>AP026543.1:0-10000000 GCA_026075535.2 Tricholoma matsutake | reverse complement strand
CCCTGAAAGTCACTAAGATTCCCCTACATGACCATCAAACATCCCCAACCAACTTCAAACAAGCCACAACTGTGATCGACCATCGTCGACCATCATCGACCATCATCGATTGATATCGAGAAACTATGAGCAACATCGGGCACTGCCTTTGTTATCTAAATGGTGGAAGATCACGCACTAGGACATATTCCAACTCGTGCTCAAACCTGCTGATCATAGGTCAGCCTCGTTCCAAGTCCCTATCGCACACAGAACCCACTGGATGCATTATTGCGAGACTTAGCGCAGTTTATACACAAAGGACAGTCTCTTTAGTTCTTTCCCTTTATTACTCTTTCATCATATGATATATATATCTTTCTTGTTCGGATTCCAGTCTCCTTTATGGCCTTGTGCCTTAACTCATATCTTTTGCCTCATGTTCTACACATGTTTCTCATTCCATTTTAGGAAGTTTCTTTAAAACATATAAAACTCTGTAGTATCTACTTGGGAAAAAAAAGGAAATTGTCTTCACATATCGTCTCGTATACAGTTCTAAGCATACGATCAACTTTCTAAAACAATCTCAGTCTCTGCGGGTTTTCTCAATCGACGAGAAACCTCTGCAATCGTCGCGTCCTCAATCCTCCCTTGATCCTCTCGTCATTAGTTCTAGCAACCCTTCCAACACTTCATAGCAGTTTGCCGCACCCTTTGTATACCATCGACCTATCGAAAGGTCCGCAGAATTCACATATTGACCATCGACGATAAACTCGTTCGCTGTCGATCTCGTCGATTGCCCTCGATATTGATCGATACTTGATCGGACCGCGCCAAACGCCTTCGTCTCTCATAACACTACCTTCACGACTAGTGTTAACTAGTAATTTTCTCATAGGTTTGACCACGAACATTCGGAACGTCTCACAACCTTCCTCTGACTCGTCGCAAACATCATTGATTGCCTCATCGGCAGTTCTGGTGGTTTTCCCGGGTTGAGCATCATCATTTTTGGAGCCCACCGCGAGGGTTTCTGAATCATTTCATCGTCGGACCAACCTCGACTTCCTCGGCTTTGTAAGGGGACTAAGGGGGTGCCCTGTGTGTTTTTCCTATTTTTTATGTTCGTCCCATATTTTTCCCCACCTCATTTCCTTCTATTCTTCATTTTCTATGATTTTTCCGGATTTTATTACTAATTTTCCCTTGCTATCATGTTTGTATATGTTGACACTTTTATATTTAGAGGCGGAGTACCCCTTCCGACACATACCCCTTGGTATGATGTCATTCGGCGGCCTTGATCCGCCTATCTCCGCCTTTTTCTATTTTTAGGTTATATTTGATTTTTGTCGTCTTCACATATACTGGGCATCAGCAAGGGGATCCTTAGAGTTTTCTCTTCGGATTTCCCTTTGCTAGGTGCGCCCCCAATGCCTGTATTATGTAGTATAATTTTAACTTCGGATTTCCCTTTGCTAGAGGCTTAGGTTGCCCTTATAGGCTTAGGCCAACACAAGCGAGAACCCTTTGTATCGATACTCGCCACGCCTTCAAATCTCTCGAACAATCAGGAGACATTCTAATTCCAGTTTCCGAAGCAGAATCTACTCATCGTAGACTATTTCCTTCACCTATATCATCGCCTTCCACATCATCATCTACTTCTTCGTCATCATCATCGACCTCCTCCAACAATTTTGACAGCTCTACCATCTATTACACAAGTCTTAACCCCTACCCCTAGAGTCATCGCATTCATGACTACCCAAACCGCGATGCCAGCTCGTGGGCACTCGACCGTTCCGAAATTCAACCCGACTCAGCCTCGAGAGCTTCAACGATACTTCGAAGAGCTTGAACTGTTATTCCCGACCTGCAGCATTACTGAATCGAATCTAATGAAGAAACACACTTGTTGCTACCTCGACATCGACTCTTCAGAACTCTGGGAATCGCTTCCAGAGTATCAACCCAGCACATCATTCAACGAATTTAGAACAGCAGTACACAAACTCTATCCCCGCTCAGAAGATGATCACAAGTGGAGCATATCGGACATGGACAAATTAGTGGGAGAACAGCTATGCGTTGGGATATTCGAGGCAAGCAATCTAGGAATGTATTATTGCGCGTTTTACAACATTACTCACTTTTTGCGAGCAAAGAATAGGATCTCGGAAGCTGAGCAAAGCAGAGCTTATGTTTGAGGATTCCAACCCGGCTTATGGACTCGAATCACTCGACGACTGAAACTCAAGTTCCCTGACCATTATCCCGACGATCCATATCCACTCAATGACATTCACAACGCGGCAAAATTTGTACTAGCAGGCTCCAACACATCGAACTCAGTAATCCACCAATCAACTTCCTCATTGCACTTGACATTGAACGTCGGAAATACGGTCACCTCAACACCTGGAACTATTACGATTAAAACTGAAGATCTAAATGTGATGTTCAAATGATTCGCTAGCACCATCGCTATGCATATTGCAGGTACTAAAAATCCTCAGACTAATTCAGCAGACAGACAGGCACACATCAACGCACTCCTTTGCATATTTTGTGGTTTATCAGGACATTTTATTCCTGACTGTATGGTTTGTCAGTCGTACCTGAACGAAGGGAAGTGTAAGCGAAATGCGGAAGGAAAGATCATACTTCCTAATGGACAATTCACCCCTCGAAGTATCCCTGGCAGGTTTATCAAGGAACACATCGATGAATGGTGGAAACGCAACCCAGATGCAACCCCAGCAGCAACACTTTTATTCAGCATCGCAGCATCGGCACCTTCAACTTCGACTAGTTCCACCTCGTCTGTGATCACTTCGATAATGGAATCCGATGCCATTTCTACATTGGGATCGGAGACGAAAGGCATTTATCTTAACTCGACGTTGACAGCTGACTCCAAAGATAGAATAGCGGGTCTCAAGCACGAAATATTCGCGCTTTGAAATGGTCAACCATTTTTGCGTCGGAACAAAGAGGTTCGAAATTCGGTTCCGGCCACGACAACCCCTGTCCCTGCATTGTCAATGTCTACTGCTCCAGTCCCACCACCCTTGACATCTTCATCAACAATGGTCAACCCTTCGACTTCAACTACCACTCCAACATCGACATCCATGTCTCCCGCATTGACCACTTCACCATCGACCACCATACCCCCAATGCAAACCTCGGTACACCCATACACGTCGGTCAGGGAGAATGTGTATCTGCCACCACACGAAAGGAACTTTGCTGGTGCATCGAAGGGTAAGGAAAAAGACAGACCATTGTATGCGACACAGGCACCGGTACAGAACAAGAAAATCACGCACAATATATTTGTGTGCTTGATGAAGATGCCAATCATCACGCTGACATCTGAAGAATTACTCTCGCTTTCACCCGAGGTTCAAATAAAATGGAGAGAACAGGTCACACCAAAATGAGTCCCACAATCCGGAAACAATGCGATGAACCTGTTTAGTCCCAACGCAATCATTGTGCCTGACCCATACGAGACCAATATTAGCAGTCTCTGACCTGGTGAAATCCCTCAGCCTTTCGTCATCGCTAAAGAAACTTCATCGATTAGATCAGTTATCATGGATGTCCATGGTAACAACCAGGTAGAAAGTGTTGTCGATCCCGGTTCCTCGATCATATTGATGGCCGAAGATGTTTGCCACAAACTCGGTCTAGCATACGACTCCTCAATTAGGCTTCCAATGCAGTCTGCCAATGGGACTGTGGACGAAACACTTGGTTTAGCATGCAACATGCCCTGCGATCTTGGTGGAATCACCCTATACATGCAGATACATATTATTCGGGACCCAGCTTACAATATTCTACTTGGACGACCTTTTGAAGTCTTAATGGAAAGCGTCGTTAGAAACTATTGGAACGAAGCACAAACCATCACGATATGCGATCCAAACTCAACTTGGACCACTACTATTCCCTCGATACCTCAATCGCACCATTGTCGAAAAGCAGTCCGAGAGGATTTTCAGCATTAGAGAATGAAATTTTGGAACAGTGCACTTTCATTATCTCGTTCGACTCTTCTGACTCCTCTATATTTATTGAGCGCACTGCAAATATCCCCAAAATCGACTCCTCCAAAGAACTATCCATGACGCTTTCCGACTTATATTTATCTGCGTGCAACGAGTTCCATGTTCCTCAAAACGCCTCGATGGTGTTTATACCTATGCGAACTTCTTCATCATATGTTTCCCCTTCCTCAGTTATTTCCAACAATCCACAGTCTAGTTATTTATCGACGAAGAAAAAGTATAAACCAGTCACACAGAAAGTCCGTCCAATCATGGCCGGACTACCCGATCATTTTAGAATTATTCAACACATCGAGGGTGATCCCCTCCAAGACATGCCTCCACTAAATCTCCATCCTCCGATATTCAAACCAACTCCTCGATATAACCTCAAACGCAAAAACATCATCGATCGAAATCATCCAGGTGATTTCTTATGGCCTCAAGAATGAGACCTCATGCATGACTTCATTCGAAACCAGCAAGCAGGGTTCGCATGGACCGAAAACGAAAGAGGAAGGTTTCGACCCAATTTCCTCCCCCCTATTGAGTTCCCAGTCGTCCCTCATACCCCTTGGGTCGAACACAATATCCCCATACTGCCCGGTTTGTATGAACAGATTTGCAAGATGCTGAAAAAGAAGATCGAAGCAGGAGTCTACGAGTTGTCAAACTTGTCATACCGATCGCGATGGTTTTGCGTTGTGAAGAAAGATGCAAAATCGCTCTGAATAGTCCACAGCCTCGAGCCATTAAACCAGGTTACGATTCAGCACTCAGGCATCGTCCCGATCACCAAGCATTTGGAGGATGCGCTTGTGGTGGAATGTTGGATTTATATGTTGCATTCGACGAAAGGCTTGTATCTGAATCCTCTCGAGATCTAACAACTTTCCAGACCCCATTCGGCGCACTTCGAATCGTCACCCTACCGATGGGTTGGACAAACTTGGTTCTGATCCTCCACAACAACGTAACTTTCATCCTACAACCCGAGGTCCCTCACATCACGATCCCTTATATCGATGACACACCAGTGAAGGGTCCAAAATCGGAATATTGAACGATCGGTGGGTCTTATGAAATGATCGTCAACAACTCAGGCATTCGACGATTCGTGTGGGAACATTTCGAGAACCTAAATCGCATCGTCCAGCACATGAAGTATTGTGGTGGCACATTCTCTGGACCAAAATTATTTGCTTGTGTCCCCGAGATAATCATTTTAGGTCATCGATGCAATATTCAAGGCCGAATGGCTGACCTGATGCATATCGATAAGATCCAGAAATGGGGTCCATGTCGTATGCTCACAGAAGTTAAGGCGTTCTTAGGAACAATTGGAGTGGGTCAAATTTTCATCCAGAGTTTTGCACATCGAGCAGCTGCGCTAATCAATCTTACTCAAAAAGATGTGCCCTTCGAATTCGGCCCATCTCAGGTAGCAGCACAAGAAGATCTCAAGCATGCACTCCTAAACTTGCCAGCGATTCGAGCCATCAAGTATACCTCGAATGCCCCAGTAATCCTTGCAGTCGACACATCAAGCATCGCCATTGGCTATTTCCTAATGCAATGCGACCACGATAACCCTCGAAAGCGATACTACAGTCGATTTGGCTCGATCATGCTCAATGACCGTGAATCCCGGTTTTCGCAACCGAAACTCGAGCTTTATGGTCTATATCGAGCCCTTGGGGCCCTTCATTTATGCTTGATAGGGGTACAAAACCTTATCGTCGAGGTCGATGCAAGGTATATCAAAGGCATGCTCTCAAATCCCGATATCGCGCCTAGCGCTAGCATAAACCGATGGATAGTTTCCATTCTAACGTTCCACTTCACGCTAGTTCATGTCGCAGGTACGCACCATGGGCCGGACGGCCTTTCGCGACATCCTCAACAAACCAAAGACAATGATGTTGAAGTAGAAGAAGAATTCAGCGACTGGATCGACAAACTACATGGTTTTGTTCACCAAATCAACCCAATCTCGATTCGACCTTTCCCCTCTCACACGACTTATCCCACCTTCGCCCAAGCTTCAGATTTCAGTAAGGGGGAGGATGTTTCATACGAAGACATACCTAGACCGGACAAATCAAAGAAAGAAGACAAACGATTACTGCTTGTTCATCAATGGTTAGATGATATGGTGTGACCCCCACATCTATCAGACACAGAGTATGCTACCTTCATGCGATATTGCACCGAGTTCTTCATAGATTCTGGCAAACTATGGTGAAAAGATCATCACGGCGAAGACAAGATTGTCATGATTCCAGAGCGTTGCATCAATATTATCTGGTCATTGCACGACCATATCGGCCACAAAATGATCTTTGCCACAAAGTCTCACGTTGCATGGTGGCCCAACCTGAAAGCCGATATCGCATGGTACATCCAAACGTGCCACTACTGTCAGTTGCGACAAACTCCAAATCTTCTTATTCCACCAATTGTTGCCACACCTGCTCCTCTATTCGGAAAAGTCTACATCGACACAATGCACATGCCACCTTCCAGCAGATATCGCTATATAGTACAAGGTCGATGTTTGATATCGTACTGGCCGGAGTTCAGGATGCTTCGCAATGAAGCAGCAAAGACCATCAGCGATTGGATCTTCGAAGAAATCATTTGTCATTGGGGCTCACTTTATGAGATCATTACTGACAATGGCACAGCATTCCTTTCTGCTCTCGAGTATTCGTCGAAGCGATATCATATCAATCATATTCGGATAAGTGGGTACAATTCTCATGCCAATGGCCTCGTCAAACGAGCCCACTTCGATGTACAACAATCACTCTACAAGGCCATCAACGGTGATCAAACTCGATGGTCGGTTGGGACCTACTCGGTCTTTTGGGCAGAACGGGTAACAGTTCAAAAATGACCACCACCCGATTCAATACTCTCCTCCACTGATCTCATCACCCGACGCACTATCGCACTACAGAAATGGTCAACCGATCTCGAAGTACTCTACTCTAGAGTCTACACCGCTCGACGAGAAGCTGCGAAATGCTTTGAAGAAGTTCACAAGCGAACAATTCGAGACTACAATTTTGAAAAAGGCGACCTCGTACTCATGCGAAACACACAGATCGAAAAAGCTCTTAATTGAAAAATGTGAGCTCAATATCTGGGCCCACTCATAGTCATCGCACAAAACTATGGTGGCGCTTATATTCTTTGCGAGCTCGATGGATCAGTTCTTCATCGACCAGTAGCAATTTTCCAAATTCTACCCTATCTAGCACGGAAATCGATTCCCCTTCCTCCAAACTTCTTCAATATCGACGATTGTCAGCTCGAACAACTTCGAACAACATCGGATGTCGACGGAGACATCGATGAGGGCATTCCTGACCTCGACAAAGATGAATAAACCATTTTTCTTTTCTTTTCTACTTGCAATATTGAAACAAACTCTCGATTTTATAACAGTGTACTATTACAAGTCGCAATATCTTTCCAAACCTGTTCGCGCAAGCTTGACAGGGTTTTTCGGCTATGAAGGAGTTCTGAGCCTTTCCCCTATGTCTTGTTTTGATGAATCGTCCATCTTACTTTCTTTTTTCTCTCTTTCCTATGTTTCTTTGCATATATCTTACATTTCCTGGCTTCAATCGCACGCAATATTTCTCATTTCAACCTTATCTTGCTCAGACACACAAAAAACGATAAAATTAAAACGATAAAAACAGAATTCTACTGGGATTCCTCCCACTTCCTCTCCAACACCCCTATTTCCTCCATCAACACTTCCACTTCCAACTTCTTGTGCACCAGCACTTCCGCGAGATATCGACGATGGAGTCTTGCTGCATCCAATGGCGTCATTTCATCCTCCACCACCATCGATGCTTCCTCGACCATACCCATGACCTCGGGTTCGACTTCTCGTGCTTTCCCTTTCCCCTTTCCCTTCCCCTTCTCCTTCTCAGCTGTCTTCGGCTTCGCCTTCACCATTTGTTTTGGGCACTCGTCGAGTTTTGAGGGCCTGGCCTCCACATTTTGGATGGGCTGGATAGCCCAAATGCATATGGCTAAGGAATCATACAGATTAGCAATCGTACTCGTGGATCAAAAAGGATCACTTACTATGTCTAGGAGTCGACACCTCCGTCAACTCCTCAGTACCCTTTGTAGCTCGTTTAGAGCCCACCATTTTCCTCAATTTGCCTCGACGGAGTCCTCGCCTCGATACTCCCTCCCAGTAGCACCCCTGCAGCCCCTGAGTGCATTTCTTGCACTTTGGGGCGCCCTCTTTGACGATGCATTCCGGAGCCATTTTCAGCCCGGCGCAACGATCACACTAAAGCAATATCGGGAGCATGATTAGCATGAACGATATCGAAAGGAAACGACTACTTACCAGCCCATGGAAGGTGATCAGATCACCCGCCTCCAATCGCACCCACTTCGCAACCACAGGTTCTTCATCCAACTTGTCCTCACCTTCTTCCTCCTCGTCCATCTCATCTGCCTTCCTCTTCTCGATGACTTGCTCGACGACCTACCAGTCGTCGACCAGGGGTGCTGCTTCGTCCGCGGCCTCGTCCTGATCGATCGAGAGGCGCATCAGCTCGAGCACAGCTGTACAATCGCAGAATTTGTCCTTTGAAATGGTTTTGGCCTGGACTTTGGCCAAGAAAGCTTGACACGCCTCAACCAGTGCATCTCATCGTTCCTCAATCCTCTTTGCTTTTGCCTCGATGGCCACCTGCCGAGCCTCCCTCTCCTCCTCTCTCTTCCTCTCTTCCTTGACCTTCCTTGAATACTCCACAAAAAGATACTTCCCACCCCACAAAACCCAATCCTCGCGAGCAAATGGTGCGAAGAGGCCAGCTGCCTCGTCTAACGTCGTGTGCCTCGTCAAATGACCTGATCAGGTCATCGTATTCAGCCTATCAAATGAGATTAGGAAGCAGATAAACGAAAGAAAAGGGAAGGACATACCATTTTCTCACAAAAAACACGACCCCACACTTCGAAGTCCAACTCTTTGGCTTTGCCAGCCTCGGGCATCGATTTCGCGTGTTCGAGGATGGGAAGAGCGAGTTCAGCGAGAATAGACATGTTGTCGAGGAGATGGATGGAAGAGATTGAATGAAAAAAGAAAAGTTCAAACCACGACGCATCTTAAATCAGCGATCAACAATGTCACATGACCTGGTTGTTTCAGCTCGACTGACCAGGATGGTCAGAATTTCAGTAAGGGGGAGGATGATAGGTCGTCTCCTCAGCTCAAGGACCAATTCACCACTTTAGCATCATTCTAATCACATTGGCTAACTCCTACAACGTCCCAGATGCAGCGTGACCCACTCTATCGATCACGATACCATATCAACCACGTCGAAACATCACCTGCGACATCGATCATATCAAAAGCCCACATCGCACAACCTTAGGACTACCCCAAAAGTCACTAAGATTCCCCTACACGACCATCGAACATCCCCGACCAACTTCGAACAAGCCGCAACCACGATCGAGCATTGTCGAGCGTCATTGATCGATATCAAGAAACTACAAGCGACATCGGGTGCCACCTTTGTTATCTAAATGGTGGAAGACCACGCACTAGGACGTATTCCAACTCGTGCTCAAACCTGCTGATCATAGGTCAGCCTCGTTCCAAGTCCCTATTGTGCACAGAACCCGCTGGATGCATTATTGCGAGACTTAGCGCAGTTTATACACAAAGGACAGTCTCTTTTAGTTCTTTCCCTTTATTACTCTTTCATCATATGATATATATATCTTTCTTGTTCGGATTCCAGTCTCCTTTATGGCCTTGTGCCTTAACTCATATCTTTTGCCTCATGTTCTACACATGTTTCTCATTCCATTTTAGGAAGTTTCTTTAAAACATATAAAACTCTGTAGTATCTACTTGGAAAAAAAAAGGAAATTGTCTTCACACATCATCTCGTATACAGTTCTAAGCATCCGATCAGCTTTCTAAAACAATCCAAGTCTCTGCGGGTTTTCTCGATCGACGAGAAACCTCTGTGATCATCGCATCCTCAATCCTCCCTCGATCCTCTCGTCATTAGTTCTAGCAACCCTTCCAACACTTCATAGCGGTTTGCCGCACCCTTTGTATACCATTGACCTATCAAAAGGTCCACAGAATTCACATATCGACCATCGATGATAAACTCGCTCGCTGTCGATCTCGTCGATCGCCCTCAATATCAATTGATACTCAATCGGACCGCGCCAAACGCCTTCGTCTCTCATAACACTACCTTCACAACTAGTGTTAACTAGTAATTTTCTCATAGGTTTGACCACAAACATTCAGAATGTCTCGCAACCTTCCTCTGACTCGTCGCAAACATCATTGATTGCCTCATTGGCAGTTCTGGTGGTTTTCCCGGGTTGAGCGTCATCAGCGGGAGCAGGACCAGCAATGGGGTTGGCAACGGGAGTGGGAGCAGGAGTGGGAGTGGGAGCAGGAGCAGGAGCAGGAGCAGGAGCAGGAGCAGGAGCAGGAGCAGGAGCAGCATCGACTTCCTTGGCATCTGTCATTTCTTCCCAATCTGCCTCTGCCCTCCTGCTTGGAGTCCTCTCGGGGCGAACCACCTGCCCAGCCATGTAACCATTGTACAATGTAATGGGCTGTGTGCCAGCCTGCAACCCAAGGTATCCTTCAATGTCGTTCACCCTGTTTTGAAGCAAGTCGACCGTCTCCCAGAGTTCTTGTATGTGGAGTTGGGACTCTTGGAATGACTCTTCATTCCACCGTGCATGCTTGTACATGTCTTCCTCCAGTTGGTATAGATGTCCAGTGAAGGTGGCGTAGTCACCAGCAGAGGGGTAGGGAGTCAGGGCAGGGAGGGCAGTCAGCTTGGGCTTGGGATTGGCCATGTCGATATCCTCTTCCACAGCTATGGGTATACGTGTTAGTGGTTTTATGTGTCATGATATGGAAGAACTAACCTTTTGATTTTCCTTTTTGGCATGCAGTGAACCACCTAGATGATTCCTCTCCACTGTCTTCACTGGAAAATTGCACCTTCTTTGCTTTTCTTCTTGCCAATCCTTTTGCTTTCTTGGTTCTCAGCACTCAATCCATGTCCTCTGGATTGCACCAAACTTTCCCTTTCCCACAGAAGTAGCAGGCCATTTTCCCATTCACCTGCTCCCAACACTCACGCCTAAGCCTGACACATTGTGCACACAGCGTCGTTCACAAACTCCCTCACTGGGGTGCTCCTCATGCTGCCTTTGCTGTGTTGTGCTGCTTCCGCTCCATCCTGGGATTGGCACCGGCATCGCTCTCCATCTCCTCATCAAAATCCTCGTCCAATCCCCTGCTACTCTGCACTTCTCATGGCCTGGGTCTCATTGTGATTGCTGGCAGCATTGGTCACTGGGCTGGGGCTGGAAGTCTGGATCCTGATGCTTCTGGTTGGGCCTGCATCTTGGCCAGTGCTGGTGCCGCTTCTATCCTTGTTGGTGTTGGTGTTGCTGCTGCCATTGCCGCTGCTGCTCCTTGTACTTTTGCCACTGCCGCTCCTTGTGCTTTTGCCACTGCTGCTCCTCCTTTCTTTGCCACTGCCATCCCTGTCTTTGCTGCTGCCATTCCCACTTTCTTAGCCAGTGCTGTTCCTGTTCCCGCTGCCGCTCCCATTCCCACTGCAGTGGCCATTCCACCTGCCCTTGCTGTTCCACCTGCCATTGCTGCTGCCCTTGCCAATGCTGTTGCTGATGCTCCTTGTGCCTTTGCCACTGCTGCTCCTCCTTCCTTTGTCCCTGCTGTCCCTCCTGTCCCTCCTGTCTTGGCTGGTGCCATTCCCACTTTCTTGGCTGGTGCCATTCCCTTTCCTGCTGCAGTGGCCATTCCACCTGCCATCACCACTGCCATTGCCAATACAGTTGGTCCAGCCAATGTGGACGCAGGTCCTGTTATGCCCTTTTTCTTGTCAAAGGTCTTCATTGCCCTCAGTTGACCTTCAATAAACTTCTGGTCCCCTGTCCTGTCTGACTTTGACCATGCTACCACAAATCCCCACAAAAAGGCATCAGCCTGGAAGATGGCCTGCACATCCTCTGTGAGAACCTGTCTTTGCCAGGCAAATAATGTTTTCTACAATTTGTAAGTGCATCATTGATCTGATAGCATGCCAATCCACTCACAAGGGCTGATTTTCTTTCCTTCATCACAGGCTTGATACTTTAGTCCTGAAGTCCATTGTGGATGGATTGCTCAATCTCACTGATCTGGCCAAGCACTTGTTGGCATGTAATGTTCATGGTTGATGAGTTGGCTGTGGCAGCAGGGTCGATGTTGAGATGAAAACGAGTGAAACACTGAAAATCAACAATCATGTGTTGTTGATCGATATACAAACAAATAATGTCCTGATTAAATGGTATCACTTGTTATCATCTGTGTTGTCTATACCATGAGCAATCAGCAAACTGACACTTATATTCCTGATGGATATGTCATTATCCAAGGTGACAATGGGCAGCACTATCTAGTGCCCCATTTTATGATTCCAGCTACCCACCAGGCAATGGAGGCCTATTACAAGAAGGTTGAATTCAATGTACACATGGCACATGGGGGGGTAAGATTTCCTTCTTTTCAAAGTCTCATTGCTGCCAGCCTAGCCATCTTGGTGTCATCCTGTTGGCTGATGCCATGTCTTAGCTGATGCCATGTCTTGGCTGATGCCGTGTCCTGGCCAATGCCGTGTCTTGTTTGCCTTGTCTATCCTATCACTCATCACTTTGCAGTCTGGAAACATGACTGATACACCATACTACTACAGATTGGCCTGCAACCAGCTAATGCTACCTGCTGATCCAGTAAGTGCCTTGTCCTCATTTGTATGACTGTTAGTTCATCCTGTTGCAGAAATTGACAGACAGGGAGCTGTTGAGCTGCCATGCCAAAGTGAAAGCCCTGCAAAACAACCTTGGCACCTCATACAAGGATGCCAGTCATTGTCTCTACATGGCCGAGGTTGAGAAGCTGGAACAGCAAGATGTCACATTGAAGACATATGCGACCTTGAAGGAAAGGATGGAATATAATCTGAAATCATTCGAACACAGGTTCTCAGACATTCGAATCAGATCATTGTCCCATGATGACAACATGGCCAATCCCGCCAGTTCTCACAAGTAGCTAGTACCAACATTGTTATTTTAGCTAGGATGAACACTGCTGTTTTGTTGATTTTGTTCATTCATACTGCCTGCACCCATTGTGCATCTGGTTTGCTAATACCCCATTGCCAATGCTCTTGATATATTGATTTCCACCCCAAAGTGTCTGTCTGCTGCTGCTGATGTTGATGTTGATGTAGATTTCTGTGCTGACGTGTCTGCTGATCCTGATGCCAATGGCTGTGACTATTTCATCAACGGTATTAGATTCTTACCGCACATCTATGCCATTGCTGTTGCCATTGCTGTTGCCAATGCCAAATACTGTGTCCAACGCTATCTCATAGGTCACAGATCTGTCTATTAACATTCTTCATAGTGTATCACAAGCAAGAATTGTAAAAGACCTGTTTGGTAGGTCTGCACTACATAGAATGAATTATTGCATCATTGCCCATAGCTAGGCCATACAGTCTCCTATGCACATCTATAACAAGACCGTTAGCCTGATGCCAATGCCTTATATCTATGCCAATGCCAATGCCATTGCCGTTGCAGAGTACTGGGTCCAATGGTATCTCTGATCTGTATATTGACATTCTTCATAGTGTATCACAAGCAAGAATTGTACAAGTGTATTCATTTGATACTAGTACATGTTATACATACTATGAGAGCATTCAACGGCGTCCACCAAACCTGTATCGTTTGATACACTGTATGCAATTGATAGACTGTATTATTCAGTACAGTGTAGCTTACCTATGTGGTGAGTTCTCATTTGTTTTGTATGATCTTGGACTTGATCTGATACTATTTGAACATCGTTTGAAGACTATGAAGAGACGAGAGGCCAGCGCCTAGCCGTTCCTTTGCAATCCCAACATCTGTGTCAGGAGAGGGGGTTGAAATGGATATATATTATCTCAGTGAGTTTGTATTAGTTTATCATGATCTTGGACTTGATCTGACCCTATTTCAACATCGTTTGAAGGCTATAAAGAGATGAGAGCCTAGTGCCTATTGGTTTCTTCTCAATCTCAACATCTGTGTCAGAAGAAGGGGTTGAAATAGATATATATTATCTCAGTGAGTTTTTATTAGTTTACCATGATCTTGTACTTGTTCTGATACTACTTTAATGTCATTTTAAGGTGCTAAAAAGATGAGAGGCCCATATCATTCACAGCAAGATCCTTGGTATAGACTACTTAAAATGTAACATATGTAGTGCTTGCCATAGTACACTGTAGCATAGCATAACACATAATAGTGTACCCACAGGTTTACTTGCATATACAATACCTGCAACAACCTGTACCTGCATCAACAGGTAGACAACCCACCAGGGTATGGGTACAGGTTAGCATTCAGACACCCATGGGTTTACCTGTGCCATTGCATAACTTCAACTTACAGGTTTTAACTCACTTACAACAATGTGACTGCCTGACCAATGCACCCACACAAACAGGAACAACAACAGCAAGGGAAGGCAAAAATGACAGGGGAACACCAACGAGGACAATGGGACAATGGAGGACAAGGGGACAAGGAGGCCTTCATCCCCCAGTACCCAGCATGACCCTAAAATTGATTTAAAAATTATATAATTGAAATGCTCAGAAGTGCAATTACAATATATTTTCATACAGCACAGTGCACCACAGGGCATCACAAGGTACTCTAGGGTGCTTGATGTGTCCTGGGAAATAGCCCTTAACCCTGGGAAAGCTTGTGTCAAAAAGTGATTTTCCTGATGCAGCATGGTGGTGTCCATCCCAAGGCACAAAGTGCACAACTCAAATCAACAAGATGAGGGTACAGGAGTGGCAGGTACAGGTGCTGTTCCAACAGGAATAGTAATGATGGGTCTTCCTGGTCCTATACCAGTGGGATGTCATCGAGTGATAAAAGGTTGAGCTTGAGACCGAGGAAGAAATGGTAGGGCCAGATATGAAAACTTTCGAGACTGTACAAAAAAATATGGTGGAGCTGGGGCTCATCGTCATCTTGTACATTGTCAAATGGTTCCAAATGGCTGTGCACAGCCTGTCCTCAGAGTCGAGAGATCCCGTGGTGGTGGGTACATGATGGGTGGGGCTGGCATTGATGCAGCATCTTTGGCCCAGTTGACATGAGTGGGTATAGGTGTCGAACATGATGGTACAAGGCTTGAAGGGGGTGAGACAGGAGATGAGGGCTGTAAAACTATGGTGGTGGGGGGTTCAGATGCATCGGCAGCTGTGAAAGATGGGGTGCAATGGCAAAATGGTTCTTTGAGGGGCAAGCTGGGGCAAGCTGGAGTGGATGGGGGGTGAGCAGGGTGTAGTTGGTGAACAGGGGGTGAACAGGGGGTGTCAAACAGTGTCAACAGCATCGTTGGTGATGTGGAAGGCATGTAAGATGCAGATGGCAGCGAAATGGCTCATTTCTGGGGGGTTTGGTGTGAGCTGGGTGGATGGAACATGTTTGGGGGCCGTTCTGGTGCATGTAGGTGCATGCTCTGTTGTTTCATAGCTGTGGCCTGTGGTCCAGAGTGGGGTAGAGCAGGGGGTTGGGCCATTGTCAGCAGACAGGTCATTGATGATGCAGTGGGTCGCATGGACACGTAAGGTGTTTTCATGGGCTGGTGGTGCATACCAGGGGCAGGGGGAGCAAGCAGGGGGGGACAGGGAGGTGTGGGATGTTGTGGCAGTTGTCGTTGGAGACAGTGGGGCCAGCAGGAGTCATCTGTTGAGGAGACAATGCATTTTGACGAGCACAGTTGCTCATCGTCTTGCAAATTGGCTGGCTGGGCTGTAGCCAGTCTCTGTATGCTGTTTATACCCTTGTTTGCAGTCTCTGGGGTGCTGGAAGCCACCTGGGTGCTAGATGCAGCCCTAGATGCCGTTTCTGGGGTGGTCATGGCTGGGGTAGTTGTCACTGCTGGTGGTGACATGGCCATGGACTGGGGTCATTCTAGATGCGAGGAGAGGGGCTGGGGAGTGTGGAGTGGAGCTGTATGTTGACTCAGCAGAGTGTGCCATCGTTTTTGAGCTGCTGTGTACAGTTTTTGGGCTTGGGACGAAGTGGTGGTGGTGGTTGTTGACAATGTTGACAATGTTGATGGTGGCTGTGTAGGTGTCATCAAGGATGGTGTGGCAGCATTGAGGGGAGTGCTGGAGTGTTCACCAAGGGTTTGTGTGGCCGTGTCAATGGTTGTGGGGGCTACCTGGGTGCTAGCACCGCTCCAGGTGGTTGGATCTGCCTCCTTCAATGCCATGGCCTTTGCGACCTCCATTACAAGCCTTAGGTGCCCTTCCTCGACCGATACACAGTGGCCATAGCCATGTTTCCAGTTACCTTCATCCTTTTCCTTTGTCTGCCTGTTCCCTTTGCCTTCTTCAGTCCTACATTGTATCCTTCCCTCAAACCTATCTCATAACCTTCTAGTCAGCCTTTCTTATGTGCCTCCTCTTGTCTCTGCTTGCCTATCCACCGACACATGTCGTATCCATACTTGTATCCTTCCATATGTCCTTCATTGTGTCCTTCTTTTTTTTTTCTTCATGCCCTGCTTTCCTCCCAGTTCTTTGTCCTTCCTCAAATCTGGCTTGCCATCCATCTAGTTTTGCATCTTCTAGTAGTTGTCATACTTCTTCATGGCTTTAGGTGAATGGTTCATTTGGTGATGGTGCAGCAGTGGCTGTGTTTGCTGTATTAGTTGCTGTAGTCGGTTGTGTAGCTGTATGGAGGCTTTCTTGCATTCTTTCATCTGTGAGTTTAGCTGTGGTAGTAACCATGCTAGGTAGCAACATTGCTAGGCTGGTCGTTCTCATGTTTAGGGTGCTCGATGCAGTCATTACTATTAAACTCTGAGAAGAGGATGACCAGACTGGGGATTGAACCTGGGACCTTCCAGACATATACCAGATGCTCTAACCACCAAGCTATCAGGCCTTACCAGTAGACTTCACTTTCTAACTGATAAGCTCTACCCTCAGAGTAACCATATACTCCTTGCAAGACTTATATCATGCTCAACCCTGTGATACAAGTGACTGCTTAGGTAAGAGGCCACCTGATGGTCTGTTCACACATGTGTCAGATTATCTAATCCAACAATTACGGTGTTTATGGCTGCCATATTCACGTTCAAATTAAACATGTTCTTGCACTGCTTCTTCTTTTGGGAATGCTTCCCTTGTCCAGGTCCTGGCATACTGAATGTGATGTAATAACTGAAAAAGAGCCTGATAGACTGGTTCTGGTTCTGTGCGCTAAGACCTGGTTCTGTGAGATTAGGGCAGTACTTTACACTCCCCCCCCAGTCCAAGTGGACTCCACTCAGACACACTTGGACACTTGGACTCTGCTCAGACTCTGCTCAGACACTCGGACTGTCCTAGGACTGTCTGAGTTGTCTGAGTAAAGTCCAAGGACTGCACTCGGACTTTGCTTGGACAACATCAATTGTGCATTTATTTACACCTTCAAAGTACTGTCCAAGTAAAGTCCAAGTTCCAGTCTTAGAGAAAGTCTTATAAGTCTCACAAAATGATGTGTGCACGACAGGAATTGAACCAACAGCCTTCTGGACTAGCAATCACATGACAATGAAACATGCACACTCTACCACTTAAGCCAAGTAGTCATTTAAAGTTATATACATTATCTCTATTTATTACTGAAATCTAATTTTATATATCATGAATAGATTATTAAATTCACCCCCTTGCAAGCTCAAGGGGAGGGGGCCATACCTATCAATTATAAAAATCATATTTGTAATGGTTTATACCAAGATCAGTAATGGTTTGTATTGAAGTCAACAACATTTTGTAATAGTTTATACCAAAGTCAGTAAACAAGTCTGTAATGGTTTGTACTGAAGTTAATAACATATTTGTAATGGTTTGTATTGAAGTCAACACCATTTTTGTAATAGTTTATAAGGTCAGTAAAGGTTTGTAACAAAGTCAGTAAACAAGTTTGTAATGGTTTGTATTGAAGTCAACAACATTTTGTAATAGTTTATACCAAAGTCAGTAAACAAGTCTGTAATGGTTTGTATTGAAGTCACCAACAATTTTGTAATAGTTTATAAAGTCAGTAAAGGTTTGTAACAAAGTCAGTAAACAAGTTTGTAATGGTTTTTATTGAAGTCAATACTATGTTTGTAATAGTTTATACCAAGGTCGGTAAAGGTTTGGAACAAAGTCAGTAAACAAGTCTGTAATAGTTTGTTTGTATTGAAGTCAATAATATGTTTGTAATAGTTTACACCAAGCGTAACAAAGTCAGTAAACAAATTTGTAATGGCTTGTATTAAAGTCAATAACATTTTTGTAATGGTTTATGCCAAGGTCAATAAAGGTTTGTAACAAAGCAGTGAACATGTTTGTAGTGGTTCATATTGAAGTCAGTAACATGCTTCTAATGATTGACTTAGTACTATAAATATGTTGACTAAAAAATGACTTACAAAAGTCATTACTTAACTGTATTAACCTGTGAATATAAACATTAATTTGTCGTTTACCCATTTAATGATGCAAGACTTACAAAAATGACGTGTGTGAATGAATGAGCTGTTAGTATGTCTCATACAGTTGGCAGTGTGAGTTGTTTGGTTGTGTTGTGTGCGGATACTATGAGGTGTGAAAATAGGTGTCCACTATATTGTGTGCACAAAGTCACTGCAAACTTGTACTGACTGGTTTACAAGCTTTGCCAACTTGATTATAAACTTTTACTGACCTCATTTCACACATTGACTGACCTTATTTACATACTTTTACTGACTTGATTACAAACTGTTACTTGGGGTTGAGGGCCAATTCTGGCAGGTACGAGTCCTTATATTTTATGATCTATAATCAAATAATGCTAAATGCCTGACAATATTTGGTAATAAAAAACTGAATAGTATGCAAAGAAATAAAAAAGATCAAATCAGCTCAAGAAGCTGATCAGAATGACATATAAAACATAAAATACAGGAAATAAACTTTATATTTAGCCCTAATAAATAATACCAAATAGTGGAAACTATTATGTTAATGATGCATCAATGATATTCTGTTCTATTACAAGTTAAACATAACACAAAAATAAGGAAGATATAGCTTATTTTCATTAATAACAAATAATAACAAATATATAATAATATCTCTTGATTCTGTTCCAGCAATGTGGATTTTTGTCGGACTTCCAACCATTTTCCACCAAGGTCACCTAGTAATGATTGGCATAGCATTAGTATTTTAGATATAGTTTCCATTCCTATGATACCTCCACTACTCTGTTCTCCACTGGTCTCTGACCTAACTCTGCTCTTTAGTATTTAACCTATTTACTTCTGTTTGTATTCTTCAGTTCATAAATCAACCAAGTTTACCCATCTCAATCTCTAGTCTCCTCTCCTGTCTTGGACTTCCTCTCAAACTCTGATATTTTTACATTTACCTTTGTCTTGAAATTAGACACTGACAAGGTGAAGGACGCAATTTCTTATAAGTTGAAGCCAAGTCCTCTCTGATGCACCATCCAATATGAGTCTGACAGATTTCCACCCTCAAGTTCAGCACTTAACAATGATGGTCTAATAGTATACAACATTGTTTATATAAGAACTGACTGAAATAATAAATTGAAACTATACAAACAAGGCCAAATAATTCCAAATGAGATTTCAATAATGGGCCAACAATATATCTTTTTATTTCAAGTTAAGTAAAACAAATGGGACAAGAATTGAGAGAGATACAGCATTTTTGATGATTTAATAACAAATATAAACAACCTTTGTTAGCACACCTAAATCAGATAATGTACAAACAGTATATATTTTATTTGCAGGTTAAATTAGTTGGATTAAAGAAGAACTAACTGAGATACCACAAACAATGCCAAACAATACCAAATATGATCTTAATGAATTGACCAATAATGTATCTTCTTATTCCAAGTTAAATCAAACAAATTGGCCAAGAATTGACCAAGATACAGCAATTTGATAATTTAACAAATAAAGATAAACAATTTTGTTAACATAGTATAAATTGCCCAAGCTACATACCCTTCTACAAGTTAAACTCAATTGAATTAGAACTGGCTCTGATATAGTCTTTTTGATCTGCTTGATATATTAACAAATAATAGCAAAGATCTGTAAATATCCTTTAAGGATAGACCAACAGTATCTTTTTATTTTCAAGTTAAATCATCCAAGATGAAAACTAAAAGAGATACTATATTTAGGCATGACAACAATGTCAAACAATACCAAATACTCTTCTGATGATTGGCCAATGATGGGCCAATAGTGATTCTTCTTATAGTTAAATAAAACAAATCAGCCAAGAAATGGGCAAGATACAGTATTTTGATGATTTAACAATTAAAGATAAACAACCTTTGTCAGTGTAAAGTGCCCAAGCTACACCCTTCTACAAGTTAAATAAACTCAAGTGAGTTAAAACCAGCTCTGACATCATCTTTTTGATTTTTTGATATATGAACAAATAATGTCAAATATTTGTAAGTATCTTTTAATAATAGACCAACAGTTAAATCATCCAAAATTATAAGGGCAACCTAAGCCTCTAGCAAAGGGAAATCCAAAGTTAAAATTATACTACATAATACAGGCATTGGGGACACACCTAGCAAAGGGAAATCCGAAGAGAAAACTCTAAGGATCCCCTTGCTGATGCCCAGTATATGTGAAGACGACAAAAATCAAATATAACCTAAAAATAGAAAAAGGCAGAGATAGGCGGATCAAGGCCGCCAAATGACATCATACCAAGGGGTATGTGTCGGAAGGGGTACTCCGCCTCTAAATATAAAAGTGTCAACATGGACAAACATGATAGCAAGGGAAAATTAGTAATAAAATCCGGAAAAATCATAGAAAATGAAGAATAGAAGGAAACGAGGTGGGGAAAAATATGGGACGAACATAAAAAATAGGAAAAACACACAGGGCACCCCCCTAGTCCCCTTACATCACCCCCTCTCTAAGATGCATCGCCCCAATGCATTCGAAATTGTATACAACCAAAGTCCGTGACTTGAATGCGACGCGGTGCAGCAGTGTGCCGTCGGTGGAATTCCTTGATTAACCAAGGGGCATTTACATCAGACTCTTCGACCCATGAGTTCTCCTCATACCCATAACCCTTCCAATGTACCAAATACTGGAGTTTTCCTCGACGCAAACAGCTGTCCAAGATTGACTCGACTTCATATTGGGGTTCTCCCTCGATCACTGTAGGTGGTGGTGGTGGGTGTGAATGGCATCCCGGGAACGGATCTGGGGGAGCTGGAAGCAATTTAACGACATGGAAGATGGGATGGAGTCTGGACATGGAGGCTGGGAGGCGTAGACGATAGGCATGTGTTCCAACACACTTGACAATGGGGAAAGATCCCAAGAAGCAATGAGCGAGTTTCTTGGATGGATGTGTAGTGGAGATGTCACTGGAGTCAAGATAAACTCGATCACCAACCTTGTACTGAGGGGTTGGGGAGTGGCGTTGGTTGTAAAATCGCGCCATGTCGTCCTTCGCCTTTGCTAAGGCTGCCCTTGCCTCCTCCAAGCTATCCCTCATGTGTTCTGTGAACTCATTCACTGTCTCGATGTGTGAGGGAGTTTGGCGAGGTTCAAATCCCATGCGTGGATGTCGTCCAGTGTCTAAGAGGAAAGGGGTCTGTTGAGTGGAAGCATGGACATGGTTGTTGTATCCGAACTCGGCCAAAGGAAGGAGATCATCCCAATTGTCCTGGCATTCATTGACAAAGAGGCGGATGTACTGCTCCAGTTCCTGGTTGACTCGCTCCATCTGGCCATCAGTTTGTGGGTGATAAGTGGTTGAAGCGAGGAGTTTGATTCCCAGGAGTCGGTACAGCTCACGAGTGAACTCTGCCATGAACTGAGGGCCACAATCCGAGAGGAAGGCACCAGAAAGTCCATGTAATTTCCACACGTGGTGGAGGTAGAGTCGAGCGGCACCTAGGGCACTGACAGTGGTGTGAGTGGGAATGAAGTGAGCGCGTTTTCCCACTGAGTCAACTTTGCACATCACTGCATCAAACCCGTTTGACTCTGGCAATTCCACCACAAAGTCGACGCTGACGACATCCCAATGACTCTCTGGAACAGGAAGAGGGTGTAGCTCACCAATAGGCTTGCGATGAGGAACCTTGGTGCATAAGCAAAGGTCACAAGTGTGACAATACTGACCAATGAGCCATGACATTTGTGGCCACCAATAGTTCCGTGAGGTGAGCTCCAAGGTCTTCCAGCGTCCGGGGTGGCCAGCAATCTGTGAGTCATGGTGTTGGGATATGATGCGCCGGCGAAGGTCTGGGTCATTGGGAACATAGATGCGATCCCTGAAATACAACAAGTCCTCCTTTTCAGCCCACTCTGCTGCATGTAAGGAAAGGGTCGATCCCTTCCTCAGTTCTTTAACAGCTTGGGCGACAACATCCTCATGTAAACCGCTATGGTTTGCGCGATGAATGTCACGTAGGATGTCCTGCTCCTCGCCCTGGGGTGCGACGCCTTCCAGTGCCCGAATGGTGAACAGGTCTGGCTGCAACAGCACAATGTTTTGGTTGTCACCGCTGCCATCCCCATGGTCTGCACGTCGGGATAGGGCATCGGTCTTCCCCATGCTGCGACCCAGACGGTGGTGCAAGGAGAAGTCGAATCTAGATAGATACAGGGACCAACGAGCTTGACGACGGTTCAATTTCTTGGCCGTCATGAAGTACTCGAGGTTCTTGTGATCTGTCCAAATTTCCACCTTGTGTTGGGCACTCTTGAGGAAGTGTCGCCACTCCTCAAGTGCACACATTATTGCCAACATCTCCTTGTCATGGATCTCGTAGTTTCGCTCTACAGCACTAAGGCTTTTGGAGTAGAATGCAACAGGATGCCACTTCTGGTCCTCCAGAGACTGCTGAGACAACATGGCACCCGTCGCAAAGTCAGAACTGTCGGCTTCTACACAAACAGGACGCGAATTGTCAGCAAAGGTAAGGATCGGAGCGGAAGTGACCATCTCCTTAAGCTTTTCGAACACCTCCTGTTGTGCATTATCCCACCTCCATGCCTCCTTTCCTGTCAAGTCGAACAGTGGTCGTGCATGATGTGAGAAATCCTTGATAAAACGCCGAAAGAAATTGATGAAGCCCAGGAAAGACTGCACCTCCTTCTTGTTCGTGGGCGTCGGCCAAGCTGTGACCCCATTTACCTTGATAGGATCCATCTCCACTTGACCCTCCGAGATAATCAGGCTGAGGTACTCGATCTTGGTCCTTTTGAACTCGCATTTGTCCTGACGAAGGTAGAGTTTGTACCGTCAAAGTCGCTCTAGGACAAGGCACATGATGCGACGGTGCTCTTCAACCGTGCAAGTGAAGATGAGGATGTCGTCGAGATAGATGCAGACAACGCCTTCGAGGATGAGGTCATGGAAGATGTCATTCATCATGGTCTGAAAGGTGGCAGGGCTATTAGTAAGGCCAAAGAAGATGACAAGCAGTTCAAAAAGACCACGGTTGGTATGAAAAGCTGCCTTCCACTCATCTCCCTCCTTTATCCTCACGTTATTATAGCCCCAATGGACATCGAGCTTGGTGAAGTATTGGGCTCCACGGAGCTGGTTTACGAGTTCGGAGATGAGGGGTAGTGGGTAGCGATTTTTGACCATGATGTTGTTGAGCCTTCTGTAGTCTTGAACCGGTTGAAGTGAACCATCCTTCTTCTTGACAAAGAAAAAGGGAGAGGCCATGGGTGACTTCGATGGTTGAATACGTCCAGAGGTCAGGTGCTCGTCGATGAACTGGTCAAGCTGCCGTTGTTCTTCCAGAGAGAGAGGATAGACCTTGCAGGATGAAGGGGTTGCGCCGGGGGTGAGTTCGATTGCGTGATCCCATGGCTTACGCGCAGGAAGAGAGTCGAATGACTCCTTGGAGAACACATCTTCAAACTCATGGAGATGAGGGAGTAAGGAGTTAGTAGAGGATTTAGCAGCGTTGTTTTTGTGGAAGGCCTCGGCAAGGCATTGGGATATGTTCGATGTGGCACACACCTCATGCGATGAGCGAATCGCAGTGTAGAAGATCCGATCACCCTCCTCCACTTCCTCTGGGTCCTCATCATCATCATCCGAGTCCGGCATTAGATCAGGAACCCCTTCCAATTCCACTTCAGGTATAGGCAGAGGTCCAGCACGACACTTCTGAGTACGTCGTATTGCCGCCTTCTGTCCACGATGTTCTTGCCTGGCTTCTGTGAAACACGTCCAACAGCAGGATGGACATCGGCTCATGGTAACCTCCCCGGTACGCCAGTTGACCTCTGGGTTATGGTCTTGAAGCCATGGATATCCCAAAATCACCTTTTGCTTCCCTAATTGAGTGACAGCAAAAAGGGCACACTCACTATGATCTTTGTAACAGAGAACCAGGTCTGCAACCTCTTGGATGGCACCCGCTTCATTTGGGGATCCATCCACGTTATATACAGGTATCAGACGTGAGAGTGAGCGAGTATTTAGGCGATGTTGTTGTACCAGATGGGAATCGATGAAGAGACCAGTCGCACCAGAGTCCAGGAGCGCAGAGACACCGAGTATCTGTCCAGTGTCAGTCGTCTGCAGTTCGATGGCTAGGTTTAAGGAATGTGTAGAGGGAGTGGATGCCACAATATACTTGTGTGGTAGTTTACGCTCCCATGATTTAATTTTGCGACGTGGAGTAGAAGGAGAGATGGGGAGAGCAGGTATGTCTTTAGCCAACTTTGAAGGGTCAGAGAGGGGAGCAGTCACAGAAATGGATTCATTCTCCAGGGATTCAACTGACAAGACTTCAAAGGGGTTATGGACAGGCAGTGAGGGTGTACAATTCACTCGCTGCGAATAGGAAAATCCTGCTCCTCTACAACTTCCAACTTAATCTCCTCTGCAACTTGATCCTTCGCTTCCTCAACATCTACAAGCGCCAACAAATCTTGCAGGAGTTTGTCTCGTCCCTTGGGGGTGAGCATGTAGATATCCTGACAATGGGGACACGCTCCAGCCCTGTGTCCAGGTTCCCCACAACAGTAGCAGAGATCCAACTTACGTGCACAGCTGCGGGCTGCATCAACATCCATTGGTACTGGGACATTGACAGCTGGTGTGGGAGTTTGACGAACAGGAATGGGGTTAGGGCGGGGGAGGCTTCGATTGAAGGTGTAGGGTGTATGAGTGGTAGTTGGAGCATGGAATGCAGCATTAAACACCGCATTTGTGAATCAGTTCTCGTCACAGAGTGAAGCAGCTTCATACCAAGCAAGGATATCATCGTCCGCTGGGCGCCCTTCCAACATCTGTGCAATCTGGTCCTGAATTTCTCGGTTGAGTCCCCGTCGGAACTTCACCACCACTGGTAACCCACTCCCATATCCTGCCATGTCCACCAAATCCTTGAACTCATCGATATAATCGTCCACGGATCGACGTCCCTGGTGGTAAGTGGATGACTCAAGTCGTGTCACTGCTCGGTGGCATTCATTGAGGGGGCAGAAGTGGCGTACAAACTCAGCTCGAAAGTCACCCCAAGTGGAGAAAGGTAGAGAACCAAGTTCTTTAGTTTGACGTAGGATACGGTCCACATAGAGATAGGCGCGTTCAGATTTCATGTATGTGAAGGCCCAATAAATCTTTGCAGCCTCATCGACGAATTGATGCGACTGGAGACTAATGTATAACTCACAGGAATTAAGGAATGCATGTCCCTGCGCATGTGCACCATTAAATTCGGTGGGGGGGGATGGTTTGATCTGGGCACATTCCTTAGTGGATGCATTTGGCAAAACATCATTGTTGGGTGCGCTTGGAGTCATAAAGGGGGAACTATTGGTTGTAGGGTTAGCCTGGAGGGTCCTAACAAAGTTTTCAATTGTAGATTTAAGCGAGTCGATTTGCGCGCGTATTCCGGAAACGTCACTTTCAAGCGCATCGAAGCATTCTGATGTGTCCATGTCGCTAGGGAGCGCGTTTGGTGAAAATGGTGGCGTAATAAAGGCAAGATTATCTGGAACGGTGTGTAGGGACTCTGTGGAGCTTTGGGAAGCATCATCCAGTCCGTACCTGCCTATCTTGGGCAGCGCGTTCGCGATTTTTGGGCCTTAGGGGAGAGTTTTCTACTATAAGGGTAACCTAAGCCTCTAGCAAAGGGAAATCCAAAGTTAAAATTATACTACATAATACAGGCATTGGGGACACACCTAGCAAAGGGAAATCCAAAGAGAAAACTCTAAGGATCCCCTTGCTGATGCCCAGTATATGTGAAGACGACAAAAATCAAATATAACCTAAAAATAGAAAAAGGTGGAGATAGGCGGATCAAGGCCACCGAATGACATCATACCAAGGGGTATGTGTTGGAAGGGGTACTCCGCCTCTAAATATAAAAGTGTCAACATGTACAAACATGATAGCAAGGGAAAATTAGTAATAAAATCCGGAAAAATCATAGAAAATGAAGAATAGAAGGAAATGAGGTGGGGAAAAATATAGGACGAACATAAAAAATAGGAAAAACACACAGGGCACCCCCCTAGTCCCCTTACAAAAATGGATGAAAACTGAAGGAGATACTATATTTAGCCATGACAATGCCAAACAATGCCAAATACCCTCCCAATGATTGGCCAATAATGTATCTTCTCATTCCAAGTTAAATAAAAGAAATCAGCCAAGAATTGAGCAAGATACAGTATTTTGATGATCTAACAAACAAATATAAACAACTTTTGTCAGCACAGGGCAAAGTGTCCAAGTTACATACCCTTCCACAAGTTAAATAAACTCAATTGAGTAAAAACTGACTCTGATATAGTTATGTTGATCTTTTTGATCTATAAACAAACAATCCCAAATACTTGTAAATATTTCCCACTGATAGACCAACAGCATACTTTTCATTTGCAAGTTAAATCATGCAAATTGAAGGAGATACTGTATTTAGCCATGACAACAATACCAAACAATGCCAAGTACTCTCCCGATGACTGGCCAATGATGTACTTTCCCATCTGTAGTTAAATGAACCTAATCGGAAGAGAAATGAGTGAGATACAAGACTTTCATTGTAGATGTGCTAAAAAAAGCATACCCTAAAGCGGTCACGTGCGCCAAATATCAACAGGGGAGAGAAGTTGATATTTGGCGCACGTGATAACTTTAGGGCGCCCCTGAAGTATCATCAAATTTCAAAATTTCAATACAAAGTTTGTAACTGATCAATAATAGTTTGTAATGAAACTGGATGACTTCCTGTAGCATCTGAAACTTCAGATAATATTTCCAGACTGCATCAGCCGACATGCCGGCTGCCAAATGGGGTCGTCTTCAAAGCCCACTGTCAAGAGCTGTCCAGTTGTACCCTCTTTCAGATTCGGATCTGAAGGAGGGGTACCCCCCCTCCTTCAGCTTCAAAATCTAAATATAAATGCTTTTCACACATCTTTTCATCACCCGACAGGCTTGCCGATGTCACCGTCGCCCACAACAGCCCATAACAGATGTTCGTCGAAATGTTATCTGCCATGCTTCCTCAAGCACATGTCTGCATGAGTGAGATAGAGTTGTCGCAAGGATTGTCTCGAAACCCTAAGCATGTGTGCTTCTTCGAGGCCATAGCAAACCAACCCTGCATATGCTACAAGTTCATCTTGGAAACGAGCTCCTGCATTCTGCTCAGCCAGCATCAGCTGCAGCAGAAAGACAAACTCCTTGTCTAAGTCATCGTCGTCCATCGAGAATGGCATCTGTTAGATCGGAACGAGATCCCCATCAATGCATCATCAATCAACTTTTATTGTCCTTCTAAATCTACTCTCCCTGCGCTGCGCTGTTAACTTATGGTCTGAAACTCCAGGTCCAAATATTTTCAAACGCCGCTTGTTGATGGGTTTGGAATGAAATCTAGGTTTTCAAATGCTACGGGAAGTCATCCACTATCAATAACAGTTTGTAATGGATTTACTGCAGGTTACCGGTAATTTAGATAGCCGGATGAAAAATTTCCTTTTATACTCGAAATCCGTGTCTCGGGTAATTTTTCAGTCCCACAGTTAGTAAAGTCAGTAATTTTTGTAATGGTTGCACAGAACTTACTGACCGTGGGGAAAAAGGAAATGTTTTTCTTATAGCACTGAATTTTTCCTCAATTCCTGGTATGAAGAACGAGTCTTACTTAACATTGTTAAGGACTCGTAACTAACATCATACCATTACCAACTTTTACTGACCTCATTACAAAATTTCACTGAACTCATTACAAACTTTTGCTGACCTCACTACAAAATGTTGTTGACCTCATTACTGACCTCATTACAAAACTTTACTGACCTCGTTACAAAACTTTATTGACCTCATTACAAAACTTTACTGACCTCATTACAAAACTTTATTGACCTCATTACAAAACTTTATTGACCTCATTACAAAACTTTACTGACCTCATTACAAAACTTTACTGACCTCATTACAGACCTTCACAGATATCCAAACT
Source organism: Tricholoma matsutake (assembly GCA_026075535.2). NCBI lineage: Eukaryota > Fungi > Basidiomycota > Agaricomycetes > Agaricales > Tricholomataceae > Tricholoma > Tricholoma matsutake. The sequence goes on along the minus strand of AP026543.1, from coordinate 9,971,252 downwards.
ACTAATTTCTTTGGGGTATCTTTTATGAATAGTTTAATTGAATATAACTATAGATATCAAAGGACAAAAAATACAAAAAGTCCCCCCCTCATTGTCATTCCTCCATTGTTGCTCCCCTCTCCCCTTTGTCGTTTCCCTTTGTCATTCCCCCCTCCCCTTTTTGTTGTTGTTCCCCCTCCTGTCATTGTTCCCCCTCTTGTTGTTGTTCCCCCCTTTTCATTTCTGGGGTGCTTGGTGGGCCTCATCGTCATTCCACCTGCAGTCCACCCCATGAGCAGTTGCTTGTGAGGCTGGGGGCAGGTGGTGTGTTCCGTCATCGTAGTCCCCTCCTCTCATCTCCATCATCATCCTGTCATCATGGTTGTTCTCCCCCCCTCTTGTCTCCATCATCGTCCCATTGTCGTGGTCATTCTCCCCCCCTCTCGTCTCCTCCCCCCTCATTGTTGTCGTCCCCTGTTGTCGTCCCTGCCACCATTGCTGTCCCCCGTTGTTGTTGTTGTCCGCTGTTGTGGTTGTTGTCCCTCCCCTCCCATTGTTGGCCTTCTTGTTCCTCCTGCTGTCCCTTCCTATCATCTGTTTCATTGGCCCCTGCCATCTTGTTGTTGTTGTTGCTATCAATAGTTTAAATTAGTACCTAAAAAAGTTTGTTAGTAAAGAAGGAAAGGAATGAGAAAACAAAAGAAAAACTTACTTGCTGCCCAAGAGATGTCGATGGACGTCTCTTGGGCCTTTTCTCCTTGTTTGCTGCTCCTTGTTTGTTGTTGTTGTCTTGTCTCGTTGTCTTGTTGTCCAGTCATCTTGTCCACTCGTCATCTCATTGTCCTGTTGTCCAGTCATCTCGTCCCATCATGTTGTCGTTATAATCAAACCTATTACTAATGAAAAATGAGTTAGTTAAGCAAAACAACAAAGAACATTTAAAAAAATATTTACTAGTAGCCCAAACAATGATAACATCATTTGGGCCCTGCTTCTGTCTTTGGTTTGCGAGGTAGCAGGAGGCAGCATCATTGCAACTTGAGAGTAGTGATGTGTTGATGACATGGCTGTGTGCTTTGTAATACACAGCCACCAGGTGTTGTATGTACAGCATTGCTTTTCCATTAGAGAAAAGCTATTGTAGTGTAACGGTTAGGCTCATTTGCTTCATTACATAAGCTATGTCAAAGTGAGGGTTCAAATCCTACCGTTAATGACATTTTCTATTTATAAAATAAGTAACTGCAAACACATTGAATGCTAGGACTGTCCTAGGATTGTCCAAATGGATGCAGCTAGGACTGTCCGATCAGACACTAGGACTATACTAGGAGTCTGCTCAGACTGTACCTACTAATTTGGCAGGTGTCTCAGCCAACAAATTTCTAGTTGAGTCCGAGTGGAGTCTGCTCAGATTGGGGGGGGAGTGTAAAGCTGTAGTTTCTGGTTCTGGTTCTGGGGGTTCTGTTTCAGGGATGTGGTTCGAAGCTTGCTCTCATCACCAAGATGGAGATGCATTGAGAGCCCTCTTTGGTGATGATGATCCTGTTCTGTCTCTCCATGTACACATGCACTGTCTACTGACTATGTGGTCATGTGACTACCTGGAGTAGGTGTCCAAACACCCTACTCCAGGATTGCAAGGGAATGGCTATGTGCTGTCCTCTCATCTCTTCATAGTCTTCAAACAATGTTCAAATAGTATCAGATCAAGTCTAAGATCATACAAAACAAATGAGAACTCACTGAGATATTGCTGTATGTCCATCTCAACTGGTCCTTTCTCAGCATTAAACAAAACAGACACTGGACCTTAAAGCAACAGAAACACAGTGTTATAATAAGTGTAACATTATGCAAACCATTCAAGAACTCACCAAATGTAATATGTCTACCAGAGAGTGGCGGGTTAGATGCGGATCATGGGTGACATCACTGTAACCTGTACCTGTACCCAAAAATACCTGTATCCATGACATGTGCAGGTTACCCCAAATAACAAAAAACAATTCATGAAGAAGGAAAAACTTACCTGATGCCCAAGCAACAATAAACATCATTTGGGCCCCATTTCATTCACTTCATGTCATTTGCCAGTGTGGGCAGATTAGAACCTAAAGAACAGTTAGTTGTAAAAAAATAAGGAACATTTGTTAGTTATAGTAGAAGAGAAAGAAACAAACAAAAGACTTACCATTTTGATGGGGGAAGTCATCATGGTGACTCTGGGCAGAATGGAGTGATGACCAACATCATTAGCTATTGCTGGCCCTGTATTAATGCATGTTGTGTGAAGTTGGCACCCCATGTGGTGCTCATGTGACCATGTTCAAAGTCACCAGTTGAACATAGAATGTTTAAGTTGAGACTCCCACTCACCCTGCTGCCACTCCCTCCTCCTTCTATCGCACCTCTGCCTCCACTGTCACACCATCAACCCCCTCCTAGCTAGGGATCTCAATCAACAGCAAACAGCAAACCATCAACATGGCCCAAACAACACTAAGCATCATTTGTGGCCAGTAAGTTTTTTTTTTTTCATTTCTTGCATATTCATTTATACTAACTACTTGTTTTACAGGTTGATACTACCACCATAAGCCCAAAATGAGGGCCCCACAGCCAGGTATGCACCCCCCCCCCCAGGTTCTGCACCTGTCATGTCACTGATGATGACCCCAGCACCCTCACCATGCCCATGAGCAACTGCTCGTGGGGTGGAACAACGACAATGACGACCCAGGACCACCAGCACCAGGTGGTGATGACCACAGCACTGGACAACAATGACCACAGCACCAGACAAAAATGACTACAGCACTGGCCAACAACGAGGGAGGCAGGCAAGATGGGGGGCAAGACAAGGGGGAGCAAGACAAAGGGGGGGGGGGGGGGGGGGGGGGGGGAGAGACCAGGGGGAGAGGGAGACCATGGAGACCAGACAAGGGGGAGGGGAAGGGAGACCAGGGGGAGGAAGACAAAATGAGGGGGAAATGCTGGGAGATGAGATGATACAGGGGAGGGGAGACAACAAGGGGGAGACAGGGAGGGGAGATGAGAAGAAGGGGGGGAGCGGAGATGCCAGCACCAGCCCCATGCCTACGAGCATCTACTTGTAGGTTCATGGGTGCAGACGAGGGGGAGGGGGAGAGTGACACAGAGAGGGGGGGAGGGGGACCATGATGCTGGCACCAGCACCAGCACCAGCACCAGCACCAGCACCAATGCTGCCAGCAGACAATGACAGAGCACTGTTAAGAACTGATCCTAGAAGGCACATCGTAATCTGATCGGACCCTGCAGGTGATGATAGTGGAAGGTTGTTGGGTCATGGTGGATTCTGCGAAGGGGAAAACAGAAAGGACTTGGCCTCAGCTTGTAAGAAGCTGTGCCCTTCACCCCATCTAGTGTCCTAATTTCAAGATGAAGGTTTGGAGGTAGAAGCAGGGAAGTGCGGGTAAATGCGGGAAGGAGTACAGAGGGACTTGGGTGAAGTTCAGATGAGATTAGAACTTCAGAGGGAGACTAGAGGTCGAGTTGAATGGAGTTCAGACTCTTAGAGAACTGAGGTAGGAGTAGAATGAGATTTAGATTGGAAGGTTAAAGTTGAGTCTATGTCGATATACAAACTGAGGAATACAAGGCGAAACTAGCTAAGCTTAAATACTGTAGTCCAGAATAAGGGCAGAATGGAAACGGAGGCTGTGGCAGTGTCTCGACTGCATAGATAAATTACCTAGCAGGAGCTGCACAGGAATCCATAGTTGAATTTGCAAAAGAGATGGCAGCCTTGGGAAGGTGGCCATGGGTGCTGTACAAGGCGGCCTGGTGCACAGCAGTGTGGGCAGTGCAAGGTGGCCGGGAACAAAAGTGGGAGGAGTAGACAAATGTCAGGTTCGATGTGCGGAAGAGGGTCGGATGGATGCGGGTTCTGATTGGGCAAGGAATGGTTCTTGACAAGCACCCACCACACTGATGAGCCACTGCTTGTCAGGTGGACAATGGTTGCAGGTGTAACATGTCTATGATGACAGGGGGGGACTAACACGATGATGATGACAACAATGTAGCACCCACCCCATGCCCATGAGCCACTGCTCATGGGGTGGTTCATGGGTGCACCCTAGGGATGAGGGAAATGATGACTGCAACCCTCTGACCCTGCGCACCCCCTGCTGCCACAGCTGTGAGCCATTGCTCACAGACTGGGCTGCAGGGGAAGCATAAAGGGAGGAAAACTGCAGTAAATCACTCATGGTAACAACACCACAGTGATTTTGCTGACACCATGGTATAATTGGGTATGGTGTTACCAGCCAGTGGTGTATGTGGTTACAGGTATGGTAACACCTGCAGGTGTACCCATGTCAAACCATAAGAGGGGGGATGACAATGAGAGCAAGAGGGGGGCGACAATGATGATGATGAGAGGGTGTATATGTAGTGTAGTTACATATCAAATATATGTATTATATAGGAAGTATTTTGGTATATCATATGCAGTGAATGATATTTGGAGGATGAAAAAATCTTCTCAAGTGTCAGAGGATATTCAGGAAGCATATGAATCATACATTCCTGAGGTGCCCTGGAGCACTTTGGACCAAAATTCACCACCCTGAAGACTGGAAAATAATGGCACTTTACCTACAGAGTGCCCAGGGTAGACAATTGCTTCAAATGCCTTGGCATGCCACAAGACATCCTAGGGTAACCCAGGACACCCTGGGGACAAAAGCAATTTTCCTGATGAACCCCCTCTAACTCCACATCAGGCACAGGCAGGGGTCTGGCACAACACTTCTGAGTGTGTTGTACTGAGGCCCTTTGTCCATGGTGTTCTTGTCTGGCTTCTTGAAGCCACAGATAGCTCAAGATCACCTTCTGCTTTCCTAACTGAGTGACAGCAAAAAGGGCACACTCACTATAATCTTTGTAATGCAGGACCAGGTCTACAACCTCTTGGATGGCACCCAGCTTCATTTGGGGACCCATCCACATTATAAACAGGTATTGGATGTGAGAGTGAGCGAGTATTCAGGCAATGTTGTTGTGCAAGATGGGCATCAATAAAGAGACCAGTCACACCAGAGTCCAGGAGTGCAGAGACACCAAGTATATGTCCAGTGTTGGTAGTCTGTAGTTTGATTGCTAGGTTCAAGGAATGTGTAGAGGGAGTGGATGCAACAATATATTTGTGTGGTAGTTTGTGCTCCCATGATTTAATTTTGGGGCATGGGGCAGAGGGAGAGATAAGAAGAGCAGGTACATCTTCAGCTTTGAAGGGCCAGAGAGGGGAACAGTCATGGAATTAGATTCATCCTCCAGGGACTCAACTGACAAAACTTCAAAGTGGTTATGTACAGACAGCAAAGGCCTACGATTCACTCACTGTAAATAGAAAAATCCTGCTCCTCTACAACTTCTGACTTGATCTCCTCTGCAACCTGATCTTTCACTTCTTCAACATCTACAAGTGCCAACAGGTCATGGAGGAGTTCATCCTGCCCCTCAGGTGTGAGCATATGGATATCCTGGCAATGGGGACATGCTCTGGCCATGTGTCCAATCCCTCCACAGCAGTAGCAGAGATCCAGTCTGTGTGCACAACTGCAGCCTATATTGACATCCATCAGTACAGGGGCACTCATGGCCAGTGCAGGAGTGGGCTGAACAGGAAGAGTATTAAGACAAGGAGGGTTTTGGTTGAGGGCATGGGGTGCATGAGTGGTGGTGGGAGCCTGGAAGGCTGCATTAAATGCCACATTTGTGAGTCAGTTCTCATCACAGAGGGAAGCAACCTGATACCAAGCATAAATATTATCGTCTGCAGGGTGCCCTTCCAACATCTGTGCAATCTGATCCTGAATTTCCCTGTTGAGACCATGTTGAAACTTCACCACCACAGGTAACCCACTCCCATACCCTGCTGTGTCCACCAAATACCTAAACTTGTTGATGTAGTCGTCCACCAATTGATGTGCTTGATGGTACAAGGATGACTCGAGGCATGTCACAGCTCATTGGCACTTATTGAGGGGGCAGAAGTATCACATGAACTCTGCTCAGAAATCCCGCCATGTAGAGAAGGGCAAAGAGCCAGTTTCCTTGGTCTGGCATAGGATGTGGTCCACATAGGTATAGGGGCACTCAGATTTCATGTATGTAAATGCCCAATAATTTTTCTGTGGCCTCATCCACAAATTGTTCAGGCTGTAGACTAATATATAACTCACAAGAGTTGAGGAAGGCATGACCCTGGGCACATGCACCCTTAAATTCAGCAGGGATGCACCATTTTATCGAGGTGCACACATTGGGTGCACTTGGATGCACATCATCGTTGAGTGCATTCTGAGTGGTGGAAGAGGAAATGTTGGGCATAGAACTAAGCTGTAGGGTCCTAACAAAGTCTTCAATGGTAGTTTTAAGTGAGTCCATTTGTGCATGCATTCCAGTAACTTTGCCTTCAAGTGTGTCAAGGCACTCGGATGTGTCCATGGCACTAGGGGGTGCATTAAGCAGAAATGGTGCACTAAAGGCAGGAGTTCTCTGGAACAGTGTGTAGGGAGTCTATGGAGCTCTGAGAAGCATCATCCACTCTGTACCTGCCTATCTTAGGCAGCGTGTTCACAATTTTGGGCCTTAGGAGAGAGTTTTCTACTATAAGAGCAACCTTAGCCTCTAGCAAAGGGGAATACAAAGTTAATATATTACTACATAGTACAGGCAATTCAGGCGTACCTAGGAAAGGGGAATCCAAAGAGAAAACTCTAAGGAACCCTTTGCCAATGTCCAGTATATGTGAAGATAGGCAAAATCAAATAGTAGTATAAAAATAGAGAAAGTGGAGATAAGCACACAGATAAATGTAGATTGATCGCAGATCATGGGAAACATCAGAAGGGGACTCTGCCTCTAAATATAAAGTGTCAACATGCACACACAAACCAAAAAAGGGAAAATAAATAATAAAATAAGGGAAAATCATCAAAAATGCAAAATAGAAGGAACTAAGACCAGGAAAAATGTGGGAAAAATGCAGAAACATCTAGAGCACTCTCCAGTCCCCTTACACTGGACATGCCAGAGGTGGTCCTCACTCAGGCAATGCTGTGGATAGCTAACAAGCTTGTTGTTCCTCTATCTACAACATGTGTGACTACTGACTAAGTCACGTGACTACCTGGAGTAGGTGCCAGGCACCCTACTCCAACACTAACACACACATCTTGTCAAAGTAGACGTTGTGTTCTGTGGTTACAGTTTGACTGTCAGGCCAATAAACACAGCACCCAGTACTCTTGTCATTAATACCAACCCAATGACCTTCCCTTACATACCCCAAGGTTTCTTCAACTTGCCCTTCCCAGGAGTAATAGCTAAGCCTTTGTCTTGGCTTTCAGCCTCCATTGCCTTGCTGCAATTTGAGCAATGCATAGCATTATGCTCGTACTCCTAAGCAATGATCAAAATGAGGGTATCAGGTGTGACTTCCTTCTTCAGGTTGTTGACACAGGCAGCAGCAATGAAACTAGAGGCAAAGTTGGCAAGGGCAGGGGGCAGACAGCTGATGATTGTCGACCAATAATCCTTCTCCTCAATGGCGATACCGATGGTGGTGAGCTCCTCACATTCTATGTGAAGCTGATCAAGAAACTCCCAAACATTGCCTTTTTGGGGGCACTTGGACTGCAGGAACTTGGAACAAAGCTCAGTTTGTGCAAATGTATCCTTCTCAGAGTATTCCACCACAATCACAGCCTATCTATCCTTCATGAGAGTGTGGCTGTGCACAAGGATCAATGCCAAGTCAGGGATCTTCTGTGTGAGCAATGACTTTGCAGTGCACTCATTCTTGTTCCAGAGAGCAAGAGCTTCCATTTCAGTGGTGGTAGCTGGAGAACTGACAGTGGGACAGGGTGTGGTGCCATCAAAATAGCTCCAGAAGCCCTTTGCATCAAGTGTGTCCTGGAAACAGAGCTTGAAGATTGTCCAGTTCAGGCCAGAAGGCTCCATCTTAGGGACAGATGAAGGGAGGAGGTTGATAATCACCAGAGTAGTTGACATTGTAGCAGGGGATCAGGGTCCAATAACTTGTAAGTGTAGCTATATGTAGCATAATGAGACTCAGTGTTTGCACACAAGAACAAGAACACAACAGCTAATGTATTTACCTATATGTAGCATAACAAGACTATAGATAAATGTAAGTACAAGAATATAAATAAAGTAAAGTAGAAATATTCACCTCAGTGTTTGCACATGAGAGCAAGAGAACAACAGCTGAAGTGATGCAGCTGATGCTATGAAAAGTAACAAAGTTATAAGCTACAACTTATTGAAATAACTTGCGGCGGGACCATGCAGAGCTCAGTCGATAGATTTCCATGCTTGTATTGGACTTGAACAAGCATGTAAAGAACTACAAACAAGTAAACAAACATTGTAACTAATTGGTAAGTTATGAAGTCACACTGTCACAACTCTGTATTTTGAAGTACTTAGTCCAACACTCCCCCTCAAATGAAGAAGTTGTGAAGGATAAAAGAATGTAATAAATTGAGTATACTTACTCCCCTTCAATGAATGACTTGGCTCCCCCTTGATTGGAGCAATGTAAGGAGTATTGAATGAGGAATGAATGATGATGCGCATGATGCACTGTGAACATCAGAATATTTCCTGAAAAAAGATTTGTTGGTTTGCTGTACTGCTGATTCTCATATGATTGGTTCTGTGCATGCATTCCAGTGTTTTGATGTTGAGTTGCAGTTTATGTAGTCATGCTGGACCTCCTTGATCATTCCCACTTGGCACTTCAGTCCCCAAGCTCAGTTTATAGTCGTGATGGACATCCCAAGTTTGTGCCTTCCTCCCAATGTTTTGGCGGTGCAGTCAGTCATTCCAACAGATGCGTGTCAGCATAGTCAGCGGTTGTCTTGTGTCTCGTCCACCTGGCCTTCACCTGTTTCTTGTGTCGATGGTCAGTTGCATCATGTCTTGTCTGCCTGTCCTCGCCTACATTTTGCCCTTCCTTCCTTCTCCTTCCTAGCCTTCACTTCTTTTCCTTCTTTCCTTCTACTTCTTTCCCTTCACCTCCTCTCTCAACAATAGCTGGGGTTACTACCCATTACTCTCCCCCTCAAGCTGGATGTCACACACTTAAGTATTCCCCCATTAAATTCCCCCCATTGTTCCCAGTGTTGACATGCAGATCAAACCCATTATTTTTGCGTTTAGCATGTTGTGATTCATTGTGTTAGGGAATGGGTGGATGGGCTCAAAAATTTGTCATTGCATTTGCTAGATTCGTTCCATCTCTCCCTCACGTTGCTGCTTTATGTACCTTTTATGTCCCTATTCTACCCTACCCGGCCCCATTGGACTCATTCTGTCAGGAGTTCCAGTGGATGTTGGTGACATGGCAGTTTTCGTGGCTTTGCAGGTGGGTTCATTGGTCCTTTCGTCAACTTCCTACCTCCCTCTTCTTTCCTCCTTTAGGCTCTTATCCCTTGGGCTAGCGTTCAATTTGCCACTCTGGGGCTTTTCGTCCATTTTGGGGTTTCATGGGTTTTGGTAAGTTTTGTCGATGGCGTCGAGTTCCTAGCAGATTCAGGAGATGCAGCCATGTGTTCTTGACTGATTTGTTTGCTTTGTTGGGGGCTCAGGCTGTGTGCGTAACACTTGCATTGGGTGCATTTTTTGTCTGGTAGGGTTTTGGTGTGGTGTGAGGTGGTAGCTATGAGGTGGCTCGTTGCCTAGAGTGAGACTTTGTGGAGTAAATAGAACAGAGGATGATTAATAATGAAGCTAGATTTGTTGCCAGAGATTTTTGGGCCTTAGAGAACTGCCTGCAAGTGCCAGCAGGGCTTTTGGATTGCCTTAGTGACTGAGTCTCCAGTCTAGAAGTGCAGTCCCAGCACTGGAATAGATCCTCAGTGCAGCTGTGGTGAATGGGATCCACCCATGATGTGCTTGTATTGAAATAACTTGTGGCAGGACCACACAGAGCTCAGTCAATAGATTTCTGTGCTTGTATTGGACTTGAACAAGCACATAAAGAACTACAAACAAGTAAACAAACATTGTAACTAATTGGTAAGTTCCGAAGTCACACTGTCACGACTATGTAGTTTGAAGTACTTAGTCCAATACAACTAACCATGGTGTAAGGTACAGTAGTTAGGTATGTAGCAAAGGTAAAAAAGGCTAAAAATAAGGTTTGGGGACATACAAGTTTTTCATGGAAGAATAGTAGCAGTCAAAGTAGGGCGATTATTGCACGATTAATAGTGCGATTATGAATCAAAAATCATGTCAATAATCCGAGCCACCTTGACCATGATGATTATTGAGGGCGATTACAGGGTGATTATGGGACACAATTATTTTGACAGATCTATGATCTTCTGTGTGATTTAAGCAAAAATGTAAGCACATCAAATAATCACCTTCGATAATCATGCAAATAATCATCGAATCGTCCCAAAAATTGTGGACATAATCCGCGGATAATCGCTACTTTGACTGCTACTAATGGTCTGGTGTTCAGGATGGAGCACAGCTTGCTATTCCAACAGCTTTATTGAGCAATGTTGGGGCAATGTGAAGCAGTGATACCATCCCATCATCAAAAGAGAGCAGAATGTAACTGCCTGTTTGGACAATGTACCACTCATCTTGATGTGGAGGTAAGCTGATCATTTAATTTGAATATCATTAAACATTAAGTGCAACTGATTTGTAGGTATGCCACTTGTTCCCTCCATTTCATGGATCCATGTCACAAAGGTTTAAACAACAAACAGGCAGCTTTGGCAGCAAAGAAGTACCATGGTCATTGCATGATTCTGACTCAATCCTTCAAGATCTCGAAAAGGCTAATATTATCTAAGTAATTCTCTCTATAATTACACTACATCTTACATTGTATATAGATTGTTTTTATAGTACATAGATCAAATTTTAGTTACAGTACATAGATTATCATTGTCAACACAATTATCTGGATGCATCGCGAACTAGCTGAGAAAGTCTGACAAAGAAGTCACAATACAGTCACATAACACGTGATGACGTTGGCTGTGGCTTGCCGCTTACTTAACAGAAAAGTCTTTTGCTCAGAGAAGGACAAGGCGTGTATACGTTATACGTATAAGCACCCTGACAGTTGGAGCGATATATGCGGGAAGTACCTTCTTGAGATTTGATGTTGACTAGACCAAAATGATCGATCTAGCACATGCTTAGTTGTCGTTCATAGCTCGAGTATCAAGCATAGAAAGCAGAGAAGTCCGAGTCGGCACGGATATCCGAGTCTTACCCCATGCTCTCAATCTAATGTTGAAGAATTATTGGTTATGTAGTTACCCATTTACGCAACTTGGTGATGATGCTCTTGATGATGAACAGGCCTCATGCGCATCATGATGAATCCCATCACCGGGTTACACTCAGGCTGTCCCCGCATTCCGTGTCAACAAATTACCCTTTGAAGCAAAAATCAAGCACGCCGACACAGCCTCAAGTTACGCACAGGAGTCAACTAAGAGGAGAAAAAAGGGTCACGCCAAGCAGATACGAAGGACAATAACACCGGATGGACATTGGACACGCTCTAAGCCATAAGGAACTCGTACTAGGTGCAACTACTTAGATGGTTACATAATAATTGTCATATCATTGGAGATCCATGAATAGAGAAACTAGTATGGCCTTGCACATATGGTACGCCACAAAAGAAACTGGGATTGAAAAAAAAAAGATGTAGACCACACTTCCACCGGCCTGTATGAACTTCGATCGTGGGACGAGAGTGGCGGAAGGAGAAAGCAGCCGCTGGTGTTTTACATCATTACATGCACATGACCTTTGCGTGCCTTCTCAGATTCGTCGTTAACAATAACAGTTGATCGCTTCAGCCTTTTATTGGGCAGTCCTTTCTCACAAATATCGACGGGTTCTTATTTAATAAGCAATCACGACCCATTCCCCGCGTCTCTTGGTGTCACTAAACCCAAAAAGTGATCGGGCAACACTGATATTCTGTTAGCCCATCCATTTTGATGAATGGCATGTTTATGCTACAGGTCTGTACTATTAATCACTGCCAAAAGCTGATGATCGGATGATCCTACGTGTTCGGTTGATGGAAATTTGAGTTCTCCAGCCTCTTCTGCTATCGGAAGGAGCTGCCAGTGCTCCATGAGTTTGCTCACACAGAAGCTTCTGAAGTAACGTCATACTGGCCGTCATAGAGGACTATAATGGAATAAGTAAGCAATATGAGCCGATACGAAATACGAATGGGTTTTCTGTACAAAACAGGGATGGGAGGATCAGGGAAAAACGAGGACGTACGAATGCGTGGTGGAGAGAGGTGGTATCAAAGTGATTTTTAAATCAGCATCAGAAGATGACATCGTTGAAGCCAAGTACCTAGCTACAGCGCTCCGAGGACCTAAGTACACAATCACGGTAGTCTGTGTACAGTTGGGCCGATTGAAACCTGTCTCCATCGAATCTCGATTTTGGGCTGATTATCACTTGATGGTAAAGTAAATTAAATCACAGGTGAATCGTCTGTGAATCGCGGCCTGAATCGCCCTGTAACTCTCAAGAGCACCTCCAAATTCCCATAGGTAAGTAAATTAAGCACCGGAGACTTAGGAATACATAAAACCGAGTCCTCGATACCCTCGACTGTGTCATTGACTAAATGGATATCACTTCTGCAATGGATGCCTTGTACTGGGGTATGTAATGCTTTAGTCCACAGGATTGGAATTCTCACAAGAGCTGGCTGTCTTTAGGTATTTTGATATCCACCATGTATGGATATTGTTGCTCTTGGCTGGGTTCAAGTTCATTTAACTCTGACCCAAGGCTCATGGGCATTACCATGTGCCAAGGCTGGACCTATGCCAACAATAACAATGACAAGTGGCATCTTCGCCTCCTTGTAAGTCATTTGTTTTATCATTTATGCACCCAAACTTGATGAGCCACACCCATATGAGCTAGGTTGCAGTTTTGCTGTGAGTGAAATGCACTTACTGTTAGAATGACTTGACAAGACCTTGTTTGTAGCTTGATGGATTTTGCTGTCACATGTCTGAGTTGTTATCTTCTCCGGCACTACTTGGTAACTCATCTAACATGTGGTTCCCTCCTTGCTGGCTTCACACTGGTACTGAATAGATGTCAAGTTTTGGAAATCTTGCCGCACTTCAGATGACTCCATTGTATGTGTTACTTTTCAATGACAATTACTACAAGATTGATTGTTATTTCTGAGTCAGGGAAAGCCTGGTAATAATAATAATTACTGGCATTGTTACCTATTTGTTTGTGTCTTGGGCACCTCTTGCAGTTGCCTGTTGAAATATTGATCTTTTAATCATGCAGATCTGAATTATTTTTTGCTTCACGAATCTATCTCCGTAAGTGATTTTGTAACACAGCTTATTTGCTTTAATTAATGTTCCCATATATTTGCACCATCTCAGTTGATAAAAGCTCATGGTGGGCTGCAGCAATTGCTGTAAGCACAGTTATACCATGCAATACATGTCTCTCAGTATGTGATAGGGCCTCTCTGCAACAGTCAGCTTTGGTGGGCATTCCCATCCATGTTGTTTGTTATGTGTAACACCAACACTGTGCCTCAATATAACCTGTAGTTTTCTTCATATGTGAGTGACTTTTCCCCTGGAAAATTGTGTCTAATGTGTAGACAGTGCCAATTCATATTTTCTGGAAGGATCCTTACTTTGTTAACCTTACAAGTCCTCAGACAAGGGTTTGCCTATTTGCACATTCTCAGATTTCCAATGACAAGCAAACCTCCAGTTATGGGCAGGGATTAGTCTTTCATTCACTGTTGTGGCTGCCACAACTGTCACAGTCATTCTCCCTATGAAACTGTCTGGTACACATACCAGCATTAAAAGGTGATATTCTGTTTTCTTTCTGCACTGGAACTCTTCTTGACATGGAAAACAGAACACAAAAAATACTTCACCAGCTGCACCTTTTTATTGTTACAAGAGGCTTGCTTGTGATGCTCAATGCAATTGCTTATTTGATTGTGTATGAAATACAGCCCCAAGCTCTGAACTGGTGCATGTTCTCCTACACAGGGTGGTCTGGCAAGATTCTCATGTTGCATTTTCATCAGGATTCCATTTCTCCATTTTGCTTCAAAACTTAATGTCATCTCCATAGGTGGGTGATTATCTTCTGGGTTAGAAAAGTGACTCATTTATGTACTCAAGTGTCCATGTGAATAGCTCAGTCAGCTTACTAATCTCAGATACTGACTTTGAATTGTACAGGCTCAATGCACGGAGTCCTCCAGCTGAACCATTTGATGAAGGCATTTCAATATCAGTGGAGAATAACCAGAACTCAGACCAGGTTTTCAATTCATTTATGAGAAACCCTGTTGCCAATGGTTCCAAATTTCATTCAATGCATTTTGCCAGTGTACCAGATGAGGTGGGCATAGACATTTCATAAAAGATTCAATCTTATCACTCTCCCAAGTAGGCCAATAATCTTGTGACATACTAGATATCCATGGATATAGAGCACATTATTCTAGGACTAGAAATTTGTGCCTTTGATAAACCTGTTGAACTTAGCAGTTTTGTAAATCTGTGGAGAAGTCTGAATCATTCAATATTGATGCTCTCAGGTGTTGCACTTGTCAGGGGCTAGGCTAAGCTTGGAGAGCAACTGTTGAGAATGAAGACTTGATAGAATATAACAGACTTATTATTACAAACTATGTACAACAATGTAATCTACTGATGCATTGATCAGTAATCATAATCAGTAATTAGAAGTCTCCACTATTGATAACTGTGGGCACATCATTACTACTGTATTTGGTGTCAGTGTCAGTGTCACCTAATACAGCAACCACTTATTCAACACTCCCCCTCGACACCTACACCATACCTATCTGCCTAACAAGATCCTTGTGTTCTGGTCTTGGCAGTGCCTTGGTAAATATGTCCACTAAGTTGTCTTATCTTCATTGAGTCTCATGGGTCCAGAGTACAGGATGCAGAGTTTGGAAGTGAGTGTCCACAGCTATATGACTTGGTGTGTTGCTAGGCTTTCTGCCATGTATTTGGCTTCCATTGATGATAGCTCCACCATCGGTTGCTCCTTTGATTGCCAAGATATTGGGCCACCTGCCATCTGGAAGCAGTATCCAGAAATAGATTTTCAATCATTGGTGTTTGATCCCCAATCAACATCTGAATAAGCAATGGGTTCGATTTCTTCCCTTTTCTGGCAGACAATACCAAGATGACAGGTGCCATTAAGATATCACAATATGTGTTTAACCGCAGTCCAATGAGTAGGTTTGGGGTTGTTCATGAATTCGGTGAGGGTTTGTACTGCTAATGAAATGTTGGGTCAGGTGCTGATTGCTGCATACATGAGCAATCCAATTGTACTGTGGTATTTGGGGATATCATGGTGCTTGTCATTGGGCATTTTGATCAATTTTATATCAGGGTCCAGTGGTGTGCTGACAGGGTGCAAGTCTGTCATTCCAAATTTCTCCAGGACCCTTTTGATGTACTGGAACTGCATGATTTTGAGGGTACCAGCCTCCATGTTCCTTTCCAATTCCAATCCCACAATTTGCTTTGCCTACCCCAGATCTGTGATCATGAAGAATTTTAATAGCTTGGCTTTTATTTGAATGAATCATGATGGCATCCATGTCTGATCTGAGAATGGTCATGTCATCAATGTGAACTGAAGTCATGATCAGATCTTGATCAGTATGCCTGATGTAGATGCATTGATTGGAGAACAGCCATGTGAAATTCATCTGCAGGAATGTCTAGTTGAGTTCCTCATTCACAGTTCCAGGCTCAGCCTGCCTGTTTTAGCCCATAGATAGGTCGCAATAGTTGAAGAACTTGTCCTGTGCCTTCATCATATTCAGGGGGCTGGATCATGAAAATCACCTCTAATTTCCCATTCAGGTATGTGCCTACCACATCAACCACATGGATCATAAGACCCAGTTAGGCTGTACACAGCCACTATTGCGGTTGCCAGCTGGGCTTGGCTTGGGCTTTGTAGGATTAGAGCTCCCCTCCTGGCCATGCCATCATGGTGCCAGCTGGTGCCAGCTGAGTTAAGAAAGTGGGCAGTGAAGTGTTGGTTTGCATAGTAAATTACACCCCTAAGAAGATATGTGCTTGCAGCACCGTCACAACTTATCTGGAGGCTTGTGTTGAGAGGGGGAGGTATGCCTCCCCATTGGAATGCAAGTAAGGGTGGGTGGCTCTGAAATGTAGTTCTTCTGGTCTGTGGCTGGCCACACATTGGGCAAGTTGATGCCAAGAGTTGCTCTTGGTGACTTAGATAGGTCTCTAAATTCATGCATGGCAGTGCAAATGTATAAACAAGGCAGGATGTGTTGTCTGTTTCTCTCCCTGTAGAATGCCCACAGCATGAGCATTGTCTGGTAGATGAGGTCACATATTGGCCAGTTTCAAGTAGTTGTTCCAGTATGCGATGGACACTTGTAAATTCACCAAACTCAAATTCACCAGAGGTGTTTGCAAGAAGGCACCTAAAGTTGTCTCGGATTCTTTCCAAAGAAAGACCATGGGTAAGGGGGGGAACAATGCTGATATGATTCTGAAACCCATTTAGCAGAGAAGTCATGGGATTGTTTCCCAAGTTTGTCCACAATGCCTGATGAGTATGGTGGAGGTCATGCCATATATTAAAAAGCACAGTGATAACAGCATCATATGCACAACTATTGTTTGACCATTGGGTCCCTACTGGCTGCAGGCTATTTGTGATTGGGGGAGAGGTATGTGAGGTCCATGGTTTTTTACATGGCTGAGTTGCAAGAGATGTTGGTGTGGAGGCATGCTTTTCTGTGTTATTAAAAGAAGGTACATTTTTTAGTGTGGTTGGGGGGGTGTAACAGCTGTGTCTTGTGGGGCAGTTTTTGTGGTTTTGTCAACCAAGGCCCATTTAATATTACTGTGTGTCCAGTCTAGAAAAGGGTCATGGGCTCCCTATTCGATAGCATTATGAATAGTTGGGGGCATGTAGTCTTGGCCTTTCAGTTGTCTATACAAAGTAATTAAGCTATTTCTTTGGTCTGCTTGTACCATATGTGCAGGAGGTTTGTCATCAAATTGCAGTTTTGTGATGCTGTCCAGTATTTCAAGCTCACAAAATTCTTGTCTTAGTGCACCGGAAGCACCACCAGTGATTTTATGTGGATGAAAGCCTGTAAGAATTAATGTGCTTGCTGCCATAGAGCTTCTTGAGAGAGCAGTATAGTAGGCTTGGTGTGATCTGCTCTAGCTGAGGTCTACAACATTTTCTGGTCTTGTTTTCCCTTGGGAGGCATAGTCAGTCATGGCCTAATTAGGCAAGACCTCAACTTGGTTGCATGAAATTGTCAAGGAGGTGTCATCAGGCAACAAGCAAGATGTAGTCACACTAGTTCGTGTTAAAGGCACAACATTTAGAGGTAGATTGTCAAGCTGAATTTGGGATGGAAGATTAAGTAGACGAACAAAAAAACTGTCTAGTACAATAGTGCCATCAGCCATTCTACTTGCTTGCCAAGAGTAAACAACTGCCTCCTGTCCTTTAGTCATACAAAGCTCAGTAGCAGAGTTGACACAAATCATAATGGGCATGCCAATACACAAAGAAAGCTTACCAGGAATAAGTTTAGTGTTTGTGCATGGAGATTGGTCCCACAGAGTTTTTTGAGTGTCCAAAGGAATAGTAGCATGTTTAGTAGAGTATTTGTAGCTTCCTTTGAGATGTTTTCTCCTCTCTATAGCTTCTTTTGAAGGTACAGAGTCTTGAAAAAAAATAGTGCGATGATTGTTTGGTCTCTGCTGCAAAATGCAGGGTGCCCAGTCAAATTACCTCATCTTTGTGAGCATTCAAGGCAGTAATAATAGACACATTTCTGAATTGCTTTTGCTTTATATTTGGTTTGCCTTGCCCTAGGCTAGAAACACAACTATTCAAAAATGCAATGTCTGCAGGGGTACAAGCTTTGTTTGTTGCCTCATATTTTTCAGTAGAATCATGATGGTGCCATAGGGCCTTGCCCATTGCAGCTTCTTGGTCATGCAAAGACTTGGGGTTGATGCCCACTGTGTGACTATAAAGAGATGCATTTTCTTGTCCAATTGCAGGTGGAAGTTGTGCAAAGTCCCCTGCAAAAATCATGTCAATCCCCCCAAAAAGGCTTTGTGGATTGTTATTGATTTGAGCGAGGCAGGCACTTATAAGATACATGTCTCTACAGCACAGCATAGACCCTTCATCTAAAAAAACATAGTCAACCCCTTGCAGCCTCCAAAGCTCTGTAACACTGTTGGCTGGTTCCTCATACTCTCCAAGCTTCTTTTTGAGATGATGCCACAGATGTTCTATAGGATTGAGGTCAGGAGACTGTGCAGGCCACTTGAGGACAGTAATATCATTGTCTTCAAACGACTTCTTGGCCTTTTTTCTGGTATGTTTGGGGTCATTGTCCTGCTGAAATACCATATCATCAGTAGTTTTACCCCAAAGCTCCAGTGTTTGCTGAAGCTCATCATCCATAATGCTGACATAAAGTTCAGCATCCATCTTTCCTTCAATCCTAGTAGCATATCCAACCCCATCCCATCCCATGCACCCCCACAACATCAAATTCCCTCCTCCAAACTTCACTGTTCCCTCAACAAACCTATCACTCAGACCTTCATCACTATCTTTCCACACATATTTTCTTCCATCTGATCCCAAATGATTAATTTTAGTCTCATCTGACCATATGACCCTTTTCCAATCCTCAAGTGTCCACTCTGCATGCCGCTCAGCAAACTCCAATCATGCACATCGGTGATGAGGTTTGAGTAGTGGACATTTCTTCTTGACTACAGGTTTCATGCCATGTGATTTAAGATGTCGATGAAGGGTTTGGGAGGAGAAAGGGGTGTTGGTGATATCCTGAAGTGTTTGTGCAGCTTTGGTAGCATTATCAACCTTTCCCATGCGAATAATTCAACGTGCATAGTCAACATTAGCAGTAGTAAGCTTCATAGGATGACCACCAAATGATTTCTGAAGCTCAGGTCGGTGCTCAGAGTGAGTATGGCTGATGGTAGCAATGCCATGACCAGTTTGATAAGAGATTTGTCAAACAGAAAGACCAGAATCAAGCAAATTGAGAATGTGGAGTATTTGAGTGGATGATAGCTTCTGCATAATGAATTGGGGGTAAGAATGAAGTTGCAAGAGATCCAGTCTCCTTAGATATATTGTATCACATGATATTGTTTACTTCTGTTTGTAATAATCAACAAAGTCATGTGATTTGCATAAATTCTATACTCAAAAATCAGTGCAACAAAACTGTTCCAATGAGTGACTAGACTATATGATGAAACTTACCTATTAAATAGTGTCACAAGACCTTGTGGCTATGCAGGTGATCAGATAGGATGTTAAGGTATATTCCATAATTTTCTCAGATTTTATGACAATTTATTTCATTTTATTCAAGTACACTTATTAAAAGTTTGAAAACATTGGAACGGTTTTGTTGGCCACTGTACTTGTGCTAGCTGTGTTGCTGATGTTTGTTCTCCTTCCGAGTTAATTCCAAACATATAGTGATAAGTTGATCCACATAAAAGAGCAGCAGCACTACCTGTGGGAGCAACCACAACAAACCTGTGTGATTCTTTTTTGAGCTTGAATAATTCAATCAGAGCTTCCAGGACCCGTGTCTCCAGTTCCAGCCATCCCTGACATATTCATTTTTAGTTGATCTGGGCTTTCACTACAGGAATGGTTGGCAACAATTCAGTAAGCTCTTTCTTGCTCTTCATTGAGTTCATACTTCTTTAAAACTGCATTAATAGTGGGAGCCCATTTTGTTGATTCAAAGGACTGAGTTAGATGGGATTTGGTCACTATCTTGACTTCATTTGGCATAAATGGCTGAGCTTTTGTATTATTGTTGGCAAGTTTAGCAACATGTAAGTGTTGTGATCTCTGGTCCAATACCTGAGTGCTCTTGCTCATTACTGTTGCTTTCCATTGGGTTGCTGACTGAACAGTAGTTGGTAGGGTTGGTTTTAGGTTGACATCATCTGGTAAAAGCTTTGCATTGTCTTTTGTCCACCCAGTTACTATTAAAACACATTTCATGGCACTCATTAGTGTGTTGCCTGCTTTTGTTCTTTTTCCCATTACAGTAGACACTTCAATATCTTCTACAAAAGTGTGAAGCTGGTCACTCT
Organism: Tricholoma matsutake; assembly: GCA_026075535.2. Lineage (NCBI taxonomy): Eukaryota > Fungi > Basidiomycota > Agaricomycetes > Agaricales > Tricholomataceae > Tricholoma > Tricholoma matsutake. The sequence goes on along the minus strand of AP026543.1, from coordinate 9,950,952 downwards.
CCATGTAATTATCATCCAAATCTTTAAGCACAGTCTCATCTGAAAACCAGGTGGGAAGGGATAGTGCATTTTTTTTCATTTGAGCATGGAAATCGTCTTGAGCATCCAAACATTCATACTGGATGTTCATGTTGCACATGAGCTCGGTGGAATGCATCCCAAAACTGTGTGCTGTGGAAGCATCATTCCACAACTCATTTTCTTGTTTGAAGTCACAGCCTGTGCACCATGGCTTAAATAATGTGAGCATAGTACTACAATAGTATTCACAATTGCCCTGGTCCTTTCTTGGTAAAGTAGACCCTATGAAGTTAGGGATAAGTGCAGCATGTTTGGGAAGCCATTGAATACAGTGAGAATTGGCTAATGGGTGCTCTGGAACAAAGTCAAGAAGCATCCGCTTAGAGGCATTTTTTACATTACCCTGCAATGGTCCAACATTATTATTTTCATTGTCTGTGTCTGATTGTAGCTCATCATCTTCAACTGTCAGCAAGTCTTTCAGTTTGGCCTTCTTTATCCATTTGCTTCGAGCAATCCAGTCATATAGGCAGATAGATTCCAATTCTACAGGCTGGAAAATATAGTCACTAACTGGTGACATTGCAATTATCTCATCCCTTTTCTTAAGCAGTGTCACATGCTCAGCTTCATCTGGCATGTTCCCATGTGGTGTCCACACAGACCTTGCATTATTTACAAAAAGCTGCCAATAGAAAGGCACAAAAATGTGGCCAGTGTAGTGATCTGGAAATCCCAAAAGGTACATGCAAATCATTGGGGCTCCCATTTCCATTTTTGCACTTAAAGAATTCACAATCTTTGTTATCAGTTTGTGTGCTTTTTGTTGACGAGGCTCAGTGCCTGTTAGCATCTCACTATTTTTCTGAAAGATAAACCTCACAGTTTCAAATATAACATGGGTTTTCAAAGTTGGCTTTGTTACATAATTGGTCACATAAAGTAATACTCCTTTGATTGCTGTGCCAGTGCAAGCTTGTGATGTCTATATTGCAACGAAACAAGTAGGTAACAACATAAGTGATGGTATTGATCCAAGCCTCTCCCTTTTTCATGTTTATGTGGCCTGTTTCATTGTCTACCTTTGTTTTTGAGAACAGAGGCCTTGGGAACTGAGCTTTGCATTTTCCCCAAATGTTATCCAAGCACCCTACAAAAGAGCGAAGCTTGTTTTGGGAGCCATCTTTGTTTTTATTTGTAGTGCATTTGTGGATGTTAGATCTAAGAAGAATGTCATTAACTGTTGTTCTAAAGTGTGTCCACCATGATGCCAGTTCTGTATATTGCTGACATCCTCTGCACCCTTCTGTAAGGCATTGGCTTGGTGGGGCATCAGCCATGGTCTCTGTAGGGTCATGGTAACCAGGTTGGCCTGACGCAATGTCTACATTTGCCTCAGCAGTCTCGTTAGAGCCTGCAACAAAATCACCAGCATGGGTACTTTCCAAGTATTCAACCACACTTTTGCAAAAATCTGAATTAGGGTCAGAAATCCTTTGTCACATTTCATCAGGAGACATAGTGCCTATAATCCATAACAACATATGCAAATGCAAAATCAAGCAACCTTGTTGTTCGGTACCATAGTATCCTGATATATTTCCATAGAGCCCACTATGTGCTGTCTTGAGTCCAAGGACATGTTTAATAAATATTGTTGTCATAAAGTGGGAGAAGTGGGCACCTGCAACAGGGTTTTCAGCAATTAGTTGATATCTGTCACCTGCAGGAAGTGGGCAAGGGTGAAAGGATTGACTTTGGCCTGCAAAGTACAAGCATATAGGGTGCTTGTTATCTGCTGGAGATAATGTAATATACCAGAGGGGAGCCCACAAAGCTACTATAAGATACCATATTGAGTCATTGCACATGTATTTCTTGCTAGTAATAGACCCTTTCACTTTCCCACTAACATGATCTAAGTCTGTGATGATGTGGAAGCACATTTTTTCATCAGCTGTTGATGGCTTAACAGTCTCACCCTCTGACATGTGTTTTGCAACATCTGCCAGGACATCTTGGTCAACATTCAAAAGCCTTTCTGCAACAGCTTTGAATTTTGATCTTTCTGTCAAAAGGAAGGCACTTGTTGTGGAGAATGTGATATCCCACTGGAATCACTTGTCATAGTACATGAGTAAAAATTTGTTATGGGCTTTCTCAGACAGAGTGCTGCTGCCAATACCACCTAAGCCATAAGGGAACAACCAAGGAAAAATCTGGGGATAGAGATTTGAATTGTTGAATATAGATTGGGGCTCTGCTGCATGAGACATAGACAGAGCTGCACCCTTGTTGTTCCAATGCTTTGTTGCAATACCTTTCAATGCATCCACAGTTTTGGTTCCTAGTTGCTCTCCTGTAACTCCATGGACTACAAAAGGACACAAGCCATCATCTACCCCATCAGCTGTTGTTGAATCAAAAATGCTTGTTCCCTCCTCAACTTTGTTGGTAAGGGAAAATTGGTATTCCACACAAACAGGGGGGGTGTCTTCTGGGTACTTTTTTAACTCATCATATGCAATATTCAAGTCTGAGTAATCTTGGTGGTTGGCTTTTAGCCATTCAAGCGCATGAGAAACTGCTTTCCTGCGCACCAGCAAGGGAGTGTGCTTGTATTCACTGCTAGTAGGTTTGCACAGGCCTGTAAACAAAATTTCAAGGACTTCATCCAAGTCCTCAATTGGGGGTGGCAGGGAGTGGTTTACTTTTGCAATGGGGGAGTCAAAAGCAATTGCATGAGCCATCATCTTTCTCATGCCTGATGATGCCACACAAACAAAACAGCCATTTACACAGACATGTTGGACAAGTAATTTTTCAATATACTGAAGACTTGACAGCTCCTCAGGGACATCTCCCATCCACAACCCCTTGGAAAGTGCATTCCATGGCACATTCCCTGCCCATAAGTGCTTGCAGCAGGTCACAAACATGGTCACAGTTAGATGCAAGTACTGGGCCTTTTATACCCTGAATTGCCTCCTTATTGCTTCTCCATTCTGTTCTAGTTACCCCTTCTGCTTCAAGGACATGCAATTGATTCTTTATTGCCTTTAGACCAGATAGCTTTCCACCTCGTGTCAGATGGCCACAGACTGCACAGGCTTCTTGTAAAACAGCTGGTGATGCTTCAGCACAAAAGCCACTCACTATTGTATGACTTAATTTGTCAGTCAATGGAGGAGGAAAGCTGCAAGTGTCTTCACAGTCAGTACTGTTGTCTGACAGCCTACCTGTCAAAATATCAAGTTGGACATGTCTTGCAGCAGCTCGCTTAATTTGCCGATGTTGTTAATCTTTGGCCTTGGCAGTTAAGACAGATGCAAACACAGAGGTGAATAAGTTGCAAAACACACAGTCATGGCATTCAAAGTGGGTTGTGTGTTGTGCTTTTTTCACATGTGACCCCAACCTGATTTTGTGGATTTTTGCAATTTGGCAAGTCATTGTTGCTGTCAAACTGGGCACAAGCTCTATTAGAGGCATTTTCACATGGACAAAACCTCTGTGTACAGGATATGAACATAAGCCTGTACTATCTACATGGTCAACAAATTGAAAAGCTGTCTTGCTGTAGTCCAATGCAAGCTCCACAGCTGATAAGTGGGGTGTAATCATGCTTGCAGAAAAAACATGTGAGTGGCCCCCACCTATGGGGTTTGTTATAATTTCTAAAGGCCATTGTGTCAAGTTAAGCTGTGAAATTGTCACACAAGAAGTGTGTTGCTTCTTGTGGCAATCCAGTTCAGTTATATTTTTGTTCTTTCTTTGCAATACCAGGTTCCTAACTTTTTGGTAAAAAAAACCTGGGAGAGAGAACCTTTGGCAAAGCACATTGCATTTTATGAATTGTAGAACTCATATCCTATATTACATATAACCATGAAAGGAGGTTGTCATGCACTTGAAATTTGCAGTACATAGCATAAGCACACTGCAATTGGTGTGGCTGAAAGGAAATGCAGCTCAAATACCTGCAAGATGCTCTATCACTGATGTTACAAAGTCAGTTGCTGTTTACCAGAAAGTCATGCTTCAAAAACATGGAGCATTGTAAAATGCAGCAGTATATTGCACTTGCTTACTGGTCCTGCTTTTGTTGAAACAGTCCACATACAAAAGCCATGTGAACAACTGGCGATGCTTGTGTTAGCAAATCAGACAAGGGGCTGTGTGTAAAGAAATGCCAGAATTTAGATGTGTGTAAACACAGTGAGCATGTAGTGGAAAAAATATAAGTTAACCACCAAGGGGAGTCCAAATCAATTGTATTACAATGGACAATGTCCACACAATATGTGTAATGGATAAAATCCACAAAATTATCCAGGGACCCAGGCACCAACTGTCTTATAGGGAGCTCAGAGGTGTGATTGGTGACTTGACAAGAGTGATCAGGGCAGTACATGTCATTATGCAAAGGGTTTACATTGACAGGATGCAAATGCTCAACTGATTGCTAGAACATGCAAGTTAAGGGTCACATGAAGTAATGATAAAAAGCACACCTATTGAGTTTGCCCATGGGGACCATCATAATAGCAACCTGTTTGGAAGGGCCCTCCCAGGATATGTGGCAATGTGTTGCAGCTGGCTTGTTTGAAGCTAGAGAGCAGCCAGTCACTTATGTTTCAGAACTTGTGCTAGTGGGCCATCGTGCTGTGTGGCATATCTGAGTTCTTTTGAGAAGCATGTATTATTCTGAGCACACATACAGACCCACAATTGCATTTTCCTGAGGAATCTCATTCAGAACCCATGATGCCCTCATAGACAAGCGACTGACCAGTCAGTAATCTGTCGTGATACCAGACCATCCCCGATCGAGCGATGAAACACACTGTAAAATGTTCTGCTGCATAGTATATCAACCCTCGTAAGTGATATTTCCATCGGACACTGCCAGATGTGATGTCCAATTCCTCCAGAGTAGAAGGGTCTTCATGGTGTTTGATTGTGATGAGAGGGGGATGAAGTGTGAAGGTGAACCTATGGGACAAGATATCAGGACAAACGGTGCATGTAGCATTCCAAGGCATAGTAATATCATTCAAATATTCCTGCAGATCCAAACTGCACCCATCCCTTGACAATACTATATGACAAGAAGATGATTTGGCTTGTTGCATATCAACATCATGACCTCTTGGGCAAAACTGGACCAACCTTGTTATGACAGATGCCAAAGTCAACAAATGGTCCAAGACTGAGTTGACACTCGTATCCTCACCAAACACGAAGTTACCTGATAACCTTGCTAAGTGATGCCTCATGTATTCTCTGATTTGATCCAAGGTATAGCGTGCCTCAGAATGCTCCACAGGTATGCTTTCATGTGATCTAAAGCCATCCAATAATTCATTCAACATATCAGATCGCAGTTCTTGCCAACTGGCATGTATAGAAGCAGGATCCTCCCTCCAAACATTGAAGAGTAGTGCAAAGATTGCATCATAGGCACAACTATTGTTTTCCCATTGCATTCCAAAAGGTATGTTCATGGAAAGGGACTGCAGGCTTCTCATTGAGGTGGGCACGAAACCAATCATCTTTAGCTTTTTTTCAGGGACAAACATATCTGATCTCTTTCTTTTTCTAGGTGGGCTGCAGGGTTTAGTAAATGAACTCAGGTGTTTACCCGTCGGCGTCCGAACAGCTTTCAAATCAGGAAGTTCACTACCCACATTATTCTCTGGTTTCTTATCATCCACCACTTGTTTACTCGATTTTCTGCCAATGACTGACCATTCCACATTGGAACCTTTGCATTCAAGGAAAGGATCTGCCTTATTCCACCATATTGCCTTGTGCATGGTTGAAGGTATGTAATTCGCACCCTTATGCTCTCAAAACAACACAATTAAATGATTTCTTTGGTTGGCTATAGCAATTCTTCTCAGAAGCTTGTCCACAAAGTTATGTTGTCCAAAAGCTCAAGCTCACAAAACTCTTGTCTCAAAGCGCCTGATGCCCCCCCTGTAATTTTTGATGGATGGAAGCTCAACAGAATCAATGTCCTGTTAGCAGTGGTGCTCTGAGACAAGGTGGTGTAGTATCCCTGGTGGGATCAGCTGTAGCTTAAGTCAACTACATTGTAAGGCCTTGTCTTTCCTTGGGATGCATAGTCGGTCATCGCAAAATTTGGAATTCCTTCTATCTGATTTTGTGAGACAGTGATTGTTGTATTGTCTGGTAACTGACAGGTGGTTGACATGCTCATTTTCGTCAATGGTACCACATTGTCAGGCAACCCTTCCACCCGAACTGTGGCCGGAGGATCTATAAGCTTGACCAAGAGGGTTTCCAATACTTGTTTTCCCTCTAAGTTACATGAGGATTCCCATGACTGCACAAAGGCCTCTTGTCCTTTTGTAATGCCAAGCTCTGTTGCAGCATTGTTCTGTATCATCAGTGGCATACCGATACAGAGTGAAAGCTTCACAGGAATGAGCTTTGTATTTGTGCAACAAGGTTGCTCCCAAAGCACTCTCTGGATATTATTGGGTATCTTGTTGTGCTTGATTGTTCATCTCTTGCCAGATGATCCACAGTGAGCATTCCCTGAGGGTTCCTCAGAAGGCACTGTATCTACCAAATAGAAGTGAGTCAATTCCTGTCCTGTTTCAGTGGCAAATCTCAAGCACCCTATTCTGTTACTTCATCCTTTACAGAATTAAGTGCCATAATAATGGACACATTTTGAAACCGAGGTTCATTGACACATGATTGTCTGGGCAAACCACTCGATACCCTACTCCTCAGAAATGTGATGCCTTCAGAAGAGCAGGCTTTGTAACACATGTTAGTCAGTGCCTCACAAAACTTGGCATCTTCTTTTGTTTACCTGCATTGCCTCATGTTCTCCTGCAGGATCACAACCATCGTAACTTGATGCCACAAGGCTTTGCCAATCACAGCTTCTTGCTATTGGAGGGAGGTTGCTTCTCTACCAATGGTATGACTGTAGAGGGAAGTATGCTCTTGACCCATAATAGGAGGCAACTGTGTGAAATCACCAGCAAGGATGATGTTCATGCCACCAAATGGGGTGTCAAGGTTGTTCATTAGTTGTGATAACCGTTCACTGATTAGGTACATATCCCTACATGATAGCATAGAGACCTCATCAAGAAATACATATTCCACTCCTAACAACCTTGATTTAATTTGTGAAAGTTGGACATTTGAAGTTTGAGAACCATCAGTATTGATACCAAAAGCAGAATGATACATAGAACCTCCTAGAAGTGTGGCTGCGCTTCCTGTGGGTGCCACAACCAGGTAGGGCAAGGCAGGGGTTACCCCTGGGTGTCAAATCTCATACCGTTACCCCTACCCCTGAACACCCTACCCTTAGGGGTAAGGGTATGGAAACATATAAGGGTTGCCAAGGGTTTGTCAAGGGTACAAGGGTTTGGCACAAAATCAACATATTTAGAGCAAAATTCATTTGAAAAGTATTGATAACTATTGTATTTACTATTAATATCACATATTAATAGCTCTTATTAACATATGAAAGCCATTATCATGTTGGACAATCCCAAAATCTGATGAAAATCTTGAATATGAGTCTTTGTAGCTGAAAAAATGAAATGAAATTCTTACATAAGCATACCCCTGGCATACCCCTGTACCCTTAGTAGGGGTACAGGGGTATGCAAGGGTATGAACTTCCCAGTACTTTACACTCCCCCCCAGTCCAAGCGGACTCCGCTCGGACACACTCAGACACTCAGACTGTCCTTGGACTTCACTCAGACTCTGCTCGGACTCTGCTTGGACTCTGCTTGGACTCTGCTTGGACTCTGCTTGGACTCTGCTTGGACTCTGCTTGGACTCTGCTTGGACACTCAGACTGTCCTTGGACTTCACTTGGACTCTGCTTGGACACTCGGACTGTCCTAGGACTGTCTGAGTTGTCTGAGTAAAGGCCGAGGACTGCACTCAGACTTTGCTCAGACTTTTCTTGGACAACATCAATTGTGCATTTACTTACACCTTTGAAGTACTGTCCAAGTTCCAGACTGACAGAAATTCTTATAAGTCTCACAAAATAATGTGTGCACAGCAGGAATTGAACCAACAGACTTCTGGACTAGCAATCACATGATGTCCAAACATGCACACTCTACCACTTAAGCCAAGTAGTCATTTAAAGTCACATACATTATATCTATTCATTACTGAAATCTAATTTATATATATATATCATGAATAGATTATTAAATTGACCAGATGCGAGGGGTAATTAATATGTGTAATGAGGGGAGGGGGCTGTAACTATCAATAATAAAAATAAATTAAAAACACCCACCATGAGCAACTGTTGCTCATGGCGGCATTCATCTCTCCCCAGGTCGTCCCCTGGCTGTCTTGCTCTCCTGTCCCCATTATTCTCCCCCCCAAACCACCCCACAAGCAGGTGCTCATAGGCGTGGGGCGGGTGTCATCATGGGTGTCCCCACTCATTGTTGTCTCCCTTCCCTCTCATCTCCCTTCCCCCTTGTCTCTTCACCCTCACCTTCCACCCTGTAAACAGGGGCTTGCAGCAGTGGTGGTGGTGGTGGTGTCCCCCCATTGTCATCATCGCCAGTAGTAGTTTGTACCTAAAAAAAGTTGGTTAGCATTGAAAAATGAAATGAGAAAAGGAAAAAAAAGTGCTGGCTGTCATTGGGGTTTCCCATAATTGTCATCATTCCACCCGTTGTCCACCCTATGAGCAGTGGCTTGTAAGGCTGGGGCGGGTGGTGTCGTCATTCCCTGTCATTGTTGTTGTTGTTAGCAGCCGCTCTCCCCCATGCAAGCAGTTGCTCGCACTGGTGGGGGCGGGTGCTGGGTTGTGGTCTCGTCATTGTTCCTTGTTTGGTGGTTTTGGGGTCATTGTGCTGCTACAGTATAGATATAACCTATAATTAATGAAAAAATGTGTTAGCTTAAAGAAAACATGAGAAAAGAAAAAAGAAAAAACTCACCTGGGGCCCAAATGACTCTATCATCATTTGGGCCCATGGCTGTGGGGTGTTCAGGGGGCAACAGCAGTGGGATGTGGGAGGGAGGCATCATCATTGAGTGGTGGTGGTGGTGGTGGTGGTGGTTGGTGATGATCAATGATGAGCTGGCATCATCATTGGTGACATGGCTGTGTTGATTTGTCATCACAGCTGGGGCAGTACATAGAGACAAAACTATCTACCTGTAATGATACTTTAGTCTAACAGTTATATTGTTGCCTTAAATGTACTTTATCATGTGACTACAAGGGTTCAATCCCTGCGGTAGCCACTGATTTTTCAGTCAATTATATAAGCAACTTGGACAGTCCTAGGACTGTATGAGTGCTGGTCCACTCAGACTCCGCTCAGATGCTCAGACTGTCCTAGGACTCAGCTCGGACTGGACATCTAGTTTGGCAGGACTTTCAGCCAAAGAAGTCTGAGCAAAGTCCGAGCAAAGTCCTCGGACAGTCTGAGTACAGTCCGAGTGTCCGAGTGGAGTCCGCTCGGATTGGGGGGGGGGAGTGTAAAGACCTCAAACTTCCAAACCACTACCCTTACCCCTCATACCCTTAGCCCAAAAACACAAGGGTATACCCCTACCCCTGCCTTGCCTTACAACCAGGAGACAGTGAGATTCATTTTTTCAAGGAAAAGAACTTGAGAAGTGCCTTGAAAACCTGGGACTTGCCAGTGCCAGCCATATATACATCTTTAACTGCTCAGAATCATTGTTACAAATATGGTTCACCACAATGCAAAATGCACGACTTTGTTCCTTGTTCAACTGGAAGCTGCATAAAACATCGTTGATCATCTTCTGCCATTCCTTTGACCTGAATGAGTTGGACAAGTAGGATTTATCAATGACACATACATCATCTGGGATAAAATTTGCCGGTCTGAATCCCAGCTGTGCATTGGCAGGCAGATAGCGAGATCTATTATTCAGAATTTCAGCACGTTTGGCAGCAACTGCAGCTTTCCATGCACTTGGTGCTTGGACAATGATGGGGAGCAAGGGCGAGAGTCGAGAGCTGATTTCTTCAGAAAGCAAGCTTGGCTTAGTTTCAGACCACCCGATGTCCAATAGAATGCAGTGTGTATCATTCATTAACACACATCTTGCTCTTTCCCATTCACCAGCCACAGCAGAGGTAGCCTTGTCATTGATGGTGGGCAGTTTGCTGAGGGCATTGGTAGTTTCGTCAAATATCATGTCCTCAGTGCTTGGTAAAAAATGTTTGTCAAGGCCTCCTGTGTCAGGTATGTGAGCAGCACCTTTTTTCATTTGAGCATGGAAGTCATCTTGGGCATCCATGCACTCATATGGAATGTTCATATTCTTCATTATTTTGAGTTGCCATGGAAAAAATGAGTGTGCTGAGAATGCATCATCCCAAGTTTCCTCCCTTCCTTTCAAGTCTAAACCAGATCTCCAGGGCTTGAAAAGTGTTAACATTGTACAGCAGTAGTACTTGCAGTCACCTTGGTCGAAGCATGGAAGAGTCGCACCTATGAAGTCGGGAATTTTAATTTTTGATGGGGAGTGACAGCGCATGCCATGGGTATTGGCAAGTGGGTGACCAGCCTGGAATGAGAGTAAGGAGCATTTACTGGAATGCTGTGAATTATCATCATGATCTGTGACATTGTCTTCACCGGCAAGCTCACAGTCAGGCTCATGATGATCAGGCACACCATGTTTGGACTTCTGCTTATCTGCACTGGCAGGCTTTTTCTCACATTCACATCTCAAAACCTAGTGATACAAGCACATCAAATCAATTTCTTTGGGACAAAATACATAATCAAAGATGGGTGAAAGGCCAATCACTCACCCATTGTGCTTTAAAAGAGCAACTGTATCACTCAGATCAGAATCACAAGCTTCTGCAGTCCCTTCCTCAGCATGTACCCAAGGCTTTCAACATTCCTGGATGAACGACTGCCAGAAAAATGTGCAGAACTTGTGGCTGGTATAGTGATCAGGAAGGCCAAGTAAGTACATGCAGATCATTGGTGAACCCATCTCCATTTTAGCGCTCAGGGTGTTTACAATCTTTGTCATCAACTTTTGTGCATTATCATTTCTCACGTCACATCCACCAACCATCTCCGGATTCTTCTGGAACACAGAACAGATCATGTCAAACACAACATGCATTTTCAACAGCAGTTTTGTAACATAGTTTGAGACATATAGGAGCACACCCTTGATCGTGGTGCCAGAATGGAGACTTGTGATGTCTGTGTTGCATCTGAAAAAATAAGTCACAACATATGAAAAGATGTTTAGCCACAGTTCATGTTTTTTCATGTTGATAGCACCTGTCTCTTCGTTGACTTCTGTTTTGTCAAATGTCGGTCGAGGAAATCTAGCCCAACACTTACCCCAGACATTGTCAAGACAACCTTTGAATGTGCGGGCTTGGTTTGTGAGCCATCTTTATTTTTATTTGTGGTGCATTTGTGAATGTTCAACCTCAGGAGCAAATCATTGATGGTCATCTTAAAATGCACCCACCATGAGGCCAAGGCACCACAATGTTCACAATTACTGCAGTTAGATATTTGACAAGCTAGCGGGGGTGGTTTGGGCATGGTTTCAGTGGGATCATGATAATCTGTGCAAGTTGATGTTGCATCTACATTTACTTCAACCTCTTCCTTGCATCGAGTTGTCAATTCACTGGAATGGACACTTTCAAGGTACTGTACAAGGCTTTCATGAAACACAGAATTGGGAGCGACAGATTTCATCTGGAGACACCCCTCCTTTAATCCACAACAGCATGTGCATATGGAGTGACAACCAACCCTGCTGCTCAACTGTCCCATAATATGCCGAAGTGTCACTGTATAAGCCATGATGGTCAGTATTGATACCTAGTACATGTTTAATAAACATTTGCATCATGAAGTCAAAAAAGTGCGCTCATGTGACCGGGTTGTTAGCAATAAGTTGGTAACATTCATCTCCAGTCCATAAAAGGTTGATATCAAAGTGCTCCTTCCCATCAGCAAAATATAAACATAAGGGATGCTTATTGTCGGCAGGAGACAGTGTAATATACCATAGGGGTGCACCCATGTATTCAATGAGTGACCAGATTTCACTGCGCATGTACTTCTTACTTGTTGTCGACCCATCTACTTTACCATTTATGTGATTGAGATCATTGATAAGTTGGAAACATGCAGCCTCTTCCTTGGAAACAGGTTTTACAACTTCACCATGAGCCATCTGTGCTGAGATGTTAGCAAGAGCATCTTGATTAATGTTAAGTAGCCTATTTGCGATTTGGCTGAACTTGGAGGTCTCAGCAAGCAGAAAACCAGCTGAAGTCGATAACTTGACTTGTTTGTGGCTAAACACAACAAACAAAAAAATCAAACCACTTATCATGATACATCAGCAATGCACACTTGTGTAATTTGTCTGATATATCAGTCATCCAAATACCACCAAGACCATAAGGGAATAGCCAAGGGAACATCTGGGGATACAAGTTTGGATTGTTATAAATTGATTGAGCAGTGGCACTGTGCGACATGGACAGTGCCCCCCCCCCTGTTGTTCCAATGTTTCAGAGTAATCACCTTCAGACTCTCAACAGTTTGAGTTGGCACCTGATCACCTGTTATTCATAATTCCATGGACGAGAAATGGACAGTCACCATCAGAAACACCATCATTGACTGCATTATCAAACACACTGGTACCTTCTTCCACTGTATTGGATTCTGAAAGACAATACTCAACGGAAACAGGAGGTGAGTCTTCTGGATATCTGCTCAGCTCCTCATAAGATATTTCCAAGTCTGCATAATCAGCGTGATTTAACTTTAACCACTCCAGTGCTCATGCCACATTCTACATCTTATCAGCAATGGCGTGCATTGATATTCTTTTTCAGTCAGCTTACAAGGGCCAGTGAACAATACAGCCAAGATGTGATCCAGGTCTTCTACAGGAGGAGGAAGGCAATTATAACCTTTAGGTACAGGTGACTCAAACACAATGACATTGTTGATGCTCAACCCAGAAACTCAACCAAAACCAACTAAACTGGTCTTAGGAGATATAACACGAGTCAGAGAAAGGTTGCGAGGTAGTACTGAATATCACTGTGCTATCCAAAGGCCGGTAAATGTACTGAGACAATGTTGCAAAGCCATATTAGGCTGTCCGAAGTTCTGTGAACTCGTCCAAAGTAACACAAAACACTTTGAAATGTTCTGAAACGATACAAAAGAGTTTAGCAGCAATGTGAAGGAATTTGAGAATCTCCGGAAAGGTTTTACAGGTTCGGGAGATGGTCACGATGGTTTAAAGTGAGGTAAGAGACAGATAGGTGATGTGATGAGAGTTTCGAGAGACTATATGGCGAAATGACGTAGTTTGCAGAATACTTAAGCAAGTTTGGACAAAGACTGAGCTAAAACTCAAGAGTTAAACCCTTAAGTCAGACGATAGGCAAAGTGAGAAGATGATTTTCTACCATTCCTTGACAGTAAATACACCAAACTATATATGTTTTAGAGAGATAGTACTAAAAAGGTAAAAGGCCATGAGGCAAAACATGCAGTAAATGTGAGGCAGTGAACAAGGTGTCGAAATCACGAAGTAAATGAGAAAATGATAAGAAAGAAATGTGCCATATACATGATATATCAAATCTCGTTGTCTTGTGGTTCCAATAAATCATGAATATGTCGAAAAGCGCCTTGATGTGCGCTAAGTTGCTAGCCGTTGTGTTTCTTCATGTTTGTGGTGGCAGGAACACGATGTGTTAGTGTGTGTAATGGTGGGAGCGTGTGTTCAAGGTTCAGTACAATAGGAATATGGTGGCTGAAGTCATTCAAAATGGTTCAAAGTCTCATTTTTCTGTTTTGTGCATTTGTAGGCATTTGTAAGCATTCGCAAAATTGTAGGACTTTGGGAAGGAGGTGTCTGAGTGTGATATCTTGATTTCAGAGCTCTGCTGCCATAGTGGACCTATCAATGTGTGAGACCATTTTTCTCAATCCTGACAAGGCAACCTGAGCAAAACAACTGTTCACTTGAACACGTGCTACAAGTAGCTTTTCTACAAATCTAAGGCTCAACAATTCTTCAGGGATGTCACCAATCCATAGGCCTTTTGCCAAGGCATGTTGTGGTATCTGATTCTTTCTGATCTTGTTATTGCAACCATCACAGATTCTATCACATCTATAATCCAGAATGGGACCTCAAAACTTGCGGATGGGATCAGAGGATTTTTGCCACTCCACTCTAGTGACACTGGATGCTTGAAGGATATGTAACTGATTTTTTACTGCCTTCGACCTGCTGAGCTGAGAAACAACCATCAGCTGTCCACAAACTGCACATCCAGCTTCCTCCAGATTTTGTGGTGCAGAATCTTCACAAAAGCCTTGTACAATGTTGTATTCTAGAGATGGGTCTGCAGGACTAGGGGGAAAATCACTGGCATCATTCAAAATATCCACCGGAGAGTCCTGAACCTGTACTGTGTCTTCATCTGGAAGCCGTCAAACATATCCTGTCTGCAAGCCATTGTTGGACAACTTGGAATGGTTGGGAGTGCACCCGTTTGGCTGACTGGCTTCCTTTATCTCCTGATACTTGCCTGCACTGATCTGCTTGTGCTTCCTGTCTCTTTCTGCCTTCGAGTTGACCACAGCAAAAACTGTGGTATATAATGTACTCGAATTGCAGACATGTGCATCAAACAGTTTGAGTATCTCACCCTTTGGAACATGTGAGCTAACCTCAATGTCATGGATTTTCACAATTTTGAATAGTGTTTTCAAAGGTACCAGTGGGTCAATTGTTTTGAGTGGGACTCGAGTGTGCATATACTGAACTCCAGTTGGATAGGCCTCATGAACGGAGATGGAGAGAACATGGTCCACAAATCTGAAAGATTGATCATAACCAACCATGAAACCTGGAAGTATATATGGTTTGAGAGCCACAAAAGGAAATACAGGTGGTCTACCTCCACCTAGATGAGGTTCCCATTTAGCCTTGTGATTGATAGGTTCATGACTCAGGCTGCCTTGGATGGCCAGATTTGGATTTTGATGACCAAAGCAACACATGAGAGAAGAGTTGTGCATATAACTACTCAATGTACAACCAATACTAAGAGAGCTCAATATATCAGCAGCAAGAAACAGCCAACAAAGTGAAAATGGATCTGGTAGATCATGCTGAAAGGAAGACAAGATGCCTACATGAATTTGATAATTATTAGTCGCAGATAATAGTTTTCTAAGCTGCGAGGAAAAAAACTTTGGGCAAGTGAGAATGATTGACAATCAGACCAAGCAATCATGCTGAGACATGACACCATGAAAAATTCATAAAGAGGCAACTCGAGCAAGGATGCGATGATTGTATAAGGGGCAGTGAAGATACAGAGTCAAGTCAATAAATCTTACCACCAAAAAGCAAAGTAAATCACGTCTTTGTGACCTGGCAAGTCTACATAATATCCCTAGCCATGATTCAGCCCACCACACAATGAAACATTGTATGGCTGAGATATACGCCTCAAATATCTCATGAATATGGCAAAAGAGAGTATTGATCACAAGGTGAGGGTGAAGGTAGTGTGCAAGAAGGTCATCATTCACAAAGACATCATGGCATTGGTAAAGCAGAGTAGAAGAGACAGTCAACAATCCCAAAGAATCATGAGCGGAACAAGAGTTGAAAGTAGGACCAGGACAAGGATATGGACAAAGCACACATAGAGACATGTTTTGATCATGATCAGGACAAAGACCAAATTTTGGACTGGGACATGTGGGGACAGGGACAGGGACAGGGACAGGGACTTCAGGACAGGGACATGCATACAAGATGGGGACATGCATCTAGAGTGCATACGAGACAGGGACACACATCTGGGGCACAAACAGGACAGGGACATGCATCTGGAATGTGAATGGGACAGGGACACACATCTGATGCAAATGGGACAGGGACACGCATCTGGAGTGCAAACGGGACAGAGACATGCATCTGGGGTGCATAGAAGAGGCCTTTGCGGGAACTAGAAGCAAAACAAGTATGGATAAGTGATAGCGAAAGGAAGAGAACATGTCATTCACCAACCTTGTTTCCATAGTTCAGTTGACTGAAATCATACATGATGTGGGTAGGAACCTAGGTAATGCACAGGTGCCGGCGCTATCATAAACCTACCAGATGTTCAGGTTGATGATCAAACAGACAAATATAGCCACTCACCAGTACTGCCAGGATGGATGCAAGGCTTGGGTTAAAGACACAATGGGTAATAGTGCAATTGCACATAGGAAAATGAGAACTGAGTGCACCATGATGGTTGATTGCAAGACGAACTTGAGGAGCAAAAAGTTTGTCAATGTGATTTTCGATTGCATAAGCCAGACCAAACACAGCCATACCAAACACACCTATATGCCCAGGCCTGGTCTTCAACTTCACCTTGCTCTAACAATGAACTAATGGCCGATTAGGTGAAGGGATGAAGGTATGAGATCATACATATACCAGTGAGAAGTCTCCTGAGCCAGATCAAACAGATCCAAGCCAAACCACATCCCTACAATTGATGGGCTGAAAGGACAAATTCCACACTGTTCTCTGCATTTTGCACTAAGACCCTCTGGTAATATGCCACCCTAGCCCCATTAGAGCTCAAGACACAATCCAGTTACTGACACCTGAACCTCAGTCATGTGATGGAGCCTTTATGAATTCTTACTGTTTTGTGCGATTGCGAGGATATTTACCGCTGACCTTGGAAAACATCTACCTGCCAATAATACAGTTCATATATGATTGCAGTGCCCTTCAAGAGGTTTTGGTAGAGATGTGCCCAGCCAGATGGCCATAAAAGGGAAATCAACACATGCCAACATGTGATCTGAAAAGAGCACCCTTTGGATGCTTGCCAATTAATCCAGACTGAAATAAGCTTGCCTCCACAGGGATGACCATGAAGAGTATGCCTTGGGCTTCCATAACCCAGCCATGGATATGGTGTGTAGAGGAGTAAGTACTAGTATCCTATATATATGTATAAGGGGCAGTACACTTTAAACCACAGTAGAACCCCTGTTTGCAATGCTCCCAGGGAAAGAAAAGGAGTGTCTTGGCCCCAAACAAATTCACCATATAGTCACTCATACACTCACCCCAATCAGTAGTTCATCAGTAATGGCCATCTGGTTTTCCCACTTGCTTCTTTTTGTGCCTCTCATGAGCAGCTGTTTGTCTGCTGAGTGTGTTTATATGCCAATTATGTTCTGAGTTCTATTTATAGAACGAGGCTATATCCCGGGATCGAGTACAGTGGGAGTAAATTCCACTCTATCAATGCAGCAAATGCCATGCATTTATTATTAGCATCCTCTTCCATCCAATCGGTCTGCATCTGCACCGCACCTTCAACAAGTCAATCACTCATCCCGTTTCCATTGCCCGCTCGTGCACATAGTTTGTTTTGTGGATTTAGATGCTCTTAAGCCCGCCACATCCATTTGGGAGAACTGAGTGAGTGTAGCTGAAAAGTTGAGGACTGAGGTAGAACTGCAAGGAGTGAAGCTAGTGAAGTTGCACTTACTGTCAAAATCGTCAATGGTGATCATAGGAAGAAAGTTGGGAAGCAGGGGGATGCCCGAATAGTCCTGAAAAAGGAAATTCAACACATGCCTTCACATGCATTGGAAAGAGCAGGCTTCTGGCCATGCCAATTAAATCAGACTACAATTGAAGTAGATCGACTGTCATAAACATCATTGTTGTCTGACTATGGGAGACTAAGCTTATTTGGGTCTAACGACATGTTGTAACTAGTGTAAAATAAAAGGCAAAGAGAGAAGGGAACTTACTGGCCGATGGCCCATGACACACTGTGTCGTAAACTGGATGGTGATGATACTCAATCCGGAAACCCAAACAAAACACCTGAAAGGGTCCTATTTGGTGTAACACAAGTCAGAGGAAGGTTGCAATTTGTTCTAAACTTTCACCCATCTCCAATAATAACAAACTAGATGATCTGAACAAAGTTTGGGATGTGCGAAGTAGTTTTGAAATGTTGCAATATTTTTAGGGATTGGAAAATGAATTGCAAAGATATTGGTGAGTGATGGAGAGGTTGATAAATGATGCAAGAGGTGAATGACAATGAATACGAGAGGATGACAATAATATCGAGAGGCAAAATGAGGATGAACAAGTTTTGACAAAATCCAAAGAATTTTCAGACTAAAACTTGTGACTCAAATGATGAGAAGAGAGTTTTAAGCTCTCTACTACTAATGCTATACTTGGGGGACGCTTCCCTTGTTATTCATCATGGCTAATACAAGGTTTTGTAGGTTAAAAAGAGATAGTACCAAAAAGGCAATAGTGGGCATGTGGAAAACATGAGGCAAAAGAAAACATATGGACTTCAGGGATGAAGTGATAACCAATATGGAACAATAACCACGAGTCTAGGGAGTGTGGAAGACAATAAATCAAAATATAGACTGTCCTTTTGTTCTAGAATTGACTAAATATTGCAGAAATTGCAAAAATATCGCAAAACATCATGATGCACCTCAAGGTGATGTGTGCTGCATGAATATAGCCGAAATGTGGTTCGTCAAAGTCGATTATGTAAAGGGGATGTGATGGGAAGCATGCAAAGTGTTGGGGTCCATGCTGAAGTGTGCAAAGTAGAAACTAAAAATGCAAAATCTTCGAAATGTCCGAAATTTGATCGGAAGCTTGCAAAATAGTTGAAAAAGGTTCGAACAATGCTGAAAATAGATGTGAAATGTTCATGGCTGTGCATTGACTATCTGTGAATCTGCGAAATCGATTTCAGAGCTTGTACTGGCTAGTGGACCTATCAATGGAAGCCCAAATGATGGCCGTTATCCAGAGAAGAAACTATTGTACACAAATTTTACACACCAATACACATCGAGTCACGCAGCCTTCTAGATGCAGTCAGGGATAGCAAGTACAATGACAAATTGAATGTTTGTCAAAAGGTTAAGCCCATTCTTGCCCTTGTAAGTGCTGACAGTGTACCCAACTGAGATGACAGCATTCACAGGAATCTCCACTTCCCCTTTCTTATACAATGGCCAGGTCAAGAGGCATCTGAAATCATTGTCTGAGAAAGTAAATGTGGGGCAGTCACTAGTGGCCCAGCCATCATACACAGGTACTGAAGCAAACTTCAATCAGCTGGTGGGGGGTAAATATTGTGTCCATAACTCACCAAGCTCATGGAATTCCCTATATGCACTGTAGCCCTTACTAGCATCCCTCACAATCAGGGTAGATGACACATTTTTGAGAACACTTGTGTGGGGCATCGCCATTTGTAAAGACACTGGCCTGACATCAGAATACATGCTGTGTGAGTCAAAAATGAGCTACCCACATGACATCATCCTGTCCCCATGTCCCTCGCCTTGTGTGGTGAAACTAAACCCATAGGGGCCTGTGACAAGACTTTGCACTCCCCCTCCGTATTCCTATCGGAGTCCTAGGAGTCTGAGTTTTCTGATAGGAGTCCAATCGGAATCTGATAGGAATCTGATCGGAATGTATCTTGATGACCATGTACTCTTATTTCCAAGAAATTCCTAGTAAACTCTGAGTAAAGTCCTATGCAATTCCAACAGGTAGTCAGAATACCACACCATTTCGGAAGACTTAACTTGGCAAAAGTGCTTACAAAATAAATGGGCAGGGCAGGAATTGAACCCCAGACCTTGGGATATAAGTGACATAACCACCAAACAAGTGCTCAACCAGTTGAGCCACAGGAGCATTAATAAACATGTGATATAAAGTCCATTTAAAGCACTTAGGATTAGTTGACTTATTTTTGACCTCTCTCATGAGAGCTTGAAAAAAAATTGTTCAGCCCTCATGTCTTCATGAGGGAGTAGATAACTAATATAGATAATAATAAAAAACCCCACGCAAATGCAGGGGGGAGAATTAAGTATACTATTTAATTATACTACTTTAAATTCTACAAAAAAAACCCACCCCCCATGAAACAAGTGGGAGGGGGTGGTGGTGTTTCACATTGGCTGTCTCGTCAGCCCTGTCCCATTGTTTCCCCTCTCTCTCGTCTCCATTGTGTCTTGCCTCCCTCACCTCACCTCCCCCATGGCTTCCCTCCCTTCCCTCATCTCCCCTCCCTCCTTGTTGTTCCACCCACCATCCACCCCATGAGCAGTTGCTCGTGAGGCTGGTGGTGGGTGGTGCATCATATGCTGGTGGCGGTGTTTGTCCATTGTCCCTTCCCTCCCTCCCCCTCCCCTTAAACACCCTATGAGCAGATGCTTGTAGGCATGTGTGGGGCGGGTGTCGCCATCGTCCCCCCTTCTGGTCATTGTTAGGGCAAGGCAGGGTTACCCCTGGGTGTCAAATCTCATACCCTTACCCCTACCCCTGAACACCCTACCCTTAGGGGTAAGGGTGTGGAAACATATAAGGGTTGCCAAGGGTATGGGAGGGTTTGTCAAGGGTACAAGGGTTTGGCACAAGATATTTAGAGCAAAATTCATTTGAAAAGTGTTGATAACTATTGTATTTACTATTAATATCACATATTAATACCTCTTATTAACATATGAAAGCCATTATCATGTTGGACAATCCCAAAATCTGAATTTAATTGATGAACATAGTAAGGGTACAGGGGTATGCAAGGGTATGAACTTCCAAACCCCTACCCTTACCCCTCATACCCTTAGCCCAAAAACACAAGGGTATACCCCTACCCCTGCCTTGCCTTAGTCATCATCTCCCTTTCCCCTTGTCATTTTGTCCCCCCCCCCCCTTGTCACCCTCATCATTCATCCCCCTCATTGTCTGCACCCACAAACCACCCTATGGGCAGCTGCTCGTAGGTGTGTCGTTTGGTGCTGTCATTGTCCCTCCATGCTGTTCCCATGCTCTCACACCCTGTATACACCCCATGAGCAGTCGCTCACAGCAGTGATGGGGGGTGCTGGATGTCATTGGTGTCGTGGGGGGTCCATGCACTCACTATCCACCCTATGAGCAGCAGCTTGTAGGCATGGGGTGGGTGCGTTGTTGGTTCATCAGTGATGTGGCACAAGGGGAGGAGTCTCCTGGTGCTTACTGGGTGGGTATTCCCCTTCTGGGGTCTCCTGGTGTTGCTCCCTGCACTCCTGACCATGATTGATACCCTCACATCCCATTTTGATGGGGAGGAGGGGGGTTGCCAGTGGCGTTGTTGGGTGTGGGTTGGCTTGCATCGATCTGTTGTTACCTATGTAGATTAGAACCTAGAAACAAAACAAATGAATTAGTTAGTTTACAAAAGTAAGAAACAAATGAAAAAAAAACTTCCTACAGCCCAAACGATGATTGCATCGTTTGGGCATCATTTGGGCCACATGGCATCAAAACTGGTTGTTTCTGGTCTTGGGGGCTCATCTAGAGATGGGGGTGGAGTGGGAGTGGTGGGAGTTGCTGGGTTGAGGTGGTTGAGGTGGGGGGAAGTGGCATGCTTGTTGTCATTGGTGGTGGTGGTGAGCTGGCAGGTGTGATGACATGGCTATGTGTTTTGTCATCACACCCATGGGAATGGTATGTAGTGTAGTATGATCACTTACCTTGTACTGACTGTTTAGCCTAATGGTATTGTTGTCGGTTTAGGCTTACATAATCTTCTGTAATGTCAAGTGTTCAATTCTTGTGTGCGTGTTTACTTTTTCATACTATATTACTAAGCAAGGCTGCTTTCATTCCTATCGGAATCCTATGTTGTCTGATGTCTTAGCAAACTTTGGACTAGTCCTATGTGATTCCTATGATCAGAAATTCCTAGGAAAGCTGAGCATCGGTGTAATGACTGGAACTGTTACTGAAAGTTTTTTATTCACACCAGTTGAAGGAGGCCAAGCTTCTTTCCATCCACATTCTTAATACACTGCTCATCAATGTACACATTCTTTGGGTCAACCTGGGCAAGGTTCACATATTGCCCAGACTTAACAAACTTCAGGGCTTTCAACAGGGATCTATCAAGTGTAACCCACATTAGGCCCAAATCACTTGGAAGATAAACTTACCGGACTTTGTCCTCCTTGAGTTTCTCACATGTTTCTGCAAAGGGGGTGTGCACAGTTTCAGTCATCATTTTTTGGACTTCACATAACCAGCTAAAGGATCCATAAGAAAGAGCAGACACATGAGAATAAAGCCACATATGGCAATCCAGGCAGTCCCCTGTAGATCAGGACCAACAGTGGGTCCTGCAGAGCTTCAATCATCATGGTAGAGCCATTGTCATTGTTGACCTCTTCAGGGGTTTTAATATCGTCCACAGGGTTTATGGGCCTGACTAAACTCAGTGGGAATGCAGAAATGATAAGGCAGAGCAGCTACCTGTAATCAAAAGGAAGACAGGAGCCATCTATCCCTTCCCAAACTGTGTCTGACCCCAGCTCCTCATCATCAACCTCTGCATCAGTGGCCAACGTGTTGGATTGGGTGTGAGGTACTCCAGCAGATGCTCCCATTTCCCTATGCAACAATCAGTGTTCTATCACAAGTGCTTGATATGCGACCAACACAGATAAGCCAAATGCCAGCTGCATGTTCATCACCAAAGACCATTTGTAAAAAGAAATTAACCTGCAAAGAACATGAACAACATTTCACTCAAACAAAAAAAATAGATGCACTCCACCACCGAAGGCATGTCACCATCGATCTCTGCAGACAACTTGTGGGGGCCGCCACCCACAGAAACCCTGGGAAAGCAAGTAGGCATTGCAGTCAGGCGACACAAAAAGAGCTCACTCTTGGACTTCAGATTGGGTTACAGCCAGCATTTTGTCTTTCTTATTGGCTGGTGACTGGCTGGTGCACCTGCAAAGTTTTCAAGAATAAGATAACAAAGAACTGTAAACACATAATGAGACCTACTTTTTGGGAATTACTGACCCATCCTTTCCTGCCGCTTTTGCCATCTTCATCTTAACCCACCTATAAACCATTATCAGATTTTAAATCGCTGGAAGCACTCCATGCACTTGGGCCTAGCTGCTGCTGGACCACTGTTAAACGAATTTGTGAGTGTTCGTGAGGTGTGGGAGGATGCTACTCATACCTTACTGGTCCAAAAACAATGTTCTTTGAATCGCTTTGCTCTGCAATCTGGTCCAACAATGCACTGTCAAAGAGAAGAATATTCAGGTTGCCTTGCTGAAAAAAAGTTAGGTGGCTCACATGACGGAAACTGCGGATAATTTTTTGAAGTCCAGAGAGTCAGGATCAGGTATAACCAGAGGTTGGCTTTTCTTCACAGCTGGCAAAGGCACAAATTCTCTGTGGTGAGATCAGTTTTATCTATAAAATGTGTCTTGCAACAAGTGTAACATGTACACTTCATGGGAACTAGACTCGACAACCCTTGCTTTCTGTTTTTTTAGAGAATTTTGGTTTAAGCACATTTGTTTAGATACCATGACAAGGAACTAAATGCTAATACACATGAAGAGTCACCGCTAAGTTTGCTGGTGACCAACCTGTTTTGTTTCAGGCTGTGCTCATCAGGTCCAAAGCAAAGTAAAATGTGTATGCAGCATAATCAAAATCAATCCTGTTACAAGGGTCAGTTTTTGCCACAATGCCCACAGCAGAATTGCCCACTTGGGATTCATAAGCTTTTTGTCATCTTGTTCTGGCCTTCATAAAGTGAGTGACATCGAAGTAAATAGTGAAGTGGAGTAGAATACTTTGCACTCTTCTTAATTATTTTGGGCATGTTGGTACAGTGTGTGGGGGAGAGGGGCTTTGGATTCAAGTGTTTTAGTGCTCCTTATAGCACCACCTTTATAGGAGAAATGAAGAAGCCTCTGTGTGGTGGCCATGCTCCAGAGCAAAAATAGGAGAAATAGTGCTCCCCTGTTTAATCACAAACATTAAAAAGGTTGGGCTATTATGTTAGTTCTTGCTGGACTTGCCTTTTTTCTCCGGCCATGGAACCCCAATATGACCAAGAACAAGCAGGTAAGCTGAGTAGTGAGGGATGTGCTACTTGTTTATGGCCATTCACACTTGCCTCAGACTTATGCAGTAAAAGATTTGGAGTCGTTGGGTACAGAAGCAAACTCGGCACCAGGCCAGAACCAATTAGCCATGTTACTGTGTGTCAGTGAGCACAGATAGTATTTTGTGCTGGGCCTGACAGTTTGACTGGCTCAACCTAGCTGGGAACAAACATACAAGGTAAAGTTGTATGAAAACCCAGTGTCATGGAGGCTGGTTAGGGAGGTTGGTGTTGAAGGTGAGATAGAAGAGGTGGTCTTCACATTGCAAGGGGTCTTGGTGGACAAAGAGTTGCTGCCTTTGAAAGAAAAACCTAGGAAAGTTGGCTTTGCTTGAGTATATGTTGTTTATTCAAGCTCTTCACTGGCAGGATTCCACTGGCACAATACAAATACCTTTGACAAGCAGTGTCAATAACAGGTCTTAATACCTCCACTTTTGCAAGGGCTGTCTGTGCAGCTCAAGAGATTTATGGAAAGTTTGATTGGCAGTTCGCAGATGGCACGATGATGTAGTGGGCCACATCTGATGTGAACCAAGGGCAAGCTGAATGTTTAGACATCACCAATCACTATTTTACTCCAAAACGAAGTGCACAAGGTCCATCGAGCATTGCCTTTCAAAAATAAGTTGATCCTCAGGGAGTGTTGGCGAACATGGCAGTTGGCAATGCAGTACATTCTTATATCCATACAGATGACAATGAGGTCCAGTACTTTACAACATTCAAAGGGGTTAGTGGTGAAAGAAAGTAAGGATGGCACTATCTTTTTAGAGTTTAAAGTGATGACCCATTGTTTTAATGCAGGTTCGAAAGCTGCAATCCACAGCTGTTCCGTGTCGGCAACATCGTCCAAGTACAGTTGTCCTTTGTGGTTATTCCAGTGCAAGGCAACAATTACAAAATGCTGGTGGTTTTACGCTCAATGGTGCTGTTGGACGGCACTTTCAGTAAGGTAGATACATTGAATTTGACTTGGCCAAAGGAGGCACACTAACTTTTATAGACTATCTACACCTTGCCCACAACAAAACTGGTGATGGACAAGCCATGCACACTGAAGCGTGGCATTGGATACAATAATGTTGAGGCCAATGATGAGCCAAGTCAACCAGCGAAGCAGTCAAGGCAGATGGTCATAGATCCAGCCAAATAAATTTGTGTTCTGTAGTACGTTGTAAACATCATTGCCAATTTTTTTCCTCCCCCTTATTGTTGGAAATTTGGGAAACACATCATGGGCGAGACTAGCCCTTCAAGGCCCCCCTTTGAAAGTCTTTCATTTATTTACAACGCTTCTTTTTTTAAGATCACAATTAGGAGTGTCCAAAGCAGGGGTGTAACACTCCTGTTCGGGTCATGCTCATGTTTTCCGCTGCGTATTTCAAGAACTTGACTTTATTCTTAGTGATATTCTTTTTACGGCTGTGCAGCAGGGTGTACTATCATAAGGAGCTAGTGACAACTTCTCAAGCGCATGTCATGTACATATTTAGCAGGAACAGTCTACAAAGTTTAAGCATATAAAACATGATGGTATGCAGCTTCAAATGTTGGATGACTCTCTTGCAAATCCTTAAAAAGGCGCCACAATTTACTGAGTACAAGCTTCCATGCATAAAATGTTTCAGGCAAAGGTCCACCACACAAATGCAAGCGTCATTGACAGGGGATGATGCAAAGCAGAGAGTGAACTCCAAGAAATTGCACTGCTCAGCTACAGAGGAATGGCCCATATATTTCCTGATGGCTTTGGGATAGACTGGGGTTTTGCTGTGAAGAAGAACATGATGATCAGTTCATGACGATCACACAAAGGTCCCTCAGAGTCCACATCCACGAAATCATGTGAGTGGTAATACATGGTGAGGCCACCCAAAAGCCCTGCCGTTTCCTTAGAAGAAATTCCACCCTCGACCATAGCAAGCAGGGCAGCCCCTACGACACATTGTCGCAGTGTCCAGTCCTTGGGCACCAAAAAATATGACTCACAGATCAAAACATGGAAAATGGAGGCTGCAACATCAGGCCTAAAAAATGCTTTGTAGCAGCAGTTTATTTTGGACAAAAAATAACCATCAGCCACATTGTTAGATGAGGGTGGTTCAATGTCTTGGAACCATGTAGAGCACCCAAGCACATGGGTTGAGAACGATTCATGCCCACAAGAGATTCCACTGGATGGAAAAGGCAATGTCCCATCGTCCACCTCACCCCAAACCACAATGGAATGTGTGTCGTAAGTGTTTGAGTTGTTGGTCACCATGCCAGGCAGTTGGTTGGTGCATGACTGACCCCACATCATCAGCCAGCTTCAAGCGCAAATAAGAATGGAGTAAAAGAGGCCCGGTAAACTACACAAACACTGCTTTGGCAAATGCCGCACAAATAGATTGGATGAGATATCCTGCAAGCTCAGATTGACAATACCTCATTCTCAGACAAGCTGAGAACTCAGAACACTTTTTTGAATAGACTTTACTATTTTTGATATACTGGGGATACCCAGTGTAATCTACTAGAGGAAATTCTAACATAGAATTTCCAGTTTAGCATATGGTTACAACATGCACCCAACAGAGGTCTTTACACTCCCCCCCATATTCCAATGTCATTTTCACCAGCCAAATTGACATGAAATGGCACATTTAGTCCTAGTCCAGTCCGATGTAGTCCGATCAGAGTCCGATTGGACTATCAGAATTTCCTAGGAATTTCCGATCATATAAATCACATAGGACTAGTCCGAAGTTATGCTAAGACATCAGACAACATAGGATTCCGATAGGAATGAAAGCAGCCTTGTTTAGTAATATAGTATGAAAAATTAAACGCACAGACGAGAATTGAACACTTGACTACAGAAGATTATGTAAGCATAAACCGACAACAATACCATTAGGCTAAACAGTCATTACAGGTAAGTGATCATACTACACTACATACCATTCCCACGGGTGTGATGACAAAGCACATAGCTGTGTCATCACACCTGCCAGCTCATCAACTCCCACCACCACCACCAATGATGACAAGCATGCCACCTCCATCCCCCCCACCTCAACCACCTCAACCCAGCAACTCCCACCACTCCCACTTCACCCCCATCTCTAGATGAGCCCCCAAGACCGGAAACAACTGGTTTCAACACCGAACGATGCCCAAACGACACAATTGTCATTTGGGCCATAGTAAGTTTTTTTTTTCATTCGTTTTTTACTTTTGTAAACTAACTAATTCATTTGCCTTGTTTCTAGGTTCTAATCTACATGAGTAACGACGGACTGACGCGAGCCAAACCCACACACAACGATGCCCCTGGCAACCCTCCTCCCCATCAAAATGGGATGTGAGGGTATCGATCATGGTCAGGAGCACGGGGAGCAACACCAGGAGACCCCAGAAGGGGAATACCCACCTGGTAAGCACCACCCGACCCCTCCCCTCGTGCCACGTCACTGATGAACCGACAATGCACCCACCCCATGCCTACGAGCTGCTGCTTGTAGGGTGGATTGTGAGTGCATGGACCCCCCACGACACCAATGACATCCAGCACCCCCCATCACCACCGTGAGCGACTGCTCACGGGGTGTATATGGGGTGTGAGAACATGGGAACAGCATGGAGGGACGATGACGGCACCAAATGACACACCTATGAGCAGCTGCCCATAGGGTGGTTCATGGGTGCAGACGACAACGACCAGAAGGGGAGATGATGGCAACACCTGCCCCATGCTGCCACCAACATACGACGCACCAC
The DNA here is from genome assembly GCA_026075535.2 of Tricholoma matsutake. NCBI lineage: Eukaryota > Fungi > Basidiomycota > Agaricomycetes > Agaricales > Tricholomataceae > Tricholoma > Tricholoma matsutake. The sequence goes on along the minus strand of AP026543.1, from coordinate 9,923,051 downwards.
CCACCACCAGCCTCGCGAGCAACTGCTTGTGGGGTGGACGGTGGGTGGAATGACAAGGGAGAGATGAGGGAGGGGAGGGAATCCATGGGGGAGGTGAGGTGAGGGAGGTGAGACACGATGGAGATGAGAGGGAGGGGAAACAATGGAACAGGGCTGACGAGACAGCCAATGCGACGCAACACCACCCCCTCCCCCCTGTTTCGTGGGGGGGTGGGTTTTTTTGTAGAATTTAAAATAGTATAATTAAATAGTATAATTAATTCTCCCCCTCGCATTTGTGGGGGGTTTTTTTTTTAAATCTATATTAGTTATCTACTCCCTCACAAAGATGCAAGGGCTCAACAATTTTTTTTCGAGCTCTTGTGAGAGAGGTTAAAAATAAGTGAACTAATCCTAAGTGCTTTAAATGGACTTTATATTAAATATTTATTAGTGCTCCTGTGGCTCAACTGGTTGAGCACTTGTTTGGTAGTCATGTCACTTATATCCCAAGGTCTAGCGTTCAATTCCTGCTCTGCCCATTTATTTTGTAAGCACTTTCATCAAGTTAAGTCTTCTGAAATGGTGTGGTATTCTGACTACTACCTGTTGGAATTGCATAGGACTTTACTCGGAATTTACTAGGAATTTCTTGGAAATAAAAGTACATGGTCATCAAGATACATTCCGATTGGATTCCTATTGGACTCCTAGGACTATTGTTGGACTAGTAGGACTCCTATCGGATTCCGATCGGACTCTTATCGGAAAACTCGGACTCCTAGGACTCCGATAGGAATACGGGGGGGAGTGCAAAGTTTACGCCCAACAACACAAAACACCGAAAAGGCAAAGAAAGCAAGGAGCCAGGGGTGACAGAGCTGATGCTCCCAATAACCCCCAGCAAGCAATGGAGGAAATGGAGAAAAAGATGCCTGATGCTGCCATGTCAGAGCTACCAATAGAGCACACAAGGGATGGAAAATGCCCTGCATTGCTGTTTGCCAAGGCAAATACCTCAACACTGAACTTCTTGACCCTGGAATGGGTGGAATCTCCAGAAATAGGAGGGGGGGCTAAAAGTTCCATACTACGGGACAATAATGTTCCATCGATTATGACTGAGGTACTGCCAGATGGTAGACCACCTGGACTCACGTTAATAAGAAATGCAGCACAAGGACTTGGGGACATGGTGGATCATGAGATGGGCACATGGCTTGATACCATGGTGCTCATTCAAGAGAAGGGCCCAGGTCCAGGATTTAGCCAGGATGAATGGAACAAGTGCATTTGCTGGTTAGCCAGGGGGTATTACCAATGTGGGGAATGAAGGAATGCTGCTTGACAGGGCTCGGAGGATGCTACCTCTGAAGGGATTCAAGCCTCATGATTGGAAGGTTTTCCTCACAGTGGTGGAGGTGGACCTGGCTAGAGCAGGCAACACATTGTTCAGAACAATGAAATGTCCTGAGATGAAAGTGGAATTGTCACATTCAATGCCGGATACATTGAAGAAGGTGGAAGCAAGCCTGGAATTGCCATGCCAACCAGGTGAATCTATTGAATCAGAGGAACAATGATGGAATGCCATTGAAAGATTAAGGAATCTGCCAAGAGTAGCAAATGATGCAGCAACATCGTTGTCAAGTGGGAATTCCTACTTCAGAAATGGAAAAGATGAAGGTGGGGAGCGAGTCGTCCACCAGAGGATCTGTATCTCACAAATAAAGGAGACAGGACAAACCTTGGTGCCGCACCAAGGGATCATTTTTGATCATGATAACCAACCCAGGGATACTAGACCTGAGCAACAGCTCAAGACAGTAATTTACACTCCCCCATATGTTCCGCATGGATCCGTACAGACTATGCAGACTCCACATGGACTATGCAGAATCCGGGCAAGTCCGCCCAGAATTCATGTTATCAAGTTAATATCTCACGAGTTCCAAGCTTCTCAGACTGTATGAAAGTCATGAAGTGCCTACAAAATAAGATTGTGCAGAGCAAGGATCAAACTTAAGACCTCATGCTAACTTCACATAACAAACAAGTATGTTTAACCAGTTGAGCCACAGGAGAATTATTTGTTGCTAATATAAAGTTTATTTATGACACTCAAAACTCAAACTCAAACTCAATTATTTAAACCCTCTTGAAGGAGGTGCATTGTTATATATTTAAAATCAAATAATATTAACTAAAGAGTACTATAATTATATTTAAAACCCCTCATATTGAATGCGAGGGGAAGGTGACAATTAAAAATCAAAAAGAAAATCCCCTCACCCACATAAAATGCGAGTGAGGGGGTATAGAAAACAAAAAACAAACCCTCCCCATGCAAAATGCAGGGGAGGGGTGGCCTGGTGGTGTCTCATTGTGGTGCCCATTGTCCTGCATGCATTTCTGTGGTAAAAGAAATAAGAAAAAAAAAAAAAAACCTCTGGCCCAAGGGACGTCAATGATGTCCCTTGGGCCCTTTTCTGTGGCCCCAGCTGCCCTTGGTGCACCGTCCTGGGTGCCGTGGTTGGTGTGTCATGGTTGGTGCATCTACCTGGTTGTGTCGTCCTGCTGGGGGTTGTCCTGGGTGGCTTTTGTCTGTTGCTGCTGTTGCCATCATGGTCCCTGTTGTCCTGCATGGTTGCTGTTGCTGTGTCATTCCCATCATCCTGTGTCCCTTGGTGCTCCTTGTTGTGCTTCCTGCTGTGTGTTCACCTCGTCGTCATTGCCATTCCACCCGCAGTCCACCCCCTGAGCAGTGGCTCATGGGCTGGAGGTGGGTGGTGTGTCATTGGCCCTGTCATCATTGTCCATCATGGTTGGCGGCCGTACTTTGTGTTCTGGGGGTGTTGGTGCTGGTAGGCAGTGGCGTCGTTGTCGTCGTTGGCTGCACACACTCACGATCCACCCTACGAGCAGGGGCTCATAGGTGTGGGGTGGGTGTGTTGGGTTGTCTTGCATTGGGCCATCATTACCAGTAGAGTAGAACCTATAAAACAAAAGAAATGAGTTAGTTAGTTTATATAAACAAAAAGCAAATGAAAAAACTTATGTAGGGCCATGGCATGCGAGGAGGGGGTAGGTGGGTGCATACCAGGTGGGTATCCCCCTTCTGGGGTCTCCCGGCGTCACTTTACACTGTCCTAGCCCATGTCGACAGCCTCACATCCCATTTGAATGGGGAGGAGGGGTATTGGGTGGCCATGGGTGCGCGTTGTGCATTTTTTGTGTTTGGCAGTTGTCACCATTAGTGTACAGCCTAAAAATTAATAAAATACAATGAGTTAGTTAATAACAACAAAAAGAAGAGAGAAAAAAACTTATCTATGGCCCAAACAACAGTTGGTGTCATTTGGGCCCGTGTTCCATCTACTCGGGCTCATTTGAAGGTGGTGGTGATGGTGGAGTGGGTGTGGGAATGGTGGTGGCAGGTGTGCATGCAGTGGTGGAGGTGGTAGAGTAGAGGGGGGGAGGTGGCGATGTCAATGGTGGTGGTGGTGAGTGATGAGCTGGCAACACTGATGATGTGGCTGTGTGCTTTGTCATACAAAGCCAAACAGTCATATGTAGTTGCATCAATAGTGACAACATACCACTGGCTGCATAGTGTAATGGTAATGTGCATCTGTACTTTATTAGTTAACCATGAGGCCACGAGTTCAAACACCATTCATGACATTATTTTGCTAAGCTCAAATGGTCTGCTTGGATGCATGCGGACTGTCCTTGCTGGTCTGACCTGGTTGATCACGGATGCGGATGGACAAAATCTGCAGAATCCAAGTAAAATCCACAGAATCCATGTTAGTCTGCATGGATCCATGCAGACTGGCACACCCTGTTGCACAGCTAAGATGGTTTATTGTATGGATTGCAAATCTGTGTGGAGTCCATGCAGAGTCCATGTAATTCCACACGGATCCATGCAGAACATATGGGGCAGTGTAAAGACCTCGCTCAAGAGGGAGAGTATACCACCAGTTAGTGGTAAGGACGAAGGATCAGGCAGGTAAGAGAGGTGAGACTATTAAAAGAGAGGGATCTGGAGGAGAACTGCCCAAGAGACCACCTGGGAATGGACCAGGAGGTCAAGGTAGAGGTGGGAATGATGGGGATCTATTGGATAGCAGTGATGATGGAAGTGGACTGCCCACTGATGAAGAAGAAGATGCAGAAGGGAGGCAACCCCATCCATTTGGATATAGCACAGAACTGAGGGACACACCTCAGACATTGGCCTATAATACCCCATATATATGGGTGTCAACCTTGGAACTAGATGCATATAAAGGTAGAGGAGCACCTCTACCTATGAAACATCTAAGGGTGATATTGAAAGGGTCAACCATAATCAAACAAACCCACCAAAGGTACCAGAGCCTAAGGCATACAAAGGCGAAGATGACATCGAGGTGTTCGAGAGGTGGCTAGTAAGCCTCCTCAGCTGGTTTTGCATAAACCAGTTCTGCGGACCAGAAATGGACTCAGAATGCATAGATGCATGGCCATATTCCTTCAATGGACTGCCTTGACATGGTATATTGACAATGTCAATGGCATGGACCATCAACAAGTCACAATGGTAATAACTGGGCTGTATGGCTGTTTTATACACAACACTCCCTTAGGGGTAGTGACAGATAACTTCTGGAGTGCAACATATGCCCCAAATGAAGGAGTCATGGCATTCTACCATCGACTGACTAGATACGTGGATCAGATGGTGAGACCACCTGATAGGTATATGTTCAAGAAGCACTACATAATGAGGCTTCCAAGGAAAATCTTTGAGCATTTGCTCAGTAGAGACATGATGCCAGAGTATTCCAAGATGGAATCCATACTCCACCACATGAGAAAGGCAGAAGAAATCACCATACAGACATCCTGTTATTGGAATGAACAAAGAACAATAAGAGTGATGAAATACGCCACTAGAGAGAACACCATGCAAAAACCATATGGCGATAACGAATATCAAAAGCCTGTTGAATGACAGGACAGCCAACAAAGAGCATTGGGAAGTAATGGCCAACAGAAGGAGACATACCAAAGGGTACAGAGCAAGCCAGACCAGCCAATGAGAATGGAACCTTCAACATCAAAAGCGAAAGAACCCGTTAAAACAATGGGAACCACTAGAAGGAATATTTCTGCGGGAGCAAAGAAATGTTTCAATTGTGGGGAAATTGGCCACATGGCCAAAGACAAGAAATGTCCATCTGAGAAGAAAGGCAAAGGTATGTCCACTCAGATGTATGCAGCAAGAGAAGTCATCCATGTGTGCACTCCAAACATAATTAGATGAGGAGAACCTCATTGACAGGGATAGTTGGGAGTTTGAGGAGACAAATGACTTGTCATCAGAGGAAGAGGACCTTCCTCTATTGGTAGAAGTATTGGATAGTGATGAAGACGTCACATTTGATGATGATACAGATGAAGAAGGAAGATGGGGAGATAATGATGAAGAGTCATCAGAATTTTCTGACTCTGATGAACATGATGAAATTGTCTATGAACTGAAGGTGCTGATTGCAGCCTTAAAAATGGGGGAGGAATTACCCCCACCAAAGGTAAAGAAGATAGTAGATGAAAGATTGTTGACTAAGATAAGGAAGTCCAGCAAAGTACTGGACAGACCAGTATGGCTGAAGCATGAAGCAAAGAGCTTCATCATAATGGTGAAACTGAACAGGCAAGTAGTGGTAGCGCTGCTGGACTCGGGGTGTACCATGGATGCAGTATCACCAGAGTTTGTACACATCGCAGACCTAAAGGTCTATGAATTGACTGAACAAGTCCCAGTGCAGTTGGGGATAAGGGGAAGTCAAGCAAAAATAAATTATGGTACAAAAGTGTGCATAAAATATGGGCACATAGACAAGAAACACTATTTTGATATAGTGAATATCGATAGATATGATGCAATCTTAGGAATGGTGTTTATGAGAAAGCATGGTATCATGCTAGATTTCAATAAGAACAAAATTAGACATAAGAAAGAAGTGCTCCTGGCATTACAGGAGAGCCCAGATGCATACCTATTGGTACACAGGCAAGCCATGAGGTTCTGGGAAGACAGGCAGGGGATAAAAGAACCTGTCAAGAAGGTGGGGACACCGAATGGCACCAATGAATGACTGGAATGCAGCGAGAACACTGCACCTAGGATCAAAAACCACCAGATAAGAAGTGTATACCGATTGTCGAGGAGGAGATTGATGAGGATGAACATCAATCTGGGAAAGGACTTTCTTTACCATTTCCAGTTTTGTTGGGACCCGGAGATGACATCATGATAGATGATGTCAAAAGGATGGTTGAACAGGCAGCTACCTTCAACAGTAGTACAAAGGATCCAAAGCAACTGTTAGATGAGATGAAGGAAGTGAATGAAATCATCCACAAATTTTCGAGGTGTTTGCCTTGAAAAGAAGGGGAGAAAGGTATTTCCTCCCAGAATTACCAGGTGAGAAGCAGGGAACACCAACAGGATGAACAGAGTCCTGATGGCGGTGATGGATGGACAGTTGAACAAAATGAACCAAAAAGGGGTCATTAATGGAGAAGGACATTCCTTGTTTATGCGAGGAATGGATGAAGTCCTGTGAAGACATCATGAGGAGCACTGGAAAAGCTGCTGCCTCTTTGAGACATCAACCATCGAATACCACTGGTTGATGAGGAGAAGAGGTACAAGTACCACAATCCACATTGCCCAGACTCATTGAAGCCCAAGCTTGCGGAAAAAATCACACATTATATGCATGTGGGATGGTGGGAACAGGCTCAGGCTGAACAAGCAGCACCTATGTTCTGTGTCAGGAAAAAGATGAATAAGCTGAGAACTGTCATTGATGGGTGACAGTGGAATGATAATATGGTGAAGGATGTGACACCTTTACCAGAACAAGATGTTATTCATCTCGATGTGGCCAGAGTAAATACATTCTAAGATTAATTTGTCAGATGCAGATGAACAGATATGCATAGTCCCAGATGATGTGCATAAGACCATGTTCCCAATGATCTATGGCACATTCATGAGCAATGTTATGCAACAGGGCGATTGCAATGCCCCATCGATGTTTCAACATGTGATGAACACAATATTCTGGGAATTCATAGGCATATTCCTACATGTTTAACTGGACAACATATTCATCTTTAGTCAATCAGTGCAGGAGCACCAGAGACATCTGGGATTGGTGTTTGCATGTCTATGGGAACACAAGTTCTATCTCAAATGGGAGAAGTGTGAACTATATGCAGACAAGGTGGAATGCCCTGGACACATGATAGACAAAAAAGGCCTCCACATGGATGGCAAAGATACAGGAGTGGAATAGACCCCATAACTTCAACGACGTACAGAGGTTTTTAGGCCTTGTACAATATCTAGATCATTTCTTACCAGATATTATGGCATATACTGGCCCATTGGCTGGTATGACGGTGAATGGAACAACATTCTACTGGAAACCGCTGCAGGAAAAGTGCTTTCAGATGATAAAATACATCTGCTGTCAGACACCTATATTATGTCCTATCAATCCTATGAAGGATGAACCCATATGGGTCATATGCAACACATCCATCTATGGCGTAGGCACCATGTATGGACAAGGTGAAACTTGGCAGACATGTCGCCCAGCAGGGTTCATGTCTCAAAAGTTCACAGACACCCAGTGGAACTGCTGAGTGTTCAAACACAAAACACTGGTTATACTGGAAGCCCTCCTGAAATGGGAGGACAAACTCCTAGGGTATCAAATCCATGTGGTGACAGATCACAAGGCCCTGGAGTTCTTCAAGATGCAGCCATGTCTTTCCAGTAGGCAGATGAGGTGAATGGACTACCTTACCCAATTCGACTTCGACATCAGGTACATCAAAGGAACCTTGAATAAGGTAGTGGATGCACTATTGTGATACTATGAGCATGACTACTGGACAGAGGTGCCAGAGTTACATGACTATGTGAACACAGACATTTGCTTGGATCCAGAACATGATGATCTCCCATGGGAGAGACTCTTTGAAGTTGAAGAGGGCATCATTGAGTCAAGAGTTCGAAGGATGAACTCTGCCAAGGTGGTCACAGAAATATGAGCACTGAGAGAATGCATCCAAGAACAGGATGCATTAGCAGCAAATATGGCTGCCAGTATGGAAGAACCTAAGGATCCACCAGATGGTGGACAAATGGAGGAGGACCCCATGATCTTTGAGTCAAGAGCAAAAGGAACAGATCATCATATGGCACTATCTCATATGGATACATTTGAGGATAGTATTTGTGAGGGATACCTCACAGATCCTTGGTTTAAGAAATTGAAGGAAAAGATAACAATACACCCCACATTCAGAGAGTGTGACAGGTTCATTTGGGCCAAAAATAAAGGTGGGGAGGACATAGCATGCATCCCAAATACGAACTCGAACAACACGACACTGCATTTGAGGATACTTGAACAAGCCCACCAAGTGGTGGGCCAATTCAGACCACAGCATACCGTGGACTCTGTGTGATGCTGGTATTAGTGGCAGGTATGTTTAAGATGATGGAAAAGTTTTGTCAATCCTGTGTAACATGCATGCAGGCTAAAGGAGAATACAGGAAGCCAGCAGGGAAGTTACACTCACTGCCCATAGCCAATAGGCCTTGGGAATTGATAGGAATGGATTTCATAGGAACATTCCCAGAATTGGAAGGATATAACTACCTATGGGTGGTTATTTTCAGGATGTCATCGATGGTACACCTAATACCAGTGAACACCAAAACAACAGCATCCCAACTGTTGGTAATTTACATGTGCAAAGTTGTAAGACTCCACAGATTACCACAATCAATTGTATGTGATCAAGATCCAAATGGTGGTGTGAACTTCATAGGATATTAGGAACAAAGCTCCTAATGTGGACAGCCTTCCACCCACAAACAGATGGAGCGACGGAACGGGCCAACAGGTCCATCAGACAAATGTTCAGGGCATTGATACAGCCAGACCAGAGGGACTGGGTGCAGAAATGCCCATTGATCGAGTTTGTGATCAACTCTAGCATAGAAAATGCTATGGGACTAGCACCATTCAAGATAAATTGCGGGTACATGCCCACAATGATGAGGGAAGTAACACCGAATGACAAGATACCTCCTGGTATCAGAATGTTTGCCATGAATGCTCTCATGAATATGATGCTGGCACACGACACATTGATTGAGTTGCATGTATTTCAGCAACATCACACTGATGGAAGACGGCATCCAGAGCCAAAAATAAAGGAAGACAATCTTGTCTACCTATCAACAAAAAACATAACCATGCCCAAAGGTAGGGAAAGTAAACTGGTCCCAAATTTTGTGGGACCATACAGAGTGTCAAAGGTGATACCTGCGATGTCTAATTATGAGTTGGAATTACCAACTGAACTCACCAAGAGGCGAATCCATGAGAGGTTCCATGTGGGACTGTTGAGGCCACATTACCCCAACGACAATGCCCTCTTCTCAAATAGGATAAAGGCAGAACCATACAATTTTGGCACTCCAGAGGATGCCAAATGGTATGTCGAGGACATAGTGGGCCATCAATGGAAGGGATGAACCATTGAGTTCCTTGTGAAGTGGAACATGGGGGATTCCACATGGGAACCCCTCATGCATTGCAATGAACTCACTGCATTGGATGGGTACTTGATGCTGATGGACATCAAGAAATGGCAGGATCTGCCAAAGAGAGTGACGATGACGTCATGGAGTAGCACACACAGCAAATTGTGTACTAATTAGAAGTGATTGAAGGAATACAGGCAACAACTGAAGTGAGTTGTGTCATGGTGGAAGTTGAAATCTTTTTCTCAATGGTAGTATTCAAACCACCACCACCACTGCACACAAGCAACAACCACAACAACCTGGCATGGACAACCAATGCCCAAATTTGGGGGATGGGGACAGTCAAAAAGACCGTCCAAAAGACACTGAGAGGAGGAAGGGCAAACCAAAAGGTTCATTGAGAAGAGAGGAGTGTCAAGAGTGCTCCAGGGATCAAACAGATGAGAGGCAACAGGTGGGTTATGCCTGGCAATGGAGCAGCATGCTCCATTGTTTGCACCACCCGAAAGGGTGTACAGTATGCATAGAATACTGTCACCACATTTTGGAGGCGGAGCTGGATCAGGGCAATGACTACGTCACAGCAGAGGAGACTCAACTCGACGATGTCAAGTTCTACAAGGCAAAGATGATGGGGTACATCGATGACCTTGAGGATGCGGAGATGCACATCTGTGAATTGAAGGAAAAGGTGTACCAGATGGAGGACCAGTTGGCAAGGTCTTGCGACTACAATGACCACTGTGGGGGCAAGAGAGCTCGCCACTTGTCACCAGTGGGTTACACATCAGGGATGGACTCGCCCCTCATGCAATTGATGGAGGAAAGAACAATGCCGGCATCCCAGCCAGCATTGACATATGTGATGGCAGTGCAAGCACTGCTCCAGAGACACAACCAAAATGACATGGAGATGGAGGATGGAGAAGTGGGGAAGTTTCCCCCACCACCAATGGCTGGCCGGCCATATACACCAGCACCAGGAGCGCCTATGATGCCTCATGGGGCTAACTGGATGGCTGCACCCAGGGGATGACCTGGCATGAGTTTGAGAGGAGGGCATGCACCGCAACATGCAGTGCACCATGAACCATTGGTGATTACCAACATGGAGGAGTTGGAATACTTCATGCAATGGGTGGCAACTCCAGGGGATGAAAGGGTGCTGGCATGTATGCATGCCTACATACAAGAGGCGCAACTTGTGAGCAAGGACAAGAGATCACCACTGTGAAGGACAGCACTGCAGAGTGGAAGACACCCAGTTGGGTGCCAGTATGGAGAATGGTGATAGGTCCACCTTGTCATTCAAGCTCAGAAAACACATCTATGATCATTGTCGAAGCTCTACAGACCCATACGAACCCCTCCAAAGCTCTATGAACCTCTACAAAGTCACAAAAATGCTTCAAAAATCTTCACAACATCTCGAAAAATATTGCAACTCCTCAAAAATCCTCGCATTATGCTATTTTTGCTCTTGATTCCCTCATTTCACCTTTGCTTTGCTTCTATTACTCGTCTAGTCCCCTGATCTTGCATCCAAACATATTTGCACACTCCTAATCCATCAATCTAGCCTCAAAATTCCTTGAAATTCCTCGAAACACATTCTTTTAGCTTCAAACTGCTTCGACAAGCAGTTGTTTTATGACTATTTGATGGTCAGTCTGACAGGTGACATCTAGAGGGCCTCGCATCCTTCCTCTAACTTGTGTTATACCATCCAAAGCCATTTAGTAGGTTTTGTTTGGGTTTCCGGGTTGAGCATCATCAATGGGGGATCCCAATGCTCCTGTTGGGGTGAACATGCCCTGACTGACCAACTTGCCTGAGGACTGGGTGAGATGGTTATGGAGGTATCCTCAGGAGGTGGATGTTTGCCCCAGCATTTGACATGCTCAGGATGGCATTCCCTTGTCCTTGGTCCAAGGATTTTGTTGGCAGCGGTGCAGGCACCAAGAGGTGCCAACATTCAGCATGCAAGGAGCATGTTCCTGTTGAGAGCTGCCAAGTTGGTGGCCACTCCGGGGCAGTATCATCATTGGTGGATGAATTGTGTCTCACCATAGCTTTGTCTCCACAAGTGACAGTGGCACAACTGTCAGACAACATCACAGTGGAGGACGTAGCATGACTGTATGCAGCGGATGGGATTACCATCCTACCAGTGCAGGACGTGCACAAATGGGGCCTACTTGCACTTAACCAGTTAGCTGTTGGAGTGGATGCATCCAGGAGGATGGAGGCAATGGCGGCACAGATCAGTGTGCATCAGAACTCAAGCCAGGACAACCAGGATCATCCAGTACCTATTGAGCCCAGGTGGTGGTATCTGCCACCTGTAGGATTTGGCCTGGCTCCTGCACTAATGTTGGTGCAGCCTCAGAGACAACAGCCACCCTTAAGGGCTCCTGCCATGGGGAGGCCATCTTGTCAGACAGTGGGTGCGCCCACAACAGTGGCACCGGTGCCAGTGGTCATGGCATTGGCTGCACCTTTGGATGCACCTGCCAATCTGGCAGCCCAATTTCTTGAAGGAACTTTGAGGTCACAGCTGGCCCAGGATGATGGTGTAATGGGATGGAAGGGTGTATCCACCATCTACATTACAAAGAAAAAGAAAAAGAAAAACAGGAAAGGAAGAGCAGCTCAAAGATGAGCTGAGGAAGAAGTGGAGGAATGCAGTAGCAGCATTTCTCCAGAGTCAGAAATGGGCGACGAGGACATGTTGCTACCATATGGACATCCATCGCCTTCTGGCAATGAAGAGCAGGTGCTGACAGATGGCACAAACAAAGATGTAGATATGGAGTAGAGGTGGATCTCCACCTCAAAGGAGAAGAAAATAATTTTCTTTGTACGTACTTTCTGTTGCATCGACAAGACGATGTGCTGGGTGGAGACTTGCGTGGCTGTTAAAACTGCTGGGGGGCATGGTGCTTGGGTGGCCAATGTCATACTAGGTGTCAGCGAGCTATCATTTCTACAAATCACATGGACAATTTTTTTCAATTCTTGGATCTAATGGTGCACATGTATTAAAGCATAGTGCAATAACATTCATTATGCATGGTATGCCACATTTGCCTTAGAATAAATTAAGTAAACATAGATATCTAAGATATCTAAATACATTCCTTAGTAAGTAATGTACACATACATAATGGCACACCTATTGGCATGCCAAGAAGGGGAGAATGTAGAGGGCCACTACCCAAATGGGAAGGTGAGCTTATGTAATACAGGAGACCCCAGATATACATAGCCAACCAGCTAGTACCGGAAACTCCCAAGTCTTACACAACCACTATATCAAGAATACTACATATTGTTATATTCTCATTATAAGGGCAACCTAAGCCTCTAGCAAAGGGAAATCCGAAGTTAAAATTATACTACATAATACAGGCATTGGGGGCGCACCTAGCAAAGGGAAATCCGAAGAGAAAACTCTAAGGATCCCCTTGCTGATGCCCAGTATATGTGAAGACGACAAAAATCAAATATAACCTAAAAATAGAAAAAGGCGGAGATAGGCGGATCAAGGCCGCCGAATGACATCATACCAAGGGGTATGTGTCGGAAGGGGTACTCCGCCTCTAAATATAAAAGTGTCAACATATACAAACATGATAGCAAGGGAAAATTAGTAATAAAATCCGGAAAAATCATAGAAAATAAAGAATAGAAGGAAATGAGGTGGGGAAAAATATGGGACGAACATAAAAAATAGGAAAAACACACAGGGCACCCCCTTAGTCCCCTTACATCACCCCCTCTCTAAGATGCATCGCCCCGATGCATTCGAAATCGTATACGACCAAAGTCCGTGACTTGAATGCGACGCGGTGCAGCAGTGTGCCGTCGGTGGAATTCCTTGATTAACCGAGGGGCATTTACGTCAGACTCTTCGACCCATGAGTTCTCCTCATACCCATAACCCTTCCAATGTACCAAATACTGGAGTTTTCCTCGACGCAAACGGCTGTCCAAGATTGACTCGACTTCATATTGGGGTTCTCCCTCGATCACTGTAGGTGGTGGTGGTGGGTGTGAATGGCGTCCCGGGAATGGATCTGGGGGAGCTGGAAGCAATTTGACAACATGGAAGACGGGATGGAGTCTGGACATGGAGGCTGGGAGGCGTAGACGATAGGCATGTGTTCCAACGCACTTGACAATGGGGAAAGGTCCCAAGAAGCGATGAGCGAGTTTCTTGGATGGACGTGTAGTGGAGATGTCACTGGAGTCAAGATAAACTCGATCACCAACCTTGTACTGAGGGGTTGGGGAGTGGCGCTGGTTGTAAAATTGCGCCATGTCGTCCTTCGCCTTTGCTAAGGCTGCCCTTGCCTCCTCCAAGCTATCCCTCATGCGTTCTGTGAACTCATTCACTGTCTCGATGTGTGAGGGAGTTTGGCGAGGTTCAAATCCCATGCGTGGATGTCGTCCAGTGTCTAAGAGGAAAGGGGTCTGTTGAGTGGAAGCATGGACATGGTTGTTGTATCCGAACTCGGCCAAAGGAAGGAGATCATCCCAATCGTCCTGGCGTTCATTGACAAAGAGGCGGATGTACTGCTCCAGTTCCTGGTTGACTCGCTCCGTCTGGCCATCAGTTTGTGGGTGATAAGCAGTTGAAGCGAGGAGTTTGATCCCCAGGAGTCGGTACAGCTCACGAGTGAACTCTGCCATGAACTGAGGGCCACGATCCGAGAGGAAGGCACCAGGAAGTCCATGTAACTTCCACACGTGGTGGAGGTAGAGTCGAGCGGCACCTAGGGCACTGACAGTGGTGTGAGTGGGGATGAAGTGAGCGCGTTTTCCCACTGAGTCAACTGTGCACATCACCACATCAAACCTGTTTGACTCTGGCAATTCCACCACAAAGTCGACGCTGACGACATCCCAACAACTCTCTGGAACAGGAAGAGGGTGTAGCTCACCAATAGGCTTGCGATGAGGGACCTTGGTGCGTAAGCAAAGGTCACAAGTGCGACAATACTGACCAATGAGCCGTGACATTTGTGGCCACCAATAGTTCCGTGAGGTGAGCTCCAAGGTCTTCCAGCGTCCGGGGTGGCCAGCAATCTGTGAGTCATGGTGTTGGGATAGGATGCGCCGGCGAAGGTCTGGGTCATTGGGAACATAGATGCGATCCCTGAAATACAACAAGTCCTCCTTTTCAGCCCACTCTGCCGCACGTAAGGAAAGGGTCGATCCCTTCCTCAGTTCTTTAACAGCTCGGGCGACAACATCCTCATGTAAACCGCTACGGTTTGCGCGACGAATGTCACGTAGAATGTCCCGCTCCTCGCCCTGGGGTACGATGCCTTCCAGTGCCCAAATGGTGAACAGGTCTGGCTGCAACAGCACAATGTTTTGGTTGTCACCGCTGCCATCCCCATGGTCTGCACGTCGGGATAGGGCATCGGTCTTCCCCATGCTGCGACCCAGACGGTGGTGCAAGGAGAAGTCGAATCTAGATAGATACAGGGACCAACGAGCTTGACGACGGTTCAATTTCTTGGCCGTCATGAAGTACTCGAGGTTCTTGTGATCTGTCCAAATTTCCACCTTGTGTTGGGCACCCTCGAGGAAGTGTCGCCACTCCTCAAGCGCACGCATTATCGCCAACATCTCCTTGTCATGGATCTCGTAGTTTCTCTCTACAGCACTAAGGCTTTTGGAGTAGAACGCAACAGGATGCCACTTCTGGTCCTCCGGAGACTGCTGAGACAACACAGCGCCCGTCGCAAAGTCAGAACTGTCGGCTTCTACACGAAAAGGACGCGAATCGTCAGCAAAGGTAAGGATCGGAGCGGAAGTGACCATCTCCTTAAGCTTTTCGAATGCCTCCTGTTGTGCATTATCCCACCTCCATGCCTCCTTTCCTGTCAAGTCGAACAGCGGTCGTGCATGATGTGAGAAATCCTTGATAAAACGCCGATAAAAATTGATGAAGCCCAGGAAAGACTGCACCTCCTTCTTGTTCGTGGGCGTAGGCCAAGCTGTGACCCCATTTACCTTGATAGGATCCATCTCCACTTGACCCTCCGAGATAATCAGGCCGAGGTACTCGATCTTGGTCCTTTCGAACTCGCATTTGTCCTGACGAAGGTAGAGTTTGTACCATCGAAGTCGCTCTAGGACGAGGCGCGTGATGCGACGGTGCTCTTCAACCGTGCGAGTGAAGATGAGGATGTCATCGAGATAGATGCAGACAACGCCTTCGAGGATGAGGTCATGGAAGATGTCGTTCATCATGGTCTGAAAGGTGGCAGGGCTATTAGTAAGGCCAAAGAACATGACAAGCGGTTCAAAAAGACCACGGTTGGTACGAAAGGCTGCCTTCCACTCATCTCCCTCCTTTATCCTCACATTATTATAGCCCCAACGGACATCGAGCTTGGTGAAGTATCGGGCTCCACAGAGCTGGTTTACGAGTTCGGAGATGAGGGGTAGTGGGTAGCGATTTTTGACCGTGATGTTGTTGAGTCTTCTGTAGTCTTGAACCGGTAGAAGTGAGCCATCCTTCTTCTTGACAAAGAAAAAGGGAGAGGCCATGGGTGACTTCGATGGTCGAATACGTCCAGAGGCCAGGTGCTCGTCGATGAACTGGTCAAGCTGCCGTTGTTCCTCTGGAGAGAGAGGATAGACCTTGCAGGATGAAGGGGTTGCGCCGGGGGTGAGTTCGATCGCGTGATCCCATGGCTTACGCGCAGGAAGAGAGTCGAATGACTCCTTGGAGAACACGTCTTCAAACTCATGGAGATGAGGGAGTAAGGAGTTAGTAGAGGATTTAGCAGCGTTGTTTTTGTGGAAGGCCTCGGCAAGGCGTTGGGATATGTTCGATGTGGCACACACCTCATGCGATGAGCGAATCGCAGTGTAGAAGATCCGATCACCCTCCTCCACTTCCTCTGGGTCCTCATCATCATCATCCGAGTCCGGCATTAGATCAGGAACCCCTTCCAATTCCACTTCAGGTATAGGCAGGGGTCCAGCACAACACTTCTGAGTTCGTCGTATTGCCGCCTTCTGTCCACGACGTTCTTGCCTGGCTTCTGTGAAACACGTCCGACAGCGGGATGGACATCGGCTCATGGTAACCTCCCTGGTGCGCCAGTCGACCTCCGGGTTATGGTCTCGAAGCCATGGATATCCCAAAATCACCTTTTGCTTTCCTAATTGAGTGACAGCAAAAAGGGCATGCTCACTATGATCTTTGTAATGGAGAACCAGGTCTGCAACCTCTCGGATGGCACCAGCTTCATTTGGGGATCCATCCACATTATATACAGGTATCGGACGTGAGAGTGAGCGAGTATTTAGACGATGTTGTTGTACCAGATGGGAATTGATGAAGAGACCAGTCGCACCAGAGTCCAGGAGCGCAGAGACACCGAGTATCTGTCCAGTGTCGGTCATCTGCAGTTCGATGGCTAGGTTTAAGGAATGTGCAGAGGGAGTGGATGCCACAATATACTTGCGTGGTAGTTTACGCTCCCATGATTTAATTTTGGGATGTGGAGTAGAAGGAGAGATGGGGAGAGCAGGTACGTCTTTAGCCAACTTCAAAGGGTCAGAGAGGGGAGCAGTCACAGAAATGGATTCATTCTCCAGGGATTCAACTGACAAGACTTCAAAGCGGTTATGGACAGGCAGTGAGGGCATACGATTCACTCGCTGTGAATAGGAAAATCCTGCTCCTCTACAACTTCCAGCTTAACCTCCTCTGCAACTTGATCCTTTGCTTCCTCAACATCTACAAGCGCCAACAAATCTTGCAGGAGTTCATCTCATCCCTCGGGGGTGAGCATGCGGATATCCTGACGATGGGGACACACTCCAGCCCTGTGTCCAGGTTCCCCACAATGGTAGCAGAGATCCAACTTACGTGCACGGCTGCGGGCTGCATCAACATCCATTGGTACTGGGACATTGATGGCTGGTGTGGGAGTTTGACGAACAGGAATGGGGTTAGGGCGGGGAAGGCTTCGATTGAAGGTGTAGGGTGTATGAGTGGTAGTTGGAGCACGGAATGCAGCATTAAATGCCGCATTTGTGAGTCGGTTCTCATCACAGAGTGAAGCAGCTTCATACCAAGCAAGGATATCATCGTCCGCTGGGCGCCCTTCCAACATCTGTGCAATCTGGTCCTGAATTTCTCGGTTGAGCCCCCGTCGGAACTTCACCACCACTGGTAACCCACTCCCATATCCTGCCATGTCCACCAAATCCTTGAACTCATCGATATAGTCGTCCACGGATCGACGTCCCTGGTGGTAAGCGGATGACTCAAGTCGTGTCACTGCTCGGTGGCATTCATTGAGGGGGCAGAAGTGGCGTATGAACTCAGCTCGAAAGTCACCCCAAGTGGAGAAAGGTAGAGAACCGAGTTCTTTAGTTTGACATAGGATACGGTCCACATAGAGATAGGCGCGTTCAGATTTCATGTATGTGAAGGCCCAATAAATTTTTGCAGCCTCATCGACGAATTGATGCGACTGGAGACTAATGTATAGCTCACAGGAATTAAGGAATGCATGTCCCTGCGCACGTGCACCATTAAATTCGGCAGGGGGGGACGGTTTGATCTGGGCACGTTCCTTAGTGGACGCGTTTGGCGAAACGTCATTGTTGGGTGCGCTTGGAGTCGTAAAGGGGGAACTATTGGTCGTAGGGTTAGCCTGGAGGGTCCTAACGAAGTTTTCAATCGTAGATTTAAGCGAGTCGATTTGCGCGCGCATTCCGGAAACGTCGCTTTCAAGCGCATCGAAGCATTCTGATGTGTCCATGTCGCTAGGGAGCGCGTTTGGCGAAAATGGCGGCGTAATAAAGGTGAGAGTATCTGGAACGGTGTGTAGGGACTCTGTGGAGCTTTGGGAAGCGTCGTCCAGTCCGTACCTGCCTATCTTGGGCAGCGCGTTCGCGATTTTCGGGCCTTAGGGGAGAGTTTTCTACTATAAGGGCAACCTAAGCCTCTAGCAAAGGGAAATCCGAAGTTAAAATTATGCTACATAATACAGGGATTGGGGGCGCACCTAGCAAAGGGAAATCCGAAGAGAAAACTCTAAGGATCCCCTTGCTGATGCCCAGTATATGTGAAGACGACAAAAATCAAATATAACCTAAAAATAGAAAAAGGCGGAGATAGGCGGATCAAGGCCGCCGAATGACATCATACCAAGGGGTATGTGTCGGAAGGGGTACTCCGCCTCTAAATATAAAAGTGTCAACATATACAAACATGATAGCAAGGGAAATTAGTAATAAAATCCGGAAAAATCATAGAAAATGAAGAATAGAAGGAAATGAGGTGGGGAAAAATATGGGATGAACATAAAAAATAGGAAAAACACACAGGGCACCCCCCTAGTCCCCTTACACCACTGCCTGAGAATAGAGTTCACCCTTAACTGACCATGTACTATGAACTGCAGGAACTTCGATGAATGATGACTTCTTTGTTATCTGACCATCACTAGAATTGAAGGATTCAAAGTTTTCATGCCTCCAAAGCCATGATGTCCATGAATCCCCCCTTAAAAGTGAAAGAACCTGGCCATGAAACAACCCTTTCTCTGAAGAGAGGGCAGAAATTGGAATTGTGGAAACAGCCTCCTTCATCTTATTTTCCATGGCGGTAACACAAACAATTGCCAATGCAGCATGGTTATTGACTCAGATGAACATTGCAACAAGTTGATTGAGGAGAAAGTGGTCATCAATGAGTGAGTCATCTGTCAAAGTATCGTAGGAGGGTGTTGTGAACATGTGTGAATCTTTGTTAGCCCATGGATCCTAGCAAGACGATCAGTTGACTTCAACCCATCCTCAGAGCAGAGCAGGAACTTGACAGCAGAAGACTTATGACATTGTTTTCTGTTAGATAGGGTGAGCCATGCTCTGTCTTTATTCCAGATGTCATTCATGTCATGGATGCCCAGTTCTGAGAGAAGATCTTCAAGTTTGTCAAGGCCATTTGTTTTATCTGCTTTGATTTCATCCATTGTAAATGCAGACTCTGTAAGGGGACTAGGGGGTGCCCCATGTGTTTCTCCTATTTTTTACATTCATCCTATATTTTTCCTCACTTCATTTCCTTCTATTCTTCATTTTCTATGATTTTCCTTATTTTATTACTAATTTTCCTTTCTATCACATTTGTGCATGTTGAGAGTTTTATATTTAGAGGCAGAGTACCCTTTCTGACAACTCCTCTCAGTGACTTTAGCCCCATATATATGGGATGGTGGTATTTGGCCATTGGTGATGATCCAGCTAACATGGGCCCATGGATTGTCCTAGCTCATGTTACAAGGATGGGCTCATCTTGAGCATAAGTCTCATTCAAATAGAGTGGGCCTATGAGCTGTGTCCCAGTGTGCAGGAGACCATATATGATGGGTAGGCCTATGGGATGCATGCCATCATTCACTAGACCATGAATGGTGGGTGGGCCCATGGTGCTATTAGGTAGGTTACATTAGACCATTAATGGTGGATGGGCCCATGGGTGCTGCAAGGGTATATTAGACCATTCACTGGTGTTCAACATGTTGTTCCACCAGATAATGAAACTACATTGATGTGCATGTGTTGCTGATGACAGAACAGGTCAGATGACAGAATGGAACGGGATGAATGACAGAACGGAACAAATGATGGAATGGATCTGATAAACAGAATAGATTTATGGTGACATTAATTACAGAATGGGTTGGACAACAGAGTGGGTTGGACAATGGAACGGGACAGATAGCTTTTCAGAATGATGGGATTGATGGGAGAACAGGTAAAAAGACAGAATGGGTGGGAATACAGAGCAGATAATGGTTTAGAATGGGTGGGGATATGGAATGGATAGAATTACAGAATGAGCATGATTATCAAATGGATTGCATTTCTGAAAGGGTGAGGCTACATAATGGGAGAGAATATGGAACAGATTGATTCAAGACAGATGCACTGGATGGTGTCAGAATGGATGAGAACATGGAGCTCAAAGAGCCTTTCTGTCTGGGTGGGGTTATGCAATAGAAAGCTTTTTGGAATGGGTGTGTTTACAAGGATTCCAGAATGGCTGGTTCATACCACCAATATTATCCTGTTTAGTTCCCTTGATTAAGCTCTTAATGAATATATAATGTTACAAATAGTCTTTATTCTATTAGATTTGAGTCCACTGATTGACCATCTGCCTCAAGTTTCTGGAGGCAATCCTTCATTAAATCAATGCTGGTTCCAATCAGCATTTGAGCTTGCAGCACCTGTGACAGGAGTCATGTTTTTCTATGCTGTTGCCGTGAAGGACCATCATTTTTTCCTCCAATGTTCTCCACCTCTGACAAGAGCACCTCGTACTTCATCTTCCATCCATCCAGCACCTCCTTAGCCTTCACATCAGTGTCCATAGAATCCTCCATCTCCGCATGCAGAAAGCTCATGGGGATTACTGCCAATGATTCCAGGGCCACAGGAGGGACATCAACCTCCATCTCCCTCTCATTTCAGTCAACCTCCTCCATCCTACCCAATGCTTCCCTACCAATCTCCTCTGCATCACCTTCACTATCAGATGGTGGTGATTGTGGGTGGCTGACAGGCCATTTGGGCAATCCCAATGCTTGGGGTGTTGGTGGGGTTGGTGGGAATGGCGGCATTGGGGAGGAGAGAGGTGATGCATTGGGAGGAGGAGCAGAACTTAATGATGTTGTGACATGAGCCTGCATGTGGGTGGGTGGGCCGGTGGATGGAGGAGGGATGGGTGGTGGTGCAACAGAAAGAGTGGGAACAACGAGAGGAGTACTGCCACTCGATCCTGTGGAAGGGTGGAGTGGCAACTTGTTCATCTTCTGAACTGGAAGATACTTCGATCCCATTTTTGCAGTACAATTAATTTGAATGCATAGACGTGTTTCCTCCATGATCAGACTTTTGAAATGAATGCGACCTTCCCAGCCAACATCTTCATTTGTCAGTCGTTCTTCCTTGACAGCAAATGGGGATTGCAGAGGCATGTCAATGGGTGGAGTAGCTCAGTTTCGAGCAGCACATAGAATTGTGGAGGTGTGATCGCCCTGCACAGGTGGCGAGATGGTAAAATAACAGGACAAGTGGAATGAGTTGGCAAGGGTGGTCTTTCATTTATTTCTGTGTCAATCAGTACTGCTGGTTGACAAACTGGTAGCAGTATAACGAATGCGTCGCGTGATACTCCAGTTGATGGACCAATGTTTGGAACAGTTGAAATGGGAGGGTCGCTCGATGAAGACTTGTCTAAACCAACTGAAGAGGAATCAATTTCAATACGCAAGCATTTAACTTTCAAGCATTTGGATGGCTTGTAGTCTCGCACAGGATTCTGGACTTCCAATCCATCTGGCATCGGTGCAGTTGGATCTAAGAAATCTTGGGTCCTTGCACGGTTATACATATGTTGATCCTCCTAATCACAAATTGAATGGTAAGTATGTTAAGTAAAAACAACAACACTGTACATACTGTTGTCCACCCGCATGGGACCCAATCCTCTGGCAAAACAAATAGAGGGATATTGTTGCAGACAGCAAACCAATAAGTCAGCCTATCCAACATTGTACTGCACTAGCCAAGTGATTGTTTGCCTTTATTTGGTTGCTGGAAGATCTGTCCCATTCCATTGGTTCATTATCTTCAGCACATTGTCCATTATCTTCAACATCCCCACCCCCTGTTCTACCAACATTGAACATGGCATCATATGCAGAAGGTGGGGCCAAGAGGATGATCTCAGCACTTCTTGCACTGGTGGACACAACATACTTGGCAAATGTCAGGGCAGCACTCCTTGGCTTTGATCTGGAGCTCAAACATGGTTATTCAATAGACAGGTTACATGTCTTACCATCCTGGTAACATTTCAGGCATCAAATACTCTCATTGGGCAGAAGGTTGGGGTTATATTGTGGGTTGCTTATGTAAGCATAATACACAGGGCTCTGGGTTCAATTCCCTTTTTTACACACTTTTTCAGCGGAATCTGACTGGACTCCAACCAGACTCACTCCAGTGGACACCACTGGACACCACTGGACCAGTCTGAGTGGAATCCAGTTGGACTGGACTGGGACTGGACTGGCAACTTTGCAGGCAGTTGGCTGGTGACCAGTCCCAGTGGACTCCAGTTGGACTCCAGTTGGATTCTGGTCAGTCTGATCAGACTCCAGTCAGAGTCCACCAGGAAAGGTGGGGGAGTGTGAAGAGTGGACAGTGTGTCCCCCACGAGCAGTTCAAATAGGTGCCACCATGTTCTGGGCTGTAGTAGTGAATGTAAGTGTTTGGGGCCATGTCCTTTCCACTTATCACAATCCATGATCACCTTGGTGATTGACCAGTATAGGTGTTGGCTAGCTATCTTGTCCATTAGTGCAATTTTTACATTGTCCCAGTGAAAATGTCCTTGATTCTGGTGGATTTCCCATGCTAATGTGACTGCCTCCAATTGTGGTACACACTCTACCTGTTGTTTTGCCCATGTGGATTTGGTATCTCCTATCTTCCAAAGTTTGCCATCTTGGATCATGTATCCTTCTGCTCAGTGCTTGGCTCTCTTCCATTCTTTAACACATTTACCATGATCTAGTTCAGTCAGTGCTTCTATGACATTCAGGAATATTTTTTTGTTGGCAAATTGGGCTTTCAGAGCATCATGGGTGGGTAGCGGTTCAATTTGGAATATGTTGTTCTGAATGCCAGTGTGCTTCCCAATCTTCACTTACTGTCCACTCATGACCATCATTTTCTTCTGTGGGTAGATTCACTTACTTCCTGCTGATACTGTTTGCAATGGGGTTCAGGTGGCCAGGTCTGTGTTGTACATCCACAATCTGGTGTGCCAGTATGCCATCCCTCCAACAAATGTGGGGGTGGAGTTAAGCTTGTCATTTAGTAGATGGTCTCTGAGTGCCTGACAGTCTGTTTCCAGCTCAACTGGGCAGCCCCATATGAGGTCAGAGAGTTTATCTAGGGAGAACTTCAGTGCAGCAAATTCCAGCAAATATGGTTTGTACTTCTCTTCTGTTTTGGATGTTCATTTGCTGCCAAATGCAACCAGATGTATATGTGTGATGTCTTTTCCATTCAGTAAGACCATAGTGTGACTTTGTGACAGCATGTAATTGCAACCGTCAGTGGTGATGATGAAGGGTGTGCCATCAAATTTTGGTCCTTTCAGAACTAGTTCATTAGTTATGGTTGTGTTTCTTTCCACAGTGGCATCTCTAACCTTTTGTGCTTTGCTGATGTTTGACCTGCTCTAGACTTCTTTTCCTTCAGACAATTAGCCATTCACCACATAGCACATTCTCCCTTTGTGTGTCTCTTGTTCCCTTCCTGGGTGAGTGGGTGTTGGTTTTGTAGTGTTTCTTGTTTCCCAGGTTTTTTTGTTTGCTTGATTATTGCCTCATCAACTGGTGCTCCCATGAAATCATCATGTTGGAAGACTTGCCTTGAGGGGGATGCACAGTGGTCCCTCTTGAGGTTTATGTGCTGTTCTGGTGAAGATATTGAGTACTTTACACTCCCCCACCTAACCCAAATGGAATGCTTGGATTCCTAGGACTCCGTTTGGACTGAGCTAGGAAGTTTACTGGCAGAAAATCCAGCCAAATTTCCATTCCAAGTCCAAGCTGAGTCCAAGTTCAGTCCACGCAGAAGCCTAGCAGAGAGCTAGGACTCGGAATTTCCAGTTAGGAATCTGTCCAGACTCTGCACAGAATTACATGGAATGCTAGGACAAGAATGAGCAGTCTGAGCCCTACTACATTTAATAGTAAAATAATTGTCATGAGCAAGAATTGAACACTCAACCCCTTGGTCCTAAGTAATGCAGCACTTAACCATTACACCACAGAGCCATACTTAGCCCACCCACATCAATCCCCTACGTAGTACTCCTGGTGGCTGTGTATGACAAAGCACACAGCTGCATCATCAATGTTGCCAGCTCATCACCCAACCACCACCACCACTCTCAACACTGCTACCTCCCTCTACTGCTGCCTACACTTCACAATTGCACCCTAGATAAGTTTTTTTCTTATTTCTTCTTTGTTTCATTTTACTAACTAACTGTTTTTTATTCTTTTCTAGGTAATAAACATCTTGTAAGACAGTCCCCAGGCCAAAACGCCCCACTCCCAACCCCATTACACCACCGCTGTGGGCCCCTGCTCACAGGGTGGATTGCAGCATGACAAACCACAAGTGAACCACAAGGAAAATGCACATAATGGGAATGACACCCATGGGGGCCAGGCAACACAGGGCCAGAGCAATGACGAGGCAAGAAAGACAACAACAGGGCGGGAACAACGAGGACAGGGGGAGGCAATGAGGGCACGAACAATGAGGGCATGATGATGAATGGAAAACAACAAATGTGACAATGATGACAGCTGGGGAGGACAACAACAATGGGATGGGGGGGGCAACGGCAAGGAAACCCAAAAAAAGGGCCCAAGAGATGACATCAACATCTCTTGGGCATCTGTGAGTTTTTTTTCTCTTTCATTTCATTTTTTTGTTACTAAAAAGCTTTTCCAGGGACCAGACGAGGACAACAAGGGGGGTGGGGACAGCATGCAAGACACAGGAAAGCCAATGACAAGGAGAATGCGAGGAGAATGACAATGAACAACATGCCAATGCCAACAACAGATGGCCCAGCACCTGCCCCCACTGCTTTGAGCAACTGCTCACAGGGTGGACTACGGGTGCTACGGATGATGGAAATGACACCACAGAGAACAAGGGGACAGGGACAGCAGGAATGACCCAGGTAGAAAAACAACAACAACTGAGGGGCAGGGGCAGGGGGAAGGGACAAGAACAACAAGAGCACACCCTACCACCACAATGGGAGGGGTAGGCAAAATGCGCTATGCACCTGCCGCCTTGCCCTGTTCATATTTGGTAGCTGCCCCCCTCTACAATAGGGGGGCTTTTCTTACTGTCCATATTCCTGTTGCTCATTTCCAGCAACAGTGATTTATTTTTTTATTTACATGTAATTTGTAAATAGCTAATAAATAACATTAATGATGTAAACTACCACTGCCATTCTGGCAGAGTGGTATAAATGTTTATGGTCACATGAAGAAAGTTGTGAGGCTGAGGGTTCAAATCTGGTTATTTACATTCATCTTTTCTTGGGGACTTAGTCAAAAATTCACTAAGTTGACAGTTGCTTGGACTGTGCTTGGACTGTACTCAGACTTCACTTGGAAATTGGTGTAAAATTCACTTGGAATTCAGTCTAACTTGGATGATTAAAGTAGTCTGAGCATTCCATGTGGACAACTTGGACTGAGCTTGGACTTTGCTAGGATTCCATGTGGATTCCTACCATTCTGCTCAGACAGCTGGGACTCTGAATGGACTAGGTGGGGGAGTGTAAATTACAGAAGATATTCCTCACCCTTATGGGTGTTGGTTTTGCAGTTGCACTGAATCATCACCCTTGGGGATCTTTCCTATGTCTAGATTGTAGTTCTGGACTGCCTTGAATATTTTCAGCAGTGGTTTTCTGAACAGCACAAGCCAAGCTCCATTGCTATCAAAGACCTCAAATATGCCTTCCTTTGACACTCCCCAGCTGTGATTTCTCCATTCTAGGCACCCATTTGTTGAATACTGTGATGAAACACTTGCTACATAGTCCAACAGACTTGTTACTATACTTGTTAGATTGTAGATATTATGACTGAAATTACTTTACTTCATATCTTGCTTCATACTGTAGCTATTACTTCAATTCTTGGACTCAGACATAGGAGATGCAATATAGTGGAAACCTAGTTTCATGCCTCACAGCTTCCTGGCATGACAGGGCCAAACAAATGCAAATTCCTACTATGTCTAGGAAGCTAGACACTAGATTGATTTGGCCAAAGTGCAATACACACTACTATTATTAAACCTGTGTTATAAGTGTGTTGCAGACAGTTGACTTGAGTTACTGACTAGTGTTTAACACTAGTAGAATTCATCCTAAGCTTTTAACACCATTGAGGGCACCAATCAACCATCTGCCATGTATGGGATGTCGTTAGACCATTGTAGACTTTAGAGTGAGTCAGAATGACATACTTTGCATGATTACCAACTATATGCACAGTTCTTGGGCCTTGCTCCAGGCCTGAACTTGAAGTGCAATTCAGTGTATAGCTGTGGCAGCTATGCCCACAGCTGCCATTCTGTTGACCCTGCTTTGTCCAAAGATGCATGTGACTGAAGACCAGCTAAACACTTGAATTGGAGAGCACAGTTTCATGATGCTCTGAACCTAGCTCATCTACAAATGACATGTGTTGGTAACTGGATGCAAGTTGATGCATCACAATTCTGATAGCTTGATGACAGCCTGTGGAGGTATGAGAGGAGGGAGTAGGAGGACAAAAGTGTTGAGTGCTACTCATCACAGCACTGGACAAGGGGAATGTTGGTTATGATGAGAACTTTGAGGACTGGAAAGATGATGGTCAATGTCAACGAGGGGATAAACAAGACAAGATAGAATGAAAAATGCATTATTGATGATCAATCAGATTGAGTTGTGGAGGATCAAAAAAATCAAAGAAGTCACAAGAAGTAGGGATGTATTCAAGGTGTTTTTCATCATATGTCTTAAGGTGATAGTTGGTTAATTGGTATTAATGTAAGATAATGTTTTTAATATAAAATAATGTTAGTTAATACATGGGTTCCTTACTGGGGATCAATTTCCAAAAGGTCTGTAAGTTACTTCCCACAAGTCCAGCACCATGACTTGGAGTTGCCAGCACATATATACACTACTCTCATACACCCTTCAACTTGAATCCCAGGTAAGCTACTCTTTCTTTCTCTCTGTTTAGCTATCATCCAAGGAAACCCTCATTGGATTTGCGAGGTATTCATACTTTCTGGGGTGTGATGCTGTACATCCCCCTTAATGACCTGTCCTGGCGACAGGTCATTTTGTTTGTCTGGCCACATAACCCCTTGCAAGTTGGAGTCAGTCTTTTCATTTTTGCTATGGGTGTGATGTTGTATGTCCCCCTAACAACCTGCCCTGGTGATGGGTTATTTCACTCTCCTACCTTTTGTGTAAGCCCTTGCAAACTGGAGGCAGTCTTCTCATTCTCTCTATGGACACAATGTTGTAGTATGTCCCCCTAACAATCTGCCCACTCCTACCTACTGTGTAAGCCCTAACAAGAGGCAGCCTGTTTCTACTTGGGCATTCTTTTGATTCCGGATTGATTATCAATTCTTGCCCTTGGGTGAGATGTCTGTGTTGTCTGCTCCACTTTTGCCTTTCCCTCTCTTACATCTTTCAAATTGAATGTCAACTGAAGTAAGTACCATTAAATTCTTTGGAAACATCAGTTCTCATTTTTTTCTAGTTGGTTTCTCTCAATTTTGATAGGCTACATCAAATCATTATGGTACCACTGGAAGATGTAACTCCAGAGATGCTTCTGCACAACTTGGCCTTGTTGCTCCATGCAGCAGACCTCACAAGACTTAAATTTTACTACCCTGTTTTGGGTTATTTGACCAATAGCATATTCAGTGATGGCATCATCAGACAGACTCACAGGAGCTTTGGTCAGTAAAGGCCAATATATACTTACAAGTCCAAATTGTACATGCCTACCAGATCCTCCTCTGGGAGGTGATCAACATCTTTTTCTTCAAACTAATCTGTACTATGGGGAGGATGACCCTCTCCAGTGGCCCCAGCCTTTTCTTCATTCTCATGGCTACCTCAGATGTATCCCCCATGGCACCACTATGTCATGTGATCCTGCTGATATTATGTGGCACTTTCCAGAATGTAAGCATTTTGTTGACGATGATGGCAATTTCAGTGGGGTTGGGAAGATCCACATTACTTTCTTTTACCAGTTAAAATCATTATCCCTTGAGCTCATCAACTGCGCTCCATCAAAAAGATTCAAGGACATAGTGCTAGTGACTCAGCTGTCAAATTTACTTGAACATCTGCTCCATCATCTTGAGTTTATTTCCATGAGTTTCTTCATGGCCCAACTTGGTCTTTGGGAGCTGCAGCCTGCAGCATGGCATATCCAGAGCTAACAGGGCTATTGGATTATGAGGAACACTATTCCCATGAGACTGAATCATCAAACAGAGCTGCCAACATCATAGGTACTTTCACCACTAGCCTTACATTCTGTGAGGAACTGTTCTGGGCAGGTATCCCAGTCTGGCTTATGAGACCATACTCTGCTCTCCACTCTATTTGTATCATCACTCTTGTGCTGGTCACATCTGCTCAAACAGAGTTACCCCTTGGACCATCCCTTCATCCTAAATATCCTCCTATATATTGCAGACCAGGTGGTGTTCCTGAAAAGTATCGAGCCATTGCCAGGCAGGCGCTAGACTACTTGACATATCCTAATCCTTTTTGTGACATGTGTGCTAGGCCCCTGGCAACACCTCTACTGACTGCCAAGCCATCTAAATGTGATATTCAGGCCCAATGTGTAAGGGGACTAAGGGGGTGCCCTGTGTGTTTTTCCTATTTTTTATGTTCGTCCCATATTTTTCCCCACCTCATTTCCTTCTATTCTTTATTTTCTATGATTTTTCCGGATTTTATTACTAATTTTCCCTTGCTATCATGTTTGTATATGTTGACACTTTTATATTTAGAGGCGGAGTACCCCTTCCGACACATACCCCTTGGTATGATGTCATTCGGCGGCCTTGATCCGCCTATCTCCGCCTTTTTCTATTTTTAGGTTATATTTGATTTTTGTCGTCTTCACATATACTGGGCATCAGCAAGGGGATCCTTAGAGTTTTCTCTTCGGATTTCCCTTTGCTAGGTGCGCCCCCAATGCCTGTATTATGTAGTATAATTTTAACTTCGGATTTCCCTTTGCTAGAGGCTTAGGTTGCCCTTATAGTAGAAAACTCTCCCCTAAGGCCCGAAAATCGCGAACGTGCTGCCCAAGATAGGCAGGTACGGACTGGACGACGCTTCCCAAAGCTCCACAGAGTCCCTACACACCGTTCCAGATACTCTCACCTTTATTACGCCGCCATTTTCGCCAAACGCGCTCCCTAGCGACATGGACGCATCAGAACGCTTCGACGTGCTTGAAAGCGACGTTTCCGGAATGCGCGCGCAAATCGACTCGCTTAAATCTACGATTGAAAACTTCGTTAGGACCCTCCAGGCTAACCCTACGACTAATAGTTCCCCCTTCACGACTCCAAGCACACCCAACAATGATGTTTTGCCAAACGCGTCCACTAAGGAACGTGCCCAGATCAAACCGTCCCCCCCCGCCGAATTTAATGGTGCACGTGCGCAGGGACGTGCATTCCTTAATTCCTGTGAGTTATACATTAGTCTCCAGTCGCATCAATTCGTCGATGAGGCTGCAAAAATTTATTGGGCCTTCACATACATGAAATCTGAACGCGCCTATCTCTATGTGGACCGTATCCTACGTCAAACTAAAGAACTCGGTTCTCTACCTTTCTCCACTTGGGGTGACTTTCGAGCTGAGTTCGTACGCCACTTCTGCCCCCTCAATGAACGCCACCGAGCAGTGACACGACTTGAGTCATCCACTTACCACCAGGGACGTCGATCCGTGGACAACTATATCGATGAGTTCAAGGATTTGGTGGACATGGCAGGGTATGGGAGTGGGTTACCAGTGGTGGTGAAGTTCCGACGGGGGCTCAACCGAGAAATTCAGGACCAGATTGCACAGATGTTGGAAGGGCGCCCAGCGGACGATGATATCCTTGCTTGGTATGAAGCTGCTTCACTCTGTGACGAGAACCGACTCACAAATGCGGCGTTGAATGCTGCATTCCGTGCTCCAACTACCACTCATACACCCTACACCTTCAATCGAAGTCTCCCCCGCCCTAACCCCATTCCTGCTCGTCAAACTCCCACACCAGCCGTCAATATCCCAGTACCAATGGATGTTGATGCAGCCCGCAGCCGTGCACGTAAGTTGGATCTCTGCTACCATTGTGGGGAACCTGGACACAGGGCTGGAGCGTGTCCCCATCATCAGGATATCCGCATGCTCACCCCCGAGGGACGAGACGAACTCCTGCAAGATCTGTTGGCACTTGTAGATGTTGAGGAAGCAAAGGATCAAGTTGCAGAGGAGGTTAAGCTGGAAGTTGTAGAGGAGCAGGATTTTCCTATTCACAGCGAGTGAATCGTATGCCCTCACTGCCTGTCCATAACCGCTTTGAAGTCTTGTCAGTTGAATCCCCGGAGAATGAATCCATTTCTGTGACTGCTCCCCTCTCTGACCCTTTGAAGTTGGCTAAAGACGTACCTGCTCTCCCCATCTCTCCTTCTACTCCACATCCCAAAATTAAATCATGGGAGCGTAAACTACCACGCAAGTATATTGTGGCATCCACTCCCTCTGCACATTCCTTAAACCTAGCCATCGAACTGCAGACGACCGACACTGGACAGATACTCGGTGTCTCTGCGCTCCTGGACTCTGGTGCGACTGGTCTCTTCATCAATTCCCATCTGGTACAACAACATCGTCTAAATACTCGCTCACTCTCACGTCCGATACCTGTATATAATGTGGATGGATCCCCAAATGAAGCTGGTGCCATCCGAGAGGTTGCAGACCTGGTTCTCCATTACAAAGATCATAGTGAGCATGCCCTTTTTGCTGTCACTCAATTAGGAAAGCAAAAGGTGATTTTGGGATATCCATGGCTTCGAGACCATAACCCGGAGGTCGACTGGCGCACCAGGGAGGTTACCATGAGCCGATGTCCATCCCGCTGTCGGACGTGTTTCACAGAAGCCAGGCAAGAACGTCGTGGACAGAAGGCGGCAATACGACGAACTCAGAAGTGTTGTGCTGGACCCCTGCCTATACCTGAAGTGGAATTGGAAGGGGTTCCTGATCTAATGCCGGACTCGGATGATGATGATGAGGACCCAGAGGAAGTGGAGGAGGGTGATCGGATCTTCTACACTGCGATTCGCTCATCGCATGAGGTGTGTGCCACATCGAACATATCCCAACGCCTTGCCGAGGCCTTCCACAAAAACAACGCTGCTAAATCCTCTACTAACTCCTTACTCCCTCATCTCCATGAGTTTGAAGACGTGTTCTCCAAGGAGTCATTCGACTCTCTTCCTGCGCGTAAGCCATGGGATCACGCGATCGAACTCACCCCCGGCGCAACCCCTTCATCCTGCAAGGTCTATCCTCTCTCTCCAGAGGAACAACGGCAGCTTGACCAGTTCATCGACGAGCACCTGGCCTCTGGACGTATTCGACCATCGAAGTCACCCATGGCCTCTCCCTTTTTCTTTGTCAAGAAGAAGGATGGCTCACTTCTACCGGTTCAAGACTACAGAAGACTCAACAACATCACGGTCAAAAATCGCTACCCACTACCCCTCATCTCCGAACTCGTAAACCAGCTCTGTGGAGCCCGATACTTCACCAAGCTCGATGTCCGTTGGGGCTATAATAATGTGAGGATAAAGGAGGGAGATGAGTGGAAGGCAGCCTTTCGTACCAACCGTGGTCTTTTTGAACCGCTTGTCATGTTCTTTGGCCTTACTAATAGCCCTGCCACCTTTCAGACCATGATGAACGACATCTTCCATGACCTCATCCTCGAAGGCGTTGTCTGCATCTATCTCGATGACATCCTCATCTTCACTCGCACGGTTGAAGAGCACCGTCGCATCACGCGCCTCGTCCTAGAGCGACTTCGATGGTACAAACTCTACCTTCGTCAGGACAAATGCGAGTTCGAAAGGACCAAGATCGAGTACCTCGGCCTGATTATCTCGGAGGGTCAAGTGGAGATGGATCCTATCAAGGTAAATGGGGTCACAGCTTGGCCTACGCCCACGAACAAGAAGGAGGTGCAGTCTTTCCTGGGCTTCATCAATTTTTATCGGCGTTTTATCAAGGATTTCTCACATCATGCACGACCGCTGTTCGACTTGACAGGAAAGGAGGCATGGAGGTGGGATAATGCACAACAGGAGGCATTCGAAAAGCTTAAGGAGATGGTCACTTCCGCTCCGATCCTTACCTTTGCTGACGATTCGCGTCCTTTTCGTGTAGAAGCCGACAGTTCTGACTTTGCGACGGGCGCTGTGTTGTCTCAGCAGTCTCCGGAGGACCAGAAGTGGCATCCTGTTGCGTTCTACTCCAAAAGCCTTAGTGCTGTAGAGAGAAACTACGAGATCCATGACAAGGAGATGTTGGCGATAATGCGTGCGCTTGAGGAGTGGCGACACTTCCTCGAGGGTGCCCAACACAAGGTGGAAATTTGGACAGATCACAAGAACCTCGAGTACTTCATGACGGCCAAGAAATTGAACCGTCGTCAAGCTCGTTGGTCCCTGTATCTATCTAGATTCGACTTCTCCTTGCACCACCGTCTGGGTCGCAGCATGGGGAAGACCGATGCCCTATCCCGACGTGCAGACCATGGGGATGGCAGCGGTGACAACCAAAACATTGTGCTGTTGCAGCCAGACCTGTTCACCATTTGGGCACTGGAAGGCATCGTACCCCAGGGCGAGGAGCGGGACATTCTACGTGACATTCGTCGCGCAAACCGTAGCGGTTTACATGAGGATGTTGTCGCCCGAGCTGTTAAAGAACTGAGGAAGGGATCGACCCTTTCCTTACGTGCGGCAGAGTGGGCTGAAAAGGAGGACTTGTTGTATTTCAGGGATCGCATCTATGTTCCCAATGACCCAGACCTTCGCCGGCGCATCCTATCCCAACACCATGACTCACAGATTGCTGGCCACCCCGGACGCTGGAAGACCTTGGAGCTCACCTCACGGAACTATTGGTGGCCACAAATGTCACGGCTCATTGGTC
This sequence comes from Tricholoma matsutake, assembly GCA_026075535.2. Taxonomy (NCBI): domain Eukaryota; kingdom Fungi; phylum Basidiomycota; class Agaricomycetes; order Agaricales; family Tricholomataceae; genus Tricholoma; species Tricholoma matsutake. Next base: position 9,889,511 of record AP026543.1, on the reverse strand, counting down.
AGTATTGTCGCACTTGTGACCTTTGCTTACGCACCAAGGTCCCTCATCGCAAGCCTATTGGTGAGCTACACCCTCTTCCTGTTCCAGAGAGTTGTTGGGATGTCGTCAGCGTCGACTTTGTGGTGGAATTGCCAGAGTCAAACAGGTTTGATGTGGTGATGTGCACAGTTGACTCAGTGGGAAAACGCGCTCACTTCATCCCCACTCACACCACTGTCAGTGCCCTAGGTGCCGCTCGACTCTACCTCCACCACGTGTGGAAGTTACATGGACTTCCTGGTGCCTTCCTCTCGGATCGTGGCCCTCAGTTCATGGCAGAGTTCACTCGTGAGCTGTACCGACTCCTGGGGATCAAACTCCTCGCTTCAACTGCTTATCACCCACAAACTGATGGCCAGACGGAGCGAGTCAACCAGGAACTGGAGCAGTACATCCGCCTCTTTGTCAATGAACGCCAGGACGATTGGGATGATCTCCTTCCTTTGGCCGAGTTCGGATACAACAACCATGTCCATGCTTCCACTCAACAGACCCCTTTCCTCTTAGACACTGGACGACATCCACGCATGGGATTTGAACCTCGCCAAACTCCCTCACACATCGAGACAGTGAATGAGTTCACAGAACGCATGAGGGATAGCTTGGAGGAGGCAAGGGCAGCCTTAGCAAAGGCGAAGGACGACATGGCGCAATTTTACAACCAGCGCCACTCCCCAACCCCTCAGTACAAGGTTGGTGATCGAGTTTATCTTGACTCCAGTGACATCTCCACTACACGTCCATCCAAGAAACTCGCTCATCGCTTCTTGGGACCTTTCCCCATTGTCAAGTGCGTTGGAACACATGCCTATCGTCTATGCCTCCCAGCCTCCATGTCCAGACTCCATCCCGTCTTCCATGTCGTCAAATTGCTTCCAGCTCCCCCAGATCCGTTCCCGGGATGCCATTCACACCCACCACCACCACCTACAGTGATCGAGGGAGAACCCCAATATGAAGTCGAGTCAATCTTGGACAGCCGTTTGCGTCGAGGAAAACTCCAGTATTTGGTACATTGGAAGGGTTATGGGTATGAGGAGAACTCATGGGTCGAAGAGTCTGACGTAAATGCCCCTCGGTTAATCAAGGAATTCCACCGACGGCACACTGCTGCACCGCGTCGCATTCAAGTCACGGACTTTGGTCGTATACGATTTCGAATGCATCGGGGCGATGCATCTTAGAGAGGGGGTGATGTAAGGGGACTAAGGGGGTGCCCTGTGTGTTTTTCCTATTTTTTATGTTCGTCCCATATTTTTCCCCACCTCATTTCCTTCTATTCTTTATTTTCTATGATTTTTCCGGATTTTATTACTAATTTTCCCTTGCTATCATGTTTGTATATGTTGACACTTTTATATTTAGAGGCGGAGTACCCCTTCCGACACATACCCCTTGGTATGATGTCATTCGGCGGCCTTGATCCACCTATCTCCGCCTTTTTCTATTTTTAGGTTATATTTGATTTTTGTCGTCTTCACATATACTGGGCATCAGCAAGGGGATCCTTAGAGTTTTCTCTTCGGATTTCCCTTTGCTAGGTGCGCCCCCAATGCCTGTATTATGTAGTATAATTTTAACTTCGGATTTCCCTTTGCTAGAGGCTTAGGTTGCCCTTATACAATGTTGCACTCTGTGTATGTCTTATTGTATATATTTTTACTGGTTGCAACTAACAGTCTTTACCAGATCACAACAAGCCAAAGAACAAGCAGCAGGCTCGGTCTGATGGCCAGGATAAGTTCCAAGATCCTACAAGCCCAATCTTTCCACCTGCCATTCCAAGCTGGCATCATGCCTGTGAAGACTTTAACTTCAAAGATGCATGCTTTGTCTATGACAACGTCAGCCCTGGAGATTTAGGGTACATCTTCCCAGAGCCAGTGATGTTGGTCCATGCTCAAAGTATTGAACGTTGAGAGGTGTATTTTATGACATGGCTCAAGTATCACACAGCATTCATGTATTCGGTTAGCTCAAAGAACTCCACTGCCATGCCAATGCCCACTGCTGTCTGGCAGGACATTTTGACCTATGAGTCTTCATACAGAAAAATGGGGGAGAAATCAGACCAAAAGACAGACACAAAGAGCAGTCAGCTCTGGGTGCATGCAATGGATTTCTTACAGAATTGCATTGAGGCTGAAGATGTAACACTTGTGGGATTGGAGAAAGGAGAGCCAAAGTGGAATGGGTCAGTCATTACAACATTGACTTATGCTGAGCATGAGGAGATACTTTGGGAGCTTGCTGAGCTGAATTTCTGATTTGAGTTTTTGGCTCTAGACTCGCACACTACTACCAGCACAGAGCAAGACTGTCAAACTCTTGTATCAGCCTGCTTTTCTGGGTGCAGCTCACACTCTCTCCTTGTTGCTGATTTAGGCATGGCAAATCATGGCCTGGCAGACATCAATTCAGAGGATAAGGCATTGTATTTACATGCACTGAAGAGGCTCATGATGGAATGGCAAGGAGAAGTTCTGTCAATCATCAAAACTGAAGAATTCCATTGGAAGGAGAAGGAGATGGACAACCTTGAGAATGCAATCACACAGTTCTACATGGAATTTTTCTATAATTATTTTTGATGACCACCTATTGTTCCTTGTCGGCTGTCACACATATGTTCACTATATTGCCTCCCTGACCCTCCAAAAATCACTGTGCTAGATCCACAGCCAGGAATCTTTTACAATGTTTCTGCACTCCTCCCACTTTAAATTTATGGTATGCTTCCTTACCTTATGTTGTGACAGTGCTGATATTTCTGTAGGTTGTATGTATATAATAACCATGGAGATATTAGTGTTGATGTTCAAAACTGGGCCATTGTCCAAAACCTGAAACTGGTTCACTGTCCAAAACAGGCAGGTGTTGCCTTGACCACACTCATGTTGGGCTTGTTGGGCCCACAATAAATGTGGAGGTCCATCATCCTGATATTTATACATTGTTTCATACTACTAACTCTCCACCTGCATTGGACTTCTCCCTCATCTACTCATGGCTTGTGGCTTGAAACCCACAAAATTTTGATTTTCCCCAGAGCAGACCAAATATCTCACCAGCCTCCTCCCAGTTTTTGAATCCTATGTTCATGAGGTTGATCCCAAGCTGGCAGGACACTGCAAGGAGGTCATGAAATGGAAAAAAGACACACTCAAGGAGATACATGAAAATGAACTATTCACAGGGTCTAATGCACTATCAACAGATGAGGACATCGCAGAAGGGGATTGGGATGTGGCATGTGCAACTCGCATGCAGTAGACAATGTTTGTTCACTACACTCAACCACAGGCAATAATGAGACATTTCACAAACCATGTTAATAACAAGATGAAGAAGTCTGGTGGAAGTGGTCTGCATGCATCTGCACCTAACACTTGTGCTGAGAAGAAAGATGCCACTGCCATCAGGAAACTCCTGTGTGCAATTCATTTTCGGCAGTGAGGTTTCTGCATGGGATCTTTTTTCTCAAGAAAATAAGGCAGAGCTGATGACACTTGCACACTTGATCCAGGAGCGTAGCAGTCTCGATGCTGGTGGGGCATGTAATCAAGCCCTCAAACAGCTTTGGGATGCAACTGATCAAATGGTTTGGAAAGCAAAGTTGAAGGGTCTCACAGGTGACATCCATACATGTGTATCATTGTATCTCTATACTCTGGATGCTTATGGTACCTCAGCAATCAAGAGTAGTTTCCTCTGCTTATGACCCAGTCTCTCAACCAGGTATGCTGTGATGGCCATCTTGGCTCAGCTGCCTTGATGCTTTCATATGCATTTCATGATGAAAATGATGGAGTTGAATGTGGAACGTGAGTAACTGCATACATATCTCAACAGGTGCTCATGCTCACCTAAGATATGTAGGATATACAGCAGATATAATGCTCATACAAAGTCTGACATTGAACATGAACTAGAAAACAGTGATGCATTCTCCACAGCGTGGATGAATCATGCTGACAAATTGCTTCCACATATGTATGTAAATCTACAAAACCAATAGTCTGGACTGATCATTTTGACAGCAAATTGAAGGAGATGTCCACCCAGATTCCCAAAAATGACACTGGCCTTCCATTATTTCTGATCATTGACTTGATGTCACCTTCAGGTAACACTTTGCAGGTCTTACAGGTTCACAAGGACTATCTCATGGTTCTTTGGGGTTAGCACCAATCTTACATTGTGCACTGCTTTATCTAATTATATTGATAGCTTTCTTGTGGCCTGCAGACAAAGAAATGCCCTCAGCCTCTTGGACTGACATCTCAACCTGCCCTAACAACTTCTTCAACACCAATAAATTCAAACCCCCATTGGTGTTGAAGGCCCCTGACACCTACAAACCTGTCAAAATATACAGTCTCACTGAATATTTCATGTCCTTGATGAAGTTGAAGAATCCATTCCAGTTCTGCCCAAAAGGCAAAATCATCCAAATGACAGCAACTCGTCAGGACACCATCATGCAGGATCTCACAGCTGTGGATGACACTTAGGATGATGAGGATGACTCAGCCTCAGCACAGCCTGGCACTGTCCATTGTCATGGTCCTGGCTGCCAAAGCCAGCAAGGAGGACAGTAGAATTCTCCACTCTCCAATCTGCACTTCCTCTCCTCCAATCCTACACCCCAGCAATGACACCAATGATCCACCTCCTGTTCTGGCCTCACCTAATCACAAGGATGCTGCTGCCCATAGTTCACCATTGAACAATGTTGCTAGCCAGGAGAATGATAGCCCTGTGCCCACCACCACACAGGAAGAGCACTTGGAAGATGGTGCAGTCCTCACTCCCAGAAAACCCTGCTGACAACACCAATGATCCACCTCCTGTTCTGGCCTCATCAGATGCTGCTTAGAAAGCTGTCGAAACATGCTCCCCCATATAACAAACAATCAACCAAAGCTCAAACTGAAGAAACATCCTAATCACAAGGACAATTCTGCCCATAGTTCACTATTGAACAATGTTGCTAGCCAGGAGAATGATAGCCCCATGCCCACCACCACACAGGAAGAGCACCTGGAAGATGGTGCAGTCCTCACTCCGAGAAACCCTGCTGCAGTGGCTGGCCCCTCTGAGGATGCTGGTGCATGCCCCACTACAGTGGTAGATCATGGGATTGCCAATTCTGTGCCGAGCAGTAAAGGTGCAAAGTCCCATGCTACTGCATGAAACAACCCTGGTCAGAAGAAAGCCAAGAAAGATTCAGCACCACCACCATTACCACCTGTTTAATTGGCAAGGCTAATGCAAGACCCGAAACCCTGCACTCGTGCTAGTGGCTGCCATGCTATTTTTACACCATGTCTACATTCTTCATGCTGTTTCCTTCTACAACCCTATCATACTACAATATTGCATTGCTGTGCTTGTACTCCATGTCCTTTCACTTTTCCTATTCCTTACTGCTCTCGACAAGAGCTTACTCTTTTGTTCTGCTAATTGTAGTTTAGCTCTTTTCTACTTATGTATTTGTATAGTCTCGTCGACACATCTTCCCTCAGTTGTTTGACTTCTCACAAACACTGAGGTAAGATACCTATCTACTATGTCTACTTTATTTTACTCGCTGTGTATCGTAGTGTTTTTATTCTTAGGTGATTTAATACAGTTGTTTGACTTCTCACAAACACTGAGTGTATTTATTCTTAGTTTGTGCAACTAAGTTCCTATCTTAACACCACCAGCACCCAATGCCACTGCACCACCCAAAACACAAGCAGAACTGCCGGAACTGTGCCATGGGAGTCACAAGTGCAAAGAACCTGAGTGACCCAACAAAGATGTCCCTGCACGGCCTCTCAAGAAAACAAAAACTCATGTGAAGGTTTAAAACACCATCTGACCTCTATTTTCCCTATTTCAAACATCCACCATATGTCTGATCCTCACATCCTTTCCTTGGTTTCAAACACTGCTACCTCTGATTCTTGTGTCCATTCCTCAGTTTCAAACACCATACCTCTGATTCTTGTGTCCTTTCTCTCAGTTTCAATCTGGGTTCCAATCCCCATTTAATGCACTGATTATTCCTTCCTTGTCATGGTTTTAAACTTGGTTTAGTTCAATGATCGTGCACATTACTGGTTCCATTAGTGTTATTATCAGTTCATTGTTTTAATCACTGCTTCAATCACTATTCAATTACTCAATTACAGTTTAAAATACAGTTTAATTGGATGTTTAATTGATGTTTAATTGACAGGTTGGCCTACTTGTTATTGAACATGGTTTCAAACACTGGGTGGGTTTGAAACAGTCCCACTATAGTCATGGTGCACTGTTTAAACCAAAACCATACAAATTTTTGTGGGTGTGGAAGTCCAAACACCACAAAGGTTGAAGAGCTGGTCTTGAATTTCATCAACATATATACAGTGCCTTTGCTCCAGAGGACCTTGAATAAATGCCATATCAACGACATTCAACAAGCGATGGTGACCTGAGTGGTAAGCATGGAGACAAGTTGTATGTCACACCATAAGTTCAGAAAAGATGGAGAGTTGTGTATACAAGACTTTTTTGGACCCAAAGGATGCCACAGATTTCCTTCAATGTAAACTGCTGCTCGTAGTATAGCACTAATATGGGCCTTGAGGCCTTGAGGTCGCACGAAACTGACCTTCGAGGCATGAAGCTTGCATGAAAGTGGAAAGCACCATTTGGGGTCTCACCCAAACATAACCAAAGTTCAGTTTTCACAAATCAGAATTCCATATAATTATGAATAGTGCTGTAAAGGATTTCTCGGTTTTTATGAGTAGTACTAACTTGTTTTTAGGCCATTCTGTACATGGTTTGTAGGGATGCTGAAGTTCAGTTCAGAACCTAGGTTCAAACCTCAAATGCCTGAACCGGACCTGCAGTTCTGGTTCAGTCTGGTTCTGGTTCTGTCTTTCACCAGTAGGTTCGGTTGCAGGTTTGGGGCCTCCAGGATCTATATGAACTCGGTTCAAACATGTTTGAACCAAGAACCTACACTTAGTGTTTAAAGGTCCGGTCCTACGAACCGGAAAAAGACCGAAACCGGACTGAACTGAACCAAAATCCGGTTCGTCAGGTGGCTATTTATAGAACCGGTCTTTTGCAGTCCAGTTGCCAGTCTTTTGCTTTGACAAATATCATTGAACCGATGAAAACCGATCCGAACCGGTTTCAACCGGTTTATAGGTCACGTACACTATACTCCCTGATTCCCACACATAATGGCTTCAATTTCGCTCCCTGGACCATCAAAAACGGTTGAGAACTGAGAGAGATATGACAAAATACATTTTGATGTGAGTATTTTGATGTCATTTGAGCAGCTGTGACTGTACTGTTTATACCTTGTGCTACAAAAATGTTGGGCACAATTGGACATTATCCAAGGCAAAGGAATAACATACATAAACATCTATACCATGTGTATTTGATTCATTTAACAGCCCTAACAAGTTGTAACTACAAACTACAAACTACAACATGGAATACAATGTACTTTTGTTTCGGTCATATCTCTGTCAGATCTTGATGAAATCTCTTAAAAGTTGGACCTGTCACCGGGGAATTACAATATCCAACTGCTTGTGTAATGGAAAGATAGTCCAATTAATAGTTGTCGAGAAGTATATGGGTTATATTGGTACAACAAATTTTACAGCAAAAAGTTGGTTCAAACTGGTTTTTTTTGGTCCATGGACTGATATGGACCGGTCCTATGCGGTCCGGTTGCAGTTCAGCAATATCTGGGTCAGTTTTGGACTGGTTGCAGTTGCAGTTGCCCCATTTAGACATAAAAAACCAGACTGAACTGGACCTGTAAACACTACCTACACTATGAATGACACGGGGTTTTCAAGCCATAAATGTCCAAGTTGGGATTGAAAGTAATATACATTTCCATCAGTGCCTGTAAATTGGAGTAATAGTTTGACTGTTCAAATAATTGAAGAAAAAACTTTTCTCCTTATTCCCTCCTAGCATGGCTTCTGAGAATTGTGCTGTAGGTGCTGATGGCAAGCTGAAAGATGCAAATGATATTAGGTGGTATAACTCTGGTGACGACGAGACACCAATCGCTCCTGCAACAGGCAAGTTGAGACCAAATGACAGGGCGTCTATAACCGCGGGACCGTCTTCCAAAAGTGCATTGGGCGTTCTTGACATTTATGGTAATATTGACCCTACCCTTTGGAAGCTATGAAACGCCTGAAGGCTGCTGGTGCGGTTGCAGCGGAGGTCATTGTTGGCCAACGACGTGTGATCAAGCCATCCAGGAAAGCAAAAGCTGCGGCAGGTATAGTTTCCGGGGAGGATGACCAAACATCCGATCCTGAGGATACAGAAGAAATAGGTGGGAAGTGCAAAAAATCAGCTACCACTAAAGCACGAACTTCCGAGTCAGCACCCAAGCCAAAAGCGCCAGCAACCTCGAAGTCAGCGCCCAAGCCAAAAGCATGGGCAAAGAAACGAGCAAAAAAAGCTGCAACTGTCGACAGTGATGACGAGGCAAATGGTGATGAAGAGGAGGGTGAAGACCAAGTTGATGAATACGAGCGTCTGCGAGAACAAAGAGAAACTGATCGCCCAGTAAGTCACAACGTGCCCCGAAGTTGACTCCAGATAACACGATCAAGAAAGGCCATTGGTGTGAGGTCTGCAAGTGTCTGCTCACCCGCTTCTGTTCTTGTTCCTCAAATTCATATGTGAGATTTTTTTTTTTTTGCTAACTAGGTTCTACGGTTCGAACCTCGTTCGAACCTGAACCGAACCTGCCGAACTCGGTTCTCTCGGTTCTGGTTCGCGGTTCTGGCTACCCCTCCTTGCTGCCTGGTTCTGGTTCGCGGTTCGGAGAAATAGCTCAGAGAACCGGACCGAACCGAACTTCGGCATCCCTAATGGTTTGGGGTGTTGTATTGACTTCATCGACATGTTTATCATACCTATGGCTACTTACGTGAGCTCAACAACTTACATACTCAATTCGGCTGGACCATTTCGACCGAAACCCAGGAAACAAGCGAAAAACATTGTAGGTTTGACCGGGATGCTGAAGTGCTCTTATCTCAACAGAGGATTGCCAGATTTATCAGCCAGGTAAGGTACTTTAGAAGCCCATGATTTGTCATTTTCAACATGATCCGATCCTGCCGTAGCCTAAGCATCCCCACCTAAGTACATAGGCTGGGAATTTTCCTCCAGACTGTTCAGTTTGAAATTCCTCTCGGATCAGCATGTTGAATGCATCCGTTTGGGTCCTCGCAGAACTGGCAGTGACTCAGGCACAATCAAGGCACAATCGCTGTCAGGTGGAAACTTGCAATTTGCTGTGTCGGCACAAACTGGCGGCAAGACTGCACCATGCGATTGACCATGCGCTCCCCATAGACTATAGTATGTCAAAAGGACAATGGCCGAGAGCTCGCAACCAGCGACATCATCATTCATCAATAAGGGTTGTTACCACTGGCGTTGAGTGCGGACTTTCGTGGATTACATGCCAGACTTTGTCATTGTCAGTCTGTCGCGGACTTAGACTCTTTGAGACGATTCCACTGAAGATTTATTTGGCTACATCAAGATGAATGTACGCTCCCGCCCTATGCAGGCTGAAATCTATGGTGCGTCGTTGTATTTGTATGCAGGGAACTATTTGGCATTTTTATCCAGGGTGGCCAAAAATATTGTCAGCCGCGCGGACGATCTCAGGCTCTTGCCCGACGGACAATCAAACTTTCTCCTTATGTCCGAAAGAGTCGAGACCCACGTTGGTTATACGATGAATAACCAGTGCCACCTGAATCAAACACCCATCATGATCAGATCAGCTTGGTCTGATGCCGCAAGTATATGAATGATAGTACGATCTATCTGATTCAACCGCCAGTCCATTGGTATACGTGGTGACTACAGACTCAAGCACCCAAAGAAAGGACATCAAACCCATCGATTGTCATACAAAACAAGCGGCAACAGGCAAAGCAATAACATTTCGATCAGATAGAACCAAGCAAGACATATAAAGCGTGTACTCGCTCGTAATGAGGCCAGTTCTCTTTCACCATGCTTCGTGGGTTGTTGGTTTTGAGTCTTTCTGCTTCCATTTTTCTCTGTGCGGCTGCAATGATTACGCTGGATATCGGGAATAAATTTATCTCACCAGATGGCTTAAAGCGCTCGTAAGGACGCCTCCTGAACATGTCGTGTTTCTAGGTTGTTCTCATTATTCCTCCAGTACTGTCCTTGCGAATGGTCAGTATCCGGGGCCATTGTTAAAGGGGTTCAAAGTGAGATCTCCGAGTCGTGCTATGCTAAGGGAAATGACTCAGACATCTTGTTCTAGGGCGACCGGTTTAGGATAAATGTCGTGAATAATCTGACGGATGACACAATGCAGAGGAGCACGAGCATTGTATGCAGTTCGACAATTTCACTCTTGTCACAGTGCTGACAACAGGGCTAGCACTGGCATGGTATCTTCCAGAAGGGTACTAACTATGCGGACGGTCCCGCGGGCGTTAGCCAATGCCCCATCTCACCATCCCACTCATTCTTGTACGATTTTTCAGTTCCTGATCAAGTGGGCACATTCTGGTATCATTCACATTTTTGTGATGTCCTTCGCTTGTGCTATGCGGATGTCAGTCTTATTCCGTGTCCACAGCAACACAATATTGTGACGGCCTCAGGGGTCCATTCGTTGTTTACGATCCTCTGGATCCACATCAACACTTGTACGATGGTCAGTTGCTGTCCAGAGTATTTCCCTGGAGCTGCATCCACTTACAAACCATCTTTTGCAGTTGACGATGGTACCCTTATCTCGCCCACTTATGGAACATAAGCTCATCCTCTCATAGAATCAACTATCATTACCGTTTCAGAATGGTATTCAGCTTTCTTTATGCAATGCTGCTCCAATTTGACGATGATGCAGGTATCATCTTCCCGCGCCAACCCTTGAAACACAATTTGCTTTTTCAAATTCGACTCTCATCAACGGTAAAGGCCGCTACCCTGGTGGGCCGAAAGCTGCTTTGGCAATTGTGAACGTCGTTCAAGGGAAACGATACCGCTTCCGACTGGTGTCGATTTCCTGCGATCCTAGTCATGTATTCTCAATTGACAGTCACCAATTGATGATCATTGAAGCCGACGGTGAAAATACCAAGCCATTAACTGTCGATATCCTGGAGATATTTGCAGGTACGTGATATTGTTATTACGTAGAAAATGAAGCCTATCTTTTTGACTATCACTAGGCCAACGTTATTCGTTTGTACTGATAGCAAATCAGCCTGTAGATAACTACTGGATACGTGCCCTTACAAGTTCCGGCAATGGCGAGCTCCCGAATGGCTTCGCAGGCGGAATCAACTCGGCTATTCTCAGGTACAAAGGCGCGTCCGTCGCAGATCCGATTTCCTCGCAGACAACAAATGGGATACGACTTGTAGAAACCAATCTCCATCCTCTGGATGATCTTACCGCCGCTGCACCAGGATTACCTTTTCCGGGAGGTGCAGATATCAATATAAACCTAAACATCACACCGGATTTGATTAACGCGGTATTTCTGATCAATGGAAAAACATTCACCCCCCCGCCAGTTCCAGTTCTTCTACAAATTCTAAGTGGTGCTAAGTCCGCTCAAGACCTCCTACCAAGTGGATCAGTTTATGGCTTGCAACGCAACAAGGTGGCGGAAGTTACTGTTCCTGGAGGCTCAATAGCGAGTCCTGTTCGTTGGATTATTAATTGATCATCTAAGAGGCTGACGGTGGTCGTGATCAGCATCCTTTCCATTTACACGGTGTACGCCTGCTTTCGTAGTGTTGGTACTCAGCTGATGATGGATACAGCATTCATTTTCGGTCGTCAGAAGCGAGGGAGCCGATACAAAGCCCAATTATCTCAACCCCATGAGACGAGATGTTGTCAGCACAGGGAATATTGGAAGCAACGTCACCATCCGGTTCGTGACTGATAATGCTGGTCCTTGGCTCTTCCACTGGTGAATGACCCGTCCACATCGATGCCACCTAGTACTGATTCTGATACTGAATTTCTTGCCCACAGCCATATCGACTGGCATCTTAAGTTGTCTGTAGTCTGCTCATTATCCGGCAAAGTGAAACTGATCAAACTGACCATCATCTTTCGCAGTGGCCTTGCCGTGGTATTTGCAGAGGATATTGCTGATACTCCAGAGTTGGACGAGCCAACAGGTATGTGCTTATCGATCACTCTCCTGCACCTCGGTCATGTCTACTCATACGACAGAGGCTTGGAAATATCTTTGTCCAATATTTGACAGCCTAAAACCTTCGCAAACTTCTATCCAAATAGTCACTGCGATGCCGCCACCATGATCCACTGGCTCCTCGCGTCTTCTGGACTTCATTTCTTATCCTCTCAAGTAGTTGGAACAGACTATCAGGCACTTTCCCCCCTTTAAGTGCTAACAGTTTCCCATCCGAGTCAGCATGGGACTCACGAAAACCAGCACCCTGATGTCCGGTCCCGTTCGCTTATTTTGTCAATCTTGCTTCACTGCTCTATATACGCTGTATACTTGCTTTCTACCTTCAACTTTCTCAGCAAATACTTGTCCTCTTGGAAAACATGCTGTTAAGAATGCCCAAGTCTCCAATGTTATCAACACTTGAAGCTGATCCACAGCAGCATCAGCAGTTATCAAGTGTGCTCAAGCAAATTACAATGACCTATTGAGTCTCAGACTGTTCAGTAAAAAACAATGGTATATCTGTTCAGTGGATTTCTGCAAAACAATGATAGATCCGTCAGTAGCAGATTGGGCCCACGTCAGGAAAGACTTGTGTGGGCCCAGGGTGTGATGCATCCGTGTGGGCCCAGTATACAGCTTCACTGAAGAATTCTCGGCGGCAGCAACATCTGAATCACGGCGCTGGCTAGCATGGTCATCATTTTACTACATGTTACCACATTGTATTGGCCCACCACTGGTTTTCTTATAGACATCGGCCTATATGGACATATTGTTGGTGCTTGTTCCCGGTGCCGATGATCATTGTAGGTTTGGTAGGAAAAAGTGCAGCAGCAGGTCAGCAGGTATCGGCGGTTGGATGCATACGGCGTCGGGTCACAGCAGATACGGTTGGATGCATGCAGCGCCAGGACATGCCACACTAGCCGATTGTTTTAGACACCAATGTGATGTCCTGCTATAGATTATGGTTAGATATAAACGAATGTCCCAATGTTGGGGCCAGAATCCAGAGGTATGAGCGCACAATTTTACTGACTTGACAGAGGGTGTAGTTAAGAGTTTGAACTGCTTACCACATATACATGGGCCCATGTGATGATTCCATTTGACAGGGAACAATTGTATTGGCCCACCACTGGTTTTCCTATAGACATCGGCCCATACGGACTTATCATTGGTGCTTGTTCCCGGCGCCGATGATAATTTTGTCCATTGATTACTTGATCATCCAAACATTCTGTATCTACAACTGCATTGAAGTTATGATATCCCACTATACAAACCTCGAATCCGTGCCTCACTGGCCATATAAACCTGACCCTGTTACTGCTGGCAAATTCGCTACCGCATTGAATCAAATAGAAGTCAAGCATCAGAGGAACGCCAATTTCCTAGAGAACCCTCACCCTACAGTCAAACATACTGAGTTCCATGAGCAGGCCATCGCTGCTCAACAGGTAGCTCATGATCTCAGCATTTGAGAGAGTACTACGGGACTACTACCAGCACGGAATGATCTAGCACATGGGCAGGAAGTGCTGTTGTATGGAACGTCACGTCTCCATGCTGCAATCACTGCATGGATCCTTGCAGTAGATAACGATGAAGACTACAAAGCATCACGGTTGGGGTGGGTGTCTGGCCTATTTTTCGAGACTGTAAGTGAACATATTGTGATTGCCAATTATCTGATCACCAATACCAACTTATAAGGAATTCTTGATGGCCACCGGAATTTATGCCTCTATGGGTGGCAGTGCTCCATACACTCCCCCACTCGTCATGGAAACCATAAAGATGGTACAGGATGGGACTTTGTGGTGCTCGGAACGCAATGATCCTGAGGGCAAAGATTTTCTGGAACTAGAATACATTCCAGCGATACAAAGGTACTTGAAGGTTGATGCTGATGACCCCACCCGTATTGTTGATAGCTATATCAATTCTTGGTGGAGTAAACAGAACGATCCGGAGAACTACAACTCATACCCATTTGCTCCACACGACTTCCTGGTGGTTCATCGGCCACAGGTGAGTGACATGTTGTTGTCCTTTAATTTATCTTAAGTTTCATCAGATCCAGTTCACCTGGCAAGACCTACGGCCGGTCCCATATGCCACCGGTGACCTGGCCGAAATACAATTAATGATGAAGATCTTCGATGACCTGCATTCAACATGGAAAAGGATGACTGAGACGGTCCAAGAAAATGATGCCCAACTTCAGAAGGACAGGAAATTGTTGGCTTACTGGGAGGATGTGCAGAATCAGGTTAGGGAGCACCTTGACACTTAACAAGTTGTCTATGTAGGAAAAGATAAACATTGTAGTGACCGGCGCTGGTAGTGATAAAGTCACTTGTGGCAATAAGCATACAAGGTCAAGAGCTAAGTGAATGACTGGCACCGGTTATTGTAGAACCCCATGAGCTACGAAAATGCATATGGGCCCATCCTAAAATAATACAGGGAAATGGGCCCATACAAATGATACGCTCGATGGAATGATCGGGTGGGCCCATGACAGTAAAAGGAAAACAGTATGGGCCCACATGACTATAGCGTACAGGACTTGAATTACTGCTGTTATTACAAATCATAAAGAATGTATCCTAAAACAGTACATTGTAGTGACCAGCACTGGTAGGGATATACACAGGCACGTAACAGAAGAGAACAATCATTAGTCGAAGACAGTAGTAATGTGCAATGAGAGTAGACATAGATTAATCCTGACACTGGCCGGAAAGCAACTGTCGCTTGTGTGGCAGTCAGCTATTTCCGAACTGTATCTCTCATCACCGGAAAAGGTAAAGGCGGCACTGGTCATTCACATAGCTCTTAAAAGACTTGTATACTAATTGCGGCCACTGTGCACTACAATATGGATAACAAATGCAGGAATGGTGACATGCTGTATGCTGTAGGAATGTGGGAGGATAAGGATATATGCAAAATCAGTACATTGCAGTGACCGGCGCCGGTAGTTATAAAGTCACTGGTGGCAATAAGCATCCAAGTCAAGAGCAAAGCGAATGACCGGTGCAGAATATATGCTAAAACAGTACATTGGAGTGATGGGCACCAGAGAAGACAACATCGCGCCGATCATTCCCATAGTTCTTAGACTTGTACACTAATCGCTGCCGGTGGTCACTGATAACGAAAAGCAATGACATGCTGTAAAAGTAAGAAACTATTGACCAATGGGTATCACAAACACTGCTGGTGTAATTTTCCATTGGAAACATCGACAGTAGCTTTGTGAGTATGACCTAGGTAACATGTTAGTATGCTGTGTAGAACAGTCCCATAGTAACCTCTACATGGTACCATTGTCATTTACATCGCCATGTTGCCATGTTTCCTCACTGCCTACAGTGCCTATATAATCCTGGAGATGCTTGTTCATAATTTTACATCGCTCTACAAACCATCATGCCTAGAGGACACACTCGCACCATCATTGGAAGAATCACCCAGATGACTGTCGTTCGCTCCCAGACATCGCGGGGACCCAGGGATCACCTTGTCCCAGTTCGGCAAAGTCCTCAGTCAACTCCAAGGCATAAGAAGGCCAAGATAAGTGCACCAGTGTCAGGATCGGCGACCACATCCAACACCAATATAACATCTCTGATGTCCAATGAACCAATTGAGCATCACGCTCTAAGTTTCATTGCAGATCTTGATCCCCCCTCTTCAAAGGTGACTTATTATGGCTACCACATTTACTATGCTAATATTACCCTCAGACACCTCAAGATTACATCGAAGAATGGTTGCCTAAAAAGGCCATGTATTTGGAAGCACTACTATCCAATGAAGTACCCGATTGCATGAAATGCAATTTGTGTGGGGATGATGCTGCTACCTGGTGATGCCGAGACTGTCTTTTCAATCCCATGTTCTGTACTGACTGCTGCCGTGATAACCATGCTTCTAACCCATTTCACTGCATCGACCACTGGACAGGTTCCTATTTTGAACCAGCTTGGTTGTTCCAAGTCGGGTTAGTTTTACATCTTGGTCCCAATGGTGCATCCTGCCCAAGTTACTTTCACCCATCGGCGCCAGATGTGGTTGGACAAGAGGCTGACAATTATGAAGATGATTTGGATGATGCAACAGAAGGTGATGGAACCAACAACATCATCAAGGAGATGAAAAGGTTTACCAGTGTTTATGACCTTGGTCCCACAACTTTCCCAATGCCGATGGATTGTCACAAATTGGCAGTAATCGATGTTTCCGGTGTACATTGTATGTGGGTCAAGTGGTGTAATTGCCCTAATTCCCATCAAGAGCAGGAAAATCACTTGTTGCAATCGGGGCTTTTCCCGGTGAGCTACAAAAAATATCAAGACCACGTTCACATTTAAAGTCCTTGATGATGCGTGATTGTCCAATCTGGAATGTAAATCTTCAGCCTATCAATACTACCAGAAGCTCCAGTGCATGACTTCACCCTTATTTCCTAGTGCCGTGGAGGTATGATTGATATACTACAGTTGTCAATATCTCTGACATCGGTACTTGAGGATCAATACAGGGAGCTTCTCAGGGCAAGCCGGCTATGGCGAATGTTGAAACATTTGAAGTGGAGAGGCCGCTGGGGAGAATCACAGTCCAGTGCCGGCAGCTCATCGGTGGCTGCAATGCATGGTGCGACTGACATCCCAACATTCTGTGCTGCATGTCCTCAGCCTGGTGTCAATCTGCTGGAAAATTGGACTGAGGATCCTGACCAGTAAGTCAAATCGCATGAATTGGAATGTATTTAATGTAATCTTACCTCAGAATGGCATACACTCAGACTTTTGTCATGGATGGAAACTTCACCGCTGTTCATCAGAAGCACGAAAATGCTCACTGTGATATTAAGCTCAGTCATGGTGATTTTTTCATGACTGAGCCGAATCGCTACAAAGCACACCTTGCCGTTGCTAAGGAAGTCACAGAGGTAAGATATTTGAAAGACTTTCAGCATATTTACTAACTCCAAATTAGAAACCGACCTGCAATGAGCATCATGCTGTAAATGACCGCTTCATCAAATACAAGGGTCTTGATGTAACCGGTGTCAGTGCAACTGCTTGTGGCCGTCATGGTTGCTTCTGCCCCAGTGCGGTGGTTGACTTCCAAAAAGGGGAACGGTGAGATATCTTCACATTTTGAGAGACATTGTGTAATGTTTTCTAGACAAGCAAACATGGACTATTCTTTATCTGAAGCCTTGAAAAACACTAATATCACCAGACTCAAGAAAATCATTTTGATTTATGATATAATGTGCCAGTATTGGAAGAGGCTCAGACTTCGGATGGAGGAGAGTCAGTATATCCAGCTACCACTCGGCATCACCATTCTGCATGGTATTGGTCTTTTCCATGTTGGTGGCCACGTCTGGCAATGTTTCTCACGCTTTTCACCGAGTTTCATTCCCGGCACCGGACAAGTGGATGGAGAAATCCTTGAATCATTGTGGTCAGTGTTGAATGAAATCTCACCTAGTACCCAAAATGCTACCATTTCTGGATGGATTAAAACCTTGGATGATCATATGGGGGATTCCAACTTCAAAAAAATGCAGGACATAGGTGAATACATGTTTGTACCTTGTACCAGATTGACTTGGAACCAGATGTAGTGGTTACCACCGCCCGCTGATTCAGAGCCGCTGTGGCAGGTGAGGAGGAAAGTCGGGTGGACCTATTGCAGTACACGGCAAACTCAGACCCTGAGGAGATTGCAACCTGGAAAGAATTGGAAAAACACTCTCAGGCAACATGTCTAACCGATCCAGAAGCAATGGACATCTATGATATAAACCCTGGTCAGGTAGTGGTCACACAAAGTGACCTTCAAATGAACCTTCTAGAGGATGAAGATGAAACTGGTGATGGAAAGGGTGAAACCACCTGGGTTGCTCTTGGCCTCAAACTTGAGGAAGCCCAGTGCATATCCAGCCATTGCAAAATATTCCTATGCTAACTGGTATCAGACTGGCTCTTCGGACCTTTATATGTCAACAGCGTTCAGAGTTGTCCAAGGCCAATAAGCTGAAGATTGCAACAAAACGGCAAAACCTTGATACCAGAGTGGATTCCTTCATTGCTAAATCAGAACAATTTGTGAACAATGACACATTGGATACACTGCAAAAGCTTAATGACTTGCCACCGAGACCAGTACTCCCATCACAAGCTCCCGATTACCAGACTAACTTGGATGATGATGATCAAAGCAACCTGTTTATTACAAGGCCCCCGGTAGCAGCAGTCCATACCGCTGAAACATGCCCATTACCTCTTCCCTCTACATTTGGCTTTCCACAAATTACTCAGCTTGGTTTGGATTCCCTCACCGAGAAAGAGTTGAGATTGAGGGAAGGACAAGCAAACGATGAGCTCCAGGGTGTTAGAATGGCCCTCGGTGAGAAATCTTTCTTATTCAGAAAGAATTTACGTCTCGCCACCTCCAAGAACAAAAAGGGAAGGGCTTGGTCAAAGGTGCATGCTATTAGCCACTGGGTTCAAGCACATCGTCAGGTATACAATGCTGCGAGGGCTGCAATGGTATCATTGGGATGTTCACCTGAGATGCAGTCCAAGTATCAGGTATTGCGCCAGGATGAACTCAAGATTTCAACTGCCATGGTGAGGGGTGGTACTGGCAATGCTGAGGGTGGAAGCCAGAGACAGGATGAACCATTGCCATGGTTTTGGACCATTAATGTCCAAGCTGATGTCGAGGCAAGCGAAATGATGAAAGAATGTAAGTACACCTCAATTCACTTTAATGAGCAACTTCACTATTATTTAGTCTACAGGGTGCACTGGTTACGGGTGAATGCCAAACATGATAGATGGTCGGAGGAGTTATCAATTACTAGTCATGAAATGGCTTGGATCCCACATTATTTTCTTCACAGAGCAGAGGTCTGGGTTAACTGCTTGGAGACTCAGACCTCGCTGGGAGCTGTAGCATATACCAAACGTCAGGTGAAGGATGGCCACTTCCTCCGTGCGTATTTTCAAAGCCATACATCCACAGGTAGGAAATGTCTGGGGTTTTGAGTAGCCAGGTAATTGGAAGGATGCCATGTTTGGCAGCCTACACTAGACTTATGTTTACGGGAAAGACAGGATCAAATTATCTTCATTGGATGGAAGTAGGAACCATAAGTTACTACAATTAAAAGAACTGGAAGTTACTATACCTTCGTTGCATGGAAGTAGGCACGAAGGTTAAGGAATAAAAAATAAGTAATATATAAGAAAAAGATCGACCGTGCAAGTAAAAGGCCACATCAAGTGTAGTGTGTGATTTGGGAAGGCCGCATTGGGCATAGTCACATAATAGGAGAATACCACATCAATAGGATAATGTCGGTGCTGCTGGATGTGGATGGAAGGGTAATAAAGATGTATGGTGCCGTTGCCAGGATGCATATCGCTGGCGTGTTGTTGTCATATTCACCTGTGGCTGTGCCAGCGGCGAGGGTGATTGTGTTGGCGATGTGTGTAGCTGTGCCGCACTGTGGGAGTGTGTTGGTAGCGTGGGGTGGTCGTAACTCACTGTAACACATACATTGGTATATCAGGTGTTGGTGAGTTGGTGATGCACCATAGGTGGCTATGCTATCGCCGGTGGCTGTGTCGGCAATGTGTGTGGTGTGCCAGCATGGTGGAAGTGTGTAATGGTGGCATAGGTAAATTAGCTCATCGTTTGTGATATTCGACCATACTTGCTGCATGTACCCTGCCACCAACATTGTAATTGCGGCCCCACTGACAACACATCCATCTATCGGTGAATGGCTCAAATGGCTCAAATGGCTCCAATGGCTCCAATGGCTCCAATGGAACAAATGGCTCAATTGGAGCCATGACTGAAGACAACAAATGATGGTTTACTAATCTTACCTTTTTTTTATAAAATTCTAAATAATTGGCGGACCACCCAGCTAATAATACTCCACTACTCGCTGTTCTGCTCAGGGACATTGTGATATATTAAGGTGTGGCGAGAGGATTAAAGGTGTACCGAGCGAAGTTGTGGGTATATTAGGGTATATTGAGGCTGAAATATGACCTGTAAATAGTCCTCAGGGACAGTCTGATGCAATATCAAGGTACCTAATGTATTTGCCAGCACAACCTGTCTACTGCGTCCACATTGACTATCATGTCTGCTGAGGATGCTGATCAAAGTGGGGAAGACTTTGGCAGCTGTCCTTCAAGTTCTAGTGCAGAATTTCAACCAGTTGCCCATAAGTGGTCACCAGCGGAACTGAATGTGCTATGGCAATGAGTGGACGACTGGAAGACATCAAAAAACCATAAAGTGCAACAACTAACCTTACAAGGTGCCATGACAGACTTATTTAATTTACCTGTTAAACCTCCAATGGATGGCCTGCAGGAAGTGAGCAATAAGCCCTTGATGTATATTCTGCTCTTTGACAAACATGATTATCAGCGTATTAGAGCTTGGTACAGACAAAATGCTTGCAAACCACCGAAGGCAGTGGTCGGCAAGGTCCCTCCACGGCGCAAAGTAATTATCCACCTGTATGGGTCAGAAATAGAGATGGCGATTGGACAGGAGGCTCCAGATCTGGAGAAAGGACGACTGGACTGGATGGCCAAATATTTGCGGCAATATGCGAAGGTCAACAAAAGAATCTCCCATGATTCAAAGGAAAATGCAAAGATTGAGGCACTTTGGCAACAATGGATGAATACCAGCCCACCATTGGCTGTTCGGCAAAAGTACGTGTATCGCCTGTAATTCAGTAACTTGGCTGAATTGATCTTAGGGATGCCGAGAAAATGCTCACAAAGTGTATGAATGAATTTCAAAATTTGATGTACCTTGAACTTGGGGTTCGAATGGTTGTGTTGGGTGGATGGGTAAATCCAGCGGGCAAGAGGAAGTGGAGTGTGTATGTCCATTCACCTGGCATTTAACGGCGACTAATGAAGAATTTGTAGGTTTGAAACAAATAGCTTTCTAGGCAACAATAAGCCAAATTTCATTGCCAATGAACCTGGGTGGCATGAAAAGCCTATTGCAGACATGTTTGAGGCATACATTGAGGAATATCTCACCGCCGATGAAGAGGAGAAATCAGTGATACAACCTGCTGGTGGGGCAAAGCCTAAACAAATCCTGGAGACTGGAGTGAAGGGACAGCCACTGCTACCAGCGAACTGTCTTATCCGCCACGGCGACAATGCCCAGTTTTTGAATTACCAAAAACAAGTTTTATGGGCATACATTGAAAGGATGTACAGTGAGTGAACCATTTTTGATTGATGAAGATACTGATCCCCAGCAAGATTTAGGTGCAAGGAGAACCTCCGGTCATGTCCCGTGGCTTGATATTCACACACAGCAATCCAAATTTATCAACCAGGTGGACTATATGCCTCTGCAGAAAGGAGGAAAGAGCTGCGCAACTTCCTCGGCGCCGGGGAGATCACAAGCATCGACTGCAGCACCGGAAGACTCAGATGAATCACTGGATGAGGAGTTTGTATTATTGTGGGAACCATCAAAAATGCATAAACATGATATTGAGGCATGTTTTACCCATTGAATGGGAAGGCAGGAAGAAGGAAAGATTGGTTTCGAATTCACAAATGTCCTTAATTCACGGGAGGGAACACTTTGGCCGGCAGTTCGATTACAAGAACTTACAGACTTGGATGACATGGAGACTGAAGGAATGACAGCAGCTCCACGCAATCTGCCGAAGCACAAACGAACCAAAAAGAAAACAAAAGGCAAATGGCCCAAGGCCACCACACAGCAACCCGAAAGTGAGAGTGCACCAGTACCGAAACAACAAAAGAAAAAGCAGCCCAACACTCCTCCACTGGCTATTACACCTATCAACCAACAAGCCACTGGGTTAGCTCCACTGCTACTGGGTTAGCTCCACTGCTACTGGGTTAGCTCCACTGCTACTGGAAAACCTGATGCTGCTGGAATGGGACCTTTTGGTCGATCCCATGCTCCACAAGGCGCTCATTCCACCTGGCTGATACGTAACAGTGGAGGATCACAATATTCCGGCGATGATGGGTTTGACGACTGGTCCTACAGGAGTCGACATGACAGAGCCTACCTACGCTAGCTATCTTGCAGATTTGGAGCGTGGGGGTCATTTAATGAATGGTTAACCACCGGCGGCGATTAGTGTACAAGTCTAAGAGCTATGGGAATGATCGGCACGATGTTGTCTTCTCCGGCGCCCGTCACTCCAATGTACTGTTTTAGCATATATTCTGCACCGGTCATTTGCTTTGCTCTTGACTTGGATGCTTATCGCCACCAGTGACTTTATCACTACCGGCGCCAGTCACTGCAATGTACTGATTTTGCATATATCCTTATCCTCCCACATTCCTACAGCATACAGCATGTCACCATTCCTGCATTTGTTATCCATATTGTAGTGCACAGTGGCCGCAATTAGTATACAAGTCTTTTAAGAGCTATGTGAATGACCAGTGCCACCTTTACCTTTTCCGGTGCTGAGAGATACAGTTCAGAAATAGCTGACTGCCACACAAGCGAAGTTGCTTTCCGGCCAGTGTCAGGATTAATCTACATCTACTCTCATTGCACATTACTACTGTCTTCGACTAATGATTGTTCTCTTCTGTTACGTGCCTGTGTATATCCCTACCGGCGCCGGTCACTACAATGTACTGTTTTAGGATATATTCTTTATGATTTGTAATAACAGCAGTAATTCAAGTCCTGTACGCTATAGTCATGTGGGCCCATACTGTTTTCCTTTTACTGTCATGGGCCCACCCAATCATTCCATCGGGCGTATTATTCATATGGGCCCATTTCCCTGCATTATGTTAGGATGGGCCCATACACATTTTCTTAGCTCATACAGTAACTGGTGCCGGTCATTCACTTAGCTCCACTGTTACGCTTATGGCTGCCGGCAACTTTATCACTACCAGCATCGGTCACTTCAATGTACGTTTGTTGTATCTATCCTTGTAGCCTCCTTCAACATTCCTACAGCATGATGAATTCAATATATACCTTATACTCCATCTATTAATGAAGCAACTATGCATATATTGATCAAAATATATACACAAATAGGCGTAGTATAAAAAATATTGTTATTTTTTATCCAACGTAGAATTATGCTGGGGGTGTTGATGTTTTTGGAATTGAGACAGTGGTATCAGGCGGGAGGGGGGACATTTGTGCAGTGTATGTTGATGTTGGATCCGGGGAGGTAGAAGTTGCAGCTGCGTTGGTGAAAGAACTGGTGTCAGGGATCACTGATGTAGCTGTGGTCATAATAATGGGAACAGGTGACGGTGGGGAGCGAATGGATTCATGCAAATGGGCTGGATTGACGAACATTGATGACTTCGGGAGATGGATTGTCAATGGCACCGTGGCATCTGCATTCCGTGGATCTTCGTCTTCTGATTCCTCCTCGGAGCTTCCCTCGTTCTCCAATTCGGCCAGCCACTTGTTTGTCGCCGCCAATTGACCACGCAACATGAAAACCTCCTGCTTCATCTTCTCCAACTCCATCCCATTCCTCAACCTCCTCATCTCAGCCTCCAGCACCGGAATGCTCACCAGCACCTTTTCTCTCAACTCACCCATCTCAGCCTCCAATTCCGGAATGCTCACTGTCATCTTTTCCTTCAATGTGTTCAGAACTTCCATGTATCCACGCAACATGAGGCTTTCCTGATCCAATTGCCCTTGATTTTCTGCCAAGACCGATACGAGCATGCAGAGGTCTTGGAGCTCCCATTGTAAACCACCGATGGTGGGCATGGGATTGGGATGGGTGACATGACCTGGTGGTGGTGGCACAGGAAGCATGGTGTCAATGGATTGGGGGATTGTGAGGCTTGTTGATGGGACAGGCTCTGGGGTTGGTATATGGTCGGAGATGCATGAAGTTGAGGGGACGGGGGCTGGCGTGATGGGGATGTACTCATCTGACTCACTGGCGGTGTCTGCTGCCCAGTGTTTTCTCTTTGGCACTGTTCTCGGTCATTCACTTTCCTCTGCCTTCACCTTTTTCTTCCCAACGACCTTTTTTCTCCCCTTGAGCTCCCCTGCCACTATCAATTCATCCTGCCATGCTGTACGTGATGCTGTATATGAGCATTTTGTCTTGCTCTTGTGGCACATCATGCAAGCAATCTGGATGCCCGTTGTTTGGCAGGTTGTCAGGCCCCTCAAACTGCAGGTGTCGCACAGAGCAGTGGGCTGTTCCACAATGGACCTCCATATATCGTCTTCAGGTAGAGCAGGAATGGCCGTCATGATTGGCAGGTTGGCATGGATGAATGGTGGCTCTTTTGTGATGTTGCTGTCCTCCATTTCAGGTGGCACCAGCTGTGGTGACACCTTTCGGCATTTCGACTGAGGTGGAGCCAGGTGTTCTACGACCTTCTTTTCCTTGCCCTTGCCCTTGCCCTTGCCCTTGCTCTGGGCTCTTGCAGCTGCTTCTGTTTGGTAGGTCTGAGCCTCTGGCGTCGCAGTGGTGGGAATGGGTGCAGACATGGCGATGAGTGATGCAGCTGCAGAACCGGGAGCAACGATGGGTGGCATAGCCATGGTGGGGATTTGGAGCGTAACATGCATGGCTGAGAGAGTGCTGCTTGGTGCAGTGATGGGCAAAGGTTGACAAATATATATTCTCCGGTCGATGGATTCCCAAGGCGCTGGGCCAGACTTATCCCACTGATGGAGTACTTTGAACACATATTTGAGGAATGGCGTCATTGCCGCTTCCTTCGCCAACACCTTTTGCCTATAATCCAACTTCAAAGCCTTCTTAGAAAGATTCATAGGACATAATAAAAATCATGCACCAACTTGCCCAACATGGATTTCAAATCCACGGTCATCTGAGTACCATCCAAAAATGTATTGAGGGCGCGCTCCATGGATTCGGTGTGCTGAGAAGACATGATAAAACTGTTTGTACTTAGGGTGGATGCAGTTGATAGCGTCAATAAATGCAATGTCAGTTTCAACTTCTGTATTCAAAATTCACGTGACCATGTTTGTTGATCAATTTTCGCGGCTTATGGAATATTCAGGCAGCTCATCAGTAAACTAGCCAAATTTGCCACCAACAAGTATGCCCACTCTGGACCTCGACAGTTTGGATATTCCTGGTAGTCCTGATTCACCAGCGGTGTATATAGATAATCTGGACCTGGCCACTTTTCATATTCCTGAACGTCCTGATTCACCGGCGGTGGATGGTACTCTTCATTTCTCCATACCATGTTCATCGATACATTCCTCATTTGCTTTTGATATTTCTGAAGCGGCTGCAGATATTATCCATTTGGCAACCCCACCCACCAAAAATTCCCAATCTTTTGACTTGGATGCATTTCACATTCCTGGTAGTCCCAACTCACCCACAGCAAGCACCATTCATTTGACATCATCGCCGCCACACCATGACCTAGATCTCTTTCATATTCCTGACTCGCCGGCCGCCGATGCATTTTATATTCCTGGTAGTCCTGACTCGCTGGTGGCGACCAGCACTGTTCATTTGACATTATCGCTGGCACACCATGACCGAGACATGTTTCATATTCCTGACTCGCTGGCCGCCAATGTGTTTTATATTCCTGGTAGTCCTGAGCCGGTGGTGAGCACCACTGCTCATTTGACATTATTGCCGGCACACCATGACCTAGACATGTTTCATATTCCTGACTCGCCGGCTGCTGATGCATTTTATATTCCTGGTAGTCCTGAGCCAGTGGCAAGCACCACTGTTCATTTGACACTATCGCCGGCACACCATGACCTAGACATGCATATTCCTGACTCGCCAGCCGCCGATGTGTTTTATATTACTGGTAGTCCTGAGTCACTGGTGGTGAGCACCACTGCTCATTTGACATCATCCCCGGCACACAATGACATGAACATGTTTCATATTCCTGACTTGCCAGGCACAGATTGTTCTGGAGTTGATTTTGGAGCCCCAATGGTGCTACATACCCATACCATTGACCCAGACACTTTTTATATTCCTGGCAGTCCTAATCATTCAGCAACACCGCCATCACAATTACAAATGGTGGACACTCTTGAGATCCCTGCCAGTGTTGACATGCCAGATGCGGACAGTGCACACTTCTGGTTTACTGAGGTGACTGAAGGTAGTGACATGGAGCTCGATGTCTCTATGGCCTATATTGAACCTGTGCTGGATCATGTCACCCCGACATTGTCCTCGCCTGGATCTTCTCATAGCCCAATATTGACACAGAGAGATTCAGATGAGGTCCATTCCCCCCCTGGCTCTCCCCAAAATGTTCCTCAGCACACCGTCCGCCTTTCATTACCCAGCTGCATTCATCCAGTATTCCCAGGTTGTACTCCATCAACACCGGCATCATCCCAGCAGGCCCCCCAAGTAAGTCCTGAACTTTGGCCAGGAGCTGCTGAATAATGATTGTAGGAGATTTTGACTTATTCTGATGCTGTTGAACACAGCTACCGTGAGGCCGTCAAGATGGTGAAGTCCAACATTGCAGTAAACCATGCCCTTCACCAGCAGCTTGCCACCCTTGATGAGGCAATGTGCCAGATGGCCCAATTAATGCAGCAGAAGTGCAGGACAATGATGAATTCTTTACCAAGGACATCGTAAAATTATCACTAGCAACGTCTTTCGTTTTGCTTAATGTATATGTCAACCATGCTAGCTGGCACCATTTTTCGGCAATTACAATCTTTTCAGTAATTACCAGCGGCAAGAATCGTCGCCTGTGAAGGGTAGACCATATTTTTCTAGCAATTACTGGCAGCGATTGTTGCTGCTGGTGCTATAATTCTATTCACTGGGCCCACATGGATCAAGCAATTACCACCGGTAATAATCATCACTGGTGCCATGTAGTAAAATGGTGACCGTGCTAGCCGGCGCTGTGAGTCAGATGTTACTGCCACCGAGAATCTTTCAGCAATTACCACCGGGAAGAATCATCGCCAGCAGTGAATCTGTATACTGGGCCCACATGGATGCATCACACCCTTGGCCCACATGAGTCTTTCCTGCTATGGGCCCAATCCGCTACTGACAGATCTATCGTCGTTTTGCAGAAATCCACTGGACAGATGTATCATGGATTTCTACTGAATAGGCTGTGAGTCTTCAAAGCTTCATAGCTCATAGAGATATATGTACTGATGCTGTTGGCATGGTACATACATATTTTTTCAGCTGCACATTCATATCCAGGCTTTCAACTTGAATAATTACCAGGAATGTGACATGTGCAACATCTATCATGTAGTACTTTGGGGCCTTCCACCATCTTTTTTTGCCTTCAATAGTGTTGTGATGGCTCGTCTCTTTGGCCCCTTCGAGTATAAGATCATGCTTAAGAAGTCAAACTCACAAAAATATTGCATGATTGTCCTCCAAGTGAAATCTTATAACAGAAAATACCTTCAATAACCTGAGCACACAGATTGGCATTGAAACACAACAACAATGGATGGAAGAGAGATACCAAGTCTAACTCTGATGCATGATAGGCAACACCAAGTCAAACCTATGATGGATATGGAATGTATGTATGCAGAGCAAATGCAGAGTTGAGATGTCGGTGCAGCTTTGATTGCAGTTGTATAAAGTTAAGGTTTTGGAGCTTCAAGTACAAAATATACGCTTCAAATATCATGATTTGAGGGGGAAATATAGCACACAAAAGCTACGGCCTAGGCCACAGCTTATGGCTTTCCCAACTCTGAGCCTGAGCTGCAGGCCCTCCCAGGCCGCTGGGATGGCCTGGTCAGGCTTGGCTTTTTGGGCTTGGCCTCAGCCAGCTTCTGGCTTTGGGCTGAGCCATGCACATCACTAGGTGGGTCACACTGTTTGTGACTTGACAGTCCTTGGAGAGACAACTGCTGCATACGGTGTGTCCAAGTTCTGTTCAAGGGGAACACAAGTAGATCCCAATGATTAGTGAATGGCAAGGGTTTATACCCCTCATCAGGAAAATATAGAAATTTCTTAATGAAACTTAGTCATGCTTATTGTGGCTTAATGATGATTCTAAGCACCATCAAGTAGAAGGTCTCTAAGCCCGGCCATACTTGGGTTAAGCCAAGTCGTCCCATGAAATTGGCTTACCAGAGGCTTAAGTTCGACTTATTTTTGACTGGGCTAAGCAAAGATCTGAGCAATCTTTTTAAGTCAAACCTCAACCAAAATTCCACCAGTAAGAAAGGCAAACCAAGAATCCAAGTGGCTTATAAGCTCAATAAGCAGTGGAAAAACTGAAAAGCAAATCAACGCTTTGAACACCTTAATCGTAGTTCGGACATGCTAAGCATTTGTCAAGCACACAAAAAGCATATATTTGTCAAATATTTGTGTACTAAGGATGTCCAAGCGCGGGTATAAAGACATGCCAAATGTGTTAAGCAATCATTATGCAATGTGAGGGGCCATGAAAAGTGTGGGATGAGCATGATGAGCCAGAGTTGAATCTGGCATGGTGGGAGGCAACAACATAGAACTAAATGAGAATGGGATGGGGATTTTGCTAGGAAGTAAATATGTCTGCAGTGAACCACTCACAGATTCTAAAGATCACGTTAGTGAGATCATAAAAGAGGAAAACCACATACACTCTGCTTCAGAGCCAGAGTTATCAACCAGGCATGCCCTTTCATCATTGTCATCGTCGTCAATGTCAATAACTTCTGTAGGGTCCATGTTGCAAGCACGAATTGGCTTCATGAACTCTTGAGCATCTTTAACAATGGCCTCAAACTTGGTGTTTGCAAGCACATGTGCGATTTGGTGTACCCATGGGTGGCCTTACCCCAAGCGGTATCGCTGAAGCCTGTCTGTTACATGGACTCCTTCCCAGTGGAGTGATTGAGAGTCCAAGGAAGGGTCACCGTCTTGCCTTTGCTAGCGCATGTCATTGCTACAGTCAATGTCCCAGTAGTGACTAGAGTTAGAGCCCTCTCGACCTATCAACAGTCAGAACAACACTGCAAGCAAAATACACAGTACATACCAAGGCAGCAGCCAAGCCTAACCCACCCACTGTGGCGGTTGTGGGTTTGTCATGGAGATTGGGAACCCTCGCAAAACCTTCAATAGCCATCAGGTGAGCAGCAAACGTCTGGAGGATGAAGGGGCTGTGAAAGAGCCCCTTCCATTTCTGGAAAGTATTATGTTATTATTAGACATATAAAGAGAGAGAATTTTGGGTCACATACCTTTTTGTCATCGTGTTCGCTCGCTTGATACAAAAAGTGAAGATCCTCCAGGTAGTACTTTGCAAACTCTACATGTCCTTCATCTGAATCTTGTAAGCTTTCTTGAGTATCACAAAATGCCTAGAGGACTGCAATGCCAGTGTATCCAATAATATTGCACCAGGAGTCAGAGAGGTGTTGAACCATCTGGAATATATTTTAGTATCATTCTTGAGTGAAGTCAGTCACATACTTTCTGATAGATTGCAGCAGATGTTGTTATCTCATACTCATGGTGACTGGTTGCATCCCAGATATTTTGCATCACCTGGACCGATTGCTTAACCAGCACATCCCAAGGATTGGTGGTTTGACCAGCAAACACCATATAAGTTGTGACGAATGTATGTCAGAACCATTGTGCCTCAACCCATTGTGGGAGTTCCTCATTTTGAGGCTTTCTGGTAGCCATTTCACTGGCCTTCAATGGTTTTTTGGATTATGAGCAAGTCCAATGCTTGATGGCTGATAATCTTGACATTGTCAGTAAGAACTGATGGAGCAGATGAGTGGCTAGTGCCACTTGTAGTAAGTAGGGGAACATTGGACTTGGCAAGGCTGGATGGAGCTTTCAAGGTGGGTGGGAACTGCCAAGGCCCAATCCTTGATTGCAGAGGCATGTTTTCACTTCTTGTGAGAGGTATCACTGAGAGTCCAATAAAACAGTGTGGATTGATCAAGCATCAGCAATGAAAGCATGAATATATGGTGAGAAGAATATAAATATACCTGTTATTGACTTCCATCAGATCAGAACGGTTTGTTGACAGCCTGAGATTGGGTTTTGCATCTGAGTTATACAACACATTAATATCGGCTATCGCCCCCTCTCTCTTCAACCTCTGCCACCCATCGCCTGGGCCTGTGATGGGGTCTTGGAAGCTGGCTTCCTGTTTGATCCATCTTCTGCTTGCATAGTAGACATGGACTTCACTATATCACCATACTTACTCTGCGTCCCTTGAGTCTTGTCTTCTATTTTCTTTGCCACAATGTTGATCTCATTGTGCACCTTCACTTTCACTTTCTTTGGCTTGGGTTCCTGAGGTCGCTCTTCATCAGAGGCTGGCACTATTTCTTCATCATACTTATCAGCTTTTGTTTTCCTTCCCACTTTCCCGGTTGCCTTTATTCCCACTTTGGCTATGGCTTTCCCAGCTGTTTGAGCCTTTGACCTTTTGGAAGGAGGTGGGTCATCGCTTTCAACAGCTGAGTCATCCTCACTGACAGACTTCTTAGAGCAGGGTAGGACAAACAAGGTGTTATTGACATCATCAGACATCTCAACATCATCGGACATCTCAACATCACTGATGTCTACAACTGGGATGAGGTTGGCTTTGTTTTTGTTATGGAGGGGTGGCCATTGGTTTGTAGTGAAGGGTGGGTGGGGAGTAGCATTGATGAGGTCTTCATTGGCCCTGTCTGCATGCTTGAACTCAGCTGCACAGATGATGGACTGCTTCTTCACCTCTTTACAATCCACCTTTCTCTGGGCTTTAGCTGCATGCTCTGCTTTGACCTCACCTTTGGTTCGATGGGGTTTGGGGGCGATAGGCTCTCCTGGATGGGCCAATTTGTTGCTTGCCCTA
Organism: Tricholoma matsutake; assembly: GCA_026075535.2. NCBI lineage: Eukaryota > Fungi > Basidiomycota > Agaricomycetes > Agaricales > Tricholomataceae > Tricholoma > Tricholoma matsutake. The sequence continues at coordinate 9,858,290 of AP026543.1, read as the reverse complement.
GTTTCAGGCATGGTAATCTAATTAAGAAATGTGGAGTATGAGGGGTTTGAGGAGGTATGTGAAAAAAAATAATGCCAGCAAACTGTGCAAATAACACAAATGTATGACTTGGGACTTTGCAGATTTTGATGACTGTGGACTTTATCATGCTGTCACCCATACGTACCTGTGCTGCTCACTTCTCACAACTTACTTTGTCAAATTTACACAATAATTTATTCTCTTGTCATGCTACCAAATTGAAATCTGCATGTTCAGAATGCTTTCACCCTTGGTTCTCTGCCACCAACCCTCACATGTCCCCACTGTCCATGACACTTTCACAGCACAGGTGGATGCACTAAACATATATGAGCAAAGCACCAGACAGATGAGTCCTCACCTCCTGACCCCAATCCATCTGTACCACCAACATCTGTGCAATCCTTGTTGCAACTGTCTCCTGGGCCTTCAAGTCCTATTCCATCCAACTTTGAGTCTACAATGCCTCCTCTACACAGGGAATTTGATCCTGCCAACTGGGATGTTGAACAACCACACTCTGACTTGGGATATGCCCCACCTGAAGACCCACTGCCTGCAAGCAGCCAGCATATTCCTATCCCTCCATCTATTACTCATGCTTACCATCCCAACCTTGATGGTAAGTCGATCTTTGTTAAATATATGCAGATATTAACTTTACCACCTGTAGGGCAGATCTGTGGTGAGAATGGAGAGGACATACAGCCTGACACACCGCCACTGCCTGGTGACTCCAATAAGGGACCTGATGACTGGACACCATATAATTCCCACCTGGAATTTGAAGTTGCTGACTTTCTATTCTGCCGAAACCCGATGTCCACTGGGGATATCAACTTCCTGCTCAGCCTGTGGGCTGCGTCACTTGCTGTCCATGGTGATGAACCACCATTTTCAATGGTTACGGATATGTACAATACAATTGATTCTACTCCTCTTGGCAATCTTGCATGGGAATCCTTTAGCTTACAGTACAATAGAACCCAACCTCTTGACAATGTACCATCATGGATGGAGGTGGAGTATGATGTTTGGTTCTGGGATCCCCACATTCTCGTTCACAACCTCCTGTCTAATCCCGATTTCAAATCCGATTTTGATTATGCACCATTTCAAGAGCACACAACTGATGGGACCCATCACTTTCAAGATTTCATGTCTGGAAATTGGGCTTGGACACAGGCAGTACATCTTTGCCACCATCTCTTTGATCTAATATTGATACTTGTCACAAAGGATATCATTGCTGAGGATCCCAAAACTCATGGCTCTGTCTTTTTCCCCATTATCCTCGGCAGCGACAAAACTACTGTATCTGTAGCTACAGGACATAACAAATACTGGCCCATATATCTTTCTATTGGCAACATACATAACAACATCCAATGAGTGCATTGCAATGGTGTTGTGCTCCTCAGTTTCCTTGCTATTCCCAAATGTAAGTGTTATGCTGTATGCACCCATGCATGTATATTTGTTAGCCTCATTTAGTGGCCCATGAATTTTGTGATGATGCCCGCTTTTGCAAATTCCATCATCAACTCCTTCACTCATCACTTGCAAAAATTCTTGAATCTCTCAAGCCTGGCATGACAATGCCTGAGGTCATCTGTTTTTCAGATGGTTACTTTAGAAGGGTCATCTATGGGCTTGGTCCCTATATTGCAGACTACCCAGAACAGGCCTTACTTGCCTGCATTGTTCAAGGCTGGGGTGAAAAGTACATATTCCTACCAACAAAATGCACTGCTGATGTGTCAATCCAGATGTACTGCCCCTGTGAATGACCTTGACTCTGGTCAACATGTGCATCGCTCTCAGGCACATACTGAACTGCTTGTTGAGGAGTTTGAGCTTGGCATGCTGTGGGATGAGTATGGACTAGTTGGGGATATCATTGTTCATCTCCTTCGGTTATCCACTGTAGCTGGATCTCTGACTTTTTTTTATCTTTTTAGCCATTCACTGCCAATTTCCCATGAGCTGATATTAATGAACTTTTGTCACCCAATCTCCTACACCAACTAATCAAAGGTGCCTTCAAGGACCATCTTGTCACATGGGTGAATGACTACATCAAAGCTGAATGTCCAGCAGCAGAAGCACAGAAGATACCCAACAATATTGATTGGTGGTAAGCTTAACTCTTCATTGATATGATTATATTTACTTAATTAATCATAGCATCGCACTTGCCCCATCCTTTGCAGGGCTTCGACACTTTCCTGAAGGTAGAAATTTCAAACAATGGACTGGCGATGATTCAAAGGCACTCATGAAGGTACGTAAACCCTTTTTACTGCTTTATAACTAAGTCTAACAAATACATGTACAGGTTTATCTACCAGCAATTGAAGGCTATGTACCAGATGAGGCAGTGCAGACAATGTAAGCTTTCATAGAATCTTACCATATTGCTTGATGTGACATATATGATACATACAGCCTTGCTGCCCTAGACCATGCCCTTCAACAGTTTCACCACCACCACGAAATCTTTTGCACTGGTGGTGTTCGCTCTGAGGGCTTCAATCTTCCTCAACAGCACTCTCTCATCCATTATATCAAACTCATTTGTGCCTATGGAGCCCCAAATGGGCTTTGCTCTTCGATTACCGAATCTAAGCATATCAAGGCTTTAAAGGAGCCATGGTGGCACTCAAGTCATTTTGAAGTGCTTAGCCAAATGCTCCTTACCAACCAGCACCTCGACAAGCTTGCTGCTGCTCAGGATGATTTTGCTGACCACAGGATGCTACAGAACATGTGTCTATCAGCAGTTTGGGAACCAATCCTTCATGCATGCTCCTGCTTACTCAGATAACCCATAAACTAGTTTATATGAATACAGAAATGAACAGAGCTGATCCTGATCTACCATATTTCTCTGTCAACCAAGATCCTCTCGACAAAGACCACAGTGACCATGGTCACAATAGTGACTCGGATACTAACATTAATGAACCTGACAATGGTGAAGACGGTGGCGATGTTGAGGGTCCCACTGTGGAGGCCCATGTTGACCTAGCAAAGATAGCATGTCAGTATTATGTCACTCAATCTTGTCAGAATATACTTACCTGGTTTACAGTGTACCACATTTATCCAGAAGATATCACTGCCAAAATTTGACAACCTGACTTTCCTAATCTCATAGCACAATTTATCTACAACCAACAGCATTCTGACTGTACTTCCAACACAAGTTCCACAGATCTCCCCACCTTCTATGGCAAAATAACTATCTATCTTTCTGCTGTTGCCACATTCCATGCACTGAGTGACATTTCTGGAATTGGTGGCATGCATCATGAATGCATACATGCAGTGAAGTCCTGGTGGAAGGGACCTGGTCATTATGACACAATCTTTGTCAACACTGACCCATCTATGGATGGTATGCAAGGCCTTGAAGTTGCCCACATGTGCCTCTTTTTTTTGTTCTCTCATGAGGGTGTCGAATACCCCTATGCCCTTATACATTGGTTCTCGTGTGTGGGTGATTGATGGGACAATACCTGGCATGTGGACAGTTGAGCCAGATATGTCAGATGATGGTGAAACTGTTGAAGTCTCTATCATACACCTTGATACAATTGTTCGAGCATCACATCTCCTTCCAGTGTTCAGTGAAGAACATGTTTACAAGACTCTTTCATTCACAGACACACTTGATACATTTACTAGGTTCTACATCAACAAATATGCAGACCACCAAGCATTTGAGATTGCTTTCTGATACCTCTTGATCACCTTACATACACTTGCTATCCTTACTTTCCAGTGTCAAGACTTAACTATCATGTTCACTTGACAAATGTGTGTACTTATCATGCCTTACATGTTTTCACTACTTATTTACTTGCCTGTGCTTTTACAACCACTTGGCATACTTACGATGTGCTTGGGTTATTGCTCACCCTTACTAACTAACTCTCTAAGTGGAAAATAAGCAACTTGAGTGACTTAACAGGCTTATCCATGAAATAAGCACACTAAGTGCACTAAAATTTTTCTATATTTTCCTGATGCTGGAGGTATGGGTGAAGGGTATGTGAGGGTAAGGGTATGAACTTTCCTACCCTCTACATACCCTTACCCCTGAGGAGGGTACAAGGGTATACAGAGTCAGACTTAACCACCCATGATATCAGTATAGTAACCCTTATGAAACTTGATGACCTCTCTGACCACTGTGTGCTGTGCAAGTTGGGTTATTTCCTCTATGGTCTCAGCCTATTGAGTTATTCAGGCAAACATATCCTCCTAAAGACAGCACTAGACTACTGCCTTGTGCTTTTTAACATGCTAAAAGCTGAGATATTTACTAAAAATGGATAGGACCATGTTTGAGCATCATCAGGAAACTATTTGAAATAAACCCTTGCATCACATCAGGAAAATCGCAGGTCATCTGGTGGGGTGTGGCTGGTATGGCAACATACCAGCCACACCTGTGATACTGTCACAGATAAGAGTAGTGGCATAAAAGATGTTTGAAGCCATTCTTTTTTGTGGCTGCCATATAGTGTTTGAAGGTCCAGTTCATAGGACTGAACTGGACCAAACCTTGGTCCGGTCTTTTTTTTGGTTGTGGTTGCCCACATTTGGCTGTAATTTACCCTCACCCACCTATTCCGATCAGATTCCAGTTATTCCAGTTATTCCGACTGGATTCTGGTTATTACTCCAGATGCTCAACTTAGAGTATATACTCTAATGGATAGTCAAATTTTGAGTCTTAAGTTGTCAAAGTGCCTACAAAATAGATTTGTGCAGAGTAAGGATTGAACTCAAGGCCTTTTGATGAGAGTGATCACATGACAAACTAAAGATGTGTGCTTAACCAGTTGAGCCACAGGAGAATTATTAGTTAGTAATATAAGGTTTACTCATGACACTCAAACTCACAACTCTTTAATGTTTTTCAAAGTAATTAAGATCAGTTTTTTTAAATTAACCACATCCCTCACATTGAATGCGAGGGAGTGGGGATGATTATTACATACATAAACAAAAAATCCTCCCTCTCACAAGATGTGAGAGGGAGTTTTATTTATATACATAAAAACCTAACCCCTCACGTTTGGTGTGAGGGGGGAGGTAAAAACATGAAGAAAAAAATCCCTCCCCCATGCAAAATGGGGGAGGGGGGGCACAATACTAATAATAACTAAAAGTACAAAAAACATCCCTCCCCACACAAAGTGCGGGGGAGGGAGGGGATGCAACCCCACTGTGCTAGGTGTGTTGTCTGTCATTCCACCCATGATCCACCCCACGAGCAGTTGCTTGTGAGGCTGGGGGTGGGTGGTTTGTCATCATTGTTGTTCCACCCACGATCCACCCCACAAGCAGTTGCTTGTGAGGCTGGGGGCGGGTGGTGTGTCATCATCACCTCCTGTCCCTGCACCTAGGCATCATTCCACCCATGTTCCACCCCACAAGCAGTTGCTCGTGAGGCTGGGGGTGGGTGGCTTGTCATCATTGTCTGTGAGACTGGGGGTGGGTGGTGTGTCATCATCGCCTCCTGTCCCTGCACCTGGGTGGGTGGTACATTGACATTCATCACAGTTGTCCCCTGTTTGGATTTCTGTTTTTTTTTTTTGGGGGGGGGGGTTGGGTGCGTCAGTGTGACATGCCACAAGTATGGAGGTTGGTGGGTGCTTACTAGGCAGGTACCCCCCTTCTGGGGTCTCCTGGCATCCCTCTGCACCCTCCTAGCCCATGTTGACAGCCTCACATCCCATTCAAATGGGGAGGAGGGGATCAGGTGGGCATGGGCATGGGTTGCGCGTTTTTTGTTGTGGCAGGTTGTCCCCAGTAGTATACACACTAAAAGGCAATAAAATACAATTAGTTGATTGATAAAACAAAAAGCAAAAAAAGAAAAAAAAAGAAAAACTTATCTATGGCCCAAACAACAGTTGCCATCATTTGGGCCTGCATTTCGTCCTGTCAGCTTGTTTGAAGGTGGTGGTGATGGTGGGAGTGGGCATGGGAGTGCTGGTGGTGGGTGCACATGCAGTGGTGGTGGTAGAGTGGAGAGGAGGAGGAGGCAGCATTGATGACGGTGGTGGTGATGGTTGTGAGCTGGCAGTCACATGTCATGTGTCATGCAATATGCATGTATGGTTAACTATGCACCTTGGTTGGGTAATAAAGGTATTAAATGTATACAGAGGAATAATTACTTGGTAGCTCAGTGGTTAAGCGTGCTGTTATGTGTGTAGACCCAAGGTCGAGTGTTCAATTCTTGTTGTACATCGAACTTTTATTTGGGAAAGCAGGTTATTCTGGTTAGTCTGGTTGTGATGAGTCTGGTCAGATTCCGGGGATTCCAGGTGTAAATTTGATGCCTATTCCAACTGGAGTCGTGCTGCATAGGGAGAACTACATACAAAAAAAATTCCACCAGATTCCAGAAATTCCAGAAATTCCAGCCAGACAAACTGGAATCCAACCGGAATAGTGGAAGGGAGCATGTACTCCCTACACTCAAGCTCGGGAAATGTGATGATGGTGGTATCGATTCAAGAAAAGGTAGTTCTACTATTACAAATGTTTGTGTACCTAAGGAACTAAACATGTGATTATGACATGTGATCATAATGAACATGTGATGTGTTGATGTTCATGATGGTTATGCTGAATTGATGAAGTGTGTCATGGCAAGATCGTTGTAAGAGAACCCATTCTCTTACACTCTCCCATGTTCCAAAAAATTCCATACTCATTGATTCCTTTCCTCCCAATCTTTCAGTGCCTCTGTTTCCAACATTTCCGACCGAGGCAGCCACAAGTTGGTGTCCGGGCCATATACCTTCCATCGGATCAGATACTGTCTTCCCCTCCCTCTTGGCCTCTCATCCATTATCTTCTCCACAAAGTACTCTGTTGCTCCTTCTGCTGTGCTGATTGGTCCTGGCCATTCCAGCTTCCTGCCTGGGAACATCTCATTGTTGTTTTCCACGTGTCGCTTTAGATGTGACACATGAAATGTGGTGTATCGTGTCGGCGGACCAGGTACTGCTAGTCTGTATGTTGAGGTTTTGGGGTATGCATCCAACACTTTGTAAGGTCCATCCCATTGTGGCATGAATTTGGCCACCCTTCCGCTCTTTTTCTGCATATAATCTCACCTCCAATGTGCCATTCTGAGCATTACTTTTTCTCTGACTGCAAACTCTGGATCCACCTCCCAGTCTTTATTTGCTTGATGAGCCTGCGAGATTTTTGCTGCCAGCAGGCAGTCCTTTACTCCTTCCATTTCCTCATTCGTCTTCTCGATCAGTGCTCTCGCCATGGTTGCCGGTTCTAGCTCCTCTCCTGTTTCTCCCAACTCTTCCCATCCTCCAATTAGTGGTAGCACTCTCGGTAACCTCCCAGTCTTCAGTACGAATGGTGATACCTGCATAGATGGGTTTACAGTATTCATAATGTCAAAAAGGACTTTTGGTAGTGCCTTCACCCATCCTGTTTGATTTTGCTCCTCATGGTACCATAAACATTGCATGACCATTTTATTTGTTCTCTCTGATGATCCATCTGTTTCAGGGTGATATGCAGTTGATAGTTTGTGCTTCACACCTGTCATCTTCATCATCACCCTCCAGAATTTCAACACAAAAATCTTATCTCAGTCACTGATGATTTCTATTGGGCAACCGTTTTGACAATACCACTTGTTGAAAAATGGTGTCACAAACTCTTCGGCTGTCATCTCTGTTCTGCATGGTGCTATTTGCACATCAGCTCCCAGCCAATCCATTATTGTCATGATCAAATCAAATCCATTGTCCATGGGCAAGGGACCAATGAAGTCGAATCTCAATTGCTACTGCATCAAATTGTTTATCTGGGATTGGCAGTGGGTGCAGTGGTCCTGGTGTCTTTGCTGTCTTTGACTTGTTTCTCTGACAAGCGCCACACCCCATAATGTATGTGTTCAGTAAGTTCTTTCTCATGTTTGGCCAGTAGAAATTGTCTTGCAATGAGCTGTATGACTTTTTGCCCCCGAAATGTCCGAGATGATCATGGGTGAGTCTGAACAATTGTTCCTGCAGGTCTTTATATTTTGGTATGATCAACCTCTTCCCCACGAAGAGCAGTCCATTCCTTGAGGCTATTTCCAGTTTGGCATTGACAATGCCCCTTTTCAGGTTATTCAATATTCCTTTGCACCATTTATCTTTCATGTAACCTTTGCATATTTTCGCATACAGTTTAGGGTCTCCCTTGATTTTGAACATGGCACTGATTTTTGTCTCTGTCTCCACTGGTTCTGACAACCTTGATAGTGCATCTGCTACCGTGTTGTCCTCCCTCTTGATGTACATGACTGTATATTCATACTGCAAGAGGTACTCCATCCACCTCACCTGCCGGAGTGACAAATCTCTCTGTCCATCGAAGTTTTGAATGGTTTTGTGATCAGTGTAGATGTGGATGTGTGTTCCAAGTAAGTCTACTCTCCATTTTGTCAACGCGTGCATGATGCTGAGCATTTCCTGTTCATGTACTGGGTAGTGGAGCTCTGCTCCCCTCAATTGTCAACTCTCAAAGGCCACTGGCCTAGCCAATTCCCAACTCTTTCCAAATGAAAGTACTGCATTCTGGCATAAAAGGTAGTCAGTAGATAGACTTGAATAAAGAGGGATTTAATCCTGCTTTCAAAAACTCTACCAATGTGGCTTCTCCCATATCTGTCTGCAAAGCTTCTGCTTTGAACTGCAAAATAAATTCATCCACCATTAGGGAACCTTGGTGCATGGTCTTTTATTTAGCATTGGCTGTCACCTTTGGATTAGGGTCTCCAAACTGTGCCTCCAATCTCTCCAGAAATTGCTTGAAGGTTCCAAATGGTTTATTTCCCACAGCAATTTGATTAATAGCCTTGTTTCTCCAGAACTGTGCTTTCCCCCCCTGAATGTATGAGAGAGCAAACATAATCCTAGACTCAGCTGTACGAAACTCTGGCTTCCTCCCATGGATGTACAATACTATAGATCTGATGAAGGATTTTGTATTCTTTGTGGTACTGTCAAAGATTTGCGGGGGTGTGTACTTAGGTAAGCATGCTTTTCCATTTCCGGATTTCTCCACCATCTCATCCTCCTGTGACATCCACTCCACCATCTCCTCCACCTCATCATCTCTTTCTCCTGTCATCTCTGGCTGTACTTCTGCTTGTCTGGGTTGTGATGCTGCCAACACTGACACTAATTGCAACATTTGCACTGTAAGTGCATCAATTTTCACCTCTAGTGCTGGTGTGGGAACAGGATTAGGGCCGGGATTAGAAGTTGAGGGTTCAGACATAATGGTAAAATCTGTGATGAATCACTTCTTCAACAAATTCAAGATTTGTTCTTTGAGACCTCTCCAAATGTTTATGGGTCACATGATGTTTGTCAATTGTTCATCAATTGTTCATTTGTTCGTTGGGCGCCTAATTTGACACTTCGGATCAATAACCCTTCCAACAGTGCCTGATCTTGGAGATAACACTGAATTTGGCTTGTAACTAAAATAGTCGTCTGAATAGAGTGATGTAAATTGTGACTAAACCAGATCCAATTGGTTGTCTGGTTGCAGCTGTCCTAATGATGAGTGCTGCCTCTCAATCACTGGTGGTTGCAATGTAAGGTGAGGCCTGGTATCAGCTTATGAAAGAAAAGGTAGATTACATATATACAAGTACTTCCAGCTTGTCCTGAAAGGATGAGTAATTGGATGTGGCACAGTGAAACAATGATGTATGTGCAAGTAAGAGAAGGTGCACTGATATGGGAAGTTGTGTTCTTCTGTTAGGGTGACACCCACTATCTGCTAGCTAAGACTGTGCGGGTTCTCTCTACAAGAAGGGGGCAGGATCCATGCATGTGATGGGGGAATTGATGGTTTTGATGTGAGGGGTTGTTTATAGATGAGTTTGTTGACAAAGGCCTTTCACACCACAAGCATAGGTGGAATACCTAAGAGAACACAACTGGGGTCCCCTTAGTGTTGCCATGACTTGGCTGGTCCCGGGCTGACTTTGAAAGTCATGACTTTTCTGACATGTGACCAGCTTTCAGCAAGTTTGTATTCAGAAGCTGCAACTTCGACTCGAGTGGGCACTTCAAGCCGGTTTCAGCCAAAGATTAATTGACATGACTTCAGCCAGCTAGTTGTGGTATACTCTATATACCATGATTGAAGGGGTATACTCTATATAGCTACAGAAGTGATATAAAGGATAACTGAGGAATATAACTAAATGCAAGACAAGGGGTTTGATAATCCATTGGTCCAAGTCAATACTGCTATGCCATGTCAGCACCACCAGCAAAGTCAAGATAGGTCAATCTTGCTACGTGACTCTCGCTTTCGAGCCTGAGAGCACAGTCTGGTGGAAATTCCTTTAGTATCCAGCATAAATGTAGTTGGTGCATAGCACTTACCCAGTTCAACATATGCCAGATTTGTTGTATGCATTGCCTGCACCGTGTCTATCCTTGCCACCTAATTGCCCACCATCGACACTCCAATCAAACAATGAGTCATTTGGGAATCCCCCTTGTGACAAGAGACCATCAAAAAGGTCATACAAGTAGTTGTAATCAGGTTTATCATCAAAAGAAAGTGAGTGCATGTATTCTAGGAATTTGCAAAATTCCACTGGAAGGTTGTGGCACAAGTCGTGCACATTGATTTGTTGTTTGAGTTTCAGCACAAAATTTTCTTCAACGTCCTGATGGCCCAAGCTCTGCCATGGCAAAGAACCATGGAGGAAGTAGACTCAAGATCATCCCATCTGCCTAGCTCCCAACTGATGTGACTGTGAATAGAGGCAAATACAGCTGTTCCAGTGAGGCTGTGCATGTTAATATATGGAATGTGCATATGCATGTTTGGATCCCTGAAATGCTTTGAAAGGCCAAAATCAATGAGATATACTATGCCAGCCTTCTGCCCAACACCCACAGCAATGTTGTTGGGTTTGAGGTCACAATGAAGGAAGTTACAAGCGTGCATATATTGGAGATGATGAAGCTGGGCATGGTGGACATTAGATGTGTTACCACGTAAAAAGCCAGAATTGTGAACTTACCAATTGTCAGCCTAAGAGTAGGACAGTGTTGATGCTGAATTAAAACTGACATTGAATAAACAGGTCCTCGAGTGAATGACCAAGCAGATCCATGGCCATTGTGTTGAAGCCACATTCTGTACCAAACCAATAGACTTCAGGAATTCCAACTCCTCCACGAAGTTTGCGGTAAACATGAAACTCATGTTTGATGATCACTGTTGAGTGGCTCCAGTTTAATGATGATGGGTTGTCCTGACAGAATATCACAAGCAAGGTAAATTTCACCTGCATGCTTATGAGTCATCGAGAGTGGGTGTAGCATGACTGCATTAAGCTCACCAAATGACCCAGTTCCAACCCTTCTTTGCAATCTGTACCTCCCATCTAACCGAATGATATCCAGGTCCATGACAACTGCACAGCTCGAGCTGATGGGAAGTGAAAAAAAATCAGATCTCATAGATGGATTGAGCAAGACATTATGCACAAACAACAAAGCATCGATGTTACAATATAGTACACAGATAAATGGATACAGAATACAGAATACAATGGATGATCGCCTGATACACGCACTTTCAACTTCTCATGACTCAAGGAGGTCTTTACACTCCCCCCCCCAATCCGAGTGGACTCCACTCGGACTCAACTAGAAATTTGTTGGCTGAGACACCTGCCAAATTATTAGGTCCAGTCCAAGCAGACTCCTAGTATAGTTTTAGCGTCTGATCGGACAGTCCTAGCTGCATCCATTCGGACAATTCTAGGACAGTCCTAGCATTCAATGTGTTTGCAGTTACTTATTTTATAAATAGAAAATGTAATTAACGGTAGGATTCGAACCCTCACTTTGACATAGCTTACGTAATGAAGCAAATGAGCCTAATCATTATACTACAATAGCTTTTCTCTCATGGAAAAGCAATGCTGTACATACAACACCCAGTGGCTGTGTATTACAAAGCACACAGCCGCGTCATCAACACATCACTACTGTCAAGTTGCAATGATGCCGCCTCCTCCTACCTCACAAACCAAAGACAGAAGCAGGGCCCAAATGACATTATTGTTGTTTGGGCCACTAGTAAGTATTTTTTAAAATGTTCTTTGTTGTTTTGCTTAACTAACTCATTTTTCATTAGTAATAGGTTTGATATAATGACAACATGATGGGACGAGATGACTGGATGAGACGACTGGACAACAAGACAATGAGATGAGATGACAACGACAAACAAGGAGCAGCAGCAAATGACGAGAAAAGGCCCAAGAGACGTCCATCGACATCTCTTGGGCTGCAAGTAAGTTTTTTTTTTCTTTTCTGATTCCTTTCCTTCTTTACTAACAAACCTTTTTAGGTACTAATTTAAACTATTGATAGGAAGGGACAGCAGGAGGAACAAGAAGGCCAACAACCAGCACCAGCCACCACCATTGTGAGCCCCTGCTTGCAAGGTGGATCGCTGCTGCTCAACGATGAACCAGCAATGACAGGAGGGGAGGGACAACAACAACAACAGCAGACAACAACAACAACAGCAGACAACAACAACAACAGCAGACAACAACAACAACAGCAGACAACAACAACAACAGCAGACAACAACAACAACAGCGGACAACAACAACAACAGGGGACAGCGACGGCAGCAGGGACAACAACAGGGGACGACCATGATGAGGCAGGAGGAGACGAGAGGGGGGGAGAATGACCACAATGATGGGATGACAATGGAGATGAGAGTGGGGGACAATGACAACGGAACACACCACCCACCCCCAGCCTCACAAGCAACTGCTCATGGGGTGGACCATGGGTGGAATGATGACAAGGCCCACCAAGCACCCCAGAGACAAAAAGGGGGGAACAACAACAGGAAGGGGAACAACAATGAAAAGGGGAGGGGGGAACAACAAAGGGAAACAACAAAGGGGAGAGGGGAGCGACAACGGAGGAATGACGACGAGGGGGGGACTTTTTGTATTTTTTGTCCTTTGATATCTATAGTTATATTCAATTAAACTATTCATAAAAGATACCCCAAAGAAATTAGTCATTTGGATATCTGTGAAGGTCTGTAATGAGGTCAGTAAGGTTTTGTAATGAGGTCAGTAAAGTTTTGCAATGAGGTCAATAAAGCTTTGTAATGAGGTCAATAAAGTTTTGCAATGAGGTCAATAAAGTTTTGTAATGAGATCAATAAAGTTTTGCAATGAGGTCAATAAAGTTTTGTAATGAGGTCAATAAAGTTTTGTAATGAGGTCAGTAAAGTTTTGTAATGAGGTCAGTAATGAGGTCAACAACATTTTGTAGTGAGGTCAGCAAAAGTTTGTAATGAGTTCAGTGAAATTTTGTAATGAGGTCAGTAAAAGTTGGTAATGAAGTCAACAAATTTTTGTAATGAGGTCAGCAAAAGTTTGTAATGAGATCAGTCAAACTTTGTAATGAGGTCAGTAAAAGTTGGTAATGGTATGATGTTAGTAACAGTTTGTAATCAAGTCAGTAAAGGTATGTAAATAAGGTCAGTCAATGTGTGAAATGAGGTCAGTAAAAGTTTATAATCAAGTTGGCAAAGCTTGTAAACCAGTCAGTACAAGTTTGCAGTGACTTCGTGCACGCGATATAGTGGACACCTACTTTCATGCCTCGCGGTATCCACACACAACACAACCAAACAACTCACACTGCGAACTGTATTAGACATACTAACGGCTCATTCATTCACACAGTCATTTTTGTAAGTCTTGCATCATCAAATGGGTAAACGACAAATTAATGTTTATATTCACAGGTTAATACTGTGGCATTTGGTAAGCCTAAATGTGAAATCAACCTGACGACCTATTGCAAGTTAAGTAATGACTTTTGTAAGTCGTTTTTTAGTCAACATATTTATAGTACTAAGTCAATCATTAGAAGCACATTACTGACTTCAATATGAACCACTACAAACTTGTTCACTGCTTTGTTACAAACCTTTATTGACCTTGGCATAAACTATGACAAAAATGTTATTGACTTTAATACAAGCCATTACAAATTTGTTTACTGACTTTGTTACGCTTGGTGTAAACTATTACAAACATATTATTGACTTCAATACAAACAAACTATTACAGACTTGTTTACTGACTTTGTTGCAAACCTTTACCGACCTTGGTATAAACTATTACAAACATAGTATTGACTTCAATACAAACCATTACAAACTTGTTTACTGACTTTGTTACAAACCTTTACTGACTTTATAAACTATTACAAAAATGTTGTTGACTTCAATACAAACCATTACAGACTTCTTTACTGACTTTGGTATAAACTATTACAAAATGTTGTTGACTTCAATACAAACCATTACTGATCTTGGTAAACTATTACAAATATGTTATTGACTTCAATACAAACAAACCATTACAAGCTTGTTTACTGACTTGTTACAAACTTCTACCGACCTTGGTATAAACTATTACAAACATGTTATTGACTTCAATACAAACCATTACAAACTTGTTTACTGACTTTGTTACAAACCTTTACTGACCTTATAAACTATTACAAAAATGTTGTTGACTTCAATACAAACCATTACAAATATGTTATTAACTTCAATACAAACCATTACAGACTTGTTTACTGACTTTGGTATAAACTATTACAAAATGTTGTTGACTTCGATACAAACCATTACTGATCTTGGTATAAACCATTACAAATATGATTTTTATAATTGATAGGTATGGCTGCCTCCCCTTGAGCTTGCGAGGGGAGGGCTTAGTATTATACATATCAATTACCCCTCACACAGATGTGAGGGGGTGAATTTAATAATCTATTCATGATATATAAAAAATTAGATTTCAGTAATAAATAGATATAATGTATATAACTTTAAATGGCTACTTGGCTTAAGTGGTAGAGTGTGCATGTTTTGTTGTCATGTGATTGCTAGTCCAGAAGGCTGTTGGTTCAATTCCTGCTGTGCACCCATCATTTTGTGAGACTTATAAGACTTTCTCTAAGACTGGAACTTGGCCTTTACTTGGACAGTACTTTAAAGGTGTAAATAAATGCACAGTTGATGTTGTCCGAGCAAAGTCTGAGTGCAGTCCGAGCAGAGTCCGAGCAGAGTCCGAGTGAAGTCTGAGGACAGTCCGAGTGTCCGAGTGTGTCCAAGCAGAGTCCACTCGGACTGGGGGGGGGGGGAGTGTAAAGTACTGGACTCCAAGTACTCACAAGTCACATTGTCAGCCATCAATGTGACATGTTGCGGCATTGTAGCCCAGCAGAAAATCAATCAATTAATCAATTTTGTGTGTGGATGCACACAAAAAGGTGGAAGGAGAGGGAAGTGAACAATACCAACACAGGATAGAAGTAAGTAAACCAGAAATAGGAAAGGAGTACACAGGAAAATGAAAAAGACAGTACGATCCCACAAATTCAGAACTACCTTGAACTTGAAATTTTCACATTGAAAAACTATGGTGACTTGAAAAAAGAGCTGACTGTTACTTGGTGGGGAAGATCTTCAGGAGAAAGCGGCATGTTTATACGAGGTAGATACATTTTAAAAAATCAACCTCTCGCACCAAACATGAGGGGAGGGTAACAATATTAGTTAAAAATAAAACAAAGAAAAACCCCCTTGTCCGCAAATCGTGGGGGAGGGGAGGGGTAATAATACTAATTAAAAATTGAATTGAAAGAAATCCCCTCCTCCATGCAAATTGTGGAGGAAGGGCATACACAGCTTTGCCATCCTGGGTGCATCATGATGCATTGGCATCAGTCCATTGTCCTGGTGCGGCTTGGTGTGTTGTCCTCTGGTGTGTTGTCCTGGGTACGTGGGTCCCAGTTCTTGTCGTCCCTGGCCACTGCCCCTTTTCTTGTTGCCATTGTCCCCTTCCTCCCCATCGCCATCGCTCTCCCCTCCCTGTCATTGTCATTGTCATGGTCATCCTTTTTGTTGTTGTTCTTGTCCTCTTTGTTGTTGTTGTTGTCCTCTTCATTGTTGTTGTTGTCCTCTTCATGGGTTGTCCTCCATGTCCGTGTCCCCATTTCCACCCCGCGAGCTGTTGCTCACAGCAGTGGTTGGGGGTGCTGAGGGTGGCAGCCACCATAGTGGTGGTGGCCTTGTTCCTCACTGTCTTTCACCTTTGCCCTCATGCCCAGGTCTCCCCCACCATCATTTCATGGTCATCTCTGTCCTCGCATCTCCCCCTGCAAGCAGTTGCTTGCAGCGGCAGTGCTGGGTGCTGGGTGCTGGGTCATGTCATCCTGTCTCTGTTGTCCTGGGTTGCTGGGCCTTCATCATTGTTGTCCTGTCATTGCCATCTGCTTCGTTGTTGCCATCGTCGCCATGCTCTTGCTGGTTGTCCTCCTCTTCCCTGCTGTCCTCGCCATCATCTTGGTCATCCACGTTATCCTCATAGGTGTTCCCCTTGTTGCTGAGCCCGCTTGATCTCCCTGTTTGTTTTGTGGTCTAGGCAGTTGTTGTTGTTGTTAACGTCAATAGATAAAAAAATAAAATGAGACAAATAAAAAACTCACCTATGGCCTAAGAGACCTTGTTGTCATCTCTTGTGCCCTTTTTTGTGTTCTTCCCTCATTGTACAGTGCTGTCTCCATTGCCTATGCCTTCCATTCGTGTTGCACACCTAGGAGGTTCCGACTTCCCAGCCAAAAGTGTTGACAAATCCCAATCGATGAGCACTCCCTTGCCGTCCAGGGTGATGATGATGTTGCCAGGAGTCGTGATGCAAGAACCCAGCTCTATAAGCATCCATGAGTGCTAAAATGCATGCATAGTCAGCTTCTGCCTCTCAGCTGTGTCACAAAAGCTTACCTATAATCACATCACACACAACAGATACCATTTCATAAGAAGATCGAAATGTTGTCAGGGAATGCCCAATGACATCCAAAGTGAGACGATAGTGTCAATAAGGAATGAAATGCACAGTCGAATAGCAGGCCCATGGTGCATTGACATACTTAAATGTCTTTGTAGCGTGGTACCAGTTTGCCAAGATATCTCCTGATGACAGATAGTCTGGAACATGGCAAATGCTGGCTGCCTTCAATTTATTATATACGAGCCCCTCTGCCCATATATCTGGTACATCCACCATCCATGAATCCTTCATGAACACTGGCATGCATTGTGAGACGTCATATGCCGGGAATCCACGGGTAGCATGCCCTGGTGGGGTATAGAGGGTCACCCGAGGGCTAGCCACAATATAATAGAGTGGAGAGCCATCCATGTCAGGGATCATAAGCTTGACAAGGGGGACCATGTTGTCTAGGTTCAAGGCTTGCCTAGCCATGACTGCTTCAGCTGGTGTTGGATCCATTACAGACTGATTGTTACTATGCATCTCTGGCAAGGCTTCTGAGTAGCGATGGAAAAACTCAGCAAGATGGCGAGATTCATTGTATTTGATAGCTTTAGTCACAAGCATGCCAGATCTGTCCCATCGAAGTATCCTTGCTGTATCCTTTATGATAAGGACAGAATAGATATGGGTATGAAATTGGGAGCCAAGTTGAGCAGCAGCATAAGCAGTAATCTGCCCTAGAGTGTCTTTAGCTGCTTTGTGTCATGAAGGAATGACTTAACAGTCTTGCCGTCCTTGTCATGTGGATGTTCTACGTCATACACATCACAGAATGGATCATCACTGGATTTCCACTTGAACTCGAGGAACATCTCTACTTTTGAAGAATTGGTCACCACCCCAGGGAATGAGTCAATGGAATAAATGGAGATATCAGGTTTGATCTTGAATGGAAAATCAAGTTGAGGATTACCATCAGGGATATCAAATGAATTGACAATTTTGAGTTTAGGAGCAAATACTTGAGTTGATTATACCTTGAAGAAAAATGTTGTGAGAGAACAAGCAAGTTATTAGGTAGCTGAAACTCACAAAGTGGTTGTATGCATTTATTTCTGTTTTAGCTTGAACGGTAGTATTATACTTGCTGTGTTTGAATTGAGGAATATTAGAACTTGAAAGATGGGGGAGTTTCTTGACTGGAAAGAAATCATCTAGAAACTGTTGGATGGGCATTGGGCCAACAAGATATTTCTCCATCTCCACTGCCATCGCAGTACATGATTCTATACAATATTTGTTATGGGTAGTAAAGGGAAGTGTCATGGAAGTATCGATCTTGATCGGAGTTGACTGGGGAAGTGGCAAAGTTGTATTTGGGGGAGTGGTGAGCATGGTGTGAGTCGACTTCAAGTCCTGACCTGAGTTGAAGTTGTGACCAAATCAACCAGCTGTTTCCATCAGGAAGTGGTGCATGACTTGAACCAGCATGTGACTGAGTCAAAGTTGTGACCAAATCAACCAGCTGTTTCCATCAGGAAGTGGTGTGCAACTTGAACCAGCATGTGACCAACTTTGGCTTTCAAGTCGACTTTTAGCTGAGTCACAGCAACACTACCCACCATCCACCCCATGAGCAGTTGCTCATGAGGCTAGAGGTGGGTGGTGCATCCTGCATGGTGGGCGTGAAGGCTGGGGGTGGGGGCTTGTTCTGTTGGGGTAGCTGTTCTTGTCATTTTGAAGTTGTACCCATTCCCACCCTGCGAGCAGCTGCTTGTGGCAGTGGTTCTGAGTGCTTGTCATCATCAGCAGCTACTAGATAATACCTAAAAAAGTTTGTTAGTAACAAAAACAAGAAAAAAAAACTTACCAACAGCCCAAGAGACATCATTTGTTCATTTGCTTTGCCTTCCTTTTGTTGTTTCCTGCTTGTCCCCTCGTCATTCCATCTCCCAGTCCCAGTTGTCTCCAGTTGCCTCATTGTGTTGTTGTTCCATTTGGCCAAGTTGGCATCGCCATTGTCCTGCCATTTTGCAGTTGCACCCATTCCCACAAGCAGTTGCTTGCGGCGGTGGTTCTGGGTCCTAGGGTAGTGGCTGTGTCAGCCATTGTCATGGTTTTGAGGCTGCGGTGTCGTTATAACATAGATAAAACCTATCATTAAGGAAAATTCAGTTAGTTAAACAAAACAACAAAAATCATGTAAAAAAACACTTACAAGTGAGCCCAAATGACAACGCCATTGTTTGGGCTTGTTCCCATTGTTGGTTATTGGGGTAGGAAGTAAGGAGGAGGCGGTGCCATTGAAGGTGATGTGCCAGCATTGTTGATGAAGCAGCTGTGTTGATTTGTCATCACAGCTGGGGCGGTACATAGAGAGATATAACTACTTATCTGTAATGATGCTTTAGTCTAACGGTTATATTGCTGCCTTAATTGTACTTTATCATGTGACTATGAGGGTTCAATCCCTGTGGTAGCCACTGATTTTTCAGTCAATTATATAAGCAACTTGGACTCAGCTTGGACTGGACATTTAGTTTGGCAGGACTTTCAGCCAAAGAAGTCCGAGTGGAGTCTGCTCAGATTGGGGGGGGGAGTGTAAAGACCTCAGGGGGGGGGGGGGGGGGGGCATTCAGGTGCATAAGTGTGACATGGGGTGAGTACAGAGGTTGGTGGGTGCTTACTAGGCAGGTACCCCCCTTCTGGGGTCTCCTGGCATCCCTCTGCACCCTCCTATCCCATGTCAACAGCCTCACATCCCATTTGAATGGGGAGGAGGAGATTGGGTGGGCATGGGCATGGGTTGTGCATTTTTCATCATGGCAGGTTGTCCACAGTAGTATATAACCTAAAAAGCAATAAAATACAATTAGTTGATTGATAAAGCAAAAAGCAAAAAAAGAAAAAAAAGAAAAACTTATCCATGGCCCAAATGACAGTTGCCATCATTTGGGCCTGCATTGATAGGTCCACCTTGATCTCCAAGCTCTGGGAACACCTCCAAATGCATCGACACATGACACTCACACTATGAACCCCTACAAACCCCATGAAACCACTCCGAGACTACCCATGAAACCACTCCGAGACTACCCATGAAACCACTCCGAGACTATTTCAAACAACTTCAAACAACTTCAAACAACTTCGCAACACTTTGAGTGAGTTCAAATGACTTTGCAGCACCTTGAAGGTCTTCAGCCGCCATATGCTTATTTTACAGTCCTTCAGACACATGCAGCACACCTTGTATAAATTAGTGTGTCGCATATTGAGCACCACCAGACATGAGGAGACACAACGACAGGATTCTAGGACACAATTGTGGCACTTTGACATCTTGATGATATATTGAATCAATAGGACAGGTACCCACAATAAATTGTGACTCTATACATTTCCCTTCTTATCATCTTTCATTTATTTTATGATTTGCAAAGTTCTTTATTGTTTTATATCTTGCCTCATGTATTCCTCATGTTCTATTTCCTTTTCAGTACCACCTCTCCCAAACATATATAGCCTTGTACTAGCTACTTAGAACAACAGAATAGATCATCCTCTCACACCAATCGTCTGATTTAAGAGCCATTCTCTTGAGTCCAAGCATCTCGACTTAGTCTCGAAGTTCAGTGTTTTATGCCAAATTTCCTTGAACTCCTCATACTAGCTTCTCGAAACTATCATATATTGGCTATCCCCTCTCGACGCCTTCCTACATCTTTATAGTCTTTCCTCAGCCTTCGTCAAAAATGTCCTCGTCCTCTATAAGTCTCTCGAACTTCTTCGAACTAGCCTTGAACCTCCTTGAACCTCTCCGAACCTCTCTCAAACACCTTTGCAGCGCTTCAAATACTCTTGAGTCTCTTCAAACTTCATTGGACACTCTCTAAAGTCATTTCCCTAGTCTTGGGTAACAGCAGTTATATTTAGTACCACCTTGCAACCTTCCTCTAACTAGAGTTATACCATTCGAGACCTTATTGTGGGTTTTGTTTGGGTTTCCTGGTCAAGTATCATCATTTTGGAGCCCACCGTGAGGGGTTTCTAAATCATTCATCGCCTAATCCATCTCGAATCTCCTGGCTTAGGCCAACACGAGCTAGAAACCTACAAATTGACACTCACCACACCTTCGAATCTCTCGTACAACTGGGAGATATTCTAATCCCTGTTTCTGAAGCAGAATCGACTCATTGTTGACTATTCCCTTCACCAATCTCATCGCCTTCAACATCATTCTCTACTTCTTCATCTTCATCATCTACATCTTCATTCATCCTTCCAACAACTTCGACTCCTCTACCATCATTCACACAAGTTTTAACCCCTACCCCTAGAAACATCACATTCATGACTACACAAGCAATGATGCCAGCTTGTGGTCATTCCACGGCTCCAAAATTTGACCCTACCCAGCCGCAAGAACTTTGCAGATACTTTAATGAGCTTGAATTGCTTTTCTCAGCGTGCAATGTCACGAACTCAGAAGAAATGAAGAAGCACGCTTGTTGCTACCTCAATATTGACACTTCCAAACTCTGGGAATCAATTCCAGAATACAATGCTGGCATTTTGTTCCAGAATTTTCACATCGCTATTCACCAACTGTACCCTGGTTCTGAAGATGATCGGAAATGGTTAATTTCAGACATGGACAAACTCATTGGTGAACAACTTTGCATAGGTATTTACAATGCAAGTGATTCAAAGCAGAACAAAGCAGAGCATTCATCCGGGGTTTCCAACCAGGTTTTTGGGCTAGAATCACTCGATGACTCGAACTAAAATTCCCTGATCACTACCCCGACGACCCCTACCCACTCGACAATATTCACGCAGTGGCAAAATTTGTTTTAGCAGGATCTATCGGCTCGGATTCAACATTGCTACTCAGTTCGCATTCTTCAGCACCTTCGGCAATCCCAACAACCTCAACATCTTCACCTCAAATTAAATCAGAAGATCTTACAGCAATCCTCAAGAAATTTGCAGCCACTATTGTAACCGCTTGAGCAGGTTCGAAGACCATGAACACTACTCGACCTAACAGTGGATTTCATTTGGACCAGCTCGAAACTTTAGTTTGCATCTTTTGTGGGCTTACAGGACATTTCATTAGTGATTGCTTGGTTTGCCAGTCATATATCAATGAAGGAAAGTGTAAGAAGAACACTGAAGGCAAAATCATTCTCCCAAATGGTCAATTCACTCCTTGAAGCATCCCCGGTCATTTTATCAAGGACAGGATTGATGAATGGACTCGACAAAACCCTCCATCTAATGTTACCCCTTTGCTAATGTATAATATTGCACCTTCAACAGTTTCTTTGATGCCATCCAGAGGTGTTTACCAAATTACCAACCTATCTACAATGGCCAAAGATCATATCACACAACTCGAACAAGAGATATATGCTTTATGAAGTGGTAGACCTTTTGCACAAACTGATTCAAATGTGCCAACAGTTTCTACATCATGGCCCTCAATCCCTGCACCAGTCGAATGATTCGTCCCACAAGCACCAGCACCATTGATATTGTCCACAGCAACCAACCTACCTCCTTTGAATTCAGCACCATCTTTGATCTCTGAACAACCATCTCAACCGGTAATACATCCCTACAACAGTGCTAAAGAAAATTCTTATCTACCTCCCCACGAACTCAACTTCGCATCGACAGGAAAAGCAAAAGACAGCCCATCATACCATACCCCAGCTCCCATTCAAAAGGACAAAATCACCGAAGATGTCTTCAACTGATCGATGAAAACCCCAATTATCACTCTAACTCCCAAAGAATTACTTTCACTATCGCCCAAAGTTTGTATGAAATGGAAGGAACAGGTCACTGTGCATCGTATCCAGCAACCTGAAGGAAATAATCCTACAAATCTCCTTAATGATGACATCTTCATAATTGATGACCCTTACAAAACATATATTAGCAGTCTTCACCCTGGAGAAATACCTAAACCTTTCGTTGCAGCCAAGGAATCACACTCTATTAGATTGGTCATTATGAACATCAACGGCAGAAATCCAGTCAAAAGTGTAGTCAATCTGGGTTCATCAATCATTGCAATGTCGGAAGAAGTTTGTCACGAACTCAGTCTTGCATTCGATCCTTCGATACACATCCCTCTCCAATTGGCTAATGGTGGTATTGACCAGAGTCTAGGTTTAGCAAGGAACATACCTTGCGAAATTGGTAGCATCACCCTCTACATGCAAATACACATTATCTGCGATCCAGCCTACAACATTCTGCTTGGATGACCATTCAATGTTCTCACTGAAAGTACAGTGAAGAATTATCAGAATGAAGCACAAGCGATAACTATTTTTGATCTGAACTCGACACGATCCTGTGCTATTCCAACTATCCCCCAATCTAATCATCGAAGAAGAGTAGTTCACAAGGATTTTTGCAACTAGAGAATAAAATCTCAGAGAATAACCAGTGTGCCCTCATTATTTCTTTTGACCATTCTAATTCCTCTATAACTATTGAGTACACTGCGAATATTCCCAATATTGACTCCTCAAACTCTTTGAACACCCTTTCCTTTTCCTCAATTCTTGCAAACTTATATTGAATGGCTAGCCACCAGTATGCAACTTTCTTATTGGCCTGGATGGCCACCTCTATGCATGACTCTGCTATCATTTCCTCTCCCCATGTCTCATCAACCGACTCTATATACCCAATCTTCATAGCCTCGAAGAAATATAAACCAGTCACACAGAAGGTTTGACCAGTTATTACTGAACTACCCAATTGATTTTGGATCATTTGAACAATCACTGGTGACCCCCTCGAGAAAATGCCAAAACTCAATCCTCACCCCCCATCATTTGTCCCTTCTCCCTGGTATACACTCGAATGCAAAGCTATTATCGACAAAAACCATCCTGGCAATTTCCTATGGCCAGAAGAACGAAAGTTTATGCACAACTTTATTCAAAATCATGAAATGGGTTTTGCATGGACCGAACAAG
Source organism: Tricholoma matsutake (assembly GCA_026075535.2). NCBI lineage: Eukaryota > Fungi > Basidiomycota > Agaricomycetes > Agaricales > Tricholomataceae > Tricholoma > Tricholoma matsutake. Next base: position 9,834,341 of record AP026543.1, on the reverse strand, counting down.
AATGAGGAAGCTTTTGCCCTGACTTCTTTCCTCCTATTGAATTCCCTGTTATTCCTCACACTCCATGGGTTGAACATAATATCCCTATACCTCCTGGTCTGTACAAACAAATCTGCAAAATGCTGAAAAAGAAGATAGAAGCAGGAGTATATGAGTCGTTGAACTCATCGTATTGATCGCGATGGTTTTGCATTGCAAAGAAAGACACAAAATCACTTCAAATTGTCCACAGTCTCAAACCTCTTAATCAAGTAATAATTCAGCACTCTGGCATCATCCCGATCCCCAAGCATCTAGCTGAACAATTTGGCAGACGTGCTTGTGGTGGAATGTTGGACCTATATGTTGCATTCGACAAAAGGAAAGTCGCAGAATCATCTCAAGATCTAACAATGTTTCAGACACCTTTTGGAGCGCTTCAAATTGTCACCCTACTGATGGGTTGGACGAACTTGGTTCCAATCTTACACGACAATGTAACATTCATCCTACAACCCGAAATCATATCCCCATCCCTTACATCGATGACACACCAGTTAAGGGTCCAAAATCAGAATATTGAACTATTGGAGGATCTTATGAAATGATCGCCGATAATCCAGGCATTCGATGCTTTGTTTGGGAACATTTTGGGAATCTAAATTGTGTAGTCCAATGCATGAAGTATTGCAGAGGAACATTTTCTGGTCCAAATCTTTACCTTTGTGTCCCCGAAATAATCATTTTAAGTCATCGATGCAATATCGAAGGTCGTATGGCCGATCCCACTCACATCACAGCGGTTAGCAAATGGGGACCTCGTTGAAGCCTTACCAAAGTCAAGGCATTTCTAGGAACTATTGGAGTTTGTCGTATCTTTATTCAAAACTTTGCTCAACGTGCTACAGCTCTAATACACCTTACACGAAAAGATGTCCCTTTTGAATTCGGACCGAAACAAATCGCAGCACAGGAAGACCTGAAGCAAGCACTCATCAATTCCCCAGCAATTTGTGCTATCAACTACTCATCCGATGCCCCAGTTATCCTATCAGTCGACACTTTGTACATCGCTATTGGTTTCTTTCTCATGCAATGTGATCCCGACAACCCTTGAAAACAATATTACAGTTGATTCGGCTCTATCATGCTTAACAACGGCAAATCCCAGTTCTCGCAAGCAAAACTTGAACTCTATGGTCTACATTGCACTCTTGGATCACTTCGATTGTACCTAATAGGGGTCCGAAACCTCATTGTCGAAGTTGACACAAGGTATATCAAAGGCATGCTCTTGAATCCTGATATTGCACCTAGTGCTAGCATCAATCAATGGATCGTCTCGATTCTCACTTTTCACTTCACATTAGTTCATGTCAAGGTACACATCATGGTCCAGATGGACTTTCGAGACGTCCTCCACAAGACGAAGATGACCAGTTCGGTAATGAAAACAATTTTGGAGACTGGATTGACTGTCTTCATGGTTTTGTACACCAAATCAATCCCTTTATGACTCATCCCTTCACTTCCTATTGAGTTTCGACACTCTCCCTCTCTTCAGATCTCAGTAAGGGGGAGGATCTGACCTACGACAATGTCCCATGAACAAACAATGCAAAAAAGGAAGACAAAAGATTAATTCGTATTTGAAAATGGTGAGAGGATTTGGTACAACCTCCAGATTTATCAGATTCCAAATATGCTACCTTTGTTTGATATTGCACCGAATTCTTCTTAGATTGCAGCAAACTTTGGAGGAAGGATTCTCATGGAGCTCACAAAATCGTGGCAATCCCCAAGCGTCGTCTCAAAGTTATTCATGCAGCTCACAACAATATCGGACACAAAATGGTCTTCGCGATGAAAGCCGTTATTTCCCTACAATTCTGGTGGCCTAACATGAAAGCAGACATTGCATGGTATATTCGCACTTGCCAGCTGTGCCAAGTACAACAAACTCGAGATCTCCTTATCCCACTTACAGTCGCCACACCCACACCTTCATTCGGCAAAGCCTACATCGATACCATGCAAATGCCTCCTTTGAGCGGATTCAAGTATATCATACAAAGTTGATGTTCACTAACGACCTATCCCGAATGGCAAAACCTTTGACAAGAAAATGCCATGACCCTCGGGGATTGGATCTTTGAAGACATCATTTGTAGATGGGGTTTGCTATATGAAATCATGAGCGATAACGGATCAGCTTTCATTGCAGCATTGGAATACATTTCAAAATGATATCACATTAACCACATTCAAATTAGTGGCTACAATTCTCATGTGAACAGAATTGTTGAACAAGCTCACTTCGATATTCGACAATCATTATGCAAAGCAGTCAATGGAGATCAGAGAAAATGGTCAGCTGGAGCACACTCAGTGTTTTGGGCAGAACGAGTTACAGTTCATAGATGCATAGGTTGCTCTCCTTACTTCACAATTACAGGATCACATCCCCTGATCCCACTCGACACCTCCAAAGCAACATACTTGCAACCCCCTCCCAATTCTATCTTATCAACAACTGATCTCATTGCTCAAAGAGCAATAGCACTACAGAAACGATCATCCGACCTTGAAACTCTCTATTCAAAAGTCTATACCGCTCGACTCGAAGCTGCGAAATGTTTTGAACTTGTTCACAAATGAACGATGCACGACTATGACTTTGAAAAAAGCAACCTGGTCCTACTTCACAACACGCAAATCGAGAAATCTCTCAATCACCAGATGCATCCTCAATATTTAGGTCCCCTCATTGTCATCGATCGGAACTATGGAGGAGCCTCCATCATCTGTGAACTCGATGGATCAGTATTTCATTGACCAGTTGCAGCCTTCCAACTCCTTCCCTATTTTGCATGAAAACCAATTCCCCTGCCACCGAACTTCCTCGATATTGACTCCAAACGTCTCGAAAAACTGCGAAACACTTCAAACATTGACAAAGATATTCCCAAAGACCTTCCAGACTTCAAAGATGAATAATTATCCCTTTCTCTTTGTTTGCGATCACTTACCTATGACCTTGATTTCTTTTAGTGTACAATACAAGTCGTGATATTGCATTATAGTGTGGTTGCGCAGACTCCAAAAGGGTTTTTTGGCCATGATGATATACTGAGCCTTTCCCTAAATTTTTCATTTTTTCATTTTCTTTTACTTTTCTTATCGCTACTTTCGAGACTCACAAAAAAATTAAAATTGTAAAAACAGAAAGAACAACAAAATATTCCTATTCCTCCAAACATTTCCTCCACCACCTCTATTTGTCTACACAATACTTCCATCTTGACCTTCAACTCCATTAACCTTGTCATCAGGAATCGACGACAAATCACAACCTCCTCATCAACATCCTCACCCTCTTCAAAACCACATGATACTTTCACTTTTGCCTTTTGCTTTCCTTTCGACGACCTCTTTTTCTACTTCAACGATCTCAAAGGTCCTGTGACTGGTTCGACTGTGGCGATGGGTCCCACTATGCGAATCCGAGGCACTTCTGATCTGATAAATAAGTTAGCGAACACTACAAATTACTTCGAATAACTTTCATACCTTGTTTTGGGCATGGATCTTGTTTTGCAACCCCAAATCCTCTTGCTTTGCCTTTGTGAAGTCCCCACCTCGAGACCCCTTCCCAGTAACACCCCTGCACTGCTTGAGTGCACTTCGTGCACTTCATGGCTCCCTCCTTGACAACACACAATGGCTGGGATCTCATCCCAGCACATCAATCACACTACGACATTGTTAGCAATCAGAAAAAACATCAAAGCCAAACAAAAAAACTTACTGGGCCCTCGAAGTTGAGAAGTCCACCCTCAGTGAACCTTCTCCTTTTGCTCTCTACCTCATCCTCGATGATCTCATCCTCCTCATCCTCACTTCCCTTGATCTCCACTGCCTTCTGCTTCCCAATCCTGATTATCAGCAATCCTCCTAAATCTTCTTCTTCATCTTCCTCTCCAGCCTCTAGGCTCTCAATAGATCTGGCCTCTGCTGTGAGCTCTGCGTTTCCTCACTGCAACTCTTCCTTCAACAACATTTTTGCACGAAACACAGCAAGAGCTAGCGTCTACTAAGGCCCCCCTCTGAGCCTCGACCTTCAACTTCCTCCACCCTGCGAACCTCCTCCTCCTCCCAAACCCATCTTGCTTCCTCTTCCCTTCGCTCTCACTCTACCTGCTCACTCAGATCTGCAAACAAAAAGTCCCCCCCACAAAAGCCATTCACGTTGAGCCATCAGTTTGAAAAGCTCAAAAACTTCTTCGACAACCTGTTGCATGGTTGAGTTGTGCTCTTCACCCAAATCATCCACCAGTTCGTCGTATTCCACCTGAACATATTGTGTTAGAATCTGAATATCGAATAACAAATGGAAACTTACCATCTTCTCACAAAAACCTTTCCCCCACACTTCAAAGTCAACATCTTCAGCAACACTGCGATTGGGCATTGCTTTTGCATATTCGAGGACCTCAGTGTTGAGTTCAGAGAGGAGAGACATGATAGTAGTGTCAAAGGTTTAAGAGGTGACAAAGAAGAACGAGAAGATTTTTGGCTTTTGTTTACAATTTCAACACAATCACACATTTTGCATGTGACTCCAATTGGCTGACTGGGACAGTCAGTATTTCAGTAAGGGGGAGGATGATAGGTCCACCTTGAGCTCCAAGCTCTGGGAATGCCTCCAAATGCATCGACACACAACCACTCACGCTACAAACCCCTATGAACCCCATGAAACCACTCCGAGACTATTTCAAACAACTTCAAACAACTTCAAACAACTTTGCAACACTTCGAGCAAGTTTGAATGACTTTGCAGCACCTCGAAGGTCTTTGGCCACCATATGCTTATTTCACAGTCCTTCAGACACATGCAGCACACCTTGTATAAATTAGTGTGTCGCATATTGAGCACCACCAGACATGAGGAGACACAACGATGGGATTCTAGGACGTGATTGTGGCGCTTTGACATCTTGATGATATATTGAATCAATAGGACAGGTACCCACAATAAATTGTGACTCTATACATTTCCCTTCTTATCATCTTTCATTTATTTTATGATTTGCAAAGTTCTTTATTGTTTTATATCTTGCCTCATGTATTCCTCATGTTCTATTTCCTTTTTAAGTACCACCTCTCCCAAACATATATAGCCTTGTACTAGCTACTTAGAACAACAGAATAGATTGTCCTCTCACACCAATCATCTGATTTAAGAGCCATTCTCTTGAGTCCAAGCATCTCGACTTAGTCTCGAAGCTCAGTGTTTTATGCCGAATTTCCTTGAACTCATACTAGCTTCTCGAAACTATCGCATATTGTCTATCCCCTCTCGACACCTTCCTACATCCTTATAGTCTTTCCTCAGCCTTCATCAAAAATGTCCTTGTCCTCTATAAGTCTCTCAAACTTCTTTGAACTTTCCTTGAACCTCCTCAAACCTCTCTGAACCTCTCTCAAACACCTTTGCAGCACTTCAAATATTCTCAAATCTCTTCAAACTTCATCGGACACTCTCTAAAGTCATTTCCCTAGCCTTGGGTAACAGTGGTGATATTTAGGACTACCTTGCAACCTTCCTCTAACTAGAGTTATACCATTTGAGACCTTATTGTGGGTTTTGTTTGGGTTTCCTGGTCGAGTATCATCAGTGTTCCATCCAGTCAGCTCGTTTGAGGGTGGTGGTGATGGTGGGAGTGGGCATGGGAGTGCTGGTAGCGGGTGTGCATGCAGTGGTAGTGGTAGAGTGGAGAGGAGGAGGAGGCAGTATTGACGATGGTGGTAGTGGTTGTGAGCTGGCAGTCACATGTCACATGTCATGCAATGCATGCGGCTATGTATGGTTACTACACCCTTAATTGGGTAATAAAGGTATTAAAGGCTAATAATGGTATTAAATGTATGTAGGAATAAAGACTTGGTAGATCAGTGGTTAAGTGTGTTGTTCTGCATGTAAACCTGTGTAGACCTGAGGTTGAGTGTTCAATTCTTACTGTATGTGAAACTTTTATTTGGAAAAGCATGTGCATTCCAGTTGTTCTGGTTAGTCCATGCATTCTGGTTAGTCTGGTTGTGATGAGTCCAGTCAGATTCCAGGGATTCCAGGTGTAAATTGGATCCTTAGTCCAACTGGAATTGTGCTGTGTTGGGAAAACTACATACAAAAAAATTCCACCGGATTCCAGAAATTCCAGAAATTCTGGCCGGACAAACCGGAATCCAACTGGAATAGGTGGGGGAGTGTAAAGTACTCCAACAAGCAAGTACCTAAAAAGTAGACAGAATAGTTAGTTAATTAGTAGAAGTAAGAAATCAATGATAAAAATGTACACTTATGGCCCAAACAACACTTGTTGTCATTTGGGCCCACTTTGCAGGCAGTGCCTCATTGTTGGTGGTGCTGGCTGAGGTTGGTGTTAGTGCTGCATCATGAGGGCATGTGGCAGGTGCATGATGTTGTTATCAACAGGTAAGAAACTAAAAGACAAGGTATTAGTCTGTAGAAAAGAAATCACCAATAAAAACATACCTGGGACCCAAACAATGACTAGCTCATCACTTGGGCCCACTTTGCGGTCATCCAGTTGAGGTTCTGGTGTTTCTGAGCTAGGCAGTGTGTGCATTGTTGGTGGTGAGAGCAGACATTGGAGAGAAAGCAGTGTCATGGGTTGTTGGTGGTCATGGGAATTGTTTGGGAAGTGGTGCCACTTTATTTTTTCAGGGCACAAGCACCACCCAATGATCTGTGTGCAGCCATGTGGTATATAAGGACTCATGAAATCACTTCTTTTCTCTCCCAGGCTTATTCCAGCCCCCATTCCTTTACAGAATATCTAGTATAAATAGTGTTAATAGTGTATATTAATTGTATTTTTTTTTTTTGTAATATAGTCACTTTTACACAAGTATATACTAATGTGAGAACACCAGTTGCAACTGATTGCAACTGGTCTTTGAATGGTTTTCAAAGAATCTCAAAATAAGGCAACCGGCAACTGGACTGACCCCAAATGTGAGTATGTTACACTCCCCCACCTATTTGTAAGAGAATAGGTTCTCTTACAATGATCTTGCCATGACATGCTTCATCAATTCAGCATAACCATCACGAACATCAACACATCACATGTTCATTATGATCACATGTCATAATCACATGTTTAGTTCCTTAGGTACACAAACATTTGTAATAGTAGAACCACCTTTTCTTGAATCAATACCACTATCATCACATTTCCTGAGCTTGAGTGTAGGGAGTACATGCTCCCTTCCACTTTTTTTTTGTGATGAAAGTGATTCAGACTAGCAAGGCCTTACAACCAGCGAGGAGATAACATTGCCAAATCTTTCTGTATATGGACTGACAAAACTGACGAAGCTGCGCTGTATATGTCTGCACCTTCTTTCATACACACCAAAGACCTACAGGAACACCAACACAACATCACTACTGCTACACTGCTTCACTGCTCTAATGTGCATATAGTCACCCTTTTCTTGTTAAAATTAGATTGAAGAGCATGAAAAACTCTTGCCTTCTTCACAACCAGACCAGACCAACCTGTCTCAAAAGCTGTCCACCCAGCACTCCGCAATGACATGCAGCAAGTCATGGATCACAGCTCAAACTGTGAACTGCAGCCCGCTGACCACACCTCCAAGCTCACCCACTACCCGACCAACTAGTCACAAGCCACCCCATGACATTGCCCCACCATCCTTGCCAGGATCGTCTACCTCATCCTCTGACTCTTCGACCTCAGCTTGCAGCCCCCATTCTCATAATATACACATGGATAACATTCAATATGCCCTTGCAACTGTAAATGGCAGAAATGGGAGCCATGCACTGGTCTTGTTGGCAGGATGGATAATGATCCCTGTCATCTGGATCTTTGAGAATGCCTGCCATCGCTTCTTCCAGAACAAGAAGTTGCCAGAGGCGGAACACATATTGAGCATCATTTACAATTTCAAGTCTTCTGCAGTTCAGGCTTGGATCACCACTCATCATGATCGTTTAGTAGCCCTCACCTTTGGGGAGTTCTTCATGGAGTTCAAGAACAAATTTCTGCCAGCAAACTGGAAAGACAACCTCATCGCCATGCAGATCACATTGCAAAGCTCCCAAGCATTTTTGATGTGGACGGAAGGCGTTTGCAAGGCAAACACAGAATCATCTATCGCAGGATCCACTTACCATATTCCCAAGGATAAATTACATGCCCACTTTGTGCCCCATCTCTCACCCGCACTGAAGACTTTGTACGATGCAAACAATACCCATGGAACACTTGACGCTATCATGGATCTTGAAGCATGGATCCAACATGTACACCTCCTTGACTTAGAAAATCAGAGCAAGTGTGAGGAGTGGTTGAAGATCACTCAGGCCTCGGCGCACACGAACACGAAGGGTGCAACAGCACAAGTTACCACAGCTTTGACAAACAATGGAGGAAAAGCAAACCTGGTGGCTGCCACAGGCAACACCGGGGGACCAGGGATCCTCGCAAACACAACCAACAGCCAGCAACCACCTACCCCAAAACTGACCCAGCCAGAACATGATCTTCTGAAAGCGCACCGTGGATGTTTTTGTTGCAGAGTATGTTATGCAGGTCACTATGCTCCAGATTGCCCACTCAGCACTAATGAAAGGCCATCTGTGGAAGCATGCAAGAATGTCACCATCACTGCAGCTCTAAAGGCAAAAGCAGTGTTCGAGGGGAAAGGCAGCGCCTTTGTCGCCACCATGTTTGAAGACGAGGATGAGAGTGAGGAGTTTGAAATGACTGGAGAAGAAGCAGACAAGTAACCTGTGCCCCAACTCCAATATGAGCGCTAATTGACCATGGTTCACCCCCAGTGCTGATTTCTTCTGAGCTCGTAGAAGTGATGGGGTTCACCAGAAATTATTGAAGCCTTTTGCAGTATTAGGAGCCTTCATAGATGGAAAGAGAACTATGGACTCTAGTTTAACCAAGTATTGTAAATTACACCTCCAGTCTCATGACTCACAATGGAAAGCCAAAGTTGTCAATGCTGTAATTTGCCCAAACCTGCAGACGGACATAATCCTAGGCTTGGATTTCTTGACAAAAAACAAAATCATTGTGGATGCAGAACTCAGGACAGCTATTGCGAACGACACCCAGTATGACCTGCTGAACCCACAACCAGTGACATGAGCAAAACCACGGGGCCCCTTGCATGAATAACAGAAGATGGAAGCCAGATTGATTAAATCGGGGTGTTTCAAAACACAAAAACTACATTGAGCAGTGCTATGTGAACTACAGTGTGTATTTGACAAAAACCCAACCCGCTTCGACCTGGAGGCACACTGCACAACCCCTCCCTGTGTGATAGCAGCTGTAAAGGAACATATCGAAGAGTTAGCTGGGAAGACAATTTTAGAAAAATTGGACTCAATGTACAAAGAACGATATTCAGACTGCTTCCCAATGGACAAGCAAGTTACTGACCGATGTGTATCACCACATTGAAGTAAAGCTGGGAGCACTGATTTCTGTGGGCCATGCTTACTCTTGCCCAAGAAAATACTGTGAGGGATGGAAGAAGCTTATCGAACAGCACTCAGAAGCTGGACGTATTTGCCCATCCTCATCACCATATGTGTCACTGTCCTTCATTATCCCAAAGGTGGACAGTACTGTGTTGCCTATATGGGTAAATGACTACTGAAAGTTAAATAAAATGACAGTACCTGATAATTATCCATTACCATGGATCAATGATATACTCGTGGATTGCGCTAAAGGGAGAATATGGGGGGAAATAGATATGATGAACTCTTTTTTTCAAACTCTCGTGCATCCTGACCATGTAAAGTACACCGCCACAGTGACCCCCTTCAGCCTGTGGGAGTAAGTCATGATGCCGATTGGGTTGCAAAACTCTCCCGCTACACACCAACGACGTGTGACACTGGCGCTATCTGAGTTGATAGGAAGAATTTGCCACATGTATCTAGATGACATTATCATCTGGTCATCAACACTAGCAGAACATAAGACAAACGGAGCATTGGTCCTGGAGGCATTACGGACAGCTCACCTGTATTGCTCAACAAAGAAATCTTCATTGTTCATTTTGGGACACCACATTTCTGCACACAGAATAGAGGCCGATGGTTCCAAGGTGGAACACGTCCTAAATTGGTGGTGCCAACATCAGCAAAACAGGTCCGACAGTTCCTTGGACTGGTGAGATACATCAGTGCATTCATACCAGCACTGGCAGAGCACACAGCAGTGCTGACACCATTAACAAAGAAGGAATGCAGTAAGGCATTCCCAGCTTGGACAAAGGAACATCAGCATACATTTCAAGTGATCAAAGGATTGGTACTTAGCCAAGATTGCTTGATGACCATCGACCACCAGGATCCAGGAGAGAACCAAATTTTTGTGACCTGCAACACAAGCAAGTGACACGCTGGAACAGAATCAAGAGATATTATTATATATTTTTTATTATTTGTTATTAATGAAAATAAACTATATCTTCCTTAATGTTTAACTTGTAATAGAACACAATATCATTGATGCATCATTAACATAATGGTTTCCACTATTGGGTATTATTTATTAGGGCTAAATGTAACATTTATATCCTGTATTTTATGTTTTATATATCATTCTGATCCGCTTCTTGAGCTGATTTAATATTTTTTATTTCTTTGCATACTATTGGGTTTTTTATTACCAAATATTGTCAGGTATTTAGCATTATTTGATTATAGATCATAAAATATAAGGACTCGTACCTGCCAGAATTGGCCCTCACCCCCAAGTATAAAGCTTGTACACCTGCTGATATTTCATTTTTGCAGACTTTAGTTTCATCTAGTATTGCAGGTCAAAAATCAATATGTGATCCCGAATTCAGAAATGTATCTATAATTACTGCACTCAATGTTCACAAGGATGAGATTAACAGACTAGGGTCTCAACAATTTGCTACTGAAACTAGACAGAAATTAACACACTTTTATCCTGATGACATAGCAAAAGTGTCCTCTAGAAAAACCAAGTCCAACATACTCAAGTGTCATGAGTTACCTGATAATTTGCAACAGCTACTATGGAATCAACCACACTGTACAACAGACAGGCATGTACCTGGTAAATTGTCCTTATGCAAAGGTTTGCCTATTATGATTTGCTTTAATGGTGCAACAGAACTCTGTATTACAAAAGGGCAAGAAGCTACTGTATGTGATTGGTGTTCATCTGTGGGTTCATGTGGTCATCAAATATTAGAAACACTTTTTGATAAATTAACCAAGCCTCCATCTAGTATTCAGTTTGATGGTGTTCCAGAAAATGTTGTACCATTATACAAAACTACAACACCAGTTTGCTGTTCATTGCCTGATGATTCCAAGTGTAACTATTTTTAGAATGCAAGTTGAGGCACTTCCTAACTTTGCCATGACTGATTATTCATCCCAAGGTAAAACAAGGCCTTATAATGTGGTGAAAATCATTCTCATCAGTCTTACTATACCTCATTATCAAGAGGTACATCTGCTGCTGGTTGTTAAGAACTGATCCTAGAAGGCACATCGGAATCTGATCGGACCCTGCTGGTGTTGATAGCAGAAGGTTATCGGGTCATGGCAGATTCTGTGAAGGGGAAACAGAAAGGACTTGGCTTCAGCTTGTAAGAAGCTGCGCCCTTCACCTCGTCTGGTGTCCTAATTTCAGGATGAAGGTTTGGAGGTAGAGGCAGGGAAGTGCAGGTAAATGCGGGAAGGAGTATGGAGGGACTTGGGTTAAGTTCAGATGAGACCAGAACTTCAGAGGGAGACTAGAGGTTGAGTTGAATGGAGTTCAGACTCTTAGAGGACTGAGGTAGGAGTAGAATGAGATTTAGATTGGCAGGTTAAAGTCGAGTCTACATATGTCAATATACAAACTGAGGAATACAAAGTGAAACTAACTAAGCTTAAATACTGTAGTCCAGAATAAAGGCAGAACAGAAATGGAAGCTGTGGCAGTGTCTTGACTGCATAGATAAACTACCTAGTGGGAGCCACACAGGAATCCATAGTCGAATTTTCAAAGAGATGGCAGCCTTGGGAAGGCAGCTGTGGGTGCTGTACAAGGCGGCCTGGTGCACAGCAGTGTGGGCAGTGCAAGGTGGCTGGGAACAAACATGGGAGGAGTTGACGAATGTCAGGTTCGATGTGTGGAAAAGGGTTGGACAGATGCAGGTTCCAATCGGGCAAGGAATGGTTCTTGACACTGGTACATTAATAACACAGCCATTTCATCCCCAGAAGATAACAGGATGTGCCTCTGGTGCTTTGAGACAAGGATTTAGAGAGTTAGAACTACTTGATGAAATTACTGATCTATTATATAATGGCAAGCTGCATCAAAGTGTTATTGGTGAGCAAAGAGATATGTGAATTACATCTTTTAGATTGTGGAAAGGATTACACTATGTACCATGTTGTTCACATAGCCATTAGATGGAATTCAAGGGATCCTTTACTAGAACCTGAGATAATCCATGTTAAGTGGAGAATTACTGTACTAATATGACCAAGTCTTCAGTCACATGTCACACAGGCTCATGAAGAGAAGAGATTTTTCAATTTGTCATGCATCACATTGTGTTTTGAAGAGAATTTCAGCTGAAAGGTTGAGGTCACAGCCCTGTGGCACCAAAACTTGAATTAAAATATCTTTGGTCACACTTCTCATGAGCTTTGAATGGATGAAGAGATGGTTGAAATAGGTCATGCTCAAATGGGTGCAAAGAGTTGGTCATATTAGTACAGTGTAGAAAAGCAGAAGAAAAGTGCACCTCAGATTACTACTACCACAAATGCAGTATTCTCTGTGAAGTCTTATACCAATTGTACTATAGTTAGTTTGAAAAGAAAAATCAGTGATGTAGCTATCAATGAAAATATTTCTGTTAAGCATCCACATAAAAGATCAAGGGTTAACAGTAAAACAAATTCCAATACAATGGGTAATGAAGTTTACCAAATCTCAGTTCCTTTTGGCATAATATGGAGCAATAACAGCTGTGCATATAATTCTGTTTTTCCTATACTTTATGCAGTATGGAAGACTAATCCAGTATATTGGAGTCATAATTTTGGTTCTATAAATAATGATATACTTGAGGGTATGTGCAATGGATTTCACAGTCATTCAAATGGTCTGACTTCATTAGAACATGTGAGGGACATATTTAGACATGAACTGGATGACTTACAGATTGCTGGCTTGCAGTGGGGCAGACCAACATCAGTAGTTAGACTATTACAACTTATGTTTACAACACCCACTCAAATTGTGTCCTCACAACTTACATGTTCTCAAGAACATAGTTTGACTCAAGCTCAAACTCATCAACATTCTATTCAATCTTGTGTCTTATCTGCTGGAGCAAATCCTTATGCATCAATCCAAGGTTTGATTCAGAATTATCATGAAGATTCAAAGTTTAGGTGTTCTGAATACAATCAACATCTTATACATTTATATTCATTTTTGTCAGTTCCAGCTATTATCATATTTGAATTTGAAGAAATGTTTTTGAGAATTGATCCAGAAGTGACAATTGTCAGCCGACATACTCAGCATTTCACAATAAGACTAAAAGGTATCATCTACCATGGAGAAGCACATTATACATCACACATTATTCTGAACCAACAACTATGGCTTCATGATGGTATTACTGCTGGTGCTAACATGATATATGAGAGACTACTGCCTTCTACAACAGATCTAATGCATGGCAGAGGAACAGAAGCAACTGTGGCAATATATGCATAGTAATCAAATAATACAGCTCTTGCAGCAACTTGTGATGTTAAAATGCAGTATTACAATGTGAATTACTATGAACTTGTATGATCCTGTTTCTATACCCAGTTTCCATATCCAGTCCTCACTTGGTAATGATGACAATAATAACATCTCATAGTAAGTACTGAGATATGTCTTGCTATACTAACTGCCTGCTAATATTTCTGTTCATATGACTCATTACTCTAAAAAGGATGACTTGTTCATGCTAGGCTTTAGTCATGGCCTCATTGGACAAGTGCTTGCAGACACTGCAGGAAGTTAGTCTCTGATGCTGACCTAATATAAACAGATGACAGTCAATCTGATTTGATATATAAGGTCTGCTTCAAAATAACAGTGGTGCAGCATGTGGGGTCATTTGGTGTTCTCAGCAACAACTTGACAAAATCTGATCATGATAAGATTGAAAGGAAATATAGGTATTAACAAGAATAATTGAGTGCTCAGTCAGGCTGAAGAAGACAATCTAAGCATCTATCAAACCCACACAACCCCAGCACCTCAACATGGCAACCCACAATTGACTCCAGAAACACATCAGAAGAAAAGAAAGCCAGCACACCGCCTGGCAGAGTAGTTTGGATTCCATTTGAGATGTATTGCTGGTCACTCTCTGAGTTCCTCTTCTACATTTTTCAAATGCAAGAGGAAAGACCTGATGGCCTGCATCCTGTGAAGAGAGAGAGTGAATGATTACTGCACTCTTGAATAGTGCATATGAGTGGCTTAGACTAAGCCCCAGATGGGCATAATCCTGTAATTTACCCTCACCCACCTATTCCAATCGGATTCCAGTTATTCCAGTTATTCCAACCAGATTCCAGTTACTCCAGATGCTCAACTTAGAGTATACCATGATGGATAGTCAAATTTTGAGCCTTAAGTTCTCAAAGTGCCTACAAAATATATTTGTACAGAGTAAGGATTGAACTCAAGGCCTCATGAAGTGATCACATGACAAACAAAATGAGTTTGCTCAACCAGTTGAGGAACAGGAGAATTATTGGTTAGTAATGTGGGAGGCACAAAACTATTAAAAGTATAAAAAAAACCCTCCCCACATTTCATGTGGGGGGGAGGGGATGCTGCCCCACTGTGGTGCATCATCCTTGGTGCTTCTCCTGGGTTTGCCATCCCAGGTGCATTTTCTTTGGTGCATTATCCTGGTTGCATCACCCTTGGTGTATCTTTGGTGTGTTGTCCTGCATGTGCTGTCCTTGGTACATTGTCCTGGCAGTTTCCCTGGTGCCTCTAGCCATCACTGTAACCACAAACCACCCCACAAGCAAGAGCTCATGGGCATGCTGCCCCTGTGGGCATTGTCCTCATTCCATTCACCATCCACCCCACAAGCAGTTGCTCAGTGGGGCTGGGGGTGAGTGGTGTGTTGTTCAGTGTGGGGCCTGCATCTGTTGTTAGTTACACAAAAATGAAGCAAAATAAAAATAAAAACTTACATATGGCCATTTTCCCATGATTTCCCTGTCATCATCCATAGCCCCCACAATCCAACCTATGAGATTCTGCTCATAGGCATGGGGTGGGTGCCATGTCATTTGGTGGTGGTCTTGCCCCCCTCTTCTCTCACACCCACCACTGTAGCAAACTGCACCCATCATCCACCCTATGTGGCACTCAGTGTTCTTGTCTGGCCCTGATGGTGGTGGTGGTGCTGCTTGTGGTCATCATTGTCATCATATGGCCCTGGTGCACCTGCCATCCACCCAATGAGCAGTTGCTCATCAGCATGGGGTGGTGCTGGGGCCTGTGGGTCAGTGTTGTTGCATTCTGTTTTTTTTTTTTTTTGGGGGGGGTGGGGGGGTTGTTAAGTGCATCAGTGTGACATGGCATGCATATGGGGGTTGCTGGGTGCTTACCAGGTGGGTATCCCCCTTCTGGGGTCTCCCACATCCCTCTGCACTTTCCTAACCCATGTCAACAGCCTCACATCCTATTTGAACAGGGATGAGGGGATTGGGTGGGTGTGCACATTTTTCATCATGGCAGTTTGTCCCCAGTAGTATACAACCTAAAAAGCAACAAAATACAAGTAGTTGATTGATAAAAACAAAAGCAAAAAAGAAAAAAAGAAAAACTTATCTATGGCCCAAATGACAGTTGCTGTCATTTGGGCCTGCATTCCATCCAGTCAGCTTGTTGTAAGGTAGTGGTAATGGTGGGAATGGGCATGGGAGCACTGGTGGTGGGTGCATGCAGTGGTGGTGGTGGTAGAGTGGAGAGGAGGCAGGCAGGCAGCATCAACAACAGTGGTGGTCATGGTGAGCTGGCAGTCACAACATGTGATCATAACTATATAGGCTGGAATTACTTGTTCACACACCTTGGTTGGGTAATAAAGGTATTAAATGCATGTAGAGGAATAATTACTTGATAGCTCAGTGGTTAAGTGTGCTGTTCTGTGTGTAGACCCAAGGTTGAGTGTTCAATTCTTGTCATATATGAAACTTTTATTTGGGAAGGCACATGCATTCCAGTTATTCTGGTTAGTCCAGTTATGATGAGTCTGGTCAGATTCTGGTTATTCCAGGTGTAGATTTGGTGCTTATTCTGACTGGAATTGTGCTGCATAGGGCCAACTACCTACAAAAAAAATTCCACCAGATTCCAGAAATTCCAGAAATTCTGGCTGGAATAACTGGAATCCAACTGGAATAGATGGGGGAGTGTAATGTACTCACATAATCATTGATGTTATTCATTGAAACTCTGCATATGTATGCTACAGACAGGAAGATACAACAATGATGAGCAATTTACAAGTTTGAGGTACAAGGACTCATTCCTTTAACCTGAGCAACCAGCCAATGAAAGTGGGAACTAAGACACCTGGCTTTTCAGCTGGCTCCAGAGTTTTAACTCCATCTAATGACAGGCTTGTATTTTGAAGCCAGTCCAACTCAGCCCCCTACACAGTCTCAGCAGGTGTTACCAACATGTGGATATTGAACAAAAAGGAAATTGTCACACTCAGTCACACTCTGAACTTGAACCAGGAATTTCTGGCACTTTCAAATGAGATGGTGACAACAACACTGCCCAATGTCAATGAAGATAAACTCCTCTTATGTATGCTGGTATGTGCAAGGGGATACAAAGTTGAATACAAATTAAAACACATGCTTCTAGACAAAAAGAAATGTCTACGATGTATGATCAGGGTGCTCAAGAATGTTTGTTGTAAGAGTGGCCCAGAAGTGATCAACCATCATCAGTAAACAGGTGCATGCCATGCTATGAGATGTCCCTGAACTTCCATTCATTCTGAATGGCAATTGCTGTTCTGCACAGGCTGTGTTGGTCACTGTTTGTTTTAGCCTTATTCTTGCCTTCCATCACCTCCATATCACACAAAACAGTTTCATGGTGGTTTGATTGTCTTAAGATGAGTAATTCTGGTTGCTTGTGGTGTTTGTAGAGTCTGGTCATTGATGTTAGGAAACAGCCCCATTACCTAATAAAATTTCATTTTCATTTTATTATGTCGAATTACACTACATTACACCAAATGATGCCAAATGACGCTACACTTTGATAGCATGAGAATATTATTTCGCATGCATCACTATGTACGCGCCTGTATGCGCGTGTCAGTAACAACAATGTACAATATATGTAACATAGTATATAAACCCAAAATATACACCTAGGGGACCCCAGTTGTGTTCTCTTAGGTATTCCACCTATGTTTTCGGTGTGAAAGGCCTATCTCAACAAACTTACCTATTAATAACCCCTTGCATCAAAACCATCAATTTCCCCATCATGCACGCGGATTCCGCCCCCTTCTTGTAGAGAGAACCCGCATGGTCTTAGCTAGCAGATAGTGGGTGTCGCCCTAACAGAAGAACACAACTTCCCATATCAGTGCGCCTTCTCTTACTTGCACATACGTCATTGTTTCACCGCGCCACATCCGATTACTCATCCTTTCGGCACGAGCTGGAAGTACTTGTATATATGTAATCTACCTTTTCTTTTGTAAGCTGATGCCAGGCCTCGCCTTACATTGCGACTGCCAGTGATCAAGAGGCAGCGCTCATCATTAGGACAGCTGCAACCAGACAACCAATTGGATCTGGTTTAGTTACGATTTACATTACTCTATTCGGATGACTATTTTAGTTACAAGCCGAATTCAGTGATATCTCCGAGATCAGGCACTGTTGGAAGGGTTGTTGATCTGAAGTGTCAAAATAGGCGCCTGATGAACGACGAACCATTGACGAACCTCGACAAACCTTATCACGTGACCCATAGACATTTGGAGAGGTCTCGAAGTAAAATTTTGAATTTGTCAAAGAAGTGATTCATCACAGATTCTACAATTATGTCCGAACCTTCAACTTCTAATCCCGGTCCTAATCCTGTTCCCATACCAGCACTAGAGGCAAAAATTGATGCGCTCACAGTGCAAATGTTGCAATTAGTGTCAGTATTGGCAGCATCACAGCCCAGACAAGTGGAAGTACAGCCAGAGACGACAGGAGAAAGAGATGATGAGATGGAGGAGATGGTGGAGTGGATATCGCAGGAGGATGAGACAGTGGAGAAATCCAGAAATGGAAAAGCACACTTACCTAAGTACGCGCCCCCACAAATCTTTGACAGTACCATGGAGAATACAAAATCCTTCATCAGCTCTATAGTATTGTACATCCATGGGAGGAAGCCCAAGTTTCGTACAGCCGAGTCTAGGATTATGTTTGCTCTCTCATACATTCAGGGGGGGAAAGCACAGTTCTGGAGAAACGAGGCTATTAATCAAATTGCCGCGGGAAATAAACCATTTGCAACCTTCAAGGAATTTCTGGAGAGATTGGAGGCACAGTTTGGAGACCCTAATCCAAAGGCGACAGCCAATGCTAAATTAAAGACCATGCGCCAAGGTTCCTTAACAGCGGATGAATTTATTTTGCAGTTCAAAGCAGAAGCTTTGCAAATGGACATGGGAGAAGCTGCATTGGTAGAGTTTTTGAAAGCAGGATTAAATCCCTCTTTATTCAAGTCTATCTACTGACTACCTTCTATGCCAGAGAAGTTGGATGAGTGGTATAATTGGGCAATGCGCCTTGACCGGCAATATCGGCAGGAACAGGTGGAGTCAAAGTTGATGTACGGGAGTAGTAAATTTGGAAAGTCATCAGGAGGAAAGTCCGAGAAAGGAAAGGCGCCTCAGGCGCAAGCTCCAAGGGCACAGCCACCAGCCATGGCAGTGACACCTATAGTTATGGAGTCAGCAGCACCAGCAGAGGCAATGGAGGTTGATCAAGTGGGGAGACGAGCCCCACTTAAATGTTTTAACTGTGGGCAGTTAGGACACATTTCTAAGTATTGCAAGCAGAAGAGAAAGATCAGGGGAGCTACAATTGAGGAAGTGAAGCAGGAGGAAGGCAAGCAGGAGAATTATGTGGAAGAGTCCCAGTGAAGGTTTCCCCATTGGTGACCCAGAATCGTTACAATGTATTAGTATCTGAGGAAACCCAGAGTAAATCAGAAAAGGAAATCGAGGAGGAGTACAACTGTTGTGAATCACGCAACAAAGAAAATTGTCACATGTCATTTCTGAAAACCCCTAAATTCTTTATTCGCTCTGCGTGAATAGAACCCGAAATCACCTTGACTGTGGGACTGAAGACAGTGGACATGCATGCAGCTATTGATGTGGAAGCGTTGCTTGACAGTGGTGCTACAGGATTATTTATTAATCGATCCTTAATTACTGGAAACAGTATTAACACACGCAAGCTGGCACAACCTATAATGGTGTACAATATTGACGGAACAGTCAATCATGGAGGAACTATCAAGGAGGAGGTGACTATGGTATTAAAGTATCAGGAGCATCAGGAGCGAGCCGTATTCGAAGTGTGCGATCTTGGGAAAACCAATCTAATAATAGGATGTCTGTGGTTACAGAAGCATAATCCCGAAATTGATTGGAAAACTGGGAAAGTACAAATGACTCATTGTCCTAAGGAATGTAATGTGTATGGGAGGAAGATGAAGAAAGAAAAAAGGAAAAAGAAAGAGAAAGAACATCCGAGGAAGTATTCTGTTACGATGGAGGAAGTGGAGGATGAGGAAATGCCAAATGGGGAAGTTCCGATCATGATCGAGAAAGAAGAGCAGAAGCAAACCTTTAGAGCAGTTCGTAAAGGACAGTCATGGGACAAGAATATCATGAAGGTGGAGAAGCCAGTGGAGGAGTGGGTGCCAAAAGTGTATCATGAACATTTGTCAGTGTTCCAAAGAAGGAGTCTGAGTGAATGCCGGTGTGGAAGCCATGGGATCATGCGATTGAGATGAAGCCAGGGTTTGTGCCAAAGAAGTCAAAGGTATATCCGTTATCTCCGATGGAACAAGAAGAAGTGGATGCATTCCTGAAGGAGCAATTGCGCAAAGGATACATACGACCTTCGAAATCACCGCAGACATCACCAATATTCTTCGTGCCCAAAAAAGACCAAAGGAAGAGGATGTGTACTGATTATAGGTATCTGAATGAGTGGACAGTGAAGAACGCATACCCCCTGCTGTTGATCTCAGAAATAATTGATAAGGTGGGAAAAGCCAAGGTGTTTACAAAATTGGATTTACGATGGGGATACAACAATGTACAAATAAAGAAAGCAGATGAGTGGAAGGCTGCATTTGCCACGCATCGAGGATCCTTCGAGCTGCTTGTCATGTTTTTTGGGATGACTAATAGTCCCCCAACCTTTCAAAATATGATGAACGACATTTTCAAGGATGTAATAGACAAAGGCGTGGTAATAATATTTATTGATGACATTCTGATATTCATGGAGGATGAAGAGAATCATGAGGCGATAGTGCAGGAGGTGTTACGGAGGTTGGCGGAAAACGATCTATTTTTGAAACCAGAGAAGTGTGTGTTTGGGGCAAGCGAGATCAAGTTCCTAGGATTATTGATCAGCCCTGACAGGATCAAAATGGATCCGATCAAGGTACAGGCAATCACAGATTGGCCTGTGCCCACCCGTGTCAAGGAGGTTCAAGCCTTCTTGGGACTCGCAAATTATTATCGTCGCTTTGTGCACAATTTTTCTAAAATTGCCACACCCTTACATAACCTTATGCAAAAGGGAGTAGTGTGGAGGTGGGGAGAGCAGCAGCAGACAGCGTTTGAGGAGTTGAAGAGGAAGTTTGTGGAGGGACCAATATTAGCCCCAGTAGATTTCACACGCCCTTTGCAAGTGGAATCCGATGCATCCGATTTTGCTACTGGAGCGGTGTTATCAATGCTGTGTGAAGATGACAAATGGCATCCTTGTGCATACTTGTCAAAAGGGTTGAATGATGTGGAGAGGAATTATGATGTGCATGACAAAGAGATGTTGGGGATAATACAAGCATTGGAGGCGTGGAGGCATTATTTGGAGGGATGTACGCATCAAATTGAGATCTGGACGGATCATCAAAATCTGCAATACTTCATGTCGGCTAAAAAGCTTAATCGCAGGCAAGCGCGTTGGGCACTATTCCTATTGCATTTCAACTTTCACTTGGTCCATAAAGTGGGAAGCTTAATGAGGAAAGCAGATGCCTTATCCAGACGTATTGATCATAAAAGGGGGGTGGAGGAGGACAATAAAAATGTTACCTTACTCAAACCCAAATACTTTCGCATTTGTGCTATGTGTCAAGGGCATCTATTAATAGATAGCTCGGAAATGGAAATGTTGTCTAAAATTAGACAATGTTTGGAAATGGACGATGAAGTAGTGGAAGCCGTGAAAGCTCTGAAGGGAGAGAAGAAAGGTAATATCAAAGGAGATGAATGGGCTGAGGAACAAGGGTTGGTGTTGTTTCGAGGAAAAGTGTATGTACTGAAGGATCAGGATTTGTGAAGGGAGATTGTCCAGTTACATCACAATATGCCGATTGCCAGACACCCAGGAAGATGGAAGACATTGGAATTAGTAATGAGAAATTATTGGTGGCCTGGAATTTTGAAGTATGTGTTGGGGTATGTGGATGGATGTGATACATGCATGAGGGGGAAGAAATTTCCAGAGAAACCTGCAGGAAAATTAATGCCAAACCCTATACCTAAAGCGCCGTGGCGAGATATATCTGTGGATTTTATTACCGGATTACCCGAGGCTCAAGGGTACAATGCAATATTCGTAGTATGTGACCGCTTTACAAAGGAGGTCCATATTATTCCTACTACTACAGAAACCTCATCATTGGGCTTGGCGCGCCTCTATCTAAATCAGGTATGGCGGTTACATGGGTTACCCAATACTGTTATCTCCGATCGCGGACCACAATTTGCTTCCGCGTTTATGTGAGAACTAAACAACATATTGGGAATTCAAACTAAATTATCTACGGCATATCACCCACAGACTGATGGGCAGACAGAGAGAATGAATCAGGAGTTGGAGCAGTACCTACATATGTTTGTCAACTACCGACAAACTGACTGGCCCGAATGGTTGGCAATTGCCGAATTTTCCCACAATAATAAATTCCATTCAGCTACTCGTATGTCACCCTTTTTCGTGAATTATGGATATCATCCTCGCATGGGAGTAGAACCCAGAAGGGAAGTCAAAGTACAGTCAGTAGAAGATTTTGTATCTAAGATGCAAAGGGTACAAGAGGAAGCAGAGGCGGCATTGAAGAAAGCACGTGATGATATGATGCGACACGCGGATCGTACTCGAGCACGTGCTCCAGAGTACAAAGTTGGTGACTTGGTATGGCTAAGTACCAAGGACCTGAATATTCCATGACCTTCAAAGAAACTCATGGAGAAACAAGTTGGCCCATATGCGATCTCTAAAGCGATCTTGCCTAATGCGGTAGTGCTAAAATTACCCCGATCATTTAAGATTGATCCCAAGATTAACGTATCCTGCCTACGCCCTTACCGTCTGCCCACTATTCCTGGCCAACAAACTACTCCACAACCTCCGATAATAGTAGAAGGTGCTCCAGAATACATAGTTGAAGAAATTCTAGACTCATGTCTTCGACGGAACAAATTGGAGTTCTTAATAAAGTGGAAAAACTATACTGACGAAAATAATCCACGGGAACCTGAAGAGAATTGTAAGCAAGCGCATAATGCGATCGCCCAATTCTTTAAACATAATCCGAATGCTCTGCGTTGCATTGCGAGAATGGTGTATGAGGGATGAAATTCCGGCCTTACCAAAATTTCACAGAGGGGACAAACATAATATTTTCTCACCTGGAAGTCGAGGCATAAAAGGGGGGTAATGTTAGGAAACAGCCCCATTACCTAATAAAATTTCATTTTCATTTTATTATGTCGAATTACACTACATTACACCAAATGATGCCAAATGACGCTACACTTTGATAGCGTGAGAATATTATTTCGCACACATCACTATGTACACGCCTGTATGCGCGCGTCGGTAACAACAATGTACAATATATGTAACATAGTATATAAACCCAAAATATACACCTAGGGGACCCCAGTTGTGTTCTCTTAGGTATTCCACCTACGTTTTCGGTGTGAAAGGCCTATCTCAACAAACTTACCTATTAATAACCCCTTGCATCAAAACCATCAATTTCCCCATCACGCGCGCAGATTCCGCCCCCTTCTTGTAGAGAGAACCTGCATGGTCTTAGCTAGCAGATAGTGGGTGTCGCCCTAACAATTGAGATGCTCCATCATTGAGATGCTCCAACATAACTTGATTTTTGAGCAATAAGTTACAAGTCTGAGGTACGAGGACTCGTCTTTTTAACCCGACCAACCAGCCAGCAAAAGTGATACATTAAGTCTGATGGCTGCTCGGCAGATGTCGGAGTTTCAACACTGTCTGAAGACAGGCTTATATTTTGAAGTCAGTCCAACTCAGCCCCTTATAGACTTTCACACTCCGCGGGTTTTACCGACACACGGATTTTGAACAAAAAAGGAAACTGTCACGTTGAGTCATGCTTCCTCAAAAAGCACCTGGCTTTCCCACAAACCCAGCCTAATAGTAGTGGGTGATCCCATCCCTGACTTACTATAACTACATATACTAGTCTTGTCCCCATCCATTGAGGTGTATCAGAGTTCTGTTGGAGAGTGAAAAATGTGTGCAGAACTCCCACCTCAACATCTGATGCATTTACCCCATGATGCACCCATCGAGTCACAATGTCACCGTGACATGTTTATCTGATCTTATCGACTCTTTGGTGACATATCTGAATGGACGACAGCTGGGCTGATATCTTTACAGATGCTGAGGCTCGCGCTGCAGAATATTTGGACTTGAATCGACAAGCCTGAATAGCACGTTGATATCTATTATTAGCTTTTAAACTGCAGAAGGACATACCTGATCACATTGCAATACTTTGAGGGGTGAGATGATCAGGACCATCTTTTCGCGGTTCAATACAAGCGGCAACATGAACAGAATTGTTTTCCCAGAACCAGTTCCTGCAATTACCAGTGTCAATACCTAAGAGCAAGGCTTCGGCCACATCCAGTTGCCATTCGCGAGGACTAAAGCATGATTCTCAGAGCTTGCACAAGTCAGCGCGCATCTTGACAGAGTCATATGTCGCTTTCTTGCTTGCCTCCTCTCGTGCTTTCTGTAGAATATTTTGAGATAGTGTTTTATGCGCCTCGTGTCGCTTTCGATCAGCATCTTGATCCATGAGGCAGTACAGTGATAAATGAGGAAGTATGGGCCTGTAGGTACGCCAGGCGCTTGTTGAAACACGCATCGCGTTGATCGTGATCTTGTTGATATCGTGATGTTTTGTGACTTTGTGACTCGATGGGTGCGTCACGCAGGTAAGTGCACCAGACGTTGTGGTGGACTTTTCTGCAGCGTATTTTGAATCCCCGACAGAGCTCCGCCCGGGAACCGGGCCGTCCACCACAACGGATGGGGATATACTCGTTTCTGTCAAAACCCGACACCAGTGTTAGCTCATTCCCCAGCTCACAGCTAAACACCACCAAGGTAGGTGTATGCTACTATGCTCACATAAGCATCACCAGGCATCAATCGGGAACGTGCGGGATACTTTCCGGTAAGACCAGAGCCCATCCCGATCAACACCCGATCACTGTCTCCCACGGTTGATCAACATGCGCCACAGTCTCCGCTAATGTCATGCTCATCATCCCTGACGATGAGCAGGCTATTTCACTCTTTCCTGACCCTTTCCCTTCGCTTTTTTTGGTAGATAACACTTATGTATGTATATATAATGTTAATAAACAGTTGTTTCCGCTTTTACAGCTATATTTAGCCCATAACAAGCTCTCTCCCTGGTGGAGAGGAGGGAGGGGGGTCTCTTCTATTCATTAAGGGGGTCTGTAATGCATGTATATGCTATATATTCATATTTATAACTATATACATGACTGTAAAGGGTGCTGCATGAGGTGGGAAGGGGTGAAATGTGGAGAAGTGACAGAATGAGGGGAGGAGGTGCCATCTACTGGGCTTGTACACCCTCTACAGCTGAAAAAAATGTATGTAAAGGGTAGAGGGATGTATGTAGAGGTGGGAATTAATGTTGGGAGAGCTGGGGATAAGGTGCTCTCTGTCAGTGCACCTGTATGGGGAGGGTGGGTGTTGTCACTTACCTGCATCCCTAGGCCTTCCCCTGATAAAGTACACATTGTAAGAGAGTATAATGGTCCTGATAAACGACCTGATAGAGCCCCTTAAGGCTCTACAGTTGTCGGTATAGACAGAAAAATGAATATGTACTCAGGAGGAGATATGTCTTCCCTATAAAATCCGTGGCACCAAAGGGTTCGCTTTCTTCGATTCCTAGGCCTAGTTGTAAAGTAGAATGAGGGTCAGAAAAGGGGATAGCAGGGGGGAAGGTCCTGGCTCACCAGAGCATGGGTTCCCCATCAACAGAGGTGAATTTTGCTCTAATGTTCTTGTTACTCCATGCCAGCTCATGGGACTCACTAGTGGCCATATATACAGGCATACCGATGTATTAGGAGTACATGAGTCTATAGAAAAGAAGTGGAAAGTCAATGTATTGAGCTAGATGTCAGTCACTCACCCAAGGCCGACAGCACTTCATGTTTTTGATATAGTATTAAAAATAGTCCATAATATGGTATTATATATGGTTCCCTTGAGCGCGAGACAGCCCACATAGCAGGAGAGGCCGTAGCATGCACCAGAGAGCAGGTTGAACAAAGTGTTCCCAAAAAGGCAATAACACGGAAATAGCTTGACATCGAGACAACGCGCCATTAATCGGAGAGCATGGGCAGATAGAGGGAGATTTAATCCATAGGAGAGAAGAGAGACGAGAGGAATCCGGCAAGAAATGGAGGGAACATGCTCAAGAGAGTGTTGATGAATAGTGTGACCGGGAGTATGATCGGACGCACCTCAAAATGCTCACCGATCAATTACTGCAAAGTACCTTGTTTTGCCCATTACTCCCTTGTTCTTCCATGGATTCCCTTGTGGTCAAATTTATTCCCATGCAAACCATTTCCCTCTATCTATCTCTGCCCTCTAATCAATGGCGCGTTGTTCCACTACCGACATATTTCAAGATTGTTACTATTTTTGGAACACCTGATTCAACCTGCTCCCTGGTGCATAGCTCGGCCTCTCCTGATGTCTGGATGGTCTATTGCTGTAGGGAACACATATTACTACATGATTATACTGTTATATCTGCATTGCATTAAGATACAGAAGTCCTATAGTCCTTAGGTGAGTGACTATACCATATCTCAATGCATTTACTCTCTACCACTCTTTTATAGAATAATAAACCGTTCAAAGGTGTCAAATCTACTCCTAATCCATTGTTATGCCTGTATATATGGCCACTAGTGAGTCCCATGAGCTGGCATGGAGTAACAAGAACATTAGAGCAAAATTCACCTCTGTTGATGGGGAACCCATGCTCTGGTGAGCCAGGACCTTCCCCCCTGCTATCCCCTTTTCTGACCCTCATTCTACTTTACAACTAGGCCTAGGAATCGAAGAAAGCGAACCCTTTGGTGCCACGGATTTTATAGGGAAGACATATCTCCTCCTGAGTACATATTCATTTTTCTGTCTATACCGACAACTGTAGAGCCTTAAGGGGCTCTATCAGGTCGTTTATCAGGACCATTATACTCTCTTACAATGTGTACTTTATCAGGGGAAGGCCTAGGGATGCAGGTAAGTGACAACACCCACCCTCCCCATACAGGTGCACTGACAGAGAGCACCTTATCCCCAGCTCTCCCAACATTAA
Organism: Tricholoma matsutake; assembly: GCA_026075535.2. Lineage (NCBI taxonomy): Eukaryota > Fungi > Basidiomycota > Agaricomycetes > Agaricales > Tricholomataceae > Tricholoma > Tricholoma matsutake. The sequence continues at coordinate 9,807,192 of AP026543.1, read as the reverse complement.
TTCCCACCTCTACATACATCCCTCTACCCTTTACATACATTTTTTTCAGCTGTAGAGGGTGTACAAGCCCAGTAGATGGCACCTCCTCCCCTCATTCTGTCACTTCTCCACATTTCACCCCTTCCCACCTCATGCAGCACCCTTTACAGTCATGTATATAGTTATAAATATGAATATATAGCATATACATGCATTACAGACCCCCTTAATGAATAGAAGAGACCCCCCTCCCTCCTCTCCACCAGGGAGAGAGCTTGTTATGGGCTAAATATAGCTGTAAAAGCGGAAACAACTGTTTATTAACATTATATATACATACATAAGTGTTATCTACCAAAAAAAGCGAAGGGAAAGGGTCAGGAAAGAGTGAAATAGCCTGCTCATCGTCAGGGATGATGAGCATGACATTAGTGGAGACTGTGGCACATGTTGATCAACAGTGATCGGGTGTTGATCGGGATGGGCACTGGTACCGGAAAGTATCCCGCACGTTCCCGATTGATGCAGGCTGGTGATGCTTATGTGAGCATAGTAGCTTACACCTACCTTGGTGGTGTTTAGCTGTGAGCTGGGGAATGAGCTAACACTGGTGTCAGGTTTTGATGGAAACCAGTATAGTTATAGTGAGTCAGGGATGGGATCACCCACTATTATTAGGCTGGGTTTGTGGGAAAGCCAGGTGCAAAAAGCTCAGCAGGCTGACAGCAGCATGATGTATGCACAAAAGAGTTGTTTGTTGGGCCCTAAGTAATGGTTTTCAAGTTCTTTGCTTTTATTTTATTTTCAACTAACTAATGTTCTAATTTGATCTTTAAGTTCTATTACCATGAGACAGTGCCAAGACAGCAGATCCACACCTGCACCACTGCTGCGAGCATCTGCTCGCAGGGTGGATAATGGATCACGACACAGGGACGGGGATGATGACACAACAAAAATAGCGGCTGTGGCAGATGACGAGGGGGATGATGAGGATGGGATGAGAGGGAAGTGCAGGCAAAGGATGCAGCACTGTACAACAAAAAGGGTCCAAGAGGTGTCGCCAACATCTCTTGGGCTGTAGTTAAGTTTTTTTCTTATTCATTTAATTTTTTGTGGTGCTAACAAAGTTTCTAGGTATTAACTATGGACAACAATGACAACCCTGACCCAGCACCAAACCAGGACAACAAGGACGATGGCGAGGACAGCAAGGAACATGGGAGGATGATGATAATCACAGCGAAGGCATAGCAACAACGGAGACAACAACAACAACAACTCCTGGGATGATGACAGGGGGACGACACAACCAAAACAAAAATGGTGGCAGCAGCGACCAGGGCGGGACAATAATGGCACACGAGGAAGGCACAGGAGACAGAGATGGCCCGTACGACGATGAAACAGGCCCAAGAGACATCTCTTGGGCCTGTAATATGTTTTTTTCTCTTTCATTTCATTTTCTTATTACTAACTCAAACTACTGATGACAATGACTGGAATTCCCAAACCCACTGCCACCACTACTGCCACCAAAACCAAGGGACTGACAATGGCGAGGACAACAACAAGCAAGAAAGGCTGACCAACACAGCAAGGATGGGGGCTAGGGGGACAATGACAACAAGGAGGCAGATAGCAACGAAGTGACGACAAAAAGATGGTGGGGACAAAGACCAGGCCAGACTACAGGACAACCAGGCACAGGGATGGCAACAGCGAGAGACAGGGAGGAGAACAAGATGACAATGATGGCTACCACCATAGCACCCCCAACCACTAGGGATGGTGGCCAGGGACAATGGGAGTGGGACCCATGCGCCCAGGATAATGCACCTGCATCAATGCACCAAGATGACACATCCATGAGGCCAACACACCAGCACCAATGCACAGGACCATGTCCCCCTCTCCCCCACATTTTGTGTGGGGCAGGGATGTCTTTGTTTTTGTTTTAATGCCCCTCCCCTGCATTTTGCGTGGGAAAGGGGTTTGTAGTACTCCCTCCTCACATCTTGTGCGAGGGATGTAGTTAATCAATTTTTTGATCTTGATTATGTGACAAGCACCTCCCTCGAGGAAGATGCAAATAGAGTTTTGAGTGTGAGTGTCATAAACAAACCTTATAGTCATTACTAGTAATCTCCTGTGGCTTAACTAGTTGAGCACACTTGTACAGTATATGTGATCATACCATTAAAAGGTCTTGAGTTCAGTCTTTCCTTCACACAAACTTATTTTGTAGGCACTTCATGAAGTTTCAAAGAGCTTGGAACTTGAATATATCAAATTTGACTATCCAATATGGTTTACTTTTGTCAAGTAACTGGAATCTGGTTATTCCAACCAGAATCCCCAGAGTCCAACTGGAATTGCTGGATTCCACATCTGTGAATGTTATGGACAAGTAGAGATCATCAGGGCCTGTACACCCCCCTATCTACAAGCTTGCAAAGGGAAAACTAAGATATCTTATTTCTACTGAACATACAAAAAATTTGGATTTGGATTTTTGGGTTCTCCTGATGTCTGTGATAAAGAAGATGATTGATTCAGAGGACTTGTACATGCCAGGCGCAGCCATGGCCCAACTAGAACAAGTTAAAAATTGACATCTGCAGTCAAGGCAACATAAGTGTATTGGTGCAATACTGTCAACTAGGGGGAATGCAGATTAATGCAGATTCACTAGGTGGAGAATTATAGCTTTCAGGTCATCTCTAGTAACCAACAAGTTTATTTGTGGGTTATGTCACCACCAATCTTGGCAGCCAAAAATAGTACCAAAGAATAGGCAAATATTTGTAAAGACTATTTAAGGGGTATACTCCTGCCATTCCCTAGCGTTCATATTCACTCATACTATGTTAGCTACAGTATATGACTGGAATGTATCCTGTGGTGTACATGGTCAGCTGACATTGGAAACACTTTTTGTCAAATTGACTAACCCTGGAGTAGAGTGTGTGGGCACCTACTCCAGGAGTCACATGACAACATAGTCAGCAGCAGAGTCACATGTAGATAGTCATCATGACAACAACTACATTGCCTTGAGCATAGGGGACTAAGCATGTCTCCATCTTGGTGATGAGAGAAAGCTTCAAACCACATCTCTAAGCAGAAGCCACAGAACCAGAACCAGAACCAGAACCAGAACCAGCACAGTCAATTTCTCTGTAACATGTAACTGAACATGCCTCACTACAGCCTCACCCAATACATGCAGAACAACACTTAAAGTACATGACCCGAGACAGCAAAGGCTGCTTTCTACCATGAACTAGAGTGGACACAATAGTCCCAAGGATGTTGACAAGCTCCTCCCTATTGTCTAGCCTCCAATCCAAAAGCTCATCAACTACATCCACTGCATCTAGCCCATCACCAGCACACTCCCCAGCACTACCCCCTGTACCACCTCCATCACCCACACCACCTTCATCACCCATCCAAAAACCCCAACCACTCACCAGCTTGCACACCATGCAGTTGATGAACTTAGATCAGTTTGATGGCAAACTGGATGGCAAGATCCAAGGGCCAACATTCCTCCTGAGGTTCCTATGAATCATGCATGAAACTCAAGTTACAGCAGACTTGACAAAGTACAATGATTTGGGCTGTACCTCACACCAGATTCACCAGCTGAAGAATGCTATACTGACACAGGGAGCCATCATGGTATGGACCAAATTTGAAGCCAAGTTTAGAAGCAGGTTCCCCAGGATCCAGAAGGCAAAGAAAATGGCTGCAGAGCTGGTGTTGAAGGCAGACAATCTGGATAAGATGGAGTCATATGGGGGAATGGAAGTGGAGACATACAAGGTGCATGCAAAGAAACTCAAGCTCACAAAACATGCCAAAATTGATCCAGGGATAGCAAATATAGTGTTTGTATGAGACAAACTACCAGATGTCCTCAGCTTAGCTTTTTCATGAAGCCACTCATGGGAAGGGGGAGAAGAGCCAACAAAAATAATACAAATAGGAGACGTGATTTCTTCTACAGAAGGTGGTAAAATGGTGGTAACTCATTGAGGCTGCTGGGGATAAATGATGATGTTCCCATGAAATCCCCGTTGGGATTGTGGGAGCATGAGTCCGGAGTCTTGCTCACTTAACTGGACAATCCAACATTTTGCATGACATGATGTGATCATTGATTCTTCTATTGGTGTCAGATTTTTCAATTCTGATAGCACTGGTCCAAGAAACATTTGATTCACTAATGCAGGTGCCAGAATTTTTAGTTTTTTGATTGCTTTCAAACAAGACATACACAGATTGATTTTATATACATCATCTCCCACCTGAGGGATTGAGAACAACATTTTAATATTCCACCTTGGTATGGAAGGAGAGGATGAATAGCCTGAAAGAATAGTGTTTTGTATGTGCTTTCATCACAGTTAGTTTCAGGACATCAGATACAATCAAGATTTAACAGTTTCGCTGAAATCCATTCACAGTCAGACACAGGACAAGATTTGGCACAACATCTGCATGTATCAGATACAATGAATGGCCAATTCCTTTTGATTTTGGCTTGTCTTGAGTTTGTCGGTGGAAATCTGTGAGACTGCACTTGCATCGCAGACATTTTCCCTTTCTGGAGTTGATTAATGTACGTCTTTAAAGCTCAATGGAGAACATTAAACAATGCCTTGGTGTTGTGTTGTATGTTATACAACTGAAGTAATCTGCACAAGGGACAGTGACATATATTATTGCTCAGTTGTGACAAAAAGAACACACACATATCATCATTGTTATCAGGCATTTGTGACAGCTGGTTTGGGCAATCGTCTCACAGTTTAGCACATGCAGGAGGTAGCATAACTTGAAATCGAGAACATGCTCCTTCACTGATGTGTGCCATAACTGTATTTTTAATTTCATCCAATGTCCCAAGAGGGGATAGTCCATGGCTAGCAGCCATAGCTAGCACTTCAGATCTAGTTAGATACTCAAAATTTTTCAAGGAATCCTGAAGATGTGGAAGAACATCATGTTGAAGAGTATCATGCCAAGCTCGCATCCAACATAACAATTGGTGATGTTCAAACACATCCAATTTGCATTGATACTGACAAGAACCATTCCTCACCCAATTGGAACCTGCATCCATCTGACCCTTTTCTGCATCTCAAACCTGACATTCACCAACTCCTCCCACTTTTGTTCCTGGCCACCTTGCACTGCCCACACTGCTGTGCACCAGGCTGCATTGTACAGCACCCATGGCCACCTTCCCAAGGCTGCCATCTCTTTTGCAAATTCAACTATGGACTCCTGTGCGGCCCCTGCTAAGTAATTTATTTACACAGTTGAGACACTGCTGCAGTTACTGAGATGCTCCACTCCAATTCCAGACTCCAGTATTTAAGCTTAGTTAGTTTTGACTTGTATTCCTCAGCTTGTATATCAACATAGACTCAACAAAAACTTGATAAAGACTTAACATAAATCTGCCAATCCAATCTCGTTCTACTCCTACCTCTGACCTCTGAGAGTCTGAACTTCATTCAACTCGACCTCTAGTTCACCCTCCAAAGTTCTGGTCTCATCTGAACCTAACCCAAGTCCCTCCATACTCTTCCCTGCACTTTCTGCACCTACCTGCTCCTACCTCCAACCCTTCATCTTGAAATTAGGACACCATATGAGGTGAAGGGTGCAACTTCTTATAAGTTGAAGCCAAGTCCTTTCTGTTCCCCTTTTGCAGAATCCACTATGACCTGACAACTTTCTGCTTTCAACATCTGCAGGGTCCAACCAGATTCTGACGTGCACTTCAGGATCAGTTCTTAACAGATACCCCAGACTTTTGCAAAGAATACAAAAGATATTGAGCAGAGCATTGAGGACATGGGTCAAAACAGTCAGCACAAGATTAAGAACATTATTCATCATTGCAACAGACTGACAGCCCACATGAGTGCTGTAAACACAAACACCATTTAGAAGATGATGAATGAGTGCCATTTGAGAAAATTGGAAGTCATCATGCACAGGTATTCCATGAGACTGAAGGAATATTTCCAATGAAGCAGATGGGCAATCACAATAAATGGGATATGCAGGATTTAATAATATTTCATGAATTATAGGGAGATTATTAACGTTAGACACCAAACTGGAAGAAGCAAGGGAAGTTGAATTGATGACAATCATTTCATGATCGTGACAAGTGCCTCCCATTATTTCCAGGGTTGTGCTCTGGCTGTAATTTGCCTTCCCCCACCTATTCCAATTGGAGTCCAGTTATTCCAGTTATTCCAACCAGAATCCAGTTATTCTGACTGGAGTCCAGCTATTCCAACCAGAGTCCAGTTATTCCAGTTATTCCAACCAGATTCCAGTTACTCCAGATGCTCAACTTAGGGTATATACCCTAATGGATAGTCAAATTTCAAGTCTTAAGTTGTCAAAGTGCCTACAAATATATTTGTGCAGAGTAAGGATTAAACTCAAGACATCTTGATTAGAGTGATCACATGACAAACCAAACATGTCAGTTGAGCCACAGGAGAATTATTAGTTGGTAATATAAGGTGTATTTATGACACTCAGACTCATAACTCTTTTTTTTCCCAAGTAATTAAGGGCAAAGTTTTTTAATTAACCACATCCCTCACGTTCAACGTGAGGGAGTGGAATATGATGTGATTAAATACATAAACTATGTTATTTATATATATAAAAAGCCCTTGCATTTGGTGTGAGGGGCGAGGTAAAAACATAAAGAAAAAAAAAGTGAAATGCAGGGGACGGGGAGGCGACACGGCCCCGCTGTCCTTGGTGCATCTCCTGGGTTCACCATCCTGGGTGCCCATTGTCCTGCCTGCTCCCTGTGGTCCCGTATCTCCCCATTGTTGCCCTTGGTGCCTGTCATCCTCCCCGCTCTGGTGCTGGGCCTGCCATGTCATTCAGTGCTGTTGTCTTCATCCTCGTTCCACTCGCCATCCACCCCACAAGCAGTTGCTTTGTGGGGCTGGGGGCAGGTAGTGCATCATTTGTTGTGTGGCCTGTTTGTGTTGTTAGTTGTACCAAAAGGAAGAAAATTAAATTAAAAAAACTTACTTATGGCCCAGGAGACATCAGTGATGTCTCCTGGGCCCTTCCTGTTGTTTCCCTCCCATCATCCGTCCCCACAATCCACCCTATGAGCAGTTGCTTGTAGGCGTGGGGTGGGTGCCATGGCACTCGTCATTGTCATCTGGCCCTGGTGGTGGTGGTGGTGGCGCCGCTGGTGGTGCTGTTTGGTGTTTTGTCATCATCACCAGCATTGTTCCACCCATCATCCACCCCACAAGCAGTTGCTCATGGGGCTGGAGGCAGGTGGTGTGTCGGCGTTGGCATCTGGGTCATCATGGTGGGTCCTGGGGCTGTTCCTCATTGTGGTGGGGCCCTGGTGCTCGTTCTTTGTTGTCATTGGTGACCATCATCCACTCACCCTACCCAACCTGCAAGCAGGTGCTTGCAGCAGTGGGAGTGGGTGGTAAGTCAGTGTTGCCATGGATTTCTGTATGGGGGGGGGGGGTTGGGGTGTGTCAGTGTGATGTGGTGCGCTTATGGCAGTTGGTGGGTGCTTACTAGGTAGATATCCCCCTTCTGGGGTCTCCTGGTATCCCTCTGCACCCACCTAGCCCGTGTCAACAGCCTCACATCCAATTTGAAAGGGGAGGAGGGGATTGGGTGGCTGTGGGCATGCATTGCATGTTTTCGTCACAGCAGGTCATCACCAGTAGTATATAACCTAAGAAGCAATAAATTACAATTAGTTGATTGATAAAAAGAAAAAGAAAAAAGAAAAAAACTTATCTATGGCCCAAACAACAGTTGCCATCATTTGGGCCCGCATTCCATCCAGTCGGCTCATTTGAAGGTTGTGGTGATGGTGGAAGTGGGCATGGGAACAGTGGTGGGAGGTGTGCACACAGTGGTGGTGGTAGAGTGGAGAGGAGGAGGAGGCGGCGTTGACGACGGTGGTGGTGGTGGTGGTTGTGAGCTGGCAGTCATGTGTCACATGTCATGCATACTTATTAATTATTCCATTAATGGCTGTGATTAACTATGCACCTTGGTTGGGTAATCAAAGTATTAAATGTATGTAGAGGAATAATTGCTTGGTAGCTCAGTGGTTAAGCACACTGTTATGTGTGCAGACCCAAGGTCAAGTGTTCAATTCTTACTGTATGTGAAACTTTTATTTGGGAAAGCACGTGCATTCCAGTTATTCCAATTAGTCCATGCATTCTGGTTAGTCTGGTTGTGATGAGACCGGTCAGATTCCAGGGATTCCAGCTGTAAATTGCTTATTCCGACTGGAATTGTGCTGCATAGGGAAAACTACATACAAAAAAAATTCCACTGGATTCCAGAAATTCCAGAAACTCCAGCCATACAAACTGGAATCCAATTGGAATAGGTGGGGGAGTGTAAAGTACTCTGCTCTGGTCATCTACATGCAAAAATTAAACACAGTAAAAAGAGAAACAAATATCAATGACTCACCTGCATTTTTCACCTGCTGCTCACATTGGAACGACCTGAATTCCACCAATCCCTCCAAAATGAGATAATCTCAATAATATGTCATCCAATCTCTCCCAAGTACAACATCAGAATGTAGTCCATTATCAACTTCCAAATTCACAATGCAAGTAAAACTTCCAGAACCCATATCAGCATTAATGGGAAGTGAGACATTGTTGCCAAGCACATTAAGAGTAGTTGCCAGTGTTTGAGATATCTTATAACTGGAAAATGAACCATCAAAGGCTGCGGAGACAAGTTCACCAAGAACCCAAGCTTGCAACATCACAATAGGCAAATGGAGATGACAAGGGAAAGTAGTCAAGCGACATGACTCTTTGCTGACAAAATTATTTCCATTACTTATATATTAAGTATATAACTGGGTAGCATGGCACAAAGTCACATGTTGAGTGCAGTTGACATGGAAGTTGAATTTTGCACTCTTCAAGTGCTCTCACCACACTCCATCGCTTTTGTTAACCTCTGCCTTGGCCATGCTGAGTTTTGGCCAAATGGTGGTTCTCTTCTTTTTTGTCATTGCATCTTGGGGTCAATCAATGATTTGTAAATTAATGTTCACATGGTTTTGTGGTTTGTAGTGACTTTTTGGCATGTTTTTTGGCTCCTGCTGCACCCTTGGGCAAGACTTTGCACTCCCCCCATATTTCTATTGGAGTCCTAGGAGTCCAATTGGAATCTGATAGGAGTCCTACTAGTCCAATACTAGTCCTAGGAGTCTGATAGGAATCTGATTGAAATGTATCTTGATGACCATGTACTCTTATTTGCAAGAAATTCCTAGTAAATTCCAAGTAAATTCCAACAGGTAGTCAGAATACCACACCATTTTGGAAGACTTAACTTGGTGAAAGTGCTTACAAAATAAATGAGCAGAGGAGGGATTGAACCCCAGACCTTGGGATATATAGGGAACTGCACGGGTTTTAGCCGCGGGTTTCCCACGCTTTTATTTCCTAATTTATTCAATGAGTTTTGCATGAAAAATCATGAAAAAAAAAGTTTCTGGAAGCTTTTTGTTGGCTCTTTGTGATCTAAGACATAAAACAATATTTGGGTGACATCTGTCATGTGACAAGGTCGAAAATAAATTATTTTGTTCCTTGTATCACAAGCATCCATTGAATAGCTATCAGAAAATCATTTTTTCATGAGTTTTCATGCAAAACTCATTGAATAAATTAGGAAATAAAAGCATGGGAAACCCACAGGTAAAACCCATGCAGTTTCCTAGGGATATAAGTGACATGACCACCAAACAAGTGCTCAACCAGTTGAGCCCCAGGAGCATTAATAAACATGTAATATAAAGTCCATTCAAAGCACTTAGGATTAGTTCACTTATTTTTAACCTCCCTCACAAGAGCTCAAAAAAAAATTGTTGAGCCCTCGTGTCTTCGCAAGGGAGTAGATAACTAATATAGATTTTTTTAAACCCTCTGGGGGGGAGAATTAATTATACTATTCAATTATACTATTTTAAATTCTTGTCATGATCTGTTCCTCACCTGCTCGGAACCCGCAACCTTCCGATCTTTTCCGCTTTTCCTAACTCAACTCCTACCACCTTTGTTCTGGCCCCCTTGCACTGCACACACTGCTGTGCACCAGGCCGCCGTGTACAGCAACCACGGCTGCCTTCCAAGGCTGCCGTCTAGTTTTGCAAATTCAACTATGGATTCCTGTGTGGCCTCTGCTAGGCAATTTATCTATGCAGTTGAGACACTGCCGCAGTTTCCGTTTCTGTTCTGCTCTTGTTCCGGACTCTAGTATTTAAGCTTAGTTAGTTTTGCTTTGTATTCCTCAGTTCATATATCGACATAGACTCGACTTTACCCTGTCAATCTAAAACCTCCTTCTACTCCAACTCCTGACCTCTAAGAGTCTGAACTCCATTTGACTCAACCTCTAGTTCCTCTCTGAAGTTCTAGTCTCATCTGAATTTAACCTAAGTCCCTCCATACTCCTTCCCGCATTTACCCGCACTCTCCCACTCCTATCTCTAAAACCTCTACCCGAAATTAGGACACCAGACGAGGTGAAGGGCGCAGCTTCTTACAAGCTGAAGCCAAGTCCTTTTCGTTACCCATCCACATAATCCGCTATGACCCAACAATCTTCCGCTCTCAAACACCTGCCGGGTCCAACCGGATGCCGACGAGCCCTTTCGGATCAGTTCTTAACAGTATATACAAACTCACACTTCACTCGTCTCTTCTCCTATGACCCCAACTGAAACTTGCCAGCGCACAACCAGAAACTCTCAACGTGCCGGTACCATTCCAGGGATCTCTGCAATTCAGCGATCCACACTTCCTAGCCCACGACCCACCTCAACATTCAGAGTAACTTCCAGACCTTCCAACATTTTCTGACAAATCAGTTTCGGAGCCCCATCAATCAGTGCAAACCTCATGTCTACTCAAGCTCAACAATCCCCCACAAATCCAGAAGAACCCTGATCCACGACTCCCCTTGAGTACGTAGGGGGCATCAACCAGCCTGAACCCTATGGGTTGGAAGATCGTGGTCTAGAGGACAGACCTCCCAGCGGACCCGACGACCATAGTGGTCTGGACGGCCCTGGGGGTGACCCCAATCCCAATGATCCTGATGATCAACCTCCCGTGGGGGGAAACCCTGATCCAGGGGATAGGTTCATAGATGTTCTTTACAACCTCTCGGAGAGTATCTGCACCCTCCAACAAAATAATGCACCCAAGACCGAGAAAATCAAAGTTCGCGACCCCAACACCTTTGATGGCTCCAACCCAAAGAAACTTAGAGACTTCCTAGTCTCGTGTAACCTTCATTTCCGTGACCGTCCACACGTATTTTCTTCTGATGAGAAAAAGATCATATTTATCCTTTCTTATCTCAAGGGATCAGCTCTCAGCTGGTTTGAGCCTGGTCTTAACGACCCGACCAATTCTGCACACTGGATGTGGGATTATGAGGCTTTTCTCGCCAAACTAGAGAGTAACTTCGGCCCACACGACCCACTCGGGGATGCGGAAAAAGCTCTTTCCAATTTAGCAATGAAGAAAAGTGGTCGCATCACAAAGTATAATGTTGACTTTTGGGAATTAGCTTCTAGGGTCAACTGGAATGAGGCAGCCCTCTGTGACCGCTATTTCCGCAGTCTTCCGCTCCGACTTCGTATAGAAGTCCTTCGGGGTGGTAAACTCGACACCCTTGCAGGACTGCGCTTGAAAGTGCAGGACTGTGACAATATCTACTGGATGCAGGAAGATGAAACCCGGTTCGAAACTAAGAATTCTGGGAACTCTTCTAACCCTGTCAAGAAGGACAACCCCAAAGGTTCCTCCCAGTCCACCAATCAATCCTCGTTGAGCTCCCCTCGGGGAAACTCCTCCAACCAGCAGCCCTCCACGACAAAGAACACTTCCAAGTCGTCCATCTCCAACAAGTTGGGAAAGAATGGCAAACTTACTGCGGATGAACGAGAACATTGCATGTGGGAAAGACTTTGCCTCTACTGCAGTGAAGAAGGGCACGTAGCAGGAAACTGCCCGAAGTCTAAAGCCGCAAAAGCCCACACATCCACTGTAATTCCTGATTCTGCAGACTCGGAAAAATAGTCCGCAACCCTCAGGATACAGCCATTGGGGCTGGGGGTTGTGTTGACCTTACCCACTTGGCTGCCTACGTCCGTCTCAACGTGTCCGCTCTTTCCGACCCTGACTCCTTAATCATCCTCTTAACTATTCCTGACCTTTCTGCCCCTGTCCGAACCCTCATTGATTCTGGTTCATCCCACTGCTTTCTTGACTCCTCTTTCGTGTTGAATAACCAACTCAGCACGGAATCCATTAACCCGATCGGTTTACGACTCTTTGATGGATCTTGCAACTCCACCATAACTCAAGTCGCCCAACTTCCGGTCACCTTTCCTACCGGTGAAATGTTCAATCTGTCATTTTATGTAACCTCGCTAGACTCTTCCTGTTCCACAGTACTTGGTCATAACTGGCTGAAGCAATACAATCCATTGATTGACTGGTCTTCAAGCCAAATCACTTTCTGCTCTGCTGATCATAGAGGTTCAGCACCCCAGACGTCTCCTTTGTCCCCGAACCTTCCAGTAGAAATCCTTGAATCCTCCACATTTTCCGAACCCCCCATTCCTCCTAAGTTTACACCTCCCGACATCTCTTTCATCAATGCTGCCACTTATGCGCGTGCTAGCAAACTCCCTGGGGCAGTAGCCTTCCAGATGACCGTCGCTCCAGAAGGGTTATCCGCCCGCTCGACCCAATCCTCAATCCCGCCGGATTTATCTGACATTCCCACTGAGTATCATGAATTTGCCGATGTCTTTAATAAGAATAAGGCAGACACCCTTCCTCCACATTGTCCTTATGACCTCAAGATAGAGACGGAAAATAATGCTCCCCCTCCTCCCAGTCGCATGTACTCCCTCTCTCCCTCCGAATTAGAAGCCCTACAAGTCTTCATTGACGAAAACGTCTGCTCAGGCTTCATCCATCCTTCTAAGTCTCCGCATGGAGCTCCTATACTTTTTGTTAAGAAGGACAGTAGCCTCCGACTTTGTGTCGACTACCAAGGACTCGATCATCTTATGAAGAAAGACTGCTATCCCCTTCCTCTCATTTCCGACCTCCTTGACTCTCCCCGAAAAGCCCACTTGTTCACCAAGATAGACTTGCGGCATGCTTATCCCCTAGTCCGCATCGCGGATGGTGATGAATGGAAAACTACTTTCCGCACCCGCTATGGATCCTTCGAGTGGTTGGTGGTTCCCTTTGGACTCACTAATGCACCCGCAGCGTTCCAGTGTTTTATGAACGACATCTTCAGCGACATGCTGGATGTTTGTGTCATCGTGTACCTCGACGACATCCTGATCTATTCAGATGACAAGTCCCAGCATGGGACTCACGTTAAAGAAGTCCTCCGCCGTCTCCGGAAAAATGGACTTTACACCTCCCCACAGAAATGTGAGTTCCACAAAGACACCATTGAATATTTAGGTTTCATCCTTTCACCAGATGGACTTCGGATGTCCGAGGATAAAGTCAAAACCGTGCTCGACTGGCCCGAGCCTAGGAAAGTTAAGGACATCCAATCCTTCTTAGGCTTCTGCAATTTTTACCGCTGTTTCATTAATGGTTATTCAGACATTGTCATCCCACTTACCCACTTGATGCGGAAATCCGCACCTTGGGACTTCAACAAGAAGTGCTGTGACACCTTTGAGAGGCTCAAACAAGAATTCACTCACGCACCCATCTTAACCCAATGGGTACCCGACTCACAAATGGTACTCGAAACAGATGCTTCTGACTATGCCCTAGCTGCTATCCTTTCGGTTTACACTGCGGATGGAGAAATCCATCCGGTCGCTTTTCATTCCCGCTCCTTCAATCCTGCTGAACTAAATTACGACACACATGACAAGGAACTCTTGGCCATTTTCGAAGCCTTCAAACACTGGAGGCAGTACTTCGAGGGTTCCGCAAACCCAGTTGATGTGGTCACGGACCACAAAAATCTTGAGTACTTCAGCACTACCAAGTTGCTCACCCGCTGCCAGGCCCGTTGGTCTGAGTACCTTTCCCAGTTCAATCTCATCATCCGCTTCTGCCCTGGGAAACTAGGGGCCAAGCCAGACACACTCACTAGACGTTGGGATGTCTACCACAAAGGGGGAAATAGTGACTTCGCCTCTGTAAACCCGACCAACTTCCAACCTGTATTCACACAGGAACAACTCTCCTCTTCCCTCTATCTCGCCACACCCATCCTTCGACAAGCAGTAATCATGGACGTTGAGAAACTCCACAACGACATCTGCAACTCTCTTCCCCTTGACCCTATATCTTCCATTCATCTCCTGACACCTGTTGACCCCAACTGGACCATAGATGAGGCAGGACTTCTCCACCACTTCGACCAGATTTATGTTCCAGACGTTGTGGATCTCCGCCTCAAAGTCCTCCAATACAAACATGATCATATCCTCTCCAGCCACTTCAGACAAAACAAAACCCAGCAGCTTGTCCGCTGGGAATACGTCTGGCCAAACCTCCACACCTTTGTCCAGGAATTCTGCAAATCCTGTATGACTTGCAAATAATCCAAATCGCCTCGACACAGTCCCTATGGGTTCCTAAAGCAACTTCCGGTTCCGGAACGACCTTGGAATTCCATCTCCATGGATTTCATTGAACAACTACCCGACTCCGCTGGTCACACTGCTATCCTAGTCATCGTTGACCGCCTCACCAAACAGGGCATCTTCATTCCAACTGTCAATGAAATCACAGCCCAAGAACTAGCCAACCTGTTTGTCCTCCACGTCTTCTCCAAGCATGGTGTTCTGTCGCACGTCACTTGCAACCGGGGATCCGAGTTTGTCTCTCATTTTTTCCGCTCTCTTGGAAAAGCACTCGACATGCGGATCCACTTCACTTCCAGTTATCATCTGCAAGGTGATGGTCAGACAGAATGACTTAACCAGACCTTGGAACAGTACCTCTGGATCTTCTGCAACTATCAGCAGGACGACTGGTCTCACCTCTTGCCCTTGGGCAAATTTGCCTACAACAATGCTCCTTCCGCCTCTACAGGTGTATCACCTTTCTTTGCCAATAAAGGTTACCACCCGAACATTTTTGTCTTTCCAGAGCGCGACTTAGCTTCACAGCGCGCCCGCGAATTTGTTGTCGATTTAGACAACCTTCACCAGGAACTTCGGAAACAACTTGCGGCTGCTCAAGAATGTTATCAAGGTCCTGCGGATAAACATCGGGCACCCGCACCTGACTTCGACATTGGTGATTTCACTTATGTCACTGCAGAAAATATCCGCACCACCTGTCCCTCCAAGAAACTCTCTGAAAAGAACCATGGTCCTTTTGAAATCATCGCCTGCCCGGGAACTCACTCAGTCACCCTGCGGCTCCCGGATCACATGCGGGCTATTCACCCTGTTTTCCATGTCTCTCAACTAGAGATACACTCCTCGAACACAATTCCAAATCGAGTACAACCTCCACCTCCTCCGATCACCATCAATGACAAGCTTGAATATGAGATCGCTGAAGTCCTTGACTCCAAAGTCGACAACCGATGTCGCTGCAAGATTCTCTACCTCGTCCGATGGGAAGGTTACCAGGGAACCGACAAAGAGACTTCCTGGCTACCTGGTATGGAACTTGACCACACCCAAGAACTCCTTGCGGATTTTCACACCTGCTACCCGCAGAAAATTGGACTGTTACCCGCTTAAAGATGATTCACATTACTTATTCACTCAGTCTGAACTCAGAA
The DNA here is from genome assembly GCA_026075535.2 of Tricholoma matsutake. Lineage (NCBI taxonomy): Eukaryota > Fungi > Basidiomycota > Agaricomycetes > Agaricales > Tricholomataceae > Tricholoma > Tricholoma matsutake. The sequence goes on along the minus strand of AP026543.1, from coordinate 9,791,331 downwards.
CAAACTTTATTGAAAAAAGAATTTTTTTATCCGACCGGATCCCTACAATACCTCCTCCGCTTCTCCCTCTCCATCTTTGTCATCCTCTCCTCCGACTTCACCACCTTCCTCCACTTCTCCACCTTCCCCGCCTTCATCCTCCTCTTCCTCACCCTCACCCTCCTCCACGTTGTCTGCCCACCTTTTTTCCAAATATCTTTGGAATCCTGCCCAGTCGTCTCCAGACTGGCGGATCCTGCGCCTCTCCCATTGGGACTCTCGTACTGCCCGCTCCACTTCCTCCTCATCCTCGTCACTCTCCCCCTCGATACTTTTGTCCGCCTCCCACTCCGGGTCCATTGCATCCCGGATCTCCTCCATCGACTCCCTCACCGCTGTCGCCACCTCCCCAAACCCTTTCCTCACCACCTTCACCAGCTGCCATAGCAGCTCCACCACTTCTCTGCTGTTCCTGCTCCGGACCTCGCTTTTCTTACTGTTGGGGCCTCCTGCCCCTCCCACATGACCTCCTCGCACTTGTGCTTAATGCACATGCAGTTATCGCACACACGTCCCTTCGCACCCATCTTGAAGCACAAAAGTTTTTGATATTGGCACCTAAGCCACTTGTCAGTCCGAAAACATTGAAAGAAAACCAACTACGCACCTTTTGCAGGGCAAGGCAGCCTGCACCCACACTGGACTCGCCGATTCTTCTGACCCCACCTGCGCCCTTGACGTGGCAATCTTCTTCTTCTTTGGGGACTTGCTCCCCTCGGCCTCGTCCTCCAAACCCGCAGCTGCAGCCGCCTGCTTCTTCTCCACGCATTTTGCAGCCGAAGCCTCTTTTTTCCGCGCCGCTGCCTGGCGCGCCTCCTCTGCCTTCGCAGCCTCCTCTGATGCTGTCTGCACCTCCTGCGCCTGATGTTCCTCCTCCCTTGCCACCTCCTCGAATTCTCTCACCTCCCACTCCATCTGTTCTTTCATCTCCTGCTCCCTCTGTTCGTACTGAGCCTTCATTGTGGCCAATTTCAGTTGAGCAGAGCCTGCTGGGGGGGACATTTTGTATAGGTGATGGAAGAAGGAAAACAACAAAATTTTTCAACCAATTGCCGCATTCGGGAGTCAACCAACTTCCTCATTTGGACTCGAACCTTCATGTGCCTCGTAGGCTCGGCACTAAGGGGGAAATACTGTCACGATCCGTTCCTCACCTGCTCGGAACCCGCAACCTTCCGATCTTTTCCGCTTTTCCTAACTCAACTCCTACCGCCTTCATTCCAGCCCCCTTGCACTGCCCACACTGCTGTGCACCAGGCTGCCATGTACAGCAACCATGGCTGCCTTCCAAGGCTGCTGTCTAATTTTGCAAATTCGACTATGGATTCCTGTGCGGCCTCCACTAGGCAATTTATCTACGCAGTTGAGACACTGCCGCAGTTTCCGTTTCTGTTCCGCTCTTGTTCTGGACTCTAGTATTTAAGCTTAGTTAGTTTTTCTTTGTATTCCTCAGTTCGTATATCGACATAGACTTGACTTTACCCTGTCAATATAAAACCTCCTTCTACTCCAACTCCTGACCTCTAAGAGTCTGAACTCCATTTGACTCAACCTCTAGTTCCCCTCTGAAGTTCTAGTCTCATCTGAACTTAACCTAAGTCCCTCCATACTCCTTCCCACATTTACCCGCACTCTCCTGCTCCTATCTCTAAAACCTCTACCCAAAATTAGGACACCAGACGAGGTGAAGGGTGCAGCTTCTTACAAGCTGAAGCCAAGTCCTTTTCGTTACCCATCCACATTTGACTCAACCTCTAGTTCCCCTCTGAAGTTCTAGTCTCATCTGAACTTAACCTAAGTCCCTCCGTACTCCTTCCCGCATTTACCCGCACTCTCCTGCTCCTATCTCTAAAACCTCTACCCGAAATTAGGACACCAGACGAGGTGAAGGGCGCAGCTTCTTACAAGCTGAAGCCAAGTCCTTTTCGTTACCCATCCACATAATCCGCTATGACCCGACAATCTTCCGCTCTCAAACACCCGCCGGGTCCGACTGGATTCCGACGAGCCCTTTCGGATCAGTTCTTAACAATTCTACAAAAAAAACCCACCCCCCCATTTTGTGCGGGGGAGGGGGTGGTGGCGCATCATGTCAGCTGTCTCATCAGCCCTGTCCCATCATTTCCCCTCCCTCTTGTCTCCATTGTGTCTCGCCTCCCTCACCTTGCCTCCCCCATGGCTTCCCTCCCCTCCCTCCTCTCCCTCCTCTCCCCTCCCTCCTCTCCCTCCTCTCCCTCCTCTCACCTCCCTCCTCATTTGTTCCACCCACCATCCACCCCACAAGCAGTTGCTTGCGTGGGTGGTGCATCATATGTTGGTGGTGGTGTTTGTCCATTGTCCCCTCCCTCCCCCTCCCCTTAAACACCCTACAAACATCTGCTTGTAGGCATGCATGGGGCAGGTGTTGCCCTCATCTCCCCTTCTGGTCATTGTCTCCCTTTCCCCTTGTCATTTCATCCCCCCCTTGTCACCCTTGTCATTCATCCCCCTCACCATCTGCACCCATGAACCACCCTACAGGCAGCTGCTTGTAGGTGTGTCATTTGGTGCCATTGTCGTCCCTCCATGCCATTCCCATGCTGGATGTCATTGGTGTCATGGGGGGTCCATGCACTCACAATCCACCCTACGAGCAGCAGCTCATAGGCATGGGTGGGTGCATTGTCAGTTTGTCAGTGATGTGGCACAAGGGGAGGGGTCGGGTGGTGCTTACCAGGCAGGTATTCCCCTTCTGGGGTCTCCTGGTGTTGCTCCCCACCCTCCTGACCATGATTGATACCCTCACATCCCATTTTGACTGGGAGGAGGGGGGTTGCCAGGGGTTTTGTTGGGTGTGGGTTTGGCTCACATCGGTCCATTGTTACCCATGTAGATTAGAACCTAGAAACAAAACAAATGAATTAGTTAGTTTACAAAAGTAAGAAACAAATGAAAAAAAAACTTACTATGGGCCCAAATGATGATTGCATCATTTGGGTGTCGTTTGGGCCACACAGCATCAAAACCAGTCATTTCCAGTCTTGGGGGCTCATCTAGAGATGGGGGTGGAGTGGGAGTGGTGGGAGTTGCTGGGTTGAGGTGATTGAGGTGGGGGGAATGGAGGTGGCATGCTTGTCATCATTGGTGGTGCTGGTGGGAGTGATGAGCTGGCAGGTGTGATGATGCAGCTATGTGCTTTGTCATCACACCCATGGGAATGATATGTAGTGTAGTATGATCACTTACCTGTAATGACTGTTTAGCCTAATGGTATTGTTGTCAGTTTAGGCTTACATAATCTTCTGTAATGTCAAGTGTTCAATTCTGGTGTGCGCATTGACATTTTCATACTATATTACTAAGCAAGGCTGCTTTCATTCCTATTGGAATCCTATGTTGTCTGATGTCTTAGCATAACTTTGGAATAGTCCTATGTGATTCCTCTGATCAGAAATTCCTAGGAAATTCTGATAGTCTGATTGGAATCCAATCAGACTACATCGGACTGGACTAGGACTAAACCTGCTATTTCATGTCAATTTGGCTGGTGAAAATGACATCGGAATATGGTCAGAATCATCAGATTCCTATAGGAATATGGGGGGGAGTGTAAAGACCTCCCCTTGGGACCCAATCCAACAGCAAATCCTGTGGCTGCAAACTTGCCATGTCAATCATGATGCGCTCAATGTATTCTTTTGACATTCTTCATTTATTTTGGCTATTCAAGTTCCGGTTCTTGTCACGGAGTACCAAGACCCCAATCACACAAAATGATTTGTAATTTTTTTCAAATCTGTTTAGGAAATCAGTCTGCTTACAAATGGATCAACTGTGTTACAATTTTCCTTGTAACTCATGGAACCCGACCGACCCGACTGACCCGACGATCCCCTCCAGACAGGAGGTACTACCTGATTCATGCCTAGGGCATGTCCTTGACACCAGACACATGCACGACGCATGCCAACTGCATGCATTCAATCCCCTTCCCATGGAAGGCACACTTGATGCATGGTGACTCCATGCACCCGAACCCATTCCCACACATGCTATGATATGACAGCCCCTTGACATGAGGTCCGTGATGTCGGACTCTCACGATTGACATGCTGCGCCGCAGCATGCCCTTGACATCGGATCCTTGACATCAGATCTGTAACTTTGGATGCCTCATGCTAGGCATGAGGCTTATCTCTTATTGTTCCCTGACATGCTGCCCCGCAGCACTCCGTGACATCGGATGCCTCATGCAAGGCATGAGGCTTATTGTTTCTATTCATACCTGATACACATCTACCTTTCCGATTGGACGATAAGGACCTTCCTACTAGTATAAGTACTGCGACTTGTAGTAGGGATGTCCTTAGTTTAGATCTAGGCAGTTAACAGCCTTAACTTGCAACTCGCGAACTTACTCAAAACCACTAAGGAAGCCCCTTAGTGCGTGAACCTGAACGACTCTATGCAGAAGCCCTGCTAGAGTGCACTACCTATCTTATGTCGGATGCTCCGAGTAAGACTAGTGCTGAACAACTTGCCAAGGAAGCACCTTGTCGAACGACATCGACTAGATCGAGTGGTTGAGGCTTTGCCCTTAACAAACTGACCATTTGCGACTAATGAGGAGCGAAATAGTCACATTATGTGACCAATTACATACACATGCAAATTGGGCATTCTGAATCTGTCATTTTGTGGACAGTAAAACCCACTACTAAAGTAGTGGGAATATTATTTCTTTGTAGGATGTACCCCAGTGGTGTATCCCCTGCCTACTGAGGCCACAACTACACCTTCTGCTGTATTGCTTGTCAGTCTGTGACCACTTCACCTAACCTTCCCACAGTGTGCCACATATTAGTGGACATGATCCTTTGGAACAGCAAGCCAAGATCTTTTTGGAGCTGGATTTGAGGTCTGTGCCAAACATACATTCTATCAAAAGACCACAACAATTAACTGTGCCAGCCAAGGCTCATGTGAAATCACCCAGAACATCCCCCATGATGGCGTTACCCAAGTCTGCAATCAATGGAGATAGCTTGTCTTGTCTAGGCTCCTGTAATCCTCAACCTCATGTACAAGTTTGTTGACAATGGTATCATGTTGCATGGAGCACCACCATTTTGGATTCCCTGCATGTGCTTTGTTGAGGCTCACTAGCCATTGAGTGTGTCACAAGCAAATTTGGTGAGGCCAGGGCATTCCTGTCAGAGGAAGTGATCAGTAGGGACAAAGGCCACTTCAGGAAGTATCTGAACAATGTGTCAGCTGTTCTGGTCTCATTTACCAACCAAGACGATGAGGAGCAAGCAGAGTTCCTTGTGTTCTTGCAGCATGTTCAGTACTTCAAAACAAAAAAAATGGCATTGGTGGCTGATTATCAAGGTAAGTCTAAACTTTGCAGATGGCTGCCTTCATACATCTCTGTGTTGTTTTTGCCAGGTGGAAATTTGGTCCTAAGTGACCCTCAAATTGTAACTGACAGGTGAGCCCCATCAATTCTTACATATCATTTATACTGACCAAATTGTTGATACTGCATTATAGTGCATTGGGGTACATTTTCACTGAAGGAAATGTGCCTAGCAGTCATCAAACCTTTGAGACCCACCATCAATGCAACTGCTTTTGCAAATTCTTTCAAGTACCAACTGACTACAACATTTGGGAATCTTGATTCACTCCATTGACTCCTCGTCCTTTAATGGTGGCCCAGGCCATTCTCATCAAATAATCATTGTCCATTGCTTCTATCCCTACTTCTGCTTTTGGCATTTTAATCACTAACCATTCCATTCCTTTTTTTCTGTTCTTAACAAACACACCCATTTCATCTTACTGACTACTCCTCTATTCATTTAGTTTTTTTAATCCAGCCTTGGACACTCCTCTTTTCATCCACATAACTCACTGTTCTTAACAAACACACTCATTTCATCTTACTGACTACTCTACCACTCATTTAGTTTTTTTTAATATGGCCTTGGACACTCTTCTTTTCATCCACATAACTTTATTCTACAGCCTAAATGACCATAATTGTTGTCTTCATTTTCTGACCACCACAAAAAATATTCCAAATACAAAAACATGATTTTTCGAGGTCCTTGATTGCCTTTCTCAGTCAGCTGCTTATAAATTGCAGCATTGTCACAGAAAACCAAGCTGGCCATGTTGCCATACTATTACAAACTGGGAGTTGCAAAATTTTGAGCAAATGGATGACTATAACACATTGGGTTCACCTTTCTTTAATTGGACTAGAGGATTTGGTAGACTAGTACCTCAGCTAAGTGCTTATAATATCAGTTTCTTCATAGGATGTTGTGGGATCCTCTCAGAAGGAAGCCAGATGGCCAGATCCTAAAAACAGGGAGTTGCAAAACTTTTGTCATGGTGTATCACATAGCAGTTTCATCTCTGCTTCAGCACACCCTCTAGTTGATGGGGTTGATGTTCGACTTTCTCATGCTTTCAAGACTGTGTTCAGAGTGTAATATTATGTGAACTAAGAAGCTATATACAGAAGTATGTGTAATTGATGGTATATAGACTGAAAGATTAAGGATTATTAAGAAAATGGTGTATAGTAATAAACAGGCCAGGGAGGCAACAACGGTGAGGCTCTGTTGCCTTGACTGACTTTTGGCATTTTTGTATATTGAGAATAGCTTGATACCATGTGCCTGGACCACTTAGTGTTGAGAGAGGACCCATCGACTTTTGGGGTCATGCATCCATGTAAATACTCTGAGAATGTTATAAATTTTATTGGAATTGATATTACCCTTGACTTATTTCTTACTGGTTGGCTTGAAAAAATGGCCTATCCGACGGGAATATGTTTGGCCCAATCTCCACACCTTTGTGCAGGACTTTTGCAAGTCTTGTACTACCTGAAAACACTCCAAATCTCCCCAACACAAACCCTACAGATTTCTAAAGCAACTTCCAGTTCCAGAAAGGCCTTGGAACTCAATTTCCATGGACTTCATCGAACAGTTACTGGACTCCAATGGTCACACTGCCATCCTAGTCATTGTAGACTGACTCTCCAAACAGGGTATCATCATCCCCACAGTAAATAAAATCACGGCACAAGAACTCGCTAATCTCTTTGTCATGCACGTCTTCTCCAAACATGGTGTTCTGTCCCATGTCACCTGCGACTGGGGTTCCGAGTTCATTTCCCATTTCTTCCACTCTCTCTGGCAAGCCCTGGACATGAAAATCCACTTCACTTTGGGTTACCATCCAGAAGGCAATGGACAAACTGAATGCCTCAACCAGACCATTGAACAGTACTTGCAGATCTTCTGCAACTACCAACAGGACAACTGGTCCCAGCTTTTACCCTTGGGGGAATTTGCATACAACAATGCTCCCTCAGCTTCCACCAGAGTTTCGCCCTTCTTTGCCAACAAGGGTCACCACCCGAACATCATGGTTTTCCTGGAGCACAAACTAGCCTTGCAATGTATGCACCATTTTGTGGTCGACCTTGATGATCTCCACCAGGAACTCTGGAAACAACTTTCCGAAGCACAGAAGTCCTGCAGACAAACTCCAGGCACCTGCTCCTGACTTCAAAATCGGCGACTATGCTTTTGTCAAAGGCGAGCACTTACACACTACACGACCCTCCAAGAAGCTTTCAGAAAAGTTCTATGGCCCCTTCGAGATCATTGCCTGTCCAGGTACCCACTCAGTTACCCTTCAACTTCCAGATCACCTCCAGGGTGTCCACCCAGTATTCCATCTCTCCCAACTAGAAGAAGACACTCCCAACACGATTCCTAACTGTATTCAACCTCCACCTCCTCCAGTCATTATAGACAACAAAGTGGAGTATGAGATTGCAGAAATCCTCGATTCAAAAATTGGCAACCGCCATCCATGCAAGCTACTCTATTTCATTCGGTGGGAAGGTTACCAAGGAACCGATGAAGAAACCTCCTGGCTTCCCACTACAGAACTTGATCATGCCCAGGAACTCATCACAGACTACCACACTCATTACCCAGGGAAACCCGGTCCTCTCTCCACCTAACAACCATACAATTCCCAAACAAACAACATTCATTTTAACAGACAAAGAAAACAAAAAACAAAATCTAATCCCTACTCCCCCCTCACTCCTTCACCCTCTGCTTTCTCTACCAAACCAGACAGTTCTCCTGGCACCTCTTACCCTCTTCATCTGCTTCGTCCTCTTCTTTGTCCTCCTCTTCCTCCTTGGACTCTGGCCTCCACTCCAGATACAATGCCCCTTGGATGTTCGACATTGTATCTTGAATGCCCATTATACCCTCACTTATAACCTGGAGCTCCAGAGCTCCCGCAATTCTTTCTTCATCCCCTTTACTGCCCCCACCAACTCCCTAAGCAGCTCCATCACTCCCTCATTCTCCCCTAGCCCAGGTCCCACCAGCAACACCTGCCCCTCCCACACAACCTCTTTGCACTTATGTTTTGCCTTGGTGCAGGGCTTGCAGGCTCAACCCCAGGTTCCCATCCGGAAACACAACAACTTTTGACTTGAACATCTACTAGAAGATGCAATGAGAATAAAGGGCAACTCATTTTTTGCATGGAATGGCAGCTTGTAGCTGCACAGGGACCTCAGTTTTGGGCACCTCTGCCCTCACCTTTCCTTTCACCTTCTTCTTGGGGGAGGCGCTCCCTTCAGCCTCGTCCATCTCTGCGGCTTTCTGCTTCCTCTCTGCCCTTTTGGTGGCAGCCACCTTCCTCTGCTCCTCTTCCATGGCCTTCTTCTCCACCTCTACTCTGGCCACCTCCCTTGCAGCCTCCTCAGTGACCCTGTGCTCCTCAGCCTCCCTTGCCTCTTTCTCAAGCCAGAGCTCCCCCATCAACTTCTCTTGCTGGGCCCTGAGGGCTGCACTCTTCTCTGCATGCAAGGACATGGTAGTATGGTGGGTGGGAAGGTGAAGGATGGTAGTGGTGGTGGTGGTTGAAGAAAAACCTGGGAACCCATCAAAATCAACATACCTGATTTGGATTCAAACCTTCATGTGCCTCATAGGCTCGGCACTAAGGGGGAAATACTGTCAAGACTGATTCTCTCAACTGGATTTCTGATCATTTTCTGCCCCCCTTCCCAGCTGCCTTGCATCACAGCCCACCTCCTATCAGCAGCATGGCCTAGAGGCAAAATTCCCTCATTTCCAATTCGATGAAACAGTTTCAGGATTTGCCTCGGGAGCCGGTTTGCATATTACCACAGCCTCAGAAACTCTGACCTTTGTAAATCAACAAAGTCACTTAATTAATACCACTCCATTTCGCTCCAATTCATCTCTTAAGTCTTCCTCAAACTTTTACTCGTCCTCTCCGGAAAACCTCTGGTCCTCTGATCCTCCCCTCTCACCTTATCTGAAATTAGAACACTTGATAAGGAGAAGGGCACAGCTTCTTACAAGCTGAAGCCAAGTCCTTTCTGTCCCAACCCTCGCCTCGGAATTCCATCAGAATCCTGCTCCTATCTGACTCTTCCCTTTCAACTCCTACTGTCCAGGTATGACCAGAAATCCAATATCTCCTTCTTCCAACTCAGAACTTACCAGAGCTAGAGATTAAAACCAAGGACAGTCTTTCCAGAATTTACAAATCTCTGCTCAATGATCAAGCAATTGCAAGACAATGGTGTGCTCTATTCTCAAGCAGCTTAAGATCCAAAGATGATTACCATGAAGGTATTTGGTTCATGGGATGATCAGGTGCAGAGGTGCCTCGATCTCTTAAAAATTGCATTTTTGTCATTTTGCAACCCAATACACGTGATAGTACATAAGGTCCGATTTCAAATCAATCAGATTTTCACACCGAATTGGCAGCTAAATTAAACTGGGAAGTCATCACATCCATTCTCTACTTATACTTTCCAGATTTCAAAGAAATGTTATATCCAGTATTAGAGTATACCTGCTATTGTCTGCTAAGTAGACACAGTGTTGATATGGTGAAGTTGAAATGGGCTTGGAGGCAGAAATAATGTGTGTCAGGTTTTGAGCAAAACCAGGCTCAATATTAATGTTTGTGGGCCCGATGCTCAGTATTGAGTTCCCATGCCAGTATCGAGTCTGCATTTGGCCTCGTTAGTTGTAGTGTACAATATTCCATACTAGATGCCCCTAAAATTTTTCAATCCCAGAGCCAGTTACTGATCTTGTTTATCTTGATGCAATGGGGTCTTCTCAGCTTTTTTTAACCATGGTTCATTCATTCTTGGGCTTTGCTCTGCCTTGATCTCAGGGTCTTGGGTGTCACCTCTTTGCTCTCTTTCTAGGGCACTACCCTTACAACATCATACTATAACTCTTGAATGCCTCTGGACATTCTCACTCAAGATTTCTGAAGCTACTATGGAGTGTGTCACCTAGTGGCTGCTACTTTTGTATAGCTGCCAATCTGACTGGTGAATTTTTTTTTTAAATATGACTGAAAATGAGCATGAGAAGACTATAAGAACATTACAAGATTCAATTATGTAGATTTTGTAGCCAAAAAATGGTCAGGAGTACAGTAAAGGTTAGACTGGTGGGTTTGACTAGTAATCAGGGGGCTGCAGCAACATTGAAAATTTGAACACAACAAATCTATGGCCCAACCAAAGAAACAGCATAAAGCCAGCAGAACAAGCTCATGCTGGGAAAATTCTTGCATGACAATTTGATGCTTAGTAATACACAGGTACCATTGGTAATCCACCAATTCTGTTGTGGTCAAAAAAATAACTCAGTCAATTTGGAGTTTTGTGACTATTGCTCTAGCCAATCTTATTCTAACCACAAATGGAGCATTTTGGCTAAACAAATAAGAAAAAGGGTAAAAATTATGGGCTGAGTTTCCACTATACAAAAGTAGCAGCCACTAGGTGACCCACTCCATACACATGTTTGTGTCTCGACATGACATGAGGTTTTCACTTGCACAGCCACTTTGATTTTTAACTATCATATCTCCTCTGTTGTGGGTTCATTTTCTATCATCTCTTTTGGACTCTAATTGACTTGCACCATGCTTCCTTTCCTGTCATGATCAATCCCCATACTTGCTCTTTCATATGCATCTAGGTACAATCTAGGTAGTAGGTTCCGAGTTCTCAGTAATGAGAACAAGGTTTTGTCAGTATGAGTGAGTGCAGTGTCTTGTGTGATCTATTCCTGCTGCAGCAATTCCCCTTGTGGGCGAACCAGGAAATTCTTTTGGGTGTTGTGTCAAGTGCCCCTTTTGGGCTCTCTAGCCTGGGCCCTGACTGAGATTTGGCAGAAGTAAGAAAAAATTCCAGATCGGTATCCATGGCTATACCTGGTGTAGCCGAAAGCACAGAAAGGGGCAGCTCTCAGTTTAGCCCCCCCCCCCCCCCCTCTGCCCTTGAGTAGGCCCATGCCCCGGTCCCATGTCCCTCTGTAGTCACTCAGTAGTGTAACAAGGACATGTGCCGCAGCACCTCTTTTTTTTTTTTCATATACAAGAGAGCGGATGGACACTAAGCAGTACATGCATTTTTTCATGACCATGCCTCTACACTTCCATGCCTGCACTCTCATCCTCTCTCGCTCTCATCCTTTTCCTCTCAATTCCTTCATATCCCACCCTTTGTTTGAGGGTTGACAATGGTGGCATTGCCAGCAAAGTCAGCTTGCACTGGTTTAAAGCCTACAGCACTTGGTCAGGCTCCCTAGTCCTGATGTATAAGAGAGGCTTACCATGCTGAAATCTGGATCTAATAGAGCGATAGACTGCAGAACTACAAGCATCTTCCTCCTCAATTTTGTAGGAGACCCAGACCTTATTGGAACTGCCATGAAGGACACTTGAACTTCTATGATATCACCCCTGCAAAAGATCTGAGGCCCGCCTGCATTGATCAAACCTATTGTGGCACATGTTCACATCAGAGTGCGTGGTGGGTGGTTGACCAAAATAAATAGATACCTCCAGCTGCCATCTGCATCTTTCGAGCTCTTGTAATAAAATACTTTATTATCTTCTGTGTGGGTATAAGCCTTCTTGCCTTTGTTAGACAGCATCTCTCTAAAATGCCATGACTGTCCACCCCCACCATGAATGGTGTGCTTTGCAGGCCTGGCACATCTTTTGTAGGTGTCAGATAGTGGTTTGATGCACTAATTGCTGGCCTGTCTGCGTTCCCTACTTCCCAGTTCTCAAAACACCTCCGGTGAAGGCCCTATCAAACAACCTGTGGATCTCAAGGCTCGTGTTTGCTGTGTGGTTAAACAGCTCAGTACCAAGTCCTCCAACAGTGACAGACTGCCTCAGGTACTTGTATTTCTGTGTTGGTGTCCTTAGGAAGCTTAGCCCCTCATCCCATGTAGAGCTCTAAGACCTACCTCAGAACCTCTGTCAAGGGTGGGAGCTCCATGCTTATAAGCATGCCTTGGATGGTAAACACAGCCTCAATCAAAAATTCTCCTTGACTATCAAGTCTCAAGAGACACCATGATTCTGGATGAGAATATTGTTCTATCTTGATTGTTTGCTACACCCTGACAGTGATTAAAAACCCGCAGCAGACCATTTAAAAAGAACACCTTACATTGACCAGTTCCGAAAGGTAGTCTGTGTCTTCCAAAAAAAGTGGTTCCATGGCTAGTTCATCCAGAATTGCACCTGCTCAGCTGTCAGAAAAGCTAACTGGCAAGTGGGAGCACTTACATGCTTGGATGGAGTTGTATTTGGGGTCCATGAGAAGTCTGGACCAGAAAGATGAGAAGCCCACCCCTGTTATAATGTTTTTCTAACACCCCCTCTCTCAAACAAGGTCCATCACTAATTTATTTTAACTGCTAGGTGAGCTTTTTCTTTGCTCCCCTCATTTGCAAAATAGACTTCTCACCTTGGAGGTGTCCTGTCTGATCGCTCCTACACCCAAAATGATCTGGCTCCTTTTAATTTTGATGCACTTTGTCTCACTGCTCCCAAAAAAAGAATGGTGTTGGCCCCTCTACAACTTGCTTATCAAGCTTTTTGTGCAAAGACGTTCATGACACACCAATGACCCTATGCCTAAAATCACTGTTAAATCAAACAAGCAAGTACTTTCCTGTCACAATGAATCAGCTCTCACCCATCCTTCAGAACCAAGCAACCAGCCGCTCCCAAGGTTCCTACCCCAAAGTCTGTTCCACCCTCCATTGGTTGCATGGCCTTATATACTGACCACTTGAAGGATTGACTATGACTTTGCTGTGTATGCCTGCCAGGGTTCTTTTTTTTGGTTCCACCCTTGACAGTCTTCCCTCTGTTATATTCTAGCCTCATAGCAGGTGAGCTGGGAGGCAATTCTTCGTGAGGACCGCTCCGATCATTGGCATCATGCTAACATTCTGAGTCACCTTAGACTGAAAATATCTCATAAATGCAAAGACCGAGTCATCAGATTAGCTTGCCAGAAATGTGAGTTGAATGACATGTCTGTTTAATATTTCATACTAGTCTGAACAGGCAGTGAAATTGTTGCACAACCCCCTGCAAAGAAGACATGCACCATGGTCAAACCTGAACCCAGCTCATCTGCATTCAAGGACCTCGTGGTGGTCTCTATCATGGTGGTGGTCTCTATCATGTGAGAAGTTTTCTTTTTTTTTTTGGGGGGGGGGGGGGGGGGGGTTGCAGTGGGGGTCATGACCATGTTCCTTATTGGACACCTGCAGATCAATACTCGATGAGGTGTTCCAAGACACTACTGACCTTGACCACAAGTTGGCATTTGGGTCTGCCACATAACTTTCTCTCTTCGTCAACTTGAAAAGCTGAAGCTCACACCTCTTTTTTGTTTCAGCAAGCCCTCTTCTCACCCTAAGTCTCTCTTGTTTATATGATGGTGGTGACTTTGTCTCATTGGTTTTAGGAGACTCATTACAAAGAGCCAAAAACTCGCTGCAAGTGCACCATCAAAGGCAAAAAAGATAAGTGAGCAGAAGGCAAAATCGCAGGAATCAGAAGATGCCACTTTGGAGTGAGCAACCCCCCTATACACTATCAATGCTGTCAAACAGCTATTTTACAGAACTTTGCCCCCCAAAGACCCCGTGGCACCATCCGCACTGTCTGATGATGGACTGCCCTCCATAGCAGAGTTAGTACACTCGAACTTCTTTGAAGTTCTTTCTCTTTCCACATGGTTTCTGATGATTGTCCCTTAGCTTGTTGGCATTCTACAAGTGATCCATAGCAGCTGACAGCACTAGCAGCATGCTGGCCCAGCCCCTGTGAGTGCTTCCTGGACCATCATTCATTGGTTTCCTTACTGTCCAATGGAAAAAAAAAAGGATCTGTTTACCAGTGGTTCCCACCAATGAAGCTGGAGCCTTGGTCACAGCCACCCCCTTGACTGGCCTCAGGTTGGAGGCAGACCTTGACACGATCTGGGAAGGCCTTGATCAGGATGGTGTCCAGAGCGCTAAGCCTGACAATGAAGCCCAAGTGCCTGCCCAAAGGTCACCAAATTCAGATTTGAACAGCCTTGTTAATGAAGAGCCAGGCAAGGATAATGGCTTTACAGTCATGGTGGAGGAGCTCCAAGATCCTCTGTTAAAGCCCTTGTACCAGGGTTTGCCCCCATTGCCATTAGTGTGCCATCACCATTTTTTTCTATATTTTTTTAAATATTTTTTATTTGGCAATGTTTTGACTGTTTGCCCAGCCAGCTGTGTGATGTCAAACCTTTTGATGCAAACGAATCCACCGAGACTGTGAGGTCTCCATTTGCCGAGACCTGTCAGGAGATGACCCAAGACAAGGTTTGGTACGTGTTTCCAAACCCACTTTGGCCCATATTGAAAATGACTTTTTTAATAGATGCCTTCTTAGAGCGCTTAAATTCATCAAGTCAGGGCAATATGTGAACACGGCTCACATTGATCCTAAGCTGGTGTATGTGGATGATCACTGACTTAAAATGTGGCCACCAAACAGCTCACTGTTGGTGTGATGGTGGGCACAATAACCAAATCTTATTTGACCAGTCCAACTGAGGGAGGCCGATGCACTAACCCATGGCTGTTCCACAAGGTTACAGTTGCTCCATTCACCCAAGACATGAGATGGGACACTTCCCTCTGAGGCTTTATCTTAGGATTTCATATTATTCCCAGCCTCAGTAGCCCCTCTGGGTTTGGGTTTTCTACCCAGGGTGAAAACCATGGTGAAAGCAAACCTGGTATGGACCACTTTTCACTTTTTTCCCCCTCTTTCCAATTGCAATTAACTGAATTGAGCTAGCTGGCTTTAGTAGCGGCTCATTGGTGTCTCTTGGCCTCAAAACAATATCCTCAACACTCATTGCAAAGGGTGGGAATGCCAGGTACAAGGCATCTAGGGGGTATGATGAGCATGGTGAGCCAAGTTTTCAATGTACAAGCTAAACAATCACACCCCATGATCAGTACCCATATATGATGGATGAGCCACAGACACCTGCACCACTGTTTCTTTGTCAGACACTGACTTTAAACAACTTTTGACCTGGCCACCATACACTCACCCTTCAGATGAGATCCCGTTGAAGAGTGTGGTGGCTGTCAGATGCACCCTTGTGACTTACCTGGGCACCAATGGCCAGAGCTTATCCTCAAACATTCAGTTTGTGATTGTGATCTCAGTACTGCAAGAGATGGAGTGAGGGGTCTTATACTGGTCTTATTTCTCATCATTATTGCCTGTGTAATTTTAGTGCCCAATTCTTGGTCACCTCAAGCACAGTCTTCCCTTTGCTTTTTATGTAGACCCATCACAGTGTTTTTTTTATAACTGTTTTTCTGCTTTTGTTTTGGGGAATGTATTAAAGGGCTCTCAAAGTTAGGAATCTCAATGTGGCGAATGTGATCCTCGAC
This sequence comes from Tricholoma matsutake, assembly GCA_026075535.2. NCBI lineage: Eukaryota > Fungi > Basidiomycota > Agaricomycetes > Agaricales > Tricholomataceae > Tricholoma > Tricholoma matsutake. The sequence continues at coordinate 9,775,429 of AP026543.1, read as the reverse complement.
TGCTACAAAACTTGGGAAAGCCACATGCCAGTTATGGACCTTGCAAAAAGGGGTTGCAAAGACAACGTCTGACTTGGCCTCATCAAACCCACAGTCTCAGACATTTATAATTTGTTTACCACACTCCCCATCTCGACATCGAAAACGATGACCCTGACCCAACCCAATGGCAAATCCTGTGGCTGCAAATTTGCCATGTCACACATGTTTTAAATGTTCAACAAACATTGCCCATGCTGCCAAGGACTTCAAAATATGCAAGGTAAGTTCATTTTTCATTCTTGTTCATTCTTTCTACTAACTTTTTTTTACTTTCCAGGTTATGACCTGTTTCTCACCCATGATGGCCCAGCAACACCTGCCACACCTCCTCCCCATCTAAACGGGATGTGAAGTTGTCAGGAAGGACTCAAGCGGCCACAGGGAGCAAAACCACAGTGGGAGCATGCTGAGAGTCTGGTGTAGCGGCATGCCCATGAGTTGCACATCACCTACACCCACTGCAACCACTACTAACACCCACCATTACCACTGCGAGCCCCTGCTTGCAGGGCGGGTAGGGGGTAACAGGGATGATGGCCATGGGAGGACTATGACCAGGAGACAAACAACAGCAAGAAAGGGACAGGAAAAGCGACCCCAGGGACTGACTACCAACAAATGCACCCAGTTGACACAGCAACCCCCTACCGCCACTGTGAGCACCTGCTCGCGGGGTGGATATGGGTGCATGGGGAATAGCCTGGTGATGGGGACAGGGATGACTACAAAGACAAGGACGATCTGACAGGACAAGGATGATGGGCCAACAAAGACTAATGGTGAGATAACACAGTGATGACAATGGGATGGTGGTACCCCAACACCTGTATCCCCAACTCCCTCGCATGTTGTGTGAGGGAAGTTCATATTCTTAGAAGTAGTTTTGCCTGAGTCATTTTTTTTCTTAGTTCTTGCATAATACCACCTGCCCAAACATGAGGGAGGTTAATTATAATAAATATGTTGTCTTAGTAATGGCAAATTCAGCATTACTTTTTATCTCATTAAAATTATATGTCAAGCTGTCCTGTTAAAGCTGCTGTGAGATCACTGAGTGGTGTGGTCATATGACCTTCAAGATGTTGGAATACAAACCATGGTGTAAGTTTGGGTTAGGGTTAACCATGGGCAAATCTTACACAGCCACTGGTTACAAATGTCTCACACATTGTTGAAACTTCTCTATTCTATTTGACTGATTTACTCCACTATGTATTTCAAAGATTGTATCCTACCTACCATATATTAGCTAAAGGCTATGCTTGTAGTTATGTAGAGTACATAAAAAGTGACCTACTTCATAGTAATACCTCAGTCTGTTCTACACTGACTGAGGTGAGCATAACTTCCTTACTGATTATTTATATCTTACTAACTTATAGTAGTATATCTGATTCCATTAGGTTATGGGCCCTGAACTCAGTGTTTAAAGAAACACAAATCATCCACTGTATTGCTTGAAACAAATCTACACCACTATATCCACAATGTCTATGAAACTCAGAGACGAATTCCTATGTTTCCTAAACTCAATGTTGCTGATACAAATTGGGTTATCTACAAGGACCACTTATGATGCATGAGGCTATCTTCATCATATTGATGGCTCAGAGAAGGAACCACTCGATCCAATTGACTGCACTTCAGGCTCACCGCTCACTCAAGAGGACAAAGCTGAGGAAGTGGAGTGGAAGAAGTTGCTGAAGGCCTGGAAACAAGGTGAAGCTATTGTTAAGCAACAGATTGCAGGAACAATTCTGGACTCACTGTTTATGAAGATCCACATGCAAGGCACTGTTAAGCAGATTTGGGAAGCACTGTCAAAAGACTTCCAGAACAAGTCTCAGATGGTGTCAGTTGACCTGCACTGCAGACTTCAGGAGGAGAAGTGCCAGGATAGGGTGGATATCAGAGCTCACTTCAATAAGCTTCAAACCATGCGAGAGGACCTAGCCTCCATGGGACATCCTCCTACTGAACAGGACTTCTATGCCATCATCCTTGGATCTCTTCCTCCATCATACAACCCCTATATCTCCACTGTGAATGCCACATATAGTGTTCTCAGCACAACCCTCTCATCCAGTGATTTGATGCTCACAGTCACTGAAGAGTATGAACATTGATCCATGAAGCAGAAAGGGGGCCAGAAGGAGGAGAATTCTGCCTTCTCAGCCAACGACTCAAAATCCCAGAAGAAGAACATTGAGTGCTGGGCACAAGGGGGAGGCAAAGAAGGCCAAGAAAGTAAAGTGGAAGGCCAAGGAAACCGCTGCAGCTGTGAAAGAAAAGTTGAAAGAGGATGAGAAGGAGGAGGCATGGTTTGCACTTGCTGAGGCTAACATCATGGACTTTGAGAGCGAAGATCTGGATGTATTTGCGGGACTTGCAGATGACAAGTCACCATGCATCACCTCAGATGATGACACAGCCTCACAGAGCTCCATAGACCTTAATGACTTGTTCAAAGACTCAGACAGTCTGTCAGACACATCATTGAACTCAAACGACAGCATGCCAGCACTGCAGGAGGCATCAGACTCTTCAGATGAGGAGGATGATATGCCAGATCTCCAAGAAGTGTCTGATTCCTCAGATGATGAGGATGACAATGATGAATGGGAGGATGATGAGTCCAATGATTTAGGGTTCACCGACACTCCCATCCTCAACCCTGTTGACAAGGAAGCCTATACTCAAACCTTCAACTATGCCATGTTGATGGAAAGTGGAGGGAAGAACTTGGTGGATGTCAAACTCTATGATTCTGGTGTGTTGAGTCACATGTCAGGATATTGCAACAGATTCATCAACTTCAAAACAATCCCACCAAAATCCATAACTGCTGCTGATAAGCGCTTGTTTAATGCAATCGGCAAAGGAGATATGTATATAAATGCCCAACGAGTTCCCAAGTATTACTCAGAGACATCTTGTATGCTCTGACAATGGGAGTGACACTAGTGTCGATCAGCTGCATCACAAAAGCTGGATCAAATGTACTATTCACTGGGGATACCTGTAAAATCTTTGATAAGGATCGGAAGCTTATTGGGAGAATCAAGGTGGATGGAGGACTTTACCGTGTCTACCAAGGTTGCTGCCCAGACTCTGAGGAGTTTGCTGGGAAGGCAAGGGAAGTTTTGACCATTGATGAGCTTCATTGTCGTATGGGTCATGTGTCCCACAGTGCCACTGATAGGTCCACCTTGTTGTTCAAGCTCAGAAAACACATCTATGATCATTGTCAAAGCTCTATAAAGTTCTACAGACCTCTACAAAGCTCTACAAACCCATACAAACCCCTCCGAAGTTCTATGAACCTCTACAAAGTCACGAAAATGCTTCGAAAATCTTTGCATGGCTTCAGCCACCGTAATACAATTCCCCCGACCTTCGTACAGCTCGGAATATACACTTGGAACATCGTTGATGAGTTCCAAACCAGTTTCGAGCAATATTGCACTGATTTCAGGCCACAAATGAAGTTTGAAGAAACTTCGAAAATCTTTGAAAAATCTTGAACCTCAAAAAACATCTTCGGACACAGTATTTCCTATTTGAACAATCTTCGGATGCATGCTGGACACATGGGACACTATCTCAAGTATATTGAACACATTTTGACCGCATGTGCATGCATACAATCTGCTTGAAGCAGTTTCCGATGTTTTATGCAATTTATAACAAGGACAGTCCGCTTTTAGCTATTCTTTCTTATTATTTCTTCATCATGTGTTATATTCACCCTTTCTAGTCTTGCTTTGTTGTTCTGATATACTTCTATTGTCTTTTGCCTCGAGTTTTCCACATGTTTGCCTCATGTTCTCTAGCCTTTTTAGGTACTTTCTTTATTTTATATAAAAAGATGTACTAGATACAAAGAAAAACAAGAAAGTTGTTGTCTTCCTCCCAGATTGCAGTGATTTGAGAGTACAATTTAGTCTTATTCAATCTGAAGTTTGGTGTTTTATGCTAAACTTCTTCAAAAATCTTTGAAATTCCTTGAAAATCCTTGAAAATCCTTGCATTACACTATTTTCACTCTTGTTTCCTTCGATTTGCCTCTGCTTTGCTTCTATTACTCGTCTAGTCCCCTGATCTTGCATCTGAACACAATTGTGCACTCCGAATTCATCAATCTAGCCACAAAATTTCTCAAAAATCCTCAAAACACATTCTTTTAGCTTCGAATTACTTCGACAAGCAGTCCTTTTATGACTATTTGATGGTCTGTCTGAAAGGTGACATCTAGAGGGCCTCACATCCTTCCTCTGACTTGTGTTATACCATCCAAAGCCATTTAGTAGGTTTTGTTTGGGTTTCTGGGTTGGGCATCATCACCACAAGAGCAGTAGTGCGGAAGAAACTTGTGTCAGGTATTGAACTTGACGAGTTGAGTGAGGCCACAGTTTGTGAGTCTTGTGAGTGGGTAAAAGGGGTGCGGAAGGAGATTCAGAAGACCCATGATGGCGATCATGCTGCGGCAATCAGTAATGAAGTGCACTTGGACTTGTGGGGACCTGCTCCCATCGAGACTATCAATTGGAAGGAATACTATGTCAGTTTCACCAATGATCACAGCTGATACACTCACCTCTTCCTTCTTCATACCAAAGATGAGACCTTTGATGCCTACATGACCTATGAAGCATTGATGAAGACTCAGTACAATGTTCAGGTCAAGTGTCACAGTATTGCTGAATGCCTCAATTGCACCCTCCTAAAGATTTGAGCGATGCTTCACAATAGTGGGCTGCCAAAGTTCTTGTGGGGAGAAGCTGCCTACCACGTGGTCTACTTGAAGAACCGAATGTGGACCTGAGCCCTTGATGACACCACCCCTCATGAAATCCTGACAGGCAAGAAGCCAGATCTGTTGAACTTGCATCCATGGGGATGCTGTGTGCATGTACATGACACCAGCAGATCAAAACTTGATGGACATTCAAAGATTGGACACTGGGTGGGATTTGACATTGAAAGTACAATCAGTAACGGTTGAGCATAGTGTGAAGTTCAATTTTGAAGAGGAACTCACAGAAGGTGCACTGCTCAAGGGGGAGTTGGATGTGGAGAATGATCAGTCACCTTCACATTCATATCCAGGAGCTACCATTGAAGAAATTTCTGATCCCAATGCACTGAGCACACCACATAATGAGGCTCCAGAAGTCATAGCTGAACCTGAGATCCAAGAAAAGCACATACAAAAACCTTCAAGTTATGTACAATGGCTCCAGGAGGGTGAAGGAGTGATGAGTGTGAGACCTAGTGATGGCCTGTTACCAAAGGGGATACAGGAGGTGGCAGAGGTGGCGGATGAATGGGAGATGGTGAGCGTGGAAGAGTTCGCAATGGCAACTATCACCGAAGCTTCTGAGGGAATCATGCTGTCATATGAGGAGGCAAGGAAGCATCCAGACTGGACAAAATGGCAGGAAGCCATCAAGGCAGAGCTTCAGAACCTCAAGGCAAATGGTACCTGGGAGCTGGTGGAGAGACCAGATGGGGCAAATGTGGTGGATTGCAAGTGGGTTCTTCAAATCAAGAAGAATGCAGTGGGGGAAATAGGGAAGTACAAGGCATGTCTGGTAGCGAGGGGATTCACTCAGGTTTATGGAGTGGATTATTATGAGACCTACACACCTGTGGCAAAACTGGCAATGTTCCGACTCATCACCGCGATTGATGCTCAAAATGGCTGGCCACTTGATTCCTTTGACTTTGACAGTGTGTACTTGAATTCTTTGCTTGGAGATGAAGTGATCTATCTTGAGCAACCGCCTGACCACGATGATCCTGCAAAAACCTCAAGCAACATGGGTATGGAAGTTAATCAAAACAGTCTATGGATTGCATCAGGGAGCGAAGAATTGGTATGATGCATTGACACAAGCACTTACCAAATTAGGCTTCAAACATTCAGAGGCAGACCACGGGCTCTTCTTCAAGGAGGAAGATAGCAATTTGGTGATTCTTGCAATTCATGTCAATGATTGCATGATGACTGGAGGTTCTGTGGAGTTGAATGCAAAGGTCAAGAAAGATCTCAATGCAAAGTATAAACTCACAGACTTAGGACCTGCAAACTGGCTCCTCAGCATCAGAATCAACCATAACCTCACTGAGCATACAGTAGTGCTCTCCCAGCATGCCTACATTGACTCTATCTTGATGAGATTCAACTTCAATGACTTGAGACTGTCAGCCATTCCCATGGACCCTAGTGCACAACTCTCAGTATCGCAATGCCCCAAAAAACTTGAGGATCTCGTGAGGATGTGAAACATGCCTTATTGCAAGGCCCTTGGCTTATGTATGCGGCGATGGGAACTCAACCAGACATCGTGTTTGCCATGTCGACCATATCTCAATTCTCACACAACCCAGGCTGGGAGCACTGGGAAGCTGTAAATCAAATCTTTCATTACTTGAAAGGTACCAAGGAGTTGGAGCTGGTGTATGGAGGTGATAAGCATGGGTTGGTTGGGTATACAGACATGGATGGAGCTTTGCAGGAGCATAGGCAGGCAATTTCTGGGTATGTCTTCATGATTGATGGAGGAGTGGTTTCCTGGTCTTCAAAGAAACAGGAGCTTGTCACATTGTCAATGATGGAAGCCGAATACATTGCTGTGACCCACACTGCCAAAGAGGTGATGTGGTTATGCCGTCTTATCTCCGAAGTTTTTGGAACCATCGATGAACCTACAACTCTATTCAGTGATAGCCAATCAGCTATTGCACTCACCAAAGATGGACACTACCATGCACGCACAAAGCACATTGACATTTGGTACCACTTCATTCAGTACATCATCGAGGCTGGCCACATCAAGCTCATCTACTGTCCTACCCACAAGATGACACCAGATGTTCTCATGAAGGATCTGCCAAGCGTGAAGGCAAAACACTTTGCGAGTGCCCTTGGACTAGCAACAGTTTTAGGGGGAGTGTTGGAATACAAACTGTGGTGTAAGCTCGGGTTAGGGTTAACCACAGGCAAATCTTACACAGCCACTGGTTACAAATGTCTTGCACATTGTTGAAACTTTCCTATTCTATTTGACTGATTTACTCCACTATGTATTTCAAAGATTGTATCCTACCTACCATATATTAGCTAAAGGCTATGCTTGTAGTTATGTAGAGTACATAAAAAGTGACCTACTTCATAGTAGCACCTCAGTCTGTTCTATGCTGACTGAGGTGAGCATAACTTCCTTACTGATTATTTATATCTTACTAACTTATAGTAGTATATCTGATTCCATTAGGTACTATCAAGTATCAATAAAGTCTGTTCTACACTGACTGAGTATATCTGATTCCATTACAAGACCCAGTTTTTTCTGTCATGTCATGGACCATTAAATATATAGAGAAACTTCAGAACTTTGATGGCGGGCTTGGGAGCATTATCAGAGCAGAGAGCCATACAGCTTACCCATGTTTCTGCCGTGTGCGATGCTCCTGTCCATATGGGAAAATGAGCGAGACTTGTCTTTGTTGTTGTAATATCCATATCATCCATGCTGAAAAAACCTGGGGACACCTCAGGGACACCTGCCACACCGTGATATGGGGGGGCAATACAACATGAGTCATAGAAATAGTACACCATAGTACCTGCAGCTGCCAAACCCACTATAGACTTCCCACCAGTTTCTCCATCCCCGCTGATAGGTCGTCTCCTTGGCTCAAGGACCGATTCACCACTTTGGCATCACTCTAATCACGTCGGCTAACTCCTACAACATCCCAGATGCAGTGCGACCCACTCTATCGATCGTGATATCATATCGACTGCATCAAAACATCACCAGCGACATTGATCGTATCAAAAGCCCACATTGCACAACCTTAGGACTACCCCAAAAGTCACTAAGATTCCCCTACACGACCATCGAACATCCCCGACCAACTTTGAACAAGCTGCAACCGCGATCAAGTATCGTCGACCATCGTCGAGCGTCATCAATCGATATCGAGAAACTATGAGCGACATTGGGTGCCGCCTTCATTATCTAAATGGTGGAGGACCATGCACCAGGACATATTCCAACTCGTGCTCAAACCTGCTGATCATAGGTCAGCCTCGTTCCAAGTCCCTATCGTGCACAGAACCCACTGGGCGCATTATTGCGAGACTTAGCGCAGTTTATACACAAAGGACAGTCTCTTTTAGTTCTTTCCCTTTATTACTCTTTCATCATATGATATATATATCTTTCTTGTTCAGATTCCAGTCTCCTTTATGGCCTTGTGCCTTAACTCATATCTTTTGCCTCATGTTCTACACATGTTTCTCATTCCATTTTAGGAAGTTTCTTTAAAACATATAAAACTCTGTAGTATCTACTTGGAAATAACAAGAAATTGTCTTCACATATCGTCTCATATACAGTTCTAAGCATCTGATCAACTTCCTAAAAAAAAACAATCTAAGTCTCTATGGGTTTTCTCGATCAACAAGAAACCTCTGCAATCATCGTGTCCTCGATCCTCCCTCGATCCTCTCATCATTAGCTCTAGTAACCCTTCCAACACTTCATAGACATTTACCGCACCCTTTGTATACTATCGACCTATCGAAAGGTCCCCAGAACTCACATATTGACCATCGACGATAAACTCGTTTGCCGTCGATCTCATCAATCGCCCTCAATATCGATTGATACTCGATTGGACCGTGCCAAACACTTTTGTCTCTCATAACACTACCTTCACGACTAGTGTTAACTAGTAATCTTCTCATAGGTTTGACCACGAACATTTGGAACATCTCGCAACCTTCCTCTGACTCATCACAAACATCATAGATTGCCTCATCGGCAGTTCTGGTGGTTTTCCTGGGTTGAGCATCATCATTTTTGGAGCCCACCACGAGGGTTTCTGAATCATTTCGTCATCGGACCAACCTCAACTTCCTCAGCTTTATTGACCATCAACGATAAACTCGTTCACCGTCAATCTCGTCGATCGCCCTTGATATCGATCGATACTTGGTCGGACCACGCCAAACGCCTTCATCTCTCATAACACTACCTTCATGACTAGTACCAACTGGTCATCTTTCCATCAGTTGGGCCATGAACATTTGGAACGACTCGCAACCTTCCTCTGACTCGTCGCAAATATCATCAATTGTCTCATCGGCAGTTTAGGTGGTTTTCCTGGGTTGAGTATCATCATTTTTGGAGCCCACCGCGAGGGTTTCTGAATCATTTCATCGTCGGACCAACCTTGACTTCCTCAGCTTAGGCCAACACAAGCGAGAACCCTCCGTATCGATACTTGCCACGCCTTCGAATCTCTCGAACAATCGGGAGACATTCTAATTCCAGTTTCCGAAGCAGAATCTACTCATTGTAGACTATTTCCTTCACCTATATCATCGCCTTCCACATTGTCATCTACTTCTTTGTCATTATCATTGACCTCTTCATTTATCCTTCCAACAACTTCAACACCTCTACCATCTATTACACAAGTCTTAACCCCTACCCCTAGAGTCATCGCATTCATGACTACCCAAACCGCGATGCCAGCTTGTGGGCACTTGACCGCTCCGAAATTTGACCCGACTCAGCCTCGAGAGCTTCGACAATACTTCAAAGAGCTTGAACTGTTATTCCTGACCTGCAGCGTTACTGAATCGAATCTAATGAAGAAACACACTAGTCGCTACCTCGACATTGATCCTTCAGAACTCTGGGAATCGCTTCCAGAGTATCAACCCAGCACATCATTCAACAAATTCAGAACAGCAGTACACAAACTCTATCCTGGCTCAGAAGACGATCGCAAGTGGAGCATATTGGATATGGACAAATTAGTGGGAGAACAGCTATGCGTTGGGATATTCGATGCGAGCAATCTAGGAATGTATTATCGTGCGTTCTACAACATTACTCACTTTTTGCGAGCAAAGAATAGGATCTCGGAAGCCGAGCAAAGCAGAGCTTATGTTTGAGGATTCCAACCCGGCTTATGGACTCGAATCGCTCGACGACTTGAACTCAAGTTCCCCGACCATTATCCCAACGATCCATATCCACTCAACGACATTCACGACGCAGCAAAATTTGTACTAGCAGGCTCTAACACATCAAACTCAGTAATCCACCAATCAACTTCCTCATTGCACTCGACATCGAACGTCGGAAATATGGTCACCTCATCACCTGGAACTATTACGATTAAAACCGAAGATCTAAACACGATGTTCGAACCATTCGCTAGCACCATTGCTATGCATATCGCAGGTACTAAAAATCCTCGGACTAATTTGGCAGACAGACAGGCACACATTGACGCACTCCTTTGCATATTTTGCAGTTTATCGGGACATTTTATTCCTGACTGTATGGTTTGTCAGTCATACTTGAATGAAGGGAAGTGTAAGCGAAACACGGAAGGAAAGATCATACTTCCAAACGGACAATTCACCCCTCAAAGTATCCCTGGCAGGTTTATCAAGGAACGTATCGATGAATGGTGGAAATGCAACCCAGATGCAACCCCAGCAGCCACACTTTTATTCAGCATTGCACCATCGGCACCTTCGACTTTGACTAGTTCAACCTTGGCTGTGATCACTTCGATAACAGAGTCAGATGCCATTTCTATATCGGGATTGGAGACGAAAGGCATTTATCATAACTCAACATTGACAGCTGACTCCAAAGATAGAATAGCGGCTCTCGAGCATGAAATATTTGCACTTCGAAGTGGTCGACCATTTTCACGTCCGAACAAAGAGGTTCGAAATTCGGTTCTGGCCACGACAACCCTGTCCCTGCATCGTCAACGTCTACTGCTCCAGTCCCACCACCCTCGACATCTTCATCGACAACGGTCAACCCTTCGACTTCAACTACCACTCCAACATCGACATCGATGTCTCCCGCATCGACCACTTCACCATCGACCACCATACCCCCAATGCAAACCTCGGTACACCCATACACGTCGGTCAGGGAGAACACCTATCTGCCACCACACAAAAGGAACTTCGCTGGTGCATCGAAGGGTAAGGAAAAAGATGGACCATCGTATGCGACACAGGCACCGGTACAGAATGAGAAAATTGCACACAATATATTTGCACGCTTGATGAAGATGCCGATCGTCATGCTGACATCTGAAGAATTACTCTCGCTTTCACCCGAGGTTCGAACAAAATGGAGAGAACAGGTCACACCGAAATGAGTCCCACAATCCGGAAACAATGCGACGAACCTGTTTAGTCCCGATGTGATCATCATGCCTGACCCATATGAGACCTATATTAGCAGTCTCCAACCCGGTGAAATCCCTCAGCCTTTCATTGTTGCTAAAGAAACTTCATTGATTAGATCAGTTATTATGGATGTCCATGGTAACAACCAGGTAGAAAGTGTCATCGATCCCGGTTCGTCGATCATATCGATGGCCGAAGATGTTTGCCACGAACTTGGTCTAGCATATGACTCCTCGATTAGGCTTCCAATGCAGTCTGCTAACAGGACTGTGGATGAAACACTCGGTTTAGCATGCAATGTACCCTGCGATCTCAGTGGAATCACCCTATACATGCAGATACATATTATTTGGGACCCGGCCTTACAATATTCTACTTGGATGACCTTTCGATGTCTTAACGGAAAGCGTCATTAGAAACTATCGGAAGGAAGCACAAACCATCACGATATGCGATCCGAACTCAACTCAGACCGCTACCATTCCCTCGATACCTCAATCGCACCGCCATCAAAAAGTAGTTCGAGAGGATTTTCAGCGTTAGAGAATGAAATTTTGGAACAGTGTGCTTTCATTATCTCATTTGACTCTTCTGACTCCTCTATATTTATTGAGCGCACTGCAAATATCCCCAAAATTGACTCCTCTGAAGAATTATCTGCGACACTTTCTGATTTATATTTATCTGCATGCAACGAGTTCCACGTTCCTTGAAACACCTCGATGGTGTTTATACCTATGCGAACTTCTTGATTGTATGTTTCCCCTTCCTCAGTTATTTCCAACAATCCACAGTCTAGTTATTTATTGACAAAGAAAAAGTATAAACCAGTTGCACAGAAGTTCCATCCAATTGTGGCCGGACTACCTGATCATTTTAGAATTATTCAACGCATCGAGGGCGATCCCCTCAAAGACATGCCTCCACTAAATCCCCATCCTCCGATATTCAAACCATCTCCTCAATATAACCTCGAACACAAAAACATCATCGATCAAAATCATCCAGGCAATTTCTTATGGCCTCAAGAACGAGACCTCATGCATGACTTCATTCGAAACCAGCAAGCAGGGTTCGCATGGACCGCAAACGAACGAGGAAGGTTTCAACCCAATTTCTTCCCCACTATCGAGTTCCCAGTCGTCCCTCATACCCCTTGGGTCGAACGCAATATCCCCATACTGCCTGGTTTGTATGAACAGATTTGCGAGATGCTGAAAAAGAAGATTGAAGCAGGAGTCTACGAGTCGTCGAACTTGTCATACCGATCATGATGGTTTTGCATTGCGAAGAAAGACGCAAAATCGCTCCGAATAGTCCACAGCCTCGAGCCGCTAAACCAAGTTACAATTCAGCATTCAGGTGTCATCCTGATCCCCGATCATTTAGCTGAACAGTTTGGAGGATGAGCTTGTGGTGGAATGTTGGACTTATATGTTGCATTTGACGAAAGGCTCGTATCTGAATCCTCTCAAGATCTAACGACTTTCCAGACCCCATTCGGCACACTTCGAATCGTCACCCTACCGATGGGTTGGACAAACTCAGTTCCGATCCTACATGACGACATAACTTTCATCCTACAACCTGAGGTCCCTCAAATCACGATCCCATATATCGACGACACACCGGTGAAGGGTCCAAAATCAGAATATCGGATGATCGGTGGGTCTCATGAAATGATCGTCGACAACTCAGGCATTCGACGATTCATATGGGAGCATTTCAAGAACCTAAATCACATCATCCAGTGCATGAAGTATTGTGGTGGGACGTTCTCTGGACCGAAATTATTTGCTTGTGTCCCCGAGATAATTGTTTTAGGTCATCGATGCAATATTCAAGGCCAAATGGCTGACCCGACATGTATCGATAAGATCCAGAAATGGGGTCTGTGTTGTACACTCACAGAAGTTAAGGTGTTCTTAGGAACAATTGGAGTTTGTCGAATTTTCATCCAGAGTTTTGCACATTGAGCAGCTGCGCTAATCAATCTTACTCAAAAAGATGTGCCCTTCGAATTTGGTCCATCTCAGGTAGCAGCGCAAGAAGATCTCAAGCATGCACTCCTAAACTTGCCAGCAATTCAAGCCATTGAGTATACCTCAAACACCCCAGTAATTCTCACAGTCGACACATCAAGCATCGCCATCAGCTATTTCCTAATGCAATGCGACCACAATAACCCTCGAAAGCGATACTACAGTCAATTCAGCTTGATCATGCTCAATGACCATGAATCACAGTTTTCGCTAGTGTTTGAAGGTCCAGTCCATGGTTATGTAACAGTCTTTTGGAATTTTGAGATGTAATCTGCTTGTTAAAGCCTTACAACTTATCCTGGCATTTCAGGACTTTTTGTACACAATGTCAATATAGGACCAAAAATGTTTTGTCATTATGCCTCAGTGGTTTTTACAGAATGAAACATATTAAACACAAAACAATTTTTCCAGCTCATACATTTTTCTCAAAACCTCAGAAAATGTATAGACTGGAAAAATTGTTTTATGTTTAATATGTTTCATTCTGTAAAAACCCCTGAGGCATAATGACCAAACCTTTTCAATCATATATTGACATTGTGTACAAAAAGTCCTGAAATGCCAGGATAAGTTGTAAGGCTTTAACAAGCAGATTACATCTTAAAATTCCAAAAGACTGTTACATAACCATGGACTGGACCTTCAAACACTAGTTTTTGCAACCGAAACTCGAACTTTATGGTCTATATCGAGCCCTTGGGGCCCTTCGTTTATACTTGATAGGGGTACAAAACCTTATCGTTGAGGTCGATGCAAGGTATATCAAAGGCATGCTCTCAAATCCCAATATCGCGCCTAGCGCCCGCATAAACCATTGGATAGTTTCCATTCTAATGTTCCACTTCACGCTAGTTCATGTCGCAGGTACGCACCATGGGCCGGATGGCCTTTCGCAACGTCCTCGACAAACTGAAGATGATGATGTCGAAGTAGAAGAAGAATTCGGCAACTGGATCAACAAACTACATGGTTTCGTTCACCAAATCAACCCAATCTCAATTTGACCTTTCCCCTCTCACAAGACTTATCCCACTTTCGCCCAAGCTTTGGATTTCAGTAAGGGGGAGGACGTTTCATACAAAGACATACCTAGATCAGACAAATCAAAGAAAGAAGACAAACGATTACTGCTCATTCATCAATGGTTAGACGATATGGTGCAACCCCCACATCTATCAGACACAGGGTATGCTACCTTTGTGCCATATTGCACCGAGTTCTTTATAGATTCTGGCAAACTATGGCAAAAAGATCGTCATGGCAAACACAAGATCGTTGCAATTCCAGAGCATCGCATCGATATTATCCGGTCATCGCACGACCATATTGGCCACAAAATGATCTTTGCCATGAAGTCTCACATCGCACTACGATTCTGGTGGCCCAACCTGAAAGCCGATATTGCATGGTACATCCGAATGTGCCACTACTGTCAGTTGCGACAAACTCAAAATCTTCTTATTCCACCAATTGTTGCCACACCCGCTCCTCCATTCAGAAAAGTCTACATCGACACAATGCACATGCCGCCTTCCGGCGGATATCGCTATATAGTACAAGGTTGATGTTTGATATTGTACTGGCCAGAGTTCAGGATGCTTCGCAATGAAACAGTGAAGACCATTGGCGATTGGATCTTCGAAGAAATCATTTGTCATTTGGGCTCGCTTTATGAGATCGTTACTGACAACAGCGCAGCATTCCTTTCTGCTCTCGAGTATTTGTCGAAGCGATATCATATCAATCATATTCGGATAAGTGGGTACAATTCTCGTGCCAATGGCCTCATTGAACGAGCCCACTTTGATGTACAACAATTACTCTACAAGGCCATCGATGGTGATCAAACCCGATGGTCGGTTGGGACCTACTCAGTCTTTTGGGCAGAACGGGTAACAGTTTGAAAATGAATGGGCTGTTCACCATATTTTGCGATCACGGGTTCTCATCCACTCATCCCTCTCGACATATCAGAAGCGACATATCTACAACCACCACCCGATTCAATACTCTCCTCCACCGATCTCATCGCCCGATGCGCTATCGCACTACAGAAATGGTCGACCGATCTCGAAGTACTCTACTCTAGAGTCTACACCACTCAACAAGAAGCTGCGAAACGTTTTGAAGAAGTTCACAAGCGAACGATTTGAGACTATGATTTCGAAAAAGGTGACCTCGTACTCATGCGAAACACACAGATTGAAAAAGCTCTTAATCAAAAAATGCGAGCTTGATATCTGGGCCCACTCATAGTCATCGCATGAAACTATGGTGGCGCTTATATTCTTTGCAAGCTCGACGGATCAGTTCTTCATCAACCAGTAGCAGCTTTCCAAATTCTACCCTATCTAGCATGGAAATCGATTCCCCTTCCTCCAAACTTCTTCGATATTGATGATTGTTGGCTCGAACAACTTTGAACAACATCGGATGTCGACGGAGACATCGACGAGGGCATTCCTAACCTCGACGAAGACGAATAAACCATTTTTCTTTTCTTTTTCTACTTGCGATATTGAAACAAACTCTCAATTTTATAACAGTGTTCTATTACAAGTTGTGATATCGTTCAAAACGTGTTCGCGCAAGCTCGATGGGGTTTTTTGGCTATGAAGGAGTTCTGAGCCTTTCCCCTATGTCTTGTTTTGATGAATCGTCCGTCTTACTTTCTTTTTTCTCTCTTTCCTATGTTTCTTTGCATATATCTTACATTTCTGGCTTCGATTGCACACGATATTTCTCATTTCAACCTTATCTCGCTCAGACACACGAAAAATGATAAAATTAAAATGATAAAAACAGAATTCTACTGGGATTCCTCCCACTTCCTCTCCAACACCTCTATTTCCTCCATCAACACTTCCACTTCCAACTTCTTGCGCACCAGCACTTCCACGAGATATCGACAACGGAGTCTTGCTGCATCTGACTGCATCATTTCGTCCTCCACCGCCATTGATGCTTCCTCAACCATACCCGCGACCTCAGGTTCAACTTCTCGTGCTTTCCCTTTCCCCTTTCCCTTCCCCTTCTCCTTCTCAGCCATCTTTGGCTTCGCCTTCACCGTTCGTTTTGGGCGCTCGTCGACTTTTGAGGGCCCAGCCTCCGCGTTTTGGATGGGCTGGATAGCCCAGATGCATATTGCTAAGTAATCATACAGATTAGCAATTGTATCAGTTATGCAGAAGAATCACTTACTACGTCTGGGAGTCGACAACTGCGTTGACTCCACATTATCCTTTGTAGCTTGCTTGGAGCTCGCCTTCTTCCTCGACTCGCCTTGTCAGAGTCCTCGCCTCGACACTCCCTCCCAGTAGCACCCCTGTAGCCCTTGAGTGCATCGCTTGCACTTTGAGGCGCCCTCCTCGATGATGCACTCCTGAGTCTCCCTTAGTCTGGCGCATCAATCACACTAAAGCAATATCGAAGGCGTGATTAGCCTGAACGATATCGAAAGAAAATGATGACTTACCGGCCCATGGAAGGTGATCAGCTCACCTTCCTCTACGTGCACCCGCTTTGTGACCGTGGGCTCCTCATCCAGTTCATCCTCACCTTCCTCCTCATCGTCCATCTTGTCTGCCTTCCTCTTCTTCACGATCCGCTGATAGGTCGTCTTCTCGGCTCAAGGACTGATTCAACACTTTAGCATCATTCTAATCACATCGGCTAACTCCTACGACGTCCCAGACGCAGCGCAACACACTCTATCAATCGCGATATCATATCGACCGCATTGAAAGATCACCAGCGACATCGATAGTATCAAAAGACCACATCGCACAACCTTAGGACTACCCCAAAAGTCCCTAAGATTCCCCTACATGACCACTGAACATCCCCAACCAACTTCAAACAAGCCACAACCGCGATTGAGCATCATCGACCATCGTCGAGTGTCATCGATTGATATCGAGAAACTACGAGCAACATCGGGCGCCGCCTTCGTTATCTAAATGGTGGAGGACCATGCACTAGGACGTATTCCAACTCATGCTCAAACCTGCTGATCATAGGTCAGCCTCGTTCCAAGTCCCTATCGTGCACAGAACCCACTGGACACATTATTGCAAGACTTAGTGCAGTTTATACACAAAGGACAGTCTCTTTTAGTTCTTTCCTTTTATTACTCTTTCATCATATGATATATATATCTTTCTTGTTTGGATTCCAGTCTCCTTTATGGCCTTGTGCCTTAACTCATATCTTTTGCCTCATGTTCTACACATGTTTCTCATTCCATTTTAGGAAGTTTCTTTAAAACATATAAAACTCTGTAGTATCTACTTGGAAATAAGAAGAAATTGTCTTCACATATCGTATTGTATACAGTTCTAAGCATCCGATCAGCTTTCTGAAAAACAATCTAAGTCTCTGCGGGTTTTCTCAATTGACGAGAAACCTCTGCAATCATCGCATCCTCGATCCTCCCTCGATCCTCTCGTCATTGGTTCTAGCAACCCTTCCAACACTTCATAGCAGTTTGCCGCACCCTTTGTATACCATCGACCTATCGAAAGGTCCCCATAATTCACATATCGACCATCGACGATAAAACTCGTTCGCCATCGATCTTGTTGATTGCCCTCAATATTGATCGATACTCGATTGGACCACAACAAACGCCTTTGTCTCACATAACACTACCTTCACAACTAGTGTTAACTAGTAATCTTATCAGAGGTTTGACCACGAACTTTTGGAACATCTTGCAACCCTCCTCTGACTCGTTGCAAACATCATCGATTGCCTCATCGGCAGTTCTGGTGGTTTTCCCGGGTTGAGCATCATCACCGCTCGACGTCCGGTGTCATCGACCAGATGCGCTGCTTCGTCCATGGCCTTGTCCCGATCGATCGAGACGCGCATCAGCTCGAGCGCAGCTGTACGATTGTGGAATTCATCCTTCGACACGCTTTTTGCTCGGACTTCAGCCAAAAATGCTCAACGTGCCTCAACCAGCGCCTCCCGTCACTCCTCGATCCTCTTCGCTTTGGCCTCAATGGCCACCTGCCGACTCTCTCCTCCTCTCTCTTCCTCTCTTCCTCGACCTTGCTCGAATACTCTTCAAAAAGATACTTCCCACCCCAGGAAACCCAATCCTCACAAGTGAAAGGTGCAAAGAGGCCAATCGCCTCATCCAACATAGCCTGCACATGGTCGTCACGTGCCTCATCAAATGATCTGATAACATTGTCATATTCAGCCTATCAACGAGGTTAGGAAGCAGATAAACAAAGAAAATGAAAAGACATACAACTTTCTCACAAAAAGCATGACCCCACACCTCGAAGTCGAGTTCCTCGGCTTTGCCAGCCTCGGGCATCGATTTTGCTTGGTCGAGGATGGGAAGAGCGAGTTCGGCGAGGATGGACATGTTGTCGAGGAGGTGGAGGGAAAAGATCGAATGGAAAGAGAAAAGTTCAAACCACGACGTGTTTTAAATCAACAATCAACAGTGTCACATGACCCGGTTGTTTCGGCTCGACTGACCGGGACAGTCAGAATTTCAGTAAGGGGGAGGATGATAGGTCGTCTCCTCGGCTCAAGGACCGATTCACCACTTTAGCATCATTCTAATCACATTGGCTAACTCCTACGACATCCCAGACACAGCGCAACCCACTTTATCGATCGCGATATCATATTGACTGCGTCAAAACATCACCAGCGACATCGATCATATCAAAAGCCCACATTGCACAACCTTAGGACTACCCCAAAGGTCACTAAGATTCCCCTACACGACCATCGAACATCCCCGACCAACTTCGAACAAGCTGCAACCGCGATCGAGTATCGTCGACCATTGTCGAGCATCATCAATCAATATCGAGAAACTATGAGCAACATCGGGCGCCGCCTTCGTTATCTAAATGGTGGAGGACCATGCACTAGGACATATTCCAACTCGTGCTCAAACCTGCTGATCATAGGTCAGCCTCGTTCCAAGTCCCTATCACGCACAGAACCTGCTGGACACATTATTGTGAGACTTAGCGCAGTTTATACACAAAGGACAGTCTCTTTTAGTTCTTTCCTTTTATTACTCTTTCATCATATGATATATATATCTTTCTTGTTTGGATTCCAGTCTCCTTTATGGCCTTGTGCCTTAACTCATATCTTTTGCCTCATGTTCTACACATGTTTCTCA
Organism: Tricholoma matsutake; assembly: GCA_026075535.2. NCBI lineage: Eukaryota > Fungi > Basidiomycota > Agaricomycetes > Agaricales > Tricholomataceae > Tricholoma > Tricholoma matsutake. Next base: position 9,755,934 of record AP026543.1, on the reverse strand, counting down.
TTCCATTTTAGGAAGTTTCTTTAAAACATATAAAACTCTGTAGTATCTACTGGGAAATAAAAAGAAATCGTCTTCACATATTGTCTCGTATACAGTTCTAAGCATCCGATCAACTTTCTAAAAACAATCTAAGTCTCTGCGGGTTTTCTCGATTGACAAGAAACCTCTGCAATAGTCACGTCCTCAATCCTCCCTTGATCCTCTTGTCATTAGTTCTAGCAACCCTTCCAACACTTTATAGCCATTTGCCGCACCCTTTGTATACCATCGACCTATCGAAAGGTCCCCAGAATTCACATATTGACCATCAACAATAAACTTGTTTGCCGTCAATCTTGTTGATCGCCCTCGATATTGATCGATACTTGGTTGGACCGCGCCAAACGCCCTCATCTCTCATAACACTACCTTCACGACTAGTACCAACTGGTCATCTTTCCATCGGTTGGGCCATGAACATTCAGAATGACTCACAACCTTCCTCTGACTTGTCGCAAATATCATCGATTGCCTCATCGGCAGTTTAGGTGGTTTTCCCAGGTTGAGTATCATCACTGCATTATATGGTGTTGCGAGGTTAGTCATAAAATGCTATGGACCTGCTGTTTGTAATCTAGCACACAACCAAACACACTTTCAGTGGATCTGTGTCAGTTGCCACCCCCCCCCCCCCCCCCTGCCCAATGTCTCAGACCACAAGCACCCATGTCAATAGCTACAAGCTGGCCCTCCAAAAACCCCTATTCCAATCTCTCACACCAATCTGACAACCTGACACCAACTTGAAGATGCTCTCCTCATCTTGTAGTCTGTTCAGCCTTTTGGGTGTGCTGATGGTTGCTGTGAGTACTAGGGACACTTTACCACTGACAACTTTATGCCTGTGAGTTTCTTTCGAAGACCCATTTATTTACTGGGTCTAACCATATTTTCAGGTCAAATGGCTTGAATCACAATAGGCCTGGAACATGTCTGCCCTTCCCATGGGAGCTTTTTGAACCTCCAGCATTTGAAGGACCTCATGTTCACACCTCACCCCTGGTGCCTGATCAGTGACATGAGCCACTTACACCAGATGACTCTTTGGACTACAGTCCAACTGGGCTCAGCTCCATTGTGCTGTCCACCCCATTCAAATTTACAACAGATGCACCCTTGCCATTGTCCCTTATTGGTTTTTCTGACACAGGTCTCACCTGTACCTTTGCCCACTCTTGTGTGGAATGTAAAACCACACTGATCAGCCATTTGCCATCCATGAGAGAGGACCCTGATTCTGCTGGTTTCAGTATGGCATGTCTTGATGCGGATATTACATCATGCTCACAGAATAATACGAGCTTGCAAAGACAAAACTGGCTGACACTGGTACTCCGCTGTCAGGCTGATGCCAAACCTTACTCTGTGTTATGCTATTATTATGCCTCACTGCAATGTTGGCTTCTTATAACACACAACAGCTTTTGTAAGACCCCTAAAAACTGTCTGTGGCAGATTTTTTTGGTGATGCAATGGTCATGCATGCGATGCCATGATTACACTGCACTGAGCAGCCAAATCTCTCATAAACTTGACCACCCCTTTTCTTGGCTTGTACTGATCTCAAGCTTGTTCCTATTCATCATGAATGTTTGTTCTCGTCTCCCTATCACTCTTAGCTGGTGGTTTTATAAGCCCAGGCACCTTGTCACAGCAACACCCATTGAGAATCTTCCCGCCCACATTGAAAGGTGCAGGCCATCTAAAAGGACCCACACAGCTGTTTGGCATGTCATCAGTGGTGGCCAACCCTCTGTAATACCTCAAGACATGGTCTATCCATATATTGTGGAAAATAATGGCGACCTTGGGGAGGAGATCACATTTAGATTTGTGGTACACACTGATAGCATTGGCCTCTCTCAGTGTCTTACTTCGGAGGGCTTTGTGCATGCAAAGATGCCCCTACATGACCTTGTCCCTTATTTATCTATGGCTGACATAAGACACATTATCAAAGTCCACCACATAGATATGGGATGTTGTTCACAGAAAGACAAATTACTGGTGGGACATTGTGTTATGAACCATGATTGTGTGTCATGCAACCTGTATACTTCTGTATTTAAAATCACTCTGTCTCCTGATGTGGCACATCAGGAGCATCAGCAAAACATGAGAGACTCAAAACAAATTAAAAAAAACAGAACACAATAATGCCTGCAGAAACTGGTACCAATTTGATAGTTGATGGAACCCCCCCTGCATTCCCTCCCAATCCATTGCTTAAAAACCTTAGCCACAGTGCTATAACTGGGTTTTGTGAAGACATATCACCATCCATTTTTCAAGAAGCCAGCTGTGCAGTGTGTGGTCAACTAACTCAACATAGACACTTATCCAAGCTGAATAAGATAAAGAAGCTTCTCCATGTCCTCCATGCTGAAGGAGCCACTGGCGGGGAGCGAACTTGTCTCAAAGACACAATACAAGACATTCTTGGGCCTGTTCTTGATTCTCAGTGTGACAATATTTGTGATGGGTGCTGCAAAGCACTCTGCATAGGAAACATACCTTCCAATGCACTGGCTACTGGACTTTGGCTTGGTAAGGTGGCCCACCTTAGATACATAGAGAAGTTGTTGATCCAGCAGGTTCAGGTTAATGGCTGTTTTGTGTGGGTTTCTTCATCTGGTTTAAGAAAAATGGTCTCCCATGTGGTAGCATTTGAGTCACCTGTTGCCAAGGTGTATAATGTACTTCCACCTCCCCTCGAAGACTTGGACAATGTTTTAGCAATCCTGTTTACTAGGCCTTGCAAACCTACAGAAAAAGAGTACAAACGAACCCCATTGCTGGTCTGCAGAAAAGTGGTGGCTTGTGCTCTCAAATGGCTCAAATTGAATCACCATGATTATGCAGACCTGATGATATCATATGATACTCTGAAAGACTACCCTGAGGACCGCCCTCCCATAACAATTGAATACCAACATTCTCTTAATAACAAAGCTGAAGAGTCTACCAGTGTTTTTGACCAAGAGACACAAGATGGTGTTGATGAGGGGCCATGTCCCTTCGTAGTTCATGGCATAACAGGGGAACAGCTAACTACTAAAACAGTTGGTGCATTAAAAGGCATTGCATTGAGGCACTGGAACACAAACCAAGGAGCTTTGTCTATTGCCCACTCAGCTGAACCACAATCAGTTTATAATAACTTAGGCTTGTATCCTCAAATATTTCCCTGGCTATTCCCTTATGGACTGGGCAGAACTGGCACTGGAAAACTGTCTGACAAGGCCCACAAAAAGTTTTTGTTGATGTACCATGACAAATGATTTCAACAAGATGTCGCTTTCCCTTTTGTCACTTTTAGCCATGAGCAGATCAAGGCAACATCAACAGGTGCATTTTTACTTGCAGAAAGAAGTGTGTTTGGCGAAATGGCACAACAACTGCTCAATGTAGACCAGGAGGTTTTAGCACTCATGGGCAGGTGAATGGAGGCAGGAGAAACTGTTCGTCCAACTACTAAAGAAGAGGAAGACTGTTTTCAAGTCATTAGAGACCTGGACCACATGAGTAGCAAAGTCAATGCGTCTCTTACTAGTAAAAAAATATGCAGAATAAAATCTGGTCTTTGATAGCTTGGTTGGGAGCACCATTATGGTATATCACCCTTTCACCAGCAGATGTCAAACATCCTATTTGCTTGTATTATGCAAATACAAAAGAAGAGTTCCATCCATATCCCATGAGTGCTGATGACAGATACCACTTGATCTCACAAAACCCAGTGGCCAGCGCACAGTTTTTTAAATTTATGATCAACATGTTTATAAAACATGTGCTCGGCATAAAATCTGGCCATGAAGGCCTCTATGGTGAGACCTCAGGCTATTATGGAACTGTAGAACAACAAGGCCGCCTTACATTGCACCTGCACATGTTGTTGTGGATTAAAGGAACTATGTCACCAGGAGGTCTTTACTGTGCCCCACGTATTCCGAGCCAGTCCACATGGAATTTGGTGGACTCCGCACAGACTGGCATTCACTCATTTGGCTCAAATGTCCTGTATAGCAGTTGCTCGGACTCCACATGGACTTTCGTGGAGTCCGAGCTGTTTTTGCACCTTTACTCGGAGTGCACACAGACTTTGTCCGAGCAACATCAATTTACTCGGACTCAGATGGATACATGTCCGAGTCATCCGAGTTGAGTCCATGGATGCATAGCAGAGGCTACGGAAAAATTATGTAGTAAAGGAGAATCAAACTCCAAGCCTTATCACCAAGCATAAATAGCAGCAATTAACCACTACACCACAGAGCCATTGTCAAACAAGCAAACAATTGCATTATGTCACCATAGAACTGTGAGAACATATAGCCACAATCAACATTAACCTCAGCCACAACCACATCGCCATGACATCGACACAACCCCAAAGCCTCAAGATCAAACAATTAACATGTTCAATACTCGCTCAACCATCCCCACCACCCATAGCGGCCACAAATGGGACAATCCGTGCAGCCGCAAATGCGCCACATCATCAGCTGATGCAGGGGCTGCCAAAGCGGAAAAAAAAAAGATCACCAGTAGTGATGATGAAACAGATGTGCCAAAGGGGAGGAAAGGGAAGAAGAAAGGGGAGGAGAAGAGGAAAAGCAGAGGAAAGGAGGAGAAGGAGAAGGAGAAGGAGAAGGGAGGACAGGGGAAGAGGGGTACAAAGGCGAGGTAAGCCGCCCGCTCCATCTCCAGCCTCTCCCCTTACCCTTTCCCCCCCTTTTTTCACAGGAAAACTTTGATGATGCGAGCACAGGAGGATGCGGCTGCCACTCTCCCGTCTCATGTCACCAGGTATGTTTTCTCTTTTTTTTTCATCTTTTTTCTTGTTTTACTCACTTCTTTTCTATCTGTCTCATGCAACCAGGTATGTTTTATCTTTTTTTCTTCTTTTTTTTCTTGTTTTATTCATTTCTTTTCTATCTGTCTCGCATCACTAGGTATGTTTCTCTTTTTTTTTCTTCTTTTTTTTTCTTGTTTTATTCACTTCTTTTCTATATTACTAGGAGTGCTGCTGTGCTAGAGGCAAGCGGCATCACTATAGCTCCCCCTGAGTGTACCAAGGTGACATCCTCCACCCCCACAGCTCCACCCTCTCTCCCGAAGCCAACCCGTCTCCGCCATGCCGACGTGGCAATGGTGGCCTCAGCATCCAGCAAAAATACAGCCAGGAAATCTACGGAGGAGACTGACAGCTCCCAAAGCGACAGCGATGACAACTCCCAAAGCGACAGTGATGACAGCTCCCCAAGCAACAGCGATGAGAGCAGCAAGGGCAACATGAAGAGAAACCAGGACCAGGACGACAGCCATAGCAGCAGCGACGACAGCACCTCGGGGACTGGCAACGGCAGCAGTGACGACAGTGAGGACAAGGACAAGGACAAGGATGACGATAACGACAATGGTGAGAACAGGGATGAGGAGAAGGATGGCAAGGACAAGGGCAATGATGGCAAGGGCGAGGACAATGACAATGAGGGCGAGGACAACAATGAGGGCGAGGGTGAGGGCACAGGCAACGACGACGATGCTACCAGGGCCCCCAATGCTGCGACGGCGGCAACCTCTATGAACGAAGACACCAACAACCATGGCCCCACCTTCGCCACCACCTCTACCACCGTGGCGGCAACCTCTACAATCGAGGATGCCAACAATGGACCCCCCCTCACCCTCGCCACCTCTACCATTGCGGTGGTGGCCTCTACAAATAAGGACGGTAACGATGGCAGCCCCACCCTCCCTGCCATGCCTACTGCCATTCCCACTACCCCCACCGTCAACAAGGGGATTGAACCTACTGCTACTGATAACAAAACTGCCACCACCACCCTTCCAGGAAACCAAGGTGCACCAACTGCTGCGACTGCCCCTGATGCTCACACCGACATCGTCATGGCCAGTCCACCTGGCACCCCCTCCCGCCATGAACTTCAGGGTGTCTCTCGCATAACAGGGGGAATTCTACGTGGGCATGCCCAAGGTAATGTGTACAACATTGCTGATCGTATCAAATATGAGGGGGATATTTCCCCAACTACTGGTGAATTCTTCTTTATTAATATCATCATACCCAAGTATAATAACCTAGAATAATAGGGAAAGTTTTTGTGTTCTGGTCACATGGTAACCCTGATACTTCTGAGCCATACATGACCCTTAGCCATCATGTAACACCAACCTTGGGCCCAGTTTTGAAGAAACTTGGCATTCAATATTCTCCTGTTTCCAGTAAGTCATTAATTAAAATAAATATTTGGTGGATAAATTTATTTTGGGATTTTTAGAGAAAAATCAGTGGATTTTTGTCTATGAGGATGATTTTTGGGCTGTTAAAGGATGATACAACACAGCAGTGGCAGATAATGATAGTGCTGAGTGGAAAGTTATCAATAATCAATTTCGTTTGAGGTTACTGATTGTGAGATTTTATTCTTGATTTAAAAATCTTCTTCTCACCATTAAATTAGACTGACAATGAACCAATTTCTTCAGCATCTCAGGGTCCTTTGTCTGCATCAACCTCAGAACCCCCTCCATATGTTGGACGTATGGCCCCCACAGTCGACATGTTCAAGTCGCAGCTTATTTGCATCCTTGATATTCCCTCCAACCTGATAGGTACTGGTGATGTGTCACTCAAGATTGCATATCAAAAGTACAAGGCATTTCTTGTTGCCAGTCATACTGTTAATGACATGGTGGCGAATGGGACTTGGGAAATCAAGCGACCAACAAAAACTGACCTCATTGAAATTTTCGTCTCCAAATCATATTTCCATTCTCACTATCGTTGATATTTCACAAAGGTAGCTGCTTATCCACAGATGGTGGCGTGGTTGGAGGGGGAGACTGATGAGGAAGACATTGGCATTTGGGGGTTCAAGAAGATTTCATATACCTTCACTGATTTGAATACTTGGCTGTTGAATGGTGGGCCCTTGGAGTTTGAGGATGAGGATGAGGATGGGAAATTGGTGAAAAAGAAGAAAAAGGGGAAGGGAAAAGCAAAAGAGATGGAAAAAGAGAAAGGAAAGGAAAAGAGAAAGGAAAAGAAGATGGAAAAGGAAATGGAAATGGGAAAGGGGAAGGGGAAGGAAAGGGTGCATAAAAAAAAGAATACCAGCAAAAAGGCCCAGTAAGTAGGGATGATAAACCAAAATGATCAATAATTATATGATCTCTTGGATAGTATCAACTTGGATTATAAGCCACATCCTGGCTCTGGTTTCCAAAATCCTTGTATTGGCCATAAATCTTGTACCCTGGCACATCTGGACTTGGGTGGTTTTGTCAGCATTTATTCCTATTGCCTCTGCAATGCCAGCAGGAGAGGATCCTTTCCCAAATATCACATTCAAAGTCTTCAGTCAATTTATCAGCCAACACTTCAGCTCTAAAACATCACTATCAGCAGTGCTTGTCCTATTGTTTTCATTGACTGAAATCCTGAGTTGTTGAATCTCCATGCCCAGCAGCAATACATTCAATGTGAAGGAGACAATTGTGTCATGGCATCAGGTTGGATCAAGGGTCTTGCACGGGCAATCAAAGAACAATCAGCAAAGGCCTTTGAAGATGAAGGAGGTTGACAAAAACATGGATGTTGAACAAGAAATTACTGCACTCAGCCTCAAGCTTGATGCAGCTGCAAAACTTTTGAATTTGCATCCATACAATGCATGTGGACATCTGCGAAAGAAACTACAACCCATATCCCATAAATTGATCCAGCCAGTACATGTTCTTTGTCCCAACTCAATGGAATGTGAAACAGCAAATTGCAATTCAAGGGCACTACACCAGGCCATCCAAACACGGGATATTCCTCGAGTCACACTGATCAAGAATTCAGTAATACATGAAAATGTTTTTGTTTTGACTGGCGAATGCTTAACCTGCAAGACCAAATATTCAGCAGACCATGAATGGGCAATTGAAGTTGGGGAGGCACATCAATATAGCAGGGTTTATCTGAATTCTGCCCAATACCTCAAGATAGGTCAGAGTGTATGGGTGGACCGGGCATTTTTTCATGGTGTCTTGAATGGCATCTACAATTTCCATGCATCAGCTTCAGCATATGCAGAATATTGGAATGACAGCTTTAAAAAGCATCAAACTGTCAATTTCAATGGGGTGACACACTGCCAGGTCTGGCAAGCATTTGTTCAGGAGTCTATTTGGACAGTTGCTTCTCCATATGGAACTGATCTCACACTTTGTGATGGCTTAGCAATTGATGAAGTGACCAGGGAGGCATTCTTATCTCTGGGACAAGATGGAATTATTCTGGCAGCCAAAGACCACCACTGCTCAGATTGCACTCATCCATACAGACGAACATCTGATCTCACTGCCATCAGTGATCCAACTGCAACTCTTGAAAGCAGTAATATACCTGTATCACAGAGTGCAGGTGATAATTTGCAACAGGGTTCATCAGCTGGACAAAGAATGGAAGTGGAGGATTCAACTGCTCAAGATGTGACAATGGCTGTTGTTGATGGAATTGTCTTTGGACCCCCGGTATGGAACATCTACTGGCAAATACAAATTGATCACTTATAATATTTTTTTGATAATTAGCATTGTGCATATGATGACTGCACTGCAGAGTTGGCAAATGCAAGAGGTGGGGTTTTTTGTGCTCTGCATGAACAACAACATGGGGCCACATGCCATGTTCAAGGATGTGAAAACCAGAAAGTTCATGGGACAAATGCATGTCAAGATCATGAGGAAATGTGGAAGAGATATCTCAGTAACCATTCTCGCAAACAGCTGTCTGGCTTTCGAAGGATGCTGCATAGGCCTGGTGAAAATCTACCATGGCAACCTGCTCAAGACTCAATTGGACAACCTCATGACCAACCAGCACCTGATGTGCAGTATGCAACCTACTTCATGCCACGCTGCTTTTACTGTGTTGAAACAATATGTGCACCATGTGGAGTTGTCATTGCTTGGGCAAAATTTGCAAAATTGGAATCACCCACTAATATTATGCACTTTTTGGAGACAGTATATCCAACAGAAGAATCACACCCTGATTATATATGCATTGACAAAGCCTGTGTGGTGCTGAGCCATAGTATTGCTGATGGTAGCTGGGAATCATGGGCTAAAACAAGCTGATTTATTGTCGACTCATATCATTACACCAACCATCAAACAAGTGATTATTTGTGCAGGAAGTGGTGCAATCCAGCTCCTTTGGATGGCTCAGCTCCAAATTTGGTCATTCTGGACTACAATAATGAAGGGCAGCCATACTACAAATGTGCATTCAATACACAGGCATGTGAACAACTCAATGCATGGCTTGGTGGGTTTGAATCAATATTGAGAAAGATGACAGTGGGGAATTTCAATTGGTTTTTGCATACAATGTTGTTTTACCATACCCAGATGGTTCTTGAAAGGAAACAACAGAAGGTTAGTGACAGTGGTGATGATAGTGATGGAGATAATGATAGTGAGCAGGAGTAGTACAAATCTCTATTACTTATAGTGTATCACTGGTTTATTCTTTACATATGTCTATGATAGTCATGTTTCACTGATGTTAACTTGTACTAGCTCAGACTTCACACAGACTAGCTTGGACTCTGCACAGACTAGCTCGGACTAGCTCAGACTCCATGCAGATTAGTGTAACAGTCCATTTGGGTGGGTTTCTACTCAGACTAGTGCGGACTCCACATGGACTAGGTCGGACTCCATGCAGACTGGGTCAGACTCCACATGCATAAGGGTGGGAATTTCCATTTTAGTCACCAGGTGGTTGGACTCCGCACGGACTAGCTCGGAGTCTGCACAGTCCACGTGGAGTCCGCTAGGACACGTGGGGCACTGTAAATTACTGGTCACCAGATGAAATTTGACGAAGGGTGACTCAGCCTGACTCAGAGTTCCATCAAAGCCTTGTAGCTTATCTTGAAAGTGCTCACTCTGGTGACTTTCTTGATAGCTCTAGAGCAGAGGTGGATGCAAATGTTCAAAAGTGTTCCAAAGATGAAACATATCAAGACCCTACAGAAGCAATGCCTGGCCCCCCACCTTCATTAGGGTGTAAGAATGAATGTCAAAAATGTGAGCAGTGTGTTCAGCTTAATTCATGGTGGTCAACCTTCAAAGATACTGTGAATGATCTGCTGCTAAGATCAAATACCTATACATGCACAACAAATGAAAACAAAGACGGAACCAGAAATCAGACTCAAACTTTCAAAGGCTGCCTGGACAACATATGGAGAAGATGCAAAGCACGTTTCCCAAGGCCTTTATATGAAAAAACACAGATTGATGAGGACAGGCATATAAACATGATTAAGCAAGACTCATGGCTCAACACTTTTACATGTGTTGTTACATATTTGTTTAGGTGCAATACTGATGTTACCAGCTTGCATTCAGGCACTGCCATTAAGGGTGTTTTGTTGTATATTACCAATTATGCCACAAAGTTCAGTCTCAAGACCCATGTGATTTATGATACAATCCATGCAATGTTTCAGAAGAACCCTGACATTATTGGTGGGAGTGAGACCCAACAACAACAGAAGGCCAGGTGCTTGATGACAAAGATTGTCAACTTGTTAAGTGCCAAGTTAGAACTAGGATCTCCCTTGATTTGCATGTATTTGTTGGGCCATCCAGACCATTATACCAGCCACAAGTTTGTAACATTTTATTGGCAGTCATACAATACCAACACCAACTCTGCCTGGATAACAGGGCCACATGATGGAGCTGCCAGTAATAGTACCCCAGCTAAAGTTACTGTTCTAAAGACAGCATCTGGGGTCATAGGCTTGGCTTGCATTGATGATTATAGCTATCATCCTACTGAGCTTGAACACCTCAGCCTATATGACTCAATAACAACTTGTACTAGAGAAAAAAAGAAAACACATCCAAGAACCAAACACAAGCCATCCAATGTTTCCAATGACTATGATTCAGATAATACTCAGGAGCAAGAACAAGTCTCGTATAAAGACTGGCACAATCATCACAATTCTAAATCTGTGCTGTTGGATTTTTTACCTGGTCACCCCTTGGCCACATCTCATGCATTGCGTTATACACCCAGATGTAGTACTCATGTTCCCAAGTTTATTGGGCCTACCCTGCCCAGATCTGACCAAGGTGATAGGGACTATTATTGCAGTACAATGTTAAGCCTATTCAGACCATGGCATGCAGGCCTGGATCTTAAGCACCAGACTGAAATGTGGGAGGATGCATTTGATCTCTACTCTTTTAGCAAACGAGACGGTGAGGTGATGAAAAACTTCAACATAAGGTATGAATGCTTCGATGCTCAAGATGACTTTCATACCCAAATGAAGAATGGGTCAGCTGTGTTATTATGAGAAAAATATAGGACAGGACTTGGATCAAATTATGATGGACGACTGGCTTTATGAACATCACAATGGAGCTGCATTAGAAGACATACAAATGTCCTCAATAATTGGCAAGAAAGAAGCCCATCAACAAGATCTTATGTCATCTGTCAGATGGATCATGACAGAGTGCAGCTGGACTCATCACAATGCATCTCTTCTACCAACAAACATAAATTTGCACCCCCCAGTTGCCTACAATCTCTCAGAGCCCTGCTAGGTGGAAAGCTTTAGTTACAAATAAATGTGCTCAACTTTTGCAAGCCCGCACACAACATTTGCAGTCACAAAAACAACCTTGCTTGGCCAGCAGCTCTTCTTTTATACCTAATGATGTAAAAGTTATACACAAGGAATATCTGACACATTCTGTAAGGAACACCAAGTGGACTAAGGCAATCGATTTTTTTTCACAAGTATTTGAACTAAATGATGAACAAGACCGCGCTTACCGAATTATTGTCAATCACTCCTGTAGTGATGCCCCAGACCAGTTGAAAATGTATTTGGGTGGTATGGCAGGAATAGGAAAAACACGTGTTCTCCAAGCATTGTCACAATTTTTTAGCCATAAAAAAGAGGCCCACCACTTTGTAGTGGTAGCTCCAACAGGAAGTGTGGCTGCCCTCTTGAATGGCTCTACATATCATTATATGTTTGGCATTGAATCTGATGGGAGAAAAATAACCGATACACAAATGGCACAAGTGAAGACAAGGCTGGAAGGGGTGAACTACATCTTTTTTGATGAACTCTCAATGTTATCATGCCAAGACATGTACAAGATCAGTGAGCGACTGGCCCAGATCAGCAACAATCTTGATGTTCCTTTTGGTGGACTGAACATGATTTTTGCAGGCGACTTTGCTCAGCTACCACCAGCAATCAGAAAAGAACATGCATCTCTTTACAGTTGGTCAGTGGGGTGTGCCGCCAAATCTTTGCATGATCAGGAGGCTGCAAGGGCAAAGCTTTATGGCACCAAGTGACTACCATAGTAATATTGTGCAAAAATATGAGGCAACGTCATGAGTCACTTGAAGACAGTGCCTTTTGAACTGCACTAGAAAACATGTGATATAAAGCATGCACATACTTGGACATCGCATTCTTGAAAAGTCACATCTCATGCAACATTCAGGGGCACCCAAGCATCACACAGTCTCAATTTAGAAATGTTTCAATCATGACCGCCCACAATGCCACAAAAGATGAGATAAATCAGCTAGGCAGCAATAGGTTTGCAGCAGAAACTATGCAATGGTTGACTCACTTTGTATCACATGACACTATCGCCCACGATGAGCCTAACAATATAGACTATAAAAGACACCTGAAAGCACCTTATAAAGCTACAAAAAAAAGAAAAGACCTGCCACCTTTGGTGCAACGAGCCTTGTGGGCACAACCACCATGTGCAAACACCAAATTGATTCCAGGGCACTTATCTCTTTGTATAGGCATGCCAATATTGATCAGAGCAAATTCTGCAACAGAACTTTGCATTACCAAGGGTCAGGAAGCTGTTGTTCACTCATGGGACTAGAGTGAGACAGCCAATAGAAACAAAATACTAGACACCTTGTTGGTCAGACTAATTCATCCACTGACTGCAGTCCAGTTAGATGGCCTGCCACCAAATGTAGTTCCTCTGATTAAGACTACTGTTACAACCTGTTGTAGACTCCCTGACAACTCAAACATCATGGTCTCTCAAAGCCAGGTTGAGGTTTTACCAAACTTTGCAATGACAGACTACTCTTCACAAGGCAAAACCTGTGAAGAGAATGTGGTAGAGCTTGGCCACAGTGAATCTCACTAAGCATACTACACCACACTTTCAAGAAGCTCAACTGCAGCTGGAACACTTCTCTTGACAGGATTTCACCCACACAAAATCCAAGGAGGAGCATCTGGAGCACTAAGACAAGAATTCCACAAGCTGGAATTATTAGACACAATCACCAAATTACAATGGGAGGAGCAACTCACAAAAGAGATGACCATACCCGATCAATGCAAGACCTTGATTGCATTATTCTGAAAAATAAAAGGACCTAACTTCATCCCACCCACCATGCACAAGGCACTGCAATGGAGCACCCGAGACCCTTACTTAGAAGGCCCTCACATCCCTATAAATTGGAGAATTGTTGCCACCACCAATCTAAAGAGAAAGTTGACTGTTGTTCCTGCCAACCTTCCTGAAAACCCTGCTAAAAAAATAAGACCCACAACAGCTGAGACAAAGCACATTTTGCAGACACTACCAGCCACAGAGCTTGGGCCCACCATGCTCCTCACCCAGCCACCCCAGCCTAGAGTGACAAAGTGGTCAAACAACAGCTGTGCTTATGACACTGTCATCACAATCTTGTATAACACTTGGAAGGAACATCCAGACAATTACTCAGTAACTTGGCTAGAAACAAACAACAACCTTATGATTGCTTTGATAAATGGCTTTCACAATCATGCCACTAACACACCAGTGAGCCACTGACACTGTTCTTTGGAAGACATTTGTGACCACATGAGATGAGCACTCAATAGAATCTCACTGGAGTTTGAGTTTGGTCAATTTGCAAGTGTGCACAACATTCTGGATCGCCTACTAACCCACAGATCAGATGTAACAACATCAGTTTGGGGTTGCATAATACCACACCATACCACTGCAGTAGAGGCTCGCTCTCACTCATGTTTGATCACAGTGCCACAGGCTCTCAGTGGTCTACACCTTCAAGCCCTGCTTGACAATTTTCAACAAGACCTTAGTGGGATTATGGTGTGAAGGAGAAGTTTGAGGGGATTAAATGATGGGAGTTCAGGACAAGGTAGAACATCTCATATTCTCCTATACTACAATGTACATATGTTGTGATCTATAAATACATCATGTTCTATTTTTATACATGATGCGCTAGTGTTGCGCTTGTGATGCACTAATGTATTGCACTAGGATTGACTATCCAAACACTCCCCTTCAAGCCTAGCATGGTTGAGTCCATAGGAATGGTTAATAAATAATTGAAATGTTAAATTTCTCACCTTTCAGGTGCATTAAAACCTCTATGTGGTGGAAAACCCCATGGGAAAAACCAACTCACATGTGAGGAAAGCTACTGAGTTCATGGGTCGACTGGATTCCCATCTCTGCCCTATGTCATATATATATTGGCCTTGGCAAGGCCTTTGTTAACATGTCTGCTGTTTGTTCTGGGTCTCAACAGTTTTGTATATCGAGTATTTTGTCAGTTACTAGTGTTCGGACCCAGTGATGGCAAATAGTGATATGTACTGATCGCTGGTGAAATTGAGGATTATGTGTCAATATTATGGATCCTTCATTATCACCTTTAATTTCTGTCAGTGAGCTTTGTGGGAATCTGAGTTCACTGTACAAATTTCTCAGCCATGTCACCTCTCGTCCAGCCTCCAACAGCGCTACATATTCTGCTTCTGTAGAGGACAATGCTATCACAGTTTGTTTCTTTGATTTCCATGTGATTGCTCCCCCTGCTGCTAGAAAAACATAGCCAGTCATGGATTTGAGGTCATCAGCATTTGCCTATGCAGCATCTGCATATCCATGGAAGAGGTTTTCGGTTCCAGTTTCATCTTGGGATTTTCTATATGTTATCCCTAGAGTTTTTGTACCCACCAGGTATCTGAGTATACGCTTTATTGCACCATGGTGTTTTAATCCTGGGTTTGCAGTGTAGGCAGCCAATTTATTAACTGTGTAGCTTATGTCTGGTCTTGTGGAATTTGCCAAAAATTGCAGACTCCCCAATAATTGTGCATATGAATTGCTTTGATTCAGTTCATTCTCATCCGGATTTGGTCCAAGCTTCATATTGGGGTCCATGGGTATACCAGTAGGATTTGCATCGGCTATTCCTTCATTATGGAGAATATTTTCAATATATCTCTGTTGAGATATAGTTATTGCATTCTCGGATCATGTAACTTCAATGCCAACAATTTTACTCGGCTCTCCAAGGTCTGTTACTTCCCATTCTGAGTGTAGCATTTCTTTCATATGATCCATCATTTTATCAGATGAAGCAAAAAGCAGTGAGTTGTCCATGCAGATAGCCATTATTCCAAAATCATTTCTGTCATGTCATATATACCTGCATGCAGCATGGATCAGGAAGTAATTGCGCATAGCCATGGATTTTGAGTTTGCCATCAAGTTCATTATTCCACTCTCAGCCTGCCTGTTTTAAACCATAAAGTGTTTTGACTAACCTGCATACTCAACCTGTTCCATCTTCACATCCCTCAGGCTGTTGCATATATATTGCCTCCTGCAAAGTGCCATTTAGATATGCACCCTTTACGTCCATTTGTTGCAACTTGAGTCCCTTTTCAGGTATGAGTGCTAGTAATGCACATAATGTATGCATCCTGACAACCGGTGAGAATGTTTCCCTATAATCAAATCCGGGTCTTTGTGCATATCCTTTCGCCATTAATCTTGCTCGATACCTTACTATTTCCCCTTCTTTATTGCGCTTTTTGACAAAGATCCATGTATTTTTGATTGGTTTTGTGTTGTGAGGTTTCTGGACGAGGTCCCAAGTCCCCTTCTCTGATAATAATTCCAATTCAATCTTCATGGCCTTTTGCCTTCAGGCCAATCTGGGGAGTTCTTTGCATCTTCAAGACTCGTAAGTTTGTCTCCAGCAACAATTGCGTAGACTTCTTCTATTGACAAGAAATTGTCATTGTCCTCATATGCAAAAGGATTTTGAAGGTGTTTATAATCAATATGAATTCCACGCATCTTCTGCGGTTCATCAATATCTATATCTTCCTGTGTTTCATTCCATTTTCACTTCTTGGGCAGATTCTGAGTTGTATCATCAGAATCTATTACACCCATTGGCAGCATGCTACCTGCAGACTCCCCCTCACATGGTAATTTGGGTGTAATTTCAATATGATTGGGAGTTGGTTTTTCTGTAGGTGTAATATTCTGGAAGTTGCGTGAGGTAAGTACTTTGCGAGTTTCCACATTGTAATATTTTACTGCCCCAGCACCATCATCATAGCTGACATCTGCTTGGTGCCTTGATTTTGGTAGCATTTTTCAGGGTTCTTTTGACCTTGTAGTAATATCCATACGTGGCTTCCAAACTCCTGTAAATGTGATACATTGGGTTTTATTTTGTGCCATCCTTTGTAAGGTGTTGATTTCAGGAGATGCTTTGTGAATGATTGGTTACAAAGGTAAGCGGCATGCAAAACTGCATATTCCCATAGGAATTCAGGAAGTTGGTTGGCAGTTATCATGGTGCATGATAGTTCCACAAGAGTTCAATTCATTTGCTCTGCTATGTCATTCTGTGAAGGTGAGTATGCTGCAGTTAGTCTCACCTCTATACCGCATTCATTGCACCATTTTTCCAACTTCTCGTTTACAAATTCTTTCCCGCAATCAATTTGGATCCCCTTCGGTTTTCAATCTTGAGTTATTAGATGTGTCAAATAATTTATTACCGCTTGTGTTGAATCCAATTTCTCCTTTAAACACTGGACAGTTATGTATCATTTTGCATTGTCCACACATAACAAGTAATATTGATTTCCATTTATAGATTTGATCGCATATTTTCCCCATAAGTCAATATGCGTCAATTCTCTGGGTTCAGTGTTTCACATCAATATTTTAGGAAAGGGTTCTATGTGTTGCTTCGCCTCAGTACATGTGATACAGTCTGGTTTAGGACTGTGTTTATCGATGTTAAATCTGTTGACCAAATTCCTATCCAATAATTTCTGCAGGCCGGAATACCCGACATGCCCGAAGTGCCTGTGCCAAGTTTCCCAATTGGGCACTGCATCATTATTGATGAATGATTGGTGATCGGCGGCTTCTATTGGAAGCGTCAGGTGTTGGTTGTGTACAGTTAATTCCATCTTGTATAAGTGGTTGCTAACTTTGTTCCCCTGTGCTATTTTCTTCCCTTCCTTAGTGACAAAGGTAATCCTTCCATTTCCACCTGTATATCTTCCCCCAGCTGCATCCCATCGTCCCAACAAAATTAAATTATTCTGTGTTCCAGGTACGTGGAGTACATCCTCCAAGCGCAAAATATAATTGTGACCATTACATGTCGAAATTAATTCAACAGTTCTGTGGCCCTCAATTTTTGCTTCTTTACCACCTACACCTGTTATGGAACATTTTTCCACAGGTGTGTATGCAATAAAGGCTTCTTTTTGATGTGTAACATGTGAAGTTGTTGCTGAACTGGCTAACCAGTCATACCAGATCAATCGCTCGTCATTTCCATCAAGGTTACAGGCTTCGTATGTGTCAAAATTGTAAAGTTCTTCATTTACTGGAAATGCGATCAATTCCTCCCCCACATCTGAATCTTCATACCTTTCTTTGATCCCTCCTTTTCCTTCTCTTTGTTCTTCTCTTTTCCCTCCAACAATCTCTTTCTTTATGTCCTATTTTCCCACAGTTCTGACATTTGTTACCAGCATATTTGCAACATTTACTCAACCAATGTCCTGGTCACTTACAATGTTCGCAATAAGGTTTGTTGGAGGATTTATGATCAGTGATGCGCTCTTCCAAAGTTTTGGTAGTTCTGCTATTCTTCTGGGTATTAACCAGGTTTGTGCTAGAACTATTAGTATACTTGTTATGCGAGCAATCATATGAATTTTATATTCCTCCCATAATAAACCAATAAAGGAATCCAAGGACATTCTCCATTTGGGATCCAGATCATTGGGATCATTGGCATTCCCATTATAGGGTTCGATGTAGGTCTGCCAAGACGAAGGTAAAGACACCGAAATAATCACTTTGAAGCATGTGTCCAAAACATGGAATTCCGTGTTGGGGAATTTATTGATGTGGTCACAATATGATTTAAGCATGTCAAGGTGCTTTGGGAGATCATCCACTTCTTGTATCTTGGTCTCATATAACAGGCACTGTATATGATTTACTGTTTGATGTGCCTTGTTCTCGTGACATAAGCGCTGAATACATCACCTCAGCTAATGTTTTTGATCCAATGTGATTCATTTGAGAGGAGGTGTTACAATTTTCCTTGTAACTCATGGAACCCGACCGACCCAACCGACCTGACAATCCCCTCCAAACAGGAGGCACTACCTGATTCATGCCTAGGGCATGTCCTTGACACCAGACACATGCACGATGCATGCCAACTGCATGCATTCAATCCCCTTCCCATGGAAGGCACCTTTGACACATGGTGACTCCATGCACCCAAACCCATTCCCACACATGCTGTGATACAACAGCCCCTTGACATGAGGTCCGTGATGTCGGACTCTCACAATCGACATGCTGTGCCACAGCACTCCATGACATTGGACACCTCATGCAAGGCATGAGGCTTATTGTTTCTATTCATACCTGATACACATCTACCTTTCCGATTGGACGATAAGGACCTTCCTACTAGTATAAGTACTGTGACTTGTAGTAGGGATGTCCTTAGTTTAGATCTAGGCAATCTACAGCTTTAACTTGTGAACTCATGAACTTACTCGAAACCACTAAGGAAGCCCCTTAGTGCATGAACCTGAACAACTCTATGCAGAAGGCCTGCTAGAGTGCACTATCTCTCTTATGTCGGACGCTCCGAGTAAGACTAGTGCTGAATGACTTGTCGAGGAAGCACCTCGCCAAACAACATTGACCTGATTGAGTGGTTGAGGCTTTGCCCTTAACATAAGATCTAAACTATCTGCTAGCCCACCTACCTAGGTGTAGGCAATATGTCTCGAAACACACCACAGCGGCCTGGGTCTAGACAAACCCCAGACCGACCACCAAGAGAAGCGGAACCACAGCCAGGTTCATCTTGGTACCAATACAATGGAAGACTAGTCCATTACTCAACCCCAGCACAGCGTTGGTTCTACAGATCAACCAACAGACAATGAGGAGATTTCCTCACCGATGAAGACTTCGAACGACCACACACACCCCCACCCAAAACATCCACCCACTTCCTAATAGACGAAATCGGAGATGTCTGAACCTGCTGCAACCGCACCCATGACATCCGAGAAGGACATTCAAATCCAATCACCTACAGACTTCTCAGGAGACAGAACCAAAACTGCCAAGTTCCTGCAGGAGATAGACCTGTACTTGCGAATCAACGACCAGATCTATGACACAAACGACAAAAAGATCATCTTCACACTGTCCTTCATGAATGGAGGGACAGCAGCTGCCTGGGCGCAGGCATTTGTCAACCAACACCAATCCGAGGGATTCAGTGGATATGCAGACTTCCGACAGAAGGTCTTAGAGGCCTTCTCACCGATTGACGACGCCAGAACGGCAAAGACTGAGATCAAGAATCTCAAACAAGGTTCAGGGAACCTCGAAGAATATGTGGCGAACTTCCACATCCTGAAAGACAGGATGGGGATCACCAAAGATGCAGCCATGATTGAGTACTTCATGGACGGACTGCATCCCGAATTACTGAAGAGGGTACACACAATGGAGATGGTGCCCAACACTCTCGAAGGCTGGATAAAGGCAGCTTCAAAATATGAAGGCCAATAGAAATGGGCCATGGCAATCCTGGGAAAGACCAGGCAGAACCAGAAGACAAACAAAACAACAAAGAAAGGACAGCCCTCTCTTGACATCAACCGACTAACGAACCAAGAACGCATGGAACACCTCCGGAAGGGATTGTGTTTCATCTGCCACCAACTGGGACACCAATCGTCCGACCACAGGGATGGAAAGAACCCCACTTAGATGGGGTCAGCGCCCCCTCCCTACCAAAACCGCCTCACCCAGAAGAAGACTGGGGTGGACACCTACCAGAAGATCTGCACAATGCTGGATGAACTGGATGAAGAAGAAAAGGAACGAGCCCTCAACCTCATGGAGGAATCGGGTTTTTAGAACAGTGGCCTGATATGACGCCAGTCACCGCTGTAGTCTCCCTAGGGTCTGTACTCTTAGCTACCATGAATAGACAATCTATGCACCTGTCTATTCGGGTAGCTGAGTCAGACAACGGGAAAGACATCGCAACAAATGCGCTCCTCGACTCTGGAGCAGGAGGAGTCTTTATTGACTCGAAATTCATCAAACAAGAAGGGATCAAGACGTATCCCTTAGGCTATACCATCCAGGCCACAAATGTAGATGGAACCCTGAACAGACAGGGAACGATCACAAGATACATGAAAGGAAAGCTCCACATCAATGGACGGAGCTGCCCAATGGAATACCTAGTCGCTGGACTAGGCAAGGAATCGGTGATCCTGGGCCTGTCGTGGCTGCAGGAGGTGAACCTGATCATCGACTGGAAGAAGGGAACTCTTGAGTTCTGAGATGAAGAACAATGGGCTCAGATCAAACGAATCTTGGAGAAGACAAGAAGAGCTGAACGGGCCCTCCTGAACACCCTAAACCTTCCTAGGGTAGATGCCAAAAGGGAGGCGCCAAATGACAGAATGGCATGAATTCGACGCATCGTGGCCAAGACAAGACAAAGACTCTCCAAAGAAAAGGAGAGAAACCTTGCCTGAGCACGACTAGCCATGGCAAAGACGAGAGAAAGGCTTGCTGAAGAAAAAGAGAGGAGCCTTGCCCAAGCCCGATTGGCCATGGCAAAAACAAGAGAAAGGCTTTCAGAGAGGAAAGCAAAAGAACTAAATTCTGTCCAGATAGCCATCGCAAAAACCAGGAGCAGCAACACTCCTAAAGAAACCAAAAACCTTGAAGCAGCACGACGTGCTGTCACCAAAACCCAAGAGAACCAGAAGAAGAAACAACTGGAAAAGGGTAAAAACAATGAATGCGACAGGGCACGACGAATCGTGCAAAGGATGAAGGAACTGCTGACCTCCACAGGGGAGGAAAGCACTGGCAAATGACACTCAAAAATGGCATTACGAAATAGGACAAAAGACCCTCATCAGGAGGCTAGCCCGATATGCGATCATGGAACCCCAGGTTATGGTACTAACGACACCGGAATACCTATGCCCAGGGAGACTCCACCTCAAGTAAAGATTGAAGAGGTACCCGACAAAGAACTACTGGCAGACACAGGCATGGACATACGAATAATGAACCAGACCCCCAAATGAGACACAATCAAGGATGACTCGGTGTTGATCGCATACGTGCAAGACAAACCAGTCATTGGCCTATTCGGACCAGACATAGAACTGCCCCTGACGGAGGAACATCGAGAGCCAACACACAGATACATCTGAAAAATGAACACAATCAGCAGGCTCACGAAAGGCAAGGGCTCCCCACGGTACCTACTCAACTCAGACATATGGATCAGAGCAAAGACATCCATATCCCAACGACTAGCGCACAAGCAAGAGGAGGGAAAGGAGACTAGCCAATGGACCCTGGACAATTTACTGCCACCAGAATACCAGAAGTACAGACAGGTATTCGAGAAAGCCACATCCAAACAATTCCCAGAATCAAGACTGTTGGATCATGCGATCGACCTGAAGGAAGGCTTTGTACCAAAGGATTGCAAAGTCTACCCATTGACACCGAAAGAACAAGAGAAACTCAATGAGTTTCTAGATGAAAACCTGGAGAAAGGATACATCCAACTGTTGAAATCACCCATGGCATCCCTGTTCTTCTTTGTGTTGAAGAAGGACTCCAACACTCTACGACCTTGCCAAGACTATCGCTATCTGAACAAAGGAACGATCTGGAACAACTACCCCCTGCCACTGATCGGAGACCTCTTGGACAAGCTGAAGGGAGCGAGATTTTTCACGAAAGTTGATATTTGATGGGGATATCATAACATACAGATAAAGAAAGGAGACGAGTGGAAGGCAGCATTCAAGACTAACCAAGGGCTATTCGAGCCAATGGTGATGTTCTTTGGGCTGTGCAACTCACCAGCAACATTCCAGGCCATGATGAATGATCTCTTCTGAGATATGCTAGATGAAGGATGGCTCATCATCTATATGGACGACATCCTGATCTTCTCAAAGACAGAAGAAGAAAAACACTGGATAAGGACCAAAAGGGTCCTTGAATGACTACGACAATGCGATCTCTACCTGAAAATAGAGAAGTGCAAATTCAATGTACAGGAAGTCGAGTTATTGGGCATGATCGTCAGACCCAATGAACTTGCAATGGACAACATGAAACTGGCTGGGATCAAAGACTGGCCCATGCCAAGGACAGTGAAGGATGTAAGATCCTTCCTAGGATTCGGAAACTTCTATCAACGATTCATCGGACACTTTGCGGATCTGGCCAGACCGCTAAACAATTTGACAAAGAAGAACCAGAAATTCGAATGGACAAATGACTGCCAGCAGTTGTTCGATGCACTAAAAAGGAAGTTCAACAAAACCCCAGTACTGCTGATGCCAGATGCAATGAAACCATTTGTGGTGGAATCTGATGCCTCGAAATTTGCGACAGGTGCAGTACTCAGACAACAGGATGCCAACGGAGACTGGCACCCATGTGGATACATCTTGCATTCTTTCAACGAAGCGGAAAGAAATTACGAGATATATGACCGGGAACTATTGGGAGTAATCCAAGCGCTGGAAACATGGAGACACTACCTACAGGGGACACCATTCCCTGTGATGGTACTGTCCGATCACAAGAACCTGACATACTTCCATCAGCCACAGAAACTAAACCGACGACAGGCTAGATGGGCCATTTACTTGTCACAACTCGACCTGAAGCTACAACACGTACCAGGATCACAGATGGTACAATCTGATGCCCTATCAAGGAGAGCAGATCACATAGCTGAAGAAGACACCAATAACGAGGACAAGACTATCCTCGCTGACAAACTGTTCATCAAAATGATTGACACTGAGCTCTAGGGAGCCCTGGTCTCAGCAATAATGAAGGACGACCTCGTAAATGATGCTTTACGAGCCCTGAAGAACAATGGAACCCCCCCAATCAAGTCTGCATTGGAGGACTGGAAATTTGAAGATGGCCTGCTCTTTTTCAAAGACAGATGCTACGTGCCACAGGACGAGACCCTCTGCCGAGCGATCATACAGAAATATCATGATAGCATCACGACAGGGCACCCTGGACAATGGCAGACAATCGAACTGATCCGACGAGACTACTGGTGGCCAGGAATGGAGGTCTTTACACTCCCCCCTGTATTCCTATAGGAATCTGATGATTCTGATGATTCCAATCGGACTCCGATCGGAATCCAACCATATTCCAATGTCATTTTCACCAGCCAAATTGACATGAAATGGCACATTTAGTCCTAGTCCAGTCTGATGTAGTCCGATCAGAGTCCGATTGGACTATCGGAATTTCCTAGGAATTTCCAATCATAGAAATCACATAGGACTAGTCTGAAGTTATGCTAAGACATGAGACAACATAGGATTCTGATAGGAATGGAAAGCAGCCTTGCTTAGTAATATAGTATGAAAAATTAAATGCACAGACGAGAATTGAACACTTGACTACAGAAGATTATGTAAGCGTAAACCAACAACAATACCATTAGGCTAAACAATCATTACAGGTAAGTGATCATACTACACTACATACCATTCCCACAGGTGTGATGACAAAGCACATAGCCGCGTCATCACACCTGCCAGCTCATCAACTCCTCCCACCACCACCAATGACAACAAGCACACCACCTCCATCCCCCCCACCTCAACCACCTCAACCCAGCAACTCCCACCACTCCCACTTCACCCCCATCTCTAGACGAGCCCCCAAGACCGGAAATGACTGGTTTCGATGCCGAACGATGCCCAAACGACGCAATCGTTGTTTGGGCCGTAGTAAGTTTTTTGTTTCATTTGTTTTTTACTTTTGTAAACTAACTAATTCATTTTTTTTGTTTCTAGGTTCTAATCTACATGAGTAACGATGGACTGATGCAAGCCAAACCCACACCCAACGACACCCCTGGCAACCCCCCTCCTCCCTGTCAAAACGGGATGTGAGGGTATTGATCATGGTCAGGAGCATGGGGAGCAACACCAGGAGACCCCAGAAGGGGAATACCTGCCCAGTAAGCACCACCCGACCCCTCCCCTCGAGCCACATCACTGACGAACCGACAATGCACCCACCCCACACCTACGAGCTGCTGCTCATAGGGTGGTTCGTGGGTGCAGACGACAAGGGGGATGAATGACAAGGGTGACAAAACGACAAGGGGAAAGGGAAATGACGACCAGAAGGGGAGACAATGGACAAACACCGCCACCAACATACGACGCACCACCCACCACCAGCCTCGCGAGCAACTGCTCGTGGGGTGGATGGTGGGTGGAACGATGAGGGAGGGGAGACGAGGGAGGGGAGACGAGGGAGGGGAGATGAGGGAGGGGAGGGAAGCCACAGGGGAGGTGAGGTGAGGGAGGCGAGACACAATGGAGACGAGAGGGAGGGGAAACAATGGGACAGGGCTGACGAGACAGCCAACGCGATGCACCACCACCCCCTCCCCCCTGCGAAACAGGGGGGTGGGTGGGTTTTTTTTGTAGAATTTAAAATAGTCTAATTAAATAGTATAATTAATTCTCCCCCTCGCATTTGCATGGGGTGTTTTTTTTAAATCTATATTTATCTACTCCCTCGTGAAGATGCGAGGGCTCAACAATCTTTTTTCGAGCTCTTGTGAGAGAGGTTAAAAATAAGTGAACTAATCCTAAGTCCTTTAAATGGACTTTATATTACATATTTATTAATGCTCCTGTGGCTCAACTGGTTGAGCACTTGTTTGGTAGTCATGTCACTTATATCCCAAGGTCTAGAGTTCAATTCCTGCTCTGCCCATTTATTTTGTAAGCACTTTCATCAAGTTAAGTCTTCCGAAATGGTGTGGTATTCCGACTACTACCTGTTGGAATTGCATAGGACTTTACTCGGAATTTACTAGGAATTTCTTGGAAATAAAAGTACATGGTCATCAAGATACATTCCGATCGGACTCCTAGGACTAGTGTCAGACTAGTAGGACTCCTATCGGATTCCGATCGGACTCTTATCAGAAAACTCGGACTCCTAGGACTCCGATAGGAATACAGGGGGGAGTGCAAAGTTTACCAGGAATGGCCAACTTCATCAAGAAGTACGTCGAAGGCTGCACAAAGTGCCAGCAAATGAAAGTGAATACACACCCGACAACCCCACCGCTGACACCGATATCATCCGATGCCAGCAGACCATTCGAGCTGGTAACGACAGATTTTATCATGGACCTGCCCATGATAAACGGATTTGACTCAATCATGGTCATGGTAGACCATGGTCTTATGAAGGGGGTAATTTTTATCCCTTGTGCAAAGATGATCAACGCACTTGGCACCGCAGACCTCTACCTGCGCCATGTATACACAAGATTTGGACTCCCTGGAAGAATCATCTCAGACAGAGACCCTCAATTCACGTCCAAACTCTTCCGAGAACTCGGACGATTGCTCGGGATTAAGCTATCCATGAGCACTGCCTATCACCCCCAGACCGACGGAGAAATGGAGCAAGTAAACCAAGAGCTAGAGGTTTACCTCTGCATGTTCTGTTCAAACAAACCCGAAGGTTGGGAGCATTATCTCCCAATGGCAGAATTTGCGCACAACCAGAAAATGCACTCCGCAGTAAAACACTTGCCATTTTACATGATGATGGGATATCAACCATGTGCTATCCCCACCCCATACAAAAAGACGAACGTGCTGGCCGCCGAACAGAGAATCCAAGAACTTCTCTCTGCAAGAAGGGAAGCTCTTGCCACACACAAACTAGCCAGACAGGCTATGGCTGCCCAAATGAAAGGGCGATATGAACCATTCAAGGTTGGAGAACAAGTATGGCTTGACTCCAAGAACCTGAAGATTGGCTACCCAACGAGAAAACTGGTGCCAAAATGAGAAGGGCCCTTTGTGATTGAAGATGCCTTGTCAAGAACAACATACCGATTGAAACTGCCACTGGGATGGAAGATCCACCCGGTATTCCATGCGGCTTTACTCATGCGATACCATGAGAATGACACTCATGGGTGAAACTTCCTGACTCCACCACCCAACCTTGTGGAAGGAGAAAACGAATACAAGGTGGAAGTGATCATCGCGCACAAGAAGCACGGCAAGACACGCCGTTACCTCGTGAAATGGATTGACTACCCAACATCTGAGAACACATGGGAACCCAAATCAAACTTGAAGAATGCCCCTGAAATCCTGACGGCATATAAGAAGAGACATCACCTCTGACGAGAACCCAAGAAACCCCCACTATCTAAACCAAACCCCAGCCAAACGACACCCCTGATACCCCCCAAATGACGATTGACCCACTGAACGTTGACGCCCTTCACGTTCACCCCCACCCCCCCCCCTTACGACAAAGAATGAATACGAGAAGAACATGGCGACTGGATGACAAGTCATTGACCAGTCACAAACAATGAACAGACTGCTGGGGCAACCCTCCTGGGAATGCCCGCACAGAATCACATTCTGGATAAACAGAGACGACTGGATAAAAAGAATATCCTCAACTTGCCCGAGATGCTGCCTCTATACGCAGAGGAGCACAAAGATGGATTTGGCCTGGGTAAAAGCACAATTCGAGGAATGGTGCTTTGAGGGAGAATTAGATGGCGGCGACTATTTCCCTGAAGAATTCATTATCAACCGGGATGGTCTGACCCCAGGCAGGAGACCACTAGTGGGAATTGGCCCACTACTGTGGAATGACCTTCAGTGGAACACCCACTACAATGAAGAAAGTGGATTTGAGCTGGCAAGGCAGCTCATATTTGGATGACATGGAGAACTGGGGACACTGCTGCATTCCAGCTGACACCCCCACACATCGACACCCCTGACCACTGAGCACAACTAGGTGCAAACCGATCGTCCGCAAAGACGTTAAACTACCGATCATCCACAAAGATGTTAAACTACCAAGCATCCGCAAAGATGTAAAACTATGGTGATTGCCCTTGATACTGCACAGACCTTACAGACCCTCCCCTTCTGACGACACCACCGACTCCTTGACACCACTGCTAAGGGCAGTATAGAATGAAAAGAACCTGATCACGGTCCAAGCTTGGACATGAACGATTCCTCCACCGCACCCCTCGATCCTGACCCACCCACATATCCATACCCAATCAGACCGCAGAGGAGAGACAAAAATTTAGGTCGAAGTGTGGGACTTTCGACCATAGCGGGGGGGTAATGTTACAATTTTCCTTGTAACTCATGGAACCCAACCAACCCGACCGACCCGACAATCCCCTCCAGACAGGAGGCACTACCTGATTCATGCCTAGGGCATGTCCTTGACACCAGACACACACACAATGCATGCCAACTGCATGCATTCGATCCCCTTCCCGTGGAAGGCACCCTTGACGCATGGTGACTCCATGCACCCAAACCCATTCCCACACATGCTGTGATACAACAGCCCCTTGACATGAGGTCCATGATGTCAGACTCTCATGATTGACATGCTGCGCCACAGCATGTCCTTGACATCAGATCGTTGACATCAGATCCGTGACATCGGACACCTCATGCAAGGCATGAGGCTTATTGTTTCTATTCATACCTGATATGCATCTACCTTTCCGATTGGACGATAAGGACCTTCCTACTAGTATAAGTACTGCGACTTGTAGTAGGGATGTCCTTAGTTTAGATCTAGGCAATCTACAGCTTTAACTTGTGAACTCGCAAACTTACTCGAAACCACTAAGGAAGCCCCTTAGTGCATGAACCCGAACGACTCTACACAGAAGGCCTGATAGAGTGCACTATCTCTCTTATGTCGGACGCTCTGAGTAAGACTAGTGCCAAACGACTTGTCGAGGAAGCACCTCGCCAAATGACATTGACTAGATCGAGTGGTTGAGGCTTTGCCCTTAACAGGAGGTGACATTATGCATGATGACTTGTTGCGCCAAAGAGTTGTTCTTGTCCCAGTTATTTGCATTAATGGGATCTTTGGTTTCATCTGGTCGTTTCACACTGCCAGTAGTACATCCAGTTATATCACAATTGATAAATACTGTTTTCATTCTTTCCTTCCATTCATGCCAATTTTCGTCCATTAAGTGATCGTGTTCAGCGATTCTGTTCACATTTGAATATTCTTTCATCCGTATTAATTTGATTACTGGTTGAGCTACAGTCTGTTGCAATTGTCGAGAGGCATTAGAGGTGTAAACTCTACTGGCTTGAATAGGGGTTGAGGGTGCGTATTCCTCAGGCTCTTCCGGTTCAACGAGGTGATCTGACATAGTATGTCCAAGTCTAGAATGAGTTATTTAAATATGAAAAAGGCCAGGGCCCATAACCTATTGGGATTCATCAGGAAAAAGTGTCTGAGCCATAGCGTACTGCCACATATTGATAGCCATAGGTAGGCTCCAGTGTGCTGTATATCAATATATGATTACTCCCATTGTGATACCCACTCAATGCCAAGCTGATAGTTCCGAGGGATGAGCAGATAGTGCTCGTTTGCACTCATGCTGAATGTGATAGGGGTTCAGATCATTCATAGCATTCCGCATATGAGTGGTAGTTGATGTAGGTTCAATGCACTGCTACAGCTGCTGTGTAGCGTATAGTGCTTCAGTAGCGCAAATCTCAAAAAAAAGTCTGATAAGTAAATACAACTGTTAATGTCAACTATGTCCATGTTGCAATGAACATATCTATGTTAATGTAAGGATTCACCCAGAATACCTCAGCCTTCTCCAATACATTACTCGTCATCCAATTACGATTGAGTTGTCAGCCTGATTTACCCATGAGATGTGTGCTACAGACTATGTGATCCACTGAAATGATCTTGGCGTTTGGACGGCAATGACATCTTGAATGTTGTATGCTGTACATGCCTGTCACTGGATCAGGATGACCAAGAGCTGTGAGTCATTCAATGTATGCCAGCGGGTGAGGGAGTCGACCGAATTGCAGAGGAAGATCAAATATGACGCGTACTCGAGCAACACACAGACCTGCAATAATCATCTAACATTAGTTGGACTAAAGTTGACCGAGCCATACCTTGCAGGAAAGAATACATGTCATATTGATAGCAAACCGGATCTTCAATCACAAATGCTGTATCAAAGTATGCTGGCACTGAAGATCATTGTCCAGTTGCATTCCGAGCTGGAGTTGTGCGTATGCGTTCACTGATCTGTTTTGAACCAACGAAGTGATTTGGAGGAAGGATGATGTGCATTTGCTTGTACACATCAAAGCAATCATATTGGGATGGATGGGGAGTGCGTGACCTATGTTTCTTGTGAAACTCCAAAAACACGACCAGAAAACCAGGGACAAGGTGATGAGTTTCAAGGTAATCGATTGTGACATTCCGGAAGGGTGGGTGCTTTGCAACAATACAATGTTTAGGGGTGGACATTGATGTTGACCATTCTAATTCTAACACACCATCATCCTCCCCATCATCTGTGTCTACATCACCATCATCCACATCGACCACTGGTGTAGGGTGAAGCCATGTAAGGTATGTTGTGCAAAGAAACATCGCCTCCTGTCACTGAAGCCATACACAACAGACAGGGCAAAACATTCCCTGTGAAAAAATATGGAGAAAATGTGAAGAAAATTACACTTTTTCATGCAGCAACCAAGTAGGGAAAAACTGGTGAAAATAAGTTGTTTCCTCTTTATTTTCTCTGCCATCTTCCTTAGGGAAAATATATCATTTTTGTGTAGAGAAAAAAAGGGGAATTAGAAGTGAAAAGACTTCATTTTCTCTTGATTTCCCTTTGATTTTTGCCTGGGACAAAAAAGTTATATTTCCTGCAAGAGTAAATTAGGATTCTCTGGAGAATATAACTTATTTCTTCCAAATTTTTGCTTTGAGAATTGCATGGGAAAAAGGGTAATTTTCTCCTGGTGAAAATCTGGCAAACATGAGGAGAAAATTACACTTCTTCCCATGCAATTCTCAAAGCAAAAATTTGGAAGAAATAAGTTATGTTCTCCAGAGATTTCTAATTTACTCTTGCAGGAAATATAACTTTTTGGTCCCAGGCAAAATCAAAGGGAAATCAAGAGGACATAAGTTCTTTTCACTTCTAACTCCCCTTTTTTCTCTTTACGAAAATGATATATTTTCTCTAAGGAAGATTGAAGAGAAAACAAAGAGAAAATAACCTATTTTCACCAAATTTTCCCTACTTGTTGGCTGCATGAAAAGGTGTAATTTTCTCCACATTTTATCCATATTTTCTCTCAAAGAAATCTTTTCCCTGCCTGTTGTGATATTGCCATTTGTTCCAGGAAGTCTCGCTTGTTACTTGCATGATAACCTTCTTTTGTGAAATTGATGTGGATTCATTCTGGTGATTCACTGTTGTATCCATCAGCGGATCCATGGGTGAGAATAGCATGTATATAGTGTTGAATCATGTGGAGCTTTGGTATGTTGAAATGCTCACAAATGCCAAGTTCGAGTAAGATGTCCTTGTTGGCATGAAAAGTGTCGAGGCACTTCTGAAGTGCGGCAAGGGTCTGGGTTGTGTGACAGTGGAATTGGGAGTAATAGATGAAGTCGATGATGGAGCGCACCACAGTTAGTACCTGGTCACTGACAGCACCTGCCATAATGCTGACAAATATCCTCTGCATCTGTTTGTGTTCTGATCCTGTCCACTGCGATATAAATGACATGCCTTTCTTGAAATGTTGCAAACCTGCATGATTGTTCATTATCTGTGCATCTAGCTCTGCAGAACCGGCAATACTTGTGCACCAGTTAACAGGATGGTCCTTGAATACACCTTTGTGAAGCTGATGAAGAATATCTGGTGTGAAGGTCTGGAAGATGTCGGTGTGAGGAAGCGCTTTCCAGAATGGTTCGTATACCGCTCGCAAACCCAAGTCATCAAACTTCTCCGCTGAATCCTGGTGATTTTTCTTATGCTTTCAATCCTGGTTCAACAACTTAATAGTCTCCTCCATCTCCCTCCATAGCGACATAACAACTTTGCCCCTTTCTTTGGTGCCAACTTTGCAATGTGGACAACAGCTTTCTTTACAGCATGCTACCAGACACTGCTCAGGAAAATCAGCCACATATGCAGCGAGAATAGGAAAGATACAACAGATGTATGAGTCTGCACATGTCATCTCAACCCCATCATTCCCAGCCTTGATCAACAGCTTCAAGATCTCAGACATACAGTGATGGAACAATCTGTAGCCTGCAACTGATCTTGTAGCATCCGAGAAACATTCGAGTTTAGAAACAGGCAGGTAACCTATAAGCACAGTTGCATTCGAAGACACCTAATACAATTTTACAGAATGGCCTCTCATAGGCAGCTAGTGTATTACGGACCTGTCGTCACTTCTCTTTAGCAATGTTGCTGATGGTCAGATAAACTGGCCATGCCATCTTATCTCCCCCAAATCGAGTCAACTGGGTTTTGTCCAAAACAAGAATAATTGGTGCGACCACACCCCCATCAGGAGTTTTGCCCTGGGAATATGAATACCACACTTGCCACAACAACTTCTCTTACCTGCATCTTCCACCACCAATCTGCTGTCCATCCCTCGTCAATGACATGGTTTGTTCCATCTTTGTCTGTGAAATACTGCACAGGCGCATATGAGATATCACCATTTAATGCCGGATTACCAAGCAATTCTTGAATACACTCCACAGGGTCACAATGCCACAACTCAAGGTCTTCAGACATCATCTTTCATCTTTGCCAGCATGGTCACCATCAATGGCAACACTGTCACATATCCACTCGGGACCAGTCAGCAGCTGATCAATCTTTTTCAAGAACAAATAGGTGTTGTGGAATGAGAGTCCACTATGTTCCCTAGTCTATAACATTAGGTAAGCTCAACACTGTTTATTGCAGCATACTGAGTACTCACAATTGGCAGCTTCAGATATTCATCGATAGAATTCTGGCCTACATTTTTCATCAACCACTGTGACAAATCCCATTCCTCTTGACTTGCAAATGGAGCCCACATGTTCTCCCCTAATGCAGCTTGTTCCTCTCAAAGCTTCTCAAATGGGGTCTTTCCTACACCAAGAATGTCCATGACGAGACCAAGATAGGACCTCCAGTATCAAGGTGGCTTTCGGGAGTTGTCTTCATGCTCAACCTCCTCAATTTTGACTGGGTTTCATCAAGGCAGCTGCACTTCCGGAGGAGAGGGAGATTGGTTATCAGAGAACTCAAAAGGTATCTCAGGGTTGCCCATTTCAACATCACTGTTGACTCCCTCACTGTTGACTCCTAGCTCAATAGACTCTTTGCATTGAGTAGGGTTTCTGAGGGTAGAGAGGGTAGAGAGATGAGCGATGTCATGTATGTATGCCTCATAACACCTAGGTGAGTGTCTGATGTGTCAGTTGACCACTGTCTGGGAGGGTTTTTGTTGATGACAGTATCTGCAGGATATTGCACAATGAGACATGGCTATTGAAAGGTAAGAGTCCTTCACTGTATTGCATCGCTTTTGCTAAGTTCATCTCGTGAAGTTCAAATTATGGACCAGGACAGAGATCAAATTGTGGACATCCTTATGGCATGGCCCCTGATTGTGGTCCCATTCCACCCACCTCCTATGTTTTTATTGGAAATGCTCAATGTTCCACATGCATGACACAATCATGTTTTCCAGTTACAACATGTTCTGTTGAATTGTTTATCTGTTGAATCCGGCTTTGCTCTCGAACTTTATAAATGCTGTTGCCTTCCTGTTCACCATCCATCACACCTCACTATGCCTCCTACCACTGCTCAAGTTCACTCTCATCATAACAACACTCAAGGTCCTCCTAATCCTCTCACAGTTCTCCACCCACTTATGACATCCCCTCTTTAGCTTCGAAGGAAAATACTCTGGCCGGAAACACAGTTCCCACACTTAGCCTTAGGTCTCCATCTGGTCGTCACCATAAACCCAGTCAAAAGGTCCATGAGCGTCGTAAGGCTGTCATTCTCTGCGGTTTTAGTAGTCTGCTCATAATATATCACTATAGTTGTTGAAGAGGCAGCAGCTGCAGAATGTGTCCAGGCAGCCAAGACCAAGAAAGCACAATGTGCTGCACGCAAGGTCGAAAACTCTGATGAGGATGGGGACACTGAGGGAGATGTCAAAGACATGAACCCTGTATGTTATGAGCTACTGATTACATATCTGCTGCTGATCACATTGGTAGTTTAAAACTTGCACCATCACCTCAAAGGCTAGCATTATCAAGAACAAGGTGTCAGCCCAGCGTGAGGCCCGAGCTACTCTTATGCCAGTTCAGAACATGGTGGATGATGATGACAACAATAATGAGGTAAGCTCAACAACAGTATCCAAGTCATAGCAACTCACTGAGACTATGGCTAGGAACAAGGACATTTACCCAGATGCTCTAATGGCAGTCATCAATCTCAATCTTCACCCATTGGCCTGCATAGCAACAGCTGTGAGTCTTGTGAGAGTGGGTTGGACTTCCCCGAGAGTCCAACCCCTTTCCAGAACCCCCATGATATTTCCCAAGCCCCATCTGTTGAAGAGGAGGTCACATCAGGATCCAAGCAACGTGCATCTTTGACTGACTCGATGTGCATCACCAAAATTCCAAAGAGTTCTGGTGGGCATCTGAAAGCCAGCGACTATGACAATACACTCAAGAGGGCCATTCTTCTTGTGGTAGCCAACTTTCAATGCAATATTAGTGTGTTGCAAGCATTTCCTGACAGCAATATGGAACATGAGATGTTGGGACATGTGTGGGAGGAGGCTTGTAGCCATATTCAGGTAGACATGCCATGCCTCACTCCTTCGATCGCTAAATTGGTAAGCCACATGGGAATCAACAGTCAGAAAGCTTAACACTTTTCTAGATCACAAGTCGTGGTTCCCATCTTCAAGGAGAGCTCAAGACAAAGACCTGGCCTCTCGTTGAGACATTCTATGGTTTTGAAAGTGGCCACAATCGCAAAATTATTGTCCATAATCACCAGATTGCTGAGGAGTTGAAAGAAGGCCACACCTTCATTTACAAGGGATCATTATTCTTTTTGAGAAATATGAGCATCTGATTGGCTTTCTATGGTAGACAACCCATGCTGAATTAACGGAGCGCAAGGGACTCTACCAGTCAAAGCTCATTAAGAAAGTTGTCAATGCCATGTGGTTCAGAAACAAACAAGATGAAGGCATCTCATACAGTTTTAATTTCAATCCTATTACCATTCCAGCCCTCACTCTCGTTCTGACAGCTGTCAGTCCTTCTCATCCTTATCATTCTTCATTCTTCTCTTGACCTAACGTTATTAATAGATTGAATGCTGCATTGATGAGTGGATCACTGGAATCAAGACCAACATCCCCTTTACCACCACACTCTATCAAGATGTATATGAAGACCACCTTCATTGCCTTGAACGCTTTGAGAAACATACCAAGAAGCATGGCATCCTCGATAACATTCTTCTCAAGCTTTATAATCGGGTAAGTAATATATCTTCATATTGTGTCTAACCATCACTCAATGCTACGTAGATTCCATTCTGTGCTCAACCACTCTCTACAGCCGACCGCCCTACTATCTCTGATGATGTGTTTGCGGCCACACTAAAACAATACATCGATGAATCAGAGACCGAGACCGATGGTGAGCGTGGCAACTCGTCGGACTAGCCTGAGTAGGTTACTACTGTTCGTTTTAAATTGGAATAACTTTTTTTCCTTCCATATATGTGATTGTATCAGTTATGTATATATGATTGTGCTCAAATACACGTTTTTGAATGCCATTTATATTTATGCATAGCCTGACTGTTAACAACCATATCATTATAAGCTATCAGAAGCAATGTGAGGCAATGGTAATCCAGGGCATCTATGTTGGCTTAGAAAAGGTAAAATAATTCAGGGAAATACAAGAGGCCAGCCTCCTACCCATGCCCTCTGGAAGAGTCCGTTGATGATGCTCAACCTGGGAAAACCACCAGAACTGCTGATGAGGCAATCGATGATGTTTGCGACAAGTCAGAGGAAGGTTGCGAGACGTTC
This sequence comes from Tricholoma matsutake, assembly GCA_026075535.2. Lineage (NCBI taxonomy): Eukaryota > Fungi > Basidiomycota > Agaricomycetes > Agaricales > Tricholomataceae > Tricholoma > Tricholoma matsutake. Next base: position 9,720,346 of record AP026543.1, on the reverse strand, counting down.
TGAATGTTTGTGGTCAAACCTATGAGAAGATTACTAGTTAACACTAGTCATGAAGGTAGTGTTATGAGAGACGAAAGTGTTTGGCATGGTCCGATTGAGTATCGATCGATATCGAGGGCGATCAACAAGATCGATGGCAAACAATGAGATCGATGGCGAACGAGTTTATTGTCGATGGTCGATATGTGAATTCTGGGGACCTTTCGATAGGTCGATAGTATACAAAGGGTGCGGTAAATGTCTATGAAGTGTTGGAAGGGTTACTAGAGCTAATGATGAGAGGATCGAGGGAGGATTGAGGACACGATGATTGCAGAGGTTTCTCGTTGATCGAGAAAACCCATAGAGACTTAGATTGTTTTTTTTTAGGAAGTTGATCAGATGCTTAGAACTGTATACGAGATGATATGTGAAGACAATTTCTTGTTATTTCCAAGTAGATACTACAGAGTTTTATATGTTTTAAAGAAACTTCCTAAAATGGAATGAGAAACATGTGTAGAACATGAGGCAAAAGATATGAGTTAAGGCACAAGGCCATAAAGGAGACCGGAATCTGAACAAGAAAGATATATATATCATATGATGAAAGAGTAATAAAGGGAAAGAACTAAAAGAGACTGTCCTTTGTGTATAAACTGTGCTAAGTCTCGCAATAATGTGTCCAGTGGGTTCTGTGTATGATAGGGACTTGGAACGAGGCTGACCTATGATCAGCAGGTTTGAGCACAAGTTGGAATACATCCTATTGCATGGTCTTCCACCATTTAGATAATGAAGGCGGTGCCCGATGTCGCTCGTAGTCTCTCGATATCGATTGATGATGCTCGATGATAGTTGACAATGGTTGACAATGCTCGATCACGGTTGTGGCTTGTTCAAAGTTGGTCGGGGATGTTCGATGGTCATGTAGGGGGATCTTAGGGACTTTCAGGGTAGTCCTAAGGTTGTGCGATGTGGGCTCTTGATACGATCGATGTTGCTGGTGATGTTTCGATGTGGTCGATATGATATCACAATTGATAGACTGGGTCGCACTGTGTCTGGGACATTGTAGGAGTTAGCCGATGTGATTAGAATGATGCTAAAGTGGTGAATCGGTCCTATTGTTGATCATTGATTTAAGACGCGTCGTGGTTTGAACCTTTCTCTTTCCATTCGATCTCTTTCATCCACCTCCTCGACAAACATGTCCATCCTTGCCGAACTTGCTCTTCCCATCCTCAATCACGCGAAATCGATGCCCGAGGCTGGCAAAGCCGAAGAGTTGGACTTCGAAGTATGGGGTCGAGGTTTTTGTGAGAAAATGGTATGTCTTGTCATTTTCTTTGTTTATCTGCATTCTAATCTCGTTTGATAGGCTGAATACAATGACCTGATCGGGTCGTTTGATGAGGCATGCGATGAATGCCTGCAGGCAACGTTGGACGAGGCCATCGGACTGTTCGCGCCATTTGCTCGTGAGGGCTGGCTGTCTTGGGGGGGCAAGTATCTGTTTGAGGAGTATTCGAGGACAATCAAGGAAGAGAGGAAGAGAGAGGAGGAGAGGGAGGCTCAGCAGGTGGCCATCGAGGCAAAGGTGAAGAGGATTGAGGAACAACAAGACACGCTGGTCGAGGCGCGTTGAGCTTTCTTGGCCGAAGTCCGGGCCAAAACCATCTCGAAGGACGAATTCCACAATCGTACGGCTGCGCTCGAGCTTCTGCACCTCTCGATTGATCGGGATGAAGCCACAGATGAAGAAACTCTGGTTGACGACCCACTGGTTGTCGAGCAAATCATTGAGAAGAGGAAGGCTGACGAGATGGATGAGGAGGACGAGGAGGGCGAAGATGAACTCAATGAGGAACCCATGGTCACAAAGCGGGTGCGGCTAGAGGAGGGCGATCTGATCCTCTTCCATGGGCCGGTAAGTTGTTGTTCTTTCATTGATATCGTTAAGACTAATTATGCTTTCGATATTGCTCTAGTGTGATCATTGCGCTGGACTGAAGATGACTCAGGAGTGTATCATCAAGGAGGGCACCCCAAAGTGCAAGCGATGCACTCAAGGGCTACAGGGGTGCTACTGGGAGGGAGTGTCAAGGCGAGGACTCCGATGAGGCGAGTCGAGGAAAACGGCAAGCTCCAAGCGAGCTACAAAGGGTACTGCGGAGTCAACAGAGGTGTCGACTCCGAGACATAGTAAGTGAAATTGTTCGTTAATAATTATGATCACTAAATATGTATGATTGCTTAGCGATACGCATCCGGGCTATCCAGCCCATCCAAAACGCGGAGGCCAGACCCTCAAAAGTCGACGAGCACCCGAAATGAACGATGAAGGTGAAGGCAAAGACGGCTGAGAAGGAGAAGGGGAAGGGGAAGGGGAAAGGCAAAGTGCGCGAAGTCAAACCCGAGGTCACAGGTATGGTCGAGGGGGCATCAATGGCGGTGGACAACAAGATGATGCAGTCAGACGCATCAAGACTCCATCATCGATATCTCGCAGAAGTGCTGGTGCAGAAGAAATTGGAAGTGGAAGTCTTGATGGAAGAGATCAAAGTGTTAGAGAGGAAATGGGAGGAGTCCCAGTAGGATTTTTGTTTTATTGTTTTAATGTTATCGTTTTTCTTGTGTCTGAACGAGATAAATTTGAAATGAGAAATATCGCATGCGATCGAAGCCAGGAAATGTAAAATATATGCGAAAAAAACACATAGGAGAGAAAAGAAAAAGAAAGAAAGACATATGATTCATCAAAACGAGACATAGGGGAAAGGCTCAGAACTCCTTCATAGCCGAAAAACCCCGTCAAGCTTGCACGAACATGTTTTGAACAATATTGCGACTTGTAATAGTACACTGTTATAAGATCGAGAGTTTGTTTTAAGATCACAAGTAAGAAAAAGAAAAGGAAAATGCTCAATTCGTATTCGTCGAGGTCAGGAATGCCCTCATCGATGTCTCTGTCGACGTCCGATGTTGTTCAAAGTTGTTCAAGCTGACGATCATCGATATCGAAGAAGTTTGGAGGAAGGGGAATCGATTTCCGTGCTAGATAGGGTAGAATTCAGAAAGCAGCTACTGGTCGATGAAGAACTGATCTGTCGAGCTCGCAAAGAATATAAGCGCCACCGTAGTTTCTTGCGATGACTATGAGTGGGCCCAGATATCAAGCTCGCATTTTTCGATTAAGAGCTTTTTCAATTTGTGTGTTTCGCATGAGTATGAGGTCACCTTTTTCGAAATTGTAGTCTCGAATTGTTCACTTGTGAACTTCTTCGAAGCGTTTCGCAGCTTCTCATTGAGCAGTGTAGACTCTAGAGTAGAGTACCTCGAGATCGGTCGAGCATTTCTGTAGTGCGATAGCGCGTCAGGCGATGAGATCGGTGGAGGAGAGTATCAAATCGGGTGGTGGTTGTAGATATGTCGCTTCTGATATGTTGAGAGGGATGAGTGGATGAGAACCTGTGATCGCAAAATACGGCAAACAGCCCATTTGTTTTCGAACTGTTACCCGTTCTGCCCAAAAGACCGAGTAGGTCCCAACCAACCATCGAGTTTGATCACCATCGACAGCCTTGTAGACTGATTGTCATACATTGAAGTGGGCTCGTTCAAACAGGCCATTGGCACGAGAATTGTACCCACTTATCTGAATATGATTGATATGATATCGCTTCGACAAATACTCAAGAGCAGAAAGGAATGCTGCGCCGTTGTCAGTAACGATCTCATAAAGCGAGCCCCAATGACAAATGATTTCTTCAAAGATCCAATCGCCGATAGTCTTTGCTGTTTCATTGCGAAGCATCCTGAACTCCGGCCAGTATGATATCGAACATTGACCTTGTACTATATAGCGATATCTGCCGGAAGGCGGCATGTGCATTGTGTCGATGTAGACTTTTCCGAATAGAGGAGCGGGTGTGGCGACGATTGGTGAAATAAAAAGATTTCGAGTTTGTTGCAACTGACAGTAGTGGCACGTTTGGATGTACCATGCGATATTGGCTTTCAGGTTGGGCCACCAGAATCATAGTGCGATGTGAGACTTCGTGGCAAAGATCATTTTGTGGCTGATATAGTCGTGCGACGACCAGATAATATCGATGCGACACTCTGGAATCGCAACGATCTTGTGTTCACCATGACCATCTTTTCGCCATAGTTTGCCGGAATCTATGAAGAACTTGGTGCAATATCGCATGAAGGTAGCATACTCTGTGTCTGATAGATTTGGGGGTCGCACCATATCGTCTAACCATTTATGAACGAGCAGTAATCGTTCGTCGTCTTTCTTTGCTTTGTCCGATCTAGGTATGTCTTCGTATGAAACGTCCTCCCCTGTACTGAAATCCGAAGCTTGGGCAAAAGTGGGATAAGTCGTGTGAGAGGGGAATGGTCAAATCGAGATTGGGTTGATTTGGTGAACGAAACCATGTAGTTTGTCGATCCAGTCGCCAAATTCTTCTTCTACTTCGACATTGTTGTCTTTGGTTTGTCGAGGACGTTGTGAAAGGCCGTCCAGCCCATGGTGCATACCTGCAACATGAACTAGCGTGAAGTGGAACGTTAGAATGGATACTATCCATCGGTTTATGCTAGCGCTAGGCGCAATATCGGGATTTGAGAGCATGCCTTTGATATACCTCGCATCGACCTCGATGATAAGGTTTCGTACCCCTATCAAGTATAAGTGAAGTGCCCCAAGGGCTCGATATAGACCATGAAGCTTGAGTTTCGGTTGCGAAAACCGCAATTTGCAGTCGTTGAGCATGATCGAGCCAAATTGACTGTAGTATCGCTTTCGAGGGTTATCGCGGTCGCATTGCATTAGGAAATAGCTGATGGCGATGCTCGATGTGTCGACTGCGAGGATTACTGGGGTGTTTGAGGTATAGTCGATTGCTTGAATCGCTGGCGAGTTTAGGAGCGCATGCTTGAGATCTTCTTGCGCTGCTACCTGAGATGGGCCGAATTCAAAGGGCACATCTTTTCGAGTAAGATTGATTAGCGCAGCTGCTCGATGTGCGAAACTCTGGATGAAAATTCAACAAACTCCAATCGTTCCTAAGAATGCCTTAACTTCTGTGAGCGTACGACACGGACCCCATTTCTGGATCTTATTGATACGCATCGGGTCAGCCATTCAACCTTGAATATTGCATCGATGACCTAAAATGATTATCTCGGGGACACAAGCAAATAATTTCGGTCCAGAGAACGTCCCACCACAATACTTCATGCGCTGGACAATGCGATTTAGGTTCTCAAAATGCTCCCACATGAATTGTCGAATGCCTGAGTTGTCGACAATCGTTTCATAAGACCCACCGATCATTTGATACTCCGATTTCGGACCCTTCACCGGTGTGTCGTCGATATAAGGGATCATGATGTGAGGGACCTCGGGTTGTAGGATGAAAGTTACGTTGTCGTGTAGGATCAGAACCGAGTTTGTCCAACCCATCGGTAGGGTGACAATTCGAAGTGCGCCGAATGGGGTCTGGAAAGTTGTTAGATCTCGAGAGGATTCAGATACGAGCCTTTCGTCGAATGCAACATATAAATCCAACATTCCACCACAAGCGCATCCTCCAAACTGTTCGGCTAAATGCTCAGGGATCAGGATGACGCCTGAGTGCTGAATCGTAACTTGGTTTAGCAGCTTGAGGCTGTGGACTATTTGGAGCAATTTGGCGTCTTTCTTTGCAATGCAAAACCATCGCAATCAGTATGACGAGTTCGATAACTGGTAGACTCCTGCTTCAATCTTCTTTTTCAGCATCTCGCAAATCTGTTCATACAAACTGGGCGGTATGGGGATATTGTGTTTGACCCAAGGGGTATGAGGGACGACGGGAAACTCAATAGGGGGGAAGAAATTGGGTCGAAACCTTCCTTGTTCGTTTTCGGTCCATGCGAACCCTGCTTGCTGGTTTCAAATGAAGTCATGCATGAGGTCTCGTTCTTGAGGCCATAAGAAATCGCCTGGATGATTTCAATCAATGATGTTTTTGCATTTGAGGTTATATTGAGGAGATGGTTTGAATATTGGAGGATGGGGATTTAGTGGAGGCATGTCTTGGAGGGGATCGCCCTTGATGCATCGAATAATTCTAAAATGATCGGGTAGTCCAGCCACAATTGGACGGACCTTCTGTGCGACTGGTTTATACTTTTTCTTCGTCGATAAATAACTAGACTGTCGATTGTCAGAAATAACTGAGGAAGGGGAAGCATATGATGAAGAAGTTTGCATAGGTATAAACACCATCGAGGCATTTCGAGGAATGTGGAACTTGTCACACACAGATAAATATAAGTCGGAAAGTGTTGCAGATAATTCTTCGGAGGAGTCGATTTCGGGGATATTTGCAGTGCACTTAATAAATATAGAGGAGTCAGAAGAGTCGAATGAGATGATGAAAGTGCACTGTTCCGAGATTTCATTCTCTAATGCTGAAAATCCTCTCGAACTACTTTTCGATGGCAGTGCAATCGAGGTATCGAGGGAATGGTAGCGGTCCAAGTTGAGTTCGGATCACATATCGTGATGGTTTGTGCTTTGTTCTGATAGTTTCTAATGACACTTTCCGTTAAGATGTCAAAAGGTCATCCAAGTAGAATATTGTAAGCCGGGTCCCGAATAATATGTATCTGCATGTATAGGGTGATTCCACCGAGATCACAGGGTACGTTGCGTGCTAAACCGAGTGTTTCATCCACAGTCCTGTTAGCAGACTGCATTGGAAGCCTAATCGAGGAGTCATATGCTAGACCAAGTTCGTGGCAAACATCTTTGGCCATCGATATGATTGACGAACCGGGATCGACGACACTTTCTACCTGGTTGTTACCATGGACATCCATAAAAACTGATCTAATTGATGAAGTTTCTTTAGCGACAATGAATGGCTGAGGGATTTCACCGGGTCGGAGACTGCTAATATAGGTCTCGTATGGGTCAGGCATGATGATCGTGTCGGGACTAAACATGTTCGTTGCATTGTTTCCGGATAGTGGGACTTGTTTTGGTGTGACCTGCTCTCTCCATTTTGTTCGAACCTCTGGTGAAAGCAAGAGTAGTTCTTTGGATGTCAGCGTGATGATCGGCATCTTCATCGAGCACACAAAGATATCGTGCGTGATTTTCTCGTTCTGTACCGGTGCCTGTGTCGCATACGATGGTCCGTCTTTTTCCTTACCCTTCGATGCGCCAGCAAAGTTCCTTTCGTGTGGTGGCAGATGGGTGTTCTCCCTGACCAACGTGTATGGGTGTACCGAGGTTTGCATTGGGGGTATGGTGGTCGATGGCAGAGTGGTCAATGCGGGAGACGTCGATGTCGATGTTGGAGCGGTAGTTGAAGTCGAAGGGTTGACTGTTGTCGATGAAGATGTCGAGGGTGGTGGGACTGTAGCAGTCGACATTGACAATGCAGGGACAGGGGTTGTCGTGGCCGGAACCGAATTTCGAACCTCTTTGTTTGGATGCAAAAATGGTCCACCACTTCGAAGCGCAAATATTTCGCACTTGAGAGCCACTATCCTATCTTTGGAATCAGCTGTCAACGTCAAATTATGATAAATGCCTTTCATCTCCAATCCCAATGTAAAAACGGTGTCTGACTCTGTTATCAAAGTGATCGCAGCCGAGGTTGAGCTAGTCGAAGTCAAAGGTGCCGATGGTGCGATGCTGAATAAGAGTGTGGCTGCTGGGGTTGCATCTGGGTTGCATTTCCACCATTCATCGATGCATTCCTTGATAAACCTGCCAGGGATACTTCGAGGGGTGAATTGTCCATTAGGAAGTACAATCTTTCCTTCCGTGTTTTGCTTACACTTCCCTTCATTCAGGTACAACTGACAAACCATACAGTCAGGAATAAAATGTCCCGATAAACTGCAAAATATGCAAAGGAGTGCGTCGATATGTGCCTGTCTGTCTGCCGAATTAGTGTGAGGATTTTAGTACCTGTGATATGCGTAGCGATGGTGCTAGCAAATTGTTCAAACATTGCATTTAGATCTTCTGTTTTAATTGTAATTGTACCGGGTGACAAGGTGACCATATTTCCGACGTTCAATGTCGAGTGCGATGAAGAGGTCGATTGGTGGATTACTGAGTTTGATGTGTTAGAGCCTGCTAGAACAAATTTTGCTGCATCGTGAATGTCGTTGAGTGGATATGGATCATTGGGATAATGGTCAGGAAATTTGAGTTCGAGTCATCAAGCAATTTGAGTCCATAAGCTGGGTTGGAATCCTCAAACATAAGCTTGGCTTGGCTTGGCTTCCGAGATCCTATTCTTTGCTCACAAAAAGTGAGTAATGTTGTAGAACACGTGATAATACATTCCTAGATCGTTCACATCAAATATCCCAATGCGTAGCTGTTCTCCCACTAATTTGTCCATGTCCGATATGCTCCACTTGCAACCGTCTTCCGAGCCGGGATAGAGTTTGTGTACTGCTGTTCTAAATTCATTGAATGATGTGCTGGATTGATACTCTGGAAGTGATTCCCAGAGTTCTGACGAGTCAATGTTGAGGTAGCGACAAGTGTGTTTCTTCATGAGATTCGATTCAGTAATGCCGCAGGTCGGGAATAATAGTTCAAGCTCTTTGAAGTATTGTCAAAGCTCTCAAGGCTGAGTTGGGTCGAATTTTGGAGCGGTCGAGTGCCCACAAGCTGGCATTGCAGTTTGAGTAGTCATGAATGCGATGACTCTAGGGGTATGGGTTAAGACTTGTGTAATAGATGGTAGAGGTGTCGAACTTGTTGGAAGGATAAATGAAGAGGTCGATGATGATGACGAAGAAGTAGATGACAATGTGGAAGGCGATGATATAGGTGAAGGAAATAGTCTACGATGAGTAGATTCTGCTTCGGAAACTGGAATTAGAATGTCTCCTGATTGTTCGAGAGATTTGAAGGTGTGGCGAGTATCAATACGAAGGGTTCTCACTTGTGTTGGCCTAAGCTGAGGAAGTTGAGGTTGGTCCAATGACGAAATGATTCAGAAACCCTCGTGGTGGGCTCCAAAAATGATGATGCTCAACCCAGGAAAACCACCAGAACTGCCGATGAGGCAATCTATGATGTTTGCGATGAGTCAGAGGAAGGTTGCGAGATGTTCCAAATGTTCGTGGTCAAACCTATGAGAAGATTACTAGTTAACACTAGTCGTGAAGGTAGTGTTATGAGAGACAAAAGTGTTTGGCATGGTCCAATCGAGTATCAATCGATATTGAGGGCGATTGACGAGATCGACGGCAAACGAGTTTATCGTCGATGGTCAATATGTGAGTTCTGGGGACCTTTCGATAGGTCGATAGTATACAAAGGGTGCGGTAAATGTCTATGAAGTGTTGGAAGGGTTACTAGAGCTAATGATGAGAGGATCGAGGGAGGATCGAGGACACGATGATTGCAGAGGTTTCTTGTTGATCGAGAAAACCCATAGAGACTTAGATTGTTTTTTTTTAGGAAGTTGATCAGATGCTTAGAACTGTATATGAGACGATATGTGAAGACAATTTCTTGTTATTTCCAAGTAGATACTACAGAGTTTTATATGTTTTAAAGAAACTTCCTAAAATGGAATGAGAAACATGTGTAGAACATGAGGCAAAAGATATGAGTTAAGGCACAAGGCCATAAAGGAGACTGGAATCTGAACAAGAAAGATATATATATCATATGATGAAAGAGTAATAAAGGGAAAGAACTAAAAGAGACTGTCCTTTGTGTATAAACTGCGCTAAGTCTCGCAATAATGCGCCCAGTGGGTTCTGTGCACGATAGGGACTTGGAACGAGGCTGACCTATGATCAGCAGGTTTGAGCACAAGTTGGAATATGTCCTATTGCATGGTCTTCCACCATTTAGATAACGAAGGCGGCGCCCGATGTCGCTCGTAGTCTCTCGATATTGATCGATGATGCTCGATGATAGTCGACGACGGTTGACGATGCTCGATCACGATTGCGGCTTGTTCAAAGTTGGTCGGGGATGCTCGATGGTCATGTAGGGGGATCTTAGGGACTTTCAGGGTAGTCCTAAGGTTGTGCGATGTGGGCTCTTGATACAATCAATGTCGCTGGTGATGTTTCGATGCAGTCGATATGATATCGCGATCGATAGACTGGGTCGCGCTGCGTCTGGGACGTTGTAGGAGTTAGCCGATGTGATTAGAATGATGCTAAAGTGGTGAATCGGTCCTTGAGCCAAGGAGACGACCTATCACCGTGATTGCTCACCATAGTTTTAATTCTCAGCTTTCCCGCAGTTTGATTGTCTGAAACCTTCTTTTTTGTAACTCTTCCAGAGGGCCTGGCATCAACCATTTGTCAATAGACATTGCCACCGTTATGAGTGACTGATCAATGTCCATTTCAGTCGTACCATGTTAAACTTTTTTTGCTTATGTAAACTTAAACTTGGATTAACGTGTACAACTTGTAAATTTAGTCATGTTTGTACTTTCAATGGGAAATCTTCTGCAAGTCATTCCTCAACAATCATGCCACATTTTGGCATGATTCTGTAGTCTATCTTATACTACTAATCGAACTCTAGAGTCTCACACAATTTATCTATTTTTTGGTTGATATCTGTGAAAGTTAGGTTGACACCTGCCAATTATGTGTGTGCAAGCAATATCTCAAGAACTAATGGTCAGAGAAATAAGCTGAGGGCAGTATAGTGTCAAATTGTCAATCACACTTCAAAGCAGCATTCAGCCAGCACAAGGGCCATGGGCTCATTTTTTGCATTGGGAGCCATCACCTATATCACCCTTGACACTGCACTGCCCTCAGCTTATTTCTCTGACCATTAGTTCTTGAGATATTGCTTGCACACACATAATTGGCAGGTGTCAACCTAACTTTCACAGATATCAACCAAAAAATAGATAAATTGTGTGAGACTCTAGAGTTCGATTAGTAGGATAAGATAGACTACAGAATCATGCCAAAATGTGGCATGATTGTTGAGGAATGACTTGCAGAAGATTTCCCATTGAAAGTACAAACATGACCAAATTTACAAGTTGTACACGTTAATCCAAGTTTAAGTTTACATAAGCAAAAAAAAGTTTAACACGGTACGACTGAAATGGTCGACGTAAACGTGGGTTCCGAGGGTAAGGAGCGTTTTTGTAGGCCTCTGCGCCACTCTGAAATGATCCCTCATCGTTATCGGCTTCGTCCGATCACATTCTCACTCCGATCATTCATGCCGTTTGCGGCTCGGTGCTAGAGTTCTAGCAGAGGCCGGTCGTAGACAGTCTCAGCATGAATAGGAGATTTCACTTGTGCTGCTTCCTCTCGAATCCCATCCTCGTTACCAAGCGGCACAGGTGAGCGCCTCGCGCTCTTCATCAGAATCTCTTTCTCACATTTCGGGATAGCTGTTTAGAAGGCTTCACCCCTGAGCTCCGCTCTTACATTCAAACAACTATCTTACATTGTGAGGATTCTGATCCTCTTCCTTGTTACACCTAACTTATTTCGTCACTTCCAGGATTCAACTGTGATATCTAGCTTTGCTATCGATCCCAGTTGAATCTTTACAGTGAGCAGCTTCGTATAATTGATCCGATAAGTTATTTTTGACTCACGGAATCGTTAGGCGTTATCGCGTTGCTCAAGCGCCTCTTGTCTTTTTCGCAGCCCTCCCTCCTCTCCCCTTTTTCTTTTTTTCTGTGTCTTTCTTTGCTACATCTAGCATTCGTACCCTCCCACCTCTGCCCTTGTGTTGATGAATGTTTGGCTCGAATCGAGCATTCGAGCCATTCGAGCCATTCGAGCCATGACTAAGCCAAGTACATACTGGGTTTTACTTTCTGTCGAAATTTAGCTTACTCGCCTATGTAATTAGCTGCCCCGCTCATCGTCTATTTATTTGGGGTCCTTCGTGGGCCTCAGTTTGCACTACCTTGGTTTCTTGAGCAACGCAGCAGAGGACATTGATCAGTCACTCATAACGGTGGCGATGTCTATTGACAAATGTTTGATGCCAGGCCCTCTGGAAGAGTTACAAAAAGCCGACTAAGGTTTCGGACAATCAAACTGCGGGAAAGCTGAGAATTAAAACTATGGTGAGCGATCACGGACTCTTCCAGAGGGCATGGGTAGGAGGCTGACAAGAGGCCCTTCCTTTTTTGTATTTTTCCTTTTTGGGAATTTATTTTCTAATTAATAATATCGAGCCGGGAAGATCAGTGTCATCCCACACTTTACTTTACCGTAACCTAGAATGAGTTCGGGCTCATCACGTTCAGCAGCTCGACAGGCCAGTGCCAAGTTAGTTGGACACAAGTTTCCAGGCAAAAAGTTGATATGCACTGATGTCAGATTTGCACAGATATACGAATCTTTGCCGGCTGAAATTCGATTGGCGCTCCTCGAGGAGCAATTGATTCCCTTGATAGATTCCGTAAGCGAGGAAAAGTCGGGTAGTGGTGGGCGCTCACGTATTCCATGTTTCCGAGCTTACAATTGATTAACTTTCAAATAGTAATTTCAGCTGCGATCGCCTTTCAGGCGCGTTTTCAGTCTATTCCTCCGTTAGATCTCAAAGGAAAGAAAAATGAAGTCAACACATTGCTTGATGGGCTACAGAAAGATTCGAAGATTTCCATCAAGGATCGTTCCGACCAGCAGGAACTCTTGGAGGAACTCTTCGACAGTCTGACCAGCTGGTTGAACAACATATGGAGCGTGGTGTACGAGCACCACTTCGGTTACCTCGACGCCCATAGGTGTCTTCTATTTGTTGCAGATGCAATGTTTAAGCTCGACGGAGTTTCGGGAGGGTGAGAGTCCCTGACATCACCTCGACGTGTACTAATTAACGTTTTACAGATGCAGATGTTCTATCATGAATATGTCTGAACGTCACGATCAAGAACCAGGGTGGAAAGGTTGTCAAAGACTTCGCAGTGTCGGGCCCACGCGGTATTGAACGTATCCTCCTGTGGATATGGCGCGACCTCTTTGTATCGCTGCTTGCTTGTGGCACAAGTTGGGACAAGAAAAAGATCCCCGAGATGATGGAAAGCATCGAGTCTGTGATGGATTGGACTGCTTTAGAGCGATTGTTGTATGGCGGCAAGCAGTGTGAGTCTGAATGATCAGACTCGGTTCTCTGTTACTGCAATCTGATATCATTAAATAGCTTTGTTCAAGGGTAATTGTAGTGGCGCAGACGATGAGGACGATGAGGACAGCGAGGATAACGACAATGAGGATGATGAAGATGAAACCGGAGAGGATGACGAGGATGACGAGGAAGAGGAAGAGGAAGACAATGAATGGGGTATGGAGGCTGAAGGTAAGCATTGCGAACATCCTCCTAGTTCTGTTCAAATGTATTATAAAGAGGAAGAAAGATCGGGTCGCGTCCATGCCAGTCACTGGACCTCCCTCATCAATGACCAACGACTTCAATTACAGCAGATCGTTGAAGCCCGTTTGCACTCCATATTTGAAATCTCCCCTTCGCTTCGGCTATTCATGACTATTCTATCTATCAGTCGCAACATGCCCGAAACCCACCAATGGCTCTTCTCAACAATATCACAAACTGCTACCTCCACACCCGAAACGTTTGTCGCCGCACTCGAGATTTTCTCTGCCGAATCCGAAGTCTCACGAATCGTGGCCCTGCTTGACTCGCACTCTCACCTCCTTCGCCCGCGCGACGCACAATGCCTCCAGCTCGCCACAGTGTGTATCTCCGAATCACCCAAATACCACGCGCGTGCTATCCCTGTCATAATACGGGAGCTGGCCGATAGCATACGCCAAATTCACGCTGCGGTCCGCTCAGCGTTCTCCCACATCAACGAAGCTAAGCACGAACACGAGCTCACTGAGATTTTAAAGCTTCGCGCAGGTCGGGTGAGAAGGGCGCGGATGGAGGCCTGGGTTGAGGCAGTATCTTCACCACCCCCGCCCATGATGCATCCCATGGCGGTTGCAGCTGCGATGATCATGGGGCTTCCCATGCCACCTCCTGGTGCTCTAGGAGATGACCCCGAACTGATCGCCTCGCTCGATTTGGGATCATCTTATGACCGAGACCTGGAGGATCTGAGAGATGAGTTTAGACCAAGGCTTAGCGAGAGGTTCGATGGGTGGTGTAAGGTCGCGCATAATACGAAAGGCGGGTCAGCGCTTTTGGCTGATGCTCATGCGAGAGTAGTGAAGCTTATGCCGTTCCTGCGGGCTCCTGATGTTGTCCACGAAATGATGGCTGGGTGCATTCCTGATATATTTCAGCTTAGAGAGGCCTGATACTGATATGGATGAAACAGTCTTGAAGACAGATCGAGCATGAGCCACATCTATGCTGCTTTGGAAGCATTGTCCTCGTTTTGCAAAACTCAGCAGAAGATAATCATCCGACGTACAAAGGAGAAGAAAGCGAACACTAGTATACTGCATCTCTGACACCTGGGCCCTGGTGCCGGCGTCAGCGTTCCCATGTCAGGTGGAATAAATGATGTTGATTGACATGATTGTTCGCATCTTCCAAAATTCTCCATTGCCCAGACCATCATCGGTCGACATTTTCTGGTCCGTATTCTTCATTGACACATGTACCAGACATTTGCTGCTTCAATATCCAAATGCAATTCTGCTCGCTCAGTGGACAGTCGTCCTCTGACTATCATAAAGACAGGAATTTATGGTTTGTCTTAATCTGCAGTTGTCTAAGTTGTCTATGGAGGTACGTGGGCCTCTTCCAATGGCGGAACTCCCTCTTAGGCACAGCTGGGTGGGAAGCCAAGTGTAAATAGGCATCGATCATTCTAGATCGAAGAGCAGGTGAAGAGAAAAGGCACTGTAACGGTCTAGATGTTTGTGAACACTCCACGATCGTGGGTTGTGCCGGTTCCGAGGATTCTGTTATAAAGGCCGAACAGGTTTTGTGACAGAAAAGAAGAGGTACGTCCACAGAGATGGGGTTCGCAGCAGCAGTTTGCTGAATTCCTTTGAGAGCTGCCAAAAGATCTTCATCGTAGCTGTCATAGACCCGAGCAGAAGTGAAGCCTCGTATACAGGGGTTCTGAGCGCAGGCGCGTCTGTAAACCCCCATGTTACCATATGAGTACCAGGTTTTTGCTGCTATCGCCGCCGATTCCACAACTCAAGCCGCTTGATCACTGGCACATTGTGGATCAGTGAATGTTGTGCGGCAGCGGCAAGAACTTTACAACCAACAGACTCTTGTTCGAGCCATATGTTGTGCATCGGGGCCTGGTTAAAAGACTTAAGAGAAACAGACTGAGACGCAAGGACCAAGTCGGCGGTGGCCACAATTTACCTGTCTTAGTAAGTCGCGTTATCTGAACACGGTCACAACAACTATCACCATGGGTTTAGGTACCATCCGAGTAAAGTATTTCCGAACTGTTGCGTTACGCTGCATAACTCCCTTGAGGTAACCTGTATTCCGTAAACTTCATAGTGTTGTGTGCGTTGAAATTGCGAGTTTTGAGAAATGGAGACGTGAAACATTAGTCACTTCGCGTCCACAGTAGTATAGAATTTACTGTGAGGCGAGCGGTTGAAGTTATGTAGTACCATAACTTCAACCGCTCGCCTGAAATATTTTATTCACATATCGTAAACCTCAGGCTGTACGTACTTCTGAAGCAGTGGGAGTGGAGCAAGTAACGATTTTGCAAGATTGAAAGACTCTTGCACTACTGAGTCAATTTGAACGATAGTATGACTCGGTTTTGCGATTCTGTCCGTGATCTAGAGGGCATATTGGACACTACGTAGTGTGGTAGACATCGGATGTTGTAGTTTCGATTTCGCGTTTATGCGGAGTTGTTACGGCCTTAAAGTTAGCCTTCGAAGGCGATTTGGTGCTTCCGGATGACTACGATGGCATATACACAACTTCTTCGCCGATGCCAAACCTGAATTCAAATCGTTCTGTAGACGCTCTTCTCCTCTCCACACGCGACCTTTATAGCTAATATCAGGCGCTTTCAATTGACTTTCATTCGTCGCAAATTCCACAATGCAAACCATCATGTACAATTGGCGATCTCTGCTTTCGGCGGTCATATTCGTTCTGCTTTCTGGATCATTCTTGCCGACCTCTGCGGCACAATTCAAGCCCGCAGATTATTCAAAACGCGTTGCTACTTGTAAAGCCGAGAAACGAACGCCTGAACCAGAAGTCGTTGATATTAATTTACGTACGTTTCGTCCTCAATCCTCTCAATCCACCTCTTGGAGTACTTATCTTATGACTGCTCAGGCTATGTCGATATTAATCCACAGGCAGATAAAACTCTGCTGATGGTGCATGGCTGGCCGGGTTTATGGAGTACTTGGTCCAATCAAATCCAAGAGTTCGAGGTGCCACCCGGGGTCTTCTCGATTCCATCATACTGAACACTAACCGCGTCTTTTTCATAGCATGACTACCACCTTGTCGTACCCGACCTTCGTGGGTTTGCGGAATCACAACACCCTGGTGATGTTCAAACCTCAGGCACGATGGGCCATCTCGTCGGGGATATGGTCTGCATCTTGAAACACGCAAACGTGAACTCGGCAATATGTATGGGGTGAGTCCCCAACTCAGGCTTTCACGTGAGGCTGCCTTATTGTTTTCTCCAAATTCTCAAGGCATGATTGGGGTTCTCAAATCTGTTACGAGGCTGCCCGTATGCGACCCGACATCTTTACCGCTATGATCGGAGCAGTAGTTCCCGTAAGACCACGCGATGCCTTGGGTTCATGCACATTATGATAACATTCTCGCTGATTTAATAGTACATTCCCGCAGGGGATACCTTTCTGCCAGTCCAGGCGCTCGTCGGAGTGTTGCCGAGGCTCACATATCAACTTTATTTCAACACTAAGCTCGACACCGCTGTTGCAGAACTTGATCAAGATGTTAGAAGAACCATACGTGCAACGTTCAGAACAGTCGACAGCCCTCCACCTGATGAGTATCTGAAGAGTCCGGACTCATACCTCGAAGCTTGGAGTCATGTGAAAGAGGTTTGGTTAATACCCCCTTCTTTCGCCAGTTTTACTGATTTTAATTAGATACCGGCTATACCTTTTCTCACTTCCGAGGAAGAGGATTATCTCGTAGACCAGTATGGCATTCAGGGCTTTAGGCATAGTAAGCTTCCGTTTACGTCGCCATATTTAATAATAACCACGTACTCAGCGCTGCAATTCTACATGCCCAAGGTCCGTCTAATTTTATTCCGGTGTTTCTTCCGTGGCATTAAGTTGCATCATCTTTAGAACCGTTACGCCGCCTGGGAACTCGCACGCGCACAGGCTAATAGTTCCATTCCTCAACCAGCACTGGCGGTTTATCCACTCAATGTAATGTATTCGGACATTCCGCCTTAATTTGTTCTGACCAGTTGATCTTTCAGGATCCTGTCGCTAACTGGCAGCTCGCGGCTCGCCTATGGAAAAACGCAGAATTCATCCCCAACTTAACTACAAAGGTTCCTACATTTTTCTTCGATGCATCTTAAAACCGTCATCTAATCCGAACTATTGGAGACTCTGGAAGGTGCCCATTGGGTTCATCTTGAAAACCCTACCAAGTTCAATGCCGTTGTCCGTGAATGGTTGGATAATCTACATTCGGAACAGGTCAAGAGCGACGCCGAGAATGATACTCGACCTACTGATGAGCTTTGAAAGTCTAGTAGAGGTTGCGTCTAGAACATGTAGAGAGGAATTGCGTGACAAGTTTTGACTCTGAGCGCTGTTCTATATAAGCTTCGTCTGCTGACAACACATCTGATCAACGCAGTCCGACTATCGATCATATCCAAAGAAAGCAGCAACGAGGTGCGTTCCCAGGTATGCCCACCCATTCCTAGAGCCGTGTTGGAAGATCCCATGCCAAGGCTAAGACAAAGGATAAGAATGATCGACTTTAGCAGTATGGGTTTCACGACTATCCACGACGTATACAATGCCTCCGCGGGACAGCGATAGCAGATAGGAGATAGTGGCCACGGAACAAAGGGAGTAAGAATTTGACGTGAGTACCATCTTCCCTCGAAGTTTCTCGTCTACAGTCAATTCGTATCTCTTGAGTACACGCCGTTTCGAGATATGTAACAGATGTCAAATACATTCAAGTTCGTACTGTTGGCAGTTGGCATTTGTTCGGCGTCTATGGAAGGCTGTGTGGTGGAAATTATGTGTAAATAGCTAGGTTGATAAGGTAGCTGATGCGCATACCGCAAATAGTACATAAAGATGAGCCCTCTGCATCCGAGTCGAGTTTCAATTCCTACCAACGGCGATGGACATCACTTCTGATATGGATGCAATGTACTGGGGTATGTACTTCTTAGTCCACGGACTTTGAGGAATGCTCACAAGAGCCTGGCTGCCTTTTAGGTATTCTGACTTCTACCATGTATGCATACTACTGCGCTTTGATCTGATCATCCATTCAGTTAAGCTTTTGAAACAAGGCTGTTCGGCATCACTGTGACCCAAGGCTGGACCTATGCCAATAATAACAATGACCGGTGGTATCTTCGCCTCCTTGTAAGTCATTTGTGTTATACACCTTAAACTTGAGGAACAAATTGCCATGAGCCAGGTTACCGTTTTAGTGTAGGGAAAATCCACTCGCTATCAGAGAAACTCGATGGCAATATACCTTTATTTGCAGCCTACTGGACTTTTCTATAACGTGTCTGACCTCTCAGGCTCTCCGGTATTACTTGGTACCGTATTTTATTCACCCACTTGTGCTCTGTTCTGACTCACTTTACACTGGTTTTCAAACAGATGTCAAACTTTGGGGATGCTGCTGTACTGCCTACACTGCCAAGGTGTGTTTTACTTTCATCCTTGATTACATGAGTGACTGATATTATACTTGAATCAGAACGACAGTAGCAATATTTAGTATTACTGTGGCTGTAATCTTTCTGTTTGTTTTTGGGTCCCTCATGTTTGTTGAAATATTGACCCATAAGCATACAGAAACACGCTGTTTTTTGCTTCACGCATCTACATTCGTGAGTAATTGCAAGACTTGTTTGTTTCCCTTTCTCAATGAACAATTATGATTGTGTGCATTTTTACCACAAAAGTTAATAAAGGATCTGTGTGGGTTATGGCAATTATTGTAAGCACAGTTGTCCTATCACCTGCAGGAACATGTGCCACTCAATATGTTACAGAGCGTTGTGACAACTGGTATGCTTGGTGAGATCTCTCATCCTGTTTGGAATGCCTATCCTAACATTGTGCACTCAGTTACTGGAGCATGTAGGTGAACCTGTTTTCTTTATGACAAGATTGTGTCTGATATGTGCACAGTGTCAATTGAGAGTGCTCAGCATGGCCATGTGGTTTCTACCTTTTTGAGTCCTCACACAAAGGTTTGGCCCTCACTGTACCAACATTCTTGAATTGCTAGTAATTGAAAAACCCCAAGTTATTGCTAGGGATAGCTCTTGGCTTCTCTATGCTTACTATGATATCCACAACAATTTCCCTTATGAGACCACTGTCCAATGCTCACACCTCCATTAAAAGGTGATATTCCATGTTTGTTTACTTCCACTTCAACTCTTTTTGATGTGAAAAAAAGGACACAGACAGTGCTGCAACGGTTACTCCTATTTCTTGCTACAAGAGGCGTGCTTGTAGCGGTCAATACAATGGTCCTGTTGATTACATTTTTCACAGGAGCAAGCAATCTGAATTGGTGTGTGTTTCCTATACATGTCTCACTGGCAGAAATCCTCATGTTTCTCATCAGGATGCCATTTCTCTTGTTCACATCAAAATTTCATGTCATCTCCATGGGTAAATCATGTTGTGATCATGTTCAGGATCAGAAAAATGACTAATTTAAGTTTAGTGGCCATGTAAACAATTCAGCTAGCTTGCTCAGGTTAGATGCTAACCATGTACCATGGCAGGCTCAATGCACGGACACACATAGCTCCTCCATCAGAGACAGGTCTGATAACAATTGGGGATATTGGAAGCTCAGGCAGAACTTTCACCATGTTCATGAGAAAGCCTGCTGATGCTTCTGATGGTGAGCCTCAGGCAATACAGATTAACACTCCATTGGATGGAGAACACAGCCATCCCATACAACCAATCCCCTCATTCTTGCCACAGGCTGACACTAAACATGGTGACATACTGAAAGTCAATGAGAGTGAGCAGATATTATTTTTTCAAGTTTGATGGCTAGTGAACTTGAATTTAGGAGTTTTGGCAGCATTTTGAAGAAGTCTGTACAAGTCACTCAATACCGAAGCTCTTGCAAGTCCCACTTTACAAGTCCTTGTGTTTATTGAGTAAACTTGGTCTTTTACCCAAGAATTTATGTCAGCAATTGTATTGATAACTGTAGAAAAGTCAGATATTGTAGTGTTCTGATGGTCATCGTAACAGAGGTTTTGGTGTGATCAGTAAAATGAACCAGATGTGTCATGTTGATTACATTTCTTTGTAGTGTCCCACATAAACCACTACTACTGTACTAATATGACCAACTCTTCGGGTGGGTTGGTGCATGACCTATTTCGACCATCTCTTCATCTCTTCATTGTTCTCTGCCTTGCGTGACATCCATCAACATCTTTTCATGGTCCACCACAATCACATATCACATTGTTCAATGTCCACTACCCATCAGTGGCCCCAACTAGACTTGGATGGGCAATGGCTGCCATGGCATGGGCTGTTACTATGTCATTGTGCTTTATATCTAGTGTATGATACATATTCTTTCGAAATCATAGGCATTTTTCAGTCAGAAAATGACCATACCCATTCCTCCTGACTTGAGAATTGCACTTCTGCCGTCTCCCAAGTTATCTGTTGCTGAATTCCTACAATTTCCTCTGCCATCTCAAACCCAAATCCACCCCCCCCAACATCTCTCTCTACTGGTGCGATGCGGAACTGAACATGACACAGATTGGTCCTCACGATCTAAAAGACCTCCTGATCCCTTCCAGTATCGTTCTGGGCAAACTTGTGAAGCAACCAAATCAGCTAGAGCAATCATGTTCCATATGCTATTCTCATCTACCATCATCACGACACTCATGATTTCCATTATGGATATTGACTTACTAGGTAGAGGTCTCATGCTTATGACAACATGTTCGAAACTTGAAGGCCATGGTCACCGAACAAAGACAAAAAGTAAGTTCTACTCAGATGAATCATTAAAGTGGTGGGCCAAGGGCAAGAAGGGAGAGCAATAGATGTTATTGGTGCCGCAGGCACTCTTTTTTAGCGGTTTTTTTTACTGTACTTAATTTCTATGGGAAATCTCTTCGAAACTCATTGTGACACGTGACCATTTGAGAAAACTCTTCATTTCAGAAGCCAGCGTGATGTGTGACTGAAGAGTTGGTCATATTAGTACAGTAACTAGAATTTGTATTGATTGTGGGGTTGCGTTACTATTTGTATTTGTATTTGTTGCATCAATTGAACTGATGTCACACCTAACCTTCCCACAGTACATAACATATAGGTTGGCTTGATCTGATCATGACATGTCAACTAATCAGTGTTAAATATCATGATATCTCTTACCTGCTGATATGACCTGTTGAGAGACACACCATGAATGGTGCATTACCCAATGTGAAAGAGTCAGCTGCGCCAATTGATGCATGCACTATTTTTAGCACACCCCTTTGTTATGTGTGTAAGGCTGAACACAAGTGTGGGTCACTCACAGGTACCTGTGGGTTGAACCATGGGAATACTCATGGGTATGCACACTCACAGGTCTGGGTCATCCGTGGGAAAATACTCGTGCAGATCTGAGTATGGCTTTTGGAGGCCACGAGTACTCGTACAAGTACTTGTGCATGAACCAATCCACTATTCACCTAGTGGTTTGGGGAGAGTGTAAATGTAATATATACCATGTGGAAATCCAACTTTATGAAATGAATCACTGAAGCATCATCTAACTACACTGCTCCAGATTTTTGAAGGAATAAGGAGGAAGGGGTGTTTACTATAGGTGAACAGCTGCACCATTAAATTAGTGCATTGGGGGAAATTTAAACATACTATATATCTTGTTGAATACCAATTTGCGAAAGGAACGGTTGTGTTGTTATTGAGTTACAGTGCTACAGGTTTTTGAGAAGAATGAGGAGGAAGGGTGATTACTATACATTAACGGCTACACCATTAAATTAGTTCATTGGAGGAAATGTAGATATACTATATATCTTGTTTATTACCAATTTTCTAAAGGGACAGTCATGTTGTTATTGAGTTACAGTGCTACAAGCTTTTGAGAAGAATGAGGAGGAAGGGTGTTTATCATAAATTAACGGCACCACCATTAAATTAGTGCATTGGGAGAAATGTAGATATATTATATACCTTATTGAATACCAATTTGCGAAAGGAACAGTTCTGTCGTTATTGAGTTACAATGCTATGGGTTTTTGAGAAGAATGAGGAGGAAGGGTGGTTACTATAAATTAATGGCTGCACCATTTAAGTAGTGCATTGGAGGAAATGTATATATGCTAGATGCAGTGGGAATCCCCAATTTACAAAAGGAATAGTCCCAGCATTATTGAATTACAGTGTTGTAAGGTTTTTAGAAGAATGAGGAGGAAAGGGTGTTCACCATGAAAGAACAGCTAGACCATTCATCTAGTTCATTGTGTAGCACAGATGTATACTATATAGGGTGTAGAATACTGATTTACAAAAGGAACTGCCCAGGTGTTATCAAATTATACACTAACTGAAAGTTCAGTTACTCAGATAACTTAATATCAGTGTTGTACTGGTATATTTTCTATCTACTTGTGTGATACAAGATACAGGTACTCATGAGTTACCTGTGAGTTCTCATTCTACTCTAAGACTTACAAGTACTTGCATACTCGCGAGTTTTACACTCACGGATCCGAATGATCCATGGGAAAATACTCATGCGGATCTGAGTATGGCTTTTTGGCACAATAATACTCACGAGTTCGGATCCAGGTCACCCATGGGTGCACTCATGTTCAGCCTTATATGTGTGCAACAAACACACTTAGGTTACCTTTCTTATCTCTCCTCTTTGTCTGTCTCAACATATATATATCAGTAGACAGATGGTCTACCACCTCAGTCTCTAATACAAGGACTGAGGTGAGTACAATCTCAGGTTTGACATTATCATGTCTTGCTAACTTTACCTTAGTTTAATCTTGTTTACACTAGGTACAGTATAACCAAATAGAGTCTCTAATACAAGGACTGAGTTTAATCTTGTTTACACTAGGACCAATTCTCTATAGGTTATGGGCCTTTTCCATCATTGAATTGATGATAGAGAAACTCCTAGCCACTCAACATGTGATGTCATTTGTGTGATTGAATTTCAATCACAATCTTGCCTCGGATCATGGACTTATTCCCCCTGCGGTGGCCATCCGAGTGCACATCTAATCTCTTTGTTGCTTTTACAATTCCATCCTGTCACTACACCACATCCTAAACACCAGAAGAAAATGACTACTGCCTCTGACTCTACTGTCTCTGTTCCCCTCATCAGGATCTCTATCCAGTACTCTGGGGTCAAACTTGACAAACTTGAATCTAACTACAAAGAATGGTGCGAGGATGTCACCATCACACTTTCTCTCAACGGCCTCTATGAATATGTATCTGGGGACACCTCACCTCCACCTGACACTGAAGTATGTGCTGCTGCTAATTGGGCTGCTAAACTCATGTGGCCTTTGCTTTCTTGGTGTCCAGCATCGCCACTGGGGAACACCTCTTTCTTGACATGACAAAGGGATCCAACACCAACTGGAAGGCACTCCAGGATCGACATTTGAAAGAAGGACCTGTTCACCAAGTGCAGCTGTTACAACAAGCCCTTGCCATTCAGTGCACAAGTATAAGGGCAACCTAAGCCTCTAGCAAAGGGAAATCTGAAGTTAAAATTATGCTACATAATACAGGGATTGGGGGCGCACCTAGCAAAGGGAAATCCGAAGAGAAAACTCTAAGGATCCCCTTGCTGATGCCCAGTATATGTGAAGACGACAAAAATCAAATATAACCTAAAAATAGAAAAAGGCGGAGATAGGCGGATCAAGGCCGCCGAATGACATCATACCAAGGGGTATGTGTCGGAAGGGGTACTCCGCCTCTAAATATAAAAGTGTCAACATGTACAAACATGATAGCAAGGGAAAATTAGTAATAAAATCCGGAAAAATCATAGAAAATGAAGAATAGAAGGAAATGAGGTGGGGAAAAATATAGGATGAACATAAAAAATAGGAAAAACACACAGGGCACCTCCCTAGTCCCCTTACATCACCCCCTCTCTAAGATGCATTGCCCCGATGCATTTGAAACCGTATACGACCAAAGTCCGTGACTTGAATGCGACGCGGTGCAGCAGTGTGCTGTCGGTGGAATTCCTTGATTAACTGAGGGGCATTTATGTCAGACTCTTCGACCCATGAGTTCTCCTCATACCCATAACCCTTCCAATGTACCAAATACTCAACGTAAACGGCTGTCCAAGATTGACTCGACTTCATATTGGGGTTCTCCCTCGATCACTGTAGGTGGTGGTGGTGGGTGTGAATGGCATCCCAGGAACGGATCTGGGGGAGCTGGAAGCAATTTGACGACATGGAAGATGGGATGGAGTCTGGACATGGAGGCTGGGAGGCGTAGACAATAGGCATGTGTTCCAACGCACTTGACAATGGGGAAAGGTCCCAAGAAGCGATGAGCGAGTTTCTTGGATGGACATGTAGTGGAGATGTCACTGGAGTCAAGATAAACTCGATCACCAACCTTGTACTGAGGGGTTGGGGAGTGCCGTTGGTTGTAAAATCATGCCATGTCGTCCTTCACCTTTGCTAAGGCTGCCGTTGCCTCCTCCAAGCTATCCCTCATGCGTTCTGTGAACTCATTCACTGTCTCGATGTGTGAGGGAGTTTGGCGAGGTTCAAATCCCATGCGTGGATGTCGTCCAGTGTCTAAGAGGAAAGGGGTCTGTTGAGTGGAAGCATGGACATGGTTGTTGTATCCGAACTCGGCCAAAGGAAGGAGATCATCCCAATCGTCCTGGCGTTCATTGACAAAGAGGCGGATGTACTGCTCCAGTTCCTGGTTGACTCGCTCCGTCTGGCCATCAGTTTGTGGGTGATAAGCAGTTGAAGCAAGGAGTTTGATCCCCAGGAGTCAGTACAACTCATGAGTGAACTCTGCCATGAACTGAGGGCCACGATCCGAGAGGAAGGCACCAGGAAGTCCATGCAATTTCCACACATGGTGGAGGTAGAGTCGAGCGGCACCTAGGGCACTGACAGTGGTGTGAGTGGGAATGAAGTGAGCGCGTTTTCCCACTGAGTCAACTGTGCACATCACTGCATCAAACCCGTTTGACTCTGGCAATTCCACCACAAAGTCGACGCTGACGACATCCCAACGACTCTCTGGAACAGGAAGAGGGTGTAGCTCACCAATAGGCTTGCGACGAGGAACCTTGGTGCGTAAGCAAAGGTCACAAGTGCAACAATACTGACCAATGAGCCGCGACATTTGTGGCCACCAATAGTTCCGTGAGGTGAGCTCCAAGGTCTTCCAGCGTCTGGGGTGGCCAGCAATCTGTGAGTCATGGTGTTGGGATATGATGCACCGGCGAAGGTCTGGGTCATTGGGAACATAGATGCGATCCCTGAAATACAACAAGTCCTCCTTTTCAGCCCACTCTGCCGCACGTAAGGAAAGGGTCGATCCCTTCCTCAGTTCTTTAACAGCTCGGGCGACAACATCCTCATGTAAACCGCTACGGTTTGCATGGCGAATGTCACATAGGATGTCCCGCTCCTCACCCTGGGGTGCGATGCCTTCCAGTGCCTGAATGGTGAACAGGTCTGGCTGCAACAGCACAATGTTTTGGTTGTCACCGCTGCCATCCCCATGGTCTGCATGTCGGGATAGGGCATCGGTCTTCCCCATGCTGCGACCCGGACAGTGGTGTAAGGAGAAGTCGAATCTAGATAGATACAGGGACCAACGAGCTTGACGACGGTTCAATTTCTTGGCCGTCATGAAGTACTCGAGGTTCTTGTTATCCGTCCAAATTTCCACCTTGTGTTGGGCACCCTCGAGGAAGTGTCGCCACTCCTCAAGCGCACACATTATCGCCAACATCTCCTTGTCATGGATCTCGTAGTTTCTCTCTACAGCACTAAGGCTTTTGGAGTAGAATGCAACAGGATGCCACTTCTGGTCCTCCGGAGACTGCTGAGACTACACGGCGCCCGTCGCAAAGTCAGAACTGTTGGCTTCTACACGAAAGGGACGCGAATCGTCAGCAAAGGTAAGGATCGGAGCGGAAGTGACCATCTCCTTAAGCTTTTTGAACGCCTCCTGTTGTGCATTATCCCACCTCCATGCCTCCTTTCCTGTCAAGTCAAACAGTGGTCGTGCATGATGTGAGAAATCCTTGATAAAACGCCGATAGAAATTGATGAAGCCCAGGAAAGACTGCACCTCCTTCTTGTTCGTGGGCGTCGGCCAAGCTGTGACCCCGTTTACCTTGATAGGATCCATCTCCACTTGACCCTCCAAGATAATCAGGCTGAGGTACTCGATCTTGGTCCTTTCGAACTCGCATTTGTCCTGACGAAGGTAGAGTTTGTACCGTCAAAGTCGCTCTAGGACGAGGCGCATGATGCAACGGTGTTCTTCAACCATGCGAGTGAAGATGAGGATGTCGTCGAGATAGATGCAGACAATGCCTTCGAGGATGAGGTCATGGAAGATGTCATTCATCATGGTCTGAAAGGTGGCAGGGCTATTAGTAAGGCCAAAGAACATGACAAGCGGTTCAAAAAGACCACGGTTGGTACGAAAGGCTGCCTTCCACTCATCTCCCTCCTTTATCCTCACATTATTATAGCCCCAACGGACATCGAGCTTGGTGAAGTATCGGGCTCCATGGAGCTGGTTTATGAGTTCGGAGATGAGGGGTAGTGGGTAGTGATTTTTGACCGTGATGTTGTTGAGCCTTCTGTAGTCTTGAACCGGTCGAAGTGAGCCATCCTTCTTCTTGACAAAGAAAACGGGAGAGGCCATGGGTGACTTCGATGGTCGAATACGTCCAGAGGCCAGGTGCTTGTCGATGAACTGGTCAAGCTGCCGTTGTTCTTCCGGAGAGAGAGGATAGACCTTGTAGGATGAAGGGGTTGCGCTGGGGGTGAGTTCGATCACGTGATCCCATGGCTTATGCGCAGGAAGAGAGTCGAATGACTCCTTGGAGAACACATCTTCAAACTCATGGAGATGAGGGAGTAAGGAGTTAGTAGAGGATTTAGCAGCGTTGTTTTTGTGGAAGGCCTCAGCGAGGCATTGGGATATGTTCGATGTGGCACACACCTCATGCGATGAGCGAATCGCAGTGTAGAAGATCCGATCACCCTCCTCCACTTCCTCTGGGTCCTCATCATCATCATCCGAGTCCGGCATTAGATCAGGAACCCCTTCCAATTCCACTTCAGGTATAGGCAGGGGTCCAGCATGACACTTCTGAGTTCGTCGTATTGCCGCCTTCTGTCCACGACGTTCTTGCCTGGCTTCTGTGAAACACATCCGACAGCAGGATGGACATCGGCTCATGGTAACCTCCCCGGTGCACCAGTCGACCTCTGGGTTATGGTCTCGAAGCCATGGATATCCCAAAATCGCCTTTTGCTTTCCTAATTGAGTGACAGCAAAAAGGGCACGCTCACTATGATCTTTGTAACGGAGAACCAGGTCTGCAACCTCTCGGATGGCACCAGCTTCATTTGGGGATCCATCCATGTTATATACAGGTATCGGATGTGAGAGTGAGCGAGTATTTAGACGATGTTGTTGTACCAGATGGGAATTGATGAAGAGACCAGTCGCACCAGAGTCCAGGAGCGCAGAGACACCGAGTATCTGTCCAGTGTCAGTCGTCTGCAGTTCGATGGCTAGGTTTAAGGAATGTGCAGAGGGAGTGGATGCCACAATATACTTGCATGGTAGTTTACGCTCCCATGATTTAATTTTGGGATGTGGAGTAGAAGGAGAGATGGGGAGAGCAGGTACGTCTTTAGCCAACTTCGAAGGGTCAGAGAGGGGAGCAGTCACAGAAATGGATTCATTATCCAGGGATTCAACTGACAAGACTTCAAAGCAGTTATGGACAGGCAGTGAGGGCGTACAATTCACTCACTGCGAATAGGAAAATCCTGCTCCTCTACAACTTCCAACTTAATCTCCTCTGCAACTTGATCCTTCGCTTCCTCAACATCTACAAGCGCCAACAAATCTTGCAGGAGTTCATCTCGTCCCTCGGGGGTGAGCATGCGGATATCCTGACGATGGGGACACGCTCCAGCCCTGTGCCCAGGTTCCCCACAACGGTAGCAGAGATCCAACTTACGTGCACGGCTGCGGGCTGCATCAACATCCATTGGTACTGGGACATTGACGGCTGGTGTGGGAGTTTGATGAGTAGGAATGGGGTTAGGGCGGGGGAGGCTTCGATTGAAGGTGTAGGGTGTATGAGTGGTGGTTGGAGCACGGAATGCAGCATTAAACGCCACATTTGTGAGTCGGTTCTTGTCACAGAGTGAAGCAGCTTCATACCAAGCAAGGATATCATCGTCCACTGGGCGCCCTTCCAACATCTGTGCAATCTGGTCCTGAATTTCTCGGTTGAGCCCCCGTCGGAACTTCACCACCACTGGTAACCCACTCCCATATCCTGCCATGTCCACCAAATCCTTGAACTCATCGATATAGTCGTCCACGGATCGACGCCCCTGGTGGTAAGTGGATGACTCAAGTCGTGTCACTGCTTGGTGGCATTCATTGAGGGGGCAGAAGTGGCGTACAAACTCAGCTCGAAAGTCACCCCAAGTGGAGAAAGGTAGAGAACCGAGTTCTTTAGTTTGACGTAGGATACGGTCCACATAGAGATAGGCGCGTTCAGATTTCATGTATGTGAAGGCCCAATAAATTTTTGCAGCCTCATCAACGAATTGATGCGACTGGAGACTAATGTATAACTCACAGGAATTAAGGAAGGCACATCCCTGCGCACGTGCACCATTAAATTCGGCGGGGGGGGGACGGTTTGATCTGGGCACGTTTCTTAGTGGACGCGTTTGGCAAAACGTCGTTGTTGGGTGCACTTGGAGTCGTGAAGGGGGAACTATTAGTCGTAGGGTTAGCCTGGAGGGTCCTAACGAAGTTTTCAATCGTAGATTTAAGTGAGTCGATTTGTGCACGCATTCCGGAAACGTCGCTTTCAAGTGCGTCGAAGCGTTCTGATGCATCCATGTCGCTAGGGAGCGCGTTTGGCGAAAATGGCGGCGTAATAAAGGCGAGAGTATCTGGAATGGTGTGTAGGGACTCTGTGGAGCTTTGGGAAGCGTCGTCCAGTCCGTACCTGCCTATCTTGGGCAGCGCGTTCGCGATTTTCGGGCCTTAGGGGAGAGTTTTCTACTATAAGGGCAACCTAAGCCTCTAGCAAAGGGAAATCCGAAGTTAAAATTATGCTACATAATACAGGGATTGGGGGCGCACCTAGCAAAGGGAAATCCGAAGAGAAAACTCTAAGGATCCCCTTGCTGATGCCCAGTATATGTGAAGACGACAAAAATCAAATATAACCTAAAAATAGAAAAAGGCGGAGATAGGCAGATCAAGGCCGCTGAATGACATCATACCAAGGGGTATGTGTCGGAAGGGGTACTCCGCCTCTAAATATAAAAGTGTCAACATGTACAAACATGATAGCAAGGGAAAATTAGTAATAAAATCCGGAAAAATCATAGAAAATGAAGAATAGAAGGAAATGAGGTGGGGAAAAATATAGGACAAACATAAAAAATAGGAAAAACACACAGGGCACCTCCCTAGTCCCCTTACAACAAGGGACACTCCACTCCCCACAACAGCAGAGTGCATTTGTGCCCTTGTATTATGTGCATTCACCATGGGTGACAATACAGCCAATCTTATGTGCTCTATAATACTTTTGAATTCCCTCAGTGATCATTTCCCCAATGCCCGCTCCATTATCTCCCACAATATCACAAATTCTACACTGAAATCCCTGTACACTTCCCATGATATCCATCAATTTTTAGAAAATGAACAGACTCTGATTGAGAAGGACCAGCATATGGAAACTAAATCATCAATAGCGCTCATGGCCTGTGCTAAGGTTCCCAAAATGTACACCCCCATTCTTTGTGGCAACCTGACTTGCAAGAAGGCTGGACATACCACCGAGTTTTGCATCAAGTCGGGCAGTGGCATGGCTGGAAAGACTATTGAGGAGTCCAAAGCGGCTTGAAGGCTTATGTTGGAGAAGAAATGGTTGGGTGGTGATACATCAAAAGTGCCTGTCACTCACAATGTGCAAGTTCCAAGGCAGTTGACTTGTGGTTGACTTGTGGTTGACTCATAGTTGACTCACAGTTCTCATGGTTGACTGGAGTTTGCACCTTGTCACATAATTCTACCAAATTGAGCACTTGGATTGATGCTTCCTTTTATGAACAAATATCTGTTTAAATCAATAGGTTCATGATAGTGACTATGGTGACAGGCATCAGACTGTTGCATGGGATGGTTAGAGGATGTACATCAGTTACAATAGCAACCAATTTTGATGTTTCTATTAAAATGGTCCAAAACAGCTGTCATTCTTTCCCCCTCTTTTCCTTCACTGAGGCTTCACCAAGTTCACCATGCCTCCAGTCATATGTAACTGCACAATTTGTAGCACAAAAACCATCTTCATCAATGGTGTTGAACAGCCAGGACAGTATGTTGATGGTTCTACCCGTTTGAAGCATGAGAAACAGGATAAATGGCCTGTTTCACAACTGGCAAAGGGGAAGTGGCAATCATCATCCCCAAGCCCATCACCAAAACATTCTAGAGCTTCTAATTCTCCCACAGGTAAGTGCTACATTGGTATTGTTAGATCAAGGCTAATAGTAATCATGCAGATATCAACTTTTCTACAGTACTTATCACAAAGATGATCTGCCTCCTTGTTATCTGGCTCCACAATAGAGCTGGTGTGAGTCATTCTATCACCAACAAAATTCTACAAGGACTTCAACTTATTATTTCTGTGACTCTCTCTATTGTTGAGGTTGCTTTTTCATCATCTGGACTCAATGTCAAGCTTCCAAACATCAAACTTCC
This sequence comes from Tricholoma matsutake, assembly GCA_026075535.2. Lineage (NCBI taxonomy): Eukaryota > Fungi > Basidiomycota > Agaricomycetes > Agaricales > Tricholomataceae > Tricholoma > Tricholoma matsutake. Next base: position 9,689,086 of record AP026543.1, on the reverse strand, counting down.
TCATGATGTCTGTACAGCATATTGGCTTCACTGCTCAGAGCCAGAAATCATTTGGACAGCATGCTGCCCCAAGTGCTTTTCCCTCTTTTCTCATCCTATTCCTTGGCAATGTCAGTGGAAGGCATCCCCAAGATCACAATCCTGTAACACAAAACTCTGGACAACTCAGAATACTCCAAATGGGCCTAAATGGGTCCCATGTCATCTATACACTACACAATCCTTTGATTCTTGGCTTCAGTTCTTTTTATCTTCCAAGGTCATTGAAGACAGCCTTCATGTGGCTTTCAACCACCACAGAAACCATATACCAGCTGCCTTTGGTGCCACTATGAATGATATCCAGGATAGTCCTGCTTGGGATGACTTGCAGGGTTTTCTTATCATCTAATATTTGGAATCTATGTTGATTGGTTCAATCCTTATACCAATAATATTGCTGGTAGGTGACTAACAAATTCTGCATAGACTATGACACAGCTTATTTTATATATAGGCAAAAAAGTGTCTTGTGGAGCAATCCTGCTTTATTGCTTGAACTTTTCATCTTCAGTATTGATTTGAGAATACATTTGTTGTTGGTCTCACACCTCCTCCCCATCTTCCTGACCCCACAACCATCTCTCATCTGCTTGAACCTGTTATTAAATCTGTTGCCAAGTATGGTGCTGCACCAGGCCAAAATTTGCCAACATCTAGACATCCTGATGGCATCTCTGTGAAAGCAAAAATTGCACCTGTGATTGCTGAGGGAAGTCACAAGGCTACTGGCTTTTTGGGACATGGTGCTACAATGTTCTGTTCTTTCTGCCTCTGCACCAGTGATCAGCTAGAGGATCTCAATACTCAATCTTGGGAACTCCCTAATGGTGCACAGGTGCGAGCCCAGGCAGAGGCATAGTTGCATCAGACAACCCAAGCTGGTCGAAATGCTCTGCAAAAGACAACTGGTGTGTGATGGACTCCACTGCATAATCTTCCATATTGGGATCCAGTCAAACATGGTGTACTAGGTTTTATGCATGACTGGCTTGAGGGTGTTTTACAGCATCATCTTTGTGCACTCTGGGGAATTGGATGGGATGAGGATGAAAGCCAAAAAGTTAAAGAGGTGGAAAAGGATGAGCAGTGGAGTGAGGCAGATGTATCAGATTCTGCTGAAGAATTGGATGACCTTTTTCAAGAAGCAGCTAAACATAATCTTGATGCTGCAATGGCAATGCACCATACACCACCACCTATGTCTCCCTCACCATCTTCTTCTGAATTATCAGAGTCATCCTCATCATCAACACCTACAGCCACACAGAGCCACACAAATCCCTATGCATATGACTTCAATTATGATGATGATGATGATGATAACTATATTCCTGTTGACCCTTTGCATTTTAGCTTCACAGAAACTGAGCTACAAGCAATAAGAAATTGCATTCATGATATCACTCTTCCAACATGGATACAAAGACCACCAACCAATCTTGGTGAACCAAGCCATAGCAAGCTCAAAGCTCAGGAATATCTCACCCTCATCACATGTATCTTTCCCCTCATTATTCCTGAGTTCTGGTACATGGCTACTGCCACAAATTTCCACCACCAGCACTTCTACTGCTTCTATCATGTTGTTGCAGCAACAAATATTGTAGCTGCATATCGAACCTCCAATGCTGATGCTGATGCCTATACTCAGCATTATATTTAATATTGAACTGCTATTCAACAACTTTTTCCACATCGTCCACCCAAGCCAAACCATCATTATGCAATGCATAATGGTGCTCTTCTCAAATATTGGGGTCCTTTGGCTTCTTTTAGTGAGTTTCCAGGTGAACAAATGAATGGAAAGTTGAAAAAATGAACACCAATCATCATTTCTGTATGTGTTTCAATTGTTTTGCTCAAAAATTGATAGCTAATACCAAGATCAGGGGATTTAGATCTTAAAATTACAATGCTTTGTCAGATGAGTCATCAAGCATGTGTAGATGCTTTACTGCACAGTGAAGATCATTTAAAAGAATTATGTGATATTCTTGAGCCAGGAGACATGGCCATGGATGACCATCCAGTACCTCTCCAGCCTACAGAAGTGGCAGATATTCTAGCAAAGGCACCTTGCCTTCTTGAAGTAGATTATAACAATTAGGGTGTAGCATGGGTATGGGTAAACCCATGGTAAACAGCCCACAGGTTTAACAGGTATGGGTACAGTTGCTGAAATGCTGGACCTGTGACATACCATGCCTGTTTTGGCAGTGTCATGGGTATTAATGGTTATTTGAAGTTTTTTTACTCCGGCAATATGAAGAGGATGAAATGGGCCCAAATGACGATAAAGGTTGTTTGGGCCCCAGGTAAATTGTTCTTTGTTCATATGTTGTTTTCCTTTATTCATCTAACTTTATTTTCATTATTTACAGGTTTTAACTCGCTTACAACAACATGACTACCACAACGATGGCCACCACCACCACAGCACCACAGCACCCCCAACCACTGCTGTGAGCAACTGCTCACAGGGTGGAAATGGGGAGCAACGAGATGGGTCGACAACACCACTGGACAGGGTCAGAGAGGGGGATGAACAATAATGACACGGGCAGCAATGGTGAAGATGATGGCAGTGACGAAGAGCATGGCAATGACTACAACAATTTTAGGTAGTGATTTTACTATTGACAACGACGACTGGTGCCCCCTGACCCACCCACACCACTGCCACAAGCCCCTGCTCGTGGGGTGGTTAGGTGGTAGCAAGACCATACACCCATGATATGCCCATGACAGCAGCATCCCCAACTACAGCTGTGAGTAACTGCTCACAGGGTGGAAACAGGGAGCAATGATGGGACAAGGATGGGGATGGGGAAGATGAGCCAGCCACCACCAGCTGTGATGGGGAGCAGCAGAAACAAGGAGCTGCCACCACCACCACCATGGGCCGATGAGGGGAGGACAAGGTTGGGGAGTGGGAGGGGGATGACGACAACATCGAGATGGCGGGACAGGCACAAGGATGAGGATGGAGAAGCACCCACCACAACAGTGGGAAGGGGAGGGGGATGACAATGATGACAACACACCAGTGGGGAGGGTGGGGCCAACAGGATGGCAGGGAAAATGGGGAGGACATGATGGGACTGCAACAGGGTGATGACACCTGCATCACAACCCTCTCCCCCATGTTTTGCATGGGGGAGGGGTTTTCTCTTTTCAGTTTTGTATACAATTATTAAATAAATAAATCCCTCCGTCACTCGTCTCGAGCAGGGGTCTTTTTTTTTGCATGTGAATGTAAAACAATAAGTAACATGAGGCCTGGTATCATTCAAATTGGAGCTTAGATATGTATATGGGGTGTTAGTCAATACAAATACATGATATTTAACAACATGGAACATCAAATACAAGGCAAAAATATTGTCAAAACCATGGTGTATATACATGGTATCACACCTGCAGTGTTTCATGACACACTGTGGTAAAAACCTGTCACCGCAGTTGCGGTGTTAGGATGGGTGTGGTGTTGGCAGGTGCAGGTGTGGTGTGTGAAACTTTACCCATGGTGTGACCCATGCTACACTCTAATAACAATCTGCTTAATTATCTTCACCAGACAGGAAGACCATACCGAGCTTACTCTGATCTTCTTCATCTGCCAAATGCCATTATTCTCCCTCCACAAGCCCAGCATCTTTTGCAGGTGCACTGTGATGAGTGCACATTTAGTTGTGAAAAGTCACATAAAGGAAACAGTGCTATAAAGTTCTACAATCCATTGATACAGGGGTACAAATTGTTGATGCACTCCCCTCTAACAACCTTAGTATTATTTAGCCTGTCCATATTATCACTCATGTCACATCTGTCCAGTGGCCAGCAGGCACTTATGGTATTGGCAGGAAGGTCCTGGTTGTATGTTGGGCTCCCAACAGAGGGCACCAATAATTTTGCATCCCTGGCACTGTGTAAATAGCTGTTATAACCACAATTATGCCTTCATTCTATGCTTCATTTTCCTGTTCTAACTTCTTTCCAACTTGAAATCTTGTTCTGCTTCTACTTCCTTATTCTGTTCTGCACTATCTTTAGCATACTACCTATGTTCTGTTTCTGCATACTTAAGTCTATAGTATTGTTTGTAATACCTTAGTCTGATAATTGCACTCGATTAACACCAACTTGCAACTCATAATCCCATGGATTAGTTCTTAGCTTGCTCATCTCATGCACAACACCCCTTGAAGTTATGGACATGCATAAGCGCAGGGAGGCACAGCTCACTGAAGCCAAGTCCATTCCACCCTTGTATGTTGCTGCATGGCTCACTCACTCTGTGCACATATTGCGCTCTACTCATGTGGTTGTCTTTTGTCAGGTCATAGATTTTCCCTTTATCTGCCTTACCCTACATCCATATCTCTCACTGTCTCAGATCACAACAGTTGTCTTTCATCAGGTTGTAGATTTTCCCCATGTCCATTTTGCCCTACATCTGTTTCTCATGTGTCTCAGATTGTAACAATAGCTTTGGATAAATAGAAACGATGGTATTAACTTGAAATACATTAAGTGACTTGGCAAGCATGAATATGAAGAGGTAAGTAAATCAATTACCACCATTAACCAGAATATGTATTAAACAACACCCATATCTCATTCAGCACCTGAGCCCTCATCTCCTGAGCCCTCACCTGATACATCTGGCTCATCTTCATCATCCTCATCATCCTGCTCAAGTTGTTCCAATTCATCTGGCATAGGTAGCTTGTATTCTGCCTGCACTTCATCACCATATTTGGCCATAAACTCCTTCTCTGGCATACTCTTCCATTTCTCACACTCATCCCAGCTGGCACAGAGCTCTGCAGGTGGCAGAGCAACATAAGTACCATTCTTGACATATTGGGCATGCTCACAGATAGAAAGATTGTTCCAATAGACAGGATCAAACCAATCAATTGGGACTTTCTTTGGGAGAGCAGTGAGCTCAGATAACTTTGGCATGGGGGGGTCTTCATGGCATCACTCCAGTCTACAGATAAATAGGATCAGTCAAATGTAAAAAGAAAAACAAAGATTGGCCAACTTAAGATGTCTTCTTTTGCTTCTATTCATCCACTTGTGACTGAACTTTAGACTCCCCCACAGAGTCCTGGAGGAATCCCAGTACTCCTGGGGAGGAATCCCAGTACTCCTGGAGGACTTGTACTCCCTCCTGGAGGATTCCTGCCATTCCTGGAAGATTCCCACTGGAATCCTCTTATAGTAATGTTATATACCATTCTGACCGGATTTTCATGCTGAGTTTGAAAATGACCATAGTGTAATCATGTGACCTACTATATATGGAATTGTATGGTGTTATATATCATTCTGACCAGATTTTAAAGCTGAGTTTGAAAATGACCATAGTGTAATCATGTGACCTACCATATATGGAACATAGTAATGTATATCATTCTGACCAGCCAAGTTTGAAAATGACCTGTGTAAAGTCAGGTGACCTACCATATATGGAACTTGGTCAACTTGGTGATGTTATATACCATTCTGACCAGATTTTCAACCTGAGTTTGAAATAACATTAATAGTCATGTGATCAATATGGGATCTCCTAGGCAAGCTAGGCCCTCACTATAATAATAGAATGATGCTTTGTCTAGAGAGCATATTTCACTATGGGGGCTGACCTGTGTTTCCCACAGAAACACAGCCTTAGAAACTTGTTTTAAGACTTCTGATGTGTATATCCTTTGGATATTCTTAATAGGTATGTAAAAGAAATGTCAGGGAAATATTTTACATGTATCCAAGCTGTATCTGCAAGGAACATAAAAGGTGTATTCTACAATGTTTCTTTCAGATCCCTTCTGGAAACATTTTTCATGTTCTCTTTGTTATGAGTACACAAAGAGACAAAAGTTACAATGCAATGCAATAACAAAGAGGAGCAAAAAGAGGAATTCCCAAACAAGATTTCAATGACAAGACTGAGAACTAACATCCAGTTACAAGTATTGAGGACAGGGGAAATATATAGTTGGTTGTTGAAAACATTATTCTGGCCATATGTAGCCAATCAACAATGTGCTGACCACAGCTATGAGGATGGATTCACACCAAATGGCTTTGGGGCTACAACAATTTATCTTCAAAATCTCTGATAAAAGGAGGCACCAAGTCCATATGAGTTGAGAAAAAACAATTCTGTTGTAACTACAAGTCATCACTACCAGAACCCCTACTGTCAGAGTCACTGCTATCCTCCTTAACCTTTGTGCTCTCCTGTTTTCAAAGACTTGTAACTATTGCAACTACTACTTAGTCATAGGCATCAATGCCAATATCAGGATCACTACTCTGCTGAACATTTTTTCCTTTGCTGTTCTGCTTGGTAAAATAGCATAGTATGGAGAAACCAGTCAAAATTACCTGGAACCATTCTTTTCAGTATATTTTCAAATCCTCCCAGCCATGCATTGAGCTGTTCACATGCCTGAGAAGTTGACTATCAGAAAAAAAATTAACAACAATCAAATTAAAGTTTACATCACCTGTGTATTAAAGGCACATTTGTAATAGTTATTCCCATCATTGTCGTTCCTCACAACAACTAAGTTGGGAGCCGATCCATCCAATGGTGCTGGATTGCACCATTTTCTGCACATGTAATCAGTGGTCTGATGATTGATATAGTGGTATGAGTCCACTACAAACCAGGTTGTCTTTTCCCAGATACAATTCCAACTTCCATTTGCAATAGCTGTACGAAGCACTAGACATGCTTTGTCAATGCAAATATAATCTGGCTTTGAATCTTCTGTAGGAAATACTGATTCCAAAAATGCCAGAATATTTGTAGGTGATTCTGACTTGGCAAATTTGGCCCATGCAACTACAACACCACAAGGGGCACAGATTGTTTCAACACAGTAAAACCGGGAAGGAGAAAAGTAGTTCTTTCTTTCCAGTTCCTCTGCTGGTTCATCATGTGGGTGTGTAGATTGAACAGCCTGCAACCATGGCTGGGTATTTGGTTGCTTAAAAATATGACAAGCTCCAGGCAGTGTCTGGCATTTATGTTGTTGGATATGTTTTTTCCATAGATCCTGGTGGCTTTGACAAGCTTTGGTCCTAGTAACTTTAGTGTTTGTACAATCCTGAACATGACACTTTGTAGCAAACTCTTCTTGATGTACTGCACAAAAAACACCTCCCCATGAATTTTCAAGTTCTCTTTCACAATTGTCATAAGCACAATACTAGGGGTTTTCAGCCCTGCATTGATGTGCACGTTCATGTGGATTTCAAAATGGATTTTGACCTTGCATTCCTTTTCACAAAAGTTTGGATTTCATGTGCACTCTGAACTCAAGAATCCTGGCTCATCCAGCTTCTCTGGCAGGACAACTGAGTTTGAAAAATACTCAAGTAAGTGGTGTATGCTTCAAAACAGATTGACTATCATCTGTTATATTGATATATTAGGTCAGCATTAGAGACTAGTGTATACTTAGTGGCAGTCGCGCTTCATGGCCAAGCATAAAGCGAGTCTTACATCCCTCTCCTCTGACCCTGAGACAATTGAAGTCCTCCGTTCAAAACTTGCTAAAGCTGAAGGGAAGAAAGCTGCGAAAAAGCCAAAAACTTGCATGACAAAGCCCAAGTCCCTCAGTGGAAAGAGGACAAAGTGGGTTGCAGAAGACGGCAAGTCCGATGAGGAGAACATAGACCCATCTGTGTAGCCAGTTGTCTTTCTGTCCTGCGAGGCATAATAGAGTTTGCAGCACTACAATTCAATATCAATCTCTGATTATCTATTTCAATGTCCGCTTGGCTGACCCTCTCGTCCGAACTCAGGATTATGTGGGGTTGTCAACACAAACTCTGATTTCACCTGATTTTGGGGGAAAAAAAAGATGAAATCAAAATTGAACTCAGCCCCAAAATCAGCCTGAACACGCTCATGAATGCAAGTCTGCATTCCCCTACTATATATCCAAGTCAGTTATAATGTTGCTCAGTATAATACTGAAAAAACATACAGAGGGGCCAACAACCATACCATCAAGTACCATCATTATGACATCAGCATTGCCATTTGTAGCAGTCTGAGTAGAGGCTTGTGTTGCTCCAGATGATTGTATTGGCTGTGAGTCTAACAGCTCCTGGATTTCTCCAATACCACCTTCAAGTTGTGGAACCAAGGCATTCTCATCTGCTCCAACTGTGGCTGCAGCATCATACAAAGAGAAAGTATCTGCTCAGGCTTTGTATTTCTGAGTGCATTCAGAGCAGTGGTGGTTTTCTGCAGCTCTGATTATTCCTTTCTCACCCAGAATTTCAAATGCTTGCTTTGTAACTTGATGCAGAGCAAGACCATCTGCCAGCTCCAGATCTATACCAGAAGAACTTGCAATTGATTGAATGGATTCCTGAACAAAACTATGCCAGACTTGATCATGTGATACTTTGACTGAGCTTTGTTTTCCAATGGCATCATTCCAAAACTCTGCATATGCAGAAAATGATGCATGAAAATGATAGACACCCATCACAACTGCATTTGCAAACAGCCAGTCTGCCCAGATATTCTGGCCAATTTTGAGATACTTGGCAGAATTTAGATACACTCTAGCATGTTTTGTTTGCTTGTCTTCAATAGGTGCACATTCATGATCGGCATAATACATGGTATCACAGTGAGCGCATTGGCCAGTAAGGACTGGACACTCTTCATAGGTAGAAAATTCTTTGATGAGTGTGACCAGTGGGATATCACATTGTCTTGTAACTTGTTGTAATGATTGAGGGTCACAAGAGTCGGATGTACATTGAAAGGTGTCAGGACAAATCAAATGGACACCTTCAATTATCTTGTAAGATACTGGCTTGGACTTGTGTTTGACTTTGCCATATTTATTACTAGGATGTGGTCCCAGTAATTTGGACAAAGCATCGAGCTGTTTGCCAAGAGTGGTAATCTGGAAATCCTCAGAGAGTGTAGTTGACTCTTTGAGTAATTTTGTGCCTTCAATGCATAATTTGTCTTGAATTGATCTTGATAGGCATTTAATCCAGCCTGAAACAGTAACACTATTTTCACCACAAAATTGGCCTTTTTGTTGCCTTGCATGCAAGGCAAGCAACTCCAGATTTTCAGTTAGACTAAAAACCATGCAGAGAACAGAGGCCAAAGAGATTGTGGAGTCAAAGTTTTCCTTGATGAATTGGCTAAATTCAGCAAAGGAAGTTTCTGGAAAAGGTATCATGTCTGGTAATGCAACAGCCTGTGGCAAAAAAGCCAGTGCTGCAAAAATCCAGAACAAAATGGACAATGCTTGAAGAAAATTGAGAATTGCAAAAATTGAGGCCTGAATTGAACTAACCAAACTTGAATATTGGCCTTCAATTGGTACACTACATACAAATTGCTCACTTTTGTGATTTCTTGGGTTCCTTATCCTTCTCCTTCTCCTTTCCTTTTCCCTTGCCTTTGTGTGAATTTCCAGATCCTTCTCCTTCTCCTTTCCCTTTTTATTCTTCTTTTTTCTGTCCAACTCCTCTAAATCTGACTTTATCCCTTCACCCCCTCTCCTCAAAAATTCATGAAGATCCACAAATCCATACTGCCCCTTCTCAACTTTCCAGACCTCAAGATCAGATGGCACATCTTCATTATCTTCCAGCCAAGCAACCATGTGGGAATGTTCTGCAACATGTGGAAAATATTTGCGAATATAATTGTACCAGAATGTCTTGGACTGCATTGTTTCAATGACCTGCTCATGAGTTGGCTTTCATTCAAAAGGTAATTCACCATCCTTCCATTTTCTGTCCAAAACTGGAATTGCTGTGAGGAAGGCCTTGTACTTTGCATAAGAATGGTGAAGAGATCTTTGTTTACGGTCTGCAAGATGGATTGGAATGCCAAGATGAGCCATAAGCTCAGCTGAATAGGATGTCAAGTCAACAGATGCAGAACGACCTGCTGAAACTGATGGGCCTTGACTTGGGCCTCGACTCGCAGAACCTGAACGGCGATTTAAAATTGTTGAAGCCAGAGATTCAGGTGTCTCAAGTTCATCCTTTTCCTATCCAAAATATATTTAAAATATTGTTTGAAATAAAGTCATGAGACTTACCAGCCACATTGGTAAAACATACTCATTATTGATTTTCATCCACATAATTTCCTCATCATCTCCAACTGCAGTATCATATTTGCCTTTAATAGTCCAGTCACTATCCTCATAGGTATGAATTCTGATGTTGGGTTCTATTGCCAGGGTTAGAATATTATTCAAGTTCGAAATTATCAACTTACTGTGAATAGGTGAATATTTGCGGGACAACTTAGTAAGAATGGGACCAAGAGTTCGAGACATGTCAGCCTTAAGTATATGTTTGGGCTTGACATTAACAGGATCCAGGTTGGCTGAATCAGAAACCGACTCATAGAGGTAGACTTCTCCAGGAACAGAAATCATAAGATCCATATCCATCTTGAGATCAGGAGCATCTGTGAGGCTGAATGTGTTGCCAAATGCCCTACCACGCAGTATTGTTCCAGAGGTTCGGGATGCTCCTTGAAGATTCTGGGAGGGGCTAGTGGGTGGGCTCATCATACAAACATCTGTTCAGCATTATATCTTGAGTTTCATCAAATTACAGGCAAAGACTGAGATACCTTCAGGATTCCCATCAGGGTTTATGACAGCACCATCATTGGGCTGGGTGGCGTGGTCATTCAGGTCGGTGTGGTCACATTTGTGTTTGTCATTCCTGGTGTCATTGCTCCCATTGTGTTTGTTGTCCCCCTTGTGTTGGTCGCCATCCCCCTGGCCTTCACTTTCATTCCCCTCATTTCCCTTGCATTGGTTGTTGTCCCCCTCACATTTGTTGTTGTCCCCCTCACATTGGTCATTGTCCCCCTCACATTTGTCGATGTTGTCCCCCTCACATTTGTCATTGTCCTGGCCTTTGCAGCTGTTCCCCTTGCCTTTGCTGTCATTCCCCTTATGTTTGTTGTCCCCCTTGCCTTTGCCACTATTCCCCTTGGATTTATTGTCCTCCCTGCATTTGACACCCCCCTCCCACTGGCCATCGTCATTCTCCCCCTGCTGGCCATTGTTTTCTTTATTGTCATTTTCCTCATTGTCATTTTCTTCATTGTTGTTTTCTTCGTTTTCCTCGTTGTCATTTTCTTCATTGTCGTTTTCTTCATTTTCTTCGTTGTCATTTTCTTCACTGTCATTTTCTTTGCCATCATTTTCTTCACCGTCATTTTCTTTGCCATCATTTTCTTTGCCATCCTTTGGTTTGTCGTGGTCCTCTTTGCTGTTGTCACCATCCTCATCTTTGCTGTCCCCTTCTGTGTCCTCTTCATTGTCATTTTCATCGCCACTCCCATCATTGGAGCTGCTGTCATTGGAGCTGCTGTCATTGGAATCCTTGCTGGAGTCAGATTCGGAGTCCTTGGGGAGCTCGGAATGGCGGCAGTGGCCCTTCAGCTGCATGGCAGGGGGTGGTGGGAGTGACGTGGCAGGGTTAGTATGGGCACGAGGGGGTGGAGCAATGGTGACACTGCTCTGCTCGAGTGCCAGCTCAAAAAAAATGGGAAAAATTGTTGTCAGTATCAGTAGAAACAGTAGACCAACACTTACTTTGTCAATTTCAAAGGTTCCACAGCAGCGGCATCCTCTCGAGCCTTAGCGCTCAAGGTTTTTCTGCACGAGCAAAGAAATAAGTAAATATGGCCAGGGAAGGAGGATACTCACCTCCCAGAGCCCCCTTTGCCCCCTTTCCTCTTGGTCTGTGCCTCCCCTTGATCCTCCTTGGCTCCTTTCTGACCCCCTTTTCATTGCTTCTTAGCCTTGTGGTCATCATTGACCTGTGATGTGGAACATTTGTGCCCAGCCGATGCTGTCGATCGAGGGGGTGATTGGGTTCATTTGGTCTTGCTATGTGTCTTGGTGCCAGATGAGCGGGTGGTGGGCATGGTGGTGAGTGTCAATGTTGCAGATGTGGTGGTGGTATGATGATTGTCTAAGACTAACTATACGTAATCAAACCACCCCACAAGCAGGCACTCATAGACATGGGGTGGATTGTAGGTGGGCCCAGAGAAATAAATAAAAAAGAAAGAAAAAATAGAAATGGTCCAGGAGATGCCTGTCTCCTGGGCCAGAGAATAGTAAAGAAATTAATGAATGAAAAATGCCCAGGAGACGAGCATCTCCTGGGCCTGTCCCATCGTCGTCCCCTTCCCTTTCCCTGGTTGTGGTTCATCCACCCTGCCTGTCATCCTGGTCCTGGTCCTCGTTGTCCTGGTTTGGCTATCATTGTCCCCCATTGTTGTCCCCCATTCATTGTTGTCACCAGCCCCATTCCACCCATGATCCACCCCATGAGCAGTTACTCATGGGACTGGACACAGGTGGTGTGTCGTTTGGTGGGTGGGGCTGGGGCCTGCAGGTTCTGTTTGCTGTGCTGGCACCCACAATCCACCCTATGAGCAGGGGTTCACAGGCGTGGGGGTGGGTGCTTGGTCAGGATTGTGGCATTGTTTATATGCTAAAAAACAAAGCAATATATTTTGTTAGTTTATATAAACAAAAAAAGGGAAAAAAAAAAATACTTAGGGCCCAAATGATGCCGTCGTCATTTGGGCCCGCGTTGCATCCAAACTCGGCTGTTGGCAGCCATGGCAGTCATCATTGTGTTGATGTTGTGGTCAGGTGCTGGGTTGTCCATCATGATTGGGGTGTGCTGCAGCCAGTTCAGGGTGTTGGTGGTGTCTCATTGTCATAACCTAGTTAGAGCCTAAAGAACGAGACAAAACAATAATTAGTTGAAAGAAAAAGAAAAAAAGAACATAAAAAAACATACTTAGGGCCCAAACGATGACAGCATCATTTGGGCCTGCGTTGCATCCAAACTCGGCTGTTGGCAGCTACGGCGGTCATCATTGTGTTGATGTCGTGGTCAGTTGCTAGCACTGGCAATCCACCCTGCGAGCAGTCGCTTGCAGGTGTGGGGGCGGGTGCTGGGTTGCCCATCGTGATTGGGGTGTGCTGTGGCCAGTTTAGGGTGTTGGTGGCATCTCGTTGTCATAACCTAGTTAGAGCCTAAAGAAAGAGACAAAACAATAATTAGTCGAAAGAAAAAGAACAAAAGAACATAAAAAACATTACCTGGGCCCAAAACGACATCCATCGTTGTTTGGGCCCAAAGTGGTGTGAGTGCGGCTGTTAGCAGGGTTAGACAAGGGGGTATGGGAACATGGTGGTAGTGGGTGTTGATGGAGGGGAGGTGGCAGAAGGAAGGAGGAAGGAGGTGGCGGAAGGAAGGGAGGTGGCAGAAGGAAGTGGTGGTGGCGGAAGGAAGTGGTGGTGATGAGCTGGCAGATGTGGTTGTTTGCTTTGTCATACACAGTGGTACTTAGATCAACTTATGTGGTATTTTATAAGGATACTGTGGTATAATGGTATATTGCACCTGTTTAATTTAACACTGGGTCCTGGGTTCAATCCTCATTGGTTTCATTTACTTTTTTATAGTAAGGACTCCTGGTTAAATCCCAGTGGAGTCCCAGTGGATTCCAAGTAGAGTCCTGGTAGAGTCCTGGTGGATTCCTTGTACCAGAGTCCTGGGGAATTCCAGGAATTCCTCCTGGAAGTGTGTAATTTACCAGGAATCAAACCAGGAATCCCCCTGGAATGGGAAGAGTCAGGAATATATACTTGAGTGACAAATGGCTGGAACATTGGTTCCCAATAATCCTCCAGGATTCCTCCAGGAATACATGGGGGAGGACGAAGACCTCACTTGTGATCTTGATCAGCCATTCTAAAGAATGTAACTTTTGTCAAATGTCCCTCCTTCTCCTTGATGTGGTACACTGCATCAACTGACTCAGCATTCCCTTTGGCCAACTCATCATCTGAATGGGCCTCATTCTCTCTAGCCAAGGCCACAATGTGTTTATTGAAACCATGTGCCATGAACACATCCATCCTGCCATCAGCAAGCTATCAAGGTTTATTAGTAAATACAATCTGCAAATGGCATATACAGAATTCCAGGAATTACATACCACACTATGATTCTTTGCCTCCGACTTGGCAATACCATGCATATATGAGAAAACAAAGCTTCAATAAACTTTATGCATAAGTGCAAAATTGTTGACACACGTCAGGTTCATTCCATGTGAGAGTATCCAAATGTGCCCAAGACCTGCTCAAATGTCTTGAGGGCAATGTGCTCATGAAGGAGATTATACATAGACTCTGGATCATTACCCAAGACATCAGGTGCCCACTGTTGAAGCCCAAGGCATGCCACTGACCTGAACATGAGCAACAGATGGGATTCTGGAATGCACTTGATATTGTTGGCAGTAATCCCAACTGAGTCTGAGATAGAGTTAAGGAGCTTGCACACTTTCATTTGGGTGCCCTGAATGCTAGCCTAGTTGTCATCAAGACTGGCTGTGACAGAGTTCCACAACTGTGCTTCAGAGGTAAAGCGGTGGGTGAAGGGTACTTTGTCATCTTCTGTGACCTTGGGGGGGAAAGTAGTCTGGTGTGGTAAGCCCCAAAGGACATGGAGATGAAGCTCAAGTGCAGCCTGAAAGTGATTTAGACTTTAAAGTGCTTGAATACAATGAATGTGCACCTTTGTCTTCTCAGCCTCCTTTGGTACCTCTCCTTTTCTCATGTGCCATCATTAGGCTTCTTGGGCTTCTTGGGTTGCTTTGCGAAGGCCTTGTGGGCTTTCTTTGCTTGCAAAGCTCTTGAACCAGGGTTCATGTTGCTCAGAGAACACTTGTGCTTGCCAAGTCCAGCCTGAGATGGGCCAGCCTCCCCTGAACTAGTACTCGCATGAGGATCCATTGTAGTTTCAGAGTCAATAGAAGATGATGGAATAAAGAGTCCAGGTATCCAGTAAAGCCAGAAGACGAGTATGCATGAATGTGTTGAGAACAAAGGAACTTGAAATTGCCGCAAGCATGATCACATGATGTGTTGGAACCTACTGAACTCACCGTGTCGAGTCATCGACACCCTCAACACCTCTGGTAGCAATGTATCATAGTTCTGATCAGAAATAATAAAATTGTTTATTGAAGTACAGAATAAAGTTTTCAGCTCAAACTATAGCATGAACTTGGCATGAACTGGATGATAAACATTCAGTGTCAATGTCACTCATGAAATGAATTGTTATTACTGAAGTATATTGCATCACTACAAATGACAACTACCAGTCAAACACAAGTCAAACATGAGTTAACTACAGATCAACTACAAATCAACTGCCTCAAGGCTTGCCCATTGTGACTATGAAGGACATTAATGGATGTGCATTCACTGTACTAATTGATCCCGCCCTCCCATGTCCTTCTCCATCACCTGAATTTGCTGGCATCGCACATGATCCCCTCTCTAATGCGTCTATTGAGGAAATTGAATATGAAGGCTGGATGGTAGTGGAGGAGGAGCCTGTTACATCCATTGATTGGAATATGCATACCATCCCAACTGCTGAGACTGCACTCACAGTCACATCCCTAAACCAGATGACATGCACCAAGATGTCTATAGATGATTTCCCCTTCATTGTAGACTCAGGCGCCTCAGTTCACATTTCTCCAGACTGTTCAGACTTTCTATCCCTCTACCCAACTACACCCTGTTCAGTGAAAGGCATTAGTGGATCTTAAAATCCCGCCATTGGTGTTGGTGACATCAAAATACATGTGGTGCATCAATTATCTTATGTAACACACTGTATATCCCAAATGCAAGTGTCTGGCTCATCTCTGTCAGTTCCGTCACTGAAAACTCAAATGCCATTGCCCATTTTGTCCTGCTGGATAACAGACAAATCCATAGGAGCTTTCATCACATGCGGCCTCCTACTCCCCACAAAGAAACTCTATGCGCTCACCCTACATTCAGCTACCGCTGATCACACTCTTACTGTCCATGGTACACCTTCTCTTGTAACCTGGCATTGTCACCTTGGCCATGCAAATTATCAATCCCTAGGGGATATGGCCAAAAGGGAACACTCACAAGTGCATCTGTCTCCTCTATCTTGAGACCGCCTAAATGTGATGTGTGCATCCTTGGAAAACAGATGAGAACACCAGTACCAAAGAAGTGTGAGCAAGGGGATGGGCACAAGGCAATGAGGAAACTGGGGAAAGTATGGGTAGATTTATCAGGCCCACATGCTGTTAGATCGCATGCTGGAAATGAATATATCATGGATATCATTGATGACTACACCTCATTTCCTTGGTCCATACCTTTGAGAAATAAGGATGACTCATTTCCTGAGCTCAAGGCATGGGAGCTCACTTGTGAAGCTGAGACAGGCCTCAAGGTCAGAATTTACATTACTGACAATGGGGAACTCAAATCATATCAAATGGAGACATAGCTCAAATCTCGAGGTACTGAACAATGGTTTACTGCCCCACATACATCTGCACACATTGGACACATTGAATGTATGCACAGAACCCTCATGGTGAAGGCACATACAATGCATATATATGCACAGCTACCTACATATCTCTGGGATGAACTCTACCTGATGGCCATCCACCTACATGCAAAAACCACCATGTGGTCATTATGTGGAATTATGCCCTGGGAATTATGGTATGAATACAAACCAGATTATTCATACATGTGCGAAATAGGTTGTCGGTCATTCGTCCTTATCCCTAAGAAAGATAACCCGAAAATATTTGAACAATCAATCAAATGTGTGCTTATTGGATATGAACATAAATCCAAAGCTTACCAATGCTATGACCATACCACCCATGAAGTCCACAGCTCCTATCATGTTCACTTCATTGAGAGTCACGAAGGCCATACACCATCAGAACTGATGAACACACCTGACACAGACTCAGTTGGACCAATAAATCCGATAATCACACCACCTGATGATGATGACAATGATGAACCTATTACTCCCACAACTTGCCTGGATATACATATGACACCACCCATAATTGTGCCCCCTCAACGATCATCTTGCATTCTGATGCCAACTGATTGCAATCCAAATGGTGGACCTACTGTCACCTGCACTGAAACAGCTGTGCAGAAATTCAGGGAGAGTGCAGTTTGCATGAAGGAGCTTCATTGGGAACAGAAAGCAGCTAGCCAGGCTGAAACATGCACCGATCACCCCCAAAGAACTTGCCGCTGGCAATAATATTGCTAATGATCTCCACCACACATTTGGGACTTCAATCTTGGCAATCAGGCACATGAGCTTCTTGCCCTGATCTCGGAAATGACCGATCTTGATCTGGAATCACTTCAATTCGAAGATGAACCCTGAACATGGGATGAGGCAAAGGCATCAGCTGATGTAATTAGATGGGAAACTGGGTATCGTGATGAACTAAAATCACTGAAAGAAATGGGGGTCTACAAGCTCATCCCTCGCACTGAGGTTCTTCTTGGGAAATGCATCCAAAAGGGGAAACCCATTTTCCACATTAAGCATGATGAAGAAGGAAAAGCAGTTAGATGGAAAGTACATCTTGTCTTTAAAGGTTTTGAACAAATTTATAGCAAGGACTAAAACCACCTCACCTACTGCATGCATGGAATCATGAAGAATTCTTTTACACATTGCAGCTTCTCTAGGTTGGGATGCACAACAAATTGACGTGAAGACCACTTTCTTGTATGGCCTACTACCTGAGGATGAGGTACAGTACATGCAACAGCCCATTGGATTTGAAGAGCCTGGGAAGGAAGACTGGGTATGGCAACTTCAGTGTGGCCTGTACGGTATGAAACAAAGCGGCCACATCTGGAACCAGACTCTCAATGCCCAGATGATCAAATGGGGATTTATGTGCCTGGCCTGTGAGTTGTGCATTTATTACCAAAAAACTGATACTGGCATCATTATTTCAGCCATCCATGTTGACGACTATCTCTCCATCGCTGACTCAAAGGAGGAAAATGAATGCTTCAAAGCCCAGATGCGTAAAGTTTGGATGATCTCTGAACTGGGTACTGCACAATTTATTATGGGTATTGCTATATCCTGGGACAGGATCACACAAACCATCTCACTTTCCCAGACCACCCTTATTGACAAAATCATTGAACAGTTGGGTCAGAGAGATGTGCACCTGGTATCAGCACCCCTCGAACCAGGTTGTAAATTTTGTCATGTTAATCCGCAATCCACTACTCCCAGGGATTGACTACAGCTTGACAAACTACCCTACCGATCCCTTGTTGGCTGCCTACTTTATCTGGTGATTTCCACTTGGCCCAACATTTCTTATGCTGTCCAACAACTTTCCCAATACCTTGACTCCTATTTCTTTGAACACTGGGGTGCAGCCATCAGGCTTGTCTGCTACCTCAAGGGGACCAGAGATCTTAAGCTGCACCTTGGGGGGTAATTTCCCTATTACACTTCATGCCTGCAGTGATTCTGATTGGGCTAACAGCCTTGATACCCATCGCAGCATTGGGGGTTATGTTTGTTCCCTTGGCTGTGGTGCTGTGTCATGGACTGCGCACAAAGAGAAGGTTGTCACTGCTTCCTCTTGTGAGGCAGAATATATAGCAGTGTTTGAGATGGCAAAAGAGTGTATTTGGCTGTGAACCCTACTGGACTCTATTCATCATAGCCAAACTACTCCTACCATAATATCATGTGACAACACTGCAACCAAAACCCTTTCTGAGGACCCCCTCCTTCACTCCCGAGTCAAACATGTGGATATCAAGTACCACTTCCTTTGCGAATGCGTCCAGTCTGACGACTTGTGTCTCACATACATAAATACATGGGAGAACATTGCCAACATGTTCACAAAAGCCTTGGATGTTAAACAATTCACTTACCTTTGGGACTCCCTCAGATTATGATAATACAATTCCATGTGAGGGGGAGTATTCACAGTGAGGAGGAGTATTGAGAGACACACTGTGAATAGCGTGTTACCCAATGTGGAAGAGTCAGCTGCGCCAATTGATGTGTGCACTATTTTTAGCACACCCCTTTGTTATGTGTGTGACAAACACACTTATGTTACCTTTCTTATCTCTCCTCTTTGTCTGTCTCAATGTATATATATCAGTAGACAGATGGTCTACCACCTCAGTCTCTAATACAAGGACTGAGGTGAGTATGATCTCAGGTTTGACATTATCATGTCTTGCTAACTGTACCTTAGTTTAATCTTGTTTACACTAGGTACAGTATAACCGAATAGAGTCTCTAGTACAAGGACTGAGTTTAATCTTGTTTACACTAGGACCAATTCTCTATATGACCCACTAGTAAGGTTGACCTTCAAACTGTCCTCTAGGTCCCATCCCTAACAATATGCTCCTCTGCCCCCACCATCCCTATGTGTGTCTCACCCTCAATTTCTGGACAGGCATGATCCAGATCTCTGTGATAAACATAGAACTAGGGAACTGCATGGGTTTTACCCATGGGTTTCCCACACTCTTATTTCCTAATTTATTCAATGAGTTTTGCATGAAACTTATGAAAAAATGATTTTCTGATAGCTATTCAATGGATGCTTGTGATACCAGGGACAAAATAATTTATTTTTGATCTTGTCACATGACAGATGTCACCCAAATATTGTTTTATGTGTTAGATCACAAAGAGCCAACAAAAAGCTTCCAGAAAATCTTTTTTTCATGATTTTTCATGCAAAACTCATTGAATAAATTAGGAAAGAAAAGCATGGGAAACCCAGAGGAAAACCCATGCAGTTCCCTACATGATAGAACAGCACCTATAATCATCATCCACCTCCCAATCATTGTCAGGCACCATTGGCTCAACTTCAGCACTTATCAATCACTCAGTGTCCATTGCTACTCATCACTTTGCCCAATGTCTAGCCCCACATTGCCATCATTTGGTTAAACTTCAGTTCCCATCATTTATTTCACACTCCACTCAAATGTTGTCACTTATTGATGGGGTGAGATCCTATAGAGCAAGTACACAATGTTATAGGTAATGGTAAGTACAAGACACAGTAGGCAGGGAAGTTGATACTCACTCCTCAGTGTCCAGGAACGTAGTGGTGGACAACTGAGGAGTGATGAGCGATGCACATGCTAGATAAGGGATGAATTATGTGATCAAGTCTAATATGTAAGCACTGACAGAAGGATGAGGTCCAACACACCCCCATCAGTGTGGAAATATATAACATATGCAAGTAGGAAAGAAAAAGAGAAGGAAATATTATAATGGTAAATGTATGAGACCTAAGGTAGGTGACATCTATTTCCTGTACCATTATGTAAGCAGCTTAGTAGGCACCAAGAGAGGCCAAATATTTTTTTTGAAACTTTTCAGTGAAGATTGATACTTTTTCAACTGGATTTGGATTTTTCATTATCATATGGCCCATTTATGGCAGTTCTTACTGTCAGAAAGCTCAGCTGTCAATTAACAGGTACAAGGCTGACATGATCTATACACCATGTGAGGGTCACGTGATATAACCAAAAGTTTGGACCTGAAATTTTGAAAGTTGTTCCTTTTTGCTCCAAGTATTGGTAGAAATAAGTAGAATCAAAAAAATTGATCTTTTTTGCATGTCTACTCCTTGGGCACTTGACATAAATTTGGGAAAAGGACTTACAGGAACTCTTGCTATACATGTGAACTATAGATCCTATAGTCTACAAGTGCTAAAATATGAATGTGGCAAATGTAGTAGTGAGGACAAGGATGGTGTGTTTAGCTTATGTAATAAGGTGCTGGAATTAGATGTCACCTACCTTAATGCATTGAAATGTTTGTGGTGAAGGAGAGTTTTCAGAGGTTTCATAAGGATGTCAGCAGTCATATCTTCTGTTGGTATCCATTGCATAGCAAAAGAGCCTGACTGTAGGTGATCCTGGAGGAAATGGTAGTGGACATCAATATGTTTGATTGAGACAAGATCACTTCAGAGGAGGGGATGTTAAGGGCACTTTTATTATCACAAAGGAGTGAAAAGGGTCAAGGAATAGGAAGAGACAGGGAGGTTGTGAAGAGATGGAGCCAGATTGCCTTGTGCATAGCATGGGCAGTGGACATGTATTCTGCTTCAGTGGAGGACAATGCTACTGTCTTCTGCTTTACTGCAGACCAGGAAACAAGAGATCCACAGAGAAAGAATGCATACCCAGATATCCTGTGGTGGTTTGTTTCATCAGAGGCCCAGTCAGCATCCATGAATGCATAGTTACAAGGAACCAGTGCTGTAGCCAAGTTCCCAACCAGTGCTTGATCAAAGTTGTATTCTAACATAAGATTGAGGGTACCAACCAGATAGCAGAGGATACCTTTTGCAGCTAAGAGATGGGAACAGTTGGGGTTGGAGTTGAATTGTCCCAGAGCCACAGCAGAGTATGCAACATCCAGTCTAGTGCAAATTGCAAGGTAGAGGAGTGAACCAACAATGCATTGGTAATTGACTTTGATCTCACTATCAGGGACATCAGGTACAGCATTTGGTGGAAGAGGCAGTGGTGTAGACAGGTTGTAATGAAGGGGTACAGTTGAGGGGAGAGCATCCATGTATAAGGGCAACCTTAGAAGCCACTTAATTGATGGACTAGCAAAGGGAAATCTGAATTAAAATTATGGTACATATTACAGGGAGTGGAGGCACACCTAGAAAAGGGAAATCCAAAGAGAAAACTTTAAGGACCCCTTTGCCAATGCCCAGTATATGTGAAGATTGCAAAAATCAAATAATAGTCTAAAAATAGAAAAGGCAGAAATAGGCAGATCAAGGCTGCCGAATGACACCATACCAAGGGGTAGATGTCAGAAGGGGTACTCTGCCTCTAAATATAAAACTGCCAACATGCACAAATGTGATAGAAAGGGAAATTAGTAATAAAATAAGGAAAAATCATAGAAAATGAAGAATAGAAGGAAATGAAGTGAGGAAAAATATGGGACAAATGTAAAAAATAGGAGAAACACACAGGGCACCCCCCGAGTCCCCCCTAGTCCCCTTACATCACCCCCTCTCTAAGATGCATCACCCTGATGCATCCAGAATTGCATATGACCAAAGTCAGTGACTTGAATGCGACATGGTGCAGCAGCATGCCATCAGTGGAATTCCTTGACTAACTGAAGGGTGTTCACATTGGACTCCTTGACCCATGAGTTCTCCTCATACCTATAGCCCTTCCAGTGCACCAAATATTGGAGTTTTCCTCAATGCAACTGGCTGTCCAAGATTGACTCGACTTCATACTGGGGTTCTCCCTTGATCACTGTAGGTGGTGGTGGTGGACATGAACAGCATGGGAATGGATCTGGGGGAGCTGGAAGAAGTTTGACAACATGGAAGACTGGATGGAGTCTGGACATGGAGGCCGGGAGGCACAGACAATAGGCATGCATTCCAACACACTTGACAATGGGAAAAGGTCCCAGGAAGTGATGGGCAAGTTTCTTGGATGGATTCATGGTGGAGATGTCACTGGAGTCAAGATAAACTTGATCACCAATCTTGTACTGAGGGGCCAGAGAATGGCATTGATTGTGAAAGAGCGCCATGTCATCCTTCTCCTTCACTAAGGCTGCCTTTGCCTCCTCCAAGCTATCCCTCATGTGTTCTGTGAATTCATTCACTGTCTCGATGTGTGAGGGAGTTTGGCAAGGTTCAAATCCCATGTGTGGATGCCATCCAGTGTCTAAGAGGAAAGGGGTCTGTTGAGTGGAAGCATGGACGTGGTTATTGTATCCAAACTCAGCCAAGGGGAGAAGATCATCCCAATTGTCCTGGTGCTCATTGATGAGATGTGGATGTACTGCTCCAGTTCCTGGTTGACTCACTCAGTCTGGCCATCAGTTTGTGGGTGATAGGTGGTTGAAGCAAGGAGTTTGATCCCCAGAAGTTGGTACAGCTTGTGAGTGAACTCTGCCATGAACTGAGGGCTGCGGTCAGAAAGGAAGGTGCCAGGAAGTCCATGTAATTTTCACACATGGTGGAGATAGAGTTGGGTGGCACCCAGGGTGCTGACAGTGGTGTGAGTGGGGATAAAGTGAGCGTGTTTCCCCACTGAATCAACTGTGCACATCACCACATCAAACCCATTCAACTCTGGCAACTCCACCACAAAGTCAACACTGACAACATCCCAACAACTCTCTGGCACAGGAAGAGGGTGTAGCTTGCCAATGGGTTTGCAACAAGGAATCTTGGTGCATAAGCAAAGGTCACAAGTATGACAATACTGACCAATGAGCCACGACACTTGTGACCACCAATAATTCTGTGAGGTGAGCTCCAGGGTCTTCCAGCATCCAGGATGTCCAGCAATCTGTGAGTCATAGTGTTGGGATATGATGTGCCAGCAAAGGTCTGGGTCATTAGGAACATAGATGTGATCCCTGAAATACAACAAGTGCTGCTTTTTAGCCCACTCTGCTGCACACAAGGAAAGGGTGGATCCCTTCCTCAGTTCCTTAACAGCTCAGGCAACAACATCCTCATGTAAACTGCTACAGTTTGTGTGATGAATGTTGCATAGGATGTCCTGCTCCTCATGATGCCTTTCAGTGCCCGAATGGTGAACAGGTCTGGCTGCAACAACACAATGTTTTGATTGTCATTGCTGGCATCCCCATGGTCTGCATGTCAGGAGAGGGCATTGGTCTTCCCCATGCTGCGACCTGGACAGTGGTGTAAGGAGAAGTTGAATCTGGATAGATACAGGGACCGACGAGCTTGATGATGATTCAATTTCTTGGCCATCATAAAGTACTCAAGATTCTTGGAGTAGAACATAACAGGATGCCACTTCTGGTTCTCCAGAGACTGCTGAGACCACATGGTGCCCATTGCAAAGTCAGAACTGTTGGCTTCTACACGAAAAGGGTGCAAATTGTCAGCAAAGGTAAGAATGGGAGCAGAAGTGACCATCTCCTTAAGCATTTTGAATGCCTCCTGTTGTGGATTATCCCACCTCCATGCCTCCTTTCCTGTCAAGTTGAACAGTGGTTGTGCATGATGTGAGAAATCCTTGATAAAACACCAATAGAAATTGATGAAGCCCAGGAAAGACTGCACCTCTTTCTTGTTCATGGGTGTTGGCTGACCCCATTCACCTTGATAGGATCCATCTCCACCTGACCCTCTGAGATAATCAGGCCAAGGTACTTGATCTTGGTCTTCTCAAACTTGCACTTGTCCTGACAAAGGTAGAATTTGTACCGTCAAAGTTGTTCTAGGATGAGGCATGTGATGTGATGGTGCTCTTCAACCATGCAAGTGAAGATGAGGATGTCATTGAGATAGATACAAACAACACCTTTGAGGATGAGGTTGTGGAAGATGTTGTTCATCATGCTCTGAAAGGCGGCAGGACTATTAGTAAGGTCAAAGAACATGACAAGCAGTTCAAAAAGACCACAGTTGGTATGAAAGGCTGCCTTCCACTCATCTCCCTCCTTTATCCTCACATTATTGTAACCCCAACAGACGTCGAGCTTGGTGAAGTATTGGGCTCCATGGAGCTGGTTCACAAGTTCAGAGATGAGAGGTAATGGGTTTCAATCTTTGACTGTGATGTCATTGAGCCTTCTGTAGTCTTGAACCAGTCAAAGTGAGCCATCCTTCTTCTTGACAAAGAAAAGGGGAGAGGTGATGGGTGACTTTGATGGTTGAATACATCTAGAGGCCAGGTGCTCATCGATGAACTGGTCAAGCTGTTGCTTTTCTTCAGGAGAGAGAGGATAGACCTTGCAGGATGAAGGGGTTGCACCGGGGTGAATTTGATTGCATGATCCCATGGCTTGCATGCAGGGAGAGAGTCAAATGATTCCTTGGAGAACATGTCCCTGAACTCATGGAGATGAGGAAGCAAGGAATCCGTAGAGGATTTAGCAGCATTATTTTTGTGGAAGGCCTCAGTGAGGCATTGGGATATGTTCGATATAGCACACACCTTGTGCGATGGACGAATCACAGTGTAGAAGATCTGATCACCTTCCTCCACTTCCTCTGGCTCCTCCTCATCATCATCATTATCTGAGTCCAGCATCAGATCAGGAACCCCCTCTAACTCCACCTCAGGCACAGGCAGGGGTCCAGCACAACACTTCTGAGTGCATTGTACTGAGGCCCTTTGTCCATGGCATTCTTGTCCCGCTTCTGTGAAACAGGTGCAACAGTGGGATGGAAACGGGCTCATTGTAACTTCTCTGGTATGCCAGTTGACCTCTGGGTTATGGTCTTGAAGCCATGGATAGCCCAAGATCCCCTTCTGCTTTCCTAACTGAGTGACAGCAAAAAGGGTGTGCTCACTATGATCTTTGTAATGAAGGACCAGGTCTACAACCTCTTGGATGGCACCAGCTTTATTTGGGGACCCATCCACATTATAAACAGGTATTGGATGCAAGAGTGAGCAGGTATTCAGGTGATGTTGTTGTGCAAGATGGGCATCAATGAAGAGACCAGTCACACCAGAGTCCAGGAGCGCAGAGACACCAAGTATCTGTCCAGTGTCAGTAGTCTGTAGTTCGATTGCTAGGTTCAAGAAATGTGTAGAGGGAGTGGATGCAATGATATATTTGTGTGGTAGTTTGCACTCCCATGATTTAATTTTGGGACATGGGGCAGAGGGAGAAATAGGAAGAGCAGGTAGGTATTCAGCCAACTTTGAAGGGTCAGAGAGGGGAACAGTCATGGAATTAGATTCATTCTCTGGGGATTCAACTGACAAAACTTCAAAGTGGTTATGGACAGGCAATGAGGGCATACAATTCACTTGCTGCAAATAGAAAAATCCTGCTCCTCTACAACTTATGACTTGATCTCCTCTGCAACCTGATCCTTTGCTTCCTCTACATCTACAAGTGCCAACAGGTCCTGGAGGAGTTCATCTCTCCCCTTAGGGGTGAGCATGCAGATATCCTGATGATGGGGACATGCTCTGGCCATGTGCCCAGTTTCCCCACAGCGGTAGCAGAGATCCAACCTATGTGTGTGGCTATGGGTTGCATCAACATCCATTGGTACTGGGACATTGGTACCGGGACATTGACAGCTGGTGTGGGAGTCTGACAGACAGGAATGGGGTCATGCTGGGGGAGGGTTCAATTGAAGCTGTAGGGTGCATGAGTGGTAGTTGGAGCATGGAATGCAGCATTAAACACCACATTTGTGAGTTGATTCTCATCACAGCATGAAGCAGCTTCATACTAAGCATAGATGTCATCATCTGCTGGGCATCCTTCTAGCATCTGTGCAATTTGGTCCTGAATCTCTTGATAGGCCCTGTTGGAACTTCACCACTACTGGTAGCCTACTCCTATATCCTGCTATGTCTACCAAATCCTTAAACTCATCGATATAATCATCCATGGATTGATGTGCCTGATGGTAAGAGGATGACTTGAGCCATGTCACTGCTCAGTGGTGCTCATCAAGGGGACAAAGGTGGCATACAAACTCTGCTCGAAAGTCACCCCAAGTGGAGAAAGGTAGAGAACCAAGCTCTTTAGTTTGGCACAGAATATGGTCCATGTAGAGATAGGTGCATTCAGATTTCATGTATGTGATGTACAACTCACAGGAATTGAAGAATCCATGCCCCTGCACATGCACACCATTAAATTTGGCAGGGGGGGATGGTTAGTCTTTGAAGGTCTGGTTTACACAACCAGAAAAAACTGAAGCTGAACTGAACCAAACCTCAGTCCAGTTTTTTTTTGGTTGCGGTTGCCTTGGATTTTGCTGATGGTCAGTTGCAGTTCTACAGATTGAACATTTATTTAAAACCAATGAGAACTGGTTGTAGTCAGTTGCAACTGGTCTATATACATAGTACATACCACCTTGAACTTTCATAGACTACCAAAGCTATCCTAATGAAATTTGTAGGCTATTAAAGCTGTACTAATGAATATTGTAGGCTACTAACCCTGTACTAATGAATTTTGGTCACTGATAATGCTATACTAGTAACAAAACACTCAAAAATTGAATGTGGAAAGATGGGGGGCAAGCCCAAGGAAAGTTGATGGAATGTGGGAGCCTTTATATACCCAAAAATGCGCACAGACCATGTAGTCACATGTGTGTGAATAAACAATAATAATGACACCAGTATTATTGTTTATTCACACACACATAGTGTTTGAAAGTCTAGTCCATAGGACTACAAAAAGATGGACAACCGAACTGGACTGCAACTGGTCCTACATGGACTGCGGTTGTGGTCCTAGTGGTTCAAAAGGAGTCCAGTTGTCGGTCCATCTCATTTGTAGATTAGTAGTTGAACTGCAAAAGACCAGTCAAAACTAGTCTACAACCAGACCATTGGTCTATCCAAAATGCTTCAAGAAAAGGCAGAGCATCTCAGATTGCCTGTGTATTTTGTATGGATTATTGCAGGAAAAATGTCACCCTGACTTGCGGGTTTTTCCCACAATCATTCACTGGAAAAAAATACACAACAAAACCTGCCTTGGGTTGCACCTCAGGTCACCCTGACCTGCGGGTTTTTCCTGCAATCATTCACTGAACAAATAATGCACTACATTGTATGTTTTATTAATATTTAGTTGGATATAAGAAAAGACTGGGCAAAAGACTGGTTGTAGTCAGTTTGGTTGCTGGTTGTCCTAAATTTGAAAGATGTATGGACCAGTCCAGTGATGATGCTCGACCTGGAAACCCAAACAAAACCCACAAAATGGCTTCAGATGGTATAACACAAGTCAGAGGAAGGATGCGAGGCCCTCTAGATGTCACCTGTCAAACCAACCATAAAATAGTCATAAAACAACTGCTTGTCAAAGCAGTTCAAAGCTAAAAGAATGTGTTTCAAGGACTTGCAATGATTTTCGAGATGTCGCAATAATATTTGAGGTGTTGCAATATTTTTCAAGGTTTTTTCGGAGAAGGTTCAAGGAATTTCGAGTGCGCAAATATGTTTGGATGCAAGATCGGGGGACTAGACGAGTAGTAGAAGCAAAGCAAAGGCAAATCAAGGGAAACAAGAGCGAAAATAGCATAATGCGAGGAATTTTGAGGAATTTTGAGGAATTTTGAGGAAGTTTAGCATAAAACACCAAACTTCAGACTGAATAAGACTAAACTGAACTCTCAAATCACTGTGATCTGGGAGGAAGTTGATGACTTTCTTGTTTTTCTTTGTATCTAGTACATCTTTTTATATAAAATAAAGAAAGTACCTAAAAAGGCTAGAGAACATGAGGCAAAAGACAATAGATGTATATCAGAACAATAAAGCAAGACTAGAAAGGGTGAATATAACACATGATGAAGAAATAATAAGAAAGAATAGCTAAAAGCGGACTGTCCTTGTTATAAATTGAATAAAACATCGGAAACTGCTTCGAGCGGATTGTATGCATTCACATGTGGTCGAAATGTGTTCGATATACTCGATATAGTGTCCCATGTGTCCAGCATGTGTCCGAAGATCATTCAAATAGGAAATACTGTGTCCAAAGATGTTTTTTGAGGTTCGATGTTTTTTGAAGATTTTCGAATTTCTTTGGACATTGTTCGTGGTCCGATATTGGTGCGATATTGTTTGACAATGGTAGGGGATACATCTGGCATGTGTGCAATGACCATTCGGATAGCGATATAGTGTCCGATGTTGATTTTCGATGTTCGATGATTTTCGAAGTCAGTCGAGGAAATATTGGACTTGTTCGAAGGGCGATATTGCTCGAAACTGGTTCGGAACCCATCGACAATGTTCCAAGTGTATATCCTGAGTTGTATGAAGGTTGGGGGAATTGTATTATGGTGGCCGAAGGCATACAAAGAATTTTGAGGTGTCACAAAGAGTTTTGAAGCATTGCAAAGAATTTCGAAGCATTCTCGTGACTTTGTAGAGGTTCATAGACCTTCGGAGGGGTTCATAGAGCTTCGGAGAGGTTCGTAGAACTTCATATAGCTTTGACAATGATCATAGATGTGTTTTCCAAGCCTGAATGACAAGGTGGACCTATCACCGGTTCATGGTTGCCCCTTCTGGGGTCCAAAAAACTGGACTGGACCGGACTTTCAAACACTACACACACATGTAGTATTATTGTTTATTCACACATGTGACTACATGGTCTGTGCTCATTTTTGGGTATATAAAGGCTCCCACATTCCATCAATGTTCCTTGGGCTTGCCCCCCATCTTTCTACATTCGATTTTCAAGTGTTTTATTACTAGTATAGCATCATCAGTGACCAAAATTCATTAGTACAGCCTTAGTAGCCTATGAAATTCATTAGTATAGCTTTAGTAGTCTACAAAATTCAGTAGTATAGCTTCAGCAGTCTATGAAATCCATTTCAAGTAGCTCTAGTAGTCTTCAAGATTAGTTGCTTGGGTTGGGTTCAACCAACCTAAGTCTGATGGTGACCAGTTGTAGTCGAACCAGCTACAACCAGTTTTTTGACACAACTAAACTGCACTGAACTGGTTTTGTGCAGTCTGGTCCAGTGTTACTTAGTTTGTCAATGTAATAGAACTGGTTGCAGTTGCAGTTGCACTCTAAAATGTAACAAAACCAGACCAAACTGGACCTTCAAACACTAGGGACAGTTTGATCTGGGTGCACTCCTTAGTGGGCACATTAGGTTGTTGTTGTTGGGCATGCTTGGAGTTGCAATGGGGGGAATCTTGGTTGTGGAGTTAGTCTAAAGGGTTCTGATGAAGTTTTCAATCGTAGATTTAAGCAAATTGATTTGCACATGTATTCTGGTAACATCACTTTCAAGCATGTCGAGGTGCTCTGATGCATCCATGGCACTAGGGGGTGCGGTGTGGTAGGGTGACGAGTCCCACTCGTCAACCCCACCATTTCCGGAGTTTTCCTTGAAGTCTCTTACCATGCGACGATGACCTCATGTCATTGTATATTCTTGATGTGCTTTCATTTCTTACTTGTTTCATCCTACTGATTTATTATTTGGTATTTTTACTTTGCAGATCAGTTATTTCTTCTCAAGCATGGCACACAACTCATGCAACGCGTCAGTCACGCATTTGATCATGTTTTCCCACCTCCGCATTGACAGCATTGCCTGTTCCAAAGGATTGGGACCAGTCTTTCCATTCCCTTTTCATTTCCCTATTTATAGTTTCATTTCTGTACCTAATTACTACAACAATCCACAACATCAAGCACGTCAACACTTTGGCCAGCTAAAATCTGAGACAACGGGTTGGACCACTGGACAGTAGGGTCGAGAGTCTCATTTGGGTGTCCTCTGCGCTTGCTTGGGGCACGGGCGATGTACCATCAATAGAGGTACTCAATGGCAGTCTCTCCCCGAGTTATTCCCAGTCACAAAAACTCCGAGACAAGGATTCAACAAAAGCCATCAATCGAAGACTTCAAATATTATTCTTGGACTTCAGAATCACACCCCGAATTTGTTAATTCATTTTCCTTTTATTTTTCTTTGTCTGATTGCTCAGACTGTCAGCACAAGAGAATGTGCGCAATCAGTTTTCGCTTCGTAGCTACCTCGTTTTGTATTTAGGTGTCCTCCCACCTGTCGAATGGAGCACATTCCTTCTTCTTCCCACTTTTTCATGCCCTCCATCTAATCTATTCCTTAAAGTCAACTAAGTCTCTCAAGTTTCTACACACCAAGGTGTAGATTATAAGCTAAGTATTCAAGTTACCCATTGAATCCCTTCTCCCCCTGCTCTTATTTTCCCCTGATCCCCGAGATCACACTTACCTCATTCTTCGCGATGTGACGACCTTCGTCAATGAACTTCCAGCAGACTCCCTTCCCTGCCACAGCAGCAAGTGAAAATGGCAGCACACTGAAGGCGGAACTGTCAGGAATGGTGTGTAGGGAGTCTATGGAGCTTTGGGAAGTGTCATCCCCTCCATACCTGCCTATCTTGGGCAGTGCATTAATGATTTTGGGCCTTAGGAGAGAGTTTCTACTATAAGGGCAACCTTAGAAGCCACTTAATTAATGGACTAGCAAAGGGAAATCCAAAGTTAAAATTATGGTACATATTACAGGGAGTGGAGGCGCACCTAGCAAAGGGAAATCCGAAGATAAAACTCTAAGGACCCCTTTGCCAATGCCCAGTATATGTGAAGATTGCAAATAGTCTAAAAATAGAAAAGGCAGAAATAGGCAGATCAAGGCCACTGAATGACATCATACCAAGGGGTAGATGTCAGAAGGGGTACTCCACCTCTAAATATAAAACTGGCAACATGCACAAATGTGATAGAAAGGGAAATTAGTAATAAAATAAGGAAGGATCATAGAAAATAAAGAATAGGAGGAAATGAAGTGAGGAAAAATATAGGATGAATGTAAAGAATAGGAGAAACACACAGGGCACCCCCCTGAGTCCCCCCTAGTCCCCTTACACCATGAGATTGTGAGATGTGAGTAGATCAGTTATGAATCAACATTGGGAAAGCCAGAGTTGTTGTTTAGGACAGTCCCAGATGATCCAAATGCCCAGGTGCAAGCTTGCAGCTCCCTGATCTATGGTGGGAAAATGATCATTTGTTTTTGAATAGAGAGGTATGGAGTTTGTGGCAATGAATCCATCATTCACATGTACATGGGGTGATGATGAAAAGGTCAGTACTGTCTTTTGGCATGGGGATAGAGGGATCTGGTGGAGAGGAGAATTGGCCATAGAAAATGCCATGGTTTACCTCACAGGGAGTCAAACCAAGTCCTATGAGAGTTGAATGCAGAAGCTTGTAAAATTCTTGAGAGGATTGTTTGAGGCTGTATATTGCTTGTAAGCACCATAATACCAGGATGGGATCTTTCTCAGCAAATTCAAGGATCTGCTTGCAGTAAATCTCATCAGGTAGTAAAGTGTTTAGGAAGGCAATTTTGATGTTGAATGTGAGTAATTCATAATTGTGATAAGGTGTGAAAGCTAACACACTTCGGATACTAGTCATCTTAGCAATGGGTAAATATGTGTTGCCATAGTCCTCCAGGCATTGACTGAAACCCTATGCAACCAAGTGGGCCTTTTCTTTCCCTCAGTGTGTGTAAGGGGACTAGGGGGGTGCCCTGTGTGTTTTTCCTATTTTTTATGTTCATCCCATATTTTTCCCCACCTCATTTCCTTCTATTCTTCATTTTCTATGATTTTTCCGGATTTTATTACTAATTTTCCCTTGCTATCATGTTTGTATATGTTGACACTTTTATATTTAGAGGCGGAGTACCCCTTCCGACACATACCCCTTGGTATGATGTCATTCGGCGGCCTTGATCCGCCTATCTCCACCTTTTTCTATTTTTAGGTTATATTTGATTTTTGTCGTCTTCACATATACTGGGCATCAGCAAGGGGATCCTTAGAGTTTTCTCTTCAGATTTCCCTTTGCTAGGTGCGCCCCCAATCCCTGTATTATGTAGCATAATTTTAACTTCGGATTTCCCTTTGCTAGAGGCTTAGGTTGCCCTTATAGTGTGGTGACCTGGGGCTTGACCCCACATTTGTATATATTTTATTTCCATGCTATTGCCTTGGCTCACCCCTATAAAGGGACCAGCCTTCTTATTACATAAAGTATCTTTTTTACCTTCACTACCATACATGAACAATATACATAATTTGTGTTCCTTGGTGTGTGATCTTAAGAAGACCCCCTCCGCTTTTTTGAACACCCAAACTTGTATAGAGTTTTGCTCGACATTGCCCCATCAGTGATTGTCATTACCATGACCCTGAACTTCTCCCACAAAGGGTGAAAATTCCCAATGCGATCAGCAATGAAAGCAAATCCATTGCTAGGACCTGACTCAAGTATTTTGCACTTGAACAATTGCTTTTATTGCTTTTTTGCCCACTGCTACGACCAAATTTTTTTTCTTTTCTCCCTTGCAGAGGAACAATCCCAACCCTGACAGCCAAGGCAAAAACCTGGAACAAGAACAAAGCCCCTCCCATTCAGATCGCCCAAGATTTGAGCATACCCCAACCCCTTGAGGCATATACAGGCACCTCGAGAATTCTCCCTTCACCACCAAGAGAGACCATCACCCTTGATGCACATACAGCTGCACTGAGGACCATTAATTCCCCTGCGCTTGGACTTCCCTTGTGCTGAGCGACCGTCAATGATGCTGATGACAGTTACCTTGACTCCAAAAAATCCCATTCATTGAAAAGTAGTTGATGAAGTGCTCACCTAAGCCCAGGTCCTCCTCCTGGGTTGCAAAGGCTTTCACCTCTGGATGACCTCATGCCAGAGCCAATCACCAATGAACCCTCATGAACAACTATGTTGTCTTGAGGAGAAGAGACCCCTTGAGAATAAACCTTGAGGTGATGAGTCAGATGAGGAGTTTGGAGCTGAGCATTTTGCTCAGCTCACTACTGACATGATTACCCATTGCATGGATGCACAGGATTTTGAACCCATTAAGTTGGAAAACCAACTTAAAGAATTGGCGTTAAGCTATGCGAGACTTGTTCCCCATAGGGCTGCTCCCAGCCCTACTAACACTTGTCCCACAGAACCTGGAGAGTGAGAACACCCCCCTTCCCAGAGACATGGTACCCCACATCTTAATACTCCTGAGTTACCTAATGATGTACCTTCTAAAAGGAAGGTACATTACATCAACAATGACAGGCTTGTCCTGCAGAGGATACACAATGGTGATATCTGAGATGGACATTCCACCTCAATTCCCAACCAGGGAATCTGCTTTGACAAGGATGGAAATCCTTGGGACAAAGATGATCCAAACTCTGGCCATCAGAAGTGAGAGAACCCACCAGGTGGTTCTGGACAGCCTGCACAGAGTCACATAGGCAATGGAGGTCCACCCGATGGCGATGGATCTGGGGATGATGGGGACAGAGGTGGGACAAACTCATTGTATGATATGTCAAGTGATGAAAGTTCTGAACACTCTTCCCAAGACAGGGAAGAGGTGACACACCAGTCCTCATCTCACCATAGATGGGGCAACCACTCACACAATTTGTCTAGATGCCACTCATCTAGATATTCCAGTACTCAGCAAGGGTTGGATACCCCCTATTATTCTCCATCTCTCTGCCCTGATTCATATTGAGGAAAAGGATCTTGTCATCCCTCAAGTGAATGAGGCTTTTCCAAATGCCAATATGAAGTTTGTGTTCATTTCAGTTGATTCAAAACTAGCAGACTCATCTCTGTTTATCATCAAGGTACCTCCATGAGCTTCTCTGCTTTGAAGCTGACAAGAGTATGAATGCAACCAACCTTTCTCGCACTGATCCAACCTTGTTTTGTCTCAAAGTCCCCTCTGGTACCTACTCATCTCCCTACATCTGCTACATAGGGCAGTCAGTGCCAGCTCAATGCTTCATAATGGGAATGTTGCATGAAGATAAAATGCATGCCCCTTTCCAGATTTCAGATGGTAAATGGATGAAGATGATGACTCTCATCCCTTTCACTTTGGAGGCCAATCAGATGATTACTGCAACTGCAATGATTTTCAATACGGAGCAATTCAAGGGGCAACTACTTGATGGTAATGTTAAAGTTCAAGGGTGGCAGATTTGCAAAGCCTATATCTACCATTGGAAAGCCATCTCAGATGTTCATGATCAGCCTCGGTTCACCGGATGAGGACAGTACATTTACATGTCCCTTTGTCTTGACTCATGCTGATTTGGTGATGCTCTAGTACCAGTTTTCAACGCATGCAAAAAGAAGCTCAATCTACCCAGCCATGTCAGGAATATCAATGAGACTTTCCCTTGGTTTGCAGGCACCTTGCTGGATCATTCTTGTCTGTTACACCATGTCCAAATATGACAAGAATGGGTTCATGCATCATTCAATATTCTGTGGGCAGCTGTCCTCTGTGGAAATGATGTGTCAGTGTCAAGCTGTGATCTTTTGCTTCCTTGTGTTGACCTTGTATAAAATATAGGTAGTCCACACTATTCACCCTTTCCTTTATCTTTCTTCCATGATGATGACTTGTTTTGGATGTTGGTCAACACCTCGTTGTAGGAGAGTGCATATGTCAGATGGTGTCACTTGTCTTTTGGACAATTTATCTTATTTCCATGCTTTCATGTTGTTCTGCTGAGCTTTGTCTCCTATACCATTGTCATTTTTCTCTTGTCTCACACTTGTGTATCATAGTTTCCTAGCCATTGCCATAGCCTGTATCCAGGTTGTATACCCCCCCCTCCCCTGAATAGCATTCTTATGTGGTGTTCCGTTTAAGCGCTGGTCGACTTAAGAGCATGTGATTAGAGTTATAGTGATGTAATCGCTCCACTGACTATCATTGACTATAACTTGCTGGATCGCAATGAGTCAGTATCACTGCTGGCCCACTGGTGAATATGTTACTAACCTATTATGCAGGTTTTCATGAAGTTCAAGTATTTGTCATGCCTCAAGGGGATGTATTTTCATCTCCAAATGCTAGTTACCTTCCTATTGTTTCTAATAGGTCAGATATATTCTCTTGCGATATCCATCATCCTTGAGAGGCTTCAAAGGTTTGATGGCACTCAAAATTATTGCAGCACTTGCCATATATTGCTTGTCATCCAAGTTATGACAATCCGATTCTCGAGCGCTTGGCCTGCACAAATTGTGGTGTACCTATCAGATGAGATGGCAGCTGGTACTTCCTCAAGCAGGATATCCAAGATAGATGGTACCGGCTTGAAAGGGCTTTGCTGTGGGTGACAAACATGCTGCTTACTGCAGGCAGAGCAAATCTGCAATTGGGTTGGGAGCCAGGCCCAGTGCCAAGCACTTGTGGTTATCATAACAGACACACAGAGGAGGTATTCATGCAATGTTGCATGATGAAATCACGAGATCCCTTTGTTCCACTTATGGCATTGTGTTCATGGTCTATCTCCCTCGTTGGAGTTGCTGCATCTGCAGACAAGGATCCATGATGGGTGTCATTACTTCAGCAAGAAGACCAGTCATTGCAGCTATCTTGGATTGAAGAGACAAATTCCATCATTGCTGATTTCAGTACCCCCAGAATCAGCTTGTTCATGGATGTTACTGTTGATGAAGACACTATGTGCATCATCACACCTATGTTTTGATTGAACATTCCTGTTTGGTTTTATTGGGGTACTATCTCTCATCCAATAATGTCCTACGATTGGAAGCTGGAGAAGTATCAACCTAAGAAGGCCCAGATCGAAGCAACTAATGTGAAGATCACTGCTACCCCTGCCTTTATGCAAGCTATCAGTCGTTTCAGTGACCCCAGCCCACCTCCCCCTTCTCAGAGCCCAGCAGCACCGAAAACCATCAGTCTCCCTAAGGGAACAAGGCAGAAGCCAGGAGAGATGTGGATGTTGTATTTTGATTGCAGGAGAGAAAGGATTCATGCCTTGGAGATGGAAGAATCATCTATGCAGAAACAGAGAAGTTTAGCGAGGGAGAGACATAGCAAGACAGGTGAAGCTCCAGGCAAAAAAGGAGCTATGGTGTTCTATTGGGATAAGCATGAAAGTGGCTTTCAGACAAGTTCCAAGGGGTGATGTTGCCAGGTTGTGGGAAGAATATGCTCCCTTGCAAAGGTGATAGGATGGTTTCTCAGATGAGTGGGATATTTTCTCAGAGTTCAATCTCAATGCGATCAATCTGAATGATGAGGACAACGAACCATATGGTATGCCTGATATTCAATATGCTAGTGTCGGCATTCCATCTGGTAATGTCACCATGATTCCTGTGGCAGTTCTCCTTGCACACCCACCTGAACGCCTTAATGTGTCCAATTGGAACAATACTAACCCTGACTACAATCTGGAGGTTTCCTCAAATATTACAGATTCTCACTCTGGTGACACCATCATTGACATTGCACATTACAGATATGGACTTATACTAAGTTCCACATAAACCAGCTCTAGTTCTTCCTTGCCTGATTGGAATATAACAAAAAGGATCCTCAGCATTGAATCACAAGTCTCAGCTCATCCAGCTGTGATGGGTGCAATCAGGGAGCTAGTTGGAAGTCTCCTTGAAGTGGCTGGAGAAGTGGTTCGATATCCTTCCAAAGGATTATGGGACTTGAACCGCCATGACAATGAATATCTGTTTAAAATAACCAGTCCCACCATTTCCTTACATGTTGAGAATACTAGCATTGGCCTAATCCGTTGACTTCAGTCAATAAACCTCCATGCATCATGCAATGCACCTTGGAGTCTTCTGGTTCAAGACCCCGCAATTGTGATCAAATGTCTTCGCTGACATTGAGGTCCACACCTGGTCAACATTGCATTTGAGTTGGATTCCTGAGGCATTCCTTTTAAGACTTGTATCACTGTCAATTACCAGATCACACTCGACCAACCTGTGGTTATTGGCCTTAGATATCGCTTGTCAGGTTATGTTCCATCAAAACAAGACTATGAGACGTATGAGAGCATCCAAAATAGGTTTTTATCTTCTCCTCGAGCTTGCGCTGTGGTGTTGAAAGGTGGTATTATATGAAGATTGGAGAAGGAGGCAATTCCAGAATCAGCAGTGCTGCCCAGACCTTCTACAGAGGTTTACAGTATGGGGGCTATCTTCCAAAGTAAGAGGGGCATCTTTTTGGACGATGGATTAAGTGAGGATGAGTTGGATCTTATTTCAGGAGTGTACAAGGTCTTTACAGGCAAGTTCCTTCAATGTATAAACATCTCTATGATATTGATACCAGGCAGTCATAAAGGTAAAAGTGTACAGGAGTCCCATCTATCCTGGTGGCCAAAGCATTCCATCTGGGCCAAGAGTGGCCTTGATATGGGCTATTGGTCTGAAAGTTCAGAAAGGTGGTTCCTGCTGCAACTTGAAAGCATCCGAGCTGGAAACACAATACTTCGATCAGGCCAAGAAAGGAATCAAGCCATTGGAAGGTTAGAGCCCAGGAGTAAAAAGATCATGAAGGCAAACAGAGACCTGGCAGGGACAGTGCTTGAAAGGCATTGATAAATAAATGATGCATGCATATTGGCAGAATTGAAGTACTGGCAACAGCTGTGAGTAAATCAAATGATATAAGTGGCAGGCCCTCTAAAAGAGTAATTGTTACCAACCTATTCAGTTGATGCATTGTTGTAAAAATAATTGTGATGCATTGAGGTTACCCAGTGATGAGTGTTGAGGGTAGTGACAGCTATCAGAGTCCAGTAGGAAGTGAGTGAGAGAGGAAAAAAGTCATTCCCCACTGTGTGACAAGGAGAAAAGCAATGGTTTTTCTCTGCAAAGTGGCAGAATTTCAGCATGACAGTGTTGAAGATGCTCATGATAGTCAAAAAAAAAAAACAGTGTTTCCATGGTATGATAATAGGATTGATGACTGATGGTGCCACACGTCGAGAACAATGGTGATTCCCACTGCTGAGCAGCAGTTGACAATGAGGAGAAGTCAATAAAAGACAGAAGGTTCTTCACTGCTGAGCAGCAAAGAACCAGTCCAGTGAGAGTTAATGGGGTGAGCCCTGGTGAAGACAATGGTTGCAAGCATTGAGCAGAGCATCATTCCCCATTACTCAGCAGCAGGGAATGGGAAGGAGAGAGAAACAAAAGACAGAGATGGTTCTTCACTGCTCAGCAGCAAAGAACTGGTCGAGTGAGAGTTAACAGGGTGAGCGCTGGTGAAGACAATGGTTGCAAGCATCTAGCAGAGCATCATTCCCCATTACTCAGCAGTAGAGAATGGGAATGAGAGAGAAACAAAAGAGTCAGCAGCAAAGAACCTGCCAAATGAGAATTAATGGTGTGAGTGCCAGCGAAGACGATAGTGGAGAGTGTTGAGCATGACAGTGTTCCCCACTTGGCAGTAGGGAACAGGGAGGAGAGGGATAGATGTTGCCAACTACTCAGCAGCAGGGAACTTGTTGATTAGACAAGAGACAACTTCAAGTTGAGGTCACATACATTTTGAAAATCATGTGACCAAGCAAAGTGATGTCATGAATGTTTACATATAGTTATACTGAACTTGAACTTTATGTTACTCATCAATGTTCCCTGCTGCTGAGTAGTGGGGAATGTCTATCCCTCTCTCCCTCATTCCCTACTGCTGAGTAGTGGGGAATGCCATCATGCTCGACACTCTCCACTATTGTCTTTGCTGGTGCTCACCCCGTTAATTCTCATTTGGCAGGTTCTTTGCTGCTGACTCTTTTATTTATATCTCCTTCCTGTTCCCTGCTGATGAGTAGTGGGGAACGACTATCCCTCTTCCTCATTCCTTACTGCTGAGTAGTGGGGAACACTGTTATGCTCGACACTCTCCACCATTGTATTCACCAGTGCTCACCCTGTTAATTCTCATTCAGCTGGTTCTTTGCTAGTGAGCAGTGAAGAACCATCTCTCTCTTTTATTTCTATCTCCTTGTTCCCTGCTGCTGAGTAGCAGGGAATACAATTATTCTTGATGCTTGTCACCATTGTCTTCCCCAACACTCCTGCCATTAACTTTAGTTTGTCAGGTTCTTTGCTACTGAGCAGTGAAGAACATCTCTTTTCTTCCTCTTTTCATGTGGCATATAATGACTACTCCTCTCTGCTGCTTCGTTTCCCTACCATTAACTATGCTCAAGCCATCTTTTCAATCTCATTTGATAGCTGTTATACTACTGAACAGCGCATAACCTTTCTCTTTCTCACATTGGGCTTTTTGTAGTCTCTTCATCAACGAACTCTGTTTTTACCCATCATTACCCATCACCCCACTCTAGTCACTGTCTTAAGCGGTTACCTTGGCTGTATGCACTGTTTTTTTTTAAGTTTGTATTTCATGCCCGATGTTCTTGCCAAGCATAACCTTCCATGCATTCAAATATACGTGATTTTATGGGCATATTGTACTCAGATGCATTAATTGTAAATTGGCAATCATCAATTGCCTGTTGCCTCATGTCCATACACAATGGTATTATGTATGCAGGATGCATGTCATGCCTTGCACTGCTGGTGCTCTCTTTAGTCTCTCACTATCGAACATCTGTATATAAAAGAGCTACAACTTTCTCATAGCATGAATACATCTGAACAAGGCATCAATGCCAGTATGCTCATATCCTTTCCTTAATTACTGTTTATTGATTGTTCTATCAGAAAACCTTACCAATTATGAGCTTAATCACATTGGACAGTCTTTGCATGAACACAGAGTGGGAATGAATGTAGCGTTAGTCCATGTGGCTGATTTAGAGGAATTTGGTATGTTGTTAGCTGATTATTGTAGTAAAAAATAAATAAAAACTAATATCTCGAAAAGATAAGCAAGTCAAAGCCTGGCCATACATGGGCACGCTGGTAGAAGGTGGACTCATTGCTGCGATAAAACTGCCTTGAGAACATTTCACTCATTGCGAGGGCAATTTGCTCCCATCTGTCCACTGCCATCTTCAGAATGATCTTCAGCCTTTGCCAGCAGTGACTCCTCCTCAAGGCCATAGTTATCCACAGTTGCCCACTTGGAACTACACTGAAGATCATTGGTATCAATCTCGTTTTGTGTATTCCATGGCTTATCATCTTCATAACATAATGGCACATCATGCTTGGCTGTCGGTCACAGATACTCCCCTGAACATGGTCCCAAAGAAAGACAGTGACCGTTACATTACTGATAAAATTCCAGGGTTGGTGCAAATGGTCCCCAGAATTCTGTTTGTATACTACATTGATGGAGACTCAGATGCTGTGCACACTGTCACCTGTTTGCATACTCTTGATTTGCTCAGACCATATCTGTGCTTTCCTCAGGTCCTGAACCTTTCTGTTCAGCTTGCAAAGCTCAGCTGGGGGTGCAAGGCAAATGATACAACCCCAGAAATCATGTGAATTTCTCGCCTTCCTGGTTTGAAGTGCAACGATCAATCTAAAAAGGTTTTGTCTGATTCCACATCATCAGATGGTTCCTACAGTCTCGCAAACACTGTCCTGGAAGGAGAAGGAGAAGGAACAGTCCTCCCTGCTGTCCAGGTTGACATGAGAGAGGCAAGGATGCAGATTGGCTCAGTGTTCAAATGTTTGAATGATCTTTACTGCCTTGTAATGCTGCAATGCATTTCAAAGTTTGAGTTTGAGATTGGGGACTTTCACTCTGACATAAACAATGTTATGAGTTTTGGGGGACTTATGCCAAATGGCACTAGCTGCCAGCTGAACTTGTCATCCCTCAGGAAGACTCTCCTAGAGATGATAGGGGCACAAGGCTCTTGGCATACCGATTCAAAGGATGATTTGACAAGGTTAACATTGTTTGTCTTGCTCTTACTAGTCAGCCCAAGTATGTACCCAATATCCATTCATTTGTAATGTTGAACTGAATTTGCCATAGATGGCCATCCTGGTTCTTTTTGCTTTGGAAGACTGGGTTTATATGTACAAGAACTTGGAGTGTGGATAATCTTTCTTGCTTTCAAGGGAAACAACATCCATTCTGGATTTGCTCCAGTTGAAGATCCTAATGATCATCAGAACTGGGTCAATAGTATCATTGCACCAGCATGGGACCATGCTGGTCCCGAAAATTGCATTGGATACATAATATACCCCAGTGGTCCCACGGTACAATGTAGTTCCTCAATGAATGTAACACTATCACAGCTCTTCAGCAACTTTGGTTCTGCTCAATCGCATAGAACTGGACAGCTCAACTTTTTCAGACATGGTCAAGTAACACTGGGAGATCAAGAAGACTGGGCAAATTGGCTAGGTCAAGAGATCTTGGGATCTCTTTTCAATCAGCTTGCTCAGTGCAATCTCGACTGTGATTTGGACATAAATGACATCCTACAAAGCTTCAGCTTCAAAAGACATCAGGACAGTGTTTCTGTTCCCTTGAAGCCTCTTTGCTATCATCCTATCAATGATGCAGATCATGTCAACCTTTACTGGGGTTACTACCAACATTTTCAGGAACAATGCCATTCCCTTCTCATTCATATAGACAGAAAGGACTATGCGAGTGTGTGGGATGACATGTGACAGCAAGATGCTGTGGCAAAGGCTCAGTTGATCTATCGCTTGACCAAGTGTCACTCGCTCAACATGTTTGTTTCATCATCATCCGATGTGCAAATTGAAGAAGTCTTAAGTCACAAGTTTGAGGCAGGGAAGGTAAGCATTGGTTTTGTGCTTTGGAGATATTCAGGCTGATAGTGATCCCTGTGTCAGGCATATTTCATTGTGAGGCTGGTCAATGCAACAGATATGGTCCAGCTAGAGGAATCTATGTATGTCACTTCATGTATTATATCTTGGCTTGTAAACTGATCTCCCATAGTCTTAAAGGAAATCCAAAGATTATAGAGTACCTTTGATCAAACAAGCCATCCATACTTCAGTCCCAGATAATTATACCTCCACCTGTTGAGGGGAACACCCTCTTTGTACCTGAGCACTCAAGTCCCCCGGAGGCCCCCCTATCCACCCCATCTATGTGTGGCGATTTTAATGGACCTGGCAACTCAGAAAGCCTGGCTCCTGCCAGTGTAGCACTTATTGCTCCTGATGTACCACCCTCTTCCAGTGTTCCACCCTCGTCTGATGTACTGCCTTCTCTCCATGTTCCACCATCATCCAATGTGCCACCCTCTTCCAATGTAGTGCCTACCACTTCCAAGAGAAAGAAGAAGACTAAGAAAACAGTGGACCCTGCCCAGCGTCCAGTAACATGGATGCAAAGCCATCTGCAGTCCAACCATTCAGACATATCTGACAGTCATCCTGTTGCCCATGACTGCCCCTTGACAGATGTTCCAGAGGACTCAGATGAAGGGACTAATATTATTGATCATCGTCTTTATGATGTGGATGAAATTTTGGCTTTCAAGTATGATGAACAGGTATGTTATTCTAACATTCTGCAGGTCCACCATACTGAGGCTTTGCACTTAGGACATTGCTCTTTAGCTAATAAGATGGAAAGGCTACAAAAAGATGACATGGGAACCTGGGGGAAATCTATTGTATGTGACGATTCCATATCTTTATTTCTTTAAAAGGCAGTGACCCTATTGCATTTGTAGAACCACAACTCTCAGTGACTTTAGACCATTATATATGGACTAACTAATGGTGGCTTTAGGCCGTATTTAATGGTCCAGCTAATGTGGGCCCATAGACTGTAATAGACCATAGAAGATTTGTGGGCTCATCTAGCAGGTATAAGTTCATTTAAATAGAATGGGCTCATGGATGAAATGAGTAGAGCTTTATACCATATGTGATGGGTGGGCCCATGGGATATGTTAGTATTGGAATAGACCATAGATGATGGGTGGGCTTATAGGACATGAGGACTTAGCAGTAGACCATGGATGATGGGGTGGGCCCAAGTGTAATTTTGGGACTGGTATGGATCATGTATAATGGGTGGGCCTATGTGATATGTTAGCATTGGAGCAGACCATGGCTGATGGGTGGGCCTATAGGACATATTGAAGCAGTAGACTATGAATGTTATGGTAGGCCCATGTAGGTCATGTTAGCAGTGTATTAGACAATGAGATGAGGCTCTTACCATTGCTACATCTTAGCCTTCCAAGAGACTACATGGTAGCAAATGCCCATATTATATATCAGCATCATAGATTCATAGTAGACCTTGAATATTTATTTGTCCTCTACTTGTGGCTGGATTGAACCATTGGGGTGAGTACATCAGGATTGAACCATCTCGGTGAGTAGATCTTGATTGGTCCATTGGGGTAAGAATGTCGGGATTGAACCATCAGGGTAGGTACATTGGGAGAAGATTGTTCCATTGATGTAAGTCCATTGTGTTGGAATTTCATTGAGGTTAGTACCATCGGAATTGGTTCATCAATGTGGGAACATCAGATCAGAACATCAGTATATTTCCACTTTTCCATACTTTTATTGGACTGTCTAATATATTTAAGTAGTGTTAGTGTCAGTGATAATATAATTCACTCTGATGTACTCATTCCTGCTTCAAGCTTACATCCCAATATTGGCATTCATTAAAATAATGTAAACTACAACTCAAATTTTGAATTGTTAGCTACATATGTCTTGAGGCAATCATGCAGTTGTTCAACACCAGCTGCAAGATATAACTCTGCTTCCAACAACCTGGAGAGCAGGATGGCCTGCTTTTCCTTTGCTGTTGTCCTTACCTCAATGCCTCTTATTGCCTCTCCACTTCCACTTTCCAAACCCAAATCCTTCATCAACTCCTCGATGCCAGGCCGCAAGAGGAAGGAGCAGACTGAAGCTGCCAACTCTTCAATCAT
This sequence comes from Tricholoma matsutake, assembly GCA_026075535.2. Lineage (NCBI taxonomy): Eukaryota > Fungi > Basidiomycota > Agaricomycetes > Agaricales > Tricholomataceae > Tricholoma > Tricholoma matsutake. The sequence goes on along the minus strand of AP026543.1, from coordinate 9,644,768 downwards.
TCCTTCCCCCTGATCCTCTACTGCTCTCCCCTTTCCCTTCACCGCTTTCCCAGATCCCAGCATGATGTCATCCACTTCCACTATCCCCACCATCTCCTGCAGATTCTCCTCCTCCACAAACTCCACCTCATCCGATTCATCACCACCATCATCCCCCAGCTGGTCCACCTGCTCCTCTTCCTCAGTTTCTGGTTCAGGTGATCGATTGTCTTCAGAGGTTGGAGAAGGTGGTGTATGAGATTGTGGCCATTTCGGGGATGGCTGTTCCTCGCCGCATATTGTCATTCTGACATCATAGTCAGGTGTAGAAGCAAAGTCGATGGGGTCAGAGGCTGGAGATGACAAAGTTTTTGGGATGGTGACAATTGGGGGTGTTGGTGGGTGAGGAATGAATACAGGCCTTGTCCTGAGAGGAAGAGGCGGGGGTGGCAATGGCAGTAATGGCAGTGGAAGTAGCAAATCCAACTTAACATTTCCTTCCATAATTCCTTCCATCTGGTGATATGCTTGACCCAGAAACCCCAAACAAAACCTACTAAAATGGCCTTGGATGGTATAACATGAGTTAGAGGAAGGGTGCGAGGTGGTACTAAAAGTCACTGAATCCAACCCGATGGAGGCGTAAGATGTCCAAGTGGGTACGAAGGGTTTTGAGAACGTTTGAAGGGGCGCGAGATCTCTCGATGTAAGTTTGAGGGAGATCGATAAGGTTCGAGGGTTAGAGGAGATGTTTGAGGTAATTGGGAATGGTATAGACAGTTTTATGCAGTGTGTAGAAGGAATATGTGAGTGGGGCGGCGATGATAGTGATGAGGGGCGATAACGATATATGATGGACGAAGGGTTTGAGGGCTAATACGAAGTTTCGAGGAAGTTCGCGACGATTCACAGAACTTCAGGCTAGACGAGAGGCTTGGACTCAAGAGCTGAACTCTTAAATCAGACTATGGTGAAGTAAGACGATCTCTTTCTTCCTTTTAAGTGAGTAACTATTACAAGTTTAAATAAGTTCTGAAGAGGTACTACCAAAAAGGGGAAGGAGAACATGAGGCCTACATGAGGTGAAGTCTAGGATAAAAGATAAACCTCTATCACTGAGTAAAACAATAAAAGATAAGAATTAAATCTCCGGAATCCTGATATGTGCAAAATGTACTCATCCTATGTCATTACAAACCATCTAAACATTTGAAATTCGCCTCATCATGTCCTTAGTTGTCTCGCGCATGCTCAGTCGGTGGCCGAATAGCTTGGTCAACCTTGCTATGACTTGTCGGCATGTAGTAAGAGTGCCAGAGGCCATGATGACGGCGGCCGAGCATGTTCGAAGTGTTCCTATATCATTCGAGGGGGATCGAGGGGGATCGAGGTAGCACGAGGCCGCTCGAAGCCTGTTCAGGAGTGTTTCACGAGGCTCAAAGGTGTTCAAGAAGTTCCGAGTGTCATGGGAGATTGATGCAGAACTGCTGTGAGTGGTTACAGACCTTATAGCGCTAGGTGGACCTATCACCGGTGCTTGTTTATAGTCGCCTGTCGTATGTGGAGTGGGGTTCCCTCCTCCAGTAGACTCTTGAACCTCACATGTCTATCATCACCCTCCTCGACATATCCACCAAGTGGAAGTGTGGGCGCCGGCATGCCATAGAATTGGGAAGATGGAATGAGTCCCCCCACAGAACCCTCTTGAAATCGGGGATGGATAGCTGGCAGTCTCATCATGGCTATTGGAACCTGAGGAGGTGCCAGTGTTTCAGGGAGGGTGGAGGTACTGGCGACCATCGATCTGCTCAGTTTTGGATGAGTTCTCAGTTTTGAAGATGGCTGAAATCCAGAATGAACCATCGGAGGCTTGATTTCAGCAGTAGAAAGAGTTAGCAGAGCTGTGTTGGGGTTGGGGACAGCAGATGTACTGCCATCCAAAGATAAGTCCAACTTTCAACACTTTGTCAGTCTGGATGAGGGTTGGTAGTCCAGCATAGAGGGAGCAGGTTGTTTTGATTTCGGGACCACCTGAAAACAATGTAATTACAACTAAATTAGTATCACAATTCACTTACCTTGATCTTTGGCATTGGAATATTGGTTTCAGGGATGTTCGAATTGTTTTAGTACACAAGTTCTTGATCGATCAATTGACTTACCATGTGTGGTTCCAATCGGATTCTCGCAAACAATACCGATCCAGTACTTCAACATTGTTCACTCAATCAATTAACAATACTTTGCCCTTCAGCTTCGGATATCAACTCTGCAATTGCCTTCCTACAATCAAGTTGCTGAATCTTACATCAATGACATCCTCCCTTCCATTCAACCACATCTCCATGAATCTGTCACAACGGCCATCTTTGGAGGTGATGAAGATCTTTTACTACTCCTTCAAGAACTTCCAAACTCACCAGTATGTCTGTTAACTATCCAAATTTCATCCTATAACGTATCATTTCTATCAAATCAGGGATTGAATACCCTTGTCAGGCAACAGTTGTTGGTATGGATCGACAAGTGCAAGCTGGAGATTGTTCTTCTACAACATGGCTGAGGCTATACAGTAAATGAGGAAAAATTGAAGAGTTGGATTGTACGTTAACTCAATTTACCTGTCAATGAGTTTCTAACTGTACTTCCTAGTACACTACTTCATTGGGTGCTCAAGATGTACCGGAATGTGAGGGAGATGGCAGATATGACTTTGTCCCATCTCGTCTGCTCATCAGCGCGGCCTTGCAGCTTGACTGAGCTGATACTCAAGGAACGGAAGTCGACTTTGGCAAGATAAAGTGGGATGACCCCTTGTTGTGGTACCACCCGATGCTTTCAGAGGAGGCAGCAGTACTCGGGAGTGGTTTTCAGAAGGGCGTCAGACACCAGGTAGGTTTCACTCAGTTTAGCTTGAATTATCTACATATTGAATCACATATAGTACCTCATGCAGTTTGGAACGGAGTAGCTGCCTCTATAATAAATCCAATCATCATCCCAGGCAACATCCAGATTCGTTCAAGGGATGAGATGTTGCAAATTATTCCCCCACTGCCCACTTCAACTGGCCCGGCTTCAAGTCATCATAGCATTCCTTTGGCCAGAATGACAGTGGATCCATCAATACAATACCAGCTTTTGAAAATGACTCCCATGGGACGGAGGAGCCATTCACAGACTCATATCAAAAGCAGTGAGTATGTGAACGACTCTTCTGATGAGATAAAGGAAGAGGCCTGGTTGGAAGAAGCAGGAGAGAGAGGGCGGAGCAGGATGAAGAAGGTGGATGTTAAAGGAAAGCAGAAGGATACAGCAGAGGTGATGGATGTGGATTTGGAGGAGGTTGACCAGCCTGTGGAGGGGTCATCACAACCCTCAAGAAGATCACAACCCTCAAGAAGATCACAACCCTCAAGAAGATCACAACCCTCAAGAAGATCACAACCCAAGGCAACAACATCAAAATCAAGCATGAAGCCTGGAACAGAGACTATGCATCCGCTGAATTTGGGCAACACGGAGGCTTGTGCAAGGTGTGTGAAGCTGGAGGTGAGATGCATGTATGTGGGCAACACCGCTTGTTTGTCATGTCAAGGTCGCAAGAAGAAGTGTACAAAGGTTGTTGGGGAGTGGTGGACAAGAGGGAAAGCGACAGTGACGAAGGAAGGAAAGACACAGGTCATCAAGTCAGAACCAAGAGCAACCCCAACAACACCTGTGTTGGGTGATGAAAACATGTTGGAACCCTCCCCATCGAACCCAAGCCTACACCAATCAACCAGGACCCGAAGCACTTCAAGGCCACCTGAGGCAGCTAAGGCTTCATCAACCCCAAGCAGGGGATTGATGCCAAAGCCACCAGTGACACCAAAGAGAGGGATGACTTCAAAACCAACAAGGGCAGCAGTGGTGACACCAAAGGTGAAAGGAAAAGCAAAGCCAAGAAGTCGATCCAAGTCAAAATCCAGGAAGACAGATGAGGACAAAGCCATGTCGGATGGTGGAGAGACTTGCCGAGGGAGTCCAGGGGTGGTAACAGTGCATCCATTGGGGCAGGTACCATCGGAGTACCTTTACTTCGTAAATTGGAAAGGGGAACAGGTCAGTGAGGCTGTCTGAGTTGTCAACAATGGTGAGGGAGAAATGGCAATGGTGCAACAGCTTCAATGGGAGAATAACCGACTGACTAAGGAGGTCACAGAGATGCAAGAGGAGATGAGGAACATGAAGGAGATGATGGTAGCAATGGAAATGAGCCAAAGGGTGCTTATCAGCAACCACAATGCCCATACTGCACTCCTGGAACAGCATCGGCAAACATTGACCAAAGTCATGTCCCAACCTACAATGCCCTCTGACCGCCGAACACCTGAGGATGGAGGTGCCATGGAGAGTCTCAGCATGCCACCATCCCGCTTTTCATCATCATCCTATCCCTCACATTCTATGAACATTGTCCCATATCCCTCCCCTTATTCCCCTAATGATTTCACATCACCCATTATCACTCCAAGGAGTTCAAGAGTCTTCAATGACATTATTCAGCCCAGCATGTTACAGCTGAACAAACTCAGGATTACACCAAGTCCGAATCCTTCCAGTCAGTATCATCGAACCTCTGATGCTGCAATGGAGGAAGAATGACCTGTTGCGGGACCATCCCATGCAGCTTTGGCGAGTGGACAGGATGTACGAGAGATGGCTTCACAAGTGGTAGCCCTGGAGGTTGCATTGAATACCATGCCAGAGGTTGAGAATGTAGATGAGAGTGATGGCACAATAACAAAGGAACAGGAGGCCAAGAGACCTAGGATGGTCATGCCCAGGATAATGGAATCTCCGGCATCAGGAATGGAAGATGAATATGATAGGGATTCTTTTGCCATGGCAATCGACGAATCCGATGAAGAATTGGACAGGGATTGTCAGTATAACTGGGAAACATTACTGTAGTGTTAAAATGATTATTGTCAACAGCTTTGGTAAGATAGGCGTTCATGGATTACTGCATGCAAACTAGTACATAACTGACATGACAAAATGATGACCAGAGAAAACGACCCAACAAAATGACCTGACAACATGACCTGACAAAATGACCTGACATGATCTCATGAAATGACCCAACAAAATGACCCGATGACCCAACAAAATGACCTGACAAAATGACCCGACACAATGAACCGACAACATGACCCAAGGAAATGACCTGACATTTTGTCGGGTCATCTGGTGTCGGGTCATCTAGTGTCGGGTCGCTTTGGTCAGGTCATTGTGTTGGGTTGTTTTGTCGGATCATCTGGTCGGGTCATCTACTGTCGGGTCATTTTGTCGGGTCATTTTGTCAGGTCATTTTGTCAGGTCATTTTGTCAGGTCATTTTGTCAGGTCATTTTGTCAGGTCATTTTGTCAGGTCATTTTGTCAGGTCATTTTGTCAGGTCATTTTGTCGGGTCATTTTGTCAGGTCGTTTGTCTATAGTGAATGCTCGAAAATTCCAAACAAAGACCACTATGCTTGTCTGGATACTATTCTACCTTTACATTTTCCTTCCCTTTCATTTCTTCATCTCTGCCTTCTTTGGATTATCCCATCGAAGGGCTACCACTAAACCCCCTTGCTCGGCGGCAGCAGAGAAGCCTTCCCAAGGCTTGATTCACAACTTCGGGTGAGTCTTCGTCACAACTACGACGCGCCTTTAGGCTTGCTTCTCAATTCAGGTTCCCATAGTCATTCCTCAGCTCACCCCCAGCTCGGTAGGATGGAATCCAGTTTTTCTAGTTACTAAGTGGAATCACAGATTCCATTTCTCGGATCCCAGCCTATCGCATCCACCCCCAGATTGCTTAGTATGTGAACTTAGATTAGATTTGTAACACTCTCGCATACATCGATGTACCAGACAATTCTACCAATTGCAAAAGATATGGGCCTCAGCTCCGACAATGACACCTAGATGCAAATGACCACATCATTGCATCCCTTGTTTCTTTCAATTAGTAATTAACTCTTCTAGGTTATAAACGACGTGTAACCAGCACATGACAACGAAAAGGGACACAAGAGCCCAACGATTACGAGGAACAGCTCCGCACCGGTCCCAAGCCCCATTCCAGGGTGGATCGCGGGTGCTATGTAGCAGCCAATGAGCACCACTGCCTGGATGGGGAGCATGGTCACAACAACTGAGTGCGACCCAGGACCATCACCACCAGCACGAACACCCGACGATGATGATGGACACTGGCACCAGCACCGACAACGAACAACTCAGCACAGAGGAACCGGGTTCGATGTCTGCGAGGATAAGGAGAACGACAGCAGAGGGGCACGACGGGGAACAGGACGATGGGGGAGACGGCAGTGACGAGAAGTAGGGGATGGGGACGGCTTACAACCGCAATCACATTAACTCTACATGTTCCATTGAATGTCACCAGGATTTTACTGTTCATTATCAACAGCGCGTTGAAGCTACTCACAAAGACCCTTCTTCTATTCTCGGCAAGGCAGATGTTTCTGGACAAGCCGAAATTTGCCCCAATTCGACGTAAGCGCCATGAAGGCCAGTGCGGTCGATTGCCATGGTGACAATATTGAGAGAGAAGATATGGGCAGTGACGATGTTCAAGACCGTGGAAATTGACATATCCTGGAGGAGTGCCGAAACCACACCATGCCAGAGTAGGGTAAACACACATGACCAGCTCACGACTGCTGTCGTGTAAGATAATATTTGTCCAGGCCAGATTGGATGTAGGCCTATACTCCATGGTCCACATGAATGGAATGCGAAATAGAGAAGCACGGCCGTATAGAACACGATGATTGGGTGTATCAACACTGATGGCACTATGACACGATAATCTAAGAAAAAGAGTCGAACGATGAGAAATGTTGGCGTGAGTATATGGATAATTTCATGGACATTGGAAGGGTCAGAACTCTGGCAGTTGTACAGCCTTCCCCCGGAGCATGAGAGGGCAAAAAAGACCGGGATCCACACCAAAATCCAGTTCATCACCCCCGCCGTAAAGAACACGACCCCAAGAACGGCGAGAGTGAGCGGATACTCGACCCAGTGCTGCACAAATACCTGGCGTATGTTACCCCAATGATTACCAGCCGATGATCTCGGAAGAGGCTGGAATAAAATGGAATTCATGAAATCATCTTTGTAGAAAATACTGGCCAATTCATGTTGTGCGGGAAGGCGTACACAGATCTGGTAGACCGCGTAGCGTACAAACGTCTGTGCGGCGCGCTGACTGGCATCAATAAGATTACTGGTCCCGATGATGGCCTGCCATTCTTCATCGAGGGTGTACAATGCAACCTCAGAGCGCCGCAAACTTATCAAAGTTTGCGTTACCAGTCCAAGAAAATATTTGAGTCGCCTCTGTTCAGGGATAGGTTTGATATCATCAATGGATGTCAAGATCTTCTTGTGTAAAATACTTGTGGGATTGGTGATTTTGTTGCTGAATCGAGGAAACAATGACCACCTCCAGTAATGATATGCGAGTGCGCTTTCGTCGAGGAGTTGACTTTCGCCACTAAATACCTGGGATATCCATTTGATATTGGCAACTGCGAGATTCAAAGATCGCAAGGCGAAGTTGAGAGTCGCAATACGAGACGAGTCCTTCGCGCCAGGCCGTAATGTTGGAGCTTGAAGTTGCGATTTTGCATTTGCCGCAACAGAAGATGTAAAAATCGTCACTCGATCGAGATACATGTCAAGGAGGGACATGAGATGCTTTGCAGGATTCGCATTCCCAATGTCGTCACGGTGTCGCAATGTCTCACCGATGTGGGACGAAACGTTGCTAAATGAATAGTTGAGGAGATCCTTTACTCCAAGTGGAGTGGGTTCATGCAGGGCATCCACCTCTTCTTGTTCGCGACGCAACCCCGATTTCTCCCATTCTTCCAGTTGCTTGAGCCGCTCCTGACGCCTCAGCTTCGCGTCTTTCAACTGCCCGCCTGCATTTCGAAAGTTGGTTCTCAAACGCTCCCGTATATCCGCCATCTCTTCCTGCCGTCGGCATCGTGCGTCGTCCAGTTCATACAGTCGCCTCAATTCCTTCAAATGACCCCATTGGTTACGATCACAGAGTTCCGATTCAAGCCGCTTATAACGTTGTTTCTTGCTCAGTTCCGTTCGTCTGCGGTCAAAAGAGTCGTTGTACATCTGGAACGGTACCAAGAACCTGTGTGAAGATAATCCGACGACACATGCTTCGAGGAGTCGTAGGTGGGACTCCCCGGGTCGCATTGCGTCGCAAAGCACATAAAGTTCCGTTTCTCGGATGGGTTTCCGTACAGTGCTGGGATTATCACGCAGCCGAGTCTCGTGAAGGGGACTCCTCAAACGAAGTAGGATGCGTGACGGATCGGCAACGCGTAGCAGAGTTGCTTTGTTACTATCGCCAGAGCGAACCAAAAAGTCTTTCAGGGTCTGGTGAACTAACGTGGCCTGCCATCTATCATCCGAGGCCTGGCGAAACTCCACCAGAATTCCGAGCACCCGCTCCAATAGCTTCCTGATGTCAGCAATGTGCCTGCTTTCGTTGAGCTGATGGCCTGTCAGGGCAACTGTGGTGTCCAACAAAGCGGAAGTTATTGGCTGCTGTGAATAAACGATCCACTGCAGAGCCCATACAGCCAATTTGCTATCAGATTCTTGATTCTGCTTCATCCTTCGGTCGAGGTACTGAGCGTAAAGGTCATCCAGTTCCTCTGGTGAACGTTCTATCTCGTTCTCCATGTGCACTGGTGACAGAAGTTTGATATTTTCAAACTTGAGAACAATATAGAGAAACATATTCCCCGCGGCGTGTGTCATGTAGTCTGCCAACTCAGTTGGATCACGTGGATACTGATATTCTGATTTCAGTTCGTATGCTTTGGCGAATGCGAGACGATGAAGATCGTTCTGGGTAGTGTTGTTTCCCCCAACCTCTACACGGCACCAGCCGCCTAATCGATCCTCGACGGTTCTCTCCTTTCGACTAAGACAGGCAAGTTTCAGCTCGACTCCCCTGGATTCCGTTTGAAGCAACTGGATGATGCCATCGGATTTAACAACCTCGTCATTGCATTCATCCAGGGCATCAATAATTATCCTTCAACGAAACTTATTTCAGTCAAGCACAAACGTAAATCGTGCAGGCTTACCATGCTTTCGAAAACGTCCCTAACATCACCATTAAATGCTCCACAAGCTTTCCAACAGGGAAATTGAAATTCGTCGATGCGAACGTCACATACTCCACAAACACCGGGAAATTCTCCAATTGTAAATCAGGGTTGTTAACGAGTTGCGTGAGAAGAGTCAATGCAATTGAATTCGAAGATGCTTTCAGGTTAGCTGCGCTCCTGCCATCACAAAAGAAATACAACAAGACTTCGGAGGATGAACTTTGGGTCGTTGTATTTTTCTTGCTTTTGGCAATTCGCTCCTGAACAAAATCAATCAGGTAGGCGGCGAGGACGCTCTTGCCAGTGCCCGGACCGCCATGAATCCAGAGGTTGTCTGTAGGGCCATCCAACCATGCTGCTATCAGTGGGTGAGTCAAAGACCACGAGCACGTATTTTCGAATCGGGCTTTGCGGCGGGCTTCCAAGTCCTCTTCGTAGGGAACGCGGTTGATTCGTAGAAGTATTTCCCTCTTTTTCTGCGCTGCAATAAAAACATCAGATTAAGAAGCGATCCTGGAAGTAAGCGCTATCACATAACACGCTTATCACGCTTGTCAGGAAATGTGTAATATCGATGTCGTTCTTGAGGCGAGCGTAAGCATCGTCAAGGTTGGAGGTGCCGAAGAAACTAGCTGTGACCTGTATAAATTCTTATACACAATTAGCAGACAAGAACGAAGAGATTGACGGATCGATATACTATTTTTCCCAAGAAACTTGGCAGCATCCAAAAGAAATCTGACCATTCCTGAAAAGACTTGGGTGACGGCACGATTGTATGGCTGAATAGACGAAAGTGAGCTGATGAGGGGCAGGGTGTCGGCAATGAGGAGGAAAGTGTCTGCCATCGCTACAGGATTATGAGTTAAACAACTCGTGAAAATAGTAAATATTGGGCGAATACCCGTAATGATGTTTTCCCGATTTACGCATAACTAACTCCCCAGTCGATGTGTCAGATAATGGAGAAAGCGGCTAAGCAACAGATACATACCTTCAGAATCACAGCGATCGACGCAAATACAATCGGGGCGACAGGCCTACCAGCTTGGAAGAGAGGTCCAACAATGGCAGCGATTGCGTCTAGTGAAGCGGCACAACTAGCTAACTTTCTCGATAACTCCCCTCTGTCCTTTGGCACCTTATCCTTGAGGGCTTTCATCGCCTCTTCGACGTCGCGTAGCGATGAATGTTGGCACTTGCGTTGATATTCATGCCGGTCCACTACGATCCCCTTGAGTGTAGATTTCAACTGATTGATCAGATCTGATACGCTCTCGTCGACAAGAATAGTTGATGGGGTTGAAGCCGAAGATGACATGAAGATTTGACACCCTGTGCTGTAGGTCGATTGAATGTGGTAGTTTTCTGCAGTCGTTGGACAATGATGGCGTTGAGAAAACGTTATGATTCTGTAATCCCAACTTATGTTATGTCGACTATTTAATTTAGGGCGATCGGATGACTAAGCGGCCATCAATCGGCGTCGGCTACTTGGCGTCAGGGTCTGATGTCAAACAGCGCCACAACGCGTGCCTCGCGTAGCTGTACTTAGTAGATATGTAGGGAATGGATGACTTCCCGTAGCAGTTTATTCGGCTGAATAGAATAAATTTGTTGAATATACGCGACATGCCGAGTCTCACAAGGGTCCAATCGGACGTGGATCTCACTTAGATGACTGGAATAAACCTTAATCTGTTCACACGCGGTCATGACCTGCCCCCCCCTTGAATAGAGTCTACAGACGAGAATAAACCATTTTTGGTAGTCGCCAAACAACGATGTCATGATACACCTCGGCACCTCCTGTGTTACTATCATCATGATAACGCGCCGTCAATCAAATAACCCGGGATAGCTTTGAATATGACCAGCACACAATTCCAAATGCATCAACTACTGTACGTCCCGTTGCTCCTACTCCCACGCTGCAAGGAACTCCTGCCGTGTCTCCTGGCCTCACTACATCTATACCGCCTGCTCTTGTGCCCAACTTGTGCCTTCAGTATCTACTCCGGCTTTCCCGCCCCATCATGTCGCATCTACACCAACCTCCACGACAACAACTGCAAACAGTCACTATTTTAATGAAGCCGCCATCGATCTTCGTAACACGGCACTACTTCGAAACCTCTTGCGTGCACAGCTTAACAGACTGTGCAAATACTATGATGTAAAGGCTAAGGGTACAAATGAGGACATTATCTATGCTCTTTCTGCTATTGTATACCCTCCACCTCCTTCACAGACTCTCTGCTCAACTTTATAACAAGCTTTAACACTCAACCAGTTTATTTTTAGCACATTCAAACTTGGAGATTCAATTTGTAGCTCTACCCATATTTTTTACTTATATAATTGAGTATTTATTCAATAAAAGCTCCCCAATAGACATGATGTGGTGGAGTAAGGGACTTTGGTCATCAGAACCAAACAATTTCCTTTTTTGAGAACAATGGAACATTGAGCAAGGGTGCCGGTGTCTCTCTAGCCTGCCGAGAGACCACCGGCAACCGGTGTCCAGCCGAACGTCAACGCCAGCACATTGATCATTCAACCCATCGTTTTCTCACTGCTACCATCGTACTATTTGCTTGTACATATATTCCATAATTTTCTCAGATTTTATGACAATTTATTTCATTTTATTCAAGTACACTTGTTAAAAGTTTGAAAACATTGGAACGGTTTTGTTGGCCACTGTATAATTTACATAGTTAATTATTCTCGCTTGCTATCTTTCACCCACCATCCCACCCAAATACTATTGCCCCCTTTTTTAATAGTCATTCATTGCATTGTTTCCATTCCATACATAAGGTCAAGAACATCATAACAATATGATTTTACACCGGCTCAACCAAGCAGAATCTGTTTCAAGCTGCAAAATCATGGCAGAGATGATCATGCTAGCCCAGCAAAAGTTGAGGCTGGATATGGTGGAAAGTCATCAACCCTGTCTCCCACAGTTGATCAACACGTGCAACACTGTTGCACTCATCATCTCTGACTATGAGCATGCCCCTCTACTCATTCCTGACTATTTCCCCTCACTTTTTTGGTATATAGTACTTATGCATGTATATATATAGTGATTATAAACATTTATTTTTGCTTTTTCACCTATGTCTATCATCTAAGCATGCAATCAACATTCTCCCTTGAACAAGGGAAAAGCAGGGGCCAACCATGGTAAAAAAAAACTGGCACCACAGTTGTGGTGTTCAAATGGGTGCAGTTTTGACAGGTAAAAATAGAAATAGGTGGAAATAGGCAGATCAAGGCTGCCGAATGACATCATACCAAGGAGTAGATGTTGGAAGGGGTCTCTAAATATAAAAATGTCAACATGCACAAATGTGATAGAAAGGGAAATTAGTAATAAAATAAGGAAAAATCATAGAAAATGAAGAATAGAAGGAAATGAAGTGAGGAAAAATATAGGACAAATGTAAAAATTAGGAGAAACACACAGGGCACCCCCCCTAGTCCCCCCTAGTCCCCCCTAGTCCCCTTACAATTGCAAGATATGCCTATTTGCATTGCATGGAATGCTCTGCACTAGTATATATATCACATGAGATATGTCTGTCACTTTATCTTGACTAGTATGGACCGTGATCAGAGGCGACACCTTATTGCACATGCTGCTGGTATCATTGTCAATGCTGCTGTTGCTGAAACCATCACTTATACTACTCCACTCTTTTGCAAAACACCATATCATACCTCTGCCTTATCAGGTGCTGCCTGGGTTGCTGAATTATTAAATGGTCACCCTGAGCACATTTGCTGTGAGCTTGGTGTCCATAAACATGTCTTCCAGATCCTTGTCTCATGCCTCCAAATCATTGGAGTATCACACTCTAAGGATGTTCTCCTCAAAGAACAGCTGGCAATATTCTTGTATAGATGTGTTACAGGACTCTCAATTCAAAAGGTTTCAGTGTTCAAATGATACAATCTCCAAGTATGCTTCCACCCTTTCACTAGAGATCTAAATTTACATCAACCTTGCCTAGATATTTCCTGAAGATGCTGCTCATTTTTTCATCTAAACCTTTTTATTCTGACTTTGTCCAGCTGCTGAAGATCAATGACCCTATTTCCTCATATATCTATGATAACCCAAAGTTTCACCCAACTTTGATGGTACTATTGGGGCAATTGATGGAACACATTTTGACTGCTCTGGTACAGCAGGGCAGCATGCCATGGCTCATGATCACAAAGGACATGTAACCCAGAACTGTCTTGCTGCATGCGATTTCAATCACAGATTTGTCTATATTGTCAGTGGCTGGGAGGGTTCTTGTAAGGGGACTAGGGAGGACTCAGGGGGGTGCCCTGTGTGTTTCTTCTATTTTTTACATTCATCCTATATTTTTCCTCACTTCATTTCCTTCTATTCTTCATTTTCTATGATTTTTCCTTATTTTATTACTAATTTCCTGTTTTATCACATTTGTGCATGTTGACAGTTTTATGATTAGAGGCAGAACACCCCTTCCAACATCTACCCCTTGGTATGATGTCATTTGGCAGTTTTGATGTGCCTATCTCTGGCTTTTCTATTTTTAGATTTGCCTTTGCTAGGTGTGCCTCCAATCCCTGTAATATGTAGTAGAATTTTAATTCTGGATTTCCCTTTGCTAGAGGCTGAGGTTGCCCTTATAGTAGAAAACTCTCTCCTAAGGCCCAAAATTGTGAACACACTGCCCAAGATAGGCAGGTACAGACTGGATGATGCTTCCTGAAGCTCCACAGACTCCCTACACACCATTCCTGACAGTTCTGCCTTTAGTGCACCCCCATTTTTGCCTAATGTGCCCCCTAGCACCATGGACGCATCAGAGCACCTCAACACGCCTGAAAGTGACATTACCGGAATATGCGTGGAAATCAATTTGCTTAAATCTATGATTGAAAACTTTGTCAGAACCCTTCAGACTACCTCCTTGACCAATATTCCCCCCATTGTGACTCCAAGCACGCCCAACAATGATGTGCTGCCTAACGCGCCCACTAAGGAGCACACCCAGATCAAACCATCCCCCCCCACTGAATTTAATGATGTGCATGCACAGGGGTGTGCATTCCTTAATTCCTGTAAGTTGTACATCAGTCTCCAGTCACATCAATTTGTTGACAATGCTGCAAATATTTATTGGGCCTTCACATACATGAAATCTGAATGCGCCTATCTCTATGTGGACCGTATTCTGCACCAAACTGAAGAGCTTGGTTCTCTATCTTTCTCCACTTGGGGTGACTTTTGAGCAGAGTTTGTATGCCACTTTTGTCCCCTCAACAAGTGCCACCAAGCAGTGACACGGCTCGAGTCATCCTCTTACCATCAGGCATGTCGATTGGTGGACGATTATATCGATGAGTTTAAGGATTCGGTGGACATGGCAGGATATGGGAGTGGGCTACCAGTAGTGGTGAAGTTCCAACGGGGCCTCAATCAAGAGATTCAGGACCAGATTGCACAGATGTTGGAAGGGCACCCAGTGGACAATGATATCTATGCTTGGTATGAAGCTGCTTCACTCTGTGATGAGAACCAACTCACAAATGCAGTGTTTAATGCTGCATTCCATGCTCCAACTACCACTCATGTGCCCTACACCTTCAATCAAACCCTTCCCCACCATAACCCCATTCTCCATCAGACTCCTGCACCCAACATCAATGTCCTGGTACCAATGGATGTTGATGTGGCCCATAGCTGTGCATATAGGTTGGATCTCTGCTACTGCTGTGGGGAAACTGGGCACAGGGCTGGAGTGTGTCCCCATCATCAGGATATCTGCATGCTCACCCCCAAGGGGCAATATGAACTCCTCCAAGACCTGATGGCGCTTGTAGATGTCAAGGAAGCGAAGGATCAGGTTGCAGAGGAGATCAAGTCAGAAGTTGTAGAGGAGCAGGATTTTGCTATTTGCAGCAAGTGAATTGTACATCCTCACTGCCTGTCCATAACCACTTTGAATTTTTGTCAGTTGAGTCCCTAGAGAATGAATCTATTTCCATGACTGTTCCCCTCTTTGACCCTTCAAAGTTGGCTGAAGACGTACCTGCTCTTCCCATCTTTCCCTCTGCCCCACACCCCAAAATTAAATCATGGAAGCACAAACTACCACACAAATATATCATTGCATCCACTCCCTCTACACATTCTTTGAACCTAGCAATCAAAATACAGACTACCGATACTGGACAGATACTTGGTGTCTCTGTGCTCCTGGACTCTGGTGCAACCAGTCTCTTCAACGATGCCCATCTCGCACAACAACATTGCCTGAATACTTGCTCACTCTCATGTCTGATACCTGTTTATAATGTGGATGGGTCCCCAAATGAAGCTGGTGCCATCCGAGAGGTTGTAGACCTGGTCCTCCATTACAAAGATCATAGTGAGCATGCCCTTTTTGCTGTCACCCAATTAGTAAAACAGAAGGTGATTTGGGCTATCCATGGCTTTGAGACCATAACCCAGAGGTCAACTGGCATACCAGGGTGGTTACAATGAGCTGGTGTCTATCCTGCTGTTGCACTTGTTTCACGAAAGCCAGACAAGAGTGCCATGGACAAAGGGCCTCAATACAATGCACTCAGAAGTGTTGTGCCAGACCCCTGAAGTGGAGTTAGAAGGGGTTCCTGATCTGATGCCAGACTTGGATGATGATGATGAGGAGCCAGAGGAAGTGGAGGATGGTGATCAGATCTTCTACACTGTGATTCATCCATCGCATGAGGTGTGTGCTACATCAAACATATCCCAACACCTTGCTGAGGCATTCCACAAAAACAATGCTGCTAAATTCTCTACTGATTCCTTGCCTCCTCATCTCCATGAGTTCAGGGATGTGTTCTCCAAGGAATTGTTCAACTCTCTCCCTGTGCACAAGCCGTGGGATCATGCAATTGAACTCACCCCCGGTGCAACCCCTTCATTCTCTCTCTCCTGAAGAACAGTGACAGCTTGACCAGTTCATCGATGAGCACCTGGCCTCTGGACGTATTCGACCATCGAAGTCATCCATGGCCTCTCCCTTTTTCTTTGTCAAGAAGAAGGATGGCTCACTTTGACCAGTTCAAGACTACAGAAGGCTCAATGACATCATGGTCAAAAATCACTACCCATTATCTCTCATCTCCAAACTTGTGAACCAGCTCCATGGAGCCCAATACTTCACCAAGCTCAATGTCTTTTGGGCTACAATAATGCGAGGATAAAGGAGGGAGATGAGTGGAAGGCAGCCTTTCATACCAACCATGGTCTTTTTGAACTGCTCGTCATGTTCTTTGGCCTTACTAATAGTCCTGCTACCTTTCAGACCATGATGAATGACATCTTCCTTGACCTCATCCTTGAAGGCATTGTTTTTATCTATCTTGATGACATCCTCATCTTCACTCGCATGGTTGAAGAGCACCATTGCATTATGTGCCTCATCCTAGAATGACTTCAATGGTATACAAACTCTACCTTCATTAGGACAAGTGCGAGTTTGAGAAGACCAAGATCAAGTACCTCAGCCTGATTATCTCAGAGGGTCAGGTGGAGATGGATCCTATCAAGGTGAACGGGGTCACGGCTTGGCCAATGCCCACAGACAAGCAGTATTTCCTGGGCTTCATCAATTTCTATTGGTGTTTTATGAAGGATTTCTCACATCATGCATGACCACTGTTCAACTTGACAGGAAAGGAGGCATGGAGGTGGGATAATGCACAACAGGAGGCATTTCAAAAGCTTAAGGAGATGGTCACTTCCACTCCCATTCTTACCTTTGCTGATGATTCATGCCCCTTTTGTATAGAAGCTGACAGTTCTGACTTTGCGATGGGCGCCGTGTTGTCTCAGCAGTCTCTGGAGGACCAGAAATGGCATCCTGTTGCATTCTCCTCCAAAAGCCTGAGTGCTGTAGAGCAAAACTACCAGATCCATGACAAGGAGATGTTGGCAATAATGCATGCACTTGAGGAGTGGTGACACTTCCTTGAGGGTGCCCAACACAAGGCAGAAATTTGGACGGATCACACAAATCTTGAGTACTTTGTGACGGCCAAGAAATTGAACTGTCATCAAGCTTGTTGGTCCCTGTATCTATCCATATTTGACTTCTCCTTGCACCACCATCTGGGTCATAGCATGGGGAAGACCAATGCCCTCTTCCAATGTGCAGACCATGGGGATGGCAGTAATGACAATCAAAACATTGTGTTGTTGCAGCCAGACCTGTCCACCATTTGGGCACTGGAAGGCATCACACCCCAGGGCAAGGAGCAGGACATCCTATGCATGAATCTATAGGGGGTTTGCTCAAGCAACATAAGAGGTAGATGCACGGCTTGCTTAAGTATAAGTCAGCTTAAGCACATATTGCCTGTAACATTGTATGCACAGAAACAATAATTGAACATGTCCTGTCTCAACCATGCTGCTAAAGCACCCTCCCTGCTCAAGCACCCTCCCCACTCAAGCATCCTCCTGCTCAAGCACTATCCCCACTCCCTGCTCAAGCACCCTCCTGCTCAAGCACCCACCTTGCTCAAGCATGCTCTCTGCTCAAGCAAGCTCCCCACTCAAGCAGACCCACCAAGCTTGAGCACCCTTCCTGCTCAAGCACCTCCAATCTCAAAACAGGGATAGGACTACTTAATGTGCTTAAGCACTGTTAAGACTATAGGTCTTAACTCAGCCTGATCATAATCGGGTTCTGTTTGGGACTTGGTGCTTCCTAAGTCAACACGGCTATCCATACTCAGATGCTTTCTGAGTAGACCGTTGGTTCGTACATCACAGTTGGAGGCTTTCCAACTGTCAAATTCAAGTTTATCACAGCTAGAGACTTTCTAGACTGTTGAGTGTTCTGGTTGAGTCTAAGACCATTGGTTGAATTAGGTCAAGCTAAGGAATACAGGCAGTATTACTGTAGCTTATATACAGTTCAGAGATGTCTATCATCCAATCAGAATATGAGATCCTTGTCAAGTAATAATAGAAAGAACAATAGAACAATAAGCCTCATGCCAAGCATGAGGTGTCTGACGTCACGGATCTGATGTCCAGGGTCCAATGTCAAGGGGTGCTGCAGTGCAGCATGTCAAATGGTGGGAGTCAGGCATCAAAGTGTCTCCCATCAGAATGAGTCAAGTTGAATGTGAAGGAAAAATGAAGTACCCGGTCTTGCCAGCGTACGTCTGGGTTACGATAACAAAATCATAACATCACCCTCTCTCTATCTTTGAAGTCACTGACTTCGATCACCATCTTCTTTTCTCCATTCAAGAGGTGGGGCGGATTGGGGTCTGAGGAAATCGGTTGGAGCATAACAGTGTTCCCAGTTCTCCGTGTTCTCCAAGCAGGAGCCTCATTGCCAGGCCATATCCGCTCTCTTCATCATAGTGGGTGTTCCACTGGAGGTCAATCCATAGGGGTCTGCTCACACCCGCCAGTGGCCTCATGCCTGGGCGAAGCCCCATCCGGTTGATGTAGAAGTCCTCCAAGATGTAGTCTTCCCCATCCCATTCTTCTTCAAAACACCACTCTTCATATTGGGTCCTCACCCAGGTGTAGTCTGCTCTTGTGCTCCTCCAGGCAAAGAGGCAGCATTTTGGACAGGTCGAGGACACCCTTCTTATCCAGTCATCCCTTGTTATCCAGAAGGAAATCCCATGTGGGCATATCCACGAGGGTCTGCCTGGGAGTATGTTCATCAATGGTCTTTGGTCAATGACCATTTGTCCAGGTGGTGTGTTTTGTAATTTGGTCTGTGAAGCATCGATGGGGGGGGAGCATTCTGTGATTTCTTCGGTCTGACATTATGCTCCAAGGATTCTCTTGGCATTAGTCAGGTTCCCCTTGGGTTCCCATGAGTTCTCCGAGGTCGGGTATCTGACCCACTTCACTAAGAAGTGCATGGTCCTTCCTTTCTTCTTATGTCCAATGATCGCTTCCACTTCATACTCTGATTCGCCTTCTATCAGATCAGGCGGTGGTTCTGGGAAGTTTGGTCTATGTGTCTCAGTTTCTTTATATGGGGAAAGGAGCACCACGTGGAACACTGGGTGTATTTTCCACTGTTCTGTTGGTAGGAGAGTGGGCTCAGGACCTTCTCAATAGAGAACGGTCCTTCTCTTTTCAGTGTGAGCTTCTTTGTTGCATGAGTCGTTCTGAGGTTCTTCACTTCTAGCCACACTCTGTCTCCTTCTTTGAATGGGGTGAAGTGCCTTGTCATTCTTTCCGCCATCATTTGTCTGGCTAACTCGTGAGTTGCCTTTGCTTTGTCTCGGGCCTGTTGCAGCGCGACTATTCACTTTTCTATGGCTGGTATGTTCGTCTTCAGGTATGGGAGTGGGATCGCCTTGGGCTCATAGCCCATCATGAGGTAGAACGGGGAGTTCTTCTGTATGGAGTGCATTCTCTGGTTGTGCGTGAACTCCGCGGTCAGGAGGAGGTGCTTCCAATTCTTCTGATTGTTCAAGCAGAAGATCCGTAGGTACACTTCCACTTCTTGATTCACTCGTTCTGTCTCCCCAACGGTCTGGGGATGGTACGCTGTGCTCATCGCCAGCTTGATTCCAAGCAATCTTCCTAGCTTCTGGAAGAGCTGCGAGGCAAATCTGGGATCTCTGTCAGAGATGATCTTGTCTGGGAGGCCAAATCATTTGTAGACATTGTCTAGGTAGAGGGTGGCCACTCCCAATGCATCTACAGTTTTCCTGCAAGGGATAAAAATTACCCCCTTCATAAGCCCATGGTCTACCATGACCATGAGTGTATCACAACCATCGGACTCTGGTAGGTCAGTTATGAAATCTGTCATCACCATTGCAAATGGTCTCGTCGCTTCAGACTTGATCAGTTGTAGTGGGGGTGTCATCAGGTGGGTGTTGACTTTCATTTGCTGGCATGTAGCGCATCCAGCAACATAGTTCTTGATGTATGTCATCATTCCTGGCCACCAGTAGTCCCTCCTGATCATTTTGGTTGTTTGCCATTGTCCTGGGTGTCAACTGGTTACTCCTTCGTGGTACTTTTGCACCAGCTTCTTTCATAGATCTCTGTTGTCTGGGACGTAGCACCTGTCTCTGAAGAATAGAAGGCCATCTTCTATCTTCCAGTCTTCCAATGCCAATTTTATTGGTGGCATTCCCTTGGTCTTTAGCACCTCGATTGCACTTTTCACCAGGTCATCTTTCATGATACTCCCTGCGAGTAAGTCATGCATTTCGGTATCAATGAATTTCACAAATACTGTTTCTGGCAGCATCGTGACGTCTTCATTATTGTTATCTTCTTCCAGTATGTGGTCCGCTCTTTGTGATAACACATCACTCTGTACCATCTGTGATCCAGGCACATGGACAATTTGCAAGTCGAATTCCAACAGGAATATGCTCCATCTTGCCTGTCATCTGTTCAGTTTCTGTGCCATTCGGAAGTACGTCAAGTTTTTGTGGTCTGACAGGATCACCACTGGGTGTCCTGAACCCACTAGGTAGTGTCTCCAGGTCTCTAGTGATCATATTATCGCTAGTAGCTCCCTGTTGTAAATCTTGTAGTTCTGTTCCGTTGGTATTAGTGCATGCAATATGTATCTGCATGGATGCCAGTCTCCATTCATATCCCTTTGTCTCAGCACTCCTCCTGTCGCATGTTTTGAGGCATCTGATTTGATTGTGAATGGCTTTGTTGGGTCTGGCATCAGCAGTACCAGTGCTTCTGCAAATTTCCTTTTCAGCGTTTGAAAGGCCTGTTTGCATTCCATTGTCCAGTTGAACGTCTTGTCCTTTTTTGTCAGTTCATTAAGTGGTCTGCTTGTCTCTGCAAAATGTCCAATAAACTTCCTGTAGAAGTTCCCAAATCCCAGGAAGGATCTGACTGCCTTTACATTTGTCGGGGTTGGCCAATCCTGTATACCTGCCAGTTTCGTGTTGTCCATGGCAATTTCATTGGGTCAGATGATCAGACCCAAGAATTCCACTTTGTGGACGTTGAATTTGCATTTCTCTGGTTTCAAGTATAAGTCGTTCTCTGCCAGTCTTTGCAGTACCCTCTTTGTCCTTTCCTGGTGTTTGTTCTGATCCTTGGAGAATATCAGGATGTCATCCATATAAATCATGAGCCATCCCTCTCCAATCATGTCATGGAATATCTTGTTCATCATTGCCTGGAAGGTCACCAGTGAGTTGCATAATCCAAAGAACATCACCGTTGGCTCAAACAGCCCCCTGTTCATCTTGAAGGCTGCTTTCCATTGATCTCCGTCCTTGATTCTGATGTTGTGATATCCCCATCGGATGTCCAATTTTGTAAACCATTTCACCCCTCTCAGTTTGTCCAACAGGTCTCCTACCAGTGGCAGCGGGTAGTTGTTCTTGATCGTTCCATTATTCAAGTACCTGTAACCTTGGCAGGGCCATAGTGCATCCGAGTCCTTCTTCGCAACAAAGAAGAATGGTGACACCATGGGTGACACCATGGGCGATTTCGATGGTTGAATGTATCCTTTCTGTAGGCTTTCATTGAGAAACTCATTGAGTTTCTTTTGTTCTGCTGGTGACAATGGGTGAACCCTGCAATCCTTTGCCATAAAGTCCGTTTTCAGTTTGATTGCATGATCCCAGGGTCTGGATTCTGGGAATCTCTCTGATGGTTCCTTTTTGAATATCCGTCAGTACTCCCTGTACTGTTTGGGGAGTAGTTTGTCGAGGGTCTTTTGTTCGGGGTCTCCTTCCTTCTTGTGTGTCAGGTGTTGTGAGACCAATGTTTTTGCCCTGATCCAGATATTTTGTCCATAAGCATATCGCATTGATCCTTTTGGCTTTACGATCTGAGAGATTGTCTTCATCATCTGAGAATATCCATATCTTGGCTCATCATATTCCTCTGTCAGTGGTGTCCTAGCTGGTTCGAATATTCCAATGACGGGTTCTCCTCAGATGTAGGTGACCAGTAGCTCATCGTCTTCAATCTTTAGTTCGTATGTCTCTTTCAGTTGTTCTATTGCCTGTTCCATTGCCTGTTCGTGGTTTGCCTGTGCTGGGTTTTCCTTCCCAGTGTCTTCTTCGTCTTGTGGCCCAATGGGCTCTGCATCTTGAAGAGTCGTGACTGTGATCTCTTCATCTTCCACTTCTTCAATTGTCGCTCTCCTCATTTTGGTGGGTGTCTTGCCCCCTTCCCATTTAGTTCAGAGTGCTTCTCCCATCTCTTTCGCTTTAGCGGCAATTCTTTGGCATAGTGCTAGCCGTTCCTCATTTGCTGGTTTCTTTTTGAGGGCGAGCTTCTCTAGTTCTTTAGCAGCTACACAGTGCCACGTAAGTCACTCTTCTTCTTTTGCCTTTGTTTTGAGGCCCATCTTTTCTTTTGCTTGGGTGACCATCCTTTGGGCCCATGCCCATTTCTCCTCTCTTGTCATTTCTTTGAAGGGCTTCCCTTCTTCTTTGACCATTCTCTGGCACCAAGCCAGATGTTCATTGTTGGGTTTCTCCATTCGCCTCCCAATGAGGGTTTTCCCTTTCCAAAATGAGAATTCTGGGTGGGTTCTGTTGGTCATTCAGAATTGGAAGGTTCCAATTCTCCAGTCGATCACTGGGTTGATTCTTCTGAGCCATGGCAGACCCAGGATAATTGATTCTTTCCCCAATCCTGCAATGAGGAAGGTTGTCAGGAACGATCTTCTGTTGATCGTTAAGAATCCTTTGGCATAGTGGGAGATCTCCCCTTTCTTGTTCAGGGTTCCATCCACATTCTTGACCATGATTGTCCTTTCCAGGGGGTGTAACTCGAATCCACCGCTTTTTGTGAATTTGTGGCTCATGAATATTCCTCCTGCTCCTGAGTCGAGTAGGGCATCGGTTTTGATGGCTTTCCCTCTGCCTGCTCCTAGCACTTGACATCTAAACACATAGATTGATTCTTCAAAGTGGCTAGTAGTACAGAGCAGACAGAGAGTTCGGTGGTACCTGGCATCAAGGCAGGCCACCTCTTTAAAAACCCTTGTCTCCTATTAAGGTGAGAGCTTTCTCCTTTCCTTCTTCGTCGAGTTCTTTCATGATCGCCTGGATCTTCAAGTAGGCTTCTTTGCCTTTCTTCTTCGGGAATGACCGATTTTTGGTCCTCGTCTCCCCTTTCTTATGTTTGGTCGCTCTGTGTCCTGGTTGGTGGCACACAAAGCATAATCCCTTCTTCATATGCTCGATCCTCTCTTGATTGGAGAGTCGGTTAATCTTGAGTGGACCTTCCTTCAATTTGGAGCTGGGCAGCTTCCTTGCTAAGGCCTCTTGTGCCTTCCCAGTTATGGCCTTTGCTCTCCTCCATTGTCCGTCATACTTGGAGGCAGCATTGATCATCCCTTCCAGCATGGTGGGGATTGTTTCCATGTTAAAGACTCTTTCGAGGAGTTTTGGGTTCAGCCCATCCATGAAGAGCTCGATGAGGGCGGTGTCATCATTGATTCCCACCTTCTCTTGCAGGATTCAGAACTGTGCTATGTAGTCCTCCAGGTCCTGTCCCTGCTTCAATGTTTTCATCTCTGTCCTGGCTCTGCCAGCTTCATCGATCGGTGTGAATGTTGTCTTGAGCATCGCTTCAAAGGTTGACCATGTTCCTAAGTCTTCCTTTTCTGCCCATGTCTGTGCCCAGGGCGCGGCGGTTCCTCCATTCATGAATGACAATGCAAAGATGATCTTCTTCTCATCAGTGTTATAAATTCCATGGTTCACTCTCAGATAGAGTTTTACTTCTTGTAAGAACTTTGCAGTTCTGGTTTGGTCCCCTGTGAAGTCAGAGGGGGTTCGTATTCTGATCTCTTTGGTCAATGCAGTGGGTTCGGTAGACATGTTGGTGTTGTCATTGGATAGGGAGAATGGATCTCGTTCTGAGGTTTCTTCTTTAACAAAAGATCTAAAATCCTCTTCATCAAGGTATCGGAATTCTTCATCACTGGTTCTCCTTGAGAACCACTTCTGTGCTGGTTCCAAGTATCATACTAGTCAACCCTGGTATCTATACCATGGGGTTCTTCCTGATGATGATGCTCCGCTTGGAGGTCTGTCTGGGCTTTGTCTGAAAGATGTTGTGTCTGCACCTAGGTAGGTGGACTGCATAGATCAGCTTGACCTTTTGTTAAGACTATAGGTCTTAACTCAGCCTGATCGTAATCGGGTTCTGTTTGGGACTTGGTGCTTTCTAAGTCGACATGGCTATCCGTACTCAGATGCTTTCTGAGTAGACCGTTGTTTCATATATCACAGTTGGAGGCATTGAGTTCGGGTTTATCACAGCTAGAGACTTTCTAGACTGTTGAGTGTTCTGGTTGAGTCTAAGACCGTTCGTTGAATTAGGTCAAGCTAAGGAATACAGGCAGTATCACTGTAGCTTATATATGGTTCAGAGATGTCTATCATCCAATTGGAATACAAGATCCTTGTCAAGTAATAATAGAAAGAACAATAGAACAATAAGCCTCATGCCAAGCATGAGGTGTCTGACATCATGGATCCAATGTCCAGGGTCCAATGTCAAGGGGTGCTGCAGCGCAGCATGTCAAATGGTGGGAGTCAGGCATCAAAGTGTCTCCCATCAGAATGAGTCAAGTTGAATGCAAAGGAAAAATGAAGTACCCGGTCTTGCCAGCATACGTCTGGGTTACGATAACAAAATCATAACAAGCACTGAGCACTCAATAAGCATCTTAAGCAGTCCATGAGCCAGCTTATAGACAAGCACAGCTTAAGCACTCAATTAAGGTGCCAAACAAATAGCAATAATATAAATATGTCTCTACTGACACTTCCACCCTTTGGAAACCATATATTATGGCCTCAAATTGCTTCATTCTATATTATGTGGACTTCTCTGGTGCAGGCAGTAGCAGCATAACCAGTGTTTAACATAATGTGGTGAACTTTGAACTTTGAACACCTGACTAAATTGATGAACTAAATTGATGACTAAGTCTGAGTTTGATTCAAAGTTTATGTGGATTAAGCATTGTTCAACGGGCTTAATGAGCTTAAGAAGATATGGTGCTTAAGCCAACTTATACTTAAGCAAGCCATGCATCTACATCTAAAGTTACTTAAGCAAATGTCCTATGGTGCTTGAATGCGGTGCAGCAGTGTGCTGTCGGTGGAATTCCTTGACTAACCAAGGGGCATTCTTCGACCCATGAGTTCTCCTCATACCCATAACCCTTCCAGTGCACCAAATACTGGAGTTTTCCTCAATGCAACTGGCTGTCCAAGATCAACTCAACTTCGTACTGGGGTTCTCCCTCAATCACTGTAGGCAGCAGTGGTGGACGTGAATGGCATCCCAGGAATGGATCTGGGGGAGCTGGAAGGAGTTTGACGACATGGAAGACTGGGTGGAGTCTGGACATGGAGGCTGGGAGGCATAAATGATAGGCATGCATTCCAACACACTTGACAATGGGGAAAGGTCCCAGGAAGCAATGAGCAGGTTTCTTGGACAGACATGTAGTGGAGATGTCACTGGAGTCAAGATAAACTTGGTCACCAACCTTGTACTGAGGAGTTGGAGAATGGCATTGGTTGTAAAAGCGTGCCATGTCATCCTTTGCCTTTGCTAAGGCTGCCTTTGCCTCCTCCAAGCTATCCTGCATGTGTTCTGTGAACTCATTCACCATCTCAATGTGTGAGGGAGTTTGGTGAGGTTCAAATCCCATGTGTGGAGGTCATCCAGTGTCTAAGAGGAAAGGGATCTGTTGAGTGGAAGCATGGACATGGTTGTTGTATCCAAACTTGGCACTTGAGGAAGGTGAAGATGAGCTGCTAGGTGAAGAAAACCTGGCAATTGAGGAGGAGGCAATTGATACAGCTGTGATAGAGTTACAGGATGATGGCTGTGGTGTGCATGATGACTTAGTTGTTGGTTCACTTTATGGAACAGCAATCCAAATGATGGTGGAGCAAGGAGTTATTATTGAGAAAGATGAACAGCAGATGGCATTACAAATTTTTCCATGTGTAAGTATTCAGTAACTTTGGTTTATAATAGCTAACTGCTCAATAGGTTGCTGGACTTGCTCGCCATGTGTATGATTCTTCTACTCTGCATGAGAAGTTTGATAGGCTTGTTCAGGAGGATAATGAGCTAGAAGGCATCATGCAAATGTTGACCCAATGTGTTCCAACACAATGGAACTCTGACTTTGTGCTTGAAAGCCCATATTCATTTCAAAAGTATTGTTCAGTCCCTGACTGGAGTGGCAGCAAACAAATTATGGGCATATCAGTTGACTGATTCACAATGGCGACTAGCTGAGGATCTCACATTAATTTTGGAGGTTTTGATTTTCTGATGTTTATCTGATATTACCTAGCAAGAGCACATCGTCCATGCCTGGCAAAAATGGGCTCAGACTTTTGCTCTGTACCAGGTAAGTGTACATTATTGTGTGATGTATTCAGGACCTCACATGTGGTTTAGCATCCTCAGTTGATGCTGAACAGGCATTTTCAAGTGGACATCTTCAGATCAGTCACCTACAGCATAACATGAACTCACAGACCTTTAGAGCACAAATGGTTGTGGGATCTTGGGCTCAATCACCACTGTATCCTGGGTTTGACAAGATGGTAGTGATAGTCAAGTCTGAAATGGGAGAGCAGTGTGAGGAGGAGAATATAGGTACTGAATTGGACCCAGATATTTGAAATGTTTTTGATTATGTCTCAAATGTTGTCAATATGTATTACTCTGAAAGCTGCTGCAGAACTCATAAAGAAGGGTCATAAATACATGAATTTAAGAACATGGGAATCCAAATCAGTCACCCAAAAGCAATTCCATTTTCTTAAGTATGGATATCCACAGTTTATCCAGATATAGTTGTATCTGTATCCATACTGTATCTGTATCCATACTGTATCTGTATCCATGGTTGCATATCCAGATGTATCCAGATGCATCCATGTTAGTCCCTATTTCACAGCGATGACCAAAGATTTTGAAGTAATGGTCAACCAGAGTTCAGCTGATCACTCTTGCTTTCCATAGGAACATGGTTGAGGAGCACGGTGCTGATGCAGTGATGAGCACAGGCTATCTCTCTCTATTCTGAGGCTGCCAACAGCAGGTTGGCAAGCTCAGACTCAGGCTTGTAGCAGAGAAATAGACTTAGTTCACATATACATCTATTCCCTACTATATATCTACTAAGTACAGCAGTGCTGCAATGCCCTGAGCTCGACACAACACACATGTTGTGGCACTGTTTGGCATCACCCATTGATGGCTGCTTACTGTGGCCAGTCAGGAAGTTGGCCAGCCTAGGTACTGTTATGATTTGTCTACAGGAACCCGCAAGTACGGGCAGTTCATTTTTCCATTCGACTCGACTCCCCTCTGATGGCAGACGCCCTGATGCATGATGACTCCATGCACCCGAACCACTCCCACATGCACCGTGGTATGACAACCCCTTCACATGAGGTCCGTGACGTCGGACCCTCATGATCGACATGCTGTGCCACAGCATGTCCTTGACATCGGACGCCTCATGCAAGGCATGAGGCCTGTCTTTTCTATTGTTCTTTCTATTTATACTTGATAACAATCCTATGTTCCGATTGGACAATAGATATCTTCAAACTGTATATAAGCTGTAGTAATACTGCCTGTATTCCTCAGCTTGACCTAATTCAACCAACGGTCTTAGACTCAACCAGAACACTCGACAACTAAGGAAGCCCCTTAGTTGTGATACACTTGAACTCGACAGCTTAGGAAGCCCCTATCTGTGATAACCCAAACTAGACAGCTTAGGAAGCCCCTAGCTGTGATAACCCAAACTAGACAGTTGGAAAGCCTCCAACTGTGATACACAAATGAATGGTCTACTCAGAAAGCCTCTGAGTACAGATAGCTGTGATTACTTGAGGAAGTACCCAAGTGAAGGCAGGAAGCCTGATACACTAGGAAAGTCTCCTAGTGCGACACCGACACAGTTGGAAAGCCTCCAACTGCGATATATGAAGCCGAGGCTGAGTCAAGGACCTATAGTCTTAACAAAAGGTCAAGCTGATCTACGAAGTCCACCTACCTAGGTGCAGACACAACATCTTTCAGACAAAGCCCAGACAGACCTCTGACAGGAGCATCAACATCAGGAAGAACCTTGTGGTATAGATACCAAGGTCGACTAGTACGATACTCAGAACCAGCACAAAAGTGGTTCTCGAAGCGAACAGAAGACAAGGAACCAAGATACCTCACTGAAGAAGACTTCAGACCAACAAGCAAAGAAGAAACCCCAGAACGAGACCCATTCTCCTTATCAAATGACAACATCCCCGATAACATGTCTACCGAACCCACCGCATCAAACAAGGAGATTAGAATCCGAACCCCCTCTGACTTCACAGGGGACCGAACTAGAACCGCAAAGTTCTTACAAGAAGTGAAACTCTATCTGAGAGTAAACACGGAATCTATGACACAGATGAAAAGAAAATCATCTTTGCATTGTCATTTATGAATGGAGGAACTGCCGTGCCCTGGGCACAGACATGGGCAGAAAAGGAAGACCTAGGAACATGGTCAGCCTTCGAAATGGTGCTCAAAGTAGCGTTCACCCCGATCGATGAAGCTGGCAGAGCCAGAACCAAAATGAAAACACTGAAGCAGGGACAGGACCTGGAGGATTACATTGCGCAATTCCGAATCCTGCGAGAGAAGGCAGGGATCAATGACAATACCGCCTTGATCAAACTCTTCATGGATGGGTTAAACCCCAAGCTCCTTGAAAGAGTATTCAACATGGAAACAATCCCCACAACCCTCGAAGGGATGATCAATGCCACCTCCAAATACGATGGACAATGGAGGAGAGCAAAAGCAATAACTGGGAAATTACAGGAGAGCTGGGCAAAGAGGCCCGCAAACTCTAAACCGAAAGAAACCCCACTAGAAATCAACCAACTCTCCGACCAGGAGAGGGTCAAACACATGAAGAAGGGGCTATGCTTTGTGTGCCACCAACCCGGGCACAGAGCAACCAAACACAAGAAAGGGGAAACGAGAACCGAGAACCGGCCATTCCCAAAGAAGAAGAAAGGTGAAGAAGCCTACTCAAAGATCCGAGCAATCATAGAGGATCTCGACGAAGAAGACAGGACGAGGGCTCTCGCCGCAATTGAGGATGAGGGTTTTTAAAGAGGTGGCCTGCCTCGATGCCAGGTACCACCAAACTTTCCGTTAGCTCTGTACTACTAGCCACTTTGAAAGATCAATCTATGCATCTAGATGTCAAAGTGCTAGGAGCAGACGGGAGGAAAGTCATCGAAACCGAAGCCCTACTCGACTCAGGAGTGGGAGGAGTATTCATGAGCCACAAATTCGCAGCAGAAAACGGACTCAGGCTGCGCCCCCTGGAAAGAATCATCAAAGTAAGGAATGTGGATGGAACCCCAAACAAGAAAGGGGAAATTTCCCAATATGCCAGGGGACCACTAACAATCAATGGGCGAACATTCCTGACGACCTTCCTGATCGCGGGATTAGGAGGAGAAGCAATCATCTTGGGCCTGCCATGGCTCAGGAAGATTAACCCTGTGATCAACTGGAGGACTGGAACCTTCCAGTTCAGGGCAAAGAACAAGGGTCACACAGAACTCTCATACGGGAAAGGAAGAACCCTCATCGGGAGGGTGTGAACTGAGAAACCCAATGAAGGGTGCCTATCGTGGCGCCAGAAGGGAACTGAGGAAAAGAAGAACCCCTTCAACATGACAAAAGAAGAATGGCAGGCATGGTGCCGAAGAATAGTCGCCAGAGAAAAAGAAAAGGTCGATCTCAAAATAAAGACAAGAGAAGAGCAATGGGCGCAATTCAAGAGGCTGGCTGCCAGGGAAAGAGAAAGACTCCTTTCCAAGACAAAGACACTGACAAAAGAAGAACGGCTTGAGCAATGCTGAAAAATCATCGTCAAAGCAAATGTGATGGGAGGAGCCCTCCACACCAAACCAAAAAGAAACAGAATGCCCACTGAGACCAGAAGGGCGACGATAGAAGAAGTAAACAACGAAGAGATTGCAGTGGCAACTCTTCATGATGCGGAGCCCATTGGGCCACAGGACGAAGAAAGCACTGGGAAGGAAAACCCAGCACAGGCAAACCATGAACAGGCAACAGAACAGGCAACGGAACAGGCAACAGAACAACCGAAAGAGACACCCAAACCAAAGATTGAAGACAACGAGCTACTGGTCGCCTACATCCGAGGAGAACCCATCATTGGAATATTTGAACCAGCTAAGACACCGCTGACAGAGGAATATGACGAGCCAAGATACAGATATTCTCAGACGACAAAGAAAATCTCTCGGATCATGAAGGCAAAAGGATCACCGCGATATGCTTATGGACAAAACATCTGGATTAGGGCAAAGACATCGGTCTCTCAACACCTGACACACAAGAAGGAAGGAGAGCCCAAACAGAAGACCCTAGACGAACTACTCCCCAAACAGTACAAGGAGTATCGACAGATATTTGAAAAGGAAGCATCAGAACGATTCCCAGAATCAAGACCCTGGGATCATGCGATCGAACTAAAACCGGACTTTGTAGTGAAGGATTGCAGGGTTTACCCATTGTCGCTGGCAGAACAGAAGAAACTCAACGAGTTTCTAGACGAGGGCCTGCAGAAAGGATACATCCAACCATCGAAATCGCCCATGGCGTCGCCATTCTTCTTTGTTGTGAAGAAGGACTCGGATGCGCTACGACCCTGCCAAGATTACAGGTACTTGAATAATGGAACAATCAAAAACACCTACCTGCTGCCACTGGTAGGAGACCTGTTGGACAAACTAAGAGGGGTGAAATGGTTTACGAAATTGGACATCCGATGGGGATATCACAACATCAGGATCAAAGATGGAGATCAATGGAAAGCAGCCTTCAAGACAAATCGGGGGCTGTTTGAACCAATGGTGATGTTCTTTGGATTATGCAACTCACCAGCGACCTTCCAGGCAATGATGAACGAGATATTCCATGACATGATTGGAGAAGGATGGCTCATGATCTACATGGACGACATCCTGATATTCTCCAAGGATCAGAATGAACACCAGGAAAGGACAAAAAGAGTACTGCAAAGACTGGCGGAAAATGACTTATACCTGAAGCTGGAGAAGTGCAAGTTTGATGTCCATGAAGTGGAATTCTTGGGTCTGATCATCCGACCCAACGAGATTGCCATGGACAACACGAAACTGGCAGGTATACAGGAGTGGCCAACGCCGACAAACGTAAAAGCAGTCAGATCTTTCCTGGGATTTGGAAACTTCTACAGGAAGTTTATCGGACATTTTGCAGAGACAAGCAGACCGCTTAATGAGTTGACGAAGAAGGACAAAACCTTCAACTGGACAACCGAATGCGAACAGGCCTTTCAGATGCTGAAAAGGAAATTTGCAGAAGCACCGGTACTGCTGATGCCAGACCCAACAAAGCCATTCACAATCGAATCAGATGCCTCAAAACACGCGACAGGAGGAGTGCTGAGACAAAGGGATACAAATGGAGACTGGCATCCATGCGGATACATATCGCATGCGCTGACACCAACAGAATGGAACTACGAGATATACGACAGGGAACTTCTGGCGATAGTACGATCACTAGAAACCTGGAGGCACTACCTGATGGGCTCAGATCACCAGGTAGTAATTCTCTCGGATCACAAGAACCTGACATATTTCCGAACGGCACAGAAACTAAACAGGAGACAGGCAAGATGGAGCTTATTCTTGTCAGAATTTGAATTACAGCTTGTTCACGTGCCCGGATCTCAAATGGTGCAAAGTGATGCTTTATCACGAAGGGCCGACCACGTACCGGAAGAAGACAATGACAATGAAGATATCACGATGTTACCAGAGACAGTATTCGTGAAATTCATTGACACCAAACTACATGACCTCCTTGCAGGGAGCATCATGAAAGATGACCTGGTGAAGAGCGCAATCGAGGCGCTAAAGACCAAAGGAACACTGTCAATAAAGTCGGCGTTAGAAGACTGGAAGATTGAGGATGGCCTCCTATTCTTCCGAAATCGATGCTACGTCCCTGACTGCGGGGACATACAAAAGAAGCTGGTACAGAAATACCACGAAGAGGTAACCAGCGGACACCAGACTACCGAAATGGTTAGAAGGGACTACTGGTGGCCAGGAATGATGACATACATCAAGAACTACGTTGCCGGATGCGCTACATGCCAGCAGATGAAAGTCAACACCCACCTGATGACACCACCCCTACAACCAATCAAGTCCGAAGCAACAAGGCCATTTGCGATGGTGACGACTGACTTCATAACTGACCTACCGGAGTCCGACGGTTATGATGCGCTCATGGTCGTGGTAGACCATGGGCTTATGAAGGGGGTAATTTTCATCCCTTGCAAGAAAACGATCGATGCACTGGGAGCAGCGACTCTCTATCTGGATTACGTCTACAAATGGTTCGGCCTTCCAGACAAGGTAATATCGGACAGGGACCCCAGATTCGCCTCACAGCTATTCCAAGAATTAGGAAGATTGCTCGGAATCAAGCTGGCAATGAGTACGGCATACCACCCCCAGACCGATGGAGAAACAGAATGGGTGAATCAGGAAGTAGAAGTCTACCTACGGATCTTCTGCTTGAACAACCAAGAAAAATGGAAGCACTTCCTTCCAACAGCAGAGTTCATGCACAACCAAAGGATGCACTCCACCCAGAAAAGCTCCCCATTCTACCTGATGATGGGCTATGAACCAAAGGCGATCCCACTCCCATACCTGAAAACAAACATACCGGCTATAGAGAAACGGATAGTTGCGTTGCAACAAGCCTGAGATGAAGCAAAGGCAACTCATGAGTTGGCCAGACAGCTGATGGCAGAAAGAACCACACGGCACTTCACGCCATTCAAAGAAGGAGACAGGGTGTGGCTAGAAGCAAAAAACCTCAAAACGACACATGCGACAAAGAAACTTGCACCCAAAAGAGAAGGACCATTCTCCATCGAGAAGGTTCTAAGCCCCCTCTCCTATTGACTAAAGCTACCAAACCAATGGAAAATACACCCGGTATTCCACGCGGCACTCCTCACCCCATATAAAGAAACCGAGATGCATGGTCCAAACTTCCCAGAACCTCCACCGGATCTAATAGAAGGTGAATCAGAGTACGAAGTGGAAGCGATCATTGGACATAAAAAGAAAGGAAGGACCATGCACTTCTTAGTGAAGTGGGTCAGATACCCGACCTTGGAGAACTCCTGGGAGCCCGAGGGAAACCTGAAACATGCCAAGAAAATCCTTGGAGCATATAAACAGTGACAACAGCTGTAGAACCCCCCCAGAACCAAGAACCCACACCCTGACATGGCAGAACAGACACCCATCATACCCCCCAAACGATGTTTCAACAAACAGTTCCTATGAGACCCATCAAACATCGACACACCTCACCCACGACCCAGCCAGATATCATCTCGCGAGAATATGCTTCTACTATCAGAGCACCATTGACCAAATGAAGAGAAACCTAGAAGAAGCCATGAACAATGCCGATGACCTCGGTATCGAACAGGCTATCCAAGACATGACCAATGCACGGTCAGATAGAATAAGAGCAGTTGAAAGAAACCCTCATACTCCCACAGATCACCCCAGATGCCAACGAAACTCCCCCTCACCCTACAACAGGCAGAAAAACAGAAGAACAACACACACCGCCTCTGGAAACGCCTCCCCTTCTACGAGCAACCAGACGAACACCTCCCTAGCAATCATCGACCTCACCACGCCAGAACCTGAACCTCGATCGACCCAACCACCATGGTCCCCTCCCCATATGAGAAGTGCCAGGTGCTTCATTTGCCACCAGATCAGACATTTCAGCCTGATCTGCCAGAAGCACATCTGCAGGTACTGCAAATGACGAGGCCCCGGGCACTACAGCCCCGGCTGCCTGACACGGCAGCAGAAAGAACAGGAGGAGGCACGAAGACAACTAGACTTCCTCGAGGCGGGATACAATGACTTTGACAATGAAGTGATGGCAAACATGACTGGGGAACCCTATGGGGAAGTGTAGAAGCACGGAGAGAATAGTTCAAAGTCGAAGTCGGTGACTTCGAAGATAGACGGGAGGTGATGTTATGATTTGTCTACAGGAACCCACAAGTACGGGCAGTTCATTTTTCCATTCGACTCGACTCCCCTCCGATGGCAGATGCCCTGATGCATGATGACTCCATGCACCCGAACCACTCCCACATGCACCGTGGTATGACAACCCCTTCACATGAGGTCCGTGACATCGGATCCTTGACATCGGACGCCTCATGCAAGGCATGAGGCCTGTCTTTTCTATTGTTCTTTCTATTTATACTTGATAACAATCCTACGTTCCGATTGGACAATAGATATCTTCGAACCGTATATAAGCTGTAGTAATACTGCCTGTATTCCTCAGCTTGACCTAATTCAACCAACGGTCTTAGACTCAACCAGAACACTCGACAACTAAGGAAGCCCCTTAGTTGTGATACACTCGAACTCGACAGCTTAGGAAGCCCCTAGCTGTGATAACCCAAACTAGACAGTTGGAAAGCCTCCAACTGTGATACACGAACGAATGGTCTACTCAGAAAGCCTCTGAGTACAGATAGCCGTGATTACTTGAGGAAGTACCCAAGTGAAGGCAGGAAGCCTGATACACTAGGAAAGTCTCCTAGTGCGACACCGACACAGTTGGAAAGCCTCCAACTGCGATATACGAAGCAGAGGCTGAGTCAAGGACCTATAGTCTTAACAGGTACCCAGTCAGTGGCTTCTATATCAGAATGTGGACACTACTGTGCAATATGTAAAGCAAAAATGGATAAAACACACCTAGGGCTCAGCCTGCACTGATTCTTGAGCCCTGGGTGTGCTTCAATCAGAAACACTGCCTGTTTGATTGATGACACACTGGATTTTGATCTGATTTGGCTGTGGGACCTGAGAAGCCAAGCTCTGCTGAGAGCTGGTTCTCAGCCATTTCTTATCTGTTCTGCATCAAACTTTGACATCATCCAGCTGGCAACTTTGACCACCTTTCCCAGTGCTCTCCCCCATTGTCATGTTATCAAGGAGTCCCTATCTTGTGTCCTCCAGACATGCAACAGACAAAGTCTGCTTCATGTCAGATGAGATCAACATGAGTCTGACATGTCAAGGGGCATGAGTTTTTTTTTGTGTGTCAAACAGCAGTGCTGCCTTCTTCATTCTCTGATGTTCTTGCATTTTTAGTGATTTTTTATGTACTGCAGGTCCTCATTTGACTTTTATTACAATGTCATGATCATACTCATTGTTGAGATGGTTCTGGGAGAAAGGTGTCATGCTGGATAGAACTGGTGATCCAGGTGCAAAATTTGACCTAATTCAATACCTCTGAAGGCTGATTCAAGGCCCTCTTAGTTTGTTTTGAATATTCCCAATGTTGCAAGATTTCAAGTAGTTCAGCTAGATCAACAGTTTCATTTTATGTGAATATGTAGTCTTCAACATGTTTTCTGGATCAACAACAACATTTTACCCTGCTCCATGCCTTGTGAAACTTCACTTGAACATGTTGCGAACACTCAAACCCTTCAAGAACAGCTTGTGCATTTTGCTCAAATACCCAGCCACCTTGAAGCCTCTCCCACACAAATCTGAACTGCCAACCATGTCTCCCTCTTCTGATGAACCTCCCCTTCCTGAATTAATCCCCGACCTGTCAGATCTCACTCAGGCGCATGGAGCTTGCACTTGCTGCTCTCGTCGCCTCTGGCACCAAGCCCAATGGCAACCCCAACCTCTCAATCCAAAAGACAGCATTCAAATATGAGGTCCCATGAAGCACCCCCAATGATTGATGGAATGGCACTCCAACTCACAAAGAAGACCATGTGCATGAGCTCCTACTTACCCCTGCACAAGAGGAGGTGCTGATTGAGTGGATCAAAGTAATGGGCTGCTGAGGGATTCCCATGACTATGACAATGATCATTGATCATGTTTCCAATATCATTGGTCATGCCACTGTTGGTGAGTCGTGGGTGAAGCACTTCACAGCTCATCATCCTGAGCTGAAGGTGAGGTGGTCTTCGACATTGGAGAAGTGCCGTGCAGTGTCATTGAATCCAGTGCTCATTAACAAATTTTATGATCTATTGGAAGACATGATCAAGGAGTATGGTATTCCAGCTGAAAATATTTACAATATGGATGAAAAAGGGATTCAGCTTGGTGTTGGACAGAAGGTCAAGGTCTTTGTTAACCATGATCAGAAGGATGTGTACTCAGTGGAGGATGGTAACTGCAAGCTCATCACAGTCATTGAAACTGTATGTGCTGATGGATCATGCCTTCAGCCTTCAGTGATCTATCAGGGAAAGTGTTGCGACTGTTAAGTACTGAACTTGAAGGGGAAGTCATCGGAATTCCAGTCATACCTGGACGATAGAAGTTGTAGAGGATGGATCAAGTAAGACAGGGAATCCTATGGAAATCCAGGGCAGGGTTTACTTGATGTGTTGTACCAAGTGGGGGAGCAGAAAGGACTTGGCTTCAACTTATAAGAAGTTGCGCCCTTCTCCTCGTCAAGTGTCCTAATTTCAAGGCGAGGGTAAGGAAGATGACCAGAGGTCCGGAGAATTTCTGGAGAGGATGAGTAAGAGTTCAAAAATGACTTAAGAACGTAATTGGAGTTTAAAGAGGATAGGATTAAGTGGGAGACTTGGTTGATTTACAAACTGGCAATACAAAACGGAAGTAGCTAGCCTAAATACTAAGTTCAGAGTTTCCGAGGCTGTGGCTAATATGAAAACTGGCTTCCAAGGCAATTCCTGAAACCGTTTCACTTAATTGGAAATGAGGCAATTTTGCCTCTAGGCAGTGCTGCTGATAGGAGGGGGGCTGTGATGTAAGGCAGCCAGGAAGGGGGGCGGAAAACAATCAGAAGTCCAGTCAGAAGAATTGGTCTTGACAGCAACCTCGAGTGGGGTTGAAACAACCCATGTAATGCAAGGTATGTATGTCACAATTTGTCATGATTCACCTCTGACCTGTAAGTTAGTATATCTCACTCACCCAAAGGCTGGATGGATCAGGAGCTAGGTGAATTATGGTTGATAAAAGATTTTGACCCAGCTACTGCTGCAAGAAATATGACACAAGGCCACCATCTCTTGATCCTTGATGGTCACAATTTGCACTGTACATATGGATTCTGTAAATTTGCAGTGGACCACAACATTGTTGTTACTTGCCTCCCATCCCATACTACACATGCTCTTCAACCTTGTGATGTTGCCTGCTTTGGACCCTTAGCATCTGCATGGAAATCTGAAGTCAATTCAGCTTCTGCAGATTATGTGGAGATCACAAAATGGAATCTACTGGTATTCTATGAAAAGGCTAGGGAGTGAGCACTAAAGAAGACTACAATAATGTTGGCCTTTGCCAAGACTGGGATTTGGCCCTTGAATCGCCACATCTTAGAGCCAAGCATCTTCGAGCCATCAAAAAATACAACAACAGACTCACAACCATTACCAGCAAGGCTCCCAACACTTCTTGTCCCCATTAGGATCCCTTATGGTGGTGCAGATCCCAATGTTCCTACTACCGAGAATGAAGCTCACTATATCATCCCTCTTCCCCCAGTACTACCTCATACTGCAACCAGGCAAGATCTTTGCCATGAGAACTAGATGCTTCAGGATACACTCCATCTCGCAGAGGTGCAACTGGAAAAGGATTTTACTCAGATGAAGTTAATGGACTCAATGCTTATGCAAACGAGCTTATGTAAAGGAGAAAAGAAAAATGGAAAAACAAGAGATGACCCAGGCCCATGCTCATCTAATGACTGATACAGAGAATCTTGATGCACTCGCAGAAAAAGACTTTGCGAGGAACTGGAAGGAGGTCGTGAAAGAACTGCAGCCAATTTTCAAGCGGATATGGAAGAGGATCACTGACCACTATAAAGACATTGTGGATGCCAATAAAAGCGCAGATAAGGCAAGGAAGGCACAGGAAAGAGCAGCTAAAAAGGCCATGGAGGCTGCAGAGAAAGCGAGGAAGCAAGCGGCGAGGGAGGAGGCTGCAGCGACAAGGGCCATACAAGGCAGAGGCTGTGGTTGGCAGCAGGGGCATAGTCGAGCTGGTTGAGGCCAGGGTCGTGGCCAGGGTAAAGGGAGAGGCACTGGTGGCATTGATTCAGAGGGAGCTTCGGAGGGAGAAATTTTCAACAGCGCATCTTCAAGTACAGAGGATGAGTGCGAAGATGGGCATTCTGAGTCTTCTGATGTAGCCACAGTTGGAGACAATGATCAGCCATGTGATATGCAAGATGATGGAGCAGTTGGCATACCGATACCACCCGTCGAGCAGGGGATACAACCAAGACCCTGCCCAAGGCCAAAATATCGGATTCTGGCACCTATACCACAATGATGAGGCGAGAGGCAAAGCCAGGATGGTCACAGAGGGCAAAAACAAAGCTGAGAATGGACATCATTATCCTAGAAGATCAAACTGTACTTACACGAGAAATAGATGGATAGCATACATACCAATATACCAAGTTTTGTAATGATCCACACATTGTTGAGTGAGTAACAAGGAATCGAAGACAAGGGGTGTGTTGAAGTGAAAGTTCCCACGTGTGGCCGAGTACCTGACAAGATCATGTGTGGCAGCATATTATACTATTAGTATTAATATTATAGTACTCATGTGCCCCTTCCCCCTTGTCGAAGGATGAAAAGGACCCATACCTGAGAAGGTTATCCAAGCCCATGAGTCAAAGACCATGCACCGACCCCAGTTCAATGCCCATGGCAAAGGACGATGTACCAGAGGAGGATGAGGCACCAGAGGAAGACGAGGAGGAAGAGGCTATAGAGATGAGCCTGGCTACCCCCCTCACGACAGAAACTACATATGCTCCCAAAACCTATGAAATTGTTTCTTTTCCGTACACACCTACACCCCCCTACATACTGAAGCAGCACTAGACTACCCGTGTATAAAGACATATGACCACCGATGTAAGCCATGACTCAGTTATCCCAAAATGTCACCAATGACCCACATCACATGATTCCAACAACAAAGAAACAATGACAAAGACTTGTCTCCATATAACTATGACTCTAGAAACACTGTCCCTCCAAAAACCAAGACAACCCCCAATGTGACCTGACACCATAATGTCCCCTTGAGGAGAAATCACCCAATCCCCAAGCTCACCAAATGCCTCACAACATGAGTGGGCCTGCGAAATTCACCTAGAAGTGCTACACAGCACCCCCAGTAACGAATTAACCATCACAGACCTGGAATACCACAGAGAATTACTCTCTCACAACCCTAGTCCTGTCTCAAGCCGGCCAAAGAAAAAAGTCAAAGGCAATGATCACAAAGCCCAACCATGGACAATTACCCTTAACACCCCCCCTGACGATGACAAACTACCCCACAAACAACCACCTAGCATACCTGAAGGTGCCCACATAATCAATCCAGCTCGACCCTCAGCTAGCCCAAAGAAGACTACCTCCTCACTGCACAAGACCCCCTATATCCCATACTGTCCCCCTGCCTTCCAAGACCAAAACCTTGAAGATGGTGAAATCCCCAATGCGTGCACCCCCCTGCAGTACACCCTACTTGACAATAACTCAAGCCCACCCCACAAAGGCCCCACCGTGGCTGCAACACTGATAGGAGCCACCCACGACACAGAAAACCTCTTCAACCAGCGCCATAACCCCCACTATGGGACCACCCAGACTGGGAAGAAGCCTGAACTGCCACTCACCATGCCAATCCCCTACACTACCAAGCGCTTCCCTAAGTTTATGCCGTCCTATGCCACCCTCTTCGGGAATCTACACGAGGCAACCCTAAAGCAATTACAAAACCAACCTGAGCGCTACATCGCTCTCATACCTTTCGGTCCCAGCCAATGCCTCACCCAAGACCACCCCAAGCTGGGCAAGGACATAGAGACTTTCCTCAAGTCCTTCAGTTTCCCTGGAAGCAACCACCTTCGTGTTGCATGCCCCACTCCAAACATTAACCCTGACCCACAAGCCCGCTTCTCCAAACCCTTCCCCTACCTACTAATAAACTCACCCGCACCGCTCAGCCAGCTACTTCTCTGGCAGCAGACCTTTGCCTTCCAGATAAACTCTCAATGCATTGCTTTCAACGCTGTCAACATTGACCCACAGGCCTGGTCATGGGTGATCCACAATTTTACCGGGCCTTTTGTCACCCCTGAACCATCTCATATGGTTAATGCATTACACACAATAACAACCACACTGATAAACGACTGCACCTTCTCAAACTCTACCAATAACCACCTCGCTAAACAGGGCGCCGGCACAACCACTACAGAACGGACCTTGATGTCACTATCCACCTTCTGCCTTACCTTCGTCCCCCGCACTGTAGATGGCATGGAACGACCCATATGGCAGCTACAAGGAAGGCCCGCCACAAACAACCTTAATGCCCATCGAACCTGGCTACAAATCATACATCGAACCACCTTTATGATGGATGGAATAACCTGACTAGACCCAGACACCACCCCCTTTGGATGTGTTTGGTGTAAAGCTGAAACTCATGGCAGTGAGAACTGCCCCCTCCCAAATGTAGATGACTGGAAAGGTCCAACCCCCTCTCCTGAACACCTCGTCCCAGACCCCCCTGTCCATGGGAACCGAAAGCATAGGAAACAGAATCCAAAGTAAACTTACATACATACTTGTGCTGTACATCCATAATAAAACATGATACCCCTATGTACTACACAACACCATGTTTCGGGACATGGTTTTCTCCTGCTTAAGCATAGGTCGCACACACACTTGCTGTGGGGCTTCTGCCCAACAGCAAATGTAACGACCTCACACACCAGGCCCTGGGGGAAGCCTGACCAAACTGCCGGAAATGGGTCTGAGCTACCCGAACAACTCAGCCCCCCTGCAGCCCCCCAAGACCCCTGCGCAACCGGCCTGGCAGGCCTGCGCAGGCATCCATGCCTCACACAACCACAACCAAAACTGTACCACCTCAGGCTTCCCATCGAGAGTTCCTGGAAGGAGTCCTGAGCCACCTGCAGCTCAGACACCTGAGGAAAGGAACTCTACAAGACCACACTGCTGGGCCATACTGAATGGCAGACCATGACACCACCCAAGGGAACCAGACCCGCCACATGAGCAAAATAATTCCCCCACACTGGGAATAAATCCTATGCAGCACCAAACCACATCCAACGGACAGGCTACCCTAAGCCCACATCACCCCCCAGAAAACAACACCGAAAATGAAACCCTGGACAGGAACACTGACCCAGACACTGAGAGAGAGGACCCACCAGACGAACAATGGGACCACATCCCAAGCTCAGATGGCCTACAACCAGAAGAACCAAATCACCCACCAACACCCCTGGCTGCACAAAGATGGAATAAACATTGGAAAAACACCCGAGCAAGCCTAAAAACTGCATTTTTAAATATAAAAGGATACGGCCAATCTAGTCAGGGCTCAAAATGGGTACACGTCAATCAGCTAGTGAGAGAACAGCGCATCGGAATATTAGCAATCCAAGAATCACACATGAATGAGGACCACTGAAAAGAAACTGAAGACCTTTTCAACAGATGCCTGCAAATACTCACATCCGCAGACCCCACCAACCTGACGCAAAAGGCTGGAGTCGCTTTAGTCCTAAATAAAGCAATTGTCGACACTGACAACATAGCGCAACATGATATAATCCCTGGACGAGCCACCCTCATCACCCTGAACTGGAGCAGAGACAAAAAACTTACTGTACTGGCTGTATATGCCCCAAACTCCCCAACAGAAAATGCCACCTTCTGGGAAAAAATAAATACATCCCTCACAAGCAACCCCCGGCTCCCCCGCCCCCAGGTCATGCTAGGCGACTTTAACATGGTCAAAGATGTGATAGACTGACTTCCAATGCATGAGGAAAGGAACTGATCCCCCGAAACTCTCAGAG
Source organism: Tricholoma matsutake (assembly GCA_026075535.2). NCBI lineage: Eukaryota > Fungi > Basidiomycota > Agaricomycetes > Agaricales > Tricholomataceae > Tricholoma > Tricholoma matsutake. The sequence continues at coordinate 9,602,450 of AP026543.1, read as the reverse complement.
AACTAAAACATACTCTGAGACTCCATGATGGCTGGCGCTCAACCTTCCCCGACACTAAAGCATATTTCTTCCACCAAATTGCCACCAGAATCCACTCCCGAATTGACCAGATCTACATAATGAACAGTCTCTTGGAATGGTTGCAAAAGTGGGAGATAAACCCCACAGGAATCCCCAATGCTGACCACTGGATGGTATCCACAAACCTGGTAAACAGTGCCATGCCCGAGACTGGAAAAGGCAGATGGTCCATATCTCCAAAAATACACAAGGATATAACCTTCAAGAAAACTGTAAGAGAGGCCAGAAAAACCACAATTGAAACCCTAGATAATTACACACCTGAGCAAAGAACTATGATGAATAACCCGCAGACAACCTATGCTACCTTCAAAGACAAAATAATGAGCCAAGCACGAAAAAGGGAACAAACAATGTCCAAGATGGCCCATGAAGCACAAAAACTCCTAGACCAACCCAAAACACTGCAAAATGGCCCCCAAGATGAAGGCGTCCAAATACAAACCCATGAACTCACCAAAAAGATAACCAAACTAGAAAGGCACCGACACCAAAAAGTTAGGGGAGACATGAGAGTAAAGAACCGACTAGAGGGTGAAACTATGTCGAAGTACTGGATCCGCTCTAACAAGAAAGTCAAACCTCAGGATATAATATATGCAGTTAAGAAACCTATGAACAACCTAAACAACGAGAACCAAAACACTGAAACACATGAGAAAAACTCACAGCGCATGGCTGAACTAGCCAGACTATACCATGACAACCTACAGAATCAAGGATGTGAAAACCGACACCCCGAAACAAGGGACCCCATAATCCATGATACCCTAGGGAACATTGACATCGAGCCTAACCCCCCTGATGCCCAGGTAATGAGCTCCCTAATCACCGAAGAAGAAGTTGAAAATGCTCTGAAACTCTCCGATAATGACAAGGCTGCTGGGCTTGATGGCACAACCTATGAGATGTGGAAATCCATTGCCCAAGACCGAAACAAACACAAATCAGAAGAAAACCCCTTTGATATAATTCGCCTCATGACCGCTGCCTTTAATGACATAGAACAACACGGAACAGTGCCCAGATCCAATTTTGCTGATGGATGGATGTGCCCAATATACAAAAAGAAAGAACATGACAAGATCGAAAATTATAGGCCAATAACCCTACTGAATACTGATTACAAACTAATGACCAAAGTCCTTGCGATGCACCTAGCAAAAGCAGCACCCACGCTCCTCCATAAAAGCCAAGCGGGATTTGTACCTGGCAGGCAGATATCGGAACAGACTCAGCTCCTCAAAATGGTCCTCAACTATGCCAAGGCTACCGAAGAAAATGGTATGATTGTCGCCCTTGACCAAGCCAAAGCATATGACAAAATAGAACACGACTACCTGTGGAAAACACTCCAAGCTTTCAAAATCCCAGACCACTTCGTATGCACCGTACAAAACCTGTACTCAAACGCCTTGACCAAAGTAATGATAAATGGATGCCTGAGCTCCTATTTTCAAGTAACGAGAGGAGTTCGCCAAGGAGACCCCCTATCCTGTCTCCTCTTTAACTTAGGAATTGAGCCCCTAAGCCTAATGCTACAGAAATCCAACCTACAAGGTCTTATCATATCTGGAACCCAAGAGAAACTCTTTGCGACACTGTTTGCAGATGATACAACAACTTTCCTGACGAAAGACGACTCCCTAACTGACCTGACCCGAATTCTTGACCATTGGTGCCTTACTGCAGGAGCCCAATTCAACACAAGCAAAACCCAAATAATACCTATGGGGAGCAAAGCCTTCAGAGAGGACTTTGTCTGAGAGAGAAGAGCAAAGGAAGAACACGAGAAAATACCTGAAAGTATCCACATTGCAAAGGATGGTGAATCAATCCAAATCCTGGGGGCCATGGCTTGGAAATGACACCCCCAACACCACCCCCTGTTCCCCAATAATTGAGAAAATAGATAACACCCTAATGGGATGGGACTGTTCCAAACCCACAATTGAAGGGCACAAAATGCTTGCACAAATGATCGTAGGAGGCTCCACACAGTACCTCACACAAGTACAACAAATGCCCAAACAAATAGAAAAACGGATACAAAAAATCATATGCACATTTATCTGGAGTGACAAGAAGAGCCCCGTGAAAGAAGGTATGCTACTAGCCCCCAAAGTGCTAGGTGGATGAGGATTACTTGATATACAAGCAAGGAATGAAGCGACCCAGCTGATGCTACCTGAATTTTGGCCCATCACGAGCACTATGGGCATACTACGCTGATGCGATAATGATCCTGAATATACCTAAAACTGAAAAAAATATCAGAAATGAAACACAAAGAAACATTTTCCTACAGACATGGAAAACCTACACCGGAAACCACCCAAACAACCAAAACCCGATCGAGATTAAAAACATGTTAGAAACCACAAAGAAATATGGAACACAACTGGAGGTCCTTATGACCACCAAAGACATCACAAGACAGCTACCAATATGGTACCATGCCCAAGCCAAACATAGAATCAGACACCTAATAAACACCCAACATAGCAAATGCCTCCTTAAAACGCACCATATATCCACTGTAGGAGATATGGAGATCCTTGCAGAAAGCAGACTTGCAGACAGCCATCAGGAGTCCTGGTACTGTAGATGTGAACCATGTACAATCCTCCGGGAGACTGGCTGCGAACACCCCTCAGCCTGTATCAAACTTGCCAATGACCTATTAGAAACCCTACCCAAAAAGTGGAACCCCACAAAACTCCCAAATACAGCTAACGCTGCCAAAAACCAACCCAACGAATGGACCACTTTCTCCCCATCCCTAGTAACTGCCAGAACTGTCAGAGACCTTTTCCGAATCTTTACTGAAGGAGAATCACACCTTGGAACCATAATGAACCCAAACCCTGCACATGGACCCAGCACCACTGTTGCAACCACTGGATCCACGCTGAACACAGACACAACCACTGCCCAAGCAGGTGCCGGAGTCTTCTACCTTGAGGGAAACCCAAGAAACAAATCACTCCGACTCCCCCTAACCTTCCCTCAAACCCACCAGGCTGCAGGGCTCATCGCAATCAAAATCACCATAGAGGAAAACAAAGGAGCCCCAAACCTATACATCGAGAGTGACTCTAAATATGCGATTAATGCACTGACTAGAAACCTGGCCAAACATGAAAACCAGGGGTACATCGGAATGGCCAATGCAGAGATCCTCCAGGCCACTACTGCCGCCCTCCAAAATAGGGAAGGAAAGACAATGCTCAAGTGGGTTAAGAGCAACCCTCAACACCAGGGGATTACAGGAGCAAAACAAATGGCAAACCTAGGAGCACAGAAAAACCAAGCAGACGAAGTCGAACTAGCCATTGAACCAGCTTACCAGCTAAAGGGCGCAAAACTAAGCGAACTAATGCAATCTTTAGCATACAAAGGGATCCAACAGAAGAAACTGCAACTAAACCTACATCAAAGGAGAGCCACAATTCAAATGATGGACCAGATACAGAACAAAGTAGAGGACGCAACTGGAAAAATACCTAGTGAAGACCAGATCTGGAAAGCCATCCAACACAAAGATTTCTCGCGGAACGCACACTACTTCTTGTGGATGGCTGCACATAGCGCATATCGAATCGGCAAATACTGGCTAAAAGGAAATTTCCGCGAAGAAATTCAAAATCGATGCGAATGCCCACACTGCGGCACCCCTGAAACGATGGACCATATCTTGACCCAATGTGAATCGCCAGGACAGAAAGAAATATGGGAATTTGCAGAGCAAATTTGGACCCAGAAGAACCTAGAGTGGAGGCAACCATGGATAGGAAATGTTGGAGCAGACTATATACGCTGCACAGTGGAAGAGACAACACGTTCCTTACAACCTACCTGGGGTTTACTTAGACTTACAGCTAGGGTTAGCAGAGGTAAGAACACTATATTCCTACTATAGTACAGGTTCTCCTTATATACATAATAGTAAGGATATCACATGACTCCAGAGGAATATGCATATGAAACATGTATCAATATTGGTAATTAATGTGGGAGAATATGCACATGCAACAATATTGGTAATTAATTTCAACACCCCCCCTCAAACTGTAAAGCGCTCTAAGCAGCTAAGTTTGAACCTCAAAAGTAATTCCGAGAGAGTCTCTAAATTTCCTGAATAGGATGGCGCCAAGGTTCTTTGTGAACATGTCAGCCGGATTATCACTTCCAAGAATGAAAACGACTGTGACTTTGTCATTTTCTATGCATTCGCGGGTGTAGTGGTAGCGAATGTCTATATGTTTGGTCCTTCTTTCCTGAACTGGATTTGATCCAATAAAGATGGATCCCTGATTATCAGCGCAGATTGGTATGTGCTTCAGTGTATATCCAAGTTCCTGGAATAAGGACTCTATCCACACTATCTGCCGACAAGTGTCAGAGAGAGCCATATATTTGGCTTCTGTGGATGACAGTGCTACAGTTTTTTGTAAACGGGACTGCCAGCACACAATGCCACTCGCCAGAGTAGCAAAGTAACCCGTTGTAGATTGGCGCTTGACAGTGTCAGCTGCCCAATCAGAATCTGTGAAGGCCTGCAGCCCCTCGGATTTCTCTCCATCATAGACTATACTGTACTTCTGGGTTCCCACCAGATAGCACATTATGTACATTGCTTTGTCTAGATGTTCTTGGCTAGGATTAGCCGAGAATTGCAACATCTTGATTACCGCGTAAGCGATATCAGGTCGCGTTCCGAGCATCAGATACAATAAAGATCCGATCACAGACTGATATTTCGATCTAAGCGCCGCGTTTGGCGTCGCTGTGTTCTCCGACGGTTTGTAGCCAGTCAGGAGCGGAGTGGGGGCAACTTTGGCATTTGTCATCTCGAACCTCTCGAGCACTTTGGCGAGATATTCTGTTTGATCGAGTTTGACTTTTGTAGTGGTCTGGGTGACGCGCATGCCTAAGAATTCCGTGACTTTTTCAGTACTATGGCACTCCCAATGCTTCAGGCAAGCATTCTTCTTTTCATCCACAAGTTTCTTGTTCTTGCCCATGAACAAGCCATCGTCAACATAGACTAGCACAATAATGATGCTGCCTGTCTTAGGATCCTTGTGTATGAAGATGCCGGCATCGGAGCTGGCACGCACAAACCCAATGGTGCACATAAATGCCTCTAGCTCTTTCCACCATGCTAGTGAAGCCTGTTTAAGGCCATACAATGCTTGGTGTAAGCGCATTACTTTGCGCTCTTTACCCTCGAGTCTGAAACCCTCAGGTTGATCCATATAGATCTCCTCATCAAGTTTGCCATATAAAAATGCAGTTTTTACATCTAGACCAGTCATATACATGCCTTCTAGAGATGCAAGGGCAAACATGAGGCGTACGGTCTCGTAGCAGACTACTGGTGAGAAAATCTCATCAAAGTCAATGCCTTCGACTTGTGAAAAGCCTTTGGCCACGAGTCTGGCTTGTTTTCTTCCGTCTGATTTCACAGAGAAAACCCATCTATTTTTGATCGTTTTCCGATCATGTGGAAGATCAACGATATCATAGACTTGTCGCTTGCAAAGAGCCTCTAACTCTTCACAACAAGCCTGTTTCCACTCAAGTTGCTGCTGCCAGGGTAGGCGCGCAATATCGCGAAATTGGTTTGGAACTAGGCTTTTTCCACTTGATGGTGTGACTGCTTTTGACAACAGCCAGCGGATAAGCTCATCTCCACCTTCCTTGGTTATCTTTTTAATATAACCTGCTTTGTCCGGTTCCCCCATTGGGTAATCATGTTCTTGATTATTGGAATCGGGCACACTCTCGTGGGGTGCCGAACTCGGTCCAGCAACTGGTTCTTGCTGTTGAGGTCGTGGTCGTGTTCGGTTATGATCCGAATCTTGACCCACAGACTTCTTCCAATATCGATCACGCGCAATGTCTCTCTCTATGTCAGAGGGGAGTCGCTGTTCTCCATAGGCATTGCCGGGACGGTTTGGGATTTTCCTCTGCCTGCCTGATCGATGGGGCAATTGCTGCCATTCCTGTTGATCTTCACGTCTTGGACAAAAGTCCTCAGTGTTAACTGGAGGCGGCGGAGGAGGAGCGTTAGTTGCATCGTCATGCGCCTTTTGCTCGCTTGGTAAATCATCATCATCATCTTCTAATGATGGAGGAAGGGGCGGATTTTGTGGCGGTATAGGGTCATTGCCATCCGTTCCAGATGAGTGGTCGTCATCTTCTGGTTCTGGAGGTGGAAAATCACCAAGGTCTGTCTTGGCAGGAGTTTTAGCTCCGGGACAGCATGGGAACATCGTTTCATCAAATAGTGCCGTAGCACCAATGAATATTGCGCCATTTTGTCGCATGAAACGATATGCTTTAATGCCATCTTCTACTCCAAGGTACGTCATTAACTCCGATCGAGGAGATAATGTTGTTGGACGTTTTTCCTTTGGTAGATAGGCATAAGCACCGCAACCGAAGACCTTCAGATTGTTTAGATCTGGGCGGACCTTTGTCAGGTCCTCAAAAGGTGTCAGCCATTTCAGGTGCCTTATTGGGGTTCGGTTGTATAAATGTGTTGCATGTTCTATGCAAAATTCCCACCATGATTGTGGTAGACAAGCGGTGAATCGCAAGGTTTGCGACTTTTCCATTATTGTCCTTATGGCGCGCTCTGTGTGCCCGTTCTGTTGATGAATGTGGGGTGCAGACATCTCTATTTTGATGCCTAAGTCCTTGAGCTGTTTTTGTAGCTCACGATCCTTGAACTCCCCCCCTGGATCGACACGCCAGCGCTTGATTGTAGCGCCATATTGGGTTTTAGCCATCGCTTGAAATTGTCTAATCGCTGCAGCAGCGTCAGATTTCTTTCTGAGACATTGGACCCAAATATGTGATGTTTTGTCATCAAGAAATACAATGAAGTATTTATGTTTGTGGTATGATAGTACTGGGAGTTCCTTTAGGTTGGAATGTATTAATTCAAAGGATTTGTCAGCTCGTGAGTCTGACTCGGGAAAAGATTTTGAGGTCATTTTCCCTTCTGCACACCCTGGACATATAATTTTGTCTTTAGGAATAATTAAATTCCTTGGGAATTTTATGGTGCTTTTAGGCATTTTCCCTAGCGCCTCTTTGGATGGGTGTCCAAGTCGCCTATGCCAAGTCAAGTAGTCAGCGACATAAATGGTCGCGACATTAACCTTTTTGGTGCTCAATATATGAGTCTGAGCCCAATAGATCATGTCATTCCTCCTTAGAGGGACACAATGCATGATTGGGTTTCCATGCTCGATAAATGAAATGTGTGTGGAGGAACCACGCACATCACTTCCATCTTGTAAAAAGACCCCCATTGACATCAATCAAGTATTAATGTCAGGTATGTAGTAGACGGGGTATAACCGCGTTTCACGCGTCTCTGACTTCCCATGACATACTACCTGGTGTTTAATGAAGACTGCTCCTTTTCCTACTATATGAGTAGTACCAGTGGCTGTTTGGACCAAGGTAGAGTCCTTTCTCGGTAAAGGCTCGTAAGAAGCGAAATCTTTTATTTCACCAGTGAAGTGTTTTGATGTGCCTGAATCCATGATCCAGTTGGCACCTTTCTTACAATCTCCCTTTGCACACATAGCACATATATTAAGATCTAAATAATTCCATGATACATTTAATAGCGGTAAAATTTCACATGAAAAGTTTGCTGTATTCATAGGAATATTAATCTTAGTGCTTGTGGCAGGGAAAAGGACTGACCTGTCATCATATGCCCCTGTATCAAGGGGTTAATCAACGAGCATTTTGTCGATGGCTTTCCACACTTCCTCATCAGACACCGGAGGTTCAGATCCGAGGGAGACGGTATCGTCTTCTACCTCCTCGATCCTAGACTTGGGTTCTGGTTCTATCCTTCTTCTCTTTCCTTCTCGCACCGTCAGGTGCTCTTCCAGCGGTTGCAGATTTTTTGCGCTGCACGGAAGTTGCATTTGCTCGAGGGTGTCTCGAGCTTGCTGATATTTGGCATAAACCGAACGAGAGGTAGAGGCCGCGCCCATATATGCCTGTGCAGGTGGTCGGCGGCGAGGATCCCTTGTGGGAGTGTGTTTGCGTCTTTCAATGCGCTGTATAAGCGGCATCAGCGGTATGATGGTGCCATTACCATTTATGGTGGTATAGGCTTTGGAGGCGAGGTGGGTATGTTTATCCTTCAGCTTCTCCTCCTTAGTCTTTCTGTCCCCATGTCGTCCACGCTTTCAGGACGAGTCTCCGTTGCTGTTTTGCCCTTCTTTGGGCTGCCATTTGGGGTTTCCCCCTTTGCGTTTAACAGCGGAAAGTTTGTTGGCCTGAGGCTGGCCAGTGGGCTTTCCTACTGCTGTGCACCTTGAGGCTTCAGTGACAATGGAGTCCTTGACATGTTTAAATGTCAAGGTGCTAGTAGCGGTCATGTTAAGGACCGTTGCGGACAAGGAATCGTACTCGCATGGCATCGCAGCAAGTAGAATCATTGCTTGCACTAGCTCGGGGATGGCGACGTTAGCAGCCGTAAGGCGCTCAAATTTGTCTGCCATTCTAGCAATCTCCGGTGCGGGGTTTGCAGCTGGGATCTTGATCGCTATTGCAGACCTAAAGTCCGCGAAGACTTGGGAGGGGCCATCCACACCATAATCGGTGCGGATGAGATCCCACACCTCCTCAGCAGTGTCCTTTGAGTTGGCATGCTGCCGAATGGAGGGGGCCAGGCGGAGCACTAGGCTACCAATGGCCTGGTCATTTTTGTTGCTCCAGGTCTGGAGCTTGGCATTAGCATCCGCTACCAAAGTAGCGTTCGTCGCCATCAAGGGAGGCGCCGGGGGTGGTTTTTGCTCCGCCCCGCTAGTTATTTGCCAGAGGCCCTGAGACCTGAGCCATGCCTTCATTGAGTCGGCCCATTGAATGTAATTTGATCCGTCGAAAGTTTGAATGAGTTTCTCAAGAGTTGAAGACATGATTTTGTGGTGGCAGCTGTTAAAAGCGCTCAATCAGTCTTTTTACTCAATAAAACACATTTAACGTTCTCAGGAGAAAACACTCCTTCAGAGTGGTTAACCCTAGTCAACCTAGGTTTTATGTGCAGCTCGCAGGGAGCGCAATGCAGCTCACGAAGAGCGCAAGGTTATAATTTGGAGACGATGAAGTCAACATCGTTCGCAGCCAATTAAGGCACGTTCGCGACGTGCCCAGCAGGGCCCATAACCTGTTGGAGCAGACTATATACGCTGCACAGTGGAAGAGACAACACGTTCCTTACAACCTACCTGGGGTTTACTTAGACTTACAGCTAGGGTTAGCAGAGGTAAGAACACTATATTCCTACTATAGTACAGGTTCTCCTTATATACATAATAGTAAGGATATCACATGACTCCAGAGGAATATGCATATGAAACATGTATCAATATTGGTAATTAATGTGGGAGAATATGCACATGCAACAATATTGGTAATTAATTTCAACAGGAAACATAATATGTTGCGCTCTTACCGAATTTAGAATAAATGATGGGAAACGCATCCCAGGCGCCGAACGTCTATGGAGAATCCTTATATCTGAGTCTGCACACTTAATCTGGAAAATTCGCTGTGAGAGAGTAATAAGAAATGAAAACAATCCCCTCACACCCGAAGAAGTAAGGAACCGATGGCATAAGATGATGGACAATCGCCTCGAAATTGACTGCCGCATGACAAACCCGAGATTTGGAAAAAAGAGCTTCAAAATCAAAACCGTAATCAACACATGGAAAGGCACCCTCGAGAACGAGGAAGACCTCCCCAGTAACTGGACAGAGGTAAGCGGGGTTTTAGTGGGTAGGAGCTGGTCGATACGAGAGGTGTGGGTTAAGCCACACCGTCCCGTTTAGACCGGTTGAGCCCCACACTTTGTGCGTAAATGCATTTCCTCGCGGTATATACACTCTCTATGCTACTCCGGGGTTTTAACTCCCCGGAACCCCTAGCGGGCAACGGGACTGTAACGTTGTTAGAGTCCCAATGCTTCCCCATCGTGGGAAACGCTCCACCAAAAAAAAAAAAAAGAAAAAAAAAATTAATATTATAGTACTCATCGACTTCGGGATGTTCGGAACACCCGTCAATCTCGTGGCCGTGTAGTGCCACTGCGGCACTGCCTCTCGGACATGAAACAGCGCTGGCGAAGCCTCCAGCTCATTCCTTCAAGGGTGTGGTTCACTGCCCTACGGCGATAGTTAAATATGTTAGAATCACAGCAGTTGACCCGCAATTGTTAGGAATTGACTTGACTGTGCTCAAACTCAACTCACAACTCACACTTACCCGTTGGACAATACTATGAGCCTAGTAAGTGTATTGTGGGATAACTACTAGTGTGCTTCTGATTTGCTTTACCAGATCCAACGACACCCAACACAGCGCGGGATTCTAGGATACCTGGGCCAAGTTTTGGTCGGTGCTCAACTCTCCTGTAATTTACTTGCTTATAATTTCTCCAGGGCATTTATCCTGCCACAGAAAATACGACCCTGTTCGTCAGCTTCATTGTCCTTACAAATTTGCATTAACACGGAGTTCACTGTAGGGCCCTGTCTGCACGCTCTACTATATATGGTAGAGATGATTGCATTAACGAGTTCGCTGAAAAAATTCTCAGTGGCACTACCGCGCTCGCCGTGGTCGGGCCTCCATTCATCGGGAAAACGTCTATCGCTCTAGAGGTCGTTAGCCACCCATCTATCCGCGACCGATTTGGTGATCACTGCTACTGGGTTCCTTGTACTGGGCTCACGTCACTAGAAGAATTCCTCCTCCGGTGTTTGGGCCGGCAGTCACTGTCCATTCAATTTGCAAGACATTTTCTTGGATGGCGTTTCGTGCTCGACATGTGGCAGCAAACCATGATAGACAGACTTGCCTATGTGACCGTTCCACAACTTGTGGTTTTGGACGGCTTCGAGGGCATTTGGGATAATTACGATCTGCGAGATCGAGCTGAAGAAATTCTGCGTGCTATGTGTGATATCCCCAAGTTGACCCTATTGATAACCATGCGTGGCATGACGGTCCCATCCGTGGTCGACTGGACTTATCGCCTCGGATCACTCTCTCCCGACGCCGCTCGATCCATTTTCCTCTGCTTTAACCAGGGGCCTGCGACAAACGTTGACAACCTTCTCCAAAAAGTCGGCTTCAATCCGACTCTGGTAGGACTTCTGGCATGCATAGGGAACGAACATGACATGAGGCCTGAGGAGCTGTTGGATGAGTGGGAAAAGGATGGGATTGGGCTCTTTGAGAAGTTCCCCAACGAGATGCGTGAATTTTGTTCTTCTATCGAAGCATCCTTGAAGAGCACCATGGAAAAAACCCCAGATATATGGAAGCTTCTCAGGATTCTCTCCATGTTTCCAAGCGGTTTTCCGCTCACCGAGTTGCTTCGCATCGCCCCAGAAATCAACAACGTAGCTGCGACTGACTTGCCAATGCTTGATCTGGATGACAACTTGTTGAAATTACATTCCCCGATCCGGTCCTACCTCTTCCAATTTCACCCACTCGACGACAATTCAATTCATGACGTATACTCCTATGTCTTCAAGCAAGCCAAGATGCGTGTGTGTCAACCTGGAGAAGCTGAGTTTACTGAGAACGTTCAGTACCTGACCACGTTTGGCAGCAGCATCGAGTCGGTTCTGCTCCATGCACTGGATCGTGGTTGCGAAAGCGCGATAGAGGCTTCCCTTGACTACTCTGCTCTCCTCTGCGCCACCAAACCGCATTTGCCAATCATGAGGAATGCAGTACGTTTGGCACGGCGGCTCCAGTCCAAGAGACTGCTCGCACGCTGTCTTCAAAACCTGGGTGACATGGGCAGGGCAGTCGGCAAAATGGAGCCGGAAAAACCATACCATGAGGCAATTGACTTGTTCACGGCGCTCGGTGACACGGCCAGTGCTGCTCACTGTGAGCGCAACCTTGGACTTTGGACAAATCGATGTGGTTACGGTGGGTTTGACAATCTCAGAAGAGCTGCAGAGATGTTTCATAATTTGGGAGATCAACGAGGAGAAGCGCAGTGCTTCCTCGCTATGGCGGAAGTTTCCAAGGATGCCAGTGACATTCGTCGCTATCTTAACAAAGCGACAATCGTATTCATAGAACTCGGCGACCAACTCCAGATAGCCCAGTGCAAACAGCAAGAGGCCCAAATTTTATTTTCTGAGTGTCAGGTCCAGAATGGCCTCGACTTGCTTTGGGAAGCAGCGGAGATATTTGAGCTGGTGGGCGACGAAAATGCCACTGCCGAATGCCTTCGATATCTTGGAGTTATTTTCCATGCAGCGGGAGCCTCCGAGCATTGTTATGTTATCATGAACCGTGCACTAGAAAAATATCAACGTTTAGGACGGGACCTCGATGCCGCATTTTGCATGAAGTACCTTGCCACACGGTACTGGTCTGACCGCCGCTTTGATGAAGCCATTGCTCTCCAGAAGAAAGCGGTGCCCATCTTCTGGGGGGCCTCGTTCGTTTTCGGAGGAGCCGAAACTAGATTGGAATTGGGCATGTCGCAAATTGCGGCAGGGCACATTGGTGACGCTATCTTGACTCTTGACATTGCCAGGAGAGAAAATCTGAGGACCGAGGTTGCACGCGCAGCTCAACTTTCTGCTTCCTTCTTAAAACTCTGTAAGGAAGCACAAAGTGATGCGGCCCATTACGAGCTCCAACGAATTGCCACAGACAGGTTGTCCAGGATGATATCCTGGGTGGACGCAACGGGGCTAATCCCATACCTCGACGGAGATGCATTAACACTTGTTCAGAGACTCAACTAGGAAAATGGCATGCTGCGGAATCACCGGGTAGCTTTGTTGGGCAAACAGACCATATTAAGTTATTAACTAATTGCATTATGATAGAACTGTTGAAATTCGTCGCCAGGGTCCAAGTTAGAGAAGCAGAACATCAAAATAAGTACAGTCGCATTTGACCTCGGCGAGCTCGAGAGGCAAACAAATAGGGACGTGCGACATCCTGTTATTCTTCCCCTGGCCTCTCGTCAGGAAATGTTTGTAAGTAACTGATAGCATAGCGAAAGTGTTGCAAGAACCAACGACACGGTACGCCCCACACCTGGGGACCTCTACATTTGCGAACACGGCCATGACAGACAATCTCCCAATACACTGGTTAATCAGCCAACAATCTTCGGCACGTTAGTATCCTAATATCCCAGAGCACAGGACGATGGTACTAGTGATCGAGAAACCCTAAGACGGAAGTACAGTTCTGGCAAGGGGTTCCTATGACAGGCAGCCAAGGGGGTTCCACAAAAAAAATTATGCACCTGGGGTCGAATTTTTTTATTAAGGTGATCTTTGGGAGACTAACTAACTAGGGTGGGAACTAATCTCCATATATAGACATGGTCTGACCAGTCCGAGGGCTACAAAACATCCGCAGTGTACTACAGTACATTATATCTGTTATCTTCGATGACACTTTCCTCAATGCATCACCTGGGACATGGCAGCTATGCTGGTTGTCCAGTTATTGACAGCGAGGAGGTGGATTGATGGCCAGGCAGTGTTGTAGTAAGCAATGATCACTGAGCATCATTGATCACAATCTAATCAAATGAAAGTGCTATCTTTGAGGGTTTTTCCAAAGAGGCAGGGTGTCTCAGGCCTCCCAAGAATCCATTTGCTCATGGGACACACTCTGGGTGGGGCTACCAGCCAAAATCATTGTGTCCCAAGAAAAACCAAACCCTCAGTCTGCTGCTGGGAGCCTGGGACATGTAAAAAAATAATTTATGCTCCCATGAATCAAATAGCATCCTGTTTCTAAGCCCAGAAGATATGACTTCTGGCCCATACCCTCAATTTCTTTCTCAAAAATAAACCTCAGATAGCATGATCTTTTGATGATCTTGGGTTAATTTTCATGGCATCTAAACCTTGTCTAGTGTCCTACCAACAGAGCAAAAAAATAAGGGAAATTTTGGGGACCTTTTACAGACCCTTCTACATGTTGCCTAGCTATTTTACATGAAGGTCTGTGGCCAACAGGCTCACAGGCAAATTTTTTATTTTATTTTATTTTATTGGTGGAAGCATTTTTTCCACAATTTGTGGGAGGCCTTTGGGACACTAGAATTCCATTTCTGAAAGACCATCCTGCCTAATATGGGGATGACAACGTTACTCCTCTCGCTGCCTGCTTAGGGGTTCCAAGGAATTTGAACCTCAGAGTAGGGTTACCAGGGAGGAAATGCATTTTATGCACACTGTATGATTACAGTAGTGTGGGACTCATCACATTGGATTATACCCACTAAAACCCCCCAGTGGCTGAACAGGGGTGGGATTTGAACTTGAGACCTCCTGCCTATTGTCAGTTGGTCACAGGGCCTAGGCCAAGTATAATGGTTGCCACTACACCATTGTGCCCCCACAGGCAAAAATTTTAGTTGATCTCAACAGGACTTGGTGATCAGATGATCACTTTGTCATCCTGGGATTTTCCCAAAAGTTGTAGTATACAAGGATTTTAGACCTTGGGAATGCCTGGGGAGCTTTACAGGGTATTCAGACTACCTGTAGACAGTCTCTGACTAATCAAAAAATTGACCTCCAAAAAATATTTAAAGACCACTTTGAGGGGGGGACTAACCAACCCCATATCAGGTATTCATCACATGAAACCCCCTTGCAGGCAGCATGATATCATGTCACTAATTGCATGGGTAAAGTGTAAAATGAAGCCAAAAATGAGCCAAAAATGGCCCAAAAATGGCTACTGTAAACAACCCTATTGATTCATTGGAAGCAGGGCAGCCACAATATCCCTGCCAGGGAAGGGAACTGGGGATCGTATACAGTTGATATTCTCATAATGCATAGCCTTTGGACTGACCTGGCCTATGCATTGTGACACCTATGCATGATGAAAATATGTCACAAATGTGACAGTTCTGTGACCCTGCCAAAGTGTGACCACCGACTCAGTGATAAAAGTCATCTGTTGGCCATCTCGCTGCATACTTGAATAACTGACAGGTGAGGGCAATTCAAGTGAGAAATCCATGTTTGGGTATGACTGACTTGGATGCACAACACCGCTTCTCCAACTCTGGTTCTGAAACCACAACTCTGAAGACTCTGAAGACTCTGAACACAATTTCAACTTTCTCAATATGGTTGTTTGCATAAAGACCAAGTGCCATTTGTCTTTATGTAAAGCAAAGCTTGACCCCCAGGTGTTCATCATCTAGTTGTGGCCACTGAGTGAGGTTCTCATGCTGTGTTGTCTGAGCAGGTTTTGTGGCTCCCAGTGTTCTCAGTGCATCATTACAGACAAGTGCTTCAGTGGTCATTGATATGGGTTTTTTGTGAGGTTTACAGGTGGGTCTAGCAGGCATCTCACTGGCACTGGCTAGGAGCCTCTCAGTTGGTACTATACTATCCCCTGCTATTGGAGACCATTCTAGGTAATTGGGCACATTATTGTAGTGCTTCTGGCATAAAATATTACTGTAAGTCTGTAATTGACCCTGCATTATGGACAAAAATCATTCTAATAATAGGGTCATTCACTGAGTAGCGATTTCAAGGCTGATTTCAGTGTGATTTGAGAATTGATTTCAGTTTCAGCAGACTTCAGCAAGTTTTGGGAGAGTCCAAAATTGAGTTGAAACTGCATCCCAAAACCCCTGCCAAACAATACCAAGCAGAGCTTGAAACATCAGCTCCTGGTCACCCTACCTACTTGTAGCACATACTGCACTGGTTGTAGCTAAGGAAAAGCTATATAAATGACAATACAAGGGTACTGCACTGCTACCTCACCATGCCCACCCTTTCTGACAGACAGCTAGCTGCTGATGCCCTTCACCAGGCCTTCCTAGTGGATTTCCTCACAAGAATTGAAGCTGAACAACTGGAGTTTCTTGATGATGAGCTTCATGACTCAGACTCTTCCACTTCATCCAGTGATACAGAGTCCTCTAGTGGATGGAGCAGTTCATCTTCATCAAGTTCTAGTGACTCAGACTTGGAACCAACACCTGCTGAGCAATATGTTACACAGATGGCTACCCTATTTGTAGACCGATACCTAGAACAGCGGTCCCCAATACCCAAGACAGAGGAACTGATGCATCTCATCCTTCATGAATACAAACATAACCAACCTCATATCTTCCGCTCTTACCTTTGTATTGATCCTGGTTGCTTTGATGATCTTGTTACTGCAATAGAGGATGACAAAGTGTTCCACAACAATTCAAACAATCCTCAAATGCCAGTTGAAGAGCAGGCTGTCATTGCACTCTACCGCCTTGGGGCATTATGGAAATGCTGCTTCATCTCTCAAGGTAGCATTACAGTTTGGAGTGGGAGTAGGAACAGTACACCTTGTGACAACACGTATCTTGAAGGCTACCTGCTCACAGTGTTTCCAATCAGCTTCAGTTCAATGGGCAAGTCCAGAGGCAAAGGCTGCTGCAAAGGAGTGGGTGGAATCAATGTTGTGTCCTGCCTGGCGGAATGGCTGGCTCATGGTAGATGGTACACTTGTACCACTTTTTCAGTGGCCATCTTGGTTTGGAAACATCTGGTTTGATCATAAATCAAACTACTCACTCAATGTTCAGGTAAACTATTTTCTCAAGTGCTTAGGTTGTTGATACTTATGTGTATATCTTTAGCTTGTTTCAACACCTGATTGTCATATTATGGATTTTTGTATTGGCCTTCCAGGAAGTCAACATGACGCAACAGCCTGGCAAGAGACATTGACTGTTCAACAACATGATAGGCTGTTGGAGAAAGATGAATGGGTCTGGGGAGATTCTGCTTATCCTCTACAGAAATGGTGTCAGGCCCCATACAAAAATTGAGTGCTTGCATTCTACATACTATTCTCAGGTTAGGTCTAACTCAGATTTTTCACAGACCTGAAAAAGATACTCCTGAAAACACAACATACAACTATCATGTGTCAGCCATCCATGTATGCTCAGAGCATTGTGTAGGATTTTTGAAAGGAAGATGGTCATCTTTGAAAGACCTACATCTCCCTATTGATGGGGAACAGGGCCTCAAGTATGCAACTTACTGGATTATGGCATGCATCAACCTTCATATGTTTGCTATGAACCATGAGGATGTGCAAAATATGTCAAAAGATAAATTTTACCAACATGGAATCAAGTATCAAAGAAAACACAAGAAGGAGGAGCAAAAGTGGTGGAGAGAACAATGGCAAAGAGCAGCTAGGGAAGAGGAGGAATGTGAACAGAATGATGACATTGATCTCTTAGATGGGCAGATAAAATGAGAAGAGTTAAAGGAAGAATTATTCAAGTATATGAATGACAACAGTATGGACGTAGATAATTAGAACACAGCACAAAATGATTAACATAAGAATTAAAATGATTAACATAAGAATAAGAGGATCATAAAGAGTAAGAAGATTACTAGTTAAAAACTGGGTATAAGAGTAAGAAGAATACTAGTTAAAAACCAGGTCTATACCAAACATCAGGCCAGAAGGGGAAGGGTTAAAGTCAAACATACTACCAGAGGAAGGCCCAGTACCAAGAGCAGGAGCAGGAACCACATGGCTAGAATGAGTATGTCCAAGTCCATGTCCATGCCCCTGAAGCCTGAGATGCTCAAGTTCAACCTGCTTCTCAAGTAACTGAAGCTGGTGTTGACATGCAGATTCAGCCTCATGACACTGAAACTCCATACATGCCATCTCGAGAGCATGCTTTGACTGGTATTTTGCTTGAGATCGGTTGTTCTTCTCTTGCTCCTTGATCTTGGCAATCTTCATGCGCTGAGAATGATCCATGTTGGTTATTTCCTGGACCTTATCAGCAATAGCTTTGTGCTTGTTGGTACATGGGATTGAAGTGAGCAGTTCAATCTTGGCTTTTGGAGTAGGAGTAGCAAGAAATTGAGGTGGGAGGGAAGGGGATGATTGTTACAATTTTCCTTGTAACTCATGAGACCTGACCAACCCGACATACCCAATGATCCCCTCCAGACAGGAGGCACTCCCTGATTCATGCTTAGAGCATGTCCTTGACACCAGACACACACACAACACATGCTGACAACATGCATTCAATCCCCTTCCCATGGAAGGCACCCTTGATGCATGGTGACTCCATGCACCCAAACCCATTCCCACAAATGCTGTGATATGACAGCCCCTTGACATGAGGTCCATGACATCAGACTCTCACGATTGACATGCTGTGCCACAGCATGTCCTTGACATCGGAGCCTCATGCAAGGCATGAGGCTTATTGTTTCTATTCTTACCTGATATGCATCTACCCTCAATATCATCCTCCTCGCCGCTAGGGGGAGGAGTATCTTCATCATCGCTATCACTTCCAGATGAAGGAGAGTCTTCTCCATCTCCTCCAACCCCATTTCCCCCTGGTCCTCCATGCCCAGGGGTATCATCCCTACCTCCCTTCCCCTGCTGGAGGGGGCCATGATCCAGGGTTTCTGACAGCTCCCTGGAAGGGGTCACCTCAAAGGGAAAATCTTTGGAATCGAACCAAATACCCTGGTCGGGAATATTGGTGTGCTGTCCCTCATGGATAGCCTCATTTTGGAATCATTGCAGGGCCACCTTGCTGGCACCATTGTAGTGCACCATTTTTTTCGGCACAGTTCAGTGATAGGTTGTCTCCTCGGCTCAAAGGCCGATTCATCGTTTCAACCACATTCTAATCACATTGGATAACTCGCATGAGGTCCCAGAAGCAGTGCGACCACTCCCGACCAAGTCTACCAAGCGCGATATCGTATCAAACGCAATCAAACATCGTCGAACATCATCGAGCATCGCGAGCATCGTCAAACACGATCGAGCATCATCAAACACAATTGAGCATCGTCAAACGCGATCAAGCATCATCAAATGCAATCGAGCATTGTCAAACACAATCGAGCATCGTCAAACGCGGTCGAGCATCATATCAAATGTGATCAAACATCATCAAGCATCATCAAGCATCATCGAGCATCATCGAGCATTATCGATCGATATCGAGAGACTGCGAGTGACATCAGGCGCCGCATTTGTTATCTATATGGTGGAATAAAATGTGCCAGGAAGTATTCCAACTCGTGCTCAAACTTGCTGATAGTAGGTCAGCCTCATTCCAAGTCCCTATCGTGCACAGAACCTGCTGGATGCATTATTGCAAGACTTAGTGCAGTTTATACACAAAGGACAGTCCCCTTTTAGTTCTATACCCTTTATTACTCTTTCATCATATGATATATATCTTTCTTGTTCGGATTCCAGTCTCCTTTTTGGCCTTGTGCCTTAACTCATATCTTTTGCCTCATGTTCTACACATGTTCTCTAGCCTTTTTAGGTACTTTCTTTATTTTATATGAAAAGATGTACTAGATACAAAGAAAAACAAGAAGGTCGTCGTCTTCCTCCCAGATCACAGTGATTTGAGAGTTTGGTTTAGTCTTATTCAGTCCGAAGTTTGGTGTTTTATGCTAAACTTCCTCAAAATTCCTCAAAATTCCTCAAAATTCCTCGCATTACACTATTTTTGCTCTCACTTCCCTTGATTAGCCTTTTCTTCACTTCTACTACTTGTCTAGTCCCCCGATCTTGCGTCCGAACATATCTGCGCACTCGAAATGTCTCGAAACTTCTTTGACAAATATTGTGACACCTCGAAAAGCATCGCGACATCTCAAAAATCATTGCAACACCTCAAAAATCATTGCAAAGTCTCGCAAATCATTGCAACCCCTCAAAAATCATCGCAAAGTCTCAAAACACATTCTTTTAGCCTCGAACTGCTTCGACAAGCAGTTGTTCTATGACTATTTGATGGTCGGTCTGACAGGTGACATCTAGAGGGCCTCGCAACCTTCCTCTGACTCGTGTTATACCATCTGAAGCCATTTTGTGGGTTTTGTTTGGGTTTCCGGGTTGAGCATCATCATCGGTTAGCAGGTGTCCCATCTCAGGTTACTGAGCTTCCTGGGGGGTGAGGAACTCATTGATTTAACTCCTCACAATGGGGAGTGGCTTGTGCTTGACCATCAGTTTCATGATGAAGCTGATTGGAAAAACCCAGGGCCAGGGCCTTGAGCTCCCTCTTGAGATGAGAGGGGTCATAGCTGGGTTGGTCCAGGTGACCATGGACTAGGTTGTGGGCCAAGGAGGCAAACTGGGCTGCTTGTGTCTCCTCCCTTCCAGGGTAGGAGTTCTTTTCTGGCTTCTTCTCCTCTCATCATTTACGTCTGTTCCCCTTGTCCATGGGGGGAGGTGAAGGCAATTGCACTGGTCCCAGAGATGAGTATGCAGAATTTTGGCATGGCAATATGAATTCGCGAGCATGGGGTGATGTGAGAGCCCAGGGTGTGTTCTCTGAGTTTTGAGGACCCAGAGAAGGGGGAGGAGAAAGAGAGCTGGAACTCTCCCTTGGACCCTGGTTCAATGTTTTTGACGTTGAATCTTCTTCTACTTCTTCGATGACACCCAATGGATTCCCATCCGCTGGGTCTAAGTGTTTGTTGCGAGGGGGTTCAGTGTCTGAACCACTCTTCTGTTTTGCATGGGTTGTCCAACTCTTCTTCACCTTGGTGGAAGACATGGCAGGTTTCGCTTTCAAGAAGTACAGAGAACTGAATTTGGTCATGGATCACAAGGGCTAAATGAACTGTTGCCAGTGGCATCAGGGTCGAAATTGATGTTATGGCACGAGTTGACGTTCGCAAAGCGTGAAGTTGAGCAGAAAGATATTTTTATATATGAGTTTGAATGTTCAAAAAAGTGTAGTAAGTGGAGGGTGGTTGACTGAGATCACCTGCAGCAAGAACACAAATAACATATTTATTTTGCATAGGGTAAAAAGTCCCCTTCTAACTATGGACCAGTTCCCTTATAAAGGAACCAGTGGCTTATGAACACAAGTATGGTACATAATGGTAAGTATATATAAAGCTCTAGGCTGGCCCAGATCACTACACAGTCAGATAGCTGCCTATTGAATAATCTTTGATTTGTTCATGATTTAATACTATCAAGGCAAATGCAGGATCCATTTGAAAACACTTATCATGATACATAAGTAAATGCTTCTTGTGTGCAAGGCTGGATAATTTGCTGATATGCTCACTATTTCCTATACCTCCTATTCCATATGGAAATAGCCAAGGCATCATCGATGGAAACAACTGTGGATTATTGTAAATGGACTCTGGTTTAGGGGCATGACCAACAAACATAATTTTACCATTGCTCATCAGGTGTTCCATAGCTTTGGCCTTAAGAGCCTCCAGACTCAAGTCAGTAAATTCTTCGCCAGCAATACCATGAACCACAAAAGGGCAATCGCCTGTTTCAACCCCCTCTTCTTCCTCATTATCATGTATACTCATTGCCTCTTTGTCACAATTGACAATTGACTCCTGATAATCAATAACCACTGGTGTGCCTTTCAAAGGATATTGCTCTAGATTTGCTTTAGATATTTCTATATCTTGATAGTCTGCATCATTTAGCTTAAGCCAATGTAATGCATTTCCAACCTCATTGCACCTAACAAGCAAAGGTGTTCTCTCAATATCTTTCTTGGTTGGCTGACATGGGCCTGTAAACATGCATGCCAGCACCTGATCTAATTCTTCCAAGGGTGGCAGCAAAGCTTCATATATTTTGGGTATGGGGTTCTGAAAACTAATGGCATTTGCTCTCATCTTATAGCGCCCAGAAGCTACTCTGATGATGCATCAATTATGTTGCACTTTTGAAATGAGAAGTTTTTCAACAAAAGTTAGACCCAAAAGCTCTTTAGGCACCTTTCCGAGCCACAGACCAGTGGCAAGAGCCATGGGTAGCATCAATCTTTTATCCAAGTATTTGTAACAACTTTTGCACATGCTTTGACACTCAGGATTGATGACAGGATCTGTGAAAGACTGTTTGTCTCCTTCTGTCTTACGTTCATGACAAGCCAATCCAGTTTTTAAGGGATTTAGACTACATGTTACTGTATTCATTGCAAGCAGATTGTTCAGTAGAGTCAACAGTCCACATACAGCACATCTGGCCTCTTGGAATTTGGAAGGGTGGGTATCCTTAAAAAAAGCATTGATTACTTTAAGTAGCAAGATCTTATCAGGAGCGGGCAGAAACATATTGTTGATTTCTTTTGTGTGAATATAAGCCTTTTTGTTTTCTGCACTGCATTTTTGCTTAAAGGCATGTGATTGCCTTCTTTTTGATTTGGAAATATGATATTTTTAGTATCAACTTGAGCCTTTAAGCACTTTTTCTGCATAGAAGCTGGTTTGAACATGAATACATTATCATAGCATAATGTTGAACACCAGTGTGTTACAAGCATGTCAAGTACAATCAATAATGGTGCATGATATGGTACAAAGACACCATGAATTTTAGCAATGGCTTTTGCTTGACCTAAAGTCAGGTAGGGTGCAATGCCTTCAAGTGGTATGCGACACATCAAATACATTGTGTTATTTTTCACAATACTTGTGGCTTCTTGGCAGGAAATATGTGAGATGTATTTATATCTCGCATCATCAGAACAGGATGAGGGTGAACCCAAAACATATGACTTAAGCAAATTCTGTGAGAATGGACTTTTCAGTGATGCCACCACCAATATGTAAATTGGTGGATTGAGATTGCATTAAAGAAGGATACCAGTGTGATATTGAGCTAATTGAATCCATAAGCCAAGATAAAATAAATGTTTTAGATGCTTTATTGCCATTGCAATGCATCCTATTTGATATAAACATCTCAAAATCATACCATGCATACACAGTATACCATGATTCTGAGGCAATTGTGAAACCCTGATAAACACCACATGATACAAGATGCAACATGGCACAGTGCAAGGGATAGCAATACCACATCAACAAAACACAATCACTATAGGATGCCTTTGGTTTTATAGATTGTTGTAGACTTTTAAAGTCATGTTTCAGCATAAACCTTCAAACAAGTTGAATGGCAAGCTTGGAGCAAAGATAAGATGGATGACTGAATGCAGTATAAATATAGGTCAGCACAGCATGGTTAATCAGAGATTGTAGCATGTGGCATAAGTATGTTTTGTATAGAGATATGAAAATGGATATGCCAAGACAAAGGGCTTTGGTGCCATTGCCTAAAAATGTGTGGAGCCAAAGTAAATGTGGATCCGTGTATTGCAACACATGAGAGTCAAACATTGATACTATCCAAGGGCCTGACATTTGTAAGTGATTACTTTGGCTCAAGCTACATTTTGAGTCTGCCCAAGAGCCTAATGTTTGTGGTTATATCTCAAGTCTGCCCAAGGGCCTAATGTTTGTGAGTAACTCAAGTTATATCTCAAGTCTGCCCAAGGGCTTGATGTTTGGTTGTTCTGCTTTACAGAACAGCTTGAAGAATTAAATTAAACAGGTGCCAGACAGTAACAGATATACACACCTTTCAAGGAACCAAAGCCAAGCACAAGATTGAACAACCCAAGGACACCAGACAAATTATTGCTGCTAGTTGTCTTGATTGGTGGACATGAATCGCAAGAGAAGAAACAATAATGCAGCCCAGAGAACAACATGAAATGAGCGAACAGCCATAATGCTTGTCATCATTGCTAGCAGAAATTCAAACAACATGTAATGTATGTGTATTATTTAAGCATGTATATTTGAATTATACAGGTACTGCAGCAAATATAATACAGAGTATTCAATGGGAAATGGCAGACGGTGTATTGAATTACATACTGACTGATTTCAGGTCTGTTGAGGCAGTCATAGACATGACCTAAGTCTTTAGAGATGTAGGCAGATATCAACTTGCAATTGTAAATATTGTAAACAACTGCACTTTACACTTAAGTGAACAGTACATAAAAACAGGTTGCATTTCCAATATGTTTGGCATATAAAATGCCAACATTCATCAATACACCCAGCTCATATAGCTCTGCTGCAAGAATCAACTATGAAACACCTAGCAATGTTATAAGAGAGTATTGAGATTTATGATATGACGACAGTAGCATTGTACTCACCTCAGCTTTTTTGATAGCTTCTTCCAAATTCTCTCTGTTGATTATCAGAAGGAAAGGGAAAGCTACATTGTTAGTCTGATTGCATCATGCTTCCCAAACACCAGTGGCAGATTCAGCAATAAGTCCTTTGTTGTAAAAATTGATGTCACCCTCTGTTAACAGATGCTTGGCCCATCTGACCACCTTACAAAGCAGGTGTTTGGTGAAGAGAGGACTGAAGCCTAGTATCTTTTTGTCTTCATCAGTTAGATATTTATCCAAGTGCCAATGAATGCAAATGAATGTAGCATGAACAGACGATGAGTCTGGCATATGGAATCCAAGTTTTCCAAACTGTGAAAGGCACCTTTCTGAAGATTCTCAGCAACAAAATCTGCAACTTCTGTCCAGTGAGGCATTGTGGCAATGCCCAGAAAAACGAGATAGTTTGCTGGCTGGAACATGGTTAAACCTTGTTGAAAGCCAGGGATGTTTAAATCCTTGACCATACAATGATAATAACCCCATGATTGCCAAACTCCAGTATATTGTGAAGGATCTTGATCCAACATATTGCCAAGCACATGCGTCCATTTTTCTCATACAACAGGGGTAAAATATTATTTGAATTTTTCATCCAAGGGGTATTTCTTTCTGTGCCAATCTCCAGAGCCATGAGTGGGCAACAAAGCAAGATGGTTGCTAGCTTGACCCAAATATGAGTGTCATAAGTCATGATGAGTTCAGGAATTTTGGCAGACTGATTTTGATTTTGACCCAGAATCAGAATCAGATTTATTTCACAAGTCGAGGAGATACCGATTGTCAAGAACCGTTCCTCGCCCGATTGGAACCCGCATCCATCCGACCCTTTCCCACACGTTGAACATGACTTTTGCCTACGCCTCCCGATTTCATTCCTGGCCACCTTGCACTGCCCACACTGCTGTGCACCAGGCCGCCTTGTACAGCATCCACAGCTGCCTTCCCACGGCTGCCGACTCTATTGCAAATTTGACTACAGATTCCTGTGCAGCTCCTGCTAGATAATTTATCTATGCAGTTGAGACACTGCCACAGTCTTTGTTCCTGTTCCACATTATTCCAGACTACAGTATTTAAGCTTAGTTAGTTTTGCCTTGTATTCCTCAGTTCATATATCGACATAGACTCGACTTTACCCTGCCAATCTAAAACCTCCTTCTACTCCAACCCCTGTCCTCTAAGAGTCTGAACTCCATTTGACTCAACCTCTAGTCTCCCTCTGAAGTTCTAGTCTCATCTGAACTTAACCTAAGTCCCTCCATACTCCTCCCCGCATTTACCCGCACTCTCCCACTCCTACCTCTAAACCCTCGACTTGAAATTAGGACACCAGATGAGGTGAAGGGTGCAGCTTCTTACAAGCTGAAGCCAAGTCCTTCCCGTTTCCCCTCCCACAAAATCCACATCGACCCGACAATCTCCTGCTATCATCACCCGCAGTGTCCAGTCAGATTCCAAAGTGGCCTCTAGGATCAGTTCTTAACACCAATTTGTAGAAACAGCTTTCTGAAACTGGTTGATCATAGCCATCACAGGCTCTACCATTTCCAAAAAAGACTGTGTTGTGAATCCTTGGCCAGTTCCCAGCCAAGACAATAAATTTGATAACCCTGCTTCACTGGTAAGTTTTATGCCAGGTAAGTGATGATAAAGCAGATTGGCTCCCAGAGAGTTTTGCTGAATTGGGTTGGTGAGATTGGGGTTATGAGATGAGGCAGCGCTTCATGTGGCATGCTTTCCTTGAAGAACTCAATGGAGGACCTCATTGGTTGCAGGAAGCTTGTGTTGGGCAGCCAATGCTTCTCTAATGATCAACCCCATTACACCAATGCCGACCATGTCTTGATTTGGCCCCAACGATGCAACTGTCACCTCTGAAAATATCTGTTTCTGTGTGTGACACCCAGTTATTGGTATGACAGGAGCTTTGATGATGGTATGCTGGCTAGGATCTTGTGCTTGTTCCACTAACAGAGACTGACCCATGCTAAGCTCGAGCATATTGAGATGGGTGAGATCACCGATTTGTTCAGCAATCTCTAGTATTTTGGAATGTTCCTTGATATGCAGTGTGAGCCAGTCAAACAAAGGTTGGAACATCGTAATTGCATCATTGACTGCTTTTTTTGCAAAGACGCTGTCACATTGTAGTTGTTTGTGGAATACCAATGAGGGACTGGCAAGAAACTCTTTCACAGAGGTTGATGCAAAAATTGCATCTGTGCCACAAGCGTCTGCAATACATTGAAGTATCATGCCTCTCATCAGGCAGCAATTGAGGACATCATCATTGTCAGATGTTTGTCGCAGGGTGCTAGAAAAGGTCTTGTCGATAGGCTTTAAAGCAGGAACAATTAGTTTGTTCATCCAAATTGCTTGTATGAGAGCATTGCTTCTAGCATATAGCTTGTCCTGACCTCCATTGAAGGTGTGCAATGGATGGAAATCCACAGGCTTTCCACGAGATTTATCCAACTGTAGTCCATAGAGATTGTACAGGAGCTGTTGGAGGGTGGAGGGACACAGGCCAAAATGTGAGCACAGTGGACCCAGGACAGATGGCGCTGGCATATGAAGTTCTTCCAGTTCAAGCAGAATAGCTTGTGTATTTGTTTTCTGTTTCTTCTGCATGTCTGCCTTTTTCCCTTCCAACCAACTTTTTTGCTCTTGATATACAAACCATACAATGTGATCAATGAAGTTGGCTAGCATCAGGCTCTGACTTTTTAGCTGCTTGTAACCCTTTTCATGATGGATGCCAAGAACACTCTTCACAGTTCTTGGGCCAGTGTCATTGAAGACAACCATCAATGATCGGCACATTTCCCAGTGCTTGGCATTCAAAAGTGTAGCAAGATTTTGGGAGCTGAATGCCAGACTGGGCAATATTTGACCTGAATGCAGCAGTCGATAGAGAAAAAGGCTGGCAGCAGAACACTGATCATCAGACAGCACACTGACATAGCTGCCCAGCATGCTATGAACATGATTATGATTAGGCCTAGTGGACACCATGGAGTTGATATCTGAATTTGCAAAATGGCCCTTCATCTTCATAAACGCCCCCTCTACCAAGTCTCTAAGTTTGCCTTGCAATTGTGGTACATCCAGCAACATTGTCAGCCAGTCAACATTCTGTGATAACTGGATTGTCTCACCAGGGCATCCCCTTCCTTTGCTTGTCTTGTTGCCGCTGTCCAGACTGGGAGGTTTTTGGACCATAATGTTATGACACCAATTGAATTTGGTCAAGAGGTCCAAACAAGTTCTACCAGCCCCTTCAGTGTATTTGGACCATTACAAATGGACCAACTAATGGTGGCTTTAAGCTGTTTGAAATGGTCCAGCCAATCTGGGCCCATGGATTATAACAGACCATAGTAGACAAGTGGGCTCATGTGGTAGATATAAGGTCATGGAAATAGGATGGGCTTATGGGTGATATGAGTATTGCTATAGGCCATTTGTCATGAATGGGCCCATGGGTCAAGTCAATACTGCAGTGGACCATATGATGGATGGGCCCATGGGTCATGTCAACACTGGAGTGGACCATATGATGGATGGGCCCATGGGTTATATATACTAATACTGCAGTGGACCATATGATGAATGGGCCCATGGGTCAAAGGAAGACACACAAGGGTCTCCACAAGGTCTCATGTATTGGTGCATGGCATCCTTCAAAGGTTATGTTCTCTGTTGGGCATGCTAGTCAAAATATGTTGAAGTGCTAGCTCCACATCATTACATCAGAAGATAACCATACAAAAGTTCATTTGTCACCCAGTATGATATTGTATCATGAAATAAAATTGGAAATACAAATCATTCAGACTGGCACAGATGAGAAAGTCTTGGTCACTGTCGTCCACTCAGGCGATCTCATCCTCATCCTCTCATGAACATTATCCCTCATATATTGGGCAATACATACCCGGTTCCCATTAATCTCTGAAATTCTATGTCGGATTACCTTTCCCAGCAGGAAAACCATTGTTCCTGAAGGATAATCCAGCTCCAATCCAAGGTTCTTGAGTTTCAACCGAGCTCCCTTTTCATAATCTCCGATGGTCATTAAACAGTCATACCATGGGCCTTGGGAATTGTTGTCCCGATGCATAGGGGTGATGCAATTACTGATCAAACCATATCCTGAGAAAGGTGTCGTTTACAGCCGTAAAACCTCTAGCACCTCCTCACCATCCTTTACCATGTCCAGAGAATCTCCCACCTTCTTCAGCACCCCCTGACCAATCTCATACAGTTCAGGATGAACAATGCTGAGCAAGGCACCCATCAGTGCGAACAATTCCAAAGCTTCTTTCAGCCATCCAAGTGTGTTCAGGTTCTCCGATCTTGCCTTCAAGGTCTTTGAAATCTCGGGCTTGAATTTAGGAGTCTAGAACAATCAGAAGATAGAATTAAAGGCCCTGATTACATTGTGTGCTTGCTGGAACCGAGCTGGTGAGAGATTGATATTGCCAGGATAAGGCTGACATTTTCCAGGAGATTTATAATATTGAGGATCCGAATGCCATTTTGTGCGAGTCGGATTCAGAGTAAGGGATCCTCTGAGAGATTGATCCATCTTCAGTGCAGCCTCTCAAAGAATTCTCTATGAGCCAAGTCATAGTCGAATGAATCAGAGGGGGGTATTATTATATCAACAAGTTCTCACCTGTCTTTCAGGGCTCAGGATGCCAGGCAGGAACCAAAGTAGGATCCATTCATGCATGTCTAGGACAATGGTTGGCTGGGTAAGTAGTCTCTGTCCACCATAACGGCTTGTCACAATCAAGGAATCCTCCTTGGAGTCGTTCTGACCAGTCAGTCTCTTCGATAACATGTTTGAGTCATATCTTTGCACATCAAGATCATTGAATTTCACTGAAATCATTTAGCCAGAAATTTCAAATTGACAAAATCTAAATATTACTTCTATTGCAATAAGCATCAGCTGCCATTGTTGCCATTTGTTCACAGTCAACTGCAAGTTGAACTGATAGTGAAAGTGGAGGAAGTGGGCCAGGATTCTCTTGGTTATAGATTGGCCAAATTGCCTTCATCTTTGCGAGATTGGGAATGTTCTGATTCTCATGGAGCTTCCTTGAAATCACCCACCAAAATCGGGCTCAGAGGTAGTCCAAAACAGTGTCGGTCAAGAAGAAAGGTGAGTTAGATGGTAATGACATGTTGAATCCGATGAATCTGACATAGACAACAGATTGTATTTATATAAATCAGAGGGGCCTTTATCTACAGATCACTGAAATCAATCTGGTATCTGACATTCCAATTGTCAAGAATGTCCGGTGAAATGAAATGTCACTGCTATTGTTGTCCATCCCAATATTGATCCCGGTTTATGTTATCTTTCATCTATGAACATCATCTGAACATCATCAGTGACTTTGATCTCTGATACTGATAAGCGATCAATGATAGATGTTGATTTCTCTAATCATTCTCATCAATATCTGTCATTACTCCCAACAATGAGTGCTCCAAAAGTAACATGCCAGGCAGTTGTTGATTATCTCTGCTCCCGGGCTAGAGCAGTGACACTTGAAGCTAAACAGCCTCATTGTCAGTCAGGTCTCAATGAGTATTATCATATTTGGAAAGCCAGGATGAAGCAAGAACTTGTAAGTTGCATTACTCCTACATAACTACATTTTTATCCAGTGTTAGGGGATTCTGGAAATTATACTTGGATGGATGATCCTTGAGAACAAGTTCCTTTATCTCACCCCTTTTCAAAAAAGACTGCACTCCTTGGTCATGGATGTATCAAGTTCGGACATCGGCACATTCAAGGGAAGCCTTTCGTCGCTCAGGGAGGCTACTACCGATATCGACTTGACAAGGATTGTGGAACCATACCTCAATCCTTGGTGGATCACCAGTACTCCCATGGTCATCAATCCAGACCTTTTCCCAGATGTATTGAGATTCTGGAATGTGGTATGTAGCACTACATCTCATTATTAGATACTAGAATGATAATATTTCTTATTGATAACAGGTGGGGCCAGGTGTCAATGAAATTGCCCCTTCCTTCCGATCAAGGGTTTTGCTCGATGTCAGCCAAAGTCAGCAGGACTTGTTGCTGGCATTAGGAATGGTACATGTGGCTGTGGGAGAGCTCTTGATAGAAAGGGAAGATCTTGTAGATGATGAGGAGGTCTCTGATGTGGAATGTCCAGTCCGACTTACCTTGCCTTTAACCCGGTGATCAAAAGTAGATAATGAAGTCTTGATGATTGGAAGTCTGCTTATGGCTATGCAACTTATGTAACGATCAACATTGGATATATTTACTTGAAACTTGAGAGATGGTCAAATAACCAACCATGAGCATCAACTGGAATGTATTGCCAGCGTTTATCCATGAAGGTGTCATTGATTTCCCCTTTTCAAACAACGCTGAAGCACAGGAATTCATGGATCTTCTCTGCTCATGGAGTTTGTTCATGGCAGCAATCAGTCCCAATAGTAATCATTCAACGGAGCATAAATTGCAATATCTGCAAATGATTAGAGAAGAATTGGTAAGTGAACCAATGGGAACTGTCATTTCATTCAGTTTTCTAAAATTGGACAGGCTGTGGGTCGACAATTCCTGGGGAAATGTTATCTGAAGAGTTTCCACATTATAGTTCCAGAAGTTTATAAGCAAATGCATCATATTGTCAAGGCAGAAGAAGAGCTCCTTGGACTCCTTGAAAAGATTAGAGGATTGCATTCTAATTACTTACAAGAACATCCCACCACTAGTGGCCAGAAAAGACAGCCCTGGTTCTCAATATCTTTGAACAACCAGTGGGGTATGAGTCTGGAGCAAGCACTTCAGGCACAAAGAGAATTTGTGAGTGATCCTCTTCATCTTGGATTTAATTTTAAATGTAACTGGACAATGCTCATTGTGATCATCTTAGAACATCACTGGTGATGAAAACACCAGGCAACACCATCCTATACTTCCAAGGGAACTCCTACCTGCTATGATGGCAGGATATCGAAACATGTTGGAGAGTCAAACAAGAGTGGCTAGTATTTGGGCAGCTATACAGGATGATTTGAGATAATGGAGAGAGACTTACCTATGGAATTATATATTGGATCATCATTATTTACATTTGGACCATGAAAGATATTCAAATGTATGTGAAATGATTACAACAATATAAAACCACCCTGCAAAATGAAAGTGAGATCAATCCGACAAAATGACCCAACAAAATGGCCAGATAAGTATTCTGACCCGACACCAGATGACCCGACAGTAGATGACCTGACCAGATGATCCGACAAAATGACCCGATGCAATGACCCAACAAACAACCCAACAAAATGACCTGACAAATAACCCAACAAAATGACCCGACAAACAACCCGACAAAATGACCTGACTCAATGACCCGACAAAATGACCTGACAAAATGACCCGACAAAATGACCCGACACCAGATGACCCAACCATAGATGACCCGACAAAATGACCCGTCATTTGGTTGGGTCGTTTATTGGGTCATAGTGTCGGGTCATCTGGTGTCAGGTCATTTTGTCGGGTCATTTTGTCGGGTCGTTTGTCGGGTCATCTGGTGTCAGGTCATCTAGTGTCGGGTCACTTTGGTCAGGTCATTTTGTTGGGTCATTGTGTCGGGTCATCTGGTGTTGGGTCATCTAGTGTCGGGTCGCTTTGGTCGGGTCATTTTGTCAGGTCATTGTGATGGGTCGTTTTGTTGGGTCATCTATGGTCGGGTCATCTACTGTCAGGTCATTTTGTTGGGTCATTTTGTCAGGTCATTTTGTTGGGTCATCGGGTCATTTTGTCAGGTGATCATTTTGTTGGGTCATTTTGTCGGGTCATTGTGTTGGGTCATTTTGTCAGGTCATTTTGTCAGGTCATTTTGTCGGGTTGTTTATCGGGTCATCTACTGTCGGGTCATTTTGTCAGGTCATTTTGTTGGGTCATTTTGTCAGGTCATCAGGTCATTTTGTCAGGTGATCATTTTGTTGGGTCATTTTGTCGGGTCATTGTGTTGGGTCATTTTGTCAGGTCATTTTGTCAGGTCATTTATTGGGTCATCTAGTGTTGGGTCATCTAGTGTCAGGTCAGAATACTTATCTGGCCATTTCGCCAGGTCATTTTGTCGGGTCATTTTATCGGGTTATCTAGTGTCGGGTCATCTAGTGTCAGGTTGGGACACTTATGTACTACTACTCTAATCAATATTCACCCCCAATCTAATAAATGACTTTCTTGCTGTATCAGCCAAATCCTCCCACATCACCTCCTGTTGTGCAGCATAGATCTTATGTCCATGAGAGTAATCAGCCGCTTTTCTCTTCCTCCACTCTGCTGCCCGATGATTGAAGTATGCTGTTGTCCATTTCATCTCATACCAAACAAGGGTGTTTTCCTCCGTCGCTTGTTCAAATGCTGCTTTTGCTCTCAGCCAGTTCACCCGGTGAACTACATATATATCTTTAGTTTTACACATCAGTCAATCTTTCATCCACTCACATTCTTTCATATAATTAGATGACAAACTGTCACCCTCGACATCCATATACCAGAACCATGGCAATGAATCATGCTTCCATCCAAACTCCTTTGGGTTTATCAATGTAGTACTCGTCTTTAGATGGCTCTGATCAAGGATTTGGAATCAATCTAGCATTTCTTTTGAAGCTCCCGATGACACCAGGGCTTCCCTACCAGCCTGATAGTTTTGAGCATAGAGTCATAAGGCCTGGTCGGTAGAGTGAATACCATCCCAAGATTTCGTTTTTCCTGTTTTAGATCCCTTGGGTCAGATCTTCGTAATGAACAAGAAAGCTTTCTTTCCCAGCATGAGCCTGATCCCTTTGAGGTTGTTGTTGCACTGCCCACTCCAAAGTTCTGTCTCAAGCTTTGCCAGCTCCACCAGCCCTCTCTCTCTGATTGCTTTGGCAGTCAGAGATGATGGCAATGCAATGACGGAAGTCTCAGGCCTGTTCCCCGATCCCACATCATTGAATGGGTTGGATGAAACAGGGCAAGAGATTAGATCAATCTCACCATCGTCATCAGTGACGAAGACTTTGGAGGGTTCATAGGAGGAACTGATATTTTCTGATGATGAGTCAGGTCGGAGAAAGTGATTTGTTTTCCTCTGATGATCCAAGATTCTTGTGAGAAGCTGACTTCATTTCTTAGTAATTTCGATTTGCTCGGTCGTTGTCGGGACACCACCAACCTGTCTCAGGTAACTTTGTAATGACAGCCTATCCCAAGAAAGGAGTGAAAATGCTGACAATAGCTTTACTAAATGCTTACTGAGACTCTTGAATTGAGATCCCTTCTGAAAAGAATTCCACTGAAGAGACTTTGCCTGAAGGCTGTTCTCAGCTCAATTGTAACTGCATCTCGGCTTTACCTGGGGCTGATACAGGTAATGCTTGAGTTCAGGGGATTGGAAATAAGAAATGAAGAGGACAGTACCTTGTTTGCATTTCAGGGCATAGTAATCCATACTCTTGACATTTTCATCCCTATTTTGTTGTGCTGTCATCTCACCCTCTCTCCAAGCTTCTAAATCTGCTGGTGCCACCGACTCAGTCAGTTTCTTATAGGATTCTTCTGACCCCTTCAACAAATTCATTGCCCGTTTCATCTTCCAAACCAACGATGATTCTACATTGAATAACACAGTCAATATTCAGTGTAGGGGAAGGATGATGAGACATTTACTCATGCCGATTAGCTTTTTCCAGTTCGAGTGATTCATGTGGTCATCCAGAATTTCATTCCGATGGGCCATAGTTGCACTCTTGGCACTTCGGGATGTTTTGTTCAAGACAGCCCACAAAGTTTCCACAATTTCGCCATCAATTACACCACTCCCTGGCACATATGCCAATGTATATCTAGGAAGGCAATCATCAATGTGTCCTACCACATGAAAGTCCCCGATCGCTCCTGTGATCCTAAGACCTTCTGGGATAGACAGAAAGGGTGACTGATTCACTTGAAGGCGAAAGTTGATTATCCACTGACAAAAGATGTCGTATATGAGTAGCGATCAATTGATCCCCTTCATCGTCTTGCTGTTCAGGGCTTTACAAATTGCATAGTTGAGCTTGTAAATTGAGGATTCGTGATGGGAAGAGACTTACTGCTCTTCTTTTTGAAAGTCAATGGTGGCCTTGGGTTGAAAAAATCCATGCCGAAGACAAACCACTGATCTGATACCAGTTGCATCATAGCCAGCAACATTGACATTCCGATCAGCTTTGAACTCGTTGCATGTACAGGGAGGCTGCTTGAATTCCCTGGCTATCTTGAGGTGAGCTTTATAATCCGAGATCTCTGTCATAAAGCTCTGGCCATTTGTCAGTGGCACATCATCCTTGGGTCATTTCTGACGTTGATGAGAAGCTGTAAAATTCCCATCAATGGCAAAAGACCAAGTATAAACCCATCTAAAATATCTTTAGTAGTGTTTATCGGGGACTTGGTGTAAAAGTAGTGCTTGCTGTTCTTCATCATTCTTCCAATCTTTGGGCAAATTAATCCCAACCTGTGGACAGGCAGGGCAAAGGACAGCGAGATCCCCAAGTCCTGGACTTTCAACGTTATGCCCAAATCCATGCCACTTCAGATGTTTGAGGTTCTGGAATTGCCTTGTACATCGGAGAAGTTCCCGATATTGGGCCTGGCAGATTACATGAGTATCAGTGTTGTGATGATCAGTATTTCGATTGGTGGGATGGAGCTTACTGGAATAGTTTCAGGAAAGCATGTGGAGGTAAATCTCCTCAGCTTCTGGTAGTAATGCCAAGCAGAGGATTTGCACTCCTGGTTGTTGGCAAGGAAGGAATCTAGACCTTCAAATGTGAACAAGGTCTTGACTTGCTTGAAGGAGGCAGGGAAGAAGTGCAGATCAAGGGCCTGTATATCATCAGGTATGTGTCCAGGGCACCTGCACCATTGGATCGGAAGATGGTGGACACCATTGCTATGAATGATGACTAGTACATTCTTTGCATAGGTAGTTTTATCCCTAACATCTCTCTCCAGCAACGATCCATTGTCTTCCAATTCCATTTGAGAGAAAGGAACTGAGCCAAACTCGAGGTCATCATCATCATCCAATAACTTGGATGGGAGATCAGGAAGGCCGAACAGCCGTTCGTCCTCACCCTCTTCTTGGTGGGAGTCATCACTGGGGTTTGAGGGGCATAGCTTCCCACCATGACTGAAGTGAAGGGTAAGTAGAAGGGTGGAATCTTTGAAGTACTCATTTTCCCAGTGTTGAATCTTGTGAAAGGGGTTGTTCTGATGAGCCTTCTGACAACAGTCCTTGCAAAACATCGGACGTCCAAGACAGTCCAAACAATGCCAGTCTCCTGATGACCCACAGCTGCTGCAAAGCATCTCGATCAGAGGCACCTCGGATGAGAGAATACGTGCTAAATAGAACTTCTTTTTATGCAGGTAATCCCTCATGTAGTCATTTTGTGACTGAATACAAAAGGTCAAAAAGGTATTGAGGGCCAAATGGGTAAGGCTCTCACCTTAGACTTTGAAAGTTGGAGGGGTTCTAAGAGCACATTGTCAAAGTTAATATTTTGTCTATCTTCAACTGAAACCGAGGGAGTCAATCCTTTGATAGGTTTGGAAGGGGACTTGGATGGGGACACGGAGGAGTGTGAATTTTGCTTGCTAACTTTCATCTTCTTCACCAGGCCTCGAGCTGTGTAATGGCTG
Organism: Tricholoma matsutake; assembly: GCA_026075535.2. Classification (NCBI taxonomy): domain Eukaryota; kingdom Fungi; phylum Basidiomycota; class Agaricomycetes; order Agaricales; family Tricholomataceae; genus Tricholoma; species Tricholoma matsutake. Next base: position 9,566,487 of record AP026543.1, on the reverse strand, counting down.
GTAGTGCTCTAGGCATGAGATGTTGGTTGCTTGTGTGAACTGCTGACTAACCATCAATCATCGGATGTGAGGGTCCCAGGGCAATTCAGACCTGCCAGTGGTGCCGAAGAAATTCATTCACTCATAGCTCTTAATGGATCACTTCGTGATTATCGATATCGACTGATCAATAGACGCCTATGATAGTATTTCGAGAGCATTCCAATGAAATGTGCAAATCATCACCATGGTTCCTCCCCATCAGCAAAATTCCTCACAGCAAGAGCTTTTTGCTCAAATTGCTCAGCAACTTGTTGTTCTGATTGTCAACATTGTCATTCCTGAAACCTTGAAGATTATACAGCAGTATTATTTCAAGGAGCCATGTTACACATCAATTCTCACAGGGCAGGCTTGGGTCAATAAACTACTCCATGGTCATCTGAAGCGCATTGGCACAGCTCTTGGAATGAATAAGCAAGTTTTCAGGGCTCTCGTGTCTGAATTACGAGGGATGGGCCATGGGGATTCCAAGTACATCACTCTTGAAGAGCAGCTTGCTATTTTTCTATATTGTTGTGTCACTGGTCTTCCTATCCGCCATCTTGAGGAAAGGTTTCAACATGCTCCCGAGATGATATCTGTGTAAAGAATTCATTTATTTCTGCTATCATCATTTTGGACTCATAGGTTCACAGATACTTCCGTAAAATGGCTCGTATCTTTGCATTTGCTCCTTTCAATTCCAAATACATAAAACAAATATCCCCCGATGATCCACCTTCATCAAGACTTTTCAACAATCTGAAATTATGGCCTTTTCTCCGATCTGCCCTTGGGGCAATCGATGGTAGCCACATCCATGCCACTGCTCGTGCTGAGTATCATGAAGCGTGGCACAACTGGAAGGGCTTCATATCACAGAACTGCTTGTTCAGTTGTTCATTCGATCTTCTTTTCACATATGTCCTTACTGGATGGGAGGGCTCTGCATCAGATGCCCGAGTTTATGAAAGTGCAATCTCTGATGATCTAATTGTACCTGAGGGATTGTATCTCCTTGCCGATGCAGGCTTCCCACATTGCAAGGAGCTTCTTGTTCCCTACCGCGGCATCTGTTATCATCTTGCTGAATGGGGGCATGCCTCATTGCGGTATGTTTGTGTTTTTCAGTATAAGGCATGCCTAAATCATGAAATGTCCAGACCACAAAATAAAGAGGAGCTTTTCAACTTGCGTCATGCTCAGGCAAGAAATGTAATCGAGCACATTTTTGGAGTTCTCAAGAAGCACTTTCACATACTTTTGATTGGCCCAGAATATGACATGACAATGCAAGCACAAATTCTGGCAGCATTGTGTGCTATACATAATTTTATTCGCATTCATGATCCTCATGAAGAAGAACTTGCAAGTGAAGAATACCGAAACCAAGGTGGCCACACTGGTGATGGCTTTGTGTGACAAGCCAGCAATGTAGAAGACAACAACCCAAATGGGGCGGTTGCGGGTTGGCAAAATGAGATTGCACAGTCAATGTGGAATAGCTATCAGGCGATTTTGCGAGAACATGAGGCCAGTGACAATGTTGATGAATTTTTGTACAATACAGATGTAGAGTAATACAGTGTACAGTACAGTTAGTGTACAAAAATTTAGGATACAGCTGGCTTCAAGATCATTTGGAGAGCATAACGCAATGTATTTTCTTGCTGCACATCAGACATGGCTATGAGACTACTGGCAGCATTTGGATTATTGCTATAATAGAATGAAAGAGCACCTCATTCATTATCATCACTATGGTCTGCATTTTTGATCAGCTCCATTGCCAACTCGATTTGCTGTGCATCCGATTGAAACAGGCTTTGTTGCATAGTCGTATTAAGATTGTTGATGGCCCCAGTTGCTCCAACAAGAGCAGAGATGCTTGTATTGGTCTTCGTCAATGTCGTTGCACTTGATTGTGGCTTTGAAGCAGTTTTGGATGGTGGCCGATCGGGCATGTGATCATCCCCTGATGCCCGTTTGCATTTTCCCGATGACTTCGATTTCACTGAGGGCATGCTAGGAGCTGATGCTGGGGTAGGGGGATGTGAGGATGCTGACGTAGGGGGATGAAAAGATGCCAAAGCAGGGGGCTGTGAGAATGCTGACGTAAGGGGATGCAAAGGGGGCTGTGAGAATGCCAAAGCAAGAGGGGCTGAGGATGGAGTCATTGTTGGGACTGATAGGATAGAGAGCGAAGATGAGGCTGTTGCAGGTAGTTGGCCTAGTAAAGGATGTGACAATGTTGATGGGAGGGCTAGATCAACAACATCCATGAAAGTCAAGCCATCTTGTGTGGCAGGAAAAATGATCCTGGCTGAAGACGAAGGGGCAGCATGCCCAGTCTCATTAACCTCACCATTCCCATCAATCAAGAGGTTGGGAGGGGCTTGGGCAGTGCCCTTGTGTGCAAATTGACCTTTTATGATAGATTTCTCCATGATCACTTGCATTTTCGCATATTGTGGAAATGATGCATTGAGGAGCTGACAACAGTACCTTTTCTGTGATTTGAAGGTTAGATACATATGAAAATAACAATATAATAGGAACGTACCCATTCCTTCCCTAAATTCTTCTCAAAATCCTTATAATGTTGAAGCTCGGCACTCATTTGTGCCCAGATACCTGATCCAGCAGGCATTGCACCCATTTCTGACCTTCCATAGTAATCCTCAACCACCCTGTACATATCTTTATACTAGTAGAATGGTAAAATGGAGGAAAAGGATGTAGAATGATTATATCACACACCATAGTAAACTTGGCTTTGATGGCAGCTATTGTTCATGGAGAATGTGGGTGCTTGGTGTCAAGATGCAGTTTAGCTGCTGTCCAGACAACTGGCTTGAAGTTCCCCGGAGAGCTGGCTTCAGAACGGTGGTTGTACAAGAAAGCAACGAGGTCTTCAATTTCTTGATCTGACCACTTCTTCACTTGACTCTTCACTGCTTCAGATGTTGTGGCATCATCAGCATTGATGGAGGGGAGCACATCCATAAGGATAGGGAGACAGATCTGTACAGCAGCAGCTGCGTAGTGAAGAATGTGTTGATGTAGACTATCAATCAGCATATAATCGAAACCTAGAGACATCATGGGAGGGAGGTGGAGAACGAAGTCTTTCGGCACCCGCCGGCAGGTTACCCTCTGTAAAAAAGGAAATTTCTCAGTCACGTGATAGTTAGGTCCAAGTCAACAAAGTCGGGTAAACGTTAAAAAACTGGTCAAAATGTCAGGTCAAAGAATGCAAAGCTAGTAGTAGTAGTAGTAGTATTCAAGTAGTATTGAAGAAGATGGTAGGGAGATTTAGTGGCTATCATGTGACTACATGATCATGATGTATCAAGTCTATCACACAAATGACATTTGTACAATATTTTAACTCCATAAGTTCTGAATACATTGTTAGACATGTTAAGAATTTAAGGTTTTAACTCAAAAACTCCAAGTTTTGCTTTGTTCAGAACATAAGTAGATGGTGATGTACAAACCACAATTTACATTAGATCAGAAACTTCTAACCATGAAACAACCAACGACACTTGTTCCTCATGATCTCATCTTATCTTTGAAGAATGTATATTATAGGGATTTATGATTTAGACAGTGCTTTTTTTCTTATGCCTTTTTACAACCAAACTATCTAGAAGTGATGCCAACTGACTCGAATATATGACTTCATACTAGGTGACAAAAAGAAAGTTGACAAGTGGTTTGATTAAACTGAAAGATTGGTCTCCAAATGATCACTGATATGATTTCTGAGCATTTCTGAGCATTCCTTGGAGCATATTGGTCAATATGTGTGATCAGTGACTGGACTCATACAATTAGGGGCTTTTCAAGACTCAGGATCGATGGATTAATTAATGATTGACAATGATCAACAATGATCAAAATTGATCAACCATGATCAACCATGATCGACAATGATCGGTATAATTGATTCCATAATGAAATGATTTCCCCTGCATCCTGATTTGTACTTGTTTCAATACCACAACACCAAAAATACACTTATCCACCATCACATCACATACATTACATCACTATACGCTATGCCAGCTGAAGCCCATGTTCCTCCCGAACTCGTCCACTTTAAGCTGACAGGGGAAGATGTGGAAATCCTAGAAGCCAGAAAGGAACAATGGCAAGAGGGAGATCATTCACAGCGGAACAGAATTGGTCAGAAAGTTTATGATGAAATGAAGAAAAAGAATCCCCACTGGTCTAGGGAAGATAAGGAGTTGAGGAAGAAGGTCAGTTCATGAATTGGAAAGTATTTTGCAATGCCTTTGAACAGGGCATTTTGGAACAGGGTGTATATGCTTGGTTCCATACATATGGAAGAACTAGAGAATCGTCCGAGAAATTTAAGGGGATCAAGAAATGGACAGGTAGAAGGGTTCTCGGCGTTCAGGCAAAAGGGGAGTTAAAGGAAATGATTCAAGGAAAAACGGGTGGATGGGTAGAAGATACTTCATGCAAGGCGGACAATCAAAAGGCATTTGGCACATACCAGAAGGAGTTGAGTAACCTTTGGGGGAAGACATCGGAAGCAGATGGAGGACCTGGCCGATATATGGAATCAAATGGGTCCCCCAGCTGAGGAGCAAGCAAGGTAGGTCATTCACATTGAATATTGGTATTATCAATACTAATGCAAAACAGGAATGCAAAACAGGCTCATAAGCATGTGAAGTCCTTCTGCAAGCAAATGAAAAAGTCTTGTGGAATGGACTGTTTGGTATTAACATGCCACAAGGAAGTGAATGGAGTACTTGTCACAAACATGTTAAGTCTGTTCACTGTCTGAATTTGTTTCTGCCAGTTAAACCTTTTTCTTTGTAGGCATGAATTTATGGGAGATCTCGGAGGGAAGTCTTTCTTCCAAGCAAACAAAGATTGGGATACCAAGCCAATCATGGGGCTTCTAAACATGCATGCAAAGGAGATGTATTGTAAATGGATAATTTCTCATCAGAAAGATTCAAAATAATTGTCTTTTGTTAGCTGCAGCTGAAGAAGCAAAGTTCCAAGTTCCTATTGGAACCTCAAGTCGAAAGCCATATGTTCAGTTGGATACAGATGCCAACGGGAATCCATTGCTTCCTGAGCCGACTGACTGGCCGAGCAAAGGGATGGATAAGAAAGCGTTAATCAGGTCATATGTCGGGTCAGCATATCATGAGTGGGTCAGCAATCATTCATTCATTCTCATCCCAGATGACTTGTCAGGTCTGGCTTGCAGTAATGAACATGCAATCCCTCCTTGGATGTCGTTCATTGAAGATGCAGATAAGTACTTTGGGGCAGATCAGGTTCCTGATGGTTTCAAGCTTATGGATCCATTGAGGATGAAGGACCACCAGATCAAGGAGATTTTGACATTTTGGTACTCTAATTATAAGGGCAACCTAAGCCTCTAGCAAAGGGAAATCCGAAGTTAAAATTATACTACATAATACAGGCATTGGGGACACACCTAGCAAAGGGAAATCTGATTTGTGAAGTTGTTGGAATTGTCATGGATGATAACCAATACCCCAAGTTTGAACCAGGAAAGAAGTGGACAACAAGATTCCACTGCTCTTCTGAAAGTCAGTAAGCTTGTAGCTTATTGACAGCAGCCCCAGTGAGTTGTTCAATAGGACTTCTGAAGTATAGGTGAGCATCTAAGCATGTGAGATCTGAATTCCATCAAGTAGGAACATGGCGATCAAGTGCTGTCTTGTCTCCAGGAAGGTCCTTGTCATTTGAAACAAGAGTGTCAAACTTCTCCTTCTGTGTTGAACTGTCATGAACATGTCGAGCAAGACCAGCAACCTAATACACAAAATTAAAGTCATACAAGTCAATTATGACACAAAAATGTTATGCATACTCAGGGGAAAAGCTGAAGTGCCATTTTTTTCTCCTCTTCATCAATCTCTACACCCTTAGCTCTCATTTTCTCAATGGCCTTATCACAAGTAGTTCTGACAACAGCTGAATCATGAGCATCCCTACCATCATCTGGCACAGCAGCAGCATCAGTTGCAACACCTTCCTCTTCCACAGCAAGCTCATCATCAGAGACATCATCAGATTCAACAGCAGCTGAAACTATGTGTTATTTCTCTTCTCCAACAAATTGAATAAATAGTGTTAAACTCACTGTGGACAGTAGCAGCTTGTTTCTTCTTTGGCAGTCAAAAGAAGATATAAAAATCTGAAAATTCATTAGTGCCATGAGAAAATGATTGTATTGAAATGTACCTTTGCCAAAAGATTAATAATATGTGGAAAGCACCAACCACAAGCAGCCGTTCCATGAAAGGATGGAATGAGGATAGGAAGATATCTCACCAGTCCATCATTATTACTAGCATTATCCATGCAAAGGGAAAGAAGCTAAAATTTAATTTGCATTAGCTTGGATTAAAAAAGAAAAAGGAAAATGAGAAGCAAACCAGTTCCTCAAGTCCAAACCATTTCAAACAATTGGCAACAACTGTGGCAAGATATACTCCATCATGTTTGTGAGTTAACCTAAAATTAGTCAGACAGAATATATTTTGAGCTACAAGGGATGCTAACCATATAAATTCAAGGATAGCACGATGGATGATACCATTTGAATACCACACAACAACAATTCCCAGAAAAGATGCAACAATGGGTGCTGTCCACCCATCCAAGACCAAATGAATGGTGGAGTTAAGAGCCTAGTCATATATTTATTAATATGGTAACAGTTGCATTGGAATAGAATATATGTCACCATGACCCCTCATTGGTCAGGTATTGGCAATGGGTGTAGTGGCCCTGCTGGCTGGGTAGTTTGAGACTTGTTTCATTGACAATCCGAACAGCTTGGTACATATGCAGATTCCAAATCACCAGTGAGCCAGAACAAGGATTTGGGAACATTGCCATTGTCAGGGATCATGAGGCAGTCTCCAATAAACACTAGGTTGTTTTCTTCATGTACCGACAGCATCCCTGCCACTGCACTGCATAACTTCTTGCACCAGGAGTCGCTGTTGTACCTCTCAGTGATAGCTGCCCATAGTTGTGGGTCTAAGGATATTGAAAGCATGGCTGTCACAGCTTGTGTAGTTGCAATGTCTGTTTCAGCTAGTGTGTGTGCAGAGAGGAGTGGGCAAGCATGTTTTGTGGGCACTACTGCATTAATGGTGTTCATGTTGGCACCATCATCATCAGTGCAGAATTCATAAGGTGATCAGGTGGTATGGATAGCAGTTTTGTTGGAGCTGGCAAGTGTGACAGGGAGGCAGGACAAGGCATCCACAACTGTATTGCCTTCTCCTTGGATGTAAATGATCTTCACATTGAATTGTCACATAAATTCCATCCAGTGGGCCTGACATTGTGATACATCAGGCTGTGTGTTGAAGTTTTCAAGGGTTTTGTGATCAGTGAAAATTGTAAATGATGATCCCACCAGATCCACCCACCATTTCTGCAAGGCCCTTATAATTGCTAACATTTCTTTCTCGTGCACTGGGTAGTTTAACTCAGCTCCTTTGAATGTCATTGAGTCGAATGCTATGGGATGAGCTGTTTCCCGTGTTTTACCAAACGAAAGGATGGTGCCCAACTGAAAATAGCTCACATCAGTGGTCACAAAGATTTTGCCAGTGGGATCAGAGTGGTTGATGGTTGTTAAGCAGTCACTGCTGACAACTATGGCTTTCACAGCTTTGAATGTGAATTGGTGTTCTGCAGTCCATGCAGGGAATGCATGGGTTGCTTCAGTCATTGTTAGTGGTGTGAGGACCGCAGTGTGTTGTGCGAGGTTGGGTAGGAATAGTATTGCCATGGCTCAAGCCACATTTTTTGCTATCTTGGGAAATAAATTATGTAAAATCACTAAAATATTTGAGGAGCTAGATCCCATCAAAAGCCAAGGGGTCTCCTGCCAACTCTAAGTGATCGGAGAAGTGGTTCCTGAGATATTCCGGTGGCTTAGAGTTGGCAGGAGACCCCTTGGCTTTTGATGGGATCTAGCTCCTCAAATATTTTAGTGATTTTACATAATTTATTTCCCAAGATAGCAAAAAATGCGGCTCAAGCCATGGCAACACTAGGTAGGAATGATGCAAGGTATCACACAAGGCTGAGGAAATGGTGCACATCAGTGGCAGAACATGGTCATGGCCATGCTACAATATGGTCTATCTTTCATGAGTCAGTCTCAATCCCTTTTGTGGAGATGTGATGACCAAGGAAGTCAGTCAATGAGCACTACAGTAGTGTCTTTTTGGGGTTGCAGTACAGGTGGGCATTGTGGAGAGCAGTGAGGATAATGCGTACATTATGGTGGTGTTCCTCAATTGAGTTTGACCACACAATGATGTCCTCTAAGTAGACATGGCAGATCTTGCCAATGTACTCATGTAGTGCCATGGCTACCCTGCATTGGAGAATGGCAGGTGCATTATGAAGTCCCATTGGCATTACCAGCCATTTGTACAGACCAAATGGGGTTGATACCACAGTTAATGGTATGTTGTTGGGATGCATTTTTGTTTGGAAGAAACTGTCCATCATGTCTATTGTCGCCCAGATTTTTCCTTTGGTGCAGTCATTCAGGATGTCATCTACCTGGGGTAGTGGGTGAGAGTCTATGACAGTGTTTGAGTTCAGTTGGCAATGCCCATGACAATGCTGATGGTTGTATACATCTCGCATCAAGGTGTTTCTGGATTAAGGTACCCCATGCCTCATGGAACTTGCATGGACATTGGTATGTACAAGTTTGATTGTCTGTTCAGTGTTTTTCAACTTTATCCATGCTTGGACGTCTGTTGGCAGTTGGTTCACGTGTGGTATCAGTTCGAAGATTTCATGGAACTCTGCTTCAGTTGGTCTTTGTGGTGTATTAAATCAGCAAGATGTGACAGTGTTTTGACTCGAGCATTCACAGCCCCAGCAACATCAAAAGGTTTGATGTAGTTGAAGGACATAAGTCGCCTTCATGCACTCAATACATATTTCAGTTCTGACAGCACAAGTTTGCGGTCTGTGCCTACTTGTTTCAGTTGTTCCTTTAGTTTTGGTTTTGTACATTTCAGTGGTGGCAATGGTGCTGGGTTTAATAAGTCATAATTATTTTGTTTGTCTATGTAAGTACATGGTGGCAATGGTGCTGAGTTTAATAAGTCATAATTATTTCATTTGTCTATACAAGTACGTGCTGCATGATTGGTAACAATGAAGTTATGTGTTAGAAATGGAAGTCCAAGGATGATCGATGTGCAGAGATGCAGAGCTACAAGGGCACGTACAGTTCAAGATGTCCATTGTCCATCCAATGATGTTACAGAAAGTTTAACCCATTCAGTTAACATGGTTCGAGACAGTGCAGTTGAGGATTTCACAGTGACATCAACAGTCTCTGGTTCAGGCAGCAGTTGGCGGCGTAAGCTTAGTTTGTTTACTAGGTCTGTGTGGATAAGGACAGTGTGAGGGCTGTTGTCCAGAAGCATGGAAACGGTAATGGGAAGAGTTGTGTTAGACCTGCTGATGCAGGCCTTCCACCAGAGGTGAGGAGCATGGAAGGGTACACTTACTGCATCCTTGTCCTCTGTATCAGATCCGGCTCCCAAGGCCAATGATGCAGAGGGAAACATTGCTGCAGTGTCATCTGCCCACAAGCTGACAGCAGCAACTGGGCAAACTTGAGATCTGTTCTGCAATCCAGGTCCTGTGCTTGTGCTGGCAATGGGGGCAGTAGTGATGGGGTTGGTTATGGCAGGAGTGGGTACTGCTGGAACTTGGGCAGCATGATTGATGAGGCCAGTGTAGGTCACCACATTGGGGAAGACATATGGACAGTTTTTGGAGATGTGGTAAACATTGAGTCAACAGCATTTTTGGCAGCTGTTATTGTTGTCAAGTTGATCACGTTCAGCATCTGTGAGGGCAGCCAGACATTGGCCAGTGCCCACCATAGCGGTGGTCACTGCTGCTGGAGGATTTTCAGTGTAACTCACAGTGTTAGCAGGTCCATTGTTGTTGCATCGCCATTTGCCGTTCTCTTCACGTTGATTGACAACTTCTTTGGTAACTTCACAGGTGCATTTCAGGTTGGCTCGGCAGTTCTTGTTGTGGTGTTTGAATCTTGTCCACTTTATTGGATGGTGCATAAGTTTTGGGTCCAAGCCAGCTTCCAGTTTTTCATGTAGTGATGGATCGGAGAAGTGAGAAGCTGTGTTGGCAAGTAGGGAGTTAAGGGACTGCATGTGCGAAAACCAATCCCAGAAGGATTGGTTTTGTTTTAGGGTGGCAGCTAGAATTTGGCAGCAGATGGTCGGCTTCCAGTTGGGGTCAAGGTAGTTTGCTCATAATTCACCCATAAATTCAGAGAAAGAGAGCATCAACAGTCTGTTGTGGTCACTGCTAATCCAGTCACAGATCCGAGAGTCCCTGAAGTAGCCAAGAATCTTGCATACTTGGTCTTCCTCCTTGATTTCTTTGCAGTTGAAAAAGTCAAGGCAACCCAGTTCAAAAGTGCACATGACAGCAGGATCAATCTTGCCAGCAAGGAGAGTGGGTGATTTGGATTGGTGTACATGTTTGACAACAGCGACTTGGTTTGGAATGAAGGACATACTGAGGGGTCTGTGAGTTGTATGAGCAGTGAAGTATTTGAAGTCAGAGGAAGAATCAGAGTCAGGTTGGGGACGGTGGGGTGGAGTGGCTGTATGGGCAAGTGTTGGTGTGTTTGGATTGTGGTCATCACTTTCTGCAATTGGCCTTAACAGTGATGTGGCAGTAGGTGAGTGTGACAGTGCAGAGGCTGTGCCTGAGTGATTAACTAATCTTCTGTGCAGTGCAGGTGTACTGGGAGTGGAGATGGTAGGTCACAAGTGCATTGAGACACACATTGCAGGAGTGGGAGTCTTTCTTTGCAACAGTTTGGACAATTAAGGAACAGCGAGTAACTAGCAGCAATGTGATGGTAATGACCAGACGGTTGGTGTGCTGATCTGTATTCAAAAAAAAAAAAAAGTGTAAGCTCACCTCAGATAGAGTTGAGCTTCACTAAGGCAGGTGAGACAGAATAGGATCAGGTTATATAGCAGAGCAAGTGGATACAGGAGGCTATGATGAGGAACGATGGTGAAACTGGGGGGAAAAGGAAGATAGCGAGAAGAGTAATGAGTTGTAGGTATATATGGGGGAATGTTGACAGGTGCATAAATATGAGCAACATATGAGTAATCACCAGGATTACACATAGTCAATTCATCCTTGAAGTCAGAGTTGCCCAGCTGATTTTCCATGACATGTAGAGGGTTTCGAAACCAAACCTCATATGTCTGCTTCATCCAGAGGGGCACCACTGACTGATCATTAGGAATTTTATGATTCTACTGAACTGAAAATGAATTCCATGTGACATCACCCTCTTTCACAGCATCAATAATTGAGTATAGCTCTTTGTGATCAGCTATAGGAGGATTGTCATGGGGATACGGTGCAGCAAGGATATTAAGCAACTTGTCGATCTTTCCTGCTGACATCTCCTCCTCCACATAAACAAACTCACCAAACACAAATTCAGCACAACTGTTGAATGGCCCATAGTTGTCATCAGGATGTTTGTCATCCAGTGGGGGGGCTGCAGCATTGGGCAGGAGATCATAGCCATCTGGATCACATGGCACTCCTGTATGCAAGGTCAATGTGTAGCATGCATAATGATGGAAGGATCTTGCATACCATCCAAAAGTGGGTGTCATTCAATGATGACTGCTGGACCTTGCTCCACACCTTGCTTCTGTGGAGATGGCAGGACATGTTGGCGAGGAGGGCTGGTTGCCAGAGTGTGTTGAGGTGTCCTAACTGGTGATCCCTGTGGAGTGCACCTTGGAGACTTACATGATGAGAATGTGGGTGAAAAGAGAGTTTGAGATGGTGATGGTGATGGTGACAGAAGTGGAGGTGGAGGAGGGGATGGAGTACAAAGAGGTGGATACTGCATTGCAGTGGGAATGGTATGCTTTGCGTTCTTGTGCTGCTGAGGTCCATATATAGACTTGCAAATTTTTCGGCACTGGTCACATTGGAAAGCCTTTGCACAACACTGCTTTCTTGGGTGTGATTGCAAAGAAACATCTTCGTTCTCCTCCTTTTGCATGGCAGTAGGTATAGTGACTTGGAATGGTGTTGGGAAACAAAGGTCACAGGTGCTAACATTGGGTGGTGTCAAGTAATGGAAGCACAGTCAGAGTGAGGTCTTTACACTCCCCCCCCCAATCTGAGCAGACTCCGCTTGGACACTCGGACTATACTCGGACTGTCTGAGGACTTTGCTCGGACTTTGCTTGGACTTCTTTGGCTGAAAGTCCTGCCAAACTAGATGTCCAGTCCGAGCTGAGTCCTTGGACTGTCCGAGTTGCATATATAATTGACTGAAAAATCAGTGGCTACCACAGGGATAGAACCCTCATAGTCACATGATAAAGTACATTTAAGGCAACAATATTACTGTTAGACTAAAGTATCATTACAGGTAGATGGTTTTGTCTCTCTATGTACCACCCCAGCTGTGATGACAAATCAACACAGCCACATCACCAATGATGATGCCAGCTCATCATCGATCATCACCAACCACCACCACCACCACCACTCAATGACGATGCCTCCCTCCCATGTCCCACTGCCACCACTGCCCCCTGAACACCCCACAGCCATGGGCCCCATGCCAGCACACGATGAAATGGGCCCAAACGACAATAGAGTCGTTTGGGCCCCAGGTGAGTTTTTTCTTTTTTCTTTTCTCATGTTTTCTTTAAGCTAACACATTTTCTCATTAATTATAGGTTATATCTATACTGTAGCAGCACAATGACCCCAAAACCACCAAATGAGGAACAATGACAAGACCACGACCCAGCACCCACCCCCGCCAGTGCAAGCAACTGCTTGCATGGGGGAGAGCGGCTGCTAACAATGATGACAACAACAGGGAACAATGACACCACCCACCCAGCCCTATGAGCCACCACTCATAGGGTGGATGATGGGTGGCATGATGACAATTAGGGGAAACCCCAATGACAGCCAGCACCCCCCATAACCACCACAGGCAACTGCTCACGGGGTGGATGGGGGGTGTGAGAGTGCAGGTACCAACAGGGAGACAAAAAAGGCCCAAGAGACGTCAATGTCTCTTGGGTCCTAGGTAAGTTTTTTTTTTCCTTTTCTCATTTCATTTATCAATGCTAACCAACTTTTTTTAGGTACAAACTACTACTGGCAACGACGACGATGGGGGGACACTACCACCACCACCACTGCTGCGAGCCTCTGCTCACAGGGTGGAAGGTGAGGGTGAAGGGACAAGGGGGAAGGGAGACAAGAGGGAAGGGAGACAAGAGGGAAGGGAGACAAGAGGGAAGGGAGACAAGAGGGAAGGGAGACAAGGGGGAAGGGAGACAAGAGGGAAGGGAGACGACAACGAGTGGGGACACCCACGATGACACCCACCCCATGCCTACAAGCACCTGCTCGTGGGGTGGTTTGGGGGGGAGAACAATGGGGACAGGAGAGCAAGATGGCCAGGGGACAACCTGGGGAGAGATGAATGCTGCCACGAGCAACAGTTGCTCATGGTGGGTGTTTTTAATTTATTTTTATTATTGATAGTTATGGCCCTCTCCCCTCGAGCTTGCGAGGGGAGGGCCTAGTATTACACATATTAATTACCCCTCACAGAGATGTGAGGGGGTCAATTTAATAATCTATTCATGATATATATAAAAATTAGATTTCAGTAATAAATAGATATAATGTATGTGACTTTAAATGACTACTTGGCTTAAGTGGTAGAGTGTGCATGTTTGGTCATCATGTGATTGCTAGTCCAGAAGGCTGTTGGTTCAATTCCTGCTGTGCACACATCATTTTGTGAGACTTATAAGAATTTCTGTAAGTCTGGAACTTGGACAGTACTTTAAAGGTGTAAGTAAATGCACAATTGATGTTGTCCAAGCAAAGTCCGAGCAAAGTCCGAGTGAAGTCCGAGGACAGTCTGAGTGTCCAAGTGTGTCCGAGCAGAGTCTGCTCGGACTGGGGGGGGAGTGTAAAGTACTGGTCAGAGTGGGTGGGCTGTCAAGACTGGAAGATGTTTGTGTCAAGAGTATCTGTGCACCACATTAGACTGTGTTGACAACTAGGTTCTAGAACCTTCTGCAGTACATGAGTAAGTTGCATGGCACAGTGTTTATGAAACACAACAAACAGGAGCTCCATGTGGCAATCCTGCCAACAATTTCAACTCATGAATTTGAAAGTTGAACTTGATGTGTTCCACAATACCACAATAAGCCCCTCCCACAACTTTCACTCCAACTCCAATGTTGAAACACCCTGGAATGTCGATCCCTCCCAGTCTTGGCATGGTTTACATGCTAGCCATAACAAACACCCTGGCACCATCTTTATGCCTAAACCACAATGCAGCTCTGATGAGGTGGCAACCGAGAAAGCAAAGAAAGAACAAGAAAAGTGTGACAAGCCATCAAAAGGCCTTTAAGAATGCGGCTCGTCTTGAGGACCAGATGCAAAAGGAGGATGACCAGATGGCTCAGCAAGTGAATCATCCACCTGTCAATCTTGAGAAGAGGGAGCTTTGCTTGTGCAAGGAGGTACCTGGGCCAAAATGTAAGTGTATCAAGTCATTCTTATATCCATGGTAAGCGATAGTCACAATATCATTGCCAGATGATCCCCCCAGCGACATCTCAAGCCAAAGCAGTGACAAGTACGAACCTCATAAGAACAGCACTGAAAGTGAGGATGAAGACAATGACGAGATGATGGATGTTCCATCCAATGAGGAGATCCAGCCCCCAGCAAAAAAAAAAAGAGGTTAAAGTCAAACAAGCATGGCAACATTGTTGCAGCTTGTATGGTCCCACCAAAAGATAACAAAGGTAAATGCCAGTGCCCCAGAAGACTTGAAAGATGTGTATGTCTATTGTTTGCTGTCATAGCAAGAGTTTATCTACATTTTCTTCTTGTAGCCCATGGCTGCCTAACAAGAAGATAAAAACTGTGAAAGCAGGTCTACATAATGATTGGGACCAACCATACATTGAAGACCCAGTTCTCATGCAAGCCGCAAGTCATTGATCAGTGTCCACTAGCTCTGGCAAATCTTATGTTAGCATGACAAGTAGCAAACCTACCATGGGTAACGCAACCACTGGTGATGATTTGGACCCAGATGCAATTGGAGGAATTAGTGACAACAAAGGTGATTTGGCAGAGGGACAGGGTTTAGTGGAAAAAGAAAAGGCAGTTCAATATTATGGTGGTTGCAACAACACAGGCAAAGCAAAGGTGATTACTGGTGATCATCATCAATCAAATACTCATTATCATATTGATCATCACAGATCAAGTTGATGGCAAAGATCATTCCCACCACCTCAGTTGTTGGATTTATTCCATCCAGCTCTCGATCTTGCTCCAGGGGCCCACTCAAGAAAGACAAGGTTCAGCTCTCCCATCTTCCTTTGGAGATTCAACAAAATTATCAGATTATCTTCACTCCATGGCTTTGGGAAATGTTTGGAGGCACACAACCTCGGGAGTCACCTAGTGAAGACAATATACATAAACTTTGGTCTCAGATCTTTGATGATGGCCCAGCTCTCAGTCAAGAAATGGAATTTATAGTTTTCAAGTTGGTGAGTTTTTCATTTGCGGCCTCACACTGAATCATACAACATTGATGGTTTGCATGACAGGTTGATGATCATCTTGTGGAATGGCAGAACAAATTTGCCTCCACTGCACTCACTTACCTTGAAGGCCATGTCTTTTCAAGCTTACCTGAAAACACAAAGGAAGCCAGGTCTATCTATGCAAAATGGTTGGTCACTGGAAAGGATCATGAAAGACCATTTTACTATAGGGTGTTTGAAGATGGTAATGGTGATGTGGCTTCAACAAAGGCGGTAAGTCATTTCCAACCTTTTTGATATTTCTAATGTCATCTGAATATAGGGGTTATTCCAGTCATCACTCATTGCAGCAATGTTGGGTTCACACTTCTCAGGAATTTCACAGATCAGTGCTGGAGCATGTTCCAAAGAATGTCCCATTGCAGCACTTGTCCTATCAATACAAGCAGTATGTCCATTACCATGTTGACTATCATCAGCACTGTAACACCACTCTGAATCTATGTTGGCCAAGTGTGCACTCATCATGTGGGAAACTGGAGAACAAGTCAAACCCCCCCATCCCACTGGAGACTTCTCAAAGACTAACTGGGGTGATCATATGGAAATGCGAGAGGGGAAGCACTTCAAAATCAAAACCACTTCCTCCCTTGTGAAGGTAGTTGACAAGCTGAGTGATGCACAGTGGGACAAGATCATCAATATGGCTATCAGTGCCTCAAAGCAGAAGAACTTGAAGAAGACGATTCCAGTACAGGTCGAGGAGGTTCTGGGTAGCTCTGCTGAATCTGATTTCAAGTTGGCTGATGATGATGAGAAGAAAGGAGCAGGACCAGAGGAATACCATGGTGATGGCTTGGGGTCTCAGGCTACTGCAATGGAGAACAGGGCACTGGACAATATGGATGTTGACACCCATCTATAAGGTAGTGAGGAGTAATAGTCCAGAGTCTATCAGTGCTTCATGTAACACAGCTCATTTAAATTGTACATTTATATGCTCATATCATTCCACCATGCCCAAATGTTAGCTTTTTGAAGACCTTGATGAAAGTGTCAATGTTTACATGAACACTTGAAACAATGCTTAACACACTTGTAAAAGTGTTTTATGCTTTTTCAAGACAATGGACCTGGATTGAAAAAGTGTTAATGCTTTAGAACTTATCCACTTGGAAAAGTGTTCAAGTGTCCATGAAGCCTTTCTGTGATTTTACTGATGCACAAGCAAGAATTGTAAAAGTTTGGTAAAAGTGTACTATTCATTTGATACTAGTACATGTTATACATACTATGAGTGTTCAATGGCATCCACCGAACCTGTATCATTTGATACACTGTATGCATTTGATAGACTGTATTATTTGGTACATTGTAGCTTACCCATCTGAACACTGTAATATGGCCGTTGATGGCCATAATGAGTGCTGTACCATACTGTTGGGATTTTGTTTGAGCCTTACAGTTATGGTTTATGTGAATCTGTCGACTGTATGTTCACCGTCTTTGTACAGCCATATGCCATATACAGTATGGCAGACAGCCCTAACTTAGTCTTTGTTAGTCTGAGTCTGTTGGAATGATATATGCGGGAAGTTGGTGGGAAGTACCTTCTTCAAACCTTCTTGAGATGTGATGTAGACTAGACCAAAATGATCAATCTAGCACATGCTTAGTTGTCATTCATAGCTCAAGTAATAAGCAGAGAACTTCATCAGCAAACTCTGATTTTTCCCACAGCAAGTCATAGCGCCACAGCCAATCACATAGCAGCCCATAGCACCCATAGCACAACCAGCGGTGACATAGTATTGACTAGTGTTGCACAACATTTTCCCCATCTATTTTCTAGGAACCTAGGAACACTTCCCAGGAACTGTCAATGGCATCGCTGGCATAGTATCATTTTTCACTTTTGACAAAGTCTAATAACCCTGCCCTAACATCCATGCACATGCATGTTGAATTTGTTCAAAACCATGAAACCATTCATCTTCGACACTTAACTTTTCCATCATGTCCCCCTCAGTTCTTCCTCTCATTGTGTCCCCTTCACTACCTTCGAGGCATGCTTTTTGCACACCAGCACAATTGATGTTCAACATCTGCTCATCCACATCTGTCGTCATTCATTATGGTACTGTAGGCATTGGAAACCATTTTCCTGCTCAGGTAGAGGCCACAACCCCAACACAAGGTCGATAGCAAACTGTATGTGCTGAGTGTTTCAGGGTACACAACAATTGCTAACGAAATTTATCAGGTACCCACTTCTTAACATCTCCCTCGAGCCCTATCACAATGTCCTGGCCCAACACCGCAACCACCATTCTGTAGTAGGATTCTCAAGGTATGTAGATCTCACTTGCATTGTTATCCATCATGACTAATCTCTCGTTGCAGCCCTCCTCGAGATGTAGGTAAGGTAGCGTGTGGTCGAGTGTTGCTAGTTGAGGGAGTGAGGGAAAAACTTAGAAGAGTATTGATTTCTGTAGATTAGTGTAGCTATGCCTTGTATTTGATAGTTTGCGAAATACATGAGTTTGATTTCATTGAACGAGATACGAACAAAATAATAATAATAATAATATAGCTAAAAGCGGTTATATACTCTCGGCTAACTGTGCTATGTAGTACTATGTAGCAACCAGGGGCTTCTACGGCGTTCTAAATATAAAAAGAACCATGCTACAATGCTATGGCGCTATACAACGCTATGTAGTGCTACTGAGTTCGCCCAGAGTTTGCTGATGTTGTCCGAGTCGGCACGGATATCCGAGTCTTACCCGACCACCATGCTCTCAATCTAATGTTGAAGAATCATTGGATATGTACTTACTCATTTACACAACTTGGTGATGATGCTCTACTATTCTTGGTGAAACAGGCTTCATGATTGAGTCATCATGATGAATCCCATCACCGGGTTACACTCAGGCTGTCCCCGCATTCCGTGTCAACAAATTACCCTTTGAAGCAAAAATCAAGCACGCCGACACCGCCGCAAGTTACGCACAGGAGTCAAGTAAGAGGAGAATAAAGGGTCACGCCAAACGGATGCAAAGGAGAATAACACCAGTGGATGGACATTGGACACGGTATAAGTCAAGTTATGGAACTCATACTACTAGGTAGTAGTTACATAATAATGTCATATCATTGGAGATGGGGCCATGAATAGAGAAACTAGTACGATACTTATGGTAAGCCACAAAAGAAACTGGGATTGAAAAAAAAAAGATGTAGACCACACCGCTATGTTCCACCGGCCTGTATGAACTTCGATCGTGGGAGGTGTTTTATGGCATGCACATGATGCACATGACCTTTGCGTGCCTTCTCAGATTCGTCGCTAACAATAACAGTTGATCGCTTCAGCCGTTTATTGGGCAGTCCTTTCTCACAAATATCGACGGGTTCTTATTTAATAAGCCATCACGACCCATTATAACCCCGGGTCTCTTGGTGTCACTAACAAAAAGTGATCAGGTCACACTGATATTCTGTTAGCCAATCCATTTTGATGCGATGGCGTGTTTATGCTACAGGTCTGTACTAGTCTCCGATGCTGACCTAATATATCAATATAACAGATGATAGTCGATCAGGTCTGTACTATTAATCACTGTGCTCAAAAGCTGATGATCGGATCAACGTGTTCGGTTGATTGAGTTCTCCAGCCTCTTCTGCTACCGGAAGGAGCTGCCAGCTGTCACACAGAAGAAGCTTCTGAAGTAACGTGTAGGCCGTCGTAGTAGAGGACTGAGCAAACAATAATGGAATAAGGAAGCAATATGAGCCGATACGAAATATGAAGGGGTTTCCTGTACAAAACAGGGAGGGGTGGGAGGATCAAGGGAAAAGCGAGTACGTAACGAATGCGTGGGTGGTATCAAAGTGATTTTTAAATCAGCATCAGAAGATGACATCGTTGAAGCTAAGTACCTAGCTAGGACCTAAGTACACAATCACGGTAGGCCTATCTAAAGTTGGGCCAAGTATAACCTATCCATCGAATCTCGATTTTGGGCTGATTGTCACTTACAGGATAGATTGATGGTAATAAATCAAATCGCAGGTGAATCGTCGGTGAATCGGACCCTGAATCGCCCTCTTACTCTCAAGAGCACCTTCAAATTCCCATAGGTAAGTAAATTAAGCACCGGAGACTTAGGAATACATAAAACCGAGTCCTCGATACCCTCGACTGTGTCATTGACTAAATGGATATCACTTCTCGAATGGATGGGTTGTACTGGGGTATGTAATGCTTTAGTCCACAGGATTGGAATTCTCACAAGAGCTGGCTGTCTTTAGGTATTTTGATATCCACCATGTATGAATACTGTTGCTCTTGGCTGGGTTCAAGTTCATTTAGCTCTGACCCAAGGCTCATGGGCATTACCATGTGCCAAGGCTGGACCTATGCCAACAATAATAATGACAAGTGGCATCTTCGCCTCCTTGTAAGTCATTTATTTTATGCACCTCAACCTGATGAGCCACACCCATATGAGCTAGGTTGCAGTTTTGCTGTGGGTGAAATGCACTTACTGTTAGAATGACTTGACAAGACGTTGTTTGTAGCTTGATGGATTTTGCTGTCACATGTCTGAGTTGTTATCTTCTCCGGCACTACTTGGTAACTCATTCAACATGTACTTCCCTCCTTGCTGGCTTCACACTGGTGCTGAATAGTTGACAAATTTTGGGAATACTGGCCAACTTTCTATGTTTCCATTGTATGTGTTACTTTTCAATGACAATTACAAGATTGATTGTTATTTCTGAGTCAGGGCAAGCCTGGTAATAATGATTATTAGTGGCATAGTTGCATACTTGTTTGTTTCTTGGGCACCTCTTGCCTGTTGAAGTATTGATCTTTTAATCATGCAGATCTGAATTATTTTTTGCTTCATGAATCTATCTCCGTAAGTGATTTTGTAAACAGAGCTTATTTGCTTTAATTAATGTTCCCATATATTTGCACCACCTCAGTTGATAAAAGCTCATGGTGGGCTGCAGCAATTGCTGTAAGCACAGTTATACCACGCAATACATGTCTCTCAATATGTGATAGGGCCTCTCTGCAACAGTCAGCTTTGGTGGGCATTCCCATCCTCAGGCTGTTTGTTATGCCTAACACTGACACTGTGCCTCAATATAACCTGCAGTCTCCTTGATGTGTGAGTGGATACTTTTCCCCTGGAAAATTGTGTCTAATGTGTAGACAGTGCCATGTCATATTTTCTGGAATAATCCCTACCTTTCTAACATTGCAAGTTCTCAGACAAAGGTTTGGCTATTTGCACATTCTGAGACTTCCAGTGACAAGCAAACCTCCAGTTATGGACAGGGATTAGTCTTTCATTCACTGTTGTTGCTGCCACAACTGTCACAGTCATTCTCCCTATGAAACTGTCTAGTACACACACCAGCATTAAAAGGTGATATTCTGTTTTCTTTCTGCTCTGGAACTCTTCTTGACATGGAAAACAGAACACAAAAAATACTTCACCAGCTGCACCTATTTATTGTTGCAAGAGGCTTGCTTGTGATGCTCAATGCAATTGCTTTCTTGATTGTGTATGAAATACAGTCCCATGCTCTGAACTGGTGCATGTTCTCCTACACAAGGTCATCTGGCAAGATTCTCATGTTGCATTTTCATCAGGATGCCATTTCTCCATTTTTCCTCAAAACTTCATGTTATCTCCATAGGTGGGTGATTATCTTATGGGTTAGAAAAGTGACTCATTTACATACTCAAGTGTCCATGTGAATAATTCAGTCAGCTGACTAATCTCAGATGCTGACTGTGAATTGTGGCAGGCTCAATGCACGGAGTCCTCCAGCTAAACCATTTTATGCAGGCATTACAATATCAGTGGAGAATAACCAGAGCTCAGACCAGGTTTTTAATTCATCTATGAGAGACCCTGTTGCCAATGGTTCCAAATTTCATTCAATGCATTCTGCCTGAGGTGGGCATAGACATTTTATATAACATTCAATCTTATCACTCTCCCAACTAGGCCAATAATCTGGTGACATCCTAGATATCCATGGATGTAGAGCACATTATTCTAGGAATATAAATCTGTGCCTTTGCTAAACCTGTTGAATTTAGCAATTTTGTGAATCTGTGAAGGGTGAATCATTCAATGAATCAATATTGAAGCTCTCAGGTGTTGCAATTGTCAGAGGCTAGGCTGAGCTCAGAGAGCAACCCATGAGATATTAGTTTTTGGAATTCCACAGATATGTTTTACTCACACATTGACCATCTTGAGTTTCTTATATCTTATAACTAGACTGTAATATGCATACACTATCTGTTCTTATTCCCTGATTCTTATGTAAGTAAGAGGAGGGTTTTGTCAAAGAGATGTGCAGGTTTCCCTTGTTGCATCATGTGATCCTATTTGCCTCTGTTGATCATTGTTCTTGACTGCCCTGAGCCTTTCACTGTCATCTCTTGCTGATTGTCCCTCGTCATAGCTGTGTTTCTTGTGATACTTATGCTTTCCCTTGCAAATTACCACTTATACATGAACTTGTTGGAGCAGACTATATATGCTGCACAGGGGAAGAGACAACACATTCCTTACAACCTACCTGGGGTTTAGTTAGACTTACAGCTAGGGGTTAGCAGAGGTAAGAACACTGTATTCCTACTACGGTACAGGTTCTCCTTATATACATAATAATAAGGATGTCACATGACTCGGGAATGTGTTTACCACATGTATGCGCAGTAAGCGCAGTAACATGTGTATGCTGCATGTATTGCCTCATGTATGCAGCATGTATCTCAGGGTTTAATTTCAACACCCCCCCTCAAACTGTACAGCGCTCTAAGCAGCTAAGTTTGAATCTTGAAAGTAATTCTGAGAGAGTCTCTAAATTTCCTGAATAGGATGGTGCCAAGGTTCTTTGTGAACATGTCAGCCAGATTATCACTTCCAGGAATGAAAACAACTGTGACTTTGTCATTTTCTATGCATTCACAGGTATAGTGGTAGTGAATGTCTATATGTTTGGTCCTTCTTTCCTGAACTGAATTTGATCCAATAAAGATGGATCCCTGATTATCAGTGCAGATTGGTACGCGCTTCAGTATATATCCAAGTTCCTGGAATAAGGACTCTATCCACACTATCTGTCGACAAGTGTTGGAGAGAGCCATATATTTGGCTTCTGTGGATGACAGTGCTACAGTATTTTGTAAACGGGACTGCCAGCACACAATGCATCAGATACAATAAAGATCTGATCACAGACTGATATTTTGATCTAAGTGCCGCATTTGGCATTGCTATGTTTTCCGATGGTTTGTAACCAGTCGGGAGTGGAGTGGGGGCAGCTTTGGCATTTTTCATCTCGAACCTCTCAAGCACTTTGGCAAGATATTCAGTTTGATCGAGTTTGACTTTGCTTGCAGTCTGGGTGACGTGCATGCCTAAGAATTCCATGACTTTTTCAGTACTACGGCACTCCCAATGCTTCAGACAAGCATTCTTCTTTTCATCCACAAGTTTCTTGTTCTTCCCCATAAACAAGCCATCATCAACATAGACCAGCGCAATGCTGCCTGTCTTAGGATCCTTGTGTATGAAAATGCCAGCATTGGAGCTGGCGCGCACAAACCCAATGGTGCGCATAAATGCCTCTAGCTCTTTCCACCATGCTAGTGAGGCCTGTTTAAGGCCATACAATGCTTGGCATAAGTGCATTACTTTGCGCTCTTTTCCCTCAAGTCTGAAACCCTCGGGTTGATCCATATAGATCTCCTCTTCTAGTTTGCTGTATAAAAATGTGGTTTTTACATCTAGACTGGTCATATACATGCCTTCTATAGATGCAAGTGCAAACATGAGGTGTATGGTCTCGTAGCGGACTACTGGTGAGAAAATCTCATCAAAGTCAACACCTTCAACTTGTGAAAAGCCTTTCACCACGAGTCTGGCTCGTTTTCTTCCATCCGATTTCATGGAGAAAACCCATCTATTTTTGATCATTTTTCGATCATGTGGAAGATCGACGATGTCATAGACTTGTCGCTTTCGAAGAGCCTCTAATTCTTCACGACAAGCCTGTTTCCACTCAAGTTGCTGCTGCCATGGTAGGCACGCAATATCACAAAATTGGTTTGGAACTTGGCTTATTTTGCTTGATGGTTTGACTGCTTTTGACAACAGCCAGCAAATAAGCTTATCTTCACCTTCCTTGGTTATCTTTTGAACATAACCTGCTTTGTCCGGTTCCCCCATTGGGTGATCATGTTCTTGATTATTGGAATCAGGCACACTCTCGTGGGGTGCCAAACTCGGTCCAGCAACTGGTTCTTGTTGTTGAGATCATGGTTGTGTTTGGTTATGATCCAAATCTTGACCTACAGATCTCTTCCAATATTGATCACATGCAATGTTTCTCTCTATGTCAGAGGGGAGTCACTTCTCTCCATAGGTATTGCCGGGATGGTTTGGGATGTTCCTCTGCCTGCCTGATCAATGGGGCAATTGCTGCCACTCCTGTTGATCTTCACGTCTTGGATGAAAGTCCTCAGTGGTTACTGGAGGTGGCGGAGGAGGAGCATCAGTGGCATCATCATGCGCCTTTTGCTCACTTGGTACATCATCATCATCATCATTTTCTGATGATGGAGGAAGGGGTGAATTTTGTGGCGGTATAGAATCATCGCCATCTGTTCCAGATGAGTGGTTGTCATCTTCTGGTTCTGGAGGTGGAAAATCACCAAGGTCTGTCTTGGCAGGAGTTTTAGCTCCAGAACAACATGGGAACAACGTTTCATCAAATAGTGCTGTAGCACCAATGAATATTGCGCCATTAAGTCGCATGAAACGGTATGCTTTAATGCCATCTTCTAATCCAAGGTACGTCATTAACTCCGATCAAGGAGCTAATGTGGTTGGACGTTTCTCCTTGGGTAGATAGATGTAAGCACCACAACCGAAGACCTTCAGATTGTTTAGATCTGGGCAGATGTTTGTCAGGTCCTCAAAAGGTGTCAGCCATTTCAGGCGCCTTATTGGGGTTCAGTTGTATAGGTGTGTTGCATGTTCAATGCAAAATTCCCACCATGATTGTGGTAGACAAGCGGTAAATCACAGGGTTTGCAACTTTTCCATTATTGTCCTTATGGCGCTCTCTGCGCACCTGTTCTGTTGGTGAACGTGGGGTGCAGACATCTCTATTTTGATGCCAAAATCCTTGAGCGTATTTTGTAGCTCACAATCTTTGAACTCCCCCCCTGGATCAACATGCCAGCGCTTGATTGTAGCGCCATACTGGGTCAAAGCCATTGCCTGAAATTGTCTAATCGCTGCAGCAGCATCAGACTTCTTTCTAAGGCACTGGACCCAGATATGTGATGTCTTGTCATCCAGAAATACAATAAAGTATTTATGTTTGTGGTATGATAGTACTGGGAGTTCCTTTAGATTGGAATGTATTAATTCAAAGGGTTTCTCTGCGCATGAATTTGATTCGGGAAAAGATTGCACCCTGGACATATAATTTTGTCTTTAGGAATAATTAAATTCCTCGGGAATTTTATGGTGCTATTAGGCATTTTCCCTAGCGCCTCTTTGGATGGGTGTCCAAGTCGCTTATGCCAAGTCAAGTAGTCAGCAACATACATGGTTGTGATATTGACCCTCTTGGTGCTCAATATATGAGTCTGAGCCCAATAAATCATGTCACTTTTCCTAAGAGGGACACAATCCATAATTGGGTTTCCTTTCTTGAAGAATGAAATGTGTGCAGAGGAACCATGCACATCACTTCTGTCTTGTAAGAAGACGCCCATTGACAGTAATCGAGTATTACAGTTGGGTATGTAGTAGACAGGGTATAATTGCATTTCACGCGTCTCTGACTTCCTGTGACATACTACCTGATGTCTGATGAAGACTGCTCCTTTTCCTACTATATGAGTAGTACCTGTGGCTGTTTGAACCAAGGTAGAGTCCTTTCTCAGTAAAGGCTTGTAAGAAGCAAAATCTTTCATTTCACCAGTGAAGTGTTTTGATGCGCCTGAATCCATGATCCAGTCAGCACCTTTCTTACAATTTCCATTTGCACACATAACACATATATTAAGATCTAAATAGTTCCATGATACATTTAATAGCAGTAAAATTTCACATGAAAAGTTTGCTGTAATCATTGGAATATTAATCTTAGTGCTTGTGGCAGGGAAAAGGACTGACCTGTCATCATATCCTCCTGTTTCAAGCCGTTCATCGACAAGCATCTCGTTGATGGCTTTCCATACTTCCTCACCAGAAACTGGAGGTTCTGATCTGAGGGAGACGATGTCATCTTCTACCTCCATGATGCTTGGTTCTGGTTCAATCCTCCTCCTCTTACCTTCTCACACTGTTAGGTGCTCTTCCAGCAGTCACAGATTTTTTGTGCTGTGCGGAAGATGCATTTGCTCAAGGGTGTCTCGAGCTTGCTGATATTTGGCATAAACTGAATGAGAGGTAGAGGCCGCACCTATATATGCCTGTGCAGGTGGTCGGCGGCGAGGATCCCTTGTGGGAGTGTGGTTGCGCTTTTCGATGCGCTGAATGAGTGGCATCAGCGGTATGATGGTGCCATTACCATTTATGGTGGTAAAGGCACTGGAGGCAAGGTGGGTATGTTTCTCTTTAGGCTTTTTCTCCTTAGTCTTTTTGTCCCTGCATCGTCCACATTTTCAGGACAAATCTCCATTGTTGTTTTGCCCTTCTTTGGGCTGCCATTTGGGGTTTCCCCCTTTGCGTTTGACAGCGGAAAGTTTGTTGGCCTGAGGCTGGCCAGCGGGCTTTCCTACTGCCGTGTGCCTTGAGGCTTCAGTGACAATGGAGTCCTTGACATGTTTAAATGTCAAGGCACTAGTAGCAGTCATGTTAAGGACTGTGGCAGACAAACAATCATACTTGCGCAGCATCACAGCAAGTAGGATCATTGCCTGAACTAGTTCAGGGATGGCAACATTGGCAGCCGTGAGGCGCTCGAACTTGTCAGCCATCTTAGCAATCTCTGGAGTGGGATTCGCAGCCAGAATTTTGATTGCTATTGCAGACCTAAAGTCTGCAAAGACTTGGGAGGGGCCATCGACACCATAATCAGTGTGAATGAGGTCCCACACCTCAGCAGTGTCCTTGGTGTTGGCACGCTGCCAAATGGAGGGGGCCAGGTGGAGCACTAGGCTACCAATAGCCTGGTCATTTTTGTTGCTCCAGGTCTGGAGCTTGGTAGTAGCATCTGCTATGAGAGTAGCGTTTGTCGCTGTCAAAGGAGGTGCCGGAGGCGGTTTGATTTCCGCCCCACTAGTTATCTGCCAGAGGCCCTGAGACCTGAGCCACGCCTTCATGGAGTCGGCCCATTGAATGTAATTTGAGCCATCAAAAGTTTGTATGAGTTTTTCAAGGGTTGAAGACATGATTTTGTGGTGGCAGCTGTTATAAGCGCTCAATCAGTCTTTTATCCAAGAAAACACATTTCACAATCTCAGGAAAAAACACTCCTTCAGAGTGGTTAACCCTAGTCAACCTAGGTTTTAAGTGCAGCTCACAAAGAGACAACACATTCCTTACAACCTACCTGGGGTTTAGTTAGACTTACAGCTAGGGGTTAGCAGAGGTAAGAACTACTATGGTACAGGTTCTCCTTATATACATAATAATAAGGATGTCACATGACTTGGGAATGTGTTTACCACATGTATGCACAGTAAGCGCAGTAACATGTGTATGCTGCATGTATTGCCTCATGTATGCAGCATGTATCTCAGGGTTTAATTTCAACAGAACTACCACTTTGTGAGGACACCACCCACTCTACACACTGAATTGGGAAGTTTGGGCTTGGGAAGGTTCCGGGCTGAGGATTACCAAGTGATTTCACTGCCTCTGAGGCATGGCAATTTGTGGAAGGTTCTGGTAGCCATTCATTAAGTATATAGTTGGCTCAGAAATTTGTGAAAAGGCAGTTGAATACAATTTTATATCTGACTCACTCTCTACTTTGCCCTCAACATCTAAGCCTTTCCAAACATCAACCAGTCACATGTCACGCATCGAGATTCTGCGTCATGTTTCTTCAGTCTCTCAGATTCTCAGACAATCACTATCTAGCTGGCATGATACATGGCTCCCTCTAGAAGTTTTGATCTCCTTCCCCAGACCTCGCATCATCATTACAACTTTATGAAAGTGAACTACCACATTGTGAACATGAACTACCACTAAAATTATGGGTGAACTACCACATTGTAAACATGAACTACCACTAAAATTATGGCTGAACTACCACTCTGGTGCTTTTTTCTTCCTACCAAGCTTGTATGCTGCTGTCTGTCCCTCCTCAGGAAGTTATTCCTGCTATTGATGCCCTGTATCATCCTGACTTGTATTCAGAGTTCTTCCACTCTTCTGATTCTGCATGCCACAACAGTCTTTCTCTAACTCTGCTCTCAAATCAGTTTTAAGTCAAGTACATGTGTCACACTGACCATTCTTTCAGCATTCACATGCTAGTTATGGTGCAGCTATAGTACAAAGTTTCAGAAACAGGTGCAAGACCTTGTTACCTTGCACTTTGACTCAAGCTATTGACTGGTTTGAGTGGGCCACTGCTAGAGGCACGGCAGGTCTGAGTTCTCAACAGTTCTGATATACAATGCTGATGTTGCACTTCTTGAACAGTTTGTCAGAGACATCATCAAAGTGTCCTTCATATTCTGTTTGTTGTCCTGTGGCAATTCCATCATGATGCCATACCATGCCATCAGATGTGATGATACAAGCTGTAAAGTGGTCATTGTGGTGATATATTACACCTCTGAGCTCATATGTAGTATGTTGCCCATTTCTCTGTGTTATGTTCAATGACTTTGTCAGTAATGTAGTGTGCCCTGAAAGGTCAAATGCTAACACAGTAGGAAAATTAAGGAGCACATGTGTTCTTATCAAATGCTGATTACATGAATGACAACTGGATGAGGATTCAACAGACAAGTTGTCAACAAAATTTTGGAGGGTGGCAAATGAGGTTAATATTGTAAGTTGGCAGCTGAAAGCAGACATTTCTGCTCATTGCACATCATGACCATTGGGGCAATGCATTGATGATGTTGTAACAGGTTGGGAAGAGGCCAACATATAGTCAAATATATTTTGGACACTAGTGAATGCTCCCCATGCAAACAATATTGGATTTAACCTTTGAAACTGACGTCTAATAAAATCATGGACTTCTTCAAGGGTGTATGTAGGGTTTGGTTGAGTAGTCTGTTCAAAGCTCTTTGCAAGCTGGCCCAAATGTACATGGTTAGTGGCATCAAATCAATCTGATTGTATAGACTCATTATTCTGCCAAATATTATACAGAATAGATATGACTGCATCAAAAGCACAACTGTTGTTGTGCTATTGTGTACCTTGTGGCTGAGAAAGCATAGGATCATAGTGCTGTGAATTTTTTTGATGTTCAGTTTTTTTCCGCTTTGGAGCCAGGAGTTTTTGATTTAAACTGATTTTGTGTTGCTTGGTATATATAAAAGACTCAGCCTTTGTGCCTTTGGCAGAAACATATGGAGAAATGGTGGCAGATGGTATTCTTGGTCTTTGGGTGGATGTGTTGCTTTGGTTTTCAATTCTCCAACTAGTGACATTTAGGTTGCTAGACAACTGAAATACATCAGACCTACTCCATTGGATGGCTTTATGAACAGCATTAGGTACATAATTCTCACCTTTGATTTTATGAAAGGCTGTGATAAGGTCATTTTGGCAATCACCAATTACTGTAGCATCCAATTTTCTATTGTAGTGCAATGAAGATGTTATCCAACAGTTCAATTTCTCTAAATTCTTGGTGTATTGCACCTGATGCACCTCCAGTAATTTTTTTTTGCATCAAAACCTTGCAATATTACTGTTCCAGCTGCAGATGCACTGCTGGACAGAGCAGTATAATATGATTGGTGACTTCTGCTGCTGTTAATATCAACAACATTAAATAGTCTTGCTTTTTCCTGTGAAGTATAATCAGTCATTGCAAAGTTTGGCAGGGCTTCAACTTGATTGCATGATACATTGATAGTTGCATCATTTGGAAGTACACATTGAGTATTTGTAGTAGTTCTAATCAATGGTACAACATTTATAGGCAAATTAGCCAGTTGAACTGTTTGAGGTGGATTTGTGAGTTGGACAAACAACACATCAAGAATATGTTGTCCTTTGGAACCTGCAGATGACTGCCAATCATAAACAGTGGCTTCCTGACCCTTTGTAATACAAAGTTCAGTTGCACTATTCCATCTTATAATTACTGGTAAACCATGACATAGAGAAAGTTTTCCAGGAATATCTTTGGAATTAGAACTAGAGGGTTGATCCCATAGTATTTGCTGAACACTAGCTGGAATCTGTGGAACTTTAGATTTCCCAAGGTTCCAAAAGTCTTTCTTCTTCTCTTTTTTCCTTTATCATTACTTGAGCTAATTGTGTCTTCAGAGTAAAAGTTAGTTAGGGTTTGACCTCTTTCTTTGAGAGCCAAGATCATCGATAACATCTTTTGGGAGATTTCATGTGGTTATAATAGACACATTATAGAATTGTTTGTCATTAACAGATGATCATCCATCCAGCTCACTTGAAGTTTGGGTATGCAAAAGGGCAATATCATTAGCTGTGCAAGCTTTGTAACACATTTGTAGTTTGGCATCTTCTACAGTTTGAGTAGTTTGTCACATGTTTTGATGTAAAATAACAACAGTAGTAACTTGATGCAAGAGTGCTTTTCCAATAGCTGCCCCTTGATCTCGACAGCTTGTGGAATTTCTGCCACTTAGAGTTGGCAGGAGACCCCTCAGATTTTGATGGGATCTAGCTCCTCAAATATTTTAGTGATTTTACATAATTTATATCCCAAGATAGCAAAAAACATGGCTCAAGCCATGGCAACACTAGACTTATTGCCCTCCAGATGGTGCTAGAGGTCAAGAGGGATGATTATTGACATGCAAGAGACAAACCCATGGTCCAGTGAAGTGAGCTTCAGAGGGAGATGACTCTCCTCAAGAGCAAAAGAGATGCACTGAAAATGAGGAACCAGGAACTCATTGCATTGGGTTGAAAGGTATTTCTTTCATTCTCAATCTGCTTATTTGTGTTCCTTTATGTTGGAATTAGATGCAAAACACTGTCAGGAAACTGCAGATGGCACTTGGTGACCGTTTTTGAATGACCAAACCCAAGTGGCTTGTATGTTACAACATATGGTGGATCATTGGTTCACAATACGATAGATCCATTTTTCTTTCCTTTCATGTCTGATTTCCCTGTCTTTCTTCATACTGTACCTCACAATTGGACTCACACATTAGTTTCCTTCTCACTATTCCTTTTGTGTCCTGATTTCCCTCTCATCCTATGTACTATACCTCATGATCAGACTCATACACTAGTTTCCTTCCTGATTACTGCTGTCTGAACCACTCGCTTTTGAATTACACTATACTTGTATGATCCACTATTGTGAGCTCTCACTCCCTGTTGCTCCATTATAGTACGCTATCATTTGAGCTCATTTAACATTATTTGACGTCAAGATCATTCAAGTTGGATCACAACTCCAAGTCCAAGTCCAACAATGGTAGTTGAGTTTATGCTTTTAAGATAGAATTGTCACACAAGCAATCACCCCAATCCAAGTTGTGATCGAGAGTTTTTCAGAAGAGGGATCAGGAGCTTTTGCCATGCTGGAGAAAGGTAAGGAATCACATTGTGTTCAACTGGCCTTTATGTGTTATTTGATGAGTGTTGTCAAGCTGCCTGTTAAACTATAGACATGAGAGAGAGATAAAACTAAGGATCTGCACAGGTTTTGTGTACCTGTATGGGTTACAGGTACAGGTACAGGTCACAATAGTCCTACCCATGAGCTACAAAACACAGTTCTTGACTGTTTTGCTTGATTTTTAGTGCATTTTGTAGCTAAGACCTGCAGGTTTACAGGTAAAACCTGCCATGGGTATGGGTATGATTACAGCATGAAATACCCATGGGTTACCTGTGCACATCCCTAGATAAAACTGCAAAAGAATGAGAAGACACAAATTCTCTTTGACTTACCCATATTACACAATATGTGCTCATTCTATGCTACATCCACAGATGTGGATAATTGGTGCTGCGCTAAGTTGACATCTTCAGCATTGATGACCTGGCAAAATGACATGTCACCTAGCAATAGTGACTCATTGTGACCAAATGTGATTTAAACAGCCAAATATGTGAAATGGGACATGTATACCTCATATTGAGGTTACTTTTAGGACTATAGCCTACCTATTAGAATAGAGCACACCACTCAGCCCATATACCTGCTCATTACTGTGGTAGTGTGGGTTAGGGTACAGTAAACTGAGAGGGTACAGATTCCTCATACCAGACCAGTACCCCAGATACACCTGGGCATCAACACTCAGGTTATATCTGAACCTGCAAGGCACAGTTCAGGAGGTGGAGGACACACAACAAGCAGACATTGGTGTGTCCTTGTGGCATCACTTTTGCTTTGTGATGGGCCAGCCTCATAATATCTCCTTTCTGAAATATAGTTAGAAATTCTTTGTGAAATATTATATTTGATACTAAATTTCTACAAACAGAAATTCAAAAAATTACCCAGTAGAAATATACTTTAAAAATCAATATTTCTAATGAGTAATTTTTTGAATTTCTGTTTGTAGAAATTTCGTCTCAAATATAATATTTCACAAAGAATTTCTAACTATATTTCAGAAAGGAGGAGTTATGAGGCTGGCCTTGTGCCAAGAGGTCATTAAAATAACAAAAAAAAAAAAATGGCTGAGTGTGTCAGTGGTTGGTTCAACTGGCATGTTGTGCTTCCAGATGAAAGATAAGTAGGAGTTATGAGCAGATCCATAATTTTTCCATGTACTGACATCAATGGCCTGTCCCAGAGTAATTGCATGCTCTTGGACTAGGCATTCCCACAACCATGGCTCACAATGCGGTTGCTGGGTGCAGATGTGTGATGTGATCATTTTTGCACTGCCCCCATTGTGTCAAAGTGTGGGGGTTGAAATGGTGTGATGGTGAGTCCAGGCACCAGACTTGCTGCTTTGCAAAACTTGCAATGCAAGATCGCATCCGCTAATACATTTTGAATTCCTGGGACATGAAGTACACAAACATCTAGTGTTTCAAGGTCCAGTCTATAGGACCAGAAATGCCCATAGGACCAAACTGGACCAAACCTTGGTCTGGTCTTTTTTTTTGGTTGCAGTTGCCCACAATTGGGGTCAGGCCAGTTGCTGGTTGCCTCACTTTGAACAGTAGTATATACTCATGTAAAGGTATCTACATTACAAGAAAAACACAACTAATATATACTATTAATACTAAATACTCAGTATGGGAATGGCCAATGGGATCAGCCCGGGGGGGAAAGCACTCATTTCATGTCCGCTTATATACCCCATGGCTGTGCACAGACCATTTGGTTGTGCTTGTGCTACCAAAATTAAAGTGGCACCACTTTCCAGACGACTCCCACAACTACCAATGACCCAACTGCTGCTTCCACTCTACCACCACCCATGCCTGCCTCAAGAATGTTGTGCCTCAGTTGAATGAATGCAAAATGGGCCCAAATGATGCTAGTCATCATTTGCCAGGTATGTTTTTTATTGTTGATTTCTTCTTCTTACTAACCAATACATTGTCTTTTTAGGTTCTTACCTTTTGATAATGACATCACCCAACCACCCAAGCCCCGCCACATGCCATAACAACCCACCTCCAGCCACCACCACAATGTGGCGCTAACAACAATGTGACATGGCACCACCATCCCACCTGTGAGCCACTGCTCACAGGTGTTGACTTCGTTGTCAACGATGGCCAATGATGTGGCACCACCATGCCACCTGAAAAGTGGGCCCAAACAACACTCATCATTGTTTGGGCCTCGTGATATGTTTTTTTATATAGTTGATTTATTACTTTTACTTACTTACTGTTTTTCTTCATTATTAGGTTCTTACTTTTTGACAATGACCTCCCCCACCTAACAACAGACACACCCAATCCCTCTTGGTCCCCTCATGCCCTACACCACCATTGTGAGCCTCTGCTCACAGGGTGGCAATGGGTGCTGTTTCTGGATGACACAAGGTGGCCAACAACAACACAAGCTGACAAATGAGAGGACAACAAACAATGCTGTAAGTGGGGGGACAATGGACAATGGGTGACACCACAGGAAGGGGGGCCAAATGGGAGGGCAGGGGCAATGGCCAATGATGTGGGGGAACAAATTGCAGATCATGACATGTGCCCACCCTTGCTACAACGCGAGATGGTGGGACCATTTTTTTGTTATTCTAGTTTGCTCTCATTGCTAATGGACCCCTACCCAACCCTCCCCTGCATCCTGTAGGTGGGGGAGGGGTTTTCTGTCCTGTTTTCTTTTTTTATTTTCATAGCAACACCCCACTGCTGCAAGCAACTGCTCACATGGTGTAAATGTAATTACATTTATTTAGTATATATTAGAATCAAAAAATAGTAGTAAAGACCAGTCAAAACCAGTCTTTTGGAGGCAGAGGTTTGGACCAGTTGCAGTCCCCAGTTGCCCCTCTTGGGGGTCAAAAAACTGGACCAAACTGGACCTTAAAACACTACAAACATCAAACTTTTTGCTCAGAAAGATGTCCATGCAATGCCATAAGAGAGGGTTAGACTTGGGAAGGCATTGTAGAATGTTGAAGATGTTAACGGTGTTCAAACTATCAGTGTGGATGATGATCTTTGAAGAACTGACTGCTGAGGTGGAAAGGTTATCAACTGCTCCTCCCACTGCCAAAGCTTCAAAGTAGAAGATGATATCTTGAGCTGTGTATGCCAGTACCAGTGAGTAGAATCCTCAACAATGTGCAGGAAACCAAAATCCAGGCCAGATTTGCATGCATCACAGAAAGCAGTCTCATCTGCATCTTCAGCATCCCAGGAAACTGAAGAAAAAAAAATCTAACTTCAAGCAATCCACAAAGGTGAGACACTGCCCAGCCAAGATCCTCACATACAGTGTTGTTGACCCATATCTTCATGCAGGGCTTATCGTTCCCAGTGATCTTGGGGTAAAAGTTGTTGAGAGCAGGATGGATCACAGAGAGAACATTGAAGCTCCAATTCAACCACTCTGCGAGTTGGTACCATCTTTGCAATGTCTGTGGTGTTCCCTTTTTTTCTTTGGACCAAGCCATGAACTTATGGAGTTAGCATGAGGGTTAGGCTGTTCATATTAACCTCTATTCTGATGACAGCAAGTTTGTCTCTGAATACTTGCTTGTGTGGTTCATGAGGAATCCCCATAGGGACAGAAGCTTCACTTGATTTGCCAGGATGTTCTTCCCATAACAGTGATACCACATTACATTTCCATACTCATCAGTCCCAAATGAGTCATCCATGTATGTCCACAGGTCGAACTTCACTACCTGCTTGATTTGCTACAAGGGGTGCATAGGAAGTAATCAGTAGGCTTCAGACACATCTGATTTGAATGAAAGATCCATTGGGTTTTGCACAGTGTCTCACCAGTAGTCCTGCCCTGAGGTCTCTCATATTGTCCAAGGGAAATCCTCTGATATCCTCTCATTTGATCATTATTTTAGGCACAAACTGACCTGCACTCTGATTGATCACCATACACAATTTGTCTGTGTCATGTTTTGGAATGGCATGAATTGGGGACACATGCATTCCTGGATAAAGGTTCAGTCTGAAAGAACCTGAGAACCTCCTCTTTGAGTGCTCCTTGTCTTGTTGCACTCACAAGAAATTAGTGTTTGAAGGTCCAGTCCATGGTTATGTAACAGTCTTTTGGAATTTTGAGATGTAATCTGCTTGTTAAAGCCTTACAACTTATCCTGGCATTTCCAGACTTTTTGTACACAATGTCAATATATGATTGAAAAGGTTTGTCATTATGCCTCAGTGGTTTTTACAGAATTAAAGATATTAAACATAAAACAATTTTTCCAGTCTATACATTTTCTGAGGTTTTAAGAAAAATATATGAACTGGAAAAATTGTTTTGTGTATAATAGGTTTAATTCTTTAAAAATTACTGAAGCATAATGACAAAACATTTTTGATCCTATCTTGACATTGTGTACAAAAAGTCCTGGAATGCCAGGATAAGTTGTAAGGCTTTAACAAGCAGATTACATCTCAAAATTCCAGAAGACTGTTACATAACCATGGACTGGACCTTCAAACACTACAAGAAATCCCTTTCCACTGAGTTTTGCAGCATTCCTAATGAAGCATCTACAATAGGCAGATAAGATTATTTGCCCATGGCCAGAAGCCCTCTCATAATCCTCAACAGACCAAATTAACAAAAGTCAGTTGGTGTGAGTCTGGAGTAATTGCTAAAAATGATCTATGTTGATTGGCATGATAATTTTGAATAGATTTGGATTCTTCGCTATGGTTTCCATTGCTCCTACATTGGAAAGTTCATGTATGGGCACAGACAGAAGAGGCTCGGCATACTCCATCCAGTCCACTAGGCAAAAAGGAGAGACTATTGAGTTCACATTGTCACTCTGCTCATGATCCCACAAATTATATCTGACATATTTTGGGTGCATTCCATAGAGAACTTCAGACCTGCTGAGTGCAGCTTTCTTGTCCATGTCCATGTTGCTTGTGCTTGTGGCAGGCATGTCTGTAGCAGCACAAATCTGCTGCACTGTGACATCCTCCACTACTGTTGAATCACCTCCAGATCTTGGAAGAATGGTCCTTGGTTTGCTGATCACTTGTTCCAGACCTGCTGCTAGATCCCCCTTGAATTCCATCTGGTAGGAGGTATGTGGAGTTCAGATAGGTGAAACAGTCTCAGTCTGTGAGTATGATTGACTGTCCTCCTCTCACCATGGCCTGGACAGCTCTGTCAAAGGCAATGAGTTTGTGATGAGAGTTGATGTGCTTCATGGAGAATTCAGATGCCATATAGTCCCCCCACTGACACAACTCCTCAGTTAAGTGTGGGAAGATGTACAAGGTTGCTTTCAAGGTGGCGTGCCAGGCAATGGTCCAATTGCTGCTTGTTTGGACTTTTTGAGCCAAATCTGACTTTCCAAGAGAAATCTCTGTTGTTCCAATGCATTCCACATTCTCCTTAGGAGGGGCAATGTGGTGGAGATCGCTGAAGATGATGGCAAGATTGATGGCTTCTCCTTTGAAAATGTGCTTCCACTCAGACTCTGGGATTGCCTAGGGAGCAGAGGTGGCTTTTCTAACCTCACATTTGGCAAATGCAAGGTCTTTCTGAAAGGTTGTGAGTGTCTCCCTGGTGAGTTTTCTATTCTCATCCAGCTCTCTAGACTGTGCTTTGACCTCAGTTGTGTACCAGGGCAGTTGCAACTGATAGACCCACTTTTTCTTGTTGTATTCCCCTTCTCCTCTGGCATGAGATTCACTTCCCATGCTTGATGAGCTCAATAAGCTACTTCTTTGCCATTTGTGGAGAAGGTCTCTTCTGATTTCTCATAAGAGTCACTCAGCCTTTCCAGTAGTGTCAGGGTTTGCCTCGGCTGAGTTCTTGGGGATTCCTGCAGTGTCATCATTATCTTCTCCAGATGCATCTTGATCAATCTCTCTTCCAGTGTGCCTTCCCCACTGTTTGGCTTCCTTATGTTTCAATGTGATAATGTAATGGACAGGACTGTTTACTTACCTTGTTGACACTTATTTGGACAACTACTTTTTGATTTACAATGTACACAACATAGCTACCAAATATACTGGATTCTGCTCTGTTGGATGCAAAGTAAGTCATAGAGTTCTAAGCTAGTAACTAACCATTACATTTTTTTTGAGCTACTCAGCTATTTGGGAAGCTATAAGCTTACCTAGTCAAAAATTATGGTTATTTCCAATTATAGAACTTCAACCAAAAGTGCTACCACATCACAAGTCACCTACATCAAGATACAATGACTACTGCGGTGACTACACAGCAGAACACAATGGAAAGAGGTGTCCAAGAGCCTTCTACACCACCAGCCCCACTCCAACAGCCTGATCAAACTGTAGGAGGAGTGTCGAAGCTAGGCAAGAGTCCCAGAGTGGACTCTCTAAAGGCACAGGCTACAGGACCAAATATGGTGGTGAATGTGCTGCCCTCATTATTGCCAGTGCTGATCAGCATTACTACGCATGTATCTAAGCCACAGGGAGCTGGTCAGAGAACGTTGGATAGGCGCATGTCCAATTCACCATGGAAGGGAGCAACCCCCTTACTTTCTGTTAGCACCAGCCTTCGCATCTCTGCATCAACCTCCTAAAATGCCAGAGGCCCAGACTGGATCCTGGCATGCCACATCAATTTACCATCCGCCCTGTACCCTGCAGCACTTACATGTGACTGTCGAAACAATTGCCCTCAATACAGATGGGAACAAACTGACAGATGAGGGGAATGAACTGGTAGAGGACCCAATGGATGCACTGAATTGCTGTGAAGATGCGGTATGGGACACCTGTCCATACACCAACCACCGCCTGCATCTGAAGGTCAGGAAAGTTGCACATAGCCAGATGATGGAGGTTTTGACCCTCCTGAAGAAGAACAACCCGTCATTGTTGGACTACAAGATGATGTACCTGGATGTCTTCAGCGCACTCATCTCAAAGAACATAGCAGCCAAGAAGACAGATTTGCAGGCATCTATGCCCTCAGTGACAAACCTCAAGACCTTCATGGGACCTGACCCATTCATCATGCCTACGGCACCAAAGCCAGAGCCTGATGAGCCTGGGATGTCCCTCTCCCCATGGAACAGGACCCACAATTCAATTCCTGACCCCACAGTGGAAAATGCCATGGCTCAGATCAACTCCCCACAGCAGCATGGTGAGCCTGACAAGGAGTACCACCAACACCATGATGCAGTGGCTCATCAACACTAGTGTTGCCATGGCTCAGCCAATGTTTTTTTCCAAAAATGGATATACTGTTCCAAATAAAATTTCTAAAATTCTGGAAATATTTGATGACATAGAGGAGTTCAAAAGCCAAGGGGCACTAAGAAATTGGGCCAGCCCTTCCTGAGCTATTAATGCGGCTTTCATTTCAAGCCAAGCTGCAAGCCAAATCAAAGCCACATTAATAACTTGGGAAGGGCTGGCCCAATTTTTTAGAACCAAAATATGACCCCTCGGCTTTTGAGCTCTTCTATCTTATCAAATATTCCCAGAAATTTAGAAATTTTATTTGGAACACAATAGCCATTTGTTGAAAAAATGTTGGCTTGAGCCATGGCAACACTAGGACTCAACACCATGTCACCTTTGACCAGACGCCACCTCAAACTGAACCCCATCAGGAGAGCCAGACTGAAGTCACGGCCTCTGGACACCCATCAGGATAAGGAACCTCAGACATATCAGGGCCTATGATTCAAGTGCCTCCTAATGCACACATACCCATGGCCAGCAACCATCAAGATCAAATTGTATACCAGCAACTTAGAATGAAGACCTGGAGCAGTATGGGTTGATGCAGTACAACAACCAAGGAATAATCTTTGATGAGCACTGACCAATCGACATAATGGACCATTGCTATGCACATGTGACAAGCCAAGCCCCAGTGCCTAATGACCCTGGTGGTGATGGGCCTGAGGATCAGAGCAATGGGAGCTGTCAACGCCCTCCAGACAGATCCAACACACTATGCCACCATGATCTAAACTGTACCTCCTATGGTGCACCTGGAGGTGGTGATGGCAGGCCTCCTGATGATGGAGGAGATGGATTTGATGGGTATGACCCAGATCTGCCCCATAATTGATGGCCATTGTGCAGAGGGTATTTGATGCCCCCAGTGGACCAAGCCAGGTTACATACACCTGGTGGACGAATGAGCATCACTGTGCCCAAATGCACAGCCAGCTAATCAAGCTGTGCCAAGAACATTTATCCATTTGACTCAAGATACCTGAGGGAACAAAGATCTGCAAAGCCAATGCTAGTTCTGTTGGAAGCTATGAAGGATCACCCAAGTTCTCTTAGAGAACTGGCTAATCAACTTTGTCGTTATGCTTCAAGCGATCCAATATGGAGGAGACAATTGCAACCTGGAACAATCAATGTGCATTCCTGAGTTCTTATCAGGAGAGGCCAAGAAATGGTTTGCACGCCACATAGTGCACATCAACCAATCCCAGCTTCACTGGTCATTCGGGGATGTAATCCTAGGATTGTATGACTGGTTTACTTGCCTGACTACTATGCAAGAAGCTCACAATGCCTATGCTAATTAGTGTTGCCTTGACTGACTTGGGGCATTTTTGTATTTTGAAAATAACTTGACACAATGCACTCAGCCTGCTTAGTGTTGAGAGAGAACCCATCGACATTTGGGGCTCTCTATCTATCCAAATATTTCCAGAATTCTATACAATTTATTGGAATTGATATTGCCTTTGACTCATTTCTTGCAAGTCAACCAGCAAAAATGAGTCAAAGGCAATATCAACTCCAATAAATTGTATAGAATTCTGAAAATATTCACAAAGATAGGGAGCCCCAAACGTTGATGGGTCCTATCTCAACACTAAGCAGGCTGAGTGCATTGTGTCAAGTTAGTTTAAAAATACAAAAATGCCCCAAGTCAGTCAAGGCAACACTAATGCTAATACAAAATACTTGTCCCAGCTTGGCATTCAAGGATTCTATGATACTCTCATCAATCACACTCAGAACATGTCTGTATACCCACCAGATGCTTATAATATAATGGATACATTCCTGTGTGTGCTCCCAAAGGACATGCATACTA
This sequence comes from Tricholoma matsutake, assembly GCA_026075535.2. NCBI lineage: Eukaryota > Fungi > Basidiomycota > Agaricomycetes > Agaricales > Tricholomataceae > Tricholoma > Tricholoma matsutake. The sequence goes on along the minus strand of AP026543.1, from coordinate 9,525,838 downwards.
AGATGCTGGAGAATGGGCTAATGCCAGAAGCAAACACAGTTGAAGACTTCATATCAGAAAGCAAGGCCCTGGAATCAGCTATGAAGACCATGAGTCATTATGACCAACATTCATCAAGTACTATGTGAACCGCAGAAAGTCCAAAGACCCAGAGTCGATATGAAAGCAAGATGAAGAAAGTCAGTGTGACTTTTGTGAAGAAGTCCAACGTGAAGGAGTACAACAGCAGATTGAAGCTTAAGGCCTTTGTGAATAACCACAGGAGTACAGACAATAAGGGTTTCAAGTGTAAGCCCCATGATCACCAGCATGGGCCAAAGAAGTATGAACACACGCCAAACAAAACCCAAGAAGCATACCATGATAAACCCAACATGTACGTGGATAAGGACAAGAACATAATGGGCACAGCAGACATCATAATCTGCTTCAACTGCAACAAACCCAGACACTATGCCAGAGATTGCAAACAGCCGAAATGGACCAAGGCTCATGTTCAGGCAGCCCATACTGCCATAGATGAGAATGAAGAGGTTGACACTGAACAAGAATACCAAGCCTCGGAACACAGTGCCCCACAATCCACTGGATCCCAGGGCCATCAGAGCGATGAAGACCAAATGGTCAAAGTCAATGTTTATGACAATAACAACTGGTATGAATGTGCATCGGACTCTGACCAGATGTTTGCAATACAAGAAGCAAACCAAGGCCCTGTGGCAAAAACCTGTGAAGACAAACTAGGACAAGATGTGGATAAGGCTTGTTTTTGCAAGGTACATCTGCATGCAGACAAACAGTACTCTACACTCCCCCCCCAGTCTGAGTGGACTCTGCTCGGACACACTCAGACACTTGGACTGTCCTCAGACTTCACTCAGACTCTGCTCGGACACTTGGACACTTGGATTGTCCACAGACTTCACTTGGACTCTGCTCGGACTCTGCTTGGACACTCAGACTGTCCTAGGACTGCACTCAGACTTTGCTCGGACAACATCAATTGTGCATTTATTTGAGGTCTTTACACTCCCCCCCATATTTATATAGGAATCCAATGATTCCAATGATTCTGATCGGACTCCAATCAGAATCCGACCATATTCCGATGTCATTTTCACCAGCCAAACTGACATGAAATAGCAGGTTCAGTCCTAGTCCAGTCCAATGTGATTCCGATCGGACTATCGGAATTTCCTAGGAATTTCCTAGGAATTTCTGGTCATAGGAATCACATAGGACTAGTCCAAAGTCATGCTAAGACATCAGACAACATAGGATTCCGATAGGAATGAAAGCAGCCTTGCTTAGTAATATTGTATGAAAAAGTCAATGCGCACACCAGAATTGAACACTTGACATTACAGAAGATTATGTAAGCCTAAACTGACAACAATACCATTAGGCTAAACAGTCATTACAGGTAAGCAATCATACTACACTACATACCATTCCCGCAGGTGTGATGACAAAGCACATAGCTGCATCATCACACCTGCCAGCTCATCACTCCCACCACCAACACCACCAACAATGACAAGCATGCCACCTCCATCCCCCCCACCTCAACCACCTCAACCCAGCAACTCCCACCACTCCCACTTCACCCCCATCTCTAGATGAGCCCCCAAGACTGGAAACGACCGGTTTCAATGCCATGTTACCCAAACAACACTCAAACGATGCAATCATCATTTGGGCCCATAGTAAGTTTTTTTTTTTTGTTCATTTCTTACTTTTGTAAACTAACTAATTCATTTGTTTTGTTTCTAGGTTCTAATCTACATGGGTAATGATGGACCAACGCAAGCCAAACCCACACCCAACAACACCCCTGGCAACCCCCCTCCTCCCCATCAAAACAGGATGTGAGGGTATCGATCATGGTCAGGAGTGCAGGGAGCAACACCAGGAGACCCCAGAAGGGGAATACCTGTCTGGTAAGCACCACCTGACCCCTCCCCTCATGCCACATCACTGACAAACCAACAATGCACCCACCCCATGCCTATGAGCTGCTGCTCATAGGGTGGATCATGAGTGCATGGACCCCCCATGACACCAATGACATCCAGCACCCCCCATCACTGCCGTGAGTGACTGCTTGCAGGGTGTATACAGGGTGTGAGAGGACGGGAATGGTGTGGAGGGACAATGACAGCACCAAATGACATGCCTACAAGCAGCTGCCCATTGGGTGGGTCGTGGGTGCAGACAACGAGGGGGATGAACAACGAGGGTGACAAAATGACAAGGGGAAAGGGAGACAATGACCAGAAGGGGAGACAATGGCAACACCCACCCCATGCATGCCTACAAGCATCTGCTCATAGGGTGTTTAAGGGGAGGGGGAGGGAGGGAGGGGACGATGGACAAACACTGCCACCAACATACGACGCACCACCCACCACCAGCCTCGTGAGCAACTGCTTGTGGGGTGGACAGTGGGTGGAACAACAAGGGAGGGGAGACGAGGGAAGGGAGGGAAGCCATGGGGGAGGCGAGGTGAGGGAGGTGAGACACAATGGAGATGAGAGGGAGGGGAAATGATGGGACAGGGCTGACGAGACAGCCAACACGATGCACCACCACCCCCTCCCCCCCATGAAACAGGGGGGGTGGGTTTTGTTTGTAGATTTTAAAATAGTATAATTAAATAGTATAATTAATTCTCCCCCCCACGTTTGCATGGGGTTTTTTTTAAATCTACATTACTTATCTACTCCCTCACGAAGACGCGAGGGCTCAATAAGTGAACTAATCCTAAGTGCTTTAAATGGACTTTATATTACATGTTTATTAATGCTCCTGTAGCTCAACTGGTTGAGCACTTGTTTGGTCATGTCACTTATATACCAAGGTCTGGGGTTCTGCCCATTTATTTCATAAGCACTTTCACCAAGTTAAGTCTTCTGAAATGGTGTGGTATTCCGACTACCTGTTGGAATTGCATAGGACTTTACTCGGAATTTACTAGGAATTTCTTGGAAATAAAAGTACATGGTCATCAAGATACATTCTGATCGGATTCCTATCGGACTCCTAGGACTAGTATCAGACTAGTAGGACTCCTATCAGATTCCGATCAAACTCCTATTGGAAAACTCGGACTCCTAGGACTCTGATAGGAATATGGGGGGGAGTGCAAAGTCTTGGACTCAGGCAGCACTGTAGAAAATTGGTTCCTAGAATATATGAGAATACACTCAGTCCTTGTATAAGTGACTGAGGTGGTTGAGCAACTATCTCCTGTATATATACGAGTCCTGTCAGATAAAGAAGCAAAGGGATAAAGGGAAAGAATGTTTGTTTAAGCGCATCAAAGGGGTGTGCTAAGAATAGCATACGCATCACACGTGTCGATCATTGCATCACACATGTTGGTCATTGCCCTATCACAGTGTAATTCTCAACACTCCTCCTCACCGTGATTACTCCTCCTTGCATGGAATCAGTCATTTCAAGCCCAGGAAATTTCGAAGATAGGTGAATTGTTTGACATCCAAGGCTTTTGTGAACATGTCGGCAACATTGTGTTTGGTGTTAACGTAGGTAAGGTGCAAGTCGGCAGATTGTACTTGCTCACAAAGGAAGTGGTATTTGATATCAATATGCTTCACGTGGGAATGCAGAAGAGGGTCTTTGGAAAGGGTCTTGGTTGCCATGTTGTCACAGGAAATTGTAGTAGGAGTAGTTTGACCATAGCCAATATCATCGAGTAGAGTATGTAGCCAAATGCATTCCTTGGTGGCCTCAAATGCTGCAATGTATTTGGCCTTGCAGGAGGATGCAGCAACAACTTTTTGCTTCCGGGCGGCCCAAGAAATAGCTCCGGAACTGAGGGAGCAGACATAACCTCCAATGCTCTGGTGGGTGTTAAGGCAATTAGCCCAATCGGAGTCACTGAATGCATGAAGTGTAATTGGATGGTTACCTCTGAGGTGTAATTTGAGGTCCTGAGTCCCCTTGAGGTAACGAACAAGTCGAATGGCTGCCTTCCAGTGGTCAAACAAATATGAATCAAAGTACTGAGATAGTTGTTGGACTGCATGTGAAATATCGGGATGTGTGGAAATTGCCAGGTAGAGTAGACAGCCGATGAGAGATCAATATGGTAATTTATTGAGCTGAAGCTGTTCATCAGGGGGAATGGAATCGTGGTTGGCACATCTAAGTTTAGATTCAGGCTCAAGGGGAGCAGATGTTGGGTGGGCGTCTTTCTGCCCAAATTGTTCGATGATTTTATCAATGAGAGCCATCTGTGAAAGTGCGACAGTGTGAGTTGCCCTGTCCCAAGTCACTGCAATACCCATGATGAAGCAAGCAGTTCCCAAATTGGAGATCATCCACACCTTGCACATTTGATCTTTGAAGCGCTCGTTCTCGTCTTTGGAATCGGCAATCTCCAAATAGTCATCGACATGAATGGTGGCAATCACAATCCCTGAGTCAGTTTTGTGGAAGTAAATGCAGGACTCACAAGAATCCCCATTTGATCATTTGGGTGTTGAGTGTCTGGTTCCAGATGCGCCCAGTTTGTTTCATGCTGTATAAGCCACGTTGTAATTGCCATACCCAGTCCTCCTTTCCTGGTTCCTCAAAACCAGTGGGTTGTTGCATGTATTGTACTTCATCATCAGGTAAGAGGCCATAGAGGAATGCCATTTTCACATCGATCTGTTGGGTGTCCCAACCTAAGGAGGCCGCGATGTGGAGAAGAATTCTCCAGGATTCCATGCGTGCAGTAGGTGAGGTTGTTTTGGTGTAATCCATACCATAGATCTGCTCAAAACCTTTAAAAACAAGGGGTACCTTCCATCTTACCGCCTGTCCCATTTTGTCCCGTTTGATGTGGAATACCGGTTTCCCCTTTCGGATATGTTTTCCTTGTGGAACTTCAGATCAGGGAATGAGTTTATACACCCCCATGTCCTTCAAGGATTTTAACTCATCCCTCCCAGCATGCTGCATCCGCTGAGTTCTTCGCTTCATCCCAAGTCTGTGGCTCATCCTCAAATTGGAGTGATTCCAGATCAAAATCAGTCATCTCCGAGATCATAGCCAGGAGATCGTGTGCCTGATCACCAAGATCAAGGTTCTCGAACACGAGTCAAACATCATCAATGATGTCATTCCCATCAGTAGAGATGTTTGGGCGATCATCTTGGGATCCGGGGTGTTTGGCGGCCCAACGTTCTCGACGCATCTCTTTGACATGAGCCGCACTCTCCTTGGATTCTTGGATGGCCATCTCAGTACGTGTAGTAGAGGGTCCACCAGTTGAGGGTCCACCAGTTGGGTTCTGTTCTGTTGGGATAGGTACCTGGGAGGAACGGTGCAGGGGTCTGGGCACTGGTTGTGTGATAATGTCCAGATTGGGAGGTGTGGGAGGCACAAGAGGTCCAACCTCATCATCATTATCCTCATGTGGAAGGATAGGCATTGGGGCAGCTGGATTGGGATCAGAGTGGTTTGGTTGCATATCTAGGGCTGGTGGTGTGTGTCCTTCATGACTCTCAATGAAGCAGACATGATATGAGCTGTATACTTTGTGGGTAGTACAGTGGTAACATCTGTAGGCTTTTGATTTTGGCTCATAGCCAATAAGGATGCATTTAATTGCCCATTCAAAGATTTTGGGGTTGTGTTTGTTAGGGATTAGAACGAATGCGTGGCAACCGATTTTGTGCATGTATGAGTAGTCAGGTTCACATTCGTGCCAAAGTTCTTAAGGTGTAACCCCTTTTAATGAATGTGTAGTAGTTCTGGCATGTACATGAACGTCCATCGAATAAAACTGATCCCACAAGTATGTTGGCAAATTTGCATAAAGTCACATAGTATGTGCTTTTGCCATGAGTGTCCAATGCATTCGTTCAACTTGCCCAATATGAGCAGACATATGTGGTGCTGTGAAATGTTGGGTTGTCCCCCAGGATTTGAGCCAAGCTTCCATTTCATTGGACTTCAGTTCACCGTTGTCCGTGATGTAGATTTCGACTTTCAGACCAGTTTCAGATTTGCATGCCAACTCCCAGGCTTTGAGTTCTGGAAACACGTCGTCTTTATTTTTAAGTGGTATAGACCAGGGGAATGAAGTACAATCATCCACTATGTCCATAACATACTCATTTCCAGTATGGGACTTGACAGCATGCGGACATGACAAATCGACCCACACCTTCTCTAGCTTCCTTGTCGCTCTATGCCCCTCCCCCTCTTTGTGCTTCTTGGGGATTGGAGTCTTCGTCTGCTTGCCAAGGATGCATACATCACATTTGGGCAGTCTCAAAACAGAAGAGATCAGTGCACCTGTGAGTGTACCCTTCTTGGCCATGTCCCATAGGGACTGGTAGTTGGCATGACCAAGGCGACAATGCCAGGTTTCGAGGTTCAGTGAACTGTGGACAGTGAAAGCATGGTCAGCAGTGGCAGAGTGTAAGGTGAGCACATAGAGTTTCTTGGTGGAGAGTCGAGGGCCGTGGGCAATGAGGGTGCCAGTGGATTTATTGGTTATCCAGCAGGAAGAGGAGTTGAAGTGAGCTATGGCATTCAAATCCTCAGAGAGGGACCCGACAGAAATGAGGTGAACCATCGCATTCGGGATGTAAAGTGCATTATGTAAGGTGATTGATGCGCCCTGCACCACCCTTAGTTTGATGTCGCCAACACCTATAGTGGTGATGGAAGATCCCCCTATGCCTTTTACTGAGCAGAGTTGAATGGGATGGAGGCAGAGGAAGTCAGAACGTTCGGGTGATATGTGAACCATGGCGCCTGTGTCAACGATGAAGGGAAAATCCATGAGGGATATTTGGCTGCAGTTTGATTGGTTCAGAGGTTTGATGGCAAATGCGCCATCGATGGCTGTAGTGTGATGCTCATCCCAGTTGACCGAAGTGACAGGCTCCTCCTCAATTACTAACCATCCTTCATATTCAACTTCGTCAATTGTAGCCATGGGGAGAGGATCAGTGGCTAATCCAGCAAATTCTGGAGTGGAGGAAGGTGACGGCACCTGGGCGGAGTCGATCATTACAGTGAATGCACATCTGTTGACATCTTTCACAGTTACTGGAACCTTGGAAGAATCAGTACCTTCCCTCTTCTTCTCAATCATAAGTTTCCAGGCAGCTTTGGACTTGTCAATTGTTTTCCCAGCCATACCCCCTCCTGGTTTGATACAAAAATTGGTGGTATGGCTGGATTTTTTGCAAATGGGGTTTCCACAAACGGGTGTGTTAGACGATTTTGTTGGTTTGATGCAGGCAGCGAGGGCAGTGGTCGATCGGGATGTGTCACACTGGTCGTTCTCGAGTAGGGATTGTTCATTTTCCAGGAAACGGCGAATGTATTTGGAGGTATAAGGTGTGGACTCAGTTGAGGCAGTAATATCATGGGAAATGATGGAGCATGCGTGAGGGAAATGTTCACTAAGGGAGTTAAGGAGTGCTATGCAACAGAGGAGATCGGCTTTTATATCCCCCATGGCGAATGCATGCTCAATCAGCATGCAAATCTTGTCAGCAGTCTCCAGGAGTGGAATTTCCTTTGAACATTGTATGGAGAGAGCCTGTTGGAGCAGCTGGACCTGACGAACTGGGCCCTCCTTCTGGTGACAATCCCGAAGAGTTGTCCAGTTGACGTTGGGACCCTTTGTCATATCCATGAAAGGGCATTCAGAGGAAGACATGCTCGATGCAAGGAATGCATATGCCAAGCACGAGTTGGCCTTCTAGTTGGAAAGCGCTCAAGGTTCTGTAGTTGGTGGGGCTTTAATATCCCCAGTGGCATACTCATATAAACTGTTGAGTGAAAGAGCAATGGTGACATCTTCACACCATTCTTTGTAGTTAGACTTGAGTTTGTCAAGTTTCTCCCCAGAGTATTGTACCGATAGTTTGATAGGTGAAACAGAGACAGTAGTGGGTTCAGAGTTGGCAGCCATGATCAAATGAGGTTTGGGTATAGCAGGGGAGAGATGTGGAGGGATGTGCTAGGCAACAAAGGAGGTCTACATGACCATATAGGGTCCAAGGCACAAAGGTGATCGATTGGTCAGGAATTGACATCACAAAGAAACATCGAGTGGCTAGGAAGTTTCTACCATCAATTCAATGACAAAAATGGCCCATAACCTGTAGAAAATCAGTTCCTAGAATATATGAGAATATACTTATAAGTGACTATATTTGATGTGTACTGTACCTAGAATATATGAGAATACACTACAAGGACAGTAAGCAAACCATATGAAAAGTACGAGAGTCGATGCTCACCTCAGTCCTTGTATAAGTGACTGAGGTGGTCAAGCAACTATCTCCTGTATATATATGAGTCCTGTCAGATAAAGAAGCAAAGGGATAAAGGGAAAGAATGTTTGTTTAAGCACATCAAAGGGGTGCGCTAAGAATAGCATATGCATCACATGCATCGATCATCGCATCACACGCGTCAGTCATTGCCCTATCATGGTGTAACTCTCAACAAGCACCACAATGGGACTTACCCCTGCATTTGCTCAAGTTGCTGATGTTTGAGTATTCCCTTTAACCAATCCTCATATGTTGCAGTTGGGAACTGTAGGAAGTCGAGCAACAGTAAACTATGGCACAGACATTACACTGGAGGCCCCAGGCATAAGTGACAGGACTTATGTAGATATTGCAAACTTTGATTGCTACAATATGATCATTGGGACCCCATTCATGAATAAGAATAAGGTTATATTGGACTTTGAGAACAAGCAAGTTACTGTTAATGGCAGGCTGATGCCGGCCATGAGAGTGCGATTGGATGATAATGATGCAAGCACCATAGGACATTTGCTTAAGTAACCTTAGATGTAGATGCACAGCTTGCTTAAGTATAAGTTGGCTTAAGCACCATATCTCCTTAAGCCTATTAAACCCTTTGAACAATGCTTAATCCACATAAACTTTGAATCAAACTCAGACTTAGTCATCAATTTAGTTCATCAATTTAGTCAGGTGTTCAAAGTTCAAAGTTCACCACATTATGCTAAACACTGGTCATGCTGCCACTGCCTGCACCAGAGAAGTCCACATAATATAAAATGAAGCAATTTGAGGCCATAATATCATGGTTTCAAAAGGTGGAAGTGTCACCAGAGACATATTTATGTTATTGTCAGTTGTTTGGCACCTTAAGTAAGTGCTTAAGCTGTGCTTGTTATAAGCTAGCTCATGGAATGCTTAAGTAGTCCCAAATATTAAATATTATATTATATTTAAATAATGTTTATAAGCTGACTCATGGACTGTTTAAGATGCTTAAGGTGCTTAGTGCTTAAGCACATTAGTGTGCTTGAGTGGTGGATGCTTGAGTGGTGGATGCTTGAGCTGGGAGGAGATGGTTGAAACAGGACATGAGCTCAGGGTGCTTAAGCAGGGTGTTCAATTATTATTACTATGCATACAATATTACAGGCAAGACATGCTTAAGCTGACCTCTACTTAAGCAAGCCATGCATCTAGATGTTAGATTGCTTAAGCAAATGTCCTATAGATTCATAGATACCGGATGAGGACAATAAGAAGAATGGACATACACTGCCCTCAGGAGTTCCAGCACTCCTTATGGATGATGAAGAGTTTAAAAACTCTTCAACAGGGGGAAAAGCCAGCATCCAAACCCCCAAAACTGCCAAAATTCAGAGAAACGAATGATAAGATGAATAACATGGAGTGCCAACCCACATCTTCTGAGGTGAAAGTGGAAGACATAATCACAGATAAAGAGGAAAAGATCCTTGACAAACAGAACATTGCAATGATGAGTCAAAGTACTCATTTCTTTTGGTACAGGCCAGTCCCTTAACCACAATATGATTGGCCACACGACCCTTAAATACTGGATGAATGGAATACCATGGTAGCATCCATGAGAGCATATGATAGAAACCACATGATACCTAGAGGAGAACAGTATTGACAACCTCACAAGGATAAAATATCATGTCCATATGGCTGAACCCTTGGAAGGCCAATTTGGAACAGGACTTCAAAGCACTTTGTGTTAGGTTCAGTAAACCTAAGAAACTGCCAGACCCAGAGGAAAGACTACATGAATAGTATTGTAGGCCAAAGGGCAAGTCCAGGGAGTTTGGGATTACTAAAGTGGATCACCCCCAGCTACAATGGCAGTGGCATGATGAGTTCTCAGACATCTTTGGAGGAGCCCAAGACAGGCTACCATCTTGGAGAGAAGTGAACCATGAGATCCACCTCATTGACAACAACAACAAGCAATATAGCTATCATCTACCAAGAGTGCTGCACACCCTACATGAACAGTTTCATGAGAAGATTAACTGTTATATGAAGGCAGGCTGTTGGGAACCATGGTCTGTCAGCCAAGCTGCCATGATGCTCTGTGTAAGCAAGAAGGATGGAAAACTATGGACAGTCATGGATGCACAACAATGCAATGAGAATGCTATAAAAGATGTCACTCCCTTGCCAGACCAAGACATGATCTGCAAAGACATAGCTCAAGCCAAGATTCATTCAAAAGTCAACTTATCCAACAGGTATGAACAGGTCTGAATACGAACTGAGGATGTATGGAAGACTGCTTTTGTCACAATTGCAGGAACCTATGTCAGTCACATCATGCAACAAGAAGATTGCAATATGCCAGCAACTTTACAGTGGCTTATGACATCCATATTCCGAGATGTGATTGGCAAATTCCTACATGTCTACCTAGATGACATATTCATCTACTCTGAATCCCCTGAAGAACACAAAGCACACCTTTGTATCATTTTTGAATGCCTGAGGAACATGCAACTTGTATGCAGAATGGGTTGACTGTCTCAGCCATATAATTGACATGGATGGTATACATGCAGATACAGACAAGCTCGCCTGTATTTGTAAATTGCACACCCCACAGACTTATAACAACATTCAACGATTTGTAGGCTTGGTAAATTATTTAGCAAATTTCCTGCTGGACATCACACATTACACTGGTCCTCTGCTAGCTATGACTCAGAATGGAACCCCCTTCCATTGGTGACCAATCCACCAGTTATGCTTTGACATGGTTAAGCAAGTCTGCTGTAAAACACCAGTCATCATGCTGATCACCCCCAAACACTGGGATGAGCCTATATAGCTCATATGCAACACCTCAAAATTGGGTGTAGGAGCAATGTATGGCCAGGGCCCCACCTGGAAACAGTGCCATCCAGCTGGATTTATGTCAAAAAAGTTCACCACCGCCCAACACAATTACACCGTGCATGAATTGGAAACTCTTGCCATCCTTGAAGCCCTGTTGAAATGGGAAGACAAACTCATGGGATACTGATTGTACATTATTATGGACCACAAAGCACTTGAATTTTTCCAGACTCAAGCTAATCTTACAAGTTGACAACAGAGATGGACAGATTATCTTTCTCGGTTCAACTTTGACATCACATACATCAAGGGTGAACTCAACAAAGTAGCCAATTGCCTATCCCAGTATTAAGAAAGTGATACCATGGCCAACGTTCATCAGCCTCATGATTACATCCAAGCTGACATCTGGATTGACCCATCAGGAGAAGATTTGCCAGCCCAACGCTACCGAGAAGCTACATCCAAAGTGGTCGAACTACAAGCAATACATGACACTGAGCTCCAACACAGTAAATGCCTTCAAGAGCAACAGGAGACACACGATCTAGAAGCCAAACTTATGGAAGAGGCTAACCAATGTATTAGTGACCACACATCTAAGAAAGCAAACCCTCCATAGGTATCAGAAGGATCAGACCCTTCATTGAACATATGGTGATGATCTCACCCTGGCAGAGGCACTGTTTGAACAAACTTCAAATGCCATGCCAACAACTTGGGGAAGTGAGGATTTTACTAAGCAAATCCAAGCTGGATACAAAGATGATAAGTTACTTGCACTTATCCTGGACAGACCAGAGGAATATCAGGACTTCATCATCAAAAATGACCTCATTTGGTGGAATAATCAACATCATGATGATGTTGTATGTATCCTGCATGATTGAAACATCATTACCCAAATTTTGGATCAAGCCCACTCTATACTAGGGAACTTTGGAGACCAACAAATGGCAGAATATGTTCAACGATGGTACTGGTGGCCCCTTATGGCCAAAGACACCTGTGAATTCTGCCAAACCTGTGAGCCCTGTCAATGCACAAAAGGGTCTAATGCCAGACCCTTCTGAAAGCTCCACCCATTGCCCATGCCCACCAAACCATGGGACTCTATTGGGATGGACTTCATAGGACCGTTCCCCAAATCAAAAGGCTTTAATTATCTTTGGGAGAGTTGACCTTACAGAGTTCACAATCAATGCCAGCATCTCTGGCACCACCAAATATGCCCCATTCAAACTAAATAGTGGGTATATACCTTCTATGATTCACGAGATCCATTCAGATGATGTCATACCCAAAGGGATAAAGGAGTTTGCCAGACAAGCACTACAAAACCTCACTGATGCACATGATGCAATTATTGAGGTGTGGGTATTCCAACACACCATGCCAATAACTGCCGTACTACTGAACTGAAGATAACCAAAGGGGACTTGGTATTCTTGTCTATAAAGAACCTCAACTTGCCAACTGGATGTGCATGTAAACTTTGCCCAAAGTTTATATGACCATACAGAATCCTTGAGGCAAGGCCTGAGACATCCACTTATACATTGGAACTACCTATGGCATTACAGGCAAGATGGATTGTATCATCCTTCCATGTATCACTGTTACAGCCTGTTAAGAACTGATCCTAGAAGGCATGTCAGAATCTGATGGACCCTGTGGGTGAGGATAGCAGAAGGTTGTCAGGTCGTGGCGGATTCTGCAGAGGGGAAACAGAAAGGACTTGGCTTCAGCTTGTAAGAAGCTGCACCCTTCACCTTGTCTGTTGTCCTAATTTCAAGATGAAGGTTTGGAGGTAGGAGCGGGGAAGTGTGGGTAAATGCAGAAAGGAGTATGGAGGGACTTGGGTTAAGTTCAGATGAGATTAGAACTTCAGAGGGAGACTAGAGGTCAAGTTGAATGGAGTTCAGACTCTTTAGAGAACTGAGGTAGGAGTAGAAGAAGATTCAGATTGGCAGGTTTAAAGTTGAGTCTATGTCGATATACAAACTGAGGAATACAAGGCAAAACTAACTAAGCTTAAATACTATAGTCCAGAATAAAGGCGGAACAGAAACAAAGACTGCAGCAGTGTCTCAACTGCATAGATAAATTACCTAGTGGGAGCCACACAGGAATCCGTAGTCGAATTTGCAATAGAGATGCCAGCCTTTGGAAGGCAGCCATGGGTGCTGTACAAGGTGGCCTGGTGCACAGCAGTGTGGGCAGTGCAAGGCGGCCGGGAATGAAAGTGGGTGGAGTAGACGAATGTCAGGTTCAATGTGTGGAAAAGGGTCGGATAGATGCAGGTTCCAATCGGGTGAGGAACAGTTCTGGACAGTATTTCCCCCTTAGTACCGAGCCTACGAGGCATGTGAGTGTTTGAGTCCAAATAAGGAAGTTGGTTGAATTTCCGAATGTGGTAGTTGGTTAAAATTTTTTCATGTTCTTTCCTACCCCCATTACCTATCAGTTATGTCCCCCCCAGCAGTCTCTGCACAAATCAAATTGGCCACAATGAGGGCCCAACATGAACAGAGGGAGCGGGTGCTGAAGGAGCAGATGGAAAGGGAGATGAAGGAGTTGGAGGAAGCAGTGAGGGAGGAGGAACACCAGGCGCAGGAGGCATAAAAGGCAGCAGAGGAGGCTGCAAAGGTGGAGGAGGCGCAGGCATGGAAAAAAGAGGCAGCAGCCGCACAATGAGCAGAAAAGAAGCAGGCAGCTGCGGCCACGGGTTTGGAGGACAAGGCCGAGGGGAGTAAGTCCCCGAAGAAAAAGAAAGTTGCCAAGTCGAAGGCACAAGTGGGGTCAGAGGAGTTGGAGGGTCCAGTGCAGGTGCAGGTGGCATTGCCCTGCAAAAGGTGCATACTTGTTTTCCTTATCAGTCTTCTTTTACTGACAAGTGGCCTAGATGCAAATATCAAAAGATTGCTTGTTTCAAGATGGGTGCGAGGGGACATGTGTGTGATAACTGCACGCATGTCAAACACAAGTGCAAGGAGGTAGTGTGGGAGGGGCAGGAGGCCCCTGCAGCAAAAATGGCAGTATCCGCAGCGGGAACAACAGCGGCGATGGAAAATAGCGGGGAGACTGGAGCTGGTGCGGCAGCTGATAAAGGTGGTCAAGAAGGGTTTTGGTGAGGTGGCGACTGTGGTGCAGGAGTCCATAGAGGAGATCAGGGATGCCTTGGACCCAGAGTGGGTGGAGGATGAAAACACCGGGGAGGAGAGTGAAGAGGATGAAGAAGAAGTGGAGTGGGCAGTGCAAGAGTCCCGGTGGGAAAAAAGATGTGGGATCCACCAGTCTGGAGATGACTGGGTGGCATTCCAGAGATATCTGGAGAAAAGGTGGGCAGATGATGAGGAGAGCGAGAGTGGAGAAGAGGGTGAGGGTGGAGAAAAGAGTGAGGGTGGAGAAGAGGGCGAGGTTGGGGGAGAGGGTGATGAAGATGGAGAGGGAGAACCGGAGATGGTAGTGTAGGGATCCGGTTGGATCCAAAATCTTTTTTTTTTTCTTCAATAAAATTTGTTTTTGAGTTCTGACTGAGTGACTGAGTAACATGAATAGACTTTAAGTGGTTAATGGACTGGGTTTCTGCAGGTAGCGGGTGTGAAAGTCTGCAAGGAATTCTTGGGCATGGTCAAGTTCTGTAACAGGTAGCCAGGAGGTCTCTTCATTGGTTCCCTGGTAACCTTCCCATTGGACGAGGTAGAGAATCTTGCAGCAACATTGATTGTCGACCTTGGAGTTGAGGACTTTGGCAATCTCATACTCGAGCTCATTGTCGATGGTGATCGGAGGAGGTGGAGGTTGTGCTCGATTTGTAATTGTGTTCAGGAAGTGTTTTTCTAGTTGGGAGACATGGAAAACAGGGTGGATGGCCTGCATGTGGTCCAGAAGCCACAGGGTGACTGAGTGAGTACCTGGGTGGGTGATGATTTTGAAGGGGCCATGGTTCTTTTCGGAACATTTCTTGGAGGGACGGGTGGTGCAGATATTTTCCGCAGTGACATAGGCAGAGTCACCAATGTTGAAGTTGGATGCGGGTGCCCGATGTGAGTCTGCAGGGCCTTGATAATGCTCTTGAGCAGCTGCAAGCTGTTTCCGAAGTTCCTGATGAAGGTTGTCTAAGTCGACAATGAACTCACAGGCATGTTGTGAGGCTAAGTCACATTCAGGGAAGATGGAAATGTTTGGGTGGTAGCCTTTGTTGGTGAAGAAAGGGGATATGCCTGTAGAGGCGGAGGAAGCATTGTTGTAGGCAAATTCACCCAAGGGTAAGAGGTGAGACCAGTCATCCTGCTGATAGTTGCAGAAGATCCGGAGGTACTGCTCCAAGGTCTGATTAGGTCATTCCGTCTGACCATCACCTTGCAGGTGATAACTGGAAGTGAAGTGGATCTGCATGTTGAGTGCTTTTCTGAGGGAACAGAAGAAATGGGAGATGAACTCAGATCCCCAGTCGCAAGTGACATGCGATGGGATGCCATGCTTGGAGAAGATGTGGAGGATGAACAGGTTGGCTAATCCTTGGGCTGTGATTTCATTGACAGTTGGGATGAAGATGCCTTGTTTGGTGAGGCAGTCAATGATGACCAGGATAGCTGTGTGGCCATCGGAGTCGGGTAGTTGTTCAATGAAATCCATGGAGATTGAGTTCCAAGGTTGTTCCAGAACTGGAAGTTGCTTTAGGAACCCATAGGGTTTGTGTCAAGGTGATTTGGATCATTTGCAAGTGGTACAGGATTTGCAGAGTTCCTGCATGAAGGTGCAGAGGTTTGGCCAGACATATGTTGTGTGAGGGGTACAGTTTATCAATGATCACAAGGAAATGGCCATTGACCACATGGAGGCCTACAGGCTGCTGGCCAAATTCCATCATGTTGCTGGTGGCTTCATACCTGAGCTACAGGACCTAGCCATGCGAGAAATCCTGAAGGATGAAGTATACACACACAAAGTAATATGACCCCACCCCAACAACCACCAGCTATGGGAGGACTTTCCTGTCCACTGCAACAAGGACACATTCATCAGTAACTCCTGGAACTGAACCCAAGGTGCAGGATCACTTGTTACTGGTGAAAAAATGCTTGATATCGACACTGTCACTCAATACATCATGCACCATGGAGGCTTGGCAGCAGCAATGCCATCCAGTCTCGCACTTTGCAATGCAAGTTGATTGTCGCGCTTGGATACTCACTTGGATGTGCCTTGGGTCCCCACCCACTTGCAGCCCACTCAGACCTCATGAGGGTTTATGGGTGTGTGGTAGCCCTCCCTGATTACTACCGTGAGGCTATCAACATTTGGAATGTATCTTACCCCAACAAACCCTTTGTTGAGTGTTTGGGTGATGCCCTCACCATTTGGCCCTTCAACAACAAAATGGTGTCCGACCTCACCCCCAATGGCCTTATAGACCACCTGATTTCACATGGTATACCCCCTTCATGGATCAACCACACATACACCTATGGCCTCCATCACCTCAACCATCAGTCTCATCTTTGACCAGGACCCTTCCAAGAACTATACTGCTGCACTGATTGTGAGTGCCTCAGAACTCCTTCACCCATTCCCCAGTGGGATGGTTGGTGGAGCCCCTCCTATCATGATATTACCCAGATCCAACACTTGCTGCACCTAGACAATGAAGGACATGGTAAGTCATGTTTCCAGGATTTTGAATGGCTCCCTGCTGGTGCCCCAGCCATCTTCTGAGAACTTACTGGATCCATGTTGCAGACCCCCTCTGCCTAAACCTGGTCATGCAACATTACAACCCCACCTCTTCCCTTGTCGTCTATGCAGTACTTTACACTCCCCCAGTCCAAGCAGACTCCACTCGGACACACTCAGACACTTGGACTGTCCTTGGACTTCACTTGGACTCTGCTCGGACACTTGGACTGCACTTGGACTTTGCTCAGACAACATCAATTATGTATTTACTTACACCTTTAAAGTACTGTCCAAGTTCCAGACTTACAGAAATTCTTATAAGTCTCACAAAATGATGTGTGCACAGCAGGAATTGAACCAACAGCCTTCTGGACTAGCAATCACATGATGACCAAACATGCACACTCTACCACTTAAGCCAAGTAGTCTTTTAAAGTCACATACATTATATCTATTTATTACTGAAATCTAATCTTTTTATATATCATGAATAGATTATTAAATTGACCCCCTCACATCTGTGCAAGGGGTAATTAATATGTGTAATACTAGGCCCTCCCCTCGCAAGCTTGAGGGGAGGGGGCCATAACTATCAATAATAAAAATAAATTAAAAACACCCACCACGAGCAACTGTTGCTCGTGGTGGCATTTGTCTCTCCCCCAGTTGTCCCCTGGCCATCTCGCTCTCCTGTCCCCATTCTTCTCCCCCCCAAACCACCCCACGAGCAGATGCTCGTAGGCGTGGGGTGGGTGTTGTCATTGTCTCCTGTAAGGGGAACACCTTACGAGCCCCTACAATGGTTGGCGCACATTTGCAAACATTTCTGCACATGTGCAAACATTCATGCAACAAAGCGCCTTTTGCGCCAACCATCTACAAACCATCCAATATGTTGATCCATCATCCCCTATTGTACTCTCACCATTCTCACAGTCGATAGCCCTGTGCAAGCCATTGTCGCAGTTTGTGCCTTTGCGCAAACCAGTTGCGCAATCATTGTGCCTGCAGAAATGATTGAGGATGTCTTCGCATGCCCATTACCAATCATGGCCTGATGCGGACACCACTTACCAAGCATGGCCTGATGCGGACACTATCACTGATTGATGGCCATCTCCCCAAATGGGAACACAACACTGGATCTGAATTAGTGCTAGGATGGAAGGGGCTCCAAGTGTTTTAGAATGTCGCATGCCTTCCATATATATACTTCGGCCTTGCACTGGACTCCTTAGAGTTTTCTCTTTGGTTTTCCCTTGCAAGGTATGGGTCTTTTCCTTGTTCAATAGTTATTGAATCTAATCTTTGGTTTTCCCTTGCAAGTATCAAGTTCTTAGGACTCTGATTGTAAGGTTGCCCTTACATCTCCCTTCCCTCTCATCTCCCTTCCCTCTCATCTCCCTTCCCTCTCATCTCCCTTCCCTCTCGTCTCCCTTCCCCCTCATCTCCCTTCCCCCTTGTCTCTTCACCCTCACCTTCCACCCTGCAAGCAGGGGCTCGCAGCAGTGGTGGTGGTGGTGTCCCCCCATTGTCATCATCGCCAGTAGTAGTTTGTACCTAAAAAAAGTTGGTTAGCATCAAAAAATGAAATGAGAAAAGGAAAAAAAAAACTTACCTAGGACCCAAGAGACGTTGACATCTCTTGGGCCTTTTTGTCTCCCTGTCAGTACCTGCACTCTCGCACCCCCCATCCACCCCGCGAGCAGTTGCCTGCAGCAGTTATGGGGGGTGCTGGCTGTCGTTGGCATCTCCCCTGATTGTTGTCGTTCCACCCATCATCCACCCTACAAGCAGTGGCTCATAGGGCTGGGGTGGGTGGTGTCATCATTCCCTGTCATCATCATCATTGTTAGCAGCCGCTCTCCCCCATGCGAGCAGTTGCTCGCACTGGCAGGGGCAGGTGCTGGGTTGTGGTCTCGTCGTTGTTCCTCGTTTGGTGGTTTTGGGGTCATTGTGCTGCTACAGTATAGATATAACCTATAATTAATGAAAAAATGTGTTAGCTTAAAGAAAACATGAGAAAAGAAAAAAGAAAAAACTCACCTGGGGCCCAAACAATGATAGAGTTGTTTGGGCCCATTTCATTGTGTGCTGGCATGGGGCCCATGGCTGTGGGGTGTTCAGGGGGCAGTGGCAGCAGCAGGATGTGGGAGGGAGGCATTGTCATCGAGTGGTGGTGGTGGTGGTGGTTGGTGATGATTGATGATGAGCTGGCATCATTGTTGGTGATGCGGCTGTGTTGATTTGCCATCTCAGCCAGCGACAAGTGTGTCAAGCTGTTCTTGAGTTTGAACATTGGTGAGAAGGGGGTGAAGTGCAGCTTGTGCTTCATGATAAATGGTATGTGCACTGAGGGTTCTCATAGGTTGAGCAGCTGGTGATGTAAAGCTATGTGTCAGATCTAGTGGGTTTGACAGAAGGTGGGAATTGCTGATGTATATTGAAAACAGCAGCTCCTCTGGTCTTAATGCATGCTCTCAAGTCACAGGGGGGACATCCATGATATTTAGTGATGGATTTTGGTACCAGCTTTGGCAAGAAATTAATAATGACAATGGCTTGATAGTTCCAATTTGTGGCACTCACTGTGGTCAAATCAGTCCAATATGAAATGGCAGACCCTTTACATCTGTCCAAGCCCTGAAGTAATGATGGCATGGAAGACCAAGGTTAAGTCCCATGCAGCAGTCACAGATGTATTGCTTATCTTGTAGGAGAGCAAGATGGTGTGATTTTTCAGTCACAGTGTGCACAATCTGTAGCAGATGCTCAATGACTAGCCCACATCCCATGATGAGCTGTAAGAGCCAGCAAGTTGAGACATAAGCATCAAAACTGTTCATCATGCACTACCAAAGACAATTGATTCCAAGTCATATAAAGGTTAATTACTACTTACATCCTCTTCCTTACACTTCCAACTGAACTCCTTATCCATATTATCAGTCACCAAATCATGTCCCTCCTGTCATTTTGTCAGCACTTTGTGAAACTGCCGAGAATGGGATCTGATAGCTTGCCCATTTTTGAACTTGTGGTGGTAATTGAACTACTTCTGTATGGAATAGGCTATGCTGCATTTGTTGATGGCAGGTGTGAAGTGCAAATGGCCCAACATATTTTCGAAGTGTTGCAAGGGGTAAAAGAAACAATGATTCTAATTGTGTAATATGCTGCCTTCTGGACGACTTCAAGTTGTGGATTTGGAGTCAGCACATGCTAGTGAACACAAGTTAAAAACACAATTTACCTCTCGGGTTTGTATCAATTCATGACCTGTCTGGTCTAATGTGCACTGGTTGAGAGCATCAAAGACCTGCAGGAGAGTCT
The DNA here is from genome assembly GCA_026075535.2 of Tricholoma matsutake. NCBI lineage: Eukaryota > Fungi > Basidiomycota > Agaricomycetes > Agaricales > Tricholomataceae > Tricholoma > Tricholoma matsutake. The sequence goes on along the minus strand of AP026543.1, from coordinate 9,505,670 downwards.
TTTTGGCATTGCCAAGTGTTTTGCTTGTCTTGTTCTCTGCCTCTGCACAGCCATTTGTCCTAACCCCAGCAGTAAAGTTTGTCATGATCCAGGCCAAAGCCCATTTTTCTCTACATGGATATAACTCCTCTTCAAGATACTGCTTAGCAGCTGGGTAATGTGAAGCAAGCAAAGCCCAAAGATGGTCAAATTCCACTGGGGAGACTGCCTGGTATGTAGCCCAAAATTCACAATTGAAGTTTATCCAATCACTCCCAAGAGCTGCTCATAGTTGTACTGTAACATTGCCATTCAAATGGTGAAGGCAGTATACATGGTGACTGAGAGGCATGACATGTGGAACTGATGCAAGAAGAGAAGGATGGTGATCAGATGCAACAACTTTGGGATGTTTGCCAGCAGCATCAAGATGACATTGGAAGACCTGTGTGTGGCAATATCTTCAGAACAATGGAATGCATACCATGCATTTCAGGATTTTCCAAAGTTATCAATAATACTACCAATGCTCAAAGGATAGCCATATTGGTTATGATTATATGAGTTATGAGTGATCAGGAGATCATAAAACTGCTGTAGAAGGGTAACCTGAGCAGGAGACTGCCACCAGAGACCAATCAGAACTTGGTTTTCATCTGGTTGGATCTGATACCACCACCCATGTTCATGTTCACCTTTTTCTCAAAGGCTATTCAAGATTGCTGAGGTATCACCAAGGGCTGGAATTGTAGCACAAGCTTCCCATCGTGCATCATTGAGTAGGTTAGTTATTTGGCGTGGTTCAAGGATGTGAGTTGGAAAATGTTCTGTCAGAATGGTCTTGAGTGTTCCCCATGAAAATGTTGGATCAGAAAATTTTGCAACAAGCTCATGCTGAGCCTCTGTTGGTGGGCATGAAACAATACCTCCAACAGATACTTCTCATTGGTGATTGTGTTCCCATGCAACAGTTGTTATATGCCAGAGTCCCCCTTGTATGTGATTGACATTGACATGAGCAAAGCATTCAGTTTTGATTGTTTTTCCTTGGCAGTGATCTGAGGGATCAATTGATGCCAAGTGTGAGGGGATGTGGTGGTAATAATGGTTACAATGCAAAGTGACTTTCTTGATAGTTTCATCCAGAAAGTGGGTTGACTGTCCCATTCACCAGGTATGGCTGAGTTTTTCCTGTTGTGCATATACCACATCCTGAGCAGCCTCCATAGAATTGTACACAGAACCCATGAGGACCTGCCCCAGCATCTGTGGAGTTGCTCAGTTCAGTGTGCTTTTTGATCATCAACAGGAGCTGATTTGAGATTGATATTCAACAGTAGCTTGGAATGTGGGTCAGGCTTTGCAGGGAGTTCCTCAATGTCAGAGTCATCATAAAACACAATAACATGCCCAGATGTCATAGGAAGTGTGAGAACAGGTTCATTTTTGATATGTTTCACAGGTGGCCCAAGGATAATGACATCTGGGGATGGAGATTTTACACACACAGGTTTATGAGAAGGTTTGAGAGGTGATACAAGATCAATTACATTTTTTGGCGCTTGTTTGATTGGAGCAGGTGGGCTTGAAAATGACAAGTCAATAATTTCAGAACTGGGCTGAGATTTGACAGGTGCCTTGATTGCCTGAAAATTGATCCTTGGTTCATCTTGCAAGCTGGCTAAAAATTGATAGATGGGGTGCCGAGCCTGCATATTGCTTAAGTAGCTGATCATAGTGTTTCAAGGTCCAGTCTATAGGTCCAAAAATAACCATAGGACCAAACTGGACCGAATAGTGTTTGAAAGTCCAGTTCATTGAACCAGAAAAAAACTACAACTGGACCATACCAAACTGCAGCCAATCTTTTTTTGGTTGCGGTTGCCTTCTATTCCTTAGAGTGTCAGTTGCAGTTGCAAAGATTGTATCATTATTAAAAACTGACAAAAGTTGGTTGCAACTGGCCTTAGCATGCAAGGTTTCTATCAGGCTCCTAAAACCAGCATCTCATATCACTTGGAAGGTTGCTTTATCCCAGTACAGCATGTTATGTAAGATATGTACAAAATAAATAAGACCAAACTCAATGAACACAACCAACCAAGCAATAGAGAGGCTGGCATTTTTTAGATTCGGTCATCTTGGAGATCATTTGTCAGCCCTTGAAAAATACCCAAAAAATACCTTTACCATCACCAGTGTCACATCAGCAAACCCATTGTCACAACAACTTACCATCAATCTAAGTCGAGATTGATTTGAGATTAGAATGAAATGATTAGATTATCATATGTATGCCTGTACCACTCCCTGATTTGCAGATCAAGGCCATTTTGACCATTCTCCATGCCCATGGCACAACATTGCTTGAATTTATAACTTCAGTACTGCAGAGCACTGAAGAGAGGAATCCAGAATGAAAGAGTTTTCCCTGCACCAGTTGCAGCACACCCAATGACATCCTTCCCAGCATACAATGCAAGAGTGATTTTAACTTGCATCCAGCAGGGATGCTTCTTGAACTTTTGCTGGACCAGATTATGGATATCTTCGATGCTCCAAGAATGTGCAGCCATGCATTTTAGAGTTTTAAGAGTGACTTCATAGTGATGTTTATGGCTACCAAATTGAGTAAGTGAATAACAAGTAAAGGTATTTTTTGGGTATTTTTTGAGGGCTGACAAATGATCTCCAAGATGACCAAATCTAAAAAACACCAGCCTCTCTATCACTTGGTTGGTTGTGTTCGTTGAGTTTGGTCTTATTTATTTTGTTCATGTTTGTACATATCTTACATAACATGCTGTATTGGGATAAAGCAACCTTCCAAGCGATACAAGATGCTGGTTTTCGGAGCCTGGGTTTCTATATACTAATAGTAGCAATCTCAAACCCTACTTTAATGAACTTCATACACTACTAAAGTTCTACTAATGACTCTTCAACACTTCTAAAGCTATAAAAGTTACAGTCTCCTACCCAGCCGCAGTTCTGGGGTAGGGAGAAAGTCAGAAAGTGGTACGCAACTTGATTATCAGAGAACAAATGTATTTTTAGACATCCTGGCAACTTCCATATTTCAAACTCCACACTCTTAATTTCTCCAACCCCTGCACAGCAGCTGGCTTTTTACAACTGTAAACAACTCAGCCACCCGGGGACACACTTCTGCATTTGGACAGTATATTTCTATGATATGGCTACCCCAGTAGCACTTCAAGCACTTATTGATATCTTCACACTGCATGCCTCAGATTTGACTATAGCTGAATTTGTTTGGGCTCTCTTGGAAGACTCCAACCTGGACCTGGAAGGTTGCTGCAGTAGCACTGTCTGCTGTTACTGAAACCGCGTTGATTCCCACTTTTGTCAGAGTGTCGACATTTTGCTTGCCCAAAATGTTCAATGGGGTGACAACAATTTGAATGCCTTCAGGTATGAAGAGAAGTGGCATCCAAAAAGTTAGAGTCTTGCCAGAACCTGTTGCTGAGATAGATGCTATATCTTTGTCATTTTTCAAAATTGCCTGAACAACACAGATTTGCCATAAACAAGGGCGGTGGTGAAAAAGCTGTTCTACCTCATCACAAATCTCACTGAGCAGTAGTGTATCAGATGTCCAAGGTTGATGCATAGTACACAACAAGTTGAAAATAGCGTTGACCCTCAAACATGATGCGACTTGACATGACTTGACCCGACTCTGTAAAAAGTTTTGATTACATTAATAGCAGGCAATAAAATACCAAATATGGAAAGTTTCCGGCGGCGGACAGTAGGTGGCTGAGTTGTTTACAGTTGTAAAAAGCCAGCCGCTGTGCAGGGGTTGGAGAAATTAGGAGTATGGAGTTTGAAATTGAGGAAGTTGCCAGGATGTCTAAAAATATGTTCTCTACTCTGATTGACAATTGCATATCACTTTCTCCCTACCCCAGAACTGCGGCTGGGTAGGAGACTGTAAAAGTTACTAATAACACTATACTAATGAATATCAGTCACCAATAATACTATACTACTAAAGAAACACTCAAAAATGAAGTGTGGAAAGGTGGGGGGCAAGCCCAAAGAAAGTTGATGGAATGTGGAAGCCTTTATATACCCAAAAATGCGCACAGACCATGTAGTCACATGTGTGTGAATAAACAATAAAAAGAATAAATAATAAAAAGACACCACTTTTTATTGTTTATTCACACACATGTGACTACATGGTCTGTGCACATTTTTGGGTATATAAAGGCTCCCACATTCCATCAACTTTCTTTGGGCTTGCCCCCCACCTTTCCACACTTCATTTTTGAGTGTTTCTTTAGTAGTATAGTATTATTAGTGACTGATATTCATTAGTATAGTGTTATAGTAACTTTATAACTTTAGAAGTGTTCAAAATTCATTAATATAGCTAGTGTTTGACATTAACTAGCTTGGGTCAGTTTGGACTGACCTAAGCCTGTTGACAACCAGTTGTTGTACTGGTTTGAACTGTTATAAACCAGTTTTGTGCAGTCCAGTTCAGTTTTATATAGTTTTTGAATTTAATTGAACTGGTTGCAGTTGCAGTTTCAATACTAAATTGAAAAAACTGGACCGAACCGGACCTTCAAACACTAGGACCAAACCTCGGTCTGGTCTTTTTTTCAATTGCAGTTGCCCATATTTGGGGTCATTCCAGTTGCCAGTTGCCTCATTTCAAAAATCTTTGAAAACCATTTGAAGACTGGTTGCAATTGGTCGCAACCAGTCTTCTTACAGTATTATGTACTCATATAAATGTATCTACTTTACAACAAATATGTACTAAATTAATACTATTTACTATTTATACTCGATAACATGTTGAGGAATGGACAATGGGACAAGCCTGGGGGAAAAAGCATTTGAAGAAATGAGTGCTTATATACCCCATAGCTGCACACAGACCATTTGGTTGTGCTGGTGCCCCAACAAAAAGAAAGTGGCACCACTTGCCAATTAATTCCCACAACTGCCAATGAACCATGACACCACTTCCACCACCACTCTCTCTTCACCCACCCACCACTCTCTCTTCACCCACCCACCACTCTCTCTTCACCCACCCACCACTCTCTCTTCACCCACCCACCACTCTCTCTTCACCCACCCACCACTCTCTCTTCACCCATCCACCACTCTCTCTTCACCCACCCACAACACCCACAGCGCCAACCTCAAAAACCCTGCACCACAATGGAAAGGACACACAAGGGCCCAAACAACAGACTAGCATCATTTGGGCCCACAGGTATGATTGTATCTTTGTTGATTTCTTTTCTTCTACTAACTAATTTGATTTATTTTTTAGTATCTTACCCTTACCAACCTACCTTCCACATAACACCACCACTGCGAGCCTCACAGGGTGGGACTGGGTTTCATTTCTGGCTGACACAACTACAACCACACCTGACAACATACCACCAGCAGCACCACCACCAATGCCATGTCACAGAACTACCACCCCACCTACAAGCCACTGCTCGTAGGGGGAAATGGTGGTGCTGACAATGATGGAATGGGGGTGTCAAACAACAACACAAACATGAACAAACAGACAGCAGGCAGGGGGAACAACAAAGAAGAGGTGGGGACAACAACACAATGATGATGAATGGGGGGGACAACAATGGCAGGACAACAATGAATGCAGGACAATAATGACAACAATGACAACAAATGTGGGACAAGGACAACAACAATGGTGAACACAGGACAATGACAAATGTGGGGGACAATGATGAACATGGGAAACAACAACAAATGCAGGGAACAACAACAAATGCAGGGAACAACAACAAATGCAGGGAACAACAACAAATGCAGGGGACAACAATATGTTAGGGTATCCTCATCGACGTCGCTTTTGCTGGATTCTTCCTCACTAAACTTCTATGGACTATATGCAGCAATATCAAGCATATTGCCAGGTGACTACATACTCACCTCTACATCTAGGGGTATCTTTCACAGTCTGGGTTCCATGGCACCTAGAAAGTCTCATTTACTATACAAGGAGTGGGATATGAATTGATCATAATGCAATACTATTATGAATTTCACAGAGTTATAAAATATGTATAAGGGCGTACTAATCTCCACCTTCATTTCTGAGGACCACAGCAATAATGGTGGAGGGAGGCACAACTACCCACTGTGTTATCATGGGCCCCTTGCCTTTTTGACCATATATTCAAAGTACCAAATGCGGGGAACAACAACAAATGCAGGGGACAACAATGCCAAACATGGTGCAACAATGACACTATGACCCCCCCAATGTGAATGTGGGGTCATTTTTCTTTCTTTTTGTCTTGTTTTGTCTTTCTTTCTTTTCATCTGAATAGCCCCTCACTACTGCGAGTGCCTGCTTGCAGGGTGCAATGGAAATAGTTGTATTTAATACAGTTGAAGCCCTCTTAACCCATAGCCCTGATAACCCATACTCCCTCTTACCCCATAGGTTTTTCAAGTTACCGACTTGGTATGCAGGGAATTTCAGTCAATAACCCATACCTCCATGATACTTAGTGTTTAAGGGTCCAGTCCAGTTCGGTTTTTTGACCCAAAAATGTAAAGACCACAACCTAAACCAGTCCAGGACCGACCCAGATACTGCTAGAACCGAACTGGACCACCTAGGACCGGTCCTTTCCAGTTAAAAGACCGAAAAAGACTGGTTAAGACTGGTTCAGACCGATGTTTTGTCGTGAAATTTGTCATATTAATAGAACCCATATGTATCTTAGCAAATATTACCCGGACCTTATAACCACTGTACAGATAGATAGACATTGTAATTCCCCATCATTTGGTCTAACTTTTAAGACATTTCATCAACATTTGACTTGGCTATGATCAATATAAAAATACATCTACTGAATGACTCGTGCTGAACACCAAGAAATGTAATGTGACAACCATAAATTATGTAATGCATAGCATGCATTGACAAATGGTGGGAGTATTATTATACATGTTAGTCCTATGATCATTAATAGAATCAAGCACATGATCAACATATGAGTAAGATGAAATGAAAATCAATCTGATACAACAAAATACTCATACAAAAATAGATTTGCTTATATCTTGCTCAATTCTTAACCATTTTTTATGAACCAGAGGTCGAATTCTCCGGATTTCATGTGGGAACATGGTCCAATATATGTTTTCACGATTAAACTGGTCCTAACCGGTTTAGACCGGTTTTCTTCAGTTTTACAACATTTTTCAAAATGGAAAGACTGCTAACTGAACTGCAAAAGACCGGTCCATAAATAGACCACTGGTCCGGTCTTTTCTGGTCCAATTCAGTCCAATTTCGGTCTTTTTTTCGGTCCCATGGACTGGACCCTTCAACACTAATGATACTCCATAATGCATACCCTTCATGACTCAAAACCCATACATTTTACTAGTACATTTTTGGACATTTGTGGCCTGAACCTTAATTATGGAGGATTGATCCACCACAAACCCCCAAATAAACTAATTTTTACACAATTTTCATGAAAACCATGGCACTGAAGCCACTTGAGGTCCTCTAAAAAGGGCTGAAAATCCTTAAAAATTGAGTCAAGGCAAAGAAGGAGGCTCTTCAGGCTCAACTACCAGAAAAGAAGTCAATTTCATCACAAGATGAGTGATGGCTTGACCACAATGCCAATTTGGTGGATGAGCAGCAGGTCCTGGAGGCCTTGGAGAATGCCTCAGACTATGAGCGGGGCTTTGTGAGACTGGGTGGTGAACAGAAGGGTGTTGTGCAGAGGCTATGTGAGGCTGCTGGTGATCTCAGCAAGGTGGTAGGAAAGAAGCAAAAATGTGTGTCCAATATTTCCTAGTTTTAAAGCTGGAACTGACCAACTAAACACCCAGAGCACACACCCAAAGAACCCAAGAAGAAGGATAGCCCTGTGCCAGTTTTCACCAAGAAGGAGAATGCAACGCTGGCCCAGCACATTGAAATCTTGGATTGGTACCATGCCAATGGTGAAAACCAGTCCAAAACAGCAAAACACTTTGATGCCATATATCCAAACCTCAGAATCAAGCAGCCCCTCATCTCAGCATGGGTAAAGGAAGAAAAGTGGCAAGAAGAATGGACTTGCAGTGGGGCACAGACAGCAAAACATGCTCGACAAACTCAGCATCCAGAGGTTACAGAGATGATGGACTCATGGGTGTCAAAGGCAATGTTGGACAACATTCTTCTGACTGGCGAGGTTTTACATCAAAAATGGTCAAGATTTGTGGATATGGTGGGTGTTCAAAAGGATGAATGCCTCAACTTGAGTGATGGTTGGTTGGCTCAGTTCAAGACTAGGAATGGCCTGAAAGAGTTCAAATGTCATGGCGAGGCTGCATCAGTGACCCTGGAAATGGCTGAAAGGGAGCGACAACATATCTGAGAGCTTGTTGAGAAGGATGGCATTGAGCTGCAGGACCTTTTCAACACAGATGAGACAGGGCTCTTCTATGGGCAAGCACCATTTCTTCTCCTTGGTTCAGTCACACTGATTTGACAGACAGGTTGCCTCCCAATCAGGGCCTCGCTGATAAGAAGTCTTCTGGGGTCAAAGGGAAAAAGGTTCAGTTGACATACCTTCTCACATCGAATGCAGATGGATCAGAGAAACTGCCACCTCTTATCATCGGGAAGGCAATTACGAGCGTTCCAAAACAAAACAGGCATGCAACTTGGTTTCCATGACCAGAACAACACAAAAGCCTGGATGACAGCTGAACTTTATCAAGAATGGCTGCAACCATGGGACCATGAATTGAGAGTGAGAAAATGCAAGATCATTCTTTTACAAGATAATTTCTTGGGCCATATCATTCCAGACAGTCTTCAAAACATCCATGTTGTGAATTTTAAACCAAACCTCACAGCCCATGTCCAACCTATGGACCAGGGCATAATCAGGTGCTTCAAGGCCCATTACCATGCAAAATACATTCAACAGGCAATTGACCACTATGACACAGGTGTTACCCCTTCCAAAATCTATGACATCAATCAACTTCAAGCCATGCAGCTCACTGATCTTGCTTGGCATGAGGTGGACACCACAACTATCAGACACTGCTGGCATAATGCAGGTATCTTGCCTACCATCAATTATTCTGCACCAGCCCAACCCACAGTTCCGATCTCATCACTGCTTCTGTTACAATTTTCCTTGTAACTCATGGAACCCAACCGACCCGACCGACCCGATGATCCCCTCCAGACAGGAGGCACTCCATGATTCATGCCTAGGGCATGTCCTTGACACCAGACATACGCGTGATGCATGCCGACTGCATGCATTTGATCCCCTTCCTGTGGAAGGCACCCTTGACGCATGATGACTCCATGCACCCGAACCCACTCCCACACATGCTGTGATACAACAGCCTCTTGACATGAGATCCATGACGTCGGACTCTCATGATTGATATTGAATCCTTGACATCGGATCCGTGACATCGGATGCCTCATGCTAGGCATGAGGCTTATCTCTTATTGTTTCCTGACATGCTGCACCACAGCACTCCGTGACATCGGATGCCTCATGCAAGGCATGAGGCCTGTTGTTTCTATTCTTACTTGATACACATCTATCTTTCTGATTGGATGATAAGGACCTCCCTCGTAGTATAAGTACTGCAACTCATAGTAGGGATGTCCTTAGTTTAGATCTAGGCAATTAACAGCCTTAACTTGCAACTCATGAACTTACTCGAAACCACTAAGGAAGCCCCTTAGTGCGTGAACCTGAACGACTCTATGCAGAAGCCCTGCTAGAGTGCACTACCTATCTTACATCGGATGCTCCGAGTAAGACTAGTGCCAAACGACTCATCGAGGAAGCACCTCGTTGAATAACATTGACCAGATCGAGTGGTTGAGGCTTCACCCTTAACATAAGATCTAAACTATCTGCTAGCCCACCTACCTAGGTGTAGGCAATACATCTCGATACACACCACAGCAACCCAGGTCTAGACAAACCCCAGACCGACCACCAAGAGAAGCAGAACTGCAGCCAGGTTCATCTTGGTACCGATACAACGGAAGACTAGTCCGTTACTCAACTCCAGCACAGTGTTGGTTCTACAGATCAACCGACAGACAACAAGGAGATTTCCTCACCAACAAAGACTTTGAACAACCGCATGCACCCCTATCTGAAACATCCACCCCCTTCTTAACAGACAAAACCGACAACCTCTATAATGAGATGTCCGAACCTGCAACCACACCAATGACGTCCGTGAAGGACATTCGAATCCGATCACCAACAGACTTCTCAGGAGAGCGGACCAAGACCACCAAGTTCCTGCAGGAGATAGACCTATACCTGCGAATCAATGACCAGGTCTATGACACAAATGACAAGAAGATTATCTTCACGCTGTCCTTCATGAATGGAGGGACAGCAGCTGCCTGGGCGCAGGCATTCATCAACCAACACCAGTCTGAGGGACTCGGTGAATATGCAGACTTCTGACAGAAGGTCTTAGAGGCCTTCTCACTGATCGATGACGCCGGAATGGCAAAGACAGAGATCAAGAATCTCAAGCAAGGTTCAGGGAACCTTGAAGAATATGTGGCGAACTTCCGCATCCTGAAAGACAGGACAGGAATCACAGAAGATGCAGCCATGATTGAGTACTTCATGGATGGACTGCACCCCAAATTACTGAAGAGGGTACACACGATGGAAACGGTACTCAACACTCTTGAGGGCTGGATAAAGGCAGCCTCAAAATACGAAGGCCAATGGAAACGGGCCATGGCAATCCTGGGAAAGACCAGGCAGAACCAGAAGACAAACAAAACAACAAAGAAAGGACAGCCCTCTCTTGACATCAACCGACTGACGAACCAAGAACGCGTGGAACACCTCTGGAAGGGATTGTGTTTCATCTGCCACCAACTGGGACACCGATTGTCCGACCACAGGGATGGAAAGAACCCCACTCAGATGGGGTCAGTGCCCCCTCCCTACCGAAACCACTTCACCCAGAAGAAGACTGGGGTGGACACCTACCAGAAGATCCACACGATGCTGGATGAACTAGATGAAGAAGAAAAGGAACGAGCCCTCAACCTCATGGAGGAATTGGGTTTTTAGAACAGCAGCCTGATACGACGCCAGTCACCACTGTAGTCTCCCTAGGGTCTGTACTCTTAGCTACCATGAATAGACCATCTATGTGCCTGTCTATTCGGGTAGCTGAGTCAGACAACAGGAAAGACATCACAATGAACGTGCTCCTTGACTCTGGAGCAGGAGGAGTCTTTATTGACTTGAAATTTGTCGAACAAGAAGGGATCAAGACATATCCCTTCGGCTATACCATCTGGGCCACAAATGTAGATGGAACCCTGAACAGACAGGGAACGATCACAAGATACGTGAAAGGGAAGCTCCACATAAATGGATGGAGCTGCCCAATGGAATACCTAGTCGCTGGACTAGGCAAGGAATCGGTAATCCTGGGCCTGTCATGGCTGCGGGAGGTGAACCCGATCATCGACTGGAAGAAGGGAACTCTTCAGTTCCGAGATGAAGAATGACGGGCTCAGATCAAACAAATCTTGGAGAAGACAAGAAGAGCCAAACGGGCCCTCCCAAACACCCTAAACCTTCCTAGGGTAGACACCGAAAGGGAGGCGCCAAATGACAGAATGGCACAAATTCCACACATCGTGGCCAAAACAAGACAGAGGCTCTCTGAAGAGAAAGAGAGGAGCCTTGCCCGAGCCAGATTGGCTGTGGCAAAAACAAGAAAAAGACTCTCCAAAGAGAAGGAGAGAAACCTTGCCCGAGCACGACTAGCCATGGCAAAGACAAAGGAAAGGCTTTCCGAAAAGAAAGCCAAAGAACTGAATTCTACCCAGATAGCTGTCGCAAAGACCAGAAGCAACAGCACTCCTAAGGAAGCCAGAAAGCTTGAAGCAGCACGACATGCCGTTGCCAAGACCCGAGAAAACCAGAAGAAGAAGCAACTGGAAAAGGGCAAAAACAATGAATGTGACAGGGCACGACAAATCATGCAAAAGATGAAGGAACTGCTAACCTCCACAGGGGAGGGAAGCACCGGCAACCAGAACTGGAAAATGGGACTACGAAACAGGACAAAGAACCCCCAAAGGGCTACCCCAATATGTGATTATGGAACCCCCAATTATGGTACTACCAAAATGAGAATACTGACGCCCAGGGAGACCCCTCCTCAAGTAAAGATCGAGGAGGTACCCGATGAGGAACTACTGGCAGATACCAGCATGGAAATACAAGCAATGGAAGAGACCCACAAACAAGATGTGACAGACCTCCTGACCGCATACGTACGAGGGGAACCAGTCATTGGCATATTTGAACTGCCAGAAGAACCACCCCTCACCAGGGAGCACCGAGGACCGACCCATAAGTACATATGGAAAACAAACACAATCTCCAGGATCACAAAGGCCAAAGACTCCCCGCGATACGTATTCTCAAAGAGCACATGGATCAGAGCAAAGACATCCATTTTCCAGCGACTCGCGCATGAACAGGATGAGGGAAAAGAGGCCAGCAAGCAAACCCTGGATGACCTACTGCCACCAGAATACCAGAAATACAGACAGGTATTCGAAAAGGTCACATCTGAACGATTCCTGGAGTCAAGACCATGGGATCACGCAATTGACTTGAAGGAAGGCTTTGTACCAAAGGATTGCAAAGTCTACCCACTGACACCAAAGGAACAAGAGAAACTCAACGAGTTTCTAGACGAAAACCTGGAGAAAGGATACATCCGACCGTTGAAATCACCCATGGCATCCCCGTTCTTCTTTGTGTCGAAGAAGGACTCTGATGCTCTGCGACCTTGCCAAGACTATCACTATCTGAATGAAGGAATGATCCGGAACAACTACCCCCTGCCACTGATTGGAGACCTCTTGGACAAGCTAAAGGGAGCGAGATTCTTCATGAAACTTGATATTCGATGGGAATATCATAACATATGGATAAAGAAAGGAGATGAGTGGAAGGCAGCATTCAAGACTAACCGAGGGCTATTTGAGCCAATGGTGATGTTCTTTGGGCTGTGCAACTCACCAGCAACATTCCAGGCCATGATGAATGATCTCCTCCAAGATATGCTAGATGAAGGATGGCTCGTCATCTATATGGATGGCATCCTGATCTTCTTGAAGATGGAAGAAGAACACCGGATAAGGACTGAAAGGGTCCTTGAATGACTACAGCAATGCAATCTCTACCTGAAAATAGAGAAATGCAAATTCAACATATAGGAAGTTGACTTCTTGGGCATGATCATCAGGCCCGACGAACTTGCAATGGACAACACGAAGCTGGCTGGGATCAAGGACTGGCCCACGCCGAGGACAGTGAAGGATGTAAGATCCTTCCTAGGATTTGGAAACTTCTATCGAAGATTCATCGGACACTTCATGGATCTGGCCAAACCACTGAATGATTTGACGAAGAAGAACCAGAAATTCGAATGGATGAACGGCTGCCAGCAGTCGTTCGATGCGCTGAAAAGGAAATTCAACAAAGCCCCAGTACTACTGATGCCAGACGCAACGAAACCATTTGTGGTGGAATCTGACGCCTCAAAATTTGTGACAGGCGCAGTACTCAGACAGCAGGATGCCAATGGAGACTGGCACCCATGCGGCTATATCTCACATTCTTTCAATGAAGCTGAAAGAAATTACGAGATATATGACAGGGAACTACTGGGAGTGATCCAAGCGCTAGAGACATGGAGACACTACCTACAGGGGACACCGTTCCCTGTGACAGTACTGTCCAATCACAAGAACCTGACGTACTTCCATCAGCCACAGAAACTGAACCGACAACAGGCTAGATGGGCCATTTACCTGTCACAATTCGACCTGAAGCTACAACACGTACCAGGATCACAGATGGTACAATCTGACACCCTATCAAGGAGAGCAGATCACATAGCCAAAGAAGACACCGATAACGAGGACAAGACCATCCTCGCTGACGAACTGTTTGTCAAAACAATCAACACTGAGCTCCAGGGAGCCCTGGTCTCAGCAATAATGAAGGATGACCTCGTAAATGATGCTTTATGAGCCCTGAAAAACAACGGAACTCCCCCAATCAAGTCTGCATTGGAGGACTGGAAATTCGAAGACGGCCTGCTCTTTTTCAAAGACAGGTGCTATGTGCCACAGGACGAGACCCTCCGCCGAGCAATCATACAGAAATATCATGATAGCATCACGACAGGGCACCCTGGACAATGGCAGACGATCGAACTGATCCGACGAGACTACTGGTGGCCAGGAATGGCCAACTTCATCAAGAAGTACGTCGAAGGCTGCGCAAAGTGCCAGAAAATGAAGATCAACACCCACCTGACGACCCCACCCCCAACACCGATATCATCCGATGCCAGCAGACCATTTGAGCTGGTAACGACAGATTTTATTATGGACCTGCCCGTAATAAATGGATTTGACTCAATCATGGTCATGGTAGACCATGGTCTTACGAAGGGGGTAATTTTTATCCCTTGCGCGAAGACAATTGATGCACTTGGCGCTGCAGACCTCTACCTGCGCCATGTGTACACAAGATTTGGACTCCCCAGAAGAATCATCTCAGACAGAGACCCTTGGTTTGCATCCAAACTCTTCTGAGAACTCAGACAACTGCCCGGAATCAAGCTATCCATGAGCACTGCCTATCACCCCCAGACCGATGGAGAAATGGAGTGAGTAAACCAAGAGCTAGAGGTTTACCTCTGCATGTTCTGTTTGAACAAACCCGAAGATTGGGAATGTTATCTCCCAACGGCAGAATTTGTGCACAACCAGAAAATGCACTCCACAGTAAAACACTCGCCGTTTTACTTGATGATGGGATATCAACCACACGCTATCCCCACCCCATATGAAAAGATGAACATGCCGGCTGCTGAACAGAGAATCCAAGAACTTCTCTCTGTGAGAAGGGAAGCTCTTGCTGCACACGAACTAGCCAGACAGGCTATGGCTGCCCGAATGAAAGGGCGATACGAACCGTTTAAGGTTGGAGAACAAGTATGGCTTGACTCCAAGAACCTGAAAATTGGCTACCCAACGAGAAAACTGGCACCAAAACGAGAAGGGCCCTGAATGATTGAAGATGCCTTGTCAAGAACGACATACCGATTGAAACTGCCACCGAGATGGAAGATCCACCCAGTATTCCATGTGGCTTTACTCATGCGATACCATGAGAATGACACTCATGGGCAAAATTTCCTGACTCCACCACCCGACCTTGTGGAAGGAGAAAATGAATATGAGGTGGAAGCGATCATCGCACACAAGAAGCACGGCAAGACACACCATTACCTCATGAAATGGGTTGACTACCTGACATCCGAAAACACATAGGAACCCAAATTGAACCTGAAGAATGCCCCCGAGATCCTGATGGCATATAAGAAGAGGTACCATCTCTGACAAGAACCCAAGAAACCCCCACTATCTGAACCAAATGACACCCCTGATACCCCCTAAACAACAATTGACCCACTGAACATTGACGCCCTTCACGTTCACTCCCACCCCCACCCCCTTTCGATAAAGAACAAATACGAGAAGAACATGGCAACTGGACGACGAGTCATTGACCAGTCACCAAGAATGAACAGACTGCTGGGGCAACCCTCTTGGGAATGCCCGCACGGAATCACATTCTGGATAAACAGAGACGACTGGATAAAGAGAATATCCTTGACTTGCCCAACATGCTGCCTCTATGTGCGAAGGAGCACAAAAATGGATTTGACCTGGGTAAAAGCACAATTTGAGGAGTGGTGCTTCGAAGAAGAGTTAGACAGTGGAGACTATCTCCCCAAACAATTTGTTGTCAACCGTGATGGTCTGACCCCAGGCAGGAGACCACTAGCGGGAATTAGCCCACTACTGTGGAATGACCTTCAGTGGAACACCCACTATGACAAAGAAAGCAGATTTGAGCTGGCAAGGCAGCTCTTATTTGGACGACATGGAGAACTGGGGACATTGCTGCATTCCAGCCAATACCCCCATACACCGACACCCCAGACCACTGAGCACAACTAGGTGCAAACAGACTGTCCGCAAAGACGTTAAACTACTGATCGTCCACAAAGACGTTAAACTACTGACAGTCTGCAAAGACATTAAACTACCGATCGTCTGCAAAGACGTTAAACTAGCGATCATCTGCAAAGATGTTAAACTAGCAATTGTCCACAAAGACGTTAAACTAGCGATTGTCCACAAAAGACATTAAACTACCAACCGTCTGCAAAGATGTTAAACTAGTGATCATCCCCAAAGATGTAAAACTACAGTGATTACTCTTGATACTGCGCAAACCCTACACACCCCTCCCCCTTCCGACGACACCACCGACTCTTTGACACCACTGCTAAAAGGCAGTATAAAACGAAAAGAACCCGATCACGGTCCAAGCTTGGACATGAACAATTCCTCCATCATACCCCTTGACCCCGACCTACCCACATAACCAGACCATGCCTGATCAGACCACGAAGGAGAGATGAAGATTTAGGTCGAAGTGTGGAACTTTCGACCATAGCGGGGGGGTAATGTTACAATTTTCCTTGTAACTCATGGAACCTGACCGACCCGACGATCCCCTCCAGACAGGAGGCACTCCATGATTCATGCCTAGGGCATGTCCTTGACACCAGACATATGCACAATGCATGCCAACTGCATGCATTCGATCCCCTTCCCGTGGAAGGCACCCTTGATGCATGATGACTCCATGCACCTGAACCCACTCCCACACATGCTGTGATACAACAGCCTCTTGACATGAGATCTGTGATGTCGGACTCTCACGATTGACATGCTGCGGCGCAGCATGTCCTTGACATCAGATGCCTCATGCAAGGCATGAGGCCTATTGCTTCTATTCTTACTTGATACACATCTATCTTTCTGATTGGACAATAAGGACCTCCCTTGTAGTATAAGTACTGCAACTCATAGTAGGGATGTCCTTAGTTTAGATCTAGGCAATTAACAGCCTTAACTTGCAACTCACGAACTTACTTGAAACCACTAAGGAAGCCCCTTAGTGCATGAACCTGAATGACTCTATGCAGAAGCCCTGCTAGAGTGCACTACCTATCTTACATCGGATGCTCCGAGTAAGACTAGTGCCGAACGACTCATCGAATGACATCGACCAGATTGAGTGGTTGAGGCTTCACCCTTAACAGCTTCACACCCCTTCCCACAATCAAAATCCCATCATGACCATCGAGAATGAGCTCAGATGTGCTCTTGACAACTTGGAAGCAACTGGTGTACTTCAAAGCAGGAACAGGATGGACATCGAGGCCCTTCTTAACCCACCTGAAGAGTCCCAGATGATGGAAGCAATGACGGATGAAGAAATTTGTCAGGCTGTGCGGGCTGCACGGGATGCACAGGAAGAGGGGCCCATCAATGGTGGGGGCAACAATGTAGAGGATGATGTGCCACCTGAACCCTGTCCAGCATATTGTGAGGTGTTCCAGGCAGCATCCATCATCAACAGGTATGTTGAATGTGTTGATGATCTGATCATGCACAAGCTTGAGGCAATTTTGGCCTCATTTGGACATCAGATGTGGTTGGAAAGGTCTCGGGCATTGGCTACCACCCATATTACTGATTACTTTCATCATATATGAATACTGTCTTAGAAAGACATCAAATACTCCAAAGATAGCATATTAATTTTTCAGAATTCTAATTGTTTTTTTTTGGTCTATTTTTACTAACATCCTGAAAGCCCATACTCTCTCATAACCCATAGCTTGGAGCTGTGACCAAGGGGTATGGGTTAAGAGGGCTTTGACTGTATATAAGTTTAATTACATATCAAAAAGTGCTGGAAAGCCTGGTGGCAACCAGTTTTTCGAGGGCAACCAAACTGACTAGGACCAGTCCTAGTCAGTTCAGTTGTGGTCCTTCCAAATTGGGTGACTGTTTGGACCAGTTGTGGTCCACGGTTGCCCCTTTTGGGGGTGAAAAACCAGACTGAACCAGACCTTAAAACACTAGCTGATCATGCTTCCTTGCAACTACCAGAGGACTTACATTTGGAGAATCAAGGTTATAGTCATTATATCTGAATGGCCCAGAGACAGACACATCAATCATTGGGGGAGAGGTCCATGAGACCACCCAATCGGTAGCCAACTGAAGAACTGGTCAGATGGTGTAATTTACACAGATAGAAAGCATATACACCTGTTGAGAGACACACCATGAATGGCATGTTACCCAATGTGGAAGAGTCGGCTGTGCTGATTGATGTGTGTGCTATTTTTAGTGCACCCCTTTGTTATGCATGCAACAAACACACTAGGTTACCTTTCTTATCTCTCCTCTTTGTCTGTCTCAATGTATATATATCAGTAGACAGATGGTCTACCACCTCAGTCTCTAATACAAGGACTGAGGTGAGTATGATCTCAGGTTTGACATTATCATGTCTTGCTAATTGTACCTTAGTTTAATCTTGTTTACACTAGGTACAGTATAACTGAATTGAGTCTCTAATACAAGGACTGAGTTTAATCTTGTTTACACTAGGATCGATTCTCTATAGGTTATGGGCCTTTTTCATCATTGAATTGACGATAGAGAAACTCCTAGCCACTCAACGTGTGCTGATGTCATTTGTGCAATCAAATTTTGATCACAATCTTGCCTTGGATCACAGACTTATTCCCCCTGCAGTGGCTGTCCTGGTGCACATCTAATCTCTTTGTTGCTTTTACAATTCCATCCCATCACTACACCACATCCTAAACACCAGAAGAAAATGACTACAGCCTCTGACACCACTGTCTGTGTTCCCCTCATCAGGATCTCTATCCACTAATCTGGGGTCAAACTCGACAAACTTGAATCTAACTACAAAGAATGGTGCAAGGATGTCACCATTACACTTTCTCTCAACAGCCTCTACGAATATGTATCTCACCTCCACCTGACACTGAAGTGCATGCTGCTGCTAATTGGGCTGCTAACGCTCATGTGGCCTTCACTTTCTTGGCATCCAGCATCGCCATTGGGGAACACCCCTTTCTTGACATGACAAAGGGACCCAACACCAACTGGAAGGCACTCTGGGATCGACATTTGAAAGAAGGACCTGTTTGCCAAGTGCAGCTGTTACAACAAGCCCTTGCCATTCAGTGCACAAGGGACACTCCACTCCCCATGACAGTGGAGCACATTTGTGCCCTCATATTACATGCATTCACTATGGGTGACATTACAGCCGATCTTATGTGCTCTATAATACTTTTGAATTCCCTCAGTGATCATTTCCCCCATGCCCACTCCATTATCTCCCACGATATCACAAATTCTACACAGAAATCCCTGTACACTTCCCATCATATCCATCAATTTTTAGAAAATGAACAGAGTCTGATCGAGAATGACCAGTGTATGGAGACTAAATCATCAATAGCACTCACAGCCCATGCTAAGGTTCCCAAAACATACACCCCCCTTCTTTGTGGCAATCTGACTTGCAAGAAGACTGGACATACCACTGAGTTTTGCATCAAGTTGGGCAGCGGCATGGCTGGAAAGACTATTGAGGGGTCAAAGGGTTATGCTGGAGAAGAAACAGTCGGGTGGTGATACATTGAAAGTGCCTGTCACTATGAAGGACATTAATGGATGTGCATTCACCATACTAATTGATCCTGCCCTCCCATGTCCTTCTCTGTCACCTGAATTTGCTGGCATCGCACATGATCCCCTCCCTAATGCATCTATCGAGGAAATTGAATATGAAGGCTAGATGGTAGTGGAGGAGGAACCTGTTACATCCATCAATTAGAATACCCACACCATCCCAACTGCTGAGACTGCACTCACAGTCATGTCCATAAACCAGACGACACACACCAAGATGTCTATAGATGATTTCCTGTTCATCATAGACTCAGGTGCCTTGGTTCACATTTCCCCAGACCACTCAGACTTTCTATCCCTCTACACAACTACAACCCATTCAGTGAAAGGCATTAGTGGATCTTCGATTCCGGCCATTGGCATTGGTGACATCAAAATATGTGTGGCACATGGCACATCAATTATCTTATGTAACACACTGTATATCCTGAATGCAAGTGTCTGGCTCATCTCTGTCAGTTCCCTCACTGAAGACTCAAACACCATCACCCATTTCAACTCCTTGTCCTGCTGGATAACAGACAAATCCACAGGAGCTTTCATCGCATGTGGCCCCCTACTCCACAAAGAAACTCTATGTGCTCACCCTACATTCAGCTACCACTGATCACACTCTTACTGTCCATGGTACACCTTCTCTCGTAACCTGGCATTGTCACCTTGGCCATGCAAATTATCAATCCCTATGGGATATGGCCAAAAAGGGAATGCTCACAGGTGTCTCTGTCTCCTCTATCTCAAGATTGCCTAAATGTGATGCATGCATCCTTGGAAAACAGATGAGAACACCAGTACCAAAGGAGTGTGAGCAAGGGGATAGGCACAAGGTAACAAGGAAACTGGGGAAAGTATGGGTAGATCTATCAGGCCCACATGCTGTTAGATTGCATGCCAGAAATGAATATATCATGGATATCATCAATGACTACACTGGATTTCCTTGGTCCTTACCTTTGAGAAATAAGGATGACTCATTTCCTGAGCTCAAGGCATGGGAGCTCACTCGTGAAGCTGAGACAGGCCTCAAGGTCAGAACTTACATTACTGACAATGGGGAGCTCAAATCACATCAAATGGAGACATGGCTCAAATCTCAAGGTACTGAACAACAGTTTACTGCCCCACATACATCCACACACATTGGACGCATTGAACATATGCCCAGAACCCTCATGGCGAGGGCATGTACAATGTGTATATATGCATGGCTACCTACATATCTCTGGGACGAACTCTACCTAACAGCCATCCACCTACATGCAAAAACCACCACACAGTCATTACATGGAATTATGCCCTGGGAATTATGGTATGAATGCAAACTGGATTATTCATACATGCACAAAATAGGTTGTTGGGCATTTGTCCTTATCCCTAAGAAAGATAACCCAAAATATTTGAACAATCAATCGAATGTGTGCTTATCAGATATGAACATAAATCCAAAGCTTACCGATGCTATGACTGTACCACCCATAAAGTCCACAGCTCCTATCACATTTGCTTCATTGAGAGTCACAAAGGCCATACACCATCAGAACTGATGAACACACCTGACACAGACTCAGTTGGACCAATAAATCCGATAATTGCACCACCTGATGATGATGATGATGAACCTATTACTCCCACAACTCGCCTGGATATACATATGACACCACCCATAATTGCACCCCCTCAATGATCATCTTGCATTCCGATGCCAACTGATTGCAATCCAAATGGTGGACCTACTGTCACCCACACTGAAAGAGCTGTGCAGGAATCCAGGGAGAGTGCGGTCTCGCATGAAGGAGCTTTGTCGGGAACAGAAAGCAGCTAGACAGGCTGAAATGTGCACCAATCACCCCAAAGAACTTGCCACCAGCAATAATATTGCTAATGATCTCCACCATGCATTTGGGAACTTCAATCTTGGTGATCAGGCACATGAGCTTCTTGCCCTAATCTCAGAAATGACCGATCTTGATCCAGAATCACTTCAATTCAAAGATGAACCCCAAACATGGGATGAGGCAAAGGTGTCAGCTGATGCAATTAGATGGGAGACTGGGTATCATGATGAACTAAAATCACTGAAAGAAATGGGGGTCTACAAGCTCATCCCTCGTGCTGAGGTTCCTCTTGGGAAATGCATCTGAAAGGGGAAATGTTACAATTTTGCTTGTAACTCATGGAACCCGACTGACCCGACTGACCCGACAATCCCCTCCAGACAGGAGGCACTACCTGATTCATGCCTAGGGCATGTCCTTGACACCAGACACATGCATTATGCATGCCGACTGCACGCATTTGATCCCCTTCCCGTGGAAGGCACCCTTGACGCATGGTGACTCCATGGACCCGAACCCATTCCCACACATGCTGTGATATGACAGCCCCTTGACATAAGGTCTGTGACGTCGGACTCTCATGATTGACATGCTGCACTGCAGCACATCCTTGACATCAGATTCTTGACATCGGATCTATGACATCGGATGCCTCATGCTAGGCATGAGGCTTATCTCTTATTGTTCCCTGACATGCTGCGCCGCAGCACTCCGTGACATCGGACACCTCATGCAAGGCATGAGGCTTATTGTTTCTATTCATACCTGATATGCATCTACCTTTCCGATTGGACAATAAGGACCTTCCTACTAGTATAAGTACTGCGACTTGTAGTAGGGATGTCTTTAGTTTAGATCTAGGCATTCTACAGCCTTCACTTGCAACTCACAAACTTACTCGAAACCACTAAGGAAGCCCCTTAGTGCGTGAACCTGAACGACTCTATGCAGAAGCCCTGCTAGAGTGCACTACCTATCTTACGTTGGACGCTCCGAGTAAGAACAGTGCTGAACGACTTGTCAAGGAAGCACCTCATTAAACGACATCGACTAGATCAAGTGGTTGAGGATTTGCCCCTAACATAAGATCTAAACTATCTGCTAGCCCACCTACCTAGGTGTAGGCAACATGTCTTGAAACACCCCACAGCAACCTGGGTCTAGACAAACCCCAGACTGACCACCAAGAGAAGTGGAACCACAGCCAGGTTCATCTTGGTACTGATACAACAGAAGACTAGTCCATTACTCGACCCCAGCACAGCATTGGTTCTACAGATCAACCGACAGACAACAAGGAGATTCCCTCACTGACAAAGACTTCGAACGACCACACACACCCCCACCCGAAACACCCACCCACTTCCTAACAGATGAAATTGATGACCACTATAACAAGATGTCTGAACCCGCCGCAACCGCACCCATGACGTCCATCAAGGACATCCGAATCTGATCACCCACAGACTTCTCAGGAGAGTGGACCAAGACCGCCAAGTTCCTGCAGGAGATAGACCTATACCTGCAAATCAATGACCAGGTCTATGACATGAACAACAAAAAGATCATCTTCACGCTGTCCTTCATGAATGGAGGGACAGCAGCCACCTGGGCGCAGGCATTTGTCAACCAACACCAATCTGAGGGACTCAGAGAATATGCAGATTTCAGACAGAAGGTCCTAGAAGCCTTCTCACCAATTGACAACGCCGGAATGGCAAAGACAGAGATCAAGAATCTCAAACAAGGTTCAGGGAACCTTGAAGAATATGTGGCGAACTTCCGCATCCTGAAAGACAGGACAGGAATCACAGAAGACGCAGCCATGATCGAGTACTTCATGGATGGACTGCACCCCGAATTACTGAAGAGGGTACACACAATGGAGACAGTACCCAACACTCTCGAAGGCTGGATAAAGGCAGCTTTGAAATACAAAGGCCAATGGAAATGGGCCATGGCAATCCTGGGAAAGACCAGGCAGAACCAGAAGACAAACAAAATGACAAAGAAAGGACAGCCCTCTCTTGACATCAACTGACTAACAAACCAAGAACGCATGGAACACCTCCAAAAGGGATTGTGTTTCATTTGCCACCAACCAGGACACCGATTGTCCGACCACAGGGATGGAAAGAACCCCACTCAGATGGGGTCAGCGCCCCCTCCCTACCAAAACCACTTCACCCAGAAGAAGACTGGGGTGGACACCTACCAGAAGATCTGCACGATGCTGGATGAACTAGATGAAGAAGAGAAGGAACGAGCCCTCAACCTCATGGAGGAATTGGGTTTTTAGAACAGCAGCCTGATACGACGCCAGTCACCAACCCATTTTCCACATTAAGCATGATAAAGAAGAAAAAGCAGTTAGATGGAAAGTATGTCTTGTCTTTAAAGGTTTTGAACAAATTTACAGCAAGGACTACACTAAAACCACCTCACCTACTGCACACATGGAATCATGGAGAATCCTTTTACACATTGCAGCCTCTCTAGGTTGGGATGTGCAACAAATCAACATGAAGACTGCTTTCTTGTATGGCCTACTACCTGAGGATGAGGTACAGTACATGCAACATCCCATTGGATTTGAAGAGCCTGGGAAGGAAGACTGGGTATGGCAACTTCAGTGCAGCCTGTACAGTATGAAACAAAGTGGCCACATCTGGAACCAGACTCTCAATGCCCAGATGATTGAATGTGGATTTATGTGCCTGGCCTGCAAGTTGTGCATTTATTACCAAAAAACTGATACTGGCATCATTATTTCAGCCATCCATGTTGACAACCATCTCTCCATTGCTGACTCAAAGGAGGAAAATGAACACTTCAAAACCCAGATGCATAAAGTTTGGACGATCTCTGAACTGGATACTGCATGATTTGTTATGGGTATTACTATATCCTGGAACAGGATCACACAAACCATCTCACTTTCCCAGACCGCCCTTATTGACAAAATCATCAAACAGTTTGGCCAGAGCAATGCACACCCATCAGCACCCCTCAAACTGGGTTGTAAATTTCGTTGTGTTAATCCGCAATCCACTACTCCTGGGGATCAACTACAGCTTGACAAACTACCCTACCAATCCCTTGTTGGCTGCCTACTTTATCTGGCAATTTCCACTTGGCCCAACATTTCTTACGCCATCCAACAACTTTCCCAATACCTTGACTCCTATTCCTTTGAACACTGCAGTGCAGCCATCAGGCTTGTCCACTACTTCAAGGGGACCAGAGATCTTAAGCTGCACCTCAGGGGTAATTGCCCTATTACACTTTGCACCTGCAGTGATTCTGATTGGGCTAACTGCCTTGATACCTGTCACAGTGTTGGGGGTTATGTTTGCTCCCTTGGTTCTGGCACTGTGTTATGGACTGCGTGCAAACAGAAGGTTGTCGCTGCTTCCTCTTGTGAGGCAGAATATATAGCAGTGTTTGAGACAGCAAAAGTGTGTATTTGGTTGTGAACCCTACTGGACTCTATTCATCATAGCCAAACTACTCCTACCATAATATCATGTGACAACACTGCAACCAAAACCCTTTCTGAGGACACCCTCCTTCACTCCTGAGTCAAACATGTGGATATCAAGTACCACTTCCTTTGCAAATGTGTCCAGTCTGATGACTTGTGCCTCACATACATTAATACATGGGAGAACATTGCTGACATGTTCACAAAAGCCTTGGATGTTAAACAATTCACTTACCTTCAGGACTCCCTTGGATTACAATAATACAATTCCATGCGAGGAGGAGTATTCATGGTGAGGAGGAGTGTTGAGAGACACACCATGAATGGTGCATTACCCAATGTGGAAGAGTCAGCTGGACCGATTGATGTGTGCATTATTTTTAGCACACCCCTTTGTTATGTGTGCAACAAACACACTTAGGTTACCTTTCTTATCTCCCCTCTTTGTCTGTCTCAATGTATATATATCAGTAGACAGACGGTCTACCACCTCAGTCTCTATACAAGGACTGAGGTGAATACAATCTCAGGTTTGACATTATCATGTCTCGCTAACTGTACCTTAGTTTGATTTTGTTTACACTAGATACAGTATAACCAAATTGAGTCTCTAATACAAGGACTGAGTTTAATCTCGTTTACACTAGGATCAATTCTCTATAACACCTTTGCCTAACACAGCACAATGATAGACCAACATATTTCATAAAGCTAGGTTGCAAAAAACTGAGGAAATTGCATCGGACCATGCTGGAATTGAGGGGTCAGTGTGAGAAGCAACAAAATTCTTGGCTGCATTTCTGCAACTACCAGAAGTCTGACCTTGTTTTGATAACTCACCTTTGATACCTTTTCTGGGTACATAATAATCAATGTTCAAGCTCAGTAAAAAAGGATTTTCCAGGAAGTCACATGATTGTCAGACTATAGTCATGTAAATGTCAAAAAAACAACAAACTCTTGACTATTACCTGACTATTTGTCATTTTTTTGACATTTACATGACTATAGCCTGACAGTCACGTGACTATGGGAAAATCCTTCTTTACTGAGGTTCAAGCCTGACAGCACCCACTGAAGAATTGGTAGGACCTCTGTTACAGGTGGAAGTTCCAAGGAGTCACCATGCTTGATACAAATCTTGTTCTTCTCACTGCAGTATGCTGAATAGTGGTCATCAACACAAGCAATGGTAAATATTGCATGTGGTGTGGCCACACGAAGGCAGTTCTGCAAGGCTATAAGGTTTGGGCTATATAGGTGAGGTGACTGATTATAGAGATGTTTAGCATCATTGAAGAAGGAGGTTGGAAGGAAGATGAAAGGGGAATGAGATTGGAAGGATGTAGTGGCCAGTTGGAAGTAAAGCAGCTTGAGCAACCCATTGACTACTAGATCCTCTTCAAGCCAATTTTCATCAAGAAAGCAACCAAGCTTCCACAATGGGAAATCAGTTACACAAAAACCTGCAGTGTGCAAAGCTATCTTGAATTCACAAAATTTGGCCACTAGCAAAGGTGAAAAGCATGGCTCAGAAGTCAGGTGGGCGACAAGCTGACATGCATAATCTCGAGGTATTCAATAATTGTTCAAATTGACAAAAAGTCACAACTTCAAGAACATTCTGAGCCAACAAGTAAAACACAAAAATGTATGTACACACCTTCAAAAAATGGCACAATTGTTCAGTTGTAACATCTGAATACTGATCATGGAACACTAGTACAACAGAACATTGGCCATTGTTATATTCATCTTCCAGACACATGATTGGATTGAGGTCTGCAATATCAGGAATGACCTCATCAAACAGGATGATTGTGCTTCTAGCCATCATGGGGACTTCATTTGTAAACATGCAGGTGGTGACTGTGTTTGGCAGCAAGAAAGATGGGTAAGTAAGTATGTTTGACAATTTGATTGAAAGTTAGACTGTGAAAGAACTGAGAAGAATATGCTGCATATGTGGAAGGAGTTGTGTATGTCCAAAAGATGCTCATAGTGGTCATGCCAACAGCAGTACCCTCACCACACGTTCACTTATATACCTATCTGCCGTCGGAAAAAGTTCTTGCAATTCACGATGGCATGGAAGTGCCCAGAAGGGATTCAGAGACATTTCCTGTTTCAGGACCTCTCTGCAATCCTCTCACCCTCTCCTGGGTAAGGATCGCATCAGGAAAAAGTGTCTGGGCCATAGTGTACCACCATCAATTGATAGCCGTAGGTAGGCTCCAGTGCACTGCATATTAGTGTATGACTGTTTCCGTTGTGATACCTGCTCAATGGCAACCCAATAGATCCAACAGATGAGCAGATAGTGCTTGGTTGCATTCATATCAAACATGATAGGAGTTGAAATCATCCATAGTGCTCTGTCTATGGTTGGTAGTTTATGTAGTTTATACTGCAACGCTATAGACTATGGTGCTTCGGTACTACTAGTAGTAGGGCAATGTCAAATAAGTCTGGATGGCAGTGTTGCAATGAACATATCGATGTTGATGTAAGGATTCACCCAGAACACCTCAGCCTTCTCCAATACATTACTTGTTGTCCAGTTATGATTGAGCTCCCGACCTGATTTCCCCATCAGATGAGCACTATGCACTATCCGATCCACTGCAACAATCTCAGCATTTGGACAGCGATGACACATCAAATGTTGTATGCTGTACATCCCTGTCACTGGATCGAGCTGACCGAGAGTCGTGAACCATTCGATATATGCCAGTGGGTGAGGGAGTCGACCGAATTGTGGGGGGAGGTTAAAAATAGCATGCACTTGAGCAATGCGCAGACCTGCGATAACAATGTTGGTAGTTGGAACATGAATTGACAACCTGAAGACATACCTTGTGGGAAAGGTGTATCCCGTTGGTAGTAAACTGGATCTTCGATCACAAATACAGTATCGAAATATGCTGGTATTGAGAGTCATCATCCAGTTGCGTTGCGAGCAGGGGTAGTGTGTATGTGCTCCTTGACTTGAATAGAACCCATGAAGTCGTTCGGAGGGAGGATGACATGCACTTGCTTGTATACATCGAAGCAGTCATATTTAGATGGTTGAGGAGCATGTGGACTATATTTCTTGAGGAAGTCCGAAAATACATCCAGGAAATCTGGAATAAGGTGGTGAGTTTTGAGGTAGTTGACCATGACATTGCGGAAGGCTGGGTGCTTCGCAATGTACGAATGTTTAGGGGTGGACATTGATGTTGACAGTTCCAACTCATCCATCGCTATCCTCCCCATCGTCCACATCTAGATCATCTATGTCAACTGCTGGATTAGGGTGAAGCCACAAAAGGTATGCTGTGCAAAGAAACATCGCCTCATGTCGCTGAAGCCAGAGTGCCATTTGTTCTAGAAAGTCTCGCTTGTTACTTGCACAATAAGCTTCTTTTGCAAAATTGATGTGGAGGTGTTCTGGTGATTCGGTATTGTATCCATCAGTGGATCTGTGAGCGAGAATTGTGTCGATGTAGTGCTGGATTGTGTGGAGCTTTGGTATGTTGAAATGTTCATGAATACCAAGTTCGACTAAGATTTCTTTGTTGCATGAAAAGTGTCGAGGCATTTTTGAAGTGCGGCCAGTGTTTGGGTTGTATGACGGTGGAATTGGGAATAGTAGATGAAATCAATCACTGAACGCACCACAGTGAGGACCTGGTCACTCACAGCGCCAGCCATAATGCTGACAAATATTCTTTGCATCTGTCTGTGCTCGGCCCCCATCCACTGCGATATAAACGACACTCCTTTCTTGAAATGTCGCAACCCTGCATGACTGTTCATTGCCTTGAAACGTGCATCCAGTTCTCCAGCACTGATGACACTAGTACACCAGCTAACAAGATGGTCCTTGAAAACACCTTTATGGAGCTGATGGAGAATGTCGGGTGTGAAACATTGGAAGATGTCAGTATGAGGAAGTGTTTTCCAAAATGGTTCATGCACCACTCGCAAACCCAACTCGTCAAATTTCTCCGCTGAATCCTGGTGATTTTTCTTGCGCCTTCAATCCTGATTCAACAACCTAACTGTCTCTTCTGTCTCCCTCCACAAGGACGTAACAAGTTCGCCCCTTTCGTCGGTGCCAACCTTGCAATGTGGACACCGACTTTCTTTACAGCATGCCACAAGACATTGCTCAGGAAAGTCTGCCACATATGCAGCAAGAATAGGAAAGATACAGTGGATGTACGAGTCTGTGCATGTCATCTCAACTCCATCCCTCCCAGCCTCAATCAGCGGTTTCAAGATCTCAGACATACAGTGATGGAACAAGTGATAGCCTGCAACTGGTCGAGTAGCATCCGAGAAACATTCAAGTTTAGAAACAGGTAAGTAGCCAATAAGCACAGTCGCATTTGCAGATACCTAATACCAGTTTACAGAATGTTTTCACATATAGCTAGGATATTACGGACCTGGGGTTGCCTCTCTTTAGCGATGTTGCTGATGGTCAGATATACTGGCCATGCCTTCTTATCTCCTCCAAATGCTGTCAATTGTGTCTTGTCTGAAGCAAGAACGATCGGCGCTACCACACCACCTTCAGGAATTTTGCCCTGGGAATTATTAAGTCGATATATCGAGTCGATACCACGCTTGCCACAATGAGCGCTTACCTGTGTCTTCCACCACCAGTCTGCTGTCCATCCCTCATCGATGACATGGTTCATCCCATTCTTGTCTGTAAAATGCTGTACAGGTGCGTATGAGATATCGCCATTCAGTGCTGGGTTGCCGAGTAGTTCTTGAATACACTCCACAGGGTTGCGACGCCAAAGCTCAAGCTCCTCAGACATCATCTTTCCATCTTCACCAGCATGGTCACCATCCACAGTGACAACATCACATTGCCATGCAGGACCCATTGGTAACTGATCAACTTTCTTCAAGAAGGAGTACGCGTCGTGGAATGAGAGGCCACTGCGCTCTCTGGTCTATGATATCAGGTAAGCTGATGTCGATCGATTCTAGGCTTTTCTTGTATGAACTTACAATTGGAAGCTTTAAAAATTCATCAATGGAGTTCTGGCTGACACTTTTCATCAACCATTGGGCCAAATCCCACTCCTCTTGGCTTGCAAATGGAGCCCACTCGCTTTCGCCTAATGCAGCCTGTGCTTCCTGCAACTTTTCAAATGGGGTTTTTCCGATTCCAAGAGTCTGTGCGGCAAGACCTGGATAGGATCTGCAGTACTGGGGTGGTTTGCGAGGATCATCTTCATCCTCAACCTCCTCAATTTCGACTGTGTGTTGTTGAGGTAGCTGCACATCCAGTAAAGAAGGAGATCGATTGTCAGAGAATTCGAAGGGTTCTTCAGGGCTACCCATTTCAACATCACTGTTGGGTCCCTCGCTGTCGACGCCCAGGTCAACAGTGATGGACAGTTCGTCATGAGTCCTGACTGTGGAAAAATGAGCGAGATCTTGCTTATACGCTTCATAGCATGGAGGTGAGTGTCTGATGTGTCGGTTGACTGCTGTCTGAGAAGGTTTTGGCTGATGACAATATCTGCAGGATATCGCATGATGAGACATGGCTATCAAGAGGTGAGAGTCCTCTGTTCCCCTCAGCTATCTCAGTGTCTCTGTCGCATCTGTACAGAGATTTACGCCTTATCGCATGGCCCCTAACTGTGCCATTGTGCCGCTCCGCCCATCTCCCATGTCTTTATTTAGCTCTACTACTAATGTTGCACATTGTCGCATGCACCACTCATTAATTTCTGCTCAATGTTCAACCATTCAACGTGCACAACACAATCACGAGCATGATCACGTTCTCCACATACGACATGTTCGTTGACTGTTGAATGCTGCTTGGCTCAACAACCTTATAAATAATATTCTCGATCATCCAACATCTACTGCAAATCGCCCCACCTTTCACCTCCGATCAACATGCCTAAACCTCCTACCAGTGCTCAAGCCCACTCTCATCGCGATAATGACCAAGGTTGTCCTGATGCTCTTACATGGGGTTTCGCCAACTTATCAATCTTTAGCTTCAAAGGAAAATGTTATGCCCACTGGTGTTAGGTCTCCATCTGGCCATCAGCGTAAGCCTAGTCAAAAAGTCCATGAGCACCGTAAGTCATTCAATCTTGTGTTTGAGTAGCATGCTCTCATAGTGCATCCCTGTAGGCATGGAAGAGGCTGCAGCTGCACAACATGCTGAGGCAGCCAAGATCAAGAAAGCACGACGTGCAGCACGCAAGGTCGAAAACTCTGACGAGGATGCTGGCACTGAGGGAGATGATGAAGACGCTAACCCTGTATGTCCAAGTCACTAACTATCAATTCCAGGTCTCTTACTGACCACATCTGTAGTTTATCACTTGTACTGTGACCTCAAAAGCTACTCTTATCAAGAATAATATGTCAGCACAGCGCGAGGCCCACATTAGCAGTGTCAACACATTCAGCGACAATGATGATGGTGAGGTAAGCACATCGACAGTATCATGGCTAAATCATAGGTACTCAGTGAGATCTTGGCCAGGAACGAGGACATTCACCTCGACGCTCTAATGGTGGTTGATGATATCAATCTTCACCTGGGGATCTGCGTAGCAACAGCTATGATCGCGGGTTGGACTTCCCTGATAGTCCAACTCCTGTCAGCAACCTTTGCAATGTGTCTCAACCACCATCTCCTGACAATGAGGGGGCATCTGTATCGAAGTGACGTGCAACGTCTACTGACTCATTGCGTATCACCAAAGTACCGAAGACCTCGGGTGGACATCCCAAAGCCAGTGACTACGATGAAACACTCAAGAGAGCCATTTTACTTGCAGCAGCTGAGTTTCAATGTAACATTAGCACAGTACAGGCATTTCCTGATAGTGAGATGGAACACAAGATATTAGGTATTGCATGGGAAGAGGCTTGTCAGCATATTCGGCTTGACTTGCCGATGCTCACCCCTTCCATCGCGAAACTAGTAAGCCCCAATGCCATCTAAATTGACAACTACTAAACATGACATGTATTCCTAGATCACTAGTCGTGGATCCCATCTTCGAGGAGAGCTCAAGACGAAGACTCGGCCTTTAGTTGAGACCTTCTATGGTTTCAAAAGTGGCCACAATCGCAAGATCATTGTCAAGAATTGCCAGATAGCTGAGGAACTGAAAGATGGCCACACATTTGTTTACAAGGTATCATTCTTCATGTTGAGTAGAACAAGTATCTGATTGTATGGTAGATAACCCATGCTGAATTAGTGGAGCACAAGGGACTCTATCAGTCAAACCTCATCCAGAAAGTCATCAATGCCATGTGGTTCAGAAACAAACAAGACGAAGGCATAACATACAGTTCTTACTTCAATCCCTTCACCATTCCAGCCCTCGCTCTAGTTTTGATGGCTGTGAGTCCTTCTGATGCTTATCATTTGTTTGTTTACTAACAAATGTTCTTGCTAGATCGAATGTTGCATCGACGAGTGGATTACTGGCATCAAAACTGATATCCCCTTCACTACGGCACTCTACCAAGATGTATACGAAGACCACATTTGTTGCCTCCAACACTTCAAGAAACACACTGGGAAGCATGACATTCTCACCAACATTCTTCTCAAGATTTATAATCGGGGAAGGTAAGTGACATACATCAATGTCTGTGATCTATGCTCAAGGTTTATACAGATTCCACTCTGGCGCCCAGCCCCTCTCTATGGCCGACCGCCCCACTATCTCCGATGATGCGTTTGCAGCTGCATTGAAACAATACATCGAGGAATCGGAGACTGAGGTCGATGGTGAGCATGGGGACTCGGACTAAGAACTACCATCCAATTTCTAGTTTTATTTTTAAATATTTGATTCCCCTAGTTCTTATGTATCTGATATGGGTTGATTTGTCCTCTAGCCGGCTACTCTGGCCACTTATTTGTTTATTTGTTCATCGTGTGGTATCTTCTCTCATAGCTCACAAGGCCAGCCTCATAATTTCTCCTTTCTGAAATATAGTTAGAAATTCTTTGCGAAATATTTTATTTGAGACTAAATTTCTACAAACAGAAATTCAAAAAATTACCCATTAGAAATATACTTTGAAAATCAATATTTCTGGTTAAATTTCTCATGACATTTCAGTGTAGATACTGGAAGTATTTCTGTAAGGTGATGTTTAACTTATCAATTGCCTGAAAGGCTTTCAGAAATTAGATCAGAAAGTTTTATTTTCTGGTCATGCTTTCTGATCTGTAAAAGAAAGAAATTCACAGACTTTGCCCAACCAGAAAGAAATTCTTTTATGGATCAGTGTACGGCTCTGCCTCGAGGTTTTCGTGTACCAAAAAATTCGTCTGGAAGGTTTGGACTGGGCTTAGCGAGGAGATTGACGTCTTGTGGTGCAGATTCAACATGGCATTCCAGCTGAAACGAGGTTTGGTATTCATTATACATGACATCCAGTGGATGAAGCCAGTAAAGACGCGTCGCGACACTGTACTGGACGCGATCACCCGTTGTTCCCAAAAGGGTTATTTACGAAAAAAGGTTCTCGGACTCCGCGTTCTTTTTTTGGACGTAAGAAATGGCAAGGGATTTTAAACTCTTGACCAGTCCTAGAAGTCTACATGCACTCGACGCTTGTTCATGCATGTACGAAGGAGTGAGTCTAATCGAGTTCATTTATCCACTTCTCTATTTTTAGCACTTACGATCACTTCCGTTGCCGTGTATCTGCCTCACTTACACATCCCTCATACTTTCTACTACGTGTAGAGCTGAGGCGAGTATCTCTCTTGAATGTACCAATAGACTTTGTATTTACCATTACCTGTAGCCATGCTTGTACCACTCTTACTACAACATGGTGCATGTTATCCCTACAATGGATCTCTACATGTACCTGTTTATGCGCTAGAATTTCCATCCACACCGGCTATGCAGTGTGACTAACATTGGTCGTACTACTGCTACCAGGGGAGAACAGATGCCCCTCTCCCAAGACCTGCTTTAAAAGCAGTTCCACCTTCTCTCTGTCCTCGCTAATTCGGCGCATCTCCTCGATCCATCTCGCCTCACGCTGTTCATATATGCCCCCAAGGGCTCCCAGACTCCCCAATGCAGCCTCCAAGGCGCGTTTTAGATCTTCTTCCCGTGACTCAGAGCTACCGTCCGAACCATCGCCGCCAGATCCGCCCGTTGGCAACATGAATCTCTCCACTATGGAAGATTTGTGGGTACGCGTGTTACGGCGTTGGGAGGCAATGCGGCTGAAACCTGTCCGCAACTCTTTCATTGATGCAGTGTTGACTGGCACTGTCTGCCTGCGGATAGCGCGGGACTTCAACGAGTACAGTTTGGTTGAGTGCGAGGGAGCTGCGAGTAACACCATTGTTGCATCCGTTTGACGATCTAGAGCTTGAAACTACGGAGAGGAGAGAAGTTAGCCCTGGGTACACAGGATAATACGATGACCACATACAGCTTGAGTTAAATTCTCCCATCCAATCTCCCACCGTCGTCGGCGTTTCTCGACATTGCTCACATATCCGGGATGGTACTCCAATTCCAACAGGTCGTCCTCGTCCTCGTCCTCGTCAATCCAATCCTTACTATCATCTGCGGGCAAAATAGTAACCGCACCATTGACCCAATTCCCCTCCTCCGCTACAGCGAGGTGCTCCTCACCCGCCGTTTCCTCCCCTGAAGACGACAACTCCGGGCTCGTCTCCCGCGGTTGAGTGCTCTCCACACGAGGCGGTAGTTTCCTATTAGCCAGATGCCTCCTTAGCCCATTCTGTGGCGACTTCTTCTTTGGGAGCATCGGCGGGGGTGTCGGAAGCGCAATCGGTTCATGGCTAGGGCTGGACTGCAAACTCATCGTCGTATCGTGCATTCTGCCCCTCCCGCCGAGCATTCTACTCGTATGCAGAAAAGCCCAAGGATTGTATCCTTGGAAAGGCGTCGAGGATGGGGAGAACGTGG
This sequence comes from Tricholoma matsutake, assembly GCA_026075535.2. Lineage (NCBI taxonomy): Eukaryota > Fungi > Basidiomycota > Agaricomycetes > Agaricales > Tricholomataceae > Tricholoma > Tricholoma matsutake. Next base: position 9,470,630 of record AP026543.1, on the reverse strand, counting down.
AGTCAGAGATATTCCCGTGATCATTGTTCATCGCATAGATTTGCCATTGCCTCACTAGCTGTTCCTGGATCACGGATGGGTGATTCGGGTCGTGGATCGAGTTTGAGGGAAGTTGCGCGCCGTTGGGATGCCCAGAGGTTGGCTGGACCCGACGGACATGTGAATAAGGATAAGGATAGGGCGAACCGACCGGAGCTACTGGGCTGAACGGGTGAAGGGCCTTCGCACCGTGGCCACCCAAAATCAGAGGCGAGGGCGAAGGCGCAGCGGTCTGGCTATGAGGTGTAGGCGGGATGGGGGCATCTGGCCGAGCTGATTGAATGTAACTTTGTAGATAGGCTGATGCTAGATCATCAGAATAGTTCTGGAAATCGTCCGGGTGTGCCTGCGGGCGATATTGTGCTTCGTTGGCCTGATTAGACGATGGACGCGGCTCATGGAAGCGTTGATTTTGATTTTGAGGTTGATAATGTTGCTGCTGCTGATGCTGCTGCTGACCGTTCTGTGTTGGTCGGCGCTCGACGTACTTCGGTATTGGATGTTCAGACCCCATCGGCAACATTTGTTGATCTTGCTCAAAGACGGCAGGATCGAACGATCTCAACCCGAGCTGGTCGCTTGTACCGTTCCTCCCTCGGCCTCGCACAGTCTGAGAGCCCTTGACATTGACATTCTGCGGACCGTAATAATCTTCACGATGTTGGTCGGGGAGACCTGCAGCTAGAGAACGGGGAGTATAGCTTTCCTCGTCCTCTCTGTCGGAATATCTAAGCTGACCACCTTCCTCATGTTTCATGACAGGACCGTTGTCGTCGTGGTGTCCAGTGCGGCTCACCCTGCCTCCATGTGGGTGGTTACCGTCGTATTCCCCTTCAGGGCTGAGGTCGGACGACGGTGTGGGGGAAGCCGAATGATGCTCGTGATGGGCCTGATCCCCGCCTTGCCAAACTTCCCGGGTATCAACATCGTGCTTAGATGGCGCGCCGGGATCATCTTCAGGTTCCTCCTGGACGGGAAGCGACCTGTCTGGAGTACGAGCAGTGATGGCCTGTAGAGGGGGTGTCTGCGCCGGACGTGGCAGGCGATTGTCAGCAACAGTGGCATTAGCCGTGCGACGTGCGACTGGGGGTGATTCGCGAGGGGCGTAACCTGACGAGGAATGGTGCTCGCCTGGGGGAGCGAGAGGATTCTGATAAGGCGTAGAAACAGCCTGTTCAGATGATTGTTGAATAGGGGCTTGCGCGAAGGGCGCAGCAGTCGGCGAATTCTGCTGCCGATCGCGTACTTTTGGACTCTCTCGAAGAGCTTGCTGCCGCCTCTGTTGTCCGGCGTCGACTTCCTTGGGGCTTGATCGTTCTGTGGCGCGGACTCGTTCGACGGCAGGATCTCTCGGAGGAGAGTTGGATTGGCCACGAGGATACCCAGGATAGGCGGAAGCCGAGTTATTGGACACATGCGCTTGCGACTGTTGAACATCAGTATAATCGGTGCGCTCGATCTCTGCCAGAATATCGTTCATTTGGAGATTTATATCCTGATACTTGGTGAGAAACTGAGGAGGTGCACGATTTATTGGGCGCGGGTAGTGGGGGTTGGGAGGACTTTGGTGCTGTGGGGGAAGCGGAGGAGACATATCACGGTCGGGACTTTCGTCACGATTAATCATTGGATTGGGTTGAGGAGGTGTTGGGAGAAGTCTCTGTACCTGCATGCTCGCAGGTGGTGAGCGTCGAGAGTTGATGGATGACGTCGGACTGGGCTGTTGTTGGCTTTGTTGTGAAGGCTGTGTATTTTGATTGCCCGCAGCAAAGACCTGAATGGCAGAGGGGACGATAGGCATGGACTGTGCTTTCAGTGTGCGCGGCCTCTCTCGAGGAGCAGGCGAGCGAGAGGCCTCACGTAGACTGTGGACAGACACTGAAAATAAAGTGGGTCAGCTGCTTGTTCCGTTCAGAGATGCTCGAAACATAGGATAGCGCAGTAACCATCTTGCTGTTTGGGCGATCAGGACGATCGTGACAATCGACAGGTCTACATAGACAAAGATGCATCAAATCAAAACATGATACGCACCCCCTGTCACTGGGTGAGGTGGTCTTCGAGCTCGTTGGGGTGAATGACTAGCCATTGGAAAGATTTAAAGCTCGATAAAGAGGCAAGAAGAAGAGTAATGGGTCCTGAGAAGGAAATATCAGCCCTATACACTGAACAGCAGCGCGTTTCCAACGTGTTCAGCCTCAGTTAGAAGATGTTAGGAATGCAACGAGGTCGACGATCTGGTTTGGGTATGACAGTTTGCCTCGAGGCAGATGAAGCGCCTGAAGAGGCAACAAGTTGTGATCTATCGGCATATTCCCTGGAATCCCTTCAAATTAATGGGCGTTATCGATGGAAGCTGAAGCGCTGACCAGATGCATTTGTTTCGAATACAAAGACCGTTACCATCGTTTGCCAACGAAAAACAAACTTGACGACGGAAGCAACATAAGAATTTTATTCACTCACGTGCCACACATCACATGTTAGAGTGTCTTCGGATGACGGGCCGAGTTTCTTATAAACAATCACCGCGTGGTAGTTACCTTTTGGGTAATAATTCGGCATCCATATAATTTAATGACCATAGGTCAGTGGGGTAATTTGGCCGAAAAAATCAAGAAAAATAGTAAAAATTATTGAAATTTATTTACAGCCACTTGCGGAACTTAGGGCACACAAAGGGCACAGTCAGTTTTTTTTTGAAAAATTCACTGGAATTAGGTTCAAATAGTAATTTGCTCATAGCTCATGTAGTTCTACATGTATTGCTACAAGACATATGTATTCCAAGACCCCTTGACAATCCCTATTAGCCTGTGGCATCAAAAAGATCAAAGGTGAAAATTTCGAAATGATGCACCTTCTGGATTATCTCGGCCTTGGCTTGTCCAGTCATCCAGTTAATTCCTCTCTGGATAGTCAGACCAGATGTCATGTCCATTGGCTTCCCTTAAGAAGCAGAGATATTGGGTATGGGCCTCTGCTCCACCTGAGGCTCTTTTGCTGCTGCATATAGCTGTGTTGAGGTTGCTGCCCATTGTCTCATTTGAAGCCTCAACCATTGTTCATTGCCAAAACAATATCAAGTGCTATGACACAGCCCACAAGTGCATCCTGTGATAAGGTTAGCCGCTGAGAGATCTGGATGTCCTTGTGAATGCCCATGACCAGTCCCCATTTATAAGGGTGATCCCCAGCTGTTTTGATGCCTGGCTCTTCAAAGATGTTATAATCTGAGAAAGGGAGTGAGGAGCTCATCTTGGTGTTAGTCTTACTTTCAGACAGCATGAGGACATGAGGTTTCTGAGTATTTATTGTGGAGTTGATGTAGCTGAGCTTCCCCACATGAAGAATTCCAGTCAGAATAAGCATCAAATTTACACCTGGAATCCCTGGAATCTGACCAGACTCATAATCACCTGGACTAACTGGAATAACTGGAATGCACATGCTTTCCCAAATAAAAGTTTCATGCACAACAGGAATTGAACACTTGACCTTGGGTCTACACAGAGAACAGTGTGCTTAACCATTGAGCTACCAAGCAATTATTCTCTTATGCATTTAATACCTTTATTACCCAACCAAGGTGTATGGTAATAAAACATTCCATATTCCAACTGTAGATGCTATTGTCACATGCTGTGACTGCCACCACCATTCCAACCACCAGTGTTGATGTTGTCAACACCGCCTCCCTCCCTCCCTCCTCTCCACTCTACCACCACCACCACCACTGCATGCACATCTTCCACCCACTCCCATGCCCACTTCAAACAAGCCGACTGGACAGAACATGGGCCTGAATGATGGCAACTGTCATTTGGAATATAGATAAGTTTTTTTTTGTTTCTTTTTTGTTTTTATCAATTAACTAATTGTATTACATTGATTTTCAGGTTGTATACTGCTGGTAACGACAGGCGATGACAAAAAATGTGCAATGTACACACATGGCCACCCAATTTCCCTCCTCCCCATTCATTTGGGATGTGAAGCCATTTAGCAGGGTCAGACCAATGGAGAGGGGCGCTGGGAGACCCCTGGAGGGGGATACCCACAAGGACAATGGAAATGGGCCCAAATGACATTATCGTCATTTGTACCCCTGGTAAGTTTTTCTTTTATGTTTTTTGTTCTTTTGTTTTAACTGACTCATTTTTTCATTAATGATAGATTTTTATATATTTTTATCTAGGTTCTAACAATGCTGCTACCAAAACCACGATGACAACTGACACAGCCACCACCCCATCACTGAGAATGCAACTCCAAAATGGCAACAATGGCAACACTGCCACCAGGCCAAACAGAATGACAATGCAAGGGGGAGACAGAATGATGGGGGGATGAAGGGGAAACAAGGAGGAGGCAAAGCAAACAAAAAAAGGCCCAAGAGCCATCAAACGATGTCTCTTGAGCCATTGGTAAGCTTTTCTTTTCTTTCTCATTTCATTATTTTATTACCAACAAACTTTTTTTAAGTATTAACTAATACTATTGATGACAATGACAATGACAGGACAACCCAAAAACCACAATGATAACAGCACAACCACTACCTCAGCACCCAGAACCACCACTGTGAACAGCTGCTCACAGAGTGGGAATGGGTACAGCTCAAAACAACAGGACAGCATGAACAGATGAGGGGAAAGAGGCCCAACAATGAAAACAATGACAGAACAAGATGACGGGAGATGAGGAGGCAAACCAACTGGACAAAAAGTCCCAAGAGATGTCAAACGATGTGTCTTGGGCTGTTGGTAAGTTTTTTTCTTCTCATTTCATTATCTTCTAGTATTCTACTAACAAACTTTTTTTAGGTGCTAACTAGAATTGCTGATTATGACAAGAGGATGACACCAAGCCACCCACAACTGTGAGCCCCTGCTCACAGGGTGGATTGCAGGTACTTGATGGCGAGGAGAAGGACAAAAATGACCCCAGCACCCGCCCCTGCTGCTGTGAGCAATTGTTCTCTGATATATAGTTACTGCCTCCTGCATCTGTGATCACCACTGCTATAAATGCTGTTACAACTACTGAAGTTGTTTCACCCTCATTGTTTCAAGCAGTGCCCTGAGACTGATTGCTCACTGATATTATGAGTTTTCTTCCCCTGGCAATCTGGTTATCGCCTTGGTCAGCTCCACTAGCATGCAATGTGAATTTGTACACAGTGGACAACTTTGACTCAAAAGTTTATCATGAAGCAGCTAGACCAAATTTCTCTGCAAGGCTGCAAGTTCATGGGAGGAATGTCACTGAAATGGCATCAATTCTTGATGCAAAACTAGCTATAGCTGCTGATCTGAATGATTTCAGTGAGGTGCTTTCTCCTGCATAAGGTTTCCACATGTGAGTTTTGCTCTTTATTTTTAAAATAGATAAATCCTGACTACTACATATACTAGTATGGGTGAAAATGGATCACTCCTTCTGACTGGCCCTGTAATGAAATGTGAAGTCATCTTCACAGCCTTTGAATCTTATGGTGTGAGCATTCACAGTGGTTTGAAACCTTGTGAGGATGGTATGGCATCAGTAAAAATTGTTTATCCTATGTCTACATCTCACTTCATCCCACAGCAGTGACTAGTGCTTTGAGGTCTGGTCACATGAACTAGGAAAGGACCAGGAACTGAACCGAACTGTAACTGCTTGGAACCAGACTGCAGTTGCGGTTCCAAACCAGTCCATAGCGGTTTTGGTATCAGTTACATTATTGTTTACTACAATGCAAAACCATACAGTGTGGCAGGAAATGTAGTCTGCTGGTAGTCCGTTGACCGTGTGGTCACGTTGCAAGAGGTCAGCTAAGCGGGGTCGGCAGTATTAAGGTTTTGGACAGAGTAGATGGGCCTTAAGCTCGTTTGGGAGGGAATAGAAGGCGAATAGAACACGGTGATACGTTCGAGGCCGAATGCGTTGTGTAAGGATTATCAACAACGCGGTCGAAATGCGATCAACAGGGTCACGTGACAATGTTGTCGAATATGAGAAACGGGCACGTCGAATAGTAACAGCTCGATGGATGGATAAAAAAAAAAGAACTGCGCACCTTGGAATATATCTTGTAATGATAAAACTTCGGGGAAACAGGGGAACCTAAGCCAACAGACTTGAAACTTAACTACTAAGCTAATATTCTACACCTTAGTGTGCAGTAAACTTTGAAGGACTTCGTATTCTTGAGGAGAGACTTAAGTAGAGATGTAAACTGCAAGTAAAAAGTTTGATGCTCCATTCAAAAGGTGGGAGGACACCTATATACAAATCACTGGTACTGAAAATGAAAAACCCTTATTGCATGCGTTCTCTTGCGCCAATGGGACCAATCAACAAGAATGATAAACTATCTAAGAAGCATGAAAGTCTGATCTGGGAAGCATTGATGATCTTCAAGATTGTTGTGGTGTTTGTGAGGCAGATGATATTGGGGTGGCATTGTCGAGTCCTCATCTCGGGGTTTCACTAACTGGGAATGACTCAGGGAGAGGACTGTCTTCGAGGCTCTCTATTGATGTGACACAACTCATGCCCCCAGCAAGTGTGGAGAGCACGCAAATCCAGACCCTCGACCCTACCATCCAGTTGATCAACCTGTCAATCTGGATGTTGACTTGCCACTAAAGGGGGGATTCAGGTCGATAGCCGGATTGTCGTGGTAAAAGGTTCTTTTTAGACTGGGAAGAATTGTAATAAAAGGAAAATGAAAAACCAGCTCCAATTCTTCTCGTCGAAAATGGAATTGTCGGCACGAGGTACCGAGGAAGCGTCGAAACTTGAAGGGATGCGTGATTGGCGCATTGCGTGTGGAAGTTGTCGTTGTCGTGTCAGAAGGGATCAGATAATAAACTATAAGTAATAAAAGGAAAGTTAGCAACGTGAAATATTGATGAATGCGAGGAATAGTGCAAGTATACAAGAGCCCAGCTGTTCTGGTGCACGATGGTGCAACTGTGACAAAGTTCCCATGAACGGGAAAGTTGGTGAACAGGCCAACTGACCCATCCACAAGTGGGGGGTACTTCACATGATGCCCCCATCATGCAGGGAACCAGAAGAATGACCTGCAATATAAATTCAGTGAAGCATACTAGCAGAAGAGTTTAAGAAGCGGTTTGTCATCTTGACGAGGTCAGAAATGTTGTGTGTGCGGCGTGCAGTCTCGATGTAAGGCAGTGGAGCTGGGAACATGGGATCTAAAAGTATACATTCTTTAGCATCCACGGTTCCAAGAAGGTCGTCGAGTTCCCCAATCATTGAAGCGGTATACTCCGACCGTTGTCCAATCCGAAATATGGGGTATTTGATGAGACCGTTGTTGTAAGGCAGCATCCAATACCCATGCCAAACTGGACCGTCGAGGGGAACCTGAGTGATCGGGTAAGGACAAATGGCGGTCGAGGAGGACATGGATTTGATTGTCTGATTCTCCTTCCTGTAGTAAAATATTTTCAGCCGATCTTTTGCAACTTTACCCCGTTTCACTGTGTTGTCAATTTCCCTTAATTGATACGAATGGTCGCTCAGCTTCTGGTGGATCACGAAGGGCCCTGACCAATGAGGCGTCCCTTTGTTCCCATGTTGATTATCAAGTCACATCTCGTGAAGCAGTACCCAAGTTCCTATGTCGAAGTTGTTCTCGATGAAATACTTCTTGTACCTTTTATTGAATGCGTCGATGGAACATTGGCATTCATGCTTCTGTCGCTCTAGCGCATCTTGTAGTACAGCGTCACGTTGGCTGATTTGCAGAGTCCGAATTGTGATGAGGTCCTCGGTGTCGACTACCTTATCCCAGTCTAGAGCTTCCCACGTGCGATCCAAAATGTCAAATACTAAAAGGGGGTTACATCCATAAAGGAGGAAATATGGGGTATACCCCATCATGCGAGAGGCCGTACAGTGGATCGCCAAAAGTATGGCATACAAGTAGCTCGGCCACTTGCTCGTCTTGGAGCCACAAACGTGAAGGAGGGCATTGACGATGACTTGGTGTGCCTGTTCCATGACAGCGTTACCTTGTGGATGATAAGGAGAAGAAAAGATTACTGTAACGCCATACCGATCAAAAAGAATCTTTGCAGCACCCTGAAATTTGGAACCATTGTCCACAACACAGTATGGGATGCAACCAAACCTGCAAATGATGTCTTCGTAGATAAACTTTGCCCAAGTCTTCAAATCGTTCTCCCTTGCTGCTCAAGCCTCTGGCCAACCCACAGCTGGCTCCACCGCTTGTAGTAAGTAGTGCATCCCACCATGTCCTTTGGGCATGTGAATCGTGTCCAGGTGGAAGCAACGAAGTATAGACAAGTTCCATGTTGGCGAGAAGGGGATTTTGGGACGCCTCTTCAAATGTAACTGGCATCCATAGCAGGAGCAAACAAAGTAAGCAACCTCGTCATAGAGGTTCGGCCAGTAATAGTGTTCCACCAGAAGCTTGTAAGTTCCATCATGCCCAGGGTGTCCCATTTCATTATGTACCTGCGCTAAAAGGGATTTTCACTTCTCAATGTCAGTAATGACTAGACGTGGATTTTTCCCGCCTCTCACAAGCTTCCAAAGGTGTTCCTCGTAAACCACATAAGTCTGTGTTCTCGACAAGAACTGCTTCCTCTCCTTCAGATTCTCACAGCGTGTTGGTAGTATGCCATCCTTTAGATCATCCAACATCTCTCGCCAAAGCTCTGGCGATTCAAGGTCTTTTACCCCGTAAGCATGTGAAATACAGGCTATGTACCCTTCCGCATTGACATTATTGTAGCCACAATGGGTATCAATGCTAGGAGTCGAGTGCCTCCCATAGCCAGAACTTGGGTTAGACACAGTGTGCAAGAGCGCACCTTTCCCTTGGCTCGACATGAATTCATAACCATATACCATAATTTCCATCCCGAATACCTCATTGCCAAGTGATATCTCAGCCGTTTCATAGGTCGGTGTGTGTCGGTTTTCGAATTCATGTCCCATGTATGTCAGAGCATCCATACTCTTGAGTAATGATGCCACAATTAGGCCTTCCTTAGCTTGAGCTGACATTGTTCGCATGGGATTGAAGTTGAACCCGTTGTATTCCCTGATCCATTTGACATCTTTGTCATGCAGAAAGTCTTGTTCGTCGAATACAGGCACTGCGATTGTCGATAGAGTCGTGGGTGAAAGGTAGTCTCTGAAAACCACGCCTGGTTGAGGGCGTAAGGAAGCTGCCATGGAATAGAATAATTTGTGAGCAGCGATGTTCAGTATTTCAGAGGATGAGGGGATGAAAGAGGAATTGCAGGGTAAAACGAGAGGTTGTTGGTCTATGCATGAGCTTCCTATAAATTTGTCGAGGTACTCTTCCATGTCTTCATCATCAGAATCTTCTGTGCTTTGCCTCCTTCGTGACAGCCCATCAGGTGCGAGGTGCTTATCCGCTGGAATGTGGTTGACTTCGAAATCAAAGAGAAAAAGGTACATTACCCAACGTGTCATTGGCGCATTCGGCAGATCAGGAGACTTCATCATTTCTATCAGAAATTTAGCATCCATGTCTAGACGGAAATGTATACCCCAGATTCTGTGTCGCAGATCCTTGATTGCTCGAAAAATGCCAAAGAGTTCACATTTTGGTTGTGAATACCGGGACTCTATCTCGCTGAACATGCAGGAGCCGAAAAGTGTGGGGTGCTTTTCCCCTTTTACATTTTGGTAGACGATCCATCCAGCGCCATTGGAACACAAATTGATGGCCACAATAATTAGGCCCTCATCAGTACTCCTAGGTTGGGGGGTGATCAGCTTCGCAGACTCGTAATTTACACGTACTAAAACTGGGGCGCTCGAGACTGATTTTTTCATTATGTCCAAAGCTTCTCATGCTATATCATCGAAATAGAAGTCTTGGTCAGTAAGCCTTGTGAGAAGCGTCAGAGGCTTGGCGATGAGGGAGAAATTTCTTATCCATTTCCGACCGACTCCAGTAGTTCTGAGGAACCCATGGACCTCCATGAGGTTACGTGGTTCAGGCCAATTGAGAATTTTTGTTACCAACCCATGAGCCAAGTGCCAACTGTCTCTTGATACAATAGTGCCTACCATGCCAAGCCTTGGGGTAGCCAGGATAGTCTTCCATCCTGAGGCTGTTATGCCAGCCATGATGAACCTAAGCAGTATGCGGTCTATGGCTGTGGCATACTCATAAACAAACCTCCTGATTCTGGGTAATATCTCTTCATCGTCATAGGTAGAAGTCCCTCCTGCAAAGGTTACATCATCAATAAATACATCGCTATTCTCCAGTATTTCTTCTTGTAATGTGTGCCTTGTACACCGCTGGAATTCCGGAACTGAGTTTGTAGCACCTTGGGGAAGAACTGTGAGTCGATGCGGGCCAATCATAGAGTTGAATGTTGTGAGTGGGCATGACCCTATAGCTAGGACACACCCATCGTAACCTGAAAACAAATCAGCCAAGCCATAGATAACCCTACCAACTAGGCCCTCCGCAAAATCATCAACGTGTGGAGGTAACGCTGAGTCGCGCACCGTAACTTTGTTAAGTTCTTGAATGTTGTGGACAATGCGCAGACCGAGCTTCTTCAGCACTGTGAAGATTCTAGATCGGTAGGATGACGTCGAATACTCGTATTTTCCTGCCGCCTTCTGGTCCAGGAGCATCTGTCGGACGGTATCTTCGATAGCCTTTGGAACGCAAATAGGTGGTTGTACCCAGGGTGTGTGTTCTATAATGGGGATTTCATAGTCGGGGAAATATTCACGTGAAAAGGTACCTCTTTCCGCGTTGTTGAATGCAAACACTTTGTCATGAGTCCTAATCATGAAAACTAGTAAGTCAATTTCACGGTTAGAGAGAAAACCTTCAGGAATCGTTGCAAGCATAAAGTCGAGGCGCTCTCATGACAAATGGGCTGTAGGCTCAAAATCCACAAGAAATGGGGGATCAATAGGCAATTTGACAAGTTCGGGGATAATTATGGGTCTGAAGATTTGTCCTGTGGGATCTGGCATGTAGGTTGGTACTGGACAAACTTTGCAATCAACCGGCTTATACCTTCTCCCTGCATTTGTATACTGCGGTTGGTCATCAGCCAAAGCTTGTTGAGTCCATGATGAATTCAGTGGTATTGAAGAGGAGGGGGCTGCAAAATAAAAACTTCTAAGGAGGGAATCATAAGCGTTGGGCAGAGAGAGCAAGAAAATCAAATTGGAATCTTCATCTTCACGTTCACCTACTAAACATTGCAAGGATCATCCAACGTAGGGCACAGGTGCGTCCTGAAACTTGTCAGGCATGGAATGCGCACCTGGCTTCAATTTTCCGAGTCAGAGACATCTTCAATCGCAGAAGGTTTTCCCTGGAAGGTCAGTTTATCAGTGTTGCATGGCACATTAGCAGCTATGAGCTGAATAGAAAGCGTGGGCATTTTTCCCCGCTCTCTATCTCCATATTTCCAGATACACATCTCGACTACTCCTGTCCGCGAGTACAATAGTGACACTGAATGCCATTGCAGCCAAGGTTGCCCAAGTATTATGTCTTGTTTGCCCGTTCCCTCTCAGCTCATGAAGAAATGGTGATCGAAGTGGTGGCCACCGCAGACTAATGGAACATCACGACAACACCCCACAAGGGGCACTGCACCACCGTTGATCCCCTTGAGTGACCAGCGCACTCTGTCAACATCAAGTGGCAAGTTCGTTTGTCAATATAGTTCATCTGAGACCAAGTTGAGTTTTGAGCCTGTGTCGACCATAAAAACAACTGGTCGTCCAGCTATCTTCCCTTCAAAATGACCTGTTGTCATGGCAAAGAGAGGACTGGTGTGTATCTTGATGGCTGAGGAGTACCGGAGGAGGATGTCATCTATGTCCTCACTATCTTTGTCGTACGATAAGAGGAGTTCCGAGTTGGAGAATCGATTTTCGTTCCCATTTTGGGGGTCCTCTTCAGTGTTCATTGTGGTATCGGTAAGCGTCGAGTCATCTAGGGAGGTGGCAACTATCGGCTTTGAAGTGTACTCGCATCGAGTCTTTGTGAGACCCGCAAACCGCTTCTGGAGGTCAGGGGATATTCCTAGAATTTCTTTTAGTGGCAAGGTAATCATAGTGTCTAGAATCTTTTGTTGGACCGCATCACCGTCAACCATCTCCTGAACCATTGAGGTAAAATGGTAGCCGCTGGTAGGCTTCACAATCTTGTTGGGGTCATGTATATCCATGTCATTCCTTCCTGAAGCTTGACCTGTCAGATTCTGCTTTGGGATGGTTTTATGTTGGTGCCAAGTTTCTTCAGTATTCGCTGGATGAGGCTGGGGGTTTGATGGCAGGTTTGTGGGCTGGTGTTGTATGTGAGGTTCTTGGTGTCGAGGCAATGGCACTTGTAGTTTTGGTGCTTGGACTGCTTGTTCCCTACTGTCTGTATCCAGTTTTTTACTAGTGGTGTTACCTTTCCTTGCGTCTTTGACTTGTGAACACGTGGTTGGGAAAGAGGACATGCCATAGGTGTCGTTATTGAGGATGTCTCAGCCATAGGACTGAAGACCTGCTATAGCAGCCATGTGGGGAGGTGGGTCACGATCCCCCCAACCATTACCTTTTAAATTACTTGAGGATGCTGCTGAGTTTGTTTGTTTGTCTCTTAGAGCCTTCGCAACACCCCTGCCAGGAACGCCGCATGGGAGCATATTGCCGTTAGTGCACACTAGCCGTCCATCTGGGGAGTAGGCTACCAACCCTTCATCGACTAGTACCCGGACTTCGGGGCAGTTGTGTATACCTAATCTATGGGCATTAGCTTTATCGCAAATGAAACACTTTCTTTTGGCTAGTACTGCATTACTTCCTGTTGCCCTTGCCGCTGCTAGTTCATGGAGGATATTTGCCTGTCCTTGTTGTAGCTCTTGTATTTGATGCGTCTGACCTAGCTGAAGCTCCTGCATTTGTTTGGCCAGTAACTCGATACTCGATGGTACCGAAGTGTCTGTTGTCGGGGCTGTAGTATCTTTATTAGTACTGGACTTTACCTTTTTCTTTGTCTTTTGAGTTGCCTTCACTGGTGGGTCGTCTTCATCTAGATCCGAGTCATCTGAATTGGAACTGTTGGTTTCCTTGCTCGAGCCTGTGGAAGAGTCAGTATCGTACTTATCGTTCGCAATATTGTCTTCATTGAACTCTTTCTGTAATAGTATTAAAACATCGTCCCTAGCTGGGGGGGACTGTATCTTAGTCTTGTCAGCTGGTAGTTTGCGTCGGATCGTCTTCTGTTGTGCTTTTGGTATCCCTCTGAAAAATAATATGTTAGCATCATTTTCGGTGAGTTGATTACTCGTAACGAGGCTCAAAGCCCGAGCTGTGAATTTGTGGTAGTAGCAGTCCACGTCTTGTAAATGGGTGAAGGCCTTCTTTCCCGATTGTTTCTTGGTCCATTTACGCAATTTGTTGGGGGTGGTATGTCATTTCTTGTTGTTTGACCCATAGAGCTTTATGAGATAAGCCCATGTCACTGCCCAGTCATGTTGCAACCAAATGGAAGCAGCCTCTATAACATACCTGACGCAGCGGTTGCAGTAGCGGAGTACGTATGCCGGCAGATTATTGAGGTCGACTTGAGCAGAGTTTGCGAAAACTTCTAGTGAGTCTAAAAAATCAGTAACACGTTCGCCTTTAAAAAGAGGAGCATGCGGAGAGCCTGGAGTAGGCATAGGCATGGCGAAATGTGTGGCCAATTCCGGATGGGGCTGCACCCCCATTTGTTCTTGAGTGTTAGCTGGCGTTCGGGTGTTAGTTGACTGTGGAGGTTGAGCCATTGTCAATATAGAGGTTGCTATTAGGTTCATCGGGGCTTGTATTGTGGAGTTTTGTTGGGTGGCTCTGTTGCGGGTTAGGAGAGGTGTTGGTACTGTTGGTTTTCGTGAAGACAGTTTGATGGACACTGATGGGTCTTGGATGGAGGTTTCTTTAGCAATACGGTCTCAACGCGCTGCTTGAAGACTTTTGGATGTTCGTAAAACTAGGAAGCGCCAATTTTGATGATCAGCCATTCTGAGGGGAAGTATCTTGCTTTGGTGCTAGCCCAAGACAAGATTGTGTGAGGGTTGGAATAAGGTGTGAATCAGGAGATTTATTGATTTGTCGTGAGTTTTTGAAGATTGGGGGTTCTGTAACCGATCAATCAGCAAATTTAATGACGTTGTAGGCTTACCTGGGCTGAGAAATGCGACGATATTATGAAAAACTGATTTTTGACAATTCCCTTGTCTCAGTCACCACTTGTGGTAGGAAATGTAGTCTGCTGGTAGTCCGTTGACCGCATGGTCACATTGCAAGAGGTCAGCTAAGCGGGGTCAGCAGTATTAAGGTTTTGGACAGAGTAGATGGGCCTTAAGCTCGTTTGGGAGGGAATAGAAGGCGAATAGAACACAGTGATATGTTCGAGGCTGAACACGTCATGTAAGGATTATCGACAATGCGGTCGAAACGCGATCAACAGGGTCACATGACAATGTCATCAAATATGAGAAACGGGCGCGTCGAATAGTAACAGCTCGATGGATGGATAAAAAAAAAAGAACTGCACACCTTGGAATATAACTTGTAATGATAAAACTTCGGGGAAACAGGGGAACCTAAGCTGACAGACTTGAAACTTAACTACTAAGCTAATATTCTACACCTTAGTGTGCAGTAAACTTTGAAGGACTTCGTATTCTTGAGGAGAGACTTAAGTAGAGACGTAAACTGCGAGTCAAAAGTTTGATGCTCCATTCAAAAGGTGGGAGGACACCTATATACAAATCACTGGTACTGAAAATGAAAAACCCTTATTGCATGCATTCTCTTGCGCCAATGGGACCAATCAACAAGAATGATAAACTATCTAAGAAGCATGAAAGTCCGATCTGGGAAGCATTGATGATCTTCAAGATTGTTGTGGTGTTTGTGAGGCAGATGATATTGGGGTGGCATTGTCGAGTCCTCATCTCGGGGTTTCACTAACTGGGAATGACTCAGGGAGAGGACTGTCTTCGAGGCTCTCTATTGATGTGATGCAACTCATGCCCCCAGCAAGCGTGGAGAGCACGCAAATCCAGACCCTCAACCCTACCGTCCAGTTGATCAACCCATCAATCTGGATGTTGACTTGCCACTAAAGGGGGGATTCAGGTCGATAGCCGGATTGTCATGGTAAAAGGTTCTTTTTAGACTGGGAAGAATTGTAATAAAAGGAAAATGAAAAACCAGCTCTGATTCTTCTCATCGAAAATGGAATTGTCGGCACGAGGTACCGAGGAAGCGTTGAAACTTGAAGGGATGCGTGATTGGCGCATTGCATGTGGAAGTTGTCGTTGTCATGTCAGAAGGGATCAGATAATAAACTATAAGTAATAAAAGGAAAGTTAGCAACATGAAATATTGATGAATGCAAGGAATAGTGCAAGTATACAAGAGCCTAGCTGTTCTGGTGTGCGATGGTGCAGCTGTGACAAAGTTCCCATGAACAGGAAAGTTGGCAAACAGGCCAACTGACCCGTCCACAACAGGACCAGTTGTAACTGGCTATAACCATACCAAGTAGTCTACTAATGCAGCCTATATAATATCTATAGTAGGGGCAAGCCTGAGGAATCAAAAGTGTGAGATTGAGGGGTTTATATACCCTGGGGATGGTCTGTGCACATACTTACTATGTTTAGAACTGTCTGATGTTGTTGATCAGCATTGGCAAGGTATGTGATGGGTGATTGATTGATCCATCAATGTTCAATGTTCAACATTCAACATGTCAACCACCACTCCTCTTGACACTGCCGCTCCCCTCTCCTTCCTTTCCCTCCCTTGACGCTTGTCCTGCCACTACTCCTCCATCACCACTGATTGCCACCACTCCCATGGCTCACCATGGCTTGGAGGATGAAATATGTGGCTGCCACATTGCCACATCACACATGCAACAGGGCTCAAACAATGTCCAGCATCATTTGGGCCCCAGGTATATTTATTTCCTTCCATTTTCCAAACTAACTGACATTTTATTTTGTTTTGTCTAGGTTATATGCTAATAGGGATGCTGATGACAAACAAATGAAGCCAACGGACATAGATCAGCACAGCACCATCACCCCGCCTGCAAGCCACTGCTCATAGGGGGAGATGGAGGTGCTGATGATAACATTGACAGGGATGACAAATGAAACTCAACATGGCCACTGTCAATGTCAACGCCAACAGAAGATGACTAGATGACCACATTGACAATGCCAGCACCAACGATGCCAATGACAACGAGGCCCACAACAGCAACAGCAACAACAATGCCAACACCAACCCCAACGTCACCAATGTCAATGCCAACACCAATGCCTAGCACCCACAGCCAGCATTGTGAGCCACTGCTTGCGGGGGGGGGGGGGGGGGGGGGGGTTGTGAGGTGTTTTTCTTTTCTTTTCTTTTTGTTTCTTTTTTTGTTTCATTCTGTTTCTTTTTTTGTTTCATTTTGTTTCATTTTGTTTTGTTTTTCTTTCTTTTCATTTCATTTTTCTTTGCTCTTTTCTTTTTGTTTCTTGTTTCTTGTTGATTCAGTATGTATATAATTCATTGTGTGTAAGTAGTAAGTACATAGGAGTAAATTGTAATTAATAGCTTGTACATAGTGTTGTATAGCTGTAAGTAGTAAGTAGATAACAAGTAGATAACTGATCCTGACCAGTCCTTTGACTGGTCCGGACCAAAGTCAGTTCTGCTCATAACCATAGTGGACTGGTCCTGTAGGGTCCAGTCTGGTTATTTGTACCTGTTGGATTAATGAACTGACACATGTGTGAACGGACCATCAGGTGGCCTCTTACCTAAGCAGTCATTTGTATCACAGGGTTGAGCATGATATACACTGGCTGCACAGCAAGATACTTCTGAGAAGGTATGATGTCAGTATTCTGGAAGTACTCCTAATACTGCCACCATAGTCACCAAGGGATATTTTGCCAGTATGCATACCAATCTAGAATACTACTTCAGTACCTTCAGTACTATCAAAATATAGTACAATACTGTCAAAATCCCTCTAGTGAAGTATGTTGACAATATTAGGAATACTGTCAGGATACTTTCACAGTACTTCTCAGGCAGTATTGTGCCTTGCACCCAGTGATAAGTCTTTCAAGGAGTATATGGTTACTCTGAGGGTAGAGCTTATCAGTTAGAAAGTGAATTCTACTGGTAACTTTATATGTTTTTGACCATCTTTCCATTGCATGGAGAAAATTGGGAGAAATATGGAATAGCAGGAAAGGTGAATATTATTGCAAAATCTCACACATGTTGAAAATCTGACCATCCCAATCTCAAGATGAAAGTATACACAAATTGTGCTCAATTCATATCAAGTCTGATCTTAACTACCATCAACACAAGTCGATCTCAATCCTAGGTGCACCTGTGTACCTTATCACTTTTGGCCACAGGTTGTTTGGGTTAAAAAGACAAGTCCAAGGTACACTACTGGGGCTGACCTGTGTTTCCCAATGAAACACAGCCTTAGAAACTTGTTTTAAGACTTCTGATGTGTATATCCTTTGGATATTCTTGATATGTATGTAAAAGAAATGTCAGGGAAATATTTTACATGTATCCAAGCTGTATCTGCAAGGAACATAAAAGGTGTATTCTACAATGTTTCTTTCAGATCCCTTCTGGAAACATTTTTCATGTTCCCTTTGTGTAAGTTAAAGAAACACTTTTTATGTAATTATGCCTGTATCTGCAGAAAACATTTAACATGTAATTTTATTATGTGTTTCCTAGGGATACATGTGTAACCATGGTCACCCCTTTGTTCCTTGCATGTATCCATAGAAAACACATAATAAAATATATGTCAAGTGTTTTCTGCAGATACAGCCATAATTACATAAAAAGTGTTTCCTTAACTTACACAAAGGGAACATGAAAAATGTTTCCAGAAGGGATCTGAAAGAAACATTGTAGAGTACACCTTTTATGTTCCTTGCAGATACAGCTTGGATACATGTAAAATATTTCCCTGACATTTCATATTAAGAAAATCCAAAGAATATACACATCAGAAGTCTTAAAACAAGTTTCTAAGGCTGTGTTTCTGTGGGAAACACAGGTCAGCCACAGTAGTGGTATGAGGACTTGTAATCTACAAACTGGCAACTGTGCTGTTTGCATTGCCTGCTTATGTTCATTATCATTTTTAAATCCAGCCACAAACTGATGTTTTTTGTTGAATAAACCCTTGAGAATAAGCTACTATTAAGCTCAACCATCTGTGCCATTGCCAGTCCAATTGATTTCATTCTTTCTGCTGAGTTGTGCTGACTGAGTGCCAACCATGGGAAAGTGATGTGTTGGCCAGCCGCCAATCTGATGTCCACTATCAGCAGATCTGTGACCTCTTGGGTGTCTGTGTCAGCTGATTTCATAATGATAGGTGGTTCCTTTTGTTTATACCTTTGTTTGGCCCGATGAAAGATGTGTGCTGTGATGCCAAGAGTGACTCTAGAATTTCATAAACCTTCATGAGACGACATATTTCTGCTGACTCAAGAAATTGGTGTTGCATCTTGCCGTTGTCCAGGGATACAAGTACAAGAAAATTAGAGAGATCACAGGTATCAGTGAGAGAACCATTTGGGTGCTTCATTGATGCATGGGAGATGTCATCCAGCATAGGATAGTGGACGGTTGTTCTTCGGTACTTAATGGATTTGAAGTATCTGTATGTCCACTTCTCTATTTGTTGGTTTGAATTTCAATTATGTTCACAGTTTCCTGAGAGCTGTATTGAACAACAGCCAGACTTGATGTTGTTGGAATTGCAGGAGCAGCTTCATGGAACTTGTGGGATGAGGGTATCAACTGTAACAATTCACTATGCTCTGAGGCAATGAGGATTATCTCACAAGGTGATGCTTTGATCTTAATCTCAGTTGTAGGAACTTATGATTCAGCAGGTCACTCATCCTGCAATAGAGTGAGATGAAGTTAATCATGTGATGTATCAAATGGTCATAGGAAGCTATTACAAACCAGAACAGCTAGTATTTGTTGATGAAAGTGCCTTTGACAGACATGTATCTCATCATCCATATGCTTGGGCTCCCATTAAAAGTCATGCAAGAAGGTGTGATTTTTTTATCTGTGGAAAATGGTGCACACCTCACTAGACCTTCATATTACCAAGTTTCATCTACTACAATAGGTACTCAATCTTGCCTGCCATGTCACTGGATGGAATTATTGGAATAGAAGTTCTTGATCACTCACTCACTGCAGCCACCTTCAATAAATTCATTGACACAACTGGCATGACAAGACATCAACAGATCTGGCTCCACACAGCAGGGCTGCGAAAACAGGAGCTGCCGATAATCCATCCCAATCAGGATAGACAATGGAGGGACAGGGACACGCATGGGCATATCCACATGCGTCAGAAGCATATGGGAACAGATAATACTGGAATAAATCAGACCCAATTTGATGGAAAAAAAGATACAAAAAAAGACGTACATGAGGCCCACCAGAAATCATGGAACCTAGGTGGTACATAGGCTGCAATGCTGCCATGAACCTAGCAAACATTCATGTAGATAGTCAAGGGGAAACAGGATGCAAGATAATCATTGATACACGTATAGACAGCAGCAGGAATAAGTGATAGCCAGAACAGAAAGTGGCATAAGGATGTATAGCCAGGCAGTAAGGATTTGTGATGGATGATAACAATCACTGGTAGGAGAGTGTGCCCCATAATCTTGTTGAGGACCAAACATTCCCACGATGATCAAATCACAATAACCAGTCCAGGTCTCTCAACCGCATCCATACCGAGCTTCACTAGGGAAGACTGAATGCATCATAGGATACCGATGGTATGAGCAGGGACCAAAGTTGGGAGGATGATCATAACCTCAATATTCAGTGAAGATAGGATTAATCCGCCTTCAAGTTGCTGCATGAACATGTAATGTATCCTACTTAATCCAATATAATCCAATCCAATTGAAGCTGAATGTACATTATAATAATCCCATGTGTCGTGCCCATCATGATGTCCATGTCATTCTGTACTATGTCCTATCTCAATCCCATCCCATCCCATCCCATTCTATCTGATTCCATCTCAACCCCATCCTATCTTAGTACCATCCAACCTCCCAATCCTATAGAATCCAAACCTCATCATTCATGTATGCCAATGCTCACGCTCACCTCTCCTCCAATGCTGTCGCTGCTTCCATCTATGCATCAATCCTAGTGACTCACACTCAGTAAGGACCATTGTAACACCCCACATCACATGCATACTGTTTTCTAAGGTTGACATTCTTGTTTACATACCCATCCTTGTGAATCCTGACACATAATATGAGTAAAGTAATATAAATGTGAGGATTCATGACACACCATCAACTAGTACGAGCTGGTAAGCCTGCCCATTTTGTCATTCTTGCCTTCTTCTCCATCGACTTCTCTGTGTCCACTATCTCCTCCTCTCGCACACATTTCACTCCCCCGGTAAGGCTCTTCCCCCTTGTATTAGATGAATGTTGATTAGCAGTTGGAGTGGTCACTACAGATGTCACAACAATGTTGAGGCTTGTTGGACAGGAGCTATGCTGGATTGTGTGTCTTCCTTTGACCTCTTGTGTGGTGCTGATTTATGAGTGTGTGATGTTTTGACAGTTGCCTTGCGTTTTTGACCCTTCGGCACTATATTTGCAATGTAAGACATCATTGTGGTTTCAAGATAGATGTGCTTACCTGCAGCAGAAGGGTGGTTGGAGTCACCTGTATTTGCATCATCATCCCATGGACCTTCTTTTTCTGCCTCCATCATTGCTAGCCTACCATCTTCAGACTCGGAGTTGAGTGGGTCGTTTCCTGTTGGTGACATCGCAACTATACTTGAGGTAATAGATGAAGGTTCAAAAGTGTGGTCACATTCATTGTTGATGTCACCAACCATGCCTGAATTAGCTTTGAAGAATGCAGGGCTGAAATCAGTGACTGTGGGATGGGCACTTGGAGCTGCATTTGTTGTTCCTTTGCTGCACATTTTGTTGCATCTTGGTGAAGACCCGGCAGGTTGGATGATCTCCTCTATGTCACCATTGTCAGAGAGGCTGTTCAGGGTGTCAATGGTGACCGAAAACATAATGGGAGTCTCCTGATTGTTCCTCTGCACATCACTAATAAGCTTCAGCAAGCGGAATGCATCATCCCCAGACATATGTTCAGGTTGCAAATTCTGAAACATCGCCACTTGGGTTGGATTGGCAATGACTTGAGTGATGCCCAAGGAAGAGGAACCTGTAATCCCAATGGTAATGCATGCTCTGTGAAGATGGTTAGCATGGTGTGTGCAGGATGCAGCAGGTGGAAGAGATGACAGTGACATACCCCAAGCCACATTCATATAATTTATCAGCCCATGCTTAACCATCTTAATGGTGAGAGCATCCATATCGTCTGGTAGAACAAGGCACGGAAACTTATGATTGTTGAGTGTGATGGTTATCGAAGGAGGTGTATCTAATGTTGCACTATCCATGGTACTAGTGGGTGTAGCAGGTTTCTCTGAATGATGCACACGTAAATGCATTGTAAAGTAACTTTTTGCATTAGCTTACCAGGTAGGGAAATGGCAGCCCAGGTCTTGAAATGAGCATGAAGGTCCTTCAGGTAGTCAGGAAGCTGTGAGTTGAAATCCTTCATCTTTGGGTCATCTGAAACAGAGATGCTAACCGGAATGTGAGGAAAGCTACCAATTGAAAGAGTATTCACACCTCAAAGTTTGAAGAATGTCTTCCTGGTCTCGATATCCAACCTGGACAAAACATGCTAGTGGTCCGCACTGACCCCAGTCCCACCCAGACAATGAGAGCAGCGCATCTGTAACCTTGGGCACTAACAAACTTTGGTTGCTATGAGTGACATGTCAGTTCTGGTTTCTCCTGTGATGTGAATGTGACATATGCATATATCTCCTGTACCGCAGGAGGATCCAAGTTTCTCATTTGCTGCTGCTGCTGCCACCTCATACTTTGCCTTGGTTTCAGGGTCTGCCGCATTGTACATCTCCTTTTGACACTGTTTCCACAAATTCAGTGGCTGTGTAAGATTTGCTCGTGGTTAACCTTAACCCTACATTAGCATGAGAACTTGAGACAGCTGAGTCAGAAGTTTCAAGTTCAAGAGCCTGCCAAGCCTGAACTTGAACTTGAAAGCTTGAAGTTCACATGCCTGGGCCAGGACACTTTAGCTGCCCACATCAGATATAAGAAATATGAATACCTTTTGGATGGCTGGGGGATTAACTAAGCTAGAAAGTGCGTCAGCTTTCGATCTTTGATTACCTGCCACCATACAGCTATGCATCGTGTACGCCAATTTCCCAGGCTCGAGTAAAGGGCAGGCATTGCATACCTGACAGGGCAGGGTAAGAAGGGAGGCTCTCACCTTGGGAAGCCTGTCTGAGTCATCGCCACTACTCATGCCAACACTGACACATACCCTGAATGCCAAACGCTGCATCAGATATGGGAAGCATTAACAGCTTTGTCGAAGTGAATGGGCTTCAGGATGAACTAAAGTAAAAAAAAAATGCATCAGTTCTTGATCGTTGATTGCCTGCCACCATACAGCTACACATCACTTGCGCCAATTTCCCGGGCTCAAGTAAAGGGCTGGAGGTGAATGGGCTTCAGGATAAACTAAAGTAGAAAACGTGTCAGCTCTTGATCTTTTATCAGCTGCCACCCTGTTGCTATGTGCTGCTTGCACCGATTTCCTGGGCATGAGCAATGGACAGGCATTACATAACTGATATGGTAGGTAAAGGGGATCTCACCTCAAGGGGACATCTGACACTTGGATGTACCAAAATTCCTGTCAAGGACTCTAGGGCGAGCTGCTGACAGGTTCAAGGGGCCAGAGGTAACCCAAATGTAGGATTGTGTGATGAAAAGTCAGACACAACTGGGCAGGTGACAAAAAGTCAGACCTGCAGGGCCAGGAAGTAAGAGCAGCACATGCAGAAGTGAAGAAGGACAAGAGGGAGAACTTGAACAAGAAGTTGAGCACTGCCACTTCAACTTGAACTTCCTGTGACTTGTTTATAATTATGTAAGGGTGGAACTTGAGTTTGGTGGCTGTGTAAGATTTGCCCACAGTTAACCTTAACCCTACATTAGCATGAGAACTTGAGACAGCTGAGTCAGAAGTTTCAAGTTCAAGAGCCTGAACCTGAACTTGAACTTGAAAGCTTGAAGTTCAAGTTCGTCCGAATACAACTTCCAACTTGAAGTTTGCTGCTTCTTTCCATGCTCCATTTTCTCCTACTCATTTTTCATCACCTGCAGGTCTGACTTTTTGTCACCTGCCTTGAGTCTGACTTTTTGTCACTCAATCCTACATTTGGATTCTGTCAAGTTGTCTGTGGATGCCTTTGGCACCTTGAAGGCTCAATGCTATATTTACATCATTTGTAAGCCCTTGCCTGTACCTCTCTTACTAGTACTAAGTAGTATTCTCATGGCTAGCAGGAAATCATCAAAATGACTGCCATGCTTGTGGATGATGATTTGCTGAGGTTTCAAGTTGATTATAGTGTGTTGAATCCTGAGTTTGTGATGGCCTGCACAAACCAGTGCATCATGGCAGGGCTTGCAGTCAGAATTGCTGGATTCCCTAATGACAAGCTTCGAAATGCACGAGAGCTTTCAAGTCAACTGTTCTACATCTCGGTGCTTTTCTTTGGAACAAATCAGGGATTTCATGAGACATCATTTAGCCAGAATTTCTACAGAGTTCACCTTTGGAGCTTATGCAAGTGTGCACTCTATTGCACACCGCTTGCTTAAAATGTGCCACCCAATCACAGTGTCAGAGCTTGGCTGCCCAAATGAACATGATGTTGGTAGAAACATTGACCAGAACCCAGCCACTAACTGCGAAATTATTGTGTTTGGATGCCCTGGTATGTCTTTACAAGCTTGCATGGATGACTTCACAGTTGGCACAGCTTCCAAATGTTCTACTTGCGATGCTTATTTGTTGAGGAAGACCTTTTTTCTTCAAACACCGCCTCTGCTTGCCTTTGACATAGGAATCAGCAAACCATCTCTATTGCCTGATCTCTGGATTGCCTGTGGAGATGCTGCCCATGTTTGTTACATGCTCAGAGAAGTTGTTTATCTTGAAAATGGGCATTTCATGTCACGTGTAATTACTAGCACCAGTATGATCTGGTTTCATGATGGAATGCTCACAGGTGCATCATTACTGTATGAGTCTCAAGATGTAGCATCAATCAGTACCAATGGCGCAGTCATGGCATTCTACACTTTGTGATCTTGTAAGCCCATGAGCTTCAAATACATTCATTCCCCACATTACTTTTTATCCCCCCAAGCATGAAGGAACTTGGACATGCCGTGCGGAGCAGCGGCCCTCACAGCACAAGTTCACAGACAATGGCCACTTGGGCTTGTCCACACCACTCGGTATGTCTTTTGTCAAATTTTCGTTCTTTTAACTCACCCCTTTTCTTTTTTTTATGAGTACAGATCATACTTCTCCTTACGCCTGATCCACTTCTTTCATCCATAGGCTAGCCTGGGGATCCTCTCATCCATACCTTGACGTCTGATGGAGACTCTTTGTCACTGTTGCCTCCCAGCAAGACTGACCATCACTTGATTTCACTTCAAAATCTTTCCGGTCATGTACTAGTTTACATTGGAGCAGATGCAGGACTGATTGGAATGTGCTGGCAGTCATAGCCACTGATTTGAATGCAAACATTACTGCTTTGACTGTGAATATATGACTGCTTTGGCTGTCTGCTTTGACTATGCACTAGGTCTTTATGTTGGACTGTCACTTCACCATGGATATCCCTTCCTCGTCATGGCAGGTTCACAGAAACATCACACTGGAATTGGTGGCCTTGACCCCAATCTTGATGTCCTCAAGAAAGTTCATGTCTCTGCAGTTGCCACCCCATCTACCATCTCAACTACTTACAGCATACATGAAGTAAGAAAGGTGAAGAAGCCTCATACTGAAGCTCCTCCTATTCAAGTTAGTGCAATGGAGGAAAGTAAAGTGGAGGCTAAGAAGCGAAAACAGGTATTTACTTGATTATCAATCAACATAATGCTACTGACCGGTACTGTTAGGGCACGTCTATTATGATGGAAATCTTTGGCCCTCATCTTAACACCCTCCAATAGGGCAAGATAGGGGTTACCCCTGGGTGTCAAATCTCATACTCTTACCCCTACCCCTGAACACCCTACCCTTAGGGGTAAGGGTATGGAAACATATAAGGGTTGCCAAGGGTATGGGAGGGTTTGTCAAGGATACAATGGTTTGGCACAAAATCAACATATTTAGAGCAAAATTCATTTACAAAGTGTTGATAACTATTGTATTTACTATTAATATCACATATTAATACCTCTTATTAACATATGAAAGCCATTATCATGTTGGACAATCCCAAAATCTGAATTTAATTGATGAAAATCTTGAATATGAGTCTTTGTAGCTGAAAAAATCAAATGATATTCTTACATAAGCATACCCCTGGCATACCCCTGTACCCTTACTAAGGGTACAGGGGTATGCAAGGGTATGAACTTCCAAACCCCTACCCTTACCCCTCATACCCTTAGCCCCAAAACACAAGGGTATACCCCTACCCTGCCTTGCCTTACCCTCCAAACCAAAATCTTGTCCTCGCAGTATCATAAGGACGTTGGAGGAAAGTGCCCGTGTGGCACTAATTCTGCACCATACCGATGTGAGGAATGCTTCCAGCCTAGGATGCTCTGTCAGTCCTGCATCACATCCACCCACACTCAGCTTCTGTTCCACCATATTGGTGAATGGTCTGGTACGCACTTCCAGTGCACATCATTGTTTTCTCTCAGTGCTGCGCTCTGCCTAGGGCATAATGGCAAGAAGTGCTGGAACCATGTCCCTGGACCTGGACATAACAGTGTTGTCATCCATACAAACAGTGTTCACCATGTTCACATCAAGTACTGCTGATGTAACCCTGTATCCGATGCTGTACAGCTTACTCGGTGTCAGCTGTTCCCTGCTACAATGGAAAGACCAGAAACTGTGTTCACCTTTGCCATCCTCAATGACTTTCATGTGCACAGCCTATCATCGAAGAAGTCAGCCATGGATTATATAGATGCACTCTGGGAACAGACCAATCCAGCATTTCCCCAGAAGACACCAGTCAGTTGAGAGATCTACTTGGGCTAACATGATTTCTCAGAATCATCACAAAGAATTCCATTACATTGTGCGCATATGGTGTCATCTTGCAACTCAAAGATGGACTGGTCAAGCACATAGGATTGATGAGATCCTGACCCACCATTGCCCAGGCTCCTTGACATTACGATGTCCTTCTTGTCTTGAGGTAGACTTCAACATCGATCAGAAAATTATGGATGAAGCTCAGGAGAATGAAATGTGAGTCATACACCTGACTTCTGAGACAACTATTGATATGCCTAATTACTAGGCACAAATATACACTTTATCTATCAATGGATGGCAACTTTTGTCTGCAACAGAAGCACAAGAATGGGGATCCAGATGATGTGGCATTGAATCAAGGCAATGGATACTTCGTTGAGAGTGTGGCATATAAGAATTATCTTGCACAGGTCCAACTGGATACCGAAGTACATCAGTCAACATTGAGTATTCAGTTGTGGTGCTCATTCATGGTTACAGAAATCCACATGTGCACATCTATGTGCTGTCTGACTCCAAAACATCATAAAATTCAAGAACACAGATATCAGTGGTGTCATTGTAGTGCAGTGCACACATCATGGGTTTTATTTCCCACAGGGTGCAGTCGACTTGAAGAAGGGTGAGGTGTAAGTCCAAACATTGTCGAGCAATTCCTTCAACTGATGTTGGATCTAGATTTGCAAACACCAATTATGCTCTTATGTTTGCCATTAGCAAATGTATCCATAACTGTTGGATCATGCTCAGCTATGATGTCTGGTGTCAGTACTCTATCCACCTTCTCAATCGCATTAAAGAACAGTTTTCTGCCTTGCTGCCTATTGTTCGATGCATCCATGGGGCAATCCCTAGTGCTCATATCTGAGGACATATATTGCTCTGTCAGCTTTTGTGGGCATTCAAGTATATGCAGTATTCTGGCGAGACTTATGGCAAAATGATAGAGACCAGCTGGGCTGAGCAGAACCAAACAGCTGGCAGTACAAAGGAACAAAATGATGGACATCGGCACAACACACTGGATGACTTTTTTGGGTATTGGAACTGGACAAAGTTGCATCAAACAAGTAAGTCGTCATATTTGTCTATATTTTATGAATGAAACTGAATGTATTCAGCTGCTACGCTATCGCGGTTATACAAAGCTTGTGTACCACGTGTCAAGAAACTCGAAGCCATTGTGAATGACTTGTCAACACGTCATGGGCTGGAATTGGTAGGCAAATGGGAGAAAATGGATGTCAACCCAAAGCAGGTTAATGGAAAGTGGGTCATACCATTTGAAGCCAAGATTGTCAATGGTATCGTACATTGTTCGAGGAAACTGAATTGCTGACTCATTCTCGACATCTTGATGACAGGTCCTCTGACTCAAGGTCATGCATATCAGAAACTCATCCAGGCAGAAAGAATCGCAGCACTTGCAGGTCAGTCGGCTATTGGAGATGCTCAGGTGATCAACATGGCACTGGATATTGAATGACAACAGTACATCTAACATCTAGATTTTCCCTATATTGAATAAACATGATTCTGATAATTCTGATAGAGAACGTATAAAACTAATGGTTGCCTCCTTGGATATCAGCAATGATGATTTGGTCACCCCACTTCTCAAGCTCTGCTGCAATCTTAATAAGTGGCATCAAAACCAATTGGCTTGCTATCCTTTGCTTACAAATGAGTTTGACACCTGAGCCAGAACACAAGAAGCTCTTGCTCCCCTCTCATTTCAGTGAGCCACAACGAAGGGCCCTAGGGCTTGTGGAGTTGGCTAGGGATGAATATGTGCTTCGTGAAGGTCAAGCACATGATGCCCTGCACAAACTTTGGCTCGCTATTCAGACTTTCAATCACAACCTCAAATTCAAGATCAACAATGTACATGATCAGGGGAGGCATTTGCAAAGGTTGTTCCCACAGCATGAGATTAATGATGGTGGGTTGTGTATCCTGTTGGATTCAATCATGATCTCATGTTCTGATAGGATTGGATTGTGACTAGGATTATCCAGTCTGTAGGATCATCCTACTACTTCAGCATGGTTATGTTAGATTCAGATAAGATTGAACCTAGGATTATACTACTGTAGGATTATCCTACAGCACTCTTACATTACACATGCAGAATATGTGAAGTGCTGGGTTGGATAATCCTAGTAATTATTGGATAGACATTGATATGTTCAAGGTAGAATGATCCTAACATTGTTGAAGATTCAGGGTAAGATCAATCCTACCAGCTTCAAATGGTGGGTACGAGATCTTTTAAACTTGCATAAGCTATGTCTAATCAGATTACAGAAGTACATCGACCCATTCATATATCGTCAATCATGACTCTGTCACATTGGGACAACAAATTGCTGTCCTTGCCCCTCAGCGTCGACATCCATCCTATCATGCTTGTTCACCCAAACATCGAAAGGGTCACTGTACCTCTCATATCTTACCTGGCGCTTCATGGATGCCACCAGCATCAGCACTCTTTCCAGCTGCTGCGCATTTTTGACCTTGGGTAAATCATGAGCAAATTTTTTAACTTGAACCTCTTGAGATGTACTGTACCAAAACTACCATCTATCAACATCAGGGAACGAAGGACGGTCAGCATTTTGTGTTGACCTCCTTGTACTGGAACCACAACAAAGGAAAGCTGAGCTTGTGCGATATTGCCCACTCAAAAGCTCTGTGGTTTGCAATGTATGTACCTGGACCCAAACTCATCAGATCATATGAAATTCATTGCTTTTGAAGGAACAATGTACTTTTTCTCCCCATGGGCATCTCAGGAGATTTTAAAAAATTGTACCTGATTGTCCTTGGTATGAATGTATGAGAAAACACCATCGCCTTTCACCATGTGACATAATATACCACAAGGATCCATGCCGGGAAGGAAGTTGATGTGCTCCATTGCCTGGGCCTCTACCTTTGGTGTAAAATAGCGGTTTGTGATGTTGATGCTGTGCAACATTGGCTGATCTGTGTTTGACTCCGTCCATGCCATTAAGGTCTTTTCAGCAAATTGATGATCAAAAGCACCATGGATACTCTTTGCTGCTACTATGGCGGTTTCAAAGGTAGGCATTCCCAACCCAGCAAGTGTAACACTTTGATGGAGTAGCTTATATTTAGCAGGGGGCATACTGATTTGCATATTAGTTTATTGCATATACGTATCAAAATATGTCAGAGGCGTACTTTGGCTTTTTGTGCAAGGGAGGTAATTCCTTCGACGCAATCACCCCCATCAATGTAAAGATAATCTCTTTGGGCTGGAGATCTCGCTCATTGTTTGCCTGCTTCATGATTCACCATGAAGTCGGATTATCTACTTCCTGAATTTTGTTCGCCTTCCAGAAGAGCTCAAGATCCTATTGCAAAGAGCTCATCAATTAACTCGAACTTCCTATCATAAAAGCTAACCTTGGGTAATGCGGCGAGGCAGTCGTCCCTTTCTTCATGGACTTCAGCGGCATACTGTTCAAGGGTACTTGCTGACATGCATGTAAGCTTTACAATGAGTCTAGCGTTACCCGTGCTTACCTGCAGCTTTCACGTTCAGGAACTTGAACATCACGATATGGTGATTTGGAAGACCTTTGGGTTGGTAGGATCCCCTTCAATATTAATGGACCCGTATTCATGTACAGTTCCTGTCAGCTTCAAATTGGTCAAGCTCACAACATGCAATTACTGTAGACAACTTTGACATGCGCTGATCATCTTCTTCTATGGATCCCCCATCTAGCATGCAATATGAGGATGTTCCATTTTTGTTTGTACATGAGGCGATTGGTGATTAATGAACACTGCGGTTGCTTTTAGAACATCATCTACTATCTGTCAATGGTCATCCAGCTACAACCTTTTTTTTTGTAGGAATACGCCACTTCTGACCTTGGTGTCTTCAAAGAGAGGTGAAACCATCAATTGCGCGGATCATTCTCACTTGATCCTCACTCCGAAGCATGCCCACGGATATACCAGCCATGGACATACCTCCCTTCCCCACCTCCTGGCTTCTGTTCAATTCCAAGTTGACCAAAAATATCATGGTGACTCGCTATCCTTATCTCCCCATGTTAGATACCATCAAGCCCACTGTCAAATGGATCAGTACCGAACATGGCAGAACGTCAACTTGTTATCAATTCCTTTTCTTTTAGCCATCTAGCAGCTTTCAAAGACTTTGTAACCTGTGATACAATGTCCTTCCCTGATTTCATCCGTAGAAGCATCGTTGATCAGAAGACATGCACATCAGCCTGGTCGTACTATAAGATATATGTCAGTCGCTCCTACTCTCCATTTCTAGTTCCTGGCAAGCTTTACCTGTAAAGCAACCTTTCTCCACTCCGTGCACAACAACGAAAAAAAACAATGGCTCCTAAATCTAGTACCAAACCTGTGTATGTCCCATCGTCTCTCCACAGAGACCTCATGTTCAACTGGCCATTTTTTTAACAGGTCTACAAAGAGTGAACAGACAAAGCTGTAAGTCATCCCTATTATAGGTGTGACTGGCAAACAGACTTATACACATCGTAGGTTCTTGGTCGATCTCGGGGTGTTTGTGCTTTCCATGTTATCTCTTTCTTGCCATCTAAATTTAACTGCCAGGTTGGTCACAAATCAAGTCACAACCCAACTGAGGTAACATCCATGTTCGACTTTTCCGGTTCAGCTTATCAATGTGTTGTTTGCTTTAGCACCTCGAGCAAATGGAAAAAGGCACCCATGTCCAAAACTCACTTACCAATAGTGTACATTATTTTTTCATCTACCCCCTTTTTGTGTATGGTGCTAATGAGCTTCTAGGGAGGCTAGCCAAAGCTCCCCTTCGAAAAAGAAACATCAATCACCTCCATCGCCTGGCTCAGAGGTTTATGATCTGTTACCTGCAGTTTCGATTATGTACGTTCTGCTGTTTCTTGTTTATTGCTTTACCAGTACTGAATTACAGCAGCTCGCCTCATGCGACTGTAAACCATGATGAGCTGGCAAAATCTGAGACCACATTCAGAACAGCCACATAATTGAATTTTCTCTTACTTGATTAACAGAAGTGGAGTTAATTCTCTTGGTTTTGTAGTGAAACAGCATGCAGAAGGCCTAAGTATTATGCTCCATCTCTCTTTCTCTTCATGCCCTCATCAAATACCACCAGGCATACAATCGTGAAGACTGAAAAGGCCAAAGCAGGAGACAGCCAGGCAATAAAGTACATGTGCTACAAAATTCATCTAACCTCATGAGCTCATGCAATCATCTAGAATTGAAAAGGCTTGCGATGACAAGCTACCTGCGAGCAAAACTCCAACCGTATGGTGTGTACTGTTTTATAGTTATGTTTTATTTTGGCTGATAGTATACCTACATGATAGGAGTGTTAGCCCATCGGGTACTTGTGTTGATGTTATTGTGGACATTGCCGTCTCTCCTAGGGACTCTTCGCTGTCAACACTGTAAGATTTTTGTCATGCGATATGTCGATACTTATCAGAGGACGTGTTTACCAGACAAAACAAAACAACTCTCCTTCCCCTGGAAGTCGAAACCTCTAGTACTAAGGCAGTTGATAATTCAGATGAAGAATCATGTGTGTTTGAATTATTTCCCATGTTCAATCTCATGTTCATTCTAGCAACGCAGGCAGTGCAGCTGACAGCAAGGGGCAAGATGAAGGAGATGAGAATTTCAAAGTTGTCATGATAACTCCTTGCCTGGATCCCTTCCTCGTGCCACTTTATGAAAACCTTTCTGAACTTCCGTAAGTTGCTAATATTACCCTATGCTGTATGTTTATCTTACTTACCTAATTGTATAAGTCATTTATGTGAAGTAAAGGGATGGTTTGGGACCACCAAATCCTTGCATACTCCCTTTGCGGAAACGTGTGCTACCATGCGTCCAGAGGATGTCCAGTACGTTACCCAGCTACTCCACCCTTACCACGTGTCCACTGATGTTTTATCGCAGAGGAATACTGAAAGAACTTGCATTCACCCAAAGCAGCATATACATAAACACCACACGTGTAGATCCTGGCCAACTCTACATCGATAATCAGGGTCTCTATCTTTCCAACAAAAAGTGTCTGGCTGTGGGAATCATGACTGGAACAGTCTCCGAGAGTTTTTTAGTCAATTCTGCCAAGGCAGGGTGTCACACCTCCCCATTCTAGGTACACAAGGTGACCATTGCACCATTCGAGCAAGACTGGAGACATGATGCCTCATTGTGGGGCTTATTATTCAAATTTTCTATTGTATCTGGTGCCAGCTCGCAGCAGGGCTTCAGCTTCAGTACCTGCGGCAAGGGTAAGGTGACACCGGACGTTCACATGAGTTTTTCTTCTAGTATTATCCATGATACCTGTCTAACGCATATGTTTCAGCCTCCATGCCATCTTCTCCAATCAAAAAAGTTGGTGCACTCAAAGCTGTTTCTTCCCCACTTCTTGTGGTCTCTACTGAGACATTCTATCCTGGTTCAAGGTCATTTGACGATTTAAGTTAGTTCAGCATATTTCTTTTGAGTCACTACTCACTATTGTCTATCATTTAGTCCCCTGTCTATGATGGCAGGCACAAGAAAGGTCGGCAGGGGTTTGCGTTCACTGAGGCAGATTTTTGTTGCCTCCGTGCTTGGATGGTCTACCGACAGGCACCATGCGAGGTTCCTTTGGGCTCGATTGTGTCCATTGGCTATACACTGTCGACTTATATGGGTAACAGTGGGCTCGCTTTGTCATCTAATATCCAATTTGTTATCTTGCTCGCCAAAACTGATTAGACACAATTTTTTGCATACCATCGAAAATCTATCATAATGTACTTTATTCGCTAGATAGACAAAAAACAATTTCTTGGTCAACTAATGAAGGTGAAATATTACAGACTACTGTAACAGACAAAGAGATATCCATGGCACTGTGCCAAATTTAACTCCATAAGACCGATAACGCCATCTGTTCCACAGCAGTCCTTCACGTTTCAAAGGGCTACATACAGCTGTCTTATACAGGAGATTAAAGACCATAAGGAACCACTGGGAAGGCTGGTCAGGTGTGATCAACACCGTCGGGCGCGAACCGATGACCGATGATTGCCATCAAAACCACGTTGTAAATTAATCGAGGGTGTGCGCCATCACAAGAATATATATAGACAACACGAACAATACATACAAACATTATCAACTGCTTACATACGACGATGGCTAAGTAATCATGTGACGGCATTTGGCGCAACGTCAGGGTGGAATTTCTCCCACGGTACCTCAGTTGGAAGCGGAATCCGGAAATAACCTCGTTCTCAATAATGAGAACTCGGAAAACGATGGCCCACTAGACTCAAGTACTAGCAGTTGAACCTACAACCACAATCAGCAATCACCTGGTTTATCATCGCATATCGCCATCAATACTACCCTGGACCAGCAGAACAGATGTTTCACTGTCGTAATCTGATGCACATAACCGTATGGGACTCCAGGTGCCGCAACCACCATGTGCATGTTCGGATTTGGCTGAAAATTAACCGTATGTCCAGCACCTCATCGATCATCATTGAATGAATCATTACAAACACTGCAGCCTGAGACACACGATGTCAATTCGCAGGAACGAGCACGCAAGTTACCTAGTGGCATGATACTCAGTAACAGACAAGTTTGACATGTCTCTGTCCTGGTGAGTTTATTTATTTTTTGGGGTGCCAACTGGAAGGCATTTAAATGGGAGACAGTACAAGGATATCGCGATATAATGTAGGGATGGACATGATCTGTGTTAGGATATCCGATACACTCCGGATACCTAGACCATATGCCGGAGCACCACACCGCATTGGGACGCCTTTGGTGACTGGTCGGGGAAAGCCCGTGGCAAGAGGTCACAAACCACATCTGAGCGTGATGCCTCCTGATGCCTCCTGATGCCAAGATGAATATTTATGGCCCACTCTATGGAACACTAGGTTGAGATCTCCTCCAATTCTACGCTCCAGGATTTCAGATGTTGGGGCTAGCACACGACTTTTGCCATCTTCTGGGCGCTCCTACAGACTTGATACTACCGGCCTTGCTTTTCCCATTTGTCGTTTGGTATCTTCGTCGTCTTTATGCAGGGTATCCTCCAGGTCCAGGAGGTCTCCCTTATATTGGGGCTGTCCTCTCTATGCCAAAGGAGAAGGAATGGATCACCTACACGCTATGGAAACGTAAATATGGCCCCATTGTCGATCTTCGTGTTTTAGGACAAAACATCGTCATTCTCAATACCTCTGAACTGGCGAGTGAACTTTTGAATAACCGCTCAGGAATATACTCGGACAGGCCAAGAATTCCGATGTTAGAAATGTTAGTTGTGGTTTATCATCGTTCCCATGCACGCTAATCGCGGGAGGATGCAGGATGGGATTTCTTGAATGGAATGTTGGTATAATGCCTCTAGGTCCCAAACACACCGCCTCGCGAAGGCACCTTCTGCAAGCCTTTTCTCCACAGCAGGTACATAAGTACCGTGGCATTCAGCAGAAAAGTGTAGACGTTTTGCTTAGTGGAATAATTGAATCGCCTTCTAATTTCTTGTCGCATATCCGACGGTTAAGGTTTTATCCTTGACATCTTTTCTGTTTCTGACGATGAATCCACAGAACTGTCACATCAGTCCTTCTGGAAGTCTTGTTCGGACTCCATTTAGAAAGCGATCAATGCAAGGAATTCGCTATGGTGAATGAGGCGTTTGTGGCAGCCTCTACGAGTGCTGGATCGCCAGTTGGATACCTCGTGAATGTTTTCCCTTTATGTGCGTGCTTTCCTGGTGCTATAGTATTGGGCCTCAGAGAACATCCAGTCAGGTTTTGGCCGGCTTTCCTTCCTGGAGGGGGTTTCAAAAAGGAGGCCAGAGAATGCCGTGCTCTCACAGTGAAGGTCGTGGACCTGCTAACAGCTCAATCACATAAAAAGGTATATATTTTCCAATTCTTTTATCATGATCCCCATCTTTACGTTCTTTTCCCAGGCCAGCTCTGAACCTCCTGTATCCTTACCCGCTCATTTCGAGAAAAATGATTCAAAGGAATCGATGTCGGCAGTTCACGCTGCAGCGGTAACGTCCTTCTCAGGTACTTTCCATTGTTATAAGCATCACCACCTGGTGTATCTATTAAAATTGTCTCAAGCTGGCATAGAAACCAGTACATCCGTGCTAACGACATTTGTACTCGCCATGCTCCTGCAGCCTGCCGTTCAGCGGGATGCTCAGACTCAAATTGACCAGGTCCTCTCCGGAAGGCTTCCCAATTCAGAAGACAGAGCGGCAAACCGTCTTCCCATAGTGGATGCAGTCCTAAAGGAGTGTTACCGGTGGGCCCCCCCTGGTCCATTTGGTGAGTGTTTTGACTGTCAATCACAATACTGTACTTGACAGGGAAACCCACAGGCATGCCGCATCGACTGTCGAAACAAGATGTCATTGGCGAATACACTCTTCCACAGGATACCATTGTTATCAGTAACATGTGGTGCGGCGTGTGAAATCTGTGTTGATTCTAAGCCCGTTCTAATCTGTTAACAGGGCTATCTTACATGATGAAAATGTCTATCCTCGTCCCATGGAGTTTTCCCCAGAACGCTTTTTGAATGGAACGAATGAGCCAGATCCTAGGGATCATATATTTGGCTATGGCAAACGGTTTCTACACTTCACATATCCATCCCAAATCCGATCTAAGTAAATCTTGACAGTATGTGTCCGGGAAGAAACCTCGCCGAAGGCACATTATGGCTTGGAATTGCCTCCATCCTCGCAGCTTTTAATATAACCCCAGAACTGGATAAAGCGGGAGTGCCAATCTTGCCAGATGCAGAATATACATCGGGCGTCATGAGGTACATTTTCCATCCACATTGGACTGCGAAAAGGCTCATTTTTGATTGGTTAGTCGTCCTAAAGATTTCCGTTGCATAATCCTGCCCCGGTCAGAACGTGTGTACGAGATGGTTCGGCAGAGTACTACGTAAATATCAGTGTCGGCACTTTCCAAAAGTTTCTCCATGTTCTCCTTTTGTGCAATACAACTCGTCCACAAAGATTTGAACGGATAGATAATTGCATCCAACGCACCCAACAGGCCAGGAAATCGAAGTTTCTTATTGAAGGACTTTCCGTTGTTGAGGATTCACTAGTGAGGGGCTCGAGGAATGGACTGTTGGAATGAATGGTCGGATCTTAGGTTCGGACATTAGCACAGCACACCCAGAAAGTCTGTGGATCCCGGCTTTTTGCACAGCCACCCCTCCCTCTTTCAAGGAAATGCAAATTCAGTGTTCACCAGGCTTTGACGCCAGATAGGTAGGCTACAATGTACCGAACAATACAGTCTATCGAACACATACAGTGTATCAAATGATATGGGTTTGGTGGACACCGTCGAATGCTCTCATAGTATGTATAACATGTACTAGTATCAAATGAATACACTTTTACAATTCTTGCTTGTGATACACTATGAAGAATGTTAATATACAGATCAGAGATAGCGTTGGACATGGTACTCGGCAACAGCAATGGCAATGGCATCGGCATAGATATATGGCATTGGCATCAGGCTAATGGTCTTGGTATAGATGTGCATAGGAGACTGTATGGCCTAGCTATGGGCAATGATGCAATGATTTTCTATGTAGTGCAGACCTACCAAATGGGATCAGCTTGCCAACCTGATTGGTGTTGGTCAATGCTGCTGATGCCACCTAAGGGAATTTCCTGATGCCAAAGGTTATATAGTGACATGTATGATAAATGCCTCATTTAGCAATAATTCATTTGTTGTAGTATGCAGACTGATGAAATGGGTCGGCACTGGCACTGGCAGAAATTAAAAATTTACCAACATCGGCAGCAGCAGATGCATAATACAGACCTTCATGAAATCAGAAATTGGCATCAGAATTGAGCACAGCACCAGCACCGGGATTAGGGATCAGGCAGAAAATGTTCAGTGTTCCAAAAGCACCAACAATTATTACTACATGTTCATGTGTAGAATATGTAAATGAAATAAATGAGCATCATCCATCATCCATAGTGTCCATATCATCAGAGCCACGCAACCAAGTGTCATCAACATAATCAAAGTCTGCATGAGTATAGATGGGCAGCATGATGTGAGAAGGAGTGGGGTGCTCTATCTGGTAGGTGCTGGGGGACTCATCACTAAAATTGTCCTCTGAGTCAGAATCAGCACTGGCATCATCAGCATCGGCATTGGATTCACCCCGAGGTCCAGTAGAATCTGTCTCTGAAGATGAGAGAAAAACATCTGCTGCATCAGATGCAGTGGCAAAAGCTGATAGGGGATTTGAGGGTGGAGATGAAGAGGTAGAATCATCGAGGTAGAAGTCAGCGGCATCAATGCTGGTGATAGGTCCACTATGGCAGCAGAGCTCTGAAATCAAGATATCACACTCGGACACCTCCTTCCCAAAGTTCTACGATTTCACGAATGCTTATGAATGCCTACGAATGCACAAAACAACGAAACGACACTTCGAAACGTTTCGAAAGATTTCGAATCATTTCAAACGACTTCGGCCACTGTATTCCTATTGTACTGAACCTCGAACACACACTCCCACCATTACACACACTAACACATCACGTTCCCGCCACCACAAACACGAAGAAACACAATGGCTAGCAACTTAGCATGCATTGAGGCGCTTTTTGACATATTCATGATTTATTGGAACCACAAGACAAGGAGATTTGATATATCATGTATATGGCATGTTTCTTTCTTATCACTTTCTCATTTACTTCGTGATTTCAACACCTTGTTCACTGCCTCACATTTACCACATGTTTTGCCTCATGGCCTTTTACCTTATTAGTACTATCTCTCTAAAACATATATAGTTTGGTGTATTTACTGTCAATAGAGCAGAAAAATGTCTTCTCACATCGCCTATCGTCTGACTTAAGGGTTTAGCTCTTGAGTTTTAGCTCAGTCTTCGCCCGAACTCACTCAAAGTATTCTGCAAACTATGTTGTTTCGCCACATTGACTCTCGAAACTCTCGTCACATCGCCTATCTATCATGTCATTGTCTCTTACCTCGCTTTCAACTATTGTCACCATCTCCCAAACTCGTGAAACCATTTCGGAGTGTTTTGCATTACTTCGGACAGCTTCGCAGAATTTTGCACAGTCTAATATGGCTTTGCAACATCATACAGTACATTTACCGGCCTTTGGATAACGTGGTGATATTCAGTACCACCTCGCAACCTTTCTCTGACTCGTGTTATATCTCCTAAGACCTGTTTAGTTGGTTTTGGTTGAGTTTCCAGGTTGAGCATCATCACTGGTTGGGGAACCCATAGGGGCAGATGATGAATCAGAACCATATGCCATGGCTGCCTGAAGGGTGGTATGCTGATAAGCATCATTTGCTACATCATCTTCACCTTGCCAAACCATGAGTGCCTCGGCATTGGCAGTGGCAGTGGGGATGGGATCGGTAGTGGGAATGGGGACGGAATCAGAATTGGCATTGGCAGCAGAGAGAGGATCAGCATCAGCAATGGGGACTGGAGCAACAGGAGCAGGGACAGGAACAATGGGAGCAGTCCCAGCATTGGACACATCGGATTCAGCATCTGAAAAATATAGGCCAGCATTGTGACCAGTAACTGTGGGTGGTCGACTGTAGGCAGAGACAACTGTTGGGAGACTTGGTGCATCTGACCACTCCTTCTTTTGCTGCATGCCATCAGGTAGAGACCCTGCATACCCAGAATGCTGTGCCTTTCCCTTGCCCTTGGTCACCTGATTGATTGCTAAAACCTCATTCTCTGTAATATCAACACCACAGGTCCACTTGTAGGAGGTTGGGGGAAGGGCCTTCAGGTGCTCAAGTTCAGCCTGTGCATGTGCAGATACCAGTTCCGATTGTCTTCTTACGGCTGACCATCTCCCAGCATGTCCATGGTTGTTTTTTGATGCCAATGCTGTTGCCATTGCTGGTGCTGGTGCCGGTGCCATTGTTAACTTATGTGGTTTGGACTGAAGCTCCTTGAGCAGGGCTAGCTCATGAAGCCATTGGAACCCTGCTGCTTGCCTGACATTTGCATTCATCGCAGCCTCTGCTGATGATTCGCAGCCATCTATGAAGTTCTGCATTCCGTGTGCTTCATTGACAAATCCCCAATGAGAGCCTGCAGGTCAATGCAAGATCAGCAGTCGGCTTGGCCATTGGCAGCATTGTCTGCTGGCTGGCTATCGGTGGGCGGTGAGCCAGTGATCACAGGGGCAGGGATATACTGCCGATAGTTATTGAGGCACTTATCCAGGGTGTCACTGGCAAAAATTTGCCCCAGTGCCAGTTCACTATTGTGTCTCCACCAATCACATACATATGAATCCACCAGACAGCTAGGACTATCGCTGGCAACACCATCATCCAATGAGGCCAAGAGAGATGGATAGAATTCAAGGGGTAGGTGGTCCAAATTCACATTGGCAAGACTGTTGGCCAAGGACCGAAGAAGGATTGGCACATCCATCATAAGGCCGATGGAGGTGCTGATGCCGATGCAAGACATGACATACATCTGTCATACTTGTCAGTGATGTATACTTACTTCCTTTAGGAAAGATCTGAACATACAAGCTCAGCATAGAGAATTTTTTGCATCCAACGTTGTTTTACAAAGTTTGCCTGGTCTAACTCCAACAAAACTTGACAGAGTCAGGACTCCGCATACCAAATGATCTCTTGTGTCCACATTTGGAGTTGCCCTTTCGGGCCTGATTGCAAAGAAAAAGGGTTGAAGATTGAGAGACTTTTGTTTGACATGGTCGTGGTTGGTGATCAAGATAATCATGTTTACATAATACATGTGGCCCTTTTCAGTCACAGAGGGGAGATATAATCAGCATTTGTTGATCTAAATGCATTGTCAGCCCTCAATGCTAATTCATACCATGAAGTGTGCTGGTGATTAGCAAGGCTGGTGATTAGCAAGGCTAGCGGACCAGGAAGGGTATTCTCAGACTGTGAGGCTGACTGCCACCATTGGCTGTGATAGATGAAATACTGCACAGTCCACTGCATTTCATATGTGACCAGTAGAGATTCCTCCCTCCATCAATTTCTCTGAGCCTGTGACCAAAGCCAATGTACTGACCTGACTATGAAAATTGTTAGTACAATGAATATGGATGGCTACAAAATATATTTACATTCCCAGAATCAGCCGGCATCAGCATTGGCATTGGCATTGGCACTGGCACCAGCATCAGCCATGAGACCAGTACAAATGTGGGAATTATGCCAAATCCAGGACAGACAAACAGAGGTGGAACCAGGAACATTCAGATTCAAAATAGCTGTGCTGGCATTGAGGTCATCCTTGGTTAACTGCTGAAACATACTCAATGTGTCATCATCACAATCCAGTGCCAGCAATCAGTTATGGCGATGGTTATACATTTGGGCATGCAAGCTAATTTTGTTAACCAACTCATGG
Source organism: Tricholoma matsutake (assembly GCA_026075535.2). Taxonomy (NCBI): domain Eukaryota; kingdom Fungi; phylum Basidiomycota; class Agaricomycetes; order Agaricales; family Tricholomataceae; genus Tricholoma; species Tricholoma matsutake. The sequence goes on along the minus strand of AP026543.1, from coordinate 9,429,719 downwards.
ACAACAGCTTGTGACTGGGTGTGAACTCCCTTTCGTGGCACTGCTCGAATGATGTGTGAATATTGAAATGATTTGTTGGCAATGAGTTCCCGCAGCTGGTGCAGCAGTTGGCTTGCCTGGATCTTGTGGAGGTTAATCTCTACATCCGCAAGATTGCCATTAGAGGGGAGGTATACTTGTTGCTCCTCAACTGGAATAGCATGTGTGTGGGCTGGGAGATCTGACAGGCCCAATGCTACAGCACTGTCATCATCCAGGTCACCGGGGGTATCAAATTTGCCTTCATTATCACAGGTGATCCATGAGGGAGCAATGTCATGATCAGCAATGTCAGCAGCATTTTGTAACTGCATTAAGGTTACCATGTGAGATGTGAGAGCTTCTCTTTCCTGTTCAACAGCTTGTGTGTCAGAAATGTGAGGTGATTTACCAAGTCGATGGACTTTGTCTCATAATTCAATCCTGGTGACAATCAATTATGGGTTGTGATTGGTGGTAGGCAGTACAACTCACTGCATTTGTTCAAAAAGAATAGCAAAATCAATCCACTCCTCGACCATGGATTGAACCAGTGCCAATGCCAAAGTTAAGGCCAATCCCGCTCCCGCTGCCAATCCTGTCCCCACTGCCAATCCTGTCCCCACTGCCGATGCCGTTTCTGATATGTGAGTGGCATACATATCCATTACCCTGATATCTGTGAGCCTTAGGGATTCTGCTGCCCTCACTTCATCCTCCCATCGTTTGATTGCCAGTTGGCCAAATGCTGCTGTTAGTTCACCATGGTATTGGCCAAGTTGTGTAGAGTTCTCAAGGGCTTCCTGAGATTTTGAGCAGAGTGTGACTGTCATGCCAAGCATTTTCTTGTGATTTGAATCTGTAGCATGATCATCAAGCATTTCTGCCTGATGTGGCAAGGTCGCTGTTCTGACTGTCAGGGAAATGGAATTCAGTGATGCCCACAGAGACTCAAGTATCTCTCCTGCTACAATGCCAGACCCTGGAATGAAAGATGGAGCATAGCGAAAAAAAGCATTCGTCCTTGTGGCCATGAACATGCAAAAGCCCAATGGCCTGGTCAATGGTCAAGCCGGCCAGAAGATGGGCACCAATACATTCCCGAAGGTGGATAATGTACTGGCAGACAATGTTGTAAATGAGCATGACTCCCTGTTGAGGGTCAACTCTGGTGGTCTTCAGTGCTTGAAGGAAAGCAAAGGCGACATTATTTTGCTGTTCTCCATGAAACAGGTCTACCAATGCATTGGGCACATAACATCCATGCTGTGCACACACAATGGCTGCTACTCCAGTCCTGTCACATGCCTTTGACACCAGAAAAGCATTCACAATGGCTAGGAATTTATTTTCGCAAGGAGCCTTCTGGAAACCCAAATACAAATCAGACTGGCTTTGGGGATGGCATTGGGAATGGCATTGGCCACCACCAAGGGAAGGTACCTACCGTTAATTGTTCTATGGCGGCTTGGAGAAACAGCTCATATTCAGCCCAATTTGGGGCCATCCCACCTCCATCCCATAGCCATATATCAGTATTGGAGTTTTTCTGCTGAACATGATCAGCTTTGAAATTGCCATCGGCCATGAATATGCATTTAAAAACAAATCTGAAATCCATAGTATCATTTTAGATGCCACTGCACCGAGATATTTTGACACCCACCAGTTTGTATTGTCCTTCCAATTTTCCAGTATATTAATGCCTACTTGAGGACAGGCTGGACAGAAATTGGCAAGTGATCCTGGTTCAGGATTCAAAGGATCTCTTTGATTGTGTCCATACCCTGCCCACTTCAATCTTTTCATCCAACGCCATAAGTGGGACATGCACTGAAGCTCATGGTAGAGATTGACCACTTTGGCAGGCCTCATCAGCAATGTTACACGCCGAATCAGCTGGTAAAACTGATAGGCCGATGTCTTTAATTCCAGATTACAGAGCCAAAAATGGTCTAGGACCTACACAGTGAACAGAGTCCATATGTTGGTGAAGCTTGTGGGTAGTAAGTTACTGGTTACCAGGTCCAAGGGAATTTGGTGTTCCCCCTGACACTGGCAGGTAACCATCACTAAGTGATGTATTCCATTTGTATGGACCACATGAATATAACTGTTGTTCAAGGCATTGGCAGTTGGGATGGCATTGGCAGTTGGGATGGCATTGGCAGTTTGATTAGGATTAGGAAAATATGGTTGAAACCCATGGATGTCGACATTGGCATGCTCAACTTCAGATTCATCATTGCCATCAAAGACGTCTTGGAAACTGTTCTCAACATCAATATTCCCCCTCCCTTGATGCCAAAGGGCATCAAGGCGATTAAAAAATGTTGAGTCGGCCCAGTCATCAGCCTGAGACTCATTATATGCATCTGAGGTTGAGTCAGGTGAAGAGGGCTGATGCCAGTGCTGTTGCCAATCGTTTGCCTGCCAATTGGTCGACTCTTGCTCTGCTTTATCCTTCATGTCTTCAAATGTCTCCAGATATTTCATTTAGAAGTTCAGAGTGTTGCAAATCGGCTGATCCATCTGGTGCTGGACTAAAATGTATATGCCAACCTCCCGTAGCTCAGCCCAGCGGAAGTGCATGCCGGTCCAGCATTCAATGTGATGGAAGGGATTTCGCCTGTGGGTTACACACATGCATGTGCAGCAAAGCATGCGTCCCAGTGAACAATCAACGCATTGCCAAATTGCCTGTTTATTGAATGGACAGTGGTTTTGTCAACCAACCATGCCTGCCAAGTGAGGGATGCTTGCAGCAATTCATCTACTTGTCCCACAAGCTCCAGTACATAGTCTTGCTGTCTCTATTATTTGTATATGAGCCTGCTCCATAAGCAATCAGTGTCAGAAACTAACCATGCCAATGTGTGGCTGAGTCGGCTCGGCAGCCACCTGAGGTTCTTGCATGTCCCATTCTGGAGCAACATTGGGATTATCCTCTATAACAGAATTTGATTGACCCGGTTCTTCCACTGCAGTCAGGGGGACCTTGATGCACTTTGTTTTTGGTCCATGTTTTGTGTTGACCTCAACTTCTACATGTGTAACAGTATCGACTGCATCGTCATTGTCCTCATGCAGGGGGGCATTCTTCTTTGATCTTCTCTTTTGCTTGTAAGGAACTCTTGTTAGGCTCATGATGATTTGAGGTGAGTCACAATGACACCCATTTATTGATGGGGCTATTGTACTATTGACCTCATGTGATCCTCGTGTCGATGATATGTTTTATGTCAATGACAAGAATGATTCTTTCCTTCACATCAGTCCCCCCCAATGCTGCCTGAGCCATCAGAGAACCCACAGTTGAGACAGTACCAAAAGGGAAGCAGATATATGGTTGAAGAGCAGAAGATCATTGAGCCTTATAAAGTTGCATTCCAATCGCAGGAATCGAAAGCTGGCCGATTGCAAATACTCAAGTGCGACATCCTCCCAGCAATATTCAACTACTGGGCATCAATTGACAGGGCCCCTATGGATGAGGAGGAGAGTCGCATTCATGCCAAGGTAAATTCACAAGCATGTGAAGGTTGTATTATTGATCACATTGCCAGGAACTAACAACCTGGCTTTCCAACAACTGGAAAATGACCAAAGGCCTCTCACGGAAATCGAACGACTTCAAAGTAAAGTGGTCGGAAGTCATTTGGAGCTTGTACTGGGACCAAGTTTTACAACAGATTGCAAACCTGCCACCACAAGTACACAAGGATGGTTCCAAGCACAACTGCCAGCTATCAAGCATGTTTTCAACACCATGAATGCAGAGGAGAAAGCCATCCTTGAAGTTGAACAGGAGAAAATGATGCGGGAAGGATATCCCGAGCAGACAAAGCAAGGGTAAGTTGAAGCCGATGCCATTGCTGTTGCCGGACATAATAAAAATTTCACAGTCTAGCAGAGAAATACCTCCTTAAGCATGTGGTGGATCCTATGCACATCTATCACAAGGCCAGCCTCAGAATTCCTCCTTTCTGAAATATAGTTAGAAATTCTTTGCAAAATATTATATTTGTGACTAAATTTCTACAAACAGAAATTCAAAAATTACCCATTAGAAATATACTTTGAAAATCAATATTTCTGGTTAAATTTCTCATGACATTTCAGTGTAGATACTGGAAGTATTTCTGTAAGGTGATGTTTAACTTATCAATTGCCTGAAAGGCTTTCAGAAATTAGATCAGAAACTTTTATTTTCTGGTCATGCTTTCTGATCCATAAAAGAATTTCTTTCTGGTTGGTCAAAGTCTGTGTGAAAGCGTGACTTTCACAACAAGCCTTTCAGCAGCTGTTCAGTTTAACATTCTGAGAGTGGAGGGGCTGGCTTTCAATCTGCAGAAATAGTTTCAGAAAGGCTAGCTTTCAACCTCATGATTGGTATAGTGAAGGTAATAATTTCACATCAGGTTTTCAAGATTGTGAAAGGCAAACATTCTAATAGAGATTTCACCACCTTGAAATATTAAATTTTATGGGCGGGCACTAGTGGGCACTACCTTTCACAAAGTTGAAATTTAATATTTCTAGGTGGTGAAATCTCTATTAGAATGTTTGCCTTTCATGATCTTGAAAACCTGATATGAAATTATTACTTTCACTATACCAATCATGAGGTTGAAAGCTAGCCTTTCTGAAACTATTTCTGCAGATTGAAAGCCAGCCCCTCCGCTCTCAGAATGTTAAACTGAACAGCTGCTGAAAGGCTTGTTGTGAAAGTCATGCTTTCACACAGACTTTGACCAACCAGAAAGAAATTCTTTTATGGATCAGAAAGCATGACCAGAAAATAAAAGTTTCTGATCTAATTTCTGAAAGCCTTTCAGGCAATTGATAAGTTAAACATCACCTTACAGAAATACTTCCAGTATCTACACTGAAATGTCATGAGAAATTTAACCAGAAATATTGATTTTCAAAGTATATTTCTAATGGGTAATTTTTTGAATTTCTGTTTGTAGAAATTTAGTTGCAAATATAATATTTCGCAAAGAATTTCTAACTATATTTCAGAAAGGAGAAATTATGAGGCTGGCCTTGTGTATACCAAGCATTGTAATTCACTACAGTACACACAGCTAAGTCATACTGTTATGGTGAAGTGGTGCCTGATGCCAATGCTGTACTTCTATGCCAATGCCAATGCCATTGCCATTGCCAAGTACCATGTATGCTATCTCTGATCTGTATATTATTAACATTCTTCATAGTGTATCACAAGCAAGAATTGTAAAAGTGTATTCATTTAATACTAGTACATGTTATACATACTATGAGAGCATTCGACGGCATCCACTGAACCCATATCATTCAATACACTGTATGCGTTCGATAGACCATATTATTCAGTACAGTGTAGCTTACCTAGTGTTTTAAGGTTCAGTTCGGTCTGGTTTTTTGACCTCTAAGAGGCTTAACCATAACTGCAACCAGTCTAGACCAGCATCCCAAGTCAGTTGGACTGGTTCCCCCCCTGTTTTTTGGGCACAACTAATTTAATTATGTATACAAAATAAATAAATACATAAACACCCTGCGAGCAGTTGCTCACAGTGGTGCAGTATACATTTGAAAAGAAAAAGAAAAGAAAAAGAAATAGCCCCACCATCTCACATTTGTAGCAAGGGTGGGGTCCCACTGCCATTTGTTTGTTCACTGTTCCCTGTCATTCATTGTTCCCTGCTGTTCATTGTCCCCATTGTTTGTCGTTCCCTGCCATTTGTTGTTCCCCCTCATTCATCATCTCTCCTGGCTGCTGCCATCAGCACCTCCATACCTCCCTATGAGCAGTGGATCACAGGTGGGGTGGTGGTGCTGTGTGACGTGGCATTGGTGGTGGTCATCACTGGACAGCACTGGGGCTGGGGCCAGGGTAGGGATCCACCCCATGAACAGTTGCTCGCGGGCATGGGTGGTTGTTGATTGGTGGGTGTCTGAGTGAAACATAGAACCACCCTTGCAGGCATGGGTGTCATCTTGTAGGCAGTGAGGTAAAGGACTTACCACCCCACGAGCAGTGGCTTGTGGTGGTGGGTGTTGTTAGCAGGCGAGGTGTGGCAACTAAAGAAATAAAACATATCGTTAGTGGATAAAACAAAGCAAAGAAGAAGAAAATGTACCAGGGGGCCAAACGATGCATCGTTTGGGCCCCTGCCTTGCCCTCATTCCCTTGTTCTCCCTTCTTGTCATCCTCATTGTCTCCATTTCTCCCCAAACAAGCCCCTCACATCCCATTTGGATGGGGAGAAGGAGTTGGGCATGCATCATGTGTCGTTGTAAAAAGTAGTAGATAACCTAAAAACAATAGAAAAAAACAGTTAGTACTTGAACAAGAATGAAAACAACAATAAAAATACTTAGTTTACATTGTGTTGAGGGGCCTCGAGACCCTTGTGTGTGTGTCATTGGTGGTGAGTGGACAGAGTGCAGCATGGGAATGAGTCTTGTAACCAAACACATCAACTTCGCATGATGCAAACAATGCGTAATGTGTTCGTTTACCATGAACAAACAAGTACAACTACTACTACATATATAAACCCCAGCAATCGACATGGCCTCCCTCATAGTTAGCTTATTATACATAATATGTACATTAGTTTATTATTCTATAGGGTACATAACCTAAGTGCAAAAAGACCGGTTACAACCAGTTTTACCACAGTTTTCAAATGTTTTCAAAGTAAGTTAACCATTAACTGAACCATGGTTTCGGTTACACACTTTTTTTAGAAAAATAGACTGGACCAATGCATGGACTGCGGTTTGGTCCAGTTCAGTCTTCGGTCCTATGGACTGAACCTTGATACTACACTAAGCTTACCTATGTGTTGATGCATCACATGTGCTGCACCCAACATGTGATGGGAACATTTCTGTTGATTATGCACCAACAACTCTGCCACCATGCTGGAAAATGACAGCTGAGACGGTAAATGAGCCTTCACACCCAAAACAGGCACAAACAAGACATTGTTTGTGCCCTAAGTCTGTTTTATGTTTCTTGTTTCTTTCAACCAACTAACTGTTTTCATTAGTTTTAGGTCATAAACATGTTGCAAGGATGGTCCCACCCCATGCCCAACCATGGATAACCACCCTAAGGCAACAAAACAAAGCACCAGGGCTCCACATTGACAAGAAACAACCAAGCACCTGCCCCAGCACCCACAACAATGACAGACAACCCATCACCCACCCCCAGCCCTGTGAGCCACTGCTTGCAGGGTGGATGGTGGCTAGCAACCAACGATGTCAACAATGAGCACCAGCGCCCATGGAGAATCACCTCAATCAAGAGCATGACCATGACAACAACTATGGCAATGAGAATGAGGTGACGACTGAGCATGACCCAGGACCCTCACCACTGGCACAACCACCCTACGATGACAGAGCATGACCATGACAACAACTATGGCAATGAGAATGAGGTGATGACTGAGCATGACCCAGGACCCTCACCACTGGCACAACCACCCTACGATGATGACAGACACCAGCACATGCACCCGACACCCCATGATGATGATGAAGGACCTGTGTTTGATGGCATGGACAAGAATGGCAGTGGGAGGGGCACAATGGGGAGCGGTGTAACCGTGCACTCAGGTGTGCACACAGTAGATACAGTCATGTGATCTATGTGGTCATGTGATCCCGTGTTGATATCCACGTAGACAAGGGATTGTCTTATCATCGCTACCACAGCATTGCTATACACAGCTGTTGCCCTTGCTTTCAGGTGTTTCCCTTCTGCTTCTGTGAGACTGCATGTCTCCATCTGGTGACAACATGGAGATTCGACTCTGCGCATTCAGTCATGGCTCCATACCATTGAGCTTACAACTTCACTGGTGAACCAGGTGCCACCGAAGATCCAGCCGACTGGCTAGCAGCTCTCGAGACCAACATTTCCCAATCCAATACCAATCGAGAGAAGGTCGACCTCTTTGCTAGCAAGCTTTTTTGTGGCTCTCCTGCAAAGAAATGGTTCACCAAGCTCCCAAACAAAGGTCACAGACAATGGGATATTGTTAAACAGGAATTCAAGTCAAGGTGGTGTAACAAGATGGATACTGATACTCCTGACCTCAGCATGGTCCCAATGCCTTCCCCTGCCCTCATTGCACTACTTTCCACTGATGTCCCTAGCATTATGCCCATTCCCTCCATTGCTAGCACCCTCCCACCACCAACCAGGTGATCTACACCCACTGTCATAACAGTACATACAGAACCTCCAGCTATAACTACAACACACAACTACTACACTGAGGAAGAAGTTCACAACCTACTAATGACTGCCCGACTCGAAGGGTATGAAGAAGGATTTGAGGAAGGTCGAGAAGTGGGACAGAGAAGTCAAGGAATGATGAAATGGCCATCCGCGTCGACACAAGCACCCAAACAATGGACAACTACACTGTCGACTCAAGCACCCAGGCCACCACCTCCACTGCCACAATAGTAGCTGGCATTATTGTTAACAATCTATTGGTGCTAGTCAATAGGCCATTGTGCACAGTACCGATGGTTTTATTACAATGACATTGTAATAGATATCCGATAGATGCAGTAGATGGTACTGTTAATGATTGTTAATGATTGTAGATGGTACCACAACCAACTGTAATACATTGTTAATGGTATTGGGGCCCATTGTTAATCATTGTAAATGGTACTGGCATCCATTGTAATACATTGTTAATCATTGTAAATGGTCATTCTAACACATTGTTAATCATTGTAAATGGTACTGGCATCCATTGTAACACATTGTTAATCATTGTAAATGGTACTGGCATCCATTGTAATACATTGTTAATAGTTGTAAATGGTACTGGCACCCAGTGTAATACATTGTTAATCATTGTAAATGGTATTGGGGCCCATTGTTAATCATTCTAAATGGTACTGGCATCCATTGTAATACATTGTTAGTCATTGTAAATGGTACTGGGGCCTATTGTTAATCATTGTAAATGGTACTGGCACCCATTGTTAATCATTGTAAATGGTCCTGGGACTCATTCTTAATGCTTGCAAATAATATTTGAACTATTGTAAATCATTGCTAATGAATAATGGCAGGCAATTCCCCATTTTCAGTGTCGTCAATCCCTCGCTTTTCCCCCTGATCCTCTCTGGCATCCAAGGCAATCTTTAGCTGGACCAAAGTCCAACTAACATCCACCACTGCTCTTTTAAGGCAAGGCAAATCAGAATCACCAGAAGAAGTATTACCTTGCATCCACCAAGCCAAAGCAAGAATAACCACAAGAAAGCCATTCACTCCACCACATAACAGCTGTGACCATGAAGGGTCAGAGGGTATAAGTTGAGAGAGTTCATCACCCCACCAGCCTGGCTGAATAGCCTTCCACCATGCAAACCAGTGATTGCCAAAATCTTTGATATTTTTCAACTGTGGCATTTGATCAGCTTGTAACCGCCGGCCATTCTTCAGCCATACTCCAATCTCACCAGGTCAATTCTTGGTAGGCAAATGCTAGACATTGCTACTATTAGATTGTGAATTGGTAATTAGCTAGCACTTACAGTTTTTGGTGGATTTTCAGTCTTGAACAAAACCCAGTTTTTCAATAGATTGACCCAAAACTCTTCATCCCAAATCTTCTTCAAGAAAGGAAGAATAGCGATGACAGCACTGTCTGCTTTGTCAGCTGTAGGAAGTTGGGGTACAATAATATCATCACTGGAAGGTGTGGAAGCAGAGAATGATATCAGCGATGCTGCATTTGGAAGGGTTTTGGTTGCCTTCACAGGTGACAGTGCCCTTGTCATGTCTCCAGCATTAGAAGCAGCTCTTTATTTGCATTAGCCTCATAGTCAAAGCAAATAAGTATTGCTTACTTCATTTTCTTGCCCTTTCCCTTTTTTGATGATTTGTTGATCAAATTCGAAGCCCCTTTACCCAATCCTAGTTCATGTAATAATTGATTATTTCTTGCAATATTACTCGCTCACTCCTTCTCATAATCAGAAAGTTTCACAGTAGATGCAGAAGGGGTAGCATCGACATCAGCAGGTGCAGAAGGGGTAGGGTTGACATCAGCAGATGCAGAAGGGGTAGTATCGACATCAGCAGGTGCAGGAGTGGCTTCATGTGAGAGACCTTCCAATGCTCAGGAATCACAAGTCTTCTTATCTATTGCAAACAATGAGCTCTGAATACTGGATGCTTTTAAGACTGTCACCATAAGCAGCTTCAAGAAACCTATCGAAGTGCGATAGAAAATCATTGTTATATGAGCTTCCCAGAAACTGGGCCAATGATTGACCCTTTAATGTAGTTCCTTCATTCGAGCTATCAATTTGAAGGTTAGATTCACGAGAAATGATGGGTCAAGTCACTTACACAAGAGTTTGAATGGCACCTCCTTCTTGATGCATTGGTCCTCCCACGATGATTGTACAAGCCCAACCTGTTTGCCTGGCAATATTCTTGGCAGTATCTTCAATTGTATGAGGGAGCATGTCAATATGGCTATTGCAAATTAGAATATAATTCAAGTCATGATGGCCCAGATTTGCAACACTTACTTTTGTAGCATGCAATTGGGATTATTGTCTTCACTGTCCATGGACTTATACTCTTGCCGAAACTCTTCTACCTTTTCCTTGGTGGTTTCATCGGCTGAATTGTACCATTCCTGCATCTTCTGGTTATGAAAGGTAAAGCAATCATGATGTGTAAACTCCTTAGTCGGATTGGCTTCTTTATGTGCTTCCCACTCAGTGTTGAACTTTGGTTTAAGCTCTTCTCCATATAACTTCGCAAATGCTTGCCAGTGATGTAATAGTTGTGAAGTGCTCTTGAGATTTAGAACCTTTCAAGTGCCAGAACCCAAACTCGAACCACGACTCTTATTATAAATCCAATTGTGAATTCGCTGCCCAATATTATCATATGCCAAACAAAAGTATATAAGTGTTGGACAACTTACCTTTTTGCTTGTCTTGAGCTTGAGGAGTTTTGCATGCTCCTCATTTCCTTTTGTGAACTCTATCTCCTTAGCAGATGGGGCATCGGCAGGTCATTTGTCGTGGAAGTCTTCATAAACTTTAGCAAGAAAGGTGGGAACTGTTTTACTCTCCTGTGATTTGCAAAACCCTGCAAGCAGGTTGTAAAGCCAGGCATGCTGCTCAGGAGTCATCCAAGCTGCTTTTGGCATAGTAGTGAAAATTGCAAAGAAATTTGGAGATATGTGCAATGTGACAAGCAAGGCAAACCCCATGTGGTCGTGTTTCACAGCCAAGCCACATCCTTACTGCAGGTTTCGCAATTAAAATACATTGTAAATAGATTGATTATTGGTACAGTACTATATTAACAGTACCTACCTAATTGCATATAGGTATGAAAGATCCCATCTCCCATCATGTAACAGCTCCTGTGTCTGGAAAGGCCCGCAATTGTGGGCTTCTTTGAGCACAGGAGCTGAAGAAGATGACAACATTGTGTCGTCGTCATTGGGGCTGGGATAGGGATCCACCCCGCGAGCAGCGGCAGTTGTGTTTGTCGGTGCCAATAGTTAAATTAGTACCTAAAAAGTCTGTTAGTAAAATGAAAATGAAACGAGAAGAGAAGAAACACATTTTTCATGCTGTGGATGTGGTCACTGTCATGCAACTAGGTAGACTTGCCTGGCCAATAACGATGCATCTGGCACATGCTACAGCTACAGCTACCACTGGGCAAGTGAAACCCAGATGTCCAGGGGAGTTGCTTGGACAGCTGATGATGCTCAACCCAGAAACCCAAACAAAACCCACAAAAAGGCTTTAGATGGTATAACATGAGTCAGAGGAAGGATGCGAGGCCCTCTAGATGTCACCTGTCAGACCGACCATCAAATAGTCATAAAATAACTGCTTGTTGAAGTAGCTTGAAGCTAAAAGAATGTGTTTTGAGGAGTTGCGATGATTTTTGAGACATTGCAATGATTTTCAAGATTTCGCAGTATTTTTCGAGGTGTTGCAATATTTTTCAAGGTTTTCTCGGAGAAGGTTCGAGGAATTTCGAGTGCGCAAATATGTTTGGACACAGGATCGGGAGACTAGACGAGTAGTAGAAGTGAAACAAAGGTAAATCGAGGGAAATGAGAGCACAAATAGTGTAATGCGAGGAATCTAGAGGAATTTCAAGGAATTTTGAGGAAGTTTAGCATAAAACACCAAACTTCAGACTGAATAAGACTAAACCGAACTCTCAAATCACTGTGATCTGGGAGGAAGACGATGACAACAACTTTTTTTCTTTGTATCTAGTACATCTTTTTATATAAAATAAAGAAAGTACCTAAAAAGGCTAGAGAACATGAGGCAAACATGTGGAAAACTCGAGGCAGTGAACAAGGTGTCGAAATCACAAAGTAAATGAGAAAATGATAAGAAAGAAATGTGCCATATACATGATATATCAAATCTCCTTGTCTTGTGGTTCCAATAAATCATGAATATGTCAAAAAGCACCTCGATGTGTGCTAAGTTGCTAGCCATTGTGTTTCTTCGTGTTTGTGGTGGCGGGAACGTGATGCATTAGTGTGTGTAATGGTGGGAGCATGTGTTCGAGGTTTGGTATGATAGGAATACGGCAGCCAAAGTTGTTCAAAATGGTTTGAAGTCTTTCAAAACATTTCGAAGTGTTGTTTTGTTGTTTTGTGCATTTGTAGGCATTCGTAAGCATTCGCAAAATTGTAGGACTTTGGGAAGGAGGTGTCCGAGTGTGATATCTTGATTTCAGAGCTCTGCTGCCATAGTGGACCTATCACCATGCGCAGTGGTGCTGCAGCCTTCACAGGCCAAGGTGGACATGGTGGCTTGCAGGCAATTACAGCACAGCCACACCATAGCTAGTGTTGTGATGGCTCGGCTCAGCCTGAAAGCCGTGGCTTAGGCTCGGCTTTGGGGGGCTTAGGCTTTGTACATTGATACCAAGTAATTACAACTACAGATGGCCTCCCATTGTAAGTGTCGCTACAAATGATCTACAAATGACAAGGAAATCTATTAGAAAGAAGTGCAAGAGCATGGAGAATGGTAATAAGCTCACCAAGATGTCCAGCACATATTCTACATGCAGATAGGTAAGCTACAGTGTATTGAATGATACGGTCTATCAAACACATACAATGTATTGAATGATACAGGTTTGGTGGATGCTGTTGAACACTCTATATGTACATATATACATACTGTAGTATCGAATAAATTCACTATTACAATCCTTGCTGTCTGATACACTACATATGTGTAATGAATGTAATATATAGCTCAGTGACCTATGCATCGGACACAATTGGCACCAGCACTGGCACTGGCAATGGCAACGGCATGGGGCTTTACCACTGGGCATCACCATTGGGAATCAGGATGGGGAGTTGGCATTCATTTGTTAGACCTATGTGGTATACAGACCTACAAAATAAAATTGGTGCTGAGTGCTGGTCAGCGGCCTGGTGGCTGTGGCCGATGCTGATGCCACCTGAACAAAACCCCGATGACGAAGGTTGTACAGCATCATGCATGACAAACTGAGTAAAGGCCTCATTTAAGTGATAATTAATTTGTTGTAGTATACAGACCTACAAAATGAGGTTGGTGCCAAGTGCTGCTCAGCAACCCAGTGGCTGGGCCAATGCCGATGCTGATGCCACCTAAAATAAATTCCTGATGCCGATGCCTCGTTTATGCAATAATTAATTTGTTCAATGTAGTATGCAGACCTCCAAAATGAGGTTGGTGCCAGGTGGTGCTTGGTACCCCAGTGGGTGTGGCCGATGCCGATGCCGATGCCACCTAAAAAAAATCTCAATGCCAAAGGTTGTACAGTGTCATGTATGATATACTCAGTAAATGCCTCTGTTTATGTGATAATTAATTTGCTGTAGTATGAAGACTTACAAAATGAGGTCAGTGCCAAGTGCTGCTCGGCAACCCAGTGGCTGTGCCAATGCCAATGCCGATGCTGCTGCCGTCTCAAAAAATCTCGAGGCTGAAGGTTGTACAGTGTCATGTATGATATACTCAGTAAATGCCCTGTCTATGTGATGATTAATTTGTTGTAGTATGAAGATTTATAAAATGAGGTCAGTGCCGAGTGCTGCTCAGCAACCTGGTGGCTGTGCCAATGCCAATGCCACTGCCATCTCAAAAAATCTCGAGGCTGAAGGTTGTACAGTGTCATGTATGATATACTCAGTAAATGCCCTGTTTATGTGATAATTAATTTGTTGTAGTATGAAGATTTATAAATGAGGTTGGTGCCAAGTGCTGCTTGGCAACCCGGTGGCTGTGGCCAATGCCGCTGCCACTGCCAATGCCGCTGCCATCTCAAAAAAATCTTGATGCCAAAGGTTGTACAGTGTCATGTATGATATACTCAGTAAATGCCCTGTTTATGTGATAATTAATTTGTTGTAGTATGAAGATTTATAAAATGAGGTCGGTGCTGAGTGCTGCTCGGCAACCCAGTGGCTGTGCCAATGCCAATGCCATTGCCATCTCAAAAAAATCTCGAGGCTGAAGGTTGTACAGTGTCACATATGATATACTCAGTAAATGCCCTGTTTATGTGATAATTAATTTGTTGTAGTAGTATGAAGATTTATAAAATGAGGTCAGTGCTGAGTGCTGCTCAGCAACCCTGTGGCTGTGCCAATGCCAATGCCAATGCCAATGCCAATGCCAATGCCAATGCCAATGCCGCTGCCATCTCAAAAAATCTCGAGGCTGAAGGTTGTACAGTGTCACGTATGATATACTCAGCAAATGCCCTGTTTATGTTTGTTGTAGTATGAAGATTTACAAAATGAGGTCGGTGCCAATTGCTGCTCAGCAACCTGGTGGCTGTGGCTGATGCCAATGCTGATGCCGCTGCCATCTCAAAAAAATCTCCAGGCTGAAGGTTGTACAGTGACATGTATGATATACTCAGTAAATGCCCTGTTTATGTGATAATTAATTTGTTGTAGTATGAAGATTTACAAAATGAGGTCAGTGCCGAGTGTTGCTCAGCAACCTGGTGGCTGTGGCTAATGCCAATGCCACTGCCATCTCAAAAAAATCTCAAGGCCAATGGTTGTATAGTGTCATGTATGATATACTCAGTAAATGCCCTGTTTATGCGATAGTGCTGCTCATCATCCCAGTGGCTGTGGCCGATGCCACCTAAAAAAAAATTCTGATGCCAAAGGTTGTACAGTGTCACATATGATAAAATCAGTAAAGGCCTCATGTAAGTGATAATTAACTTGTTGTAGTATGCAAACCTAGGCAATGAGGTCAATAAAGGCCTCATGTAAGTGGTAATTAACTTGTTGTAGTATGCAAACCTAGGCAATGAGGTCAGTGCCGAGTGCTGCTCGACAACCTGGTGGCTTTGGCCAATGCTACCTAGGAAAATTTCTTGATGCTGCAAGGTGCACAGTGTGGTGTATGATTTATTCAGTGGAGTCAAAGCCTCATTTACATTTGTAGTATGCAGACCTACATAATGAGATATGATGTTGGAGGAAATTACATCCAAGTCTGGAGGTTGACTAACCTCGACAGATGGGCACTGATTATCACTCTAACCCCCAAAGAATTACTTTTGCTATCGCCTGAAGTTCATATGAAATGGAAAGAACAGGTCACTGCACATTGTACCCAACAACCCAAAGGAAATAACGCTACAAATCTCCTTCACGATGACATATTCATAATTGACGACCCTTACGAAACCTATATTAGCAGTCTTTGCCCTGGAGAAATACCCAAACCTTTTATTGCAGCAAAGGAATCACATTCTATTAGATTGGTTATTATGAACATCAACGGAAGAAATCCAGTTGAAAGTGTAGTCGATCCGGGTTCATCGATCATCGCGATGTCGGAAGAAGTCTGTCACGAACTCGGTCTCGCATATGATCCTTTGATACACATCCCTCTGCAATCAGCTAACGGTGGTATTGACCAGAGTCTAGGTTTGGCATGGAACATACCTTGCAGAGTCGGTAGCATCACTCTCTATATGCAGATACACATCATCCACGATCCAGCATACAACATTCTGCTCGGACGACCATTTGACATTCTCACAGAGAGTACGGTCAAGAATTATCAAAACAAAGCGCAGACGATAACTATATTCGATCCAAACTCAACACAATCCTGCGCTATTCTGACTATTCCCCGATCTAATCGACAAAGAAGAGTAGCTCATGAGGATTTTTGCAACTAGAGGATAAAATCTCAGAGAATAACCAGTGCGCCCTCATTATTTATTTTGACCATTCTAATTCCTCTATAACTATCGGGTACACTGCAATTATTCCCGATATTGACTCCTCAAACTCTTCGAACCCTTTTTCCTTTTCTTCGATCCTTGCGAACTTATATTTAACGGCTAGTCACCAGTATGCAATGTCTTTATTGGCCTCGACGGCCACCTCTATGCACGACTTCGCTATCATTTCCCCTCCCCAGGTCTCGTCAACCAAATCTATATACCCAACCTTCGCAACATTGAAGAAGAAATACAAACAAGTCACACAGAAAGTTTGACCGGTTATTACTGAACTACCCAATCGATTTCGCATCATTTGAACAATCACTGGTGACCCCCTCGAGCAAATGCCAAAACTCAATCCTCACCCCCCATCATTCGTCCCTTCTCCCCGATATACACTCGAACGCAAAGCTATTATCGACAAAAACCATCCTGGCAATTTTCTATGGCCAGAAGAACGAAAGCTTATGCACGATTTTATTTGAGATCACGAAACAGGTTTCGCATGGACCAAACAAGAACGAGGAAGTTTTTGCCCCGACTTCTTTCCTCCTATCAAATTCCCTGTTATTCCTCACACTCCATGGGTCGAACATAATATCCCTATACCTCCTGGTCTGTATGAACAGATCTGCGAGATGCTGAAAAAGAAGATAGAAGCAGGAGTATACGAGTCTCAAACTCGTTGTATCGGTCGCGATGGTTTTGCGTTGTGAAGAAAGACGCAAAATCACTTTGAATCATTGACAGTCTCGAGCCTCTTAATCCAGTAACAATACAACACTCTGGCGTCGTCCCAATCCCTGAGCATCTAGCCAAACAATTTGGCGGATGCGCTTGCAGTGGAATGTTGGACTTATATGTCGCATTCGACGAAATGAAAGTCGCAGAATCATCTCGAGATCTAACGACATTTCAGACACCTTTTGGAGCGCTTCGAATCGTCACCCTACCAATGGGTTGGACGAACTCGGTCCCAATCTTACACGACGACATAACATTTATCCTACAACTTGAAATCCCTCATATCACCATCCCTTACATCGACGACACACCAGTTAAGGGTCCAAAATCAGAATATCAAACTATTGGAGGATCTTACGAAACAATCGCCGATAATCCAGGCATTCGACACTTCGTTTGGGAGCATTTCTGGAATCTAAATCGTATTGAAGTATTGCAGAGGAACATTTTCTGGTCTGAAACTTTACCTTTGCATTTCCGAAATAATCGTTCTAGGTCATCGATGCAATATCAAAGGTTGTATGGCCAATCCCACTCGCATCGCAGCAGTTAGCAAATGGGGGCCTTGTCAAAGCCTTACCGAAGTCAAGGCATTTCTAGGAACCATTGGAGTTTGTCGTATCTTTATTCAAAGCTTTGCTCAACATGCTACAGCTCTAATACACCTTACGTGAAAAGATGTCCCTTTCAATTTTGGACCAAAACAAATAGCAGCACAGGAAGACCTCAAACAAGCATTGATCAATTCCCCAGCAATTTGCGCTATCGACTACTCATCCGACGCCCCAGTTATCCTATCAGTCAATACTTTGTACATTGCTATTGGCTTCTTTCTCACGCAATGCAATCCCGACAACCTTCGAAAACGATATTACAGTCAATTTGGCTTGATCACGCTTAACGACCGTGAATCCCAGTTTTCGCAAGCAAAACTCGAACTCTACGGTCTATATCACGCTCTCGGAGCACTTCAATTGTACCTAATAGGGGTCCGAAACCTCATTGTCAAAGTCGATGCAAGGTATATCAAAGGAATGCTCTCAAACCCTGATATCGCACCTAGCGCTAGCATCAATCGATGGATCATCTCAATCCTTACTTTTCACTTCATGTTGGTTCATGTCGCAGGTACACATCATGGTCCAGATGGACTTTCGAGACGTCCTCCACAAGATGAAGATGATCAGTTCGATAACAAAAACAATTTTGGAGACTGGATCGACTGTCTTCACGGTTTCATACACCAAATCAATCCCGTTACGACTCGACCTTTCACTTCCTATCGAGTTTTGACACTCTCCCTCTCTTCAGATCTCAGTAAGGGGGAGGATCCGACCTATGATGATGTCCCACGAACAAACAATACAAAAAAGGAAGACAAAAGATTAATTTGCATTCGAAAATGGTTAGAGGATTTGGTATGACCTCCAGATTTATCAGATTCCAAATACACTACCTTCATTTGATATTGCACTGAATTCTTCTTAGATTGTGGCAAACTTTGGAGGAAAGACTTGCACGGAGCTCACAAAATTGTTGCAATTCCCGAATGTCATCTTGAAGTCATTTGTGCAGCTCACAACGATATTGGACACAAAATGGTCTTCGCGACAAAAGCTGTTATTTCCCTACGATTTTGGTGGCCTAACATGAAAGCAGACATTGCATGGTATATTCACACTTGCCACCTGTGCCAGGTACGACAAACTCGAACTCTCCTTATTCCACCTACCATCGCCACACCCACACCTTTATTTGGCAAAGTCTACATCGATACCATGCAAATGCCTCCCTCAAGCGGATTCAAGTATATCATACAAGGTCGATGTTCACTAATGATTTATCCTGAGTGGCGAAACCTTTGACGAGAAAATGCCACGACCCTCGGGGACTGGATCTTCGAAGATATCATTTGTAGATGGGGTTTGCTATATGAAATCATGATCGATAACGGATCAGCATTCATCGCAGCATTGGAGTACCTTTTGAAATGATATCATATTAACCACATTCGAATTAGCGGCTACAACTCTCGTGCGAACGGAAACGTCGAACGAGCTCATTTCAATATTCGACAATAGTTATTCAAAGCAGTCGATGGAGATCAGAGCAAATGGTCGGCTGGAGCACACTCGGTGTTCTGGGCAGAACGAGTTATGGTTCGTAGATGCATGGGTTGCTCTCCTTACTTTGCAATTACAGGATCACACCCCCTAATCCCGCTAGACATCTCCAAAGCAACATACTTGCAACCCCCTCCTGATTCTATTTTATCGACAACCGATCTCATCGCTTGAAGAGCAATAGCCCTGCAGAAACGATCAGCCAACCTCAAAATTCTCTATTCGAAAGTCTATACTGCTTGACTCAAAGCCACGAAACATTTCAAAGTCATTCACAAATGAACGATGCATGACTACAACTCCGAAAAAGGTGACCTGGTCCTACTTCGCAACACGCAAATTGAGAAATCCCTCAATCGCAAGATGCGACCTCGATATTTAGGCCTGCTCATCATCATCGATCAAAACTATGGAGGAGCCTACATCATCTGCAAACTCAATGGATCAGTATTTCATCGACCAGTCGCAGCCTTCCGACTCCTTCCCTATTTTGCATGAAAATCAATTCCCCTACCACCAAACTTCCTCGATATCAGCTCTGAAAGACTTGAAAAACTTCGAAACACTTCAAACATCAACGAAGATATTCCCAAAGACCTTCCGGACTTTGAAGATGAATAATTATCCCCTTTCTTTGTTTGCGATAGCTTTCCTATGACCTCGATTTCTTTTAGTGTACAATACAAGTCGCAATATCACATTATAGCGTGGTCGCACAAACTCCAAAAGGGTTTTTCGGCCATGATGATCTACTGAGCCTTTCCCTTATTCCTTTTTTTTCTTTTCTTCTTTCTTTTCCTTCTTACTTTTCTTATCGCTACTTTTGAGACTCACAAAAAAAAAAAATCTAAATTATAAAACAGAAAGAACGACACAATCTACTACTCTTCCAACATCTCTTCCACCACTTCTATTTGCCTGCACAAAACCTCCATCTCGACCTTCAACTCCACCAACCTTGTCGGATATCGATGACGAGTCACAACCTCCTCATTGACATCCTCACCCTCTTTGAAACTATGTGATGCTTTTGCTTTTTCCTTTCCCTTTGATGACCTTTTTTTCTCCTTCAATGGTTTCGAAGGGCCTGCGACCAGTTTGATGTCAGCGACGGGACCCACAATGCGAATTTGAAGTACTTTCGATCCGAAAATAGGTTAGCATACACTACGAGATTATATTGAATGAATTTCATACCTGGTTTTGGGTGCAAATCCGGTTTGGCAACCCTGAATCGTCTTGCTTCACCTTTGCAAAGTCCCCACCTTGAGACCCCTTCCCAGTAGCAACCCTGCACTGCCTGAGTGCACTTCGTGCACTTCAGGGCTCCCTCCTTGACGATGCATGATGGCTGGGATATCATCCTAGCACATCGATTGCACTACGACATTGATTAGCACTCCGAAAACCCTTCGAAAACAAAGCAAAAACTCACTGGGCCTTTGAAGTCGAGAAGTCTGCCCTCAGTGAACCTCCTCCGCTTGCTCTCTACCCCATCCTCGATGATCTCATCCCCATCATCCTCACCTCCCTTGATCTCCACTACCTTACACTTCCCAATCCTGATTATCGGCAATTCTCCCAAATCTTCTTCCTCATCCTCCTCTCCAGCCTCTAGCCTCTTGATCGCTTGTGCCTCCACTGTGAGCTCTGTGTTTTGTTGCTGCAGTTCCTCCTTCAACAAAGTTTTAGCATGAAACTCAGCAAGGGCTGCATTTCGAGTGTCTACTAACGCCCCCCTCCGAGCCTCGATCTTTGCCTTCTTTGCATCTTCCTCCACCCTGCGAGCCTCCTCCTCCTCCTCCTCCCGAACCTGTCTTGCTTCCTCTTCCCTTCGCTCTCGCTCTACCTGCTCACTCAGATCTGCAAATAAAAAATCTCCCCCCCACGAAAGCCATTCTCATCGAGCCATTGGTTTGAAAAGCTCAAAAACCTCGTCAACGACCTGTTGCACAGTCGAGTCGCATTCCTCGCCCAAATCATCCGCCAATTCGTCGTATTCTGCCTGAACATATTGCGTTAGGATCTGAATATCAAATGGGAATCGGAAACTTACCATCTTCTCACAAAAACCTTTCTCCCACACTTTGAAGTCGAGGTCTTCAGCGACACCGTGATCGGGCATCGATTTGGCGTATTCGAGGAATTCGGTGTTGAGTTCGGTGAGAAGAGACATGATGAAATATAGTGTTGAAGGTTTAAAGAGGTGATGAAGAAGAACGAGAAGTTTTTTGAGTTTTGTTTACAATTTCAACATGATCATGCAGTTCTCACGTGACTCCGATCGGCTGACTGGGACAGTCAGGATTTCAGTAAGGGGGAGGATGATAGGTCCACTGTGCGCTCTAAGCTCTGGGAACGTCTCCAGAGGCATTGACACATCAAAATGCATGCTCCCAACCCCTACAAACCCCACGACACCGCTCTGAAACTACTTTGATCGACTTTGATCGACTTTGAACAACTTTGAATAACTTTGAACAACTTTGAATAACTTTGAACAACTTTGAATAACTTTGAACAACTTTGAATAACTTTGAACAACTTTGAACAATACCGCAGCACTTCAAACACCTTCGGCTGCCATACACCTATCGCACTGCCCTTCGGATACACACAGCACACCTTGTAAGAGTTAGTGCATCGCATATCGAGCACCACTGGACACAAGGAGACACAACGATGGGATTTTAGGACATGATTGTGGCACTTTGACATCTTGATGATATATTGGATCAACGGGGACAGGTACCAGTGATAAATCATGCCTCTAGACATTTCCCTTCTTATCTTCTTTCATTTATTCTATGATTTGCAAAGATTCTCTATTGTTTTATATCTTGCCTCATGTATTCCTCATGTTTGATTTCCTTTTTAGTATCACTTCTCCCAAACATATAGCCTTATACTAGCTACTTAGAACAACAGAATACATTGTCCTCACACCAATCGTCTGATTTAAGAGCTATTCTCTTGAGTCCAAGTGTCACAACTTAGTCTTGAAATTCAGTGTTTTACACCGAATTTCCTCGAACTCCTCGTACTAGCTTCTCAAAACTATCACATATCATCTATCCTCTCTCGACACCTTTCTACGTCCTCATAGTCTATCCTCAGCCACTGTCGAAGGCGTCTTCATCTTCTATAAAGGCCTTCAAACTTCTTCAAACATCATCGCACCTCTTTGAACTTCATCGAACTTCATCACACCTCTTTGAACTTCATCGCACCTCTTCGAATACTCTTTGAACTTCATTAAATTTCCCTCGAATATTATCACAGCACTTTGTACACCCTCAATTGTTATCAAACTTCTCTCAAACGTCATCGCAACACTTCGAATACTTTCGAACCTCATTGAACTTCATCGTACTTCATTGCACCTCTTCGAACTTCATTGCACCTCTTCGAACTTCATTGCACCTCTTCAAACTTCATTGCACACCCTTTAGAGTCATTTTCATACCTCTGGTTTACAGCAGTGATATTTAGTACCACCTTACAATTTTCCTCTAACTAGCATTATACCATTTGAGCCCTTATAGGGGGTTTTGTTTGGGTTTCCTGGTTGAGTATCATCAGCGGGCAGCTGTTCGTTTAACACCAGGATATAAGGTTACTGGTGTTATACTTGTTATTTGTCCCCGCCATGGTCTTATTCAAAGAAATGGAGTTGGTGATCTGCAAAAAGGAGAATGGTACAGTGCACTATAATTATTATTTGATGCTGATTGTCCAATAGATTCTGCAATATTGACTATATAATCTTATTGTCAATCAAGGGAGAAGACATTTCCCGCATTGTTTTGACTTATGATATTGGATGCCAATACTCCAAAAAATTTAACAAGCGGATGTCCAAGTTTCCACCAGAGCTGCAGCTGAGTAAAGGAACTGTTATTGAGTTTGAAATCCCTAGTTGGCATATCAATGCTCATGGTCCCAATTGTCAGGCAGATTTTGGACTTGGCTTTCGGGATGGAGTTGGGTGTACTTGTGGTGAAGAAGTTGAGAGTACATGGGCTAGGACAAATCCCTTGGGTCCAAGCACACAGGAGATGGGTCCAGGTGCTTGTCATGAGACTTTAAATGATCAATGGGGTGGTTTGAATTTTCGAAGAATACTTGTTTTCTGTAAGTTTTTTATTTTTTATTTTTTCCCCCTTCAATAAGCTATTACCATATTTATAATAGGTCAAGAATTTTTATGCCACTTAAAAAAGGCAGTTGGAATGCATGCAAAGCACCAGCAGCTGTTTGATTAATTTTCAGTGACTTTCCGACCAGCTACGATTACTGCCTGGCAAACAATGATTAATATTTGGAACCAGGATGATGTAAGTAGAAATTCCTCTTCTTGCAATGAGGTTTTTAATGTCATTTCAGCAAGCACTACTTTACAAGATGTGCAGCTTGAACTCGCAAAAGAAGAATCAACTTCAGCTGCTCAAGGAGAAGTTGCAACTCATAAGACAAGTTTAACAACTTTTCTTACAACTGGACTAGAACTTGAAGAACAGCAGTATGTAATTGTAATTTGTTTTGGTAATATTCTCTCTAACTTGTTTGAGTCAAGGTGCATCATCACATATGACATTAAAGTTCTGAAAAAGTACAAGACACAAACCCAGCTGGCAGATTTAGAAGAAAAGCGCTGCATTCTTATGATGCATATCAATCTTTGGCGAGAGGTCCAGTTGGCCTATCTTCCTTCAACTGATTCCCTTGTTTCAGTGATTTATACCAATCTTTTATCAGAGATACAATCAAGCAAAGGATTACCCACAGCTGAGGCCACACCATTATTCCTTCCCTCATCACTTCTACCAAATCAACAACCTTCTCTGGCTTTTGCTAAATGTCTATCATGTGAAGTCCGCTTGCATATTGCACAAGCTGATGATGCTTTAGCCAATATACGGCATTATCTGCATGTTATCTCAGGCTTCTGGCAATTTAAAAAAGTCAACATCAGTGGAACTGGAAATCACCCAAATACTCGGATGCACACCTTGTTCAATTGGTTCAACCATTGTATAAAACTTTCAATGCTGTGTTACTCTGCTGCACATACTTGCTTGCTTGCAGCTGATCATGGGCAAATGGAACACCAGACTAAAAGAGCTTAAGGAGTCTGATTGGACCAGGGAGGATGGATTTTTCTATGGAAATGTCTGATGCACTGGACATGAGCAAAGGCCACTTTGAAATCTCATGGATTTGGCTGGTGCCAAGGCCAGCAACAGAGACTGAAGTGGATGCCTCAGAGCAGATATTGGATGAAGAAATGCATGTAGAATGGTCTAAATCTCAGGCAAGAAAGATGCAATGGGAGGAGGAGGTTGAGTTACTCAAAGAGGAAATGCACCAGATGATTGTATATTATGAGTGGAAGGCATCTTGGTGGCTTCAGCTTGAGCCTGGTCTTCTCACAGCTGAAAATGCCATTATCCATGGAGTTACTGCATATGCACAAAAGCAAGCATTTTTTTGCAAAGCTGTGGCCGAGAGCTTTGCAAAGGCATGGCTGCCTTATATGCAAGCCAACAAGATGGAAACAGAATGGGGTCATTGGTATAGCCATTTGATCACTAACAAAAATTCTAATGCAATAGATCCCTTGAAATCCAAGACTATGGATAATCCAGAAAGTAATGGATCAAGCAATCAGGAGAAGGATGAAGAGGAGGAGGATGAGATGGAGGATGAAGAAGTTGAAAAGGATGAAAATTATGATCCATTTGAATTAGATGACTGATGTTCAGTTAACAAAATTAGCAATAGGCCCCAGTACCATTTACAATGATTAACAATGGGCCCCAGCACTATTTACAATGATTAACAACATATTACAATGGGCCCCAGCATCATTAACAATGTATTACAACAGACACCAGTACCATTTACAATGATTAACAATGGGCCCCAGTACCATTTACAACAATTAACAATGTATTACAATGGGTGCCAGTATACCATTTGCAATGATTAACAATGTATATTACAATGGATGCCAGTACCATTTACAATGATTAACAATGTATTACAATGGATGCCAGTACCATTTACAATGATTAACAACATATTACAATGGGCCCCAATACCATTAACAATGTATTACAGTTGGTTGTGGTACCATCTACAATCATTAACAATCATTAACAATAACATCTGCTACATCTATTACAATGTCATTGTAATAAAACCATCGGTACTGTGCACAATGGCCTATTGACTAACACCGATAGATTGTTAACAATAATGCCAGCCATGACTGACTGCCAACACCATTACGCAAACGGCACTCAACGACGAGCCGCCACGTCTACTGAAAGACGTGGGGATGTCTATGGAGCATCCTAGCACCTGTGAAACAGCCATACAGGCCAACAACAGCCCCAAGCCCACCCCTCTGACCCCTTCTCCATCCAACAAGCCTACCAAACGTGCCATGTCACCCCTGGCAATGGCCCCACAGCCTCCATCAATGATGCCAACAATGTTGTCAACCACCACCAGCACCCCTTCCCCTGCTCCAAAACAGCTGCTAGCACTTTGCAAACACCTGCACCAGTCCCCAGACCAGTCCACTGCACCCCAGACAAGCCCCCAGCCCCACCTGTTACACCCTGAGCCCTGCCATTCCACCGCCACATCACAGTCGACAATGGTGACAAACCCCACTGTAACCACCCCCGAAACGATGGCTAGGGTCTCGTCTAGTGCCCAGATGGCTGCTACCACCATAAGGACCCACCACCAAGCCGTAAACAAAGTACGGAAGTCATCAACAGCCCAGCAGACACCATTACACGAGGTTGTGCAGATGCATTCATCTGAACACGTCGTATACTCGACAAAATGGCTCTGCCAGCCCCAGGACCCCCAACGACAATCCAGGAGCCATCCCACACCACCCCATCCCACTGCCATGTCATCGACAACGTCTCTTGAAACCCCTGCTCCCCCTGGATTAGGGCCAGCACCCACAGCTCTAGAACAACAACACACACTGCTAGACCCCGCAGAACATCCCCGAGACATGCTCCAACAACCCAGCTCACCCCAGGTCTTCCAGAAATGGGTCATTTCACCAAAACCTGCCTTCTACACCCCTGCCCCACCCCAGAGCCCCCCAAAACAAGCTGCTTTGCTGCTGCCCATGTGGTACACCCTGTCTGCATCAACAATGGCGCTGTCTTCACCGGCTCACACTCCCCGTCTACTTCCTACACCCTGCTCACCCCCCATCTCCCCTGGCTTACCCCAGCCAGACCCTAAAAGAGCTGTTTTGCCAACCCCCGCACATTTTGACTGGGCTGATGACACTGCATCACTACCTACTGACCCCAGCACCCTGCTGCGAGACCTCTCTGGTCTAAAAATGGGCTGTTTACAGCTGTTTGGAACTCTACAATAACAGACTCGACAATGGGCCCCACCTTGAGTCTCTCCACCCTCGCCACAACTCTTTCATCCAGATTCATTATCCTATGTTCGCCCACCTCATCCTCAACTTATGTTTACTCACCGTCATCCTTCAGCTCCTGCTCCAAAGCTAAACTGGGATCAAGACCCCCGTCTTGCAAATCTGAGTCAAGCTCTTTGTGCTCTGGGTTGGACACCACCTTGCTGAGCTTTACCTTTTATTTTCATATTTTACCTGCATATATTATCATTGGACATTCATTCACTGCACATATCATTGGGCATTTTAGACATCATTTTCCTTGTTTCTTTTCATCTAGAGTTGAGATCGCAACAAGGGCATTGCTATTGTGTAGGGGGGCACATGTAACTGTGCGCTCAGGTGTGCACGCAGTAGATACAGTCATGTGATCTATGTGGTCATGTGATCCCATGTTGATATCCACGTAGATGAGGGATTGTCTTATCATCGCTACCACAGCATTGCTATACACAGCTGTTGCCCTTGCTTTTGGGCATTTCCCTTCTGCTTCTGTGAGACTGCATGTCTCAAGCAGGACCATGGAGACCACAATGAGGACCACCAAAGAGAGACAGGAATAACCACAGTGGAATTGGGGAGGGGCACAACATTGACCACGCACAAGGGATCTACAGCCAATGATGGACCCAGGGACAAAGCAGGACCCTGCACCCCTGCAAGCCACTGCACTTGTGGCTACAAGTATGCAGGAGGTCACAAGGATGGCAGGGGTAGATAGACAACAATGCTCATGCATCTGGCGCAAGGTTTTATTTTCATTTAATTTAGTTCATGGCCATAGCATACCTACCAAACATGTAGTGCCACCCCTAAAACTGATGCTTATTCTGGACTGCACCTAATGATGGTTCCCTGTTATTTCCAGACACTAGTGCATCGTACAGCCTAAATGGGATACAATTAAATATGTGGAAGATTGTGTCATATGTAGATAGCTGGACAGCTGGACAGTCGGACAGTCGGACACCCAGCCATATCCAGGACACAGATGTCCTCAGCACACCAAGACATATTACTAATAATCTTACTAAGCACAAAGTTAAAATCTTGAGTACTTACTGTACCAATGTAATTAATTTGTCAGGGGGTGTGACCTGTGACTGACCTGATGAAAAGTTATTTTTGTCAGGTTGCGAGAATTTCTGTGACCTGGGCGAAAATTTGGCCAGAAAATGCATCCAAATTGCCTTTTTTAGATGCTTTTGGCTCTCCCAAGTTCATCCATCGTCATTGTGACCTGTGACTTCCATGACCTTTCATTTCGACACAAAGGCCCATGACCTGTGACTGACAAATTGAATGTGTTGGTACAGTATTGTAGAATGCACTAGTAGAATTATCAAGTATGTAGAGGACCCCTGAAAGTTCACCCAAATGCTGGTGACTCAACAATAGGCCATGCAAGCTTGTGAGCTTGGCCAAAAAAGTTGTGTCTGGGCTTTGTAAGCACAATGTGATTTTGACATCTTTTCAACATGTTTCGATGTCTAGTGTCATTAGCCTGAGAGGTCTGTGCGCAATGAAGGTTAAGAAGGACAAAAAGAAGAAACACATTCTCTCTTCTTCCTGCCTCATCCCTTCACTTTGACAGATGCCGTCTGTCCATTTATTCACCCACCCTCCTCCCATTCTCTCTCCTAGCGTGCCTTGGTGTAGTCTTGTTTTTCCCCTTCAGACTTTCTGTCCATTTGTGGGACTAATGGGGCATGCTCCAAAGATTCTGATCGTGATTTTTGCTTTCCACTTTGAAGCATTGTGACGTGCCTATCACATGATGAGCATCATGTGCTGCACCAGACAGTTCTCCAGAATCTTCCCCCAAACCTCAGGCATCTGCTAAAATCTCATTTTTTTCCTCTGCTGCACAGCAAATGATGCATTAGAGCTACATATCATGAGACTGACATGGTATGTAGTACAGGTGCTGCACAGGATGCATATAACTAAGATATTCAGTCCTCGAGCTCCTCTTTGTCATCAAGAGGTAGAGCCTTCTTTTGACGTCCAGCCAACAATGTCACTGCCTTTATTATGTTAGCGCAGCCTTCCTTCAAGGTCCTAGATAGTATCCCATCCTGCTGTGAAATCTTCAATCCATTCTCTAATATAGCTGGTGCAGAGGCAAGGGTGCAGAGAAAAGCTGATGAAGGTACCAAAGAAAACATTCCTTTCCATTAGTACATAATAAGTGCCATTGTTCAATAAATTAACAGGTGTTATAGTCTAATGGTTACTGCTCCACTTTGTACATCATTGTTATTACCTATAGTGTTTGAAGGTCTGGTTCGGTCCGGTTTTTTCCCACTTTGGGCTCAAACTGGAACCACAACCGGTTCCATGACATTCCAAAACTATATAAAACTGGACTGAACTGCATGAAACTGGTTCGTTGCGGTTCAACCAGTCATCTACTGACTGTGGTCAGCCTTAACTGAGTTTATGTAGATTAAATAATAGTATTCTAAACCTAAAATAAAGCTCCTCACAGGCAGGGGCCTGTGAGCAAGCATGTAGGTAGCACAATGAATAAAAAATAGACCCCCTACCTTGCAGGATGTGCAAGGGAAGGAGGAATGTATCAAACAAATGAAAAAAAACCCTCCCGCACTTGAAGCAGGGAGGGGTGTTGTCATCATCCATCCATTGCCAGTGTCCCTCGTTGTTGTCATTGTTGTCCCTCTCCATCGTTGTCGTGGTCGTTCCTCTCCATCATTGTCCCTCCGTTATTGGTGGCATTGGTGTTGGTGTCTGGCATTGGTGTTGGTGTTGGTGTCCATCGTTGGTGGCGTAGGCATTGGCGTCCATCATGGGCCCTTTGTTGGTCATTTGTCACCACCCCCATCCACTCCATGAGCAGTTGCTCACAGCAGAGGTGTGGGTGGTGTGTTGGTTCTGCAGTGGTGTTGTACAGGATGGGACCCATTATCACCCTGCAAGCAGGGGCTCGCAGCGGTGGTGGGTGGGTGCAAAGTGGATGGCCTTGGGCATTTCATTGTTAAAACATAGTTAGAACCTAAAAAAGACAAGAAAAACATTAGTCAGTTGAAAACAGAACATTAAAAAAACTGTACTTGAGGCCCAAACTACATCTGTTGTAGTTTGGGCATTTGTGGCATTTGGCAGTGCAATCTGATGTAGGGGATGTGGGTGTTGATGGAGTGGTGTTGGTGGAAGGACACCAAGGAAGGGGGGAGCGGTGGCAGCAGTGATGAGGGAGGTGGTGGTTGATGTTGATGTTGGCGATGTGGGTTGTGGATGTGAGAAAGTGGCACCACTTTCTTGGTTGGGTTGTGCAAATATGACCAAATGGTCCGTGCGCAGCCTGAGATATATAAACCCATACTTTTTGTGCTTTTCTTTGCTTGGGCATGGCCCTATTATTAGTTATATATAGGTAGCTATAGTAAGGTATATAGTATGTATATAAACCAGTTACAACTGACTACAACCAGTTTTTGTCGGTTTTAAATAAATATACAATCATTAGAACTGCAACCGATCACCAGAAAAATGTGAGGCAACCGCAACCATAAAACAACCAGACCATGGTTTGGTTTGGTTTGTTTTCGGTTTTTTTCCAGTTGTGTGAACTGGACTTTCAAACACTAATTACCTAGGAGGTGTTGGGTTAGTGTTTTAAGGTCTGGTTTGGTCCGGTTTTTTGACCTCCAAGTGAGGCAACTGCGACTTCAACCGGTCCCAACCAACACTGAAAATGGAAGGACTGCAACCAGTTCCAACCGGTTTTTCCTGGTCTTTTTGTGTCTAACTAAGCATATTCTGTAATAAATTAAATTAAATACATGTACACCCTGCGAGCAGGTGCTCGCAGTGGTGGGGTGTTGCTAATAGAAAGAAAAAGAAAAAAAGACTGAACAACACCTGCAAGGTGCATCTGTCACAATGAAAGAAAAAAAAGAAAAAAAAAAGAAAAAAAAAGTAACACCCCACTGACTTGCGTTTGTAGCAAGAGTGGGGTGTTGTACATCATCCCAGGTATTCATTATTGTTGGCCCCATTGTTCGTTGTACCCCATGTTTGTGTTGTGGTCTGTGTTGTCATTTGCTGGCCTCGCATTGTCATCCCCACGTTGTTGTTTGTCATCCCTGCATTGTTGTGTAGTCCCCATGTTGTCGTGTTGTCCCTGTGCTGTCATTTGTCATTCCCTCCCTGTTGTTTGTTGCCACCCTCCCATTTTCACTGTCGTTCATTGTCTTCTCCCTGTCATCCCCCCCATTTGTGTTCTTGTTTGTTGTCCCTAGGCAATAGCACGGGTACAGGTATGGGTCATGAAATCATAACCCATGACCCACAACCTACCCATCACCAAGAGGGAGTCCTTACTTTGAAGTCTGATACTTATTACTTAGTGCCTAGTAATCTATGAAAACTATATAACTATATAACTACATATTAAAAATAAAAGGGGGGTGAACCCAGCTTAGTTGTTAGAAATGCCTGGGTTTATATACCCAGGATGCACACAGACCATTTGGTCTTGTTGTGCACATCGCGTCTTTGTTGATTGTTGATGCATTATTTGCCATATGTAAGTTTTCTTCCTTCCATTTTATTTACTACTTACTAGATCTGATGACAATGATGAACCCACCCTGCCACTGTCACAAGCTTCTGCTCATGGGGCAGCTCGGTGGGATGAAGCAACCCAGATCGATGACTGATGACGACAATGAGGATGGGACAACACAGCAATGACAACAAAAGCAAAAAAGGGCACATCTCTTGGGCTGTTGGTAAGTTTTTTCTTCTTCTCATTTCGTTCTTTTGTTACTAACAATCTCTCTTAGGTACTAACTAGAACTACTCATGACAACAACAACAACGGCAACAGGACAATGAAGCCGAGCACCCGCCACACACTGCTGCGAGCCCCTGCTGGCAGGGTGGATCACGGGTGCTCGATGATGAACCAGGGGGGTAGGACAACAACAACAACAACAACAGAAAACAATGATGACACAACCACGATGACCAGGACCAGGACCATGACCAGATGACAACACTGTGGGACAACAAGGAGGGGGACAAGGGGACAAGGAGGAGGAGGGAACAACAGCAGAACATCAATGACAGGACCATGACGGCCATTGCCTAAGAACAACAGTGAGGGAACGACAGATGATGGCGATGCACAGAACAACGATGAGGGGGGGAATAATGGCGAAGGGGGAAACAACAGCAAGGGGGAACAACAGCGAGGGAGGGGAACAATGATGACGAACAACGGCAAGGGGTAGACCCACCAGGTGCGCCCAATGACAGGGAACAACCCAGCACCCGATGATGAAGGGTGATGGAAGGGGACAGTTACAACCACCACCCCCCTCTTGCTCACAAATGTGGGGTGGGGTGGTTCTTTGTGTAATTACATATTTATTAGATTAGATAGAATAATTTATGTACTGGGCAAAACCCATGCGGGGACTGACACCCATGTGTACCAACCCGCAGGTAGACAGGTTGCTACCTGTGCAGGTACGGGTACAGGTAGAGCTCTGGGTACCCATGGGAGTACACATGCTATTGCCTAGTTGTCCCCCCCATCATTGTCAGCACCTCCATCTACCCCTGCGAGCAGTGGCTTGCAGGCGGGCTGGTAGTGCTGTGATGTGGCAGCATGGTGGCATGGTGGTGCCACGTCATTGTTGTGGTCCTTGGCCACCGTTGTTGGTGTCACATTGTTGTTGTGTTGTTGTTGTTGTTGTTGTCCAGAAATGGGACCCATTGCCACCCTGTGAGCAGAGGCTCACAGTGGTGATGCAGGGGATGGGTGGGGTATGGTGAGGGCCCAGGTGAATTGCATGGTGGCTAAGTGATGTTGTTTGCAAAAGATAACTAAAAAAAGAATTATTAGTAAAAGAAATAAGATTAAACAGAAAAAACATACTCGATGGTCCAAATGATGCTGGTTGTCATTTGGGCTGCCTGCTTAGTGTTTGTTTGTTGGCGCTGCTTTTGGGGGAGGTGGTGTGGATGTGTTGATGGTGGTGGTGGATGCATTGGATGGGCTGGAGTTGTGGGAGTCATTTGTTGTCATGGGAGTCATTTGTTGTTGTGGGAGTCATCTGGCAATGGTGCCACTTTTCTTTTTTTCAGGAGCACATGACCACATGGTCTGTCCATGGCCACAGGGCATATAAGTACCTGCCAAATGACTACTTTTCCCCCTGGGCTTGTCCCACTAAGCATAAATATAGTATAAATAGTACTTTCATTAGTTATTTTTTCTTGCCATCTATGTAAGTATAGGCATATATGTAGGATATTATATATACTATAAAAGACCAGTTGCAACCAATTGCAACTGGTTTTATGATGGTTTTCAAATATTTTTAAAGTAAGGCAACTGGCAACTGAACTGACCTTGAAAGAGGGCAACTGCAACTGGTGGTCCAGTTGCATTAGGTTGGGTTGGGTTCAGTTGCGGTTGTTTTTTCAGTCCATCCAACCAGACCTTTAAACACTATGTTGAGTTCAATCACTGTATGTAGTTATTTTTATCTGCACTTGGACCAGGCCTTCAGCCATTTGGTCCATTTTTATCCACACAACTGCCTCAGGGATCTCCCCAAAATTTCTCAGTTTTTATCTGGATTGACTCAGGCATTTCCAGATTTTTGGCTGGTTTTTATCCACATTTGCCTCAGGCATTTGGGTGAACTTTCAGGGATCCTGTATGTAGTATATAAACTGGACAGAGGTAGAGTACAAAATTTAATCTATTATTTATAATATCTCAAGAGGTTATGGGCCCTGCGAGGTCATAATTTATCAACAATCACTTTGCTTATCCTTATATCTCCCTCATCATTTTTTGATCACATCAATATCCTATCATGATGGAAGAAGCTTCATACACATTGGGATCATACCAAATGGAGTTGTTGAAAGGTCACAATTGGATGCCATGGAAGTGACAAATGCTTGCCATGCTCCAGGACCTGGGGTTGGAAAAATACATTGAGAAAGATAGTAGAACCCCTGAAGCAGCTAACAGAGATAATCTGACACAAGATGAGAAAGAGGCAGCAAAGAGATGGAAAGATGGTGATGTGTGAGTTATCCATCAGAGATTCAGAAATGATCCACATCAGCAACACTGAAAGCATGAGAGAAATGTGGGATCAGCTCATCACAGTGAAAGAATCCAAAGGCAGGCTTGGAGTGCTTGTGACCCATTGTACATTATATTGGATAACAGCTGAGGAAGGATTTGATATGGTAGCTTGAAGCATATTTTGAAGCTGAGGAAACTCCAGGAGGAATTGCATTTGATGGAGAACAAGGTACCTGACAACGACTTTGTTATGATCTTAATCACATCACTACCCAAGAGTTGGGATCAGTACACCAGGGTCGAGTAGTAATAAGCCGACTCTAAAGGGTAAAACTATTCAGAAACCCCCTTTCTGCCAGAAACCCCATCAGCTTATACAGAAACTCTGTACAGTAAAAGAGCTCTGATCCAAAATTTGATGGTGCCGGCCAGTGTTATGCACATGTCACATCCTTCGACTTTGTTACCATGTTACTATATTGATATCTACCTATGCTACATAAGTAGCTAAGGACATACTAAAAAGTAAGCCTCGATACACCTAGATACAGAGAGTCCAGAAAAAACAAACATCCACCAATACTGTATGTACTCGACCATGCAAAAAGTCCATTCCTATCCAAAATCAACAATCATGTGATCCAACTATGGGTTGTGGGCCTGACAGGTGATGTGCGCAATGGTGAAGGAGTGTGAGGCCTTTTGAGGGAAAAATATGCATTGTCACCAATGACAGGATGTGTGGATGGATGTAGAATAGAAGATGAGGTGATAGTCATGCTGAATGGGCTGAATTCATGAGCAACAGTTTGGATGTCATGTGAAAACCCCGCAAGGCTCTTTGACATCTGCAGCAATACCGATGAAGTTGCAGCAAGTGACAGTGTGAGAGCAGAGTGTGTGGATTGGAGGGTGTGGATGGTGCAGACTCAGAGGTCCTTTTTGTGTAGCTGAAAGTGCGTGCACACAGCTGAATCTGCTCAGTTTGGGAGGTGTTGAGGCAGGTGATATGGGGCATCATCACCAAAGAATGAGGACAGATGCCACCTGCTAAGAGGCCAGAGTGGTTGCTGTGGAATGCGTGGCTTGAATGGTGGGGGGCTCACAAACGGGATAGGTGAGGTTGGTGTGGGTGTTAGTATCATGGTGTGTGTGTCCAAAACCTCATGTAAAGCAGTATCAGGAATTGAGCCTGTTGATGGCAATGAAAGTCCTGTCCTCGTAGCGGCTGGAACTAGCAACCAATGCCCAAACCTGCATGAGTGGTGGGCAATGATGGTTGTTGTTGTTGTTGTTGTTGTTGTTGTTGTTGTCCATGCCCAATCATTGATCATCAATGAATCACCATTAATCACCGGTCAATGTGCGCAAGTTGTAACACCTTTGGCTCAATGTCGCACTCATCATTCCCAATGGTGAGCACACAATTTTACTCATTCCTGCCCCTTTCTGTTCGCTTTTTTTGATAGAGCATTGATATATAGTGTTAATAAACAGTTACTTTTGCTTTTACACCTATAGCTAGCCTTTAACAAGCAAGATAAAAGGAAGAGAGACCCTCCAGAGCTCAAAGAAGCTCAAGAAGGCTGATTTACAAACTTAATATATGTGAAAAACAAAATAATAATGACTGTACAACTTGAAGCTTGAAGTGTAATGTACATACCAAAGAAAAAGCAGAGGGAAATGGACAACAGTGAGTAGAATAGTGACCATCCAAGGAGCTAGCTGTAAGGGCAACCTTACGATCAGAGTCCTAAGAACTCAATACTTGCAAGGGAAAACCAAAGTTTAGATTCAATAACTATTGAACAAGAAAAGACCCATACCTTGCAAGGGAAAACCAAAGAGAGAACTCTAAGGAGTCCAGTGCAAGGCCGAAGTATATATATGGAAGGCATGCGATGTTCTAAAATACTTGGAGCCCCTTCCATCCTAGCACTAATTCAGATCCAGGGTCATGTTCCCATTTGGAGAGATGGCCATCAATCAGTGATAATGTCTGCATCAGGCCATACTCGGTAAGTGGTGTCCGCATCAGGCCATGATTGGTAATGGGTGTGCGAAGACATCCTTGATCATTTCCGCAGGGTATTGACTGTGAGAATGGTGAGAGTACAATAGGGGCTGATGGATTGACATATCAGAATGTTTGTAGATGGTTGGCGCAAAAGGCGCTTTGTTGCGCAAACATTTGCACATGTGTGGAAATGTTCGCAAATGTGCACCAACCATGGTAGGGGCTCGTAAGGTGTTCCCCTTACATCACCCCCGCCTTAAGGCGCAGCGTCCCGATGTGCAAAGTTCCATCGGTGCGGATATCATGGTCGGAATCCCATTTGTCCAAAGGTAAGTGCGTTAACATGTTTTGGGGCACTCGGGATGAGCCCTGTAGAAGTTTGTGATTAGTTTTGCAGCATCAAGATCCTCCTCTGGAATCCATGAATTCTCTTCGTGCCCATAACCTTTCCATCTGACCAGATACTGCAACTTCCTACCCTTCATCCTGCTGTCCAGCACCTCGTCCACCTCGTACCTCTCCTCTCCTCCTACAATCTCGGGGGGCAGTGGTGGTTTTGCATGGCGACCTTTGATTGGGTCTGTTGGCACGGGCATGAGCTTGACGACATGGAACACCAGATGTATTTGAGCCATTGATGGTGGCAGTTGGAGGCGATATGCATGCGAGCCAACAGGACAAATCACTGGGTATGGCCCCAGGAAGCAGTGCGCAAATTTCTTCATGGGTCTAGTTGTGCTGATATCTGAAGCATCCAGGAAGACCTTTTCACCGATTGCAAAAATTGGTGTGGGGATTCGCCATTGGTTATAGTACCTCACCATATAATCCTTCAATTTGGCAAGGGCAGCATGAGCCTCCTCCAATGTCGACTTCATCTGATCCGCAAACCCATTGACTGCCTTGAGCCTCAAGGGTTGTTGGTTGGGCTCAAAACTGATCCGTGGATGTCTGCCAGTGTCAATGAAGAAGGGGGAGTGCTGGGTGGATGAGTGGACATGGCTATTGTATGCAAATTTTCGCCCAGAGGGAGCAGAGTGTCCCAATCACTTTGGCGCTCATTCACAAAAATGTGGATGTACTGCTCGAGCTCCTGATTGACTCGTTTGGTCTGCCCATCAGACTGTGGGTGATACATTGTGGATGCCAAAATGGTGATCCCCAACAAGCGATACAATTCGTGCATGAATTGCGCTATGAACTGCAGTCCCCGATCTGAGAGCATCGATTTCAGGAGGCCATGAAGCTTCCACACATTCTGCAAGTACAATCGCGCCAATCCCAGCGCCGTAATGGTGGTGTGAGTGGGTATGAAATGTCTGTGCTTGCTCACCGAGTCTACCACCACCATCGTCACATTGAAGCCATGGGAGTCCAGAAGTTCGGTGATGAAATCATCACTTACCACATCCCAGCAATTTTCAGGGATTGGGAGGGGGTGTAGTTCACCAAAAGGTCGGCGCTTCTGCGCCTTCATGCGAAGACATAGATCTCAGGCCTTACAGTACTGACCGACAAAGCGCGACATGTTTGGCCACCAGGAATTGCGTGAGATGAGTTCAAGTGTTTTCCAGTGTCCCACATGTCCACCAATCTTGGAGTCATGATGCTGTTCAGCGATTCTGTGCCATAAGTCTGGTATGAGCAGAACATAAATGCGATCATGAAACCTCCATAATCCATCCTCCTCTGTCTACTCCGAGCTTTGCAATGTCTTGCCTTTGGCCCTATCCAACTCCTTCATTGCTAGTACCACCGCATCTTCACTCTTTCCATCCCGAACCCCCTTTCGCACTTTGTGCAAGATATTTCACTCCACTCCTTCAATTGTCACCCCTTTGAGTGCACGAATCGCAAAGAATTCAGGGCAGAGCAGGGTAGTGTTGTGATTATCATCCACGCCATTCGCATGATCAGCTCGTCGTGAAAGCGCATCGCACTTACCCATACTCTTTCCAGGATGGTGGTCCATGACGAAGTTGAACCGCAAAAGATAGAGCGACCAGCGAGCTTGTCTGTGATTTAGCTTTTTCATGGTCATGAAGTACTCCAGATTTTTGTGGTCAGTCCAGATCTCTACCTTGTGCTGCACACCTTCAAGGAAATGCCTCCATTCCTCTAATGATCTCATCACTGCTAGCATCTCCTTGTCGTGGATCTCGTGATTTTGTTTGACCGCATTGAGTGATTTTGAGTAGAACACGATAGGGTGCCATTTGAGATTGTCAGCCGATTGCTGTGACAGCACTGAGCCGGTTGCATAGTCTGAGCTGTCCGCCTCAATGTGAAATGATTAGGTGTCATCAGCAAAACAGAGAATAGGGGAGGATGTGGCCTGATTCTTGATTTTGTCAAAGGTGCCTTTGTTCCAAAGGTCCCCATTCCCATTTGCGCTCCTTCTTTGTGAGCTCAAAGAGGGGTTTCGCATGATGCAAAAAGTCTTCAATGAAGTGTCGATAGAAATTTGCGAACCCCAGGAATGACTGTACCTCCTTGTGCATTTTGGTGGTGGGCCATTTGGTGACTCCCACTACCTTGATGGGATCCATACGAATTTCACCCTCGGATATGATGAGTCCGAGGTACTCGATCATTGTTTGGTCAAACTCACACTTGTCATGTCGCAGAAACAGCTTGTGTGCACGAAGGCGCTCCAGGACAAGGCACATAATGCGCTGATGTTCATCAATCGATTTCGTAAAGATGAGGATGTCATCCAGGTAGACACAGACCACTCCTTCCATAATGAGATCCTGAAAAATGTTGTTCATCATCGTTTGGAATGTGGAAGGGGAGTTTGTGAGTCTGAAAAACATCACCAAGGGTTCGAAAAGCCTGCAATTCATGCGAAAAGCAGCTTTCCATTCGTCGCCCCTTTTCATGCACACATTGTTGTACCCCCATCGCACATCGAGTTTTGTAAAGTATTTTGCGCCTCATAGTTGATTTACCAGTTCCGAAATCAGTGGGATATCGGTTTTTGATCGTGAGGGCATTGAGAGCGCAATAATCTTGTACAAGCTGTAGGGATCCATCCTTCTTCTTGATAAAGAAGATGGGGGATGCCATCGGTGACTTTGAGGGGCAAATGCGGCCAGTGGCTAGGTTCTCCTGGATGAATTTGTCCATCTCAGCCTGCTCATTGGGTGCGAGGGGGTAGACCTTGCAGCTAGCAGCTTTTGCACCATGGATGAGTTTGATCGCATGATCCCATACCTTTTGGTCAGGCAAGCGGTCGAATGAAGACTTTGCAAATAGGTCCTCGAACTCATAGAAGTGGGCAGGGATGGATTTGTGAAAGGACTTTGGTTGCGCATTCTTATGGAAGGCCTCTGCTAGCCATTGTGAAATGTTGGATGTGGTGCGAATGAATTCCGCTTCGCAGGGAATGGTAGCGATGAAGATGTGATCTCCTTCTTTGACCGAGTTTTCGCTTGAAAGGGGCAGTTCATCATGGTCTTTGTCATTATTATGAAGGTCTGGGATGTCCTCCATCTCAACATCAGGGGTAGGCATGGGACCCACACAACAGGTACAAATGCTAGTGATTTCCCAAAAAGCACTTTTGCGCTCTTCATTCATCTCGTTCTGACAGGTGCAGCAGTGATTCGGGCATCGACTCATTTTGACCTCATTAGTCTGCCAGTCCACCTCAGGATTATGCTTGCGGAGCCAGGTGAGACCAAGAATAACATCTTGCTTGCTGATGCCAGTCACTGTGAACATTGCACGTTCAGAGTGGTCGCGAAATTGTAGTAGGACCTCTACAACTTGCCTCTTTTGTTTGCTGAGCCATCGACATTGAACACAGGGATGGGTCGGCTGAGCACTTTTGTTGCGAGGTGATTTCGCGCAACAAAATTGGAACTGACAAAAAGGCCAGTGGTGCCACAATCAAGTGGCACCTTGGTCGTGTGTACAGCGCCGGTATTGGTGGTTTGCAGCGATACTTCGAGCTCAAACAAGTGGGGGCTTGGGGTCGCCGCTACAACATAGTGGTTGGGGAGTCATTTCTCCCATTTAGGGCTCTCACGAAAATGCGAACAAGGATAGGGAGGGGTTAGTATGGCTTGCGCATTGTTCACAGAGAGATTGGTCGATGAAATAGAATTTGATTCATATACTTCATCTGCTGACAACACTGCAAAACAATTTTTCGTGGACAACGGTGGCGTACTGCTCACTCGTTGTCGCTGTGAAAATCCTCCTTTACTTCTACAACGGGCTCCTTGTTCCTCTCATTTGTGTCATTCACATCCAGCACTGCAAATTCCTCCTGCGCAAAATCGTGTTGCTCTTCGCCATCCATGTACCGAATGTCAAACTGTCTTGGGCATTTGGGTCATTGTGGCAGGGTAAATGGTCTACTGGGAGTTTGTTGACGATGGTCATCACGTCGCGAAGAATGAGGTAAGCGTGATCTTGGAGATCAGGGGAAAATAAGAGCAGGGGGAGAAGGGATTCAATGGGTAACTTGAATACTTAGCTTAAAATCTACACCTTGGTGTGTAGAAACTTGAGAGAGGGGGAAAACTTAGTAAGGAGAGCGTAAAAATTGGGGATCAGGAAAAAAGTACTCCATTCAACAGGTGGGAGAGCACCTAAATACAAAATGAGGTAGCTATGAAGCAAAAACTGATTGCGCACGTTCTCTTGTGCTGACAGTCTGAGCAATCAGATAAAGAAAAATAAAAGGAAAATGAATTAACAAATTCGGGGTGTGATTCTGAAGTCCAAGAATAATATTTGAAGTCTTTGATTGATGGCTTTTGTTGAATCCTTGTCTCGGAGTTTTTGCGACTGGGAATAACTCGGGGAGAGACTGCCCTTGAGCACCTCTATTGACGGTATATCGCCTGTGCCCCCAGCAAGCGCGGAGGACACCCAAACGAGACTCTCGACCCTACTGTCCAGTGGTCCAACTTGTTGTCTCGGATTTTAGCTGGCCAAAGTGTTGACATGCTTGACGTTGCGGATCGTCATAGTAATTAGGTACAGAAATGAAACTATAAATAGGGAAAATGAAATGAAAATGGAAAACCTGGCACTGATCCTTTGGAACAAGTGTGAAGCTCTCGACACAGAGGCCGAGGAAGCTGAGAAAACATGGTTGATCGCGTGATCGACACATCGTGTGAATTGTGTGTCGTGCTTGAGGAGAAATAAATAATCTGCAAAGTAAAAATATCAAATAATAAATGAGTGGATGGAACAAGTAAGAATATGAAAGTGTGTCAAGAATATACAATGATGCGAGGTCATCGTTGTGTGACAAGAGACTTCATGGAAAACTCCGGAAATGGTGGGGTTGACGAGTGGGACTCGTCACCCTACCACATCATGTATGACCAGATTCTCCACAATAAAAGCAGATGAGCGCAGATCTGTCCTTTGGTTTAGTGGGTGTGGAGACACTTTGCACCGAAGGTGTGTATTGCGATGGGGCTTTTGTGTGCGAAATCAGGGGGAGGGGCCATGCCATGGTGGGAATGAGCTTGCGGAACATGTTCCCCAGCTGCGAGCTGGTTTTGGATCGTGAGGCCATTTGCAAAGACGTGCAAAAAGCCTCATTCGCAATGCAATTTTCATCGCAGATGATAGCGGCATTGTACCACTGCTTGGGGGTGTTATCTGAAGGTCGTCTGGTGGTGAGACAGGCGACATGGTCTTGGATCTTCACGTTTAGACCTTGTCGGAATTTGAGGACGATATGTGAGCCCTCGAAGTACTGCGCTCGCTCTACCAGTTCGTAAAAGTCATCGACATACTTGTCAACAGTTCGTGTACCTTGGAAGTACTTCACAGTCTCGAGCTCAGTCCACGAAGATTGGATCTCGTTTTTTGGACAGAACTCGTTTGCAAATTCATCCGCAAAATTGGAGTAGGAGGTGTAGGGGAGTCTTCCACTTAGTTGGTAGTTGCACATGAGACAATCCACAAACCATGCGGCTCGTCCGCCCTTCATGAATGAGAGAGCCCACATAATCTGTGCATGCTCATCTGCAAATTGATGAGGAGCGAGGGCAAAATAGAGTGCCCATGAATTCAGGAACACTTGTCCCTGTGAATGATCACCTGAAAAATCTGCGGGGTTTGCAGGCTTGGGGTGGTAATCTTGCGACGATGTTTTGCAATGGATTTCATGAACTACTGGGCCAGGAGACCCTACTGTGGGGTTGGAGATGCTTGGAAGCACCTGTGGCTCTTCGCGGTCTGCCTCTCGTTGTGTGAATACCACCATAGTCTGTACAAGGCCTGCAATGCTCACTTCAATGCACTGGAGGCGGTCCTCATTGTCTGTCTCCATGGGAAGGGTGGTAATTGTGTAAAAGGGGCAGAAGAGTCGAGTGGAGGGATGATAGCGAAGC
The DNA here is from genome assembly GCA_026075535.2 of Tricholoma matsutake. NCBI lineage: Eukaryota > Fungi > Basidiomycota > Agaricomycetes > Agaricales > Tricholomataceae > Tricholoma > Tricholoma matsutake. The sequence continues at coordinate 9,387,588 of AP026543.1, read as the reverse complement.
TTTCCGAAGTCACAAAGCAGGTGCAAAAATGTGCGAAATTTTTGTAAACTAAGTCGCTGGCTGTGGTAACCTACTACCTTCAGTCCACTAAAGAGAGAGTTTTCTTCTGTAAGGGCAACCTTATGATCAGATCATTCACAGGGACAAGCGTTCCTGAATTCATGCGCACTCTATTTTGCCCTCGCTCCTCATCAATTTGCAGATGAGCATGCACAGATTATGTGGGCTCTCTCATTCATGAAGGGTGGACGAGCCGCATGGTTTGTGGATTGTCTCATGTGCAACTACCAACTAAGTGGAAGACTCCCCTACACCTCCTACTCCAATTTTGCGGATGAATTTGCAAACGAGTTCTGTCCAAAAAACGAGATCCAATCTTCGTGGACTGAGCTCGAGACTGTGAAGTACTTCCAAGGTACATGAACTGTTGACAAGTACGTCGATGACTTTCGTGAACTGGTAGAGCGAGCGCAGTACTTCGAGGGCTCACATATCGTCCTCAAATTCCGACAAGGTCTAAATGCAAAGATCCAAGACCATGTCGCCTGTCTCACCACCGGATGACCTTCAGATAACACCCCCAAGCAGTGGTACAATGCCGCTATTGTCTGCGATGAAAATTGCATTGCAAATGAGGCTTTTTGCACGTCTTTGCAAATGGCCTCACGATCCAAAACCAGCTCGCAGCCGTGGAACATGTTCCGCAAGCTCATTCCCACCATGGCATGGCCCCTCCCCCCGATTTCGCACACAACAGCCCCATTGCGATACACACCTTCGGCGCAAAGTGTCTCCGCACCCACTAAACCAAAGGACAGATCGGTGCTCGTCTGCTTTCATTGCGGAGAATCCGGTCATACACGACCCAAATGCCCAAGACGGTTTGACATTCGGTACATGGATGGCGAAGAGCGACACGATTTTGTGCAGGAGGAATTTGCAGCGCTGGATGTGAATGACACAAACGAGAGGAATGAGGAGCCCGTTGTAGAAGTAAAGGAGGATTTTCACAGTGACAACGAGTGACCAGTACACCACCATTGTCCACGACAAATTGTTTCGCAGTGTTGTCAGAAGATGAAGTGTATGAATCAAATTCTATTTCATTGACCAATCTCTCTGTGAATGATGTGCAAGCTGTACTAACCCCTCCTTATCCTCGTTCATGTTTTTGTAAGCGCCCTAAATGGGAGAAATGACTCCTCAACCACTATGTTGTAGCGGCGACCCCAAGCCCCCACTTGTTTGAGCTCGAAGTATCGCTGCAAACCACCGATACCGGTGCTGTACACACGACCAAGGCACTACTTGATTGTGGCACCACTGGCCTTTTCATCAGTTCCGATTTTGTTGCACGAAATCACCTCGCAACAAAAGCGCTCAGCCAACCCATCCCTGTGTTCAATGTCGATGGCTCAGCAAACGAAGCAGGCGATATCTTGGAAGTTGTAGAGGTCCTACTACAATTTCACGACCACTCTGAATGTGCGACTTTCACGGTGACTGGCATCGGCAAGCAAGATGTTATTCTCGGCCTAACCTGGCTCTGCAAGCATAATCCTGAGGTGGACTGGCAGACTAATGAGGTCAAAATGAGTCGATGCCCGAATCACTGCCGCACCTGTCAGAATGAGATGAATGAAGAGCGCAAAAGTGCTTTTTGGGAAATCACTAGCATTTGTACCTGTCGTGCGGGTCCCATGCCTACCCCTGATGTCGAGATGGAGGACATCCCAGACCTTCTGCAACTGGTGAATGATGATAACAATGATGAAGACCATGATGAACCGCCCCTTTCAAGTGAACACTCGGTCAAAGAAGGAGATTGCATCTTTGTCGCTGTTAGGGCAACACCCACTATCTGCTAGCTAAGACCGTGCAGGTTCTCTCTACAAGAAGGGGGCGGGATCCGTGCTCGTGATGGGGAATTGATGGTTTTGATGTGAGGGGTTATTAATAGGTAAGTTTGTTGACAAAGGCCTTTCACACCGAAAGCATAGGTGGAATACCTAAGAGAACACAACTGGGGTCCCCTAGGCATATATTTAGGGTTTATATACTATGTTACACATATTGTACATTGTTGTTACTGACGCACTCGTACATGTGCGTACATTTTGATGCGTGCGAAATAAAATTCTCACGCTATCAAAGTGTAGCATAATTTGGCGTCATGTAGCGTAATTCGACATAATAAAATAAAATGAAATTTTATTAGGTAATGGGGTGGTTTCCTAACATTACCCCCCTTTTATGCCTCGACTTCCAGGCGAGAAAATATTGTGTCTGTCCCCTCTGTGAAATTTTGGTAAGGCCGGAATCTCATCCCCTCATACACCATTCTCGCAATGCGACACGGAGCATTTGGATTACGTTTAAAGAATTGGGTGATCGCGTTAGGCGCTCACTTACATTCTCTTTGGGTTCCCACAAATTATTTTCGTCGGTATAGTTTTTCCACTTTATTAAGAACTCCAATTTGTTCCGTCGAAGATGTGAGTCTAGAATTTCTTCAACTATGTATTCTGGAGCACCTTCTACTATTATCAGAGGTTGCGGAGTAGTTTGTTGGCCAGGAATAGTGGGCGGGCAGTAAGGGCATAGGCGGGATACATTAATCTCGGGATCAATCTTGAATGATCGGGGTAATTTTAGCACTACCGCATTAGGCAAGATCACTTTAGAGATCGCATATGGGCCAACTTGTTTCTCCATAAGTTTCCTTGAAGGTCGTGGAATATTCAGGTCCTTGGTACTTAGCCATACCAAGTCACCAACTTTGTACTCTGGAGCGCCTGCTCGGGTACAATCCATGTGTCGCATCATGTCATCATGTGCTTTCTTCAATGCCGCCTGCTTCCTCTTGTACCTTTTGCATCTTAGATACAAAGTTTTCTACCGACTGTACTTTGACTTCCCTTCTGGGTTCTACTCCCATGTGAGGATGATATCCATAATTCGCGAAAAAGGGTGACATACGAGTAGCCGAATGGAATTTGTTATTGTGGGAAAATTCGGCAATTGCCAACCATTTGGGCCAGTCGGTTTGTCGGTAGTTGACAAACATATGTAGGTACTGCTCCAACTCCTGATTCATTCTCTCTGTCTGCCCATCAGTCTGTGGGTGATATGCCATAGATAATTTAGTTTGAATTCCCAATATGTTGTTTAGTTCTCGCATAAACGTGGAAGCAAATTGTGGTCTGCGATCGGAGATAACGGTATCAGGTAGCCCATGTAACTGCCATACCTGATTTAGATAGAGGCGCGCCAAGCCCAATGATGAGGTTTCTGTAGTAGTAGGAATAATATGGACCTCCTTTGTAAAGTGGTCGCATACTACGAATATTGCATCGTACCCTTGAGCCTCGGGTAATCCGGTAATAAAATCCACAGATATATCTCGCCACGGTGTTTTAGGTATAGGGTTTGGCATTAATTTTCCTGCAGGTTTCTCTGGAAATTTCTTCCCCCTCATGCACGTATCACATCCATCCACATACCCCAACACATACTTCGAAATTCCAGGCCACCAATAATTTCTCATTACTAATTCCAACGTCTTCCATCTTCCTGGGTGTCCGGCAATCGGTGTATTGTGATGTAACCAGACAATCTCCCTTCGCAAATCCTGATCCTTCAGTACATACACTTTTCCTCGAAAGAACACCAACCCTTGTTCCTCAGCCCATTCATCTCCATTGATATTACCTTTCTTCTCTCCCTTCAGAGCTTTCACGGCTTCCACTACTTCATCATCCATTTCCAAACATTGTCTAATTTTAGACAACATTTCCATTTCCGAGCTATCTATTAATAGATGCCCTTGACGCATAGCGCAAATGCAAAAGTATTTGGGTTTGAGTAAGATAACATTTTTATTGTCCTCCTCCACCCCCCTTTTATGATCAATACGTCTGGATAATGCATCTGCTTTCCTCATTAAGCTTCCCACTTTGTGGACCAAATGAAAGTTGAAACGTGATATGAATAGTGCCCAATGTGCTTGCCGGCGATTAAGCTTTTTAGCGGACATGAAGTATTGCAGATTTTGATGATCCATCCAGATCTCAATCTCATGCGTACATCCCTCCAAATAATGCCTCCACGCCTCCAATGCTCGTATTATCCCCAACATCTCTTTGTCATGCACATCATAATTCCTCTCCACATCATTCAACCCTTTTGACAAGTATGCACAAGGATGCCATTTGTCATCTTTGCACAGCATTGATAATACTGCTCCAGTAGCAAAATCGGATGCATCGGATTCCACTCGCAAAGGGCATTGGAGTCGTGCAGTCTCTCAGGGTCTCGTCTACTACTAGATGAGACGGTTCGGACAGGGCTCACGTCTACTACTAGACACGAGTCGGAAGGACACGGACAAGCCAAGATCTTTTCCTGTCTACAACAAGCGCGTGTCTGTCAATGAGGTCACGTGACCGCTAAGGGAGATGCCGGACTCTGGCTGTGGGCTCTGCTGCGGGGGCTGCCGCCACGGCTACAGCGTGTGAAATCTACTGGGGCTAATATTGGTCCCTCCACAAACTTCCTCTTCAACTCCTCAAACGATGTCTGCTGTTGCTCTCCCCACCTCCATACCACTCCCTTTCGTGTAAGGTTATGTAAGGGTGCAGCAATTTTAGAAAAATTGTGCACAAAGCGACGATAATAATTTGCAAGTCCCAAGAAAGCTTGAACCTCCTTGACACGGGTGGGCGCAGGCCAATCTGTGATCCCCTGTACCTTGATCAGATCCATTTTGATCCCATCAGGGCTGATCAATAATCCTAGGAACTCAATCTCGCTTGCCCCTGTTAGGGGCGAAGCCTCAACCACTCAATCTAGTTGATGTCATTTGACGAGGTGCTTCCTCGACGAGTCGTTCAGCACTAGTCTTACTCGGAGCGTCCGACATAAGATAGGTAGTGCACTCTAGCAGGGCTTCTGCATAGAGTCATTCAGGTTCATGCACTAAGGGGCTTCCTTAGTGGTTTTGAGTAAGTTCACGAGTTGCAAGTTAAGGCTGTTAATTGCCTAGATCTAAACTAAGGACATCCCTACTACAAGTCGCAGTACTTATACTAGAAGGGAGGTCCCTATCGTCCAATCGGAATGGTAGATGCGTATCAAGTAACAATAGAAAGAATAAGCCTCATGCCTTGCATGAGGCGTCCAATGTCAAGGACATGTTGCGGCGCAGCATGTCGATTGTGAGAGTCCGACGTCATGGACCTCATGGCAAGGGGCTGTCGTATCACAGCATGTGTGGGAATGGGTTCGGGTGCATGGAGTCACCATGCGTCAAGGGTGCCTTCCATGGGAAGGGGATTGAATGCATGCAGTCGGCATGCATTGTGCGTGTGTCTGGTGTCAAGGTCATGCCCTAGGCATGAATCATGGAGTGCCTCCTGTCTGGAGGGGATCGTCAGGTCGGTTGGGTTGGTCGGGTTCCATGAGTTACAAGGAAAATTGTAACATTACCCCCCCACTATGGTCGAAAGTTCCACACTTCAACCTAAATCTTCATCTCTCCTTCATGGTCTGATCAGGCGTGGTCTGGTTATGTGGGTAGGTCGGGGTCGAGGGGTACGATGGAGGAATAATTCATGTCCGAACTCGGACCATGATCGGGCTCTTCTGGTTCGCACTGCCCTAGGTAGCGGTGTCAAGGAGTCGGTAGTATCGTTGAAAGGGGGGCATTGCAGGATGGCAAATTCAACGTCTGTAATCAGGGGTTCAGGTTCTGTTTGGAAGATGGCGTAGAGGCAAAATGCAAAGGTTAGGGCTGTCGCTGCAGCCAGGGTCATGCCAACGACAATGGCGAGGATTGTAATCCCTGTGAACATGGGTCTGTCTTGTCATGCCATTGTCTTGAGCTCTGCCTTTTAAATCCTTCCATATGGCTCTCCTGTCATGTTTCCCATCACATCGTCATCAAAATCATCATATCCGGAGTTAAAGAAGAGCCGCTGTCTGTGTTCGGCTTCTCTTTGATCGGTCTCTCAATCTTTCCAAGGTTTCTCCAGGCAGTTCATCCTATAGTGTCTGGGGCCTCATTGTTTGCAATACTTGCAAATATATCGTGGGCAAATCAGGCTGAAATGGCCTATCTCTTGGCAGATGAAACATCTGGCATGTCTCATGTGTGGGGGGGACCAAGGCAGTTGGGTGTAGTGTTTAAAGGTCCAGTCTGGTCTGGTTTTTTACTTCCAAGTGGGGCAACCGGCAACCGCAGCCGGTCCAGGACTGACCCAGATATTGGAGGACCGCAACCGGACCCTTTAGGACCGGTCCTAATCGGTCCATGGACTGAAAAAAGACTGGTTCGGACTGGTCTTTTGTGTAAAGTTTATTGTGCCAAATAACCCATATGTATCTCAACAAATATGACCATTACCTCAGATATATTATATTCATGGATAGAAATTGAAATACTCCATAGACTGATCCAACATTTAAGCAATTCCATCAAGATTTGACTGAGATATGGCCAAAACCAAAAGGACATGCATTCAAGTTGCAGTTTTTAGTTTGTAATTTGTAGTTTGTAGTCACACTCATTTGGGCTGTTATATGAATAAAATCACATGGTAAAGATAATTAGGTGTGTTGTTGTTACTTTTATGATGTCATGTAGCTGTACAACAAAAAATTATAGCTCAGGTAATAAGCAATGCAATCAAAGTTGTTCTGATACAACAAAATACTCATACAAAAATGTTTTTGGTCATATCTCAACCAATTCTTGACCGTTTTTGATGATCCAGGGACCGAAAATAAAGTAAATATGTGTGGGAGTAAGGTCCAACATATTTTGAGACAAAAGACCGGTCACAACCGGCTTAAACCGGTTTTTCATCGGTCCTACTATATTTTTCAAAATGAAAGACCAGCAACTGGACTGAAAAAGACCGGTCCATAAATAGACCACTGGTCCGGTCCTAATCGGTCCAGTTCAGTTTGGTTTCGGTCTTTTTTTCGGTCCTACAGACTGGACCTTTAAACACTAGTTGGGTGGTTTTTGGTTTGGGTTCAGGGGTGGTCAGATCGATTACTTCAGGTGCCCTAGGCACGATCTTTGGGTTCTTCATAGAACGGGAGGAGTCTCCAGAGGGAGCTCATCGTTCGTCTCTGTTGCTCCGCTCGCTGAATGGCGAGGGCGAGGTCGGTGGTCATCTGTGTCGATCTAGGGGGGTGTGAGGTCTCTCCTTGGCTGTTCTCGGTCTGTCTGACCGCGGTGCAATCATCTCCTGGATCATCTGTTCGATCCCCAGGGCGTCTGCATTGTTCATCACTTCTTCTAGGTTTTGTTCCATTTGTTCAATTGTGCTCGCATAGTAGAAGCACATCCTGGCAAGATGGTATTTCAGTGGGTCGTGGGCGAGGTGAATGCGAGGCATTCAGTCAGTTTCGTAGGTATTCTCGGGTGAATCGTTGTTCAGCAGGCATTCTCGGGTAGTATTGTAGTGGGAAGAAGGAGGGGGTTCTGGGTTCTGTCAGAGGTGGTACCTCTTCTTATATGCCATCAGGATCTCGGGGGCATTCTTCAGGTTTGATTCAGGTTCCCATGTGTTTTTGGATGTCGGGTAGTCAACCCAGTTCACGAGGTAACGGCGTGTCTTGCTGTGCTTCTTGTGTGCAATGATCGCTTCCACCTCGTATTCATTTTCTCCTTCCACAAGGTCAGGTGGTGGAGTCAGTAAGTTTCGCCCATGAGTGTCATTCTCATGGTATCGCGTGAGTAAAGCCACATGGAATACCGGGTGGATCTTCCATCTCGGCGGCAGTTTCAATCAGTATGTCATTCTCGACAAGGCGTCTTCAATCACGAAGGGCCCTTCTCATTTTGGCGCCAGTTTTCTCATTGGGTAGCCAATCTTCAGGTTCTTGGAGTCAAGCCATACTTGTTCTCCAACCTTGAATGGTTCGTATTGCCCTTTCGTTCGGGCAGCCATAGCCTGTCTCGCTAGTTCGTGTGCGGCAAGAGCTTCCCTTCTCTCAGAGAGAAGTTCTTGGATTCTCTGTTTGGCGGCCGGCACGTTCGTCTTTTCGTATGGGGTGGGGATAGTGCGTGGTTGGTATCCCATCATCAAGTAAAACAGCGAGTGTTTTACTGTGGAGTGCGTTTTCTGGTTGTGCACGAATTCTGCTGTTGGGAGATAATGCTCCTAACCTTTGGGCTTGTTCGAACAGAACATGCGGAGGTAAACCTCTAGCTCTTGGTTTACTCACTCTGTTTCTCTGTCGGTCTGGGGGTGATAGGCGGTGCTCATGGATAGCTTAATCCCGAGCAATCGTCTGAGTTCTCAGAAGAGTTTGGATGTGAATTGAGGGTCTCTGTCTGAGATGATTCTTCCGGGGAGTCTAAATCTTGTGTATACATGGCGCAGGTAAAGGTCTGTGGTGCCAAGTGCATCGATCATCTTTGTGCAAGGGATAAAAATTACCCCCTTTGTAAGACCATGGTCTACCACGACCATGATTGAGTCAAATTCGTTTATCATGGGCAAGTCTGATAAAATCTGTCGTTACCAGCTTGAATGGTCTGCTGGCGTCGGATGATATCGGTGTCGGCGGTGGGGTTGTCGGGTGTGTATTCACTTTCATTTGCTGGCACTTTGTGCAGCCTTCAATGTACTTCTTGATGAAATTGGCCATTCCTGGCCACCAGTAGTCTCGTCGGATCAGTTCGATTGTCTGCCATTGTCCAGGGTGCCCTGTCATGATGCCATCATGATATTTCTGTATGATCGCTCAGCAGAGGGTCTCGTCTTGTGGCACGTAGCATCTGTCTTTGAAAAAGAGCAGGCCATCTTCGAATTTCCAGTCCTCCAATGCAGACTTGATTGGGGGGTTCCATTGTTCTTCAGGGCTCGTAAAGCGTCATTTACGAGGTCGTCCTTCATTATTGCTGAGACCAGGGCTCCCTGGAGCTCAGTGTCAATCGTTTTGACGAACAGTTTGTCAGCGAGGATGGTCTTGTCCTTGTTATCAGTGTCTTCTTCGGCTATGTGATCTGCTCTCCTTGATAGGGCATCACATTGTACCATCTGTGATCCGGGTACGTGTTGTAGCTTCAGGTCAAATTGTGACAGGTAGATGCTCCATCTAGCCTGTCGTCGGTTTAGTTTCTGCACCTGACTGAAATACGTCAGGTTCTTGTGATTGGACAGTACCGTCACAGGGAACGGTGTCCCCTGTAGGTAGTGTCTCCATGTCTCTAGCGCTCGGATCACTCCCAGTAGTTCCCTGTCATATATCTTGTAATTTCTTTCCGCTTCGTTGAAAGAATGCAAGATATAGCCTGGTGCCAGTCTCTGTTGGCATCCTGTTGTCTGAGTACTGCACCTGTCGCAAATTTTGAGGCATCAGATTCCACCACAAATGGTTTTGTTGCGTCTGGCATCAGCAGTACTGGGGCTTCGTTGAATTTCCTTTTCAGCACATCGAATGACTGCTGGCAGCCATTCATCCATTCAAATTTCTGGTTCTTCTTCATCAAATCATTCAGCAGCCTGGCCAGATCTGCGAAGTGTCCAATGAATCGTCGATAGAAGTTTCCGAATCCTAGGAAGGATCTTACATCCTTCACTGTCCTTGGTGTGGGCCAGTCTTTGATCCAAGCCAGTTTCATGTTGTCCATTGCAAGTTCATTGGGTCTGACAATCATGCCCAAGAACTCGACTTCCTGTACACTGAATTTGCACTTCTCTATTTTCAGGTAGAGATCACATTGTTGTAGTCATTTGAGGACCCTTTCAGTCCTTATCTGGTGTTCTTCTTCTGTCTTCGAGAAGATCAGGATGTCGTCCATATAGATGACGAGCCATCCTTCATCTAGCATATCTCGGAAAAGATCATTCATCATGGCCTGGAATGTTGCCGGTGAGTTGCACAGCCCAAAGAACATCACCATTGGCTCGAATAGCCCTCGGTTAGTCTTGAATGCTGCCTTCCACTCATCTCCTTTCTTTATCTGTATGTTGTGATATCCCCATCGAATATTGAGTTTCGTGAAAAATTTTGCTCCTTTCAGCTTGTCCAAGAGGTCTCTGATCAGTGGGAGGGGGTAGTTGTTCCGGATCGTTCCTTCGTTCAGATAGCAATAGTCTTGGCAAGGTCGCAGAGCATCAGAGTCCTTCTTTGACACGAAGAAGAATGGGGATGCCATGGGCAATTTTGATGGTCGGATGTATCCTTTTTCCAGGTTTTCGTTGAGAAACTCATTGAGTTTCTCTTGTTCTTTCAGTGTCAATGGGTAGACTTTGCAATCTTTTGGTACAAAGCCTTCCTTCAAGTCAATTGCATGATCCCACGGTCTTGATTCCGGGAATCGTTCAGATGCAGCCTTTTCGAATACCTGTCTGTATTTCTGGTATTCCAGTGGCAGTAGGTCATCCAGGGTCTGCTTGCTGGCCTCTTTTCCCTCATCCCGTTCATGCGCGAGTCGCTGGGAAATGGATGTCTTTGCTCTGATCCATGTGCTCTTCGAGAATACGTATCGCGGGGAGTCTTTGGCCTTTGTGATCCTGGAGATCATGTTCGTTTTCCGTATGTACCTATGGGTCAGTCCTCGGTGCTCCCTGGTGAGGGGTGGTTCTTCTGGCGGTTCGAATATGCCAATGACCGGTTCTCCTCGTACATATGCGATCAAGAGGTCTGTCGCATCTTGTTTGTAGGTCTCTTCCATTGCTCGTATTTCCATGCCGGTGTCTGCCAGTAATTCTTCATCAGGTATCTCCTCAACCTTCACTTGAGGGGGAGTCTCCCTGGGCATAGGTACTTCAGCATTGGTGGTACCGTGATCTGGGGTCCTAATATCATGGGTCAGGGTAGTCCCTTGTCGAGGGTTGTTTATCCTGTTTCGTAGTGTCGTTTTCATGTTCCTTTTGCCAGTACTTCCCTCCCCTGTGGAGGTTAGCAGTTCTTTCATCTTTTGTACAATTCGTCGTGTCCTGTCGCATTCATTGTTCTTTCCCTTCTCCAGTTGTCTTTTCTTCTGGTTTTCTCAGGCTTTGGCAACGGCACATCTTGCTGCTTCGAGGTTCCTGTCTTCTTTAGGAGTGTCCTTGGTCCTGGTCTTCGCAACGGCTTTCCAGACTGAATTCAGCTCCTTTGCTTTCTTCTTGGAAAGCCTTTCCTTTGTTTTTGCCACGGCCAATCAGGCTCAGGCAAGGTTTCTCTGCCTTTCTTCGGAGAGTCTCTCCCTGGTTTTTGCCACAGCCGATCTGGCTTGGGCAAGATTTTTCTCCCTTTCTTCGGAGAGCCTTTCTCTGGTTTTTGTCATGGCCACTTTGGCTCGGGCGAGGCCCCTCTCTTTTTTGCGACATTTGTGCTGTGAGCACATCAATTTTCACCTCTAGTGCTGGTATGGGAACAGGATTAGGACCGGGATTAGAAGTTGAAGGTTTGGACATAATTGTAGAATCTGTGATGAATCACTTCTTTGACAAATTCAAAAAAAATTTCTTCGAGACCTCTCCAAACGTTTACGGGTCACGTGATAAGGTTCGTCGAGGTTCGTCAATCGTTTGTCGTTTGTCAGGCGCCTATTTTGACACTTCGGATCAATAACCCTTCCAACAGTGCCTGATCTCGGAGATATCACTGAATTTGGCTTGTAACTAAAATAGTCATCTGAATAGAGTAATGTAAATCGTAACTAAACCAGATCCGATTGGTTGTCTGGTTGCAGCTGTCCTAATGATGAGCGCTGCCTCTCGATCACTGGCAGTTGCAATGTAAGGCGAGGCCTGGCGTCGGCTTATGAAAGAAAAGGTAGATTACGTATATACAAGTACTTCCAGCTCATGCCAAAAGGGTGAGTAATCGGATGTGGTGCAGTGAAACAATGACATATGCGCAAGTAAGAGAAGGTGCACTGATATGGAAAGTTGTGTTCTTCTGTTAGGGCGACACCCACTATCTGCTAGCTAAGACTGTGCGGGTTCTCTCTACAAGAAGGGGGCGGGATCCACACTCGTGATGGGGAATTGATGGTTTTGATGCGAGGGGTTATTAATAGGTAAGTTTGTTGACAAAGGCCTTTCACACCAAAAGCATAGGTGGAATACCTAAGAGAACACAACTAGGGTCCCCTAGGCATATATTTAGGGTTTATATACTATGTTACACATATTGTACATTGTTGTTACCGACGCACTCGTACATGCGCATACATTTTGATGCGTGCAAAATAAAATTCTCATGCTATCAAAGTGTAGCGTAATTTGGCGTCATGTAGTGTAATTTGACATAATAAAATAAAATGAAATTTTATTAGGTAATGGGGTGGTTTCCTAACAGTCGCTACCATTCCCTGCGAAGCGGAATTCATTCGCACCACATCCAACATTTCACAATGGCTAGCAGAGGCCTTCCATAAGAATGCGCAACCAAAGTACTTTCATGAATCTGTCCCTGCGCACTTCTACGAGTTCGAGGACCTATTTGCAAAGTCTTCATTCGACTGCTTGCCTGACTGAAAGGTATGGGATCATGTGATCGAACTCATCCCTGGTGCAAAAGCTGCTAGCTGCAAGGTCTACCCCCTCGCGCCCAACGAGCAGGCCAAGATGGACGAATTTATCCAGGAGAACCTAGCCACTGGCCACATTCACCCCTCAAAGTCACCGATGGCATCCCCCATCTTCTTTATCAAGAAGAAGGATGGATCCCTCTGGCTTGTACAAGATTATTGCGCTCTCAATGCCCTCACGATCAAAAACCGATATCTACTACCACTGATTTCGGAACTGGTAAATCAACTACGAGGCGCAAAATACTTTACAAAACTTGACATGTGATGGGGGTACAACAATGTGTGCATGAAAAGGGGCAATGAATGGAAAGCCGCTTTTTGCACAAATTGTGGGCTTTTTGAACCCTTGGTGATGTTTTTCGGACTCACAAACTCCCCTTCCATATTCCAAATGATGATGAACAACATTTTTCAGGATCTCATTATGGAAGGAGTGGTCTGTGTCTACCTGGATGACATCCTCATCTTTACAAAATCGATTGATGAACATCAGCGCATTATGCACCTTGTCCTGGAGCGCCTTCGTGTGCACAAGTTGTTTCTGCGACATGACAAGTGCGAGTTCGAGCAAACAACGATTGATTACCTTGGACTCATCATATCTGAGGGCGAAATTTGTATGGATCCCGTCAAGGTAGCAGGAGTCACCAAATGGCCCACCCCCAAAACATGCAAGGAGGTACAGTCATTCCTGGGGTTTGTGAATTTCTATCGACGCTTCATTGAAGACTTTTCGCATCATGCAAAACCCCTCTTTGAGCTCACAAAGAAGGAGCACAAATGGGAATGGGGACCTTTGGAACAAGGCACCTTTGACAAAATCAAGAATTGGGTCACATCCTCCCCTATTCTCCATTTCGCTGATGACACCAAAGCATTTCACATCGAGGTGGACAGCTCAGACTATGCAACCGGCTCAGTGCTGTCACAGCAATCGGCCGATGATCTCAAATGGCACCCTATTGCATTCTACTCAAAATTGCTCAATGCAGTCGAACAAAATTACGAGACCCACAACAAGGAGATGCTAGCAGTGATGAGATCATTAGAGGAATGGAGGCATTTCCTTGAAGGTGCGCAGCACAAGGTAGAGATCTGGACTGACCACAAAAATCTGGAGTACTTCATGACCGCAAAAAAGCTAAATTGCAGACAAGCTCGCTGGTCGCTCTATCTTTCATGGTTTGACTTCGTCATGCACCAACATCCTGGAAAGAGTATGGGTAAGTGTGATGTGCTTTCACAATGAACCAATCATGCGAATGGCATGGATGATAATCCCGACACTACCCTGCTCTGCCCCAAATTCTTTGTGATTCGTGCACTCGAAGGGGTGACGATCAAAGGAGTGGAGCGAAATATTTTGTGCAAAGTGCAAAAGGCAGTTCGGGATGGAAAGAGCGAAGATGCGGTGGTACTAGCGATGAAGGAGTTGGATAGGGCCAAAGGCAAGACATTGCAAAGCTCAGAGTGGACAGAGGTGGATGGATTATGGAGGTTTCATGATCGCATTTATGTTCCACTCATACCAGACTTATGATGCAGAATCGCTGAACAGCATCATGACTCCAAGATTGGTGGACATGTGGGATGCTGGAAAACACTCGAACTCATCCCGCACAATTACTGGTGGCCAAACATGTTGAGCTTTGTCAGTCAGTACTGTAAGGCCTGCGATCTATGTGTTTGCATGAAGGTGCAGAAGCACTGACCTTTTGGTGAACTACACCCCCTCCCAATCCCCAAAAATTGCTGGGATGTGGTAAGTGTTGATTTCATCAACAAACTTCTGGACTCCCATGGCTTCAATGCGATGATGGTGGTGGTAGACTCAGTAAGCAAGCGCAGCCATTTCATACCCACTCATACCACCATTATGGCACTGGAATTGGTGCGATTGTACTTGCAGAATGTGTGGAAGCTTCATGGCCTCCCGAGATCGATGCTCTCAGATCTGGGACCGCAGTTCGTAGTGCAATTCATGTGCAAATTGTATCGCTTGTTGGAGATCACCATTTCGGCATCCACAGCATATCACCCACAGTCTGATGGGCAGACCAAATGAGTCAATCAGGAGCTCGAGCAGTACATCCACATTTTTGTGAATGAGCGCCAAAATGATTGGGACACTCTGCTCCCTCTGGGTGAATTTGCATACAATAACCATGTCCACTCATCCACCCAGCACTCCCCCTTCTTTGTTGACACTGGCAGACATCCGCAGATGGGTTTTCAGCCCAACCAACAACCCTCGAGGCTTGAGGCAGTCAATGAGTTTGTGGATCAGATGAAGTCGACATTGGAGGAGGCTCATGCTGCCCTTGCCAAATCGAAGGATTATATGGTGAGGTACTATAACCAATGGCGAATCCCCGCACCAATTTTCGCAATCGGTGAAAAGGTCTTCCTGGATACTTCAGATATCAGCACAACTAGACCCATGAAGAAATTTGTGCACCGCTTCCTGGGGCCGTACCCAGTGATTTGTCCTGTTGGCTCACATGCATATCGCCTCCAACTGCCACCATCGATGGCTCAAATACATCCGGTGTTCCATGTTGTCAAGCTCATGCCTGCACCAATGGACCCGATCGAAGGTCGCCATGCAAAACCACCACCGCCCCCCGAGATCGTAGGAGGAGAGGAGAGGTACGAGGTGGATGAGGTGCTGGACAGCAGGATGAAGGGTAGGAAATTGCAGTATCTGGTCAGATGGAAAAGTTATGGGCACAAAGAGAATTCATGGATTCCAGAGGAGGATCTCGATGCCGCAAAACTAATCGCAAACTTCTACAGGGCTCATCCAAGTGCCCCAAAATGTGTTAACGCACTTACCTTTGGACAGATGGGATTCCGACCACAATATCTGCACCGATGGACCTTTGCACATTGGGATGCTGTGCCTTAAGGGGGGGGTGATGTAAGGGGAACACCTTACAAGCCCCTACAATGGTTGGTGCACATTTGCAAACATTTCCACACACATGCAAATGTTTGTGCAACAAAGCGCCTTTTGCACAATGAGGTGCCTTTTCATGCAATGAGGCACCTTTTGCGCCAACCATCTACAAACATTCTGATATGTCACTCCATCAGCCCCTATTGTACTCTCACCATTCTCACAGTCAATACCCTGCGCAATCGTTGCGCCTGCAGAAATGATTGAGGATGTCTTTGCATGCCCATTACCAATCATGGCCTGATGTGGACACCACTTACTGAGTATGGCCTGATGTGGACACTATCACTGATTGATGGCCATCTCCCCAAATGGGAACATGACCCTGGATCTGAATTAGTGCTAGGATGGAAGGGGCTCCAAGTATTTTAGAATGTCACATGCCTTCCATATATATACTTTGGCCTTGCACTGGACTCCTTAGAGTTTTCTCTTTGGTTTTCCCTTGCAAGGTATGGGTCTTTCCTTTTTCAATAGTTATTGAATCTAAACTTTGGTTTTCCCTTGCGAGTATTGAGTTCTTTGGACTCTGATCATAAGGTTGCCCTTACAGTCTCTCTGCTGCTCACTCTCTCCTAGTATTGTCTCGCCGAGTACTCAATTACTTTTTTGTACTTTAAATCTACACATTGTTCCTCATATGACAAGTGATACACATGCAGCCTACTTTGGACAAGCAACTGCACCAGAAGGGGAAGGATCCAGTACTCAAACAGACCTTTCAGGATCATCTGAAGGACGTGATACAGGAACCCGGTCCTCACAAATGGCCACTACTACTGGAACAGTTGGACATGAGCTCTCCTCACAAACGGCCACTACTACTGGAACGGTTGGACATGAGCTCCACACCCTCACATGTAGCCAGATAGGGGGGGCATACCCCAAGTCTCATCTACCGATGAAGATCTCTTCAGGGCCAGTCTTGTCTCAAGGATGGACAACCTTGTCAAGGATTTCAGGAAGGAAAAGACTTTGAGAATGGAAACCTTATACCAAATCCTACAGATCTTTCACAATGTGAAGCTTGACAAACCAGTTAGAAAGGCCACCCTCGAGGAGTACACCCTCTACACCGACATTATCACAACTCATCAGAAAGAAGCCACACTCCAAGGATTACAGGCTCGAGGTGAGGGGGACCAAGGGGCTTCAGAGGGCGCAGAGGACGTTGGAGGAGAGCAATGAGGACGAGACCAGCCCAGGCAATCAAATGTGAACAAAGCCAAGTGTCTCCTCTGGGGACTTCGCCAAGAACCTCAAGAACCTGGCCACAAGAAGCAACAACAGAGTTCTTCAGGATCCTCAAGCAGTGACAACTCTCAAACTGGTGGAGAAGGAGGATTGAATAAGAAGAAATGGGTCTTCCAATCCCAGTTACCTTGGTATGATACAGAAGTTGCAGCTGAAGGAAAAAAAGTTGATGAAAACTGAAAGAAAACCAGAGAAACCCTCGCTGTTTTCCAGAATGACCTCACCTTTGCAGAGTGAGAGATACATCGAGCAGTCTCAGCCCCCCAGGGATTCCTGGAGTCCGAGTGGAAACAAATCTTCAAGGGAGAAGCTGTAAATCTTGACATTGTCTTCAGCAATCTCCACCACATTACCCTTCCTAAGGAGAATGCGGGACACATCAGAGGAATGGAGATATCTCTTGGCAAAGCAATCCAGCATGAAAGGTCCAAATGAGTGGTGACTGGACTGTTGCCTGGCACACAGCCTCCAAAGCAACCATGTTCGCTTTCCCACACAGAAACGAGGAACTGAGACATTGGGGAGACTATATGGCCTCCAAATTCTCTGCCAAATAGCTCAGCACACACCACAAGCTCATCTCTTTTGACAAAGCAGTCAGAGCAATGGTCAGCGGGGGACAAGCAATTTTACTCACAGATCACAAACATTTCACCTACTTGTACTCAGCATATCTTCTCCCCAACGGAATCCAAGGAATGTCCAGCGGATGCCTCACAGGAGACCCATGTCACAAGGACCGTGTGTCTGAAGTATGCAGATGTTTTAACAGTGCAGGAGGATGTCAAGTGCAGCAGGCACGTGCAGATATTGACATACCTGCCTCAAGTGCAAACAACATGGACATGGACAAGAAGCATGCAGTCAGCAAAATTGACGTGACTTATGGAATGTGCCTGAAACATCTCAGGTACAATATATGGAGCAGTGAGGAGGAAGGTTCTTTCAGCTATTCACTCACTCCACCCTGCCTCGCAACATGGACAGAAGACATGAAACTGCTCCTGAGGGTGCCTAATTCAGAATTCTTAAATGCTGAAGCTGTATGGACAATCAAAAATAACCTGAATCTATCCAAGATCGTCACGCCTATTAACATTGATCGCTTTGAAGAATTGCTCAAGACCCATCCAAACTGTCCTTTTGTCCAGTCAGTCTGCCGAGGACTACATGAAGGTTTTGGCCATGGGCAAACACACAGCATGACTCTTACCCATGCATCATCGACAAATTGTTAGGTATGCCTCACAAAGCATACAAGAGAGAATTCCTATGGGTGCAGAGGGACCACGAACACTTGAAAGGTAGGTTCTCTGGATCTTTCGGCTGAGACCTGCTACCAGGCATGCATGCATCCCCAATCCATGTCATGCCCAAACCACACTCTGAGAAACTACAGACGGTAATTAACCAGAGCGCTGGGCCTTACGCGCCTAATTCAATGATCCTGTGTGAGCATGTCAAAGGGTTTCCTCTGTACAATATGAGACATCTTGGGGATGGTTTACTCGCTTGCCACTGCACTAACCCCAATCAGCCACCGGTACTTTTTAAATCAGATGTAGCTGAAGCATACCGCCTACTCCATATGCATCCCCTGTGGCAAATCAAGCAGATAATCACTATCAATGGCAAACATGATGTCAATTGGAACAACTGTTTTGGAGGATGGGGTTCTGCAGGGATCTACATTCCCTTCAACAGCCTCGTGACATGGATCGCCAAGAATGTCCAAGGGATACACAATCTATGGACTTACATGGACGATTCTTTTGGGATTGATGAGGAAGGTAATGTGTTGTGGTACCATAAGTATGGGAAAGACATGCCGGCAAACCAGGTTAAACTTCTGTCTCTGTGGGACAAACTAGGCATCCTGCATGAACCACATAAACAACTCTTTGACAGGAAACTCACAATTATTGGCATTGAGGTCAATGCCAACAGTTCAACCCTCACTCTCCCCAAGCAGGCACTTGATGACCTCCTGCAGGAACTCCAAGAGTTCTCATCATGGTCGATATGAAAGCAAACTTTGCGTTGCTGGCAGCGACTGGCAGGATGGATGAACTGGTGTTTTAATGTTTTTCCAATGATTCAACCTGCTCTCAACAACGTGTACCCGAAATCTGCAGGAAAGCAGGAACCTCTGGTGAAAGTTTGGGTCAACAACACAGTCTGGCAAGATCTTGCTTGGGCAATAGGACACCTATGAGCATCCCTGGGAGTCAGACTTTTATCCTCCATGAGTTGGGATGAAGAAGATGCAGATGAGGCAGTCTTCTGTGATGCATGCATGGAGGGCATGGCTTTCTGGTACCCCAAATGTCAGCAAGGGTTCTACTCACTGGTACCACCTGGAGCAATGCATGATATTATTTTCTACTATGAGGCTTTAGCCATCACCAGCACAATAGACAATTTACATGTGAGGGGCGCCAAATACTCCAAAATAATCATCTTCACTGACAGCATGAACACCATGGACATCTTCAGTTCCCTCCATTGTCAACCTGAGTTCAACCCCCTGCTATGACACTGTGTTGATGTTTTCCTTGGCAACAACTTGGATACACATGTGCTGCACATCCCAGGAGAAAGGAATGAAGTGGCAGATGCCATTTCTCAGCATGATTTCAACAAAGCAAGCAGACTAGTACCTGGGATACACATCTCAGCTTTTAAACCCCCACACTTCAATATGTTGGGGGCAATGAAAAAATGATTACCTCACACATCTGCACCTGGCAACCTGTATGAGAGCCATGGTCATGGGAACGACTTGTCCAGGAATGCACAATAGCTCTTGGACAAGCAATCAATGTCAGCACATGGAAAAACTATGGATCTGCTCTCAACTCTTACCTATCATTCATGTGCATGCATAATATGCTGGTAGAACCCACTGCTAACACCCTCAGCCTCTATACTGTTTACATGTGCCACCATATCAAACCAGACTCAGTGGACACTTACCTTTCAGGAATTTGCCACCAACTCGAACCTTACTTTCCTCACATTTGCAAAATCAGAAAATCGAGACTTGTTCACTGAACACTAGAAGGTTGCAAGCGTCTACGGGGAACTCCCACAGTGAGAAAACGGGCCCTCATGATCACCGATCTCAACACTGTCATCAACTGCTACAACAACCCAACACATGACAAGCTCTTGTTCTGCACCCAGCTGTGTATAGGATTTTTTGCTCTGATGCATTTGGGTGAACTCACGTGGCCAGACGACACTGATCTACGGGATCCCCAGAAGCTCACAAAATGCAACTCAGTCATTCTCGATGCAATGTCCTTTCGTTTTTTCTTGCCTGGCCACAAGGCCGACAAGTTCTTTGAAGGAAACACCATCATTTTACACTCAAACCATTTCCCCTGCAACCCAATAGCCCTGTTCCTCTCCTACATCCAATCTCACAACTGCCTGTTCCCCCTCTCATCTCCTCTCTGGCTCAAATCAGATGGGACAGTGCCAACAAGAGGATTCTTCATGTGATGGCTACACAGTTTCTTTGAGAAGGATATAGGGGGTCAGTTGATGAGGGCTGGAGGGGCAACGTCACTTGTGGAGAATGGTGTTGCACCGCACATCTTACAGGGAATCGGGTGATGGGCATCGGCTGCATGGCAAATCTACATTCATAAGCACCCTGTACTCCTCCAGGCAATGCTTCATGCTTGAAGCACGCTTGTTTGCTCCCCCCCATGAGGGAAGCCATATCATTGATCCGTGGACATGCCTCTCCTTGTTTTGTTTACTTATCATCCTTGGACTACTCTTTCTCAGACTATCCTTCCACATGGACATCTATTCACATCCTCGCTCCTCACATCGGAAAACTCATCTTCCAACTTCCCATTTACCTACATCTCTAACCACTGCTTTTTTTTCTTTTTTGTTTCTTTTTCCCTTTCTTTCATAGGTTTTAGGCATACCTTGAGAATCTGAATGTTATTCTTTTGGGTCATCAAAGGTGTCATTTACACTAGCTTTTCACCCTCTCATGAGAACCTAACATCACACCCTCACCCATTGGTCGAGTTTAAAGTCTGTTTACTCAAGTCCAATGGAAAGAAGCCTGCTTGTGGCGATGCTCTTGACCACTTCCCTTGGCACCACGTGCAACCTGCTCCAGCACTGTGTGCTTGCTCTATCGACTTTGCACCGCATGCACACTCCAGTCACCTTACTACAATGTGATGACGATTCAGGCTGAACCTTAGTCTGGGCCATGTCATGTGCTGCAGCCCCCTATTCCTAGTGAGATATGTGAGCAGCAGAGACATTGTTCCAGTGTCTCTCTGCTTCTCACTCTCTCCTAGGTAAGGGGTTCTCTATAATCTTCGTCTCACTGCTTCTCACTCTCACCTAGTATCGTCTCGCTGGGTACTCGATTACTTTTTTGTACTCCCACCTCCCTCCACTTGTTACATAATTGGTAGGCATACCTCGAGAATCTGAATATTATTCTTTTGGGTTGTTGAAAATGTCATTTACACTACCTTTTCACCCTCTCATGAGAACCTAATAGTAACATCACACCCTCGCCCATTGGACCTACACAAACACCCGATCAGATTACTGTTGCTATTTTAGGCAACAGGGGGAGAATTTTGTGAACACCAATCACATTAATCATCTAAGAGGCAACTCGTGCCTGTCTGGGTGGATGATTTGGTGACATTCACAAATAGTCCTGAACAGAGTAACATTGTGGAGAAAGAACAATCAGAGAAATTTGAGATCAAGAGTTTGGGCGAGCCATCATTGCTTTTGGGCATGAAAATCTCATGAGACAGAGAAAGCAAAACCATTACATTATCACAGGCTCATTACATCAACAAATTCTTGGGTGAGTTGGACTACAAGATGCAAACCCTGTTACTATGCCACCTGATTTGAATATAAACTTAGAAGCTGACAAGGGAGAGATCGAGGATGATGGGCAAAATTTATGAGGTCACCACATCCAAAGCATTGGACTGCCATTAATAGTGCTGGGTCTGAATCACATTTGGTGTGGTATGATACAGCAGTGCCAAGTGGCACTGGCATATCATAAGTACTGTAGGTATTTTTTGTTTTATACTGGCATGCCAGGCCAAAATTTTTTGTGTATAATACCGTATTATACATTACGTATTATAAGTATTATACATATAATTGGTATAAAACACTATTAGGACTACCAGGTCATGTCATTTGAGTTAGCCCACTTCAAGTCTTTATCAGACCACTTTGATGGTGCAGAGTTAGTGAGTGGTGCATGTTTAGATGTGGAGTTGTTGGATACTGGAGATTCTATGAACTGAGCAAGAAGTTTTGGTGTTGATAAATCAACCAGATCATCAATCTGGAGGTGCTCAATGGATGCACAAGTGATGGTTGGAGAGTCTTCATCTTCTGAGTCCTCATCATCCTCTTCATCATCCAGGGCCTGGGCACCATAAGGATCTGATAACATAAAGATTGACTCTTCAGAGTCAGCTGGTGTGGGATTAAGGAGGTCGTCAAGAGTTGGTGTGGGAAGTTGAATTGGTTGGGCTGAGGGTTTAGTCTTGGGTAAGGTAAGAGTGGCAGTGTGAGAGTATTTTGGGTTAGTAAAACTGTAATGCCAATACTGTTGCAATGTCTTTACACTCCCCCACCTTTCCTAGTGGACTCCAACTGGAGTCCACTGGGACTGGTCACCAGCCAACTGCCTGCAAAGTTGCCAGTCCAGTCCCAGTCCAGTCCGACTGGACTCCAAGTGGAATCCACTCAGACTGGTCCAGTGGAGTCCAGTGGAGTCTGGTTGGAGTCCAGTTGGAGTCCAGTTGGAGTCCAGTTGGAGTCCGGTTGGAGTCTGGTTGGAGTCTGGTTGGAGTCTGGTTGGAGTCCAGTTGGAGTTCAAGTGGAGTCTGAGTGGAGTCCAGTCGGATTCCACTGAAAAAGTGTGTAAGAAAAGGAATCGAACCCAGATCCCCATAGGTTGCTTATGTAATCAATCATGATGCACAATATAACTGTTACACCACAGTACCTTGTGTAAGGCATCATCTACTTGCATTAGGTACCGTGGTGTGGCTGTGTATGACAAAGCATATTGCCGCGTCA
The DNA here is from genome assembly GCA_026075535.2 of Tricholoma matsutake. Lineage (NCBI taxonomy): Eukaryota > Fungi > Basidiomycota > Agaricomycetes > Agaricales > Tricholomataceae > Tricholoma > Tricholoma matsutake. The sequence goes on along the minus strand of AP026543.1, from coordinate 9,364,720 downwards.
TCAAATGTGCCAGCTCATCACTCACCACCACCACTGTCGACGCCGCCTCCCTCCCTCCTCTCTCTACCACCACCACCACTGCATGGACACCCACTGCCACTGCTCCCATGCCCAATCCACCATCATCACCACCTGCAAATGAGCCGAATGGATGGGCCCTAGGTAAGTTTTTTTTTGTTTGCTTTTTGTTTTTATAAACTAACTAACCAGTTTCTTTAGTTTTCTAGGTTATAAACTACTGGTAATGACGCCACCACCCACAAACGAGCCGACTGGATGGAACGCAGACCCAAACAACGCAGATTGCGTCGTTTGGGCCCTACATAAGTTTTTTTCGTTTGCTTTTTGTTTTTATAAACTAACTAACTCGTTTCTTTTGTTTTGTAGGTTCTACTCTACTGGTAATGACCGATGGCCGGACGCGAGACAACCCCACACACCCACCCCATGCCTGTGAGCCCCTGCTCATAGGGTGGATCGTGAGTGTCACCAGGACCCCCAGAACGCAAAGCAATGGGGCCAACGACACACCACCCACCTCCAGCCCCTTGAGCAACTGCTTGTGGGGTGGATCACAGGTGGAATGGAGGTGACGACGGTGAACAACAACAGGGCAATGCCGACGCCAACACGGAACGACGGGGATCAACCCAGACCTGACGACACCCGTGCCAGCCCCCTCCTCCCCATCCAAACGGGATGTGAGGGTGTCGATAAAGGGTAGGAAACGGCAGAGGGGTAACGGGAGACCTGCGGAGCAGGATACCCACCTGGTAAGCACCCACCTACCCCCTCCCTCGCATGCCACATCACTGACCCCTCCCCCCAACCCCTCCGAACTAGGAGACCCGCAAAACCAACAACACACCCACCCCACACTGATGAGCACCTGCTCGTCGGGTGGATGGCGGGTAGACCAGGGCTACGACAACCATGGCACCCATCCCCATGCCTACGAGCCTCTGCTCGTAGGGTGGATGATGGGTGCGGCTTGCTACGGTGACAGACGCATGCGAGGAGGGGTGGGCGACGACACCCACCCCAGACTGCATCCCCCAACCCCCCCTCCCCCGCATTTTGCATGGGGAGGGGTCTTTATTATTTTTAATTTATCTCTGCCCCCCCCCCTTGCACCGAATGCAGGGTATATATATTGTAGTACTTACGAATCCCCCCCTCGCGCTGAATGCGAGGGGTTTAGTTTTTTATGTACATAGTAGTAATCCCCCCCCTCTCACAAGATGCGAGAGGGGTTTTTTTTTGTTTATTATTATATTATACCCACTCCCTCGTGTCCTACACGAGGGATGTGGTTAATTAAAATTTTTTGATCTTAATTGTTTAAAAAATGCCTCCTCGAAGAATATGAAAAGTTGAGTCATAAATAAACCTTATATTGATTCCCAATAAATCTCCTGTGGCTCAAGTGGTTGAGCACACTTGTTTGGTTTGTCATGTGATTCCTTATGGTGAGGTCTTGAGTTCAATTCCTGCAGTACACAAATTTATTTTGCGGGTACTTTATGAAATTCACCAAGTCCGAAGTCCTTTGAGCTTATATCTAATTGACTTATCATTTGGTTGCACTTGGACTCCACTCAGACTCCACTCGGACTCCAGTCAGACTCCAGTTGGACTCCAATGGGGGATTGAACTCTACATGACTTAGTGTAGTTCAATTGGACTCCACTCGGACTCCGGTCAGTCCAGTCGGAGTCCACTAGGACAGGTGGGGGACTGTAAAGTACTGTGTTTTCACCACTTAGACCATTTTGTTTGGGAGTGCTGAATGCTGACATCTTGGATGCAGTGCGTTCATCACACATTTCAGATGGTGAGACACTGAAAAGCTTGATTGCCACTTTCTGAAAGCAACACTGAGCATTACACTATACATATTTAGACAACAAGCTTACTGCAAGTTGTGATCCATTGCTGTCCTTGCTTCTAGCCTCCCACCAGCTCAAACAATGCAGAGGATCAGTAGGTGCATCTGTGAATGGCGCCTCTCGATACATGTAAGCTGATGTATTGTGAGCCAAAAGTATCAAAATCAAAATTAAACAGAACATTACCTGTGAGTTGTTTGAGAAGCAATTGACCCTCTACACCACCACCCCTCTTCTCTCGGAGCTGCTCATTCTGAAGCATTTTGCATGCAGATTTTACCAGCTGAACAACAAGCCTGGATGAGGTACCATGGGAGAATGATGGTCAAGGTGGTAGATTGAGCCATAATGCACCATCTTGATAATAAACTAGAGCCTGATTAACCTTAATACAGCCAAACTAATAACAACTCACTTGGATCAAGGAGATATGCAAGAATAAACATATCCTGAGTACAGTCTTTCAAGAATATAGCAAAATGCCTATTGAAGACATCAAATGTTTCTGAGCGATACTGATAAATTTCACTTCCTGTACACCAATATTGACATTAATATATCCCAAAGTAGAGTATAATGACTTACGAGGATCTTGGAATACATGGTTGAACCCAATTGCAATACTGATGAAAATGGAAAAAACATCAGAACAGGTTGTGTTCTGCCCTTCAAGGGTTTGGAGGCCATGTGCAACAGGCTTCAGAAGCAAGTTGATTTGATACAGTTGCCCCCAAAATATAAGTGAGTCAGGGCTGGTCTCGATGTACTTCCTGAGAGGCACTGTCTATGGAATGTCACTTTGAAACCACTTCAGGACAAACAAAATGAAAGTACATACTGCTTTTGTATCAAACTTTATAGTCCCAGAACTCAAGCATCACTCAATAGCACCAAAGCAACAACTTATACTATTAGCGTGAGTAGCAAAGGTTGAGAATCTTGTTGTGCCACCAGACTGAATCCCACGTTGATCATGCTCCTTCTTGAGCTCCTGTTTGAGCTGATGTTTACCATAGTTGCTATGTGAGAAGTATGTTGTCAGGCTTGAAATAATTGCCATTGGCTGCAATAGATTGAGCTACAAAGCATATGAGAAGTCAACAGACTGAGTAATACCTCAGCAAAACCCTTGATTTTTGGGAATTTCTTGGACCCAAGGATTATATCCTTCATCATCAAATTGAGTTGATGACATGGATCTGGACAGTTCAAAATCCATGGCCACTTCTCACAGATCAGGCATTGGCATTTCTTGACATTCCCAGTCGTGTCAGAGACAATGATGGAAAAATGATATGCAGCAAACCGTGAGATAGCCTGCAGCAACTGTGAGGTGGAATGCCACATTGTCACATTGTCTGTGCATACTCACTTCGCTTATCAAACTGAACAAGTTTTGACCATCCATGGAGAGCCCAGTCAGCATCAAACCATCAACCAGATAAGACTGCTGCAAAGGAGTAGTGATGTGTACAGTGTAAATTTCAGCACCTCCTTTACTAGACCAGCCATCAAATGACAACATGAGATGGATAAAGCCAATCAGAAATGTGACAAGTTGCTCCGCCACATTGACAGCTTCAGCTATGAGATGTTGCGTGAAAAAATGGGACTGGTCTGGGACAGAATATCCAGGGCATCTGAATTTTGATGAGAAATGTACAGTGTGTTGGACAAAAGGCTTACAAGACAGCAATAAAGTCAATGAAGAAACCACTATCGACAACCAAAAAAGCAATAGCACAACAGACAATAAACCGCAGGAGGTAATAGTCAATTGTGGGCTGGCATGTGGCAGTAATCTTCGTTGTATCACCCCAAGTAGCAGCCAGAGTTTTCTGAACAGGCCGAGATTCCATCACTGGCCCAGTGGTAGTCGATGGTGTTGGAGTGCTAGAAGAGGACATGGGGATGGGAACGCGGCCTTCATCTTTGTTGGTAACCTTGCACTTTTTATTATGCATGGGTGGTGCCAAAGTGGCACCTGTCAATGTATTTTCCCCCGACAGCTTACAGAAAGCTTCAGTAACCTGTTGGTATTTGGTTGGCCATTCCCGCTAGAGTATCTGTTGCAAATATAGTAAGTACAAGTCAAAGTTGTGCTCAATGGTATACCTTGCAGTCCTTCGCATGAGCAAGTGCCCAAGAATGCAAGTTGTTGCCCCGCCCTTCATCACATGCAATACAGTAGTAATACTGTGTGAGGACACCCTTCGAGTTGGTTTCCTCACGCTGAATAGCCAGGCTGAGACAAAGCTGATCGAGCTTCTTGCCAGTGCGATGGTGCTCCCAAGGAGAAAGATTCCTGTTTTTCTGTCATTCCTGTTGCTCTGCTTCATGATTGGCTGCCGCAGATTGGAGGACTTGAGTTGAGAGCTGAGGTTGACTGTTTGTGGACACCGTTTCTTGACTCAGCACATCAATATCCATCTGACTCGAGTCTGTTGCAGGGTTGAGAGGCAGTAACTATGCTAATCGTTAGTGTATCACAAAAAGGAAATACATATACTTTAATGCACCTCTGGAGCCCAACCAGCATCACCATCCCTCAACTGCTCCTCATACACTGTGAGAGCGGTCCAATATTGCAACCATTTCATCACATCGTCTCCATCTCGTTGCAAACCGAACACGCTTGACATGACATCTTCAACTTGCATGTGGGAGAAGCCTGGGTCTTGCAGGAATAGTCTAGCTGTGTCCGTGAGAGCAGAATAGTGATCTTTATCTGTCATTACCGTAGCTTTGATGCGACATCTTGACAGAGAAGGTTCTGAGAAAGGAAAATCAAAACCTATTGAAACCAATCAGAGCGAAACAAAGCCGTTCGAAAGTTGCGACTCGATTTCCATGTTAGTGACACCAATAGAGTGCTATGATACTAGTTGACAACTTCCCTATTTCATTCCAATTTTTTGGCAGTTTTTAGGTCTTTAATACATATAATACTGAGGTTCTGGGACCTCAGATGTATAATATGTATGATACCAGTATAATACAGCCTGGTATAATACAGCTGAGTTCTAGACCCAGCACTAGCCATTAAGTGTGTTTTTCGATACCTAAAGGGGACACACATGCACAGCCTCACTTATGGCGGATCAGATCAAGAATGGAAGCCAGAAATTACTATCTATTGCGATGCTGACTGGGCATTGAGTTCAGACAGAAAATCTATCAGTGGATACATATTTTTACTTGCTGGCAGCACTATCATGGAGCTTGAAGAAACAATCAACCATTGCATTATCTACTGCAGAAGCTGAGTACATCGCTGCTATTCATGATGCCAAGCAAATTTTATGGCATTGCTCTTTATTTGACAAACTCAAAATTCTGCAACCTGAGACATCAGTATTATTCTCGGACAATCAAGCAGCGATTTCTATTTCACATCATCCAGAGTTTCATGCACACACAAAACACATTGACATCACACATCATTTCCTACATGATTTAGTCGAATCAGGCACAATCGAAATCATCTATATACAGATGCGCGAGAATCTAGCAGACATATTTACGAAAGGATTACCAAGGCCATTACATGAAGATTTAACTAGAGGAATTGGTGTGATATCTGACCAAGGGGGAGTGTTGGAATGAATGGTCCAACATCTTAGATTTGGACATTAGCACACTGAGACATAATTAGTAGTGGTCAAAGTAGTGATTATCCGCGGATTATGTCCACAATTTTTGGGACGCAGATAATCGCGATTATTGTAATAATCGCAGAATCGTTGAATCGCCTCCGGAGGCGATTCAACGATTATTTGCATGATTATCAAAGGCGATTATTTGATGTGCTTACATTTTTGCTTACATCACGCAGAAGATCATAGATCTGTCAAAATAATTGTGTCCCGTAATCGCCCCGTAATCGCCCTCAATAATCGTCATGGTCAAGGTGGCTCGGATTATTGACATGATTTTTGATTCATAATCGCACTATTAATCGTGCAATAATCGCCCTACTTTGACTGCTACTATTACTCATAATCTTACTAAGCACAAAGTATAAATCTCTCGAGTATTGTAGAATGCACTAGTAGAATTATTGAGTAGTATATAAACTGGACAGAAGTAGAGTACAAAATTGAATCTATTATTTAAGAGCACCACTGCACTATAATATCTCAAGATGGACAATGTATGAAGCATCATATATTCCTCCATTCCATATCGCTGTGGCCTTCGTGAGGCAAAACAAAAGCATGTAGGAGCACCATGACATAAGAACAAAAAAAATCATAGCGACACAACATAGTCAATAATGATGAGTACTTTACACTCCCCCACCTATTCCGGTTGGATTCTGGTTCGTCTGGCCAGAATTTCCAGAATTTCTGGAATCCGGTGGATTTTTTTTTGTATGTAGTTTTCCCTATGCAGCACAATTCTGGTCGGAATAAGGATCCAATTTACAGCCGGAATCCCCAGAATCTGACTGGACTCATCACAACCGGAATAACTGGAATAACTGGACTAACCAGAATAACAGGAATAACTGGACTAACCAGAATAACCGGAATACACGTGCTTTCCCAAATAAAAGTTCAACACACATCAATAATCAAACTCTCAACCTTGGGTCTGCATACATAACAGCACGCTTAACCACTGAGCTACCAAGCAATTATTCTTTGGTATACATTTAATACTTTTATTACCCAACCAAGGTACATAGTTAATCACAGCCATTAACAGAATAATTGATAAGTATGCATATGCATGACACGTGACACATGACTGCCAGCTCACAACCACTACCACCACTGTCGCCAATGCCGCCTCCTCCTCCTCTCCACTCTACCACCACCACTGCATGCGCACCCACCACCACCATTCCCACGCCCAATGCCACCATCACCACCACCTTCAAACGAGCCAACTGGACGGAACGCGGGCCCAAACGATGCAGATTGCGTTGTTTGGGCCCTATGTAAGTTTTTTTTGTTTGGTTTTTGTTTTAATAAACTAACTAACTCATTTTTTTTAGTTTTCTAGGTTATAATCTACTAGTAACGATGCCACCACCTGCAAACGAGCCAACACGGGCCCAAATGACGCAGATCGCATCGTTTGGGCCCTACATAAGTTTTTTCCATTTGGTTTTTGTTTTAATAAACTAACTCATTTTTTTAATTTTCTAGGTTATAATCTACTAGTAACGACGCCACCACCCACAAACGAGCCAACATGGGCCCAAACGATGCAGATTGCGTCGTTTGGGCCCTATGTGAGTTTTTTTCATTTGCTTTTTGTTTTATAAACTAACTAATTGTAATTTATTGCTTTTTAGGTTGTATACTACTGGGGACGACCTGCCATGACAAAAAATGCGCAACCCAGGCCCATGCCCACCCGATCCCCTCCTCCCCATTCAAATGGGATGTGAGGCTGTTGACACGGGCTAGGAGGGTGCAGAGGGATGCCAGGAGACCCCGGAAGGGGGGTACCTGCCTAGTAAGCACCCACCAACTTCTGTACCCGTGCCATGTCGCACTGATGTGCCCAAACCCCCCCCCCCCCCAAAATAAAAAAGAGAAAAACAGAAATTCAGACAGGGGATGACAGCGACAAACGACGACAAGCCACCCACCCCCAGCCTCACAAGCAACTGCTCGTGGGGTGGAACGTGGGTGGAATGGTGCCCAGGCACAGGGACAGGAGACGACAATGACACACCACCTGCCCCCAGCCTCACGAGCAACTGCTCGTGGGGTGGATCATGGGCGGAACGACAACGATGACAAGCCACCCACCCCCAGCCTCACAAGCAACTGCTCGTGGGGTGGAACATGGGTGGAACAGCACCCAGGTGCAGGGATAGGAGATGACAATGCACCACCTGCCCCCAGCCTCATGAGCAACTGCTCGTGGGGTGGATCGTGGGTGGAATGACAATGATGACAAGCCACCTACCCCCAGCCTCACAAGCAACTGCTCGTGGGGTGGATCGTGGGTGGAAGGACGGACAACAGTGGGGTCGCGTCCCCTCCCCCTCCCCCGCACTTCGTGTGGGGAGGGATTTTTTTTGTATTTTTAATTATTTATTAGTATTGTGCCCCCCCTCCCCCGTTTTGCATGGGGGAGGGATTTTTTTCCTCATGTTTTTACCTCCCCCCTTGCATTTGGCATGAGGGGTCAGCTTTTTATGTATATAAATAAAACTCCCTCTTGCATCTTGTGAGAGGGAGGATTTTTTGTTTATGTATATAATTACAATTATCCCCACTCCCTCGCATTCAATGTGAGGGATGTGGTTAATTAAAAAAATTTGATCTTAACTACTTCGAAAAAAATTAGAGTGTCATGAATAAACATTATATTACTATCTAATAATTCTCCTGTGGCTCAACTGGTTAAGCACACATGTTTGGTTTGTCATGTGATCACTCTAATCAAGATGTCTTGAGTTCAATCCTTACTCTGCACAAATATATTTTGTAGGCACTTGACAACTTAAGACTTGAAATTTGACTATCCATTAGGCTATATACTCTAAGTTGAGGATCTGGAGTAACCAGAATCTGGTCGGAATAACCGGAATAACTGGACTCTGACCGGAATAACTGGACTCCAATCGGAATAACTGGACTCCGACTGGAATAATTGGACTCCAACCAGAATAACTGGACTCCAACCGGAATAACTGGACTCCAACCGGAATAGGTGGGGGAGGGTAAATTACAGCCCCTTATTCCCCCTAGTCCCCTTACATCACCCCCTCTCTAAGATGCATCACCCCAATGCATTCAAAATTGCATATGACCAAAGTCAGTGACTTGAATGCGACACAGTGCAGCAGTGTGCCATCAGTGGAATTCCTTGACTAACCAAGGGGATTTCACATTGGACTCATCAACCCATGAGTTCTGCTCATACCCATAACACCTCCAGTGCACCAAATACTGGAGTTTTCCTCAATGCAACCAGCTGTCCAAGATCAACTCGACTTCATACTGGGGTTCTCCCTTGATCACTGTAGGTGGTGGTGGTGGATGTGAATGGCATCCTGGGAAGGGATCTGGGGGAGCTGGAAGGAGTTTGACAACTTGGAAGACTGGGTGGAGTCTGGACATGGAGGCTGGGAGGTGCAGATGACAGGCATGCATTCCAACACACTTGACAATGGGGAAAGGTCCCAGGAAATGATGGGTGAGTTTCTTGGATGGATGTGTGGTGGAGAAGTCACTGGAGTCAAGATAGACTTGATCACCAACCTTGTACTGAGGGGCCAGAGAATGGTGTTGATTGTAAAAGCACACCATGTCATCCTTTGCCTTCACTAAGGCTGCCTTTGCCTCCTCCAAGCTATCCCTCATGCATTCTGTGAACTCATTCACTGTCTTGATCTGTGAGGGAGTTTGGCGAGGTTCAAATCCCATGCATGGATGCCATCCAGTGTCTAAGAGGAAAGGGGTTTGTTGAGTAGAAGCATGGATGTGGCTGTTGTACCCAAACTTGGCCAAGGGGAGAAGATTGTCCCCATTGTCCTGGCGCTCATTGACAAAGATGCAGATGTACTGCTCCAGTTCCTGGTTGACTCGCTCAGTCTGGCCATCAGTTTGTGGGTGATAGGTGTTGGAAGCAAGGAGTTTGATCCCCAGAAGTTGGTACAGCTTGCAAGTGAACTCTGCCACAAACTGAGGGCCACAGTCAGAGAGGAAAGTCCCAGGAAGTCCATGTAATTTCCACAAATGGTGAAGATAGAGTCAGGCAGCACCCAGGGCACTGACAGTGGTGTGAGTGGGAATGAAGTGAGTGTGTTTTCTCACTGAATCAATTGTGCACATCACCACATCAAACCCATTTGACTCTGGCAACTCCACCACAAAGTCAACACTGACAACATCCCAACAACTCTCTGGAACAGGAAGAGGGTGTAGCTCGGCAATGGGTTTGCAACAAGGAATCTTGGTGTGTAAGCAAAGGTCACAAGTACAACAATACTGACCAATGAGTTGTGACATTTGTGGCCACCGATAGTTCCATGATGTGAGCTTCAAGGTCTTCCAGTGTCCAGGATGACTGGCAAGCTGAGAGTCATGGTGTTGGGATATGATGCACCAGCGAAGGTCTGGGTTGTTGGGGACATAGATGTGATCCCTGAAATACAAAAAGTCCTCCTTTTCAGCCCACTCTGCCGCATGCAAGGAAAGGGTAAATCCCTTCCTCAGTTCTTTAACAGCTCGGGCAACAACATCCTCATGTAAACTGCTATGGTTTGCACAATGAATGTCACATAGGATGTCCTGCTCTTCACCCTGGGGTGCGATGCCTTCCAGTGCCCAAATGGTGAGCAGGCCTGGCTGCAACAACACAATGTTTTGAATGTCATTGCTGCCATCCCCATGGTCTGCACATTGAGAGGGCATTGGTCTTCCCCATGCTGTGACCCAGACAGTGGTGCAAGGAGAAGTCGAATCTGGATAGATACAGGGACCAACAAGCTTGACGATGGTTCAATTTCTTGGCCATCATAAAATACTCGAGATTCTTGTGATCTGTCCAAATTTCCACCTTGTGTTGGGCACCCTTGAGGAAGTGTTGCCACTCCTCAAGTGCATGCATTATCACCAACATCTCCTTGTCATGGATCTTGTAGTTTTGCTCTACAGCACTAAGGCTTTTGGAGTAGAACACAACAGGATGCCACTTCTGGCTCTCAGGAGACTGCTGAGACAACATGGCACCCATCACAAAGTCAGAACCATTGGCTTCCACATGAAAAGGGCGTGAATTGTCAGCAACAGTAAGACTGGGAGCAGAAGTGACCATCTACTTAAACTTTTCAAATGCCTCCTGTTGTGCATTATCCCACCTCCATGCCTCCTTTCCTGTCAAGTCAAACAGTGGTCATGCATGATGTGAGAAATCCTTGATAAAATGCCAATAAAAATTGATGAAGCCCAGGAAAGACTCCACCTCTTTCTTGTTTGTGGGCATTGGCCAAGCCGTGACCCCATCCACCTTGATAGAATCCATCTCCACCTGACCCTCTGAGATAATCAGGCTGAGGTACTTGATCTTGGTCTTCTCAAACTCGCACTTGTCCTGATGAAGGTAGAGTTTGTACTGTCAAAGTCGTTCCAGGATGAGGTGTGTGATGCGATGGTGCTCTTCAACCGTGCAAGTGAAGATGAGGATGTAGTCAAGATAGATACAAACAACACCTTTGAGGATGAGGTTGTGGAAGATGTTGTTCATCATGGTCTGAAAGGGGGCATGACTATCAGTAAGGCCAAAGAACATGACAAGCGGTTCAAAAAAACCATGGTTGGTATGAAAGGCTGCCTTCCACTCATCCCCCTCCTTTATCCTCACATTATTGTAACCCCAATGTACGTCGAGCTTGGTGAAGTATTGGGCTCCCTGAAGCTGGTTCACAAGCTCAGAGATGAGAGGTAATGGATAGCGATTTTTGACTGTGATGTCATTGAGCCTTCTGTAGTCTTGAACTGGTCAAAGTGAGCCATCCTTCTTCTTGACAAACAAAAGGGAGAGGCTATGGGTGACTTTGGTCGAATATATCCAGAGGCCAGGTTCTCATTGATGAACTGGTCAATCTGTCGCTGTACTTCAGGAGAGAGAGGATAGCCCTTGCAGGATGAAGGGGTTGCACCGGGGGTGAATTCAGTCACATGATCCCATGGCTTGCGCACAGGGAGAGAGTCAAATGATTCCTTGGAGAACACGTCTCCAAACTCATGGAGATGAGGAAGCAAGGAATCAGTAGACAATTTAGCAGCATTGTTTTTTTGGAAGGCCTCCGTGAGGTGTTGGGATATGTTTGATGTAGCACACACCTCGTGTGACAGTGTAGAAGATCTGATCACCTTCCTCCACTTCCTCTGGCTCCTCATCATCATCATCTGAGTCTGGCATCAGATCAGGAACCCCCTCTAACTCCACCTCAGGCACAGGCAGGGGTCCAGCATGACACTTCTGAGTATGTTGTATTGAGGCCCTTTGTCCATGACATTCTTGTCTGGCTTCCATGAAACCAGTGCCACAGTGGGATGGACACTGGCTCATTGTAACCTCCCCGGTATGCCAGTTGACCTCTGGGTTATGGTCTTGCAGCCACGGTGATGATGCTCAACCAGGAAACCCAAACAAAACCCACAATAAGGCCTTGAATGGTATAACACTAGGTATAGGAAGGATATGAGGCCCTCTAGATGTCACCTGTCAGACCGACCATCAAATAGTCATAAAATGACTGCTTGTTGAAACAGTTTGAAGCTAAAAGAATGTGTTTCATGGAATTTTGGAGAATTTCATGGCTAGATCGATGAATTCAGAGTGCGCAAATATGTTCGGACTCAAGATCAGGGGACTAGACGAGTAGTAGAAGCAAAGCAAAGGTGAATCGAGGGAAACGAGAGCGAAAATAGTGTAATGCAAGAATTTTTGAGGACTTGCGATATTTTTCGGGATTGCGAAATAGACTGCAAAGATATTGGTGAGTGATGGAAAGGTTGATAAACAATGTGGGAGGTGAGCAACGATGAATACGAGAGGATGACAATAATATCGAGAGGCAAAATGAGGATGAACGAGTTTTGACAAAATCTGATGAATTTTCGGACTATTTTGTGGCTAGATCGATGAATTCGGAGTGCGCAAATATGTTCAGATGCAAGATCAGGGGACTAGACGACTAATAGAAGCAAAGCAAAGGTGAATCGAGGGAAACGAGAGCGAGAATAGCATAATGCAAGGATTTTTGAGGATTTTTGAAAATGTTTAGGGTAAAGCACCAAACTTTGGACTGAATAAGACTAAACTGAACTCTCAAATCACTGCGATCTGGGAGGTAGACAACGACTTTCTTGTCTTTCTTTGTATCTAGTACATCTTTTTATATAAAATAAAGAAAGTACCTAAAAAGGCTAGAGAACATGAGGCAAACATGTGGAAAACTTGAGGCAAAAGACAATAGAAGTGTATCAGAACAATAAAGCGAGACTAGAAAGGGTGAATATAACACATGATGAAGAAATAATAAGAAAGAATAGCTAAAAGCGGACTGTCCTTGTTATAAATTGCATAAAACATTGGAAACTGCTTCGAGTGGATTGTATGCATGGACATGCAGTCGAAATGTGTTTGATATACTCGAGATAGTGTCCCATGTGTCCAGCATGCATTCAAAGATCTTTCAAATAGGAAATACTGTGTCCAAAGATGTTTTTCGAGGTTTGAGGTTTTTCGAAGTTTTTCGAAGTTTTTTCGGACTTTGTTCGTGGCCCGAAATCGGTGCGATATTGCTCGAGACTGGTTCAGAACTCATCAACAATGTTCCAAGTGTATATTCTGAGCTGTCCAAAGGTCAGGGGAATTGTATTATGGTGGCCAAAGGCATGCAAAGAATTTTGAAGCATTTTTGTGACTTTGTAGAGTTTCGTAGAGGTTCGCAGAACTTCGGAGGGGTTCGTATGGGTTTGTAGAGCTTTGTAGAGGTCTGTAGAACCTCATAGAGCTTCGACAATGATCATAGATGTGTTTTCCGAGCTTGAACGACAAGGTGGACCTATCAACAGATAGCCCAAAATCACCTTCTGCTTGCCTAATTGAGTGACAGCAAAAAAGGCACACTCACTATGATCTTTGTAATCGAGGACCAGGTCTACAACCTCTCGGATGGCACCAGCTTCATTTGGGGACCCATCCACATTATAAACAGGTATCAGACACGAGAGTGAGCAAGTATTCAGGCAATGTTGTTGTGCAAGATAGGCATCAATGAAGAGACCAGTCGCACCAGAGTCCAGGAGCGCAGGGACACTGAGTATCTGTCCAGTGTCGGTAGTCTGTAGTTTGATTGCTAGGTTCAAGGAATGTGTAGAGGGAGTGGATGCAACAATATATTTGCATGGTAGTTTGTGCTCCCATGATTTAATTCTGGGGTGTGGAGCAGAGGGAGAGATGGGAAGAGCAGGTACATCTTCAGCCAACTTTGAAGGGTCAGAGAGGGGAACAGTCATGGAAATAGATTCATTCTCTGGAGATTCAACTGACAAAACTTCAAAGTGGTTATGGACAGGCGGTGAGGGTATACGATTCACTCACTGCAAATAGAAAAATCCTGCTCCTGTACAACTTCTGACTTGATCTCCTCTGCAACCTGATCCTTCACTTCCTCAAGATCTACAAGTGCCAACAGGTCTTGGAGGAATTCATCTCGCCCCTTGGGGATGAGCATGCGGATATCCTGATGGTAAGAGGATGACTTGAGCCATGTCACTGCTCAGTGGCGCTCATTGAGGGGACAAAAGTGGTGTACAAACTCTGCTCAAAAGTCACCTCAAGTGGAGAAAGGTAGAGAGCCGAGTTCTTTAGTTTGGCGCAGAATACGGTCCACATAGAGATAGGCACATTCAGATTTCATGTATGTGAAGGCCCAATAAATGTTTGCAGCATCATCAATGAATTGATGCGACTGGAGACTGATGTACAACTCACAGGAGTTAAGGAATGCATGCCCCTGTGCATGCACACCATTAAATCTGGCGGGGGGAGATGGTTTGATCTGGGCGCGCTCCTTAGTGGGCGCATTCAGTGGCACATTGTTGTTGGGTGTGCTTGGAGTCACAATGGGGGGAATATTGGTTGCAGAGCTAGTCTGAACAGTTCTGATGAAGTTTTCAATTGTAGATTTAAGCAAATCAATTTGCGTGTGTTCCAGTAATGTTGCTTTCAAGTGCTCTGATGCATCCATGTTGCTAGGGGGGAGGTCTTTGTCCTCCCCCACGTATTCCTGGAGGAATCCTGGAGGAATCCTGGCATTCCTGCCAGGAAGACCAGGAATCCTCCAGGATTATTGGGAACCAATGTTCCAGCCATTTGTGACTCAAGTATATATTCCTGGCTCTTCCCATTCCAGGGGGATTCCTGGTTGATTCCTGGTAAATTACACTCTTCCAGGAGAAATTCCTGGAATTCCCCAGGACTCTGGTACCAGGAATCCACCAGGATTCTCAGGACTCTACCAAGACTCTAACAGGAATCCAGTGGGACTCACCAGGAATCCACCAGGACTCTACCAGGACTCTACCAGGAATCCACCGGGACTCCACTGGGATTTAACCAGGAGTCTTTATTACTACTAAGTAATAAAATAGATGTCATGAGCCAGAATTGAACCCTCTGCATTAGATGAAAACATCATAGCACAGCCAATATAACCACTACACCACATAGATTTACAATGTATATCCACTAACTGCTCTAGGTAGCATTGGGGCGGCTGTGCATGACAAAGCACACAGCCGCATCATCAACACTGCCAGCTCATCATCCACATCACCACCACTCTCAACAACGATGCCACCTCCCTTCCACTGCCTCCCCTCCGTCAACACCTGTCGCCACTACTCCTATGGCCACCACCACATCATCTAATGCCGCCAATGGCCGTATTTGAAACACCTCGGGCCCAAACGACGATGGATGTCATTTGGGGCCCAGGTAATGTTTTTTACTTTTTTTTTATTGAATTAACTAATATTTTCTTTCCTTCTTTAGGTTCTAACTATATCATGACAACAAGATGACACCAAATGACAAACAACGAACAACAAGTGAGCGACAGACGACAGACGACAAGTGACAAATGACAAACAACAAACAAAGAAATGGAGAACAACGACACAGAGAGGGAGGGCCGTAAGTAAGTTTTTTTTCTCTTATTTTTTTGGTCACTGACAAAACTTTTTAAGTACTAGCTACTGACTATGACGAGACTGGATGGGCCCTACATAATTTTTTTTTGTTTCCTTTTTGTTTTTATAAACTAACTAGCTCATTTCTTTTGTTTTATAGGTTCTACTCTACTGGTAATGATGGCTGGACACGAGACAACCCAACACACCCACCCCACGCCTGTGAGCCTCTGCTTGTAGGGTGGATCAT
Organism: Tricholoma matsutake; assembly: GCA_026075535.2. Lineage (NCBI taxonomy): Eukaryota > Fungi > Basidiomycota > Agaricomycetes > Agaricales > Tricholomataceae > Tricholoma > Tricholoma matsutake. Next base: position 9,348,905 of record AP026543.1, on the reverse strand, counting down.
GAGTGTGTGCAGTCAACAACAACAACAACGCCACCGCCTACCAGCACCAGAACCCCGAGAATGCAAAGCATGGCCGCCACCCACGATGGACGATGACAACAGGGCCAATGACACACCACCCACCTCCAGCCCCATGAGCCACTGCTCATGGGGTGGATTGTGGGTGGAATGGCGATGACGGCCACCACTACACAGCGGGAGACGGCCAGGATGGCAATGACAACCAAGAAGGGCATGGCAACCAGGAGCAGCACGGAAATGATGCCCAGGATGGCAATGACGAGGACAGTGACAACGAAGGCCCGGCACCCAGGATGATGGGGACAGGACGACAGGCACGACTCACCAAGCTGCCCCCGCATTTTGCATGGGGTGGTTTTTTTCATTTTTTATTTATGGTAATACCTTCCCCCTCGCCCGCGTTTTACATGGGTGAGGGGTTTTTCTTTCTTTTTCTTTATAATTGTAGTGCTCCCCTCACGTCGAATGCGAGGGGAGATTAGTTTTATATGTATATATTTGTAGGACTCCCCCTCGCACCTTGTGTGGGGGAGATTTTTTTTTATGTAATTAATGGTGTATCCCTCGCATCCAATGTGAGGGATGTAGTTCATAAATTTTATTTGATCTTAATTGTGAGCTTCGAGAGAGAAATACCTAAGTTTGAGTTTGAGGGTATAAATACATTTTTATATTGGCAGCTAATAATTCTCCTGTGGCTCAACTGGTTAAGCACTTGTTTGGTTTGTCATGTGATTCTTGATCATGAGTTCTAGAGTTCAATCCCTGCTCTGACCAAGTTTATTTTGTAGGTACTTTGTGAAATTCATGAAGTCTGAAGCACTTGAAACTCGTAAGATATCTCAAATTGACTTTCCATTATGGTATGACTTTAGGGTACTGAGTCCCACTAGATTCCTGGTGAGTCCCACTGGATTCCTGGTGAGTTCCACTGGAGTCCTGGTGAGTCCCACTGGAGTCCTGGTGAGTCCCACTGGAGTCCTGGTGAGTCCCACTGGAGTCCTGGTGAGTCCCACTGGAGTCCTGGTGAGTCCCACTGGAGTCCTGGTGAGTCCCACTGGAGTCCTGGTGAGTCCCACTGGAGTCCTGGTGAGTCCCACTGGAGTCCTGGTGAGTCCCACTGGAGTCCTGGTGAGTCCCACTGGAGTCCTGGTGAGTCCCACTGGAGTCCTGGTGAGTCCCACTGGAGTCCTGGTGAGTCCCACTGGAGTCCTGGTGAGTCCCACTGGAGTCCTGGTGAGTCCCACTGGAGTCCTGGTGAGTCCCACTGGAGTCCTGGTGAGTCCCACTGGAGTCCTGGTGAGTCCCACTGGATTCCTGGAGGATTCCTGGTCTTCCTGGTAGGACTACCAGGATTCCTCCAGGACTCTGTGGGGGAGTGTAAAGTTCAGCAGCAGGAGCAGCACCCCCCCTCGCATTTTTTGTGAGGGAGATTTTGCCTCCCTCGTGAAAAACAAGGAATGGGGGGGGGGTCTTATTTTACTTACAATGTACCCCTCACATTGGCGCGAGGGAGGTTAGTTAGTTTAATAATAAATAGGGTGTAGCACGGGTCACACTGTGGGTAAACTTTCACACACCCCACCCACACCTGCCAACACCGCACCCGTCCTAACACCACAACCATGGTGACAGGTTTTTTCCATGGTCTGTCATGAAACACTGCAGGTGTGATACCATGTAATATACACCATGGTTTTGACAATATTTTCCCCTTGTATTTGATGTTCTATGTTGTTAAATATCATGTATTTGTATTGACTAAGTCAGACTAACACCCCATGTACATACCTAAGCTACAATTTGAATAATACCAAGCCTTATGTTACTTATTCACATGCAAAAAAAAAGACACCCCCACTTGAGATGAGAGATGGAGGGATTTATTTATTTAATAATTGTATAGAATACTAAAATGAGAAAACCCTGCCCCCATGCAAAACACAGGGGAGGGGGTTGTGATGTGGGCATCGTCACCCTATTGTTGTTGTAGGCCCCCGTCGTGTCCTCCCCATCCTCCCTGCTGTCCTGTTGGCCCCACCCTCCCCACTGGCGCGTTGTCGTCATCATCATTCCCCTCCCCTTCCCACTGTTGTGGTGGGTGCCTCTCCATCCTCATCCTTGTGCCTGTCATCTGGCCCTCCCCATTCTCGTCTGCCTGTCCCACCGTCTTGATGTTGTCGTCCCACTCCCCATTGTCGTCCTCCCCTCGTCGGCCCATGGTGGTGGTGGTGGTGGTGGCAGCTCCTCGTTGCTGTTGCTGTTGCCGCTGGTGGTGGCTGGCTCATCTTCCCTGTCCCCATCCCCATCCTCGTCCTGTCATTGCTCCCTGTTTCCACCCCGTGAGCAGTTGCTCGCAGCTGTAGTTGGGGGTGCTGCTGTCATGGGCATATCGTGGGTGTATGGTCTTGCTACCACCTAACCACCCCACGAGCAGGGGCTCGTGGCAGTGGTGGGGGTGGGTCAGGGGGTGCCAGTTGTCATCATCAATGGTAAAATCACTACCTAAAGTCATTTCAGTTAGTAACAGGGAAATGAAAGGAAAAAAAACTTACCATGTATTCGTTGGGGTGGTCATATCGTTGTGAGATAGAACCTGTAAATAATAAGAATAGAAGTAACTTTAATGAAGAAAACAAGAAAGGAACAGAAAGAAAAAATACCTGTGGCCCAAACGACGTGTATCTATGTGTCATTTGGGCCTGTGCCTTATCCTTGTATCCCATACTGTCCTATCCTTGTGTGCTGTTTGTTCATACAGCATGGTGTGTCCCCAAACGACGTGTATCTACATGTCATCAGAGCTCATGCCTCATCCTTGTCCTCCTATCCCATCTCATTGCTCCCCGTTTCCACCCCGTGAGCAGTTGCTCACAGCAGCGGTTGGGGGTGCTGTGGTGCTGTGGTAGGGGTGGTGGTGGCTGTCATCATTGTCATCGTCATGGTAGTTGGGTCGTTGTAAGTTAAAACCTGTAAACAATGAAAATGAAGTTAGATGAATAAAGTAAAACAAAAGAACAACTTACCTGGGGCCCAAACGACTTTTATTGTCATTTGGGCCGGTTTCATGCGCTTCGTGTTGCTGGAGTAGGACCTAAAAAACTATTAGTTGTGAAAAAAGAAAGTAAAAATACTTACAGATGACGATTTTGTCATTGTTTCTTGCGATGATTGATATCCGGCATCTTCCATGGCCAGTGACTCAAATAACCGTGGATACCCGTGACACCGCCAAAATGGGTATGGTATGTCACAGGTCCAGCATTTTGGCAACCATACCCATACCCGTCAAACCTGTGGGCCGCTTACCGTGGGTTTACCCATACCCATGCTACACCCTAATAATAAAAATCAGTGTCTATCCTCGCACACAACAGACAGGGCAAAACATTCCCTGAGAGAAAATATGGAGAAAATGTGGAGAAAATTACACTTTTTCATGCAGCAAACAAGTAGGGAAAAACTGGTGAAAATAAGTTATTTCCTCTTTATTTTCTCTGCCATCTTCCTTAGGGAGAATATATCATTTTTGTGGAGAGAAAAAAAGGGGAATTAGGTGTGAAAAGAATTTATTTTCTCTTGATTTCCCTTTGATTTTTGCCTGGGACAAAAAAGTTATATTTCCTGCAAGAGTAAATTAGAAATCTCTGGAGAATTTCTTCCAAATTTTTGCTTTGAGAATTGCATGGGAAAAAGTGTAATTTTCTCCTCATGTTTGCCAGATTTTCAGCCTGTTTAGGTAAACATTGGTGGCAGTGCACTTGACCTAAACAGGCAGGAGTTTCTTTTTTTCTGGTGAAAATCTGGCAAACATGAGGAGAAAATTACACTTTTTCCCATGCAATTCTCGAAGCAAAAATTTGGAAGAAATAAGTTATATTCTCCAGAGATTCCATTTCACCAGCCCATGCATCTTACACCGCCTCTGGCTCTAGCTGCATGTTTTATGGCTCTGGAGCTTCAGTCTGTGGTCTAGAGTGGTCCAGAGCAGGGGATATGGCTGTTGACGATGAACATGTAGGTTTGGGGTACACAGAAGGGGGCTGGGAATGAGCTGGGAGGGTGAACAGGGAGAGGGGTATAGATGGTGTCACAGGTGATGCAGGAGGGGTGTACCAGGCAGGTTTTTGGCAAAATGGTGTGCTTCTGGGGGGTTTGGGGCAAGCAGGGTGGTTGGGATGCACTCCAGGGGTGTTCTGCTGGGTTTGGCCACATGTTTCATTGGCCTGGAGCTTTAGTCCATGGTCTAGAGTGGTGTGGAGCAGGGGGTTCAGTTGTTGTTGATGAACGGGTAGACAATGTGGCTGAGCTGGTGGATGCATGAGGTGTCAAGGTGGTCTCATGGTGCATAATGGGGGCAAGGGGGTCTAGCAGGGGGTAACAGGGTGGTGTGGGACACTTCCTGGACTCATTGGGAGCAGTGGGGATGGCAGAGTTGTTCCATTGAATGTATGACATGTTCAGGTGAACACACCCACATGACCTCGCACAACAATGTTTGTTGGGCTATGGACAGTCTGCCTACATTGGTTAGGGCCTGGTGATGGATCTCCAAGGTAGGATGTGGGGCTGGGGACATGGCTGGGGTGTTGTAAGTCAACTTGGCAGGGTGTGCTGTTGTTTCGGAGGTGCTGGGGGCAGTCTCATCAGAAGACGACCCTCGACAATGAGAAGTAGAAGGATAAGGCAATGTAGGAATCCTTCCATGTTCAGGCAAAGACAAATGAAAAGTATCATGGCATTGAATGGGCACTATCACCATCACCAGCCCCAACACCAATCCCTGTGAACCCAGTTATGCAAATGCACCCCCACATCTGACTCTGACTCTGATACCCCCAGAACATCAGCAAGAATGGCATCCACAGTTTCTTCCCTGTATGTGGCTGCTGAAGTCAAGCAGGCTTCACTGTCCTCTGCACCCCTCCTCTCTGCCGGCCATCTGACAATCAAAGTTGTCCACAAGTTTGACACAGCTTGCTGTCACTACTTTTCCATAAAGAACATACCTGCAGATGAACGCATAGGAAAGATCATCTACAACTTTGAATCCACAGCAATCCAGTCTTGGATCAATGTGGAGGAGCTCAACTCCTTGCACTCACCTCCCCTGATTTTCTTATCATGATCAAGAAGAAATTCTTGCCTCATTCTTGGGAGGATGAGCTTGTACAGGCTTAGATCTTGCCACAGGGAGCCACCAATCTGCTCACTTGGGTCAACAATGTCCATAATGCAAACAACGAACTTGGCACTGCCAAATCACCCTACCACATCCCCGATGAGCGCTTCCAACTCCACTTGATTCCTCACCTCTCTGAAGGAATGAAATGCCTCTACAAGGCCAACAACAGGACCGCCCCTGGTGCAAGTGGTTATACCCAGTGAGAAATCCATTGACACCAGGTGATGCAATCTGGCATTAACTGACTGGCTGACAAAAAAATGACTCCAGGAGACACCAGTTGATTTTTGTGAAGTACTTACTATCTACATCTTTCTATGTACAATCCCAGTGGCTATCTTTGGCTACACAATTTCAAGTTGAACTTTGATCTTCAGAACCTTCCCATCACAGCCACACTATTTAGTCCTACGTGTTCCCACATGTGATTTGCAAATCTTTCCCTCTTCCCATCACACAATCTCCAGCAACATTGACCACCTCAATGGACAATCATCGATGAGTGAACATGCCCAGTCTCCCAGGAGCCATGGCCTACCCAAAATCTTCAGTGCAATTCAGGCCTCGCATACCATGTGGTTGTAATGGGGTCCAGTGAAGAAACACAGTGGTCTTAAGCCGGGTCTTCTTTGCATGTGAAATCCTTTTGTATTTCGAGTTTCTGATAACAACCTTTTGGTGGATGTGCTTCACAGGCCCGAACTCAAAAATGAAACCTTCGACAGAAGGAACACATTATAAAGTGTATGCATTGGTTTTTCTTTATGTACAGCTATCTCCAAAGCCAACAAATCCAGATTCCTATTGACATAAATTGACTTCCTCTGGAATGCCCTTGCCTATTTGCAAGCTGACACGATGTTGTGTGCAGTGGAAGATGGAGGAGGCAAATATTGCCAATTTGCCTTGCACAATTAAGTTGGTAATCCATGGTATGTTTTTCATTCATTCAATGTGCATATATCAGTTCACAGCTCACAATTTTGATTTAGAATGCAGTCCACTACTACCGCCCCACCACTGTGCTTGAATCTCCTGCTCAAAAGTCATCCTATGCCCTAAGTCCAATTCCCTCCAAAGGATATTCATGAAGTTCAGCTATCTGGATGTAAACAACGAGAGGTGATGGAACTTGATGCTCAGAATTTCAGGTATGTCACAGATTTATTCCTATTCCCGCGATGCTGATGATCTAGGTTACATAGTTCCAAATTGATGCCATGATGGTGCTCCCATGATGGCATCAGGGACTCCAGCATCACGGAGATGGTGTGGACCTGGTAGGTGCAGCGACAGTTGACGGGAATGCAGCGGAGGTGATGGCAACTGGCGAGGCAAAGGTTTTTGCTGTGGGCTATCGAATGCAATTGAGGGGGTGGCAGAAGAAGCACTGGTAGTATATTAGAGTATGGTAGTTGCATAGCATTGAATAATATCAGTTTTTTCTGACCCAAATAGGCATAAAATTACCATACCTCAATAATCAGATAATGTTGGATAACGATGGTATTTGTGCCAGTGGTTGGCTCAGAGTGATGTTGTCCAATCTGATTTTGGTGAGCCTCATCACATCAAAATATGTTGCCTAGTATCAATGGATTTCTCACTGGGGGTTATAGTCTGATACAGCAAAGGCTGTGTGATTGGATCAGGCAGCTGTGCTGATACAATGGAGTGGATGTCATAGGCATCATGGATTTTGTCAACAGGGTCCAGAAGATTCAGAAGGTGCATATGAGGATGGCCTCTCTTCTGAAACTCAATGGTATGGATGTGGGCCACCACCTTACCCAAAACACCAGCTTTGATATCCGTGATCAAGGCATTCTTCTTCTGCTCAAACACATGTGCGACAATGTCTGGGCACCCATTCCTCCACTGGCTTCTCCACCTTTGCAATATTCTTGTCACACGACTGTCCTCCACAAATTGCTCTAAAGGTTTGCTTCTGCTCTTCTTTCTCGATCATGATTGGAACTTCCCCATTTGGCATTTCCTCATCCTCCACTTCCTCCATCGTAACAGAATACTTCCTTGGATGTTCTTTCTCTCTCTTTTTCCTTTTTTCCTTCTTCATCTTCCTTCCATACACATTACATTCTTTAGAACAATGGGTCATTTGTACTTTTCCAGTTTTCCAATCAATTTCAGGATTATGCTTCTGTAACCACGGACATCCTATTATTAGATTGGTTTTCCCAAGATCACACACTTTGAATACGGCTTGCTCCTGATGCTCTTGATACTTTAGTACCATAGTCACCTCCTCCTTGATAGTTCCTCCACGATTGACTGTTCCTTCAATATTGTACACCATTATAGGTTGCCCCAGCTTGCATGTGCTGATACCGTTTCCAGTAATTAAGGACTGATTAATGAATAATCCTGTAGCACCACTATCAAGCAATGCTTCCACATCAATCGCTGCATGCGTGTCCACTGTCTTCAGTCCCACAGTCAAGGTAATTTCAGGTTCTATTCACACAGAGCGAATAAAGAATTTAGGGGTTTTCAGAAATAGTGCTCGGCAATTTCCTTGGTCACATGATTTGCAACAGTTGTACTCCTCCTCAATTTCCTTTTCTGATTTACTCTGGGTTTCCTCAGACACTAATACATTGTAACGATTCTGGGTAACCAATGGGGAAACCTTCACTGGGACTCTTCCACAAAATTCTTCTGCCTGCCTTCCTCTGGCTTCACTTCCTCGATTGTAGCTTCCCTAATCTTTCTTTTCTGCCTACAATTCCTAGTGATGTGTCCTAACTGCCCACAGTTAAAACATTTAAGTGGGGCTCATCTCCCTGCTTGATCAACCTCCATTGCCTCTGCTGGTGCTGCTGACTCCGTAACTATAGGTGTCACTGCCATGGCTGGTGGCTGTGCCCTAGGAGCTTGCACCTGAGGTGCCTTTCCTTTCTCAGACTTCCCTCCTGATGACTTTCCGAATTTACTACTTCTGTACATCAACTTTGACTCTGCCTGTTCCTGCTGATATTGCTGGTCAAGGCGCATTGCCCAATTATACCACTCGTCCAACTTCTCTGGCATAGAAGGTAGTCGGTAGATAGACTTGAATAAAGAGGGATTTAATCCTGCTTTCAAAAACTCTACCAATGTGGCTTCTCCCATATCCGTTTGCGAAGCTTCTGCTTTGAACTGCAAAATAAATTCATCCACCGTTAGGGAACCTTGGTGCATTGTTAAGGGCAAAGCCTCAACCACTCGATCTAGTCGATGTCATTCAACGAGGTGCTTCCTCAACGAGTCATTTGGCACTGGTCTTACTTGGAGCGTCCGATGTAAGATTGATAGTGCACTCTAGCAGGACTTCTGCATAGAGTCGTTCAGGTTCACGCACTAAGGGGTTTCCTTAGTGGTTTCGAATAAGTTTGTGAGTTGCAAGTTAAGGCTGTAGAATGCCTAGATCTAAACTAAGGACATCCCTACTACAAGTTGCAGTACTTATACTAGAAGGGAGGTCCCTATCGTCCAATCGGAATGGTAGATGCATATCAAGTAACAACAGAAACAATAAGCCTTATGCCTTGCATGAGGTGTCCGATGTCAAGGAGTGCTCATGTCAAGGGGCTGTTGTATCACAGCATGTGTGTGAATGGGTTCAGGTGCATGGAGTCACCATGCATCAAGGGTGCCTTCCATGGGAAGGGGATCGAATGCATGCTGTCGGCATGCATTGTAGGTTCATCTGGTGTCAAGGGCATGCCACAGGCATGAGTCAAGGGGTGCCTCCTGTCTGGAGGGGATCATTGGGTGCGTCAGGTTCCATGAGTTACAAGGAAAATTGTAACATTACCCCCTCACTATGGTCAAAAGTTCCACACTTCGACCTAAATCTTCATCTCTTCTTCGTGGTCTGATCAGGTGTGGTCTGGTTATGTGGGTAGGTCGGGGTCGAGGGGTACAATGGAGGAATAGTTCATGTCCAAACTTGGACCATGATCAGGTTCTTCTGGTTCACGCCCTAGGTAGCGGTGTCAAGGAGTCGGTGGTATCATTGAAAGGGGGGTGTTGCAGGATGGCAAATTCAATGTCTGTAATCGGGGGTTTGGGACTTGGTCAGAAGATGGCATAGAGGCAAAATGCAAAGGTGAGGGCTGCCGCTGCAGCCAGGGTTGTGCCAACAATGATGGCAAGGATCGTAATTCCTGTGAGCATGGGTTTGTCTTGTCATGCCATCGTCTTGAGCTCTGTCTTTTAAATCCTTCCATATGGTTCTCCCATCATGTTTCCCATCGTGTCATCATTAAAATCGTTGTATCCTGAGTCAAAGAAGAGCTGCTGTCTGCACTCGGCTTCTCTTTGATCGGTTTCTTGATCTTTCCGAGGTTTCTCCAGACATTCCATCCTATAGTGTCCGGGGCCTCGTTGTTTGCAGTACTTGCAAACATATTGCTGGCAAATCAGGCCAAAGTGGCCTATCTGTTGGCAGATGAAACATCTGGCATGTCTCATGTGTGGAGGGGACCAAGGTGGTTGGGTGGCTCGTGGTTTGGGTTCGGGAGTGGTCAGGTCAATTACTTCGGGTGCCCTAGGCATGATCTTCGGGTTCTTCATAGAATGGGAGGAGCCTCCAGAGGGAGCTCATTGTTTGTCTCTGTCGTTCTGCTCACTGAATGGCAAGAGCAAGGTCAGTGGCCATCTGTGCCAATCTAAGGGGGTGTGAGGTCTCTCCTCAGCTATTCTTGGTCTGTCTGACCATGGTGCAATTATCTCCTGGATCGTCTGTTTGATCCCCAGGGCATCTGCATCATTCATTGCTTCTTCTAGATTTTGTTCCATCTGTTCGATAGTGCTAGCATAGTATAAGCACATCCTGGCCAGATGGTATTTCGGTGAATCATGGGTGAGGTGAACGCGAAGGGCATCAGCGTTCAATCAGTTTCATAGGTATTCTTGGGTAAATTGTCGTTTGGCAGGCATGTTGGGGAGTGTCGTTGTGGGAAGAAAGGGGGGGTTTTGGGTTTTCATCAGAGGTGGTACCTCTTCTTATATGCCTCCAGGATCTTGGGGGCATTCTTCAAGTTTGATTCAGGTTCCCATGTGTTCTTGGATGTCGGGTAGTCAACCCATTTCACGAGGTAACGGCGTGTCTTGCCATGCTTCTTGTGTGCGATGATCGCTTCCACTTCGTACTTGTTTTCTCCTTCCACGAGGTGGGGTGGTGGAGTCAGGAAGTTTTGTCCATGAGTGTCATTCTCATGCTATCATGTGAGTAAAGCTGCATGGAATACCGGGTGGATCTTCCATCTTGGCGGCAGTTTCAATTGGTATGTCATTCTCGACAGGGCATCTTCAATCACGAAGGGCCCTTCTCGTTTTGGCGCCAATTTTCTTGTTGGGTAGCCAATCTTTAGGTTCTTGGAGTGAAGCCATACTTGTTCTCCAACCTTGAATGGTTCATATCGCCCTTTTGTTTGGGTGGCCATAGCCTGTCTGGCTAGTTTGTGTGCAGCAAGAGCTTCCCTTCTCGCAGAGAGAAGTTCTTGGATTCTCTGTTTGGTGGCTGGCACGTTTGTCTTTTCATAAGGGGTGGGGATAGCGTGTGGTTGATATCCCATCATCAAGTAAAACAGCAAGTGTTTTACTGCGGAGTGCATCTTCTGGTTGTGCACGAATTCTGCTGTTGGGAGATAACGCTCTCAATCTTCTGGTTTGTTTAAACAGAACATGTGGAGGTAAACCTCTAGCTCTTGGTTTACTTGCTCCATTTCTCCGTCGGTCTGGGGGTGATAGGCGGTGCTCATGGATAGCTTGATTCCGAGCAGTTGTCCAAGTTCTCAGAAGAGTTTGGACATGAATCGAGGGTCTCTGTCTGAGATGATTCTTCCGGGGAGTCCAAATCTTGTGTACACATGGTGCAGGTAGAGGTCTGCGGTGCCAAGTGCATCGATCGTCTTCGCACAAGGGATAAAAATTACCCCCTTCATAAGACCATGGTCTACCACAACCATGATTGAGTCAAATCTGTTTATTATGGGCAGGTCCATAATAAAGTCTGTCGTTACCAGCTCAAATGGTCTGCTGGCATTGGATGATATCGGTGTTGGGGGTGGGGTTGTCGGGTGGGTGTTGATCTTCATTTGCTGGCACTTTGCACAGCCTTCAACGTATTTCTTTATGAAGTTGGCCATTCCTGGCCACCAGTAGTCTTGTCGGATCAGTTCAATCGTTTGCCATTGTCCAGGGTGCCCTGTCGTGATGCTGTCATGGTATTTCCATATGATCGCTCGGTGGAGGGTTTCATCCTGTGGCACATAGCACCTGTCTTTGAAAAAGAGCAGGCCGCCTTCAAATTTCCAGTCCTCCAATGCAGACTTGATTGGGGGAGTTCTGCTGTTCTTCAGGGCTCGTAAAGCTTCATTTACGAGGTCGTCCTTCATTATTGCTGAGACCAGGGCTCCCTGGAGTTCAGCATCGATCGTTTTCACAAATAGTTCATCGGTGAGGATGGTCTTGTCCTCGTTATCGGTGTCTTCTTCGGCTACATGATCTGCTCTCCTTGATAGGGCATCAGACTGTACCATCTGTGATCTGGGTACGTGTTGTAGCTTCAGGTCAAATTGTGACAGGTAGATGCTCCATCTAGCCTGTCGTTGGTTTAGTTTCTGCACCTGACGGAAATATGTCAGGTTCTTGTGATCGGACAGTACCGTCACAGGGAATGGCATCCCCTGTAGGTAGTGTCTCCATGTCTCTAGCGCTCGGATCACTCCCAGTAGTTCCCTGTCATATATCTTGTAATTTCTTTCTGCTTCATTGAAAGAATGCGAGATATAGCCGGGTGCCAGTCTCCGTTGGCATCCTGTTGTCTGAGTACTGCACCTGTCGCAAATTTTGAGGCATCAGATTCCACCACAAATGGTTTTGTTGCGTCTGGCATCAGCAGTACTGGGGCTTCGTTGAATTTCCTTTTCAGCACATCGAACGACTGCTGGCAGCTGTTCGTCCATTCGAATTTCTGGTTCTTCTTCGTCAAATCATTCAGCGGTCTGGCCAGATCCGCAAAGTGTCCGATGAATCTTCAATAGAAGTTCCCAAATCCTAGGAAGGATCTTACATCCTTCACTGTCCTTGGTGTGGGCCAGTCCTTGATCCCAGCCAGCTTCGTGTTGTCCATTGCAAGTTTGTTGGGCCTGATGATCATGCCCAAGAAGTTGACTTCTTGCACGTTGAACTTGCACTTCTCTATTTTCAGGTAGAGATTGCATTGTCGTAGTCATTCAAGGACCCTTTCGGTCCTTATCCGGTGTTCTTCTTCCATTTTTGAGAAGATCAGGATGTCGTCCATATAGATGACGAGCCATCCTTCATCTAGCATATCTCAGAAGAGATCATTCATCATTGCCTGGAATGTTGCCAGTGAGTTGCACAGCCCAAAGAACATCACCATTGGCTTGAATAGCCCTCGGTTAGTCTTGAATGCTGCTTTCCACTCATCTCCTTTCTTTATCCATACGTTATGATATCCCCATCAAATATCAAGTTTCGTGAAAAATCTCGCTCCTTTCAGCTTGTCCAAGAGGTCTCCGATCAGTGGCAGGGGGTAGTTGTTCCGGATCATTCCTTCATTCAGATAGTGGTAGTCTTGGCAAGGTCATAGAGCATCAGAGTCCTTCTTCGACACAAAGAAGAATGGGGATGCCATGGGTGATTTCGACGGTCAGATGTATCCTTTTTCCAGGTTTTCATCTAGAAACTCACTGAGTTTCTCTTGTTCTTTTGGCATCAATGGGTAGACTTTGCAATCTTTTGGTACAAAGCCTTCTTTCAGATCAATCGCATGATCCCACAGCCTTGATTCCGGGAATCGTTCAGATGCTGCTTTCTCGAACACCTGTCTGTACTTCTGGTATTCTGGTGGCAATAAATCGTCCAAGGTTTGTTGGCTAGTCTCTTTTCCCTCCTCTTGTTCATGCACTAGTCGTTGAGATATGGATGTCTTTGCTCTGATCCATATGTCCGAGTTGAGTAGGTACTGTGGGGAGCCCTTGCCTTTTGTGAGCCTGCTGATCATGTTTGTTTTTCGGATGTATCTGCTTGTCGGCTCTCAATTTTCCTCCATCAGGGGCAGTTCTATGTCTGGTCCGAATAGGCCAATGACCGGTTCGCCTCGCATGTATGTGATCAACACTGAGTCATCCTCAATTGTGTCTTGTTCGGGGTCTGGTTTGTCGTTCATATGTCCGTGCCTGTGTCTGCCAGTAGTCCTTTGTCGGGTACCTCTTCGATCTTTACTTGAGGTGGAGTCTCCCTGGGCATAGGTATTCCGGTGTTGTTAGTACCATAACCTGGGGTTCCATGATCATGTATTGGGGTAGCCTCCTGATGAGGGTCTTTTGTACTATTTCATAATGCCATTTTTGAGTTTTGTTTGCTGGTGCTTTCCTCCCCTGTGGAGGTCAGCAGTTCTTTTATCTTCTGCAAGATTCGCCGTGTCCTGTCGCATTCGTTGTTTTTGCCCTTTTCCAGTTGTTTCTTCTCTTGGTTTTCTCGGGTTTTGGCAATGGCCCGTCATGCTGCTTCGAGGTTCCTGGGTTCTTTAGGAGTGTTTCTCCTGGTTTTTGCAATGGCTATCTGGACAGAATTTAGTTCTTTTGCTTTCTTTTCTGAAAGCCTTTCTCTCGTTTTTGCCACGGCCAGTCGGGCTTGGGCAAGGCTCCTTTCTTTTTCTTTGGTGAGCCTTTCTCTGGTTTTTGCCATGGCCAATTGGGCTTGGGCAAGGTTCCTCTCTCTCTCTTCAGAGAGTCTCTTTCTTGTTTTTGCCACAGCTAGTCATACCCGGGCAAGGCTCTTTTCTTTTTCTTCAGAGAGCCTCGTTCTTGTTTTGGCCACGATACATCGAACTCGTGCCATTCTATTGTTTGGCACCTCCTCGTTGGTGTCGACCCTGGGAAGCTTTAGGGTGTTCGGGAGGGCCTGTTCAGCTCTTCTTGTCTTTTCCCAGATCCGTCGGATTTGAGCTTGTCGTTCTTTGTAGTGTTTAAAGGTCTGGTCTGGTCCGGTTTTTTACTTCCAAATGGGGCAACCGGCAACCGCAACCGGTCTAGGACCGACCCAGATATTGGAGGACTGCAACCGGACTTTTTAGGACCGGTCCTAATCTGTCCATGGACTGAAAAAAGACTGGTTCAGACTGGTCTTTTGTTGTAAAGTTTATTGTGCCAAATAACCCATACGTATCTCAACAAATATGACCATTACCTCAGATACATTATATTCATGGATAGAAATTGTAATACTCCATAGACTGATCCAACATTTAAGCAATTCCATCAAGATTTGACTGAGATATGGCCAAAACCAAAAGGACATGCATTCAAGTTGCAGTTTTTAGTTTGTAATTTGTAGTTTGTAGTCACACTCATTTGGGCTGTTATATGAATAAACTCACATGGTAAAGATAATTAGGTGTGTTGTTGTTACCTTTATAATGTCATATAGCTGTACAACAAAAAATTATAGCTCAGGTAATAAGCAATGCAATCAAAGTTGTTCTGATACAACAAAATACTCATACAAAAATGTTTTTGGTCATATCTCAACCAATTCTTGACCGTTTTTGATGATCCAGGGACCGAAAATAAAGTAAATATGTGTGGGAGTAAGGTCCAACATATTCTGAGACAAAAGACCGGTCACAACCGGCTTAAACTGGTTTTTCATCGGTCCTACTATATTTTTCAAAATGAAAGACCAGCAACCGGACTGAAAAAGACCGGTCCATAAATAGACCACTGGTCCGGTCCTAATCGGTCCAGTTCAGTTTGGTTTCGGTCTTTTTTTCGGTCCTACAGACTGGACCTTTAAACACTAGTTCTTTGTTTTGGAACTCAAAGGTTCCTTTCTTCCAGTTGATGATCAGGTTTATTTCCCGTAGCCATGGCAGGCCCAGGATTACCGATTCTTTCCCTAGTCTGGTGACTAGGTACTCCATTGGGTAGTTTCGCCCATTGATGTGGATCCTCCCTCCCCTTCACACATCTAGTGATTGTTCCCTGCTTGTTTAGGGTTCCATCCACATTTGTAGCCCAAATGGTACAGCCTAAGGGATATGTCTTGATCCCTTCTTGTTCGACAAATTTTGAGTCAATAAAGACTCCTCCTGCTCCAGAGTCGAGGAGCGCATTTGTTGCAACGTCTTTCCCATTGTCTGACTCAGCTACCCGAATAGACAGGTGCATAGATTGTCTATTCATGGTAGCTAAGAGTACAGACCCTAGGGAGACTACAGCAGTGACTGGCATCATATCAGGCCGCTGTTCTAAAAACCCGATTCCTCCAAGAGGGAGGTTGAGGGCTTGTTCTTTTTCTCCTTCTTCTAGTTCATCCAGCATCGTGCAGATCTTCTGATAGGTGTCCTCCCCAGTCTTTTTCTGGGTGAAGCGGTTTTGGTAGGGAGGAGGTGCTGACCCTGACTGGGTGGGGGTCTTTCCATCCCTGTGGTCGGACAATCAGTGTCCAGGCTGGTGACAAACGAAACACAATCCCTTTCGGAGGTGTTCCGTGCGTTCATGGTTTGTTAGTCAGTTGATATCAAGAGAGGGCTGTCCTTTCTTTGTCATTTCTTTTATTCTCTGATTCTGCCTGGTCTTTCCCAGGATTGCCATGGCCCATTTCCATTGGCCTTCATACTTCAAGGCTGCCTTTATCCAGCCTTCAAGAGTATTGGGTACCGTTTCCATTGTGTGTACCCTCTTCAGTAATTCGGGGTGCAGTCCGTCCATGAAGTACTCGATCATGGCTGCGTCTTCTGTGATTCCCATCCTGTCTTTCAGGATGCAAAAGTTCACCACATATTCTTTGAGGTTCCCAGTACTTTACAGTCCCCCACCTGTCCTAGTGGACTCCAACTGGACTGACCGGAGTCCAACTGGAGTCCGAGTGGAGTCCAACTGGAGTCCGAGTGGAGTCCAACTGGAGTCCGAGTGGAGTCCAACTGGAGTCCGAGTGGAGTCCAACTGGAGTCCGAGTGGAGTCCAACTGGAGTCCGAGTGGAGTCCAACTGGAGTCCGAGTGGAGTCCAACTGGAGTCCGAGTGGAGTCCAACTGGAGTCCGAGTGGAGTCCAACTGGAGTCCGAGTGGAGTCCAACTGGAGTCCGAGTGGAGTCCAACTGGAGTCCGAGTGGAGTCCAACTGGAGTCCGAGTGGAGTCCAACTGGAGTCCGAGTGGAGTCCAACTGGAGTCCGAGTGGAGTCCAACTGGAGTCCGAGTGGAGTCCAACTGGAGTCCGAGTGGAGTCCAACTGGAGTCCGAGTGGAGTCCAACTGGAGTCCGAGTGGAGTCCAACTGGAGTCCGAGTGGAGTCCAACTGGAGTCCGAGTGGAGTCCAACTGGAGTCCGAGTGGAGTCCAACTGGAGTCTGAGTGGAGTCTGAGTGGAGTCCGAGTGGAGTCCAACTGGAGTCTGAGTGGAGTCCGAGTGGAGTCCAACTGGAGTCTGAGTGGAGTCCGAGTGGAGTCCAACTGGAGTCTGAGTGGAGTCCGAGTGGAGTCCAACTGGAGTCTGAGTGGAGTCCGAGTGGAGTCCAACTGGAGTCTGAGTGGAGTCCGAGTGGAGTCCAACTGGAGTCCAACTGGAGTCTGAGTGGAGTCCGAGTGGAGTCCAACTGGAGTCCAAGTGCAACCAAATGATAAGTCAATTAGATATAAGCTCAAAGGACTTCGGACTTGGTGAATTTCATAAAGTACCCGCAAAATAAATTTGTGTACTGCAGGAATTGAACTCAAGACCTCACCATAAGGAATCACATGACAAACCAAACAAGTGTGCTCAACCACTTGAGCCACAGGAGATTTATTGGGGATCAATATAAGGTTTATTTATGACTCAACCTTTCATATTCTTCGAGGAGGCATTTTTTAAACAATTAAGATCAAAAAATTTTAATTAACCACATCCCTCGTGTAGGACACGAGGGATTGGGTATAATATAATAATAAACAAAAAAAAACCCCTCTTGCATCTTGCAAGAGGGGGGGGATTTCTACTATGTACATAAAAAACTAAACCCCTTGCATTCAGTGCGAGGGGGGGATTTGTAAGTACTACAATATATATACCCCACATTCAGTGCGAGGGGGGGGCAGAGATAAATTAAAAATAATAAAGACCCCTCCCCATGCAAAATGTGGGGGAGGGGGGGGAGGGGGATGCAGTCTGGGGTGGGTGTCATCGCCCACCCCTCCTCGCACGCGTCTGTCACCGTAGCAAGCCGCACCCATCATCCACCCTATGAGCAGAGGCTTGTAGGCATGGGGATGGGTGCTGTGGTTGTCGTAGCCCTGGTCTACCCGCCATCCACCCAACGAGCAGGTGCTCATCGGCATGGGGTGGGTGTGTTGTCGGTTTTGTGGGTCTCCTAGTTTGGAGGGGTTGGGGGGAGGGGTCAGTGATGTGGCATGCGAGGGAGGGGGTAGGTGGGTGCTTACCAGGTGGGTATCCTGCTCCGCAGGTCTCCCGTTACCCCTCTGCCATCTCCTACCCTTTATTGACACTCTCACATCCCGTTTGGACAGGGAGGAGGGGGCTGGCATGGGTGTCGTCGAGTCTGGGTTGATCCCCGTCGTTCCCTGTTGGCGTCGGCATTTCCCTGTTGTTGTTCACTGTCATCACCTCCATTCCACCTGTGATCCACCCCCCAAGCAGTTGCTCAAGGGGCTGGAGGCGGGTGGTGTGTTGTTGGCCCCATTGCTTCGCATTCTGGGGGTCCTGGTGACACTCACGATCCACCCTATGAGCAGGGGCTCGCAGGCGTGGGGTGGGTGTGTGGGGTTGTCTTGCATCCGGCCATCGGTCGGTACCAGTAGAGTAGAACCTACAAAACAAAAGAAACGAGTTAGTTAGTTTATAAAAACAAAAAGCAAATGAAAAAAACTTACGTAGGGCCCAAACGACGCGATCTGTGTCATTTGGGTCTGCGTTCCATCCAGTCAGCTCGTTTGTGGGTGGTGGTGTCATTACCAGTAGTTTATAACCTTGAAAACTAAAGAAACTGGTTAGTTAATTTATAAAAACAAAAAGCAAACAAAAAAAAACTTACCTAGGGCCCATCCATTTGGCTCGTTTGCAGGTGGTGATGATGGTGGATTGGGCGTGGGAGCAGTGGCAGTGGGTGTCCATGCAGTGGTGGTGGTGGTAGAGAGAGGAGGGAGGGAGGCGGCGTCGACGGTGGTGGTGGTGAGTGATGAGCTGGCACATTTGATGACGCAGCAATATGCTTTGTCATACACAGCTGCACCATGGTACCTAATGCAAGTAGATGATGCCTTACACAAGGTACTGTGGTGTAATGGTTATATTGTGCATCATGATTGATTACATAAGCAACCTATGGGGATCTGGGTTCGATTCCTTTTCTTACACACTTTTTCAGCGGAATCTGACTGGACTCCACTCAGACTCCACTCGAACTCCAACCAGACTCCAACTGGACTCCAACCAGACTCCACTGGACTCCACTGGACCAGTCCAAGTGGAATCCGGTGTTTGAGTGGATTCCACTTGGAGTCCAGTCAGACTGGACTGGGACTGGACTGGCAACTTTGCAGGCAGTTGGCTGGTGACCAGCTCCAGTCGGACTCCAGTCAGACTCCAGTCAGTCCAGTCGGACTCCAGTCGGAGTCCACTATGAAAGGTGGGGGAGTGTAAAGACCTCGAGGTTCCCTGAACCTTGTTTGAGATTCTTGATCTCAGTTTTTGCCATTCCAGCGTCGTCGATTGGTGAGAAGGCCTCTAAGACCTTCTGTTGGAAGTCTGCGTATTCACTGAATCCCTTGGATTGGTGTTGGTTGACAAATGCCTGCGCCCAGGCAGCTGCTGTCCCTCCATTCATGAAGGACAGTGTGAAGATGATCTTTTTGTCGTTTGTGTGATAGATCTGGTTGTTGATTCACAAGTACAGGTCTATCTCCTGCAGAAACTTGGCGGTTTTGGTTCTGTCTCCTGAGAAGTCTGTAGGTGATCGGATTCAAATGTCCTTTGCGGATGTCATGGGTGCGGTTGCAGCGGGTTCAGACATCTTGTTATAGAGGTCATCGATTTCGTCTGTTAGGAAGTGGGTGGATGTTTCGGGTGGGGGTGTGTGTGGTCATTCAAAGTCTTCGTTGGTGAGGAAATCTCCTCGTTGTCTGTCGGTTGATCTGTAGAACCAACGCTGTGCTGGGGTCGAGTAACGGACTAGTCTTCCATTGTATCGGTACCAAGATGAACCTGGCTGTGGTTCCACTTCTCTTGGTGGTTGGTCTGGGGTTTGTCTAGACCCAGGTCATTGTGGTGTGTTTCAAGATGTATTGCCTACACCTGGGTAGGTGGGCTAGCAGATAGTTTAAATCTTATGTTAAGGGCAAAGCCTCAACCACTCGATCTAGTCGATGTCGTTCGACGAGGTGCTTCCTCGATGAGTCGTTTGGCACTGGTCTTACTTGGAGTGTCCGACGTAAGATTGATAGTGCACTCTAGCAGGACTTCTGCATAGAGTCGTTCAGGTTCACGCACTAAGGGGTTTCCTTAGTGGTTTCGAATAAGTTTGTGAGTTGCAAGTTAAGGCTGTAGAATGCCTAGATCTAAACTAAGGACATCCCTACTACAAGTTGCAGTACTTATACTAGAAGGGAGGTCCCTATCGTCCAATCGGAATGGTAGATGTGTATCAAGTAACAATAGAAACAATAAGCCTTATGCCTTGCATGAGGTGTCCAATGTCAAGGAGTGCTCATGTCAAGGGGCTGTCATATCACAGCATGTGTGTGAATGGGTTTGGGTGCATGGAGTCACCATGCGTCAAGGGTGCCTTCCACGGGAAGGGGATTGAATGCATGCTGTCAGCATGCATTGTAGGTTTGTCTGGTGTCAAGGGCATGCCACAGGCATGAGTCAAGGGGTGCCTCCTGTCTGGAGGGGATCATCGGGTGTGTCGGATTCCATGAGTTACAAGGAAAATTGTAACATGCATGGTCTTTTTGCCCATGTCGACAGCCTCACATCCCATTTGAATGGGGAGGAGGGGATCGGGTGGGCATGAGCATGGGTTGTGCATTTTTTGTCATGGCAGGTCGTCCCCAGTAGTATATAACCTAAAAAGCAATAAAATACAATTAGTTGATTCATTGATATAACAAAAAGCAAAAAAAGAAAAAAAAGAAAAACTTATCTATGGTCCAAATGACAGTTGCCATTGTTTGGGCCCATGTTCAATCCAGTCAGCTCATTTGAAGGTGGTGGTGATGGTGGGAGTGGGCGTGGGAGTGCTTGTGGCGCTTGTGGATTTTTTTTGTCAGATAAGATTTGTCAGCAATTTTAACAATATTTGAAGACAACTGTTCAAAAGATTGTTCAGTTTCATGCTTATGATTTGCAGGCATTCTTTGCTTTCGCTGCTCCAGAACCTCTTGCCTTTTTTTAGCAACTTCATTTTTCCATTCTAATCCTGATAAGATGTGCTGGATTGGCAGAGGGTTCAGCTCAATATTAGTATGAGTATTGACCTGGTTTTCAGCAGTCCAACCAAGGTTGGTCATAATATTTCACATGGTCATAGTCTCCCATTGCCTTCTTATTTCTAGGGCATGGCACGGGTAACCCTACCCATACCCGTGAACACCGTACCCGCATGGGTAGGGGTATGGTGTTACCATGGGTTTTTGCAGGTTACCCATGGTTATTCATGGGTATTGATATTTTTCATTATATTTGATAGGAAAAGATGTTTGCATCTTCTCACGGGGGGTTTTCCTGCAATATGTCATCAAAAAGTACCCCTGCATTTTTTACTGTTATTTTTCATGATATTTGATAGAAATTTGCTGAAAAAGATGTTCGCATCTCATCACAGGGGGTAAACCCGTGATATGTCATTAAAAAGTCAAAATCTCAACACAGATCATCACTCACCTGACCAAAATCCGGGTACCAGCATACCTGCACATACCCGTAACACCATGGAAAAGGGTATGGTGTTGCCTGGGTATGGCAATCCCATACCCATGCCATGCCCTACTTATTTCTCCTTTTCCCAACTGGAGCAAATGAAGAGGAATATCATCTTGATCATCTTCAGGACAGTGTGCATAAAGATTATCAGATGTACAATCCTCCAAGAAAGTAGAATCTGCTCCTTCCCATGTAGACAAAACACTGGCATTTTTCTTTAATTGAGCCCGGTAATCATCTCTTGCATCTAAACATTCAAATCAAATATTGAAATTCTTCATAAGTTCCAATTGTATTTCAGTAAATAAGTAGTTACTAAAGGCATCATTCCAGCTTTCAATACTAAATTTCAGTTCCTTTCCAGTTTGCCAAGGCTTAAAAAGAGTAAGCATAGTAAAACAATAATATTCTCTATCTCCTTGATCACAATGGGGTAAATTGGCTCCAATAAAGTTAACAACTATATTATCATCATCAGGGCCAACCTTGATATGATGGGTGTTGTAAAGAGGATGAGAGTTTGTAAACTGATAGAACTGGTACCTGTTTTTTTTCACTTCTGTCAAGGTTGGAGGCTTATCTTCACAACTATATTCTGTATCAACAGACTCAAATGATTGGTCTCCAATTAGATCAGATTGCATAGATAAATCTCCTTTATCACCATTGTTGGGATCATCAGAAGCAGTATTATCTAGTTTTGATTTGCTTTTTTTGGTCATTTTTTCTCTTTTGCATCTTCTGATCCAATCATATAATGACATGTTCTCAAGCTCAGGTGCCCAATAAATATAATCAAAGACAAGTGAAAGACCTATTATCTTACCCTTCAGTTTTACAAGTGCCACTTTGATTGAAAAGCTTGTTGCTTCTTCTGGATGCCAGACTTTGCAAGCTTCAGATACATATGTGCAGCCAGTAAAATGGAACAAATTTGTGACTGGTATAGTGATCAGGATTTCCTAGCAAATACATGGATATCATAATTGCACCCATTTCCATTTTTGCTGACAACAAATTCACCACTTTTGCCATCAATTGCCTTGCTTTCTCTCTACTTGGCAGTGTGCCATTAACAAGTTACATGTTTTTAGTAAAGATTGATTCAAAAATAACATGAGTTTTCAAGGGGGCTTTAGTTATATAGTCAGATACATAGATAATTACTGCTTTAATAGCAGTACCTGACATAAGGCAAGTAACATCTGTGTTGCAGTGGAAAATATAAGTTAATAAGGGTGTAAAAGTATTTAGCCAAGGTTCTCTCTTTTTCACATCTAGTGAACCAGTCTCCTTGTCTATATGTGTTTCTTGAAATAAAGGTCTGGGAAATCTTACCTTGCATTTGCCCCATTTATTGTCCATGCAGCCAGTATATACATGCCTTTTATTTGTACTTCCATCATTATTTTTATTTCTAATACAAC
Organism: Tricholoma matsutake; assembly: GCA_026075535.2. Classification (NCBI taxonomy): domain Eukaryota; kingdom Fungi; phylum Basidiomycota; class Agaricomycetes; order Agaricales; family Tricholomataceae; genus Tricholoma; species Tricholoma matsutake. The sequence goes on along the minus strand of AP026543.1, from coordinate 9,326,319 downwards.
TATGGACATTTGACTTAGTGAGAAGATCATCAACTGTTTGTGTAAAAAGACCCCACCATGTACTTAACTTTTTACATGCATGACATGTTTCATGAGAATCTGATTTTTTACAAGCAGGAGGAGGGGGCAAAGGCATGGTTTCTGTTGGGTTTTTATATTCTGGCAAATTCTTCTTTGAGTCAATCTGTGCCATGACATCTTCTTGTGTGCCACTAAAGTATTCTCCTGAAACACAACTTTCTAACCACTTAACAAGGTTCTTTTGAAAGTCAGAATCAGAATCCAGAATTTTGTGTTGCATTGCTTGTGGTGTCAAAGATCCTTTCATCCAGAGCAAAAGATGCATATGTAGTGTGAGCTAGCCTTGTTGTTCAACAGTTCCATAGTATGCCTTAGTATCTCCATACAATCCATGATGTTTGGATTTTACACCCACTACATCTTCAATAAAGGTTTGGACCATGAAATAAAAAAATTGAGCACTTGCTACTGGATTTTTACATATACAACGAATTCTGTCACTCTCATCCAATATACAAGGCTCAAACTTAGTATCTGTTCCAGCATAATAGAGACATATTGGATGCTTAACATCAGCAGGAGATAAAGTTATATACCAGGATGGTGCTCCACAATGACTCACTAATGACCAAATTTTATTCCACATGTATTTTTTACTTGTCATGGATCCTTTGACACTTCCAGCAATATGATCCAAGTCTTTTATAACTTGAAAGCAATTTTTCTCTTCATCAGTTTCAGCTGCAACATAATCTCCACCAGAAATCTTTTCAATTAAACCATTCAGAACAGTCTGATCAAGATTCAAAAGTCTGTCTGTAATAGCTTGAAACTTGCTTTTTTCAGCAAGTAAGAAACTTTGAGCTGTACTTGTTTTGATTTGTTCATGACTAAATGCAACAAATGGAACATTGACATCTGTCTGAAATCTTTTGTCATGATACATTAGTAAATGTCTTTTGTGCTCTTTGTCAGACAAACCAGCTGAGCCAATACCTCCTAGTCCATATGGAAATAACCAGGGAAACATCTTAGGATAAAGTTGTGGATTATCCCATGTAGATTCAACTTTATTGCTATGGCCTACAACCAGAAATTTTCCCTGAGAATTTAAATGCTTAAGTGCAAGTGCCTTTAGTCTGTTAGTGGTCATAGCATCTAATTTCTGTCCAGTCAGCCCATGTACAGTATAGGCACAGTCACCTTCAGCAGTGCCATCTTCATCATCCATATCATGTAGACTAGTTCCTTCCGATGTTTTATTACTTGAGAGAGGCTTATACTCTACTGAGCAGGGTGGTCCATCTTCAGGAGACTGTGCCAGATTTTGATGTGAAATGTCTATATCTGCATAATCTCTGTGGTTTAACTTTAGCCACTCCAGTGCTCATGCCACATAGTTCTGTTGCACAAGAACCAAGGATCGATTATAATCTTCCAGAGTTGGTTTGCATGGACCAGTAAAAAAAATTGCAAGCACATCATCCATTTCATCTCTAGGAGGTGGAAGTTTACTATATATCTTAGGAAAGGGAGTTTTAAATGCAATTGCATTAGCTTTCATTTTACGGCCCCCTGTTGAAATTTTTAGAAAACAAAATGTATGTCTAACCCGGGCAATCAAAAGTTTTTCAATAAATCACAGGCTGGATAACTCTTCAGGTACATCCCCAAGCCACAATCCATGAGCTAGTGCAAGTCTTGGAACTTTGTTATGTCTGAGTGATGCTTGACAAGCATTGCATACACTACTACATTTATAATCCAGTATCAGACCAGTATATTCTTTTTTCTTCTCATCCAAACTTTTTCACTCTATACTAGATATGCCCTCTGCCTTTAACACATGCAAGTGATTTTTAATAGCTTTCAATCTGCTAAGTTCCTCAATTGGTACTAACTCACCACATACAGCACAACCTCCTTCAATTTTATTTTTTGTCATCTTTTTACAGGCTCCATCTGCTATGTCTCATGGAAGAGCACTAGTCAATGGCTCTGGTGGAAACAGAAAGGAAGAATTTATAGTACTTGAACTATCCAACTGTTCTTTGAATGTGTTAGTATTCAGAGAATTTTCTTGCTTCTTTTTCTTTAAGTTTGCTCTATGACATTGTAACTGTGGTAGCTCAATTGAAAATACACTAACAAGTACATTACATTGGGGACAGGAGTGATTTTTTAAACAGGCCTGTAAGGTCTTTTTACTGTCATGAGCACTAGTATGACAACCATGGGATTTTGCCATTTTCAGCAGATATAAGGGCAACCTCAGCCTCTAGCAAAGAGACATCCAAAGTTAAAATTATACTACATATTACAGGGATTGGGGGCGCACCTAGCAAAGGTAAATCCAAAGAGAAAACTCTAAGGATCCCTTTGCCAATGCCCAGTATATGTGAAGATGGCAAAAATCAAATAATAATCTAAAAATAGAAAAGGCGGAGATAGGCAGATCAAGGCCACCGAATGACATCATACCAAGGGGTAGATGTCGGAAGGGGTGCTCCACCTCTAAATATAAAACTGTCAACATGCACAAATGTGATAGAAAGGGAAATTAGTAATAAAATCCAGAAAAATCATAGAAAATGAAGAATAGAAGGAAATGAAGTGAGGAAAAATATAGAACGAATGTAAAAAATAGGAGAAACACACAGGGCACCCCCACTAGTCCCCCCTAGTCCCCTTACATCACCCCCTCTCTAAGATGCATCGCCCTGATGCATTCGAAATCACATACGACCAAAGTCAGTGACTTGAATGCGACGTGGTGCAGCAGTGTGCCATCGGTGGAATTCCTTGACTAACTGAAGGGCATTCACATTGGACTCTTCGACCCATGAGTTCTCCTCATACCCATAACCCTTCCAATGCACCAAATAGTGGAGTTTTCCTTGACACAACTGGCTGTCCAAGATTGACTCGACTTTGTATTGGGGCTCTCCCTCGATCACTGTAGGTGGTGGTGGTGGACATGAGTGGCATCCCAGGAATGGATCTGGGGGAGCTGGAAGGAGTTGGATGACATGGAAGACTGGGTGGAGTCTGGACATGGAGGCTGGGAGGCATAGACGATAGGCATGCATTCCAACACACTTGACAATGGGGAAAGGTCCCAAGAAGCGATGAGCAAGTTTCTTGGATGGATGTGTAGTGGAGATGTCACTGGAGTGAAGATAAACTCAATCACCAACCTTGTACTGAGGGGTCAGAGAATGGCATTGGTTGTAAAAGTGCACCATGTTGTCCTTCGCCTTTGCTAAGGCTGCCTTTGCCTCCTCCAAGCGATCCCACATGCATTCTGTGAACTCATTCACTGTCTCAATGTGTGAGGGAGTTTGGTGGGGTTCAAATCCCATGCGTGGATGTCATCCAGTGTCTAAGAGGAAAGGGGTCTGTTGAGTGGAAGCATGGACATGGTTGTTGTATCCAAACTCGGCCAAGGGGAGACAATCATCCCAATTGTCCTGGCACTCATTGATGAAGATGCAGATGTACTGCTCCAGTTCCTGGTTGACTCGCTCAGTCTGGCCGTCAGTTTGTGGGTGATAAGTGGTTGAAGCAAGGAGTTTGATCCCCAGAAGTTGGTACAGCTCACGAGTGAACTCTGCCATGAACTGAGGGCCACAGTCAGAGAGGAAAGTCCCAGGAAGTCCATGTAATTTCCACACATGGTGGAGATAGAGTGGGGTGGCACCCAGGGCACTGACAGTGGTGTGAGTGGGAATGAAGTGAGCACATTTTCCCACTGAATCAACTGTGCACATCACCATCAAACCCATTCAACTTTGGCAACTGCACCACAAAGTTGACGCTGACAACATCCCAATGACTCTCTGGAACAGGAAGAGGGTGTAGCTTGCCAATGGGTTTGCGATGAGGAATCTTGGTGCATAAGCAAAGGTCACTAGTGCGACAATACTGACCAATGAGTCATGACATTTGTGGCCACCAATAATTCCGTGAGGTGAGCTCCAAGGTCTTCCAGCATCCAGGATGACGAGCAATTTGTGAGTCATGGTGTTGGGATATGATGCACCAGTGAAGGTCTGGGTCATTGGGGACATAGATGTGATCCCTGAAATACAAAAAGTCCTCCTTTTCAGCCCACTCTGCCGCACGCAAGGAAAGGGTGGATCCCTTCCTCAGTTCTTTAACAGCTCGGGCAACAACATCCTCATGTAAACTGCTATGGTTTGCACAATGAATGTCACATAGGATGTCCTGCTCTTCACCCTGGGGTGTGATGCCTTCCAGTGCCCAAATGGTGAGCAGGCCTGGCTGCAACAACACAATGTTTTGATTGTCATCGCTGCCATCCCCATGGTCTGCACATTGAGAGGGCATCGGTCTTCCCCATGCTGCAACCCAGACAGTGGTGCAAGGAGAAGTCGAATCTGGATAGATACAGGGACCAACAAGCTTGACGATGGTTCAATTTCTTGGCCATCATAAAATACTCAAGATTCTTGTGATCTGTCCAAATTTCCACCTTGTGTTGGGCACCCTTGAGGAAGTGTTGCCACTCCTCAAGTGCATGCATTATCACCAACATCTCCTTGTCATGGATCTTGTAGTTTTGCTCTACAGCACTAAGGCTTTTGGAGTAGAACACAACAGGATGCCACTTCTGGTCCTCCAGAGACTGCTGAGACAACACAGCGCCCATCGCAAAGTCAGAACTGTCAGCTTCTACACAAAAAGGACACAAATTGTCAGCAAAGGTAAGAATGGGAGCAGAAGTGACCATCTCCTTAAGTCTTTCAAGCATCTCCTGTTGTGCATTATCCCACCTCCATGCCTCCTTTCCTGTCAAGTCAAACAGTGGTCGTGCATGATGTGAGAAATCCTTGATAAAACACCGATAGAAATTGATGAAGCCCAGGAAAGACTGCACCTCTTTCTTGTTTGTGGGCATTGGCCAAGCCGTGACCCCGTTCACCTTGATAGGATCTATCTCCACCTGACCCTCCAAGATAATCAGGCCAAGGTACTCGATCTTGGTCTTCTCAAACTCGCACTTGTCCTGACAAAGGTAGAGTTTGTACCATCGAAGACATTCTAGGACGAGGCACATGATGTGATGGTGCTCTTCAACCATGCAAGTGAAGATGAGGATGTTGTCGAGATAGATACAAACAATGCTTTCGAGGCTGAGGTCATGGAAGATGTCATTCATCATGGTCTGAAAGGTGGCAGGACTATTAGTAAGGCCAAAGAACATGATGAGCGGTTCAAAAAGACCATGGTTGGTACAAAAGGCTGCCTTCCACTCATCTCCCTCCTTTATCCTCACATTATTGTAGCCCCAATGGACGTCGAGCTTGGTGAAGTCTCAGGCTCCATAGAGCTAGTTCATGAGTTGTGCAAATGTGGGCCCCGAAACAGGACCCACAACCTCATGTACCCCAAATGCATTGCCTAAATATGCCACTGCTAACTGAAATTCCTGACTGAGTGGGACCAAACAAAGACAGTGGACTCGTTTGTCCAAATCATAGCCTGTGCTGTATGGGGTCCTGAGATAGGTGTCCCTGACACAGCCTGTAATCAAAAATACTGTGTTCACCCCTGTGTCAGAGGTTACCAGCCTGGAATCCTTTGCCCTGACAAACAACAGGCTTGCACGAGCAGGATTTAAGAAACATCCATAATGTTTGAATGCCAGGGCAGCATCCAAGTTCCTGTCCCGGGACCATGAGTAAAACAGCTGCAAAACTAGACCTGATATTTTTTTAATAACATACTCTTTTTGCACCCCATACAAATCTGGAGCAATTAGGGAATATTTTATATACTTATCAGCATCAACCACGTCCTTGGAACTATGTGGCAACATGTAGACATATCTGAAATAGCATTAAGTCTCAAAATTGAACCAAAAAATGCAATCCCCTTATGGTAACGGTTTCAAGGACTTGTAGACATCCCTGAGCACCTCATCTTGAAGGCTTTCATTGAGCACAGTTCCCTCTTTGACCATTGCTTTATCCTTTTGGAGACCTTCTGATGTTTCTTCAGGGGTCAGAGATCATTCTTCCTCTGATGCCATAGGTCTGTCACCAACGCTAGAAACAAAAGAGGTTCTGCATTAAACTCAAGGTAATTAGAATAGTAGATGGTATTTAATACATTTTCCCCTTCTGCGCACTCTTCCTGGCAGGCTTCCCCTGTCAAGACCTTTGTGTCCACATGAGGTAAGAAAACAGGTGGATAATAATAAAGTGGCTCTGACCTCTTGTCAGACTCATCATCCACTAACTCAGAGTCATCAATGAAATCCCAGTCATCAGAATCTTCTTTGTATATCAATTTGGTGGAAATTTTAGACTTCATCACAGCCATGCCTCTTTCCTTGGAGTGCTCGATAACCAGATAAGAGGGCTGTTTGACATCCTCTAACTCAGAATCTGATGATATAGAAATAACTGATGGTTCTCATGGATGACCGGCTTTCCACTGTTTGCCCCTATAAAAAGACAAATGTAAGACCCCGAGGACAAAAGAAATAGCACACACACATAAGGCCTAGCTTTCCTAGATTCTCTACGACATTCATGTTCCTCTTCAGAAAGTGGGGATCATTCTCTAGTATGTCTTAAGAAACATTTAACCCAAGCAGGAGCTATGATGAAAAATAAAAATCAGGTAAAAACCCACCCTTTCTTTTTCTGCTGTCTGTGCCTGCTGAAAATCAGTGCAAAGAAACCAGGATGGCCAAACCAAAACATACCCCTTAGTTTTTGTAGAATCCACAGTGCCATCGCTCATGTCTTCTTCAAACAAGGAGCAGGTGCTCTGAGACAACTAAGAATATTTCAATAAACATTTTGAGGCAAGAACTTAAAATGGTCGGATATGCACCTTTTCCCTTTAGGCTGCAGTCAGTACCTACTAAAATTAAAATGAGAAGAAACCAGGAAGAGTAAGATTGCTACATACACCTTATCCTTCCTCAAATTTCTAGGATGGTTTCAAGCATTGTCTTCTGAGCCGGAACTTGATGTCACTGGTAAGGCCTCCTGTGCCTTGGAAGCTTTCTTAGCTTTTGTTGTAATCCCAGATGTTTCATGTTTACTGTCGGATGAACATCAAGCGAATCAATGTTTTGTTGCGCAACTTACAGCAGTTCCTTTTCCGAGGTAACATCAACATCTGCTGGATGCGGGCTGTACAAACATGTGAAAATTAAAGGATCAAACCATAGAGACAATACAGACCTGGAAGTATTGTTGTAGGCACCTTTCTCCATAAGTCACTTCAGTCACTGGGGACGAGTGGGGGTTGGAGTAGAATCCCTAGTATTACAGGTAGCAAACAACATTAGAGTAGAGAAAATTTATAGCAGTATGGACATACCTTGCATTTTCTGCTTGTTCTATTGGTGTTTGGCTATGAGGGCACTTTTGGCCATGCCGGGCAGTTGGAGGGGACTTTCTTGTGATGGCCACAACAGGCAGGACTCCCGGTTCCTGCCTACCCCAGAACAAACAAAGCATCAGAAACTGTCAGTTTGTATTCACACACATACTTTATAGTTACAACATCCTCAATGGGACTTTGGCATGCCTTCTGTCATGCTTGACAGCAGGAGGCAGGGTAGCTATGTCTTTTTTTTCAAGCACCAGGGTGGGCTTCAAAGACAACTTAGAGGAGCCAGCTGCCCTAAAAGCCAGGATAAAGCTGGAAGATGTTGACATGTACAAAAAAAGAAATGTACTCAGAAATCTCTGCAGTACCAAATTTAAGTTGCTTTGAAGAGGAACCCAAGGTAGACACCCTGCACAATTATAGCAAATAAATCAGAGAGCAATTGTGCAGTAACAAAAGTAAAACTTGCCTTTTGGATGACACCGCAGGCATTTCATCATATTCTGGGGTACCAGGAGAGGCGAGGTGACTCTTCTTGGGGCTGCACCAAGACAATTCCAATTCTCTGCAACCCAAGACATTATCCCACTATTGACTACAGTACTGGACTCTTACTCTTCACTTGAAGAATCTTGTTTGTCTGTTTTTTGTTTTTGCAACTTGGGGCTACAGATCTCAAGTCAGAACAGCTTCATCTGAACAATAAATACTCAAGCACTAACCAGACTGGGGGATATTTTCAACTGCAGGCAGAGATTCGCTGCAGCCAAAACACAAAAAGATGAATCATCCTGGAGCTAGTCAAATAGAAAGGACATACAACGACACTCTGTTATTGTCCGTCATGATCGAGGAAGGTGCTGATCTATTGGTGGATCAGCAATGACAAGGAAAAAAATGCGGACGTTGTACCCAGCAATTTTTTTGGTGCGGGCCATTTCAAAATAGGTGAATGTGAAGCGATATTGAAAGTAGATGGTTGTAGGAGATAGAATTTGTTGGTGGGTAACAAAAGCTGCAAAGACTTTATAGTGGATTGGAATGGGAATATCCAAGTCAACAAGTGGAAACCAACTGGATGTCTGTCAGAGCAGGGACCAATAAACTTTGCAGAAGAGCGGGTGTAGCCAGGAGAAGTGGACGTACCAGATGAAAGGTCTCTAACAGATTTACCTGTCATAGACCAACAACCGACATATTGGCTGTCAGGCTTTTATGGAAAGATCTAATGCTATGTGTACTACAACCTGAAGGGCATCATATTTTTATCAGAAAACAACACTCTACACAGTCAACATTCTGAAAATACATGTTGACAAAGGCAAGGCAGGGATGTAATGATGTTATGGGCTGTCAGGTCCAGTCAAGAATCCTAACTGAATGGGGATATTCAGATAAACTTTGACAGTGAAATCGGTACTTATGTGATAAGTCAAAAACTTTGATCCCTGTAAGACAGAAAGAAATAGACAAATAACATGAGTATATCAATAAATCATCTCAGCCAGATATGACCTAAGATCTGAGCAGGCACCAGTTTTCAAAGGGGGACATGAGAAAGGCATAACCACAGTGCGACCCATCGATAATCACACTTGAGGATGGTATGGCAAGAAAGAAGGACAGGTACTTCCCACCCGCCAAACAAACTTTAGGCTGGTGGATCTAGCAACCTGAAATACAATGATTGTGGAAAGATTCGGATAATTATGCTGCACCAACGTGCTCCTGCAATGTAACAAATTAGTCTAACCCAATTGTGCAAAAATTACAATAATCACGGGAAGAGCCAGAAAATTACCCACACCACCACCACCAACCTGCTCCCACAATGTATTTTCCTAACACCAAAATATGGATCTCCACTACGATAACAAGGCTGCTGGTGAGGGTCAACAAAGATAATTCATAGTGCTAAAATGAATAAGCGCATGTAGCTGATGCTCTGGAGGCCATCGCCCAAACCAGAGCAGACAATGCTCATGCCGGTGCCCAGTTATCTGAACTTACTAAGGCAAGCTCAGCATTCCCCTGCGCAACTCCCAGCCTAACATATAATACTTACAGGATCCTGATTGGCTGTCTCATTATGGCACTGTGGAAGAAACCAATCCTCAGTGATGGCACCTGGCATTTAAGGGCAAAGATGAAACCCTGGAAGAAGGGATTTTAAGTGTTCAAGGTATCACCTGGCAAAAGGACCTACCCCCATTTGCAAAAGAAAGGTACCCCTTATTCTATACTCAGAAAGCATGTACTAACCAGGTATCAGCCTGCGAAAAGCTCGCGTCAGATTCCTCAAACAGTCAGTATCAATGACAGGATTTCAGACTCCATCTTTTCTGGCAGCAGCAGACAACTTATCGAGCATCTATGCAGTCTTTGCTCGGTGTGTTCCACCCACCAAGTTACAAGCCTGGGGACTAGACAACTATGAAGACTTTCATTCTGTAAGTGCATCCAACAGACTTTTCATGGATAGAATGGAGGCCCTGACCAACCCTGCCTTGGAACTCAGTCGTGATGTGGATCCTGAGGGAAAGCTGGCGGAACTTGTGCAAGGCCAGTATTTTCATGGCGAGGACAACAAAGTTAGGTATTGGGAAAGAACCATCAATTGCCTTGGAGGTGGCTATAAGTAGGTGGCAGAACAGATGGCCTAATAAATGATCACAAACTGTATAATAGGTTTGTACCCACCTCACCCACAAGGATTCAGGTCAGAGACATTGTTGAAGCAAAATTATTGTTCTTGGCAGTACCTTTGAGAGGCGGAAGTTTCAAAATGATGTTAGTTCTTTGAGATCTAACCCTCCTAGATGGAAACTATGCACATGTAAGCCATTATTCATTCCTGACATAAACTTCTCTGAACTCCTCCAAGAAAGCCATGGCAGCTCATGCTTTGTGCCAAATTCAACTGACTCCCGTCACGCCACTGAAAAGATGCATAGGATACCAAGACAAACAGGAAGGTGAGGCTCGAACAAAGTTAAGTAGGATGGAATTAGACGAAGCATGAAATGAGCCATGAAAACACCTTCCTGTCTTCTTAGATTAGTCTTTAGAAAAACTCACCTATCCAGATTGTATACACTATTTTTGGCTACCAAGATCAATGATAACATAAGCAGCAAATAAACTCATTTAGTTACCGGAGATGATGTCTGTGCTTTTTGGACCTCCTGGTCAATTGGCATTAATCGGTGATAGGTCGTCTTCTCGGCTCAAGGACCAATTCACCACTTTAGCATCATTCTAATCACATCGGCTAACTCCTATGACGTCCCAGATGCAGCACGACACACTCTATCGATTGCAATATCATATCGACTGCGTCGAAACATCACCAGCGACATCGATAGTATCAAAAGACCACATCACACAACCTTAGTACTACCCCAAAAGTCCCTAAGATTCCCCTACACGACCACCGAACATCCCCGACCAACTTCGAACAAGCCACAACCGTGATCGAGCATCATCGACCATTGTCGAGCATCATCGATCGATATCGAGAAACTACGAGCGACATCGGGCGCCACCTTCATTATCTAAATGGTGGAAGACCATGCACTAGGACATATTCCAACTCGTGCTCAAACCTGCTGATCATAGGTCAGCCTCGTTCCAAGTCCCTATCGCGCACAGAACCGCTGGATGCATTATTGCGAGACTTAGCGCAGTTTATACACAAAGGACAGTCTCTTTTAGTTCTTTCCCTTTATTACTCTTTCATCATATGATATATATATCTTTCTTGTTCAGATTCCAGTCTCCTTTATGGCCTTGTGCCTTAACTCATATCTTTTGCCTCATGTTCTACACATGTTTCTCATTCCATTTTAGGAAGTTTCTTTAAAACATATAAAACTCTGTAGTATCTACTTGGAAACAACAAGAAATCGTCTTCACATATCGTCTCGTATACAGTTCTAAGCATCCGATCAACTTCCTAAAAAAAAACAATCTAAGTCTCTACGGGTTTTCTCAATCAACAAGAAACCTCTGCAATTGTCGCGTCCTCGATCCTCCCTCGATCCTCTTGTCATTAGCTCTAGTAACCCTTCCAACACTTCATAGACATTTACCGCACCCTTCATATACTATCGACCTATCAAAAGGTCCCCAGAACTCACATATCGACCATTGACGATAAACTCATTTGCCGTCGATCTTGTCGATCACCCTCGATATCAATCGATACTCGATTGGACCACGCCAAACGCTTTCATCTCTCATAACACTACCTTCACGACTAGTGTTAACTAGTAATCTTCTCATAGGTTTGACCACGAACATTCGGAACATCTCGCAACCTTCCTCTGACTTGTCGCAAACATCATTGATTGCCTCATTGGCAGTTCTGGTGGTTTTCCCGGGTTGAGCATCATCATCGGCATTCTCCTAAAATCTCCATAGTGTTGCCTTGACTTCAGATGTTGAATTTCAACCTATTCCTTAACTCAAAAATTAAGTTTTTTTAAAGGGCCCTGAACAACCAAACTCTACAATGACAGCCCAGTTGACCAGGGTTATGCTTCCTGAGACAATAAAACTACCATGGAACCATTACAAAGCAGCAGTGATGGTTGGCAAAAAGAAGGCCAAAACAAACAGCAGCCAATACAGCCCACGCAGAATGGCAATTGCCAAATGGAAGTTCAGGGACATCTTGTAGCTGGGTGCTGATGATGGACAATTACAAGATTGCTTTGTCAAATGATGGCCCTTTCTCAAGGGAGTCTAATAAAATGGGATCCATCCAATCACTACAAATAAAATTCAATAAAATAAAAATATAATATGTAGAATGGTTAGTATGGAGTACAAGAGGAGATATAAGCTATGCATTTACTAGAAGTGATACATGGGAGGTGGGTGGGCGCAATAGTTGCTGTCGCCTTTTGCTGTCGTCTGCTATGGTGGTAGCGGTGGCCACCATCATCATTCATGGCCATCACTTTGTGGTTGTCTCTTTGTGATCGCCGCAGTCATCCTCTGCTATTGTTCCCCTGTTGTTGGTCTTCCCCCATTTGCACTGTTCTCCTTGTCATCAGCTTGTCCCTGTCAGCTTGTCACCCTGCTCACAGAGGCTGTCTTCATTGTGGTCATTGTCCCTCAATTGTCCTTCATCCTTGTTGTCCCCATCCACATCCCAGCCATCCTCTTCTTTGTCCCCTGGTCCCTGCTGTCATTGTCCTTCCTCTCATTGTCAGTGTTGTTCTCATTGTTGTTTCCCCCCCCTGCCCTGTCATTGTGGCGCCCTCTCACCATCTTTGACGTCCAACCCGTGAGCAGTGGTGGGGGTCTGGTAGGTGGGTGCTGGTGGTGGTCATCATCATCTGTGCCTTGCCGTTTGTCCTCATCACTGGGCCAAGTTGTCCCCATCGTTGGCTTTCATCCCAATGTCTCATCATCCTGATCCATTATCTACCCTGTGAGCAGATACTCGCAGCAGTGGTGTGGATATAGGTAGGTCTGCTGTCTTGGCGCTATCTCATGGTAATAGAACCTGAAGATCAAATCAAAACATTTGTTAGTTGAAAAGAAAAGAGAAGAGAAAAGAAGAAAAGAACCTGAAAAAACATCACTTAGGCCCAACAAACAACTCGTTTGCATCTGTACAGACATGGCATGTGAGGAGCAGGACTTTCTGGCTGCCGCCGCCTTTGGCGAGGTAGAAGCCACCAGAGGCATATCCTGGGCAGCAATGGAGGGCCCAAGGACAGGAGTAAGAGCTCTGCAAATGTCGATGGTTGGGTGCAGATTGGAAATGGGTTTCAGGAAGCTTGGGCCAGCAGACCAGGTATAGATGGAACCCCAGAATTCCACCTCAACATCTGAACTGCTGGAAAAGACCCAGGCAGCTGTTCACAGAGGTGCAGGCATCGTCACTGAGAGCATCTTGGGGATGACACCAATCCACAGAACAACAGGGCTGACAGGTCCCTCTCCGACTTTGAAGCAAATGACGTCGATGGACGTCCAGAAGAGCCCCTTGTTTTCCAGGAGCTGGCAAACCTTGGGACCCAATTCCTCCCAGATGATGTTGATCTTGTGATGGAAGATGGGGCGATGCTCCTTCAGTTGGCGACAGGCCTTGGGCATTGTCCATGGTGTGGTGCCTGTGCGGTATGCAAGTGTAGGGGAAGAATTGTTATAGTGCAAAAGATTTGATTGTGATGTTTGGTGGCCTGGGGCCAGTGAGTGCCTAGACCGCTTGTGGATGACATCTAAATTCATAGAGATAAAATAGGCAGCACCATGAAGCTTGTCATAGAGACCACAACTAAATGAATTTAGAAACAGAATTAGATCATGAAAGCAAACAAAAGATATGAGTAACAACATGCACACATTGGACACAGTCTTCCCCTCATTGTCCTTCCACCGTTGTGTGGTAGTGTAGCATTGAGCTGTATGGTGGATAGAAGATGAGCTTCTCTGTGGGACTTTAGGAGTAGGAGGACAGTGGACATTGCTGAGCATTGTTGAGGAAGTGTGACTCAACATGACAGTTTCCTTTTTCATTCAAAATCCACGTGTCGGTAAAACCCACTGAATGTGAAAATATGTAAGGGGCTGAGTTTGACTGACTTCAAAATATAAGCCTGCATTCAGACAAACTTGAAACTCCAAAGTCTGCTGAGCAGCCATCAGACTTAATGTATCACTTTTGCTCAGTGTTGTTACTGACCCAGGTTTTCACCATTTGGGTCAGTGAGGGTCAATTCAAGATTGAAATGACCGTCTCTGACCTAGGGTTAGAAGGGTCAAAAGGTCAGAACTCAAAATAAAAATTCTAGTAGGCACATTGTAGTCCAAATGTAGGCTATAGACTCTACATAGTCAAATCTACACTAGCAGATGATGTCAAGCCATCCCCTCCTGTGCCATCCTGAGTGTTTGCCTGTGCCAATAAGTCATGAAATATAATTTTGTCTCAATAATGCCTTTTTCCTGTATCCCAGAAGAGATCCCATCCTTTCTCAACAGACCAGTTGAAAAGATCTTTGATGGCAATGTGATAACTTCAACCAAAGAAAGGGAGAATAGTTATGGTTGGCCCAGGAGCCTGGAAATCAATGCAAAATTCAGTAAAAATATTCAATGCAAGAAAGCAGAGCATACTGGTTGATTTGATGCTGCTGTCACAGTGTCCGGGAGTTCATTATCAGACTCTTGACCATCTAAATCTGAATGGTCAGCATCAGCCTGAGCTTCCATTTCTTGAGCTATCCTTGTGAATGTTTGTGGCTCATCATCATCATCAGGCTCGCTATCTGATTCTGACCTATCACCTGGACCCTCTAAATCCTGCACAATCTCCTCATAATCAACCCGGCTCATAATGGGTCCTTCAGCTTGAGGCTCTTCATCGTTTGATGCAGAATTGCTGAACTTGCATTTCAGGTGCTTGACCACAATTCCTTCCCAAGCTTGCTCATGCCGTAATTTGGTTTTGATGTATGCAATATCACATAACCTTTTGGTCCCCAGCAGGGTACGCTTCTTTGTGTTGATATCGCCCATCTTCAAAAAAAAACACTCAACAGTGGCTGAGCTTGGCACAAAGCTCAGAAGTAGTGCTGCAAGCTTGATGAGAGGATTGCTAGCAGATAGCAATTTCCAGAGCTTGATAGGATCATCAGTAGATCCATCCTGTAAAGTAGTTATATTGATATCATAAAAATCTACTTTTGAAATGCACCGGAGCTTTACAAACCCCTCATATCTCTTCAACTGGCCACAGTTCCTTAGAGTAAATGCCCTTGTTATTGTAGTACTGGACAATTTCTTGCATAAGGCCAGGGGGAGAGTCTGTGAGATGAAATACTCGAGTATACAGGCGACATAGAATTCCAAGGAGCATAGTGATCAATAACTTGTTTGGGTTGAAGAGCTGTGCTTTCAGGAGGGGATTAAGGAACACAAATGCAATGAATAGATCTTGATCAGCCTTTCTCCATCGCTTCTTGATGCTATCAATGATCGCTGTCACAGGATGAGAGTCATCCTCTCCTGCTGCATTTGGTTGAGTTCTGTCTTTGATATGGATATTGATGTAGATGTGGCACAGCTGGCCAAGAAGAACAAGAACTTGATCACATCGAACATTGCCATGCTGAGCAACATTGACGGTGATGGCAAGTGGCTCTATGTGGAGTTTAACTCTAATAGATGCAATCAGCTCAATCAAGATAGACAACAATTAGTAAGCTTCACATTGATAATTCCTTCCACCAGTTGTTATCGCACACATGATCCATTACTCATTCAGCTGTCTCAATCTTCTTCCATGAACTACCCACATATTCGAGAAACTGTTCACAATGTTGAGTCACAGCTAGGGTCATAGCTTTATTCACTTGCAGGATTCTGGAAAGTGAACAAAAGTGTGATGTCCAGTGGGTATGTATGGGCATTATCAGTGCCCATGCCCATTCATACATGATTAGCTGCTCATCTCTGAGCTTTCCCAGACAGTAGGAATGATTGTTAAACCACTTTATGACCTCGATGGCCTGATCAACAAGTGTCGCTACCTTTGGATTTCTCTTGTAGTAATCGCCTAGCATAAGTGGAACCTACCAAAGAGTAAGTACACAAGATTATTGGCTCATTTGATAATTGAGCATGTTTGTCTTACTTACCAGCAGTCAGCAATCAGTGCCTGTGGCTTCTCAGCTTTGAGTAATCTTTGCATCTTGCCACCATCACCTGTGGCATCACCAGCAACCCCAATTGGCTGGATCCCCATCTCCTCGAGTGCTTCCCATTCAGCTCTCGTTTTATTGAGCAAGTTTAGCCCTGTCTTCCAGAGTGCTGTCATGTCATAAACATTGGTAAGGTGTGCCTGTCATTTGGCTGTGTACATGAACACAACGAGATGTTTTTTGGAAAGCGACTTCCAGCCATCCTCCTGGATTGTCACATATGCTCCCTTTACTGACTCTTTGAGAGAGTTTTCTATTTTTGTCATCTCTCGAATGAGAATCTGGTTAGATAAATTTTGGCGTGTTGGTACTGAGGCTCCAGGAACAAAGTTATGGAACAGCTTTTGAACTTCAGGGTCTGTGATAGAATTGAAGGACCACCCTGCAGAGATGAATGCCCTAAGCAACTGATTCTCCCAGGCAATTTGTTTTGGCGGTGAAAAGCTGTGGGCTTTCACTGATACAACAGCGAATTTCCCTTGTTTAGTACCAGTTGTACTGGAAGAACTGGCTTCGGATCAAGCACGTTTGTTTGTGCCCATCGCACTTAGGCATGTTGTTGTGCGAGCTGTGGCTTGCGCAATTTGAACATCATTACAATCGTTGTTCACTGAATCCAAGTCAAGACCCTTGTATTCATAAGCACAATGCTTCACCTCCTCAAGACAGAATTGGCATGCTATGAGGTGGTTGTTAAGTGTCAAAATCTTCCATGTTGTAACTCCAGCTGCTTCTTTTGCTGTAAGTAATTCAATTTAATCAAACAAGTTTGGTATTATAACACTTGTTCTAGTTGGGCCATGGCTGCGCCTGGCATGTACGAGTCCTCTGAATCAATTGTCTTCTTTATCACAGACATCAGGAGAACCCAAAAATGCAAATGCAATTTTTTTGTATGTTCAGTAGAAATAAGATATCTTAGTTTTCCCTTTGCAAGCTTGTAGATAGGGGGGTGTACAGGCCCTGATGATCTCTACTTGTCCATAACTTTCACAGATGTGGAATCCAGCAATTCCAGTTGGACTCTGGGGATTCTGGTTGGAATAACCAATTTCCAGGTACTTGACAAAAGTATCCCATATTGGATAGTCAAATTTGATATATTCAAGTTCCAAGCTCTTTGAAACTTCATGAAGTGCCTACAAAATAAATTTGTGTGAAGGAAAGACTAAACTCAAGACCTTCTAATGGTATGATCACATATACTGTACAAGTGTGCTCAACTAGTTGAGCCACAGGAGATTACTAGTAATAACTATAAGGTTTGTTTATGACACTCACACTCAAAACTCTATTTTCATCTTCCTCGAGGGAGGTGCTTGTCACATAATCAAGATCAAAAAATTGATTAACTATATCCCTCACACAAGATGTGAGGAGGGAGTACTACAATTATATACAAACCCCTCACCCATCCAAAATGCAGGGGAGGGGCATTAAAACAAAAACAAAAACATCCCCACCCCACACAAAATGTGGGGGAGAGGGGGACGTGGTCCTGTGCATTGGCACCAGTGTGTCGGCCTCATGGATGTGTCATCTTGGTGTGTTGATGCAGGTGCATTATCCTGGGTGCATGGGTCCCACTCCCGTTGTCCCTGGCTGCCGTCCCTAGTGGTTGGGGGTGCTATCACAAGGCCAGCCTCATAATTTCTCCTTTCTGAAATATAGTTAGAAATTCTTTGTGAAATATTATATTTGAGACTAAATTTCTGTTTGTAGAAATTTAGTCTCAAATATAATATTTCACAAAGAATTTCTAACTATATTTCAGAAAGGAGAAATTATGAGGCTGGCCTTGTGTACGGTGGTAGCCATCATCATCATCTTGTTCTCCTCCCTGTCTCTCGCTGTTGCCATCCCTGTGCCTGGTTGTCCTGTAGTCTGGCCTGGTCTTCATCCCCACTGTCTTTTCATCGTCACTATTGTTGCTATCCACCTCCTCATTGTCATTGTCCCCATAGCCCCCATCCTCACTGTGTTGGTCAGCCTTTCTTGCTTGTTGTCGTCCTCACCATTGTCAGTCCCTCAGTTTTGGTGGCAGTGGTGGTGGCAGTGGGTTTGGGATTTCCAGTCATTGTCGTCAGTAGTTTGAGTTTGTAGTACCTAAAAAGTTGTGTTAGTAATAAGAAAATGAAATGAAAGAGAAAAAAACATATTACAGGCCCAAGAGACATCTCTTGGGCCTGTTTCATCATTGTACAGGCCATCTCTGTCTCCTGTGCCTTCCTTGTGTGCCATTGTTGTCCCGCCCTGGTCGCTGCTGCCGCCGTTTTTGTTTAGGTTGTGTCGTCCCCCTGTTGTTGTCCTGGGAGTTGTCATTGTCGTTGTCCCCATTGTTGCTGTGCCTTCGCCATGATTGTCATCATCCTCCCATGTTCCTTGCTGTCCTCGCCGTCGTCCTTGTTGTCCTGGTTTGGTGCTGGGTCAGGGTTGTTGTTGTTGTCCATAGTTAATACCTAGAAACTTTGTTAGCACCAAAAAAAATGAAATGAATAAGAAAAAAACTTAACTACAGCCCAAGAGACGTCGGCGATGCCTCTTGGACCCTTTTTGTTGTACGGTGCTCCATCCTTTGCCTGCACTTCCCTCTCGTCCCATCCTTGTCATCCCCCTCGTCATCTGCTGCAGTCACTATTTTTGTTGTGTCATTGTCCCCATCCCCATGTTGTGATCCATTATCCACCCTGCGAGCAGATGCTTGCAGCAGTGGCGCAGGTGTGGATCTGCTGTCTTGGCGCCGTCTCGGGGGTAATAGAACTTAAAGATCAAATTAGAACATTAGTTAGTTGAAAATAAAAGAAAAGAAAAGAACTTGAAAACCATTACTTAGGCCCAACAAACAACTCTTTTGTGTGTACATCGTGCTGCTGAGCTTTTTGAGGAAGCGTGACTCAACGTGACAGTTTCCTTTTTCGTTCAAAATCCGCGTGTCGGTAAAACCCTCTGAGTGTGAAAGTCTATAAGGGGCTGAGTTGGACTGACTTCAAAATATAAGCCTGTCTTCAGACAGTGTTGAAACTCCGACATCTGCCGAGCAGCCGTCAGACTTAACGTATCACTTTTGCTGGCTGGTTGGTCAGGTTAAAAAGACGAGTCCTCGTACCTCGGACTAGTAACATTTGACATGCCTTCTGGCAGGAGAACATCCTTTGTTCGTGTCACCTCAATTGTCCCAGCATCAAAAGCTGCCTTTTCATCACGTTCCAGCAGCTCGAGATGGTACTTGGTGTCATATTTACAGTAAGCCTTCAAGTGGGAGGAATTTGCACATTCGCCCTTATAGAAGTGATCCCAATGCCAGGATGGGGGACGCATGATCGAAGGAGAGAAAACGAGAAATGAGAAATAAGATATATAGTGCAATATAATACGAAATTTTTGGGTACTGCAGCCGAACTGAGCCGAGGCTCATCGTGCCCAGTACTGACCGGGTACTGAACCCCAGTACTGACCCTACTGACTTGCCAAATTTCTGTATTTGAATTGACTGACCCACTGACCCGTTATAACCCGGGTTAGTCATTTGAGTTTTGGCGGGTCAGTAACAACACTGCTTTTGCTGGGTGGTTGGTCGAGTTAAAAAGACGAGTCCGAGGTACGAGGACTCATAAAGAAAGCGGGGGAAATGAATGGAACAAAAGAGGAGCCAGCAGCTGGGATGGATGAATATGTATTTGATATGTACATTCATGTCTGAATGCATACAATAGCATGAATATATGTATTTAGTTCGCTTGAAGAATCACACCATAGTCACTGGCATTGACCTTCAAAGATCTCGTCGGGAGGGCAAAACCAAGCTTTTTCCATAGTTGCAGCAATATGTCCCTCGTGCGCCAATAGGTTATGTTTATCCCTGACTGATTTTGAAATAATCGTCAGAGCATATATGTGCCGAAATCTAAGTAGACAGCTTACCGATGATAGCGCAAATTTACCTATGCCCATGGCCATGATTAGTACGCACAACCGACACCCCATCACCAGCCAGCCCGGACTCAATCATGGAAGGGGCGCACACGGTCGGACTGGCGTGCAATCTGCGTCTTCGTCACAGGGCCACCATGGACGATTCTAAATCCAAGCAGTACGAACCATGCAGCATACAAGAGGCCAGGGAGGATTTTCATGGTAGTTAAGAGAGTGCAATATGCTCCTCTGCTGAACATATATACGTACGACCTGTGGGTTTCTGGTGGGTCATTCGGAGGGGGTATGGGGAGATATTAGTTACCTCGTGTCGCGAGCTCAAAAACATATCATGTGAAACTTGATAATCGAACTGGGTCCCGGGTTCGCTCCACATCCCTTGAGAGCCATCGACAATTTCTAATATGATCTCCAACTGTTGTACTTGAAAGCAACGGGAAACCGGCAGCTGCTACTGGCGTGACGAGCCGTGGAGAGTCCGTGGGGGTACGTCCATTTAACCTGTTCCGAATTTACAGATGTAAGAAAATGCTATATATCAACGCTCACCATAATCACGAATTCAAGGGACTTCTGGTTTTGCAATGTTGATCTGACGATGCACATAATCCCCTATTCCCTAATATTGGTGCCTTTACCACTAACTCATCCTACCCAAAGGTCGCGGCATGTGCTTTAGATGCTACAACCAAGTTGTTAACTATCGGTGGAGTCTGAGCCGAGATTCTGTGGAGGTTGCTGGGCGTCATCAAGCAGCACATACGACCTATTCCCACTCAAGCCCTCGAAGCCAAGAGTTTTGGTGTCGTGGCGGAAGCTGGCGATGAATTGAATGAATTCCTCCCTGGCATGTTCTATGCCAATTGTCGACGGCGAAATGCCAGTTACATCATCTATATATGCTCGTAATCATCCCTGCATGTCGAGAGCGAACCGAAGGATCTACCTGAGTCAATCGATAATACCCGAGTTCTCTCATCTCGCGCTTCAAGTTGCCAAAGTACCGCAGCTTGCTCTGTATCAGGAACGTCATCTCTGGCATGTCTGCCATCCACTGCTCAGCCTTCCACATTAAGCTCGTCGAATTTTGGACCATCTTCTCCTGCATATTCTGGATCCTCCTGTGAGTCGAAACTTCATTGACATCACTCGACTCCATCCTACGCCTACCAAGGACGAATATCAAGGATCCTTTCTGAATACCGGGTGCATGTTTGTCCATCTAGACTTTGGAGTTTGGCCCACTGTCATGTATGCACGAGATGTACATTTCACTGTTCAGTAGTCGCCAAGGTGACAGAGGCTCAGCTTGAAAATGTTTTCATACATCAAAGTGACGTAGTAGTATCTGTTGTACGTAGCTGGCTGCCAACTGGCTGCTGAACTGGAGTCCATCGCTTTCCTAATCCCGATGAAATCTCCAAGACCGGCAACAGCTCATGCACCTCGTTGAACGCCACCAGTGTCTTGATGCACTACAAGTTAAGCGTTAGGGTGGACTTGCACTGCCGCTGAGCGCTGGGAGCTGAGAAGTCATTGAGCTATAGTTAATGCGATGTACCACTTGTAATTCGCACAATCAGCACTCGGCGATGATATAATTCATGATGAACTGTATCAAATGATCAACGAATATGTAGCAATCAAATTACCTGTGCCAAATTAGACCCGGGTGGGGAAAAACCGAGTCACTTTGCTGATTTTCATCATATCAAAAACCGATGAAATGCAGTAGAATAGTATGCGGCAGCATTGCACGAAATTCCGCAGCGTCACATGCGTCACATGCATCCAACATGCATCACTTGGACAAGCCGCAAGTTTGGACTTTCCGCGACGGAAGTGTTCTGTGGTGGCAAATCTCTACTCACTGTTGATGTTGAATCAACAGGATGTAGTCCTACCCCCGTGGTCTTTTATCCCGCAGTTATGGACTTCGATGAGAGAGCTCGAGGCGGAACGAACCTGGGAGAAACGTTGCAAACCTGGATCAAACTCTCCGGTTGGGTGCTGAGATTGGAACTGTGTGAACTCATCAAAATCAGCATCATTTGGCATGCGAGCTACATATGTACTCGGACTTGGCGATTGCGATGCTTTACAGCCTCTACACGTCGAGCGATTTACCATTCGGCCATCTACACCATCAGATATATTTCGGTCTGATCGTAAACTGAACTCAGCGGGTTTGATGTCGCGATATACATAAAGCCCAAGGTTGTGATATCCCACATGTCAAGATATGTCAACTTCAACATCAGTCGTGGGTATTGGCACTTCAAGTTTGGATGTGGATGCGCTGTACTGGGGTAATGTAACCCTTTACCCGGCAGGCTTGAAATCCTGACAAGAGCTGGCTGTCTTTAGCTGTCTTGATTTCTACAATGTATGCGTACTACTGCTTTTTGGCTGGATCGTTCATTGAGCTTTCGGATCAAGACTCTCCGGTATCATTATCTCCCAAGGCTGGACCTATGCTCATGATAATGATGACAAGTGGCATCTTCGCCTCCTTGTAAGTTATTTCTGTTGCACACTTACACTTGAGAAACCACACTGATGTGAGCTAGGTTACAGTTTTGATGTGAGCGAAATGTAATGCGGTTAGAGACACTTGATGAGCATTTGCTTGCAGCCTGGCGGATTTTTCTATCACATGTCTGAGCTGTCTGGTTCTCCGGTACTACCTGGTACCGTTTCCACTCGCTTGCACTCCCCTACAACTGGGCTCATGCTCGTTTCCAACCAGATGTTGAATTATGGAAACGTTAGCGTGTTTTTTACACTTCCGCGGTATGTCTTACTTTCTGTTCGTCTATTATGGGATTGATTGATATATGAGTCAGACACTTGCTAGTGATCGCTGGAACTGGGTTTGGCATAGCCTATGTGTTCGGTTTTAGGTGCTCTTCTCTGTTGAAATACTGACTTTATATCATGCAGATCTGAATTGTTTTTTGCCTCGCGAGTCTACATTCGTGAGCAGTTTTGCATTCTGCATTCCTCAATTAATCTCTTCATATATTGGTGCTGCCTCAGTTGATAAGCGCTTTCTGTGGGCTGCAGTAGTTGCTGTAAGTTCAGCCTTGCTATGTAATATGTATCTCTTAGTATGTGACAGGGCCTTTCTGCAACTGCGTTCCTTGGTGAGATTTCCTATCCTCCTACATTGCATAGTATCATGTGCCAACACTGCCTTTAGTCACTGTAGGCTGTGGGTGGACCTTTTTTCTTTCTGGCAGGATTGTGTCTGATATGCACACAGTACAACTTGGAGCTGTCCAGAGGAACCCTGTGGTTTCTTCCCTTGAAGCATCTGATATGAAGGTTTGGCCTTTACTTGGTACTACCGACATTCTCAATTTGTTAGTGATGAGAAAACCTCTAGATACGGATGGAGATTGGATTCTCCTTTGCTGTGATCAGTGTTACAATCATCTCGGTAGCCCTGGCTAAGGTGCTGTCCACTGCACATGCCAGCATTAAAAGGTGATGTTCTGCACTTTCACTGAAAATCTTCTTGACATGGAACACAGGACAAATACAATACTACAACGGCTGCTCTTCTTTATTGTTACAAGATACTTACTTGTAGTACTCAATTCAATTGCTCTCATGATTTCATTTGGGATGGTGGGCTCTACTCTGGATTGGTATGTGTCTTTCATGCCTGATGGTCTACTGGGATTCTCAAGTTGCTTTTTATTAGGTTTCCATTTCTCTTATTTGCTTCAAAATTTCATGTTATTTCCGTGGGTATGTAATCATCTTCTAGGTTGGCAAAGTCACTAATTTGTGTACTTCAGTGGCCCTGTAATGATTCAGTCAGGTTGTGCAGGTTAGATGCTAATCATGTACTGCAATAGGCTCAATGCACGAACCTCTCCTGCTAAACAGTCAGGTGCAGATATGATATCATTGACAAATATCAGGAATTTAGACAGTGATTTCCCTGTTGCCGATGCCTCCTACAATAAGTCTCAGGTCATGCATCTTGCCAGTATACCAAATAGAGTGAGCAAACATATGTCATACAACATCCAATCTCCTCATTGTCTTCATAGGCTAGCAATTCTGGTGACATGCTGGAGATCCATAACTGTAAGAGGATTATACATATATGCCAAAAGGGACTTTCTTGATTGTGGTGGAACTTAGGACCAGATGGTTTGGAATTTTCTGTGGAGACATGTGCATTGGATATCAAAGCCCAGTTGGACATAAGTACTAATAGTAGCGGTCAAAGTAGGGTGATTATTGGACGATTAACAGTGTGATTATTGGACGATTATGCATCAAAAATTGTGTCAATAATTCAAGTCACTTTGACCATGACAATTATTGAGGGTGATTATGTGCACGATTATTTTGACAGATCTATGATCTTCTGCATGATGTAAGCAAAAATGTAAGCATGTCAAATAATTGCCTTCAATAATTGTGCAAATAATTGTCAAATCGCCTCTGGAGGCAATTCAACAATTCTGTGATTATTACAATAATCACGATTATCTGTGTCCCAAAAATTGTGGACATAATCCATGGATAATTGCCCTACTTTGACCGCTACTAATGATAGCTATGCTGTGTCACAACTACCTACAACTGGTCGGCTTGCCTCCCAACAGAAGGGAAAAGATAAAGCATGAGTGGAATAGTCTGCTCATCATCAGGAATGATGAGCATGAAGCTGTGGTGCGCATTGATTAACACTGAACACTATTGACCCAGCAGATTCTTCGCAAGACATGACATTCAGAAAATGCCGTTGCTGGAGCATTTGCTTGAGCATTGTAGCCTTCTTACACAATACAGTTTTCACATTGATACTGAGACTGTAGGAGACAGTCAGACTAAAGCATGGTAAAAGGTTTTCTCACAGACCACAACTTCAATGCACTATCATATTACTGCGCGACTGGCAAAACTTGTAAATTTGGTCATGTTTGTACTTTGATTTATTTTGAATGGGAGATCTTCTGCAAGCCATTCCTCGACAACCATGCCACATTTTGGCATGATTCTGTAGTCTATCTTATGCTACTAGCTGAGCTCTAGAGCTCCACACAATATTCTTATTTTTTAATTGATCTGTGAAAATTAGGTTGACCCCTGCCAATTATTTGTGTGTGCAAACAATATCTCAAGAACTAGTGACTCACAACCTCAATTATTTGCAGGGGACATCCTCACCTAGATTACCCTTGACACTGTACCACTCTCAGCTTGTTTTTCTGACCATTATTTCTTGAGATATATTGTTTGCACACACACATAATTGGCAAGGGTCAACCTAATTTTCACAGATGAACTAAAAAATAAAACTACTGTGTGGAGCTCTAGAGCTCAGTTAGTAACATAAGACTACAGAATCATGCCAAAATGTGGCATGGTTGTTGAGGAATGGCTTGCAGAAGATCTCCCATTCGAAATAAATCAAAGTACAAACAAACACCTGCAATAAGACCCTTTAGAAAAACAGATCACATGATCTTTATACACGTGTAGAGATCCACCAATCTTATCTATAGATATATTTGGAAGATTGTATCTAGTAGCAATGTGATATATTCAAGTTTGGGTGGCTTGGGGGGTTCCAGACTTGGTTATTGAGGCAAATTAATCCAAGAACATTGTATTCGAGTTAGAATCCTTCCAAGTGCACTGACTTAATTGCCTTCTTTTGTGTTTCCCAATATCCCCCCCAACCTTTTTAACAACCCTGAAAGCCTTGTCGAGGATACCTGCCATCTTTGGATGAACGCCCCCTTGTCGCTCTACCACTGCCATCATATCCGAGAAGCAACACTTGAGGGTGTTCCTCTCCCCTTCTGAATAGAAAATCTGGAAATAGACTCGTGAGTATATGGACTTAGAGTGGCATGCGAAGTTCCATGGAGTTAAGGAGTTAAGGAATCTCAACAATGAATGACACTCACACGTTCAACAGCTTCTTTGTCGCTATAGTCCTGATCATTTTCCTCCTCGGTGTCTTCACCCTCTTCTCCTAGTCCACCATCTGCTCCAGCTTCCTCTTTCTCGGCATCCTTGGTGCTAACCCGTTCCTCTGTCACTGCATCAACTTGGCTTTCTGTGGGACTTGATGATCTTTGAGGAGTTTGTTCCATATTGTTCCTATTTACTTCTTGCATTTGATGAAGACTGTGGCCCAAAACCTGAATTTCTACTTCATTGTCAGACTCCTCAGTGTCTTTGTCGTGGATCCCTGCAATCTTGTAGTAGGGTGGGAAGCAATCTCGATGAAGGTTGAAGAAAAAGGCCAAGTCATTGAGTGGCGTATCATTCAGAATTTGATTCACTTCCCTGACCAGGTGTTTACACAGGAGAAATTGACTGATCAGATATGCTGGGCAACTGCATGTCCATTGATCGATCTCTGTGAGATATTTGCCTCCTGGTCAATTTTCTTCTTCATCAAGCTGAGCCAGTCGTTCAGCGTGTCCTTTAGTGTTTTTAGGTTTCTTCAGCCATTCCAACTGCTTCTCCACCAGCCAATGCTCATTGCAATGACTCATATCCACCCAGTCTGCATGAAAGTCTTCTTCCAAGAGGCTAGCGCCCTCAGCCTCCCGATTCACTGCAATTCTAGCACATAATCAAGTGTTCTCTGAATGCGGGGCAATACATCGGTAATTATGATGTGAGTGACCAGATCAAGTCGTGGTCAATTGAACTCTTGCAAATTCTGATGTTTCAGATTGTGCCACAGGCTTTCAACAACCATCGTTGTCTTGAGGACATAAATAGCTGAATCCGCTGATCTGGCCCATAATATCCACTGCTTTGGTGTATACCACCGATTCCACAGGTATGCCCACACTTGACTGAGGTCATTTTGAAAGCAGAAGTCATACATGTCTTTTACAGCTCAGCAGTGGATTTCTTGTGCTGTTAGACATGAATTATGTTTGTCGTTGAGAGGAATTTGCGGATGCTGGTGTAAATGAATGCAAAATTTTTCAACAATTGCTGTGCAATGTTCCACTGGGCAAAAGGGCGGAAGATTTGATTTTGAAATGTCAGGGGGAGCAGGCCAGACAGGTAGCCGTGTACCACCTGTCACCAGTACGAGCAAAGGTGGATGACAGTTTGATGGCAGCGGATTCTGGATGTGATATTACTAATGTGAAAGGTGAGGGTTCAAAAAATTTATGTACATACTAGCTCATCCAGATCATCATCAGGTCTATCGCACTCTGCATCATCTTCGTGGACACTGTCTTCTAGCCACCTGGATGTTACACCAGGTGCCCATGTTGGATCAATGAAGGTAAATGCTTTATGAGCAGTATGTGGATCGTACTTTGCTGGCAGCTTATCTTTGGCTAGTCATTTTTCCAGGTATTTGATTGCATGCCAGTAGCACAGCTGGCTTCTAGCATTGGGAAATACAACATGGACAGAACTCAACTCTGTCGGGTCCTTGTCTAAGTGTACAGCTGCAATATCGGGGCAGTACTTGTCAACACATTGAAGAACTTTCTGAAGCATACAATCTTTTGTGCCTGGTGCAGTGGTGCCATCTGTCGAACATGTGAACGTGAATGCTAGTGGAAGTGCCTGCCCATTCACCTCCCCCACAACACTGTATAGTTCATATCCCAATGCATTTGTTTTCCCTTCAGGTAGATGAGCATGCCATTTGAAATTAGTTTGACAAAAATTCTCACAAGTTGAATCCATAGCTATCTCAATTATTTCCTCGCCATAATCTTCCAGTATATTCTTGAAGTTGAAGGCAAGTGAAGAAATTCCATCTTTGGTAGGTGTAGGAATGATTTCAATATTGAGGTTATCCACGCACTCCAAAACCTTCAGTGCAGATTTTACTTAATCGTCAAGTTGTCTCGTGAAGGTGAGCCCAGTGTGCATAAATTTGCTTCTGTGTTATATTGGATTTTGGATATTTCTTCAGAATAGCCTGCGATATCTAGTGCTGCAGTTAGTACTGAGAAGCCAAAAAAAGGGAAATAATGCTGACCTTGGCTGCAGTTAGGTCTTTCAGTTTTTCTATGTCTCTTGCAATTTCTTCAGATATTGATATATCTGTATACGGTGGGTGAGATTGATAGTGCATCATATGAATGCCTGCCATTTTCAAATCACTCCTGTCCAGCATCACAAATAGCCAGCCACTGCATTTATACCGTTCCATTGTCATTGTTAGGAAACCACCCCATTACCTAATAAAATTTCATTTTTATTTTATTATGTTGAATTACACTACATTACGCTAAATGATGCCAAATGACGCTGCACTTTGATAGCATGAGAATTTTATTCACACGCATCAATATGTAAACACATGTACGAGTGCGTCAGTAACAACAATGTACAATATATGTAACATAGTATATAAACCCTAAATATATGCCTAGGGGACCCCAGTTGTGTTCTCTTAGGTATTCCACCTATGCTTTTGGTGTGAAAGGCCTTTGTCAACAAACTCACCTATTAATAACCCCTTGCATCAAAACCATCAATTCCCCCATCACGAGCACGGATCCCGCCCCCTTCTTGTAGAGAGAACCCGCATGGTCTTAGCTAGCAGATAGTGGGTGTCACCCTAACAGAAGAACACAACTTCCCATATCAGTGCGCCTTCTCTTACTTGCGCATACATCATTGTTTCACCGTGCCACATCCAATTACTCATCCTTTTGGCACGAGCCGGAAGTACTTGTATATATGTAATCTACCTTTTCTTTTGTAAGCCGACGCCAGGCCTCGCCTTACATTGCGACTGCCAGTGATCGAGAGGCAGCGCTCGTCATTAGGACAGCTGCAACCAGACAACCGATTGGATCTGGTTTAGTTATGATTTACACTACTCTATTCGGATGACTATTTTAGTTACAAGCCAAATTCAGTGATATCTCTGAGATCAGGCACTGTTGGAAGGGTTATTGATCCAAAGTGTCAAAATAGGCGCCCAACAAATGACGAACGATTGACAAACCATCATGTGACCCATAAACATTTGGAGAGGTCTCAAAAAAACAAAAACAAAAATCTCGAATTTGTCAAAGAAGTGATTCATCACAGATTTTACCATTATGTCCAAACCTTCAACTTCTAATCCCGGCCCTAATCCTGTTTCCACACCAGCGCTAGAGGCAAAAATTGATGTGCTTATGGCACAAATGTCGCAATTAGTGTCAGTATTGGCAGCATCACAGCCCAGACAAGCAGAAGTACAGCCAGAGATGACAGGAGAAAGAGATGATGAGATGGAGGAGATGGTGGAGTGGATGTCGCAGGAGGATGAGACAGCAGAGAGATCTGGAAATGGAAAAGCGTGCTTACCTAAGTATGCGCCCCTGCAAATCTTTGATGGTACCATGGAGAATACAAAATCCTTCATCAGCTCCATAGTACTGTACATCCATGGGAGGAAGCCAGAGTTTTGCACAGCCGAGTCTAGGATTATGTTTGCTCTCTCATACATTCAGGGGGGGAAAGCACAGTTCTGGAGAAACGAGGCTATAAATCAAATTGCCGTGGGAACTAAACCATTTGCAACCTTCAAGGAATTTCTGGAGAGATTGGAGGCACAGTTTGGAGACCCTAATCCAAAGGCGACAGCCAATGCTAAATTAAAGACCATGCACCAAGATTCCCTGACGGCGGATGAATTTATTTTGCACTTCAAAGCAGAAGTTTCACAAATGGACATGGGAGAAGCTGCATTGGTAGAGTTTTTGAAAGCAGGATTAAATCCCTCCTTATTCAAGTCTATCTACCAACTACCTTCTATGCCAGAGAAATTGGACGAGTGGTATAATTGGGCAATGCACCTTGACTGGCAATATCAGCAGGAACAGGCGGAGTCAAAGTTGATGTATGGAAGTAGTAAATTTGGAAAGTCATCAGGAGGAAAGTCCAAGAAAGGAAAGGCGCCTCAGGCGCAAGCTCTGAGGGCACAGCCACTGGCCATGGCAGTGACACCTATAGTTATGGAGTCAGCAGCACCAGCAGAGGCAATGGAGGTTGATCAAGCAGGGAGATGAGCCCCACTTAAATGTTTTAACTGTGGGCAGTTAGGACACATCACGAGGAATTGTAGGCAGAAAAGAAAGATTAGGGAAGCTACAATCAAGGAAGTGAAGCCGGAGGAAGGCAGGCAGAAGAATTTTGTGGAAGAGTCCCAGTGAAGGTTTCCCCATTGGTGACCCAGAATCGTTACAATGTATTAGTATCCAAGGAAACCCAGAGTAAATCAGAAAGGGAAATCAAGGAGGAGTACAACTGTTGTGAATCATGTGACCAAGAAAATTGCCGAGCACTATTTCCGAAAACCCCTAAATTCTTTATTCGCTCTGCACAAATAGAACCTGAAATCACCTTGACTGTGGGACTGAAGACAGTGGACACGCATGCAGCAATTGATGTGGAAGCGTTGCTTGATAGTGGTGCTACAGGATTATTCATTAATTGGTCCTTAATTACTGGAAATGGTATTAACACATGCAAGCTGACGCAACCTATAATGGTGTACAATATTGATGGAACAGTCAATCGTGGAGGAACTATCAAGGAGGAGGTGACTATGGTACTAAGGTATCAGGAGCATCAGGAGCGAGCCACATTTGAAGCGTGCAATCTTGGGAAAACCAATCTAATAATAGGATGTCCATGGTTACGGAAGCATAATCCTGAAATTGATTGGAAAACTGGGAAAGTACAAATGACTCATTGTCCTAAGGAATGTAATGTGTATGGAAGGAAGATGAAGAAGGAAAAAAGGAAAAAGAGAGAGAAAGAATATCTGAGGAAGTATTCTGTTACAATGGAGGAAGTGGAGGATGAGGAAATGCCAAATGGGGAAGTTCCAATCATGATTGAGAAAGAAGAGCAGAAGCAAACCTTTAGAGCAATTTGTGGAGGACAGTCATGGGACAAGAATATTGTGAAGGTGGAGAAGCCAGTGGAGGAATGGGTGCCAAAAGTGTATCATGAATATCTGTCAGTCTTCCAGAAGAAGGAGTCTGAGCGAATGCTGGTGCGGAAGCCATGGGATCATGTGATTGAGATGAAGCCAGGGTTTGTGCCGAAGAAGTCCAAGGTATATCCATTATCTCTGATGGAACAAGAAGAAGTGGATGCATTCCTGAAGGAGCAATTGCGCAAAGGATATATACGACCTTCGAAATCACCACAGACATCACCAATATTCTTCATGCCAAAAAAAGTCCAAAGAGGATGTGTACCGATTATAGGTATCTGAATGAGTGGACAGTGAAGAACGTGTACCCCCTGCCATTGATCTCAGAAATAATTGACAAGGTGGGAAAAGCCAAGGTCTTTACAAAATTGGATTTATGATGGGGATACAATAATGTACGAATAAAGAAAGGAGATGAGTGGAAGGCCGCATTTGCCACACATTGAGGATCCTTCGAGCCGCTTGTCATGTTTTTCGGGATGACCAATAGTCCCCCAACTTTCCAAAATATGATGAACAACATTTTCAAGGATGTAATAGACAAAGGCATGGTAATAATATTCATTGATGACATTCTGATATTCACAGAGGATGAGGAAAATCATGAGGTGATAGTGCAGGAGGTGCTATGGAGGTTAGCAGAGAATGATCTATTTTTGAAACCGGAGAAGTGTGTGTTTGGGGCAAGCGAGATTGAGTTCCTAGGACTATTGATTGGCCCTGACGGGATCAAAATGGATCTGATCAAGGTACAGGCGATCACAGATTGGCCTGCACCCACCCATGTCAAGGAGGTTCAAGCCTTCTTGGGACTCGCAAATTATTATCGTCGCTTTGTGCACAATTTTTCCAAAATTGCTGCACCCTTACATAACCTTACACGAAAGGGAGTAGTATGGAGGTGGGGAGAGCAGCAGCAGACAGTGTTTGAGGAGTTGAAGAGAAAGTTTGTGGAGGGACCAATATTAGCCCCAGTAGATTTCACACGCCCTTTGCGAGTGGAATCCAATGCATCCGATTTTGCTACTGGAGCGGTATTATCAATGCTGTGCGAAGATGACAAATGGCATCCTTGTGCATACTTGTCAAAAGGGTTGAATGATGTGGAGAGGAATTATAATGTGCATGACAAAGAGATGTTGGGGATAATACGAGCATTGGAGGCATGGAGGCATTATTTGGAGGGATGTACGCATCAGATTGAGATCTGGACGGATCATCAAAATCTGCAATACTTCATGTCCACTAAAAAGCTTAATCGCTGGCAAGCACATTGGGCACTATTCCTATCGTGTTTCAATTTTCACTTGGTCCACAAGGCGGGAAGCTTAATGAGGAAAGCAGATGTGTTATCCAGACGTATTGATCATAAAAGGGGGGTAGAGGAGGACAATAAGAATGTTACCTTACTCAAACCCGAATACTTTCACATTTGCGCTATGCATCAAGAGCATCTATTAATAGATAGCTCGGAAACGGAAATGTTGTCTAAAATTAGACAATGTTCAGAAATGGACAATGAAGTAGTGGAAGCCATGAAAGCTCTGAAGGGAGAGAAGAAAGGTAATACTATAGGAGATGAATGGGCTGAGGAACAAGGGTTGGTGTTATTTTGAGGAAAAGTGTATGTACCGAAGGATCAGGATTTGCGAAGGGAGATCGTCCAGTTACATCACAATATGCTGACTGCCAGACACCCAGGAAGATGGAAGACATTGGAATTAGTAATGAGAAATTATTGGTGGCCCAGAATTTCAAAGTATGTGTTGGGGTATGTGGATGGATGTGATACCTGCATAAGGGGGAAGAAATTTCCAGAGAAACCTGCAGGAAAATCAATGCCGAACCCTATACCTAAAGCGCCATGGCGAGATATATCTGTGGATTTTATTACCGGATTACCTGAGGCTCAAGGGTACGATGCAATATTCATAGTATGCGACCGCTTCACAAAGGAGGTCCATATTATTCCTACTACTACAGAAACCTCATCATTGGGCTTGGTGCGCCTCTATCTAAATCAGGTATGGCGGTTACATGGGTTACCCAATACCATTATCTCCGATCACAGACCACAATTTGCTTCCACATTTATGCGAGAACTGAACAACATATTGGGAATTCAAACGAAGTTATCTATGGCATATCACCCGCAGACT
Source organism: Tricholoma matsutake (assembly GCA_026075535.2). Classification (NCBI taxonomy): domain Eukaryota; kingdom Fungi; phylum Basidiomycota; class Agaricomycetes; order Agaricales; family Tricholomataceae; genus Tricholoma; species Tricholoma matsutake. Next base: position 9,293,146 of record AP026543.1, on the reverse strand, counting down.
GATGGCCAGACAGAGAGAATGAACCAGGAGTTGGAGCAGTACCTACATATGTTTGTCAACTACCGACAAACCGACTGGCCCAAATGGCTGGCAATTGCCAAATTTTCCCACAATAACAAATTCCATTTGGCTACTCGTATGTCACCCTTTTTCGCGAATTATGGATATCATCCTCGCATGGGAGTAGAACCCAGAAGGGAAGTCAAAGTACAGTTGGTAGAAGACTCTGTATCTAAGATGCAAAAGGTACAAGAGGAAGCAGAGGCGGCATTGAAGAAAGCACGTGATGACATGATGCGACACGCGGATCGTACTCGAGCACATGCTCCAGAGTACAAAGTTGGTGACTTGGTGTGGCTAAGTACCAAGGACCTAAATATTCCACGACCTTCAAGGAAACTTACGGAGAAACAAGTTGGCCCATATGCAATCTCTAAAGTAATCTTGCCTAATGCGGTAGTGCTAAAATTACCCTGATCATTCAAGATTGATCCCGAGATTAATGTATCCCGCCTATGCCCTTACTGCCCACACACTATTCCTGGTCAACAAACTACTCCACAACCTCTGATAATAGTAGAAGGTGCTCCAGAATATGTAGTTGAAGAAATTCTAGACTCACATCTTTGATGGAACAAATTGGAGTTCTTAATAAAGTGGAAAAACTATACCGACAAAAATAATTCATGGGAGCCCAAAGAGAATTGTAAGCAAGCGTGCAATGCGATCGCCCAATTCTTTAAACGTAATCCGAATGCTCTGCATTGCATTGTGAGAATGGTGTATGAGGGGATGAGATTCCGGCCATACCAAAATTTCACAGAGGGGACAAATGCAATATTTTCTTGCCTGGAAGTCGAGGCATAAAAGGGGGGTAATGTTAGGAAACCACCCCATTACCTAATAAAATTTCATTTTTATTTTATTATGTTGAATTACACTACATTACGCTAAATGATGCCAAATGACGCTGCACTTTGATAGCGTGAGAATTTTATTTCACACACATCAATATGTACGTGCATGTACGAGTGCGTTGGTAACAACAATGTACAATATATGTAACATAGTATATAAACCCTAAATATACGCCTAGGGGACCCCAGTTGTGTTCTCTTAGGTATTCCACCTATGCTTTTGGTGTGAAAGGCCTTTGTCAACAAACTCACCTATTAATAACCCCTTGCATCAAAACCATCAATTCCCCATCACGAGCGCGGATCCCGCCCCCTTCTTGTAGGGAGAACCCACACGGTCTTAGCTAGCAGATAGTGGGTGTCGCCCTCTTTTGGCACCCATTCCTCCACTGGCTTCTCCACCTTCACAATATTCTTGTCCCATGACTGTCCTCCACAAATTGCTCTAAAGGTTTGCTTCTGCTCTTCTTTCTCAATCATGATTGGAACTTCCCCATTTGGCATTTCCTCATCCTCCACTTCCTCCATTGTAACAGAATACTTCCTCAGATATTCTTTCTCTCTCTTTTTCCTTTTTTCCTTCTTCATCTTCCTTCCATACACATTACATTCCTTAGGACAATGAGTCATTTGTACTTTCCCAGTTTTCCAATCAATTTCAGGATTATGCTTCCGTAACCATGGACATCCTATTATTAGATTGGTTTTCCCAAGATTGCACACTTCGAATACGGCTTGCTCCTGATGCTCCTGATACTTTAGTACCATAGTCACCTCCTCCTTGATAGTTCCTCCACGATTGACTGTTCCGTCAATATTGCACACCATTATAGGTTGCGCCAGCTTGCATGTGTTAATACCATTTCTGGTAATTAAGGATTGATTAATAAATAATCCTGTAGCACCACTATCAAGCAACGCTTCCACATCAATAGCTGCATGCATGTCCACTGTCTTCAGTCCCACAGTCAAGGTGATCTCTGGTTCTATTCGCGCAGAGCGAATAAAGAATTTAGGGGTTTTCGGAAATAGTGCTCAGCAATTTTCTTGGTCACGTGATTTGTAACAGTTGTACTCCTCCTTGATTTCCTTTTCTGATTTACTCTGGGTTTCCTCAGATACTAATACATTGTAACGATTCTGGGTCACCAATGGGGAAACCTTCACTGGGACTCTTCCGCAAAATTCTTCTGCTTGCCTTCCTCCAGCTTCACTTCCTCAATTGTAGCTTCCCTAATCTTTCTTTTCTGCCTACAATTCCTAGAAATGTGTCCTAACTGCCCACAGTTAAAACATTTAAGTGGGGCTCATCTCCCTGCTTGATCAACCTCCATTGCCTCTGCTGGTGCTGCTGACTCCATAACTATAGGTGTCACTGCCATGGCCAGTGGCTGTGCCCTCAGAGCTTGCGCCTGAGGCGCCTTTCCTTTCTCGGACTTTCCTCCTGATGACTTTCCAAATTTACTACTTCCGTACATCAACTTTGACTCCGCCTGTTCCTGCCGATATTGCCGGTCAAGGTGCATTGCCCAATTATACCACTCGTCCAATTTCTCTGGCATAGAAGGTAGTTGGTAGATAGACTTGAATAAGGAGGGATTTAATCCTGCTTTCAAAAACTCTACCAATGCAGCTTCTCCCATGTCCATTTGCGAAGCTTCTGCTTTGAAGTGCAAAATAAATTCATCCGCCATCAGGGAACCTTGGTGCATGGTTTTTAATTTAGCATTGGCTGTCACCTTTGGATTAGGGTCTCCAAACTGTGCCTCCAATCTCTTCAGAAATTCCTTGAAGGTTGCAAATGGTTTATTTCCCGTGGCAATTTGATTAATAGCCTCGTTTCTCCAGAACTGTGCTTTCCCCCCCTGAATGTATGAGAGAGCAAACATAATCCTAGACTCGGCTGTACGAAACTCGGGCTTCCTCCCATGGATGTACAATACTATAGAGCTGATGAAGGATTTTGTATTCTCCATGGTACCGTCAAAGATTTGCGGGGGCACGTACTTAGGTAAGCGCGCTTTTCCATTTCCGGATTTCTCTGCTGTCTCATCCTCCTGTGATATCCACTCCACCATCTCCTCCATCTCATCATCTCTTTCTCCTATCATCTCTGGCTGTACTTCCGCTTGTCTGGGCTGTGATGCTGCCAATACTGACACTAATTGTGACATTTGCGCTGTGAGCACATCAATTTTCGCCTCTAGTGCTGGTGTGGGAACAGGATTAGGACCAGGATTAGAAGTTGAAGGTTCGGACATAATTGTAAAATCTGTGATGAATCACTTCTTCGACAAATTCAAAAAATTTTCTTCAAGACCTCTCCAAACGTATATGGGTCACATGATAAGGTTTGTCGAGGTTCGTCAATCGTTCGTCGTTCGTCAGGCACCTATTTTGACACTTCGGATCAATAACCCTTCCAACAGTGCCTGATCTCGGAGATATCACTGAATTCGGCTTGTAACTAAAATAGTCGTCTGAATAGAGTGATGTAAATCGTAACTAAACCAGATCCAATCGGTTGTCTGGTTGCAGCTGTCCTAATGACGAGCGCTGCCTCTCAATCACTGGCAGTCGCAATGTAAGGCGAGGCCTGGCATCGGCTTATGAAAGAAAAGGTAGATTACATATATACAAGTACTTCCCGCTCATGCCAAAAGGGTGAGTAATTGGATGTGGTGCGGTGAAACAATGACGTATGCGCAAGTAAGAGAAGGCGCACTGATATGGGTAGTTGTGTTCTTCTGTTAGGGCGACACCCACTATCTGCTAGCTAAGACTGTGCAGGTTCTCTCTACAAGAAGGGGGCGGGATCCACGCTCATGATGGGGGAATTGATGGTTTTGATGTGAGGGGTTATTAATAGGTGAGTTCATTGACAAAGGCCTTTCACACCAAAAACATAGGTGGAATACCTAAGAGAACACAACTGGGGTCCCCTAGGCATATATTTAGGGTTTATATACTATGTTACACATATTGTACATTGTTGTTACCGACGCACTCATACATACACGTACATTTTGATGCGTGCAAAATAAAATTCTCATGCTATCAAAGTGTAGCGTAATTTGGCGTCATGTAGCATAATTCGACATAATAAAATAAAAATGAAATTTTATTAGGTAATGGGGTGGTTTCCTAACAGTAACTGTGCACAATAAAATGTGTAGGTCATCAGGAAACTGTGGAGATGCTGGTATTTCCAGTCAATAGTGACAAATAGTCATCAAAATGTTATATAATGAGATATAATTAAATACTTTTATCTTTATACTACAAGTAATTTACTACCAGAGCTAACATTGCAATGTTAAAGCAGTATTGGAGTTTTGGGACATCTGATACAAGTCTGAGACAGCATTGGACAAGCATGATAATTGTTTTGCAATTATGTTGCAGAGCTGAAAAGCTATGAGAATATTCCATCAGTCTTGTAGCTATTCAGGGTTGTTCACGGTAGCCATTCTTGGGCCATTTTCAGCTCATTTTCAAACTCATTTTCAGCTCATTTTCATGTATTTGGCAGAGGAACAAACAAAAGGGAACAAAAAATGGAATGGAAAATGACATGAAAAATGGTTACTGTGAACACCCTGGGATGGAAATTTTAGAAAAATGGAGCAAAAATGCATTTTTCTTGCCAGGCACAGTGCTAAAAAGATGAAAAATGATCATTTTTCGGTTCCCTTTTTACAAAAGCAAGGGTAGGGTTCCATTTTACATTCATTTTACATTCATTCTCAGTTCCATTCTTGAGAAAAATGGAATCAAAATGAAATAGAAAATGATTGAAAAATGAGTGAAAAATGAACCAAAAATGCCAACTGTGAACAACCCTATTGTAGTCCACCTGCCAGAATTGGATTATATAGTCAAATATACCCAAACAACTCAAAATGCTACTAGTGCACAGATAATAGAATGCTAACATTGCCAATAGCTGAACTCAACATTTTTATATGGCTGGTTTGTTGTCAGAGTATAAGATTCAGGATGTTTCAAAAAACAGAGTCTGCACAGCCACAACCCCTTGAGCTCAACAAAATGCAAAAAACTGATCATGACCTCAGCCACAAATAAACATGGGTGTGTGAGTAAGCATGTAAGATTGTGTGAAATGAGACAAACAAATGAACAAATATTAAGTTAATTATATTTATAAGGCAACAATTCAACAACTTTACTAAGTCAACTTCTGAACAACAACAAAGTATATCTCATAAAAATGGAATGAAAAGGGACAAAAATGGTACTATTTTCCTTTCTTCTTGTGTTCCAATTACAAGGTTTGACCTATACGTAGATAAATGCCAGTCAATGATCAAATCCATCAGTCTGGCAGATCTGATGGAATTGGCCAACTCTACTGTGCTATATCTTTCATTAGCAGAGGGTGTACAAGAATTGGACATGTTATACCAAAGATTTAGCTTATCAGATATTGTACAGCATAGTCTAATATTATCATTTCCTCCTTGGTTTCCTGATGGTGGTGGTACTTTCTGCAGTCTGGCTTTTCTTTTTCATCTTGTAGCTTTCTCATGTTCAGCTTTATTCAGATGAGATGGGGTTGTAGCAGAGACTCACTTGAACCTATATCCTGTCATATTCCAAACAACCTTAGCAAGGTGTAGGGCAAGATCGTGGCTTCTATCATCAGATCGCTCTGGTGCCACTGAAGCCTCATCATCAAGAATGACGAACACATGCAGCTCGTATGCCTTATCCTTGTTTTTTGTAAGCAGAGGAATGAATTTATTCCATGCAAGAGTTGGAGGCCCATTGACAGATTTGTCCTTTCCCAGCATGCGTCAATTAGATTTCTCTGAATTTTCTTTGTCCTGGTCTGCATGCTTCTGTGCTGCCTCTTCATTCCTTTTCTGATTACATGGCCCACAGGTTTTCAAGTACTGCAAGTTTGATTTGTGTGGAAAGTCTGTTTGGGCGCCATGGAAACTGCATCGCAGGCACTTAATGAGGTCTGGCATTGGGGGAGCAGGGAATGATTGATTGTACAAACTACGTACTCGTCCACCAGATGAACAATGGGTCTCGACGAGGGCCATCGTAGTATCTATTAATAGTCAAGCGACTTTCATACTGGTAGAGATAAGATCGGTGGATCTCTTCACGTGGTGGGAAAAGTCATGTGATGTGTTTTTCTAAAGGGTCTTATTGCCTGAGCCATACAAACATGACCAAATTTACAAGTTTTGCCAGTCGCACAGTAATATGATAGTGCGTTGAAGTTGTGGTCTGTGAGAAAACCTTTTACCATGCTTTGGAGTCTGACTGTCTCCTACAGTCTCAGTATCAATGTGAAAACTCTATTATGTAAGAAGGCTACAATGCTCAAGCAAACGCTCGCCGAAAATCCAACGAAAATCTGCATTAAGTTCCAGCAACGGCATTTTCCGAAAGTCACGTGTTGCGAAGAATCTGCTGGGAGCGTTCAGTGTTGTGGGAGACGGTGATCGTGTGATCGTAAGCGGTGATGATTATGTAAACATAGTAAGCGTCACCCGCGGTCGGCTCGCTGATCCATTGATCAAAAAAGGGGCAGTCCAGGTACTGTTGCCATACTCTCTCAGCTAAATTTGCGCCGTGCGACAGATCGATGGCAAATACAAATCAGGAATCTTTCCTCCAAGTATAAAAGCCAACATGGAGAGTAAACGGATCCTCCATCAATGCCATCTATGACGAGTTTACCCCCGGGTCCTCTCTTCTTATACCACTTGAGCCTGCGAAACTTACCGACTTTAATTCTCTATTATGGGGTTATCCGCCTGTTCATATTTCATCTAGACATCGCAACACCTACGTGGCTAGCTATCCTTATTGCACTATCTGCACGACTGGCTTTCTATGTTACGTTGGGCCGCTGGAGAGTATATCGTGCAAATCTTGATGCAGCAGCCCAAGGCGCCGTTATGGTCCCGCGTGTTCGGGAATATGGTTTCTCGAATTTGAGAACGATGGTGGACACTATCTCGTCGGGTTATCCCAGTGAGTTGTTATAATCTTTTGGAATCATCCGGTCGTGACGTCGTCGTTCGCACAGTGGATGCGATACACAAATGGTGTGAAGAGTACGGAAGTATTTTCGAGATCAGCGTCATTGCTGATCATCTGGTATGTAGTACTTACTGTCGGAGTTTCACTTTCATCCATGAATACTGATCTTACTCAAGATGTACACTGTGGAACCGCAACATGTCAAGGTGATACTGCCGCAGGACATTTTGAGAGATGGCTAGTTGAATCGTTACTCCTAGACTATCCTGGCCACGCAATTTGATACGTTCGAAAAAGGTAAGTTAAGGGTTATTCGTTGAATTTCGTTTCCGCGGTTGTAGCTTTAATGCTCAATTTTGACGCTGGTTAGGACATGTATTACATACTCAGTTTCACGATTTTCTCGGTATAGGCGTGTTTAACGCTGACGGTACGTCTCGTGAAGTCCCGAGTATTTCTTCGACTGATATTCTTTCCTAGGTGATATGTGGAAGTGCGTGGGTTTACAAAACATTCACGACAATACTAATATACAATCATCAGATTCCACCGAGGCATGACTCGGCCCTTCTTCAACAGAGAGCGAATTACCGATTTCGACATATTTGATGGACATGCGAACGATGCCATTGCACAAGTCATGGATAGACTTACCACCGGGCATCCTGTCGATTTCCAGGTACATATGCCTTCGCAATCACATATTTCTATTTTTAATCCCAATCCTAATACACCCATCCACAGGATGTAGTATCGCGTTTCACACTCGACTCTGCCACAGAATTCCTTTTCGGCAACGACATACGTACTCTATCTGCAGGACTCCCCTATCCTCCTTCCATCTCCCCGAATACATTCGCGAATCACCCTTCCAATTTGTTCGCTAGTGCTTTTGTTGCGGGTCAGATTTCATCTGTACGCCGGACGGTGTTCGGGTCGAGCTGGCCTTTGGATGAGTTTTGGAAGAACGAGGTTATACCGCATAGGAAGGTCGTTGACGAATTTATTGAACCTGTTTTGGTGGAGGCTTTGACTAAGGGTGCGCGGGAAGTGAGGGTGGAAGGCAAATTATCTGCGGATAGGGAAAAGGCAGACATAAAGGAGGAGACGTTGCTGAGTCATTTGTTAGACCAGACACAAGGTATATCGCGGTTTATTTCGCTTGCATATTCTCATGTGCATTTCTCTCTCAGATGTTCAAGTTTTGAAAGATGAAGTAAGTCATGCTATAGGTTGGTTGAATGATGCTAATTCAAAATGACAGTTGGTCAATCTACTGGTCGCAGGGCGAGATACGGTGTGGACATATATCGATGGTCACCCAAGTCCTCGACTCATGCCTGCTAGACTGCATCAACGTTGACATTTGGTGTATATGTGTTAACCCAATATCCTCACATCACTCGTCGCCTTCGGGAAGAGATCCTTGACAAAGTCGGTTATTCCAGACCGACATTCGAACAGATGAAAGACATGAATTACTTGAGGGCATTCATAAATGGTATGTCGTAGTATTCCCGGCATTAAGAGGGTACATAACCCACCCTGAAATAGAAACTCTGAGGCTGTACCCTCCAGTGTGAGTACATCAGGACTCTTTTACATTCTGGCTCACTCCTTGCGATCATAGACCGGTCGACTCACGGTAGGTACCTGTCTCACTTGACATATATAACCGGGATAACGGAATATGCGACCATCCAGGTCATCGAATAAAGCAACAGTGTTTCCTTCTACTAGACCCGGACAGAAGCCATTCTACATCCCAGCCAATAAGACGCAAGCTTCGCATTGCCTGAAAAATTAACACATCACTGACAACTTTCGTATGCAGATGTATGTACAGCGTTTTCTTAATGCATCGCCGAACGGATTTATGGGGTCCCGATGGTGTGATCCTATCGCCTCTCTAGCATTACACTGACCAACATAAGATCTCCAGCACATGAATTTGATCCAGACCGGTTTATCGATGAAAGATTGTATAAATACCTTGTCCCCAATCCATTTATATTCCTACCCTTCAACGCGGGTCCGAGGATATGTCTGGGCCAGCAGGTAATCGTCTTCTACATTATTGGTTTTTTGCTAGATTTATTAGCGACTACTCAGTTCGCATACAACGAAGTATCTTTCTTCCTCATTCGTCTCCTTCAGAGATTTTCGGAGTTCACGTTGGCAAGCGATGCACAACCAGCTGACTCCCTCCCACCTGCCGAGTGGTCCAACTACAAGGGTACGAAAGGAAGAGATAAGGTGTGGCCGGGCATCCACTTCACGATGTATGTCAAGGTATGGGATTTTATCTTCCTGTTAGATCATGCTGAAGATTCGGTGCAATTGTCCCAGGGGGGATTATGGATGAGGATGGAGGAGGCTCGTCGAGATGAATAGATCGAGGGACAGATATGCAATTCTTCTTAATTCTCGAAGCCAGGTATGTTTTCCAAGGAATTTTACAAATACACGATCGAGCTCCTTCCCACTAGAGTGAGGAATCCTCAGAGCAACCTAAGCATAGACAGCTCCAAATGCCCATGCCATGCCAGTGTCTACCGTGAGGCCATAGTTACAAGCCACATAAGAGCATCCGTTTCGCCGAAGAGAGTCAAGATCCTCTGCCAGTGTGCTCATCCCAGGTGGAAGACTGCTGTCGTCGTTGTGTTCAGCTTTTTATTCGGCGAATGCTCAATATTCAATGCTCTTGATTAAGTTGTTGTTGAACTCGTGAGGCCGATATCAACTTAAGAGTGCGCACGTGGCGTAGTGAAGGGGTCAGTTCCGTAGTTATCGTTCTACTCGTTTACTTACTTGGCGTCGGCCAGAAAATCTAGAAAGTCCGTCCGACTGTGGACACCGGCTGTCCGGCTGTCCGACTGACGCTGCACGGCCACACCTCAAGTTTTCAACTTCAAAGCTTCAATGCGTTGCAAGCTACAGGGCTCAGCGGTGAGTAGCATTTCTAGGCTCCCGCCCTGTGTAAAACTGACATATGGGCACCTTTAGATACCTCATTCTCTGTTCCCACCATGAATGAGGCCACTTGTCAACAGGAACTTATGCCCATCGCCACGACGACCGTGACGACCGTGACGAACACGAACGGAAAACTTCGATGCCGGTACACCCTCATTGATGTACCCCTTGGCCCCAAGGCGAATTTGGGCTAGGATCCATGTCGCAACGACCCGACTAGGGCCAATGGTGAGGTTGTCAACGACATTCTTGTGGGCATGATGGCGGGTTCAGCAGGGTGAAGAACTGGTGGAGGCTGGGCCAGAAAATGAGGATCTCCAGGTGCGTGCTTCGGATTTCATTTTTATACTACAAAGCTAATATGCAGTCAATGCTATCAAGCAGTCTACCCCGCCCTTGAAGGACCTTCAAGTTCATGCGTTGTGCCTGGATCATCCTCATCGACACCAACCTCGAGTGGGGCTCAGTGTAGCACATCAAATTCGGTACCCAGTTCCAGATCAACAACAATTTCGCTGACATATGGTCCAGGACGCACTGGGTGGTCCTAACTTGCTTGGCTCCACTCACTTCTTTACCTATTCTCTTGGTCTTGTTGTCTTTTGGTAGCTTGAAAATGTAGATAATAATATGCCTGCGAGCGACGTGCATATACATTGAGTGATAGTTTGGTAACCGGACAGCTGGACAGTCGGACGCCCGGCGGAATCTGAGACACAGATGTCCTCAGAAATTGTACTTACCGCCGTAGCTGTGGCTGGCAATGCGTGGAAGTGGAAAAGGAGAGGAGTGGCTGTGCAAAGTCAGCCAGTCGGACGGACTTTCTGGAACACAGATTTTTTGGATTCTCCCACGATTCTCGCTGTATCTCGAATCGACATCAGAATCACCTCAGAATTGCCTACTCTGACCGCCCCTATTAGTGGCGGTCAAAGTAGCGATTCGACGATTATTTGCACGATTATCGAAGGCAATTATTTGACGTGCTTACATTATTTTTGCTTACATCACGCAGAAGATCTGTCAAAATAATCGTGTCCCGTAATCGCCCCGTAATCACCCTCGATAATCGCCCTCGATAATCGTCAATAATCGCACTATTAATCATGCAAATAATTGCCCCACTTTGACCGCTACTATTGTTCTCTGAAAACCTGTTGTTCCAACTTCCCGATGTGCCAGTATTTTGTCGAAGACTCAATTGGCCAAAATTCAAATGTCACAGTTGTGGATTGGTCAGTCCAAGCTGCCTGGTAAGGCTGTCACGAGAATAACATAGCTTCTTATGCAGATGGGTTCTAGCCGTCTAATGGGAGATGTAAGGGACGCCATTATTGAATATCTTGCAAGCTAGGCCAAGTTGGTGGTACTTACCGGTTCTTCACCAATTCTTCACATACCCGAAGAAATGCCCAAACGTCGTTTTGTCTCGTTTTTGCGCAGTGTATCATCCATATGCGCTTTAAACTTTTGTACTGCCTTCCATGATGCTTGTGCCCTACAGATTCCGTGGCTGACTTCGAAAATTCTAATCTTCCTGTTAGCGAAAAATGGCTTGAAAATGGCCTGCGGGAGGCCGATATTTCCCGTAAAGCCACAGTATATCCTGTCGGTCGTCTTACCATCGTCAATGTATTATGTTCAGCATAGACCTGCCTCAGGCTCCCAGAAATGGACCAGCCAGCTCACGACGACCAGACTATCCTTATCAACACAATCCGAATTTCCAACCTTCATTGCAGCAGGTAATGCGAACATTTGTCACTATAATGTTGGCCGTCTCTCATTCACTGTCTAGTTGTGTTCACACCATCGAGGAGGCTCTTTCAGCCTTGTCACCTCCTCCGACCTGTGTTCAGGTGTCCATTGTATCTCAGGCAGTTACTGTCCATTATCCCAGAGACCTCTCCCCAGCCATCGTCCAATCTACGTTGGAGGATGTTGGCTTTGACATCTGGACGAGCCTCTCCTCAGGTCGTTCTTTCAATGGTATTTCTGAAACGGTGGCGAACGCTGACAGACAGAGAGAACATGTTACGCATTGCTCACTCTGTCGAGAGGGAGAGCTTCCCGTTTCCCCTAATCAGAGAATTTCTGGAATCAGCGCACAAGTGTCTCGCCTCAGTATGGCATCGGAGAGCCTCGTGCAGTTAAATCACATAGCTCCAGTCGCTTTCCCACATGAGAGACACAATGAAGGTCCTTTCCGCGTGGTACTTTCTGTTGGGGGCATGTCGTGCTCCTCTTGTTCTATGACCATAACCAAGATGGTCTCTGACCTCAGGGGGGTCTCCGATGTGACCGTCAGCCTTTTAAGCAATTCTGCTATCGTCATCGTCGAAGACAAAGGGATGGTGGACGAGATTGTGAAGACGATAGAGGATTGCGGATTCGAAGCAGAAATGACGAGCTCTGAGTCGCTCACTGCCCTGGATTGTGGTTCGACCCAACTCCGGACACTTACTCTTCGTATTGATGGCATGTTTTCTCAGTAAGTTTTCGACGCTTTGCTGTCTGGAACGTATTCCATCCTCATTCTCAGACGCTGTCCCGAGAAAATTATGGCTGCAATTGAATCTCTTAGTCCCCAGATCAACATCATCAAGCCAGTCACTGCATGTACAGATCATACATTGGAACTCTCGTATCAACCATCTTCGCCATCACTCACAATCCGAAAGATTATCTCTACCATTGCTTCTGCCAAATCACCACCCTTTCATGTTTCTATTGACTGTCCTCCCTCTCTTGAAGACCGTGCTCGGTCAATGCAAGCTAATGAACGCAGCGCCCTTCTTCGCCGACTGACTCTTGCTGTTGTTATCAGTATACCAACCTTTGTCATCGGTGTTGTCTTCATGAGTCTGGTTAAGGATGGAAACCGTACAAGAGCCTTGTTGATGAAGCCGATGTGGATTGGAAACGTATCCCGAAGCCAGTGGGCCCTCTTATTTCTAGCGTCGCCTGTCCAATTCTATAGCGCTGGCATTTTCCATCGGAAGAGCATCAAAGAGATTCGAGCTTTATGGAGGAGAGGCAGCACCTCTCCTGTCTACAAGCGCTTCATTCGATACGGCAGCATGAACCTATTGGTACGAGTTTCAGAATTCAAGATGAAAAGCATTGTGCCAATTGTGTTAATGAAAATTATCAGGTTTCCGCTGGTGTATCTGTAGGTTATTTTTCCTCTGTTGGCCTCCTAGGCCTCGCGGCAGCTCAGCCGGCGTCTCCGTCTGGAATGGGTGACATCACCACGTATTTCGACTCGGTTGTCTTCTTAACAATGTTTTTGCTTGCAGGGGAGTTTAGTTATCACTCATGTAAGGACATCTAACTCATGTGCCCGATCCCACAGGTCGTTATCTGGAAGCATATAGCAAAGCGCGCACTGCTGATGCCATATCCGCACTTGCCTTGCTTCGTCCTACTGAAGCCCTCCTCCTCAGCCCTATTGAATCATTCGATAATACTGTTACATCAAAATACTCTGACACTGATGATCTTGAAAAGGGTGACATCGACTCAGCAGGAGGGGCCCTTTCAACCAACCCCTGCTTCAAAGTCGAGAAGATCGCGGCCAGTCTTCTTGATATTGGCGACATCGTTCGGATACAGTGTGGTGCCACGCCTCCTGCAGATGCAACCATCATTTCGAGCATAGACAGCGCCTTCGATGAGAGTTCATTGACAGGAGAATCGAGACTAATCAAGAAAACCCTAGGAGACAAGATATTCCTGGGCACCGTAAACAAGGGGGGAATGATAGATGCGAGGGTTGAATCTATTGGAGGAACAACTATGTGAGTTTCTTCATGCTGAACATGTGCCGGGAGCATTTAAAATCCTTTCCCGATCATGTAGGCTCGATCACATTGTGGAAGTCGTCCGGGAAGGACAAACGCGACGTGCGCCCATAGAACGTGTTGCTGATCTCCTCATAGGTTATTTTGTGCCAGTCGTCACCCTACTGGCCATCATCACCTGGGTGATATGGCTCAGTCTAGGGTCGAGTGGCGCCCTTCCTCGTGACTTTTTAGATATTTCGATTGGTGGCTGGGGTAAGTCGGGGAATTCGTCCAAGAAATATCATACAAAAACTAAATGTCCTATTCATAGCGGTATGGTCATTAGAGTTCGCAATTGCTGTCTTTGTTGTTGCTTGTCCTTGCGGTATTGGTCTAGCGGCTCCGACAGCATTACTCGTCGGAAGCGGACTCGCAGCTAAATTCGGGATCTTGGCTCGAGGTGGCGGAGAGGCGTTCCAAGGGATGGCCCAAGTCGACATTGTAGTATTTGATAAGACGGGAACACTGACTGAAGGAGGGGATGCCACTGTATCTGATTTCGAGATATTCGATACAAGCAGCCGGTGGGAACCCACGGTACTCCTTGGAATCGCCGCAGAGCTAGAGTCTGCGTCATCGCATCCATTGGGAACAGCAATTCGATCTTTCTGTGGAGCTCGAAATGCTTCGCCTTTGAATAGCTCGATGCTGGAGGAAACGGCAGGAAGGGGATTGGAAGCTCACTTCGAGCATATCCACTGCTCAGCGATCATTGGCAATGAGTCTTGGTTTGTTGAGCATGGGACCGTGCTGGATGATACGGTAAAGCGGCAATTAGAGAAGTGGAAGTCTGAGGCGAAGAGCGTCATTTTGCTCGGAATACGTGATGAATCTGGGGACCACGAAGAGTCTTTTGTTCTAGCAGCTATCTTCGCAGTCGCTGATCGTTTGAGACCCGAAGCACAATATGTGGTATCTTCTCTGCAACATCAAGGAATTGGTACTTGGATGATCTCTGGCGACAACGCTGTCACAGCCCGGGCCGTCGCGCAGGCAGTTGGCATCCCGATGACAAATGTCATCGGTGGTGTCCTGCCACATGAGAAGGTATTGAGTACCAATTTGATGACTCTTGGACGTCAATTTACTCATTTATCAATTTAGGCGCAAAAGATCCAGTGGCTTCAGCAAGTCGGCGCAAAACGAAGGCGGAGGTCAATGTTTGCAAAGCGAACAATGAACAAACGATGCATAGTAGCTATGGTCGGCGATGGCATAAATGATGCCCCAGTGAGTGTTCATTGTATATAATCCGAAACACTCCCAATTGAACACATCAGGCGTTGACTGCTGCAGACATTGGGATCGCAATTGGATCGGGCAGTAAGTACATGTCTTCGGCTTGGAATTACTAGTATATACTTAGCATGTCTTCACAGGCGACGTTGCGATATCAAGCGCGTCCTTCATACTCTTATCCTCTAATCTTAGATGTCTTCTTACTTTGAGTGATTTATCACGAAAAGTGTTCAATCGGGTGAAACTTAACTTCGTGAGTCCTGGTCACTGACTTGGGAAAACTCTTACGTTTGATGTAAACCAAGCTATGCGCCACCATGTATAATGTTGTTGCCCTGCCCATTGCGGCAGGTGTTATCTATCCAGCGGGTCGTATTCGCTTAGCGCCCGTCTGGGCATCGCTTGCTATGGCGCTCTCGTGAGTAATATTATAAGCTTCATTCACTGTAATCACCGACAAAAGATCATTCTAGATCGGTGTCAGTCGTTTGCAGTTCTCTCCTCCTCAAATTGTACAAGGAACCAAAGGTGTCCCTGTAAGGAGCGTGAATATGCTGAGCTCGTGTTCCAGGTTATCTTCGTCGATACAAAGAGAAAGGAGAAAATAGCGTGAATCTGTCGAATTTTGATGCGTGTGTAGTTTTAGTGTCAATAGTATCGTACACATACTTTGGGCTCACATTCGGCGCTTGAGTGCCGTTTACAGAACAAGTGGAGTCTAGAATGTCAGCGGCGACATGCAGATCGACCCGAGTATGACGCAAGTCGATATCGCTCTAAAAATGTCAACAGCTAGCGAAATGGGCATGTATTGGGAATATGTAGAGTAAGCTATCTAGGCGACAAAGGCCTTGCCCTTTTCTATGTTCTTCTTGAGCTCCGGCAAGCATGCGTCAAGCAGCTTTTTCTCCTCAGCCGAGAGGGGACCGATAGGGTGAATCTTCTCAACACCGTTGACCTACGAAAGAATAAACAAATTAAATTCACTCAAGTTAAAGATGACTTACGCCAAGTTCGACATTGGATGCGAAGAAGTCGATGCCTTGGTCAGCGAACAGAGGGCTCTTCACAAAGGTAGGTGTGACAACCCCCTTCTCGCCATTCAGTCCCCGCAACAAGGTGTTTGTAAACTTGGCACCTGCGTAAGCCATAGACAGGGTTGCGCTTCCAGCACCGTCCTTGGCCTTTACAACTTCGTCACCCCCAAACTGGATGCGATACACAAGCTTGTCGTATGCATCCCCGGAAATCGTCCGTCCACGAGATGATTGTGACAGGAGGGGAACGATAGTAGGACCGCTGTGTCCACCAATGACTGTTACAGGGGTCTCAGAAGGATGTGCGCCGACGATACCAGCCGTAAAGCGTGCTGCACGAACAACGTCCAGTGTCGTGACACCGAACAGGTGAGCGGGGTCTAGCACGCCGGCGTTCTCGAGAGTTGCAGCTACAATGGGCACGGTGGAGTTGACCGGGTTGGAGATGACAAGGATGTGGGCTTGAGGTGACACGCGTGCAACTGCAGTGGCAAGGTCACGGACAATTGAGGCGTTGGTCTAGATGGAAATTGATGAAGAACATGCAGAGATATTGGCCAGAACCCACATTAAACAGGTCATCACGGGTCATCTGAGTGATAGTTTAGAAGACTAATGTGGGTATACAGAACATTCCATACTTACTCCAGGCTAAGAATCAAACCAGTCAAACTCGGAAGCGGAATAGTGATATAATATATGCGAACCTTTCTTGGAACACCAGCGGGGATAACGACAACCTTTACGCCGTCAAGAGCCTGGTCAAGTTGATCGGCAGCATAGCCGTGGACCTATTGAAATTACTCAATACGTGTAATTCCTAAAGAAACATGGTAATAACTTCGCTTGCTGTGTCAACATGGCTGACATCGGCAGCAACTCCCGGGGCACCACGAATATCGTACAAGTTCAGCGAAGTGACCAATGGATCACTCTTGAGTAGCAATGACAGAGGTTGGCCAATTCCTCCACCAGCTCCGAGAACTGCGACCTTCGTCTGGCGAGATGCAGATGAGGAAAAAAGCCGAGAAGGGGCTGCCAGAGCACGGATTGCGGAGCGAGCTAACATGTCTAATAACAATAGGTGGTTAGGGTTGAGTGCAAAGTGCGAGAAAACCTGGTTGAAAATTCTTGCAATACATCCGTGAGAAGCCGTAATTTCGGTTCATTCCGGAACCCTTCAAGGACTTTCGGACGCCTGCAGCCTGCAGTTCATTTAGAATCAACAGGGCCACGACGCAATTCGATGGCAACCGACTATTGGGCTAGTTCACACTAGTGAGATCAAGAGAGTCTCCTTTCCCACAGGAAGCTCACGACATTTGTCATGGCTTTCGTAGCAAACGATGGATTGTCGATCGCGCTACTTTAAAGCAGGCCAGGGCGGACGACTTGCAATATGTCGACGATCCCGAACTTTTGGATTTTTTGGCCATCTATTTTGCTAATGGTACGTCCAGGTCAGCTTTTCACGCGAGTAAGAAACGTTAGGAGTCGTAATACGTCTGTCAACAAGAGTCTGAGGGGCTGATGCTTTGTTTCGCTTCTTCCCTTCCTGTTCCCATTTTGTAACACAACCCTTGAACTTCCCCCCGACTTCAACACTCGTTGTTGCAGCCTCCAGAACGTCTCAAACTCATCTTGGACGCTGTTGCACCCTGCTGATTTTTATCTATTTCCAGTCATATCTAAGCTTGGAAAAAAGCTCCAACTACGTCAAAGAGTCATCGCAACAGCCACAGTCTTCTTTCGCCGATTTTATCTCAAAAACTCTTATTGTGAAACGGACCCGTTCATCGTAATTTCGGCATGTTGTTATCTCGCTGCCAAGGCAGAAGAATTCCCAGTGCATATAAAAAATGTCGTCACTGAATCGCGAACGTTATTCAGTGAGTTGTCATGATATTCGGCAGAGAGCAATTGCCATGATTTGAACGCTTAGAAGATAACTATAACGTCAAGCATTTTCCTTCTGACAACACTAAGCTCGCTGAAATGGAGTTTTACCTAATGGATGACCTCGAATGCGATCTTACCGTCTTTCATCCTTACCGGACGTTGCTATCACTTTGCAAAAAAGAAATCAGTGACAATAATTCTCTGTTTGGCTCGGAGGAGGGTGAAGCCGATGAGGTAGGTGTTGTGAACGGTGACGACGGCCCAAGGTACTGGGGTACTGGAGAAGGACAACTGGAATTGACAGATGGTGCGCTGCAGACTGCCTGGTAGGGTCATTATATCAAATGAATATTGCTATGTTTGATTGACTCCTTCAGGTTCATCTTGAATGATACGTACAGGTCCGAATTATGTCTTCTGTACCCACCACACATCATTGCCATTGCCGCGTTGTATCTTACGCTTATCCTCCACCGTCCTACACGCGACATAATCCTCACACAGTTACCTTCTGAGAATGGAGAACGGCCACATCAATCCACTCAGCCTCCCGAACAGACTGCGCCGACACCTCAGCCTCGCCGGTCGTCCCGACAAGCGCACCATGCCTCAACTCCGGCTGAACCGCCCAAGAAGCCTCAGGACCCAATCAATTTCTTGGCCGAACTCAATGTTTCTCTTCCTCTCATTGCTACAGTTTCACAAGAGATCATCTCTCTGTATACGCTCTGGGATCGGTACAAGGAGGATGACGCTCCAAAAACCTCTCGCGAGCAGGCACAGTCCCCACTCACCGGGAGTGCAAGCGCAAGTTCTGCTAAACGTTCTACTGCAGGCAGTCGAAGCGCAAGCGTGAACGCTGGAAATAGTAGTGCAGCAACCCCTATGGATGTCGCGGAAGATTCTACAGAACCTGGGTGGAGTGAGGGGAGTTATGTGACTCCGGCGATGTTGTCGGTGTTGTTACAGCGGATGAGAGAAGCAAGGCTTGCGGATATATCCCACTCTGCTACTGGGAGGCCCGTGGCGATCAATAAGGTACTGGAAAGAACACAGGCTGCAGGGTAGAGATCATATTCCTCGTGGTACTACTTACTACGTGATGCAAGTGTCGTCCCCGACTCTGCTCCGTATATAGTTTTCAGTAAGTAAAAGAGTCGGGAAAACTTGGGGAAAACAGTAGGAAATTATGTAATATGCATCGGAACAGCAAGAGAAACGGCAGAGATCGGAATCCGGACAAAGTCGGATGTGTGAGAAGAAAAGACACTTTTTACAATAATTGACCAAAAGATTATTGGTAAGTAATTTTGCAAGAATTTTACAGCCGAAACGATTCCCTTTTTTAGAATCACTCATGCTCCGGACACGATTTTGCCATACGTATACTGCGCTACTCATCCCGTGAAATTCTTTACAGCCTTAGTGGTAGTTCGCGTCTTCGGACATGGCAGAAAGCTGACGCGTTCTCATGGAGTACTGTGTACTATAGTCGTTGGAGTTATAGATCTTGTCACTTATATTATTTTTTTCAGTGTGCTCGTCTTATGGTGCAGTCATTGCTGAATTTTTTAATATCTCATCTGATATATGTCAAGGTCCCTCTAGATCTCAATTATTCAGAGCCGGACGGCGCCAATGCTATCATTGCATTGACACGTATTCCTTCATCTCTCCCAACGAGTTCACCATGGTACCGTGGTCCAATCCTGATAAATCCCGGTGGGCCAGGAGGAAGTGGAATCGAAGCTGTTATGATAGTCGGAGGACATTTGAGCGCGATTGTCGGCCCACAATTTCATCTGGTAGGGTTCGATCTAAAAACTTGGCCTAATAAGCATGTATCAGTTCGTCAATATATCATTACTAATTTGAATGATCTTAGGTGTCGGGCACTCCGTCCCTCGTATGTCATTCTTTGAAACAGAAGTAGAGCGAGAATTTTGGGGCAACGTACAACTTATGTCATTGAACGCAACGACAGACGGAGTTGCCCGAGCCTATGCACGAGGATCTTTGGTCAATTAGCTGCGGAACGTCAACTAGACGAGCTGAGGCACACAAATACTGATCAAACCGCACGCGACATGTTGCGCATTACTGAGGCGCATGGACAGGAGAAGATTCAATATTGGGGTTTCTCGTGAGTTGGCGGACCAGGTGTAACTGTAGGTCCAGCTCGATGTCCTTTATATGCACCGACTGCGGACGACATAGCTCGTAATTTAACCGCCTTGTACGATGGAGTTCGAATTCGTCCAGTCCCAGTCCGCACCCCCACGTCGTATGGGCTGATCGATTACAGCCGATTGAAGTTCACCATTTTCGTTGCGCTGTACAATCCATTTGCAACCTTCTTATGGCTTGCTAGTGGTTTAGCCGATTTAGCAGCTAGGGATGGTCCACGCCTGTTCCAGCTGCTCAAAACTCCGCCCTTCCAATGCTCGTGTGTTGACTCACCTCTATCAACACCGTCAGAGACGCGCAAATCGCTATTGCCTGCAACGACGGTGACTTGGTTCCCCCGTCACTGGAAGAATTCCAGGAGTATTTCCATGAAACTCTTCGAGCTCCAAGCTGATCTGAAAGTTAGGCGAATATCAGGGCGCGAAGAAAATGTCGAAAGGTTTCGTAGGCTCTGTCGTTCTCACTCAAGATTCTGCTGGAGTGCGCTTATCCTATTCTTTCTTCGTAATCTTTCTAATGCCACGCAGCACTGTTCGCTGTCTGCGCCTTCGCTCTGCACTCAGAAATTCGTCCGTGATTACTTCGTCAACGGCACTCTCCCCCCGCCGGATCGGATCGCCATTCCCTGAGCTGCTTTCGGTGGACGATCAGATTGTTTTCCAGGCGAATTTGACCGCAGCCGACCGAAATCTGCTTGATGTCCTCCGTAAACTAAGTCGTTTATTCTCAGTCCCATTGCCCTGGTGAGTCGTCACAACCGGGAGTAGAAAGATAGACCCAGCACTAGAGGGGGAAACATCGAGTCTTCGTGTCGAGTCATCGCGCTCATTTCCAATCTTATGTAGGTTTCTTATTGCTTTGAGGTTATGTTATAGTTGTATCATGTCTTGTTGTATCCATATATGCGTTCCCATCGAGAAATTTGACCATCTCATTTCCTGTGCAAGGAGTTGCGCAGCTCTCCCGATTTCCTTATTAGGGAACTCGCAAGACACGTCAATACAATTAACTGGTCGAGCAATCTCTCAACTTTTTCGACTACAAGCAGCCAACCTCCGTAGACAATCACTTAATACTAGGCCCAACTTCTCTAATTTCATACCAGACTCATGTCTGGTAATTTCAGAGCAAGACGGCCGGCATCACCTCCACCAGGAGTCGCACACGCGGCACCCATAACTTCTCAGCGATTTCCGTACCCAAAAGAGGACTATTTGGACGCAGATGCGCGCCGGGCGGCGGCCTCGAAAGGGTTTGCACCTGGGCGAACAAAAAACTATCCACCGGGGGGCCTGAACATGACTAGTGGAGAGTGGAGGTTGTTGTTTTTCATAGTGATAGTGGCTTGTGGGGTACGGCTGTTCCGACTATCGAAACCGAATAGCGTCGTGTGAGTGTTTTGGTCCCTGCTCTATTGTTGGTTTTATTTTCGACGTTAGTTTCGATGAGGTACATTTCGGCAAATTCGCTTCGAAATACATCAAGACACAGTATTATGTCGATGTGCATCCTCCCTTGGCCAAATTGTTGATCACACTGGCCGCATTCCTGTTTGGCTACGATGGCCAGTTTGATTTTAAGGATATTGGAAAGTAAGTTATCGCTATCTTTCAACCATTGTCGCCCTCACGGCAAATGACAGAATTTATGAGCACGTACCATATGTTGCGATGCGGATGGTGCCAGCGATGCTGGGCGTCGCAACCGTTCCTCTTTCCTACCTTACGCTACGCGCTCTCGACTGTCGCGCCACCGCCGCTCTTTTAGCATCTCTATTCATTACGTTCGAAAACGGCCTCGTTACACAATCCAGACACATCCTTCTCGACTCCCCGCTAGTGTTCTTCACCGCGCTCACAGTTTTTCTCTGGTGTGGTTTCTCCAACGAGGACAAGCATCAACCCTTCACCTCATCCTGGTGGACCTGGCTGACATTAACTGGCCTCTCGCTTGGTGCGGTTGTCAGTTGCAAGTGGGTCGGGTTGTTTACTATCGCCACGATCGGCTTCAACACGATATATCAACTCTGGAATCTGCTAGGCGACCTGCGAGTCCCTCCACGGTTATTCGCCAGACACTTCATCGCGCGCGCTTTATGCTTGATCGTAGTTCCGATCATGTTCTATATGGCCATTTTCCAGATCCATTTCCTGATTTTGGAAAACTCTGGAGATGGCGATGGATTCATGAGCTCTGAATTCCAGCACACTCTTGGCGGCAGAGCTATGGCGGACACTTTTGCCGGTTCGTCAATTACTCTCGCTCCGCTTTGGTTGCTAGTTGATACAACTTTCTAGACGTCGCTATCGGCTCTGAGATCACACTTCGCCACGTCAATACCCAGGGCGGTTACTTGCATTCACATCCGCATACCTACCCTGGTGGTAGCAAACGTACGGATTGCTTTTCTTTATCTAACATATGTAATACCCCGTCCGTCTACAGAGCAACAGATCACCCTATATCCTCATCGCGACAGCAACAACGACTGGCGTATCCACAACGTAACTCTTGACGGCGTCCCCGAACACGATTATCTGAACTCGACGATTCAGTATATTACGCCCGGTATGCGCATCAAACTTCGGCACATTGCAACCGAGAAGCACCTCCATTCGCACGATATCCGGCCGCCCGTATCTGATGTCGACTTCCAGAATGAAGTATCCGCATACGGAATGCCTGGGTACGCGGGGGATGCGAATGATGACTGGTTCGTGGAGATTGAGAGGGGCGACAAGAGAGACAAAGAATCGCCTAAGCGGCTGCGAACGTTGAGGACGGTGTTCCGCCTAAGGCATGCACTAACAGGTTGCTATCTTTTCTCGCATAAGGTGAAACTGCCGAACTGGGGATACGAACAGCAGGAGGTTACCTGCAATAAAAACTCGCCGAAGCTAAACTCATTATGGTTCATAGAGACGGCTAGGCACGGAGCGCGTAAGTCGATTTCCTTGGTTCGTTGATGAAGGTGGTGCTCGAGTTGACTTATCTTCGGCTAGTACCCCCTAATTCACCGAAGGTCAATTATAAGCTTCCGGGGTTTTTATCAAAATTCCTTGAGCTGCAGCAAGTTATGTGGACGACGAATGCAGGCTTGACTGACAGACACACGTACGACTCCCGTCCTGATGCTTGGCCTCGTCTTCTTCGCGGTATCGTAAGGCGCAAGCATAGTACTCGGTACTCACATACTGACGTGTTTGCTATATAGAACTTCTGGGTCAAGGATCATCGTCAGATATATCTTATCGGGAACCCTTTAGTTTGGTATCTTAGTTCCTTTTCCGTGCTTGCATACATGTTAGTCCGCGGATTCCTCATCCTTCGCGCACAGCGAGGATACAGAGACTTCGACAACAGTAAGTCTGACCAAATATGTTCCACCATTCATCTTGTGACTAAACACCTACCCATGTAGCCAAAGTAGTCAAATACGACTCGCTTTGTGGCTTCCTCTTCATAGGCTGGAGTCTGCACTACTTCCCCTTCTTCCTCATGAACCGCCAGCTCTTCCTGCACCACTATTTCCCTGCACTATATTTCGCCGTCCTTCTGTGCTGTAGCGCGTTTGACCTTGTCACATCAACACTCCGTCCTCGTGTCAGGTTGCAAATTGCCGCAGTGTTTATCATCCTTGCCATCTGGAACTTTTCGCATTTCAGCCCCCTTGCGTATGGATCGCAATGGACCAAGGCGAAGTGCAATAACGCGAAGTGGCTTAAAACATGGGATTTCTCTTGGTGAGACTGTTTTCTTTGACTTATCTCCCGCTTTAATCTAATGGTCGAATTCTAGTAATGACTTCCCTGATAATGTACGTTATCTCGTTTGTGCCTCATATGCACCCATCTGACGGACTTCACGCAGTATTCTCAGTATCAAGGCTTCATGGCCTCAACACCGCAGAAGTCAGACATCCCAGTCGCCACGATTGGCGGGGAAAACGATGGTCGACCGCTTGTCGTAGTCCCAGATATCGAACAGGCTGACAAATCAAAAGAAGAACATACTTCTATCGCGGAGGGAAAGGCGGAACCTGGACGCAATGTATTCGAGGGTAACAATGTTAACGACGCTAAGAGTGCAGCCCTGAAGGATCCCCTGCCACCTGTGGACGTCAAAGAGATTAGCTCAGTTATCGCGAGGGAGTCTAGCGCTGTATCAGATGGTGACAGCTCGAGCTCAAGTTCTAGCTCTGCAACATCGTCGACCAGTAGCTCTACTGCTACCTCAAGCGCCAGCGATACGGACGAACAACAAGTTAGGCTTAAGCCTGCTGGTCCTTTGGGAGAAGCTGAAGCTGAAGCTGAGAAGGCGGCGAGCGAGTTGTATCCTGATGCTGTCAAACTGTAGCTTTTTGTATATACATGGGTATCCGTGGGTTGCTTTCGATTTGATTTGCTTGTCGTGGATGTGACTATATCTACCCTCTTCCACATAAGTTATATTCCTCCCTAAAACTCACCTAGTTTCCAAGCCAATGTAATCTATGAGTACCTCACTATCGCATACTTACACGTAGACCGGTGACATTTTTTAGCTGAAGGACAACTTTCAAGTAGTATTCATTTGGTTTGCTGGTGAGATGGACAACTGGGCAATTTATGTAAACGATTCAGTCGGCAACGTTAACGTCGACGTCCTGGCCGCTTGCACCCTCTTCTCTGAGCATTTTTCTAACTTGCACCAAGGTCTTTCCAAGAAGATTCAATCCCCAACTATCAAAGCGTTCCAGCGCATTCTTCTCTCCAAACCCGATTCCCCAAATCCGATCTCTCGGACTAGCCTCCACGATCATCTTTTCCCCAGTGCCTAACAACTTCTCCTTTAACTCCCTATTCTGCCTGAATTTCAACAAATTTCCCTCCAAAACGATCTGTTCCCGACGTCTCTTCCACACCACGTCTTCGAAATTCTTAACCTTCCGTCCGAGGGCCTTAACATTCGACATGGCCTGTTTTCCCGTAGATGTGACATCGAGGACATTGCGCGCCACCTCAAAGTCATTGAACAAGAGTGCTTTCTGGAGCATCATCCAGTGCTCCGTCGTCGGGAATTGATGCGTTTCATCGACTTCTGAGATTGTGATCTGCGCGGTGAATGGTGCAGGGTACCACTGTGACGCCCATCCACTGGTGACGTGGAGTCAGGTTTGGGAATATATTGAACCCTTCAGCAATAACCTACTTGACGTGGCTTGTCGTCCAGAAAAACATGTAGTCTTCATGTCGGTGTGGCGAGTCATCGATGGCATTTTTGCCACTGATGGCGCGAGGCATGTGAAGCCCGCAGCGTCACAGATAGCTCAAGTTATGTTATCAATAGGCTGAATACACGACGAGTCTTGTAATCCTGGATGGTATGTGTTGACAGTGAGTCACAGATAGTCTTGTTAACCAGCTCCCGTTGTTCTAACGAGAAGACAGCCTAACTCCGCGAGCATCATCTCATCATTTTCCTTCATCGTTGTCGAATCCTGTTACGGCTCATCATGCTCTCAGTCAACAGCCCACTTGTGGAAGTTCTAACACACTACCTAAGTCTACGTTCCACCTGGCACCCTGCGTCGACATTTCCTGCCCACACGAGTCCTGCAAAAATCATCCCAAACCTCGCTTTCCCTCGTTCAGCTCCAACACAATCTTGGTTTGGACATTCAATGCTTTAGGTTGTATATGCTGGCAGTCACACTGACTGCCTTGACCGCATGCCATGAGGGCCTGCTGGTGATGTCGTTTCACCACCTGATGAACATGTTTATTAGCCGACCTCATGATAGACCTCGCTACATTAGGCCTAGATTTGTCAGTTATGATCCCGCTTCAGCATGTCACCATGAGGGAGATGGAACAAGTCGGTGAGAGTGGTGTCACGAAGCTGGACGTGATATTTCTGCTTGCTGAGAATAACTTCATACGCATCGAGCTTCAAGTTGTCTTGATCAGTTACTTTCGTCTGATCGGGTGTCATCTTGATCCCGAAAACAGGTTTTCTTGTCCGGACACTTTTGGTCGATTCCTGTCCGGATTTTTTCTGGCCTTTTTTGGTGCCACACCTTCCTTTTGGCCTCAAATGTCCCCCAGGTTGGGATCAAGGCTCGGTAGGGATAGTCCAGGGTCCTGACTAATGATGATGAGGATCTCAACAGCAGCTTCAAGTTTGTTTGTGCAAGGCTCAAAGTTGTTCTGCTCGATGGAGGCGGCTTGTTCGAATAGCGTATTCTCTTTGGAGCTAGGAATTGAGGGGGGTGCTTTGGTCGGCTTATTTGGCAGTGACAGATGGTTACATGATGAAACCGTCGTCACCCTATTTTGTCTGCAAACGAACACATACTGGATGATCACAGGGGCACCTTACGATGTAAGGGATCTGGTTGAAAGGCTGCTTCTGCATGTTCTGGGGCGACTTGTGCTCGCCTTTCAAAACAGCCATCGAAACCAACTCGAAAGGGATATTCTTCTCGTACAACACACTGTCACGACCCTGAATCGTGCAGGTCGATCGATGAGCTAGATCCGTGGAGTTTGAGGATCATTATGTTGAGCTTACTTGTAAGTGAAGAGTGGTTTCAGTGGAACTTGGACAACGCTTTTATTAGTCTCCTGTAGGCAGTCGACCTTCCGTGCTCAAATCGACGGTAGCCCTAACTCCGGAATATAGGGAGAATATCATAAGCGATTGGGGAATCACAGGGCCCCCGGCATACGCTCAGCAGTGTCTGCTTAACTTGAATGATGAGACATAACTTCGATCCCAATATGTGATACTTATGCCAGAAACATACCTCAAATGATGTCCGATCCGAAATGCGTATGAAAGAACAAATATCAGATCGGACAATAGTAGCCAGTTTTTGAGTGTGTGACGCTCATCGGCTCTCGGACGCTACAAGGCACTGGAGAGAAGCTGATATGGTTTTACGCGTCGTGGTATCAGAATCAACCAGAGAGATTGAACAGCCGTGGCCAGATGAGATGGAAATATCTTAGTGCTTCTGTATTGCTAATTTTTTCAACCAGGGCCTTCATAACGGTGAGTTGCCCAAAACTTTGTCCAGAAGAGCTGGCATGTACGTCGGCGCGGCGAGAAATCGACTGGAGATTTATAACATTTGGGACCGCGGTTCGCCGGAAAAGGCCTAGGCTGCCAGCAGCTCTATCATTATTCGGAACTACTTGCATACATGAGCTGTTTTCAGGTTTAACCAAATTCTTGTCCTGAACGGGATGTCTGATATGTCGTGGTCCTTCTGTACCTTGCACACGGCTAGCCAAGATTATGCACAGTTGAAACACGTGGACGCTATCGCTGACATTAGAGGACATCGTTCTGTCTGGACACCTGGTAACAGTCTGTTGAGAAACAGACTACTTGAGCTACCAACCGCCGGGAAGAATCTCATACGTGCCTCTCAATCTATCACGTCAGCGAGCCTCCTCCATTCTCACCCACAATCCTCCCTAGTGCATGACACTCAGCACAGGTAGCACCGGAGTGGGATAATCAAGTACTGCACCTTAACGAACAGCGTAAGATGCATTGCTGGCCGCACCTTGTCTGTCGCTTTTGGACCCTTGCCCTTCGACCACTCAGCAGGTGGGAGGGAGTCAGCTGGTTGTGCATCGCTTGCCAGTGTGAACCCAGAAAATTTCTGGAGGAGACGAACGAGGAAGAAGGATACTTCATTGTATGCGAACTGAGTAGTCGCTGATAAATCTAGCAATAAACCAATAGTGTAGAAGACGGTTACCTGCTGGCCCAGACATATTCTCGGACCCGCGTTGAAGGGTAGGAATATAAATGGATTGGGGACAAGGTATTTATACAGTCTTTCATCGATAAACCGGTCTGGATCAAACTCATGCGCTAAAAATATTTCCAAATTAGGGAATGATGAAATAGTACAGAGCATAACAGAAACCCACCATCGGGGCCCCACAAATCCGTTCGGCGATGCATCACGAGAACGCTGTATACACATCTGCAAAAGACGTAAGGTGAGGCGCCAACACTTCAAGAAACATGAAGCTTGCGTCCTGTTGGCTGGAACATAGAAAGGTTTCTGTCCGGGCGTAGTTGAAGGAAACACTGTTGCTTTATTTGACGTTCTGAAATGTTGGAGAGTTAGTATCTGGCCCCATAACGTGGCAGGGAAGGTGCGCACCGTCCGTTGTTCGGCCTGTCATCATATGAAGTGAGCCATATGCTAAAAGTCGTGATGTACTCACACTGGAGGGTATAACCTCAGAGTTTCTATTCAATTATCCTCTCAAACTATGCCTTTATCATAGATTGAATATAATAGGACGAACCATTTATAAATGCCCTCAAATACTTCATATCTTTCAACTGTTCGAATGTCGGCCTGGACTGGCCGACATTCCCAAGAACCTCTTCCCGAAGGCGTAGAGCGATATGAGGATGTTGGGTTAACATATATATACTGAATGTCAAAGTTGATGCTGTCTAGTGCGCATAAGTCATGGATGTAGATGATTGTTGATATGGGCTCATACCGTGTCTCGTCCAGCTAGCAGTAAATTAAGCAACTGAGCATGGATTTGAATGAGCATAGTCCAACCAAAAAAATGATTTAGAGGGTTACTTACTTCATCTTTCAAAACCTGGATATCTGACGGGTAAAAGGGTATGCGTTTGATCTATGAAAAAACTAAACTGAGAAAAACCTTGCGTCTGGTTTATCAAGTGATTCAGCAACGTCTCTTCGTCTGCATCCGTTCTCAGCTTGTCCGACGCCGTTCTACCGGAATCTGCTGCCTTTGTTCGTTTAGCCAAGGCCTCGACCAAAACGGGCTCGATGAATTGGTCGACAACCTTCCTGTGAGGTTTGACCTTGTTCTTCCAAAACTCGGCCAGGGGCCAGCTGGAGCCATAATTCGCACGATTCAGAGTTTGACACAGACATTCCAAAATAGCACTGGCGAATTTATTTGAAGGGTGATTCATGAATGCATCCGAACTGGCGAGAGGAGACGATGCAGGATAGGGGAGCCCGGCAGACAGAGTGTCTATATCACTACCAAATAGGAATTCCGTAGCCGAGTCGATCGTAAAGCGTGAGGCTACATCCTACCGGCGGGCAGATTAGAAATAATTAGCTGATGGTAGAGGTCCGCACTTGGAAATCAACAGCGTATCCTGCTTTGAGCCTATCGATGATTTGTCCAATGGCATTCTTTGCATGGCGATCAAAAATGTCGAAATCAGTGATCCGCTCTTTACTGAAGAATGGACGAGTCATTCCACGGTGGAATCTGAAGCTTGTATATCAGCCAGTTGGCAAGCAATTGTCGGATGAGAAAACACACTTCCACATGTCACCTAGGTCAGAATATCAGTGAAATATGGTTGGAAACTTTGTGAGATATACCATCTGAGTTGAACATGCCTGTGCCCAAAAAATCTTGAAGTTGGGTGTATAACAAGGGCCCTCAGGAACAACTTTGAACATTGAGAAGTACAAGAACGGAAAAGATTGTCTACCCTTTTCGAACGTGTCAAATTGGGCGGTCAGCATGGCCTATGGTTATGGTTCAATGATTTTCACAACCTAAACATCATCCAACATTTGTTACCTTGACATGTTCTGGTTCGAAAGTGATCCACTTTAATCAGCAGCGTGAGTGCTTTTTACAGCGGGGAAAAACTTAGTACAACACACCAAACAATCGGAGATAAGGTCGACATTGTAAGTCTCTCCATATTGTTCACGCCATTTCTCCAATGTATCCCCTGCGGAAAATGTTACCGGGCTGTAAGATCTTCGCTAAAAGCACCTACCCGGATAACCTGATGCTCTATTCTTCATCATCAGGGAGATATTAGATAGACCTCCTCCCTGGACTTGCGGGACCAAAATTGCTCCATTGGCTGCTGCATCACGCTGCTCAAAATTCCGTTTCCAACGGCCCGCCGCAACGAGGAAAATCAATTGCGTCGATAGTGTAATAAGGATAGCAAACCACGTAGGAGTTGCGACTTTCAAATAAACGATGAGTAGGCGGACAATCCCGTAGCACAGAATCGATGTCGGTAGCCTTTGCAGAATTAAGCGGCATAAGAAGGGAGGGCCTGGGGGTAAGTACATCGGTGAGATAACTTCAACAGCCTACGACAGGACCCCTGAAATCTCTGCCAAATCCCTGAGGCCGATGCGGATAAAAATTGGGCAAAACTTCAAAAATCCCTTAGGTCTTTGCGGATAAAAACCGAGGATTTTTTGAAAAATGTAAGAGGCAAACGTGCGGATAAAAATCGCCGGGCCGGTACATAGCCTGGTGCAGATGCGGATAAAAAGTACATCACTTGGGTTCGATCCTATAACATCCCCACGTACCGATCTAAAATATAACCAGCACTACATACTACTACACTACAGCGCACTTGTAGCAGTAGCTTCACGTTTATGGCATATTCGTACAAGTATTCTGGAAAAAAAAAGCTAAAACGGGAAATCTGTTCATCATCACCATCGCCTTCGCATACCTACCGCTTGTACGCGAAATTTGGTGGGAAAGCTGGGAAGCATTGCTGGGTATCTGACTCATCAAATATCGCCGCCGTTTCCAACATTCCTGTTCAGCTTTTTGATCACATTCTTGGGGTGCAATTCCGTGCAATTCCTGGTGGGCAAACATTGCATGTCCTGACAATATCGACGATTGATATTCATCATTAGTCACAGTTTAAACGTACAACTATTCATATTCTGACTGTAGTAAACACCTAGTTACTTAGTCTAGCCGTACATAGCTTAATTTGCCGCGCAGCGGAGAAATTTCAGAGATTTTCGCATAGGCCTGAGGTATAGTGCGGATAAAAATCGACATATTTGTGGGCCAGAGCCAATTTCCGGATAAAAACCGCCAAAATCTGTGCGGATAAAAATCACGACGATCTGGATCACGGATTTGGCGGAGCTTTCAGGGGTCCTCCTACGACCTGTGATGGCAGAACAATGTGGTCCCGACCTCTCGTATGTCATACTTAGTTAACCGCAAAAACGGAAATGCCGTGAAGCATCTTCGAAGCATCCGAAATATACAAATATGGCATAATATGGCAACATTATGTAAAAGGCTGTAAAAGGTCCACAGCCTTCAACAAAACACTATTATGCTTACATACGCATCACTTCGGGGACACCGCGCCTCCCACGGTTAATCAACGCGCGCCACAGCTTGACGGGCAGACTATTTCACTCATGCTTCACCCCTTCCCTTCACTTTTTTTGGTATATATGCAATTACATACATCAGGAAAATCACACATTATTTTTGACTTTTTGACTTTTTTTGACTTTTTTGGCCAAATTTTAAAGTCAGAAAGTTGATTTTCCCACCGAAAATGATGCTAAAATTACCTCAACTTTACTAAAATTAGACCCGAGCTATACCACTTTCAACTTTGTGCCTTTTTCAGCTTTGGAGTGGCTTTATAAAGCTAGAAAAATAATGTGTGATTTTCCTGATGCTACCTATGCTGTAGTGGGCATTCTCCCTTAATGAGGGAGGAGGGGTCCTTCTCTTCATTGAGCTCTACTATATATATATCCATGGATATAAAATTGTATATATAACTATATACATGACTGAGGATGGTGCTTCATGGGTAGGACATCAGTAATCATGGCCAGATACTGTTAGGGCAACACCCACTATCTGCTAGCTAAGACTGTGTGGGTTCTCTCTACAAGAAGGGGGCAGGATCCACGCACATGATTGGGGAACTGATGGTTTTGATGTGAGGGGTTATTAATAGGTGAGTTTGTTGAGATAGGCTGTTCACACCACAAGCATAGGTGGAATACCTAAGAGAACACAACTGGGGTCCCCTAGGCATATATCTAGGGTTAATATACTATGTTACATATATTGTACTTTGTTGTTACTGATGCACTTGTACATGTGCATACATATTGATGCGTGCAAAATAAAATTCTCACGCTATCAAAGTGTAGTGTCATTTGGTGTAATGTAGCGTAATTCGACATAATAAAATTTCATTTTTATTTTATTAGGTAATGGGTGTAAGAGAAGTGTCTCTTACAACACGACACACACATATACAGTATACATGATCACACCTATACGTGATCACGCCTATACATGGTCACACTTATACATGATCACATGACTAGTTGACTCTTAGATATGCAATGTTTGTAATAGAACAGTAGCTACTCTTTAATTGATACCACATTCCTCACACTTGGTATTCTTGAGTGTTGGGAGACCACACTCCCTTCCACTTTTTTTTTGTGATGAGCGGAATTCATTTCACTCTAGGCATGAAAAAGGAAGCCAGATCAATTCAGAAACACTATCCCATGTCACCCAACTTCTTCTGGTGACACCTGCGACTTCTCTCAATTAAAGCCATGCCATGTCCACTGCAACTACCAACACTGGAGAAACCACATCAGACCTTAATTGCGTCAAAGCACCATGTCATACGAGAATTGTGTCACTGCCCACTGTGCATATAGTCACATTTCTCTAGTATAAAGAACCAAGCGATAACGAAGATTCTTCAGTCTGACCTACAGAATACATCCTGTCTCGCATACCATCCACCTGTACTCCCCTCACAACCCATAGTAAGGCTCGTGAAGCTCCACCTGTCCCCACGTCCAGCCTCCTCATGACACCTCCAAGTTCTCCACCCCCTGTCCAGTCATCACCTTCCCCCCCGCGCCTGCCCCTGCCAACCATGGAATTATCACCATGACCCCATCATCTGACTCATCTGACTCTGACTCTGAATTTCTCCCTGCAATGGACAAACACACCTTATGCCCCAGCTGTGGTCAGCAGTGGGAAGGGAAGCCACACACCTGTTTTATCAGCTGGCCGCATCACCATTTTGGTAATGTGCATCTTTGAAAATGCCTGCCGCCGATTCTTTCAGAATAAGAAAATCGCTGAGGATGAATGAGTCATAAGCATCATCTACAATTTTGAAGGGTCTTCAGTTCAGTCCTGGGTCAATACCCACCACAACCGCCTTCTCCTCCTCACCTTCCCTGCCTTCATGTTGGAGTTCAAGAAGAAATGTTTACCAATGAATTGGCAAGATGACTTGGTAGCAACACAGATCTCTACTCAAGGGACTCAGGCCTTCCTCTCCTGGATGGAGGCCATATGTGAAGCAAACTCTGAACTTGGAATCACAACCTTGGATTATCACATCAAAGAAGGAAAACTTTGTGCTCACTTCATTCCCTGACTTGCCCCAACTCTCAAAAGCTCTTATGACTCGAACAACACACATGGTACCCTTGACAATATCATGGACCTTGAGGCTTGGATCGAGTGTGTCCACCTCCTTGATGTCGAGAATCAGAACAAGCGCGATGAATGGCTGAAAATTGCCCAAGGTGTGGAACGCGCCAATGCAAAAACCAGTGTCAACAACGGTGCGGTGGCATTGGGAACTGCCAACCCAGCCATCCTTGCAAATGCAACCAACACTGTCCAGGCATTCACTGCTAAGCTCACTTGAGTGGAACATGATCTTCTTAAAGCTCACCATGGATGTTTCCATTGCAGGTTGTTCTATGCAGGTCATTTTGTGGGAGACTGCCCCCTTGGAAACAAAGGAAGACCAACTCCTGAAGCATGCAAGAACGTCACCATTGTGGAAGCACTCAAGGCCAAAGTGGCTTTCGAGGCGAACATGGCGACAGTTGTTGCTGGCGTTTTTGAAACCAATGATGAGGACCATTTCAAAATGTCTGAGGATGAAGCATCAGAGTATGTGGTGGAACCTTTCTCATTACCATCACATTTGTGGTGGGACTGCTGTATTGATGCTCCCATGACATGTGCTCCTACTCCGATTCGAGCCCTTATTGACCACGGTTGTCCCCCAGTGCTGATTTCATCTGAAATGGTAGAGATTTACAGACTTGCACGATGAAAATTGTTCAAGCTGTTTCATGTTACTGGTGCCTTCATTAATGGACAGGGAAAGGACATTTCATTATCAGAATATTGTAAAGTACACCTGCAATTGCCAGACTTGTTATGGAAACCAAGAGTAATTAATGCAATCATATGTCTGAACCTTCACACTGGGATCATCCTAGGCCTTGATTTCCTCATGCAAAACAAAATCGTTGTCGACACAGAGCTGAGAACGGTGATAGTGAAAGATTTGCAATACAACCTTTTGAGTCCACCTAAAGTCGAGTGCAAACAGACACAATTGTCAGCTCAAGAACAAAGAAGAGCGACTAACAAGGCAATTACAAAAGAGATGTTGCAAGCGTGGGAGAACTGCATGCTCGTACATGAGGAACTGCAATGTATCTTCACAGAGAACCCTGCGCATTTCAACTTCGACACGTATACAACAAGGACCCCGTGTATGATCGCGGGTGTCAAGAAACGCATTGAAGAGCTCGCCACCCTGGCAATCTTGGATAAATTGGATAGTGTTTACAAGGATCGGTTCACAGACCGATTTCCTGCAGATATTCCACATGCAAAAGATTTACCTACTGATGTGTACCATCACATTGAAGTGAAGCCTGGGGCACCAATCTCTGTAGGCCATGCATACTCTTGCCTGAGAAAATACAGGGATGGCTGGAAGACGTTAATTGAACAACATTCCAAGGTGGGGCACATACATCCATCATCCTTGCCATATGCTTCACCCTCATTTATCATCCCTAAAGCAGATGGCACAGTGCTTCCCAGGTGGGTCAATGACTACCAGAAACTGAATAAAGTTATGGTCCCTGATAATTACCTGCTTCCAAGGATCAATGATATCTGGGCTGACTGTGCAAAGGGCAAGGTATGGGGAAAAATTGACATGACGAATTCCTTTTTTCAAACCTTGGTATGCCCTGATCACGACAAGTACACGGCAATGCTAACACCATTTGGCTTGTGGGAGTGGGTTGTCATGCCCGTGGGACTTAGAAACTCACCAGCAACACATCAACGCCAGGTGACATTGGCATTATCAGACCTGATTGGGAGGATTTGCCATGTCTACCTAGATGACATCGTCATCTGGTCATCCAACCTAGCGGAACATAAGGCAAATGTAACTGTGGTCCTCAAAGCTCTGCGCAAGGTGCAACTATTCTGTTCCACAAAGAAATCTTCTCTATTCACAATGGACATCAATTTCCTGGGTCACCACATCTCCGCAGATGGGATCGAAGCTGATGATGAAAAGGTTAAACAAATCTTAGATTGGCAAGCACCAAGGTCGGCGAAACAAGTGCGCCAGTACCTTGGCCTTGTAAGATACATCAGCATATTCTTGCCAGCACTGGCCGAACACACTGTGATCCTGACGCTGCTAACCAAGAAAGAATGTAATACCTATTTCCCCCCCTGGATGAGTGAACATCAGCATGCATTTGAGGCCATCAAAAAGCTCGTACTTGGTAGAGATTGCTTGACGATGATTGATCATCATAATCCAGGCAAAAACCAAATTTTTGTTACTTGCAACACTAGTAAAAGATGGACAGGTGCAGTGCTCTCTTTCGGGGAAGATTGGGAAAGTGCACGGCCAGTTGCCTTCGACAGCAGACAACTGAAAGGTGCCAAACTACACTACCCAGTCCACGAGCAAGAAATGCTAAGCATAATGCAGGCATTAGCAAAGTGGAGGGTGGACTTGTTGGGGATGCACATCAATATATACACAGACCACAAAACCATTGAGAACTTTGACGGACAATGGGACCTGTCCCTAAGGCAAGTTTGGTGGATGGAGTATCTGTCCCAGTATGAGTACACCATTTTGTACATCAAAGAGGAAGATAATACAGTGGCAGACGCCCTTTCAAGGATACCAGAGCCACCCCAACCAGATACATGTGTCAACGCAGTTTTCAAAATCAAATCTAATCCAAAGCTGTTTGAGAGAATACAAAATGGATACAAAAAAGACAGTTGGTGTGCTGGAATATTGAAGGACTTGAAGCAAAATGTTATGGACTCAAAGTTAGGGTTCATTTTCAAGAACGGGCTGCTTTTTGTTGGAGATCACTTTATCATTCCGAAATACAAGAATGTGTGTGAGCAGCTGTTCAGACTTGACCATGACCAGCTGGGGCATTTTGGAGGTGAGAAAACGTATACAGCACTGAGAAATGATTTCTATTGGCCCAACATGAGGTGAGATCTGTTGATGGCATACATCCCAGGTTGCAGCCCATGCCAGCGCAACAAGTCAGCGACGTCTAAAGCTTGTGGCCCATTACACCCTTTACCTATTCCCGACAAGTGATTTGATTCCATGGTGATCAACTTCATAGGACCATTACTGCTTGATGACAGGTTCGATGCAATTGTCACGATGACAGATAGGTTGGGCGCAGATATCCAAGTCACACCATGCAAAATGGACATGTCGGCTGAAGAATTTGCAGAGGTATTCTTCAATGTATGGTATTGCGAAAATGGTTGTCCCCTGGAAATCATCAGTGACCGCGACAGATTATTCATCTCAAAATTTTGGAGTGCACTCATGAAGCTTACCAGAATAAAACACAAGCTCTCGATGGCATATCACCCGGAAACAGATGGCTCCTCTGAACAGTCAAACAAAACTGTGATTCAATGCCTGCATTATCACATTGAGAGGAACCAGAGCAGATGGGCTAGGGCATTACCTAAAGTATGTTTCGATATAATAAACACCATCAACACATCCACCCAGGTCTCCCCATTCGTTCTAAAAACTGAATGATCCCTGCAAATCTTGCTACCCATTGGTCCATCAGAGAAAGGAGAGGGCACTTCAAACACTGCTGAAGAAATACAAGCCAAAGATTCAGTTGAAAGGATAAACAACAAAGTGGAGGGCGCAAAAGACTGCCTTTTGGCTGCAAAGATTTCCCAGGCCCATCAAGCAAATAAGGACTGGGGTGCAGACCCAGAATTCATGGTGGGAGAAAATTTGATGATGAAGACAGTGCACCGTAGAAGAGAATACATGCAGAAACAGAGCAGCAGAGTTGCCAAGTTCATGCCCTGCTGGGATGGGCCATACAAAGTGCTTGAAGCATTCCCAGATACATCGACGTACAAACTGGCGCTACTGGACTCGCAATATGCTACATTCCATGTGTCACACCTTAAATGACACATAGAAAATGATGACAAACTTTTTCCTGGGAGAAAAATGGAGCGGCCTGGTCCTATCATAACACCAGAGGGATCCATGGAGTATTTCATCGAGAGGATTCTTGACGAGCATCCAAGAGGTTGAGGGAGACAATACCTAATCCATTGGAAGGGATATGGTCCTGAAGCAGATTCTTGGCTTGCAAGGTTGGAGATGTTGGAGACAGAAGCACTTGAGGCTTGGGAGTCTAGGACATGAGGAGATGGAATTTTTTGAAATGGGTGAGAGTGTAAGAGAAGTGTCTCTTACAATGCGACATGCACATCACATGCCTATACAGTATACACGATCACACCTATACACGATCACACCTATACATGATCACACCTATACACAGTCACGCTTATACACGATCACATGACTAGTTGACTCTTAGATATGCAATGTTTGTAATAGAACAGTAGCTACTCTTTAATCGATACCACATTCCTCACACTTGGTATTCTTGAGTGTTGGGAGACCACACTCCCTTCCAATGGGGTGGTTTCCTAACATTACCCCCCTTTTATGCCTCAACTTCCAGGCAAGAAAATATTGTGTCTGTCCCCTCTGTGAAATTTTGGTAAGGCCGGAATCTCATCCCCTCATACACCATTCTCACAATGCAACGTGGAGCATTTGGATTACATTTAAAGAATTGGGTGATCATGTTGTGCGCTCGCTTACAATTCTCTTTGGGCTCCCACAAATTATTTTTGTCAATATAGTTTTTCCACTTTATCAAGAACTCCAATTTATTCCATCAAAGACGTGAGTCTAGAATTTCTTCAACTACATATTCTGGAGCACCTTCTACTATTATCGGAGGTTGTGGAGTAGTTTGTTGGCCAGGAATAGTGGGTGGGCAGTAAGGGTGTAGGTGGGATATATTAATCTCAGGATCAATCTTGAATGATCGGGGTAATTTTAGCACTACCACATTAGGTGAGATTACTTTAGAGATTGCATATGGGCCAACTTGTTTCTCCATAAGTTTCCTCAAAGGTCGTGGAATATTCAGGTCCTTGGTACTTAGCCACACCAAGTCACCAACTTTGTACTCTGGACTGCGTGCTCGAGTACAATTCACATGTCGCATCATGTCATCATGTGCTTTCTTCAATGCCACCTCTGCTTCCTCTAGTACCTTTTGCATCTTAGATACAAAGTCTTCTACTGACTGTACTTTGACTTCCCTTCTGGGTTCTACTCCCATGCAAGCTGTAATTTACCCTCCCCCACCTATTCCGGTCAGAGTCCAGTTATTCCAGTTGGAGTCCAGTTATTCCGGTTGGAGTCCAATTATTCCAGTCGGAGTCCAGTTATTCTGGTCAGAGTCCAGTTATTCCGATTGGAGTCCAGTTATTCCAGTCAGAGTCCAGTTATTCCAGTCGGAGTCCAGTTATTCCGGTTATTCCGACCAGATTCTGGTTACTCCAGATCCTCAACTTAGAGTATATACCCTAATGGATAGTCAAATTTCAAGTCTTAAGTTGTCAAAGTGCCTAC
This sequence comes from Tricholoma matsutake, assembly GCA_026075535.2. Lineage (NCBI taxonomy): Eukaryota > Fungi > Basidiomycota > Agaricomycetes > Agaricales > Tricholomataceae > Tricholoma > Tricholoma matsutake. The sequence continues at coordinate 9,254,350 of AP026543.1, read as the reverse complement.
AAAATATATTTGTGCAGAGTAAGGATTGAACTCAAGACATCTTGATTAGAGTGATCACATGACAAACCAAACATGTGTGCTTAACCAGTTGAGCCACAGGAGAATTATTAGATAGTAATATAATGTTTATTCATGACACTCTAATTTTTTTCGAAGTAGTTAAGATCAAATTTTTTTAATTAACCACATCCCTCACATTGAATGCGAGGGAGTGGGGATAGTTGTAATTATATACATAAACAAAAAATCCTCCCTCTCACAAGATGCGAGAGGGAGTTTTATTTATATACATAAAAAGCTAACCCCTCGCGCCAAACATGAGGGGGGAGGTAAAAACATGAAGAGAAAAATCCCTCCCCCATGCAAAACGGGGGAGGGGGGGCACAATACTAATAAATAATTAAAAATACAAAAAAAATCCCTCCCCACACGAAGTGGGGGAGGGGGAGGGGATGCAACCCCGCTGTTGTCTGTCCTTTCACCCACGATCCACCCCACGAGCAGTTGCTCATGAGGCTGGGGGTAGGTGGCTTGTCATTGTTGTTGTTCCACCCATGATCCACCCCACGAGCAGTTGCTCGTGAGGCTGGGGGCGGGTGGTGCGTTGTCGTCTCCTATCCCTGCACCTGGGTGCTGTTCCACCCACGTTCCACCCCACGAGCAGTTGCTTGTGAGGCTGGGGGTGGGTGGCTTGTTGTCATTGTCGTTCCACCCGCGATCCACCCCACAAGCAGTTGCTCATGAGGCTGGGGGTGGGTGGTGTGTCATTGTTGTCTCCTGTCCCTGTGCCTGGGTGCCGTTCCACCCCACGAGCAGTTGCTCGTGAGGCTGGGGGTGGGTGGCTTGTCATCATTTGTCGCTGTCATCCCCTGTCTGAATTTCTGTTTTTTTCTGTTTTTTTTTGGGGGGGGGGGGGGGTTTGGGCGCGTCAGTGCGACATGGCACGGGTACAGAAGTTGGTGGGTGCTTACTAGGCAGGTACCCCCCTTCCGGGGTCTCCTGGCATCCCTCTGCACCCTCCTAGCCCATGTCGACAGCCTCACATCCCATTTGATTGGGGAGGAGGGGATTGGGTGGGCGTGGGCATGGGTTGCACGTTTTTCATCATGGCAGGTCGTCCCCAGTAGTATACAACCTAAAAAGCAATAAATTACAATTAGTTAGTTTATAAAAACAAAAAGCAAATGAAAAAACTCACATAGGGCCCAAATGACACGATCTGCATTGTTTGGGCCCATGTTGGCTCATTTGCGGGTGGTGGCATCATTACTAGTATATTATAACCTAGAAAATTAAAAAAATGAGTTAGTTAGTTTATTAAAACAAAAACCAAATGAAAAAAACTTACATAGGGCCCAAACGATGCGATCTGCATCGTTTGGGCCCATTTGGCTCGTTTGCGGGTGGTGGCATCGTTACTAGTAGATTATAACCTAGAAAACTAAAAAAATGAGTTAGTTAGTTTATTAAAACAAAAACCAAACAAAAAAAACTTATGTAGGGCCCAAACGACGCAATCTGCATCGTTTGGGCCTGTGTTGGCTCATTTGTGGGTGGTGGCATCGTTACTAGTAGATTATAACCCAGAAAACTAAAAAAATGAGTTAGTTAGTTTATTAAAACAAAAACCAAACGAAAAAAACTTACATAGGGCCCAAACGACGCGATCTGCATCGTTTGGGCCCGCGTTCCATCCAGTCAGCTCATTTGAAGGTGGTGGTGATGGTGGCATTGGGCATGGAAATGGTGGTGGTGGGTGCACACGCAGTGGTGGTGGTAGAGTGGAGAGGAGGAGGAGGTGGCGTTGGCGACAGTGGTGGTAGTGGTTGTGAGCTGGCAGTCATGTGTCACGTGTCATGCATATGCATACTTATCAATTATTCTGTTAATGGCTGTGATTAACTACGTACCTTGGTTGGGTAATAAAAGTATTAAATGTATACCAAAGAATAATTGCTTGGTAGCTCAGTGGTTAAGCATGCTGTTATGTATGCAGACCCAAGGTCAAGAGTTCAATTATTGATGTGTGTCGAACTTTTATTTGGGAAAGCACGTGCATTCCGGTTATTCCGGTTAGTCTGGTTATTCCTGTTATTCTGGTTGTGATGAGTCCAGTCAGATTCCAGGGATTCTGGCTGTAAATTGGATCCTTATTCTGACTGGAATTGTGCTGCATAGGGAAAACTACATACAAAAAAAATTCCACCGGATTCCAGAAATTCCAGAAATTCTGGCCGGACGAACCGGAATCCAACTGGAATAGGTGGGGGAGTGTAAAGTACTCCATGCAAGGATGATATCCATAATTTGTGAAAAAGGGTGACATACAAAGTAGCCAAATGGAATTTGTTATTGTGGGAAAATTCAGCAATTGCCAGCCATTCAGGCCAGTCAGTTTGTCAGTAGTTGACAAACATATGTAGGTACTGCTCCAACTCCTGGTTCATTCTCTCTGTCTGCCCATCAGTCTGCGGGTGATATGCCATAGATAATTTAGTTTGAATTCCCAATATGTTGTTCAGTTCTCACATAAATGTGGAAGCAAATTGTGGTCCACGATCGGAGATAATGGTATCAAGTAACCCATGTAACTGCCATACCTGATTTAGATAGAGGTGTGCCAAGCCCAATGATGAGGTTTCTGTAGTAGTAGGAATGATATGGACCTCCTTTGTGAAGCGGTCGCATACTACAAATATTGCATCGTACCCTTGAGCCTCAGGTAATCTGGTAATAAAATCCACAGATATATCTCACCATGGCGCTTTAGGTATAGGGTTCAGCATTAATTTTCCTGCAGGTTTCTCTGGAATTTCTTCCCCCTCATGCATGTATCACATCCATCCACATATCACAACACATACTTTGAAATTCTGGGCCACCAATAATTTCTCATTACTAATTCCAATGTCTTCCATCTTCCTGGGTGTCTGGCAGTCAGTGTATTATGATGTAACCAGATGATCTCCCTTCACAAATCCTGATCCTTTGGTACATACACTTTTCCTCAAAACAACACCAACCCTTGTTCCTCAGCCCATTCATCTCCTTTAATATTACCTTTCTTCTCTCCCTTCAGAGCTTTCATGGCTTCCACTACTTCATCATCCATTTCTGAACATTGTCTAATTTTAGACAACATTTCCATTTCTGAGCTATCTATTAATAGATGCCCTTGATGCATAGTGCAAATGCGAAAGTATTCGGGTTTGAGTAAGGTAACATTCTTATTGTCCTCCTCCACCCCCCTTTTATGATCAATATGTCTGGATAATGCATCTGCTTTCCTCATTAAGCTTCTCGCTTTGTGGACCAAGTGAAAATTGAAACACGATAGGAATAGTGCCCAATGCACTTGCTGGCGATTAAGCTTTTTAGTGGACATGAAGTATTGCAGATTTTGATGGTCTGTCCAGATCTCAATCTGATGTGTATATCCTTCCAAATAATGCCTCCATGCCTCCAACGCTCATATTATCCCCAACATCTCTTTGTCATGCACATCATAATTCCTCTCCACATCATTCAACCCTCAGGACAAATATGCACAAGGATGCCATTTGTCATCTTCGCACAGCATTGATAATACCACTCCAGTAGCAAATAGTGTTTAAAGGTCTGGTCTGTAGGACCAAAAAAAAGATCAAAACCGAACTGAATTGGACCAATTAGGACCGGACCAGTGGTCTATTTATGGACCAGTCTTTTTCAGTCCAGTTGCTGGTCTTTCATTTTGAAAAATATAGTAGGACTGATAAAAAACCGGTTTCAACCGGTCACTCGTCCCAACACATATTGGACCTTACTCCCACACATATTTACTTCATTTTTGGTCCCTGGATCATCAAAAACGGTCAAGAATTGGTTGAGATATGACCAAAAACAAATTTTGTACAAGTATTTTGTTGTATCAGAACAACTTTGATTGCATTGCTTACTACCTGAGCTATAATTTTTTTTGGACATCTATATGACATCATAAAATACCAACAACACACCTAACAATCTGTACCATGTGATTTTATTCATTTAACAGCCCAAATGAGTTGCAACTACAAACTACAAATTACCAACTACAAACCGTAACTTGAATGCATGTCCTTTCAGTTTTGGTCATATCTCAGTCAAATCTTGATGGAATTGCTTAAATGTTGGATGAATCTATGGAGAATTAGAATCTGTATTCATAAACACAATATATATGAGGTAACAGTTATATTTGTTGAGATACATATGGGTTATTTTGATGATAAATTTTACGACAAAAGACCGGTCCAAACCAGTCTTTTTTCGGTCCATGGACCAATTAGGACCAGTCCTAAATGGTCCGGTTGCGGTCCCCCAATATCAGGGTCGGTCCCAGACCAGTTGCGGTTGCCAGTTGCCCCATTTGGAAGTCAAAAACCGGACTGGACTGGACCTTTAAACACTAGTAGCAAAATCAGATGCATCTGATTCCACTCATAAAGGGCATGTGAAATCTACTGGGGCTAATATTGGTCCCTCCACAAACTTCCTCTTCAACTCCTCAAATGCTGTCTGCTGCTGCTCTCCCCACCTCCACACTACTCCTTTTCATGTAAGGTTATGTAAGGGTGCAGCAATTTTGGAAAAATTGTGCACAAAGCAACAATAATAATTTGCAAGTCCCAAGAAGGCTTGAACCTCCTTGACACGGGTGGGCGCAGGCCAATCTGTGATTGCCTGTACCTTGATTGGATCCATTTTAATCCCATCAGGGCTGATCAATAATCCTAGGAACTCGATCTCGCTTGCCCCAAACACACACTTCTCCGGTTTCAAAAATAGATCATTCTCTGCTAACCTCCATAGCACCTCCTGCACTATTGCCTCATGATTTTCCTCATCCTCCATGAATATCAGAATGTCGTCAATAAATATTATTACCATGCCTTTGGCAGCTTGAAGGATCCTCAATGCGTGGCAAATGCGGCCTTCCACTCATCTCCTTTCTTTATTTGTACATTATTGTATCCCCATCATAAATCCAATTTTGTAAAGACCTTGGCTTTTCCCACCTTGTCAATTATTTCTGAGATCAATGGCAGGGGGTACGCATTCTTCACTGTCCACTCATTCAAATACCTATAATCTGTACACATCCTCTTCCTTTGGTCTTTCTTTGGCATGAAGAATATTGGTGACATCTGCAGTGATTTCAAAGGTCATATGTATCCTTTGCACAATTGCTCCTTTGGGAACACATCCACTTCTTCTTGTTCCATCGGAGATAATGGATATACCTTTGACTTCTTCAGCAAACCCTGGCTTCATCTCAATCACATGATCCCATGGCTTCCGCACTGGCATTTGCTCAGACTCCTTCTTCTGGAACACTGACAGATATTCATGATACACTTTTGGCACCCACTCCTCCACTGGCTTCTCCACCTTCACAATATTCTTGTCCCACAACTGTCCTCCACAAAGTGCTCTAAAGGTTTGCTTCTGCTCTTCTTTCTCAATCATGACTGGAACTTCCCCATTTGGCATTTCCTCATCCTCCACTTCCTCCATTGTAACAGAATACTTCCTCGGATGTTCTTTCTCTCTCTGTTTCCTTTTCTCTTTCTTCATCTTCCTCCCATACACATTACATTCCTTAGGACAACAAGTCATGTGTACTTTCCCAGTTTTCCAATCAATTTCGGGATTATGCTTCCATAACCACAGACATCCTATTATTAGATTGGTTTTCCCAAGATCACACACTTCAAATATGGCTCACTCCTGATGCTCCCAATACTTTAGTACCATAGTCACCTCCTCCTTGATAGTTCCTCCATGATTGACTGTTCTGTCAATATTGTACACCATTATAGGTTGCACCAGCTTGCATGTGCTAATACCATTTCCAGTAATTAAGGACCGATTAATGAATAATCCTGTAGCACCACTATCAAGCAATGCTTCCACATCAATTGCTGCATGTGTGTCCACTGTCTTCAGTCCCACAGTCAAGGTGATTTCAGGTTCTATTCGTGCAGAGTGAATAAAGAATTTAGGGGTTTTCAGCAATAGTGCTTGGCAATTTTCTTTGTCATGTGATTCACAACAGTTGTACTCCTCCTCGACTTCCTTTTCTGATTTACTCTGGGTTTCCTCAGATACTAATACATTGTAACGATTCTGGGTCACCAATGGGGAAACCTTCACTGGGACTCTTCCACAAAATTCTTCTGCCTGCCTTCCTCTGGCTTCACTTCCTCGATTGTAGCTTCCCTAATCTTTCTTTTCTGCCTACAATTCCTAGTGATGTGTCCTAACTGCCCACAGTTAAAACATTTAAGTGGGGCTTGTCTCCCCACATGATCAACCTCCATTGCCTCTGCTGGTGCTGCTGACTCCATAACTATAGGTGTCACTGCCATGGCTGGTGGCTGTGCCCTCAGAGTTTGCGCCTGAGGCACCTTTTCTTTCTCGGACTTTCCTCCTGATGGCTTTCCAAATTTACTACTTCCATACATCAACTTTGACTCTGCCTGTTCCTGCCAATATTGCCAGTCAAGGCGCATTGCCCAATTATACCACTCATCCAACTTCTCTGGCATAGAAGGTAGTTGGTAGATAGACTTGGATAAAGAGGGATTTAATCCTGCTTTCAAAAACTCTACCAATGTGGCTTCTCCCATATCTGTTTGCGAAGCTTCTGCTTTGAACTGCAAAATAAATTCATCTGCCATTAGGGAACCTTGGCACATGGTCTTTAATTTAGCATTGGCTGTTGCCTTTGGATTAGGGTCTCCAAACTGTGTCTCCAAACTGTGCCTCCAATCTCTCCAGAAATTCCTTGAAGGTTGCAAAGGGTTTATTTCCCACAGCAATTTGATTTATAGCCTCATTTCTCCAGAACTGTGCTTTCCCCCCCTGAATGTATGAGAGAGCAAACATAATCCTAGACTCGGCTGTACAAAACTCTGGCTTCCTCCCATGGATGTACAATACTATAGAGCTGATGAAGGGTTTTGTATTCTCCATGGTACTGTCAAAGATTTGTGGGGGCATGAACTTAGGTAAGCGCGCTTTTCCATTTCCAGATTTCTCCACTGTCTCATCCTCCTGCGACATCCACTCCACCATCTCCTCCATCTCATCATCTCTTTCTCCTGTCGTCTCTAGCTGTACTTCTGCTTGTCTGGGCTGTGATGCTGCCAACACTGACACTAATTGTGACATTTGCACCATAAGTGCATCAATCTTTGCCTCTAGCGCTGGTGTGGGAACAGGATTAGGGCCAGGATTATAAGTTGAGGGTTCAGACATAATGGTAAAATCTGTGATGAATCACTTCTTCGACAAATTCAAGATTTGTTCTTCGGGACCTCTCCAAATGTTTATGGGTGATTGTTCATTGATCATTCATCAATGGTTCATCATTTGTCAGGTGCCTAATTTGGCACTTCGGATCAATAACCCTTCCAACAGTGCCTGATCTTGGGAATAACACTGAATTTGGCTTGTAACTAAAATAGTCATCCAAATAGAGTGATGTAAATTGTGACTAAACCAGATCCAATCGGTTGTCTGGTTGCAGCTGTCCTAATGATGAGCGCTGCCTCTCGATCACTGGCAGTCGCAATGTCAGGCGAGGCCTGGCATCAGCTTACAAAAGAAAAGGTAAATTACATATATACAAGTACTTCTGGCTCATGCCGAAAGGATGAGTAATCAGATGTGGCGCAGTGAAACAATGATGTATGCGCAAGTAAGAGAAGGCACACTGATATGGGAAGTTGTGTTCTTCTGTTAGGGCGACACCCACTATCTGCTAGCTAAGACCATGTGGGTTCTCTCTACAAGAAGGGGGTGGGATCTGCGCATGTGATTGGGGAACTGATGGTTTTGATGTGAGGGGTTATTAATAGGTGAGTTTGTTGAGATAGGCTGTTCACACCACAAGCATAGGTGGAATACCTAAGAGAACACAACTGGGGTCCCCTAGGCGTATATTTAGGGTTAATATACTATGTTATATATATTGTACTTTGTTGTTACTGATGCACTTGTACATGCACATACATATTGATGCATGTGAAATAAAATTCTCACACTATCAAAGTGTAGTGTCATTTGGTGTAATGTAGCATAATTCAACATAATAAAATAAAAATGAAATTTTATTAGGTAATGGGGTGGTTTCCTAACAGATACTGCTTCCAGGTGAGTAATGGTGCATCCTCGAGATTTGGATCAGATGGAGCTGATTCTGATGCAGTGATGACATTGACATACTGAATTTTGGTATCTCTTAGCCTTTGTGTGTACAGAGATGTTGGCAGGGTTGGCAATTTCAGCAGGAGTGCTGTCCCAATCGTCCATGATAATTGACTGGCCACTGTTGATTAGCTCTTGTTCCAGCTTGTTTTGCTTCTCCACAAGAAGACTACCCCCTTGCCCTACCCTTGCTTTTGTAAAAAGGGAACTGAAAATTTTTTGGCACTGTGCCTGGCAAGAAAAATGCATTTTTGCTCCATTTTTCTAAAATTTCCTTTCCAGGGTGTTCACAGTAACCATTTTTCATGTAATTTTCCATTCCATTTTTTGTTCCCTTTTGTTTGTTCCTCTGCCAAATACACGAAAATGAGCCAAAAATGGCCCAAGAATGGCTACCATGAACAACCCTAATGAGAAGGTATGGAAAAGCTACAGCAATGAAGAAGGTAAGAGGAAAGAAAGTCCTGAGAAGGTGATGAGTTAGTAGGTATATATGGGGAAGGTTGACAGCATAACATATGAGTAATTGCACATGAGCTCCCCAATCATGCCATTCATAAACACTTTCTTGAGCACTCCTTGATGGATCCACTCTGGACCTTTTACATTCTATGCAATCAATCTCCTACACTCACTGCCATTCCATAACCCCTGTTGGGTTTTTATGGAACCGAGCATTATAATAGTGGGTGGATTACCCACTATCATAAGACTGGGTTTGTGGGAAGATCAGGTGCAAAAATGTTGGCCACTGTCACGGAACAACATCATCTGCCTCACGAGTCACGAGTTCAACTAAACAAGAGCATTGAATATTGAGCATTCGCCGAACATAAAAAGCTGAACACAACGACGACAGCAGTCTTCCACCTGGAATGAGCACACTGGCAGAGGATCTTGACTCTCTTCGGCGAAACGGATGCTCTTATGTGGCTTGTAACTATGGCCTCACGGTAGACATGGCATGGGCGTTTGGAGCTGCCCATGCTTAGGTTGCTCTGAGGATTCCTCACTCTACTGGGAAGGAGCTCATCGTGTATTTGTAAAATCCCTTGGAAAACAATATACATACCTGGCTTCAAGAATCAAGAAGAATTGCATATCTGCCTCTCGATCTATTCATCTCGACGAGCCTCCTCCATCCTCATCCATAGTCCCCCCTAGGACAATTGCACCGAATCTTCAGCGTGATCTAACAGGAAAATAAAATCCCATACCTTGACATACATCGTGAGATGCATGCCCGGCCACACCTTATCTCTTCCTTTCGTACCCTTGTAGTTGGACCACTCGGCAGGTGGGAGGGAGTCAGCTGGTTGTGCATCGTTTGCCAACGTGAACTCCGAAAATCTCTGAAGGAGACGAATGAGGAAGAAAGATACTTCGTTGTATGCGAACTGAGTAGTCGCTGATAAATCTAGCAAAAAACCAATAATGTAGAAGACGATTACCTGCTGGCCTAGACATATCCTCGGACCCGCGTTGAAGGGCAGGAATATAAATGGATTGGGGACAAGGTATTTATACAGTCTTTCATCGATAAACCGGTCTGGATCAAATTCGTGTGCTAGAGATCTTATGTTGGTCAGTGTAATGCTAGAGAGGCGATAGTATCACACCATCGGGACCCCATAAATCCGTTCGGCGATGCATTAAGAAAACGCTGTACACACATCTGCATACGAAAGTTGTCAGTGATGTGTTAGTTTTTCAGGCAATGCAAAGCTTGCGTCTTATTGGCTGGGATGTAGAATGGCTTCTGTCCGGGCGTAGTAGGAGGAAACACTGTTGCTTTATTCGATGACCTGGATGGTCGCATAGTTGGTTATCCCGCTTATATATGTCAAGTGAGACGTACCTACCGTACGTCGGCCGGCCTATGATCGCAAGGAGTGAGCCAGAATGTAAAAGAGCCCTGATGTACTCACACTGGAGGGTACAGCCTCAGAGTTTCTATTTCAACGTAGGTTATGTACCCCCTTAATGCCGGGAATACTACGACATACCATTTATGAATGCCCTCAAGTACTTCATGTCTTTCATCTGTTCGAATGTCGGTCTGGAATAACCGACTTTGTCAAGGATCTCTTCCCGAAGGCGACGAGTGATGTGAGGATATTGGGTTAACACATATACACCAAATGTCAACGTTGATGCAGTCTAGCAGGCATGAGTCGAGGACTTGGGTGACCATCGATATATGTCCATACCGTATCTCGCCCTGCGACCAATAGATTGACCAACTGTCATTTTGATTTGAATTAGCATCATTCAATTAACCTATATAGCATGACTTACTTCATCTTTCAAAACTTGAACATCTGAGAGAGAAATGCGCATGAGAATATACAAGCGAAATAAACCGCGAAATACCTTGTGTCTGGTCTAACAAATGACTCAGCAACGTCTCCTCCTCTGTGTCTGCCTTTTCTCTATCCGCAGATAATTTGCTTTCCACCCTCATTTCCCGCGCACGCTTACTCAAAGCTTCCATCAAAACAGGTTCAATAAATTCGTCAACGACCTTCCTATGCGGTATAACCTCGTTCTTCCAAAACTCATCCAAAGGCCAGCTCGACCCGAACACCGTCCGGCGTACAGATGAAATCTGACCCGCAACAAAAGCACTAGCGAACAAATTGGAAGGGAGATTCGCGAATGTATCCGAGTTGGCGAGAGGGGAGTTGGAAGCAGGATAGGGGAGTCCTGCAGATAGAGTACGTATGTCGTTGCCGAATAGGAATTCTGTGGCAGAATCGAGTGTGAAACGCGATACTACATCCTGTGAATGGGTGTATTAGGATTGGGATTAAAAATAGAGATATGTGATTGCGAAGGCATATGTACCTGGAAATCGACAGGATACCCGGCGGTGAGTCTATCCATGACTTGTGCAATGGCATCGCTCGCATGTCGATCAAATATGTCGAAATCGGTAATTCGCTCTCTGTTGAAGAAGGGTCGAGTCATGCCTCGGTGGAATCTGACGATTGCATATTAGTATTGTCGTGAATGTCTTTGTAAACCCACGCACTTCCACATATCACCTAGGAAAGAATATCAGTCGAAGAAATACTCGAGACTTCACGAGACGTACCGTCAGCGTTAAACACGCCTATACCGAGAAAATCGTGAAACTGAGTATGAAATACATGCCCTAACCAGCGTCAAAGTTGAGCATTAAAAACTACGACCGCAGAAACGAAATTTAACGAATAACCCTTACCTTTTTCGAAAGTGTCAAATTGCGTGGCCAGGATAGTCTAGGAGTAACGATTCAACTAGTCATCTCTCAAAATGTCCTGCGGCAGTATCACCTTGACATGTTGCGGTTCCACAGTGTACATCTTGAGTAAGATCAGTGTCCATGGATGAAAAGTGAAACTCTGACAGTACTACATACCAGATGATCATCAATGACGCTGATCTCGAAAATAGTTCCATACTCTTCACACCATTTGTGCATCGCATCCACTGTGCGAACGACGACGTCACGACCGGATGATTCCAAAAGATTATAACAACTCACTGGGATAACCCGACGAGATAGTATCCACCAACGTTCTCATATTCGAGAAACCATATTCCCGAACACGCGGGACCATAACGGCGCCTTGGGCTGCTGCATCACGATTTGCACGATAGACTCTCCAGCGGTCCAACGTAACATGGAAAGCCAGTCGTGCAAATAGTGCAATAAGGATAGCTAGCCACGTAGGTGTTGCGATGTCTAGATAAAATATGAACAGGCGGATAACCCCGTAATACAGAATTAAGGTCGGTAAGTTTCGCAGGCTCAAGTGGTATAAGAAGAGAGGACCCGGGGGTAAACTCGTCATAGATGGCATTGAAGGAGGATCCGTACTTCTACTCTCCATGTTGGCTTTTATACTCACATCTCACATAGTCTCACATGTTCCAAGTTGGAGGAAAGATTTGATATGCAAGATCCGATGATCAGGTTACTTTCATTTGTTTTTCCTGATTTGTATTTTCCATCGAGTCGCACTGCGTAAATTTAGCTGAGAGTGCCCGATGCTCTAATGTACATGTGTATCTGTATTCAGGCTGAATGTCTGTTGCAACTCGTATTGAATTACTGCGGTCGCTTCATACTTTTGCGAGCTTGTCCTGAGGCCTGGTTCATTTCTCTCGGACTTTCCCATTAGGAGGTGCATGAGGTGCATACATATCGGTATGCACCTGGCTCACACGAGTAAAAAAAAGACCTCTGCGCTCCATCTATATCACATTTTGGGATTTTCTTATCCCTGCCACCTGGGACAAATTTCCGGAAAAAGGCAAGAGGCTCACGATCATATCAGCACATGCACGGCATGTTGACGGAAGAGAAGCTGAGCCATTGCTAAATTTAGCGGACGGAAATATCACGTGACTGTTTGGACAAGTGATGTTAGCTATACTTAGAGTCGTTCAATACAGCCTGCGTAGGCCCAACGATTAGAACTGTATCTACTTGTTACTCTTACTGCCCACGAGCAACTAGCTGCTTTTAGGATGTTGATTGTTGTTCAATTCATTTCTCCTTGGGGTAGAGGATATATCATGATACAGGTAGAGTTTGACGGGAATCCGCAGTAAGATGTACGTACAGCTATACCGGATAGTCTTGAAAAAAAAAATGCATGAATTATTTTAGGAGGGGCCTATCGAAGCTAGATTTCTCTTGAAGTATGAGAGCCACTCAGGTTATTTCACTCACACTCGACTCATGGGAACAAGGGTCCGAGTTTCAACTTTTCGTCAACTTTCCGTATTCGTGCACGGAATTCTCAGCATCATAAAGTAAAACTGATGACTAGATGACAAATACTCCAGCGTTTATACTAGTACGTTCTTCATGCACGCATGTACATGCCGCTACTAGGACGTGAGATTGCAATCTACACAGTGGGATATATATATTTTGGGCTGGGCGTTGAATCTTGATGTAACTGACTCGTCCTTAACCGTACGCGTGCATCATGCCGAAATCGGAATCGGGTGCGTTAATGTGAAGGCCTAAACCAAAGTTAACGTTGAAAAGCTTCAGTTATACGTACACGCGCGCTCGAAGCTCGAGTCGCATAATGGGTGCAGAATCACATGAAAGTTCAAGCTCAAGTTCAAGTTTGTGTTCCCCCCATTCATCTTTCCCCTCTGCGAGAACTCCGCGTCGCGCGAGCTTATAGGCGCTAGGCGCTAGGCACGCGCACGCGCACAGTTCCAGGAACAACATAGCCCCTATCTATTAGTATTAGGGTACGTAGCGTCGAACTCCACTTCACCTCTACATGACAAAAACAGGCATTACTATTATTACACACCGAGAAGAAAGAGAGAAAGGAAGAAAAAAAGAAAAAGAGAGGAACTGTGCAGAGTACAATTGAGATTGAGATGCGTGGGTGATGCGAGCTGAGAGATAAAATAAATAGTAAGTACTAATACCTGAAAGCTCTATCCTGGCTCTGGTTTACAGTTAGGCGGGCGGTGGTAGGTGTGAAAAAAAACGTGAAGGTATAAAACGTTCAACGTTGAGCTCACAGCTACGGACTCGCCATTGTATAATCGCACCCCGTGCTTGCGCCTGCGCCTTTCCCCACACCCACATTGCTTCTCACACTCAAATTCATACCCACATCCCCTCTGCCTCTGCCTCTCCCCTCACCTCTAAGCACACCCTTCCCCGCACCCACCACGCCAGGCAACCTCCCAGGTGTCCGCTGCACCGACTCCATATCCACATCCCCCTCTCCCTCCCCGCCCTCTCCTTCTTCACCCCCACCTCTACCATCAAAACTCTCCCCATCTTCATCATCATCACCTTCATCCTCGTCCCCACCCTCGTCGCCTGTATCACCCGCTGCATCTCCTCCTCCCCCTCTCCGTCTTTCCCCTACGCCGTTAGGACGCTCCTCTACACCAACCCTAGACCTAGATGCTTCACTTTCACTTTCACCCTCACCCTCACCCTCACCAACTTCACTCCCTCCCTCCCGGTAAGCATGACTAGAACTGCTCCCCGTTGAGAACCTCGAATGGCCCCCTCCCCCACTCCCACTACCACCACCACCAGAAGGCCGAATAGTAGGCTCATCATCCGTCGTTGACGTCTCCGCTTCCGTCTCCGTCTCTGTCTCTGCTTCAGTCTCCGTTTCAGTTTCATGTTCATTTTCAGAAGGGTCGGTTTCAGTTTCAGGTTCAGAATCGATGGATGGTCGTACAGGTAGTGGTGGTATTCGTTTTTCTAGTTGTGGTTGTGTGGGTGGGTGTGGGTGTGGGTGTGGGTGTGGGTGTGGGTGTTGAGCAAGATGAGGATGGGGATGGGGATGGGGATGGGGATGAGGGCGGTGAGGATGGAGATATGAATGTGAGTAATGTGTCGTTGAGGTATGAGGGGGTAGTGGGACTCTTGCGCCTGACGCATCGAGGGCTGCCATAGCGGGGTGGTGCCCGTTGGGCAGAGAGGTGGAAGGGGACGGGGACGGGGATGGGGATGGGGAAGGGGAAGGGGACGGAGAGGGAGAAGGTGATGCAGAAGGGGGTGGGTGTATTGCGGAAGTGGAAGAGAAAAGGATGAGTTGTTCTGCGTATCGTTGCATCTCGGCTGGAGAGACGACGAGGCCGAAATCATTGAGAAGGAGGAACTGTAATTCGAGTTGGTTCAACTCTGTCAGAGGAAGACCGCCAACCTATAGATGGATAAGCGTTAACAGATAAGATAGAGTGGATAAAAAAAAAAACCTTTGCATATCGTGAATTTGTATAGAATACATCACTAAAGAATTTGCTTGCAACGGTGACGCCTGCGATGACGAGTCTGTGGATATTGTAAGAGTCGATAACGAAGCCGAAACCGCGATCAGCGCTAAGTTTTGCCATGCGGTCGAAATAGACGAGGAGGGCTAGAAAGACTTCGTTTGTTGTTGGACAATATTTTAGAATACGGAGGAGATAGGCTTCAAGGGAGATGGTGGGTATATTTCGTGCGTGAAATGTGAGAGTGGATGAAGGAGTTGAGAGAGCGGTACGTGATGCTGTAGTAATGGGTGGCCAGATTTGAGAAGAGGATTGGATTGGAGAAATGGGAGGAGGAGGGAGAGCGTCGTTTGTGGCGGCTATTTGAGTAAGTAGTGAAGCAAGCAGACGTAAAAGATCTGGAGCAGGATAAGAATGTATGTTAAGGTCTGGAGGAGGAGGAGGAGGTGGTGGTGGAGGAGGAGGTGAAGGAGTTGGTGGTGGTGGTGGTTGACGTTTTGGAGTGGGTAGTCTTAATTGAATTGAAGGACAAGAAGAAGCCACAGTTGAACGATGAATACGATGAGAAGATCTGACATCGACTGTTGGATTGAAGGGCTGCGCTATCGCTAACATCGACGACGATGCGTTTACAAAAAATTAACATCATATTACATGCCTTTGTCACATCAACCATGTCACACTATCATGTAAGCACACACGTTCGACTCCATGGCCCACCGATCCACGTGTGCTAAAACCACTAGTACTCGGTGTAGACGTCGATAGCAATTATATCATGGTGACGCTGTATTACAAGTTCGCAGAATGGCGCATGCCAGTGATTCAAGTTTTTGTAAATCATTTGTGCATCCCCCAGCTGAGTATGTTGAAACTTGATGATCCCGATGGCTTCGAGCCTAGTTTCTTTGCCCATATGGCAAAAAACGTCGTTCAGTCGAAGAACTAACCGAAATAAGTTGGGCTCCACGATAACGATTGGCTCATGTCACCGAGATCCCCGAAATGGCAGTGCAACAGGGTCGCTGAGCCATAAATGTTTTGACCATTCGAAACAATACCAGTATATATATATCGGCAGTGGAGAGAGAATATTCTCGGCCAGAGTGATTTCCTATCTGCCAAGGATGCCTGTATCTCTCCCTCGCAAACGGGGATCGAGTATATACGAGTATAGTGTTAGGGGATAGCGGAACTGTAATGAAACTTTACTGTTTTCGATAGTGGGATTAGGCGCAAATTAGGCGTCGATTTTAGTTGGAATGATGTCCACGTTTGAAATATGTCGATAGTGGGAATCAGATTAGTGCTGTTCCGGCCCGGCTTGGCCTCAAAGCTGTCAACCAGGGCCTGGCCGTGGCTTTTGTATGTAAAATGTTCAAATTTTGCCCACAGGTCCATTGGTTACTATTGATATCTACCTACGCTACATGAGTAGCTAAGGACAAACTAATAAGTAAGCCTCGATAGACCAAGTAAAGGTATGGGCAAGTAGGTAAAAGGGGCTAGTGGGGTAGCATCAAAACCTCAATGAGGAAAGCTTGCCACCACTGCGGTGCAAAATACACTGTGATGCGCAATGTGTAGTATAGCGTCATTACCCTCAAAAACCAGCTCCAGAGGCAGTTACGCGCTGAACCTGACCCCAAATGCGACTGGCAAGACGTATGGATTGGGTATGCCATTCCAATGCGATGGAGTGCAAGTCGCAAGATAGTCGAATAGAGGGGTGTAGGGTGGAATGCAGTGTATGCTGCTCAAACCACAGGAGTTTGAAGATGTTGGGGATCCAACCTAGGTAGAAGGCAGTACGGTGTAGTGGCCATATGGTACTGTCATCGGTGAACAGGGACTTAGCTGCAACTACGAGGCATTGTGATATTTCACTAGTCAGTAGGCGTTTTTCAACCAGGTCCTGGCGCTTGAGTTCAGTGTACTCCAAAATGGCTGAGAGGCTGAGGGACCATAATTCTGCAAAGTAGGGGCATTCAACAAAGAGGTGGTGTTCATCCTCCAGAGCATCATGGCAGCCAAAGCGGCATCGATAGGAGTTGATTTTGTGTCGGGAATGGAGACGCATCACTGTGGGGAGCTGTCCAGAACATGCATAGAGTTGAACAAGTGCGGAATAGCATGATAAGGAGCGTAGGTAGGGATAGGCTGGGGGGGGGGTCAGGTCGTAAACAGATCATACTAAGCGCAGGCCCTGACTGAGCTCAAGTTCATGAGAGCTCTGTTCAGAGAGTACGCGATCGGTGAAACCTCAAATGTTAGACTCAATCCAGCCATCAATAGGTGTGAAGAAGGTGAAGGGATCCGTGAAGAAGGTGGGCAGAGGAGCATAATGTAAGTATGAATGGATGTGTTGAGATTTAGAGGCGTAATAGTCTGCGGACGCATTGAGAATAGAAGGAGTGGAGGACTCAGCTGAGTGGCCCCTTGTGTATCGAATGACTGCCTGCCGAGAACCTATAAGATGAAGTATCCACTTATAATAGGAGCAGCCATTCATGTGATGAAGGCGGGCCTTGATATTAGCAGAGGTTTTGCTGTCGTCAATTAGTCTAGTTGAGTTGAGATGGTCAGTATAAATCACTGCAGAGTTATTATGTGAATTGGAGAGGACGAGACCACCAATAATCCCAACAAGTTCGCCATGGAAGATTGAGGCGTTGCAGCTGATTAGCTTCATGAAGATGGTGTGTGGGCCTGTGATAGTGGATGTAACCGATTTGTTGTCTAGAGGGCCTGCAGATGTGGGGATCATTTGACGGTCGGTCTGACAGGTGACATCTAGAGGGCCTCGCAACCTTCCTCTGACTCGTGTTATACCATCTGAAGCCATTTTGTGGGTTTTGTTTGGGTTTCCGGGTTGAGTATCATCAACGCTGAACAGTCATTTGCCCATATCTCCCCAATCTGCTGTTGGGGCACCTTGAGATGCTTGGCTTATAAGGACCATGTATAATAAACTCCTCCAAACTTTCCCAGAACTTTTTGAAAGGTTACAGAGCCGATAGTAGCTTTGCATTCCCAGGTATTGCATTTTGTGATCAAAGATTGTTGTACAGCAAGTCATCCACTCCCTCTTTTTTCAATCGGAATTCTGGAAAATGTTTGCATAGAATACACATAATAGTGTCTCAATTAATTTGAATATAAGGTTGTCTAGATGTGTCCATGAGATCGTTTTTCAAACTCTCTACCATTTTCAATCCTGCTACATGTGATAGTAACCATGGAGATAGTGATCGTGTGATCATAAGCGGTGATGATTATGTAAGCATAGTAAGCATCACCTGCACCTTTTGTCTGCATCAAGGGGTGTGCAAGAAATTTTTCAAGTATATGACCTTGGTTTATTCGTCCAAGAGTACTTCATACCCTTCCTCCTCCCCCTCTATGTCCAAATAAGGAAATAATTACATAATTTAATAATGGTCCATCAGCCCAATCACTCACCATTCTCCTTAATCTCCTCATCAGTGACATTTGCGACCACCTACTCTGAAACCCACATTCCTTTTACACTCATCATCACAAAACCAACCCCCAGATGGCTTTTCAATGAGTCCACAACATGTTAGATGATATTATATGGTTACAGAAGATTAGACAGTAGCAGTGAGTAAACTTGAAATAAACTGACCACCAAATCACATCCAGTGGAGTCATATCTCAGAAGGTTGACATCACTAACGAGTGTCTCACACCCAGGGTCATTGCACACCAACTTGTCATCAACAGGCGCAGTGTGATGCCCACATTTTTGGGATGATATTACCATTGCCGAAGCTGTTGGATTTGCCACATTTTTGACAGATGAAATGCCTGTGCCTTCTGTCCCTGTAAACAGTGGTTTAGAAAGATGCAAACTGTCAGGCCAAATTGTCATTGTGGGTGTTGACGATGGGAGACACAGGCAAAGGGAAAAAAAGGCAGGATTTCATAAAAAAGAAGTAAGGCTCCAACCGTACCATATACCTACTGTATATATACGGTAAATACTGTATCCGTATCCATATCTGTATCCACAAAATGGCCCAAAGAGCAGTATACAGTAAATATATGGTATACAGTAACAGTATATGGTTAATTTATTTTTTGGTCTCACACTTGGCTTGCAACGGATGTGGGAAACCCTTGGGAAACTCTAAAGTGTGTACCAAAATTTGGGATTTATGTATTAAATAAATAGGGTCAATGGATGACTTTCCATAGGCTTTAGTAACCTAGATATCATTCTAAATGACTCCTGAGCGGGGCTCAAAAAAAAATATAACTACTAAACCATAACGACACGATGAGCAGATTTAGAAATCAGCAAGCAGGATTTTGATCGACAATAAGGATCTAGTCCTCTGAAGATGGACGATGAGGATGAGTTTGTGCTTCTGTTGCAGTTGATGCTAGCTGAGCAGCAGGGAGATGAGTTTGAAGATGAACTCTTAGCATGTGTAGGATTGGTGTGATACGGGCTTGAAGAGGCACAGCAGCTTAGTGTTTTGAGACATTCTTTACAATGTCCATATCTTACTCGCGCAGATCTTCTCCCTGATCCACACACAGACACTCCCTGGCAGGCACTTTATCATAGCCAAAGTGACCAGGGATTCATCACCACTATGGGCTTCGATGTCATGACTTTGCATGACATCCTTCGTCATGGATTTGAGAGACTATGGAATGAAACACCAATCCCTCATCACAATATCCTTTCATTATCCACACCACAAGTTAACCACCACTCTCTCAATGC
Organism: Tricholoma matsutake; assembly: GCA_026075535.2. Classification (NCBI taxonomy): domain Eukaryota; kingdom Fungi; phylum Basidiomycota; class Agaricomycetes; order Agaricales; family Tricholomataceae; genus Tricholoma; species Tricholoma matsutake. The sequence goes on along the minus strand of AP026543.1, from coordinate 9,234,597 downwards.
ATGCAGCACTCTTGGCCTCATATTACACTATCTCAATTCCACCATGTTGGAAGTGAGCCTTGAATATTATCTAGATTCCTAAAGCCCATGGAAAGTCATCCAATTTCTGACCAGTGCAGCCACATCCACCAAATCCCTAGCTGCATCATTGTTCATCAATCATCAATCATCCTCACAGGCTCTCGTACTTAGTGATGTTGAAGTTAATCAGTCACCACAAGCAATTTGTTGTGCTCCAATGCTTCAATCGTTTCACCCCAATGACCCACACTATGCCACCGCTACAAGCCCCTGCTCACAGGAGACGACAATAGGGATGGGAGATGACTGGTGGACAACAGGGAGGGAGCAGGACCAACAAACAATGGGGACAGTGACAGGGCATGATGACACTACACCATCACCACTACCATAAATGGCACCAACAGCAATGCCTCAACACTACGATGGGATCATGGCAGTGCCTTCAACTGCTCACAGGGTGGAAATGGGTGACAAAGCCAGGGATGATGGGGGAGCAAGCGAGCAACAACTACAATGACAGCGGGGATGACAATGACAGTGGGGATGACAATGACAGCGGACACCACAAGAAACTCAGCACCAAGGGACAGTGATGGTAGTGTTTAAGGGTCCAGTCCAGTTCAGTTTTTTGACCCAAAAATGTAAAGACCGCAACCTAAACCAGTTCAGGACCGCCCCAGATACTGCTAGAACCAAACTGGACCACCTAGGACCAGTCCTTTCCAGTTAAAAGACCAAAAAAGACCAGTTAAGACTGGTTCAGACTAATGTTTTGTCATGAAATTTGTCATATTAATATAACCCATATGTATCTTAGCAAATATTACCAGGACCTTATAACCACTATACATATGGATAGACACTGTAATTCCCCATCATTTGGTCTAACTTTTAAGACATTTTATCAAGATTTGACTTGGCTATGATCAATATAGAAATACATCTACTGAATGACTCGTGCTGAACATCAAGAAATGTAATGTGACAACCATAAATTATGTGATGCATAGCATGCATTGACAAATGGTGGGAGTATTATTATACATGTTAGTCCTATGATCATTAATAGAATCAAGCAAATGATCAACATATGAGTAAGATGAAATGAAAATCAATCTGATACAACAAAATACTCATACAAAAATAGATTTGGTTATATCTTGCTCTATTCTTAACCATTTTTTATGAACCAGCAGTCGAATTTGCCGGATTTCATGTGGGAACATGGTCCAATATATGCTCCCATGATTAACCTGGTCCTAACCGGTTTAGACCAGTTTTCTTCAGTTTTACAACATTTTTCAAAATGGAAAGACTGCTAACTGAACTGCAAAAGACTGGTCCATAAATAGACCACTGGTCCGGTCTTTTCCAGTCCAATTCAGTCCAATTTCGCTCTTTTTTTTGGTCCTATGGACTGGACCCTTCAACACTAGGTGATGGCGATGAGAAGAATAGGAATGGACCACGACAAGATGATGACAACAACTGTTGACAACAGCGATAATGAAGGTCGAGGGGTTGAACACCACCCCAGCAACACCCAAGGCATGGCAAAGGCACAGTGACAACAACAACAACAATGACCAGACGGCGTTGACACACCCTCTGGCAGGCAGTCCACCACAACACAATCCCCTTTCCCTGCGCATGGGGGCAGTTTCACTTTTTTATGTATAGTACCCACTCCATCATGCAAGATGCGAGGATGGTTAGGTGAATCAATGTTTTTGAACATTGTTATCGAGCTGCCTCCCTCACAAACCATTAGGATATCAAAAAAAGACAAGTTTTTTCAGAACCGTATATATCAACCATATAACTGTATTTATATGGTGTATAGTGTATAAATTACCATATCCATATATTTACACAACAAGCCATATATGGATACTATATGGTTGGAGCCTTAAGAAGAAGGTAGCACTGAGGGTTTGGGCATGGAACACCTGCAATATGACCCTTTAGAAAACAGATCACATGACACCCACATCACATGTACTCCAACTTAAGCAAGAAGTTTCGAAGTTTAAGCATTCAGTGGGGTGAATCAAGACAGTATGACATCAAACAGTGCAGTAAACTAGTGGAAATGAATTTGTCTTAAGGTTCTAGGGAGAAAACACATGTATTGGCCAATAATATAGGATTTACATGGGAATGTAACAAAAAATCTGGGCGACACGTCGTGAAAGCTCTCGACATGCCTCATGGAAAATAGCATACTGCCAGTAGAGACCCCCCATCGACACCATGTGTTTCCACCATACTAGTACAGTGCCCTGCTAATCCAAAATCCCACCAGCTCTAAACACCTAGACAGGTACATCCATGCTGAGTATACATTGTAGGTTTGACAAAGCAGTGTTATAGTGACAGAGGTGGCATCTGCAGCTGTGATCTGGACTTCATGCAGCCTCAACCACTGAGGACTGAGTTGTTGAGGGGATGGCTAAGTGTGCGACCATGTGTCTCATCAGGTTGAGTGATCCTTGAGGAGAAGAGGGGGCTGAGAGTCCAGAGGCAGTGGAAAAGATACTACATGTCCTCAGGAGAGTGCACAAGTCTTAGTCGGCTATCCAGTTAGGTGACATGAGGAGCAAGAGAAATTAAAAGTCATGAAGTGAGTAAACAAACTCGGCACGCACTCACACGCTCAGGCTTTACTCAAGTGATCTGTTTTCTAAAGGGTCATATTGCTTGAGACTGGGCATGGCCGCGCTTTCTGGGGGTTTCCTTTTGAAGAAAGATGTTAACTTAGAATTGGAAGAAACACTGTTGGCGGCCTCATTTTTGCAATGGGACTCTCTGTATGGCTAGTCCAGTTGGCCTCCCCTCCAAAGCCAAGCTTCACGTCGATTTTGCATGAATTGCAGTATCTCATACTTGATGCCGTGAACTCAGATGGTTGCTAATGGTAAATGTTACAATGGATTCAGCGTCATCATGGGCATAAGTGAGTGGACAGTACCTTCTTTGATTTTGCCATCAGCAATAACTAAGGCTCCAACCATTTAGTTTACATTTGAAGAAATTTTCAAACCAAATGGAAACAGTAAACAAACATTTAAAAACAGTTTACAATAGGTATCAAATGGTATTATAGTAGGGCAAATTTTCACAGAAATTAATACAGAAATACACATGCTTAGTATGTTGTATTAGTAGAAAGGAAGGCCAGACTTGATCCAGAGCTTTGTGAGCATTGCATCCTTGATTGTTTCTGCCTTCAATGAACATTGCAAGTCTGTGCACAAATGATGAGATTTTGAGAAGAGGCGCTCCACAGAAATGCTGGTTCCAGGAATGGCGAAGAAGTCACAAGTCATTTGGGCAGGGGTAGGGAAGTCAGCCTCATGAAGCTGAAATGAACCTCAAAGATTAGCTAGCAACCAAAGATCTCTGAAGTATACTGACCTTCCACCATTCCAATGGTCTATTGGCATCACCTTTAGGAAAAGTGACATTAGCCACAAGAAATCAATCATACTCGCCAATCGGGGATGTAATCTCGTCATCTGCTAAATCAAGATCAGCCATACAAATGTCATCCAAAAATCCCATCTCTACATCTGAAGTTGCATTGGGTTTGGTGGAGCTGGTGTCCAGGTCCATTATGGCAGATGCCTGATACTGGTCAAAAGCATTCTTGAAGATGATCAGTGCCATCTCTGCATGATCAGTCCCTAGTTTATGAAACCAAGAGATTTCAAGGTGGGGATGAAGCACTGAAATATGATGTTTAGAGGCTTGATGGGAAATCAATAGTATAAGTACTCACTTGTAGCAATGGTATTGTAGTGACAAAGCCAGGCCTTGTTGTAGTACATCTCTAATTTCAGCAATCCTCCTTTTGCAGCATTTTGGATGTTGACAGGTTGCCGAAGATCTGTAGAATAGGTCTTCAGGTGCTTCATCATATGCTCGTACATGGGAAGAACCCAAGGAAGGGTCAGCATATTTGCATGGGACATCTGTAGCATAACCTTGGTTAAAACCTGACATAGAGTCATGGTAAGTTACATGATGGTTGGCAGGAATTGTCATACTCACCTCCAGCATCTGACATAACTTCTCAAGATAGTCCCACTGCTCTGCGGACAGATGTAGAGGATGCAATTCTTCACGATCACCAACCCACCTATCAATGGCCTTGGAATAGTCAACAGACTGTAAAGTAGAATGAATAACAAACATTACTTTGCGAAGAAGAAGGGCGTGCTTTATCATGGCATGGGTGTAATTTCATCGCATCCAAACATCCCAAACAACCATCAGATCTGGGAGGGGTGTACCCATTTTTGGTGCTTTCTCACCCGATCTGTACACCTTCCTAGCTGTCTTCTGGAATCTTGTGTGATGCTGCAGCGAGGAGGCAATCTTCATGACAGTTGTGCGAAGCTGAGAGCAGAAATTGGGTGTTGAGTGGGTACCTAGAAGACAATACTTATGTTTCACTCACCTTCTGCAGGGCACTGAGCTTTTTGCTGCTGTCCATGAGAAGTTCCCACATGAAACTCTCATCTGCATCTTCTTTCTCCTCTAACTCGCCCTCATCCTCGGCATCCACCTCATTTTCAAGTGCTTGGAGATCCTTGTCATCCTCTGGATCATAGTGGATCGGTTGGTCTTTGTTGGCAGTGTAGTAATCAACGATGTCAGGATCGTCGGCCTCCTCTAGCAGAGCAAGGATCTTCTGAACAACAAGATTGACAATGTGCACTAGACAGCGCACTTGGCCATTCTTGGGAACATACTGGATATCAAACTTCTCAATGAGAAGTCGCGATAATGTTTGAATGAGGACATCATTGTAAGTGGCATTGTCAAGAGTGGTTGCTATGAGGTGATGGGGGGTAAGTACTGAGATTGTGGTATGTGCACATGAAACCAACTTATCTTGTCTGATACCTTCATATCTGATAGTGTCTTTGCAAATGCCTTTGCTACATACTCACCTTTGTGTTCTTTGTCACCGATAGGTTCAAAACCAATCACATGCTCGACAAGCTCCCAGTCCTCAGTGACCCAACTTGCAATTGTACCCATGAAAGAATACATCATTGAGTGAGTAGTCCATGTATCAGTTGAGCAGGCAATCTTGCTTTTGACATTCTGTATTGAGATGGTGAGTGACAATTCATAATTGGTAGGAAAACAACACACCGAGATCTTATAAGGGCAACCTGAGCCTCTAGCAAAGGGAAATCCGAAGTTAAAATTATGCTACATAATACAGGGATTGGGGGCGCACCTAGCAAAGGGAAATCCGAAGAGAAAACTCTAAGGATCCCCTTGCTGATGCCCAGTATATGTGAAGATGACAAAAATCAAATATAACCTAAAAATAGAAAAAGGCGGAGATAGGCGGATCAAGGCTGCCGAATGACATCATACCAAGGGGTATGTGTCGGAAGGGGTACTCCGCCTCTAAATATAAAAGTGTCAACATATACAAACATGATAGCAAGGGAAAATTAGTAATAAAATCCGGAAAAATCATAGAAAATGAAGAATAGAAGGAAATGAGGTGGGGAAAAATATGGGACGAACATAAAAAATAGGAAAAACACACAGGGCACCCCCCTAGTCCCCTTACAGATCTCCTTTCTCATTACATCATAAAGGTCCAAAAAGATTGTGTGCAGGGTGTTACAAACTGTAGTGTCAGATGGCAATGTGAACCATGATTGCATATAGCAAAAGAGGCAATGTATCCCATTAGTCTTGCCCATGGTGAATGCAAGGTCATCTTCAAGTATTCAAGCTGCAAAAACACAGTGAAATCCTTTCTGCGTGGGTACAAGAGCAGGATTGAGTATGCCATCTTTGAGGAAGTCCTCCATGATCTTCGCACTTGCTGCAGAAACACCCCGCGACATGCCAGTTGCACCAATGCCATTGTCAACAGGTGGCTCAGAGCCCACATTCAGGTGTTTATCACACATGTGAGTTGCAAGATTACCCAAGGGAGGTTTGCATGGTTCATCATTGAAGGATTTTTCTCTGCTGACTGTGCACTTGAATGTAAGTGAGCTAACAAACTCTGTCAATGATGCATATTTATTGGATCTGTTTTTAGTACTCACATTGAGCAGTGCTTACATTTCATCTCCCATTGTTTTTGACCTTTGATTGTGACAGGGATGGGATCATTGAATTGCTTGCGATTGGAATTGACAGGGCCCCAACGATTAGTTGTTCGCCCTGGCATGTCCTCCTCCAATGTCTCCAAATCATCAACAACATGGATTTCACTTCCCTTGGAAGATGTCAATGCTGATTTTGCTTTTTTCTTCTTCTTCTGCTTCTTCTTCTTCTGATCCTGATGCTTAAGAGATGGCTATGATGAACAGTCTCTCATGGCACTCACTGGCTTAGGTCCATCTTCACGGGATTCATCTGAACTAATAACCACTTTATGTTTCCTGTTCTGGAGAATGCAGCGCATGCCACCAATTAGCACATTAACAGATCAAATCAACACATTCAGCTACGCACCTGAACGGGAGAGTTTTCAACTATATCCAAGCCATCGTCTCCAGTTGTGTATGACTCTGTGGACTCCTCTGACAACTGGCACTGTTGACGTGGTGACTTATAACTCATGTCTTCAGAATTCTCTTTATCATCTTTGAGGAGCTTTCCTTGATACAAATACTTGTCAGTCAGTCTAACACGAGAAGATTGTGATCCAAAACAAACCATCCAAGAGATCAACAAGCTTTGTGGGCTTCTCTTTCGTTTTCTTTGCTTTGACTGGGGCTGGCTTATTTATGCACGATGTTTCAACATTTTCGCATTCATCTTTGGATGCATGTGATGGCTGAGACTTCTTGGGGTTATTAATTACTAGATTGACATGTTGTGTTGGCGCTAACTGGTTGTTCAACACATCATTTGACACATTTGTTGGTGCATCATCTGGGGCATTCAAGCTATGGCAATTTGTTAGAAACTTTGGAATTGGGAGGAGTATAACATACACAAGGTAAACCACCTCAGCAACTATGTGGTCAAGCTTTATCTTCACAATGTCAAGCGGAAAACCCTCCCATGTCATTGTCTTTAAATATTTGCATACTGCATCCATGCCGTACTTCCCGGGTTGAATGTGGACCAAGCGACCATTCTCATCTAGGGACTACCATGAATGGCCATCATCTGGATGACCATCCATGGATACAATATATGGATGGATGGATATGGATATGGATTTTGCATGGGTGATATCCATGGATGAACGGATGGTTACTATTAAATTTAAATAAATGAGTAATATAGTCTTGGTAAGGAATGACATGGGTACGGGTACGGTAAAATCCATGGTGTTCAGGTCACGGGTTCTGCATGGTTACTATGGTATTAGAATTGCTGACGCGTTGATTCCTGAGACCCTTCACATGGTGTGTTGGCAGTCAACACAACCATTGCCACACCGCTGATGATTGATATCGCCACTAGGGATCTGCATGCAACCACCACCAGCACCTGACCTTCCCACAATACAAGCCTATAAATAGTGAGGCATCCTGTGTCTGCCTCACTATTCCTAGACTTGATTGCTTCAAAACCCTACCACCAGTTCTCATGCCAATCACCACCCAATCACCGCCTCCCACAGTTGATCAACATGTGTCACAGCCTTGGCTAGTGTCGCACTCATCATCTCCTCATGCTATTCCACTCATTCCTGGCCCTCTTTCCTTCGCTTTTTTTTGTAGGTTTACAAGTCCTTAACAGAGTTGAGACTCATTCTTCAAAATCAGAATCAATGAAAAATTCAGTGTGACCATTTTTCCATGTCTGTTTTCCCCATGGTCAGTAATTTTCAGCAACCATTACAAAAATTACTGACTTTACTAACTGTGGGAGTCAAAAATTTATAGTGATGTTATACATCATTCTAACCGGTTTTTTGAGCTGAGTTTCAAAATGACATGTACATAGTGATGGAACCATCCATATATGGAATATAGTGATGTTATATACCATTCTGATCAATTTTTTGAGCTGAGTTCAAAAAATGAGAGAGTCATGTGACTTACCATAAATGGAATATAGTGATGTTGTATACCATTCTAACCAGGATTTTGAGCTGAGTTTGAAAATACTCAGATGAAGAAGCCGGATTTTTTTTGTGATATTGAATTTGTAACAGTTGCCATGGTATCTGTTTTTTTGCATTTCTGATGACCAGCTCTCATGCTTTTGTATATGCAATATTCATTTGTCTTTTATATATTGAAAATTTTTGAAAATTTTTGTGCATATTGTACCAGTAAGGGTGTTTAAAAATAAATTCTTAATTTTGTGCAATATTTGATAAGAAAATCTCAAAATACTATACCACATTGGTGTAACTCTATATAAAATGAACTTTAGGCTATTTTCAAGAAATAAATAAATAAATCCCAACAATAAATTATATAGTCCAATACACAAGTCTTGTAAGCACCTACTCAAATATTTTCATGATTTTACATGCCCAATTGAATCAGTGACATTCAATTTCTCTTGGTAATATCCAAAAATGCATTGAAACACCAAATTTGCCTTTTCCTCAGTGATAGGTACTTCAAACACATAACTATTAGTTGTATACTAGTAGTTACACATCAACAGTGCATATTACAACAACCTTTTGGCAAAAAGTTCACTTATCAGTTTTGTGGATGATGTGGATAATCCATGGATATCATCCATATCCACAAGAATTTATCCACCATCCATGGATATTTACCTAGATGCATCCATGGTAGTCCCTATTCTCATCCCGACAGTGTTCCCCGAAAAGGATATCAAAGTGTCGATTGAAGTTTTCAAAGGGTTCCTCACCCTCCACAGTCGTGAGGACATGATTGATTTTCCCATCGCGCAAAGCATTTGGAATGGAGGCCGGAAGGTTCTCAGTAAGGGAGACAAGGTTTGTGATAAGCTCTGAAATTGTCCAAGGAGTGGACATGTCTAACGAGAGACTCAGAAAAGATGCAGGGATTTTCAATGTCAAACTTCTTAATATATACTAGCTAGTAGCAATTTAGGGCAGCATCAAAAGCAACTTATTGTTTTCAAAGCATGTGGAGATATAGCATCCTAGTAGTCCTTGCAACAGTGGGCAGAAATGCAGTATAGTTCCTGCAAAAATTGTGTTTCGACGCTTCGAAGCATGCCATAAAAGGCAGGTTTGCCTGACGCAGGCCTCGAGGTGTCGGTACTCCCATAAACAGCATGCTCGCTTCAAAGTTCTTTCGGCACTTGCTCCCTCCCGGGCCGGACTGCCACCTATACCCTTTGATACTGTTTGTTTGTTTGAAAATACCTCATCGATTCAAATCAAACATAAATGGTAAAGGGTAGATACTGTTTGTAACAGCCAAACTCATATCGATAGGCCCCTCTTGAAAACATACACCCAGACGTTTGATGGGCGGTGTACTATTCGTGCCTATTTTCGATTGTTTTTCGACGTCCAACAGACTTTTATCGTATACGATTTCCTTAAAAGCCTCGGAAATCAAGAAGTTGGGATTCAGCTACATGTGTATTTTTTCAGAAGGGGCCTATCGATATGAGTCTGGCTGAAACGGTAAACAAACTATATGGTTGGAGCCTTAGCGATAACGTTGCGATAACGTCAAGGACTGGTCCGGAACAGGTCCCGTTGGACGATGAAGACTCTCATTTTGAATTTCGACCAGTTCTGAACGTTCTGAACCCAAATAAAATTTATTTGTTTAAGAGGCATCCTGGCCCCCCCCCTCCCAGCCTGTGTGCCCCGGCAAATTCCGACACACCCCTTGGTCTGCATCCTGCAGCAGCTGGGTGGTCGGCTCGCTGATCCATTGATCAAAAAGGGGGCAGTTCAAGTACTGTTGCCATACTCTCAGCTAAATTTCCGCCGTGCGACATATCGATGGCAAATACAAATCAGGAATCTTTCCTCCAAGTATAAAAGCCAACATGGAGAGTAAACGGATCCTCCATCAATGCCATCTATGACGAGTTTACCCCCGGGTCCTCCCTTCTTATACCACTTGAGCCTGCGAAACCTACCGACTTTAATTCTCTATTATGGGGTTATCCGCCTGTTCATATTTTATCTAGACATCGCAACACCTACGTGGCTAGCTATCCTTATTGCACTATCTGCACGACTGGCTTTCTATGTTACGTTGGGCCGCTGGAGAGTATATCGTGCAAATCGTGATGCAGCAGCCCGAGGCGCCGTTATGGTCCCGCGTGTTCGGGAATATGGTTTCTCGAATTTGAGAACGATGGTCGATACTCTCTCGTCGGGTTATCCCAGTGAGTTGTTATAATCTTTTGGAATCATCCGGTCGTGACGTCGTCGTTCGAACTTCGCAAAGTGGATGCGATACACAAATGGTGTGAAGAGTACGGAAGTATTTTCGAGGTCAGCGTCATTGCTGATCATCTGGTATGTACATAGTACTTACTGTCGGAGTTTCACTTTCATCCATGAATACTGATCTTACTCAAGATGTACACTGTGGAACCGCAACATGTCAAGGTGATACTGCCGCAGGACATTTTGAGAGATGGCTAGTTGAATCGTTACTCCTAGACTATCCTGGCCACGCAATTTGATACGTTCGAAAAAGGTAAGTTAAGGGTTATTCGTTAAATTTCGTTTCTGCGGTCGTAGCTTTAATGCTCAACTTTGACGCTGGTTAGGACATGTATTACATACTCAGTTTCACGATTTTCTCGGTATAGGCGTGTTTAACCCTGACGGTACGTCTCGTGAAGTCTCGAGTATTTCTTCGACTGATATTCTTTCCTAGGTGATATGTGGAAGTGCGTGGGTTTACAAAGCATTCACGACAATACTAAGATGCAATCGTCAGATTCCACCGAGGCATGACTCGGCCCTTCTTCAACAGAGAGCGAATTACCGATTTCGACATATTTGATCGACATGCGAACGATGCACAAGTCATGGATAGACTCACCACCGGGCATCCTGTCGATTTCCAGGTACATATGCCTTCGCAATCACATATTTCTATTTTTAATCCCAATCCTAATATACCCATCCACAGGATGTAGTATCGCGTTTCACACTCGACTCTGCCACAGAATTCCTTTTCGGCAACGACATACGTACTCTATCTGCAGGACTCCCCTATCCTGCTTCCATCTCCCCGAATACATTCTCGAATCACCCTTCCAATTTGTTCGCTAGTGCTTTTATTGCGGGTCAGATTTCATCTATGCGCCGGACGGTGTTCGGGTGGAGCTGGCCTTTGGATGAGTTTTGGAAGAACGAGGTTATACCGCATAGGAAGGTCGTTGACGAATTTATTGAACCTGTTTTGGTGGAAGCTTTGAGTAAGCGTGCGCGGGAAATGAGGGTGGAAAGCAAATTATCTGCGGATAGAGAAAAGGCAGACATAGAGGAGGAGACGTTGCTGAGTCATTTGTTAGACCAGACACAAGGTATTTCGCGGTTTATTTCGCTTGTACATTCTCATGCGCATTTCTCTCTCAGATGTTCAAGTTTTGAAAGATGAAGTAAGTCATGCTATATAGGTTAGTTGAATGATGCTAATTCAAATCAAAATGACAGTTGGTCAATCTATTGGTCGCAGGGCGAGATACGGTATGGACATATATCGATGGTCACCCAAGTCCTCGACTCATGCCTGCTAGACTGCATCAACGTTGACATTTGGTGTATATGTGTTAAACCCAATATCCTCACATCACTCGTCGCCTTCGGGAAGAGATCCTTGACAAAGTCGGTTATTCCAGACCGACATTCGAACAGATGAAAGACATGAAGTACTTGAGGGCATTCATAAATGGTATGTCGTAGTATTCCCGGCATTAAAAGGGTACATAACCTACGTTGAAATAGAAACTCTGAGGCTGTACCCTCCAGTGTGAGTACATCAGGACTCTTCTACATTCTGGCTCACTCCTTGCGATCATAGGCCAGTCGACCTACGGTAGGTACGTCTCACTTGACATATATAAGCGGGATAACCAAATATGCGACCATCCAGGTCATCGAATAAAGCAACAGTGTTTCCTCCTACTACGCCCGGACAGAAGCCATTCTACATCCCAGCCAATAAGACGCAAGCTTTGCATTGCCTGAAAAATTAACACATCACTGACAACTTTCGTATGCAGATGTGTGTACAGCGTTTTCTTAATGCATCGCCGAACGGATTTATGGGGTCCCGATGGTGTGATACTATCGCTTCTCTAGCATTACACTGACCAACATAAGATCTCCAGCACACGAATTTGATCCAGACCGGTTTATCGATGAAAGACTGTCTAAATACCTTGTCCCCAATCCATTTATATTCCTGCCCTTCAACGCGGGTCCGAGGATATGTCTGGGCCAGCAGGTAATCGTCTTCTACATTATTGGTTTTTTGCTAGATTTATAAGCGACTACTCAGTTCGCATACAACGAAGTATCTTTCTTCCTCATTCGTCTCCTTCAGAGATTTTCGGAGTTCACGTTGGCAAACGATGCACAACCAGCTGACTCCCTCCCACCTGCCGAGTGGTCCAACTACAAGGGTACGAAAGGAAGAGATAAGGTGTGGCCGGGCATCCACTTCACGATGTATGTCAAGGTATGGGATTTTATCTTCCTGTTAGATCATGCTGAAGATTCGGTGCAATTGTCCCAGGGGGGATTATGGATGAGGTTGGAGGAGGCTCGTCGAGATGAATAGATCGAGAGGCAGATATGCAATTCTTCTTAATTCTCGAAGCCAGGTATATATATATCGTTTTCCAAGGGATTTTACAAATACACGATCGAGCTCCTTCCCGCTAGAGTGAGGAATCCTCAGAGCAACCTAAGCATAAATGCCCATGCCATGCCAGTGTCTACCGTGAGGCCATAGTTACAAGCCACATAAGAGCATCCGTTTCGCCGAAGAGAGTCAAGATCCTCTGCCAGTGTGCTCATCCCAGGTGGAAGACTGCTGTCGTCGTTGTGTTCAGCTTTTTATTCGGCAAATGCTCAATATCAATATTCAATGCTCTTGTTTAAGTTGTTGTTGAACTCGTGAGGCCGATGTAGTCTCTATCAACTTACATAATAACTATAATGACTGGAATACCGAGGTCTAAAGCGGACAGGAAGAGGTAGAAATATCCACTGTTCAAACTCCTACACGTGTTCAAACCCAGCGCAAGGGATAGTAGGGAGAGCCGGCTGCCTCCGACTTCAGACTCCGCCGGATCTCTCCCTAACTTCTGGAACCGAGACTACAAAATAGGTGACTTAGACCGCGGTTGGCTTCGGATCGGGAGATTCGATGATTCTTGTTCCAACAACTACTCATCGCTTTGTCTTCTCCGAATCGCTACACTGATACTACCGGAGGGCAATAAGTGCGAGATGCCATTCGAGTTCGAAAGCTTTGAAACAGCCACCAACAGAGAAGTCCACCGCAGATACAGGGATATGTGTGCGATATGCCTAGCGGGGTTGATGCCAGTGTTAGACAAGCGTGTGTATCTGATCAGCAGAAGCCGGAATGACCAAGTGAGCTCTGTCGGATGGGTGCTTTGAATTGTCAACAAAACTCTATAGATCGAGTTTGGGCTAAAAAAAGGTCTCATCCCGGATTCATTTGCAAAAACGTACAACCGGTCGTCGGAGAGGAACAGGGTGCTATGTGAGTAGAAAAATTCGATGCATGTGATGTTCACGAGTTTACGAACGACAGGTTGTTTCATGTGCCAAATCTACATTCAAACTTCCCAAGTTGCGCTTTCCCCTTCTCCACAGGTCCTGCGTTATCTACTCGAGTATCTGAGAACCACCCCTCGTGATGAACGAAAACCTCTTTACAAGGTATGTTTCGTGACCCTCCAACGTGTCGAATAAAAATGTCATTGGAATGCTTGGATCAAGATCCTCGAACAATTAGACCGACTAAGCCGAGGTCGAAATGAGGATACAAATTTCGAGTTGAAATGTGATTCCTCAGAGGTTATTCCTTACCTTCATATGTTCACTTTAGTGCCAATGCGCCCCTCCTTTCCTACGTCTCTCACATCACATTACCCTTTCCCTTCTCTCCTCACAGGAAATCACTTCTCTCTCGTCGAACAGGAAGAGTCTACCCTGCAGCGCACAACTGTTTCCTTGCAGACGAAGCTGGAAGATATCGCTCAAGCACCTCCCAATGCTGTTTTTATTTTCGATGCAACTATGCCGCCTGTAATCAGTAAGGCGCACATGAGGTTCAACCTTATGGATCGTGTTGACTCTACACCTCGCGAGTACTGGAAATTGCACGAAAGCACTGGAGTTGAGGTTATCCTCGTCATTTTTATGTCTCTTGTATCCTCGATGTCAAAAAGGGTGGTGTGGTCAGAAATACACGGGGAGTGCATCCTCGTCGAACAGATTCTGAAACTATTAGGTTGGCATGCGCACATCGATCATGTGGTTATATCTCATCATCTTCAGACGACGACGATCTTCAACATATCTCGGCATCGACATGCGACGAGCAGTAGGAACAAGGAACAAGGAACAATCGACATGTATGGTATGCGTTAGAGATTTGAACCACGCTATGATTGATTCAACCTACTCACAGTTGAAACCTGGTAGTTCGCCGTCTTGTCTTTGTGGCGCTGATCGAGTATGGCATTCTTGGCATTGGTCGGCACTCGGTGGGTTGTACAGTCGTGGTGTCACGAAAGATGCCCAGCTATCGGTCTAGACTAGTAATCACTCCCTCGTATATACATGAGCATGCGTCGATTGACCGCTTGCTCATGTACTAGGGATCGGTCACCGTCTACTGTCGGTCTCGAAGCCATAATTTTACCTTGTAATTACCACTAGTCTAATCATGTCGCATCACGGAACAAACGCAACCGGGATCGTGAATCAGCCACTGTATTGTTAGTGGGTCTGGTATACACACGCAGGCTGTAGGAGGAAAGTTGTAATATGCGGGGCAGCGGAACTGTCCGAGCCGACTTGCATAACAGCAGTGCTGGGGTCGCATCGGTGCTCTAAATGCTCTACTTTACAAACACTGTTCGACGGACATGCACGATTCATAGTGTTTTTAAACCTTTTACTGTTGTTCATGCTGGTCCTCGTATCCCCCGTGTGATACACAAATTCTCTTTTCCGACTCATCAATCATCTGCATTTCGTCTCTCGCGTCGGGAATTCAGGGATCTCGCGCCCAAACCCCAGACGGTACAATCGCCGCCTTCCGCGACGAAACGGTTCCCTATCGTAAAAGAATTAGACGGCTCGAAAGATGTTACAGCAAAAGAGCAACGCAGGAATGACTGGAAAATCATTACGAAGCTTATGGTGAATGTCTGGCCCAAGAATGACTGGAAGACACGTGGGACAGTATTGCTAGGCTTTGGCTTACTTGTTTCTGGCAAAGTAGGTGGAAGAGGATGATGGTATACTTATTCTCTGATCCCATTCCTTAGATCTTGAATGTCCAAGTTCCTTTGATTTTCAAAACCGTCATCGATTCTTTGAATGTAGACATCACTGCGGGTACAACGGTTTGGGTGGTTGCGGGAAGTCTGATACTTGGTTGTATGTTTCCATCTTGTTGAGATTACGGATCGAGAAGTACAGCTTACATCAATCGATAGACGGAGTCGCCCGTATAGGCGCAACAGTGTTCGGTGAACTTCTCAATGCTGTTTTTGCGAATATCGGGCAACGAGCCATACGGAAAGTCGCAAGAGAAACGTTTGAGCATTTGCTGAACCTAGACCTTCGTTTCCATCTTTCCCGTCAGACTGGAGGGCTGACAAGGGCGATTGACCGTGGCACCAAGTTCGTTTCATTTGATTTATTTCAACTCTCATTTGACATTGCTCAGAGGCATTACATTCCTTCTCCAAGCTATTATTTTCCGTATAGTACCCACAGCATTGGAAATATCGATGGTTTGTGGAATTCTGGTAGGTCTCTGGTCTCACAAAATTTTGACTTCTAAGTGAACCGCGTTTAGACATACAAGTTCGGATGGGATTTCGCTGCAATCACAGCAGTTACGCTCGCTGCTTACACCTGGTTCACTGTTCGTACAACCTCTTGGAGGTGCGAGTCAAACTCTTGAGCTTGGTCTTCTCTCCCTCACTGAATCTTTAGGACACAGTTCCGTCGAGATGCAAACAAAGCAGACAGTAAGGCCGCCACCGTAGCCGTCGATTCCCTTATCAACTTCGAAGCCGTTAAGGTAACATAGATATCACCTGCTTAGATCGAGGTCTGAGTGCTTTTTGACAGCATTTCAACAATGAGAAATTTGAGATTGCGCAGTACGACAGGCATCTTGCGGAATACGAAAAATCATCGGTGAAGATCACCACATCGTTATCCTTCCTAAATTCGGGACAGAACATTATCTTCTCGAGTGCGTTGACGATGGCAATGTTTCTGGCGGCTCAAGGCGTGGTTAATGGTTGGTTGCTGTCCCATTTTTGGACCGGGATGATTGCTTAACACGCGACAGGAACAATGACGGTGGGAGACCTTGTTATGGTCAACCAGCTGATTTTCCAGCTGTCTTTACCGCTCAATTTTTTGGGCTCGATATATCGCGAGATGCGGCAGAACCTGTTAGACATGGAGGTTCTTTACAGGATTGTCGAGGAAAATTCACCGCCACAGGTCTAGGCACTACGCCATTACACGTCTAAGTTTATTTCTCACCACATTACCTAATGCAGAACAGGGCTGGTGCTCAACCGTTCCAACTCAAAGGCGGCTCTATCCGGTTCGAGAACGTCACCTTCGGGTACCATCCTGATCGATTTGTCTTCCGGAACCTCTCCTTCACTGTCCCCGCAGGGAAGAAGGTCGCTATTGTGGGTCCTTCCGGCTGCGGGAAATCCACCGTGTTCCGGCTTCTCTACAGATTTTACGATCCACTTGCAGGCCAGATATTTATCGACGATCAAGACATCCACGATCTGCAGCTGGAGAGCCTGCGAAGAAATATCGGGGTGGTTCCCCAGGACACACCATTATTCCATTCGGATATCATGCATAATGTGAGATATGGAAGACTGAAGGCTAGCGATGAGGAAGTGAGGCAGGCAGCCATGAAAGCAAACGTGGACAATGCAGTCATGGCACTGCCGGAGGGGTACCACACGCAAGTGGGTGAGAGAGGCTTGATGATCAGTGGGGGGGAGAAGCAGAGGCTGGCAGTTGCAAGGGTGCTGCTGAAGGATCCGCCTATTTTATTTTTCGACGAAGCAGTGAGTTTTGTCTGTTTTTCTTTGGAAGTTTGCTCCGATCATGTTTTGGTCAGACATCTGCATTGGATGCACATACCGAAGCTGAGCTTATGCGGAATATCAATAATATACTGCTTGACAAGGGTCGAACAAGTATCTTCATTGCACATCGCCTACGGACGGTCGTGGAGGCCGGTAAGTACTTTTCTGTTACGCTGCCTTTACTCTATGTTATCTACTTATTCACTTCTTCCTTATTTTAAAGACCTTATAATCGTCATGAAAGATGGGCAAGTCGTCGAGGAGGGCAGTCACGAAGAGCTCCTCCAAAAAGGTAGTTTGTATTATACAATGTGGCAGCAGCAGTCGGCGACCGCTGAGTCGGAGAGACTATGATGTTGCATTTAGCTGGCGAACACTCGCTCGCCGATCACCTCGTCGTCTACGCCCTATATTTCCATGGCGCGTTCTTACCTCGGCGGTGGCACCGGCTCGCAGCCCTCAGAACGAAACGCGTTTGCAGAGGTATAGGAGAACCCTTAAACGACACATCTACCTAAGTAGATGGATTGTACCATCAATCAATTTCGGATCATCGATGAGATCCACGCCTCGGCAACCTTTTGAGCCCTCAGCGTTGTTGAAACAGTTCTCCCTATCCGCTCAAGCAGTGACCCTAGCGCACTCAAGTGACTTGTAACTTTGGGAATGTAATTTAATAATGGAATCCTACGAATCAAGCATACACAAGTGATATGCTTGCAAGATATTTTCAGCTGAGCTCTGGATGTCCTATGGCTGTGGAGCGCAATGAACTCCATTGCGCATTATTGGCTGAAACGATCCACCTCATGGCTAGACATTTTCGGTTGGTGTACTGTGGTTTTTCTAATCTTACACTCTGATGGATGTCTGTGAATAGCGCATGGTTTGGAAGGTCAGTCCAAATACAATCTGCGTTTTCTTTGGGACGTTCTTATTTGCATCACAGACATTTCGCTCATATGTACTACGCAAATTTCCTGACCCTCATTGGATGTACAATGAAGGTTCGGTTCTTTCGAGCGATTGTTGAAAATAGCCCGAGTCTTCAAGCAAACTCACATGGCAAGAAGCTCAGTATTAGCTAAACTCCTCAAGTTCAGGAAGCTTCAAGAACTCTTTCTCCTTACAATACTTCCCAAATCGAATGACTCATCACGAGGTTTTTTCCAGGTTTCGCAATTCGTCTTAGAGCTAACATATTGTACACAGATAAACCGCCGTTAATGCCACCTAGTTCTTCTGATATATCCTCGTCAAGTAGCAACCAAGCCACCGCTCCCATCGCCACAACGCGGGCAACCCCTACGACCATCACAGTTCCACAATGTCGATCACCCCCAGACTCCCACACGTTCACCTTCAATTCGTCGATCACATCCATGTGATTTTTTCATCAAATCCTATACTGCTAACCTCGTATACAGTGGAAGCACAGGCCAGATCTTGAATACCGTTCTCGCATGCACAGCTCTGAAGTAGCGTCATGCAAGGCACCGTCACGCTGAGGCGAACGTGCGTGCTTCGATGCGATAGTGTGCAGATTTAGCCTGGGCACTTCTCGACGGTTGTACACGATAACTTTCTGTGGCTCCTAGCAGTCTTAACTCTTATGCCACCCACTACGCTATTGCCGACACATGCTAACTCCATCCTACCACATGCGACATTCGCCGTCTTTTCCCTCCTCTACCTCTACATCCAATACCTCTACATCCAATACCTCTGCTCAAGGACGCGTCGGGAAGTAACATCGATTCTGGACGCATTTCGCCTCCTTCGTGCGCCCTAGCCCTTAGCAACGAATATGACGGGATAGGAGATTCGGCATAAGAGTCAGGGGGCGTGGTAATGCCTTTGGTGGCTCCTCTGGAAGGAGCACCGGGTGTGAGTGTAGAGGAAACGAGGAAAGCGTAGGACCTATGATGGGGCTAGCACAGACGCAATGTACGACACCAGACGATCCTAGGATCACAGAACCCTAAGCCGTACGTACTACTTACCACGCAGAACAACATTACGGCTACGGCTACTCCAAACCAGCAATACAGCAACACAAGCGCGACAATCCATAGTATGCGATTCCTAGACGGACGGTCTAGATTCACCGTATGTATATGATCCTGGAGCATTTAGCTCTGGCACAAAAGAGGCCCACTGTCCATCTGACATCATCCTCCCGAGGTCAAAGAAATTTCCCTTGTGGAAGTCGGTCTTCGATCGAGTCGTCTCAAATTCCGACTGTGGCATGAAAGGCATAAAAGGAGCCGTAAAGGATGGGTCATCAGGTGTAGAATAGTTTGGAGGCGGAGTAGTCGTGAATGTTGATGACGGTAGAGGCTGCCAACAAACCTCCATGTTATGATCCTGGACAGGGTATCCTTGTAGGGTTGAGAGCATTGCAATATCGTTCTGGTGATCAAAATCAAGAGGTTGTGACGTATTGGAGCTATTATCGATGGGGAACATGGAGAGATATTCCCTCAAGGCAGGGGGAACATCTTGTATCTGTTCTGCTGGAAAAGTGGTGGGATCGCTGTCCGAACCCCTTTTTGCGGAAGGTTTTGGTGAAGCAGACTGGGAATGGGACTTTTTTGGTGATCCCCTTGAAAGTAACTTGCTCACTATTACCCGAGTTTGACCCCCAAACAGAGCAAGTTCGTCAGGCTTCCCAGCTGCCAGGGTATCATTCGAAGGAGGGTTCCCCGTTCGATATCGTGAGTAAACTTCGTATGCTTTCTCCTTCAACTTACAAAGGACAGCCTTTCAAAGATGGTCAACAAAGCCTTTCGATGTCATAACCCCACATACCAAACCATCTCGCGCGCGACGAGAATGCGTTGCGCCCTTCTCGAATAAATCACAAACGAGTCCAAATTCAATGAATGCATTAGGCGCCACACTTGAGGACGGGGATTGTGTAACAATACAGCCCACGATAATCTAGAAGAGAGACGTGAGTTACTGCATAGAAAGCGCATGATCCTAAAGCCACCCACAGCCGCAGGAAATACTAATATACTTAGTCAGAGTACTAAGACATGATATAGATTCAAGTCGCTCACCATTTGTCCAGAGGCTCCACATTCTGAGTAAGAGATCAGGATATCTCTCGAAATGATATAGAACAGCTTTGATTACTGCGGAAGCACTGCGATACGCGGCTAGGAACGATGGGGCGTAGCCGCTACGCAAAGGGTCTTCGGGATGATCGAGCATAGCCTGCACAAAGAAACTTCTATGAATGTACATCACGTCTAAGACGAGGCCCGTCAGTAAATGATGTTAGTTTCAAGGCAACCAAGACATACTAGAAGCGCGAAAGTGCCACAACAAGCACTTACGCATATAAACCAATGGACTGCATTGTTCGGATCCGAAAAAGTCGTTGAGATATGGAGGCAAAGTTTTATTGAGGAGTTTGCGGTCCAACTCCAGGACCGCCTGATACTGAGGTGCTTTTGCCTGCAGATTAAGTACCGCAGTGGCGGAAAAGACATCTCGCATAAATTCATATTTCCACCGGTGGACTGAGAGCATTGGTTTGAGCGACGAAAGAAGGAATGATAAAGCACTCACACCCTATGCGAATATTACCGTTCTCATCGGTGGTTGCCAGGTCATCTTCAGGAAACTGGCAATCTACGTATGATAGACAAATAGATGGAGGTCGACCGAGTGAAAGACTCTGACATATCGATTAGCTCCTGGCCAATGGCGGGGTACAGATCACGCACATAAAACGTGTCGGATGAAAACAGTTCCCAGAACAACCATCTTCTACGTTCAACAGTCTTGGCGTCCATGCCAAACCTCGCCCCATCTCGATCTGGATATACGATAAGTCAATGTTCACTGTGATCTAGAAATATCACGAACGGAGACCAATCTAGGGAAAGTCAGGTGAGAGCTTGTTTCAAAAATCAATTAATCGACTTACGCTTTGCGCTAACTTGGCACCGACAGACATCAGAGCCCACTAAGGAGAAACATCGATCATAGCTCAACGTCAATTTCCCGAGTACTCACGGCGCTGTCCATGGTATGTTTCCTCCCTCCCTCCGCATGACAAGCTGCCATCAGAACCACCGCTTGCACAGTGGCTATCTCGGGAGAGTCGAAAATGGAACGGAGAGATAGACAGGCGCAGCTCAGGTGATAGTACGTCTCAGACTCTGTGTTATCTGGAGGGAAAAGCATAAAGATTAGCGTATATTCATCAGAATCTTAAAAGACCATATGAAAGCTTACAGGGATCCAGGGTAAGGTCAACGAGAGCACCGAGAGTAAAGATAAGGAACAAAACTGCTAGCTTATGAGGCGAGATTGATTCGATTGCGCTTGGACTGTTTGTTTGCTTATCCTTCATCGCTTTGTAGACGGGGGAAAGGATTTCGTCGATCATTTCCTCCCGTCTCAATGGTTGGAATATCCATGAGGCATGTTCCATGTAAGTCTCATACAGTGACCATGCACGGGGTTGCGGAGGAAGATGATTAAGTATCAATTCTAGCGTAACTCCCGTAGACTCCTCGATTGCGAAAGGAAACCTTGATAATCCGGTAATTTCTGCAGACACTCTGGGGGTCTGGTCGTGTTCCAAGGCGGACATGTCCATTTCTGCGCCGGTCTGACCAAAAACGCTTGTTAACTTCATTCGATTGTTGCTGACATGGATGATGGAATCATACCATGAATAGTGCCTGGGGTGATACGAATTAGCGATATGCGTATCTTCTGTTAATAATAGACATACTTCGGCTCCAGCAGAGGGTCCATAGTATTTCGCGCCCCGATCACCAATGGTTAATATACCAAGGGCATCGATCGTGTGAGCTGTGTCGTCTTCAGCGTCTTCCTTATCCGGTGTACTTTTTTCGGAGACGGATGTGGTGACGAGAAGTTCTTCTCGAAGGAGAGGATGAGTTTCGTTAGAGACACTGGATTGAAAGATGGCAAGAGCATTCTCTAGTTGCCGCATGCGGATTCCCATCCCCGCTATTTTTGCCTGAAGTTGTGAAGTATCGGTGAGGTTGTGTCTATACAAGAGTTCATCGTTGACATGAGTTGAAGCAGAGAAATGAGCGTACCTTGTCCCTTGACCACTTGACAGGCCATTGGGGCAAATAGAGTAACAGCCTCGACGAGCTAAGAAAGGAGATCTACGTCAATGGTCCCTCGTTAGATTTACAGTTTGCGCGACTTACTACATGAACCGCAGGGTATTTTCTTATCACATTTGAGCTTGAGCCTGGCAGCAGGATGGATTCTCTTGCGTTCAACATGAAGAAAAAAAGAGAAACATACCGGCGACATTCGGCACAAGAGATCTTGACTGTTCAGTCAGAATTATTAGAGATCAGTAACCCGTGGGACTTACTTCACCCCTGGCACGCCTGATATCAATATCATCGTCACTGTTCAATCTACGCGACAGTCTGCGAGAGTATGCGGAGAGTTCTGCTGGCATGGTTAATTAGTAGACTGCAAATCCAAGGAATTAGGACACTGGTTTTATTTCACGGAAAATCGATTCGGCGGATAGTTTTCCGAGTATCATGGCAAAGTCTGTGACTCAGAATGAGCACAGTACTTATCTCCAGTCCCTAGGTCAGGAGTCGATCACTTGCCCGAACTTGGCCCGACGAAGCACTATCCGTGGCCTCCCGAATGCTCCGACTTGTCCATTCCTGGTATAAATTTCATATATACGAGCCACAATACATACGAGCCTTCGGTGACGGGTGCCCAGATATCATGATCAGTTGTACACAATTTGTATATCTATACGTCCGAGTCTTGGATTTTCATTGGCCGAAGTAACCGCCTACTACTTAGCCTAGATAAGACAGTGCTTGAAACACATCATACTCGTTTATCCTTAGTCTGTTCCTTATTCTCCGCCTTTGCACTAGTCGCCACAGAATATGCAATAGACCCAAGGAGCACCATCACTGCCCCAGTCCACATCATCCGTATATCTATATCCTGCGATCCGTTTTCCCACTCCCTTCCACTACGGCCACCAAGCCCCACGACACTGAGCACCAGACTCACCGCCTTCCGCACGACGAGGACGAGCGTCACGCTCAGCGCGCTCACTCGCATCGTGAGGCGATGCACGCCCGCGACGCACAAGAGTTGGGTGAGGGTGTTCATTAAGAGTGAGAGGTATGTTTTTGGTATATGTATGTCCATCATCCCGGAGGGAGAAATGGAAATGTTGCTGGATTTGAATAAGGGGGAGATAGAGCGGAGTGGTGCTGGAAGAGGGACGAGCAAGGAGAAGTGAGGGCCGGCATTAA
The DNA here is from genome assembly GCA_026075535.2 of Tricholoma matsutake. Taxonomy (NCBI): domain Eukaryota; kingdom Fungi; phylum Basidiomycota; class Agaricomycetes; order Agaricales; family Tricholomataceae; genus Tricholoma; species Tricholoma matsutake. Next base: position 9,210,982 of record AP026543.1, on the reverse strand, counting down.
GGATGCTAAACTGGGCTGCAAGATCTTTGCGGATAGAGAGGAACATCGGGAGAGCAAGGAGATGGAGATAAAACATAGATTCTCGCCATGCTTGAGAATCATCCATGCTCAAATTCATTACTTTTTCTGTTTGCTTCGGATCTTCCGACGACCCGTTTGATGCGGGATTGGATTTTGCAGAGCTAATTAAGCTGCCCCGGGGAGCTAGACGGACCGGACGGCCGTACTTGGCATTTGTCCAGTCCTGAACGAGTCCAAGAAAGCCGGAGAGAAGGAGTGCGAGGATAAGGATAGCGATCCCCGTTGCGTACGTGTATAAGTTTGTTTTTGCAGTAGTTACTGTTGCGTGAGATTGAGTAGCATTTCCAGAGGCAGAGAGTGTTGTGAATGCAACTCCAAGTGTGACAATGAGGACTGAAAGGATTTGAGTAGGTGTATACCTGTCGGTTGTTCGAAGGAGAAGAAGAAGAAGAAAGAAAAGACGGCGTACCTCTTCCCGACGACAATGCAGCCTAGTATCATAGTGATAATCAAACCCCCACTGCGAAAAATAATGTGTACAGCCATGGGTATACGGTACGCAAACGCGGCATTGTTTAGCAGTGATATACAGTAAAATAGAGCAACCTGGATAACATAGGGTGTGAGCGGGATCCTGCGTGGTTTAAAGCGCGGTCCATGACGCGTCCAAGCAACATGCTTGGGCAGACCGTGTATAGAGATGACAAGAAATTGGAAGAATGTAATAAGTGAACCTGCGTGTGGGTATTCCGATGTTAATAATTCTAGAGTGATAGCATTACTGTTAAGAATTTGTTGAACATTATCCATTTATAACGGAAAGAAGAGGATAAGCATACCTACAACAGCCTCCAAAGATGAAAGAAAGAGTAGCGACCCAGTCCGATACCAGTAGTAGAATCATTTGACTTGTGAGTCTCGTGATCATTCACGAGACGAACGCGTCTTACCATTTGTTTGTTCATGCTTGGAAGCCCCTTTGTTCAGAGTTCATTTCCTTCTCTTACAACCCTTGACGGGCATTCTTCATAAAACTATCCTAATCCCATGTCTGATTTCACGCATCGACGCCATCCCGCTTCCCTTCTCCCCATACTCTCTCATAGCCCTCATCTTGTTCATCTCGTCGGGAAACGTGTATCTAGATCTATGGTTACCTACATTGCTCGCCAAATATGCAAAGTAGTAGGTATTCAGGGCGAGGGAAATTCAGCAGGTCTCCAGACGCCACCTCCAATCCAGCACAAGCCGGCGTTTAATGATCAGACTGACCCGCCCGCGTCGAGCATCATACCACTGGAAGACTTCATTGTCTGTCTTGTGAATGCTGCAAATGTACAGGTGGCTACCCTCCTCACAACTTTGATCTACCTTGAACGACTGCATAAAAGGGTCCCCGTCATGTCGCAAGGTCTGTCAGCCACCGCCATTTCACCCACCTACAGGTACTGAGAAGCACCAATGTTCACTATCTTTCTACAGGCATCCCCTCTACGCGGCATCGCATCTTCCTTGCTACGCTCATCGTGGCCGCCAAGTACCTGAATGACTGCTCACCAAAGAACATTCATTGGCAAAAGTCCGCTATCATGTTCAATGTCTCAGAGATCAACATCATGGAAGGCCAGCTCCTCTACATCCTCGACTACGATCTCCGCTTCACAGAGGCAGAAGCATGCCGCGCATTCTCACCCTTCATGTCAACTGATGCATTCGCGCCGAATGCCAGTAACACCAGAGCATCTGCACTAAACAAGGTCCTCAAGGCGGGACGCGCAAGAGCACAGCAACAAGCACAGCAAGTGCAATCCCAAGCCCAAGCTGGCGTTCAGGTCCAAGTGTCCCCTACGCCACTGCCCGAGATCCCCGTGCCAGTGCACCGAGTCGTTCAAGTCTGCTCACCCACCCTGGTCCGTAAGCGCATCTCTACCACGCGCCTATCTGAGCACCAATGCCCACCACAACCACAGCGTACCCCCGCCGTGCCTCCACCAATGTACAGTGCCCCCAGTACGGACTCGCTCTCGTCCTCGTCTTCGTCAGACATAGCATCCCTTCTCGACGATACTGGCTCTTCCTCTTCCTCCTCCTCCTCATCAGGCTGGACGACACCGGAAGACTCAGCGGACTCTGGGGACGAGCGAGCTCCTGGTTCGCGGGTGTACGAGCGCTCCTCCCAACCGCGTGTGGGTTCTAGCAGGCTCGACTCTGATCATATAGCAGCAGTGGACGCCCTCGAGAACGCTATCACCACCACCGCCAAGAAACCTTTCATATCCTGTCTCGTTCCCCTCCCCGTCTCTGGATACGCATACAAACATCTCGCCCAGCACGCCCAACAACAAAACAGGACGCGCAAGCCTTCAGACACATCCTCCGTGCACACCATCACCGCTTCTTCTCCCCGAACCCACTCCCACCTCTCCGTCTTTTCCCGCCGTGCTTCGAAGCGCGCAGTCTCCGTGTCGATCCTCCACGGGGACCAGAGCAAGATCCATAGCGATGAGCTTACTGCGAGCACGACGATGCCGAGTATACTGAGCTCTGGATCGACGTCTTCGAGTCGGGTTGGAGTTGGGTTCTTAAGTCGGATGTGGGCTGCTACGAAAGGCCAGGGCCAGGACGTGGAAGCTCGGGATAAGGCCCGGGACCGGGAGAGGGATAAGGATAAGGACAGGGACGGCGATTGTGAAGAGGGTGACGAAAGATACGCGCATGGAACTGGTGCAAATATTGGGCATCACCATCACCACGGCCAGAATGCGTTTCGGAGGCTGGTGCATTCGGCCAGTGGGACGTCGCGGGGTGTGGGGAGAGGTGTGGGATGGAATCATGGTGAGCAGTTGCTTGATCCTTGATGCGCAGGGATTGTTCTTCGACCGATGGATGGATAAGATGGTGGCCGTGTGCGTGATCATGAGGAATGGACCTTTTACCTTGGGAACGGAGTGATCATTGGCGTCACGATCGGCTTCGTATTTATCCAGTGCTTCTTCTAATCCAATCCATTCCTTCTTTGGTTCTTCTTATTTGGGCCGTCGTGGACATTCTTACACGTTTATCTCTCTTTTCGTTCCACTTCTACATGCTAGTCATCTAATTTTTTCGTTCTTTCGGACTCTATCATTTGGACTCTTTCCCCTACTTGCTTCCGGACACTTTATATTTTCGTTCGGGAATCATCATCTATGGACACACACACACTCGTAGAAGCACAAGCACAAGCACATCACTATTATCATCTCATACTGTACACAACTATCTACTATTCCATTACTCATACCCGTCATTAGTAATTCTATCGCACATCACTGTACTACGCACAATACTTCAATGCCACCCTGTATGCTTTTGTCCTGCATGACTGCACCTGCGACAAGTTGCACCGAGTTGGAATGCTACCACGGGTAAAGATCTATACGATATTGTCCGAGACACAGAAAATGTAGGGAGAGCCTTGTGATTACTGTTTCCTGGTTGAGTCGGACTTGGAACTCCCCCCCAGGGTGACTATTCCTGAGGCGGAGAAGGATAAACAGATGTGGGTTTGGGATAATTACTACGGCCCTGCATTTGTAGGTTTAGAATAAGGGTTGATCACGACGAAACTGGCTTCAGGATTAGAGAAACGACAGGTGATGACTCGGACCTCCTCATTGAGGTTTACAATCCGAATGGCAACGTCCGAGCAACAAAAGTGTATATGCCGCGTCCTAGTCGAATATCGTGTTGTGCAGTAATTTAAAAACATGGCTGAAATTCCTACTTGAAACGAAAAGTGACAACAACAAGGAGAAAAACTACCGATTACATCCTTCCTAGCGTGCGATGAATCTTCCTTCCAGAAACAGTTCATTAATCATCATCATTTTGTAGTGCAGCAAATTTATGGTCTTCATCCGGATTTAGAGAAGGCAAGGATCGAAGTTCACGGAGACATGCAACGGAGCGGGAGCGTTTTAAGTACCAGGCGAGGTTATGTTTCATTGGAGGGATGTATGGGTCCTGGAAGTACGCGAGTTTAGGTACGAAAGGGGGGGGGTACGAATGCACCCACAGGTCTATTTTCAGCAAGAATCACTAGACGCTCTATAACGTCTCTTGTATTCGCTCCATACTCTTCCTGGATCAGAGTGTATCAGTAATGCTGCAGAAAAGCGACAGCTAGCCAAGTGCATAGTACCTGCTGCCAATACATGACGTCTCTCGTAGTGTACTCGTCAACGTAGATCCACGCAAAATGCTTCGATCTCGCCTTGAACTCCAAGCCTTTCTTATGCTTTCTTCTCTCATCCTGACGATCAAGGTACCTATGCCAATTCTTCCATTGATAGTAGTCCTCATCCTCGAAAAATGGGTGGATGGTGCCTTGATGGATCGCGGCCCATGATTCACGGCTCTACATTGTATAGTAAATAAGCGTGATTATCGAGAACGGAGGACAACCTTGGAATGTTCGCCAGGAGAAAGTGACTGGGTATCCGAAGGACGGCGTTCCCGAGAGCTTAACTCTAGGGTGTATTCTAATCCATACCATTCGTCTCGGTCGTCGGTGGTAGCACCAGCTTGAGATTTCGTGGATGCTGCAGACCTAGCCTTGTGCAAGCCTGGAACATCGTCAATGACAGAATCGTAGCACTGCGATAATAAAAACACCAATCCAGCAGAAGTATGCCAAGGATGAAAAGGAATGCCACGTACGACCAGACGTTCAGGTTTCTTTCCTTCTTTGATTTCCAAGGAATAAGGTTGGGTACGAGGCGTATCTTCATCATTATCAATAGGGCGTCCAGCAGAGCAATACGGATCATAACGAATGTCTTGGCCATAGCTTGTTGCCTCAGGAGATAGAAGGATATGATCATCAATGATATCAGGAGTCAGAGGAGGAGTAACAAAATGATCCGAGCAAGAGACAGAAGCAGAAACGATTGATGAAAGAGTCGTCGATGAAGCCAGAGGCGGGTGTTGTGATTCGTCCAATAACGGATATCCTGAATGCATTTGGCCATAAAAATCGGTCTGACGAGAGCGAGCAAAGCTAGTAAAAGTATTTTTAACGTCTTGGAAGCGGTTTGAATGAAGCGGAGAGTTGGAGCGCGTTTGTGTTGGAGTCGAAGCTTCAGCAGTCAGGTTTTTGACATCCTGAATGTCCTGGTCATATTGTGCAAGGAATTGATCATTTTCTTCGAGAGCATTTGGGGTTCGAGCCATCTCTAAATCGTATGCAGAGTTCCAGAGGTCGTAATCGTGACCAGCCGCGGAGTCGAAGTCTCTGGGACGGCCTATAGAAGACAGCGGGCCGGAAAACAAAGAGCTGATAGAATTCATTGCAAGATTATTCAAGTTGCGAAGACGAGATAAAATACGGGGCTGTTCCGATCTCGAGTCAGGCGGCCGTCCTTCGTCGACGTCGTTGTCAATTTTCATCATGGACCGCGTCGAGACGTTGAACGGCCTGGATCATAGTAGAAAGTCAACTTTGCCACACACCAACCTTACATAAGTAATCGACGAGTCGCGACACATGGTATCCTGTAACGTCCATACCAAACTCCAACCAAAATCAAGGATCTAATGTTCTCTCACGATGCCAGGATATTTTAGATTGTAGCTGCGGTAGAATCTGGTAGAACGACCATCCCTCAAGCATCAAACATGAAAACGACTAGCACTTGTAATTCACATTCTGAACCATGCGACATTAATTGATGAACAATAGCTAGATGAAGCTGGATACATCTCGGCCTAACTGATTCGGCATCTACCCCAGGAACCACTCAGGCTGTCTACAAGCCGACGTTGATGGGAGAGCAGTTAATAACGACCAGACCAGAAACTACAAAACAGGTTAGTGGTGGTAGGAACGATGCGAACACTGCCTTGGCAACATACCTTGGCTGTCTGCGCTGTTGCAGCAGACGGGTTGTTGAGTGCTAAAACGTAACGATTAACAGGTGCACTCGTCACACACATAGGAAGGGTGTTCACCACTGGGAACCAGTACCAACGCCCAGAGGGCTGCATTGGTTACCGCTTACGGCACCATTAATGAGATTGGCACTGAGCAGACCCGCGAGGCCAGCGGCCTCAGGGGAGGTAGAGTCGTAGACTTGGTTGCAGCAGTGGATCGAGCCAGTGTTGCACTGTCCAACATTTGTAGTTTGAGGCGGGCTGCCACCAGGGATGGGGGTGGCAGAGACGAAGACGGCCATAACAGCGGCAGCAAGGAGAGTGACTTTGGAGAACATTTTGAATGTAAAAAATGTGAGTGGGTTGTAAGGAATGTAGATTGTCTGACAGATACTGCAGAAGATTTGGGTATTGGTAGATGGAGATGAATGAAGATGGAACTCGACTAGCTTTTATAGGTTTTTGCCGTCGTCCATTTGTTCCGCCAGGTTAAACTTTTCCCAGCGTGTTCCTCTTTTTTAGGCGTAATTTCCTCGACCGGACGTACGCTTTTGCCGCCCAGGCGCCCAGTGGTATATTTGCAGGCTAGAAGCACAGATTGATGCGTCTCAATTTACTTTCCCAGCGCGCCCCTCATTTTTCCTACGCGTAATTTCTTCGACCGGACGTATGTTTTTGCCGTCCTGCACATACTATATTAATAAGTATTAATGCGTATTTTTTTTACACGTAATTTCTTCGATGGGCCCGGGACCTGAATCCGGCTTGCTGCGCTCTGTTTCCACTACTTATATCTTCGGTAGGTATCCAAGCACTAAGTATACAGATGTATGCATTATCCTGACGTTTTCAGAGGGATATTGGGGTGCTCGAGTTTTAGTCTAAGTTCAAATTCGTCAACTCACCTTTTCCAAACAAGCGCAGAGAACGACCTCATTCATCAAGCTTCTCGGTAACTTCCTGCTTAGCAACTCGCAGGGAAGAACCTGACGAACTGAACTTAGACTAATAGAATTGAGCGTCCCTTATGATAATAAGTGTAAAAACAGACAGTCGGAGACTCAGTTTCGCCAGTGGCATGCGTCAGGCAGTCTCAGGCTGATCGCTTTTCAGCACGCATAAGTAAGAGCATCTAGAAAACTTGGGAAGGTGGATTGAGGGTCGACGGCTCCTTCAAGTCTCCTTTGCATTGATCAATGTTTGCCATTTTTGACTCACCATGTATTTCCTGAGGTACGACAACTTTAGTATACTATTAGGTTTTGGTTTTTCCAGTGAAAATACGCTATTATAAGGCCATATCAAAATCTTTGATGCTGCGCGGAACTTTATCCGGACGGTTTTCGGCCGATTCTTATCCGGATTTCGGGCAGGCCTCACAAGAGATCGTGTTTTATCCGGATTTTTGACTATTTTTGATCAGAACTATTTTCTTTCTGCCATTTTTTGCGCTCCCGGCCCGACGCCTAAGTACTAGTATTTACATATTAACTAGACCGTGTTCCCAGTGCCTATTCAGACATGCGTGCCAAGAACTGGTATCTCATCGTCATCGAGAACATCATGAATTTGCTCCATATGATGCAGCCTACACTTTGCGGGAGGAAGTACAGCTTCGCCAATGTCGGCTTCAGGGATTTTGGTGATGGCGGCGTGACGTACAACGTGCTTGACTTTTTCTGTTTACAATATGTTTTCTTCAACCCATAGGTCCATCACACATAATATTGCATCCTATTTTTCCTTTTTCCGGTTTGTCTGCACCCGTAAATTGATCAGGTTTCTTCGTACGCCCATTTTTCAAGGTGGTTGTGCTGACCGCCAGTTTGACGGTTTCATTTAGAAACTGCTGCGACTGTGACAGACTGTCAGAGACTGTCCCGAATGACATTTCATGTCGAATGTATATACTACCAGCCGTCTGGTTTTTTGTTGAACCGTCCGAGCGGTCATAATCGCAGATCTAGAGTACTATACGGAGGGATAATCATATGCAGAAGGTATATATAGCCATTTGCTCCCATACTGCACCCGAGGACGCCAATAATTAAGCAACATGATGACGGTGCGTCGCGGAATTAGAACTTGACGCAAATATGTTAATGTCAGCAATATGTCGAACTATGGAAAGCGTGATCTGCTGAGTTTTGGTCTGCCGGCCGTTTTTGATCGGCCATCGCTCGGAGCAGATAAGCCATTGCCCTGACCTCAATTTTCAACAGAAATTCCCGCTACTTTAGTAGTGGGCTGTAGTGGGTTTATTCATATTATGGGGTGCCAGCGAAAATCTGCGATCCAGCGAAAAATGGGTCCCGTGATTTGCCGCGACCTCGTGAACATGGTTCAGATGAGACATGAGCAAAAAGTGTGCTATAGGGTTGCGGAAAAAATAGGCATTTATTTACTGTGCCTTTATTTACCACCCAAGATCTTGAAGTAGTAATTTACCAAGTCATGTGGAAGGTCATCTGTATGTCATACTTCTGGAATCCTGGTGTTGTCAAGTTGATTATGCATTGTACTGAGTCATAATTGTGAGAATTATAGTAGATAGCTAGAATGCAAGTCCATACAGGGAATCTAGATGCATGTGAGTGCTGGAAATTTTTGACAGCTAAAAAATGCCTGCTAAAAATCATATGAATTGATCACGTGCAATATTTTACTGGTAATTTACTGGTAAATTACAGCTTGGAATGATATGATATGATAGTAATAAGTCAACTACATTATGTAATAACCCAGGTGCGGAGCAATCTGAACCTCACCGACACTAGATAAAGTGAAGTAAGGTGAAGTAAAGTAAAGTAGAGTAAAGTAAAGAAGAAATGATGAAATGAGACAATATCAAGTAGTGTAAGCTACAAGAACACGAGAGGAAGAGGATGGAGATATTAGAGATAAGAATGAAGGAAGCATTACTGTTTTCTTTTGGTTGTGTTGGTGGTGAGGAGCAAACTCATGACATACTATACCCCAAATTTGAGCCGCTAAGTGAATGGAAGTCACATGACAGTCATTAGCCAAGCGTTGAGTGAGTCATTGCTGCAGCATATGAGTAAAATGCCAAAGATTATGATTGTTGAGAAAATCTTTGATGGGTGGTATCAATCCCTGATAATAGAAACTTCCAGCAGAAGGCCAGTGGATGGAATCAATGAAAAGGGAACATAGGCCAAAGATGTATGTGTTGGTGGTGATGGGATCCGAATATCTGCAAAGCGTCAGAGACAGAGTTTTGCAGAGAGTGTGCAGAATTGTGACAAAGAGTTTGAAAGCATAGGCATTCTGTGAAGATGTGATGGGTAGATTTGAGGACATGGCAACCAAATTGACACCATGGTTGAAAACCATTATGTAGCCTGGAAGATAAGGTTAAGGCTGAATCTAGCTGGTTGCTACATGCATATAATTGGATCACAGCAGAATAAGAAGATCGTGCTCAAGTGTAAGGGTGTTTGGGGGGTGGGTGTTGATTGTACAGGTCAAAGGAAATGACAGAGGGATGAGGAGAAGGAGAGTTGAGATTTGCTAAGCCATTTTTAACAAAAAGAGAGATTGAGGAGTCAAAAAAACCAAAGACAGGTGTGTACAGCATGAATTCATCCATAGTAAAGGTCAGCAAGGGAGCAGCAGGGATGGTCCATTGATGTTGGTGAGAGTGAGATGCAACATGATCCACTAAGTGATTTAACTGGGAAGGTACGGTGTCATGATCAGTATGAGCCCAGACATAAGACAGGGAGGAAGAGGAAATGAGGTGGTGAGTGGATGGCCCTAGAACCTCTTCATCTATTCCTGCAATTGAAACATGGTCCTCAACTTCTTTTGCTGCCCCTGAGATGACCTTCAATATCCACTGATAAAGGGACTGTGCCAGGTGCAAGAAGAGAGCTTGTGGGGTGGTACAAAGAGGATTATTGAGGAGGTTAAGAGAGTTGGAAATGGACCCCTTGTAATTACATAACTCTGTAGTGTGCTGGCGTGGCAAAGCTGTAAGGGGACTAGGGGGGTGCCCTGTGTGCTTTTCCTATTTTTTATGTTTGTCCCATATTTTTCCCCACCTCATTTCCTTCTATTCTTCATTTTCTATGATTTTTCCAGATTTTATTACTAATTTTCCCTTGCTATCATGTTTGTATATGTTGACACTTTTATATTTAGAGGCGGAGTACCCCTTCCGACACATACCCCTTGGTATGATGTCATTCGGTGGCCTTGATCCGCCTATCTCCACCTTTTTCTATTTTTAGGTTATATTTGATTTTTGTCGTCTTCACATATACTGGGCATCAGCAAGGGGATCCTTAGAGTTTTCTCTTCGGATTTCCCTTTGCTAGGTGCGCCCCCAATCCCTGTATTATGTAGCATAATTTTAACTTCAGATTTCCCTTTGCTAGAGGCTTAGGTTGCCCTTATAGTAGAAAACTCTCCCCTAAGGCCCGAGAATCGCGAACGCGCTGCCCAAGATAGGCAGGTACGGACTGGACAATGCTTCCCAAAGCTCCACAGAGTCCCTACACACCGTTCCAGATACTCTCGCCTTTATTACGCCGCCATTTTCGCCAAACGCACTCCCTAGCGACATGGACACATCAGAATGCTTCGACGCGCTTGAAAGCGATGTTTCCGGAATGCGCGTGCAAATCGACTCGCTTAAATCTACGATTGAAAACTTTGTTAGGACCCTCCAGGCTAACCCTACGACCAATAGTTCCCCCTTTACGACTCCAAGCACACCCAACAACGACGTTTTGCCAAACGCGTCCACTAAGGAACGTGCCCAGATCAAACCGTCCCCCCCCGCCGAATTTAATGGTGCACGTGCGCAGGGACGTGCATTCCTTAATTCCTGTGAGTTATACATTAGTCTCCAGTCACATCAATTCGTCGATGAGGCTGCAAAAATTTATTGGGCCTTCACATACATGAAATCTGAACACGCCTATCTCTATGTGGACCGTATCCTACGTCAAACTAAAGAACTCGGTTCTCTACCTTTCTCCACTTGGGGTGACTTTCGAGCTGAGTTCATACGCCACTTCTGCCCCCTCAATGAATGCCACCGAGCAGTGACACGACTTGAGTCATCCACTTACCACCAGGGACGTCGATCTGTGGATGACTATATTGATGAGTTCAAGGATTTGGTGGACATGGCAGGATATGGGAGTGGGTTACCAGTGGTGGTGAAGTTCCGACGGGGGCTCAACCGAGAAATTCAGGACCAGATTGCACAGATGTTGGAAGGGCGCCCAGCGGACGATGATATCCTTGCTTGGTATGAAGCTGCTTCACTCTGTGACGAGAACCGACTCACAAATGCGGCATTTAATGCTGCATTCCGTGCTCCAACTACCACTCATACACCCTACACCTTCAATCGAAGCCTTCCCTGCCCTAACCCCCATTCCTGTTTGTCAAACTCCCACACCAGCCATCAATGTCCCGGTACCAATGGATGTTGATGCAGCCCACAGCCGTGCACATAAGTTGGATCTCTGCTACCGTTGTGGGGAACCTGGACACAGGGCTGGAGCGTGTCCCCATCGTCAGGATATCCGCATGCTCACCCCCAAGGGACGAGATGAACTCCTGCAAGATTTGTTGGCGCTTGTAGATGTTGAGGAAGCGAAGGATCAAGTTGCAGAGGAGGTTAAGCTGGAAGTTGTAGAGGAGCAGGATTTTCCTATTCGCAGCGAGTGAATCGTACGCCCTCACTGCCTGTCCATAACCGCTTTGAAGTCTTGTCAGTTGAATCCCCAGAGAATGAATCCATTTCTGTGACTGCTCCCCTCTCTGACCCTTCGAAGTTGGCTAAAGACGTACCTGCTCTCCCCATCTCTCCTTCTACTCCACGTCCCAAAATTAAATCATGGGAGCGTAAACTACCATGCAAGTATATTGTGGCATCCACTCCCTCTGCACATTCCTTAAACCTAGCCATCGAACTGCAGACGACCGACACTGGACAGATACTCGGTGTCTCTGCGCTCCTGGACTCTGGTGCGACTGGTCTCTTCATCGATTCCCATCTGGTACAACAACATTGTCTAAATACTTGCTCACTCTCACGTCCGATACCTGTATATAACGTGGATGGATCCCCAAATGAAGCTGGTGCCATCCGAGAGGTTGCAGACCTGGTTCTCCATTACAAAGATCATAGTGAGCATGCCCTTTTTGCTGTCACTCAATTAGGAAAGCAAAAGGCGATTTTGGGATATCCATGGCTTCGAGACCATAACCCAGAGGTCGACTGGTGCACCGGGGAGGTTACCATGAGCCGATGTCCATCCTGCTGTCGGACGTGTTTCACAGAAGCCAGGCAAGAACGTCGTGGACAGAAGGCGGCAATACGACGAACTCAGAAGTGTCGTGCTGGACCCCTGCCTATACCTGAAGTGGAATTGGAAGGGGTTCCTGATCTAATGCCGGACTCGGATGATGATGATGAGGACCCAGAGGAAGTGGAGGAGGGTGATTGGATCTTCTACACTGCGATTCACTCATCGCATGAGGTGTGTGCCACATCGAACATATCCCAACGCCTCGCCGAGGCCTTCCACAAAAACAACGCTGCTAAATCCTCTACTAACTCCTTACTCCCTCATCTCCATGAGTTTGAAGACATGTTCTCCAAGGAGTCATTCGACTCTCTTCCTGCGCGTAAGCCATGGGATCATGCGATCGAACTCACCCCCGGCACAACCCCTTCATCCTGCAAGGTCTATCCTCTCTCTCCGGAAGAACAACGGCAGCTTGACCAGTTCATCGACGAGCACCTGGCCTCTGGACGTATTTGACCATTGAAGTCACCCATGGCCTCTCCCTTTTTCTTTGTCAAGAAGAAGGATGGCTCACTTCGACCGGTTCAAGACTACAGAAGACTCAACAACATCACGGTCAAAAATCGCTACCCACTACCCCTCATCTCCAAACTCGTAAACCAGCTCCGTGGAGCCCGATACTTCACCAAGCTCGATGTCCGTTGGGGCTATAATAATGTGAGGATAAAGGAGGGAGATGAGTGGAAGGCAGCCTTTCGTACCAACCGTGGTCTTTTTGAACCGCTTGTCATGTTCTTTGGCCTTACTAATAGCCCTGCCACCTTTCAGACCATGATGAACGACATCTTCCATGACCTCATCCTCGAAGGCATTGTCTGCATCTATCTCGACGACATCCTCATCTTCACTCACATGGTTGAAGAGCACCGTCGCATCACGTGCCTCGTCCTAGAGCGACTTCGACGGTACAAACTCTACCTTCATCAGGACAAATGCGAGTTCAAAAGGACCAAGATCGAGTACCTCGGCCTGATTATCTCAGAGGGTCAAGTGGAGATGGATCCTATCAAGGTAAACGGGGTCACAGCTTGGCCGACGCCCATGAACAAGAAGGAGGTGCAGTCTTTCCTGGGCTTCATCAATTTTTATCGGCGTTTTATCAAGGATTTCTCACATCATGCACGACCGCTGTTCGACTTGACAGGAAAGGAGGCATGGAGGTGGGATAATGCACAACAGGAGGCGTTCGAAAAGCTTAAGGAGATGGTCACTTCCGCTCCGATCCTTACCTTTGCTGACGATTCACGTCCTTTTCGTGTAGAAGCCGACAGTTCTGACTTTGCGACGGGCACTGTGTTGTCTCAGCAGTCTCCAGAGGACCAGAAGTGGCATCCTGTTGCGTTCTACTCCAAAAGCCTTAGTGCTGTAGAGAGAAACTACGAGATCCACGACAAGGAGATGTTGGCGATAATGCGTGCGCTTGAGGAGTGGCGACACTTCCTCGAGGGTGCCCAACACAAGGTGGAAATTTGGACGGATCACAAGAACCTCGAGTACTTCATGACGGCCAAGAAATTGAACCGTCGTCAAGCTCGTTGGTCCCTGTATCTATCTAGATTTGACTTCTCCTTGCACCACCGTCTGGGTCGCAGCATGGGGAAGACCGATGCCCTATCCTGACGTGCAGACCATGGGGATGGCAGCGGTGACAACCAAAACATTGTGCTGTTGCAGCCAGACCTGTTCACCATTCGGGCACTGGAAGGCATCGTACCCCAGGGCGAGGAGCGGGACATTCTACGTGACATTCGTCGTGCAAACCGTAGCGGTTTACATGAGGATGTTGTCGCCCGAGCTGTTAAAGAACTGAGGAAGGGATCGACCCTTTCCTTACGTGCGGCAGAGTGGGCTGAAAAGGAGGACTTGTTGTATTTCAGGGATCGCATCTATGTTCCCAATGACCCAGACCTTCGCCGGCACATCATATCCCAACACCATGACTCACAGATTGCTGGCCACCCCGGATGCTGGAAGACCTTGGAGCTCACCTCACGGAACTATTGGTGGCCACAAATGTCACGGCTCATTGGTCAGTATTGTCGCACTTGTGACCTTTGCTTACGCACCAAGGTCCCTCGTCGCAAGCCTATTGGTGAGCTACACCCTCTTCCTGTTCCAGAGAGTCGTTGGGATGTCGTCAGCATCGACTTTGTGGTGGAATTGCCAGAGTCAAACGGGTTTGATGCGGTGATGTGCACAGTTGACTCAGTGGGAAAATGCGCTCACTTCATTCCCACTCACACCACTGTCAGTGCCCTAGGTGCCGCTCGACTCTACCTCCACCACGTGTGGAAATTACATGGACTTCCTGGTGCCTTCCTCTCGGATCGTGGCCCTTAGTTCATGGCAGAGTTCACTCGTGAGCTGTACCGACTCCTGGGGATCAAACTCCTCGCTTCAACTGCTTATCACCCACAAACTGATGGCCAGACGGAGCGAGTCAACCAGGAACTGGAGCAGTACATCCGCCTCTTTGTCAATGAACGCCAGGACGATTGGGATGATCTCCTTCCTTTGGCCGAGTTCGGGTACAACAACCATGTCCATGCTTCCACTCAACAGACCCCTTTCCTCTTAGACACTGGACAACATCCACGCATGGGATTTGAACCTCGCCAAACTCCCTCACACATTGAGACAGTGAATGAGTTCACAGAATGCATGAGGGATAGCTTGGAGGAGGCAAGGGCAGCCTTAGCAAAGGCGAAGGATGACATGGCGCGATTTTACAACCAACGCCACTCCCCAACCCCTCAGTACAAGGTTGGTGATCGAGTTTATCTTGACTCCAGTGACATCTCCACTACACGTCCATCCAAGAAACTCGCTCATCGCTTCTTGGGACCTTTCCCCATTGTCAAGTGCGTTGGAACACATGCCTATCATCTACGCCTCCCAGCCTCCATGTCCAGACTCCATCCCATCTTCCATGTCGTCAAATTGCTTCCAGCTCCCCCAGATCTGTTCCCGGGACGCCATTCACACCCACCACCACCACCTACAGTGATCGAGGGAGAACCCCAATATGAAGTCGAGTCAATCTTGGACAGCCGTTTGCGTTGAGGAAAACTCCAGTATTTGGTACATTGGAAGGGTTATGGGTATGAGGAGAACTCATGGGTCGAAGAGTCTGACATAAATGCCCCTCGGTTAATCAAGGAATTCCACCGACGGCACACTGCTGCACCGCGTCGCATTCAAGTCATGGACTTTGGTCGTATACGATTTCGAATGCATCGGGGCGATGCATCTTAGAGAGGGGGTGATGTAAGGGGACTAGGGGGGTGCCCTGTGTGTTTTTCCTATTTTTTATGTTTGTCCCATATTTTTCCCCACCTCATTTCCTTCTATTCTTCATTTTCTATGATTTTTCCGGATTTTATTACTAATTTTCCCTTGCTATCATGTTTGTATATGTTGACACTTTTATATTTAGAGGCGAAGTACCCCTTCCGACACATACCCCTTGGTATGATGTCATTCGGCGGCCTTGATCCACCTATCTCCACCTTTTTCTATTTTTAGGTTATATTTGATTTTTGTCGTCTTCACATATACTGGGCATCAGCAAGGGGATCCTTAGAGTTTTCTCTTCGGATTTCCCTTTGCTAGGTGCGCCCCCAATCCCTGTATTATGTAGCATAATTTTAACTTTGGATTTCCCTTTGCTAGAGGCTTAGGTTGCCCTTATAAAAGCCCACTACTCACCTGTAGCTCTGTGAGCAATACATAAGCTCTCTCTCTGGTGGATCATGAACCATATGAGCTTACAATAACATTGATGAGCACCATGACCTGAGCATGATTGGAGAGAGGAGGGGAAATGGCGGGGGGAGAACGACACTCAGTTAAAAATTCATTCGTAACAACAATTCATTCGTAAATAAAATAAAATAAAAATAAAAGAATAAAAGCTCAGGGGACCTGGAAAATGAGAATAGCATTAATTGAGCTGTCCACAGCATGAGAGTGTGGGAGGGCAGTCACGGTAAAAGCTCATGGGACCTGAAAAACAAGAATAGCATTAATTGAGCTCAGGTCCACACCACAAGAGTGTAGGAGAATCTGATCACAGTAAACAGCCTTCCATCTGTCCTCATGAACATGTTTCAGATGGGAAACAAAAATGATGCTATTAATATGTGACAGTGTGGTGAGTAGTGGCAGATGTTGAATGTTGGAGATGTGCTGAGTGCCTCTCTAGCTGTAGCATGGCAATGCAGTGGGATAGCAATGATCAACTGGATACATGTGACTGGCTGCAGTTCTGCCAACAAGATCACATGATCACCTGGAGTGGGCATCCCTGACCACTCCATCCACCCATGTCCTAAATGGTGATGTCCTTGTTGCCTGGAAAAAGAAAAGCAACCAGAAAACAAAGAAAGAAAGAAAATGAGAAAATAAAAGCAATCTAAATTCTAAAATTTCTATGGCCAGAAAAAAACTATGGTTGATATATGGAATAAAATAAAATAAAACTTAACAAGGAGGTGCCCATCCCAAAGCATGGAGGGCTCAACTCAAGTCAGCAAGATGGGGGGTCTTGATCCCAGTTGAGCTTCAGAACAGGAGCAGCAGGTACAGGTGCAGGCAAAATGTAATGTGACAACCATCAATTATGTGATGCATACCCTACATTGATTGATTGTGGAAATATTCTACCACATATATGCCCAATATTCACCAATTGAATGAAGAAAATGATTAAAATATGAGTGAGATACAATCAAAGTCAATCTGGTACAACAAAATACTCATACACAAATGTATTTGGTTATATCTTGCTCAGTTCTCAACCATTTTTGATGACCCAGGGATCGAATTTACCGTGTTATATGTGGAAACACAATATAATATAGTTTCCCACAATAAGACAAGTCTTTTGTGGTTTTACAATAATTTTCAAAAACAAAAGACTGTTAACTGGACTGCAAAAGACTAGTCCACAAATAGACATCTGGTCTGGTCTTTTCCAGTCCAATTCAGTCCAGTTTTGGTCTTTTTTTTGGTCCTATGGACTGGACCCTCAAACACTAAATGCTCCACATTGCACATGGTGTATGAAGGGATGAAATTCTAGCCTTACCAAAATTTCATGGATGGACAAACACAATATTTTCTCACCTGGAAGTCAAGGCATAAAAGGGGGGTAATGTTAGGAAACAGCCCCATTACATAATAATATTTTAATTTTAATTTTATTATGTCAAATTATGTGCACATTGGCAGCAACAATTTACAATATATGTAACATACTATATAAACTAAAATATAGTAGGGGACCCCAATTGTGTTCTCTTAGGTATTCCATGTGGTGTGAAATGCCTTCCTCAGCCAACTAAACTATTAATAACCCCTCACATCAAAACCATCAATCTCCCCATCACACATGTGAATCCTGCCCCCTTCTTGTAGAGAGAACCTGCATGGTCATAGCTAGCAGATTTGTGGGTGACACCCTAACAAAGGGTATGGGTCAATGCTTAAATACCCACAGGTTATCCATGCAGACCCCTACCTAGGATAGAAAGTAATTTCAATATAATTTCTGGGTCATGTGGTCTCAGAAACTCACAACCACAACTGGTTGCAAAATGACGTCTATTGTTGTTTGGGCCCCAGCTAAGTTTCTCCATGTTTTTTTTTTGTTTTTTGTTTTTGTTTAACTAACATAGGTTCTCATCAATCTAGGGGATCTGTTAAGTTCTGAGCTGGAGGAGGAAGTTGTCAGATTTCTGGTTGTACCCAGGCGGTAGAAGTTGATAAGGATTGATTGAGCAGGGGAGGGAACCCGATGGGATTCCAGGGCAAGGTTCACTTGATGTGCCATACCAAGTGTGGGGACAGAAAGGACTTGGCTTCAACTTATAAGAAGTTGTGCCCTTCTCCTTGTCAAATGTCCTAATTTTGAGACAAAGGTAAAGAGGAAGATCAGAGGTCTGGAGAATCTTTGGAGAGGATGAGCTAAAGTTTGAGATAGACTTAAGAGGATATTTGGAGTGTAGTTGGGTTGGAATTAAGTGGGTGACTTGGTGGATTTACAAACTGGCTAATAGAAGACAAAAGTAGCTAGCTTAAATACTAAGGGCTGGAGGCAATCAGAGTTTCCAAGGCTGTGATAATTTGCAAAATGGCCTCTGAGGCAAATATCCTGAAACTGTTTCATTGAATTGGAAATGAGAGAATCTCAACTCTAGGCAGTGCTGCTGATAGGAGGTGGGCTGTGATGCAAGGCGGCTGGGAAGGGTGGTGGAAAACAATCAGAAATCTGGTCGAGAAAATCGGTCTTGACTGTATTTTCCCCTTAGTGCCAAGCCTACGAGGCATGTGAATGTTTGAATCCAAATCAGGAATTTTCTTTTTTTTTGTTGATTTTGATGGGGTCTCCAGGTCTTCCTACAACCACAACCACCACTACCCACAATCCTGTCGATAACTGTGTCCTCCATTCCTTCACACATGGAAAAGATAGCGGCCCTCAAGGCCCAAGAAGAAAAGCTGATGGAGGAGCTTCAGCTCAAAGAGGAGGGTGAGGGAGGCAGAGGAGCACCGGGTTGCAGAGGAGGCTGCAAGAGTGGAGGCAGCAAGACTACAGGCAGAGAGAAAGGCTGTGGAAGAGGAGTGGAAATTAGGTGGCTGCTGCCAAAAGGGCAGAGAAGAAGCGGAAGGCCGGGGAGGCAAACTTGGAAGAGGCTGAGGGGAGCACCTCCCCCAAGAAGAAGGTGAAGGGAAAAGTGTGGGCAGAGGTGCCTGATACTGAAGCTCCTGTGCAGCTACAAGCCACTATTCCTTGTAAAAGATGAGTTCCTTCTTATTCTTGTTGTGATTCAAGGCTGACTTCTAGTAGATGTTCAAGTCAAAAACTGTTGTGTTTCCAGATGGGAACCTGGGGTCACATGTGCAAGCCCTGCACAAAGGCAAAACACAAGTGTGAGGAGGTGGTGTGGGAGGGGCAGGAGTTGCTGGGAGGATCCAGACTGGGGAACAATGAAGGCATGATGGAACTGCTTAGGGAGTTGGTGGGGCAGTGAAGGGAGTGAAGAGGGAACTCTGGGAGCTCTGGGAGCTCTGTGTTATTAGTATAAGGGCAACCTCACTCAGCCTCTAGCAAAGGGAAATCTGAAGTTAAAATTGTACTACATATTACAGGGATTGGAGGTGCACCTAGCAAAGGGAAATCTGAAGAGAAAACTCTAAGGACCCCTTTGCCAATGCCCAGTATATGTGAAGACTGCAAAAATCAAATAATAATCTAAAAATAGAAAGGTGAAGATAGGCAGATCAAGGCTGCCGAATGACATCATACCAAGGGGTAGATGTCAGAAGGGGTGCTCCGCCTCTAAATATAAAACTGTCAACATGCACAAATGTGATAGAAAGGGAAATTAGTAATAAAATAAGGAAAAATCATAGAAAATGAAGAATAGAAGGAAATGAAGTGAGGAAAAATATAGGACAATGTAAAAAATAGGAGAAACACACAGGGCACCCCCCTAAGTCCCCCTAGTCCCCTTACAATTAGTGAGGGTATATTGGCCCTCCAGAATTTGATGTCAGACATCCAGGGGGCATTGGATCCAGAGTGGGGGCAAGAGTCTGAGGAGGAAGAGGAGGATGAGGAGGAAGAGGAGGATGAGGAGGATGAAGAGGATGAAGAGGATGAAGAGGTGCAGGGGGAGCTGCCAGGACTGGCAGAGGAAGTGGAGGGTGAGGAAGTGAGGGAGGAATAGGGATCTGGCAGGGATCCAATAACAATTAGATTCCTTTTTGCTTTTTTATTTATTTTTGAATGAATGTGAATTGGTCTCCAAGTAGGGCACGGCATGGGTAACCCTTGGGTATATTTCCTCATACTCTTACCCATACCCATGAACACCATACCCTTACCCTTACCCATGAACACCGTACCCACATGGGTATGGGTATGGTGTTACTGCGGGTTTCCACGGATTACCCATGGTTATTCACAGGTTTTGAGAAGAATACATATTTTAATGACTTATTACACTAGACTAAGTTAATAGAAACCCCCTCGCTTGCGTTTGGAGTGAGGAAGGGGGTGGTGGACCTATTCTAATAAATAAATTACATTAAATTAATATAGAAAACCCCCCCCCTCCACATTTTGAGTGAGGGAGGGGGTGGTGGTGCCTGTAGTCAATGAAAACAAAACAAAAAACCTCTTGCGTTTGGAGCGAGGGAGGGGGGTGGTGCCTGTAGTTGCCGAGAACAGAATGAGTAACCCCCCTGCTCGCATTTGCAGCAAGAGAGGGGGGGGGTGCTGCCTGTAGTCGTCAATCCCCATTTCCACCCCATGAGCAGTTGCTCGTGGTGGCAGTTGGGTCCTTGGGTCCTCCTCCTGGTCATTGTCATCATTCCACCCACTATCCACCCCACGAGCAGTTGCTCATGAGGCTGGGGCGGGTGGTGTGCCATTGTGACGTGGCAGCATTGGCATGGGGTTGTTCCATGTGAGCTCCTTGTTCCTAGGGAATTCCAATCTAGGAAATGAAAGAAACATAATAGTTAGTTTACAAAAAAAGAAACGAATGAAAAAAAAACTTACCATGGGCCTGGGTGACATGGCACTGTTGGGTGTGTGTCATTAGCTGTCATCATCCGTCGTTATCAGTAGTTTAGAACCTGAAAAAAAAGAAACATAATCAATTAGTTTACAAAAAAACAAGAAATGAAACACAAAAAAACTTACTATAGGCCCAAACGACGTGAATTGTCATTTGGGCCATGCTATGGTGGTGGTTGGATCATCATATAGTTTAGAATCAGACATGTCATGAGTATTCAACAAGGTCAGATGATTACTCACCTGACCAAAATCTGGGTACTGGCATACCCACACATACCCGTAACACCGTGGAAAAGGGTATGGTGTTGCCTGGGTATGGCAATCCCATACCCATACCCATACCTGTGCTGTGCCCTATCTCCAAGCAAAGGAATATTAAGTGGAAAGAGGTCTGGGTTTCCCTGGTGATGATACTCGACCAGGAAACCCAAACAAAACCCACAATAAGGGCTTGAATGGTATAATGCTAGTTAGAGGAAGGTTGCAAGGTGGTACTAAATATCACCGCTGTTACCCAAGGCTATGAAAATGACTCTAGAGGGTGTTTGATGAAGTTCGATAAGGTTTGAGAGTATTCGAAGCTCTGCGATGGTGTTCGAGAGAAGTTCGATAAAGATCGAGAGTGTACAAAACACTGCGATGACATTAGAGGGAAGTTCAAAGACAGTTCAAAGAGGTGCGATGGTGTTCGAAGACAGTTCAAAGAGGTGCAATGATGTTTGAAGGGCTTTATAGAAGATGAGGACACTTTTGACAATGGCTGAGGATAGACTATAGGGATGTAGAAAGGCGTTGAGAGGGGATAGACGATATGCAATAGTTTTGAGAAGCTAGTACGAGGAGTTCAAGGAAATTTGGCATAAAACACTGAACTTCGAGACTAAGTTGAGACGCTTGGACTCAAGAGAATGGCTCTTAAATCAGACGATTGGTGTGAGAGGATGATCTATTCTGTCTTTCTAAGTAGCTAGTACAAGGCTATATATGTTTGGGAGAAGTGATACTAAAAAGGAAATAAAACATGAGGAATACATGAGGCAAGATATAAAACAATAGAGAATCTTTGGAAATCATAAAATAAATGAAAGAAGATAGGAAGGGAAACATATAGAGTCATGATTTATCATGGGTACCTGTCCCCATTGATCCAATATATCATCAAGATGTCAAAGCACCGCAATCGCATCCTAAAATCCCGTTGTTGTGTTTCCTCGTGTCCAGTGGTGCTCGATATGCGACGCACTAACTCTTACAAGGTGTGCTGCATGTATCCGAAGGGCGGTGCAACAGGTATATGGTGGCCAAAGACATTCGAAGTGCTGTGAAGTGTTGCAAAGTCATTCAAAGTTGTTTGAAGTTGTTTGAAGTTGTTTGAAGTCAATTGAAATCGATCAAAGTAGTTTCGGAGCAGTCTCACAGGGTTCATAGGGGTTGGGAGCATGTGTGTTGATGTGTTGATGCCTCTGGAGATGTTCCCAGAGCTTAGTGAGCATGGTGGACCTATCACCGGGTAACAAGTGTGAAAGTCTGTGATGAGTTCCTGGGTGTGATCAAGCTCCATAGCTGGAAGCCAGGAGGTCATTTCATTGGTTCCTTGATAACCTTCCCACCACACAAAATAGAGTAACTTGCATCGGCGACGGTTGTCAATTTTTGAGTCAAGGATTTCCACAATCTCATACTCCAGTTCATTGTCTATAATGACCAGAGGAGGTGGGGTTGGATACAATTAGGAATTGTGTTGGGGGTGTCTTCTTCCAGTTGGGAGAGGTGGAACACAGGATGGACAGCCCGGAGGTGATCTGGAAGTCAAAGGGTAATTGAGTGAGTACCTGGATGGGCAATGATTTCGAAAGGTCCATAGAACTTCTCTGAGAGCTTCTTAGAGGGTTGAGTAGTGTGTAAGTGTTTGCCTTTGACAAAAGCGTAGTCACCAATATTGAAGTCAGGAGTGGGAGCCCAGCATTTGTCTGCAGGACCTTGATAGTGCTTCTGTGCTTCTGTGAGTTGTTTCCGGAGTTCCTGGTGGAGGTCATCAAGGTTGACCACAAAATGGTGCATGCATTGTGAGGCTAGTTCATGCTCTGGGAAAACCGTGATGTTTGGGTGGTAACCCTTGTTGGCAAAAAAGGGTGAAACTCCAGTGGAAGCTGAGGGAGCATTGTTGTAAGCAAATTCCCCCAAAGTAGTAACTGGGACCAGTTATCCTGCTGGTAGTTGCAGAAAATCCGCAAGTACTGTTTGAGGGTCTGGTTGAGGCAGTCTGTCCATCACCTTCTGGATGGTAACCCAAAGTGAAGTGGATTTTCATGTCCAGGGCCTGTCCAAGAGAGTAGAAGAAATGGGAAATGAACTTGGAACCCCAGTCGCAGGTGACATGAGATGGAACACCGTGTTTGGAGAAGACATGCATGACAAATAGATTAGCAAGTTCTTGAGCCATAATTTTGTTTACTGTGGGGATGAAGATGCCCTGTTTGGAGAGTTGGTCTACGATGACTAGAATGGCAGTGTGTCCATTGGAGTCTGGTAGTTGTTAGATAAAGTCCATTGAGAATCGAGATTGAGTTCCAAGGCCTTTCCCAGACTGGAAGTCGTTTCAAAAACCCGTAAGGCTTGTGTCAGGGTGATTTGGAGCATTTGCATGTAGTACAAGACTTGCAAAAGTCCTGCACAAAGGTGCGGAGGTTGGGCCAAACATAATCGCATCGGATGAGTTGAAGGGTCTTGTAGTGACCTGAGAGAATGTGGTCGTGCTTGTATTGTAAGACTTTAAGATGGAGGTCCATGACATCCGGGACGTAAACCCAGTCAAAGTGGCAGAGAAGTTTACTGTCATCTAGAGACCAATTTGGAGCAGATGGTGATGGAAGGTGTGAGGAGGAGATGGGATCCAGAGGGAGTGAGGATCGGATATCATTGTGGAGTTTCTCAATATCCATGAGAACAGCTTGTCAGATGATAGGGGTAGCAAGGAAAGTGGCTCATATGGAGGTTGTTAGTTGTTCTTGAGTAAAGACTGGATGGAAATTGCTCGGGTTTACTGAGGTGAAGTTGCTATTTCCCCCTTTGTGGTAGACATCCCAGCATCTAGTGAGCGCATCAGGTTTAGCCCCTAGCTTCCCAGGGCAGAAGTGAATGGTGAGGTTGAACTGTGAAAGGTATTCTGACCGTTGAGCTTGTTGATGGGTAAGGAGTTTTGTGGTGCTGAAGTATTCCAGATTTTTGTGATCCATGACCACGTCTACCAGATTTCTGGAACCTTCCAGGTACTGCTGCCAGTGTTTGAAGGCTTCAAAGATAGCCAAGAGTTCTTTGTCATGGGTGTCATAGTTCAGTTCAGCTGGACTGAAGGAGCAGGAGTGGAATGCAACCAGATGGATTTCTCTGTCTGCAGTATAGATGGACAAGATAGCTGGCAGTGTATAGTCTGAAGCATCTGTCTCCAGGATAATGCGGGAGTCCAGTAGCCATTGAGTGAGTACTGTGGCATGGGTGAATTCTTCTTTTAATCTGTTGAAGGCTTCTTCACATTTCTTGCCAAAGTCCCATGGTGTGGGTTTCCAAGTAAGTCTGGTGAGAGGGATGACAATGTCAGAATATCTGTGGATAAAGCATTGGTAGAGGTTGCAGAATCCAAGGAAGGATTGAATATCCTTAACCTTTTGAGGTTCAGGCCAGTCAAGGATGGCTTTGACTTTATCTTTGGACATCTGGAGCCCATCAGGAGAGAGGATGAACCCTAAGTATTCCATGCTGTATTTGTAGAACTCGCATTTTTGTGGAGCAGTGTAGAGCACATTTTTTCGGAGTCTCCAAAGAACTTCCTTGATGTGAGCCTTATGTTGACTCATGTCATTGGAGTAGATTAGGATATCATCGAGGTAGACAATGACACTGACATCTAGAAGGTTACTGAAGATGTCATTCATGAGATGCTGGAAAGCTGCAGGTGTGTTGGTGAGCCTGAATGGAACCACCAGCCATTTGAAAGAGCCATAATGAATTGATGATACTCAACCTGGAAACCCAAACAAAACACCTAAAAGGGTCCTATTTGGTATAACACAAGTCAGAGGAAGGTTGCAATTCATTCTAAACTTTCACCGATCTCCAATAATGACACACTAGATGATCCGAACAAAGTTTGGGATGTGCAAAGTAGTTTCAAGGTGTTGCAATATTTTTAGGGATTGCAAAATGAACTGCAAAGATATTGGTGAGTGATGGAAAGGTTGATAAACGATGCGAGAGGTGAGCAACGATGAATATGAGAGGATGACGATAATATCAAGAGGCAAAATGAGGATGAACAAGTTTCGACAAAATCCGAAGAATTTTCAGACTAAAACTTGCGACTCAAACAATGAGAAGAGAGTTTTTAGCTCTCCACTACTAATACTATACTTGGGGGACACTTCCCTTGTATTCATCGTGGATAATACAAGGTTTTGTAGGTTAAAAAGAGATAGTACCAAAAAAGCAATAGTGGGCATGGGAGAACATGAGGCAAAAGAAAACATATGGACTTCAGGGATGAAGTGATAACCAATATGGAACAATAACCACGAGTCTACGGAGTGTGGGAGACAATAAATCAAAATATAGACTGTCCTTTTGTTCTAGAATTGGCTAAATATTGCAAAAATTGCAAAAAAATTGCAAAACATCGTGATGCACCTCGAGGTGATGTGTGCTGCATGAATATAGCCGAAATCTGGTTCGTCAAAGTCGATTATGTAAAGGGGAAGTGATGGGAAGCATGCAAAGTGTTGGGGTCCATGCTGAAGTGTGCAAAGTAGAAACTAAAAATGCAAAATCTTCGAAATGTCTGAAATTTGATCGGAAGCTTGCAAAGTAGTCGAAAAAGGTTCGAAAGATGCCGAAAATGGATGTGAAATGTTTGTGGCTGTGCATTGACTATCTGTGAATCTGCGAAATTTATTTCAGAGCTTGTACTGGCTAGTGGACCTATCAGTGTGTGGAAAGTGGTTATCCACTCATCTCCCTCAGCGATGCAAACTAAGTAATAGGCATGCTGGAGGTCAATTTTAATGAACACATGGGCTTTTCCTGGAGAGTCCAGGAGATCCAAGATTAGCAGAAGTGGGTAGTGGTCCTTCTTTGAGATGCGGTTGAGTCCCCAGTAGTTGATGCACAATTGGAGACTTCCATCCTTTTTCTTGACAAAGAGTATAGGAGTGCCGTGAGGGGATTTGGAGGGGCGGATGAAGCCCGAGCGGACATTCTCTTCAATGAATATTTGGAGAGCTTCCAGTTCAGAGGGCTAGAGGTAGTACATGCAACCCGGAGGTGGGGGAGCATTATCCTCCATCTCTATCTTGAGGTCATAGGAACAATGCGGAGGAAGGGTGTTGGCTTTTTGTTTGTTGAAGACATCTGCAAATTTGTGGTATTCCTCTGGAACATCTGAAAGATCTGGAGGAATTCTGGATGTTACAGAAGATTTGGCCATCAGTCCTTCCAGGGAGAAGGTCATCTGAAAGGCTATAGCCCCAGGGAGTTTGCTTGCATGCATATAAGCGGCAGCATTGATGAAAGAGATCTCAGGAGGTATGAGTTTCCAGGATTTAGAGACCACAGGGTTTTCATGGGTTTCTGCTGGAAGGTTCGGAGGTGAAGGTGACTCACACAAGCTAGCAGAGTCAGGAGACGTCAAGGGGGAAGGACCTCTTTGAGCTGCAGAGCGGAAATTTATTTGGCCTGAAGACCAGTCAATCAACGGATTGTATTGCTTCAGTCAGTTATGACCAAGAACTGCGGAATGGGAAGAGTCCAGTGAGGTTACATAAATGTTAGATTGAACACTTCACCAGACAAAAAAGTGACTGGAAGTTTCACGACCTGGGTTATGGTGGAGTTGCAGGTTCCATCAAATAGTCACAGTCCGACCAGAGAAATGATTCCGGTACTAAGTTGGTTGTCCCACACAAATGATGAATCTAGGAAACAATGTGAGGAACTAGAGTCAATAAGAGTTCAGATTTTTAGGGAATGCTTGGAAAGGGATAGCAGGATGGTAAGGGATTCAGGATCAGAAAGAGCAGTGATGAGTCCAGTTGATACCTGACATTGAGTTCAACCCAAACAAAACACAAAACCTACATCTGCAGGCGTGTTTGAGATGTGAAGGTTTGATTAGGGGCCTTGGATCGTCCTCCAAGATGCAACAAAACAATCAAAGATTTGCACAATAGCATGGTAGAATGTGGAATATGAGATAGGAAGGGGAGACATAATATGACTTGTGCAAGGTTACACAGAATCTACTATAACCTGTACTTGATATATCAGGAAAAAGTGCAATGAATCGAAAAAGCACAATGATGCACAATGTGGCTATACGAAGTTGTTATACAAAAGTGCAATGATGAGCTATGACACAGGTAGCAATACGAAGACACAACACAACCATATGAGGGACTAGATGCAAAGTAAAACCTCGAGACACAGCAAACTGAAGTGGGGAAAATTTTCTTCTTCTTATTTTGCACTAGTTACAAGGTTTTTATGTCACAAAAACTATATAAAAAGGAGATAGAAGAAATGAAAAGTGCAACACATTTGTAAGTTCCATCCACAAGGAATGTAAGGCTTTTCTGCATGATGTGCTTCCGCAACTAATTACCCTATGCAGGGTATAGTCTGACTGTGAATTGATCAGGGGCTATTTCCACTTTTGATGTGCCTCTGGGTCTCATGCTCTTGTTCTGGGGCTGTATGCTTTGGTTTTCTGCAGCGTTAATGTGATAGCAATCGGGTATTTGTCCAGACCATGGTTGTGTGCTGTGTGCTGCCAAATAACACCAAAGTGCAACAATCAACAGAAAGTGCATGATTGTCAGAAAGTGCAGGCTGGGTGCATATTGGCTATCTCCAGGGGCATAAGTGGCTATTGGTGATGCACAAACCATTGGATGGTATGGAGGTTTCCGTACTTGATATACAGTAGTGCTTGTGAACAGCACAACACAGAAGGTGGCAAAAGCACAGAAAGTGCAAAAAGCAGCAAAAGTGGCTTAAGGCAGTGGTCTGTAGGGAACTGCATGGGTTTCCCACACTCTTATTTCCTAATTTATTCAATGAGTTTTGCATAAAAACTCATGAAAAAATGATTTTCTGATAGCTATTCAATGGATGCTTGTGATGCAAGGGACAAAATAATTTATTTTCAACCTTGTCACATGACAAATGTCTCCCAAGTATTGTTTTATGTGTTAGATCACAAAGAGCCAACAAAAAGCTTTCAGAAAATCTTTTTTTCATGATTTTTCATGCAAAACTCATTGAATAAATTAGGAAATAAAAGCGTGGGAAACCCGCAGGTAAAACCCATGCAGTTCCCTAGTGGTCTGGTCAGGAGTTGAGTAGAGATATGCGGGATCACAACATATGTTTCGTACATGCGCAGAGAGGTGGGGAGCCATATCAGTGGACACATTGAGATGGATGTAAGCAGCCAACTGGGAAAGGTCAATGCAACCCTCAGCCCCAATGGTGTGTTCCCAAGGGTTGTGGACTATTTTTATGAGTCTGCAGAGTCCAGCTTGGACGCAGTGACTGCTGCAGCATGAGCTTTGGCTGCTTTGGACTTCAGACAATTTCTGGCTCCATGTCCTTTCTCACCACAGTCCCTCTTTCATGCGGTGTTTGTGCTCATCTCTGATTAGTTTACCATCTTTTCCCAACTTGTCAGAAATAGAATTCTTTGGTTTGTCCCTCTGGAAGTTATTCTTCAACCCCAAGGAGCTGCCAGATGAGGATTGGTTTGTGCGATTAGAGCTGGACAAGGACTGATAGGGAATGTCATGGGTTTGTAAACCCGTGCAGGTAGACACCACAGGTGCATAAGGGTATGGGTATGGGTTGGGGTTTAGTAACCCTCGCCCAACCCACACCCATGATGTGGGCATAGCGGGTTTTGTACATGAATGTAGGGCTTGGGCCAAATACTGGTATAAACTATTAAATAAATTATTTCCCCTCATTGTTGTTGACATCATCCTCCCCTCTCCATGTCATTGTCATTGTCGAGTACCTGCAATCCACCCCACGAGCAGGGGCTTGCAGCGGTGTGGGGCAAGTGCTGGGTCAGCTTCATTGTCCTGTTGTCGTCAGCGTGGTCAGCAGTTCCAGTCAGTAGTTAAAAAAATTTTGTTAGTAACAAAAAATGAAATAGAAGGAAAAAAACTTACCAATGGCCCAAGAGATGTCGTTTGATGTCTCTTGGGCCTTTTTTGTTTGCCTTGCCTCCTCCTCATTGTCTCCCCCTCCTCTCCCATCATTCCATCCTTGTTCCATTTTCATTTGGTTTGGTGGTGGCATTGCTGTTCTCTTGCTGTTTTGTAGTTGGACCCATTCCCACCCCACAAGCAGTCGCTCGTGGCGGTGGTTGGGGGTGCTTTCATGGTCCCATAAGTGGCCGCGTCATCCTGATGTTGTTTTGTTGTTATACATCAAAACCTATAAGACACAAAAATATAAGTTAGTTGAAAAATAAAAAGCAAAGAATATATAAAAAGAAGTTTACCACGGGCCCAAATGACAATAACATCATTTGGGCCCATTTCTGTGGTTGGTTCTATGGGTAGGTGGAAGGGAGGAAGTGGCAGCATCATTGAGAGTGGTGGTTGATGTGGTGAGCATACAAATATGTGTAAACATATAAATGATCAGCGATTGCTTTTAATGTGTTTCAATCCCATACAGGTTTTGATACCCAACCCATGACCCATACCTATCAGAACCTGTACCCTTGTGTACAGGTATGGGTTTTGATGGGTACGGGCACATGTTGCCCTGAAAAACCCCAGGGTAGCCCATGACATTCCCTAAGGACTGAGGTTTGGATATAGTTGGAATTGGAGCTAGGAGAACCTTTAGATTCCTTTTTCCTGGGGTGTGCAGGATTTCTGGGGGTCTTTGCTTCTAAGCAGGTTTTTTCTTCCTGCATCCAATAGATGTTGTCAGCATCCTGAGCTTTAAAACATAGGGATGCTAAGGTTTTGGGTCATCCCCCCCGCAATACTTCTATGCAAAGGTGGAGTGGAAGACCTCAGAAGTACTGGTCGCAAAGAGCAGCCTCATTCCAGTTGACCCAGGATGCTAGTTCCCAGAAGTCCACATTATACATCCACCTTTCTTCATGGTGAGTTCTGAAAGGGCTTTCTCTGCATCCCCAACAGGGTTATGAGGACCAAAATTACCTTCCAACTCACTAAGGAATACCTCATAGTTCCACATCCAATGAGCAGAATTTGTTGGGTCATTGAGCCCAGGTTCAAACCAGCTAAGGGCTGACCCTTTGATGTAGGAAAGGATGAATAGGATCTTCTTTTCATCGGAAGCAAAAACTTGAGGATGATCACGGAAGTGAAGGTTGCACAAGACTAGGAAGTCCTGAAGTTTCCAGGGATTGGTCCCATCAAAAGTGTCAGGATCTCGAACTTTGATTTTCTCAGTTTTGGGTGCTTGATTCTGCTGGAGGGTTTGGAGACTATCTGAGAGGTCAAAGAGATCATTGAGGAACCTATCTCCTGGGTCAGGATTTCCGCCATTGGGAGGTAGAGGATCAGCAGGGTTGTCAGGATTGGGGTCATCCCTGGTGCCATCAGGACCGCTAGGGTCATCAGGTCCACTGGGAAGTCCATCCTCTTTACCTGGACCTTCCTCGTCGAAGGGGTTAGATTGCCCAACATTCTCTACATACTCAAGTGGAGTCATATTCTGAGGGGTCTCTGGAGGCTGAGACATGAGGTTTGCACTGATGGAGGGTGCTCCAGACCCAATTTGTCTGAAGATGTTGGATGGTCTGGTGGATACACCAAAAGTTGAAGCATGCCTAGGGGAAGGAAGTATAGATCAGCAGATTGCTGATAAACCTGGTACTGCGCCAGCATGGCAGGAGTTTCTTGTAGTTCATTGAGTCTGTGATTCAGTGGGAGTCATAGGAAGGTTTTAGAAGATAGAAGATGGGATGGGTTTGATGAGAGTAGTGAGAGTTTGTAAATAATGTTAAGTTCTGGGCTGGAGGAGGAAGTTGTTGGATTTCTGGTTGTATCTGGGTGGTAGAAGTTGATAAGGATTGATTGAGCAGGGGAGGGAACCCGATGGGATTCCGGGGCAAGGTTCACTTGATGTGCTGTACCAAGTGTGGGGACAGAAAGGATTGGCTTCAACTTATAAAAAGTTGCACCCTTCTCCTCATCAAGTGTCCTAATTTCAAGACAAAGGTAAAGAGGAAGATCAGAGGTCTAGAGAATTTCCGGAGAGGATAAGCTAAAGTTTGAGATAGGCTTAAGAGGATATTTGGAGCGTAATTGGGTTGGAATTAAGTGGGTGACTGTTAGGAAACCACCACATTACCTAATAAAATTTCAGTTTTTATTTTATTATGTCAAATTACATTACATGATGCCAAATGACGCTACACTTTGATACCATGAGAATTTTAGTTCGCACACATCAATATGTATGCACATGTATGAGTGCATCGGTAACAACAATGTACAATATATGTAACATAGTATATAAACCCTAAATATACACCTAGGGGACCCCAGTTGTGTTCTCTTAGGTATTCCACCTATGCTTTCAGTGTGAAAGGCCTTTATCAACAAACTCACCTATTAATAACCCCTCGCATCAAAACCATCAGTTCCACCATCACGAGCGCGGATCCTACCCCCTTCTTGTAGAGATAACCGGCACAGTCTTAGCTAGCAGATAGTGGGTGTTGCCCTAACAGAAGAACACAACTGCCCATATCAGTGCGCCTCCTCTTACTTGCGCATACATCATTGTTTCACCATGCTACATCCAATTACTCATCCTTTTGGCACGAGCCAGAAGTACTTGTACATATGTAATCTACCTTTTCTTTCATAAGCCGACACCAGGCCTCACCTTACATTGTGACTGCCAGTGATTGAGAGGCAGCACTCATCATTAGGACAGCTGCAACCAGACAACTGATTGGATCTGGTTTAGTTATGATTTACATCACTCTATTCAGACAACTATTTTAGTTACAAGCCAAATTCAGTGTTATCTCTGAGATCAGGCACTGTTGGAAGGGTTATTGATCCAAAGTGTCAAATTAGGTGCCCGACGAACGACAAACAATTGACAAATGATTGATGAACAATTGACAAATGATTGACAAACAATTGATGAACAATTGATGAACCATCACATGACCCGTAAACATTTGGAGAGGTCTCAAAAAAAAAAAAAAAAATCTTGAATTTGTTGAAGAAGTGATTCATCACAGATTTTACCATTATGTCCGAACCCTCAACTTCTAGTCCTGGTCCTAATCCTGGTCCCACACCAGTGCTAGAGGCGAAAATTGATGTGCTTACAGCACAAATGTTGCAATTAGTGTCAGTGTTGGCAGCATCACAAGCCAAAGTACAGCCAGAGACAACAGTAGAAAGAGATGATGAGATGGAGGAGATGGTGGAGTGGATGTCACAGGAGGATGAGACAGTGGAGAAATCCGGAAATGGAAAAGCGTGCTTACCTAAGTATGCGTCCCCACAAATCTTTGACAGTACCATGGAGAATACAAAATCCTTCATCAGCTCTATTCTACTGTACATCCATGGGAGGAAGCCAGAGTTTCGTACAGCCAAGTCTAGGATTATGTTTGCTCTCTCATACATTCAGGGGGGGAAAGCACAGTTCTGGAGAAACAAGGCTATTAATCAAATTGCCACGGGAAATAAACCATTTGCAACCTTCAAGGAATTTCTGGAGAGATTGGAGGCACAGTTTGGAGATGTCATGATCCGTTCCTCGCCCACTCGGAACCCGCAACCTTCCGATCTTTTCCGCTTTTCCTAACTCAACTCCTACCGCCTTCATTCCGGCCCCCTTGTACTGCCCACACTGCTGTGCACCAGGCTGCCATCTAGTTTTGCAAATTCGACTACGGATTCCTGTGCGGCCTCCGCTAGGCAATTTATCTACACAGTTGAGACACTGCCGCAGTTTCCGTTTCCATTCCGCTCTTGTTCCAGACTCTAGTATTTAAGCTTAGTTAGTTTCGCTTTGTATTCCTCAGTTCATATATCGACATAGACTCAACTTTACCCTGTCAATCTAAAACCTCCTTCTACTCCAACTCCTGACCTCTAAGAGTCTGAACTCCATTCAACTCAACCTCTAGTTCCCCTCTGAAGTTCTAGTCTCATCTGAACTTAACCTAAGTCCCTCTGTACTCCTTCCCGCATTTACCCGCACTCTCCCGCTCCTATCTCTAAAACCTCTACCCAAAATTGGGACACCAGACGAGGTGAAGGGCGCAGCTTCTTACAAGCTGAAGCCAAGTCCTTTTCGTTACCCATCCGCATAATCCGCTACAACCCGACAATCTTCCGCTCTCAAACACCCGCTGGGTCCGACCGGATTCCAATGAGCCCTTTTGGATCAGTTCTTAACAGTATATACAAACTCACACTTCACTCGTCTCTTCTCCTATGACCCCAACTGAAACTCACCAGCGCACAACCAGAAACTCTCAGCGCGCCGGTACCATTCCAGGGATCTCTGCAATTCAGCGATCCACACTTCCTAGCCCACGACCCGCCTCAACATTTGGAGTAACTTCCAGACCTTCCAACATTTTCCGACAAATCGGTTTCGGAGCCCCATCAATCAGTGCAAACCTCATGTCTACTCAAGCTCAACAATCTCCTGTGAATCCGGAAGAACCCCGACCCATGACTCCCCTTGAGTACGTAGGGGGCATCAACCAGCCTGAACCCTATGGGTTGGAAGATCGTGGTCTAGAGGACGGACCTCCTGGCGGACCCGATGACCCTAGTGGTCCGGACGGCCCTGGGGGTGACCCCGATCCCAATGATCCTGATGATCAACCTCCCGTGGGGGGAAACCCTGATCCAGGGGATAGGTTCATAGATGTTCTTTACAACCTCTCGGAGAGTATCCGCACCCTCCAACAAAATAACGCACCCAAGACCGAGAAAATCAAAGTTCATGACCCCAACACCTTTGATGGCTCCAACCCAAAGAAACTTAGAGACTTCCTAGTCTCGTGTAACCTTCATTTCCGCGACCGTCCACACATATTTTCTTCTGATGAGAAAAAGATCATATTTATCCTCTCTTATCTCAAGGGATCAGCTCTCAGCTGGTTTGAGCCCGGTCTTAACGACCCGACTGATTCTGCACACTGGATGTGGGATTATGAGGCTTTTCTTGCTGAACTAGAGAGTAACTTCGGCCCGCACGACCCACTTGGGGATGCAGAAAAAGCTCTTTCCGATTTAGCAATGAAGAAAAGTGGTCGCATCACAAAGTATAACATTGACTTTTGGGAATTAGCTTCTAGGGTCAACTGGAATGAGGCAGCCCTCCATGACCACTATTTCCGTGGTCTTCCGCTCCAACTTTGTATAGAAGTCCTTCGGGGTGGTAAACCCGACACCCTTGCAGGACTGTGCTTGAAAGCACAGGACTGTGACAATATCTACTGGATGCAGGAAGATGAAACCCAGTTTGAAACTAAGAATTCCAGGAACTCTTCTAACCCTGTCAAGAAGGACAACCCCAAAGGTTCCTCCCAGTCCACCAATCAATCCTCATTGAGCTCCCCTCGGGGAAACTCCTCCAACCAGCAGCCCTCCACAACAAAGAACACTTCCAAGTTGTCCATCTCTGACAAGTTGGGGAAGAACGGCAAACTTACTGCGGATGAACGAGAACGTCGCATGCAGGAAAGACTTTGCCTCTACTGCGGTGAAGAAGGGCACGTAGCAGGAAACTGCCCGAAGTCTAAAGCCACAAAAGCCTGTGCATCCACTGTAATTCCCGATTCTGCAGACTCGGAAAAATAGTCCGCAACCCTCAGGATACAGCCATTGGGGCTGGGGGTTGCATTGACCTTACCCACTTGGCTGCCTATGTCCATCTCAATGTGTCTGCTCTTTCCGACCCTGACTCCCTAATCATCCTCTTAACTATTCCTGACCTTTCCGCCCCTGTCTGAACCCTCATTGATTCTGGTTCATCCCACTGCTTTCTTGACTCCTCTTTTGTGTTGAATAACCAACTCAGCACGGAATCCATTAACCCGATCAGTTTACGACTCTTTGATGGATCTTGCAACTCCACCATAACTCAAGTCGCCCAACTTCCGGTCACCTTTCCTACCGGTGAAATGTTCAATCTGTCATTTTATGTAACCTCGCTCGACTCTTCCTGTTCTGCAGTACTTGGTCATAACTGGCTGAAGCAATACAATCCGTTGATTGACTGGTCTTCAAGCCAAATCACTTTCTGCTCTGCTGATCATAGAGGTTCAGCACCCCAGACGTCTCCTTTGTCCCCGAACCTTCTGGTAGAAATCCTTGAATCCTCCGCATTTTCCGAACCCCCCATTCCTCCTAAGTTTACACCTCCTGACATCTCTTTCATCAATGCTGCCGCTTATGTGCATGCTAGCAAACTCCCTGGGGCAGTAGCTTTCCAGATGACCTTCGCTCCAGAAGGGTTATCCACCCGCTCGACCCAATCCTCAATCCCACCAGATTTATCCGACATTCCTGCCGAGTATCATGAATTCGCCGATGTCTTTAATAAGAATAAGGCAGACACCCTTCCTCCACATTGTCCTTATGACCTCAAGATAGAGATGGAGGATAATGCTCCCCCTCCTCCGGGTCGCATGTACTCCCTCTCTCCCTCCAAATTAGAAGCCCTATGAGTCTTCATTGACGAAAACGTCCGCTCAGGCTTCATCCGTCCTTCTAAGTCTCTGCATGGAGCTCCTATACTTTTCGTCAAGAAGAAGGACGGTAGCCTCCGACTTTGTGTCGACTACCGAGGACTCAATCGTCTTACAAAGAAAGACCGCTATCCCCTTCCTCTCATTTCCGACCTCCTTGACTCTCCCCGAAAAGCCCGCTTGTTCACCAAGATAGACTTGCAGCACGCTTATCACCTAGTCCGCATCGCGGACGGTGACGAATGGAAACTACTTTCCGCACCTGCTACGGATCCTTCGAGTGGTTGGTGGTTCCCTTTGGACTCACTAATGCACCCGCAGCATTCCAGCATTTTATGAATGACATCTTCAGCGACATGCTGGATGTTTGTGTCATCATGTACCTCAATGACATCCTGATCTATTCAGATGACAAGTCCCAGCATGGGACTCACGTTAAAGAAGTCCTCCGCTGTCTCCGGAAAAATGGACTTTACACCTCCCCACAGAAATGTGAGTTCCACAAAGACACCATTGAATATTTAGGTTTCATCCTTTCACCGGATGGACTTCGGATGTCTGAGGATAAAGTCAAAACCGTGCTCGACTGGCCCGAGCCTAGGAAAGTTAAGGACATCCAATCCTTCTTAGGCTTCTGCAATTTTTACCGCCGTTTCATTAACGGTTATTCAGACATTGTCATTCCACTTACCCGCTTGATGCGGAAATCCGCACCTTGGGACTTCAACAAGAAGTGCCGAGACGCCTTTGAGAGGCTCAAACAAGAATTCACTCATGCACCTGTCTTAACCCAATGGGTACCCGACTCACAAATGGTACTCAAAATGGATGCTTCCGACTATGCCCTAGCTGCTATCCTTTCGGTTTACACTGCGGATGGAGAAATCCATCCAGTTGCTTTTCATTCCTGCTCCTTCAATCCCGCTGAACTAAATTACGACACACATGACAAGGAACTCTTGGCCATTTTTGAAGCCTTCAAACACTGGAGGCAGTACTTCGAGGGTTCCGCAAACCCAGTTGATGTGGTCATGGACCACAAAAATCTTGAGTACTTCAGCACTACCAAGTTGTTCACCCGCCGCCAGGCCCGTTGGTCTGAGTACCTTTCCCAGTTCAATCTCGTCATCCGCTTCCGCCCTGGGAAACTAGGGGCCAAGCCAGATGCACTCACTAGATGTTGGGACATCTACCGCAAAGGGGGAAATAGCGACTTTGCCTCTGTAAACCCGACCAACTTCCGACCTGTATTCACACAGGAACAACTCTCCTGTTCCCTCCGCGCCACTTATCTCGCCACACCCATCCTTTGACAAGCAGTAATCATGGACGTTGAGAAACTCCACAATGACATCCGCACCTCTCTTCCCCTTGACCCTATATCTTCTGTTCATCTCCCGACACCTGTTGACCCCAACCGGACCATAGACGAGGCAGGACTTCTCCGCCACTTCGACCGGATTTATGTTCCGGATGTTGCGGATCTCCACCTCAAAGTCCTTCAATACAAACATGATCACATCCCCTCCGGCCACTTTGGACAAAACAAAACCCAGCAGCCTGTCTGCCGGGAATACGTCTGGCCAAACCTCCACACCTTCGTCCAGGAATTCTGCAAATCCTGTACGACTTGCAAACGATCCAAATTGCCTCGACACAGGCCCTACGGGTTCCTAAAGCAACTTCCAGTTCCGGAATGACCCTGGAATTCCATCTCCATGGATTTCATTGAACAACTACCCGACTCCGCTGGTCACACTGCTATCCTAGTCATCGTTGACTGCCTCACCAAACAGGGCATCTTCATTCCAACTGTCAATGAAATCACAGCCCAAGAACTAGCCAACCTGTTCATCCTCCACGTCTTCTCCAAGCATGGTGTTCCGTCGCACATCACTTGCGACCGGGGATCCGAGTTCGTCTCTCATTTTTTCCGCTCTCTTGGAAAAGCACTCAACATGCAGATCCACTTCACTTCCGGTTATCATCCACAAGGTGATGGTCAGACAGAACGACTTAACCAGACCTTGGAACAGTACCTCTGGATCTTCTGCAACTATCAGCAGGATGACTGGTCTCACCTCTTGCCCTTGGGTGAATTTGCCTACAACAATGCTCCTTCCACCTCTACAGGCGTATCACCTTTCTTTGCCAATAAAGGTTACCACCTGAACATTTCCGTCTTTCCAGAGCGCGACTTAGCTTCACAGCGTGCCCGTGAATTCGTCATCGATTTAGACGACCTTCACCAGGAACTTCAGAAACAACTTGCGGCTGCTCAAGAACATTATCAAGGTCCTGCGGATAAACATTGGGCACCCGCACCTGACTTTGACATTGGTGATTTCGCTTATGTCACTGCGGAAAATATCCGCACCACCTGTCCCTCCAAAAAACTCTCCAAAAAGAACCATGGTCCTTTTGAAATCATCGCCCGCCCGGGAACTCACTCAGTCACCCTGTGGCTCCCGGATCACATGCGGGCTATTCACCCTGTTTTCCATGTCTCTCAACTAGAGATACACTCCCCAAACACAATTCCAAATCGAGTACAACCTCCACCTCCTCCGATCACCATCAATGACGAGCTCGAATATGAGATCGCCAAAGTCCTCGACTCCAAAGTCGACAACCGACGTTGCTGCAAGATTCTCTACCTCGTCCAATGGGAAGGTTACCAGGGAACCGACAAAGAGACTTCCTGGCTACCTGTTATGGAACTTGACCATGCCCAAGAACTCCTTGCGGATTTTCACACCCGCTACCCACAGAAAATCAGACCGTTACCCGCTTAAAGACAATTCACGTTACTTATTCACTCAGTCTGAACTCAGAACAAACTTTATTGAAAAAAGAATTTTTTGGATCCAACCGGATCCCTACACTACCTCTGCTTCTCCCTCTCCATCTTCATCATCCTCTCCTCCGACTTCACCACCTTCCTCCGCTTCTCCACCTTCCCCGCCTTCATCCTCCTCTTCCTCACCCTTGCCCTCCTCCACGTTGTCTGCCCACCTTTTTTCCAAATATCTTTGGAATCCCGCCCAGTTGTCTCCAGACTGGTGGATCCTGCGCCTCTCCCATTGGGACTCTCATACTGCCCGCTCCACTTCCTCCTCGTCCTCGTCACTCTCCCCCTCGATACTTTCATCCGCCTCCCACTCCGGGTCCATTGCATCCCAGATCTCCTCCATCGACTCCCTCACCGCTGTCACCACCTCCCCAAACCCTTTCCTCACCACCTTCACCAGCTGCCATAGCAGCTCCACCACTTCTCTGCTATTTTCCGGCGGGCCCACTGTTCCCGCTCCGGACCTCGCTTTTCTTACTGTTGGGGCCTCCTGCCCCTCCCACATGACCTCCTCGCACTTGTGCTTAACGTGCATGCAGTTATCGCACACGCGTCCCTTCGCACCCATCTTGAAGCACGAAATTTTTTGATATTGGCACCTAAGCCACTTGTCAGTTTGAAAACATTGAAAGAAAACCAACTACGCACCTTTTGCAGGGCAAGGCGGCCTGCACCTGCACTGGACTCGCCAATTCTTCTGACCCCACCCGTGCCCTTGACGTGGCAATCTTCTTCTTCTTTGGGGACTTGCTCCCCTTGGCCTCGTCCTCCAAACCTGCAGCCACAGCTGCCCGCTTCTTCTCCATGCGTTTTGTGGCCGAAGCCTCTTTTTTCCACGCCGCTGCCTGGCACGCCTCCTCTGCCTTTGCAGCCTCCTCTGATGCCTTCTGTGCCTCCTGCACCCGACGTTCCTCCTCCCTTGCCACCTCCTCCAATTCTCTCACCTCCCGCTCCATCTGCTCTTTCATCTCCCGCTCCCTCTGTTCGTACTGAGCCTTCATTGCGGCCAATTTCAGTTGAGCGGAGCCTGCTGGGGGGGACATTTTGTATAGGTGATGGAAGAAGGAAAACAACAAAAATTTTCAACCAATTGCCGCATTCGGGAGTCAACCAACTTCCTCATTTGGACTCAAACCTTCACGTGCCTCGTAGGCTCGGCACTAAGGGGGAAATACTGTCACGATCCATTCCTTGCCCACTTGGAACCTGCAACCTTCCAATCTTTTCTGCTTTTCCTAACTCAACTCCTACCGCCTTCGTTCTGGCCCCCTTGCACTGCCCACACTGCTGTGCACCAGGCCGCCGTGTACAGCAACCATGGCTGCCTTCCAAGGCTGCCGTCTAGTTTTGCAAATTCGACTACGGATTCCTGTGCGGCCTCCGCTAGGCAATTTATCTACGCAGTTGAGACACTGCTGCAGTTTCCGTTTCCGTTCCGCTCTTGTTCCGGACTCTAGTATTTAAGCTTAGTTAGTTTCGCTTTGTATTCCTCAGTTCGTATATCGACATAGACTCGACTTTACCCTGTCAATCTAAAACCTCCTTCTACTCCAACTCCTGACCTCTAAGAATCTGAACTCCATTCGACTCAACCTCTAGTTCCCCTCTGAAGTTCTAGTCTCATCTGAACTTAACCTAAGTCCCTCCATACTCCTTCCCGCATTTACCCACACTCTCCCACTCCTATCTCTAAAACCTCTACCCGAAATTGGGACACCAGACGAGGTGAAGGGCGCAGCTTCTTACAAGCTGAAGCCAAGTCCTTTTCGTTACCCATCCACATAATCCGCTACAACCCGACAATCTTCCACTCTCAAACACCCGCCAGGTCTGACCGGATTCTGATGAGCCCTTTCGGATCAGTTCTTAACAGGAGACCCTAATCCAAAGGCGACAGCCAATGCTAAATTAAAGACCATGCACCAAGGTTTCCTAACGGCGGATGAATTTATTTTGCAGTTCAAAGCAGAAGCTTCGCAAATGGATATGGGAGAAGCTGCATTGGTAGAGTTTTTGAAAGCAGGATTAAATCCCTCTTTCTATCTACCGACTACCTTCTATGCCAGAGAAGTTGGATGAGTGGTATAATTGGGCAATGTGCCTTGACTGGCAATATTGGCAGGAACAGGCAGAGTCAAAGTTGATGTACAGAAGTAGTAAATTTGGAAAGCCATCAGGAGGAAAGTCGGAGAAAGGAAAGGCACCTCAGGTGCAAGCTCCGAGGGCACAGCCACTGGCCATGGCAGTGACACCTATAGTTACGGAGTCAGCAGCACCAGCAGAGGCAATGGAGGTTGATCAAGCAGGGAGACAAGCCCCACTTAAATGTTTTAACTGTGGGCAGTTAGGACACATTGCTAGGAATTGTAGGCAGAAAAGAAAGATTAGGGAAGCTACAATTGAGGAAGTGAAGCCGGAGGAAGGCAGGCAGAAGAATTTTGTGAAAGAGTCCCAGTGAAGGTTTCCCCATTGGTGACCCAGAATCGTTACAATGTATTAGTATCCGAGGAAACCCAGAGTAAATCAGAAAAGGAAATCAAGGAGGAGTACAACTGTTGCAAATCACGTGACCAAGAAATTTGCCAAGCACTATTTCTGAAAACCCCTAAATTCTTTATTTGCTCTGCATGAATAGAACCTGAAATCACCTTGACTGTGGGACTGAAGACAGTGGACACACATGCAGTGATTGATGTGGAAGCATTGCTTGATAGTGGTGCTACAGGATTATTCATTAATCAGTCCTTAATTACTGGAAACGGTATTAACACACGCAAGCTGGTGCAACCTATAATGGTGTACAATATTGACGGAACAGTCAATCGTGGAGGAACTATCAAGGAGGAGGTGACTAAGGTACTAAAGTATCAGGAGCATCAGGAGCGAGCTGTATTCAAAGTGTGCAATCTTGGGAAAACCAATCTAATAATAGGATGTCCGTGGTTACGGAAGCATAATCCTGAAATTGATTGGAAAACTGGGAAAGTACAAATGACTTGTTGTCCTAAGGAATGTAATGTGTATGGGAGGAAGATGAAGAAGGAAAAAGGAGAAAGAGAGAGAAAGAACATCCGAGGAAGTATTCTGTTATGATGGAGGAAGTGGAGGATGAGGAAATGCCAAATGGGGAAGTTCCGGTCATGATCGAGAAAGAAGAGCAGAAGCAAACCTTTAGAGCAATTTGTGGAGGACAGTCATGGGACAAGAATATTGTGAAGGTGGAGAGGCCAGTGGAGGAGTGGGTGCCAAAAGTGTATAATGAATATCTGTCAGTGTTCCAGAAGAAGGAGTCTGAGCGAATGCCAGTGTGGAAGCCATGGGATCATGCGATTGAGATGAAGCCAGGGTTTGTGCCAAAGAAGTCAAAGGTATATCTATTATCTCCTATGGAACAAGAAGGAGTGGATGCATTCCTGAAGGAGCAATTGCACAAAGGATACATATGACTTCGAAATCACCGCAGACATCACCAATATTCTTCATGCCAAAGACAGACCAAAGGAAGAGGATGTGTACAGATTATAGGTATCTGAATGAGTGGACAGTGAAGAACGCGTACCCCCTGCTGTTGATCTCAGAAATAATTGACAAGGTGGGAAAAGCCAAGGTCTTTACAAAATTGGATTTATGATGGGGATACAATAATGTACAAATAAAGAAAGGAGATGAGTGGAAGGCCACATTTGCCACATGTCGAGGATCCTTCGAGCTGCTTGTCATGTTTTTTGGGATGACTAATAGTCCCCCGACCTTCCAAAATATGATGAACGACATTTTCAAGGATGTAATAGACAAAGGCATGGTAATAATATTTATTGACAACATTCTGATATTCACAGAGGATGAAGAAAATCATGAGGCAATAGTGCAGGAGGTGCTACAGAGGTTAGCGGAGAATGATCTATTTTTGAAACCAGAGAAGTGTGTGTTTGGGGCAAGCGAGATCGAGTTCCTAGGATTATTGATTGGCCCTGACGGGATCAAAATGGATCCGATCAAGGTACAGGCGATCACAGATTGGCCTGCGCCCACCCATGTCAAGGAGGCTCAAGCCTTCTTGGGACTCACAAATTATTATCGTTGCTTTGTGCACAATTTTTCCAAAATTGCTGCACCCTTACATAACCTTATGCGAAAGGGAGTAGTGTGGAGGTGGGGAGAGCAGCAGCAGACAGTGTTTGAGGAGTTGAAGAGGAAGTTTGTGGAGGGACCAGTATTAGCCCCAGTGGATTTCACATGCCCTTTGTGAGTGGAATCAGATGCATCCGACTTTGCTACTGGAGCGGTATTATCAATGCTGTGCAAAGATGACAAATGGCATCCTTGTGCATATTTGTCCCAAGGGTTGAATGATGTGGAGAGGAATTATGATGTGCATGACAAAGAGATGTTGGGGATAATACGAGCGTTGGAGGCATGGAGGCATTATTTGGAGGGATGTATGCATCAGATTGAGATCTGGACAGATCATCAAAATCTGCAATACTTCATGTCCGCTAAAAAGCTTAATTGCCGGCAAGCACATTGGGCACTATTCCTATCGTGTTTCAATTTTCACTTGGTCCACAAAGCGGGAAGCTTAATGAGGAAAGCAGATGCATTATCCAGACATATTGATCATAAAAGGGGGGTAGAGGAGGACAATAAGAATGTTACCTTACTCAAACCCAAATACTTTCGCATTTGTGCTATGCATCAAGGGCATCTATTAATAGATAGCTCAGAAACAGAAATGTTGTCTAAAATTAGACAATGTTCGGAAATGGACGATGAAGTAGTGGAAGCCATGAAAGCTCTGAAGGGAGAGAAGAAAGGTAATATTAAAGGAGATGAATGGGCTGAGGAACAAGGGTTGGTGTTGTTTTGAGGAAAAGTGTATGTACCGAAGGATCAGGATTTGCGAAGGGAGATCATCTGGTTACATCATAATACGCTGACTGCCAGACACCCAGGAAGATGGAAGACGTTGGAATTAGTAATGAGAAATTATTGGTGGCCCGGAATTTCAAAGTATGTGTTGGGGTATGTGGATGGATGTGATATGTGCATGAGGGGGAAGAAATTTCCAGAGAAACCTGCAGGAAAATTAATGCCAAACCCTATACCTAAAGCGCCGTGGCGAGATATATCTGTGGATTTTACTACCGGATTACCCGAAGCTCAAGGGTACGATGCAATGTTCATAGTATGCAACTGCTTCACAAAGGAGGTCCATATTATTCCTACTACTACAGAAACCTCATCATTGGGCTTGGCACGCCTCTATCTAAATCAGGTATGGCAGTTACATGGGTTACCCGATACTGTTATCTCTGATTGCGGACCACAATTTGCTTCTGCATTTATGCAAGAACTGAACAACATATTGGGGATTCAAACTAAATTATCTATGGCATATCACCCGCAGACTGATGGGCAGACAGAGAGAATGAACCAGGAGTTGGAGCAGTACCTACATATGTTTGTCAACTACCGACAAACCGACTGGCCCAAATGGCTGGCAATTGCCAAATTTTCCCATAATAACAAATTCCATTTGGCTACTCATGTGTCACCCTTTTTTGCAAATTATGGATATCATCCTCGCATGGGAGTAGAACCCAGAAGGG
Source organism: Tricholoma matsutake (assembly GCA_026075535.2). NCBI lineage: Eukaryota > Fungi > Basidiomycota > Agaricomycetes > Agaricales > Tricholomataceae > Tricholoma > Tricholoma matsutake. Next base: position 9,166,875 of record AP026543.1, on the reverse strand, counting down.
AAGTCAAAGTACAGTCGGTAGAAGACTTTGTATCTAGGATGCAAAAGGTACAAGAGGAAGCAGAGGCAGCATTGAAGAAAGCATGTGATGACATGATGCGACACGCGGATCGTACTCGAGCACGCGCTCCAGAGTACAAAGTTGGTGACTTGGTGTGGCTAAGTATCAAGGACCTGAATATTCCACGACCTTCAAGGAAACTTACGGAGAAACAAGTTGGCCCATATGTGATCTCTAAAGTGATCTCACCTAATGCAGTAGTGCTAAAATTACCCCGATCATTCAAGATTGATCCTGAGATTAACATATCCCTCCTATGCCCTTACTGCCCACCCACTATTCCTGGCCAACAAACTACTCCACAACCTCTGATAATAGTAGAAGGTGCTCCAGAATATGTAGTTGAAGAAATTCTAGACTCACGTCCTCGACGGAACAAATTGGAGTTCTTAATAAAGTGGAAAAACTATACTGACAACAATAATTTGTGGGAGCCCAAAGAGAATTGTAAGCAAGTGCACAACACGATCACCCAATTCTTTAAATGTAATCCGAATGCTCCGCGTCCCATTGCGAGAATGGTGTATGAGGGGATGAGATTCTGGCCTTACCAAAATTTCACAGAGGGGACAGACGCAATATTTTCTCACCTGGAAGTTGAGGCATAAAAGGGGGGTAATGTTAGGAAACTATAAGGGCAACCTAAGCCTCTAGCAAAGGGAAATCTGAAGTTAAAATTATGCTACATAATACAGGGATTGGGGGCGCACCTAGCAAAGGGAAATCCGAAGAGAAAACTCTAAGGATCCCCTTGCTGATGCCCAGTATATGTGAAGACGACAAAAATCAAATATAACCTAAAAATAGAAAAAGGCGGAGATAGGCGGATCAAGGCTGCCGAATGACATCATACCAAGGGGTATGTGTCGGAAGGGGTACTCCGCCTCTAAATATAAAAGTGTCAACATATACAAACATGATAGCAAGGGAAAATTAGTAATAAAATCCGGAAAAATCATAGAAAATGAAGAATAGAAGGAAATGAGGTGGGGAAAAATATGGGACAAACATAAAAAATAGGAAAAACACACAGGGCACCCCCCTAGTCCCCTTACATCACCCCCTCTCTAAGATGCATCGCCCCGATGCATTCGAAATCGTATACGACCAAAGTCCGTGACTTGAATGCGACGCGGTGCAGCAGTGTGCCGTCAGTGGAATTCCTTGATTAACCGAGGGGCATTTACATCAGACTCTTCGACCCATGAGTTCTCCTCATACCCATAACCCTTCCAATGTACCAAATACTGGAGTTTTCCTCGACGCAAACGGCTGTCCAAGATTGACTCGACTTCATATTGGGGTTCTCCCTCGATCACTGTAGGTGGTGGTGGTGGGTGTGAATGGCGTCCCGGGAACGGATCTGGGGGAGCTGGAAGCAATTTGACGACATGGAAGACGGGATGGAGTCTGGACATGGAGGCTGGGAGGCGTAGACGATAGGCATGTGTTCCAACGCACTTGACAATGGGGAAAGGTCCCAAGAAGCGATGAGCGAGTTTCTTGGATGGACGTGTAGTGGAGATGTCACTGGAGTCAAGATAAACTCGATCACCAACCTTGTACTGAGGGGTTGGGGAGTGGCGTTGGTTGTAAAATCGCGCCATGTCGTCCTTCGCCTTTGCTAAGGCTGCCCTTGCCTCCTCCAAGCTATCCCTCATGCGTTCTGTGAACTCATTCACTGTCTCGATGTGTGAGGGAGTTTGGCGAGGTTCAAATCCCATGCGTGGATGTTGTCCAGTGTCTAAGAGGAAAGGGGTCTGTTGAGTGGAAGCATGGACATGGTTGTTGTACCCGAACTCGGCCAAAGGAAGGAGATCATCCCAATCGTCCTGGCGTTCATTGACAAAGAGGCGGATGTACTGCTCCAGTTCCTGGTTGACTCGCTCCGTCTGGCCATCAGTTTGTGGGTGATAAGCAGTTGAAGCGAGGAGTTTGATCCCCAGGAGTCGGTACAGCTCACGAGTGAACTCTGCCATGAACTGAGGGCCACGATCCGAGAGGAAGGCACCAGGAAGTCCATGTAATTTCCACACGTGGTGGAGGTAGAGTCGAGCGGCACCTAGGGCACTGACAGTGGTGTGAGTGGGAATGAAGTGAGCGCATTTTCCCACTGAGTCAACTGTGCACATCACCGCATCAAACCCGTTTGACTCTGGCAATTCCACCACAAAGTCGACGCTGACGACATCCCAACGACTCTCTGGAACAGGAAGAGGGTGTAGCTCACCAATAGGCTTGCGACGAGGGACCTTGGTGCATAAGCAAAGGTCACAAGTGCCACAATACTGACCAATGAGCCGTGACATTTGTGGCCACCAATAGTTCCGTGAGGTGAGCTCCAAGGTCTTCCAGCGTCCGGGGTGGCCAGCAATCTGTGAGTCATGGTGTTGGGATATGATGCGCCGGCGAAGGTCTGGGTCATTGGGAACATAGATGCGATCCCTGAAATACAACAAGTCCTCCTTTTCAGCCCACTCTGCCGCACGTAAGGAAAGGGTCAATCCCTTCCTCAGTTCTTTAACAGCTCGGGCGACAACATCCTCATGTAAACCGCTACGGTTTGCGCGATGAATGTCACATAGAATGTGCCGCTCCTCGCCCTGGGGTACGATGCCTTCCAGTGCCCGAATGGTGAACAGGTCTGGCTGCAACAGCACAATGATTTGGTTGTCACCGCTGCCATCCCCATGGTCTGCACGTTGGGATAGGGCATCGGTCTTCCCCATGCTGCGACCCGGACGGTGGTGCAAGGAGAAGTCGAATCTAGATAGATACAGGGACCAACGAGCTTGACGACGGTTCAATTTCTTGGCCGTCATGAAGTACTCGAGGTTCTTGTGATCCGTCCAAATTTCCACCTTGTGTTGGGCACCCTCGAGGAAGTGTCGCCACTCCTCAAGCGCACGCATTATCGCCAACATCTCCTTGTCGTGGATCTCGTAGTTTCTCTCTACAGCACTAAGGCTTTTGGAGTAGAACGCAACAGGATGCCACTTCTGGTCCTCCGGAGACTGCTGAGACAACACAGCGCCCGTCGCAAAGTCAGAACTGTCGGCTTCTACACGAAAAGGACGTGAATCATCAGCAAAGGTAAGGATCGGAGCGGAAGTGACCATCTCCTTAAGCTTTTCGAACGCCTCCTGTTGTGCATTATCCCACCTCCATGCCTCCTTTCCTGTCAAGTCGAACAGCGGTCGTGCATGATGTGAGAAATCCTTGATAAAACGCCGATAGAAATTGATGAAGCCCAGGAAAGACTGCACCTCCTTCTTGTTCATGGGCGTCGGCCAAGCTGTGACCCCGTTTACCTTGATAGGATCCATCTCCACTTGACCCTCCGAGATAATCAGGCCGAGGTACTCGATCTTGGTCCTTTCGAACTCGCATTTGTCCTGACGAAGGTAGAGTTTGTACCGTCGAAGTCGCTCTAGGATGAGGCGCGTGATGCGACAGTGCTCTTCAACCGTGTGAGTGAAGATGAGGATGTCGTCGAGATAGATGCAGACAATGCCTTCGAGGATGAGGTCATGGAAGATGTCATTCATCATGGTCTGAAAGGTGGCAGGGCTATTAGTAAGGCCAAAGAACATGACAAGCGGTTCAAAAAGACCACGGTTGGTACGAAAGGCTGCCTTCCACTCATCTCCCTCCTTTATCCTCACATTATTATAGCCCCAATGGACATCGAGCTTGGTGAAGTATCAGGCTCCACGGAGCTGGTTTACGAGTTTGGAGATGAGGGGTAGTGGGTAGCGATTTTTGACCGTGATGTTGTTGAGTCTTCTGTAGTCTTGAACCGGTCGAAGTGAGCCATCCTTCTTCTTGACAAAGAAAAAGGGAGAGGCCATGGGTGACTTCGATGGTCGAATACGTCCAGAGGCCAGGTGCTTGTCAATGAACTGGTCAAGCTGCCGTTGTTCTTCTGGAGAGAGAGGATAGACCTTGCAGGATGAAGGGGTTGCGCTGGGGGTGAGTTCGATCGCGTGATCCCATGGCTTACGCACAGGAAGAGAGTCGAATGACTCCTTGGAGAACATGTCTTCAAACTCATGGAGATGAGGGAGTAAGGAGTTAGTAGAGGATTTAGCAGCGTTGTTTTTGTGGAAGGCCTCGGCGAGGCATTGGGATATGTTCGATGTGGCACACACCTCATGTGATGAGTGAATCGCAGTGTAGAAGATCCGATCACCCTCCTCCACTTCCTCTGGGTCCTCATCATCATCATCCAAGTCCGGCATTAGATCAGGAACCCCTTCCAATTCCACTTCAGGTATAGGCAGGGGTCCAGCACGACACTTCTGAGTTCGTCGTATTGCCGCCTTCTGTCCACGACGTTCTTGCCTGGCTTCTGTGAAACACGTCCGACAGCAGGATGGACATCGGCTCATGGTAACCTCCCCGGTGCACCAGTCGACCTCTGGGTTATGGTCTCGAAGCCATGGATATCCCAAAATCGCCTTTTGCTTTCCTAATTGAGTGACAGCAAAAAGGGCATGCTCACTATGATCTTTGTAACGGAGAACCAGGTCTGCAACCTCTCGGATGGCACCAGCTTCATTTGGGGATCCATCCACGTTATATACAGGTATCGGACGTGAGAGTGAGCAAGTATTTAGACAATGTTGTTGTACCAGATGGGAATCGATGAAGAGACCAGTCGCACCAGAGTCCAGGAGCGCAGAGACACCGAGTATCTGTCCAGTGTCGGTCGTCTGCAGTTCGATGGCTAGGTTTAAGGAATGTGCAGAGGGAGTGGATGCCACAATATACTTGCGTGGTAGTTTACGCTCCCATGATTTAATTTTGGGACGTGGAGTAGAAGGAGAGATGGGGAGAGCAGGTACGTCTTTAGCCAACTTTGAAGGGTCAGAGAGGGGAGCAGTCACAGAAATGGATTCATTCTCTGGGGATTCAACTGACAAGACTTCAAAGCGGTTATGGACAGGCAGTGAGGGTGTACGATTCACTCGCTGCGAATAGGAAAATCCTGCTCCTCTACAACTTCCAGCTTAACCTCCTCTGCAACTTGATCCTTCGCTTCCTCAACATCTACAAGTGCCAACAAATCTTGCAGGAGTTCATCTCGTCCCTCGGGGGTGAGCATGCGGATATCCTGACGATGGGGACACGCTCCAGCCCTGTGTCCAGGTTCCCCACAATGGTAGCAGAGATCCAACTTATGTGCACGGCTGTGGGCTGCATCAACATCCATTGGTACCGGGACATTGACGGCTGGTGTGGGAGTTTGACGAGCAGGAATGGGGTTAGGGCGGGGAAGGCTTCGATTGAAGGTGTAGGGTGTATGAGTGGTAGTCGGAGCACGGAATGCAGCATTAAATGCCGCATTTGTGAGTCGGTTCTCGTCACAGAGTGAAGCAGCTTCATACCAAGCAAGGATATCATCGTCCGCTGGGCGCCCTTCCAACATCTGTGCAATCTGGTCCTGAATTTCTCGGTTGAGCCCCCGTTGGAACTTCACCACCACTGGTAACCCACTCCCATATCCTGCCATGTCCACCAAATCCTTGAACTCATCAATATAGTCGTCCACAGATCGACGTCCCTGGTGGTAAGCGGATGACTCAAGTCGTGTCACTGCTTGGTGGCGTTCATTGAGGGGGCAGAAGTGGCATATGAACTCAGCTCAAAAGTCACCCCAAGTGGAGAAAGGTAGAGAACTGAGTTCTTTAGTTTGACATAGGATACGGTCCACATAGAGATAGGCGCATTCAGATTTCATGTATGTGAAGGCCCAATAAACTTTTGCAGCCTCATCGACGAATTGATGCGACTGGAGACTAATGTATAACTCACAGGAATTAAGGAATGCACGTCCCTGCGCACGTGCACCATTAAATTTGGCGGGGGGGGGACAGTTTGATCTGGGCACGTTCCTTAGTGGACGTGTTTGGCAAAACGTCGTTGTTGGGTGCGCTTGGAGTCGTAAAGGGGGAACTATTGGTCGTAGGGTTAGCCTGGAGGGTCCTAACGAAGTTTTCAATCCTAGATTTAAGCGAGTCGATTTGCGCGCGCATTCCGGAAACATCGCTTTCAAGCACGTCGAAGCGTTCTGATGCGTCCATGTCGCTAGGGAGTGCGTTTGGCGAAAATGGCGGCGTAATAAAGGCGAGAGTATCTGGAACGGTGTGTAGGGACTCTGTGGAGCTTTGGGAAGCGTCGTCCAGTCCATACCTGCCTATCTTGGGCAGCGCGTTCGCGATTTTTGGGCCTTAGGGGAGAGTTTTCTACTATAAGGGCAACCTAAGCCTCTAGCAAAGGGAAATCCGAAGAGAAAACTCTAAGGATCCCCTTGCTGATGCCCAGTATATGTGAAGACGACAAAAATCAAATATAACCTAAAAATAGAAAAAGGCGGAGATAGGCGGATCAAGGCTGCCGAATGACATCATACCAAGGGGTATGTGTCGGAAGGGGTACTCCACCTCTAAATATAAAAGTGTCAACATATACAAACATGATAGCAAGGGAAAATTAGTAATAAAATCCGGAAAAATCATAGAAAATGAAGAATAGAAGGAAATGAGGTGGGGAAAAATATGGGACGAACATAAAAAATAGGAAAAACACACAGGGCACCCCCCTAGTCCCCTTACAGAAACCACCCCATTACCTAATAAAATTTCATTTTCATTTTATTATGTCGAATTACACTACATGACACCAAATGACGCTACACTTTGATAGCGTGAGAATTTTATTTCGCACGCATCAATATGTATGCACATGTACAAGTGCGTCGGTAACAACAATGTACAATATATGTAACATAGTATATAAACCCTAAATATATACCTAGGGGACCCCAGTTGTGTTCTCTTAGGTATTCCACCTACGCTTTCGGTGTGAAAGGCCTTTGTCAACAAACTCACCTATTAATAACCCCTCGCATCAAAACCATCAGTTCCACCATCATGAGCGTGGATCCCGCCCCCTTCTTGTAGAGAGAACCCACACAGTCTTAGCTAGCAGATAGTGGGTGTCACCCTAACAGTGACTTGGTTAATTTACAAACTGGCTAATACAAGACAAAAGTAGCTAGCTTAAATACTAAGGGCCAGAGACAATCAGAGTTTCCAAGGCTGTGATAATTTGCAAAACGGTTTCCAAGGCAAATATCCTGAAACTGTTTCATCAAATTGGAAATGAGAGACTTTCAACTCTAGGCAGTGCTGCTGATAGGAGGTGGGCTGTAATGCAAGGTGGCTGGGAAGGGTGGTGGAAAACAATCAGAAATCCAGTTGAGAAAATTGGTCTTGACAGGATCTAGCTGTGTTGCAATGACACAATGCCAAAACAACAAGCCCACACCCAATGACACCACCAACACCACCAACACCACAGCAACCCCAACTGCTGCCATGAGCCACTGCTTGTGGGGTAGGAACAGGGAGCAACTAAAACAGCAAGAGAATGACAATGACACTACCACACCACAGCAGCACCCCCCAACCACCACCATGAGGAACTGCTCACAGGGTGGAAAGAGGGCATGATGAGGAAGCAGATGGCAATGACAGGAACCAGGATGAGGGAGAGGAAAATGAGGGGGCCCAGGAGACAATGATGACAGGATGACAAGAACAATGAAAATGGGGATGACAGGCAAACAAAAGGACACCAATGAGACAAGGACAAGGGCATTCAAGTTGGTGAGTAGCAGAGGATGATGGGATTAGCAGTGACAATGACAGAACGACCAGGACCAGGACCATTGATGGCAGGATGGCAAGGAACAAATGAGAAGACAACAACAAGAACGAGAATGACACCCCAATGTCAACAATGGACAGCCCAGCACCCACCCTTACTGCTGTGAGCAACTGCTCGCAGAGTGGACTATGGGTGCCTCCAATTCCCATGTTGTCATTGTTTGTACAGACATTACTGGTAAGTGGGGAACTGCTTGGGTGGCAATGGTCATGTAGCATGCATGGGATGACAACAATCGGCACCAGGATACCAGGTACCAGGATGCATTGGGCATGGGGCCGTTGAGATGACAGTGATGACAGTGATGACCCAACAGGACTCCAATGAGTGGTGGGACAGAACATCGTCTCAGGTGCACAGATATGAAGGCCTTTTTTTTCCTCTTTTCTTTTTCATTAGTTTGTCATCCCCTCTCACTCACAACATGATGTGTGGCCATGATTTTCTAGTAGACATGTATTTAATTCTGCCTTGTGTTTTGGCAAGTTTAATATACATATTGTTTCTTTGTACATGGTGGCTTGTAGTTATCCTGAGTGAACTTGGTCTGAAGCTGTTTATTGAACACATCAGGAAAATCACATTATTTTTGACTTTTTGACCTTTTTTGACTTTTTTGGCCCAAATTTTAAAGTCAGAAAGTTGGTTTTCCCACCCAAAATGATGCACAGATTACCTTAACTTTACTAAAATTGGACCCAGGCTATACCACTTTTAACTTTGTGACATTTTTGGCTTTAGAGTGGCTTTATAAAGCCAGAAAAATAATGTGTGATTTTCCTGATGCAAGAAGATTACATATTGTTCTAATTAGCTTCCTGAGTATTAGTACCACCCCACCCCATTTCTTAAAAAAAAAAAAATCATACTGTGCGATTGCATAGGTCTAACTACACTCTAAAATTGTACCTTAAGCTCATTAAAACCCATAGCCAGCTTCTCAGCTCCCCGAAACCACCCTTTTTCCATTTTGTTGGTGCGATCACCCAACTTATCTGTGCAAACTCCTTTTGGCAGGACCCTCGATCCTGTGAGACATGGCTAACACTCATTTTGCCAAAACAATTCCCACCACTCCTCCATCAACGCCTAGGAACGTAAAACCTCCATTCACCCCGCGCACAAGGAATCGAGGTGTTGCCAGACCAACCACCCCCGACTCCGACCACAGCTCGGAGGACGATGATTCATCCTTCTCCTTAGCGATGTTGCCGAAGGGTCATCAGCTCATCATGCGTGGAGTAGTACCCGCCTCGAATGAGATGCCTACCGCTGCTTTGAAGGATCTGCTTGTCAACCTTGGTGCGGACCCTCGCTACAAAGGTTTCTCCCAATATGGTTTAGAAGTACAACTGTTCAGTGACCGTGCGTCTAACATCTCGTCTGCATGCTATCGAGATCTCACCCTGTGGTGAGGCTGAACCTTGTGTGGATCTCCTGGAGATAGTGATGGATGCCATTGTGGAGTCCAAGCCTGATTTAGAGGTTAGGTGGAGCGCTAGCAAGAAAGGAAAGAGCGATAAGCGCTTATCATGTCATCTCCTCAACCTTTACCCAGGCATCACTGACCGATCAGCCTTTCCTCCTGAACACCTCCCTCTCATCAAAGCACACATCGAGAAAAAGGGCTATAAGATAACCAGCATTTTTGCTTTGTTTGGAGGCCCACAGATCACATTCCTCTTGCCGTCAGATGCTGATCATTTCATGGCCCTGCAGTTCATAGATGTCCCAGCCAAGGTCTCAAAGGAGCGCGCCCAAATTGAGCCGCTCAAGGAAATTCCCATTCTTCGCCCTTTCAAGCTTGTCGTCAAAGGAGCTCATGATTATGACCTTCTCGAGGGTGTCCTTGAGAGGTGGATCAGAAAGACAGTTCTGCATTCACTAATCAAGACTCGCTCTACTCCATTAAACTCAGACCTCATCATTTTCTCAATGGGCCAACACTGCCAAGATCCTTCACAGTGGCAAATCCTTCCACAAATGCTTCCGTGACCACCTCTCTGCACCTCGCCTACTATGGGACTACAATGACGATCCGCTCAACAAGAACTCTCTAGGTGACCAAGTGGCGAAGGGCACTTCCCAGATCAGTGGGACTGTCACATCACTTTCTCGACAAATTCAGGAGCTACGTGGAGAAGTCACGATTGTCAGGCGCCAGCAGGATGACTTGTCCTTGAACCAAGCCAGGATGCACAAAACCATCACCAACCTCGACCTTCGCATCGGCCAAACACAACAAGCCCTTCTCATTCAGGGCCAGGAAGGCTTTCTATGCTCTCAGATTGGTGATGATGAGTCCAGGATCAACAGCCTGCGTGTAGCTGCCATGTTCTCGACTGGCAAAGAAAAGGAGGAGTTCAACAAGGCAATAGATGAGTTTGGAATTTCCCTGGCTGACAAGAGGAAGCTTCTCTCAAAGTTTTCTGATCAACTAGCGGCGGTCGTTGGCCACCCCCTGCTTCCTGGTCCCCCACTGATGAGGTTTTGCCAATACTGACCGGTGCCACGATGCTCAAGGCTGGTCGTAATGCTCAGCTGGCACTACAAAGGAAAATGTCACTCTATGATACTGTTCGTCGCCCCGTTTATGTGGCACCCAGATTTCCTGCTTTCTAGTTCTTGAATGTTCTTGAACGTACTTGTGCTTCATCGCCTCAATGTGATGGGCCATCAACTCTCCCTGTCTTGTCACTGGTCTGCCACTTGGGTGAACCATTGGTCAACCCAGCTGTCCATTCCCAGATCTTGGCTGCTCCCTGTTCTTCGCGCTGTACTAAAACACCTGGCTCCTTTTCTTGTGCCTTGCCCTTGTCTGTTAGTTTTCATTGCATATTACTTTTTCTTGTGCTACTGTTACTGGTTAATACTGCCGTGGCATTGCCCACTCTTGTGCAATCTGAACTCTCTGTTTGTGCGCTGAACACTAATGGTCTGATGAGCCCAGTAAAGCTGGCGTTCATTGGCCCACTTCTTATGAAGATATCCCCTCATGTCTTTGCACTCTCAGAGACTAAGACCCAAACAAATGCTGCCACCAATCTCCCGATCCATAATTATGAGATCTTCGAGGGGAAGGCAGTACCTTGCGCCCCCCCCTCTCATTTGGCTAAATGGGGAATCATATTGGGTGTCCATAAGGACCTACAAATAGTGGCTCGTGTTCCACTTGATCACAAACCACTGATGGGTCATGTTGTTTGTGTTGATGTTGTTATTCCTTCATTATCTCCATCATCATCTCCTTTCGTTCATCGCATTTTTTCGGTTTATGCTCCTTGTGACCCTGGTGCAGATGATTTGTCGTGCAATTTCTGGCCATGTCTGACGGATATGGTGCAGAAGTCCAAGACATCATGGTCTCTTTTCAGGGATCTCAATGCTATGGTTGCAGCCTTTGAACGTGCCTCTGACAATGTTGTTGCTCAATGCCAGTACAATGAGTTCCTTAGAAACACCCATGGCACTGACTTGTGGCGGCAATGCCTTGACCGTAATCGCTTTATAGACTGGACATGCCGAGCCTGGCGCTCAACTGATGGGGGCAGCATCATTGACCGTGTGGTTGTTTCTGGTCACCATCTACTGGACTCAGAGATCTCGACTGACCCTGCCTGGATTCCTGGCTCCGACCACAGGATCATCAAAGCAAAGGTCATTCTGAAATCAGCTCCTGGCCCATCTGGAATCTCCTCGACGCCTTTCATTCCTTCCAGGCCTCTCCCGCCTCCCTGGATCAAGTATCCATCAAAGGATGATAAGTACAAATTTTCTCTCTTTGCTGACTCTGTGGACCATCTAGTTACCTCAAACTCAGCATCCCTTCAAAATGAAATTACGAGCGACGAATCTTATGTAAGTAGATACAATTTGCTGACCACACTGATCGAGCAGGCCACAGTCAACACCTTTGGATGGAACAAGCCATATCAATATGTTGAGAGGCCAGTTATGTCCCCTCGCATCAGGGAGCTTGTAGCTCTCATCAGACACCTTGGGGGAGCCATCTTGCGGTCCAGGGGGGATACTAGGCAAATGTCTTATGGCTCTCACTTGGTCTATGACCAATACTTGGCTCAGTTCACTCTTCTTGAGCAATCACCCTTCAAGTCTGCTACAGAATATCTGGCTGGTGCCAGACGAAACTGTCACAAGGAACTCTATGCCGCCAAGAAGGTCAAAATCCTTGAGCGAGCTAGGCGCTATGATGCAGGTCGAATCAAAGGAGTGCTCTTGGGAGGGTCTTCTAAGAAACTGAGGTCAGGATCCACGATGTTTGTCCCCCTTCCTACAGCCGTCAAGTCTACATCAACTCCAGGTGCCATCATAACCGACCCCACCTCAGTTGCTGAGGAAACGAGGCGATATTTCACTGGGCTCTACAACCGCCCAGCACCTCCCAATAAACCCAAACCATGGCTCGTTACACCCTCATTCACGACAGTCAAGAACTGCATCTTAGATGATCCTTTTCTCTGGCCAGTGGCTGCAACGCTAGCAGACTTTCATGCCATGCTTCGCAAAGGGAACCTGCGACCCTCGCCGGGCCCTGATGGATGGGAGAAGTGGTGCATCAAGAATCTATCTGACAAGGTTCTTCAGCTTGTTCTTGACCTTCATAACTACTCCATCATCAATGCGAGTTTCCCTGGGGATATCAAAGACACACACCTCACCTACTTCCACAAGCATGGGGTCCAAACCGACTTGTCCAATTGGAGAGGCCTCCTCATATCCAACTTTCTAGCTAACTCACCTATGACATGGCTAAATTTCAAGCTCTCGCCCTATGCTGCCCGGATGGGTATTATTCCTGAGACGCAAGTCGCCACACAGCCTGGTGTACAGACTCGAGATCTGATGAGTTTTCTCGGTGGACTGAAGACTTGGAGCCATCGCACGAAGACTCCCCTCTATCTCCTGAAGCGGGACCAGATGAAAGGTTTCGATTACCTTGCCCCACAAGGGTTTTATGATGCATGTACTGCTTATGGTTTGCCACAGGCCATGGCAGATCTGGATTGCACAGCCCAATCCTCAACTCGATGCTTTCCTCGTATGGCGTTTGGCATTGCTGACCCTATCATTGTCAACGGTGTCACCAAGCAGGGTGGACCGATGTCTCCTTTCAAGGCCACCATCACCACCAGCCTCAGGCATCACTACCTAGATGACTTAGCATCATCAGACCCTGGCTGTGTCATCGTTCAGAGCACCTCAAAACTGGTAGATGACCCTCATCTCCCTGATGATGCAGCCTCACTGCATTTCTCTATGGCCGAAGCTACTGATGACTCCTACATTGCAGCTCTTACCTTCCCAGCTCTCCAGCATTTTGCGCTGGCCATGGAGCGCTTTCAATTCCTATATGGATGGCTGACATCATGGGAAAAGACTACCCTACATATTCTCAATTGTCTGGATACACCACCGAAGACCCTCCCTCTACACTCAATCACCAATGTTCAGGGTGTTGACCCCTGGACAATCACACAGCATGAGGTACACGTCTCAACAAATGAGTTCAATTTTCTACGCACCCAAGTCGACAATCCCAGGACTCGATACTTGGAACTCATAGATATTATTGACTCCTTCTCATTTCCAGCTTTCTCTTTTCACACCCCATTCACGCTCCTGCATAAGATTATCTCACAGAACATCATTTCCCGCTGTCGAGCGCTACTATCCCTCCAACCGATTCTTCAAGCAGATGCAATTCGGCTGGACCAAAGGATCATGAAATGTGTTCACTCCTTTCTCAGCTTTCCCTTCTGTCCCTCATCAATGGTGTCCACCCTCCCCCTGGTGTTTGGTGGATTTGATTTCCCCTCTCTAGCTCGCATCAATGCGGGCATCGCCATCGATGGTCTTGCACGGGATCTAAACCATCATATTCCAGCCTATAGAACAATGGCCCGTATCACCTTGGCCAACTGGACTTGTCAGATAAACAGTTGTCAGATAAACAGATGTGTCTACCCCTTGGATTGTGATGGATTGAAGAGGTCATTCACTCATTTCATAGGCTCTATTCCTGTCGCATGGATCATTGCACAAAATCAAATGTCGAAAATCAATCTCAGTCTTCGACTAACCGACCAGAGTCACCTACTCAAGGGACACTGTTCTATCTCGCATGCAGTATCACTAATTAAACTGTCTGTCCCCCAAGCTGAACACCCGACTGGCCACACCATTCGGTCGCTGCGCTCCATGGGCTTTCACATGCTGAGGCACATTGGCAGCTGGATCGCAGACTCTCAGAAACTCACCAGCTTTAGGGTCAGATCCCTTCCGCCCGGAAACTGGTCATTGGCCCAAAGGAAGAATTGGAACGTGATCAGAACGTTTCTATCTCTAGCTCGAGTTGGAGCATTCTACTCTGGTCCCGCTGACTTGCTGCTCTCACGGTCGATCAGACGGCAGAATGCAGAGAAGTTCATCCAATCTCTATTGTTAGCTAATTTCTTTTCCCCCTCTGAAGCATCCCAAGACACCCAACTGTGGGGAACGGATGGCTCCATAGTCATAAAACAACTGCTTGTCGAAGCAGTTCGAGGCTAAAAGAATGTGTTTCGAGACTTTGCGATGATTTTTGAGGGGTTTCGATGAGTTTTGAGGTGTTGCGATGATTTTCGAGACTTTGTGATGATTTTCGAGATGTCGCAATGCTTTTTCGAGATGTTGCAATATTTTTCGAAGAGGTTTCGAGGAATTTTGAGTGTGCAGATATGTTCAGACACAAGATCGGGGGACTAGACGAGTAGTAGAAGTGACAAAAAGGCTAATCGAGGGAAGCGAGAGCAAAAATAGCATAATGCGAGGAATTGCAAGGAATTTCGAGGAAGTTTAGCATAAAACACCAAACTTTGGACTGAATAAGACTAAACTGTACTCTCAAATCACTGTGATCTGGGAGGAAGATGACGACTTTCTTGTTTTTCTTTGTATCTAGTACATCTTTCTATATAAAATAAAGAAAGTACCTAAAAAGGCTAGAGAACATGAGGCAAACATGTGGAAAACTCAAGGCAAAAGACAATATAAGTATATCAGAACAATAAAGCGAGCCTAGAAGGGGTGAATATAACACATGATGAAGAAATAATAAGAAAGAATAGCTACAACCAGACTGTCCTTGTTATAAATTGAATAAAAGATCAGAAACTGCTTTGAGCAGATTGTATGCATGCACATGTGGTTGAAATGTGTTCAATATATGCGGTATAGTGTCCCATGTGTCCAGCATGCATCCAAAGATCGTTCGAACAAGAAATACTGTGTCCGACAATGTTTTTTGAGGTTCAATGTTATTTGATCGTGTTCGATATGATGCTCGATGATGCTCGATGATGTTTGATCGCATTCGATACGATGCTCGTGCTGTTCTATTGCATTCGATATGATGCTCACGCTCAGTAGACTTGGTCGGGAGTGGTCGCGCTGCTTCTGGGACCTCGTGCGAGTTATCTGATGTGATTAGAATGTGGTCAAAATGGTGAATCGGCCTTTGAGCCGAGGAGACAACCTATCAGCATGACAGAGACAACTCAAATGAGGGGAATGTTCATACTCTGCTGATTTGAATGACGTGACTGTTTGCTCTGAGAATTTCAAATGGCACTGTGACATTTTGTGACACAGATTTTCAAAGACCCTGTTTTACAGGTTTTTGTGCTTAGCATCACTCCGATAGCAGCATCCCTTCAACTATTGCAAAAGTAACATCATAGCCAGGTAGAACAGATGTTATTCAAGGTATATGCCAAGCCACTTTATGAGATGTTGAGTTGTTGTAGAGTTATTCATGGTTTGCAAAATATTTTTAAACTCCTGACTGATGATAGTAATCAACGTGCACCACAGCTTCCTGCTCATCATTCCTGACCATGAGCAGACTATTCTGCTCATGCTTCATCTTTTCCCTTCTGTTGGGAGGCAAGCTGACCAGCTGTAGGTAGTTGTGACACAGCATAGCTATCATTAGTACTTGCTATCACTTACCGAGTGTTTCACCACGATTTACTGATTACTAAATTACACCACATCAACTACAAAATTAAACTGACAGCATATATGGTTCAAAAGATAGGCTTCATTACTTCCAGAAAATCTAATTATCTCAATGAAAGGTGAGGATGAAGCAACAATGAGCCCCCATGTCAAAAAGTACCTAGTCTTTCACCACCATGTCATGCAAAAGTAATGCAGAATTCTGTGATCTGATGTTGGCATCTGACAAGCTGAAGTACGTTTTCATAAAACCATTTGTTGATTGAGTTTGCCCAAAATAGCACACTTGTCAGCATTTAAATTCTGTCTGTGAAATGTCATGGTGAGCCAGAAAACCACAAACTGCTCTATGATCATGGTGAAACTACTCTCAGTCTATGGGAAATAGATATTATTGCTTTGAGAAAAAAAATGGGAAGGATTGGTTCACTCCTCATATCTCAATGTCAGAAATATGTGATTCACCCCTCATAATGTAGCTTTTACCAACCTCGACCTCAACCGAAAATCAGGGAAAAATCAGAGGAATGTTTGTAATACTTATAACCTCTCAGATCATTGATTTAAAGATGGTTGGAGATGTTTTGGGGCTTAAAAAGTGTTATCAGTGTGGTGGTGAAACACTAGTACCCATGGTAAAACACTTGGTAAGTGATAGTATGTTGAACAATTTAAGGTGATTGGCTGACCAAGCATGGAATCCAGAAGTTGCCACTTGTTGGGGGGGGCCCCAGGTAGTATTGCCACTGGCTCAGCCAAGGTTTTTCAATAAAATAACTATAGCATGCCAGATAAATTTCCTAAATTCACCAGGATATTTGATATATGGGTCGGCCCATAAGCTGAGGGGTTGTCTGCCAACATTAGTTGAACCAATCAATTGTTCCTGAGTTATTTAATAAATGAAATTTGGCTTGATGGCTCGGCTTGAAATCAAAGCTGAGTGAATAAGTCAGGAATGGGGGATCCAATCAGATAATGTTGGCAGAAGACCCCTTGGCTTATCATAGGGCCCATCCATGCACTCAAATATCCTAGTGAATTTAGAAAATTTATCTGGTATGCTATACCCATTTTATTGAAAAACTTTGGCTGAGCCAGTGGCAACACTAGCCCAGCCCAGGGGGGGGGCAATCCTGGGTTATGCCGTGGTCAGCTTATATAAGCCAAACAATGCAAAACCATAATTTTGAGTCAAGCAGGCCATTTTCACTGGATTCTCAAGGGATCCCTATAGTTTTTTCAATGTACATAAGTTCTATGCCATCTAAATTAACTCTGTGCATACTGGAGAGACCTTAAATTTTTGTGTTTCTATTGTGAGAGTCATGGAGAAAGTACTGTTCAGAATTGTAGCTTACCCCTGAATTGACTACTTTACAATATTACAATTCATATGTGATTCCCACAACACTTAAATACATCTAAAATTGTTTTAGGGATGTCTTGTAATTGTTGGGGGCCCAAAAATTATCTTAGAACACCTTAATTACATGTCTGTACCCTAAGATATTAAGAAAATGAGCAGATTAGTGGCACTTAAATCCATCCTACAACCCAGTGTAGGCCATAGGCAGCACATGTGGCAACATGTGTGGCACTTATTACATTCATTGACACACAGAGCACCTAATGGATGTGTTATGACAGTGTTTGGAGGTGAATTTTCACCTCGATGTGCATTGGACACATCGAGCATCAAATTTAAACTCCGCTGTCGCACCTGCCACATCTCAAAACAAGGCAACCTCACAACTCATTTTGTGAGTCCCTTACTCACAATGGTGCCTCATGTCATTAACAAAATGTTCTCAGTTTTGGCTGGGCTACAACGTCTTCATGCCAGATTTTTTGATTTCATTTTTATTATTTCTATAGACCATAAAAAAACATGTATTTTGGCTCATATTTTATGATAAGTGTGAAATCAGAAAATTGGGCACAAAGAAATTGTAGAGGGAATAAAACTGAACAACTTTCTCTGCCACCATGAGATGTGAAAATTGTTGTGTGCTTCAAAAAATGAGTGCTTCACAAAAACTCCCCCTTTATTGACTAAGTCAAACAATGGATAGTACTAGTGATCGATATGATCAATACGAGAACTTCAAGAACACTGGCTGTTCAGTGTTGGTGAACAGACACACTTCTTGTTCATCTCATTGTTGGGTATCGGTTGCCTTCTCTCTGCCTTGGTACTGACATGGACTATTTATCTTTCCAGACCTGCTTGCTCTTTGTTGTAAACTCTTTGAACTTACTAGCTGTATTGAACTCAGAACCTAGATCATAGTATTAGGGAACTGCATGGGTTTTACCCACGGGTTTCCCATGATTTTATTTCCTAATTTATTCAATGAGTTTTGCATGAAAAATCATGAAAAAAAGATTTTCTGGAAGCTTTTTGTTGGCTCTTTGTGATCTAACACATAAAACATTATTTGGGTGACATCTGTCATGTGACAAGGTCAAAAATAAATTATTTTGTCCCTTGTATCCCAAGCATCCATTGAATAGCTATCAGAAAATCATTTTTTTCATAAGTTTTCATGCAAAACTCATTGAATAAATTAGGAAATAAAAGCGTGGGAAACCCATGGGTAAAACCCGTGCAGTTCCCTAGTATGAATGCAAGTGTTCCATGCGAAGTACATAGTGCTCTGGCTGGCAATGTGAAATCTGTGGTTATCTCCTCACACTGAGTCAAATCTACAAAAGGTGACACACATCTTGGTGATGAAGATCTTTTGAGATCTCAACACCATCTGCATGGGTCGTCTTCATTCTGGACAGGTTCTGTTGATTCGATGAGTGATCACTTTGCTATCTGGTGCATTGGAGAATACAGTTGCTATCAGTGCATCTATTAGATGTTTGCAACACAATAGATATCTTTGCTGCATGATTTTCATCAACTGACATTTTGAGTCTTCTAAGGGTGTTACCATAATAGTATTGAATGTTCATGTCCATAACGACTATGAAATCTAGCTGCATATGAGTAATAGGCTGTTCAAATGTATGAAGGATTGTCCAAGTAACAATAATCAAGATTCAAGTCCAAGTCATTGAAGAAACTGTCTGATTAAAATGTCTGATTAGAAGAAGGTGGGCAGTGTTCGAAAGTCTGGTTCATCAAACCAGAAAAAAAACAAAACTGAGCTGAACCAAACTGCAGTTCAGTTATTTTGTGGTTGTGGTTGCCCTCATTTGCCCAGCCAATTGGTTGTGGTTGCATTGATTTGAATACTTATTTAAAGTTAATTGAAACTGGTTCTAACCAGCTCTAACCGACCTCAGTCTACACACTATAGTAGATGTAATTTAATTATAATCAAATGTAATAATAACTAAAATAAAATAATACTGGGATGTGCCCAAGAGAAGAACACAAAAGCAAGGGTTTATATACTGTGAGGCTGTGCATGGACCATTTTGTCATGTTTGTGCAACCAAGAAAAGAAAGTGGCACCACTTTCAAACATCTTTCACATGACTGCCAAACAACCAATGCCATGTCACCCACCTTCCACATCCACCAGGACCACCACCACCACTACAAATGAACCAACATGGCCCACCCAGACAATGCCAGTCACATCATCTGGGCCTTAGGTATGTTTCTTTATTATTGATTCCTTGTTTTTCAACTAACTAACTATTTTGTCATTGTTTTAGGTTCTTACCTTTTGATAATGGCACCATAGCCACAACGGACCAACACAACCAGCCCAGACGATGCCAGTCGCATCATTTGGGCATTGGGTATGTTTTTTATCATTGATTCATTGTTTTTTTAACTAAATATTTTGTCGTTGTTTTCAGATTCTTAATCTTTTGATGACACCTACACCCAACCACCACACCACACCTGTGAGCCCCTGCTCATAGGGTGGTAATGCAAGCAATGCCAGATGATGAGGGCAGCAGACAACAACACCAAGACCAGACAACAACAATGACACCAGACAACAACAATGACACCAGCAACCTACAATGATGCCAACACCAACACCAACACCAGCGCCAACACCAACACCAACACCAATGCTAACACCAACACCAACACAGATGATGACACCAACACCAACACCTAATGCCAATGCCAGACAATGACACCATTGATGAGGACAATAACACCAACACCAGACAATGGTGAGGACAGTGGACAACAATGCTGACACCAGACAACAACACCAGCAGACAATGATGTGCCCCCCCCTTGCATTTGCTGCTCAGGTGGGTGCATATTTTTTCTTATTACTGTTTAGGGCATGGCATGGGTATGGGTAACACCATGTGTTTCTGGTCATGGGTATGGGATTGCCATACCCGGGCAACACCGTACCCTTTTCCACAGTGTTATGGGTATGTGCAGGTATGCTGGTACCCAGATTTTGGTCAGGTGAGTGATCATCTGTGTTGAGATTTTGACTTTTTAATGACATATCATGGGAAAAACCCCTGTGATGAGATGCAAACATCTTTTTCAGCAAATTTCTATCAAATATCATGAAAAATAACAGTAAAAAATGCAGGGGTACTTTTTGATGACATATCATGGGAAAACCCACGAGAAGATGCAAACATCTTTTTCAGCAATTTCCTATCAAATATAATGAAAAATATCAATACCCACGAATAACCATGGGTAACCCACAACAACCCGTGGTAACACCGTACCCCTACCCATGTGGGTATGGTGTTCACAGGTATGGGTAGGGGTATAAGAAGATATACCCGAGGGTTACCCATGCCGTGCCCTATTACTGTTTTACTTTATTATGTGTATGCCTGCTTATGGGCCCCTCTGTGAGGGAATTTATCCTATTTCAGAGTAGTATTATTATTCTTAACTACAGATGTACTTCCAAGATGGTTCAGACCAACCTTAGGTTGGTCAACAACTGGACAGAACCACAATAAACCATTTGTGTGGGGTTCAGTCCAGTTGTATGTAGATTTTGAATTGAATTGAACTGGTTACAGTTCTGGTTTGGCCCCAAGATGGGAAAAAACTGGACCAAACTGGACCTTCAAACACTAAAGGTGGGTAGGAAAGTCAAGTCTGAGAAAAGGGAAGCATAGAGTCATAAGCAAAAGAGATGGCGTGAATTTGGAGAGCCGCAGAGGGTTTGCTTGCGAGTATTGACTTCAGAGGTTGAGAGAACTCTTGCATTCTGTTGGGGTCCCATTCCTGCTATTTCTCTGTGTCTCCAGATGGTTTTTTCAGATTGTGGGTTGGAGGTGGGTCAGAGGCTTAGAATCTGTGAATGGGTAGACCTGTAAAAACTTCTCGTTGTCCGGTCCAAACCTTACAATCAGCAAGTGAGTACTTGGCATCATTGATAAAAGTCTATCAACAAACCTGCTGTACTCATCTGCAATCAGCTTCGTCTGGGATTGTTTTGTACCAGTTACACATGCCATCTTGCCAGTATACCAAGCCATTGGCCAATCCTTCAAAGCCAGTCCTTGAGGCATGTCGGATGTGGCTTCCTCCCACTGAACAACAGCCCTATGCCATGCACAATGATCATGCCCAAGATCAGGGATTGATACTGTACCAAGGAGAGCTGGGACTGATTGGGACCTTCTCAATCTGGGATGTGCCTGATTGTCATTGTTGCCCTCAAGGCCAGTTGGAGTTTCAGGCCTTTTAGCAAGATATGGAGCTGCAGACGTCTATCTAAGATCCTGACCCTGGCTTGGAGTCTGTGCTGGTCCTGGATTCATGCTGCTGGGGATGGTAAACTCTGAGTGAACACCTGAATGCATAGCAACCCCAATAGAAAGCCTGGAGTTCAAGGTGATGGTAAGATTGTCAAGCTTGTGATCCACCATGTGCATCATTTCATGAAACTCTTCTGCAGTCACAGTTTGCATTCCCGTGTGCTCACCCATGAAACTCTTCTCTGGCTCAGTGCAGATAGGGTATAGAGCATTGCCATGGCCACTCTCAAAGCTCTGGAGTGCATCAATGAGGTACTTCATCAGTGTGTCAACCTGTTTCAAACCATGACAGTCAGCTTCAAGCTCTCAAGCATTCATTTTTACTTACATGCTCTCCAATAGCCCATCCCCCCCACCATTGAACCATACTCAGTGACCACTGCTTCCTGAGTGGCACATGGATGAATTGATACTGAGCTCCCCTGCAATGGAAACAGTGCATAGTATACTGCTTATCAAGCCCAGCCACTGCTGAAAATTCTGTCAGGGTGTTTTGAATGGTGTCATATGACATCACTTGCTTTGGGTGAGGGGCTTCATTTGGTGCAAAGTAGGGGAAAACATAGTCATTGTTCACAAGTGGATGGCCCAATTGCGCTTTGAGAAAGTTGAGCCACCTCATGAGGTGGGAGCTCATGTCCATTTCAGGGACATCTTGCTGATAGATGTCATAGATGTTACCTGTCCAAATTGCCATCAGTCTCTGATCAACCCGCAAGTCAACAAGAATGGAAAACTGCACTTTCATGAGGCCCATTTTATCCTGCTTTGCTCTGCCATCCCTTGTGCCCATCAAGATGCACTTTAAAATGTGGGATGTAATACAGAGCTGGGCTGACACAGCCCATCCTGATATCCTGTACTTGTAACTCACATAGCTCAATGTTTCTGTACAACATTGGCATAAGCTTGGCATAATGAAGAATGTGTGTCACCTACCTTGTCCATGCTTGGACACTCATTTTCAGACCACTGCATCATTGTTTGAAGATCCTCAATTGTCATCACATTGGCATGCTGCCAAGTGGCTGCAGCCCCCTTTGCTCTCAACCACATTTTGATGGCATCCATCACTGCCTGGACAGATGGCGCACAAGCTGGACATCCAGAGACCTTGTTTGCTTCCTCATCGTACAAGTAAATGCCTACATACTCCATCCCTGCAAGTTGTAAATGGTAAATGGGGGCCAACATTCCAATTTTGGAAACTTTGATGGCATGTACATCTCATCCCAGTAATTTGCGAAGGCTCCATGGATTCCTTGCCCAGTGCTGAGACCAAGAGCTTCACTGAAGCATTTCTGGGTGAGGAAAAGCTTGAGTGCCATCGCAGAATACTCATTTGGTGGATTGTCAAAGGCTTTGGCAAGCTTGTCAGCATTGATGCAGTCGCTGTTGGTCCCACTTGCTCTCTTTTGATCCACTAGATCCTTCAAGAAAGCCTTTCCACGAGCAAGGTGTCCCTTGTATGCCATTTTTGTGTTCTTTGATCTGCCAAATTCTTCGAGACAGGCATCCTGTACAACCTTCAAGTTTGACAGGCTTACAGCCTTTCTGAGGGTTGATTTCTTCTGAGATTGACAGATCGAAGCTGAGTGCTTAGAAGCCATAGGCTGCCACAAGGAGGAATTGCTGATGTGGTAGATGTCTTCCAATGTTTTAGATTTTAATTGGACCCACTTCATACATGGGATGTTTTTGGGGAAATCCCCTGCAATTCTTTTTATATTCATATTACAGATACAGATTGTCTCATCCAAGTCTATAAAGGAGCAAGCAAGTCCATGATAATAAAGTCCAAGAAAGAATTCGAAAGTGAGTCCACAGTACAGTATAAGTCCCAAGAAAAAAAAATTGAAGCAACTGTATACTAAGTCCATTCAAACTGAGTCCATTCTCTCAAGAGTCAAGGCACACCCCAACCCAAGAACTCTCTAATCACCAGTGAGGTCAATGACCATCTTGTCAGAAGCAGATGCCAACTTTGTATGTCCAATTTTAGACTAGAGTACATGTCAGATTAAGAGTCACAATGCATGAGATAGAGTTGCTGACCAACTGGGCCTTCTTCACCTCAAACTGTTTGACCAGCACTGGAAGCGCCATATGAAGAATAGATGCTGGAATCCACACAAATGTCAAGGGATGAGGGCCTGAGTTTTCTGGGACTTCTTTACGGATGCCATGGAGACCAGACAGGAGAGCAGTGATAAGCGAATATGTTGACAATTCAACACAGTAGCTGGGAACATCACCAGGTCCAGACCTCGCCCTCTCAATCCAAAGAACATTAGCAGGAGTAAATGGACCATCCTTGATCATGCCTGAGAGGTGAGTGGATAAACAGGACACCATATGTACAGGCTGAGAAGAGACAGTAAATCAACCAAAAGTTATCACTAAAAGGCAGGGGCAGATTACTGAAGACAGGCGTTGGATGCAAGCGCCAGCATAGATGTGACCATGGAAGTTTGCCATGATCCCAGAAGGCATGCCCCAGGTGAAGTACAGCTCATACAGTGAGGTGAGCTTGGTTATATTGAGCTGGCCAGGCATCCAGTGGGATGCATTGGGGAGGGTGTCTTCAGTCTAAGATGTGTCCAGGTTTACATATTGGTAGTGTTTAAAGGTCCAGTCTATAGGACCAGAAAAAGACTGTTAACCAAATGTAACTGGACAGATATTAACTGGACCAGCGGTTATGGTTAAGGGCTGGTCTTTAGCAGTTAAGGTTAAGGCCTTTCAAATTTGAAAAACATTGTTAACCACAAAAAGACCAGTTTACATCAGTTAAGACTGGTTACTGATCACGTGAGTTATTTCACATAATTGCCCTTCTTATTACCTTGAATTTGGCCCTTGGTTCATCCAAAATGGTCAAGAACTAAGAAAGATATGACCAAATACATTTTGATACCATTATATTTTTGTGATCAGCATAACATTGATTGTACTGCTTATAACTTGTGCTACAAAATGTGGGGTACAGTTAGACATCATCCATGACATCAAAATAACACACATAAACATCTGTACACTGTATGTTTCATACATTTAACAGCCCTGACAAGTCATAACTACATACCACAAACTGCAACCACAAACTGCAAACTAATACACTGCACTTTTGTTTCGGCCAAATCTCAGTTAAATCTTGATGGAATCTCTTAAAAATTGAATCAGACACTGGGAAATTACAATGTCTATTTTTCTGCCTAATGGTTAAGTGTTTTGAATAATATTCATTGAGATACATATTGGTTGTATAGTACAACAAATTTCATGACAGAAAACCAGTCTTAACCAGTCTTTTTTCAGTCCATTAACCAAAAAAGACTGGTCTTAGTCGGTCCAGTTAGGTCCTCCCAATATCTGGGTGGTCCTAGACTGGTTACGGTTATGGTCCACCCATTGTAGGGTCAAAAAATCGAACCTAACCTAACCTTAAAACACTGCATATTGGAAGAGTGTATGATAGCGGGGAAATGTTGCGGGCACTTTCCTAGTGAGGGCCAGCTGTTTTTGGGTGAGATATCTACTTGCATTGGTCAAAAGTTCTTTGTGGAGCTGGATGCACCACCCAATCAAGAAGCACAAAAAATCAGGAAGCCCCAGTGACTGTGCAGCATGAAGCAAAGAGTCTCCAAGGCCACTTCTTGCCAGACCATAGGTGACATGGGTACCACAGCCTCGTAATCCAATCTATGCCATCACATCATCAGTGGAAGCAAGGAATGACATGGCACAGCACTTACTTGGTCATAGTCACCACCTGCAAGAAGGTTGAAGAGAATCATGCCACTTTCCGTCAGAGACACATCAGGGTGCTCAGAGATTGACTTGGCAGTGTATATTGCCACCATGTTGCTGTCCATCTTTATGTTCAGGCTAAGAGGTGGCATAAGTAGTGTTTGCAGGTCCAGTCCATGAGACCAAAAAAAAGACCAAGACTGGACTGAATTGGACTGGAAAAGACCGGAACAGAGGTCTATTTATGGACTGGTCTTTTGCAGTCCAGTTGCTGGTCTTTTATTTTAAAAATATAGTAGGACTGATGAAAAACCAGTTTAAGCTGGTTGCAACCTGTCTTTTGTCTCAAAGTGTGTTTGACTTTTCTCCCACACATATTTACTTCATTTTTGGTCTCTGGATCATCAAAAATGGTTAAGAATTGGTTGAGATATGACCAAAAACATTTTTGTATGAGTATTTTGTTGTATCAGAGCATTGCTTATTACCTGAGCTATTATTTTTTTTTGTACAGCTATATGACATCATAAATATAACAACAACACACCTAACCATCTGTACCATGTGATTTTACTGATTCAACAGCCCAAATGAGTTGTGACTACAAACTACAAATTACAAACTACAAATTACAAACTACAAACCACAACTTGAATGCATGTCCTTTTGGTTCTGGCCATATCTCAGTCAAATCTTGGCAGAATTCCTTAAATGTTGGACCAATCTATGGGGAATTACAATATCTATCTGTGAGTTTAATATATATAAAGCATTGATCATAATTATTGAGATAAATATAGGTTATTTCCTATGAAAAACTTTATGACAAAAGACCGGTCCAAACCAGTCTTTTTTCGGTCCATGGACTGATTAGGACCAGTCCTAAATGGTCCGGTTGCAGTCCCCCAATGTCTGGGTTGGTCCTAGACCGGTTATGGTTGCTGATTGCCCCATTTGGAAGTCAAAAACTGGACCAGATTGGACCTTTAAACACTAGGCATAAGCAAGAGCATGGTAAAAAAGGTACAAATGACTCACTTGTGGATCACACACTTTGCCCCAAACACTAAGCAATCACTGTCATCAGTTAAAACGGCATCAATAATGTCATTTTGACTCAGCCATGCCAGTTCAGCCTCGGCCTCTCCAGGAGCCTATATAAACATGGATTAGCAACAGCGAGTGAAAGCAAAAAGGAGTAAATTACCTGGTGTGAATGAAATCCAAATGCCACCACAAGCACTTTGAGTCCATGTGTCAACCAGTGTGGCTTGGGTCT
Source organism: Tricholoma matsutake (assembly GCA_026075535.2). NCBI lineage: Eukaryota > Fungi > Basidiomycota > Agaricomycetes > Agaricales > Tricholomataceae > Tricholoma > Tricholoma matsutake. The sequence goes on along the minus strand of AP026543.1, from coordinate 9,140,300 downwards.
GACTTGCTTTCCACGCTTTACTGCAGGTCTCTTTGGGCCATCAAAGACAAACATGGCCATCACAGGGAGCTTCAACAAGTGTGCAAGGTGAAAATAGAGCACATTGATAGGTTGTCTCCTCGGCTCAAAGGCCAATTCACCATTTCGACCACATTCTAATCACATCAGATAACTCGCACGAGGTCCCAGAAGCAGCACAACCACTCCCGACCAAGTCTACCAAGCACGAGCATCGTATCGAATGTGATCGAACATTGTTGAGTGTCATTGAGCATCATCGATCGATATCAAGAGACTGCGAGCGACATTGGGCACCACATTTGTTATCTATATGGTGGAATACCATGCACCAGGAAGTATTCCAACTCATGCTCAAACCTGCTGATAGTAGGTCAGCCTCGTTCCAAGTCCCTATCGCACACAGAACCCGCTGGACGAATTATTGCGAGACTTAGCATGGTTTATACACAAAGGACAGTCCCTTTTTAGTTCTATACCCTTTATTACTCTTTCATCATATGATATATATCTTTCTTGTTTGGATTCCAGTCTCCTTTTTGGCCTTGTGCCTTAACTCATATCTTCTGCCTCATGTTCTATACATGTTTCTCATTCTATTTTAGGAAGTTTCTTTAAAACATATAAAACTCTGTAGTATCTACTGGGAAATACAAGAAATCATCTTCACCTATCATCTCATATACAATTCTAAGCATCTGATCAACTTTCTAAAAACAATCTAAGTCTCTATGGGTTTTCTCGATCGACGAGAAACCTCTGCAATCATCGCATCCTCAATCCTCCTTCAATCCTCTTGTTGCTAGCACTAGTAACCCGTTCAACACTTCATAGCCATTTGCTATACCCTTCATACACTATCGACCTATCGAAAGGTCCTCGGAATTCACACATCGACCATCGACGATAGAACTCATTTGCCGTCGATCTCATCGATTGTCCTCAATATCGATCAATACCCCATTGGACTGCATTAAATACCTTCGTCTCCTATAGCACTACCTTTATGACTAGTATTAACTAGTTATCTTCCCATAGGTTTGACCGTGAACATTTGGAACGTCTCACAACCTTCCTCTGACTCATTGCAAATATCATCAATTGCCTCATCGGCAGTTTTGGTGGTTTTCCCGGGTTGAGTATCATCAATGCATAACTCACATGAAGTTGAGGTAAAGGTGGGTTTCAGTCTAGTCGTGAATGCAATGCCCTCAGCAGAGACAGCACACAACATGGAGTAGAAATTTAGAACCACACCCCAGATGGTCATATCACGATGAAAGTCCTGTTGAAAGGGTGCAATACAAACCTTGTGCACAGCTTTGGCATTTTCAGGAGTTCCTGTCAAGCTTTCAGAAATGATGCCCATCATCAGACAGACAGCTGTGGATGATGGGTTCTTGAGCTTGAGACAACCACCTTCTTCAACAAATTTGTCAGGGGAAAGACGGGCTGGGTTAACAAAACTCCCAGATCTCATAAAAAGTAAAGCTCGAACAACTAGGCTGCAATAAAACACAGCTGGTAAACTTGTGAACAATGAACCAGGTCAGAAAGCCACAAATGATATAGCATCAACTCCAAGCAGAGTCTTGATTTCCTTCAGGGTAACCACGCCCATTCCAATTGATGTAACATATGAATATTGCTTGACAGAATGATAGGTTCTGCAGGGAAAAACTACTCATAACAATCATAAGAGCCACAAAAATGCAAGACATACCCCAGTTCAGGTAACCTACAGTAAACCAGCACCAACTCATCATCCTGCATGCTGGGAAGCATTACCTGTGTGGAGGGGTCCTCCTCAACAATGTCACTATTTTGGCTGGTGAGCTGACAGGGTAAACACAAAGAATTTGCACGTACACAGAATCAAATGTGTCAGACTTGCAACCACCGGCCTCAATACTTGTTAGGCTATCGCCAACGTCAGATAAATCATTGGGCGCAGTGGTGCCTTCAACAGTTTGTTCGTTGGTGGCAGGGTCAGCAGCACCTGGACTGCTGAAACCTTCAGTTTAGGCAAACCCTTCATAGCAGCAAAAGAAGACTTGAGAACTTACTCCTCAGATTCGGTGTGGTTACTAATTCCATGGATGACAGCATTTGGCATTGTGAGCATATATAGAATGAGACAGCTCACATTGGGGTAGTTGGCTACTCGCTTTCTGACAATTCGGGGGTAATGGTGGCTACTACTTGGATGGCCAGTCTTTTTGATGTATGGGGGACACTAGGAGAACTGGCAAAACAGTGGAGACAGTTCAAAAATCATGACAAGAGTTGAAGATGATACATACGATGCATGAGCATGAACCAAAGAAGGCTCTGGCACAGACGCAACATCCTCCACATGTCTTGACTTGCATTTGACAGGGGGACTTGCACTAGAAACAACAATGAAACTAATGTCAGCTTAAATGTAAAGTGATGCGTACTGAACAACAACAGCTGACATGGTGCTTTCTGTGTATAGAGCCTTCTCTGTCTTTATTTTCATATGGCTAGTATACAATATCAACATGAGGTACACAGAGAAAAATGGAAGCACGCTCACACAGGATGAGCTGCCAGTTGCTTGCCACCTTTTGGGTCACTTGTGGAGAAAAGCATAACCCATTATGATCACAATATAATAAACCAGAAAAAGCCAAACACTCACTCTGGAGGAACAGCAGACTGCTTAGCAACTTGGCTACAACAAGCACATCATTTAATATATCATAATGCAACAGATAACATGATAAACAACATACATGGAGAGATTCTTGACAGCAGTGCCCACAGAGGCCAAGGCATCACCTGAACCCTGCAAACCAAAAATGGGCAAGTTGGCAGAAGCAGAGGCGGCCTGCATGGCAGCCAAAACAATATTTCTATGTTGAGGAAAACGAGGCAAGAAATATAATAGACAATCATCAGTACTTATGAGACTGACACACCTGGAAGTTGTTGATAAGCCTGGGACCCAGGTGGTCGAGTCAGAGAACCACAATGTTTACCTTTCAAAGTGCATTCAGGTTGGGTGATATCCCTAATGGAAAAGCTCAGCTAATAGGACCTGAAAAGGAAGAGTACAAACAGCTACATACATGCATTTTTTTTTGCTTGGGCTGGAAGGTTCAACAATTTCACTGAAACAAGAAAGTTGAGTCGCAGTTCACAAGTGGAGTGCACACACATGTACACTTCAGAATCATCAGACTGAACAACTTTCCACCTGACATGACACTGTGGGTAGGGAGCAACTCAGATGTCGAAACACTCACTTTGACTGTGCATGGGCATTGGTACCCATGGGTCTTTCACCCAAATAGTCAGAGAGAGAAAATAAGCGATTGTGAGAACAAGCACCTTGAAAAATTGTCAGAAGCAATGCACAGGAAATCAAATAGAAAGGAAAAAACTCACCAACCTAACAGCATTGGAATTTTTATGGGTGGACATAGTGAGATGAGTGAGATATGATGGCAGGAACAGGCAGAAGGGGTGTTGGCAAGTGACCTTGTTTCAAATTGCTGTTTTATTGAACAGAGACTGAAGAACATTGCTGAATGGGTGACACAAGAAATCACAATTCTTGATGTGCAATGTATCAATGGTGAATCATCGACAATCGCAGAAGCTCACCACTTCATATAGATATGAACCATCAGACGTGTATGAAGGAAACAGGTGATCAAAGAGACGTACAAAATAGTGAATCTGATAACTGAAACAGCAAAACAAGTTGGGGGTTTCCAGAGCTGATGATATATATTTTGATGTACATCCAGGAAGCAAGTCAAACCATGTGTCACATGGAATCATGTACTAAGGTGTTGAGTAGATCATGCTCAGAAGAATAGCCTGTGAGAGAATGTTGATACAGCAAACAGCCAGAAAAGGCACCAAAGACTGTAATCTGAGTAAAGCCAAGGAGCAAATGTGAATGCATGTGATATCCCAGATAGGAAACTGACCAAACCGGTAGTAACATCCATACTAAATTCAGACAAGAGCCACCAAATGAAGACTTTGAATCCATTGGCAGAACACAAGACAGATAAGCACAATGTGTGTGTGACTCAGTAGGACTCAGATAACAAAATTCCAGCCCCTGAGGCTCAACCAAATGAGGAACTGCAATGTGCATGGAATGAACATGGACAAACAGTATCTGGATGCACCAGCAATGGAACTTCTAGACTCAAAATAGAGTCTTGTTGGTGTAAAAACATCAGACAGGCAATAAGTCATGGGCCAGTGAATTGCATGTTTATCAGATTCAGCCTCTATACTTGTATAAACCCAAATGAAAAATACTCCCAGACCATGACATAGCCCCCTGCCAGCAGAATGGTGTATTTTCTTATCATGGACAAGTTCTACAACATCACAGGAGCCAGTGAGCGAATAAAACTGAACTTCTAATTTCTAGTGTTCAAAAGTCTGGTCCAGTCCAGCTTTTTTGCCAAATTGGGACAAACCGCAACTGCAACTGGTTGCCTAATAAGGCAGGACCCTGAAAAACCGGACTGAACTGCAAAAAACTGGTTTGAACTGACTAAAACTGATCTTTTTGCTCATGAGACCAGTTGTAAACCATACTAGAGAGTGTATATTAGTCAAATGTAATAGTCAAATGTAAAGGTCTCATCATGATAACAATGCTCTACATGTCAAAAAACACAACCGTGAGATGTCATATAAGTTAGGTTTGGCATTAGGATATCATTTTGGCCATAGCACATGCAATTCTGGACCGTTTCTCCTAAAAATTTGATCAGAAGATGCGTATTTATGTGGTGCATCCTGTGGTGGTTTGAACTGGTTTTTATCGGTCCAGTTCAGTGCAGTTTTTCTATCCAGAGATGGATGAACTGCAACTGAAGGTCCAGTCTTTTTTGGTTCAGTCCAGTTCAGTTTCTGGTCTTTTTGCAGTTCAATGAACTGGACTTGCAAACACTACTAATTTCAAATTAATGCAGAGGATAGCAGAAGCGCTGGAGAAAAGTGCAAGCAAAAATGAAGAAGTCAAGGACTGGCATTTGGCAAGCCTAATTAAAGTGAGTATAGGTCTGGCTAGGGCCCTGAACACAACACTCACCAGATGCTGGTTCCACAATGGCAGACAAAGTTCAAGGTTAAACACTTTGATGTGCCACAGATGCTCTGATTAGTGCATACAGATGGATGTGAAAAAGCAGCAGAGGAAGCAGTGTTTTTAATCCAAGGAGTGTTATCCAGCAAGAATTTACTGCCCATTGTAGACAAGATAAGGTGAGCTCATAAATCACTGGCAAGGTCCATTAGTGAATAATCAAAGCAAGGACAACCACCCAGGCACATTACCTTTGACAAGGAGTTGCTTTACTTGGGTGTGGGACACCCACATTTGAAGCAGCCTTAGATGCTGCCCAGGAAATACATATATTCAACCGCAATGTAGAAGATGCATCACTCAAAACCTGGATGCTGACCACTGCTCCTATGATGCAGGGCAATACTCTTGAAGCTTTGAACTGGTACCTTACAGCCCAATGTGACACACCTGGAATGGCCTCTCTCCCAATTCCGGCTTTGGTAGATCCTCACGGTATTCTCAAAAAACTAACCAAGGAAGGGTTCATATATGGCAAGGAAAACAAAGTCTTGTTTTATCAGGTTCACAAGAACACAGATGGTACAAAGTGGTAAGCAGGTCATAAATGCATCAAGACTTATGAAAATGCTGATGAATGAACCACCTAGCGTCAAACCAGCAGTGCCACACATATTTTGAATTGGAGACATAGTCAAAATCCAGGTATCATTCATTGTTGTACCTCTGAAGGACAACAAGCACAAGATGATAGTCGTGTTGAGGTCTATCGCATTGTTGGATCCACATTTCAGCCAAGTAAGAATGCAAGCTTGTATTGATGAACAAGTACTGACCGCAATTGTATATCAGGAAGCATTGAAATCCAGAAGGCATGTGCCTGAGCAGAATCAACCTGTAACATTGAAGTGACGGGTAGGTTATGGAGATTACATAGATGCTGAGGAAGAGCAAATGTTGATCAACCAGCATGTTGACCGGCGCCAGAAGGAAGCATAGAAATAATATGTAGCAGTGTTTGTAGTAGCACTTCCCTGGTTGCAATCTTGGGTCTGTAAAATGCTGTAGCTCACAGACAGGACAGGAGAACCAGAATATGGTGTACTTTTGAAATGGTAAGTGCACATAATAGAAAGACATAAGGCCCAGGAATGCACACATATCTCCTGGCCCTGGACTGGCTCATTCACCCGACTTTGTTTCTTTCCTTGCAGGCTGGTGAGTAGTGTCAGTGGCAATGGCCCTGCGCATAGGTCTTCTTGGCATATGTTGCCTACAATGTAGGGGCCTCTTCATCTGAGGGCATGGCTAAACGCAGGCACTGGAAAGAAGATGCCCACATTAGATGAACAGTATTTAAGGGGCAGCACATGCACCAAGTACAATGCAATGCTGTGGGGGTGGGTTGAGTCCCAGAAAGAACTGATGTGTGGCAGAGAGAGCATTAGGAAATGCCCTCTCTAAACACGGACAAGCCAAGGACACCTACCGCAGTTGTGGCTGTCATGCCAGAACAAATGTCATTTCCAGTGGAACTGCTGCAGAAGATCATAATCTATTATCTGAACATCCTCGATGACCTCGCCTCACACGTAGACAGGCGTATCAAGGACTGGTTATCTATCCATCACACCAGTCCCCAACTTCGCGACCTGCTCAGTGCCCCAAGTCTGAAGGACCACAACCCCTACAAAAAGTTTACTGCAGATTTTGAGGGACAGACATACAATGGACTGCTGATCGACTTTCAAAGTGCTATCAACTTGTTCAGTGCGGGGGTAGATCATGTGAATGTGTTGCAGTCAGCCACTCCTTTCCCTATTGTGCTAACAATGAAATTCACTCATTGCTTGGCGGTATCCACAGAGGACATATATATGTGCTGTGTTTGCTGGACTGCAAAAGCCTCATGTCACAGAAACTATCAGTTCGTTCAGGTTGACCATAGCATCTGACTTCACTCACATGATCAATCTAACCCATATTCCCAAACCTTGAACATTTACACCTCCATCTCAATGACATTAAAACTGCAGTACACCACACCTTAGGGCACTGCTGTTTTGCACACATGGAATCAGATCACCAGATGGTCTTACATGCATCACAGCTACAAATGCTAAGCATTATCAGCAGTAATCTATCCATCATGCGAGTCAAAGATGCACCACAGTTGAAAGTGTTGAACATACATAAATTTCATGCTTGTAGGATGTTGATGGGAATGCTGGGGCAATGACGATGCTGCACACTGCACTCTCAAACATGCACTGTTACATCCAAGGACTATTTTCGATAATTTTGATGCTGTAGTGATAGGATTGACATGCCTCAACCTATCTGTCAAATTATCATGGCTAGAAGGAGTCGACACGCTCCACTTACCAAATGTAACATGTGCACGACATGCATGTATCACTTGCCTCAATCCAACCCCATTACAAAACTGGATGTGCCAAAGCTCAAAAAAGGCAGTCTGCAACTATGTGACACCCATCCCATCAATTTTGCCAGAAGCACATTTGCTGGGAGCATAAAACAGCTAATGGTCTGCACCCCATCTTATGTCATGAAGAAAATGGAGTGTGACATGCAGAGCTGGACATGGGACAATTTCATCATTTATTACCCAAGAGCTGAGGAGATCGTACTTGGCATGCATGGTATCCAGCTGCCATTGTCATCCCAAAACCATGTCCACTGGGGTAGTGTAAGAAAACTCACACTTCTGATGGATGTTGGCATCATGGACCTGCTCAAGGATGTTGACATGCCTGTGCTAGAGACAGTTATGCTAGTGTATCCAGAATGGCGAATGAAGGAAACCTCATACAGTGATGAAAGAGAGGAATGCAATGCAATGAGTGATGAAGAAGATGAGCATAGAATGGTTCATTGGTGTACACCGAGACTGTTGGTCAAGCAAATGGTAGACCAATACTACCAAGAAGAATATAACAAGCTCTCAGCCTGTTTCCCCCATCTTGATATTGATTTTTGCTATAACTCAGAGCGACCAGACAAGGACTATTTTGATATACTTACCCAGATTAATCAACGGCGAGATGTATAAGTAGACAAAGACATCCAAAATTCACAATGCAACTGTCCAACCAACTTGCAATTGCTGTCCAAAGAAAGAAGTATTCCAAATTACAAAAGAGTCAGTATTGGCAAATTAACCACATTATGGAAAATACTTGTAATGTAAAAATAAATAAAAATCACCTGTGATATAGTCAAGGTAGTGACCAATATCCACATTGCAGATGGAATGCAGTCAAGGTGGTGGCCAATATCCACATTATGGAAGAATCTTGTAATGTAAAAATGGAAGATGACCAACTCACCTGTTTCCCTCATCATGATGAAACAAGCAGTGGACATTGAGGTGGTTACTGGAGGCGGCCTCTGATTGGCACCAGCACTAGAAGTCTAGAGCTATGAGATGCAACTTTGTTGGCTTGCTCTGAGTCATCATTCAAGTTCAAGGTAACCGTGACAAGTCACAAATATCATGTGACCATGGACTAACTAGTAAGTTTTGGCACTACATCAGAACTCTGAGAGTCAGCAAGGTAGAGTTGGAGGCCTTAGTTCAGAACCAGTCCCACCTGTGACAACGCTTACACACCATTGATAGGTTCACCTTGTGGTCTAAGCTCTGGGAACATCTCCAAAGGCATCAACACATTACCACACACGCTCCCAATACCTACGAACCCCACGAGACAGCTCCAAAACTATTTTGAACTATTTTGAACTATTTTGAATGACTTCGAGCAAGTTTGAATGACTTTGCAACACTTCAAGCAATTTCAAACAACTTCGAGCAAGTTTGAATGACTTCACAACACTTCAAGCAAGTTTGAACAACTTTGCAGCACCTCGAACACATTTGGCCACCATATGCTTATTGCACTGCCCTTCAGACACATGCAGCACACCTTGTATGAGTTAGTGCATCACATATCAAGCACCACCGGACACGAGGAGACACAACAATGGGATTTTAGGATGCAATTGTGGCACTTTGATGTCTTGATGATATATTGGATCAATAGGACAGGTACCCATGATAAATCATGACACTATATGTTTCCCTCCTCATCATCTTTCATTTATTTTATGATTTGCAAAGTTCTTTATTGTTCTTATCTTGCCTCATGTATTCCTCATGTTTTATTTCCTTTTAAGTACCATCTCTTCCAAACATATATAGCCTTGTACTAGCTACCTAGAAAGACAGAATAGATCGTCCTCTCACACCAATCATCTGATTTAAGAGCAATTCTCTTGAGTCCAAGCCTCTCGACTTAGCTCGAAGTTCAGTGTTTTATGCCAAACTTCTTTGAACTTCTCATACTAGCTTCTCAAAACTATTGTCTATTGTCGATCCTCTCTCAAAGGCTTTCTACATCTTTATAGTCTATCCTCAGCCTTCGTTGAAACCATCCTCATTCTCTATAAGTCCCTCAAACTTGCTCAGAATTATTCGACCTTCTTCAGAGATCTTTGAACCTCTTCAAACTTTCCTCGAACATTATTGCAGAGCTTTGTATACTCTCTAACCTCATCGAACATCATCAGACCCTCTCTAAAGTCGTTTCCCTAACCTCAGGTAACAGTGGTGATATTTAGTACCACCTTGCAACCTTCCTCTAACCTGTGTTATACCATCTGAAGCCTTTTTGTGGGTTTTGTTTGGGTTTCCTGGTTGAGCATCATCACCGTATCATCCAAAAAAAATATATATCAACAAGCTATCCTCTCCATCACATCAACAGATCCATCGTTCTACATGTGGCCACCCCTGAATAGGGCAAGGCAGGGTTACCCCTGGGTGTCAAATCTCATACCCATACCCCTACCCCTGAACACCCTACCTTTAGGGGTCAGGGTATGGAAACATATAAGGGTTGCCAAGGGTATGGGAGGGTTTGTCAAGGGTACAAGGATTTGGCATAAAATCAACATATTTAGAGCAAAATTCATTTGAAAAGTGTTGATAACTATTGTATTTACTATTAATATCACATATTAATACATCTTATTAACATATGAAAGCCATTATCATGTTGTACAATCCCAAAATCTGAATTTAATTGATGAAAATCTTGAATATGAGTATTTGTAGCTGAAAAAATCAAATTCTTACATAAGCATACCCCTACCCTTACCCCTCATACCCTTAGCCCAAAAACACAGGGGTATACCCCTACCCCTGCCTTGCCTTACCCCTGAAATAATATTACTACCTCGGAACACTGTCACTCAAAGAAGACACACTATACAAAGACCTCAATCAACACTGAAATCTGCCTGAGGTACCATCAGCAGACACAGGGCCCCTTGTGAAATCAGTGTCGTATACAGCTTCTGCAAGCAGTTGAAATATCAATCCCACAGTTTTGAGAACAGACTGACAAGTGTCATCAATATTATGAGCCATAACAAGTCGCCATGTGTGATGAGACCCATTCTCGACGACATCCCCACCAACTACATCATTTTCTTCTCATGCCACACTCTGGCTTTTCCACTGCTAAACATAGCAGGCTCTGCCACCGCTCACTGGCGTGCTACCCAGTTATTCACAAGCACCAGCCAAGGCAGTGCAGAAGAAGTTCTGAGCACTGCATTTTTCAAAGTCCAACCTGCTAAAACCATATGAATGGATGTCTGACCCATTTTTTTTGGCAGGTCCAGGTTGGTATAAGACTGAGTCCTCAATACTGAGAACTCAGAATGAGTGGTGAAAGCACTCCAGAAAGCCTCAACACCAAAATCTAGCAGAGCAACCATAGCATGAATCTACACAAGGGGGTATCACGTGTTCAATATACCATATAGGGACAGTTAGTTAGTCCAGGCCTCGAGCCATTAAAAAAAATATTGAAGGTCACATGATTTGTTCCTAGCATGTGAAGATCTATTTGAGGAAGAAAAAATCTTCTGGTATGCGGATCCTGAGGGTCTGTAGACTGTTGGTGACTTTTGACAGTGATGCAGTAGTTAAAATAAATGTATTTGACTGTTAACACACAAGTAATATGAATCTAATATGATGATTAGTGAAGGTGCTACCAGTGTTGGGTCAATGGGTGAGAGTGCATGGCAGACTACTACTGGTGGGCATCAGTGGGTGATGGGCAGTGGGTGGTGGTAGTGGGCAATGTGTCAGTGGGGTGGTGGGCATCCTTGGTGTTGTGCGTTCATCGGTGTCCATTTCCTATTCACATTGTGGTTGGGATTGGGGTGTTGTTCATCAGAGTTATGGTGTGCGGGTGCTGTGCTGCTGCCTAGATGGTGGGCGAGGGCAGTGGGTGAGGAGTTGTGAGCAGCAGGTGGGTGGTGTGATGGGCATCGTTGTCATCATTCACTTTGCCTATCATTTGTGTTGTGGTGGCTTGCTTATCAAGTGGTGGTGGTGGTAGTGGTGGCTAGTGCCATTACATTGCTGTTCGGGGTGTAGTAGCATAAAATAAAGTGTTAGTCATATACAAGAGAAGAAAAAGAGATAGAAATCATGTTTGGGACCCTGGAATACATCACTTACCGCCATGGCATTGATGTTGTCATCAGGGTCATGTGCTCCTGCTGTGTGATGGTGTGTCTGTGTGTCCACTGGGTTGCTGTCATCATGGTTGCATTCCTTACTGTCATTGGTGCTGCAGTTCTGCTGGTTCTGGTGTTGCAAAAAGGGGGAAGTGCCTGTGGGTTACAAGTGCTCAAAGAGCATGATACGGTACAGTGAAGTATATATAAGTACTGGTAAATAGGCAACGGAGGCGGATCATGATAACAGAACAGCATCAGGACCAAAGAGCGGCCTGACACAGCTGAGCTCGATATTTCAACATCTGGTTCATATTCTTGTGGTTATCATTGTTGTGGGTCATGTTGCTGTTGTCATTGCTGTTGTCGTTATCGTGTGGAGAGAAGTGGGAATGGGTATCATGTCAAGCAATCAACGGGGTTGCGGAACAACAATGACATCATGACTATTTCCTAATATGGACATTAGTTCCCATGACAGGTTTAGTTCCCCCATGGGCCGCTTAAAAAAAAATTGACCCGGTATGCTTAATTTTTTTTCTGAGACCCCCTTGAATCTACAGCATTGTGATCTATAGGAAGCACCCTCACTCTCCCCCACACTGACATTCAAAAAATGAAGATTGTTCACACAGTCAAATAAACCATTCTTCCAGCTCTTTTTTCTTGTATTGTGCATTCTATGGTGTGGGCAGGATGGGAACCCATCACTAGTCAGCATTAGTTGGGTTGGGTTTGTGTGGTACCATAAGTATTGTCAGTGAATCTGACATATAACGAAGACAGGAAGTGAAGTGGATTTTGTAAGGCAAAACGTTGTAAGTGTGGATCCAAACTAAGTTAGTCACCCGACATCTAAGTAATTGAGTTATTTTAGGTTCTCGTGCATTGCCGGGTCAGTTGGTATCCATCCATGGGATATCATTCGGTGGGCGAAATTCATCAGTTCAGAGAAAACGGATCTTCCTTCCCCACATATAGATTTCTCGCTTCATCACCTGGGCGCAAACTCACCGGCCTAACGAATCTTCTTGCCATACCACTATGACATCCAAGGGCTACATCAACTCAAGTTAGGCACTTCTCATAGCATATTCTGCTTATCAAAGCACACGCATACACATCGCAAAAATGATCGCCACCACGGCTAATACAGTGTTTCCTTCACTGTATCCCAGTGGATTATACATAGAAGGCGCGAAGATCGAGAAGCCGAAGCCTGCGGAGCGTAGAAAGGGTACCGTCGCGATTGCTGTCGAAGGGAGGACACATTAATTATAGGTAGAAGGACTTGATGTGGAGAGGAGGAAGACGCACCATAAGCAGTATACAGAGTGAAGGCATCTACCGCGTAAGTCTGTACGACTGGGAAGGTGAGAATCATTCCATCATCCATCAATGCTATTCCCCGTATATCCCATTGCAAACAGTTCTACTTGATCTGTACCTCAATAACTCGGCTTTGGTGTAGTACTCACAACAGCAAGAGTGACCCACGATATGCCTCTGGGACGACCACCCGATAATAGAAGGCTAATGGGAAGTAGGAACGTCCCGGGTAACCAGCAAAGCTATGTCAGAAAAAGTATATTAGGATTCTGTCACACACAGAGAACGACAACGGCGAAGGCGGACGCCATGTAACCGAAACTCAGGTTCCCCGACACAGCGACCCCCTGGTCCTTCTTCAGATGGACATACACAGAGCTGCGGGCAAAGCGTGAGTCCTATGCCGAGAGAGAGATAGTGCCATCCTCCAAATGTCCGTCGTTTCGTGGTATGTTTCTTCGAAAATTAACGGAACCGTAGTCAGGGCCCCTAGAAAAGCGAAAGTGTGTTGGACAGCGCGACACGACTGGAAAGGAAGGAAACTTCCTCGCATTTTTCCGATGGAACACAGGTACGAGTATGGCGGGTCCCTCTCGGATCCACATGATTCAAGTGAGCGGTAAAGAAAGTTGTCTACGATTATCCAGATGTATGTGGTGCGCAGGGCTACTACATGCGATATTCAGCTAACACCCTCCCCGTTCAACTCGGCGCATTTATCAATCGTTCATAAGGGAATTAAGCATTGCACCTGAACATGCTCGTTCTTGTCATAGCTACTCGCGAAGCAGAATTATTGCATTCGAGCAGTACACAATAAGTTTCTCAACGATTCTCTCCAAAATCCTCGGTGGAGGTTCGTGTCATCGAGACACACAACCGGGTATCTTCATTGATCAGGAAAGATCTTGTCTGCAATGCTTAACACCGATCAATACTGCTGAAGTCGCACACCTGGGCGTTGAACCCTATTCGAATCAGGATTGAGTTCATACGAAGAAGATATCATCAAATTTTTCGGTTCACGTTACTTCGATAGAAACTTTATGTCAGCGCTCAGGGGGTTCTTTTACCCAACAGATGCACAAGTAGTCCTCCATCCTTACTGACGAAGATAAGCAAGAGTGACTATAAGAAAAATTATTTGATATTCAACTTGCGAGTCTCATTTTCTTTTAGAACTGCTCACTAGGTATGTACCCAACCCAAAGGCCCAACGGATGGGATTATCAGCCTATCCGGTGGTCCGTCCCGCGGAAGCGATGGCGGGCTGGGGTTTCCTGTCTCATAAGAAAAACGCGAGTACTCGCCGAAAACAACCCAGTCATCGTGGCAGTGCCAAGAACAGGAGAAGACGATTGGGCCGGTCGAGGTCTGATTCTCCAGAAGCAGACGCAAGAGTTCTGAAGCCTGTAAGAAATCCACGTACATACATACATACTGAAAATTCTGGCAGAAAAGATCCCAGGTTCAACTTTGACGTAGTGGGAAATTCGCACATTCGAAGAGTAATATGCATTGATAACTCGGTCGCAGAAAGGCCTTGCTCGATATACAACCAACTGCTCGGATCGGCCAGTCCAAGGTAGGTTATCCTGTATATATGCGCTAGAATCTGGCTAGAACAACGTAACGTGAGAGGGGTCATTGGACGAACAGAGCGCGACGTCGAGAGCGACTGATGTAAGAACCAATGTATGTACTTAAACTTGTTGGCATGGAAGCACCAAACATCCGTGTTAGTCGCAAAGGAACGGTGAGGACATGTGGGCGGTCTTCGATGACTCTGGATTATCCCCATAGGAATGTTGATCTGGAGCCTCTTTACGTTTGCAGGCTGCGAGTAGTGGTACGACCTACTCGCAAAAGATAAGGCAGAGCAGCATATTCAAATCCAGCGTACAGGACTGACAAGGCCTATCGGTGAAGTCTAGGTTCCTAGAGACAGCGCTGGAAATGAATGGCAATTGAAAGTTACTCTGGGCGCATCGCAATCTCCTATCCGTACTTGATAGTACCAGCGCAGACGGATTTAAGAACGACCGTGTTGGACTTGTATCAGCGGAAGAGATCTATAGCAATCGGTAGTAGATTACGACGATCAGGCTATGAACCTGAAAGAAACAGACTTGACATCGTGCGATATGACATCTATTGCGTCTGGTAATACACTGCATGCAGAATGTTAGCATGCAGTTCTAGCTGTTGGCGGTAAAGGACACAAAGTTGAAATTCGCACGCACTGACCAGTGGCGGCGGAGCAGATGGAGATATAATTGAAGCGGAGCTTTAAAAATAGGATCATACGTTGTTGGGCTCAACCGACTCCAATCCCCCTCATCAGCCTCAAGGCCAGTTTCTCGTCGCCTCGCCTTGCAATAAGCACAATCTCATATAACAAATACTTCCCTTTTTTACGAACTATACATGTCGGAAATCAGAAGGAAGCTAGTTATCGTTGGGGATGGGGCTTGTGGAAAGGTTTGTTTGCTGTCCTACCTTCGTGGGCGCTAGTTCTGCTTCTACGTATCTTCTTCAAATTCGCTGCTTTACAATGAGCCAGAACGTTTACTGACCGCTTGTCTTACAGACGTGCTTGCTGATTGTGTTCTCCAAGGGAACATTCCCTGAGGTACGGGATTTCTTCTCATAATTCTCAGCCTCTAATTAATGATATGATGGCAGGTTTACGTCCCAACTGTCTTCGAAAACTACGTTGCCGATGTCGAGGTTGACGGAAAACACGTTGAACTGGCGCTTTGGGATACGGCAGGACAGGAGGACTACGACCGGCTTCGACCTCTCTCCTACCCTGACTCTCACGTTATCCTTATCTGTTTTGCCGTAGACTCACCTGATTCTTTGGATAACGTTCAGGAGAAGGTTTGTCGTACTTTTGACTTTGTATCCGCCTCAAAAACATGTTTAACATTACATGCTCAATGCAGTGGATCTCAGAAGTGATGCATTTCTGTGCCGGACTTCCGATCATTCTTGTGGGTTGCAAGAAGGATCTCAGACGCGAGCCTCGTGTGATCGAGGAGTTGAGGAAGACGAGCCAACGGCCGGTTACTCCCGAAGAGGTATGTCGCAGCTCTATTCTCCTTCAGGATGTCCACGACCATACGTACCCTTTCATAATACTGTTTTTATCTGTCCTTTACGCGCAGCCTGTGAACTGACTAACCACGTGTAGGGAATGGCCGTTGCTCAAAAGATAGGTGCAAAACACTATCTGGAATGTTCTGCCAAGTCGGGCGAGGGTGTCCGTGAAGTCTTTCAGTATGCTACTCGTGCTGCACTGCTCTCCAGGCCAGGCAAGAGCGGTCGTAAGCACCGCAATTGCATAGTGCTCTAGAGACCGTTTTACCACATGCATTGCATTACCTACCTCGAATTTGCTGTATCCCTTGTGTTACCGCTCATAGGCATGACTACGACGTACCCGTATCTTATTCCCCCTGCACAGTCCATCCGCCCCAAATACCCGTTTACGAATGCACTCACGCTCGCTTGAGTCTGTCCTACTCTCTACATCGCCTAACATGACCCTCTGGCTGTCTCATTCATTGTTTTATATCTGTCCTTTGTTTCGTGTCTATTGCAATTCCTTTATTTAGTTTCAAATGTGTGCGGTGCCTGTTAGTTTGTCATGTATGATGTCGATCTGTATTGGGTGGTGACAAGTAGCATGTAGTGCGTCAATTCATCACCTGTCAACAAACGTTACTGCCGAAATTCAAACTCGTCCAAACACCTCTCAAATTCGCGAACAACTATGTATCAGGTCCTACGTACGCAGGCTGAGAATGCCTCTTTCTACGTTGTTCTTCGATGTCAACTAAGGTGAGATATGGGAGCCAGAGATAGTCGTGAATAAGGTGCCGACGGCTCTTGGCGGGATGCTTGCTGATGCTTGGCGATCGGTCCTTTTTCTCATCACGGGGATCTCGTTCCGGGGTTTACGGTGTTGGTGAACGAGTAGGGATGCCGAAGTTCGGTTCGGTCCGGTTCTCTGAGCTATTTCTCCGAACCGCGAACCAGAACCAGGCAGCAAGGAGGGGGTAGCCAGAACCGCGAACCAGAACCGAGAGAACCGAGTTCAGCAGGTTCGGTTCAGGTTCGAACAAGGTTCGAACCGTAGAACCTAGTTAGCAAAAAAAAAAAAAACCTCACATATGAATTTGAGCAACAAGAACAGAAGCGGGTGAGCAGACACTTGCAGACCTCACACCAATGGCCTTTCTCGATCGTGTTATCTGACATTGTGCGTGCCTCGGCGGTAAACACGGTTCGAATGTCTGCAGTGCATTGATCTTTCCCTTGGGAGCTACGGGACTTCCTCACCTAGGCAACAAAACATCGGTTAAATCAGTCTTGAGTCAACTTCGGGGCACGTTGTGACTTACTGGGTGATCAGTTTCTCTTTGTTCTCGCAGACGCTCGTATTCGTCAACTTGGTCTTCACCCTCTGCATCACCCTCCTCTTCATCACCCTCTTCTTCATCACCATCTGCCTCGTCATCACTGTCGACAGTTGCAGCTTTTTTCGCTCGTTTCTTTGCCCATGCTTCTGGCTTGGGTGCTGACTTCGAGGTTGCTGGCGCTTTTGGCTTGGGTGCTGACTCGGAGGTTTGTGCTTTAGTGGTAGCTGATTTTTTGCGCTTCCCGCCTATTTCTTCTGTATCCTCAGGATCAGATGTTTGGTCATCCTCCCCGGAAACTATACCTGCCGCAGCTTTTGCTTTCCTGGATGGCTTGATCACACATCGTTGGCCAACAATGACCTCCACCGCAACTGCACTGGCAGCCTTCAGGCATTTCATAGCTTCCAAAGGGTAGGGTCAATATTACCATAAATGTCAAGAATGCCCAACGCACTTTTGGAAGACGGTCCCGCAGTTATAGATGCCCTGTCATTTGGTCTCAACTTGCCTGTTGCAGGAGCGATTGGTGTCTCGTCGTCACCAGAGTTATACCACCTAATATCATTTGCATCTTTCAGCTTGCCATCAGCACCTACAGCATAATTCTCAGAAGCCATGCTAGGAGGGAATAAGGAGAAAAGTTTTTTCTTCAATTATTCAAACGGTCAAACTACTACTCCAATTTACAGGCACTGATGGAAATGTATATTACTTTCAATCCCAACTTGGACATTTATGGCTTGAAAACCTGTGTCATTCATAGTGTAGGTTCTCAGTTCGAACGTGTTTGAACCGAGTTCATATAGATCCTGGAGGCCCCGAACCTGCGACCAAACCTACTGGTGAAAGACAGAACCAGAACCGGACTGAACCAGAACCGCAGGTCCAGTTCAGGCGTTCGAGGTTCGAAGCTAGGTTCTGAACCGAACTTTGGCATCCCTATGAACGAGTCAACTCAAATGACTAATGGCATTGGATTGACGTCCCTAGCAAGTCACTAACATGAGTAGGCTAGGGATAATACCGTCATCGTGAGGTGATCTTGTCTGTTCATTGTATATATCTACTACTCAGTAAGTAGGTGGGCAGGAGTTGGCTTTAGGTTATCCTCTGCCAGCGTGGCCAGAATTCAAAAGCTTTTTAAGACACATGGACAAGTTGTGGAAAGACTTCCACCTACTTCCACATATTCCCAGATTCAAGATCAGCTTGCTTTTGAAATTCACTGCTTACCTTGAAGCCTTCTCCTTACTGTTGAAAACCTCACCAGTTGTGACGCTGCTATTTTGTTGGCAGTTTGTTTTATCGACTGGGCAGAAAATATGTCGGCGCTTGGTCGGCGCAAGCCTTGGCAATCTGTTCCACAGCATGTCAGCAAGCCCACAACAAACAATCAGATCAGTTGTCAGCAAAACCCTTAAAAACCACTTGTGGCCACTCTTTGCCGCAGTGTTGGCAATGCCATATGTTTGCTGATGTTTTACACAGATGCCATGAAACATGGCCTGCCAAGAGGTCTTTACACTCCATATATTCCACACAAAGTCCATAGCACAGAATCACTCAGACACTTAGACTTTACTAGGACAAGTCTGAGTAGAATGTTGTTTACTTGGACTAGGATGGATTTTTGTCTGTGTAACCAAGGGGGTATCACGTGTTCAATATACCATATAGGGACAGTTAGTTAGTCCAGGCCTCAAGCCATTAAAAAAAAATATTGAAGGTCACATGATTTGTTCCCAGCATGCGAAGATCTACTTGAGGAAGAAAAATCTTCTGGTATGTGGATCCTGAGGGTCTGTAGACTGTTGGCGACTTTCAACAGTGATGCAGTAGTTAAAATAAATGTATTTGACTGTTAACACACAAGTAATATGAATCTAATATGATGATTAGTGAAGGTGCTACCGGTGTTGGGTCAATGGGTGAGAGTGCATGGCGGACTACTACTGGTGGGCATCAGTGGGTGATGGGCAGTGGGTGGTGGTAGTGGGCAATGTGTCAGTGGGGTGGTGGGCATCCTTGGTGTTGTGCATACATCGGTGTCCATTTCCTATTCACATTGTGGTTGGGATTGGGGTGTTGTTCATCAGAGTTATGGTGTGCTGGTGCTGTGCTGCTGCCTAGATGGTGGGTGAGGGCAGTGGGCAAGGAGTTGTGAGCAGCAGGTGGGTGGTGTGATGGGCATCATTGTCATCGTCCACTTTGCCTATCACTTGCATTTATCATTGTCCACTTTGCCTGGGGGCTAGTGCCATTCCATTGCTGTTTGGGGTGTAGTAGCATAAAATAAAGTGTTAGTCATATACAAGAGAAGAAAAAGAGATAGAAAACATGTTTGGGACCCTGGAATGCATCACTAACTGATGTTGTCATCTGGGTTGTGTGCTCCTGCTTAGTAATGTACAAGGCCTGGCCCAAAGCCCTGAAGCCTGGGCTACTGAGCCCCAGAAGCCTGAGCCGAGCCGAGCCTTGGAGCAGGCTTGGTAGGGCTCAAGGCTCAGCTCACTATTTCTGAAGCCCGAGCCAAGCCCAAAAGCCCAGGCTTTGCAGCTGTGATTCAGTCCCTACACTCAGGCATCGTCATGCAATATCTCTACCATCTCCACTCCTCCCAGATCTCTCGGAAGCTCCTGCTGCACAACAGTAAGCTATTGCTTACTGTCTGGCTTACAGGAGCTGCAGAGAAGAGATAAGGTGGAAGTAAGGGGCAGGGGTAGCAAGGAGGGACTGGGGATAAGCACCAACATTTATGATTGCAGGAACGAACAACACAAAGTCAAGCTCGCGAGGGAGGGTGCTGACTCAGTCATGTCATCCGCTGTGTTGATTGAATTGGAATTAGCACTGATAGCTCTGCGAGGCATTGCCATCGTCCTGTGGTGATGTGGCTGCTAGCATCCGCAATCCAGCCATCATGAAATTATGTGCTACCACTCTTGTCGCAGCACTTCCTGTTTCAATGGATAGTGGTGTGATCAGTGGGGATATGGTGGTAATTAATAACTGTGTACCTTGTGGGTATCCTGCTCCACAGGTCTCCCAGTGCCTCTCACTGTAATGCATTCAACACCTCACAAAATTACCCTTGATATTTCATCATTATAGAGACAAAACAATCTATACAACAAAATGATATAAGTTAGGATCAGATGAAGATAAGAAATGACTTACATTGCACTCTTGAGCCAGGAGATGAAGATTAAACTTATCAATGAAAGAAAGATTCATGATCGATGTCGACATGCATTGTTGATCGACATCTGGCAACTCCTGGTCCAGCAATCGAACAACTTGAACATTGAAAATGTTGATGCTTGGAAGTTGTAGGTAAGTAAGTAACTTGTCATATAACTGACTTTGCTGTGTTTCTATCATTACCAGGACATCCATTACGAGCTTCTCATCTTCCTCAAGCCCAAGCCCAGCTGAGCTGAGCCTGAGCCTGCTACCAAGGCCGGGCTCATGATGTATCCAAGCCTGAGCCCACTCAAGCCAAGCTGGGCCCTGTACATCACTACTCCTGCTGTGTGATGGTGTGTCCATGTGTCCGCTGGGTTGCTGTCATCGTGGTTGCATTCCTTACTGTCATTGGTGCTGCTGTTCTGCTGGTTCTGGTTCATATTCTTGTGGTTATCATTGTTGTGGGTCATGTTGCTGTTGTCATTGCTGTTGTCATTATTGTGTGGAGAGAAGGTGGGAATGGGTATTGGTCAAGCAATCAATGGGGTTGCCAAACAACAATGACATCATGGCTATTTCCTAATATGGACATTAGTTCCCATGACAGGTTAGTTAGTTCACCCATGGGCCACTTAAAAAAAAAATCGACCCAGTATGCTTAATTTTTTTTCTGAGACCCCCTTGTGTGTAACATCTGAGTAACATCCAAGCAGTTTTCCAGTGTGTTAGAAAAACAAATGTAGTAGCTGAGGATTGAACTCATGAGTGTGTACCCATGCAAAAAAGTGTGGGACACAACCATCACACCAACACAGCTTATTACAT
Organism: Tricholoma matsutake; assembly: GCA_026075535.2. Taxonomy (NCBI): domain Eukaryota; kingdom Fungi; phylum Basidiomycota; class Agaricomycetes; order Agaricales; family Tricholomataceae; genus Tricholoma; species Tricholoma matsutake. The sequence goes on along the minus strand of AP026543.1, from coordinate 9,118,871 downwards.
TTACACAGTTTGCACATGGCTCCAAGGGGGTGTCAGAGTTTGAATTTACCATATCAGGATGGTTAGTTAGTCCCCGCCCTGAGCCTCTTAAATCTTTTTGGAAGTCACATGATAATTGTACCTGAGGGCCTTCCTGGCAAAAAAAGCTTATAACAAGCCCCCTTTTGGAAGGCACCTGAGGTGCCAACTGAGTGGTCAGAAGCATCCAGAATAACTGATCACAGTGATCAGTAGAGACTACTCTATTAAGCATGCACATAAGTCCACACCTACCACCTCTGTGTCCTGCTTTGACTAGATGTCCTGTTGGTGTTGCACTTTTGCACAAATTCCATATGTGTGTAGAAGCACTTCCACCAGATGTGTAAGGGGACTAGGGGGGACTAGGGGGGTGCCCTGTGTGTTTCTCCTATTTTTTACATTCATTCTATATTTTTCCTCACTTCAATTCCTTCTATTCTTCATTTTCTATGATTTTTCTGGATTTTATTACCAATTTCCCTTTCTATCATGTTTGTGCATGTTGACAGTTTTATATTTAGAGGCAGAGCACCTCTTCCGACATCTACCCCTTGGTATGATGTCATTCAGCAGCCTTGATCTGCCTATCTCCGCCTTTTCTATTTTTAGGTTATTATGTGATTTTTGCCATCTTCACATATACTGGGCATTGGCAAAGGGATCCTTAGAGTTTTCTCTTCAGATTTGCCTTTGCTAGGTGCTCCCCCAATCCCTGTAATATGTAGTATAATTTTAACTTCGGGTTTCCCTTTGCTAGAGGCTGAGGTTGCCCTTATAGTAGAAGACTCTCTCCTAAGGCCTGAAATTGTGAATGCACTGCCCAAGATAGGCAGGTATGGAGTGGATGACACTTCCCAAAGCTCCACAGACTCCCTACACATTGTTCCAGACAGTCCTGCCTTTACTGCGCTGGCATTTTTGCCAAACATGCCCCCTAGCAACATGGACACATCAGAGCACCTCGATGCGCTTGAAAGTGATGTTTCCAGAATATGTGTGCAAATTGATTCACTTAAATCTATGATCAAAAACTTTGTCAGGACCCTCCAGACTAACCCTATGACCAATATTCCCCCCATTGCGACTCCAAGCATGCCCAACAATGATGTGCCACCAAATACACCTACTAAGGAGTGCACCCAGATCAAACCATCTCCCCCTGCCAAATTTAATGGCACATGTGTGCAGGGGTGTGCATTCCTTAATTCCTGTGAGTTATACATCAGTCTCCAGCCACATCAATTTATTGATGAGGCTGCAAAAATTTATTGGGCCTTCACATACATGAAATCTGAACATGCCTATCTCTTGTAGACCATATTCTGCACCAAACTAAAGAGCTCAGTTCTCTACCTTTCTCCACTTGGGGTGACTTTTGAGCAGAGTTTGTATGCCACTTTTGTCCCCTCAATGAGCACCACCGAGCAGTGACACAGCTTGAGTCATCCTCTTACCACCAGGCACATCGATCTGTGGATGATTATATCAATGAGTTTAAGGATTTGGTGGACATGGCAGGATATGGGAGTGGGCTACCAGTGGTGAAGTTCCGATGGGGCCTCAATCAAGAAATTCAGGACCAGATTGTACAGATGTTGGAAGGGTGCCTGGTGGACAATTATTTCTATGCTTGGTATGAAGCTGCTTCACTCTGTGATGAGAATCAACTAACAAATGCAGCATTTAATGCTGCATTCCATGGGATGTCGAACCCACACAGAGATAATTGTGGTCACATGATTACATTTTGATCTGTTTGACTGAGGGACTACCATGGATGCATCCGGGTAAATATCTGTGGATGGTGGATAAATTCTTGTGGATATGGATGATATCCATGGATTATTCACATCATCCACAAAACTGATAAGTGAACTTTTTGCCAAAAGGTTGTTGTAATATGCACTGTTGATGTGTAACTACTAGTATACAACTAATAGTTATGTGTTTGAAGTACCTATCACTGAGGAAAAGGCAAATTTAGTGTTTCAATGGATTTTTGGATATTACCAAGAGAAATTGAATGTCACTGATTCAATTGGGCATGTAAAATCATGAAAATATTTGAGTAGGTGCTTACAAGACTTGTGTATTGGACTATATAATTTATTGTTGGGATTTATTTATTTATTAAAATAGCCTAAAGATCATTTTATATAGAGCTACACCAATGTGGTATAGTATTTTGAGATTTTCTTATCAAATATTGCACAAAATTAAGAATTTATTGTTCTCTCTTTAAACACCCTTACTGGTATAATATGCACAAAATTTTTCAAAAATTTCAAATATATAAAAGACAAATGAATATTGCATATACAAAAGCATGAGAGCTGGTCATCAGAAATGCAAAAAAACAAATACCATGGCAACTGTTACAAATTCAATATCACAAAAAAAATCTGGCTTCTTCATCTGAGTCCTCTTCATCATCCATCTCAGCTTCTTTCTCACCTGCCCTTGTCCTATTCTCACCTTGCATCTGCTTCTCAACGATCTTGATGGTCTCTGAAAGTCCTGGATACAATGGAGTTCTTGCCCAGGATCCAATGGCAACCTGAGCCTTGAATGTTTGTGGACTAGTGTTATGCTAAAGATGGTTAACCTCAAGCCTCCCAACAGAAAATGCATGCTCTGCATCAACAGAAGATGCTATACAAAAAGGTTTAGTAAAGATAAAAATAAAAACAGTGAAAGTCACCTGGTGCAGAGCAAATGTCAAGTCCCATCTTTGACACCCGAGGACAATGCTGAGTAGCTCGATCCCAATACTTCATAACTCCCCCAGCCTCTTTAACAGCAGAAGACTTGATAACTAGGTCAGTCAAATATGTACTGATTGTGTCGGGGTCTTGAGAATCATCAAGGTCCTGTGTTCTAACCCACTTTGACTTCATCTAAAATAAAAGCATTGTTATTTAAACTCAGAGTCACAATGGAGTCACTTACCTTGCCTCTTCGAGAAGCTTCAGTGGCTGGGGGAGGTTCTTCATCTCCCTTGTAAGTTTCATTCCAACAAGTGACAACCAACTTCTTGATATCTCGGATCTGTGCAGCAGAGCAGCCATGATCCTTGAACCACTTGAGTTTCTTGTCAGGGCACATGACTGAATAATATTAGCCTAGAACAGAGAAGAAAAAAAAGTACTAACCTATAGCAATTGTGTATAGCTCACAATCCTTCATGAGACAGTAGTATTTGTCAATCAGAAGAAGGACTGCTTGAGCTGCAACACAGACAAAATTTGGCAACTCCATGTCTTCATCATCACAAACAAGGGTCATTGATTGTTCAATGGAATCCAGCATAGGTAAGACATCTGCAATAAGAGGAACCTGAGATTGTGAAAGCAATTTTGTTGGTTCTTCAAAAATCTGTCACAAAATTAAAATCAGTTATTTGCTTATGAAAGACAAGTATCATAACCTCAAGTATGGCACTTAGCATCTCAGCAAGATTCCACTGCTCTTCTGAAAGTTGGTAAGCTTGTAGCTTATTGACAGCAGCCCCAGTGAGTTGTTCAATAGGACTTCTGAAGTATAGGTGAGCATCTAAGCATGTGAGATCTGAATTCCATTGAGTAGGAACACGGCGATCAAGTGCTGTCTTGTCTCCAGGAAGGTCCTTGTCATTTGAAACAAGAGTGTCAAACTTCTCCTTCAGTGTTGAACTGTCATGAATATAAGGGCAACCTAAGCCTCTAGCAAAGGGAAATCCGAAGTTAAAATTATACTACATAATACAGGCATTGGGGGCGCACCTAGCAAAGGGAAATCCGAAGAGAAAACTCTAAGGATCCCCTTGCTGATGCCCAGTATATGTGAAGACGACAAAAATCAAATATAACCTAAAAATAGAAAAAGGCGGAGATAGGCGGATCAAGGCCGCCGAATGACATCATACCAAGGGGTATGTGTCGGAAGGGGTACTCCGCCTCTAAATATAAAAGTGTCAACATATACAAACATGATAGCAAGGGAAAATTAGTAATAAAATCCGGAAAAATCATAGAAAATGAAGAATAGAAGGAAATGAGGTGGGGAAAAATATGGGACGAACATAAAAAATAGGAAAAACACACAGGGCACCCCCTTAGTCCCCTTACATCACCCCCTCTCTAAGATGCATCGCCCCGATGCATTCGAAATCGTATACGACCAAAGTCCGTGACTTGAATGCGACGCGGTGCAGCAGTGTGCCGTCGGTGGAATTCCTTGATTAACCGAGGGGCATTTACATCAGACTCTTCGACCCATGAGTTCTCCTCATACCCATAACCCTTCCAATGTACCAAATACTGGAGTTTTCCTCGACGCAAACGGCTGTCCAAGATTGACTCGACTTCATATTGGGGTTCTCCCTCGATCACTGTAGGTGGTGGTGGTGGGTGTGAATGGCGTCCTGGGAACAGATCTGGGGGAGCTGGAAGCAATTTGACGACATGGAAGACGGGATGGAGTCTGGACATGGAGGCTGGGAGGCGTAGACGATAGGCATGTGTTCCAACGCACTTGACAATGGGGAAAGGTCCCAAGAAGCGATGAGCGAGTTTCTTGGATGGACGTGTAGTGGAGATGTCACTGGAGTCAAGATAAACTCGATCACCAACCTTGTACTGAGGGGTTGGGGAGTGGCGCTGGTTGTAAAATCGCGCCATGTCGTCCTTCGCCTTTGCTAAGGCTGCCCTTGCCTCCTCCAAGCTATCCCTCATGCATTCTGTGAACTCATTCACTGTCTCGATGTGTGAGGGAGTTTGGCGAGGTTCAAATCCCATGCGTGGATGTCGTCCAGTGTCTAAGAGGAAAGGGGTCTGTTGAGTGGAAGCATGGACATGGTTGTTGTATCCGAACTCGGCCAAAGGAAGGAGATCATCCCAATCGTCCTGGCGTTCATTGACAAAGAGGCGGATGTACTGCTCCAGTTCCTGGTTGACTCGCTCCGTCTGGCCATCAGTTTGTGGGTGATAAGCAGTTGAAGCGAGGAGTTTGATCCCCAGGAGTCAGTACAGCTCACGAGTGAACTCTGCCATGAACTGAGGGCCACGATCCGAGAGGAAGGCACCAGGAAGTCCATGTAACTTCCACACGTGGTGGAGGTAGAGTCGAGCGGCACCTAGGGCACTGACAGTGGTGTGAGTGGGAATGAAGTGAGCGCGTTTTCCCACTGAGTCAACTGTGCACATCACCGCATCAAACCCATTTGACTCTGGCAATTCCACCACAAAGTCGACGCTGACGACATCCCAACGACTCTCTGGAACAGGAAGAGGGTGTAGCTCACCAATAGGCTTGCGACGAGGGACCTTGGTGCGTAAGCAAAGGTCACAAGTGCGACAATACTGACCAATGAGCCGTGACATTTGTGGCCACCAATAGTTCCGTGAGGTGAGCTCCAAGGTCTTCCAGCGTCCGGGGTGGCCAGCAATCTGTGAGTCATGGTGTTGGGATATGATGCGCCGGCGAAGGTCTGGGTCATTGGGAACATAGATGCGATCCCTGAAATACAACAAGTCCTCCTTTTCAGCCCACTCTGCCGCACGTAAGGAAAGGGTCGATCCCTTCCTCAGTTCTTTAACAGCTCGGGCGACAACATCCTCATGTAAACCGCTACGGTTTGCGCGACGAATGTCACGTAGAATGTCCCGCTCCTCGCCCTGGGGTACGATGCCTTCCAGTGCCCGAATGGTGAACAGGTCTGGCTGCAACAGCACAATGTTTTGGTTGTCACCGCTGCCATCCCCATGGTCTGCACGTCGGGATAGGGCATCGGTCTTCCCCATGCTGCGACCCGGACGGTGGTGTAAGGAGAAGTCGAATCTAGATAGATACAGGGACCAACGAGCTTGACGACGGTTCAATTTCTTGGCCGTCATGAAGTACTCGAGGTTCTTGTGATCCGTCCAAATTTCCACCTTGTGTTGGGCACCCTCGAGGAAGTGTCGCCACTCCTCAAGCGCACGCATTATCGCCAACATCTCCTTGTCATGGATCTCGTAGTTTCTCTCTACAGCGCTAAGGCTTTTGGAGTAGAATGCAACAGGATGCCACTTCTGGTCCTCCGGAGACTGCTGAGACAAAACAGCGCCCATCGCAAAGTCAGAACTGTCGGCTTCTACACGAAAAGGACGCGAATCATCAGCAAAGGTAAGGATCGGAGCGGAAGTGACCATCTCCTTAAGCTTTTCGAACGCCTCCTGTTGTGCATTATCCCACCTCCATGCCTCCTTTCCTGTCAAGTCGAACAGCGGTCGTGCATGATGTGAGAAATCCTTGATAAAATGCCAATAAAAATTGATGAAGCCCAGGAAAGACTGCACCTCCTTCTTGTTCGTGGGCGTAGGCCAAGCTGTGACCCCATTTACCTTGATAGGATCCATCTCCACTTGACCCTCTGAGATAATCAGGCCGAGGTACTCGATCTTGGTCCTTTCGAACTCGCATTTGTCCTGACGAAGGTAGAGTTTGTACCGTCGAAGTCGTTCTAGGACGAGGCGCGTGATGCGACGGTGCTCTTCAACCGTGCGAGTGAAGATGAGGATGTCGTCGAGATAGATGCAGACAACGCCTTCGAGGATGAGGTCATGGAAGATGTCGTTCATCATGGTCTGAAAGGTGGCAGGGCTATTAGTAAGGCCAAAGAACATGACAAGCGGTTCAAAAAGACCACGGTTGGTACGAAAGGCTGCCTTCCACTCATCTCCCTCCTTTATCCTCACATTATTATAGCCCCAACGGACATCGAGCTTGGTGAAGTATTGGGCTCCATGGAGCTGGTTTACGAGTTCGGAGATGAGGGGTAGTGGGTAGCGATTTTTGACCGTGATGTTGTTGAGTCTTCTGTAGTCTTGAACCGGTCGAAGTGAGCCATCCTTCTTCTTGACAAAGAAAAAGGGAGAGGCCATGGGTGACTTTGATGGTCGAATACGTCCAGAGGCCAGGTGCTCATCGATGAACTGGTCAAGCTGCTGTTGTTCCTCCAGAGAGAGAGGATAGACCTTGCAGGATGAAGGGGTTGCGCCGGGGGTGAGTTCGATCGCGTGATCCCATGGCTTACACGCAGGAAGAGAGTCGAATGACTCCTTGGAGAACACGTCTTCAAACTCATGGAGATGAGGGAGTAAGGAGTTAGTAGAGGATTTAGCAGCGTTGTTTTTGTGGAAGGCCTCGGCGAGGCGTTGGGATATGTTCGATGTGGCACACACCTCATGCAATGAGCGAATCGCAGTGTAGAAGATCCGATCACCCTCCTCCACTTCCTCTGGGTCCTCATCATCATCATCCGAGTCCGGCATTAGATCAGGAACCCCTTCCAATTCCACTTCAGGTATAGGCAGGGGTCCAGCACGACACTTCTGAGTTCGTCGTATTGCCGCCTTCTGTCCATGATGTTCTTGCCTGCCTTCCATGAAACAAGTGTGACAGCAGGATGGACACCGGCTCATTTTAACCTCCCCAGTATGCCAGTTGACCTCTGGGTTATGGTCTCAAAGCCATGGAAGGCCCAAAATCACCTTTTGCTTTCCTAATTGAGTGACAGCAAAAAGGGCATGCTCACTATGATCTTTGTAATGGAGGACCAGGTCTACAACCTCTCGGATGGCACCAGCTTCATTTGGGGACCCATCCACATTATACACAGGTTTTGGATGCGAGAGTGAGCGAGTATTTAGGCGATGTTGTTGTGTGAGATGGGCATCAATGAAGAGACCAGTCGCACCAGAGTCCAGGAACGCAGAAACACCGAGTATCTGTCCAGTGTCGGTCGTCTGCAGTTCGATGGCTAGGTTTAAGGAATGTGCAGAGGGAGTGGATGCCACAATATACTTGCGTGGTAGTTTACGCTCCCATGATTTAATTTTGGGACGTGGAGTAGAAGGAGAGATGGGGAGAGCAGGTACGTCTTTAGCCAACTTCGAAGGGTCAGAGAGGGGAGCAGTCACAGAAATGGATTCATTCTCCAGGGATTCAACTGACAAGACTTCAAAGCGGTTATGGACAGGCAGTGAGGGCGTACGATTCACTCGCTGCGAATAGGAAAATCCTGCTCCTCTACAACTTCCAGCTTAACCTCCTCTGCAACTTGATCCTTCGCTTCCTCAACATCTACAAGTGCCAACAGATCTTGCAGGAGTTCGTCTCATCCCTCGGGGGTGAGCATGCGGATATCCTGACAATGGGGACACGCTCCAGCCCTGTGTCCAGGTTCCCCACAACGGTAGCAGAGATCCAACTTACATGCACGGCTGCGGGCTGCATCAACATCCATTGGTACTGGGATATTGACGGCTGGTGTGGGAGTTTGATGAGCAGGAATGGGGTTAGGGCGGGGGAGGCTTCGATTGAAGGTGTAGGGTGTATGAGTGGTAGTGGGAGCACGGAATGCAGCATTAAACGCCGCATTTGTGAGTCGGTTCTCGTCACAGAGTGAAGCAGCTTCATACCAAGCAAGGATATCATCGTCCGCTGGGCGCCCTTCCAACATCTGTGCAATCTGGTCCTGAATTTCTCGGTTGAGCCCCCATCGGAACTTCACCACCACTGGTAACCCACTCCCATACCCTGCCATGTCCACCAAATCCTTGAACTCATCGATATAGTCGTCCACGGATCGACGTCCCTGGTGGTAAGTGGATGACTCAAGTCGTGTCACTGCTCGGTGGCATTCATTGAGGGGGCAGAAGTGGCGTACGAACTCAGCTCGAAAGTCACCCCAAGTGGAGAAAGGTAGAGAACCGAGTTCTTTAGTTTGACGTAGGATACGGTCCACATAGAGATAGGCGCGTTCAGATTTCATGTATGTGAAGGCCCAATAAATTTTTGCAGCCTCATTGACGAATTGATGCAACTGGAGACTAATGTATAACTCACAGGAATTAAGGAATGCACGTCCCTGCGCACGTGCACCATTAAATTCGGCGGGGGGGGACGGTTTGATCTGGGCACGTTCCTTAGTGGACACGTTTGGCAAAACATCGTTGTTGGGTGCGCTTGGAGTCGTGAAGGGGGAACTATTAGTTGTAGGGTTAGCCTGGAGGGTCCTAACGAAGTTTTCAATCGTAGATTTAAGCGAGTCGATTTGCGCGCACATTCCGGAAACGTCGCTTTCAAGCGCGTCGAAGCGTTCTGATGCGTCCATGTCGCTAGGGAGCGCGTTTGGCGAAAATGGCGGCGCAATAAAGGCGAGAGTATCTGGAACGGTGTGTAGGGACTCTGTGGAGCTTTGGGAAGCGTCGCCCAGTCCGTACCTGCCTATTTTGGGCAGCGCGTTTGCGATTTTCGGGCCTTAGGGGAGAGTTTTCTACTATAAGGGCAACCTAAGCCTCTAGCAAAGGGAAATCCGAAGTTAAAATTATACTACATAATACAGGCATTGGGGGCGCACCTAGCAAAGGGAAATCCGAAGAGAAAACTCTAAGGATCCCCTTGCTGATGCCCAGTATATGTGAAGACGACAAAAATCAAATATAACCTAAAAATAGAAAAAGGCGGAGATAGGCGGATCAAGGCCGCCGAATGACATCATACCAAGGGGTATGTGTCGGAAGGGGTACTCCGCCTCTAAATATAAAAGTGTCAACATATACAAACATGATAGCAAGGGAAAATTAGTAATAAAATCCGGAAAAATCATAGAAAATGAAGAATAGAAGGAAATGAGGTGGGGAAAAATATGGGACGAACATAAAAAATAGGAAAAACACACAGGGCACCCCCTTAGTCCCCTTACAATGAACATGTCGAGCAAGACCAGCAACCTAATACACAAAATTAAAGTCATACAAGTCAATTATGACACAAAAATGTTATGCATACTCGGGGGAAAAGCTGAAGTGCCATTTTGTTCTCCTCTTCATCAATCTCTATACCCTTAGCTCTCATTTTCTCAATGGCCTTATCATGAGTAGTTCTGACAACAGCTGAATCATGAGCATCCCTACCATCATCTGGCACAGCAGCAGCATCAGTTGCAACACCTTCCTCTTCCACAGCAAGCTCATCATCAGAGACATCATCAGATTCAACAGCAGCTGAAACTATGGGTTATTTCTCTTCTCCAACAAATTGAATAAATAGTGTTAAACTTACTGTGGACAGTAGCAGCTTGTTTCTTCTTTGGCAGTCAAAAGAAGAAAGATATAAAAATCTGAAAACTCATTAGTGCCATGAGAAAATGATTGTATTGAAATGTACCTTTTCCAAAAGATTTATAATATGTGGAAAGCACTGACCATGAGCAGCCATTCCATGAAAGGATGGAATGAGGATAGGAAGATATCTCGCCAGTCCATCATTATTACTAGCATTATCCATACAAAGGGAAAGAAGCTCAAATTTAATTTGCATTAGCTTGAATTGAAAAAGAAAAAGGAAAACAAGAAGCAAACCAGTTCCTCAAGTCCAAACTATTTCAAACAATTGGCAACAACTGTGGCAAGATATACTCCATCATGTTTTTGAGTTAACCTAAAATTAGTCAGACAGAATACATTTTGAGCTACAAGGGACACTAACTGTATAAATTCAAGGATAGCACGATGGATGATACCATCTGAATACCACACAACAACAATTTCCAGAAAAGATGCAACAATGGGTGCTGTCCACCCATCCAAGACCAAATGAATGGTGGAGTTAAGAGCCTAGTCATATATTTATTAATATGGTAACAGTTGCATTGAAATAGAATATATGTCACCATGAAATAATTTTGGACATTCATTGATATTTCGGCATAGATAGATTTGATATCACGTGAGACTGTCTGAGGACCAGGGAGAATGGTTCCAGGATGGAGCATCTCCACCTTTGCCTGATAATCTTCATCCAAGACAGAATTAAAAGGGCAGTGGTTTTTGGCACACCACATAGCAATCAGGTATGATGGGCTGCTGCCAAATAGGGCTGGCCAGTAGATTCAACTGTGGTAGTGTCGGTAACAGTGCCTACACACTTATCACATGCCTTGACACCATCTTGGATATTTTTCATTCCATGGCCAGTGGACATTCAGGCACAAATATTGGCAGGATGATGGGCAGGGTCAACCTTACAACTAAATACAAAGGATAACATCTTGGATCTACCCCTAGCATCCATCTCACAACGTAGGGTGATATCAAAGTGATCATAGACAGATGAGCACCAGGTAGCTTTTGAAGCCTCTAAATATGCACAAATCAGCTCTATTCTTTTGGGGGAAACAACCACTCACCAATAATGTCATTATCTGGCAAGCTCCATACATTCTTATCACTCTTGTTTGCAATCCCTCGCTTTGCAGCCTGAGCCTTGACAGGAGAGATAAGAATGGCAGGCCCAGGTTGACTGCTATCACTGTCAGAGTCTACTTGAACCAGAGCAGGGGCAGTAGGTGGAGCAACAGCAGCAGGGACACTAGGGGCAGCAGGCCTCCAAGGCATTTGTGTGTGGTATCACAATGTTGGTGAGTGAGGAAGGCCACATTGTTCGGAAAACGACTCACTGCATGTTGATAGGCAGAGTTTGAATTGGAATTTGAGTGGCACACCACACAAGGCAGTGCAGCATCACAGCTTTTTATTGACACCCAGTGCTGTGTCGATTCCCACATGGGTCTCATACCAAATATATATTATATTATCTAAACTAACTAATTTAATTGTCACCTCCCCAGGGGGGAGGTGGCAGTCATGACTTCATGCAAGTGACATTAGTTAGTAGGAATAAAAAAGAGAGGCCGAAAACTAATAAACTTGTGGCCCAAGAGACGTTGTTGATGTCTCTTGGGCCCTCCATTGTCCCTGCCTAATTGTTCCCCATTCCATCATTTTCATCGTCATCGTCATCATCCTCCTCATCTGTCCCCTGTCCCCATCTCCACATCGTTGGCACTTGTTTCATTCCCCCTCTCATCATTGTTGGTTCATGGTTGAGCACCCAGGATCCACCTTGCAAGCAGGGGCTCACAATGGTGGTGGTGGGTGCTGGTCATCCCCTGTCATCATTGTTCTCTCCCTGTCATCCCCTCCTTGTTGTCCCCTCCCCACCATTGTCCCCTCCCCACCATTGTCCCCTCCCCACCATTGTCCCCTCCCCACCATTGTCCCCTCCCCACCATTGTCCCCTCCCCCTCCCCACCGTTGTCCCCTCCCCACTGTTGTCCCCTCCCCACCGTTGTCCCCTCCCCACTGTTGTCCCCTCCCTACCATTGTCCCCTCCCTGCTGTTGTCCCCTCCTCATCATGGTCCTCATTGTCCTCGTCTTCCTTGTCTCCCTCTGTGTCGTCACATTCTGTCCTCATTGGGTAGTCCTGGTGGTCCTGTCGTCTGTGATCCATCCTATGAGCAGTAGCCTGTAGGCATGGGGGCAGGTGCAGTGTCTGTCGTCCTCGTCCTTGTCGTCGCATTGTCCTCATGGTTGTCAATAGTTAAGATAATACCTAAAACATCCATTAGTAAAATGAAAATGAAATGAGAGAAAAAAAAACATACCTGTGGCCCAAGAGATGTTGTTGACATCTCTTGGGCCTTTTTTTCATTCAGCCCTCCTCCTCGTTATTCCACCCACAATCCACCCCATGAGCAGTTGCTCATCAGGCTGGGGGTGGGTAGTGTGTCATTCACCATGCTGTGCCTGTCATTGTTGCCATCATCAGGCCCTTTTCCTCATGTGTCACTCCGTCTCCCATCGTTCCTATCCCCATTGCTCCCTGTTTCCACCCCATGAACAGTTGCTCACAGCAGTGGTTGGGGGTGCCATTATGGTGGTGGGTTGGTGGTGGTGGTAGCGACCATCGTAGTCACTAATTAGTACTGAAAACTTTTAGTCAGTAATGATAAAATGAAAAGACAAAGAAAAAAACATACCTATGGCCCAGGAGACATCAACGATGTCTCCTGGGCCCTTTTTCTGCCATTGTTCCCTGGCCCCATCATCCTGCCCTTACGTCTGTCATCCCTTGTTGTTGGCTACCAACACCTGCAATCCACCCTATGAGCAGTTGCTCACAGGGCTGGGGGCAAGTGTTGGGTTGCTCATCGTCGTTTTTGTCAATGGGCAGTGCTTGCATTGGTGGTGTCGTCCCCATTCCCTCATTGTTGCTGTCACCCTCCCCGCCCCATTCCCATCATCCCTTGTCATTGGGGTGCTGGTACTGGTGTGTATTGGGTTGTCCCCTTGTTTGTTCCCCGTTGTTTGCTGTTCTTCATTGTTGGGCATTGGTTCACCAGTTGGTCATCACCCTGCCATCCACCACCCTGTGAGTATGGCGGTGTAATGGGGTCCCATTGTTACAAGATGCTTATAACCTAAAAATGAAATTGAAGTAGTTAGTAAAAAGAAGAAAAAGAAAGAAAAAACTTACCCCCAAACGCCGTACATCAGCATTTGGGCCTGTTTTCTGTCCATTGGCCATGGCTGTGCTTGGCATGTAGAGGAGTATGTCAGTGGGGTTGAAGGATACCTGTACCTGTAACCCATGCTATAGCCTAGAGTCAGAGGGAGGCAACATCAGTCTATGTGACAATGACGTCACAATATGCCACAGAAAAGCCACCTGAACATCACCACCTGTACCTGTAGCTTGAGAAATCCTTTACAAAACTTGTGGTTAGACTCCTATCTGTGTATATTGCTATTTGGACAACCTTGGCAGCAGGTAGCAAATGAGCAACATCCACATATCTATGGATATCCATGACCTCACATCCATATCCATACATATCCATAAGTTTACATAATCTGTGGATGTTCATCAGGATATGACACATCCATGGTAGTCCCTAGTTCGACTATTATTGATAAGATCTGTTCTCTGTATGATATCTGTTCTCTGCCTCTGTTCTCTGTTCTCTGTGTCTGTTTATTCTCTATGTCTGTTCTCTGTGTCTGTTCTCTGTGGCTGTTCTTTGTTTTCTGTTTTCTTTGCACTAAAGCAGGGCTTACTGATCAGAAAATAATGACACAACATTTTTCATTAGTTGACACTGACTACACTTGCTTGCTACTGAATACCATATGAATTCTTCTGTTTCTCCTTCTTCTGCAGCACCAAAGGGAGCAGCTGACCTTGTCCTGATGTACATACATCCTCTGCAGCAATTGCATCTGCTGTGTGTTCTATAGATACTGGATTGGCAACACTACTGAACACTTCTGAATACAAAGACATGGGTGTATATTGTGACAAAATGTTGTCGTCAATCTTCAGCATTTGAAGCCTCCTGAGAGTCTTGCCTAAGTTGTCTTGTGCAACCAGCATATCTTGCATGGCAGTAGCTTGGGTGTTTGCCAGGGATGTTGAGGCAGGTGATGTTGCTCTGTTATGTTCTTCAGGCAAGCTGTTGAGCATGAGAGGTGAGGCTGGATGGATGGATTGTAACAGCATGGATGCATCGATTGGGGAAGAGAGAATCTCATTGAGGCCACACAGTATGTTGGATTGGCTTACATTGTTGTCCCAAAGCATTGAATCCTCATGAGGCTGTTCATCTTCCAGGGTCATTTCCAGCATGACTGCACTGCAACCATCCCCATCACTGTCAACCTGAATTGAGAACCCCTTCTCACTATCTTCAGGAAACTGAAGAGGCTCATCCTCCCCTTCTCTGAGATCAACTGAACCATCAAGCTGGTCACTGTCATCACTACTAGTATCGTCATTGTCAATCATCTCATTCAGCATCTCTTCTTCTTCACATGAGACCTCAAAGCTTGTAGCGGATCTGTCAGGACTGAGGAGCTGAGGACTATTGGGGGTGGTGCTGGGCTCTTGAGGACCAGGGTGGCATGAGGGCGCTCAGTGCATTTCAGCTTAGTATTTTTGTTGTGCTTTTCGGTCCCAAAGTTCTTGAAAGAAGTCAGGCATTACATTGGTGATGATGATGAGGACCCAGAGATCGAGCCACGGCAGCCATCCAGCATGGGTGTAGCCTTTGAAATACTTATTTTTGATCCAGCTGTTAAATGACTTGAGGTGGTTATTCGTTCGAGGAATGTCTTCAAGGGGCTTCTCCAGGCATTTTGCTGCTTCTATTACACCAGCCTTCAACCATGCAAGCCACATAGAGCATACATGCAAGTAGCTGCTGAGATATGCAAGGAATGCTAGTCCACTTTTTGACTGCTTTTGTGTAGGGCAAGGCATGGGTTACCCCTGGGTGTCAAATTTCATACCCTTACCCCTACCCCTGAACACCCTACCCTTAGGGGTAAGGGTATGGAAACATATAAGGGTTGCCAAGGGTATGGGAGGGTTTGTCAAGGGTACAAGGGTTTGGCACAAAATCAACATATTTAGAGCAAAATTCATTTGAAAAGTGTTGATAACTATTGTATTTACTATTAATTTCACATATTAATACCTCTTATTAACATATGAAAGCCATTATCATGTTGGACAATCCCAAAATCTGAATTTTATCAATGAAAATCTTGAATATGAGTCTTTGTAGCTGAAAAAATCAAATGATATTCTTACATAAGCATACCCCTGGCATACCCCTGTACCCATAGTAAGGGTACAGGAGTATGCAAGGGTATGAACTTCCAAACCCCTACCCTTACCCCTCATACTCTTAGCCCCAAAACACAAGGGTATACCCCTACCCCTGCCTTGCCTTACTTTCATGAGATAGTCCTGTTTCTTGCCTAGCACTTTGAAGTACTCGAATTCAGAGTTGTATGCAGATATAGCACTGGGATAGTCAGTGATTTCCTTGAGTAGTCTCATGAGAAATTTTGCAAGTCGACGATGCATGCATAGTCGATCATTGCCCTTTGGTATAATTGCAAGATGTTTGTTGAGGCCATTTTGCCAGCACTGCCAGACATGGAACATGCACAGTAGGAGCAAGACTGAAGGTCAGATTTCTTGTAGGGCTGTGCACTCTCTGGTGTCATTATCCATTGTTGCAATGGAGATCTCCAAGTGAAAATCAGACCCAGCCCTTGTTCCCAAGCCAAGACGCCACTTCTCCAAGAGGAAATGGATCAGTCCAGTGTTGTAGTCAGCATGAACAGCCTTCATGTTTGGTTGAGCCATAAAAATGATGGGCCTATTGATATACCTTTTTTATCATCATCAAGTGCCATGACAATGAGGAGATTCACACATGCTGAACAAAAGCTGAATGTAAGATCAATGAGAACATGTTGTTTGTGTCCATATCTCCAGGCTCCATCTTTCATTTCACTAGTTGCAATGATAAGGATCAGTTGATCACCACCTCCATCATGACAGGCTTGATAAAATAGAACTGATTTCGAAAGAAGTGGATTCAGTGGTGCTTCTCGAAGCCAGAGTTCAAGGTTTCCTGCTGCAGCAGTGCTCTGTCCAATGCCTTGTTCATGAGCAAGAGTGTGATATAATGAGGAAGAGTCATGATCATTTAGTTGGTAATGGTGATGGGTGTCTCCCATCTCTTTTCCCCAAAGCTTTGTTGCCCAGGTCTTGCATAATGCTTTCAGCTGAGAAAGAGGAATGTTATCATGGAGGAGTGGCAGTGCATACAGCTGCAAATCTGGATGTAGTGGAATAGAAGGGTCATGATCCATCTTGAGGAGCTCTTGGCATGCAGCAGAGTGATCAAGAATACCAGAGATCTCATCAACAGTAAAGAAAATTTTGCCTACAAGTACATCAAGTCAATTTGCAGTGCATATAGTTGCACAGAACCTAACCAGTAGTGTCCTTCTCATCATGTGTTGTGACCATCTGAATCCATGAGCAGCAGTGTATGTTCTTTCAGCCTATGAGTCGCTGAGTTTCAGAGTCAGAGCCACATAAGCATTGATATGTCCGTGTCCTCGTAATTATAGGGGTGGTTTTAATACTGTAGATTTCAAACCTCAAATGGATGGAAGTCAGACATATTTTATTACAACTTTTTCATAAGTGAGTAGGATGAAATTTCTTCTTGAAAATGAATGAATTATAGGGGTGCTTTTAATACTCAAACATCAAATAGATGGAATGTTTTTTTTTGCTCAGTCATTATTTTATACCACAGCAGGCTGAATTTCATCATCTATGCATTGTGCAAGGTAAGTCATTTCAACCTGCCCTCATGCAGAAAGTCACATGTTGTATCTATACCTGGCACACCTGAGACTTCAACTTCACGTGCAATATCAACCAAGGTCTGACATTTTTGCATGCTCTCTGACTTCCACTCCTACCACACCATCAACAGTCAAGCCTGCTGCCTCCCACTGCCATCAACAGCCACAAACACCAACAACGAACTGCATGGCCACAAGAGTGCCACATCACATGTGGATTTGGATGTCGACAGCCATCAACATGTGTAAATGAAGTATTTTTATTGTTGTTTTTGTAGTTTCTGAAGTTCTAACAAGTTTTTTTCTGTTATTTTTAGGTTATCTACTACCTTTACAATGACGATGCATGATGCATGCCTACGCCCTCCTCCCTGTCCAAATGGGATGTGAGGGGGGTTGGTTGAGGTTAAGAGACCCCAGAGAGGTACCAGGAGGCCCAGGTAGCTGGGTACCTACAAGGTAAGCACATGAAATGCCCCCATCTGCCACTAACTACCCCACCATCTCTTGAAACAGGCAACACCACTGCCCCAATGGCGGGATGGTGTAATGAGATGCACCACCAATGACCCAACCCATCAGGACAACAACAACAGAAGGAAGGGAACAGGGCCAGGTGACACCAATGACAAATGCCCTAACACCAACAGCAGATAGGACCAGGATGACGAGAACGACAACACTGACACAAACTGCAACAGCACTGACAATGGGGATGACAAGAATGGCACCCACAACCACGAGGAAGGCAAAACTGCGACAATGGCCACAGTGGACCATGAGGACAATCACCGCCAAGAACGGGACAACAGAGACAACAACTGGAAGACAAGATGACGCCAGGACCAGGCACGACAGGCACAAGGACAATGACACTGAGGAGGACCAGGACCAGGGCAATGGGGACAGCGAGGACAATGAGGATGACAACGGCAGGGACGACAGGAATGACGGGCACCAGGACCAGCCAAGGACGAAGGGGATGACTGGGACAGGGAGCAAACAATGGGGAATGCAGATGACAAGACCACAGCCACAACAACGAAGACGACAACAACAACAGGAATGACACACCGCCCACCCCCGAGCAATTGTTGGTGGGCCCAAATGATGACTAGAGTCATTTAGGCCCAGGTAATTTTTCTGATCTTTGTTTCTTATTTTTTGTTTAAAATATACATAGTTAGTTTAGATGCAATATATTGAGTTGTACAAAACCTGTGAGACCAACATCTGCCTGTAGCTGATTGAAAATTCACTACTAAAAGTATGAAACTGATAATGAAACTAAACAAAGTGGATGAATAATTGCACAAAAAAAATTACCCTGGACAGAGGGTTTTTTTTGCCCTTGATGGGATGAAAACCATCTCATAGTCGGAGGGAGTCTCATGGTGTGAATTACCCCATTTAGAAGATGGAAGTCATCCCAAGGGGTAAATTCAACAGGGTATGAATATGGACAAATTTTGAGGTGTTTTCAACCTCTTAACTCATCCATTCTGAGGGGGAATTTTCACAACTTTTAGGGTATGTTTTTCCCCGAAAATCAGATGATTTTTATTCTTTCTCAATAGGGTTGTTCACGGTAGCCATTCTTGGGCCATTTTCGGCTCATTTTCAAACTCATTTTCGAAGCATTTTTGTGTATTTGGCAGAGGAACAAACAAAAGGGAACAAAAAATGGAATGGAAAATGACATGAAAAATGGTTACCGTGAACATCCTGGGAAGGAAAATTTAGAAAAATGGAGCAAAAATGCATTTTTCTCGCCAGGCACAGTGCTAAAAAGATGAAAAATGATCATTTTTCGGTTCCCTTTTTACAAAAGCAAGGGTAGGGTTCCATTTTACATTCATTTTACATTCATTCTCAGTTCCATTCTTGAGAAAAATGTGTTGAAATTAATTACCAATATTGTTGCATGTGCATATTCTCCCACATTAATTACCAATATTGATACATGTTTCATATGCATATTCCTCTGGAGTCATGTGATATCCTTACTATTATGTATATAAGGAGAACCTGTACTATAGTAGGAATATAGTGTTCTTACCTCTGCTAACCCTAGCTGTAAGTCTAAGTAAACCCCAGGTAAGTTGTAAGGAACGTGTTGTCTCTTCCACTGTGCAGTGTATATAGTCTGCTCCAACAGGTTATGGGCCCTGCTGGGCACGTTGCGAACGCGCCTTAATTGGCTGCGAACGACGTTGACTTCATCATCTCCAAATTATAACCTTGCGCTCTTCATGAGCTGCATTGCGCTCCCTGCGAGCTGCACATAAAACCTAGGTTGACTAGGGTTAACCACTCTGAAGGAGTGTTTTCTCCTGAGAACGTTAAACGTGTTTTATTGATTAAAAAGACTGATTGAGCACTTTTAACAGCTGCCACCACAAAATCATGTCTTCAACTCTTGAGAAACTCGTTCAAACTTTCGACGGATCAAATTACATTCAATGGGCCGACTCAATGAAGGCATGGCTCAGGTCTCAGGGCCTCTGGCAAATAACTAGCAGGGCGGAGCAAAAACCACCCCCGGCGCCTCCCTTGACAGTGACGAATGCTACTTTGGTAGCGGATGCTAATGCCAAGCTCCAGACCTGGAGCAACAAAAATGACCAGGCCATTGGTAGCCTAGTGCTCTGCCTGGCCCCCTCCATTCGGCAGCGTGCCAACTCAAAGGACACTGCTGAGGAGGTGTGGGATCTCATCCGCACCGATTATGGTGTGGATGGCCCCTCCCAAGTCTTCGCAGACTTTAGGTCCACAATAGCGATCAAGATCCCGGCTGCGAACCCTGCACCGGAGATTGCTAGAATGGCAGACAAATTTGAGTGCCTTACAGCTGCTAACGTCGCCATCCCCAAGCTAGTGCAAGCAATGATTCTACTTGCTGCGATGCCGCGTGAGTACAATTCCTTGTCCGCAATGGTCCTTAACACGACCGCTACTAGCGCCTTGACATTTAAACATGTCAAGGACTCCATTGTCGCTGAAGCCTCAAGGCGCACAGCAGTAGGAAAGCCCGCTGGCCAGCCTCAGGCCAACAAACTTTCTGCTGTTAAGCGCAAAGGGGGAAACCCCAAATGGCAGCCCAAAGAAGGGCAAAACAGCAACGGAGACTCATCCCGAAAGCATGGACGACATGGGGACAGAAAGACTAAGGAGGAGAAGCTGAAGGATAAACATACCCACCTCGCCTCCAAAGCCTATACCACCATAAATGGTAATGGCACCATCATACCGCCGATGCCGCTTATACAGCGCATCGAAAGACGCGAACACACTCCCACAAGGGATCCTCACCGCCGACCGCCTGCACAGGCATATACGGACGTGGCCTCTACCTCTCATTCGGTTTATGCCAAATATCAGCAAGCTCGAGACACCCTCAAGCAAATGCAACTTCCGTGCAGCACAAAAAATCTGCGACCGCTGGAAGAGCACCTGACGGTGTGAGAAGGAAAGAGAAGAAGGATAGAACCAGAACCTGAGTCTAGGATCGAGGAGGTAGAAGACGATACCGTCTCCCTCGGATCTGAACCTCCGGTGTCTGATGAGGAAGTGTGGAAAGCCGTTGACGAAATGCTCGTCGATGAACCCCTTGATACAGGGGCGTATGATGACAGGTCAGTCCTTTTCCCTGCCACAAGCACTAAGATTAATATTCCTATGAATACAGCGAACTTTTCATGTGAAATTTTACCGCTATTAAATGTATCATGGAATTATTTAGATCTTAATATATGTGCTATGTGTGCAAAGGGAGATTGTAAGAAAGGTGCCGACTGGATCATGGATTCAGGTGCATCAAAACACTTCACTGGTGAAATAAAAGATTTCGCTTCTTATGAGCCTTTACCGAGAAAGGACTCTACCTTGGTCCAAATGGCCACTGGTACTACTCATATAGTAGGAAAAGGAGCAGTCTTCATTAAACACCAGGTAGTATGTCATGGGAAGTCAGAGACACGTGAAACGCGGTTATACCCCGTCTACTACATACCCGACATTAATACTCGATTGATGTCAATGGGGGTCTTTTTACAAGACGGAAGTGATGTGCGTGGTTCCTCCGCACACATTTCATTTATCGAGCATGGAAACCCAATCATGCATTGTGTCCCTCTAAGGAGGAATGACATGATCTATTGGGCTTGGACTCATATATTGAGCACCAAAAAGGTTAATGTCGCGACCATTTATGTCGCTGACTACTTGACTTGGCATAGGCGACTTGACTTGGCATAGGCGACTTGGACACCCATCCAAAGAGGCACTAGGGGAAATGCCTAAAAGCACCATAAAATTCCCAAGGAATTTAATTATTCCTAAAGACAAAATTATATGTCCAGGGTGTGCAGAAGGGAAAATGACCTCAAAATCTTTTCCCGAGTCAGACTCACAAGCTGACAAATCCTTTGAATTAATACATTCCGACCTAAAGGAACTCCCGGTACTATCGTACCACAAACATAAATACTTCATTGTATTTCTGGATGACAAAATGTCACATATTTGGGTCCAATGTCTCAGAAAGAAATCTGACGCTGCTGCAGCGATTAGACAATTTCAAGCGATGGCTAAAACCCAATATGGTGCTACAATCAAGCGCTGGCGTGTCGATCCAGGGGGGGAGTTCAAGGATCGTGAGCTACAAAAACAGCTCAAGGACTTAGGCATCAAAATAGAGATGTCTGCACCCCACGTTCATCAACAGAACGGGCGCGCAGAGCACGCCATAAGGACAATAATAGAGAAAAGTCACAAACCTTGCGATTCACCGCTTGTCTACCACAATCATGGTGGGAATTTTGCATAGAACATGCAACACATTTATACAACCAAACCCCAATAAGGCGCCTGAAATGGCTGACACCTTTTGAGGACCTGACAAAGGTCCGCCCAGATCTAAACAATCTGAAGGTCTTCGGTTGCGGTGCTTATGTCTATCTACCAAAGGAAAAACATCCAACAACATTATCTCCTCGATCGGAGTTAATGACGTACCTTGGAGTAGAAGATGGCATTAAAGCATATCGTTTCATGCGACAAAATGGCGCAATATTCATTGGTGCCATGGCACTATTTGATGAAACGATGTTCCCATGCTGTCCCAGAGCTAAAACTCCTGCCAAGACAGACCTTGGTGATTTTCCACCTCCAGAACCAGAAGATGATGACCACTCATCTGGAATGGATGGCGATGACCCTATACCGCCACAAAATCCGCCCCTTCCTCCATCATTAGAAGATGATGATGATGATTTACCAAGCGAGCAAAAGGCGCATGATGATGCGACTAACGCTCCTCCTCCACCGCCTCCAGTTAACACTGAGGACTTTCGTCCAAGACGTGAAGATCAACAGGAATGGCAGCAATTGCCCCATCGATCAGGCAGGCAGAGGAAAATCCCAAACCGTCCCGGCAATACCTATGGAGAACAGCGACTCCCCTCTGACATAGAGAGAGACATTGCACGTGATCGATATTGGAAGAAGTCTGTGGGTCAAGATTCGGATCATAACCGAACACGACCACAACCTCAACAGCAAGAACTGGTTGCTGGACCGAGTTCGGCACCCCACGAGAGTGTGCCCGATTCCAATAATCAAGAACATGATTACCCAATGGGGGAACCGGACGAAGCAGGTTATATTAAAAAGATAACCAAGGAAGGTGGAGATGAGCTTATCCGCTGGCTGTTATCAAAAGCAGTCACACCATCAAGCGGAAAAAGCCTAGTTCCAAACCAATTTCGCGATATTGCACGCCTACCCTGGCAGCAGCAACTTGAGGGAAACAGGCTTGTCGTGAAGAGTTAGAGGCTCTTCGCAAGCGACAAGTCTATGATATCGTCGATCTTCCACATGATCGGAAAACGATCAAAAATAGATGGGTTTTCTCCGTGAAATCGGACGGAAGAAAACGAGCCAGACTCATGGCCAAAGGCTTTTCACAAGTCGAAGGCGTTGACTTTGATGAGATTTTCTCACCAGTAGTCCGCTACGAGACGGTACGCCTCATGTTTGCCCTTGCATCTCTAGAAGGCATGTATATGACCGGTCTAGATGTAAAAACCGCATTTTTATATGGCAAACTTGATGAGGAGATCTATATGGATCAACCCGAGGGTTTCAGACTCGAGGGTAAAGAGCACAAAGTAATGCGCTTACGCCGAGCATTGTATGGCCTTAAACAGGCTTCACTAGCATGGTGGAAAGAGCTAGAGGCATTTATGCACACCATTGGGTTTGTGCGCGCCAGCTCCGATGCCGGCATCTTCATACACAAGGATCCTAAGACAGGCAGCATCATTATTGCGCTAGTCTATGTTGACGATGGCTTGTTCATGGGCAAGAACAAGAAACTTGTGGATGAAAAGAAGAATGCTTGCCTGAAGCATTGGGAGTGCCGTAGTACTGAAAAAGTCACGGAATTCTTAGGCATGTGCGTCACCCAGACTGCTACAAAAGTCAAACTCGATCAAACAGAATATCTCGCCAAAGTGCTCGAGAGGTTCGAGATGACAAATGCCAAAGTTGCCCCCACTCCGCTCCCGACTGGCTACAAACTGTCAGAGAACACAGCGACGCCAAATGCGGCGCTTAGATCAAAATATCAGTCTGTGATCGGATCTTTATTGTATCTGATGCTCAGAATGCGACCTGATATTGCTTACGCGGTAATCAAGATGTCGCAATTCTCGGCTAATCCTAGCCAAGAACATCTAGACAAAGCAATGTACATAATGCGCTATCTGGTGGGAACCCAGAAGTACAGTATAGTCTATGATGGAGAGAAATCCGAGGGGCTGCAGGCCTTCACAGATTCTGATTGGGCAGCTGACACTTTCAAGCGCCGATCTACAACGGGTTACTTTGCTACTCTGGCGAGTGGCATTGTGTGCTGGCAGTCCCGTTTACAAAAAACTGTAGCACTGTCATCCACAGAAGCCGAATATATGGCTCTCTCCGACACTTGTCGGCAGATAGTGTGGATAGAGTCCTTATTCCAGGAACTTGGATATACACTGAAGCGCATACCAATCTGCGCTGATAATCAGGGATCCATCTTTATTGGATCAAATCCAGTTCAGGAAAGAAGGACCAAACATATAGACATTCGCTACCACTACACCCGCGAATGCATAGAAAATGACAAAGTCACAGTCATTTTCATTCCTGGAAGTGATAATCCAGCTGACATGTTCACAAAGAACCTTGGCGCCATCCTATTCAGGAAATTTAGAGACTCTCTCGGAATTACTTTTGAGGTTCAAACTTAGCTGCTTAGAGCGCTTTACAGTTTGAGGGGGGGTGTTGAAATTAATTACCAATATTGTTGCATGTGCATATTCTCCCACATTAATTACCAATATTGATACATGTTTCATATGCATATTCCTCTGGAGTCATGTGATATCCTTACTATTATGTATATAAGGAGAACCTGTACTATAGTAGGAATATAGTGTTCTTACCTCTGCTAACCCTAGCTGTAAGTCTAAGTAAACCCCAGGTAGGTTGTAAGGAACGTGTTGTCTCTTCCACTGTGCAACGTATATAGTCTGCTCCAACAAAATGGAATCAAAATGAAATAGAAAATGTTTGAAAAATGAGTGAAAAATGAACCAAAAATGCCAACCGTGAACAACCCTAATGGCCACAAAGGATGGAAATTCTACCCAGAACAGATGACTTTCTACTCAATTCCTTCACCTCAGTGGCTGAATTACTGGATGATTTTCCACATCCATGGGTCTCACTGTGGCTGTATCTGCAGAAAATTATTATGGGTTTTCTAGGGATACATGTGTAACCATGGTGACTGCTTTGTCCTTTGCATATATCTCAGAAAACACATAATAAATTACATGTTGAGTTGATGTTGAGTGTTTTCTGCAGATACAGCTATAATTAAAAGTGTTTCTCTAACTTACACAAAGGAAACATGAAAAAACTTTCCAGAATGGATCTGAAAGAAACATTGTGGGATATACTTTTTCTGTTTCTTGCAGATACAGCTTGGATACATGTAAAATATTACCTTGGTATTTCTTTTACCATCTTGAGAATATCCAAAGGATATACAAATCAGAAGTCTTAATACATGTTTCTGAGGCTGTTTGGGCTGTGTTTCTGTGGGAAACACAGGTCAGTGCCAGCAGTGTGAGGGCAATGGCTTATCTGCTCCGAGCGATGGCCGATCAAAAAAACGGCCGGCAGACTGCAGATCACTCTCGCTTTCCATAAGTATACAGGGAGAAACTTGCCTCTGTGGCCCCTGCAAGTCTCGCGTCGCACCGTCGAACTCTTTACAACTCCTCCATGTTATTGTGCTCAGTGCTCAGGCTTTTACGATGATTCCGATTGACGAATTATCTACATACCACGCTGTTACAGTACCTTGTTGTCGAGCACATTGTAGTATTTTTTCTTCTCCTGATCATCTTGGAGACACAGATATGGGAATATAAACCTACGTATGTACCGATAGCACGTTCACCAGGTCGTACAGCACACAGAAACAAGAAAAGCGAGATTTATGCCTCCGATTTTCTCTTTTTCTTCTTTGGAGGTGATTCGACCTCTGCCTGGGGGGCGGCTGCAGCCTTCTCTGCCTTTTGTCTAGCCTTCTTCTCTTCCTTCGTCTTCTAGACAGACAGGTCCTCAGTCAACCAGAACATGTAGTGAGAAAAAACGAAAGCGAAGAAAAACCGACCTCGATTTCTGGTACTGCAACAGCAACTGCGGTACCATTCGCTTGACTCTCTCTGTGTTTCCGTTTCTTATCCTTTTTGTGCTTCTTCTCATCGTCAACAGCCTTGACTTCCAGTACGGCAGCATCTGCAGTATTCGCCTCACTCTCTCTCCGTTTCCGCTTCTTGTCCTTTTTATCCACTTCCGTGACTTTCTTGGGCTCGTCAGCCTCATCAACTTCCATCGCATCCTCACCTTCACCCTTCTGTCCCTGCTCCTTCTCCTTCTCTGCCCTCCTCTTAGCCCTCCTCTCCTCCTTGGCCTTCCTCTTCTCTTCCTTCACATCCTGCACCACCTTTACCGCCCGGTCCACCGGATCCTCCCTCTGTGTCGTCACAAAGTCTGCCTGGATATTATACGTCCGCGCCCCGCCTGTCATCTCGAACCGTTCCTGCTTCCGGCCCCCGCCAGAAAAGCGGGCGGCACCGTGCAGGTCCCCGGTGTGTTCGAGCGCGCGCAACCTTGACTCGAGCTTGGCGCGATTCTCGATCCCGATGGTGGGGGCGTCAGGCTGCGATTTTCCGTCGGCGTCGGTTAGGGCGTCGACGCGGATGGAGAGGGCGGCTTTGGTGGCGACCATACGGGCCATCTGATGATCGTGTGAGTGTAACAGTAAGATAAACGATAATAAGATCAACTATAGGATTGGGACTCACTTTTCCTTTGAGTTTGGGCGGGGCTTGGCCGACGAGGGAAGCCTGGAGATGATTTAGATTATGGGAATAACGTTGTAACTGGGATGCGTACATGATAGATCAATCCATACTTCGGTGTATCATGCTTTGTCTTCAGAGCACGGAATAAAGCTTTCTCGGCACCGAGGATTTGCACTGTACTTGCGGGGTGCTTCGCCAGACTGAGCAAGCTGCCTGCATGGCTGATCAAACGAGCCCCGACAAGCTCACCCACAAGCGCGGTCAGGTTCGGGGCGATGGCGTTCATGCGGTTGCGGAGGTACTCTGCGAGCTGCGTGCGGTAGGTAGTGATGGCGATGACTTGGTCACACAAGGCGTGGATATGCGCTATGTCGGAATCGGAGATCTCAGTGCCCATAGATATCTCGGCGGCGGCTTTTAGCACGGCTTCGAGGTCTTCTGGAAGGATGGCGGCAAAGGACGTAGTGGCGGCGTTGGTACGGAAGCCTGTAGGATTGAAATTGGGTAAGGGGTAGAGTTAAGTGTGATGGTTCGGGAGGTTTACCCATTGCACGGATGACTTTTGCGTATGCGAGGTTGTCGGATATGATTTTGGCCATTTCTGGGAAATGCCAGCCATACCATTCCTATGAAACGGGTTTAAATAGAATGGAGGGGTTGTAGAGTTGGACACGAACTTTTACTCGCATAGAGTAGATGTTGATTTCCTTGTCCAGGTCGTCAAGTAGTGCGATGGCTTGCACTACCATGGTGTCCACCTTGTCCGGTGAGAATTTTAGTTTGAACCTACACGAAGATGAGATAGATGAATGTCCGAAATTTTCTTGTCAGGACGAACCGAGAAAGCGAATGACTGAGACCGAGACTCATCGTCGCCAGATCCTTGGGGTCAAGACCGTCCAGAAGCGCGGCGAGCTGACTCCGGATACCACGCCATAGGTCATCCTGCTCTGAAGTTGTCGTATTCACATTTATGCTTAGCTTCTTGGAGATGGAGCGTGCTGTACCATCAGGTCAGATTCCCTCTCCGTTGTAAGAGCTCGTTTTGTGAGACGAACAGAGATGCGGATCTATGACAAGCAACGAGTCTTTCCCCTTCCCCTTCCCTAGTACTTCGTCAGTCAAAAACTTCTTCAGCCCTTTTCCAATTTTTCCATCTTGGAGTGCAGTGATGTCTTCCACGGCCGTTGCAGTCGACGTGAATCGATGCAGTGCTTTCAATTTTAATCTATTACACATTAAATGTTGGAAGACCACATATATATGAGAATTTGCGCCGTACAGTTTGTTAGCCTTCTCTGGGCTCTCGAACTCCTTCCATAAATCTGCACTGTCTAGTTTTGCTGCATCAGACATTTTGAAGAGGCAATAGCCCATCGCGGTCTCGTATAGCACGAGCATTGCGGAAAGGTGTAGGGAGGTCAACAAGACTTGACTTTTTTTTTCTTCTCGTTTGGGTAAGCGTGGGACTCTGGTTCCTTTCCTGGTTCTGACCATCATGAGGAACATCCTGCTCAATTTGCTGTTTATTCTCCCCGTCTTTGCCACTGTGCAGACGGTGTTGAAGAACAACACGCAGAATATCCATCTGTCCTCTGTCGCATCGAATAAATTCACTGTACTGTCGCATCCGCGCTTCCCGAACCATCAAGTCCGTATCAAGAAGAGCAACTTTTGTGACCCGACGGTCAAGTGGGTTGTTTTTGACGCGAGAAGGCTCATTCACAGATTCCAATTAGTGTATATACAGGGTACCTCGATGTCAGTGCTGGTGCAAAGCATTTGTTCTTCTATTTCTTCGAGAGTCGTCGGAACCCCGACAGAGGTGTGTCACCGAGCAATGTTCAGATGCAAGCCTAATTCTATAATGGAGATGATGTTATGATGTGGATAAATGGAGGTCTCACTAGCTTTAATGCTGCATATACCCTACTTTTGGGCTGATTTTGATGCAGGTCCTGGTTGTTCTTCTGCAATGGGCCTCTTGATGGAGTTGGGTGAGCTATGAAGTAACTGTATGCGCGTAATTCTTCAACGTTACGCGTTTATAGGGCCATGCAGTATCGACATGAATAACAAATCCGAGAATGGGACTATCTGGAACCCATACGGGTGGAACGAAGAGGCCAACATCTTCTTCCTTGATCAGCCGTAAGCATGTCGTCCTTCTATTTTCCTCTACAATAAGGATTCTTCTGTACAGAGTTGGCGTCGGCTTCTCTTATGCCGACTACGGTGAGACGATCGAGACAACAGAAGATGCATCGAAGAACGTCCACGCATTCATCACCATATTTTTCGAGACATTCAAGCAATTTTCCGGTAGACCTCTTCATCTTTCTGGCGAATCTTATGGCGTGAGTTTTCTACACCGGCCTTGAGGTTTCTTCATTAGGCTCCAGAGCTCTTGGTCTCGCGTTAATTTGTTCATGTTGGTAGGGACGCTATTTGCCCGTATTCGCAAGCGAAATATATGACCAGAACCAAATTGCAATCAAAGAAGGGAGGGAACATCTGAATCTACAGAGTGTTATGATAGGGAATGGAATTACGGACATCTCGACGTGGGTACTCAATAGATGTCACACCGTGCACTTGGTCTAACCATTTTATAGACTTTATCGAGGCCGATATGAGGTGGAATGTAGTACTGCATCCTTGGATGTGCCTTTCCAGTCTATAGAAACTTGTGTTCGGATGAAGATTGCTGTGAGATTCATCGTCCACTCAAAAACTGGTGAAGACCTTTGAGCATGTGCTTGATTATTTGGCTAGCTTCCGCGTTGTGAAAAGGCTATGCAGAAGAGCTGTATCGAGCAGTTTGATGCGATGAACTGCCGTGCGGCCGTCGCTTTTTGTGATAGCGAGTTGTCGACGGGGATGTGGGCGAGTGGTAAGTGAGACTCGTAGTACCTGTTGTGTAAGTTATGACTTGCTAACCATCGCTCCAGGGAGGAACTATTATGATATTTCCAAGGTCCGTCTCATAGTGTGATATCAATTCTCATCGATTCGACACTCATGCAACAACGACAGATGTGCATCGGCGAGCTCTGCTATGCCGAGAACGAGGTAATCAAAACCTACCTTGACCTTCCTTCCACACGCTCCCTTCTTGGGGTCGAGATTCCAGGGAACTTCTCCTCCTGCTCCGCCTTAGTGTCCCAGAACTTTGCCGCACAGATGGACAAGTGGGCCGTTCCAACACAGCACTACGTTGCGGGGCTCCTTGACCGCGGCGTGCGTGTCTTGATATATGTCGGCACGTACGATTGGCAGTGCAATTGGGTGGCGAACAAGCTGTGGGTTGATAAACTGGAGTGGAGTGGAAAGGAAGAATATGGGAGGTCCAGGTGGAGAAATTGGAGTATTGGACATGGAAAGGTGGAGGTGGGCGAGGTGAAGAGTTGGGGGTTATTGACCTTTGCTACGATTAGAGGGGCAGGGCATATGATGAGTGTCTTCCTCTTATCTTGATCATTTGGAGAGACTGATTTTTATCTGCATTGATTTACGTGCCACATGATAAACCAGAGGAATCGCTCACGATGGTGCGGAGATGGTTGGTGGGGAAAGAACTCTGAAGCCTTTTCCAAGTGTGACCGATGGATGTTATACCGAAGGATCATTGATACCATGATCGTGTACTCTATACGATCGCTTTGTCATGCATGATCGGTCGTTGTGATGTCACGTGGGCAACAATGCATCGCCATGGAAATGCAATAAAGGCAACGGCACTCGACGATAGACTTGTTTTGTTTCTTCCCCCTTGTAAGTCTTTCCTTTCATTATGCTCCCCACTAAATTCTAACTTGCCCCTCATAGTCGTTTCTTTTGGGGCTTGCCAGGCTGCATCCTCTCTTTCTTTCTTTCAAAACCTCCACGTTCTTTAAAGCAGGCTTTCTTCTTCGTCGCACGGTAGAACCACTTCAGAAATGCGTTCCTCTTCAATCCTTTTTGCTCTAGCAGCCCCTATTTTGTCTTTAGCCGCCCCCGCTCGTTATCTGGGAAAGCGCGCAGCAGCAGATATACTGGTTTTCCGTGAGTTTCCTACTTTTTCGTGTTTAATGTGTACCCTTCAACACCCGTATCCTTCTTCAGAATTCGCAGATGTTCTTGAACAATTAGAGTCAACTTTTTATCAGCAGGCCCTCTCCAAGTTCAAAAGTTCAGATTTTACTGCCGCTGGATTTATCTCTAGTCAGATTCCCATGGAGCAGTTTACGACTATCCAGGCGGATGAAGCAACTCACTCTAGCGTGCTCCAGGTTCTTTTTTTCTTTTTTCTTTTTTTCACTCCTTTCTCCATTCAATTGACTCAGTGTTCCTTTAGTCTGCTTTGAAAGCTGCTGGTAAAAGCCCTATCTCTGGATGTCAGTTCAACTTTGGCTCGGTGTTGACGGACGTCTCTACGATGGCGGCGACAGCGCGTGTGATAGAGATGGTTGGTGTATCTGCATATCTCGGCGGAGCCACCCTCCTCACCGATCCCGTCCTTCTGGCGGCCGCTGGCTCTATCCTGACCGTCGAGGCCCGCCACCAGACGATCCTTAATATCCTTTCCGGGACCGGAACTGCTATCCCTTCCCCATTCGATATCGCCTTCACACCGAGTGAAGTCTTGGCGATTGCGGGGCCGTTTATTAGTGGATGCAATGTTGGCATTCCTGGTTCGTCATGCAGTGTTGATATCCAGAATGCATTTGGCTCACTTTACTATTCCAGCTAACACCCCGCTCAGCATCACAAATACTGGCCCAGTCATACCAGGCACCACTCTCACGTTCAAAGCAAACTCCATCAACGGAACAATTCCTCAAAACGTAAGTCAACAGCCTTCATTCCCTTGTCAATTTTTTCCATCCTCAATTCTCCACAGAACCTATTCTGTCAAATGCTCATCGGCAACGCCCCCATAGCCATCCCGCTCCCCATATCTCAATGTGTCGTACCAACAGGCATCAACGGCCCCGTCGCGCTGTTCATCACGACTGATATGCAGCCGCTCCTTAGGGACGTCCACGATCGTGCCCAGAAGCAGATCGTCGCTGGCCCGACGCTGGTGTTCATCGATATGCAGCCGCAGATGTTACCTCAGCTCGTAAGGGGCGCTAGCGGCTCGCAGCCCCTGACGATGACGATGACGCAGACGATTTCACCTTCCGTGGCGTCGTCGATCATGTCTAATGGGAGTGGCGGCGCTTCTGTGTCGTCGTCTGCTTCTGGTGCTATGTCTTCCGCGATGGGCAGTGCGGCATCTGCGTCTGCGTCTTCATCTGCACCTGCATCGAGTGCTTCGCTCCCCCCGTCGTCCACCATGGTTCCAAATGCTAGCTCTACTCCGCCTGCCAATACTTCTACTTCGTCTTCCAGTATGCTCGGCGGGCCGAATATGTCTACGGGCCCATCGCCTGATGGGACGGTAACTGTCAATGGTTGGACCGGGCCTTAGAGGTTGGGTTCAGGGAAAGGGAGTGTGTACAGGACTTGTTTTCTCTCCTCTCTCTACCTGTTTGTTTATTTGGGGCTGCTATTGCATCCTTTTTTCTGTTTGATTGGGCTGGGCCTGATGCCTTTACTTGAAGTTTTCTTTGGTTATTTCGGTAGTCTGTAGTTCGTGCTAAGGGAAATAGGAAGCATTGCCCCAACGTATGGCACTAGAACTAGAGATGCTCTCGCTTCGTGTTTAACGTTTAACGTGGAAACAGTGCTCATATAATATTCAAATGGCACACACGATGAAGTCTTCAAACCTTGATCGATGATCACATGCAGAGTGATTCAAGATCAGGATTGTTGGCCAGCGTGGATGCCTGAGGGGAGCTATAGAAATATAATTTATTGGTGAGCGGGGATACACAAAAACAAAAAACAATTCATAAAACCCAGGACGATATCCATCAATCCTTCTCATTCAAGAACGCCTCCAGCTCGTCATCGAGCTCCTGCTGCGTCTTACTCCTCGGCTGCTCCGTACGAGGCTGCCGCTGTTGTCCATCTCTACTCCTTCCACCAGCAATCCGTTCCTTCTTCCTCGGTCTCATATCCTCCCCTTTCCTCCCTTTCTCCCTTCCCCACTCCAGAATATCCTCAGGCCACACCCGTTCCGCCAATGTCTCTGAATACATTTTCCCCACCCCTCCACCTGCCCCGTTCCTCGCACGCCGCGGGAGAGGCGCCTTGATGCGGTCTGCGAGCGACTCCGCCTCGGGGCCAGGGTGCACGCGAATGAGTGAGGTACGTTCGAGCAATGTGCGGCCGTCTTGGGCGATATAATCCGAACGCATCTTGGACGGAGGGGATGGCGGCGGCAAGGGTTCCACATCCTCGTCTTCTTCAGCAAGGAACTCGTCGAGCTGTTCGTCAAGCTGCGCTTTCGCGGCGGCGATCTCGAGTTCCGTGTCTACGCTGACCTCACCGCGTCGATGGCGTTTGGCGGACTGTGGGTTGGCGGCGTCCTTGATATACATCTCTTTCCCAGCGGTCGCACCGTGTTTCTTGTAGAAAGCGCTCTCCCGCTTCGCGCCCTTTTTCTTAATGTCGTCGTTTAGCGCCCAGCGCATGCGTAAGACACCTTTGAGGCCCTGTCCCTTTCCAAGGCTAGTGTTGATACGTTCCTCTGGAGGCCAGAGCGCGATGGGGATGGGCTTGGCGGTGATGAATCCATTGTCGTCGGGTTCTTCTATGCCGGCCTTGCGGAGGTTGCGGTGGGCTGCACGGGCGGTGGTTTTGGAGGGGAAAACGAAGACACACGTGTTGTCGTCGACCCACTCTAGGCCCATGGGATGGGTGTCGAAGTGGGTAGCGTAGGCGAAGAGACGGGCGGTTGGGAGGTGGGATATGGGGGGGCCTTGCAGGAGAAGGGCGTTCGGTCGGTAGGTGGTATCTGAGAGATGGTGAGACTGTGTGGCGGGGAAAGTATGAAATACGTGTTGTATACCTTCGTCCATTTCTTCGTCATCCTCTGCTGTGTCTCCGTTTTCTTCGACATGTTTACGCTTACCGTTGGAAAAAAAAGAAAAGGGTGCCACGAGTGGGTGGGATATAACTCTCACATCAGGTCTTGTTCGCGCACACCTCCAAGTACATGCTACCAGCGCACCTTGCCTACCCTATTCATGGACGATTCGGCCAGCAGGTACACTTTCGTGTTGCCTATCCTATTGGCAAGCGATACCTGCTCCGAGTCGTTGGACAAATGGGTCGTTGGTAGTTGTTCTTCATAAGCAATGTTGTCGTCGTAAGAAAGAGTGTTTAGGGAATCGTGTGAGACGCCTTCAGGAGAGTTGTCCATTGCTGGACGACGGAGGACGACAAGAAACAAAAGGTGTTTGATCCCGTGATCACTCTTCCCTCCCAACGTCTGCAATGTCTGACGGGGAACCGTCAAATACGAACAAGAACAAGTCCCATAGAAAAGACAAACGTTGGTAAATCACACTCTCCGACGTTGCTTCAAGACTAATCATCTTCAATAGCCTGGGACACGGATGATATCGACCAGTAAGCTAATATTTCTTGTCGTCTATGAAGTTATTGTTAAAACCTTTCATTCCAGTGTAAGCTTTAGTCAAGGGGCATTTATTAACTGGTTTTTTAAGACTCGCTTTCATAGTGGACAATCAATCCTTTTGAACCAGGCGACAACAAAGGCGGGACGTTCACCGAGGAATC
Organism: Tricholoma matsutake; assembly: GCA_026075535.2. Classification (NCBI taxonomy): domain Eukaryota; kingdom Fungi; phylum Basidiomycota; class Agaricomycetes; order Agaricales; family Tricholomataceae; genus Tricholoma; species Tricholoma matsutake. Next base: position 9,084,708 of record AP026543.1, on the reverse strand, counting down.
ATCATTTGCAACCCTATTCCCCAAATACCGAGAAAAATATTTACGAGAAGCATGGAGTGCTGTAACGCGTGCTCTGGATACGCATGTATGTGCTTCAATCCTCCCTATGTCCATTATTGATGATCGAATGCATCGTCAGGGTATTGCCTGTACCCTCGACTTGGTTCACGGATCGATGTCTGTACGCACGACACGAAAAACCTACGACCCCTACATTATCCTCAAAGCGCGCGATCTGATCAAACTGTTGGCAAGAGGTGTTGCCATTACCCAAGCAGTGAAGATACTAGACGATAACATGGCGTGCGACATCATCAAGATCGGAAACCTCGTGCGCAATAAAGAACGGTTTGTGAAGAGGCGACAGAGGATCATTGGTCCGGATGGGAGCACTCTCAAGGTACGTTTTCTACGCACGCTGCTACTTATCGTTCCTCCTAATTGGTGTTTGTGGGACAGGCTATTGAACTGTTGACGCAATGTTATGTGCTGGTGCAGGGGAACACTGTCAGTGTCATGGGGCCATACAAGTCCCTGAAGGAAGTCCGTCGGATTGTACTAGATTGCATGAAGAATATCCACCCCATCTACCGAATAAAAGTAACTATGGCCGACTTGCAAAAACTTTGCAACTGACATTTGACTAGGAACTCATGATCCGGCGCGAACTAGCCAAAGATCCCAAGCTCGCTACCGAATCTTGGGATCGCTTCCTCCCCCAATTCAGGAAACGGCACCTCAAGACCTCTGAGAAGACGGCGAAAAAGAATGAAGCACAGGAACAGAAGGCGGAGGCCCGGAAAGCTGCTGGCCTGGATGCTGACGGTGTTAAACCTGCGAATAAAGTGTACACGCCGTTCCCACCACCACAGTTACCTCGCAAGGTCAGAGACTGTTTTTGTTTTTGTTATTTTGGCTTAGCATTCATCTATGCCGTATAGGTTGACCTGCAACTCGAATCTGGAGAGTACTTCCTCAAGTCGCATGAAAAGGAAGCGCGTGATGCGAAACGGAAAAAGGAGAAGGTGCGTGATGTTGTTCTTGTTGTGGATGTCCTTCTTCATTTTTTTGTTTTCTCGTTTTGTAGCAAGAGCAGACGACCGCAAAACGACGAGCCGAGCGGGCCGAGGCATTCGTTGCCCCGGTAGAAACAGCTGCTCCTACGGTAGAAGAAAAACAACGTAAAAAGCGGAAAGCGCTGCAGGCGGAGGATGATAGTGAGGCACGTGAAGATGGTGAGAAGATTAAAAAGAAGAAAAAGAAGAGAGATGATGGTGGCGACTAGTGATGTCTATGATTGGGTTCGTAGTTCCTGATGCGTATGCATGCATTGAAGATCTCATTATCCGTTCGGGTTTGCTTGTCTGTCCATTTTCACTTCACTTGCTTATAACGTAAGTAGCCGGCATGTAGTCTTGACGCTCGCAAACTGGGCATACTTATCTCGATTCTCAAACGGCTCCTGAACAATTACTAGCTACCACCCTGACATCAACAATATTTAGCAACTTTCATCGGAAGATAACGTTTGACAAGTGCTCTGATTCACCAAAATTCGAAAGGTCTCTCGGCATTCCCTCCAAACAGTGAAGGGGACACGACATTCTCATAAGTATCAAAGTAATGGTGAGCCAGAATTATATACATCTGACATGATAAAAGTCGTTGATAATATTGCAGTCTCTCTTTCAAGGTGTTTCTTCAAGTAACCCCGCCGTTCATAATAAATATGCTCCCGACCCCTCTGTAAACCATGAAATGACATGGAGAGTTATTTTGGCCATACACTCTTGTCTGCAGTATTACATTCGCTCTTTGGTTACCTCTTTTCAAATATGGAATACGGCATTCCAGTGGCATTCCGCCGTTCAGTGTCGGCAGAACCTCGAGCATGACGACCACAATTTCGGTAATATTGAACTTCAGTAACGGCTAATCTTCTGATTGCAATTAGGTTGATATGAGGTCTCAACTGAGAAAATTCAGGTGAACCGGTTCGAATCAAGTTGTAGTCACGCTGCCTACGCTCCTAAAGACTAGTGCGATTCACCGCGGCCTGGATCCGATCCTGTAGTCTGCTACCACAAGAGGTCGCATCTGAATTGTGGTGGAGCCCCTCCTAACCATAACAATTGGCATGTTGAATGTAAATTCAATGAACATTTTACATAATTGTGGTCTGCTTAGTGTTATGCATTGCAATAGATAATCTATTGGACAGTGACATATGCTGGACAGGACATAATTCAGTGATAAGCAGAGGGTGATACAGAGAAGAGAGCCATTCTGAATCCAAAATCCTCTCTGAAGACGATCGATCATACACAACAGTCCATCCACAAATCAATCATCATCGCTGTCATCGCTGCTTGAGTACTCGTCCTCACTGGCATACCCCACACCCCCGTTCGCACCGGCTGCCAGCTGTGTCAGCGAGATCGGCACCCTCACTGGTTCCTCGCCGTCGCTCTCAGGCTCCACAGCATCCGCCAAGAAATCCTCATCCGATGCCTCCATCTGTAGATTGAGCTCCCGTTCAAACGCGTCCATCTCGATGTCCTGTGGACCACCGCTCGCAGATCCAGCAGCAGCTGCTTCCCCAAAGATGTCGAAATATTCCTCCACGTTATCGCTTTTAGTCTTGTCTACTGCAGCGACCTCATCCCACTCTTCTTCTTCTTCCGATTCGTATACAGGAGCAGGTGGCGGTGGTGGTGGCGGCGGCGGCGGCGAAGCACGGCGTGGAGCCGAGGTCTGGAATGTGGGAGGTGGTGGCGGGGCGAAGACGGGCGTCGAGATCCCCGGTAGGGCGAGACCCTCAGAGGGTGGGGATGGTCTGGCTCGTTTGGCAGGTTTCCCAAACTCCAGCTCTTCGTCTGCATCAGAGAGATGTTGGGAAGCAGGAGCAGATGGTTCGGGCTCGCGTTTGTTCTTCTTCCCGCGCTGTTGAAGGGCAGTCTTGGGTTTTGGAGGGAGCGCTGCTGGCTTGGGTGCTTGTCGTGGTTTCTGGGCTGGTATTGGGGGAGTGGGGGTTGGAGCTGGTGGAGGGGCACTTGGCTTCGCGGTGCGTGTAGGCTTTGGGTTCGACTTTGGGAGTGACGGTGGCGGAGGAGGGGGTATGTGAATTTCTTCTTCCTCTTCTTCTTCTTGTCGTTGGGCAATTGATGGGGGTAGGTTTTCCTCTAGTTCATCATCTACTTCACCTATGGCGTCTTCGTCTGCACCGAGATACTGCTTCTCCAATTCTTCGGCCTCCTGGCTGAGATCATGAGCTCTATTCCTTGAAGATTCCGCTGGTGGAGCAGCACCTGTGAATATAGTGAGGGGCATAATAGACAAGCAGATATTAGATTACGCACGAGGTGGCGCACGGTCAAGGGGCATTGTCACTTTGCGCTCAAAAGTTAATGCCATATGAGAGTCTAGCTTCTCCAAGACGAATTTCTGCAACGCAAGATGTAGAATAAGTTCGAGCGTTAAAGTTCAGAAATGGTTCACCTTGTTCACTTCATCAAATATCAGAATACACTCCCATTCCTTGGCTGGGTGTTCGGAGCCATTGAACAAGGAACCTTCTCCAGGCTGCGATTCTCAGATATGAGAGACTTTCTTCAAGGTTAACAACTATCGCACCTGACTACTGGAGCGTTCCACAGAGACGCTCGTTGCATCCTTGCCTGTTCTGACAGTTATACTGCCCACTCCGTCTCTATTTAAAGATGGAGGGTGGAAGTTATCTGAGAAGCATTCAGAGAAGAAGAGTGAAACAAAAGTAAAGACTACAGACATCGAAAAGAGTGAAAATCTCGGCTAGGAATCTTGGACGGCTTTGAGGGCGGTGGAGGACCCTCGCCCTTTACCTTTCGAGCCTTGAGAGCTTTAGTAACAGAAGTTGCTACCTCAACATGGTAGCGGCCTCGCGGGGGGAACCAGGACTGATCGTTAGCAGCCATGGTATGTGGAAGAGCTGTCCCGCGACCATGGGCACCCTGTTTTACAAACAATGCACCAGATTCAGATCGAGATCAACCCGATCAATTTGATAAGTACCCCTTAACTCGCATAGCGCGGAATTTTATTCTCACCACCATCCTTATTTTCGTCCCTTGTTCTCTTAAAGTTATTACAGTGTGTTAACTGTCCTTGGTATGCGCTGGCACTGGTATGCGGCAAAGTTTCTTGTAGATATGGCTTGCTAGTGTATAACGAACCTCATATCTTCAACCCAGTCACAGACGAGCATGGCATCCTGGTATCTACTAGGACACTTATATTCCATCTTATCTGCATTTATATCTACACTTTGCGTGCGCTAACCGCCCAGAATTGCCTATGTCTTGTCGGCTGACAGCGGACACCCAGAGACAAGAACATAGTATGACAGAAGCTAGAGGTGTCTGTGGCAAAACCAAAGTTGCGGAGACGGTGAGAGCTGAATCTTTTCGGAATGAATCGCGATTCAGAACGTCGAACCGCTTCCAGAGGCGATGCATCGATTCAAAAATAAAATAGAAAGGACACGACCTGGTATCTAGATCGCCGCTGAATTGAGATATTTGACTGCTACCAATACCTTTGCCAAAATATGTAACTCTCAAGGTTGCATATGACCGACCTAGTAGCAGTAATCGCGGTCATAGGAGGAGTGTGCGACTCCAATCCCAAGCATTATATGCAATGCCCAAGGGTTCGCATTGTTGTAGCCGAACATTGATCCTAGGGTAAGCTGATAGCGAGAGAAAACAAGTTGATCGAGGCAGACGACTGTCACACGGGAGACAATAGAGATGCTGAGTCTTGAGATCAGTTAAATTTGTATATCCCACAAGTACTGTAGATCCATGCTGTAGCACACGCCAATAAGCCAGCTTCCATGATTGCATGAACGTTCGTACGGGCTGCTATAGGAAACCGAGCATTGCGAGAAACCAAAATTGCGGCGTGGCGTGACTGCAGTAACTATACTTGAAAGGTAGGGTTAAGGTTAGAAGAACCCAAGAACGGAAAAAAAGGCCTGCCCAGCCAGAGTGGCCGTGGCAGGACAGGAAAATATTAAGACGGTGCATGAGCCGAAGCGCATACAAGCCACAGACATCCCCTGTATGGACAAGGTCGCCGTGCTATGGAGGATCCCCATGGCCCACAAACCCAGATCCTTGAAGGGGCTTATGCCCTCAAGGTAAGTATGAGGTGTCTAGGTTTCCTCTCGACCCTTCTATACTTTTCGATTATGCGCACGGACCATCAGATTTTGTTTGTTCGGAAAACAAATATTTTATAAGACTATACTTATAACGGTGTGCGTTGTAGATTGACCAGCGCGGTCCCATTGAGGAACTGCTCCCCAAGTCCCTATGTATCCATATGCATCACCCAACCTGGCATCTTCGTGTTGACGCGTTGCGAAATCTAGGCTTGGACCGATTACATTTAAGGTTCAGCAAATGAGTGGCTGGCTCAGATTTCACAACATATTCTACATTGCGGTTTTCTATTTCCCCTGGCGAATGGCCCTGGAGGAGTCTGGCAAGCGCTGTAATCCTTAAGTTCAAGTTTACATAAGCAAAAAAAGTTTAACGCGGCCAAACTCTACCACCGTACGTTAGTTATGATCACAACATGTTGATTGGCTCCACTTGGGAAAATCAGATACGTTAACGTCGGAAAGTGGGTAATATGAAGGCTCAGCGCAGGAACTCACTGCACATCCCATCATAATACCAGGCGGCTTTCCAGGCTGCAGGAAATATTTTTATTTGGCTGTTAACCACCAAAATGCCAGTAGATCATTATGGACCTTCTCGCAGACCGTCGCGCAAATTCAGTAATGAAAATATTAGACGGGCCCGGGGTGAGGTCAGTCTCAATTATCTCATAAGCAACATTCTTCCAACTGAAGAAACAAGATCTCTTGTGCTGAATGTCGAAGGCATGTATCTCTTTTGGCAAATGCTGAATGCATCAAATTTATCTGTTCTACAGGCTCAAGCTTAAATGCGATAAGAAAATACCCTGTGGATCGTGCGGTAAGCCGTGCATAATGCGAAATACAAAGAGTCATGAAAACCACTTTTCCCAGCTCGTCGGGGTTGTCCCTCCATCTGCCCTAATGGAAGTTTGACTGGTGGCCAAGGAGGAAGGTACGCTCATTGTCACTCTGAACAATGTTTTCATCCTACGCAAAATCTGTTTCCTATCTAGATATGTGCTCTCCGATACCACCCAACTCCGCGCTAAAATGATGGAGATGGAACAACGCATTCGGGAACTAGAGGACGCTCTTGCGATCCTTCAATCAACTATCTCCTCCGAACCCCATCCTCTGCTTCGAGATGAATTCCTTACCATTAAATTTCCCCCCGACAGAGGTACTCCACTGGACAAAGAAGAGTTTAGAGATCGCACGAGCGACATAATCGATGCCCTTGGCATATTAACAATTGGCGACCAAGGTGTAAGATACTATGGACCTTCTGCTGGGACCGAAGTGCGTCCACTACCAATGGAGGATAACCTCTTCTCTAACTCATATCTCTGCAGGCACTGTTCATGGTATAGCTTCATATTGGCATAAATGAAGAATCATAACAAATTTGTTGACCAGGCTGGCGCAGAAATGGACATGTCTGCCGTGGAACTTGACGAGACTCCTCGAGTGTCAGCGGAAATTACAAAGTTATTGCAATTTCCCTTCGCAGCCCAAGAAACTTCGGGACACACGCTAGATGGAATATTAAACCATCTTCCTCCCCAACCGCGTGCATGGTCACTGTACGAAACTTACGCAGAACATGCTTCGTGGATATTCGGTCCGGTGAAACGAGACGAAATAATCCACGAAATTCTTTCCCCGATATACAAGGCTATAAAAGAGAAGCAAACATCTGGATCAAGCACAATCGAATTGATATCACCTCATAAAGCAGCAGTGTTATTCTTTGTCTTTGCTCTTGGTGCTCTAGTTGACCTTACTGTAGAGCCTTGTGAGTTGTCCCATTCAATGTCTTTCGCACGCGCGCTCATTTTCTCCCCTCCACTTCAGACAACGCGGAGTCTGAGACATATTATCACCTCGGTTGTGCCTGTCTGTCGCTTCGTTCCGTTTTCGACTCTCCTGAGATATACACTGTGCAAGCAGTATCTCTAATGGCAGCTGCTCATACTTTGGGAGGGAAGAAGCATACCCTGGATAGCGCCGTAAGTAGCCAGACAATTGATTGCGGGATATTCTTACCCTTTTTTTTTCTTCAGTGGGCTCTGATGTCCCTTGCTGTCAAGTTGGCACAAAGTGTAAGTTGATCAATCGTTTCCTCAAACACGCCCTGAATTGATTTCTCCCAGATTGGTCTCCGTTTGTGCAAATTCCCCAGTATGGTTAATATTAGCTTACCATACATCCAGACCGAGATGGGGTGCGGTTTAACATGGACCCCAAAACTGTCCAACGTAGAAGACACTTGTTCTGGGAAATCTTTTCAACAGAGCTATTCTTCGTGCGTGGCATGCACCCCATACACTGACTAGGAGCTGATTGATCAATCAGAGCCTTTCACTTGGTCGACCTCCGTCTATCCATCTATCATATGTAGATTGTGAGTTTCCTGAGGATGATCAGGCGACCCTCGATGAGAATGGCAATGTTCGAATAGGGTGTGAGTGCTCTATGATCCGTTCTTTCTCGCTCAAATAAATGCTCTCAGTCTACCGGTGGAAATATGAGTTTTTGAAAGAGATCCTTGCCCAAGTGGCGGAACTTACATTGACAGCAAAAGCTCCTCAATATCAAGCAATCCTGGAGCTAGACCGGAAGGTCTGCCAAAAAGTATTGCCCGCACATCTCAACAGCTTTTTCGAATCCGAACAAAGCAGTCCATCAGAATACATGCGGACGTGTATGTTGTCGCACTATCGAGCCTCTAGTATGTCTTTGATTGTCTTTAGCCTCATATGGTTTCCTGATGGGCTTCTTCTTAGTTTTGATGTACATCCATAGGAGCTTCTTTGCACAAGCCATGATTGATCATCCAGTCAATCCTTTACGTAGCGCTTACGCCCCTTCATTTCTGGCGGCATATCGCTGTGCCTCTGGACTAATTAAATCTAATCTATACCATTTCCAGAAATTTCCTGATCTTTGTCCCAGAGTGTGGAGCATCTGGACAAGCTGTGAGCAACGCATGCCTTTATCACAGGTTGTACTCTGACAAAGCATCATTTGCTAGTATTCCCTGCAGCTGTTGGTGGTTTTACGATGTGCTATGTAAACCTTGACTTGACTTTAACCCATGTCCCATCTAGGTGATCGTGGGCTGTATTGTTACACGATCTCCTGCCTCCAGTATTGCGCCTAGTGCGTTCATTGAACTTACATGTGTTTGTGAGTTATTCGAGAAGGGCGCAGTGCATTCTCGTCGTGCGCGAGATGGTCTGGTATGTGGCTTGCCATGCTAGTAATGACTTTGAAAGGCTCAATCGACCATCTTTATAAGGCCATTCTCAGGAAGCTGAAGGAGAGAGCAGACCAAATTTACTCCCAGTTTCGGACCGGTGACCCCACTTCAAATGCCACCCTATTAGCTGAACGTGGGGATGACGAACTTTCTCTGTTCGGGGGTCATACTCGCGTAAAAGTGAGCAAACTACTCTCTAATCGATCGCCAAAAGGGGGGTCGGCAGAGTCTGCCTCACCAAGTCCTTCCACGCAAAGCAGTTCGGATAGCGATGCAGGCCTTAGTTCAGCTGAACAGACACCAGATGTTCATCCTGCTTTGATGGAATATCTATCCAAGATCCCCCTCGAATATGACAACAATAATTCAAATCCATTCCAACCTCCCGATTTCGGTTACCAGCACGACTTTGCCGCATTCTCAGCGCAACAAATGGAATATTCTACCCAGGAGAACCAAAATATGCAGTTTCCTTGGCAGCTTCCAGTGTCAAGTTTCGCGACTTCTATCTCACATCCCAGCTATTCATCATCTCAAACCTCTTCCTTTACGGATCCTTTCGTACCGCAGTCGGAATTTGGAACAACTGAATCGAGGAACGACGTTCATGGGGGCAATCTTTTTGACCTTGAAATGATGATAACTTCAGCTTCCAGTATGGATGAGCAGTGGATGTCTTTTATGCGTGACACAGGTTTATTAGATGCAAATCGTATTGGTTCAGGGTGGTCAACAAACATCAAATATGGATGGCAGTAGTATTGGCTCGGGGAAATACAAGGGGGTGAGAGGACACGAATCTTATATTCCCACTCTTGTACCTGCTCGGAAGCGGCCTGATAGATCCCTCCTTCTACACGGTGCTGGGTCAATAACCCGCAGAGAATACCAACGAAAGGACATTGGGAGAGAAATGCAATGTTCTCGACAGCACGACCTTGAAAGCAGCCCAACCTGGACTTACATCATTTGCAGCCGAAGAACTAGTAAAGCAACTTGCAAGTATAAATAATAAAGGTTGTCTAGGCCAAGTTCTGGTATGGGCAATATGGTAAAATACAACAGCAGTGAGTCGATGCAGGATGTGTACAGTCATACAGCCAGCTGGCAGTTGGCAACAAGTTTTTGTATTTCAGAGGCCTTGTCATATATCCCCCATGTCGCACAGTCTTCTGTGTCTTTCCTTAGACCATCTTCCTGCCTTTTCTCCACATGCTCAAGCTATGTTGTATTGATGCCATCTTACCTTCCTTTTTTTTATCAAAGCTCTTATGGTGTTGTCAGCAAGCTAACAAACACAATACGCACTTGGACAATATCTGCTCATCTGTTGTCAAGGACAACCGGATGATTCCACGTGCCAAGCATTTGCCGAGTCATGTGATCTGCTTTTCTGGTTGTATAATGTATTGCCTTCAGTTGCCCACTGCGCTGAACGGTTGATAGACGATGATTCCATGCTTGCTGCTGCTGGCTCTACCGCTAGCCGCCGCAGCCCTCGACAAGACTTTTGGCGTCCACCCAGAGCTAATTACGAAATATTTTCCTCTAGCGTCGGGGAACTGGCAGTGCTTGGACGGGTCGAAGGAAATTCCGTGGGCATTCGTGAATGACGATTCGTGCGACTGTCCTGATGGCAGTGATGAACCAGGTTTGGTGTGAAGCTTTTGGGTGTATTTGCGTAGTTGCTGAATGTTAGAATTTCGACAGGAACGAGCGCTTGTTCGCAGAGCATGTTCTACTGCTTGAACAAAGGGCACATCGGTTCAAGTATACCAAGTACCAGGGTAAATGACGGTCTCTGTGGTGAGTAACTAAACTCATGATGCCCGTGGACAGAACTCTCATATGTGCAAGAACCTGAGTGCTGCGACGGATCGGACGAGCTGCCTGGTGTGTGTCAAGACGTATGCAAAGAGATCGGTGAGGCATACAGGAAAAAACGCGATGAGCAACGCAAAATTCAGAGAATAGTGTGCTAACTTGTACGTTTGCGTATTCAAACCTGACTTCGCGATGTAGGGCTTCAAAATACGCTCCACCTACATCCAATTCGCCCACAAAGAGAAAAAACGGCTGGAAGCTATTGTCGAGCAGCTGGCTCAGGAGATCGAAGTTAACGAGAAGGAAGTTGCTCGACTGAAAGGTGCGCTCGCTAACCATCTTTTCTGAAGGTAACATGTTCTCAACTCTGTCTAGATGTCGCCGACCGCACCGAATCCCTCTCACAAGCGGCTCTCGAGCACAAACAACAATCAGGTCAGTCCCGCATAACATGACTCGCCGGCTTTTACCAATGAACCCTCTAGCACTATACAGATCCCTGCTGGATCACTCCAACGCCCTCAAGTCCCTCCAGCATGAACACAAGCAACATCTCGAACGCGAAAAAGCCCTCGGCGAGATACTCAACACGTTGCGGTCAGGGTACAACCCGAACTATCAGGACATGGCCGTCCTTGAAGCCGTGCGCGGGTGGGAGGAACTCGCAGGCCTCCCGCACATCAACGACGTCCGAAAAGATGGTGACTTCGTAGACATCAAAGATGATGCCCAGAAGTCTGAGTCTGAGCCGAAGGATGAGGACGGGGATGGAAAAGAGAAACAAGACGACGGCATGTGGAGCGCAGAGAAGCTCGAGAAGGAGCTCGGTGGCTTAGTCGGAACGGACTACCTCTCCTTGTTATTGGAATATGAGGAGCACATCCGCTCTCCACGCGACGATGAAGGGTCAATCTGTGAGTCACGCGTTTCACTTTGCTAATAATCATTGTGCTGATCGCATGTGGGCGGAAGTATTTGACTTGATGTCGTATCTCCCAGATTCCATCATCCCTCAGTACGAGGACATTCGGGACACGTTGCTTGTGTGGTTGAAGATGTTTGGGATCGTGCACGGGCAAGATGATAGTGCTGCTGGTGAATGTCCGTACAACTACGGCGTTGTCATACACTTTACTAACCATTTGTTTTACGTTTGTGTCAGTGGATTCTACCCGTGCACGCCAAGCATTCACCGACGCCCAGTCGGCACTGGAACGCCTCAAGACAGAAAAGACAGAAAAAGAGGGTGAGATCGGGGAGATCTTCGATGTCCACGGCTTTGGCCGCGAGGGGGAGTGGAAGAAACTTGATGGGCAGTGTGTGCAGACTGATTCAGGAGAGTATGTAGATTTGTTCATCTCACGAAGTCACCTGGGGCTTATATGTATATCACCTTTTCATGTGACGCAGTTACACATACGAGCTGTGTTTCTTTGGTGAGGCGAGGCAGATACCGAAGCACGGTGGATCGACCTTCAGTCTTGGGTACGTATTGTGCTTCGCTCAACTATCAATACCCTGTTAATCTATGATTATGTGCGACAGAAATTTCGAATCGTGGAATCCCTCGGCCGATGTCAAACCCAACCAACCCGATTACTACAAAAAGCAGGTATACCAGCACGGTACTAGGTGCTGGAATGGGCCTGAACGAAGCGTCGTTGTATGTCCTTATTCCCCGACGGTATTTCCGGGCTGATTTGACAAAAACCTACGCAGCTCCTCCTTACGTGCGGCACTGAAAACGCTCTGCTGACTGTTGCAGAGCTTGAGAAATGTGAATATCAATTTACGGGTACAACGCCAGCCTTGTGTTTGCCCCTCGATGCGGAGGGCAGGAGCAGAGATGAACTCTGATATGATATAAGGTGTCAATCGTTACCCAAGACTGGAAGGTCAGGGACAGAGAGTAGATCAGGATAGATGAAAACACAACCTATCAGCTTGGGTAGGAATGCTAGTCGTTGCTGCGGTTTGGACGTGGATTACAGGAAGGAATGTTAAGCATAATCGTTGTTCACAATCGGCTGCAGCTTTGGAACTTTCATCTTTGACTTGTTTTCCTCTTGGCTTACTCCCTTCGTGACGTTTATTTACATAACTTACTTACAGAGGTTTGCATAAGGGATGACAGTTGCCAAAAATTTGATAAACATGAGCAAATTTGATCTCGCCGTCATTTTATGGCTTCCACAACAGTTTTCTGGATTGGATTTTGGTGAAGGAAGTGTATATAAATGATATCAGTGCCTTTGTCTGTAAATAATTGACTGAGTATAATTTTACACTTCCAAAATCAATCTCTCAAAGATTCTGGCTTGCATGTGATCTAATATTGTTATTTCTCAGCATAGCACCTCAGAAACCATGTTAAATAGGATTATTACTTGACAGTCTTGTTCTGACAGTATCTATATACACTTCCCTCACCAAAACCTAAGCCAGAAAACTGTTGTGCCAGTGGAAGCCATAAAATGACTGCGAGATCAAATTTGCTCATGTTGATCAAATTTTTGGCAACTTGTCATCCTTATGCAAACTGCTGTAAACTTTTGAGCCTGTTTGGATCTGTTTATTGAACGATATGTAGAGTCATTTGCGCAAGTTGGCTACTTGGCCGAGATTGCTGCTTTGCGGAGTTCAAAATTATCAAGAGTTCTCCAAGGGTACTCGCCGGCAGATTCCGAGGGGATCTCATGCCGACCTTATCTGGCTTTTGTAATCATGATTTATGTTCATCAATGTGCATAAAAATACCTTCTCTCACCACAATCTAAGCACAACAAAGTGAGAGAGAATCAGAACACAGTGAAAAACCAAGTATGTGTAACATTTTTCCTTATCTGGGTGCTGAGTCATCAGCTCACATGTTGGTTGAGCGACTTCCTTTTGCCATGTACTGGTGCTGTGGCATGTCCCAAGCTGGTTCGTACTTCAGTGATGATTTATATCTTGCAAAACACAGAGTTTCTGGTTAGCAAGAGACAATGTAGGTGCTAGGGAAATACTTTATACAATGATTACATAATGAAATGATTACTATATATGGTAAGGAAGGAGGGTAGATGGCTTATCTGGAAATCACAACATACCCTTACAAATTCTAGTGATGAGTACCCCTTGGAGTTCTCCAATCTTAGCACTGCATCAGGAAACAGGAAATTACTACAGTCATCCTGGCCAAACTCCAGGAGGTGACATAGCCAGATAGGGGTGCCCAGTAGGCATTGGTAGCTGTGGTAGATGCTGGTGGCCTGAGAGGAGCTGTCCATAGCACCCAATATGTCGGCACAGTAGTTATGGTGGCTATTCAGAAATAGATTCTACATACAGCCTACAGGCAAGCACTGTCAAGTGTTGCTGCACTTGTGCCAATTTGAGATGTGTCTCACACATGACGGGTCACAATTTGATTCCATTGTCTACATTTGGTTCCATTTCTTTGTTGATCAACACACACATCAATGTCTCCCTCTTCTACTATGTGAATGGGCTCCACTGGCAGTATTCTTCAATAAACTGATTCAAGTGGTTCCCATGGATTACAACTTAGCTTGAAATTTGGCAATCAAATCAAAGGTATGTCATCTAATTCTATGTTGTATTTTTGTGCTAAGGCATCCTGACACTCTTTTCTCTTAGCCTCAAATAATGCAACCTGGTAACGAAGTAAGAAGAAATTGTGATGTCAGAGATATGGATTGAGGTGGAATGAGGTTGCGATGTTGAGAACAGTGTCAGATTCCCAGGTTGGATTGACAGTGCACCCAAAATGTGGTGAGAGATGGCAGGTACGTTCAATTTCTGAGAATGAGATAATTGAAGCCTGTTGACCCCCCCCCCCCTTGCGATGACAGTGACACATCGTGCATCCCTGTAATGGGCCCTGGGTTTCTGAGTGGCTTGAACCAGTCAACAAAAGCAAGTGGGTACTTGAATGACCCAACCTCATCTGGGAGGCGGAAAATGAGGTGAACACGAGCAATAGCAAGTCCTTTGAAAATTTCAATGTAGGAAAATTATTGTAAGGGGACTAAGGGGGTGCCCTGTGTGTTTTTCCTATTTTTTATGTTCGTCCCATATTTTTCCCCACCTCATTTCCTTCTATTCTTCATTTTCTATGATTTTTCCGGATTTTATTACTAATTTTCCCTTGCTATCATGTTTGTATATGTTGACACTTTTATATTTAGAGGCGGAGTACCCCTTCCGACACATACCCCTTGGTATGATGTCATTCGGCGGCCTTGATCCGCCTATCTCCGCCTTTTTCTATTTTTAGGTTATATTTGATTTTTGTTGTCTTCACATATACTGGGCATCAGCAAGGGGATCCTTAGAGTTTTCTCTTCGGATTTCCCTTTGCTAGGTGCGCCCCCAATGCCTGTATTATGTAGTATAATTTTAACTTCGGATTTCCCTTTGCTAGAAGCTTAGGTTGCCCTTATAGTAGAAAACTCTCCCCTAAGGCCCGAAAATCGCGAACGCGCTGCCCAAAATAGGCAGGTACGGACTGGACGACGCTTCCCAAAGCTCCACAGAGTCCCTACACACCGTTCCAGATACTCTCGCCTTTATTGCGCCGCCATTTTCGCCAAACGCGCTCCCTAGCGACATGGACGCATCAGAACGCTTCGACGCGCTTGAAAGCGACGTTTCCGGAATGCGCACGCAAATCGACTCGCTTAAATCTACGATTGAAAACTTCGTTAGGACCCTCCAGGCTAACCCTACGACTAATAGTTCCCCCTTCACGACTCCAAGCGCACCCAACAACGATGTTTTGCCAAACGCGTCCACTAAGGAACGTGCCCAGATCAAACCGTCCCCCCCCGCTGAATTTAATGGTGCACGTGCGCAGGGACGTGCATTCCTTAATTCCTGTGAGTTATACATTAGTCTCCAGTCGCATCAATTCGTCGATGAGGCTGCAAAAATTTATTGGGCCTTCACATACATGAAATCTGAACGCGCCTATCTCTATGTGGACCGTATCCTACGTCAAACTAAAGAACTCGGTTCTCTACCTTTCTCCACTTGGGGTGACTTTCGAGCTGAGTTCGTACGCCACTTCTGCCCCCTCAATGAACGCCACCGAGCAGTGACACGACTTGAGTCATCCACTTACCACCAGGGACGTCGATCCGTGGACGACTATATCGATGAGTTCAAGGATTTGGTGGACATGGCAGGGTATGGGAGTGGGTTACCAGTGGTGGTGAAGTTCCGACGGGGGCTCAACCGAGAAATTCAGGACCAGATTGCACAGATGTTGGAAGGACGCCCAGCGGACGATGATATCCTTGCTTGGTATGAAGCTGCTTCACTCTGTGATGAGAACCGACTCACAAATGCGGCGTTTAATGCTGCATTCCGTGCTCCAACTACCACTCATACACCCTACACCTTCAATCGAAGCCTCCCCCGCCCTAACCCCATTCCTGCTCGTCAAACTCCCACACCAGCCGTCAATATCCCAGTACCAATGGATGTTGATGCAGCCCGCAGCCGTGCACGTAAGTTGGATCTCTGCTACCGTTGTGGGGAACCTGGACACAGGGCTGGAGCGTGTCCCCATCGTCAGGATATCCGCATGCTCACCCCCGAGGGACGAGACGAACTCCTGCAAGATCTGTTGGCACTTGTAGATGTTGAGGAAGCGAAGGATCAAGTTGCAGAGGAGGTTAAGCTGGAAGTTGTAGAGGAGCAGGATTTTCCTATTCGCAGCGAGTGAATCGTACGCCCTCACTGCCTGTCCATAACCGCTTTGAAGTCTTGTCAGTTGAATCCCTGGAGAATGAATCCATTTCTGTGACTGCTCCCCTCTCTGACCCTTCGAAGTTGGCTAAAGACGTACCTGCTCTCCCCATCTCTCCTTCTACTCCACGTCCCAAAATTAAATCATGGGAGCGTAAACTACCACGCAAGTATATTGTGGCATCCACTCCCTCTGCACATTCCTTAAACCTAGCCATCGAACTGCAGACGACCGACACTGGACAGATACTCGGTGTTTCTGCGCTCCTGGACTCTGGTGCGACTGGTCTCTTCATCGATTCCCATCTGGTACAACAACATCGTCTAAATACTCGCTCACTCTCACGTCCGATACCTGTATATAACGTGGATGGATCCCCAAATGAAGCTGGTGCCATCCGAGAGGTTGCAGACCTGGTTCTCCGTTACAAAGATCATAGTGAGCGTGCCCTTTTTGCTGTCACTCAATTAGGAAAGCAAAAGGCGATTTTGGGATATCCATGGCTTCGAGACCATAACCCAGAGGTCGACTGGCGCACCGGGGAGGTTACCATGAGCCGATGTCCATCCCGCTGTCGGACGTGTTTCACAGAAGCCAGGCAAGAACGTCGTGGACAGAAGGCGGCAATACGACGAACTCAGAAGTGTCGTGCTGGACCCCTGCCTATACCTGAAGTGGAATTGGAAGGGGTTCCTGATCTAATACCGGACTCGGATGATGATGATGAGGACCCAGAGGAAGTGGAGGAGGGTGATCGGATCTTCTACACTGCGATTCGCTCGTCGCATGAGGTGTGTGCCACATCGAACATATCCCAACGCCTCGCCGAGGCCTTCCACAAAAACAACGCTGCTAAATCCTCTACTAACTCCTTACTCCCTCATCTCCATGAGTTTGAAGACGTGTTCTCCAAGGAGTCATTCGACTCTCTTCCTGCGCGTAAGCCATGGGATCACGCGATCGAACTCACCCCCGGCGCAACCCCTTCATCCTGCAAGGTCTATCCTCTCTCTCCGGAGGAACAACGGCAGCTTGACCAGTTCATCGACGAGCACCTGGCCTCTGGACGTATTCGACCATCGAAGTCACCCATGGCCTCTCCCTTTTTCTTTGTCAAGAAGAAGGATGGCTCACTTCGACCAGTTCAAGACTACAGAAGACTCAACAACATCACGGTCAAAAATCGCTACCCACTACCCCTCATCTCCGAACTCGTAAACCAGCTCCGTGGAGCCCGATACTTCACCAAGCTCGATGTCCGTTGGGGCTATAATAATGTGAGGATAAAGGAGGGAGATGAGTGGAAGGCAGCCTTTCGTACCAACCGTGGTCTTTTTGAACCGCTTGTCATGTTCTTTGGCCTTACTAATAGCCCTGCCACCTTTCAGACCATGATGAACGACATCTTCCATGACCTCATCCTCGAAGGCGTTGTCTGCATCTATCTCGATGACATCCTCATCTTCACTCGCACGGTTGAAGAGCACCGTCGCATCACGCGCCTCGTCCTAGAGCGACTTCGACGGTACAAACTCTACCTTCGTCAGGACAAATGCGAGTTCGAAAGGACCAAGATCGAGTACCTCGGCCTGATTATCTCGGAGGGTCAAGTGGAGATGGATCCTATCAAGGTAAATGGGGTCACAGCTTGGCCTACGCCCACGAACAAGAAGGAGGTGCAGTCTTTCCTGGGCTTCATCAATTTTTATTGGCGTTTTATCAAGGATTTCTCACATCATGCACGACCGCTGTTCGACTTGACAGGAAAGGAGGCATGGAGGTGGGATAATGCACAACAGGAGGCGTTCGAAAAGCTTAAGGAGATGGTCACTTCCGCTCCGATCCTTACCTTTGCTGACGATTCGCGTCCTTTTCGTGTAGAAGCCGACAGTTCTGACTTTGCGACGGGCGCTGTGTTGTCTCAGCAGTCTCCGGAGGACCAGAAGTGGCATCCTGTTGCGTTCTACTCCAAAAGCCTTAGTGCTGTAGAGAGAAACTACGAGATCCATGACAAGGAGATGTTGGCGATAATGCGTGCGCTTGAGGAGTGGCGACACTTCCTCGAGGGTGCCCAACACAAGGTGGAAATTTGGACGGATCACAAGAACCTCGAGTACTTCATGACGGCCAAGAAATTGAACCGTCGTCAAGCTCGTTGGTCCCTGTATCTATCTAGATTCGACTTCTCCTTGCACCACCGTCCGGGTCGCAGCATGGGGAAGACCGATGCCCTATCCCGACGTGCAGACCATGGGGATGGCAGCGGTGACAACCAAAACATTGTGCTGTTGCAGCCAGACCTGTTCACCATTCGGGCACTGGAAGGCATCGTACCCCAGGGCGAGGAGCGGGACATTCTACGTGACATTCGTCGCGCAAACCGTAGCGGTTTACATGAGGATGTTGTCGCCCGAGCTGTTAAAGAACTGAGGAAGGGATCGACCCTTTCCTTACGTGCGGCAGAGTGGGCTGAAAAGGAGGACTTGTTGTACTTCAGGGATCGCATCTATGTTCCCAATGACCCAGACCTTCGCCGGCGCATCATATCCCAACACCATGACTCACAGATTGCTGGCCACCCCGGACGCTGGAAGACCTTGGAGCTCACCTCACGGAACTATTGGTGGCCACAAATGTCACGGCTCATTGGTCAGTATTGTCGCACTTGTGACCTTTGCTTACGCACCAAGGTCCCTCGTCGCAAGCCTATTGGTGAGCTACACCCTCTTCCTGTTCCAGAGAGTCGTTGGGATGTCGTCAGCGTCGACTTTGTGGTGGAATTGCCAGAGTCAAACGGGTTTGATGCGGTGATGTGCACAGTTGACTCAGTGGGAAAACGCGCTCACTTCATTCCCACTCACACCACTGTCAGTGCCCTAGGTGCCGCTCGACTCTACCTCCACCACGTGTGGAAGTTACATGGACTTCCTGGTGCCTTCCTCTCGGATCGTGGCCCTCAGTTCATGGCAGAGTTCACTCGTGAGCTGTACCGACTCCTGGGGATCAAACTCCTCGCTTCAACTGCTTATCACCCACAAACTGATGGCCAGACGGAGCGAGTCAACCAGGAACTGGAGCAGTACATCCGCCTCTTTGTCAATGAACGCCAGGACGATTGGGATGATCTCCTTCCTTTGGCCGAGTTCGGATACAACAACCATGTCCATGCTTCCACTCAACAGACCCCTTTCCTCTTAGACACTGGACGACATCCACGCATGGGATTTGAACCTCGCCAAACTCCCTCACACATCGAGACAGTGAATGAGTTCACAGAACGCATGAGGGATAGCTTGGAGGAGGCAAGGGCAGCCTTAGCAAAGGCGAAGGACGACATGGCGCGATTTTACAACCAGCGCCACTCCCCAACCCCTCAGTACAAGGTTGGTGATCGAGTTTATCTTGACTCCAGTGACATCTCCACTACACGTCCATCCAAGAAACTCGCTCATCGCTTCTTGGGACCTTTCCCCATTGTCAAGTGCGTTGGAACACATGCCTATCGTCTATGCCTCCCAGCCTCCATGTCCAGACTCCATCCCGTCTTCCATGTCGTCAAATTGCTTCCAGCTCCCCCAGATCCGTTCCCGGGACGCCATTCACACCCACCACCACCACCTACAGTGATCGAGGGAGAACCCCAATATGAAGTCGAGTCAATCTTGGACAGCCGTTTGCGTCGAGGAAAACTCCAGTATTTGGTACATTGGAAGGGTTATGGGTATGAGGAGAACTCATGGGTCGAAGAGTCTGACGTAAATGCCCCTCGGTTAATCAAGGAATTCCACCGACGGCACACTGCTGCACCGCGTCGCATTCAAGTCACGGACTTTGGTCGTATACGATTTCGAATGCATCGGGGCGATGCATCTTAGAGAGGGGGTGATGTAAGGGGACTAAGGGGGTGCCCTGTGTGTTTTTCCTATTTTTTATGTTCGTCCCATATTTTTCCCCACCTCATTTCCTTCTATTCTTCATTTTCTATGATTTTTCCGGATTTTATTACTAATTTTCCCTTGCTATCATGTTTGTATATGTTGACACTTTTATATTTAGAGGCGGAGTACCCCTTCCGACACATACCCCTTGGTATGATGTCATTCGGCGGCCTTGATCCGCCTATCTCCGCCTTTTTCTATTTTTAGGTTATATTTGATTTTTGTTGTCTTCACATATACTGGGCATCAGCAAGGGGATCCTTAGAGTTTTCTCTTCGGATTTCCCTTTGCTAGGTGCGCCCCCAATGCCTGTATTATGTAGTATAATTTTAACTTCGGATTTCCCTTTGCTAGAAGCTTAGGTTGCCCTTATAATTATGACAGTGGTAAGTCTTACCATGGAGCGGGCTTTTTGTGCTATCCCATTCTTTCACCCACACAATAACCATGCTAAAATTCTCTCCTATAGCCTTCTTGATACCCTTTGGAGTGATTCTCTCTGGCACTGCCCTCATTGCATGGACAATATCCTTTTGCTATAAAGATGTGGCCTCCTTCAAGAATGGCAGTTTCAATGCCACCTGTTTGTAAACAGGAATGTGTGATGTGAGTGTTAGTTGGTGTCAAGGAGCAATGGACTGTGTATTCATGAAATTTTGTAGGTGGTAAAGGAAATTGGGTGCCTTGTAGTCATGAGTGAGGGTGGAGATGATGGTTTTTGGAAACAGTGCCATTTTCATGATCTGGTATGTAAGCACCTCCTCCTCTACCTCCTCCTCCTCATGTTCTTCTTCTTCATGTTCATTTTCTTCATCGTTGTCATTGTAGTCATCTGAGGCTGAATCCTGCTGTGTGGCATAATGTGGCATTGCCCACTGCAGATAACTGGTGAACTGATGCACTGCCTCTTGACGTGTAAGCTATTGCACTATTTGAACTGTGTAACCCTTCTTATTTGATGCTCAGTATCCCAGCTTGGCAAAGTCAATATGCAAGCATTCAGATGCCTCAGAGTTGAAGCCATCAGTTGTACCCCATGAGCAAATTGAATCAATGTAATGTTTTATATTGTGGATTTTGCTGATATTGAAATGTTTCCATATCTCTAGATAGTGTTTAAAAGTCCGGTCCGGTCCAGTTTTTTTGATGACAACAGGGGCAACCATGGACCGGACCGGTTGCTTACATGCTCAACATCAAGGCAACCAAGGACCGGACTGGTGTAAACCAGTCCTACTTGGTTGCCTCATGGTTGCCAAACTGGTTTAAAACTGGTCCATACTTAGACTGGTCCTGACCAGTTCACAACCGGTCAGGACCGACTATTTGTACACTAATATACATGTCTCGAAGTAATATATTTCGAGAACTAGTAGTAGTTATATAAGTAAACACTACAGACAAAACCATAAATGAATGGCTAGACCATGTGGCTAGTGCTTTGGGGGGCGTATCTATATCATATATGTAGTGTCTAATCCAAGTTTACAAAAGGATACATTGAACCGTTATTGAATTACAGTTCTACAGAGTTTTCAGAGGAATGAGGAGGAAGGGTTGCTTACCATAGATGAATGGTTGTACCATTTAACTAGTGATTTAGGGAGCACATATATATAGTATATATTGTATTTAATCCAAGTTTATGAAAGGATCGGTTGAGCCGTTATTGAATTACAGTGCTATGGAGTTTTCAGAGGAATGAGGAGGAAGGGTTGCTTACCATAAATGAATGACTGTACCGTTCAACTAGTGCTTTGGGGAGCATATATATATGCTATATATAGTGTCTAATCCAGCTTTACAAAAGGATCAGTTGGGCTGTTATTGAATTACAGTGCTATGGAGTTTTCAGAGGAATGAGGAGGAAGGGCGTTTACCATGAATGAACCACTGCACCATTGAACTAGTGCATTTGGGTGGATGTAGATATACTCTATACAGTGTGGAATCCTGGTTTATGGACATAGCTGTTGAGGCATTACAATCCTACAGTAACTTATTTAGTCAGTGCCAGCACACAGATTACTTGTATCACATGTAATCAATTGCTCACTTGCCTTAGCAACACATCAAATTATGATCAAAGACTGGTTGCAACTGGTCTTTACCCGGTCCATAATTATTTGAAAAACTATGCAACTGGCAACCAGACCAGTCCACAACCGCTGCTGCAGAACCTGCAAGACAGACTGGACCGTGGTTGGGTCCAGTTCAGTTGCCAGTTTTTTTTCGGTCCATGCAACTGGACTTTCAAACACTATCTCTAGATTCTCAAAGATGCCTTTCCCTTCATGGAAAGTGACCCATGCCTGGTCCAACAATGATTTGTCACAGTGTGTTTCAAAGTGCACATATCTGATGAAATCCAGGACTGCTTGGACAGCTTTCAGGACCTCATCATTCACAGCACCAATCAGTGTCCCTAAGAAGACCTTCTCCATGTTCTTATGCTCATTCCCTGTCCACTGCATTGGCATGGAGATCCCCTTCTTGAAGTGCCATAGAGTGGGGTGGTGCAACATTGTTTGGAAATGGGCATTGATCTCAGCCTGTTCTCCTATGGCGCTCTGCATTGCCCATTTGGAGACATGGTCCTTGAATATGCCCTTGTGTAGCTGGTGCAACATGTCAGGTGTCAAACAAGAGAAGATGTCGCAGTATGGTAAGTCCTTCCAGGGACCAGAATGGATTGATTAGCCTCATGTTGTGGGCCTTGAACTCACTTGGAGCTAGGCCTTGCGACTGTTGTGCTAGAATATGGATTGTTATCTCAGGGTCATGGAGAACTGAATGGATTGGTTGTCCCCTCTCCTTTGGTTTGACAAGACAAGTTGGGCATGCATTCTCCTGACAACATGTGATGAGACATTGCTCCAGGTAATCCATGATATATGCTGACAGTACAGGAAATGCAGTGCAAATGAAACCATCTGTGCAACTGATGTTGATGCCATCTGTCCCAGCCTTCACTAATGGCTCTAGCATTATCTTCATGCAGTCATGGAAGATCTGATACCCTTTGACTGAGTGATGCTCCTCTGAGAAGCACTCAAGTTTTGAAACTGGGATGTAACTGAGAAGAATAGTGGCATGAGCAGATGGTTTCTGATGTGTGCCCTTTTCAATGTTCCTGATGGTAAGGTATACAGGCCAAGCCTGTTTGTCCCCACTGAATGTCAAGAGCTGGGTCTTGTCCAATGTGATGATGATGGGGACAAGAGTTGCACCAACAGGTAATAATTCCTATTGCCAAAGTAAGCCTTTCTCAACCTTCTTTTAATATTGTGCTCACATACTTGTATCTTCCACCACCAATCAGCAGTCCACATCTCCCCAAATTCCTGATTTGTGCCATTTTTATTCCTGAATACCCACCAAGGTACATACTGTTGCTTGCCACAAAAAGATGGATTCCCTAATAATTTGGCAATACACTCTACAGGATCACAGTGCCATAGGTCTAGTGTCTCAATGCGATTATCACCATTGGCTTCCTTTGTGTCTCCTACCACTTTGAGGGGGGTATATGAGAACTTCGGCCCTGGAGGCAGTGCATCTACAAACTTGAGAAATCCACATACATTCTTGTAAGCTGGTGCTACACCTCTGACCTTTGGGATAATAGATTATGAGTCTCATTTTATGGTTCTCATGAGTAAAACACGTACCACCTTCAGCTTCAAGAATGAGTCTATCTTGGACTGGCTTGCTGCTGACTTCATCAACCAGCGAGCGAGCTCCCATTTGTCTTCACTAGAGAAAGGAAACCATGGCTCTTGGCCTTCTGCCCTCTGCTTTTCCCTCAAGATCTTGAACTGTGTCTTGACCTCTTCCTTTTTCCACCCTGCATGGAAGTTGGCTGGAAACTCCTGAATATATACTGAATCTGCTTCAGGCGGCTTGTCCTTCTTCATGTCTTCTACGTGGTCATGGTGGTGCTTTTGAGATGATGCTGCCAGTGTCAGCATGGCCTCATCAGAATCATGAATCATGGGAGGATCAGGAGGCAAAGGTGAACTAATATTGATATTGTCCAACTCTGAGTCACCATCTGACAGCTGCATAGGCTCCACAGGAGGGGTTATCAAGTGAGTTGGTCCCTCCAACACTTTGTCCTCAGAACTAGATGTTGAAACAGCTCTATTTGCCCTTGTTGCCTAGGCCTGACAATCCCACAATTGCAACTGATGAGAGCGGAGTCCCTTCAGAGTGGGCAAGTCAGCACCACATGGGCATTTATATTGACCTGGCATTGTGTTGAGGACAACAGATGTAACAGTTCAAATTGTGGGTCTGTGCATATTATTTTTTTGGTCATATGACTTCATGTTTTTGTTGACTGAGCATGGGTTGACCAAACAGTCTGTTTCTCTCTTTACCACCACCAACTGTCCAGCATGCCTCAGAATCCAGACCCAGATACCTCTGATGAGGAAAATGAGGTCCCATCTGTGCCTCGTCCACAGAAGAGATCCAAAAAATCCTGAGACGACTTTTCAGACAATGTTCAACTTCCAAACAGGATGTGTGGAACTTTGGACTGTACTCTATCAGCCAAGTAGCAAGTGTTTCCCTTGTGTCCCCTGTATATTGGCTAGATGACAACAACAATGAGTTGCTTCAAATGAAGGTGGCATGTCTCAAGAAGGAGAACACCAAGCTCAAGTGAAAGGAGCTATGAAACAAGGGTTTGTACTTTTGACCAATATATATGTCAGTCACTGAGGTATTTAAAGACACCAATCGCAAAAATGACAATGATGGGCTGGAATCTGAAGAGCCTTTTGAGGACTGTAATGTCCAATTCCCATCATCGGTATGTACATCTTACCACTCTCTGAGTCTGTAATCATATTAGTTGGATGTACAGGTCACTCATATGAAGACAATCTCACATGCAGCACCTCGAATCGATCTTATGCATCTTCCTGCTGCCAAATCCCAGCAGCCAGCACACATTTCGTGTTTAGCCTTATTGACTCAGCCACCCCAACTGCCAAGTCCTCAAGAAGGTCTGCTGCTTGGCACTGATGTGGATGGCACCAGTAACTTTACTGATACAGATACATTTGGTGCCAGAAGTGGCACTTCTGAATTCCCCAGCTCTTCCAATCCTGCTACTCCAGCCACTAACAAGCATGTAAGGCCAGCTGCCAGTGATGATGATAACCAGAGCAAGTCATCATCAGGCTCAAAGCATGCAAGGGTGGACAATGTTTCCTCTGCTCTTCTGATGGTTCTGCTCCTCTGAAAGAGAAGAAAATCCTGCAGTTTGCTGTGGGGTATGTTAATGGTGGTAAACCTAAAGCTGCTGACTATGAAGACATTGTGCAGGCCCTTCTTCTTCATGCAATGCATGAGTATGAGAGCCGTGTTGTTGGCATTAGTTCCTATCCAGATTTGGCTAACCAGAGCAAATGGGCCAAAATCTGCTGGAGAGAGGCATGTCATGTCGCAGTTGAGGATTATGGTATGACTGAGCGGATGTCAAAAATGGTACATATATTGTTTCTGACTTGATGATCCTGAATGACCTTTGTATTACAGATCAAATCTCGCAGCAGTTGGATCTGTGGGGAACTTGTCAGCATCATCCGAAGTGAAGTTGCTTCATGCTATGGATTCAACTCAGATACCAACCATACAAAGGTTGTCCGCCAGAATCGCAAGTTGTATGATACCCTTATCTTGACTCCACATTTATGTACAAGGTATGTTCCAATGGTGTTTCAGTTTCTCCTGCCTTACATTCGGTATCATTTCAGAATACTAAAGATTGTGAAGGCTATGCTCAAAACAAGATATTCAGCATTCTTATCCAGGATGTGTGGTTCAGTAGCAGCTCAAAGTCGAAGGGAATTGTATTTGAGAGGTATTTCAATCCCATTTTATTGGAGACTCTCACATTACTTTTTACTATGGTTTGTCCATCTCTCTTCATAATGAGTAGTGCTAAATTGGTCCTAGGTCAAGTTCTGCATTGAGGAATGGTCAAATGGCACTTGTAAACAGGCCAAGCTTAGTGAAGAAGTCAACAATGCAACCTTCAAGACCTTTCTAGGTGACTTGCAAGCATGGTCGCTCCTGACATCATCCTCAAGATCCAGAGCAAGATGTATCAGAAGGCCCAGTATGTACTTTCTGTTCATTGCCTCTGCATCTAGACTAATATCTTGTTTAGCCTTGCTGTGAAGGTTGATCCTGTGGCTCCTATGAAGAATCACATTGCTGGTGCAGTCAAGGATCAGTTGCTCAAGGAACTAGAAGGCCATACAGGGGAGACAGATTCTGAAAATGAGGATGAGGAAGGAGAAGAGGCAGATACATGAAGCAATAGATAGCACTTGTCCAATTTCTTAATCCACATTCTTGTGTGGCAATATACCATATTTTTTTCTATTGTCGCAATGAACTGGAGTTCTTGGTAGCTCACTATAGGTCCAGTATTGTTCATAGCAAGCTATACTTGGTAAGCTACAGGGTTCTACTGGCAACTTGCAGAAGACTACTAGGCACTATGTAGTGCTATGTGGCTTACAGTGGTAGCTACCAGCAGCTACGTAAAGGGGGACCTATCTACCTGACTACACAAATTACCTGTTCTACATAGCACTACCAATCAATCTTGTATTTTCCTGATGTGGCAGCCAACTGGCAGCAGTAAATGATAATGGTTGCTACTTTAAATTTACTGTGTACTGTAAGTATGTCATATGACTTGTAGTGAATGGCAGGGGTATGGAAAACCCTGGGGGTAGGGGGCACAATGGTGTAGTGGCAACCATCGTACTCAGCCTAGGCCCTGTGACCAACTGACAATAGGCAGGAGGTCTCGAGTTCAAATCCCACCCCTGTTCAGCCACTGGGGGGTATTATCCAATGTGATGAGTCCCACACTACTGTAATCATACAGTGTGCATAAAATGCATTTCCTCCCTGGTAACCCTACTCTGAGGTTGAAATTCCTCAAAACCCCTAAGCAGGTGGCAAGGGCAGTAATGTTGTCATCCCCATATTAAGCAGGATGGTCTTCCAGAAATGGAATTCTAGTGTCTCAAAGCCTCCCACAAATTGTGGGGAAAATGCTTCCACCAAAAAAAAAAAAACCCAGGGGTACCAACACTACACCGCTCTCATACCTTTTGGAGATGGGTCCCATCTCACTCGAGACCACCTCAATTTAAGCAAAGATTTTGAAACTTTCCTCAAATCTTTCAGGTTCCACAGAAGTGACCACCTCCAGGTTACACGCCCCACCCTGAACCTCTGACCTGACCCACAAACTTGCTTCTCAAAACCCTTCCCTTACCTACTCCTCCACTCACCTGAACCCCTCTGCCAACTACTCCTCCAGCAGCAGACCTTTGCCTTTCAGATAAATGTCCAATGCCTCATTTTCAACACTGTTCATATCGACCCACAGGCTAGGTCATGGGTGATCCTTAATTTTGCTGGCCCCTTTGTCTCTGCCAAACATGCACATATGATCAATGCCCTACGCACCATCACCACCACACTAATGGATGATTGCACCTTCTCTAACGTAACAAATAACCACCTAGCTAAAATGGGTATTGGTGCCACAGTCACAGAATGAGTCCTAATATCCCTGTCCACCTTCCACCTCACCTTCATCCCCTGAACCCTGGGGGATGGCTCCAAACAACCCATATGGCAATTGCAAGGAATGCCCATCTCTGACAACCTCAAAGACCACTGAGCGTGGCTATGGATCATATGCTGGACTATGTTCTTGATAGACCAAGTCATATGCCTCAAACCAGACAAGGCCCCCTTTGGTTGTGTCTGGTGCAAAGCTGAAACCCATAGCAATGAGGACTGCCCCCTCCTGAGTGTGGATGACTCAAAAGGTCCTATCCCTGATCCTGGATACCTTACCCTGATCCCCCAGTCCATAATAATAGTAAATGGAGAAAACAATGACCTGAATAGATACTGTCGATATACACCTAAATGTACCATACTGTAATATGAATACCCCCTCTCACCAGATATGCCCAATGCACCCAATGCGCTACCATGTTTCAGGACATGGACACTACTGCATAAGCAATGGGTTGCACTGTGTCTGCCATTGGGTAGATACCCCATGTATAAGGGCAACCTAAGCCTCTAGCAAAGGGAAATCTGAAGTTAAAATTATACTACATAATACAGGGATTAGGGACACACCTAGCAAAGGGAAATCCGAAGAGAAAACTCTAAGGATCCCCTTGCTGATGCCCAGTATATGTGAAGACAACAAAAATCAAATATAACCTAAAAATAGAAAAAGGCAGAGATAGGCAGATCAAGGCCACTGAATGACATCATACCAAGGGGTAGGTGTTGGAATGGGTACTCTGCCTCTAAATATAAAAGTGTCAACATGTACAAACATGATAGAAAGGGAAAATTAGTAATAAAATCCAGAAAAAATCATAGAAAATGAAGAATAGAAGGAAATGAGGTGAGGAAAAATATAGGATGAGCATAAAAAATAGGAAAAACACACAGGGCACCCCCCTAGTCCCCTTACATCACCCCCTCTCTAAGATGCATTGCCCCAATGCATTCAAAATCACATACGACCAAAGTCCATGACTTGAATGTGACGTGGTGCAGCAGTGTGCCGTCGGTGGAATTCCTTGATTAACCGAGGGGCATTCACGTCAGACTCTTTGACCCATGAGTTCTCCTCATACCCATAACCCTTCCAATGTACCAAATACTGTAGTTTTCCTCGATGCAAACGGCTGTCCAAAATTGATTCGACTTCGTATTGGGGTTCTCCCTCGATCACTGTAGGTGGTGGTGGTGGGTGTAAATGGCATCCTGGGAACGGATCTGGGGGAGCTGGAAGCAGTTTGATGACATGGAAGATGGGGTGGAGTCTGGACATGGAGGCTGGGAGGCATAGACGATAGGCATGCATTCCAACACACTTGACAATGGGGAAAGGTCCCAAGAAGCGATGAGCGAGTTTCTTGGATAGATGTGTAGTGGAGATGTCACTGGAGTCAAGATAAACTCGATCACCAACCTTGTACTGAGGGGTCGGGGAATGGCGCTGGTTGTAAAATTGTGCCATGTCATCCTTCATCTTTGCTAAGGCTGCCCTTGCCTCCTCCAAGCTATCCCGCATGTGTTCTGTGAACTCATTCACTGTCTCGATGTGTGAGGGAGTTTGGTGAGGTTCAAATCCCATGCGTGGATGTTGTCCAGTGTCTAAGAGGAAAGGGGTCTGTTGAGTGGAAGCATGGACATGGTTGTTGTATCCGAACTCGGCCAAGGGAAGGAGATTGTCCCAATTGTCCTGGCGTTCATTGACAAAGATGCGGATGTACTGCTCCAGTTCCTGGTTGACTCGCTCAGTCTGGCTGTCAGTTTGTGGGTGATAAGCAGTTGAAGCGAGGAGTTTGATCCCCAGGAGTCGGTACAGCTCATGAGTGAACTCTGCCATGAACTGAGGGCCACGATCCGAGAGGAAAGCACCAGGAAGTCCATGTAATTTCCACACGTGGTGGAGGTAGAGTTGGGCGGCACCTAGGGCACTGACAGTTGTGTGAGTGGGAATGAAGTGAGCGCATTTTCCCACTGAGTCAACTGTGCACATCACTGCATCAAACCCGTTTGACTCTGGTAACTCCACCACAAAGTCGACGCTGACAACATCCCAATGACTCTCTGGAACAGGAAGGGGGTGTAGCTCGCCAATAGGCTTGTGATGAGGAACCTTGGTGCATAAGCAAAGGTCACAAGTGCGACAACACTGACCAATGAGCCATGACATTTGTGGCCACCAATAGTTCCGTGAGGTGAGCTCCAAGGTCTTCCAGCATCCAGGATGGCCAGCAATCTGTGAGTCATGGTGTTGGGATATGATGCGCCAGTGAAGGTCTGGGTCATTGGGAACATAGATGCGATCCCTGAAATACAGCAAGTCCTCCTTTTCAGCCCACTCTGCCACAGGTAAGGAAAGGGTCGATCCCTTCCTCAGTTCTTTAACAGCTCGGGCAACAACATCCTCATGTAAACTGCTACAGTTTGCACGATGAATGTCATGTAGGATGTCCCGCTCCTTGCCCTGGGGTGCGATGCCTTCCAGTGCCCGAATGGTGAACAGGTCTGGCTGCAACAACACAATGTTTTGGTTGTCATCACTGCCATCCCCATGGTCTGGACGTCGGGAGAGGGCATCAGTCTTCCCCATGCTGCAACCCAGACGGTGGTGCAAGGAGAAGTTGAATCTGGATAGATACAGGGACCAACGAGCTTGATGACGGTTCAATTTCTTGGCCATCATAAAGTACTCGAGATTCTTGTGATCCATCCAAATTTCCACCTTGTGTTGGGCACCCTCAAGGAAGTGTCGCCACTCCTCAAGCGCACGCATTATTGCCAACATCTCCTTGTCATGGATCTCATGGTTTCGCTCTACAGCACTAAGGCTTTTGGAGTAGAATGCAACAGGATGCCACTTCTGGTCCTCCAGAGACTGCTGAGACAACACAGTGCCCATCGCAAAGTCAGAACTGTCAGCTTCTACACGAAAAGGACGCGAATCGTCAGCAAAGGTAAGGATGGGAGCGGAAGTGACCATCTCTTTAAGCTTTTCGAATGCCTCCTGTTGTGAATTATCCCACCTCCATGCCTCCTTTCCTGTCAAGTCGAACAGTGGTCGTGCATGATGTGAGAAGTCCTTGATAAAATGCCAGTAGAAGTTGATGAAGCCCAGGAAAGACTGCACTCCCTTCTTGTTCGTGGGCGTCGGCCAAGCTGTGACCCTGTTCACCTTGATAGGATCCATCTCCACTTGACCCTCCGAGATAATCAGGCCAAGGTACTCGATCTTGGTCTTCTCGAACTCGCATTTGTCTTGAAGAAGGTAGAGTTTGTACCATCGAAGCCGTTCTAAGGTGCGTGATGCGACGGTGCTCTTAAACTGTGCGAGTGAAGATGAGGATGTTGTCAAGATAGATGCAGACAACACCTTCGAGGATGAGGTCATGAAAGATGTCATTCATCATGGTCTGGAAGGTGGCAGGGCTATTAGTAAGGCCAAAGAACATGACAAGCGGTTCAAAAAGACCACAGTTGGTACAAAAGGCTGCCTTCCACTCATCTCCCTCCTTTATCCTCACATTATTGTAGCGCCAATGGACATTGAGCTTGGTGAAGTATCAGGCTCCATGGAGCTGGTTCATGAGTTCAGAGATGAGGGGTAGTGGGTAGCGATTTTTGACCGTGATGTTGTTGAGCCTTCTGTAGTCTTGAACCGGTCAAAGTGAGCCATCCTTCTTCTTGACAAAGAAAAAGGGAGAGGCCATGGGTGACTTCGATGGTCGAATACGTCCAGAGGCCAGGTGCTCGTCGATGAACTGGTCAAGCTGTTGTTGTTCTTCAGGAGAGAGAGGATAGACCTTGCAGGATGAAGGGGTCGCACCGGGGGTGAGTTCAATCGCGTGATCCCATGGCTTGCACGCAGGAAGAGAGTCGAATGACTCCTTGGAGAACACGTCTTCAAACTCATGGAGATGAGGGAGTAAGGAATTAGTAGAGGATTTAGCAGCATTGTTTTTGTGGAAGGCCTTGGCGAGGCGTTGGGACATGTTTGATGTGGCACACACCTCGTGCGATGAGCGAATCGCAGTGTAGAAGATCTGATCACC
This sequence comes from Tricholoma matsutake, assembly GCA_026075535.2. Classification (NCBI taxonomy): domain Eukaryota; kingdom Fungi; phylum Basidiomycota; class Agaricomycetes; order Agaricales; family Tricholomataceae; genus Tricholoma; species Tricholoma matsutake. The sequence continues at coordinate 9,053,063 of AP026543.1, read as the reverse complement.
CTCCTCCACTTCCTCTGGGTCCTCATCATCATCATCATCCAAGTCTGGCACCAACTCAGGAACCCCTTCCAATTCCACTTCAGGTATAGGCAGGGGTCCAGCATGACACTTCTGAGTATGTCATATCACCGCCTTCTGTCCACAACATTCTTGCCTGGCTTCTGTGAAACAAGTCCGACAGCGGGATGGACATTGGCTCATGGTAACCTCCCCGGTACGCCAGTCAACCTCTGGGTTATGGTCTCGAAGCCATGGATATCCCAAAATCACCTTTTGCTTTCCTAATTGAGTGACAGCAAAAAGGGCATGCTCACTATGATCTTTGTAATGGAGAACCAGGTCTACAACCTCTTGGATGGCACCAGCTTCATTTGTGGATCCATCCACGTTATACACAGGTATTGGACGCGAGAGTGAGCAAGTATTTAGGTGATGTTGTTGTGCAAGATGGGAGTCGATGAAGAGACCAGTCGCACCGGAGTCCAGGAGTGCAGAGACACCAAGTATCTGTCCAGTGTCAGTCATCTGCAGTTCGATTGCTAGGTTCAAGGAATGTGCAGAGGGAGTGGATGCCACAATATACTTGTGTGGTAGTTTATGCTCCCATGATTTAATTTTGGGATGTGGAGTAGAAGGAGAGATGGGGAGAGCAGGTACGTCTTTAGCCAACTTCAAAGGGTCAGAGAGGGGAGCAGTCACAGAAATGGATTCATTCTCCAGGGATTCAACTGACAAGACTTCAAAGCAGTTATGGACAGGCAGTGAGGGTGTACGATTCACTCGCTGCAAATAGGAAAATCCTGCTCCTCTACAACTTCCAACTTAATCTCCTCTGCAACTTGATCCTTTGCTTCCTCAACATCTACAAGCACCAACAAGTCTTGCAGGAGTTCATCTCGTCCCTCGGGGGTGAGCATGCGGATATCCTGACGATGGGGACACGCTCCAGCCCTGTGTCCAGTCTCCCCACAACGGTAGCAGAGATCCAACTTATGCGCACGGCTGTGGGCTGCATCAACATCCATTGGTACTGGGACATTGATGGCTGGTGTGGGAGTTTGACGAACAGGAATGGGGTTAGGGTGGGGAAGGCTTCGATTGAAGGTGTAGGGCGTATGAGTGGTATTCGGAGCATGGAATGCAGCATTAAACGCTGCATTTGTGAGTCAGTTCTCGTCATAGAGTGAAGCAGCTTCATACCAAGCAAAGATATCATCGTCCGCTGGGCATTCTTCCAACATCTGCGCAATCTGGTCCTGAATTTCTCAGTTGAGCCCCCGTGGAACTTCACCACCACTGGTAACCCACTCCCATATCCTGCCATGTCCACCAAATCCTTGAACTCATCGATATAGTCGTCCATGGATCGATGTCCCCGGTGGTAAGCAGATGACTCAAGTCGTGTCACTGCTCAGTGGCATTCATTGAGGGGACAAAAGTGGCGTACAAACTCAGCTTGAAAGTCACCCCAAGTGGAGAAGGGTAGAGAACCGAGTTCTTTAGTTTGACGCAGGATACGGTCCACATAGAGATAGGCGTGTTCAGATTTTATGTATGTGAAGGCCCAATAAATCTTTGCAGCCTCATCGACAAATTGATGTGACTGGAGACTGATGTATAACTCACAGGAATTAAGGAATGCACATCCCTGTGCATGTGCACCCTTAAATTCAGCAGGGGGGGGGACAGTTTGATCTGGGCGCATTCCTTAGTGGACACGTTTGGCAGAACATCATTGTTGGGTGCACTTGGAGTCGTAAAGGGAGAGCTATTGGTCGTAGGGTTAGTCTGGAGGGTCCTAACGAGGTTTTCGATCGTAGATTTAAGCAAGTCAATTTGTGCGTGCATTCCGGAAATGTCGCTTTCAAGCACGTCGAAACATTCTGATGTGTCCATGTCGCTAGGGGGCGTGTTTGGCGAAAATGGCGGCGTAATAAAGGCGAGATTATCTGGAACGGTGTGTAGGGACTCTGTGGAGCTTTGGGAAGTGTCGTCCAGTCCGTACCTGCCTATCTTGGGCAGTGCATTTGCAATTTTCAGGCCTTAGGGGAGAGTTTTCTACTATAAGGGCAACCTAAGCCTCTAGCAAAGGGGAATCTGAAGTTAAAATTATACTACATAATACAGGGATTGGGGACACACCTAGCAAAGGGAAATCCGAAGAGAAAACTCTAAGGATCCCCTTGCTGATGCCCAGTATATGTGAAGATGACAAAAATCAAATATAACCTAAAAATAGAAAAAGGCAGAGATAGGCAGATCAAGGCCACCGAATGACATCATACCAAGGGGTAGGTGTCAGAAGGGGTACTCCGCCTCTAAATATAAAAATGTCAACATGTACAAACATGATAGAAAGGGAAAATTAGTAATACAATCTGGAAAAATCATAGAAAATGAAGAATAGAAGGAAATGAGGTGAGGAAAAATATAGGATGAGCATAAAAAATAGGAAAAACACACAGGGCACCCCCCTAGTCCCCTTCCACCATGGTAGATGCTATGACCACTCGCTCTAGGCTATGGGGGAAGCCTAACCAAACTGCAGGGAATGAGTTCAGGCCACCTGAAGGCTCTGAACCCTCTGCAGCCCCCAAGATCCCTGTGCAATTAGGCCTGGCTGGCCTGCACAGGCAACCATGCCCCAAACACCCAGCAATGACAATGTCATGCCTCAGGCACCCCATCAAGAGTTCCTGGAACATCTGCAGACCCTACCAACCCAACACAAAAAACTGGAATTGCCCTAGTCCTGAATAAAGCTTTTGTCAACACGGACCACATAACACAACACAAGATAATACCCAGATGAGCCATCCTTGCAACCCTCAACTGGAGTATGGGGGTAAAGCTCACAATTCTGGCAATCTATGCACAAAATTCCCCCCACAGAGAACACTAACTTCTGGAAAAATATAAGAACCTCCCTTACCAACAACCACCAGCTCCCCTGACCCCAAATCATGCTGGGAGACTTCAACATGGTCGAAGATGCAATTGACTGACTCCCCATGCATGGGAAAAGGAACCACTTGCCCAAAACACTCAGAGAGCTGAAGCATTGTCTGAGACTTTGCAATGGCTAGCACTCCACCCTCCCTGATACAATGGCATACACTTTCCACCAAACCGCCACTGGGGCCCAATCCCAAATTGACCAGATCTATATAACCAATAACCTGCTAGAACACTCTCAGAAGTGGGAAATAAACCCCACTAGGATCCCAAATGCTGACCATTGGATGGTCTCTGCCAATTTATCAAATAGTGCCATCCCCAAAACTGGAAAGGGGAGATGGTCCATATCCCCAAGAATATATAAGGACACTGTCTTCAAGAAAACCATCCAAAGGCTGGATTACAAATAACTAAAAAAACTCCATAAATACACACCCAAGCAGAGAACTATAGAGAACAATCCACAGGCAATTTATGCTGAATTCAGACACATGATATTGACTGAAGTGCAAAAAAGAGAATGAGCCATGTACAAAGTGACCCAGGAGATGCAACTCCTCCAAGACAAACTTGATGCACTACAAAATGGTCCCCAGGATGAAGTGTCCACATCCAAACTCATGAACTCACTAAGAAAATAACTCAACTAGAATGAAGGAAGCACCAAAACACAAGGAAGAATGTATGAATTAAAAACTGACTAGAAGGGGAGACCATGTCAAAGTATTGGATCTGATCTAACAAAGAAATAAAACCTAGGGACCCAATATTTGCCCTTAAGAAACCTGAGCAAACCCCAAACAGTAGGACCCAAACTCCTGAAACCCATGAAAGAAACTCACAATAGATGGCTGAACTAGCCCAGACATACCACAACAACCTACAGAACCAAGGATGTGAAGACTGAGACCCCGAGACAAGAGACCACATAACCAATAACATCCTAGAGAACATTGAGACTGAACCCAGCTGCACAGACACCCAGACAATGAGCTCCCTGATTACTGAAGATGAAGTGATGACCACCCTGAAACTCTCTGACAATGATAAGGCCATGGGGCTCAATGGTGCAACCTATGAGATGTGGAAATCAATTGCCCAAGAATGGGAACAACATGGAACAGGAGAAGAACCTTTTGATGTCATATGCCTCATGACTGCGGCCTTCAATGACATAGAACAGCATGGGATTCCTGGCTCAAATTTTGCTGATGGATGGATGTGCCCCATAAACAAAAAGAATAAATGAGATGAGATTGAGAACTACTGACCTATAACCTTACTCAACACAGATTACAAACTGATGACCAAAGTCTTAACAATGCACCTGGTGAAACCCACCCCAACCCTACTATACAAGAGCCAAGCTGTAAGGGGACTAGGGGGGACTTAGGGGGGTGCCCTGTGTGTTTTTCCTATTTTTTACATTTGTCCTATATTTTTCCTCACTTTATTCTCCATTTTCTATGATTTTTCCTTATTTTATTACTAATTTCCCTTTCTATCACATTTGTGCATGTTGACAGTTTTATATTTAGAGGCAGAGCACCCCTTCCAACATCTACCCCTTGGTATGATGTCATTCAGCGGCCTTGATCTGCCTATCTCCACCTTTTCTATTTTTAGATTATTATTTGATTTTTGCAGTCTTCACATATACTGGGCATTGGCAAAGGGGTCCTCAGAGTATTCTCTTTGGATTTCCCTTTGCTAGGTGTGCCTCCAATCCCTGTAATATGTAGTATAATTTTAACTTCAGATTTCCCTTTGCTAGAGGCTGAGGTTGCCCTGGTAGTAGAAAACTCTCTCCTAAGGCCCAAAATCATGAACACACTGCCCAAGATAGGCAGGTGCAGAGTGGATGATGCTTCCCAAAGCTCCACATACTCCCTACACACCATTCCCGACAGTCCTGCCTTTAGTGTGCTGCCATTTTCACTAAACATGCCCCCTAGCAACATGGACACATCAGAGCACCTCGACATGCTTGAAAGCAATGTTACCGGAATACATGCGTAAATTGATTCACTTAAATCTACAATCGAAAACTTTGTCAGAACCCTTCAGACTAGCTCCACAACCAATATTCCCCCATTGTGACTCCAAGCATGCCCAACAATGATGTGCTGCCTAATGCGCCCAGATCAAACTGTCTCCCCCTACTAAATTTAATGGCATGCATGTGCAGGGGCATGCATTCCTTAATTCCTGTGAGTTGTACATCAGTCTCCAGTTGCATCAATTCATCGACAATTTATTGGGCCTTCACATACATGAAATCTGAATGTGCCTATCTCTATGTGGACCGTATTATGTGCCAAACTAAAGAGCTCAGTTCTCTACCTTTCACCACTTGGGGTGACTTTCAAGCAGAGTTTGTACACCACTTTTGTCCCCTCAATGAGTGCCACTGAGCAGTGACATGGCTTGAGTCATCCTCTTACCATCAGGCACATCAATCTGTGGACGACTATATCAATGAGTTTAAGGATTTAGTGGACATGGCAGGATAAGGGAGTGGGCTACCAGTGGTGAAGTTCCGATGGGGCCTCAATCGAGAAATTCAGGACCAGATTGTACAGATGTTGGAAGGGTGCCTGGTGGACAATTATTTCTATGCTTGGTATGAAGCTGCTTCACTCTGTGATGAGAACTGACTCACAAATGTGGTGTTTAATGCTGCATTCCATGCTCCAACTACCACTCATGCACCCTACACCTTCAATTGAACCCTTCCCCACCATAACCCCATTCCTGTCTGTCAGACTCCCACACCCGCTGTCAATGTCCCAGTACCAATGGATGTTGATGTGGCCTGCAGCCATGCGCATAGGTTGGATCTCTGCTACCGCTGTGGGGAAACTGGGCACAGGGCTGGAGCGTGTCCCCATCGTCAGGATATCCGCATGCTCACCCCCAAGGGGCGAGATGAACTCCTCCAAGACCTGTTGGTGCTTGTAGATGTCGAGGAAGCAAAGGATCAGGTTGCAGAGGAGATCAAGTCAGAAGTTGTAGAGGAGCAGGATTTTTCTATTCGCAGTGAGTGAATTGTATGCCCTCACTGCCTGTCCATAACCACTTTGAAGTTTTGTCAGTTGAATCCATGGAGAATGAATCTATGTCCATGACTGTTCCCTTCTCTGACCCTTCGAAGTTGGCTAAAGACATACCTGCTCTTCCCATCTCTCCCTCTGCTCCATGCCCCAAAATTAAATCATGGGAGTGCAAACTACCAGCAAATATATTGTTGCATCCACTCCCTCTACATATTCTTGAACCTAGCAATTGAACTACAGACTACTGACACTGGAACTGACACTGGACAGATACTTGGTGTCTCTGTGCTCCTGGACTCTGGTGTGACCAGTCTCTTCATTGATGCCCATCTCACACAACAACATCGCCTAAATACTCGCTCACTCTCGCGTCCAAAACCTGTGTATAATGTGGATGGGTCCCCAAATGAAGCTGGTGCCATCCGAGAGGTTGTAGACCTGGTCCTCCATTACAAAGATCATAGTGAGCATGCCCTTTTTGCTGTCACTCAATTAGGAAAGCAAAAGGTGATTTTGGGCCTTCCATGGCTTTGAGACCATAACCCAGAGGTCAACTGGCATACTGGGGAGGTTAAAATGAGCCGGTGTCCATCCTGCTGTCACACTTGTTTCATGGAAGGCAGGCAAGAACATCATGGACAAAGGGCCTCAATACAACATACTCAGAAGTGTTGTGCTGGACCCCTGCCTATACCTGAAGTGGAAATAGAAGGGGTTTCTGATCTGATGCTGGACTCGGATGATGATGATGAGGAGCCAGAGGAAGTGGAGGCAGGTGATTGGATCTTCTACACTGCAATTCATCCATCACATGAGGTGTGTGCTACATCGAAGATATCCCAATGCCTCACTGAGGCCTTCCACAAGAACAATGCTGCTAAATCCTCTACTGATTCCTTGCTTCCTCATCTCCATGAGTTTGGGGATGTGTTCTCCAAGGAATCGTTTGACTCTCTCCCTGCACACAAGCCATGGGATTATGCGATCGAACTCACCCCTGGTGCAACCCCTTCAACCTGCAAGGTCTATCATCTCTCTCATGAAGAACAGTGACAGCTTGACCAGTTCATCAACAAGCACCTGGCCTCTGGACATATTTAACCATTGAAGTCACCCATGGCCTCTCCCTTTTTGTTTGTCAAGAAGAAGGATGGCTCACTTCAACCAGTTCAAGACTACAGAAGGCTCAACAACATCACAGTCAAAAATTGCTACCCACTACCTCTCATCTCTGAACTTGTGAACCAGCTCCATAGAGCCTGATACTTCACCAAGCTTGATGTCTATTGGGGTTATAATAATGTGAGGATAAAGGAGGGAGATGAGTGGAAAGCAGCCTTTTGTACCAACTGTGGTCTTTTTGAACCACTTGTCATGTTCTTTGGCCTTACTAATAGTCCTGCCACCTTTCAGACCATGATGAACGACATCTTCCATGACCTCATCCTTGAAGGCATTGTTTGTATCTATCTTGATGACATCCTCATCTTCACTTGCATGGTTGAAGAGCACTGTCACATCACATGCCTCATCCTAGAATGGCTTCAATGGTACAAACTCTACCTTCATCAGGACAAGTGCAAGTTTGAGAAGACCAAGATTGAGTACCTCAGCCTGATTATCTCGGAGGGTCAGGTGGAGATGGATCCTATCGATGTGAATGGGGTCACAGCTTGGCTGATGCCCACAAACAAGAAAGAAGTGCAGTCTTTCTTGGGCTTCATCAATTTCTATCAGTGTATTATCAAGGATTTCTCACATCATGCATGACCACTGTCTGACTTGACAGGAAAGGAGGCATGGAGGTGGGATAATGCACAACAGGAGGCATTTGAAAAGCTTAAGGAGATGGTCACTTCCACTTCCATTCTTACCTTTGCTGATGATTTTCACCCTTTTCGTGTAGAAGCCAACAGTTCTGACTTTGTGACAGGCGCTGTATTGTCTCAGCAGTCTCTGGAGGACCAGAAGTGGCATCCTGTTGTGTTCTACTCCAAAAGCCTTAGTGCTGTAGAGCGAAACTACAAGATTCATGACAAGGAGATGTTTGCGATAATGCGTGCGCTTGAGGAGTGGTGACACTTCCTCAAGGGTGCCCAACACAAGGTGGAAATTTGGATGGATCACAAGAATCTTGAGTACTTTATGACAGCCAAGAAATTGAACCATTGTCAAGCTCATTGGTCCCTGTATCTATCCAGATTCAACTTCTCCTTGCACCACCATCTGGGTTGCAGCATGGGGAAGACCGATGCCCTCTCCCAATGTGCAGACCATGGGGACGGCAGCAATGACAATCAAAACATTGTGTTGTTGCAGCCAGACCTGATCACCATTCAGGCACTGGAAGGCATCGCACCCCAGGGTGAGGAGCAGGACATCCTATGTGACATTTGTTGCACAAACCATAGCAGTTTACATGAGGATGTTGTTGCCTGAGCTGTTAAAGAACTGAGGAAGAGATCCACCCTTTCCTTGCATGCAGCAGAGTGGGCTGAAAAGGAGGACTTGTTGTATTTCAGGGATCACATCTATGTCCCCAATGACCCAGACCTTCACCAGCACATCATATCCCAACACCATGACTCACAGATTGCTGGTCATTCTGGACACTGGAAGACCTTGGAGCTCACCTCATGGAATTACATATTGGTGGCCACAAATGTCATGACTCATTGGTCAGTCTTGTTGTACTCGTGACCTTTGCTTATGCACCAAGATTCCTTGTCACAAACCCATTGGCAAGCTACATCCTCTTCCTGTTCCAGAGAGTCATTGGGATGTTGTCAGTGTCGACTTTGTAGTGGAGTTGCCAGAGTCGAATGGGTTTGATGTGGTGATGTGCACAGTTGATTCAGTGGGAAAATGTGCTTACTTCATTCCCACTCACACCACTGTCAGCGCCCTGGGTGCCACCTGACTCTATCTCCACCATGTGTGGAAATTGCATGGACTTCCTGGCACTTTTCTCTCTGACCGTGGCCCTCAGTTCATGGCAGAGTTCACTCATGAGCTGTAACGACTTATGGGGATAAAACTCCTTGCTTTGACCACCTATCACCCACAAACTGATGGCCAGACTGAGTGAGTCAATACATCTGCATCTTTGTCAATAAGTGCCAGGACAATTGGGACAATCTTCTCCCCTTGGCTGAGTTTGGATACAACAACCATGTCCATGCTTCCACTCAACAGACCCCTTTCCTCTTAGACACTGGATGACATCTACGCATGGGATTTGAACCTCACCAAACTCCCTCACACATTGAGACAGTGAATGAGTTCACAGAATGCATGCAGGATAGCTTGGAGGAGACAAAGGCGAAGGACAACATGGCACACTTTTACAACCAACACCATTCTCTGACCCCTCAGTACAAGGTTGGTGATTGAGTTTATCTTGACTCCAGTGACATCTCCACTATGCATCCATCCAAGAAACTCACTCATCACTTCCTGGGACCTTTCCCCATTATCAAGTGTGTTGAAATGCATGCCTATCATCTACACCTCCCAGCCTCCATGTCCAGGCTCCACCTAGTCTTCCATGTCATCAAACTCCTTCCAGCTCCCCCAGATCCATTCCTGGGATGCCATTCACGTCCACCACCACTGCCTACAGTGATCGAAGGAGAACACCAGTACAAAGTCGAGTCAATCTTGGACAGCTGGTTGCGTCAAAGAAAACTCCAGTACTTGGTGCATTGGAAGGGTTATGGGTATGAGGAGAACTCATGGGTCAAAGAGTCCAATGTGAATGCCCCTCAGTTAGTCAAGGAATTCCACCAATAGCACACTGCTGCACCACATCACATTCAAGTCACTGACTTTGGTTGTATGTGATTTTGAATGCATTGGGGCAATGCATCTTAGAGAGGGGGTGATTTAAGGGGATTAGGGGGGACTCAGGGGGGTGCCCTGTGTTTCTCCTATTTTTTATGTTTGTCCTATATTTTTCCTCACTTCATTTCCTTCTATTCTTCATTTTCTATGATTTTTCCACATTTTATTACTAATTTCCCTTTCTATCACATTTGTGCATGTTGACAGTTTTATATTTAGAGGCAGAGCACCCCTTCCTACATCTACCCCTTGGCATGATGTCATTCAGCGGCCTTGATCTGCCTATCTCCACCTTTTCTATTTTTAGATTATTATTTGATTTTTGCAGTCTTCACATATACTGGGCATTGGCAAAGGGATCCTTAGAGTTTTCTCTTTGGATTTCCCTATGCTAGGTCCATCCCCAACCCCTGTAATATATAGCATAATTTTAACTTCAGATTTCCCTTTGCTAGAGGCTAAGGTTGCCCTTATAGTCAATGCATCAACAGGATTCTCGCCATTCATGTTAAAGACAGGAAGGTCACCTCATTCAATTCCTCCCCTCATCCCTTCCTCTCTCACCATCCCGGATATCATCATTACACCACCCGAGAATCACCAGAAAACACACAAGCATGGGCAATTGTGGAAAACATTGAGCACCAGGTTATGGAGGCAAAAGATTGCATGCTTGCCACCAAGATTAACCAAGTGCACCACACCAACAAAGACTACACCAACAAACCCACTTTAGAACCCAGTGACAGAGTCTTCCTAGCAACAGCACACCAAAGAAGAGAATACATGCAAAGCAAAGATGGTAGATGCGCAAAGTTCATGCCAAGATTCAACAGCCATATGAAATCCTGCAAACCTTCCCCAAATCCTCGTCCTACAAACTGAAGCTTCCTGTATCATCATGAGCTCATCCCACATTCCACAGCTCACACCTGCGCCCTGCCATAGAAAATGACAATGACCTCTTCCCCAGCTGAAATTATCAGCACCGAGTGCAATCATCACAGCAGATGGCTCATCTGAATATTTCATTGATTGAATCCTTGATGAACGACTGCATGGACATGGCCAACAATACCTAGTCCACTGGCTTGGATATGGCCCAGAACACAATCTGTGGCTTCCACACTCCAAGCTATTAGAGACAGAGGCACTTGAGAAATGGGAATCATGAGAAAATTAAATTTTTAATGCATGGGAGAGTGTAATGATGTTACAGCCATGTCTTAGTCACCATCATGATCACATGCACATACACAATCACATTATTGCACCACCTTGTATTTTGGTAGCTTAAGTCTTTTGAATTCATACCTCATTCTTGTTCATGTGTTTCAACTTAGTGTTGGAAGTCCCTGACTTCCTTCCAGGTTACCCTTGAGTATAAAATCTCAAAACCTTACCCTTACCCCTGAACACCCTACCCTTATGGGTAAGGGTACATAAACATATAAAGGTTGCCAAGCATAGGGAGGGTTTGTCAAGGGTACAGGGGTTTTGCACCAAGTCAACATATTTTAAGTCAAAATTAATTTAAAGAGTGTTGATCACTTATGCTATTTACTATTTATACTGCAAACTAACCTTCTTATAGATATAATAACATAATAACATTGGACAATCTCTAAATCTAAATTTAACCTTGGATATGAACCTCTGTAGCTGGAAAAATCACACAATATTCTCATGTAATGATACTCCTATACCCTTAGTAAGGGTACAGGGATATGCAAGGGTAGTGTTTTAAGGTCCGGTTCAGTCCAGTTTTTCAACCCCAAAGTGGGTTAACTGGGACCATAACCGGTCCAGACTGCAAGCCCAAGTGACATAGACCGTAACCAAACCAATAGGACCGGTCCTAATTGGTTCAGTTACAGTTCAGAAAACCAGTTTAGACCAGTTTTTGTCCCATTTTTTCGAGTATTAACTTAATTCTATTATATACTAAATAAAACTAATTACATTTACATGCTGCGAGCAGTTGCTCACAGTCATGGTGTAAGAGAATGAAAAAGAAATAGAAAAAAGAAATAGAAATAGAAATAGAAATAGAAATAGAAATAGAAAAAAACAAATTAAAAAACAAGAAAACAAGTCCACCTGTGAGCAGGGGCTCGCGAGGCTGGATGGCGGTGCTGGGGAAGACACATCAGTAGAAAACCACCCCTTCATCTTGCGTTCCAAGCGAGGGAGGGGCGGGTGTTGCATTGTCACTGTCTTGTGGTCCCCATTCATCCTCGTCATCATCCCCAATTGTTGTCGTCCCCTGCTTGTCGTTTGTCATTGTCGTTGTCCCCTACTCATTCATCATGATCGTTGTCCCCTGCTTGTCATTCATCGTCGTTGTCATTGTTTGTCATCATTGTCATCCTCTGGTTGGCATTCGTTGTCGTTGTCATCCCCTACTCATTGTTCGTTGTCATCATCCTCCACTCATTTTTTGTCATCGTTGTCGTCCCCTGCTTATCATTTGTTGTTTGTTGTCCTCGTTGTCCCTCATTGTCCTCGTCTTCATTGTCCTCATCTCCTGCACCCACAGTCCACCCCACAAGCAGTGGCTCATGAGGCTGGAAGTGGGTGCCATGTTGTCAGTGTTATAATGTGTTATAATATACATAGATTCTAAGAAACAAACAAGATAAAAATTAGTTACAAATGAAAGGCAAAGAGTAAAAGATACTTACCTGGGGCACAAACAACAACAGATGTTTGTGCCCCGGTTGTGGACAAGGCTGTTGTTGTAGGGAGAGAAACCAAGTTGCGAAACGTGTTGTGGCTGGTGGCTGGTGGCAATACAGTACAAATAAGTGTAAACATATAAACGAAAGATGTAAACACATCAAAAACACGTAAACGAGAGTACATGTGACCATGCAAACAGGTGCAAATGGTCAGTGCTATTTAAACAGCTTACTTTTCCCTCTATTCATTCAGGCATGCCCCCATTTTTTATCTACGACATATGTAATTAGTATATAATTTATTTATTTGGTACTCTTATAGGAGCTTATAGGGTACATAATCTAAGTGTAAAAGACCGGTTGTAAACTGGTTACAACCGGTCTTATAATGGTCTTCAAATGTTTTCAAAATGAGTGAACCGGCAACCGAACCGCGGTTTCGATTACTCAATTTTTCAGACAAATGGACCAAACTGCAGCATGGACCATGGTTCAGTCCGGTTCGGTCTTCGGTCCTATGGACTGAACCTTCAAACACTATGCAAGGGTATGGATTTAAGGCCAACAAGTTCTTTGAAGGAAACACCATCATTTTATGCTCCAACCCCAACCCAACAACCCTATTCCACTCCTAGATCCAATCTTGTGATCACCTGTTCCCTCTGTCATGTCCTCTCTGGCTAAAATCTAAAGGGGCTGTACCAACAAGAGCTTTCTTCATGCAACAACTTCACAGTTTCTTTGAGAAGGATGTAGGAGGTCAGTCCATGAGAGTGGGGGGGGGGGCAATGTCAATCATGGAGAATATACAAGGTATTGGTCAATGGGCGTTGCCTGCTTGGCAACATTTGTAAGCACCCTGTACTTCTCCAATACTTCATGCTTGAAACACATTTCTACCACTTACCCCATGGGGAAAGCTTTGTCAATGATGCATAGACATTTCTCTCATTCATTTACTTACTTATCATCCCTGGACTTCAGTTTCTGCTTTCTCACATTGGACTGTGCACCTGCCGGACTTGTCTACTCTCACATCCTCGCTCCTCACATCGGAATCCTCATCTTCCAACTCCTCATTTACCTACTTCCCTACCTTTCTTCTTCTTTTATTTGTAGGTTTTAGGTGTACCTCAAGAATATGAATGTCATTAGACCCCTGACTGGCCTTTTGGGTCGTCGAAGGCGACGTTGGTGCTATTTTCCCGACCTCTCGTGAGAACCCAACATCACCCTCGTAACCATTGGAGTATCATTTTTTGGAATCACGTGAATGGGGCGGGTCGGCAACCGTAGCCGGGCTTATGTGATCAGACCAAACAGACAACGCACAACGGTGTTTGCAGCTGCCAACAAGGGGATTCAACTTAACGACGACGGTCCTACAAGTCAATGGTGAGTGACCGGTTTCTTTGGCATAGGCACCTATGTCGGTCAGATGAGAGAATGGATTATGTGTCATTTTGCGGTTCTCAGCTGGATGGATCGGTTTGGTTTTGGATGTCGTAAATGGGAACGCATTTTGACCTTTTTTTTTTTTTTTCAGGCCAAAGCTAAAGCAGCCGCCCCGTCAGGCGGTGGAAAATCCGCAAAAAAGAAGAAGTGGTCGAAGGGAAAGGTCAAGGACAAAGCAGTCCACGCCGTTACCCTTGACAAGGCCACCTACGATCGCATCATGAAGGAAGTCCCCACCTTCAAGTTCATCAGCCAGAGCATCCTCATCGAGCGGCTAAAAATTAATGGTAGCCTTGCACGGGTTGCTATCAGACATATGGAGAAGGATGGTCAGATCAAGCCGATAGTGCACCACTCGGCGCAGCTGATCTACAGTGCGTATCCCATCTTTTTGCTCGCGCCTTTTGTCCTAATCGTTTTTGTCCTAATCGTTCTTTTTACAGCACGAGTAACTGCATCGGCAGATTAGGCTGTTGTTGAAAGTTATTATGCTCACCAGTCACATGTACTTCAGATGGAATACCAAACATGCTTTAGGCCAAATCAGATTCTTCTGAAACCTCATTCACACCATGACAAGGTGGATATTTCCGAAGCGCTCTGATTTCGGTAATGCCATTGGAAGTCGTGTCTGCACAGGACTAAGTATGCTTGTAATTCAAATACTCGATCGATCAAAACTCCTCCCAGCTAGAGGTAAGTCGGATCTCCAATGAATCCGAATAATCGTAATGGCCTTCACTTCGACTGAGCATGAGCGCGAAAAATATCGGCGATATTTACATTATCCACATTCTACGCGCACATGTGTCGAACGCTATCATGTCTCTCAATAGGTGTGTCGTGCTCTAATGGCGTACATCTCTAGTGCCCCTCTGATATTCTTGTACAGCACTCCTTCCTTGACGACACGCATCTGAAAATCCTGTTCACGCAATCATTCGACGATTTCAGCATTCATTTTAAATCCATCTTACCTTCGCTGTAAGCGATGGGTCCGGGTTTTCCAAATATTCATGAAGTGCTCTCACGTCCTCAAGGAGCCTATTCCATATGTCTTCGAACTGGCCCAGTTTTCCATTCAGACTCATGAACTGTGACGTTACCATCTTAAGCCCTTGTCGGGCCCTTTCAATCTCCAGCTGTTTGACCTCTATATCGCTTCTTAACCTCGCGACCTCGGATCGTTTCTGTCGGAGTGTTTTGGAGTCGGCTAGGGTATGCATCACGTTTATGCCATAGCGATTACAATATCATGGAAAAATACAGACCTTTGTAGGCGGTCTCAGTATCGAGGAATTGCTTGAGACACAAGCAGGCTTTGCCGGTCGCCTGGACCTATTAACCCGCAAGATTAACCAATGTCGAAGAAACCAAGGCAGAATTGGGTACAAAAGCTATAAACTTCTTGGCCATGACCTCAGTGTGTCTCTCCTCACGTAGTTCAGTTGACATCGCGGACTCTGTCGCTGTGTTAAGATCGTGTGCATGTCCCCCCATCGCGACTGGTACCGCTTCAACCACGTCAATTAACCTGCCCACGATGTTCCTTTGGTGTGCGAAGCTGTTCAAATATAGTTAATCTCAGGTTGGGTGAATTTATAATTCGCATAGCATGACAAACATAGCTGCCAACTTAACCTCCAGCCCGTAGATCTCACTTAACAAGCTACTCATGGAGCTCTCCGTACAAAGTTTCATCTCGGATGAGAACTCATTGACCATCTTTCCGAGCCCTGTCAACACCGTTTTGAGGTCCTTGAATTCCTCCTGTGTTTTGATGGGGCTTTTTTTTGCTGTTGTTGCGATCTACGCGTCTGGTCAGCTGAACTGCATGGAGGACATCGCTGTGGACGGACGAACCAGCTCTGCTGCGCTCTTTACTTCAATGATCTTGTCAGACTGGGATACTTCGGGGTCTTGCACAAGTGGAACTATGTTTTGGGTGAAATCTACTTGCTGACTGCTTCACGTTAATAGTCTCAGTGCGAGCAACAGACATTAACCTTCCAAGTGGGCCATCAGGATCGAGGCGGAGTCTCTCGAGCTCATCAGAAGGTCGTAGAATTTCTGATCATTTACAGGTATGTAAACCTATCCACAGCATTGTGTGCGCATACGGTAAAAGTTCTCTTACCTCCTGACAATCCAAAGCAAGGCTTGTCAACGGTGTCGTGTTCACCGCTGAATCGAGATTCGCAAGCCGGTTCTTGATGGTGTTCAGACCATCTTGGACTGCTAGAGCATCGTCGATGAGCCGCTTGAGATCTTGGTCGTGTTCGTCGGCTCCCTGTTGTATTGTTTGGCCACCATATCGACGGCTGTAAGGAGGGGACATGAGAAGGGATGTCAAGTTCAGGCCGGCAGGATGCATCGTTGATGATCTCCTCGCAAGAAAAGTTTCTTTCTAGTAGGAGCCACGATGACTCGGTGACAGTTGTGATCGATTGATCTCGGAAGGAATTCGTTGTATTCGGCTTGTTATCAACTCGCGTATAACTTCTGATAAGTCAGATCCATTCGTGATTAATGTGATTCAACGATTTGACAGATCCACGCCCCCCGCCCGAATCGACTTCGGCCGATGACCAATGCGTCAGTGCTACAGAGGAAGAGGAAGAAGTATTCAGTCTTCCGATCAACACCTTCCTATTGGGCTGATTAGGATCTGAGCTTCCTATGAGGGATAGCGCAGTACGTGCATGTGTGATACACGTTTTCCAGTTGGGCGAATAAAGTGGATAACTTGCTTCACTTTCTTCACAACCATTCACGTTCGCGTAGATCCACTCCCAGGAGATGCTCAAGCGCTCACGAAGCGATCAGAGGCGAGAAACTATGCCAAACACACGGATCGAGATCTCGAGGCATGGTACGCTTGAGGTAAGCATGCCGACTGCGTGTTATAAGAGGGTCCAGTGATAACAACATGCCCTCTGCGACCTAGGAGAATCATAGCCTAGCATGAGCGTCCCTTTAACAATAAGGCCGCCCCTTGCACCTTCTTTCCCCGAGAAAGTTCTGCTGGAGGATATCTTTAGTGCATTACAGTCGAATCCTCCCTCTCAGAAGGAGCTTGCACATGCACAACGTGTAGTTGCAGAAAGGGCGGTCGATGCGACCTTCAGAGAACATATTTTGGAAGAAATCGCCAATCTGGCGGAAACGGTGCTCAAGATTGAAGCAAACTTTGCCAGCATTACCCTTTCGATGCAAGAGATTGATAACAAGGCGGCAGTACGAGATGAAAAGGGTGTTCTTATCCAACTCTTGCCGGAGTGGAGATCATATCATGAAGTACGTAGTCTGCTGTCCTCGACCTTATGGTGGCTATTCTTTCAATCTTCCCGCAGACGTACACAACCCTGTTATTCACGTCCCAGACAACAGCTACGCAGATGAAGACGAAGATAGACGGTGCGGTACTCCTCGTGGCTTTCGACTGGTAACATTATCGATTGTGTTTGACAGATCTACTTGTTAACCTTCTTCCTATCATTAACGATCCAAAAATTTCCTTGTCCGACAAGAAAGCGGAACTGCAGGGATATATTGAAGTATCTGATTCCTTTATTCCCGGACGTATGTCTGACCGAAACTTGTAGGACCTGGAAGAGTTCCAGAATAAACCATCTGACAAAGCCAGGGAGTTCCTACGTCTCCGCGAAGGTATCATGAATTTCAGAACGAACCTTGTTAACCAGGTTAACCATCAAAGGAGCCATGTGGCCGATTCTGTGAGAGTCATCAAGGACGGCATCGATGACCTGGAAAAGGAGCTTGCGTCGTAAGTATTCAATCCCATCGTCATCTTCTGGATGCGAACTTCACTTACTCCTGTCTAGGCATTCCAAACTGGTGATTTTCCCCCATGAGTTTATCTTTGCTTTATCGATATCGTGCTCACCATTGAATAGTTATCACAGTGCTGGAGCGCTCTCAAATTTGATGTGCCGACGGTGTTGGGCAGCGTCAGCGCCGTTTCCGGAGCAGTTATGTGCCTGGTTACGATCGCGCCCGTCTCTGGCACTTTTCTGCTGGTCAGTCCCGCCTACCATGTGTTATCTCTCGACTCAGGATTTACCCTGGCAATTAGCTAGCAGGCTTTGGTGCCATTGGCTATAGCATATACCCTGATATAGAGGAAAAGAGGCAAGGTAATGAGCGTATTACAAGACCTCAATGCTATGTCCGTTTACGTTCAAGTTCCCAGCCATGCGCGACCGGGGTAACGTACTTGAGAATCAATATGACACTCTAAAAATTCGAGAAGAGGATCTTGAAGATATCTATAGGAAGCTTGGCCTTCTCAATACTACTTTTCGAAGCGTTGCCGATCAATTAGAAACGATGCATACAATCTGGACATTGGTAGGGTCATACGTGACAATTTTCCATCGAGTTTTAAATGCTGAAGACCCTGAAGCTCAAGTCCGATGCTGTTGAACTCCGGGAAGCCATACATCAGACGCAAAATTCAAAGACGCATGCCGTAAGGCCTCTAGACTATGCGAGGGTCCTCATGCTGATGTTCAGATACAGGGTTTTAGACAGCGCGTCCAGAATGTAGAGAAACTATGGCAGACTCTAGCACTTGCGTTGGACAAGTACGCGTTGGGAGTCACGACTATCAATTGAAATGTCCACTGGCACAAATGCAATGAAGTTTTGTCATGTATAACTGGTTCGCACTGTAGTACAAACACCAAGTAGCCTTCCATCATATTCTTCTCATCTTCTTCGTCGATCGAGCGCGGCTAACCTGCAGCCGGTGGGTCTCTGGAAACACACTGCGATCATGCAACTAGGCAATGCGAACAAAGACAAGTTCGTGTTGCGCTCCAAGCAGTGGATATCACCTTCCTGTGGAGATACCAACTGATTGCAATTCTTGTCGACAGCATATACTGATGGGCTCCTGGAGCTCACACCATAGTACTACCACAAGACCTAGAAGAAATGGTATATAAGTCACAACCCTTCCTCCTCATCAGAGAAATGGATCGTAGCTAAGCGAGTTAGCCGAGTGATCTGTACCAGTCTGTACCGGTAGATACCAACACCCAATTTACTGATGCTTAGTACTAGCGTTGTCAAACCGTCCTAACCTTTACCACTGATACTTCTGAGCATTGTGCACGGTGCAATTTTGCTAAGAGTGACCGCGTTATAGACCAGGGGCCAGGAACACCAGGAGTGGAGCTCGTTTAGAGTTTGTAAATTGAAAATCTCCGAGCACTGCTCTCCGCACGCGGGCCGACAAGGGGCCGGTGCTCCAAATTTAAACCGTGAAATTGTTCTAGCTTGTCCGTAGCTTCCATGGCATCTGAAAGTTATTACATCGGTATTGACGTCGGTACAGGCTCTGCGCGTGCTTCTATCATCAAGAAAGATGGCACCGTTGTGGCTTCATCTACGCAGGAGACGATGACCTATCGCGATCCCAATGATCATCGAATCTTCGAACAATCAACAACCAATATCTGGTCGAGCATTTCCCGGGCAATAAAGACATGTTTAGAGGAATCGAAGGTTGCGGCATCTGCAGTGAAAGGCTTGGGTTTCGACGCGACGTGCTCGCTTGCGGTCACTGATTTGAGCGGTGAGCCTGTTGTGGTAACGAAAGGAGATAAGCTCGGACAACATGGAGATCGCAACATCGTGCTGTGGGCTGATCACAGAGCAGAGAAAGAGGCTGAGCTTATTAATAGCACCGGCTCTGTCGTGTTGGATTATGTCGGTGGAACCATGAGCGTAAGTCTGCGGGGAATATCTTCAGCCCTCCTGAATTGATATCCTTCGTACAGCTTGAAATGGAAGTACCCAAGATTCTGTGGCTCAAAAACCACATGACCCCCACCGTCTTCTCGCGCTGCCAATTTTTCGATCTTCCTGACTTCCTCACGTACCGTGCAACAACAGACAGCACGCGTTCCACCTGCTCCGTTACCTGCAAATGTTCTTTTGTCCCAAAGGACGGATGGCAGGCAGATTTCTTTCATGAGATTGGTCTCGGTCAGATTGTAGTCGACGAGTACGCGCAGATCGGAGCTGCGAAGGGGAATGTTCTGACGGCGGGCTTACCTGTTGGGAAGGGGCTTTCGAAGAGAGCGGCAGAGGAATTTGGGCTCGTAGAGGGTACGCCGGTTGGCAGTGGGTTGATTGATGCGTAAGCTATTTTTCTAGCATGTCGTTGTTGATCTAATTATTCCTGTATGAAGGTATGCTGGTTGGCTGGGGAGTGTTGCTGTGAAAGCCAACCAGAATGAGCAACTTTCCGATGAAGCTTCTTCCCTCCAGGAGGCAAAACATAGACTGGCGGTTGTAGCTGGTACTAGCACATGTCATATCGTCCAGGTTTAGTTCTTCGATTCTTTGTTCTTATAGAAACTGATACTTGTTCATTTCAGAGCCCCAAGGGGGTCTTCGTTAACGGTGTATGGGGTCCATATAAGGTGGGACTGTCTTCTGCAATGCTACCACTTGTTCCTTAATACATTTCACCTCAAGAACGCCGTGTTCTCCGGATGGTGGATGAACGAGGGCGGACAATCCTCCACAGGTTCTGTAGGCACCATCTCACATATTCAGCTTTCCCTTTGTTGATGAATGCATATGGGGTAGTTGATCGACTTCACCCTTACAACCCATCCAGCGTATTCCAAGCTCGTTGAACAGGGTATTCAACAACAGAAGAATATACATCTCGGTTCGTTCTATCATTCGATTTTACACTCTATTCTTATGAGATAGTACAGTGCTGCGAGACATTTTGGAAAAACTCAGGGTTGAGAATAATGTAGAGTCACTTACGGAGCTCACTAAAGACATGCATATGTACCCTGACTTTCATGGTATGTAACTTCATGCGAACCGATTTCATTCACGCACACGCCGCCCTTCAGGAAATAGATCTCCTATCGCAGACGCACGGATGCGTGGATCCATTGTCGGGCTCGAGCTGGTGCGCATCTCAAATATAACTTCTAATCTTATATCAACGTTCATGGATTCAGGATTCCGGCCTCAACGATCTCGCCCGAAAATACAACATAACCCTCGAGTCCATCGCGCTCCAAACGCGACACATCATCGACGAACTAAATGGCAATGGGCACTCCATCACATCGATTTACATGAGTGGCGGGCAGGCGAAGAACCGCGAGTTGATGCAGCTGTTCGCGAATGCGTGCGACATGCCGGTTGTGCTGCCTGCGGAGGACTCGGCGGCAGTTGTGCTTGGTGCAGCGATGCTTGGGCGCTTTGCGGCGGAGGCCGAAGCGAAGGGAGCCAAAGTGAAGGAGATGAGTGGCGAGCAGCAAGCGGAGTTGTTATGGGAGATTATGGTGGGTCCCATGTTTTAGTTTGCGTGATGCGTCGGCTGACGAAGGATGGTATAGGTTGAGATGACGCCGGCGGGAACGTTGGTGGTACCGAATGCATCGCCAAGGGAGAAAAGGTTGCTTCACGCTAAGTATAGCATATTCCGAGAGACAATTGAAATCCAGAAGAGGTGGAGGAAGAAGATGGAGGATGCATTGGATGACTCGTAGTCTGGAACGTAACAAATGTGTATAATAAGCAGGTATGTATAATGAATGACGCATAAATTGTCCCCAGATGCTGTATCCCACCTGAATGTGATCAAATATCTTCAGTTCCAGCCCCAGTGTCCATTGTGACATCTTCCGCTTCCTTGAATGTCTGGTATAGCTTTTCACACTTAACAAAGAGGTCCGCTGCATCACCCTTGTTCTTTTCCCACTCCTTTACCTCGTCAAGCCTCACTTTTGCAGTACCCCAGCGGTCTGCCACAGCCCCGTACTTCACTGGGGTGGATGACTGGACGTATTGAGGGTCAGTAGATGTGCCAAGGGCAGGCCAGAAGACGAGAAGAGCGAGTGGAGCGAGTGAGAGGTGCACGGCGCCGACAGCGGCTTTGAAAGGGTCGATTGTGTGGTTTTCTGAGCCAAGCAAACGGGCCTACAGAATAAAACCGTCAGAACGTGCAGGTTCTGATTTACTAAGTGATACGTACAATGTAGAAGAAAACGAGTTTCACGGCATCCATGAAAGGCCCGGTGGCGTCTTTGCTGACATTCGTCGAGCATATCCCAGGGTGAGTGATGACATGACGTACAACACTGGTTTGTGATGACGACTTTTGTGCTTGCGCGAGGGATAGGCTGTCGAGATGGGTCGCGAGGATGTCCATCTGATATTTTGAGCTCTGGTAAGAGTATTCTGTGTTTTTATTTTGCCAGTCTTCAATGCCGCTGTACAAAGCAGCCGAAGCTTCGAGAGACGACATCCAGATGACGCGTGCGGGGTGGATGAAGGATGGAGAGGATAGCAGAGGTTCGAGGGCACGGTACTGTGAAGGTGAATTAGGAACGTTGCTCTTGCGTAGTAAAGGAGGAACATACGAGGGCGTAGTGCCCGAATACATTACATTGCCAGGCCCACCCGAGTCCATCGACGCTAAGTTCTCCTACGTGTTGTTTGAGGTAGTTGGGTGTCGTGATCGCGCCGATGAAATCCGTAAAGACCTGTACGAAACAACCTATCCAATCTAGACTCTTGATGCTAACAACACCCGCATTGCATATCAAATGGGAGACATAAGGGTATCTATGAAGTTTACAAAGATGTATAGGGCACATGAAAGATAAAGGAAAGAACATACGCTTGCGAAACCCCGTTTGCGAACTTGAACAAGCTGCCGATAACCGCCAGGTCGAGCTCTCTCGTGTCAAGCACAACATTCTTCTGGAACGCCTCAGCGTGACCATCGTACCCTGGCAGCTTCTTGAGCTTCGCAATGTATGTGTCCAGAAGCTGCAGCAACTTCGTGCGGGCCGCCTCCGCGCGCTTCACATTCCTGCATGCCAGAATGATCGTCAGGCCATCGCACTCACGCGTTGCCAGAAAGCCGGGGTCTACGTCTACGTCCTTCCGTGCAAAGCTCTGCGGTTGTGCATCGGATGGCCTGGTGTGGCATAGCTGGAAAAGGAGACGTTGGCAGATACCAAAGCCAACCCCACTTGAATCGGTGTCAAATCCTGAAAGTTGTCCATTGCATGAGTTAAACCTACCCGTTCGCCCCTGTTACGATGATAATTGGCCTCGAGGATTGGAACATAAAGCTTCGCGTACTGACATTTCCATATAAGGCAATCTCTTAAAATCGTCCTGCCAAGTCCAATTCCTTCTGTTACCATATTCTAACGCGTCTTGCTCAATGTCATCTAGGGTGGCGCTGGATCCTATAACGAGGTGGGGTTTATACCTTGCTGTAATGATGCTCTGTATTGCTACATGCGGTTGGCTGGACACCATCAAGGTATCTTGCTCTTACCGTGACATTTCTTGACATCCATCCTGACCTCTTATTCAACTCCCAGGACCGTTGGTATGTCTTCGACCCTACCAACATCCATGCACTTGCAAAAGACGCTATTGCTGCCTCCCCAAATAACACAGCAGGAATGATCCAACATATCGTCACGAATCTTACAGCTACATACCCAACAACCCAAATTAATATCAACACCGATTCTAACGAGTGGGTCTTCAGCAATGCTGGTGGTGCCATGGGCGCGATGTACATCATCCACGCAAGTATCACCGAATACCTCATCATTTTCGGTACACCCCTGGGCACGGAAGGTCATACCGGGCTCCATACTGCAGATGATTACTTCAACATTCTTGTTGGTGAACAATGGGCATTTCTTCCAGGTGCACTCGAGATGGAAAGGTATCCTGCGGGAAGCGTTCACTTCCTGCCGAGAGGCACGGCGAAGCAGTATAAGATGCATGAGGGTTGCTTCGCGCTAGAATATGCCAGAGGTATGAAGATCTCTTCGATTCATATTATTTCTAACGCACTATTGCCAGGCTGGATTCCTCTTATGCTTCCGTTTGGACTTGCAGATACAATTACTTCAACATTGGACATACCCACATTTTATAAAACTGCCAGAATCACTGGCAGAGAAATGATGAAAAATTTGTGGATAGGAAAGATCTAATAAGTAATACCATCATAATATTCACTGGAGTTTAGAAATATCAGAGCCAAAGTTTCGCAGCGAAGATTAGACCAAGAAGAGTGTACTGTCTGAAGTCCTGGCAAGCAGTAGCCATGGCACCATTCGGATGCAACTCTTCTGGATTGCAATTGGCCCATGTATTGAGCGTCCCCGACTACGAAAGGGGGGCAACTAAAGACGCATCAGTAGCGTGTATTAGTTCAACTTCATGCTACTCACGAAGTTTAGGATCAATTTTGGAGTCCCATCTCCCCCAATATAAGCGCGTTAACGTTGACAATGGCACGTCGTATCTCACCGCTTCAACAAGACATCTGCGACTCTTATCCGCTGTTGAGAAGGTTGAGATTGAAGAGATTTCTATATCAATACGCATCACGTGCTATGTAAGTTGCAATTCAAAATTCAGTCGCCGGGGCGGAGGAAAGTTATACATAGTCATGATCATTATATTTGTCTTTCTCGGATTACCCTCTTCGAGTCGAGAACCCAAGCTGCAATGCGATCAAGACTCACTGGCACCGGAAATTTAAAGATCCCTCCACTCGCGGCTGGAAACAAATACTCACAACATTTCCTATATAACAAGCAGGACATTTACTTCACTGACATACTTTAGGCACTTCGGCTACACCGCTACGGCTCTAATGCTCGTCCCGCATTAACCCCTATTCAATTTTTTTCAGTCTGAGCAAACTGAAACATCCGCCGGTCTCGTTTAGTCTAAAGGGCGGTCGGCTTGCGAATCCTTCAACATCCTCCCAACATCCTTCCTCCTATATGGAGTTACCACCAGGCCCGCGTTATGTTCTTCGAGGGCTGTTGCAAGCTTTACCAGCGTCGATTGTGGCGTATTGTATTCTGCGTGTTCTAGCTGGTTTCTCAGGTGTTTTTATACCAACATGGTTGTCTCTTGCCGTGTTGCTGGTGGCTCCACGTGCTGTTAACTTTGTGATGGATTACTGGAGAGCTTACCAAATGCGGGTCGATGTCGCTGCTCATGGTGCCGTGCTGGTCCCACAAGTGTCGGAAAGTGGTGCTGCGGCCAGCAATGCACTAGTGGATTCCATGCTTTCGGGCTATC
The DNA here is from genome assembly GCA_026075535.2 of Tricholoma matsutake. Lineage (NCBI taxonomy): Eukaryota > Fungi > Basidiomycota > Agaricomycetes > Agaricales > Tricholomataceae > Tricholoma > Tricholoma matsutake. Next base: position 9,027,931 of record AP026543.1, on the reverse strand, counting down.
CTGGTGAGTGTCGTATCGTGGGATGTCTAGTGTCCTGACGTTGCTTGGAGGTGATGTCTACATTCCATGGCGTGAACAGAAGGGAGAAACATTCACCATTAAACTCATAGAGGAAGACAGAGTATGTATCGGTCATATCTATTTTACCCTTGGTTTTTGATCATCTTCCGTGAAGGTGGTGACTTTTGAACCAGAGCACATCAAGGTAATTTGTAGGCTGTTTTAGATGCAGGTTTCGATTTCTTAATGTAACGCAAGTCCATTCTTGCCACAAATTTTGAGAACTTCAAGAAAGGTGGGAATGATACTGCTTGGTTATCTTGTACTCAGCATTGAATATTTCTTCAAAGGGTCCACGCTTTTCAGCCAGTTTCGCGATTTTCTTGGCACTGGTGTGTTCAACTCGGATGGTGGGTTTCCTTTGTCGAAGTTGGAAGCTATTTCTGACTGAAATTTTCGAGCTAGATGATATGTGGAGGTACGCGAATCCTTTGTGTTAAGGTTCTCATTCCCACTCGCTGGCATGCGAACATCAGATTTCACCGCAGCATGACTCGGCCTTTCTTCAGCAAAGAACGGATCACCGACTTCGACGTCTTCGATCGCCATGCCCATGATGCCATCGGAAAGATGGTAGAAAGGCTCGCAGCTGGGTATCCAATCAATTTCCAGGTATAGGCCTCTTTTTGAAGAACATTCATTCTTGTCTTGATCACTGACAGGATATGATATCGCGCTTCACGCTGGACTCAGCCTCCGAATTTCTATTTGGAAAGGATGTTTGCACTCTGTCCGCTGGCCTGTGCTATCCTGAATCTTCTCCCCTTGCCCAATTGCCTGCTTTCATAAACCATCCATCAAATAGGGTCGCCGAAGCATTCATGGCTGGCCAGTCTCTAACTGCCCTTCGAACGCGGTATGGCCCAACATGGCCAATGAAGGAATTTTGGCGAGACAAAATCAAGCCTCACAGGAAGAAACTCAGCGATTTCATCCAGCCAATTCTGACGGAAGCCCTCGCCAAGCACGCAGCGACGTTGAACGAGAGAGATACGAAGGCAGCGCAAGAAGACTCGGACGACCAAACCCTGATATCATATCTCGTGCACCACACTCAAGGTTTGCCATCTTAACGCTTGAATCCTTAATCTTTAGTAACTCACGAAACCAACAGACAGTCAAATTGTGCTTGATGAGGTAAAAAAAAAATATGAATACCTCTGCTTATTCATATCTAAACTGTCCCTCGTACTAGTTGGTCAACTTACTAGTTGCGGGAAGAGACACGGTATGTACTGACACACGTTTTCTCTAATTTACTTAATGAAATTCTGCCCTGTGGATTAGACGGCATCAACGTTGACGTTTTCGATGTACATGCTAACGCAGCATCCAGACATCGTCCGGCGGCTTAGGGAAGAAATTTTGAATACAGTTGGCCACGGCAGACCCACGTTCGAACAAATAAAGGAAATGAAATATCTCAGGGCTTTCATAAATGGTGCGCTCGATCTCTTCTCCTATATCTGGCCTCTTGACTGAGTAACACATTGAAACAGAAATCTTGAGACTGTATCCTCCTGTGTACGTATTTGGGCTCAGTTAAAATAGATTCATTTGACTTCATGCACATATCCACGCAGTCCGACGAACAGTAGGTTAGTTGCGCATCTTCCACGAGAATTTCGGGTCCTGATCGTCCTTGATTTAGAACGGCTGAGAAGGCTACATTATGGGCCCCCCACAAGCCGGGTGACCCACCATTCTATATTCCGAGGAATACGAAGTAGGTTTCGCCATCTACTACAACCCTGTCGCGTTTCTTACGTTATTTAAATACAGGGTTATCTATAGCGTTTTCTGGATGCATCGCAGAACGGATCTGTGGGGTCCTGACGGTGCGCCTCTCTACCTGCATAACGTTGAAGACAAATTTTAAGAGGTGTCATTAGCGGAAGTGTTCGATCCGGACCGCTTTATCGACGAGCGACTACATAAATATCTAGTCCCCAATCCGTTCATATTTCTACCATTCAACGCAGGTCCGAGAATATGCTTAGGCCAACAGGTGATACCAAATCGAGTTCCTACCACGTTCACGCTTTCTCAAACGTCATGTCATTAGTTCGCTTATCATGAAGTCTCTTTCTTCCTCGTGCGCCTGTTACAGAGGTTCGTTGCGTTCTCGCTAGCGCTTGATGCTCAGCCGCAAGGCACTCTTCCACCTGCGGAGTGGTCTAAGCGCAGCGGTACGCAAGGGACGGATAAGATATGGCCAGCATCTCATCTGACCTTGTACGTCAAGGTATGTGTGTTGATCTTTATATCCCCTTTGTAGTCACTCAGTGTATTGCATTCATATCCCAGGGAGGGCTCTGGGTGCGAATGGAAGAAGAGAAATCGTTCAGTTGAGGTTTTCTGAATGAATAGAAGCAAGAATTTTCTCCTCGTGGTTATTGTATTACTCCATAGCACATGCTCTACAAGTATATTATATATGTATGTACGTTAGTACGCGGGACAATTTCATGTGAACGATGCGAATGTCAATGACCGTCAAACAACAAGCGGGCGTTGCCAGTGCGTTGCCGTGAAGTGTGTGCCGAGAGGGTTTAAACTCCGCCGCGCGCGTCGTTTGTCGTCGACGCGTCCCTTGCGCGTCCCTGCGGCGTCCTTTGCCTGGAAAAAAAAAATCCGCGCACCGCGGCTTGCTGCCGTTGTAAATCAGTAACAATAGCATTAATAATACCAAATTCATTTCAGCATCTGAGTACAACACAGCTGAAGTAAATGTGCTCAAATATTGAGCTATCAGTAGTTTGCACAAATACTGCAGATTTCCCCAAGAAATACAGTTTTGTTTTACTACAAAACATAGCTGGTCAAGTCATTAAGTAATAGGAGCAACTTTTGCGGTTAAGTACTTAACGAGATAACGACTGATAATTTGCGCCCTGTGGCACCAACCAGCCCAATCTACATACAGTCCAACTACAGTTCAATAATGGCTCGGGTAAGGTCAAATCCAATTACATTTACAGCTGCACATTTGATCTGCTCGACATCGGCTCGAGAATGCCATTGAGGACTGGAGAGGCCACACATAAGTATTGCTTTTATTCCAGTAACCCATTTTGATATATTGCTGTCCCTGCCAGACAGACAACAGGTGGATGGGAAGGAAGCTCAGAGAGGAAGACGCGTCTCAACGCGCCGTCAAATAACTTGAAGAATCGAAGAATCTCAATCATCACAACGCTACTTTGTGGTCACGGCATAATCATTAGAAGAGGATCGGTCGGGATCATCGCCGTTCAGCTCGCGATTTACTTAGTCGTCGATGATCTACTTGAAGATGAGGGGTACAGCACTTCTTTTTCACGAGAAATGAGCGTACACCGCCAGACACGAGATATCCGAGGCACGAAGGTGGAAAACAAAGTGGCTACAATCTGCCTCCGAGTCTGGGAGACTACGTACACCTAGAACTTCTGCCACACATGATGAAGCAAATGTCCTAGGGCCAGGTCCTCCGTGACTTGCAGGATCCACGACGGATACCTCGCCGCCGCTGCTATCTGCAACTCTTCAGATGGAATTGGGCTTTGATACCATAGTCCCTGGTCTAGATGATCCGGTTGCGGGACTGGCATCAGCCTTGCAAGATTGGCTGGAAAATAGCCCGGATCGTACCCTCCGATGAAAGCAGGACTTGGAGTCAATTCCTACCCTGTGTTCCTTTCCAATGGATCTCTCAATGACCTGCAGCAAATGTAACATCAACTGTCTTCCCCAGTTCTTCACCACCGTGTCGACATGAGCCAAAATCAACCTGTATCGGAATCGGATGATAGTCAGGCAGGGAGTGGGATGAGAGGTGTTGGTGTTGAAAATCACCGTTTTCTCTCGGCCAACTTTAATTCCACGTACTATCATAATGTTAGTCGTCGTACTGTTAGTCGCAAGTTTCAAGGTCCCCAACAAGCATATCTCTGAAATTCACTTTGTATTACACGCAATCCCAACAAGGAACAGCGGATTGATTGAACGTGCAACTGTGGTGTAGTTTCGTGTGGCATTGCGAAAATCGCGCCAGATATTGTCCTTGCATACTCGGCACATCCATTTAGACTTGTTCGGCCAATTACCTGCATTGCATATCATGAAAGATGAGAGCCGATAAATATCAAGGCATAGTTACCTACGGATTCTGGATCGAAGTGAACATCAGCAATGGGATGAGAGAAATTGCAAAGATTGACAGAACCAGCATTGGAAATTCAACCACTCAAGCCGAAGCTGATAGGGGCAGGAGAATATCTTTCCATTGCTGTGATCAACAAGAACGAGACTACTAGAGATAATAGGATTTTAACAGCAAAAGAGTTGTATACGCAGCGTCAGTATTGTCTTCCGTGGCCAGATTCGGGTCGAAGGGGATATCGATCTCGAGATCGCATTGAAGTCGTAAAGGCAAACGTGGGATCGAGTCGTCTGAGCTCAGCTGGAGTCCGACGTCGTTATCATATCACGCAATTTATTTGATTTCATGATTCGAGATCCATTCGAAAACTATTTATGAATCAGCCGCTAGCCGTGTACTAGGACAAAACTATAAAGTGGCCAACGTGGGGATCGAACCCAAGACCTTCGCATTATTAGTACGACGCTCTAACCAACTGAGCTAGTCGGCCCGACATTTATATCGGGTCAACCGTTGTCACAACCTGAAAGGTATTATCGTGTGAGAGATAACAATACGATATGCTAGTGTATCAAGTGCTGATAGGTCGAGAGTATGTAGTTCTATGAGTCAGAGGGTAGGGAGATGTACGTGATGAACGCCAGTGGCATAGTCCTATCATTGGAATCATCGACGATACAGTAAACTATATTTTGCAGTTTAGATGATACAAACCAATCCACATTCAATCGATCTTCTGTCTCTTGTTGACACTGTGACATGATCCCCTGACATGCTCCAACACTTTCTCAGTGCGCGTACACAACAACCCACACACCCGACACTCATACTTGATGACTGCAAAGTGAATTTCAGAGATATGCCTGCCGTGGCTGGAGCGTTTAGTAGCATCAGGCTGCGCACAGCCAGGCCAGAGACATTGGCCCTTTTCGTTAATGTCCAGGCCGCGGTAGTGTGTCGCGTTGAGGTGATTTTGTACGCGCCCCTTTGTCGTGTCTTCGGCAGCGAACAACGTACTGCATCCAGGGACCTTACAACGGTACATGCCGTCCTTTATGCGAACGATGTAGTCTGGGTGCTCGTCTGTGTCTCTGCTTCTGCCTCTGCCGGTCGTGGTGAATGTCGATAACGCAGGTGCGGGAGGTGAGCAGACACTGAATATATCGCGATTAACAATACTAAGGTTTTAGTTGTCTGAAAAAAAACGTACGGTTCGGAATTTTGGATGTCATGTCTGAGAGGTCGTCCATCGATAGGCAAGGCTTGCAACATCGAGGCGGGAGCTTGGTAGATACTGAAACGGATTATTATAAACGACAATCCGGAAATAAATCATTTGGGAGAATCGTACGATTTATTGGCTTCGATACCATTCTCGAGATGCTGTCCGCCAACCTTTGGCACGCGAATTGTACTGTGGAAAGTCAGCCACATAAGAGAGGATATTTTGGCGCCACCCACAAAGTGAAGGCAAGGACCTGCCGATGGGCCTGCGGTTGGCCATTCGGGAGGTGAATCATGCCAAGGCCTGATCGGATATGACTTGAGTTCATTTGAGGTGCACCCGAATTAAGCGGGTGGAATTTATAAGGAGCGCAGGCTTCACTATCAACGGGGTCGGAATAGATTTGCTGACCCGCAGTAGACTTGAATTGATGAGAGATGTATGGTGGGTTATCATTATCCGGTAATTCAGGTGGAAAAGTGTTAGGAGGGTAAGGATAGACATTGCCTGTGATGGGCATAGTTTGTGTTCGACGGTGTGTAGAGTAACGACCGATAGGTCTGTACTGGGACCGACCCATCACGAGTCCGACAGGATTTTCATGTTTACCGTCTGACTGAGCAGAAACCTGTCCGCCTGTGAGATCCAAACGCAATAGTTTCGGGAGCTTGATACAAGGACTAGAAGTGCTATGAACATGAGAAGTCTCGATACGAAGGGAAGCGTACAATTTGGGAATGAGTGGCGGCGTGCCACCCCCGGCGTGCGGAGTGGTGTCATAGTTGGGAGGAGAGAGAGGCTCGGTGTGAGGGCGGACGGGGTATACAGTGTCGTTAGGATTGTGTCCTATCGTTGAATTGTCCCCATTATCTACAGAGGGCGAGTGGGCGAGTGGTAAAACCCGGTTCGCTCTAGCGTAATGAAACTGGGTCTGCTGGCCAGCGGCATAGTGCGAAGAGTCTGCGTTGTTAAACGCGTTGGCATTGCTTGGAACTTGGGAGACAGACGCTGTGGGAAGGAGGCAGTCTTCGATAACGGCGTCATCCTCATCCTCGTTTTCAATATCACCCTCAGCGTCCTCGTCGTAGTCGATACCATCCTCGTTATCGATCGCGTCATAGCTCCTCTTGGATCCAGTTAGCATCCCTTCGACAGGCGGAACATCTCTGTAATTAATTGGAGACACGTTCGCGTCTTCGCGTCGAACATTTTCGCACTGACTGAGGAAGAGGTCTGTGAAAGCCATGTCTTGCACAAATTGCTGATTGGAACTGGCAGGCAAGAGTGCGTCAAGGCTCGGAGTGTCGTAGGAACCGTCCTCTAAATAGGGTTGATCCTCACTTTGGCACTGTGGCACTTCACTGCCAAAGATGCCCGACATGAAATGCCTGTGGCACAATTAGCGGTCAAAGCGTGGTAGACAGCGGCATGATCATCTTACTTTAAATTCTCGAGCACTTTATTCTCCGGACTCTGATGCACGGTATTCTGGGGAGAGGGTGTACTAGTAGCACTGTTAGTTTTGGCGGGTAACCATATGTCATCAAAGTCAGGGAGTGAAGGGGGCCCTTCCACAGGAAGGAAAACCGCCATGGTGAATGAAGACAGTCAACTCGTTTCGCGCGCGTATGTTTAATAGTCTCGTGACAGATCACAACATACGCACGAATACATGGGCAAAGCGGTTTAGGATGTTTTCCATTGTTCAGGAGTCACTGCGGGCGAAATGCCGGCTGGGCCATCCGAGAAGATTGGAATAATTAAGTTTCTAGTTCAGTCTCGTTGGACTCAGAGTATATGAGAGCGTGGAACGTGCCGTTATACACCGTATCGGACTGTTGCTAGTCCTACTGGTAGGGGGTTGCTCAGATTCTGGATGACCGGTTGAGTTTTACCGATGCCTATTCATTCATGACAATCCAAACTCGCAGATATGTGTCGATTGCCGGCGAGCTAAAGTCCAATGCAAGATTAGAGAAGAAACACCTGTTGGATTCAGCGGTAGAAATGATAGATCCTGTGGATTCGTAAGTACTACAGTGCCGTAATTTTGGCTTTCTGGGGCGCAAAGGTCCAACATCGCAAATGGCAGGAGAATCACTGTTCCCAGATCCAGTAAAGGTTTGTCCACGTAGTCAGCTTCGGTTATCCCTGTATCGAGCCTGAGTTGGACCACGAAGTCGTGACTTGTCATAGCTGAGCCATGGGGCAACGTACATCATCACGAAAAGTGGTTCCCGATATTCTTTACAACGCTCGAGTGTAGTCATTTTTCACCGAGATGATGATCCTAGTGAATATGCCTCTGGAGGCTGGAGGGAAATGGGGATCTGAGTGCATTAAAGAGCCTGACCACATTCCAAGACTAGGGCTTGATAATACACAAGGAATATTCATGGTGGTAGGATAGGTCGTTCTCGACACGTTACGGGTCGTCGGTTGGTCGTCGGAATGAAGGAATAAGAGAGTAAAGGAACGTTGGTTGTTTACATATATTACTTCCGGGTTTAAATTGTCTCAAGCTTAAGCTTGCAATTGTCATCCTTTGAAAAGTATGCGAATGCTATGTTTCCCAGTGGGAGCAACAAAATATCAGAGCCCGGCGGCTTGCCAGTTTGATAGAACCTTGTTCCATTGGCCATGGGTCATTTGCAACGATGAATGCACGTGATGCATCGTCTTCTGTCATCAATACGTATTACTAACTAGTATACTGTAAGTGCAATGGTTTCCTTGACGATGCAGCACTTGCACACCTCACTACCTTACAACGTACGCGGCTCCTTTTGCGATTGGCCACCGACTGCCATGTAGTGATTGTCAAGGGTATCCATACCCCCAGGGGTATGGGCCAAGGGTATGTAAGGGTAGTCCACATACCCTTACCCTTGTGGAGGGTATCCATACCCCGTATGGCCAAGGGTATGACTTTATGAGGTTAAAGATAAGATATCATTTTTTGCCCTCCACATTTTTTTACTCTTGGAATACATGGCTGTTAGGAAATCATTCCCAAGTGTACCTATACAGTGTTTAATGGGCCAATGATACAAAACACTTTTCTTCCGTTAACATCAGCTCTTGAGCTTAGTTGCATAGACAAACTTTGAGGTGTACCTTGCCTCTAACCCGCTACCACAATTGCAGGATGGTTGGGTCTGTGCAGAATATCCTACTTCATAATATTTCATAACATCAATAAATTGCCATTTTGAATCAAATTACAATCACAGTATGCAGATAAAAGGACTCAAGTAAATAAAAAATGAAAGAGTAAAAATTAAAGGTACAGCCTTCCTGCTGCTCCTGAGAGACATCCGCAGGCATAAATGGTTGACAACAGGTTGAAGGAGGTCCAACAGACTGAACAGTCCCAATTGAGGTACACTAGAATTGCTCGATTTGGAAGGATCATGCCAAATTGGGAAGTCAACTTTTTTGAAAGATTTTGACCTTAGGACCAGCTTGAATCATGGTTGGACATCCCAAATCTGACACCAGTAAAATCTGAGCTGCTTGGGCCACGAAGGATGGACTATATGCTTGGGCACTTGCTCTTTACCAACATGAGCAGCAAAGGGAAGAGGATGGAAAGAAAAGACTGAGTCTCTGGAAAGCATGCCAAGAGATTGAAGGGGAGCACTGGGCAGAGACAAAAAAGACTGTAAAGCTGGACTGTAACATGCTCCACAGACTGGCAAAAGGTGGAACACCAAAGAGCATCTCAAACTCCAGCAGGGGATGGCTCCTCCCCGAGGAAGTCAATATCATCATCAACTATGCTATTGAAGTCGGATCCCATGGTTTTCCACTCAGCCATCCAAGGCTTTGAGAGCACGTAAATGAAATCTGCAGAGCATGGTTAGGAAGTGGGTTTTCTGAAGAAGGTGTTGGCAGACGGTGGACCTCCTGCTTTGTTGAAAAGCACTCAGACGGTCTTTCGATGTATTGGGCCCATCCATTGGACAACACCCATGGCCATGCTGTCAATCCAGTTATGAATACACAGTATTTGATCTTCTTAGAATAGTTGCTGCTAAGGTGTGACATGGGTAACCCCCAGCCCACCCAGGTATTTTTTTCAGTACCTGTACCCATACCTGCAAACACCATACCCATATGGTTAAGACACCATGGAACAGTGGGTACAGAGACAAAACTGCGGGTACAGAGATGAAACCATGGGTACAGAGACAAAACCAGGAGTACAAGCTGCTTTCCAACTGCAAGGGATACATGATCACTAGTACTATGAAATGTTCTGATAACAGTGGCTAGTCCTACCTACTCTTCTCCAACACAGCATCTACCACATTGTCAAATACAACAAGCCCACAATGGGCCTATGATCCAAAGCAGAGGAAGGCCCAAATTGAGGATGGTGAGAGTCTGCTCTGAGTAAATGGGAGAAGATGACAGCCTTGTGAGAACACTCATTTGACAGAGGTAGAAGTGGCTGAACATCATATCAGAGTGAGTCATCATCATGCAATCATATACAACACTTACCAGGAATGCTCAAGTAGTCCAGAGCCATGTGATGAAGGTTCAGATAGACATATTGGTTGTCCACCCACCACTTCACAGGATCCTTGACGTTCTTGACAGGGTGGCTGAGGTATTCATGGATCTCACTCACACAGGGAGCGGTCATGACTGAAAGGTTGCCAAAGGATGCAAATCCATCATTCTTCATGTTTAAATTTTTCATAGGCTTTGTGTGGCATTCATCAACTGCCTTCTCATACTTCGCAACATGCTCCTCTCGAACTAGACTTTCTGCTTCTTCGATCCATTCTCCCTCCCACTTCTGATTGCGAAAATACTCAAGCTTCATTCCAGGGTGTAGGACCATGGCAATACAGTATACAGTAGAAGAGTCAGTAACACTACTGGGGCTGACCTATGTTTCCCACAGAAACACAGCCTTAGAAACCTGTTTTAAGACTTCTGATGTGTATATCCTTTGGATGTTCTTAATATGTATGTAAAAGAAATGTCAGGGAAATATTTTAGATGTATCCAAGCTGTATCTGCAAGGAACATAAAAGGTGTATTCTACAATGTTTCTTTCAGATCCCTTCTGGAAACATTTTTCATGTTCCCTTTGTGTAAGTTAAGGAAACACTTTTTATGTAATTATGGCTGTATCTGCAGAAAACACTTGACATATATTTTATTATGTGTTTTCTATGGATACATGCAAAGAACAATGGGGTTACAGTGTTGCACAGGTATGATAATCTCAAACCCATACCCATACCCGAGCATACCCATGACATACCTGTGTCACACCTTAGATCTAAATGATTGAACTGATCAAGATATGATGTAGATAAATGTCGAGTGGCTAGGAATATTTCTACATCATCTAAGTATGATGAGAGTGGCTGTTAAGAACTGATCCTAGAGGGTTTGTCGGAATCCGATCGGACACTGCGGGTGTTATTTATGGAAGGTTGTCAGGTCGTTGCGGATTCGGCAGGGAGGGGAAATGGAAAGGACTTGGCTTCAGCTTGTAAGAAGCTGCGCCCTTCACCTCGTCCAGTGTCCTAATTTCAAGTTGGAGGTTTGGAGATAGGGACAGGAAAGTGTGGGTAAACATGGAAAGGAGTACAGAGGGACTTAGGTTAAGTTCAGATGAGGTTAGAACTTCAGAGGGAGACTGGAGGTCAAGTTGAACAGAGTTCAGACTCTTAGAGAACTGGGGTTTGGAGTAGAAGGAGGTTTTTGATTGGCAGATTAAAGTCGAGTCTATGTCAATATACAAACTGAGGAATACAAGGCAAAACTAACTAAGCTTAAATACTGTAGTCCGGAATAATGTGGAACAGGAACGAAGACTGTGGCAGTGTCTCGACTGCGTAGATAAATTATCTAGCGGGAGCCGCACAGGAATCCGTAGTCAAATTTGCAATAGAGATGGCAGCCTTGGGAAGGCAGCCATGGATGCTGTACAAGGCGGCCTGGTGCACAGCAGTGTGGGCAGTGCAAGGTGGCCAGGAATGAAATCGGGAGGCGTAGGCAAAAGTCATGTTTGATGTGCGGGAAAGAGTCGGATGGATGTGGGTTCCAATTGGGGGAGGAACAGTTCTTGACAGTATTTCCCCCTTAGTGCCGAGCCTATGAGGCACGTGAGGGTTTGAGTCCAAATGAGGAAGTTGGTTGAATTTTCTGAATGTGGTAATTGGTTGAAAAATTTTCACACTCTTTCCTTCCCCCATCAACTATCAGTTATGTCCCCTCCAGCAGTATCCACGCAGATCAAATTGGCCATGATGAGGGCTCAACACGAACAGAGGGAGTGGGCAATGAAGGAGCAGATGGAATGGGAGATGAAGGAGCTGGAGGAAGTGGCGAGGGAGGAGGAATGCCGGGTGCAGGAGGCACAGAAGGCAGCAGAGGAGGCTGCAAAGGCTGAGGAGGCGCATCAGGCAGAGGCATGGAAAAAGGAGGCATCGGCCGCAAGACGAGCGGAGAAGAAGCAGGCAGCTATGGCCACAGGTTTGGAGGATGAGGCCGAGGGGAGCAAGTCCCCCAAGAAAAATAAAGTCACCAAGTCAAAGGTGCAAGTGGGGTCAGAGGAGTCAGAGAGTCCAGTGCAGGTGCAGGCCACGTTGCCCTGCAAAAGGTGCATAATTGTTTTCCTTCTCAGTGTTCTCTTACTGACAAGTGGCCTAGATGCAAATATCAAAAGGTCTCGTGTTTCAAGATGGGTGCGAAGGGATGCGTGTGCGACAACTGCACGTGCGTCAAACATAAGTGCGAGGAGGTAGTGTGGGAGGGGCAGGAAGCCCCTGCGGCAAAAACAGTGGGAACGACGGGGGCAACCAGGGAAAACCCAGAAGTAATGCAACAAATGATGAAGTTGATAAGGAAGGGGTTCACTGAGGTGGCCAATGCAGTGCGGGAGTTGATGGGGGAGATCCAGGATGCTTTGGACCCCAAGTGGGTGGAGGAAGAGAGTGCCGGCGAGGAGAGCAACAAGGGTGACGAAGAGGTGGAGCAGGTGGTGCAAGAGTCCCAGCGGGAAAGACGTGGGATCCGAAAATCTGGAGATGACTGGGAGGCCTTCCAGAGATATCTGGAGAAAAGGCAGGCAGATGATGAGGAGGAGAGCAAGAGTGGAGATGAGGAGGGTGGAGAGAAGGACGAGGGTGGAGAAGAGGGCAAGGTTGGGGGAGAGGGTGATGAAGACAGAGAGGGAGAAGCAGAGGTAGTGTAGGGATCCGGTCAGATCCATAATTTTTTATTTTATTTTAATGTTTCTGAGTACAAACCAAGTGAATAAGTAACGTGAATAGTCTTTAAGCGGGTAATGGTCCGGGTTTCTGTGGGTAGCAGGTGTGAAAATCTGCAAGGAGTTCTTGGGCATGGTCAAGTTCCGTAACAGGTAGCCAGGAGGTCTCTTCATTGGTTCCCTGGTAACCTTCCCATCGGATGAGGTAGAGAATCTTGCAGTGACGTCGGTTGTCGACTTTGGAGTCAAGGACTTCAGCGATCTCATATTTGAGCTCGTCGTCGATGGTGATCAGAGGAGGTGGAGGTTGTACTCGATTTGGAATTGTGTTTGGGGAGTGTTTCTCAAGTTGAGAGACATGGAAAACAGGGTGAATGGCCCGCATGTGATTTAGGAGCCACAGGGTGACTGAGTGAGTGCCCAGGCAGGTGATGATTTCGAAGGGGCCATGGTGCTTTTCAGAAAGTTTCTTGGAAGGACAAGTGGTGCAGATATTTTCCGCAGTGATGTAGGCAGAGTCACCAATGTTGAAGGCGGGTGTGGGTGCCCGATGTTTGTCCGCAGGGCCTTGATAACGTTCTTGAGCAGCTGCAAGCTGTTTCCAAAGCTCCTGATGAAGGTCGTCTAAGTCAACGACGAACTTGTGGGCGCGCTGTGAAGCTAAGTCGTGTTCTGGAAAGATGGAAATGTTTGGGTGATAGCCTTTGTTGGCAAAGAAGGGGGATACGCCTGTAGAGGCGGAAGGAGCATTGTTGTAGGCAAATTCACCCAAGGGCAAGAGGTGAGACCAATTGTCCTGCTGATAGTTGCAGAAGATCTGAAGGTACTGCTCCAAGGTCTGATTTAGTCATTCTGTCTGACCATCACCTTGTGGGTGATAACCGGAAGTGAAGTGGATCCGCATGTCGAGCGCTTTTCTGAGGGAGCGGAAGAAATGGGAGACAAACTCGGATCCCCAGTCGCAAGTGACATGCGATGGAATGCCATGCTTGGAGAAGACGTGGAGGACAAACAGGTTGGCTAGTTCTTGGGCTGTAATTTCATTGACAGTTGGGATGAAGATGCCTTGCTTGGTGAGGCGGTCAACAATGACCAGGATAGCGGTGTGACCATCGGAGTCGGGTAGTTGTTCAATGAAGTCCATGGAGATGGAGTTCCAAGGTCGTTCCGGAACCAGAAGTTGCTTTAGGAACCCATAGGGCTTGTGTCGAGGTGATTTGGATTGTTTGCAAGTGGTACAGGATTTGCAGAATTCCTGCACAAAGGTGCGGAGGTTTGGCCAGACATATTCCCAGCGGACAAGCTGCTGGGTTTTGTTTTGTCCAAAGTGGCCAGAGAGGATGTGATCGTGTTTGTACTGAAGGACCTTGAGGCAAAGATCCGTGATGTCCAGAACATAAATCTGGTTGAAGTGGCGGAGAAGACCTGCCTCATCTATGGTCCAGTTGGGGTCGGTAGGTGTCGGAAGATGTGTGGATGAAAAGGGGTCAAGGGGTAGGGAGGTGTGGATGTTGTGGTGAAGTTTCTCAACATCCATGATTACTGCTTGTTGAAGAATGGGTGTGGCGAAATAGGTGGTGCAGAGGGAAGAGGTGAGCTGTTCCTGTGTGAATACAGGTTGGAAGTTGGTTGGGTTTATGGAGGTGAAGTTGCTATTTCCCCCTTTACAGTAGATGTCCCAACGTCTAGTGAGCGCATCTGGCTTGGCCCCTAGTTTTCCGGGGCGGAAGCGGATGATGAGATTGAATTGGGAAAGGTACTCAGACCAACGGGCCTGGCAGTGGGTGAGCAACTTGGTAGTGCTGAAGTACTCAAGATTTTTGTGGTCTGTGACCACATCAACCAGGTTTGCGGAACGGAACCCTTGAAGTACTGCCGCCAGTGTTTGAAGGCTTCGAAAATGGCCAAGAGTTCCTTGTCATGTGTGTCATAATTTAGTTCAGCGGGATTGAAGGAGTGGGAATGAAAAGCTACCGGATGGATTTCTCCATCCGCAGTGTAAACCGAAAGGATAGCTGCTAGGGCATAGTCGGAAGTGTCGGTTTCGAGTACCATCTGTGAGTCAGGTACCCATTGCATTAAGATGGGGGCGTGGGTGAATTCTTGTTTGAGCTTTTCAAAAGCATTGCAGCACTTCTTGTTGAAGTCCCATGGTGCGGATTTCTGCGTCAAGCAGGTGAGTGGGATGACAATGTCTGAGTAGCCGTTAATGAAGCAGTGGTAAAAGTTGCAAAAGCTTAAGAAGGATTGAATATCCTTAACTTTCCTAGGCTCCAGCCAGTCAAGCACAGTTTTGACTTCATCCTCAGACATCTGCAGTCCATCCGGTGAAAGGATGAAACCCAAATATTCAATGGTGTCTTTGTGGAACTCACATTTCTGTGGAGAGGCATAAAGTCCATTTTTCGGGAGACAGTGGAGGACTTCTTTGATGTGAGCCCCATGCTGGGACTTGTTGTCGGAATAGATTAGGATGTCGTTGAGGTATACGATGACACAAACATCCAGCATGTTGCTGAAGATGTCGTTCATAAACCGCTGGAAAGCTGCGGGTGCATTAGTGAGCCCAAAGGGGACCACCAACCACTCGAAGGATCCATAGTGGGTGCGGAAAGTAGTTTTCCACTCATCACCATCAGCGATGTGGACTAGGTAATAAGCATGCTGCAAGTCTATTTTGGTGAATAAGCAGGCTTTGCGGGGAGAGTCAAGTAGATCAGAAATGAGAGGAAGTGGGTAGCGGTCTTTCTTTGTAAGATGGTTAAGTCCTCGGTAGTCGACACAAAGTCGGAGACTACCATCCTTCTTCTTGATGAAGAGAATCAGAGTGCCATGCGGAGACTTGGATGGGCGGATGAAGCCTGAGCAGACGTTTTTGTCAATAAAGACTCGTAAGGCTTCTAATTCAGAGGGGGAGAGAGAATACATTCGGCCCGGAGGTGGAGGAGTATTATCTTCTGTCTCTATCTTGAGGTTGTAAGACCGATGCGGAGGAAGGGTATCCACTTCAGTCTTATTAAAGACATCAGTGAATTCATGATACTCAGGCGGAATATCGGAGAGGTCAGAGGAGTTAGCAGAATGGGCAGATAACCCTTCTGGAGCAAAGGTCATCTGAAAAGCTATTGCCCCAGGAAGTTTGCTAGCATGCGCATAAGCAGCGGCATTGATGAAGGAGATGTCGGGAGGTGTAAACTTAGGAGGAATGGGGGGTTCAGAAAGTGCGGAAGAGTCGAGGATTTCTACCGGAAGATTCGGGGACAAAGGTGATGTCAGGGGTGCTGGACCTCTATGATCTGCAGAGTGGAAAGCGAGTTGGCTTGAAGACCAGTCAATCAATGGATTGTATTGCTTCAGCCAGTTATGACTGAGTATGGCAGAACAGGAAGAGTCGAGCGAGGTTACATAAAATGACAAATTGAATACTTCACCGGCAGGGAAGGTGACTGGAAGTTTGATGATCTGAGTTATGGTGGAGTTGCAAGTTCCATCAAAGAGTCATAAACCGATCAGGTTAATGGATTCCATGCTGAGTTGGTTATTCAACATGAAAGAGGAGTCAAGGAAGCAGTGGGAGGAGCCAGAGTTGATAAGGGTTCGGAAAGGGGTGGAAGAGTCAGGAAAGGTTAAAAGAATGGTTAGGGAGTCAGGGTCGGAAAGAGCAGACGCGTTGAGACAAACCTAGGCAGCCAAGTGGGTAAGGTCAATGCAACCCCCAGCCCCAATGGCTGTATCCTGAGGGTTGTGGACTATTTTTCCGAGTCCGTAGTCTCGGGAATGACAGTGGATGCACGGGCTTTTGCAGCTTTGGATTTTGGGCAGTTTCCTGCTACATGCCCTTCCTCACCGCAGTAGAGACAAAGTCATTCTCTCATGTGACGTTCTCGTTCCTCCCCAGTAAGCTTGCCGTTCTTCCCCAACTTATCAGAGATGGACAACTTGGGCTTGTCCCAGGAAGTGTTCTTTGTCACGGAAGACTGCTGGTTGGAGGTGTTACCATGGGCAGAGTTTGAAGATGCTTGGTTTGTCGACGGGGAAGGGCTTTTGGAAGAGTCTTTCTGACTAGAGTTAGTGACGTTACTGGAATTCTTTGTTTCAAAACAGGATTCATCTTCTTGCATCCAGTAGATGTCGTCGCTGTCCTGTGCTTTCAAGCATAGTTCTGTGAGAGTATTGGGTTTACCACCCTGGAGCACTTCTATGCAAAGCTGGAGTGGAAGACTGTGGAAATAGCGGTCATGAAGGGCTGCTTCATTCCAGTTGACCCTAGAAGCTAATTCCCAGAAGTCAACGTTATATTTCATGATACAACCACCTTTCTTCATTGCTAAGTCTGAGAGAGCTTTTTCTGCATCTCTGACTGGGTCGTGCGGACCAAAGTTACTTTCCAGCTCAGCGAGGAAAGCTTTGTAGTCCCACATCCAGTGTGCGGAATCTGTCAGGTCATTCAGACCAGGCTCAAACCAACTGAGAGCTGATCCCTTAAGATAAGAAAGGATGAATATGATCTTTTTCTCATCAGAGGAAAATACGTGTGGACAGTCACGGAAATGAAGATTGCAGGAGACTAAGAAGTCTCTAAGTTTCTTCAGATTGGCACCGTCGAAAGTGTCGGGGTTGCAAACTTTGATTTTTTCGGTCTTGGGTGTGTTATTCTGACGAAGGGTGCGGATACTCTCCGAGAGGTTGTAAAGGACATCTATGAACCTATCCCCTGGGTCAGGGTTTTCCCCATGGGAGGTTGATCCTCAGGATCATTGGGATCGGGGTCACCCCCAGGGCCATCAGGACCACTAGGGTCATCGGGTCCACCGGGGGGTCTGTCCTCTAGACCAGGATCTTCCAACCCAAAGGGTTCAGGCTGGTTGATGCCCCCTACGTACTCAAGGGGAGTTCTTGATCGAAAACCTTCTGGGTTGCTGGAAGGTTGCGGGGCATGGGCGGACATGAGATTGGCACTGATTGAGGGAGCTCCTGAGCCGATTTGTTGGAAGATGTTTGAGGGTCTGGAAGACACTCCAAAAGTAGTGGCGGGTCGAGGGTCAGAAGGGTGGATTGCTGGATTGCAGAGATCCCTGGAATAGTACCGGCGCATTGGGAGTTTCTTGTTGTGCACTGGTGGGTCTCGGTAGGGGTCATAGAGAGGAAATGGATGAGTGAAGTGTGAGTTTGTATATACTGTTAAGAACTGATCCTAGAGGGTTTGTCGGAATCTGATCGGACACTGCGGGTGTTATTTACGGAAGGTTGTTGGGTTGTTGCAGATTTGGCGGGGAGGAAAAACGGAAAGGACTTGGCTTCAGCTTGTAAGAAGCTGCGCCCTTCACCTCGTCCAGTGTCCTAATTTCAAGTTGGAGGTTTGGAGGTAGGGATGGGAAAGTGCAGGTAAACGTGGAAAGGAGTACAGAGGGACTTAGGTTAAGTTCAGATGAGGTTAGAACTTCAGAGGGAGACTGGAGGTCAAGTTGAACAGAGTTCAGACTCTTAGAGAACTGGGGTTTGGAGTAGAAGGAGGTTTTTGATTGGCAGATTAAAGTCAAGTCTATGTCGATATACAAACTGAGGAATACAAGGCAAAACTAACTAAGCTTAAATACTGTAGTCCAGAATAATGCGGAACAGGAATGAAGACTGTGGCAGTGTCTCGACTGCATAGATAAATTATCTAGCGGGAGCTGCACAGGAATCTGTAGTCAAATTTGCAATAGAGATGGCAGCCTTGGGAAGGCAGCCATGGATGCTGTACAAGGCGGCCTGGTGCACAGCAGTGTGGGCAGTGCAAGGCAGCCGGGAATGAAATTGGGAGGCATAGGCAAAAGTCATGTTTGACGTGCGGGAAAGAGTCAGATGGATGCGGGTTCCGATTGGGCGAGGAACGGTTCTTGACAGTGGCCCATAACCTGTAGAAATTCAATCCTAGAATAGGCAAGGCTAAGCTCAGTCCTTGTATAAGCGACTAAGATACAAACTGTACTGTACCTAGAATAGGCAATGCTAAACTAAGGTATGGTAAGTAACTCTGGTGATGCGGCACTCTAAGATAATACTCACCTCAGTCCTTGTATAAGCGACTGAGGTGGCAGGTAATGTATCTAGCTATATATATGTTCTGTCAGACAGAGGGGGGAATAAGAAAGGGAAATGGGGTGTTTGTTCATATGCATCAAAGGGGTGCACTAAAAATAGCACATGCATCAAAAAGTGATGCGTTGTTCCATGGTGTGTCTCTCAACAGCCTCCTCTGTTGCAAATATGTCAGCTGGATATGCAATAAAGATAAAACCCATACCTCATAAAGCAGGGTATGTGTTGCTTTCAGCATCTATCTCTTGGTTCTCCAGGAACCTTTCGGCATGCTCAGTGCTTTCAGAGCTGTCAAGTTTAATGTCTTTGTCACCCCATGAGATGTCACCCCATGAGAATGGCGACTTGGAAACTTGCAATCTCTATCGAAAAAATGGTCTGAAGATAATTTAATGGATATAACTCCATCCAGGGAGTAGGGTGGGACATGGGTATGGGTTACTACTATGGGTAAACCCATGGTTAGTGTTTAAAGGTCCAGTCCGGTCCAGTTTTTGACTTCCAAATGGGGCAACCAGTCTAGAACTGACCCAGATATTGGAGGACTGCAACCAGACCCTTTATGACTGGTCCTAATTGGTCCATGGACCAAAAAAAGACTGGTTCTGTAAGGGGACTAGGGGGGTGCCCTGTGTGTTTTTCCTATTTTTTATGTTCATCCTATATTTTTCCCCACCTCATTTCCTTCTATTCTTCATTTTCTATGATTTTTCCGGATTTTATTACTAATTTTCCCTTGCTATCATGTTTGTACATGTTGACACTTTTATATTTAGAGGCGGAGTACCCCTTCCGACACATACCCCTTGGTATGATGTCATTTGGCGGCCTTGATCCGCCTATCTCCGCCTTTTTCTATTTTTAGGTTATATTTGATTTTTGTCATCTTCACATATACTGGGCATCAGCAAGGGGATCCTTAGAGTTTTCTCTTCGGATTTCCCTTTGCTAGGTGTGTCCCCAATGCCTGTATTATGTAGTATAATTTTAACTTTGGATTTCCCTTTGCTAGAGGCTTAGGTTGCCCTTATAGGTTCAGACCAGTCTTTTGTTGTAAAATTTATCGTGCCAAATAACCCATATGTATCTCAACAAATATGACCATTACCTCATATATATTATATTCATGGATAGAGATTGCAATGCTCCATAGACTGATCCAACATTTAAGCAATTCCGTCAAGATTTGACTGAGATATGGCCAAAACTGAGAGGACATGCATTCAAGTTGCAGTTTGTAGTTTGTAATTTGTAGTTTGTAGTTGCACTCATTTGGGCTGTTATATGAATAGAATCCCATGGTACAGATGATTAGGTGTGTTGTTGTTACTTTTATGATGTCATATAGCTGTACAAAAAAAATTATAGCTCAGGTAATAAGCAATGCAATCAAAGTTGTTCTGATACAACAAAATACTCATACAAAAATGTTTTTGGTCATATCCTTGACTGTTTTTGATGATCCAGGGACTGAAAATAAAGTAAATATGTGTGGGAGTAAGGTCCAACATACCTTGGGACAAAATACCAGTTGCAACCAGTTTTAACTGGTTTTTCATCGGTCCTACCATATTTTTCAAAATGAAAGACTAGGGTGTAGAACGGGTCACACCGTGGGTAAAATTTAACACACCACACCCACACCTGTCAACACCACACCCATTCTAACACCACAACCATGGTGACAGGTTTAACCCATGGTCTGTCATAAAACACCGCAGGTGTGACACTGTGTATATACACCATGGTTTTGACTACATTTTTGCCTCATATTCCAACATTCTACACTGTTGAACATCCTGCATTTGTATTATATAACCCCTTTACTAACTTAACTACACCTTGTATACAATACTTAAGTCACAGACAATAAATCTCTGTACAGAGGGTCTTATATTTAATTATTTCTGAAAAAAAAAAGACACCTCTGCCACTCAAGAAGAGCAACAGAGGCATTTGTGTATTTCATAACTCTATACAATACTAAAAAAAAGATAAAACACCATCTCGCTTGCAGGGCAAGGAGAGGTCCTTCCCCTTCTTTGCAGTAGTGCCCCTGCCCCTCATGGACAGCCCTCCCCCCCATTGTGGTGCCCCCTCGTTCCATCCCTGCCCTCTCCCCCTCTCTTCACAGTAGTGCCCTGCCCCTGAGAAAGAGTGGTCCTCCCCTGCATTGTGGTGGCCATCCCCTTCCCCATTGCTCCCCATTTCCACCCTGTGAGCAGTTACTCGTGGCGGTGGATGGGGGTGCTGCTGTGGTATCGGTGGTGGAGGTGGTTTGTCATCATTCTTGTCTCCCTCGTCCACCTAGTCATTCTCATCCTCCCTGTTGTTTCCACCCCCCTTGTTCCCCCATTGTTCTCATCCCGCAGTTTGTCTGTTGTCCCTGTGGTTGCTGGCTTTGTGGTGGCAGTCATCATTTCTTTGAATTTGTCATTGCTGGTAGTTAGTAACAAGGAAATGAAATGAGAAAAGAAAAGGAAAGAAAAACTCACCTATGGCCCAAGAGACGTTGATGTCTCTTGGGCCTTTTTTTTGGTTTTGCCTCATCTCCATCCTCGTCGTTGTCATTGCCTGTGTCATTGTTGTCCATCCCCTTTTCCATCCCTGTCCCTTGGAATTGTTGTTCCATCTTGTCGTCATCATCATCATCGTTTGTCCCTCGCATCCCCATCTCATGTTCATCGTTCATTGTTCATCCCATTCATCATTCTCTCCCTGCTGTCCTTGCTGTTGCCTGCTTACTCATGCTGTGAGCAGGGCTCATAGCAGTGGTAGTAGATGGCGGGTTGTGGGTTGTTGTGATGTAACATAAGTGGAACCTATAATAAATGAAGAACCAAGTTAGTTAAAAGGAAAATAAAATAAAATAAGAAACAAACAAGAAAAAACTTACTTGGGGCCCAAAGAACAATAGATGTTGTTTGGGCCCATTTTGTGTGTGATGCGGCCAACCCCTCCCTCTCCCCATTGCCTTCGTTTCCTCCATTCCCCTCGCCTCCCATCGTCCTCTGCATGTCCATGTTGTTGTGTTGTTGTCCTGCCTGCTCCTTCTTCTTGTTATCCCCATCCCCATCGCTCCCCATTTCCACCCTGCGAGCAGTTGCTCATGGTGGTGGTTAGGGGTGCTGTGGTGGCCGTGGTGGCCATGGTGGTGGCCATTGTCATTGTCGTGGTAGTCGCATCATTGTAAGTTAAACCTGTAAATAATGAAAATAAAGTTATGCAAGATAAAACCTGTATAGAATGAAAATAGAAGTTAGTTGAATCAAGAAAAACAAGAAATGAACATCAAAAAATTTTCCTGGGGCCCAAACGACAATACACGTTGCTTGGGTGGGCCATATCTCATCCTCGTAACCCCCCGCCCCGTCCCTGTCCCTATCCTCATCATTGTCTCCTTGCTATTGGTTGTGCCATGCACTGCATGATCAGCTGCTTGTGACAGTGGTTTGAGGTGTTGCAGTGGTTGTAGTTTCAGCAGCTGGAGGTGTGGATGCATTGGCTGGGATTGTCATGTCGTTGTGAGATGAAACCTGTAGAGAATGAAAATAGAAGTTAGAAAAATAGGAAAGGAACAGAATAAAAACTTACCTGGGGCCCAAACAATGTGTATCTATGTGCCATTTGAGCCTGGGCCTCGTCCTCATACCCCAGTCCCATCCCCGTGTCGGTGTTCATCTTCCCACTGTTCATTTATCTGGTGGTGGTGGTGATGGTGGCTATGTGGTCCCCTTCATTGTCCAAATGAAAGCCTCACATCCTGTTTGGACAGGGAGGAGGGTAGCGTTTCATGGCTGCTGTCAAGCTTAAAACACTGTAATATTAAACAAAGAACATATTGTTAGTTAAGTTGAAAAGAAAGAAATGAAAAGCTTATGATTTCAATGCAGGAGTCATCATGGTGAAAATGCAAGTTATCATCTATGGAAATAAGAAAAGCATATTATTAGTAGTGAAAAGAAAAAGAGAAGGAGAAACAATTACATACTGCTATGGTCAGTGTTACTGAGTGTTGTGGACTCATGGAGAGTGATAACAACGTCAATCAAGTTCAATCACCGTTGTCAGTTGTGTTCCCACGGTCTCAACACTTTGCATTTCTCATCTGCATTGAGCATTGTACAACGGGTGAAGATTGACATGCATAAATTAACTAAAATTGAGTAAAATACAATATGGTACTGGCTAACTGGCCCAACTTAGCACTACCCATGAAAACCTGCGACACCATGTGGATGGGTGCGGTATGACACAGGTTCAGGATTTCAGGCACCATACCCATACCTGTATACCCCATGACCCAAACACTGCAGGTTTACCCGCACCCGTGCTACACCCTACAAAAGACCAGCAACTGGACTGAAAAAGACCAGTCCATAAATAGACCACTGGTCTGGTCCTAATCAGTCCAGTTCAGTTCAGTTTTGGTCTTTTTTTTGGTCCTACAGACTGGACCTTTAAACACTACCTGTGGTGAAAGTCTGATGGGTTTGACAGGTATGGGTATGGGTGCCGAATTGCTGTACCTGTGACATACTGTACCTGTTTGTGTGGTGTCACAGTTATTTACAGGTATTTGTTTGGTACCCGGAACTTGCCGCAGTTCAATCAACAAGGACGCATCAGTGAGTCCATTGTTTAACATGGATTCAACTTTGCGTTGCCCATTGGTGGGTTCGACTTTACATCGCTCACATTTCAGAGGATCTAAATGACAGGCACCAACATGAGATGACTGCAATTGTCGCTTTGGCTCGTAAGTTTTTTTTTCATTTTCATTCATTTTCTGAATGACAAGCAAACTAAAACAAGGGCAATATGTATGTTTTTTTTTCTTTCTGTCATTTCATTTTCATTACTAACAAAAAAAATTAGGTACTAGCCCACTCTAACCATGAGGTAAGCACCCCCTGCCACATTGCAAGATTTGCAACCTCCCCCAGCTGATGAAACACATGAGATGGAAGGACAGCCACCACAGCACTCCCAACCGCCACCGTGAGCAACTGCTCATGGGGTGGAAATGGGGAGCATGAAAGGTGGACAACAACAAACGACCCAGCACCTGTAGGTTCTACTAAACTACTAGTAACAATGGTTCCCGACACCAGACGACTCACATCTAACCATGACCAAACCCCCTCCTCCCAGTCCAACCAGGATGTGAGGTTCTTGATAACAAACAGGAGTCAGCAGAGGAGGGCCAGGAGATCTGTGGAGGGGGATACCCATGAGGTAAGCACTACCCTGCCCAAAACACATGCCACATCACTGATGCCCCAACTCCTCTACAACCCACCACCATCACAATGGGGAGCAATGAAGATAGGCAACAATGGCAATGACAGCCACCATCACCACCACCACAGCACCCCCAACCGCCACTGTGAGCAACTGCTTGCGGGGTGGAAATTGGGAGCAACGAGGATGGCAACAATGGCCACCATCACCACCACCCACAGCACCCCAAACCACCACTGTGAGCAACTGCTCATGGGGTGGAAATGGGGAGCAATGAGGATAGGTGAGGATGGCGACAATGGCCACCACCACCAGAGCACAACAACAACATTATGGGTTTGACTCAGCGTCACCCATTACGAGCTAGACTTTGTGTTGCTCTTCTGTTGGGCCAGCCACAGCCACACCCACTACCATGCTCACCCCAAATACAGCCCTATCACACAGCATGAGCAATAGCCCAATGTCTGGATAGTAGGGGCTTTAAAGGGTGTGATTCACAACTATCATTGGGTGCTATACAATGGGTATTTCCTGTGGTGTTAGCCCTTCAGTGGTGTGGTGTACTATGGTGTACATACACTGCAGTACCTGTGTGAACACCATGGTGAAAACCCATACCTGTGGGTATGGTGTTGTTGGTGGGTGTGGTGTATGCAGGTATGGGTACGGTAGGTGCTAATCTCACCTGTGGGTGTACCCATGTCAAATCCTACTGGGGAGTATCCAGACATTAAAATAGCTGCCAAACAAGGTGTGTAGGAACTGTGTAGAAGTCGATAGAATGGTGTTTGAATTTTTTTGAATTTTTGAAATTTTATTTTATTTTAATTTTTCAATCACTTGAAAACACATGGGACATGAATTTCTGAGAGGTCTTTAGTATATTTATATGCTATCTCTAGAATGTAGAATGTATCTCATTTAAAGCATTTCTATAGAATGAAGGACTCATTCATGCCAGGCTTTAGCCCCAGTAGGAAGTCTGTCATTTACCTAAGATTTTCATCTATTTAGTTAGTTTGAGTTGTTGAAAATCAATGACAACAAAAATGTTGAATATACCATATGTCCTGTCCATTGAGATAGATTTTACACAATTTTCATGCATTGTATCAATGATAATAGATGCAAATCGACGATTTTTTTTTTTTTTTTTGAATCCTATTTATTCTCCTTTGTGGTAAACCATAAGTAAAATGTACAGTATGTGCAATGCTGTGTGATCCTTCTCTATATTAAGTGTCTTCGTCATCTGCTTGGAGGGGCCACAGAGTGGCCCTTGAAGCACTGGTGGCGCTTTAATAGTTGGTGCTGGGACCATGAATATTGTATGCGTGTTCATCTCTCATGTTTCTTCATCCCCGTTCTTCCCTTTCTTTTCCCTGTTCTTCATTCAATTCCGGCAGTTCCCCAAATGTTCCTCTCCATCAGCCAGTTTCTGCAGCATATCTAAATAGTGCCCAGAGTGTTTTTCTCATTGTGAAGAGTTTTGTGATGTTTACATCCCTTCCTCCCATACTGTTACACAAGTTTTGTCTTGCCGCTTGATGCGCAGGACAGTGTAATATGTAGTGTTGTACTGTTTCGTCAGCCTGTTGACATGCAGGGCATACTGGTGAGTCTGCTTTCCCTATACGAAATAGATGCTTAGCTAAAGGTGTGTGTCCCATTCATAGCTGTGTGAGTATGCTGGCGTGTTTCCTTGGTAAACCTGTGATATGGTCGATGTATTTGCTGGATGGTGTGGCTGGGTCTGATTTCTTCATTCGGTCATAACGCTTTGATTTCTGCCATAGCTTTTGTTATGAATTTTGTTATTGTAACCCAGGATGACCAGATGCATGCCGGCAAGGCCGGGTACCTTATTTTTCTTTCACATTCGACTTGACTCATTTCTGATGGAGACCCACCCCAACCAACATGCTGCGCCACAGCATTCCGTGACATTGGACCCTTGACATTGGATCCATGATGTTGGACACCTCATGCTTGGCATGAGGCTTGTTGTTCCATTGTTCTTTCTATTATTACTTGACAAGGATCTCGCATTCCGATTGGACGATAGACATCTCTGAAACTGTATATAAGCTACAGTAATACTGCCTGTATTCCTTAGCTTGACCTAATTCAACCAATGGTCTTAGACTCAACCAGAACACTCAACAGTCTAGAAAGTCTCTAGCTGTGATCAACCTGAACTCGACAGTTGGAAAGCCTCCAACTGTGATACACGAACCAACAGTCTACTCAGAAAGCATCTGAGTATGGATAGCTGTGTCAACTTAGGAAGCACCAAGTCCTGAACAGAACCCGATTATGATCAGGCTGAGTTAAGACCTATAGTCTTAACAGCTTTTGCGTGGTGCATTTTAGCTTTTCGTTGTAAGCCCATTTTATTGCTGTTTTGCCTCGTGGTAGTGGTTTCTTGAGTATTTTTGGGAGTTTCTCCATGTCGCTGCTGCCATCTGTGATTGCCTTTTTAGCTTGTTCATCCACCTGTTTGTTACCTTCAATCCCTTTGTGTCCTGGTGACCATCTGATCTTGATTCTCAGTCTGCTGTGTTTTTTCTGCAGCATGGCGACGTGTTTGTGTAGTGCATCAAAAATGTAATGACCTGTAGTGGGTTTCGTTAGCTGTGTGGCAGTGATGGCGGCTTGACTATCGATATATATTATGGTGGACCGTATTCCCCACTCCTTCTGTATCAGTTTGGTTCCTAGAATCGCTCCTATTCCTTCTCCCTTGTACAGTGTGGTGTCATTGTGAGCCGAGCTGGTATTGTACTTTGGTTTTTAGCCCTCCATTTCTGTATAGGACCATAGCTGCCCTTATTTTTCCATCCATACCCGAGCCGTCTGTGAAGACTTTGACGTCAGAATTGTCATTTTGTATGTCTTCAATTGCTTCATCAATGCTGCTGGCTATGTTTATTTTGATGTTCAGTTTCCAGTTTGTTTCGAATCGTGTAGCTTTGATGGTTTCCATCTTTGTGGGTTGGATGTTGTATTTATGCATGAGATTGTGGAGGGGTGTCAGGTGTCATTTTACCAGTTTGTTTGCAGCGTTTTTGATGGGTTTGTGCAGTGGGTGTGATTTGGGTAGCGTTGCCAGCCATGCTGCCGCATGTTGTCAGTGCTTGTCTACCAATAGGTGGAACGGGATGAGGTTTGCCATGGTTTCTATGGCGTCAGTCGCAACAGTTTTCATTGCTCCCATTATCATGATGGCTGCTCATCTTTGTATTGTTGCTAGTTTGGTGATTATGGCTTGTCTGGCTTGTCCCTCTTTGTTCTTTTGCCTACATTTTGCTGTGGGGTGAGGAATATGTCAGCTGCATATAGCATTTGGGGTACTGCAATTGAGAGGTATAGCTGCTGTATATATCTTGCATTTATTCCTCACAATGAGCATGCGATCCTGGTGAATTGTATCAGCCAGTCCTGGCCTTTTGCGAGTGCCGCTGCACATTGTCCTTTCCAAGTTAGTTTGTTGTCCACTATGATTCCTAAGAATTTTGCTGTTTCTTTTGATGGTATCCATTGGTTGCCTAATACTAGTGCTTGGTGTGGCATGGGTATCCTTTTCTTAGGGTTGATCGGGTGGGGGACATGTTTCTTTGTAATGTCAAGAAGTTGGAATTTTTCAATGCCAAACTCACAGTTGTGGGCTTTTGCCCATTCGAAGACTCCTCCTGTTTGGTTCATTATGTTGTGTAGTTTCTCATGTGTTTCTGCAAAGTCTTTGCTGATGACTATAATGACCATGTCATCCACAAAGAGGAGTATCCATTCACCTACTTTGAGCACTGGGACTTTTAGGAGGTCAGTGTTGTATAAAAGGTAACATATTCCTGAGTACGGGTCACCTTGGTCTAGGCCGTTTGCTATGATGAAGGCTGCTGTTTGGTAGTCATCAAAAGCAAGTGTTGTGCATCTGTTGCCTAGTTGTCGTTTCATCCACTCCATGTATTCCTAAAGGACTCTGCATTTCCTCATGTTGTGTATGAGCCTGTCGATATCTATGCTGGGGAAGGCACCTTTAACATCCAGGAATAAGGCTGATGCTACCTGACCTTTGCGCCATGCATCTTTCACTGTTTTCATCAGTATGTGTATGGAGTTTGTGGTGGTTCAGCCTGGTCTGGCACCAAAGTGGTTTGCTGGCAGGATGTTGTGTTTTTTGCACATGTTGACAATGTCTTCTGCTTGGCAACTGTTGAGGAGCCATGCTAGTCCATCTGATAGTACTATGGGTCGCCATGCATTTGGTGAGGTGTAGTCTGGCTTCCCTGGTTTTTTCAAGACTAGTGTCTCTGTGAGCGCCCATTCCTGTGGATAGAAGTTTAGCATATTCATAGCATGGAATAGGGGGGCTAAATGTGGGACGAGATCTTCTCTGGCATGTATCAGGACATAGTTTGGAGCTGATCCATTCTTCGTGGCCTTGTATGGCTTCATTTTCTTGATCACACTGATGGTGCTCAACCCAGAAACCCAAACAAAACCCACAAAAAGGCTTTGGATGGTATAACATGAGTCAGAGGAAGGATGCGAGGCCCTCTAGATGTCACCTGTCAGACCGACTGTCAAATAGTCATGGAACAACTGCTTGTTGAAGCAGTTCGAGGCTAAAAGAATGTGTTTCGAGGACTTGCGATGATTTGCGAGGGGTTGCAATGCTTTTCGAGATGTTGTGATATTTTTCGAAGAAGTTTTGAGGAATTTCGAGTGCGCAGATATGTTTGGACACAAGATCGGGGGACTAGATGAGTAGTAGAAGTGAAGAAAAGGCTAATCGAGGGAAGCGAGAGCAAAAATAGCATAATGCAAGGAATTTTGAGGAATTTTGAGGAAGTTTAGTGTAAAACACCAAACTTCGGACTGAATAAGACTAAACTGTACTCTCAAATCACTGTGATCTGGGAGGAAGACGATGACTTTCCTGTTTTTCTTTGTATCTAGTACATCTTTTTATATAAAATAAAGAAAGTACCTAAAAAGGCTAGAGAACATGTGTAGAACATGAGGCAAAGGATATGAGTTAAGGCACAAGGCCAAAAAGGAGACTGGAATCCAAACAAGAAAGATATATATCATATGATGAAAGAGTAATAAAGGGTATAGAACTAAAAAGGGACTGTCCTTTGTGTATAAACTGCCCTAAGTCTCGCAATAATGTGTCCAGCGGGTTCTGTGTGCAATAGGGACTTGGAACAAGGCTGACCTACTATCAGCAGGTTTGAGCACGAGTTGGAATACTTTCTGCTGCATGGTATTCCACCATATAGATAACAAATGCGGCGCCCAATGTCGCTCACAGTCTCTCGATATCGATCGATGACGCTCGACAATGTTCAATTGTGTTCGATATGATGCTCGATTGTGTTCGATGATGCTCGACCATGTTCGATACAATGTTTGACAATGTTTGACAATGCTTGACGATGTTTGATAATGCTCGACAATGTTCGATTGCGTTCAATATGATGCTCAATCGCGTTTGACGATGCTTGACAATGTTCGATCACGTTCAATATGATGCCCGATTGCGTTCGATACAATATTGTGCTTGGTAGACTTGGTCGGGAGTGGTTGCGCTGCTTCTGGGACCTTGTGCGAGTTATCCGATGTGATTAGAATGTGGCCAAAATGGTGAATCGGCCTTTGAGCCGAGGGGACAACCTATCAGCGCAGTGTATTTGGTTGTCCGATATGTTCTGAAACTTCCATCTCGGTGGTGGGTATTGGAAGTCCTGTGGGACTGGTGTTGTTGATGGGTTTCTCAGTGGGAAGAAAGTCTCATAGAATAGTTGTCCTTTGGCCGCATTGTCCATTGCTTCCCTGACTACTCGCTTTGTCACCGGGTCTTTGATTTGTAATGTCGGGATTCTGGATTTGCCTGCATCAGTTGCCTGGGACATTAGACTGTGTTTGGCAATGGAAATTCACATTATTCTCAAGGCAGCCAAGCAATGCCGAGTTTCCCAGAGATTGTGACATAGGTGTGACCATCTACAATCACATTCCTCAGGCTTATCATGCCAGAAACCCACCTCTCATCAAGGAGCCCGTCGATCCCAGAGGTCAATCCCACTGGCGACTCTGCTGCTGATGTGCTCGGAGATCCTGGTGCCCAGTGCTCCTGGTCCAAGAAAGAGGAGGAGCTTCTGATCCTATTTCTCTGTGATAACAAAGATAAGTAGGCCGATGGTGGTAACTTTAGAGCCGTCGTCTGGAATGATGCTGTCAAACACCTGGCACCGCACCGCAAGAAGGGGGGTGTGAAGACAGTGAAAGCATGCCAGTCTAAGTATGCACGGGTACGTGATTGTCTCAGTTACTTGATTTCTGGACTAACCACAATGACCTAGTTACGATCTGCTTACAACATGGTTACCACTCTGAAGGGCCTCTCAGGATTTTCATGGGATGCTGAATGAGGGATGAATATTGGTGTAAATGAGAAGTGTGCTTGGGATATGTATACAGTAGTACACCTTATCCTTTGTTGATCAAGGATTCTGATTGTGATTACTGGCTAGAAACACCTGGGTGCAAAGTCTTATGTGCACAAGGGTTTTGTGCTCTACGATCTCATGGCTCCACTTATGCCCAGCCTTGGAAAAGGCAGCTATGCCTTTCGTCCATCACAACAATCCAGGGGTGCTGCTAGTACGATGTCAGTAGACCAACAACCATCGGAAACTGAGGGATCTGATCAAATGGATACTGGTCGCCTGGCTACTCCCCCAGTAAATGGTGATCCTGACCTACCACCCTCATCACCGCAGCCTCCACCACCATCATCTCCCCAGCGTCTGACACCATCTGTGCCATCCACCTATGCCACATCTCCATCCACTATGTCTACATCTCCATCCGCCAAGCGCAAACAGTCTGCGCTTGATGCTAGCCAGCTCCATTCAGAGACCAAAAGGGCTTGCACAGCTACACCTCTCTCTGGTGCAGTCGCACTAAATGGAATCAAGGAGACCTTAGTTACATTTAATAATACTATTGAGTGTACTCTTGGGCAACCAGATCGAATGCATGCTGATACATCACCAGAGTGGCAGTCTAAAGCCATGGATCTCGTCCAGGAGAAGGAGGGTGATTTGTGTGATGAACAGCTTGTTGTGCTTATTGATCTTTTCCAGGGAAATACAGGTGCGGCTGATGCATACATATCACTGAAGCGTGACACACTCTGTCGGGTGTGGGTTCAGAAGCATCTCATTGAGCTTGGCTTTCCTCAAGCATGATTGTTGTATGAAAACGATACTATACATTTCAATATGATTCTGACTATACTACAAAGGATCATGTCAAACCCTATGTGTGAGCTCCTGCTGATATTGATTCCACATTTACTGGGCAATGATTTCCTTCCTCCGATCTGCTTCTTGCTTCTTGTTTCTTCTCGCAGGCCCTGTTGCCAACTCTCCTTCATGTCCTCCTGGTTGTGGATCTTCCATATCATCTGTAATGTAGTCGTTGATCTCCTCGTTGTCATATTTGCGAATGAAGTTATGGATTGCTGCGAGTGCTGGTGGGATGAGTGCCTGTATGCCCATGTCTACATCAGGGCTGGATCGTAAAATCCTGAAATGATTCTTGAGGATACCGAACATTCGCTCAATGATATTACAAGCTGATGCATGGCAAAGGTTGAACAATTCTGGTGCAGTAGCTGGGCTATAAGCATATAACTATAAGCTTAGGTGCAAAAGACTATACTTGAAAATTACAGCATACCAAAGCTCAGCGCATGCCCATTCAGCAAGATGATAACATACCCCCCGAAAAGGTATGAGAAGTGCAAGACAGATAGGGAAGCCTGCATCTGCCAGATAGTACCTATCAGGAGGAATTTTCATATCAGTGATACGGGCATCGTTGAACATGGTTGAATCTGAAACAGATCCCTCCCAGCCACTGAAGATATAAACAAATCTGTGATTGAAATCGCATGCAGCAAGACAGTTCTGGGTTACACGCCCTTTGCGGTCACGAGCAATAGCATGTTGCTGTGCTGTACCAGAGCAGTTGAAATGTGTTCCATCAATTGCGCCAATTGCACCATCAAAATATGGGTGAAACTTCGGGTTGTCAAGGATATATGGGGAAATGGGGTCATTGATTTTTGGCAGCCGGACAAAGTCAGAATAGAAAGGTTTGGATGAAAAAATGAGTAGCATCTTCATGAAATATCTAAAGGCAAGTCACAGTTAAAATAAATCTCTAGCCAAAAGGAGGGAACATACTTGTGAATTGTATCATTCAAACGTTGAAACCTTTTGCCTACATGTCGAATTGAAAGCCCTGTAACACATTTATACAAGAATATTGCCAGCTGTTCTTCAAGGAGAACATCCTGAGAGTGTGATACTCCGATGATTTGGAGGTATGAGATGAGGATCTGAAAGACATGTTTATGGACACCAAGCTCACAGCGAATGTGCTTGGGGTGACCATTTAATAATTCAACAACCCAAGCAGCACCCAACAAAGCAGAGGTATGGTAAGGTGTTTTGTCGAAGAGTGGTGTGGCGAAAGTAACAGATGCAGCTACAGCAGCATTGATGACAAGACTAGCAGCTTGTGCAACGAAGTGTTTCCTCTGATTGTGGTCCATAGAAGATTAACCAACAAACATATCTTGTGAAATATATATACAGAGGAGTACCTATCCCATTAAAGCAAATGGTGTTATCTTGTGTAGGTCACTAGATGTGTCTTGTGCTGCACAAGTACATGTATCTTGCAGACGAGTACATGTATCAGATATCTTGCAGATGAGTATGTGTATCGCATATCTTGCAGATGAGTACACATATCAGATATCTTGCAGATGAGTACACATATCGTGTATCTTGCAGATGAGTACGCATATCACATATCTTGCAGATGAGAGCACATATCTTGCACGCAAGAGCCCCTATCTACAATGTATGTGAGAGCACGTATCTGCAATGATGATCTGAGCAGACATCTGGTGTGCAAGACATATCTTGTATGTATAGACGAGTGCGCGTATCACATATCTTGCAGACGAGAGCACATATCTTGTGCGTGAGAGCCTGTATCTTGTGCGTGAGAGTCCATATCTTGTGCGTGAGAGCCCGTATCTTGTGCATGAGAGCCCGTATCTACAATGTATGCCAGAGCACATATCTGCAATGATGATCTGAGCAGACATCCGAGTCTGGTGTGCAAGACGATCTTGTATGTATCCCGTGCATACAAGACTGCACATATCTTGCGTGACAGCTTTTCCAAATCTGACTAATCTAATCAGCAAAATTTGCAAAATATACGTGGGAGAAGAAATCCATTTGTGTTCCCGGACATGGTCTTACTAGTTTACTTGCCTGCCAAATGCTGGATTTGTCGAGCCCTTCCAGCCACTCAACCCAGTGCTCCGCTTTCGCTTTCCATATCATTTCAGAGTAGTGGTTTTGTTGTTGGTGGTATTCCTCATGTACCGGGTGTTGGGTATTTAGGCGATGGTATTTCGCTCTTCTGCCGAGTTGTTGCATTCTCTTTTTCTCGTTTGCTAGCTCTGTTGACCACCATCATTTCGAGTATGGGCTCAGTTTTGTTAACTTGACGTGTTTCTTGATTGCTTTCTGTATTGTTTCATTTAGTACTTTGAGTCTGTCCATGAACATTTGGACATTTTCAATTTCTGTGGGTGGAGGAAGGTTAGCTAGGTCGTTTTTTAAGGTTTTTACCAGCTCGGGCCAGTCCGCTAGTCTGAAGTTTTGTCTTGCTGCCCAAGTTGCTTTTGGCACGTGGATGTCTAATTGGGTTATGATCGGATAGTGGTCTGTTCCCACTGGGCATGCTGCATCATCCGTTTTGCATTTGATTATGGCGTCGAGAAGTTCTTCACTGCAAAAAATGTTGTCCACCCTGGTATGGTTTTTTGTGCTGTGCAATCATAGTGTCAGTATGAACGCCAGCAGTGCCATCTTCATGTTGTGTTGTCCTAGCATATTCAGTAGTGGTTGCATTAGGTCTAGGTTTTTGCGTGTAAATAGGTGGGTGTTCCATGCTTCATCCCATAGCAGGTGGTGTCGATTGAAGTCTCCTATCCACATGGTGTGTAGGGGTCCTGCTACATGCTGTTGCTTCTCTCGATCTTGCATGTATGCAGTGATGATACTCAACCCAGGAAAACCACCAAAACAGCCGATGAGGCAACTGATGATATTTGTGACGAGTCAGAGGAAGGGTGCAAGTCATTCCAAATGTTTGTGGTCCAACCTATGGGTTGATAACTAGTTGGTACTAGTCATGAAGGTAGTGCTATAGCAACCAAAGGTGTTTGGCATGGTCCAATTGAGTACCGATCGATATCGAGGACGATTGACGAGATTGACGGCGGATGATGTTGATCGTTGATGGTCGATGTGTGAATTCTGGGGACCTTTTGATACAATAGTGTTTGAAGACTATAGTTGATGGCTATGAAGTGTTGGAATAGTTTGCTAGTGCTAATGATCAGAGGATCGTAGGAAGATCGAGGACCACAATGGTCGCAGAGGTTTCTCGTTGATTGAGAAAACTCATAGAAGTTTAGATTGTTTTAGAGGATAGATCTGATTCTTAGGACTTAATACAAGACAATAGATGAAGACGATTTCTTTTTTTTTCCAAGTAGATACTACAGAGTTTTATACGTTTTAAAAGAAACTTCCTAAAATGGTATAAGAAACATGTGTAGAACATGAGGCAAAAGATATGAGTTAAGGCACAAGGCCACAAAGGAGACTGGAATCCGAACAAGAAAGATATATATCATATGGTGAAAGAGTAATAAAGGGTATAGAACTAAAAAGGGACTGTCCTTTGTGTATAAACCATGCTAAGTCTCGCAATAATCCATCCAGCGGGTTCTGTACGCGATAGGGACTTGGAATGAGGCTGACCTACTATCAGCAGGTTTGAGCACAAGTTGGAATACTTCCTGGCACATGGTCTTCCACCATTTAGATAACAAAGGCAGCACCCAATGTCGCTCATAGTCTCTCGATATCGATCAATAATGCTCGATGATGCTTGATGATGTTCGACGATGCTCAATCGTGTTCATGGTTGTTTGAGGTTGATCGGGGATGTTTGATGGTCATTTAGAGGGATCTTAGGGGCTTTCGAGGTAGTCCTAAGGTTGTGCAATGTGATTTCTAAGTATGATTGACGCAGTTGATATGATATCGCGCTCGGTAGACTTGGTTGGGAGTGGTCGCGCTGCTTCTGGGACCTTGTAGGAGTTAGCCAATGTGATTAGAATGTGGTTAGAATGGTGTATCGGCCTTTGACAACCTATCAGTGGATAGGTGTGTTAGCACATTGTTGTTTTTGCAGTCATTGTAGATATTAATTATTCATAATGTACCAAAGTTCCCCATGATTTCTATTGCCGTGATGTCTGAGTGTTGGAAGTCTATCTGTTTCCATGTGTCTGTTAATAGGCTTGCATTGACCAGGATGATGGATCTTGTGCTGTCTGGGTGTTCCTGGTGGGTTCCCAGATATACTGTGGTCCAGTTTCAGTTAGTGTGGGTCTTACCTCTGAAGTCAATGTAAGGTTCTTGTATCAGGCATATGTCATATTCGTCTTGTCTCAGGCTGTCCAAGAGATCCAGCTGGCTTACTAGTGATTTGTTGGTATTTTGTTGTCATATTTGTAGTGGTCTTTGTTTTCTGTTTTGTTGCTGTGTTTCATACATATTCGAGTGGTGTTAGTTCCCTTTGGGTTGTCTATGTTAGGGACTACCGTGGATGGACCCGGGTCCATCCGGGTGAATATCCATGGATGATGTACTAAAGTCCATGGATATGGGTGGCATCCATGGATCATCCATGGGTATCCATATGAATACTACTATTTTTTATGCTCTCAAATGCTCTAATATATGTACCATGGTCTATTAAAATGGTTTAGCAAGGTCAATTACCTCCTGGAGTGCCTTGTTGGCAGTTGGCACTAGTGTTGCCATAGTGTTGCCAGTTCAGAGTTGACTTAATTGTATTTCGCGATTTCCAGGCGTGGGAGTGCAAATCACGTTTCACATAAGAGACAGAAAATGTAGCTAGGGGAAATCCGGATCTTTTCAGTCTGTAACACGAAGCAGTCCGACCACTCTATCATGTGTTATTCACATTAAGCCATTTGGACGAGAGTCGACTGCATCCTGGCGGCTTAATGTAAATAACACATGATAGGGTGGTCGGATCGCTTCACGTTGGAGACCATTTGTTGATTAAGAGTAGAGTAGCTTGTGCAGCAACACAGACAACATTGGGAAGTTCCAATTCCTTGTCATCACAGACCAGTGTCATGGACTGCTCAATAGAGTCCAGCATAGGTATGACATCTGCTATAAGTGGAACCTGAGACTGTGAAAACAGCTTTGTGGGCCCATCAAAGACCTATTAGAGATAATTAATTGTCTGCATCGTCAAATATCAGACAAGTGACCTCAAGTACTGCACTAAGTGTTTCTGCAAGATCCCACTGGTCTTCTGAAAGCCAGTAAGCCTGGAGTTTGTTGATGGCTGCACCTGTGAGCTGTTCAACTGGACTTCTAAAGTAGAGGTGAGCATCTAGGCAAGTGAGATCTGAATTCCATTGGGTAGGAACTCGGTGATCAAGTGTCTCCTTGTTACCAGACAGATCCTTGTCATTTGTAACAAGTATATCAAACTTCTCCTTTAGTGTTGAACTATCATGAACACGCCGTGCAAGGCCAGCAACCTGGGATTTCCTAAATTAAAATTGAATGTTGTGAAATAAATATCCTTACATGTGGAAAAAGTTGCAGTGCCATCTTTTCCTCCAAAGGATCAATTGAAATACCCCTTTTCCTCATCATTTCAATTGCCTGGCCACGAGTAGTCTTGACAATGGCAGTATCATGGGCATCTCTACCATCATCAGGCACAGCAGCTGAATCATTCTCAATGCCTGCCTCATGAACAGCAAGTTCATCATCAGAGTCATCATCAGCAATAGCAGCAACTGTATGGGATTTTAAATCCTGAACAGTGATTTACAAATAAGATTTTAACATACCATTGGCAGCTTCAGAGTCCTTAACCTTCTTTTTAGGCTGCCCAAAAAAGAAGGATATAAATATCTGAATGCTTGTTGAGTCAAGAATAGTGTAAAATTTCAGTAACACATACTTTAGCCAAGAGATTAATAATGTGTGGAAAACAGTGTCCACGAGCTGCCATCCCCCAAAAGGATGGGATAAGTGTTGGAAGATATCTGGCCAATACATCATTGTTTCCTGCATTGTCCATGCAAAGTGAAAATAGCTATAATAGGCTCAGATTGCATGAAACAAGAGATAAGTTAGTAACAAACAAATTTGTCAAGCCCAAATCACCGTAGACAGCTGGCAGTAACCTCAGTAAGATATTGTCCATCATGTTTTTGAGTTAATCTGAGATGGATAATGCATTGAAGCAGCAAATTCTCATAACAAAATTCAGTGCCAACCTTATAAATTCCAGTACAGCACGATGAATATCAAACCAGACAACAACAAGTCCAAGAAATGATGCAACTATTGGAGCTGTCCACCCATCAAGTACAAGATGGATAGTGCTATTGAGAGCCTTCAAATATTGTTGAGCAATAATAATACCATACAAATATATAAATGACAGACCATAAAATAACTTTGGACATGTTTTGACATCTCAACATACATAGCTTTAATATCACGAGAAACTGTTTGAGGAGAAGGGATAATTGTTCCGGGTCGGAGCTGCCTGGTAGTCATCATCCAAAACCGAATTGAAAGGACGATGGTTTTTGGCACATCGTAGAGCAATCAAGGTGCGATGGCCTGCAGGTGTATATGGCTCACCAGCTGGTTGAACAGAAGCTGCACCAGCAGCAACACCTAGATGCTTATCACAAGACTGTACACCCTCCTGGAGATTCTTGGTTCCATGACCAATAGACATGCAAGGACAAACATGAGGAGTATGATTAGTGGGGTCCACCTTGCATGTGAACACAAAGACCAGCTTTTTGGGCTTCTGATGGTCATCCACCTCACGATGGAGAGTGATATTGAAATGATCATAAACCTTGGAATGCCAGGTAGACTCAGAAGCCTCTGAAAAAAACAACACAATGTTCATGAGTTCCATCATAGTACTGGCATGAGAATTGACATGTACTGATAATCTCACTATCAGCTAGGGACCATACCTCAGCATCTGTCTTGCCCACAATAGTCTTTTTCACAGCACGAGCCTTTACAGGAGAGATAAGGACAGCAGGAGTTGCAGAGTCTGTATCTGAGTCCTCAGTGGATGTCTCAGCAGTCAATTGAGCACTAGTAACTCTTCTAGCAGCTGGAAAACGTCCCCGGTGCATTGTCTAGCACTACAGAGGGAAGTGATGGGGGGAAACAACCACGAAATGGCTGCCAGATGTTGTTCAACAGCTTTGGACAGCCTCGATAAGCGGAGTTTGAATATCTATATTTAAGGTGTACCGTGTAAACCTCGAGTATATTTTGTCGTATACCGGTACCCATGAACACCATATCTCTACGGCCCAGGTACAGGTGCCATGCTTATCGTGGGTTTCCACAAGGTTACCCACAAATTCATGCATTTACTCAAACCCCGCATTTACCCCACATGTCTTGAGCGGCACCATGTATTATATAATATAGTATAGACTGTACAGTGTATATAGTATAGACTGTACAGTGTATATGCTACATACAATACATATATACTTATAATAATCTGTGAGCAGATGCTCATGGCGGTGACATTAGTACCT
The DNA here is from genome assembly GCA_026075535.2 of Tricholoma matsutake. NCBI lineage: Eukaryota > Fungi > Basidiomycota > Agaricomycetes > Agaricales > Tricholomataceae > Tricholoma > Tricholoma matsutake. The sequence continues at coordinate 8,989,110 of AP026543.1, read as the reverse complement.
AAAAAGTGTGTTAGTAAAAATGAAACAAGAAAAAAAAACACACCTGTGGCCCAAGAGATGTCAATGACGTCTCTTGGGCCTTTTTCCATTCGTTTTCCCTCGTCCTCTCCAGGTTGCGCCCATGATCCACCCTATGAGCAGTCGCTCGTAGGCGTGGGGGCGGGTGCTGTGTCATCCGGGGTCGGGGTGCTGTGTCGTCGGCTGCTGGTGCTGCTGGTGGTGTTGTTGCTGTGCCTCCTTGTTTTCATCTTTGTTGTCCTCTGCCATCCTTGTCCTCATCGTCCCCCCTCTCATCCCGCCATCATTTTGTGTTTTTGTCCCCCTCTGGCTGTGTCCCCATCTCGTCGTTCCACCCGCAATCCACCCCACGAGCAGTTGCTCGTAAGGCTGGGGGTGGGTGGTGTGTCATGGTGGGCGTCCTGGAGCCATGGTGCTCATTTTCATTGGGTGCTGGGTCGTGCTGGTGTCCTGGTGCTCGCCAACGTCGTCGTCGGCTGCTAGCACCCGCGATCCACCCCACGAGCAGTTGCTCGTGAGGCTGGGGGCAGGTGGTGTGTCGTGGTGGGTGTCCTGGAGCCATGGTGCTCATTTTCGTCGGGTGCTGGGTTGTCCTAGTGTCCTGGTGCTTGCCAACGTCGTCGTCGGCTGCTAGCACCCGTGATCCACCCCACGAGCAGTTGCTCATGAGGCTGGGGGTGGGTGGTGTGTCATGGTGGGTGTCCTGGAGCCGTAGTGCTCATTTTCATTGGGTGCTGGGTTGTCCTGGTGTCCTGGTGCTCGCCAACATTGTCATTGGCTGCTAGCACCCATGATCCACCCTGCAAGCAGTTGCTCGCAGGCTTGGGGCAGGTGCTGGGTGGTTGGGGTGTACTGCAGCTGTTCTTTGTGTTCTGGGGGTCCTGGTGCTTGTTGGTGTGGTTGCTGGTGCTGGTGCTGGTGTCGTTGTCCCTGCCCGTGTCCATTGGTGGTGCTTGTGCTGTTGCTGTTGGTGCTGGCGCTGTTGTTGTCTCCCTGTCTCGGCCTCCCTCGAAGTTGCACCCATTATCCACCCCGTGAGCAGTTGCTCGCAGGCATGGGGCAGGTGCTGGGTCGTCCTTCATCGCCATCGTCGTGCCTGGTGAAGAAGGAGGTGGGGGGTTAGCATGACATGGTGGGTGTATGAGGCTGGGGGCATGTACCTTGCAGGTACCCCGCTGCATGGGCCTCCCGGCACCTCCCTGTCTCCCTGCTGTCTGGTCGTCATCACCCCCATCATCCACCCTGCGAGCAGGGGCTCACAGCGGTGGTGCAGAGTGGTGGGTGTCATCCATCGGCCATTTCGCAGCCATATCTCTTGTTTTTACCCTAAAAATTAAAGTATACTTAATTAGTATAATACATCATGTAAGAAAGAAGAAGAAAACTTACTATGGCCCAAACGATGCTAATTGTCATTTGGGCCACATTGTGTGCGAGCTGGCTCATTTGTGGAAACAAGCGGTGTTGCTGGGCTTTGTGTGTGTTGTAGTCGTCATGGGAGTCGGTCTCGATGGAGTTGGAGTGGTGGGAACAGTGATGGAGCAGAATGGCATTGGCGGCCGTTGATAGTGGTTGGAGGTGGTTGGGGTCGAAGGAAGAGGTGGTGATGGGCAGTGTTGACGGTGGTTGCATGCAGATCTGATCATCAGTGGTGCAGCAACGGTTGTGTTGACCACGTGTGAAGGGTCTCGGTAATCAATGGGTCAGCAATTTTTAATACCATAGTAACCATGCAGAACCCGTGACCTGAACACCACGGATTTTACCGTACCCATACCCATACCCATACCAAGACTATATTACTAATTACTCATTTAATTAAATTTAGTAGTAACCATCCGTTCATCCATGGATATCACCCATGGAATATCCATATCCATATGGATCCATCCATATATCATATCCACGGATGGTCATCCGGATGATGGCCATCCATGGTAGTCCCTAGTCTGTGTCCCCGGTCCTGGTTCCAGTCCCGGCCCTTGTTCATTCAGGTCTTGGTCACCCCATGTTGGATTTCGCTGTTCTTGGGTTTGCGCATTTCCCATGAATTCTTCTAATGTTCTTTGTGTTGGTCGGACTGGCCACCCATTATCTGGTCTTTGCTAATTTTGTATCACAGGGGGTCTTCTGCATCTTTGTCTTACTTCTTGCCAGTTTTCAATGAACCTCTGTTGTTGTTGTGGGTCTCCTTGTTGTGGGTTTCATCCTGGGATCTGTTGCCATGGCTGCCAAGGTTGTTGCTGGTGTTGTTGTTGCATTTGTGGTTCTGGCTTGTTTAGCAGTCTCCATGTACTTGGGAGAGAAGTAGGGAAGTACTTATATTTGTTTTCTGGTATCCGTTCTTGTATTTTTTCTCTTTCCGCATTGAAGGCTGGGCAATTTTGGTCAGCCATGCCGTGTCCTTTTGCATTCGTACCTGTGCAGTTGGCGCAGCAAAATAAGTTTGAGTCTGTGATTATGCACTGTGTAGTTCTGTGGTGGTTGCCGCATTGTGCGCATGTGTCTACCTCTGCTTTGCAGTCAATTGCGTAGTGTCTGAATTTTTGGCATTTCAGGCATTTTCTTGGCTCTGTTAGTGTTTTTCGGATGCTTACGTGCTTGCCTTCTATGAACATGCTGATTTGGATTGCGGTGTTTGCCGTTTCCTGATTGTTGAATCCTAGCATTATGTGGGCCACTCTTTGGTTGGTGCTTCAAAGGTGGGCCGGCTTGATGTATCTTGAGAATACGATTGCATCTCGTTCCATCATGTTATCTTCCTCTACCTTGGCATGGGTGAAGCTGGAGCCTGCATCAAATGTTGTTGGGACAAACTCTGCGATGACGTAGTGTAGCTTGTTTCACATGTTCGAGGTTCCGTTGAAGTGTGCCATGAACACTTTTTGTACATCTGCTAGCCTTAACCAGTTTGCCGACTCCTTCATGTTCATCTGGTATAGGATGTTGCCGTTGCATAGTTTCTTTGCTCCTATGAAGGTCATGTGTCGGGGTTTGTCCAATCCTTCTATCCCCATGAGGTCAAGCACCGTGTTTGCCTTTGCTACCAGGTCTTTTTCTGTTAGGCTGTCAAGGGCATTTTCAGTGGTATTTTTATCTTTTTGAATTAGTATTTGCTTATCCGCCATCTGTCCTCTTGTTATGATTTCTTCGTGGATTGGGTGTGGTTGGTATTGGACTGCAGCTGCAGCTGCATATGTCGATGGTTGGTTTTCCTGTTCAGTGGTTTTTTCTGTGGTTTTTTCTGTTAGTTCCTGGGTTGCCTGTGCTAGTTGTTCTGCTGTTTCCTGGAAGCCATCATTGAACTCTTCCATTTTTCCCATTATTTTCTTCACAGCTTCGGTGACATGTTCAACTGCATCTCTCATAGTTTCTACATTTGTGTTGAAGGTTTCCATGTGTTCCTGTAGTTGTTCTTTTACCATTGTAGTGATATTGTCTGCCATGTTTTGTGCTGCTGCATCGGCAATGAGGAACACTATGGATCTGATTCCTTCCATCAGTGGTTTTGACATTTTCGCAGCTGAGTGTCCAAACTGTAGCAGGATGTGAGCTAGGGTTTGCAGGTCTACAGGTTTACCTGGTACGATGTATTCTTTGATTGTTAGGAAGGTGATCGCTTGCGCTTTCATTTGCACATCCATGTTTAAACTGTCTGAGTTGTCAGTGTCTTTCTGTGTTTTCTTTGTCGTTGTCGCACTGGTTTTCTGTCTTGTTTGTGGTATTGCAGGTGCAGTGGATTGTGACATAGTTGTATGGTAGTTTAGTGTGATGTAGTTAGAGTTTTATGATGCTATTCTATTTCTATTGATGTCCCCCCTCTCCTTCTCCAGTTTATAAACTGTGGGAATTATCGAGGTGGTGGCAGTAACAGATCAAGGAGCGTCCCGACGATATTTTGATTACTATTGATCTTGCTAGATTTCCTTAGAATGCAGCTTTTTTTCATCATAATAGATATCATTCTATTATGAATGATTACTGACAATTACAATGATTATCTATTCCTATTGATTATCCCATCAATTCCTCCCAACTCAATCCTAGACCAGTGACCGTTCCCTTGTACATGAGCAAGCTATAAGGTATCGATGCTCACTCATACCTGTATGAGAGAGTGGTTACAAGTCTAACTCAATCCCTCCAAACCCAAAGACGTATTAAAAAAATGCATAAGGCCATCACTACAATGAGCCCATGACACTGTTCCGATGAAGCACGTGAAAGCAGAATTGAGTGTGAAAGCACATGAATGGCAAGTGAAATGGGATAAGCAAAAGTGAGATGAGCCCAAATTGAATGGGCATGATCATGCATGAATGCATGTGAATGTGCTGTGGTGCAAATGAAACCAAAGCCACAGTCCCAAAAAAAATTAGGTTGCAGGAAATGAATCAGTAGATTAGTGAACCTTAGCATGAACACATACACTTTCTCTTCTTTTTTTCACCACAAGGGAGGAGTTGGACTGGCTGGCTGGATGCATGTGCCAAAGAGATGACTGGCAGGAAGGGATAGTGGAGGAAGGGGGCAAGGCAAGCTTGCTGATAGCAAAACCTGCTCCTCTGGTCATTCCTCTTTGCCACCTTCATGACTCTGGAGGCAAACCTGCCAACATTTTTGCCACATATATGCTGAGGCTCCTGGCAGAGCCTGCACCAAGTTGCCTCTCGTTGCTGCCAGATTACATACACCGCACTATGATGAATGTGCACAGGCCTGAAAAAGGAAGCCCACTCACTACGATATCAACTGTTTATGCAGTTCACAATGCATGGAGGTTATTGGTATTGTAGATCTGGGCCGAACAACAACGATGACATCAACAGTTTCTAATTATTCTACTTAAGTTCAAAAGAGGGTCCATGCACTTCTTTCTTCTTTCCATTATATTATGACTCTCTGCTGTTCAAATGTGTCCCTTCCCTCTTTTCTCCCACCACAATCATCCTGGCGGTACCTGCCTCCACCTCATCCTCCTGCCCTGTCATCCTGCTTCATGCTGTCATTAGCTTGTAAAATAATCTTCTAATTAGAACAAATACTGTATGCACATTCCTAATTAGAAGAGTCTCGATATATACAAAATTATGCAAAATCTCTCCTGTGTCTGAAAATAGAAATAAAAGTATTTTATAAAAGAAAACTCTCTACTTATGATGAAATTAATGAAATGGCTCAAGGAATATTTCTGAGCTTTGAGGTATGTACTTGTCCAATTGGGCCAGGGCTAAAGCCCAGTAGGAAGTCTATTGTTTACCTACAATTTCTATCTATTAGTAGCACATATGCCTGAGTATTTCTCCACCCAGTTGCCATCTAACTGGCCACTAGGCTGGATTTCAGAACATTCCAGTTTGAATTGTTGAGTCCCTTGTTAAATCATGTGCAAGATTTTATTGTTCATGTCTGTGAAGCTCATGTGGGCTGTGGCAGGCCGCATTGTTTGATCATATTCAAGTTTTGTGATGTTATAGATTATCTTTTGGTCCAGCTGTCCTAACCAAGTCCTAACTAAAATGCCAATGGAATCAATCTGTTGATGGCAGGGCGAGACACAATGTGTGGCTCATCCCGCTTGCAATTACACATACATATGCTGACCCAACATACGTCTCTAGGTGCTGGTTGTATCCTTGCAAAGAGTTGATCAATAATGGGTCTGGAAAACTGAATAGTATTAATATTTCTCCAGATCCCAAATGTAGTAATATCATCATTATCACTTAACAAAAAAGTATTTCATTTTATATATATAAATTATTTAGGTATATTATAATATGCTTACACGTTTACCATCTAAAATCCTCGAACAGTGCGTAGTGCGATTGTAGAGGTCATATAGTGCTTAAGGGCCTTCTGAGCAGCAGGATAGGTGCCAACGCATGGAGAGCAGAAGATACGACCGCTGTTGCTGAGAAAGTGGTACGTCTAACGTGAACAGATGGCCGTGCGTGCAAAGTTGCAGCTACGATTGGATTTAGGGTGCCTCGAACTATGAGGACGCTATCATGGGTGGTGCAGGCCAGCGAAGCCCACAAGGTACTTACTCAGGATCTAAATCTCTATCTCTTGACCTTCTTACCTCTCCTTGTTGCCTTCTTCTCCTTACCACCCTCCTTCCGATCGACATCATCCGCCTTCCGCTTCCGCCCCGCCACAGGAGCCGTCGACTTCACACTGACAATCGTAGCAGGCTTCCCACTCCGTCCCCCGCCTCCAGCCTTCGCAATATTAGCCACCTGCGCTTCCACATTACCCCAGTCCGCAGCATCATTGATAGCATACCTAAAATACATCCATCCTGGTGAATATCGGTATCAAATCGGATGATACAGCACGAGGGGCCTACTTACTTGCTGAGGTCTAGCGAATCGATCATGGCCCGCTGCTTTTCCCGCAGAGCAGTGGTCACTTGGTCCCCTGCTTCGTTCAACTCATCTTCCAAAGTAGTTTCGACGGGTTTCCATGTGTTTTGTGCAGTGGTATCAACACTGGCAGAAGGATCTGGGAGCTCGGCGCTGATAGCGGCTTTCTGGATATCCACCAATCGTTTGCTTATTTTCCGAACGACCTTGACGAATAGTGCGAGTACTTGTGACACAGGTAGCTGAAGTTCTGTCTGTAAAAGTATCGTTGGAATCATAATGTATCTTCCAAGTGGTATGTTTGTTGCTCACTTCTACCTCCTCAACTGCCTTGCGCTGCAGCCCAAGTGCCAATAAAATCGCGCTCTGCACAGCGCTCAGTCTGACATCGTCACCGAGTCGCTTCTGAAAATACAGCGATGCCACTGTGGGCAATAGATCCAAGATGATATGATAATCCAGCATGTTATTAGCATAAGATTCCAGACGCTTGAGGTCAAACGGTGTGAGTAAGATTGACAGCTCCGTCGACGTCAATTCTAAAACACATTAAGCGACTGGACAATAAGTTGGGAAGAAGACAACCGACCTTTCGAGACATCCTCATCCGGCTTCTTCACCCCTGCATTCGTCGCCTCAAGCAGGCTTAGTGCAGTCACGCTCCCAAACTCTCGGAACTTGAACGACAGCAGGGAAACAAATCGTCTTCGAAAGTCTGTTATATATATACGCACACATGTCAGACACCGAAAGTCTCAGGGAAGGTAGCAATCCAGGTTCAACAAACCTTTTGCGAACTCGCCCAACCACTCCAAGTCGCTCTCGACTGAGCTATTCAAGCCTCGCACCATAACACACGCATGCTCGCCCGTAAGCTCGCTTGCTGTCTGCCGTATATACAATGGCACGTATCCCGCTCGCTTCCAGAACCTGACGACAACCACATGAATCATCGGGTGTATAAATATACAACAAAGTATTCGTACCGTAGCAGCTGCGGCGTTAGCCCATAAGATACACCTAGGTAATCTAGGTTTTCGGGTTTTCGTTCCGTTAGACGTTGAAGGAGTGGTGGCATGGCTGATACAGCTCTGACGGTTGGTTGGTCTGTGAGGAGGTCGGTCATCTGTGGGACAAAAGAGACAGATAGTCAATTAGAGGAAATATGCAATCGACGGCACGAAGGACGAACCGAATCAACAGCAGCAGGATCTGGATACTCCGGCTGTGCAGGGGTAGACTCATTAAGGTTGAAATATTCTCCGGTATAGAACAAGTTCAGCGCCTGCAACGCCCTCGATCCATACCCCATCTACGATGTCAAAGCACAATCAGCCGCTCCAAACTCACAAGCGAAAAAAAAGGCAACAAACATTCGCATAATCCGGATGACACGCAATTCTGACCACCCTGGCACCGCTCAACATCCCGAACCGTTCCTCCTGGAACTGCTGGCTCACAAGCCACGGAATCATGTCTCCACTTGGCCTCATCCCTCTCCCTAACCCATCCATAATCACCTGCTTACTAATGTTACCTTCTAGCGCGACTTGCAGCACTACCAAAGGCTCCGGGAGGTGACTCTCATCGTCTTTCAGGGGAGGTAAGAGCACAAATAAATGATGTGCCGGCGCATCCGACATGAGCTGCAGGTCATTGGGCTGATTCTTGTAGTGAGACGCGACGTACAAACTCATCATACGCTGCAGGAACACCTCGGACGCAGGATGATACGAGAACAGTGTGTCTCGGCTCACATAAAACAGCTCGCAGGTGGAGGGATGCGGACAGCCTTGCACAGCGGGTTTTTTTGGAAGGACGGTGGCGTCGAGGCAGAGAAGCCCGTTAAGCCACTTTTCAATCTGGTCACCGGCGGAGTAACGGATGGGGGTCTCTAGTTTGATTTCGCGGAGGTTGCGGGCTTTGGGTGCGGGCTTGTGTGTGGGCTTTTTGGAGGATGAAGCGGTAGCAGCGACGGCAGTGTCATTTTCGTGGTGTGTGGATGAGGCGAAATCTTTGGTTAGCGATGGACGGGTGCTTTCACGGAGTTGCTGGATGAGTTTTAGGGAAAGGGAGCGCCCAGTACCTTCGTAGCCATTGATGGTGGATGCGAGGAAGACGAGATAGGGTCCAATGAGATTTTTCACTAGAGGGAGCGGAATTGCAGCTGCTTCGTCGATGATGACTAACTCAGCTTGGCCCAGCACATGGGCATCTTCAGGTTGTATGTACTAAGCACCAATGAGTAGACAACAAAACGCCTTCTTAAATAACAACATACCTGAATCGTCTGTCGATGGTCCCTGAACACATTCACCCTCACAATCGCCTTATTAAAGTCTGGATTCGTGCTCTGCGCAATATCATAATCCAAGTGCTCCTCATACCCCAACACATCCATTCCTTTGAAGATGAACTCGAACAGCGTTTTTAGGTTCTCGGGACTGGGGCTCGTCACGAAAATATTCGAGTAGCCATGCGCCAGCGCCGCCGCGATCGCAAGGCCAAGGGCCGCACTCTTTCCTCGTCCACGCGCCGCTGTCAGCGTGACGGTCGAGGACAAGGTCTTCTCTGCAATAGCGTCGATGAACGTCAGGATCGCCTGTGCCTGGTCGAGCGTTTTGGTGAGTTTTACTAAGTCCCCGGCGGGTTTGGTGTCTTCGAGCGAAGATATAAGTTCCTTTAGCTCGGGATCGGAGTTGGTCTCTTTGGACTTCCCGGGATGGTCGTCAGAGATGGGGGTGATATCCTTCCCTCGGGAGATGGGAAGGACATTGAGTTCATCGTCGAGGACGAGGCAGTCGGCGCAGGAACCGAGGGAGAGGATAAAGCGCTCGTTGAAACGTGCAACGACAGAATCATGTGAGGAAGTTCGGTAGCGTGCGTGCACGTCCTGTCGAATGCATTACGTTTGAGGCAAGGAAATATGGAAAATACACATACCATGGTAATTGTGTATAGTTGCCTGAGGGACGTCATAGTTTTTAGTAGTAACACAATCAGCCCCCCGCCCTCTACCGTCTCAATCGTGCGCGCAAGGAGATTGGGCGTGATGGCTTCAAAATCTTGCAAAACACACATCCCATAGGTGTTTCCTAGAATCTTCTGTGACTCTTTATAATAGCTGGAGGTGAGAATTAGGCGATTCAATGATAAGGCAGCATCATGACGCACGTATATCGAATATCCGTCACAGTAACGAAAATCTCAAATGGGTTTTGTTCGTTTGGTTCCCGAATACCTCGTTTCACATCTCGCTTAATCTTTGCCTCTCGCTTTTTCCGGTGACTATACATAAATTGTCAGAAATGAGAAAAAGATGATCGGCTGTCCCACCAACGCAGAAAGAGATAAAGTACACTAAACTTACCTAGTAAAACCTAATTCCTTCTTATAACACCATAAAACAGAAGGTCGAGCAGAGACCCGTGCTTGGGAAAGCAAGAAATGTAGATTTACAATCTACACAAAGCTGAATAGGTTAGATTTCACATATGGAACGATAGCCTGACCTGATCCCTGCCCTTGTCGCCCACTAGAGCTATGAAAGAACGATGGTTTTTCTTGACATTGTTGTTGATGAGAATTGGTATGCGTGGATCAAGTTGTTTCCGCATTCCACTGACAAAGTCGCGATGGAATCTAGCAAATTTAATCTTCTTCAAAGTTTTCTTCCCACGAATTTGGCGGCCCGGGATTGCCGACTAGTTACATAAACGCTTACATAACCTACGGAACATCAAGTCACCACCTGTCACCACTTGGTCACCACCAGCTTTTGACTGTGGCCAAATCGGATCTGTAATTTAGAGACTGACTTTTGCCCAGATTTTAGGAGTATTTAGCATCAAAACAGTTTCATTTGCAACCTTTTTTTCACCAAGATTCAGTCAAGAGACCAGTCATGTTGTGTGACATACCTTCCATATACAGTAATCACATGGTCCTTTGGACACCGAAACCAAATTTCATCCACCATTCTTGACCACAATCATTTTGAGTTGGCAGATTTATCATAATGTACTTGTACATGCTATATTCCAAACCCCAGTTTGAATTAGTGTTGCCACAGCTTAAGTCAGCTTACTCTACCAACACAATCAGTTCGTCAGGGGGTGTGACCTGTGACCAACCTGATGAAAAGTCATTTTTGTCAGGTTGTGAAAAATTTTGTGACCTGGGGCAATATTTTGGTTCCCAGGTACCTTTTGTTTCGACATGAAGTGTGTGACCTGTGACTGATGAATTGTGTTGGTACAGTAAGCCATGGCAACACTAGTTTGAATGGTGCAAATCTGAGTGAGCTATGGTTGAATTACTGGTGTACAAAGGACCAGGATGGGCCAAATTTGGAAATCAGATTTCCCACTCCTTCTGAGATCAATCCCCATTCTATGAAAACTTTGAGGACATTGTTATGGTCCACATATCTTCCAAAGAGGTCTATCTAACATATGGAAGTGTCATAGTCACCAGGGAATGTCAGGAGGTCCATGAAGGAGGGCATGGATTTAGTATGTACTATAGTATGGGTTGATAGTAGATAGTGCATATGCAGTTGTTGAGAATTACACCGTGAGTGCACACTTTGATGCATGTGCTATATTTGGCACATCCCTTTGAGGTGCATGTTTGTATGCATGCCACCGATTCCTTTATACCTCATCCTTTCTTTATTCCACGACACTTATATATACAGTATACAGTTACCCAACCACCTCAGTCACTTATACAGAGACTGAGGTGAGTACCATCATACTTAGATGCGAGTCTTTACTTACTGTACCAATAGTTTGATCTTGTTTACACTAGGTACAGTATACGCGAATAAAGTCACGTATACAGAGACTGAGTTTGATCTTGTTTACACTAGGATTGACTTTCTACAGGTTATGGGCCACTCCTGTCGCACTTAGACAATGGTAGAAATTCTCCTAGCCACTTGACGCTTGCATACATCAATTTTGATTGATCTGCCCGATCACTAGATCTTGGATCACAACTTAATGGAATCGGGTTTCCTGACACATTATTCCCTCCCCTTTGTCCTCCAAATGCTTTCCGTTTGCCACTACCCTTCTATCCTCTTCATGACCATTTCCACTATAACTGCCAAAACCAGCCCACCATCCATTTCCCTCATCAAATTATCTGTTCAATACTCCGGGGAGAAACTCGACAAGCTCAAATCCAACTACAAAGAGTGGTGCGAGGAAATCACTATCACCCTATCCTTGAACAGTCTTTATGAGTATGTTACTGGCGACATTACTGAACCTACATCTACGGAACCACGCTCTCGCCAACTGGAAGGCTAATTCACGCCTTGCATATGCCTTTTTAGCCTCCAGCATTTCTCCTTCTGAGCGCCCTTTTATCGACATCAAGAAGGGCCCTGATGTCAATTGGATGACACTCAAGGACCATCATCAGAAAGAAGGACCTGTTCATCAGGTTCAATTACTCCAGCAGGCACTTTCTATTCAGTGCACAAAGGACATTCCGCTCCCTGAAATGGCAGAGAAGATTTGCAATCTTATAGAACGAGCTTTTGCCATAGGAGACATCAAAGCTGATCTCCTATGTTGTATTGCACTCCTTAATTCCCTTAGCGACAACTTTCCTCATGCACGTTTGATCATATCCTGCAATATTGCTGCTTCGACCACCACTTCCCTATATGGGTCCAAGGACATTCATTTATTCCTGGAGAATGAACAGTCCTTACTCAAGAACGATCAGTGCAATGACTCCCATTCTCCTGTCACTCTCACTGCTCGCGCAAAACCTTCGAAATCATCCAATGTACCTACTTGTGGGAACCCGGTTTGTAAAAGAACGACATATGATGGAGTATTGTATTAAGCCTGAAGGAGGTATGGCTGGGAAGACTATTGAGGAATTTAAGGCAGCTCGTAAGTTAGCACTAGAGAAAAAGACACCGGGATCAAAGATTCCGATCATGGTAAAGGATGTCAATGGGCACGCATTTATGGTCATGGTCGATTCCGAAGCTGACGTACTGACCCTGCCTCGCTCAGAATTTGCTGGCCTTGCCAGTGATCCCATTCCCACTGCCACTATTGACAAAGTGGAATATGATGGCTGGGTTGTCATTGAGGAGGAGGCAACTACTACCATAGATTGGAGTCAACACACTTCCACACCTGCTGACAATGCATTTGCTGCTGAACCCCTTGACCAAACCCACCGCACCCAACTATCCTTAGATGACTACCCATTCATTGTCGACTCGGGTGCGACTGTGCATATATCACCTGATCAAAGTGATTTCCTCACCCTTCATCCAACTCCACCCTGATCTGTCAGAGGCATTGGAGGGACTTTGATTGCTGCCGTTGGCATCGGTGACGTCAAACTTCAGATAGCCCAAGGTGCATCAATCATTTTATGTAATGTGCTATACATACCACATTTGGCAGTCCGCCTCATCTCTGTAGGTATACTGGCCGACGACTCCAATGCCATAACACATTTCAACAATTCAGAATGTTGGATCACTGATAAGTCCATGGGCACGATTATCGCATGTGGATCCTGCCTTTCCAAGAAACTTTACTCCTTAAATCTTTGCTCTGCCACTGCTGATCATGTATTTGCTGTACACATATCTCCCACCTTAGAGATGTGGCACCATCGCCTCGGCCATGCAAATTACCAATCACTCTGGGATATGGCAAAGAAGGGGACGCTCACAGGTGCGCCCGTCGTCTCCACTCTCAAACCACCCAAATGTGAATCATGTGTTCTGGGTAAACAGACAAAAATGCCAGTACTGAAGAAGCGTGAAGAGGGGCCTGGGCATAGAGCAACAAGGAAGCTGGAAAAAGTTTGGGTGGATCTATCAGGGCCACATGCCATACAATCACGTACTGGGAATTCATATGTTATGGATATTGTTGATGACTATACCTCATTTCCTTGGTCGATACTGCTTTGTAACAAAGACAATTCATTTTTGGAACTAAAGGCCTGGGAACTTGCCCGAGAAGCTGAGACTGGACTCAAGGTTGGGACATATATCACTGATGATGGCAAATTAAAATGACATGAAATGGAAGCTTGGTTGAAGACTCAGGGGACTGATCAATGATTCACCGCCCCCCACACTTCAGCGCATATTGGCCATGTTGAACGCATGCATCAAACGCTTATGGCAAAAGCATGCACAATGTGAATTTATGCATGTTTACCACCTTACCTCTGGAACGAATTTTACCTCACAGCATGCCAAAACCACTACCTGTTCCCTCAAGGGTTGTACCCCTTGGGAACTATGGTTCAAGAGAAAACCTGACTACTCATACCTCCATGAAATCAGGTGTCGTGCATTCGTACTCATTCCCAAGAAGGATAACCCAAAAATATTTGAACGTTCAATTGAATGTGTATTAATCGGGTATGATCCAAAGTCCAAATCTTATTGATGTTATAACCATGCTATGCAGAAAATTCACAGTTCTTACCATGTGAGGTTCCTTGAAAGTCATGATGGCCATATACCCCTTGCACCCACCAACTCCAGGAATGACGACACAGTCGACCACACTGTAGGGGACAAACAGACCCTCAGGCCCTTGTCATCAAATGATGACGATGATGACGTACCTTTAACTGAACAACTTCCACCCAACCAAAATGACCATGTCATGGCCAAACCACCACGCCACTCATCACGCATACCCATCCCCACTGAGAAACATTCAAGTGGAGGACCAGACATCACAAGAACTGCAGCAGCTGTTCAAGAATCAAGGGAGAGCACTGCCCGGATCAAGGAAGCACAATGGGAACAGTGGGCAGCCACTGTAGCTGCACGCATGGACTCTGACCACACACCAGATCTGACAATCGATCATGATCGTGATGCCATCACAGAACTATTCAACAACCTTGACCTTGGTGATCAGGTGCATCAATTCCACACCTTGATCTCAGAGATGGTAGATTTTGATCCCAAATCACTGCAATTTGAGGATGATCCTAAAATGTGGGAGGAGGCTAGAAGTTCCGTTGATGCTGAGAGATGGAGAGAGGGTTATTTGGAAGAGTTGAAATCACTGAAAGACATGGGTGTTTACAAGCTCATCCCCCAGGACGACGTACCGCAAGGGAAGCAAATCTGAAAAGGGAAACCGGTTTTCCACATCAAGATCTACCATCCATGTGACTCATCACCACATCATTGTTGATTCACCACTGTTAAGTACTGAGCTGGAGGAAGGAAGTCGTCAGATTTTCAGTCATACCCAGATGTTAGAAGTTGATGAGGGTGGATCGAGCAAGGCAGGGAATCTGATGGGAATCCGGGGCAGGGTTTACTTGATGTGCCATACCAAGTGGGGGAACAGAAAGGACTTAGCTTCAACTTATAAGAAGTTGCACCCTTCTCCTCATCAAGTGTCCTAATTTCAAGACAAAGAAGGTAAGGGGAAGATCAGAGGTCCAGAGATTTTCCAGAGAGGAAGAGTTAAGTTCAAGTTAGACTTAAGAGGATGGTTTGGAGTGTAACAGGGTTGGACTTAGGTGGGTGATTTACAAACTGGTGACACAGGATGAAAGTAGCTAGCTAAATACTAAAGGCCAGAGGCAATAGGGGTTGATTCAGTGGGAAAACATGCTCGCTTCATTCCCACTCACACCACTGTCAGTGCCCTGGGTGCCACCTGACTCTATCTCCACCATGTGTGGAAATTACATGGACTTCCTGGTGCTTTCCTCTCTGACCGTAGCCCTCAGTTCATGGCAGAGTTCACCCACAAGCTGTACTGACTTCTGGGAATCAAACTCCTTGCTTCAACTGCCTATCACCCACAAACTGATGGCCAGACTGAGCACATCAACCAGAAACTGGAGCAGTACATCTGCATCTTCATCAATGAGCACCAGGACAATTGGGATGATCTTCTCCCCTTGGCTGAGTTTGGATACAACAACCATGTCCATGCTTCCACTCAACAAACCCCTTTCCTCTTAGACACTGGATGGCATCCATGCATGGGATTTGAACCTTGCCAAACTCCCTCACACATGGAGACAGTGAATGAGTTCACAGAATGTATGTGGGATAGCTTGGAGGAAGCAAAGGCAGCCTTAGCAAAGGCGAAGGATGACATGGCATGCTTATACAACCAACACCATTCTCTGACCCCTCAGTACAAGGTTGGTGATCAAGTTTATCTTGACTCCAGTGACATCTCCACTACAGGTCCATCCAAGAAACTTGCTCATCGCTTCCTGGGACCTTTCCCCATTGTCAAGTGTGTTGGAACACATGCCTATCATCTACACCTCCCAGCCTCCATGTCCAGACTCCACCCAGTCTTCCATGTCATCAAACTTCTTCCAGCTCCCCCAGATCCATTCCTGGGATGCCGTTCATGTCCACCACTGCTGCCCACAGTGATCGAGGGAGAACCCCAGTACAAAGTTGGGTTGATCTTGGACAGCTGGTTGTGTCGAGGAAAACTCCAGTATTTGGTGCACTGGAAGGGTTATGGGTATGAGGAGAACTCATGGGTTGAAGAGTCCAATGTGAATGCCCCTCAGTTAGTCAAGGAATTCCACCGACAGCACAGTGCTGCACCACATTGCATTCAAGTCACTGACTTTGGTTGTATGTGATTTTGAATGCATCGGGGCGATGCATCTTAGAGAGGAGGTGATGTAAGGGGACTAGGGGATGCCCCGTGTGTTTTTCCTATTTTTTACGTTCATCCTATATTTTTCCTCACTTCATTTCCTCCAATTCTGCATTTTCTATGATTTTTCCTTATTTTATTACTAATTTTCCTTTCCATCACATTTGCACATGTTGACAGTTTTATATTTAGAGGTGGAGCACCCCTTCTGACATCTACCCCTTGGTATGATGTCTTTTGGCGGCCTTGATCTGCCTATCTCTGCCTTTTCTATTTTTAGATTATTATTTGATCTTTGCAGTCTTCACATATACTGGGCATTGGCAAAGGGGGTCCTTAGAGTTTTCTCTTTGGATTTCCCTTTGCTAGGTGCGCCTCCAATCCCTGTACTATGTAGTATTACTAATATAATTTTAACTTTGGATTTCCCTTTGCTGGAAGCTGAGGTTGCCCTTATACAGCTGATAAATGCTGAGTTCAACTGACCTGTTGTGTACAATGGGCAGCTAATAATATTTTAACCCAGCTGACCAGTCGTGCATGCTATCCAGCTGATAAATGCTGAGTTCAGCCAACCTGGTGTGTACAATGGGCAACTCATGATATTTGAGGTCGACCGACCTGTTGTGTATGCTATCTAGCTGATAAATGCTGAGTTTGGGTGATGAGAGGTTGCCTGAACCTCACTCAGTAGTCAGACAGACAGACAGACAGACAGGAACAGGTTATCTTCATTGCAAGAGAGTAAGGGACTTTAGTACTATACAACAGAAAGAATAATTAACTATACCTTCATTGCAAGAGAGACAAGGGCAACAAAGGCCTACTACCTATAGTATTCTAAATATAGCTTTCCGCCTTGTACATATCTAGAAAAGGGCCGCATCAAGACTTGGAATGATGGGAACGCGTCATCCTCGGGGATTGATGGGATTGATGGGAATTTCATGGGAATTTCATGGGAATTTCATGAGTGTTTAGTGGGCGCAGATTGATGTGAAATTGATGGGCCGTTGTTTCACGGTCCGATTCTATATTTAGCAGTTCTTTGATGCGAACATTGATGCGTCTGATACATACTGAGGCTTAGGTCGGGCGCTGTTTCACGGTCCGATTCTATATTTAGCAGTTCTTTGATGCGAATATTGATGCGTCTGATACATACTGAGGTCGGCCGCCGTGTTCCTTACTCATTTACTCTTTGCGGAACTGTCCATTACAAAGTAGAACATAAATAGCAAATATGATTCGGTCCATCTGTCACACTCTCGCCGCTAGGTGACACACTCTCGGTCGGGCTGTGCAGCTGGACTGTTGTATGAGCCCGGCCGAGCCGTTGCGCACAGTACCTTCGACCGATCGTTTCCGCTGTCATGATGCACCGTCGGATCCCTCGTTCAACTCGGCCTAAGTCACTGAACTAGCTGATTGTCGTCTTGAGAATCTTCCAATAATTTTCAACACCTGATGGTGTGAGGTTGCAGCTGCCACCAAGGAATGCAGCAACACTGGGTGGCAGACCATCAGGAGCCTCAGTGACAGAGACGCCAGCAGGTTGAGCCAGCAAGATGGGATCCTTGAGCCTCGAAGCAAAAGTGACAAAATCAACAATCTGCTTCCACTTCAGGCCTTGGAAAGGAAGTGAGAGTCCACGAATTTTCCGGACAATCTCCTCAAAGTCTAGTTCACTCATCACTGCGCTGAACAATGGCTACGGAAAAGTGACCACGACTATTAATGGACGGACGGACGAACATCCGGATTCTCCAAAGCCAGAATTTTCTGCTCAATCCGGGATAAAGCCTCGTTTGAGAACTCGGAACGGACCTAGACAACGCCATGGTACAATGAAATTTTAAAAAATCATCCGATTCTGTCAATTGCTACGTTTCATGGTTAGGCCAGCAGATCCGCCAAAGGCGCGGGTATGTCAATTGGTGGAAGGGGTAAGATATGCTATCTCCAGACTCCTACCCAGTCGCTGTGGGCTTTGGCGTTTTTGAGTTTGTGAAAGCCCACTTGTAAATTTGGTCATGTTTGTACTTTGATCTTTTTCAATGGGAAATCTTCTGCAAGCCATTCCTCGACAACCATGTAACATTTTGGCATGATTCTGTAGGCTATCTTATACTACTAAATGAGATCTAGAATTCTATGCAATCTATTTATTTTTTGGCTGACATCTGTGAACATTGAGTTGACCCCTGTCAATTATGTGTGTGCAAGGAATATCTCGAGAACTAATTGTCAGAAAAATAAGCTGAGGACAGTACAATATAAAGGGTAATCTAGGTGAGGGTACCTCATGCAAAGGATAGAGGTTATGAGCCATTGTTGGGGCTGAATGCTGCTTGGAAGTGCGATTGCCATTTTGGGAAGTTACATACTTGGCATTATTATCCAGCTACTGGGCACAAGGGTAAATTTCTGGATGGAAAATCATTACATACATTATTCTTCACACTGTGTCACTCTCAGCTTATTTTTCTGACCATTAGTTCTCGAGATATTGCTTGCACACACATAATTGACAGGGGTCAACTCAATGTTCACAGATGTCAGCCAAAAAATAAATAGATTGCATAGAACTCTAGATCTCAATTATTAGTATAAGATAGCCTACAGAATCATGCCAAAATGTTACATGGTTGTCGAGGAATGGCTTACAGAAGATTTCCCATTGAAAATGATCAAAGTACAAACATGATCAAATTTACAAGTGGGCTTTCACAAACTCAAAAACGCCAAAGCCCACAGCGACTGGGTAGGAGTCTGTGCTATCTCGGAAAGTTCGTCAATGATGCAGCTCAATACGCGTTTTGGTACGTGATGTCATTAAATGCGATCAGGGTCATCATTTACTCACCGCCCTACGGTCTACTTCCTGGCTAGGCTCTTTGGGGAAATTCTACCCGACATCCTTCATACCTTTCCTGTGTTTCTGAAATTTGTTTCGATTTGCAGCGGCGCTCTTCTGACTCCGCCAGCAGTGTTTTCTAGTGCCATCACCTAGGTTGAAACTACTGAACAATCGCGCTGGACGGACCCATGATCCTTTCAGAGATGTTGTTTCTCCTTGAGAATTTCTAAAGCTGTGAGCCTGGAGGTATAAATAAGTCCTTGGTCCAGGTAGTTTCCTCACGCTGGTTCGGTAAGTCAACGACTCCCTCTTTTCAGCTGGTCACCAGTAACAAGTAATAAAATCACCAGTCACAAACTTTCCTTCAAGCTCTCGACACTGAAAATCATACCTCTTTCCTCCAGTTTTCTTCGGTATGCATCAGACCTCTGTCCTGCAGTACTACTCTTACACTCCCAACGATCTCCGTCGGCAGTCATCCAGTCACACTCGCAGTCAAAATGCTACTCGGGCGTTTACTCCTCCTTATTGAATTTGTGTCGACTATGGTGTTGGCAATGCCAGCAGGTATGTTCTAGCGTTCCCGGCTGGATTAGCGATGTGATTTTAATGTTTTGCATTTTGAAAAGCCATACCATACGAATTATCCCTGAAACGAAACTCACTGGGCGAACCAACGGAACACTGGTCACTGGTCATCCATAAACTCAACGCTGAGACAGGAACCCAAATGCATGCGGTGTCCAATCCCGATGCCCCTGGTAAACAACTGGAAACAGAACGTTGCAAGAAGCCAGGACAAGCAAAGGTGCATGGCAATGGCGGGAAGGTAACAGTCAAAGTGGATAAAATAGCAGGATTCAGAACACAGACGATTAGCGACAAAGCGCTCAAGGTTCTAACCTCAGTCCATCTCACAAAACCGCCTCCAACTGAGAATTGTGTGGACTGGACTGAACGGGGCATGAAGGAACTGCATGCCCAAAAGCTTGTGGATGATGCAGCGCTCAAGACCTTCATGGCGATCTACAACGAGAACCAGAAGACCGTTCGGGAGAATACCAAAGGCCAGTTCAAGACTTAGCGGGGATAGTTGTTCAAGTGGAGAAGAGTGAAGTGCCTGATAGTTGAGCCAATGTATATTCGAGCCACAAAGATCGCGAAACGCCCTGTCAATCGCCCACTGTAATGATAGTCCAGGTGTTAGGATTGTTATTTAAATATTTATCCCGGATTGAGCTAGCGTGGGAACCGACCGCTATCTTGCAGCATTTGCCGACCGACGAGTGATGCACGTTTGTGTTCCATTGAGGAATGGGAATCCTGAACTGCCAGGGGGGGTCCCCCATGGGCTGAAAAAAATATATGTTACAAATGATGCAGTAGTCATTTCATAACAATGCCCTGTTTTGCGAGCTCTAATGCTCTCATACTCCGAGGCGGCAATCGGACTCGGAATTCTGTTCTATTTCTGGATGGCACAAACTTGAACGTTGAAACGTTGATTGCTCAATGATTGCTCGTTGGCACTGGCAAGTATTTGACAACCGCGAACGGGTAAGTTGCTCACTTCATTAACTTTCATCTCGTTTCGGGTTTAGTAATCCGGACTTACGTACTTGCTGTCCAACCTGCCCTAATCCTATATAATCACTTGCTTTATTACCTGAACCCAACTCCATTTGATACTCTTGTGCCCATCTTTTCTGAATTCCCCTCGACAAGTCACGCCAGTGGACCGCAAATGAATCACACCCAGATGTATGCACACGCAAAGGTCGCTTTCAATTATTCGTCTTCTTTGCCCCTCACAAATTTATGACCACAGTTCCCACACGACATCATCTATGAAATACTGTCCAGGTGCCCCCCTCAAGCACTGCTATCCTTTACACTTGTCAGCACGTCGTACAGATCACAGGCTGAGCGTCTACTATATCATACCGTGAAACTCGACTCTACCATGGGCCCGCGTGCTATTGCATGTCTATCCACTTTGTCAGACGTCCCGAAGAAGGCTGCATTAGTCCACACCTTCATGGCATTCTTCCGTGGGGTGAAATTTGAACCTACGAACCGGGGATTCACCAACAGGTTACGAAATGCCCTTGTGAACATGGTGTCGCTGCAGCACCTTTGGCTCCGGCTGCCTGCGAGGTCAAAGGTTGTTGAATCTGGATTTTCGTAAGTGTTCGTGCTGCTCAGTGGGCCGCTCGAATTTAACCTGTTCATCCATGTCTTAGGGAATGCACTTTTAGGCTACAGTCACTTTGTATCTCTGAGGATTTGGACATCTCCGCATGGCTCGCCAAGCAAACTACTCTGAGATTACTAGGGTTTTATGAAGGCGAGGAACAGCCAAACCACCAAAGGTTGACGTTCTACGTGAGCTTGGTTAAAACTGCACGCGACAATCCACTTATCGTCTACAATCTGACATTGTCCGGTGGTTATTTCGATACCCTCACGGTTTTTCCTGGATTTTCTGAGCCTCAAGCGTGGAACGCGAAAATTATCAGCTCATCGTTCGAGGCTCGCGGCTGGCCGCTAGTTAGGCAAATCGACCGCTTGTGTGTGTACCTTGGCAACATGGCTCAGATTGATACTGCGATTCCATCGATTGCCGCCAGTTTTTCCCATGTAGAGAACCTGGTGATCGCAGTGCGCAATATCAACATACACGTTGTACGTTTCGAGTGTCGTATCATCTTGCCGTGCCGACATTGACTTTGTTGCTCAGTATCCTCGTACGATCTCCACCGCTCTATCCAAGCTGGACGCGTTAAAACGTTTGGAAATTCGATACTGGGAGGACGTATCCGATAATGATACAAGTGGTAGATACCAAGAGCAACGTCACGAGTTAGCAGAGTCATGGGCAGCCATGTGCAAAAACTTGACACTGGTGACATTTCCGGACAAAGTATCCTCTCTGTTTGATAAAGACCATCACACTTGGGGTTGACAATATTATTTGACTTGAACATAACTAACACGAGCCATCCTCACTCATAAAACTTTGCTACCGATCCATCTGTTGCATCAAAATGGCTGTTACGGCTGTCAGTCCGACAGTGAAGAGGAAGTCGAGTAGAACCAAGCGTGTTTGGAAACAGTGTTATCGCGGATATGTGTTAGACCGGACTTGGTATAAAGAACAAGCTCAGGCGCGTTTTGGTTCTTCCGACGGAAAGCCCTGCATGAGTCATCGGACGCGCTTCCGCATGCAATGTTCAGAAATGTCAAAATCATGATTCAGCTCTTTGCATTGCATTCGCCTCCAACAGGTCCGAAAGCGCTGTGAAACTTCCGCTACAGGAGAAGATAGATAGACTTAAGGCGCTGTTAGGAACAGATGAGCCGCCGAAGTGGTACGAGTACGATGGTGAGCATTCTTATGGATCTGGCAGATGTTATGGGTGCGCCTTTCACTTTGGATCTCCCAATCTTCTTTGTTGATGGTACCGATGCGGACTGGCAGGACAACCGTGTTTCACTCCCGTCCTTCATTTGTACCCCCGTCACCGACATTATGTCTCGGAATTCTCGCGCGTTAATATAAAAAGCTCGTGACTTCATCGCGACCATAGGTAGGAAAACCTGCAGACGTCCAATGACGGAATACCTTACTGCGAAGAAGTGGCCACTCAGCACCATGAGTACGGAAGATTGAGGAGGATAATGAGGTTCTCTGGCCGCCGTATGGTAGTCTCCCGTAGTCAGACTATAAATTCGTGTCTTTTTTGGTGGGGGGGAGGACGACACTCATATATAGAGTGTATCTTATACGACCCTTTGGTTCTGGTTACCCCGCTGGTGACGGGCGGTTACCCCCTAGTGCTGTGCCTGGCCCGGCCTGAGGCCGTGAGCCGAGCCAAGCCGGGCCATGATGACGGCTCCATGACGGCTTTGGCCCGGCCTGGGGTTTCGAAAAGCCAAAGCCAAGCCGTTAGGCCGCGGCTTTTTGGTGAGTGTAATTTATCTACTTAGCTGCGATGTATCATGGTAGACATGTTGATTTTATTTTATTTTGGTGGTGGGAAAGTAATTTCAATATGGTAATGTGACGTCATGCGTGCGTCGCAACAGTTGAACGTTTGAACCACGACGCCCAAACGACGCCACATCCACTTCAACCACAATGATCCACCACTGTTCCCTAGACAAATCCTGTGGCGTCGAACCTGCCACATCACTCACGCACGCTTTACGTGTTTGCTAATTTTGCTAATCATTGCTCATACAGCAGCGTGCGTGACTTTAAAAGATAAATACTTTTTTGGTCGTTCTTTGCTTATTCTTTACTAACCAATATAATGCTTTACTTGTTTCTCACCACGACGGCCTACCAGCGCCTGTCACAACAGGTGGCAACGGTCCTGCCGTGCACATAGGACAGCTGTACGCTAGGTGATAACGCGCTGTGTTCTCGTATAACCGGTAAGTATTTTACTGTGTGTAGGAGGACAGTGCCAGAGGGACTGTCTGATGTTTACTGACAACTTTATTTACAGAACACCATATTCTGTTGCTCTGCCACTGCTCGACGTCATCGAGATGATAGTAAAGCGATTGCTCGTGGAATCATAGGGATCGACGGAACGGCCGTTTGGGACGTGATGACGACAGGACGAGGATGGCGAGGATGGTGAGGAACAGACGATGGGGACGAGGATGACGATGACGACAGGACAAGGATGGCGAGGACGGCGAGGACCAGACGACGGGGAAGAGGACAACAATGGGAACAGCGAGGACAACGAAAACAACCCCAACGTCAATGATGGACGGCCCAGCACCCACCCCTACCGCTGTGAGCAACTGCTCGCAGGGTGGACCGCGGGTGCTACGGACGACGACAACACGGGAATTGGGGTGGGAAACGTTGCTGGTGAGTGGGGAACCACTGAGGTGGCAACGGTCATGTGGCAGGCATAGGATGACAATGATAGGGATGAGGATACTGGGATGCATTGGGCATGGAGCCGTTGGGATGACAGTGATGACCCAACAGGACGACACCCGCTCCAACAGACGCGCATAGATACGAAGGTCTCGTTTTTCCTTTCTTTTTCATTAGTTTGACATCCCCCGCTTGCTCACAACGCGACGTGTGGTCAGAATTTTTTTGTATTTAATTCTGCCTCCCTCGCGTTTAGGCGAGTTTAATACATATTGTTTCTTTGTACTGGTACATGGTGGCTCATAGTTGCATGAATACAGTCTGAGGCTGTTTATTAGATGAGAAAACTATGTATTGTTCTAATTAGCTTCCTGTACAACCAAAGGACCTGTGGACAAAATTTGAACTTTTACATAGAAAAGCCGCGGCCTGGGTATTGAGAAAGCCAAAGCCGCCTCAAGCCAAGCCAAAGCCGCGGCTTTGAGGCCAAGCCGGGCCGGAACACCACTAGAACTTACCCCCCAGGTCACGTAACCGATTGAATACCTAGTAACCCCTGTACACTGGCTGAGTTTGGTAAACAATGGGCTATATGATCTCGCGCGCACACTGCTTTTGTGCAAGCGCATCAGGCCACCTGCAACATCTCCATCTCTGAACATCTCTCCAACCCTTACGAGCTCTGATAGTCTTCCTTACAACAACGAATATAATATCTTTAACTTGGTCATTTGCCTTGAACTAATTCCGCAACTTGTTCTAGTTGGGCCATGGCTGCGCCTGGCATGTACGAGTCCTCTGAATCAATCATCTTTATCACAGACATCAGGAGAACCCAAAAATGCAAATGCAAATTTTTTGTATGTTCAGTAGAAATAAGATATCTTAGTTTTCCCTTTGCAAGCTTGTAGATAGGGGGGTGTACAGGCCCTGATGATCTCTACTTGTCCATAACATTCACAGATGTGGAATCCAGCAATTCCAGCTGGACTCTGGGGATTCTGGTTGGAATAACCAGATGTACTTGACAAAAGTATACCATATTGGATAGTCAAATTTGATATATTCAAGTTCCAAGCTCTTTGAAACTTCATGAAGTGCCTACAAAATAAATTTGTGTGAAGGAAAGACTGAACTCAAGACCTTTTAATGGTATGATCACATATACTGTACAAGTGTGCTCAGCTAGTTGAGCCACAGGAGATTATCAATAATAACTATAAGGTTTGTTTATGACACTCACACTCAAAACTCTATTTTCATCTTCCTCGAGGGAGGTGCTTCATAATCAAGATCAAAAAATTGATTAACTACATCCCTCGCACAAGATGTGAGGAGGGAGTACTACAATTATATAAAACCCCTCACCCACGCAAAATGCAGGGGAGGGGCATTAAAACAAAAACAAAAACATCCCTGCCCCACACAAAATGTGGGGGAGAGGGGGACATGGTCCTGTGCATTGGCGCCAGTGTGTCGGCCTCGTGGATGTGTCATCTTGGTGCGTTGATGCAGGTGTGTTATCCTGGGCACATGGGTCCCACTCCCATTGTCCCTGGCCGCCATCCCTAGTGGTTGGGGGTGCTATGGTGGTAGCCATCGTCGTCATCTTGTTCTCCTCCCTGTCTCTTGCTGTTGCCATCCCTGTGCCTGGTTGTCCTGTAGTCTGGCCTGGTCTTCATCCCCACCATCTTTTTGTCGTCACTGTCATCGCTATCCACCTCCTCGTTGTCATTGTCCCCATAGCCCCCATCCTCACTGTGTTGGTCAGCCTTTCTTGCTTGTTGTCGTCCTTGCCATTGTCAGTCCCTTGGTTTTGGTGGCAGTGGTGGTGGCAGTGGGTTCGGGAATTCCAGTCATTGTCGTCAGTAGTTTGAGTTTGTAGTACCTAAAAAGTTGTGTTAGTAATAAGAAAATGAAATGAAAGAGAAAAAAACATATTACAGGCCCAAGAGATGTCTCTTGGGCCTGTTTCGTCGTCGTATGGGCCATCTCTGTCTCCTGTGCCATCCTTGTGTGCTGTTGTTGTCCCGCCCTGGTCGCTGCTGCCACTGTTTTTGTTTTGGTTGTGTCATCCCCCTGTTGTTGTCCCGGGAGTTGTTGTCATTGTCCCCATTGTTGCTGTGCCTTTGCCATGATTGTTGTTGTCCTCCCATGTTCCTTGCTGTCCTTGCCGTCATCCTTGTTGTCCTGGTTTGGTGCTGGGTCAGGGTTGTCATTGTTGTCCATAGTTAATACCTAGAAACTTTGTTAGCACCAAAAAAAATGAAATGAATAAGAAAAAAACTTAACTACAGCCCAAGAGACGTTGGCGACGCCTCTTGGACCCTTTTTGTTGTACAGTGCTGCATCCTTTGCCTGCACTTCCCTCTCGTCCCATCCTCGTCATCCCCCTCATCGTCTGCCGCAGTCACTATTTTTGTTGTGTTGTTGTCCCCATCCCTGTGTCGTGATCCATTATCCACCCTGCAAGCAGATGCTCACAGCAGTGGCGCAGGTATGGATCTGCTGTCTTGGCACCATCTCATGGTAATAGAACTTAAAGATCAAACATTAGTTAGTTGAAAAGAAAATAAAAGAAAAGAACTTGAAAACCATTACTTAGGGCCCAACAAACAACTCTTTTGCATGTACATTGTGCTGCTGAGCTTTTTGAGGAAGTGTGACTCAATGTGACAGTTTCCTTTTTCATTCAAAATCCACATGTCAGTAAAACCCGCTGAGTGTGAAAGTCTATAAGGGGCTGAGTTGGACTGACTTCAAAATATAAGCCTGTCTTCAGACAGTGTTGAAACTCTGACATCTGCCAAGCAGCCGTCAGACTTAATGTATCACTTTTGCTGGCTGGTTGGTCAGGTTAAAAAGACAAGTCCTCATACCTCAGACTTGTAAACTCTGCAAACTCAAACACAACAAGCAATCTTGCGACAGCTAGTAGTCTGAACTGACTTGGAATCTGGTGGCCCTCTGTTCTTGGTCCCCATTGTCCTACTAGCCACCACTCACACATTATTTTAATGGTGGGTTTTTTTATTTGTCGAGACTTCATCTGCTCAATTTCGACCCTAAACCACTGCTATGGATGTGGTAGACTCATCTGTTGCGCATTCACACAGAATGCCACTCCAGTCTCCAGAAAGCGTCGCTTTGACGTGATAACAGGCAATCTTTCATCTCCATTGACCTTGAAGAGATGGTGGACAGATTCTCCCTTCACAGAATTGCAGAGCTCACAGAATGCCACTCCAGTCTCCAGAAAAGTGTTGCTTTGATGCAATAACAGGCAGTCTTTCATCTCCATTGACCTTAAAGAGACGGCGGACAGATTCTCCCTTCATGGAATTGCAGAGCTCTCACAAGCTGGCCACCTTGGATTCACTACAGGACTTGGATACACTAGATGATGCTCAAACTCAAGGGCCCATGCTGTACACCTTTCAGGATGCAGTCAACTTAGACAGTGTAGCACCATGCTGACCACCAGAAACTGATGAGACACAGATACAGTTATTGTTGGCAGTAATGGATCAGGAGACCCACACTGAGCGCCTGGCAATCCAAGAAGATGTTCGATCTGGAAAAGGAACTGACCCCGCTTATTTGCAACACCTTAAAAATTACAAGAAGTTTACGGAGCTT
The DNA here is from genome assembly GCA_026075535.2 of Tricholoma matsutake. Taxonomy (NCBI): domain Eukaryota; kingdom Fungi; phylum Basidiomycota; class Agaricomycetes; order Agaricales; family Tricholomataceae; genus Tricholoma; species Tricholoma matsutake. The sequence goes on along the minus strand of AP026543.1, from coordinate 8,961,660 downwards.
GACCAAGCTCACTGCATTGCAGAAGATCCAAACTGGAAGTCCCTCCCTCCCCATCTGATTGCAGTTGTCAAGGTTGCTACTTTCATGGAATATGAGACCAAGCAATGCAAAGTAATTTACTTGCAGACCTGGAGCTGCTTGTTCATGGCTGATCTTCCTTTGTTTTTCACAGTGTGCACCTGATGGTCAGGAGATTCCTGGTACCCAGCTCGGTTTTGAAGCAATCAAGCAGTGCATCAGCATGCTTGAATATTGGCACTACAACAATCAACATAGGGAAGACTATAAACAGTGCCCCACTTCTAGAATTCCACTTCGTGATGCAGCCAAATCACAACATTAGAATCTACTGCCCAGGAGAAGGAACCCAAGCATGTTGCAGAGGCTCAAACACTGAAGGCAATTGGGGCACTGTCAGGTGAGCGGTACATATGAGGTAGATGATTTTTGCAATGCATTACAGCAGCCATGCATATCTACAGACACATACAGCAAAGATGAGCTTATTTGAGGATCAACTTGGTTCCTGCAATCAAGCCATGGAATGAAACTTCAAATTTGTACTGCTTTACATGACCGATGCATGCTTCTCATCTCATCATTGTCCACCTTTTGTGGCAACGATGTATGCTCATTGCTCCTGTCAGACCTTGCGGTACATGATGTCCCAATGCTTGACATTAGTCCTGGAGTAAAGGCAATGGTATGTGCCATTCAGCTTAGCACTGCTACTCTGTGATGAACACTGACATCTTGTTCCCACAATCTAGGCTCTCATCTTTTTATCTAACCAGGGCAAGACCAACAAAACTGGCTGGCGCAATCAGCAGGCAGCTTTTCAACACCAACTTCCTAAACTTTGCTGTCTTGGGGGGCTCAGCTTCTATTTATTTAGCCATTTTCATATCTTGGGAAACCCTGCACCTGATTTCACAGGTGGAATTGGCCATTGATCATGGTATAAACTCCTCTTTGGGCTCTGGAGGCAAGGATGAAGAGATGACATACCAAAGTGAGTGGTGGGTTTCTTGGTTCTCAAGCAGAGAGATTGATGTGTCATATTGCTGCAGACCACTGCAAGCACATCAATCTGATGCATACTTGAAACAACATCATGATCAGCAAATCCATACATGCAGGCTGACCTTATGCTGCAATTACAGCTCGGGAGCACTGTGCAACTCAGGATGACACAAGAACACTCAGGAACTGGAGCACCCCTGGCTCATTCAGAAAATGCTACAATTGTACACTTCCCACAGATGTGATGGTCACAGCAGCATCATTTAATGACCAAAAACAAGAATCATACTTTGTAGCTTGAGATGTTCTTGGTGAGTGGATGTCCATAACATTCTCAGAGGCTGATCTGACTGTGAGATTGCTCATAGAACCCCTGGCAGAACTGGTGTCTTTGATCTTCCCATGGATATAGGAGGAACAAAAGGCACTCAAGGCTTGATGGGATGCTGCGGGTAATGCGGCTGTGGACAACACCCTGGCGTCATTTCTCAACCTTCTCACTCGACTGCAGTGCATCATTTTACAGGACACTGCATATCTGTGCTCAAAGTATCCTGGCTGTGCATTCTTCAACCATGCACCTTTCAACACCTCTCAATTCTTGGCCTTTGCTACCTCTGCAGTAATGGCCATTGAAAATGCCAAACAAGAAGCTCGACACCACTTATCACACCTCCCTGAGCATGTCGCTAGCTTGTTCCAAGGAGCAATGACTACCAACAGTCTGCATCAAGAACAGCTTCGGCTTGAATTGCAACAGCGATATGCCAGTGTCACAGCTCAGCTTGAGGCAATGGGCTCCTTACTCCAAGCAGGTCTCTTGAGCTCAAGATCTCACAAGCGACAAAAAGCTTCTGCAGGTAGGTCATTCAGCTCCTACATATTTCTGATCCCTGCTGAAGACATTCCACTGATTACTACAGTTGCTAGCAACACATGAAGCCCACATGTGTTGAAGCAGAATCAGCATCAAGCCTTGTTAGTGACTGTTTCCAGCTCTTCAGTTTCAACATTGTCCCCTGCTCACCTCCCTCTGCTACCATCCATTGAGTTGAACTTTTCCACATTGGCTCCCCCCCTCTCACCAAATGTTCCCACAGACACAGCTGTCATCATTCCAGCCGCCAACACTGTCAGCCCCAATGGGATCATATATTCCGTGAGCACTTTTCCATTATCGAATGATCCTTTCATGCAATCCAAGCAACTGGAAGTCATAGCCACACTCAAATCTAAATTCAGCCCAGATCGACTTTGCAGCCATCAATTTGAATGGATATGATTGTCTTCAGAGAACCGCGAGGACACATGGCTTCCAGAGTACACATACTGGAAGCCCCCCCACAAAAACCAGAGTGCATCAGTCAAGGATATTTGGAAGGAATGGGTGTTTGGAATGGACGGCCGACTTTTGGTGCATGAATTGATGGCTGGGTGGGAGGCATGGTGGCAACGCAATAATACTGCCACAAAATCTGAGGCAACATGCCACAAGAAAGTTATCATGCTCATTGAACAACTATCGGAACAGCCAAACTGGAGCAATGAGTTAGCTCTGCGCTTTCTCAAAGATTGGTATCCAATCCCATCGCCATCTGTTCCTCACCTGAAGAACACCCGAGTGTTTATTGAGTACCTACAGAAGCATGATGGAAATGCCTTGGACAAGATTCTTCATAATTCAAACTCTTATCCATGATATAACTTTAGTTCATTATGATATCGAGCTGTTTGCTACAACATACAATTTGCAAAAATAAGAAATACAAATTACTTAAGAAGCTAGTGAAAGACAGCTTAGGCTGGATGGGAGGCCTCCCAGTTGCAAAGAAAATTGAAAAGTTTCCCACTACCCAAGGGAGGCTTGCATCGCTCTGTGATTTCATCTGTCACTTCCTGTGCCTCACATGCCCCACCTTCACCATACAACTGAATGAGCTGATTGCCTTCTTCAGCTTGCCTTGACCATGTCTCTCCCATGTCAAGTGCCACACAGATGTGAATGGTATTGCCCTACACACAGAATGAGATATACACACAGTCATACTGTCATAGCAGAGTACTTACAGATCCCCCACTTTTCTTCATGTGATATGCTGAGCAGAACTGAGCAGCAAACTTCCAAAGTACAACAATCTCAAGATTCTGGAGGACCTGATGGCGATGGCGTTGAAAGCACTGGAAGTCTTCATGCCTGAAGTGTTCACGCACTGATGCTTTCAGCTCAGACTTATGGTATAGATGTATTCCTTGTGAAGATTGGGCGGCCTTGCGACATGAGTACAGGAACTGGTGAAAGAGCCAAAAGGAGCACTCACACAACAGGCAGGGCAAAGTTTTTCCTCAGAGAAAATACAGAGAAAAAGTGGAGAAAATTACACTTTTTCATGTGGCAAACAAGTAGGGAAAAAAGGTGAAAATAAGTAATATTCACTTGATATTCTCTGCAATCTGCCCAAGGGAAAATATATCATCTTTATGGAGGGAAATAAAAGGGATTTTGAAGTGAAAAGAACTTATTTCCTCATGATTTCCCCATGATGTTTGCCAAGGAAAAAATTGTTATATTCCCTGTGAGAGCAAATCAGAAATCTGGGGTGAATATAAGTTATGTTTTCCTAATATTGGCCTGGTAAATCGTGCATGAAAAAGTGTTATTTTCTCCTCGTGTTTGCCAGATTTTCTCCTGGAGAAAAAGAAACCCCTGTCTGCTTACATCAGCAGTGGCGCTGGGCTGTTGCTGGCACTGACGCTGCACCCACCAGTGACAGCCCAGCGACTTGTCAGCATAGCACCAGCGCACAGAGCAGCACCTGTTCAGCATTCAGCACAGCACCTCTCAGCACACCTTTTTCAATCCATATTGAAGTTTTTTCTGCCAAGTTATCTCTCTTCCGCGAAAACTGTCAGCATTCTTCATGTTACATATACTAATTCAATCTGTAGTGGACATCATATACCTAATGTGACGATGGCACGGTCAAGCAGCTGCACAATCCTCTCCAGGTCTTTCCTCTGCATTCTTATCTCCTCCACTGTCACTAGCCTTCACCCGTGCCCGATTCAACATTCCCATCTCTTTTTTTTAGTATGTGTCACACTGATCCAGGTCTGTGGAATCGGCACTCAGACATCAGCAAAGCCATCAACATTTCTCTGTGAACCGAATTTTACACCTTTTCTGTTCTGTCAAAGAGACTTGAGCAGGAGAGCATGCCATCCCTCTGCCTCGATCAAATACACCATCACCAGTAGTCACTACTTTGCACCCCAGTGGCAAATCTGGAATGGTAGATGAAGAACAAGAATATTCTAAGCATGACACAGTCCGTTCGATGGATATCACAGATGTCCATATTTTGCCTCCCCACTCAGATGTTGAGCAAAACTTGAATCAAGTCCCATCTGCAGATGGCCAATCTGCAGACGAGCATGCTGAATCTCAAGATCGAAGCAAAGCAATGTTCTCGTCAGACGGTGGGGAGCCAACACCCTACCCAAATCGACACAATGGTCAAGCTGAACAACCGTCTCCTGGCGTTCTTTCCTCTGCATTCTCCTCCCCTGCACCATCACTAGCCTTTACTCCAACACCAGCCTTCCCCCAACCCCATGCCCGATTCGATGTTCCCCCTGCCAATGAGTTACTTGCCACCCCAGTTCCACAAGAGAGCACATATGAACACAAGCAACATCCAACAGAAGACCACAGCCACGAAGAGCCATTAACCCCTCACACTCAACGCCGCTCCTTCCTTCTCTCCGTAATCAACTCGACAACCCATTCCTGTCTCAAATTCCCGACCCCTCATCCATGGAACAACCTCAACCCAGCCACTCCAAGCATCACTGATTCTACACTGGGATCTTGTCCCAGCTCTAGAGCTAGAATGAATCTACAAACAGCCTTCACAGGGGTTGTGTCACAACAGGAGCATGCCGTGGTTCCATGTGCATCGCATCCCTTGGCACAAACTGTCCTCCCATCGCCAGGGTCATCTGATTGGGAATCCACCTCGCCTACATCAGGAAGACAGGAATCAGTCCACCAATGGGCCCCAGCACCAGTAAACCTGTCTCCGTACAATGGGACAGGTGTCGGTGATTGTGCATCCTTTATCTCTACTGCATCCTCCCATGATTTAACAATGCATCATTGCATTAATATGACATTTGATCCTGCAATAGGTTTCAGTGCAGGTGCACCCAGACTGTTGGATGATTTAGTGTGAAGGATTATCAGAATGGGCTGGATCGGAGGTTGCAGGAGGAGAATGAGGCGCTCATGGATAGATTGAGGAGGATTGAAGAGGAGAAAAAGGTGGGGCCAATGGTTGTTGCTTTGGCTTCTGCTGGTGGCAGAGGGAGAAGGGCAAGTGCTGGTGCAGCTTTGGGGGATGTGGAGGAAGATGTTGGAGGGCAAGCGGGGCAAGCACTGCTATAGTGCGCACTGAAACCCTCAATGATGAACTCACAGCAAAATCCAGACAATAGCTGCAGCCAAAGAACAAACATGAGATAGAATGGTTTGCAAACGGGATGTAAGTGTCTTGTAAATTGTAATCAGTCAGCTCTGATACTTCATTGTTTAGAGCGTGGATGAAGGAAAAGGCAGAATTGGAAGATATGGTGGATGCACTTAAGGAGGAGGTGGCTAAATGCATAGGAGAGAAAGATGAGACTGAGAAGGCACTGAATGAGGAGACGGAAGAGAGGGCAAAGAATAAGGAGCAATGGAAAGACTGGATGGTTGAGGAAGTGATCATCAAAGAGTTGGAAGAGAAAGCAGAGGTGGCGGAGAGGAGGACCAAGGATGTAGAGGAAGATGGTGCTCATGCCAGACAGCTAGAGAAGAGGCTGGCTGAGGTGGAAGGGGAACTCAAGCCATGGAGAGCTGAAAAGGCTGAATGGGGGCTTGGTGGCAAGTTTTGGGAGGCCAACAAGCATGTCGCAAAGATCATGGGCGACCTCCGAAATGCCAATTCACAGCTCAAAGAGCTCGAGAAAACAAATGCGGATGAGCTAGCAACTAAAAAGGAACGAATAAAGCAAATGGAGAAGGTGGTACAACAGGCTGATGAAGAACTGCACATTGCCAAAGCTTATGTTGCTGAGGCAGAAGGGCTGAACAATACTACCACCCCCTTAATATCTCCATTGATCGTGGAAACCATCTGCAATGAGAAAACAAATGTAATTACAGTCGGATGACCATTGGTGTGGCATAAACACCTCTGCCCTAAACTGATGCCCATCATACTTCAGCAAAACAACAAAAAAAAATGCAAGCAAGAACACCTGCTATGCCGATTGGTGTACAATCCAGGGACACGTATATTCCTCGTAATAGAGAGCATAAACAGATCTTTGGCATGCATAGCAACACATACAATGCAGATGGGTCTATGTTCACTTTGGAGCGGGCAGCTAATCATACAGTGCCATTAGCACAAATTCAAAATCATCTGCAAATATGTAGCACTTACTATGACTTATCGCCTATCGACTCAAAGTTGACACTGCCCAACTGTCTGCTGAGAGTTCCCATAATTCAAACTACATTTTGCAACCTTCTGGTCGTGTCCAAATCGACGATGTCACTCTTTTGTCACATCTAAAATGGATGATGTCACTGATTCATCATGTCTAATCGATGACATTACTGATTCGAGGAAAGATCAAGGAGGACCTGAAATAACAAAATGACAGAAATCCAGGGTCTGTGACTCGGCAAGAGTAGCAGGATGGAACACTTCTAAGGTGCAATTCTTTTTCTGACCTTGGTATGAACATCCTGTCAATGACGTGACTCAGTTGATAAAAATCATTGGCCTAATGAAATAGAACAACAAGTGAGGATTGATAATAGGTGAAAATTATTGAGGGACCGAACACTGTCCCCTGGAGAGGAACAGTGAATGAGGCTGTCTCCATGTCTACCTGAGAGAACGGGAGGAGAAGTGAAGACGTCACTCAATCACCATGTAAGACCAAAAGCATAAAGCGGTGGTCAGGATCTTGAAAAACTTTGCAGTAGTAGTTGGAATATCCGGTGGGTGGAGGTATTGCAGCCCTAGTGAAGTGTGAAAAAAAAAAAAAGCACAATGAGATTAAAGTGATGGAAGAGCGATGGCAAAAATGTTCCTATGATTGTGATAACCACTCGCTTTTGAATTACACTATACTTGTATGATCCACTATCGTGAGCTCTCACTCCCTGTCACTCCATTATAGTATGCTATCATTTGAGCTTGTTTATTTAACATTATTTGATGTCAATGTCATTGACAACTCCGAGTCCAAGTCCGACAACAGTAGTTGAGTTTATGCTTTTAAGATAGAATTGTCACACAAGCAATCACCCCAATCCGAGTCATCAGTGTAACAAATGTTTGCAGTAAGAAAGGAAGAAAGGGAGTTTGGCAGCATTCTAAGATGCACAAGTAAAATTGAGCCTTGTTTGTTTAGCATGAAGCACCCTGCAAGGTATATAGAGGGCAAACTGCCATCACAGTTGGCATAACATTTTCCTTGTCCAAGTTTGCCTATTTTTTAAGTTGTCAAGTTTCACTCTTGTACTGCTGTTGTCAGGTATGTAACAAGCCTCACAAAGTAAGTATAAAACTGCTCCGTATGTAATGTGACATTTTTCTGCATCAGGAGACCACACTATCCATCCCCCAGATTTCCTCCAGAAGTTGTTTGTGTGACTCACTCCAGCACCCATCTTTTTGGCATGCTGTCAACTGATTCCCAGCTATGTCAGTGTAACATTTGCTCTAAATATGCCACTATGGATTCCGACACAGATGAACCCATCGTGGGTGTCATGCTGACCTGTGCAAAATGGACATCACATCAAGCAGCCTACTGACAATGGGTCAAAGACAATCCTCCTGGATCTCCAGTGGTAGACTCAGGGCTTACTGAAGCTTTTATAGCAGCAACTCTCCGTCCTGTGAGTCAGTTGGATCCCATTCTTTCTCAGTGATCTGAGGTTCTCCCTCCTTGCGTTCAGTCCAGCCAGGAAGATCTGGACCCATCAGTAAGTTCTGAGAGGGTGGGGTCACCAACCCTTGATTATGCCAATGGTGAGTTTAACTTCTATCCTTTTTTCCAATACCACGTTTAACTTCATCCCAAGATATTGCCTCTGCCTCAATTCAGCGTGCTCATCACGAGCTTGATCTTCTAGAAAAGGAATTCTGGCATCAGACAGAATCATTCTTTCTCCCTCATCTAATCTTTGACTCCGAGGTAGATGGTCAGACTGCGAACTTGTCCTCCCTTGAGACACCCACCCTCCCTTATAGTTCAAACAAGGCTTTCTTGAGTCATCAGAACTTGATTTCAAAATTGGTAGACAAACTCGACCATCTTGACTCTGCTGGAGACCAGGGTATCAAGGACCGACGCTGTGCACTGGTGTTAGAAGTACAAGCGCACGAAGATTTTCTTGATACCAACATACGTGATGCATGGATGAAGAAGAAAATGGTGGATGGGCCCAAAGATCCTAATGTGCCCGAGTTTGTCGATGTTTGTGAGTTTATCTCTTTTCCTATCTATTGTCTGAACCTTTTTGTGATAGCTCTAATCCAAGCAAAATTCATGCAATTAAGGGAGATGCCTGGACCCCTCGTTGCATGCTTGATTACAGTTATCATTCTACATCTGCTACCTGGTCTATCCAGGTCTGGGTCCAATTTTCTGCTGGTAGCTATGCAGACCATTGTGTCATCATCTTGTATCACGTATGCGGCAGCTTGTGGCATTAGAGGCAAGTTTCCCAACCCACTGAATGCACTTGGTGGAAAGTGGCTTTGGCCAGTGGATGTTCGTACCACAATGGACACATTTGATCTTATGCCAGACCTGGTGGTCTATGCATGCTGTCCAAGCTGCTATAGTCTATACCGCCCAAAGACAAAATCCAATCCACAATATCCAGAATTCTGTAAATACCAGGAATTCAGCAGCAAAAGAACATGCGGTCATCGGCTCATTCACAAGAAGGAACCAGGAAAACCTACTGTGGCACTTCATCCCTATGCATATCAACCATTCGAATCATGGTTGGCAAGGTTTCTCTCCCAACAGGGCATTATTCAATCCATGCATACCACTGAGCACCTATGGAAAAACCCCCACTCGCATTTGGGGCAACATTTTTGGTGGTAAAGTGTTACAGGAGTTTCTTGGTCTGGACAAGAAAACTCAATTTCTGGATATGCCAAAGAATGCAAATGAACTGCAGCTGGTGTTCAACTTGAACATCGACTGGTTTAACCCATTTGGCAGAAAGATATCGGGTAGACATTGTACAGTTGGGGGCGTTTATATGGTTTTCATGAACCTTCCAATCCATCTTCGGTATCAAGTCGAAAATGTATATCTTGTGGGCATCATCCCAGGGCCTAACGAACCTTCACTTCATCAATTTAATCACCTTCTTCAACCTCTTGTGGACAACCTCCTTCACTTTTGGCATCCTGGGGTTCTTTTCTCACAGACTGCAGTGCATACTGCGGGTTGCTTAGTGTGGTGCATGCTGCTTGCAGTGATATGTGACTTAGGTGCCATTCGAAGGGTGGCTGGCTTTGCATCGATTAGTGCAGACCATTTCTGCTCTTTCTGCAGACTCCCAAAGACAGAGAGGACAAACTTTGATACTACGAGTTGGAAGTGATGGACTTATCAAGAACATATGTCAGCTGCTGTTAAGTGGAGAGATGCTTTGTCGCACAAGAGCAGGGATGCAGAATTTGAGAAAAATCAAGTCTGTTGGTCGGAGCTTTTGCGTCTGCCATACTGGGATCCCATCAAGTTCAGCGTGCTGGATGCGATGCACAACATCTTCTTGAATGACATACCACATCACTGTCGCACATTATGGGGCATAGATAGTTCCGTTGCTCCACATAAGACAATGAAACCCCACACCCCAGCCAAGCAGAAGGAAGAATTGCAGAAGGTCTTAGATGTGGTAGTTGGGAAACACCGCAACAAGTTGAAGGAGCCTCGCCATACCTACCTCGTTGTGTTCGTGAGAGAAAACTCGGTCCATATCCCCACAAATTCAAAGTCAAAGCCGACAAAAGCAGAATACATGGAAGGGCTCATTGCGTGGGTGCATCGAAGCTTAGCTATTTTCCTTATCACTGCTCATTCAAACACTAGTGAATCACAAATCCGAATATCCGAATTAAAGTCCCAGCGACACATACAGAAGATGTGGTTGACTTGCTAAAGGCCAAAGAACCTCCTGTCATTCTTGATGGGCCCACCCTGGAAGAAGTTTGGAATGACATGGCTAATATGATTCAACCATCCTGGATTGCACATGGTCCCAAAGGCCTAGGGTCTAAAGGCTCTGGGAAGCTTTCAGCAGATCAGTGGTGAACCTTATTCCTGGTAAATCTGGTTATCACTTTGATCTGACTCTGGGGAAATCCCAAAGCAACATCTCACCAAGCCGCCCTTCTAGATAACTTCTTGGCATTGGTAACAGCAGTTTGCTGGGCCACCAAACGCTCAACATCTGAGGAGCATATCAAAATTCTCGAGGATCAGTTACAGAAATACTTACACTCACTAGTGCAACTGTTTGGGAAGAGTGTGATATGGGCCAATCAACACCTTTCCCTTCATCTTGCCGAGTGCATACGCAACTTCGGACTGGTTCATGGTTGGTGGGCTTTTCCTTTCAAACGATACAATGGCATCATCCAGTGACATAATACAAACAATAAGTTCAGTATGGAATATCTATTGTCAAGTCAATTGTTGTCTCACATTTCTGCACCATAGGGGAGCTTGAACTAACATTCATGAGAACCTTCTGTCGAGGTGGACAACTGAAAGCCTTGATGTCACGCGAAGGCATCCCTGAGGTTTTGAACAATATCAAGCCTGCATTTGAGAAATCATTTGGCACCAAGTTCCGAGGAACCCTTCTGAATGACCTCTTGGTTCTAGGTGCACAGGGAGAGCTGCAACAACCATCAGTTTGGGACGCCAAAGAAATGGCAACTGATCTCCTGAACTCAATGTATGATTGACTGGTGGAATGTATCAACCATCACTCACCATCACCAAAGTTCCACTCCTTTAGATCACCAGAGTCATCATCGTCCATTCCTTTGGAGCCGGGGGTCCAATATTGTCATCGCATACAGGCCAATGGTGTGGAATTTGCAACATTTCAGAAGTCTAAAGGCAATGCCCAGATTCTCTATCGTTGTGGACAAGATGGTGGTCATGTCTTCACAGGACAAATTCAGGATATATTTGTTCATGAAAGATCAGGGCCCAATGGTAATGCAATAAGCGACGAGGAGCTGTCACACAATGAGGCTAGGTTTGATCCCTACTGAAAATACCCACTGCTGGATGTATGCCTTTGCCATGATAATCTTTCCTTGGAAGTAGATGTCATTTCTCTGGATGACATCATTAGCCATTTTGCAAGCTGTCCATTCAAGACAGATGCCATTGAGGGAGGCTTGAGGATTGTGCTTTCCCTGGATTGTGTGAGTGGTGTTCTCTACATACCATAATCTTGCTATCTAACACCATGACAGAGTTAATATTTTCGGCCAATATTCATCTATTTAGATTCTCTGTAAAACTTTGAATCGACATCGAAATAACCTCAGAAACTCCAGTCACAGGTCGTGTAGTCAACCAAATTAAGTTCTAAATAACACTTCATCTAGAAAGAGAAAAAATCCTATATATGAATTCAGAATCCCCCCATTGTTTGTAACCTGGGATCATGATCATAATGAAAAGTTGAAGCACGATGATCTGGATTAGTCTCTCCTACTCATTGGACTGAAACCATTTCTTGCTGGTGCATGTTGTAATTTGACATGAGGGCCTCGTGCACGGTGGAGAGAGTATTGAGTTGGTTGAGAATGGATTGTGTGTGGTGGCGCTGGGATAGGATATCATATACACATCAGTTTTGGACCAGCAGAACGCATGTAGAGAAAGAAAGCCCATATATGCGTTAGAAGCAAAGAGAAAAGTAAACCTCTCCTACGAGCTCGTCATTGTACTCATCAGCATCTTGAATAGGGTTGTAATTTATGGATATGCAAAGGACAAGTTTAGCAAAAATACATACCAATGAGAAGACTAGAAAGTATAAGCAAGTTAGAAATCTATTAACACAATCTGAATCTGTGGTGGCTGACGGGTACGTGGCAATCCCCACTCGCCCAACCAGTGGGGGGGCCCGCCCCCTTCCCTCCAGATTTCTACCCCAGAACCACTAGCACCCTCTCTAACTTGACCAGGTCCTGACAAAGGCTGAGCCGATTATAGCCCCCCAATAGTAGGGTTAAAAGCCCTGTGAACTGCAGAGCGCCAATCTCAGCGCTTTAGTTTCCTACAGTTCACTCCTGGTGTCCCAGCTAGCTTGTGAGAGGCCGTCAGTGGAGACTGGTCTCGAGTAGCATCCTGGGAGTTTTTTCCAGCCCCATGTGCACTGGCAGATGACAGAAAACGTGTGACTGTGATACTGTGACTCATGACTTTCATCAAAAACGATGTTTCACTGTGTCTACAATCTAGGTCTAAATAATGAGAGCACTTATACGTACGGCACAAGATATAGTTTTGTTTTTTACCTGATCTTGGTTGTTGTGGTGAGCACTGGAGGATATGGTGGCAGAAGAAGGGGGTGACATATTGAATGTTTCAATTGCTCACTAGTAAGTATTGTCTTTGTCCTTACAAGTCTATGCATTGTTGCCATGGACAACGTTTTTCCCTAAAATTCTGTATACCTGGATAGGAAGCTTCCTGAAGGGAATTATGGCAAGCTTGGATCCAACATGAAAGTCGTGGATGGTCAAGAACATGTGATTCAAATCGATAGCCCAGACTGTTGCCAAGAATACGAAGGATACTCAGAGGAGCATTCAAAATGTGATGTGAAATAGTTAACCCAAGATTAGTAACAATGTTGCATGTCACAATGGATTGACAAGACAAGGCTCGTTCATCTGACATGGGAAGAGAAGTTGAACCTTGCAAAGGCTTGCACAAGACTAGCAAAAGGGGATTTGGCAGCATCCTGAGACACGCAAGTGAAATCAAGCCTCATTCACTTAGCATGAAACACCATATGGATGGCATCACTAGACAACCGTGTGTTCAGAAGGAAAGACTCGCTCATCCAACATGAGAAGGGGAGCTGAGATTTGTGAGAGCTTACACAAGACTAGCAAAAGGGAATTTGGCAACATCCTGAGATGCGCAATTGAAATCAAGCCTTGTTCACTTAGCACAAAACACCCTGCAAGGTATAAGCCTTGCAAGAGCTTGCGGAAGACTAGCGAGAGGGAGTATGGCAGCATCCTGAGATGCGCAATTGAAATTGAGCCTCGTTCACTTAGCACGAAAACCCTGCAAGGTATAAGCCTTGCAAGAGCTTGCAGAAGACTAGTGAGAGGGAGTATGGCAGCATCCTGAGACATGCAATTGAAATCGAGCCTCATTCATTTAGCATGAGACACCCTGTGAGGCATACAGAGGGCATTACTAGACAACCATGGGTTCATTAGCTGTCGATACCAGTGGGAATGAACTTGGACTTACGATGTTCATTGAGAAGGATACATGTGAACATTTGAAGCCAAGTTTCATCCTAAATAACCTGCAGAGAGATCTCTCCTGCAGTTCTCAGGGTGAAAACCTGATTCTCAACATTGAAGCTGAAGGGAGTTGTGAAGAACGACAGTGACAGCTTCAAGTTCAAGTTGTTGTGCCAGTCACAACATTACATAATGGGCTTAACAATGATAAACAAGTAAACATTGAACATTCAACTTCAACTTCAACTTCTTCAAGTCGTCCAAGTTGTTATCGTATTACCCCAAAGTCAAGCTTAACTTCGTTGAGTAAAACCATAGGAGAGAACTCTCTGCAGGTCTTTCTGGATGAAGGTTATCTTCTGGATATGTTATCTTCTCTGCCATCCTGGATTGCATGAAGGTATGCATACCACGCCTATCGATTGATATCATATCTCACCAAACTAGCAAGCGAAAGCCTTCTTCTTACAGGCTTCATTGCAATATTGTGTTTCTCTCTGATTTCTTGTTTAGGATTGGTAATCTTCCTGCCTAGATTTGGAACACCACCTGCGCGTCTTTCGATGCTGCCAATCTCTATGCTCCTCCTTTGTTCTCTATGCATTGTTTGGAAACAGGTAGCTCATGTTGTCACAGAGCTACTTCCTGTGCCTACCAATGTGCATCCTTCTGATGCTGCCACCACATGCTATCCTGCGTCACAGAATAATTCTACTTTTATTTATGCCCACTTGTCAAACAATGTCCAACCTTGGTGTTTACCAGCTGAAGCTTTTGTGCATGTCTTTTTATGCTACCAACACAGCATAGTGCATATGGCATAGCTTTTGACAAAGGACATAAAAAAACATAACTATGCTACATGGGAACTGTTAAGCGATCAATGTGGAGAGAGATCGGCGTTGTGTGTTATCAATACAGAGTAGTTGGCATCCAAATCCCACCAAGGTTTCCTCAATCTATGTATACCTCTGCTGGGAATTGAGGTTCTATCCTGTGTTCTTCAGCTGTCTCTAGGTCGGGTGCGATTTCTTTCAGGAACCTGGAGGCACATTGCACTGTAAGCCCTCTGGAGAACTCTGACTATGTTCATACTCACCGTGAGACTGCCCATAGTGTGGCCATTCTTTCATGCCCCACACTCAAATTAACATACCTGCGATTCACCCCCAGCTTGCAAACCACCATATCTCCAGACCAGACGACGTCCTGATTAATTCCTCTGAGACCTTTGTTCCTTAAGAATAGTCTGTGGAAGCAATATGCCAGTAAGAAGGAGAAAGAGTCCCCAAAGTACTCTAGTGTGATGATGGTTTTCCTGATAGGGATGTGGGGGTGGCCTTTGAGGATGGTAGCGACAATGGGGATCCTGTTGTAGCCATCCTGCACGATGGCCATGGTTACTAACTTTGAGTGACGTTTGTTGGATGGAAAGGATAATGTCTGGATGTATCCGACTTCTCCATCTACATTCGGTCTCAATTCTTGAGGTTGATGGCCGTAGGATCCACGCAGAACATGTTGGACAAAGTGTAGTTTCTGGATGTCAGATATTCCTCGCCATCCTAGATCTCCTTCATTCAGGGTGCTAGATACCATGTTTTCGGAAGATCTAGTAGCTCACAGCACAGTTAACCAGGTTCCAGAGAACTGTGTTTGGTGCATTCCACCATGCATCTTCGGATGCTGCCAATCTGTCCATTCTTGTCATTGGACTATTTGACAACCAACCCATGTACAGTTTCTCATGCATGTCTAGAATGACAATATAATGCTATGATTTGCCTATGAATGTGGCCTTAATCATGCTATTATTCTCCTTCCCCTCTGTCATTTGCGCCTTTATCAATGCCTCCACATGCCACCAATAAGAAGAGACATTCATACAATTGAGCTCCCATCTTTGTCTATGTATACCGTGTTTCCCCACAGAACGATTAAGGTTTACTAAAGGCCACAATGCACATCAGAGCCGCAATCGTCCTCCGCGACATCAGTCACCTGTTTTTGACAAAGAAACTGACTGAAAGCAAGTTTCCAGCTTGCACTCAGACTCTATCTTCAAGTGTCTTCAATGCATTTCTTTGTGACAATACTTATGGCTACTGCACTCACTGTAAGCTGTCGTTTCCCTATACCATTATGTCAACTGAGCTAACTGTTCATGCATCAGGGCGGCAAACTTGTTGAAATCAAAGGACTATACTGTCCATTAGACCATCCAGCAGCGAAGATTGCCAAGGTCCCTACCTTCGTGTCTGATGCTGACCACCAATCGCTACTCATTAACATCATCCTGTCCCACTACCTGAAAGTCCCAATCAGGAGGACTGACGTTCACATCACTGACACGGATGGTCGCATTCATACCTTTGTCATATATTTTCATTACGATGAATGCTTCGGCCATAATATGGCTGTGAAACCTTTTCACCACCACATACACTGGTCTGGCGACATATTTGTTATGCAAGGGGGTCAATGGAAAGATCTAGTGAATTTGCAAGGCTGGTATCAGCGCTACATCCATTCAGCGGTATGACCCATATTTCCAATGATGAATTGGAGTGCTGACCCCGACGTTAGCTTTTTGAATGTTGCTGCAAGCCGTATCAAATCTGCAAAGTGTCAAAACTCAAAGCTTGTTGTTTTTCCAACTGAGCTAGAGCATGTCTTGTAATCAGGGGGCAATGTAACAGAAGTTTGGTGGTCATGATGGCAGGTAAGGAGTGAAAAAAGATATGCAGTGCATCATGTAAATATAACATCATACTTCAGATATGGAGAAAGAGACTTGTTTATGCAAATCATGAGTTGTAGTTACATGTCATAGATGACTTCTGCTGGAAATAGTATGCGAGCTGGAGTTGGTGCAGTCTGGATTGCTTGAGATGCAGCATCAAGGAAACTTTGTAAAGCATGTCATTTTCCATTACAATTGGTGTGAAGAAATTGAGACATACACTTTTAGCGCATCCTTCGCCACCTTGATCTCCTCTTCAGCCTGTAAATCTGCATAACCATTAGGCCCTTGCTTGATCAGCAAAAGATCTCCATGCCAGACCACCTCTCTTCTAACACTCCTTAGACTCTGGTTCCTAGCGAGGAGGCTGGTTATAGCAGTGTGCAATAACAAATCTCCATTGCTTCTGCTTTTCATTGGTGACATAGATAGATGTTTGGTAGATTTGGATGGTAGGGTTGTCTGGGGTCAACAACTCGCTGACCACCAGAGGCTCATTGATGTTCATGGAGTGTGGAGGTATAAATACCTGAATATCGGTGTGTTTTGGCACAAACTCACCACTGGGATAGTACAAGGTTCGAACAACTCTCTAGAGATAGAAATTAGAAACTATCTGCTCATTGGTGCAAGGATGAACTCTGACCACAGAGTTGGCACAATGAGACATCTTGAGTGAGATAATGAAATTGCAGGCATCCATCCATCTTGACAGTTTATATGATGGGATTCAAAGATGTCCAAATCTACGGCTCCAGATTTCCTTAATGATTTTTTAGAGCTTGTGGAGAATGAAATTGCAAACCACTTGGGATGAACAATCACATTGGGATTTGTAGTGCCAAATAAGCGAGAGGTAGAAATCAAGTAGAAGCCGAGAGTTTAGAGAAGCAGTCAGAATCGAAAAAAAAAATTGTATGATGTTTGCTTGTAAGAAGGATAAATCAAATCCCCCTTTTGGTGTTTGAAGTGGCATCGGAGCACGACGCACAATGAATGGACATCTTATAGGGTGCAGGGAGCTTGGCCAATGACACCTATGATGAAAATCCAATGTCTTTCACAATCAGACCCTTCCAGTCATTTGCACCCAAAAGCTGCACGGAGTCCAAGCACATCATAATACCACCAGGCCACTTCAATGTGCCAAAATAGGCTAGGATCGGCCAGGATAGAGGTGGTGTCTCCACATCAGTTTAGATAAGATCGACTTGTGACCATGGCATTATAAAACCATCAAGGGACGCCATCTACATGTGTTTTTTGAATAATGGCCATGGGGAAGGTTTGGAAGATTATGTATTGAGTTTTGAAGCTATGGATGAACTCAAATGCTAATATGACCAGTCAGTGGTTGTTGTGGGTTGTTAAGAATTTATGGGACCTATAAGGACCAACAACCCAATGCCATTTGAGAACAACACATCTAAACACAATAGTCAACTTCTAGCTATTATACTACGGGATCATGGTCTCATTTGATATCCCCACTTGACAGCTTGGGACCCAGCCATGCATAAACCTCATTTGATTTATCTCTAAGTTTCAGACCTTTGATCTGATCATAGACAAATCATAATGGATTGAGCACTAGACTATCAGTAACTTCACTACTGGCAGTACTTACCGTCAATTTGATTTCATGATGGACAGCATCCACCAGTATCATCTTCAGCACATACTTGAAGGCCATACTCGTGAGATTAACTGTGCTCAGTTTTTGGAAGATGGTGCATTTCTGGCTACTGGAGGTGAATACTATCAGTATTTGAGATAGTCATCCATCCCGCTTATTTCTTTACGAGCTGGATACTGTGTGCTGAGGGCATGACCACGAGTGTCATGTCAAACACACAGGTCATATGCTCATTGTTCCCTAGCTGATGACCAATACATCTTCCTTTGGTCATTATCAGATGGGCTGCTGAAGCAACGAATTAGCCCAAAGCAAGGCCCGATCATCATGTTGCAGTGGTTGAATTATCCTCACATTTCTCAGACTCATTTCTTTATCTTGGGAGGAGCAGATGGAACTATCAAATTGTGGAAGAAGACAAGGGAGCAGGTTTGCTTACCTTTTCTTCTCATCAATTTCACCCCCCCCCCCTGACTAGTCCATAGATGACTTTTCGATTTGTAGCTATGTATACCGTCACTGACAATGCTATCGAGGCCAGCTCTTTAGAGGAAAACCAGCTTGCTGTCATCGGGAGAGGTAGGCTTCATCTCTTTTCTGTTGATCTGAATCATCCTGGTTAGTGAGAGTGCTAATCCCATGTTGTTTCCACACCAATACTGATATTACTACAGGTATTTTTTGACCCACATTGACTGAGCCCAAGGCAACAGAGCCTCAGTTCCCTGCTCACACCTGTGTTGTTCATTTTTTCAATTCTGGGAAGTCAATAATGGTCGGTTTTCTTGACTTGAAAGAAATGTACATATCCGAGTTGGTGGTCTGGTTTTTTCCCTGCATATACTTAATCAATGCATGCAGCATCGCTTGGAGTCTTTCCCCATGGGCTAGATTGTGGAGGCATAAATTGGCAACCCATATGTGCATTCGCAACATGAACTGACCATTTCTTAGCTTGCCTGATCAAATGTCCATAACAGTGGAAATACAGCATGGTCAACTTCAACGGGCATGCTTCTAGTTTGGAACCTTGTCAATGGCATCGATCTATATCATGTCACAGACAGACCAGTTTGGATAAAGAAACTCTGAGTCTCGATCAGACAGAACATTGTAATTCAAGTCGCCTTTGGGGTAAGGGACAATATGCAATCAGTGGTACTGATAACGGGGAGGTAATTATTTGGGATCTCAAATCTGCTGAACCAGACCAGATCTTAATCCAAAGTGGAGGTTAGTCACAGTACACTACTCTGTGAATCCCAGCTGACTTCAACACTTCAGGAGTCTGTTTTGTCCAAACCGTTTTGGTAAGCACGAGAAATGAACAAGGAAATCATGTTGACCTCATGACTCCGTTCTATAGTATCTCTCACCCCAGCATAACAGACATTACATTGCAAGCGCATCATCTGATCCTGATGATAGATGCCCAGTGATTAACATTTGGTCAAACATTTCAGTAGGTCTGTCTCATGCATAGTATATAGGGCTATGCTGACTTGGACACACTGACTTGACGAAGTCAGAAGCAGAATCTATTCCACCTACCCTTCCAACTCACCCTGTGTTCCTGGATCCCACCCAAGTGAGAACGATCATTATATGCTTACTGCTCCTTTTTATTGCTTTTGTTATTGCTGGAGCAACCTCAGGTGCATCATGACCATACTATATGAAGAGTCATACTGCAGGCAGTGGATCTGAACATGTACAGTACAATTCTTTTTGTACTTGATAATAACGTCTTGTTGATGACATCACTCAATCGATGGAAATCATTGGGCAGACGAAAGAGAATGACAAGCAAGGATTGATAACAGACAGACTTATATTGAGGACCAAGAGTTTCCCCCTCGCAAGGCTGTCTCCACATCACCTGAGAGAATGGAAGGAGATGTCCAGGATGCGCAGAGATCGAATGTAAACTGTGGCACACATCAGCTGAAAGGGTGCGGGGGGATATGAATATCGAATGTGCCTTGTATGGGTGACTTGCATGAATTGTGGTTGAGCTTGTAGCAGTGGGGATGGTGCTGGGTCTGCATCGTTGTCATGCTCCTCCCTGCATTTCCTGGTCCTCATTCTTCCTATCATTCCCATCATCATCGTCCATGTCATTGAAAGATCATGAGATGAAATAAGAATGCATCCTATACAAGAAAGACTCCAAGCGAACATCTTGTTAATTTGTTCACTATGAGAAGGTACACACATTAGCCAATCCACAATAAAATTGGCTGGCCTAGAACATAGAAAATTCAATGCTGCAGTGAGGGATGTAAGGCAACATAAAATTTATGCTTACTGAGAATGGGGAGGCCTTGTATCAGCCTGTCCACGAAGTGGTAGTGGTGTTTGTAAGGTGCAGTACATCTGCTCAACTGGACAGTCTGGACTCTGGACCACACCAATCTGGAAGATTGTCAGCAGTGAACTCAATTTACAATAAAAGGCCTTGCTCAGAAGCGTCGGTTTCGAGTACCATCTGTGAGTCAGGTACCCATTGAGTTAAGATGGGTGCGTAAGTGAATTCTTGTTTGAGCCTTTCAAAGGTGTCGCAGCATTTCTTGTTGAAGTCCCAAGGCGCGGATTTCCGCGTCAGGCAGGTGAGTGGGATGACAATGTCTGAATAGCCGTTAATGAAGCAGCGGTAAAAGTTGCAAAAGCCTAAGAAGGATTGAATATCCTTAACTTTCCTAGGCTTGGGCCAGTCAAGCACAGTTTTGACTTTATCTTCGGACATCTGCAGTCCATCCAGTGAAAGGATGAAACCTAAATATTCAATGGTGTCTTTGTGGAACTCACATTTCTGTGGAGAGGCATAAAGTCCATTTTTCTGGAGATGGTGGAGGACTTCTTTGACGTGAGCCCCATGCTGGGACTTGTCATCAGAATAGATTAGGATGTCATCGAGGTATATGATGACACAAACATCCAGCATGTCGCTGAAGATGTCGTTCATAAACTGCTGGAAAGCTGCAGGTGCATTAGTGAGCCCAAAGGGAACCACCAACCACTCGAAGGATCCGTAGCGGGTGCAGAAAGTAGTTTTCCACTCATCACCATCAGCGATGTGGACTAGGTGATAAGCGTGCCGCAAGTCTATTTTGGTGAATAAGCGGGCTTTTCGGGGAGAGTCGAGGAGGTTGGAAATGAGAGGAAGGGGATAGCGGTCTTTCTTCATAAGACAATTGAGTCCTCGGTAGTCGACACAAAGTCAGAGACTACCGTCCTTCTTCTTGACAAAGAGAATCGGAGCGCCATGTGGAGACTTGGATGGGCAGATGAAGCCTGAGCGGATGTTTTTGTCAATAAAGACTCGTAAGGCTTCTAATTCAGAGGGGGAGAGAGAATACATTTGGCCTGGAGGCGGAGGAGTATTATCTTCTGTCTCTATCTTGAGGTCATAAGACCGATGCGGAGGAAGGGTATCCGCTTTAGTCTTATTAAAGACATCAGCGAATTCATGATACTCAGGCGGAATATCGGAGAGGTCGGAGGAGTTAGTGGAATGGGCAGAGCAGGCAGATAACCCTTCTGGAGCGAAGGTCATCTGAAAAGCTATTGCCCCAGGAAGTTTGCTAGCATGCGCATAAGCAGCAGCATTGATGAAGGAGATGTTGGGAGGTGTAAACTTAGGAGGAATGGGGGGTTCAGGAAGTGCGGAAGAGTCAAGGATTTCTACTGGAAGATTCAGGGACAAAGGTGACATCAGGGGTGCTGGACCTCTATGATCTGCAGAGCAGAAAGCGAGTTGGCTTGAAGACCAGTCAATCAATGGATTGTATTGCTTCAGCCAGTTATGACTGAGTATGGCGGAACAGGAAGAGTCAAGTGAGGTTACATAAAATGACAAATTGAATACTTCACCGGCAGGGAAGGTGACCGGAAGTTTGACGATCTGAGTTATGGTGGAGTTGCAAGTTCCATCAAAGAGTTGTAAACCAATCGGGTTAATGGATTCCGTGCTGAGTTGGTTATTCAACATGAAAGAGGAGTCAAGGAAGCAGTGGGAGGAGCCAGAGTCAATAAGGGTTTGGAAAGGGACGGAAGAGTCGGGAAAGGTTAAAAGAATGGTTAGGGAGTCAGGGTTGGAAAGAGCGGACACATTGAGACGAACGTAGGCAGCCAAATGGGTAAGGTCAATGCAACCCCCAGCCCCAATGGCTGTATCCTGAGGGTTGTGGATTATTTTTCTGAGTCCGTAGTCTCAGAAACGACAGTGGACACACAGGCTTTTGCGGCTTTGGATTTCAGGCAGTTTCCTGCTACATATCCTTCTTCACCACAGTAGAGGCAGAGTCTTTCCCTCATGCGGTGTTCTCGTTCCTCCCCAGTAAGCTTGCCATTCTTCCCCAGCTTATCGGAGATGGACGACTTGGGCTTGTCCCAGGGAGTGTTCTTTGTCGTGGAAGACTGCTGGTTTGACGGCGGGGAAGGACCTTTGGAAGAGTCCTTCTGACTAGAGTTAGTGATGTTACTGGTATTCTTTGTTTCGAAACAGGATTCATCTTCTTGCATCCAGTAGATGTCATTGCTGTCTTGTGCTTTCAAGCGCAACTCTGCAAGAGTGTTGGGTTTACCACCCCAGAGAACTTCTATCCAAAGCCGGAGCGGAAGACCACAGAAATAGTGGTCACAAAGGGCTGCTTCATTCCAGTTGACCCTAGAAGCTAATTCCCAGAAGTCAACGTTATATTTCATGATACGACCACCTTTCTTCATTGCTAAGTCAGAGAGAGCCTTTTCCGCATCTCCGACCGGGTCGTGCAGACCAAAGTTATTTTCCAGCTCGGCGAGGAAAGCCTCATAGTCCCACATCCAGTGTGTGGAATCTGTTGGGTCATTAAGACCAGGTTCAAACCAACTGAGAGCTGATCCTTTAAGATAAGAAAGGATAAATATGATCTTTTTCTCATCAGAGGAAAATATGTGCACGTAGTCGTGGAAATGAAGATTACACGAGACTAGGAAGTCTCTAAGTTTCTTTGGGTTGGAGCCATTGAAAGTGTCGGGGTCGCAAACTTTGATTTTCTTGGTCTTGGGTGCGTTGTTTTGTCGGAGGGTGCGGATACTCTCCGAGAGGTTGTAAAGAACATCTATGAACCTATCCCCTGGATCAGGGTTTCCCCCTGCGGGAGGTTGATCATCAGGATCATTGGGATCGGGGTCACCCCCAGGGCCATCCAGACCACTAGGGTCGTCAGGTCCGCCAGGAGGTCCATCCTCTAGACCACGATCTTCCAACCCATAGGGTTCAGGCTGGTCGATGCCCCCTACATACTCAAGGGGGGTTCTTGATCGAAAACCTTCTGGATTGCCGGAAGGTTGTGGGGCACAGGTGGACATGAGATTGGCACTGATTGAGGGGGCTCCTGAGCCAATTTGTCAGAAGATGTTTGAGGGTCTGGAAGACACTCCAAATGTAGTAGCGGGTCGAGGGTCAGAAAGGGTGGATCGCTGGATTGCAGAGATCCCTGGAATAGTACCGGCGCGTTGGGAATTCCTGGTTGTGCGCTGGCAAGTTTCAGTTGGGGTCATAAGAGGAGAAGAGACGAGTGAAGTGAGAGTTCGTATATACTGTTAAGAACTGATCCTAGAGGCCGCTTCGGAATCTGACCAGACACTGTGGGTGATGATAGCGGGAGATTGTCGGGTCAATGCGGATTCTGTGGGAGGGGAAATGGAAAGGACTTGGCTTCAGCTTGTAAGAAGCTGCACCCTTCACCTCGTCTGGTGTCCTTATTTCAAGTCGAGGGTTTAGAGGTAGGAGCAGGAAAGTGTGGGTAAATGTGGGGAGGAGTATGGAGGGACTTGGGTTAAGTTCAGATGAGACTAGAACTTCAGAGGGAGACTAGAGGTTGAGTCGAATGGAGTTCAGACTCTTAGAGGACAGGGGTTGGAGTAGAAGGAGGTTTTAGATTGGCAGGGTAAAGTCGAGTCTATGTCGATATACAAACTGAGGAATACAAGGCGAAACTAACTAAGCTTAAATACTGTAGTCCGGAATAATGCAGAACAGGAACAAAGACTGTGTCAGTGTCTCAACTGCATAGATAAATTATCTAGCGGGAGCTGCACAGGAATCCGTAGTCAAATTTGCAATAGAGACAGCAGCCTTGGGAAGGCAGCCGTGGATGCTGTACAAGGCGGCCTGGTGCACAGCAGTGTGGGCGGTGCAAGGCAGCTGGGAACAAAATCGGGAGGCATAGGCAAAAGTCATGTTCAACATGCGGGAAAGAGTCCGATGGATGTGGGTTCTGATTGGGTGAGGAACAGTTCTTGACAGGTACTATTCCAGGGATCTCTGCAATCCAGCGATCCACCCTTTCCAACCCTCGACCCACCACTACATTTGGAGTGTCTTCCAGACCCTCAAACATCTTCTGACAAATTGGCTCAGGAGCCCCCTCAATCAGTGCCAATCTCATGTCCACCTGTGCCCCACACCCTTCCAGCAACCCAGAAGGTTTTCGATCAAGAACTCCCCTTGAGTATGTAGGGGGCATTGTAAGGGGACTAAGGGGGTGCCCTGTGTGTTTTTCCTATTTTTTATGTTCGTCCCATATTTTTCCCCACCTCATTTCCTTCTATTCTTCATTTTCTATGATTTTTCTGGATTTTATTACTAATTTTCCCTTGCTATCATGTTTGTATATGTTGACACTTTTATATTTAGAGGCGGAGTACCCCTTCCGACACATACCCCTTGGTATGATGTCATTCGGCGGCCTTGATCCGCCTATCTCCGCCTTTTTCTATTTTTAGGTTATATTTGATTTTTGTTGTCTTCACATATACTGGGCATCAGCAAGGGGATCCTTAGAGTTTTCTCTTCGGATTTCCCTTTGCTAGGTGCGCCCCCAATGCCTGTATTATGTAGTATAATTTTAACTTCGGATTTCCCTTTGCTAGAGGCTTAGGTTGCCCTTATAGTAGAAAACTCTCCCCTAAGGCCCGAAAATCGCGAACGCGCTGCCCAAAATAGGCAGGTACGGACTGGACGACGCTTCCCAAAGCTCCACAGAGTCCCTACACACCGTTCCAGATACTCTCGCCTTTATTGCGCCGCCATTTTCGCCAAACGCGCTCCCTAGCGACATGGATGCATCAGAACGCTTCGACACGCTTGAAAGCGACGTTTCCGGAATGCGCGCGCAAATCGACTCGCTTAAATCTACGATTGAAAACTTCGTTAGGACCCTCCAGGCTAACCCTACGACTAATAGTTCCCCCTTCACGACTCCAAGCGCACCCAACAACGATGTTTTGCCAAACGCGTCCACTAAGGAACGTGCCCAGATCAAACCGTCCCCCCCCGCCGAATTTAATGGTGCACGTGCGCAGGGACGTGCATTCCTTAATTCCTGTGAGTTATACATTAGTCTCCAGTCGCATCAATTTGTCGATGAGGCTGCAAAAATTTATTGGGCCTTCACATACATGAAATCTGAACGCGCCTATCTCTATGTGGACCGTATCCTACGTCAAACTAAAGAACTCGGTTCTCTACCTTTCTCCACTTGGGGTGACTTTCGAGCTGAGTTCGTACGCCACTTCTGCCCCCTCAATGAACGCCACCGAGCAGTGACACGACTTGAGTCATCCACTTACCACCAGGGACGTCGATCCGTGGACGACTATATCGATGAGTTCAAGGATTTGGTGGACATGGCAGGGTATGGGAGTGGGTTACCAGTGGTGGTGAAGTTCCGATGGGGGCTCAACCGAGAAATTCAGGACCAGATTGCACAGATGTTGGAAGGGCGCCCAGCGGACGATGATATCCTTGCTTGGTATGAAGCTGCTTCACTCTGTGACGAGAACCGACTCACAAATGCAGCGTTTAATGCTGCATTCCGTGCTCCAACTACCACTCATACACCCTACACCTTCAATCGAAGCCTCCCCTGCCCTAACCCCATTCCTGCTCGTCAAACTCCCACACCAGCCGTCAATATCCCAGTACCAATGGATGTTGATGCAGCCCGCAGCTGTGCACGTAAGTTGGATCTCTGCTACCGTTGTGGGGAACCTGGACACAGGGCTGGAGCGTGTCCCCATCGTCAGGATATCCGCATGCTCACCCCCGAGGGACGAGACGAACTCCTGCAACATCTGTTGGCACTTGTAGATGTTGAGGAAGCGAAGGATCAAGTTGCAGAGGAGGTTAAGCTGGAAGTTGTAGAGGAGCAGGATTTTCCTATTCGCAGCGAGTGAATCGTACGCCCTCACTGCCTGTCCATAACCGCTTTGAAGTCTTGTCAGTTGAATCCCTGGAGAATGAATCCATTTCTGTGACTGCTCCCCTCTCTGACCCTTCGAAGTTGGCTAAAGACGTACCTGCTCTCCCCATCTCTCCTTCTACTCCACGTCCCAAAATTAAATCATGGGAGCGTAAACTACCACGCAAGTATATTGTGGCATCCACTCCCTCTGCACATTCCTTAAACCTAGCCATCGAACTGCAGACGACCGACACTGGACAGATACTCGGTGTTTCTGCGCTCCTGGACTCTGGTGCGACTGGTCTCTTCATCGATTCCCATCTGGTACAACAACATCGTCTAAATACTCGCTCACTCTCACGTCCGATACCTGTATATAACGTGGATGGATCCCCAAATGAAGCTGGTGCCATCCAAGAGGTTGCAGACCTGGTTCTCCGTTACAAAGATCATAGTGAGCGTGCCCTTTTTGCTGTCACTCAATTAGGAAAGCAAAAGGCGATTTTGGGATATCCATGGCTTTGAGACCATAACCCAGAGGTCGACTGGCGCACCGGGGAGGTTACCATGAGCCGATGTCCATCCCGCTGTCGGACGTGTTTCACAGAAGCCAGGCAAGAACGTCGTGGACAGAAGGCGGCAATACGACGAACTCAGAAGTGTCGTGCTGGACCCCTGCCTATACCTGAAGTGGAATTGGAAGGGGTTCCTGATCTAATGCCGGACTCGGATGATGATGATGAGGACCCAGAGGAAGTGGAGGAGGGTGATCGGATCTTCTACACTGCGATTCGCTCATTGCATGAGGTGTGTGCCACATCGAACATATCCCAACGCCTCACCGAGGCCTTCCACAAAAACAACGCTGCTAAATCCTCTACTAACTCCTTACTCCCTCATCTCCATGAGTTTGAAGACGTGTTCTCCAAGGAGTCATTCGACTCTCTTCCTGCGCGTAAGCCATGGGATCACGCGATCGAACTCACCCCCGGCGCAACCCCTTCATCCTGCAAGGTCTATCCTCTCTCTCCGGAGGAACAACGGCAGCTTGACCAGTTCATCGACGAGCACCTGGCCTCTGGACGTATTCGACCATCGAAGTCACCCATGGCCTCTCCCTTTTTCTTTGTCAAGAAGAAGGATGGCTCACTTCGACCGGTTCAAGACTACAGAAGACTCAACAACATCACGGTCAAAAATCGCTACCCACTACCCCTCATCTCCGAACTCGTAAACCAGCTCCGTGGAGCCCGATACTTCACCAAGCTCGATGTCCGTTGGGGCTATAATAATGTGAGGATAAAGGAGGGAGATGAGTGGAAGGCAGCCTTTCGTACCAACCGTGGTCTTTTTGAACCACTTGTCATGTTCTTTGGCCTTACTAATAGCCCTGCCACCTTTCAGACCATGATGAACGACATCTTCCATGACCTCATCCTCGAAGGCGTTGTCTGCATCTATCTCGACGACATCCTCATCTTCACTCGCACGGTTGAAGAGCACCGTCGCATCACGCGCCTTGTCCTAGAGCGACTTCGATGGTACAAACTCTACCTTCGTCAGGACAAATGTGAGTTCGAAAGGACTAAGATCGAGTACCTCGGCCTGATTATCTCGGAGGGTCAAGTGGAGATGGATCCTATCAAGGTAAATGGGGTCACAGCTTGGCCTACGCCCACGAACAAGAAGGAGGTGCAGTCTTTCCTGGGCTTCATCAATTTTTATCGGCATTTTATCAAGGATTTCTCACATCATGCACGACCGCTGTTCGACTTGACAGGAAAGGAGGCATGGAGGTGGGATAATGCACAACAGGAGGCGTTCGAAAAGCTTAAGGAGATGGTCACTTCCGCTCCGATCCTTACCTTTGCTGACGATTCGCGTCCTTTTCATGTAGAAGCCGACAGTTCTGACTTTGCGACGGGCGCTGTGTTGTCTCAGCAGTCTCCGGAGGACCAGAAGTGGCATCCTGTTGCGTTCTACTCCAAAAGCCTTAGTGCTGTAGAGAGAAACTACGAGATCCATGACAAGGAGATGTTGGCGATAATGCGTGCGCTTGAGGAGTGGCGACACTTCCTCGAGGGTGCCCAACACAAGGTGGAAATTTGGACGGATCACAAGAACCTCGAGTACTTCATGATGGCCAAGAAATTGAACCGTCGTCAAGCTCGTTGGTCCCTGTATCTATCTAGATTCGACTTCTCCTTGCACCACCGTCCAGGTCGCAACATGGGGAAGACCGATGCCCTATCCCGACGTGCAGACCATGGGGATGGCAGCAGTGACAACCAAAACATTGTGCTGTTGCAGCCAGACCTGTTCACCATTCGGGCACTGGAAGGCATCGTACCCCAGGGCGAGGAGCGGGACATTCTACGTGACATTCGTCGCACAAACCGTAGCGGTTTACATGAGGATGTTGTCGCCCGAGCTGTTAAAGAACTGAGGAAGGGATCGACCCTTTCCTTACGTGCGGCAGAGTGGGCTGAAAAGGAGGACTTGTTGTATTTCAGGGATCGCATCTATGTTCCCAATGACCCAGACCTTCGCCGGCGCATCATATCCCAACACCATGACTCACAGATTGCTGGCCACCCCGGACGCTGGAAGACCTTGGAGCTCACCTCACGGAACTATTGGTGGCCACAAATGTCACGGCTCATTGGTCAGTATTGTCGCACTTGTGACCTTTGCTTACGCACCAAGGTCCCTCGTCGCAAGCCTATTGGTGAGCTACACCCTCTTCCTGTTCCAGAGAGTCGTTGGGATGTCATCAGCGTCGACTTTGTGGTGGAATTGCCAGAGTCAAACGGGTTTGATGCGGTGATGTGCACAGTTGACTCAGTGGGAAAACGCGCTCACTTCATTCCCACTCACACCACTGTCAGTGCCCTAGGTGCCGCTCGACTCTACCTCCACCACGTGTGGAAGTTACATGGACTTCCTGGTGCCTTCCTCTTGGATCGTGGCCCTCAGTTCATGGCAGAGTTCACTCGTGAGCTGTACCGACTCCTGGGGATCAAACTCCTCGCTTCAACTGCTTATCACCCACAAACTGATGGCCAGACGGAGCGAGTCAACCAGGAACTGGAGCAGTACATCCGCCTCTTTGTCAATGAACGCCAGGACGATTGGGATGATCTCCTTCCTTTGGCCGAGTTCGGATACAACAACCATGTCCATGCTTCCACTCAACAGACCCCTTTCCTCTTAGACACTGGATGACATCCACGCATGGGATTTGAACCTCGCCAAACTCCCTCACACATCGAGACAGTGAATGAGTTCACAGAACGCATGAGGGATAGCTTGGAGGAGGCAAGGGCAGCCTTAGCAAAGGCGAAGGACGACATGGCGCGATTTTACAACCAGCGCCACTCCCCAACCCCTCAGTACAAGGTTGGTGATCGAGTTTATCTTGACTCCAGTGACATCTCCACTACACGTCCATCCAAGAAACTTGCTCATCGCTTCTTGGGACCTTTCCCCATTGTCAAGTGCGTTGGAACACATGCCTATCGTCTACGCCTCCCAGCCTCCATGTCCAGACTCCATCCCGTCTTCCATGTCATCAAATTGCTTCCAGCTCCCCCAGATCCGTTCCCGGGATGCCATTCACACCCACCACCACCACCTACAGTGATCGAGGGAGAACCCCAATATGAAGTCGAGTCAATCTTGGACAGCCGTTTGCGTCGAGGAAAACTCCAGTATTTGGTACATTGGAAGGGTTATGGGTATGAGGAGAACTCATGGGTCGAAGAGTCTGATGTAAATGCCCCTCGGTTAATCAAGGAATTCCACCGACGGCACACTGCTGCACCGCGTCGCATTCAAGTCACGGACTTTGGTCGTATACGATTTCGAATGCATCGGGGCGATGCATCTTAGAGAGGGGGTGATGTAAGGGGACTAAGGGGGTGCCCTGTGTGTTTTTCCTATTTTTTATGTTCGTCCCATATTTTTCCCCACCTCATTTCCTTCTATTCTTCATTTTCTATGATTTTTCTGGATTTTATTACTAATTTTCCCTTGCTATCATGTTTGTATATGTTGACACTTTTATATTTAGAGGCGGAGTACCCCTTCCAACACATACCCCTTGGTATGATGTCATTCGGCGGCCTTGATCCGCCTATCTCCGCCTTTTTCTATTTTTAGGTTATATTTGATTTTTGTCATCTTCACATATACTGGGCATCAGCAAGGGGATCCTTAGAGTTTTCTCTTCGGATTTCCCTTTGCTAGGTGCGCCCCCAATGCCTGTATTATGTAGTATAATTTTAACTTCGGATTTCCCTTTGCTAGAGGCTTAGGTTGCCCTTATAGGCATCAACCAGCCTGAACTCTTCAGGTTGGAAGATCCTGGTCTAGAGGACAGACCCCCCGGCGGACCTGACAACCCTAGTGGTCCTGATGGCCCTGGGGGTGACCCCGATCCCAATGATCCTGAGGATCAACCTCCCACAGGGGAAAACCCTGACCCAGGGGATAGTTTCATAGATGTCCTTTACAACCTCTCAGAGAGTATCTGCACCCTTCATCAGAATAACACACCCAAAACCAAGAAAATCAAAGTTTGCGACCCTGACACTTTCGACGGCGCCAATCCAAAGAAACTTAGAGACTTCCTAGTCTCCTGCAATCTTCATTTCTGTGACTGTCCGCATGTATTTTCCTCTGATGAGAAAAAGATCATATTCATCCTTTCTTATCTTAAGGGATCAGCTCTCAGTTGGTTTGAGCCTGGTCTGAATGACCCGACAGATTCCGCACACTGGATGGGGGACTATGAAGCTTTCCTTGCTGAGCTGGAAAGCAACTTCAGTCTGCACGACCTGGTCAGAGATGCAGAAAAAGCTCTCTCTGACTTAGCAATGAAGAAAGGTGGTCATATCACAAAATATAACGTTGACTTCTGGGAATTAGCTTCTAGGGTCAACCGGAATGAAGCAGCCCTTTGTGACCACTATTTCCGTGGTCTTCCGCTCTGGCTTCACATAGAAGTTCTCCGGGGTGGTAAACCCAATACTCTTGCAGAACTGTGCTTGAAAGCGCAGGACAGCAACAACATCTACTGGATGCAAGAAGATGAATCCCATTTCGAAACAAAGAATTCCAGTAATGTCACTAACTCTAGTCAGAAGCACTCTTCCAAAAGCCCTTCCCCGTCGACAAACCAAGCCTCTTCAAACTCTGCCCGTGGTCACACCTCCAACCAGCAGTCTTCCATGACAAAGAACACTTCCCGGGACAAGCCCAAGTCATCCATCTCCAATAAGTTGGGGAAGAACGGCAAGCTTACTGGGGAGGAACGAGAATGTCGCATGAGAGAACAACTTTGTCTCTACTGCGGTGAGGAAGGACATGTAGCAGGAAACTGCCCGAAATCCAAAGCCACAAAAGCCCATGCATCCACTGTCATTCCTGAGACTACGGACTCGGAAAAATAATCTGCAACCCTCAGGATACAGCCATTGGGGCTGGGGGTTGCGTTGACCTTACCCATTTGGCTGCCTACGTTCATCTCAACGCATCCACTCTTTCTGACCCTGACTCCCTAACCATTCTTTCAACCTTTCCTGACTCTTCCGCCCCTTTCTGAACCCTTATTGACTCTGGCTCCTCCCACTGCTTCCTTGACTCCTCTTTCATGTTGAATAACCAACTCAGCATGGAATCCATTAACCCGATCGGTTTACGACTCTTTGATGGATCTTGCAACTCCACCATAACTCAGGTCATCAAACTTCTGGTCACCTTCCCTGCCGGTGAAGTGTTCAATTTGTCATTTTATGTAACCTCACTTGACTCTTCCTGTTCCGCCATACTTGGTCATAACTGGCTGAAGCAATACAATCTGTTGATTGACTGGTCTTCAAGCCAACTCGCTTTCCACTCTGCAGATCATAGAGGTCCAGCACCCCTGATGTCACCTTTGTCCCTGAATCTTCTGGTAGAAATCCTCGACTCCTCTGCACTTTCCAAAACCCACATTCCTCCTAAATTTACACCCAACATCTCCTTCATCAATGCTGCCACTTATGTGCGTGCTAGCAAACTTCCTGGGGCAGTAGCTTTTCAGATGACCTTCGCTCCAGAAGGGTTATCCACCCAATCCGCTAACTCATCTGACCTCTCCAATATTCTGCCCGAGTATCATGAATTCGCTGATGTCTTTAATAAGACTAAAGCAGATACCCTTCCTCCGCATTGGTCTTACGACCTCAAGATAGAGACAGAAGACAATACTCCTCCGCCTCCAGGCCACATGTATTCTCTCTCCCCCTCTGAATTAGAAGCCTTATGAGTCTTTATTGACGAAAACATCCACTCAGGTTTCATCCACCCATCCAAGTCTCTGCATGGCACTCTGATTCTCTTTGTCAAGAAGAAGGACAGTAGTCTCTGACTTTGTGTCGACTACTGAGGACTTAACTGTCTTACGAAGAAAGACCGCTACCCACTTCCTCTCATTTCTGACCTACTTGACTCTCCCCGCAAAGCCCGCTTATTCACCAAGATAGACTTGCAGCATGCTTATCACCTAGTCCGCATTGCTGATGGTGATGAGTGGAAAACTACTTTCCACACCTGCTATGGATCCTTCGAGTGGTTGGTGGTTCCCTTTGGACTCACTAATGCACCTGCAGCTTTCCAGTGGTTTATGAACGACATCTTCAGCGACATGCTGGATGTTTGTGTCATCGTATACCTTGACGACATCCTAATCTATTCCAACGACAAGTCCCAGCATGGGGCTCACATCAAAGAAGTCCTTTGCCGTCTCTGGAAAAATGGACTTTATGCCTCTCCACAGAAATGTGAGTTCCACAAAGACACCATTGAATATTTAGGTTTCATCCTTTCACCAGATGGGCTGCAGATGTCTGAGGATAAAGTCAAAACTGTGCTTGACTGGCCCGAGCCTAGGAAAGTTAAGGATATTCAATCCTTCTTAGGCTTTTGCAACTTTTACCACCGCTTCATTAACAGCTATTCAGACATTGTCATCCCACTCACCTGCTTGATGCAGAAATCTGCACCATGGGACTTCAACAAGAAGTGCCGCAATGCTTTTGAAAAGCTCAAACAAGAATTCACCCATGCCCCCGTCTTAATGCAATGGGTACCTGACTCACAGATGGTACTTGAAACCAATGCTTCCAACTATGTCTTAGCAGCTATCCTTTCAGTTTACACTGCAGATGGAGAAATCCATCTGGTTGCTTTTCATTCCCGCTCTTTCAATCCCGCTGAACTAAATTACGACACCCATGATAAGGAACTCTTGGCCATTTTCAAAGCCTTCAAACACTGGCAGCAGTATTTTGAGGGTTCCACAAACCCGGTTGATGTGGTCACCATCCACAAAAATCTTGAGTACTTCAGCACTACCAAGTTGCTCACCCACCGCCAGGCCCATTGGTCTGAGTACCTTTCCCAGTTCAATCTTGTCATCTGCTTCCGCCCTGGAAAATTAGGGGCCAAGCCAGACGCGCTCACTAGACGTTGGGACATCTACCGCAAAGGGGGAAATAGCGACTTCGCCTCCGTAAACCCAACCAACTTCTGACCTGTATTCACACAGGAACAGCTCACCTCTTCCCTTCGCGCCACCTATTTCACCACACCCATCCTTTGACAAGCAGTAATCATGGATGTTGAGAAACTTCACCACACCATCCGCACCTCCCTACCCCTTGACCCCTTATCATCCACACATCTTCCAACACCTGTCGACCCCAACTGGACCATAGATGAGGCAGGTCTTCTCCACCACTTCAACCGGATTTATGTTCCAGACATTGTGGATCTTCGCCTCAAGGTCCTTCAGTACAAACACAATCACATCCTCTCTGGCCACTTCGGACAAAACAAAACCCAGCAGCTTGTCTGCCAGGAATATGTCTGGCCAAACCTCCGCACCTTTGTGCAGGAATTCTGCAAATCCTGTACCACTTGCAAATGATCCAAATCACCTTGACACAAGCCCTATGGGTTTCTAAGGCAACTTCCAGTTCCGGAACGACCTTGGAACTCCATCTCCATGGATTTCATTGAGCAACTACCCAACTCCGACGGTCACACCGCTATCTTGGTCATTGTTGACTGTCTCACCAAACAAGGCATCTTCATCCCAACTGTCAACAAAATCACAGCCCAAGAACTAGCCAACCTGTTTGTCCTCCACATCTTCTCCAAGCATGGTGTTCCGTCACACATCACTTGCGACCGGGGATCCGAGTTTGTCTCCCATTCCTTCCGCTCCCTCAGAAAAGCGCTTGACATGCGGATCCACTTCACTTCCAGTTATCACCCACAAGGTGATGGTCAGACAGAACAACTTGGAGCAGTACCTCTGGATGTTCTGCAACTATCAGCAGGACAACTGGTCTCACCTCTTACCCTTGGGCGAATTTGCCTACAACAATGCTCCTTCTGCCTCTACAGGTGTATCCCCTTTCTTTGCCACCAAAGGCTATCACCCAAACATTTCTGTCTTTCCAGAATGCGACTTAGCTTCACAGCGTGCCTGCGAGTTTGTCATCAACTTAGACAACCTTCATCAGGAACTTCAGAAACAGCTTGCGGCTGCTCAAGAGCGTTATCAAGGTCCTGCGGACAAACATCAGGCGCCCGCACCCAACTTCAACATTGATGACTCTGCCTACATCACTGCAGAAAATATCTGCACCACTCGTCCTTCCAAGAAACTTTCCAAAAAGAACCATGGCCCCTTCAAAATCATCGCCTGCCCAGGCACTCACTCAGTCACCCTGCGGCTCCCGGATCACATGCAGGCCATCCACCCTGTTTTCCATGTCTCTCAACTTGAGAAACACTCCCCGAACACAATTCCAAATCGAGTACAACCTCCACCTCCTCCAATCACCATCGACAACAAGCTCAAATATGAGATCGCCAAAGTCCTCAACTCCAAAGTCGACAACTGACATCGCTGCAAGATTCTCTACCTTGTCCAATGGGAAGGTTACCAGGGAACTGATGAAGAGACCTCCTGGCTACCTGTTACAGAACTTGACCATGCCCAAGAACTCCTTGCGGATTTTCACACCCGCTACCCGCAGAAACCCGGACCATTACCTGCTTAAAGACTATTCACATTACTTATTCACTCAGTCTGAACTCAGAAACAAACTTTATTGAAAAAAAAAAAAAAAAAAAAAAAAATTTCTGGATCCGACTGGATCCCTACACTACCTCCGCCTCTCCCTCTCCGTCTTCATCACCCTCTCCCCCAACTTTGCCCTCTTCTCCACCCTCGTCCTTCTCCCCACCCTCCTCATCTCCACTCTTGCTCTCCTCCTCATCATCCACCCGCCTTTTCTCCAGATATCTCTGGAAGGCCACCCAGTCATCTCCAGACTTGTGGATCCCATGTCTTTCCCGCCGCGACTCTCGCACCACCCACTCCACCTCTTTGTCACCCTTGTCGCTCTCCTCCCTGGCGCTTTCTTCCACCCACTCTGGGTCCAAAGCGTTGATGATGCTCAACCTGGAAACCCAAACAAAACCCACAAAATGGCTTTGGATGGTATAACACGAGTCAGAGGAAGGATGCGAGGCCCTCTAGATGCCACCTGTCAGACTGACCATCAAATAGTCATGAAACAACTGCTTGTCAAAGCAGTTCGAGGCTAAAAGAATGTGTTTTGAGGACTTGCAATGATCTTCGAGGGGTTGCAATGATTTTCGAGTGCGCAGATATGTTCAGATGCAAGATCGGGGGACTAGACGAGTAGTAGAAGTGACGAAAAGGCTAATCGAGGGAAGCAAGAGCAAAAATAGTGCAATGCAAGGAATTTCGAGGAAGTTTAGCATAAAACACCAAACTTCGGACTGAATAAGACTAAACTGTACTCTCAAATCACTGTGATCTGGGAGGAAGATGACGACTTTCTTGTTTTTCTTTGTATCTAGTACATCTTTTTATATAAAATAAAGAAAGTACCTAAAAAGGCTAGAGAACATGTGTAGAACATGAGGCAAAAGATATGAGTTAAGGCACAAGGCCAAAAAGGAGACTGGAATCCAAACAAGAAAGATATATATCATATGATGAAAGAGTAATAAAGGGTATAGAACTAAAAGGGGACTGTCCTTTGTGTATAAACTGTGCTAAGTCTCGCAATAATGCGTCCAGCGGGTTCTGTGCACAATAGGGACTTGGAACGAGGCTGACCTACTATCAGCAGGTTTGAGCACAAGTTGGAATACTTCCTGCCGCATGGTATTCCACCATATAGATAACAAATGCAGTGCCCGATCGCGTTTGACAATGCTCGACCGCATTTGATACAATACTTGATCATGTTCGATACAATATCGCACTTGGTAGACCTGGTCGGGAGTGGTCATGCTGCTTCTGGGACCTTGTGCAAGTTATCCGATGTGATTAGAATGTGGCCAAAATGGTGAATCGGCCTTTGAGCCAAGGGGACAACCTATCAGCGTCCCGAATCTCCCCCATTGACTCCCGCACCACAGTGGCCACCTCAGCGAATCCCTTCCTTATCAACTTCATCATTTGTTGCATTACCTCTGGGTTTTCCCTGGTTGCCCCCGTCATTCCTGCCATTTTTGCTGCAGGGGCTTCCTGCCCCTCCCACACTACCTCCTTGCACTTATGTTTGATGTGCATGCAGTTGTCGCACATGTGTCCCCTCGCACCCATCTTGAAACAAGCAATCTTCTGATATTTGCATCTAGGCCACTTATCAGTAAAAGAAGACTGAGAAGGGAAACAAGTATGCACCTTTTGCAGGGCAATGGGGCCTGCACCCGCACCAGACCCTCTGACTCCTCTGACCCCACTTGCGCCTTCGACTTGGTGACTTTCTTTTTCTTTGGGGACTTGCTCCCCTCGGCCTCATCTTCCAAACCCGCATCTGCAGCCGCCCACTTCTTCTCCGCTCGTCTTGCAGCCACTGCCTCTTTTTTCCGCACCTCTGCCTGGCGCGCCTCCTCAGCCTTTGCAGCCTCCTCTACTGCCTTTTGCTCCTCCTGCACCCGGCGTTCCTCCTCCCTTGCCGCTTCCTCTAGCTCCTTCATCTCCCTTTCCATCTGCTCCCTCAGTGCCCACTCCCTCTGTTCGTGTTGGGCCTTCATCGCGGCCATTTTGATCTGCACAGAGACTGTTGGGGTGGACATTTCTGATAGGTGATGGGAGTAGGAAACGACGAGAAAATTTTTCAACCAATTGCTGCATTCGGAAATTCAACCAACTTCCTCATTCGGACTCAAACCCTCATGTGCCTCGTAGGCTCAGCACTAAGGGGGAAATACTGTCAAGAACCGTTCCTCGCCCAATCGGAACCCGCATCCATCTGACCCTTTCCTGCACATCAAACCTGACTTTTGTCTACGCCTCCCGATTTCATTCCCGGCTGCCTTGCACTGCCCACACTGCTGTGCACCAGGCCGCCTTGTACAGCATCCATGGCTGCCTTCCCAAGGCTGCTGTCTCTATTGCAAATTTGACTACAGATTCCTGTGCAGCTCCCACTAGATAATTTATCTATGCAGTCGAGACACTGCCGCAGTCTTTGTTCCTGTTCCACATTATTCCGGACTACAGTATTTAAGCTTAGTTAGTTTCACCTTGTATTCCTTAGTTCATATATCGACATAGACTCGACTTTAATCTGCCAATCCAAACCTCCTTCTACTCCAACCTCAGTTCTTTAAGAGTCTGAACTCCATTCGACTCGACCTCCAGTCTCCCTCTGAAGTTCTAACCTCATCTGAACTTAACCTAAGTCCCTCCATACTCCTTCCCGCGTTTACCCGCACTTTCCCACTCCTACCTCCAAACCTCCAACTTGAAATTAGGACACCAGATGAGGTGAAGGGTGCAGCTTCTTACAAGCTGAAGCCAAGTCCTTTCCGTTTCCCCTCCTGCAGAATCTGCAACAACCTGACAACCTTCTGTAAACAACACCCGCAGTGTCCGATTGGATTCCGATGAACCTTCTAGGATCAGTTCTTAACACAACCCGAAGTCGCTATCACCTTTCTTCTTCTAGGCTGGACTCATCTGATATACATGTGCTAGTAGGCCAATGCTTTGCATGGCAGGTCTGAGTTCTCTATAGGGCAGGTACATGGCTGTAAATGGCTGAGATTGCTGTATTGAGATGGTGTTGTTGGAGTGGGTCCAATGTCAATGCACATCCAGTCACCATTCCATCATGAAACCAGGTGCCAGATAATAATTTCAGATGTGCTGTAAAATGATTGTGTGCATAGTGAATGATGCCTTTTGCAAACATTATCTCCTCATGATTTGTGGTGATTGTGACAGTCTCTGGCAAGTCTGGTGTTAAT
This sequence comes from Tricholoma matsutake, assembly GCA_026075535.2. Classification (NCBI taxonomy): domain Eukaryota; kingdom Fungi; phylum Basidiomycota; class Agaricomycetes; order Agaricales; family Tricholomataceae; genus Tricholoma; species Tricholoma matsutake. The sequence goes on along the minus strand of AP026543.1, from coordinate 8,923,071 downwards.
GTTCCTGGCCATTCAAATGCCAGCAAAGGGGGTAGGCAATGAAATGTGGTAGTCCTCACTTGTGGCTTGTGACATACTGGGCAGTGTGACATCAATTCATGTGGTGGAAGTCATCAAGGTGTTGTTGGAAGCTTTGTCCAGGGCTTGGAAAAGTTGTTACTAGACATGTTTGATCAGTTCGCTCTTGCATTGCAGGATGTGTGGGCACTCTGCATTTCCATACACATGAAGTAATTGTTGGAGCAGACTATATATGCTACACAGCAGAAGAGACAACAAGTTCCTTACAACCTACCTGGGGTTTAGTAAGACTTACAGCTAGGGTTAGCAGAGGTAAGAACACTGTATTCCTAGTATGATACAGGTTCTCCTTATATACATAAATATAAGGCAGTCACATGACTCAGGAATGTGTTTACCACATGTATGCACAGTAAGCGCAGTAACATGTGTATGCTGCATGTATTGCCTCATGTATACAGCATGCATCACGGGGATTAATTTCAACACCCCCCCTCAAACTGTACAGCACTCTAAGCAGCTAAGTTTGAATCTCAAAAGTAATTCTGAGAGAGTCTCTAAATTTTCTGAATAGGATGGTGCCAAGGTTCTTTGTGAACATGTCAGCCAGATTATCACTTCCAGGAATGAAAACGACTGTGACTTTGTCATTTTCTATGCATTCACAGGTATAGTGGTAGTGAATGTCTATATGTTTGGTCCTTCTTTCCTGAACTGGATTTGATCCAATAAAGATGGATCCCTGATTATCAGCGCAGATTGGTACGTGCTTCAGTATATATCCAAGTTCCTGGAATAAGGACTCTGTCCATGCTATCTGCTGACAAGTGTCAGAGAGAGCCATATATTTGGCTTCTGTGGATGACAGTGCTACAGTTTTTTGTAAATGGGACTGCCAGCACACAATGCCACTCACTAGAGTAGCAAAGTAACCCATTGTAGATCAGCGCTTGACAGTGTCAGCTGCCCAATCAGAATCTGTGAAGGCCTGTAGCCCTTCGGATTTCCAAAATTATGCATTTCTTCATGTGCCATGAATGTGATGTGTTCTTCAACTGTGTTGGACTCTTCCATGTCCTTCTTTTTTATCTTTCCCCTTCTCCTTCTTTTTACTCCAGCAGTTCTTCCATTGATGACCATATCTCCCACAATTCCAACATTTATTACCGTCAAACTTATGGCATTTGCTCAACCAATGTCCCATGCACTTGCAATGATCGCAATGAGGTTTGGTGGAGGACTTGTGATCCTTGATGTGCTCTTCGAGGGATTTCCTAGTGCTGTTTGCATTCTGGGTTGTCACCAGATTCACGCTTCCAGTGGCACTGTTATTATTCCCATTATGAGTCAGAGTTTGCATCAAATGAATTTTGAATTCCTCCTGTAATAAACCTATAAATGCATTGGATGATATCCATTGCTTCAGATCAGGGTCATCAGGGTTGTTAGCATCTCCATTATAGGGTTCAATAAATGGTTGCCACATCAAAGGTAAAGATGCCAAGATGATTGATTTAAAGTGGGTATCTGCTACATGAAATTTGGTGTTGGGGAATTTATTAACGCGGTCACAATAAGATTTAAGTGTATCAAGATGTTTTAGGATAGGGCTGGGTTTGTTGTTACAATGTTACTAACTTCAAATAAATAACAAACAAATAACATGTTATTAACATATCTCACAAGGAGGGGTCAGAAAATGAATGTTATATATTGTGATATATTCTAGGCAGGGGCTATGGCAGAGCTGCCAGAGCACAACTGATGGCTGGACAAGTCTCAAATGAAATTTCCAATATATCACTACATTTTTCAAGCCAGCTGGCATGCTATCTGAAGAGCAGGAAAAGTCTCTCATCAGTCTCTGTAATCAATTCATCAGTTCTGGGGAGGATGTTGGGCTAGCACAATTAATTGACCTTGTTAACTCCATGATACCTGATCAAGGAAGTCAAGAATGGAAGGCATGGACCAAGCACATGGATCAATTGAATGAAGCATGGCTGCTCATCAACAAGGAGGGGGAAAATATACCATGGCCAACGGTTCATCCTTCTTTGTTTGTCAAATGTTATGGACTAAAACATCTTCACTGTAACCACCATTGAAACATGTTGCTCAAGATAATTTGGTCCAAGACACAGCTTGTCCACCTCCGGGTTCCTTTTGTAAGGTCAAGACATTGCCCAACATGTGGGAAGAGGTCCCCATTAAGGAGTTGATGGTAAAAATTGCAAAGATTTGTGCGGATCACAAAAGCAAGGCAGAGGGTGGGGAGGGTGTTGGTCCTGCTCACCAGGAAAAGTGCATAAGTGCTGTGAGAAGGGCAGGCAAACCGCGTGACACCCTGGTTGATGACATTGTCATTGAGGTTCAGGAACCTCTCAAGTGGTTAGATAAATTGGATAAAGAAATGTGAATGGTCATATATTGTATTGGATGCCATAAGAAAACTGTAGGCCAAGACCCAAATTGTATCAAGCAACATGCAAAGGATTGTAATGTAAGATTTCTCAAAGTGAAATCCCATGATGCTGCTCTGACCGAGTTATGTTAGGATTTAGCCAAGAAATTCCCCAAACTCTATGCCCTTGCAATCAAAAACCTTGCTGGGTGAGCACATTCAATGAAACTTGGCAACATTGACAAGGCATTGAATGAAGCACCAGATGTTGAAGTTGACATCATGGAGTTGACACCAGTGTCACAAGCTGGGACACTGATGGACTACATGGGTCCAGCCAAGTTAATGGAGCTGCAGAAGGTTCACATTGAATGGGTGATGTTTCACATGTTCATTTGCTGTGCATTGCCTTGGGCCTTGCTTAATAGTGAATACTTCATTGCATTTGTTCTTGCACTCTGCCCAGTGTATCTGTTATGGGGGAGGCACTGCTTGGGGTTATTGTCAAGGTATTCTGATCATCCAGTTGCCTGCATCAATATATGGAATACTGAAATGTACCAGATTTTGTCGGTCTATAGTCCTTACAAGTACAGCGCTGTTGCTGGCAATGGAGGTCCAAATGTCCGAAGTGCCAAGATAAAGCTAAATGCAATGTACCCGTGGATTCTCAACATCTATGATCCATGTCATAACCTCAATCTATTTATGAAAGATATTGGGAAGCTATTCAAGGATGTAAGTCTGCGAAGTTGGACTCAGAAGTGATGTCATTCTGAAGCTCTTGTATTAGATGCTCTCCATTGTCTTGGGTATCACAAATTATTTTGGAAAGTCAAATTATGGGACCCACCACCTCAATGAGGAATGCAAGAAACAAGGAGTCACTGAGGGCATCAAATCAAATTCAGAAATGCACTTCTCATCAAGCTACTATTAGGTTGTCTCAGTCAGCTCCTGTATGAATGTGATTTGGAAGTGTCTTGAGTCTAAAAAGTTGAAGTTTGATACGGCAGCGGCAAGTCAAATTTCTTACAACACAGACAGTCATGATATAACTGCTGTTTACAGACAAAGAAGCTCATTCCTTATATCGAGGATAGTGTAACTCACTATGGTTTCATGGCACAGATGGCTGGATTCATCCACCTTTTGGCTGCAGCCGCTAATGGCCTTCTGACACTTGAGGGTCAAAACACAAACTGCGCCGATGTTTTCTATGAGTGGGTTTGCATTGCCTACCAGCTTGAACAGGTTCTTGCAAATCCATCAATTGGTGTCTCACACTATCGAGCTTCAGTCATTGAAGTCTACAATCACCGCTTCAACCAAATGATGATGGAGTCTTCACACTTCATTTTTCTTCTAGCATACTTTCTCCACCCACATGAGTTTTCATGCCTTCTCAGGACAGACTGATTGATATTGTTTGTGCAGTATACCGGCACCGTGGTGGTCTACAATTGACATTCCCTCCCCTTGTTGAAGGGCAGCACCCAAACATCAGTCAGTTTCTGTTGCTTGGTCGCATGCTGTTGTCATCTGTGCTCGAAATTTTTAAAGGAGAACAGCTTCAGCTCCAGGACTCAGGTTCAGAGGTTGTTCCACAGCTAGTAAAGGAGTTTATTGCATATGCATATGACAAGGAGCCGTTCTCTAGCCAGCAGTGGAGCTGAGACACGAAACCCCTCAAATGGTGGAACCAAGTATCCAAGGATTCAAATGCATGGTTGATCAGTGTACGTGGTATGACATATTTCACTTTCTAGATCTGACTACAATACAATAGCGAGTTGCCATCAAAGTGTTTTCCATAACTCCTTCTGAAATTTGTGATGAGCGTACTGCCTCAAGATTGGGCTGGTTCAATGCAGCACGGCAAAGTTCAATAACTCCAGAACATCTTGTGGATTTGGCTAAACTGTATGACTTCTATGTCAATGGGTTTGAAGAAGGGAAATCCACACACTGCACTCGTGTTCACCTGCCCAAAATTCTGAAGACTTCCACAACCACTTCCACCATCCATTCTGCCCCCAGCATCCTTGGCCTCCTTAACTCCGACAATGTTGATCCCAAAGATGTCAATATCGCAGCTGTTGAAGACCAATTGTTCAACCACCCAGACCCATATGACTTAGAGGAGACAAAGCGCATTGATCTGGCCCTCCAGGAAATGGTTGTTTGCTCGACCACTCGTTTTGATGTTGCCAACTACATCAAGCTTGATGATCCAGAATTGAAAGCACTTATCACTAAGGTTGATTCATGGGGTCCAGGTGCATTGATTGATGAGTCTGTTGTGGCTAATAAATGTGACAAACGTATGGGAAAGCCGGGTGATTGGAGTGTTGACAGTTTCCTGTGTGGTATGTAAGTAAGGTCAAGGGTTTCTAATGTGTTAATAACATGTGAGATTTGAAATTTTGTGTTAGTAAGCATGAGATCTTAAATTACATAATCACAATATATCACCGTTATTAACAAGGATATCTAACCTCACAAAAATCTCAATAATATCTAATGTTACTAACACCAGCGAAATAATATCTAACCCAGCCCTATTTTAGGAGGTTATCTGTGTCATGTAATTTTGCCTTGTATAACAGGCATTGAATGTGATTAACTATCTGATGTGCCTTGTTCTCGTGAGTAACCATCAGGGCAGAATACATCACCTCAGCTGTGGTTTTTGATCTGACATGATTCATTTGCAAGGAAGTGACATTCTGAATTATTACTTGTTGTGCCCAAGTGTCATTCTTGTCCCAGTTTTGTCCGCCAATGGGATCTATGTCATCTTCCAGTCATGTTACTTCTCTTAAGACATACCCTGTAATATCACAAGTGATAAAAACTCTGCTCATTCGTTCCTTCCACTCATGCCAATTTTCATCCATCAAATGATTGCAATCAGAGATCTTGCTTACATTCAAATAATCCTTCATTTGTATTGATTCAATTGTTGGTTTATCTTCAACATTGATACATTGCCATCCTCTAGCAGCATTAGAGGTGTAGACTCTGGAAGAATGAATAGGGGTAAACAGGGGATCAATATCCATATTGATGGATTGGTTGGGGGGATCCATAACACTTTAGAAATGAGTTATTTAAATATAGCAAAAGCCAGGGCCCATAACCTGTTGGGATATATGACCAGAGGGGTGCACATTAACCACTTAGATAGTGGGTGAAAAGGTTTAAGAGGAACGGCTCTCATTCTCCTATAATATGGCCTACATATGTTACAATCTATATATAGACCTTGTTCCAATAATAGAACTAGTACTTGGACCTGGCTTGGATTGCCTGATCCTAACATGTTGTCCTCTGCATTGAAGTAGATAGTTTGCTCATCTTCAAGATGGACTGGCAGACAATAGACATGAGGGGACTCTGAGTGCATCCCAAACTCATTGATGTGCCAGCAGCTTTCCACTGGTCCAATGTAGTGTGCATCTAAATACTCCTTGATCTCATCTCTGTCATGATTGAGAATCTCAACTGTGGTCCTGTCATGGCCTTTGTAGATGTACTTGTGAATGTACTTGACAGCCTCAACAGAAGAACAGATTGATGTGACAGTTGTATCTGACAAATGAACCCACTGTCAATGGACCAACCAACATTGTTCAAATAAGTGTTTCTTACTTTGCAGCCAAATAAGGATTGTATGGCACCACATCTCAGCTGTCATAGACATGGCCATTCTTCTTGACAGTTCTACCATTGTTGGGTCTGGCATAATCAGGATAGCTGTTCACAGTAAAGAGAGTATGTTCTCTAAACTGCTTTGAAAATTTCTTGCTGCACTTCTTGTCTGCCATGCATGGAGCCTTGGGTTTGGCATTGCCACAAGGACCATGAACCATGCAAGTGGTTATACCCAGTGAGAAACCCGTTGATGCCAGGTGACACAATCTGGCATTAACTGACTGGCTGACAAAAAAATGACTCTGGGAGACACCAGTTGATTTTTGTGAAGTACTTACTATCTACATCTTTCTATGTACAATCCCAGTGGTTATCTTTGGTTACACAATTTCAAGTTGAACTTCAATCTTCAGAACCTTCCCATCACAGCCACACTATTTAGTCCTACATGTTCCCACATGTGATTTGCAAATCTTTCCCTCTTCCCATCACACAATTTCCAGCAATGTCGACCACCTCAATGGACAATTGTCAATGAGTGAACATGCCCAGTCTCCCAGGAGCCATGACCTACCCAAAATCTTCAGTGCAATTCGGGCCTCGCATACCATGTGGTTGTGATGGGGTCCAGCGAAGAAACACAGTGGTCTTAAGCCAGGTCTTCTTTGCATGTGGGATCCTTTTGTATTTCGAGTTTCTGATAACAACCTTTTGGTGGATGTGCTTCACAGGCCCAAACTCAAAAATGAAACCTTTGACAGAAGGAACACATTATAAAGTGTATGCATTGGTTTTTCTTTACATACACCTATCTCCAAAGCCAACAAATCCAGATTCCTATTGATATAAATTGACTTCCTCTGGAATGCCCTCGCCTATTTGCAAGCTGACACAATGTTGTGTGCAGTGGAAGATGGAGGAGGCAAATATTGCCAATTTGCCTCGCACAATTGAGTTGGTAATCCATGATATGTTTTTCATTCATTCAACATGCATATATCAGTTCACAGCTCACAATTTTGATTTAGAATGCAGTCCACTACTACCACCCCATCACTGCACTTGAATCTCCTGCTCAAAAGTCATCCTATGCCCTGAGTCCAATTCCCTCTGAAGGATATTCACGAAGTTCAGCTATCTGGATGTAAACAATGAGAGGTGACAGAACTTGATGCTCAGAATTTCAGGTATGTCACAGATTTATTCCTATTCCCGCGATGCTGATGATCTAGGTTACATAGTTCCAAATTGATGCCATGACGGTGCTCCCATGATGGCATCAGGGACTCCAGCATCATGGAGGTGGTGTGGACCTGGTAGGTGTGTAAGGGGACTAGGGGGGTGCCCTGTGTGTTTTTCCTATTTTTTATGTTCGTCCCATATTTTTCCCCACCTCATTTCCTTCTATTCTTCATTTTCTATGATTTTTCCGGATTTTATTACTAATTTTCCCTTGCTATCATGTTTGTATATGTTGACACTTTTATATTTAGAGGTGGAGTACCCCTTCCGACACATACCCCTTGGTATGATGTCATTCGGCGGCCTTGATCCACCTATCTCCGCCTTTTTCTATTTTTAGGTTATATTTGATTTTTGTCGTCTTCACATATACTGGGCATCAGCAAGGGGATCCTTAGAGTTTTCTCTTCAGATTTCCCTTTGCTAGGTGCGCCCCCAATCCCTGTATTATGTAGTATAATTTTAACTTCGGATTTCCCTTTGCTAGAGGCTTAGGTTGCCCTTATAGGCGATGGCAACTGGCGAGGCAAAGGTTTTTGCTGTGGGCTATCGAATGCAATTGAGGGGGTGGCAGAAGAAGCACCGGTAGTATATTAGAGTATGGTAGTCACATAGCATTGAATAATATCAGTTTTTTCTGACCCAAATAGGCATAAAATTACCATACCTCAATAATCAGATAATGTTGGATAATGACAGTATTTGTGCCAGTGGTTGGCTCAGAGTGATGTTATCCGATCTGATTTTGGTGAGCCTCATCACATCAAAATACGTCGCCTAGCATCAATGGATTTCTCACTGGGGGTTATAGTCTGATACAGCAAAGGCTGTGTGATTGGATTAGGCAGCTGTGCTGATACAATGGAGTGGATGTCATAGGCATCATGGATTTTGTCAACAGGGTCCAGAAAATTCAGAAGGTGCATATGAGGATGGCCTCTCTTCTGAAACTTGATGGTATGGATGTGGGCCACCACTTTACCCAAAACACCAGCTTTGATATCCATGATCAAGGCATTCTTCTTCTGCTCAAACACATGTGCGACAATGTCTGGCCTGTCAGAGGCTGTCTGCTTCTTTCTATGTGCCATAGATGCTGGATCTGGAGGTTCCTCCTCCAACAGAGCATCCTGGATCTCTGGCCACTTTGGTGGCTATCAGATAAGAAAGAGATCTGGCTTACTGAATGCCCAACAAATGGCCATGGAATCCTGGAAGAGCTGATTCATGTGCCTTTTGCTGCCTATGTGGGCTGATGGAAGAATGATGCAACTGCCATAGTTTTCCAGATTGATGTTTTCATCCTGGTCACCCATTGCAGCATCCCTCAATCCAGAATGCAGATCAGCCCTGAGCTCCTTCTGGTGATGTCTGACCCAGTTCAAGGTGTTCTGCTTGATGGATGCCCAAGCATCTACAACATACTGTTGCAAGAGGTTTCCACCCCAAAGCAATGGTGGCTGCTCTCCTGACCTATAAGAATAGTAGCATCTCTGACTGACATTGGGAATCCTTCTTGCTCTATTTGCACCTTGGTGTGCAGGTATATCTGAGTGCCAGCCATCTTCACCATGAGGAAACATCAAGACATAGTGCAGAGTTGCATAAGATGGATGCAACTGTCTGATGCACATGTTATTTTAGTCATTTTCTGGTGTTTAACCTATTTTATAGCCTCTCTTGGGGCTGAACCACTCCCCATACCATCTGTAGGTCCTGTAATATGCTTTGATGTACTTAATTCTGAGGCCCTGTTCTAGAGGTGTCCATTTTTTCGTGCCCTGAGGCTAGACTAACTAACTGGGTACCGGTACAGGATTCCTGGGCCAGTGCCCCCTATTAGAGTAAGTGAACAGCTTATGGGATTGAAATACATGACCTAGTTGCTTATATTGCAACATATATCATGTACCAATACATAATACTTGTGTTCTGTGCCACAAAGTCTGGGATATTGAGGCTACAAACTGATTGTTTCAAGGTTTGTCACACTTTGTGATGAGACATCACGTGCCACACTGCCGCGACCATCACGGGGGGATTGGCCTGGGCCAATTGAATGTCAGCTAAAGTCACGGGATCGCGACATGTTTGATTTCGGTCAACAGCTTCACTTTTCAAGTCAAATATTTACAACGGACATCGGGGCCCTAAGCATTCTACGGCATCCTACGATTGTCCAAAGCTAGTCGAGCTTTTTTTCAGCATCAACTGCACGGTGTTTTCATCGTTGTTATTTTCCAGAGTGCATAATCACACAGGCGTCCGTGTTTATGGTACGTGAAGCTTTGAAGTTTGAACGGACCTAGGCGAAAAAGTCATAACCCCAACCTAATTATCAATTGCAATACTAGAAGACGCGGCTTGCCAAGCTACAATTGCAGCGATGTAAGCTCAAATCCTCCTACCCAGGACGGGTATATTAACTCCTCCACTGATATAATTCCTTCCAGTCGAGAGGCCTGAATACATGGCCTGACCCATTTTCATTGCCATCGGCGGACGCAATTTCCTCGACACTATCAACGACCACATTGTGTATGGCTTTATAAGGTTCCACACGTTCCGTATGTGGGCTCATGGACATCAATCCCTACTATTGTTATCCCAACGTCTCAACAATGGGAGTGGAGCAAACATTGTCACGTCTGTCCACTTGTGAATGACTATCTGACTTCCTAAGCAGAGGTGAGTCAAAATTCATGGTACCTCGAATAGTTCAGATCTCATGCCGGTGGAGACGTAGGTGTCCTTGAAGTGGCGAGGACCACCGCCAATACAAAGGGAAGTGTCAGCCGCACAGGTAAGGGTAATCTGCTTGCGCGATGGATGATGGGGCTGACTTACAGGCACCACAGATACTGGAGTCACAGACACCACAGACCCTGCAGCCGCCGACACAACTACAGATACAACAGACCCTACTGCTGCTGACGGTACCACAGCAACCGACACGACAGACCCTGCCGCTGTTGACGATACCACAACAACTGACACGACGAACCCTGCTGCTGCTGACAACACCACAGCCGCTGATGGAACCACAGACACAACAGTCACTGATGGCACGGACCCTGCTATCAATGCCGGAAGCCTTGCTGCTGGAGATGGTACCGAGTGCGTTTGCTTACATTCCTTCGCGATCTGAACACTTGGTTAACTTATCCCACAGTTCTGCTGCCGTTGCTGCCGCAGCAACGTACACTTTTGACCCCGTCACAACTCCGTTGGCCTCTGATAGCAGCCTCGGCTGCGTCGACTTTCACCACTCCTAATCCTCTCAGCACTTCGATCTTCAACGCCGCCGTAACAACCTCCAACCCCTCGACATCTGCTGTCGTCCGCCCTGCCTCTGCTACATCGTCTTCTTCACCAAATACGACCAGAAATGCGGCTCCCGAGTTGAAGGCGAATACTGCGTTGCTGGGTGCTCTTGCAGGAGTTATGGCGATCCTTGTATGAGTGGTCAGATTCTGATCTGGCTGGTGCCAAAAGGAGAGGTTCGAGTTGTAGATTGGCTCTTTGGTCTCTAGTACTTCTGGCTTTGCATCGTATAGTCACATTAGACTTTGTGTCCGGATCAGTCTAAATTGGTTGCATCGAGTTTCTTCATAAGTTGACTCTGGGTACAGTCTGAATTTTTTACGCCACACAAGAAGGCCAATGAAGGAAAGGGAAAGAGTGGAATAAGCAGGATAAGAGGAAAATCACTTCAAGGCTGAACAAATTATATATCAGACGTGTACTCTGTGAAATAGTGATACGCAAATTAAAGCGAATGCGCATCTTCCAGCCCTAGATATGTTTGGCGTCCGAGAACGAATCGGCGGCTCTGTGAATTGCCCCGAGCTACTTGCGCATCTGCTATAGAAACGAGTAGTCAAGGTCCAGACCATTCACTGAACACTTTGCATATTGCATTGGGCACAGTTTTCTTGTGAATTTTGTGCAACCGATCTACCACTGTGTTATATTGCAATGAGATGTACAAGTATCCCGGTTTTGATCTTCGTGAAAAACATTGGCCACAAGAAGGAACCGAAACTATGTTGCAAGTTCACGTACTTAGTTCTTAAATGTTCCATGACGTCAATCAAGCCAGAGAACATGGTAACATCGAGTGGAAAAAGAGAAACAGGATAGGAGCTATATTATCTTCACATACGAAGCGGGAAACAGCCCCTTCTGGCCACTGAACTCGCCCGTCCACCTGTAAACACAAGAATTCATGAACCGTAGGGTCAAAAAATGAAACCAACGACGACAACGAACCAATCATCTGACGTCCGCTCCGTAACCAACACCCGTTGATTCGCTTTAATGTTCAGATCCCCAGCCTCCTGCATGAATATGAGGAACGATCGCAGGGGTAAGCTAGTATAGTATATCACTTACCGCTGACTCGTAGTCATACAATGCCTCTGCCCACTCCCCCCGCTCCTCCTCTTCCTCCGCCTGTTGTCGTGGTGGCGGGGTATGAGTGTCAGCATGTCGCACTGGTGGAGGGGCGAAAGGATTCTTCTTTGCGGGAAAAGCAGCCGGCGCAGGGGGTGATTGATGGACGGCATTTTTGTTGGCGGAGGAATGTAAAACAGAGGAAAACATGCTCTGGGGGGACGATGTGTCCACATCCCCAAATTTCTATTGTTAGGATCCCCACCTTGTGAGAGCATGGTGAGATAAAAGAGGGGACAGCTTACACGGCTAGAGACCAAGTTGGAGCCGCCAGATGGCTTGTTTCCACTTGGAGGTGGAGGGTTGTTTTTCTGCGCTGAGAATGCGGCTACTCGTCCTGCAATACTGCTAGTCAGATCCGAATCCGAAGACTAGATATAAGGACTGTGTCTCAGTAAAAGTATTGTAAGTACCATGGTAGCAAAATCGCACTCACAGCGGTTCCAGGACTCGGTCTAGACATGCCATGTTTCAACGCCGCAGATGCGAGCTTGGATGTGGCTTCTGGATTGGATGCCAGAGCACGATGCACGGCAGAAGCTGCTGATCCATTCGATCCCACAGATTCTCCAGCCTGGGCAAATATTTCGGGACGAGACGAGAAATACCTGGCCAGAAGAAGATCAGATCATGATACTCAACACACGTATCGATGTCAAAGCTTACTCATCCAAGAGAGAAAAGAACGCATCCTTCTCGTCGTTCTGTAGATTCGAGAACACCATTTGCGTCCGTCAAAGAAGCGATTAGGGGTAATAGGTTCAGGAACAAAGCTGACCAAATCTTTTAATTATTAGATCGGGTCATCGGGAGACCGAACTGTATACGAGCAAATTTGGATGGAAACCAATTCACAGATGGGGCTACTAGCTTTTAGTAAGTATTGGTTATCATTTTAGCCATACAGTATAGGTACACATCCAAATCGAACAGACAGCAAGAGATGGAATCGTCAAGAAAGCGATAAGCAATAACAAGCAAATAATCACCATACAACACCAATAGTAAGGGCTATGCGAACAGAAGAGAGGGAGGAAGGTTTAATACCATCAAGCCCAATTAAACAAGTCGAAATCGTGAGGCATCGGCTGTTCTGCGGGCGAAGGCACGGTAGGGCTATTCATGTTTTGCGATGACATCTGTTGAGGCCCAGGCGTCGCAGACATGTGTCGAATCTGTCCTGCCTGCATGTGATCCGAATGATGGACACTTCCAGCAGCCCCGGGTGATGGCGCGAACGGGTAATTCCCTTGGCCTTGAAGAAGCCAATTTTGGCTTTGCGAGTTAGACGGCGATGGTGCACTGCTCCCACCTCCACTCCCACCACCATAATGCCCACCAGCACTCCCAGGAGGCGACATACCGTACGGCCCCTGCTGCCCCATGCTCATGTTCATCTGCATCGCTTGCTGACCTTGGTTCTGGTTCTGGTTCTGAGGCCACTGGCTGTGCTGCTGCTGCTGCTGCTGATTGTATACCGGACTCGGTGCCGACGACATCCCCCGCGCTACCTGAGCTTGAGCCTGAGCGTGCTGCTGCTGCATCATCATCCGCTGGTAGTCTTCCTGACCAAGGGAGGAGCCCCGTGCGGGAGGTCCCCGTGGCGTCATCGGAGACGGTGCAGCCTCGGACGGAGACCGTGTGCTCCGCGCAATCCCTGGTATCGTAGAGTTCGAGCGCAGGACAGGGAAGCCCTGCCCATCGGTTCCAGGAGATGGGTGGGATGGTGATCCACCATGCGCCATTCGCTGCTGGTGTTGAGCTGCAAATGTTGCCGTTTGCTGGGGATTCATGTTCATATTCATCGGGCTCATGGGATTCATATTCATCATGGACGAGTTTGGGGGCGCACTATTTCCGCCAAAGCGGGACGACTGCTGCTGCATTAACATGAGTTGCTGACGCTGATGTGGCGATAGGTTGTTAATGTTCATGTTTCCACCGCCTGACATCATTATTCTAGGGTCTATTCCAGCGTTACTCTGTCCTTGATTCCCGGTTAGCGAGAACATGGGATTTTGCTGTGCCTGATGCATCATAGGTGACTGCGGAGGGATAGGCGACACCGGACTACTGCTTGACCCCCCGGAAAATTGACCCCCAGGAATACCAAGGTTGTTCTGCATAGGCATTCCGGACATTGGGTTCAAATTGTTCGGTAGCGAGACTCCTGCAGTACCAGGACGCTGTGCCTGTGACTGCACCATCTGATTTTGCTGGTTTTGGACCTGTTGATCTTGCTGTTGTCTTTGTAATGCATTCTGCGGGTGGGAAATTTCAGACCATCTTTCGCAATCCGAAGACAAAGGACGGTATACAGACCTGTGCCACCATCATTCTTTGTACTTGGACTTCCGTGGGAAGTGACTGGAAATTAGGTTGAGAGCGAAGCATATACCGCATAAATGGATGGTCAGGGGTCCGCAACACATGATATATCTGTCGCAGGGTTGCATCAGGAACGCCATTCACGGACGGCATATTGGAACTATTGGAAGGACCAGCTGCAGCGTTCACGTTCATGTTCGACATGGGGCCGCCGTGCATTTGCTGTTGCGCAGGCATGGAGGGAGGAGACATCTGCCTGGAGGCCTGTTGTTGCTGTGCAGCCCGTATCTGGGCTTGTCGGACACGCTCCCGGTTCGATGCAGCGAGCTGAGCTTCGGAGGTGTTCATCATGCCAGGGTTAATTGACGACATCTGCGATTCTGACAGCTGGGGAGAGGATGGTGGAGGGGGCGCCGACCCGGACCCTACATTGAGCCCGTTAGACATAGGCAAGGAGAAATGGGTGGAAGAGTTGTGCGAAGTGGACGGTAGCGAGGGAGGTGGCATCATGGCTGAGGGACTCTTTGAATCACCGGTATTTCTCCGTTTCAACGCTATGTCGACAGGAGATTCATCGGACCTTTCGCGTTTTAGAGGTGTATTGGGACTGGAGACGTTGCTTGGGGGAAGGGAAGGGATCTGACTCCGCCGGGCGATCTCTTTGGAGAATATTGAGGGGAGTTCGGCATAAAGTTGTCGGATGCGGTCAGTGGGAGCGAAATCGATGGATGGCGGGGGATCCATGATTGGGAGCAACATGTTGAGATGATTCTGGGATATGTGATCAGTCTGGCGTTCACGAATCGGATGAGGGAAATACGTACACGGCTCTGATCAGCTGCTGCTGCAAGCCAGGTTAGATTTGATTGGAGACGCGATGAGAATCTGATGAGGCATAGATGAGTGGCTGGATCGGAGATACGAAGAAGTACATACTGTTGGAACTTCATGTCTGAGACTGCAAATCCTCTGCTTTGGAAATCAATGCACACCCTAAGATAAAATTAGCAAGGTTGGTGGGACAGATGGCAAGATAATCACACACTTTAGCAGTTCTGAGTTTAACTCCAAGATGGAGACGACCTTGGGGTCACTCTTTTGAGTGGGTGAAGTTGGGAAGAGGCTAGCCAATGGTGTTGCGGGGGATTCGATGGAGGGAGTAGCACGGCTCGGTGACTCCAGCCGGGTTATGGACGAAGACGCCATGTAATTTGTAGTGAGGAGGGGCTTCTGTGTGGGCTTGGCTTCCGAAGGCACGGCATCAGTAGAAGCTCGAGGAGACGATGTGAGAGAAGTTTCATGATCATTCGTTTTCAGTTTCATCAAATCTGTTTTCGGTTCCTTGTATCCAGCGCTTTCCTGTATCAGATTTTCAGACCCCGTGGCTTTGGATTGCTCTGACTTTGTATGCTCAGGAACATCAGGCTCGTCGTCTTGATCTGGTGGTGGAGAGAGCTCGCTGAGAGGAGTGGACTGTCTAGAAGCGTTGTTGACCTGTTCATCCTCTTCCTCTTCCTCCTCTCGATGGGGAACGATAGGAGGAGCTTCCTTCTCCTCAGCTGCAGGTGGTTGTGGTGGTTGTGGTTGTGGTTGTGGTTGTGGTGGCGGTGGTGGCGGTGGTGAAGCAATAGGAGAACCTGTTTCTGGTGCCGGTGACAATGAGGAGCTCCTGTCTCTTGTTGGTGAAGTTGAATTTGGGTCTACAGGACTTGCAGGAGAAGAAGTATGAGTACCATTTGGAGTAGATGGACGTTGAGGGTGTATTGTGTTGAGTGCATCTGATAGAAAGTCGTCTGGATTGAAAGGCTGGTGAGCAGACCAGGAAATAATTTTGTGATGGTCAGAGAGAGAGGGATGATGATTTCGATCGAGATGAATCATAATAATAAAGGAATGGCCCGCGCTGGCCCGAAATAGAGGCGCAGATGACGGTTTCTATCGGTTTCGAGACTTGTGGAAAAGATGGGTCGGTTGCCTGGGTTGCCCGCTGAATTTCCCGGCTGTGCGCAGTAGCCGAATAGATCTGCCGAGGCTCCGCTTGTCTACAAGACTTTCTTTCAAATGGCCGTTTCCCGAGATATCTGGTAGCTTATCCGTTGAGCGCAAAATGGTGGCTTTCAAACACCAGGGCAGCCGTGTGACTGTTCCTTGCGCTGCGGAGTCTCAATGTCCCAAGTTTGTCTCGCATGGTGTCCGACAAGGCAAGGAGTGGCAGCATTCGACCTCCACGGTCCACACAGCTTGAAAGCCCCCTCTTTATATCTTCCTTTCAACATCCCCTTCCATCTTGATATATACACGCTCCTCCTCCAGATCCTCGATCTTCCTTATGATCTCTTGTCATATTCCACGTCTCAGGTACACCCGGATCGGTAATTTCGTTCCAAATCTCGAACTTCATCCTTTGTTTGCATCCCTCTCACCCCCTACTTACTTCCCCCACACACACCCGCTCCACCGGCCCTGTGTAGAAGTCCTATCTTTAAAAAAATACCAATGGTCACCAGTCCTTGACTGCCGGAAAGATAGGCAGAAAATATCCTTGTTATCTCCTACC
The DNA here is from genome assembly GCA_026075535.2 of Tricholoma matsutake. NCBI lineage: Eukaryota > Fungi > Basidiomycota > Agaricomycetes > Agaricales > Tricholomataceae > Tricholoma > Tricholoma matsutake. The sequence goes on along the minus strand of AP026543.1, from coordinate 8,906,407 downwards.
AGTAGTCTACTAGTCCCGAATGGAATACAGAAGCAGTTTCAAGGCATTTACGTTAATAACCTGTATATATGTACATCGCTTGTCCAACTCTCCTTCGTGGTCTGATTACGTACTCAACATTTGGTCTTGTTTACTTTCTATCAAGATTGGTGTAGGTTCGACACACATCGTTTCCTCAAGACACTCTACGACGTGAGTATGCCTGTTTTCATTACTAAAACTTGACATGTACGCTGTATGATTCTCTTGGATACTTCTGACCTGGAAAACAGCGTTAAAATCGACGCACTTTTAGTTGGATGGATTTGGGTGTTGGCGGATGTGTCTCTCACAATACCATCACCTTAAATTTTTTATCGCCTTGCTAACAAACACTTTTCAGAACACACAATGGGTCGGGTTATTAGGGCACAGAGGCGCTCGCATGCCATCGTTCGCAAATTCAAATATGTAACCCGATTGCAAAAACTGACACTTCATCCAGTTCAAGTCCCACACGCACCACAACAAATCCCCCGCCCGTCTACGCAACCTTGACTTTGCAGAACGCAATGGTTACATCCGTGGTATCGTAAAGAACATCATCCACGACGCCGGTCGGTGAGTCCATCCATCCTCCCAAATCTAACCAACTACATCTCAAAAAAAAAAAAATTCTCCCAGTGGCGCCCCCCTCGCGCAAGTCGTCTTCCGGGACCCCTACCGCTACAAACTCCGTAAAGAAACTTTCATCGCCACCGAGGGCATGCACACCGGCGCCTTCATCTACTGCGGTAAAAAAGCCGCTCTCGCCGTCGGGAACGTCCTCCCCGTAGGCCAATGCCCCGAAGGAACCATCGTATGCAACGTCGAGGAGAAGCTCGGTGACCGTGGTGCACTTGCCCGGACATCAGGCAACTACGCCACAGTGATCGGACACTCTGTAGAAGAAAACAAGACCCGCATCCGCTTGCCGAGTGGCTCGAAGAAGACAATTTCGGGGAGCGCGAGAGCGACTGTTGGGATTGTGGCTGGCGGTGGAAGGATCGATAAACCGCTGTTGAAGGCGGGGAGGGCGTACCATAAATACAAGGCTAAGCGTTACAAGTACGTTTTGTTTCGTTTCTGTTAAGGAGGTCGCTGATGGTTTGATGATATAGCTGGCCTCGTACTCGTGGTGTTGCTATGAACCCGGTGGACCATCCTCACGGTGGTGGTAACCACCAGCACATCGGTAAAGCCTCGACGATCGCCCGCTCCGCCGTTCCTGGACAGAAAGTCGGTCTCATTGCTGCTCGCAGGGTATGTACATTCGTTTTTAGCTATCTTATCCAATTATGTGTCTCATCTGTTATTGGGTAGACTGGTCTACTACGCGGTACCGTCAAAGTCAAGGAGATTTAGAACGTTGGTCTGTTGGTCGACTGTTGCATTATACTACACAAAAGCTCTGTATGCAGTCATGGCGTATGCCGTTACGACAACATATGTCCATCTATGCCCATCCATGCGTGGAGTGTGAGTTGACAGCTATCGAATGTCATTTCTGCAGCCTGGGAATCCGCCAAGCTCAAAATGTCTGCCACCAATCTAATCACCTTCCACTGAGACACTTTTAAAAAAATGAAAGATGAATGGATATATTTTATTTCCTTTTATCTAAGTAGTAAGCGAGAAGAAGAATAGGGGGGGGGGGATATCGAGATGAGAAGTGAGATAGGAAATGAATGATAAATGTTGATATCTAAACCGAGGTTCAATGATTGCAAGACAAGCGATCTCAGGCAATGGCGTGTGGATTGGATCCGTCCGGAGGCAGTGATGAGGACCCGCAAAATATACATGATGGAGAATCGTATTCGTCTTCCAGCCGATTAGATACCGATGCAGGCCACAAGTCTATAGGCAGATTGTGCAGGGTGCATGTGTCAATAAGACCCATAAATTATAGCTTACGGTCTAGAATAGGTTGTTTGATGTCAGAAGCAGTGATTCCCGGTGGTGATAACCAGTTATCCCATGCAGAAGCTTGACAGATCGACGCCAGAAATCAAGATGCAACACGAAACTGAAACCTTGCACTATTATTTGCACCGCCCAACACCGGTCCCGCAACTCCAATAGTAGCCACATGCCCATCCTCGCTCTCACCCTTTTCCTTCTCATTTTCTATAAGCTCCTCGGGATGACCCATGTTCATCCTACGAGACCTCACTCGGGTGCGAGCTCGAAGTCTCTTGGGAGGAGGTACAACCGGAACTGCCGAATTCTCTCTCGGTGGAGCCCAAAAGGAGGGTGCCTTCTTCAAAAGAGGGTGAACATCAGCCAAAGGTGCGGTGTGAGGCACAGAGGACGGAGAAGCAGGAGTCGGAGCGGAGAGAGGTCGAAAGCGTCCAGGCAGTGGTCGAGAAGCCAAATCAGAGGGTCCAGAGGCAGGCACCGGGACAACATGTCTTGGTATGAAACGTAGTGCTGCAGAGCTGGGTTCAGATCTAGAAGTCAGAGTCTCAACAGGGGCTATTGGAGGAGGCGTCAAACTGCGGGAGAAGGGGTCCTCCGCAGTAAAGTCTCTAGCTGATGGCATGAATGGGCGAGTAGCAGGACGAGGCGAGATGGCGACGGAGGTGACCTGTTGAGCGAGAGGATTTGTCGTGAGATTAGAGCTGAGGAGTAGTGATGAATTCCCATATGGGGGCCTGCTGGGTAAGGGTTTATTGTCCAAGTCTGTGGTGAGAGCAGGCGGAGCAAGCAGCTGCGGCGATTGGGTGACCGTTCTGGGGAAGCGAGGGCGAATGGGTGGCTTGTCCGACGGCGTAGCTGGACGAATGGCCGTGGGAGCGAGTACAGGGCCTTGCTGTACACGTGAATCAGGATCGACGGGGATGTGACGGGATGGTTGGTACCCTAAGCCAGGAGGACGGAAAGGCGGAGGATGCTGAGATGAAAAACGGCTAGGAGCCTGGGTGACAGCAACATGAGAACGTGTCGGCGTGAACACCGAAGTATTTTTGAGACCGGATGCAGATTGTGGGACTACGTCAGGACGGGCAGGAGCAGCTTCCTCTTCAGGTTTGCGCAAGGTGACCTGGCAAGCTATTGCGGAAGCTGACATATCAGCCTTCTCCTTTTTTTCGTCAAATTTCTCCTTTAGCTGGATAAACTAACGATCAACAGAATGAACTAAGGTTGCTAGGAGAAAAGTCACGCTCACCGCATGAGCTGTCGATACGTCTGGGAAGGAGACCACAGTGATGCCTTGAGCACTTAGACGCAGTGTAACAGTGAGGGGGAAATGTCCAGCAACTTCGGAAGGGGTAGCGGCAGATAGAACATCAGTAACAGCCAATTTCCTGGTGATATTCGTTGGCATGCCGTCGTTGATCACAGCCGCTTTAGTAGATAGGGAGGCTCGATCCTCTGTTTGCGAATCGACGTCGATCGTAGCAGCAGCAGTTGGTTCTGCTGTAGTGGCAGTGCCGAGAGCCAAGTTCTCTGTTCCGTTGTATTGAGGCAGAAGAGTGGGCGGCAGTCCACAGGTAAGTGCCGATGCCATGTAAAGATCCATTTGTATTTTGTCATCAGCCGTAACCTCCTTGGTGGGAATGGGGGTAAGATATTCAATTTCCACGTCGGCATCAGTTGTAGGAATAATGGGAAGCAGAGCATGGATGGGAATCATCAGGGTGGTCATATCCATTTGAATGCCATCGTCGACCATAAGGGACGTAGCAGGGCTAAGGGTAGGTTTCCCTGTTTGTACGTTCAAGTCAGCTGGGGGATCGGCTAGGGATACTGAGGTGACGGTATCTGTTTTCACTTCGCGGTCGAGGTTGAAAGCCTGAGGAGGGGTAGGTGCCGAAATCGTCTGTATGCCCACGTCCATCATAACCTTCAGAATCGGAGATGAGTACGTCGAGCAGAAAAAAATCAACTGCGGGTGTGCTTACCCGACCAGATTGAGTGCTCATCCCAACTTTTACTGCTTCCAGTTGGACGACCCCAGTCTGAATCCCGATATTGACTTCAGGCTTAGTGAGAGTTACAGCGCCCGTTTGCATTGCAGAGTTGAACGATACGGGGAGGAGCGCCAGATGAGACTGCATACCCACGTCCATCCAGATTTTGAGGGGATGTTCAGTGTATGGAGCGCACGACAGAAGTCCAGCACTCACCCTAGTTTGTATATTCGTGGCAGACTGAGAATCTTGAAGATTCGTAGGTACGGCCGCGGAGTTGGCGAGAACAGGGACGCGATTCAAACCTGTGGGCGCCGCGGAGGACCGGATCTTTAAAAGCGACACTTCAAGACGGAACTGTAAGGCGTGAAAGGACCAATCACGCACCATCCGACCAATGCCGCATGTTATTCCCAAAATGGAACCAGCCAACAGAACAAGTATTGCGCCTTGTGGATCCGCATCCATGGGCAGTTGATGATTCCCCAGTATCCCACATGAGGTGATTCCAACAAAGATTTTAAACCAGTAGATGACAGTAGACGCTGGACTCTTGCCGTTGTAGATCTCCAAGATGAATTTCCGAAGCAAGAGCAGAAGGAAGACTGTAATGAATAGTAAGATGACTCTTGATGCCAGTAGACGGACAGACAAAGAATAGAAATCGGAGCAATGAGTGTCAGGCGAGTCCTGGAACATTCGAGATATGTTCGCGAGATCAGGAGCATCCAAACGAGAACAGATCGATCGAGCAGGAGGTTCTTGGGCCAGTTCCAATGAGCAGGGAAGAGATACTTGGAAAGAAGGAGTATCTAGTTTGTATGAATATTGATGTTGGGGTTTGGATTTGGACGGGTCCGGAAAGAGCACACTCTCGGCCTGAAAGAGGGCGCGGAAGACTGGCGTAACCGGAGGAACAGAAGCGTAAGATGTAATGCCATAGATAACACCTCTTTTGGCCTCGTTTACGACGTAAGGTGAGAGGGCGAGCTCCTGTATAGGACGGGAAACGTCGTCGAGCCCCGATGGACAAAAGAAATAGAGCAATGGAAGAACAGCTCTCACGGCTTCCATATCTCGGAGATGCATTGTGGTAAAAGAGCGTTTTAGACAAAGGCGAGATAATACAGAGACGTGGTGGTAGGAGCGGAAGAGTGGTTGTGTTTCTTACTACAGTGGCTGTGTGATGGGACGCGTCGATCATGTGACCTCTAGACGCGATCGTGGAATCAATGGAATGAAAATTACTCGCAGGAAATAAGAATGAGATGTAGAGATAAGTGCTTGCATCGGAGATCAGAAAGGATCAAGAAGGTGCATGACAAACACACCTGACCACGACAAACGACACCGATATCACCCATGAACATGTCGCATTCATGAGTCTTGCTCAATGTTGGCACGTATGCTATGTTCTGCTTATCACAGTGGCATAATCTAAACCTTGCATTAAACACAGGAAAGAGGGGTTTGACCTGTCAGTTGGGAAGAGATATGTTATTGGCCGCATGGCCTGGGCTCTAGCGCTCAACTATCCATGATCATGAGCGTGAAAGATCGACAATGACAGATATTTCTGCTCGGCTTGTTTTCGATCATTCTCTCACGTGCCATCGATTTCCTGAGGTGAACGTCGTTGTACACAACTTTCCTCAACAAGACTCACTTGAAAAAGCACTCCGACGCAAGTTGTCGATTGCGAAAAGTGCAGTACGCATTGCATGTTTCTCTCTATAGATAATTACTAATTTACCCCTCGTGTTTTGCGTAATGGAGAAACGTTTTAATGTTCTCCAACACAACTGAAGACTAGTGTGTTATACTCTTCAACAACTATAATCGGCCGTCTATCTTGCCGAGAGATCTCTACGTATTAACATTGCTCGCGAGCCCGCTTAGGTTATTGTACAGGTTTTTCATCAATTCAAGGCGAAAGAGTGTCGACGTCATGGCCTGCTGATCAACATCTTCAAGATCTCACTCTTATAGTGTCGAAGTTGGCTGCAGGCTTAGGGTACTACATGGGTTGTACACGGGTGGGGATAATTCAAAGCAAATTCCAGCCAGGGCCGTTCTCCGTTTATGCTATCCTTAATGTTCATCTTTGGCATTTTCTCCAGGCCTGACTCAATTTTGAACTAGAAGTAGGTCTGTATCATATCATGTTGGAAATGACAATAATGTAGTTCATCCCTTCATAACAGCAGCTCACAAGCTGTGAAATAATAGCAGTCCGACATCACATTGTGCATCTTGTGACGCGTCGCGCCTATGCTTTTCTTGCCTGTTCTTATCACTAAACACATTTCTTGTGTCTGCGTAAAATGCTTACGACTAACGAGATCTGTCGCGATTATTAGCTTGGATTCAAGGAACTGGGCGACGAACTAAAAGCACAGTGCATACTACAGATTTTCTTCCACACAATCTATATCGTGCGTGTTCTACGAATGACGTCACGTAGAACGTTTGATTGATCATGACCTTTCTAAGGCTGGGATCGAACTCTATGTCAAAGTTGTGGGGATGAGGTGCAATGAGAAGGAAGAGGAGGAGTCGTTCAAAAAGGCACACCTCCTCCCGGTATCAAGTGAGTAGCTATTCAAGTTCTTGGGCTTGAGACTCATGTTTTCTTTCTTCTCGTCAATAGAAGTAGTCGTCTTGCCTGATAGGTTCCCGGTACCATCCAAGGATGCTCTTGCAACCTATGCCACCTATGTTTTCCATCCGTTATGTTGCATGAGTGCTCGTAAGCTCAAGAGTTTTATTTACAGCGTCGAAATTGTTTGAAGCCTGTGTCGGTGCCAGTTTAAAGTTAGTTTCCCAAACTGACTCCAGTCGAGGTGCAGTGCACTCATGTTGTGCAGCGCTTGAGTGGCAATAAAATTGGGCTCGGCGACGCGAGTCGTAAGTCTCTGCAAGCGTTTTATGAGGGAGAGTGGGCTGAGAAGGGTGATAGGATCGTGAAACTTGTGCTCCCTGCTACGGCCGACTCGGTCTCGATTGTGGGACTCACGCCTACTTTGAACGATGCAGACGGCAATTTGCATACGATGTCACAAACTGAATTTGTATACAATACATAGTAATTTTAAAGGAATAACTTAAAGAGGTCAGCTGACATCTAAACGCGAAACAAATCATGATTAACGCCGCTATTCGCCTTCTTCCTCCTCCTCCTCCTCCTCCTCCTCCACCATGTCCAAACCAACTTTGCTACAATCTCTGCTTAATAGACCATCTCAGTCGTACTCGTTTCCACAAGAAAAGGTCTACTTTTCTACAAAGCGAGACATGGTTCGTATTGCTGCCGAGACCCACGGCGGCGATGGACCGCATTCCCTATTTTCCAGGACCATTGCGGAAACCGCAGTTGTCCGTGTGGTGAGCTATCCGCTTGTAGTTCCTCATGGGAAAAACATAATCAAAGATCCACAGGATCCACGCCAGGTGATGTCTGATGACGTCTACCAAGGTGTCACCTCGCAGCAGAACCTTACAATCACCAACGTCCACGACGATAACGAAGACTCGAATAACGATAATTCTGATTCTAATTCTGATTCTGAGCTGGACGTGTTCTACACTCCAAGCACTTCCCCGTGTAATTCAATCATCGCGCCTGCAGTTCGTTCTACAACAACACCTATGATGAAGTCTAATAATTCTACGACCTCCTTTTCTTCAACCTTTGACGCGCCTTCTCTTTTCTCCCTCCCAGCCTCAGACTCTACACGTGTCACAACTCCCGTGCATTCTGAAGCAGGACATATTGCAAAGCAATCCCCTGACTGGGCCAAAGACGTTCGATGGCTAGTTCCCGATCGCGATTCTGTCCCGGATGCTAAATCGACCATAACGCCAAGCCCGACCCCTCGCCGGCGACGCCACTCATCTGAAACACACTCACAACATCCGCAACTCCAATTACAACCCCCGCCACCGCCCAAGTCTCACTCTCTCTCACAGACGCGCTCAAAACCTAATACATCAATCTCAAAATCTATATCCAAAACCAACCCCAGCATTATGAGTAGCATGGCAGCCCTCCTTGAAGAGGACGAGCCTCACACTTGTGAACAAAATCCCAGGAGCAGTGTTATTATCTCCAGGTCGACGTCTCTGAAACAGAGTCCTCATTCATCGAAAAATGGTACACCCATTACTACTCCTATTTCAAGGTCGAGGTCGCCTTCCCCGCACAACCTCTCACACAAGCGTTCGAGGTCCCTAGGACACGCTTCTGCACCTCGTTTCAAATACTCCTCCACAACACCCTCCTCATCTAACCACAGTCACAGCTCGCATTCTCACCCACGATCCGGATTCGCATCATCCTCAAGTGACCCCTTCCGCCCCTCTTCCACCTCCCTCCCCACATTCACTCCAGGCAACCTTCCTTCCCACGGCACCCGCGGGTTTACATCCCTCGTTCTTCCACGCGCTCCTGTACCTTTTTCCCAATCGCGATCGTCGAACCACCCGAGAATAGGGGTTGGACTGATGGACTCGATAGGAGCGGGAGGCAGTGCAGATGGCAAGGTGGATTTGACGAGAAGTGGGGTGGCACAGACGACGATGGCGAGTGTGGAGGTCGTCTATGGGCTCAGTGGGGATATGGGTGGCGGGGGGAGTGGGGGTCGGATCTTGGGGAAGGGGAAGGTGTTGGGGAATGGTGGGGCGAAAAGTGTGATGGGGCTGTTTAAGAGAGGTGGGAGTGTTTCACCTTCGACGGGCCCATCGTCGGCGTTTGGGATGAGAAGTCCTGGTCAGTTTCAGAGGAAGAGAAGTCAGAGTGAGAACGGTACGATTCTTGGGAATGGGCATGCTAGCGTGCACACGCACAGAGGTGGGCCGGAACGGCCGCTTGCGTTCACGAGTTATAGGAAGCCCCCGGGATACGTTCCGAGCGGCAGCGTGCTCGTGCAGGTGTGGGCTGTGGGTGTGGACAGTGTGGATGCAAAGTTGGTGTTCGGGGGTGTGAGTGGGATGAAGGAGAGATCACAAGCTCCGCTTTCGCCGAGTGTGATGTCCCCTGACGGTGAGGTTGAGCTATCGCGCTCAACGACGCCGATGCCGCTCCTTTCAGGGGACGAGAAGGAGAAGAGTTCACCGCCTTCACCTGTGACGCCGTCGCCGAAGAGGACGATGAGTCTGCGCTCGACGTTAGGGCGGTTTTCTGGATCGAGTGGTAATCCCAATTACAGTCCAACAAGCACGAATAATATGGCGAATGGAAGTGGGAGTAGTGGAAGCGGCGGTGGCGGTGGACAGCCGACGCCACCAGCAGGTGTGGGGTATATCCCCGGAAGGAGCTTTGTGGGGCGGGTTCTGGAGTGTGGGTGGGAGGTTGGGGAGCAAGTGGGGAAGAGGGGAGATTGGGTTGCAGGGCTTTTGGATGTTAAGAAGGTTAGTGGAGGTTGATTTTTATTTTTAGCTGTCGCGTCTTCGTAGTCGTGACGGCATGATCTCGTTTCTATCCTTCCTTATAAGCCTGTGTTCTAACGTGATATGATATATGTTCCTGCAGTGCGGTGCTCTCACAGAGTTCGTTGTCGTCGACCGTCGTCGGGTACACCGTGTTCCATATCCAAGAATGGACCAAGACTCATCAAATCCGTTTCTCGCAGAAGGCGAGGAAGACCACGGATCCACTCTCGGCCCTTCACGCACCTCCTCCACGCGCTCATCATCTACCTCACGGCGGTCGTCTCTCCCATCTCCTCTCCCCTCTCCATCGCCCTCACGCCATGCAAGTGTGAATTCAAAATACAGCCAGAGCCGACCCTCAATACCATCCCCGTTGAATGCTCGTTCGCCTCGCCAACTGCAGAAGCCACACCCACTCCAGTTGACTTTGGAAGAGATGGCGCTGCTCCCGGTGTGTGGGATCCCTGCCTACCGCGCTGTGAGGACATTTGCGTTTGAGTTTGCGGCAGCGGGAGAGAGGGACGAGGGAGGCGCTGTGGATGGGGGTTTTAATTTTGGGAGTGTGGATGCGGTGGCGGGGGGTCGTGGGGGTGGGAGTCCGGTATCTGCGGGAAGTGGGAGGGAGAAAGATGGTGTGATTGGGAGGGATCATGAGAGGGGTGGGAGGAGGCGGCGTGCGTTGGTGGTGAGGGGACATGATGGGGCTGGAGCGATGGCTGTGCAGATGCTGGTGCGTAGAGGTTGGAGGGTGTGTGTGCATGTGCCTTTTGGGTGTGTGAGGGATGAGGAGGAGGCGTTGGAAAGGAGGTATACGACGAATGAAGATGGGGAGGAGGAAGAAGAAGACAAGAAGGAGGAGAGGTATCAGTACTGCATGCGGATGGTAGAGGAGAGGGTGCGTGCGTGGGGTGGAGAGGAGGTGATATTTGACGATGGTGAGGAGTCGGATGGGGATGATGGGAGGAGTGCGGCGGTGAGGGCTATCGACCGGCTCCGTATGGAAGGAGACATGTTCGATGCGGTCCTGGATACTATCGGTGGAAAGGAGGTGTGGGAGGCGTCTGAGCGGCTGTTAAGGTCGTTTGGCCGTGACCGCGATGTCAAGACGAAGAAGGACGGAAAGAAGAGCGGCATGTATGTCAAACAATTCACGACGCTCGTTGGGGACTCGCCTGGTCGTGTGATACCCAGTGCGAAGGATAACCTCAAGGCGGGGTTCCGGTCGCTGAATATCAGTATTGGGAGGGGGGTGGGGGACGGGAAGAAGCAGGAGGGTGGGGGGAAGATCGGCTATGCATGGGTGAGCATTGCGCATGATGTGGACTGGGAGGGAGAGGATGTGAGTGAAAGCTTGGATGCCGTGTTGAGGCTTGCGATGGAGGATGGGATGCGGCCGTGGGTTGGGCTGAGTGGGAAGGAGTTTGGGAGTTCGAAGGGGAAGGGGAAAATGAAGAGTACAACTGTGGTAGGGAGGAGGGTGGTGCCGTTTGAGAAGGTTCCGGACGTGTTTGTGCCTGGGAGTAGGGCTCTTGCGGACGGTGGGACAGTAGTGGTTAAGGTTGTTGCATGATACTTAGACTTTGGGATATTGACGGACACTGGCAAGTAAAACTTTTACACCTACACTGATACATTAAGTACGGTATTGTTTCTTAATCTCTCCTTGTAGTTATACGTATGCTGGCGGGTAATATTGTGTGTATGCAATATCACTAGATGGATGCAATGGATATACTGACTGAACGTAGTAGATTGGTTTCTTCGTCCTTCCTTGCTTCTCCGGATCGATAAAGGAAAAATATGTGCCACGGTGAAAGGAAGGCAATCGTATCATGATGGGGTCTCGATGGCGATGCTGGGACTTCCAGATGGAGGTTTGAAGAAGGGGATCGTACGCAAATTATTGGGGATCGGACCCTCGGATTCAAGCTTTCGACGTGCGCGATCCGTCTGATGTGATCCAGTCAGATCGATGTACAGCCTGAAACAAGCAACGTACTATTCCGGAGCTGGCCATGCCTCGCTCAAGCCCTTCAAGGAGGGTGCATGCTTTGCATAAGTCATTACTTGACATGTACCCGCACCGTTTACATGTCTCTGTAATAGAAAACGATCAGAACAGATGGTGCATGGACGGAGGTAGAATGTATTACGCTGTACACGTTGAGTGGCTTTCACTTCTTCCCGAACTTCGAAAGCTTCCCCAGAATGGATAATATCGATGATTGCACTCGGTCTTGCGGCTTCTATGTCCTTGAGAAACGCGCGTGCGTGCCCTCGATAGGCGTCCGGAGAGTATATGCATTCGGTGGAAAAGTAATCTAGTTTCTTAAAATACGCATACCTTGTGGCATTGACATGAGTCAGACAGTAATAAATGGTATTCGACATCGTACATGACTATTTCCTTCTCATATGCATATTTGAAAGGCTTTGATCGCTTGATGGTATCCTCGCCTTGGGTGCAAATTGCAGTACACCGGCCCAATCTCGCAATATCACCTCGCATGACTGTCGAATGACAAATGCATTAAATGAGTTCCACAGTAACGGAAGAACGGACATACTATTCATGAGGACAGTCTCGGCTATATCATCTGCGTTATGGCCGGTTACAATATGATCGACATTCAGCATGGCAGCGCCCCGATCGAGGGCCTGTCGCCGAAATACACCGCAGAAGGTACAGTTGTTCTTTCGGCCAACCTGTGATACAATAGCATCCATGGTCCAGCCGTAGAGCTCGTCGTAGGAGAGGATTTTCAGCGGCATGTCATATTGTTGTTGGTTTCGTTTCACGGTCTGAAGGACTACGTGAGAATGGTACGTGTGCAAATAGCTTCTATGTTCACACCTCCAAGGAATCATCTCTGTATCCTGTGATGCCTTCATCGATCGAGAGCAAGAAGAGGTCCAAGCCATATTGATACCTTTCATTTAACGTTTTCATGACGTAGGCAAGTACCGTCGAATCTATGCAATGTTCGTGAAAGCACAACATCAGTAGAGAGTGTTTATGCACCCTTTCCGCCGGATGCTCCAATTGCTACTTGATCTCCTGCTTTGAACAGATCAGCTTGAGTGATGGTGTTATGCACCTCGGTCTCGAAAACGTAAAAAAAGCAATCGCGACAGATTTGCTGGCCAGTTTTTGGTCTTTTCAGCATCGCCTTAGATTTTTCGCATAGGACACATGTTCGTGGTGCCATGGTTGGCGAACCGACACGACGGGAGGTTGCAGAATTACATATTGTTCCGGCAATGTTCCGGCAATTACGTAATTTGCCTAATAGTTACCGGTTACCCTCAAGGAACAGGAAACGCAAAGAGACGGCTCAAAGTTATAGCTCGACTCCGAACACGGATTTAGGATGTAGCTCCTGAAGTTCCCACAATCTTGCGTTGCACTCTGGTTCTGCTACAGTAGGCGGAAGAAATGCACTTTCAAAGCGATAGTAACGCGTCCAATGCCAGTCCTGAAAAATCTCAGTTCCCCGAGGCCGCACAAACGGTAGAATTCCCAGAGGGGGGCCTTTCTGGGTGGTCGACTGTCGCTGGAGCGTCAGTTTTTTTTTTTTTCTCTTCCAACTTGTTTTCCATTTACTCATTCTTAGGTTCCTGGTTCAATTCTGTGGCTTTGGGTATGACGGAAACGTATTATTTACGACGGCCGATGGCGTCTAACTACATTTTCGACTCCAAATGTAGATACACGACGTCGTTCGGTGTATATCAAGGTATTTTTTTCTCTCGATGATGTCAGGACGAGCGTCTTACCCCTGCGCAAGATTTCTACACTAGGATTTATATTACGAATCAATCGCCTTCTACGATTTCGTGAGTGTATTGCATCGTATGATAATGATTACCCACCTATCTCATGTACCTAGTTGGGTTGGTAGCGTGAATGGCTTCTTGGTGGTGTCTGGAGGTTTGTTGGCGGGAAGGCTATACGATCGAGGATATTTGTATGTTCGTTTTTTCGTTTGTATAACGATCACTGAAAACGTCTGCAACTAGCTATCACCTCCTGTGGGGAGGTTCTCTGCTCATATCGTTTTCCGTCTTTATGCTATCTCTCGCGAAGCCCGATAATTTCTACCAAGTGAACTTATTTCTTTTTTTCTCTGGGCATATTGATCAATAGAGTGCTTCAGGTATTTCTTGCTCAAGCCCTCGGAGTCGGCATCGGCGGTGGGATGATGTATGTTCCTAGCATAGCCGTGGTTTCCCACTATTTCCAGAAGCGACGAGCGCTAGCTATGACAATAGTCGCGTGTGGTTCATCCCTGGGAGCCGCACTCCATCCGATCATGTTGAACAACACGCTTAACGGACGACTCGGATTCGCGAATGCCACCCGCGCGAATGCGGGGGTGATGACAGGGTGCTTGTTACTGGCGTGTTGCCTTACCCGACCCAGGTTGCCGTTTGCTACGCTTCAACCTGACTTAAGGACGCTAGCCTGGAAGTTCGCGAAAGACGGTCCTTATGTCTGTTATGTTGCGGGGTAATTTGTGTATTTCGCTCTCTTGTTCTTTATCAGTCCGCTAAGTTATTTCGGTTTAGATCAACACTTTTCTTCCTGGGTTACTATTTCCCTTTATTCTACCTTCAGCTGGACGCCACGAAGCATGGCCTCAGTAACAACCTCTCATTCTACTCCGTATGTTTCATTCGCTGCCTACTCTGATCTAGACGAGGGTTTTATTTCCCCTCATAGTTAGTTATATTAAGCGTGGCGAGCTTTGCTGGTCGTCTCAGCTCAGGCTTTTTAGCCCGTCCTGCAGGTGTAGGGAATTTACTCGTTGGGTCTACCGCTTGTTGCGCGATCTTGATGTTCGCGATGATCCTTTTGAAGACTACAGCGAGCGTTGTCGTCATTGCTGTTCTGTTTGGATATTTTGCGGGAATGTGTAGGTTTTAATCGAGTTGTGAATTTTATGTTGCTGAAATCTTGCCTTCGCCTCAAGTTATTGCCCTCACTGCCCCGTTTTTGGCTATTCTGGCAGACGATATCTCAGAACTAGGGTAAGTACTAGCGATCGAGGATAAACGTATTCTCATCATATGCCAGTGCTCGAATGGGCTTTGCTTTTGCTATATCTGGTAGGTCGCAAATTATCTGAAGATCGTCCGACTCTCATGATTCGCCATCGGACTCAGCATTTGGCGTCTTGGTTGGTATGTACTTGTGAATGACCCGTTCATTTCGCAAAGGCTTACGCGTGGCTGATCACAGGACCACCGATAGACGGCGCAATACTCACCGGGAGATATACTTGGTGGAAACCAGCGGTATTCAGTGGGGTAAGTGCTCTTCCTATTTTCACGGAAGTGCAATGGTCGTAACTGGGTGTAATTCTTCGAATAGCTGGTGTCGATATTCGGATTTCTCCTGTTTGTGCTCATGATGGTGCTCCTTCGACGGCTTGAACGCCCAGAGGAGGAGACAATCACAGGGAGCACTACAGAAGCAAAAGCTTAATGATGAGAGACGCCTCTTCGATCACTTCATAATGCGTGGTACTGACAGACATCACTTATTGGATCAAACTGGTTGTGGGTATTGTGTGTTTCATATATTCATCATGTATGTACTATTAACATCCCTCTGGTATAATGCAAGCACGTAATTAAGACCTGAAGTCCCTGTAAGTCGGCAACAATGATGGAACAAGATTCTGCCAGTGAAGCAGTCATTTTAAGGGAGCATAAGGCTGGCACCAAGTGCAGCGAGGGCGAGGGTAGGTGCGGCGGCATTCGCGATGATAGGCTCACCACTACCACTTTTATCAAGAGAGCTGCTGCCGCCCGAGGCGCTATTCGAAGAGCCGCTGATAGTAACAGCCTTGACGGGATGTCCAGCAGTAATATATTTGGAATCGAACTCTTCCAGATCAGAGATGTGAGGTTGAGGTCTACAACAGAGTAATTTTTGATCGAGGATGGTCCGAGGAAGCCAATCCGGCGCTGACTGCACAGCTGAAACATTTTGACAATTCATCGACGATGCTGTTTGTCCAAGTGCATGTAATATTACTCGTGGTCTTGTCGTGGTCTAAAAAGTAATTTTCAACTGTGCTCATTGGAACACCACTATAAATGGCAGATAAAACTAGGTTAGAAGCTGATGAGCGGTCCGACTGGCATGTGCTCGGGATCTCGCTGGGATTGATGGGGGATTGGGCCAACGCCGGAGAATCATGACGCGTTGATTATGGTTAACCGGGACGCGAGAAGGGTAATAGAGACGGTAACGAACGAAAGAATAGCAACCATGTTGGAGTTGAGAGAACGTGAATTCAGAACTGCGAGTTGTCGGACAGACCAGGAGAGGATGTAACTGTTAGGCCATTCCACTCTTACAGCATTTTATGATTTCAGTTTCAGGAATCTAATGATCGACGTTGGGCGCTGCGCGGTGTCAAATCAATTAAACTAAAAGTACATGAGGGAGAGATTAGCAGCTAAGCCTCTCAGCTTTCTTAGCAATATCCAACATGAGACCCAAGGCGATCAGCCCAAAACTTGCAAATCCGAAAAGTGTACCTCCATCATTTAGCATGTCAGCTGAAACTTGCCAGGCAGCAGCAGCACGCATGAAAGTTCCTCTATCTCGAGGTGAGAGCAGATCCTCGTCCTCGTCCTCGTCCTCATCGTCCTCATCGCCTTCGTATTCCGGATCCATGCTTTGCCCGGCGGTTACCTGAGCGCGCCTTAGTTCGCGCCGGATGGCTTTAGTTAACTGTTGAGTCTACAACAACATCAGTACATCGTAAATCATGGCTCCCGAAACAAACCTGAAGGTTCATGGATGTCACAGTGTCGCGGCGTTTATGGTGATCCGCCCATTGCGCCTGGATGGTACCACTCACGAGCTCTGCCTCCGACAACTGCTGGTTTGGGTGCTTGGACAGCGTGTGCGCTTTCGCAATAAGCTGCAGTTCCGTCACATACAACTCCATCAGATCGTCCATCTCTTGCAATAGTTCCTGGTCAAGATCAAATATGGATGGTAAACCCAGCCTGCCAGTCTTGAGACGGCGAAGAGCACCAGTGATCACTAGACCAAATGATGGATTCAGGTAGTTTGGTTCATCGTCTCTTAACGGCACCCTGCGATAGAGTTGTCCAAGAATCTTCTTGCTAGGATAGAATGAGGAATCCGGGGAAGAGGTGTCTGTGACCTCCGTGGACAGAAAATCCGGTTTCACGCGCCCAGGCGCTCGAGGAAGTTTACTAAAGTCAACAGGAGTTCCAGTCTTCGGAAAGTCAACGGCGTGTGAGGCGTATTCAGCAAGAAGAAGACAATCTTGGCATTCTGGTCCCAAGCTGTGCAAGTCGGCAATGCACAGATGACGGTTTGAAATCATTCCAACGAGGTCGGACTCCACCTAGAAGATGTTGAGCATTCGCAGGTTGATTCAACGCGGCCGAACTCACATAGTTGATGACGAAGTCGGCAACGTCAGAGATAGTACATGGCCCTTCTGTCTCTTTGTGCCCTAAGCCTTGATACGATCCCGGGGCCACTGTCCTGGTGGGGAACAAATCCGGCTTTTAACTGAGTTCAGCAACTAGCAGAGCAAAAAAAGGGGTGACTTACGTTAAGAATCAAATTGTAAATGTCGCCATCCAAATCGCCGCCACCAAGACATGATGGAAGGCTTCTGTCTCCTCTGCCAGTGCGCGGACACATCAATACAACAAATTGACAAGATTTAAGTCAGCGCTCACTCGCAAGAAAATACAACTACATTATTCAAATGCGCCAACTTGGGGTGACGCACAGCCGTCACGAACTGCACATCGCCAGGATGGATCTGCGGCGACCTGGTAATCAAGACTCGTCCTTCTACCGCCTGATGTATACCATTCCTCTCATCCCGGATTGTGGCATAGATTTGACCTTCGCGAAGACAACCCCACTCGTCACTGACTCCAATCAAGGTGAACGATCCGGGAACGGCGATACGTCCACGAAACTTTATTTCACGAAGGACATGGGTGGCGGCATAGGCCAGGGAGGTGGTGATCAAGTCGCATTGCAGAACATGAGCATATATGGAATCGTCTGGTAGCTTTAGCTGCTTGACGAGATTGTTGAACAATGAGGCGAGTCTGAAAGACGCTCCGAAGCCATGCTGCTGGAAGAGCTTGGAGGCCTCTTGAAATGAATAGCGGGTACAGTCAACGCTGTGAATGGCATCGTTTTGTAATTCAATGAACGTCGTGTCCTCGACACCAAGATGTTCTAACAGGATGATCAATGGTCGATTGAGGAACATGCGAATGGGATGTGAGGAAGTGGAGGCAATGTCGACTGTAAGAGTTGCATTTGTTTCGAATTTAGTTTGCGATTTTCGCAGGCAGAGCACCTTTCCAGTCAAAGTCGGATCGACGAAGATGACACCCTGCATTAGCAACAACCTGAACTCAAGACATCGGAATGACCAGTCTCAACTTACTTTAGCACCTCCGACCCGAATCTGGTAACCTGATGGGATAAGTTTTGCACGAGCTGCGGATTTTTGCTGCCCTCGCAGTACCGTCCAAATGATACGAGCCAGTTCAGGAGACATGGGGGAACATCCATCCGTAAAGAGTGATCCTGACGCTGACCGGCAATCTTCGATCGGGCGAATTTCTTGAGGGTTCAAAGTAACCGACGGCGAAGAGGCCGAGAAAACTTGAGCCCACCGAGCGGCAAGCAACGCCGGCTTTCTAGCGATCATCGAGAAGTCACCCTGAATTCATTTGAGAACGAAAATATGGACGGCGAAAAAGTCAACGTACCAATGTACCTCGGATAACTTCGGCAGTCATCCATGTCCTTCGGTTCTCCAAGTCAAATTCAAAAGGATGAACAAAAAACACCGAGTGCTGCTTCAAACCGCTCATTGAGTACCCCAAAAACTCGAAATGACGACCTGCGACATCGATCCCGTCGACGAGAGCCCGCTTATATCGTCTGCGTAGAAGCTCCTTGATGGCAATGTTCATGGTCGTGTTATGCCTGAGCGTCATGCGGTTGTCATCCTGGAAGGTGACCCGTAGAAAGCAATCGTTGTTCCCAAAGCGACGCAGGATGCTACTGGATTTGTCAGGCAGCGGACCATCAGGTATACGAGAACTAGGTGTGAGGATGAGGTGGTACGATCTGTATATCGTAGGAGTGATTGGAATAAGTGCACTAGCACGAGGTACTTCTGGAGCATAGACCTTTGCTGCGAGCTCCAGCAAATCGCTGAGGGTCGGATTCTCAAGCAATTCCGATTCTATGCCCGGCAATCGGTTCTTCCGCCTGCGTTGCCTCCGATTTTTGCGGGTTTTCTTTACCATACCTGTAAACTCTCCCTGAATATCCTTCAAAGCAAGTTTGTCGAGATTTTGGAGTGATGGTGCTTGGATTCGAGTAATGAACCAACGAAATATGGGTGTCGCCTCTTCTCCTTTCGCGCGCAGCAAGTTGCGTAGACCTTCGTGTAGCTCGATGACTTCTGTAAGATCGAGGGTACTACTGTAAATCGCTTTGTCCACTTCGAATGCCAGGGGATATGGGAGTTGTTGCAGAACCTGTTGACATTGCGCTTTGAGGTTCTTCGAATATAAGTCACGCTGGGCGATCTGGATTGAGGAAGGGATGAGGCGGCGAATATGCAGGCGTTTGCATCTCTTAGTGAATGAGGCTAAATTATCGTGGGTCTGGAAAGTGAGAAGGAGGAAGCGCCCGACATACTGCATCGGAGATTCCCCAGGGATAATAGACTCGACACGCTGAGATGGTTGCTCACGCTGGTCACTGAGCCGTAGGAAGGAGGAGGAAGTGTCTTCGAATACCGGAAAGGCATCGGCTTCGAGGATGATACTATGATTCCCCGGTAGCGCGTCAGTCGAACAAAGGGCTAAGACTTGGGATGCTCGGTACCAAGCATGAAAATTACTGAGGATGAGCATGGGTATGCTGTGACCGAAACTAAGGTGGTCATCAACTACGGTGAGTCGCACTAGGCGATTGTCGATGTCACAAGAAATAGTACACTCTCCTTCTCCACGCACTTCGGCTGAAAAAACGCCATCTCTGCAAAGCCTTCCGAATGCAAACGTCACCAGTGGAATTTGAGCCGAGTCAGCCTCCTTCTGTTCAGCCTCCTTCCTCAAGATAACGGGGTCCTGCCAAGGAGTAGAAGCGACTTGCGCTATCCGCGCCCCATCTGAAGGTCTGTTATTCCTAGAGAACATGACTTTAGAAAGGCTTATGGGTATTCCGCTTGTGAATGTTTTCAGGAACAGCTCGCCTGAAGAGGCGTCGGGAAGAGTCAGGACACCAGAGCGATATTTTGAGCCGAGTTTAACTCGGAAGAGGTCTATGTGGAAGTTGAGTAGGGGGGAAGTTGGGAACGGTGGTCGGTGAATGCGTTTTGCGATGACGATCTCTAGGTCTTCTACTGTGGTGTGGATAGGGATTCCACGCATGAAGATCTGCATGACTAGGAGATCGGTCAGTAGCAGTCGCAATAAGGGTGTTGAGATGGTGGTTTCTGGCGAGATAGATAAGGATCCAGGTGCCCAGATCTTGCAGAGCTGGAACGGATGCTAACGCTGATTGCACGGTGGTATAGGCACATGCTTCGAGTTCAACCGGAAGTCGCCCCGAGACCCAGATGCACTGAACGCTACTGAACGCGTCTTCCCAACACGTGATTTTCGACAAGAAAGAAACATATTAAAAAATCTACTTGGGCCCATTTTGCGTGCGATGGGGCTCGTTCGCAGTCTTCTCTGGCTTGGTGGCATGCATGGGAGTCGGAGCTGTAGGTGCTGATGTAACGAAGGGGTGATGGTCGGGCGTTAGGTGATGAGCGGGCAGCGGCTGTGCCAAGTCCCGGGGTTAAGTCAATCTGTGGCTAAGTTACACTAGGTTTGTGATATCGATGTGATGATCCTCGTGGCTCTGGGTGATATTTTATCGATTTGTTTTTATTTAAGACATCATCGATGCATCATCCGCCAGAAAGACTCATCAGACGCTTTTTATCATTAGTTTTGCAACGCTGTTCAACTTAGTAGCCCAACATTCACTCAATGTTCATCAAACGTTTCTCCTTCAAGTTCATATTGACTTTTGGTAACAACGCTGAAATCAACATCAGACCACGATGATCAGACTACAGGTGTTTCTGTTGATTGATACCTGCAGATTTAGGTCCATGGTAAAAGTGCTTCGGATGTATTGTCAAGATATACATAAAACCGAGTTCTATAGCCCTGACGAAATACGTCGACTTACCAATGATTGCCAAGGATGTCACTTCTTTTATGGATGGGATGTTCTGGGGTATGCAATCCCGGTTTACTTAACCCGGAATACTCACAAGAGCTGGCTGCCTTTAGGTGTTGTGATATCGACCTTGTATGCATACTGCTGCTCTCTGGCTGGTTCATTTACTTGACTTTAAAACAAGACTCTCCGGCATTGTCGTGTGCCAAGGCTGGACCTACTATGCCCATTATAACAATGACAGATGGCATCTTCGCCTCCTTGTAAGTCATTTATTTTACACACTTCAAGTTGATGAAACATAGCATGTGAGCCAGGTTGCACTTTTGATGTGGGTGAAATGCGCTCACTGGTGGAGTAACTTGACAAGCCCTTGTTTGCAGTCTGATGGATATTACTATCACATTTCTGAATTGTGATATCCTCCGGCAGTCTCTGGTACTGTATTCACTCACACATGTCCCCCTCCCACTGACCTCACCCTGGTGTTTAAAACAGGTGACGGGTTTCGGAATTCCTGATACACTTCTTCTTAGCGCACTGTGTGTTTCATTTTTCACTGGTTTATAGAAAATTGATTGCTATTTCCGAGTCAGATCAAGCACAGGTTTGATTATTCTGACCAATATTGTGGCCTACCTGTTTGTCTCCTTGACACCTTTGTCTGTTAAAGTGCTGACCTTCAAATTCTAATCATGCAGATGTGAATTGTTTTTTGCCTCACGAATCTACTTCCGTGAGTGACTTTCTAACTAGTGTTTCCTTGCTGCAGTTAACATTTCCCTGTATGTGTACTATCTCAGTTGATAAAAGGTTGTGGTGGGCTGCAGCAATTGCTGTAAGCACAGTCATTTCATGTAATACATGTCTCCAAGTCTCAATGTATGACAGGGGCTTTTTGCAACTGGCAGTTTTAGTAGGTTTCCCTGATCCTGTTTGTTATGTGTACACTAACATTGTGATGTCACTTTTAGTCTGCTTGATGTGTGCGCATCACTATCTGTTTCGTCAGATTATATCTGATATGTAGACAGTGCCACTTGGTCCTCTTGGGAATGAAACTCAAGCTTCTGCGATTATGAATCATAATACAAGGGTTTGCCTGCTTATATCAACATTCCCAGATTGTTAGTGATAAAGAGACCTCTAGTTATGGGAGGGGATGGGTCTCATCTTTGCCATTGTTTCTGCCATAACCATCACAGCTGTCCTCCCCATGGAACTATCTAGTACGCATACCAGCATTAAAAGGTGATGTTCCATGTTTTTCTATGCTGAAATTCTTCTTGACATGGAGAACAGAACACAAAAAATTCTACAACGATTGCAACTATTTATTGTAACAAGAGGCTTGCTTGTGACACTAAATTCAACTGCATGCCTGATTGTGTATGAAATAGGGCCCCACACTACATATTGGTGCAGTTGTCCCAGGCATGGCAGCCCAGCTCCACTGAAATTCTTATGTTGCTTTTGATTAGGATGCCATTTATGTTTTGTAACTCAAGACTTCAGGTCATCTCCATTGGTCTGTAATCATCTTTTAGGTCAGAAAAGTGACTAATTCATGTGCTTCAGTGGCTATGTAAACAATTCAGTTGGCTTGTCTATCTCAGAAGCTGACCATGTACTGTAACAGGCTCAATGCACGGCCCAAGATACCTCCAGTGACTGAGCAGTTGGATGGAAATATGATATCAGTATTGAATACCAGGAGCCCAGACAAAGCTTTCAACTCAAAGTTCACAGGAAATTCAGTTGATAATAGTTCCCATAGCAGTGTCAAATCTCATGCACTATGTCTTGCTAGTGTATCAGATCAGGTTAGCATAGACCTTTCTGGCCTTTTCATGCAACATTTAATCTCATGATTCTCCCAACCAGGCTGGTGACATGTTGAATAACCATGGATATAAGATGTCATTTTAGTCCTAGTACTGCTGAACCTGGTATAACTTGGGAGTTCTAGAAATAACTGTGGTGAAGCCTGCATCACTCAAAACTTGAAGTCCTCATGAGTACTTAGACTTAGCATTTATGGCTGAACTTAAAGGATTACATGTTTTGTTACTCTCTCTAGAAGCAATATCTTGGCTCCTTAGGTTACAGTGTACCCATATCATAAGGCATTCCAAATTTGGGTGGGCAACATTCTCAGATAAAAAATGACCCAGAATATATTTAGGAAAGCTTTGTCTGAGATCAGGGAAAAGTGTTCAGGCCATAGCCCCCTGCCAGAATTTGATAGCTGGATACAAGGGGGTGTCATGTGTTTAATGCATGATATGGGCCCTCAAAGAGGTCCTTGAAATTTTGTTGGAGGTCAATTTTTTCATAGTGTTGGACTCTGTGGATGCTGGATAGCTTAAACTAAGGTCATAGAACAACATAATGTCACTAATTATGTAGTGAGATGGATTAGGAGCAAGATATAGATATGAAAGTGATGAGAACCCTGAATGCTCACTAAGCATCCCTAATGTACAGGCAGTCCACACAAGGTGATAGCTTATCATACAGACTAGTGGCAAAAGTGATACAGAGGTGGGCAATGAGGATGGCAGAGGTAAGGATGTTAGGGCAGACAATCATGATATGGATACACATAGGAATGAGGTCACAGTCATGTTGAACATTGTAATACAAATAATATGTCTGATGGACTTTACTTTGGCACCTGAGAATTTATCCCAACAAGCCATAGATGGACCAACATTGTCAAGCTTAGAACATGGTATGAGAGAGAACCTGTTTACACAAGAGGAACCTGTTGTTGAAATTAATCCCCCGTGATGCATGCTGTATACATGAGGCAATACATGCAGCATACACATGTTACTGCACTTACTGCGCATACATGTGGTAAACACATTCCTGAGTCATGTGACTGCCTTATATTTATGTATATAAGGAGAACCTGTACCGTACTAGGAATACAGTGTTCTTACCTCTGCTAACCCTAGCTGTAAGTCTTACTAAACCCCAGGTAGGTTGTAAGGAACTTGTTGTCTCTTCTGCTGTGCAGCATATATAGTCTGCTCCAACACCTGTGACACAGGTTGGTTGCATACATTCATCTGTGAGTCCATGTTCATCTTTAGAAGGTGTAGGACTGACCCATTTTGTTTAACAACCAGGCATTCTACAATGAATCAGATTGCACTTGGCCAAGATTTTGTCCTGTGTGCAACTCCACAAGGGTATTCTAGTAAAATCTTGGGTACACTTCAGCACCATCTTCTATGCATAGGGCTCGAATATATGACTAATAATTGGACCTGTGAAGCTTGTGGCTTAGAACATTGAGGAAAGTGTCACTAAGATGATTGATGAGGTTGAGAAGCATCAGTAATGTCGGGGTCAACTACACAGCACTACATAGTGCTCCATAGCATCATAGTGTCATAGCATGGTTCTTTCATTCTGTAGACATCCATAGCACCCACCTTGTTTACATAGTCACATACTTCCACTATGTAGTGCTATGTAGTGCTTCGTAGTGCTCTCTAGACAAGGCTCTATCAGCAAAAATCTATTATTAATCTTACAATTATTTTATGTTCAATATCTTCAAGACATTAAGAGCAAAACAAAAATCTATTCCACAATATTATACTACTACTTATTATACTACTACTACCTATTACACTTGTATTGTCTACTGAGAAGTTCATATCTGTCCATTAACAAAACTTACATGACTGACCTGGCACATTCCATGGAATGTGCATCGTTGCACATTGTGCAGCCCATGTCGAGGGTGCACCCACAAACTACCCTATGAGCAGTTGCTTGTTGGCATGGGGGGCGGGTGCTGTGTCAATCGCCATCATTACATAGGCTGGGGATTGTCTTGTCTTTGGGTACCTGGTGCTGGTGTCATTGTCGAGAGCCACTGCTGTCGCGATGAGGCATGCTGCAGGCTCCCAGGTGCTGGTTTTTTGGGGGGTTGGTTGTGATATAGTGCAGAGGTGGGTCCAGGTGGATGCTTACCTGGCTCTCCTGGCACTCAGCCACCATGATGCATGCCGCAAGTGGGAACTTGCAAGCATTGGGGCAGGAGCTGGGCCTCGTGGTGAACAGTTCCTATTTTGGGGAGGGTGAGCTGTGACATTGTAGGCAATGGGGTTCAGGTGGGTACTTACATGGCTCTCCTAGCACTGAGCCACCACTGATGCATGCCGCGAGAGGGACCTTGCAGGCATGGGAGCAGGCGCTGGGCCTCGTCATCCCTGGTTTCAGGGGAGGTTAGCTGTGACATGGCATGGCAATGGGTTCAAGTGGGGGCTTACCTGGCTCTCCTAGCGCTGCTACTTGGTCTCCAAGACATAAATGAGCCCCACATCCCATTTGGATGGGGAGGGCCATAGATTGGGCATCGTTGGGCATCGTCTTGCATCCATGTTTGTCGTTATGAGTAGCTTACATCCTAAAAAGATAAGTGAGGCAATATTTAGATGATAAGAACAAGAAACAAATATAAAAAAACAGCTTACCGAGGGCCCAAATGACATCTACTGTCGTTTGGGCCTCCCTTGCATCCGAAATACCATGTTTGCCACATGGGCAACACTTTCAGCATGGCGAGTGGTGGTGGAGTGGTAGTAGTCCTGATGGAGAGAGGAAGGTGGCAGGATCTGATGAGACAACGACAGGGGAATGGACAGAAGGCTAAGCTTGATGGGAACACTGAGCTCGACAATTTTCTATGAAATTCAACATACATGTGACTTGACATTAGGGCAGGGTTACTCAACTTAGCACAAAGATCGAAATGAGCGCTCAGAAATGTCATGCCGGTGATGCCGGCAACAATGGCAAGAAGTGTGGGAAACAATTTGGCCAGGCAGATTAGTTCCCACAGTTCTTTGTGGTGGAAAAGCGGTGGTTCCTAGAATCTAAAAGGGGTAAATGCTAGGTAGTGCTATATTGAGCACTGTCGTCGTTATGGGCACTTATGGGCGCTATGTCATTTGGCCTGTTTGCTATGTGTGCTATAGATTGCCATGGGAAAACTCCAACATTGCTGATGAGCTCTGAATGTGGGAGCCATAAGTCTGACTCCAGTCCATACCCTTGCCATTGAACAAGGTATTGCCTTCCTCTGCCATGTGGTTGCTCATCCAAAATGTGGTATGGTCACCAGACTCAATGAGTCTTGACATGATGCAACTGATATCATCTGATGAGACAATATTCCAGATGAATAATCACAAATTATTATTACCAGCAGTGACCATGCCTCACATTGGGATGGACAGGTTTTCAGGTCAACTGAAAATTTTGCTGAAAACAATAGTTTTGGTCATGTTGCTGAAATTAGATGTTTCAGGTGCCTTAAAAGAATATTTCAGGTGGACTGAAACTAGAAAAACCTAGTTTTGGGCCACCTGAAATTTTCAGTATTGCAACTGAAACTATTGTTTTCAGCAAAATTTCCAGTTGATCCAAAAACCTGCTGCTCCCAATGTGCCTACAGAAATTGTATGCAAAGTTGAATGAAAAGTTA
Organism: Tricholoma matsutake; assembly: GCA_026075535.2. NCBI lineage: Eukaryota > Fungi > Basidiomycota > Agaricomycetes > Agaricales > Tricholomataceae > Tricholoma > Tricholoma matsutake. The sequence goes on along the minus strand of AP026543.1, from coordinate 8,880,249 downwards.
GTTGAATTTTTTGAATACTGGGATTCATATGTCTGACAGGAACCTGATGTTGATAGGACACATAGATCCATGTCCAGACAAGATCAGTTAGTGTATTTATTGACCTCTAACTTAGCTGGTGTAGAGTCTGGTAACAGTAGCCACAAGTTCAAATCCTAGTGGTTGTATTTTTTTCCAACATGTTCTACTGACATCTGGATGCCCTAGTCTCACTTTTCAGCCCATTGAAACTGGATGTGTATGGCTTTGTCTTCACTGATCATGGACCAAGAATTAGGCATGGTAAGTTTAACTTATCTAAATATTCCCTGGTAAGCAGTTCAATGCTTTGAGATAACCATTAACCAATGATGGTCATGATGGTGACAGCTAGGGCTGCACACCATCCATATTATGGCAATGGCCATACATTATATGGTGCTGTGATGGATACAGTAGGCCATACACTGTCCATACAGACCAACTTCAATACCCTTGATGGTATGGTATGGATAACGGTATAGCCATCATATGGGTGATGGCTGTATGGTGTACTATCAAATGCTGAGTATTTGTTTTTCATTACCCTTGAGTGTTGAAAATTACTCATCTTTACCCTGGAGCTAGTCGAAGAACACTGGAGAGACCCCTAACTCAACCATCACTGAAAATGCCCACTAGAAGGGACAACATATGTGTTGTTGAGGCTACCATTCCAAGGCTATGATTATGAATATATTTAGTACATGTATTAAAGTATTAAATTATTTGCATGTATTGCAAGGAAATCTAGCTGAGAAATGAGAAATGAAATGTCATGTGAGGGAGGTTGCATGGGGAAGGGGCACCACTGCTGGTGGGTCTCCCTCACTCTTCATTGCTGTGGGTGGTCAGGGTCAGGTATGTCCCTTGCCAGTGGTGGCCCCCCTCTTTGGTAGTGGCTCCCTGTTGTCATTGGGGGCTCTCATCCTCGCTGGTGGTGGTCCCCATGTTGTTGAGTGCTGGTGGTGGGTATCCCTCACTGGTGGTGGCTCCCTGCTGTGTCCTGTGGGTGTCATCCTTGCCAGTGGTGGTGGTCCTTCCTTGTTGGTGGCAGGTCGCCATCTCCTAGAGGCTAGCACAGCTAGTCCCATCATTGATATTGGTGCTCCCTGTGTGTTGAAGTCATGACCATGCTTGCCTCCCCATCCTGGCTGGTGGTCTCCCAGATGGTTTCCTGCCTGGTCTCACATGCACTGGTGTTTGCCCCTTTTTGGCTGGTGCTCACCTTGCCCCTCCCAATTATGTAGAAATAGTGTAAAATTAGTAGAAGAGAAAAACACAAGAAAAGAGAGAAAGATAAGATACAAAGGAGCTTGACACTCAAACTTTCCTCTACTGTGCTCCCCATTCCCCCCAATGCACCCCAAATGCACCACTGTTGCAGTTATGTCTGGGTGGGGTTGTTCTTCATTGTCATTGGGCCTTGCTCAGCTCATAGACTAGGTATTATTATACTCAGTAAAACTTAACAATAATGAAAAAAAGTTACTGATCAGATCATTGTTGTCATTGTTATCATGTTTGCTGATTGTTTGGTCAGGCATTGAACTAGTAACTACAGTTGTCAGCATTTCCATTTTGGGATGTGTCCAAGCTCATTGTTGGCGATCCTTGGTGTTGAAAGTGCTGTATAACCATATAACAGCTGTGATGGCTGTATTTTGACAGTCAATATGGCATAAATCTGTACTGTACACTGTACTGTCAAGGCAAGGCTCAAGGTCCTGATGGGTGCCATAACCGTCAGTGTATGGCATGGTGCACAGCCCTAGTGACAGCAGTCTGCTCACAAAGATTATGCTGGTTTTTCCTTTCCCAGTGGGGTTACAATTGAAGGAAGAACTGGACATTGAAGCTGGTGGAAGACCAGAGAAAGCAAGATAGGTTGAATGATCATCTGCAAACTGAAGCTTTTATGTGCTCATGGTAATGATGAGAATAGCCTTTGGGCTATCTACATTCCATAAAATGTTGTCATCAAAACAGTAACAGTGTGCATTGGCAGCTACTAAGTCATACTGGTAGTATAGTGAAGTATCAGTCAAATGGAAAGTTCCCATGCAAAACCTCATAATTATGGAAAGTTGGGAGTCAAATCCTTGTTGATATATGTTTAAGCCTGACAAGCATAGAGATTCCACTAGAAATTAGTAGAAAACATGGAGGGGACAACTTCTAAGCTTCAAAGGTTTAAATAATGCCTAAGACATGTTCCAAGTACCATAGATAGAGAACAAATACCACTGAGCCCTTGTTAAAACAAAAGTATGCATTTACAATCTGGGTTTGATGTGATTTGATAAGCTGATGCCTAACTGAGAGGTGATCATCAGTGAACATTATTCACCTAGCAGGTTCTTTGCTACATGGAAAAAGCCATGGCTGGACTTGGCGAAACACATTACTTACATAATACAGCTTCTATATTGAGTTGAGGTGTGTGGAACTATCAATGATGCATCATTGTATTGAATGAAATGGATTGGAATGAGATCTACAAGTCCTTTGTTACTCTCAAGAACTTATACTGAGGCAAAGTCTGTTTTATAAATAGAAAAGTGCTTGCTCAAGGTCAATTTACTTAAGTAATATATGCAGATCTATGCTTTTCAACACTCATAGCCCATAGTATTTTGAACTTCTTTTGGCCACCTATCTAGTGTTGCCTTGACCGGCTTGGGGCATTTTTGTATTAAAATAACTTGACACAATGCACTCAATCTGCTTAGTGTTGAGAGAGGACCCATCGACTTTTGGGGCTCCCTATCTATGCAAATATGTTGAGAATTTTATACAATTTATTGGAATTGATATTGCCTTTGACACATTTTTGCTGGTTGACTTGCAAAAAATGGGTCAAAAGCAATATCAATTCCAATAAATTGTATAAAACTCTGAAAATATTTACATGAATAGGGAACCCCAAAAGTCAATGGGTCCTCTCTCTCAACACTAAGCAGATTGAGTGCATTGTGTCAAGTTATTTTAAAAATACAAAAATGCCCCAAGTCAGTCAAGGCAACACTAGCTCCATCAGCCCATGTTGTATCATGTGTTCAGCCTGTATTCTCAAACTGTTGCACACTAAAAATCAGGATGGTTTTGGTTTAAACAGTGCACCATGACTATAGTGGAACTGTTTCAAACCCACCCAGTGTTTGAAACCATGTTCAATAACAGGTAGGCCATGTTTAATTATTAAAATGTTATGAAAACTCAAGAAGAAAACTAAAGACTTAGTCACCAAACTTAGTCAGCTCAAGGCATCACATGTCTATTACAGTTTACAAGGTTAGAAATGTGCCTCTGGCATGCGTTAAGTTGTTATATACATTTTCTATATACATTAATCTAATAGTACTTCATTCAGGCTGACTCTGGCATGGGCCAGCTCACTTGTACATGACTCAATGCTTAATCCTATTACAGGGACACAGTTCTTATGTTGACTTTGGGTCAAAGTGAAGTCCTGCATACATTACACAATGTTCAATCCAATATGGGTTCACAATTCTTCAGTTGACTTGGGACCTTCAACCCCAAGTCAATGTGGGGGGGTTGTTGCTACTCTCACTACTCTGCATAGTGTTTAATTCCACTACAGTCACACAGTTCTTCAGTTGACTTGGGACCTTTGGCCCCAAGTCAACATGGGGGGGGCTGTTGCTCTCTTACTACTCTCCCCATCCTCATGTGTCCCCATCCTCATGTGTCCCCATCCCCCCCGTCCCCATCACCCCATCTCCATCACCCCATCACCCCATCCCCATCACCCCATCACCCCATCACCCCATCACCCCATCACCCCATCACCCCATCACCCCATCCCTATCTCCTCATCCCCCCCTCCTCTTCACCCCCCTCCTCTTCACCCCCTCCCCCTCCTCTCCCCATCACCCCATCCCCATCAACTCCCCCCTCCCCCTCCACATCTTTGTCATGGAATTTGCTCATGTTGCTCGCTCAGCCTGAGTCCGGATGGGCCAGCTCATGTGTACATGACTCAATGCTTAATCCTACCACAGGTACATGTAATCCTGGAGCTTACTCATCATATTGACGACTATTGACATACTGGCTTTCCTCCATATATATACCAATCATGGACCCTTTTTCCCCATCTTTCCTTTTTCCTACTCTCATTCTGATATTTATTGTATATCACCTACTGCTGCTTTCTCATATACACTCTGGTCTTATTTCTGTTTCCTGGCTGAGTTCAAGTGAAGCTTATCTCTGGCCGAGGTAAGCTTCCATTTTTTTTTTGAAATAATGACCAAAGAAATACCCTACCAACCGTTGCAACAACTGCACAGCCATTAGCTGATCAGTCCCTTTTTTTCCCTTCAAACTGTCTCACAAAATCTCCATGGCTCCGACGCGTGCATCAATGTGGTTACTGCATGGTGTATCCTCTGCTCCAAACACCCCCGCTGCATTCCCTTGCACTTCTCGCACAGAGGGTACTGCTTTGGCTCCAGCTCTTTCTCCAGTGCCTGGCTCACCTCTGACTCCCATTTCTGAGAGTGAGGTACATACATCTGCACCAACTGCCACGCATATACCCACCCCACCTGTCATACAAACATCCATCTCCTCATTGCCTGTTCCAAAAACCCCACCCACCACTTCACTGTCGCAGTCGTCTGATTCTGACTCTTCGACCGACTTCACATACCTTGCCCTTTCCTCCCATAACACTATGTCCTTTGTCCCAAACCAGACCGCTACAGTTGAGCATCTGCATCAGTCCAAGTCACCGGTTCTCACCGTGGGCAACATTGATGTGCAAGTGATGTGAGACTTTGAATTGTGTTGCATGAATTTCTTTGGTGAGAAAGACATTAAGACTGAGGACCAAGTGCGCAAGATACTGGGTGCCTTTTGTGACACCCGGATTCGAACGTGGATTGGTGGCGACCATGAGTGGATCCTGACATTGACCTTTGGTGCCTTCATGTCTGAGCTTTGTAGCAACTATCTGGACCCTGATTGGGTTCCCATCATCCACCGTCACATCCTTTCTGCTGCTATGAAACTGAATGAGTCCTTTTGGGATTGGTTTGCCAGCATGCAATTGCTAAACTCGATCATTGTTAACACCCCCTCATACTTCTCTGATGATGCTCTTTGTGATAAACTCGAGTCTGGTCTGGACCCTGAGCTCACCCACCGCTGGTAATGTGGACCCTGCCTTGAAACTGCGCCCTTGGGCTCTAGAAGTCAAGCATATTGATGAAAATCATCATGCAGATCTCAAGCGGGCCCGTGAGGAGGCTGAACAAGTCTTTAACAGGCAAGAAGGCACAAACAAACATCACTGCCTTAACAGCAATGTCGCCAGTGCTTCTACCCACATGACTGCTCCCTCTGCAGAGGTTGTCAGTGCTGTCAACGACACGATACACTGCCTGGCGGTGCTCATGGCTAGGGAATGTGAGCTGCTTGATGCCAACAATGGTTGCCATAAGTGTCGTTGACTCAATGTGCACCATTTCTCTTTCTCCTGTCCCTATGGTTTTCCTGATGCCACAAGTTACACTGGACTCATTGATCATCTGACTGCACCACCACTAGCCCCAATAACCACTGCTACTGTGAACGCCCCACCTGCCACCGCTGCACCCTCCGCTGCTTTGAAAGGCAAAGTGCCTGCCTGCCCCATTGCTGCTATCAGTTCTTGGGCTGATGAGAACACTGCAAGTTTCCCTTCAGCTTCTTCTGCACTGGGGAATGGTTCGGATTCTGGGGATAACAATTCTGACAAGGTGAGTGCACCTTTCCGGGCACAACACTTATGGTGGCGAGGAGCGGTCTCAGGACCTGCGGTGCTTAACACCATCACTGTGTCCATGCTGCTTGATGATGGTGCACATGTTGTCCTCATCCACACAGACTTCATAGACTGACTAGGTCTCAACTGCTGACTGTTGCCTGTACCTGAGATGCTTGATGTTGCCTTACCAAACACAAATGATCGATCAAAAATGACCTTAACTGAATGGGTGAAATTGTCTGTGACTTCCTTAGATGGACTATGGACTGTGAAGACTGTATGGGCTCTCATTGCACCCCAACTCTGTGCTGCTGTAATTCTAGGACTGCCATTTCTTGTACATAATAACTTAGTGACTGATTACACCGACTGTATGTGCATAGATAAGAAGAATGATTATGACTTGTTGAACCCATCTGCTCCTCTCCCTCCTAAACAATAGAAACTGCACCTGAAAGAGCAGCTAAAGCAGGTGCATGCTGATCATAAACTGATGCTGGCTGAGCTTAAGTTCGTGCTCACTGGGCACCATAAGCTGATTGAGTTTGAGGTTGTAGAGCCTTTTGATGTTGTCAGTGCAGTGAACACACGGATAGAAGTACTGGGGCATGTTGCTGCCCTCATGCAGCATGAAGACTCACTAAAGATGGAGTTTTATGACATTTTTGAGCCAATACCTCATGTGAATCAGTTGCCTGACGACATTCAAGTGCGCATAAAACTGAAATCAGTGGAACATACAATTAAGACACACACTTATCAGTGTCTGCAGAAGTTCCGCGATGCCTGGGGTGTGTTGATACAGAAGCATCTGGATGCCAGTCAGATTCAACCATCATCTTCACCATGGGCATCTCCTGCATTCATCATCCCTAAGTATGACAGTCCTCCTACAATGGGTTAATGATTACCAACAGTTGAATGCTAACACAGTCACAGACTCTCACCCGTTACCTCGGGTTGATGATATCCTGGCTGATTGCGCTAAGGGGAAAATCTGGGCGATGATAGACATGACTGACAGTTTTTTCCAAATGAAGATGCACCCAGATGATGTCCCCTTGATGGCCGTATCCACACCTTTGGCCTTTATGAATGGTTAGTGATGCCAATGGGATTGTGGAATGCACCCGTGATCCATCAATGGAGGGTGTTGGTGGCCCTGCATGAATACATTGGGAGAATCTGTCATGTGTACTTGGATGATATTGTGATCTGGTCCAACTCGATTGATGAACACCACCAAAATGTCAGGCTGATACTGACTGCATTACGAGCCGCTCGACTATACTGCAATCCAGGGAAAACAAAGCTGTACTGCTCTTCAATTGACTTCCTGGGTCACCACTAGTGTTTTAAGGTTTGGTTTGGTCCGGTTTTTTGACCTCTAAGAGGGTCTAGACCAGTACACTAAGTTAGTTGGACTGTAACTGAACTGATTAGGACCAGTCCCAATTGGTTCGGTCTACCGGTTTTTGTGTCTAAATTGTATTATATATAGTAGATAAAATTATTTACATTCACACCCTGCAAGCAGGTGCTTGCAGCAGTGGGGTTTAGCAGTGAAACAAAAAAGAAAATGAGAATGAACAAAAAAAAAAGAAAAAAAGAGAAAAAAAAAAAAAGCCCCACCCTCTCGCATTTGTAGTGAGGGGGGGGGTTCTGGTGTTCTTGACGCTGTTCATCGCTGCCATTTGCTGTCCCCGCTGTTCATTTCCCTGCCATTGGTTGTTGCCCCTGTTGACTCACCACATCTCGCAGAAAGGTATTGAGGCTGACTCTCGCAAGGTGGATAGGATATTAGCATGGCCTCATCCTTGCTCCTCCACAGATGTGAGACATTTTCTGGGTCTGGTCCAGTACCTGGCAGTTTTCTTACCAAACCTGGCTACCCACACATCTGTTCTGACTCCTCTGACAACCAAAGATGCAAACTGATGCTTTCCTGCATGGACATCAGAACATCAGTTTGCATTCGAAGCAATCAAGGTGATTGTGGTAAGCTGGGACTGCCTAACTACTATCAACCATAATGATACTGACTCCCACATATTTGTGATGACGGATGCAAGCGACTTCTGTTCAGGGTCTCTTTTGGCAAGACATGGGAAACTGCTTGTCCTGTTGCTTTTGACTCAATGACATTCAAGGGCACAGAGTTGAGCTATCCGGTCCATGAAAAGGAGATGTTGGCCATCATCCATGCGCTGCAAAAGTGGCAAACTGACCTAGTGGGCAGCTCGTTCACCATCTTCACAGACCATAGAACTCTGGAGAATTTTGACATGCAGCTGGACTTGTCAAGGCGACAGGCTCAATGGATGGAGTTCATATCACAATTCGACACAAGAATTGTCTACATCAAAGGCAAGGACAATAACTTGGCTGATGCTCTCTCAAGGCTGCCAACTACTGAGTCTGCAGATAGCATGTCAGCTGTTGCTTCTGCCCAACGACCTTATGACTTCTGTGGGGATGATGATGAGTGCACTGCTGTCAATGCTGTATTACCTGCTATGGCGATCTGTCCATTACTGAGTGCTCACGCATTGGTCAAAACTGACATCGCAAGGACTCAGGCAGTGATGGCCATGCTGTCGATTACACAAGATGCAATGCTGCTAGAGGCTATTGTGACTGGGTATGAAACCGATGCTTGGTGCAAAAAACTGGTTGAAGCTGCACCTGGGATGCCAATTGTGCAGAAGAAAAATGGATTACTGTTCATCAACGACCATCTCGTGATACCGGCTGGAAATGGAATCCAGGAGGCTCTGTTCAGACTGGCTCACAACTCACTTGGCCATTTTGGTTTTGAAAAGTCTTACGGGTCTCTTTGTACATTGTACTACTGGCCAAATATGCAGCGAGATTTGGAGATGGCATATGTACCTAGCTGTTCTGACTGCCAACGTAACAAGAGCAAAACATCTCGGCCTACTGGTCCTCTGCACCCACTCCCCATGCCAGATTGTCAGGGGGACTTTGTGGCTATGGATTTTATTAGACCATTACCAGAGGACAATGGGTGGAACTGTATCCTCACGATAACTGGCTGCTTGGGAGCAGATATTCAGATAATACCAACTAGGACAGACATCAACACTGAAGATCTGGCAGGGATTTTCTTTGACTGCTGGTACTGCGAAAATGGACTGCCACTAGACATCATCTCGGACCGTGATAAGCTTTTCATGTCCAGGTTCTGGAAGGCGTTGCACGCACTTGCCACTGATGGGTGTGAAATTGAAGATGTCAACAGCATACCACCCGCAGACAGACAGCTCATCAGAGCATACAAACAAGACAGTTAACCAAGCACTATGGTACCACATTGCATGGATGCAGAAAGGCTGGGTGCAGGCTTTACCACAAGTTTGTTTTGACTTGATGAACACAGTGAATAAATCTACAGGGTTTTCCCCTTTCCAACTGTGCATTGGCCACAGCCCGAGATTGATCCCTCTGCTGATGGCTGTGGCGGGTCCTGTGCTTCCTGAACAAGAGCATTCACAGGCATTAATTGCACAGCTGGAACTGGATGTCTGGGAAGCTCAGGACAACTTGCTGAAGGTGAAAGTTACACAGGCAGCGTACGTGAACCAGACATGTGGTGATGAGCCGGAACTGGATATCGGTGACAGGGTGATGTTGTCCACTGAGAACAGGCACCGCATGTACACTGCAAAGGGTGAAAAATGTGTGGCAAAGTTCATGCCACGATTTGACAGGCCATATACCATTTTGGACATCAATCATGCAATGTCCAATGTCACATTAGATTTTCCACCTACTTCCAAAGCGCACCCTACCTTCCACACATCTGAAGTCTTTTTTATAATGAGAATGACCACAAATTATTCCCTTCATGGAAGATGGGGAGACCTGGGCCTATTGTTATGGAGGAGGGTGTGGAAGAACATTTCATGGAGAAGATCCTCGATGCAAGGTGGCATGGTCGTGGAATGCAATACCTGGTGTGTTGGCTTGGTTACGGCCCAGAGGACAACAAGTGGGTCACAGGCAGAGAATTGGCTGACAACTCCACATTGGACAACTGGATGGCAGGAAATGGTTGAGGGTGTTGTTCTGTTCACCTTCTTCTTGTCCCTGCTACTGGTAGCTTTTCCCTATGGGGTTTTTGATGCACCCCATGAGCAGTTTTTATTTTTTTTTATTACATTTTTTTCTATCTGGTTGAACGGATGATGTCAAATTTTTCGGAGGGGGGAGGGGTGTAATCCTGGAGCTTACTCATCATATTGATGACTATTGACATACTGGCTTTCCTCCATATATATACCAATCACAGACCCTTGTTCCCCATCTTTCCTTTTTCCTACTCTCATTCTGACAGTTATTGTATATCACCTATTCCTGCTTTCTCATATACACTCTGGTCTTATTTCTGTTTCCTGGCTGAGTTCAAGTGAAGCTTATCTCTGGCTGAGGTAAGCTTCCGGTACATAATTCTTCAGTTGACTTTGGACCTTTATGTGTGGGGTTCTGCAAGTCCTGCATACATTACACAATGTTTAATCCAATATGGGTTCACAATTCTTCAGTAGACTTGGGACCTTTGGCCCCAAGTCAACATGGGGGGGTTGTTGCTCTGCATAGTTTTTAATCTACTACAGTCACACACTTCTTTAGACTTCAGTTGACTTGGGACCTTTGGCCCCAAGTCAATGTAGGGGGGCTGTTGCTCTCTTACTAATCACCAAGTCCAAACCCTCTGGCAGAATCAAGCACCCAAAACCAAGAAGATTAAAGTCCAGAAACCAGACACTTTTGATGGAGCCAACCCCTGGAAACTTCGGGACTTTCTAGTCTTGTGCAACCTCCATTTCCATGATTGTCCACAGGTTTTGCCTCTGATGAGAAGAACATCCTGTTCATTCTTTCTTATCTCAAAGGGTCAGCCCTTAGCTGGTTTGAACCTGGTCTCAACGACCCAACAGATTCTGCTCATTGGATGTGGGGTTACAGGGTGTTCGTCAGTGAACTGGAAGATAATTTTGGTCCTCACAACCCAGTCGGGGATGTGGAGAAGGCACTTTCAGAACACACAATAAAGAAAGGTGGGTGAATAGTGTTGACTTCTGGGAACTCACATCCCAGGTTAACTGGAATGAGGCTGCTCTTTGCAACCAGTACTTCCATGGGCTTTCACTCCACCTTTATTTAAAAGTGTTGTGGGGTGGTCAACCCAAAACCCTGGCATCCTTATGTCTTAAAGCTCAGGATGCTGATAACATCTACTGGATGCAGGAAGAGGAGACCCATCTTGAAACAAAGACCCCCATAAATCCTGGATCCTCTGGGGAAAAGGATTTCAAAAGCTCATCCAACTCCAATTCCAATTCCAACAACCAGTCTAAACCTCAGCCTTCATCCAATCCCAATTGCACCAATCACCCTTCCTCCAGTAACTCCTATAGAACAAAGAACTTCACTCTGAAGGACAAACCAAAAGATTCCATCTCTGACAAGTTGGGGGGAAATGGTAAACTAACCAGAGAGGAATGTGAATGCTGCATGAAGGAAGGACTTTGCCTCTACTGCAGCAAGAAAGGACATGGAGCCAGAAATTGTTTGAAGTCCAAGGCAGCAAAAGCTCATGCTGCAGCAGTCACTGAGTCCAAGCTGGACTCTGTGGACTCAAAAAAATAGTCTGCAACCCTCAGGAACACACCATTGAGGCTGAGGGTTGTGTTGACCTTTCCAGCTGGCTGCTTATGTCTGTCTCAACGTGTCCACTCTTTTCATTCCTGAATCCCTTACCATCCTCCTATCCCTTTCTGATAATTCCATAAAAACCTGAACCCCTATCGACTCTGGTTCCTCCCATTGTTTCTTAGATTCATCTGTTGTGCTGAACAATCAATTCAGTACTGAAACTATCTCTCCAATCAGACTCCAACTATTTGATGGAACTTGTAACTCCACCATAACCCAAGTTGTGAAACTCCTGGTCACTTTTCCATCTGGTGAAGTGTTCAATCTGACATTTTATGTAACCTTCCTGGACTCTTCCTGTTCTGCAGTTCTTGGTCATGACTGGCTGAAGCAATACAATCCATTGATTTACTGGTCTTCAGGCCAAATAACTTTCTGCTCTGCAGTTCACAGAGGTCCTGCCTTCTCGACGTCCCCCAACTCTTCCATTTTGACTGAGTCACCTCCACCTCTGAACCTTCCAGCAGAAACCCATACAGCTCCTTTTGTCTCTGAACCCCTGAAACTCATACCTCCTGAAATCTCTTTTATCAATGCTGCTGCTTACATGCACACAAGCAAACTTCCCAGGGCTGTTGCCTTTCAGATGACATTCTCCCCGGAAGGACTGGCAGCTAAATCTTCCACCACATCTGGGAACCCACCAGACCTTTCAGATATTCCAGAGGAGTATCATGAATTTGCAGATGTCTTCAACAAACAGAAAGCCAACACCCTTCCTCCACACCATTCCTATGACCTCAATATAGAGATGGAGGACAATGCTCCCCCACCTCCAGATTGCATGTACTCCCTCTCTCCCTCTGAACCAGAAGCACTGTGAGTATTCATTGAAGAGAATGTTTGTTCTGGCTTCATCTACCCCTCCAAATCTCCTCATGGCAATCCCATACTCTTTGTCAAGAAAAAAGATGGAAGCCTCCAGTTATGCATCAACTACCGAGGACTTAACCACATTTCAAAGAAGGACCACTACCCACTCCCACTAATCTCAGATCTTCTAGACTCCCTGGGAAAAGCCCATGTGTTCACCAAAATCAACCTACAGCATGCCTATCACTTAGTTTGCATTGCTGAGGGAGATGAATGGAAAACCACTTTCTGCATGTGCTATGGCTTCTTCGAATGGCTGGTTGTTCCTTTTGGGCCCACCAATGCTCCTGCAGCCTTTTAGCACCTCATGAATGATATCTTCAGCAACCTTCTAGACATCAGTGTCATCTACCTTGACGATATTCTAATCTACTCCAACAACATGAGTCAACATAAGGCTCACATCAAGGAAGTTCTCTGGAGACTCTGAAAGAACAGTCTCTACACTGCTCTGCAGAAATGTGAGTTCCACAGAGACAGTGTGGAATACTTAGGCTTCATCCTCTCCCCGGATGGACTTCAGATGTCCGAAGATAAAGTCAGGACCATCCTCAACTGGCCCAAACCTCGAAAAGTTAAGGATATTCAATTCTTCCTTGGATTTTGCAACTTCTACCAACACTTTATCCATGGTTATTCCGACATTGTCATCCCTCCCACCTGACTTACCTGGAAACATGCCCTGTGGGACTTCAGCAAGAAGTGCCAAGAAGCCTTCAACAAACTAAAAGAAGAATTCACCCATGCCCCAGTACTCACACAATGGCTTCCAGACTCCCACATTATCCTAGAGACAGATGCTTCAGACTATGCACTTGCAGCTATCCTTTCCATCTATACTCCAGATGGAGAAATTCATCCAGTTGCATTCCACTCCTGCTTCTTCAACCTGGCTGAATTGAACTATGACACCCATGACAAGGAAATTTTGGCTATATTTGAAGCCTTCAAACACTGGCAACAGTACCTCAAAGGTTCTGGAAACCTGATAGATGTGGTCATGGATCACAAAAACCTGGAGTACTTCAGCACCATGAAACTCCTTACCTGTCAACAAGCTCGGTGGTCAGAATACCTCTCATGGTTCAACCTTGCCATTTGCTTCCACCCTGGAAAGCTAGGGGCAAAACCCAATGTGCTCACTAGACACTGGGATGTCTACCGCAAAGGGGGAAATAATGACTTTGCCTCTGTAAACCTGAGCAATTTCTGACCTGTCTTTACCCAAGAACAACTTACATTCTCCCTCCAAGCCACTTTCCTTGCTACACCTATCATTCAACAAGCTGTTCTCATGGATATTGAGAGACTCCACAACAATATCCAATCCTCACTCCCTCTTGATCCCATCTCCTCCTCACACCTTCCATCACCATCCACTCCAAATTGGTCTCTAGATGACAGTGGAATTCTCTGCCACTTTGACAGGATTTATGTTCTGGATGTTGCAGACCTCCACCTTAAAGTCTTGCAGTACAAGCACAACCATATCCTATCAGGCCACTTTGGACAAAACAAAACCCTCCAGCTCATCTGACATGAATACATCTGGCCCAGCCTCCACACCTTTGTGCAGGACTTTTGCAAGTCTTGTACCACATGCAAATGCTCCAAGTCTCATCCACACAAACCCTATGGATTCCTGAAGCAACTCCCAGTCCTGGAAAGACCTTGGAACTCAATCTCAATGAACAATTACCTGATTCAAATGGACACACTGCCATCCTCGTCATTGTAGACTGGCTCTCCAAACAAGGCATCTTCATCCCTGTAGTAAGTTGGGGGAGGTGTAGCTTAGCTCAACGATCCACAAATTTTAGTGCTTGAAGGTCCAGTCCTTGGTTATGTAACAGTCTTTTGGAATTTTGAGATGTAATCTGCTTGTTAAAGCCTTACAACTTATCCTGGCATTTCAGGATTTTTTGTACACAATGCCAAGATAGGACCAAAAAGGTTTTGTCATTATGCCTCAGTGGTTTTTACAGAATTAAATGTATTAAACACAAAATTTTTCCAGGTCATACACTTTTCTCAAAACCTCGGAAAATGTATAGACTGGAAAAACAGTTTTATGTTTAATATGTTTAATTCTGTAAAAACCACTGAGGCATAATGACAAAACCTGTTCAATCATATCTTGACATTGTGTACAAAAAGTCCTGAAATGCCAGGATAAGTTGTAAGGTATAAACAAGCAGATTACATCTCAAAATTCCAAAAGACTGTTACATAACCAAGGACTGGACCTTCAAGCACTATCCACAATGACACAACTAACGTATATTATGGGGGGTTGACAGTTTTAAGCTTACATACTATTTAGTAATCCACTGGTTTTTATAGGAACCAGCGGCATTGTAAAATAATAGATACAAATAGTCCAGCCTGGGGGGGCCAGGATCACTACACCCTCCCCCTTTAGCTTCATCCCTGGGTGAAGCTAACAAATAGGAAGAAGACCTCGAGCATGGATGCATGAGGAAATGGAGATTGAGACTGAGTAACACACTGGAAACTCAGAAAGGGATAACCACCAGGCCCAGCCAGTGGAAATCACACAGGACTTTGAAGGGAAAGGCTGAGTAACCTCTGAGGAGCTCAGCAAGAGGATAACCACTTGACCTGGCAAGTGGTAATTGACAAGTGATTGATGGGGAAAAGATAAAAGCTGAGTGACACCCAGGAAATCAGCATGGGAAAGACTACTTGACCCTGCAGGTAGTGGGCACGATTGGGGCATCCTAGCCCCAAGAATTACCAGAAGAAAAAGCAAATAGTTTGTTGGAACTATGTCGGATGCACATGTTGGATGCATTTGGTGGTGTGACACGTTGATGATGCTCAACCTGGAAACCCAAACAAAACCCACAAAAAGGCTTCAGATGGTAAAACATGAGTCAGAGGA
Source organism: Tricholoma matsutake (assembly GCA_026075535.2). Classification (NCBI taxonomy): domain Eukaryota; kingdom Fungi; phylum Basidiomycota; class Agaricomycetes; order Agaricales; family Tricholomataceae; genus Tricholoma; species Tricholoma matsutake. Next base: position 8,864,935 of record AP026543.1, on the reverse strand, counting down.
AGGATGCGAGGCCCTCTAGATGTCACCTGTCAGATCGACCATCAAATAGCCATAAAAGGACTGCTTGTCGAAGCAGTGTGAAGCTAAAAGAATGTGTTTCAAGGAGTTGCAATGATTTTCGAGGAGTTGCAATGATTTTCGAGATGTCATGATGCTTTTTGAGATGTTGCAATATTTTTCGAAGAAGTTTCGAGGAATTTTGAGTGCGCAAATATGTTCAGATGCAAGATCGGGGGACTAGATGAGTAGTAGAAGCAAAGCAAAGGCAAATCGAGGGAAACGAGAGCAAAAATAGTGTAATGCAAGGAATTTTGAGGAATTTTGAGGAATTTTGAGGAAGTTTAGGGTAAAAACACCAAACTTTGGACTGAATAAGACTAAACTGAAATCTCAAATCACTGTGATCTGGGAGGAAGACGATGACTTTCTTTTTCTTCTTTGTATCTAGTACATCTTTTTATATAAATTAAAGAAACTACCTAAAAAGGCTAGAGAACATGAGGCAAACATGTGGAAAACTCGAGGCAAAAGACAATATAAGTATATCAGAACAATAAAGCGAGACTAGAAAGGGTGAATATAACACATGATGAAGAAATAATAAGAAAGAATAGCTAAAAGCAGACTGTCCTTGTTATAAATTGCATAAAACATCAGAAACTGCTTCGAGCGGATTGTATGCATTCACATGTGGTCGAAATGTGTTTGATATGCTCAAAATAGTGTCCCATGTGTCCAGTATGCATCCGAAGATCATTCGAACAGGAAATACTGTGTCCGACGATGTTTTTCGAGGTTTGAGGTTTTTTGAAGATTTTCGAAGTTTCTTTGGACTTTGTTCGTGGCCCTAAATTGGTGCGATATTGTTCGACAATGGTAGGGGATACGTCTGGCATGTGTGCGATGATTATTCGGATAGCGATATAGTGTCCGATGTCAATTTGTGATGTTCGATGATTTTCAAAGTCAGTCGAGGAAATATCAGACTTGTTCGAAGGCCAATATCACTGCGATATTGCTCGAAACTGGTTTGGAACTCGTCGATAATGATCCAAGTGTATATCCTGAGCTGTACGAAGGTTGGGGGAATTGTATTATGGCAGCCGAAGGCATACAAAGAATTTCGAGGTGTTGCGAAGAATTTCGAAGCATTTTCGTGACTTTGTAGAGGTTCATAGAGCTTTGGAGAACTTCGGAGGGGTTTGTAGAGCTTTGTAGAGGTCTGTAGAACTTTATAGAACTTTGACAATGATCATAGATGTGTTCTCCGAGCTTGAACAACAAGGTGGACCTATCAACGTGACACAAGTCACACATTTCAACTTGATGGGTAACTGTCAAGTTTTGCTCAATCCATAACAGTGGACAACAAGTACATCGTTCACTGTTCTTCTCGAGGTGTAGTGCACCCCGAGTCTCTCATAAAGTCGTCCTGGCCTCCCATCACCATGGGAAGGAGTGGTGACTGTACCAGGTGAGTATGGCAATTTGCCTCGGTCCAGTTGCCCTACTAACAAAGATTTTGACTTTGTTTTAGATACAACATTCGCGAGCAAATGTTTCATGCATATGGTGTCACGCTCACACCATCTTAACACCTCAACAATACGATCCTGTGTTTGTCAACAGAAATATGGGAGGTTTGGGGATATGGCCATTTGGGGGCCGTATTGAGGTTTGATATGCATTTTAGAACGTGTAGGTGGCTGGAAATGAGGTATGTAGTCCATTTTAGCTGCAGGGGGTGGTGCCGTAGGCACCACTCATTGTTTACTGATGTTTTCACTTACAGCACAACATTTTTCTTCATTGTTCTGGGGAAGCCTGGCATTGTCTAGATGCTGGCAAGGCAAATTCTTGTGGAATTGTGGGTGGATTGACTTTATGGCCACTTGGGGCCCGTAAGAGGATTTGCAGCACATGTGAGGACGCGTTAGGACAGGTAAGTCTACTACCTGTATGTATGGGGACAGTGCCTTTGGCACTGTCCATCATTTACTAACATTGTCGGTTACAGAACAATGTATGTCATCTTCGCGGGATGCTGGGGCATCACCAAGACGATGATGACACAATTCCTCATGGAATTGCGGGGGGATCGATGATATGGCCCATTGGGGTCCATAAGTGGTTTCATTATGTGGATTCACAGGGAATTGTGGGTGGGTAGAAGATAGCAATATGGTCATTACAGGTCCATAAAGGGTGTCAATGCGCACTTTTGAGTGCACGGTTTGCCAGGAACAAGGTAAGTCCCTCGTTTGAAATGAGGAGGGTGGTGCTGGATGCACCACCCATCATTCATTGACAGCTTCCATTACAGAACAACACTCTTTGTTGTTCTGCCATAGTCCATCGTCATCAAGACCACGGTGACATGACTCCTCAGAGGGTCGCGGGTAGGTGGAAGATACCGCTTGGGGGGTCGTATGTGGAATCGTAATGTGTTTTTGAGCACGTAGGGGGTGGGGAACAAGGTAAGCAGCTCATCTGAACTGCAGGGGGTGGTGCCATGGGCACCACTCGTTGTTTACTGACATTTTTGATAGAACAATGTACATTGTTGTTCTTTAGGTCTGGTACTCGACGCAACTGCATCGAGTTCATCTCTGTGTCTTGGTTTTTTGAACACAGTTCCCTTTCCTCGACAACGACAAGCCCTAAGCCTCATTTCTTCCTCACAACATCTTCCTCGTCCCTTCTGCCTCATCCCACGGTGTTGGCCATGGATCCAGGGACCTCAACATGACGTCCGTCATCTAGATGCCAGGTACCATTCAACAAACAACATTTACCATCATGTCTCAAAAGATCCTGAGCTCTGTAACAAGCCCAGGGTGGAGCCGATTCACCAATGGCACATTCAACATTATTTCCTTGTTCTACAATGAGGTTCTCCTCTCGGTTTTCCTTACAACTTCAAGGTAGCTGGGGGGCCTGCCCAGCAGGTTCACTGTATGCTCATTTTTTAATGAGCAACAGGGACTGGCTGGCCATGGCACCAGCTCCGACCTTAACCTGCTCAGTAAAACACTGTGCAAGGTCTCTTACCTCTCAACTAAGTTGCTGAGAGTCTCATAGCTGCATATTTTTTTGTAATGCCTAGCTAGATCAGTCAATATCTGAGCAAAGTTTGCCAAGAGGTTTTTGTTTGAACTATGTAGGGTACAAGGCTTATTGGCATTGTAAATAGATTTGGTCATATGACTGACTGATTCAAATCCTATGTTTTCACAGCCTAGCAGTGGGCAAGGTTGTGACGTGGCATGGCACAGGAACACCTTTTCCTCTCATTTCAGGGGATTCGGGCATGATAGGCTTGAAGAAGTATTATCTGGTGCCCATAGGGCATCAGATCGCTTCCGTGCATTGCTGGGGTGGTCCCAGCATGGGGATTTAGGGTCGATGTTGATGGGGTGATAATGATTGCGATAATGATCAGGAGAATGCATGACAAGTAGAATATATGACTTTTAATGTCAAAAAAGGTGTAGTAAGTCAGGGGAGGTGTAGCTTAGCTCAACGATCCACAATGACATGACTAACATATATTATGGGGGGTTGACAGTTTTAAGCTTACATACTATTTAGTAATCCACTGGTTTTTATAGGAACCAGCGGCATTGTAAAATAATAGATACAAATAGTCCAGCCTGGGGGGGCCAGGATCACTACATCCCCACAGTAAACAAAATCACCACACCAGAACTCACTAACCTGTTCATCATGCACATCTTCTCAAAGCACAGTGTTCCTTCCTATGTCACCTGCAACCAGGGTTCCAAGTTCATTTCCCACTTTTTACACTCTCTCAGACAGGCCCTGGACATGAAAATCCATTTCACTTTGGGTTATCATCCAGAAGGCAATGGACAGACTGAATGCCTCAACCAGACTCTCGAACAGTACTTGCAGATTTTCTGCAACTACCAACAGGATAACTGGTCCCAACTGTTACCCTTAGGGGAATTTGCTTACAACAATGCTCCTTTGGCTTCCACTGGAGTATCACCCTTCTTTGTCAACAAGGGTTATCATCCAAACATCATGGTGTTCCCAGAGTGTGAGCTAGCCTTGCAACGTGCTTGCCATTTTGTGATCAACCTCGACGACCTTCACCAGGAACTCTGGAAACAACTCACAGAAGCACAGAAGCGCTATGAAGGTCCTGCAGACAAATCCTGGGCTCCTGCTCCTGACTTTAAGATTGGTGAGTACACTTTTGTTAAGGGCGAATACTTACACACAACCCGACCCTCCAAGAAACTCTCAGAAAAGTTTTATGGTCCTTTCAAAATCATTGCCTGTCCAGTGATAGGTTGTCTCCTCAGCTCAAAGGCTGATTCACCATTACAACCACATTCTAATCACATTGGCTAACTCCCATGAGGTCCCAGAAGCAGCGCAACCACTTCCGACCAGGTCTATTGATTGTGATATCATATCGACCACGTCGAAACATCACCAGCGACATCAAATGTACTGAGAAACCACATCGCACAACCTTAGGACTACCTCGAAACCCCCTAAGATCCCTCTGAATGAACACCAAATATCCCCGATCAACCTCGAACAACCACGAACATGATCGAACACTAGTAACCATCCCGACACTTCTTAGCCATCAGCTACAGCTTTCATATACTATTGACCTATCAAAAAATCCTCAGAATTCACACATCGACCATCGACAATAAACATTGTTCACCGTCGATATCATCGATCATCCTCGATATCGATCGATACTCCATCGGACCATGCTAAACACCTTCCTCTCTAATAGAACTACCTTCACAACTCATACCAACTAGTTGTCTTCCCACTGGTCAGACCACAAACATTTGGAACGTCTTGCACCCTTCCTCTGACTTGCACAAATATCATCGGCAGTTTTGGTGGTTTTCCCGGGTTGAGTATCATCACTGGGTACTCACTCAGTTGCCCTGTGGCTTCCATATCACCTCTGGGCTGTTCATCCTGTGTTCCATCTCTCTCAACTGGAAGACACTCCTAACACAATTCCTAATTGTATCCAACCTCCACCTCCTCTGGTCACTATAGACAATGACCTGGAGTACAAAATATTGGAAATCCTTGACTCCAAAATTGACAACTGTCACTGATGCAAGTTACTCTATCTTGTGCAATGGGAAGGTTACCAAGGAACTGATGAAGAAACCTCCTGGCTTCTGGCCACAGAACTTGATCATGCCCAGGAACTCGTTATGGACTTTCACACTTGTTACCTGGGAAAACCCAGACCTCTTCCCATTTAACACTCCTTCATTCCAGATCAAAACACCATGCATTACAAACAAGATAAAGAAGACTATACAAAAAGAAAGAAAAAATAATATTGCGGACCCCAACTGGATCCCTACTCCTCAATCACAACCTCACCCCTGCCAGTCCTGGCAGCTCTCCCTGCACCTCTTCCTCCCCTAACTTCTCTTCATCCTCTTCATCCTCCTCATCCTTGGACCCCTGCCTGTTACAATCTTCATCTCTGTCAGTGTCACCAAGGGGCCGGACCCAGGTCACATGGCCGAGTTGGCTTATTCATTTCTCTTCTTATTGTCCAATTGACAGCAAGGCTTACTCATGCAGCAGGCTACGAGCCCTATCTACCTATCAGAAGGCATGGACCTATCTTGTACTACTACAGGATGATAGCTAATTCAGACCCGTATATAAGCTGTAGTTACATTCAGTGTATTCTTCAGCTTGACCTAATTCAATTAACGGTCTTAAACTCAACCAGAATCGTCAACAGCTTAGAAAGCCTCTAAGCTGTGGTAACTCGAACTGACAACTGATGGTCTACTTAGAAAGCCTCTAAGTACAGATAGCCATATCGACTCAGGAAGCACCCAAGTCCAGAGCTGAACCCAATACAGTTGGAAGGCCTCCAACTGTGATACTTGAAGCTAAGGCTGAGTAGAAGATCTAGAATCTTAACAAAAGGTCAAGCTGATCTACAAAGTCCACCTACCTAGGTGCAGACACAATGTCTTTCAGACAAAGCCTGGACAGACCTCCAACAGGAGCATCATCATCAGGAAGAACCCCATGGTACAGATACCAGGGCTGATTAGTGCAATACTCAGAACCTGCACAAAAGTGGTTCTCAAAGAGAATGAGAGATGAAGAACCACAGTACCTCACAGAGGAAGACTTCAGATCCAAGGAAGAAACCCCAGAACAAGATCCATAATTACTGACCTCATTACAAAGTGTTACTGATTTTATTACAAACTCAATTACTGACTGAATTACAAAGTGTTACTTATTTCATTACAATCTTAATTACTGACTGAATTACTGACTTCATTACAAAAGTGTTACTGATTTCATTACAAACTTAACTCCTGACTTCATTTCAAAAGGGTTATTGATTTCATTACCAACTCAATTACTGACTTCATTACAAAAGTGTTGCTTATTTCATTATAAACTGTTATTGACCTCATTACAAATTATTTACTTACTTCATTACAAACTGTTATTGACCTGTTACCAACCTCAATAGAAATTAGTGTTTCAAGGTCCAGTCTATAGGACTGAAAATAACCATAGGACCGAACTGGACCAAACCTCAGTCCGGTCTTTTTTTTGGTTGCGGTTGCCCTCATTTTGGGTCAGTGCAGTTGGTGGTTGCCTCATTTTGGAAATATTTGAAAACTGTTCAAAGACAAGTTGCAATCAGTTGCAACTGGTCTTTTCATCGTATATAAAGTCTACCATATATACAGGTAAAGTTATATAAATAGAGAGAAAAAGAACTAATATAACTACTAATTATAACTAATGATCACCCCTAATTGTATATTTACAAGAAGTGGAATGGGCCTGTGATTAAAATGTTCATTTTGCAAGTGTTTATATGCCCTGTGGCAGTGCATGGACCACGTGGTCACATTTGTGCTCCCAAAAACAAAAGTGGCACCACTTGCCAAACAACTTCCCATGACCACAACACCAATACCAACAATGCCGCATCCATGAAAACAATCCCACAAATGAACGAACACAAAGCATGGGGCCCAAACGACACTCTTTCATCATTTGGGCTGTAGGGTACATTATTTACAACTGAGTTCTTTCCTTCACTAACTAAGTAACTAACAAAATCTTTGATGTTCATTTTTAGGTCCTTTTATCTTGATAACAATGTCAACATACTCAAGCCCTAACATACCCAACCTGTGCCCTATACCACTGCTGCAAGCCACTGCTTGCAGGGTGGCAATGGGGTCTGTTTCTTAACCACAATGACCACAGCCGACGCCTATGACCTACCCCACACTGCCACTGCGAGCATCTGCTCACAGGGTGGCAATGGGTCCCATTTCTGGATGACAATGCAACAACAACAACAACAATGATGATGTGGCACCACCCACGGCAACAGTAGCCAACTACGCCGCTACTGCCCCCAGCGCCATGTCATACAGCACCACCACCCCACCTGTGAGCCACTGCTCATAGGGGGAGATGATGGTGCTGACAACGATGGAGCTGAGGACAACAACAACGATGAACAATGACACCGATCAATGCCAATGCAGATGAATGCCAATGCCAACACCAACACCAGTGAATGGCAGGGAGTTCATCGAGGACAGTAGGGAACACAAACAAATGGGGGGGGGGGGTGGACGAAAAGTGGGGGATGATGGGGGTGACAAATGGGGGGATGACACCTTGGAACTGACAAGCACAACGACCCCACTCTCGCTACAAATGCAATGGAGTCATTTTTTTTTTGTTTTTCTCATTTTTAAAAAAAATTTGTACTATTAACAACCTGTCACTGCCATGAGCACCTGCTTGTGGGGTGTCTTTTAATTAGTTTTATTTAATAGAATACAAATTTTAGTTTAGAGATGAAAATAGCAGGTAAGACCGGTCAGAATTGGTCTTTTGGGTGCAACCAGACTGACTTGGACCAGTTGTACCTGGTCCGGTTGCAGTCCCTCTAAGTTGGATGCCAGTTGCCCATTTTGGGGTCGAAAAACTGGACTCAACTGGACCTTAAAACACTAATAGAAATAGATACTGACTTTGTTACACATTCTTTATAATATATGCAAACAATGTACTAAATGGACACTCACACACATATTTTGGCCCTCCAGCTGGCCTCATCCTCCATCTAAAAATAATACCAGGTAGGATGAGTTCTATAAATATATTAGAGAGCCTTGGGACCATTTCCCCCATCACAATATGTCAGGAATTGATGGGGGAAATAGTCCCCAGGCTTTCCAATATATTTATAGAACTCATCCTACTAGATATTATATTTAGAAAGAGGTAAAGGCCAGCTGGAGGGCCAAAATACGTGTGTGAGTGTCCATTTACTACATTCTACTGCCAGTGTAATAATGAAGTCAAGTAAAAGTCTGTAATAATCTGTAATGAAGTTTGCAACAAAGTCACTAATAGCTTGTAATAACACCAGTAACAGTTTGTAATGAGTTTGTAAGGACTTAGTGCACAAAAATTTGGGACATGATATAGTGGACACCTACTTTCACACCTTGTGGTTTTTGTGCACAACACAACCAAACAAATCCCACTGCCTACAGTGTGAGAAGTAACAACTTTGCTCTTTACCTCACTGTTTTTTTTGTAAGTCCTGTCATTAGTCAATGTGCAAAAAGTGTTAACTACTCTAATATTTACAGGTTCATTGTGTCTATTACATCAGTATCCACTCATTCATGGTATTAACTTATCTAAGTCATTATTTGTAGTATCAACTAACAAATTTGCAATAGTTGTAAATGAAGTAACAAGTTTGTAGTAGAGCAAGTAAACAATTGGTAAACAAATTTGTAACATCATTACAACTTGTTTACTAACTTTTATTACAAGCCTGTTTACCAACCATTACAAATTTGTTGACCGACTTCATTACAACTTGTTACTACTCATGAACTCGGTAAGTTCTCTATTAGTCAAATGTACATGTATTTTCTAGCCTTGACTAATATTGTATTTACAGTCTCATCAATACACAGTTATATTTCTTGTCAAGTACTTGTGATTTCATAAATATTGTTTATAGATATTAAACCACTATGAGACCCATGTGGTAGGAAAACTATCCCACATTTCATACCTTTAAATAGTGTAAAATGATATATTTACGGTATAGTTTTCATGTATTGATAAACCCCAAAATGGAATAAGTTTCATCAGAAGTTAGCATGAAAATCTACCACTAAGAGGAGTGAAAAAGAAAGTTTTTTACTACTTGTAAGAAATGAGTTGATGGGATGCATTCCTCACATATTTTGACCTCAGTCCATACTGCAAAATGGGATGGTTTTCATCTTTATATGGGCAAAAATAACACCCCTCTACCTGGGTTGAATCTCATCAACTTTTGGGGGGTTTAAGGGGAATGAAAGAACCCTGCCAATAATGTTAAATGGCATGTTTTCATTACATTACAGACATTTTGGCTGGTTGAATTTCTCCTGTCTGCAAAGGGATTTTCAGACCATTTATAGCATGGTGAAACCATGCTATTAGTGTAAATTTCAATACAAAACCTACTCAAAAGAAGCAAAAAAAAATCCCCCTGGTCCCCCATCATTGTCATTGGCACCAGTGCCAGTGCAGGGCCTCCACTAGTTGCTGCTCACATTCATGATCCACCCCAGTCCCTGTTTGTCTGGGCTTTGGTGTTCATGTCCCTTGGTCCTGTCATGTCCCTCATCCAGTCAACATTGTTGTGGTGCAGTCAGTTGTTGTGGTGCAGTCGGTTGTTGTGGTGCAGTCAGTTGTTGTGGTGCAGTCAGTTGTCATGGTGCAGTCCCCCATCCTGTCGTTAAGCCCATGCCCATCATCCTCATCCTTGTTGTCCCACACCCTCCTCACCCAATGAGCAGGCTCATGGCAGTGGGGGGGGGGGGGGGGGTCATCATAATAGTACCTAAAAGGTTTGTTAATAACAAGAAAATAAAGCAAGAAAAGGAACAAAAAACCTACCTACAGTCCAAGAGATTCACCAACAACAACATCTCTTGGGTGATATGGTTGTTTTCCTCATCTCCCTATTGTCCCTTCAGCCCTCGCATCCCTGTCCTGTTTCATCATCCCTCAGGTGCTGGGTTATTCCCTGTGGTCACAGATCCAGTGGGTGCCCATCATTGTTCATTGTCCCATTATCCACCCTGCGAGCTGTGGCTCACAGTGGTGGCATAGGATGGGTGTGCTGTCTTGACACCATCTCAATGTTATAGCCTAAACAAACAAAAGAAAACATTAATTAGTTGGAAAAAAAAATGGATGTGGTTCATTGCTCATAGGTCATCTGCCATGGCGCTGCTCATCATCCTCATCCTCAACCTCGTCACCTTTGTCCCATCCTCGTGGTTCCCCTGGTTGTCTGCCGCCAGCCTCATTTTCATTGTGTCATCATCCCCCCATTGTGGTCATCATCCCCCTGTCATAGTCATAGTTGTCCCATCATCATGGTCATGGTTGTCCCCCCATCCTGTCATTGTCATTGTTGTTGCCACATCGTGGTCATCTAACCCCATTGTGGTTGTTGTCCCCCCATTGTGGTTGTTGTCCCCCTATCTGGTGATGGCACTTTGCAGCAGGGGTCCTGGGTCATGCCCATCACCCTGTGTTCTGGTAGTCTTTGTTAAGAACTGATCCTAGAGGGTTCGTCGGAATCTGATCGGACACTGCGGGTGTTATTTACGGAAGGTTGTCAGGTCATTGCAGATTTGGCGGGGGGGGGGGGAACAGAAAGGACTTGGCTTCAGCTTGTAAGAAGCTGCGCCCTTCACCTCATCCGGTGTCCTAATTTCAAGTTGGAGGTGTGGAGGTAGGGATGGGAAAAGTGTGGGTAAACGCAGAAAGGAGTATGGAGGGACTTAGGTTAAGTTCAGATGAGGTTAGAACTTCAGAGGGAGACTGAATATCAAGTCGAACAGAGTTCAGACTCTTAGAGGACTGGGGTTTGGAGTAGAAGGAGGTTTTTGATTGGCAGATTAAAGTTGAGTCTATGTCGATATACGAACTGAGGAATACAAGGTGAAACTAACTAAGCTTAAATACTGTAGTCCGGAATAATGTGGAACAGGAACAAAGACTGTGGCAGTGTCTCGACTGCATAGATAAATTATCTAGCGGGAGCTGCACAGGAATCTGTAGTCGAATTTGCAATAGAGACAGCAGCCTTGGGAAGGCAGCCATGGATGCTGTACAAGGCGGCCTGGTGCACAGCAGTGTGGGCAGTGCAAGGTGGCCAGGAACGAAATCAGGAGGCGTAGGCAAAAGTCATGTTTGACATGCAGGAAAGAGTCGGATGGATGCGGGTTCCGATTGGGCAAGGAATGGTTCTTGACAGTATTCCCCCCTTAGTGCCGAGCCTACGAGGCACATGAGGGTTTGAGTCCGAATGAGGAAGTTGGTTGAATTTTCCGAATGCGGTAATTGGTTGAAAAAATTTTCATGTTCTTTCCTTCCCCCATCAGCTATCAGTTATGTCCCCTCCAGCAGTATCCATGCAGATCAAATTGGCCGTGATGAGGGCTCAACACGAACAGAGGGAGTGGGCGATGAAGAAGCAGATGGAACGGGAGATGAAGGAGCTGGAGGAAGCGGCAAGGGAGGAGGAACACTGGGCGCAGGAGGCGCAGAAGGCAGCAGAGGAGGCTGCAAAGGCTGAGGAGGCGCATCAGGCAGAGGCACAGAAAAAGGAGGCATTGGCCGCAAGACGAGCGGAGAAGAAGCAGGTGGCTACGGCCACAGGTTTGGAGGATGAGGCCGAGGGGAGCAAGTCCCCCAAGAAAAAGAAAGTTGCCAAGTCGAAGGCGCGAGTGGGGTCAGAGGAGTCAGAGAGTCCGGTGCGGGTGCAGGCCGCATTGCCCTGCAAAAGGTGCATAGTCATTTTCCTTCTCAGTGTTCTCTTACTGACAAGTGGCCTAGATGCAAATATCAAAAGGTCTTGTGTTTCAAGATGGGTGTGAAGGGACGCGTGTGCAACAACTGCACGCGCGTCAAACATAAGTGTGAGGAGGTAGTGTGGGAGGGGCAGGAAGCCCCTGTGGCAAAAATGGCAGGAACGACGGGGGCGACCGGGGAAAACCCGGAAGTAATGCAACAGATGATGAAGTTGATAAGGAAGGGGTTTGCTGAGGTGGCCAACGCGGTGTGGGAGTCAATGGGGGAGATCCGGGATGCTTTGGACCCCGAGTGGGTGGAGGAAGAGAGTGCCGGTGAGGAGAGCGATGAGGGTGACGAAGAGGTGGAGCAGGCAGTGCGAGAGTCCCAGCAGGAAAGATGCGGGATCCGAAAATCTGGAGATGACTGGGAGGCCTTCCAGAGATATCTGGAAAAAAGGTGGGTGGATGACGAGGAGGAGAGCGAGAGTGGAGATGAGGAGGGTGGAGAGAAGGACGAGGGTGGAGAAGAGGGCGAGGTTGGGGGAGAGGGTGATGAAGACAGAGAGGGAGAAGCGGAGGTAGTGTAGGGATCTGGTCGGATCCAAAGACAAAATCTTTTTTCAATAAAATTTGTTTCTGAGCTCAGACCGAGTGAATAAGTAACGTGAATAGTCTTTAAGCGGGTAATGGTCCGGGTTTCTGTGAGTAGCGGGTGTGAAAATCCGCAAGGAGTTCTTGGGCATGGTCAAGTTCCGTAACAGGTAGCCAGGAGGTCTCTTCATCGGTTCCCTGGTAACCTTCCCATCGGACGAGGTAGAGAATCTTGCAGCAACGTCGGTTGTTCACTTTGGAGTCAAGGACTTTGGCGATCTCATATTCGAGCTCGTCGTCAATGGTGATCGGAGGAGGTGGAGGTTGTACTCGATTTGGAATTGTGTTCGGGGAGTGTTTCTCAAGTTGAGAGACATGGAAAACAGGGTGAATGGCCCACATGTGATCCGGGAGCCGCAGGGTGACTGAGTGAGTGCCTGGGCGGGCAATGATTTCGAAGGGGCCATGGTGCTTTTCAGAAAGTTTCTTGGAAGGACGAGTGGTGCGGAAATTTTCTGCAGTGACGTAGGCAGAGTCACCAATGTTGAAGTCGGGTGCGGGTGCCCGATGTTTGTCCACAGGGCCTTGATAATGCTCTTGAGCGGCCGCAAGCTGTTTCCGAAGCTCCTGATGAAGGTCGTCTAAGTTGATGACAAACTCACGGGTGCGCTGTGAAGCTAAGTCACATTCTGGAAAGACGGAAATGTTTGGGTGATAGCCTTTGTTGGCAAAGAAGGGGGATATGCCTGTAGAGGCAGAAGGAGCATTGTTGTAGGCAAATTTGCCCAAGGGCAAGAGGTGAGACCAATCGTCCTGCTGATAGTTGCAGAAGATCCGGAGGTACTGCTCCAAGGTCTGATTTAGTCATTCTGTCTGACCATCACCTTGTGGGTGATAACTGGAAGTGAAGTGGATCCACATGTCGAGCACTTTTCCGAGGGAGCAGAAGAAATGGGAGACAAACTCGGATCCCTGGTTGCAAGTGACGTGCAATGGAATGCCATGCTTGGAGAAGACGTGGAGGACAAACAGGTTGGCTAGTTCTTGGGCTGTAATTTTATTGACAGTTGGGATGAAGATGCCTTGCTTGGTGAGGCGGACAACGATGACCAGGATAGCGGTGTGACCGTCGGAGTCGGGTAGTTGTTCAATGAAGTCCATGGAGATGGAGTTCCAAGGTCATTCCAGAACCAGAAGTTGCTTTAGGAACCCGTAGGGCTTGTGTCGAGGTGATTTGGATTGTTTGCAAGTGGTACAGGATTTGCAGAATTCCTGCACAAAGGTGTGGAGGTTTGGCCAGACATATTCCCGGTGGACAAGCTGCTGGGTTTTGTTTTGTCCAAAGTGGCCAGAGAGGATGTGTTTGTGTTTGTACTGAAGGACCTTGAGGCGAAGATCCATGACGTCTGGAACATAAATCCGGTTGAAGTGGCGGAGAAGACCTGCCTTGTCTATGGTCCAGTTGGGGTTGGTAGGTGTCAGAAGATGTGCAGATGAAAAGGGGTCAAGGGGTAGGGAGGTGCAGATGTTGTGGTGAAGTTTCTCAACATCCATGATTACTGCTTGTTGAAGAATGGGTGTGGCAAAATAGGTGGCGCGGAGGGAAGAGGTGAGCTGTTCCTGTGTGAATACAGGTCGGAAGTTGGTTGGGTTTACGGAGGCGAAGTCGCTATTTCCCCCTTTACGGTAGACATCCCAACATCTAGTGAGCGCGTCTGGCTTGGCCCCTAGTTTTCCGGGGCGGAAGCGGATGACGAGATTGAATTGGGAAAGGTACTCAGACCAATGGGCCTGGCGGCGGGTGAGCAACTTGGTAGTGCTGAAGTACTCAAGATTTTTGTGGTCTGTGACCACATCAACCGGGTTTGCGGAACCCTCGAAGTACTGCCGCCAGTGTTTGAAGGCTTCGAAAATGGCCAAGAGTTCCTTATCATGTGTGTCATAATTTAGTTCAGTGGGATTGAAGGAGCGGGAATGAAAAGCAACCGGATGGATTTCTCCATCCTCAGTGTAAACCGAAAGGATAGCCACTAGGGCGTAGTCGGAAGCGTCGGTTTTGAGTACCATCTGTGAGTCAGGTACCCATTGCGTTAAGATGGGGGCATGGGTGAATTCTTGTTTGAGCTTTTCAAAAGCGTCATGGCACTTCTTGTTGAAGTCCCATGGTGCAGATTTCCGCGTCAAGCGGGTGAGTGGGATGACAATGTCTGAATAGCCGTTAATGAAGCAGTGGTAAAAGTTGCAAAAGCCTAAGAAGGATTGAATATCCTTAACTTTCCTAGGCTCGGGCCAGTCAAGCACGGTTTTGACTTTATCCTTGGACATCCGCAGTCCATCCGGTGAAAGGATGAAGCCCAAATATTTGATGGTGTCTTTGTGGAACTCACATTTCTGTGGAGAGGCGTAAAGTCCATTTTTCCGGAGACGGCGGAGGACTTCTTTGACGTGAGCCCCATGCTGGGACTTGTTGTCGGAATAGATTAGGATGTCGTCGAGGTATACGATGACACAAACATCCAGCATGTCGCTGAAGATGTCGTTCATAAACCACTGGAAAGCTGCGGGTGCATTAGTGAGCCCAAAAAGGACCACCAACCACTCAAAGGATCCGTAGTGGGTGCAGAAAGTAGTTTTCCACTCATCACCATCAGCGATGTGGACTAGGTGATAAGCATGCCGCAAGTCTATTTTGGTGAATAAGTGGGCTTTGCGGGGAGAGTCAAGTAGGTCGGAAATGAGAGGAAGTGGGTAGCGGTCTTTCTTCGTAAGATGGTTAAGTCCTCGGTAGTCGACACATAGTCGGAGACTACTGTCCTTCTTCTTGACAAAGAGAATCAGAGCACCATGTGGAGACTTGGATGGGCAGATGAAGCCTGAGCAGACGTTTTTGTCAATAAAGACTTGTAAGGCTTCTAATTCAGAGGGGGAGAGAGAATACATTCGGCCTGGAGGTGGAGGAGTATTATCTTCTGTCTCTATCTTGAGGTCGTAAGACCGATGCGGAGGAAGGGTATCCACTTTAGTCTTATTAAAGACATCAGCGAATTCGTGATACTTGGGCAGAATATCGGAGAGGTCGGAGGAGTTAGCGGAATGGGCGGATAACCCTTCTGGAGCGAAGGTCATCTGAAAAGCTATTGCCCCAGGAAGTTTGCTAGCATGCACATAAGCGGCAGCATTGATGAAGGAGATGTCGGGAGGTGTAAACTTAGGAGGAATGGGGGGTTCGGAAAGTGCGGAAGAGTTGAGGATTTCTACCGGAAGATTCGGGGACAAAGGTGACATCAGGGGTGCTGGACCTCTATGATCTGCAGAGCGGAAAGCGAGTTGGCTTGAAGACCAGTCAATCAATGGATTGTATTGCTTCAGCCAGTTATGACCGAGTACGGCGGAACAGGAAGAGTCGAGCAAGGTTACATAAAATGACAAATTGAATACTTCACCGGCAGGGAAGGTGACCAGAAGTTTGACGATCTGAGTTATGGTGGAGTTGCAAGTTCCATCAAAGAGTTGTAAACTGATCAGGTTAATGGATTCCGTGCTGAGTTGGTTATTCAACACGAAAGAGGAGTCAAGGAAGCAGTGGGAGGAGCCAGAGTCGATAAGGGTTCGGAAAGGGGCAGAAGAGTCGGGAAAGGTTCAGAAAGGGGCAGAAGAGTCAGGAAAGGTTAAAAGAATGGTTAGGGAGTCAGGGCCGGAAAGAGCGGACGCATTGAGATGAACGTAGGCAGCCAAGTGGGTAAGGTCAACGCAACCCCCAGCCCCAATGGCTGTATCCTGAGGGTTGCGGACTATTTTTCTGAGTCCGTAGTCTTGGGAATGACAGTGGATGCATGGGCTTTTGCGGCTTTGGATTTCGGGCAGTTTCCTGCTACGTGCCCTTCCTCACCACAGTAGAGACAAAGTCGTTCTCTCATGCGATGTTCTCATTCCTCCCCAGTAAGCTTGCCATTCTTCTCCAACTTATCAGAGATGAACAACTTGGGCTTGTCCAGGAAGTGTTCTTTGTCATGGAAGACTGCTGGTTGGAGGTGTTACCATGGGCAGAGTTTGAAGATGCTTGGTTTGTTGACAGGGAAGGGCTTTTGGAAGAGTCCTTCCGACTAGAGTTAGTGATGTTACTGGAATTCTTTGTTTCGAAATGGGATTCGTCTTCTTGCATCCAGTAGATGTCATCGCTGTCCTGCGCTTTCAAGCATAGTTCTGCGAGAGTATTGGGTTTACCACCCCGGAGCACTTCTATGCGAAGCTGGAGCAGAAGACTGTGGAAATAGCGGTCACGAAGGGCTGCTTCATTCCAGTTGACCCTAGAAGCTAATTCCCAGAAGTCAACATTATATTTCATGATACGACCACCTTTCTTCATTGCTAAGTCAGAGAGAGCTTTTTCTGCATCTCCGACCGGGTCATGTGGACCGAAGTTACTTTCCAGCTCGGTGAGGAAAGCTTCGTAGTCCTACATCCAGTGTGCGGAATCTGTCGGGTCATTCAGACCAGGCTCAAACCAACTGAGAGCTGATCCCTTAAGATAAGAAAGGATGAATATGATCTTTTTCTCATTAGAGGAAAATACATGTGGACAGTCATGGAAATGAAGATTACAGGAGACTAAGAAGTCTCTAAGTTTCTTCGGATTGGCGCCGTCAAAAGTGTCGGGGTCGCAAACTTTGATTTTTTCGGTCTTGGGTGTGTTATTCTGATGAAGGGTGAAGATATTCTCCGAGAGGTTGTAAAGGACATCTATGAACCTATCCCCTGGGTCAGGGTTTTCCCCCACGGGAGGTTGATCCTCAGGATCATTGGGATCGGGGTCACCCCCAGGGCCGTCAGGACCACTAGGGTCGTCGGGTCCGCCGGGGGGTCCATCCTCTAGACCAGGATCTTCCAACCCAAAGGGTTCAGGCTGGTTGATGCCCCCTATGTACTCAAGGGGAGTTCTTGATCAAAAACCTTCTGGGTTGCCAGAAGGTTGCAGGGCATGAGATTGGCACTGATTGAGGGAGCTCCTGAGCCGATTTGTTGGAAGATGTTTGAGGGTCTGGATGACACTCCAAAAGTAGTGGTGGGTTGAGGGTCAGAAAGGGTGGATCGCTGGATTGCAGAGATCCCTGGAATAGTACTGGCACGTTGGGAGTTTCTTGTTGTGCGCTGGTGGGTCTCGGTAGGGGTCATAGAGAGGAAATGGATGAGTGAAGTGTGAGTTCGTATATACTGTTAAGAACTGATCCTAGAGGGTTTGTCAGAATCCGATCGGACACTGAGGGTGTTATTTATGGAAGGTTGTTGGGTCATTGCGGATTTGGCAGGGGGGGGGGAAAACGGAAAGGACTTGGCTTCAGCTTGTAAGAAGCTGCGCCCTTTACCTTGTCCAGTGTCCTAATTTCAAGTTGGAGGTTTGGAGGTAGGGATGGGAAAAGTGCGGGTAAATGCGGAAAGGAGTACGGAGGGACTTAGGTTAAGTTCAGATGAGGTTAGAACTTCAGAGGGAGACTGGAGGTCGAGTCGAACAGAGTTCAGACTCTTAGAGGACTGGGGTTTGGAGTAGAAGGAGGTTTTTGATTGGCAGATTAAAGTCGAGTCTATGTCGATATACGAACTGAGGAATACAAGGCGAAACTAACTAAGCTTAAATACTGTAGTCTGGAATAATGTGGAACAGGAACAAAGACTGTGGCAGTGTCTCGACTGCGTAGATAAATTATCTAGCGGGAGCCGCACAGGAATCTGTAGTTGAATTTGCAATAGGCAGCCATGGATGCTGTACAAGGCGGCCTGGTGCACAGCAGTGTGGGCAGTGCAAGGTGGCCGGGAATGAAATCGGGAGGCATAGGCAAAAGTCATGTTCGACGTGCGGGAAAGAGTCAGATGGATGCGGGTTCCGATCAGGTGAGGAACAATTCTTGACAGTCTTTGCCATCACTGCTAGTCAGTAGTTAATACCTAAAAATTTAGTTACCTACAAAAAAGAAATAAGATGGGCAAAAAAAAGCTTACCTATGCCCAAGAGACATTGAGAATGTCTCTTGGGCCCTTTTTGGTGTTCCTCATTGCCTGTGCCTTGTCCCATCCTCATTATCCACTCCCAGCACTGCTTTTTTTGTCTATTCATCATCATCATTGTCCTGGTGGTGCTCTGTTGTGTAGTGGTGGTGGTGGGTGCAGAGTCATTGTCCATTGCTTTGGTGTTTGTGTTCTTAGTGGCACTGTCGTAAGGCCATCATCACTGAATTAAGACCTAAAATTTGTATTAGTCAGTACTCTAGAAACAAAATCAGATAAGAAAAAAAAAGACCTACCTATGGCACAAGAGACCCAACATCTCTTGTGCCTTTTTTTTGTTTTCTGTGTCATATAGCCCTGTCTCTATCTCCTGTGCCTGTTCTTCATCTGTCATTCATGTCTCTTTTTATGTTGTTGCCATCCCATTGTTTGGCATCACTGTTGTCCAGGGTTTGTCTGGGTTTCAAGGCTTGGTGACTGCTGTAAAGATGTTTAGAACCTAAAATGTAAATGAACATAGTTAGTTACTAACAAAAAATGCAAGGAAACAAGAAAAAAAAACTCACCTAGAACCCAGACAGTGATAAGCACTGTTTGGGCCCTTGTTGTCTGTGAAATAATACCCCTAATCACCTGATCAGAACACTCAAAGCTTCTGAAAAAGAAAGAAAATAACATTGAAAACACTTAATTTACTTTGTGTTGAGGCTCCTCAACACAAATAGATGCTGTCGACGTCCAGATACATGCATGATGTGGCAATTTTGTAGCCATGCAGTTGCCATTTACTGTTGACATCCTCCTATTCTGAGCAGTGTGGAAGTGGTGTTAGCAGCTATTGATGGAAGTGGGAGGTGGTATGGGTCAGAGGAAGGAGAGGTGGTGGTGAAACATGAAGTTCAACCTCAGCATGACTTGAAATCAATGATTGGTCATGTGAACAACCCATGGGAATGTTGCACCCCATGGGGCACATCGACTTATATTTACAACTTGAATTTGAGCCTGGTAACTTACTTCTCAATGGGTCTGACTTTGTGTCACCCTGGTGGGTTTGACTTTGTGTCTTTCACTTCTCAGCTTGGTAAGTTTTAGCTCATTTCTCATGGTCTTGTATTTATTTCTAATCTGTTTACATGTTGTTCAAAGGGCCTGATAAGATGAAAGGCCAGCGCTTCACCGTTCTTTTGCTTTTTGCAGTTTTTGCTGAGAGGTGGTCACAGCATGGGTAATGGCATAGCTTGATGAGTTTCACCTCATTTCTCATAATCTTGTATTTATTTCTAATCTATTTACATATCATTTAAAGGGACCGATGAGACAAGAGGCCCATACTTCACTGTTCTTTTGCATTTTGCAGTTCTTACTGAGAGGAGGTTCATTTCTCATGATCTTGTATTTATTTCCTTGAGCATGAAAATGAACTATAGTCAGGTGAATGTCCTGGCACATATTGCCAAATTTAATAATAATAGTTTAATTCAATCATGGTGGTTACATATTCAAGTTGATGCAAGATTACCCTGGAGCATTCAATTTGGTAGTCATTTCCTTACTGATTCATTTTTTCCACTAAAAAACTCATGATTAAATTAGAATATGAAGTTCAACCTCAAAGTAACAATGAAAGGTCATGTGAGCACCCTGTGGGAAGGTTGCACCCCATGGGGCACATTGACATATACTTACAACTTGAATTTTGGCCTGAGTAAGGTTCTTAGTTTCTTTCTTGTTCTATTGAACTGACTAATACTACCACTTTCCAGACTCAAATGTTGCCAGATGTTGATCAATTTTGCCAGCTTCACTTCAAGTGGCACCCATGGGGTTCAACTTTTTGTTGCCCTCATGAGTTTGACTATGTGTTACTCACACTCAAGAGAACACTCAAGAGAACAGACAACCTCTATGCACACCCTATTGAACCGAGCAGCAACATGTGTTGCTGCAACAGTGCCATGTCCCACTCAAAATCTCGCATTGACACTAGTTTATCATTCTTCAATGTAAAAAGTAAGTTTTATATTGTTCATATATTCCTGCAAATAAATCCCTGGCTGAAGCAAGAAAAGTGGGCGAGGGCCAATATCAGTGAGGGTGTACAAATGGAGCTGATGACAGACTCCAGCACCCAGACTACTTCCACCTCCTCTGCTGATGCTGCTATGCAAACAACACCCTACAATGACATGTCACCATCACTGTCACCTGCCACATCACAGCCACCAATGTTGTCCACAACCACCTTGTGAATGGTTTTCCAGCATGAGTACCCTCCTCCAGCTGCTCTTAAATGGTGGCACTCACTCCCAACCCAACCTGTAGTGCCACAGAAATGTGTCCAGCACCTCCTTTCTCATACTAAATGTCCCCACTCCACTGTCACATCACACCTACCAGCACCAGCAATTTTCATCATGACCACCTCCAAAAATATGAGTAGAGCCATCAAGACAGCCACTACCACCTCAGAGATGGCTACCCAAGCCATAACAGATGTCCAATAACAGTCTGTCAGACTGTCACCCAGCAAACAGATGCATTCATCAGAACACATCTGCTGCTCAATGGAAAAGCCCTGCTGGCTCCAGGATTCCTAACAGTGGTTACAGAGCCCATACCTCCATGCACCCCCAAGCTCATTCCAATGACCCTGTTTTACACCTCAAACTGCCCTGCACATCTGCCACATCATATGCAATGTCCCACACACCCACCATATTAGACACCATCATTTGTTGCACATAGAGAGGTACAGACCTCAATGCCTTCACCAAGCAGAACATCAATGCTAGTCAATGAGCAGCCCCTGAAATCCACCTTGCATCCCTGGTTTTCATGCATCATTTGCGTTGCAGTCGATAGCTGGACATTTGCAAGTCACCAGATTGATTCCACCCAGAAATCAACTCTGGACAACAATCCCCTTTCATTTCATGATTGTCCTTTTGAATTATCAGTATAGCTCCACTTCAACTTTACACAAACATTTCATCTCCAACCACAGAGTTGATTCATGTATGCAATTTGCTCCTTCATCACTGATATCTTGTAACATTTGTATTTTTAATCTTTTGTATATAGCCTCACTCATTTTCATCATATTGTTCAATTGAGGCATGGATCCAACATGGGGGAAGATGAAATTGGCTCAAATTCTAGACTTATGCTATTGCAAACCATTGTAGGTCCCAATCATTCATTCTGAGACCTCAAGGTAGAAGCCTGACTATGTCCATAGGCCCCTGGCAATGAACATGAGCCCTCTCTCTTGTCAGAAAACTCCAAAAAACAGAAGAAGTGCAGTTCACAGCTGCTGAATCCCCCACCTCTGTCTCCTGCTGCATCACCATCATTCTTAAGTTTTTTTTTTCATTCTAGCAACCTCTCACATGTATTTCAAAAGGGGTAATTTTTTAGTTGCTGTCATATAATCTACTGTTAGATTGTTATAAAATTGATTTAAAAATTACATTGTTGAAATGCTCAGAGGTGCAATTACAGTATAATATCATATGGCACAGGACATCACAGGGCATCATGGGGCATCACAAGGTACTCCAGGGCACTTGATGGGTCCTGGGAAATAGCCTTTAACCCTTGGAAAGCTTGTGTCAAAAAGTGGTTTTCCTGATGAAATGAGAAAAGAAAAGAA
Source organism: Tricholoma matsutake (assembly GCA_026075535.2). NCBI lineage: Eukaryota > Fungi > Basidiomycota > Agaricomycetes > Agaricales > Tricholomataceae > Tricholoma > Tricholoma matsutake. Next base: position 8,842,777 of record AP026543.1, on the reverse strand, counting down.
AAAAACTTACTTTGGGCCTTTTTTTGTCATTCCCATCTGGTCCAGGTCTCCTGTTGTCCTCTCCTCCTCCTGGTTGTCATGGGCCCCCACATCCTCATTGGCCCATTGGCCCCATTGTCATCTGGTTCATCGTCCTCTTGCTGTCGCTGTGTGTGGTCTCACTCTGTGGGTCCTGCAGTCTCCCACCCCCTGTCCACCCTGCAAGCAGTTGCTCACAGCAGTTGAGGGGGTGCTGGTTGTCATTGTTGTTGTGCTCCCCTAATCATCGTTGTTGTTGTTGTTTCACCCTACAAGCAGTGGCTCATAGGGCTGTGGTGGGTGTTGTCTCATTCATCATCATCCCCTCGTTGTCATTGTTGGCGCCATCGTGGTGGCTGCCCCTCCCTGCCAAGAGGTCATATCCTTTCCCCCTTGTCCCTGTCCCCTCATTCTTGCCATCCCCATCGTCCTGTCTGTCATTGTCATTCCACCCACCATCCACCACACAAGCAGTTGCTCATGAGGCTGGAGGCAGGTGGTGTGGGCATGGCTGTTCCCCACTGTGATGGCGCCATCTCCTACTCACCCTGGTACATCTGCACCCATGATCCATGCTGTGAGTAGTGACTCACAGGTGAGGAGCGGGTGCTGGTTGCACTGGTCCTGCTGGCTTGTCATTGTGGGTGTATCACATTGGCTCACATTGCTGGCAGTAGTATACCTCCTAAAAAATGAACAAAATACATTAGTTAGTTGATAAAAACAAGGAATGGAGAAAAGGAAAACTTACCTAGGGCCCAAACAATGCAAGCATCATTTGGGCCTGCGTTGCATCCAAGAGGGTTCATTGATGTCCAGCGGTGGCTCTTGCTGGCATAGGAGTGGGCATGGGAGTGGTGGTGGTGGTGCAAGTGGTGAGTGGTAGAGGTGGTAGGGAGGGAGGCAGCGCCATCCACTGCAAATGTTGGAAGAGAAAGAAAATGTGCATGAAAATGTGAGAACCTGGTTGATATTACACATGAAGTTGCAGTGTCAGGTATAGCCAGCTCGAAGCCTACAGATATGTCATGTGACTGATTGCATGAGGGCAGGTAGGGATAACTGAACTCTTCCACAATGCATGGATGGAAACAAGATGAAGTTTAGCCTCTTGTGGTATGAAATATTATCTGAGAGATTCCCTGCAAAAAACATTCTTTAGGGCATGAAATATAAACAGTCAATTTAATCTTTAATGGAAGAAATTATCTACTAAAAGCACCTCATAATGGTATGAAATTTCCATTCTATCTCAGGCTGAAAAACACACCCTGTAATCCACACTTTGAGGCAGGAAATACTATCCCATAAATTGTTGAAAAACTTGATGAAAGTTCATATGTTAGATGGTTGAAAATCCATGCCCTCATCTTGGATTAAAATCATCCCCTGTATCTCATCCCCTTGTAAAATGAAATTTCATCCCATTAGGTTAAGAAATTTTTGTAAGGTAGCACATATGAGCACCATCCCTTGGATGTAAGGGGAACTCCCCCAGGTATATTATTCCCTATCTACTGTTCATATCCTATGGAAACCTTTCTTATTCATTACTCTATTCATCTTTATTTATTATTGTTTACCTACAGCCTTATGCCTGACAGCTGGCAGTAGTGATGTACTCTAAAAAACAACATCTAAGTATCTCCCCAGTATTACTGCTTTATAGCTGTCATTACATAGTCTTTATAGACTCTTTGTGCCCTTTGTGGCCTCTTTGTGCCTTTGTGCACCCTATATCCTCATCTTCTGGGTCTTGCCCTTACATTGGATGGCTGAAATTCATACTCCCCTTTTAGATTAAAAACATCCCATAGATGTCAGAAAATCACATACAAAAACATCCTGTCTTTCAGATGAAGTTCATACCTTCCTGTTGGATTAAAACCATCCCATACATTTCATTCTTTTGTGAAATGAAATTTCATCCCATTGACATATGGAAAATTTGTAAAATATGTTGAGATTGCACCGTGAGTTTTGCTTTTGATGCGTTTGATGTGTGTGCTATTTTTAGCATTCCCTTTGATATGCATGGTCAATCCATGGCACAGTTTCCCCTTGTCTTGTTTTTATTCATACCCATCCTTTGTTACACAGAACACATATATATGTTTGGTAGTTACTTTACCACCTCAGTCACTTATACAGAGACTGAGGTGAGCTTCATTAATTACTTATTTATCAATCCATACTTACTGTACCTACAGCACGATCTTGATTGTACTAGGTACAGTACACATTAATGTAAGTCACTTATACAGAGACTGAGAACAATCTTGATTGTACTAGGATCCACTTTCTACAGGTTATGGGCCACTCCCATCATTTTTAAACAACAGAAAAAAGTATCCTAGCCACTCGACGTTCCACTACATCATATCTTTTTGATCCATTTCCCCGATCACTTTCATCTCAGATCAGCCCTTTGTCTTTCACAAACCCTGCTTGTCTACCATCGTGTTTCCATATTCTCCCTTTGACAATTCATCGTCCACTAACCATTGATTTCCTACCATGGGTACCGATACTATTGACCCCCCATCCATTTCTCTTATCAAACTTTCTGTACAATATACCAGGGAGAAGCTCGACAAACTCAAATCTAATTACCAAGAATGGTGCGAGGAAATCATTATTGCTTTATCTCTAAACAGCCTTTATGAGTATGTTATGGGTGATATACCTGAGCCCACCCCTACCGAGCTCTGTGCACTTGCCAACTGGAGGGCAAATTCCCACCTCACATATGCTTTTATTGTGTCCAGTGTTTCTTCCTCTGAATGACAATTCCTGGACATGAAGAAGGGCCCTGAGGTCAATTGGAACTTCAGGACTGCCATCAGAAGGAAGGGCCAGTATGCCAGGTTCAGCTTCTGCAACAAGCACTCTCCATTCAATGCACAAAGGACACACCACTCCCTGAGACAGCAGAAAAGATTTGTGCATTAATAGAACATGCCTTTGCCATGGGTGACATAAAGGCTGACCTCCTCTGCTGCATTGCTCTACTCAATTCCCTTAGTGACAATTTCCCCCATGCCCGATGGCTTGCTGTTGAGGAGGAGCCTACTACCACTGTTGACTGGAAGCACCATACTTTACCCCTCAATGACATTGCTCTCACTGTGGAGCCCCTTAACCAGACTCAACGCTCATGTATTACCTTGGATGATCTCTCCTTTATCATTGACTCTGGGGCAACAGTCCATATATCCCCCAACAGATCTGATTTTCTTAGCCTGTGCCCCATTCCACCTCGTTCAGTCAAAGGTGTTGGCAGTTCATCTATTGCCGCCATTTGTGTCAGAGATATACAGCTAAGAATAGCCCAGGGTGCATCAATTATCTTACATAATGCTCTCTACATCCCAAACTCAGAAGTTTGGTTAATATCAGTGGGCACACTTGCAGATGACTCTAATGCTGTTGCTCATTTTGATGCTGATGCCTGTTGGGTCACTGACAAATCCTCTGGCGCTTTCATTGCTCATGGCACCCACTGATAGGTTGTCTCCTTGGCTCAAAGGCTGATTCACCATTACAACCACATTCTAATCACATCAGCTAACTCCTACGATGTCCCAGAAGCAGCATGACCACTCTCAACCAAGTCTACCAAGCACAATATTGTATCGACCACATCAAAACATCACCAGCGACATTGATTGTACTTAGAAACCACATCACACAACCTTAGGACTACCTTGAAATGCCCTAAGAACCTTCCAAATGAACATCAAGTATCCCCGATCAACTTCGAACAACTGCGACCACAATCAAACATCGTCGACCATCATCGAGTGTTATCGATCGACATTGAGAAATTACGAGCAACATCGGGTGCCGCATTCATTATCTAAATGGTGGAATACCATGTGCCAGGGAGTATTCCAACTCGTGCTCAAACCTGCTGATAGTAAGGTAGGGCTCATTCACATCCAACCACATCACGTGGTTGAGGAGTGACAAATTGTGACCAATGACCTTTCTCTAATTACTGTTTCTTGTAAGTATTTCTCTCAAATGTAAAACCTAAAACCACTGCAGAATTGTGTTCCAAAGAGGTTCTAGGTGCTCGATTATTTAATTTTCAAAGAGGTGGGAAGTTATTGGGTTTAGATCAATCATATACCCATTTTTAGCAATACCTGTAAATCACTCGTTGCAACTCTAATAACTTTCCTCCTCCATTAAAACTGAGTGATCAAGCACCTAGAGCTTCTTCATAAAACAATTTTTTATTGACTTTAGGTTTTACATTTGAGAGAAACTCTTATGGGAAGTAGTAATTAGAGAAGTGGTAATTTGTGACAGCTTGTTACTCTTCAACCATGTGATGTGGTTGGATGTGAATGAGCCCTACCTTAGGTCAGCCTTGTTCCAAGTCCCTATCACGTACAGAACCCACTGGACAGATTATTGTGACACTTAGCACAGTTTATACACAAAGGACAGTCTCCTTTTAGTTCTTTCCCTTTATTACTCCTTCATCATATGATATATCTTTTTCTTGTTTGGATTCCAGTCTCATTTTGGCCTCATATTTTAACTCATATCTTTTGCCTCATGTTCTTACACATGTTTCTTATACCATTTTAGGAAGTTTCTCTTAAAACATATAAAACTCTGTAGTATCTACTTGGGAAAACAAGAAATCGTCTTCACATATTGCCTCATATAAAGTTCTAAGAATCCGATCTATCCTCTAAACAATCTAAACTTCTACAAGTTTTCTCAATTGACGAGAAACCTCTGCGACCATTGTTGTCCTCGATCGACTTTCAATCCTCTTATTGTTAGAACTAGTAACCACTCCAACACTTCCTAGCCATCGGCTATGACCTTCATATACTATTGATCCACCAAAAAGTCCTTAGAATTCACACATTGACCCTTGACGATAAACATTGTTTGCCATCGATCTCATTGATCCTCTTCAATATCGATTGATACTCCATCAGACCGCACCAAACACCTTCCTCTCTTATAGAACTACCTTTACAACTAGTACCAACTAGTTGTCTTCCCTTTGGTCAGACCACAAACATTCAGAATGCCTCGCATACTTCCTCTGACTTGTGCAAATATCATTGGTTGCCTCATCGGCAGTTTTGGTGGTTTTCCTGGGTTGAGTATCATCACCGCCTCTCCAGGAAACTTTACATGCTTAATATTCCATCAGCTGAGGTTGATCATGACAAGTCCCCTACTCTTGAAACTTAGCATCGCCATCTAGGTCATGTGAACTACCAGGCTCTCTGGGATATGGCCAAGAAGGGTGCTCTCACTGGTGCACCATTTGCCTCTTTCCCAAAATTGCCTAAATGTGATTCATGTGTTCTTGGCAAGCAGACAAAAACACCAGTTCCCAAGAAACGTCAGGAAGGACTGGGTCATAAAGTGACGAGGGAACTGGAAAAGGTGTGGGTAAACCTATCTGGGCCACATGCTGTGGCATCACGAGCAGGCAACCGTTATATCATGGATATAGTAGACGACTACACTTCCTTCCCATGGTCTATACCCTTACAAAATAAACACAATGCTTTCTCTGAACTCAGGGCTTGGGAGCTTGCTCGGGAGAACAAAACTGGACTCAAGGTCAAAACCTATATCACCGATAATGGTGAACTTAAATCACTTGAAATGGAGAGCTGGTTGAAGACTAGGGGTACCGATCAACGCTTCACGGCTCCTTACACTTCTGCACATATAGGCCATGTCGAGCAAATGCATAGAACACTAATGGCTAAAGCATGCACAATGTGAATTTATGCAGGACTGCCCTCTTATCTGTGGGACGAATTCTACCTCACGGCTGCTCATATACATGCAAAGACTACAACATGTTCCCTTGCAGGCCTAACACCTTAGGAATTATGGTACAAGAGAAAACCTGACTACTCTTACCTTTGCAAAATTGGATGCAGGGTGTTTGTACTTATCCCCAAGAAGGATAATCCCAAGATTTATGAGCGGTCAATTGAATGTGTCTTGGTAGGTTATAACCTCAAATCAAAGTTGTACCAATGTTATGACTGCACCATGCATAAGCACCATAGCTCATATCATGTCAGATCCCTTGAAAGCCATGATGGCCATTTACCACCCCCACTCACCACCCTACAGGAGGATGGAAATATAGACTCTGTTGGGAGCCAACCCCCCTTCCTGGGTCCCATTTTATAAAATGATGTTGATGATGAGTCTGTTCACAATTCTGTTGTCCCTGATGCACATTCTCATAACACAGCCCCACCACTACCACCACCGGCCCAGTCAATACGTTGATCAACCCGCATAATGATACCCACTGAGAAGAATCTTAATGGTGGCCCTGCAGTTACCAGAACTGCTGCTGCCATGCATAAGGCATGACTTGGGTATGGGTAACACTGTGTGTTTCTGCTTATGGGTATGCTCAGGTGCGGGTACAGGTTTGGATTTCCATACCCGAGGCAAAACCATACCCATACCCACAGTGTTACAGGTATCATGGTACCGGTCCAATGGTCACATGTTTTATCAAATGACTTTGTTGATCAACATCAACCACAACAACAATGGCTCAACAACAACAACAACTGCTACCAACATGCCCCCCTCATTCTAAATGCGAGTGGGGGGGTGTTTTTTCTACTAGGCAACAACAACACGCCCCCCTCGTTCTAAATGCGAGTGGGGGGTGTTTTTTCTACTAGGCAACAATGACAACAACAGCCCCCTCTAGTTGACAATGGCTGTGGCATCACCGCCACCACCCCCTCTCACTCACAAATGTGAGTCGGGGGTGCTTCTGAGTTTGTTTCACTCGGGAGTGCCGCCACATCATGACTACCACCCCCTCTCGCTTGCAAACATGAGGTGGGGGTGGTTCTTGGTCTGTTTCTTTTGCAATGGCCACCATGTCACCACTACCACCCCATCTCGCTTGCAAATGCGAGGTGGGGGTGGTTCTTGGTCTGTTTCTCTCACAATGGCCACCACATCACCTCCACCACCCCCCCTTGCTCGCAATTGTGAGTTGGGGGTGGTTCCTCATTGTATTTAGATATATTTAGAATTATGATAAATTATTAATGTCATACTCATTGAAACCCATGGGGTACCCATGGGTTTCGAGCAAAACCCCCCCGTACCCACAGTAAAACCACACCCATAACTGTAATGGGTACGGTGTTCATGGGTACAGGTATGGGTACATGAAATTATACCCGGGGGTTACCCGAGTCATGCCCTAGCCATGTGTGACTCTCTGGAAAGTGCTGCTTGAATCACGGAGGCATGGCGGAAATGTCGGGCTGCACTTGTCACTGCCAGATCGGACCATGTTCCAAATCAATCCACCGATCATGATTGTGATGTCATCAAAGAACTTCGTCAATCATTTTATAATCTTGATCTGGGCGATCAGGTGCATCAACTTCAGGCCCTGATCTCAGAAATGGCAGATTTTGATCTGGAATCACTTCAATTTGAGGATGAGCCAAAAACTTGGGATGAGGCCAAGAACTCAGCCAATGCAGCACGTTGGGAACATGGGTACCATGATGAATTGAACTCATTGAAGGAGATGGGAGTCTATAAGTTGATACCTTGGTCCAAGGTCCCACCAGGGAAGCATATTAGATGTGGGAAACCTGTCTTCCATATCAAGCATGATGAAGTGGGCACCGCTATCAGGTGGAAGGTACGCCTTGTTTTCAGAGGTCATGAGCAGATTTATGGCAGGGATTACACTAAAACCACCTCACCGACTGCACACATGGAATCTTGGTGAATTCTCCTACACATCGCTGCCTCTCTTGGATGGGACACACAACAAATAGATATAAAAACCACTTTTCTCTATGGCTTACTCCCAGATGACAAAATTCAATATATGCAGCAACCTACAGGATTCGAGGAGCCAGGCAAGGAGGACTGGGTTTGGCAGCTCCAGTGTGGCCTGTACAGTATGAAGCAGAGCAGACGTATTTGGAATCAAACTCTCAATGCACAAATGCTCAATTGGGGATTCACCCATCTTTCTTGTGAATCCTGTGTCTATTACCGCAAAACTGACACTGGTACAATAATTGCTGCTGTCCACATTGATGATTATTTAGCCATTGCGGACACCAAGGATGAAAATGAGCATTTTAAAAATCAAATGCATGAGGTATGGACTATATCCAAATTGGGGACAGCACACTTTATTATGGGTATTGCTGTCACCTGGGACTGGGATGCGCATACCATAGCGCTCTCACAAACTGCACTTATTGACAAAATTGTGGAACAATTTGGTCAAAAGGATGCTCACCCAGTTTCTGCTCCCCTAGAGCCTGGTTTGAAACTATGACACCTTGATCAGCAAACCATGTTGCTGGATGCCAGGAACGCTCTTGCCAAACTACCTTACCGCTCTCTTATTAAATGTTTGCTTTTTTTTTTTTTTTGATGTCATTTTTCTGACCTCTCAGGGATCACCCTACAATGGTCCTTACTTACTAAGAGTATCTACAATAAAGGCCCCTTTTGCCTGCCCTCACTCCAGTCCCAGCCCCTCAGACGGCATGCCCACGGCAATCACTCCCCCTGAGGTCTGGTCCTACAGGCCGTTTGGGACTGCGAGCCTTCCTTCGACCTCTCCTGCATTTTGTCGTCGCTTGATTGCAGGATGTTTGCTTTACTTGGCAATATCTACTCATCCCAATATTTCATATGCAGTACAACAGCCCTCTCAGTATCTCGACTCATACTCACTTGAGCACTGGAATGCCGCTATACAGCTGGTTCAATACCTAAAAGGAACCAGAGACCTGAAGCTTCAAGGGACTCTCAAAGGTTTCTGACAGCAGGGATCACTGTTAGGAAACCACCCCATTACCTAATAAAATTTCATTTTATTTATTATGTTGAATTATGCTACGTGACGCCAAATGACGCTACACTTTGATAGCGTGAGAATTTTATTTCACACACATCAATATGTACATGCATGTACGAACGCGTCAGTAACAACAATGTACAATATATGTAACATAGTATATAAACCCTAAATATATGCCTAGGGGACCCCAGTTGTGTTCTCTTAGGTATTCCACCTACGTTTTCGGTGTGAAAGGCCTATCTCAACAAACTCACCTATTAATAACCCCTCGCATCAAAACCATCAATTCCCCCATCATGAGCGTGGATCCTGCCCCCTTCTTGTAGAGAGAACCCGCACGGTCTTAGCTAGCAGATAGTGGGTGTTGCCCTAACAGAAGAACACAACTTCCCATATCAGTGCGCCTTCTCTTACTTGCGCATACGTCATTGTTTCACCATGCCACATCCAATTACTCACCCTTTCGGCATGAGCCAGAAGTACTTGTATATACGTAATCTACCTTTTCTTTTGTAAGCCGACGCCAGGCCTCACCTTACATTGCAACCACCAGTGATCGAGAGGCAGCGCTCATCATTAGGACAGCTGCAACCAGACAACTGATTGGATCTGGTTTAGTTACAATTTACATTACTCTATTCGGATGACTATTTTAGTTATAGTGTTTGAAAGTCCGGTTGCATGGACCGAAAAAAAACCGGCAACCGAACCGGACCCAACCGCGGTCTGGTCTGTCTTGCAGGTTCTGCAGCAGCGGTTGTGGACCGGTCCAGTTCCTGGTTGCATAGTTTTTCAAATAATTATGGACTGGGTAAAGACCGGTTCCAACCAGTCTTTGATCATAATTTGATGTGTTGCTAAGGCAAGTGATCAATTGATTACATGTGATACAAGTAATCTGTGTGCTGGCACTGACTAAATAAGTTATTGTAGGATTGTAATGCCTTAACAGCTATGTCCATAAACCAGGATTCCACACTGTATAGAGTATATCTACATCCACCCAAATGCACTAGTTCAATGGTGCAGTGGTTCATTCATGGTAAACACCCTTCCTCCTCATTCCTCTGAAAACTCCGTAGCACTGTAATTCAATAACGGCTTAACCGATCCTTTCGTAAACTTGGATTAAGTACCATATATATTATATATATATGCTTCCAAAAGCACTAGTCAAACGATGCAACCATTCATCTATGGTAAGCAACTCTTCCTCCTTATTCCTCTCAAAACTCCGTCGAACTATAACTCAATAATGACTGAATGCATCCTTTCGTAAAACTGTATTAGACACTATATATAGCATATATATATGCTCCACAAAGCACTAGTTGAACGGTACAGTCATTCAATTATGGTAAGCAACCCTTCCTCCTCATTCCTCTGAAAACTCCGTAGCACTGTAACTCAATAACGGCTCAACCGATCCTTTCGTAAACTTGGATTAAATACAATATATATTATATATATGTGCTCCCCAAAGCACTAGTCAAACGGTACAACCATTTATCTATGGTAAGCAACCCTTCCTCCTCATTCCTCTGAAAACTCTGTAGAGCTGTAATTCAATAATGGTTCAATGTATCCTTTCGTTAAACTTGGATTAGACACTACATATATGATATAGATACACCCCCCAAAGCACTAGCCACATGGTCTAGCCATTCATTTATGGTTTTGTCTGTAGTGTTTACTTATATTACTACTACTAGTTTTCAAAATATATTACTTCGAGACATGTATATTAGTGTACAAATAGTTGGTCCTGACTGGTTGTGAACTGGTCAGGACCAGTCTAAGTATGGACCAGTTTTAAACCGGTTTGGCAACCATGAGGCAACTGAGTAGGACCAGTTTACACCAGTCCAGTCCTCAGTTGCCTTGATGTTGAGCATGTAAGCAACTGGTCCGGTCCACGGTTGCCCCTGTTGTCGTGAAAAAAACCGGACCAGACCGGACTTTTAAACACTATTTAGTTACAAGCCGAATTCAGTGATATCTCCGAGATCAGGCACTGTTGGAAGGGTTATTGATCCAAAGTGTCAAAATAGGCGCCCGATGAATGACAAACCATTGACGAACCTCAACGAACCTTATCACGTGACCCATAAACGTTTGGAGAGGTCTCGAAGAAAAAATTTTGAATTTGTTGAAGAAGTGATTCATCACAGATTCTACAATTATGTCCAAACCTTCAACTTCTAATCCCAGTCCTAATCCTGTTCCCATACCAGCACTAGAGGCAAAAATTGATGCGCTCACAGCACAAATGTCGCAATTAGTGTCAGTATTGGCAGCATCACAGCCCAGACAAGCGGAAGTACAGCCAGAGACAATAGGAGAAAGAAGAGATGATGAGATGGAGGAGATGGTGGAATGGATATCGCAGGAGGATGAGACGGTGGAGAAATCCAGAAATGGAAAAGTGCGCTTACCTAAGTATGCACCCCCACAAATCTTTGATGGTACCATGGAGAATACAAAATCCTTCATCAGCTCTATAGTATTGTACATCCATGGGAGGAAGCCAGAGTTTCATACAGCCGAGTCTAGGATTATGTTTGCTCTCTCATACATTCAGGGGGGGAAAGCACAGTTCTGGAGAAACAAGGCTATTAATCAAATTGCCACGGGAAATAAACCATTTGCAACCTTCAAGGAATTTCTGGAGAGATTGGAGGCACAGTTTGGAGACCCTAATCCAAAGGTGACAGCCAATGCTAAATTAAAAACCATGCGCCAAGGTTCCCTAACGGCGGATGAATTTATTTTGCAGTTCAAAGCAGAAGCTTCGCAAACAGACATGGGAGAAGCCGCATTGGTAGAGTTTTTGAAAGCAGGATTAAATCCCTCTTTATTCAAGTCTATCTACCGACTACCTTCTATGCCAGAGAAGTTGGACGAGTGGTATAATTGGGCAATGCGCCTTGACCAGCAATATTGGCAGGAACAGGCAGAGTCAAAGTTGATGTACGGAAGTAGTAAATTTGGAAAGTCATCTGGAGGAAAGTCCAAGAAAGGAAAGGCGCCTCAGGTGCAAGCTCCAAAGGCACAGCCACTGGCCATGGCAGTGACACCTATAGTTATGGAGTCAGCAGCACCAGCAGAGGCAATGGAGGTTGATCAAGCAGGAAGACGAGCCCCACTTAAATGTTTTAACTGTGGGCAGTTAGGACACATTTCTAGGAATTGTAGGCAGAAAAGAAAGATTAGGGAAGCTACAATTGAGGAAGTGAAGCCGGAGGAAGGCAAGCAGAAGAATTTTGTGGAAGAGTCCCAGTGAAGGTTTCCCCATTGGTGACCCAGAATCGTTACAATGTATTAGTATCCGAGGAAACCCAGAGCAAATCAGAAAAGGAAATTGAGGAGGAGTATAACCATTTTGAATCACGTGACGAAAAGGAGTACAACTGTTGTCAATCACGTGACAAAGAAAATTGCTGAGCACTATTTCCAAAAACCCCTAAATTCTTTATTCGCTCTGCGTGAATAGAACCCGAAATCACCTTGACTGTGGGATTGAAGACAGTGGACACACATGCAGCTATTGATGTGGAAGCGTTGCTTGATAGTGGTGCTACAGGATTATTTATTAATTGATCCTTAATTACCAGAAATGGTATTAACACATGCAAGCTGGTGCAACCTATAATGGTGTACAATATTGACGGAACAGTCAATCATGGAGGAGGTGACTATGATCCTAAAGTATCAGGAGCATCAGGAGCGAGCCATATTCGAAGTGTGCGATCTTGGGAAAACCAATCTAATAATAGGATGTCCATGGTTACGGAAGCATAATCCTGAAATTGATTGGAAAACTGGGAAAGTACAAATGACTCATTGTCCTAAGGAATGTAATGTGTATGGGAGGAAGATGAAGAAGGAAAAAAGGAAAAAGAAAGAGAAAGAACATCCGAGAAAGTATTCTGTTACGATGGAGGAAGTGGAGGATGAGGAAATGCCAAATGGGGAAGTTCCAATCATGATCGAGAAAGAAGAGCAGAAGCAAACCTTTAGAACAATTCGTGGAGGACAGTCGTGGGACAAGAATATCGTGAAGGTGGAGAAGCCAGTGGAGGAATGGGTGCCAAAAGTGTATCATGAACATCTGTCAGTGGTCCAGAAGAAGGAGTCTGAGTGAATGCCAGTGTGGAAGCCATGGGATCATGTGATTGAGATGAAGCCAGGGTTTGTGCCAAAAAAGTTGAAGGTATATCCGTTATCTCCAATGGAACAAGAAGAAGTGGATGCATTCCTGAAGGAGCAATTGTGCAAAGGATACATACGACCTTCGAAATCACTGCAGACGTCACCAATATTCTTTGTGCCAAAGAAAGACCAAAGGAAGAGGATGTGTACAGATTATAGGTATTTGAATGAGTGGACAGTGAAGAATGCATACCCCCTGCCGTTGATCTCAGAAATAATTGACAAGGTGGGAAAAGCCAAGGTCTTTACAAAATTGGATTTACAATGGGGATACAACAATGTATGAATAAAGAAAGGAGATGAGTGGAAGGCAGCATTTGCCATGCATCGAGGATCCTTCGAGCCACTTGTCATGTTTTTTGGAATGACTAATAGTCCCCCGACCTTTCAAAATATGATGAACGACATTTTCAAGGACGTAATAGACAAAGGCATGGGAATAATATTTATTGACGACATTCTGATATTCACAGAGGATGAAGAGAATCATGAGGCGATAGTACAGGAGGTGTTACGGAGGTTGGCGGAGAATGATCTATTTTTGAAACCAGAGAAGTGTGTGTTTGGGGCAAGTGAGATTGAGTTCCTAGGATTATTGATTGGCCCTGACAGGATCAAAATGGATCTGATCAAGGTACAGGTGATCACAGATTGGCCTGCACCCACCCGTGTCAAGGAGGTTCAAGCCTTCTTGGGACTCGCAAATTATTATCGTCGCTTTGTGCACAATCTTTCTAAAATTGCCGCACCCTTACATAACCTTATGCAAAAGGGAGTAGTATGGAGGTGGGGAGAGCAGCAGCAGACAGTGTTTGAGGAGTTGAAGAGGAAGTTTGTGGAGGGACCAATATTAGCCCCAGTAGATTTCACACGCCCTTTGCGAGTGGAATCCGATGCATCCAATTTTGCTACTGGAGTGGTATTATCAATGCTGTGCAAAGATGACAAATGGCATCCTTGTGCATACTTGTCAAAAGGGTTGAATGATGTGGAGAGGAATTATGATGTGCATGACAAAGAGATGTTGGGGATAATACGAGCATTGGAGGCGTGGAGGCATTATTTGGAGGGATGTACGCATGAGATTGAGATCTGGACGGATCATCAAAATCTGCAATACTTCATGTCCGCTAAAAAGCTTAATCGCCGGCAAGCACGTTGGGCACTATTCCTATCATGTTTCAACTTTCACTTGGTCCACAAAGTGGGAAGCTTAATGAGGAAAGCAGATGCATTATCCAGACGTATTGATCATAAAAGGGGGGTGGAGGAGGACAATAAAAATGTTACCTTACTCAAACCTGAATACTTTTGCATTTGCGCTATGCGTCAAGGGCATCTATTAATAGATAGCTCAGAAACAGAAATGTTGTCTAAAATTAGACAATGTTTGGAAATGGATGATGAAGTAGTGGAAGCTGTGAAAGCTCTGAAGGGAGAGAAGAAAGGTAATATCAAAGGAGATGAATGGGCTGAGGAACAAGGGTTGGTGTTGTTTTGAGGAAAAGTGTATGTACCAAAGGATCAGGATTTGTGAAGGGAGATCATCCAGTTACATCACAATACGCCGATTGCTGGACACCCAGGAAGATGGAAGACGTTGGAATTAGTAATGAGAAATTATTGGTGGCCTGGAATTTTGAAGTATGTGTTGGGGTATGTGGATGGATGTGATATGTGCATGAGGGGGAAGAAATTTCCAGAGAAACCTGCAGGAAAATTAATGCTGAACCCTATACCTAAAGCGCCGTGGCAAGATATATCTGTGGATTTTATTACTGGATTACCCGAGGCTCAAGGGTACGATGCAATATTTGTAGTATGCAACTGCTTCACAAAGGAGGTCCATATTATTCCTACTACTACAGAAACCTCATCATTGGGCTTGGCGCGCCTCTATCTAAATCAGGTATGGCGGTTACATGGGTTACCCAATACCGTTATCTCCAATTGTGGACCACAATTTGCTTCCACATTTATGCGAGAACTAAACAACATATTGGGAATTCAAACTAAATTATCTACAGCATATCACCCGCAGACTGATGGGCAGACAGAGAGAATGAATCAGGAGTTGGAGCAGTACCTACATATGTTTGTCAACTACCGACAAACCAACTGGCCCGAATGGTTGGCAATTGCTGAATTTTCCCACAATAACAAATTCCATTCGGCTACTTGTATGTCACCCTTTTTCATGAATTATGGATATCATCCTTGCATGGGAGTAGAACCCAGAAGGGAGGTCAAAGTACAGTCGGTAGAAGATTTTGTATCTAAGATGCAAAAGGTACAAGAGGAAGCAGAGGCGGCATTGAAGAAAGCACGTGATGACATGATGCAACATGCGGATCGTACTCAAGCACGCGCTCCAGAGTACAAAGTTGGTGACTTGGTATGGCTAAGTACCAAGGACCTGAATATTCCACGACCTTCGAGGAAACTTACGGAGAAACAAGTTGGCCCATATGCAATCTCTAAAGTGATCTCACCTAATGCGGTAGTGCTAAAATTACCCTGATCATTCAAGATTGATCCCGAGATTAATGTATCCCGCCTACGCCCTTACCGCCCGCCCACTATTCCTGGCCAACAAACTACTCCACAACCTCCGATAATAGTAGAAGGTGCTCCAGAATACATAGTTGAAGAAATTCTAGACTCACATCTTCGACGGAACACATTGGAGTTCTTAATAAAGTGGAAAAACTATATCAACAAAAATAATTTGTGGGAACCCGAAGAGAATTGTAAGTGAGCACGTAATGCAATTGCCCAATTCTTTAAACGTAATCTGAATGCCCCACATTGCATTGCAAGAATGGTGTATGAGGGGATGAGATTCCGGCCTTACCAAAATTTCACAGAGGGGACAGATGTAATATTTTCTCACCTGGAAGTCGAGGCATAAAAGGGGGGTAATGTTAGGAAACCACCCCATTACCTAATAAAATTTCATTTTATTTATTATGTTGAATTACGCTACATGACGCCAAATGATGCTACACTTTGATAGCGTGAAAGGCCTATCTCAACAAACTCACCTATTAATAACCCCTCTCATCACAACCATCAATTCCCCCATCATGAGCGTGGAACCCGCCCCCTTCTTGTAGAGAGAACCCGCACGGTCTTAGCTAGCAGATAGTGGGTGTCGCCCTAACAATCACCAGTCGTTCTCTGATGAACAGAAGATTCTCTTTTTCTTGGATGGCAGGCATGCCCGGTGCTGCACTTCTTAACTTCTTGCACCATGGATCAGTTTTGTAACCTCCGATGATTGTGGAGCGTAATTCTGGGTCTTGGGATATTGACAAAACAGCAGTAATGGCTTGTGTTGTCACAATGTCAGTTTCCACCAGTGCATGTGCAGACAGTAGTGGGCAAGTATATGTCGCCGGTAGGACAGCGTTGATGGTGGTAGTTCCATCATCATCATCATCTGGACAGTATTTGTATGGTGATCTTGCCACATTAATGGTGGCATCACTAGATGGATCCAGGGCAACCGGTAATTGGGATAAGGCATCAGCAACAGTGTTGTCTTCGCCTTTGATGTACACAATCTTGGCATTGAATTGTGACATGAATTCCATCCACCGAGCTTGACGTCATGATAAATCTGGCTGGGTGTCAAAATTCTCTAGTGTCTTGTGGTCCATGAATATCATGAATGAGCTCCCAAGAAGGTCTGTTCGCCACTTCCATAATGCTCTGATAATCACAAGCATTTCCTTCTCATGTACAGGGTAGTTCAGTTTGGCACCTTTGAACGTCATCGAGTCAAAGGCGACAGGTCATGCTGTCTCCCAGGTCTTTCTGAACAAGAGTACGGCCCCAGAGTGGAAGTCGCTAGTGTCAGTGGTAACAAAAATTTTGCTTGTGGGGTCTGCATGATCTATTGTTGTCAGGCAGTCACGGCTGACAATGATGGCCTTCACAGCTTTAAATGCAAATTGATGCTCTGCTGTCCAAGTGGGGAACAAATGGGTAGCTTCAGCGGTGGTCAAGGGAGTCAGTACAGTGGTGTGTGCTGCGAGATTGGGAAGGAATGCCGCCAAGTAGCATACAAGACCAAGGAAACATCAGACATCAGTTGCTGAACATGGCCTTGCCCAATTCAGGATTCAGTCCACCTTCCGAGAATCTGCTTCAATTCCTTTTTGTGAGATGTGATGACCCAGGAAGTCGATTGATGCACAGTACAATTGCGTCTTCTTGGGATTACAGTACAGATGTGCAGCACAAAGGGCTTCGAGGATGATTTGTACATTATGGTGGTGCTCCTCAATTGTGTTAGACCAAATGACAATGTCATCTAGATACACATGGCAGATCTTGCCAATGAATTTGCAGAGCACTACTGCAACTCTACATTGGTGGATAGTGGGTGCATTCCGGAGTCCCATGGGCATGACCAACCATTTGTATAGCCCAAGTGGTGTTGAGACTGCAGTTAATGGTATGTCGTCGGGATGCATCCTTGTTTGGAAGAAGCTGTCGGTCATATCAATTGTTGCCCAGATTTTTCCTTTGGCACAGTCGCTCAGTATGTCGTCTACTCTCGGCAGTGGATGCTAGTCAATAACTGTGTTGGAGTTTAACTGTCAGTAGTCATTAACCCACTGTGGAAGTACAGTGGGGTCTGCTTTAGGGATAATGAAGGCAGGGGAAGCACATGATGATGCTGAGGGTCTTATCCATCCTGCATCGAGATGTTTCTGTATTAGGATACCCCATGCCTCTCGAAATTTGCATGGACACTGGTAAGTCCATGTTTTAATCATCTCTTCAGCGTTTTTCAGTTTTATGCATGCTTAAATGTCTGTTGGCAGCTGGTTCACATGCAGTATTGGTTCAAAGATTTTGTGGAATTCAGCCTTCAGTTGATCTTCATGATGCATAAGGTCTGCAAGGTGAGTGAGGGTTTCCACCCAGACATTCACAGCTCCAACAATATCCACGGGTTTTACGTAGTCGAATGACATCAAACATCTGCGAGCACGCAATACATACTTCAGTTCTGCAAGTACTAGTTTTCAGTCTGCACAAACTTGCTTTAGTTGCTCTTTCAGCTTAGGTCTTTTACATTTTGGTGGCGGCAAGGGCGCCAGATTTAACAGATCGTAATTATTACATTTATCAATGCAAGTACGTGCGGCATGGTCAGTTACAATACAGTTGTACATTAAGAAGGGCAGTCCAAGTATGACAGAGGTACAAAGGATTGGAGCAATAAGGGTGCATACAGTTCATGATGTCCATAATCCATCTTCAGAGGTAACAGAAAGCTTCACCCATTCAGTGAGGGTGTTTCAAGATAATGCATTTGAAGTTTTAACAGTGACATCTACAGTTTCAGGTTCAGGCAGAGGGTGGCGGTGTAAACCAAGTTTGTTTACTAGGTCTGTGTGTATGAGGACAATGTGAGCGCCATTGTCTAGCAGCATCAGTACAGTAATGGGGAATTCTGTGTCAGGCCCGCTTATGCAGGCCTTCCACCAGAGGTGAGGTGCACAGAAGGGGGCACTTACTTCATCAGCATCCTCATCTTTGGTGTCAGAACCACCCCCCAATGCTGAGGAGGCAGATGGGAAGGTTGCTGCAGTTTTGTCAGCCCGTGACCCAACAGCCACAACTGGTCGAGGCTGAGACCTGTTTCGTGATGTGTTGGAACTGGTACTCGCAACAGGGGCAGTTGTCACTGGGGTCAGTGCAGCGGGTGCTGGCGGGGGTGGTGGATGGAGAGGATGGTTGATAAGCCCGGTGTATGTTGCTGCATTTGGGAATCCATTTGGGCAGTTCTTCGAGATGTGGTAGACATTGAGACAATGGCATTTCTGACACCCATTGTTGTTGTCGAGCTGGTCATGCTCGGCGTTGGTGAGTGCTGCTAAGCATTGGATGGTACCAGTTATGGCTGCCGAGGTCGCAGCCACAGGGTTTGCAGTGTGGGTAGCGGTGTTTGCAGGACCATTGTTATTATGGCGCCATTTGTTTGTGTCTTCCCATTTGTTGAATACTTCTTCAGTGACTTCCCGAGCACACTTCAGATCAGCTTGGTGGTTCTTGTGACCTCTAAGGCCCATGGCCGCAGAATGAGAATCTTGTCCACCTTGTTGGCATTGCAACGACAGGTGAGTTTGGGGTCCAGGCCTGCCTCCAGTTTTTCACGTAAGGATGTATCAGAGAAATGGGAAGCAGTGTTGGCAAGGAAGGAGTTGTAAGGGGACTAGGGGGGTGCCCTGTGTGTTTTTCCTATTTTTTATGTTCATCCTATATTTTTCCCCACCTCATTTCCTTCTATTCTTCATTTTCTATGATTTTTCCGGATTTTATTACTAATTTTCCCTTGCTATCATGTTTGTACATGTTGACACTTTTATATTTAGAGGCGGAGTACCCCTTCTGACACATACCCCTTGGTATGATGTCATTCGGTGGCCTTGATCTGCCTATCTCCGCCTTTTTCTATTTTTAGGTTATATTTGATTTTTGTTGTCTTCACATATACTGGGCATCAGCAAGGGGATCTTTAGAGTTTTCTCTTCGGATTTCCCTTTGCTAGAGGCTTAGGTTGCCCTTATAGGAACAGGATTAGGGCCAGGATTAGAAGTTGAAGGTTCAGACATAATAGTCAGATCTGTGATGAATCACTTCTTTGACAGACTCAAAACTTGTTCTTCAGGACCTCTCCAAACGTCTACAGGTCATGTGATGTCCGTCAATTGTTCATCAGGCACCTAATTTGGCACTTCAGATCAATAACCCTTCCAACAGTGCCTGATCTCGGGGATAACACTGAATTTGGCTTGTAACTAAAATAGTCGTCCAAATAGAGTGATGTAAATCGTGACTAAACCAGATCCAATCGGTTGTCTGGTTGCAGCTGTCCTAATGATGAGCGCTGCCTCTCGATCACTGGCAGTCACAATGTAAGGTGAGGCCTGGTGTCGGCTTACAAAAGAAAAGGTAGATTACGTATATACAAGTACTTCTGGCTCGTGCCAAAAGGATGAGTAATTGGATGTGGTGCAGTGAAACAATGATGTATGCGCAAGTAAGAGAAGGCGCACTGATATGTAGGGCATGGCACGGGTATGGGTAACACCATGTGTTTCTGGTCATGGGTATGCACGGGTATGGGTATGGGTATGGGATTGCCATACCCGGGCAACACTGTACCCTTTTCCATGGTGTTACGGGTATGTGTGGGTATGGTGGTACCCAGATTTTGGTCAAGTGAATGATCATCTGTGTTGAGATTTCGACTTTTTAATGACATATCATGGGGAAAACCCCTGTGATGAGATGTGAACATCTTTTTCAGCAAATTTCTATCAAATATCATGAAAAGTAACAGTAAAAAATGCAGGGGTACTTTTTGATGACATATCATGGGAAAACCCGCGAGTCAGGGTGACATGACTCACGGGTTTACCCCCTGCAAGAAGATGCAAACATCTTTTTCAGTGATTTCCTATCAAATATATCAATACCCATGAATAACCATGGGTAACCCACAAAAACCCATGGTAACACCGTACCCCTACCTGTGTGGGTACAGTGTTCATGGGTATGGGTAGGGGTATAAGAAAATATACCCAAGGGTTACCCATGCCTGTTAGGAAACCACCCCATTACCTAATAAAATTTCATTTTTATTTTATTATGTCGAATTACGCTACATGACGCCAAATTACGCTACACTTTGATAGCATGGGAATTTTATTTCGCACGCATCAATATGTACGCGCATGTGCAAATGCGTCAGTAACAACAATGTACAATATATGTAACATAGTATATAAACCCTAAATATATGCCTAGGGGACCCTAGTTGTGTTCTCTTAGGTATTCCACCTACGTTTTCGGTGTGAAAGGCCTATCTCAACAAACTCACCTATTAATAACCCCTCGCATCAAAACCATCAATTCCCCCATCACGAGCGTGGATCCCGCCCCCTTCTTGTAGAGAGAACCCACACGGTCTTAGCTAGCAGATAGTGGGTGTTGCCCTAACAGTGCCGTGCCCTACTGATATGGGAAGTTGTGTTCTTCTGTTAGGGTGACACCCACTACCTGCTAGCTAGACTGTGTGGGTTCTCTCTACAAGAAGGGGGCGGGATCCGCGCACATGATGGGGAATTGATGGTTTTGATGTGAGGGGTTATTAATAGGTGAGTTTGTTGAGAAAGGCATTTCACACCACAAGTGTAGGTGGAATACCTAAGAGAACACAACTGGGGTCCCCTAGGTGTATATTTAGGGTTTATATACTATGTTATATATATTGTACATTGTTGTTACTGATGCATGCATACATGCATGTACATCTTGATGCATGCGAAATAAAATTCTCATGCTATCAAAGTGTAGTGTCATTTGGCATCATTTGGCGTCATTGGGCATAATTCGACATAGTAAAATAAAAATGAAATTTTATTAGGTAATGGGGTGGTTTCCTAACACCATCTCACTTTTAGTGTTTAAAGGTCCAGTCTATAGGACTGAAAAAGACCATTAACTGAACCTAACTGGACAGATATTAACTGGACCAGCAGTTATGGTTAAGGGCTGGTCTTTAGCAGTTAAGGTTAAGGTCTTTCAAATTTGAAAAACATCATTAACTGCAAAAAAATTTCAATCGGTTAAAACTGGTTATTGATCACGTGAGCTATTTCATATAATTGTCCTGCTTATTACCTTGAATTCGGCCCTTGGTTCATCCAAAACGGTCAAGAACTGAGAAAGATATGACCAAATACATTTTGATACCATTATATTTTTGTGATCAGCATAACATTGATTGTACTGCTTATAAGTTGTGCTACAAAATGTGGGGTACAGTTAGACATCATCCATGACATCAAAATAACACACATAAACATCTGTACACTGTATATCTCATTCATTTAACAGCCCTGACAAGTCGTACCTACATACCGCAAACTGCAACTGCAAACTGCAAACTAATACACTGCACTTTTGTTTTGGCCAAATCTCAGTTAAATCTTGATGGAATGGCTTAAAAATTGGAATATAGGTTGTATAGTACAACAAATTTCACAATAAAAAACTGGTCTTACTTTTGGTCCATTAACCGAAAAAGACTGGTCTTAGTCGGTCCAGTTAGGTCCTCCCAATATCTGTGTCAGTCCTAGACCAGTTACGGTTACGGTCTACCCATTGTAAGGTCAAAAAATTGAACCTAACCTAACATTAAAACACTACTCGCTTTGACCACCCCAGTGACTTTGACGGTCCTGCCTCTGGTGTCTCCGATGGTCCGATGATGCGAATTTGTGGGACTGTTAGAAATGAAACATTAGCAAAACTTTTGAAAGATGTCGAAACAATACTCACCGGGCTTTGGACATTCTGATGGCTTCACATTCCACATCACCACCATTTTCTTCCCCCTCCCCTTTGTTAGCCCCTTCCTCAAAACCCCCTCCCAGTAGCAGCCCTGCGCCTCTTGGATACACTTGCGACATTTTGCTGCCCCATCGTTGACAATGCAGATTGGCCAACTCTTGAACTTGGCACATTGGTCGCACTAGAAGTGACCAGTTAGCATTGAAAATCTTTGTAACAATAATCAAAAAGATGCACTGGCCCTTCAAAGTCAAGCAGTCCCTCCTCCTCGAACCTCGACTTCTTTGCTGTGATCTCCTCTTCATTGTCTTTGTCAGCTGTCTTCTGCTTCAAAGTCCCCATAAAGATGACCCCGTCCTCCTCCTCCTCGCCAAGCTCAGCCTGCTTGATTGCCTCCCCTTCAACTTGCAACACTGTGCTCCGCTTCCTTGACTCCTCCTTCGAGATTGTACAACCTTGGAACTCGGACGTTAGCGTTGTCTGAGCGGTCGC
Organism: Tricholoma matsutake; assembly: GCA_026075535.2. NCBI lineage: Eukaryota > Fungi > Basidiomycota > Agaricomycetes > Agaricales > Tricholomataceae > Tricholoma > Tricholoma matsutake. The sequence continues at coordinate 8,819,799 of AP026543.1, read as the reverse complement.
GAGCACCTGGTGTCGTCCTTCAAGTTTAGCAGCTTTCGCTGCTGCTGCCCATTGCTTCGCTTCTTCCTCCTCTTCCCAATGCTTTGCCTCTGCAGCCTCCGCCTCTGCCTGCACTTTTGCCTCTGCTGCTTCTGCCTCTGCTTTAGCCTTCACAGCTGCCGCCTCTCGTTCCTCACACTCTACCTGCTCCACTAATTCCAAGATGAAATGCTCCCACCCCATGAAAGCCATTCCCAATGCGCCATTGGTGTGAACAGTTTGTACACCTCGTCAATGATCTTCTGGACAACCCCTGAATGTTCCTCTTTGAGGCTTTCCATGAGTTCGTCATATCTGACCTCAAAAATGTGTTGTCAGCTAGCAAAAACACCAGAAAAACACATAAAACTCACCATTCTTTCACAAAAACCCTTCCCCCATATCTCGAAGTTGATTTCCTCAGCCTTGCCAGCCTCAGGCATAGCCTTCATGTAGTTGACGATGACTAGTTCGAAATCTTTGAGGAGAGACATGATCAGAGGATGATTGTAGACAAGTAGAACTCAAGGATGAAGGAAAGAGCCAGGTTTTCAAGTTGCCTTTATAGGTTTTTCAACATGATCACATGTTCGGCATGTGACTCTGATCAGCTGACTCAGGATTTCAGTAAGGGGGAGGATGATAGGTCCACCTGGTGGCTAAGCTCTGAAAATGACACAGTGCACTTGGACACATTTCCCACAATGTCCTACGATTTAGCAAACACTTGTGAATGCCTATGAACGCATGAAACAACATTGTGACACTTCAAATCATTTCAAACAACTTTGTACTGCTTCAAACACCTTCGGCTGCCATATTGATATCGCACCGCACTTCACACACACATTCCCCACATCCCACATGCTGACGTATCACATTCTGGGCACAATGGACACAAGGAGACACAACAGCTAGCACTTTAGTGCACATCAAGGTGTTTTCTTGATTTATTGGAACAACAAGACAAGGAGCTTTGATATATTATGACTATTGCATGTTTTCCTTCTCATCATTTCTCATTTACTTTGTGATTTTGACACCTTTTTCACTGCTTTATGTCTACCACATGTTTGCCTCATGGCCTTTTTCCCTTTTTAGTACTATCTCTCTAAAACATATATCAGCTTGTACTATTTAACAAGAAATCATCTTCACATATTGTCTATCATCTGACTTAAGAGTTCAGCTCTTATGTTTTAGCTCTAGTCTTAGTCTGAAGCTCTGTGGTTTACCGTGAACTTCTTCATTCCACTACTTGGTATCCCAAAACTATCATCTCTCATTGTTTGCCTTATTGTCATCATCCCGTATTGTCATTATCACCTCCTATCGCCTTTCATCATCATCCAAATCTATCATTTCCTTCAAAACTTACTCGTGACTTCATGAACATATTTGCATATCTTCATAGTGCATCATAGTACTTTGCAGCATTTTGCACACCTTTGTACACCTTTGTCCTTCGTATCTAACCCTTGGTTTGGTGTGGTGATATTTGGTACCACCTCACACCCTTCCTCTGACTTGTGTTAGATCATTCAAAACTGTGCCCACAGTCTCCTTGGCCACATCAACTGACCACCCAAGCCCACCCTCTGGATCAGACTCAGGTGATGAGTCAGAGAAAGACAATGATGAGAGTGACAAGGAAAATGGCCTGGCAGACCAGGTAAGTTCAATTGTCATGATGATGCTCATGATCTGAACTGTGGTTACAGGGACAGAAATGTTCTCATTCACCTACACTCCCCCCTGCAACCCCAGCCCCGCTGCGAAAATGCACTCGCATATCTACTATCAGGTGCTCAGGCACCTGAGTCGCTTGCAAATTTGGTCAACCATATCATTGCAAACTCATTTTTTGATAGTCCTTGCCCTCATTCTGCCTCCACTCCAGCTATGCCCCAAAAGGACAAGGCATTCAACACAATTTGCAAGGAGGAGGGACTGTCACCACACTCGATTGCTCTTGCTCGGAAGATCTTTCATGGAAGTGCCAAGCTTGCGCATGAATACTTGAGTTTTGATGTTTCTCAGACTGGGATGTGAGAGGCACATTCATACTGGCTCAGTGATGTCATCATACCTATTCTACCTGCTACTTCACACTCTACCTACTACTTCTGAAGTAGTACTCTTTCCATCCTACCATAGTCATAATTGTTCATAGTCATAGTTATTTGACATATTTGTTTACAGAGAACTGCCTGCTGATAATTCCTCCTGATAGCTCACCCACATTGCTGTCACAATCTCCTCATGTTTCCAATTGGCTTCCTCTGCTCTCTCCTCAGATACACCAAAGGTTGGCATCTGTCTCCATGGGGGACTTGTGGGGGGAGCCAACATGATGAAACCTCCAACTGAAAGTCAGATTCTTGGTGATGATGGATGAAGTTCAGAAGTGTTGTGATTGCAATAGGAATGACAGTTTGTATGTGGATCAGATACTCATTTGACTCAGCAGCCATCTTGAATTTGCATTTTATGACTCTGAAAATATGTTCAATAATGTTTCAAAGCTGTGAGTGCCACAAATTAAAGAGCTCCTCCTTGTTTTGTGGGCTGAACAGAAGCAAAGTCAATAATTGGGGCATCATAAAATGTCAAAATGCCATGAACCACTTATTGCCATTTTCCCACTCACGTAGGTGATAACAGACATTGCGGTAGGGGACGAGAAGTTGCCGGCAATTGGGGAACCCTGCATCAGCCAGGTAGAACTTGTTGGGTGGAACATCGAAGCCAGAAACCATGGCTTTCTGAAAAAAAAAACTGTCTGCTGCACTCCCCTCCCAACCACTCATGACATATACAAAAAACATGTCAAAGTCACATGCAGCCAACAGGTTCTGAGTCAAGTTGCCATCTCGATCTCAATACTGAGCCTTTGTTGCCAAGGGAGGGTTTACAGATAGATGAGACACATCAATGGCACTGAGAGCATCCTTGAAAAATGCGAAGAATTTTGGGTTTGAGTGGATGAGATATGGAATCTCCTGTGGGTTTGGAAGCTTCATGTAGGCAGAGCAGAACTGATCAGAGACTACTGCATCAAGAACTGCTCGAAATGATCTGGGGCAGTTGTATGGTTGACTATCACAAAGTAATACAAAAGGCATGCTCACTTTGAAATAATCTCATTGCTTTGTTGAAACCGTTCAGCCATCTTCCACACAGACAAATTGGTTATGAGCTGGAATAGGAATGTGCTGATCTGCTCAGTGATACCAACATGTCTCCGAGGTTTTAGCCCTCCTTTTTGAACCAATTTCTTCTTCAACTTACAGAAACCATGCTTTCAGAGACTGGTATTGTCCATTAGCCTATCTGAGTGTCCATCTATCATCTTGTTTACCCATGCCTCACCCGATAGCACAGATGTATGATAAGGTTTAGGATTGTACCGAGCCTCCAAAGTCTGAAGAACAACCCCCACAGTTGCAAGAGTGATCACGGTGGCTACAAGAGCCTTCCGATGATGCACAGCCTCATCTGCCAGTGCATGGAGAGACAGAGGAGAGGGGCAAATCCATACCATGGTGCTGCCATGTTCCGTTGCAATTGGCAGTATACTTTATTTATTTTATTGTTCCCACAATATTTTTGAAATCAGCATAATTTTATTGATCGGCAACTCAAAATTATTGACAGTTACCAAACAGGGCCTAAGTCCTTACAAACTCATTACAAACTGTTACTGGTTTCATTACAAGCTATTAGTGACTTTGTTGCAAACTTCATTACAGACTTTTACTTGACTTCATTATTACACTGGCAGTAGAATGTAGTAAATGGACACTCACACACATATTTCGGCCCTCCAGCTGGCCTTTACCTCTTTCTAAATATAATATCTAGTAGGATGAGTTCTATAAATATATTGGAAAGCCTGGGGACCATTTCCCCCATCAAAATCTGTTGGGAATTGATGGATGCACAAAGTTGCATCTGGATGATGCGCTTATATCACTGTGGACCCAGCAGTGCCTGTTTTTCTTTGGGAAACCCCAATTTCATAATATATATGGCTGAATTAAGGGTGGATGAATTTGGGATGACTTTCCAGCTGCAATGTTCCAAACACTTAAGGTATGAATTTCATATACAGTATATTTCTACTTTTTATGCCAAGTTGATGTGGTGGATTTACATACCATGAGTGGCTGAGATATATGGGATGTTTTGTCACCTTTGACAATGATAGGAATTTCATACAGTTGGTCTAGGATTGCAGGGTATGTTGTTCAGCTCAGGATAGAGTGGAATTTCATGCTGTTAGAGTTTGAATTGGCTATTGATATTTTCATGTCCTTAATATATATTTTTGCAGGAAATTCCTCAGATGTTATTTCATCCCACAGTGGGCTAAATTTCATCTCAATGCCAAATAAGAATTGCACGAGCACCAAGTCACTCCAACCTGCCCTCAAGCAACTACCCAGAAGCCATCATCAACCATGCCAAACAACCAACAACCTCAACTTCAACCATGGGATCTGACCACCGCCAACCCCCAACAATGGCTACAACAACAACAACAACTGCAACAACTACAACACTGCCACCTCCCTCCCTTCCTCCTTCCCACCACCACCACTCTACCCACACCTGCCACCACCATTCCTAAGTCCACCCCCACCTCAACCACCATCACCAACAGCTGCAAAAAAGTGAATGGATGCAACATGGGCCTAAATGATGATTGCATCGTTTGGGCCCTATGTAAATTTTTTTTTTGTTTCTTGTTTTTATAAACTTACTAATTTGTTCCTTTTGTTTTCTAGGTTCTAATCTACTGGTAACGACATATAGACATGAGACAACCCAGACCCACCAACACCTGTGCAAACCCCCTCTCCATCAAAATGGGATGTGAGGGGTGTTGTTTAGGTACAGGAGGGTGACGAGCAACACCAGGAGACCCAGGGAGTGGGATACCCACATGGTAGGCACCTCCCGACCCTTGACATGTGCCACATCAATGAAACCCCCCTAACCCCCTTCAACCCAGACAGCATGGCACCAAGATGGCAGACCACTATGGATGATGCCCCACACACCTCCAGCCTCATGAGGAGCTGCTCATGGGGTGGTTGGTGGGTGGAACAATGATGGGGAGGGGAGATGAGAGGGGATGGGGACCACCACCACCACCACCGCTGTGAGTGCCTTCTCACAGGATGGATGCATGGGTGAGGAAATGAGGAGGAGATGAAAAAGGCCATGATGCCCACCCCACACCTATGAGCAACTGCTTGTAGGGTGGTTCATGGGTTAGCGCAAGGAGAGGAGACTGTGATGACACACCACACCCCCAGCCTCACAAGCAACTGCTCGTGAGGTGGTTGGATGGGCTCCTGAGCCCCCTTTTTTTTTGTGTTTCTGTTTCTTTTACTAACAACTTTTTTACAGATTATGTTTATGATATCGACAAGTACAATGGCACCACCACCAACAAAACCACCAATGACCCCAACACCACCACGGAGCAATGGTGACAATGACTAGTATAGACCAGACACCACCAATGCAAGAGGATAGGTGTGAAGAGGACACTGGCACCAGCAACAACACCAGTGGTGACATGACTGGGCCACTAACGACGATGCCTCCTTGAATAGGTAATTGCCTCATTGAATAGGTTTTTTTTCTTTCCTTTTTCAATCTGTTTTATTTTTGAAACTAATGATTTAATTTATAGTGAACAAGGACACAAGTTGAAGGCCCCACAAGGGGACAGATATAGGCCAAGGAGAAGCTGACACAAGTACACAACAGGGAAAGGAATGGCCTAAATGGTGTGGAGCTGATGGACAACACAAGGGACAAAATGACACGACAAGGAGGGGTGTCTTTGGTGGAAGCTAACTTTATGTTGTTTTGTATTTTATATATCAAATAATGAATAACTTTTGGTCCTCTGTTAATGGAAATTCAACTGTTTAAAGTATTTACTGGATATTGAAAATCCACCTGTAGTGGATGAATTGCCTATGACATGGTAAAAATGACAGGGTATGAAATGTGCCATTTTCGACATGAATTTCACCACTTCGGTTTGCACCTTTAAAAAATGAAAATTACAAGTCCTTAACAAAGTTAAGACTCATTCTTAAAACCTGGAACCGCCAAAAAATTCAGTGTGACCATTTTTCCATGTCTGTTTTCCCCCCAGTCAGTAATTTTCAGCAACCGTTATGCAACCATTACAAAATTTACTGACTTTACTAACTGTGGGAGTCAAAAATTAGCTGAGACACAGACTTCGAGTATAAAAGGAAAATTTTCTCTGGCTATCTGAATTACCGGTAAGCTATAGTAACTTGACTTCAATGAATTGTAATACAAATTGTTATTGATAGTTTCATTACAAACTTTGTATTGAAATTTTGAAAATTGATGATACTTCGGGGACACCCTAAAGTTATCACGTGCACCAAATATTGACTTCTCTCCCCCCCCTGAGAGATGTCGATATTTGGCGCATCCCACTCCTCACCCTGGGGTGCAATGCCTTCCAATGCCCAGATGGTGAACAGGTCTGGCTGCAACAACACAATGTCTTGATTGTCATCGCTGCCATCCATGGTCTGCATGTCAGGAGAGGGCATCGGTCTTCCCCATGCTGTGACCTGGACAGTGGTGCAAGGAGAAGTCAAATCTGGATAGATACAGGGACCAACGAGCTTGACGATGGTTCAATTTCCTCATCATAAAGTACTCGAGATTCTTGTGATCCATCCAAATTTCCACTTTGTGTTGGGCACCCTCAAGGAAGTGTTGCCATTCCTCAAGCGCACGCATTATCACCAACACAGCACTAAGGCTTTTGGAGTAGAATGCAACAGGATGCCACTTCTGGTCCTCCAGAGGACTGCTGAGACAACACAGCACCTGTCACAAAGTCAGAACTGTTGGCTTCTACACAAAAAGGGCATGAATCGTCAGCAAAGGTAAGAATGGGAGTGGAAGTGACCATCTCCTTAAGCTTTTCAAATGCCTCCTGTTGTACATTATCCCACCTCCATGCCTCCTTTCCTGTCAAGTCGAACAGTGGCCATGCATGATGTGAGAAAAATGCTGATAGAAATTGATGAAGCCCAGGAAAGACTGCACCTCTTTCTTGTTTGTGGGTGTTGGCCAAGCCATGACCATTCACCTTGATAGGATCCATCTCCACCTGACCCTCTGAGATAATCAGGCCGAGGTACTCAATCTTGGTCTTCTCAAACTTGCACTTGTCCTGATGAAGGTAGAGTTTGTACTGTCAAAGTTGTTCCAGGATGAGGCATGTGATGTGATGGTGCTCTTCAACCATGCGAGTGAAGATGAGGATGTCATCAAGATAGATATGAACAACACCTTCGAGGATGAGGTCATGGAAGATGTCATTCATCATGGTCTGAAAGGTAGCAGGACTATTAGTAAGGCCAAAGAACATGACAAGTGGTTCAAAAAGACCACGGTTGGTACAAAAGGCTGCCTTCCACTCATCTCCTTCCTTTATCCTCACATTATTGTAACCCCAATGGACATTGAGCTTGGTGAAGTATTGGGCTCCATGGAGCTGGTTCACAAGTTTGGAGAAGAGGTAATGGGTAGCAATTTTTGACTGTGATGTCGTTGAGCCTAGCATTTACAGGTCCAGTTCAGTCCAGTTTTTTATGTCTAAATGGGGCAACCACAACCACAACCGGTCCAAGACTGACCCAGATATTGCTGAACTGCAACCGGACCACATAGGACCAGTCCATATCAGTCCATGGACCAAAAAAAACCAGTTCGAACCGACTTTTTGTTGTAAAATTTGTTGTGCCAATATAACCCATATATTTCTCCACAACTATTAACTGGACCATTTTACCATTACACAAGCAGTTGGATATTGTAATTCCCTGGCAACTGGTCCAACTTTTAAGAGATTTCATCAAGATCTGACAGAGATATGACCAAAACAAAAGTACATTGTATTCCATGTTGTAGTTTGTAGTTTGTAGTTACAACTTGTTAGGGGCTGTCTATAGAGCTCTGTAGCAGTGCTCCATAGGGTATAGGATCATGCTATAGACTACAGCAGACTACAAGCTGACTATGTAGTACTATGTAGCACTACAGAGAACATAGAGGTTGCCATGGCCTCTATGGCCTCTATGGATGGCTATGGGATCTACATAGTACTACTATAGAGCATGATAGACCCACATAGTTGAAGAACTTGAAAAAAAAAATACCTAGAGCCCAAACGATCTCTTTCGTCGTTTGGGCCCGATGCTGGTTGGTTAGCGGCGGTTGGCGACGTTAGTCGATGTAGGAGTGGGCGTGTGAACGGTGGCGGCGGGTGGTGACGGAGTTGTGGTGGCGGTAGAGGCAAGGTATGTGTGTGCTGGACACGTGCGAGACAACTTCGGCAGTTGCCGCGTCGTTGGATCACAATCTATATATAAACCGGAAATAGGGTCCGGAGATCCTAGTAAAACCTCATTCTCAATAAATTGAGACAACTACTCATCGCTTTGTCTTCTCTGAATCGCTACACTGATGCTACCGGAGGGCAATAAGTGCGAGATGCCATTCGAGTTCGAAAGCTTTGAAACAGCCACCAACAGAGAAGTCCACCGCAGATACAGGGATATGTGTGCAATATGCCTAGCGGGGTTGATGCCAGTGTTAGACAAGCGTGTGTATCTGATCAGCAGAAGCCGGAATGACCAAGTGAGCTCTGTCGGATGGGTGCTTTGAATTGTCAACAAAACTCTATAGATCGAGTTTGGGCTAAAAAAAGGTCTCATCCCGGATTCATTTGCAAAAACGTACAACCGGTCGTCGGAGAGGAACAGGGTGCTATGTGAGTAGAAAAATTCGATGCATGTGGTGTTCACGAGTTTAGGAACGACAGGTTGTTTCATGTGCCAAATCTCCATTCGAACTTCCCAAGTTGCGCTTTCCCCTTCTCCGCAGGTCCTGCGTTATCTACTCGAGTATCTGAGAACCACCCCTCGTGATAAGCGAAAACCTCTTTACAAGGTATGTTTCGTGACCCTCCAACGTGTCGAATAAAAAAGTCATTGGAATGCTTGGATCAAGATCCTCCAACAATTAGACCGACTAAGCCGAGGTCGAAATGAGGATACAGATTTCGAGTTGAAATGTGATTCCTCAGAGGTTATTCCTTACCTTCATATGTTCACTTTAGTGCCAATGCGCTCCCTTCCTGATACGTCTCTCACATCACATTACCCTTTCCCTTCTCTCCTCACAGGAAATCACTTCTCTCTCGTCGAACAGGAAGAGTCTACCCCGCAGCGCACAACTTTTTCCTTGCAGACGAAGCTGGAAGTTATCGCTCAAGCACCTCCCAATGCTGTTTTTATTTTCGATGCAACTATGCCGCCTGTAATCAGTAAGACGCACATGAGTTACAACCTTATGTATACTCGTGTTGACTCTACACCTCGCGAGTACTGGAAATTGCACGAAAGCACTGGAGTTGAGGTTATCCTCGTCACTTTTATGTCTTTTGTATCCTCGATGTCCAAAAGGGTGGTGTGGTCAGAAATACAAGGGGAGTGCATCCTCGCCGAACAGATTCTGAAATTATTAGGTTGGCATGCGCACATCGTTCATGTGGTTATATCTCATCATCTTCAGACGACGACGATCTTCAACATATCTCGGCATCGACATGCGACGAGCAGTAGGAACAAGGAACAATCGACATGTATGGAGTCGTAAGCTTATGCGTTAGAGATTTGAACCTTGCTATGATTGATTCAACCTACTCACAGTTGAAATCTGGTAGTTCGCCGTCTTGTCTTTGTGGTGCTGATCGAGTATGGCATTCTTGGCATTGGTCGGCACTCAGTGGGTTGTACAGTCGTGGTGTCACGAAAGATGCCCAGCTATCGGTCTAGACTAGTAACCACTCCCTCGTATATACATGAGCATGCGTCGATTGTCCGCTTGCTCATGTACTAGGGATCGGTCACCGTCTACTGTCGGTCTCGAACCTTGTAATTACTAGTCTAATCATGTCGCATCACGGAACAAACGCAACCGGGATCGTGAATCGGCCACTGTATTGTTAGTGGGTCTGGTATACACATGCAGGCTGTAGGAGGAAAGTTATAATATGCGGGGCAGCGGAACTGTCGGAGCCGTTCAGACTGTATATGTTGGATTGCGACTTGTTACTTGTTACTTGCTTGATATCCACCTATGCTAACTAGAGCTAAGGACATGCCTCGATGGACCAATATTATGGACACCTCTTCAGATGGCAAACATATAAGTAGAAATAAAGGTAGGTAGTATGAAGTAAGGCAGATATGAAATGCTCAGTCGCGGGTGCATCAAAAACCCAATGGGAAAAGCTACCGGCTGGCAACAACCACATAAGAAATGAAAAATAAAGGTTAAAACTTAAGGAACATGAAGTGAAAGGTGTAGAAACATTCAACCCAACAGTGTGGACTGGACTGAACATGCACAGTACAACGTGGCTGGGTGACGTGGCCATCTGTGAGTGTATTGAGTGATTGTCGAAAGGGTTAAAAAAAGGAAGGGTGTTCTTGAATAAAATGAAAGCGTAAACGCAACAGCCTGGATTGAACAACTGTCTGACGGCGAACTGGCGAAGTATGATGTGGCTGGGTGACATGACTGGGTGATGTGGCCACGAGTGCGCAAATTGAATGAGCGTGTTGAAGAATCAAGGGCGAGAAATATGTGGTGTGACATAGCGGTCAACATTGGGAGGATATGGGTAGTGGTTGATAAATGGTTTATGTGGGTAGGGGATGGTGATAAAATCAGGCTTTGTTTGCATTAACGACACGGGTCGCCAATTCATGCGCTGCATTTAGACAGTGAGGCCTTCTATAATTTAACGATGCGACAGGCGGCCACTCTAGCCGGCACCGGGACAACAGAGCAACGATTTGAGGGTGGGGTGGGTGGTGATGGTGGTGGTGGTGTTGTTGTTGTTGTTGTTGTTGTTAGATAACAGCAGTGCTGGGGTCGCATCGGTGCTCTAAATGCTCTACTTCACAAACACTGTTCGACGGACATGCACGATTCATAGTGTTTTTAAACCTTTTAATGTTGTTCATGCTGGTCCTCGTATCCCCCGTGTGATACACAAATTCTCTTTTCGACTCATCAATCATCTGCATTTCGTCTCTCGCGTCGGGAATTCAGGGATCTCGCGCCCAAACCCCAGACGGTACAATCGCCGCCTTCCGCGACGAAACGGTTTCCTAGCAAAAGAGCAACGCAGGAATGACTGGAAAATCATTACGAAGCTTATGGTGAATGTCTGGCCCAAGAATGACTAGAAGACACGTGGGACACTGGGACAGTATTGCTGTGCTTTGGCTTCCTTGTTTCTGGCAAAGTAGGTGGCAGATGATGGTATACTTATTCTCTGATCCCATTCCTTAGATCTTGAATGTCCAAGTTCCTTTGATTTTCAAAACCGTCATCGATTCTTTGAATGTAGACATCACTGCGGGTACAACGGTTTGGGTGGTTGCGGGAAGTCTGATACTTGGTTGTATGTTTCCATCTTGTTGAGATTACGGATCGAGAAGTACAGCTTACATCAATCGATAGACGGAGTCGCCCGTATAGGCGCAACAGTGTTCGGTGAACTTCTCAATGCTGTTTTTGCGACTATCGGGCAACGAGCCACACGGAAAGTCGCAAGAGAAACGTTTGAGCATTTGCTGAACCTAGACCTTCGTTTCCATCTTTCCCGTCAAACTGGAGGGCTGACAAGGCGATTGACCGTGGCACCAAGTTCGTTTCATTTGAACTTCGATTTGACATTGCTCAGAGGCATTACATTCCTTCTCCAAGCTATTATTTTCCGTATAGTACCCACAGCGTTGGAAATATCGATGGTTTGTGGAATTCTGGTATGTCTCTGGTCTCACAAAATTTTGACTTAAGTGAACCGCGTTTAGACATACAAGTTCGGATGGGATTTCGCTGCAATCACAGCAGTTACGCTCGCTGCTTACACCTGGTTCACTGTTCGCACAACCTCTTGGAGGTGCGAGTCAAACTCTTGAGCTTGGGTTTCTCTCCCTCACTGAATCTTTAGGACACAGTTCCGTCGAGACGCAAACAAAGCAGACAGTAAGGCCGCCACCGTAGCCGTCGAAACTATGATCAAAGCATGGCTGAGCAGTCGATCGAATCCTTATTCTAATACGTCCCCAAATTCTCCTCCACCTCATGTTCTGAAGAGATCGAGGCGCTCAAACCTTCATATCCTCGAGGGCCACTCTCCTTCCCAATTCAAATTGATTTAAACCCACGTTGAATACCTCCTGACCAACTCGAGGCGGCGCTAACCTGTCACTTAATCGTAATCGACAACAAATGATCGTCACAATCCCTCACCTTTCAAGCTTTTCACACGATATATCAGTCAATCATCTCTGATGTCTTTACTCTGAGATTGCCCCTGGATGTCATCGACGCACATGCACTCGTACCGGAACATACTACCAGTATTGCGTGCTCAGAATTATGTCACCGACACCAGACACAGCTTGATCAGTGTGATCGCAAATGCTGTCTTCCATTCTGATGTCTGAATGCGTGGCAAAATTCACCAGATATCTGCCAGTACTTAGGACTAAATTGCACAACTCGGTTGACTACCCTGTAGATATTTTTCGGCTGAACTTGGATTTGTTTTACCTTCCTTGACGCACAGTACCGGATCTAGTTGGGAAAGTTTATTATCTGCGGACTGCTAAAAGAACCTTCGGCCCATATTCTGGACTAGGTTCTTCTTTGACACCCGGCGTGTTGTCTATCTTTTGACGGACATGGACATGTTATCAGACGCCCAGCGGCATGGTGTCACGTTCCTCTTCCAGGGCCACTGTCAACACCCTCGTGTTCAGAATTCTGCCACCGGACACCTTCAATGATCCAGTCTCGACCCGATCGGCCTTCGAACAGATGAAGAGACGCTCGAAATAGTCACGCTTCAACATACCTGAGGCTTGGTATGATCACTACAGCACACTTAAGACCTGATCACTGTAGCGGATACGTCACTATCTGTGCAGTCGACAGGAGAACTCAATGCAGAAACGTACAAACCCAAGTCTTGAGCTTGAGGGCTTGTATCTAGCTGCGCTTGAAAATCTGTCTTCCTCACCCGGTCCCGTTCACATGGTTCCTACAAGTCATCCAATGATTAAAGGTCCGCTGATTCCTCGATAATCGGGTTGACTTAGAAGCTTGGAGCTGTTTATGCCTGCCCTTCTATAAAGGCAGCCTAAATCTACATTTGAATATCAATTCGGAAACCTATCCACTTTGACGACAACCGGTGAAGTCCGCGCAACTTTCGTGCTATCCCTCTCGTGTACTAATTGAATTCAGCCTGACTTCCTGATATTTTTTGTGGCGAACCATGTCTTCCCCGCCAGGACTTTTCTATGCCTATGCAAAACAAGTAGGTGATGGCCATCAATCACCAGGAACCCTATCGCTAAACTTTCTCCGTCCGACAGACCACTACCGATTGGGCTTATCGATACATGATCATATTTGCCAATCGGGCCACTGCAGATGAATGGTGGCGAGCAGTGATTGACTCTGTTGCCTCTGGTTATCAAAGATTTTCCGGAGTGAAACGCATCACGTCTCAGTTCTACATCCATGATCCTAATGTCGACTACGGCAATATTATGGAGACCATCAACGACGATCGTTGTGCTAAAAAGTTTCTCGGACGCGTTTTTTTCACTTTGCTTAACGACAGAGACGGTCGCATAATTGATATTGCTCCCGTTCTTAACTTCACTGATCACATAAGTGGACGAGGGTAAGTTACCAGTAATACTCAATCCAAAGGACCTTCTAGACTTACTTTACTATTTCGATGTTGCCTTCGCAGATTCTTCATTCGTTCCTCCGTCCAAGGAAACCAGTGTTGGTTCTTTGATGGCCAACGTCTTGTCATTTCTCGCACCCACCGCACCAAGTTCACTGTCGAAATCGCAGACAATCAGCGCGATGGACAAGTGATGATTGGCACCGATAGAATTATCATCAGCCTCTTTGAATCTCAGAATTTCCTTCATGTCCAAACTAGTGGGCAATTAACACTAGGCCCTGGGCCATCGACTCCAATCAAGTTCTCGCAGTTTGATGGCGGCTTCCTGGTCACAGACGATGATTCACTGCTTTTTAATCAGGTAGAAGGCGGAGATCGCTGGGAACTCGTCTAAACTGCTAAAGTTGTGTAAGGTTTGTCGCCCTATCTCTCACCAATCTCTCACTCAACAAGATACATGACATTATTTGTTTGCTGTGGGAAACTAGGTTTGAATGAATGTCCTTGTAAATTCGCCCGTCATTTGCTTGTTTGTATACTAGCTAGTTCTGGACAATTGTGCAAGATCTGATGAGCTCAAAAATTACCAAATGGACGTGTAGTCTCGATTCCATCCATCGTGATGTTGCCTGCGGAGCTACGTTGAAGGAATCTGGCCCGGATATGTAGAAGCTGTGTGTGATGACTGACGCCTGCCAGTGGCAAGAGAAACATCGACTTGCAACAGTAACTGTAACACCACCTCAGGTAGCACCGGTTTACATCACGTGAAACCTGTAAGGCCCATGGTTTGTGATGACGGAAATAGGCCTTAGAGGGTCGGTGGGAGAAGGTCTCACCAAAATCCCGTTCAGGAATGTAGTCTTTGAGCTAAAGATAAGTATGCCTTGGAAGACCTCGGCCATCTGTTCAGTGGTTCCAACCTGCTCTTTAGCCGGTGCGGCCGCTAGCGAGAGTCTCGTCACTTCCCGTTCCCCCGCTCCTGGTGTTGGGATCAGAATGCCGGACCGGACCCCGGTTGGTTGGTTGCCGCCGGAGGCTCGAAAAAAAAAATGGACATCATCAATTTTTTTGCTCTCTGAGGCCCGTTTGAGCACTAATGATGATGGAATTGCAATTATATACTACATGGACACAAAAAATGCGAATCAAGAGTGAAATTTATTACCAATATTAGATTTGGAAAAATTTATTTGTGGGAGGTAAGTCTAAAATAACACTGTATCAGTTCCGAGACAAAGTAAAATCATACTAAAATGAGGATACATCCCAGATCGATGCAAATGGATGTGCAGAATGTCCAGATTGTCACGAGAAGATAAAAGCTGGGACTGCCGGGATCCAGAACATGCAGAAAACGCACCGGAACCCCCAAAACTGCCGAAATACTATAGCATGGGGAAACCGCTGACCCACAATCTGACAATGTCGACAATGTCATAGCCTGCAAACAAATGGGCTGCAAATCAAAATGGGTAAGTTTTTATTAACATAAATGAAGTAAAATGCTTATCTTCAGCATTAGTATCATCTCACGTGTGTGGAACTTGAACAAGCGCCCGAAATTGGGTTTGCGACGCTTGTCAGTCCTCGCGGGGAGGAAAGCTGTAATCCTGGAGGCTTACTCATCCGTTACTCATATTTTGACACCTGTCACATTCCCCATATATACCTACTAACTTGTCATCTCTTACTTACTTCCTTTTCTCCCTCTTACACTTCCTTTTCTCCCTCTTACGCTCACTTTGTTCACTGCTGTAGCTTCCTCTGTATCCTCTCGCTTAGCTATATATTCTGGTCCTGTTCTGCCTTGTCTGATTCAGTGAAGCCTCACTTCATCCGAGGTGAGCTTACACTTTTTTTTTGAACACAGATCAGTACCCCAACCATACTGTCGTTACCGCTGTACTAGCTGCCAATCGTTCCTTCAATTTTTTTTTCAAACTGTCGATAAAGAAAGCACCCACTCCTGCAATGCGTGTATCAATGCGTCTGCAGCCCACTGTCTCTGCTCCGAGTACACCTGCACGCTGTACTACCAATCCATCTGGTGCTGCCTCAGCGCTGTCACGCTTGCCTGCTGCAGTTTCCCCATTGACACCGATCCCTGAATCTGACAACAACAATGAACAAACACCTGGACTCATGCATACAGCCACTCCTCCTGTACCGCTTTGCTGTCACCAATCTGATTCTGATTCATCTTCTGATTATGAATACTACATCTCCTGCCCAACTTGTGTTTTGCTTGCCATGTCCTTCATTCCCAACCAGATTGCTTCTGTTGAACACATTTATCAGTCCAAATCACCTATTCTTCTTGCAGGCAAGATTGATCCTGCGGTAATGTGCATGTTCGAGCTTGGCTGTCTTGATTTCTTTGACAGCAAAGAGATAAAGGAGGACGATCAAGTTCATAAGATCCTTGGCTGTTTCAGAGATTCATGGATCCGCGACTGGATTAGCGGAGACTGTAACTGGCTCCTTACCCTCTCTTTCCCTGATTTCATGACTGAGCTCAGGGCGAACTATCTTGACCCTGACTGGGAACCTATTGTTCATCATTGTATTCTTGCTGCTACCCTGAAACAAAACCAGTCCTTCTGGGACTGGTTTTCACACATGCAGTCTCTTAACTCCTATAAGGGCAACCTAAGCCTCTAGCAAAGGGAAATCCAAAGTTAAAATTATACTACATAATACAGGCATTGGGGACACACCTAGCAAAGGGAAATGCAAAGAGAAAACTTTAAGGATCCCCTTGCTGATGCCCAGTATATGTGAAGACGACCAAAATCAAATATGACCTAAAAATAGAAAAAGGCAGAGATAGGCGGATCAAGGCCACTGAATGACATCATACCAAGGGGTATGTGTTGGAAGGGGTACTCCGCCTCTAAATATAAAAGTGTCAACATGTACAAACATGATAGCAAGGGAAAATTAGTAATAAAATCTGGAAAAATCATAGAAAATGAAGAATAGAAGGAAATGAGGTGGGGAAAAATATAGAACGAACATAAAAAATAGGAAAAACACACAGGGCACCCCCCTAGTCCCCTTACATCACCCTCTCTCTAAGATGCATTGCCCCGATGCATTTGAAATCGCATACGACCAAAGTCCGTGACTTGAATGTGATGCGGTGCAGCAGTGTGCCGTCGGTGGAATTTCTTGATTAACCGAGGGGCATTTACATCAGACTCTTCGACCCATGAGTTCTCCTCATACCCATAACCCTTCCAATGTACCAAATACTGGAGTTTTCCTCGATGCAAACGGCTGTCCAAGATTGACTCGACTTTGTATTGGGGTTCTCCCTTGATCACTGTAGGTGGTGGTGGTGGGTGTGAATGGTGTCCCAGGAATGGATCTGGGGGAGCTGGAAGCAATTTGACGACATGGAAGATGGGATGGAGTCTGGACATGGAGGCTGGGAGGTGTAGACGATAGGCATGCGTTCCAACGCACTTGACAATGGGGAAAGGTCCCAAGAAGCGATGAGCGAGTTTCTTGGATGGACGTGTAGTGGAGACGTCACTGGAGTCAAGATAAACTCGATCACCAACCTTGTACTGAGGGGTTGGGGAGTGGCGTTGGTTGTAAAATCGTGCCATGTCATCCTTCGCCTTTGCTAAGGCTGCCCTTGCCTCCTCCAAGCTATCCCTCATGCGTTCTGTGAACTCATTCACTGTCTTGATGTGTGAGGGAGTTTGGCGAGGTTCAAATCCCATGCGTGGATGTCGTCCAGTGTCTAAGAGGAAAGGGGTCTGTTGAGTGGAAGCATGGACATGGTTGTTGTATCCGAACTCGGCCAAAGGAAGGAGATCATCCCAATCGTCCTGGCGTTCATTGACAAAGAGGCGGATGTACTGCTCCAGTTCCTGGTTGACTTGCTCTGTCTGGCCATCAGTTTGTGGGTGATAAGTGGTTGAAGCAAGGAGTTTGATCCCCAGGAGTCGGTACAGCTCACGAGTGAACTCTGCCATGAACTGAGGGCCACGATCCGAGAGGAAGGCACCAGGGAGTCCATGTAATTTCCACACGTGGTGGAGGTAGAGTCGAGTGGCACCTAGGGCACTGACAGTGGTATGAGTGGGAATGAAGTGAGCGCATTTTCCCACTGAGTCAACTGTGCACATCACCGCATCAAACCCATTTGACTCTGGCAATTCCACCACAAAGTCGACACTGACGACATCCCAACGACTCTCTGGAACAGGAAGAGGGTGTAGCTCACCAATAGGCTTGTGATGAGGAACCTTGGTGTGTAAGCAAAGGTCACAAGTGCGACAATACTGACCAATGAGCTGTGACATTTGTGGCCACCAATAGTTCCGTGAGGTGAGCTCCAAGGTCTTCCAGCATCCGGGGTGGCCAGCAATCTGTGAGTCATGGTGTTGGGATATGATGCGCTGGTGAAGGTCTGGGTCATTGGGAACATAGATGCGATCCCTGAAATACAACAAGTCCTCCTTTTCAGCCCACTCTGCCGCACGTAAGGAAAGGGTCGAGCCCTTCCTCAGTTCTTTAACAGCTCGGGCGACAACATCCTCATGTAAACCGCTATGGTTTGCGTGACGAATGTCACGTAGGATGTCCCGCTCCTCGCCCTGGGGTGCGATGCCTTCCAGTGCCCGAATGGTGAACAGGTCTGGCTGCAACAGCACAATGTTTTGGTTGTCACTGCTGCCATCCCCATAGTCTGCACGTCGGGATAGGGCATTGGTCTTCCCCATGCTGTGACCTGGATGGTGGTGCAAGGAGAAGTCGAATCTAGATAGATACAGGGACCAACAAGCTTGACGACGGTTCAATTTCTTGGCTGTCATGAAGTACTCGAGATTCTTGTGATCTGTCCAAATTTCCACCTTGTGTTGGGCACCCTCGAGGAAGTGTCGCCACTCCTCAAGCGCACGCATTATCGCCAACATCTCCTTGTCATGGATCTTGTAGTTTTGCTCTACAGCACTAAGGCTTTTGGAGTAGAACGCAACAGGATGCCACTTCTGGTCCTCCAGAGACTGCTGAAACAACACGGCGCCCATCGCAAAGTCAGAACTGTCGGCTTCTACACAAAAAGGACATGAATCGTCAGCAAAGGTAAGGATTGGAGCAGAAGTGACCATCTCCTTAAGCTTTTCGAACGCCTCCTATTGTGCATTATCCCACCTCCATGCCTCCTTTCCTGTCAAGTCGAACAGTGGTTGTGCATGATGTGAGAAATCCTTGATAAAATGCCGATAGAAATTGATGAAGCCCAGGAAAGACTGCACCTCCTTCTTGTTCGTGGGCATCAGCCAAGCTGTGACCCCGTTTACCTTGATAGGATCCATCTCCACTTGCCCCTCCAAGATAATCAGGCTGAGGTACTCGATCTTGGTCCTTTTGAACTCGCATTTGTCCTGACGAAGGTAGAGTTTGTACCGTCAAAGTCACTCTAGGACGAGGCATGTGATGCGACGGTGCTCTTCAACTGTGCGAGTGAAGATGAGGATGTCATCGAGATAGATGCAGACAATGCCTTCAAGGATGAGGTCATGGAAGATGTTGTTCATCATGGTCTGAAAGGTGGCAGGGCTATTAGTAAGGCCAAAGAACATGACAAGCAGTTCAAAAAGACCACGGTTGGTACGAAAGGCTGCCTTCCACTCATCTCCCTCCTTTATCCTCACATTATTATAGCCCCAACAGACATCGAGCTTGGTGAAGTATTGGGCTCCACGGAGCTGGTTTACGAGTTCGGAGATGAGGGGTAGTGGGTAGCGATTTTTGACCGTGATGTTGTTGAGCCTTCTGTAGTCTTGAACCGGTCGAAGTGAGCCATCCTTCTTCTTGACAAAGAAAAAGGGAGAGGCCATGGGTGACTTCGATGGTCAAATACGTCCAGAGGCCAGGTGCTTGTTGATGAACTGGTCAAGCTGCCGTTGTTCTTCTGGAGAGAGAGGATAGACCTTGCAGGATGAAGGGGTTGCGCCGGGGGTGAGTTCGATCGCATGATCCCATGGCTTGCGTGCAGGAAGAGAGTCGAATGACTCCTTGGAGAACACGTCTTCAAACTCATGGAGATGAGGGAGTAAGGAGTTAGTAGAGGATTTAGCAGCATTGTTTTTGTGGAAGGCCTCGGCGAGGCGTTGGGATATGTTCGATGTGGTACACACCTCATGTGATGAGTGAATCACAGTGTAGAAGATCCGATCACCCTCCTCCACTTCCTCTGGGTCCTCATCATCATCATCTGAGTCCGGCATTAGATCAGGAACCCCTTCCAATTCCACTTCAGGTATAGGCAGGGGTCCAGCACGACACTTCTGAGTACGTCGTATCGCCGCCTTCTGTCCACGACGTTCTTGCCTGGCTTCTGTGAAACACATCCGACAGCGGGATGGACATCGGCTCATGGTAACCTCCCCAGTACACCAGTCAACCTCTGGGTTATGGTCTCGAAGCCATGGATATCCCAAAATCACCTTTTGCTTTCCTAATTGAGTGACAGCAAAAAGGGCACGCTCACTATGATCTTTGTAACGGAGAACCAGGTCTGCAACCTCTCGGATGGCACCAGCTTCATTTGGGGATCCATCCACGTTATATACAGGTATCGGACGTGAGAGTGAGCGAGTATTTAGGCAGTGTTGTTGTACCAGATGGGAATCGATGAAGAGACCAGTCGCACCAGAGTCCAGGAGCGCAGAGACACTGAGTATCTGTCCAGTGTTGGTCATCTGCAGTTCGATGGCTAGGTTTAAGGAGTGTGCAGAGGGAGTGGATGCCACAATATACTTGCATGGTAGTTTATGCTCCCATGATTTAATTTTGGGACGTGGAGTAGAAGGAGAGATGGGGAGAGCAGGTACGTCTTTAGCCAACTTCGAAGGGTCAGAGAGGGGAGCAGTCACAGAAATGGATTCATTCTCTGGGGATTCAACTGACAAGACTTCAAAGCGGTTATGGACAGGCAGTGAGGGCATACGATTCACTCGCTGCAAATAGGAAAATCCTGCTCCTCTACAACTTCCAACTTAATCTCCTCTGCAACTTGATCCTTCGCTTCCTCAACATCTACAAGCGCCAACAAATCTTGCAGGAGTTCGTCTCGTCCCTTGGGGGTGAGCATGCGGATATCCTGACGATGGGGACACACTCCAGCCCTGTGTCCAGGTTCCCCACAACGGTAGCAGAGATCCAACTTACATGCATGGCTGCGGGCTGCATCAACATCCATTGGTACTGGGACATTGATGGCTGGTGTGGGAGTTTGATGAACAGGAATGGGGTTAGGGCGGGGGAGGCTTCGATTGAAGGTGTGGGGCATATGAGTGGTAGTTGGAGCATGGAATGCAGCATTAAACACCGCATTTGTGAGTCAGTTCTCGTCACAGAGTGAAGCAGCTTCATACCAAGCAAGGATATCATCGTCTGCTGGGTGCCCTTCCAACATCTGTGCAATCTGGTCCTGAATTTCTCGGTTGAGCCCCCATCGGAACTTCACCACCACTGGTAACCCACTCCCATATCCTGCCATGTCCACCAAATCCTTGAACTCATCGATATAGTCGTCCATGGATCGACGTCCCTGGTGGTAAGCGGATGACTCAAGTCGTGTCACTGCTCGGTGGCGTTCATTGAGGGGGCAGAAGTGGCATACAAACTCAGCTCAAAAGTCACCCCAAGTGGAGAAAGGTAGAGAACCGAGTTCTTTAGTTTGACGTAGGATATGGTCCACATAGAGATAGGCGCGTTCAGATTTCATGTATGTGAAGGCCCAATAAATTTTTGCAGCCTCATCGACGAATTGATGCGACTGGAGACTAATGTATAACTCACAGGAATTAAGGAATGCATGTCCCTGCGCACGTGCACCATTAAATTCGGCGGGGGGGGGACAGTTTGATCTGGGCACGTTCCTTAGTGGACATGTTTGGCAAAATGTCGTTGTTGGGTGCGCTTGGAGTCATAAAGGGGGAACTATTGGTCGTAGGGTTAGCCTGGAGGGTCCTAACAAAGTTTTCAATCGTAGATTTAAGCGAGTCAATTTGCGCGCGCATTCCGGAAACGTCGCTTTCAAGTGTGTCGAAGCGTTCTGATGCGTCCATGTCGCTAGGGAGTGCATTTGGCGAAAATGGCGGCGTAATAAAGGCAAGATTATCTGGAACGGTGTGTAGGGACTCTGTGGAGCTTTGGGAAGCATCATCCAGTCCGTACCTGCCTATCTTGGGCAGCGCGTTCGCGATTTTCGGGCCTTAGGGGAGAGTTTTCTACTATAAGGGCAACCTAAGCCTCTAGCAAAGGGAAATCCAAAGAGAAAACTCTAAAGATCCCCTTGCTGATGCCCAGTATATGTGAAGACGACAAAAATCAAATATAACCTAAAAATAGAAAAAGGTGGAGATAGGCGGATCAAGGCCGCCGAATGACATCATACCAAGGGGTATGTGTCGGAAGGGGTACTCCGCCTCTAAATATAAAAGTGTCAACATGTACAAACATGATAGCAAGGGAAAATTAGTAATAAAATCCGGAAAAATCATAGAAAATGAAGAATAGAAGGAAATGAGGTGGGGAAAAATATAGGACGAACATAAAAAATAGGAAAAACACACAGGGCACCCCCCTAGTCCCCTTACAGTTCCCACACCAGCACTAGAGGTGAAAATTGATGTGCTTATGGCACAAATGTTGCAATTAGTGTCAGTGTTGGCAGCATCACAGCCCAGACAAGCAGAAGTATAGCCAGAGACGACAGTAGAAAGAGATGATGAGATGGAGGAGATGGTGGAGTGGATGTCACAGGAGGATGAGACAGTGGAGAAATCCGGAAATGGAAAAGTGTGCTTACCTAAGTACGCGCCCCTGCAAATCTTTGACGGTACCATGGAGAATACAAAATCCTTCATCAGCTCTATAGTATTGTACATCCATGGGAGAAGCCAGAGTTTCATACAGCCGAGTCTAGGATTATGTTTGCTCTCTCATACATTCAGGGGGGGAAAGCACAGTTCTGGAGAAACAAGGCTATTAATCAAATTGCCATGGGAAATAAACCATTTGCAACCTTCAAGGAATTTCTGGAGAGATTGGAGGCACAGTTTGGGGACCCTAATCCAAAGGCGACAGCCAATGCCAAATTAAAAACCATGTGCCAAGGTTCCCTAACAGCGGATGAATTTATTTTGCAGTTCAAAGCAGAAGCTTCACAGACAGATATGGGAGAAGCCGTGTTGGTAGAGTTTTTGAAAGCAGGATTAAATCCCTCTTTATTCAAGTCTATCTACTGACTACCTTCTATGCCAGAGAAGTTGGACAAGTGGTATAATTGGGCAATGCGCCTTGACCGGCAATATCAGCAGGAACAGGTGGAGTCAAAGTTGATGTACAGAAGTAGTAAATTTGGAAAGCCATCAGGAGGAAAGTCCGAGAAAGGAAAGGCACCTCAGGCACAAACTCCGATGGCACAGCCACCGGCTATGACAGTGACACCTATAGTTACGGAGCAGCAGAGGCAATGGAGGTTGATCAAGCTGGGAGACGAGCCCCACTTAAGTGTTTTAACTGTGGGCAGTTAGGACACATTGCTAGGAATTGTAGGCAGAAAAGAAAAATTAGGGAAGCTACAATCAAGGAAGTGAAGCTGGAGGAAGGCAGGCAGAAGAATTTTGTGGAAGAGTCCCAGTGAAGGTTTCCCCATTGGTGACCCAGAATTGTTACAATGTATTAGTATCCGAGGAAACCCAGAGCAAATCAGAAAAGGAAATCGAGGAGGAGTACAACTGTTGTGAATCATGTGACAAAGAAGATTGCCAAGCACTATTTCCAAAAACTCCTAAATTCTTTATTCTCTCTGCGTGAATAGAACCTGAAATCACCTTGACTGTGGGATTGAAGACAGTGGACACACATGCAGCAATTGATGTGGAAGCATTGCTTGATAGCGGTGCTACAGGATTATTCATTAATTGGTCCTTAATTACCAGAAACAGTATTAGCACATGCAAGCTGGCACAACCTATAATGGTGTACAATATTGACGGAACCGTCAATCGTGGAGGAACTATCAAGGAGGAGGTGACCATGGTACTAAGGTATCATGAGCATCAGGAATGGGTCATATTCGAAGTCTGCGATCTTGGGAAAACCAATCTAATAATAGGATGCCCATGGTTATGGAAGCATAATCCCGAAATTGATTGGAAAACTGGGAAAGTACACATGACTCATTGTCCTAAGGAATGTAATGTGTATGGGAGGAAGATGAAGAAGGAAAAAGAGAGAGAGAACGTCTGAGAAAGTATTCTGTTACGATGGAGGAAGTGGAGGATGAGGAGATGCCAAATGGGGAAGTGCTGATCATGATCGACAAAGAAGAGCAGAAGCAAACCTTTAGAGCAATTCATGGAGGACAGTCATGGGACAAGAATATTGTGAATGTGGAGAAGCCAGTGGAGGAGTGGGTGCCAAAAGTGTATCATGAATATCTGTCAGTGTTAGGGTATAGCACAGGTACAGGTGAACCTGTGGTATTCTGCCTGCAGGTAGCACAGGTGCAGGTATGGGTTTGTATATCTGTACCTGTGGCAACACCACACCTGTACTCATGGTGTTGCAGGTTGTCACAGGTTTGAGTAGTGATATATTTCATATCAGGTTTTGTGGTTCCAAAATTCTTCTGAGCTCTTTGCTTTGAGTTAAAAGAGTTTTTATCAAGTTTTATGAGAATCAATTGTTGTTACACTCTGTTAAGACATGTATCTGCCTGGTACTGTGGGATCTTATGACATACAATGATCTAATTCAGTCAAGTTGATGTTATTTTGCATGGTGACCTTGAGTGTTCCTTCCAAAAATTGCCTCCTCTCATGCCAAAACTACTCTGCCCAGATAGAATGCAGCAAATTACTAGTTTCTTGGTGTTCTTCATGATGGATAAAAAAGGTTGACAGATGATTTGTGAAAGAATTGAACATTATATCATAATTTATATGTGGATTCAAGTGTTGAAGCAGTATAGAAAAGTTGGATAACTTTCTAGTATAGCTACCTCTTACCTTTGATTTAGCTACACATAGTTTATGCCATGTTACTCAAGTGCTACTGTAGTTTTGAAACACCATACAAAACCTGTGCTTATAACCTGTACCTGCAGGTATGGTGTTTGTACAGGTATGGTGTCACAGGTGACAGGTGTGGTGTTGCCAGTGAAACCCATGGTATCACCTGTGCTACACCCTAGTCAGTGTTCCAGAAGAAGGAGTCTGAGTGAATGCTGGTGCAGAAGCCATGGGATCATGGGATCGAGATGAAGCCAGGGTTTGTGCCGAAGAAGTCGAAGGTATATCCATTATCTCTGATGGAACAAGAAGAAGTGGATGCATTCCTGAAGGAGCAATTGCGCAAAGGATACATACAACCTTCGAAATCGCCGCAGACGTCACCAATATTCTTCATACCAAAGAAAGATCAGAGGAAGAGGATGTGTATAGATTATAAGTATCTGAATGAGTGGACAGTGAAAAATGTGTACCCCCTGCCGTTGATCTCAGAAATAATTGACAAGGTGGGAAAAGGCAAGGTCTTTACAAAATTGGATTTATGATGGGGATACAATGTACAAATAAAGAAAGGAGATGAGTGGAAGGCCACATTTGCCATGCATCAAGGATCCTTTGAGCTGCTTGTCATGTTTTTTGGGATGACCAATAGTCCCCCAACCTTCCAAAATATGATGAACGACATTTTCAAGGATGTAATAGACAAAGGCATGGTAATAATATTTATTGATGACATTCTGATATTCACGGAGGATGAAGAAAATCATGAGGCAATAGTGCAGGAGGTGCTACGGAGGTTAGTGGAGAATGATCTATTTTTGAAACCGGAGAAGTGTGTGTTTGGGGCAACCGAGATCAAGTTCCTAGGATTATTGATCGGCCCTGACAGGATCAAAATGGATCCGATCAAGGTACAGGTGATCACAGATTGGCCTGCACCCACCTGCATCAAACCAGTTCAAGCTTTCTTGGGACTCGCAAACTACTATCGTCGCTTTGTGCATAATTTTCCAAAATTGCCGCACCCTTACATAACCTTATGTGAAAGGGAGTAGTGTGGAGGTGGGGAGAGCAGCAGCAGACAGCGTTTGCAGAGTTGAAAAGGAAGTTTGTGGAGGGACCAATATTAGCCCCAGTAGATTTCACATGCCCTTTACGAGTGGAATCAGAAGCATCCAACTTTGCTACTGGAGCAGTATTATCAATGCTGTGCAAAGATGACAAATGGCATCCTTGTGCATATTTGTCCCGAGGGTTGAATGATGTGGAGAGGAATTATGATGTGCATGACAAAGAGATGTTGGGGATAATACGAGCATTGGAGGCGTGGAGGCATTATTTGGAGGGATGTACGCATCAGATTGAGATCTGGATGGATCATCAAAATCTGCAATACTTCATGTCTGCTAAAAAGCTTAATCACTGGCAAGCGCATTGGGCGCTATTCCTATCGCATTTCAATTTTCACTTGGTCCACAAAGTGGGAAGCTTAATGAGGAAATTATCCAGATGTATTGATCACAAAAGGGGGGTGGAGGAGGACAATAAGAATGTTACCTTACTCAAACCTGAATACTTTCGCATTTGCGCTATGCATCAAGGGCATCTATTAATAGATAGCTCAGAAACAGAAATGTTGTCTAAAATTAGACAATGTTTGGAAATGGACAATGAAGTAGTGGAAGCCGTGAAAGCTCTGAAGGGAGAGAAGAAAGGTAATATTAAAGGAGATGAATGGGCTGAGGAACAAGGGCTGGTGTTATTTTGAGGAAAGGTGTATGTACCAAAGGATCAGGATTTGTGAAGGGAGATCGTCCAGTTACATCATAATACGCTGACTGCCAGACACCCAGGAAGATGGAAGACGTTGGAATTAGTAATGAGAAATTATTGGTGGCCTGGAATTTTGAAGTATGTGTTGGGGTATGTGGATGGATGTGATACGTGCATGAGGGGGAAGAAATTTCCAGAGAAACCTGCAGGAAAATTAATGCCGAACCCTATACCTAAAGCGCTGTGGCGAGATATATCTGTGGATTTTATTACTGGATTACCCAAGGCTCAAGGGTACGATGCAATATTTGTAGTATGCAACTGCTTCACAAAGGAGGTCCATATTATTCCTACTACTACAGAAACCTCATCATTGGGCTTGGTGTGCCTCTATCTAAATCAGGTATGGCAGTTACATGGGTTACCTGATACCATTATCTCCGATCGTGGACCACAATTTGCTTCCGCATTTATGCGAGAACTGAACAACATATTGGGAATTCAAACTAAATTATCTATGGCATATCACCCGCAGACTGATGGGCAGACAGAGAGAATGAACCAGGAGTTGGAGCAGTACCTACGTATGTTTGTCAACTACTGACAAACCAACTGGCCTGAATGGCTGGCAATTGCCAAATTTTCCCACAATAACAAATTCCATTTGGCTACTTGTATGTCACCCTTTTTCACAAATTATGGATATCATCCTTGCATGGGAGTAGAACCCAGAAGGGAAGTCAAAGTACAGTCAGTAGAAGACTTTGTATCTAAGATGCAAAAGATACAAGAGGAAGCAGAGGTGGCATTGAAGAAAGTACGTGATGACATGATGCAACACACAGATCATACTTGAGCATGCACTCCAGAGTACAAAGTTGGTGACTTGGTGTGGCTAAGTACCAAGGACCTGAATATTCCATGACTTTTGAGGAAACTTATGGAGAAACAAGTTGGCCCATATGCGATCTCTAAAGTGATCTCACCTAATGCAGTAGTGCTAAAATTACCCTGATCATTCAAGATTGATCCTGAGATTAACATATCCTGCCTATGCCCTTACCGCCTGCCCACTATTCCTGGCCAACAAACTACTCCGCAACCTCCGATAATAGTAGAAGGTGCTCCAGAATACATAGTTGAAGAAATTCTAGACTCACGTCTTCGATGGAACAAATTGGAGTTCTTAATAAAGTGGAAAAACTATACCGACGAGAATAATTCATGGGAGCCCAAAGAGAATTGTAAGCGAGCATGTAATGTGATCACCCAATTCTTTAAATGTAATCCGAATGCTCCGCATTGCATTACGAGAATGGTGTATGAGGGGATGAGATTCTGGCCTTACCAAAATTTCATGGAGGGGACAGACACAATATTTTCTCGCCTGGAAGTCAAGGCATAAAAGGGGGGTAATGTTAGGAAACCACCCAATTACCTAATAAAATTTCATATTTATTTTACTATGTCAAATTACACCCAATGACACCAAATGACGCCAAATGATGCTACACTTTGATAGCATGAGAATTTTATTTCGCATGCATCAAGATGTACGTGCATGTATGCATGCATTGGTAACAACAATGTACAATATATGTAACATAGTATATAAACCCTAAATATACACCTAGGGGACCCCAGTTGTGTTCTCTTAGGTATTCCACCTACACTTAAGGTGTAGCACAGGTATGGGTAAACCCATGGTAAACGGCCTACAGGTTTGACAGGTACGGGTATGGTTGCCGAAATGCCAAACCTGTGACATACCGTACCCATTTTGGCAGTGTCATGGGTATCAACAGTTATTTGAGTCACCGGCCGCAGAAGATGCCGGACATCAATCATCATGAGAAATGATGATGAAATCATTGTTTGTGAGTATTTTTACTTTCTTATTTCACAACTAACAGTTTTGTTAGGTCCTACTCTAGTGACATGAAGCGTATGAAATGGGCCCAAATGACTTTGATTGTTGTTTGGGCCCCAGGTAAGTTTTTCTTTGTTCATATCTTGTTTTTCTTTATTCAACTAACTTTATTCGCATTGTTTACAGGTTTTAAGTTACAATGATGTGACTACCATGACAACAATGACAATGACAACAATGGCCACCACCACCACCACCACCACCATCACCATCACCATCACCACCACAGCACCCCCAACTGCCGCTGCAAGCAACTGCTCGCAGGGTGGAAACAGGGAGTGACAACAATAGGGACAACGAGAAGAGGGAGCAAGCATGCTGATGACCACCACCACCACCACCACAACAACAACAACAACAACACAGCACCCCCGACCGCCACCACAAGCAACTGCTCATGGGGTGGAAATGGGGAGCAATGGGGATGGGGACAAGATGGAGCAGGCATGATGACGACAGCCCCTACCACCACCACCATCACAGCAACAAAGGGAGGGGCCGGCCACCAGGACATCACCACAAACCAGCACCCACCACCACCGCTGCGAGCAACTGCTCATGGGGTGGAGGGGGGTGCTAATGGATGGGGACACCAGGGGACGAGAGACGGTCGATGACAGCAACAACGACATGGACATGCAGAGGACGACAGGAGGCGGGGGGAATGGGGGAATGGGGGAACAATTATACGAGGGAGGGAGGCACAGGCCCAAACAACATGTATCGTTGTTTGGGCCCCAGGTGAATTATGTTCTTTTCTTTTCTTTATTTTTCATCATTCAACTAACTTCTACCTTTTTATCTACAGGTCTTATCTCACAACGACACGATGACACCAACCAGCATATGAAACAGGCCCAAACATCATTGGGTGGTGTGATGGGATGATGAAACAATGACATGACCATGACAGGGACGATGGAAATGATGGGGATGAGGGGACAATGGACACGGCGATGAGACAGGGATCCAAATTGTGTGAAATGGGCCCAGGTAAGTTTATTTCTCTTTCCTCTTTTTTCATTCAACTGATGACAGCACCCGCACCCAGCCCTGTGAGCAACTGCTCATGGGGTGGATTGCGGGTGCTAGCAGCATAGGATGACCAGGCCACATGGACAACGACAATGCAACAACAAGTGAGGGGGAGGTTTTTTTCATTAATTAGTATTGTCCCTGTTACTTAATTAGTTTAATGAAGTTTTTTAATATTTGTGTCACCCCTCATGCAAATGTAAGGCATTCTTCAATAAAAAAGCCTTATTGTCTGTTGCTTAGATATGTATACAGGGTGTAGTTAAGTTAGTTGAAAGTTATACAATACAATACACTATGTTAAACAATGTGGAACATCAACTAGAAGGCAAAAAAAAGAGTCAAAAACCACAGTGTATATTTGTGGTGTCACACCTGTGGTGTTTCACAACAGACCATGGTAAAAACCTGTCACCATGGGTGCGGTGTTAGAACGGGTGCAGTGTACACAGGTACGGGTGTGGTGTGTGAAAATTTACCCATGGTGTGACCCGGGCTACACCCTACCTACACTTGTGGTGTGAAACACCTTTCTCAACAAACTCACCTATTAATAACCCCTCACATCAAAACCATCAATTCCCCATCACTCGTGCGGATCCCACCCCCTTCTTGTAGAGAGAACCTGCACAGTCTAGCTAGCAGATAGTGGGTGTCGCCCTAACAGATGGGAAGGGGAAGTCACGAGAAGCTCAAGAAAGGCCAGGACTGGATGTGATGGAGCATCAGTGAGTGATTTCAGAGGAAGCAGCAAGAAAAGAGTTGCAGAGGGAGATGCTAGATCAAGAAATAGAGGCACTGTACTTGATACTGGATGGGGAAGAGTAAAAAAAAACTTTATTTTAATTTCAATTTTTTTTTCTTTTGATGTGGAAATGAAATCGTGATGTTTTCTTTTGAACTGAATGAAAATAAGAAAAATCTGTTTCTGGGACTTGTTGTCGTAAGTATTGTGAGGTAAAATAAATGAAAAAGACATTACAAAATAAGGGAAAGGCTCAGTAAATCATCATGGCTGAAAACCCTTTTAGAGTTTGCGCAACCACGCTATAATGCGATATTGCGACTTGTATGGTACACTAAAAAGAAATCGCAGAGGTGAATATGATGTTAAAATAAAAGAGAAGAAAGAGAGAATTATTTGTCTATGGGGTCCAGGAAATCTTTGTTAATGTCTTCATCAATGTCGGAGGTTTTTCGAAGTGCTTCGAGTCTTTCTGTGTCAATGTCGAGGAAGTTTGGAGGGAGTGGAATTGATTTTCTAGCTAAGTAGGGAAGGAGTTGAAATGCAGCGATGGGATGATGTAGTACTGATCCATCGAGTTTGCAGAGGATGTAGGCTCCTCCATAGTTTTGGTTGATAACAATGAGGGGTCCAAGATATCGAGGTCACATTTTTTGATTGACACAACGGGCAAGTTCTGAGGCAGTTGACTCACAGTTGACTTGTGGTTGACTTGTGGTTGAGCACCTCATTACATAATCCTACCAAATTGAGCACTTCGATTTATGGATCCTTTTACATAAGAACAAACATCTGTTAAAATCAATTGCTTCATGATAGTGATCAGTGACTGGCATCAGACTCTTGCATGGCATAGGAGATGATAGAATAAAGAGTCCAGATATCCAGTCAAGCCAGAAGGTGTGAACATGTTGAGAACTGTAACAAGCATGATCACGCGACATGTGGGAACCTGCTGAACTCGCATCGACCCTACCCTATTTCACTCTATGTAACATCTGTAAGTCTTTTCACTGTTATTCTTTTCAATTACTAACATTTTTTTTCTATTCATCATTAGGTCATCTCATGCAAGATACAACAATGACACACGCTGCCTCCTCCCCATCCAAATTGGATGTGAGGAATTTTATTTCAGGTTTGAAGGTTGTGAGGGGTGGTTGCTGGGGATCCTACCCACCAGGTTGGAGATGAGGGAGTGCTCAAAGCACTACCACCATGAGCTGACAACAACTGCCTAACACCGGCCCAGAAGACGTCGATCATCAACGTCTCTTGGGCTGTAGGTAAGTTTTTGTTATGATTCATTTTGTGTAACTAATCTTGTTCTTTTAATACCCTCTTTAGTTCTGCCTACCACAATGGCTACACCACCTTCCGAACAACAGCAAACAATAACATTGCACCACTACAACAGGGTGTTGAACACTGCCACAACCACAGAGACAGCAGAAACAGAACAGAAACGACAACAGAGCAACACTGGGAGGCTTGAGCTACGGCAGGGTGTAGACAAGTGATGCAACCATGGAGATGGCAGAGATGCAGTGGAAACAGAACAGAGACGACAGAAGAGGAACACCAGGAGACTCGAGCAGCTGCCAGGTACGCCACCCTCACCCCTGCTTCACTCCCCATCCCCCTTGAACCTAGCACCCACCACCGCTGCAAGCAACTGCTCGCAGGGTGGATTGCGGGTGCTACTGGTGAACACTCATGGGGTAGAATCTCCTGGTGCTATCGACCATTGACAACCATTAGCGACAACAGATAAGTAATTTTCTTTTCTTTTCTCTTTTCATTTTAATGTTGCTAATTAATGTTTTTAGGTGCTCATTTTACTATTTGATGCCAGCAACACCTGGAACAACAAAATCCCCCCGATAGCACCCACCCACAATGCTATGAGCAGCTGCTTGTGTGCATTACAAGTGCTGGCAGCATAGGACAATGATCTCGAAGCCCCACGATGACATGGCACCCACCCCCAGCCCTACGAGCAACTGCTCATGGGGTGGATCACTGGTGCTCGCATCAACAATGATGGCGACACATGCTGGGCCCCAGGACGACTGACATAAGTGATGGTAGCAGCAGCAGAGAACCCTACAAATGCACACCAATGAGGCCCAAGAGACATCGATGCATCTCTTGGGCCACAGGTGAGTTTCTTTTATTCATTTTCTGGTAATTCCTAACTAATCTTACACTTTTTCATGGGATCTCTAGTCCTAGTTTTTACGATGACAACCAGCCTTCCAAACCACCATGATCATTCACTACAGCTTTAAGCAACTGCTCACGGTGTAGATCAGGGGTGGAAACATGCTATGCAACCATGGAAATGGCAGGGTGTGAGCTGGTAGCAACAGCAATATCATGTATTGTAGTTCTAATTAGAAATATTAAATTGTTGCAGTTCCAAGTACAAAATAAAGTTTTCAAGTGAACTATTCTCAATGTCAATGAGCCAAACTGTCATGAAATGAATAGTAGTTATTACTAAAGTATATTACATAACTACAAATGTCAACTCCCAGTCAAACATGAGTCAAACATGAGTTAAGTACAAGTCAACTACGAATCAACTGCCTCAAGGCTTGCCCATTGTGTGAGTGCCTTCTTGATTTGTGTGTTTCGAAGTAAGACTAAGTCACCTTTTTTGAAGTTGTAGTCACGCATTGTACATATGTGGGCAAGTTCAAAATGTCTCATGGCTTTGAGTCGAGCACTGTAGACTTTTGAGAATATATTTTCAAGGTCAGCTGATCATTTCTGAAGTGCGATGGCTTGTCAAGCAATGAGATCAGAAGTCAATAAGATAGAATTGGGGGGCAGTTGCAATTTGCAAATATGTTGCTTTGGAGATGTCAAGGGGGATGAGTGGATGTGATCTGGTGACTGCAAAGTAAGGAGAACAACCCATTCGTTTACAAACTGTGACACATTCTGCCCAGAACATAGAGTGTGCTGCAGTGGACCATTTCTTCTGGTCTCTGTCGATGGCTTTGAATAACGATTGTTGAATGTCAAAGTGGGTTCTTTTGATGAGTCCATTGGCACAAGAGTTGTAACCACTGATTTGAATATGATGGATATGGTACCGTTTCACAAGGTATTCGAGGGCTGTGATAAAGGGGCCACCATTGTCGGTAACGACTTTGTATAGGGAACCCCATGGCAGTGACAGATGATGTCTTTGTAGATCCAATCGCCAATGGTATTCACAGTTTCACATCGAAGCTTTCACCATTCTGGGTAGGTCATGATCAAACATCTACCTTGGATGATGTATTCAAATCTGGCAGAGGGCAGTAGGTGCATAGTATTGATGTAGACTTTGCCGAATAAGGGAGAGGGAGTGGCAACTGTAGGCAGAATGAGGAGATTTTGAGTTTGTCAGACTTGGCAGAGGTGGCATGAGCAAATATACCATGCGATGTCGGCTTTCATATTGGGCCACCAAAATTGGAGTGCAATGAGGGCTTTTGTAGAGAACACCATCTTGTGACCAATATCATTGTGAGCTGCACGAATAATTTCAAGGCAACATTCAGGGATAGCGACAATCTTGTGGGCTCCATGCAAATATTTTTGCCAAAGTTTTCTGGAATCTAAAAAGAACTTGGTGCAATATCGCATGAAGGTGATGTAGTCAGCTTCTGAGAGGTCT
Source organism: Tricholoma matsutake (assembly GCA_026075535.2). Lineage (NCBI taxonomy): Eukaryota > Fungi > Basidiomycota > Agaricomycetes > Agaricales > Tricholomataceae > Tricholoma > Tricholoma matsutake. The sequence goes on along the minus strand of AP026543.1, from coordinate 8,785,710 downwards.
GGTGGTCGTTGTAAATCTTCAAGCCATTTTTGGACACAAAGAAGTCATTTGTCATCTTGTTTGGCATGTTCGGAATGAGGGGCATCTGGGTAAGTGACGTCCTCCCCCTTACTGAGATCTGAAGGGAGGGCAAAAGTTGGATGTAGTGAATGGGATGGGAATGGGTGAGTCATGATAGGGTTGATTTGATGAACGGAACCGTGTAGGCAGTCAATCCAGTCTCCAAAGTTTTTGTCATTGGACTGGATATCATCTCTGTCTTGGGGGGGTCATTGCAAAAGTCTGCGAAAAGTGAGATTCATGGGCATTGAGTGTAATAGATCCGAAATGACTATAGTAGCATTTTTGAAGACTGTCAGGGTCACACTGAGCTAGGAAGAATCTGACTGCGATGTGCAAAGTGTCGACGGAAAGAATGAGGGGTGCATTCGAAGTGTAGTTGATAGCACAAATTGCAGGAGAAGTGATGAGAGTGTGCTTCAGGTCTTCTTGTGCTGCAAATTGTGTGGGTCTGAATTCAAAAGGTACATCTTTTCATGTGAGGTTGATGAGAGCGGCAGCTCATTTAGCAAAGTCCTGGATGAATATTCAACAAACTCCTATAGTTCCTAGAAAGGCTTTGACTTTGGTGAGACTCTGACATGGTCCCCATTTGCTGATGGTGTCGATGTGAGTCAGGTCAGCCATGCAGCCATTGATGTTGCAACAATGTCCTAAGATGGTGATTTCAGGGATGCAAAGGAATAACTTGGGTTCTGAGAATGTTCCTCCACAGTATTTCATGTGTTGGACGATGTGATTGAGGTTTTTGAAGTGTTCCCAAATGAAACAACGGATCACTGGGTTCTCGGGAATAGTTTCGTAACTACCATCTGGAAGCTGGTATTGCAATGTCGGCCCTTTAATGGGGGCATCATCAATGTACAGGATAGTGACATGAGGGATCTCGGGTTGAAGGATAAAGGAGATGTTGTCATGCATAGTTGGAATGGAATTGGTCCAACCCATTGGTAGGGTGATGATTTGAAGTGTGCCGAAAGGGGTTTGGAATGTCGTTAAATCATGCAATGACTCAGCGACCTTTCTTTCATCAAAGGCAACATAAAGGTCTAGCATGCCTCCACAGGCATGTCCAGTGAACTGTTCTGCTAAGTGTTCGGGGATGGGAACAACACCTGAGTGTTGGATGGTGACTTTGTTGAGCTGTTCACAGTTCGAAGCACTTTGCCATCTTTCTTTGTGATGCAGAACCATCGCAAGCGATACAATGAATTTGAAGGTTCGTAAACTCCAGCTTTGAGCTTCTTCCTGAGTATTTTGCAGACATCGGGATAGATGCCTGGAGGAATCAGAATATTGCGTTCAACCCATGGCATGTGGGGTATGATGGGGAATTTGATAGGAGGAGAGAGGTTGGGGCAAAAGCTTCCACATTTGTTTTCAGTCCATGCAAAACTGGTTTCTTGATTTCAAATAAAGTCATGCATGAGATTTTGTTCTTCTGGCCAAAGGAAATCGCTGGGATGATTTTTGTCGATAATAGCTTTGCATTCGAGAGAGTATCGAGGAGTTGGTGAAAATGTCAGAGGATGGGGATTGAGTTTTGGCATGTCTTTGAGGGGATCGCTGGTGATGTTGCAAACAATTCAAAATCAATCAGGAAGGTCAGTAATGACTGGGCAAACTTTGAGAGCGACAGGCTTGTAGTTCTTCTTGCTAGCTGCAAAAGCAGGGTATAGAGAGTCGGAAGATAAATAGGAAGGGGAACATATTGATGAATCTTGCATAGGGGTAGCCATTGAGGCCAATAAAAATGTAGCATACTGGCTGCTTGCTGTTAAATAGAGATTGGCAATAATATTGGAATGGGGAATAGAGTTCGAAGAAGGCAAGGAGTCAACATCAGGAATAATCGCAGTGCGTTCAATAAATATAGAGGTGGTGGAATGGTTGAAAGAAATGATGAGCGCACACTGATTAGTTTCCAAAAATTTGTCCTCTAGTTGTGAAAATCCACATGAATGACTTTGTGACGAGTCATTGATCAAGGGAAGGTTGGTATAGCAGACAATCGGGTCGAGTTAGGATCAAAGATCGTAATAGTTTGTGATTCATCACTCCAGTTTTTGATTGCGCTTTTGGTGACGACATCAAAGGGGCATCCGAGTAGAATGTTGTAGGCAGGGTTTCGAATAATATGGATCTGCATGTAGATCGTGATTGTACCAACTTCGCAGGGCACATTTTGGGCTAAACCTAAACTGTTAAGACTATAGGTCTTCGACTCAGCCTCAGCTTCATATATCGCAGTTGGAGGCTTTCCAACTGTATTGGTGTCACACTAGGAGACTTTCCTAGTGTATCAGGCTTCCTGCCTTCACTTGGGTACTTCCTCAAGTAATCACAGCTATCTGTACTCAGAGGCTTTCTGAGTAGACCATTTGTTTGTGTATCACAGTTGGAGGCTTTCCAATTGTCGAGTTCGGGTTATCACAGCTAGGGGCTTCCTAAGCTGTCTAGTTCGGGTTATCACAGCTAGGGGCTTCCTAAGCTGTCAAGTTCGAGCGTATCACAACTAAGGGACTTCCTTAGTTGTCGAGTGTTCTGGTTGAGTCTAAGACCGTTGGTTGAATTAGGTCAAGCTGGAGAATACACAGAGTGTAGCTACAGCTTATATACTGTTCTAGGACTACCTATCATCCAATCGGAAAGTGAGATGCTTATCAGGTAAATATAGACAAGAACAATAGAGACAATAGACCTCATGCCTCGCATGAGGCGTCCGATGTCAAGGAGTGCTGCGGTGCAGCATTATCAGAGAACAATAAGAGAATAGCCTCATGCTACGCATGAGGTGTCCGATGTCATGGATCCAATGTCAAGGATCCAATGTCAATCGTGGGGGTCCGATGTCCTGGACCTCATGTAAATGGGGTTGTCGTACCACGGTGCATGTGGGAGTGGGTTCAGGTGTATGGAGTCACCACACGTCAAGGTGTCTTCCATCAGAAGAGAGTCGAGTCGAATAAGAAAAAATGAACTGCCCGTACTTGCGGGTTCCTGTAGACAAATCATAACATCACCCTCTCTCTATCTTCGAAGTCACTGACTTCGATCAAAATCTCTTTCTCCTCTCTAGTCAGGAGGTGGGGTGGGATTGTGGGGTTTGAGGGAATCGGTTGGAGTGCAGCAGTGTTCCCAACTCTCCATGTTCTCTGAGCAGGAGCCTCTTTGCCAGACCATATCCGCTTTCTTCATCGTAATGGGTGTTCTACTGGAGATCGATCCACAGGGGTCTGCTCACACCCGCCAGTGGCCTCATGCCAGGGTGAAGCCCTGTTCGGTTGACACAGAAGTCCTCCGGGATGTAGTCTTCCCCGTCTCGTTCTTCCTTGAAACACCATTCTTCATATTGGGTCCTCACCCAGGTGTAGTCCGCCTTCGTGCTCCTCCAGGCAAAGAGGCAGCATTTGGGACAGGTCGAGGACATCCTTCTTATCCAGTCGTCCCTTGTAATCCAGAAGGGAATCCCATGCGGGCATATCCATGCGGGTCTGCCAGGGAGTATGTTCGTCAGCGGTCGTTGGTCGATGACCATTCGCCCAGTCCTTGCTGGGGTTCGTGGTAGGTGTAGTGTCGATGGGGTGGGGAGCATTCTGTGGTTTCTTTCATGGTTGGTTCAGTGGGTGTCTTGGTCTTGGTTCTGGGGGGTTCTACAGCTGTCATCGCTGTTTATATGCTCCAAGGATTTTCTTGGCGTGTTTCAGGTTTCCCTCGGGCTCCCAGGAGTTCTCCGAGGTCGGGTATCCGACCCACTTCACTAAGAAGTGCATGGTCCTTCCTTTCTTTTTATGTCCGATGATCGCTTCCACTTCGTACTCCGATTCTCCTTCTATTAGGTCCGGCGGAGGTTCTGGGAAGTTTGGACTGTGCATCTCGGTTTCTTTATATGGGGTGAGGAGTGCCGCATGGAATACTGGGTGTATTTTCCATTGGTTTGGTAGCTTCAGTCGGTAGGAGAGGGGGCTTAGAACCTTCTTGATGGAGAATGGTCCTTCTCTTTTGGGTGTGAGTTTCTTTGTTGCATGCATCATTTTGAGGTTTTTTGCTTCTAGCCACACCCTGTCTCCTTCTTTGAATGGCGTGAAGTGCCGTGTGGTTCTTTCTGCCATCAGCTGTCTGGCCAACTCATGAGTTGCCTTTGCTTCATCTCGGGCTTGTTGCAACACAACTATCCATTTCTCTATAGCCAGTATGTTTGTTTTTAGGTATGGGAGCGGGATCGCCTTTGGTTCATAGCCCATCATCAGGTAGAACGGGGAGCTTTTCTGGGTGGAGTGCGTCCTTTGGTTGTGCGTGAACTCTGCTGTTGGAAGGAAGTGCTTCCATTTCTCTTGGTTGTTCGAGCAGAAGATCCGCAGGTAGACTTCTACTTCCTGATTCACCCGTTCTGTTTCTCCGTCGGTCTGGGGGTGGTATGCCATACTCATTGCCAGCTTGATTCCGAGCAGTCTTCCTAATTCTTGGAATAGCTGCGAGGTAAATCTGGGGTCCCTGTCTGATATCATCTTGTCTGGAAGGCTGAACCGTTTGTAGACGTAATCCAGATAGAGGGTCGCTGCTCCCAATGCATCAATCATTTTCTTGCAAGGGATGAAAATTACCCCCTTCGTAAGCCCATGGTCTACCACGACCATGAGCGCATCATAACCATTGGACTCCGGTAGGTCAGTTATGAAATTGGTCGTCACCATCGCAAATGGCCTTGTCGCTTCGGATTTGATTGGTTGTAGGGGCGGTGTCATCGGGTGGGTGTTGACTTTCATCTGTTGGCATGTAGCGCATCTGGCGACATAGTTCTTGATGTACGTCATCATTCCTGGCCACCAGTAGTCCCTTCTAACCATTTCGGTTGTCTGCCATTGTCCTGGGTGTCCACTGGTTACCCCTTCGTGGTATTTCTGTACCAGCTTCTTTCGTATGTCCCCGCTGTCAGGGACGTAGCATCGATTCCGGAAGAATAGGAGGCCGTCCTCGATCTTCCAGTCTTCCAATGCTGACTTTATTGGCGGTGCTCCTTTGGTCTTTAGCGCCTTGATTGCGCTCTTCACCAGGTCATCTTTCATGATGCTCCCCGCAAGGAGGTCATGTAGTTCAGTGTCAATGAATTTCACGAATACCGTCTCTGGTAGCATCGTGATATCTTCATTGTTGTTGTCTTCTTCCGGTACGTGGTCAGCCCTTCATGATAAAGCATCACTCTGCACCATTTGAGATCCGGGCATGTGAACAAGCTGTAATTCGAATTCTGATAAGAATAAGCTCCATCTTGCCTGTCTCCTGTTTAGTTTCTGTGCCATTCGGAAATATGTCAGGTTCTTGTGATCTGAGAGAATTACTACCGGGTGATCTGAGCCCATCAGGTAGTGCCTCCAGGTTTCTAGCGATTGTACTATCGCGAGTAGTTCCCTGTCATAGATTTCATAGTTTCGTTCCGTTGGTGTCAATGCATGCGATATATATCCGCATGGGTGCCAATCTCCATTTGTGTCCCTTTGTCTCAGCACTCCTCCTGTTGCGTGTTTCGAGGTGTCTGATTCAATTGTGAATGGTCTTGTTGGATCTGGCATCAGCAGTACCGGTGCTTCTGCAAATTTCCTTTTCAGCATCTGAAAGGCTTTTTCGCATTTGGTTGTCCAGTCAAACATCTTGTTTTTCTTTGTTAGTTCATTAAGCGGTCTGCTTGTCTCCACGAAATGTCCGATGAATTTCCTGTAGAAATTCCCAAACCCTAGGAAGGATCTGACTGCCTTTACGTTAGTCGGGGTAGGCCAATCCTGTATACCTGCCAGTTTCATGTCATCCATGGCAATTTCATTGGGTCAGATGATTAGACCCAAGAATTCCACTTCGTGGATGTCAAACTTGCACTTCTCTGGCTTCAGGTATAAGTCGTTTTCTGCCAGTCTCTGCAGTACTCTTTTTGTCCTTTCCTGGTGTTCATTCTGATCCTCAGAGAATATCAGGATGTCGTCCATGTAGATGACGAGCCATTCCTCTCCGATCATGTCACGGAATATCTCGTTCATCATTGCCTGGAAGGTTGCTGGTGAGTTGCATAATCCAAAGAACATCACCATTGGTTTGAACAGCCCCCGATTTGTCTTGAAGGCTGCCTTCCATTGATCTCCGTCTTTGATTCTGACGTTGTGATATCCCCATTGGATGTCCAATTTTGTAAACCATTTTGCCCCTCTTAGTTTGTCCAACAGGTCCCCTACCAGTGGCAGTGGGTAGGTGTTCTTGATCGTTCCGTTATTCAAGTACCTGTAATCTTGACAGGGTCGTAACACATCCGAGTCCTTTTTCACAACGAAGAAGAATGGTGATGCCATGGGCGATTTCAATGGTCGGATGTATCCTTTCTGCAGGCTTTTGTCGAGTTTCTTTTGTTCTGCTGGTGACAGTGGGTATACCTTGCAATCCTTTGCCATAAAGTCTGATTTGAGGTCTATTGCGTGATCCCAGGGTCTTGGTTCTGGGAATCTTTCCGATGCTTCCTTCTCAAATATCCATCGGTACTCTTTGTATTGCTCTGGGAGTAGTTCATCCAGGGTCTTCTGTTCCAGGTCTCCTTCCTTTTGATGCGCCAAGTGCTGTGAGACCGATATCTTTGCCCTAATCCAGACGTTCTGCCCATAGATGTATCGCGGTGTTCCTCTTGCCTTTACGAGTCGGGAGATCCTCCTCATTGATTGGGAGTACGAGTATCTTGGCTCATTGTACTCTTCTGTCAGTGGGGTTTTCCTTGGTTCGAAAATGCCAATGACGGGTTCCCCTCAGATGTAGGCAATTAGTAGTTCATCGTCCACAATCTCTTGCATGGGTGTCTCCTCTGGTTGTCCTGTTGTTCGTTCCGTTGCCTGTTTGTGGTTTGCCGATGCTGGGTTTTCCTTCCCAGTGCTTTCTTCGTCCTGTGGCCCAATGGGCTCCGCATCATGAAGAGTTGCAACTGCAATCTCTTCGTCGTTCACTTCTTCTATCGTTGCCCTTCTGGTCTCGGTGGGCATTCTGTTTCTTTTTGGTTCGGTGTGGAGGGCTCCTCCCATCACCTTTGCTTTGGCGATGATTCTTCGGCATTGCTCAAGCCATTCTTCTTTCGTCGGTGTCTTTGTCTTGGAAAGGAGTCTTTCTCTTTCCCTGGCAGCTAGCCTCTTGAATTGCGCCCGTTGCTCTTCTCTCGTCTTTATTTTGAGATCGATCTTTTCTTTTTCTCTGGCGACTATTCTTCGGCACCATGCCTGTCGTTCTTTTTTTGTCATGTTGAAGGGGTTCTCCTTTTCCTCAGTTCCCTTCTGGCGCCATGATAGGCACCCTTCATTGGGTTTCTTGGTTTGCACCCTCCCGATGAGGGTTCTTCCTTTCCCATATGAGAGTTCTGTGTGACCCTCATTCTTCGCCCTGAACTGGAAGGTTCCGGTCCTCCAGTTGATCACAGGGTTAATCTTCCTGAGCCATGGCAGGCCCAAGATGATTGCTTCTCCTCCTAATCCCGCGATCAGGAAGGTCATCAGGAATGTTCGCCCATTGATCGTTAGTGGTCCCCTGGCATATTGGGAGATTTCCCCTTTCTTGTTTGGGGTTCCATCCATGTTCTTTACTTTGATGATTCTTTCCAGGGGGCGCAGTCTGAGTCCGTTTTCCTCTGCAAATTTGTGGCTCATGAATACTCCTCCCACTCCTGAGTCGAGTAGGGCTTCGGTTTCGATGACTTTCCTCCCATCTGCTCCTAGCACTTTGACATCTAGATGCATAGATTGATTATTCAAAGTGGCTAGTAGTACAGAGCTAACGGAAAGTTTGGTGGTACCTGGCATCGAGGCAGGCCACCTCTTTAAAAACCCTCATCCTCAATTGCGGCGAGAGCCCTCGTCCTGTCTTCTTCATCGAGGTCCTTTATGATTGCTCGGATCTTTGAGTAGGCCTCTTCACCTTTCTTCTTTTGGGATGACCAGTTCTCGGTTCTCATTTCCCCTTTCTTGTGTTTGGTTGCTCTGTGCCCGGGTTGGTGGCACACAAAGCATAGCCCCTTCTTCATGTGTTCGACCCTCTCCTGGTCAGAGAGTCAGTTGATTTCTAGTGGGGTTTCTTTTGGTTTCAAGTTTGTGGGCTTCTTTGCCCAGCTCTCCTGTAATTTCCCAGTGATTGCTTTTGCTCTCCTCCATTGTCTGTCATATTTGGAGGCAGCGTTGATCATCCCCTCAAGGGTTATGGGGATCGTTTCCATGTTGAATACTCTTTCAAGGAGCTTGGGGTTTAACCCATCCATGAAGAGTTTGATCAGGGCGGTATTGTCATTGATCCCCGCCTTCTCTTGCAGGATTCAGAATTGCGCAATGTAATCCTCCAGGTCCTGTCCCTGCTTTAGTGTTTTCATTTTGGTTCTGGCTCTGCCAGCTTCATCGATCAGGGTGAACGCTACTTTGAGCGCCGTTTCGAAGGTTGACCATGTCCCTAGGTCTTCCTTTTCTGCCCATGTCTGTGCCCAGGGCATGGCGGTTCCTCCGTTCATAAATGACAACGCAAAGATGATTTTCTTTTCATCTGTGTCATAGATTCTGTGGTTTACTCTTAGATAGAGTTTCACTTCTTGTAAGAACTTTGCAGTTCTAGTTCGGTCCCCTGTGAAGTCAGAGGGGGTTCAGATTCTAATCTCCTTGTTTGATGCAGTGGGTTCGGTAGACATGTTATCGGGGATGTTGTCGTTTGATAAGGAGAATGGGTCTCGTTCTGGGGTTTCTTCTTTGCTTGTCAGTCTGAAGTCTTCTTCAGTGAGGTATCTTGGTTCCTCGTCTTCTGTTCGCTTCGAGAACCACTTTTGTGCTGGTTCTGAGTATCGTACTAGTCGACCTTGGTATCTATACCATGAGGTTCTTCCTGATGTTGATGCTCCTGTCGGAGGTCTGTCTGGGCTTTGTCTGAAAGACGTTGTGTCTGCACCTAGGTAGGTGGACTTCGTAGATCAGCTTGACCTTTTGTTAAGACTATAGGTCTTCAACTCAGCCTCGGCTTCGTATATCGCAGTTGGAGGCTTTCCAACTGTATTGGTGTCGCACTAGGAGACTTTCCTAGTGTATCGGGCTTCCTGCCTTCACTTGGGTACTTCCTCAAGTAATCATGGCTATCCGTACTCAGAGGCTTTCTGAGTAGACCGTTCGTTCGTGTATCACAGTTGGAGGCTTTCCAATTGTCGAGTTCGGGTTATCACAGCTAGGGGCTTCCTAAGCTGTCTAGTTCGGGTTATCACAGCTAGGGGCTTCCTAAGCTGTCTAGTTCGGGTTATCACAGCTAGGGGCTTCCTAAGCTGTCGAGTTCGAGCGTATCACAACTAAGGGACTTCCTTAGTTGTCGAGTGTTCTGGTTGAGTCTAAGACCATTGGTTGAATTAGGTCAAGCTGGAGAATACACAGAGTGTAGCTACAGCTTATATACTGTTCTAGGACTACCTATCGTCCAATCGGAAAGTGAGATGCTTATCAGGTAAATATAGACAAGAACAATAGAGACAATAGACCTCATGCCTCGCATGAGGCGTCCGATGTCAAGGAGTGCTGCAGTGCAGCATTATCAGAGAACAATAAGAGAATAGCCTCATGCGTAGCATGAGGTGTCCGATGTCATGGATCCAATGTCAAGGATCCGATGTCCTGGACCTCATGTAAATGGGGTTGTCGTACCACAGTGCATGTGGGAGTGGGTTCGGGTGTATGGAGTCACCACACATCAAGGTGTCTTCCATCAGAAGAGAGTCAAGTCGAATAAGAAAAAATGAACTGCCCGTACTTGCGGGTTCCTGTAGACAAATCATAACATAAACTGTGATCGATACCTCCATTGGTGGACTGGAGAGGAATATGAATAGATGGGTCGTAAGCAAGACCAAGTTTATGGCAGACTTCTTTGGACATTGCAATGATGGAAGAGCCTGGATCAATGGCACTTTCAACAGGGATTTGCCCATTTACATTCATCATGACAGAATGAATTGAATGTGATTCCTTTGCTGTGACAAAGGGTGTAGGAATATCACCAGGACAAAGAGTGTTGATAATATTAGTGTTGCCATGGCTCGAGCCACATTTTTTGCTATCTTGGGAAATTACATAAAATCACTAAAATATTTGAGGAGCTAGATCCCATCAAAGGCCGAGGGATCTGGCTCCTCAAATATTTTAGTGATTTTACATAATTTATTTCCCAAGATAGCAAAAAATGCAGCTCAAGCCATGGCAACATTAGTTGATATAGGTTTCATAAGGATCGTTGATCATGAGTACCTCTTGATTGATGAGGTGTGGCACATTATTGCCTTCTTGTTGTAGAACGCAACGAGGAGTAAACTGTTCTTTCCATCTCATACGAACTTCGGGGGATAACAAAAGTAGTTCCTCAGCGGTAAGAGTGATCATGGGGGTCTTCATAGATTGATTGAAGATGTCCTGTGCAATTTTGTCGTTCTGGATAGGGGCTAAGGTATGGTACAATGGACCTTCGCGTTTTTTGCCTTTGCTGGGAGACACAAAGTTTTGTTCATGCAGTGGCAAGTACGAATTCTCTTTTGCTGTGGCATATGGATGAACTGGGGGTTGCAATGTAGAGGCCAGTTGCGATGTAGAGGCCAGTTGCGATGTCGAAGTGGAAGTCGATGAAGATGTGATTGTCGAAGTAGAGGGATTGGCGGCCATAGACGATATTGATGGCACAACAATAGTTGGAATGGGTGGTACAACTGGCACCGGTGGTGGGTTCAAATGTTCAATTGTAGGTGCGACAGATGCATCCTGATCAGGTTGTGCGAAGGTTATACCACTTTGTAAGTGTAGAGCTCTTGTTCAAGGCAGGCAATGCGAATTTTGGCAGAGGTGTTTACATCGTTGATCTGATAGATTCCTCTGGGGGCTGGGGCAGGGGATGCCAATGGTGTGATGCCATACAAGAGAGCAGGGACGGTATTGGCATCAGGGTTTTGACAAATTCACTTGTCAATGCAATCCTTGATACAATGACCAGGGATGTTTTGAGGTGTGAACTGTCCATTCAGAAGCACAACCTTGCCTTCAGCATTCTTCTTGCACTTTCCATTGTTAATATATGCTTGACAGACTAAGCAATCACTGATGAAGTGTCCCAAAAGACTGCAGAAAATGCAGAGTAAATTTTCGAGCTGGTCCTGGCAAAATCCCTGATTAACACAAGGGGAATTGTTGCTGCTATTGTTGGGGCAAGAACCTGCTAAGGCAGTGATGAGAGTGGTGCGAATTTCTCGAGAATCACCAATAAATCCTCTGTTTTGATTTGTGGGGACAAAGTAGAAGTAGTAGGGATTGAAGTCGAAGTCAAAGATGAGGATGGGACTTGCAAAGTTGTGGCCAAGGGAACTCACAAAGATGTGGTGCCTGCTAAAACAAATTTCATGGCAGCATGGATGTCATTGAGAGGATAAGGGTCATCTGGATAATGATTGGGGAATTTGAGTTTGAGACAGCACATGATTCATGTCCATAATCCTGGTTGAAAGCTGTGAATGAAAGCCCTGCTTTGTTTGGCAGCTGAGAGTCAATTTTTTGTGGTGAGGAATTTATTGATGTTGTAGAAAGACCAATAATATAATCCTAATTCGTTCGCGTCATAGATACCAATGTGAAGTTGTTCACCAATAGGCTTATCCATATCTGTGATTGACCACTTGCAGTCGTCTTCGGATCTGGGGTACAACTTATGAATAGCAGTACGAAATGTGTTGAACAAAACTCCTGCATCATATTCTGGGATTGATTCCCAAAGTTTGGAAGTATTGACATCGACGTAGCAACAGGTGTGCTTCTTCATGTCTTCAGAATTGGTAATTCCACATGCTGGAAACAACATTTTGAGTTCATTAAAGTACCTGCGAAGTTCTTGAGGCTGAGTAGGATCGAACTTCAGAGCCGTGGAATGACCACGAGCTGGCATAGTGGCTTGTGTAGTCATGAATGCAATAGCTCTTGGGGTAGGGGTTAGGACTTGGGTGATAGATGGTAGAGGTGTTGAAGTTGTTGGAAGGATAACTGAAGCGGTAGAAGATGAGGATGAAGACAATGGAATAGATGAAGGGAAAAGTTGACAATGAGTCGATTCTGCTTCGGTAACTGGGATTAGGATATCTCCCGATTGTTCAAGAGATTCGAAGGTGTGGTGAGTATTGATTTGAAGGTTTCTGGCTTGTGTTGGCCTAAGCTGGGGAATTTGAGATGGATTAGGTGATGAAATGATTCAGAAACCCCTCACGGTGGGCTCCAGAATGATGATGCTCAACCTGGAAACTCAAACAAAACCCAAAAACAAGGTTCCAAATGATCTAACATGAGTCAGAGGAAGGGTGTGAGGTACCAAATATCACCACACCAAACCAAGGGTTAGATATGAAGGACAAAGGTGTACAAAGGTGTACAAAATGCTGCGAAGTACTACAATGCACTACAAAGATACATGAATCTGTTCATGAAGTCGTGAGTGAGTTTCGAAGGAAATGATAGATTCAGATGATAATGAAAGGCAATTGGAGGCAATAATGACGATATGGGATGATGACAATAAGGTGAACAATGAGAGACAATAGTTTCAGGATACCAAGTAGCGGAATGAAGAAGTTTGTGGTAAACCACAGAGCTTTGGACTAAGACTAGAGCTAAAATGTAAGAGCTGAACTCTTAAGTTGGATGATAGATGATATGTGAAGACAACTTCTTGTTGAAAGCAGTAAATAGTACAAGCTTATATATGTTTTAGAGAGATAGTACTAAAAGGGGGAAAAGGCCATGAGGCAAACATGTGGTAGACATAAGGCAGTGAAAAAGGTGTCAAAATCACAAAGTAAATGAGAAATGATGAGAAGGAAAGTGTGCAATAGTCATAATATATCAAAGCTCCTTGTCTTGTTGTTCCAATAAATCAAGAAAACATCAAAAAGTGCCTCGATGTGCACTAAAGTGCTAGCTGTTGTGTCTCCTTGTGTCTGTTGTGCCCAGAATGTGATATGTCAGCATGTGGGATGTGGGGAACATGTGTGCAAAGTGCAGTGTGATATCAATATGGTGGCCAAAGGTGTTCAAAGCAGTACAAAGTCATTTGAAATGATTCAAAGTGTCATGATGTCATTTTGTGAGTTTGTAGGTGTTTGCAAGTGTTCGCTAAATCATAGGACATCATGGGAAATGTGTCTGAGTGTGCTGTGTCATTTTCAGAGCTTATCTGTGAGGTGGACCTATCATTGCCCATAGCTGTGCAACCCCCGATGAGGGCACCAATCTTGTCATAGAGTGGAAAAGGCTTTTTATGGAACGGCTGAGCCTTTTTATGACCCTGCCAACCATGTCAGTCCCATTAATATTCAGAATATAGTATAATAAACACTCACCTTGAGATATGAATCCCAAACCTGGGGCTCAGTGGTCACCATCTTCTTCAAGTCATCCCAACCAAAGCCTGACAAGCTCCAAAGAGTCTTTACAATCTTGTACTCTTCCTTGAACTGTGGTTGATATAGCAAAGGCAGCTGAAAAGAGGAAGAGAGCCACTTACCCAGGTCCAGCATGACTTGACCTGCTTCAATGTGAAAGGGTGGCCTTTTGCAGTGAGGTGCTTTGCAACACTTGTGTAGACAGAGGGCTTAAAATTGTTGTCTGACTGATGGTTCTTACTGATGGCCTTGAGAAGACATTCGATGAGCAACAATTTGGCAGCACTGCTCCAAGCAGCGTGGCCTGAATCACCATCATCTCCAGCCATGAGGAAGGAACAAAAAAAGGTGACACAAGCATGCAAATAAGTGCAACCAAACAGCCAAATGTTACAAAATTGGACGATGTGACCATATTTGGTAAATTTGACAATATATAGTGGCAACTCAAAATTATTGACAGTTACCAAACAGGGCCTTAGTGCACAAAAATTTGGGATGTGATATAGTGGACACCTACTTTCTTGCCTTGGGGTTTTTGTGCACAACACAACCAAACAAATCCCACTGCCTACAGTGTGAGAAGTAATGACTTCGCTCTTTACCTCACTGTTTTTTTTGTAAGTCCTGTCATTAGTCAATGTGCAAAAAGTGTTAACTACTCTAATATTTACAGGTTTGTTGTGTCTATTACATCAGTATCCACTCATTCATGGTATTAACTTATCTAAGTCATTATTTGTAGTATCAACTAACAAATTTGTAATAGTTGTAAATGAAGTCACAAGTTTGTAGTAGAGCAAGTAAACAATTGGTAAACAAATTTGTAACACCATTACAACTTGTTTACTAACTTTTATTACAACCTTGTTTACCAACCATTACAAATTTGTTACTACTCATGAACTAGGTAAGTTCTCTATTAGTCAAATGTACATGTATTTTCTAGCCTTGTAGTACTTTTCAAGTTGTACTTATGACTTGGAAATGATAACTGACTTGTGACTTATCTTTGCAGCAAACTTTAAGTTATTAACCAATTTGCATGAATATGTGAGAGTTGTTGAAGGCTATATCATCACATTTACAATACTATGACTATGGCTGCTATACTATCTATGGAGAACTCTATAGACAGCCAGGGTATAGGATCCTGCTATAGACTACAGCAGACTACAGCAGACTACAAGCTGACTATGTAGTACTCTGTAGCACTACAGAGAACATAGAGGTTGCTATGGCGTCTATAAGCCACCTCTATGGATGGCTATGGGATCTACATAGTACAACTATAGAGCATGATAGACCCATGTAGTTGAAGAACTTGTAAAAAAAAATACCTAGAGCCCAAACAATCTCTTTCTTCATTTGGGCCCAATGCTGGTTGGTTGGCAGCAGTTGGTGATGTTAGTTGATGTAGGAGTGGGCATGTGAACAGTGGCAGCGGGTGGTGATGGAGTTGTGGTGGTGGTAGAGGCAAGGTATCACAATGGGCAAGTTCCGAGGCAGTTGACTCGTGGTTGACTCGTAGTTGACTCATGGTTGACTCATGGTTGACTGGAGTTTGCACCTTATTACATAATCCTACCAAATTGAGCACTTGGATTGATGCTTCCTTTTACAAACAAATATCTGTTTAAATCAATAGGCTCATGATAGTGACTATGGTGACAGGCATCAGACTGTTGCATGGGATGGTTAGAGGATGTACATCAGTTACAATAGCAACCAATTTTGATGTTTCTATTAAAATGGTCCAAAACAGCTGTCATTCTTTCCCTCTCTTTTCCTTCACTGAGGCTTCACCAAGTTCACCATGCCTCCAGTCATATGTAACTGCACAATTTGTAGCACAAAAACCATCTTCATCAATGGTGTTGAACAGCCAGGACAGTATGTTGATGGTTCTACCTGTTTGAGGCATGAGAAACAGGATAAACAGCCTGTTTCACAACTGGCAAAGGGGAAGCAGCAATCATCATCCCCAAGCCCATCACCAAAACGTTGATGATGCTCAACCCAGAAACCCAAACAAAACCTACTAAATGGCTTCGGATGGTATAACACAAGTCAGAGGAAGAATGCGAGGCCCTCTAGATGTCACCTGTCAGACTGACCATCAAATAGTCCTAAAACAACTGCTTGTCGAAGCAGTTTGAAGCTAAAAGAATGTGTTTCGAGGACTTTCAAGGATTTTCGAGGAGTTGCAATGATTTCCGAGACATTGCAATGATTTTCGAGATGTCACGATATTTTTCGAGGTGTTGCGATATTTTTCGAGGTTTTTTCAAAGAAGTTTCGAGGAATTTCGAGTGCGCAAATATGTTCGGACACAATATTGGGGGACTAGACAAGTAGTAGAAGTGAAGCAAAGGCAAATCGAGGGAAATGAGAGTGAAAATAGCATAATGCAAGGAATTTCAAGGAATTTCAAGGAAGTTTAGCATAAAACACCAAACTTCGGACTGAATAAGACTAAACTGAACTCTCAAATCACTGTGATCTGGGAGGAAGACAACAACTTTCTTGTTTTTCTTTGTATCTAGTACATCTTTTTATATAAAATAAAGAAAGTACCTAAAAAGGCTAGAGAACATGAGGCAAACATGTGGAAAACTCGAGGCAAAAGACAATAGAAGTATATCAGAACAATAAAGCGAGACTAGAAAGGATGATTATAACACATGATGAAGAAATAATAAGAAAGAATAGCTAAAAGCAGACTGTCCTTGTTATAAATTGCATAAAACATCGGAAACTGCTTCGAGCGGATTGTATGTGTGCACATGCGGTCGAAATGTGTTCAATATACTTGAGATAGTGTCCCATGTGTCCAGCATGCATCCGAAGATTGTTCAAATACTGTGTCTGAAGATGTTTTTTGAGGTTTGAGGTTTTTCGAAGATTTTTGAAGTTTCTTCGGACTTCGTTTGTGGCCCGAAATTGGTGCGATATTGTTTGACAATGGTAGGGGATACATCTGGCATGTGTGCGATGACCATTCGGATAGCAATATAGTGTCCGATATCAATTTTTGATGTTCGATGATTTTCAAAGTCAGTCGAGGAAATATCGCTGCGATATTGCTCGAGACTGGTTCGGAACTCATCAACGATGTTCCAAGTGTATATTCTGAGCTGTCCGAAGGTCGGGGGAATTGTATTATGGTGGCCAAAGGCATACAAAGAATTTTGAGGTGTTGCAAAGAATTTCGAAGCATTTTTGTGACTTTGTAGAGGTTTGTAGAGCTTTGGAGGGGTTCGTAGAGCTTCATAGAGCTTCGACAATGATCGTAGATGTGTTTTCCGAGCTTGAACAACAAGGTGGACCTATCAACGTTCTAGAGCCTCTAATTCTCCCACAGGTAAGTGCTACATTGTTATTGTTAGATCAAGACTAATAGTAATTATGCAGATATCAACTTTTCTACAGTACTTATCACAAAGATGATCTGCCTCCTTGTCATCTGGCTACACAATAGAGCTGGTGTGAGTCATTCTATCACAAACAAAATTCTACAAGGACTTCAACTTATTATTTCTGTGACTCTCTCTATTGTTGAGGTTGCTCTTTCATCATCTGGACTCAATGTCAAGCTTCCAAACATCAAACTTCCTCATGATGTCTGTACAGCATATCAGCTTCACTGCTCAGAGCCAGAAATCATTCGGACAGCATGCTGCCCCAAGTGCTTTTCCCTCTTTTCTCATCCTATTCCTTGGCAATGTCAGTGGAAGGCATCCCCAAGATCACAATCCTGTAACACAAAACTCTGGACAACTCAGAATACTCCAAATGGGCCTAATTGGGTCCCATGTCATCTATACACTACACAATCCTTTGATTCTCGGCTTCAGTTCTTTTTATCTTCCAAGGTCATTGAAGACAGCCTTCATGAGGCTTTCAACCACCACAGAAACCATATACCAGCTGCCTTTGGTGCCACTATCAATGATATCCAGGATAGTCCTGCTTGGGATGACTTGCAGGGTTTTCTACAGTCTCCTTATCATCTAATATTTGGAATCTATATTGATTGGTTCAATCCTTATACCAATAAGATTGCTGGTAAGTTATTAACAAATTCTGCATAGACTATGACACAGCTTATTTTATATATAGGCAAAAAAGTGTCTTGTGGAGCAATCCTGCTTTATTGCTTGAACTTACCTTTTCATCTTCGGTATCGATTTGAGAATACATTTATTGTTGGTCTCACACCTCCTCCCCATCTTCCTGACCCCACAACCATCTCTCATCTTCTTGAACCTGTTATTAAATCTGTTGCCAAGTATGGTGCTGCACCAGGGCAAAATTTGCCAACATCTAGACATCCTGATGGCATCTCTGTGAAAGCAAAAATTGCACCTGTGATTGCTGATCTTGAGGGAAGTCGCAAGGCTACTGGCTTTTTGGGACATGGTGCTACAATGTTCTGTTCTTTCTGCCTCTGCACCAGTAATCAGCTAGAGGATCTCAATATTCAATCTTGGGAACTCCATAATGGTGCACAGGTGCAAGCACAGGCAGAGGCATGGTTGCATCAGACAGCCAAAGCTGGTTGAAATGCTCTGCAAAAGACAACTGGTGTGCAATGGACTCCACTGCATAATCTTCCATATTGGGATCCAGTCAAACATGTTGTACTAGGTTTCATGCATAACTGGCTTGAGGGTGTTTTACGGCATCATCTTCATGCACTCTGGGGAATTGGACAGGATGAGGATGAAAGCCAAAAAGTTAAAGAGGTGGAAAAGGATGAGCAGTGGAGTGAGGCAGATGTATCAGATTCTGCTGAAGAATTGGATGACCTTTTTCAAGAAGCAGCTAAACATAATCTTGAGGCTGCAATAGCAATGCACCATACACCACCACCTATGTCTCCCTCACCATCTTCTTCTGAATTATCAGACTCATCCTCATCATCAACACCTACAGCCACACAGAGCCACACAAATCCCTATGCATATGACTTCAATTATGATGATGATGATGATGATGATAACTATATTCCTGTTGACCCTTTGCCTTTTAGCTTCACAGAAACTGAGCTACAAGCAATAAGAAATTGCATTCATGATATCACTCTTCCAACATGGATACAAAGACCACCAACCAATCTTGGTGAACCAAGCCATGGCAAGCTCAAAGCTCAGGAATATCTCACCCTCTTTACATGTATCTCTCCCCTCATTATTCCTGAATTCTGGTACATGACTACTGCCACAAATTTCGACCACCAGCACTTCTACTGCTTCTATCATGTTGTTGCAGCAACAAATATTGTAGCTGCATATCAAACCTCCAATGCTGATGCTGATGCCTATACTCAGCATTATATTCAATATCAAACTGCTATTCAACAACTTTTTCCACATCGTCCATCCAAGTCAAACCATCATTATGCAATGCATAATGGTGCTCTTCTCAAATATTGGGGTCCTTTGGCTTCTTTTAGTGAGTTTCCAGGTGAACAAATGAATGGAAAGTTGCAAAAAATGAACACCAATTATCATCTCTGTATGTGTTTCAATTATTTTGCTCAAAATTTGATAGCTAATACCAAGATCAGGGGATTTAGATCTTACAATGCTTTGTCAGATGAGTCATCAAGCACATGTAGATGCTTTACTGCACAGTGAAGATCATTTAAAAGAATTATGTGATATTCTTGAGCCAGGAGACATGGCCATGGATGACCATCCAGTACCTCTCCAGCCTACAGAAGTGGCAGATATTCTAGCAAAGGCACCTTGCCTTCTTGAAGTAGATTATAACAATCTGCTTAATTATCTTCACCAGACAGGAAGACCATACC
The DNA here is from genome assembly GCA_026075535.2 of Tricholoma matsutake. Lineage (NCBI taxonomy): Eukaryota > Fungi > Basidiomycota > Agaricomycetes > Agaricales > Tricholomataceae > Tricholoma > Tricholoma matsutake. Next base: position 8,766,394 of record AP026543.1, on the reverse strand, counting down.
AAGCTTACTCTGATCTTCCCCATCTGCCAAATGCCATTATTCTCCCTCCACAAGCCCAGCATCTTTTGCAGGTGCACCATGATGAGTGCACATTCAGTTGTGAAAAGTCACATAAAGGAAACAGTGCTATAAAGTTCTACAATCCATTGACACAGGCTCATGATACAGGATTCATTCAAAACATTTGGAGACTTCCGCTGGAGGGAATAATGCACACCTTTATAAGAGTCCACTCACATCAATCACTATCTACACAAGAGGAGAGGCAGGCACCATTCATACACCACCCTGGATTTATGGTACGAATTGTTGATGCACTCCCCTCTAACAACCTTAGTATTATTGAGCCTGTCCATATTATCACTCATGTCACAACTGTCCAGCAGCCAGCAGGCACTTATGGTATTGGCAGGAAGGTCCTGGTTGTATGTTGGGCTCCCAACAGAGGGCGCCAATAATTTTGCATCCCTGGCAATGTGTAAATAGCTGTTATAACCACAATTATGCCTTCATTCTATGCTTCATTTTCCTGTTCTGACTTCTTTCCAACTTGAAATCTTGTTCCGCTTCTACTTCCTTATTCTGTTCTGTGCTATCTTTAGCATACTACCTATGTTCTGTTTCTGCATATTTAAGTCTATGGTATTGTTTGTAATACCTTAGTCTGATAATTGCACTCGATTAATACCAACTTGCAACTTGTAATCCCATGCATTAGTTCTTAGCTTGCTCATCTTGTGCACAACACCCCTTGAAGTTATGGACATGCATAAGCGCAGGGAGGCACAGCTCACTGAAGCCAAGTCTGTTCCACCCTTGTATGTTGCCGCATGGCTCACTCGCTCTGTGCGCATATTGCACTCTACTTGTGCGGTTGTCTTTTGTCTCATAGATTTTCCCTTTATCTGCCTTACCCTACATCCATATCTCTCACATGTCTCGGATCACAACAGTTGTCTTTCATCAGGTCATAGATTTTCCCCACATCTATTTTGCCCTACATCTGTCTCTCATGTGTCTCAGATTGTAACAATAGCTTTGGATAAATAGAAAAGATGGTATTAACTTGAAATACATTAAGTGACTTGGCAAGCATGAATATGAAGAGGTAAGTAAATCAATTACCACCATTAACCAGAATATGTATTGAACAACACTCATATCTCATTCATCACCTGACCCCTCATCACCTGACCCCTCATCTCCCGACCCCTCACCTGATACGTCTGGCTCATCTTCATCATCCTCATCATCCTGCTGCTCAAGTCGTTCCAATTCATCTGGCATAGGTAGCTTGTATTCTGCCTGCACTTCATCACCATATTTGGCCATAAACTCCTTCTCTGGCATACTCTTCCATTTCTCACACTCATTCCAGCTGGCACAGAGCTCTGCAGGTGGCAGAGCAACATAAGTACCATTCTTGACATATTGGGCATGCTCACAAATAGAAAGATAGATAGGATCAAACCAATCAATTGGGACTTTCTTTGGGAGAGCAGTGAGCTCAGATAACTTTGGCATGGGGGGGTCTTCACAGTGTCGCTCCAGTCTACAGATAAATAGGATCAGTCAAATGTAAAAAGAAACACAAAGATTGGCCAACTTAAGGTGTCTTCTTTTGCTTCTATTCATCTGCTTGCGCTCTTGATCAGCCATTCTAAAGAAAGCAGTAACTTTTGTCGAACATCCCTCCTTCTCCTTGATGTGGTACACTGCATCAACTGACTCAGCATTCCCTTCAGCCAACTCATCATCCGAATAGGCCTCATTCTCTCTAGCCAAGGCCATGTGTTTATTGAAACCACATGCCCTGAACACGTCCATCCTGCCATCAGCAAGCTATCAAGGTTTATTAGTAAATACAATCTGCAAATGGCATATACAGAATTCCTGGAATTACATACCACACTACATCATTTCCATACTCCAGTCATCTGCTTTGCTTTCGCAACACTTCCTGGATTCTTTGCCTCTGACTTGGCAATACCATGCATAAACAAGAAAACAAAGCTTCAATAAAGTTTACGCATAAGTGCAAAATTGTTGACACATGACAGGTTCATTCCCATGTGAGAGTATCCAAATGCACCCAAGACCTGCTCAAATGTCTTGAGGGCAATGTGCTCATGAAGGAGATTATACATAGACTCCGGATCGTCACCCAAGACATCAGGTGCCCACTGTTGAAGCCTAAGGCATGCCACCAACCTGAACATGAGCAACAGATGGGATTCCGGAATGCGCTTGATATTGTTGGCGATAATCCCAACTGAGTCTGAGATAGAGTTAAGGAGCTCGCGCACTTTCATTTGGGTGCCCTGAATGCTAGCCGAGTTGTTGTCAAGACTGGCTGTGACAGAGTTCTGCAACTGTGCTTCAGAGGTAAAGTGGCGGGTGAAGGGTACTTTGTCATCTTCTGTGACCTTGGGGGGGACAGTAGTCTGGTGTGGTAAACCCCAAAGGACACGGAGATGAAGCTCAAGTGCAGCCTGAAAGTGATTTAGACTTTAAAGTGCTTGAATACAATGAATGTGCACCTTTGTCTTCTCAGCCTCCTTTTGTACCTCTTCTTTCTCATGTGCCAATCACTAGGCTTCTTGGGCTTCTTGGGTTGCTTTGTGAAGGCCTTGCGGGCTTTCTTTGCTTGCAAAGCTCTTGAACCAGGGTTTATGTTGCTCAGAGAACGCTTGCGCTTGCCAAGTCCAGCCTGAGATGGGCCAGCCTCCCCTGAACTAGAACTCGCACAAGGATCCATTGTAGTTTCAGAGTCAATAGAAGATGATGGAATACAGAGTCCAGGTATCCAGTAAAGCCAAAAGACGAGTATGTGTGAATGCGTCGAGAACAAAGGAACTTGAAATTGCTGCAAGCATGATCATGTGATGCATCAGAACCTGCCGAACTCACCGTGTCGAGTCATTGACACCCTCAACACCTCTGGCAGCAATGTATCATAGTTCTGATCAGAAATAATAAAATTGTTTATTGAAGTACAGAATAAAGTTTTCAGCTAAAACTATAGCATGAACTTGGCATAAACTGGATGATAAACATTCAGTGTCAATGTCACTCATGAAATGAATTGTTATTACTAAAGTATATTACATCACTTGTCCAGTTGGGCCATGGCTATGCCTGGCATGAACGAGTCCTCACTTCATGGACTTTTTTTTTCTTTAGTCTGCAATTATTTTCAACCACCTCCTGTCATGCCACTGAAAAGATGCATAGGATACCAAGATGAACAGGAAGGCGAGGCTCGAACAAAGTTAAGTAGGATGGAATTGGACAAAAGACAAAATGAGCCATGAAAAAGCCTTTCTGTCTTCTTATATTAGTCTTTAGAAAAACTCACCTATCCCGATCATATGCACTATTTTTGGCTACCAAGATTGATGATGACATAAGTGGCAAATAAACTCGTTTAGTTACCGGAGATGACGTCTATGCTTTTCGGACCTCCTGGTCAATTGGCGTTAATCGGTGTTCTCATAAAATCTTCATAGTATTGCCTTGACTTCAGATGTTGAATTTTAACCTATTCCTTAACTCAAAAATTAAGTTTTTTTAAAGTGCCCTGAACAGCCAAGCTCTACAAGGACAGTCCATTTGACCAGGATTATGCTTCCTGAGACAATAAAACTACCATGGAACTGCTGTGAAATGGTGGTGATGGTTGGCAAAAAGAAGGCCAAAACAAACAGAGGCCAATACAGCCCACGCAGAACAGCAATTGCTGAACAGAAGTTCGGGGACATCTTGTAGCTGGGTGCTGATGATGGAACCTGCACAATTACAAGATTACTTAGTAAACGGGCCCTTTCTTGAGGCAGTCTAATAAAATGAGATCTATAAAATCACTACAAATAAATTCAATGAAATACAAATATAATACGAAGAATGGTTAGTATGGAGTACAAGAGGATGTTGGATATAAGCTATGCATTTACTAGAAGTGATCCATGGGAGGTGGGTGGGTGCGATAGTTGCTGTTGCCTGCTATGGTGGTAGCTGTGGTCACCATCACCATCATCATTCGTGGCCATCACTTCATGGCTGTCTCCTCGTGATTGCCGCAGTCATCCTCTGCTATCATTCCCCTGTTGTCTTCCCCCATTTGCACTGTTCTCCCTGCCATTGGCTCATCCCTGTCAGCTTGTCACCCTGCTAGCAGAGGCTGTCTTCATTGTGGTCATCGTCCCTCTGTTGTCCTTCATCCTTGTTGTCCCCATCCCTGTCCCAGCCATCCTCTTCCTCATCCCCTGGTCCCCACTGTCATTCTCCATCCTCTCATTGTTGGTGTTGTTCTCATTGTTGTTTCCCCCCCAGCCCTGTCATTGTGGTGCCCTCTCACCATCTTTGACATCCAACCCGCGAGCAGCGGCAGGGGTCTGGTAGGTGGGTGCTGGTGGCAGTCGTCATCATCTGTGCCTTGCCATTCATCCTCATCACTGGGCCCAAGTTGTCCCCGTTGTCATCCTGATCCATTATCCACCCTGTGAGCAGATACTCGCAGCAGTGGTGCAGATGTAGGTCTGCTGTCTTGGCGCTGTCTCATGGTAATAGAACCTAAATATCAAAACAAAACATTTGTTAGTTGAAAAGAAAAGAGAAGAGAAAAGAAGAGAAGAACTTGACACTTAGGCCCAACAAACAACTCGTTTGCAGCCATACATTGCATTGCTGAGCATTGTTGAGGAAGTGTGACTCAATGTAACAGTTTCCTTTTTTGTTCAAAATCCGCATGTCAGTATAACCCACTGAATGTGAAAATATGTAAGGGGCTGAGTTTGACTGACTTCAAAATATAAGCCTGCATTCAGAAATCTGAAGCCTGCCAAGCAGCTGTCAGACTTAGTATCACTTTTGCTGGGTGGTTGGTCGATGTTAAGAACTGATCCAGGAAGGTTTGTCGGAATCCAATTGGACCCTGCAGGTGATGATTACGGAAGGTTGTCGGGTCGTTGTGGATTCTGCGGGAGGGGAAACGGAAAGGACTTGGCTTCAGCTTGTAAGAAGCTGCACCCTTCACCTCGTCTGGTGTCCTAATTTCAAGTTGAAGGTTTGGAGGTAGTAGCAGGAAAGTGCAGGTAAACGCGGGAAGGAGTACAGAGGGACTTAGGTTAAGTTCAGATGAGGTTAGAACTTCAGAGGGAGACTAGAGGTCGAGTCGAATGGAGTTCAGACTCTTAGAGAACTGAGGTTGGAGTAGAAGGAGGTTTGGATTGGCAGATTAAAGTCGAGTCTATGTCACTATATGAACTGAGGAATACAAGGCGAAACTAACTAAGCTTAAATACTGTAGTCCAGAATAATGCAGAACAGGAATGAAGACTGCAGCAGTGTCTCGACTGCGTAGATAAATTATCTAGTGGGAGCCGCACAGGAATCCATAGTTGAATTTGCAATAGAGATGGCAGCCTTGGGAAGGCAGCCATGGATGCTGTACAAGGTGGCCTGGTACACAGCAGTGTGGGCAGTGCAAGGCGGCCAGGAACAAAATCAGGAGGCATAGACAAAAGTCAGGTTTGATGTGCGGGAAAGGCTCGGATGGATGCGGGTTCCGATCGGGTGAGGAATGGTTCTTGACAGTCGAGTTAAAAAGACGAGTTCTCATACCTCAGACTCGTAACTACAAATGACAACTACCAGTCAAACACAAGTCAAACATGAGTTAACTACAAATCAACTACAAATCAACTGCCTCAAGGCTTGCCCGTTGTGTATGTGTGCTGGACACATGCGAGACAACTTTGGCAGTTGCCAGACACAATCTATATATAAACCGGAAATAGGGTCCGGAGATCCCCGCGCTATTAGATTCAAGACATTCTATGTAGTCTAGACTCTAAACATCAAACCTCATTCTCAATATAAATTGAGAACTCGGAACAACTACTCATTGCTTTGTCTTCTCTGAATTGCTACACTGATGCTACCGGAGGGTAATAAGTGCAAGATGCCATTCGAGTTTGAAAGCTTTGAAACAGTCACCAACAGAGAAGTCCACTGCAGATACAGGGATATGTGTGCGATATGCCTAGCAGGGTTGATGCCAGTGTTAGACAAGCATGTGTATCTGATCAGCAGAAGCCAGAATGACCAAGTGAGCTCTGTTGTATGGGTGCTTTGAATTGTCAACAAAACTCTATAGATTGAGTTTGGGCTAAAAAAAGGTCTCATCCCAGATTCATTTGCAAAAGCGTACAACCAGTCATCGGAGAGGAACAGGGTGCTATGTGAGTAGAAAAATTCGATGCATGTGGTGTTCATGAGTTTAGGAACAACAGGTTGTTTCATGTGCCGAATCTACATTCAAACTTCCTACATTGTGCTTTCCCCTTCTCTGCAGGTCCTGCGTTATCTACTCAAGTATCTGAGAACCACCCCTCGTGATGAACAAAAACCTCTTTACAAGGTATGTTTCATGACCCTCCAACATGTCGAATAAAAATGTCATTGGAATGCTTGGATCAAGATCCTCGAACAATTAGACCAACTAAGCCAAGGTTGAAATGAGGATACAAATTTCGAGTTGAAGTGTGATTCCTCCGAGGTTATTCCTTACCTTCATATGTTCACTTGAGTGCCAATGCGCCCCTCCTTTCCTGATACTCTCACATCACATTACCCTTTCCCTTCTCTCCTCACAGGAAATCACTTCTCTCTCATCAAACAGGAAGAGTCTACCCTGCAGCACACAACTTTTTCCTTGCAGATGAAGCTGGAAGTTATTGCTCAAGCACCTCCCAATGCTGTTTTTATTTTTGATGCAACTATGCTGCCTGTAATCAGTAAGGCGCACATGAGGTACAAGCTTATGTATACTCGTGTTGACTCTACACCTCGCAAATACTGGAAATTGCACAAAAGCACTGGAGTTGAGGTTATCCTTGTCATTTTTATGTCTCTTGTATCCTCAATGTCAAAAAGGGTGATGTGGTCAGAAATACAAGGGGAGCGCATCCTCACCGAACAGATTCTGAAATTATTAGGTTGCCATGCGCACATCGATCATGTAGTTATATCTCATCATCTTCAGACAACGACGATCTTCAACATATCTCGGCATTGACATGCAACGAGCAGTAGGAACAAGAAACAAGGAACAATCAACATGTATGGTATGCATTAGAGATTTGAACCATACTATGATTGATTCAACCTACTCACAGTTGAAACCTGGTAGTTCACCATCTTGTCTTTGTGGCGTTGATCGGGTATGGCATTCTTGGCATTGGTCAGTTGTACAGTGATGTCATGAAAGATGCCCAGCTATCGGTCTAGACTAGTAACCACTCCCTCATATATACATGAGCATGCGTCAATTGTCCGGTTGCTCATGTACTAGGGATTGGTCACCATCTACTGTTGGTCTCGAAGCCATAATTTGTAATTACCACTCGTCTAATCATGTTGCAACATGGAACAATTTCCGAACAAACGCAACTGGGATCATGAATCAGCCACTGTATTGTTTGTGGGTATACACATGCAGGCTGTATTTGGGTCTCATTGCATGAATGTTCCTTCAACATATCAGGGAGTGATTAGTCAATGAGTGGATTGGTCAACCTACAAAGCTTACTTGTCATCTATGCTCACTCACCATTGGCTCTCAATGCCAGTTTCTGTATGCCATATGATATATCTCATCATGGAAGTGATTTGCAGCACAATGGCATGATACTGGTGAGCCCTTTTTTCTATCAGTGCCAACCACTGGAGGCAGAGCACTTGGCATATGTAGGCCTGGCTTATGGGCATGTGCCGGCCACATCACTGATTAAACAACAAAATATACCATATGAGGAAAGGTTCTATTGATATCAACTGTAAAATGTAATTGTAAAGAGTAGGAGAAAAGTTATAATATGCGGGGCAGTGGAACTGTCTGAGCCGTTCAGACTGTATATGTTGAATTGCGACTTGTTAGATAACAGCAGTGCTGGGGTCGCATCGGTGCTCTAAATGCTCTACTTTACAAACACTGTCACATAGGTAAGCTACACTGTACCGAATAATATGGTCTATTGAACGCATATAGTGTATCGAATGATATGGGTTTGGTGGACACCGTCGAATGCTCTCATAGTATGTATAACATGTACTAGTATCAAATGAATACACTTTTACAATTCTTGCTTGTGTGTAAGCATGGCTTACATCAGCAACTGTTATGACATATTTACATACTTACATATCAGTCTGTTTCTGACCACTTTGCTACTTACTCGCTTCCCCTCACCACCACCTCATATCACAAATAGCTAGCTCTAGTACTTCTGGAATACTACCCCATTTCTTGTTACATTCCGAGTGATCAGAAGTGAGTACCAAGATTCTTATCTCTCTACTCTCTTTTCTAGTGCTTGTCTGTCTCCATAAAGGAGACAGCCTCACATTGTGATACACTATGAAGAATGTTAATATACAGATCAGAGATAGCATTGGACATGGTACTCGGCAACAGCATCGGCATCGGCATAGAAGTACAGCATCAGCATCAGGCACCACTTCACCATAACAGTCTTGGTATAGATGTGCATAGGAGACTGTATGGCCTAGCTATGGGCAATGATGCAATAACTCAATACAGACCTTCATGAAATCAGAAATTGGCATCGGAATTGAGCATGGCACCAGCACCAGGATTAGGGATCAAGCAGAAAATGTTCAGTGTTCCAAAAGCACCAACAATTATTACTACATGCTCATGTATAGAATATGTAAATGAAATAAATGAGCATCATCCATTGTCCGTAGTGTCCATATCATCAGAGCCACGCATCATCAACATAATAAAAGTCTGCATGAGTATAGATGGGCAGCATGATGCCAGAAGGAGTGGGGTGCTCTATCTGGGAGGTGCTGGGGGACTCATCACTAAAATTGTCCTCCGAGTCAGAATTGGCACTGGCATCATTGGCATTGGCATTGGATTCACCCAGAGATCCAGTAGAATCTGTCTCTGATGATGAGAGAAAAACATCCACCATATCAGATGCGGTGGCAAAAGCTGAAAGGGGATTTGAGGGTGGAGATGAAGAGGTAGAATCATCAAGGTAGAAGTCAGTGGCATCAAAGCCGGTTGGGGAACCCATAGGGGCAGATGATGAGTCAGAATCATATGCCATGGCTGCCTGAAGGGTGGTGTGCTGATCAGCATCATTTGCTACATCATCTTCACCTTGCCAAACCATGAGTGCCTCGGCATCGGCAGCGGCAGCAGGGACAGCAGTGGGGACAGGATCGGCATCAGCAGCAGGGACAGGAGCAATGGGAGCAGTGCCAGCACAGGCATTGGACACACCGGATCCAGCATCTGAAAAATATAAGCCAGCATCATGACCAGTAACCATGGGTGGTCGACTCTAGGCAGAGACAACTGTTGGGAGACTTGGTGTGTCTGACCACCCCTGTTGCAGCACACCATCAGGTAGAGACCCTGCATACCCAGAATGCTGTGCCTTTCCCTTGCACTTGGTCACCTGATTGATTGCTAGAACCTCATTCTCTGTAATATCAATGCCCCAGGTCCACTTGTAGGAGGTTGGGGGAAGGGCCTTCAGGTGCTCAAGTTCAGCCTGTGCATGTGCAGATACCAGTTCTGATTGTCTTCTTACAGCCAATTGCCTTGACTGTCTCCCAGCATGTCCACAGTTGTTTTTGATGCCAATGCCATTGCCGGTGCCAGTGCCATTGTTAACTTATGTGGTTCATACTGAAGCTCCTTGAGCAGGGCTAGCTCATGAAGCCATTAAAACCCTGCTGCTTTCCTGACATTCGCATTCATTGCAGCCTCTGCTGATGATTTGCAGCCATCTATGAAGTCATGCATCCCGTGTGCTTCATTGAACATATCCCCAATGAGAGCCCACAGGTCAATGCAAGATCGGCAGTCAGGTTGGCCATCAGCAGCATTGTCTGCTGGCTGGCTATCGGTGGGTGGCGAGCTGGTGATCACAGGGGCAGGGATATACTGCCAATAACTATCGAGGCACTTATCCAGGGTGTCACTGGCAAAAATCTGCCCCGGTGCCAGTTCACTATTGTGTCTCCACCAATCACATACATATGAATCCACCAGATGGCTAGGACTGTCCCTGGCTACACCATCATCCAACAAGGCCAAGAGAGATGGATGGAATGCAAGGGGTAGGTGGTCCAAATTCACATTGGCGAGACTGTCAGCCAAGGACTGAAGAAGGATTGGCACATCCATCATAAGGCCGATGGAGGTGCCAATGCCAATGCAAGACATGACATACATCTGTCATACTTGTCAGTGATGTATACTTACTTCCTTTAGGAAAGATCTCAACATACAAGCTCAGCATAGAAAAAATTTTGCATCCAACATTGTTTTACAAAGTTTGCCTTGTCTAACTCCAACAAACCTTGAGGAGAGAAAATAAGGGGAATCTGAAGTGAAAAGAACACATTTCCTCTTGATTTTCCTCTGATTTTTTGCCTGGGGAAAAAAGTTAAATTTCCTGCAGGAACAAATCAGAAATCTCTGGAGAATATAAGTTATTTCTTCCAAATTTTGGCCTGGAAAATTGCAAATGGAAAAGTGTAATTTTATCCTCATGTTTGCCAGATTTTCACCTGGAGAAAAAGAAACCCCTGCCTGTTTAGTCAACTTTGGTGGCAGTGCTATTGACCTAAACAGGCAGGAGTTTCTTTTTCTCCTGATGAAAATTTGGCAAACATGAGGAGACAATTACACTTTTCCACATGCAATTTTCTAGGCCAAATTTTGGAAGAAATAGCTTATATTCTCCAGAGATTTCTGATTTGTTCTTGCAGGAGACATAACTTTTTTTCCCTAGGAAAAAATCAGAGGAAAATCAAGAGGAAATGTGTTCTTTTCACTTCAGATTCCCCTTATTTTCTCTCCACAAAAATCATATATTTACTCTTGGATAGATTGCACAGAAAATAAAGAGAAAATAACTTATTATCACCAGTTTTTCCCTACATGTCTGCTACATGAAAAAGTGTAATTTTCTCCATGTTTTCTCCATATTTTCTCTCAGGGAAAATTGTGCTCTGCCTGTTGTGTGATGTCAAATGAACAGTGGTGCTCGCCACTGGCAAGTCAGGACTACCAGGAATATAAATGCATTCGTGGCTGGCGAGTCAGGAATATGAAACATATCTAGGTCATGGTGTGCTGGCAATGATGTCAAATGAACAGTGCTTGCTGGGGGCGAGTCAGGACTACCAGGAATACAAAATGCATCCAAGTCAAAACATTGGATATTTTCAGTGGATGGGGTTGCCAAATGGATAATATCTGCAGCTACTTCAGGAATATCAAAAGCATATGGGGAATGTATTGATGACAGTGGTATTGGAAAATGAAGCATACCATCCACCACCGGTGAATCAGGACTTTCAGGAATATGAAAAGTGGCCAGGTCCAGATTATCTATATTTGCTGGTGGGGTTGAGATATCAACATTATCCACCGCCGGCAAATCAGGACTACCAGGAATATAAAAGGTGTCGAGGTCTAGAGTTTGTATACTTGTTGGTGGCAAATTTGGCAAGTAAACTGATGAGCTGTCTGAATATTCCATAATGTTATGTTGAAGACACAAAAATTGATCAACAAATGTGGTCACATGAATTTTGAATATGGAAGTTGAAACTGACATTGCATTTATTGATGCTATCAACTGCATCCACCCTAAGTACAAACAGTTTTACCATGTCTTCTCAGTACACCAAATCCATGGAGCATGCCCTCAATACATTTTTGGATGGTACTCAGACGACTGCGGATGAGAAATCCATGTTGGGAAAGTTGGTGCATGATTTTTCTTATGTCCTATGAATCTTTCTAAGAAGGCTTTGAAGTTGGATTATAGGAAAAAGGTGTTGGCTAAAGAAGCGGTGATGACGCCATTCCTCAAACATGTATTCAAAGTACTTCATGAGTGGAATAAGTCTGGCCCAGTGCCTTGGGAATCCATTGACTGTAGTGTATATATTTGTCAAACTTTGCCTGTCACTGCGCCAAGCAGCACTCTCCCAGCCATGCACATTACACTCCAATCTCCAGCCCTTCCCCCACCGAATCCTGTCAGCACTGTGCTGCTTGCTCCCAGCAGTGTTATCACTATGCCACTGGTTTTAACACCACCCATCGATGCTCAATGTTCTGCAGCCACATCAGTCATCACCATTTCCACACCTGTTCCCACACCCATTCCCACAACCATGCAAACTACAATGCCAGAAGCTCAGACCAACCAAGCAGAAGCAGCTGCAAGAGGCAAGAGCAAGGGCAAGGAAAAGGGCAAGGAAAAGGAGGTCATAGAACACCTGGCTCCACCTCAGTCAAAATGCCAAAAGGTGTTGCCACAGCTGGTGCCACCTCACCACCTTGAAATGGAGGACAGTGATGTCATGCCAGACTTGACAAAAGAGAAACCCCTCATCCACGCCAACATGGCAAGCATCACAGCCACTCCTGCTCTACCTGAAGACATTATATGGAGGTCCATTGTGGAATGGCCCACTCTTCTGTGCAACACCTGCAGTTTGAGGGGCCTGCCAATCTGCTGAATGACTGGCATCCAGATTGCTTGCGTGATGTGCCACAAGGGCAAGACAAAATGCTTGTATACTGCATCATGTACAGCATGGTGGGATGAATTGATAGTGGCAGGGGAGCTCAATGGGAGCAAAAAGGTCATTGGGAAGAAAAAGGTGAAGGCAGAGGAAAGTGAACAACTGAGAATGGCACTGAAGAGAAAATGCTGGGCAGAAGACACCGCTGGTGAGCAGTCAGATGAGTACATTCCCATCATGCCAGCCCTAGTCCCCTCAACTTCATGCACCTCCCACTGTATACCAACCCCCGAGCCTGTCATGTCAACAACCCTCACAATTGCTGCAATCCCTCAACACCATGCTTCCTGCACCACCGCCACCAGGTCATGTCACCCATCCCAGTTGCATGCCCACTGTCGGTGGTTTACAATGGGAGCTTCAAGACCTCCACATCCTCATATTGCTCTTGGCAGAAAATCAAGGGAAATTGGATCAGGAAAGCATGATGTTGTGTGGATACATGGAAGTTCTCAACACCTTGAAGGAAAAGATGATGGTGAGCATTCCAGCATTGAAGGCTGAGATGAGTGGGTTGAGAGAAATGGTGCTGGTGAGCATTCTGGTGCTGGAGGCTGAGATGAGGGGTTTGAGGAATGGGATGGAGTTGGAGAAGATGAAGCAGGAGGTCTTGAAGTTGTGTGGTCAATTGGCAGTGACAAACAAGGGGCTGGCTGAATTGGAGACTGAGGGAAGCTCCGAGGAGGAATCAGAAGACGAACATCCACTGAATGCAGATGCCATGGCACCATTGATGATCCATCTGCCAAAGTCATCAATGTTTGTCAATCCAGCCAATTTGCATGAATCCATTCGCTCCCCACAGTTGCCTGTTCCCACTATTATGACCACAGCTACATCGGCAATCCCTGACACCAGCTCTTTTAGCGACACATGCGCAACTTCGACCTCCCTGGATCCAACATCAAAAGACACTACACAAATGTCCCCCCACCAGATACCACCATCTCGATTTCAAAAGCATCAACACACCCAGCATAATTCTACGTTGAATAAAAAATAATGATATTGTTTAGACTAAGCCTATTTGTGTATATATTTTGATCAATATATGCATAGTTGTCTCATTAATAGATGGAGTATGAGGTATATATTGAATTAATCAATATATACAGCAATTTTACAGCTGGTAGTGAAAATGTTACCATGCAAAAATGGTACATTGTAGTGACTGATGCCAGTAGAGATAAAGTTGCCGCCAGTCTTTCGCATAGCTCTTAAATGAAGAATTGTATGCTACTAGCTGCCAGTGGTCACTAGAACATAAATAATAAACACAGCAGTGGTAACATGCTGTAGGAATGTGGAAGGAGGATACAAGGATATATGCAAAAACAGTACATTGAAGTGAATGACACCGTTAGTGATAAAGTTGCCAGCAGCCATAAGCATAAAAGTCAAGCTAAGTGAATGACCGGCACCAGTTACTGTACAACCCCATGAGCTAAGAAAATGTGTATGGGCCCATCCTAACATAATACAGGGAAATGGGCCCATATGAATGATATGCTCGATGGAATGATTGCTTGGGCCCATGATAGTAAAAGGAAAACAGTATGGGCCCACACAACTATAGCATTCAGGACTTGAATTACTGCTGTTATTGCAAATCATAAAGAATATATGCTAAAACAGTACATTGTAGTGACTGGCACCGGAAAAGATAATGTTGCACCAGTCATTCCCATAGCTCTTAGACTTGTATGCTAATTGCCACCAGTGGTCACTAGAACATGAATAAGAAAAAGCAATGACATGCTGTAAAACTGTGGGAGGATACAAGGATATGCAAAAACAGTACATTGTAGTGACCGGTGCCGGTAGTTATAAAGTCACTGGTGGCGATAAGCATCCAAGTCAAGAGCTAAGCGAATGACCAGCCCCGGTTACTGTAGAACCCCATGAGCTAAGAAAATGTGTATGGGCCCATCCTAACATAATACAGGGAAATGGGCCCATACAAATGATATGCTTGATGGAATGATTGCATGGGCCCATGATAGTAAAAGGAAAACAGTATGGGCCCACATGACTATAGCGTACAGGTCTTGAATTACTGCTGTCATTACAAATCATATGTCACCAGTAAACTTCCCTGGTGCTAAAAAATCACAGAACCTCACAGGAAACAGGCAATTGCACAGGTGCTGATGGCAGCAATAAGCACACAAGTCTTTAGGAGCCAAGCGAATGACCAGTGCTGGTTACTGTAGAACTACATGAGGTAATGAAATGCACATGTGCCCATCCCAACATAATGGGGCATAATGGTCCAATGGATGATACACTCAATGAAATGATCGATATGCAAAAACAGTACATTGTAGTGACCAGCGCCAGTAGTGATAATGTCACCAGGGGTGATAAGCATACAAGTTCAGAGCTAAGCAAATGACTGGTGCCATGATCGGCGACAGTCACTGTACATGACCTAAAGAAATGTGTATGGGCCCATCCCATACAAGAATCCATACAAAAATGGTACATTGTAGTGACTGGTGACAGTAGTGACAATGGCAGTGATAATGCACTGGCCCTTAGGGTAACATATTTTGATGAATATATGCATGGTTATAACTTATTTCATTAGTAGATGAAGTATATAATGGATATATTGAATATATTGATGCATGGCAGCACCAAAAAAAAACCATCTGCCAACCCTGGTGATATGCAGAGGCATGGTTTATCCTGCATGTCGGTGTCTTAAGTCAAAAGTATCTCCATGAGCTTTTGGTCTTGGCTTTGGATGGAGACTGGGATCCACTGTCACATTCATGGCTTCGACATCAGTGTTGCTGGGCTTTGATTTTTTAGGCCACTGGCCACAACTATTGTGGTCATTTGACTGTGCTCTTTTAAGCTTTTTCTTGCTCCCTTCTGCTGGTGTACTCATTCCAACATCCTGTGTTGTAGTGACTTCATTGGTGTTGCAAGCGCAGGATCTTGATTGTGTTTTCATCCAATGCTTTCTGTAGTCAGGGATTGCACTATCAGTTGAAGCAACTGATGTTGCCTCAGGGATGGTATCCATTGGTAATGAAGCTAGTGTCATGTTCTTTTGAGAATTTTGACCTTGCCAAATCGCTGGTTGGAGGGCAGGTGCAGTGGAATTATGGATAATACCATTTTGCATCCATGCAGGAACCAGACCGTTCATTAAATGACCCCCACGCTCCAGATCTGCCAGATAGCTAGCATATGTAGGCTCAGTCATGTCAACTGCTGTAGGACTGCTGGTCAAACCCATCATTGCTGGAATATTGTGATCCTCTGCTGTTACATATCAGCCAGGTAGAATTAGCACCTTCTGGAGCATGGGATCAACCAAAAGGTCCCATTCCAGTGGCATCAAATTTTTGGGTATCAGTGGAGCTAACCCAGCAGCTTGTTGGTTGATAGGTGTTATAGCCGGTGGAGTAGTATTGGGCTGCTTTTTCTTTTTTGTTTTGGTACTGGTGCACTCTTACTTTTGGGTTGCTGTGTGGTGGCCTTATGCTGTTTGCCTTTTGTTTTCTTTTTTGTTTGTTTGTGCTTCAGTGGATTGCATGGCGGTGCTGTTGTTCCTTCAGGATCCATGTCATCCAAGTCTGTAAGTTCTTGTAATCAAACTGCCAGCCGAAGTGTTCCCTCCCGTGAATTAAGGACATTTGTGAATTTGAAACCAATCTTTCCTTCCTCCTGCCTTCCCATCCAAAGGGTAAAACATGCCTCGATTTCATGTTTATGCATTTTAGATGGTTCCCACAATAATACAAACTCCCCATCCAGCGATTCATCTGATTCTCCCAGCACTGCAGTCAATGCTCATGATCTCCCTGGCGCCAACAAAGATGCATGACTGATTCCTCCTTTCTGCAGAGGCATATAATCCACCTGGTTGATAAATCCAGATTGCCATGTGTAAATATCAAGCCATGGCACATGACCATAGGTCCTCCTTGCAGCTAAATCTTGCTGGAGATCAGTATCTTCATTAATCAAAAAGGTTCACTCACTTTACATGCTTTCAATGTATGCCTGTAAAACTTGTTTTTGGTAATTCAAAAACTGGGCATTGTCGCTGTGGCAGATAAGACAGTTTGCTGGTAGCAGTGGCTGTCCCTTCACTCCAGTCTCCAGGATTTGTTTAGGCTTTGCCCCACTGGCAGGTCGTATCACCAATTTCTCCTCTTCACTGGTGGTGAGATATTCCTCAATGTATGCCTCAAATGTGTCTGAAATAGGCTTTTCATGCCACCCAGGTTCATCAGCGATGAATTTCAGCTTATTGTTGCCTAGAAAGCTATTTGTTTCAAACCTACAAATTCTTCATTAGTCACCATTAAATGCCAGGTGAATGTACATACATACTCCACTTCCTCTTTCCGGCTGGATTTACCCATCCACCCAACACAACCATTCAAACCCCAAGTTCAAGGTACATTTAATTTTGAAATTCATTCATACATTTTGTGAGCATTTTCTTGGCATCCCTAAGATTAATTCAGCCAGGTTACTGGATTACGGGTGATACATACTTTCTCCAAACAGCCAATGGTGGACCAGTATTCATCCATTGATGCCAAAGTGTCTCAATCTTTGCATTTTCCTTTGCATCATTGGATATTCTTTTGTTGACTTTTGCATATTGCCACGAATATTTGGCCATTTAGTCCGGTTGGCCTTTCTCCAGATCTGGTGCCTCCCTTCCAATTGCCACCTCTATTTCTGACCCATACAGGTGGATAATGACTTTGCACCATGGAGGGACCTTGCCAACTGCCGCCTTCAGTGGTTTGCGAGCATTTTGTCTGTACCAAGCTCTAATACACTGATAATCACGGTTGTCAAAGAGCAGAATATACATTAAGGGTTTATTGCTCACTTCCTGCAGGCCATCCATTGGAGGTTTAACAGGTAGGTTAAATAAGTCCGTCATGACACCTTGTAAGGTTAGTTGTTGCGCTTTACAGTTTTTCAATGCCTTCCAGTCATCCACTCATCACTATAGCACATTCAGTTCCTCTGGTGACCACTTATGGGCAACTGGTTGAAATTCCGCATGCTTGTCGGTGGGATTTCCATCATCTGAGCTAGAACTTGAAGGACAGCTGCCAAAGTCTTCCCCGCTTTGATCAGCATCCTCAGCAGACATGATAGTCAATGTGGATGCAGTAGACAGGTTGTGCTGGCAAATACATTAGGTACCTTGATATTGCATCAGACTGTCCCTGAGGACTATTTACAGGTCATATTTCAGCCCCAATATACCCTAATATACCCCAGACTTTGATCGGTACACCTTTAATCCTCTTGGCACACCTTAATATATCACAATGTCCCTGAGCAGAACCGCTAGTAGTGGAGTATTATTAGCTGGTTGGTCTGCCAATTATTTAGAATCTTTTTAAAAAGGTAAGATTAGTAAACCATCATTTGTTGTCTTCAGTCATGGCTCGAATCGAGCCATCCAAGCCATTCGAGCCATTCAGCGATAGATGGATGTGTCATCAGTGGGGCTGGAATTACAATGCCAGTGGCATGGTACATGCAGCAAGGATGGTCAAATATCACAAACATGGCCTCTGTTGTTGCATACATAACATTAACGGTTGCAAGCTGATATCACCAGATTACCTGGCTACTCAAAACCCCAGACATTTCCTACCTGTGGATGTATGGCTTTGAAAATATGCACAGAGGAAGCAGCCATCCTTCTCCAGTTTGCTGCCTGACATTTGGTATATGCCACAGCTCCCAGCGATGTCTGAGTCTCCAAGCAGTTAACCCAGACCTCTGCTCTGTGAAGAAAATAATGTGGGATCCAAGCCATTTCATGACTAGTAATTGATAACTCCTCTGACCATCTATCATGTTTGGCATTTGCCCATAACCAGTGCACTCTGTAGACTAAATAATAGTGAAGTCACTCATTAAAGTGAATTGAGGTATACTTACATTCTTTCATCATTTTGCTTGCCTCGACATCGGCTTGGACATTAATGGTCCAAAACCATGCCAATGGTTCATCCTGTCTCCAGCTTCCACCCTCAGCATTGCCAGTACCACCCCTCACCGCGGCAGTTGAAATCTTGAGTTTGTCCTGGTGCAATACCTGATACTTGGACTGCATCTCAGCTGAACATCCCAATGATACCATTGCAGTCCTTGCAGCATTGTATACCTGATGATGTGCTTGAACCCGGCAGCTAATAGCATGCACCTTTGACCAAGCCCTTCTCTTTTTGTTCCTGGATGTGGCGAGACATAAATTCTTTCTGAATAAGAAAGATTTCTCACCGAGGGCCATTCTAACACCCTGGAGCTCATCGTTTGCTTGTCCTTCCCTCAATTTCAACTCTTTCTTGGCAAGGGAATCCAAACCAAGCTGAGTAATTTGTGGAAAGTCAAATGTAGAGGGAAGAGGTAATGGGTGTGTTTCAGTGGTATGGACTGCTGCTACCAGGGGCCTTGTAATGAACAGGTTGCTTTGATCATTGTCATCCAAGTTAGTCTGGTAATCGGGAGCTTGTGATGGGAGTACTGGTCTCAGTGGCAAGTCATTAAGCTTTTGCAGTGCATCCAATGTGTCATTGTTCACAAATTGTTCTGATTTAGCAATGAAGGAATATCCATGACAAAAGTCTGAGTGTATGCCATTCTGAGGTAGGATTACATTAAATACATTCCAATTCATGCAATTTGACTTGCTGGTCAGGATCCTCAGTCCAGTTTTCTGGCAGATTGACACCTGGCTGAGGACATGCAGCACAGAATGTTGGGATGTCAGTCACACCATGCATTGCAGCCGCCGATGAGCTGCCAGCGCCAGACTGTGATTCTCCCCAGTGGCCTCTCCACTTCAAATGTTTCAACATTCACCATAGCCAGCTTACCCTGAGAAGCTCCCTGTCTCGATCCTAAAGTACCGATGTCAGAGATATTGACAACTGTAGTATATCAATCATACCTCCATGGCATTAGGAAATAAGGGTGAAGTCATGCGCCGGAGCTTCTGGTAGTATTGATAGGCTGAAGATTTACATTCCAGATTGGACAATTGTGCATCATCGAGGACTTTAAATGTAAACACGGTCTTGATATTTTCATAGCTGACCAGGAAAAGCCCCAATTGCAACAAGTGATTTTCCTGCTCTTGATGGGAATTAGGGCAATTACACCACTTGACCCACATACAATGTACACCAGAAACATTGATTACTGTCAATTTGTGGCAATCCATCGGCATTGGGAAAGTTGTGGGACCAAGGTCATAAATGCTGGTAAACCTTTTCATCTCCTTGACGATGTTGTTGGTTCCATCACCTTCTGTAGCATCATCCAAATCATCTTCATAATTGTCGGCCTCTTGTCCAACCACATCTGGCACTGAGGGGTGAAAGTAACTTGGGCAGGATGCACCATTGTGACTGAGATGTAAAACTAACCTGACTTGGAACAACCAAGCTGGTTCAAAATAGGAACCTGTCCAGTGGTCAACGTGGTGAAATGGGTTTGAAGCATGGTTATCATGGCAGCAGTCAGTACAGAACATGGGATTGAAAAGACAGTCTCGGCATTGCCAGGTAGCAGCATCATCCCCACACAAATTGCATTTCATGCAATCAGGTACTTCATTGGATAGTAGTGCTTCCAAATACATGGCCTTTTTAGGCAGCCATTCTTCAATGTAATCTTGAGGTGTCTGAGGGTAATATTAGCATAGTAAATGTGGTAGCCATAATAAGTCACCTTTGAAGAGGGGGGATCAAGATCTGCAATGAAATTTAGAGGGTGATGCTCAATTGGTTTATCGGACATCAGAGATGTTATATTGGTGTTGGATGTGGTCACCAATCCTGACACTGGTGCACTTCTCTTTGTCTTCTTATGCCTTGGAGTTGACTGAGGACTTTGCCAAACTGGTACAAGGTGATCCCTTGGTCCCCGCGATGTCTGGGAGCAAACAACAGTCATCTGGGAGATTCTTCCAATGATGGTGCGAGTGTGTCCTCTAGGCATGATGGTTTGTAGACCGATGTAGAATTATTGAACAAGCATCTCCAGGATTATATAGGCACTGTAGGCAGTGAGGAAACATGGCAACATGGCGATGTAAATGACAATGGTACCATGTAGAGGTTACTATGGTACTGTTCTACACTACAGCATACTAACATGTTATCTAGGTCATATTCACAAAGCTACCGTCGATGTTTCCAATGGAAAATTACACTGGCGGTGTTCATGGCACCATGGCGATGTAAATGACAATGGTACCATGTAGAGGTTACTATGGTACTGTTCTACACTACAGCATACTAACATGTTACCTAGGTCATACTCACAAAGCTACTGTTGATGTTTCCAATGGAAAATTACACTGGCAGTGTTCATGATAACCATTGGTCAATAGTTTCTTACTACACCCTTGTTACTGTTCTGTACTACTGCAGATTACATATGACACACTGTAGTCATGTGAGCCCATATCTTGCTATTTGACCATCGTGGGCCAACCCAGTCACTTCGTGTTGAATGTATTATATGTATGGGCCCATGCCCTTGAATTATGTTCCAATGGGCCCATACGTATTTCTGGATCATTGCACTTTTTGACCGATGTGGTTTCTGGGACTGTGGTCACATCGCCAGCGGCACCTGTGATGGTTTTTATAGACCTCATGATCATTAGCCTGTAATTTTTTTTGCGATGTTTCAATGTGTCATAAAACAGATGTTTATATAGGGTTGTCTGATCCATCAGCGCCTATGCCATTGCCTGGCCATTGTGTGTGAGGTTCTGTGATTTTTTAGCTCCGGGAAACTTTACCGGCAATGTATGATTTGTAATAACAGCAGTAATTCAAAGCTTGTACACTATAGTCATGTGGGCCCATACTGTTTTCCTTTTACTATCATGGGCCCACGCAATCATTCCATCGAGTGTATGATTGTATGGGCCCATTGTGTATTATGTTAGGATGGGCCCATACACATTTTCTTAGCTCATGGGGTTCTACAATAACCATGGCCCATCATTTGCTTAGCTCTGACTTGTATGCTTATGGCTGCAGGTAGTGTTTTAAGGTTCAGTTCAGTCTGGTTTCTTGACCCCTAGGAGGGTTAACCGGTCTAGACTGTTACCCTAAGTCATATGGACCATAACCAGTTTAGACCGGTTTCAACTGGTTTTATGAGCTAAATAAATTCTATTATATAGTAAATAAAACTATTTAACAATCACACCCTGCGAGCAGGTGCTCACAGCAGTGGGGTATTGCTAAGAGAATAAAAAAAGAAAAAGAGTTAGAAAAAAAAAACAGCCCACCATCTTGCATTTGTAGCGAGGGTGGGTCATTGTGTCGTCCCGGCTGTTCATCGTCCCCGTGTTTGTCATCCCTGCTGTTAGTCGTCCCTGCATTCATCATCCCCGCCATTCATCATCCCTGCCATCCATTGGCCCTGCATTCATCATCCCCACTATTTGTTGTCCCTGCCATCCATCATCCCTGCATTCATCGTCCCCATCATTTGTTGTCCCTGTGTCGTCCGTCCCAGTTGTCCCCGCTGTTTGTTGTCCCCGTTGTCCCTGCCATTTGTCATCCCCATGGTTCATTGTCCCCACCCATTGTCGTCCCGGTGTTTGTTGTCCTCAGTGTTTGTTGTCCCAGCTGTTTGTTGTCCCCTGTTTGTGGCTGCTGTCATCGTCAGCACCTCCAATTCCCCCTATGAGCAGTGGCTCGTAGGCAGGTTGGTGGTGCTATGTGACGTGGCAGCGGCAGCAGTGGCAGAGGTTGCTGTTGGGGGTGTCATGCTGTTGTTGCTGGCCATTGCCATTGCCATGTAAGAACCAAACCTGTTGCTGCCCTGCGAGCAGAGGCTCGCAGCAGCAGTGCAGGGTGTGTGTCGTTCAGTGGGTGGGTGATGTTGTAGTCAAGATGCAAGAACCTAAAAGCAAAACATTTAGTTAATAAAAGAAACAATATTAATATGAAAGACTTACACACAGGCCTTGCATTGGTTCATTTTGGTGGTGGTGTGCATGTTGTTGGTGGTGAGTGCGAATGGAGGTGGTGGTTTGGTAAACAAATGCCATGATGCAAAGAAACACATCAACATGTGATGCAAACAACATGTATTATGTGTTTGTTTACTGTGAACAAATATGTACAACTACTGCAAGGTATATAAGCCCCACCAATTTGTGTGGCTTCCTCCCTCATCATTAGTTTATTATATATAATATGTACATTATAGGGTATATAATCTAAGGGTAAAAAGACCGGTTACAACCAGTGACAACCAGTTTTACAATGGTTTTCAAATGTTTTCAAAACAGATTAACTGATAACTGAACTGCGGTCTCAGTTACTCACTTTTTCAGAAAAATGGACCGGACCAAAGCATGGACTGAACCTTGATACACTAGCTGCAGGTGACTTTACCAGGGCCCATCATTCGCTTAGCTCTGACTTGTATGCTTATGGCCACAGGTGACTTTATCACTACCGGCATCGGTCACTACAATGTACTGTTTTTGCATATATCCTTATCCTCCAACATTCCTACAGCATACAGCATGTCGCCATTGCTGTGTTTGTTATCCATGTTCTAGTCCACACTGGCTGCAATTAGCATACAAGTCTTTTAAAAGCTATGTGAATGACCGGCGCCGACTTTATCTTTTCTGGCGCTGAGAGATACAGTTAGGAAATAGCTGACTACCACACAAGCAACAGTTGCTGTCTGGCCGGTGTCAGGATTAATCTACATCTAATCTCATTGTACATTACTACTGTCTTTGACTAATGATTGTTCTCTTGTGTTACTTGCCTGTGTATCTTACTGACATCAGCCCACATGCTTCCAGCTGGGGCAACCACTAGCACTTTCCCCAACTTATGCCACTGGTGGAAATTTATATGAATCGGGGAGTAAAAACTTAAATAGATGACTTGTTGAGTGTCAAGGTGCTCCCTAATTTGATTCCACACATCCTCCCAGTAAGCCAACAATTTCCTGTCCTTCTGAAGTTGGGCATCATTTTCTCAAACCATCTCAGTCATCCTTTTCCATGTCAAATGCAGGTCATCGAAGATCTTCATCATTAATTGTATTTCAGCCATGTCACCAGCAGCATATAGGACTGGCTGTAGGTCTTGCCAGGTGAACTGGATCTGATGAAACTTAAGATAAATTAAAGGACAACAACATGTTACTCGTCTGTGGCCAATGAACCACCAGGAAGTCATGTGGAGCAAATGGGTATGAGTTGTAGTTCTCTGGATTGTTCTGTTTACTCCACCAAGAATTGATATAGCTATCAATGATATGGGTGGGGTCATCAGCATCAACCTTCAAGTACCTTTGTATTGCCAGAATGTATTCTAGTTCCAGAAAATCTTTGCCCTCAGGATCATTGCATTCCGAGCACCACAAAGTCCCATCCTGCACCATCTTTATGGTTTCTGCGACAAGTGAGTGAGTGTATGGAGCACTGCCACCCATAGAGGCATAAATTCCAATGACCATCAAGAATTCCTTCTAAGTTGGTATTGGTGATGAGATAATTGGCAATCACAATATGTTCACTTACAGTCTCGTAAAATATGCCAGACACCCACCCCAACCATGACTTGTTGTAGTCTTCATTGTTCTCTACTGCATGGATCCATGCAGTGATTGCAGCACAGAGATGTGATGTTCCATACAACAGCACTTCCTGCCCATGTGCTAGATCATTCCATGCTGGTAGTAGTCCCATAGTACTCTCTCGAATTCTGAGATCACAAGCTACCTGTTGAGCAGTGATGGCCTGCTCATGGAACTCAGTAGGTTTGACTGTAGGGTGAGGGTTCTCTAGGAAATTGGTGTTCCTCTGATGCTCAACCTCTGTTTGATTCAATGCGGTAGTGAATTTGCCAGCAGTAACAGGGTCAGGTTTATATGGCCAGCAAGGCACAGATTCAAGGTTTGTATAGTGGGATAGCATAACTTCAATGCAGTTGTAGATACAGAATGTTTGGACAATTAAGTAATCAATGGACAAAATTATCATCGGCGCCGGGAACAAGCACCAACGATAAGTCCATATGGGCCGATGTCTATAGGAAAACCAGTGGTGGGCCAATACGATCATTCCCTATCAAATGGAATCATCGCATGGGCCCATGTATATGTGGTAAGCAGTTCAAACTCTTAACTACACCCTCTGTCAAGTCAGTGAAATTGTGTGCTCATACCTCTGGATTCTGGCCCCTACATTGGGATATTCATTTCTATCTAACCATAATCTATAGCAGGACATCACATCAATAATTGATGTCTAAAACAATCAGCTAGTGTGGCATGTCCTGGTGCCACATGCATCCAACCATATCTGCTGTGACCCGACGCCATATGCATCCAACCGCTGATATCTGCTGACCTGCTGCTGCACTTTTTCCTACCAACCTACAATGATCATCAGCGCCGAGAACCAGCACCAACAATATGTCCGTATAGGCTGATGTCTATAAGAAAACCAGTGGTGGGCCAATATGATTGTTCTGTATCACACATATTCATCACATGGGCCCATGTATATGTGGTAACATGTAGTAAAATGGTGACCATGCTAGCCAGCGCCGTGATTCAGATGTTACTGCCACTGAGAATTTTTCAGCAATTACCACCAGGAAGAATCATTGCCAGCAGTGAATCTGTATACTGGGCCCACATGGATGCATCATACCCTGGGCCCACACAAGTCTTTCCTGACATGGGCCCAATCCACTACTGACGGATCTATCGTGGTTTTGCAGAAATCCGCTGAATGGATATACCATTGTTTTTTACTGAACAGTGTGTTATGTTGCCTCTTTCTTTTCTTCTACCTTGGACTTTCACTGGTTTGCAGACTTGGACACCTTTCAGTACTTGCACTTCCCAGGGCTACACAGACC
Organism: Tricholoma matsutake; assembly: GCA_026075535.2. Taxonomy (NCBI): domain Eukaryota; kingdom Fungi; phylum Basidiomycota; class Agaricomycetes; order Agaricales; family Tricholomataceae; genus Tricholoma; species Tricholoma matsutake. Next base: position 8,740,817 of record AP026543.1, on the reverse strand, counting down.
TCTTCTACCTACCTTAGACATTTTTTGTAGCCTCACTCCTCACATCACAAAGTTCATCTTCCTTCTACACCCCTACTTTTTCTATGCTGGGTCTTAGGTGTACCTCAAGGCTCCAAAATGATATTGACACTCTGGCTAACCCTTTGGATTGCCAGAGGTATCATTTGTCCTACTCCACCACTCTGACCTGTGAGAAATCAACATCAAACCTCAAACATTGGTCAAGTTTAAAGCCCATTTACACAAGTCCAATGGCAAGTAGTTTACCTGACCTAGGAAGTTCTGCAGATGTTTCACTGGAGGATGGGATTAAAAGCCCCAATTTCAGCCTTTACAACCATGATCCCAAAGAGGTCACTCTAACGCAATTATGGCTGATGGTTGTCTGCAAAGTGGCATATAGCAAGAGAGCAGAGAAGCTCATGTATGATCTTGGGAGATATGTCGCTTGTTCCCTTGGCAGGGTGCAGCTAGCAATTGGTGTGAATATTGAGCATAATTGGGCCACAAAAGGACAACTGCAATGCCTCAAATGAGCAACATGCATGTTCTTGGAAGTAGAAGACCTCGATATATTTGCAATGTTTGAACAGGCAGGCTCTCAACTGCTGGGTTGCCTAATCAGATGCAATGATCATGCTGACAAGGCAGATGATTATGTTGTGCCCCCTGCTACCAAGTTTTCTTGTGTTTTGTTGATCAAGTGAGAGTATTTTAAATTTGGTGCCATGGATGCCTGCCACCCTTGCACTGTGTGCATCTTCTCATCTCTCACACTTAGGGTGTAGCACAGGTCACACTGTGGGTAAATTTTCACACACCACACCCATACCTGTGTACACCGCACCCGTTCTAACACCGCACCCATGGTGACAGGTTTTTACCACGGTCTGTTGTGAAACACCACAGGTGTGACACCACAAATATACACCATGGTTTTTGACTCTTTTTTTTGCCTTCTAGTTGATGCTCCACATTGTTTAACATAGTGTATTGTATTGTATAACCCTCAACTAACTTAACTACACCCTGTATACATATCTAAGCAACAGACAATAAGGCTTTTTTATTGAAGAATGCCTTACATTTGCATGAGGGGTGACACAAATATTAAAAAACTTCATTAAACTAATTAAGTAACAGGGACAATACTAATTAATGAAAAAAACCTCCCCCTCACTCGTCGTTGCGTCATTGTTGTCTGCGTGGCCTGGTCATCCTATGCTGCTAGCACCCATGATCCACCCCACAAGCAGTTGCTCGCAGGGCTGGGTGCAGGTGCTGTCATCAGTTGAATGAAAAAAGAGGAAAGAGAAATAAACTTACCTGGGCCCATTTCGCGTGATTTGGATCCCTGTCTCATCGCCGTGTCCATTGTCCCCTCGTCCCCATCATTTCCATCGTCCCTGTCACAGTCATGTCATTGTTTCATCATCCCATCACACCACCCAATGATGTTTGGGCCTGTTTCATATGCTGGTTGGTGTCATCATGTCGTTGCGAGATAAGACCTGTAGATAAAAAGGTAGAAGTTAGTTGAATGACAAAAAATAAAGAAAAGAAAAGAACATAATTCACCTGGGGCCCAAACAACAATACATGTCATTTGGGCCTGTGCCTCCCTCCCTCATATAATCATTCCCCCATTCCCCCATTCCCCCCGCCTCCCGTCGTCCTCTGTGTGTCCATGTCATTGTTGCTGTCATCGACCGTCTCTCATCCCCTGGTGTCCCCATCCGTTAGCACCCCCCCTCCACCCCACGAGCAGTTGCTCACAGCGGTGGTGGTGGGTGCTGGTTCATGGTGATGTCCTGGTGGCCAGCCCCTCCCTTTGTTGCTGTGATGGTGGTGGTGGTAGGGGCCATCGTCGTCATGCCTGCTCCATCTCATCCCCATCCCTGTCGCTCCCCGTTTCCACCCCGTGAGCAGTTGCTCATGGCGGTGGTTGGGGGTGCTGTGTTGTTGTTGTGGTGGTGGTGGTGGTCATCATTGTCGTCAGCATGCTTGCTCCCTCTTCTCGTTGTCCCTATCGTTGTCACTCCCTGTTTCCACCCTGTGAGCAGTTGCTTGCAGTGGCAGTTGGGGGTGCTGTGGTGGTGATGGTGATGGTGATGGTGATGGTGATGGTGATGGTGGTGGTGGTGGTGACCATCATTGTCATTGTCATTGTTGTCATGGTAGTCACATCATTGCAACTTAAAACCTGTAAACAATGCGAATAAAGTTAGTTGAATAAAGAAAAACAAGATATGAACAAAGAAAAACTTACCTGGGGCCCAAACGACAATCAAAGTCATTTGGGCCCATTTCATATGCTTTGTGTCACTAGAGTAGGACCTAACAAAACTGTTAGTTGTGAAATAAGAAAGTAAAAATACTCACAAATGACAATTTCATCGTCATTTCTCGCAATGATTGATGTCCAGCATCTTCCGCGGCCAGTGACTCAAATAACCATTGATACCCATGACACCGCCAAAATGGGTATGGTATGTCACAGGTTTGGCATTTCGGCAACCATACCCATACCTGTCAAACCTGTGGGCCGTTTACCATGGGTTTACCCATACCTGTGCTACACCCTACTCGCACTGTGTGCTTGCCATGCTACCATGCACCACATGCATCTAGGATTCTCACTAGACTCATTTATCTTCAGCACACATCATGTGCCCCAACTCCTATTCCTAGTGAGAAGAGGAGCTTGACTTTCCCTGTCTCAGGGTCTCTCTGCAACTCTCTCTCTCCTAGGTAAAGGACTCTCTTTAGTATTGGTCTCTCTGCTAGGACTCACTGTCTCCTAGTGTTATTACTCTGTTCTACTACAGTAGAACAAGAAATGCACTGTAGTAGAACAGAGTAATAACACTAGGAGACAGTGAGTCCTAGCAGAGAGACCAATACTAAAGAGAGTCCTTTACCTAGGAGAGAGAGAGTTGCAGAGAGACCCTGAGACAGGGAAAGTCAAGCTCCTCTTCTCACTAGGAATAGGAGTTTGGGGCACATGATGTGTGCTGAAGATAAAAAAGTCTAGCGAGAATCCTAGATGCACACAGTGCATAGTAGCACGGCAAGCACATAGTGCGAGAGATGAGAAGACACATGTGGTGCTGCATGCAAGAGTGACGGGCATCAGTGGCGCCATAGGTAAACTACTCCCATTTTGCGTAAACAGGCTTTAAGCTCAATAAATATAATTTTAAACATAATTAACAGGTTAGTAACTGCAATGTTAGAAACCTGTTACTTAATGTAGTAACCATGGTTAAAAATAGTCCCTCAAAGTTAATAACTAGTTTCTAACTCGGCCGATAATTTTTAACCGAACCCTAGGCAGCATAGCATTACATAGATATAAGTGTGGGAAAGTGTCTTGATCTGTTTTTTTTTTTTTTGAATAATCTGGTAAGGGGCTGAAGCTTGGATCAAGGGAGATATTTTCTTCCCCCTCCTTTATAGTTACATGTCAATTTGGAACATAGAGCGACGAGTCGTTCACTGTCGTTCATGAACGCAACGCAATTGCACAGTTCATAGCCGGGCATCACGAGGCATCTTCCTCAGTGCCTGCCGAACTCCCAAGTCCCCTAATACATCCTCTGCACCCGCGAGGACTGTACGATGTGATGATGTCGCGAAAAGAATCATAGTAATGTAGAGACTTACTAGCGTCAAAGCCTGATGTTCGATGGTACTATTATCGATCAGAAATTTGTTAGCATGTCCCGCATGGAAGAAATTAACGGCATCCTACATTTTCAATCAGTCTACCCATTCCAGTTGTGGTGAGTGCTCTTCCTCCAAATACCTGCGTTGCATCTGAACATTTAACATTTAGTATCAACGTTGTGTCATTGATTTAGAAACTCGGATCCAGTACCTTCTGCGGTCTCCCGGGCCGTCCTCGAGACAAATCTAAGCACCTTTCAGTAAGAAAATGACGAAAGGAGAAGGATCCTACGCACTGCTTCAGCAAGCCAATAGGGCCGGCGAGCTTGCTCGATGTTTCATTGTATGACATCTGTGGGATGATATCATGGTATACCAAGAATGAAAGAAAAGATGTTAGGTCATACGTTGTTCATTTGATATGTAACGTTCTCGAGCCAATTCTGACAGGCCTCTACTCTTGTAATCATGCTGGCCAGCTTTGCTCGGATGACGGCCTGTGAAGTGAGCGGCTTTCCGAAAACCATTCGTTGGGACGTCCATCTTACAAGTGTAGCTAAGCACCGGACATCTCCCTTCACATGATGCACTTACTTCAGACATTCCTCGACGATCAGACGATGTGCGGTTATGGAACAGCAGACGAGCATCCAGCGCTCATGGTTGAAGTTACTCAGGATCACTTGCATACCGTTCCCGATTTGTCCGAGGGTGTGTGAGACGGGTACACGGACCTATTGTTTTTGGTATGCATGTCAGCAAATAAGACTGTTGGAAGGTGAGGGGAGAATATACTTTATCGAAAGTTACATAGGATGTCCCTGCAGCAGATGAGTAGGACGTCTTGACAGCCTTGGTAGAAACACCTGGACCACGTTCGATCAGCAGAACAGTGAAACCCGTCTAAATGTTGAATCCGATGAGAAAACATTCCTGAAAGCAGACCAGAGGTAGATACTTCTGTTCTGCATCCTGTTGTGAAATAGTCCGCAAACATGCCGTTTGTGATCCACCTGAGATTTTGACCCATGAGTTGCAGAAGTAAAATCACATCTCAAATGACGCACTTCTTGGTTCCAGTGACGACCCAATAATCACCGTCCCGGGTAGCGGTTGTTTGTAATCCACCGACGTCGCTGCCGGCAAAAGCTTCGGTAATTGCCAAGCATATGTATTTTTTGCCCGAGAGCAACTGCGAGGATAGCATGGCTGAGTATGTTGTTGTTAGGTAAGGATGTACGTACATCAGGAACAACTTTGGCGGACAGTTCTGGAGAACCAAAATTCAGTATAGGGGGTACACCGATAACAAGGCCCGCGAGAAGGCCATCCATGAATCCGCGACTGCTGATGCGTGATAGTTCCGAGTGAATTATTAGCTGGATTGAGTGGTTTCATGTGTAAACCCCCTGAATTTCGACGACAGAGCCTACCTCATAGAAGTAGTCAAATTCTTCGGGTTTGACAATACCGCCCATTAATGTACGGCCTTGTAGGTGTTTTCCTGGACCGAGCCGCATTGCAATGATATTCATTTCGCTGAGTTTCAGGTCAAAAAGACGCAGCGTGAAACAGAAAGTCACTGTGCTCACGCCATCTTATCGACAACCTCTTGCGATATCCGCTTCCCACTCTGTTCACACCTGTCTGATTCAGGCTGTATAACCTCCATGCAGAACGAGCGGACAGCCTTGTGAAACTTCCTGTGGTTGTCGGAGTAGTACGGGCTGTAATACCCTTTGCTGAGCCATGTCGGTTCTGCATAGGGTACTTGGCTCAGTTCGCCTGGAGCAAGAGATTTTATAGACTCTTCCTGTCCTCGGATTTTGCCAATTTGAAGCCTGCCGTATTGGGGTTTTAGCAAGACCTCGTGTCGGTGGAGACCAAAGAAGACTTGAGTCACATCTTGCCCAGCTGTCGGAAGATTGAATGAATAAATATGCTCCGTAATTGAAAGTGAACATTACTAACCAACTCCGTCAGCGTACAATACATTCGCTCCTCCTGGGTGCAGGTCGGCGAACTTTGAGAGGTCGAAGACTTTAGAATCAATCACTATCCACTGCATCAAGTCGGTCACTGTCTATTCGAAATTGTCGATCATTGGCTCACCAAGTCGCCCTCCTTATTATGCTGCAAACCAGCATCGATTAGCATCGAAATACTAACGACTGATCGAGCAGTTCACCTGTGCTACCTCATCGAGAGTATACTCCATCAATTTGCCGGCCATAGCTATGAACCACAGGGATATGGATTGAAGAGAAGATGTAAATGGTCAGAGTAGGGTATAAAATCGCCGGGTCTGCTATTTATAAATATTTCAGCACGTGAATTTCAATGCCCCATTCTCGTTCCCTTTGGCCGCACCTGTGAGCGTCCCTTGCTTGGCCACATCTATTATCCAATGATGTCGTTGAATGTGCGACAACATTGGAGCCCCCAGAAAGGGAGCGAATGGATTCGAGTCAGACAGTTGCATTTGGGGCTCTCAGGGTAGCGGACTAGATGCTGATTGATGTAGTGGATAAATATTTACATGGCGGATACTGACACGTACAAGTTACAACTGTTGAGTGAGGGACCACGAAGTAATGAGCAAGTGTCCGTCTGTCCGATACGCCTCCAACAAACACATAAGGAATACTACATGAACAGCAGATTCAAACCATTAGGCGCGCGGTAAAAGTTTTTCTTACATTCTCAAAGACCGTTCATCATATATCTACGCGTTGTCATGGTGAGTACCTCCAAGCACAGAATTATTATTATTTATATGTAGCCGGAAATATACCAGTCCACTCCTCGGAGCCGACACCGGGGGTGATGTGTTGTGTCAGTCTTGTGTTGCCATTGAAAACATTGTAGGTACATGATACATAATCTGATACTGCGTAATGGAAAATCGGAACGATCAGAACTTTTCGACTATTGGATGTTCTTTCAGATTTTTTATCTACATGATTGATGGCATTACTTTATGATTTTTCAATGGGCCCAGGTTTTTGAGGGAACATAAAGAGTTTCCAGAGAATGTTTTCTCTGCACACAGTGGAGAACAAATACTCTATGAAATTGGTTTACCATGTGTCCACTGGGTACATAGTGCATCTCCCCCGGTGCGAGTACTTGAAAGTTAATCGTTAAATTTGAATAATCAAATATTGAGGCACATGCAACAGTCAATGTCACTGTGCGCCCCACGCAAATGGGACCTCAAGGCCTCAAGCTCAAATAAGAGACAAGCAGACCTCAACGGTGAACAGTAAGAACAGGAGGATAATCAATCCGAGATACTATTGAACGTATGATGAACTTCGATCATGCAACGCATCAGGCCTTACTTAAGCAGGATATCCTGCGCCACGTTAACGCGTTAACTTGAACGGTCTAGAATATTGATGACTCTTTGTAGATTGGAAATGCTGGCTTGCCCTTGCTTCATGCTTCTACGACATGGAGCCAACGCGACCTCTAGACTACGGCATACCATCGGCTAATCAATGCCGTCGCCGAGAGCATTGCTCTGGCCATTGGAGAAAAGGCGGAAGACTGGAATAAAGGGGGTCGAAAAATCCAAATAGTCATTGTAATCAATTTCGGCAGGAAGACGTCGGAAAGCAGTATACTCGTAATTGCCTGCAAAACTACAACGAAACCCTTCGTGGCAGAAGAACCTGATTGAAAGGAAAATGCGTATGGAATGCGTATTGCACAAGTTCACCGGATCATAACCACTTAGCGCACTATCTTCCTCAAGGCTCAATGCACTTCCGCAATCACACGAACAGACGATGGTGACAGTCGCACTCGGATGAGTTATAATTAGTGCATATCGTAAGATAAATGGGAGTTATATTCTCGTACTGAAGCTTGGTCAATCCTAAGCTCAGATTTATCGTCGCTGACATTGTTTTTATCGGTTGGTTCTCGAGAGCGAAGGAGTTGAACGAAGTGAAAATGAAAGGATCGACTTGATGAGAGCAAGAACAGCTTGTCTTTGCTGCCGTCGCTATCTGTCGGGATTCTATGGCTTTTTGAGCCGATATGTCATATGTAACCTCCAAGTGATTGTCCAAGGACGCCCAGAAGAAAGTCCTAAGTTGCAGTAGTTCGAGGCAAGGACCGACGAGGAGAGTGCAATAGTCAACGAACCTGAAGGCCTGAACCGCGGCCTCCTGGTGGTCGGATATCAATCTGTCTCTTGGAAGCATCATCGATGAGCGGGGAAACACCATTACGGTCCCGGTAGCTGTTTTTCTCGCCTATATCCAGATATCTACGTACTATGCGAGAATAATGAGTCGCCATTAATGTCGGGCACTCTGGACTGAAAACCAAACGATCAGTGTGAATAACTCGATCAAGAAACCCGAACGTTAGAAGCAGTACTTTTTCAAAAAGAAACCAAGACAGTTCTTCCACCCGGAGAGTGGTTCGCCATAATAAAAAGATCAACAACGAATCATCATACTTCTCAGTCGGTAAATAGCGCTCACAATCAGCGCCCGGGGTTGTAGCGAATAGACAAAGAACGCAATAGCACGTCATCATGTTGAGGTCACCACGGCACAGGAAAGACATCGTATAATTTTGAAAGTACTGGGTAAGACACCTTCACGATCGCACCCTCCTGTTGACATGACAGAATGAAATACACTTATGGTTATAAGAAAAATATTACCGCACTACAAGAAATCATTGAGTAACGATTGCCTTCTTCATCTGGGTCGTCGAGCAACGAATTGATCGGATCGCGTCAATAGTCGCTTGCGAGTGATATTCTCAAAAACTGCATGAACCCTCATGAACCATGTAACCTTAAGTCCGTTATATTTCCAGAAATAAAAATCTTAAACACCCAAACATGATGATTGTTCCACGTCATACCAGACTTGCGGGCAGAATCACCCCCCATCACAACAGCTGAAGATGAAGGCACGTAAGATCATAATCAAACCAACAAGGACCCGGCAATCAAGCTTCCTATCATCATCATCATCATACGCAAGTCCACAACGCCCTCTGGCTTCCTCGCTGAACTTCTAGAAGTCGAGGGAGCGGCAGGTAACGGGGTCGAAGAGGGCAGCGCTGTGACTGTCGACTGAGAAATTGTTGGGATTGGGGAGGCCAGAGAACTAATGGTGGTTTGCGAGATATGGCTTGTTGATGAGGTAAAAGAAGATGAGGTAGAAGATGCGGTAGAAAAAGCGGAGCCAGAAACGGAGGACAAAGGACGATTCGGGTTTTCTCCTGGGAATGTAAGGACGGGAAGACTAACGCCAAGAGTCGCACAGGCATCATACAACTCTAGGAGAGGAGGTTGGTCATAGCATGGGACTGTGATTGGCAATCTAATAACTAACCGTCTACCGTGGCCTGAGCAGTTGTGAAATTCGAGGAGCTGGCGGCATTTGCAAGACACGTAAAGCAGTCAAATAACTGTTGTTCAAAGGAAGCGGTGCAGCATTGACTGCGTGGGCAATTCTGCATTAGGATTTGGGTCAGTAACATTTAGATCAATAGTAGGTCTGATGTATCTCACACTGTTAATGGCCGAGAGCACTGGGTTACATGTGCTTTGACATTGTGGAGGTAAGTTTGGGTTGCCAGTTTGACGAACATCTAATAAGCTATACCCCAAGCTCCTGGCTCGAACGAGGTTTAGTTGAAGCACATCTCCTAACGAATGTGCCCTGGCCACGGGCGCGCTGGCAAGAACGGCGGCAGCGACGAGGATAGCCAAAGCAAAACGCATCGTCCGAATGATCAGACTCGGAGATCAAGTTGCCTACAACATGTTGTGGCGTGATTTAAATGAATGATTCCTGGAGTAGACGCCCTTGCACGTGGATGAATATGAGCACCCAATCAGCGGGCTATGAGGCTATGTAATGATGGCTGCTGTAACATATGACAAGGAAAGACAGCATTTCAGTAACTAGTAATCCATCGAATGGGTGGTCCTCTAGGCTCTGAGTGGTTGCCTCAAGGTGTTGGCCAGTACTGACAGTAGTGTCTTGTGTTTCCTCGTGTTTAACTTTGAAGCCATATTGCAGCTCGTCAAACAACAGTACAGAGACATGGAAGTAAAATATTCAAAATCGCAAAGCAAACTCCATTCCCAGTTTACAAAGCCAGCAAAATTTTAGCATAGTCACGCGATTTAGCCAGTCGACCACAGCACATTATGGTAGAAGATTGTAGTTGGAGACGCGTCACCTTGACGTCCATTGCAAGTGACACCTGCTCGAGCGGTGTATACGCAAGATTACGCCAACTCTGGGAGGTGATGAAAATAATGCACCCACTTGTTGCAAGTGCCGGGACTGCACATTCGTCTTCGTCACAGTGGCACCGATTCGGGATGCCATACGTCAATGGCTGCACTATCTGACATTGGCTGGTAGGCGCGACACACGTTCGACCACCGTGAAGAAACATCCGGAAGTGATTTCACTCTCTTCGGGCGCACGTCAATCTTCACAAAAGTCACAGGACAAGCGCTCTGCGTAGCAGGAGTGGGCTGTGGGACAAAATTTCTTGGCCTGGTGGAGAATGTAGAGCGACAAGATTATTCAGAAGTACATGGGGAAAGTTCATCCCAAAGGGCATACTGAAAACTTGGATGAGAGCAACAATTATACCAGTCACACTGGCACGAAAATTGAACATCGAACAGCAGAGCGGTGTCGACCGATTATTTGACTTTGTAACTGTTCAAGAATGCTCAGTTGTTTAAGTATCTCGAGAGCGGCAACAACGTATGACCAATAGCCAAGTACATCATGAGAATGGGTGGTCTATTCCCAACATCAGCTGCAGATCAGAGTATGAGTCCGTACTTCGTTCGAAAGCGTGAGGCTCCACCGCCATGCGGCACTATATCCGCATTGAGGCCTCCTCCCACAGACACCGAAGTCATAATAGTCTTACCGAGCGGGAGGTAACACCTGGGTCCAGCCAGTGCAAGTGAGAAGTCGCCGCGAAAGATTTGGTGACACAAATTTCTCAAACCGACCTGGAAGCAGATGAGTAGTGGGTGCAATGGAGGGCGTCGTCCTCCACTTGGTCAACATTCCATGAGAATGTCAGGCACCCAAGTAAGATTAAAAATATATGCAATAATGGGACCCCGCAGTCGAACGTTCCCTGCATGAAATGATTCAGGATTTCATTTGAGGAGATAATGGTCTTGAACCCATCTGCTTAATTGGCCGAATTAGATATCAAACCGGTCTATTGCGGTTGGGCGTGATATGTGGAAGCCCCAGCGGCACGGATAAAAATTAAATATAAATACTGGTCGAGAGCTATACAGACGCACATACCTATGCATATGACCAGAACAGGCTACATCTTTCTATCCATCCCCCATATGGAGCAACGCTTTCCCATCTTGACTGCAATCACGCCAAACACGAGTAATGCCGATCCTTGTGCACTTACTCACCTTACGCTTAGCTTACTCACCCTACTTGCAATCAGCCCATTTCCGAAATGGAAAGCCAATCGCGTCCTGAAGAAATTACCTTCCACTTTACGTGGCGAATGGCAACCTCCGGTTTTCGTTTCATCCCTCCGGCCATGCTGCGTTGTGGTATCTTAGGACACTGGTCCATCGTCGAGGGGCCGTTTGGGTTGAAAGAGCGGCGAACCCAACACCCGACAATTACGTGTCGGAGGATGACCGATCATCGATCAGGTGCCGTTCAAGGCGCACTAAGCACAAACTAGAAGGGTAACATTAGGTCTAATAGTAATCTCAGCCTCAAGCCCTCTTTAACAACACCCAGAGTAACGAGATATGTGCCAGAAAAACCCCAGATCGCCCAAAATGAAGCCCAAAATGAAGCCCAAAATGAAGCCCAAAATGAACCCCAGAGAAAAGGAAGGAAGTCAAAAGTTGGCCTGCTTACTGGGGCTTTTCCACACAAGCCCCATAGATTGGGCTACGAATCCCCATTTGTCCGCAGCCTCTTGGATTCTGAGGAGAGTACATGAGAATAAAAATAAAAATTTGAAGAGAAATATAATGTACCTTTTCTCGGTCGATTTACCAGCTCCATGGCCAGCTTTTATGTCAACACGCAGCAACAGAGGATTGGGGTTGTGAGGCAGCGTGTGCTGAAGAGTTGCAGCATACTTGAACGAATGCATGGGCACTACACGATCGTCATCTAAATAACAGGCTAAGTAGGTGAACCCGAGATTGACCATGGGAGCTCACGATCAGCCGTTAGAAGTAAGGTAGGGGGTAAAACCTTATCAACAGGGACGTTGTGGAGTGGGGAGAGTGGATAGATGAAATCGAAATCATGAGGATTGTCAGGATCTCCGTAGTCACTTGTCCAGGACTTCCCTAGATAATCGTACATTATCAGCGGCATAATGGAAACGAGAAGAGTTTTACCTATGGTATATTTATGAAACTACGAGACAAGTTTAGTCCGTACCTAAATGTATCGACATGAAAGTCTAGATTTACCTTGAGAAGATCCATCACGCCAACATCCGCGACGGCGGCCCCAAAGGTTCCCTCAGGAGCACGATTCACACAAGCCCCGACAAGGAGACCTGTAGATTCGCTAAACAGATGAATCACAATACATAATACGAGCACGACTCTGACCTCCGTTTGATCCACCGTTAATGGCCACCTTCCTGGGACCTGCATACTTGTGTTTGACGAGATATTCGCTAAATAAAAGAGCTGAATGTCGGGGAATTAAAATCACGAAGTCTGCATACGTAGCTGCAACGAAGTCATCGAAACCATTTCCCTGTTTTCACTGTGAGTTCCCTGGTAGCAGAAGTATGGCAGATGCGGAAACCTTCTTCTCTCTGATCCCGGCTTTGTGCCATTCTTCACCGAACTCCGAGCCGCCTCTGATGCTCGGAACCGCCAAGATTGCTCCATAACTTTGAAGGAAGGTAAGTAGCGTTGGGCTGAAGAATGGATCAATCGATATATTGAAGCCTCCGTAGCCTACACCACCGATCAACAACCGTTGTGGTTTACCAGCAGGATAAGTCCTTACCGTACTGAATCGCCGGCGCGGTTCCGTCGAATTTTGTTGACTTGTGACGAACGATGAACATCGGCACTTTTGTTCCGTCTCGACTTTCGTACCAGACCTGATCCCGTTTCTAAGCATGAACACATACAACTCATTGCAAAAAACCCACCTGCTGAGCTTCGAAGTCATCAGGATTCAATCCTTTAACCTTGGTAGTTCTATAGATACTCCATCGCTGTTCTTCAGGGGCATCGAAATCGTAACGCGCAACTGTGCCAGGCGAGTTGAAACCAGTCATGGTTACAAAAAAATGAGATTGTTTCTGTCGGCTCGACACAGACGCAGATCCAACGAAATCCGGGGCCAAACGAGAAAGCTGTTCACCCGCCGTTGAGTAGATATAAATCTCATCCTGGACCTGCAAATGTGTTAGCACAAGGGCTGAGAGGAAGGCAAAAGTGACTTGCATTACGCTGGTAGACCACAACGAAGTTACTTTTATTGATGCGACTGATGCTGCACATGTTTGCATCCTTGTCCTCTGGAATGAGATCTTTGAACTGCTTTTCTTCGTCATCCACCTCGATCGTGACCAGTTTGTGTTGGGGCGCATCTAGGTTGGTCAATACGAACAACTTTGACCCTTCATTGGAAATACTACACAAAGAATCATCAGAACATGAAGTGACACCAGATTGTAAACCGTACACAAAGAATTCCGAGGCAAATTCATTTTGAATTTTGTTCCATCGAATGTTGGGACCGATCTCATTTTTCTCTACTTCTGCGACCCACAGAAGGTTGCGCTGGAGCATATCGTATTAACGTAAAAAATTTCATAACCAAAGACTACCCTCTTACCCTTGAGGTGTCTTTCGACGTATAAAGGAAGTAGTATTTACCATCTCTCGAAATATCTATGCTCCACAACCATGTAGGGTTGTCCTTGTCGCTGTGAACAAGAACATCTTCCGCTGACATGATACAAATAAGCGTTAATGGTGAAACAATGGCGGTAAGCTCACACTGAGGTGTTCCTATGCGGTGATAGTAAAGCATCGCGTCTACATCGCCTTGAGTATCGATTCCTTCTTTATCTTCGCGAGTTGGGAAACGCTATTACCAGTTATAAATGACAGGACAAAGATCAGAGGAATTACAAACTTGGTAGAAGAAGCCCTTTGAATCCATCGTCCAAGTAATCGAAGAAAATTTGACGTATTGAATCTCATCCGGAAATCGGCCGTCATCGGGGCCATGCTTCTTGCCTGTTTCTTGAGCCAAGGGACGATCGGTTGAGCGTACATAAATGGTTGAGAAATCGCTTCCCTGTGCATAAAGAATCAATGTCAAAGGAATTCAAGAAGCTGATACCCGGCGTACAGATTGAGAAATCCCATAAGCAAAATATTTTGCGCACTCAGAAAATGCAGACATAGATAACGATGCCGTGCTATCGCTAGAAAGTAAATTGGGCTATACGGAGTAAGAAAACCGTGGAAATTCAAGTGTGCGCTGAAGTACTTACATCAAAGAACACGTCACCAACAGGACTGTCATCCTGAGAGAAAGCAGGCAGTGTTTTGCCTTTGGATCGATGCATGACTGTGTAGAGCATTAATTGACGCTCTCATAAAGATAAATTCGCGAAACTTGCCTGAATGAGGTTGTAGACCGCTGTTGTGGTACCAGTACCAACGGCCATCATCCAACAACATGGGGGCAGAGAACTAAAGGAGAGAAAACATGACGCACGATACACGAGCTGTGTATCTAGTTGGTTACCTTGGCATAATCCATGCTTGCGCGAAAGGCATCTTCTAACTTTTGCCTATCGGGATTTTTATCCAAGTACGATCTTGTGAAGCTCTCCTGGGCAGAAGTCCACTTGGCGAGTTCCTCTGAGTACTGTTCCATCCACTGGTATGGATCAGGAACGCGAACTTGACCTCTAGCTGCACTCTTGTAGACATCGACGTGGTCTGATCTCTTCGCGAATGGATATTTATCTGGGATCCAAGGAGTAGGAGACATGATTTTTGAAGATAGTGAGCGAGTTAGAAGACCAGAAACGCGCCTGTGCGGAAAGGAGACGTGAAAAATGCGGATGGGTATAGACGTAACATGTCCTAACATGTCGTGATCACCTTATAAGTAAACGCATAGCGAAGGTATGGCAAGGCAATCAAATTAAAATTAATGGTTTCGGGGTCCCGTCTTGATCATCTGTCCGCTTCACTTCCGAGTCGAAGATCGTCGTCGAAGATTGCAGTCATTCATCGCGCGTGTTGGGGTGCTCATCAGGACGGACGCCGAACACGATGTTTGTCTTCTATATCCTGGATTCGGTTCAGTTGAACTCCAAGTCATCAAGGCAACGTAGTCGTGGCGTATATATCATTAAATAAGGACGTGCAAAAAAACTAGCTATAGCTTTTCGGCCCATAGTTTTTGAAGCTATTCAATGGGATTTTTCTGCACGAGAACCTGTTCATTTCGTCATATTGCATCAAGACGAATGAAATTTGTGATATCCATTCATCTGTGGCGCCATCTCTTATGAAATTCAACGTTCAGCCCGTCAAGTAGACACTGCAATAACTCCGAGCTAAAATGAAGCATCACTCAAAGTACCGCACCCACACCAACTCCATGAGATAGCCTGCGGTCATGAAACAGAAATTACACCAACAAACGTCCCCAACTAGGCTGCAAGCTCCAACACATTCACCCAACTGTGTGCATCTCGCCATCGATAACAGTACTGTCAGGGAAGAACATGTATGCCAAAGCAAATTCGTTCCACCGGTATGAAGGCCCGTTATCCCTTCGATCGCTTGGAAGTAGCTAACGGCATATGCCGACCACCAGTAAGTGCGTCTTGACCTAGTTCATCCAGATAGTGTGCCGGGTTTCGCCTGCTTTCGCGCGCGCTCCGATCTCGTATCTGTCCTTACTTATGATATATATCAGGCGTTCCTCGATATTCGGTATGCTGGGAAGCCTGATCCGCTGCCAACTGAACGCTGGGCAGGACGGAGGTCCTACTATCACGCACTGCAGGAAGGTTCTCAGACAACCCTTTGCCATCGGACATACGCTCAAGCTTCCGCGGGCAAAAGCTGAACATTCTTTTTATTTCCCTGACTCTAATACAGGATAGTCATGGTAGCGATGCGGTAGCAGTCTTCATGTACGTACACGGGAATCCTGGTATTTTCCTGCAAATCTCCACCAGGTATCCCTGAATGTATCCTCTAAGCGGGGTCGCTTGTCACAGGTAGTTATTTAACTACGGGAACAGCAATACGACAACCGGTGAAAGCGGTCAGTTGTAAAATGGTTGTGATGAGCGACAGATTAACTTACGTCAAACGCTGGAGTAAGGGTACAAATTGGGATGAAATGTGTGGCCAGCAAGTTAAGAGCGTGATATGAAATGAAGAAAGAAAATGGCATTGGTTGCTTAGAAGTCAAGGGGGTAGCCGGGGGCTTGAAGTCATGGAAACTCCGAGGGTTGGAAGACAGACAAAATATGCCCCATATCCGACATAAGATAAGGATAACATCGAAGGGAAACATATAAACATATAAACGCACACACCCTAGAATGATGATGTTATCAGGAGGACCCTAAGGGTTCCTGTCGGTACCACGAGGTAAATAGCCGTGTGTACCAATTGCGCCTAACGGTCGTGGAGATCGCTGGAAATAGGTAATCCAGGCGTACAGTTTGATTTGTACCCTAAACACGGTTGGATCCGATGGAACGGCCTATCCCTAATAAAACCTAGGAGTTAAATCTTTGAAATTCCCTTGTCACCTCGGACAATGGAAAACCTCAAAATGATCCAGGAGAGCCTCTGGGATGTGGCGAGCATATGACATCAGTCAAAGGCCTTCGATGAAGCAAGCCGGAGAAATGTAAATGAAAAACGGAAAGAATGCGTATACGTCCTAAACGATGATGCGAGCATAGCCCGCCCCCGAGACCATGAGACGCGTGTGAGATTCCGTTCCAATAGCGATGGGTGTTGAGTGTGGAGGCCAACACCAACAATTTGAATCTAACTTCTAAGGATGTACGAACGTGTGGTCTGAAATCCATGGTAAGCAGAGAAAGGAACATTCGACATTCATGCCCGCAACAATGACATCGACGGCAAGAAGGCACCCTGTGTTGCAGGGGTAACAGCTCTTCGAATTCGAGGACTACCTATAGCAAAAGTCAACGAGTGCATTGTGAGGGTAGAGTAACCCCGAAGGAAATGGATTGATGTTTCCGAGCAATTGCAAGAGGACGGGAGCTGGTGTAACTGATGCTTGAATCGGAAACCCGCCGAAGTCACGTTATTGATTTCGTCGCGTCAGTACTCGGCTTCCGTGCTCAAAAACCCTGAATTTTGTCGACCAGCTGTAGCTGGCATGGTACAGCAACCATCTAGTTTTTTTCCTACGACTGCCTTGGTGCGTCCGTTTTCATGTTTTCAATGTAACCAAAGTGACGTATGCCATAAAATTTAGGACCATGCAGCTGCTGGACTAGGCGCAGGTGTTGTTACTGTGCTCTGCATGAACCCGTTAGATCTTTTGAAGATTAAATTCCAAGTAACGACTAAAAACCCGTCTGGCACGCTTGGGAAGCACATATGGTACTCGCTACGTGACATCCATCAGCAACATGGGTGGAAGGGACTCTATCGGGGAATCGGGCCCAATATCGCTGGAAACGCTTCCAGCTGGGGCCTATACTTTCTATTGTGCGCATCTTTATTTGTAGGCCAGACGCCACTCGTACTTATACGCGGTAGCTATAACATGTTGAAGAAACGCGCTTCCGGAGGAGATGTAACACAATCTTTGTCGGCTGGATCGTATCTCCTTTGTTCCGCTCAAGCGAGTTCGCAATGCCTTCCCCAATGGATCCGACACTTCCCTTCGTCGCTAACCATTGTTTAGGTTCCCTCGCAGCGGTCATTACAAACCCCCTGTGGCTTGTCAGAGTGAGGATGTTCACAACACCGCCTGATTCACCTTCAGCATATCGCGGCTTATGGGGTTTGTATACTTCTACGAGCTTTATCGATGCTAAGCAATGTCATCCTCAGATGGCCTTTCGACCATTGTGCGTACGGAGGGAGTACTAGGCCTATTTCGTGGCACCTCGTTAGCTCTTGTTGGAGTTAGTAATGGCGCCATTCAATTTGTTGCTTACGAAAAGATGAAGAAGTGGGGGTTCGACCGGAAAAAGAGGCAATATCAGAAGACAGGGCGAGAATGGAACATAGAGGCAGATAAACTGGTAAGCTCATTGTTCTTTTCATCCGTGCTGATGGCTGAACGATTGTTGCAGTCGAATGGGGCCTATACTTTCATGTCTATCTCAAGTAAACTTGCGGCGCTAACGTTGACATACCCTTATCAAGTTGTAAGGTCACGGATACAAGTATGTTAACCTGAATGCCTGCCGTCATTCAACCCCTTTGTTGACGCCGACGTTCTCAGGATAATGCTATTTCAGAACAGTTTCCGACCATTCCAGCAACCATCAAGCGAACTTGGCAACAGGAAGGCTTGCGGGGTTTTTATCGCGGCCTAGGCACCAATCTTGTGCGAGTCCTCCCCGGCACTTGCGTGACGTTCGTCGTATATGAGAACCTAGCATGGTTATTGCGTTCTACTGCCGCGAAGCGGGAAGAACGGAAACAAAACCGACCGCGATAGGTGCTGGGTGTCGATGCATCCCACTCTTGCAGACCTTCGTGCTATCATTTATCATTATTGTGGACTTTTTCACTTAGATGACTTACATTCCATGGCACGGCATGTACAATCGATCTATACTCCACCCATGACTATCATAAATCTCTCCCAACTCTCCCAGCAGTATGGCAGATATGTACATAAATAAAGTTGGAGGGTTTGGGCTACATTGATTCTAATTGCTCAGCTGTTGCCCTGCTCCCGTTAGAATATGGTACTTTGAGTCATTACGCGCATACGGCCTGATTGATATTGACGCTGTGCTTTTTGTCCTAGGGGCTGATGCCGTGTGCAAAGCCGTGGGCGATGAAGTCTCGCGGCGTCTAGGTATCAATGGGATACCGGGCGTGCTTGGGTTTGGTATAACGTTTTCAGAACACGGAATACAGACCGGTTCTATGGCCGTATTACAAGTTATTAGCAGACGTCAGATTGCCTGCTCAGGTAACATCTATACTCGATGACCGGAAATTCAAAGCAATGAATGAGGCATAGCAGCAGGGTATAGCTACCGTGAAAGAAATCAACCACATAGTGATCGACACGGATCAACTTGACATTGAGTTCATGGGTGTGGTACTAGCCAAGGCGAAGTTTGGACGCAACCCTGAGTGCCTGGTGGGAAACGTGGGTCCTTCTACTATGTAATAAAGGAATTTCTGGATGACCGACGAGATGATCATTCCCCTTTGAGAGATGTTCCATAGTCAGAGGGCCTTACATATACATGGGAAGCATTACTTACTACAGTCGCTCGCATGGACTCGATTATCAACACTCTTATCTTGCCAGTATCTCACGTTCCAGTGTGACCGACGAGAAAATATTCACAGAATGTCAGTCAAGCAAAAAGACAGAGAACGAGGTAACCGCACCACTCTAGTCTACCATAGATGGACTATATTTTTTTTTTGTGAAGGATGATACTCATGTAAGCATCATCAGAATCGTCACGTACTTTCAAGAATTGTTAAAGTGGAGGGGTTGGAGAAGTTGGCAGCTTCGCCGTTGTTGGATGAAGATGACACGACCATTTATGTAATGCAAAGTATTTTTTCTCGACTTCCTGAAGCCAGTAACTTGTATCATTGCTTTTTCGGCAGATGGATTATCCCATGGGCAGATTTAAAGATTAGGATTCAACTCTTGAGGTGCAAACACTTCTTGGGCACTACGACTGCACCCTAGGCTTAATTGCAGACCTCGTCGAAAGATGACAGAAAGCAGATCACCATAATATTTTGTTCAATTTTTGTTATTAAAACTAGAAACGAGTAAGCATTAAGAACTGCACATGATTTTGATGGGGGTAAAGAAATGAATGGAAAGATCAGAATAACTTTGACTACATGGCCTTCATCGCGAAGTGGCGCCCAATCCTACGCCCGTCTGCACATCGCATCAAAACGAGTTGATGTGCTGGGCGGAGGATGAGCTAGACGAAATGACGTCCCCACGCTGAGCAGCATTACGCTGAGTTGTATCATCATGTGGAGAAACTCCTAAAGTATAACATTTGTGATAGTGGAAACTCACATTGGTTTGTCTTCAGAGTTTACACGGTGATGATGGTTCGTATTCAACTTGTATTTGTTACTTTCAGGGCCTGAAGGCTAATACAAACAATGACGTGTCAATTTCTTTCGTCACGAGACTAACCTTCTCATTATTAGGACTCGGAGAACTTGATGAAAACATTGAGAAGGCAGTCGTTCTCAGGTCGGTGAGTAATTGGTGAGTGTGCAATGGATTCTTCACTGCACAGTTCCTTGTAACACCTCTGTTATGCAAGGAGACTTCCGAATGAGCACATTTCTTGCCTTCCGAAATGCAGCTTTCTCGCTGCTCAGGCTTAGAGTGCCCCATGTCCACCGACCTGCATTTCGAGCCGTACAAAGCTCCGCATCGCCGAAGAGCGACAAGCCATTGAGGAACGAGCAAATCAAACATCGTATCGTTCGGTTGGTCGACCCGGTGACCAATCGCCTCAAAGCATCCGAACCGTTACGCGACCTACTTCTGACACTCGACCGCAAGAAAAAATATATAGAGCTCGTTTCTGCGGAGAAGGATTCGATTCCCATTGTGAAGATCGTGGACCAAAAGGAAGCGTTTGCCAAGGAGAAGGACCTTAAACTTCGGGCCCGGGTGGCGGCGATGAGCAATCGGCATAAGGAGATACAGCTGACATGGGGATCTACGTCGAGTGATATGGCACATAAGCTCGAGCGGGTCAGGGAGGAGCTAGAGAACGGGTTCAAAGTGGACTTGGTTTTTGCTCCCAAGAGGGGCCAAATTCTGCCCAAGCCAGCGGAAAGGCAGATGCAAATTCAGGAAATTGTGGACATGATGGCAGATGTTGGGAGAGAGTGGAAGTCGCGAGACGAGGGAAGGACAATAACAGCCATCTTCCTCCAGGGTAAAGCCGCAGCTGCATCGGCGATCGAAATGGTTCCAAAAGTGCCAAAGAAAATAAGGCGTAAGGAGGACTTGAAAGCAAGGGAAAGGCTAAAATCTCAGAGTACAAACCCTGACGCCAACGTATACAAACAGTAGAGTCTATTATATTCTGAGTTTACATGTTAATCTTTGACTGCACTAGCCAAGTTGTTGGTCCACAAGCGCTTTCTACGAGGGTGCGTTCCTTTACTTCTATGGACTGGTATATGGAAAGGAGGGTTAGAGGGCAGAGGATTCCTCGGATATGCAAATGGACGGCGGTCGAGCTCCGGGGGACGTTTCAAATTCCATGTTCCCTCATCCCAGCGACCAACGAATAAGTGGCGAAGTCCCTGCGGAATGGCATAGCCAGCTCGAACCATATCCTCTCCTACTTCCTGCAACACTGGGTTCCAATGAGGCGATACTATACCCCAGCGAGCATGCAGGAGTCGCACCCGTCTGAAATTGTGTCTGTAGTGCGCCCTGCTTCTACGATGACCGCGCACGACAAACAGCGCCAACATCGTATTGAAGAACCGTGGATCAGAGAGTGGAACAGCTACTGTTCTTGGCATAGTTCCAGACTCGATCGCTGCACAAGCTTTCCCGGTCCGAGATTTCATCAGGCGGTAGAGGGCGAGACTGCTATGCAGTAAATGTTCCCTACTTTGTCGCGGAGACCACATCTGCCGAAATGAGGCTGGAATTATTGATGTCCTTTTATGCTCCAGTCGGTAGCATTGCAACATTAGCGTGTACGCATGAACAGGCATAAACCAAGCGTCGGTTTCTGGAACAAAATCGGACTTCCTGCTTTTTCGCTCAGCTTCTCGGGCCAGACGCCACACCCATTTCATAAGCCCCGTTTTCCTTGCTTTGAACAATGCGTTCAAGAGCGCAGTAAGCACATATGGTCCAAGTTTCACAGCACGCTTGACGGACGCTGTGCGAGCGTGTTTTCGCATCTTGATGCCCTCTGCACGACTTGATGTCGTCAGAAGACCCGCGTCGACAGGTCGAATCTCCGGAAACATCTCTAAGACAAGATCCACCACGTCCTGAGTTTTGCCAGTGGAGATGAGGTACATTATGTATGAGCTTATAGTGTAGTTGTCGGGTTCGAGATGGGTTTGGGGTGCTGATGGCGGCATGACATGTTCTTGGAGCGAATGCCTATGTGGGTTGAGTGACGAACTTTTGGAAACCAACTTGCGCTCTTTGGGGACTCCAGGATTGCTCGTTCGTTCCCTCATCAGGAAGTCTTTTGGCCCCAATTTTAGGTGCAAGGCCTTCAAGGCTCTGCGAACGATACTGTCTTGGCGCAGAATCGTCCCAGACCGCAAAAGGATATTGTACGTCACAATGTCAGGCTTTAAATGGGATCGTCGTTCCTCCATATGTTGGAGAATTACTTCTGCAGGGGCAGGGGAGAGGCGGTGACGTAGAGTATAATGCAAGAGAGCATTCAGTGATGCTAGATCCAAGTCGCACAACATTCCTCCCTGTCTGTTCTTTCCTGTGGACAGCGTCCCAACCAGCCGCTGAAGAACGCCGTGGAAGTAGGGGTAGGCTTTCACACGTTGTAGTTGGCCTTCTCTATTTACAATCCAGACTTCCTCATCCACCCGAGGGCAACTGTAAAGCGAGCGTATAAGTGAAGTTACATTTGCAAATGGCAATTGGCGATGATCGAGAAGCACAGCAAGATAAGCGAGAGCTTGGAGTGCAGAAGTGAAGGAGAGGTGAAACGCTTCGTCATCCCCGTCGCTCGACAGAGCATGGTTAATCGGGGAGAGAATTTGTTTTAGCCATGTTGATGTTGGGAAGACACGATAATGTTTATCATCGACTTGGCCTTTTGTGGAAGATTTATCGCTCTCCATACCCTTCGCCTCATGCAAACGTACTGCCAAAGACTTTTTCAGCTGCCAATCCTTTACAAGGAAGCCAAAAAGCAATGAGGCCAGGATGATCTCCCCGTTTATGAGACAGATAGCAATTAATGTCCCGAACATGCCACGCGTACGGCCGTGGTGGGTATTTCTGGCTGCGCCTAGGAGTAGAAGGGCATCACAAGTACTTTTGTTTAGAGTCATGGTAGACAAGTCGCTGAGCTGGGAATTATTGAGCATGACGTTGAAAGGTTGAGCAGGTTTGGCGGGTTGGGGAAGCCTGTTCTTTTGGGAAGGAGGTAAAGCGGCATGAAATATTGCCTCCAAGGTCTTGCTGTTCAGTCTTATTCCAGCCTCCATCATCGTCGTTGCCAGACCTGCAACCTGGTCTGTATGGCCGATGCGAAGCAAACCATGCAGCAAGGCATGGGAGGAAAGACGGGGCGATACCTCACGCCCAAAGTCGATTGTACCGTTTAAAAGGTCTAATTTCAGTTCACTGGACCGAAGAGGATCATTGCGAAGGGCAGAGATCCGTAGGGAATTGACAATTAGATGTGCGTCCTCTAGCCCACCAACCGGGCTTCTGAGAGCTAAGTGAACTGCATTGCAAGCAATTCTGGATAGCCGTGCTGCCGATAGTTGCGTCTGAAGTGAGGATATTTTCTTCGGAACCTCTTCGACGCCCTTAGGATATGTCGCTGTGTGGGCCACAGTTGAGAGCATGGACGTAGATTGTAAGCGATATGACGATGGATTGGATGCACGAATACTGGTAGATCTGAGAAAAGGAGTGCCTGGAGAGGGTTGGTAACTGATCCCACCAGGACGAGAAGGCTTTATGATGCTCCATAGAATTTGCCTGGTGTTGGGCCATTTACATCGCATGTGGCCCACATACCTGCATGACCATCAGTCAGGTTCAATGTTAAATCGAAATGCTTAAAGGCTCACCAAGAGGCTTTCTTACACCGTAAGGTGACAGCCAGCTCTGGAAATTGGCCCAAGCGCAAGGACTCACGTGAGTAATCACGTGATGGGCAGGCAAAATCAACTTGAAGCTTGTAATTTCGCTGTTGTGTTCGACGGTGACGGCGACAAGAGTTATACATCATTTTTACTCAAAGAAATGAGCCACGAACGTCGTGGAGGCCGCGGGCGACGACATCGAGGTGAGGAAGAACACACGCGCCACCAAACATTGTTAGAAACATTTGTGACGCACAGACGACTACGATGACCGTCGTCGTGAGGTCTATGAATCACCCGAGGACAAGCTAAAAATCTCTATCATAAAGCTGGGAGAAGTGGTGAGAGCACCTCGACTGCAGTCGTTACAATTCTGTATCTCACAGTTTCCCAGGATGCGGTGGAGGAGCTTCCTCGCCTCGAGAAACAAATACGAGATTTCGTGCCTCTTCCCATTTCAGCTGCATCTGAGGCAATACGTGTAGGGTATGCTTCTCAATGATCGGTGACTGGTGATTTTCTTAAAGCACATGTTCGCTCATTTCAGAGTCACGGAGGAGCCCTTCAAAATTCCCTATTACGCTGCATTAATTCGAATTCTGCATGACAGAACAGATGACCCTATAGGTGTACCACCAATAGGACGCCAACTGCTCGAAGATTTCTGGAAAGGATTTCAAGCGTATCTTGACAAATTGGCATGGAGAGAAACCCGTCTATGTGTAAGACGACTTGTTTCGAATAGCCAAACTTTTGCTTACATTGATTTTCTTAGATCCAATTCTTTGCTCACCTCACCATGGCGAAGCTTGTGTCCCCTGAATCCATGATTGCTCTGCTACAATCGTTCACCGCCGTGCTGGATGAATTTGGCGTGTCGCACGGGCGAGCAAAACGAGCTGCTGTATGTGCAGCTGAAGGTCTTATGATTGTAGGCGTTATCTTATAGTAATTCAAGTTCATGTCTTATCCAAGCACAGGGGGGGCCCATTTTAAAACAGGTCTCGGCCACAAGTGTCGAGGAAATCATCAATGCAATTCAGGCCTTTAGCGAGACAACGACGAGCTCCAAGTGGCTAGTTCAACCTACAATAAGGCTGTCCTCAGAGGCTCCGGCAGAAAACACAGATGAGGTGGGTGCTGTCATCTTTTGCAGAAATTTGTCTCACCTAAATCCTAGCTTCTTGACACTCTTCTCCGGAGCCTCAAGCAACTTGACGAGTTCGACTTTGCAGAAACAGCGAACATATATCCCCAACCTTATGCCAACTATCCTTCTCTCGATTCTACAGACTCTCCTGAGTTCAACCTCCCTTCCGTTCTTGTCGCTCCAGAAGTTATCGAGCTTGACGGCCTACCCGCCGAGTCTGAGGAAGAAGCACAAGTCAGGAAAGAAGAGTGGCCAGAGTTCTTCCTCCGACTTTTTGATAGCGATGTTTGTATCGCTTATTTTCCATTTTCTTCAACTGACTCGTTTCTCGCTGACTCATAGATCACGCCCAATCCCAGCACACCCATCGGGTACACGGTGCGCTCAGCGCTTGTGGATATCATCGATATTTTCGAGGTCAATCGAAAGGAATGCGCTCGGCTGCTCTTAGAATATCCAAAATGGAATTTACCTGGCACCTTCAAGCCTAAACCAGGTGCTCCCGTCGACACCGAACCCGTACCAGGGAAGGATTGGCAGTTGGAGAGCACCGTTGTAGAGGTATGTTCTACTCTATTGATATGGGGGGTAATGACTCTTGCCTTTTGATAGACTATCCTCAGTGCCCTAATTGTCTTACCCGAATCTTCACAAAAATCAGTCTATTACATCGGTCTTATCACTGAGCTCTGTAAATTATCGCCCTCCACAGTCGGCCCTGCGGTTGGAAAGTCGATCCGGAAGCTGTACGGATTTTTATCAGAAGGTTTGGATCCGGAAGCTGCACGACGTTTTGCGGAGTGGTTTGCAGTTCACATGAGCAATTTTGGCTTCCAGTGGGTATGGAAAGAATGGTGAGTTAGGCTAGATTTTCCAACTGCTTAAAATGACGTGAGCTGTATTCAGGGTGCCTGACCTCGCGTTGAATGTACAACATCCACGACGTGCCTTTATGCGCCGAGCGATCGAATTCGAAATTAGGTTGTCATACCATGATCGCATTCTGAAGACCCTCCCAGAACCAATGCAAGTACCTGATGCCTTCACCATTCCAGAACAGGCCCCAGGTCCTGATTTCGAATATGATGATCCTTGTCAGTCTCGGCGTTGTCTGTTCTATATTGATCTGTTTAGTAACTATGACGAGCAGCAAACCCTTACCATGACGCTGCCCTATCCATCTTGAATCTCTTCCGGGGACGTGCCAAAGCGGAAGACGTAATATCTCTTTTGGACTCCCTCAAAACCACTCTGGAAACGCCCGATGAAGGACTTGTGGGCGTTGACGCCATCCTGCGCTCTATTGCTGTCCAGTCCCTCCTCCACATTGGTTCCAGGTCCTTCTCCCACCTCCTCAACGCAATCGAACGCTATCTCCCTCTCCTGCGCAACGTCGCGAGCGACGGCGTCAGCAGCACTGGTGCATCCGGCAATCCCGAGGCTAAAGCCGACATCCTTGCTGCCGCGGCGGCGTTCTGGAAGCACAACAGACAGATGGTAGGGATTGTGTTTGACAAGCTAATGCAGTACCAGATCGTGGACCCGACAGACGTGGTGGCGTGGACGTTTGTAAATGGTCAAGGGATTGGACAGCCCTCTGAGCTTGCTGGTCCGTTGCATCTGAGCGCGTTTGAATGGGACTTGATGCGGGGCGCGGTGGATAAGGCGAATGGTAGAGTGATGACTGCGAGGAGGAAGGTTAATGTACTGAGGAAGGAGGATGATGATAAGAGGGCGCGGGTGAAAGCGAGTGCGACTGATAATTCTATGGAGGTTGATGCAGACGCAAAGCCAGGTATTTAATTATACACCGTCATTTGTTTTCCTTGCTTACAGATCTCGATGTTTGCAGAGATAGACTCGCCAATTGTGGATAATCCCGCACTAACGACTGCCCTAAAAGCCTTTACGAGTCTCACTCGTGAGCAAAAGGCCGTTTTGTCGCGCACGCTGGATGGTTTTGTTGCTTGTCTCGCGCCTGTGTCAACAGATGCGCATTATAACCCGCATTCCCGTACTGTCGTTACAGAAAAAGCCTGGCATAACCGTGCGAACTGGGGCAGGGACGAGTGGAATGCATGGGAGACTTGGGGATGGTATCGACAATTCTGTAGGGCGGTGCGTGGACGTTTTTGATTAATTTCCGTTTCAACTAATTGGCGTGAACAGTATTCACCATACCTTCGCAACTATGCCACGACCCTTTCGACAGTGTCCTTTGCTAAGTTCGATGGCTCGAACGACCCTGCTGTTGAGCTCCTTAAGAAGACGTGGAACGTGGCTACAGGCCAAGAGGCATGGTCATGACACGCGTGTTCTATTGCTGTTCATATGTTTTTGAAAATGATACTTCGTGCAGGTCAATTATAGCCTCTTCCTCTCTGTAGTCCCTTGCAATCTCTATGTATTGAAGGTTATGTATTCCATTAAAATATGCTGCTTAACACTGTATCCAGCTGTGCATCTGAGGGCTTATGCTTCTTGTGGCTCGAATTTTCGCCTTCTTCGATGACCCTTTTGTTTGGACGTTCCTTGAACGGCTTGAGTTGGAATTCCTCGCCCTTCTCTCGTTTCTTTTCGGCACGTTTGTCCAGCACACGCGCGAGTTCCACATTCTTCAGATACTCTTGCTGCTCCGACCTGGATTGCGACAACTCCACGCGGAGCTTGGCGGCATAAATAGCTGCTTCGTGCGCTTTGCAAAAAAGCATTTCAGAAAGGATCATCAAGAGCCTAGGCCTTTACTCACCGACTTGTTCCGTCAGCATACTCCATTTGAATTTGGGCAAGTATTTCATCGTCCAAACATCGTCCCTCCATCTTGTGCCCTTCTTTCCCCCAATGGGTTGCGCATTCAGCATGTCAGCAATCCTGCGCGCCACTTTCTTATCTTTGAATTCGACCCATCCTTCCGTGAAGTGAGGTTTTTTCGTAGATGTATATTTACGTCGTAGATATGCACGCTTTGGGTCTGCAATATTGAATGTTGAGCAACGCGAGAAAAGGACACAGGAATACCTTCTTGTTGTAAATATACACGTCCTATCTCGCCGTATGCACTCATCAGGTGTCGAACCTTTGTAGGGCGCATACCAGGGGGTATTCGGGAGACATATATTATACCTGCACGGTCTTGAATTGCTTGGAACTCGGCGAGAGCCTCCTTTGTCAAGGGCTTGACTATTTTGATAGAAGGGCCAGAGAAGCCCTCAGGATCCATTCCGTCTTCCAGGCCATCGTACTCTTCTACCTCGTCCATTAGAGAAAGGCTCATTGTGCGCACGGGCCTTCGGGAAGTCTAAATTTGAATCGGCGCCTGAACGTGATTTGAGCGGGAACATGGGAAGGTTGTCACCTTGATCGCGAACACATTTCAGCCGAGTTGAGCTCGTTGTCGTTGCCAACGTCTACGCTCCGTGTCGTGATCCCAAGAGGTCTGTGCTTCACTATGCTCGACCTCTCTCATCAAGGCTCTAATCAGCCTCATTGTTCTCTCTCTCTGAATCTCAGTTCTCTTCTTAACCTCTCCTTCTAAAAGATGTCTTGGTCTGCGACATATCCTCCTCGTTCTCGTTCGCGTTCTCCTCGAGCGAGGCCACCATACCCACCTGATCCTGCTGGTTACCCGCAGGACCCGTACCGTGCCGACTGGGATGCTTACGATAGGGACCGTGCTTGGGCTAGCTATGAACGAGAAAGGGCGGCTTACGAGTACGGGCGCCGTGGCCGTAGCCGGAGCCCACCACCGGACGAAGGTACAGACGCTGAAATCCTAAGTTTCTCTCACGCTGACGTTGCTCCTTGCCCACAGTTGGAAGGAAGCGACGGCGTTCTCTGTCCCCGTATGACAGAGAAAGGTATGATCCGCGTCCACGTTACAATGATGATTACGGTTTGCTTCTCGAATTTTCTGGTTGTTTTGGCTGACCTGACTCGCTGTTTTAGACGCCCACTCTCGTGGCGGTTATGGCTATACATCACCTAGACGTGGTCCACCTGGTCAATTTCCTCCAGCGCGACGTGCTCCTCCCGACCCGCACACGTTTGACTATCCAGCATCCTTGAAGCAGTATGCGGAGTGGTTCCGCTATTTTTACCCGCAACAGGCCATCGAGGAGGACAACGCGGACAAGGCTGCCGAACAGGAAGCGGGCGATGGATCAAAACCGCGCAACGGCATTAAGAGCAAGTGGGAGAAGTATAAGAAGGACTTTTCCGCTACACAGGTTAGCACTAACGATACACTTGTTCAGTCTTGCCTAATCAGTATTGTAGCTCCAAACTATGTTTGACCACCATAAGAAATCACCATGGTTTGCAGAAAAATATGATCCTTCTCCAGAGTTTCAGACGTTGCGAATGCGCGTGAGAAAAGAAGGCTGGAGAGGCCGAGTGGATAACTTCCTTCATGACCTCGAGTCGGGAAAGTTCGACCCTGATTTGAGCGAGCCTGAGCCTGAGCCCTCGTCGCCAGTGAGCGCAGACAACACAACAGCTGAAGTCAACGGAACAATCCCTCCTGCCGCTGCTGATGATACTAAACAAGTAGGCGGAGGTGATGATGAAATGCAGTTCGCCGTCGATGCGGACGAGGAACCTGGTGACAATGATGCAAGTAGGCCTGATGCCAACGGAAAGTTGACATCTGAGGGCAAGCGTCATAGTCGCGGGGAAGAAGCATCAGTACTTCCTGAGGGAAATCAAGTCATGATACGAACTATTCCTCCTGATATAGGACGTGTAAAGCTGGAAGAGGTGCGTTCCTTATTGGCTAGTTATGAGTCCTTTTCTCAGTTACACACTTTCGCAGGCTTGTTCGAAAGTACCTGGCTTTGTATATCTCGCTTTAGGCGATCCCTTGCAAAAGCGTAACTATTACAGAGCAGGCTGGCTGAGGTTTCGTGATGATGTCGACATGACGGCAGTTTTGAACGAGCTGTCCGAGAAGAAGGTATAGTGGACAGACTCGACTTCGCTTACCTTTAATAATATTTCAATATCACAGATTGAAGGCTTCAAATTACATGTCACGCACAACATCCGTCCGTTTACCAAAGGCATACGCTTTACTCCGGAAGTCGCCAGTAAGCCCGACAGGTTGGCAAAGGACCTTGTCAACGCGAAGATCTTGGCTGGCATCCTTGAAGAAGAAGCTGCCAAGTTGCGTCAATTGAAATTGCCGCCAGCCGGTGCGAGGATCGACGACCTATCTGAGGACGAAGTGATGGTACCTCCCGAAACTGAGGACGACTATCCCGAACCTAAAGAAAAGGGGAGTGAAGCGGTAGAGCGGAGGATTGAGAAGGTCATGTCTGAGTTGCGTGATCGTAACCTTGTGGATGTAAATGACGAGAAAGTATACGAGGAGCAGAAGGTCAGCTGCAAGCACTCGCTCACTATCTCTACTAATCTGAATATTTACTGCAGACAGTGATCTCGTTGGATCTGTACCTTGCCTACCTGCGGGCTGCGTATAACACATGCTATTATTGCTCTGTTGTGACCGATCATCTTGAGGAATTGCAGCGTAAGTGTTTGAAGCACACGAGGAAGCCGTTGTCCAAGTCGTTGCTTGACGAGGTGAAGGCCGAAGCTGAGAAGGCCGAAAAGGATAAGAAGGATAAGGACGAAGAGATGGATGATGTTGAAACTTCGGAGAAGGAGAAAGAAAAGGATGTGAAAAAGGAAGGCCAGTGGCGGGACCGAAATGAAAACCGGGATTGGAAGCGAAATGGTTTGTGTCTCATTATGTTGAATCGTGTCGGCTATCTGACATGAGGTCGTAGATGAGCGTTGGTTAGAATGGCTTGATAATAAGATAGCTTTATTAATTAATCGTGATGGCGTTGATCCACGCGACTACTGTGGCAAGAGTTATGACGAGTGAGTCACATATCCTTCCCTCCAAGCGAGTTATTAATCTGGAATCTGACAGGGAACTTACAAAAACTGTCGAGCCGTACATCAAGCAGGAAGACGAGGGCAAATTCAGATGCAAGACTTGCCAAAAGCTCTTCAAGGCGACGTCGTTCGTCGAGAAGCATATTGCCAATAAGCATTCAGAGTTGGTGAAGTCACTTGACGACGTAATTCACTCCTTTGGTATGGTAGTACAATCACTGATACATACGCTTGGCAGATCCCTTACTTCAACAATTTTGCACTTGATCCCCATCGAATCCAGCCCTTCACCCATCCGCCTCAACCTGTTGGAAATACCAGTCAAGCCCCTCCACCGCAAGCCTACGGCCTCCAGGGTCCACCTGCATATTATGGCGGCGATTATGGCCGCGGTGCGCCTTACGGTGGTGGTGGAGCGTTCCCTCCAGGCTATCCTCCTCCTTACTATAGTGGTGGCCAGTGGGATCACCATGCATATCAAGCAGGACCACCAGCACTGTACCCAGGGTTCGCTCCACCTCCAATGCGCAGGGATGAAGCAACCACTGCTCGACGGCTGAGTGATCGCATCAGCGGGTTCGCCACGGGTTCGGAGATACCCACTCTCCCTGCAGGGGCGGGGCTTCCCCCGAAACCCACCCCTGCGGCTCTGGACTCAGCCTTGGTCAGTGGGAGCGGTGTTGGTAGTGGTGGTAGTGGAAGGCGTGGCAGGAATGGAAGCTCGCATACTACAGGCCCCCCTCCACCGCCACCTCCTGATGCAAAGGAGGATCCTAGGGCGGCTGCTGGGAAGAGGGTCAGCTATCATGATATGGATTTGGTTGCTGAGGTGGGTTTATTAATTTCATGTTTCGTTTATTTTGCTGATTGAATATGTTTTCTTGTATAAAGGGTGATGTCGAGTTATCTTATTAAAAGCTCGGTCGGATACTTTCGCATGGGGCAACATATCTTTTTTCATTTGGTGGTCTGCTTTGTATCTATACAGTCAACTTTCTCTTGTAGTTAGTTTAAACATACATATTTGAAATGAAGTATTGAGGCCGCTCCATGGCCATTGAAGCTACTTAATCTGACTATAACTTCCGACTCACCGATCATTTCTACACTTATTCGCGGACTTGGTGTCTTCTAATCTCACCATCACTCATAGTTGCAAGTCGATTCCACGTAGAGCTTGAGTGCGACCCAATTACTGCCCTACAGTTGCGACACTTCTTTCGCTGACTTTTACAGACCCCCTTTACAACTTCTCAGGCCAGCAGCAAGCGGGTTGAGGAGGTACGCTGACCAGAAGCCATGGAAGCACCTATATTTCCTGCTGTGCGTCTGGCATCTGTTAACGGAAGGGAATACATCGGCCCAGATGGTGTTGTGTTAGAGTTACCCTCTACGAACAAGTTCAGCGTTTCCTGGCCTTCCGATGCTCGTCCCGTCGTATCAACACCCCCACCTTCCGAACGTGCAAGCCTAAGCTCTTCCGAGGAGTCTGAGATTTCAGATGGAGACTCTGGGAATGAAGGTAGAGCCCCTTCGCACCAACAGGATTCTGCAAGCACAACTCCCACAGGTCATGCCAAGCCGCAGCCTCCAGCTGAAACTTCCCAATTAGCGCCAATTCCTCGGTTCTCCCGTGCCCTATCTATGCCATTACCTTCACAGCTGGGATACCTGAGGAACCCTCACAGATCCAATCCTGCTACACCTCGACCGTCAAAACTTAGAACTATCACTACGGTAGACTCGTCTCGATTGCGCGAGCTCTCGGTCGAACTTGCAGATTCCCTCCAAATGATAATCCAGACTATGCTTCAGGTTTCCCCGCCTCAGCTGCTAGACTCCACCAAGGAGCAGTTCTCTGCGTGTGCGTTGTCTGTTCCGACGTCGTCCATGTCTGCTATGTTCACCACCATGAAGAATCTTAACTTCATATCCGCCAATATGTCGGACTTATGTTCTGACCCTCAATTACTTGCATCAAACGAGGGAATAGATGTGGATGAGCCGCCATCATTGATGACTTCTCGGAATGACTTCGATATTGGAGAGATGCTGCAGAATATAGGGGATTCGCTCAGTGGGGCTGCAGCGCAGGCTGGGGTGGATTTAGTGCTGTATCATGGAGATGATATTGGTCTGAGGCATGTGTGTGTCAAGGGTGATGAGAATGGGATAACGTATGCTCTATCGCACGTAAGTTTCTGTCAACTCCATGTTCTCTGCGGCCAGATCTAGACCGTTTGTTATACAGGTGGTTCGGCAAGTTTTGTCCACCGCTCTACCCACCGATTCCATTGAACTTGGACTTCTCATTTCTTCTCTTGATTTGAAATCCGAAGACCTCAACGCATCGTCTGAAGCATCCACACCAAACGCTGAACCCTCCACAGATCCATCACTGCTGACTCACGAGAGTCCACTATCTTGTACAATCAGAATTTCTCATAAGTATCATGCAGGTAGGCTAAACATTGCGCACGACTCTAAACATCGCGCTCCTCCGACTCGCCATAATCCCATCTTCAATTCTCCCCTCCTTTGTCGGTTGCTTCACCGAATTGGAGCCACCCTTACTCCCGGCCTATCTCCACCGACGAGCGTCACAGATGGTCTTACATGTGACTTCACACTGACGCTTGACCGTGGATCCTTATCTTTGACCAACACGCCGATGATTACTGATTTCGGTGAAGAAGACCCAATTGCGGCAGAACCGACCGTCGATCAGCTCACCTTCTTCGCGGAAAGTTTGAAAGGAAAGAAAGTAACCCTGTATGCCAGCGCGAAAGGCTCCTTTGCTCAACATCTCATAGGCTATCTCACGGCATGGGGTATGAATGTCACTCATATTTCTCCCGACGCTGCATATGGTCTTGTCGAACTCCCGACGCCCCTAACTTCCCCATTAGCACCCACGTCTGTCTCTGAGGGCACTTCGTCTGGCCTTCCACCCAACGGAGCAGCAGGCCCGTGTGGCCCTTTATCTTTCATTTTTATCGACGACGACGTCGAGGTCCTAAAAGAACGTCTTCATGCTTTGCGTGCAGAGCAACCCCTTCGTAAACGTCCATCCCTAGCAGCACATCACAGACCGCGTTCTTCTCCTCGAATTGCACGCGCCCTGGGGAATACGCAATCCATGCCGCCACCGACATCGTCGGTTGTTCTGGTGCACTTTACCAGCCTTGCCAACTACAAAACCATCAAGGATGTGGTACAGTCTGTTGTATCATCTCATGCTGGTTCATCCATCCCTTTGCCCGAAGTCATGATCATTCCTAAACCAGCTGGACCTCGTCGGTTCTTGACAGCACTACACACGGCCGTCACGAAACCGATAGTGGACCCCTTCTTCCTCCCGATCGCCACCTCCCCGACAAGCCCGGGCCTACACCACAATGGCTCATTCTTCCCCAGCTACCATAATGCCCAAAAGGGATCACCTAAGACATCAGCCAAGACCGTTCGACCTACGGGCACCCGATCCAACTCCGACCGATCTACAAAGTCATCCAAAGACATTTTCGACTATGTCTCGCATTGCCCGCCATCGCCCTTAAGCATGTCTGACAATGTCGAGTACTTCTCCGAAGCGGCTACCAAGCTGGGGACGTCACCATCCTCTGGGCTGGTGATCCAAAGCCCTGATGGTCAACCTGCGGGTATTTTCTTCCACCCTCGGAGTAAAACGCAGCGAAATCCACCGACACACTCGATGGAGCGGGACAAGGGGCAGCTATTTGTGCCTTCGGACGGGAAACGGTCCTCGAAGCTTGGCGTTGGTGGCGGTGAAGCTCCCATCACGTTTGCATCTCTGCATGCCGTTGCGGGTTCTGCGAAACCTGCCTTAGAACCTGCGAGAAAGATCAGTTCGCCGAAGACGGAAGAACGTCTCCCGCCTCCCCAGCCTATCTCTCCTTCCCCTATCCCCGCACGAAAACCCACACCGACCGGGACACTGCGCAAACCGTCGTCAGAAGCACTGATGGAAAATATTAACTCTGCTGGGAGGAGAGCTCCGCCACGGAAGTCGAGTCAGGACGGCCATCCCACACCTTTGGTGGGTCATTCAAAGGCCAAGACAGCGACTGATGGGAATATTGTGCCGCCGATCAGCGTGTTGATTGTTGACGGTCAGTTAAGCTCTTTTTCCTAGCCAGTGTTATGTCGGTCACTGATGGTATAGTTCTGTAGACAATCCGATCAATCAGACTATTCTTTCGACGTTCATGAAAAAGAAAAAGATCAAATATGACCTTGCAAATAATGGCCAGGAGGCCGTGCAGAAGTGGCGGACGGGGGAGTTCCATTTGATCCTGGTTCGTTCTCGTTAGCATCTGGTGAAAGGCCTTTTACTCACAAGTATGTGCAGATGGACATCCAGATGCCTGTGATGGACGGCATCCAGGCTACGAAAGAAATTCGTCGCCTGGAGCAATCGAACGCCGCAGCTGGGTATCCTCCAGTCACACCATCTTTGGAAGCACCTCTCCGAACACCTTCCGATACGTCAACAGACACGAAGTCGACATCATCCCCGTACCGTTCGTCGGTAATTATCGTCGCCTTGACCGCATCATCCCTACAGAGCGATCGAGTTGCCGCACTCGCCGCGGGCTGTAATGATTTCCTCACAAAACCCGTCTCGCTCGTCTGGCTGAACAATAAGATCATTGAATGGGGCTCCATCAAGGCACTACAGATGTGGGCAGATTTGCGGCCGGATGTCATCAACAACCTGTCAACTGGACAGGCGAAGAACGTTGCTGACCGTCTGCACGTCCCGAAGGACCGTACGGTGGCGTTGCCGAGGACGACAACCGTGACGTCGCGCACTCCTCCGCTACCAGGTGCTGGTGCAGGACAAGGTTCATCTGGATTGCCGGCGGGGTCGGGAATGGTGCCTATACCTTCGTCTCCATCGATGTTTTGGAGCCCGGAGAGCTCGTCGACGAACTTTTGGCAGAGTTTGGGGATTGGTGAACCGACGCCGCCTTCAGCTGAGACGCTTAATGAGCTGGCTAAAGGTTTGTGTTCAATCAGTATTTTGCTTATGAAATGATTGGCTGAAATAGTTACAACTTGCAGATCTTGCGCAAGGTATGTTCTTTTCTCCCTGTATATTCATTTTCCCTTCCTCATGCAATCTCTCATCAGGCGGTCGACGATCCTCACTTCAAACATTCAAACCCCTCGAGAATATCGAATTGAAGCAGCCCGCTTCCATCGAAGAAGAGCCAGAATCTCCGAAAATTGAGCCTATGTCCCCTCCACCCCCTGTTCACGTGGCAAGAACTTCTCAGTGATGGTACTGGGCGACCATGGGGATGATAATACTGTGGATTACCGTTCTGTATGCCACCACCCTGCAGGTTGCCGTGACATTGTCGCATTAAATGCCGAACATCTAACTTATTGTTTTGCTGTACGGTGTATATGTTACTGTGTGAGTGATGTTCGGGTTAGTCGTTACCATATGTTTTTTGTTTCCATCTTTGGTCTATTTTGTACCTTTCTGGTTGGGCAGGTGACGGAATACACGCGGGAATGATTGTTTATGCCGCGAGGCATCGGAGAGTGCCCGTCATGGCATCCGTGAGGACGCGGAGACATTTGTTTGAAAACATGTCATTCAAGGAATTTTTTTAAAAGCCACGTGCCGAATTAAAGTTGAAATGAATATTGTAGCTCCGCGATAATGATCCTCATTGAACCTCTTTTGATTTGCGACCCTCGTCGTCTATAACATCCTACTCCCCTCTCTCGTCGCTGTCCTCCATGATGAACTCTATTCAAGATCCCTCAAAGAAAACTTCTATTAATTCTCTTCTTAATCCTGAAGCTTCTTCAGCAGCTGCACTCAATAACCAAATTTCAAATCTCGCTCCTTCCTTGGCTCCTGCCCATGGCCCTCAAATGGACCCCTACCCCGGTTCCTTCGTCAATGGCGCTTCTTTTCATCTCAGAGCTGCGGACTGGAGTGACAAACGAAAGGTCGAGAACGGAACGGCTGCCACCCAGCGCCATTATCAACAGCATGCGATGGATACCTCCGAGGTCTACGCTGAAGGACAACCTCCGAGAATGAACAGACCTCCAGATGAAGTGAACAACACTTTCTCTTCTATTGGAGATGGGGTCTGGCAGCCCCCGATGCCATATGGTGCACCTGTTATAGCGCCATTATACTCGGATGAGCGAACCGGTGAGTTAAGCGCTCGTCGGCCGGGTTCTTGTCACGCATTGCTCAACTTGTCCGCTTAGCTATATCGGGCGATTATCAAACCCACGGTCAATCTTTCTGCCTTTTTCCATTCCACCCACACACTGAACCTATGGCAGGCAACTACGGTACAGGTTACACTGACGAGGCCCCCTCAAATGATCCTCAAAATGGTTACTTGTTTCAACATGCCAACTGTCAGCCCCTCTAACCTTCGTTTCTAGCCTGGCAGGCCGCTGAGCGTGTTTCTGTTCGCCTTGCAGCACGGGGAACTGTTCCTTCTGAAGACTCACCGTTCACACCGCCCCCATATTATTCCTCGACTTCCAACGGTTTCAACGCAGCCAACTATCCACCACCTCCTAGTCAACAATTGCCTCAAGGGCAGTCACAGAAGGTCCCGCAAGCTAGACTGCTCTCTGCCCCTGCTGGAAAACGTCGGTCCGAGTCGGAGGAAGTACAACCAAAGGCCAAAAGGGCCAAGACCAAAGCTACAAAGACGGATGGTGCTCCAGGTATGCCCATATTGACAAGCTGATCCTTTCCGGCATTTATTGAGCAAAACAGGCCCTTCGAAGCGTGGATACAATTCCAAAAAACGTAGTGAAGCAGCGCAGATCGCAGCACAAAACGGTATGCGATCCTTTCTCACACATTCAGATGGTCTACAACCTCAATCATTGATACGTGTGGTGTCTTTGTAATAGCACAATTGATGCCGACTGTGTCATATACTCAGGTACCCAGCGAAAAGGGCAAGGAGAAAGCAGATGGTGGGCCCCATTCACTGCTAATCTCGGATGCATTATAATTTTTCTCAACGACCGATCATACCATATTGATTCTCTCTCTCCCTCCGATAGAACGCATGCGGATTGTCACGTCCGATGGCGCTTCACAAGGAGCCGAGGCGTTACACCCCGAACTACAATTCGCACGATGCATGTCGA
This sequence comes from Tricholoma matsutake, assembly GCA_026075535.2. Classification (NCBI taxonomy): domain Eukaryota; kingdom Fungi; phylum Basidiomycota; class Agaricomycetes; order Agaricales; family Tricholomataceae; genus Tricholoma; species Tricholoma matsutake. The sequence goes on along the minus strand of AP026543.1, from coordinate 8,702,838 downwards.
ACCGATACAAAAGTGACCAATTTCCACGTTGCGTCTCCTGTACGCGTCGGTGGGCGGGAGATACTTGTCGTTTCCAGGGCATCCGGTTCTTCCTCAAAGACATGCAGCGAAACATCGTGGGCATCAGCTTTGTTGAGAGTCAGAAAGCAGATTCGCCTACGATGGATTTCCCGTCCAAGTGGAATATAGATTTGCAACCGTCGCATACCAGGCGTACTAAGGTGTGCATTTCTTGCAGTGGATGGTTAACGTTAATAACATAGGGTTTAGGTAACTATAGCGAGAGCATTATTGCCGACATTACGGAAAGAGATGGAACATCTCAGCATGCCTGAGATCATCCGACGTCCTCGGGAAAGTGAAGTACGTGCAACATGCGGTGAGTATTCTACCTTCTGAAATGCTTAGCAACATCGGTTAAGCACATTTTATCGGATCCAGATACATGTATGACCTCTCTTTTCTCCAGTTCTTGGATGTGCCGTCTCTGTGGGCGAGAAGCCTGCGCTGAGTGCTTCGCCCAAGTCAAAGAGCTCACTGTCGACCGCCCAGGTGCGAATCAGGCGGAAATCGCCGAAATCCAAGCCAAGCGAGAGAAGCACGCACATAGTAACCCATTCTTCCTGAGTTGTACACGGAGGAACGAGCACCAGGCCAAAGATTTCTCGCCCATGTCCCGGTTCTGTAAGAAGGAGCTGCGTGAAGCGATCGAGGAGATGGAGATGCTTTTGAAAGAGGAGGAGAAAGAGCAGAAAAATGCCGTAGCCCAGGCGCTGCCACCGGCAACGTCCCACCCTTCGTTGCCCGTGTTGAGAGATACAAACAGTTCGACAGACTTTGCACGGTCTTCTCAGATGCTTGCCGATCTAGATCCGTTCAGTACGATACGTGACAAGCTCCCGCCTCACGATCTCGACCAGCCATACATACCCAGTAACTTGTCCAGCCGCACTACGTCTATTCCTACTAGGACGATCCATCGATTCTCTGACTCTGTTCTGACGCCAGAAGTTTTTCCGGAAATCTGGGCGCTTGGTCTGCCGCTCGTGGTTACGGATGTACTTTCTAAGTTTAAGATCCAGTGGACGCCGGAGTATTTCATTCAGAAATATGGGAGTCAGAGCTGTTTGATCATTGAATGCCAGACAGAGGTGAACAAACGGGTAACGGTGGGCGAATTCTTTTCCTGGTTTGGGATATATGAAGGGAGGGAGAATTGTTGGAAATTGAAGGTGATTTTTTTGCTCGGTCGGTTTGTTATAAACGATGGCTGAGATCTTGGGAAATTGGTAGGATTGGCCTCCTTCGCAAGACTTCCAAACAGCGTTCCCGGAGTTGTACGAAGATTTCAGCAGAGCTGTTCCCGTGCCGCATTATGTGCGAAAGGATGGTGTTTTAAATGTGGGATCTCACTTCCCCACCAACACCGTCGCTCCAGACCTCGGTGAATTTTCTTCCTAACATTCTTTACATGGCCCCACTTGCTCACGGGTGCTCAGGTCCGAAGATGTACAATTCTATGGCGTCGAGCCTATCAGCAGGTAGCAAGGGATCAACGCGACTGCATATGGATATGGCAGACGCGTTGAACGTCATGACGTACGCAGCACCGTGCGCCGATGGGTCTCTTGGGTATGCTGTATGGGACCTTTTCCGCGCGCAGGACAGTGAGAAGATCCGTAGTTTCATTCGGGTGAAGTTTACGCCTGCTAATGCACTTCCGAACAACACTAATACGAACTCGGGTTCAAATGCGAATGGCGGTGCAGGAAGTGCGAACGCCAGCGCAAATGGACAGAAAGGAAAGACGTTGAGCGGGCGAACAAATGAGTGGTCTGGGATAAATGATCCGATTCATGGTCAGCAGTTCTATCTGGATGAGGAATTGAGGGCCGAGTTGTATGAAAGGACTGGAGTGAGGAGCTTTAGGGTCTATCAGCGGCCCGGGGAGGCGGTGTTTATTCCGGCTGGGTGTGCTCACCAGGTGCGTCTTGTGCTCTTTTGTCCCATGTGGACTCGAGATCTGATTGATGTTACTTGATTCTTTATTTGTCTCCAGGTGGCGAATATGTCAGATTGCGTGAAAGTGGCGATAGACTTTGTCAGCCCTGAGAATATAGCACGATGCGAGATGCTGACGAAGGAATTCAGAGAGCAGAACCAGAGGAAGGTGTGGAAGGAGGATGTCTTGCAGTTGAGGACCATGATGTGGTTCGCGTGGCTGTCGTGCTGTCAGCAGGAGAGAGGATCTAATAAAGAAGAACAGTCGAGGGATGGAGCATAGTATGTAGACAAAATCACCGGGAAAGAGAGGAGTTCATGGACTTTTCCTTTGCTTCATTTTTTCAACAGACCCTACGTATATAATGATCCAAGGAAAATTTTAGTCGATGTATAGTATAGTACGCTGATTGCGATGCCAATATTGATACCTTGTTGCTAGTCTCCCGTAATAGCCAGAGATTATGGCGACAGTAATATATAATGGTCTAATTTCACGTGCGCCCGGAGTAATACTTACACGGATTCGTCTCTCGCCCTTCTGCTCCTGCTCTTCGAGCAATATATTTAAATGCTAATGGTTTGGCTGATCCAATGAAAATTAATGCTATAAATAGTATGGTCATATCTGTGAAACCCCACATCGTTGTCATTCAGGAAACGAAATCTGCCCAGAATGTGGCTGCCTGATTACATCTTCCTGGCTATGACTTTCACGAAAATCCGGGGCGTTCTATCCGTAATGGAGGTTTGGCTAAATGGGGTGTTGGTAGCTGCCTCTTCAATGTTCAGCGTGTTTCCACCCGACCGGCCGAGCAGTCGCACTGGACCTTACAATCAACTTACAATCCCCCTCACTACTGGTTAGTGAATGGCAGGGGTATGCAAAACCCTGGGGGTATTTGTCAAGGGTAGATGAGGGTAGGGTACAGTGTTTGTACCCAATTTGTACCCTCAGCCAACCCTTACCCTTGTGAGGGGTCCCAGGGTAGGTAAAATCTCTGGATGGGGGGCATATAATAAAGTAAATTTGCATCAAATACCATCAACAAAAGACTTCTGCACAGCTTGTACTCAAATTCAGCAGAGGATACATTGCATTTTCCATACATTGATGTTTTGACATCACAGGATTTCCAAATTCTGCATAGTTACTACGTGAAAATGTGTTGTAGCACTTTTATACAGCCATGAAAATGGCCAGATGCTCACAAGGGGGTGTCAGGACCCGAAATTCACTCAGATTCAAGGGGGTGGCGGGATGGGAATTTTTCATATGCCCTCGGATTTTTTTTTTCGGCAACTGGTAGACCCCCCCCTCCTTCCTAATGCGGTATGTTTTAGTCACATGTTATGTTCTCTTCAAGACTGCATTGAGGAAAGTCAGGCTGTAGGTCCTATGTAGAAGTTTATAGGTACAAAAAACAACATATAACACTAGTACTATTAAGGTAGATCACATGCGGCGACATTTAGTCGTGCTGCTTGTCTGCTGGTATTCACTCCACCCCAGCTTGGAGCTCACACAGAAGTTTGACTGCCATTGGACACACATTATCTCCCTCTAGACCTTCAGGTGGAGTGTCCGGTGCTGCGTGGAGTGTTGTGGAAGGCAAAGACTGAGGTTCAGCATGGTCTTCAGTTAGGGATGCAGCTGAGGGGACTTTGGGTGCATGTATGGGTAATGGTGCTGAAACTGTTGAGGGGTTCACAGCAGCCGTCGGTCTGAAAAATGCATGAAGCAGCCCGTTCCACTTTTCCTTGGGTTTCCGCCAGGCCTGAGCCTTCCTTTCGCGTTCTGCTCAACAAGCCTTTGAACCATGGTGGATTTCGAGATTTTTAGAACTGGCTGTACCAACCTGAATATCTTGCTTGCAGTCTAGACATTTTAGTGTACTGGTATCAGTACATTTGACACCTGAGTCAGTGCTCCTGCATTTTCGTTGTTGTTAGGCTCAAAGTTTAGAACAATTATTCAGACTTTACCTCGCCTTCTTCACCATCTTGCACGACCGATGCGAACTCAACCAAACCAAAAAGTTTCATCCTCAGCTGTCAGGTATCTATGGTATCTACTGGAGACTTCATAGGATAGCCTCTGAGGATTATTCAAGTAGGTACTTTGCCTATTGTGGCTTCGTGGCATCAGGTAATATATAAGTCCAAAAAAAAAAATCTCGGCCTCCAGTGAGACCCCCCCCCCCTACATCTGGTCCAGGATTCCTGTCCTGCCACCCCCTTGCTCAGATTTTTTTAAGCTACCTCTCAGACCCCCCCTTGCCATATTGGGTATGTTATTCCCATATATGGGAGTACATTACACTCCCACCTATTCTGGTTGGATTCCAGTTATTCCAGCCAGAATTTCTGGAATCTGGTGGAATTTTTTTTGTATGTAGTTTTCCCTATGCAGCATGATTCCGGTCAGAACAAGCATCAAATTTACACCTGGAATCCCCGGAATCTGACTGGACCAAGGGGGTGTCGGGACAGGAATTTTTCATATGACATTGGTTTTTTTTTTTCATGGCCCTCGAGACCCCCCCCTCCTTCCATATATGGTATGTTTTAGTCATGTGATATGTGTTTGCAGAGGTTACATTTGGACAAAACCGGAACTGTCTGTACATGAAGCAAGATACAGAGTAGGTATAGAGAATTGATCCTAGTGTAAACAAGATTAAACTAAGGTACAGTTAGCGAGACATGATAATGTCAAACCTGAGATTGTACTCACCTCAGTCCTTGTATTAGAGACTGAGGTGGTAGACTGTCTGTCTACTACATTGAGACAGACAAAGAGGAGAGATAAGAAAGGTAACCTAAGTGTGTTTGTTGCACATATAACAAAGGGGTGCACTAAAAATAGCACACACATCAATCGGCACAGCTGACTGTTCCACATTGGGTAACACCCCATTCATGGTGTGTCTCTCAACACTCCTCCTCACTGTGAATACTCCTCACATAGAATTGTATTATCGTAATCCAAGGGAGTCCCAAAGGTAAGTGAATTGTTTGACATCCAAGGCTTTTGTGAACATGTCGGCAATGTTCTCCCATGTATTAATGTATGTGAGACACAAATTGTCAGATTGGATGCATTCGCGAAGGAAGTGGTACTTGATATCCACATGTTTGACTTGGGAGTGGAGGAGGGGGTCCTCAGAAAGGGTTTTGGTTGCAGTGTTGTCGCATGATATTATGGTAGGAGTAGTTTGGTTATGATGAATAGAATCCAGTAGGGTTTGCAGCCAAATACACTCTTTTGCCATCTCAAATGCTGCTATATATTCTGCCTCACAAGAGGAAGCAGCGACAACCTTCTGTTTGCATGCGGTCCATGACACAGTGCCAGAACCAAGGGAACAAATGTAACCCCCAATGCTGCAACAGGTATCAAGGCAGTTAGCCCAATCAGAATCACTGCAGGCACAACACGTAATAGGGAAATTGCCCCCAAGGTGCAGTTTAAGATCTCTGGTCCCCTTGAGGTAGCGGACAAGCCTGATGGCTGCACCCCAGTGTTCGAAGGAATAGGAGTCAAGGTATTGGGAAAGTTGTTGGACGGTGTAAGAAATGTTGGGCTGAGTGGAAATTGCCAGATAAAGTAGGCAGCCAACAAGGGATCAGTAGGGTAGTTTGTCAAGCTGTAGTCGATCGTCAGGAGTAGTGGATTGCAGATTAACACGACAAAATTTACAACCCAGTTTGAGGGGGGCTGATACTGGGTGTGCATCTCTCTGACCAAACTGTTTGATGATTTTGTCAATAAGGCGGTCTGGGAAAGTGAGATGGTTCGTGTGATCCTGTCCCAGGATATAGCATACCCATAATAAATCATGCAGTACCCAGTTTGGAGATCATCCAAACTTTATGCATCTGGGCTTTGAAGCGTTCATTTTCCTCCTTTGAGTCAGCAATGGAGAGATAGTCATCAACATGGATGGCTGAAATAATGATGCCAGTATCAGTTTTTTGGTAATAAATGCATGACTCGCAGGCCAGGCGCATAAATCCCCATTTGATCATCTGGGCATTGAGAGTCTGCTTCCAGATGCGGCCACTTTGTTTCATACCATACAGGCCATGCTGAAGTTGCCATACCCAGTCTTCTTTCCCAGGCTCTTCAAATCCAACGGGCTGTTGCATGTACTGTACCTCATCCTCAGGTAGTAGGCCATACAAGAAAGTGGTCTTCACATTGATTTGTTGCGCATCCCAACCTAGAGAGGCTGCAATGTGTAAAAGGATTCTCCATGATTCCATGCATGCAGTAGGTGAGGTGGTTTTAGTGTAGTCCTTGCCATAAATTTGTTTGAAACCTTTAAAGACAAGACATACTTTCCATCTAACCGCTTTTCCTCCTTCATCACGCTTAATGTGAAAAATGGGTTTCCCCTTTTGGATGTGTTTCCCAAGAGTAACCTCAGTGTGAGGGATGAGCTTGTAGACCCCCATTTCTTTCAATGATTTTAGTTTGTCATGATACCCAGCTTCCCATCTAATTGCATCAGTTGACACCTTTGCCTCATCCCATGTTCGGGGTTCATCTTTGAATTGAAGTGATTCTGGATCAAGATTGGTCATTTCTGAGATCAGGGCAAGGAGCTCATGTGCCTGATCACCAAGATTGAAGTTCTCAAATATGTGGCAGAGATCATTAGCAATATTATTGCTGGCGGTAAGTTCTTCAGGGTGATTTGTGCCCGTTTCAGCCTGTCTAGCTGCTTTCCATTCCTGACAAAGCTCCTTCATGTGAACTGCACTCTCCCTGGATTCCTGCACAGCTGTTTCAGTGCGGGTGACAGTAGGTCCACCATTTGGATTGCAATCAGTTGGCATTGGAATGCGAGATGATCATCAAGGGGGCGCAATTATGGGTGGTGTTGTATGTATATCCGGGTGAGTTGTGGGAGTAATAGGTTCATCATCATCATCATCATCAGGTGGTGTGATTATCGGATTTATTGGTCTGACTGAGTCTGTGTCAGGTGTGTTCACCAGTTCTGATGGTGTATGGCCTTTGTGACTCTCAATGAAGCGAACATGATAGGAGCTGTGGACTTTATGGGTGGTATAGTCATAGCATCGGTAAGCTTTGGATTTATGTTCATATCTAATGAGCACACATTCGATTGATCATTCAAATATTTTTGGGTTATCTTTTTTAGGGATAAGGATGAATGCCCAACAACCTATTTCGCACATGTATGAATAATCCAGTTTGCGTTCATACCATAATTCCCAGGGCATAATTCCACGTAATGACTGTGTGGTGGTTTTTGCATGTAGGTGGACAGCCGTTAGGTAGAGTTCGTCCCAGAGATATGTAGGTAGCCATGCATATATATGCATTGTACATGCCTTCGCCATGAGGGTTCTGTGCATACATTCAATGCGTCCAATGTGTGCAGATGTGTGTGGGGCAGTAAACTGTTGTTCAGTACCTTGAGATTTGAGCCATGTCTCTATTTGATGTGATTTGAGTTCCCCATTGTCAGTAATGTAAGTTCTGACCTTGAGGCCTGTCTCAGCTTCATGAGCAAGCTCCCATGCCTTGAGCTCAGGAAATGAGTCATCCTTATTTCTCAAGGGTATGGACCAAGGAAATGAGGTGTAATCATCAACAATATCCATGATATATTCATTTCCGGCGTGCGATCTAACAGCATGTGGGCCTGATAAATCGACCCATACTTTCTCCAGCTTCCTCATTGCCTTAAGTTGTGCCCATCCCCTTGCTCACACTTCTTTGGTACTGGTGTTCTCATCTGTTTTCCAAGGATGCATGCGTCACATTTAGGCGGTCTTGAGATAGAGGAGACAGATGCACCTGTGAGTGTTCCCTTTTTGGCCATATCCCATAGGGATTGATAATTTGCATGGCCAAGGCAATGATGCCAGGTTACAAGAGAAGGTGTACCATGGACAGTAAGAGCGTGATCAGTGGTAGCTGAATGTAGGGTGAGCACATAGAGTTTCTTTGTGGGAAGTAGGGGGCCATGTGTGATGAAAGCTCTTGTGGATTTGTCTGTTATCCAGCAGGACGAGGAGTTGAAATGGGCAATGGTGTTTGAGTCTTCAGTGAGGGAACTGACAGAGATGAGCCGGACACTTGCATTCAAGATATACAGTGTGTTACATAAGATAATTGATGCGCCACATGCCACACATATTTTGATGTCACTGACACCAATGGCGGGAATTGAAGATCCACTAACACCTTTCACTGAATGGGGTGTAGTTGGGTAGAGGGATAGAAAGTCTGAACAGTCTGGAGAAATGTGAACTGAGGCACCTGAATCTATGATGAAGGGGAAATCATCTATAGACATCTTGGTGCGTGTTGTCTGGTTTAGGGATGCGACTGTGAGTGCAGTCTCAGCAGTTGGGATGGTGTGGGTATTCCAATCGATGGATGTAACAGGCTCCTCCTCCACTATCATCCAGCTTTCATATTTGATTTCCTTGATAGATGCATTAGGGAGGGGATCATGTGCAATGCCAGCAAATTCAGGCAACGGAGAAGGATATGGGAGGGTGGGATCAATTAGTATGGTGAATGCACGTCCATTAATGTCCTTCATAGTGACAGGCACTTTTAATGTATCACCATCTGACTGTTTCTTCTCCAGCATAAGCCTTCGAGCCGCTTTGGACTCCTCAATAGTCTTTCCAGCCATGCCGCTGCCCAATTTGATGCAAAATTTGGTGGTATGTCCAGTCTTCTTGCAAGTCGGGTTGCCACAAAGAAGGGGGGTGTACGTTTTGGGAACCTTAGCATGGGCCATGAGCGCTATTGATGATTTAGTCTCCATACGCTGGTCATTCTTGATCAGAGTCTGTTCATTTTCTAAAATCGATGGATATCATGGGAAGTGTACAGGGATTTCAGTGTAGAATTTGTGATATTGTGGGAGATAATGGAGCAGGCATGGGGGAAATGATCACTGAGGGAATTCAAAAGTCTTATAGAGCACATAAGATCAGCTGTAATGTCACCCATAGTGAATGCACATAATATGAGGGCACAAATGTGCTCCACCATCATGGGGAGTGGAGTGTCCCTCGTGCACTGAATGGCAAGGGCTTGTTGTAACAGCTGCACTTGGTGATGATATGACTGCATACTGTTCTGCACACGCACTATGGTATTTTTTGCAATTCTACTAACATTCATAAGACGTTCCAATCATCTGGTGCACTATGCTACGAGCCAGATTTTGCACTTTCCTTTGCGACTTCTCTACAAATGGCCTTATACACTGGACTATGATTCCGATCCACTGTTCAAGCAATTTGGTATCTTATGAGGTCATTCTCCACACCCTTCCACATCAGCGATCTGTGTTCACCAAATGCGCCTTTTGCGGTTTTGATAGTATCATACATCAGCAACTCATTTTAGTCACTCCGATGGTTGGAATGATGATATAATCAATATTCATTAACGACATCAGGTGTTCCTACTGCGTAGCGCTATCGTTCACATGAACTCCGAGAAGCCCAAAGCACATCAACAAAGGTGCACCAAATATGGTAACCATTTGTGATCTGACATTATATTCATTTTGTCCTCTTTTATCTTCTTATCAAGGCAATTGTTTTTATGGGCAGAACTTGCGATCTGAGAGTTTGCGCTTTTTCATCTAACTCCTTTTACTTTAATTTTTGTAGCATAAAACAGTCTTGTAAAATAGTGCCTAGAAAAGAGGAGAATCATACATTAAACTCATTCCCTCTCCCTCTCACATAGTGCTCATTTTCAAAGTTCTACATCATCCCACTCTTGAATTGCTGCGTTGCACCTTCGTCTTATTGCACATTTCGGTTGCGCTTATCATATCGTTGTACTGTGCCTTCGTATTATTAAATCTTTTGCATCTGTGTTTGCTTTCCGCATTGTTCCACATAACTGCGTCTTCTTGACTATCACTATTATTCTTGTATCAGGTTCAGTTGTATTTTGAAGGACAAACTGAGACCCTCTAGCTGAACCTTCGCAATTAGAATGCACCTGCAGTTGTAGGGTTTGTGTTTTATTGGTGTTAAACTCAGTATCGAGTATCACCGAGAGTCATCAGCGAACAGGTCCTTCTTTCAAATGTCGATCCTGGAGTGCCTTCCAGTTGGCATTGGGTCCCTTTGTCATGTCAAGAAAGGGGTGTTCCCCAGTGGCGATGCTGGACACCAAGAAAGCGAAGGCTATGTGAGCATTGGCAGCCCAATTAGCAGCAGCATGCACTTCAGTGTCAGGTGGAGGTGAGGTGTCCCCAGATACATATTTATAGAGGCCATTGAGAGAAAGCGCGATGGTGACATCCTCGCACCATTCTTTGTAGTTAGATTTGAGTTTGTCGAGTTTGACCCTGGAGTACTGGATTGAAATCCTGATGAGGGGAATGGAGACAGTGGTGTCAGAGGCAGTAGTCATTTTCTTTTTGGTGTTCAGGATGTGATATAGTGATGGGATGGAATTGTAAAAGCAACAAAGAGATTAGATGTGCACCAGGACAGCTACCGCAGGGGGAATAAGTCTGTGATCTGAGGCAACATCGTGATTGAAATTTGATTGCACAAATGATGTCAGCACACATTGAGTAGCTAGGAGTTTCTCTATCATTGATTCAACAACAGAAAAGGCCCATAACCTATAGAGAATTGATCCTAGATTAAACACAGTCCTTGTATTAGAGACTCTATTCAGTTATACTGTACCTAGTGTAAACAAGATTAAACTAAGGTACAGTTAGCGAGACATAATAATGTCAAACCTGAGATTGTACTCACCTCAGTCCTTGTATTAGAGACTGAGGTGGTAGACTGTCTGTCTACTGATATATATACATTGAGACAGAAAAAGAGGAGAGATAAGAAAAGGTAACCTAAGTGTGTTTGTTGCACACATAACAAAGGGGTGTGCTAAAAATAGTGCACACATCAATTGGCGCAGCTGACTCTTCCGCATTGGGTAATGCCCCATTCACAGTGTGTCTCTCAACAGTAGGTAGTAAATCACACTCGGTGACACTTAGATGAATTGCTACTTGGGCATATCCAATGTTTCAGTGTGAAATCATAGTTCATACATAAACAATGATACCAGACATACAAGTGAGTGTTAGTGAGCAATGAGAACAAAGAAATTTAACAAAGTGGCGCACCCAGACTGTCTCACACCTGTGGACCTTGCATTTCATCATGGAATCTCCCCCTTGAATCTCAACCTCAGATACACCAGCACCACATATGCATGCCTGCAAGTCAAATGTTCGGGTTTTTGGTATACGGTGTCCCTGAGAGTCAGTGCTTGAGGCTGGCACCATTACACCCTCAGGCTCTGGTGCCAGGTTGGAAGTTAAAGGCTCTGAATGTGAGCCTGCAGCATGATTGGTATCAACACTACCTGATATCAAATATGGACCGGCATCAGCATTCTCTGTTGATTCTCCAGCCTGACGTGTCTTTGGTGCTTGGAGTTCATGCTTTTTGTCTGCATTCTGCTCGACAAGCTTTTGAACCATGGTGTATGACAAGATTTTCCCCCCCAGCTGTGCCTATGTGAATGTCTTGCTCACAGTCTGGGCATTTGAGTGTGCTGGTCTCTAGGGCACAGCATGGGTATGGGTAACACCATGTGTTTCCGGTCACAGGTATGCACAGTGATAGGTCCACCTTGTTGTTCAAGCTCGGAAAACACATCTACGATCATTGGTGAAGCTCTACAAACCCATACAAACCCCTCCGAAGCTCTACAAAGCTCTACAAAGTCATGAGAATGCTTCGAAATTCTTCACAACACTTTGAAACTCTTTGCGACACCTCGAAATTCTTTGTATGCCTTTGGCTGCCATAATACAGTTCCCCCAACCTTCGTACAGCTCAGGATATCCACTTGGAACATCATCGATGGGTTCCGAACCAGTATTGAGCAATATCGCAGCAATATCGGCCTTTGAACAGGTCCGATATTTCCTCGACGGACTTCAAAAATCATCGAACATCGCAAATCAACATCGGACACTATATCACTATCCAAATAATCATCGCACACATGCCAGACATATTCCCTACCATTGTCAAACAATATTGCACCAATATTGGGCCATGAACGAAGTCCAAAGAAACTTTGAAAATCTTTGAAAAACATTGAGCCTCGAAAAACATCATCAGACACAGTATTTCCTATTCAAATGATCTTCGGATGCATACTGGATGCATGGGACACTATTTCGAGTATATTGAACACATTTCAACTGCATGTGAATGCATACAATCCGCTTGAAGCAGTTTCCGATGTTTTATTCAATTTATAACAAGGACAGTCCGCTTTTAGCTATTCTTTCTTATTATTTCTTCATCATGTGTTATATTCACCCTTTCTAGTCTCGCTTTATTGTTCTGATATACTTCTATTATCTTTGCCTTGAGTTTTCCACATGTTTGCCTCATGTTCTCTAGCCTTTTTAGGTACTTTCTTTATTTTATATAAAAAGATGTACTAGATACAAAGAAAAACAAGAAAGTCATTGTCTTCCTCCCAGATCACAGTGATTTGAGAGTTTGGTTTAGTCTTATTCAGTCCGAAGTTTGGTGTTTTACGCTAAACTTCCTCAAAATTCCTTGAGATTCCTCGCATTATGCTATTTTCCCTCGATTTGCCTTTGCTTCACTTCTACTACTCGTCTAGTCCCCCGATCTTGCATCCAAACATATCTGTGCACTCGAAATTCCTCGAAACTACTTCGAAAAATATTGCGACATCTCGAAAATCATTGCAACACCTCGAAAATCATCGCAACGTCTCGAAAATCATTGCAAGTCCTCGAAACACATTCTTTTAGCTTCAAACTGCTTCGACAAGCAGTTGTTTTATGACTATTTGATGGTCGGTTTGACAGGTGACATCTAGAGGGCCTCGCATCCTTCCTCTGGCTCATGTTATACCATCCGAAGCCAATTTGTGGGTTTTGTTTGGGTTTCCGGGTTGAGCATCATCAACGGGTATGGGTACGGGTATGGGATTGCCATACCCAGGCAACACCATACCCTTTTCCACGGTGTTATGGGTATGTGCGGGTATGCTGGTACCCGGATTTTGGTCAGGTGAGTGATCATCTGTGTTGAGAATTCGACTTTTTAATGACATATCATGGGAAAAACCCCTGTGATGAGATGCAAACATCTTTTTCAGTAAATTTCTATCAAATATCATGAAAAATAACAGTAAAAAATGCAGGGGTACTTTTTGATGACATATTGTGGGAAAACCCATGATTCAGGGTGACATGACTCGCAGTTTTACCCCCCATGAGAAGTTGCAAACATCTTTTCCTATCAAATATAATGAAAAATATCAATACCCATGAATAACCATGGGTAACCCACAAAAACCTGTGGTAACACCATACCCCTACCTGTGTGGGTATGGTGTTCACAGGTACGGGTATGGTGTTCACAGGTACAGGTAGGGGTATAAGAAAATATACCCAAGGGTTACCCATGCTGTGCCTAGTGTTGCCACTGGCTCAGCCGAGGTTTTTAAATAAAATGGCTATAGCAGACCAGATAAATCTCTTAAATTCACTAGGATATTTGAGCATATGGACGAGCCCATAAGCCGATGGGTCTTCTGCCAACATTATCTGATCGGATCCCCCATTCCTGACCTATTCACTCGGCTTTGATTTCGAGCCGAGCCATCAAGCCGAATTTTGTTTATTAAATAACTCAGGGACAATTAATCGGTTCAACTAGTGTTGGCAGACAACCCCTCGGCTTATTAACCCATCCATATGCTCAAATATCTTGGTGAATTTAGGAAATTTATCTGGCATGTAATAGCCATTTTATTGAAAAACCTCGGCTGAGCCAGTGGCAACACTAGCCGTGCCCTACTGGTCTCCATATATTTTATGTTTGAATCGGACCTGCATGATCATTAAGATTAGGCTTTAATGTTTCTTTCACACTTTACCTTGCTTTCTTTGCCATCGTGCGCAACGTCCAACTCAAGCTCAACCAAAAGTTCATTACGGTCATGTATCTATGGTATCTACTGAAAGCTTCGTAGGGTGACTTCTAAAGGCTGTTTCAGTAACTCACTAGCCTAGTAGGGTTCAGTGATGCCGGTTAATTAATACATAAGTCAAAAAAAAAAATGGTCTTTAGTGGTGACCCCCCCCTATGTCTGGTTTGGGATTCCCATCCCAACACCCCTTGGACCAGACTCATCACAACTGGACTAACTGGAATAACCAGAATGCACATGTTTTCCCAAATAAAAATTTCACATACAACAAGAATTGAACACTCAACCTTGGGTCTACACACAAAGCAGCACACTTAACCACTGAGCTACCAAGGAATTATTCCCCTACATGCATTCAATACCTTTATTACCCAACCAAGGTCCATGAACAAATAATTCCAGCCTATTCCAGCTGGATTAACTGGAATCTGCATAGACAGCTATTGTCACATGTTGTGACTGCCAGCTCATTGCCATTCCAACCACCATGACCACAACCATTGTTGATGCCGCCTCCCTCCCTTCCTCCTCTCCACTCTACCACCACCACCACTTTGTGTGCCAGCACTCCCACACCCACTCCCACCATCACCACCACTTTCAAATGAGCTGAATGGATGGAATGCAGGCCCAAATGACAGCAACTGTCATTTGGGCCATACATAAGTTTTTGTTTTATTTTTTGTTTTTTTTTGCTTTTTGCTTTTATCAATCAACTAATTGTATTTTATTACTTTTTAGGTTGTATACTACTGGGGATGACCTGCCACAATGAAAAATGTGCAACACATGCCCACACCCACCCAATCCCCTCCTCTCCATTCAAATGGGATGTGAGGCTGTTGACACAGGCTAGGAGGGTGCAGAGGGATGCCAGGAGACCCCAGAAGGGGGATACCTGCCTAGTAAGCACCCACCAACCCCTGTACTCAGGCCACATTGCACTGATGCACCCAACCCCCCCCCCCCACAAAAAAAAAAACAGAAATCCACAACAACACCAACCCAACACCCACTCCCATTGCTGCAAGCACCTGCTTGCAGGTTGGGTAGGGTGAGTGGATGATGGCAGGCACCCACAGCAATGAGGAATGGCCCTAGGACCCACCATGACAACACTGACACTAGCACCATCCACATGACACACCACCCACCTCCAGCCCCATGAGCAACTGCTTGTGAGGTGGATGACAGGTGGAATGACACTGGTGATAATGGTGATGAAGAACAACACACTACACACCCCCAGCCTCACGAACAACTGCTCATGGGGTGGATCATGGGTGGTATGACAATGACAATGATGAGCAGCAGCAGCGACAATGAGCAGCAGGGAGGGATTACAATGATGAATGACAACACACCATCCCCAGCCTCATGAGCAACTGCTTGTGGGGTGGATTGCGGGTAGAACAACAATGACAATGACAAGAAGCAGCAGTGACAACAAGGAGTGGCAGGGAGGGAGTACGACATTGAATGCAAGGGATGTGGTTAATTAGAAAAATTTGATCTTTATTACTTCGAAAAAAATTAGAGTTATGAGTCTGAGTGTCATAAATAAACCTTATATTACTAACTAATAATTCTCCTGTGGCTCAACCAGTTGAGCACACATGTTTGGTTT
This sequence comes from Tricholoma matsutake, assembly GCA_026075535.2. NCBI lineage: Eukaryota > Fungi > Basidiomycota > Agaricomycetes > Agaricales > Tricholomataceae > Tricholoma > Tricholoma matsutake. The sequence continues at coordinate 8,687,176 of AP026543.1, read as the reverse complement.
GTCATGTGATCACTCTCATCAAGATGCCTCTAATCATGTGCTTGGGAGACAAGTATAGCCAAGAAGTGTATCCAGAAATGGGCACACCCTGAAATCAGTGGTGCCCCCTCAAATACTATTGTGGGCGAACTGCTGAACTGCTATGTACATGTAACAAAAAGGACTTTATACATAACAAAAAGGGATATATACATGGGTGGGTCAAAACCTCTGCTCTATTCAAAAAAACCCAGTGGGAACAAAAAGGATCAGAGCAGGAGGAAAGCTACCATGGATGTGGGTGGGTGGGTGAGCACAAAGTAGAAAACTACAAAGCATGAGAATGATGAGTAGATGAAGCAACAAACTAGAGAAAAGTGGAGAACTCACCCGAAGCACGAGAATGGTGAATGGACGAAGTGACGGCGGATCTTGTGCTAGGGGCAAGTTCTTATACAAAAGGGTGAAACCAATGTCATCATAGCAAGGATGGCTTGCAAAGAAGCCTAAGCAAAGAAGCCTAAGCACTGAGCACTATGACAGGAAAGGGAGCCTGGAAGCTCGAGGGAAGTGATGCAGCAAGGCATGGAACCTCGAAGGCCACAGAAGCAAGAGACATGAGACTGTCGCGACTCACATGTGAGAAGGCTATGTGGTCAGGATCCCTCACAGTGATTAGCTTCAAGTAAACAAACAAGTTTAAATTCAACTAATCACACGCTCGGGAGACAAGTATAGCCGAGAAGTGTAGCCAGAAATGGGCACACCCTGTAATCAGTGGCACCCCCTCAAATACTATTGCACGTGAACTGATAAAAAAGGCTAGATGATGGAGGACAGGAGTAGTAAGTAAGGGGGATGGGAGGGGGGATAAGTAATGGAAGAGGTGGAGAGAGAAAGAGATTGAAAAAAGAAAACGGTGATACAAATACAAGATTGATGAAGATATGATGGTGAGCACAATCATAAGGAAGCAGATAACTGGTGACCAAACAGGAGAGAAGTGAGTAGAATGGGATGGCGACAGATGTAGATGTTGAAAGCCTCAGAGGACCATCGACCTATTGCCTGAATCATGTGCAGCGGAATCCCTGCCTCAGCGAGGGCTGTTGCCCCACCAGCTCATAGAGAATGCCCTCCAACATCAGCAGGGAAAAGGCAATGAAGGTGACGGATGAACCATGCTCTGGTGGGGATTGAACCATTTTCCCTGAGCCACAGCTCTGGTTGGAAAGGAAACTGTTGATTGCGGGCAGTGAGATAAGCGATAAATGGTGAGAAAGGGTCATGAGTGCGATTGGTGGCCTGTATGATAACACCATTTCCATCGAAAAAGTGGTCAGCTTTGTGGCCAGGGAGGTAGAACTTGAAGGATTTTTGGTTGACTTTGGCCAAATTATGCATAATGATCTTTTGGTAATCTTGTTGCCTCTTATGATCCAGCCAAACCAGCTCCCCTAAGCACATGAGGCTGTGGTAGTGTTGCCATGGCTCAGCCGCATTTTTTTGCTACTTTGGGAAATAAAATAGCTAAAATTCTGAAAATATTTGAGGACCTAGATCACATGATAAGCCGAGGGGTCCTCAAATATTTTCGGAATTTTATTTCCCAAAGTAGCGGAGTAAGGCGAGGAATAAGAGGTCATCATTTGATGACGATGCAGCATATTGATGAGATACGAGTTCAAGGTCTGAGCATGTGAGAGGACATTTTCGTGAAGGAGTTATTGGGCAGAGTTTTCTGCAGCCCTGAATTGTTTTGACCACTAGTCTATGCCACCTGTGCATATGCATGTCTGGGAAGAACGGCTCCAACTGATTGCAAATACCAGAGAGGTAGGAATCCACTGACTGGTTTGATGTGATGGGACATATAAATGGCATAGAAACTGAGAACATCTGGTGTTGGTTTGACAGGAAAGTTGTGCATGGAGCAGAAATTGATGTAAGAGTTCAGCGTGGATGAGTAGGAGGACACAGAGCCTGGTTCGATAGTACAAGCAATTGCAATTGCTTGCTCTCGAAGCAGACACTCCCTTGTCCAGGCCTCCCGGTGAGGCTGCCTGGATGATGGGGGTAAATGCATCATAATGACGGCTCCCCCAGCATCAATCGAGGGGGTGAAAAATTGGTGACAGATAAGCTCGGCTGTAGTTGCCGAGCTGGATCGCTGTCGAGGCGAGAGAGGGCATCTGCAACAAAGTTCTCTGCTTGAGGGATGTGGAAAACCCAGAGCTGCACCTGTGAACTCAGGATGAGGTCCATGGCTGTGATGAGGATAGGATTGTAAGCTGGTAGGGCATGCAAGGTGTTGAGTTGAACATGTCAAATGTGTTCAAGCTGTCTGTAAGAATAGCAAGATGGAGAGGCTTAGGACAAGAGTGCATGCAAGCATGGTGAAGTGCTGAGAGCACTGCCAGGGCCTCAAAGAAGAAGATGCCATTACGTGCGTTAGGTGGTATTGCACACTGAAAACCCTCACAGGTCTTCGGCGACCAGAACCCCATGCCCACTGGGCAGGCATCACAGAGGTATGTGGTATGTGCATCCGACTGTGACCATTCTCAGGATTGGATAATATGTACTCCATTCAAGATTTTGATGTGGTCTGCTAACCAGCAAAGCTTGTCACAGATGGCTTTATTGACAGAAAACTTTTGGTAGGGAGATGACCCCCTGCACATCTTCTCATAGATGTTAGCAAGGCTGGGATGAAGGAAAGGATAAACATTTAATGCCCAGTTCACCCAGCCAGCGAGTCTTTGGAAGTCTTTGAGTGACTGACATTGACCAGGATTAGCGAAGGCATGAATCACCAAGATCAGGTCCTGGCGCACATCAGGGGGCATGGTAATGGTCATGGCATTAGGGTCCACAACAAAACCTATGATAGTGAGCAGGGAACCATAAACTTGCTTGCGTTCATCATGGGGCACCCCTAGCTCATCAAAGAGGTACAATAAACAAGCTTGCTTTCTGGGTAGCATTTTGCCATACGGTGCATAAAATTCTAACCGATTAGCGAATTCCCAAGAGAAAGAGTCGTCCACATAAGAAAAGAAGTCGGTCATGAATTTCACAAAGATGGCAATCCAGAGGATGAGACTGAAGAAAACAACCCAGAGTCGGCCTGCTCCCCTGTTGCCGAAATCATTGTTGTTGTCAACATGATGCTTGTCGTCAATGGTGACAACCTGATGAAGCTGCCACAAAGGGTGGACTGGAAGACAACGATAAGCCTGTGAGACATCTGTCTTGAAAAGAATCAAGGGGACATTCCCATACTGCTCACAAACTCGGATAAGAGTGGATGAGCACATGAAGTGAATCCAGATGTACCTGAGCATCCTCTTGGGAGATGTACCTGGGCATCCTCTTGGGAGATGAATGAGTTTGGTGAAAAATCACCAGCAGATTGGTTGACAACTAAACACAGTTTGTCAGAGTGTGGTTTAGGCACAACCCATAATGGAACCGTTGGCATGCCGGGTAGCAGGGTGTCAAAAGGTTGTGAGAAGTGACATAACACCATTTCTACATCTTGTTGCTTTTGGACAAATTTAAGGTGCTGTAGATTTTTGGTCTTCTGTGACACTGTGTTGTCGACGATGACAGGTGCAGCAGAGTTGACCATAACAGCCCATGGCCAAAAGCCTTCTTTCAACCCATGGCATGCAGATTTAACGAGTGCTCAGTTCGGGTGCAACACAAGTAAAGTACCAAAATGTTTGATGTTAATAGGTGTAGTAATACGAAAGAGATGGGGATGAGAACGAAGCATAGACAGGGCAACTTGATTGTTCAACTCATTATGTGGTGGACGTGGAAACGGAGGTGCAAATTCACTAGACAGAGCAGTTGAAACATAAGTAGACTCATCACTACCCCAAACATACTCCCAAACAAACTTGGGCCACCTCTCCCAACATGAACCCAATGGAGGAGCCTTACTTCCTGGTGGTGCCAGGACAGTCTCTGGCAATGTGACTGCCATTCGAACACTTGGCACAGACGTGGAGATAGTTGCACGTGGTTGCTGTATTGGGACATCTGTGTTTGTTCCACCTTCGACATGGAGCAGTGCTCCGACAGTTTGCAGGCTGTTGTTGCTTAGACTCAGGCTGAGGTGAGATGAGGCTGATGGGGTTGTGGATCCACTGGATCTGCAAGTCTGTGAACTCCATGAAGTTCGATAATTCCAAGTCTCGATGCTGGGCAACTCGGATACAGACTGTTAAGAACTGATCCGAAAGGGCTTGTCGGAATCCAGTCAGACCCAGTGGGTGTTGAGAGCGGAAGATTGTCGGGTCGTAGCAGATTATGCGGATGGGTAATGAAAAGGACTTGGCTTCAGCTTGTAAGAAGCTGCGCCCTTCACCTTGTCTGGTGTCCTAATTTTGAGTAGAGGTTTTAGAGATAGGAGCGGGAGAGTGCAGGTAAATGCGGGAAGGAGTACGGAGGGACTTAGGTTAAGTTCAGATGAGACTAGAACTTCAGAGGGGAACTAGAGGTTGAGTCGAATGGAGTTCAGACTCTTAGAGGTCAGGAGTTGGAGTAGAAGGAGGTTTTAGATTGACAGGGTAAAGTCGAGTCTATGTCGATATATGAACTGAGGAATACAAAGCAAAACTAACTAAGCTTAAATACTAGAGTCCAGAACAAGAGCGGAATGGAAACGGAAACTGTGGCAGTGTCTCAACTGCGTAGATAAATTGCCTAGCGGAGGCCACACAGGAATCCGTAGTCGAATTTGCAAAACTAGATGGCAGCCTTGGAAGGCAGCCATGGTTACTGTACAAGGCAGCCTGGTGCACAGCAGTGTGGGCACTGCAAGGGGGCCGGAATGAAGGTGGAAGGAGTTGAGTTAGGAAAAGCAGAAAAGATCAGAAGGTTGCGGGTTCCAAGTGGGCGAGGAACGGATTGTGACAGTATTTCCCCCTTAGTGCCGAGCCTACGAGGCACGTGAGGGTTCGAGTCCAAATGAGGAAGTTGGTTGACTCCTGAATGCAGCAATTGGTTGAAAAATTTTGTTGTTTTCCTTCTTCCATCACCTATACAAAATGTCCCCCCCAGCAGGCTCCGCTCAACTGAACTTGGCCGCAATGAAAGCTCAGTATGAACAGAGGGAGCGGGAGATGAAGGAACAGATGGAGCGGGAGGTGAGAGAATTGGAGGAGGCGGCAAGGGAGGAGGAACGTCGGGTGCAGGAGGTGCAGAAGGCAGAGGAGGAGGCTGCGAAGGCAGAGGAGGCGCACCAGGCAGCGGCGTGGAAAAAAGAGGCTTCAGCTGCAAAACGCGTGGAGAAGAAGCGGGCGGCTGTGGCTGTGGGTTTGGAGGACGAGGCCGAGGGGAGCAAGTCCCCAAAGAAGAAGAAGATTGCCACATCAAGGGCGCGGGTGGGGTCAGAAGAATCGGCAAGTCCGGTGCGGGTGCAGGCCGCCTTGCCCTGCAAAAGGTGCGTAGTTGGTTTTCTTTCAATGTTTTTGGACTGACAAGTGGCTTAGGTGCCAATATCAAAAAATTTTGTGCTTCAAGATGGGTGCAAAGGGACACGTGTGCGATAACTGCATGCGCGTTAAGCACAAGTGCGAGGAGGTTGTGTGGGAGGGGCAGGAGGCCCCAACAGTAAGAAAAGCGAGGTCTGGAGCGGGAACAGCGGGCCCACTGGAAAACAGTGGAGAAGTGGCGGAGCTGCTACGGCAGCTGGTGAAGGTGGTGAGGAAAGGGTTTGGGGAGGTGGCGACAGCGGTAAGGGAGTCGATGGAGGAGATCCGGGATGCAATGGACCCAGAGTGGGAGGCGGATGAAAGTATCGAGGGGGAGAGTGACGAGGACGAGGAGGAAGTGGAGTGGGCAGTACAAGAGTCCCGATGGGAAAGGCGCGGGATCTGCCAGTCTGGAGACGACTGGGCAGGATTTCAAAGATATTTGGAAAAAAGGTGGGCAGACAATGTGGAGGAGGGCGAGGGTGAGGAAGATGAGGATGAAGGCGGGGAAGGTGGAGAAGCAGAGGAAGGTGGTGAAGTCGGAGGAGAGGATGACGAAGATGGAGAGGGAGAAGCAGAGGTAGTGTAGGGATCCGGTCGGATCCAAAAAAATCTTTTTTCAATAAAGTTTGTTCTGAGTTCGGACTGAGTGAATAAGTAACATGAATCGTCTTTAAGCGGGTAACAGTCCAATTTTCTGCGGGTAGCGGGTGTGAAAATCCGCAAGGAGTTCTTGGGTGTGGTCAAGTTCTGTAACAGGTAGCCAGGAAGTCTCTTCGTCGGTTCCCTGGTAACCTTCCCATCAGATGAGGTAGAGAATCTTGCAGCGATGTCGGTTGTCGACTTTGGAGTCGAGGACTTTGGCGATCTCATATTCGAGCTTGTCATTGATGGTGATCGGAGGAGGTGGAGGTTGTACTCGATTTGGAATTGTGTTCAGGGAGTGTATCTCTAGTTGAGAGACATGGAAAACAGGGTGAATAGCCCACATGTGATCCGGGAGCCGCAGGGTAACTGAGTGAGTTCCCGGGCGGGCGATGATTTCAAAAGGACCATGGTTCTTTTTGGAGAGTTTCTTGGAGGGACGGGTGGTGTGGATATTTTCCGCAGTGACATAAGTGAAATCACCAATGTTGAAGTCAGGTGCGGGTGCCCGATGTTTATCCGCAGGACCTTGATAACATTCTTGAGCAGCCGCAAGTTGTTTCCGAAGTTCCTGGTGAAGGTCGTCTAAATCGACGACGAATTCGTGGGCGCGCTGTGAAGCTAAGTCGTGCTCTGGAAAGACGGAAATGTTCGGGTGGTAACCTTTATTGGCAAAGAAAGGTGATATGCCTGTAGAGGTGGAAGGAGCATTGTTGTAGGCAAATTCGCCCAAGGGCAAGAGGTGAGACCAGTCATCCTGCTGATAGTTGCAGAAGATCCAGAGGTACTGTTCCAAGGTCTGGTTAAGTCATTCTGTCTGACCATCACCTTGTGGATGATAACCGGAAGTGAAGTGGATCCGCATGTCGAGTGCTTTTCCGAGAGAGCAGAAAAAATGAGAGACGGACTCGGATCCCCAGTCGCAAGTGACGTGCGACGGAACACCATGCTTGGAGAAGACATGGAGGATGAACAGGTTGGCTAGTTCTTGGGCTGTGATTTCATTGACAGTTGGAATGAAGATGCCCTGTTTGGTGAGGCGGTCAACGATGACTAGGATAGCAGTGTGACCAGCAGAGTCGGGTAGTTGTTCAATGAAATCCATGGAGATGGAATTCCAAGGTCGTTCCAGAACTGGAAGTTGCTTTAGGAACCCATAGGGCCTGTGTCAAGGTGATTTGGATTGTTTGCAAGTCATACAGAATTTGCAGAATTCCTGGACAAAGGTGCGGAGGTTTGGCCAGACATATTCCTGGTGGACAAGCTGCTGGGTTTTGTTTTGTCCGAAGTGGCCAGAGAGGATATGATCATGTTTGTATTGGAGGACTTTGAGGCGGAGATCTGCAATGTCCGGAACATAAATCCGGTCGAAGTGGCGGAGAAGTCCTGCCTCATCTATGATCCAGTTGGGGTCAACAGGTGTTGGGAGATGAACAGAAGATATAGGGTCAAGGGGAAGAGAGGTGTGGATGTCGTTGTGGAGTTTCTCAACATCCATGATTACTGCTTGTCGAAGGATGGGTGTGGCAAGATAAGTGGCACGGAGGGAAGAGGAGAGTTGTTCCTGTGTGAATACAGGTCAGAAGTTGGTCGGGTTTACAGAGGCAAAGTTGCTATTTCCCCCTTTGCAGTAGATGTCCCAACGTCTAGTGAGTGCGTCTGGCTTGGCCCCTAGTTTCCCAGGGCGGAAGCGGATGATGAGATTGAACTGGGAAAGGTACTCAGACCAACGGGCCTGGCGGTGGGTGAGCAACTTGGTAGTGCTGAAGTACTCAAGATTTTTGTGGTCCATGACCACATCAACCGGGTTTGCAGAACCCTCGAAGTACTGCCTCCAGTGTTTGAAGGCTTCAAAAATGGCCAAGAGTTCCTTGTCATGTGTGTCGTAATTTAGTTCAGCGGGATTGAAGGAGCGGGAATGAAAAGCGACCAGATGGATTTCTCCATCTGCAGTGTAAACTGAAAGGATAGCAGCTAGGGCATAGTTGGAAGCATCCGTTTTGAGTACCATTTGTGAGTTGGGTACCCATTGGGTTAAGATGGGTGCATGAGTGAATTCTTGTTTGAGCCTTTCAAAGGTGTCATGGCACTTCTTGTTGAAGTCCCAAGGTGTGGATTTCCGCGTCAAGTGGGTAAGTGGGATGACAATGTCTGAATAACCATTAATGAAACAGCGGTAAAAATTGCAGAAGCCTAAGAAGGATTGGATGTCCTTAACTTTCCTAGGCTCGGGCCAGTCGAGCACAGTTTTGACTTTATCCTCAGACATCCGAAGTCCATCCAGTGAAAGGATGAAACCTAAATATTCAATGGTGTCTTTGTGGAACTCACATTTCTGTGGGGAGGCGTAAAGTCCATTTTTCCGGAGATGGTGGAGGACTTCTTTAACGTGAGTCCCATGCTGGGACTTGTCGTCTGAATAGATCAGGATGTCGTCGAGGTACACAATGACACAAACATCCAGCATGTCACTGAAGATGTTGTTCATAAAACGCTGGAACGCTGCAGGTGCATTAGTGAGTCCAAAGGGAACCACCAACCACTCGAAGGATCTGTAGCAGGTGCAGAAAGTAGTTTTCCATTCGTCACCGTCCGCGATGTGGACTAGGTGATAAGCATGCCGCAAGTCTATCTTGGTGAACAAGCGGGCTTTTCGGGGAGAGTCAAGGAGGTCGGAAATGAGAGGAAGGGGATAGCGGTCTTTCTTTGTAAGATGATTGAGTCCTTGGTAGTCAACACAAAGTCGGAGGCTACCATCCTTCTTCTTGACAAAAAGTATAGGAGCTCCATGTGGAGACTTAGAAGGATGGATGAAGCCTGAGCAGATGTTTTTGTCAATGAAGACTTGTAGGGCTTCTAATTTGGAGGGAGAGAGGGAGTACATGCGACCTGGAGGAGGGGGAGCATTATCCTCTGTCTCTATCTTGAGGTCATAAGGACAATGTGGAGGAAGGGTGTCTGCCTTATTCTTATTAAAGACATCGGCGAATTCATGATACTCAGCAGGAATGTCGGATAAATCCGGTGGGGTTGAGGATTGGGTCGAGCGGGTGGATAACCCTTCTGGAGTGAAGGTCATCTGGAAGGCTACTGCCCCAGGGAGTTTGCTAGCATGCGCATAAGCAGCAGCATTGATGAAAGAGATGTCGGGAGGTGTAAACTTAGGAGGAATGGGGGGTTCGGAAAATGCAGAGGATTCAAGGATTTCTACTGGAAGGTTCGGGGACAAAGAAGATGTCTGGGGTGCTGAACCTCTATGATCAGCAGAGTGGAAAGTGATTTGGCTTGAAGACCAGTCAATCAATGGATTGTATTGCTTCAGCCAGTTATGACCAAGTACTGCAGAACAGGAAGAGTCTAGCAAGGTTACATAAAATGACAGATTGAACATTTCACCAGTAGGAAAGGTGACCGGAAGTTGGGCGACTTGAGTTATGGTGGAGTTGCAAGATCCATCAAAGAGTCGTAAACCGATCGGGTTAACGGATTCTGTGCTGAGTTGGTTATTCAACACGAAAGAGGAGTCAAGAAAGCAGTGGGATGAACCGGAATCAATAAGGGTTCGGACAGGGGCAGAAAGGTCAGGAATAGTTAAGAGGATGATTAGGGAGTCAGGGTCGGAAAGAGCGGACATGTTGAGACAGACGTAGGCAGCCAAGTGGGTAAGGTCAACGCAACCCCCAGCCCCAATGGCTGTATCCTGAGGGTTGCGGACTATTTTTCCAAGTCCACAGAATCGGGAATCACAGTGGATGCGCAGGCTTTTGCGGCTTTAGACTTTGGGCAGTTTCCTGCTACATGCCCTTCTTCACCGCAGTAGAGGCAAAGTCTTTCCTGCATGCGACGTTCTTGTTCATCCGCAGTAAGTTTGCCGTTCTTCCCCAACTTGTTGGAGATGGACGACTTGGAAGTGTTCTTTGTTGTGGAGGGCTGCTGGTTGGAGGAGTTTCCCTGAGGGGAGCTCGATGAGGATTGATTGGTGGACTGGGAGGAACCTTTGGGGTTGTCCTTCTTGACAGGGTTAGAAGAGTTCCCGGAATTCTTAGTTTCAAACCGGGTTTCATCTTCCTGCATCCAGTAGATATTGTCACAGTCCTGCGCTTTCAAGCGCAATCCTGCAAGGGTGTCGGGTTTACCACCCCAAAGGACTTCTATATGAAGTTGGAGCGGAAGACCACGGAAATAGCAGTCACGGAGGGCTGCCTCATTCCAGTTGACCCTAGAAGCTAATTCCCAAAAATCAACATTATACTTTGTGATGCGACCACTTTTCTTCATTGCTAAATCGGAAAGAGCTTTTTCCGCATCCCCGAGCAGGTTGTGCGGGCCGAAGTTACTCTCTAGTTTGGCGAGAAAAGCCTCATAATCCCACATCCAGTGTGTGGAATCAGTCGGGTCATTAAGACCGGGCTCAAACCAGCTGAGAGCTGATCCCTTGAGATAAGAAAGGATAAATATGATCTTTTTCTCATCAGAAGAAAATACGTGCAGACGGTTGCGGAAATGAAGGTTACACGAGACTAGGAAGTCTCTAAGTTTCTTTGGGTTGGAGCCATCAAAGGTGTCAGGGTCACGAACTTTGATTTTCTCGGTCTTGGGTGCGTTATTTTGTCGGAGGGTGCGGATACTCTCCGAGAGGTTGTAAAGAACATCTATGAACCTATCCCCTGGATCAGGGTTTCCCCCCGCGGGAGGTTGATCGTCAGTATCATTGGGATCAGGGTCACCCCCAGGGTCGTCCAGACCACTAGGGTTGTCGGGTCTGCTGGGAGGTCCGTCCTCTAGACCACGATCTTCCAACCCATAGGGTTCAGGCTGGTTGATGCCCCCTACGTACTCAAGGGGAGTCGTGGGTCGGGGTTCTTCCAGATTCATGGGAGATTGTTGAGCTTGAGTAGACATGAGGTTTGCACTGATTGATGGGGCTCCAAAACTGATTTGTCAGAAAATGTTGGAAGGTCTGGAAGTTACTCCAAATGTTGAGGCGGGTCGTGGGCTAGGAAGTGTGGATCGCTGAATTGCAGAGATCCCTGGAATGGTACCGGTGCGCTGAGAGTTTCTGGTTGTGCGCTGGCAAGTTTCAGTTGGGGTCATAGGAGAAGAGACGAGTGAAGTGTGAGTTCATATATACTGTTAAGAACTGATCCAAAAGGGCTCGTCAGAATCCAGTCGGACCCGGCAGGTGTTGAGAGCAGAAGATTGTCAGGTCGTAGCAGATTATGTGGATGGGTAACGAAAAGGACTTGGCTTCAGCTTGTAAGAAGCTGCGCCCTTCACCTCATCTGGTGTCCTAATTTCGAGTAGAGGTTTTAGAGATAGGAGTGGGAGAGTGCGGGTAAATGCGGGAAGGAGTACAGAGGGACTTAGGTTAAGTTCAGATGAGACTAGAACTTCAGAGGGGAACTAGAGGTTGAGTCGAATGGAGTTCAGACTCTTAGAGGTCAGGAGTTGGAGTAGAAGGAGGTTTTAGATTGACAGGGTAAAGTCGAGTCTATGTCGATATATGAACTGAGGAATACAAAGTGAAACTAACTAAGCTTAAATACTAGAGTCCAGAACAAGAGTGGAATGGAAACGGAAACTGCGGCAGTGTCTCAACTGCATAGATAAATTGCCTAGCGGAGGCCGCACAGGAATCCGTAGTCGAATTTGCAAAACTAGACGGCAGCCTTGGAAGGCAGCCATGGTTGCTGTACAAGGCGGCCTGGTGCACAGCAGTGTGGGCAGTGCAAGGGGGCCAGAACGAAGGTGGAAGGAGTTGAGTTAGGAAAAGCAGAAAAGATCGGAAGGTTGTGGGTTCCGAGCGGGCAAGGAATGGATTGTGACACAGACAGCGCAATCATAGCTGATGGATGACTCAGGAGTGGAACTGAGCAGGTAAAGAGGCAAAGAACCTTTGGATGTGCTTGCCATACAAGAGAAGCTCTTGTTGGCAGTGCCTAAAGATGAAGAGTGTGGCCTCAACAAGTGCTTCCCATGCAATAACCCAGTCACCATGTGTCTTGACAGTCTTGGCAGGTGTCGAGGATCCATGGAGCAACTCGACATGTTTTCCAAGTTCAATGGATTCTCAAGTGTCATGGGAGATGGTGTAAAGGTTGGAGAAGACATGGTCGAGGTTGATGGCATTCCCACTGAGGAGGTTGAGCCATTCTGGCTGAGGAAATTGTGGAATGGCTTGGTTGCTGTTGAGTAATGACAATCTGGCCCTTTTGACATCCCGAGAGAAATTCTCAAGAAGAGACTGGGTTTTCTGCAAGGAGGGGGACAGTTCCAAGGATATCTCTGTCGATGTGGCACTCGGCTCATTCCATGGTAAGGCCTTGTAGTCCAAGTGGATTCATCGCTTATACTCTTCCTCTTCCTCATCAGAGCACTCCATGGGTGATCTGGCTCACTTAGACAGGTTAGCAATGGGAGCTGTGTACATCGCCTTCCTGCTGTTCATCTGGCTGTTCACCTCCAAGCAACTCTCTTGTCTTGTTGATCCTTCTTGCTGCATTGTCTCGGTAGGATTCAAAATTGTCGAGCATTGCAAGGTAGGATCTGTAAGCTGAGACAAAAGAGTCTTCTTTGGTGCTTTTGTGAGGAATGGCTTGTTGGAGCCAAATCGATACTTTGGGTTTTGATATCTTGTCAGCCCTGAATTGCTGGACAATGTCGAGACACTTATCCATGACTTCACTCTGCAAGTTGGGCATTTCCAAGACACTTCCTCTTTCTTGGCTTGGTAATGTTGTGCTGCTCATTGATGTCTCACCATGTTGGTGCATAGCAAATATGAGACACAGTCGATGTGAAGAATGAATATATAGTGAGCGCAAAGTAGAAAACTATGAAGCACAAGAATGATGAATAGATGAAGCAACAAACTAGAGAAAAGTGGAGAACTCACCCGAAGCACGAGAATGGTGAATGGACAAAGTGACAGTGGATCTCATGCTAGGGGCAAGTTCTTATACAAAAGGGTGAAACCAATGTCATCATAGCAAGGATGGCTTGCAAAGAAGCCTAAGCACTGAGCACTATGACAGGAAAGGGAGCCTGGAAGCTCGAGGGAAGTGATGCAGCGAGGCATGGAACCTCAAAGGCCACAGAAGCAAGAGACACAAGACTGTCGTGCCTCGCATGTGAGAAGGCTATGTGGTCAGGATCCCTCATGGTGATTAGCTTCAAGTAAACAAACAAGTTTAAATTCAATGAATTTAATCCTTACTCTGCACAAATATATTTTGTAGGCACTTTGACAACTTAAGATGCAAAATTTGGTTATCCATTATAGTATACTCTAAGTTGGAGTAACCAGAATCCAGTCAAAATAACTGGAATCTTGTTGGAATAACTGGAATCTGATTGGAATAGGTGGGGGAGGGTAAATTACAGGTCCAGTCCAACAACTGGTTGTCACCAGTTTCACTCACAACTGCCTGGTGACCAACTCAGGTCAGTTTGAACTGACATGTACAGTAGTTTAGGATAAACATTACTCTAAGATAAAGCCCCTCACAGGGCAGGGGCCTGTGAGCAGGCATATAGTTACTAACTAATATATAAAACCTATATTAAATACAAAACAAAAAAGAAATCCCGCTTGCATTTGGGGCAAATAGGGCATGGCATAGGTATGGGTAACACCATGTGTTTCCAGTCACGGGTATGCACAGGTATGGGTACGGGTATGGGATTGCCATACCCAGGCAACACTGTACCCTTTTCCACAGTGTTATGGGTATGTGTGGGTATGCTGGTACCCAGATTTTGGTCAGGTGAGTGATCATCTGTGTTGAGATTTCGACTTTTTAATGACATATCATGGGAAAAACCCACAAGTCATGGTGACCTCACTCACAGGTTTACCCCCTGTGATGAGATGCAAACATCTTTTTCAGCAAATTTCTATCAAATATCATGAAAAATAACAGTAAAAAATGCAGGGGTACTTTTCAATGACATATTGCGGGTTTACCCCCCGTGAGAAGATGCAAACATCTTTTCCTATCAGATATAATGAAAAATATCAATACCCATGAATAACCATGGGTAACCCACAAAAACCCGTGGTAACACTGTACCCCTACCCATGCGGGTACAGTGTTCACGGGTATGGGTAGGGGTATAAGAAAATATACCCGAGGGTTACCCATGCCATGCCCTAGGGGCGAACGAGGGGAGGGCCTCATGGTACTCCATTGTTCCCATTGTTTGGCTCATTCCTGGGTGCCCATGCATTGTTCCCTATTATTCCCATTATTCCCAATTGTGACTGTCGTTCCCCATTATTCCCATTGTTCAGCTCATTCCTGGGTGCTTGTGGTTAGCGGGGGTTAGCATGCAGTGGGACAACACATGCTGTGTGGCCCATCATCTGTTCCCATCATTCCCATCACCCCATTGTTGTTCCCCATCATTCCCATCATTCCCCATCTGTGGTCATATCCTGTACTCCATCATTCCTGGGGACTTGTGGTTAGTGTGGGTTAGCATGGGGTAGGACAACACATACAATGTGTCATTCCCCACACCCTGTCATACCTGTTGGCATCATTGGCATGGTCAGCACAGCATGTGGGTTTAAAAAGAAAACCACACCTGGGGCCCAAACAACACAAAGTCGCATCATTTGGGCCCACTTTGTGTTTGTTTGCTGTTGTCCAGTACCTCACAGGTAGGTGCCATGGTGCTGGGTGTGGACAGAGGAGATGGCAGCAGTGAAGAGATAAGAAAGAAGGAGACAGCATTGTTGGTTTGTTGTGTTGTGGTTGTGGAAATGGTGGTTGGCAAGTGGTGCCACTTTTTAATTTTGGTGCACAAGCATGACCAAGTGGTCTGGTGCACAACTGCAGTGTATATAAACCCTTGAATTTCATGCTTTCTTTTTCTCTGGCATGCCCCAGTACAATTTATTTTAGTTATTATAGTAGTTAAAGTAAATGTTGTATGGTATATACTAGGTACAGATAGACCAATTAGAACTGGTTCTAACCAGTTCTTATCAGTTTTCAATAAGTATTGAAACTGTGAAACCGCAACTGACCTACTAAGAAACTTGAGGCAACCATAACCAAAAAAAAACTGGACTGCAGTTTGGTCCAGTTTGGTTCTGGTTTTTTGCTGGTTTGATGAACCAGGCCTTCAAATGCTAAATGTGATGTCTTTATTGTCATCCTCTACCCCCCCTTTTATGATCTTCTCTCCTGGATATTGCATCAGCTTTTTCATCAAACTTCCTGGTTTGCATATTAAGTGGAAGTTGAAGTGTGATACAAACAGTGTAAGGGGACTAGGAGGTGCCTCATGTGTTTCTCCTATTTTTTACGTTCATCCTATATTTTTCCTCACTTCATTTCCTTCTATTCTTCATTTTCTATGATTTTTCCTTATTTTATTACTAATTTTCCTTTCTATCACATTTGTACATGTTGACAGTTTTATATGGAGTGCCCTTTCCGACATCTACTCCTTGGTATGATGTCATTTGGTGGCCTTGATCTGCCTATCTCCACCTTTTCTATTTTTAGGTTATTATTTGATTTTTGCAGTCTTCACATATACTGGGCATTGGCAAAGGGGTCCTTAGAGTTTTCTCTTCAGATTTCCCTTTGCTAGGTGCGCCTCCAACCCCTGTAATATGTACTATAATTTTAACTTTGGATTTCCCTTTGCTAGTCCATTAATTAAGTGGCCTCTAAGGTTACCCTTATAAACAGTGCCATGCACTTGCTGCCAGTCAAGCTTCTTTGCCAATGAAATATTGCAAATTCTGGTGATCTGTCCAGATCTCAATCTGTTGTTTCACCCCTTCCAAATAATGCCGCCATGCCTCCAACACTCTGATAATTCCTAACATTTCTTTGTCATGCACATCATAGTTTCCTTCCATATCATTAAATCCTTGAGATAAATAAGCAAACAGATGCCACTTCTCATCTTCACACAACATGAATAATACAGCTCCTGTAGCAAAATCTGACACATCATATTCTACTGGGGATGGGCAAAATCCACAGGTGTTAAGATTGGTCCCTCTACAAATTTTCTCTTTAACTCATCAAAGGCTTTCTGCTGCTGTTCCCCCCATCTCCATATTACAATTTTCTGGGTCAGATTATGTAAATGTGCAGCAACTTTGGAAAAGTTGTACACAAAGTGACAATAATAATTAGTGAACCTAGGAGTGCCTGAACTTCTTTGATACATGTAGGTGCAGGCCATTCTGTGATCACCTGTACCTTGATTGGGTCCATCTTGATTCCATCAGGGCTGATCACTTGATTGCATGTGCCCCAAGGTCACTTTCTCCAGTCTCAAAAATAGATCATTCTCTGCTAATCTCTGCAACACCTCCTGCACAATCACCTCATGATCTTCCTAAGAAGTAAAGCAGCCAAGTTTTGTGGAAGAGTTGCAATGAAGGTTTCCCCATTGGTGACCCATAATCAATACAATGTATTTCTACCTAGGACATTGGTTTTCCTACAGGGGATACAGAGAAGAGAAAATTTAATAGTGAGGACAACAAACCTAGGTCACATGCTGATGAACCTGATAGTGTTGGGGAAGTTTGGTTTGGTTTGGTTTGAGCCATTTTTGGCCAAACTGGAGACCAAACCATTTGTTTTTTGCAGAATATCTGAAATCAAAACTATAAGGGCAACCTTAGAGGCCACTTAATTAGTGGACTAGCAAAGGGAAATCCAAAATTATGGTACATATTACAGGGAGTGGAGGCACACCTAGCAAAGGGAAATCCAAAGAGAAAACTCTAAGGACCCCTTTGCCAATGCCCAGTATATGTGAAGATTGCAAAAATCAAATAATAGCCTAAAATAGAAAAGGCAGAAATAGGCAGATCAAGGCTGCCAAATGATGTCATACCAAGGGGAAGATGTCAGAAAGGGTACTCTGCCTATAAAAAATAGGAGAAACACACAGGGCACCCCCTAGTCCCCTTACAAAAACCAAAACCAATTGAAACTGTTTCAATCAGTTTGGTTGGTCCAAACTTGGTCTCAAACCATTTAATGGTTGATTTTGAGCCTATTTACAGGTTTTGGCACTTGGGTGAGTGCTGCAAACCATATATTTAATTATAGACTATTTACAAGCACTAACTAATGTATTTTACATAACATCTACAGGGGAAGCAATGCCCCAGAGGAAAGGGAAGTGTGTGGAAGCATGGTATTATATACAACATAATGTTTGGTCATGTTTGTATGGACATGCATCATCTTGATGTGTTGCATTCATGTTTGTTTACTGACATACATTGTCTTGTATATAACATCCTGCTTCCACACACCCCACCTTTCCTCTGGGGCATCGCTTCCCCCATAAAAGTTATATAAATTAAGTTAGTTACTGTTTGTAGATAGTGTACAGTTATATATATGGTTTGCAGCACTCACCTGAGTGCTGAAACCATTACAAAACTGTCTACAAGGGTCCAAATTCAACACAGTTTAAACCATGTTTCAAACGGTTTGTGTGCACTCAGCTGAGGCCAAACCATAAACCAAACTGTTCAGTTTGGGTGAAGATTTTCCAAACCAAAACTGAAACTTCCAGTTTTGGTTCAGTTCAAACTGAGTTTGACTCAGTTTGAGACCAACACTAGAACCTGATGAACCTTTGATGAACCTTTATCATGTGTCGACAAACCTTTTACTTACACAATCTCCAAAACCTCCCAATTCTTTATTCACTCCACACAGGTTAAACCAGAAATTACATTAACTATGGGATTGAAGACAGTGAATACTCATGCATCTATTGATGTGGAGGCTCTGTTGGACAGTGGTGCTATTGGATTGTTTATTAACCAATCTTTAATTGTGAGAAATAATATCCATATCCACAAATTGGAGCAGCTGATCATGGTGTATAGTATTGATGGAACAGTCAATAAAGGGGGAAGTATTCAAGAGGAAGTAGCAATGATATAAAGATAACAGGGACATCAGGAATGAGAAGTGTTCAAAGTATGTGATTTGGGAAAGAGCAATCTAATAATACAATGTCCATGGTTATGCAAGCATAGTGTTTAAAGGTCCAGTTCATAGGACCAACAATGCCCATAGGACTGAACTGGACCAAACCTTGGTCCAGCCTTTTTTTTGGTTGCAGTTGCCCACATTTGAGGTCAGTCTGGTTGTGGGTTGCCTCATTTTGGAAATATTTGAAAACCATTCAAAGACTGGTTGCAATTGGTTGCAACCAGTCTTCAAACAGTAGTATATACTCACATAAATGTAACTACTTTACAAGAGAAATACAACTAATATATACTATTTATACTAAACACTATGTAAAGGAATGGCAAATGGGACCAGCCCAGGGGGAAAAGTATTCATGAAATGAGTGCTTATATACCCCATGGCTGCCCACAGACCATTTGGTCATGCTTGTGCCCCGAAAAAAGAAAGTGGCACCACTTGCCAAACAATTCCCACAACCATCAACAACCCACGATGCCTAGTGTTTAAAGGTCCAGTCCTACAAACTGGAAAAAGACCAAAACCAAACCAAACTTAACCAAAGTCCGGTTCGTCAGATGGCTATTTATAGGACTGGTCTTTTGCAGTCCAGTTGCCAGTCTTTCACTTTGAAAAATATCATTGAACCAATAAAAACCAATACAAACCAGTTGCAACCGGCTTATACGTCACGTGGACTATACACCCTGATATCCACACATAAGGACTTCAATTTCGCTCCCTGGACCATCAAAAACGGTTGAGAACTGAGAGAGATATCACCAAATACATTTTGCATGAGGATTTTGTCATGATTAAAATAACTTTGATTGTACTGCTTATACCTTGTGTTACAAAAATGTTGGGTACAATTGGACACCATCCAATACATAAAAATAACACACATAAATATCTGTACCATGTATCTTTGATTAATTCAACACCCCTGACAAGCTGCAACTACATACTACAACTACAACCTACAACCTACAAACTACAACATGTAATACAATGTACTTTCATTTTGGTCATATCTCAGTCAAATCTTGGTGAAATCTCTTAAAAATTGGACCGATCGCCGGGGAATTACAATATACAACTCCCTACATAACGGTTAAATTGTCCAGGTAATAGTTGCCGAGAAACATATGGGCTATATTGGTATGACAAATTTTACAACAAAAAGTCGGTTCGGACTGGTTTTTGATGGTCCATGGACTGATATGGACTGGTCCTATGCAGTCTGGTTGGGGTCCATCAATATCTGTGTCGGTCCAGGACCGGTTGCAGTTGCAGCTGCCCCATTTAGATGTCAAAAACTGGACTTAACTGGACCTTAAAACGCTAATGATGCCACTTTCTCTCCACTGTCTGCTCTCACCACCAACAATTCCTAGCTCAGAAACAGCCCCACCTCAACTGGATGACCATAAAGTGGGCCCAAATGATGACCTCCTTGTTTGGGCCCACAGGTATGTTATTTTATTGTTGATTTCTTCTTTTTTTTTACTAACAATACATTTTCATCTTTTCTAGTTTCTTACCATTCAAAAACAACATCACCCAAGGCCTGACCCATGCCCTCTCAACGCTGTGCAGATGTCAATGCCAGCCACTGCCAACACCAACAATGGAAATGATGTGGCAAGTGAGCTGCCCAAATGACAACTAGTGTTGTTTGGGCCATAGGATAAGTTTTTATGTTTGATTTCTTACCTTTACAACCAACTAACTAATATCTTTCCTCTTTTTAGGTTCTTACTTTTTAATAACAATGCCTCCCCATGCCCCATGCCACCACTGTGAGCTGCTGCTCACAGGGTTGCAACAGGCCCTGATTTTGGCCAACTACAACACATGGACA
This sequence comes from Tricholoma matsutake, assembly GCA_026075535.2. Classification (NCBI taxonomy): domain Eukaryota; kingdom Fungi; phylum Basidiomycota; class Agaricomycetes; order Agaricales; family Tricholomataceae; genus Tricholoma; species Tricholoma matsutake. Next base: position 8,667,227 of record AP026543.1, on the reverse strand, counting down.
CCATGTCACAGCACCACCACCCCACCTACGAGCCACTGCTCATGGGGGAGATGCTGATGCTGACAACAATGGAAACCATGACAACAAACACCACATGCCAACGCCACTGAACAACAATACCAACAAATGACAAATGGGCACCGAATGAACAGCAGGGCACCGAATGAACAGCAGGGCACCGAATGAACAGCAGGGCACCGAATGAACAGCAGGGCACCAAATGAACAGCAGGGCACCGAATGAACAGCAGGGCACCGAATGAACAGCAGGGCACCGAATGAACAGCAGGGCACCGAATGAACAGCAGGGCACCGAATGAACGGCAGGGCACCGAATGAACAGCAGGGCACTGAATGAACAGCTCCTGCCATTAATATCTGAGATCCTTGATAAAGTGGGAAAAGCTAAAGTTTTCACTAAATTGGAAGGAATCTGGAGCTTCCAACACTCAAGGGAACCGAGAACTATAAGGAACTTAGTATATTTTGGGGGAGGAAACTAAGATACAGTACAAGACTTGAGGTATAGACTATATACTACCAGAATAATGTGATACTGGACATGCATGTGATAATGCAGATGCTGATGTAAGAGGACACTCTTACATAAATTGGATCTATGATGGAGATACAATAATGTATGCATTTGAGAAGGAGATGAGTAGAAGGCTGCATGTGCCACACATTGAAGATCCATTGAACCCATAGTCATATTTTTTGGAATGACTAATAGTCCCCTGTAAGGGGACTAGGGGGAACTAGGGGGGGTGCCCTGTGTGTTTCTCCTATTTTTTATGTTTGTCCTATATTTTTCCTCACTTCATTTCCTTCTATTCTTCATTTTCTATGATTTTTCCTTATTTTATTACTAATTTCCCTTTCTATCACATTTGTGCATGTTGACAGTTCTATATTTAGAGGCAGAGTACCCCTTCTGACATCTACCCCTTGGTATGATGTCATTCAGTTGCCTTGATCTGCCTATTTCCGCCTTTTTCTATTTTTAGACTATTATTTGATTTTTGCAATCTTCACATATACTGGGCATTGGCAAAGGGGTCCTTAGAGTTTTCTCTTTGGATTTCCCTTTGCTAGGTGTGCCTCCACTCCCTGTAATATGTACCATAATTTTAACTTCAGATTTCCCTTTGCTAGTCCATTAATTAAGTGGCTTCTAAGGTTGCCCTTATAGTAGAAAACTCTCTCCTAAGGCCTGAAATTTTGAATGTGCTGCCCAAGATAGGCAAGTACAGAGTGGATGACACTTCCCAAAGCTCCATAGACTCCCTACACACTGTTCCTGACAGTCCCACCTTCAGTGCACCACCATTTTCACTTAATGTGCCCCCTAGCACCATGGATGCATCAGAGCACCTCGATGTGCTTGAAAATGATGTTACTGGAATACACCCACAAATCGATTCACTTAAATCTACAATTGAAAACCTCGTCAGAACCCTTCAGACTAACTCCATGACCAATATCCCCCCCATTGCGACTCCAAGCACGCCCAACAGCGACATGCCACCTAACATGCCCACTAAGGAGCACACCCAGATCAAACCATCCCCCCCACCAAATTTAATGGTGCGCGTGCACAGGGGCATGCATTCCTTAGTTCCTGTGAGTTGTACATCAGTCTCCAGTCACATCAATTTATCGACAATGCTGCAAAAATTTATTGGGCCTTCACATACATGAAATCTGAACACACCTATCTCTACATAGACTGTATTCTGCACCAAACTAAAGAGCTTGGTTCTCTACCTTTCTCCACTTGGTGTGACTTTCAAGCAGAGTTTGTACACCACTTTTGTCCCCTCAACGAGCGCCACTGAGCAGTGACATGGCTCGAGTCATCCTCTTACCATCAGGCATGTTGATCCATGGACAATTATATCGACAAGTTTAAGGATTTGGTGGACATGGCAGGATATGGGAGTGGGCTACCAGTTGTGGTGAAGTTCTGATGGGGCCTCAATTGAGAGATTCAGGACCAGATTGCAGAGATGTTGGAAGGGTGCCCAGCAGACAATGATATCTATGCTTGGTATGAAGCTGCTTCACTCTGTGATGAGAACTGACTCACAAATGCAGCGTTTAATGCTGCATTCTGTGCTCCAACTACCACTCATGTGCCCTACACCTTCAATCAAACCCTCCCCCAGCATAATCCCATTCCTGTTTGTCAGACTCCTGCACCAGCCATCAATGTCCCAGTACCAATGGATGTTGATGCAACCCATAGCTGGGCACATAGGTTGGATCTCTGCTACCACTGTGGGGAAACTGGGCACATGGCCAGAGTGTTTCCCCATTGTCAGGATATCTGCATGCTCACCCCTGAGGGGCGAGATGAACTCCTCCAGGACATGTTGGCGCTTGTAGATGTAGAGGAAGTGAAGGATCAGGTTGCAGAGGAGATCAAGTCAGAAGTTGTAGAGGAGCAGGATTTTTCTATTCGCAGCGAGTGAATCATACACCCTCGTTGCCTGTCCATAACCACTTTGAAGTTTTGTCAGTTGAATCCCTGGAGAATGAATCTAATTCCATGACTGTTCCCCTCTCTGACCCTTTGAAGTTGGCTGAAGATGTACCTGCTCTTCCTATCCCTCCCTCTGCCCCATGTCCCAAAATTAAATCATGGGAGCGCAAACTACCATGCAAATATATCATTGCATCCACTCCCTCTACACATTCCTTGAACCTAGCAATCGAACTACAGACTACCAACACTGGACAGATAAGATACTCAGTGTCTCTGCACTCCTGGACTCTGGTGCAATTGGTCTCTTCATTGATGCCCATCTTGCACAACAACATCACCTGAATACTCGCTCACTCTTGCATCCGATACCTGTTTATAATGTGGATGGGTCCCCAAATGAAGCTGGTGCCATTCAAGAGGTTGTAGACCTGGTCCTCCATTACAAAGATCATAGTGAGCATGCCCTTTCTGCTGTCACTCAGTTAGGAAAGCAGAAGGTGATCTTGGGCTATCTGTGGCTTTGAGACCATAACCCAGAAATCAACTGGCATACCGGGAAGGTTACAATGAGCCAGTGTCCATCCCACTGTTGCACTTGTTTCACAGAAGCCAGACAAGAATGCTGTGGACAAAGGGCCTCAGTGCAATGCACTCAGAAGTGTCATGCCAAACCCCTGCCTGTGCCTGAGGTGGAGTTAGAGGGGGTTCCTGATCTGATGCAGGACTCAGATGATGAGGAGGAGGAGCTGGAGGAAGTGGAGGAAGGTGATTGGATCTTCTACACTGCAATTTGTCCATCGCATGAGGTGTGTGCTACATCAAACATATCCCAACATCTTGCTGACTTGACGCTGAGGCCTTCCACAAAAATAATGCTGCTAAATCCTCTACTGATTCCTTGCTTCCTCATCTCCATGAGTTCGGGGATGTGTTCTCCAAGGAATTGTTTGACTCTCTCCCTGCATGCAAGCCATGGGATCACATGATTGAACTCACCCCCAGTGCAACCCCTTCATCCTGCAAGGTCTATCCTCTCTCTCCTGAAGAACAGTGACAGCTTGACCAGTTCTGGATGTATTCAACCATCGAAGTCACCCATGGCCTCTCCTTTTTTCTTTGTCAAGAAGAAGGATGGCTCACTTCAACCAGTTCAAGACTACAGAAGGCTCAATGACATCACAGTCAAAAATTGCTACCCATTACCTCTCATCTCTGAACTTGTGAACCAGCTCCGTGGAGCCCAATACTTCACCAGGCTCGACATCCATTGGGGTTACAATAATGTGAGGATAAAGGAGGGAGATGAGTGGAAGGCAGCCTTTTGTACCAACTGTGGTCTTTTTGAACTGCTCATCATGTTCTTTGGCCTTACTAATAGTCCTGCCACCTTTCAGACCATGATGAACGACATCTTCCATGACCTCATCCTCGAAGGCATTGTTTGTATCTATCTCAACAACATCCTCATCTTCACTTGCACAGTTGAAAAGCACCATTGCATCACATGCCTCATCCTGGAATGACTTCGACAGTACAAACTCTACCTTTGTCAGGACAAGTGCAAGTTTGAGAAGACCAAGATCGAGTACCTTGGCCTGTTTATCTCAGAGGATCAGGTGGAGATGGATCCTATCAAGGTGAATGGGGTCACTATAAGGGCAACCTAAGCCTCTAGCAAAGGGAAATCCGAAGTTAAAATTATACTACATAATACAGGCATTGGGGGCGCACCTAGCAAAGGGAAATCCGAAGAGAAAACTCTAAGGATCCCCTTGCTGATGCCCAGTATATGTGAAGACGACAAAAATCAAATATAACCTAAAAATAGAAAAAGGCGGAGATAGGCGGATCAAGGCCGCCGAATGACATCATACCAAGGGGTATGTGTCGGAAGGGGTACTCCGCCTCTAAATATAAAAGTGTCAACATATACAAACATGATAGCAAGGGAAAATTAGTAATAAAATCCGGAAAAATCATAGAAAATGAAGAATAGAAGGAAATGAGGTGGGGAAAAATATGGGACGAACATAAAAAATAGGAAAAACACACAGGGCACCCCCTTAGTCCCCTTACATCACCCCCTCTCTAAGATGCATCGCCCCGATGCATTCGAAATCGTATACGACCAAAGTCCGTGACTTGAATGCGACGCGGTGCAGCAGTGTGCCGTCGGTGGAATTCCTTGATTAACCGAGGGGCATTTACGTCAGACTCTTCGACCCATGAGTTCTCCTCATACCCATAACCCTTCCAATGTACCAAATACTGGAGTTTTCCTCGACGCAAACGGCTGTCCAAGATTGACTCCACTTCATATTGGGGTTCTCCCTCGATCACTGTAGGTGGTGGTGGTGGGTGTGAATGGCGTCCCGGGAATGGATCTGGGGGAGCTGGAAGCAATTTGACGACATGGAAGACGGGATGGAGTCTGGACATGGAGGCTGGGAGGCGTAGACGATAGGCATGTGTTCCAACGCACTTGACAATGGGGAAAGGTCCCAAGAAGCGATGAGCGAGTTTCTTGGATGGACGTGTAGTGGAGATGTCACTGGAGTCAAGATAAACTCGATCACCAACCTTGTACTGAGGGGTTGGGGAGTGGCGCTGGTTGTAAAATCGCGCCATGTCGTCCTTCGCCTTTGCTAAGGCTGCCCTTGCCTCCTCCAAGCTATCCCTCATGCGTTCTGTGAACTCATTCACTGTCTCGATGTGTGAGGGAGTTTGGCGAGGTTCAAATCCCATACGTGGATGTCGTCCAGTGTCTAAGAGGAAAGGGGTCTGTTGAGTGGAAGCATGGACATGGTTGTTGTATCCGAACTCGGCCAAAGGAAGGAGATCATCCCAATCGTCCTGGCGTTCATTGACAAAGAGGCGGATGTACTGCTCCAGTTCCTGGTTGACTCGCTCCGTCTGGCCATCAGTTTGTGGGTGATAAGCAGTTGAAGCGAGGAGTTTGATCCCCAGGAGTCGGTACAGCTCACGAGTGAACTCTGCCATGAACTGAGGGCCACGATCCGAGAGGAAGGCACCAGGAAGTCCATGTAACTTCCACACGTGGTGGAGGTAGAGTCGAGCGGCACCTAGGGCACTGACAGTGGTGTGAGTGGGAATGAAGTGAGCGCGTTTTCCCACTGAGTCAACTGTGCACATCACCGCATCAAACCCGTTTGACTCTGGCAATTCCACCACAAAGTCGACGCTGACGACATCCCAACGACTCTCTGGAACAGGAAGAGGGTGTAGCTCACCAATAGGCTTGCGACGAGGGACCTTGGTGCGTAAGCAAAGGTCACAAGTGCGACAATACTGACCAATGAGCCGTGACATTTGTGGCCACCAATAGTTCCGTGAGGTGAGCTCCAAGGTCTTCCAGCGTCCGGGGTGGCCAGCAATCTGTGAGTCATGGTGTTGGGATATGATGCGCCGGCGAAGGTCGGGGTCATTGGGAACATAGATGCGATCCCTGAAATACAACAAGTCCTCCTTTTCAGCCCACTCTGCCGCACGTAAGGAAAGGGTCGATCCCTTCCTCAGTTCTTTAACAGCTCGGGCGACAACATCCTCATGTAAACCGCTACGGTTTGCGCGACGAATGTCACGTAGAATGTCCCGCTCCTCGCCCTGGGGTACGATGCCTTCCAGTGCCCGAATGGTGAACAGGTCTGGCTGCAACAGCACAATGTTTTGGTTGTCACCGCTGCCATCCCCATGGTCTGCACGTCGGGATAGGGCATCGGTCTTCCCCATGCTGCGACCCGGACGGTGGTGCAAGGAGAAGTCGAATCTAGATAGATACAGGGACCAACGAGCTTGACGACGGTTCAATTTCTTGGCCGTCATGAAGTACTCGAGGTTCTTGTGATCCGTCCAAATTTCCACCTTGTGTTGGGCACCCTCGAGGAAGTGTCGCCACTCCTCAAGCGCACGCATTATCGCCAACATCTCCTTGTCATGGATCTCGTAGTTTCTCTCTACAGCACTAAGGCTTTTGGAGTAGAACGCAACAGGATGCCACTTCTGGTCCTCCGGAGACTGCTGAGACAACACAGCGCCCGTCGCAAAGTCAGAACTGTCGGCTTCTACACGAAAAGGACGCGAATCGTCAGCAAAGGTAAGGATCGGAGCGGAAGTGACCATCTCCTTAAGCTTTTCGAACGCCTCCTGTTGTGCATTATCCCACCTCCATGCCTCCTTTCCTGTCAAGTCGAACAGCGGTCGTGCATGATGTGAGAAATCCTTGATGAAACGCCGATAAAAATTGATGAAGCCCAGGAAAGACTGCACCTCCTTCTTGTTCGTGGGCGTAGGCCAAGCTGTGACCCCATTTACCTTGATAGGATCCATCTCCACTTGACCCTCCGAGATAATCAGGCCGAGGTACTCGATCTTGGTCCTTTCGAACTCGCATTTGTCCTGACGAAGGTAGAGTTTGTACCGTCGAAGTCGCTCTAGGACGAGGCGCGTGATGCGACGGTGCTCTTCAACCGTGCGAGTGAAGATGAGGATGTCGTCGAGATAGATGCAGACAACGCCTTCGAGGATGAGGTCATGGAAGATGTCGTTCATCATGGTCTGAAAGGTGGCAGGGCTATTAGTAAGGCCAAAGAACATGACAAGCGGTTCAAAAAGACCACGGTTGGTACGAAAGGCTGCCTTCCACTCATCTCCCTCCTTTATCCTCACATTATTATAGCCCCAACGGACATCGAGCTTGGTGAAGTATCGGGCTCCACGGAGTTGGTTTACGAGTTCGGAGATGAGGGGTAGTGGGTAGCGATTTTTGACCGTGATGTTGTTGAGTCTTCTGTAGTCTTGAACCGGTCGAAGTGAGCCATCCTTCTTCTTGACAAAGAAAAAGGGAGAGGCCATGGGTGACTTCGATGGTCGAATACGTCCAGAGGCCAGGTGCTCGTCGATGAACTGGTCAAGCTGCCGTTGTTCCTCCGGAGAGAGAGGATAGACCTTGCAGGATGAAGGGGTTGCGCCGGGGGTGAGTTCGATCGCGTGATCCCATGGCTTACGCGCAGGAAGAGAGTCGAATGACTCCTTGGAGAACACGTCTTCAAACTCATGGAGATGAGGGAGTAAGGAGTTAGTAGAGGATTTAGCAGCGTTGTTTTTGTGGAAGGCCTCGGCGAGGCGTTGGGATATGTTCGATGTGGCACACACCTCATGCGATGAGCGAATCGCAGTGTAGAAGATCCGATCACCCTCCTCCACTTCCTCTGGGTCCTCATCATCATCATCCGAGTCCGGCATTAGATCAGGAACCCCTTCCAATTCCACTTCAGGTATAGGCAGGGGTCCAGCACGACACTTCTGAGTTCGTCGTATTGCCGCCTTCTGTCCACGACGTTCTTGCCTGGCTTCTGTGAAACACGTCCGACAGCGGGATGGACATCGGCTCATGGTAACCTCCCCGGTGCGCCAGTCGACCTCTGGGTTATGGTCTCGAAGCCATGGATATCCCAAAATCGCCTTTTGCTTTCCTAATTGAGTGACAGCAAAAAGGGCACGCTCACTATGATCTTTGTAACGGAGAACCAGGTCTGCAACCTCTCGGATGGCACCAGCTTCATTTGGGGATCCATCCACGTTATATACAGGTATCGGACGTGAGAGTGAGCGAGTATTTAGACGATGTTGTTGTACCAGATGGGAATCGATGAAGAGACCAGTCGCACCAGAGTCCAGGAGCGCAGAGACACCGAGTATCTGTCCAGTGTCGGTCGTCTGCAGTTCGATGGCTAGGTTTAAGGAATGTGCAGAGGGAGTGGATGCCACAATATACTTGCGTGGTAGTTTACGCTCCCATGATTTAATTTTGGGACGTGGAGTAGAAGGAGAGATGGGGAGAGCAGGTACGTCTTTAGCCAACTTCGAAGGGTCAGAGAGGGGAGCAGTCACAGAAATGGATTCATTCTCCAGGGATTCAACTGACAAGACTTCAAAGCGGTTATGGACAGGCAGTGAGGGCGTACGATTCACTCGCTGCGAATAGGAAAATCCTGCTCCTCTACAACTTCCAGCTTAACCTCCTCTGCAACTTGATCCTTCGCTTCCTCAACATCTACAAGTGCCAACAGATCTTGCAGGAGTTCGTCTCGTCCCTCGGGGGTGAGCATGCGGATATCCTGACGATGGGGACACGCTCCAGCCCTGTGTCCAGGTTCCCCACAACGGTAGCAGAGATCCAACTTACGTGCACGGCTGCGGGCTGCATCAACATCCATTGGTACTGGGATATTGACGGCTGGTGTGGGAGTTTGACGAGCAGGAATGGGGTTAGGGCGGGGGAGGCTTCGATTGAAGGTGTAGGGTGTATGAGTGGTAGTTGGAGCACGGAATGCAGCATTAAAGGCCGCATTTGTGAGTCGGTTCTCGTCACAGAGTGAAGCAGCTTCATACCAAGCAAGGATATCATCGTCCGCTGGGCGCCCTTCCAACATCTGTGCAATCTGGTCCTGAATTTCTCGGTTGAGCCCCCGTCGGAACTTCACCACCACTGGTAACCCACTCCCATACCCTGCCATGTCCACCAAATCCTTGAACTCATCAATATAGTCGTCCACGGATCGACGTCCCTGGTGGTAAGTGGATGACTCAAGTCGTGTCACTGCTCGGTGGCGTTCATTGAGGGGGCAGAAGTGGCGTACGAACTCAGCTCGAAAGTCACCCCAAGTGGAGAAAGGTAGAGAACCGAGTTCTTTAGTTTGACGTAGGATACGGTCCACATAGAGATAGGCGCGTTCAGATTTCATGTATGTGAAGGCCCAATAAATTTTTGCAGCCTCATCGACGAATTGATGCGACTGGAGACTAATGTATAACTCACAGGAATTAAGGAATGCACGTCCCTGCGCACGTGCACCATTAAATTCGGCGGGGGGGGACGGTTTGATCTGGGCACGTTCCTTAGTGGACGCGTTTGGCAAAACATCATTGTTGGGTGCGCTTGGAGTCGTGAAGGGGGAACTATTAGTCGTAGGGTTAGCCTGGAGGGTCCTAACGAAGTTTTCAATCGTAGATTTAAGCGAGTCGATTTGCGCGCGCATTCCGGAAACGTCGCTTTCAAGCGCGTCGAAGCGTTCTGATGCGTCCATGTCGCTAGGGAGCGCGTTTGGCGAAAATGGCGGCGCAATAAAGGCGAGAGTATCTGGAGCGGTGTGTAGGGACTCTGTGGAGCTTTGGGAAGCGTCGTCCAGTCCGTACCTGCCTATTTTGGGCAGCGCGTTCGCGATTTTCGGGCCTTAGGGGAGAGTTTTCTACTATAAGGGCAACCTAAGCCTCTAGCAAAGGGAAATCCGAAGTTAAAATTATACTACATAATACAGGCATTGGGGGCGCACCTAGCAAAGGGAAATCCGAAGAGAAAACTCTAAGGATCCCCTTGCTGATGCCCAGTATATGTGAAGACGACAAAAATCAAATATAACCTAAAAATAGAAAAAGGCGGAGATAGGCGGATCAAGGCCGCCGAATGACATCATACCAAGGGGTATGTGTCGGAAGGGGTACTCCGCCTCTAAATATAAAAGTGTCAACATATACAAACATGATAGCAAGGGAAAATTAGTAATAAAATCCGGAAAAATCATAGAAAATGAAGAATAGAAGGAAATGAGGTGGGGAAAAATATGGGACGAACATAAAAAATAGGAAAAACACACAGGGCACCCCCTTAGTCCCCTTACAGTCACAGCTTGGCCAATGCCCACAAACAAGAAAGAGGTGCAGTCTTTCCTAGTGTTTAAGGGTCTGGTTTGGTCCAAATCGATGCCCAGATTAGATGGACCGCAACTGAACTGAATAGGACCAGTCCTATTCAGTTTAGTTGACCCCAAAAGACCAGTTTTAACTGGTCTTCATGCTGTTTTTACGAGTCTAACTAAATTATAATATATCATAGATAAAATTAATTATATTTACACCCTGCAAGCAGTTGCTCACAGCGGTGTTGCTAAAAGACAGAAAGAAAATGAAGAAGAACAAGATAATAATAAAATAGCCCACCGTCTCGCATTTGTAGTGAGGGTGGGGGGTCGAGAGTGGTTGTCGTTTGTTGTCTCCTCCCCGTCGCGTGTTGCCACCTCCCCTGTTCTTGTTGTTGTCCATTTTCTGCTCCCTGTTGTTTGTCTGCCCCTGTGTGCATTGTTGTTCATCATTGGCACCTCCACTACCCCCTACAAGCAGTGGCTTGTAAGCGGGTTGGTGGTGCTGTGACGTGGTGTCAGCTGTCATCCCTGGCTCCTGTTGCTGTTGCTGTCTGGAAGTGGTGGTACCCATTGCCACCCTGTGAGCAGAGGCTCGCAGCAGTGATGTAGGGCATGGGTGGGGTACATCGAGGGCCCAGGTGTGTTGCATGGTGGCTAGGTGACATTGTTAGTAAAAGTAATAAGATTAAAACAAAAAAAAACATACCCAACAGCCCAAACAACAATAGTCGTCATTTGGGCTGTCTGGATGTGGTGGTACCCATTGCCACTCTGCAAGCAGAGGCTCGCAGTGGTGATGTAGGGCATGGGGGGGGGGGGTACAGCAAGGGCCCAGGTGCATTGCATGGTGGCTAGGCGATGTCATTAGTAAAAGTAATAAGATTAAACAAAAACAAAACATACCTGATGGCCCAAACAATGCTAGTCATTGTTTGGGCTGTCTGGATGTGGTGGTACCCGTTGCCACCCATGGTGATGTAGGGCATGGGTAGGGTATGATGGCGCGGGTCCAGGTGCGTTGTATGGTGGCTAGGCGACATCGTTAGCAAAATATAAGAAACTAAGAAAAGAATTGTTAGTAAAAGAAATAAGATTAAACAAAAAAAAACATACTCAACAGCCCAAATGACAACTAGCATTGTTTGGGCTGTCTGCTTTGCATTTGTTCTGAATTGTTCATTGGCGGTGCTTTTGGGGCAGGCGGTGTGCATGTGTTTATGGTGGTGGTGGACGTGGGACTGGATTCATGGGAGTCATTTGTCATTGTGGGAGTCATCTGGCAATGGTGCCACTTTTCTTTTTTTTCAGGAGCACATGACCGCATGGTCCATGCATGGCCACAGGGTATATAAGTACCTGCCAAACGACTCCTTTTCCCCTGGTCTTGTCCCACTTCATGTAAGTATAGTACAAATAGTAATAGTAGTATTTATATTTTGTTCTTTTATATACTTTTATATACTTATTTCTGTATTTTGTACTTGAATAATACTATATATCTAGCAGTATAAACAGGTGTGAAAGACCGGTTTCAACTGGTTTTCTATTGGTTTTGTGATTTTTTTCAAAACTGATCAACTGACAACCGAACCGACTCCCATATGGGGTCAACCACAACCAACAGTTCAGTCTCTTGCGGTTAAGTTTGGTTAAGGGTCTGGTCTTTTTCCAGTCTTATGGACTGGACCCTTGAACACTAGTCTTTCCTGGGCTTCATCAATTTCTATTGGCATTTTATCAAGACATCATGCACGACCACTGTTTGACTTGACAGGAAAGGAGGCATGGAGGTGGAATAATGCACAACAGGAGGCATTCAAAAAGCTTAAGGAGATGGTCACCTCTGCTCCCATTCTTACCTTTGCTGATGATTCACACCCTTTTTGTGTAGAAGCTAACAGTTCTGACTTTGCAATGGGCACCATGTTGTCTCAGCAGTCTCTGGAGGACCAGAAGTGGCATCCTGTTGTGTTCTACTCCAAAAGCCTTAGTGCTGTAGAGCAAAACTATGAGATCCATGACAAGGAGATGTTGGTGATAATGCATGCACTCAAGGAGTGGTGACACTTCCTTGAGGGTGCCCAACACAAGGTGGAAATTTGGATGGATCACAAGAATCTCAAGTACTTTATGATGGCCAAGAAATTGAATCGCTGTCAAGCTCATTGGTCCCTGTATCTATCCAGATTCAACTTCTCCTTGCATCACCATCCAGGTTGCAGCATGGGGAAGACTGATGCCCTCTCCCGACATGCAGACCATGGGGATGGCAGCGATGACAATCAAAACATTGTGTTGTTGCAGCCAGACCTGTTCACCATTCAAGCACTGGAAGGCATTGCACCCCAGGGCAAGGAGCAGGACATCTTGCATGACATTTGTTGCACAAACCATAGTGGTTTACACGAGGATGTTGTTGCCTGAGCTGTTAAGGAACAGAGGAAGGGATCCACCCTTTCCTTGCACGTGGCAGAGTGGGCTGAAAAGGAAGACTTGTTGTATTTCAGGGATTGCATCTATGTTCCCAATGACCCAGACCTTCGCCGGCACATCATATCCCAACACCATGACTCACAGATTGCCAGTCATCCTGGATGCTGGAAGACCTTGGAGCTCACCTCATGGAATTATTGGTGACCACAAATGTCACAGCTCATTGGTCAGTATTGTCATACTTGTGACCTTTGCTTATGCACCAAGATTCCTTGTCGCAAACCCATTGGCAAGCTACACCCTCTTCCTGTTCCAGAGAGTCATTGGGATGTTGTCAGTGTCGACTTTGTGGTGGAGTTGCCAGAGTCAAATGGGTTTGATGCAGTGATGTGCACAGTTGATTCAGTGGGGAGATGCACTCACTTTATCCCCACTCACACCACTGTCAGTGCCCTGGGTGCTGCCCAACTCTATCTCCACCATGTGTGGAAATTACATGGACTGCCTGGTGCCTTCCTTTCTGACTGTGGCCCTCAGTTTGTGGCAGAGTTCACTCGTGAGCTGTACCAACTTCTGGGGATCAAACTCCTTGCTTCAACTGCCTATCACCCGCAAACTGATGGCCAGACTGAGCAAGTCAACCAGGAACTGGAGTAGTACATCTGCATCTTTGTCAATGAGCACCAGGACAATTGGGATGATCTTCTCCCCTTGGCCAAGTTTGGATACAATAACCACATCCATGCTTCCACTCAACAGACCCCTTTCCTGGAGTGCATTGCCATATTTCCCTTCTTGTGCATTGACATCTGCCATCTTCTCTATCAGCAACTTGACAATCTCCTGATTTCCATTGTATGATGCAGCCTGGAGTGCATTGCCATATTTCCCTCCTTGTGCATTGACATTTGCCCCCTTCTCTATCAGCAACTTGACAATCTCCTGATTTCTGCTGTATGATGCAGCCTGGAGTGCATTGCCAAAGAACCCTCCTTGTGCATTGACATTTGCCCCCTTCTCCATCAGCAACTTGACAATCTCCTGATTTCCATTCCATGTTGCAGCATGGAGTGCATTGCCATATCTCCCTCCTTGTGCATTGACATCTGCCCCTTTCTCTATCAGTCCTTGAACTTGATAGAACAGACCAAGGAGTGATGCATAATATAATGGGAAACCATCTGGCCTCATTGCAAAATCAATCTGTCTCCATGGACTGTCTGGATTCCAAAGTTGTATCCATGTAACAAATGGTGCTCCATTGGGCTCAAAAAGATCTTCCATCAATGTCCTGATCACTGCTGACTCTCTGTCACTTTGTTCTGCATCTCTGGCATGATCAATCCAATGCTTTGCAGCATAATCAGCAAGCTTGAAGTTATTGATATTTTCATGATTCAGAGTTCCATGTGCAGTGAATTGCAACAGGTATCCAAGACAAGATTCAGCAATAAGGCAGCTAGCATCCCCCTCACTGAACTTGGCCTGTGCTGCAATAAGATATTCTTTCACTGTGAAATGTGCCAATTTTATTTCTCCTATTATCTCTGTAAGCATTTCTTTTGAAATAAATATTGAGACATCTGTTACCATTGGTGACTGTCACAAGATCAGCACATACTTGTTGTACTGATACTCTATTCCACTTTTTTCCTGGCAGAAATTTAGGATGTTGGTCTTCAACCCTAACAATTGCTACAGCTTCACACATCTCCTCAACTGTAAGTGGTTCCTTGGAAAAAGCAAGCCATTGCACAATAGTTAGAACCATGTCATGGTGTTGAGGATTAAGCTTGGCAAAAAATTGCTGATATGCTTGATCAAGATCTGCAGGCAGATTCTTTAATTGTGTTGTGACCTCATCAGGACTGTTGCAATCATTCAATGCACTGAGCTGCATTGCCACCCATCAGAACCTATAGACACAGATAAAACTTAGCATATGATTCTGAGAATCATAATGAGCTTCAGTTACATTCCACCAGCACCAGAAAGCAAAGACTTCCTGATATTTGTCTGGATATCTTCACTCCACAATGCCAGCTGCTGAGAATCTTTCATGCTTGAGTCAATATACAGCTTTATATCAGCATTGGTGAAGTCATCAAGATGAACAGCTTGTTTCTGGGGAATCCTTGAAAGCTGGTCAGTAATATCAGGCTTGTCCCTGCTAGTTACCAACACATGTAATCTCCTCCCTCCTGCAGTCAACAACTTCTTTAGCCATGCAGCTACCTGGCTGATTTCACTGCATTCATCCAGTGCATTAATGATAATAAATGTCTCTGGTAAGTGTTGAAGTGCAGAGGTGCAAATCTTCTGGACAACATCCCTTGAAGGCAAAGTGGTGCCAGAACCACAATTCTTGTAACCTGTCACCAATATGCCAGGTAATGTGTCAAGATGGACACACAACTGATAAGCAATAGAGCAAAGGAGGCTATCATATGATTGTAGTGATGCTTGTGCATCTCTGCTGTCAAAAAAGAAATATGTGCAAGTAGTATTGTCACTCTGAACAATAGACTTAATGATTGATGCACTGGAATTCATATAACCATGGACCTTCTTGTCAGTTCAGTGGCTATACATACCATAATACTGTCTTGCCACTTCCCACTAGATTATCATCAATAAACCACCATAATATCAGGGTTCTCATGACAATTAATTGGAGAATTGAATCTGAATCCTGCTTCCATTTTGCAAAAAAGGCTTCCTTGAAGATCCAGGATGTTGTATCCTCAAGGCATTTCTCAAGTGCACCATCATAGTTGTTGTTGGGCACTGTCACAGATACAGACAACCAAGAAAATATTTTCTTTCGTTCATCAGCTGGATAACAGATGACTTATTAGTTTTGCTCATGTTATCATGATGAGACTTTGAGGAAGAGCTTCAAAGCAAGAAGATATTAACCTGTGGTGACAATGGTATCTTGAACTTGGTGTAACTGCAAATAATGTCAAATTTTGATGGTATATATGGTCAGAGTAGTGCACCATCTAACCTTCATCTGGTCCCGGACACCATGGACTTCCAAGAGGGTATCAATAGCGACAACAAGCTTTATCATTGTAACAAGGGATAGTTATCTGGCTGCTATAAAAGCAATGACCAATCAACTCACATTAGCCTCATTGATAATTCGATCCAGGTTGTCATTATGGCCTTTCAGTGAAGATGCATCATTGGTGCTATTGAAAAACCAGACTAATGTTCCACGAGATCTCGACTGGTCTATCTCGGCGGTTAGGCTTTTGATTTCGCTAACAGAGAAATATATCAGGGATATCAATCAATGAATGTCTCCAGACATGCACACTTCCAGCTTCCCGAGAAAATTGACTATGTCCACCCTAGCTCCTGCAATTTCCATCTCCTTCACCTTTGAGAAGATAGGTTGGAGATCTTTCATCTGCGTGGCTAGGGTTCTGAACCCCTGAATATTGTCCGTAGTTTCCTGAGCGATCATCTCATTAGATCAGGGTCTATAACCATCAGATACTTCACCAATGTACTTGAACTCTTTCAATGATTGTCAACAATCCCAACAATGCAAATTTAACGCCCGGTCCAGGAATATCGCTCGAGATCTTGAGTAATAGCTTTAGCGCGTTATCTTTCGCCGCGGAAGGGCTCGTAGGGGCAGTTTCCGAACGAGACTGAATGGCATTCGAAGCTGGAGCTTCCGCTGAGGTAGCAGGGTTGTACGATGCTGCCTCAATCTCAGGACGGTCTGTGAGAGGGTGTCTCGCAAGAGATGTGGTAGGATTCGGAATCGGGATCCTCGAAGACTGTTGCTGGACCAGACTGGAGTTCGGCTGCGATCCTGGGGATCTGGGCTTTACCATCCTCTTGAGCACTGAAGGCATAAATTTCGGCATGATTCAGAACAAAGTTGAAAGAACTACGTATGTAGAAGCTGTAGAGACACAGGATATCTTGACCATTACATAATTAATAGTACATACCTGCCAACGCGACAAAATGACACCTCCTAAGTTCTAAACCGATGGTAGCCGATGTTGCCAATCAATTTCGGAAACTAGAATCTCTTGAACTTGATTGACGCTTTGCATCCAAATCTTGTGTTCAAACTCGTTCACTGGAAGGATACTGCGCAGTCCAGTGAACCAGAGCTCCCATTCACCACTGCCAATTCGATGCCACGTCGGCCATGTCATTACAATCCAGACTCGTTTTTCGGGAGGATCCTCGAGTTCTACGTCCTTGGATACTCTTTACCAAGGGATGCCCTCATGAAGTGAGCAGACGGTATCAAATTGCACCTGACAAAATGGATAACAACAGACGCCACCTTACTTGACAAACCATATGCCGGAGACCGCCTCAAGACTGTCGTCGATGGGCCGTTGTTCCCACTGAAGCTGGTTAATTAGTACATTGCGTGGTAGTTGCTACAAATGAAACGCCTGAGCACTTGAAGAAGGCAGAGTGCAGGATCAAGAGCTTACAGCTCCTGCGAGTAACCTGGTCACTTCTCCCCTTCTTAACTAATGTTATTACTGACTGCATTGTATTCTCATCTGCGCAGATTGTAGCGATGAAGTCTGTAATGACGTTGTGTTTGTTCCTATTGCGGCACGGCGAGCAGATTATTTGCATTCCCAGAATCCCACTTCGTCGAGACGGAAGCCCGTGCGCTTGGCTGCGGCCCGATATCGTTCAACCGGATGACGAAAGGATGTCGGCAGAATTCAACGCTCTCATGATACGTCTCTTTAGATTAGCCACATTCTCGTGGAAAGAAATGCACAACGCGCCAAACACGACATAGAATCGAGCAGTAAAGACACAAATCTTCTGATGAAAGAAAGCGATTCTTGGAGTGCTGATCTGTTGAGGAGATCGCTTGACTGCCAGTGGACAAGGTTCTTAAGTAACCTTACTGATCTATTACCAAGGTTACACAGCAAACGTTAACGTACGCGCTGAACGTTGAACGTTGAACCTCCGACGTTTGAATGCTTTGTCACGTCCGGCGATATACCTAGTCTCGTTCCCATAACGAGACTTATGCCATCTGTTGGTTATTTCTTCTGGGGTGAAGGGTGTGTTTTCGTGCTTAATCACTTTATTAGATGCTGATATAGAGAGTGGAGCAGGATGGAATCACAAGACAGATCATTAGATCTTGCCCAAATTTTCCAAACAACTCTTCGGAGCACAAAATACATCCCACTGATCTTTTTAACGTAGAAATCGTCTGAGGCAACTACAGAGTAACGAATACAGCCTTGAGAGTCGTTTTACAAGCATAGAAATCCCAATCTGGGTTGGGCGGCATCCCGGCTGATGGAAGTTTAGAGCGTCGAAAGTACGGGATGTCATGCTAGTTACAGCCGTAAATAGCCGAAAATATGCCCTTGACAACAAACTGGCACGCGAGCTGATTATTTGCGCCCTCAACGGGGCGGGAATTAGAACTGAGCGCTTTCATTGCAGGGCCCCAGATTATACCCCTAGGGTGTTTCCACAATGTCAAAATTCAGGCAACTTTCGAGTCCATACTATGTAATATATATGTGATGAAGTCATTTTAGATTAGGGAAAACGCATCAAGAAGCGTGCTAATAATAGCACACGCGTCTTTCGGTGGTAGCGGGCCGCCCACGCGCATTCACGGTGTAACATGCATATGTACACGTGAGCAAAGTATTGAACTCATTGGTTGTTGCCAGTGGCTGAATTGCTTAACATAAAGAGCTTTTGTGAAGAAGTCCGTGATATTGTCTCTAGTACTCGTGTTCCTACTTAGGTCTCAAGTAATCGGCCATTCCTTCGGATCTGTTTTGCTATTCGAGTGCATTACTGTCCACTACGTGCTGAGGGCGAAATCTAACCAGTATGGCCTACGCGTGCGTGACGCGCAGCTCGTACAGGCAGACCATAGATTCAACATGTTTGATGTATTTTAACAATTCGAGAAGTGATAGAACAATGAGCAGAATCGTGGTATAAACTATGTACTCTGAAATGTATGTCCAGCAAAGGAAGCTAGGAGTAGCCGCGCACAGAAAAGGGAAAGACTTGCACACGCACTCCCCACAGGCAATCAGCCATATCGAATATTATGTTCTACACGATTAAATCAGAACTGCAAAAAGCGAGGTGCGAATCACTGTGATGTGATGCCATGTGAACAATCAAGGTCCGTATGAGCGGCCTGAAGAACAAAGCCAGAGAGAATAAATAAACGAATGTACAGCAAGGATCGAAGGCAGAATGTGGCCCCCAGGATATAGGTGATAGGTAATGGGTAATGGGGGTAGTAACGGGATATGTAAAATGCTTGGGATTCGTGGCAATGGCGGTCTGGGTGATTGGTGGAATGGTATTTGGAATGGACTTACGTCTCCATTGCTTCTTTTTGATTCTTCAAGACGAACAAACATGCCTACGCGGAGCACGGTCATTTCCTGATATTCGTATACGCGGGCGGCAGCTCCACCGTCTCTGGCTCCTCCGACAACGGCGCATTCTCATTTGGTCCCGCATCATCGTGCTGAATCACATTCACCGGCCTCATCTGCCGAATAGGGCCCTTCCTCCCCCCACTGCTCGTCGACGATCCCACGCCCGCTGACCCAAGCCCAAACCCGAGCAGATCGGGCGTCTCGCTCCGACTCATCGACGTGTACCCGCTCAGTGGCCGCCCATCTGACGTGCGTCCGTCATCGTCAGTGTGTGCTGCTAACATGGGGTCGGGTACGTTAAACGGCTCCGGTTGGTAGTACTCGGGAAGCTCGTTTCGCCGTGAAACGGCACTCTGACGTCCGTCGACGCGGGCACCTGACATTTGAGGCTCGTCATCGTCGTCGCCCTCGTCACCGGTGAAGAGATTGGGACGAGCGTGCACTTTGGATTTGTCCTGTTTGTGGCGCCGGTAGAAAAAGAACACAATCGCTAGACACGCAAGGAATGCAAGTCCACCGACGATGCCCCCGACGATGGCACCAGTATTGTTGGATGAAGTGCTGAATGTTGTTAATGTTTAGTTGATGGATTTAATATGGATCCTTCAAGAGAGAGAACTTACCCTCCACCGCCTGCACTTGACGTGCCGGTCGGATAAGAGCCACCTGCGGGGCTTCCCGGAGTAGAGCTAGGGCTGCTGCTGCTGAGACAGGTGCCGTTGTTGGAAGGACCAGAACTGACGGTGCCTAAGGAGCTGCCAGCAGTACCGTTACCTCGATTATCTCCGCCAAGGATAATGAGAGTCGTGCCACCCCGGAGGGAAGGTGTCCATCCAAAACCCGTACCCTGTGATGGGACATTTGTGATCGATGCCTCGGGGATGGAGAACGATTGACCACCAGGTATTATGCCAAGGAAATTGGGTGTGCTTATGGAAAGGTCAAGTTATATGGGGAAAAGGGCGTGTGTGAGTAATGATTACACACCCCTCCACTGTGTTTGGGTCCCACCATATCCGCATAGGCTGGCATTGGACGAGTTGGTTCGGAGGTTCGATGGAAAACACGAAATCTGGGTGGATGTTCTGCGTTGCATCGAAACACGAGCCATCGGTAGAGGTGGTGACTTGTGCAGAAACACTGGTACCGCCGGAGCCAAATCCTGTCGAGTCACTGATCTGGGAGTGAGAATAAGAAATTAGTCGAGAAGCAGATATATTTAGCATGGTTGCATGTGTAGATAGATTACCACAGAACGCAGTAGAAAGGTGGCAAAATTTCCAAAAGACCCCAGAGCCACAGAGCCGTTATGGATATGAATAAAGATGGACTCACGACTGCTACGAACTGTGAATTGGCAGGGTAACGAAGTTGGAATGAAACGGAGGTGCTATTGCCGACAAACGGTACGTCCAAGATACGCCGTACCTCAACATTGTTAGGAAGAGGACTCGGACCTGTAGGAACGATTAAAGCACGATAAGGAGGTAGGCCATTGGAACCCGTTATGGCGATAGTGAGATTCTTGCATTGCTGCGGAGTATTTTGGAAGGTCCATATCCAAGCAGCAGACAATGAAGGCCAAGCGAGGAGATATAGGGCCAGAGAGACGAAAATGGGGGTCATAAGAACAGCGCTGCCAGAGGGATGCTTGCCCCAGAGTAACCCAGCGTGAAAGGAGAGAACAAGGAAGCAAGCGTTGGTGTAATGTGGAATGCAAATAATTCGGCTTGTCGTCACAAATATGGTCACATGCCACTCCGTATTAACGGGAATCTCTAGTGACCGACACCGCCTCAACGTTCAACGCTCAGCCGTCGATTTCTATCATACACTTCAAGCATGTCCATTAAATACTGCGCACAGCCGTGCGTCCCCCTCGTCTGCTCAACTATGTACTACTACTAGGCCATCGTGCGGTTCAGTACCCTATGTACATTTCTGTAAACCGAGATCACCGAAATTGCTTAGGCGGCCCTTAGCTCCAAGTTTAAATTTAGCATGTATTATATTATAATTCCCAGCCCGATCCATTAGCCTGTGAATAAACCTATGACTACAATCAAACAGTTTCAAAGCTGTGTATATGATATGTACAAGTTAGGGGGAAAACTGGAGAAAATGAAACACTTTGTGACGTACCCTAAACAAAAAGGAAAGCTCCGCGTGTGGAGTTAGGATCATGCGCAGTATACGTTGGTTACCAACAATCAACTCACATCTTCAGGCGTCAATCTTCCCATTGCCTACAAGTCAACGTTAGCAACCGCAACCAGATATGGAGCGGAAGCACGCACAGAATCGTCAGCGGATAACGTCGCATCCACCATGGCAGACTTCTTTTCTTGCAATTGGACAATCCGGCTCTCGATACTGTCTTCCACGACTAATTTGATCGCTTTAACTGGTCTATGTTGTCCCAGACGGTGGATACGGTCCATGGCCTCTGTCACAGGACGCTAGGACTCAATTGAACACCACCCAAAAAATGAGAATAACGTACGGAATTCCACCGCCGGATTCCACCAACTGTCCATAAGGTACACGCGAGACGCCTCGGTCAAGTTGAGCGCAACACCCCCAGCTTTCAGACTGACGAGGAACACAGTCACGTCGACGTTATTCACTATTTGGAAACAACGATGTTTAGAATCACGACATGCAGTACGAACACAAGCGACTCACTGAAATGCTGTATCGTAGCGTCACGAGCCTGAGGACTCATCGTGCCTTCAAGGCGACAAACCTGCAACAGACATGAATTAAACACGACTCCAACACGACTTGAACATTAGACACCCCACCGTAAACCCAGCCCTCTGCAGTCTATAAGCAATCAAGTCCAAAAAGTTCACAAACTGGCTAAACACAATGCTCTTCGTCGTCGCATCCTGCAGCCTCAAGTTACTCAACTCCTCGACGAGTGCCTCGATCTTCGACGATGACCTCCATGCGTCCAAGTTAAGTCTCCCGAGGATGCCTTGTCGCGCATTCGGCACATTTGCCTCCAACTCGAGTGCAGGCGCTTCGAGATCGATTGTCAGAGGGATATGGCAAACGGGGCAGGCAGGCTATATGTTAGAGGGCAGTTAGTCGGTGTCCTCGTTATCTCGTTATGGTAAGGCGGGAAGGGAAACATACGTCAGATTCGATAGCAGTCTCTAGGTACTGTTTGATACACTCGCGGTCGAAGATGTGGCGACATTTCGATTGTATGGCGTCTTCGGCGATGTCATTGCAAATTCTGCAGACGGTGGCTTCTCCATCATCGGGTATAAATTTTGATGCGTTATTCTTGCTTCGAATCACGAGGTCTGGGTGGCAAGCCATTTGTCGCATACGGGTAAGGCTATGTATTAGGCGAAGGTGTGAGATGGTCACCAAGAATCGGATGTCGCGACTTACAGACTAAAAATGTTAGAGTAATCTAAATCAACGGTCAGTGTAAGCCACATAACAAGGAAAGGGACACGTACTGTTCAAAACCGTTCCGTGGTCAAGGAAAGTGTTAAATTGTCTCTTCGCGTCAGAAAATAAGGAGAGATAAAGTTCCTTTTCCTCGGGACTGAAATAGTCCCTACGGACGATGACCGTCCGTGGTGGCAAGCCGAGGTCGTCCGCTCGTTGTAGCTAAACAAGATAACTGCTAAATTGAGGGAATATTCACTCACACCAGAAAACAAACCTTTGTTCTACGAAGCATCATTCTATCGAGAAGGATCTTGAGTTTTTTGAAGGCGGGCTTGCCAGGGCCCACCATCCCATGTTTTTGAATTGGAGTCAGAATCTCGTTGTTCCAGAAACACGTCTGCTCGAGGATGATCAGTGATTATCAACACATAAATATGCTGGTATCACTTACGTGCTGCATCGGACTGTGACCGCAATCTTTGACAATCATGAGCAAAATTCTAGGTAAGTGAACTGCGGATAACACGTACCATCACAAGTACGCTTGTCGCTAAACTTCCAGTGTAAAGATTTACAATCACATCTCTTACCTTGGGACAAATTTCAGTCACGAGAATCACAGTCAACCAAGGGTCGAGAACGTACAGAAATAGAAAGAGAACGGATCGCCACCTAAGAACCGGACCAGACTGTATAGCTCACCGACACGGTTCTGAAGTGGGGTACCCGATAGACACCATTTGTAGTTGCTCAGGAGTTCAAAGGCGGCTTTTGCTGTATTCGTCGAACGCTCCTTGATGTTGTGAGCTTCGTCCAGCTGATGGACAATGAATTAGAGGATATACGAACTACTAGAGAAGGCTGGGACGCACTACGATTCTATTCCATCGAATTTGGTGGACGGGAGATTTTTCCTTGACAATCATGCCTTTGCGTTTGAAACCACTTTGCTGCTTGCGGAAGGAACTGGCCGAAGAGGATGATTGACATATCTAAGTGATGTAGGAATTACCGACCTTTCTAAGACAGCATAGGTGGTCAACACCTTTCCCGTAATCAGACAGGTGATAGACGAGAAATGGTTGATTAGCATACCACGTCATACTTTTTCATCTCATTAACATCAGATTCACGGGATGAACCGTGCCAGATAAGAACTTTTAAACCATCCGTATGGGCTGCAATTTCGTTCCTCCATTGCATGATTGCGACAGTAGGACTGCGAGAAACTCGTCAATTAAACGAATGTTTCATATTCTGACGGACGTACGCGACTACAAGATTAGGTTTGACATTGTCGGAAACGAACAGAGCGATAATTTGTATAGTTTTCCCCATTCTGCAAGAATAGTCAGACACATCGACGCGTGGAATCTGTGGAAGGCTTGCCCCATCTCATCCTGATTAATTTCAAAAAGTCAATCAAGATGAATATAGGAACAACGACTCCACGTACAGCTAGCATGCCGCCATGCCAGATGCCTTTCTCCTGATTGCGCATCCAAAAAAGACTTTCTTTCTGGAAAGGTAAAAGGGTCAACTTCAAGTTTGTCGGCTGCTCGGCCTCCTGAGGAAGGACAATTGGAATATTATCTTCTAGATCACCCCAGACATCCTTGAGTTCCGCGTGATGTCTATGTAAAGCGAGAGTAGATTTCTCGGCCTTTAACAAGGTTCAGTGGGAGGGTGGTGAAAAAAGTAGGGAGGCACCTACATAAGTAAGCGGTCGCCCAAGCTCTCTTCGCAGGGCCTTTTCTTCTGCCTTGAGTTCCTTGCGTGCGGCATTAGACTGTCGACGCTCCTCCCTCTTGGCCTGACGCAGTTGGGCTAGAGTCATATGTTTCTTCTTCGTAGTATCATAGACTGCGACACTTTTTTTCGCGTTCTTCGGCGCACCTTTGCCCTTGCTCTTGGAAAGTGGTACATCCGACTCGGAGTAAGACGATGAAGCGCCATCATCGCCGCCGATGGGGTAATCATCGACATCAATGTCTTTGTTTGCGCGGTTGAGGCGGCGCTCAGCAGCTGCAGCGCGTAAAACAGCAGCCGGATTGGGTGAGACGAGCTGTGTCGCTGACGAACTAGCGACGTTACGGTTTGTTTCGAAAGACATGCGAATAGCTGCATCCAGCATGAGCGCTTCCGCTTCGCTTTCGTCGCCTGCCCCACTCTCCTCGTCATCAGAGACCACAAACTCAGATCCACTGCCATCGGATTCTTCAAGGAATGGATCGTCGTCGTATTCCAGGCCTGATTCTAGCTGAGCATCGTCGTCTTCTGCAGGAGATGAACTTCTAACAGGCACTCTGCCTTTTCCTTTCCCTTTGTTTTTGTTTTTGTTTGGAAAGAGTGTTGTCTTGGGAGTTCTTTGAGTGTTTGTTTGAGAATTTCAGACAGCATAAGCTCACCCCAGTCTGCTTTTTCCCTTTGACGGACTTGGAGGGTATCTCAACATATGCTCTGTTGGCAATAGTTCGACGCTTTGCTGCAGGCCGCTTGGTAGGAGCCTCTTCAGGCTCAGAGGTATCAAGGTCGCTTGAGGGTGCGCGCTTCTTACTTGTAGTTGAGCGGGTATTTGTTGTACGAGCTCTTGTAGCACGTTTCTTTGTTGGCTCTTCGTCGATGTCGGACATGGGCGTCGATTCAGTCTCTTTGACAGAAGCTGAAGTGCTGAAGATGGGTGACACATTAGTGGATATAGTGCGAGAGGTTGAGGACGGCGACGCAAGGTTGCGCGCAGACCATCTTGTTACTCGAGGCATTGATGTGCTGGCACAAAAAACGGAAAGAAAGGAAATTTTTATAGCGTGGGTAGCAACGCCACCTAAATTGGTGTTAGTCACGTAATCATGTGTGCGCGTCGCGCGCCTTGGGTTAGGGTTAGGACAAAAAGGGTTAGACCAGCCGCTACTATTCCGACATCACTTGAAACTAGACTGAGGTGTTATTGAGTAGAGGGTTTCTGTGCGTGTGTGTTGTTTTTCATCTCTTTTTTTTTTAAATCCCAGTCTCTCCTAATAATGGAGCGCATCGGGCAACCGTGATGAATGAGGTCAACAGACGACAACACGGGCGATGGGCCAACGACAGGTTCAACGATGGGCCGGGGCTACATGCAAGAACGAGGATGGGACTCACGACGGCGACAGCGAATGAGGATGGCTTCGACAAGCGTAGCGGCGGTGACAACCACGGTGTGATAACGACAATGACCACATTTCTCGAACTTTATTATACTTTCTGTATATTGTGGTTTTACAACTGTGGCTGTGGTTTTTGCTTGATCTGTGTTTTTTTTTTGTTTTTTTTGTGTTATTTTAATGACCTCTCAGGGTATGCCCTATAATAGTCTTTACATTTGGAGTATCTACAAAGGCCCCAGTGCCTTGCCCTTGCCCCAGCCCTTGCACCTGCCCATGGCAATTGCTCCCCCTGAGGTCTGGTTTTTGGCCATTTAGGACTGCAGGACCTCCTTTGACCTCTTCTCCCTCTGCTTGCTGGCTCATTCAGGTTTTTATATGGCTGGTTAATCGCCTGGCCAATTACTGGCAGGCAGGTGGTGGATGGTGTAGATGTATGTGTTGGCTGGTTCTTGTTTTCAATGTTGTTGTGTACCCCAGTGTAAGTGCATGCTGTGTTAGGGACACGTACTTCACTAGAGTCCGAACCCAGAGCTAAGCATGCAAAAGAGGTATTTTATAAGCGCAAGATCTCTATGAGTGATAATAAGGATGATGATGGTGTCTAGTAGAAAGGTCGCATCCGTGTAATGTCAGAGGATGTAATCCGAGGAATATGGTAAATAAGTGTCAACAAGTAACATTGTTACACCCTCCCCCCCCCTGAAAAATTAAAAAAAATCCACCAAGCAAGAAAAAAAACTAAAAAGGGCATGCGCACAGGTGCCTCAAAAACCCCAGCGGGGAAAAGCTACCGGCCGGCGAACAAAAGAAAAGCTACATACTGCAACTTGTTTTCTTCTGTGCCAACCAGATATCTAGAGCCTCACAGTCAAGAACCTCCTGTCCTGGTAGCCAGCGGTCTTCTTCTGGTCCATAGCCATGCCAACGTACAAGATACTGAGTCCCCCTTCCTCACTTACGTTCATCCAGGATTCGATCCACATAGTACTCCTCCTCCCCTTCAATGACCACCGGTTGCAGTTGCTCTTGCTCCCGGGAAGGGAAAAGATTCTTGTCGTTCTCCACAAATGGTAGTGCTTGAGAGGCGTGGAAAGTTGGAAATGTGTTTGGATTATTAGGCATGTCGACAGTGATGGTAGACACTTCAGCTGCTGTCTCGGTCACGATGTATGGGCCATCATAGTGAGGCATAAATTTTGCCACATGCTTCTCACCTTTCGATTTATAGTCCCGTTGCCTGTTCAATGTTGACAGTACAACTCAGTGACCCTTCTGAAAAGGGAACTTATCAGAACGATGCTCATTAGCAGAGAGGGCTTGTGAAATCTTAGCGCATAGCATGTTATCCTGTGCTTCCTTCACATCCAGCTGTAGTCTTTCGATTACTTCAATGGCTCGTATATCCTCCACATTACCATCCGGTGATCTCACCAGTGGCGGTATTATACAGGGGCTTCGTCCCATCCACAGTTGAAATGGAGAGAAACCTGTTGACCCATTAATCGTATTCATGATGTCAAAATGTACCCGGCATAGCACTCTTCGCCACCCCAGCTGGTTGCGTTCCACATGGTACCGCAGGCATTGATTGATCGTTTTGTTTGACCGCTCGCTAGTGCCATCTGTCTGTGGGTGGTAAGCAGGGGACATCTTAAGCTTTACCCCCGTGAGTTTGTGTAACGCCTCCCAAAATTTTGACATGAAAAGTTTGTCACAGTCCGATACAATCTCCAGGGGCAACCCGTTTTTGCAGTACCATTTATTGAAGAAAATGACCACCAATTCCTCAGCTGTGATGTTAGTTCGAGTTGCTACAATTCAAATGTCGCTGTTTAGTCTGTCAGTGAAAGTCACAATGCAATCATAACCTTCATCCTCAGGTAGTGGCCCAATGAAATCCATTGCCACCGAGTCACCATGTTGATCAGGTGTAGGCAGCGGATGCAAAGGCCCCATCAGTTTCTTCATTGTGGGCTTGTTCCATTGGCAGTCTGCACAGCTAGGAATGTAGGCTAGCTCCAAATCACGACACATATTTGGCCAGTAGAATGATTCACGAAGCAATCCGTAAGACTTCATAAACCCAAAATGACCAAGCACATCATGAGCCAGATGGAACAATGATTCATGCACATGAGATTTCCTAGGCACCACCAAACAATCACCAGCATATAGAAGCCCATCTTCCAATTGAACACCATGTGGTAGGAAAGGCGCCTTCAGCAGTTGGCAACACCATGGGTCTTCCAGATAACCACAACATATCGCATCCAGCAATTCCACATCTGCCAATATCGTCAGTGTTGCTGCCACTGCAGGTGCATCTGGTGGCAATGTTTCTGGCTCCGCCATGACTTTGGCACACACAAAAGAGCTGTCATCAGTTCCCCAAACCAATGCCACAGGACCCACATTGTCAGGAGGATATGGAACACCAGCAGCCTCCTCAGCCTCAAACGATGTCCGTGATAATGCGTCCACCGCACAGTTCTCCTCTCCTTCGATGTACACAATCTTGCAATCATATTGTGACATGAACTCCATCCACCGGGCCTGTCACCAGCTCAGATCGCGCTGGCAATTGAAGTTTTCCAGAGATTTATGATCAGTGTACACAACAAACGGCACCCCAATCAGATCAGAACACCACCTTTGCAATGCACGAATGATTGCCAGCATTTCTTTTTCATGCACTGGATAGTTTAATTCCACACCTTTGAAGGTCATAGAATCGAAAGCGATGGGGCGTGCTGTCTCCCAAGATTCTGCAAAGGACAGCATGGCCCCCAATTGGTAGTCACTGGCATCGGTTGTGACGAAAATTTTCTGCTCCGGCATCAGTGAGAAATTAATTGTTGTTAGGCACTCCCTGCCCACAATCGCCTTCTTGATGCAGTCAAATGCTACTTGGTGTCTTTGTTCCCAACCTGGAAAATCCTTGTTACATTCCTTCAATGTCAGTTCTGTCAAAATTTGTGTGTGTTCTGTGATATGTGGCAGGAATGATGACACGTAATGCACCAGACCCAAGAATTGCCGTACTTCCTTCACAGACCGTGGCTGGGGCCATTTCAAAATGCGCTCCGTTTTGCTTGAATCCACTTCAATTCCTCGGGCAGACACATGGTGACCCAAGAAATCGATCTCCACCTGGAATAGATGCATTTTCCACAGGTTGCAATAAAGTCCAGCCTTTCTTAGTGCTTTGAGGATGGTGCGTACATTTTCACAATGTTCCTCCAGAGTGTTCGACCAGATTACAATGTCGTCCAGATAAATATGACAGATTTTACCAATCCACGGATGAAGCGCGGTGGTTACATGTCGTTGATGGATTGCAGGCGCATTTTTCAAACCCATAGGCATTACCATCCACTCGAAAAGTCCAAACGGGGTAGAGACAGCAGTGAGAGGAATATTGAGGGGCTCCATTGGTGTCTGAAAGAAACTGTTCGTCATGTCAATCATCCCCCAGATTTTACCTTTTGTGCAATCATTCAAGATGTCATCAATGCATGGGAGTGGATGTGAGTCTGCAACTGTGTTTTTGTTCAGCTGTCTGTAGTCGTTCACCCACCTTGGCAGCACAGAAGGATCAGCTTTTGGAATGATGAAAGCTGGTGATGCATGTGGAGATGAAGATGGTCTGATGCGCCCAGCATCCAGATGCTGTTGGATCAACGTTTTCCATGCATCACGAAACTTTTGCAGGCAAGCATACATGTGAGTTTTAATTGTTTGTTCTGCGTTCTTGAGCTTGATCCTTGCTGTCACATTATGAGGGAGTTTGTCAACATGTGGCAGCAGCTGGAAGACATCATTGAACTCTGTAAGCATTTCCTTTTCTATTCCCTCTACCTTCTGCTGAAAACTCAGTATTTCAATCTGGTCCTTGATCATACCCGCCACGTTCAGCAGCTTAACAACCTCCGGTACCATTTTCCCATCAGTGAGACGCTGCTTGCAAACCTCAACAAGTTCCAACAGCACTTGCTTTTTAGATTTCTTGATTTCTGCAACTGTAATTTTAGACTTCTCTACTTTCTTTGGAGTCCTAATAACCAAAGGTTTCAATAAATCGTAGTCATTCGTTTTATCAATAGCAGAACGTAATTTGAAATTGGCAATGATATGATTTACACTAAGGAAAGGCAGTCCAAGTAAGAGCGGTACACATAATTTCGGCATAACAACAGCTTTTAATGTTCGAGAGGTCCATGCAGAGTCAAGGGAATAAGGCGCGATCTTCACATATTCATACAGGTGGCTTTCAGAGCTGGCCGAGTTGTTCAGTGCCACAGAAATCGGTAATGGTGTGTGCAAGCGGAAATGACAAAGACCCAATTCTTCAACAAATGTGCTGTCGATAAGCACGACATGTGCGCCGCAGTCCAGCATACTATTCACTGAAACAGGTTTGTCAGCAGCTGGACCCATTAACATGCATGGCCATCGCAGATGCGGCACTGTGAGTGGGCTCACCTCCTCCTCCTCCGACTCAGAACCAGATCCCAAAACTGCTGATGGCATCACCATGCCCGCTACGAAAGAATTCTCCTCCTCCGACACTTCCTCAACATGACTCATGCTGCCAGTAACCACTCCAACAGGCTTGCTTCCCGATGGCACATTGACTTGTCATTTGTGTCCAAGCAGTACATCTTCGGTAATCTCTTTGTAGTTTTGGCCATCTGGGTAATCATTAGGACATTATGTAGCACAGTGGTTTTGGTATCCACATCGACACTTAAGGCATCCCTGATGTTTAAATAGCAATGAGCATTCATTATCTGTAAGACGTGGTGGTTTTCGGGAGCCACCCGCAGCAGAGTTGGACATGCTTGCCGGTGTAGCAGACCCACAAGGTTTGTAGCCACCCACGGTGTTTGAGTTCCAGGACGGGTTGGCCAAGGCCTGTCTCTTTGGCATTCGCTGCAAATCCTCTGCTGCCTCTAGGTAGCGCTTTGTGTCATTCGCACCCTCCTCCACCAGTTTTCAAACTTCAGTGATCCAGCAAGTTAGCCGAGCCTCCTCTGTTTTTGCTGGAGTATCCTTCGTAACTTTGTCAATCACTTCCTTGATGTTATGATTCTTACAACGATTTCGCAGGTCAGAGTCCAAGAGGCTATCAAGCTGTAGTCGTAGCGCAACATCAGAGAAATGGTATTTGGTATTGCGTAGCACAATGTTTAAGTGGCAGATGTCGTTTACCCACTTTGGGAAAGAATCAGACAATTTGAGGCGTGCATTGTGAATCTTCGCATGGAGCTCGTTGTTCCAACCATCGGGTAGGAACTCCTTCTGAAGTTCTATGATGAACTCAGTGAACATCAAATCCGACAGACGATCTCCATGTGTTGCCACCCAGTCTCAAGCTTGCATATCCTTTAGTCCAGGTAAAGCAGCAGCAACACGCTCGTCTGCATCAATTTTTTTGTTCGCTCTGAAGAAATCTATGCAGGCCATCTCCCACTGGCGCATTACCATTGGTGAAACCATGCCAGGTGTGAGAAGAGGGATGTGTTTTGGTTCTGCATGTAGACATTCCGCGGGACCAGAAGCAGACATTTTCGACACAGGTATGAAAAAGGATTTGATGGAAGAACACAAAGAGGTGTCTGAGTCATTGTCAGGTGGAAGAAAGGTGGGTGTATGCGCTCTAGCAGGGTCTAAAAAATCTCTGGGACGTTCGGTATTATCGTCGTCAACAGCAGTGGATGGAGACTTTGAGTGATCTACACTGGGCATAAGTGGCGGTAATGACGGTGACAACAGGCCCACAGGGGCATCAGAAGCAGCAAGCATTTGCAGGCACATGATCGGCAGTTTGGACAGCGAGGTCTTTCAACCTGTTATACAGCGGTTCTAGCACGGCAAGGAGTTGAAAACCTGCCTCAACAAGTACAGATGATCAGCAATCCTCATTTAGCAAAGCTTAAAAAAAAGTGTAAGTGCATGCTGTGTTAGGGACACATACTTCACTAGAGTCCGAACCCAGAGCTAAGCATGCAAAAGAGGTATTTTATAAGCACGAGATCTCTATGAGTGATAATAAGGATGATGATGGTGTCTAGTAGAAAGGTCGCGTCTGTGTAATGTCCAAGGATGTAATCTGAGGAATATGGTAGATAAGTGTCAACAAGTAACATTGTTACACCCGGATGTCTGGCTAAAGTCCCCTGTGATGCAGGCTTGTGTATAAGTTTTGTGTTGGTAGTGTAGAATTCACGATGCATGTTGACGTTATGGCTGTCAGGATGCATGCGAGTAGTAGCTCTTCAGGAAATCGGGTATTCACCTTTGGTGTGTCATAGTCTCCCTGTCTTATCTATGTAGCTGATTAGTGCCTTGACGCCCTTCTCTGATCTCAGAAGGGCAGCGAGATTCCTTGAGTCCCTCCTCATCTTGTGGTCTAACTCATGTTGTTCTCTGTTGTATGCCTCGCATTTGAAGAGAAGATGGGTGATGGTTTCTTTGGTGGGTGGGCCCCCCCCTTGCATGTGTTGCAGTCACTCATATCTGCTTTTTGGATCCTGTGTAGGTAAGAGTTCAGTGGAATGTGCCCTGTGCACAGTTGCACCATAAGACTGATTTGGTGCCTTCTTAAGTCAGACTGAATTTTAGTGTATTGTTTGTATGTGAAGTCTGGGTCAAGGCAACTTAGCTTTGGATGGTATGGCAAGCCTAACCACATCACTTTCCATCTGTTGTTTAGCTTGTCATTGTACCTTTGCTTGGCTGCCACTACACTTCTTGGGAGTTTCCCTCTTAATATTGGAGGGAGTCTGTGGGGTGGGCTTGACTCGCCTTGCACTGCTTTCTTTGCTTCCTCATCCACCCTCTCATTCCCTTGTATTCTGCTATGTCCTGAGATCCATGCTAGGTGAAAAAATTTAGAGGTGGGGTTTGCATTAGCGAGGTCAATGCTGTTTGCATTAGTTAGAAAATTTTCAATTAGATATTGCACCATGGTAGCCTTGCATGATTTCATTTTCTTGATGAATGCCTGGCTGTCTGTTAGTACAGATATTGGTAGATGCCCTGCTATATGCTCCATTCTGATCATCCATACCCCCATCAATGCTCCTACCAACTCAGCTTTGAAGGATGTGTATGTTGCTGAGTCTCCTAGGTGGTATTTCAGCATCTTTGACGGTTCTTGCCTCCCCTCTCTGTACATCACTGCTCCTGCTCCTATACCCCCATTCAGACCTGACCCATCTGTGAAGATCTTGATTTCTGGTGAGCTGGTGGCTTCATTGTGCATGGATTCTTTGCAGTCTTGTGCTATCTCTGTGGTGAATGAGGATATGGTGTAGTTGAGGGCACAGGGGTTTGGTGTTATGGTTTCAATTCTTTTGGGGTATCCAGGAAGTGGTCTAGCAGGACATGTAGGGGTGTGTGGGCTTCTTCATGTGTACTGCATGGTATTGCCGGATAAGTTGATGCAGCAGGTTAGATTCTGGTAGTGTGCAGATTCACAATAAAGACCTGTGGCATACTTTCAGCATAGTTATTTCGAGTGGGAGTATACCTGTGTGTAAGTCTAGGACATCTGTCAGTGTGGTGTGCAAAGCTCCATTGATAGCCAGTGTAGCCATCTGCTGTATTTTGGTTAGCTGGTGCATGATTCTTGCTGACCCTGTCCTGCATTTGGCGCCAGGGGTTCTCCATGGTGGGCTGTACCAGATCTCTGCCCCATAAGTCATCTTGGGTATTGCTACTGACATGTAGAGTCATCACATGTTTTGAGGTGATATTCCAGTGTCAATTTTTGCCAGGTGTCGACATTGCAGGACCCACTTAGTGGCATTTTCTATGACTCTCTCTTTGTTAGTGTTCAAAAGTCTGGTCCAGTCTGGTTTTTTTGCCAAATTGGGACAAACCACAACTGCAACCGGTTGCCTAATAAGGCAGGACCCTAAAAAACTGGACTGAACCGCAAAAAACCAGTCCAAAACAGTTCAAACCAGTTCAAACTGCAGTTCAGTTGTAACCCTGTTCAAACTGGTTGAACTGACTAAAACTGATCTTTTTGGTCATGAGACCAGTTGTAAACCATAATAGAGAGTGTATTTTAGTCAAATGTAAAGGTCTCATCATGATAACAATGCTCTACATGTCAAAAAACACAACTGTGAGATGTCATATAAGTTAGGTTTGGCATTAGGATATTGTTTTGACCATAGCACATGCAATTCTGGACC
This sequence comes from Tricholoma matsutake, assembly GCA_026075535.2. Lineage (NCBI taxonomy): Eukaryota > Fungi > Basidiomycota > Agaricomycetes > Agaricales > Tricholomataceae > Tricholoma > Tricholoma matsutake. Next base: position 8,633,388 of record AP026543.1, on the reverse strand, counting down.
ATTTCTCCTAACAATTTGATTAGAAGATGTGTATTTATGTGGTGCATCCTGTGGAGGTTTGAACCAGTTAGAACCAGCTTTTATTGGTCTGGTTCAGTGCAGTTTTTCCATCCAGAGATGGATGAACTGCAACTGAAGGTCTGGTCTTTTTTGGTTCAGTCCGGTTCAGTTTCCAGTCTTTTTGCAGTTCAATGAACTGGACTTGCAAGCACTACTCTTTGTGCTCTCTCCAAGTTAGTTTGTTGTCAATGATTATGCCAAGATACCTGTAGCTGTCCACTGTGTTTACCTCCCTCTGTTGTAGCATGAGTTTTGGTTTGGGCATCAGTCTCGGGTCGCCAGCTTGCAACTTGACTTTCTTCCATCCCAGGTGCATGATTGCTAGGTTGCTGATTTCAAACCTGGAGTTGTGGTCACTCGTCCACCATTTTTGCCCTCCATATGTTGCTATATGGTCTGGGTGGTCTCCTCAAAGTCTCTTCTGACTGCCATTACCACTGTGTCATCTATATATCTGAGTGCCTATAAAGTTTCAGTAGATCTGCATTATAGAAATTAAATGATGGTAGCAAGATCAGGTCCCCTTGCCCTACTCCATTGTTGATGGGGATTGGGGCTGAAATATAATTGTCATACTTGAGCCGTGTTGACCTTCTGCTTAGTAGCCTTTTCATGAAGTTGACTGTTGCTTTTGGGACTCAATGCTTCTTCATGTTGTATATTAGTTGGTCCATTACCACATTAGGGAAGGCTCCCTCGATGTCTAGAAAGAGGATCAATACTACTTTCCCTCTTCTCCATGCTTCATTGACCTGGTGAATTAGTAGATGACTGTGTCGGTTGTGCTCCTACATGGTCTTCCTCCAAAGTGCGTGCTTGGTAGCAGTTGCTGCTGCTCTGCTATCGCTATGAGATTCTCTGATACTATTGATGTGAGGACTTTTGCCATGGCACAACAGAGCTATAGGGTGGTAAGCTTTAGGTATTTCATAACTCAGCTTACCTGGTTTCCTCAAGACACATGTCGTGGACTCCTGCCAGCCATGGTAGTAAATTCCATGTCTCATTATCGACCTGTATATGGTGAGTAAGTGTAGTGTTAGAGTGTTTACTATCTTCTGTAATACAATATTGGGGATTCCATCTGGTCCTGGGCTTTGTAGGGTCACAGCTTTGCTATGTGTGGGCATACTGTAAGGGGACTAGGGGGAGTGCCCTGTGTGTTTCTCCTATTTTTTATGTTTGTCCTATATTTTTCCTCACTTCATTTCCTTCTATTCTTCATTTTCATTTTTCCTTATTTTATTACTAATTTCCCTTTCTATCACATTTGTGCATGTTGATGTAAGTGTGTGCTGTGTGATGGACACGTACTTCACTAAGTTGAGAGACCAAAGCTAAGCATGCAAAAGAGGTGTTTATAAGAGATCTCTATGTATGATGATGAGTATGTGAGGGTATGAAGTAGGAAAAAGATATCATCCATATAATGTCCAAGGATGTGATCCGAGGCATGTGGTAAATAAGTGTCAACAAGTAACATTGTTACACCCTCCCCCCCCCTGAAAAATAAAAAAATCCACCACTGCAAGAAGAAAAAAGTGTAAGTGCGTGCTGTGTGATGGACATGTACTTCACTAAGTTGAGAGACCAAAGCTAAGCATGCAAAAGAGGTGTTTATAAGAGAGATCTCTATGTATGATGATGAGTATGTGAGGGTACAAAGTAGGAAAAAGATATCATCTGTATAATGTCTGAGGACGTAATGCGAGGCATGTGGTAAATAAGTGTCAACAAATAACATCGTTACAGTTGACAGTTTTATATTTAGAGGTGGAGTACCCCTTCCGACATCTACCCTTTGGTCTGATGTCATTTGGCAGCCTTGATCTGCCTATTTTTCTATTTTTAGACTATTATTTGATTTTTGCAATCTTCACATATACTGGGCATTGGCAAAAAGGTCCTTAGAGTTTTCTCTTCAGATTTCCCTTTGCTGCACCTCCACTCCCTGTAATATGTACCATAATTTTAAGTTCAGATTTCCCTTTGCTAGTCCATTAATTAAGTGGCTTCTAAGGTTGCCCTTATATGTACCTGCTCTTCTGTGACTTGTGGTGGCAATGGTAGAGGGGGTGGGTAGTCAAAGTCTTGTGGGACTGTCATCATTGTCAGTTTGGGCAGGAAGAAGGCTTCTGCCAGGACTTTGGCTTTGCCCTCATTCATATTTATTTCTTTAGTGTGTCTTCCCTCATCTTTTACCTTCAGTGTAGAGACTCTCATCCGACCTCCATTGCCTGTTGGGCTGGAAAGGTATTTGTTTATCATCCATATGTCAGCATCATCTGCATTCTCCAAATAGTTATTCCAGTGGTCCATTTTGGCCTCATACTGGCTGGGTATGGTAGATTCCTTGGGTTCAGAATTTTTGCGATGGGCCTCTGCCAATCATTGTGAAAAGTTGGATGAGGCACAGATTTCTGCTGGTTCTGGTAAGAACTGGGTGTAAAAGACCCTGTTACCTTCTTCTAGCACAACCTCACTTTCTGTTTCCTCCTCGTCATCCTCATCATCTAGGACTAGATTGGGAATTCTGTCCCTGTCAACTTCTGGTACAGGGAAGGAATGCTCTGCAAGTGCAAATGTGGTGGGTTTCTGTGCAACGAATTTTGGATTCTGCCTTCACTTCGTCTTTGCAGGTGCAGCATTTTGCAGGACAGCAACTCATCTTAACTTCCCCTGAATTCCAATTGATTTCTGGGTTATGTTCCTTTAGCCATAGGAACCCAAGTAGCATATGTTGTTTGCCTAGCCTAAACTGCATGCATTCTGAATGGTTGTGGTATCTGAGGGTCACTTCCACCATTTCCTCAATAGGTCCAGCTTCATTTGGGGTACCATCCACATTATTCATGGGAATGGGGCAGCTCAACCTATGGGTAATCAGTTTTTGCTGTTTGACATAGTCCATCTCTATGAAGAGACCGGTAGCACTGCTGTCTAACAACACAGTGACTGGCCTAGCTTCCTCTGTGCCTGAAGTAGGTAGGATTTCAATGTGCAGGTCCAGAGAATGAGGTGATGGGATTGCCACTATAGTCAGTTGCTTAGGGAGTTTTTGCTCCCAACTTGGTAGTTGGGGGGTGCAGATTGCATGGGTTTTGTGTAGGCTGGCTTTGTACATCTAATAGATCTGATTGGTCTAACACTTCTTTGTTGACTTCTTCAATGTTTAACAAATGAAATCTATTATTTGACAACGAGGGCGCACACATCACTCATTGTGTATCGTAAAACCCATGCACATGTTTCCCATCTCTTCCACAATGTCCTCCCTGTCAATCTGGGCTATGTCTGATTCTCATGCCAGATTGAAGTCCTGTTGCCATTCCTCGTTTTCTTCCAGTGTCATGAACCTTATATTGAAGCATTGTGGGCAGTCCAGTTTTAAATGATCATTACTCCCACATCTGAAGCAGGAGGGTTTTTTTGTGTGTCCTCTGTTTTGACTGGGGTGGGGTTACTAGAAGCAGAAGGAGGAACATTCTAGTAGGAGGTGGGGTATTGGTGAACGAGGGTTTGTTCGTAGCCCATTGAGATGGCGGTGGGTTCCACAGGAATACCAATGGGGACAAAGTTCTGGTAGGCTGAGTTTGTGGGGTCCCATGGAAGACTGCATTAGTGTGTGATTCTCATCACACCTAACAGCGGCTTGATACCATGCCTTGGGGTCATTGTCATTGGGTCAACCTATTTCCAGAAGAGCAATCTGGTCCTGAATTTCCCATTGTAACCTGCAACAGAACTTGACCACAATTGCCAATCCATCAGAGTACCTGGCTAATTTGATCAACTTGCAGAAACTGTCTATGTAGTCACCTACAGATTGCCGCCCTTGGTGATACTCAGCAGTTTCTAGCTTTGTGAATGATCGTTGTGCCTCATTCTTGGGGCAAAGCTCATCTACTACTGCATCATTGAATTCCACCCAAGTGCAATATTTGGGGTTGCCCATCCTGGCTTCGTGTCACATCATGCGGTCGGCAAAAAGTACAGCTTGTCCCAACTTCATGAATGTGGTTGCCCAGTAGATGCTGGCATCATCATTCTCAAATTGTTCTGGTGCCAATCACATGTATAGCTGGCATGAGTTGAGGAAGGCCCACCCCTTGGAGCGGTCTCCATTGAACTCGCTGGGTGGTGAAGGCTCAAGGCCTACTTTTTTCTGTGGTTTTCCTGTAGGATTTGCGAGTATCAATTGCTCATACTTTTCTGCTAATTTGCATAGTTGATTGGCAAGGGTGTGGTTTTCAGCCTTCAAATTGCCGATTTCTCCCTCAAGTGTTTCTAGTTTCTGTTCTAGTTTCTGGATAGTCATCACATGAGTCTCTGGCATGGCATGCAAAAGGGGTGTTCCGGTACTGTTATTACAGAAGGTCTGTGTTACAACATGTTGTTCTCTACTGAAAATTTTGTGCAAAAATATGTTGGAAACCTGGTTCACATTTTTTTTTAAGAGAGAATTCTGCTGTAAGGGCAACCTCACAGAAATGGCATGGGGTCCACTGACCTTGCAAGGGGGAACCAAAGAGAATTCTCTAAGGTCCCCCTTGCAGGGTGTGGGCTTATATACACATTCCATGGGCCATTGCTGCTACTGCCATTGTCCTACATCATTGTAACAGTGCACGGGTTTCCCACAGGTTTCTGTGGGGACCATGTACTTCTCCAGGTTTGCGCTGTATCACATCATGGTAGTGTGGTAAGGTGGGCAGTGGGTTTTCCATGGAAACCTGGCAGAGTCTTCATGGCTGACTGTCCCCTTACAGTAGCCGCCATTGTTGGCAGTGACATGGCAGTGGCCATGGGATGCAGGTGGAAGCGAGACAGCTCATCTATGGGTGGTCTTGGGCAGACTGGGGGGTTGGAATAGTGTGGGCAGTGAATGGGGGGGTGTCCTCAGGTGTAGACACTGTCATTGGTGACAGGGCAACGATGTGAGATGCAGGTGGCATTGGGGGTGACATGGCAGCGGTGGTGGGCTCATTGTGCATAACAGGTGCAGAGGAGTCAAGCAGGTGGGGACTGGATGGTGTGGTCAGTGGTCTAGGTCATCATTGGGAGTTCTGGAGCTGGCAGAGGTGTCCTGGGACATGCACAATTTGTTTTGAGGTGGCAGTAGGTGCAAGACACAGTGCTGTAGGATCTGCAGGGGGGGCTGTGAGTCGACTTGGCAGTGTGTGCTGCCATTTTTGAGGGGCTGGGGGCTGGTTTCAGGCTGGGGAAGGGGTGGTGGTAGGGTCCATCTGTCGAGCAGCAGACGTGTTCTGATGAACGCATCTGCACGTGGTTGCATGGCTCCATTTCCTGGACAATCTGCTGCTGTGGGACAGTGGTGATGACTCCATTAGTCATCTCCTGGCTGGTGCTAGCTGTCTGGGTGCTCATCTGGGAAGTGGTAGGTCGGCCTGGAGACCAGTGCCACTATTCGGTGGTGATAGCAATGTCGATGCAGCTGATGGGGGCTGTGTGGGCATCATCAATGGTGATATGGCAGGGAACAGTGGTAGCAGGGGGGTTGGTAATGACAGTGCAGATGGGTGGTTGAAAGAGTTCAGGGGGAAGAGCAAAAGGAGCAGGGGCAGCAGGAATGAGAGATGAGGAGTCAAACAAGAGGAAAGCACACCTGGGGGAAGCATGGAAAATGGTAGGAGTCAGTGTTGCATTGTTGTGAGGGTCAGCAGCATGGTGGGAGTCTGTCATGAGCTCACTGCAGACAGCACTGGAGTGCCTTGTCATGCTGAGGGCATGGGCACAACCTCCTAGTGAGGAGGGGGAGACAGAACAAGAGGTGGGGGGTAAGGGGAGAGTGAGCAAGCAGGTAGTTTGGCATTGTCAAGGTACAGTGTTGGTGTGAAAAAAGACTGTTCTGGTAATTTCAGGGTCAGCAAGGTTTCAGGGAAAAGAATGTGTGTGAGAGTGTAGAGTGTCAATAGTAAGTTCCTAACAAAAAAAAAGTGGAAGGAAGCTGGAGCTTCCAACACTCAAGGAGACTGAAACATGTTAGGAACTTAGTATATTCAGAGGGAAGAACTAAGATAATAGATGTTATCAGCATCTTGAGCTTTAAGTCATAGTGAGGCAAGGGTTTTGGGTCTGCCACTAGCGTTTAAAGGTCCAGTGTGAGCCTATCTCCCTGAGCATGTACATAGATAGACAAGCTGTAAGAGTGGCCTCTTACATCAGCAATCTATTATCACATGCATCCAGTATCACATGTTATTTCACTGGTATATAGTCTACACTTTGAGTACTTGTACTGTAAGTAAATTCTCTACTCACAATTGGAGCAATGCAGGAAGAAGAAACCTGCCTTGAAGCAAAGAATCCTGGAAACCCTGGAAGCTCCAGGATGAAGGATTCTAAAGGCTCTTCCAACTCCAACTCCAACACCCAGTCCAACCCCAATCCTCATCCAACTCTAATTGTGCAAATTCATCCTGCTCTGGTAGCTCCTCCAGAACAAAGAATAACTTTCTGAGGGACAAACTGAAAGACTCCATCTCTGACAAGAATGGTAAATTAACTGGAGAAGAATGTGAACACTGCATGAATGAAGGTCTTTGCCTCTACTGTGGCTAGGAAGAACATGGAGCCAGAAGTCCAAGGCAGCTAAAGCTCATGCTGCAGTAGTTGCTGAGTCCAAACTGGACTCTGCAGACTCAAAAAAATAGTCCACAACCCTCAGGAAAATGCAATTGGGGCTGAGGGTTGCATTGACCTTTCTGAGCTGGCTGCTTACATCTGTCTCAATGTGTCTGCTCCTTCTGATCCTGAATCCATTACCATCCTCCTATCCATTTCTGAGAACTCTGTAAACACCCAAACCTTTATCAACTCTGGTTGTTGGATTATATAATGTGTCACTGCTTAATCAGTGCTTAACAGATCATAGTTTGCACACACACACAAGTGATGTGATAGTTGTAGCAATCCATGTCTGGTTATATGGTATCCTTGTTCTGTTGAACCCTATAAGACCTGATAGCTAGCATCTGGTATATGTCCAGGAGGGCCTGGGTTCAATCCCCAGTCTGGTCATCTTTTCTGCATTCCTACACTGGTTCCTCCCATTGTTTCCTTGACTCATCCTTTGTGCTGGCATCAGGAAATCGTGGAGATGCTGGTATTTCCAGTCAATAGTGACAAATAGCTATCACAATGTTATATAATGAGACCTGATTAAATACTTTTATCTTTACACTACAAGTAATTAATTATCAGAGCTAACATTGGAATGTTATGACAGTATTTGAGTTCTGGGCTATCTTATACAAGTCTGATGGAGGCATTGCAAAGCATGATATGTAGCTCACAATGTTGGAAAATTGGAAAGCCATACGAGTATCCATCAGTCTTGTATCTAGTTGTAGCGTTATTGCCAGAATTGGTCCTCTTGTCAAATATACTCAAACAACTTAAAACACCAATAGTGCACAGATAAACATTCCCAATTGAACTCAATTCAACTTTTTATATCGTTATTTGTTGCCATTGTTGCCAAGAGTGTAAAATCCAACAAATTGAGACTGCATAGCCACAACCCAGTGGGCTCAACAAAATACAAAAACCTAATCATGACCTCAGCCACAAACAAACAAAGGTGTGTGAGTAAGCATGTAAGACAAATAAATGAATAAGGATTAAGTTAACAACAATTTATCAACATTACTGAGTCAATCACTGACTAACCATGTCTAATGTAAGGGTGAAGTGAGGAAGAACAAAAAGGAATGAAAATAGCAGTATTTTCTGTCTTCTTCTATTTAGATTACAAGCTTTGATCTATAAACAGAAAGCTGCCAAATATTGATCAAATCCATCAGTCTGGCAGGTCTGGTGGAATTGGCCAACCCTACTGTGCTATATCTTTCATTAGCAGAGGATGTATAAGAATTAGACATGTCATACTAAAAATTTAGCTTATCAGGCCTTGTATAACATAGTCTAACATTATTATTTCCCCCTTGGTTTCCTGATGGGATAACCAATTCAGTACAGAAACTGTTCAATTGGACTCCAAGTTTTTGATGGAACTTGTAACTCCACCATAACCCAAGTTGTGAAACTTCCAGTCACTTTTCTGTCTGGTGAAGTGTCCAATCTGACATTCTATGTAACCTTGCTGGACTCTTCCTGTTCTGTGGTTCTTGGTCATAACTGGCTGAAGCAATACAATTCATTGCTTGACTGGTCTTCAGGCCAAATATCTTTCTACTCTGCATTTCATAGAGGTCCTGCACCCTTGACATCCTTCGACTTCTCTACTTTGCCTGAGTCGCCTCCTCCTCTGAACCTTCCAGCAGAAACATGAACAATTCCTGAAATTTCTGAACCCTTGAAACTCCTACCTCCTGAAATCTCTTTCATCAATGCTGCCACTTACATGCATGCAAGCAAACTTCCTGGGGGCTGTTGCCTTTCAGACAACATTCTCCTTGGAAGGTCTTGTGGCTAAATCTTCCACAACAACCAGAAACCCAGTCAGAAAAGTGACTAATTTATGTACTTCAGTGACCATGTAAACAATTCAGTTGGCTTGCCTATTTCAGAAGCTGACCATGTACTGTAACAGGCTTAATGCACAACCCAAAACATTTCTAGCTACTGAGGAGTGAGGAGTTGGGTACAATATTGAATACCACAATGCCTCAGACAGAGCTTTCAACTCAAAGTTCACAGTGGGAAATCCTGTTACTGATGGTTCCTATAATGGTCAAATCTCATGCACATTTTGCCAATGTATCGGATGAGGTTAGTATAGGCCTTCCATACAACATTCACTCTCATGACTCCTCCCAACCAGGCTGGTGACATGCTGAATAACAATGAACGTAAGAAGATATTGTTTCAGTTCCAGTAGAAAGTATCTTTGCTGAACCTAGTATAACTTAGGGGTTTTGGATATATCTGTCACAGGAGCGAAGCCCGCATCACTCGAACTTGAACTTGAAGGTTGTGTGTGTGATGTAGTCTCATGAAAGAAAATATGTATATTGCACCGCCCATCCATCTTGTCAATGGTTTGCATGGGGGTCCCAAGTTCTCCTTGCCGGCCGACCGGCACCACCAATTCAAATGGTTCAGCATCCCGTACAATACGCCCTGTTGCTCAGATGCGCTCTATAGGTTGCAGGATGCGTCGAGAGCAACATGATAGAGTGGTATCGAAGGCAGATACAAGATGTCCAAAATGAGTAGTGAAATTCACTTGCAAGCAAAGTCTGAACGACGTTTGCGCAGAGGGTTTATCAGAAGTGCACAAGCGTAGAAAAGATTGGACCATTGTTGTTTGTAGATTTTATCGTCCAACTGCTCTGCATTGGCATGGTTTACGAGGCACAGGCCTTCTATCTGGAACAGACGTTCCGTGTACAAACCTTGTTACTTTACCGGGTCGAATGTGTTGCCAAACTTGAGTTATGCCGCAAGTGTTCTAATGATTTTTCGATAAGAACAAAGGAAGCAACTGTCTAATGCAAGTCATAACCGATCAGGTGTCGCCTGCCTAAAATTTCTCCAACCTGTGAGGAAAATGAAACAGTCAGCAATGCCAGCAACAACCGAGAGCCAAGACAGGGATAGAAGAAAAGCAGGGTAGAACTGGAAGAAAGTAAAGAGTGATCGCTCACCTTAAAGATTGTATACGCCTCCACGCCGTAAATCCCCAGTCTCACGATCTCCATACTCCGGACGGTCTCGCGCCAGTAAGGCACGCTCGTTGCGCGCGACCAAAGAGTTCCGTAGACTGAGCGAATGGTAGCGATAGACGGCGGCTGTAGATTCTCGGCACGGTAGATTTGCTTGAGAAGCTCCCGTGTTACAGACAAGTTGTACACGAGAGGTTGTTTGTATGCTATAATAAGAAATGTCCAACATCAGCGATGTTCAGAAAGTAACTACCTGATGCGAAGGCGAAATATGGAATGATAATTCCGCACCCGATATCAGAGTCCATGACAGTCGTTCACCACATGAAGTAACGAGAGAATGCCACGTACATCCTAACATGAGCCCAATCCTTCTCCCAGTGGGCTCCAAAAACTTTTTCGTGCTCTCCCAGACCTTGCCCAGTGTTTCTTGGGCCTGCTTTTGGGTGCTCTCTGAGGACGAGTTGGAGGCGAAGCGGGGGAACTGCCGCTGCTGCTGTTGGCGGAATGCTGGACGGACCAGAGACTGCCGGAGAGTCGTAAAGGGAAGAGCCGGACGCATTGTGGTGCGACGGGAAGCTCGAGGCTTAAGAGTTTGGGAAAGATAAATAAGGTGTCGTACCAAATCGGAAGTTCACTGAGAATTACGTAACATGTTTTCAAGTGACCAAGAGCAGAGATATAAATTAGACTGTAGGTATATACCTAGTTGATAGATAACACAAAGAAAAAGCAAAGCAGTAGATATCAATACAGTTGTAGTAAACTATGTGTAAGTGGTGATGAATTTAGTCCGAGTCACTCTCCTCGCCGCCGAAGAAACCATGGCCTATCACGAATAGACAAAGTAAGAAAATTGGCGTAATTCTAAGAGAATAGAAATGACACACACCTTCCCCCCCCAGCGCTCCGGCCAACATCGCCCCACCAAGTAAGCCTGCACCACCTAAGAATCGGAGACACGTATCAGTACCATACAGGCATAGAAAAATTGTATGTATGTATGCACCTGCAAGCAAAGGGCCCCCTAGCCCCCCGGTAGAGCCCCGTCGGTGCCGGCGATGGCGGCGCTCTCTCCTATGATGGGAGCGCGAACGACGGCGCCCATGGTGCCCGTGCCCCCCAAGCTGGCTACTGGCGATTGCCCCAACCAGACCAGCTGCGCCTAATTTCATAGCTGGATACTCATATCAAACAGTGAGCGATACCCCGAATGCACACACGTGGAACGTACCTGTACTCATGCCGCTCCCGCTCCCGCCCCCACCCCCACCGCGCCCACGTTCTTCGGCGAACTCGTAGGGCGGGGCGGGTCTCCCGAGTTCGGGTTGGGATGCGAAGGCTCTCATGTCGTTGGAATAGGGGTTGTTGCTGGGGGGAGTGTATTGAGGGACGGGCCCAAGAGGGTGCGTCCATCGGGTGATCGGGGGTTTGGCGTTGGTTTGTACGTAGAACCTAGGCGAGTGCCAGGTGAGTGCGTGGTGTCATTGACGATCGATTAGGACTAACCATGTATTGTAACTGGAAAGGTTATCGTAAGAATAGGCGCTACTCTAATATTAGAAAAGAACGTACTTCTGATCGTACTGCTGGATCCATCCTTCAGGGAGGGGTCGAGTGTCTGGGTTGATTGGTATCACGCTGCCGTATGGAGGAGGCTGGTACGACATTGTCAAGAACGAAAGGAAATGAAATGACAATCTCACAAGAAATCAAGTTGATATAGGCAGTCGCAGCTTAAGGTACACCGGTTATTAGCTGATTATTTGATATAGACACCACAGCAAACCACAGCCCTCCAGAGCCCTCCCTAGATACACTAACATATGTACCGCATCAAAATCCCGTCAGTGGCGAATGGCATTATGCATACCAGATGAAATAAGAATAAAGGAAGGATGTTATCCTCAAATCTCGAACGTGAATTACCTTGACAAAAAACAAAAAAGGAGAATGTTAACATATGCCGCAGCTCCTCGGCTCCACTCGATGCCTCAAGGCCTCAGGCCTCATGCCTCATGCCTTACCCATACGCTTTCTCTTCTCCTTCTCCTTTAGTGCTGGTGCAGGCGCAATATTAGTCCCTTTTCCCTTTCCCTTCTTCACGACGGCGATAGGAGGCTGTTCTTCCTCCTCCTCTTCCTCCTCTTCCTCCTCTTCCTCCTCCTCTTCGTCGTCGCTGTCACTCACCGCAGGCTTGTGCTTGTCTGCTTTTCCATTCACCGCCGTTAGGACCTCCTCCTCGTCGGAAGAATCAATATCAGACGAGTCGGACGACTCTGAGCTCGGTGACATTTCGGCAGCAGGCTGGGGCACAGGGGCGGCGGCCGGTGGCGGTGCTGCCGATGCCTTGGGGGCTCTGCCCTTAGTCTTTTTTTCCTGAGATCTTTGTCAGCGAAAACCTTTTTCGTTACGTATATTTTGTCAACTCACGGCTTGGGCGCGGGCTGTGACTGCATTTGCGGCTGCAACTTCTTCTGGGGTACGAGAGTCGTATGCTTTCTTGTCTTGCGAGTATTGTTCCTTCGCGTTCGCCACGGCTTCGTTATAATACTAAAGAGAGTCAGAAGAAGCGTTGGTGATTCAGACGCGATGCGACTCGCCTTCTTGTCTTGATCGGTCATTTCGTTCCACTGTTTTGAAATCATGGCGAGGAGTTCATTATTGGGAACATTAGGGTGTTTTTCTTTGAGCTGCTTGCGGATGTCGTTTTGGAAGAGTATGTACGACGATGGGGGGCGTTTTGGCGCGTTTGGATCTCTTGGTTTGCGTTTACGCTTTTTGGGATCAGTTTCCTCGTCGTGATCGACAGCCTTTCGTTTCCTGCCTTTTGTCAAGCCATCATCTGGTAAAATTGAGAGACCTATTAGACGCGTCAAATGGAATGATATACGATCAGAAAGAAGGTAGATGGTACCAGCGGTGATTTGAGATGTTTGTATACTTGATGCAAAGCTTTCGACCAAAGATACGCAGTTGCGCATGGACTCTGCAACTGCGCTGAGACTTGCAGCAAGCTTATGAAAGGAGATTTAAGAGGAAGAATGAGAAAACAGAATGATAATAAATAAACCTGCATGCGTTGAAATTGAAGTTTTGCGTTTTCGTCGGACATGAAGCTTGAAGCTTTGAAGTTGTTGGTTGAAACTTTTGTTGTTGACAAAATTTGAATGCCTTCTGTCTCACCTTGACCGTGAGATAGTAATTGAAACGGAGATTGAAATGCAATGAGGTGTAAAAACCGCACAGACCAGGCGAGACAGCGAACAACTCCCAAATAACGACAACTTGGGCGTGTACTTACCAGTCGCTAGCGCTGTACAAGTCGGACCATTGGTATTCATTGGTTCCAGTGGTTCCAGTGGAGTCTAGTGGGGTCGGTACTCGAATCTTTGACAGAAAAAAAAAAAGAAAGAAAGAAAGTCGCGATGGATTACAACCAATGGGTCCAACTGGCAGAATCTTCACAAATAGCTCAGCATGAACAAAGATCTTCTTCTTCACTCGATGACTGGGTAAAGGATCGTCCAAGTAATCCTTCTCAATCCGCTCCTCCTTTGGATATCAATGAGTTTACTACCCTCGGTGATTTGGGTGGTAAGTTATCTCTTTGTTTTTCGCCTTTTGCATGGGCGCTAATACCCTCATGGATCTATCCGATATACAAGCTTCCTCAACCACAGTTCCTTCGTCACCACAATCCTTTTATGCGCCATTCCAGCACAACAACTTTTTTGTTCCGTCGCCCTATCCTACTATGGCGTACGGATCTACTCCTTGGCCAGTTCAGAATCATCTACCTTTGTCAAATTACTCAAGCTTGAATGGCGCAACAACTAGTTCGACTCCCTCGACTTCCATCCAGTCATCAACTCAGCAGCAGCAGCAGCAACAGCAACCGTCAAAGCAACAGCCTCAGCAACCTCTGCAGCAACAGCAACCAACGCCACAACCCATGATAATCGAGTACGTGCACGCAATCTCATCCGATCGCCCTTCCTCACCTTTTCACCTTTCGTTAGCCCAATCCTCACATCCATGAATGGCTCCTCTTCGTCCAACCACGTAAATCATTATCCGTCCGCTAATTACGCCGCGCAATCTTCACAACCACACCAACAGCAGCAGCAACAGCAGCAGCAGCAGCAGCAACAACAACAACAAAGGCAACATTATCAATATTCCCAAATGCTATCATATACCCCACCATATTTTCAGCAACAGCAGCAGCAGCAGCAGCACCCGTCTCCGCAAGGCACCCTCTCTCCTCAAGCCCTCCACTCCCCCTCAAGCTCACTCATGAACACCCTCATGCCCTCAAATTTCTACTCATCGACTGTACCCAGCGCATCTGGTTCCGGTCCACCGAAGCCCACTCCTCAGGAACGCAAGCAGCAATTTCACGATGACATCAAACCTCGTCTGCAACAGTCGGCATTCACCGGCGCGCAGGCCGTTGCTACACTCGTGGACCGTATTGCTGACTATGGAGCCGCAGAGGTTGATCCGGAAATGCGTCTCGAAATTCTTACCAAGATCAGAGATGGCGCTGGAAATCATTATTTTCGTGCATGGCTGGAGAATGCGACAGCGATGGATATCACCCGTGATTGGCTAAAGTCCGCGCTGATGGCAAAAGACGACAATTCTCACCTTGTAGATACCATCATGCCTCTACTGCATGTGAGTGGGCGTTCAGTATGAATACCGGGTCCGCTTATGCATTCGAACTTTTGCTTCCATAGATCATTGATCGATTACCCATGACAGTTGAATCATTGAAATCCTCAAAGCTTGGTAAAATTGTGGTAAAAGTTGGTAAAGATGTACCATCTCCGGGTGAGTTATCTTTTCCTTTCCCCCGTCAACGTCACCCTTCAAAATGCGCCTCCACTTTATGTCGCTCTTAAGCGTTTGAGATGAAACGTGTCATCCCCGTGTTTCCTTTATTATTTATGTCTACAGAAGCCGAGAGGCGAAAAAATAGTGTAAAATACAGTATCTAACCTCTTTTCTTGTGCTTTTCCTCTTGCGGCAACGCAGCGATCAAGGATATGTCTGCCAATATCGAGCGAAGATGGCGCCAGATGCTCTCCGATGTCGATGGGCCACCGCCACCGAATTCCAAACAGTCAAATAACAATATGGTAGAGGGTGAGTCACGTCGGGCCGTTTTTTTTAAGTGAGACTCGTCGCCTGACTAGTCCTCGCACACGCCGCAGACGTCAAGCCCAAAAAACGGAAACTCAACGAGGCGCCGTCGAAGGTGCCGCCGCCGATGAAGAAACCTGCGGTCGGCATAGCATCCTCATCCAAGCCCGTGATGATGAAGAAGGAATCGAAGCCTGTCTTACCTACCGCAGTTAAAGACGCCAAGTCGGACTTTTCGTTCTTCTCTGCACCGAAGCCGAAACCAAAGCTACCAAGCTTCAAGAAGGCACCCCCAGCACCTCCGGCTTCGGCTACCAATGCCAAAAGGGAACCTGGTACAAACGCAACGAATACAGCGCAACCGTCATCGATTGATCCCTTCCAAGAGGCGCTCAAGTCTATGAAGGCACGCAAGGACTCACCCGTGGTGTCTACACCGCCGTCTGTGCCTGCGAGCACTCCCCCGCAGATATTGCAGCAAACGCAGGCTGGCGTCGGGAAGAACGGGAAGCTGAAGAAATCGGTCTCGTGGGCACCCGAGGGCAAGCTTGAGTCAGTCCGCTTC
The DNA here is from genome assembly GCA_026075535.2 of Tricholoma matsutake. NCBI lineage: Eukaryota > Fungi > Basidiomycota > Agaricomycetes > Agaricales > Tricholomataceae > Tricholoma > Tricholoma matsutake. The sequence continues at coordinate 8,617,962 of AP026543.1, read as the reverse complement.
ATTGAGAAGGCGGTCTATGACGACGATCCAGTAGATGTCAGCTTTCTTTCTTTTTTATTCTTGGGTTGTGTATTTTACTTAACGGTTCATTTGTTCTTCCGCTTCACAAAAAAACTGTTTTTTGCAATAGGGTGCGCATCATGGTGTAAATTTGCGCGATTTGGATCGGGGAGAGGGGGCAGCGTTGCATGCTCATATATTTGAGGAGACGTTGGATTGGACGGAACCCACCCGTAAGCAAATAACCTTAAATGAGAGGAACTGTTCTCGGAAGAGATTTTCTGACATTGATTGCGTGATGACAGTATTAGAAATTCCGAGCCATATAGATATTCGACCACGCGGCGAGGGAAGCGAGGAGAAGTTCACACAAGAGCAACGAGAACAAACTGCTCTAGTTGCATTATACTCTCCCGCAATACCACCTCCAGAAACACCAAGCGAACCAATGCACGTGATATCGGAAGAAGAAGCCGATATGGATGCCAAGACAATGACATCTGGACCCGAGGTCGACGCCGTTTTCTGGAGTGGTGGGCCTATATCGCCGGCATCGCACGTCGCGTCTGTAGCAGACCTTGTGGGGCAGCTGGCAGGGGGAAATATGAACATGGACTCGGCGATGGGCGGGACACATTTCAATGGACAGGGGCTAGATTTGAAAGCAGTGGGGCTGGACGGGAGCGCGACACTGAGTACGGTACAGGCGCTTCCACGAGAACAATTGCAGCAGTTGCTACAGCAGTTGGCGGCTGCGACGCCGGGCATGTTTAATCCCCAGCAGCAGCAATCGGCGTTTGGAAATGGAGCCGATCAGGCGTGGGCGGCGACTGTGGGTCATAGCGGCGCTTATGCGGCGCCTGAGTATACGCAAGGGTTTCATGACGACACAGAACGTGGATGGTCGTCGGACAATGGGAGGGGCCGGGGCCGAGGGAGGGGAAGAGGCCGAGGACGAGGAAGGATCGATGAGGCTGGATATAGACAGTATAAGAGCAAACCATGCAGTTTCTTTGCGGCAGGAAGGCGAGCACCGAATCCCGCAGCTAGATTGAGTCCGGCTGATGATAATCTTCTGAAATCAACAGATGCAAATATGGTGATCAATGTGACTTTTCTCATGAAAGTTTCTCCTGAAGACCTTATAAACCGTGCATTTCATCCTGTGCGTTCATACGTAGGGTGTATGGCTTCACCTTTGGTCTTCATTATTATTTTTTGGCACATCTCTCCATTTCTTTATACATGTGCAATGGCAGGTCAATGATTTCAAATTGGCTTGTCCTTTTACATTATACTCCACATTCTTGCAATTAAATCCAGCATGCATATATAGTCTATGAATGGCATTTTGAGCCTAAAATCCATGTAGTGTAAAGTTCAACTTAAGTAGTACATGATTCCATAGTGCTTGGATTGTCACCAACTGTACAGTGAATATTATTGCCCATGTATTGGGATGTTGATTCCACAGTTGTGAGTGAACAAGAAAGTTATGTAGTGTTGTTGCATCACAAGACTGCCCCATTGTTGAGGGGTATGCTGCTTGAGAACTAATATTTGCACTATATGACCAGGTGACAGCCACTGTGATGTGACTACTACTAGTCCTCTCATTCTTCCATAGTATTTTTAGTACCCATGAATCTCACTTGCAATAGACTCAACTATGACAAAGTACCCTGGTTCAAGTGGACACAGGGTATGACTAAGATGATCTCTAGAGTGACCACAAGACTGCCTCCACTGAGTGATAAAATGTAAAGGAAAAAAAATGAGATGGCTGACAGCACAGTTTACAATGCCCATGTGTGATAAAAATCAGTGGCAGCACAACAATCACTCAAGGAAGAGCATAAAAGATGTCTGAGATCCGAAGTTCTGAGCCTGATGCAGCAATGAATATTTCAGCCTTGAGCATAATGTTGAAAGAAGATTGTACCATCTGGTTTTAATAGCCAAAAGAACAGTCACAAGCTGAGTAGAGACTCCTTCATAGCAGATGTAGTACCAATTGGTGCTTCTCCAAAGCATAGCAGTTACAGCCACCACCTCATCCAACTGCGAAAGGTGTTTTCCAAACAGGACAGCACCACAGATCTGATGCACATGGGACATTTGATAGGAAGGGCAATTAAAACTGACCTCAGAGCAGGCACAGTAATTGCCATTGCAAAAAGATCTCAGGTATGGTTTGCTTTGCATGGGTATCTGCAACTTACATCTTATCTCAGCCCACTCGGATGCTCTTGAAAGAATACGCTCAGTGTTTCATGGGCAAACAACTATATATCAATATACCTGAAAGAATACACTATGTACAGAGTGAGTAAAAGGATATGAAAACAAGAGTAAGTACTATACCTCAGTGTTTTGTGGGCAAACAACTAAGGTAGCAAAATGGGGTGTGATGTATAAGACCAACTACGACTATGTACATAAACATGTCAACAAGACTTGGGAAGGGGCGCATAGAGAAGATGAGGGCAAAGGGTGTAGCAAGAAGTATGTAAACAAGTCATGGGAATGTCAATGGATGTAAACAACAAGTGGCGGTGGCGCAGGGGGGGAGTCATCATGGTGACGCATCACAGGAAGGCCGATGTTGCCTTGTATTCCAACACTCCCCCTCAAGATGGCAAGAGGCCGGATTGTGATGCAAAATGCTTTGCTTTAGGTGACGGGAGAGCTTTGGTAAGTGCATCGGTAGTCATGTCTTTGGTAGGACAATAGATGAGTTTGATTGCATTGTCTTCGATGATCCAGCAGATGAAATGGTAGTGGATGTCGATGTGTTTGGTTTGAGCATAGTACTGGTGGTCTTGAGTGAGTGCGATGGCAGATTGATTGTCAGAAAGGAGTGTGGTGGGGTCGAGTTTGGTGCCAAAAACCTGTTTGAAGAGTGACTGCATCCAAAGGATCTCTTTGGATGGTGACATACTTGCTCTTGGTGGTTGACAATGAGATGATCTCTTGGCGTTTAGCACACCAGGACACAGCACCTCCGTTGATGATGAGTGCATATCCAGAGATGGTGTGACAATCCTCCACCATGTTCCCATCAGCATCCACAAAGCCCTTCAAGTCAGTTTTATCATGGCCAAAGGTGAGCCAGAAGTCCTTTGTGCCCTTGAGATAACATTTGATGGCATCCCAATGGGCAATTCTGGGTTTTGACAAAAACTGTGAGACTGTTTGCACAGCAAAGGCTATGTCGGGATGAGTTCCAAGTGCTGCATACATCAACGATCCCACAGCTTCGTGGTAGGGGACATCTCGCATGGCTGCAAATTCCTCTGCTGTTTGAGGTGATTGGATTGTTGTGAGATGGATATGGGGCTCCATAGGCAACAATATGGGCTTTAGTTCATCAAAATGATAATGATGAAGGATGGATTCGATGTAGGACTTCTGGGAGAGGTGGATGGTATGTTGTTCTTGGTTCTGTTTGACTTCGATGCCTAATAACCAATGCAACTCCCCTAGATCCATGCTTTGATATCTCTCGCTTGAAGTTCACGATGAGAGCAACTGTTGATGCAGTGATGGTGCAGTCATCAACATAACCATCAATGAGGTCTTGTTTCAGCAAAAAAAGACAGCCTGGTCGACCTGACACCTGGAGAACCCAAGCTTGGACAAGATGTCGACAAGCTTCTGGTACCAATGATGGCCAGATTGTTTGAGGCCGTAGAGCGTCTTTTGAAGTTGGCACACTTTACCCTTCGAGTTTGGTGCATGATATCCAGGGGGTTGGGCCATATAGGTGACCTTGCAATCGGTGAGTTCCCCATTGAGATAGGTGCTCTTGATGTTGATCTGATGAAGTTCAAGGTCTTTGCTTGCAGCTATGGCTAGGATAGCTCGTATTGATGCAAGCCTGGTAACAGGGGCGAATGTGTTGAAGTAGTCAACACCTGGGACCTGGGAAAAGCCTTGGGTGATGAGTCATGCTCGGTGGCATGCAATATGGCCTGCTGCATTCTTCTTTGCATGGAATACTCACTTTGAGCCTATGATGTTGGCACCAGCTGGAGGATCAACAAGCTCCCCATGTCCCTGTCTTCTCGAGCATGGCTAACTCCTCGCAAATGCCTTCCTCCCATTGTGGCCAGTCAGGTCATCATCTCGCCTCTGCTAGATTTTGGAGATCTAGGGCCTCCACTTCACTAACCTCCACCACCAACAAATATTCATCCAACTCATCATCATCATCCTCGACCTCCACAAGATTTGGCATGTCTTCCTCTTCAACAGTGGGTGGCTGTACACCAGTAGTGAGGAGTGGGTCAGATGGCCATGCAGATGTGACACCATGTCCCTCGAGGAGTGTGCGGACTCTTGCACTTGGTTTTCAGATGTGTTGGGTAGGTTTTGGTTGAGTGTCAGTTGGTGTTTTGAGTTCTGCATCATGGGATTTAGGAGGTGTTTCAATGGGGGGTGTTGTTGTTGCTGCTGCATTGTTGTTGTGCATGACTTCATCAACCTTCCCCTTGAGAGGAGAGGTTGGTGAGCAATTAGGATTAAAGTAGACATTTCACTCGATTCTAACTGTTTGCTTGTCTGGCCAGTAAATCTGGTATTCATTACTGTTCTCGTCCATTCCCAACCAACGGCCCTCTTGTACCTGTCCTCCCAGTTTGTCACCACTCCCCTCGATGTGGACCCACACCTTTTCTCCCCACTTGCAAACATTCCTCAAGTCCGGCTTCTTTCCAAAGATGGCCTCAAAGGGCATCATACCCTCGACGGCTTTTATTGACGTTCTATTCATCAACCACATGACATGGTATGCTGCTTCACCCCAAAGGTTCCTTGGCAGACCACTCACATGGAGCAGGGCTCAGACATGCTCAAGGATGGTTCAGTTGCGACACTCTGTGATGTCATTGTGCTCCGGAGTGTCATGGACTGTGAACCTCTGTTCTGTGCCTCTGGACTTCAAGTATTCAATGAACTCCTTGTCCTTGTACTTGCTGCCTGGATCTGAGTGCAGGATTTTTGATGCGTGTGTCAAGCTGTGTCCCGTACCAAGCATCCACTTTCTTGTAGGCAACAGGTTGTTCACTTTTCTTTTGGAGGAGATCAAGTTTTGTAAAACTTTTGTGGTCATCAGAGTACATAACATAGTATTGCCTTCCACCCTTTGTCTCAACTGGTTCTGGTCCCATAGGTTCCTGTGGATGATTCCACCAACCTCAGTGGTGCATTCACCCTGTCATTTCTTTGCAATAGGCTTCTGAGTTGCTTTGGCATAGACGCATGACTCACAAAAGAATGGGGTGCCTTCACTTCTCAACTCCAGCCTGACACCCATCACAAAACCATTTTGGACCAGTCGCTTGGCAACATCAGGGGAAATATGACCCATGCAGTGGTGGAACTGTTCCAAGGCGAGCGTCTCCATGGCTGTGTTTGCCAACTCTGCCTCATGTGTTATGCGATACAGCTGCCCAACTTTTGAGAATTCTCCCACTTGCACTCCATTAGGTGCAGTGATCTTACATTTCCCACCACCAAATGTGACAGTAAAGCCACAGTCATCAAGTCACCCAACAGCCACCAAGGTGTAACTGACCTCTGGAGAGTAGAGTACCTCTGTAATCTTCAGCTGTGAGATATTGGCTCCATCTGGGATGTTGATTACCATCTTGCCTTTCCCTATAGCTTTAAAGCTTTGCTTGTTGGCAGCTCAGAATGTTTTGGGGGGAATTTCAACAAAATTTTGCATGGCGCTGCGGTACGGTGTGATATGACTGGTGCACCCTGAGTCATAGATTTCGGCTTGCATCTCTCCAACAATCTCAACTCCAGTTATGAGGCATTCCTCTAGGCCAGCTGAGTCTGGGTCAATGTCAGAGCATGATCCATGCTCGTTGCTACTAATCCCAGATAACTCCTCAGTGTCAGTGCCTTCTCCTTAATCCTCAGCCTCTGTGAACCAATCGCTATCAGGTGCAGCTGGCTCACTCATGAGGAACCAGTCTGACTCATCTCTAGAGTCGATGTCTTCCACATCAAAGGTGGCAAAAGCTTCATCGCTTTCATATCCTGACTCCTGAGTGGCATTCGCAGACCCACTTTTCTTGGGATCGTCCTTCTTTTTGCCACCATCCCCTTTGTTATCAGAGTCCTTGATGGGCTTTTTGCACTGGTGCTTGAAGTGTCCCTCCTCACCACAGTTCCAACAGCACTTCTTCTTGTCCCATTTACTTGACGACACAGTCATAGCCTCATCTTTGTCATCCTTGGAGAATCTACCACCTTGACATGAGCAGTGAGCAACATTCCACTCTGACTCCTCTGAAATGAGTGCAATCAGCTCATCTAGATCAATGGTCTTGGTAGTGGCATACAGTCATGCATTGGCAAGGAGGTGGACTGGGAGCGAAGAGATGATGGTGGAATGGTAATCCTTCTCTTCAATGGTCACACCATATGTGGCTAACTCTTCCCGCTTTACTCGCAGGCTATCAAGGAACTCTCATATACTAATCTTTTATGGACATCATGACTCCATAAACTGCATGCAAAGGTCTGCCTGAGCAAAGGCTCTCTTTTGTGTGTACTCAATTATGATCAGGTTCCAGCAGTCCTTAAGCAGAGACTTCCCATGAATGCGAATGAGGGTTGAGTCAGGGATCCAGTGTGTGAGCAAGGCCTTTGTGGTCTTCTCATCACGATCCCATTTGGCCATCTCATCAGATTCTGCTTGTGTCGGAGTGGATGCTGCCAGAACTGGTCATGGGGTTGTACCATCGAAGTGGCCCCAAAATCCTTTGGCCTCAATTGCCTCTTTGAAACAAATGGAGAAAGCTGTCCAGTTCATGCCCATCAGCATAAGCTTAGGGATGGAGGAGGGAAGGATATCAGTGGTCAACATGGCAGACATGATGAGCTTGCAGTGTGGTCTCAAAGCAGATTCTGGTCTAGTTAGCTAGCACAGGGCCCATAACCTGAAAGAATATGCTATGTACAGAGTGAGTAAAAGGATACGGAAACAAGAGTAAGTACTATACTCAGTGTTTCATGGGCAAACAACTGAGGTAGTGAAACAGGGTGCAATGTATAAGACCAACTACAACTATGTACATAAATGTGTCAACAAGACTTGGGAAGGGGCGCATAGAGAAGATGAGGGCAAAGGGTGTAGCAAGAAGTATGTAAACAAGTTGTGGGAATGTCAATGGATGTAAACAACAAGTGGTGGTGGCGCAGGGGGGGAGTCGTCATGGTGACATGTCATGGGAAGGCCGATGTTGCCTTGTATTCCAACAGCTCTTTGGTTCACAATGTTCCCCTTGTCTTTCTGGGGGACACCCTGGAGGTGTCCAACAAATGTGTTTGATATAGTTGACTCCCTCTTAACCCATACCCCTTCCATGCACACTTCAGGCTATGGAGTATGAGGTTTGAGGATGGTGCTAAAAATAGGTTCCAAAATTCCAATGAAATTCTGAAGAAATCCCTACTATGTTTTTGAAGTACATAGTGCTGCTGCAGTTGAATTCAAATAAGGTCCTTCTCAAACAATTACAAATGTTGTGAGGGTAAGATTGTGATCCCTGATGGGCTTTTTAACTCTATGACCTCCTTTTATTTAGCTTCAACTTGATTCTACAAGATTTCAGCCACTTTGCATGAGGTTTGATGTCATGCAGCACTGGAATTTGAACTGTTGAACAGGTACACCTGCTGGCAGTCATACATTACAAGTTGGACTGCTGCCATGAAAGGCAATGAAAAGCATAACAAATCTAGCTATATTTGGCAAATAATACTGTAATTGCCAATTGGGACCTGATAGTGGTTAAGGCATGACAGGGGTATGGCCATAACTTCAAATATTATTACTAACTGCCTATCAAAAGTTTTATCCCAGCTGGGCAATATATAAGGCTTTGAGAAACCTCAAGTTTTTAAGCCATAAAGTAAAAGCAGAAAGGTAAGGGTATGGAAAAACCCATGAAAATCCAACCTTTTGATTTTTTCATGGGTTTTTCCATACCCTTACCTTTCTGCTGAATGCAAATTTTACTTTATGGCTTAAAAACTCGAGGTTTCTCAAAGCCTTATATATTGCCCAGCTGGAATAAAACTTTTGATAGGCAGTTAGTAATAATATTTGAAGTTATGGCCATACCCCTGCCATGCATTTTTTATACCCCTGTCATGCCTTAATAGTGGTATAAAAATGATGCATTATGTACATAATATATTACCTATATATAGCAATGAAAGTATGGGTTTTGCCTTGAAAAAGGTATGGGGTATTGGGTATCAGAGAGTTAAGGGTTAGGATTTTGAGCACCAAGTCAGTAGGTTCCAAATCCCCACCTACTGACTTGGTGCTCAAAATCCTATGGGGTATGGGAGAGTATGGGTTACCAGGGCTATGGGATAAGAGGGATCGGGAGCTTGGACAGGTATCATGATGATGCCCCATCAGATTATTGGGGAGCTTGCTCCCCTTTTGTCCTGCTACTGATTGAAAATGCAGATGCTTACTAAACATAACTTGTTTTGTAGTTATTTGGCTTTTGAAGACATGAGAATTGAGGTGCCAACTGAGTTTGAATTTGAGCCAAACTTTAATGCAGATCATCCATCAACATAATCTGTCAATGCTGCTTCACATGCTGTCTTCTTGGTGACTCCTGGCTACATTTGGGCTTGCTACTGCTTCTGATGTGACATTTGTCTATTAGCATTCAGTGAAGTCCACCTGCTTAGTCCCAGTTTGCTGAACCTTCAGGATCTCTCTCACTCAATAGTGTCAGGAGTTTCCAGTGCCTTTACTGCCTCCCTTGACACTTCCACCTGCCTAGCAGAAAAGGGGTGTATCAGGAGTTGCTATAAGCTTGGGATTGATTTCCCCAGAACATTGTCTTGTGGCATGTTGAAATTTGGTGAATCTTTGGTAGAATAGCAGGGGACACAGGTTCAACACCTGTTTGCACTCTATCTTTGGCTCTTTGGCTCTTTGGCTTTTTCTGGACTAGTCTATTGTTAGTTGCCCCACAATACCATAGTGGTTTGCAAGAGGGCAGCTAGCAATATGCCTGGCATATCATCAGATTTACTTCTAGCCACTGCAAAGAAGTTTAGGAAACTTGTGGCTCAAGCAAAGCAACATGGAAAACAGCATGAAATACCAATCCCCAGTGTGTGCTGGGTGTTTCCTCAGACCCAATTAGCTTTTAATAGAAAAAAATATGACAGGACCCTCTCTAATCATGCTAAATGTCACACTAGATTCTGCTGTAGATAATCCTTCTCCTCTTTGTATGTCAAGCATCCAAATAATATGATGAATAGAACTTAAAAAAGATTTAGTTGTCGACCATGCTTGACCTGCTGGAGAGGCTGGTCCTTTAAGATTTCAGTTAACCCCTGCAACTTGGAAGGATGCTGAATTTGGCAGCCTACACTAGACTTAGGTTTACTAAAATACAGGATCAAATTATCTTTGTTGCATGGAAGTAGGAACCATAAGCCACTACAAAAAATAAGGGGATAAGGAATTACTATACCTTCATTGCATGGAAGTAGGAATGAAGGTAAGGAAATAAAGATGTAAGTAATATATGTGAAAAGATTGACCATAGGTGTCATGTGTGATTTAGGAAGGCCACATCAGGCATAGTCACATATTGGGAAGGTACCGCATCAATAGGGTAATGTCAGCACTGCTGGATGTGGATAGAAGGGTAATAAGAATGTATGGTGCTGTTGCCAGGATGTATGTCACTGGTGTGTTGTTGTCATATTTGCCGGTGGCTGTGCCAGTGGCAAGGGTGATTGTGTCAGTGATGTGTGTGGCTGTGCTGGCACCATGGGAGTGTGTTGGTGGCATAGGGTGGCCATAACTCACTGTAACACAGACATTGGTATATCTGGTGTTGGTGAGTTGTTTATGTGCTGTAGGTGGCTGTGCCGGCAATGTGTGTGGCTGTGCTGGCACTGTGGAAGTGTGTAATGGTGGCACAGGTAAATTAACTTGTCATAATGTCGTGAGTCTGTGGGGCCAGACTTACACAACTCATCCACAAACACCATTACAAATTCTAGGTGACATACAAATATCTGCTCCTCCTGCACAACTTCTAGCCCCACATCCCAATGCATCATCTGCTCTACTGTTTCCCTTCCACGTACTTGAGGCAGCGGTCATGAGTCTTTTGTGCAGTTTGCATTAAAGAATATCTACTGAGTCTATTTTCTGCAGCTGCTTTTACTCATAAAATCACTGGTCAGTGTCACAGAATTTCTGGCCTCCTCCCACATCCAGGGGTCATCCTCAAATTGAAGAGACTTGGGATCAAAGTCTGCCATCTCTGAAATGAGGGCTCAGAATTGATGCGCTTGATCACCAAGATTGAGGTTATCAAAATATTGCCATAGTTCCTCAATGATGTCACGATCATGATCAACTTCAGGGTCTGCCATTCGGGCTGCTACTATTGCTGCTCTCCATTCCCGCCCTGCTGAGGAGAAGGCACTACTAGCTACAGCATGGAAGAAGAATATAGACATAAAGATGGAGAAGTGCAATCAGTGCCATGAAAAGTGGTTTGATCTCAATGTTCAATATGGAGCCTGTGCTAAGTGCAGAGAGGATGACAAATACAACCCATCAAACAATATGTTTCCTGGAATATCTCCACCAGATCTTCCTGAGCTTTCACAAATAGAAGAAATGCTCATTTCTCCAGTTCAGGCTTAATCCAGCTATGGCAAGTTCATGGTTGACAATTCAAGTACACTGGCCATACATGTAACTTTCCTTGAAAAAAATCAGTATTCTATCACAGACTTCCATTGCTTCCTGAAGATGGTGATATAATAATCATCTATCATGCTGGGCTAGAGCATGTAAACAAATCTTGCAGTTTATCAGAATTTTTGTGTCCATTGACAAAACATTGAGGCATGGCTTTGCTATCTAGAAGCTTCACGTCCTACTTTTCACAATAAAGCAGTCGAAGTGGCCTCTCAATCAGCTTCCTTTGTATGGCACTGTGCATCATTAGTTGCAAACTATTGAACAACAGGAGTTGGAGGATCCTGCTGCTCAGGAGACTGGCCCTCCAAAAGCAGAAACAGGAGAGTATCAACATACAGATAACCAAGACCCTGTATTTACATGAGGTTTTATACCCAACATGCATACCAGAGAGACTGAAATGCAGCAACTACATAATGCTGCATTCAACAATGTCCAGCCTATCATTCTCACAATGCCTCAAATATGTGGAACTCTGATCAATGAGTATACAGGCCATGCTATTGCATTGGATGCTTTTCCTACTCTTTTTTGTACTGGCCAAGCAGATATTACAGAGCCAAGAAACATAGATGTTTCAGTGGAAGAATGGGCAGCATATCTCATATGTCTTGAAGGAGGCTACTTTGCAAAACGGCCATGTTTTTGATATTGGGCTCTAAACACTGCCACGTGGAAGCCAGCCAAAATGCAACATCATGGTACTTGACCACTCATAAAGAGGATCAGCAACTCACTGTTGAGGATATATGTGAAATGCTCAACTCTGACAAGGCCCATACAGTTGTAAATTGTGTCTTTCATGCTGGTCAGTGGTGACAAATTGCCTGGATCTAAACTATTCTGGATGGAAGCACAGCAGGACCTGATCAGTCTGATCCAATCCCTACTGCAACCATATTGTTTCTATTTAAACAATGGTGCATTTAGATACAGGGTGTTTAAAACTGTTAAACATGGTTTAAACAGTGTTACAGTTATACAAAGTGAAAAAAGTGCAAATTTTGTAGTCAAACACCAGTTCAAACCATGACCAAAACCAAGACTTAGTCATCAAACTTAGTCAGCTCAAGGCATCACATGTCTATTACAGTTTATAATTTGATTACTTTGTCAATCTGCTTACTACAATTCAAAATGGCTACAATAGAATGAAACAATTTGAGGCCATAATATAATGGTTTTAGAAGGGAGAAGTCCTGATAGAGGCATTTTGATAATACTAACATTTGTTTGTTATCTTTGTAATCAGAACTATTTGAACTTTCAAATTTCAAACAGAGATTGATTCAAACACTGTTTAATGGAACATATACTGTTCCTACAGGTGAGGATTTGAAAATACTATTTAAATGCTGTTTGAAGCAGGGATAAAAAGTATTTGGTTTAAAACAGAGATTTTTTCAAATGGTGTTTAATTAAAACTCACCCTGTATGTATGCTTTTTCTGGAGTAACAAATGCCAATATTGTTGAAATATTGTTTGAAACAGTAAGATCTAATTCAAACAGCTTCCCATGTGATTTGGGGCTCTGTTTCATAATCCATTAAACAGTTTTTAAAACAATATCTGTTTGAAAGGTCAAATCATCATTTTAGTTCTGATTACAAAGATGACAAACAAATGTCAATACTATTAAAATGCCTCTATTAGGACTTCTGCCTTCTAAGGTAGATGACTTTCATAATCGACCAACATCACATGCTTAGTGTGACAACTTCTGAAAGAGGAAACTTTTTGAAAATTTAGAGCGAAAGGCTTGTTTGCACTGAACAAACATTTTTCTTGTAAATTGGTTTCCAACATTTTGTTGGTATATCCTATAGACACATGAACATATACTTACTTTGAGAAAAAGTCATGATTTTGCAATGAAATAGCAAAAATATGAGAAACCAATTAGGCAGGTTGCATTAAGTGTGTTGAGCATGTCGCGCCTCAAAAAACATATTTGGTGTTGCTACTACACTTCTTGTAACACACCAATGGGACAAAAAAAGAGATCTACAACCAGCAGGCTAGAAAACTTTACTAGGAATAGTAGCACACATCCCAACAAAAAGCAGAAACTTTGTTCCACTGTGAGCTCAATTTTATTGAGCAATGTTGGGGTTATGCAAAGTGGATCTACCATTTAAATACAGAATTGTTGCGAGAAGATGTACTGGAGAAAAATATGCTTGCTGCATTGGAGTCTGTTCCTTGAAATCCATGGGTCGATTTGCTAATCATTCTCGTTGATTCATGAATTCATACATGCACAGACTGAATGGGAGACAAGCTGTGTGGGCAGCAAGAGTGTACAAGGGTCACTGTGTAGTTCCTATGAACATCATGGAGGAGTTGGGAAAGAAGGGAATCATTTAATGTAGTTTACATGTCGAATTAAACCTGTTTCACATGTTGACTTTGTTTCTCAGATGACATGTGACATTTCAACACTCATTGCTTGGTTCTTTTATCTGATCGCATGCTGTGATCAGTGATCAGAGATAGCCACCAAATTTGTTTCTCTTATTTCTCAGTCATTTTTTACTCCTTCATTGTAAGATTGTGGAGACATACAATAAACAACTATTATAACAAAATGTTGGTCACCAATTTCCCGATTTTTTCTTTGCAGTTGCAGGAAGAGCATCCCACAGTGTCTCTGAGGTAAAACTTCCTAATCTGACCATGATTGTCACACAGAAGTAACAGCATGTGACATTTGTTGATTATAAAAGCCATTGGCCAGTAGAAGTTGTTTCTGAGGTTAGCATAAGATTTTTCTGTTCCAAAATGCCCTAAGTTGTCATGTGCAAGCTGGAACAGGCACTCACATAAGTTCTTGTACTTTGGGATGATTAGCCATTCCCCGATGAACAGAAGCCCATGCTTTATCAATATGTTCAGTTTCAAGTCCACCATTCCCCATTTGAGGTTGTCGAGTAGGCCTAGACACCAAAGGTCTGCCCGGTAGCTGTTTTTGATTCTCATGATCAATTTAGGGTCCAAATGTATTGCAAAGATGGCAGCAGCCACTACAGTTGGAGTCTCATTGTCAATGGAGTCTGGGAGGTGGGATAGAGCATCGGCAACCATGTTTCATTTGCCATTTATGTAGATGATGTCATATTTGTACTGTGATAAGTACTCCATCCAACACACTTGGCATTGTGAAAGGTCTCATTGGAAGTTGAAATTCTGCAATGTCTTGTGATCTGTGCGGATGTGTATGTGCAATCCCAGTAAATCTACTCACTATTTTTTCAATGCTCACATGATTGAGAGCATTTCTTGTTTGTGTATGGGGTAGTTGCATTCCACTTGGTTCAGTTGCCTGCTCTTGAAAGCCACGGGACGTGATCCTTCCCATGAGGTGCTGAATGATAGGACTGTGCCAGTTCTATGTTTGCTGGCATCACAGGTGACAAATATTTTGTTTTTACCTGGGTTTTCATGGTTTATTGTTGTCAAACAGTCTCTGCCTACCACAAGGCATTTGATACTGTTGAACACCATTTGATGTTCAGATGTCCATGTTGGGAAGGCATTGTTGTACTCTTTTTGTGTCAATGGTGTGAGGATTGCTGTGTGTTTGGCTAGGGAAGGGAGGAAGGACACAATGTATCTCACAAGCCCTAGGAACTGTCATACATGTTTAGTGTATATCACGGTGATGGTACTTGACCCGGAAAAACCACCAAATATGCCAATGAGGCAATCAATGATGTTATGCAAGTCAGAGGAAGGGCATGAGATGTTCTGAATGTCTGTGGTCAGACCACTCATAAGGCTACTAGTTAATATCAGCCATAGATGTAGTCCGATGAGAGAGGAAGGTGTTTGATGAGGTCCGATGCAGTATCAATCAGTATTGATGAAAGTCGATGAAGATCATTAAGAATGATGTCGAGTGATGTATATCGATGAAGGTCGATATGTGAATTTCGAGGAGTTTATTGAGAGAAAATCATATCAAAGGAGGATAGTCAATAACTGTGATGTGTAGGATTGATTTCAAATGTCAGGACTTAAGTAGGATGAGAATTGATCAAGAGTGATGCTAGTTGAAGAGGTTTCTCGACAATTGAGAAAACTTGTAGAAAGTTTTTGAAACTAGAAAAGAGTTTGGACTCTTAAGACTTTATGTGAAGCGATGTACAAAGATCATTCCTTTTCTTTTCTCCTGTTACAAAGTAGATACTACAGGCTTTTATATGTTTTAAAAGAAACTTCCTAAAATGGTATAGGAAACATGTGTAGGAACATGAGGCAAAAGGATATGATATAAATCATGAGGCCAAAATGAGACTAGAGTTTGAACAAGAAGGTGATACATCATCTGACACAGGAGTAATAAGAAGAGGAAACCAAAAGGACCTTTGTGTAGAGACTGTGCTAAATGTTGCAATAATCTGCCCGGCAGGTTCTGTACACGATAAGGGCTTGGAACGAGGCTGTCCTACTATCAGCAGGTCTGAGCACAAGGTAGAACACTTTCTAGTGCATGGTACTTGATCATTGAGTCAACACACAGTGCCTGATGTCATTTGAACTTTTCGAGTTCAATCGATATCGCTCGACAATGACCGATGATGTTCGATTTTGGTCGATTGTAGTCAAAGTGATCGGATACATTTGATGTTTGTTCAGAGGGTTTGTAGAATGTTCCTAGGTAGTTCCAGAGACGTGTGATGTAGTTTTGAAGGATGGTCGATGTTGCTAGTGATGTTTTGAGGTGATTGATGTAATATCGGGATTGATAAACTTGGTCGAGGGTGGTCACGCTGCTTCTGGGACTTTGTGGGAGTTAAGCAATGTGATTAGAATGTGGTTGTAATGCTGAATCAGCCCTTGAGCCAAAGAGACCACATATCATCCTCCCCCTTACTGAAATTCTGACTGTCCCAGTCAGTCAAGCCGAAATAACCAGGTCATGTGACATTGTTGATCATTGATATAAGACGTGTCATGGTTCAAACTTCTTCCTTCTGTACAATCTGTTCCATCCCTTGTTATGTCAATCCTCGCTGAACTTGCTGCTCCTCTTCTTGACCACGTGAAATTGATGCCTGAAGCTGGCAAGGCCAAGGAATTCAACTTCGAAATATGGGGTCAATTGTTTTGTGAAAAAATGGTATGTTTTTCCCATTCCCTTGTTTGTGTATATTCTGACATCATTTGATAGGCTGAATATGATGACTTGATTGGATCGTTCGACAAGGCATGTGACGACTGTGTGCAGGCGATGTTAGACGAAGCGATCAGCCTCTATGACCCTTTTGCTTGTGAGGCTTGGGTTTTGTGGGGTGGTAAGTATAGTGTTTGAAGGTCCGGTCTATAGGACCAACAAAAGACCAACAACCAAACCAGACCAACACATGGTTCGGTCCATTTTTCAGTTGCAGTTGCCCAGATTTGGCACCAGTCCAGTTGCCAGTTGCCTTAATTTGAAAATATTTGAAAACTGTTCAAAGACTGGTTGCAAACAGTTGCAACTGGTCTTCTCACAGTATATAAAACATAACAAATGTACTTACAATAAACTAATGTAGATACAATTAATCTTTACTATTTCTACCATTATATAATGAAGTGGGGCATGCCCAGGGAAAGTATTCATTTGGTGAGGGATTATATAGCTCTGTGGCTGCACATGGACCTTTTGGTCATGTGTGCTGCCCAAAAAACAAAGTGGCACCACTTTGCAAAATGGTTCCCATGACCACCAATAACCCACAACACCACTTCCCCCACTCCTCTATCCACCCACCCACAACACCCACTGCACCTACCTCAAAAACGACGCGCTGCAACTGAAAGGACACATGGGGCCCAAATGATGCTAGTGGTCATCTTGGGCTTGTAGGTATGTTTGTATTTTTATTGATTTCTTTTTTCTATTAACCAGTTTCTTTCTTTTTTAGGATCTTACATCTACTAACTGCCATCTCCATACCCCTGTGCCACTGCTGTGAGCCTCTGCTCACAGGGTGGCAATGGGTCCTATTTCTGGCCAATGCTGATGATGTGGCACCAACAATGGCAGCAGACGACAATGGCAACGTGGCACCACCAATGAGAACAGCCCCACCAACAACAACAATGGCTCCACCACCACCCCTCCCCACTGCCATACCACAACCAACACCATGTCATATGGAACCACCAGCCCACCTGCAAGCCACTGCTCATAGGGGGAGATGGAGGTGCTGAATGACAACACGAATGGGTGGGTGCAATGAACAACAATGTGAACAGGCTGGGACAATGAACAACACTGACAGGGGGGGCCAATGAACAATGATGCAAATGGTTGGGGATGATGATGATGATGACAAACAACAATGCAGGGGACTACGAACACCAATGCGAACAGAGGGGAGCTGATGAACGACAACATGAACAGGTGGTACCATGGACAACAACCCAAACAGGGGGATATGAATGACAACACAAACAGGAGGGGGGGGCAATGAACGACAATGTGGGGACATTTGAATGACAATGCAAACAGGGTGGGGATGACAAACAACATACAATGCCCCATCTTGCTACAAACGCAAGGTGGGGCCATTGTTTTTCTTTCTCTTTTTTGGTCTTTTTCTTTTCTTTTCTTTTTCTCTTCTATTAACAACCTATAACCACTGCAAGCACCTGCTCGCAGGGTGCTATGTAATTAATTTTATTAAATATATAGTAAACTTTAGTTAGAGACAAAAAATGCTGGAAAAACTGGTGGCGACTGGTTTTTTGGTTGCAGTTGCTCTAAGTTGGATGCCTGTTGCAACTGGTTGTGGTTGCTGGTTGCCCATCTTGGGGTTGAAAAACCAGACCAAACTGGACCTTAAAACACTAGGTAAGTATCTGTTTGAGGAGTACTCAAGGAAGATTGAGGCAGAGAGGCAGAGAGAGGAGGAGAGGGTGGCTCAGCAGGTGGCTGTCGAGACCAAAGTGAAGAGGATTGAGGAGCGATGGGACATGCTGATTGAGGTGTGTCAAACATTCTTGGCTGAAGTCCAGGCCAAAAATGTTTTGAAGGATGAGTTTTGTGATTGCACCACTGTGCTCAAGGTGATGCACCTCTCAATTAATCAGGATGAGGCTGTGGACGAGGAGGTGCCTGAAAATGTGCCAATCATTGAGCACATTATCAAGAAGTGGAAGGCCAATGATATGGAGGACAAAGGCGATGGTGAGGATGAGCTAGACCCAGAGCCTGCCATCATAAAGTGGGTCAGGATGGGGGAAGGTGATTTGATCACTTCCATGGGCCAGTAAGTCATTGGTTGACACTGATATCCTTCAAACTGATTTATCTTTTGATTTTGATTTAGTGTGATCACTGTGCTGGGCTGAAGACACCTCAAGAGTGTGTCGTGATCAAGGGTGCACCTAAGTGTGTGCGATGCACACATGGACTCCAGGGGTGTTACTGGGAGGGTGTGTCAAGGCGAGGCCTTCAACAAGGCAAGTCGAGGAAGCAGTTAGGCTTGAAGCGAGCCTCGAAGAGTACCAGGGAGTTGACGGAGGTATCTACCCCAAGATGAAGTAAGTGAATTTTCTTTGATGAAGTTTTTTGTTTCCTGATACTTCTTTTCTATTGTTTAGCGATATGCATTTGGGCCATCCAGCCCATTAAAAATGCCGAGGCTGGACCCTCCACCATTGACAAGCCCCCAAGATGATCATTGAAGGTGAAGGGGAAAGGTAAATTGTGAGAGATGGAGAAAAAGGCAAAGGACACAGACTGAGGAGTTGGTAGCTGAGTTGAGGTGGTCGAGGCTTCCATCAAGGATGGAATGACACCATCAGAGGTCGCCAGAGTTTGATGTCACCATTTTGCAGAGGTCCTTGTCCAAAAAAAACTGGAGGTAGAGATTTTGATGGAGGAGATCGAAGTTCTAGAGAGGAAGTGGGAGGAGTCCCAGTAGATGTTCTATTTTTTTTTTTTTTTTACGCTTTATTTTATTGTTTTTCTTGTGTGATTATTAAAATGAGACATAGGGGAAAGGCTCAGAAGTCCTTTATTGCTGGAAAACCCTGTTGAGGTTGCACAAACATGTTTCAAACGATATTGCGACTTGTAGTAGTACTCTGTTATAAATTTGAGATGTGATTTCAATATCGCAAGTAAAGAAAATAAAGGAGAATGCTCTAATTGTCTTCATCAATATTGGGAATAAGATAGGCAACACTCATTTCCAGCACCCTTATGTAAGCTGATAAATAAGCACCAAGGCTGGCCAAATGTTGGCTGCAAAAATTTTTCAAAAAATTTGAAGGTACAGGAGAGTCTCTACAGGCTGGCGACCATATCAACATTGGCTCGCCTGACTGCCACAGCCATCACAGGTGGAAGGGTGTGATGACCGTGGTATTTACGGTTGGCCCACGCAGCTTCCACACCAGACAAACCCTGGTCATACGCGGACATGAAACGTGCCAAACAATTCATGTATCTGTATAACACTAATCAGCACAACATGAACATACACTGTAGCTAAAACAAGCTTACCTTCTCATTTGGAGAAGAGGAACATCATTGAGGCAATTCAGCATATTTTTTTCCATCTCGACAATGTTAGCCGTGTGAGCCATAATGTGATATCGAAGCTTTGCAGCACCCCAGTATTGCTCTATGAAATTGAGTTCACAGTGATAATTCGGGTAAAAATCACAAATATGCCCGCAAGAGGTGACAAATTCTTCAAGCTGTGATTTCTGCAAAACAAAATCAGGTTGTGTGAACAGAATGCGCCTGCAGCAGCAGTTGGTACAGCCAGGCTCACACTTGAACCCTTCGCATTGCGCTAGAAGTCCATCCGCAGGCCAAAGACCACATTCCTTGATAATCTCTTCCATTCCTTTGAACCATCTGGCCATCGTTGGATGATCGTCGGGGTAATATAATTCTTGAGTACTGCCATCAGAAAAGGTTGCATTGCACATCCGGGCACCACCCTTGCGATGCCTCCAACCATTATTTGGATTCTTCCGGGCAGAGAGCATGTCATCGGCACGTTTCTGATGGCTTGGTGCATTGTCGAAGAGCCACAGACCAGTTGTGAAGCCATTTGTTTGGCCTTCGAAGATGTTGATCGTGTTGTCTACCTGCTTGATAAGATCATCAGCAGTGAAATAACTGTCCTGATTCTTCCCCGCTTTAAAAACAATTCGTGCTTCCCTGTCAAGTACAGCTCATTGGGACCAGTGACACTGTGCAGACAGAAATGATTCACTCATCCCCATCTGTCAACCTTCCCCATTCCAACGTCAAAAAATCCGAGACCATCAATGACACACCTGCACCTTTCTTTTGTGGAGTTGCTTTATCACCTTTGTATGACCAATGATTTCACCTCTGATCATTCTCATAAAAGGTGGACTCATTGTGAGTGACAAGGATCAGCTTGAAGTGCCCATCTGAGACATGGAAACCCACAGGGATCTTGTCAACATTACCATCATTGTCGCAAGTTGTCATCCTGAGCTCATACCCTTTCCATCTCTTGATAAAGTGTTCCCGATACTCGACAACATCCTCGCGCTCATGTCCATCGATATACATACCATTCTTTCTCCTGCTGTACCGCCAACCCATCCTATGCAACCAGAGTTGCGCTGTCCGAACTGTGATGCTTCACTTCTTTGCTCCCGTGGCCTCTAGCTTTTCTTGCATTACTGGTGTTGAAACAAAGTCTACGATATCTTGTGCTCGGATGTAGCCATTCTTTGCAATGCCTTGCAAATGAAGGTGTATTGCCTGTGCAAAATCCTCATCCTCGAGGATAGACACCTGAAACCGTCCATATTGATGGAATGGAAGTTTTCCTCAGCTCAGGAACTGATGAAGCCATGTTTGTAAGTTTCTTGCATGATGAGGGCCATGCCCCTGTAATCTTGACACAATTAATGAGGCCTCACGCCAGGTGTAGGAGAGTTCAGGATTGAGATAAAGGTTTGATGCACCCACCATTCCAGTCATGCATGCACGGAATACCACATCAATTTTCTTGTCCTTACTCATTACGGTGAGTGATGCACACGCCCGTCGAAGGGCGGGAAAATCTTTGCAGTGCAATTGGTCAAGTGCTGCATCAGATGCAGTTGCAGGAGTATCGTCTTGCGGTTTCTGACCATCTCGGAGCTGCTGCAAAAGTTCTGCAAAGACATGGCAAGGGTCAGGCACCTTGCATTGTTGGGATTCTGCAGGGTTTGGTGGGCTTTCAGGTTCGTTTTCAAGGTTTAGCTCATCTGGGTGGGGATCTGTTTCCTATTAAGTTCACAGTCAATAACTGAGTAGTTCTTCAAATCTGCAGTGCTGACTGTTTGCTCCAATGTGCCTGTCTTTGGTGAACTCGCTATGGTCTCAGGCTCTGAGTCACTGGAGATTGATTCTGGCTCCAATTCATTGGATAGGATCTGTGGAATCTTTGCTGGACTGCTCTTCCCCTTTCCAAACCATCTATCAATTGATACATATCCCTTCTTGAGAATGTGCATGTTTTGCAAATGCCTCTGCTTTGTCCTGTCTGAGTTTCCAAGGTACCGTTTTGGCCACTTATTTCCCTTCTCTCTCTCCCGTTCAGTTTCCACAGCAACTGCTTGAGCTTTCTGTAGCGCTTTGATGAAAGCTTCCAGCTTGGAAATTTCTTTGATCTCCATGTCATCTTCTTCTCTGCTGAGATCATCTTCGTCATCAGACTCATCATCTAGATCTGGCAACCATCCTCCCCCAACTCTTCAAACCGTGTGAAAATCTTGACAAGATCTGGATCTACAACAGGTTCTTGTAATCCTAAGTTGCTGATTGATCTCTCGCTGTGGCAATTGTGCAGATGACATGGCAGCACTGGTGCATCCTCGTCCTCAACATCCTCCATGTAGGCCTTCCGAGATTGCTTAGAACTCATGGAGAGATTCTGAATGCGAGATCTAGCAGCTTTGGACTTCAATGGCATGATAGAAGGCCTGAATATTGGGAGATCTGCGACCCTCCTCCTGCTCATTTCTTCCTTGACATATCATGTGTGGTGTCATGTGACCTGGCCAAAGTACTGGTGGCACATTTTTGAGTTGTGCCAATCCAGTTCAATAATCTCAAAAAGCCTTTTGACAAAAAATTCCATACCCCATTTTGTAAACCTTACTACTCTATCAGAAGGTGAAAATCCTTAAATGTTTTTGCAGGGGGTTGGTGACAGGTATCATAGCTACAATTCTCTGAGGTTAGAATAGTGAAAAGAGCAATGTGTGGTGGACAGAAGGTGTTGCAGAAAGTGATGTTTTATGCTTACATAAGGGTGCTGGAAATGAGTGTTGCCTATCTTACCTTCGTCGATGTTGCCGTCGACATCCGATGTTGTTTGAAGTTATTTGAGCTGATGTTTGTCAATATTGAGGAACTTCAGAGGAAGGGGAATCAATTTTCATGCTAGATAGGGAAGAACTCAGAAAGCGGCTACTGGTCAATGAAGAACTGAACCATTGAGCTTGCAAAGAACATAGGTGCCACAATAGTTTTGTGCGATAACGATAAGTGGGCCAAGATATCAAGCCCACATTTTTTGATTGAGAGCCTTCTCGATCTGTGTGTTTCGCATAAGTATAAGGTCACCGTTTTTAAAATGGTAGTCTCAAATAGTTCGCTTGTGAACTTCTTCAAAGTGTTTCACAGCTTCTCATCGAGTGGTGTAGACTCTGGAGTAGAGTACCTCGAGATCGGTCGAGCATTTCTGCAGCACGATAGTGTGTCAGCTGATCAGATCTGTGGATGAAAGGATTGAATTGGGTGGCGGCTGCAGATATGTTGCATCTGCTATATTGAGGGGGATGAGGGGATGGGAGCCCGTTATCATGAAATAGGGGGAACAGCCCATTCATTTTTGAACCTGCCCAAAATACAGAGTAGGTTCCAACAGACCATCGGGATTGATCACCATCGACAGCCTTGTAGAGTGACTGTCATATGTCAAAGTGGGCTTGCTCAATGAGGCCATTGGCATGAGAATTGTACCCACTTATTTGAATGTGATTAATATTATATCATTTTGCCAAATATTTGAGGGCAGCAAGAAATGCTGGGCCGTTGTCAGTAACAATTTTGTAAAGCGAACCCCATCGACAAATGATTTCCTCAAAGATCCAGTCGCCAATTGTCTTCACTGTTTCATTGTGAAGCATCCTAAATTCTGCCCAGTATGAGATCGAACATGGACCTTGCACTATATATTGGTATCCACCAGAAGGCAGCATGTGCATTGTATCAATGTAAACTTTTCCAAATAGAGGGGCAGGAGTGGCAACGATTGGCGGAATAAGGAGGTTTTGAGTCTGTCGCAGCTGACAGTAGTGGCATGTTTGGATGTACCATGCAATATCAGCTTTGAGATTAGGCCGCCAGAATTGTAGGGCGACATAAGATTTCATAGCAAAGATCATTTTGTGTCGGATATGGTCATGTGAGGATTGAATAATGTTAATGTGACGTTCTGGAATTGCTATGATCCTGTGTTCCCTGTGATGGTCTTTTCACCATAGTTTTCCTGAGTCTATGAAGAATTTGGTGCAATATCGTACAAAGGTAGTGTATACAGTATCTGATAAGTCTGGGGGTTGCACCATGTCATCTAACCATCTATGAACAAGTAGTAATCATTCATCTTCTTTCTTCACTTTGTCCGATCAAGGGAAGTCTTTGTACAAAACATCCTCCCCCTTACTGAAATCTGAGGCTTGGGCAAAGGTTGAGTAGGTCAATTGTGAGGAGAAAGGTCAGATTGAGATCGGGTTGATTTGGTGAACAAAGCCATATAGCTTGTCAATCCAATCGCCAAATTCTGCTTCTACTTCGGTATCATCATCATCTATTTGTCAAGGATGTCATGAGAGACCATCTGGTCCATGGTGTGTACCTGCAACATGGACCAGTGTGAAGTGGAAGGTTAGGATCGAAACAATCCATCGATTGATACTAGCGCTAGGTGCAATATCAGGATTTGAGAGCATGCCTTTAATATACCTTGCATCAACTTTGACGATAAGGTTTCAGACCCCTATTAAATACAATTGAAGTGTGCCAAGAGCACGATATAGACCGTAGAGTTCGAGTTTCACTTATGAGAACTGGGATTCATGGTCATTAAGTGTGATTGAACTGAATCAACTATTGTATCGCTTTTGAGGGTTGTCAGGATCACATTATGCAAGGAAAAAGCCAACTGCGATGCTCGACATGTTGACTGTGAGGATGACTGGAGCATTCAATGTATAGTTGATTGCTCAAATTGCTGGCAAGTTTAACAGAGCTTGCTGGAGATCTTCTTGCGCTGCTATCTGAGATGGACCAAATTCGAAGGGCTTATCTTTTTGAGTAAGATTGATTAGTGTGGCTGCTTGATGTGCAAAACTCTGAATAAAGATTCGACAAACTCCAATTGTTCCTAAGAACACCTTAACTTCAGTGAGCATACAACATGGTCCCCACTTCTGAATCTTATTGATGCACATTGGATCGGCCATTCGACCTTGAATATTGCATGGATGATCTAAAATGATATTTTGGGGATGCAAGCAAATAACTTTGGACCTGAGAATGTTCCACCACAATACTTCATGCGCTGGACGATGTGATTCAAATTTTCTAAATCCTCCCAGATGAAACGTCGAATGCTGGGGTTGTCAGTGATCATTTTGTAAGCTCCACTGATTGTTTGATATTCCAATTTCGGACCCTTAACTGGTGTGTCATTGATGTAAGGGATCATGATATGAGGGACTTCGGGTTGTAGGATGAATGTGACATCGTCGTGTAAGATTGGAACTGAGTTTGTCCAAACCATTGGTAGGGTGACAATTCGAAGCATGCCAAATGGAGTCTGGAAAGTCATTAGATCTTGAGATGATTCAGCTACTAGCCTTTTGTCAAATGCGACATATAAATCCAACATTCCACCACAAGTGCATCCCTCAAACTGTTCAGCCAAATGCTCAGGGATCAGGACAATGCCAGAATGCTGAATTGTTACTTGGTTTACCGGCTTGAGACTGTGGACTATTTGAAGTGATTTCACATCTTTCTTCACAATGCAAAACCATCGTGATCAATATGATGAATTCAATGACTCATATACTCCTGCTTCTATCTTCTTCTTCAGCATTTTGCAGATCTGTTTGTACAGACCAGGAGGTATAAGGATGTTACACTCAACCCAAGGAGTGTGAGGCATGACAGGGAATTCAATAGGAGGGAAGAAATTGGGTCAAAAGCTTCCTCATTTGTTTTTGGTCAATGGGAACCCCATTTCTTGGTTTCAGATAAAATCGTGCATGAGACTTCATTCTTGAGGCCATAGGAAATTGGCTGGATGATTCCGATTGATGATGCTTTTGCATTTGAGGGTATATTGAGGGGTCGGTTCAAATATTGGAGGGTGGGGATTGAGTGGAGGCATGTCCTTGAGGGGATTGCCCTCAATGCGCCAAATAATTTGGAACTGATTGGGTAGTCCAGCCACAATTGGGCGACCTTTCTGTGCAACTGGCTTGTACTTCTTCTTTGTCGATAAATAACTAGACTGGCAATTGTTGGAATAAATGGAGGAAGAGGAAGCATTCAACAAAGAAGTTTGCATAGGTTCAAAAACCATTGAGGTGTTTTGAGGAATGTGGAACTCATCGCATGCAGATAAATACAAGTAGGAAAGGGTCGCAGACAATTCTTCAGAGGAGTCAACTTCGGGGATATTTGCAGTGCGTTCGATAAATATGTAGGAGTCAGACGAGTCGAATGAGACAATGAAAGCACACCATTCCAAAATTTCATTCTCTCATGCTGAAATCCTCACGAGCTACCTTTTGACGATGGTGTGATCGTGGGATCGACAGAATAGTAGCAGTCCAAATCAAGTTCAGATCGCATATCATAATTGTTTGCACTTCATTCCAATAGTTTCTGATTATGCTTTCAGTTAGGATGTCGAAGGGTCATCCGAGTAGAATGTCATATGCTGGGTCCCAAATAACATGTATCTGCATGTACAGTGTAATGCCACTGAGATTGCAAGGCATGTTGCATGCTAGACCGAGTGTTTTGTCTATAGTGCCATTAGCAGACTGCATCGGAAGTCAAATCAAAGAATCATATGCTAAACCAAGTTCATGGCAGACATCTTCAGCCATCGAAATGATCAAAGAACCAGGATCAACGACGCTTTCTATCTGGTTATTGCCATGAACATCCATAATAACCAATCTAATCGAGGAAGACTCTTTAGCGACAATAAATGGTTAGGGGATTTCACCAGGTCAAAGACTGCTGATATAGGTTTTGTAGGGATCAGGTACTATTATTGCATTGGGACTGAACATGTTTGTCGCATTGTTTCCATCTTGTAGGACCCATTTTGGTGTGACCTGTTCTCTCCACTTTGATCAAACTTCAGGCGAGAGGGAGAGTAATTCTTCCAATGTGAGTGTAACGATTGGTATCTTCATCAACTGCAAAAAGATGTTGTGGGCAATTCTCTCATTCTGTACTGGTGCCTGTGTCATGTACGATGGTCTATCCTTCTCCTTTCCCTTAGATGCACCAGTGAAGTTCCATTCATGCAGTGGCAAGTAAGCATTCTCCCTAACTGAGGCATAAGGGTGTACTGAGGTTTGCATTGAAGGTTCAGCGGTCAATGGGAAAGTAGACGATGTGGAAGATGTCGATGTTGATGTCGGAGGTGTAGTCAGAGTAAAAGTGTTGACTGTTGTCAATGTGGACATTGACAGTGCTGGAGCTGGTGGAGTGGATGTCAAAGGCACAGGAGCAGTGGTTGACATCGCAGGAAGTGAACTACTAACATTGTTGTTCAGATGCAAAAACAGTTGACCACTTTGAAGTGCAAATATCTCTCGCTCGAGAGCTGCTATTCTGTCTTTGGAATCAGATGTCAATGCCAAACTCTGATAAAGGCCTTTCATGTCTGATGCCAGTGTAGAGACTACGTCTGACTCCATTATCGAAGTCATCCAGGCCAAAGTTGAATTTGTCAAAGGTGCCAATGGTGTGATACTGAATAGAAGTGTGGCTGCCAGTGCTACATCTGGGTTCCATTTCCACCATTTGTCAATGCATTCCTTGATAAACCTGCCAGCGATATTTTGAGGCGTGAACTGTTCATTTGGAAGTATGATCTTTCCTTCCATGTTTTGCTTACACTTTCCCTCATTCAAGTACAACTGACAAACCAAACAATCAGGGATAAAATGCCCCGGTAGACCACATAATATACAAAGGAGTGCATCAATATGTGCCTGTCTGTCTGCTGAATTAGTGCGAGGAGCTGTAGTCGACTTTGTACCTGCAACCTGCATAGTGATGGTGCTAGCAAACCATTCAAACATTGCACTCAAGTCTTTGGCTTTAATTGTAATAATCCCAGTTGATGATGTTTCCATATTGCCAATGTTTGAGTTCAAGAGTGAAGTCAACTGATGGAGTACTGAGTTTGAGGTGTTCGAACCTGCTAAAACAAACTTCACTGCATCGTGAATATTGTTGAGTGGATATGGATTGTCAGGATAGTGGTCAGGAAATTTGAGTTCAAGTTGCAGTGCAATTCAGGTCCATAAGCTGGGTTAGAATCCTTGAACATAAGCTCTGCTTTGTTCTGCTTCTGAGATCCTATTCTTTGTTCAGAGAAAGTGAGTAATGTTATAGAATGCCCAATAATACATTCCTAGATCATTCGCAACATGTAGTTGTTCTCCCACTAATTTGTCCATGTCCGATATGCTCCACTTGCATTCATCTTCTGAGCTGGGATAGAGTTTATGTACTGCTGTTCTAAATGCGTTGAATGAAGTGCTGGGCTGATGTTCTGGAAGCAATTACCAGAGTTCAGAAGAGTCAATGTCAAGGTAGTGGCAGGTGTGCTTCTTCATCAAGTCAGGGCTAGTAATGCTGCAGGTCAGGAACAACAACTCAAGCTTCTCAAAGTATTGTTGGAGCTCTCGAGGTTGACTAGGGTCGAATTTTGGAGCGGTTGAGTGACCACAAGCAGGCATAATGCTAGCTGTCTGAGCTGGTGCTGCCATTGTTGGCTGCAATGTAAGGGTAGGGTTTAAGGTTGAAGTTAAAGAGGTCAGGAAGGTGGATGGAGGTGGTGGTGTTGGGATATGCAGAGTTGAGGTCAAAGGTTTATCTTTGGATTCAGCTTCAGGTAGAGGTCATTGATTACTTCCTGGTTGTTCAGGAGTGTTGGAGGTTGTGAGTCATCAAAGGCAGTCTGCTGTTGGTCGAAGCTGAGGAAGTTGAGATTGGTTTGACGATGAAATGATTCAGAAACTCTTGCGGTGGGCTCCAAAAATGATGGTACTTGACCTGGAAAAACCACCAAATATGCCAATGAGGCAATCGATGATGTTATGCAAGTCAGAGGAAGGGCACAAGATGTTCTGAATGTCCATGGTCAGACCAATTGTAAGGCTACTGGTTAATATTGGCCATAGATGTAGTCCGATGAGAGAGGAAGGTGTTTGATGAGGTCCAATGCAGTATCGATCGGTGATAGGTCCACTGTGCACTCTAAACTCTGGGACCGTCTCCAGAGGCATCAAAACATCAAAACACATGCTCCCAACCCCTATGAACCATGCAACACCACTCCAAAACTATCTCGAATGACTTCGAATGACTTCAAACGACTTCAAACGATATCGCAGCACTTCAAATGCCTTCAGCCACCATACACCAATTGCACTGCCCTTGGGATACATGCAGCACACCTTGTAAGAGTTAGTGCGTCACATATCAAGCACCACCGGACACAAGGAGATACAACAACAGGATTTTAGGACGCGATTGTGGTGCTTTGACACCTCAATGATATATTAGATCAATGGGGACAGGTACCAGTGATAAATCATGTCTCTAGACGTTTCCCTTCTTATCGTCTTTCATTTATTCTATGATTTGCAAAGATTCTCTATTGTTTTATATCTTGCCTCATGTATTCCTCATGTTTTATTTCCTTTTTAGTATCACTTCTCCCAAACATATATAGCCTTGTACTAGCTACTTAGAAGACAGAGGACATCGTCCTCTCACTTCAATTGTCTGATTTAAGAGCTATTCTCTTGAGTCCAAGCATCTTGACTTAGTCTCGAAATTCAGTGTTTTATGCTGAATTTCCTCGAACCCCTCGTACTAGCTTCACAAAACTATCGCATATTGTCTATCCTCTCTAGACCCCTTTCTATGTCCTCATAGTCTATCCTCAGTCACCGTCAAAGGCATCTTCGTCTTCTATAAAGACCTTCAAGCTTCTTTGAACTTCATCGCACTTCATCGCACTTCATTGCACCTCTTCGAATACTCATTGAACTTCATTAAATTTTCCTCAGACGTTATTGCAGCACTTCGTACGCCCTCGATTATTATTGAACTTCTCTCGAACATCATCGCAGCGCTTCGAATACTTTTGAGCCTCATTGCACCTCATTGCACCTCATTGCACACCCTTTAGAGTCATTTTCATACCCCTGGTTTACAGCGGTGATATTTAGTACCACCTTGCAACCTTCCTCTAACTAGTGTTATACCAAGCGAGCCCTTATTGTGGGTTTTGTTTGGGTTTCCTGGTCGAGTACTATCAATCTGGAGCCCACCGCGAGGGGTTTCTAAATCATTTCATTGCCTAATCCATCTCGAATCTCCTGGCTTAGGCCAACACAAGCTAGAAACCTACAGATCGACACTCATCATGCCTTCGAATCTCTTGAACAATCGGGAGATATTCTTATACCTGTTTCTGAAGCAGAATTGACTCATCGTCGACTATTCCCTTCACCAATATCATCACCCTCAACATCATCTTCTACTTCTTCGTCTTCATCATCTACATCTTCATTCATCCTTCCAACAACTTCGACTCCTCTACCATCCTTCACACAAGTTTTAACTCCTACTCCTAGAAACATCGCATTCATGACTATGCAAGCAACAATGCCAGCTCGTGGTCATTCCACGGCTCCGAAATTCGACCCTACCCAGCCACGAGAACTTTGCAGATACTTTAACAAACTTGAATTGCTTTTCTCAGCGTGCAATGTCACAAACTTGGAGGATATGAAGAAACACGCTTGTCGCTACCTTGATATTGACACTTCCAAACTCTGGGAATCAATTCCAGAATACGACGCCGGCATTTCATTCCAGAACTTTCGCATCGCAATTCACCAACTGTACCCCAGTTCTGAAGACGATCTGAAATGGTCGATTTCGGACATGGACAAACTTGTCGGCGAACAACTTTGCATAGGTATTTACAATGCGAGCGATTTGGGATTATACTACTGGTCATTCTATAACATTACAAAGTTTCTATCTACTAAAGGCAGGATTTCCGACGCGGAACAAAGCAGAGCCTTTGTCAGGGGTTTCCAACCAGGCTTATGGGCTAGAATCGCTCGACGACTTGAACTAAAATTCCCTGATCACTACCCTGATGACCCCTACCCACTTGACGATATTCACGCAGCAGCTAAATTTGTTTTAGTGGGATCTATTGGCTTGGATTCTATTGGCTTGGATTCGACATCGCTACTTAGTTTGCATTCTTCAGCACCTTCGGCAATCCCAACAACATCGACATCTTCACCCCAAATTAAATCAGAAGACCTTATGGCAATTCTCGAGAAATTTGCAGCCACTCTTGTAACAGCTTTAGCAGGTTTGAAGACCACAAACACTACTTGACCTAACAGCAGATTTCGTTTGGAACAGCTCAAAACATTAGTTTGCATCTTCTGTGGGCTTACAGGACATTTTATTAGCGACTGCTTGGTTTGCCAGTCTTATATCAATGAAGGAAAGTGTAAAAAGAACACAGAAGGCAAAATTGTTCTTCCAAACAGTCAATTCACTCCATGAAGCATCCCCAGTTGTTTTATCAAGGACAGGATTGACAAATGGACTCAACGAAACCCTCTATCTAACCTTACCCCTTTGCTAATGTATAATATCGCACCTTCAACAGTTTCTTTGATGCCATCCAAGGGTGTTTACCAAATTAATGACTTATCCACAATGGCCGAAGATTGTATTGCACAACTTGAACAAGAGATATATGCTTTGCGAAGTGGTAAACCTTTTACGCGAACTGATTTGAATGTGCCAGTGGCTCCTACCTCATGGTCCTCAATCCCTGCGATGGTCGAATGATTCATCCCGCAACCACCAGCACCATCAATATCGTCCACAGTGACCAACCCACCTACTTTGAATACAGCACCATCTTCGATCTCCGAGCGATCATCGCAACCGGTAATACATCCCTACAATGGTGCTAAAGAAAACTCGTACCTACCTCCTCACAAACGTAACTTCACATCGATAGGCAAAGCAAAAGACGGCCCATCATACCATACCCAAGCTCCCATTCAAAAGGACAAAATCACCGAAGATGTCTTCACTCGATCAATAAAAACACCGATTATCACTCTAACCCCCGAAGAATTACTTTCGCTATTGCCCGAAGTTCGTGCGAAATGGAAAGAACAGGTCACTGCATGTTGTACACAACAACCCGAAGGAAATAACGCTACAAATCTCCTTCACAATGACATATTCATAATTGACAACCCTTATGAAACCTATATTAGCAGTCTTCGCCCTGGAGAAATACCCAAACCTTTTATTGCAGCAAAGGAATTGCATTCTATTAGATTGGTTATTATGAACATCAATGGAAGAAATCCAGTCGAAAGTGTAGTCGACCTGGGTTCATCAATCATCGCAATGTCAGAAGAAGTCTGTCACGAACTTGGTCTTGCATACGATCCTTCAATACACATCCCTCTGCAATCGGCTAATGGTGGTATTGACCAGAGTCTAGGTTTGGCAAGGAACATACCTTGCAAAGTTGGTAGCATCACTCTCTATATGCAGATACACATCATCAGCGATCCAGCATACAATATTCTGCTTGGACAACCATTCGATGTTCTCACAGAGAGTACAGTCAAGAATTATCGAAATGAAGCACAGACAATAACTATATTTGATCCAAACTCAACATGATCCTGTGCTATTCCGACTATTCCCCGATCTAATCGACAAAGAAGAGTAGTTTGCGAGGATTTTCACAACTAGAGGATAAAATCTTGGAGAATGACCAGTGTGCCCTCATTATTTCTTTTGACCATTCTAATTCCTCTATAACTATCGAGTACACTGCGATTATTCCCGATATTGACTCCTTGAACTCTTCAAACCCTATTTCCTTTTCTTCAATCCTTGCGAATTTATATTTAATGGCTAGTCGCCAGTATGCAACATCTTTATCGGGCCCGACGGCAACCTCTATGCACGACTTCACTATCATATCCCCTCCCCATGTCTTGTCAACCAACTCTATATACCCAATCTTTGCAGCATCAAAGAAGAAATACAAACCAGTCGCACAGAAGGTTCAGCTGGTTATTACTGAACTACCCGATCGATTTCGCATCATTCGAAAAATCACTGGCGACCCCCTTGAGCAAATGCCAAAACTCAATCCTCACCCCCCATCGTTTGTCCCTTCTCCCCGATATATGCTCGAATGCAAAGCTATCATTGACAAAAACCATTCCGGCAATTTTCTATGGCCAGAAGAACAAAAGCTTATGCACGATTTTATTTGAAATCACGAAATGGGTTTCACATGGACCGAACAAGAACGAGGAAGCTTTCACCCTGACTTCTTTCCTCCTATAGAATTCCCTGTTATTCCTCACACTCCATGGGTCAAACGTAATATCCCTATACCCCCTGGTTTGTACAAACAGATCTGCGGGATGCTAAAAAAGAAGATAGAAGCAGGAGTATATGAGTCATCGAACTTGTCGTATCAGTCACAATGGTTTTGCGTTGTGAAGAAAGACACGAAATCACTTCGAATTGTTCAGTCTCGAGCCTCTTAATCAAGTAACAATACAGCACTCTGGCATCGTCCCAATCCCAGAGCATCTAGCCAAACAATTTGGTGGACGCGCTTGCAGTGGAATGTTGGACTTATATGTCGCATTCGACGAAAGGAAAGTCACAGAATCATCTCGAGATCTAATGACATTTCAGATGCCTTTCGGAGCACTTCGAATCGTCACTCTACCGATGGGTTGGACAAACTTGGTCCCAATCTTACACGATGACGTAATGTTTATCCTACAACCCGAAATCCCTCATATCACCATCCCTTACATTGATGACACACCAGTTAAGGGTCCAAAGTCAGAATATTGAACTATCGGAGGATCTTACGAGATGATCACTGATAATCCAGGCATTCAACGCTTCATTTGGGAGCATTTCGGGAATCTAAATCATATAATCCAATGTATGAAGTATTGTGGAGGGACCTTTTCGGGTCCAAAACTTTACCTTTGCATTTCCGAAATAATTGTTCTAGGTCATCGATGCAATATTGAAGGTCGTATGGCTGATCCCACTCACATCGCAGCAGTTAGCAAGTGGGGGCCTTGTCGAAGTCTTACCGAAGTCAAGGCATTTCTAGGAACCATTGGAGTTTGTCGTATCTTTATTCGGAACTTTGCTCAACATGCTACAGCTCTAATACACCTTACGCGAAAAGATGTCCCTTTCGATTTCGGACTGAAACAAATTGCAGCACAGGAAGACCTGAAACAAGCCCTTATCACCTCGCCAGCCATTTGTGCCATCGACTATTCGTCCAACGCACCAGTCATACTATCAGTCAACACTTTGCACATTGCCATCAGCCTTTTCCTCGCCCAATGTGACCCCGACAATCTTCGAAAGCGCTATTATAGCCGATTCGGTTCCATTACGCTCAACAATCGCAAATCCTGATTTTCACAACCAAAGCTCAAACTCTATGGACTTTATCGAGCCCTTGGCGCCCTTTGACTTTATATTATCGGCATTCACAATCTTATCATCGAAGTTGATGCGAGGTACATCAAAGGCATGTTATCGAACCCTGATATCGCACCTAGTGCTAGTATAAACCGTTGGATTGTTTTGATACTCACCTTTCACTTCACCCTCGTCCATGTCGCAGGAACCCATCACGGTCCCGATGGACTTTCGCGATGTCCACCACAAGCCGAAGACAGCCAGCTCGATAATGAAGAAGACTTCGGAGACTGGATAGATCGACTTCATGGCTTTGTACACCAGATAAACCCGATATCGACTCGGCCATTCCCCTGCCATCAACAACCAATACTCGCCCTCTCCTCCGATATCACTCAGCAGAATGAAGTTACCTACAAAGGCATCCTGCGAAGTAACAATGCGAAAAGTGATGATGCATGACTACTTCGTGTTTGAAAGTGGTTAGGTGACTTGGTACAACCTCTCGATCTATCAGATGCAGAATATGCTACCTTCATCCAATATTGCACCAAATTCTTTATAGATTCAGGCAAACTATGGAGAAAAGACTCCCACGGCGCTCACAAAATTGTCGCCATCCCTGAACGCCGCCTCGAAATCATTCACGCAGCTCATGACGACATCGGACACAAGATGGTGTTCACTACAAAGTCCCTGATCGCTTTGCGATTCTGGTGGCCCAACATGAAGGCTGACATCGCTTGGTATATTCAAACATGCCATCTCTGCCAGGTTCGTCAGATGCGAAACCTTCTAATTCCCCCCATAGTTGCGACACCAGCTCTTCTATTTGGCAAAGTTTACGTCGACACTATGCAAATGCCTCCATCAGCCGGATTCAAGTACATTGTCCAAGGCCGATGTTTGCTCTCGACATATCCAGAGTGGCGAAAGCTTCGATGTGAGAACATGACAACCCTCAGCGACTGGATCTTTGAAGACATTATTTGTCAATGGGGCTCTCTTTACGAGATCATTAGCGACAATGGAAGCACTTTCATTGCCGCAATTGAGTATCTCTCCAAGTGCTACCATATTAACCATGTTCACATTAGTGGTTACAACTCTCGCGCCAACAGACTTGTCGAACGAAGCCACTTCGACATTTGCCAATCACTATTCAAAGCCGTCGATGGAGACCAAAGCAAATGGTCAAATGGAGCGCACTCAGTCTTTTGGGCAGAACGAGTTACAGTTCGTAAATGTATGGGTTGCTCCCCTTACTTTGTTATTACAGGATCGCACCCCCTCATTCCACTCGATATCTCCAAAGCCACCTACTTGCAACCCCCTCCCGCTTCGATCCTCTCGACTACCGACCTCATCGCCAGACGTGCCATTGCCCTACAGAAGAGATCCTCAGACCTCGAAGTCCTTCATTCAAAAGTCTTTTCGGCACGGCTTGAAGCTGCAAAGCGCTTCGAACAAGTTCACCAGTGAACGATTCGTGATTACAACTTTGCGAAAGGTGACCTCGTTCTACTTTGAAACACACAGATCGAGAAATCACTCAATCAAAAGATGTGTGCACGATACCTAGGCCCACTCATTGTTATTGAACGAAATCATGGTGGTGCTTACATCCTTTGCGAATTAGATGGTTCCATACTTCATCGACCCATCGCTGCATTCCGACTCCTCCCCTATCTCGCCAGAAAGTCCATCCCTCTTCCCCCAAACTTCCTCGACATCAACTCGAACCATCTTGAAGGACTTCAAAAGACTTCAGACATTGACTCCGACATAGACAAAAATTTTCCAGATATCGAACCCGACTAGCTATTCATTTCCTTTGTATCGAACATCGAACTTATAACTTTGTTCTCATTTAGTGTACATTACAAGTTGCGATATCGCCATATAGCATGGTCGCACAAACTCAAAAGGGTTTTTTGGCCATGATGATTTACTGAGCCTTTCCCTTATTTTTGTATTTCGTTTCTTTCCTCTTTCTTATCATTTTCTTTCGATTATTTACGAAGTTTTATTTAAAAAGATAGAATACAAAACAAAGTCCACAAAAACACAAAAAGAAAACCGTCCTACTCAGCCAGCAACCCTTCCAACCCCTCTATCTCATCTAACAACATCTCCAAATCAACTCACCTCTCTGCCAATCTCACCGCAATGCATTGATGACACATCGCTACCCCTTCATCCATCACCTCGCTATCCTCCACCTCTTGAACTTCCTTCGCCTTATCCCCTGATGGCGTTGAAGGTCCCATGACATTTTCAATGGGCTCGATCACCCTCACCACACGAATTCGAATGACTAAAACGATCGATTAGAGAGCTCAAAAAACATCAAATGACACTCATACCTGGTTTTGGGTGCAAATCTGGTTTCGCAGCCCCAAATTGTCTCGCTTCACCTTTGCAAAGTCCCCGCCTCGAGACACCTTGCCAGTAGCAACCCTGCGCTGCCTGAGTGCACTTTGTGCACTTCGGGGCTCCCTCCTTGACAATGCACGACGGCTGGGATATCATTTTAACACATCGATCGCACTACAACATTGATTAGCAGCCTGAAAACCCTTTGAAAACAAAGCGAAAACTCACCAGGCCTTCGAAGTCGAGAAGTCCACCCTCAGCAAACCTCCTCCGCTTGCTCTCTACCCCGTCCTTGATGATCTCATCCCCATCATCCTTGCCTCCCTCGATCTCCAATACCTTATGCTTCCCAATCCTGATTATCGGCAATCCTCCTAAATCTTCTTCCTCTTCCTCTTCTCCAGCCTCTAGCCTCTCAATTGCTTGCGCCTCTGCTGTGAGCTCTGCATTTCATCGCTGCAGTTCTTCTTTTGACAAAGTTTTAGCACGAAACTCAGCAAGGGCTGTGTTTCGAGCATCTACTAATGCCCCCCTCCGAGCCTCGATCTTCTCCTTCTTCGCATCTTCCTCTGCCCTGCGAGCCTCCTCCTTCTCCTCCTGAACCCGTCTTGCTTCCTCTTCCCTTCGCTCTTGCTCCACCTGCTCACTCAGATCTGCAAATAAAAAGTCTCCCCCCCACAAAAGCCATTCACGTCGAGCCATCAGTTTGAAAAGCTCAAAAACCTCATCGATGACCTGTTGCACGGTCAAGTCGTGTTCCTTGCCCAAATCATCCACCAATTTGTCATATTCTGCCTGAACATATCGCGTTAGAATCCAAATATCAAATTGGAATCGGAAACTTACCATCTTCTCACAAAAACCTCTCCCCCACACTTTGAAGTTGAGGTCTTCAGCGACACCGCGATCGGGCATCGATTTGGCATATTCGAGGATTTTGGTGTTGAGTTTGGCAAGAAGAGACATGATGAAAAATAGTGTCGAAGGTTTGGAGAGGTGACAAAGAAGAATGAGAGGTTTTTTGAGTTTTGTTTACAATTTCAACACAATCACACATTTTGCACGTGACTCCAATCGGCTGACTGGGACAGTCAGGATTTCAGTAAGGGGGAGGATGATAGGTCCACTGTGCACTCTAAACTCTGGGACCGTCTCCAGAGGCATCAAAACATCAAAATGCATGCTCCCAACCCCTACGAACCCTGTGACACTGCTCCGAAACTATCTCGAATGACTTTGAACGATATTGCAGCACTTCAAACGCCTTCGGCTGCCGTACACCAATCGCACTGCCCTTGGGATACATGCAGCACACCTTGTAAGAGTTAGTGCATCGCATATCAAGCACCACCGGACACAAGGAGATACAACAACAGCATTTTAGGACGCGATTGTGGCGCTTTGACACCTCAATGATATATTAGATCAATGGGGACAGGTACCAGTGATAAATCATGTCTCTAGACATTTCCCTTCTTATCGTCTTTCATTTATTCTATGATTTGCAAAGATTCTCTATTGTTTTATATCTTGCCTCATGTATTCCTCATGTTTTATTTCCTTTTTAGTATCACTTCTCCCAAACATATATAGCCTTGTACTAGCTACTTAGAAGACAGAGGACATCATCCTCTCACTTCAATTGTCTGATTTAAGAGCTATTCTCTTGAGTCCAAGCATCTCGACTTAGTCTCGAAATTCAGTGTTTTATGCCGAATTTCCTCGAACCCCTCGTACTAGCTTCACGAAACTATCGCATATTGTCTATCCTCTCTAGACCCCTTTCTACGTCCTCATAGTCTATCCTCAGTCACTGTCAAAGGTGTCTTTGTCTTCTATAAAGACCTTCAAGCTTCTTCAAACTTCATCGCACCTCTTCGAATACTCATCGAACTTCATTAAATTTTCCTCAGACATTATCGCAGCACTTGGTGTGCCCTCAATTATTATCGAACTTCTCTCGAACATCATCGCAGTGCTTCAAATACTTTCGAGCCTCTTCGCACCTCATTGCACACCCTTTAGAGTCATTTTCATACTCCTGGTTTACAGTGGTGATATTTAGTACCACCTTGCAACCTTCCTCTAACTAGTGTTATACCAAGCGAGCCCTTATTGTGGGTTTTGTTTGGGTTTCCTGGTCGAGTACTATCATCGGTATTGATGAAAGTCGATGAAGATCGATAAGAACAATGTTGAGTGATGTATATCAATGAAGGTCAATATGTGAATTTCGAGCAATTTATTGAGGGAAAATCGTATCGAAGGAGGATAGTCGATAACTGTGATGTGTTGGATTGATTTTGAACGTCGGGACTTAAGTAGGACGAGGGTCGATCGAGAGCGATGCTGTAAGGGGACAACCCCTGGGTAGGGTACCCAGCCCCTTCCTATGTTTATATCAGTCATGGACTCATTCCTACATTCCTTTCCATTACATTACTCTAGCTTTGTTATCATTTGGCTACAGCCTTATCTTGGACAGTTGGAGTAGTGACCCTTCTTTAGTTCATTATTATTAGGATTTCCTTTGCTTACAGCAATACACTGGCCATGCTTTAGTGCCCCTTCTCTCTCTGATTGAGTCTCCTCTTGTTGCTGCAGGGTCTTGCCCTTACAGATGCTAGTCGAAGAGGTTTCTCAACGATTGAGAAAACTTGTAGAAAGTTTTTGAAACTAGAAAAGAGTTTGGTCTCTTAAGACTTTATGTGAAGCGATGTATGAAGATCATTCCTTTTCTTTTCTCCCATTACAAAGTAGATACTACAGGCTTTTATATGTTTTAAGAGAAACTTCCTAAAATGGTATAGGAAACATGTGGAACATGAGGCAAAAGGATATGATATAGATCATGAGGCCAAAATGAGACTAGAGTTCAAACAAGAAGGTGATATATCATCTGCTGCAGGAGTAACAAGAAGAGGAAATCAAAAGGAGACTGTCCTTTGTGTAGGGACTGCGCTAAATGTCGCAATAATCTGCCCAGCAGGTTCTGTATGCGATAAGGGCTTGGAACGAGGCTGTCCTACTATCAGCAGGTCTGAGCACAAGGTAGAACACTTCCTAGTGCATG
Organism: Tricholoma matsutake; assembly: GCA_026075535.2. Lineage (NCBI taxonomy): Eukaryota > Fungi > Basidiomycota > Agaricomycetes > Agaricales > Tricholomataceae > Tricholoma > Tricholoma matsutake. The sequence goes on along the minus strand of AP026543.1, from coordinate 8,578,871 downwards.
GTACTTGATCATTGAGTCAACAAACATGGTGCCCAATGTTGTTTGAAGTTTTCAAGTTTGATCAATATTGCTCGATGATGACCGATGATGTTCAATTTTGGTCGATCATAGTCAAAGTGATCAGATATGTCTGACGTTTGTTCAGAGGGTTTGTAGAATGTTCCTAGGTAGCTCCAGAGTTGTGCGATGTAGTTTCAAAGGATGGTTAATGTTGCTAGTGATGTTTTGAGGTGATCGATATAATATTGGGATTGATAAACTTGGTTGAGGGTGGTCACACTGCTTCTGGGACTTCGTGGGAGTTAAGCAATGTGATTAGAATGTGGTTGTGATGCTGAATTGGCCCTTGATCCAAAGAGACCACCTATCAATGGGTATGGGAATACCCATGGTATCACATGACAGTGTACACAGGTATGGGTATGGTATCCAAAAAATCAAACCTGTAGCACACCACAACCCATTGCACAGTGTTGTGGGTTTCAACGGGTTCTGGATTCAGCTTTATTTCCACTTCTAACTGACCAATATTTAGCCTACATGGTAGAGTATTTGCAAAGATATGAGGGATTTTGTGCTTGAGGTTGGGCCAAAGGTTGTTTTGCTCTATCTCAATAATTAGGTATTTATTCCCCTTGCAAATTGGTATTATACATTGAGTATAGTATATCTACACTCTCCCCAAAGCATTAGCTAAATAACCCAACCATTCCTTTTTTGTATGCACCCCTTCCTCCTAGTTTACCTAAGAAACCCATCCCACCATATCTCAACACCTCAACAGATCCTTTCGCAAACTTGTATTTTACATTATATATAGTATATATACACCTTCCCTTAAGCATTAGTTGAACGACTTAACCGTTCTTTTTTGGTATGCACCCCTTCCTCCTAGTTTACCTAAGAAGCTCATCCCACTATATTTCCACAATGCCTCAATGGATCCTTTCAAAAATTTGTACTTTACATTATATATAGTATATATACACCCTCCCCTAAGCATTATGTGAATGACTTAACTGTTCTTTTTTGGTATGCACACCTTCCTCCTAGTTTACCCAAAAAGCTCATTTACTGTATTTCAATGTGAGCAGTGTGAGTCAGGGCACCATCTACTAGGCTTGCACACCCTCTGGAACCAAAGCAGTATGTAAATGGATGCATGTAGAGGTGGGGAGTGATGGAGGAAGAGCTATGCACCAGAGACCAGGTTGAACCAAGTAGTCCCAAAAAGGCAATAAACCAAATCCCCCTTCACATTGGTGCAAAAACCTTTGTATAACACTTGTATTGTATTACTCTATACTTAAACTGCCAATTACACACTATAGAACTTGAAAAATGGCAGGTAGTTACTGTGGTGAATCAGACCTGTGGTATTCTCAAAATAACCATGGTAAAAAACCAGCACTAGCAGTTGCAGTGTTCAAATGGGTGCGGTTTTGACAGGTACGGGTGCAGTGTGGGAGAATCTTACCCATGGTGTGACCTGTGTTACACCCTATACATGTTTTGCTGATTGAGGTGCTGGCCAGTTGAGGATGCATGCTACTTTTGATTGATCTGCTTCAATCCCTCGTGCAGAGATGTGATACCCTAAAATATCAATTTCTGTTGTGAACAATGAGGATTTCTTTAATGAGCAGTAAAGTTCTGCCTTGTGTAGCACATCAAGTACGAGGTTGACATTGGTCTTGTGTTCCACCAGTGAGTTTGACCAAGTGATGATGTCGTCTAGATAGATGTGGCATTATTTTTCTATCAGATCTTTGAGTGCAAGTGTTACCCTGTGCTGGTGAGTTGCCAGCGAATTGTGCAGGCCCATTGGCATCACGACCCACTCCCACAGCCCAAAGGGTGTGAGTGTGGTGGTGTATTTGATGTTGTCAGGGTGAACAAGGGTTTGGAAGAATGAGTTTGTCATGTCAATCTTCCCCCAAAGTTTTCCTTTTGTGCAGTCAGCTAGGATGTTGTCTATTTGAGGGAGAGGGTAATTGTCCAGGATGGTGAGCCGATTCAGGTGTCAGTAATTGTTAACCCAATGGGAAAGGATGGTGGGGTCCACTTTTGGGATTATGAAAGATGGTGAGGCATATGGTGAGGAAGATGGGCATATCCTTCCTGCCACAACATGCTGGTCAATCAATGTTTTCCATCCTGCGTGGTACTTTTGTGGGCAACCATATGCTCGGGATACTGAGACGGGTGCTCCTGGTAGCAACTGTATGTGATGGTACATGTCGCACAGTAGGTCTTTGACGTGGGGGATGTCTGAGGGGAAACAATCATAAAAGGTTTCTTTTGTCTGCTTGTCAAGTTTTTGTAGTGTGGCTTCTCCTGGCACAAGAGGCAGAGCAATATATTACCCTGGAGAATATGTTGGGAATAATAGGAAAAAAAGACACTTTTTCCCTGGGGAAAAATAAAAGGAACCATCAGTAAAAAAATGTTGTTTTTCCCACACTTTTCTCTTTGCTCTTGCTCAGCAAAAATAACTCATCCATTCTTGGGAGAAAATCAGGTGAAAATGGAGGGGAAATATATCTTTTTTTCCACATTTTCTCTATATCTGGTGAAAATAACATTTTTTCTCCTGACTTCCACAATTTTTTCACCTAGAAACAGATTAGTTATTTTTCCACAGAGAAAAAACTGGGAATATGTGGGAAAATGACCTTTTTCCCCCTAATGTTCACAAGTTTTTCTCCTGGAAACAGATTAGTTGTTTTCCTGCAGCAACCAAAAGGACAAAGTGTGGGAAAATAACATATTTTTACTGATGGTTCCTTTTATTTTTCCCCAGTGAAAAAGTGTCTTTTTCTCCCATTATTCCCAACATTTTCTCCCGGGTAATATATTGCTCTGCCTCTTGTGTGGCAGTTGCTCAATTCATGTTTTGATGGTTGCGATGAGGTCTGGTGGACCAGTTGTAAATCTGGTCATATCAAAGTGTTCAGTGTTTTCCTCATTAACTCCATATGTACTCATGCCTTTTTTGTTTCTGTTTGCCCAGTTTTAATTGCTCATGCTTCAAGCTTCCGACACTCAGCAGGGGATTTCATTTTGTGTTTCTGATGTGATTTAGGGTCAGGCAGGTTCAGAAGATCATACCCAGATTCTTTTGCTACAGCAGTTCACAAGTGTGTGTCGACAACACTTTTATTTTTCACCAGAAAGTCGAGGCCAAGTATTAGGTTGGTGTGAAGGTCTGGACAAATGTTGCATGGATAGCTTGGGAATGCCAAAGGGAATCAGGGGACTGGATGTACAATCTTCAATACTGAGAGGTGTTGATTTCTTCTTCTTTGTGAATGCACCTGAGATGGAAAGTGGTTTGAAAAGCAGTCATGCAGTGAGACACAGAATATCAGCGAGGTTGCTAGAAATCAAGACTAGGGGGGAGCTGTGGTCAATTAGAGCTTGAATGGGGGTGGCTGTGCATGTTGCTAGAGCATTGATGCAACAGGCCAAGAGCAGGGGAGAATGAAAGGGGAAGGAATGTACTCGTCTACCTTATTGGCATCAATGAATTCCTCCAAGTCGTTGTTGCTCTCACTCTCTTTGAAGATGGTGTCTGCCTTGAAAACTGCTGTGACAGTTGTGCTGGTGGTGGCATTGATCTTTTCATATGTGCCTTTGGCCTTGGTGGCATTGGCTGCCATTACCTTTTTGCAGTCTTCAAGTGTAGGGCGTGGGTTGGTGCAGTTGTGCCCAATGTGTCCAGCATAGCACGTGAAGGTGGAGCAGGGTCTTCTCATCCTCTGTGAGAGGGTTGAGTGCAGTGGATTGGGAGGCAGTGGATAAGGCAGGGGTAGAGCTGGAGGTGATGTTAGGGACAGCAGAATCTCGCAAAATGTTACCACTCTTTGCCATGCACACAACCCACACCGCATGACTAGCTTGCAGATCCTGTTCCAACAACTGAAGCCATTCCAACCACTCTTCAAAATCTGTGATGGTGTCCAGAGTGCCCTTGGTTGCACCTGGAGCGACACCATTGTTGGTTTTGTAGAGGCATTTCATGCCATCAGAGAGATGCAGGATTAAGTGGAGATGGAAACAATTAGCAGGGATATGATAATCAGAGCTGGCCATGCCCAGTTTGTCATTGGTATTATGAACTGTGTTGATCCAGGTGAGGAAGCTGTTGGTACCTTGTGCAGTGATTTGATCTTGTACTAGCTCATCCTCCCAAGACTGGGGCAAGAATTTCTTCTTGAGAGCAATGAGGAACACTGGGAAGGTGAGAGGGAGTAACTGGGCCTCCTTGGCATTGATCCAGGACTGGATTGCTGTGGATTCAAAGTTGTAAATAATATTTCCTATGTGGTTGTCCACTGCAACGTCCTTCATGGAGAAATAGTGATGACAAGTGTTCTCGAATTGGCAAAGGACCTTGATTGTCAAATGCCCAGCAGAGAGGATTGGAGCTGCAGAAGGGAAGGTCTGTCTGACTTTGGCTGAGGCATACAGGGTGTCTGTGGCAGGGTTCATAGTGCTGAATAAGGAGGGAGGTTCGGAGTCTGAGTCTGAGGACTGGTGCAGGGCAGTGTGTCTGGTGTTGTTACTATTCAGCAGGGGTGGGGAGGTGTTGGAAGGGGGAAGGGACAATGATGGTGAGAGTGGTGTGTTCAATTGCAGTATCAGTGCTCATGCTTGACTCCTGGTGGTGAGCAATGTGGTTCTTGAGGGATGTTGAGACAGGTTGGTGTTGTGTGTACGGATGTGGGGAAAGAAAAGGATTGGTTGTGCAGTGCTGGGGTTATTGCAAGGTTTATATATATATGCAAGACTGGGCTATATGTGTGAGGTTGATGGTATGTTGGGGATTGGGGATGGGTAGTGTGATTTCACAAAAGGCTTATCACATTTGTACTGGTTCTGATGTGGACATGCTTCTTGCCCAGAACAGATATATTGCCGCCTCTTTTTGGCAATTACTTTACCACCTACTTCCTTTTGGTGGTATGTGTTTTGTGCGGGTGGGACTGGGAGAAGTTTCTTGGTGATTGGGTTTCCAGTGCAGTGGGGTTTCAATTGGGGTAATTGTATGTCAAGTTTGTGTTTAAAAAAAAGTGTAATGGAAACACCCCAATGTTTCCATCACTTAGAGGAGCAGGACAAGCTAAACAGGAACTTGTTATCACTGTGGACCTAGCACAATATGATTTTCAGCCATTTAAATTCAGAAATGTGAATTTCCTAACATAAATGGCTGAATTCAGGGTGGATGAATTTGGGATGAATTTTCATCCCAAATATTTCAGCCATCCAAGGGATGGAGTTCATATGTGTTACATTACAAAATATTCTTAACCTAATGGGATGAATTTTCATTTTACAAGGGGATGAAACACAGGGGATAATTTAAATCAAGATGAGGGTATGGATTTGCAACCATCTTAATGTGTGAATTTTCATCAAACTTTTCAACAATTTATGGGATAGTGTTTCCTGCCACAAAGGTGTGAATAACAGGGTGTGTTTTCAGCCTGAAATAAAATACAAATTTCATACTATTATGAGATGATTTTAGTAGGGAAATTTCTTTCATTAAATATTGAATTGACTGTTGAACACTGTTCCTTCCTCAGGTATTATTGTTATTGTTTTCAGTCAGAATGAGAGGATACTTTTCACACTTCAGGATTACAAGTGTTAAGAGAATTTTTTTCATCTCAAAAAAGGGGATTTTTCATTTGTGTTGTAATTGTTTTACTGACAAGTCATTTGCAGCCCACCCTCAACACATCACATGATGAATGTTGAACATCACATCACATCAACATCAACCATAACCACCATGCCGCCATCTCACCTCACCACAACCACCACCATCGACACTCCCCCCTCTCTCCTCTCTCTTCCCATGACCCCAATGCTGTCAATGCTGACTCCCACGACAACAAACACAACACTGGCAACACCACCTGTGGCCACAAATGAGCCACCTCACTCACAACGCAGCCCAAATGACATGAATCATCATTTGGGCCATAGTAAGTTTTTTTCTTCTATAATTCATGTTCATTTTACTAACTAAACTATTACTTTATGTTTAGGGAAAAAATAAGGCCTACAATGCACAACGGGAACAATGGGAATGACAAACGACAAATGGGAGGGGTGGAGATGGGCGACGACGACGATGACAGTGATGGTGATGGAAGATGGGACAGCAGCGGGAGGCCTGTATAGCGGGATCCACCAGGTAAGTACACCACCCCCTCGTTTACCCGCCACATCATGCTGACGATGCCCCCACCTCCTTCCCCAGAGCTGGACAACAACATCCAAGAAACATCTGCCCCATGCCCATGAGCAATTGCTTGTGGGGTAAATCATGGGTGCTCACTGCCAACGCCATCCATGCCCCACACCAGGCCACTGCAGATGACACGGCACCCGCCCCCATGCCTACGAGCAACTGCTCGTAGGGTGGGATCGCAGGTGCAGCCTGTCTACTATGACAGGGTGGGGAGGGGATGACACTGCCAGCACCAGCACCAGCAGGACGACGATGGGACGCAGGGGAAGGGGGACAACATGACAATGGAGGGGGATGACACCCACCCCACGCCTATGAGCACCTGCTTGTAGGGTTGATTGTGGGCATCTACAGTGATGGAACAACAAGGGGGACAACACGACAACAAGGGGGCATGACAACGACACCTGCAAATGAGCCCCATGACGACCAAAAGTTTTTTTTCTTTTCTTTTTTTCTTATTCAATTGTAGTAATAAACAATTCTACTTCATTTTCTAGGGAAAAACTCGACCAGCTATGCTGAAAATGGGCACCCCGACCCCAACCAATGATATGCAATGTATATCATTGTTTGGGGCATGTAAGTTTTTTTCTTTTCTTTCTTTCTTATTCAATTATACTAACCATTAGATTAATTGATTTTTTAGGGAAAAAACTTGAGGAATCACCCCAAAAACAGGCACCCCATGCCCCAGGTGATGAACAAAGGAGGAAACAAGAGGGGCAGAGCAGGGAACAGACACCTGCCACACATCCACAAACAACTGCTCATGGGGTGGATCACAGGTGCATCCTCTGATGACGGGGATGAGGGTGACAATGAGTGCAACCTGGCACCCAGCACCACCACCGAGACAACCAGGCCACAGCACCAGACCCCTCTGCTACAAGCAACTGCTCGTAGGGAGTAAGGCTGGTGCATAGGAGGCGGAGACGACACAGCAAGGGGGACAGGGACAGGGATGACGATGATGGGGACGTGATGGGACAACAGGCTGACAATGAGGCATCAGGGGTCTGGGGGATTTTTTTGCTTCTTTCGAGTAGATTTTGTATCTTAGTGGCTTGAAATTTACTCTGATACATGATGAAACTATTCTGTCAATGGGATTAAAAAACATTATTAGCAGGTTCTTTCATTCCTCTTAAACCCCTGGAAAGTTGATGATATTCAACCCAGTGTTATTTATGCCTATATAAAGATGAAAACCATCCCATGGGATGAATTCGGTGTGGGATGAACTGGGGACAAAATGTGGGAGGTTTTCATCCCATCGACTCATCCCTTACAGGTAGGAAAAGGCATTCTTTTTCACTCCTCTTAGTGGTAGATTTTCATGCCAACTCCTGATGAAACTTATTCCATTTTGGGGTTTATCAATACATGAAAACTATACCATAAATATATCATTTTACACTATCTAAAGGTATGAAATGTGGGATAGTTTTCCTACCCCTCAGGCCCCATAGTGTTGTGATTGTAAGAGACTGTTAAGAACTGATCCTAGAGGGTTCATCGGAATCTGCTCAGACACTGCGGGTGTTGTTTATGGAAGGGTGTCGGGTCATTGCGGATTCTGCAGGAGGGGAAATGGAAAGGACTTGGCTTCAGCTTGTAAGAAGCTGCACCCTTCACCTCATCTGGTGTCCTAATTTCAAGTTGGAGGTTTGGAGGTAGGAATGGGAAAGTGTGGGTAAATGCGGGAAGGAGTACGGAGGGACTTAGGTTAAGTTCAGATGAGGTTAGAACTTCAGAGGGAGACTGGAGGTCGAGTTGAATGGAGTTCAGACTCTTAGAGAACTGAGGTTGGAGTAGAAGGAGGTTTGGATTGGCAGATTAAAGTCGAGTCTATGTCGATATACGAACTGAGGAATACAAGGCAAAACTAACTAAGCTTAAATACTGTAGTCTGGAATAATGTGGAACAGGAACGAAGACTGCGGCAGTGTCTTGACTGCATAGATAAATTATCTAGCGGGAGCCACACAGGAATCTGTAGTCAAATTTGCAATAGAGACAGCAGCCTTGGGAAGGCAGCCTGGTGCACAGTAGTGTGGGCAGTGCAAGGTGGCCGGGAACAAAATCGGGAGGCGTAGACAAAAGTCATGTTTGACATGCAGGAAAGGGTTGGATGGATGCAGGTTCCGATCAGGCAAGGAACGGTTCTTGACAGTATTTCCCCCTTAGTGCCGAGCCTATGAGGCACGTGAGGGTTTGAGTCCGAATGAGGAAGTTAGTTGAATTTCTGAATGCAGCAATTGGTTGAAAAAATTTTCACGTCATTTCCTACTCTCATCACGTATCAGAAATGTCCACCCCAGCAGTCTCTGCACAGATCAAAATGGCCGCGATGAAGGCCCAACACGAACAGAGGGAGTGGGCACTGAGGGAGCAGATGGAAAGGGAGATGAAGGAGCTAGAGGAAGTGGCAAGGGAGGAGGAATGCCAGGTGCAGGAGGAGCAAAAGGCAGCAGAGGAGGCTGCAAAGGCTGAGGAGGCACACCAGACAGAGGTGTGGAAAAAAGAGACAGTGGCCGCAAGACGAGCAGAGAAGAAGCGGATGGCTGTGGACACGGGATTGGGCAATGAGGCCGAGGGGAGCAAGTCCCCAAAGAAAAAGAAAGTTGCCAAGTCAAAGGCGCAAGTGGGGTCGGAGGGGTCGGAGGGTCCAGTGCGGGTGCAGGCTGCATTGCCCTGCAAAAGGTGTGTACTTGTTTCCCTTTTCAGTCTCTTTTTACTGACAAGTGGCCTAGATGCAAATATCAAAAGATCGCTTGTTTCAAGATGGGTGTGAAGGGATGCGTGTGCGACAACTGCATGCACGTCAAACATAAGTGCGAGGAGGTAGTGTGGGAGGGGCAGGAAGCCCCTGCAGCAAGACCAGTGGGAACGACAGGGGTGGCCGGGGAAAACCCAGAAGTAATGCAACAGATGATGAAGTTGATAAGGAAGGGATTCGCTGAGGTGGCCAATGCGGTGCAGGAGTCAATGGGGGAGATCTGGGATGCTTTGGACCCAGAGTGGGTGGAGGAAGAAAGTACCGGGGAGGAGAGCAACGAGGGTGATGAAGAGGTGGAGCGGGCAGTGTGAGAGTCCTGGCAGGAAAGACATGGGATCTGCAAATCTGGAGATGACTGGGCGGCCTTCCAGAGATATCTGGAGAAAAGGCAGGCAGATGACAAGGAGGGGAGTGAGAGTGGAGATGAGGAGGGTGGAGAGAAGGACAAGGGTGGAGAAGAGGGTGAGGTTGGGGGACATGGTGACGAAGATGGAGAGGGAGAAGTGGAGGTAGTCTAGGGATCCGGTCAGATCCAAAAGAATTTTGTTTTTTTCAATAACATTTGTTTCTGAGTTCAGACTGAGTGAATAAGTAACGTGAATAGTCCTTAAGCGGGTAATGGTCCGGGTTTCTGCGGGTAGCAGGTGTGAAAATCTGCAAGGAGTTCTTGGGCATGGTCAAGTTCTGTAACAGGTAGCCAGGAAGTCTCTTCGTCGGTTCCCTGGTAACCTTCCCATTGAACGAGGTAGAGAATCTTGCAGTGACATCGGTTGTCAACTTTGGAGTCGAGGACTTCGGCGATCTCATATTCGAGCTCATCGTCGATGGTGATCAGAGGAGGTGGAGGTTGCACTCAATTTGGAATTGTGTTTGGGAAGTGTTTCTCTAGTTGAGAGACATGGAAAACAGGGTGAATGGCCTGCATGTGATCCGGGAGCTGCAGGGTGACTGAGTGAGTGCCCGGGTGGGTGATGATTTCAAAGGGGCCATGGTGCTTTTTGGAAAGTTTTTTGGAAGGACAAGTGGTGCAGATATTTTCCGCAGTGACGTAGGCAGAGTCACCAATGTTGAAGTTGGGTGCGGGTGCCCAATGTTTGTCTGCAGGACCTTGATAATGCTCTTGAGCAGCTGCAAGCTGTTTCTGAAGCTCCTGATGAAGGTTGTCTAAGTCAACAACAAACTCGCGGGCACGCTGTGAAGCTAAGTCGCATTCTGGAAAGACGGAAATGTTTGGGTGATAGCCTTTGTTGGCAAAGAAAGGGGATACACCTGTAGAGGTGGAAGGAGCATTGTTGTAGGCAAATTCACCCAAGGGTAAGAGGTGAGACCAGTTGTCCTGCTGATAGTTGCAGAAGATCTGGAGGTACTGCTCCAAGGTCTGATTAAGTCGTTCTGTCTGACCATCACCTTGCGGGTGATAACTGGAAGTGAAGTGGATCCGCATGTTGAGTGCTTTTCCGAGGGAGTGGAAGAAGTGGGAGACAAACTCGGATCCCCAGTCGCAAGTGACGTGCGACGGAACACCATGCTTGGAGAAGATGTGGAGGACGAACAGGTTGGCTAGTTCTTGGGCTGTGATTTCATTGACAGTTGGGATGAAGATGCCTTGTTTGGTGAGATGGTCAACAATGACCAGGATAGTGGTGTGACCACCGGAGTCAGGTAGTTGCTCAATGAAATCCATGGAGATGGAGTTCCAAGGTCATTCCAGAACTGGAAGTTGCTTTAGAAACCCATAGGGCTTGTGTCAAGGTGATTTGGATCATTTGCAAGTGGTACAGGATTCGCAGAATTCCTGCACAAAGGAGCGGAGGTTTGGCCAGACATATTCCCGGCGTACAAGCTGCTGGGTTTTGTTTTGTCTGAAGTGGCCAGAGAGGATGTGATTGTGTTTGTACTGAAGGACCTTGAGGTGAAGATCCGCGACATCCAGAACATAAATCCAGTCAAAGTGGCGGAGAAGACCTGCCTCATCTATGGTCCAGTTGGGGTCGACAGGTGTTGGAAGATGTGTGGATGATAAAGGGTCAAGGGGTAGGGAGGTGCGGATGTCGTGGTGGAGTTTCTCAACATCCATGATTACTGCTTGTCGAAGGATGGGTGTGGTGAAATAGGTGGCGTGAAGGGAAGAAGTGAGCTGTTCCTGTGTGAATACAGGTCAGAAGTTGGTTGGGTTTATGAAGGCAAAGTTGCTATTTCTCTCTTTGCGGTAGGCATCCCAACGTCTAGTGAGCGCATCTGGCTTGGCCCCTAATTTTCCGGGGTGGAAGCAGATGACAAGATTGAACTGGGAAAGGTACTCAGACCAACGGGCCTGGCGGCGGGTGAGCAACTTGGTAGTGCTGAAGTACTCAAGATTTTTGTGATCGGTGACCACATCAACCGGGTTTGCAGAACCCTCGAAATACTGCCGCCAGTGTTTGAAGGCTTCGAAAATGGCCAAGAGTTCCTTATCATGGGTGTCATAATTTAGTTCAGTGGGATTGAAAGAGTGGGAATGAAAAGTGACTGGATGGATTTCTCCATCTGCAGTGTAAACCAAAAGGATAGCCACTAGGGCATAGTCGGAAGCGTCAGTTTCGAGTACCATCTGTGAGTCAGGTACCCATTGCGTTAAGACAAGGGTGTGAGTGAACTCTTGTTTGAGCTTTTCAAAAGCGTCGCAGCACTTCTTGTTGAAGTCCCAGGGTGCGGATTTCCATGTCAAGCAGGTGAGTGGGATGACAATGTCTGAATAGCCATTAATGAAGCAGCGGTAAAAGTTGCAAAAGCCTAAGAAGGATTGAATATCCTTAACTTTTCTAGGCTTGGGTCAGTCAAGCACAGTTTTGACTTTATCCTCAGACATCCGCAGTCCATCTGGTGAAAGGATGAAACCTAAATATTCAACGGTGTCTTTGTGGAACTCACATTTCTGTGGAGAGGCGTAAAGTCCATTTTTCTGGAGACAATGGAGGACTTCTTTGATGTGAGCCCCATGCTGGGACTTGTCATCAGAATAGATTAGGATGTCATCGAGGTATACAATGACACAAACATCCAGCATGTTGCTGAAGATGTCATTCATAAAACGCTGGAATGCTGCAGGTGCATTAGTGAGTCCAAAGGGAACCACCAACCACTCGAAGGATCCATAGCGGGTGCGGAAAGTAGTTTTCCACTCATCACCATCAGCGATGCAGACTAGGTGATAAGCATGCTCCAAGTCTATTTTGGTGAATAAGCAGGCTTTGCGGGGAGAGTCAAGTAGGTCAGAAATGAGAGGAAGTAGGTAGTGATCTTTCTTTGTAAGACAGTTAAGTCCTCAGTAGTCGACACAAAGTCGGAGACTACCGTCCTTCTTCTTGACAAAGAGAATCGGAGCACCATGTGGAGACTTGGATGGGCAGATGAAACCTGAGCGGACATTTTCATCAATAAAGATTTGTGAGGCTTCTAATTCAGAGGGGGAGAGAGAATACATTCGGCCTGGAGGCAGAGGAGTATTGTCTTCTGTCTCTATCTTGAGGTCATAAGACCGATGCAGAGGAAGGGTATCCACTTTAGTCTTATTAAAGACATCAGTGAATTCGTGATACTCGGGCAGAATATTGGAGAGGTTGGATGAGTTAGCAGATTGGGCAGAGTGGGCAGATAACCCTTCTGGAGCAAAGGTCATCTGAAAAGCTACTGCCCCAGGAAGTTTGCTAGCACATGCATAAGTGCCAGCGTTGATGAAGGAGATGTCAGGGGGTGTAAATTTAGGAGGAATGGGGGTTTTGGAAAGTGTGGAGGAATCGAGGATTTCTACCAGAAGATTTGGGGACAAAGGTGACATCAAGGGTGCTGGACCTCTATGATCTGCAGAGCGGAAAGCGAGTTGGCTTGAAGACCAGTCAATCAATGGATTGTATGCTTCAGCCAGTTATGACCGAGTATGGCGGAACAGGAAGAGTCGAGCGAGGTTACATAAAATGACAAATTGAATACTTCACCGGCAGGGAAGGTGACCAGAAGTTTGACAATCTGAGTTATGGTGGAGTTGCAAGATCCATCAAAGAGTCGTAAACCGATTGGGTTAATGGATTCCGTGCTGAGTTGGTTTTTCAACATGAAAGAGGAGTCAAGGAAGCAGTGGGAGGAGCCAGAGTTGATAAGGGTTCGGAAAGGGGCGGAAGAGTCAGGAAAGAATAAAAGAATGGTCAGGGAGTCAGGGTCAGAAAGAGTGGACGCGTTGAGATGAACGTAGGCAGCCAAATGGGTAAGGTCAATGCAACCCCCAGCCCCAATGGCTGTATCATGAGGGTTGCGGACTATTTTTCCGAGTCCGTAGTCTCAGGAATGACAGTGGATGCATGGGCTTTTGTGGCTTTGGATTTCGGGCAGTTTCCTGTGTAGAGACAAAGTCATTCTCTCATGCGACGTTCTCGTTCCTCCCCAGTAAGCTTACCATTCTTCCCCAACTTATCAGAGATGGATGACTTGGGCTTGTCCTGGGAAGTGTTCTTTGTTGTGGAAGACTGCTGGTTGGAGGTGTTACCACAGGCAGAGTTTGAAGATGCTTGGTTTGATGACGGGGAAGGGCTTTTGGAAGAGTCCTTCCAACTAGAGTTAGTGACGTTACTGGAATTCTTTGTTTCAAAACGGGATTCATCCTCCTGCATCCAATAGATATCGTCGCAGTCCTGTGCTTTCAAGTGCAGTTCTGCAAGGGTGTCGGGTTTACCACCCCGAAGAACTTCTATGCAAAGTTGGAGTGGAAGACCGCGGAAATAGCGGTCACGAAGGGCTGCTTCATTCCAGTTGACCCTAGAAGCTAATTCCCAGAAGTCAATGTTATATTTCATGATGCAACCACCTTTCTTCATTGCTAGGTCAGAGAGAGCTTTTTCCACGTCTCTGACTGGGTCGTGCAGACCAAAGTTGCTTTCCAGCTCGGCGAGGAAAGCTTCATAGTCCCACATCCAGTGTGTGGAATCTGTTGGGTCATTCAGACCAGGCTCAAACCAACTGAGAGCTGATCCCTTAAGATAAGAAAGGATGAATATGATCTTTTTCTCATCAGAGGAAAATATGTGCAGACAGTTGCAGAAATGAAGATTGTAGGAGACTAGGAAGTCTCTAAGTTTCTTTGGATTGGCGCCATCGAAAGTGTCGGGGTTGCGAACTTTGATTTTCTCGGTCTTGGGTGTGTTATTCTGACAAAGGGTGCAGATACTCTCCAAGAGGTTGTAAAGGACATCTATGAACCTATCCCCTGGGTCAGGGTTTTCCCCCGTGGGAGGTTGATCCTCAGGATCATTGGGATCAGGGTCACCCCCAGGGCTGTCAGGACCACTAGGGTCATTGGGTCTGCCAGGGGGTCTGTCCTCTAGACCAGGATCTTCCAACCCAAAGGGTTCAGGCTGGTTGATGCCCCCTACGTACTCAAGGGGAGTTCTTGATCAAAAACCTTCTGGGTTGCCAGAAGGTTGCGGGGCACGGGTGGACATGAGATTGGCACTGATTGAGGGGGCCCCTGAGCCAATTTGTCAGAAGATGGAAGACACTCCAAAAGTAGTGGTGGGTCAAGGGTCAGAAAGGGTGGATCGCTGGATTGCAGAGATCCCTGGAATAGTACCGGCGTGTTGGGAATTTCTTGTTGTGCGCTGGCAGGTCTCAGTAGGGGTCATAGAGAGGAAATGGACGAGTGAAGTGTGAGTTCGTATATACTGTTAAGAACTGATCCTAGAGGGTTCATCAGAATCCGCTCGGACACTGCGGGTGTTGTTTATGGAAGGGTGTCGGGTCGTTGCAGATTCTGCAGGAGGGGAAACGGAAAGGACTTGGCTTCAGCTTGTAAGAAGCTGCACCCTTCACCTCATCTGGTGTCCTAATTTCAAGTTGGAGGTTTGGAGGTAGGAACGGGAAAGTGTGGGTAAATGCGGGAAGGAGTACAGAGGGACTTAGGTTAAGTTCAGATGAGGTTAGAACTTCAGAGGGAGACTGGAGGTCAAGTCAAATGGAGTTCAGACTCTTAGAGAACTGAGGTTGGAGTAGAAGGAGGTTTGGATTGGCAGATTAAAGTCGAGTCTATGTCGATATATGAACTGAGGAATACAAGGCAAAACTAACTAAGCTTAAATACTGTAGTCCGGAATAATGCAGAACAGGAACAAAGACTGCGGCAGTGTCTCGACTGTGTAGATAAATTATCTAGTGGGAGCCGCACAGGAATCCATAGTCAAATTTGCAATAGAGATGGCAGCCTTGGGAAGGCAGCTGTGGATGCTGTACAAGGCAGCCTGGTGCACAGCAGTGTGGGCAGTGCAAGGCAGCTGGGAACAAAATCAGGAGGCGTAGACAAAAGTCATGTTCAACGTGTGGGAAAGGGTCAGATGGATGCGGGTTCTGATCAGGTGAGGAATGGTTCTTGACAGAGACTAAGGGATATCTAAGACATGTATTACAGGGTCAACAAGGATGCACATGATCACATGTATTAGTAATGGTATGGAAATGGAAGGTGTCCAAGGGAAATGGTAAGATAAGTGTTTATCATATACCTCTCAGAGAAAGCCACTCTTTGCTTCTCAAAAGTTGATAAAAATTTTAATCACACATTTGGCCAGGCTTGGTGCTTACATAAGGATGCTGGATAGGTGTCACCTATCTTACTTGATGCGGGGTAGTCCACCCACATTATTAAGCAATGATCTTTGGAGGTCTTTACACTCCCCGGTCAGAGTCCACTAGGACAGGTGGGGGACTGTAAAGTACTGGATCTTTGAACAGAGTTTGAACATCCATCAAGAACACATGACACTCAGAACTCAGAGTCAGTTTAGTATACTTTCACACACATCTGTCAACAGGACCCAACTGGGTCAGTTTTTATGTTCTTCAACTAACATGTTTTTATTATTATCTTTTAGGTTTTTAACTCTGTTACAATAACACAAAAGCATGGAAACAATGCAACTGTTAAGAACTGATCCTAGAGGCTGCTTCGGAATCCAACCGGACACTGCGGGTGATGATAGCAGGAGATTGTCGGGTCATTGCGGATTCTGCGGGAGGGGAAATGGAAAGGACTTTTGTAAGAAGCTGTGCCCTTCACCTCGTCTGGTGTCCTAATTTCAAGTCGAGGGTTTAGAGGTAGGAGTGGGAGAGTGCAGGTAAATGCGAGGAGGAGTACGGAGGGACTTAGGTTAAGTTCAGATGAGACTAGAACTTCAGAGGGAGACTAGAGGTTGAGTCGAATGGAGTTCAGACTCTTAGAGGACAGGGGTTGGAGTAGAAGGAGGTTTTAGATTGGCAGGGTAAAGTCAAGTCTATGTTGATATATGAACTGAGGAATACAAGGCGAAACTAACTAAGCTTAAATACTGTAGTCCAGAATAATGCGGAACAGGAATGAAGACTGTGGCAGTGTCTCGACTGCGTAGATAAATTATCTAGTGGGAGCCACACTATAAGGGCAACCTAAGCCTCTAGCAAAGGGAAATCCGAAGTTAAAATTATACTACATAATACAGGCATTGGGGGCGCACCTAGCAAAGGGAAATCCGAAGAGAAAACTCTAAGGATCCCCTTGCTGATGCCCAGTATATGTGAAGACGACAAAAATCAAATATAACCTAAAAATAGAAAAAGGCGGAGATAGGCGGATCAAGGCCGCCGAATGACATCATACCAAGGGGTATGTGTCGGAAGGGGTACTCCGCCTCTAAATATAAAAGTGTCAACATATACAAACATGATAGCAAGGGAAAATTAGTAATAAAATCCGGAAAAATCATAGAAAATGAAGAATAGAAGGAAATGAGGTGGGGAAAAATATGGGACGAACATAAAAAATAGGAAAAACACACAGGGCACCCCCTTAGTCCCCTTACATCACCCCCTCTCTAAGATGCATCGCCCCGATGCATTCGAAATCGTATACGACCAAAGTCCGTGACTTGAATGCGACGCGGTGCAGCAGTGTGCCGTCGGTGGAATTCCTTGATTAACCGAGGGGCATTTACGTCAGACTCTTCGACCCATGAGTTCTCCTCATACCCATAACCCTTCCAATGTACCAAATACTGGAGTTTTCCTCGACGCAAACGGCTGTCCAAGATTGACTCGACTTCATATTGGGGTTCTCCCTCGATCACTGTAGGTGGTGGTGGTGGGTGTGAATGGCGTCCCGGGAACGGATCTGGGGGAGCTGGAAGCAATTTGACGACATGGAAGACGGGATGGAGTCTGGACATGGAGGCTGGGAGGCGTAGACGATAGGCATGTGTTCCAACGCACTTGACAATGGGGAAAGGTCCCAAGAAGCGATGAGCGAGTTTCTTGGATGGATGTGTAGTGGAGATGTCACTGGAGTCAAGATAAACTCGATCACCAACCTTGTACTGAGGGGTTGGGGAGTGGCGCTGGTTGTAAAATCGCGCCATGTCGTCCTTCGCCTTTGCTAAGGCTGCCCTTGCCTCCTCCAAGCTATCCCTCATGCGTTCTGTGAACTCATTCACTGTCTCGATGTGTGAGGGAGTTTGGCGAGGTTCAAATCCCATGCGTGGATGTCGTCCAGTGTCTAAGAGGAAAGGGGTCTGTTGAGTGGAAGCATGGACATGGTTGTTGTATCCGAACTCGGCCAAAGGAAGGAGATCATCCCAATCGTCCTGGCGTTCATTGACAAAGAGGCGGATGTACTGCTCCAGTTCCTGGTTGACTCGCTCCGTCTGGCCATCAGTTTGTGGGTGATAAGCAGTTGAAGCGAGGAGTTTGATCCCCAGGAGTCGGTACAGCTCACGAGTGAACTCTGCCATGAACTGAGGGCCACGATCCGAGAGGAAGGCACCAGGAAGTCCATGTAACTTCCACACGTGGTGGAGGTAGAGTCGAGCGGCACCTAGGGCACTGACAGTGGTGTGAGTGGGAATGAAGTGAGCGCGTTTTCCCACTGAGTCAACTGTGCACATCACCGCATCAAACCCGTTTGACTCTGGCAATTCCACCACAAAGTCGACGCTGACGACATCCCAACGACTCTCTGGAACAGGAAGAGGGTGTAGCTCACCAATAGGCTTGCGACGAGGGACCTTGGTGCGTAAGCAAAGGTCACAAGTGCGACAATACTGACCAATGAGCCGTGACATTTGTGGCCACCAATAGTTCCGTGAGGTGAGCTCCAAGGTCTTCCAGCGTCCGGGGTGGCCAGCAATCTGTGAGTCATGGTGTTGGGATATGATGCGCCGGCGAAGGTCTGGGTCATTGGGAACATAGATGCGATCCCTGAAATACAACAAGTCCTCCTTTTCAGCCCACTCTGCCGCACGTAAGGAAAGGGTCGATCCCTTCCTCAGTTCTTTAACAGCTCGGGCGACAACATCCTCATGTAAACCGCTACGGTTTGCGCGACGAATGTCACGTAGAATGTCCCGCTCCTCGCCCTGGGGTACGATGCCTTCCAGTGCCCGAATGGTGAACAGGTCTGGCTGCAACAGCACAATGTTTTGGTTGTCACCGCTGCCATCCCCATGGTCTGCACGTCGGGATAGGGCATCGGTCTTCCCCATGCTGCGACCCGGACGGTGGTGCAAGGAGAAGTCGAATCTAGATAGATACAGGGACCAACGAGCTTGACGACGGTTCAATTTCTTGGCCGTCATGAAGTACTCGAGGTTCTTGTGATCCGTCCAAATTTCCACCTTGTGTTGGGCACCCTCGAGGAAGTGTCGCCACTCCTCAAGCGCACGCATTATCGCCAACATCTCCTTGTCATGGATCTCGTAGTTTCTCTCTACAGCACTAAGGCTTTTGGAGTAGAACGCAACAGGATGCCACTTCTGGTCCTCCGGAGACTGCTGAGACAACACAGCGCCCGTCGCAAAGTCAGAACTGTCGGCTTCTACACGAAAAGGACGCGAATCGTCAGCAAAGGTAAGGATCGGAGCGGAAGTGACCATCTCCTTAAGCTTTTCGAACGCCTCCTGTTGTGCATTATCCCACCTCCATGCCTCCTTTCCTGTCAAGTCGAACAGCGGTCGTGCATGATGTGAGAAATCCTTGATAAAACGCCGATAAAAATTGATGAAGCCCAGGAAAGACTGCACCTCCTTCTTGTTCGTGGGCGTAGGCCAAGCTGTGACCCCATTTACCTTGATAGGATCCATCTCCACTTGACCCTCCGAGATAATCAGGCCGAGGTACTCGATCTTGGTCCTTTCGAACTCGCATTTGTCCTGACGAAGGTAGAGTTTGTACCGTCGAAGTCGCTCTAGGACGAGGCGCGTGATGCGACGGTGCTCTTCAACCGTGCGAGTGAAGATGAGGATGTCGTCGAGATAGATGCAGACAACGCCTTCGAGGATGAGGTCATGGAAGATGTCGTTCATCATGGTCTGAAAGGTGGCAGGGCTATTAGTAAGGCCAAAGAACATGACAAGCGGTTCAAAAAGACCACGGTTGGTACGAAAGGCTGCCTTCCACTCATCTCCCTCCTTTATCCTCACATTATTATAGCCCCAACGGACATCGAGCTTGGTGAAGTATCGGGCTCCACGGAGCTGGTTTACGAGTTCGGAGATGAGGGGTAGTGGGTAGCGATTTTTGACCGTGATGTTGTTGAGTCTTCTGTAGTCTTGAACTGGTCGAAGTGAGCCATCCTTCTTCTTGACAAAGAAAAAGGGAGAGGCCATGGGTGACTTCGATGGTCGAATACGTCCAGAGGCCAGGTGCTCGTCGATGAACTGGTCAAGCTGCCGTTGTTCCTCCGGAGAGAGAGGATAGACCTTGCAGGATGAAGGGGTTGCGCCGGGGGTGAGTTCGATCGCGTGATCCCATGGCTTACGCGCAGGAAGAGAGTCGAATGACTCCTTGGAGAACACGTCTTCAAACTCATGGAGATGAGGGAGTAAGGAGTTAGTAGAGGATTTAGCAGCGTTGTTTTTGTGGAAGGCCTCGGCGAGGCGTTGGGATATGTTCGATGTGGCACACACCTCATGCGACGAGCGAATCGCAGTGTAGAAGATCCGATCACCCTCCTCCACTTCCTCTGGGTCCTCATCATCATCATCCGAGTCCGGTATTAGATCAGGAACCCCTTCCAATTCCACTTCAGGTATAGGCAGGGGTCCAGCACGACACTTCTGAGTTCGTCATATTGCCGCCTTCTGTCCACGACGTTCTTGCCTGGCTTCTGTGAAACACGTCCGACAGCGGGATGGACATCGGCTCATGGTAACCTCCCCGGTGCGCCAGTCGACCTCTGGGTTATGGTCTCGAAGCCATGGATATCCCAAAATCGCCTTTTGCTTTCCTAATTGAGTGACAGCAAAAAGGGCACGCTCACTATGATCTTTGTAACGGAGAACCAGGTCTGCAACCTCTCGGATGGCACCAGCTTCATTTGGGGATCCATCCACGTTATATACAGGTATCGGACGTGAGAGTGAGCGAGTATTTAGACGATGTTGTTGTACCAGATGGGAATCGATGAAGAGACCAGTCGCACCAGAGTCCAGGAGCGCAGAAACACCGAGTATCTGTCCAGTGTCGGTCGTCTGCAGTTCGATGGCTAGGTTTAAGGAATGTGCAGAGGGAGTGGATGCCACAATATACTTGCGTGGTAGTTTACGCTCCCATGATTTAATTTTGGGACGTGGAGTAGAAGGAGAGATGGGGAGAGCAGGTACGTCTTTAGCCAACTTCGAAGGGTCAGAGAGGGGAGCAGTCACAGAAATGGATTCATTCTCCAGGGATTCAACTGACAAGACTTCAAAGCGGTTATGGACAGGCAGTGAGGGCGTACGATTCACTCGCTGCGAATAGGAAAATCCTGCTCCTCTACAACTTCCAGCTTAACCTCCTCTGCAACTTGATCCTTCGCTTCCTCAACATCTACAAGTGCCAACAGATCTTGCAGGAGTTCGTCTCGTCCCTCGGGGGTGAGCATGCGGATATCCTGACGATGGGGACACGCTCCAGCCCTGTGTCCAGGTTCCCCACAACGGTAGCAGAGATCCAACTTACGTGCACGGCTGCGGGCTGCATCAACATCCATTGGTACTGGGATATTGACGGCTGGTGTGGGAGTTTGACGAGCAGGAATGGGGTTAGGGCGGGGGAGGCTTCGATTGAAGGTGTAGGGTGTATGAGTGGTAGTTGGAGCACGGAATGCAGCATTAAACGCTGCATTTGTGAGTCGGTTCTCGTCACAGAGTGAAGCAGCTTCATACCAAGCAAGGATATCATCGTCCGCTGGGCGCCCTTCCAACATCTGTGCAATCTGGTCCTGAATTTCTCGGTTGAGCCCCCGTCGGAACTTCACCACCACTGGTAACCCACTCCCATACCCTGCCATGTCCACCAAATCCTTGAACTCATCGATATAGTCGTCCACGGATCGACGTCCCTGGTGGTAAGTGGATGACTCAAGTCGTGTCACTGCTCGGTGGCGTTCATTGAGGGGGCAGAAGTGGCGTACGAACTCAGCTCGAAAGTCACCCCAAGTGGAGAAAGGTAGAGAACCGAGTTCTTTAGTTTGACGTAGGATACGGTCCACATAGAGATAGGCGCGTTCAGATTTCATGTATGTGAAGGCCCAATAAATTTTTGCAGCCTCATCGACGAATTGATGCGACTGGAGACTAATGTATAACTCACAGGAATTAAGGAATGCACGTCCCTGCGCACGTGCACCATTAAATTCGGCGGGGGGGGACGGTTTGATCTGGGCACGTTCCTTAGTGGACGCGTTTGGCAAAACATCGTTGTTGGGTGCGCTTGGAGTCGTGAAGGGGGAACTATTAGTCGTAGGGTTAGCCTGGAGGGTCCTAACGAAGTTTTCAATCGTAGATTTAAGCGAGTCGATTTGCGCGCGCATTCCGGAAACGTCGCTTTCAAGCGCGTCGAAGCGTTCTGATGCGTCCATGTCGCTAGGGAGCGCGTTTGGCGAAAATGGCGGCGCAATAAAGGCGAGAGTATCTGGAACGGTGTGTAGGGACTCTGTGGAGCTTTGGGAAGCGTCGTCCAGTCCGTACCTGCCTATTTTGGGCAGCGCGTTCGCGATTTTCGGGCCTTAGGGGAGAGTTTTCTACTATAAGGGCAACCTAAGCCTCTAGCAAAGGGAAATCCGAAGTTAAAATTATACTACATAATACAGGCATTGGGGGCGCACCTAGCAAAGGGAAATCCGAAGAGAAAACTCTAAGGATCCCCTTGCTGATGCCCAGTATATGTGAAGACGACAAAAATCAAATATAACCTAAAAATAGAAAAAGGCGGAGATAGGCGGATCAAGGCCGCCGAATGACATCATACCAAGGGGTATGTGTCGGAAGGGGTACTCCGCCTCTAAATATAAAAGTGTCAACATATACAAACATGATAGCAAGGGAAAATTAGTAATAAAATCCGGAAAAATCATAGAAAATGAAGAATAGAAGGAAATGAGGTGGGGAAAAATATGGGACGAACATAAAAAATAGGAAAAACACACAGGGCACCCCCTTAGTCCCCTTACACACACAGGAATCCATAGTCGAATTTGCAATAGAGACAGCAGCCTTGGAAAGGCAGCCATGGATGCTGTACAAGGTGGCCTGGTGCACAGCAGTGTGGGCAGTGCAAGGCGGCCAGGAACAAAATTGGGAGGCATAGACAAAAGCCATGTTCAATGTGCGGGAAAGGGTCAGATGGATGTGGGTTCCAATCGGGCGAGGAACGGTTCTTGACAATATTTCCCCCTTAGTGCCGAGCCTATGAGGCACATGAGGGTTTGAGTCCAAATGAGGAAGTTGGTTGAATTTTCTGAATGCGGTAATTGGTTGAAAAAATTTTCACATTCTTTCCTTCTCCCATCAACTATCAATTATGTCCCCTCCAGCAGTATCTGCACAGATCAAATTGGCCGCAATGAGGGCCCAACATGAACAGAGGGAGCGGGCGATGAAGGAGCAGATGGAATGGGAGATGAAGGAGCTGGAGGAAGCGGCAAGGGAGGAGGAGCGCCAGGCACAGGAGGTGCAGAAGGCTGCAGAGGAGGCTGCAAAGGCTGAGGAGGTGTGCCAGGCAGAGGCATGGAAAAAAGAGGTATCGGCCGCAAGACAAGCAGAGAAGAAGTGGGCAGCTGTGGCTGCAGGTTTGGAGGATGAGGCCAAGGGGAGCAAGTCCCCAAAGAAAAAGAAAGTCACCAAGTCAAAGGCACAAGTGGGGTCGGAGGGGTCGGAGGGTCCAGTGTGGGTGCAGGCCGCATTGCCTTGCAAAAGGTGCATACTTGTTTCCCTTTTCAGTCTCTTTTTACTGACAAGTGGCCTAGATGCAAATATCAAAAGATTGCTTGTTTCAAGATGGGTGCAAAGGGACGTGTGTGTGACAACTGCATGCACGTTAAACATAAGTGCGAGGAGGTAGTGTGGGAGGGGCAGGAAGCCCCTGCAGCAAAACTGGTGGGAACGACGGGGGCGACCGGGGAAAACCCGGAAGTAATGCAACAGATGATGAAGTTGATAAGGAAGGGATTTGCTGAGGTGGCTACTGCGGTGTGGGAGTTGATGGGGGAGATTTGGGACGCTATGGACCCAGAGTGGGTGGAGGAAGAAAGTGCCGGGGAGGAGAGTAACAAGGGTGACGAAGAGGTGGAGCGGGCGGTGCGAGAGTCCCGGCGGGAAAGACGCAGGATCCAAAAATCCAGAGATGACTGGGAGGCCTTCCAGAGATATCTGGAGAAAAGGCAAGCTGATGACGAGGAGGAGAGTGAGGATGAAGAAGAGGGTGAGGAGGGTGAGGAGAAGGATGAGGGCGGAGACGCAGGCAAAGTTGGGGGAGAGGGAGATGAAGATGGAGAGGGAGAAGCGGTGGTAGTGTAGGGACCCAGTTGGGTCCAAAAAAAGAAAACTTTTTTCAATAAAATTTGTTCTGAGTTTGGACTGAGTGAATAAGTAACGTGAATAGTCTTTAAGCGGGTAACAGTCTGGGTTTCTGTGGGTAGCGGGTGTGAAAATCCGCAAGGAGTTCTTGGGCATGGTCAAGTTCTGTAACAGGTAGCCAGGAAGTCTCTTCGTCGGTTCCCTGGTAACCTTCCTATCAGATGAGGTAGAGAATCTTGCAGCGATGTCGGTTGTTGACTCCAAAGTCAAGGACTTCGGCGATCTCATATTTGAGCTTGTCATCAATGGTGATTGGAGGAGGTGGAGGTTGTACTCAATTTGGAATTGTGTTTGGGAAGTGTTTCTCTAGTTGAGAGACATGGAAAACAGGGTGAATGGCCCGCATGTGATCCGGGAACCACAGGGTGACTGAGTGAGTGCCCGGGTGGGCGATGATTTCAAAGGGGCCATGGTGCTTTTCAGAAAGTTTCTTGGAAGGACGTGTGGTGCGGATATTTTCTGCACTGACATAGGCAGAATCACCAATGTTGAAGTCAGGTGTGGGTGCCCGATGTTTGTCCGCAGGACCTTGATAACGCTCTTGAGTGGCTGCAAGTTGTTTCCAAAGCTCCTGATGAAGGTTGTCTAAGTCGATGATGAACTCGCAGGCGTGCTGTGAAGCTAAGTCACGTTCTGGAAAGACGGAAATGTTTGGGTGATAGCCTTTGTTGGCAAAGAAAGGGGATACGCCTGTAGAGGCGGAAGGAGCATTGTTGTAGGCAAATTTGCCCAAGGGTAAGAGGTGAGACCAGTCGTCCTGCTGATAGTTGCAGAAGATCCGGAGGTACTGCTCCAAGGTCTGATTAAGTCGTTCTGTCTGACCATCACCTTGCAGGTAATAACTGGAAGTGAAGTGGATCCGCATGTCGAGTGCTTTTCTGAGGGAGTGGAAGAACAGGGGTCAAGGGGTAGGGAGGTGCAGATGTTGTGGTGAAGTTTCTCAACATCCATGATTACTGCTTGTCGAAGAATGGGTGTGGCGAAATAGGTGGCATGGAGGGAAGAGGTGAGCTGTTCCTGTGTGAATACAGGTCGGAAGTTGGTTGGGTTTATGGAGGTGAAGTCACTATTTCCCCCTTTACGGTAGACGTCCCAACGTCTAGTGAGTGCATCTGGCTTGGCCCCTAGTTTTCCAGGGCAGAAGTGGATGATGAGATTGAATTGGGAAAGGTACTCAGACCAACGGGCCTGGCAGCGGGTGAGCAACTTGGTAGTGCTGAAGTACTCAAGATTTTTGTGGTCTGTGACCACATCAATCAGGTTTGCAGAACCCTCAAAGTACTGCTGCCAGTGTTTGAAGGCTTCAAAGATGGCCAAGAGTTCCTTGTCATGAGTGTCGTAATTTAGTTCAGCGGGGTTAAAGGAGCAGGAGTGAAAAGCGACCGGATGGATTTCTCCATCTGCAGTGTAAACCGTAAGGATAGCTGCTAAGGCATAGTTGGAAGTGTCTGTTTTGAGTACCATCTGTGAGTCAGGTACCCATTGAGTTAAGATGGGTGCATGAGTGAATTCTTGTTTGAGCCTTTCAAAGGCATTGCAGCATTTCTTGTTGAAGTCCCAAGGCGCAGATTTCCGCGTCAGGCGGGTGAGTGGGATGACAATGTCTGAATAGCCATTAATAAAGCAGCGGTAAAAGTTGCAAAAGCCTAAGAAGGATTGAATATCCTTAACTTTCCTAGGCTTGGGCCAGTCAAGCACAGTTTTGACTTTATCTTCAGACATCCCCAGTCCATCCAGTCAAAGGATGAAACCTAAATATTTGATGGTGGCTTTGTGGAACTCACCTTTCTGTGGAGAGGCGTAAAGTCCATTCTTCCGGAGACAGCAGAGGACTTCTTTGACGTGAGCCCCGTGCTGGGACTTGTCATCAGAATAGATTAGGATGTTGTCGAGGTATACAATGACACAAACATCCAGCATGTCACTGAAGATGTCATTCATAAAATGCTGGAATGCTGCAGGTGCATTAGTGAGTCCAAAGGGAACCACCAACCACTCAAAAGATCCGTAGCGGGTGCAGAAAGTAGTTTTCCATTCGTCACCGTCTGCAATGCAGACTAAGTGGTAAGCGTGCCGCAAGTCTATCTTGGTGAACAAGCGGGCTTTTCGGGGAGAGTCGAGGAGGTCAGAAATGAGAGGAAGGGGATAGTGGTCTTTCTTTGTAAGACGATTGAGTCCTCAGTAGTCGACACAAAGTCGGAGACTACCGTCCTTCTTCTTGACAAAGAGAATCGGAGCACCATGTGGAGACTTGGATGGGCAGATGAAACCTGAGCGGACATTTTCATCAATAAAGATTTGTGAGGCTTCTAATTCAGAGGGGGAGAGAGAATACATTCGGCCTGGAGGCAGAGGAGTATTGTCTTCTGTCTCTATCTTGAGGTCATAAGACCGATGCAGAGGAAGGGTATCCACTTTAGTCTTATTAAAGACATCAGTGAATTCGTGATACTCGGGCAGAATATTGGAGAGGTTGGATGAGTTAGCAGATTGGGCAGAGTGGGCAGATAACCCTTCTGGAGCAAAGGTCATCTGAAAAGCTACTGCCCCAGGAAGTTTGCTAGCACATGCATAAGTGGCAGTGTTGATGAAGGAGATGTCAGGGGGTGTAAATTTAGGAGGAATGGGGGTTTTGGAAAGTGTGGAGGAATCGAGGATTTCTACCAGAAGATTTGGGGACAAAGGTGACATCAAGGGTGCTGGACCTCTATGATCTGCAGAGCGGAAAGCAAGTTGGCTTGAAGACCAGTCAATCAATGGATTGTATTGCTTCAGCCAGTTATGACCGAGTACAGCAGAACAGGAAGAGTCGAGCAAGGTTACATAAAATGACAAATTGAATACTTCACCAGCAGGGAAAGTGACCGGAAGTTTGACAATCTGAGTTATGGTGGAGTTGCAAGTTCCATCAAAGAGTCATAAACCAATCAGGTTAATGGATTCCGTCCTGAGTTGGTTATTCAACACAAAAGAGGAGTCAAGGAAGCAGTGGGAGGAGCCAGAGTCGATAAGGGTTCGGAAAGGGGCAGACGAGTCAGGAAAGGTTAAAAGAATGGTTAGGGAGTCAGGGTCGGAAAGAGCAGACACATTGAGATGAATGTAGGCAGCCAAGTGGGTAAGGTCAATGCAACCCCCAGCCCCAATGGCTGTATCCTGAGGGTTGCGGACTATTTTTCTGAGTCTGTAGTCTCAGGAACAACAGTGGATGCATGGGCTTTTGCGGCTTTGGATTTCGGGCAGTTTCCTGCTATGTGCCCTTCCTCACCGCAGTAGAGACAAAGTCGTTCTCTCATGCGACATTCTCGTTCCTCCCCAGTAAGCTTGCCGTTCTTCCCCAACTTATCGGAGATGGACAACTTGGGCTTGTCCCGGGAAGTGTTCTTTGTCGCGGAAGACTGCTGGTTGGAGGTGTTACCACAAGCAGAGTTTGAAGTGGCTTGGTTTGTCAGTGGGGAAGAGTCCTTCTGACTAGAGTTACTGGAATTCTTTGTTTTGAAATGGGATTCATCCTCCTGCATCCAATAGATATCATCGCAGCCCTGTGCTTTCAAGCGCAGTTCTGCAAGGGTGTTGGGTTTACCACCCCGAAGAACTTCTATGCAAAGTCAGAGCGGAAGACTGCGGAAATAGCAGTCATGAAGGGCTGCTTCATTCCAGTTGACCCTAGAAGCTAATTCCCTGAAGTCAACGTTATATTTCGTGATGCGACCACCTTTCTTCATTGCTAGGTCAGAGAGAGCTTTTTCCGTGTCTCCGACTGGGTTGTGTGGACCAAAGTTGCTTTCCAGCTCAGCAAGGAAAGCTTCATAGTCCCACATCCAGTGTGCAGAATCTGTCGGGTCATTAAGACCAGGTTCAAACCAACTGAGAGCTGATCCTTTAAAATAAGAAAGGATAAATATGATCTTTTTCTCATCAGAGGAAAATACATGTGGGCGGTCACGGAAATGAAGATTACACGAGACTAGAAAGTCTCCAAGTTTCTTTGGGTTGGAGCCATCAAAGGTGTCGGGGTTGCGAACTTTGATTTTCTCGGTCTTGGGTGCGTTGTTTTGTCAGAGGGTGCAGATACTCTCCGAGAGGTTGTAAAGAACATCTATGAACCTATGCCCTGGATCAGGGTTTCCCCCTGTGGGAGGTTGATTGTCAGGATCATTGGGATTGGGGTCACCCCCAGGGCCATCTGGACTGCTAGGGTCATCGGGTCTGCCGGGAGGTCCGTCCTCTAGACCACAATCTTCCAACCCATAGGGTTCAGGCTGGTTGATGCCCCCTACGTACTCAAGGGGAGTTCTTGATCAAAAACCTTCTGGGTTGCCAGAAGGTTGCGGGGCATGGGTGGACATGAGATTGGCACTGATTGAGGGGGCTCCTGAGCCGATTTGTCAGAAGATGTTTGAGGGTCTGGAAGACACTCCAAATGTAGTAGCAGGTCGAGGGTCAGAAAGGGTGGATCACTGGATTGCAGAGATCCCTGGAATAGTACTGGCGCATTGGGAATTTCTTGTTGTGCGCTGGCGGGTCTCAGTAGGGGTCATAGAGAGGAATGGATGAGTGAAGTGTGAGTTCGTATATACTGTTAAGAACTGATCCTAGAGGCCGCTTTGGAATCTGACCGGACACTGCGGGTGATGATAGCAGGAGATTGTCAGGTCGATGCAGATTCTGTGGGAGGGGAAACGGAAAGGACTTGGCTTCAGCTTGTAAGAAGCTGCACCCTTCACCTTGTCTGGTGTCCTAATTTCAAGTCAAGGGTTTAGAGGTAGGAGCGGGAGAGTGTGGGTAAATGTGGGGAGGAGTACGGAGGGACTTAGGTTAAGTTCAGATGAGACTAGAACTTCAGAGGGAGACTAGAGGTTGAGTCGAATGGAGTTCAGACTCTTAGAGGACAGGGGTTGGAGTAGAAGGAGGTTTTAGATTGGCAGGGTAAAGTCGAGTCTATGTCGATATACAAACTGAGGAATACAAGGCAAAACTAACTAAGCTTAAATACTGTAGTCCGGAATAATGTGGAACAGGAACGAAGACTGCAGCAGTGTCTCGACTGTGTAGATAAATTATCTAGTGGGAGCCGCACAGGAATCCATAGTCGAATTTGCAATAGAGACAGCAGCCTTGGAAAGGCAGCCGTGGATGCTGTACAAGGGCAGCCTGGTGCACAGCAGTGTGGGCAGTGCAAGGCAGCTGGGAACAAAATCGGGAGGCATAGGCAAAAGTCATGTTCGACGTGTGGGAAAGGGTCGGATGGATGCAGGTTCCGATCGGGTGAGGAATGGTTCTTGACAGCAACTCCACACCCAACCACTGCAGCACCACTCAGGCTTGCAATCACAACAAATCAGACATGGGTGTGTTGCTCCCTATTATGTAGGACAGCCTCCCAAACATGACCCATTGTCTTGCAAATGTCATTTTCAATAGCGGCCGAAGACCCCAATGAATTTGCCATCGCCTGGCCTACTTTGTTGCTATGAGCTTTGATGGCTTCACATACCCAAGCTTGTAGGTGGGCATGGGTGACTGGGGTGAGCTGTAAGTGAGTCTTGATTGTCACATCAATCCATTAGATATTCAGTCAACCATAAACAACACTCCATGGTATTCAAAACATGCACCCCTTGTTTGACAAACATGTGCACTTCACAAGAATGCTTTTCTAGAAGAGTGGCATGAACCACATCTCCCACCACGTTGATCATGGCATCCATCGCATCATCCATTGTTTTCCAGGTAGCATCTCGCATGTGATCTCGAACTTCTGCAAATCTGCTATTCCATGCTTCCCAGATGGTGTCCCACACCCAATTGTGTGCAGCACTTCGATGTGAATGTTTTTGGATGTGCTGCACAATGCTCTTTGCCTTCATCAACGCACCATCCCACACCGATGACCACATAGCATCCCACGTCTTGTAACAATCTTTTTGTAGCTCAGAGGGCGACTCGGTCTCCCATTCATCGTGCGAGTTGTTCCTACCCACGACAGATCAAGCTGCATCCCAGCATGCACACAAGGCAGTGTCTACTGCGACATCAATCACCGTCTCCATCCCATCTTCTGTCGCAAAATTGAGGAGTTTCCCTGCCAAAGTCCGCTGCAGCAGAAGGTCATGATCCATGGTGCTCATGGGCAGGTTAAATGCAGTGTTCACTGGGGTATTCAAAGACTCAATTTGTTCCGCCGCTGGAATGTTTGCATCAGCTATTGCTGGTGCACCACTTGCCACACCGAGTGCCTCCCACATGGACACCCATACAATATTCCAGACCACAGGTTGCACAATATTCCTAACAGTGAGACGCACTCTGTCTTGCCATAACACAGCAAACAGTGTGGACCTCAGCAGAGTTGGTTCTGCAGTGCACAGCAAAGACTTTAAACCTACCGCCAGCCTGTCCTTCATCAATTTCTCTAGCGCTGACTGTAATATCTCCTGCAGCCTGGTGCACATTTTCAAATGGAGAGCTAAGTGCATACTCCATGATGCAACTGTAATAGGAAACAATCCTCCTAAACTCATGTGATGAGCATGCAGCACCTGGTGCACCTCTGGCTTCATCAAAGCTAATACTGTCGATGATATCACCTCCAACAGTGCCTCGCTCATTGTTCTAACCAAAGGCTTCAACAGTGAGTTGGTAAGCGTGTCTGATAGCATAGTATTCCATTGAGGCTGTAGCAGAATTGCATCCTCAGCCCATGTAATAGTGCATTGTGCACAAATCATGAAAATGGTTCACAAGAAGAAATAGCAATTGAACAGCTGCAGTGTATATCAATTCGCCATATTGTCACCTTGGATGCAAAAGCAGATTGAAAGAACGAATAGAAGATCGAACCGTCCATCAAAATGCAGCTCAGCGAGACAATCTGACGACTTCTCCGTTTGCTCTAATGAGTCCCCATCAATTTTGAGGATTGAATCAGTGGCTTTGCAGCCATTTTCAGTGACTGCACCATATCGATTGACCTGTTCGCCTCCGAGTCGGCGATCCAGATGGCATATAGAACCATCCCGGAGGACCAGGACCAAGAACTGGTGTTTAAACAAACCTTTACGATCCCTGTGTAGTGTGATTCGGTCAACTGCAGTAGACTCGGAAGTGCGGCTCTTATACCAGTCGAATACCTGGCCACACCCCCATGATCCAGCTGAGAATTTGAGAAGGATGGGCAGCTCTGGCCTAGAATCTTGAACTGTCCTTGTCAGAAACTGTGAGATTGGGGTGGGGGGTCATGGTGGGAGAGCTCGGAAATCTAAACTAGGGGTGGAGCTATGAGCACTGAGCAGTAGAGACAACTAACTGTGGGGTAATATACCGGGGGTTAGCCGAAAAAGCAATCACTGTCACAGAACCAAGTGAAATTGGTGTAAACAAGGCTGCCAGACATAATGATCAGCTTGACAACTAACGCAGGGCAAGGGAGGGATGCAACAGACCAATGAGGGATCGACGTGACTTGAGAGAGCTGATGCTACAGTTGGGTGATATATAACTTCCCTTGGAATTCATTATTCGAGTGCAGCTATGTCCATTAAATCGGTGGATTACACTCGCCTGTCGGTGATAGATCATTGATCATCAATTACCATAGATAGATGTGGAGGTAGACAAACGAGGAATGGAAACTTCCAGAAACCACCTCAAGCTCCTCTTGAAATGACCTTGGGCAATGTCAGATTAAATGATTTTGACCCATTTTTGACAGCCTTTGCCAGCCCACAGTGGAGGGCCGAGGCTAAATCCAAAAAGTTGACTGGACAGAGTGACCTTTTGGGATCAATCAATCAAGCCTTGGTAGGGATTATCCAGGGTCCTCGTTTGCCACATACAAAACAGGCTAGGTAGACTATTATGTAATAAAGGATCGAGATACTGGATGACTTCCTATCACATCGGGAACAACGTCAACTGTGTTGAGAAGTTGTTGAGAAGCACAAGGAAGCACACCGTGGAATGACAGTCCTATCTTTAGCACAGCCCTTTGATGAGCATAAACAAACATCTCATTCCCTTTCTTCTTCTCTCTCTTTGTTTGATAGAACATATATTGAGTAGATAGACAGTCAGCCACCTCAGTCATTTGTACAAGGACTGAGGTGGGCTTATTCTAATGAGAAACCTGGGGTGCTGACTGAAACCCTACATGTCTATTTAGAACCCCAGGATGTGCAGTTGGCCGGCTCACCGGTGTGGCTGTGCATTGAATTTCTCTTGCTCACAGTCTCAGTCATCCTCAACTGCCAAGGCTACTTCTTCCTGAATCCTTACCTCTATGCTGTAGCCCTCCAGAAAGCAGATATGCCACTTTACAAGAACATGTTCAAGTTGTGTACCCAGGATCCCCATTGAATAACAATGTGTTAAGTACAGGATGAATGTAGTAAACCATATTGAGTGCTGAGGAAGGAACCGGGGTTGGTAGCTAAACATTGAGATTTTGGGTGGGCTGGGGATTAGGTTTTCATGATAAGTATGTCAAAAAGAATCTCGTTGATCATCACCAAAAGAGTCCTTCTAGAAACACTTAAGATTGGGTTAATGGACAATTTGAACGATTGTGCCCTTCTTGGCGACACAGTCCACATTGACGCCTGCAATTTTCCTGGCCCGAATGTATGGCACCATTAGCATCATGGTCTTCTTGTGCCAAACTTGTTGTCCCCTTTGCTCCTCCACCACATGGCTGACCTTCAAGTGGACCAGTAATGCATGCCGACCAAGGTCTTCCCTTATTCCTTATTACTGGAGGATCATGAATATGTTCACAGTGATCTTGGGCATTTTCTGCATGCCTTGTGGTAGATTTTTCGTGAGCTGTTGTAAAGTTATACTAGGGTTTATTACTGACTGAATATCACTGATATGCTCGACAAGTGTGTCAAGCTGTTCTTGAGTTTGGATATTGGTGAGAAGGGGGTGAAGTGCAGCTTGTGCTTCATGATGAATGGTATGCACACCGAGGGTTCTTGTAGGTTGAGCGGCTGGTGATGTGAAGCTATGTGTCAGATCTAGTGGGGTCAACAGAAGGTGGGAATTGCTGTTGTCCATTGAAAATGGCAGCTCCTCTGGTCTTAATGCATGCTCTCGAGTCACAGGGGGGATGTCCATGATATTTAGTAATGGATTTTGGTACCAGCTTTGGCAAGAAATTAATAATGACAATGGCTCGATAGTTCCAATTTGTGGCACTCACCATGGGTGAATCAGTCCAATATGAAATGGCAGACCCTTTACATCTGTCCAAGCCCTGAAGTAATGATGGCATGGAAGACCAAGGTTAAGTCCCATGCAGCAGTCACAGATGTATCATTTATCTTGTAGGAGAGCAAGATGGTGTGATTTTTTAGTTGCAGTGTGCACAATTCATAGCAGATGCTCGATAACTAGCCCATGTCCCATGATGAGTTGTAAGAGCCAGCGAGTTGAGACATAAGCATCGTCATTTTCAAAACTGTTCATCATGTGCTACCAAAGACAATTAATTCGAGTCATATAAAGGTTAATTATGACTTACATCCTCTTCCTTACACTTCCAA
Organism: Tricholoma matsutake; assembly: GCA_026075535.2. Taxonomy (NCBI): domain Eukaryota; kingdom Fungi; phylum Basidiomycota; class Agaricomycetes; order Agaricales; family Tricholomataceae; genus Tricholoma; species Tricholoma matsutake. Next base: position 8,545,397 of record AP026543.1, on the reverse strand, counting down.
CTGAACTCCTTATCCATATTATCAGTCACCAAATTATGTCCCTCCTGTCATTTGAAGAATATTGTCAGCACTTTGTGAAACTGCTGAGAATGGGATCTGATAGCTTGCCCATTTTTGAACTCCTGGTGGTAATTGAACTACTTCTGTACAATAGAATAAGCTATGCTGCATTTGTTGATGGCAAGTGTGGCCTGACATATTTTTGAAGTGTTGCAAGGGGTAAAAGAAACAATGATTCTAATTGCATATTATGCTGCCTTCTGGACGACTGCAAGTTGTGGATTTGTCAGCACATGCTAGTGAACACAAGTTAAAAACACAATTTACCTCTCAGGTTTGTATCAATTCATGATCTGTCTGGTCTAACGTGCGCTGGTTGAGAGCATCAAAGACCTGCAGGAGAGTCTTTTTGGCATTGCCAAGTGTTTTGCTTGTCTTGTTCTCTGCCTCTGCACAGTCATTTGTCCTAACCCCAGCAGTAAATTTTGTCATGATCCAGGCCCAAGCCCATTTTTCTCTACATGGATATAACTCCTCTTTGAGATACTGCTTAGCAGCTGGGTAATGTGAAACAAGCAAAGCCCCAAGACAGTCAAATTCCACTGGGGAGACTGCCCAGTATGTAGCCCAAAATTCACGATTAAAGTTGATCCAATCACTCCCAAGAGCCGCTTGTAGTTGTACTGTAACATTGCCATTCAAATGGTGAAGGCAGTATACATGGTGACTGAGAGGCATGACATGTGGAACTGATGCAAGAAGCGAAGGATGGTGATTGGATGCAACAACTTTGGGATGTTTGCCAGCAGCGTCGAGATGACATTGGAAGACCCAAGTGTGCGTCGCAATATCTTTGGAACGATGGAATGCATACCATGCATTTCAGGATTTTCCAAAGTTATCAATGATAATACCAATGTTCAAAGGATAGCCATATTGGTTACGATTATATGAGTTATCAGTGATCAGGAGATCAGAAAACTGCTGTAGAAGGGTAACTTGAGCAGGAGACTGCCACCATAGACCAATCAGAACTTGGTTTTCATCCAGTTGGATCTGTGTGGTGACCTGGGGCTTGACCCCACGTTTGTATATATTATGTTTCTTTGCTATCGACCTGACTGGCCCCTATAAAGGGACCAGCCTTCTATTTACATAAGCAATCCTTTTTACTACCACCTTGAGTACACATGATAAATATATGTTAGTCATGTTTAGCTCCTGTGTGATATTAAGGGACCCCCCTATGACTCACTACACTTTTTTAAACACTCAAACTCATATAGAGTTAAGCTCGACATCGCCCCATCAGTGATCGTCATCAACACAACCCTGAACTTCTCCCACAAGGGGAGAAAATTCTCAATGCGATCAGCGACGGAATCATATCCGTCGCTAGGACCTGAATCAAGTTTCTTTGCACTCAACTCTTTGCTTTTCACCTGCTGCTATGACCAAAATTCCTTTTCTCCATTGCTGAAGATTGTACCTCAAGAACGAGACCATGGTTTTGACCAGGGCCAAGAACAAGAACAAGCTGAAGCCTGCTCCCAAGCAGGACATGCAAGGTAAATCTCATCCATCACCATCAGGGTCGGATTCCCCCTGGCACGCTCTGAAAGATTTGGCTGGATCCCATCCACTCAAGGCACATACAAGCACCTCGAGAAATGATGTTTCTCCTACTAGGGACTTTCAGACCCTCAAAGCACATACAGCCACTTTGAGAAATCTCGATTCCTCTGCCCTCTGCCCACACCATCGACAGCCCACCATTGAGGACACTGACGACAGCGAACCCGAATCCAGAGAATCTTTCTCATCAAACAACAGTTGACGAGACACTCATTCCAATCCAGGACCTCCTCCTGGCTTGCAGAAGCTTTCTCCTCTGGATGAATTGACCCCAGAGCCCAACAACCACCAGATTACCCCCAGTAGTGGTATCGATCTTCCCCACAACAGCCAGATGTATGAAACACCTGGATTATTCCCAGCCGTATGGCCAGATTTAACAGCATCAGCACCTGCAACACCAATGAACACTGATGATCAGCTGCGCCGATGCATAGAGAAAAGACCCCTCGAGGCCAAACCTCGAGAGGATGAGTCGGACAACGAATTTGGAGCTGAGCATTTTGCTCAGATTGCAACGGATATGTTTACCCATTGCATGGATGCAAGAGATTTCAAACCGATCAAGTTGGAAAACCAACTTAAAGATCTGGCGTTAAGTTACGCCAGTCACTTTGCCCATAGGGAAATAATCAACCCTACTATACCTCATTCCCCAGCAATGGAACGAGATCCCAACCCTGTCCAACCTCATTCCACTAACCCAGTGGAACGAGAACATCCTTTCAGCCACAGACATGGTTCCCCATGTCTACAGACCCCTGAGTTACCTCATAAATTACCTTCTAAAAAGAAGGTACACTATATCAACAACAACCGGATTGTCCTTCAAAGGATATGCAATGGCAATATCCAAGACGGACATCCCACTTTGATCCCCAATCAGGGGATCCATTTCGACAAAGATGGTCAACCTTGGGATAAGGATGACCCTTCATCTTGCCATCAAAAGCGAGAGAGCCCACCATCTGTAAATTCCAGATGGCCTGCACAGAGTCACACAGGCCATGGAGGACCACCAGATGGAGATGGGTCCAAGGATGATGGTAATGGAAGTGATAGCAACTCAACGTATTGCACGTCAAGCAGCGAGAGTACCAAACATTCTTCCCAATTCGAGGAAGAGGCATCCCACAGAGCCTCGTCAAATCCCTGACAAGGAGTGCAAACATGCACTTCTTCCAGACGTACCCCATCTGGATGTTCTGGTACCCCATGAGAATCAAGTAGCCCCCCTTACTGGTCTACATCTTCCTATCCCAATTCTTATCGAGATAAAGGCTCTCGCCATCCCTCAAAATATTTGAGGGACATCCATACCAAGATACATAGACAGATCGACAACAAGGTCTCTGTCTTGACAGAAATTCCTGCCACTGGAGGCAAGAATGGTCCCCAAGTTCCCAATCTGTCAAAGTATGGTGGATTACCTGACACCGAGACCTTTGAAAGATGGCTGAATGCCCTTCTTTGGTGGTTGAAGGTGAACAAGGTGTGTGGCCCTGAGCTGGACTCAGATTGCATTGAGTATATGGCGATGTTCCTGGAGAACACCGCCCTCACTTGGTTTGAAGACAGCGTTGACAGGGCATACCATCAATGATCAGCCTGGACTTTCAAAGAAGTTGTCACTGGCCTATACAACTGGCTTGTGCATGAAAATGCAACCCACGATGTGACCAACAAATTCTGGCACATCGATTATAATGCTGATGAGGGCATTATGGGCTATTACCACAAACTGGAGCGCTATGCTACCAGGATGATACAGGCACCTGATCCATTTATGTTCAAGACACAATTGGTGACTGGGTTGCCCACAAGCATCATATCCTTTGTACTAGACAAAGGATGTTCTGCTGAGACAAGCTCAGTGCAAGATATCCTACACTTCACCTGCCAGGTGGAGGAAATCGGTAAGATGAGAAAATGCTTCAATGAAAAGAAGTGTATAATGGAGTCCACCAAGTCGAAGAGCACATCCTCTTCGACTAAAACTTCTAAAACAAAAGAACCTTCTCCTGAACAGTCTCATGACTGATCCCAGGATCGTTCTCAAAAACACAATAAGAACTATCGTGATAGCTCTATATATCTGGGGTCGAAGTATCCTACCTAGGAGCTTCGAAGTCATGGCGATAGTGACCACCATAACAAAGATTGTCACGATACTCGACATCGCGCATCTGGAGGGAAACCATCCAGACACTCCGGATCCAAATCAGACAAAAGGTCTGATGACAAGAAGAACCCGATTTGTTACAGCTGTGGAGGTCCACACTACTCCACAGATAAGGGCTGCCCTAAGTATGGACAGCCCAAACCATTGGCTAAGATGTATGCCGCTCAAGAAGGATCAGCGACTATGGCTGATCCCCAAACCTCCCGTGCTCAACCGAGCAGTGAGCACCATTCGAGTCCTACCCAGGACTCAGATTCACATTCTGTGACAAATGAGAGACTTGCCGCAGCGTACAGCGACTCAGAGGATAACTCTTGCTCTGAGTATGGGTCTGCCTTGTCAGACATGGAACCTGAAGGTTCTCAGTATAGTTCAGAAGGTGAACTGTGCAACTTGGAGTCTGACACTGGGGGTGACGCCAGTGAATATTCTGGATCAGAACACTTTGGTGCGATCCGAGAAATCCTTTTGGAGTATGACTCTGACAGATGCCCATCTGCCCAGTTGGTGTCCGACTCAGAGGAAGACTCTGAGGACGAGACGGGGAGATATTCTCTGTCATTTTCTGAAAGATTAGGCATCATGATGGACCACCTATTCAAAAGCAAGCCATGCATGCTTCAGAGGCGCAACCACTTTGAGGAAATCCTCTAAGAAAATAACCCATCCTCCTCACTCTGAGAAGGATAACAGGTGCTTTGTGGCAAAAATGAAGCTTCATGAACTTGAAGCTTTCATTCTCCTCAATTCAGGCTGCATGTCTGATTTGATTTCCCCAGAATTTGCCATGTCAGCGAATCTTAAAGCCCACGAATTGGAAGAACCGGTGCCCTTGCAATTAGGCACCGTTGGAAGCCATTCAAAGATAAACTTCGGACTATTCACTGATTTTGAAATCGGTGAAATAAAAAACAACCATTATTTCGATGTTGTTAACATTGATAGATATGACGCCATTCTAGGCACCGTCTTCATGAGGAAACATGGTATAGTCCTAGACTTTGAACGTGACGAAGTACACGTCAAGGGCAAATGCCTCAATACAATTATCGAGGGCCCTAACACTTTCAAGCAAGCCCATCAGCATGCTATGCATCCTCAACCTCCCAAGGATGAGTGACGTGAAAGCGACCTCCTGGCTGCACAAAAGAAGGAGGACCTGGACAAGCCTGGTCCAAGTTCCACAGAGGTGCAACCTCTGTCTGTTAGACATAGGAATGTTGAAATGGAAGAAGTAGACAATGTTGACAAACATCGTTGGTCTACACTAAAACCTTTGGACCCCATCCTTTTAGGACCCGAAGATGAACCCTTGAGCGACGAAGAAGGCGATCTAGAAGAGATTGTCCAGGAATTTACTCAGGATAAATTCCCCAAGGGACCCAATTTCGAACCTCCCAGATTCAACCCCTCTATCCCTGTGGTACTTCTGCCAGATCAGGTCGATGACCTGAGTGACATACTCTTTGCAATTTGCAAAGAGCTGGGCGATAAAGCTAAATGCAAAGGACCCCTTTCAAAAAAGGACCTTCCACACCTCTGAGAGGAGTGGAAACAATCTTGTCAGGACATCCTCAGTGGAGTTCCTGACAAACTACCTCCTTTGAGGGACATAAACCACCACATCCCATTGGTGGATGAGAAGAAGAAGTATAACTTCTATCTTCCGAAATGTCCCAACTCGATGAGGAAACCCCTCACCGAGAAAATAGCCAGGTACTGCAAAGCAGGCTGGTGGTGTCCTGCCCACGCAGAGCAAGCCACTCCAATGCTAGTTGTTCCCAAGAAAACTGGGAAACTTTGCACTGTGATTAATGCAGTGAAATGTAACGCTAACACAGTGAAAGATGTTACACCATTTCCTGATAAAGACTTGATTCATCTTGATGTTGCTCGAGCTAAGTACCGCTCGAAAATCAACCTCTCTGATGCCTATGAGCAGGTCCGAGTTGCCCCAGAAGACATCTGGAAAACTGCCTTCTCGACGGTTCAAGGCATATACGAGAGTCTTGTTATGCAACAAGGCGACTGCAATGCACCCTCAACCTTCGTTGATGAACTCTATATTCCAAGATTACATCAGAATCTTCATCCATGCCTACCTGGACAATATCTTTGTGTTCAGTGACACAATTGAAGAACACCAGAAGCATCTGGAACTCATGTTTAACAGACTACATGAGCACTCTCTGTACCTCCGTGCAGAGAAATGTGAACTCTACCCTGAAAAGGTAGAGTGTCTCGGTCATATGATCAACAAGCATGGCCTACACGCGGATAGTGACAAAATGGCCCATATACAAGAGTGGAAAGCTCCTCATAATTATCACAAAGTCCAGCATTTTGTGGGACTCATGCAGTATCTGGCACATTTCCTGCCAGATATAACTGCTTTCACTAGTCCCCTTTCAGCAATGACAAAAAATGGTCAAGCCTTTTTATGGTGACCATTGCACGATCATTGCTTCCAGATGATTAAACACGATGCTGGTGCTGAAGCCTATCGACCCTGATTCACCTGAGCCGATATGGGTAATCTGTGATGCCTCAGTCTTTGGAACTGGAGCGATGTATGGTCAGGGACCTGAGTGGCAAACTTGCCGCCCTGCTGGGTTCCTGTCCAAGAAATTCTCTGATGCTCAAAGGAACTACCATACCTTTGAGCATGAAACTATTGCCATACTCCTCAAGTGGGAAGACAAACTGATCGGTAGATGCATTCATGTTGTCACCAATCACCAGGTGCTTGAGTTCTTCCAAACTCAATGCTGACTGTCTGCTAGGTAAACATGATGGATGGAATATCTGTTGCATTTCGACTTTGACATTCATTATGTCAAAGGCAAATTGAACAAAGTAGCAGACGCTCTGTCCCACTACTACCAATTTGACTCTTGGGACAATGCTCCATTAGTCCAACACTACGTCTTTGCAGACATACATCCCGATCCCAACCACAAGGATCTCCCGTGGGATAGACATCTCAAAATCAAAAATTGAGTAATTGAAACTTGTTCTGCTGTTTCCCAGCAGAGACAAGTTAGTGAACAACTCAAAGCTCTTCGAGAATGAGTTGAAGAGCGTGAAGCAGCTGCAGCTTTAATGACTGCAAATGTGGAAGAAGCAACCATGCCTTCTTCAAAGACCACCCAATCGCAGGATGATCCTTTGATTTACGCCTCTCATGCTAAAGGGCCTTACCTGGACATTCATGTGTCAGAGTTAGACCCTCTGAACAATGATATCCAAAAGGGATACGTCAACAACAAACACTTCAAGAAGGTTCTTGAAAATCCAAAAAACCACCCAGACTTCCAGGCCCAAGACGGTTTCATTTGGAGAAAGAACAGAGGGGGCAAAGAGGTCCTTTGCGTCCCCAGTTCTACTTCCAAAGGTACGACCTTACATGGTCATATCATCAATCAAGCCCACACATTGGTGGGGCATTTCGGTCCTCTGAAGACATCGGAATACATCTGACATTGGTATTGGTGGCCTCGACTTCAATATGAGGTCAAGAAATACTGTGATCTGTGCGAACCTTGCATCCACTCAAAGGGGGAGTACTGCTCCCCTCAAGGCAAGCTGCACTCATTACCAACACCCATGAGGCCATGGGAGTCAATTGGAATGGATTTCATTGGACCCTTCCCAGAGTCTGAAGGATTTGACTACCTTTGGGTAATCATCTGTTGTCTGTCTTCAATGGTTCACCTAGTCCCGGTTAACATGACAACAACCGCATCACAACTATCTCCCATCTTCATGAAGGAGATTGTCCGTTTGCATGGACTACCTGGCTCAATCGTTTGCAATCAAGACTCTAAGTTCACGTCCAAATGGTGGTGTGAAATCCACCATATCTTGGATGTCAAATTACTTATGCCCACTTCTTTCCATCCTCAGATGGATGGAATAACAGAATGCGCAAATCATTCAATTGCTCAGATTCTCTAAGTGTTCGTTGCATCCAATCAAAAGGATTGGGTAAAGTTCCTCTCTCTCGTAGAGTTTGCCATAAACTCTACGATTAACAGAGCAACAGGGATGGCCCTGTTTGAAATCAACTATGGATTCTTGCCTCATATGATGCAAGAATTTCCTTCTACAGAACACATTCCTTCCGGAGGGCATACTTTCGCAATGAATGCACTGCGAAACATGGCCATAGCCCATGATAGTATCATCACTGAAAGAGTCTTTCAATGACACTATGCAAACAAGCATCAGCGCAAGGAGCCCAATGTCAAACAAGGAGACCTTGTTTACCTCTCCACAAAGAACCTTGCATTACCAAAGGGACACGCAAGTAAACTGCTACCTAGATTTGTAGGACCCTACAAGGTCCTACAAGCTTTCCCCGAGACTTCCAACTATGTGTTGGATCTTCTTACAGAACTGAAATGCCGGTGTATACACCAGTGTTTCCATGTGAGCCTACTAAGGCCTCACCATCCTAACGACGACGTGTTGTTTCCCAACAGGCATTACCCTGATGCATATGACTTCGGTGCCCCAGATGACACCGAATGGTACATCGAAGAGATCATGGCACACAAGTGGTGTGGCCATACCATCCAGTTTGAAGTTAAGTGGAGTCTGGGAGACACCACTTGGGAACCTTTAGCGAACTGCAATGATCTTGCAGCCCTAGACGCTTATCTGGCACTGATGGGTGCCAGGGACTGGCAAGAATTGCCCAAACATGCAGGAACTCCTGCACGTCGACAGATGTAATGACTTGGAAATTTCCAAGTCACATTGCAATGGATTTCACACTCTGCAACTTTACATCGTGCGGAGTTTCAATTGTTTTTTTTTCTTCATTGCTTAGTACAGTTACCATGGCGAGCTTTCCTCCAGACAAAGACAACCCCATGGGGGGTGATCACAATGACAGACCTGGCTGCACATGTGAGACAGGCCCTAGTGGCTGGTCTCAAAGGGGGAGGGAGAAGGAGAGAGAGCTCGAGCCCACTGGCTTGAGCAGCAACACCCAACACCATCGCTTGCCAAGCCCTGGTGAGATTGAAGAAGCCATCAGCTCTAGCAGACGTTCTGCTAGAGAAGAACAAAACCGGTGAGCTGGTGTGGGCACCAGCTCTTCCACTGCCGGAAATTGGAGGATTGATGGTGAAGGCATCATCCTTCACCGAGGCACTTGCGACACTTGCAAGAGCTATGCATTACATGTGTACACCCATGTGTATGACCACAATGATGAATATTTTGACGCGAGAGATCATCAAGATTTGGGTATTAACTCTGGTGCTCTCACCAGAGCCAAACGTGTTTATAATGAATACAAAAAAGATATTGCTGCCCTCCAGGAGACCATCCAGAACCTGGAGGATGAGAATGAGCACCTGCACGAGCAGCTCGATGGACATTTGTCCAAATGAGCTTGTACTCATGAACCCTCTCCTTACCCTGAGAGGCCCCAGGGTACTTTGTATGCCAGTGCAGCCTCTTGGCCTGCACCACCTCCTGCTCCCTGCCCCATCATCCCCAATGAGGACTTCAATATGAACGAGGTCTACCCACCTCTTCCCAACCTTCCAACCCCGAGATATACATTCTCGGGCCCTGATGTTCCCAGGACAGCGAACTGGAGACCAGCTCCCAAGCTGCATGGCCAAGTTCCTACGTCCATTCCTCAGAACACTGAGGAATTTGATAACTGGTCCCGGATGGCCCACACCTCTGGGAACTACCCAATGTTGGAACGAATGCATGAGTACATGCAGTTCATCAATGATACTGCTCCAGGGGCTCAGATGCCCCTGATGACATATGCCCTTGCCCACTGGAGATTACCTGGTTGGCTCCCTGTTCAGATACAGTCGGCGCGAGGATTATGCCAACTCAACAACCCTACTCGCCTGGAGCAACCCTCACTCCTGGACTCTGCTGAAACGTGGGCGCAGTTCATGCACCAACACCTGTACCAATGGCAATCCCACCCTGGTACCCTGATGGACAAACAGAGGGTCTCCCTCCCACACATCAGGGGACAACTCCTGCTTTGTCAACAGATTCCTTCAGGGCTATCCCCTGAAGCTAAACTACTTCTCTACCTTTGTACTGCAGAGGTACTAACCACGCCGGGACTGTACCGACAGATTCGAGAGTGCGAATGCCTCCCACTGTCCCCCGTGCACCATTGGCAGCCCATGCCGATCAGCACCAATTCAACTTCCCTTGAGGACGTCGTATGACACCTCGCTACCATGGGAGTCTCAGACGAGGAAGTCCGAGAAGGTTCTCACTATGCCACCGGCTGGCTTACAGCAACGGCTACTGCCAACTCCTCCCATTCGGAAGAGTCTTCTACCACTGCCGATATCATGAGATGTCTGTGGCAACATTCCAATACCCATTCAGAGGATGCTCCTCTGATGTCTGAACCTTGGTGGTGGATTGCCGGGCCTAACAATGTGGCCCTTCGAGAGCCACAAAGAAAAAAAAAAGAGATTCCACTGCTCCCACCAGGGGCAGAGCTCCCTCTCATTCAGGGCGACCCCACCCTGAATCAATGACTTCCACTGCCTGGTCCTCCAGTTTCTCTGCTGGACTATCTGCATCTCTGCATGCGAGCACTTCTTGTGTAGACAACCAACCTCCTGCCCACGCCGGGCCTTCTTACCTGTCCGGCTGGCATCCACCTCCTCCAGAGGTATATCCCCTGGAGAATGATCCGACCTCAGGATGGTCCAGGTCCCCCCTCATTGTCAAGGCAACTCAAGGCCAGAAGTGTAAGGGGACTAGGGGGGTGCCCTGTGTGTTTTTCCTATTTTTTATGTTCATCCTATATTTTTCCCCACCTCATTTCCTTCTATTCTTCATTTTCTATGATTTTTCCGGATTTTATTACTAATTTTCCCTTGCTATCATGTTTGTACATGTTGACACTTTTATATTTAGAGGCGGAGTACCCCTTCCGACACATACCCCTTGGTATGATGTCATTCGGCGGCCTTGATCTGCCTATCTCTGCCTTTTCTATTTTTAGGTCATATTTGATTTTTGTCGTCTTCACATATACTGGGCATCAGCAAGGGGATCCTTAGAGTTTTCTCTTCGGATTTCCCTTTGCTAGGTGTGTCCCCAATGCCTGTATTATGTAGTATAATTTTAACTTTGGATTTCCCTTTGCTAGAGGCTTAGGTTGCCCTTATAAGAAGAAGGCCTTGAAGAGAGCGAGGAGAGTCGCTGCTGGCATCCCTCCGGATGGGCACAAGAAGCCCATTAGCAAATTCACTCCCATCGTGTCTACCAAGCTGCGAAAAATTAGAGACCCTGACGACAACGGTGATTCCACTGACTCCGTCTCTTCATCTGATGATGAAATGTTCACCATCAACAAAGGCCATTTCCCTCTTGATGAAGGGCAGATGACAGACACCTCTGCTCTGGGGAACACCCCAGAGACCCCCATATCCCAATTGTCTTTGTTGGCATCGAACAACAAAATGACCCTACTTCCCTCTGTGCCCAATTATGAGTGCAAAGTACCCGTACCTACCACCCCAGAGGAAGTTAGACGTATATTAGTTGACACCAACCTCCCTGAATCCTTGTCGACCCTCAATGAGTCCCACATATCATCATTGAGTCTCGACGATACCCACATCCCCGATGACCCTACTAAATAAGGTCATCGCATTTTTTAATAAATGAATGAATTGATTCCTTTTGTCGTACCCCGATGATACCCACATACCAGACGATGCTCTCTTTGAGATCATCTATTTACTCAAAACATTATGCTTCTCCCCTGGATGAAGCCTAAGAGGGAGGGTGTGGTGACCTGGGGCTTGACTCCATGTTTGTATATATTATGTTTCTTTGCTATCGACCTGGCTTGCCCCTATAAAGGGACCAGCCTTCTATTTACATAAGCAATCCTTTTTACTACCACCTCAAGTACACACGATAAATATACATTAGTTGTGTTTAGCTCCTGTGTGATATTAAGGGACCCCCCTACGACTCACTACAATCTGATACTGCCACCCATGTTCATGTTCACCTTTTTCTCGAAGGCTATTCAAGATTGCTGAGCCATCACCACCAAGGGCTGTAACTGCAGCATGAGCTTCCCATCGTGCATCATTGAGTAGATTGGTTATTTGGCATGGTTCAAGGATGTGAGTTGGAAAATGTTCTGCAAGAATGGTCTTGAGTGTTCCCCATGAAAATGTTGGATCAGAAATTTTTGCAACAAGCTCACGCTGAGCCTGTGTTGGTGGGCATGAAACAATACCTTCAACAGGTACTTCTTGTTGGTGATTGTGTTCCCATGCAACAGTTGTTATATGCCAGAGTCCCCCTTGCATGTGATTGACATTGACATGGGCAAAGCATTCAGTTTTGATTGTTTTTCCTTGGCGGTGATCTGAGGGATCAATTGATGCCAAGTGCGAGGGGATGTGGTGGTAATAATGGTTACAACACAAAGTGACTTTCTTGATAGCTCCATCCAGAGAGCATTTTGACTGTCCCATTTGCCAAGTATGGCCGAGTTTTTTCTCTTGTGCATATACCGCATCATGAGCAGCCTCCATAGAATTGTACACAGAACCCACAAGGACCTGCCCCAGCATCTGTGGAGTTGCTCAGTTCAGTGTGTTTTTTACATCATCAACAGGAGCTGATCTGAGATTGATATTCAACAGTAGCTTGGAATGTGGATCAGGCTTTGCAGGGAGTTCCTCAATGTCAGAGTCATCAGAAAGCACAATAACAGGCCCAGATGTCATAGGAAGTGTGAGAACAGGTTTGTTTTTGACATGTTTTGCAGGTGGGCCAAGGATAATGACATCTGGGGATGGAGATTTTACACGTGCAGGTTTATGAGTAGGTTTGAGAGGTGATACAAGATCAATTACATTTTTTGGTGCTTGTTTGATTGGAGCAGGTGGGCTTGAAAATGACAAGTCGATAAGTTCAGAACTGGGCTGAGATTTGACATGTGCCTTGATTGCCTGAAAATCAATCCTTGGTTCATCTTGCAAGCTGGCTAAAAACTGATAGATGGGGTGCCGAGCCTGCATATTGCTTAAGTAGCTGATCATGCTTTCTTGCAACTACCAGAGGACTTACATTTGGAGAATCAAGGTTATAGTCATTATATCCGAATGGCCCAGAGACAGACACATCAATGGTTGGGGGAGAGGTCCACGAGACCACCCAATCAGTATACAACTGAAGAACTGGTCAGATGGTGTAATTTACACAGATAGAAAACATGTACACCTTTGCCTAATGCAGCACAATGATAGACCAACATATTTTGTAAAGCTAGGTTGCAAAAAACTGAGGAAAGCACATTGGACCATGCTGGAATTGAGGGGTCGGCATGAGAGGCAATGAAATTCTTGGCTGCAATTTTGCAACAACCAGAAGTCTGACCTTGTTTTGATAACTCGCCTTTGATAACTTTTCCAGGTACATAATAATCAATGTTCAAGCCTGACAGCACCCACTGAAGAATTGGTAGGACCTCCGTTACAGGTGGAAATTCCAAGGAGTCTCTATGCTCGATACACATCTTGTTCTTCTCACTGCAGTATGCCGAATAGTGGTCATCAATGCAAGCAATGGCAAATATTGCACATGGTGTGGCCACACAAATGCAGTTCTGCAAGGCTATAAGGTTTGGGCTATATAGCTGAGGTGACTGATTATAGAGATGTTTAGCATTGTTGGAGAAGGAGGTTGGAAGGAAGATAAAAGGGGAATGAGATTGGAAGAATGTAGTGGCCAGTCGGAAGTAAAGCAGCTCGAGCAACCCATTGACTAGATCCTCTTCGAGCCAATTTTCATCAAGAAAGCAACCAAGCTTCCACAATGGGAAATCAGTTCTACAAAAACCTGCAATGCACAAAGCTATCTTGAATTCACAAAATTTGGCCACTAGCAAAGGTGAAAAGCATGGCTCAGAAGTCAGGTGGGTGACAAGCCAACATGCATAATCTTGAGGTATTCGGTAATTGTTCAAATTGACAAAAAGTTGCAACTTCAAGAGGATTCTGAGCCAATGAGTAAAACACAAAAATGTATGTACACACCTTTGAAAAATGGCACAAATGTTCAGTTGTAACATCTGAATACTGATCATGGAACACTAGTACAACAGAATGTTGGCCATTGTTATATTCATCTTCCAGACTGTGCATGATTGGATTGAGGTCTGCAATATCAGGAATGACCTCATCAAACAGGATGATTGTGCTTCTAGCCATCATGGGGACTTCATCTGTAAACATCCAGGTGGTGACTGTGTTTGGCAGCAAGAAAGATGGGTAAGTACATCTGACAATTTGATTGAAAGTTAGACTGCAAAAGAACTGAGAAGAATATGCTGCAGATGTGGAAGGAGTTGTGTATGTCCAAAAGGTGCTCATGGTGGTCGTGCCAACAGCAGTACCCTTGCCACACATTCACTTATATACCTATCTTGCCATCGAAAAAATTCCTTGCAATTCACGATGGCATGGAAGTGCCCAGAAGCAATGGATGGCTTGATCAGGCAGGACTCTAACCCAATTGAATGTTTGTTTCTTGATCTACAGACCAGGAGATATACATCGCAAACTAGAAGCTGATAAATGAGATTAGAATGGAGAGATCTTGCAGGGGGAGGGGTCGAGAACACACCAAATTAATACCATTCTCCCTATCTAGTCATATCCTTCCCAATGAAACTGCTATTGAGCTTTGTAAACCAGGCACCCTGTTGAAGTCATTGTCATCATGGAAGGCGACGTCAAATTGTGACTCAGAACTATGATTCTGAAAAAAGATATCACATGATGAACAAATAAACAAATGGCTGGAGTAGCCGGCCAGAGGACAAATCACGACAACCCATATGATCACAACAAAAGTCAATGGGTTAGTATTGCAACCCAGCATTTCAGGGCACCCTGGGTTTCTCATTAGAATAAGCCACTGAGGTGAGTATGATCTTAGATGTTGTACCACATTGGTTGCTTACTGTACCTTAATAGCCTTGTTTATTCTAGGAATTGATTTTCTACAAACTGAACACTATTCAGCCCACATTAAGCAAGCTTCTCAAAGTCCATTTGACATGCCGGGCAGCTGACACATTGGCAACTGTGAGCTATTTTTAGATTTCACTAAGGAGAAATGTGTTGCTCATTGTGCACAATGACAACAATGGGATGATTCACTACCTCTTGTTATTCAAATATGCCAAGACCCACAATTGTTAGTATATGTAATATTCCCTTGCAATGTGGTGCTGAAATCTTGATCACAGCTTGAGGTGGTGACTCAGTGTTGATCTGCTTTGATGGCTTGGTGATAGTAAATTATGTGTAGCTAGCTTATTGACACACTTGTTGACTAAGATAGTGATGGTTCAATCTGGACCATGTTACATTTAGAGAATGGCAGGGGTAACCCTGGGGTATTTTGAGGCTACCCTTACCCCTACCCTCCAAAACCCTTTACCCCTGGCAAGGGTGAGGGTTTTGAGGGGTATGGGTAAGGGTATGCAGGGGTATGGGGGGATTCATTACCCCCAAGGTAGAGCATCAGGATTCAGGATACTATGGCCTGGCACCCCCCCTCAATCAGCACCCCCCCCATATCTCAGTCATTTGAGACACTACAGCCTAGTTACTTCACATAAACCTGTCTAGATGCAATTAGAAGGGATTCCCAAAAATTGTGGTAGAATATACATTATTGGACAAGTCCCTTCACCATGTGCATTGTCACCACTCATAACTTTTGCCATTGAATGGGTCTCAAACATTTGGCAGTGGAAATGTGTCAAGCTGGTGCAAACAAACATTGTAATTAGGCCACTTAACCCTGGCATACTTAGCTGGCATGATGTGACATTTTGTGACTGCCAATTGGGGGTGCTGGCTCCATGGTAGGCCATAGTATGGTCAGAAGATTTACCCAAATCATTTTTACAATCAATTTACTTGGAAAAATGAACATCTGGCAATTTTTTTGCTGTAACAGCCTTCTCCACTGAATTTTCAGTGCAGGAGTCATAAATAATGAGCTGTGAAAATGTTAATCAATGACAAATTCTCTTGAAATTTTGGCACAAGCTGTGCAGAAGTGTCTCACTAGACTTCTTTGCTGCTATCTGATGTAAATTATCTTTCTTATATACCCATCATCAAGTGATTCTTCCTACCCTCAGGCCCCTCCCAAGGGTACATCAGGAAAACTACACCCTGTCTGGCAAGATGTGGCTGGTATGGCACCATACCAGCCAGACTTACTATACTACCAGAAATCAAAGTAGAAGCATATTATATGTGTGAGTCTATATTTGATCATGGCTGCCACATTTGATTGTGGCGAGTCACAAAAACATGTGGCACTAACATTCCACATGGTGCTATTGTGTTTTTATAGCATTGGTTCAATGAGTGGTATCAAAATTAGTTCATTGAAGGCTAGATATGGTACAGATAATGAAACTAAAGCACTTGAAGCTGTAAGAGTGTCTCTTACATCAGCAAGTCTTATCACATGCCATTGCAGTTATCACATGTTATTCCTGTAGTATAGAGTCTATACTTTGAGTACTTGTACTGTATCTTAGTTCTTCCCTCTGAATATACTAAGTTCCTAACATGTCTTGTTCTCCCTGAGTGGGAAGCTCTGGCTTCCTTCCACTTTTTTTTTGTTAGGAACTTAGTATATTCAGAGGGAAGAACTAAGATACAGTACAAGTACTCAAGGTATAGACTATATACTACTGGAATAACATGTGATAATGAGTGTGGATGTAGATAACGTTTGCTGATGTAAGAGACACTCTTACACTCTCTCATACTCCAAAAAAAACGACTGGGGGGGAGGTGACAAGGTAAATGTGGTCATGGTAGTAATCCCAAATAACTTTATGTGTTCGCCAGAACACTGAGTCATAAGTGTGTTTACAATATTATGCTGACATCAGAGAGGCGAGGACAAGGATGAGGATTGGCAAGGATGGGTGTGGTGGGCGTGGACGGGGCTGGGACTTGAACAGGGCTGGTAACAGTGCTGGTGATGAGGATGGTGCTGGTGACATGGATGCTGGTGGCATGGATGGTGACATGGACACAGACGGGGCTGGTGATGTTGACAGGAGACATGGATGGGGCTGGTGACGTGGACAGGGCTGGTGCTGTGGACAGTGCTAGTGATGTGGATGGGGGCATGGATGGAGGTCAACCTTGCCGGTGACATGGCTGGGGCTGCAGACATGGATGGGCATGAAACAACAGCAGTGGGGTCCAGATGCACTGGTAGTTGTGAAAGATGGCAACACAGGTCGTTTATGGGGGGTCTGAGCTGAGCTGGGGTGCATAGGCAGCGAACGAGGCACAGGCAGTGAACAGGGGGTGTCGTCAGTGATGCAGCAGGGGTGTACCACACAGATGACGCCCAAATGGCACATTTACGGGGGGTCTGGGGTGAGCTGGGTGGCTGGGATGGGGTTGGCAGTGAACTGGGGGTGTCCCCAGCTGTAGACATCATTGTTGATGACGAGGTAGCGACATGAGGCACAGGTGGTGTTTGTGGTGACATGGCAGCAGCAGCGGGCTCGGGGTGCACAGCAGGGGACTGGGGCTGAACTGGGGGTGACAGGGGCGTGTGGGGAATGGTACAGGCCGTTGCTGAGGGAGGTGGAGCTTGTGGGGTTTGTCCATTGAGCAGACAGTGCATTTCAACAAATGCAGTTGCTCACCATCTCGCAAATTTGTTTCCTGGGCTGTGGACAGTCCTTGTACATTGCTTGGGGCTTGGTGAGTGTTCTCTGGGGTGGTTGCCTTCATCTTGGCGCTGGATATGGCCATAGATGCTGTTTCCAAGGTGGTTGTAGCAGGTGTTGTGGCTGTTGGTGGCTGTGATGTGGCAGTGGCAGCTGGAGGCTCAGAACGAGAGACGAGTGGGTGGGGATTGAGCTGGATGGTGTAGGATGTGGTGCTCACATCCTATGAGCTCCAGATGGCTGGTACTCGTCAGTTTCCATGGGTGGTAGCAGCGTCATCAACAGTGATGTGGCAGCTGTCATCGATGGTAAGGGGAGCAGGGGGGGTCCATTGGGTGGTTGTGGGGTTCCAGGGGCTCAAGAGGGTGTGTAACCCCACTCTCCTGCTTTACCAGGGCTGTAGGTGGCCGTTTCTCGACAGTTTCCATGGATGGCAGTGCCACCATTGTCAGTGATGTGGCATGCATCATGGGGCTTTTAGGGCACTCAAGTGGTGGCTGCGATGCAACTGGGGATGTCATTGATGAGCTGGGGGGGACAGGGATGCATTGCAGTGGTGCCGTTAGGTGTTCTGGAGTGGTCGAGGTGTGGAGTGGTCATTGTCCATCATTGATGTTGTCATTGATGGCTGTGACATGGCAGGGTTCAGGGCAGGGTCAGGGTGCATAACAGGGGGGTTGTGGACTGGGCTGTTGGTGATTGTCAACAATGTTGATGAAAATGCCACACAGCAATGAACGACTCTTGAGGAGGTTGAAGTAACAGAGTGAGTGAGTGTGGAAGCAGTGAGTGATGTCATTTATAGAGGGTTATGTCGCATTTTGAAGGTGGAGGTGGCGGGGAAGCTGCAGTCATCGTGTGTGACATGGTAGTTGCATTGCACAGCTCAAGGTGTTCGATGGGAGTGAAGGGGATGAGCTGGGGGGGAACAGAGGGGTGTGGGAGGTTGCATGGGCCATCATTGGGGATCCTGGAACCAGCAGAGCTGTTCTGTCGAGCAGCAGACATGTTCTGATGAATGCATCCACATGTAGCCGGTGTCCGTGTCATTAGCATAGATGTAGGCGATGGGGGGGGGGAACAAAGAGAGTCTGAGAAGGTGTGGAATCAAAAGAGGAATCCTGAATAATGGCATTTGCACTTGAACAGCGCAGGACGCTGTTCCTGATGTGAAGCAGAGGGGGCACAAGTCTTTTCAGTTTGGTGCATAGGCATAGGGGTGTTGACAGTTGCAGGAGTTGTGGATGCGCCATGTACTGGGAGTTTGGTGGGTTTGACAGAGGGGTGCACCAAGTCGGCAGCAGTGGTGGGGGAGGATGGGACTGGTAACATGAGAAGAATCAAGAGGGGGCTAGCGACTTTGTAGCTCTCTTCAGAATCAGAAGAAGAAAGGTCTGGAATTAGAGGTGGAGGCAGACCACATGTACCAGCAGTGGAAATAGAGTGAGGGGCGCCATGGAATGTGTGGGATCCAAACCATAACACTGACCACATTGTCTCGATGTCTGCGAGGTTGCAGGGTTGTCGCCAAGACTGTATATATGTCCCAGACATCCATGTTCTGGCAAAGCACAGGTGTTTGGGGCAACAATGATTGGAGAATGGTCATAAGCTGAGGCAGAATAGACAGAAAAAGTATGGGTAGTGAGGCAGGGTGAAGGGGGGAAATGGATGATGGGATGTGGGGTGGTCATGAGGGGCACCGATGGTTGCTGGACACTTTAGAATGGGATGGGGAGACATGATTGAAATGGGCAAGAGGAAACTAGCGCAAGTGTTAGCAGACCATTATATACATATCAAGATGCAGGGCAAGTGGGTGTTGTGCTGTAGTCACACAATGGTGTCAGCATGAAAAAATTGACCATTGCAGTAATTTCAGGGTCGGCATGGTTTTGGGAGAAGAACATGTGTGAGAGAGTAGAGTTTGATAGTAAGTTTGTAACAAAAAAAAAGTGGAAGGAAGCCAGAGCTTCCAACACTCAGGGAGAATGAGACATGTTAGGAACTTAGTATATTCAGAGGGAAGAACTAAGATACAGTACAAGTACTCGAAGTATAGACTATATACTACAGGAATAACATGTGATAACTGCAATGGCATGTGATAAGACTTGCTGAGGTAAGAGACACTCTTACAGAAGCCCACATATACACCGCATCCCATACCGTCTGTTGTCAACATGACTTGACCTTGGAACATTGTAAGCATGAGGAAAGCAGAGCATGTGAGAATGTCACACCATGTATTACTCCAGCTCGTCATCCGAGATGATGATGGAGGTGTGAGGATCACCATCAGTAGGGTTGTCATCAAGCATATCCTCAAACGAAGTTGGATCAATCATCTGAGTGGTGAGATCATAGAGTTGTGACCACTGTGCCTCGGGTTGGGCAAAAGTCTTGATGGGAACCAGGTACACTGCAGCACAGGATGCCCAGGGCTTCTCCAAAAAGCCTTTTTTTTTTGGTGTTGTCCTTCGATGGCGGTTTTCCAGAATGCCACAGTGTCAAAGCATGCTCATTCTATAATGAGACCAGTTACTATTAGATCATACCAACTAATGAGCTTGTACTCACAGCTGCTGCACAAAGCGCCAAAGCACCAATCGGCTTTCCGTGACTGTTCCCACCCCACTTCAAGATTGTCTTCAGATGACCTGTGAAGAGGGACATCATCATGTCAGATCTGAATGATCCCGTCTTTGTCTTCAAAGTCAAAAGTAGTCAGTGAACAAGTGAGTAGGAGAGGGCTATCACAAACCTCCATATCACGGTACACAAAGTTCATGTCTTTCAAACTTTTCTCAACATATGCTTGGATGATGTCGGGGTTTGACTTGAAGGGCTCTTCTTTAAACATAGAACCAAGATTACTGAGGGCGCATTTACTGATGTCACTCTGCCAGTTCATGACAGCTGATGAAGCCTTGGAAAACTTGGGTCACGGATCACTTGAAACGGCATACAAGTACTCACCACTGCATGGACTGTGTCCATTGCCTCCACTGTCGAGAAACTCTGATCCCAAAAATGCTCTACAACAGCCCTGAATTTTGGGTGTGCAACTACTGCAAATGGGTCAGCATGGGAACTGCCCCAATCAATAATGGCAGGTATAACCTTGGTCCGCCATATTTCAAGGTCACGACTATAGTCTTCAAAAGGGAGATCACTGTTCTTATAACATGGCTTGGGCTTGCCACACTTGGTTGATGGTGTAGTTTCAGCCTGAACTTGCTGCAGTTTGATGCCCATCTGAAAATGAGAAGAATTCAAAATCCAATGAGGAACTCAAAAATATGCACCTTCGCTGTTCCCCAAACATCAGCCTTGACAGTCACCACCTGGGATCTGCCCAATTTGTGTTGATCCTTGCTGGCCCAAACAGCCCTTACCATAGTCAAGTTTTCTTCATCAGTGAATTCTCTGTCAAAGTCCAGATTGCCATCTTTGGATGAGTCAGGTGAGGATTCACGACTGGGCGCATTCGCTGTTTGGGTCTTAGGATTCAGTTTTGGTTTATTGTTAGGCTTGAGCAGGTCTTTCCAATTTGTCTTGAGTCCACCTATCTCCATGGGCCCTGGGTCTGAATCAAAAATGTAAGTCATATGTACACATGGATATCTTTGTTGACTTTACCCTTCTGTTTGGACTCGCACAGTCTCAGTCATCTGCCCTGCCACCTTGCATTTCTTTTCTCCATTTTGGTGGGATGGGTTGTTGGCGCTAACAGTGGGAGTTTCGTGTGTGCTGTTGATGACCCCTCAGAGTGCGCCCTGTCATTTTGGTGAGTTACAATTAGCTCTAACATTGATAGACTGACCCTCTCCTTCACAGGTTTCTTTTCTTTCTTCTTCTTCGCAGCTCGCTCCTTCAGAAATGGAGCCACAGCTTCATCGACAGAATTTTCCCCATCTTCACCGCTCTGGTCATTTACATAGTCTTTATCACCTCCCTCTTCTGATTCATCGCCATAGTTATTGATAGGCTCAGATAACCCTTGTTCAGAGCTGCTATCCAGAATTGACACAGGCGGAAAGTCAATTCAGTCATCTGTATCAAATCCATCATCACCTTGTTTGTCATCAACCACCATCTCATCATCTACAGTTTCTTTGATCGCAGAAGGAATTGGCTTCAACAGTGCCTCTCTTTCTTTTTGTCGCTTGAGATGTTCCTGGTGAGCATTCATGGCAACTTTGTCAGGGCAGGTGGCATTCTGGTGTGCAGTTGCAACTTGTCACTGGATTTCATCTTCTTTGGCAGTGACCCACTTGACCCCTGCTGCACGGTGTGCAATGGCTTCTTGTTTCTGGGCTTCCAGCTCTATCTTCTTCACCATCTTCTCTGCCTTCTCAGCTTCAACCTCCTCCTTGGATCATCATGTTTGCTTGGTGTCATTCACAATTTGACCTGGGTGACCTTTGTATGTAGTTGAGCACTTTGGTTGATCTGACATGAGGGGAGGACACTGGAAAATTCAACAATCTAAACAAGGTGGTTCAACTTTTTTGTGATAATTGTTCTGCTGTTGGCTCATGCGTCATATTTAATCCAATGCATCCTCATGAGCCCTACTAATATACTTTCTGATGGCATTAGATATTTTTACTGTGTTCATTCCCCTCCTTCCAGTGCACTTGCATGTCCTCAATTCTTAAACCAATCTTGTCTTTGATGTGAGGAAGCTCTCAAGTTCAATAATCCAAACAGGATCCCAGGTTGACTCTACCGTGTAGTGAGATTGTTCCATCATTGGCTCAGGGATAATTTTAGATCCAGTACAACTTCATGAGCTGTAATATATCTTTTGATGGCCTTGGACATTTTTTTCCCAAGTTCCATCTCCCATCTGGCACGTTGTTGAACCTCAAACTTGTCATGTTTTCTGGTAGAGGGAAGAAAGTTTGAGTGGGCATTCCTCAGCAGATTCGGTACTTAGTGCCATCATGCACCGCAACCTTCTGCAGCTGAGGAGGACTTACCAACCATGTCAATACCTTTCACCAAGATGCACATCAGGTCTCTCATCACATACAGTTCACTCATTGTCTGGGCCAAAATCCTCTACCACTTTGTTTGGGGCTTCGTCTTCTTGTTCCACCATTTCCCTTACATTGAGGGCCACAAACTCCTCCTGTGTGAATCCCTGTCTTTCTTTGAAGTCCATGTACCAGACGTCAAATCATTTCAGGCACCCAGGTCATGCGTGCCCAGGTTGCCCACATCGAAAGCACAAGAGAGAGCTTGCGTCCTTTGGCCATATGGGTGTGGAAACAGTGGGTACAGGAGGAATGTACCTCGACGGGTTCAAAGTCATTGCAATTTGTGGTGTGTACCTTGAAAGGGGTGGAGGAGGGTTTGGAAGCCTTGCTGGAAGTTGACAAAACATGCTATTGTTCACCGAAGACATTTCATGGTGCAAGACATGCCACGAAGAGGCTCAAAATGCTTCGTTTGCAATCCAATTTTCATTGCACAAGATTGCAGCATCATACCATTGTCTTGGATTCTCATCTGAGGGACGTCCAGAAGTGAGGCAGGCAACATGGTCCTGAACCTTGGGATTGAGCCCTTGTCAAAATTTGAGGACAATGTGGGCTCCTTTGAAGTATCATGCCTGATCGATGATTTCATGAAAATCATCGACATACTCGTCGATGGTTTGAGACCCCTGGAAGTACTTTGTGGGTTTCTAGCTCAGTCCTCAATGTCTGAACCTTGTTCTTCAGGCAAAAGTTGGTGATGAACTTGACGACGAACTCTGGCCATGATGCATAGGATAGACTCTCTATGGCTTGATAGCTGCGCATAATTCTGTCGACAAAGTGCGCTGCTCATCCACTTTTCAGAAAGGACATGGCCCACATGATTTTCAAATGTTCATCCTTGAACTGATGAGGTGCGAGCTGGAGGTACAGTTCACATGAATTTAGGAACAAACATCCTTTCATACAATCACCCGAAAAGTCGCTTGGGGATATGGGTTTGATCAAATGTGTTCCTTTCATAGTCGAAGGTAGTTTGCGAGGCAATTCAGGTATAGGAGAGAGAGGGGATTGTTTGGATGCAGGGTTCAAAACGCTGGCAGGTGCACTAGCATGGTTCGAAGCACTAGGGAGGACGTTAACCTCATCTCGACTCGCATTCACAAGGAACAGTTGATGCAGGGATTGGTTGATAGCTGCGATATCACATTCAAGCTTTCTCTGCCACTCATCAGTTTGCTTAGTAGCCATTGGAATGTTATAGTAGGATAAGGAGAAAGAAGTGGAGGGAGGATAGGAGAATCCTACAAGCCATGAGGAAGACTTTGAAAATGTACAAAATTTTTGTGGTCCAACTGACTGACTGGGGAACCTTGCTACTCTCAGTCCACCAAGAATGAGACTTTTCTTCTGTAAGGGCAACCTTACGATCAGAGCCTGAACTCGATACTTGCAAGGGAAAACCAAAGAGTTAGATAAACTAATGGAACAAAGAAATATCTACACACCTTGCAAGGGAAAACCAAAGAGAAAAGTCTAAGGTGTTTCCCTGCAGAGGGTGCTAACTATATACCCAGAACTGTGTGACAAAGTAAAATAACTCAGTCTCCATGTGGAAGCGGGACTAAGGAAGCAAGCACTGCCAGGGGTGCATCAGAAGGTCATCCTGCTTCATCCTAATGCATTCAAAAGTCGTCCCATGACTTCTGCGGCATCGTCGAAGTATGGGTGTGGTCATAGGTGAGGGGCAGGGCAGTCCAAAACACTTCAAAGTTGTTCAAAGAATGTTCGAGGAGCTCAAAGAGTTTGAAGACTGTTCAAAGGGTTCGAAGTTTGTTCAAGTAGTTCGAAGATTGTTCAAAGAATGTTCATGAACTTCATAGATGTTTGTAGGGGTTCGTGAGTGCTCATTGAGGGTTCCCCTTACAATCCAGGCAAAGAGGATGGACTTCCCATGGGACCTGATGACCCTGCTGATCCTCAACCTCCCAATGGCAGAAATCCTGACCCAGGAGATAGGTTCCTCAATGCTCTCTTTGACCTCTCGGATAGTCTCTGAACCCTCTGGCAGAGTCCACCCAAAACTAAGATCAAAGTTTGGGATCCTGACACTTTCGATGGGACTAATCCCTGGAAACTTCAGGACTTCCCAGTCTTGTGCAACCTTCACTTCCATGATTGTCCACAAGTTCTTGCTTTGGACAAAAAGAAGATCCTATTCATCCTTTCCTACCTCAAAGGGTCAGCCCTTAGCTGGTTCAAACCTGGGCTCAATGACCCAACAAATTCCACTCATTGGATGTGGAACTACAAGGTATTCCTTAGTGAGTTGGAGGGTGGTTTAGGCCCTCACAACCCTGTTGGGGATGCAGAGAAAGCCCTTTCAGAACTCACCATGAAGAAAGGTGGACAAATAGTGAAGTACAATGTGGACTTCTGGGAACTAAGAATGAGGCTGCTCTTCAGGACCAGTACTTCCGAGGTCTTCCACTCCACCTTCACATAGAAGTATTGTGGGGGGGACGACCTGAAACCTTAGCATCCCTATGTCTTAAAGCTCAGGATGCAGACAACATCTATTGGATGCAGGAAGAAGAAACCCACTTAGAAGCAAAGACTCCCAGAAATCCCACACACCCCAGGAAAAAGGAATCTAAAGGTTCTCCTAGCCCCAAAACACTCAGTCCAAACCTCAGTCCTTGTCCAGCTCTAATCGCACAAACCAATCCTTATCTGGCAGCTCCTCTGGGTCAAAAAATATAACTTTCAGAGGGACAAGCCAAAGAATTCTATTTCTGACAAGTTGGGGAAAGATGGTAAACCAACTGGAGATGAACGCAAAAGCAGCATGAAAAAGGGACTTTGGCTCTACTGTGGCAAGAAAGGACATGGAGCCGGAAATTGTCCAAAGTCCAAAGTGGCCAAAGCTTGTGCTTCAGCAGTCACTGAGTCTAAGCCAGACTCTGCAGACTCAAAAAAATAGTCTGCAACCCTCAGGAACATGCCATTGAGGCTGAGAGTTGCATTGACCTTTCCCAGTTGGCTGCTTACATCCATCTCAACGTGTCTGCTCTTTCTGATCCTGAGTCCCTTACCATCCTGCTATCCCTTTCCAAACATTCCCTAAAAATCTGAACTCTTGTACTCTGGTTCCTCACATTGTTTCCTAGATTCATCATTAGTACCTCCAGTCAGACTCTGACTATTTGATGGAACTTGCAACTCCACCATAACTAGGGATCTGCATGGGTAACCCCCAGGTATTTTGCGCTGTACCCATACCCATACCCATGACAGGTTTTACCCGTAAACCCACAGGTCTTAGCTACAGGTAGGACTATTGCGACCTGTACCCATACCCATAACCCGTATGGGTACACAAAACCCATGCAGATCCCTAACCATAACCCAGGTCATGAAACTTCCAGTCACTTTTCTGTCTGGTGAAGTGTTCAATCTGACATTTTATGTAACCTTGCTGGACTCTTCCTGTTCTGCAGTTTTTGGTCATAACTGGCTGAAGCAATACAATCCGTTGATTGACTGGTCTTCAGGCCAAATAGATTTCTACTCTGCAGCTCAAAGAGATCCTGCCCCTCAACATCTCCTGACTGTCCTATCTTGTGTGAGTCACCTACACCTCTGAACCTTCCAGCAGAAACCTGTGGAAACCCTGTGGTCTCTAAATCCTTGAGACTCATACCTCCTGAAATCTCTTTCATCAATGCTGCCACTTACATGTGCACAAGCAAACTCCCTGGGGCTGTAGCCTTTCAGATGACATTCTCCCTGGAAGGACTGGTGGCCAAATCTTCCATAACATCCAGAAGTCCTCCAGATCTTTCAGATGTTCCAGAGGAATATCATGAATTCACAGATGTCTTCAACAAACAAAAAACTGACACCCTTCCTCCACACCATTCCTATGACCTCAAGATAGAGATGGAGGATAATGCTCCCCCACCTCTGGGTCACATGTACTCCCTCTCACCCTCTGAACTGGAAGCTCTTCAAATCTTCATTGAAGAGAACATCCATTTGGGCTTCATCTGCCCCTCCAAATCCCCTCATGGCACTCCTATACTCTTTGTCAAGAAAAAGGATGGAAGTCTCCGATTATGTGTCAACTACCAGGGACTCAACCGCATCTCAAAGAAGGACCACTACCCACTTCCACTAATCTCGGATCTTCTGGACTCTCCAGGAAAAGCCTGCGTGTTCACCAAAATTGACCTCTGGCACACCTATCACTTAGTTTGCATTGCTGAGGGAGATGAATGGAAAACCACTTTCTGCATGCATTATGGCTCTTTCAAATGGCTGGTGGCTCCATTTGGGCTCACCAACACACCTGCAGCCTTCCAGTGCCTCATGAATGACATCTTCAGTGACCTTCTAGATGTTAGTGTCATTGTCTACCTCGATGATATCCTAATCTACTCCAACAACATGAGTCAACATAAGGCTCATGTCAAGGAAGTTCTTTGGAGACTCCAAAGAAATGGGCGCTATGCTGCTCCACAGAAATGCGAGTTCCACAAAGACAGTGTGGAATACTTGGGGTTCATCTTCTCTCCTGATGGGCTCCAGATGTCCAAAGATAAAGTCAAGACCATCCTTGACTGGCCTGAACCTCAAAAGGTTGCAACTTCTACTGACACTTTATCCATGGATATTCTGACATCATTATCCCTCTCACCAGACTTACCCATAAACACATGCCATGGGACTTTGGCAAGAAATGTCAAGAAGCCTTCAACAAACTAAAAGAAGAATTCACCCATGCCCCAGTACTCACTCAAGGGCTACTGGACTCCTGCATTATCCTGGAGACAGATGCCTCAGACTACATGCTGGCAGCTATCCTGTCCATCTATACCCTGGACAGAGAAATCCATCCAGTTGCATTCCACTCTTGCTCCTTCAATCCAGCTGAAGTGAACTGTGAACTATGACACCCACGACAAGGAACTCTTGGCTATCTTTGAAGCCTTCAAACACTGGTGACAGTACCCCAAGGTTCCATAAATCAGGTAGACGTGGTCACCGATTACAAAAACCTGGAATACTTCAGCACCACAAAACTCCTTACCCATCAACAAGCTCAGTGGTCAGAATACCTCTCACAGTTCAACCTCGCCATTCGCTTCCGCCCTGGAGAACTAGGGGCAAAACCTGATGCACTCACTAGATGCTGGGATGTCTGCCACAAAGGGGGAAATAGCAACTTCACCTCTGTAAACCTGAGCAATTTCTGTCCAGTCTTCACCCAAGAACAACTCACATCCTCCCTCCAAGCCACTTTTCTTGCTACTCCTATCATCCGATGGGCTGTTCTCATGGATATTGAGAAACTCCACAATGATATCTGATCCTCACTCCCTCTTGATCCCATCTCCTCCTCACACCTTCTGTCACCATCTGCTCCAAATTGGTCTCTAGACAACAGTGGGCTTCTCTGCCACTTTGACCAGATTTATGTCCCAGATGTTGCGGACCTCCATCTTAAAGTCTTACAATACAAGCATGACCACACTCTCTCAGGTCACTATGGGCAAAATGAAACCCTTCAACTAATCCAATGCAATTAAGTTTGACCCAACCTCCACACCTTTGTGCAGGACTTTTGCAAGTCTTGTACTACATGCAAACCCTTCAACTTCTGGATCACCTCCATGCTGTCCATCCTGTGTTCCATCTCTCCCAACTGGAAGAAGACACCCACAACACAATTCCTGATTGTGTCCAACCCCCACCTCCTCCAGTCATTATAGATGATGAACTGGAGTATGGGATTGCACAAATCCTTGACTCAAAAATCGACAACCATCACTGATGCAAGTTACTCTATTCCATGCGGTGGGAAGGTTATCAAGGAACCAAAGTCTTTACACTCCCCCACCTTTCCTGGTGGACTCTGACTGGAGTCCGACCAGTGTCCACTGGGACTGGTCACCATCAAACTGCCTGCAAAGTTGCCAGTCCAGTCCCAGTCCAGTCCAACCAGACACCAAGTGGAATCCACTCAAACACTGGATTCCACTTGGACTGGTCCAGTGGAGTCCACGGGGAGTCCACTGGGAGTCCAGTCAGATTCCACTGAAAAAGTGTGTAAGAAAAGGAATCGAACCCAGATCCCTGTGGGTTGCTTATGTAATCATAATACACAATATAACCATTACACAACAGTACCTTGGGTAAGGTATCATCTACTTGCCTTAGGTACCATGGTGCACCTGTGTATGACAAAGCATATAGCCGCATCATCAAATGTGCCAGCTCATCACTCACCACCACCACCAACACAACTGTCAATGCCGCCTCCCTCCCTCCTCTCTGCTCTACCACCACCACCACTGTGTGGACACCCACCACCACCACTCCCATGCCCAATCCACCATCACCACCACCTGCAAACAAGCTGACTGGATGGAACATGGGCCCAAACAATGCAGATCACGTCATTTGGGCCCTGTATAAGTTTTTTTTGTTTGCTTTTGTTTTTATAAACTAACTAACCAGTTTCTTTAGTTTTCTAGGTTATAATCTACTGGTAACAATGGCACCACCCACAAACAAGCTGACTGGATGGGCCCTATGTAAGTTTTTTTTGTTTGCTTTTTGTTTTTATAAACTAACTAACTCGTTTCTTTTGTTTTATAGGTTCTACTCTACTGGTAATGACAGCCAGACACAAGACAACCCAACACACCCACCCCATGCCTGTGAGCCCCTGCTTGTAGGGTGGATCATGAGTGTGTGCAGTCAATGACGATGACAATGATGCCACCTACCAGCACCAGGACCCCCAGAACGCGAAGCACTGGGGCCAACGACACACCACCCGCCTCCAGCCCCTTGAGCAGCTGCTTGGGGGGTGGATCACAGGTGGAATGGTGCTGGTGATGACAGCAAATGGGGGATGACAGGGCAACGTCGACGCCAACATGGAATGATGGGAATCAACCCAGACCTGACAACACCCATGCCAGCCCCCTCCTCCCTGTCCAAATGGGATGTGAGGGTGCTGATAAAGGATAGGAGATGGCAGAGGGGTACTGGGAGACCTGCAGATCAGGATATCCACCTACCCCCTCCTTTGCATGCCACATCACTGACCCCTCCCCCCAACCCCTCCGAACTAGGAGACCTGCAAAACCGACAACACACCCCATGCCTGTGAGCCTCTGTGTTAGGAAACCACCCCATTACCTAATAAAATTTCATTTTTATTTTATTATGTCGAATTATGCTACATGACACCAAATTATGCTACACTTTGATAGCATGAGAATTTTATTTTGCACGCATCAAAATGTACATGCATGTATGAGTGCGTCGGTAACAACAATGTACAATATGTGTAACATAGTATATAAACCCTAAATATATGCCTAGGGAACCCCAGTTGTGTTCTCTTAGGTATTCCACCTACATTTTCGGTGTGAAAGGCCTATCTCAACAAACTCACCTATTAATAACCCCTCGCATCAAAACCCTCAATTCCCCCATCACAAGCGCGGATCCCGCCCCCTTCTTGTAGAGAGAACCTGCACGGTCTTAGCTAGCAGATAGTGGGTGTCGCCCTAACAGAAGAACACAACTTCCCATATCAGTGTGCCTTCTCTTACTTGCACATATGTCATTGTTTCACTGTGCCACATCCGATTACTCACCCTTTTGGCACGAGCCGGAAGTACTTGTATATATGTAATCTACCTTTTCTTTTGTAAGCCGATGCCAGGCCTCACCTTACATTGTGACTGCCAGTGATCGAGAGGCAGCGCTCATCATTAGGACAGCTGCAACCAGACAACCGATCGGATCTGGTTTAGTTACAATTTACATCACTCTATTTGGATGACTATTTTAGTTACAAGCCAAATTCAGTGATATCTCCGAGATCAGGCACTGTTGGAAAGGTTATTGATCCAAAGTATCAAAATAGGTGCCTGACAAACAATGAACAATTGATGAACCTCGACGAACCTTATCATGTGACCCATAAATGTCTGGAGAGGTCTCAAAGAAAAAATTTTGAATTTGTCGAAGAAGTGATTCATCACAGATTCTACAATTATGTCCGAACCTTCAACTTCTAATCCCAGTCCTAATCCTGTTCCCATACCAGCACTAGAGGTGAAAATTGATGCACTCACAGCGCAAATGTCACAATTAGTGTCAGTATTGGCAGCATCACAGCCCAGACAAGCAGAAGTACAGCCAGAGACGATAGGAGAAAGAGATGATGAGATGGAGGAGATGGTGGAGTGGATATCGCAAGAGGATGAGACAGCAGAGAAATCCGGAAATGGAAAAGTGCGCTTACCTAAGTACACACCCCCGCAAATCTTTGATGGTACCATGGAGAATACAAAATCCTTCATCAGCTCTATAGTATTGTACATCCATGGGAGGAAACCAGAGTTTCATACAGCCGAGTCTAGGATTATGTTTGCTCTCTCATACATTCAGGGGGGGAAAGCACAGTTCTGGAGAAACGAGGCTATTAATCAAATTGCCGCAGGAAATAAACCATTTGCAACCTTCAAGGAATTTCTGGAGAGATTGGAGGCACAGTTTGGAGACCCTAATCCAAAGGCGACAGCCAATGCTAAATTAAAGACCATGCACCAAGGTTCCTTAATGGTGGATGAATTTATTTTGCAGTTCAAAGCAGAAGCTTCACAAACGGACATGGGAGAAGCCGCATTGGTAGAGTTTTTGAAAGCAGGATTAAATCCCTCCTTATTCAAGTCTATCTACTGACTACCTTCTATGCCAGAGAAGTTGGACAAGTGGTATCATTGGGCAATGCGCCTTGACCAGCAATATCGGCAGGAACAGGCGGAGTCAAAGTTGATGTACGGAAGTAGTAAATTTGGAAAGTCATCAGGAGGAAAGTCCAAGAAAGGAAAGGTGCCTCAGGTGCAAGCTCTGAGGGCACAGCCACCAGCCATGGCAGTGACACCTATAGTTACAGAGTCAGCAGCACCAGCAGAGGCAATGGAGGTTGATCAAGCAGGGAGACGAGCCCCACTTAAATGTTTTAACTGTGGGCAGTTAGGACACACTTCTAGGAATTGTAGGTAGAAAAGAAAGATTAGGGAAGCTACAATTGAGGAAGTGAAGCCGGAGGAAGGCAAGCAGAAGAATTTTGTGGAAGAGTCCCAGTGAAGGTTTCCCCATTGGTGACCCAGAATCATTACAATGTATTAGTATCCAAGGAAACCCAGAGTAAATCAGAAAAGGAAATCGAGGAGGAGTATAACCGTTCTGAATCACATGACAAAAAGGAGTACAACTGTTGTCAATCACATGACAATTTTCATGCATCATTTCCGAAAACCCCTAAATTCTTTATTCGCTCTGCACGAATAGAACCAGAAATCACCTTGACTGTGGGATTGAAGACAGTGGACACGCATGCAGCTATTGATGTGGAAGTGTTGCTTGATAGTGGTGCTACAGGATTATTTATTAATCAATCCTTAATTACCGGAAATGGTATTAACACATGCAAGCTGGCGCAACCTATAATGGTGTACAATATTGACGGAACAGTCAATCGTGGAGGAACTATCAAGGAGGAGGTGACTATGATCCTAAAGTATCAGGAGCATCAGGAGCGAGCCATATTCAAAGTGTGCAATCTTGGGAAAACCAATCTAATAATAGGATGTCCGTGGTTACGGAAGCATAATCCCGAAATTCATTGGGAAACTGGGAAAGTACAAATGACTTGTTGTCCTAAGGAATGTAATGTGTATGGGAGGAAGATGAAGAAGGAAAAAAGGAAAAAGAGAAAGAAAGAATGTCTGAGAAAGTATTCTGTTATGATGGAGGAAGTGGAGGATGAGGAAATGCCAAATGGGGAAGTTCCAATCATGATCGAGAAAGAAGAGCAGAAGCAAACCTTTAGAACAATTTGTGGAGGACAGTCATGGGACAAGAATATCGTGAAGGTGGAGAAGCCAGTGGAGGAATGGGTGCCAAAAGTGTATCATGAATATCTGTCAGTGTTTCAGAAGAAGGAGTCTGAGTGAATGCCAGTGCAGAAGCCATGGGATTATGCGATTGAGATGAAGCCAGGGTTTGTGCTGAAGAAGTCGAAGGTATATCCGTTATCTCTGATGGAACAAGAAGAAGTGGATGCATTCCTGAAGGAGCAATTGCGCAAAAGATACATATGACCTTCGAAATCACTGCAGATGTCACCAATATTCTTCGTGCCAAAGAAAGACCAAAGGAAGAGGATGTGTACCGATTATAGGTATCTGAATGAGTGGACAGTGAAGAACGCGTACCCCCTGCCGTTGATCTCAGAAATAATTGACAAGGTGGGAAAAGCCAAGGTCTTTACAAAATTGGATTTATGATGGGGATACAACAATGTACAAATAAAGAAAGGAGATGAGTGGAAGGCAGCATTTGCCATGCGTTGAGGATCCTTCGAGCCACTTGTCATTTTTTTGGGATGACTAATAGTCCCCCGACCTTTCAAAATATGATGAACGACATTTTCAAGGATGTAATAGACAAAGGCATGGTAATAATATTTATTGACGACATTCTGATATTTACAGAGGATGAAGAGAATCATGAGGCGATAGTGCAGGAGGTGCTACGGAGGTTGGCAGAGAATGATCTATTTTTGAAACCAGAGAAGTGTGTGTTTAGGGCAAGCAAGATTGAGTTCCTAGGATTATTGATTGGCCCTGACGGGATCAAAATGGATCCAATCAAGGTACAGGCAATCACAGATTGGCCTGCGCCCACCCATGTCAAGGAGGTTCAAGCCTTCTTGGGACTCGCAAATTATTATCGTTGCTTTGTGCACAATTTTTCTAAAATTGCTGCACCCTTACATAACCTTACATGAAAGGGAGTAGTATGGAGGTGGGGAGAGCAGCAGCAGACAGCATTTGAGGAGTTGAAGAGGAAGTTTGTGGAGGGACCAATATTAGCCCCAGTAGATTTCACATGCCCTTTGCGAGTGGAATCCAATGCATCCGACTTTGCTACTGGAGCAGTATTATCAATGCTGTGCAAAGATGACAAATGGCATCCTTGTGCATACTTGTCAAAAGGGTTGAATGATGTGGAGAGGAATTATGATGTGCATGACAAAGAGATGTTGGGGATAATATGAGCATTGGAGGCATGGAGGCATTATATGGAGGGATGTATGCATCAGATTGAGATCTGGACGGATCATCAAAATCTGCAATACTTCATGTCTGCTAAAAAAGCTTAATTGCAGGCAAGCGCGTTGGGCACTATTCCTATTGCGTTTCAACTTTCACTTGGTCCACAAAGCAGGAAGCTTAATGAGGAAAGCACATGCATTATCCAGACGTATCGATCATAAAAGGGGGGTGGAGGAGGACAATAAAAATGTTACCTTACTCAAACCTGAATACTTTCGCATTTGCGCTATGCATCAAGGGCATCTATTAATAGATAGCTCGGAAATGGAAATGTTGTCTAAAATTAGACAATGTTCGGAAATGGATGATGAAGTAGTGGAAGCCGTGAAAGCTCTGAAGGGAGAGAAGAAAGGTAATATCAAAGGAGATGAATGGGCTGAGGAACAAGGGTTGGTGTTGTTTCAAGGAAAAGTGTATGTACCAAAGGATCAGGATTTGTGAAGGGAGATTGTCCGGTTACATCACAATATGCCAATTGCCAGACACCCAGGAAGATGGAAGACATTGGAATTAGTAATGAGAAATTATTGGTGGCCCGGAATTTCAAAGTATGTGTTGGGGTATGTGGATGGATGTGATACGTGCATGAGGGGGAAGAAATTTCCAGAGAAACCTGCAGGAAAATTAATGCCGAACCCTATACCTAAAGTGCCGTGGAGAGATATATCTGTGGATTTTATTACCGGATTACCCGAGGCTCAAGGGTACGATGCAATATTCGTAGTATGTGACCGCTTTACAAAGGAGGTCCATATTATTCCTACTACTACAGAAACCTCATCATTGGGCTTGGCGCACCTCTATCTAAATCAGGTATGGCGGTTACATGGGTTACCCGATACTGTTATTTCTGATCGTGGACCACAATTTGCTTCCGTGTTTATGCGAGAACTAAACAACATATTGGGATTTCAAACTAAATTATCTACGGCATATCACCCGCAGACTGATGGGCAGACAGAGAGAATGAATCAGGAGTTGGAGCAGTACCTATGTATGTTTGTCAACTACTGACAAACTGACTGGCCCGAATGGTTGGCAATTGCCGAATTTTCCCACAATAACAAATTCCATTTGGCTACTTGTATTAATAAAGTGGAAAAACTATACCGATGAAAATAATTCGTGGGAACCCGAAGAGAATTGTAAGCGAGCATGTAATGTGATCGCCCAATTCTTTAAATGTAATCCGAATGCTCTGCATCACATTGCGAGAATGGTGTATGAGGGGATGAGATTCCGGCCTTACCAAAATTTCACAGAGGGGACAGACACAATATTTTCTCGCCTGGAAGTCAAGGCATAAAAGGGGGGTAATGTTAGGAAACCACCCCATTACCTAATAAAATTTCATTTTTATTTTATTATGTCAAATTACACTACATGACGCCAAATTACGCTACACTTTGATAGCATGAGAATTTTATTTTGCACGCATCAAAATGTACGCGCATGTACAAGTGCATCGGTAATGTTAGGGCGACACCCACTATCTGCTAGCTAAGACCGTGCGGGTTCTCTCTACAAGAAGGGGGCAGGATCCGCTTGCGTGATGGGGAAATTGATGGTTTTGATGCGAGGGGTTATTAATAGGTAAATTTGTTGAGATAGGCCTTTCACACCGAAAACATAGGTGGAATACCTAAGAGAACACAACTGGGGTCCCCTAGGCATATATTTAGGGTTTATATACTATGTTACATATATTGTACATTGTTGTTACCGACGCACTCGTACATGCGCATACATTTTGATGCGTGCAAAATAAAATTCTCACACTATCAAAATGTAGCGTCATTTGGCGTCATGTAGCATAATTCGACATAATAAAATAAAAATAAAAGTCTATTAGGTAATGGGGTGGTTTCCTAACATTACCCCCCTTTTATGCCTCGACTTCCAGGCGAGAAAATATTGTGTCTGTCCCCTCTGTGAAATTTTGGTAAGGCTGGAATCTCATCCCCTCATACACCATTCTTGCAATGCGATGCGGAGCATTCGGATTACGTTTGAAGAATTGGGCGATCGCATTACGTGCTTGCTTACAATTCTCTTCGGGTTCCCATGAATTATTTTCATCGGTATAGTTTTTCCACTTTATTAAGAACTCCAATTTGTTCTGTCGAAGACATGAGTCTAGAATTTCTTCAACTATGTATTCTGGAGCACCTTCTACTATTATTGGAGGTTGTGGAGTAGTTTGTTGGCCAGGAATAGTGGGCGGACGGTAAGGGCATAGGCGGGATACGTTAATCTCGGGATCAATCTTAAATGATCGGGGTAATGTTAGCACTACTGCATTAGGCGAGATCACTTTAGAGATCACATATGGGCCAACTTGTTTCTCCATAAGTTTCTTCGAAGGTCGTGGAATATTCAGGTCCTTGGTACTTAGCCATACCAAGTCACCAACTTTGTACTCTGGAGCACGTGCTCGAGTACGATCCACGTGTCACATCATGTCATCACGTGCTTTCTTCAATGCCGCCTCTGCTTCCTCTTGTACCCTTTGCATCTTAGATACAAGATCTTCTACCGACTGTACTTTGACTTCCCTTCTGGGTTCTACTCCCATGCGAGGATGATATCCATAATTCGCGAAAAAGGGTGACATATAAGTAGCCAAATGGAATTTGTTATTGTGGGAAAATTTGGCAATTGCCAACCATTTGGGCCAGTCAGTTTGTCAGTAGTTGACAAACATACATAGGTACTGCTCCAACTCCTGATTCATTCTCTCTGTCTGCCCATCAGTCTGCGGGTGATATGCCATAGATAATTTAGTTTGAATTCCCAATATGTTGTTTAGTTCTCACATAAACGTGGAAGCAAATTGTGGTCCGCAATTGGAAATAACAGTATTGGATAACCCATGTAACCGCCATACCTGATTTAGATAGAGGTGCGCCAAGCCCAATGATGAGGTTTCTGTAGTAGTAGGAATAATATGGACCTCCTTTGTAAAGCGGTCGCATACTACAAATATTGCATTGTACCCTTGAGCCTCGGGTAATCCAGTAATAAAATCCACAGATATATCTCTCCATGGCACTTTAGGTATAGGGTTCGGCATTAATTTTCCTGCAGGTTTCTCTGGAAATTTCTTCCCCCTCATGCACGTATCACATCCATCCACATACCCCAACACATACTTTGAAATTCCGGGCCACCAATAATTTCTCATTACTAATTCCAACGTCTTCCATCTTCCTGGGTGTCCAGCAATCGGCGTATTGTGATGTAACTGGACAATCTCCCTTCACAAATCCTGATCCTTCGGTACATACACTTTTCCTCAAAACAACACCAACCCTTGTTCCTCAGCCCATTCATCTCCTTTGATATTACCTTTCTTCTCTCCCTTCAGAGCTTTCACGGCTTCCACTACTTCATCATCCATTTCCGAACATTGTCTAATTTTAGACAACATTTCCATTTCCGAGCTATCTATTAATAGATGCCCTTGATGCATAGCGCAAATGCGAAAGTATTTGGGTTTGAGTAAGGTAACATTTTTATTGTCCTCCTCCACCCCCCTTTTATGATCAATACATCTGGATAAGGCATCTGCTTTCCTCATTAAGCTTCCCACTTTATGGAACAAGTGAAAGTTGAAACATGGTAGGAATAGTGCCCAACGCGCTTGCCGGCGATTAAGCTTTTTTAGCGGACATGAAGTATTGCAGATTTTGATGATCCGTCCAGATCTCAATCTGATGCGTACATCCCTCCAAATAATGCCTCCATGCCTCCAATGCTCATATTATCCCCAACATCTCTTTGTCATGCACATCATAATTCCTCTCCACATCATTCAACCCTTTTGACAAGTATGCACAAGGATGCCATTTGTCATCTTCACACAGCATTGATAATACTGCTCCAGTAGCAAAATCGGATGCATCGGATTCCACTTGCAAAGGGCGTGTGAAATCTACTGGGGCTAATATTGGTCCCTCCACAAACTTCCTCTTCAACTCCTCAAATGCTGTCTGCTGCTGCTCTCCCCACCTCCACACTACTCCCTTTTGCGTAAGGTTATGTAAGGGTGTGGCAATTTTAGAAAAATTGTGCACAAAGCGATGATAATAATTTGCGAGTCCCAAGAAGGCTTGAGCCTCCTTGACATGGGTGGGCACAGGCCAATCTGTGATTGCCTGTACCTTGATTGGATCCATTTTGATCCCGTCAGGGCCAATCAATAATCCTAGGAACTCAATCTTGCTTGCCCTAAACACACACTTCTCTGGTTTCAAAAATAGATCATTCTCTGCCAACCTCCGTAGCACCTCCTGCACTATCGCCTCATGATTCTCTTCATCCTCTGTAAATATCAGAATGTCGTCAATAAATATTATTACCATGCCTTTGTCTATTACGTCCTTGAAAATGTCGTTCATCATATTTTGAAAGGTTGGGGGACTATTAGTCATCCCAAAAAACATGACAAGCAGCTCGAAGGATCCTCAACGCGTGGCAAATGCAGCCTTCCACTCATCTCCTTTCTTTATTTGTACATTGTTGTATCCCCATCATAAATCCAATTTTGTAAAGACCTTGGCTTTTCCCACCTTATCAATTATTTCTGAGATCAACGGCAGGGGGTACACGTTCTTCACTGTCCACTCATTCAGATACCTATAATTGGTACACATCCTCTTCCTTTGGTCTTTTTTGGGCATGAAGAATATTGGTGACATCTGCGGTGATTTCAAAGGTTGTATGTATCCTTTGTGCAATTGCTCCTTCAGGAACACATCCACTTCTTCTTGTTCCATCAGAGATAATGGATATACCTTCAACTTCTTCGGCACAAACCCTGGCTTCATCTCAATTGCATAATCCCATGGCTTCCACACTGGCATTTGCTCAGACTCCTTCTTTTGGAACACTGACAAATGTTCATGATACACTTTTGGCACCCATTCCTCCACTGGCTTCTCTACCTTCACGATATTCTTGTCCCATGACTGTCCTCCACAAACTGCTCTAAAGGTTTGCTTCTGCTCTTCTTTCTCGATCATGATCGGAACTTCCCCATTTGGCATTTCCTCATCCTCCACTTCCTCCATCATAACAGAATACTTCCTCGGACATTCTTTCTCTTTCTTTTTCCTTTTTTCTTTCTTCATCTTCCTCCCATACACATTACATTCCTTAGGACAACAAGTCATTTGTACTTTCCCAGTTTTCCAATCAATTTCGGGATTATGCTTCTGTAACGACAGACATCCTATTATTAGATTGGTTTTCCCAAGATTGCACACTTTGAATATGGCTCGCTCCTGATGCTCCTGATACTTTAGTACCATAGTCACCTCCTCCTTGATAGTTCCTCCACGATTGACTGTTCCATCAATATTGTACACCATTATAGGTTGCGCCAGCTTGCGTGTGTTAATACTGTTTCCAGTAATTAAGGATCGATTAATAAATAATCCTGTAGCACCACTGTCAAGCAATGCTTCCACATCAATAGCTGCATGCGTGTCCACTGTCTTCAGTCCCACAGTCAAGGTGATTTCAGGTTCTATTCACGCAGAGCGAATAAAGAATTTAGGGGTTTTCGGAAATGACATGTGACAATTTTCTTTGTTGCATGATTCGCAACAGTTGTACTCCTCCTCGATTTCCTTTTCTGATTTACTCTGGGTTTCCTTGGATACTAATACTGTAAGGGGACTAGGGGGGTGCCCTGTGTGTTTTTCCTATTTTTTATGTTCGTCCTATATTTTTCCCCACCTCATTTCCTTCTATTCTTCATTTTCTATGATTTTTCCGGATTTTATTACTAATTTTCCCTTGCTATCATGTTTGTACATGTTGACACTTTTATATTTAGAGGCAGAGTACCCCTTCCGACACATACCCCTTGGTATGATGTCATTCGGCGGCCTTGATCCACCTATCTCCGCCTTTTTCTATTTTTAGGTTATATTTGATTTTTGTCGTCTTCACATATACTGGGCATCAGCAAGGGGATCCTTAGAGTTTTCTCTTCGGATTTCCCTTTGCTAGGTGCGCCCCCAATCCCTGTATTATGTAGCATAATTTTAACTTCGGATTTCCCTTTGCTAGAGGCTTAGGTTGCCCTTATAGTAGAAAACTCTCCCCTAAGGCCCGAAAATCGCGAACGCGCTGCCCAAGATAGGCAGGTACAGACTGGACGACGCTTCCCAAAGCTCCACAGAGTCCCTACACACCGTTCCAG
Organism: Tricholoma matsutake; assembly: GCA_026075535.2. Lineage (NCBI taxonomy): Eukaryota > Fungi > Basidiomycota > Agaricomycetes > Agaricales > Tricholomataceae > Tricholoma > Tricholoma matsutake. Next base: position 8,505,406 of record AP026543.1, on the reverse strand, counting down.
ATACTCTCGCCTTTATTACGCCGCCATTTTCGCCAAACGTGCTCCCTAGCGACATGGACGCATCAGAACGCTTCGACACGCTTGAAAGCGACGTTTCCGGAATGCGCACACAAATCGACTCGCTTAAATCTACGATTGAAAACTTCGTTAGGACCCTCCAGGCTAACCCTACGACTAATAGTTCCCCCTTCACGACTCCAAGCGCACCCAACAACGACGTTTTGCCAAACGCGTCCACTAAAGAACGTGCCCAGATCAAACTGTCCCCCCCCCGCCGAATTTAATGGTGCATGTGCACAGGGACGTGCCTTCCTTAATTCCTGTGAGTTATACATTAGTCTCCAGTCGCATCAATTCGTCGATGAGGCTGCAAAAATTTATTGGGCCTTCACATACATGAAATCTGAACACGCCTATCTCTATGTGGACCATATCCTACGTCAAACTAAAGAACTCAGTTCTCTACCTTTCTCCACTTGGGGTGACTTTCGAGCTGAGTTCGTACGCCACTTCTGCCCCCTCAATGAATGCCACCGAGCAGTGACACGACTTGAGTCATCCACTTACCACCAGGGACGTCGATCCGTGGACAACTATATCGATGAGTTCAAGGATTTGGTGGACATGGCAGGATATGGGAGTGGTTTACCAGTGGTGGTGAAGTTCCGACGGGGGCTCAACCGAGAAATTCAGGACCAGATTGCACAGATGTTGGAAGGGTGCCCAGCGGACGATGATATCCTTGCTTGGTATGAAGCTGCTTCACTCTGTGACGAGAACCGACTCACAAATGCGGCGTTTAATGCTGCATTCCATGCTCCAACTACCACTCATACACCCTACACCTTCAGTTGAAGCCTCCCCCACCCTAACCCCATTCCTACTTGTCAAACTCCCACACCAGCCATCAATGTCCCAGTACCAATGGATGTTGATGCAGCCCACAGCCGTGCACGTAAGTTGGATCTCTGCTACCATTGTGGGGAACCTGGACACAGGGCTGGAGCGTGTCCCCATCGTCAGGATATCCGCATGCTCACCCCCGAGGGACGAGACAAACTCCTGCAAGATTTGTTGGCGCTTGTAGATGTTGAGGAAGCGAAGGATCAAGTTGCAGAGGAGATTAAGTTGGAAGTTGTAGAGGAGCAGGATTTTCCTATTCGCAGCAAGTGAATCGTATGCCCTCACTGCCTGTCCATAACTGCTTTGAAGTCTTGTCAGTTGAATCCCCGGAGAATGAATCCATTTCTGTGACTGCTCCCCTCTCTGACCCTTCGAAGTTGGCTAAAGACGTACCTGCTCTCCCCATCTCTCCTTCTACTCCACATCCCAAAATTAAATCATGGGAGCGTAAACTACCACGCAAGTATATTGTGGCATCCACTCCCTCTGCACATTCCTTAAACCTGGCCATCGAACTGCAGACGACCGACACTGGACAGATACTCGGTGTCTCTGCGCTCCTGGACTCTGGTGCAACTGGTCTCTTCATCGATTCCCATCTGGTACAACAACATCGTCTAAATACTCGCTTACTCTCACGTCCGATACCTGTATATAACGTGGATGGATCCCCAAATGAAGCTGGTGCCATCCGAGAGGTTGCAGACCTGGTTCTCCATTACAAAGATCATAGTGAGCGTGCCCTTTTTGCTGTCACTCAATTAGGAAAGCAGAAGGTGATTTTGGGATATCCATGGCTTCGAGACCATAACCCAGAGATCGACTGGCGCACTGGGGAGGTTACCATGAGCCGATGTCCATCCCGCTGTCGGACGTGTTTCACAGAAGCCAGGCAAGAACGTCGTGGACAGAAGGCAGCAATACGACGAACTCAGAAGTGTCGTGCTGGACCCCTGCCTATACCGGAAGTGGAATTGGAAGGGGTTCCTGATCTAATGCCGGACTTGGATGATGATGATGAGGACCCAGAGGAGGTGGAGGAGGGTGATCGGATCTTCTACACTGTGATTCGCTCATCGCATGAGGTGTGTGCCACATCGAACATATCCCAACGCCTTGCCGAGGCCTTCCACAAAAACAATGCTGCTAAATCCTCTACTAACTCCTTACTCCCTCATCTCCATGAGTTTGAAGACGTGTTCTCCAAGGAGTCATTCGACTCTCTTCCCGCGCGTAAGCCATGGGATCACGCGATCGAACTCACCCCCGGCGCAACCCCTTCATCCTGCAAGGTCTATCCTCTCTCTCCAGAAGAACAACGGCAGCTTGACCAGTTCATCGACGAGCACCTGGCCTCTGGACGTATTCGACCATCAAAATCACCCATGGCCTCTCCCTTTTTCTTTGTCAAGAAGAAGGATGGCTCACTTCGACCGGTTCAAGACTACAGAAGGCTCAACAACATCACGGTCAAAAATCGCTACCCACTACCCCTCATCTCCGAACTTGTAAACCAGCTCCGTGGAACCCGATACTTCACCAAGCTCGATGTCCATTGGGGCTATAATAATGTGAGGATAAAGGAGGGAGATGAGTGGAAGGCAGCCTTTCATACCAACCGTGGTCTTCTTGAACCGCTTGTCATGTTCTTTGGCCTTACTAATAGCCCTGCCACCTTTCAGACCATGATGAATGACATCTTCCATGACCTCATCCTCGAAGGCGTTGTCTGCATCTATCTCGATGACATCCTCATCTTCACTCGCACGGTTGAAGAACACCGTCGCATCACGCGCCTCGTCCTAGAGCGACTTCGACGGTACAAACTCTACCTTTGTCAGGACAAATGCGAGTTCAAAAGGACCAAGATCGAGTACCTCGGCCTGATTATCTCGGAGGGTCAAGTGGAGATGGATCCTATCAAGGTAAACAGGGTCACAGCTTGGCCAATGCCCACGAACAAGAAGGAGGTGCAGTCTTTCCTGGGCTTCATCAATTTCTATCGGCGTTTTATCAAGGATTTCTCACATCATGCACGACCACTGTTTGACTTGACAGGAAAGGAGGCATGGAGGTGGGATAATGCACAACAGGAGGCGTTCGAAAAGCTTAAGGAGATGGTCACTTCTGCTCCGATCCTTACCTTTGCTGATGATTCGCGTCCCTTTCATGTAGAAGCCGACAGTTCTGACTTTGCGACGGGCGCCATGTTGTCTCAGCAGTCTCCAGAGGACCAGAAGTGGCATCCTGTTGCATTCTACTCCAAAAGCCTTAGTGCTGTAGAGAGAAACTACGAGATCCATGACAAGGAGATGTTGGCGATAATGCGTGCGCTTGAGGAGTGGCGACACTTCCTCGAGGGTGCCCAACACAAGGTGGAAATTTGGACGGATCACAAGAACCTTGAGTACTTCATGACGGCCAAGAAATTGAACTGTCGTCAAGCTTGTTGGTCCCTGTATCTATCTAGATTCGACTTCTCCTTACACCACCGTCTGGGTCGCAGCATGGGGAAGACCGATGCCCTATCCCGACGTGCAGACCATGGGGATGGCAGCGGTGACAACCAAAACATTGTGCTGTTGCAGCCAGACCTGTTCACCATTCAGGCACTGGAAGGCATCGCACCCCAGGGCGAGGAGCGGGACATCCTACGTGACATTCGTCGCGCAAACCGTAGCGGTTTACATGAGGATGTTGTCGCCTGAGCTGTTAAAGAACTGAGGAAGGGATCAACCCTTTCCTTACGTGTGGCAGAGTGGGCTGAAAAGGAGGACTTGTTGTATTTCAGGGATCGCATCTATGTTCCCAATGACCCAGACCTTCACTGGCGCATCATATCCCAACACCATGACTCACAGATTGCTGGCCACCCCGGACGCTGGAAGACCTTGGAGCTCACCTCACGGAACTATTGGTGGCCACAAATGTCGCCGCTCATTGGTCAGTATTGTCACACTTGTGACCTTTGCTTACGCACCAAGGTTCCTCGTCACAAGCCTATTGGTGAGCTACACCCTCTTCCTGTTCCAGAGAGTCGTTGGGATGTCGTCAGCGTCGACTTTGTGGTGGAGTTGCCAGAGTCAAACGGGTTTGATGCGGTGATGTGCACAGTTGACTCAGTGGGAAAACGTGCTCACTTCATTCCCACTCACACCACTGTCAGTGCCCTAGGTGCCACTCGACTCTACCTCCACCATGTGTGGAAATTGCATGGACTTCCTGGTGCCTTCCTCTCGGATCGTGGCCCTCAGTTCATGGCAGAGTTCACTCGTGAGCTGTACCGACTCCTCGCTTCAACCGCTTATCACCCACAAACTGATGGCCAGACAGAGCGAGTCAACCAGGAACTGGAGCAGTACATCCGCCTCTTTGTCAATGAATGCCAGGACGATTGGGATGATCTCCTTCCTTTGGCCGAGTTTGGATACAACAACCATGTCCATGCTTCCACTCAACAGACCCCTTTCCTCTTAGACACTGGACGACATCCACGCATGGGATTTGAACCTCGCCAAACTCCCTCACACATCGAGACAGTGAATGAGTTCACAGAACGCATGAGGGATAGCTTGGAGGAGGCAAGGGCAGCCTTAGCAAAGGCGAAGGACGACATGGCGCGATTTTACAACCAACGGCACTCCCCAACCCCTCAGTACAAGGTTGGTGATCGAGTTTATCTTGACTCCAGTGACATCTCCACTACATGTCCATCCAAGAAACTCGCTCATCGCTTCTTGGGACCTTTCCCCATTGTCAAGTGCGTTGGAACACATGCCTATCGTCTACGCCTCCCAGCCTCCATGTCCAGACTCCATCCCATCTTCCATGTCATCAAATTGCTTCCAGCTCCCCCAGATCTGTTCCTGGGACGCCATTCACACCCACCACCACCACCTACAGTGATCGAGGGAGAACCCCAATATGAAGTCGAGTCAATCTTGGACAGCCGTTTGCATCGAGGAAAACTCCAGTATTTGGTACATTGGAAGGGTTATGGGTATGAGGAGAACTCATGGGTTGAAGAGTCTGACATAAATGCCCCTCGGTTAATCAAGGAATTCCATTGACAGCACACTGCTGCACTGCGTCGCATTCAAGTCACGGACTTTGGTCGTATACGGTTTTGAATGCATCGGGGCGATGCATCTTAGAGAGGGGGTGATGTAAGGGGACTAGGGGGGTGCCCTGTGTGTTTTTCCTATTTTTTATGTTCGTCCTATATTTTTCCCCACCTCATTTCCTTCTATTCTTCATTTTCTATGATTTTTCTGGATTTTATTACTAATTTTCCCTTGCTATCATGTTTGTACATGTTGACACTTTTATATTTAGAGGTGGAGTACCCCTTCCGACACATACCCCTTGGTATGATGTCATTCGGCGGCCTTGATCCGCCTATCTCCGCCTTTTTCTATTTTTAGGTTATATTTGATTTTTGTCGTCTTCACATATACTGGGCATCAGCAAGGGGATCCTTAGAGTCTTCTCTTTGGATTTCCCTTTGCTAGGTGTGCCCCCAATCCCTGTATTATGTAGCATAATTTTAACTTCGGATTTCCCTTTGCTAGAGGCTTAGGTTGCCCTTATAAATACATTGTAACGATTCTGGGTCACCAATGGGGAAACCTTCACTGGGACTCTTCCACAAAATTCTCCTGCTTGCCTTCCTCCTGCTTCACTTCCTCGATTGTAGCTCCCCTGATCTTTCTCTTCTGCTTGCAATACTTAGAAATGTGTCCTAACTGCCCACAGTTAAAACATTTAAGTGGGGCTCGTCTCCCCACTTGATCAACCTCCATTGCCTCTGCTGGTGCTGCCGACTCCATAACTATAGGTGTCACTGCCATGGCCGGTGGCTGTGCCCTCGGAGCTTGCGCCTGAGGTGCCTTTCCTTTCTCGGACTTTCCTCCTGATGACTTTCCAAATTTACTACTTCCATACATCAACTTTGACTCCGCCTGTTCCTGCCGATATTGCCGGTCAAGGCACATTGCCCAATTATACCACTCATCCAACTTCGCTGGCATAGAAGGTAGTCGGTAGATAGACTTGAATAAAGAGGGATTTAATCCTGCTTTCAAAAACTCTACCAATGCGGCTTCTCCCATGTCTGTTTGTGAAGCTTCTGCTTTGAACTGCAAAATAAATTCATCCGCCGTTAAGGAACCTTGGTGCATGGTCTTTAATTTAGCATTGGTTGTCGCCTTTGGATTAGGGTCTCCAAACTGTGCCTCCAATCTCTCCAGAAATTCCTTGAAGGTTGCAAATGGTTTATTTCCTGCAGCAATTTGATTAATAGCCTCATTTCTCCAGAACTGTGCTTTCCCCCCCTGAATGTATGAGAAAGCAAACATAATCCTAGACTCGGCTGTACAAAACTCAGGCTTCCTCCCATGGATGTACAATACTATAGAGCTGATGAAGGATTTTGTATTCTCCATGGTACCGTCAAAGATTTGTGGGGGTGTGTACTTAGGTAAGCACGCTTTTCCATTTCCAGATTTCTCCACCATCTCATCCTCCTGCAATATCCACTCCACCATCTCCTCCATCTCATCATCTCTTTCTCCTGTTGTCTCTGGCTGTACTTCCACTTGTCTGGGCTGTGATGCTGCCAATACTGACACTAATTGCGACATTTGCGCTGTGAGTGCATCAATTTTCACCTCTAGTGCTGGTATGGGAACAGGATTAGGACCGGGATTAGAAGTTGAAGGTTCGGACATAATTGTAGAATCTGTGATGAATCACTTCTTCGACAAATTCAAAATTTTACTTCGAGACCTCTCCAAATGTCTACAGGTCACGTGATAAGGTTCGTCGAGGTTCGTCAATGGTTTGTCATTCGTCGGGCACCTATTTTGACACTTCGGATCAACAACCCTTCCAACAGTGCCTGATCTCGGAGATATCACTGAATTCGGCTTGTAACTAAAATAGTCGTCCGAATAGAGTGATGTAAATTGTAACTAAACCAGATCCGATCGGTTGTCTGGTTGCAGCTGTCCTAATGACGAGCGCTGCCTCTCAATCACTGGCAGTCGCAATGTAAGGCGAGGCCTGGCATCGGCTTACAAAAGAAAAGGTAGATTATGTATATACAAGTACTTCTGGCTCATGCCGAAAGGATGAGTAATCAGATGTGGTGCGGTGAAACAATGACATATGCGCAAGTAAGAGAAGGTGCACTGATATGGGAAGTTGTGTTCTTCTGTTAGGGTGACACCCACTATCTACTAGCTAAGACCGTGTGGGTTCTCTCTACAAGAAGGGGGCGGGATCCGCGCGCGTGATGGGGAAATTGATGGTTTTGATGCAAGGGGTAAGTTTGTTGAGATAGGCCTTTCACACCAAAAATGTAGGTGGAATACCTAAGAGAACACAACTGGGGTCCCCTAGGCATATATTTAGGGTTTATATACTATGTTACATATATTGTACATTGTTGTTACTGACGCACTCGTACATGCGTGTACATTTTGATGCGTGCGAAATAAAATTCTCATGCTATCAAAATGTAGCATCATTTGGCGTCATGTAGCGTAATTCAACATAATAAAATAAAAATGAAAGTTTATTAGGTAATGGGGTGGTTTCCTAACAGGTAACAACAATGTACAATATGTGTAACATAGTATATAAACCCTAAATATATGCCTAGGAAACCCCAGTTGTGTTCTCTTAGGTATTCCACCTACGTTTTCAGTGTGAAAGGCCTATCTCAACAAACTCACCTATTAATAACCCCTCACATCAAAACCATCAATTCCCCCATCACGAGCGTGGATCCCGCCCCCTTCTTGTAGAGAGAACCCACATGGTCTTAGCTAGCAGATAGTGGGTGTCACCCTAACACTCTGCTTGCAGGGTGGATGGGTGGTGAGAGCCCACACCAATGAGCACCTGCTTGGTGGGTGGATGGCGGGTACACCAGGGCTATGATGACCACAGCACCCATCCCCATGCCTACAAGCAACTGCTCATAGGGTGGATGACAGGTGCGGCTTGCTATGGCGATGGATGCATGTGAGGAGGGGCAGGTGACAACACCCACCCCAACCCCCCCTCTCACAAGATGCAAGAGGGGTTTTTTTTGTTTATTATTATATTATACCCACTCCCTTGTGTCCTACATGAGGGATGTGGTTAATTAAAATTTTTGATCTTAATTGTTTGAAAAATGCCTCCTCAAAGAATATGAAAAGTTGAGTCATAAATAAACCTTATATTCATCCCTAATAAGTCTCCTGTGGCTCAAATGGTTGAGCACACTTGTTTGGTTTGTCATGTGATTCCTTATTGTGAGGTCTTGAGTTCAATTCCTGTACTACACAAATTTATTTTGTGGGTACTTTATGAAATTCACCAAGCCCAAAGTCCTTTGAGCTCAGTATCTAAACTTATCATTTGGTTGAAATGCATTCCACTCAGACTCCACTTGGACTCCAGTGGGGGATTGAACTCTACATGACTTAGTATAGTTTAATTGGACTCCACTCGGACTCCAGTCAGTCCAGTCGGAGTCCACTAGGACAGGTGGGGGACTGTAAAGTACTGAGCACATGGCCAAGGTGTCTTACCCACCTTCTTCTTATCATCCAATCAAAAGTGAGGCCTACTCATGCAGTGGGCTATGAGCTCTATCTACCTATCAGGAGGCACAGACTTATCTTGTACTACTGTTGGATGATAGTTCAGACCTGTATATAAGCTGTAGTTACATTCTGTGTATTCCTCAGCTTGACCTAATTCAATCAATGGTCTTAAACTCAACCAGAACTCTCTACAGCTTAGAAGGTCTCTAGCTGTGATAACTCAAACTCTACAATTGGAAAGTCTCCAATTGTGATACTCAACAGATGGTCTACTTAGAAAGCCTCTAAGTATGGATAGCCATATTGACTAGGGAAGCACCCAAGTCTAGGACCAAACTCGCTACAGTTGGAAAGCCTCCAACCATGATATATGAAGCCAAGGCTGAGTATAAGACCCATAGTCTTAACAGTGACAACAACACCACCACACCACAGCAGCACCCCCCAACCACAACCAGGGGCCCGACAAGGAAGCAGATGGCAACAACAGGGACCAGGTCAAGGGAGAAGACAACAAGGGGGAGACAATGATGACAGGATGACTAGAACAGTGAAAATGAGGATGACAGGTGAATGAATGTTTCATGTTTTTTGTTTAACTAACATATGTTTTCAATAATCTAGGGGATCTAACTGTGTTCCAATGACATGACAAGCCCATGCCCAATGATGCCACCACCACTACAGCAACCCCAACTGCCACTGCAAGCCAATGCTCATGGGGTAGAACAGGGAGCAATGATAAAACAGTGAGGGAATGACAACAACACCACCACACAACAGTAGCGCCCCCCAACCACCACCAGGGGCCTGATGAGGAAGCACACAGCAATGATGGGGACCAGGTCAAGGGAGACAACAATGAGGGGGAGACAACAATGACAGGATGAGTCATGACTACAACACAAAAATGGGGACGACAGGGAGCAAACAAAAGGACACCAATGAGACAAGGACAAGGACATCAGCAAGTAGCAGAGGACAACCACATCAGCAATGATGATGATGGGAAGACCAAAATCAAGACCAGACCATGATGATGATGATGGCAAGGACCAGATGATAGGGAAGAGGACAATGAGGACAATGACAACAACCCCAACATCAATGACAGATGGCCCAGCAACTACTCACAGGGTGGACCACAGGTGCTACAGACAATGACGACACAGGAATTGGGGACATTTACTGGTGAGTGGGGAACTGCTTAGGTGGCAACAATCATGTTGCATGCATAGGACAACAACAATAGGGACCAGGATATGGGGATGTGTTGATAGTGCTTTAAGGTCTGGTCCAGTTTTCTGGCTGTTTTTGGCAAAACTGTGACCATGACTGGTTTACTATAAAGCAAAGTGCCAAATAACCGGACCAAAACTGGTTTTTTTCACAAAAAACTGGTCATAACCAGTTGTAACTGGTTCACATCAAAAATGCGGTTCATACTAGTCAAAACTGGCTATAACCACCATTTTCCCACCTTCCCCTACCCACTGCCTCCAGCCTGCAATAAAAATCAAGTAAATTGGCCAAGAACTGAGTGAGATATCATCAAAACTGAGTAGTGACCAATCACACCTTGGTCAATAATTGGTCAATACCTGGCTCTGATGATATCTCACTCAATTCTTGGCCGATTTGCTTAATTTTTGTTGAAGATTCAAGACATGAAGTAGGTGCATACATGGCGGTGTTGGTTTGGTAATAAACCAGTCATAACCAGTCCTGTTTGACCAGTTTTCTGCAATTTTCAAAACCCAAAAAGCAAAAAAAACTGGACTGATGGTCTGGTTTTTTTCCAGTCCAGTCCAGTCCAGTTTGCAGTTATTTTCTGGTCTGATGGACTGGGCCTGAAAGCACTATGTGCTGATGGAGCTGTTGGGATGACAGTGATAACAGTGATGACCCAACATGACAATGAGTTGTGGGAGATATGAAGCTCTTTTTTTCTTCTTTCTTTTTCATTAGTTTGTCATCCCCCACTTGCTCACAATGTAATGTATGGCCACAAAATTTTTAGTAGACATGTATTTAATTCCACCTCCCTCATGTTTAGGCAAGTTTATTACATATTGTTTCTTTGTACATTGTGGCTCATAGTTATCCTGAGTGAACACAGTCTGAGGCTGCTTATTGAACAAGAAAAATATGTATTGTTCTAATTAGCTTCCTGTACAACCAATGGACCTGTGGCCATTTGAGACATTTTGCATACAAAAGCTGTGGCCTGGTTGACAGCTTTGGCCTGGCCTGTGTGTTGAGAAAGCCAAAGCCGTCTCAAGCCAAGCCAAAGCTGTGGCTTTCAGGCCAAGCTGGGCCAGAACAGCACTACACAAGAGCCAGGGCCTCACACTAGAGGATGCTGTGATTGATCTTGGTCCAAAGAACTTTTCATCTGGGCTGTCGTTTGTTGCAATTTCTCAGATCAAAAGATTGAAGGGATTAGCATTTCGGGTCCCCTTTGGAATCCACCGACTGCAGCATGGCAAGGAAACAGAGTCAATGAAGATGTTGAGAGAGGAAGACGAGAGGCATTGGGATTCACTCTGGACTAGTATGGAATGGATCTTACTGAATATCTGTTCAATGAATAAGTATGTATTTTTTTACTTAGATACTATCATGTGTAGCGGGATTGAAAATGGTAGAGAGTTTGAAAAACGATCTCATGGACACATCTAGACAACCTTATATTCAAACTAATTGAGACACTATTATGTGTATTCTATGCAAACATTTTCCAGAATTCCAATTGAAAAAAAGAGGGAGTGGATGACTTGCTGTACAACAATCTTTGATCACAAAATGCAATACCTGGGAATACAAAGCTACTATCGGCTCTGTAACCTTTCAAAAAGTTCTGGGAAAGTTTGGAGGGGTTTATTATACATGGGTCCTTATAAGCCAAGCGTCTCAAAGTGCCCCGACAGCAGATTGGGGAGATACGGGCAAACGACTGTAGAGACGACTCAAATGAGGGGAATGTTCATACTCCGCTGATTTGACCGTTTGCTCTGAAACGGCACTGTGACATTTCGTGACACAAATTTTCTGTTTTACAGGTTTTTGTGCTCGGCATCGCTCCGATAGCAGCATCCCTTCGACTATCGCGAAAGTAACATCATAGCCAGGTAGAACACATGTTATTCAAGGTATATGCCAAGCCACTTTATGAGATGTTGAGTTGTCGTAGAGTTATTCGTGGTTTGCAAAATATTTTTAAACTCCTGACCGATGATAGTAAGCATTGTGTGAAAGACTTGGAATGAGCACGGAGCCAGCTACCCCTCGCTTGCCGGGGTAAGCCGGAGACAGCGTCCAGCCGAGCGACAAACGGTCATACGCTCACTGGCAGCCTTTCTCTCTCGACGTACTCACAGTCGCTCGAATTACTCACAGTCGCTCGAATCTACCTTCGTCGAGCTTTCTCGCTCCGTACTATCATTTCGCCCCCCCCAATCCCTACAGTACCTTAGTTTGCTTATTATTGTCGTTACTTCACGTTGTTATTTCACTTCTCAGAATTTTCTGCACTAATGCAATCATGTTGTCTCCGAGCGAATCGTCGAGCAATGTTTTTCCCGCCCACCCAGCGGCTAAAACTTTGCTCCGCGTACCAAAACGAGCTAACGCTCGCTTTCCCCCCAACCTCACAGCTCGCAGTCAACATTGTGTTAGTGCTAGACGAGGCTGGATAAAAGCAAGCTCCCCATTACGTAGTGAGGCAAACATATTATTTATATAAATACTTACCCGGCGTACAATTGACCACCCATCGAGAATACTCCGTGGATCTGCCACAGGCTAACATAAATCCGCATCAGCACAACCGGTAATCACGGGAGTAATAGGACGCACTATATTGCATTCCATGCAGACAAAACATTGACGACGCCAATTCTGACAGAGAAGACTTTCGGCACCGAAATCTTTATTGACTATTGCTATGTACTCGTACTGTGACAATGAACGCCCAGAGATTTCGACTGATGGCAATATCAGCGGCACTGATGCATAGAGATGTATGGGACGTCTCCTTGACAAGCAGGGATGCGAAGACGACCTTGTGGGATTCATTCATTGGGAACACTGGGGAGAAAGGTTCATTCGGGTGAGGAACAGAGAAACGGGGCTTTTAAGTAGATTAAGGGGTTAAACAGCCCGCACCGTCCAAACCAGTGGGAGATCACTCTTGGTAACGACAATAACAGTCACAGGTCTTTCTCCCACATCACACCAATGCAATAGGAACGACTAGATTTCACATCGTTGCCTCGAACTATACTGAATATCCGTAAGTTCGTCCACGAAAACGACTGGGTAGGCATGGTCTGGAATGTGACACTTGGTTCCGCGTCCGCCAGCAGAGTGTCCACAACCCATTCAAAAAGTTTTGATGATTATAGGAACCATTGAAAATTCGGCTTCTCAGTGATGTTCGACGAAGTTGATCTGTGGAAACAAATCGGAATAAAGGTATCAATTGGGTGGCTATCTTACCGTAGATATCTGATCAAAGGAGATCAAAGGAGATCAAAGTCATCCAGCTACAATAAATATAAGCAGTGACCACTGTTCAGTAACGCAGAATTGACGAGATAAATCTACCTCGTCGTTGTATGTCAGGATGGTTCTCTTCAGTTTCGACGTGTCGACCCATGTTGCGAAGTCCTCCATATGTCTGTACGAATAAGAGAAAAAAGACAAGTGCATAGAAACAACGAAAGCACACCTCGTAACTAGGTATGCAGGATCTGTGATAGTATCAGGGCCAACGCGAACGTGACCTTGCTCAATAAATTTAACAGCCTATATGTAGATTGAAACAAAAATGTTGGTTGATTTTACACAAGCACATACCGCGGATACTGTCTCTGACATTTTAGACATGCACATGAACACGGCGAGGCGCCTCCGACAAAAGGCGGCAACTGTGAGCTTATTCTCCACGTCGCTTAGTTTGGCTGCCGAGTTCAATACACCCATGTCGTATAATTTCGACAACAATTGGCCTTCCATGCGAGTTCGGAAAGGATCTTGGGCCGGAAGCAGTGAGACGCGATGCGCAAATGAACGCAGCGATCCGCAAAGTTTATTATACCTATGGCTCCGTAGAGGAATGGAAGAGAAGGTGGTTGTATGTAAGCTCACTTGTGGTAATCTTCTCTGTCCTGGATGTGATATCTGCGCATTACTTTGATTTCTCGGAGGTTCGTATCTTCTTTCCACTGTGGCAAAAGGTCACTAAATTGAAGATTGGGACGAGGAGAGACGTACATTGAGAAAGTCGACCTTCTTGAGGAGCTTTTGCTCGTGATGTTTGAGTTTGCGGACCATGTATGAGCAAACCGTGACGACGGTTGAGAGGATAAATTTTTTTGGAAGTTACCCAATTGAGGCAGGTCGGGCTGTCGAGCCACGTGTGGTGCAAACCATTCAACAGGATCAACATTTGCGCTCACACCATCGGGCTTACAGGTTTTCCACCCTTCCTCATCGCTCTGTACGTTCTCCTCGGCTCAGGTCGTCTCTCGCCTACTCTTCATCCTCGTCTGCTACTTTTTATCTCGTCTTCGTCGCAGCGTTCTAGCCGATCATCGGAGATTCTTTCCAAGTCCGAATTCTTACTGTCTGGTGAATTTATGGTCCATCTTCTGCTGTCCAATGTTCTATGCTTCCTAATGTTTAACTTCATCCTAAACCAAGAAACTTTCAAACTGACTTTCACACTTCTGTATTTTAGATGAGCGGCAACGTTCGCTCAGATATCTTAAGAACGGGAATTCCTCAAGGACCGAGCATGATAGCAGGTCCGCCATTCATGCAAGCTCTTCCTCAATCTAGCCAGCAACCACTCGGCCCGAATCATCCTGGTCTTCCTCACAACCCCAATGCAACTAATCCGGCCATGATGCTGGGCAATTCATCTAATCCCATGTCCTCACAACAGCAGCGATATATGCAACAAATGCAACATGCGGAGCTCCGACAATCACGACAAATGTCACTACGACAGGCTCAAGGTGGTCAACCACTGATGGGTCCGTCGGGGGGCGCTGGCCCGGGTGCGGCCGGCGCGCCACATATGGCGCGCAATCCTGCGATGGGATTCAATACGAACATGATGCAGCAGCCACAAGTCGGAGTCAACGTACGACGCGTTACCTCTCAGCCGCAACTCAATCAGACTTCGGGACAGCTAGGCGGAATGTCTCCAAATATTGTCAACAACAGTCTGGGTATGGCTATGAACTCTCAAGGTAATATGAACAACATCCATCCAGGGTTTCGAATGCAGCCCCAACCACAAATTCCGATGCAAGGTCAAATGCCTCCTGAGATGTCCATGAGCTTGAATCGGGCCGTTGGAAACCCCAGCATGCCGCCTGGTCGAACAGGTTCTGCCCAAGCTCAGGTCATGAATAGCTTATCGCAGCCTCCTTCTCTTTCCCATACAATGGGGCCCCACCAAAATCAATTCCAAAATCCAATCACCTCGCAACATCAACCACCACAAAAAATATCGTCGCCTCGTCCTGGCTCGCATCATTCACAAACACATACGCCCAGCATGTCGATGGCCACACCAGGTCCTTCACGCACCCCTGTTAGTAATCGTTCGCAGATGCCGCCAGGTGATGGCTCTCTGTCGTTCATGGACTTTCCCAATTCTCAATTTACCCAGGGTCATGGCAATCCTCGAATGCCAAATGGCCAATTCCCTTTTGTTCCCTCTTCTTCAACTCCCCCCGTCCCGATAGCTGACATGCCTCAGACCATGCCTACGAATATGGGCACTCCAGGCGGAACTCCCAATCGCACTAACTTCCCTCTTACACCAGCCCAACAACTAGAGCATATGAATTCTTCACCGGAAAATTACCCAGGTCATTTTGCAATGGGTCCACCGCAACATGTACCTCCAAGACCACCATCTCAACATAACCTCCACCCGCCTCTTCCCCAACTGCCCCAACATCAACAATCCCACCCATCCCCCCCTCAACCTGATCTACATATGAACTCACTTCCCCAGCGACCCCAATCACAGCCCCAGACGTTACCAAGACCTTCCTCCCGACAAGCGCACACTCCTAGAACCTCTCACCCACAGCTGCCGCCGCCTGGCGCACCCCAACCTCCAGGAGCAAGGATAACCCTGCCAAGTCATAGTGGTCCTGGACCTCAGATGCAGATTGCGGGTGGTGGACCACATATGGCGATTGCTCCAAGGCCGCCTCAGTTACCTGTTACGTCCGGGCCTTCAAATGCTGCGCCTCCCACACAGGCGCCAGGTGATGCATCGCCACCAGGATCAGCATCCATTCCTCGATCGGTATCGAATACGTATGTTACGTTTTCATTTCTTGGATGATAAACTAATCTGTCACTCTAGGGTTCCATTACCCCTTGGAAGTGGTCAAGGTCTCATGCGATTGCTCCAATTTAGTGGTGTCCTTGCTAGCGAAAGCAAAACGGTAGTTGTCACAGACTTATAACTATCATTTCTGATTTCCGCTCTTTTTTCAGCAAAAACTGCAGCTATCATGGTGGAATGAACTTATCAAGGAATACTTTACACCAAAAGCCGTGATGAAGTTCACCCTTTGGAAAGATAATCAACGAAACGAGGCGAAACCTTTCGGTTGGTGACTTGTTACTCTAGATTACTTCTCTCTGATTCTCTGTATGACTTCTAGAAATCGGTGTGCCGATTCTTCCGAGATTCTTTCTTGTCACTACTCAATCAGGGGTGAAATCGATGACTCTTTCGCTAGATGGCGCTCGGGAACGGATGTATGCACACGGCCATTCTATTGTCGAATGCGTCGGAGCGGTATGGACATATAAATACAACAATGGTTACACAGTGACGCTTCGGGGCCCGTTGACGGCACACATAATGCTCATCTCATCCCATCCGCCGGGTAGTACGCAAGCCCAAGGATCGCAGTTCCTGCTCAAGTTCGAGGACTTCCAGTTCGATGCGAACTACCACGACAAGTACATCTCGCTGGATTCGGTCATGGGCCCTCGGTCACTGGAGTCACCCAAGACACCAAGAGACCGCAATGCCTCTACCCCTGCGCTGAATGGGAGTTCAAGCCAGCAGCAACAGCTCGAAGAAGACAAAAAGTGGGAGGAGCCAAGGGTAACCATCGAGCGGGCGTCGCTACCTGGCGAACCTGTGAACGCTTTCGGAATTCCTCAGGCTACCATGCGGTGCCTTGAGGTGAGTGTGTGCGGTCATGCGTTGTCAGCTCTTAACTCATCGGATATGGTTTCTTAGCTTGCAGAGAGTGTTTCTCAGATGACAGATCTTATCTCATTTTCGAACGAGCTATCACTTGGGCCACTTGGTAAGTATTATCATTGACATGGGAGCTTGCAGTTCATAACTTCCCTCGCCGACCTCTTCGTTCATAAGACGCTTTGAAAGAGTTTGCCTACAAAATCCGAGAGTCACAGCCGTACCCGCCACCTCAAAACCTTATGAACGGTGCTAATCATATCCATATGTTCAGCTCTATGCACAGCAACCCTAGCAGTATGATGTTGACAGCCCCTGTGACGCTATACTCCAGTGCTCCACCTTCTGTTACAAACCCACCCCCAAATACCCCATCTGCCCCTTCCATGAACTCCCCAAAAAATGCGCCCCTGTCTGCGAGTAGCTCGCCGCAAAAGCAGCACAAGACAATACCCCAACAGAACCAGGCGTCATCGTCCTCATCAACAGCGCCTACTGCGTCCCCTTCTATGTCATCAGGTACAACTGTCAACTCCTCCAATGTGCCTTCGAAGCGTAAACAAGCGTCTGATGCCTCTTCTTCGACGACAGCGACTCCCGAGTTACCGCAGAAGCGGACTCGCAAACGACGTCAGACAGGTGCAGGGTAGGGTAGGGAGATTCCTTTCTGCTCTATTCAGTATTTTTCTTCGTCCAATCAATATCTTGCTTTCTGTGTATCCATTTCCTGGCCTCCTTGCCATCTTTACATATCTTTGCCTTGTTTAGAATGTACCTTACTCTACTTTACGCCATTCACTGGATCTGCATGTTTTATCAATGACGTATTTATCGATATCCTTTTGTACCACTGTATATCATACGTTCGCTGCTTTTCTCCTTAAATAATTTATATTCCCCCACATGAGTTGGATGGCTTTTGTTGGTGAGTAGTTCATCTACGTCTGCTTGAAGAACGTTACACAACGCGGATGACAATTCAAGTTGACACTGCGAATGTTATGAGGGCGTTTGTCGATGGCAATCGGAGTCGTGCAGGCTTACGCGTAACAAGCTTGGTTCGAAGTAGTTGTCCATAACGGTAACATAAATGACGCTCGTACATAAGGTCTAGAGGGCCCTGCGTCTATCTGACTATCTGAATGGTCTACCGATAGCACCGTTGGTACAGATATCCCTGTCTGTTTTCACCTCCATCTGATCCCGGGCTGTAAGATTACTTCGGAATCCTTATGGCCAGGCCTCCACCATAGTCCACTCGTTACGAGCAACGAAATCTTGAGCCTCTGTGCATTATGGAACGGTGATGATCTAGTCTTGACAATTCCACTTCCCATTTAGCTTCACCACGTCAGTGTGGTTGCCAATGTCCTCCAACGTTGTCCGCTGCAAAATACTCATTCTCTGCAACGAGATTTCCACTGCCTAGATCAGTGGTCGCGGTCATTGATTTGGTGAGTACACCCCATTTAGTGAGGTGAACTGGGTCTGTTTCGCGAATAACGGATATCCTGCGGTGGATGGGAACTTTCCTGCATGTGCCCAGCTCCCAAGCCAGGATCCAACGGTTGTCTCGCAGACTGTATGGATGGATATTTGAACGCATGACATGGAGAGGTCTTCGTCCCATTCTTTTTACTTACAGGTGATCGACAGGGATTGGAAAATTTTCTCCTGTCATGTTAGGCCGGTATTCGACCTTCATTCTCGGCAGGAGATGAGATAAGTCGCGTTATTTAAACTAAAATCAACGGTTTGAGATACGAAGAATCAGAATCCTGCTTCCAACTTCCAAATGCCATGCAGAAAGCAGTGGGCTATATTTACTGCCCGTTAGTTTTGGTAGGAAATAGTCAAGGTTCTGACGAAAAGGCATGGGCTAATTTGGCTTTCCTGCACCCAGGCATACCTTCGAGATCAGAAATTGAACTAAGATTGAAAGGAATGGTTCGCAGTGCCAGACTTCTGAGCAGTGATATCGATCCAGGGGTTGTGCAGGTTTGTCAAGACTGCAGTCAGCCATATATGAGGACTTTGCTATTGTGCAGATGACAGTTTAGGCAAAACGCGTGCAGAGTTACCTTGCAGTGCTTGTTCCAACTTATGTAATTCCTCCCACTTTTACATATACCCCTCCTTTTACTTATACCTGCTGAGTTCTTCGTGAAACGCGTCTTTCTAAAGGACATCATCGATACTTAGACATCATGTCCGAGGCGGGCGATGGAAACATCAAAGTCGTTGTACGATGTCGACCGCTTAATTCACGGGGTGCGCAACCGAAATTCTCTCTTCTACAGCTCAGGGGGGTGCCCATTTTGATTTCATTTATACAGAACTGGCGCGAGGCGCGAAGCCACTCATTCGCATGTCCGGAAACCAAACCTTCATCGATCCCCCGGAGGCCGGTTCTGTGCAGGATTCGAAACGCGCTACTGAGAGGAAGACGATGGCTTTTAGCTTTGACAAGAGCTACTGGTCTGCGGGACCAAGAGACGAACCAGGGTACTGTTCGCAGCAAACGCTATACGATGACTTGGGAAAGGAACTGTTGGATCATGGGTTTTCTGGATTTAATGCATGTATTTTGGCTTGTAAGTAACAGCCTCATCGAATTTTACAATGGTGCTAAATACTAGACCGGAAAGATGGACAGACTGGTATGGGGATCTTATAGGGTCCCAAAAAGTATGTGCTGATTTACTGGACACGGCTCAGGATCAGGGAAATCATACAGGTGAGTTGCTTATCCAGGACATTCTTCGATCTGAACTCAAATGGGTCACGCAGTATGATGGGCTGTACGTTGCATCCCAAAGTTGACGGTGGGCAACTCCTTATAGATTTGTTTACCAGATGGGGCGGACAAGGGTATTATTCCTTTGACATGTTTAGAACTCTTCGACCGTGTAGAAACGAAACATCAAGACGATCCTCACCTCAATTTCACCGTCGAAGTCTCTTATATAGAGGTCAAGTGCCATCTCTTGTTGTACCAAATATCTGACTAATATCCGTGCAGATTTACAATGAGAAAGTGCGGGACTTACTGAATCCCAAGAATACGGGGAATCTTAGGGTTCGTGAGCATCCTAGCATGGGCCCTTATGTGGAGGATTTGTCAAAGCTGGTTGTAAGTAGTTATGATGAAATGATGACACTCATGGACGAGGGAAACAAAGCGAGGACTGTCGCCGCTACAAATATGAACGAAACGTACGTCTTTGCCATGAGCTTCCGGACAGTTATCAATTACCTTATTTGCAAGATCTTCCCGTTCGCATGCCGTCTTCACCCTCCTTCTGACCATGAAGCGACACGACGTAGAAACGAACATGGACACAGAAAAGGTGTCACGAATCAGGTATGGCTTCGTTCTGCACATCTCATCTCCGAGATGCCCTTGCCTATCATTCATTGTGTCTTCTTACATGCCCCAGCTTAGTCGATTTGGCTGGATCGGAAAGAGCGAATTCTACGGGAGCGACGGGCCAACGACTAAAGGAAGGAGCGAACATCAATAAGTCGCTTACCACATTAGGGAAGGTCATTTCGGCACTTGCGCTTGCAAGTCAGGGCGATCATGGTAAGAAGGGGAAGAAGGGGAAAGCAGAAGAATTTGTCCCTTACCGTGACTCAGTGCGCTCATTCTGCTCTTATATTGTCTCTCCATTGGACTTCATCTGACTTTTTGTGCAGGTGCTCACATGGTTGTTGAAAGACAGCTTAGGTGGTAACTCGAAAACGGCCATGATTGCTGCCATTTCGCCTGCAGATTACGAGGAGACGCTCAGTACCTTGCGGTATGCCGATCAGGCCAAGAAGATTAAGAATAAGGCTGTTGTAAACGAGGATCCGAACGCGAAGTTGGTTCGCGAGCTCAAGGAAGAGCTGGAGATGCTCAGAGGTACGATCAAAGTGCCACTTCGTGTTTTCTTTGAGAAGGATTAATCATCATGCATTCTTTTACACAGCTCGTGTATCGGGATCAAATAGTGAAGACATGTTCGATCCCAAGGTCCCACCAGAGAAGCAGAAGGTTACCTATCAGACGAAAGACGGACGGATCAAGACGGTGACTAAGGCAGAGCTGCAGGAACAGATGGAGGCCAGCGAGAAACTGATGCAGAGTTTGAACGAGACATGGGAGGATAAGATGCACCGAACTCAGGAGGTGCAGAAAGAGCGGGAGAAGGCGCTGGAGGAGCTGGGTATTACGGTGGAGAAGAATCTGGTCGGTGTTCACACGCCAAAGAAGGTACGGCTGCTTTGCTTTTGTTTCGCGCATCAACTTACTGCTTCTGTGATCAGATGCCTCATTTGGTCAATCTGGTCTGTATCTTTCTTGTCCCCAGGATCGTCCCTAATGTGAACATTGACTGTCATTTACATTCCATCAGAATGAAGGTCTGAAGTGACTGCTTGATTGTTTGGACGTTGTGTTGATTTGAACGCTCTGCAGATCCACTTATGAGCGAATGCTTGATTTATCAGATTAAACCTGGCAAGACGATGGTGCGTGATATACTGTAGCACTACACGTGATTGAATTCAGCTTCATTTGTTTCTCTTCTTTTAGGTTGGTCGCATGGACACTGAAAAGCCTGCTGCAATACGGTTGAGTGGTGACAATATTCTTGAGGAGCATTGCTACTTTGAAAACAACGACGGGAAAGTTATAATACAATCTTTAACTGGCAGTATTACAGTAAGTAACATTCCTGAAGATTACCGGATTAGCGTGCCAATCACTCACTGACAGTTCTTGAATGGTAAACAAATCGCGGCTAAGCAAGTGAGTTGTTCTACAGATACTAGTGCATGAGGACTACACCTTATTGTACTCTTAAGCCTTATAAACTTCGTTCTGGATTTCGCATCATTCTAGGTAGGTGTGCATCGTTCTGTTCGGTGTATACTCTCATGGATCTGTAGGCGACAATCATGTTTTCCGGTTTAACAACCCTGAGGAAGTCCGCAAACAAAGGGATCGTGCGACTATGAAATCAACCATGCACCTAAGCATCTCCGCTGGTGACCTGGAGGTAGGCGCAGAAACGTCGACGAGGCCAGATTCCCCTGTTTCGTCAACGGATACGGCAGATGTGGATTGGACCTACGCCAAACGAGAAGCGGCCTTCGCTCGACTTGGGCTAGATCCAACACTTGACAACTTACCAGACGAAGACTTAAATAAGCTGTTTGAAAAGATTGCCAAAGTCAAGACGATGCGCGATCACAACTCCAAGCCATCACGGCCAGAGAGCAGTCTTAGTCATGCAGATGACGTCTGGAGCGAACCGGGGCGACCATTTCCTAGTGATGCTGCGACGGATGATACGAGTCTGCAAAGCCCTGCAATGAATGACTCATTGAAAGACGTACAGAACCACCTGGAACATGGACTTGAGGAAATGACAGAATCTTCAACAGCAGCTGAGGACTTGAAAGTGGAAAAGGAGCATATGGAATATCAACTCAGGCTTGTGCACAACCAGATGAAGCGGTTGATTGATGCACGTGCCCGAGGAGAAATCGACACGGAGGCTGCCCAATTTGAACCAGTCATCTATACGGCCAGGCAACTTCGATTAATTCGCAAAGTCCTGGACAAATGGCGTGCACACCGTTCGTTTTCAATGGCGGAAATGGTTTTATCGAGCGCCGTCCTTATCAAGGAGGCAAATATCATCAGGTGTGTGATACAATTTTGTTGACGGTGGTCATGAGCATTGAAACCCCATAGCAAGGAACTCGGGAAAGATGTGTCATATAACTTCACTATTTCTGCTGGTGGCTCGCTTGGCGCGCCTACTTCTGCCGTCGACACGATTGCTGGCTTAGACGAATTTGGTGACGTCGCAGATCCAATTCTCGCTTCAGCCACTCAACCGTCAGTTGCCGTCAAAGTTCTGGACAAGCGGCACAATGCGATTTATTCATGGTCGCTAGATAGGATGCAGCAACAAGTACAACGGATGCGAAATCTGACAACGTATATCGACAGGCCTTCGTACACACAACATTTCTCCTCGGACGAACCGTTCTATGATTCTCCACCCCCGGAATATTCCTTCATTGGCAATGCCTTGATATCGCTTGCGCCGCTTGCTCGCCGGCTGTCCTCACATTCTATCGTTCCAATATTCTGTCGATACACGGCTGAAGCGATAGGCTCATGCCGAATCGACATCAAAATATCCAGCGTGGTTCCATCTGCGAAATATTTAAACGGTTCCACACCTTCGACTCGATCTGCTTCCCCTGTTCCTGGGACCATTCTATCCGGCAGTAAATTAATATTTTTCTTGACCGTCGATTCTGTTAAGGGTTTATCCTCCCACGATTTTTCCGCCGTCCATCTTCAGGTTCGACTGTCTTCCATCCTGGGTCCAAACCTATCGTCCGAGGAGGTTTTTCCTTCATCGCCACTTGATATGGATGCCTCCTCGCTGTCGGAGTTGAAGTTCCGACGCAGTTTCACCATTGTCACTTCAAATAAGGTGTTGACACATTTACGCCAAGGATACGCCCCTGTCGAATTTTTTGCAGTGGTTAGGTCAACCTATCTAGAACGCTTGGAGCGCTGGGATGAACTGCGTGAGCAGAAGACATACCCAACGTCTAGCTCAATCAATCATATACCTGATCCCCGATCTGTGTCATTGCAACCTATGCGACGATCTGAGAATGATTTCGTTGTAGTGCAGACACATGACATGGTCGCATGGGTACATATATGTGAATTGGGCCCCGACGGATCCTACACCCCAGTTCCAGTCATCTCACAAGGCAATCTCGACCCTGGAGCTTTCCTGTTACACCAAGGACTCCAGAGACGCATTGTGTTGTCATTGTCATCTAATTCCGGTCAGCAACTGCCATGGACAGAGTTTATAAAGGTGCGCATAGGGAACGTACGGCTCCTAGATGCTAAAGGTTGTATGCACGATTCGAGATCGAAGGCACTGGTAACACTGCCGCTTCTTAAGGAGCAGAATGTGGTATTTAAGCCCGATGGTACCGGTTTGCTGACAGCTGAAGCCCTGTGGGACTCAAGTGTTCATGATTCTGTTCTATTGAACAGAATCACTGTAGCCAATCAGCGAATCGTTTTGCAGATCAACTGGGCTATCGCGGTAGAGACTTGTGGCGACCCTGTGCAGTTCAGCATGGATATAGCTGTCACCATGCGAACCCGTGATGCTAGTCCCCCGTCGAAGTTGATGACGTTTCTCGGATCCAACAAAATTCTCTCGAAGACAAGTACACTCTTCAGTGTACGGTTGTCGCCACCGCTGACACGTTCGCCGAAGGACCTCTGGAGACTGGATACGTCTGAAAAATATGTACGAGGTGAGGAGGCTCTTGGTGTTTGGAAGCCGAGAGGCATCTCAGTGGTGGAAGATTATTCCCGCCTGGTTTCAACGGAACGCCGTGCGGCTGATGTGCAAGCCATTCGTGTCATTCTCGCCATTTCTCCTCCTCGGCCGATGCCAGTGGATACTCTTGCATGGCGAGCTGACGATATCGTGAGGAAATCTCTTGCTCTATGGCAGAAGCAATTTGGACATCGTGGCAAGGTAGAACGACTTAGTAGCATTGATGGCTCTATATTAAACAAAGTGCCCAGATCGTGCTCAGTCAGGACCCATCTGAGCCTGAAGAGAATTCAGCGTCAACAAGAACAACCACAGGCCTTGAATCTCTCGACGGCTTGAAGCTCATCTCCGAAACCAAAGTTGTGCCTCGGAGGTATGACCTTTCCATTCTACGCTGTTTAACACAAACAATGACGCCGCCGCCTCAGTGATAGTGCCACCAAGAAGGGACACCTGATGGTACTTTCTGATGCCAGCAAGGACTTTTGGGAAAGGCGTTGGTTTGTTCTCCGAAGGTATGACTTTTAAGATCTGCTTTTCTCTATTGGACTAAAGAGCGGAATTCAGGCCCTACCTCCATATTTATACTCACTCCAACGAGCTTGAAGAGACAGGAATTGTCAGTCTTACTGGAGTCAACGTCGAAAGTGATCCTCAGAAGGAATCTCTGTTAGGGGTACGTTTCCCTTCGTGCTCTTGGTGCA
This sequence comes from Tricholoma matsutake, assembly GCA_026075535.2. Classification (NCBI taxonomy): domain Eukaryota; kingdom Fungi; phylum Basidiomycota; class Agaricomycetes; order Agaricales; family Tricholomataceae; genus Tricholoma; species Tricholoma matsutake. The sequence goes on along the minus strand of AP026543.1, from coordinate 8,480,568 downwards.
CCCGACTAAACTATGTTCTTAGAAACCGTTCTTGTTCACTCTTTTCACCGCATCTAATTCTCATGCGCTTGCAGCCCCAAATGCAAAAGAACTACAATCATGGATATCAAAATTAGATCCCACTCGTTTGCCCTCTTGATACCCTGTGACTCCAACATCGACCTCTTTTATTATTATAATTTCCCGCATATAAGAATCCCTGCTTTGACCGCGTTCTATCTAGATATCTGCATGACATTCACTTATCTATGTTCCATCTCTTGCATTTGTCGCTTCCGTTTCTTTACATGTATTTTTTGCACATAATAGCCATGTACATTAGAGCTGGGATGTTGCTTCGTACAGTAGAATGGTGAAGGCCACGAAAATTTCAGTAATTTTGGACCCAAAGAAACATCACGGTTAGAGATAAGCGCTATGCTCCTACAATCACTGTAGGCATCGGTTGGGGAATTCACCTAAGTAAAAACTGCACAATCGAGCAGAGGAATAAACTGTGTTTAAATTTACTTATCAGTGTTCCAATGTTTCCGAAGCATGCTCAGATCTCTTGCTACTTACGTTTATACTAAGTAACACGTATACTATACCATCTCAATATTATATCATGGATTGGTGATAGCCAACACTCAGAAGCTCAAGGGTAGCACAAGGGCTGGCTCATTTAATTATATATATAATCGCCGCCGCCGCTCATACATATTCATTCACTGATATTGTATTGCACTGATGTCTGTGAGTAGTGTTGCCAACGGCGCGGCTCGGAGCCGCGAGCCGTTGAGCCGAGCCGCTATTTTGGGCCAGCTGCGCCGATAAATCGGCTCGCAGCTCAAAGCCGCCCAGAGCCGCTCAAGCCATGCTCTAAGTTCAGAGGTGCTGGATGACTTTAAACCTTCTGAAAATATTATAGAACACTCTGTAGAAGTCCCTGCTGCTAATTTGAATGCATATTTTCACACCCTATTCCCCACTGCCATCTCGCGAGCATTTTTTGTAATAGGTAACGAGGAGATAGACACAGCCAAACAATCTCATCAATGATACGGATCCATACAAAACTCAATAGTATGCCATGTTTCTTTTGTAATCATGGTCTACACGACTTACTTGACGTTAAAAAGCATAACTGAAGCATAATTACAAGTAGAACAGTGAGCCCACAACTTTGGGCAATTTCAATCGGCTTAGCCGGCTCAGAGTCGCTCAGGGCGACTTAGCGCCATTTTGATCGGCTCAAGTGCCTGAGCCGCGCCGCGGGAGAGCCGAGCCGAGCCGAGCCGTGGCATCACTATCACGGGACCAACATCCCCAACATTGTGCACCAGCACTGCCACCAGGGCTATGAATAAACTCTGAAGACGATTGAATCGCCACCTTTCTGTCAGTCTGAGCAAAGATTAGTCTCCAGTAGGCAGACCAAAACAAAGGAAGATAATCGTTCCTTATACGAGTGAGGATTGTATTATTGTATAATTTGTATTTTGACCGTGACAAGGCCTCTTTAGTTACGAGACTTGCATTATAGTACTTGAGGATATGAAAGAAAATTTTCCTGTACCTTCTGCAATCGTGCACTCTATTGACCTAGCATTATTCCTCTGGCACACAACATCATATTAAATGCTGACTAGTCAACTAGTGTCAGGAGACATACTCTGTTCAAGTATATAGGGAGTTCTTCTCTGAGAGTTGAATCCTCAGGCCAGACAATAGGGCAAGTAGTAATGATACCACCTGCACTCGTCTATTATTAGGGGGATCTGGTGGTATACCTCTTGGCACAGGGAAAGTTATAAGGTTGGTGTGCCTTGCATCATGTAACATGTTGATGCTACAGTTATCGGTGGGGTCAGCCAAAATTGTGTGAGACGCATGACTATACTGACCACCGGTACCAGCGGAAGACAGTACGGTATGTACCCCGTACTTAATTAGCGTCAGATCATTTAGTAGGCGAATCTAGAAAACGGTCCAAGCTGTCGCGTCATATGTCCTGACCAGAGCAATCATTTCATAACCTATATAGTAGTTGACGCCCCAAATTCTAGATTTCTAGGTACATCCTGTGCCATCAATCGCGCGCGCAGTACGTGGATCTACACGCTCGCGCTCGCCATTCTGCGCCCACAAATGATTTGAGCTCCCCGAAGTCAGATGACAGTCAAGCGTGTGGATACTTGATATACATCTTACTTTTAACGTAGTCGACATATTGTATCATATCTTACCCCGGATTTCTCATTGTTTTGTGTACAAAATGTTGACTAGGTTTGTCAGAATGTATTCCGTGTCTGCGTAAGTGCCTATGATACAAGGATGCGGCAAATGCGTCTGTCTATAATCCGTGCATGTCCATGTAAAATAAGTTGACTTCATTGCTGGAATGACAAGATGGGATATGACATAGGGTAGAGACAGCAATTCTAAGACCAAGATATTGATAATGATACAGAAGCCCGAAATTTGATAATGACCATTACCGTGATGGTATAACGATGATGTGGGTATGATGAAAGATGCAGATTTGAATATCGATGCCGTAACCAGTCAATGTGAGTGGTAGAAGATGAGGAAGAAAGGGATGCGAGGAGATGGGATCGGGACGGGGATTTTGTTATCTGCATCTTTATCAGTCGCAGAGCTGAGGCATGTCATTCTGAATAAACCGCGGAATGTCAAAGATTGCCCTTCCCACATGAGCAAGAGCAACACACCTGACGTATGAATGTCAGCATGTGACAGGTGATGTACCCCTTGGCAAAGCCTGCACCGGCGTATGCGAAAAGGTAGTGCCACTTGCGTTTGAACGCGTCGTAATCAGCTCGATCCCGCAGAGCGGGGTAATCTTTGGAGATCATGTCTTGCATAAGGTTAGCGTCGAGCCGTCTACCCCACTCGCGGAGGGTACGGGGATAGTCTAGGTGCAAAGGCAAGATATCAGTAAGTTATAAAAATAGACGTACAGCCTCAGAGAAAAACCATGAGAACAAATACTCACGGGCTGCGTGGTTTTCTACTCCTTCGAGGGTAAAGCGACCCTGGGACGCGGTTTGTGCGGCTGTTATGAGTGTTGTTGCACTCGGCAGGCACGAATTAGGCCACATGTAGCGACGCATGAAATCTTCGGCTCTATTGAGGTGATGTAAGTTTCCAGGAGGAGTAAGGCTGAGTGTGGAGTGGGCAGGAGTATACGCACTGATAGCCTGAATACCGACCCTCCGGGAAGGTCGAGGCGCTCACTACAGCTGCAGCATTTCTGGACTTCAGTGCAAAGTCCACGAGCTTGAAGTATGTAATATAATGCTTTGCACCGACATGCTAAGATAATGTGTTGATTGGAAAAGGGCGACGGAGTAGGAAAGAAAAGTCCTCACCTCGAGCATCTCAACGCTGACGAAGGCATCAAATGCCTTTTCGAATTCGGCGGGAATCTCGCGATAGTCAAGGAGGTGCACACGCACACGGTCCTCGACGCCGGCAGCCTTGATTCGTTCCTCTGCGAGAGATTTTTGTTCGATTGAGAGTGTGAGAGTATCGACCTCGCAGCCGTAATTAGTTGCCGCCTCGATCGCTAGGCCACCCCAGCCAGAGCCAAACTCGAGTACCCGGTGTCCAGGCTTGACGCGTGCTTTGTCGAGGACGTGTCTGATTTTGCGGAGCTGGGCAGCCTCGAGGTCGCCTGGTGTGGGACCGGAAACGAGGTCACCACGGATACCGCCTTCAGCGTCATCCCACAGGGCGCAGGAGTACATCATTTCCGAGCTGAGGAAAGCTTTGAAGAGTTCGTTGGATTGGTCATAGCTAGCGATGGCGTTGAGGCGTGCTTGTGAACGTGTTTGCCCGAGGAAGCTGTTGTAGAAGCTGGAGGCAGCAGAGGAAATACGTGCGACGGTGGATGAAAGAGTATCTTCCATGCCAGCTTGGTTGTCGAGCCATAGCTGGAAGAGAACATGTCAGATATGAAGAGTAGAAGAAATGCAAAAATAACTCACATTCATACAGGACCTGAGGTCGCAGACTTCGATGTCGCCAATCATAAAGGCTTCACTGACTAATAATAGAGTCTAAAAGTTAGCTCACAGTTACATACCCTTCAGTTAAAGGATTATTCTTACAGCCCAGATCGCCTGATCTGAATAGAACGTGAGCATAATATCAGTGTAATTGCGGCAAGGGACTTACAAAAGAATTCGTAACCAGAAGTTTTCATTGATGACTTTGAGGTGGACATCATTGCAACCCTTTTGGAATTTGCCATAATAATGGGTGCCTTGAGCATCTGAGATGGTGAGGTGTCCGCTGACAATGGCGTCATCGAGGACAGAGAGTATAGAAGATCGTGCTGCACAGAAATGAATACAAGATATGTGGTATGACTATGTGCATACCAAAAGAGGTTGCCCAAGCGCGGGGACTTAGAATGGAAGAGGAGAAGATAGAAGTAGGCTGTAGAGCTTTTGAGGAGGCGGCGGAGAACTGTACGCAGGTAGGTTGCGGGGCAGGCATGATTGAGAGGAGGAGGAGATGAATAAAGATTGGTGGAGAGCCGTGGGCTTTTATACATTCAAGTACGCGGAAACCAAGTTTTTCTGTTACTTTCCAAGGAAATCGGTTAGATCTGCCTGCAATCTGCCACACCGCGCGAACAAATCGCGATTTCACGTCCCCTTCTGATCTTCCAACCATCTTCAGAGTCCTCTTCAGGGTCCTCGGCATCCACTAGCGGAGAGACTCCTCTGTGAACTCATAATTTTTGATTGATCGACCCCGCGTCTGAAGGAATCTTGCTCGCTGTTGCTCGTAACACCCAACACGCATATGCTCATTTTCTCACGCATCAAAACACCAAGGATCACTTCTCTACAATCTTTGCAGATTTTCTGGATTCCCGAGGGCAATCCGGATGAGTCGTAAATACCTCTGACGTTGTTGGAGACGATGAGCAGCTTACTTACGTCCAGTCGGTCGTGACAGTCAGTGTTGAGCTGCACTGCCGAGGAGATGCCGAATTGTAGCCGTTATCAATGCCGTTTGGAGCCGTCCTATGCGAATGGGGTTCAGGGATTACCTGGTCACGGTTCTCCCTGTTCAGAATTTCCAGATTCTCTCCTCCACGCCGTAATACCCAAAACGAATACAATACCGGATGCGCTCATGAGCTTCCAAACGTTTTCAAGCTTTTCAAAACTTTTTGAGTTCATAAAGCTTCTCTTCGATGTTGGCTTGGCTTTCAAGGTTTCGGAAGCAAACGCGCTCACGTGCAAGTCATCTGGTCAGATCAAGTTGCCGAGGGATTCACTTCGGCTGGAATCCCACTACGGCAATGTCGGGATCCTAAAGCCTGAGATCCTCACTTGGATTCCAAACCTCAATCACCTTTTTGAATTCATTCATTCTTCCTCATGTCAGTGTTGTATATCATAATGATATCGTTGTGATGGGCGTACAAATCGCCTCCTTGTCTCCTCCTCTTGCTCAGATTTATGACCTATAGTCCATACAGATGTTACTGTCTATTGGGCGCCAATTCTACCAGCAGAATGACTCTTATTCCAGTGTGCCTCAGCGTCTATGACCTCTCCGATGTATTGGGTAACCCTGCTATGTCATTCTGAGGAAACCTAATCTCTACCCTGATCTATCGCCGTTCCATTACTCCCCCGCGGGGTCTACGCTGCACACAGCTGCACTGCTACCTACTTATCACTGCAGCCCTCCGAGTCCCTGATCCACATATCGCAACCTCACCACCGAGGGTGTGATATATTTCTTGGCGTGACCCTGCTGTATTTAAATTCATTGATGAATGCGCCATGGCTAGCACTTGAATTCAAAGCCAGTTCGGAGGCTTCAGCTTACCTTGCATCTGATTCAGATGGTGAATGGCACAAGGTTGATCGATACATGAGGCTTTGATGCTTGACATCCCGAGGTTTTTTCGCGAGATCGGCTGGACATGATCGCCTAAGTTCGCATAGTGTATCAGTGTTTGACGGGCTCTTTGGTTTAAAGTTTCAGGCTCCCCCACGCTTACGACATTAGATATTTTCGGCGACAGATTTGTGTTCCAAACGCCCGCCTGGTTGCCTGATGGAAGCAATGACGTTGGTGTTACGATGAATCTACGCTGGATCATCTCTGTAAATTACTTCTCTATATTAGTATGCAAGCCAACAAAAAACTACCCGGGCGCGATCTCGCTTACCTCTGGTGATCAGTCGGGGCCCGAACATTGACTGAATGTCGGGAAGGATGGTTGGAAATACTCATTTCCGCCGTCCGCCGTTGCTCCAGGATAAATAATTAATACTCGATATCCTGATAAAACGGATCTGTAAGTCTTCTGCGGCGATATGAAAAGGCATGTACGTACTGCATTGGAACTCGTCGAAATCTGGGGCCCGGCCGCTTGAGAACTAGAGAAAGAACAGATATACTTTTGCGTTGGAACCGTCCGAGTCCGTTTAGCGCACGCGTGAGCATAGCTTCCATGCTTACTAGGCATCGCGAAGGACCATTCGAACATTCGAAAGTGTAAGTTTATCGTACATAAACTGTCGTGATACGGTTATGCATGAAATGTGATCGGTCCAGATCTTGAAAGGCGGGCTTGCAGTGGCTGCAATGTTCGAAATAGGATGTGGCGTTGCTAGGTATGTTCAAGGGTTCAGAGAATGAAATGATAGCTGGAACATGCGGCATTTTTCTGTGAAATGCAGGGTCCAGCGATGGCTCGCCGAATCGATCAACGGGGAGGTCATGTAAGGCGGCATGATGTATACTTGGCGTTACCAATAGGAGACCGAACAAGAACGGCTTCAAGACGCCGTGCCCTCGTTGAGCAATCCCGTCCATTTGTTCTCCCGTTTCCCGTTGTTGTTCCATAATGCATGGTTGCAATTTCGGGGTAAGATACTGGAAGGGGATTGTTATGAAGCGGTACATCGAGCGACGGGAAACTGACGGGTTTGCTTCTTTTAGGGGGAAAGAGGGTTTGACTTGTATTTGACTAGTATCCGAAGCTCGAAGCGACCCTCGTATTGCGATTTGGCTTGCGGAACGAGTCAATGCAAGCGGAAGATAAGTCTTTGCAACTCTCCAGGCTCTGATGTACGTAATTCGAAAGATGATAAAGAGACGTGTAGACAGCGGGAGGTTGCTCGACAGGTAATCCATAAGGTCGGACAGGCGTGGGTGGCAGGTGAGAGTCATAAGAGGCCTTTCAAGTCGCACGTTTTGTGGATTTGCCAATGTGACGCAGATCCGCAGGTTTTGACGCTCGTACAATGATGTTTTTCTATTGACGTGAGACGCGCAGGTTCGCATAATACGGTTGAGATCATCCTCAGCCCTTAGCAAACGGGGAGGACATGCAGATCAGAGGCATTTGCGAAGGGCCGGAACGAGAACACGGAGGAGAAAGGTAATAAAAAAAAAAGAGGCTCCACCATCATGCACGCTTGGGAACGTAAGCATAATTTCGACGAAGAAATATGGAAAGCAACCGCCGTTTGTTTGGAATGTTGGGATTCGCCAGACGCGGACATCAGAATGACATTCCAATTGTGAAAGAGATTCAGGGGTTCCGTCATCGATAGGCGGGCTGACATCATTTCGGGAAATCTAGGCTTGACTCGACCCTGCATTTACTTATGCTCAGGAGAGCTGAAGGTTAGGTTTCGGATGAAGAATCAGAGATCAAAGCTGGACTTTTGGTCCAGCCATTCTATTCTTGTGCAAAGGTGTGGACTAAGTACAGGGGAAAGTAGAATATTGCGTTGGAAAGTAGGATGCAAACTCACATACACTACTGGACATGTTGTACAGCCTTATTGATTGGGTTTGCCGCTATCGCTTCGTCAAGGTACAGGCACACCGTGGCTAGACTGCTCTTGAAGCTGCGTCACTATACCTTCTTAGACATTAGGAGAGCTGTAATACAGCCTACTTCCTACGTCGCCAACAACCCAGTCTAATCCTGACACAAGGTTTTTTCCAGTGACTGCACTGCATGGCCATATCTTCCAGCTGTGAGTGGTGATTGAACGGAGGTCCAGGGCCTAGGGCATGTTGTGAGCTTGTGCTCTGGCATGCCAGGGAGGGAGAAGGTACAGACATCTTGGATTTCGGTGTCACTCATCGAACCTTGGAGATCCTGCTTATTGGCGAAGACTAAGAGAGATGCACCTGCCAGCCGCTATCAGGTGATTGAATTATTGATAAGGCGTGCGGTAGAATTGAGCATACTCACGTCCTCGGTGAGAAGGTTGTGCAATTCGGCTTTGCAGTCTGACATGCGCATCCTGTCGCCTGAGTCTACAACCCATACTAGCGCATCAGTCTGCTCGAAATAGTTCCGCCAGTATGGACGAAGCGTTCGTTGACCACCAACATCCCCTGATATGAGTGTGAAGTTTCAGGGGATAAAACCATCGAAGGAGAGGTTGCGTGTGCTGGCAGGTTCACGTACAGATGTTCAGCGTGTATCTTTACATAATTGTTAGGAAATCGAGTCGCGCTTTTGGTTAGTTTCACGTCCTGGTCAGAGTTGAATCAAGGACGCCCACCTGCCATGCGCGAATGTTTTTATGTTGAAGCCTAAGGTGGGACTTACACTCATAATGTCCTCGCCGTTGAGCTTCTTGACGATCGTTGTTTTACCCGCGTTGTCGAGACCGCTGTTAGGATGTTAGTTATGAAGAATCGTACTGACAGATTAGAACGGACAGAAAGAGTATTCTCATCTCCCTTTCCTTTCGTCGATTTTTGCGAATGATTGTGAGCAAGCCCATGGTGGTCAACGCTGATTGTGAGGATAGCGCTTTGGAACAAAATATTGCACGTGCGGGACTCGAAGAAATACTGTATTGCAGTTCATCATTCTTCCACGACATATTAACGACCAAAAAAGGGTACATTTTAACAGATGCCACCTAAGAACAAGGGAAAGAAGGGCAAAAAGGGTGATGACGATTTCTGGTACGTTAAAAATCCTTGATATAATGTAAAGCTTGGATAAATTCGTATCCACAGGGAAAAGGCTGATCAAACCGTGGAGCCTAATGCACTTGCGACTACGAGTGCTGTGGATGATGACGATGGTAGTAAATCCAAGGGTGGAATCTCGGGCTATGCAGCGTTGAGCATGACGGATGATGCGGATGCGGTTGCGGTGGAGGAGGAGGAAGATTTCGGTGGACTCATGGTACAAATCTATGCGTCATCTCATGGTGATGTGCTCAATATGTGCTTAGTCTGTGATCAAAGCTACGTCAAAGGGGAAGAAGGACAAGAAGAAAGTGAAGAAAGGGCCAATCGATGCTACGAATGGTGTACCGGATGGATCAGTAGTTGCGGAGGGCTCGGATGGCGAAGGCGTTAGCGCCTCAAAAGGTCCTATTGAAGTAACTGCTGAAGATCTTGCTGATGAGGAGTGGGGGCCAGTGAAAGAGAAGAACAAGAAAGACAAGAAAGGGAAGGGCAAGAAATCGAAACAGCAGGATGAAGTGGTGGAGGATGAGAAAGATGGTAAGTTTTTAAGGGTTTTTATACGACCGTTTTAATGTGTCAACGCAGAGGAGGAAAAAGTTGCAATTGCTCCAGTGGAACATGCTGCACCACCGGAGGACGGGGACGAGAACGAAGATGCTGAAGATACTGGAACAAGAGTTCTCTCCAAGAAGGAGAAGGAGAAGCTAAAGAAAGAGCGGGAGAAGGTGTGTTCTCAGTCCATGTCCTTCGTGGTCTCAATGCGCATTCATGCGCGTCTCGACCCCAGGCGAAAAAGAAAGCGCAGGCAGCAGCGAAGAAAGCTACCGATACTGGGAACGAACCGGCATCTCCAGCAGTTACTACGAACGAGGCTGCACCAAGTAAGCCAGAAGGCGATGATGACGCAGATGACCCCGGGGATGGTAAGGCAGATTCAAAGAAGAAAAAGAAGAAAAAGGCGAAGAAAGATGACGAGCCTGCTCCCGCTCCTGCCCCCACTGCGGCCGCGACGAAGAAGAAAGGAGGCATCAGCGCGCTGAAGGCCATGATGGAGGAGAAGAAGCGGCTAGAGGAGGAGGCTAAGCGACGAGAAGAGGAAGAGAGGAAGCGAATTGAAGAGGAAGAGAGACTGGCAGAGGAAGCGGCACGAAAGAAGGAGGAGGAAAGACAGCGTAGGAAGGAGAAGGAGAAGGTATATATTTTCTGTTTACGAATATCCGGTCATATTTACATCTTCACCACTCAACAGACCAAGCGGGAGGTTGCGAAGAAAGAAGGGCGATTACTTACGAAAAAACAGAAGGAAGAGAAGCAAATGGCCGAGATCAGGAAACAAGCCTTAATTGCGTCTGGCGCACAGATTGAAGGGCTTCAGGCAGGCGCTGGAGCATCTGCCGCGAAAAAGGTTGTATACGGCAATCGTAAAAAGAAAGGGCCAAGTGCAAAGGAGATTTCCCCTACTTCCTCACGGCCAAGATCACCCGAACCTCAACCTGCAGTCATTACTCCGCCTCCGCCAGCCGAAGAACCAGAAGCGGCCGCTGACACTGGCGCCCAGGATGATTGGGATGCTTCGAATGACGATGAGGCGGCCAAGCCAACAGTCCTCGAAGGTGTGAAGGACTCTTGGGATGATTCGAGTGACGAGGAGGGCAGGGATGTTCCCGCTGCTCCCTCACCTACAGAGAAGGCAGCTCCAGCGCCTACGCCCAATAAACTGCAGGCAAAAGGCGAGCAGGCAAAAGGCCAGTTGTAAAAGCTGTTAGCTGAGAAGTTACTGAGCTTCTCTATGTAGGACAATCCCAGAAGCCTGAAGTGAAAGCCACTTCGCCAACGAAAGCAGCTCCCGTACCCAAGGGCGCACCTGCAACAAAAGGGACACAGCCGTCGAAGGCAGCTCCTGCGGATGAGTCTGAGGACGACTCGTCTTCAGAAGGGGATTCATCTTCCGAACTGTCCGAGTCGGATTCTGAAGATGACTCGTCAGATGAATCCTCGTCTGACGAGGAGCTTACCCAGACGCAGAAGATGGTGTTGCAGCGGAAGGCACAAGCTGCTGAGCGTCGTGCAAAGGCTCGTGAAGCAGCACTCGCGGCACGGAGCAAGGACGACCTACGGAGTCCTATTTGCTGTATCTTGGGACACGTCGATACTGGCAAAACGAGTTTATTGGATAAGGTGTGTTCGGAGTGTTGTTCTAGGCCATAAGTGTCTTTGACGTTGCATCGTAGATCCGTCAAACGAATGTTCAGGAAGGAGAAGCGGGAGGCATCACTCAGCAGATCGGTGCAACATATTTCCCGGTGGACGCTATTAAGACTAAGACTACAGTCATGAATAAGGTGTGTATTTGAATTGGATTTTTTTTGGTGGATGATGTAGATTAACTATATGACAGGACAACCTGCAAGAGTACAAAATTCCAGGACTCTTGATCATCGATACCCCTGGTCACGAATCTTTCACCAACTTGCGGTCGCGTGGAAGCTCACTTTGTAACATCGCAGTCCTGGTTGTCGATATCATGGTAGGTCGTGCCTCACAACCTGATATTGATCTCATTTGTTTCGTAGCACGGACTTGAACCCCAAACCTTGGAATCACTTCGATTGCTTCGAGATCGTAAAACACCGTTCATTGTTGCGTTAAATAAGGCAAGTAGCTCTTTCGTGTGAGATGTGCACGTAAACCATGATGCTTGATCAGGTCGACCGGTTGTTCGGATGGGAAGCCACTCCGGATGGCGCCTTCCGCGAATCACTTGCCAAGCAGCCACACTCAACGCAGCGCGAGTTTGAAGACCGTGTGGCTAAAACTATCGTTGCGTTTGCTGAAGAAGGATTGAATGCTTGCCTTTACTATGAGAATAAGAACTTCGCGCGTAACGTGTCGCTTGTCCCAACGTCTGCAAGAACTGGAGAAGGAATTCCAGACATGATCATGTTGCTTGTTAACCTCACGCAACAGCGCATGAGCGATTCGCTGATGTACTTGTCTGAGCTCGAGTGTACGGTGCTTGAAGTCAAGATGATTGAGGGATTGGGGACAACGATCGATGTCGTGCTTTCGAATGGCGTATTGCGGGAAGGAGATAGGATCGTGGTTTGTGGTCTGAACGGCCCCATTGTGACTCAAGTCCGAGCTCTGCTCACCCCGCAACCGCTGCGGGAGCTGCGTATCAAGGTTCGTTCAAATTTCAATCGATGTTATATGACCTTTATACGCGTCATGACAGTCGGCGTATGTTCATCACAAAGAAGTCAAGGCTGCGTTGGGAGTCAAGGTCGTTGCCCCTGATCTCGAGAAAGCTATCGCTGGTTCTCGGCTACTTGTCGTAGGACCTGATGACGACGAAGACGATCTACGGGATGAGGTCATGTCCGACCTCACGTCGCTTCTTAACAGCATTGACAAGTCTGGTCGAGGTGTTTGTGTTCAGGCATCTACACTTGGATCTCTCGAAGCCCTTTTAGATTTCTTGAAGGCCAGCAAAATTCCTGTGTCCGGCATCAATATTGGTCCTGTTCACAAGAAGGATATCATGCGTGCTGCTACCATGTTGGAGAAAGCGAAAGAGCTTGCTTGTATCCTTTGTTTTGATGTCCCGGTGGACAAGGATGCAGACCGACTTGCGGAGGAGATGGGGATCCACTTGTTCAAAGGTGCTCGTCAATTTATGTATCGCCGAAGAATAGTAATTGACGCCTAACGCATGTTACAGCCGACATCATCTATCACTTGTTTGATGCCTTCACGAAATATAACAACGAAATTACGGAAGCGAAGCGGAGGGATGCAGCGCCCCAGGCCGTCTGGCCTTGTCGACTCAAGATCATTGCCGCGTTTTGTAAACGAGACCCAATTATCTTGGGTGTTGATATCCTTGACGGCAGCTTGCGGGTGGGCACTCCACTTGCGGTTGTCAAGACGGATGCAGTAACGGGGAAGAAAGATATTGTCGCCCTAGGCAAGATGTAAGTCATCGTTCTAGGCTGTAGTAATCACGGTCTCATCCGCACATCAGAACATCACTGGAAATCAACCACAAGACTCACGATGCATGTCACTTCTTGGTCGTCTTCCTTCGAATCTGACCTCCATTGATTTCCAGATCGTAAAGAAAGCTCAATCTGGTGGTGGCGTGGCAGTTAAAATTGAGCATGCTGTGTATCAATCTGCAAAGATGTTCGGTCGGCATTTTGACGATAAGGACGAAATTTTGAGTCATATCAGTCGTCAAAGTATTGACGTACTTAAGGTAGTATATCTGCTCTTCGTGGACTTTTAGCTTACTTGTTTGATTTTAGAATTCATTCAAGGCTGACGTTTCAAATGAGGAGTGGCTTCTTATAAGGGCACTCAAGCCGGTGCGTGCAAAGCTGGAATCTTATGGCATTAGTCGTCTAATTTTATCACCATAGCGTTTCAATATATCGTAAGGATATTGCATTTCTGTAGATGCTTGGTAGAAACACAAGACACTAGCCAGAATCCCCCAGACAATCGCATCAATGATGTAACGCCGCATCTATCTTATCTAAGCATCGTATTTATGTAAATAAACGGGGTGGCTAAAGGAAAACCGTAATTCCTCTCGTCCATCATGTCCACAGACTCTAAGGACGACCAAGAGATTGCATCCTCTATCGATCAAGACGAATTACAGCTGGTAAATATCACAGCTGGGAAGCACCTACGCCTGTGAACTGTATCGGTAACGTCCTTAATCTGGTTGAGTACTGGAATAATGGGCTGCGGGTATCCTCATTGTATTTCTGAGCTCTTCTCTATCGTTCACCGGTTGCTTCGGTGACCGATGTCGAGGAGAGAGTCTAGGAAGTGCAAGAGGATTGAGATTATACCGCTCGAACCTGAACAGTGTTTATACCTGCGTAGGGAAGCCCCCAGTATCGCCATTCTTGGCCCCCTTCCGGGGCATCGATGAGAGTTACTAATGTCTCGGTTCCGCTAGGCGAAGCTCGGTTATCAACAGGCATGTATTATCCCTCAATTTCTACTTGTACACATCATGATATTTTTCCCCTCACCAGAAACTTCATCGTAGTTGGTCTCTTGTTGAGAACTTTGCAGCTAGTTTCTGCGCGCTGAACTTTATTGGAGGCGTTCGGTATGAGTGTTCTCAGTCTGTTCGCTTTATGCTTATCGATGTATCTGTAGATCGGTGTTTTTTCTGGGTCTCCTTGCAGGCGGGCCAGCTGCCATATGGCAAATATTTCCCTAATCGTCTATCACTGAACTCACGCCTTGCAGGTCATCATATCTAATCACCATTGTATTCATGACAATCACAGCTGCAATCCTCGCTGAGATCTGTTCGGCTCTGCCAGTCAGTGGCTCCATCTATATATGGGCAGCGGAGAGCGCTGGTCCGAAATATGCTCGTTTCTTCGGCTTTGTCGTTGCCTGGTGGTCATGCACTGCTTGGATGACCTTCACTGCAGGGAACTGTCAAGTTCGTAATTTTGCATTGACTTCCTGTCAGATTCTTGAATTTGCTCGACAGACAACAGCCAACTATCTAGTCTCTCAGCTTGCGGTTTGGGAAATTGAATTCCCAGGCGGTATTTCCAATACAAACGTTAAATGGAGAGCGTTCATCTGGGCTGTTTCGGAAGGGTTCCTGCTTCTCGCAGTTGCGATTAATTATCTGCCTCCCAGATTGTACTCGGCGATTTTCAAGTTCTCGATTGCATTGATTATGCTTGACTTTCTCTTGTGCCTTATTTGGCTGCCGATCGGCGTATCGAGGACTTACGGCTTCCGTTCGGCCAAGGATGTCTTTACTATGACGTGTATGTCCGTTATTCATTTGCACGGAGACTTGTTTAGTGACGATATTGCCCTCCGATCAGATAATGGGACAGGTGCACCAGCCGGATGGAACTGGATTCTATCATTGCATGTTTTCTACCTATTGGGTTGGGTCGGCACTTATTTTTATTTCAATAGCTTGTTCACCGCAGGCACACTAACTGGATTCGACGCCTCTGGTCATGTTGCTGAAGAGACTAAGAACGCCAGGGTAATTGCTGGCAAAGGCATCCTGAGCAGTTGTGTCGCCACTGGAGTTCTAGGCTTTATTACCATTATCTTGTTCCTATTCTGCACGCCCGATTTCGGCACTTTGTTCTCCCTGAATGCACCACAACCGTTCGTGCTACTGTATGCCCTTGCGTTAGGCAGGTCGGGTAGTGCTTTCATGACGGCCATAGCTGTCATTGGTCTCACTTTGGTGCGCGATCCGAAAGATTTGCCGAAGGATCACACTGATTGACCTCATTCAGAATACCAGTGTTGCCATTGTTGCGGCATCACGCCTCATATTTGCGGTAGCTCGTGATGGTGTCCTCCCAATGTCTGGATGGATCGGGAAAGTGGACGCATCAGGACAGCCCAAAAACGCGGTGACCGTCATGTACATTTTCGGTGCTTGCATACTCTGCACTATTCTTCCGAGCCAAGTGTCGTTCACTTCCCTCGTGTCGGCGGGCGGTGTCCCGACCATTGCAGCCTATGGGTTGATTTCGCTGCTTCGTTTGACAATGACGCGCGGTCGATTCAAGTCGTCGTATTTCTATTTGGGGAAATTTGGCACACCATTCTATGTGTGTGCTGCGGTGTTTAACGCGATTGTGTTTTCAGTAAGAAAACTGTAGCTAGCTTGTTACTTCATCATTGATTTATTTTCCCTCAAGGTCATGATTTCCCCGTTCACTTTCCCTGTTACTACGGCGACCTTCAATTTTGTGAGCTGCTGTCCCATCTGCATTTCTGTCATAGATTTACTAAGCACATTTCAGGCTTGTGTGATTTTTGGCAGCATCACATTCTTTGGAATTGTTAGTTGGTACTTCACCCCCGAAGAGAGATGGCTACGGAGGGAGCTGCTGTTGAAAGGTTTACAAACTACGGACCAACCAGAGGGTTCTGAGAGATCTATGACAGGTCCATTGAGCGAAGATTGACAGGCAGCTCGGACAGCATTATCGCCAGGCCTGAAGACTAAATCTAAACATCCTCGCAAGTCAATCTCTTTCTTTCTATATCTATTTCTATGCTTGTGCCACTTCCCATACCACTCAATCGATAGATATGTTTGACGTTCTAACAGGCGGCATGGAGACGCCCGAGGAATGAGCAGAATGAAGGTAGTAGTCACACCCTGAGTGTACCTGAATATCACCTGTGAACTCAGCCGGCATCAGCGCATGATTTATTTGTTTTTTTCATATATATGTGTTGCAGTGCTATCTATCTATACACGATGATGATGGAGTTGTATGAATGGGTTATGCTACATGTATGGTCCGTTGCTTGTGCGAGATCGAAAGTCCATGAATCTATATGCATGTAGAACTATGATATTTAGGTGCCAAATATATTTTCATCACCGACGGTGGACAAAATTTCCTCGGATAATGGGAGTCTAGGCCCGCCTAGTCCGTAGATCAACGAGAAATGCTTGAAACCTTAACCGCGGAGGAACAAAACGTGATGTGAGAGGTTATATGTCGTGATGATGGGATAACGACCAGTCCGAAGTAAATGATCGACCGATAGATTCGGATACTCGCGCAGAGTTTGAAGTGTGTTACAATGCATCATCAAGGAGTCTGCAACTCTGAGTATATGCATCTCCTGTCGTGTGCCCCAGACTGTGCTCCCGCCGGGCGTGCACGAAGGAAGGAAGGAAGGGTGATAAGGTACAGTCGAAGGCAAAGGAGGGCATTAGCAATGGTACGGGTTATAATAGTCTCCGGCTGGACACGATGAAGGCCTATTTATTGAGAGGCGGTGGTCTTCTGAGAGATCATAGCCTTAGGAGGAGGGGGGATGTCGATGGTGACGTCAGATCCCCAGCTGACTCGGGGGGTACGTGTAGGATCTCTAGGGATTTTGGGATTATGTAGAGAAGAGCGCCTGGGAGGTGCCGCGCCCTTAGAAGGACGCCTGGTGCGCTCAAAAGGGGGTGTATACTTTTCGGGCTCGGGAGTGCTGACCGCACGAGCTTTGGAGTATCGTTTTACGGTAGGAGGAGGAGGAGTGTATTTCTTTTTCGGTACTTTTCCAATACCATAATATTTAGATGTAGGAAGAATGCCCTTCTCGAGGTTTTTGGCCTAGAAAAGAAGATTATTGAACATCAAGAGTGGATTGAACGAACAACATACCACTTCCTCTTTGCGAGCAGCTTTTCGTTGAAGGTGTCCTTTCCGGAAGAACAGAAGATATATCAAGATCCCTAGAAAGATCGTTCCCACAACTGCAGCAGTCCCGAAAGCGCAGATCTTTATGACAAGAGTGTTGGTTTTAGTGAGAGGCGCAGCCCACTCTATGTGATCAGAGTCGGAAGACATGATTAGAACAAAAGATTGGATAGGAGATAAAAGATTGATAGTGTGGTTGTGGTTTGAATTCAAGTTGCAGTTCGCAAGTCGAGGCCGTTATAAGTGTTTTCAAATAGGAGACGGAACCAAATCACGGCAAACAATAGATATACCGATCGGCTATTTATAGCAAGAGGTTCTATGACTAATCATAAAGACTCCTATAAATATCCTACAGTGTCGAGGGTATGTGAATTCTAGGTAACCATCAGTAGCCCTTCATAAACTGCCCACCCAATCGCAGAGCTCAGTATTTTGCGCGACATGCGAAGGGATGCACCGTCAAAGAAACCCGAGACACCTCGTTGCTGCATTGTGAGAGGGGAACATGGGAAAAAGGCGAGATAGACGATGACGTCAGGTTAACACAGCAGCAGGGTATAAAGTGCTTACGGTCCAAATGGTAGAAATTGTCCGGATGAATCCATGGTATCGGTCTTCTGAACGAACTTGGACTTTAGTCTGCAGATGGATAAGATGATGCGGGGGCTGCATTACAAGAGAACGTGCCTTTATAACATCAAAGGGGTGGGTCATCATCGTAGCAATTGCACCAGCAGATGCGGCAGATATACTGTGTAGCGCAGCAGCGTGTGTCTGCGAAGTTGAAGGGAAAACTGAAGCTAGAATGCAGAAACCAGATGAAGAGACAGCACGAATTTAAAGCCGTAGGGAACATACATGACTCGCGCTTGATGCCTTCATAAAAAAGAATGAAAAGCCCTGCATACGGCGCGTCACGGAGGGAAGAGGCGACAAATCCTCGAAATAACTCGGAAGGTCCTTGACGGGTTATAGAGACCAGGGCACCGGTAAGACTTTGATAAGCGTATATATTACTCTAGACATGATTGGCCAAAGTGAGGATTTTTGAAGGGCGAAATAGGAGGACCAGTCCAACCTCAAACCGAGCCTTCAACAAAGTGAATGGGTTGAGTAGGAATCCTACTGCAACTCGCGCGCTAGCACCAGCGAGAAGGTTTCCCCCGCTAGTGAGCTTAGGAAGAACAGACGAGTTCAAGCCACGGTTAGACTGTTGGGTGACAGGAGCAAAGTATGGAGACGTCGCCATGAGGGTGCGTAGTTGTGTCAAGCTAGTTAGGTACAACGCTACGCCTGGGACATTTCTGCAGAACACAGTAAATGGACGAGTCAGCGAACAATTGGGAGCTATCGTGTACCTGACGAGTGAGGCAGTCGTGCCCCGCCAGAGGCCAGTCCAACCATTGGTAGTGATGACATCACGAGTAGTACGAAAGATCACGGTGTTACTTGAATATCCGGTCATTACGAGGGACACGAACGAAAAGCGGTGGAAGAGATTACCGTGTTCCTATTGTGCCATCACCCTGCTGCATTCGGGTCTTCAGAAGATCAACTGTTCAATGTATTAACATGCACATCAAATACACATTTCGTTCTATGGAAGGTGCAGACTAACATGGCTGGAGGGATATGGTGGTAGCAAACCCGGACAACGCGCCTAGTTCAAGAAAGATTATGAGATAGTGCCAAATAGTGTTCCATGCTACTAACCAGACAGCATTTGTTGCCCGACATTGCTCATAAGACGCTGCAGCACCGTGGTAACCTTTCAGTAGCTCGTTGACGGTTGTAATTGTTTGAAAAGCGTACTTTATGGAGCCCTTGCAAGCTATTATGTATGTGAAAAAAAAAAACCTTGGAGCCCTACACGTTGATTGAGTGAGGGACAATTTTAAGGCCTAAAAAATACACACGTGACTCTTGTGGCTTCAGACCACCCTAGACCACCATGGCTCAGCCTGCCGCGACGATCCCAACACAAGCAAAGTCGAAACAGCTCAGGGCGTGTCTTCTATGCTCCATCATCCAGTTACCGGTCGATTTTCGGAAGAATGGATGTCCAAACTGCGAAGAAATTATGCAGGTGTGATTTATTGACTGCTGGCGCCGTCTTACCCGGTAATGAATTGGCGACAGATGACAAATAACTCTGAGAGGATAGCATCGTGCACGACGACATACTTTGATGGTGTCATTGCGGTGATTGACCCTGAGACGAGCTGGGTTGCGAGATGGCAGCGGACATGTGCGTTTTGCTCTCTTACTTTGCTTTTGGTCCCCTGTTTGCTTATCAAGCGTTTGATGTAGCGAAATATGTAAGAGGAATGTATGCCGTCCGAGTTAAAGGCCGAATACCGGAGGATGTGGAAGCAGAGTTGGAGAGTCGGGGTATAAAGTATCGTCCTCGAGACCAGACGGACCAAGATTAACTCCCTGAGTGAGATACAGCAGTTCGGCTGCTTTGTTCTTTCCTTTTTCGTATCTATAGGATTCTAGACGTTGTAAATATAATGCATTCCAGCTCGGTATGGTCAGTGTACAGTATCATTATCATGATATACATTGTTTTCTACGTGCAATATCTATCCACACCAGTGTCGGGTATATCATAGTAGGTCATGCAGCACCCTATCGTATTGGTGCGGCAAGTGCGCTCTGTTCAAATTCCATCAGCTTAGCAAGCCTCCTCGGAGGCAGGAAAAACGCACAATAACATGTCTCTAGCGAACACAATCTGTGAAAACACCCGCTCAACATCAAGCACCTCGAACAGCCGGAGTTTGTCCGGGCCACAGGCACGGTTAGAGCTCTCGGCAGGGATATAAGACCGATGTGACGGGTGCAGCTCGCTGTCCCGCATGCCCCACAGCACGCGCCCTGGCGGGAACATGTTCGTCATTTGCATGTTCGCTTCAAGGGTCTTGCGCACCGCGATAAACTGTATTCAGAATCAGAAAGAGAGCAAGGTAAACACATGTCAGCTACAAACCCAATCAGGATCATCCTGTGACCCGACACCAGCCTTCCATTGCTTTGCACGCGAAGTAACGGCCGCCCAGCCTTCCCCAGCCTTCCCGTTGGATTCGGCATCACACAACCATAGAGCGGCGTTCCTCAAATCACGGACCGCGCCAAGAGAGAGACGAGAGACGACGTCGTGCGAGTAGACGAACGAGGTGACTAACCTATCAGCGAGTTTGCTTAGGGCGACGTCCGTGAGGGCTCTAGAATACGAGAACACAAGAGGGATGGATTTCTAATTGAGGTAAATAAAATGTTGTAGGATATGCATGAACGTACGGAGGTGCAAAGCAGTAGATGGAGACCCGTCGGCCTACGGGGAGGTCGCTTGAGCGTACTGTTAGACATGTTTTAGGATCGGCCCACGTCTATGACATCGGTTTGTTCCAAAGTTATACCAAATTGAGAACGAGGAGCGGACATACCATACCCAATATTGCAGCCACACCTGCCCCGAGACTATGGCCGCACATGACAAGTTCTACACGGCCGCATAAGCAACAATTCATTCGACGACCAGAGCTACGACGTACCATACCCCGGATTATGCAGCAGCGCTTCCTTGACAGCAAGCTGCACGGGCTTTCCCTTGTCGCCCATCGCACGCGCCATGCGCAACATGCCACCGTGCACAAAATATAGGGGTCTTTTGGTTGACGACCCCTTGGAGTGGGGCAGCAGTGGCGAAGTTGTGGGTGATGTTGGAGTGCTTGGGTGATTGTACTGAGATGAGGAGGGAAAGGGTATTGTGGAGGGCGAGGAGTGGGGTTCGGAATCAGAGGAAGGATCGAAAGATGGGCAGATGGTGGTGGCGGGCTCGAATTCTTCGGGCTCACAAGTAAGGTCAGCGGCTATTTCATTGACGGACATTGTTCCTAAGGAAATGTAATGAGTTGGGTGGAGAGGAAATAAAACGAGAGAGGACAGACCTCGGAGGACTAGGACAATTTGGCCTCGTCCGTGGTCCGTTAGTACCCAAAATCTAGGCATCATGTGTTCACTTCCAATGACCTGTTCACACCGTCAGGACAAGTCTTATAATCAGATGAGGAAACAGACAGCAGTAGCAGTCATCTTGGCTTTGATCTCCTCTTTCGCCTTTTTGCTAGATGTCCCAAGGCCAGCAGCTCTTTCGAATATCTCCTGATCATGCTTACCCAGCAGCACGTCCCACCACGAATACTGTTGTTGCTCCGAATCTGGCCCAGCAGCACTATCCGCACTCGCAGACTGCGAATCTGCTGAAACACCTCCTGCAGCTTCGGCCTCCGATGCGTCAATCGCATGAGCGAGCTGCCGCTCCTCTGACGCCATCTCTGAGGCTAAACTAGACGAACCGTGGGAGCCGAACACCGCATAGTAACGCGAGGGTGATACGCCAAAGAAGAGGAGGGAAGCGCCACCATAGCCAGCTAGCACTATCTTGGATAAACGCCGGAGGGTAGACTTAAGCTCGCCATTAGCAAGCCTGGGCGGGGGAGGTTCTAAGGAGTGGATGGAGGGTGTGCGGGGGCGGGGGCGGGGGCGGATCGTGGGACTGGAGGGGATGATAGGAGAAAGGGAGAGAGCGTGGCTTGTGGAGTGTGCGCGTATAGGAGCTTCACCAATGTCGGCAGCAATGATTTGAGCACTATTGTTAGGGTAGATGATGTCCGAAGTGACGCGGACCCGGGAGTTTCTGGAGAAGATAATTGGATAAATTATACTACTGGCACGAGACTAGATTACCTTCTACGTAAGATGCTTCGAGAGTTCTCTGGGAGTTCCCTAACATGGATCTCCCGTAGATAGTGGAACCATCTCCTTTCTTGCCATTCTTGAGTAACACCCTGGAGTGCGACCCATGCGATGATAGCTCTGGCGATCTGAGTAATTCCGTAGTGCTTGGCCGGGAGTCTTTCGTCGTGAGGTTGTTTCCACTCTCTGCGCACGAGATTAATTATAGAGGCAAGAGAGAAGGATGCATCGCTGCTTCCGGGGAAAATGATTGAAAGGACGTTGATAGAGCCATGTGCAGCGATAAGGGATGTAGAGGTGATGTATTCACTGAGAAATATGGGGGCCAGAGTGATTTGTTCAGCAAGAGAAAAGGCAGTAGATAATGCTCCACCGATAACAGGACGAGTAACAGTGCTTCCACCGAAGAAAGCATGATCAACGATAGCAGTTGTTAGACCGACAGCTGTGGAAGCAATACCCTTGGTGACTGCAAACTAGATGTTGCTCAATGCTGGTTAGTTCCATATTTATAGTTCTTTGGGGACCTACACCAAGTTTTGTGGTTGATTTTACAGCACTAAAACCAAAGGAAGTGGCAACAGAGGCGATATCGAGACCCTGCCTTGAGTAAGTATCCCAACTCTTGACCATCTGCGTATGAGCATGTGGTCTGGGGAGGGCGAAGAGAAAGAAAACTGCTGAAACATCATTCAACCTGCTAAAGGTTATTCAAGGAAGTGTGGGGCAGCCATGTGATTTATTGCAAACATAGATTAGGGTTAGGGTTACCCACTTGTTCTCCTCCTCCCATGTTAGTCCGTGCTTCACGCATTTCAGCTCGGACCATCTTCTGCTCAAGACTTTATGCGACGGAGTCGGTTAATCTTTCAGATGGAAATCTAAAACCATCAACATACGGTCAACCCCTTTTCCAATCTCACCCACATCTTCGTGAGTCCTATGCATACTTTACTTCGGACTTGACATTCTATGCACTTTCTTTAGTCCAGCCACGAGATCTTACCCCTGGCATCCCAACAGAGGACTATGAACGTCGTAGAAGAGCTTTGATGGATAGCCTGCCAGACAATAGCATCGCTGTCTGCGTAGCGGCCCCCATAAAATACATGAGTGCAAGTGCGTAACATTTGCTGAACCACTTTGATCTTCATCTGCATGCTGCAACCAGATATCTTGTAAGCTGCATCGATCATCAATTGCTTCCACTTCTTCATTACCTTGAAAAGCTACAAGTATCGCCAAGCGTCAGACTTTTGGTATCTGACAGGGTTCGAAGAACCCAACTCCGCAGTCATTCTAGGTACCCTAGTTACTGTATGTGCTCGTAATTCAACTAAAAGAAAGTTTAATTATCTAGAAAAAACTTCCGCCTCACGAGGTTACAGGATGACCCTTTTCTGCGCTGGAAAGGACCCTGCAAAGGAGAAGTGGGAAGGTGCAAGGTGTGTCTAGATTTTTTTTTCTCCTATCTATATATCATTGGACTTCAGAACGGGGTTGCCAGAGGTACCCGCCCTCTTCCGTACGGACGACGCTCGTCCCATCGACCAGTTTTCCGCCCACCTCAAATCTATCATACCCTCGTACTCTAAAATCTACGTCGACGTCCCACCGACACACACCAGGCGAGGCCCTCGCAGCACGACCAAGTCCATTCTCAAATTTCTTTCACCTCCTGCCGTCCCCCGGTCAGAGTACGATATACTGGTGGATTCCGTCACGGCGAAACGGCAGCCACTGGCTCCGGAGGTAGCGAAGCTGAGGGAGTTTAAGAGCAAGGCAGAGCAGAGGGTTATGCGAGCAGCTGCTGACATCAGTGGGAGGGCACATGCAAAGGTGGTGGATGTTGGTTTGTGGGTGATTTTTTTCGATACTGATTGTACAAGCATTTTTGTTAGACGATGCGGTTTGCGAGGCCAGGAATTTCTGAAGCTGCCCTTGCAGCACATTTTGAATACCTCTGTGCCTTGTCTGGTGCTCAACGACTGGCATATGTTCCTGTCATTGCTTCAGGGTGCGTTTTGACATCGACATTGTGGATAAATAAAAATGGATGTCGAAGATTCCACCAGACCGAATTCCCTCATCATCCACTATACATCAAATAACCACATAGTCCGACCTGACGAGACCATCTTGATTGACGCCGGGTGCGAGTACAAGTACGGTCCATACTCGCTTCTGCATATCCTTATACTTACATCAGTCCCTCTCAGCGGCTACGCTTCAGACATAAGTAAGCAGATCTCACTCTCTACAGATTGTTCAGATGCTAAAACCATCACGCGCAGCCCGAACATTCCCCGCCTCGGGCACCTTCACGCCCCCACAACGCGAGCTCTATGCCGCCGTCCTGTCCGCCCAGAAGCGCCTCATCTCCCTCTGCACTGAGACCTCAGGCGTTAGCTTGTATGAGCTTCACCGCCTCTCGTGCGACTTTTTGAGGACAGAGCTGAAGCAGATAGGATTTATACTGGAGGGCGGGGATTTGGAGAGAGTGTTGTATCCCCATTTCTTGAGCCACCCGATTGGCATTGGTACGTTGTTCTTTTTCTTGCCTTTGGTTTTGGATGTGATGGTGGTATATTTTGTAGATCTGCATGAGTCGAGCCATTTTGATCGTAGTGGGTCGTGAGTTGTCATTTGACTTCTTTGAATTGACCCTGAACCATTGTACACAATCCAGGTTAAAGGCTGGGACGGTTGTCACTATAGAGCCCGGGATCTATGTCCCACCGACACCTAACTTTCCAAAACATTTTCATAATATTGGAATCCGAATAGAGGTTCGATTGTTTGTCCCTCCCTGTAAGTGGTTTAGTGGAGCTGAGCAATGTGTTTTTCCTGCATAGGACGAAGTATTGGTAGGAAAAGATCATCCGATTGTGTTATCCGTGGCAGCTCCGAAGGAGGTCAGTCTTTAATCGGGAACATACTGGATGTTCTGTCGCTGAAGGTAACGGATTTGTAGATCGCAGATGTGGAGGGCGCATGTCAAGGACTTTTGGGACTGGAACCGTTTTAGGATTCTTATATCACACCCATCCACATCTATATCCTGAAGATTGACTTATCATCTCTGTAGAAGACTGCAGCAGCTGGCCCGCCCAGCCAGTTTAGCCATAACATGATATTCATTCGAAAACATTCATAGAACTGTGACATCCAGACTGAGAATCGTGGATGGGAAAAAGACTCTACTAGGCCAAAATAATTTCTTAATGTCGTCTGACGCTATGATATCCAAAACGTCAAGAGCTTAAGATTGCTCAACAGACAAGTAAATAATCCATATACCTACAAAGAAACGTATGTCAGAAGGTAAGATGTAAGTTCCGAAAGCTGTCGAGTTCATCCACGGAATGGGTTTCTCGTGACAATATATCCATCATCTCTTCTTCCGAGATTGTCAGTACCTCCACGTCATTGAAAATGACTTCATAAAAGATCCCCCTCAATTCACTGGAACCTACGTCGTTCACGAAACATTTGGTGATCTGGTCACGCATACAGAGGTTACGATCGCGGTATTGGATCGTCCGGCCGATGAGGCTCGCATCGGGAGGGGGAAGTAAAGGAAGGTTAACACCATAAGGGGTCAAGCTAGGAACGACCTGCAACTCCGCAACAGGGTCTAAACGTGATTCTGCACCCAGGGAGGTCAAGGCGTGTCGTTTGAGGTATTCTTGAGCTCTAGTCTCACTCCCTTAGCTAGACCCGCATAGGTAGGAGATCAACACATCTCACGCTATATGATGGGCAGCTGCCTTTATTTGATGTCCGGTAATCCCCATAGGTACGAGCTCTTCACTCTTTATTACCTGCAGCGCTGTCCAGCACTGGCACTGGACCTGCAGAAGTCTTGTAAGCAATCAGCCTACAGTGTACTCGAAAGAGGAAAAGCGGCGTACTCGGAGGGGTTTTTCTTGTCTAGCCAAGATATTAACTTGGAAAAATGAACAGCTGGCAGCTGGTTGCCAACTAGAGGCAGAATATGTGGCCGGAATGCCCCCTCTCGCCACTTGGCGTCCGCGGTATTGTATAGAGATGACAGCATGGGCTGGTGTTCGAGCAGTTTGTCGGAGCATGTGTGGTAAAGGACCAGATAGCCGGCAACTCTGTAGGCAGTTTCGAGCTGGGCCTCGCTGAGTACTGACATTCTTGAGAGGCTGGTCAGGAGGAAAAGGGGTCCCTCGGATCCTGTCTGTTCTTATATAGGAGTCGAGTTCAGGTTTAGGGGGAAAATGGGGATGGGCATGTCGTCTGAAATAACAGCTTTGATGTACAAATAAATTATTGTTACAAAACCTTGGGTTGCTATGAGTATTCCTTCTGTATGAACTTAGCGATTGTCTGTAGTTGGATATTGGACGTTCCTTCATATATGGCACCCTGCAAGTACATTCATTGATCAGCGAGAAAAAAACGGGGGAAAAGCAGAAAAGTTTACAATCTTAGAATCCCGCCAAAACTTCTCAATCCCAGTCTCCCTCGTAAAGCCTACGCCACCTGTCCACTCAATCGCTTGCCCACTAACGCGCTGTGCCACCACGCTCGCCCAGTACTTCGCCATCGCCGCCTCTTTCGTGAATGACTTCCCTTCCTCCTTACGGCGTGCAGCATTGTATGTCAGGAGCCGTGCGGTCTCGATGTCAACCGCTGCTTGTGCTATCTGGAAAGCCATGCCTTGGAAAGTCCCAATGGGCTGACCGAATTGCTGCCGCTGGTAAGTATAAGGGACAGATTTGTCAAAGGCGCCCTGTGCGAGGCCGAGCATTTGGGCGGCGATGCCGATGCGGCCTAGAAGAGGAACGGGTGAGTTACCCGGAGAAAAAGAAGGGGCGGGATGAAAGATACCTTCGTTTAAACATTCAATGGCAATCTGAATGCGACATTTGTGTAAGTAGTGAGTCTATGGCATACGGGTAAGAAGGCTTGACGTACTTTGTAGCCCATACCCTCTCCACCGATGATGTTCTCCCCTGGGATCTTGAGGTCGTCGAAATTGAGTGTACATGTGGACGAGGCTCTAATTCCCAGCTTTTGTTCCTTCTTGGCAATCTGAATGCCCATGTCTTTGGTGGCAATGAAGCATGTTATGCCTTTGTAACCTTTGCTCGGGTCCACCTATTTCAGGGTTAGTGTGAGCACATAGTGATGAGTAGGACACACACGTTGGCAAATATGAGGAATATCTCGGCCTCGTACGAGTTTGTAATCCACATCTTGGAGCCATTGATGATCCAGTGGTCTCCGTCCCTTCTGGCTCGTGTTTGGAGAGCAAAAGCGTCGGAACCAGAGGCAGACTCGGACAAACAGAACGAAGCTAGCTGTAGAAATTGACAATGTCATTATATATCTCCTTTATAAATTGTGGCAAGACATACCTTGGATTCGGCAAGGAGAGGCATGAATTTATCCTGCTGCTCCTTGGTCCCATGCTTGCGGACGATGGTGTTGACGAGTGTGTTGTGGACATCACACATTACAGAGACGGCGGGGTCAACTTTAGCCAGCTCCTCTACGACGATGATGGCCGAGGTGAATGAGGATTCTGCGCCTCCGTGTTCTGCGCTCGTCTCAATACCCATCAGCTAGTGGATGATCGTCAGTGACGACAACAGGTGTCAGACAGTTTGGAAAGACTTACGCCTTGTTCGAACAGGCCCTTTATGATAGCAGGATCCATTGACTCCTTCTCATCCATCTCGCGGACCCTAGGACCAACAACATCCGTTGCAAACCGTTGAACTTGAGAGAGAGACACAGTTGGTTGGTTGACTTGATATCATATTGTCAGGACGTACCTAAGTCGCGCAGCATTTGTTCCTCCTCTGTGAAGTTATCTAGTGAATTTATTGACGGAGGTTCTGAGCGAAAGCATGGCGATGAGGTGAATGTTCTATGGAGAGGTGAGACTGACAAGTTTGCGACAAAACGGAAGAGAGAGAGATCAACCTTAGAGGGCCAAAAGGGCGAGTTCTAGATAAAGCTCTTCTAAGGATGAAGGCCATTTGAAGTGAAATGGTTGAAAGCTAACGACTTCCTCCGATCACTAACTCGGATCCAACACAAAACTATTTACGCATTAATAGATAAACTGGATCTCCCAATACAATGCTTGTCATATGCCGAAACGAACCAGTCAGCGACATAAGAAGTCCACCAAACGAAATATAAACAGTCCTGGTCAAATACGTGAATAGCAACATAGGCTGGATCAGAGTACGATACCTACACAACTTCCGCTGTTCCTCCATCAAATTTGTATACCTTTTAATGTGTTACGAGGCACCCAAGGTACGAGAACACAGGTAACTCACCTTCCCATACATCACGTAGTCATAGTCATCTTGAAGACCACCGCGTCCCTTGCCGTCTGATCTCCATACATCTCGGTCTTTATCATCAGCGTCTTCGGCAACGCCGTCCACACCAGTTGTGCCAGTAGATCCACCCCCACGAGAAAGAGAAGTGGCCAAAGCCAAGGCAAAACTCTGGTCGATCTGAAGAGGAAATAGTTCAACGTTGTAGTCTAGGGTAAGATCCATATCGTAGTTTTTCGAGTGAGCGTAAAGACGCGATACTAGATGAACGTAGAACTCAGATTTCGCAGACTAGTGTTTAAGACAAACCTCTATCGAATTTTTTGCCTTCCTTGTCGATGGCATTGATTGTGAATATGTCATCGAAAACAATGTTGGAAGCCGCGGTTGCCATGTTATAGTTAGATCACGTGTTGGATCTCCTTAACCCTTTTTACCTCGATGGTTGGTCGATTTCTGGTTGCCGCTGTCCTCTGTCCTTTTGCTTTTGCATTCTCAGATTCTGTTCCTTTAGTCGCTTGGTCCTCTTACAGGTACATCTCTCACTTTAAACGTCAATGTGCAAATTAAAGTATTTTGGCAGTTCGAACGCTCTCGACGGTCTATCTACCCATAATACAGGTCATTCACTAGCTCTTCTACAGAGCATCCTCGTCAACGAAGATGTTTGTGATCATGATGCTATAGTTCTCGTCTCACAGCCAGGGGTATGTCACGCTTCTCAATGTCGGTATTGTTCTTTCAGTGACATGACTTTTCAGCTACACGCCTCTGACCTCCGCACCCTTTCACCCTCCTCAATGCTCGCACGGAGCCTTTCCTCTTCTCCTTCGTCGCGTCAATTCCAATATGTTCCTTCTCACCCTGAGCTTGATATATCTGCTGTGGCCGAGAGCGTGTCGGTGCGCTGCGGATCTCGTATTGTCGAGTTCAGCCCGGGCCAAGGAGGCTACTTCTCCCGTGGCACAAAGCACGTTTTCAGCATCAGCATGCCTAACATCGAGACATCTGGAGCTGTTAGGAAGAGCCAGATGAAAACTTATGGCACGTCTTCACGTCTATTTTATAGGGTCATTCTTACTGATCAGGAAACAACGTTCAGAATCCCAACTTGCAGACGAGCTTAGCCATCTAGCATCTTCATTCCCAAATCACCTCATCATCTATACCGGCTCCTCCTCCTCTTCCACCTTGTCCAAGCGTCAGGCTCCGCCACCACCCGCACCTTCCCGACCCGTCCTCGAAAACATCTTCCAAGCAAATACCACTTTGCCAGACGGCGGGATTCTTAAGCGCTACCAGCTGCTCACCCCTGGACTGATCATGGCCCTTCTCGTAGCATTCTTTATACTCCTTCCGGTCGCGATGATTGGGTTCAGTGCGTTGGCAAGCATTCAGAGCCCGTTGAGGGTGGAACCCCCCAGAGGTTACAGTGCGACTGAGAAGAAGTCGCAGTAGATTCATGGTCAAATGCATACGTACTTGCTTCCGAATACGTTGTTGTTCTCTGACAAGTCGGTGTGTGAGCCATCGCGTTCTACCGAGGGGAGTTACCATTTTTATCTGATTCAATCAGCCCTGCGTGTATCCCTAGGGATTTATGCATGGCAGATTTATTTTCTCCCACTGTATGTGCCAAGCAAATAATGAATGCATGTGGGTCAGAGGTATATAATATATACAATGTTGCAAGTAAGTAACAATGAACAATGATCTAATGACAGCAAGTTGCGCGAGACGGGGAGTGCGTGAGTACAATGAACCCGAGAACAAGATTGAAAGTGATTACAATAGACATTTAGTACAACAATAATGAGCCGTGGCAAGTTGATGATTTTGCAAATAGACAACAGAGAACCATGGTATATCCAAGCCCAAATCATTCGTCCACCCCATTCCATCCATTTCTATCCCGATCACGGTCCAACGCAATCCGCATAGCCTCTACCGCCGCCAGATGGAATGGCAACAGGGGGTTCACGCCAAGCCTCCACCGTGCACCTGCAAGCACGGCGAGCTCGTGAAAGTTCCTTGTGATGTCTGTGTGGAGTTTAGACATTTCGTCCGCGGTACTCGTAGCGGTAGGAGGAGAGGGCATCGACAACACGGGAGGAATGGCGCACAAAAGGTGGATGTGCAGCATGGAGATGGAAGTCGGAGTGGGCGTGGCGGGGACACAGATGAGCGTAGTGCTGGAATGTGGGCGGAGGGGGAGATGTTGAGGGTAGTATTGGTCAGTGGCATGTTGGGTGCCATTAGACGACGACGAAGGGGTGGTTAATGGCTCTGGAATAAATAAGCGGGACAGTCCGAGATCGGCTGGTGTCGGGGGGAAAGATTGCGGAAGGTGATTGCGGGGAGAAATAGCATAGAATGTGGCAGTAATATCGGTGAATATTTGAGGATGGTTGTTTTGGTGTTTGGGTGATGGTGGCTTTGGCTTTGGGGAGACGTTGATATTGCTTCTGGAAATGAATCTCCAAGGCGCATCAGGCTCTACACTTAGAAGCGATATGTGAACCATAGGAAGCTCTTCGCGGGTCGCCATCGTGGCACCAAGGTAGTTTGTCCAAGCTGTATGATGTTCTGATCAATCACCTATCAAGGAAAACAAATCAATCCCACCTTCGACTTCACTCTCCCCCATTGCGCCAAGTTTCGAAATCACCAGCCTCCATTCCACATTCGCCCTCTTCGCGAATTGCACCGCAAACTCCCATATTTTCTTCACCAAGAACATCTCTTTCGATATCTCCACCTCCGACTCCCCACTCTCCCCAGGTGTCTGCGTAAGCCACACGCCCAGGTCATGCGCTTCTCCCCTTTGGTCCACACAAGCCGCCAATATCCATTTTCCACATGGGCTTATCTGATACCCAACATGCACAAACGTATGACGGTCCATTACATCCAGTGGTGCACGTGGCGCACGTATGAACGAGACTTTGTTGTGCATGGGCCGCGCAAGTGTAAAGGCAGGCTCTTGGAAGTACTTGCGCACACACTCCCTGTGCTCAAGCCGAGACACGTAGCGATCAACAGGAAGCAGAATACGATCATACAAGGATAAGCAGAACACTTCGAGGTCGGAGAAATTGGTGGAGGGGTTCCCCATATAACTGAGGATGAGCTGCTCAGGCACAAATTGGAACAGGATTTGTGCATCAGAATGAGTTTTGAGGGCCTTTTTGACAGTGGAGAACACTTGTCTAAGGACGGGGGATGAAAGCGTCATTGTGGAGACTGGAGTTACGATGAAGAAAATCAAGCTTGATTCGAAGGGGGGCAAACTTGCGATGAACGACGCTGTGGGGATTGGCAAAGGGGGGGGGGGGGTTAATGGATAGATTATATAGACGATAAGGAGACTAACTCAAGGACTTGCGAAACGAAGTGTCAAAGCGAAGTGGAACAAGGCCATCTTTCGCACAAGCACTACAGCTCCCAGGGACGAGAATACCAAGATGTCTTCCCTAGATATGGTGAGATGAGCATATGCAGGTCGTTCACAAACATCACTAGAACGGACCTCATACATTGCCGAAACCGTAGCAAGCCATGATTCGACCTGCTGTTGCCGCTGCTCACCGTCGTCCTCAAATAGGACGAACATAGTTCCATTCTTCCGCCCGCCCCTTGGCCCAAGACCAAGTTTTTCCCAGAACCGCAGAGCAGTTGGAAGTATCTGTATAACAGCGTCTCCTTTCCCGATCGATATCTTGGGAACCTCCAACAACTGAGGTTTCTGGGTAGTCTTGCTGCTACTTGACCCTTGATTCTGCGCTTCCAATCCAAAAACTGTCCTAAAGTCCAGGGGGCTTTCCAACCCGGGCACAGCATTCAACAGTTGCGAGATAGTTCGCACATCAGCCGGCCACACCTCTGGAGGCCGCCTTGCCCCCAAGGAATTTGTGCGCCACGCATCAGCCCACGGAGGGTTCTCCACTACTTCCGTGGCGAGAGTGAGCGCTGCCGCTTCGAGGGACTTGGACTGCTCTGATGCGGCGCCCATGGTAGCAGCAGGCGACACGGGGGTAGGGACAGATGCAGCCGGGGTAGAGGTGATATTCGTGGGGGCGACAGCTGCGCCAGGGGGACGCAGAGACGTACAGAGGGGGAGCAGTTGGGAGTGTTCGAAGTGCGTGGATAGGAGAGTTGGGCCTAGTGGGAGGTAGGATGGTGGCGGCGTCGAGGGGCGGGAGACGATAGGCGACTCGGCGTAGCTGTTTTCATCCTCCTCGGATTCAGAGTCGGCTTCGGATTTGGAATCCACATCGTCCTTTGGTAGACTCGACGATTTTTCCCAGTCTTCGTGTTCCCGTATCCATGAAGGAGATATTATAGGCTTCTTTGAACCATGAATGTTGCCGAAACTGTCCCGTCCGCCCTGCACGACTATCTTCCTTTTCACCCCGATTAGTTTCCTGACAACCCCGATGCGGGGATCCGTGGCAGCCAAATATTTGGATCTCCATCCGATACTAGCCAGCTTCTTCCCCTTCCCCTTCCCTAGCATAGCTCCTTCATTCTTTTTGACCAACTCCGACTTGCGCGAATCTATCTTCTGCAATGTAAAGTCCTCTTCCTGATCAAGCGGACTTGGAAGCGAGAAGGGAAAAGAAAACTTCCCCACAGCATATTTTCCGTCCATGGTGCGGTGGTAGGCTGCGAACGGGATCGGATCGAATATCCTTGTGTTGGTGGTGCTTGGTGTATCAGGCTCGAGGAGCACAGTGGGCGTAGGAGGCATAGAGTTGGAAGATGGGGTGGCGACTAGGCCTGGGGAGGGAGGAAGAAGGTCTGGAGGGGCGGAGTAGGGATGGGGTGTAAGGGCACTAGGGTCGAAAGGGGAAGCTTGGAAGTGGGAGGCCGAATTGAAGGTGGAGTGCGGGGTAGGTGGTTGGTGTTGTAGAGGGGTTAGTGGAGGGCCCGGACCTGAGCCTGAACTAGAGGCCGTTGCTGGTCCTCCAGAATGGACATCGTGGGAGAAAAGAGGTGGGGTCATAGCCAACCCTGCTCCAGGTCCAGGTCCAGCAGCCATGGTTCCTACCGTACTGCTCTTCCCTTTTGGCCCTGGGGTTAACGTAGACACTGATCCAGAAGGCGCTGCACGCCCCGATGATGTTGACGGCCGATCAAAAAAGCTGAAATCATCTTCCGTAAAAGCATCTTCAAAATCCATCCCCGTGTCACCGCCGTCGCCCATTCCAAACCCCATACCTATATCAAGGCCAAAATCCATGTCGATATCCATGCCCATGCCGAGATAGGGCTGTGGCTGGGCTGACCAGGCAGAATCAGTATTATTATGATTGTTATTATCCATAGGGTCGTATGCCGTTGATGTTGATGCTGACGTGGTGGTTGGAGTAGAGGTGGAAGGAGGGACTGCTGCGGACTCGACGGGGCTATTGGCTGTTGGGAGAGCGAGATTAGTTTCTGCGACTGGTGAAGTTTGCGCCGTCTGGGCGGGCACAATGGGGGGATTTGTTTGCGGGGGGGAAGGGTAAAAGGATTGTTGCATTGGCGTCTGTGTTTGGTTGGTTGATACCTGCGGTTGCTGCACCAGTGATGGTTCTGTTTGGGATTGGGATCGGCTGGATGCAGGTAATGGTTGCGTTTGGGACAATACGCCAGGTGGGGGTGGATGAGGAGCAGGAGCAGGAGCAGAGCCACCTGCAGATGTTGGAGTTGGAGTTGGGGCAGCTGTCCGAGATCCTGACGCCTCCCGTTCTCGCTCCCGTTTGAGGCGCTCCCGTTCCCGCTCGCGTTCCCGTGCGACCGCGTCGACATAGCCACCGACCTCGATTGCGACGAGCTGGAGGTCTTTGGAGCGGGAAAGGGTGAGGGAGCGAAAGGTCCGGAGGCAATCTGAT
Source organism: Tricholoma matsutake (assembly GCA_026075535.2). Classification (NCBI taxonomy): domain Eukaryota; kingdom Fungi; phylum Basidiomycota; class Agaricomycetes; order Agaricales; family Tricholomataceae; genus Tricholoma; species Tricholoma matsutake. Next base: position 8,446,380 of record AP026543.1, on the reverse strand, counting down.
GAGGTAGAGGAAGGTAGGGCGGGGCGGTGGTGGGCTAATGGTGGTAAAGAGGGCTCAATGGATTGAGGTGAAGTGGCAGGAAGAAAAGGATTTGATGCTGGAACTGCAGGAGGAACTTGTGGGGATGGTTGAAGAGGGGCAGGAAGTTCTGGAATGTAGGTGAGGGGCGGGCGTGAAGGGGAAGGGTAGGGAAAAGGGGAGGATGAGATAAAGGCAAGGCACAGGGCGGCAGGGTAAATGATGATTATACCCTTATCCTCGCCTTTCTTGTTCTCGACGCTTATCCAAGCTAATATAAACATTGGAGTTTCTGAAGAAGAAGAAGAAGAAGAGGTGGTTGAGTGAGTGTGTGATGACGGAGAGGAGTCCCATCCAGAGACGCCAAGGCCTTGAAGGGATTCATGGAATTGTTTGGCGAGGGCAGAGGTAGGACCGGTATAAGTGGTGAGAAAAAAAGCGGGGGTACCGTGTGGAAGGAGGGCTATTGGGGTTCCAGGTGAGAGAGGGAGGGCATGTTTAAGAGGAAGAAAAGAGGTAGGGAGAAGAAGCGGGTGAATGATGAAGTGTGGAGGAGAGGCATTACATTGATGAATGAGATGAATTTGAAGTTGGCAGTAGAGCAATGGTCTAGAGTTCCAAGTGTTGTTTAGAAAAGAAGAAGGTGAAGAAGAAGAGAAAATAATACCTTGCCATGGCACGATGATCCCAGATGGCGCTCCATTCATTTTTTGAAGAGGGTGTAGTGAGTATAAAACCACCTTTAAGGCGTGTTGGTTGGGAAGTAGGGAAGATATTCGATGATGAAACGGAGACGATATCGTCTAGTAGACGGATGCGAACAGCTTCGATAAAGTTGGAGTATACGGATCTGAGAGATTTCTTGGGAAAAAGAGGAGGAGTGGATGAGGAAGGATGATAAAGGTCATTGGGAATAAATGAAGATGAATCAATGACTGTTGTTGTAAAAGGAATATGAATAGGGTTAGGGTTAGAGTGAAGAAAAGGAAAATACCAGATAAACCGTCAAAATGAAGGTGATTGAGTGTGGAAGTAGCGATGGAGAGATTGGATTGAGTAGAAAGAAGAAAAACATGGAGAAAGGAAGGAGAACCGATGTGAACCGTTGTTAAAAGAGAATCCAAGAGAAGAGTTGAATGATTTGAAGAGAAGACAAGTCTTCTAGCAGCATCGATAGAATGATGAGAAGAAGAGGTGAATATTGCATAGGAGACACAAAAGTCTCGAGGAAGCTTCAGCCTCGATGATAACAGCGGCAGCTCCTCCATGACAAGAACCGGCATTTCCCGAAGTTTCCCTTGTGAACTTTTTGTTTTTATTTTATTTTTATTTTTATTTTCTTCTTCTTCTTGTCATCATGCAAGTACTCGATACCTTTCAGGGTAGAATCCTTTGCATTGCTGATATTCGTGGTCGTCTATCTTCTCTCAATGATCTCGCAAGAGATGTCAATGCAAAAGCGATTATACACACCGGTGACTTTGGTTTCTTTGGCATGTTTCTTTTCTCTCTCCTCTTTTCTTCTTATTTATCTAAATTTTCAGATTCCAACAGTCTCGATAGAATCAATGACAGAACTCTTCGTCACCTAACAATGTACTCCCCTCTTATTCCTTCTCCCCAGCGTACACATCTTTTAGCACCTGATCATACTCCAGAGCTTATTCGCTCCACTGTCAACATTTCTCTTCTCTCTGAATTCCCTCTCCTCCTTTCCGGTCAAATCAAGCTTCATGTTCCTGTTTACACCGTATGGGGGGCATGCGAGGATGTTCTTGTCCTTGAAAAATTTCGTACAGGCTCTTACACCATACATAACTTACACGTTCTCGACGAAGCCACAACTCGCTGCCTTGACGTTGGTGGTGTCAAACTTCGCCTTCTTGGTCTAGGTGGTGCTCTTGTTCCTCATAAATTGTTCGATAATGGCGATGGTAACGCAACAATCGCTGGTGGCCAAGGAACCATGTGGACAACCGCTCTACAGATTGGCGAGCTCGTAGACACTGCACAACGTGTTTTTGACCCAACAGAGACCCGCCTCCTCTTGACCCACACCAGTCCAGGCCGTGAGGGTATCATCGCCCAACTCGCTCTCGTCCTCAAGGCCGATCTCTCTATAAGCGCTGGCCTCCATTTTCGCTATGCCACCTCTTACAACGAGTTTAGCGTCCAAGGCGACTTTGAGGGCTTCCGTCATAAATTAATCCTTGGAAAGGAATCATTTGATAAGATCTGGGAGAGCGTCAAGAACCAGGTCGATGCCGTCCTTGATGAGCAACAGAGGGTCTTGTTGGATAAGGCGTTGAGCGTTGTCGAAAGACTGCCCCCACCTCAACCATCCACCGGCCCTGGTGCTGCTGCCACTGGGGAGGAGCCCGCGTGGAAAAATTGTTGGAACTGGAATTTGTGCGACGCCGCATATGGATCTTTGCTTTTGGATGTCAAGGAAGGCAGAATCAGTGCTCAGCTCAAGAGTCAGGGTATGTGTGCAAATTCATATCTTGTATTTTTTTTTATTATAATTTTTTAATTTTTAATTTTTAAAATAGGGTTCAACTACGCATATCGTCGCACAACAACTGTCGCGCCCACCCCCAACTCGACGACGGTCGCTTTGCCCACCACTGCTTTACAACCCAATGCACCTGTCACCCCAAACCAACCCCCTACAAAAACGTCCACCCCTGCTCCTGTCACTGGCCCAGACCGTGCCTTACCCCCGCACCTCTCCAACAGTAACAATGCTAGCACCACCCAGTCACACGCCTCCACTCCTCCTCCCCAAGGGACAACTATATCACCAGGCAAGGAGAGTCCCGCTCCCAGAGCCAATGGTGCTTCTCCGGGGGCCAATGTCGAAAAGGCTGAACGGGAAAAAGCCAAGAAAAAGGATAAGAAAGACCGAAAGGACAAGGAAAGGGCGGAGAGGGTGGAACGGGACAAGGCCGACAAGGAGGGCACGCCGAGGAGTGCATCCACCCCTGTGTTGCCCGAATCGACCAGTGTGCAGGAGAGTGCACAGCGTGGGGAAGAAGTCAAGTCTCCTATGACTACGGATGGTGCGGGCAGCACGGGCATACGCACGCCCAAGACGGGGAGACCTCCGAGGAACCCGTGGACAATATTCATGAGGATGCAGGTCTCCGCCACAGAGCCAGAGGTGAGGGAGTTCTTTGGAGAAGCTAAGAGTGGGGTATGTTGCCTTTTTTGTCTTTTTTGGCACTATGACATCTCTCATTATTGTTTTCGGTCTAGATCACACGGATTAACTGGCCCCTCGCGCACCCTGGAAGACCGAGACTGGCGTATGTCGAGTTTGGAGATGAGGAGGCAATGAGAGCTGGGTTGGAGAAACATGCTGAAGTTGATATCTTTTTCCCTTTTGTTCATATTGCAGAACACTCAAAGGTGATGTTTTGCGCAGAAACTGAAGGACACCATTCCTGAAGTCAAACAAGCTACTGATCGCGAGTCCCGTGGGGAGCCTTCTCACCGCGGCGGTCCGAGAGGCAGAGGCCGCGGAGGAGGCGGAGGGTATGCGGCCAGAGGCTTCGCAGCAGCTGGGTTAACCAAGGGTCCGCACAGAGGAAGTGACACAGGTGAAGGCGCCAGACCGAGTCCCAGTACTGGCGCTGGCGCTGGTGGTGAAAGTGCATGAGTTGGTGATCCCTGGATTGGCAGAAAAAGACGATGTTCTGTTTCTCCCTCTCCCTCTCTCTCTTCTTCTTTCTTTTTGCTTTCGCGTGCACTCGCTCTCCTGGTCCGGTTTCATGATTCCTTTCCACACGGTCGTCTTTTTTTTTTGCTTTTTTTTTTTTTTTGTTTTTTGTTTTTCCTTCTGCGCTTTTGTGAGACCATCGTTCTCGTTCTTCGTCCTCGTCATTCTCGTTCTTTCCTCGGTGTCACCTCTAACGAGCATGCATGTCCTTTCCTAAACTCTTCATGATCACATATACATACCATATCCTCGCATCGCTGGTTGCTCGGTTCCATTATGGACCCCGCATTATGTACATAGCTCCGAGTTTTCTAATTTTACCCCGGTTGTATACAATGTGACTGTGGCATGCGCATCGAACACAGTAACAACACTGGCTATGGCAGGCCTGTACTTAACATGTCGCGTTGAACGGATCAGCAACATTCGTGACGATCGAAGCTTGGATCTCGGAAAATCACCACCCACTAACGCCGGTGTATACGACCTCTGCCGTGGATCTAAATGCTTGATATCTATGAGACGTACACACGCTGCCACTCCTGGGTGACAAGAATAACCCATCTTGAGTCGTTTGAAGACCGAACCGGTACCCACTGTGTGTTGTCCCTCGGAGTGTTAGGCAGAGCCTTTGCACCATTTCCCCTCATAAGGTTTGTCGAGCAGTACTTATTGCAAGAAACAACACTCGATTTACTCCCAAGTTTATTTAACCACAGAGGTGCTCAGGCTATCCAAGCTACTGGACTACATACGTGGGTATATAAAGTCCAGTTCACTTACTATTCTGCTTGTACGTACCGGTGAATACGTCGCCGCTTTGGCACAGCGATTACCACGTCGAGCGACTCTGTTCCACCTCCTCGTTACTAGGCGTTCCAACGATACAGCAGGTACGGATACAACGACTTCGCACGTACCGCCTCTAAAGTTGGCGACGTAAAGATCCTTGGCACAATACCCTGAAGGTATGTCAGGTTACCTAAAGTAGCTGTTCATGGTATGGTTTCCAGCAAGGCGAACGCAGATATCATGCGTTGCTTCATCTGTTCCCCGAGCTTCTCGATCACAGCCACTTATTTTGTATACCGAGGCATTAAGCGATAACACGATCGACTCGGAGATGGAGAGACCACCGAGCAAACGTATTCATCTCCGTTAATTTCCGTCGCTTCTTGCAAGCTCCGAGATCACCATCGTCGATACATAATGTCGTAAGTATCTCTTTTGACAATGGCATGTTACATCATGGTTACGAGAGATTACGAGACTATGATTTGTGCCTTTGCAGACCAGGGCAATGTATGTTTGATGTCCGGGTTGAGTACTAGTGTGGGGGGAATACTTAGTCCTCGGGGCCTTGTTGTATTACTAGGAAGATGAGATCCCTCAGGGCTGGAATCTTGAGATGTGCCACCTTCAACCTCGGGCTCTCAATGTTCAACAATGGAATCAATCCCGGGTTCAGATACCATAAGTCCGGGTTGGATTTCTGCAAATCTAGGATTCGCGTCCTGTCGGATCCGGATTTGGTGATCACTTTTTATTAGTAGTCTTTTTAACAGAGAGCCTCGGATGATGACTGACTTTTTCCCTCGGTTCCTAACAAATTGGTTTTAAATTTTAAAGACAAATAAGAAGTATATCACCAAGGCTTATCATACTATAACAACGACTCGTTGTCCCCTCAATATCAATGCTTATACGTAGATGTCTTCCTTGTTGTGGTTGTTAAGCTAAACTATTATTTACATGATATGTCAATGACAACAATGATCCGCGTGCATAACGAACATTTCAGTGCCCGAGAAAATGTCCTCGGCTTCCTCTAGCAGGTTTTTAAAATCGTCTGCAAAGGATTTTCTCTAATAATGACGAGGTGTTCTTTTCTGCAGTCGAAGGCTTCAAGTGGTGCTAATGTCACCTTGATATTTGATAATCACTTCGGTAGCAGGTGGGTATCGTCTATAGAGCGCCCTCGAATAAAAGTTTCCGCGGCTTGCTGAGGACTGGCGGCGTAGAGAACAGCGATGGCCTTTAGTGATCGTGTGAGTACGGCAAAAAGGGGGGGGGGGCTCTGGAAACTAGCGCACATTGACGTTCCGCAATTAGCCGCGGGGTTTCCCATGATGATACTCTCGGAGACACCAGCAATGCTATCATTTTTCCCGAAAGCTGAAGCGTCGAACAGATGGTCGGTGGTTTTCTCGAACGACGCCAACATGAGGACACTGTCCTTCATCTTCGCGACGCCGAACCGTGTGATACCAAGCACTTCTCCCTACGAAAAGCGTTAGACTCGCATTGTGAAACGCCAATCAACTTGGCATGGTTACCTTGTAAGACATAACATCTCCCAGTAACATGACATGCCGCGGGTCAATGATCATGTCATGCGACTTCATGGTGTACTGGATTTCGTTTACGATTGTTCGCCGGGCGGCTTCGATGCCGAGGACTTGAGCAACCTCAATGACATGGTTGGATGAAGTATGTTCCCCGACAACACCTGGAACAATAATAGGGAATGTGCGTATGGTGAAGCGCATTTACTAACCTTCGGCTATCATACATTTTTGCAAGCCGTAGCCTTCGACTAGTAGCTCCTTATCCCCCTTCTTGCCTCGGGCATCGTCTTTGTCTTTGATGTTGATGACGGCGCGTTGGATTGTAGGCACTCCCTGTAAGAACAGTGAGCATATCACTATGCACTTCAGTGTATCATACCTTCACAACAACGTCGGAAAGCCCTCTCTTCAGTTCTCGCAGTCGGTAGAACTTATCTTGAGTATCAACGTAGATTCTTAGGCGGTTCTTGCGAGGGAGGACAGTGATGGACTGGTGAATTCATATTGTTACAAAATCATGCAGCACTATTGAACCAATACACAGGCCTCTTGTTTAATCTTGAGTTTTTTGGCTGCGACTATGGCCCATTTTATGTCGTCTAGGGTAAGTTCGAGCTGATATTCAATAGGTGAACAGCGGAACTTGAGAAACTTAGCGAACTCACTCACCTGAAGTTTCTCAATAGCGTCCACATCTACAATGACACCGATGTAAGCGTATTCGGGAGCCCAAGCTTCCTCTAGTACGCTTGCTACCTAGGAACTCTGTTTGTAAATCACTTCTAAAGAGCATATATAGAAAAGCATACATCGCCGAGAAGGGTTTTCTCCAAACGACCCTTTACAATACGAGCTGAAGCCTCGCTGTCACTTGTAACAAGCTTGCAACTGATGATCGGCGTGCTGATGGACTTGGCAGCATTGATGATTTCCTTGATACGTGGTACTCCGAGCGTTACATTCATAGAAGCAACACCGGCAAAATGGAACGTTTTGAGTGTCATTTGTGTGCCCGGTTCACCGATCGACTGAGCACCCACAGCACCCACAGTGGAACCTATGGAAAAGTGTCAAAGAACCATGCGACTATCCTGTGACTCTCTGACCTGGTTCTATGCGAGCTTTGACATATTTCACCCAACATAGTTGGAGGAACATCCCTAGTTGACTTTCAGTCACTTTGGATTTATTATCCACAATAGCTATGTCCGCAGCTGTATTCGTCATCTTGTCAGACCACACGAACAAGATTTCATTTGGCAGAAACGGCTAACCGGAAGCCCCCATGGACAAGTCAGTATCAGCATCCCATTCATCTTCCTTCTCCGTAGCCTCAAACATACCCCGACTGCTACGAGCTTCTGCGAGCTTCTGAACGACATGATCCTTGATAAAACCCTGTATCGTCGCCAGATATGCCGCCGTACATTCGCTGGTGAACTTCTCACTTGCGAGTTCACGATCAACAATTTCCAGGATCTCGAAGGGTAGAAGTCCTCGAGCAGAACGAGTCCCGGTAGCCTGTGAAAACGTTGACATGCTTCTTTAACACGGGGACAGTACAAAATACGAACAGAAGCATGGTACCAAGCTCGATTGAAGTCAATGGGCTGAGAATCGCCCTCGAGGCAGGCGGGATCAAGACCGTCGTCCCCGTATCGAAATTGGACGACGCCACCAGTGGAGTTGCGAACTGATAAGTCGTACTGGGTGGTGAGATCTTCCAGAGCCTTCATCAGTCGCCGTTGCATGTATCCCGTTTCCGCAGTCTTGACGGCAGTATCAACCAGGCCCTCACGACCCGAAATAGCATGGAACAGGAACTCTGTTGCTCGTAGCCCAGAGTAGAAGCTGTTTCTGACGAAACCTTTCGACGGCGGCTCTTTAGACTTCTTTGGGAAGTGCGGCAATGAACGGTCTTGGAAACCGTCTGGCACTCGGTGACCGGCGATGATCTGTTGTCCCACACAAGCAACCATTTGCGAGACATTGATTACCGAGCCTAGAGATAACATTAACATATTAAAGGCACCAAGGTGTTGTGGAAGACCTTTGGAACCACATGTAGCCATAATTAATGGGGCATTTTGCCGACTGAGCTCCTTCATGCAAATTTGTCCGACCTGCTCACGAACCTTGGACAGCACTGATGATATTAATGCTTCAAGTGTTTGTTCTTGATCACAGCCGGGCTTGTTCTCAAGTTTGCCTTTCTTAGCTAAGGCAATCAAGTCCTGACAGTCCGAATATGCCTTTTCCACAAGGACGTCCTTCTGACGGTTCAATTCTGGACCAGGGATGACGTCGTTGATTCCGAGTGAAAAGCCATAATTAGCTGGATGTGTTCATCAGTGTGCTGTGAAGAAATTGACCGGAACGAAGTAGACTCACCAAGCCACCGGGCACAGAGCTTAGCTAGGCGGTTCATAGCTGCTGCTGCTTCATGGGGGCCATAGTCGCGCATGATGACCCCAAATATCGACTTCTTCTTCCCACTTCCGATTGTCGCCTTGTCCATCACCCCACACATGATCTCACTATTCACAATGACAAGCCAGCCGTCATTCGGCGATAGGTCTGGCGCCGGGGTCATGCAGTAGTTCTCTGCCTTCGCCTCTTCCCACTTGTGACACTTGGACTCGACATTGACAAATATCCCTGAGTTCTTGTGGGGTCGCATTAGCACATTGAACACCTGCTTGCCAGTCCAGAGGCAGACTGGCTTCCAGATGGTAGGCGGTGGTATATCAATCTGCATGTTGGCGTCGGCGAAGTAGCAGCATATTTGCGTAAACTGACGACGGTCTAGGAACTGATCCTTCCGAGACAGGAGGAAGGAGGCTGTAATGAAGTCCTGGATGGCAGCGATGACGGGTTCGCCGTTTCGTGGGGTGACAAGGTTGTGCTTTACGCTCATGAGCTCAAGGGCCTCAGTCCGTGCTTCTTCTGTCTGGGGTACATCTAAGGAACCATATTAGAGCCTTCTGGTCTTCAGTGGAGCAAGAATCCTCACGCAAATTCATCTCGTCTCCATCAAAATCGGCGTTGTATGGTCCACAGACACATTCATTTAACCTGAATGACCGCCAAGGACGAATTTTGGCCTGGAGGATGATCAGTCGTCTGGGGCAATATAGATACAAAAGAATCCTACTCTATGACACATGATTGATAGCTAGAAATAAATCCGTTAGCTCACTAACACAGCATGTGATGGCGAGCCATATACCTTATGCAAGCTGGGCTGACGATTGAATAAAACGATGTCGCCATCTACGATATGCCTCTCAACAATATCACCAATACTGAGTCCATCAGCAATTGCGTTACGATTCCCGAATTTCAAGAATTTCTTGTTGTCTCCTCGTGCCACAAAATTCGCCCCAGGGTGCATCTCGGTCCCGTTGCGCACAGCCTGCTTCAAAATCCCGATGTTGTGTTGCGTTACGCGTTCAGGATATGTCAGGATCTTGGCTACGCGTTCCGGGACGGCGACTTCATCGATTCGTAGATTAGGGTCCGGGGAAATGACTGTACGTCCCGAGAAATCCACACGTTTCCCCGATAGGTTTCCACGAAATCGGCCTTGTTTGCCTTTGAGGCGCTGCACGAATCCTCGTATAGGTTTTTGGCCGGGCTGCGAGGGAACACCTGGAAGTTCGGAGTTGACATACATCGCGACAGAAAGTTGTAGAAATTCCCATTGTTCCTACGGAGAGCAGTCGGTTTATAATCATGGGAGGAGGGTCAGATGACGTGCCATGAATTGGGGAGTAGGAGCACCCTTTGCTAATCCTTGCTTGATGAGGGCATTAGTGAATACGATTTCTGTCAGTTTGACAGTGAGGTCATCTTCATTCGATGCCCCATCCTGAGCCACGGAGGGGCGGATGCAGACCGGAGGAACGGAAATATATTGCCACACAAACTCTTCTGGCCGCCCCCAAGAGGGATGTAACCCAAGCAATTCACAGTCCTGACGTCGTGATGTAAACGATATGGTCAGCTGATATTGTAAACTACATACCTCGTCAGATATCCGCCTGAAGAGGTCTAAGACCTTCAACGGATTGAGGTCCTCATGGATCGACTTGTTGATATACGTCGCCAGCTCCTTCTGTGCCTCGACGGCTGACGCGAACGTCTTTTTCCACTTTTCCATTTCTTCGGCGGTCTTCTTCGCGCGAAACTTGTCATGAATGATTTTGAGCGCGCCAGCCTTTTTTACGGCACCATTGGTAGCGGAACAGTAGGGACAATATACAACTTTGCGCGCCATGTTGTTGACAGCTTTGGAAAGAGATTGCCGTTGGATATTTTCGAGGTTTGGACGGCGGAAGCGTTTGATGAAAATCCGGCGGTCAGGTTCCTCTAGAAGAACGCGGGCACAAGTCTATTGATAATGTAGTTAGACAGTTTCGTCTGCAAATGTTGACAAAATGCCTACTTTGCAGATAGCCTGAAGGATACTGATGGTATGTTTGAAGTATCCGATGTGGAACACCGGTACAACGAGCTTTATGTAGGCATAATGGCCAACGCAGTTCACAGAAGACTGTCCACACGTTTCACAGAATGCACTTTTGTCTGTCGTTCCCTGAGAATGAGATGGAGTAGTGAGATACACGAATTACTAGAATACACAGTTGTAGACGCACAAGACGGCGATCAAGGACACCATCTTTTACAGGCAATCGGTCAGTCGCAGTGTACAGATCTCGATGTGTGACTTCGAATTCCGAGATCTTCACAGTGTCTTGCGCATTCAAGAGGCTGAATTGCAATTTCTTGCTGCACATATTGTAAGATTATTACCTTGAGAATCCGAAACGACGTACATGACTTTCGGTGCTTGATGCGATACTACCTCCTTCATTGCCGAAACGTCTGTTAATGATAGATAACGAAAATCGGCGTACGAGTTGACGAAATCTATACAAAAAAGTTGATATCGCGTTGCTCAGCCTTAAATGTATCACTGCAGTTCTGCGTTGAGCAATGCATGAAGGTAAAACTTAATTCTGTGTGACGTGATGCGAGTGACACGATCGCGTGACGACTTGCGCGTCCTCTCGATCCCAAAGTCCAAACCTCCACCGTCATGTCAAGAACTTCATATGATAGGTTTACATTCCTTCCTTTATCAAAACCTAGCACCATACTGATTTATTGCAGATATCTGACCGTCTTTTCACCGGAGGGTCGACTTTACCAAGTCGGTTCGTATTCACCAGGAGATTGATGAACTCACGGCTCATGTCATCCCGACCGTTCTAGAATATGCCTTCAAAGCAATCTCAGGCTCCGGGCACACCGCGGTCGCCGTACGAGGGAAAGACACTTCAGTCGTTATAACACAACGAAAAGTTCCTGTGAGCGGTAATACTCTGTTGTTCCCATGCCTCAACCAACTAGCTTCTGTATAAAGGATAAACTCCTCGACGCATCTACGATCACCCACCTTTTCAGCATCACGCCCACAATTGGCTGCGTGATGACTGGTCTCGTTGGTGTGTTCGTTTTGGCCATTGCTTATTCTTCACTGAGTTTTGCCTGATGCCCTAGCCGATGCCCGCGCTCAGATATATCGTGCCCGTGCAGAAGCAGCTGACTTCAGATATAAATATGGTTATGAAATCACTCCTGATGCACTTGCACGGCGAATGGCCAACATCAACCAAGTCTACACTCAAAGAGCAGCCATGCGGCCGCTAGGGATATGTACGTGTTCAACGAATACATACCATAATCCTTGAGATTCAAGTTTTTATTGTTGCAGCAATGATCTTAATTGGGATCGATCTAGAGTTCGGCCCTCAATGTTTTAAGCTAGATCCTGCAGGATACTTTGTCGGGTTCCACGCAACAGCTGCAGGACAGAAACAACAAGAAGCGATGAACCATCTTGAGAAGAAATGGAAGAAGCTAGATTCGGGAAGGGGGGCTGAGGATCCTGTGAAGGCCGGAAAGAGTCTAAGTAGGGATGAGGTAATTGAGGTGTGTGACTCCCGTTACCCTTGTTTTTTTTCTTTTTTCTTTTTTCGTTTGTGGACTGATCATCCAAGCAGATGGCTATCGAGGCGATGTCGACTGTGCATGCAACAGACTATAAACAGGGAGAGATCGAGATTGGTATTGTTTCTGAGGCGCAGGAGGAGAGTCCGAAGACACGAGGGCTTTGGCGTGTTATGGATGAAGCAGAAATTGAGAAACATTTGTTGGCGTATGCGGAGAAAGATTAGTTAATACAGGATTTTTTGAATGCGGGATGTGTTGCGCAATTGTTTCGCGATTCAAAAGATGTAACGGTGCATAGTTGATAGTAGATATGAGACTAACTTCTTGAAGATCAGTGTAGCGACGCTCCACCACTCTGCAGAAATGGATTAGCAAGAAAACATAAGCTTTATGTAGACTCACCAGAATAGCAGTAATCTCTGCATCCTCGATGTCCCTCCTCCAAAACCGTTCTGGCGCCTCCCAAAATTCAGAGAACACTGCCTTATCGGTGCTCTTCTCGGATATTGCCTCTGAGGACTCAAACTTCTTCACGAAATCAGCAAACCTCTGCTTTAGCTCGACGGGTGCTGCCGGGTGTGCGTGGGGTGTGCTGGGAGCTGTAGATGATGAATTAGAGGACAAGGAAAGAAAGAGAAGTTCGCATGCCTGATGGGTAGGTCCGCTTCCCGAGGAATTTGATGAGAGGATGGTGCGCTCTGGATGAAAGAACGCGAATGGTTGAGTGCATTTTCAACTAGAATTGGAGAGAATGTCACAAATCCTACCCAGCGTTAACGCCAATAAGTCTAAAAAACATATCAAGTATGGCAACAACAAAATTCATATGGCAACATGGCCGAGTGGTCTAAGGCGCCAGAATCAGGATCTGGTCCTCCGGGGCGGGAGTTCGAATCTCCCTGTTGTCAGTAATCTTTTTTTCTGGATTATTTTCTCTGGCAATTTGTTGGATCGTAGCGATGGTAATAAATTGTCTGAGAGTAACATTCAAATGCGAACAAAAATATATATATAATCAGGAGTAGAGGGCATTCAATGTATTGTGTCAACTCAAGGCTACTCCTCGTCTTCCGACTCCTCTTCCACATCCATTCTCGGCCAGAAACTTTCGATCCGATGGTCACCGGCCCCACGTAGCGTCTTAACTGCCTCCCAGAATACGGTTTCGGCATGCATTGCTGCTGCATCTGGGATGTCAGGTAGTGGTAACACCGGAGAAAGTGGCGGCGGAATTATGTAGGGCTTTCGGTTTGCAGCCAATTCAGTGACTGATTCTGGAGCAGTGGCAGTGGGGGGGTCCGGGTGATGTACATAGAATGTCGTGAACAGTGGTTCTGGGATCGAGTTCTGTGGTGGAGGCGCCGTAGATGGAGTGGCAGGAGTACTTGGCAGTACCATGAGGGCGAGAGTAGCATCCAGGTAGGGTTGCAGTATTCGTTGTGGGGATTGTGGGGACGTGCTCGACGTTGACGGTAGTAAGGGAAGGGAAATATATAAAATCCCTAAGATTGTCAATCCATTAAGATGGTGCTTATGACGAAGGAGATGACTAACATTTTCCGGAGGGCGTGGACATGCTACCTTCTCCGGTGACTAGGAGAGTCGCAGCCATAGTTGTTGAGCCACCTGGGACGGAAGATGGAGGGAAGACAAGAACACCCGTGTCAAGTGGGTGCGGCACGGGTAATGGGTTTTCTTGAGGACTAGATAGGGATGGTTCTGCTTCCCCTTCTGCTGCACCAGATTGGAAATATCCTCTTGATGTATCTGATGAGGTTGATGGAGGGAAGTAAATGGGGTGATCCACAATAGCGACACATCGAACCATGGATGTCTTGTTGTCCATCGTGCTGTCATTTATGGTCGACGACAATTGCTTTGCATCTTGTACGAGATTCTGGGGCACCAAACACGCCGAGGATATAAGCACATTGCAAGTCAGAGGTTCAGGAAAGTCCGCAAGCTCGATTGAATATCGAGGGGACGGGGGAGAATCTGCGGCAAATGATGAGGTAGTATGCATAATGGAATTAATCCGCCGTCCAAGAATATACACCCCACCACTGACAGCTGCGGCTCGACAAAAACCCTGTGCGATATCTCCGGTACCACCATAGTGGCCGACCAGGAAGGCGGAGGCTCCATAACGCCCAGCAGACCTGAGATAACGACGTATGCGATGTAGAACTGGTAGGGTTGGTTCTAAACCAAATTCAAGATGATGTCCACCTCTCAAACAAAGATCACATACCGGATGGGCTTAAGCAATATGCGATGGAGTAGATGATAGTTGCCGTCATTTCATCATTCAAGAAGAACACAGTCTTGAGAAACTCCTCAAAGGGCAGATGGTATCGACTTTCCAGCTCTTTGTTCCCCTCGAATTCACTGACAGAAAACATCAAGAATCGCATCAAGCGGCGCTTATCAATGAGGTTTATGTCTTTATTCTTGAACACATCTTCTTTCGTTCCTGGGACAAGTTTGATGATACCTGATTGATCATAGACACCGACTCGTTCTAAGAGCCGAAAGCCACCATACTTTGCAACCCCAGATGAGATAAGGGATGAAATAATAGGGCCTATAGATGGAATGAAAGAAGGACAAAGGCAAATGGAGTACTGTCGAGATTGAGGTAGTGCGTGGGGAGAGCGCACAATAGAGGTGAACGTCGAGCTATTCGATGTGTCCGCCCATTGTATAAATTCGTCTAGGGATAAACTAGCTTCCTGTCCGCCGTAGTACGGATTTTCGTCGATGTGTGCCACTTTGAAACCAGCTTTTGTAAGTGCACTGAGAATGTGGTAAGAATTACGGTGGTGCTAGTGGTCATGGTAGCTCACGCGGCCACGATCGACTCTGTGAGGCCAGTTCCAAGGATCACCACATCGAAGAAGCTATCATCCATGAGTTGAGAACAAGCAAGCAAGCAAGCAAAGATATTATGTCATAAGTGTCATTGACAGCCTACCCTAAAGTAGTCAACGTGACCACAATTTTTTTTTTTTTTTCCTTTTCCAAATCCTTGGTTCCTTCCAAATGGCCAAAACGGAGAAGAAAGTGGACAAGAAATCCAAGGTGACCGAGCCAAAGGTTCACAAGAAGAAGTCTTCCGCCAGTAAGACGAAGGACATTGTTACTACCGCTGTCGTACGTTTTCTGCCTGTAAAAGTACTGCGCCATTTATGAGCAATGTTCAGAAGAAGACCAAGAGCAAACCTCCAGCAAAAGTTGTCGCAAAGGACGACACCGAGAGTGATTCCTCCGATTCGGAACCTGAGAAGGCTGCCCATCCGATTACCAATGGCAAGGTGTGAAGCGCTTATTTTGCCTGTTACCAGTGGTTTTATGATTTTGCTGGTAGTCTGCAGATCTCACATCTGAAGAGAGTAGCGAAGATTCGTCTTCTGAAGACGAGAAACCCAAGGCTGCTCAAGTGAAGGCTTCACAAGCGAAGTCTTCTTTCTCACATTCCCCCGACAGTGATGAGCCTCCGCCCACCAAAGTCACCTCAAAAGCTGCACGTCGTACAGCAGACACCAACAAAAAAGTTGATCCCAAAAAGGCAGCTCATTCATCCTCATCCTCAGACGATAGCGTCGAAAGTACCCCCAAAAAAGTCTCAAAAGGTGTAACCCCAGTTACGCCCAAGACGAAGTCAACTTCCCGCAAAAAGGATACTGCTCCTAAACAATATGACTCCTTTCTTTTACCAATAGCCATGTCATCCGACTCCGATTCTTCAGACGACAGCGATGATGACGTACCTGGGCACCAAAAAGACTCGAAGGCTATACCCTCTGCTGCGAAGGTTGTTTCCTCGACGTCCAGCGACGACTCCGATTCATCGGCGCAAGTATCTAGACCTAACCAGGCCGCAGCCTCCGGGGGTGCCTCGGACGATTCATCTAGTGAGTCGTCAGATGAAGACTCCGATGTTGAAATGGCGAGTGCCCCTGTGATCACTGCAGGTGCGTGCATCTTTGTTAACGACGGAGGATATTATTTTGATCAAAATATATTGTCACTTTAGGCAAGCGCAAAGCCATTGACACAGATCCCAACCCACCAAAAAAGGTCAAGCTCTCCGATGGCGATGCGGTACCAGCGGACACGGAATCCAAATCTGTGTTCGTAGGTCGCCTGTCATGGTCAGTCGACAACGACCGTCTAGCCCAGGAATTCTCTTCCTGTGGTGAGGTTGTATCTGCAACCGTGCAGATGGACCGTAATACTGGAAAATCTCGAGGATTTGGTTATGTACATTTTGCCACGGCTGAAGCAGTCGAAAAAGCTTTACAAATGAACGGTCAAGAGATTGATGGACGGGCGGTAAATATTGATCGCAGTCAAGCACAAGACAGGACTCAAGCGCGGGAGAAACGTGCACAGGCGTTCAATGACGAGACTAGTCCACCCAGCACCACGTTATTTGTTGGCAATCTGAGCTTTGGTGTCACAGAGGACACTGTATGGAGTTTCTTCAATGAGTGGGGTGTCAAGAGTGTCCGATTACCAACGGACCGGGAGACAGGCCGGCCTAAGGGGTTCGGATACGTCGAGTTTGAGGATATCGAAGGCGCCAAGAAGGCATTTGAAGGCGCTGCGGGAGCCGAGATTGAAGGGAGGAATATCAGATTGGACTTCTCACAACCCCGAGATTCATCAGGGGGTGGCTTTGGCGGCAGCCGTGGCGGATTTGGAGGTGGTCGTGGCGGGCGCGGCGGATTTGGCGACCGTGGCGGACGCGGTGGATTTGGCGACCGTGGCGGACGTGGTGGCCGCGGTGGTCGCGGTAGTGAGCGAGGAGGGCGCGGACGCGGTGGACGTGGAACCTCCCGGGGTGGTCCCCGAACAGGCGGCATTGCCTCCTTCGAGGGCAGGAAGACAACATTCTGATTTTGTGCTGCCCTGCCAGTTATCAACGTGTCAACATGCTTTCTTGCTTCATAATCATACATGCATATAAATATCTCGATACGAAATTTGCTTTATTAGTGGACAAGTATAACTAGGCTGAATAAAAGTCTTTGGAGACGTGAAATATTTCCGAACCGGGAAAAAATATGAAGATGGCAGCTATTTGCCAAAGGTGGCCTCCTGGACGGCTCTGCGCATTGGATTTTGATTGGGTGGGATAGCTCCCGTCCTTTCGAGCCTATCGAACAACACAAATAGTTTTTCCATCTCACGCTCCTTTTCCTCGTCTGACATCACTGGCAACGCCGAATTTGATTCGATTGTTCCAGTGATAGGATTGATGGGTGCGCCAGAGGGCGTTACGAGGCTTGCATTGGAAGAAGCACCATCGTTAGGCGGAGCATTAAGGATGCCTTTATGGAACAGGAACCCAGCGACATTACCGTACCCGACGAGTGCAGATAATGTTGAAGCTTGAAGTGTGAACAATTTGTGAGAAAGAAGCCTGTTACAATCTTAGGAAAGACAAACCATTTGAATCGGACATGGCGAACAGCATTTCACCAACCGCATCCTTCAACCTGGGATGATATACGCTTCCGAGTAGTCGCAAACATCTACCGAGAAGATCAGACCTCGCTTCGAGGGGGGTCGATCGATCAAGATCATCTGGAACAAGAAATTGTCGCACACGAGCCTTTGAGCCGTCATCCGCAATACAAAGCCTTGAAATAAGCACTAGAAGCGGAGAGAGCAGGTCGTCTAGCGTGTTGTCGCCCGCTTCATGTCTGCATCTCTCCCGCACCTCCTGCTCATCTGGATCGATATCACCGGGGAAGTAGTGGCAGAAGGAAACCTCAAGCAGATCACATGCCCGCTGGATGACATTGAAGGAAGTAGTGGTGTTAGGAGAGGGTGACCGAGTAAGGGATCGACGACCAGCGACAATAACAGAGAGGGCACGGTCAAGAGTACTCGGTTTAGGGGAGGCAGGGAACGGAACCTGGGTGGGAGAATCGCTGCCGCTGCTTGGGGAGGACTCAGCAGGCTGAGTTGGAGTAGCACTGATCTTCGAGTTGTTACCAGACAATCGTGGCGACTGAGTAGAGGTGTTAGCACCAAACCAGATAGGACGGAGGGAAGAAAATATGGGTATAGTGATCAGTGCATGTATGACATGGGTTAGTGGAGCAGAGACAGGGCTCGGAAAAGTCGGAGGAAGGGTAGAAAACGTGCGTAGAAGAGGAGGGAGTAACCTGCAAAGGTTTATACATCAGTTCAAGATGGTAAGTAGTGCAGTAGACACACCCATCAAGTTTGGAACTCCAAAAATCCCCTAGTACCTTGGATCCATGTTCATTCTGGGATTCCGCATTTTGAGGTTCACAATCCACCATCTGGACATCTTCCTGAGGCGAAGCACTCGACATAGCAGAGGGAAATAGGCGCACTTTAGGGTAATGTAGAAGCAGGTTGAAAGTAAACTTAAGAAGATCTGACATGGCTTCGCGGGCCATTTTGGTTCCAGATAAGATTGCAACTGTTAGTGAGTCAAGCTTTCCAGCAATAATCTCCACAACAGTGCGTCCATAGTGTTTTTGTTCAACTAATGATCGAATAAATGGTGGACCTGAGGCAGTGCAGAGGAACAGGATGCGAGAGAGAATGAAAATCTGGTCAGGGGTCGCTGATTTCTAACACGAAGCATGAGGGAGACGTTACGCTACGGAGCTAGGAGAAAGAGTAACACGGACGACTTACCTCCAATAGCGAGACACAGATGGTGCCACCATCGACCCCTTCCTGGATAAAGGTGGATCGAGCATCCTCGACTAGAAGCAGTGCGTTCGCTATGCATCGCAGAGCTTCGCTCGACGCGTCCGAATCGTCTTTGAACGCTGTAAACAACGCTAGTAGTGTAGACAGGTTTCCAGGAGACGATAGGTATTCCGAACTTGAGAGGTTCTTGCCGAGATTCTTAACAGCCAATAATGCTTGAGCTGCGTCTGGACTGACGGGTCAGGGGCCTGAGCGAAAAGGAGAGCAAGGCACGGCAACCTTTAGAAGATAACTTGCTGTTGGATCCATTGCCGGCTGCCCTGAGATCGTCCAGGATGAGCCGTATTAGCTGTGATTGAGTGGGAGCATCGATTTCGAATGGGGAGGCTGTATGAACGTAAGGCTCGATGCGAAATCGCAGCGTGCAGCGACTAACCATTAACGATAGATAGCAGTACAGCAGAAACGTCGGCTCTGGTAGATGAAGCTGAAAGAACAGAGTATGCCTCAAGGATATCTGCCATGAATAAGTAGTAACTTCGAGATAGAATTCGTACTCGAGAAGCGTTAAGTAAATAAGTAAGTTGCCAGACTCCAGTCCAGAAAAAAAAAACCGGTTGCCACTCGGTTCTTTTCGTCTCCAACTCCAACAGCTGTCAGGCTGTCACATCCACAAATACAAGTACCGCTACTGGACAACCTCGGTTGCTAGTATACATAATACGCTACAGAGTGACGATCATTTCATCGACAGCAGGCTGGGTCCGGAAGTAAGATTCGAGCTCTGGAAAGTTCTGGGCGAGAGCATCATCAAGGCATTTGCGATAGGACTAGCTGTCATATCTGAGTCAGCCCCTCAGGGTTCACAATAGGCGACTTACATCCAACGCAGCGATTTTGCCATTCATGAATTGATTCTCAGTTGCGGCCCGCTCTAACCTCTCCCGCGTCAACTGCATGGGATTCCGTGAGTTATCAATATCTGCTAACACTTGCATGGGAATCATTGTCGATATGAGTTGAGCCATATCATCGACTGTCCCAAGGTGGCCTATGACTTCGTTTCTATGGACGGTGCGCGATTAATCAATGGATAGCACAAGGCAATACCAGTGGAATAAGATACAACGCACACCCGTAAACCAACTTGTTTGGCTCCACCTGGTTTGTCGCGGTCTTTTGTCGAGTCGTTGATGACTGTCGTTCCCAAATTGTACAGTGCATTAGCAAGGCCGAGAAGTTCCAACTCCAGATCTCCTTGTACACCAGACGGTGCTGGCGACTGGGAGGACCGGGGAGAGTCTGGCCCCTGCCCAGGTTGGCGTAGCACCATGGCAGGGTTTTGCATAACTTATAATATTATTAAATTTAATCATTAATATGGGCATGTCAATTTAAACTCCGACACCGGCAAGTTA
This sequence comes from Tricholoma matsutake, assembly GCA_026075535.2. Lineage (NCBI taxonomy): Eukaryota > Fungi > Basidiomycota > Agaricomycetes > Agaricales > Tricholomataceae > Tricholoma > Tricholoma matsutake. The sequence continues at coordinate 8,426,155 of AP026543.1, read as the reverse complement.
TGTATGCATGATCTTCACTATCATGGCCATAGTGTTGCAAAGTTTTTTATTTCGACCACTTCCCATCCACATATCTCCCTCGGATATGCCGGATTATATAGCTTTGGACTACCCCACTATGCCCCAATTTCCTGTTTCTTTTTATTTGACTTAGTTGTCATCTAATACATGGTCCAAACATATTCACCTAGAGTTGCAAAGCACGTGATCATGCTCTAAATGATGACCTAGCAAGGAGTTCTCAGGATTGGGGAGGAAAAAGTGAGTACTACTAATGTTTAGTAAGATTCAGCTATTCAACTATTTGCCCTGGGCCCTACATCAGCAAAACACAAAAAAAATTTCCAGGTTTTCATTGGTTTCCATTAGTTTCTCAGTTCCTAGAAACTGGACACTGGGAAACTGAGAAACTTGGGCAGACGTTGTAGTAATGCATAACCTACATTTGTATTACATTACTGAATAAAAATGGTCCAAACTGGAGGAAATTGGGGGATTGTGGGAGGGTTTATGTACCTGTTGGATGCCGAACATTGCCAAATGGTCTGTGCACTCTCACAGGTATATGAACACTGCTGGCAACATCAATAAATTTCTGGGTGGTGCCCCAGTTATTGTTATTTACAATTACATACAAGTGCTCAAAATAAACAAAGCATTAGATTTCAGTTTCCTAGGTTTCCATAAAATGTGCTCCCAGGCAGTTTCCAGGAAACAGGACATGGGTTTCCCAGTGGCCCAGTTTCCCAGTTTTCTCTCATTTTTTTGGTTTCCTGAGGTGAGAAACTGATGGAAACTAAAATCCTTGTTTACTGATGTACAAATAACTATTTTCTTTGTGATCAAAACACTTTAAGCAATTGTGACACCAAAATATTGAGAGGAGAGAAGGATCAGAGGGACCCCAGATGAAATGGACATCAAATGTCAAGGTTGTTGATCTCGCTTGAGTTTGAAGCAAGCTTTGAAGTAATTACTGTTGGATTATCATGTGCATTGTGAGAACGAGGAGACCCCAGTGGAGTATTAAAGGGATGAGTCACATATGGCTCGTGACTTGCCACTTACAATGCATGGAAGGTCACAATGCTGGGTGACCTCTACTGGGGCACAGCTGTGAGCTGTGGGCAGGGGTATTCCAACACGCTACCTTACCTATCTTCACCCTCCTGCTATTTTGTTTTGCGTCTTTACTCTACTTTAGTCCTTGCTGGTACTCAAAACTACTTTATCTTGTCTGGTGTACATCTATCTAATCTCAGACTTTGATGGCCTTTGATATCCCCATTGATCCAACCTTGTTGCCACACGTAATTGCCAGAACTGCTCTCCCACCACCACTGCCACTTGGAGAGGTGCTCGTCATCCCCCAACAGGATGAACATGGCCAGCTGACTTCATCTGGATATGTGTTTCGCAAATCGCTGTGGGTATTTTGATTATCTTGTCCCTGTGTACATCTTGATGCATGTTTTTATATACACAGAGAAGATATCAAACGAAAGAAGCTGCTTCAGGATGCATTGACCTCCTGCAAGGTCTCTTTCCCAAAATCTGCCAACCTAGAGCACCTGAGAGACCTTCTTGCTGAGTTCTGGTAATCCATAATCATTCAGATGTACATATCCCCAAGCTGACTGGATAATAGGTATCCTGGCTTTGTTGATGAGCTGCAGTCTGACTACATGCCCCCTGCCGCCAATACCTTGCATCCTGGCACTTTGGACACCATGCTGGATGCACATCCCTGTCCTGTCCATTGCCTGGCCTGTATACTCAGGCAGATCAGCCTTGAAGACAACGTGGTCAATGAATTCGGTGTGGATGGTGCCTATGCAGATGAAGTCCTCGGTTATGAAGGTGACAGTGATGACAACAATGATAATTGGGACAGTGGAGAAGGGCCTTTAGCAAGTGATGAACAGGACGAGGCAGTGAACAGCGATGAAGATGAAGATGGAGCTGACAATGATGATGACAATCATGGAGCTAACAAATGGGAGAGTTTTGGAGCGTTTCAAAAATGTGTGAGAGTGAATGTGGCAAAGCTGTTAGGAAACCACCCCATTACCTAATAAACTTTCATTTTTATTTTATTATGTCGAATTATGCTACATGACGCCAAATGACGCTACATTTTGATAGCGTGAGAATTTTATTTCACATGCATCAAAATGTATGCGCATGTACGAGTGCGTTGGTAACAACAATGTACAATATATGTAACATAGTATATAAGCCCTAAATATATGCCTAGGGGACCCCAGTTGTGTTCTCTTAGGTATTCCACCTACGTTTTCAGTGTGAAAGGCCTATCTCAACAAACTTACCTATTAATAACCCCTCACATCAAAACCATCAATTTCCCCATCATGCGCGCGGATCCCGCCCCCTTCTTGTAGAGAGAACCCGCATGGTCTTAGCTAGCAGATAGTGGGTGTCGCCCTAACAGAAGAACACAACTTCCCATATCAGTGCGCCTTCTCTTACTTGCGCATACATCATTGTTTCACCGTGCCACATCCAATTACTCATCCTTTTGGCATGAGCTGGAAGTACTTGTATATACGTAATCTACCTTTTCTTTTGTAAGCCGACTCCAGGCCTTGCCTTACATTGCGACTGCCAGTGATCGAGAGGCAGCGCTCGTCATTAGGACAGCTGCAACCAGACAACTGATCGGATCTGGTTTAGTTACAATTTACATCACTCTATTCGGACGACTATTTTAGTTACAAGCCAAATTCAGTGATATCTCCGAGATCAGGCACTGTTGGAAGGGTTGTTGATCCGAAGTGTCAAAATAGGCGCCCGACGAACGACGAACCATTGACAAACCTTGACAAACCTTATCACGTGACCCATAGACGTTTGGAGAGGTCTCGAAGTAAAATTTTGAATTTGTCGAAGAAGTGATTCATCACAGATTCTACAATTATGTCCGAACCTTCAACTTCTAATCCCGGTCCTAATCCTGTTCCCATACCAGCACTAGAGGTGAAAATTGATGCACTCACAGCGCAAATGATGCAATTAGTGTCAGTATTGGCAGCATCACAGCCCAGACAAGTGGAAGTACAGCCAGAGACAACAGGAGAAAGAGATGATGAGATGGAGGAGATGGTGGAGTGGATATCGCAGGAGGATGAGATGGTGGAGAAATCTGGAAATGGAAAAGCGCACTTACCTAAGTACGCGCCCCCGCAAATCTTTGACGGTACCATGGAGAATACAAAATCCTTCATCAGCTCTATAGTATTGTACATCCATGGGAGGAAGCCCGAGTTTCATACAGCCGAGTCTAGGATTATGTTTGCTCTCTCATACATTCAGGGGGGGAAAGCACAGTTCTGGAGAAATGAGGCTATTAATCAAATTGCCTTGGGAAATAAACCTTTTGCAACCTTCAAGGAATTTCTGGAGAGATTGGAGGCACAGTTTGGAGACCTTAATCCAAAGGCGATAGCTAATGCTAAATTAAAGATCATGTGCCAAGGTTCCTTAACGGTGGATGAATTTATTTTGCAGTTCAAAGCAGAAGCTTCGCAAACAGACATGGGAGAAGCCGTGTTGGTAGAGTTTTTGAAAGCAGGATTAAATCCCTCTTTATTCAAGTCTATCTACTGACTACCTTCTATGCCAGAGAAGTTGGATGAGTGGTATAATTGGGCAATGCGCCTTGACCAGCAATATCGGCAGGAACAGGCAGAGTCAAAGTTGATGTATGGAAGTAGTAAATTTGGAAAGTCATCAGGAGGAAAATCCGAGAAAGGAAAGGCACCTCAGGCGCAAGCTCTGAGGGCACAGCCACCGGCCATGGCAGTGACACCTATAGTTACGGAGTCAGCAGCACCAGCAGAGGCAATGGAGGTTGATCAAGTGGGGAGACGAGCCCCACTTAAATGTTTTAACTGTGGGCAGTTAGGACACATTTCTAAGTATTGCAAGCAGAAGAGAAAGATCAGGGGAGCTACAATCGAGGAAGTGAAGCAGGAGGAAGGCAAGCAGGAGAATTTTGTGGAAGAGTCCCAGTGAAGGTTTCCCCATTGGTGACCCAGAATCGTTACAATGTATTAGTATCCGAGGAAACCCAGAGTAAATCAGAAAAGGAAATTGAGGAGGAGTACAACTGTTGCAAATCATGCAACAAAGAAAATTGTCACATGTCATTTCCGAAAACCCCTAAATTCTTTATTCGCTCTGCGTGAATAGAACCCGAAATCACCTTGACTGTGGGACTCAAGACAGTGGACACGCATGCAGCTATTGATGTGGAAGCGTTGCTTGACAGTGGTGCTACAGGATTATTTATTAATCGATCCTTAATTACCAGAAACGGTATTAACACATGCAAGCTGGCGCAACCTATAATGGTGTACAATATTGATGGAACAGTCAATCGTGGAGGAACTATCAAGGAGGAGGTGACTATGGTACTAAAGTATCAGGAGCATCAGGAGCGAGCCGTATTCGAAGTGTGCGATCTTGGGAAAACCAATCTAATAATAGGATGTCCGTGGTTACAGAAGCATAATCCCGAAATTGATTGGAAAACTGGGAAAGTGCAAATGACTCGTTGTCCTAAGGAATGTAATGTGTATGGGAGGAAGATGAAGAAAGAAAAAAGGAAAAAGAAAGAGAAAGAACGTCTGAGGAAGTATTCTGTTACGATGGAGGAAGTGGAGGATGAGGAAATGCCAAGTGGGGAGGTTCTGATCATGATCGAGAAAGAAGAGCAGAAGCAAACCTTTAGAGCAGTTTGTGGAGGACAGTCATGGGACAAGAATATTGTGAAGGTGGAGAAGCCAGTGGAGGAATGGGTGCCAAAAGTGTATCATGAACATTTGTCAGTGTTCCAAAAGAAGGAGTCTGAGCGAATGCCAGTGCGGAAGCCATGGGATCATGTGATTGAGATGAAGCCAGGGTTTGTGCCGAAGAAGTTGAAGGTATATCCATTATCTCTGATGGAACAAGAAGAAGTGGATGCATTCCTGAAGGAGCAATTGTGCAAAGGATACATACGACCTTCGAAATCACCGCAGATGTCACCAATATTCTTCATGCCCAAAAAAGACCAAAGGAAGAGGATGTGTACCGATTATAGGTATCTGAATGAGTGGACAGTGAAGAATGCGTACCCCCTGCCATTGATCTCAGAAATAATTGATAAGGTGGGAAAAGCCAAGGTCTTTACAAAATTGGATTTACAATGGGGATACAACAATGTACAAATAAAGAAAGGAGATGAGTGGAAGGCTGCATTTGCCACGCGTCAAGGATCCTTCGAGCCACTTGTCATGTTTTTTGGGATGACTAATAGTCCCCTGACCTTTCAAAATATGATGAACGACATTTTCAAGGATGTAATAGACAAAGGCGTGGTAATAATATTTATTGATGACATTCTGATATTCACGGAGGATGAAGAGAATCATGAAGCGATAGTGCAAGAGGTGTTATGGAGGTTGGCGGAGAATGATCTATTTTTGAAACCAGAGAAGTGTGTGTTTGGGGCAAACGAGATCGAGTTCCTAGGATTATTGATCGGCCCTGACAGGATCAAAATGGATCCGATCAAGGTACAGGCGATCACAGATTGGCCTGCGCCCACCCATGTCAAGGAGGTTCAAGCCTTCTTGGGACTCGCAAATTATTATCGTCGCTTTGTGCACAATTTTTCTAAAATTGCTGCACCCTTACATAACCTTACGCGAAAGGGAGTAATGTGGAGGTGGGGAGAGCAGCAGCAGACAGCGTTTGAGGAGTTGAAGAGGAAGTTTGTGGAGGGACCAATATTAGCCCCAGTAGATTTCACACGCCCTCTGCAAGTGGAATCCGATGCATCCGATTTTGCTACTGGAGCGGTATTATCAATGCTGTGTGAAGATGACAAATGGCATCCTTGTGCATACTTGTCAAAAGGGTTGAATGATGTGGAGAGGAATTATGATGTGCATGACAAAGAGATGTTGGGGATAATACGAGCATTGGAGGCGTGGAGGCATTATTTGGAGGGATGTACGCATCAAATTGAGATCTGGATGGATCATCAAAATCTGCAATACTTCATGTCCGCTAAAAAGCTTAATTGCCGGCAAGCATGTTGGGCACTATTCCTATCGCATTTCAACTTTCACTTGGTCCATAAAGCGGGAAGCTTAATGAGGAAAGCAGATGCATTATCCAGATGTATCGATCATAAAAGGGGGGTGGAGGAGGACAATAAAAATGTTACCTTACTCAAACCCGAATACTTTCGCATTTGCGCTATGCATCAAGGGCATCTATTAATAGATAGCTCGGAAATGGAAATGTTGTCTAAAATTAGACAATGTTTGGAAATGGACGATGAAGTAGTGGAAGCCGTGAAAGCTCTGAAGGGAGAGAAGAAAGGTAATATCAAAGGAGATGAATGGGCTGAGGAACAAGGGTTGGTGTTGTTTCGAGGAAAAGTGTATGTACCAAAGGATCAGGATTTGCAAAGGGAGATTGTCTGGTTACATCACAATACGCCGATTGCCGGACACCCAGGAAGATGGAAGATGTTGGAATTAGTAATGAGAAATTATTGGTGGCCCAGAATTTCAAAGTATGTGTTGGGGTATGTGGATGTGATACGTGCATGAGGGGGAAGAAATTTCCAGAGAAACCTGCAGGAAAATTAATGCCGAACCCTATACCTAAAGCGCCGTGGCGAGATATATCTGTGGATTTTATTACCAGATTACCCAAGGCTCAAGGGTACGATGCAATATTCGTAGTATGCGACCGCTTTACAAAGGAGGTCCATATTATTCCTACTACTACAGAACCCTCATCATTGGGCTTGGCACGCCTCTATCTAAATCAGGTATGGCAGTTACATGGGTTACCCGATACCGTTATCTCCGATTGCAGACCACAATTTGCTTCTGTGTTTATGCGAGAACTAAACAACATATTGGGAATTCAAACTAAATTATCTACGGCATATCACCCACAGACTGATGGGCAGACAGAGAGAATGAATCAGGAGTTGGAGCAGTACCTATGTATGTTTGTCAACTACCAACAAACCGACTGGCCCGAATGGTTGGCAATTGCCGAATTTTCCCACAATAACAAATTCCATTCGGCTACTCGTATGTCACCCTTTTTCGTGAATTATGGATATCATCCTCGCATGGGAGTAGAACCCAGAAGGGAAGTCAAAGTACAGTCGGTAGAAGATTTTGTATCTAAGATGCAAAGGGTACAAGAGGAAGCAGAGGCGGCATTGAAGAAAGCACGTGATGACATGATGTGACATGTGGATCATACTCGAGCACGCGCTCCAGAGTACAAAGTTGGTGACTTGGTATGGCTAAGTACCAAGGACCTGAATATTCCACAACCTTCGAAGAAACTTATGGAGAAACAAGTTGGCCCATATGCAATCTCTAAAGTGATCTCGCCTAATGCGGTAGTGCTAAAATTACCCCAATCATTTAAGATTGATCCCGAGATTAATGTATCCCGCCTACGCCCTTACTGTCCACCCACTATTCCTGGCCAACAAACTACTCCGCAACCTCCGATAATAGTAGAAGGTGCTCCAGAATACATAGTTGAAGAAATTCTAGACTCATGTCTTCGATGGAACAAATTGGAGTTCTTAACAAAGTGGAAAAACTATACCGACGAAAATAATTCGTGGGAACCCAAAGAGAATTGTAAGCGAGCGCATAACGCGATCGCCCAATTCTTTAAATGTAATCCAAATGCTCCGCGTTGCATTGCAAGAATGGTGTATGAGGGGATGAAATTCCGGCCTTACCAAAATTTCACAGAGGGGACAAACATAATATTTTCTCACCTGGAAGTCAAGGCATAAAAGGGGGGTAATGTTAGGAAACCACCCCATTACCTAATAAACTTTCATTTTTATTTTATTATGTCAAATTATGCTACATGATGCCAAATGACGCTACATTTTGATAGCGTGAGAATTTTATTTTGCACGCATCAAAATGTACGTGCATGTATGAGTGCGTCGGTAACAACAATGTACAATATATGTAACATAGTATATAAGCCCTAAATATATGCCTAGGGGACCCCAGTTGTGTTCTCTTAGGTATTCCACCTACGTTTTCAGTGTGAAAGGCCTATCTCAACAAACTTACCTATTAATAACCCCTCACATCAAAACCATCAATTTCCCCATCACGCGCGCGGATCCCGCCCCCTTCTTGTAGAGAGAACCCACACGGTCTTAGCTAGCAGATAGTGGGTGTCGCCCTAACAAAAGCGAGCAGAAGGGAACCGGCATGCTGGAGGGCTGAAGACACAGTGTGCCATGGTGAGGGCATGTGTAGTGAGTCGAGGGGGATCTCCTTATATCACACACCAAAAGAACATGAATAATGTATATATTTCGTGTATTGGTAGTGGTAAAAAAGATTGCTTATGTAAATAGAAGGCTGGTCCCTTTATAGGGGCCAGCCAGGTCAATAGCGAAGAAATATAATATATACAAATGTGGGGTCAAGCCCCAGGTCACCACACCCTCCCCCTTAGGCTTCGTCCAGGGGAGAAGCATAATGTTTTGAGTAAATAGATGATCTCAAAGAGAGCATCGTCTGGTATGTGGGTACTGTCGGGGTACGACGAAAAGAATCAGTTCATTTGTTTATTAAAAAACGCGATGACCTTATTTAGTAGGGTTGTCAGGGTTGTGGGTATTGTCGAGACTCAACGATGATATGTGGGACTCATCGAGGGTCGACGAGGATTCAGGGAGGTTGGCATCAACTAACATACACCTAACTTCCTCTGGGGTAGTAGGTATGGGTACTTTGCGCTCGTAATCAGGCATGGAGGAAAGTACAGTTGTTTTGTTGGTCGATGCCAACAAAGACAATTGGGATATGGGGGTCTCTGGGGTGTTCCCCAGAGAAGAGGTGTCCATCGTCTGCCCCTCATTGAGAGGGAAATGGTCCTTGTCGACGGTGAATGTTTCATCATTGGATGAAGAGACGGAGTTGGTGGAATCACCGTTGTCATCAAAGTCTCTAATTTTTTGCAGCTTGGTAGACGCAACAGGAGGGAGTTTGCTAGCAGGCTTCTTGTACCTGTCTGGAGGGATGCCAGCGGTGACTCTCCTCGCTCTCTTCAAGGCCTTCTTCTGGCCTTGAGTTGCCTTGATGATGAGGGGGGACCCAGACCATCCTGAGGTCGGATCGTTCTCCAGGGGATATACCTCTGGAAGAGGTGGATGCCAGCCAGACAGGTAAGAAGGCCTGGCATGGGCAGGAGGTTGGTTGTCCACGCGAGAGGTGCTCACGTGCAGAGATGCAGATAGTCCAGCAGAGAATCCGGAGGACCAGGCAGTGGATGTCATTGATTCAGGGTGGGGTCACCCTGAATGAGAGGGGGCTCCACCCCTGGTGGGAGTGGTGGAATCTCTTTTTCTTTTTCTTTGTGGCTCTCGAAGGGCCACATCATTAGGCCCGGCGATCCACCACCAGGGTTCAGACATCAGAGGAGCGTCCTCTGAATGGGTATCGGAATATTGCCACAGATGTCTTACAATATCGGCAGCGGTAGAAGACTCTTCTGAATGGGAGGAGTTGGCAGTAGCCATTGCTGTAAGCCAGCCGATGGCATAGTGAGAACCTTCTCAGACTTCCTCGTCTGAGACTCCCATGGTAGCGAGGTGTTGTACGATGTCCTCGAGGGAAGTTGAATTGGTGCTGATCAGCATGGGCTGCTGACGGCACATGGGGGACAGTGGGAGTCGTTCACGCTCTCGAATCTGTCGGTACAGTCCCAGCGTGGCTAGTACCTCTGCAGTATGAAGGTAGAGAAGTAGTTTAGCTTCAGGGGATAGCCCTGAAGGAATCTGTTGATGAAGCAGGAGTTGTCCCCTGATGTGTGGGAGGGAGACCCTCTGTTTGTCCATCAGGGTACCAGGGTGGGATCGCCACTGGTACAGGTGTCAGTGCATGAACTGCACCCACATTTCAGCAGAGTCCAGGAGTGAGGGTTGCTCCAGGCGAGTAGGGTTGTTGAGTTGGTGTGATCCTCGCGCTGACTGCATCTGAACAGGGAGCCAACTGGGTAATCTCCAGTGGGCAAGGGCATAGATCATCAGGGGCATTCGAGCCCCTGGAGCAGTATCAATGACGAACCGCATGTACTTGCACATTTGTTCCAACATTGGGTAATTCCTGGAGGTGTGGGCCATCTGGGACCAGTTATCAAATTCCTCAGTGTTCTGAGGAATGGACGTAGGAACTTGGCCATGCAGCTTGGGAGCTGGTCCCCAGTTCGCCATCCTGGGAACATCAGGGCCCAAGAATGTATATCTCAGGGTTGGAAGGTTGGGAAGAGGTGGGTAGACCTCATTCATATTGAAGTCCTCGTTGGGGATGATGGGGCGGGGAGCAGGAGGTGGTGCAGGCTGAGAGGCTGCACGGGCATACAAAGTACCCTGGGGCCTCTCGGAGTGAGGAGAGGGTTCACGAGTATGAGCTCATTTGGACAAACGTCCATTGAGCTGCTTGTGCAGGTGCTCATTCTCATCCTCCAGGTTCCGGATGGTCTCCTGGAGGGCAGCAATATCTTTTTTGTATTCATTATAAACACATTCGGCTCTGGCAAGAGCGCCAGAGTTAATACCTGAATCTCGATGATCTCTCGCATCAAAATATTCATCATCGTGGTCATACACATGGGTGTACACGTGTAAAGTGTAGCTCTTGCAAGTGTTGCAAGTGCCTCAGTGAAGGACAATGCCTTCACCATCAATCCTCCAATTTCTGGCAGCGGATGAGCTGGTGCCCACACCAGCTTGCCAGTTTTGTTCTTCTCTAGCAGAACGTCTGCTAGAGCTGATTGCTTCTTTGATCTCGCCAGGGCTTGGTGAGCAATGGTGTTGGATGTTACTGCTTGAGCCAGTGGGCTCGAGCTCTCTCTCCTTCCCCCTTTGAGACTGGCCACTAGGGCCCATCTCACGTGTGCGGCTAGGTCTGTCATTGTGATCACCCCCCATGGGGTCATCTTTGTCTGGAGGGAAACTCGCCATGGTAATCGTACCAAGTGACGAAGAAAAAAAAAATTGAAACTCCGCACGGCGTAAAGTTGCGGAGTGTGAAATCCGTCAGGCAAGTTGCAACGTGACTTGGAAATTTTCGAGTCATTACATCCGTCGACGTGCAGGAGTTCCTGTGCATTTGGGCAATTCTTGCCAGTCTCTGGCACCCATTAGTGCCAGATAAGCATCTAGGGCTGCAAGATCATTGCAGTTCACTAAAGGTTCCCAAGTGGTGTCCCCCAGACTCCACTTAACTTCAAACTGGATGGTATGGCCACACCACTTGTGTGCTGTGATCTCTTTGACGTACTCGGTGTCATCTGGGGCACCAAAGTCATATGCATCAGGATGACGCCTGTTGGGAAACAACATGTCATCGTTAGGATGGTGAGGCCTTAGTAGGCTCACATGGAAACGCTGGTGCATACGCTGGCATTTCAGTTCTGTAGGAAGATCCAACACATAGTTGGATGTCTCGGGGAAAGCTTGTAGGACCTTGTAGGGTCCTACAAATTTAGATAGCAGTTTACTTGCACGTCCCTTTGGTAACATGATGGTGTTGGGTGTTGCTGCTCAAGCCAGTGGGCTCGAGCTCTCTCTCCTTCTCCCTCCCCCTTTGAGACCAGCCACTAGGGCCCGTCTCATGTGTGTGGCCAGGTCTGTCATTGTGATCACCCCCCATGGGGTCGTCTTTGTCTGGAGGAAAGCTTGCCATGGTAACTGTACCAAGCAATGAAGAAAAAAAAACAATTGAAACTCCGCACGATGTAAAGTTGCAGAGTGTGAAATCCATTGCAACATGACTTGGAAATTTCCAAGTCGTTACATCCGTCAATGGGCAGGAGTTCCTGTGTGTTTGGGCAATTCTTGCCAGTCCCTGGCACCCATCAGTGCCAGATAAGCATCTAGGGCTGCAAGATCATTGCAGTTCGCTAAAGGTTCCCAAGTGGTGTCTCCCAGACTCCACTTAACTTCAAACTGGATGGTACGGCCACACCACTTGTGTGCCGTGATCTATTCAATGTACCATTCAGTGTCATCTGGGGCACCGAAGTCATATGCATCAGGATAATGCCTGTTGGGAAACAACACGTCGTCATTAGGATGGTGAGGCCTTAGTAGGCTCACATGGAAACACTGGTGTATATGCCAGCATTTCAGTTCTGTAGGAAGATCCAACACATAGTTGGAAGTCTCGGGGAAAGCTTGTAGGACCTTGTAGGGTCCTACAGATCTAGGTAGCAGTTTACTTGCGTGTCCCTTTGGTAATGCAAGGTTCTTTGTGGAGAGGTAAACAAGGTCTCCTTGTTTGACATTGGGCTCCTCGCGCTGATGCTTGTTTGCATAGTGTCGTTGAAAGACTCTTTCAGTGATGATACTATCATGGGCTATGGCCATGTTTCGCAGTGCATTCATCGTGAAAGTATGCCCTCTGGGAGGAATGTGTTCTGTAGAAGGAAATTCTTGCATCATGCGAGGCAAGAATCCATAGTTGATTTCAAATGGGGCCATCCCCATTGCTCTGTTAATTGTAGAGTTTATGGCAAACTCTACAAGAGAGAGGAACTTTACCCAATCCTTTTGATTGGATGCAATGAACACTTGGAGAATCTGAGCAATCGAATGATTTGCGCATTCTGTTATTCCATCCGTCTGAGGATGGAAAGAAGTGGACATAAGTAATTTGACGTCCAAGATATGGTGGATTTCATGCCACCATTTGGACGTGAACTTAGAGTCTTGATTGCAAATGATCGAGCCAGGTAGTCCATGCAAACGGACAATCTCCTTCATGAAGATGGGAGATAGTTGTGATGCGGTTGTTGTCATGTTAACCGGGACTAGGTGAACCATTGAAGACAGATGACAGATGATTACCCAAAGGTAGTCAAATCCTTCAGACTCTGGGAAGGGTCCAATGAAATCCATTCCAATTGACTCCCATGGCCTCATGGGTGTCAGTAATGAGTGCAGCTTGCCTCGAGGGGAGCGGTACTCCCCCTTCGAGCGGATGCAAGGTTCGCACAAATCACAGTATTTCTCGACCTCGTATTGAAGTCAAGGCCACCAATACCAATGTCGGATGTATTCTGATGTCTTCAGAGGACTGAAATGCCCCACCAATGTGTGGGCTTGATTGATGATACGACCATGTAAGGTCGTACCTTTGGAAGTAGAACTGGGGACACAAAGGACCTCTTTGCCCCCTCTGTTCTTTCTCCAAATGAAACCATCTCGGGCCTGGAAGTCTGGGTAGTCCTTTGGATTTTCAAGAACCTTCTTGAAGTGTTTGTTGTTGACGTATCCCTTTTGGATATCATTGTTCAGAGGGTCTAACTCTGACACATGAATGTCCAGGTAAGGCCCTTTAGCCTGAGAGGCATAAATCAAAGGATCATCCTGCAATTGGGTGGTCTTTGAAGAAGGCATGGTTGCTTCTTCTGCATTTGCAGTCATTAAGGCTGCAGCTTCTTCATGCTCTTTGACTCATTCTCGAAGAGCTTTGAGTTGTTCACTAACTCGTCTCTGCTGGGAAGCAGCGGAACAAGTTTCAATTACTTGATTTTTGATTTTGAGATGTCAATCCCACAGGAGATCCTCGTGGTTGGGATCGAGACGTACGTCTGCAAAGACGTAGTGTTGGACTAATGGAGCATTGTCCCAAGAGTCGAATTGGTAGTAGTGGGATAGAGTGTCCACTACTTTGTTCAATTTGCCTTTGACATAACGAATGTCAAAGTCGAAACGCAACAGATATTCTATCCATCGTGTTTGCCTAGCAGACAGATATTCTATCCATCGTGTTTGCCTAGCAGACAGTCGGTGTTGAGTTTGGAAAAACTCAAGCGCCTGGTGATCAGTGACGACATGAATGTGTCTACTGATCAGTTTGTCTTCCCACTTGAGGAGTGCCTCAAGTATGGCAATCGTTTCATGCTCAAAGGTACGGTAGTTCCTTTGAGCATCAGAGAATTTCTTGGACAGGAACCCAGCGGGGCAGCAAGTTTGCCACTCAGGTCCCTGACCATACATCGCCCCAGTCCCAAAGACTGAGGCATCACAGATCACCCATATCGGCTCAGGTGAATCTGGGTCAATAGGCTTCAGCACTGGCGTTGTGCAACAGATGTGTTTAATCATCTGGAAGCAATGATCATGCAATGGTCACCATAAAAAGGCTTGACCATTTTTTGTCATTGCTGAAAGGGGACTAGTGAAAGCACTTATATCTGGCAGGAAATGTGCCAGATATTGCACGAGTCCCAGAAAACACTGGACTTCATGATAATTACGAGGGGTTTCCACTCTCATATACAGGCCATTTTGTCACTATCTGCATGTAGGCCATGCTTGTCAATCATATGACCGAGACACTCTACCTTTTCAGGGTAGAGTTCACATTTCTCTGCATGGAGGTACAGAGAATTCTCGCATAGTCTTTTAAACACAAGCTCCAGATGCATCTGGTGTTCTTCAATCATGTCGCTGAACATGAAGATATCATCCAGGTAGACATGGACAAAGATTCCAATGTAATCTTGGAATATAGAGTTCATCAACCTTTGGAAGGTTGATGGTGCATTGCAGTCGCCTTGTTGCATAACAAGACTTTCATATATGCCTTGAACCATTGAGAAGGCAGTTTTCCAGATGTCTTCTGGGGCAACTCGGACCTGCTCATAGGCATCGGAGAGGTCAATTTTCGAGCAGCACTTAGCTCGAGCGACATCAAGACGAATCAAGTCTTGATCAGGAAACGCTGTAACATTTTTCACCATGTTAGCATTACGTTTCACTGCGTTGATCACAGTGCAAAGTTTCCCAGTTTTCTTGGGAACTACTAGCATCAAAGCGGCTTGCTCCGCGTGGGCAGGACACCACCAGCCTGCTTTGCAGTACCTGGCTATTTTATCGGCAAGGGGTTTCCTCATTGAGTCAGGACACTTCGGAAGATAGTAGTTATACTTCTTCTTCTCATCCACCAATGGGATGTGGTGGTTTATGTCCCTTAAAGGAGGTAGTTTGTCAGGAACTCCATTGAGGATGTCCTGACAAGATTGCTTCCACTCCTCTCAGAGGTGTGGAAGGTCCCTTTTTGAAAGGGGCCCTGTGCATTTAGCTTTATCGGCCAGCTCTTTGCAAATTGTGAAGAGTATGTCATTCAGGTCATCGACCTGATCTGGTGGAAGTACCGCAGGGATGGAGGGGTTGAATTCAGGAGGTTCGAACTTGGGTCCCTCGGGGAATCTATCCTGAGTAAATTCCTGGATGATCTCTTTTAGATCGTCTTCTTCGTCGCTCAATGGTTCATCTTTCCTACGTCTAACAGATGGAGGTTGCACCTTTGTGGAACTCGGACCAGGCTTGTCTGGGTCATTCTTCTTTCATGTGGCCATGTGGCCACTCTCATGTCACTCATCCTTGGGAGGTTGAGGACGCATAGCATGCTGATGGGCTTGCTTGAAAGTGTTAGGGCCCTCAATAATGGTATCGAGGTGTTTGCCCTTGACACATACTTCATCACGTTCAAAGTCTAGAACTATACCGTGTTTCCTCATGAAGACGGTGTCTAGAATGGCATCATATCTATTGATGTTAACAACATCGAAATAATGGGTGTTTTTTATTTCACCAATTTCAAAATCAGTGAATAGTCCAAAGTTTATCTTTGAACAGCTTCCCACGGTGCCTAATTGCAAGGGCACCGGTTCTTCCCATTTGTGGGCTTTAAGATTCACTGACATGGCAAATTCTGGGGAAATTGAATCAGACGTGCAGCCTGAATTGAGGAGCACAAAAGCTTCAAGTTCATGAAGCTTCATTTTCACCACAAAGCACCTGTTGTCCTTCTCAGAGCGAGGAGGACGGGTTATTTTCTTAGAGGATTTCCTCAAAGTGGTCGCGCCTCTGAAGCATGGCTTGTTTTTGAATAGGTCATCCATCATGACACCTAATCTTTCAGAAAATGATGGAGAATTTCTCCCCATCTCATCCTCAGAGTCTTCCTCTGAGTCGGACACCGACTGGGCAGATGGGCATCTGTCAGAGTCATACTCTGAAAGGATTTCCCGGATCACACCAAAGTGTTCTGATCCAGAATATTCACTGGCATCACCCCCAGTATCAGACTCCAAGTTGCACAGTTCACCTTCTGAACTATACTGAGAACTGTCAGGGTCCATGTCTGACAAGGCAGACCCATACTCAGAGTGAGAGTTATCCTCTGAGTCGCTGTATGCTGTGGCAAGTCTCTCACTCATCGCAGAATGTAAATCTGAGTCCTGGGTAGGACTCGAATGGTGCTCACTGCTCGGTTGAGCACAGGAGGTTTGGGGATCAGCCATAGATGCTGATCCTTCTCGAGCAGCATACATCTTAGCCAACAGTTTGGGCTGTCCGTACTTAGGGCAGCCCTTATCTGTGGAGTAGTGTGGACCTCCACAGCTGTAACAAATTGGGTTCTTCTTGTCATCAGACCTTTTGTCTGATTTGGATCTGGAGTGTCTGGATGGTTTCCCTCCAGATGTGAGTATCACAACAATCTTTGTTATGGTGATCACTATCGCCGTGACTTTGAAGCTCCTTGGTAGGATACTTTGACCTCGGATATTTAGAGCTATCACAATAGTTCTTATTGTGTTTTTGAGAATGATCCCAGGATCGGTCATGAGACCGTTCGGGGAGAAGGTTCTTTTGTTTTAGAAGTTTTAGTCGAAGAGGATGTGCTCTTCGACTTGGTGGAATCCATTATATGCTTCTTTTCATTGAAGTGTTTTCTCATCTTACCAATTTCCTCCGCCTGGCAGGCGAAGTGCAGGATATCTTGTCTCAGCGGAACATCCTTTGTCTAGTACAAAGGATATGATGCTTGTGGGCAACCCTGTCACCAATTGCATCTTGAACATAAATGGATCGGGTGCCTGTATCATCCTGGTAGCATAGCACTCCAGTTTGTGGTAATAGCCCATAACGCCCTCATCGGCGTTATACTCGACGTGCCAGAATTTGTTGGTTGCATTGTGGGTTGCATTTTCATGCACAAACTGGTTGTATAGGCCAGTGACAACTTCTTTGAAAGTCCAGGCTGATTGTTGATGGTATGCACTGTCAACACTGTCTTCAAACCAAGTGAGGGCAGTGTCCTCCAGGAACATCGCCGTTGATAGGTCCACCTTGTTGTTTGAGCTCGGAAAACACATCTGAAATCATTGTCGAAGCTCTACAAACCCATACAAACCCCTCCAAAGCTCTACAAACCCCTCCGAAGCTCTACAAACCCCTCCGAAGCCCTATGAACCTCTACAAAGTCACGAGAATGCTTCAAAATTCTTTGCAACACTTCAAAACTCTTTGCAACACCTCGAAATTCTTTGTATGCCTTCGGCTGCCATAATACAATTCCCCCGACCTTCAGACAGCTCAGGATATACACTTGGAACATCATTGATGGGTTCCAAACCAGTTTCGAGCAATATTGCAGTGATATCGGCCTTTGAACAAGTCCAATATTTCCTCAACCGACTTTGAAAATCATCGAACATCGCAAATTGACATCGGACACTATATCGCTATCCGAATAATCATCGCACACATGCCAGACGTATCCCCTACCATTGTCGAACAGTATCGCACCAATATCGGGCCACGAACAAAGTCCGAAGAATCTTCGAAAATCTTCGAAAAACATCGTCGGACACAGTATTTCCTATTTGAACAATCTTCAGATGCATGCTGGACACATGGGACGCTATATCGAGTATATCAAACACATTTTGACTGCATGTGCATGCATACAATCCGCTCAAAGCAGTTTCCAATCTTTTATTCAATTTATAACAAGGACAGTCCGGTTTTAGCTATTCTTTCTTATTATTTCTTCATCATGTGTTATATTCACCCCTTCTAGTCTCGCTTTATTGTTCTGATATACTTATATTGTCTTTGGCCTCGAGTTTTCCACATGTTTGCCTCATGATCTCTAGCCTTTTTAGGTCCTTTCTTTATTTTATATAAAAAGATGTACTAGATACAAAGAAAAACAAGAAAGTCGTCGTCTTCCTCCCAGATCACAGTGATTTGAGAGTACAGTTTAGTCTTATTCAGTCCGAAGTTTGGTGTTTTATGCTAAACTTCCTTGAACTTCCTTGAAATTCCTTGCATTACACTATTTTTGCTCTTGCTTCCCTCGATTAGCCTTTTCTTCACTTCTACTACTTGTCTAGTCCCCCAATCTTGTGTCCGAACATATCTGCACACTCAAAATTCCTCGAAACTTCTTTGAAAAATATCGGGACATCTCAAAAATCATTGCAATGTCTCGCAAACCATTGCAACCCCTTGAACATCATTGCAAGTCCTCGAAACACATTCTTTTAGCCTCAAACTGCTTCGACAAGCAGTTGTTTTATGACCATTTGATGGTTGGTCTGACAGGTGACATCTAGAGGGCCTCGCATCCTTCCTCTGACTTGTGTTATACCATCCAAAGCCATTTTGTGGGTTTTGTTTGGGTTTCCGGGTTGAGTAGCATCACCGTATACTCAATGCAGTCTGAGTCCAGCTCAGGGCCGTTCACCTTCAACCACCGAAGAAAGGCATTCAGCCATCTTTCAAAGGTTTTGGTGTCAGGTAATTCACCATACTTTGATGGATTGGGAACTCGGGGACCATTCTTGCCTCCAGTGGCAGGAATTTCTGTCAAGACAGAGACCTTGTTGTCTATCTGTCTATGTATCTTGGTATGGATGTCCCTCAAATATTTTGAGGGACGGCGAGAGCCTTTATCTCAATAAGAATCAGGATAGGAAGATGTAGACCAGTAAGGGCTACTGGATGCTTGTGGGGTACCAGAATGTCCAGATGGGGTATGTCTGGAAGAAGTGCATGTTTGCACTCCTCATCGGGGATTTGACGAGTCTCTGCAGGACGCCTCTTCCTCAAATTGGGAAGAATGTTTGGTACTTTCGTTGCTCAACATGCTATACATTGAGTCGCTATCACTTCCATTACCATCATCCCTGGACCCATCTCCATCTGGTGGTTCTCCATGGCCTGCATGACTCTGCACAGGCCATCTGGAATTTACAGATGGTGGGCTCTCTTGCTTTTGATGGCAAGATGAAGGGTCATCCTTATTGACCATCTTTGTCAAAACGGATCCCCTGATCAGGGATCAAGGTGGGATGTCCATCTTGGATATCGCCATCGCGTATCCTTTGAAGGACTATCCTGTTGTTGTTGATATAGTGTATATTCTTTTAAGAAGGTAATTTACGAGATAACTCAGGGTTCTGTAGACGTGGGGAACCATGTCTGTGGCTGGAAGGATGTTCTCGTTCTGCTGGGTTGGTGGAACGAGGTTGGACAGGGTTGGAATCTCATTCCATTGCTGGGGAACGAGGTATAGTAGGGTTGATTATTTCCCTATGGGCAAAGTGACTGGCATAACTTAATGCCAGATCTTTAAGTTGGTTTTCCAACTTAATCAGTTCAAAATCTCTTGCATTCATGCAACGGGTAAACATATCTGTTGCGATCTGAGCAAAATGCTCAGCTCCAAATTTGTTGTCCAATTCATCCTCTCAAGGTTTGGCCTCGAGGCATCTTTTCTCTAGGCATCGGCATAGCTGATTGTCAGCGTTCATCAGCATTGCAGGTGCCGATGCTGTTAAATCTGGCCATACGGCAGGAGTCATCTGCGAAACAAAGGATGGGTGAGGAGGTGATACAATTTTTGATTTCGTCAAACACTGCTCATCTGCTTGTCATGAAGGGCATGCACACCAAAAGAACATGAATAACATATATATTTCGTGTATTGGTAGTGGTAAAAAAGATTGCTTATGTAAATAGAAGGCTGGTCCCTTTATAGGGGCCAGCCAGGTCAATAGTGAAGAAATATAATATATACAAATGCAGGGTCAAGCCCCAGGTCACCACAGCATGGGAGGTTTGTTTACTGCTACTGCTTCCTTCATCAGAATCTTAAACTGACATCTACTGATTTAGGAATTTGTTCAATGAGCACTGCGTGACAATGAGATCAAGGACACAATTGTCAATGAACATTCACTGTTGTGTTTTATCAACTTCTCCGCTGAACGGTGCAAGAGAGATCGCCGAGGAAATGATATTCTGGGAACTTTCCTTGGTGCAGTACATGTACTTTCTCTCATCATCTCTAGGTTTCACAATTTTCCACAGTCACAACTGAAGAAATTTTTTTTTGGAGCTCTTCAAATTCATAAGGAGCAGGATGCCAAAAACTCAAGTCTGGTGCACAAGCGCCCAGCTACATCTGTTATTATCTGGGATGCAATCAAAAATCGCAAGTCATTTCTATTGGCAATGTATGCATGGGTCCACTCCCAGAGTAGACGTGCATGGTAAGCCCCCCTTTCATGATCATGTGCAGTCTCCAATGATGCAGAACCCCATCATGCAGTGCTATTCCCTGAAATATACTTCCATAAGAATTTTCTCATGGCCTCAACGTGGCTGTGCATGAGTTCATCGAGGCCATGGTGATCATATCCTGGACCTTTCTTTCAGGGTGGCTTTAAAAGTTTCTTGATATCTGCAAAAGCTGCTTCTGCTTCTGCTATTGTTGGCACAAAACTGTAAGTTCCAGTTCTCTCATATTGAAACTCAGGTTCTTCATCATCATTGTTGTCCAAGTCATCATTGCCTCCCATGTCTGCAGTGCTGTCTAGTGCAGTTTCAGCCATGTTGACATCCAGTGTTGCCATGGATCCATCAATCCCAGTGTCATTGGTGAGTGGTTCTCCCACACCCTGTTCCATACACAATCCATTCTTCCATTCAGTAAGGGTGTCAGGGAAGCCTGAAGTTTTGCCAGTTAATCTTGGCATCACTTCACATGGCAACGTCACAATAGGCACTGGCACAGGAAGGTCGCCCAACAGCCATTCTGGATTTGGCATGGATGGCACTGGCATGGCTTTCTTCGGTGAAGGACTGGGTATCTAAGTATAGCTTAATGATGCATTGCGACATGTCAAATCAATTATCAGACTCACATTTTCCTTTTCTTGCTCACACTTGCATTTCTTGCTATTTCCGCTGGCCCATCTTCCTAGATTTGTCAGAATCTTCATTTTCTTGAGCATAGGCATTGTACAATGGCAGGTTAAGTTTTTTGCTGTTGACCTAAGTTTGGCTGGGGGCTAAATATGGCTACTAAAAATCAAACTCCTTGCTCAATTCATACAAATTTAAAATTTCAGCTCTGAGGGATTAGAGCACTTCAGCAACCTGTTCAAACCTAATTTTTCATTCATACCTTAGCGATTTTCTGTCGAAGCTGGAGCCTCGGCTCATTTCAGCTGTGGCTCCAGCTCACATCAGCTCAGTGGAGTATGTCGAACCAGTTGACTTATTTGGTTTCTCAAGCTACCATACCCTCTAGCCACCATGTTAAACAGCCTACAAAACATGATACTTGGTGTTCTGCCTGCATTGAGTAGATGCATGCTTCACACCCTCTTCCAAACTTTGAACAAAATGACTCCCTCTTCTCATCTTTACTGGGTTGCTGCTTCACTCAATACTCAGACACCTAACCCCATTGCAACTCATCCTGAACAAGGAGGCTGCTGCATCACAATGGAATTTCTGGAGGGACTGCCAACCTGGGATTATCTGTATCGGTTCTGGTATGGTTGAGAAGGATTTTGTGGTTAGCTTGATTGAGTAACACAAGATAGGTTTTGCGCAGATGAGCTTGCAGACTTAGTTTGAGTCCTATGCATCCCCAATCCATTCATAACAAAGACCTGCTTGAAATTCAGTGTGATTGAAGCGCTCTGCCTACTCCTTGCATGTTTTAAGTCTGCAGGTGATTTGAATGATCTAGCGATGCTGTATCAGCGACCAGCCAGTGCAACATCTGAAGTGGTGAATGAGCTGTCATTCTGGATTGATAAGAGGTGGGGTCAGCTGTTTGGATTTGACACAGAGGGGATACTTCCACCAGAGAAATTGGAGTCATATGCACATGCTATTCACAAAGCTGGTGCACTGATTGCTTCTGTTTGGGCATTTCTTGACTGCACAATCAGGGCAATGTGTCATCCATTCAGATACCAACAACAAGCCTACAGTGGCTATAAGAAAGTCCATTCCTTGAAATACCAGGCTGTAAAACTCCCAAATGGTCTGCCTGGTCACATACATGGGCCCGAAGTCAGACGGCATAATGATAACCAGTTACTCACAACATCTGGCCTTCTTGATTTTTGTGCAGCTCAAGCAGTTCACCCAGGCACCTCCGTGAACACACCCCCACCCCAGCGCTATCTCCAACTATTTGGTGATCCAGCTTATGGCAACAGCCATCATATCCTCAGCCCGTTCTCTGGTTCAGGGGAGCGTACCGATGAGGAAAAGAGGTGGAACGAGGCAATGGTGAGAGTGAGAATTGAGGTTGAGCATGGTTTCAGGGGTGTTGTCAGATTATGGCCATATCTTAATGCGTGGTGGAAACATCGAGTCTATGCTTCACCACTTGGCATTTACTATCATGTTGGATGTCTGCTTACCAATGCACACAACTGTCTTCGACCCAACCAGACTGCTCAGTACTTCAATTGCAAGCCACCAACATTGGAAGAGTATTTCCATTCCTGATTATATGTACAATGATATACAATTGTATGTCTACATTACACGTACATATCTACTACTTTTATCTGGTTATGAAATGGGTAGACTCGAGTCAGATGTTACACTTCAACTGATGGCTGCCTGGCAAGAGCATGAGCCCTCTCCACTTTGATTAATCCCTTGAGAATGTCGCACAGTTCCTCCCCCTGCTTTTTGGAACTTTCCATGAAGTTTTCCAGCCATTCATCAGTGGCCTTCTGATACTGTTCATGGCTTTTCATCTCTTGTCAGAGTGTCACAACGAGTTCCTCCTGAAATTTGAGAGTAGGATCGGCTAGGCGGCGGTGTTTCGACTTTTGAGGGTGTTTGTCTACAACATTCTGTATGTCGACTGAGCTCTGGGATGCAGTAGCTGATGACACTGGCCCAATTTCATCATCAGTGTCCATGGATTCAGCTGCACGGCATTTGCAATTGAGTGTTTGCATTGAAGCTTTGTGGAGGCTCTTGCCACCAAGGCAATCTGCCTCGTGTTTCTGCATCATGTAGAAAATTATGTTGCATACATTGTCAACCCACAAATTTGACTCACCTTCTTTATTTCTGACTTCTTTCCATCACTGGCTTCCTGCATTTCATCCCATTGTGTCTCCATCCTCTCTAGCAGTGCTGCAATCATGATAGCATCCATAGAACCATCAAGAAGTGTAGCAACTGATCTGACTTTCTCATCTGTGTTACTTGGATTCTAAATCATGATGTTCATCAAACTTGCATAATCATATTATTATCTGCTTACCTTCTTATACAGGACAAGGCCTTCAGCCTTAAGATGAAGTTGGTCTGTGCTGATGGCATGTTGGAACCCATTCTCATGCAAGTTCTCGTTAACTTTGTTCCAGTTATTTGTCTTCTCACCATACGGTGCAAGAAAAGGCATCTCCTCAATGACTGCATGTGCAATCAAGACAAGATCTTAAGATGAATACTTTTTCTTTGATGCACTGCCTTTCGCAGATGGATTTTGCTTGCCACTAGCACTGGAGGCAATCAATTTCCAAGCATCAGTGCGCTGTTCAGGTGCCTTGCGAGCTGGTATGGTGACTGGAGCTGGTTGGGCAGACATGGTGTTGACAATGTTAGAAGAGAGAGGTGCTGGGCTCGCAGGTATAAGGGCAACCTAAGCCTCTAGCAAAGGGAAATCCAAAGTTAAAATTATACTACATAATACAGGCATTGGGGACACACCTAGCAAAGGGAAATCCGAAGAGAAAACTCTAAGGATCCCCTTGCTGATGCCCAGTATATGTGAAGATGACAAAAATCAAATATAACCTAAAAATAGAAAAAGGCAGAGATAGGCGGATCAAGGCCACCGAATGACATCATACCAAGGGGTATGTGTCGGAAGGGGTACTCCGCCTCTAAATATAAGAGTGTCAACATGTACAAACATGATAGCAAGGGAAAATTAGTAATAAAATCTGGAAAAATCATAGAAAATGAAGAATAGAAGGAAACGAGGTGGGGAAAAATATAGGATGAACATAAAAAATAGGAAAAACACACAGGGCACCCCCCTAGTCCCCTTACATCACCCCCTCTCTAAGATGCATTGCCCCGATGCATTCGAAATTGCATACGACCAAAGTCCGTGACTTGAATGCAACGCAGTGCAGCAGTGTGCCGTCGGTGGAATTCCTTGATTAACCGAGGGGCATTTACATCAGACTCTTCAACCCATGAGTTCTCCTCATACCCATAACCCTGCCAATGTACCAAATACTGGAGTTTTCCTCGACGCAAATGGCTGTCCAAGATTGACTCGACTTTGTATTGGGGTTCTCCCTCGATCACTGTAGGTGGTGGTGGTGGGTGTGAATGGCATCCCGGGAATGGATCTGGGGGAGCTGGAAGCAATTTGATGACATGGAAGATGGGATGGAGTCTGGACATGGAGGCTGGGAGGCGTAGACAATAGGCATGCGTTCCAATGCACTTGACAATGGGGAAAGGTCCCAAGAAGCGATGAGCGAGTTTCTTGGATGGACGTGTAGTGGAGACGTCACTGGAGTCAAGATAAACTCAATCACCAACCTTGTACTGAGGGGTTGGGGAGTGGCATTGGTTGTAAAATCATGCCATGTCGTCCTTCGCCTTTGCTAAGGCTGCCCTTGCCTCCTCCAAGCTATCCCTCATGCGTTCTGTGAACTCATTCACTGTCTCGATGTGTGAGGGAGTTTGGCGAGGTTCAAATCCCATGCGTGGATGTCGTCCAGTGTCTAAGAGGAAAGGGATCTGTTGAGTGGAAGCATGGACATGGTTGTTGTATCCGAACTCAGCCAAAGGAAGGAGATCATCCCAATCGTCCTGGCATTCATTGACAAAGAGGCGGATGTACTGCTCCAGTTCCTGGTTGACTCGCTCCGTCTGGCCATCAGTTTGTGGGTGATAAGCAGTTGAAGCGAGGAGTTTGATCCCCAGGAGTCGGTACAGCTCACAAGTGAACTCTGCCATGAACTGAGGGCCACGATCCGAGAGGAAGGCACCAGGAAGTCCATGTAATTTCCACACGTGGTGGAGGTAGAGTCGAGTGGCACCTAGGGCACTGACAGTGGTGTGAGTGGGAATGAAGTGAGCGCATTTTCCCACTGAGTCTACTGTGCACATCACCGCATCAAACCCATTTGACTCTGGCAATTCCACCACAAAGTCGACGCTGACAACATCCCAATGACTCTCTGGAACAGGAAGAGGGTGTAGCTCACCAATAGGCTTGCGATGAGAAACCTTGGTGCATAAGCAAAGGTCACAAGTGCGACAATACTGACCAATGAGCCGTGACATTTGTGGCCACCAATAGTTCTGTGAGGTGAGCTCCAAGGTCTTCCAGCGTCCAGGGTGGCCAGCAATCTGTGAGTCATGGTGTTGGGACATGATGCGCTGGCGAAGGTCTGGGTCATTGGGAACATAGATGCGATCCCTGAAATACAACAAGTCCTCCTTTTCAGCCCACTCTGCCGCACGTAAGGAAAGGGTCGATCCCTTCCTCAGTTCTTTAACAGCTCGGGCGACAACATCCTCATGTAAACTGCTATGGTTTGCACGACGAATGTCACGTAGGATGTCCCGCTCCTCGCCCTGGGGTGCAATGCCTTCCAGTGCCCAAATGGTGAACAGGTCTGGCTGCAACAGCACAATGTTTTGGTTGTCACCGCTGCCATCCCCATGGTCTGCACGTCGGGATAGGGCATCAATCTTCCCCATGCTGCAACCCAGATGGTGGTGCAAGGAGAAGTCAAATCTAGATAGATACAGGGACCAACGAGCTTGATGACGGTTCAATTTCTTGGCCGTCATGAAGTACTCGAGATTCTTGTGATCCATCCAAATTTCCACCTTGTGTTGGGCACCCTCGAGGAAGTGTCGCCACTCCTCAAGCGCACGCATTATTGCCAACATCTCCTTGTCATGGATCTCGTAGTTTTGCTCTACAGCACTAAGGCTTTTGGAGTAGAACACAACAGGATGCCACTTCTGGTCCTCCAGAGACTGCTGAGACAACACGGCGCCCATTGCAAAGTCAGAACTGTCAGCTTCTACATGAAAAGGATGCGAATCATCAGTAAAGGTAAAGATCGGAGTGGAAGTGACCATCTCCTTAAGCTTTTTGAATGCCTCCTGTTGTGCATTATCCCACCTCCATGCCTCCTTTCCTGTCAAGTCGAACAGTGGTTGTGCATGATGTGAGAAATCCTTGATAAAATGCTGATAGAAATTGATGAAGCCCAGGAAAGACTGCACCTCCTTCTTGTTCATGGGCGTCAGCCAAGCTGTGACCCCGTTTACCTTGATAGGATCCATCTCCACTTGACCCTCCAAGATAATCAGGCCGAGGTACTCAATCTTGGTCCTTTCGAACTCGCATTTGTCCTGATGAAGGTAGAGTTTGTACCGTCGAAGTCGCTCCAGGACGAGGCACGTGATGTGATGGTGCTCTTCAACCGTGCGAGTGAAGATGAGGATGTCGTCGAGATAGATGCAGACAACACCTTCGAGGATGAGGTTGTGGAAGATGTCGTTCATCATGGTCTGAAAGGTGGCAGGGCTATTAGTAAGGCCAAAGAACATGACAAGCGGTTCAAAAAGACCACAGTTGGTAAGAAAGGCTGCCTTCCACTCATCTCCCTCCTTTATCCTCACATTATTATAGCCCCAACAGACATCAAGCTTGGTGAAGTATCGGGCTCCACAGAGCTGGTTTACGAGTTCAGAGATGAGGGGTAGTGGGTAGCAATTTTTGACCGTGATGTTGTTGAGCCTTCTGTAGTCTTGAACCGGTTGAAGTGAGCCATCCTTCTTCTTGACAAAGAAAAAGGAAGAGGCCATGGGTGACTTTGATGGTCAAATACGTCCAGAGGCCAGGTGCTCATCGATGAACTGGTAAAGCTGCCGTTGTTCTTCCGGAGAGAGAGGATAGACCTTGCAGGATGAAGGGGTTGTGCCGGGGGTGAGTTCAATCACGTGATCCCATGGCTTGCACACAGGAAGAGAGTCGAATGACTCCTTGGAGAACATGTCTTCAAACTCATGGAGATGAGGGAGTAAGGAGTTAGTAGAGGATTTAGCAGCATTGTTTTTGTGGAAGGCCTCGGCGAGGCATTGGGATATGTTTGATGTGGCACACACCTCATGCGATGAGCGAATCACAGTGTAGAAGATCTGATCACCCTCCTCCACTTCCTCTGGGTCCTCATCATCATCATCCGAGTCCAGCATTAGATCAGGAACCCCTTCCAATTCCACTTCAGGTATAGGCAGGGGTCCAGCACAACACTTCTGAGTACGTCGTATTGCCGCCTTCTGTCCACGACGTTCTTGCCTGGCTTCTGTGAAACACGTCCGACAGCGGGATGGACATCGGCTCATGGTAACCTCCCCGGTACACCAGTTGACCTCTGGGTTATGGTCTCAAAGCCATGGGTATCCCAAAATCACCGTTTGCTTTCCTAATTGAGTGACAGCAAAAAGGGCACGCTCACTATGATCTTTGTAATGGAGAACCAGGTCTGCAACCTCTCGGATGGCACCAGCTTCATTTGGGGATCCATCCACATTATATACAGGTATTGGACATGAGAGTGAGCGAGTATTTAGGTGATGTTGTTGTACCAGATGGGAATTGATGAAGAGACCAGTCGCACCAGAGTCCAGGAGCGCAGAGACACCGAGTATCTGTCCAGTGTCAGTCATCTGCAGTTCGATGGCTAGGTTTAAGGAATGTGCAGAGGGAGTGGATGCCACAATATACTTGCGTGGTAGTTTACGCTCCCATGATTTAATTTTGGGACATGGAGTAGAAGGAGAGATGGGGAGAGCAGGTATGTCTTTAGCCAACTTCGAAGGGTCAGAGAGGGGAGCGGTCACAGAAATGGATTCATTCTCCGGGGATTCAACTGACAAGACTTCAAAGCGGTTATTGACAGGCAGTGAGGGCATACGATTCACTCGCTGCGAATAGGAAAATCCTGCTCCTCTACAACTTCCAACTTAATCTCCTCTGCAACTTGATCCTTCGCTTCCTCAACATCTACAAGCGCCAACAAATCTTGCAGGAGTTTGTCTTGTCCCTCGGGGGTGAGCATGCGGATATCCTGACGATGGGGACACGCTCCAGCCCTGTGTCCAGGTTCCCCACAACGGTAGCAGAGATCCAACTTACGTGCACGGCTGCGGGCTGCATCAACATCCATTGGTACTGGGACATTGACGGCTGGTGTGGGAGTTTGACAAACAGGAATGGGGTTAGGGTGGGGGAGGCTTCGATTGAAGGTGTAGGGCATATGAGTGGTAGTTGGAGCACGGAATGCAGCATTAAACGCCGCATTTGTGAGTCGGTTCTCGTCACAGAGTGAAGCAGCTTCATACCAAGCAAGGATATCATCGTCCGCTGGGCGCCCTTCCAACATCTGTGCAATCTGGTCCTGAATTTCTCGGTTGAGCCCCCGTCGGAACTTCACCACCACTGGTAACCCACTCCCATATCCTGCCATGTCCACCAAATCCTTGAACTCATCAATATAGTCGTCCATGGATCGATGTCCCTGGTGGTAAGCGGATGACTCAAGTTGTGTCACTGCTCGGTGGCGTTCATTGAGGGGGCAGAAGTGGCGTATGAACTCAGCTCGAAAGTCACCCCAAGTGGAGAAAGGTAGAGAACCGAGTTCTTTAGTTTGACATAGGATACGGTCCACATAGAGATAGGCGCGTTCAGATTTCATGTATGTGAAGGCCCAATAAATTTTTGCAGCCTCATCGACGAATTGATGTGACTGGAGACTAATGTATAACTCACAGGAATTAAGGAATGCACATCCCTGCGCATGTGCACCATTAAATTCGGTGGGGGGGGGATGGTTTGATCTGGGCACGTTCCTTAGTGGATGCGTTTGGCAAAACGTCGTTGTTGGGTGCACTTGGAGTCATAAAGGGGGAATTATTGGTCATAGGGTTAGCCTGGAGGGCCCTAACAAAGTTTTCAATTGTAGATTTAAGCGAGTCGATTTGCGCGTGCATTCCGGAAACATCGCTTTCAAGCGTGTCGAAGCGTTCTGATGCATCCATGTCGCTAGGGAGCGCGTTTGGTGAAAATGGCGGCATAATAAAGGCAAGATTATCTGGAACAGTGTGTAGGGACTCTGTGGAGCTTTGGGAAGCATTGTCCAGTCCGTACCTGCCTATCTTGGGCAGCGCGTTCACGATTTTCGGGCCTTAGGGGAGAGTTTTCTACTATAAGGGCAACCTAAGCCTCTAGCAAAGGGAAATCCGAAGTTAAAATGATACTACATAATACAGGCATTGGGGACACACCTAGCAAAGGGAAATCTGAAGAGAAAACTCTAAGGATCCCCTTGCTGATGCCCAGTATATGTGAAGACAACAAAAATCAAATATAACCTAAAAATAGAAAAAGGCGGAGATAGGCAGATCAAGGCCGCCGAATGACATCATACCAATGGGTATGTGTCGTAAGGGGTACTCTGCCTCTAAATATAAAAGTGTCAACATGTACAAACATGATAGCAAGGGAAAATTAGTAATAAAATCCGGAAAAATCATAGAAAATGAAGAATAGAAGGAAATGAGGTGGGGAAAAATATAGAACGAACATAAAAAATAGGAAAAACACACAGGGCACCCCCCTAGTCCCCTTACAGCAGGACTATGAAGCAGAGAACTGATAGGAGGGAGTGAGGGGTATGTCAGTGGGTCAACTTGTGCATGGGTGGATGGAGGTGCAATAGTGGCATATGCAGAGGGCGTTGGCAGTCGATACCCCTGTGCCTGTAGCTGGTGACCTTCTACCAAGTTTGGGTGGATGTACTCGTACTCAGTATCATCACCATAGCCATACGTAGGAGGCAGGAGGTAATGAGGGTCTCAAAGTTTTGTGGTGTTGTTCTTGTAAGGGGACTAGGGGGGTGCCCTGTGTGTTTTTCCTATTTTTTGTGTTCGTCCTATATTTTTCCCCACCTTGTTTCCTTCTATTCTTCATTTTCTATGATTTTTCCAGATTTTATTACTAATTTTCCCTTGCTATCATGTTTGTACATGTTGACACTTTTATATTTAGAGGCAGAGTACCCCTTCTGACACATACCCCTTGGTATGATGTCATTCAGCGGCCTTGATCCGCCTATCTCCGCCTTTTTCTATTTTTAGGTTATATTTGATTTTTGTCGTCTTCACATATACTGGGCATCAGCAAGGGGATCCTTAGAGTTTTCTCTTCAGATTTCCCTTTGCTAGGTGTGTCCCCAATGCCTGTATTATGTAGTATAATTTTAACTTCGGATTTCCCTTTGCTAGAGGCTTAGGTTGCCCTTATAGTTCTCAGTGAAGCAAACATCAAGATTTTCGAGGAGTTTAGATTGTAGAGGCATGGCTGCAGTATGTTTTGTTGTACCATAGGTTCTTGTCGACTTTATATCTCATCCAACACATCAATGACATAGCTATTACTTCCAAAAAGCGTTAGAACAAGGAGCTACTAGAAGACTAGAAGAGTGGTGCAGTGGCACTGGTGGTGCGAAGAGTTGCTGGTACTGACAAGTAGAACAAGCAGATAAGTTTCTCTTTACTAGGAGTGGTGGTTCAGTGCGCCATAGTCAACGAGACATAACTTATAAGACACAAAACGTGTTCAATCCTGCAACTATGCATCAGTTTTGATCAAGCAGTTCTGGGTCACATGCAACAAATAACTGAGCTGGATTGAATGATGAATCACTAGTGGAGCTGGTGGGAATACTCAAAGCTTGGCATTTTTCCATCGTTCGGTTCCACTTTGAATGGGATTGCTGAAGTGCTCTATTGAAGTTTTTCACTTTCTGCTCAATTCCTCGGGCGCAGATTTGGTTAAAAGTTGCCCATTACAAAGCCTTAGTGAATTTTTCAATTTGTCACGCAAAGTAACGTTTATGACACGTGATCTCGTCGATTATGAATGACGACTATCTTACAATACTGCGCTGCAAACAGGAAACGAGACTTCAATTCATGTCCCCTTCCTACATTTTCACCACTGAGTTCACCCACCCCATAACCGGTGATCCAAACTCCCCATTCCACCATCTCTCAACCTCCCGCTGACCAGTGTTTGCAACAACCAAGGCATCATGACCAGCCTTTCTGATCCACTCTCCATCAGTGGCAGCAATGACAGACCCAGCCGTAGTAATCGCTCCGGCGACTGGGATCACAATGGAGTACGTCATTCCCCAACTCTGGAGGATCGCAAACGCGCTCCCCGCAGCAACAGTGCCTCCCATGGTTGATTGCCATGCAGCAGCCAGTGAACCTTAAAAACATCGATTTCCAATCGGTGGGCAGAGGAAAAACAAAAACCATGAACTTATCTGCGACAGGGCCCAACGATCCGAAGCCCGCCATCGCCAGTGGACTACACATCAAGACGATTCCGATGATAAAGAAGGCCGTTGGCCATGGGTGAGCCTCAACGTGAGCCTTAAGCGCATTGAACAATCCGTTATAGAAGTGGGGATCAGCTAATGTGGAGAGTAGCTGGCCGATAAGGTGTTGGAGATCGGCGTTTGCGGCAATTTTATCAAGAAGGGAAACCACAGCCCCAACGAGAGGCTGACCTCCATTAGACTGAATGAAGGTAGCGACAAGAGCATGGATGTCTTGGTTTCGCAAGTCATCGAGGGCGCGGGAGTGGTGATCAATGGTAGACATGGTGGCTGGTTGTCGTTACTACTTATGATCAATCTGAAGATGTCCAGTTAGACGCCGTCTTTATAACTAGTGTCTGAGGCTTGTCTCACTCAGGTGATTCTCACGGGCCTCGAAGAGGCCTTGATTCGCAGCCGCGAATCACAGCTGCTTAGCTCTACATAGCTATTTTGCGCTAATTAGCCGGTGAATTAGCCTATTTCGCAGGTGAATTAGCCCATAGTAGGACTAGTATACTGTGTACTCCACTCGTCATTTTGAGGCTGATGAGTTAACGTTACTGCCTTCCCTCTATTTTGAGATTGGTAGTATTGGACACCGAATATCCAGCTCCCTCATCTGCATCTCCGAGAATGTCGAGTAGGAAGGCAGAGGTGATATCGAAGGTGTCTGCAATAAGAAAATTACGTGTGGACTGAGTAAGCACGGTAAATTTGAAACGCTGTTAGCGATGAATTTTTCGCTGCAGCGCTGTGTTAATTATTAAACTCATCTACGCCTACTAGAGACTAAGGCTAGCTAAATAGCTACCCTCGACGGATCATGTTACAAACAGATTGCTACATATGTTCGGTTCATTATCTCAGATGGCATGCCCTTTCAACAGGAAATTTTAGATTTTTAGGTAGTAGTCGGCTGGCTGTACATGGGACGTCTGATTCACCCTATTTCGCGACCATAATCATACCATTCCATCATAGGTCGGCTAATTAGCGTGAATCACACCGCAACCCTATTTATAACCAAAACCGTTCGTTGGAATGTCGTGAGATATCACATATCACAGACCGACCTTAAAGTTGTAAAGAATGGCCGCGGTTTGTTCCGATAAATCGTTACAACCAGTCATTACAACGGCTGCCTGATATGGCTCGCGCTCGCAGTGGCTGGCTGGTGGACCTCGTCGTCTGTCTTCATTGTCATCCGCCACTGGCGGATCCTGGGGCTTACTCATCCTTTGCTCATATTTAGACACCTGTCAGATTCCCCCATATATATCTACTAACTCGTCATCTTCTCACCATCTTATCTTTCCCTCTTATGTTCACTATAGCCACCGCTGTATATTCCCTGTACCTTCTCGCTTTCATTATATACTCTGATCCTATTCTGTTCTGGCCGAATCAGTGAAGCTTAACTCTAATTGAGGTAAGCTTACAGCCTTGTTCTCAATAAATTGAGAACTCAGAATGTCAGAAAATCACATACAGAAACATCCTGTCTTTCAGATGAAATTAATATCCTTTCGGATTGAAAACTAACCCTAGAAGTCAGAAAATCACAAGCTGAAACATCAAATCTTTTGGATGATATTCATACCCCCCCCCCCCCCCCCCTAGATTAAAAACATCCCCTAGATGTCAGAAAATCACATACAAAAACATCCTGTCTTTCAGATGAAGTTCATACCTTCCTGTTGGATTAAAAACATCCCCCACTTTTCATTCTCTTGTGAAATGAAATTTCATCCCATTGACATATGGAAATTTTGTAAAATAATACACATGAATTCCATACCCTAAATGGCTTAAATATATGGGCTGAAAATTCATCCCAAATTCATCCACCACGAATTCAGCCATTTAAATTAGAAAATTCATGTTTTGGCACTTAGATGGCTGAAATCACTACCGTGCTGGGTACACAGTGACAATAGTATTATTTTGCCTCGAGAGATTGATTAATATTGATTAATATCGATTGCAAATAGAGCAAAATTGAAGCTTATACGGCGTCATTTCAACCCTATGTATATATATCTAAAAACATTCAAATGGATATGACGTCATTTGACCCAACAGAAAATGGAAGGTTGATCAAAAATATCTGAGAAGTCGTTTACTATATAGTCCTGGAACGTTATATTCAAATTTATTCATTATTATATTTCTGTCAACCGTAATACGGCCATATTGATGGACGGTGGTTAAGTAGTTTCGCCTTGCAGGGTGATCCTCAGAGTAACATCTTTGGATCTCCCTTGCAGGTTGCCCTTACAGTGTTGCAAAGAATCTGCTGGGTGAATAGTGCTTACTATGTAACACAAGATAAGAACTTGTACCCAATAACAATATGGACTTGCACCTGCCAGCAATCAATGGCCCTCTCCACCAAGTTCATTTGTAGGGTATCCACCACTCGGAGATATGTATTCTTGCGAGTTGAGTCACAATTGGCATTACATGATACACTATCCAAAGATAGAAAGCTATCAGATCAAGCAACAAGGACGTAGTAAATACAAATGTGCTAGGAACAGTCTGCGGGTTGAAACGCAGAGGTAAGTACCAGTTAAGAACAGGAGAGGGTGATAGAATAAGACAATCATATCAAATCAAATAATGTCCCAAAGTTCCTCCAAGGCACAGCAGAACTAAAATGGCAAATATTTTTTATAAATGAGGATAGAGATATGGATGCAACACCTACCTTGCCACAAGCAACACTGGCGCTCAAGGGATAATCGCTGATACTAATTTTTTCGTCGACATATCCATCTGCAAAGTCGTCTTTGCCCCGAGCCATAGCACCGACGAACACTGCAATAGAGTGTGTGGTGGGGATAGTAGGTAGGTAGGATGACAGACGTTGGGTAGGAGCATCACCCGATAATGCTATGTAGAACGGCCTCAGGTCGACATTGAAAGACGACGCAATTCAACTCACTGATTTTGATAGTGTTAGGAGGGAGATGATCGATGACCGGGTTCTGTAAAAATTCGAGAACGAAATTTGGAACAGATAAGAAAAGAGTTCACTTTGATGACTTTGAGTAACTTCTCAGGGCCATTTACTCCTCGAATAGATAATTTGTGAAGGAGTTGAACTTAAGGATTCAACTTCAGATCAGGTACATACGTGAATGTTAAGCTCACCCATTAATCCGCTGAACCTTTTGAAGGTCCTCGGGATGCGAACGTGTGGATTTACTTCAATGAGCACCCCCTTAGCAGTATGAATGAAGACCTGAAGAAGTCCAGCTTTATTCAAGGGGGAATCTAGCAATGTCAATAAGCACTTTGAAAGGGTTGTCAGAGATAACTATGCACGGAGAATAAAATCAA
Source organism: Tricholoma matsutake (assembly GCA_026075535.2). Lineage (NCBI taxonomy): Eukaryota > Fungi > Basidiomycota > Agaricomycetes > Agaricales > Tricholomataceae > Tricholoma > Tricholoma matsutake. The sequence continues at coordinate 8,391,154 of AP026543.1, read as the reverse complement.
GTTAACCTGGTGTGTAATATCGGGTCTGGCGTCTGCGATATCTCTCCCCGTCTTAGCCAGGATGCCTTGATGATCGTCGCAGTTTAACAGAGTGTATTTTACTTCTCCATCGCCCTTTCTATTCCTTCCTTTACCGTTACTTCCTCCCCCGGATATACGATATGTTTCTAGACATGCTTGTTCAAGGATGACATAAAGGCGACGAGCAGGTGTAGCTATTCCTCCACGGGGAACGTATGCCTGTACAGGCAGCATAGCTGGATTAGGAATGTTGGGAACGGGCGTGTGGAGATTTGGGGGGGCAGTCGACAACATTTTGTTGCGAAGTTTTGAAGCCGGAAGTGGACGAGTGAGTCTTTCCTTGGGAATGGTAGAAATCGGGTTTAAATAATCGGTGGATGCTGATTTGCCTTCTTGAGAAGAGGGATCGACTTGCATATCGTGATCATGGCTAGACCTGTTTTCGTTTATTTCTGCCTGGTCTGCGCTCAGGGACGGACTCTGCTGACGTCTGCGTTGATGGGGTCGCTCGCCTGATGTAGAATTTGGTCGTGGTGGAAGGACGATGGTTGGCGAAGTAACAGTACCGCTGAGATCGTAGAGATGGTCACTGTTGTCGATAGAACCAGAATGGCGCCGGCGACGAGTGGGTATAGTCGCGCTATCACCAAGCATGGTTGTATTGAGTTCGAAGTTACTTGAATTGCATTTCAAATCTTCTACTTGCCAGTTTCTCACGAGCAACTGGTCATTCAAGAAATAGTGTTGGGCGGTAAAGGTAAGATATCGTCAACAAGATTCGGGGTCAAAATGTCAACACAAATGGTCGCTGGGCATTAACGTAAGGATGTACTACCCCCACACAAAACTTCAACTACTATTCTAGCTTTCTCTCTTCTCACTTAGAAGCATTCTGCAGGTCAAGAATCAGCAGAGGTCATGAAGAGAAAGGAGCCGGTACGCACTGCGATGGACAATGCCAGGGCCGGATTCGTCGTACTCCTGCTTAGAGCACCACAAGTTTTGGAAGGTACTGAGAGAAGCCAGGATGGATCCACCAATCCATACTGAGTATTTTCGCTCAGGAGGGGCGACAATCTTGACCTAGTTATCGTTCAGGATGGAGGAAATAAACTGGATGAATTTAGGTGTGGAATATTTACAAACCTTCATACTGGCCGGAGACAGTGAAGTAAGCTCTTTCTGCATGCGATCGGAAATACCAGGGAACATAGTTGTGCCACCGGAAAGGACAACATTGCCGTACAGATCACGACGGATATCGAGATCACATTTAAAGATGGAGTTATACCTAAATGGATGGATGAGGACAAAGTGGCCTCATGGCTAGGCAGACGCAACTCACGTAGTCTCGTGGATGCCAGCCGCTTCAAGCCCAAGGAACGCAGGTTGGAACAGAGCTTCAGGCGCTCGGAAGCTGCCATAGAGCATGTCAGAATCAGAGGTCGTCGGAGAGACGAATAACTTACCGCTCGTTACCAATTGTGATAACCTGACCATCAGGAAGCTCGTAACTCTTCTCCAAAGCAGAGGACTGAGCGGCAGTCTGAAGTTCCTGTTCAAAGTCCAGAGCTACGTAGCAGAGCTTTTCCTTAATGTCTCTGACGATTTCACGCTCGGCAGTGGTGGTGAAAGGGTATCCTCTTTCCATCAAATTCTTGATAAGAAAATCAGTGAGATCGCGACCGGCAAGATCGAGCCGCAAGATGGCATGGGGTAGGGCGAAACCCTCGTAGATGGGGACAGTATGTGTGACACCGTCACCAGAATCCAGGACGATACCAGTAGTGCGACCAGAGGCATATAGAGAAAGGACGGCTTGAATGGCAACATAGAACGCGGGTGCATTGAAAGTCTCAAACATGATTTGGGTCATCTTTTCACGATTGGCTTTCGGATTGAGGGGCGCTTCTGTCAGAAGGACAGGGTGCTCCTCTGGGGCGACACGAAGTTCATTGTAGAAAGTGTGATGCCAGATTTTCTCCATGTCGTCCCAGTTTGTGACGATGCCGTGTTCGATGGGGTACTTCAAGGTAAGGATGCCACGCTTTGACTGGGCTTCGTCACTGGGTTGATTGGGTTAAAATGGAAAATGGAACGACTGAGATGGTAAGATAATTACCCTACATAGGAATCCTTCTGACCCATGCCCACCATTACACCCTGATGACGTGGACGGCCGACAATGGAACTATTAAGGCAGAGTTAAAAAAGCAAAGAGTGACGATGGTGGAGAACATACGGGAAAACTGCACGAGGGGCATCGTCACCTAATAGAGATCAATGTGGTTATCTAAAGCGCAGGATATGAAAGAATATTACCAGCAACTGCAAAATGTGTGAATTAGATGGAGTAATCGATGTAGTAAAGATATCGACGTACAGCCAGCCTTGCACATGCCAGAGCCGTTATCGATAACCTAGTGGGATAAGAGATGGGAATAGATAAAACCGTGAAAGACATACAAGCGCTGCAACTTCGTCCTCCATGTTTGATTATTCGTAAAGATGAGAGATGGAACTGGAGATGAGCGATATGATATGTTTATTTATTTATTTTGTAAATTGCGCAGCAGCGGAGAAAAAAAGGGAAGCTGAATGAGCCGGATATGCTGCGAAATGCTGCGGATATTACCTTGAGAGGTGGTGAACTCGTAGGCGATGAGAGCGTTGAAGAAGGCTGTGGTGAACGGTGGTGTCTCAGCAATTGGCGCAGTTATTTACCACTTTAGGGCAGGTTCACTATAGCTTTAGGGCAAGACATTGCCTTTTCAGGCAACTCTAACCGCGTTTCGACGCGTCATTCTTCTCCTCATTCATCATGCCTCTAGAAGCTACCATGATGATCATTGACAATTCAGAATATATGCGCAATGGCGACTATCAGCCAACAAGATTCGAGGCCCAGTCTGACGCTGTCAACACTGTCTTTCAAACAAAAATTGACTCAAATCCGGAAAACACTGTTGGTATCATGACTATGGCCGGGAAAAGGTACTTTTTGGTTTCCCCATTTACCTTGAAATAAACCACTTTCACCAGTCCAGAAGTTCTCGTGACACATACGAAGGATTTGGGTCAGATACTCCAAGCACTACATACAACCTCCTCAAAAATAGGTGGCCAGATTGACATTCCAACTTCAATTGCTATTGCACAGCTTGCACTGAAACATCGAGAGAACAAAAACCTTCGTCAGCGTATCATTGTCTTTGTTGCTTCCCCTCTTGATGGCCAAGCCGCGGATGAGAAAGCAATGGTCAAGCTTGCCAAGAAACTAAAAAAAAATAATGTTTCTGTCGATGTCGTCTGCTACGGAGACGGTATCGAAGAAACAAACGAAGACGGTAAGACCGTTCTCAGGGCATTTGTAGAAAACGCAAATAGTGACGACAATTCGTACGACTCCTCATCCTCAATCTTGACGTCCTTCTGACCGTTTCACAAAGACACATCCTCTCCGTGCCTCCCGGTGCACATCTATTATCTGACGCGCTAATATCCTCTCCCATCCTGTCTGCCGATCGCAGTAGCAGCATTCCCGACGAGCTCACTGGTGATAGTGATGGCGCTATGCCAACCGGCTCTGGCGCAAATAACTTTGAATTTGGTGTGGACCCAAGCCTTGACCCGGAATTGGCCATGGTTTGTCGAACTCCTTACTACTCATCAGACTCAGGCTACATCATAAATCTAGGCTCTCAGAATTTCCATGCAAGAAGCACAAGCAAGAGAAGCAGCGGAAGCGGCTTCGTCATCTACAGTACCCCCTGCAACATCAACACCAGCACAAACGAGCACAGAACTATCTACAGCGACCAGAGCTGCGGAGGCACCAGACAACGAGGAAGAAAGACTACTTCAGCGAGCACTCACGATGTCTGAAGGAAGAGATGTTGAGATGGAAGGAGCAGATGTAGATGAAGATGAGGACGAAGATGCGGCTATTGCCAGAGCAATTGAAATGAGCATGAGAGGAGACGCAGAGGAAGAGGAAGAAAGAAAGAAGTAGTCTTAAGCTAGTCGGTGTCTTCCTCATGTCAAATACCAGGTGGTTAGAGTCATCAAGAAACAATGAACTACCAATATTAATGCAACCTCTGTTGCAGTCCTCGAGTGGATCGAAACACCGATGGACCCTATGCTGAAGCCATAATTGTATGATCCAATTACAGAAATCCAACTCGATACAATTCTAGTCTAGCCGATGAGTCTTTGATGCTCGATATCCTTCTTCTGGTGGAAGGTCATCGGCGATGAGCCGCTTTATCCCAAAACCAACGAGGCCGAGAACGACAACAAGGAAGAACATTGAGCGCAGGGGATAAGTAACGACATAGTCTGCAAAGGAGGTCATCTTCGTGTTCAGATACTGATGAATATGATAAGAAACAGACGAGGCTGAAAATGAACATCACAAACCCTAGCCATTCGCTCCACGAAGTTCTCAGAATGCTTGTAGTTTAAACTGCCACCTGCAGCTGCCTCAACAGCGGAGAATAGACTGGCAGGGGATGTGAGTCTAATGCGAGAGTCGGAGGAATCTTGATCATAGTAAATCAAGCGCTACGTCGGACGCTTGTTAGTGAAAGATAAAAAAGGGAATATGGGGGACGCACCCTATGATCTGAGATGATTACGGGCACATCGTCCAAGGTACCAGATCCATCATATGCCATCCTGATACCATACATGCTCTTCATCCAATCGCCCCACTTGTCCATATCCATCCAGGTGAATATCACTTCGCGTCCATGAACCATCCCGGTCCCCGACGTCCGTATTCTCCACTTCTTAGCCAAATGCCTGAAGTGCTCTTCTACCTTGGTCTTGTGCCCTTCTGTCACGGCGGCAATCACCACCAGCGGCGCTTGCGGGGCGTTCATCACCTTCTGGAAGGTATCTTGTGTCAGCTCTGTGGTTGTACTAAGACGGTGGGAAAGTAGCCAGAATTTGAGCTTCTCGTCCGTGGAGGTATGTTCGTAGAGGATGGATGAAGGCGTATTTGAATCGTGATCCTTCAATGCCACAAGCGCCCACGTGCTTGTCTCTTGGGTAAAGAAGCGTGTTAGAAGTGCAGGGGCCGAGGATGAGAAGATGGGGGGGGAGCCAAGAAGAGGGCTAGCTGCCTTTTGGACTTTATCCTGATATTTATTTAGTGGTGAATGCTAGGCGAGATGAGTGCACATACAAGAATCTTGGTATCAGAAGCAGAATGGAGCAGAAGGTAGAGAACGTCATGTTCCGCAACAAGAGTGTCAAGCTGTTCTGGTCGTATACCTTTGACCCCACTGAGACAAGATGTGAGTATCAGCCATCAGAGAAAGCTTCAACGGCTTACGCTGCAGTCGCATTCTCAGCGAAAAACTTCAACTGATCTAATTTCCGGCCACCATTATACTCTATACTCTGACCTTCCGCTGGGAAATATAGCAGTGTGGGATAGCCTTGTATATTATGGGAATTGCACAACGTGCCAAGCTCGTCACAATTGACTTCGGCAATTGTGAGTTTGTTCTGCATATGTCGCGCCAACTCCTTCCATGCTGGAGCTAATTTCTTGCAGTGACCACACCAGGGGGCGAAGAACTTGACAAACATGGGCCCCTTGGATCGAATGGCTGCAAAAGACTCGGAACTGAGCTCAAGAACCTGACCAACTGGGTTTGCAATAGCGCGTGGTTCCTCTGGAACCGTAGAGGAAGAGCTTGCATAGCTCTGGACAAAGCTCACGAGATCCGGGAGCGTTCTATCACCTGAATATGTCGTCGATTGGCCGTTGTGGTAGTAAATGATCATGGTTGGATAGCCTGAAATGTGATTTTCGTCGCACAAATCTATGGAAGGGATGTTTGAATCAAAAACGGTTCGAGATTAGTGTTACATACCGCCGTACATGTTACAGTTAACTTGTGCAACAAGAACACTAGGCATGCTCGTTTTCGCTTCTTCAAAAAGTGCCTTCCACGTTGGAGCGAAATTAGTGCAGTGCGGACAGGTAGGCGAATAGAATTCAATGAAAGAGAGACCTGAGGTCGGAAACGTATCTGGGGTGAGCTGTGGAACCCCATCGTCGCGAAGGTCAACCGGGCTAGCTGATATCAGCAGCACCGAAAGGAATAGAGATACTGGGAGTTGTCTAAAGACAGATAACAAGTGCATAACGAGCGGTTCGAAGGTAAGGGTAGCCAGTACAACCAAGGTGACTTATAAACCAAAACTCAAACATGTATTACATGTTGTTTCACTTGTTGCGTTACGCTTGATGGAATCTTTCTCCTTTCCAACCTTTCCCTCCAATTACTCTGCAGTTTATGCTACTCTTTATACAGACATCAAGAATGCTATTCCCTTGAGAAGACGCATCATCGAGGCTGCAGCGATGGACGGAGAAGAGGGAGACCGAGAACGTGAAGCCGTTAATTTTGCTTTTATCAACGCTCGTCTTGTCGGTCAACCGCCAGTCCAGTTGTTCGAATCTTACAGTGGTGTAGATAACTAGCCTTCTGCATCTTCAGACTGCTGTCTATCAGGCGATCCTTGCGGCTCAGAGTACGCTTCGAACCAAGACTGTGCATTCCGAAGTCCTATGGGCACTCAATCCGACGAATAATGTACTCCTGTTCTTTGTGCTTTGCCCTGATATTGACCCCGAATAGATCACAGAAGCTATACGAAGATATGGAGTATCCGATACTACTAGCGCTCTGTTTGTAGTCAGGATTGACGGACCGAATATGTCGCCCTCAGAGATTCAAGACAAGATGAACGCTGTTGTTTCTGGAACGGTTGTTCCCGTTAGCGTGTTGGAGACATTGACAAATTGGACCACGATTAAAAAGGTATGAGAATAGCTGTAGGGAATGGCAATCAGCACTAACATTGTAACAGTATCATAAATTAGAGGTCGAAAGAAAGGAGATGGTGGATAACATAGTAGTGAGTACGGTTGCCATGAAGAGTGTACAGTAGATTACGTAACATGCCGATAATACCCGCCTCATCCCGGATATGCCCGATGACTTATATGTCGTACTTATCTTAGTCGTTGTCGGCGGCGTTGTCTTAGAGAACGACAATGCTACCAAAAGTAGCCACTCACATCCTCCACACAACATCTCGTGCTGCAGCTTCCATTCAGAATCAGTCCCATACCATCAGAAATGTTCTCCAGCTACAGTCTTCCCCATGTCCTTCCTCTGGTACAGGAAACCTAGCGCCATGGAACACTCCTGGGAGCTCAAACTCGGGAAATAATGGTCCTGGCACTGGCGGCACAAAGTATAACCACCCTGGTAGCCGTTTCCACAACGGATACACTGTGAGCTATATACATATCAGCCCCCTCGAGGTAACTAACTCATCTCTTATGCGACGTTAGGGACCCGCTCGGACTCTTACACAAGCCAATACTACAATTCTATCGTCCCACGATGGACCCCAAAGCCAGACCGATGACACCGAGGAGCTCCCAAAGCGCGTCGTTATCCCCACTACCAAGAGGACGCGCATCCGTAGTCGCAGTCTATCTATACCTGTCCAAGGACCTCGTGAACATACCGAAAAATTAGGCGTTTTACAGACCATCCAACTTCATTCTCGGTCTCGACATGCCTTCACCTCGACCTTGTCTACTGACAGCGCTGCCATCCTATCGGAGTCCCACCGACAATCTACCATCGATACAGATCATCCGCCACTCCTAACCCGTCGCAACTCTACCTCTGTGCCCTTGTCTTCAGAGAGGCTTGATCCTACCATATCATCTCCAACTCCAGTTTTTGTTCGTCATAATACAACCTCTGCTTCCAGTCCTATTTCCGTCGATACAATCGACTTACCTCCACTTCCCGGCTCTCCCATTCCAGCCATCTCTTCGCTTCCTGCCACAAATCCTGCGGCGCCTCAGACAGCGGAACCCCCAGAGCTACAAGAATCATCGCAAACTTTGTCAGAAGCTTACGCTCGTCTTCGAGATGCTCGTAATAGTGGAGATCCATCAGTTGTTGCTGACGCTGTCCGTCAATTCCGTCAGACATCCACTACTCCCTCTGTTCGCGAATATAACATGGCTCTCGAAGCGCTGCGTTACACGCGTCGATCCGGGGAACCTCTTCACATGATCCTAGAGACGTATAATGCCATGCTAAAACATGCACTTCTTCCTAATTTACGGACCTATACTCTTCTCATCTATGCCTTGACTGATCGTGACCACGAGGTTCAAAAGCTAATCCACGTTCTTGGTATGCGCCTCAAACATCACAAACTCACTGGACGAGATGAAACTGTTACACAGGAGTTAGATCAACGACGAATCGAAAGTTTACGAACAGAGAACAACTTCACCTCCGCAATGTCCCTTTTCGAAGCTGTTTTGTCCTTGAACGGAAATCAACGTTGCCCATATGGCTTATATCAAGTACTCATGCGCTCATGCGCGTATCATGGCAGCATCGACAACGCCATCCACGTATTTGCGCAGCTGGAGAAGAGACCCGCTGGACTACCTACTGCCATTGTTTATAAATATCTCCTTCAGACGTACGCGAATGCAGGAGACATCACAGGCGCTGAAGAAGTATTCAATGACTTCTCGATAGCTTGCAAACGGGGCGCAATCGAATGGAATTCATCCAAGGATCCGGAAGCACCCCGACGTGCACACATCCAGTTATGGAATCAGATGATCGAAGCGTACTTCCGTTGTGGCATGCCCGACAAAGCCGTTGAAATTGTTGACAAGATGATGCGCTCGACAGCAGGACCCATGTTTCAAGCTGCTGACGTCCCCCCTCCCGCTACATCAACCTTTACCAACGTTTTGTCCGGATTTTGTCAAGTGGGAGACGTAGCGACAGCTCTTGTGTGGTTTGAGCGTCTTCTTGAGCAGACTCAAGCCCCCGACAATCCTTTCGAACCAAGTGGAGCGGCCATGCGCCCTGACACCGTTGCGTGGTCTGTTATGCTAGATGCGCTCGCGGTCAAGGGTATGGTGAACGACCTGAACAGGATTTTTTCGTTGTTCCTCGAAGAAGCGAAACATCATGGGTTGGATATTACACCAAATCAGAGAGCTATTGTCTTCGCTGCCAATATGCAGAGGCTCAACAAACTTGATGCTGAGCAGACGGTACGGACATTGGAGTTCTTGATGGAGCATACGATTATGGAAGATTCTGGACAACGATTTCGTCAGGCAGACATGATTACACAGATTTGGGAGGCATATCTTTCTAAGGGCATGTACGACCGTGCTATCTCCGTTCTGGTCAACTTCGTTGGTGCCGAGATCAGGAAGAATCCGAGGGATGCTGATCTGTCACCCAATGCTATCCTTCAGACACTTCAGAGGATGCAACTGGAGTTCACAAGGCAACTTTACGACAAGACTGGAGGAGTAGTATCATTTGCAGTAGTCCTCCAGCTTGCCCGTATAGCTGACACTGTCAAGGTCATGCAGCAAGAGGAGTACACCCCATTTTTTTTGCATTCGTATGCCCTGTCGCGGAAATCCGGCACCCTTCCAGTCACAGATATGGATAGAAGAGACTGGGAACTTATCTTATATGCTGCATTGGAAGTGGAAACGGCTGCTATGAACGGAAGACCTCTGCATAGTCACATCCCAGAATACGCCTTTGAAAGGATACCTTCTCTTCTCCGTGATCTAGATCGACACAAAATTGCGCTGGATGAAATGCACCCCAACCTCGTGAGGCGCATAGTCAAGTTATTGGTCACGCAGTGCGGTGTTGATGAACTCGCATGGATCTCCGAGGTTCTCGGCCCGTCGTACCAAGGCCTGCTAGATGGTACGGAAGGACAACCACCTGCGGTCGAACGGGCCCTTCGGTCACCTTCGCCCGGAATTCCTCAGGATGCACACCAGCCCTTACCAGATGCATCCCAGCTGATCCTCGATCGGTACCAGACTTTATTTATCGAGGAGGCCCTACAGGAGAACAGGCCGTCGTACCGGCGCAGTGCCGCCATTGAAGCCTATAATAGGTTCTGCCAAGGGATGGAAATTAACAAGGCCCCCTCATCATCGACCATCGGTCATATGATTCAGGTCCTCGGACGACTTGGTGAAATGGACAAGGTTCGTCATGCGTATACGGTTGCCCAAAAGGTTTTGGAGCTATTGGAGCATGACAAGTCCTGGCAGGCAGAAGCATGGATCATGATTGAGGATAGCATGATTATTGCTCTTGCCCATCATGGCGACGTGGACTCCGCCCAGGTTCATCGGGTACGGATCCTTGAACACGGGAGAGCGCCGACCGCTGACGCCTATGGAGCCCTTATCCTTCATATCAGAGATACAACCGACGATACGTCAAACGCCATGACACTCTTCCAAGAGTCGCAAATGCGAGGAGTTGCCCCTAATCAGTTTCTGTACAACGTCATGATCTCCAAACTGGCGAAGGCACGCAAAGCGGACTACGCGTTAGAACTTTTCCAGCAGATGAAATCGGCAAGGATCCAGACATCTTCAGTTACATACGGGGCTATCATAGGGGCTTGTGCTCGTGTAGGAGATGTTCAGTCGGCAGAGTTGTTATTTTCAGAAATGGTCCAAGCTAAGAACTTCAAGCCACGCGTACCGCCATACAACACCATGATGCAATTATACACTACCACAAGACCAAACCGGGAAAGGGCCCTCCACTTCTACCAGGAACTTCAGAAGGTGGGGATCGCGCCTACCGCGCACACTTATAAAGTATGCCTGTCACTATCACATATTGTGTCATCTCTAATCAAAGCGGCATTAGCTTCTCATGGATGCATATGGTGTCATCGAGCCTGTTGACATAGAATCGATGGAAAAGACTTTTGAGGCCCTTCAGAACGATCCGAAAGTCGAGATCCAAGGCAACCATTTTTCCACACTTATGAACGCTTATGGCTGCGTTCAAAAGGACCTTAACAAAGCGATCGAAATTTTCGACTCAATTCCCTCGTATCCTCGAGCTCAACCAGTTGATGCCGTCGTATTCGAAGCCATGATAAATGTCCTGGTTGCACATCGGAGAACAGATCTGATACCTGAATACATCTCGAAGATGAATGCTGCTGGCGTACACATGACTGCGTACATCGCCAACCTCCTGATTAAGAGCTATGCGATGGACAACGACATGGAACATGCAAGATCTATTTTTGAATCACTCGCAGATCCCCCGGAGGGAATAGCAGCCCCGAATAACCATGTGCCCCACCAAGGGGCATTTTCGCCAACTGTTGACCTAACGGCGCCCGTGTATCGCGAGGTAAATAGGTTGTCGGCAGCGTTGTAATAACAGTGCTGACCTGTCTTATCTAGCCTTCAACATGGGAGGTCATGGTACGCGCTGAACTTGGTTCTGGAAATCGTCAGCAAGCTCTAGATCTGTTGGAGCGACTAAAGGCTAGGTGAGTTTTTAACTTCCCGTTACCTGCTACTCGTTTACAGTCCTATAGAAAATACCCTGAAGCAGTATATAATCGAATTAGCGGGATCATGACAGACCATTCGATGGTATTATCATGATTCCCTTCTGTTGGCACCCATGGTTTTACCTTGCTGGCATCTGCAACATGTATCATATGTCTCGTGTGTATTATCAGGACCCTTTGTCATACCACAAAAGTACTACTAATTGCGTAACCACCGCTCACTTATCCTAAGACTTAAAATTTGATTACGGAGTGGAAGGATAGATTGAATTCTCTAAATTTTGATAAGCCTCCATTTTGAGCTAATGACACTGCTCCATTCATGTTCTTCATCCTCGTTCTGTCCTTCAAGCCCAAGCCCGAATGACAATGAGGCCGCCTCAGAACCAGTAGGACGAGTGAACTGACGGACAGTCAATTGTCGACCGGCAACGGGATCGGGAAGATGGATTACACGAGCTACAGAAAGGAGGACCTCAGGCGTGAATGAATGAAGGTCTATTGCGAGTCCCTAGTGAAACAAGTGAGTATCAGGTCTCATCAACGACGTGAAAATATCATACCTTCCAGCCAATACAGTTACCCACTTCTAGCTGCTCAGGTTGATTTATTTCTTCGAACGTTTCCCACTGCTTTTCCACGGAATCCCAGTCGAGATCGAGTGTCTTTGCAGAGGGGCCATCAACGACGGATGGCTTACCTTGATATATATCCTCGTAAACAAGAGAGCTGCTGTAGCAGACTTCCTCTGTCGGCCACTCTTGCTGGACTTTCCGACTCTGGTGTTCATTGCTCTTCTTCGCTTGGCCCCATATACCGTCCTCTACATCTACGCTTGTGACAAACATACGGCGAGGCAACTCGCCTCGATCCTGCGTTTGCGATGGAGCAATGAGGCGTGCAGGTGCAACCTCTGTAACCACTCGGCTGCTCGCTGCAATGGTAACGCCGTTCTGTACCTGAGATGCAAATACTATTTTCTGGGGCAGCGGAATCGCCATCGATTGCTTGAAACCCTTTTTCTTGTTCTTGTTGCGTAGAGTCGACATCATTACGTCTCTCGTGCCTTCGTTCAAAAGGGTGTGCGATGGCACAACCGCTACAGCATCTACATCCATATTTGTCTCCGGGTCAAAAATTTCTGCCTCGGTGTTAATTTTAGAAGCATTGTTGAGGGGCGATGCGACGTCCTCTGCGGAACCATCGCAGTCCTGCTGGATCTGTGCTTTAGTACCGAGTGGATGTAAATTGGTCAATGAAATGCCTGTCGGAGGTTTGGGAGCTGCCTCTGGTCGAGCACCATTTTGTTCGAATTTTTTCTTGACCCGCCGACGACGATTACGACTGTGCGTGGATGGCTTCCCACAACCCGGGGGTACAGCACGTTCACTAATGTGCGGGAGTCAACAACACAAAACGTAGTGATGCTGAATAACCTACACAATATGTTTGAGCGCAGTGGAAGTGGTCGGTAGAGGTTTCGCGGGTTGCTTGACCCCAAGTTTCGAAGGATGGGAAGTCAGAGGGGCGGAGAAGGAAGATGAAGATGAAGACGAAGACGAAGACGATGAGGAAGACGACGAAGAGGACGAAGAGGAAGACGAGGAAGACGACAGATCGCCATCTGAGGAATCCGATGTTGAGGCGTGCCTGAGCTTGTACTGGTGTTGTGTTTGTGCTTGAACTGGCCGTCCCGGAATAAAAACTGTTCGTCGCTTTGACATGCGCGGGGAGTCTAAAGAGAGTTGATATGACGGCAAGTTGGTGTCAGAGCATTGGTTGCTCACCTGGTTGAAATGTGGCTTTGCGTTTACGGAGGATGACTGGTTGATCAGAGGACAAGATTCTAATGCAGATAAGATCACCATCTCTTACAACAGAAAGAGGACTATCATCCAGTAGCTCAAAGTTGTCCAGAAGAAGAACGAGATGGGGTCCATTGACACCAAACTGTCTCAACGGAGGAACTTGAAGACAAATGTCATGTTTAAGGTGAGAAATGGTACCGTCTGAAGCGTCAGTAGAGTACCATGCTTTCAGTTCTGGGAGAGGAGAGAAAGTCTGAATGCGCAAACGCATAGGAAAACAAGAAAGAGGAAGTCACGTGGTATAACTGCCAGCAACCACTTGTCTTTCTGTAGCGACGATGGCAAAATATCATTATGATGAAGCGGGAAACATGGCTGCCTACTTTCTTCTTACTTTTCTCGCTATAATCCTTATTCCAATCACTCTATCCTTGTTCAGCTCTCCAAGGTCACAACAACATGGCTGCAATTGCAATCCATGCCTCAACCGCCGCAAGCCTCTCAAACATTACACCAGCAAAAAGTTGCGGCCTTTTTCATCTACCCAGATTCTCACACTCACTCATTTCTCTTCCAGAACTTATCTTCTACTCATTGGATGGTCCCTCTTCGGATATATATCCTACAAAGTTGCCAATGCCAAGTTAGACAACAAAGTTTATGATCCTTTTGAAATTCTCGGTATTAGAATCGTAAGTCCTCACTTTTCATTCCTGGTTGGCTCCCATCTCAACGCCACGTAGGGTACTTCAGAAAAAGACATCAAATCTCATTATAAAAAGCTTTCACGGTTGTAGTACGTAAATGCTAACCTAGCACTCGTCTTCTTCTGTCTACACGTTGTTGATACAGTCACCCGGACAAAGTGAAACCCGCTGCCAATCTAACCATTGAGGCGATTCAAAATCGTTTCGTTGAAATTACCAAGGCGTACAAATCGTACGCGACTCCCTTGCTCGTTTACTTACTTCTTACCTCCTACTCCGTTCATTTTCAGGCTTACCGACGAAACTATTCGCGAGAACCTCGAAAAATACGGTCATCCAGATGGACGCCAGGACGTATCTATGGGTATTGCCTTGCCTCAATGGATCGTTGAGAGGAAGAATAATATTTGGGTTCTTGGTATCTACGGTTTGCTTTTTGGTGGCGCCCTTCCCGCGCTTGTTGTATGTGTGTCCACCCTGTTTCCCTGTTGTTGTTTTTTCACCACTCTGTAGGGTCGCTGGTGGTTTGGTAGCCGTCAGAAGACCAAAGACGGAGTGCACGCCCAGTCTGCTGCAGCGTTTTTCAAATCTTTGAACGAAGAATCTTCATTAGACGAAGTAATTGGAACGTTCGGCAAAGCATATCAATGGGAACTCCGCACCCGGAGCTCTCAGTCCGAACCAGAGATAGGCGAGCTGGAAAGAATCATCCAAGGAAAGATGGGTTTCAAATGGAACGACGTAAGCCGACTGTGTGATCACGAGTCGAGAAGAAAGGCACTTGTATTAATTTACGCTCATTTACTCCGACTACCAATACATAATTCGAGCTTACAAAAAGGTACATCTTATTACAGGGCTATGACGACGTCCAAACACTCATCTTGAACTCTGTAGAACAAACCGAAATATTGCTCCAGGCTCCCTTGCTCCTCAGCGCACTACTCAACATCTCTACTGGTCGGAGCTGGCTCCTCCCGACCTTAGCCATAATGCGGCTACATGCCTACCTTGTGCAGGCTGTCTTTCCTGGCTCTGACCGTCTACAATTTGCTCAATTGCCTGGAATCAAGATGGACGAATTGACCTCGTTGGCTCCAGGTGCCAAAGATATGGATGATTTCGTGCAAGCTTTGGAAGAGAAACAAGACGAGCGAATGATGGACGTGCAGATAGCGATGGAAAAGTGGGGCCGAATTCAGATCGTCGATGCCGCATTCAATGGTGCGCCTTATGTCTGTTATGAGTCATGGATACATCTTTTGTCTCATTCATACACAATTATCAGTAATAGGCGAGCGATCGGTGACACCATCGGCTATTGTTTTCTTGGTTGTCAAGCTTCGGTTATCGCCCCCCTGTGCTTCTGCTACTGAGAAAGAGCTTGATGCGGAAGAGACAAAGCAAGACATGAAGAAGAACGAAGAAAAAGATGAAGAATTCCTCGCAAGTCGAAAAGAGATGGAGGATATTCCATCGGATGTCGCTGTCAGTGGCTGGGCACATGCACCCTATTGGCCAGGGGTTCGTCATTATCTCGTCTCAGCAAATTCACGTTGACCTGTTTCCTATCATAGGATCGCAAACCATCTTGGTGGCTTGTCCTTGCAGACGAGAAATCGAATCGTGTAGTGGTACCTCCTATAAAGATTTCAGATGTACCCTTCTCGCGTCCAAACCATACGAGGAATTATCGCTCTTACAAGGTTCAATTCCAAGCGCCACAAAGCGTTGGCATGTTCACGTGGAAGGTCCAGCTGGTCAGCGATACGTTCATTGGGGAGGATGTCACATGGGATATCTCTGTGTGTTCACCACTCTGTAGATACACATCATTCGTCACTCACGTCCTGTTGTTTTTAGCTCAAAATTGAAGATATATCATCCTTGAATGCCGACGATCAACAATCAGAAGATGAGATTTCAGATCCAGATGAGGACACCCTCGCTGGCCAGATGGCTGTCATGCGTGGTGGGGCAGTGAAGAAGCGGGCAGATGAAGATGAGGAGAGCGATGAGGAGAGCAGTACCGACGACGATGAAGGCGACAACAGTAGCGAGAGTGATAGCGATAGCGATTAGATTAGTGTATTCCGATAATTGAGCATGGCTTCTCTGCAACGCAAAGGCCGTCTATCTGAGGTGATTCTGTCTGTGATCGGAAAGTGTTGCCAACTGTCATGTCTACACAACCTCCAGCACAACCCCTCGCCTGCCCACAACTTGCCCATCGCGCGAACACAAATTTAGCACATCTCAACCCACTTCCCAAATCCGTCTTTAGCCTCCCGCAGACGGCTCAACTCGAAGCATTGTACACTATCATTAGGGATAAAAATACTTCAAGAGGAGATTTTCTGTTCTATTCCGATCGAATCATCAGATTGCTCGTCGAGGAGGGTCTGAACCATCTCCCCGTAGTGAAGAGGACAGTTGAGACCCCTACTGTAAGCTCCGAACGAACATGGATGCAAATGTTTATGCTGATCAACTTGATCAATGTCATTACTAGGGGGCTACGTACGATGGGGTTGGGTTTGAAGGCAAGATATGTGGTGTCTCCATACTTCGGGCAGGAGAGGTGAACGTTTTTAGCCTTTTCTCATTCAGAGTATGCCTTAACACTATCGGAAGGCAATGGAGGCGGGTCTTCGCGAGGTCTGTAGGAGTGTACGGATCGGCAAGATTCTGATACAGAGAGTAAGTCTGGCACTTCAATTTACCCTGCTAAGTAGAAAACTGATTGCACGAAGGATGAAGACACAGCTTTACCAAAATTGTTTTACTCCAAGGTATGTATGTTTCTGAAGGGCTCTAGCACCTATATGATTCCTTTTAGTTCCCGCAAGACATCGCTTCACGCTATGTTCTCCTTCTTGATCCTATGCTTGGTGAGTGACCAGCACTCTTGCATATTCAATGTCGGACATATTGCCTATGTCTTTACAAGCTACTGGTGGTTCTGCGATGAAGGCTGTAGAGGTTCTTATTGAGCACGGTGTTCCAGAGGAGCGGATAATTTTCATAAATTTGGTGAGAACCTCAACTTCAAAGTCTGGGCGAAGGAAGTCCTTATCTGGTTCTGCTCTTAGATTGCATCTCCAGAAGGTCTCACCACGTTTTGCGCGAAGTATCCATCCCTGAAAGTTGTGCGTAGTCGTCTGCTCATGATTAACTTTCTGGAATGCTCCCAATCCCTGTAGATCACAGGATGGATTGATCAAGGACTCAATGAAAAGGCATATATCATACCTGGGCTCGGTGATTTCGGTGAAAGGAGGTTCGCGGTATATTCTTCTAGATTTTCGCACTAACAGACATTCTGAGTGTAGGTATTGCTCGTAATCGTTCCTGCGTTATATTTATGCGCGCCGCATTTGAATGTCTCCAGCGTAAACAAGTGGTTTCATGTTTCTATGATCTACGCCTTCTGTTCGTATTCATACGTGTTCGCCAAGGAATATATATGATGCAGTCCCAAAACCCTGTGAACAGCTTACGAACTGGCGGTGTCCTGGAACACCTGGTTGGCCAGTCAGCTCTCCGACTCTCTTCATGCTGGGGCACAAGACGATTATGAAGAATAAGGACTCATCGGTCCTCCACGAAAACTAAGTTGCCAACTGATTTCAAACTGATATGATTTGATTATGCTCTGAATACGACTTCGTCTTGTAATGCCACTACAGGTTTTTGGTAGCTGCTACACAACTAACATGTTAGAACAACCGCCTATTCCAATGCAAAAATACTTGTGAGTTGCGCTTTGGAGTCAATGCAGAGATCCGAGTAGACCGGAGTGATACTTGGTATATGGACAATTATGTGATGTCTCCAACCCCAACGTTGCCCCTGATGAGCATCTCCGTTGACGATCTCACTGCCTCTCTTTCTTCGAGTCACATTGGTCAGGAAGCCATAGAGCTTGCTGCATTGCAGGTTTGTACACGAAGCACTTCACGTAGCCTTTCAGCTAACACACATTCAAGGCCCAATTGGCTGAGACTTTATTCGGGCAATCCATTTCTCAGCCTTCCCGCGAACGACCCGTCACTCGGAAGTCGAGTCTTACACAGCCGTGTAATACGCCGATAATATCCTCCAGTTTCACGTGGGCACATGTAGCAGAACTTCATCGACAATGTGCATCTTCCCAGAACGTAGACAAATCCTTGTTGGACAACAGAGATGAAGCAGACGATAAGCAAATGGTGGAAGCCTCGCTCATGTCATCTTCTCCACTGCCCCAGCCGTTGCTGTCCTCGCCGTCTGACACGGTACTTCAGTTCACCTCACAACCGTGCTGCGCAATACCAGAATCTTGTTCTTCGCATTCCGCATCTACGGATCCTTTCTACATCTCTCAATCTGAAGCTGCGCGGAACTGCAACGCACGTTCCCATACCGTATCTGGTCTTCCTTGCCAGCAGCCCGCTTCTGTCATGCAGGAGCTCCTTCCGCATCGCCGCGAGATTCATTCATGATTACCTCCCTCTGAATACCTACCTATACATGTTAGCTGCTTTCAACCCTTGAGAAATATGACAGATGGTGGTTGATCAGCACTTTCTGTCATGTCTCTCTCTTTTAGCGCCATACGGGGTGAATGGCCGATGATTATGGGTATTCGTCCAATAGCATCACCCTCTCCTGTAATCTCTGCGATGCAGACTCCGATGCTTCGTCTTGCGATATGGATGCGCATCGTCCATTCTCCCTGTTCTCGTATTCTCATGAGCCAGGACGGCCACGGTTTCTCTCTTGTTCTACATCAAGTACACCGATGTCAATTTCAGACCAACACGTACCGTTTACCTTCCTGATTTGCCACTGTCCAAGGTGGATTTACGTTACCTTTCTCTCTCGCTCCATCCATGGCAGACATCTAGATGCCAGTCCATGGCTAATGTTGTCTTATAGTATCTCATACGATATGTAACATGGAACTTGGACCCGACCCATGACCTGCTCCGTATGTTAGATGAATCTCAAATCATGAAGTCCCAGGGCTTCGTCGCTTCACCTTCTTGATAAGCCGAGAAGGAATACTAGAACCGCATCCCCACAACGTAGAGAGCGGATCCTGTTCCCTTGTTACCAGAGATAACCAGGTCGAGCTGAAGAAGATTTAGGAGCCTCATCCACTCGGACGACTAACTTACTTGGGGGAAGAAATAAGCCTATCAAGTGTTCAAATAAAATAAACGCTGTCCGATGAGGGAGGACAGTATGCTAACAAGATGATTGGGCAGTCGGGAAGTAACTTTATGGAAACCATAATGCGGAGACTCGTAAGACATTGCTTGTTAGGACCGTTGCAACACTTTGAAGTATTGCAAACTTGCGTTTACACTAAAGTCTAGTTAGAAAAACTTGGAAAAATCGTAGGCCTCGTCGTCAGCGTTTTGTGCCCGTTTTGTTCTGGTCATAACATTGGCAACTTTTCTCTCCCTCTTGTACGTTCTGCCTTCCGAAGCAGAGGCGAACACAGCGTTTTTGATCGGGCGAGAGGTGGCGTGTTCAATTTCGCGTTTGCGTTTCACTTTGTTGAGTATGGGCAGAGGCTTCTGAGGCGCCTCATCGTTATCCGAATCATCCTCAGCTTCTTCCTCGTCACCATCACCATCGAGAGAATC
Source organism: Tricholoma matsutake (assembly GCA_026075535.2). Lineage (NCBI taxonomy): Eukaryota > Fungi > Basidiomycota > Agaricomycetes > Agaricales > Tricholomataceae > Tricholoma > Tricholoma matsutake. The sequence goes on along the minus strand of AP026543.1, from coordinate 8,371,534 downwards.
GTGAGGTCCGTCGTCGTAAATCTCTATGCTGCTTTGCTCGGCGGATTTAGCGACCTCGTCATTCTCCTGCTCCTCCGCCACAAGCCACTGTTCATCTAAAACCACCTTTCGCGCTTCAAGATCTCCAGGGACAAGCTTGACAAGGCCGCTATTCTTCCACATTTCCTTTCGCGATGGACAAGTCGCCAGAATGTTTGGCTCGTCCACATGAAACTTTTGCATATTATCGGTGGAGACCGCAGCAGAGGGAGTTGGCATCTCTGTCGGCGGAGTGGTATAACGTGGAAATTTCCCGGTGCTCCAGTCGCGCAGCACAATTCGCGATGCACCAGTCATATCCAGTTCCCCTCGCTGTTTCTTGATAAGCATATATCGGGGAGAATACATCGATATCACGAGCCTTTTTGACTAGCTGATGCGAGCGAGCTACGCCAGATAAAAATGAATTAGGCTCGCCCTTTGCAAATGCTGGGAGACTGTAGAATATCATCAAGTCTTCGGTGCTGGACCGACTGACAATGTGCGAAACTGTGCATAACAATAGGTAGGAAGCTCTATAAAATCAAAGAGAAACCTACTGGCCATTGATGGATCCTTCAGGCGGTCAATTCTACCCCTGCTTCGCAGGAGAATGTCTCGTGCACGAACTTCGGCATTTGTAGCAGGTTCATCCGTTTTCCAAACGAGCCCAGGTGTATCTATTAATCTGATTTGTTGACCGCCAACCTCCAACATGGTTTCCTGTGCAACCTCTGTCGTCGATGGGCCTCTTGACGACCTGTCCGGCGAGTAGATGGGGAAAACAGAGTTTCGCAGAACCGAATTGATAAATGAACTTTTACCGGCCTGGTTTTGCGAGAGGCTATCAGTCTATTGGATGTCGCATCGCAATAGCAAATAGCAGTGTAAGAAACATACATTCGTGGGCCCCAGAACAGCAACTGCCAATGGTTTGTCGTCGTCTTTTGCTTGCGCCATTTCACCCAGGTACGCACGAACTGCGTCAACTCCCAGCCCATTATCAGCAGAGAACTTGGCCTTTCCTTTTCCTTTTAATTGGGCCGTCAACTCCGGTCCTGAAGGCAAGAAGGCAGTTGCGGAACGAAAAAGGAAGGTAGGATGTTGCGTCCGCAGATATGCAGCCCAAGCTTCAATCGACTCGCGAGGACAGGTGTCTGTGACATCATATTATTAACTGAGCATGGCGCCGGAGGGGACTGAGAACTTACCGATTTTGTTTAGAAGCAGAAGAGTTCGTCTCCCTGGCTTCGACGCAATTAACTCTTCGATATGCAAGCTGCGGAAGGGAAGAGGATCCCGAGCATCGAGAATCTCGATGACCATGTCGGACTCGTCCAGAACTGCTCGAAGGGTTGGCAGGTCACGGTGGATCGAAACGTGAACATCATGCTGAGGTTCGTCCTCAACGTGAGTGACCCGGACGGGTTTAAGTGCTTGCACGTTCGTGAGCATTTTCGCACCAATACCACCAATGGCATCATTTCCCACTTGCAATCCTGTGAGTTCTTCGGTCTCTCCTACTTTCCGCACCACCTCATTCAAACCGCTAGTAAATGATTCTCCTCCCCTCGCCTGGGAACGCAAAGCCCTTCTTTCTTCTCTTTTCCTTTGCTTCTCCTCGGCGTCCTTAACAACGATCTAAGCGCATAATGCAGGCATATCGTTCCAAAACTCACCGCTCTCCGTTGCTCAGAGACCTCAGCTAGAACCTGGTCCTTAAAGGGAAAATTGTTTGGGATGCCAGGATCTTTAGGTGTTTCTACAAACAGACAAGAAGCAATGTATATAGCCCATGTGCAATGAAAACAACATTCATGACTTACTGGATATCCATTGAGGATTCTTTTTCGCTGCCTTTTTCTTCTTCTTTCTGCTTTCACGAACTTTGTTCGTGACCTTGCGCCGCTCGTTGGTGGAGACACGGTTACTAGTTTCTGCAGAATCATCAACAATAGCAGGAGGAAAAATCTAGACAGCTGTCGCACTTTTTCTTATCCGTGGCATAGTATTCAAAGACTCGGGCAGAAAATTTGAATGAACATCGCGTATAATTATTATGTAAGGACAACAAATATTTGTATTTTGCCTACATACGGACAACATAAATGACTTGAACAACCAAATGGATACGTACCCGTCATTAAATGTAGCGTTGATAAAGCCACAAGGCGCCGTCTTTGGCCTCAACTTGAGCCTGTGATGTATTCCAATGCATACTTCGATGCAGTAGAAGACTGCCCAAGAGTGTTAGTGACTTTTAATTCTTGCGATATACCGTACGCATGGTCATCCCGTGTTTCAGAATCCAGAATAAACTTGTCCTTGACCCGAAGTCATTTAGGATGGCTCGTTTCGGCCGTGGGAAGATTGAAGATTCTTGTACTTCCAAACAATACAATAGGCGAAGAGGACAGGTGGAATCATAACTAGAAAACAGGCAAGACGAGGAGATAACTTGACAACTTGAATTTTGCTATCGAATATGGTTCCAGTCAGAGGTTTCTTCACGAAGCATGTACGACGGATCATAGAGATGAAAATTTGAAGAAGAAACTTGAGCCACGAAGGACGGCCACGAAAAAAGGTACCTCTTCATCACTTGTTAAAATTTTGACCTTCGCCCTTGACCTTCGCCCTTGACCCTTGACTTCTTGACAGCTTGTCCACGGATCCACGAAACAGCAGTGGACGAGTTTCCAGAAGTGCATCAAACTATTTCCAAGATAATACCTTTACCAACGAGACGAGGAATCGGCTGCAGCCGGGGCTGGAGGGTTAGCCGTGGTAGCAGTTTCGTAATCCCGACCACCTCCTCGCACAGGACTGCCGCCTCTGGGAGGACTTCTTGAATAGCTTCTGCGACGCCGATAGTCAGGTGAGTAACGTCCGCCACCCCTTGATGGTGCTGGGCTGCGACGTTCACGCCAGTCTCGACTATCGCGACCATAAGGATCCCGGTCCTTGTCACGATCTCCTCGACGATAAGAATCACGCTCTCGGTCGCGATATGAGTCACGATCACGATGGTCACGGCTACCGTGATAAGAGTCGCGGCCGGAACGACGGTGCCCCATGTACTCGCCAGGCGTTGGAGCATGCGGGCGATCAGTGACCGAGTAGTCCACACGGATGCGACGACCGTTCAAGTCCTGGGAAGAACTGAGAACTAATCACAACAGATGATGATTACTGCTTACGACTCCATTGAGTTCCTGAATGCATCGAGTAGCATCTTCAACGGTCGCCATTTTTATGAAACCAAATCCCCGAGAGCGATCAGACTAGCATTGATTTCCTAAGCATCACTACACCGTACGACTGCAACACTACTCACCCTCTGGTCGTAAACGATGGTCACTTTTTCAACTCGGCCGAAACGACTAAACTCTTCGTCCAGGTCGCGCTCTTGGGTGCGAATGCTGAGCCCGAAGACACCCAGCACATTGGACGGATTGGGCGCCTGCTGGGTCTTGTAAGCATTATATGATTGTTACAAAAGCAGGAAAAGGTTGACCCACAATTGGGGCGTGCGGGGGTCGCCTGGGGGCAGGAGGAGACCTCCGACGATAAGGGGGACTACGATAACCTGCATTGTTATTGCTGCGAGCGCCGGGGCTGCGAGAACGAGAGCGTCCGCGTGAGGGAAGAGGGTCCCTGTCAGTTGGCGCTGGTGCCAAAGGAGGCGCAGTGTACGCGTCCGAATAAGGATCGACGGGAGTGGCAGCGGCAGATTCACCATACTAGAGAGCAATTTGATATCAGTAAAAACAAAATCTATTCTGCTACTGCAACGCACCATGATGGTTCAGCTTCAAGAGTTATTGACAGGTATTTGTGGTGGCGAGCTTTTTAACAAACACCAACAGTTTGGCGCCCATACAATTGAAGCGGAGACTCTCGGAGATCGAACTTAAACTGTTGTGACTGCACAGTTGCATCAAGCCCCTTCACGCTCAAACGGACACAAACTCTTAGGTCGCCGACAACTATGGTGAGTTCGTTGTGTCTGCCAGTGAATCTTCTCATACTGCATCTCTAGGGTATTGACCTCAGATTTCACCACGTCAAGAAGGGCAACCGAACCGCCCCCAAAAGCGAGGATCCCTACCTCCTTCTCCTTGTCAAGGTATGCTCAATAATCCCCACGTTTTAGTTTTTTAAGACCAGGCATTACAGCTCTATAGATTCCTAGCACGCCGCACAGATTCTGATTTCAACAAGGTCTTTGATTTTTCATGTCTCGCTTACTGAAGGACCTAACGCTATTATTCCAGGTTATCCTCAATCGCCTCTTCTTGTCGAAGACCAACCGGCCTCCTATCTCTCTATCAAAAGTTATCAGAGAAACTTCGAACACCCCCGATCGTGATTCGAAGATTATCGTTTCAGTGGGCACAGTTACCGATGATGTTCGACAACTCGAGATCCCAAAGCTAACTGTTGCTGCTCTTCGCTTCACGCGGGCTGCAAAGGATCGGATTCTCAATGCGGGAGGGGAAGCACTGACACTGGATCAGCTTGCATTGCGTGCGCCTGCTGGTGCCAACACTGTGTTGCTGCGAGGTGTGAAGACCTCACGGGAGGCCAACAAACATTTTGGAATGGGTAAGCAATTCGAGATCTGTATGCAATGTTTTGTTGATAATGGTCGGTAGGTCCACACAAACATAAGAAGCCTTATACAACGTCAAAAGGGCGCAAAGTAATTCTTATGTTATTCGTTTCCATAGAAAGTTTCTAATTCTTTCCACTGCTTTCAGTTCGAGATGGCTCGAGGCCGCCGAAAGTCTCGCGCCTTCAAGGTGTAAAGTTATTGCTTTGTCTCTTACATTCGAGAGTGGTCATTGACTTTATGGGATATGTCATGCCTTCGGTTTACTTTTACGATGTATGCATTTTACCCATCTTATGTTACTGTAAGCAAGATTGAAGCATCTCTCTATTTGAGAGAAATGATGTGTTCAAGAATAAGCAGTTGATTGAACTGACTGGCTCGTGAATCCAAGTTGGCCTTGATATGTCAATATAGGCAAATGTTTGAACTTTACAAAGTCCTTGTATATATATATAATAGAATGATTCCTCCGAATATCTACAGTTAGGACAAACAAAGTCAACAAATTTTAGTGACCAAATTTTGGAGGTCAGCACAAACATCCAGTGCCCTCAAAAACCATCCAGGGTTTTGGGGTTTGACTGTGAGGGGGGAATTCTTAGTGAGTGTAGTGAGAGTCAAAGAGAGACCTAGATGTCTTGTATACTCCTATTGCAAGTAGTGAGTGTACTACATTCTACATATAGCATGTACTATTAATAGCATTATGTACTTGGACTAGGCATGGCTTGCCTGTATCCCAACACTCCCCCTCAAGCCTAAGGTAGATCTCATTCAGAATCAACTTGATCACATGAAATGAGTGACATTCTCCAAATCATAATTGCCATTTGGCTAGACAACATTTTGAAAATTGTGGCCCCACAGAAATGTCTTCCCTAAAGATATGTCACTTCACTTTCTCCAAATGTGGTGAGGCTGAGTCACCATTAGGTTTGTGAGCATTGAATCTGGCTGCTGTGACCATGTTGTCACATCCAGAAGTTCTTGCTTCGAGAAACTTAATGGCAGCTTCCACAGTCAAGTTTTTCCTATTGTAAATTCATTAGCACCTGGAATACTATGGTTTAAATAACTCTGTGGGAAGGGATTTTTTGATAATGTGCTGTTAAGAAACTTCAGCAGAAGTCTGTTGAAATGTCACCCATTTCATGTGATCAAGTTGGTTCTGAACAAGATCTACCTTGGCATGGTTTGAGTACTGGGGAATGGTTACTTCATCCAAGTGTGTCAGAACCTCTGTGTGGTGAAAAACCCAGTGGGAAAAACCTATCCACATGCAAGGAAAGCTACTGGGTTACTTGTGCATTGACTGGATGCCCATCTCTTCTCTATGTCGCATAAATTTCAGCTTCAGTAGAGCTTTGTTTAATACATCTGCAGTTTGCTCTGGATCATGACAGTTTTGTATATCAAGAACTTTTTTATTCACAAGGTCCCTGACCCAGTGATGGCAAAGAGTGATGTGTTTTGAACATTGATGGAATTGTGGGTTGTTGGAAACCTATCCCTTTTACAGGGGATAGGAAACACTAAAGGAGAAGGAGAGGAAAAGGAAACTGAACACTCACTGCCAATTACGCAAAATAACAAGCTAACAGTGTGTAATTAGAAGCGAGAGACATTATAACAAGCAAAGTATTAAGGGAACAGTATGGGGGAAAGGAAGAATGGAGATAAGCTATATGCATCATAGTTTATAAGGTCCAAATACAAATAGGTGTCAATATGATGTAAGCCCATGCTTACACCCTCCCAACCTTAAAGAAATGTATGAGGGAGCAACTGAGAAGAGCAGTAAGTAACCAGGCCAAAAATAATAAGTCAAACACCACATCAACCAAACAACAGGTGCATTAAAAAACCCAGTGGGAAAAAGCTACTGTGTTTCCTCTGCCCTACTTGCCTTCCATCGGTTGAGTGCTTTGCAGTCTTCTAGCTCCCGTTGTGGTAGCCATAAGTCATCAGACTCAGAGTAACCTGACCAGCAAACAAGGTATTGATAGCTGTGTCCCCTTTTTTGTTTGTCCATGATCTTTTCTATGTGATATTCCTCCAGGCCATTGTTGGTCATGATGGGTCCTGGTCATTCCAGCTCACGCAATGGAAAAAGGTCAGTGTCATTTTCATTATGTCATTTCAGCAAGGAGGCGTGGTAAGTTGGGAACATGGTAGGAGAATTTGGCAAATGCAAAGTGTAAGAAGATGTTTCTGGGAAGGTCTTTGTCACTGTAAACGGTCCATCCCACTGAGGGAAAAATTTTGCAAACCTGGACTTGTCACCGGCTTTAAATTCATGGTAGTGGTGAAGCATAGCTAGCATCACTTTGTCACCAACGAGGTACACATCCTCTGGTCCCTGTGATTTATTAGTGAAAAACACTTGCATAATTTTTGTGCCCATCAAGGCGTCTTTGGCTTCTGCAATGTCTTCCTCAATTTGCGTGATGATAAGCTTTACAGCAACATCTTCAGGCATAATTTCTGTACAGGTCCCAGGCACCAGGGGAGGGATGATGTGAGGACTGCGACCCATCTGGATTTGAAAACCAGAGAACTTAGTAGATGCGTTTACAGAGTTCATCATATGGAAATGAATGATAGGCAAGGCTCGAACCCATCCTTTTTGGTTATGCTTGATGTGGAACTGTATGCACTGGTTCAGCATTTTATTTGTGCATTCGCTAGCACCATCAGTTTGAGGATGATACACAGTTGATATTTTCAGGTGCATGCCTGTCAATGCATGCAAAGCTTTCCAAAATTTGGACATGAACAGCTTGTCACAGTCAGAGATCAGCTCAAGGGGCAAACCATTCTTGCAATACCACTCATTGAAAAAAATCAGCACAAGTTTCGGTGCCATGATATCGGTCCTTGTAGGGATAAGGCATACATCAGACCCAAGTCTGTCAGTCACCGTCAAAATGCAGTTGAATCCAGCATCTTCTGGCAGGGGGCCCACGAAGTCAAGGCATACAGAGTCACCTCTAGACTCAGGGATTGGAAGTGGGTGGAGAGGGCCCTTTGCCTTAACAGTGCTGCCCTTGTTGCATTAGCATTCTGTGCAAGCAGGTACATATGCCATCTCTAAATCCCATTGCATATTAGGCCAATAATAACAATGTCTTATAGTAGCATATGATTTATCTGTGCTGAAATGGCCAAGTGAATCGTGAGCCAGCTGAAAGAGGTCCTTGCGCAGAGTGCCATATCTAGGAACAACTAGGCAGTCTCCTGAGTACCACAGATCATTTATCAAGCAAGCTGTAGGCATTCCTGATGAGGACATGACTAGCTTTTGGCAGAACTCATCATGTTTGTAACCCTCGTGTACATCTGCTAGGAAGGACTCATCAGCTGAAACTGAAAGGACAGCTCCACAAATATTTGCAGGACTCTGCCAGTGTTCCCAACGTAGCGGGGAGTCTGCGATGTCAACATCATCACATTGTTCATCCACTGTGTCAGCGGGCAGATGGGACAAGGGATCAGTGATGGTGTTATCCTCGCCCTTGATGTAACAAATATTCATGTCGAACTGTGACAGGTGTTCCATCCACCTGGCCTGTCTTCTGGATAGGTCTTTTTGAGTATCAAAAATTTTGAGTGTCCGGTGGTCTGTGTACACATAGAATTGAGAGCCAAGAAGATCTGAGCACCATTTTTTCAAGGCACAGACAATTGCCAGCATTTATTTTTTGTACATATTTGCCCCCCCCTGGAGGAGGGAGCGAACCCTGCTGACTTCCAAGTCAGGATCACTCTCAGACTGCACCACTCCAAGCTAGTGGCACAATCTGCATCTATGCATGCTGGGAACATCTCAGTATATACTGATGTTGTGGCCTCTGAGGAGGACCTTCATTGCTTCAAGGAGGCCACCCACAAGGTGTTCCCCTTTGCGGTGCAAGTCAATGTGGTGCTACCTACATCCACATTGTACCTCAAAATGGTCGATGTGCCATACATTGCTAATGACAAGGCTATCATGCCAGATGTCGTCATTGCTCACCTGGGGAAGTCAGGCATCTCTGACCTCACGGTGTTACAGGTTCCCCCATGGGTAGTACATGACTCAAAGATGTCAGATATGTGCACTGTCTATCTCAACATTGCTGACTCAGTCAGTGGTGCACAAGCTAAGGCTCTCATTGGGTGTGGTGTCCAATTTGGATGCTACATCGCATACATTAGGGCAGCCAGGGCAAACCCTGGACTCCTGCTATGTCGACACTGCTGAAAGTGGGGCCACTCCACCCCAGCATGCAGAGCACTGCAGACAAAATGTTTGATCTGCACAGGACCACATGTGACATCGCAAGGAGCACCATCGTGCCCTAGTGGGGTGCTGCAAGGGAAATGCTAAGGTGAACCCTCCTATCCCAGCCACCCCTGAGGGGGCAGCATGTCCTCACCCGGCTAGGTGCATAAACTGCTGGAAGAACCACGCATCTGATGATCGTTGATGCAATTTCTGGTGACATTGCTTTGACTGTGACTGGATCAAGGCTTGCTATGACGAGGTGAGTGAGAGATCCATGTCTCACTCCCCTCCTGCTTACCTTCCCACAGGATGCGGTGGTCGAATGTAAATGAGAGACAGACTTAGATCTGTCCCTTGTTTAAGGGTTTTTAGTCAAAATGTAAACAGAAACTATGGTTACATGGACTCATTACTGGCAGATCTCGTAGATGACTATGACTTGCTTTTTATCCAAGAGCTGCCCTGGCGACTTATAAGACACACCCCCTCTGCCCACAACAGGGAGGGAGAAGAAGTTATCGGCACACTGATGAGCCCCAATTGGAGCATTTTGGTGCAGCCATCAGGGATCGATTCCCCCCCACATGTTGCTGTGTACTTTGCAAACAGCATCGCTAATCTCAGACCAGGTCTCCATTGGGACCTGATCAATAACTGTGACATTCTACTATTCTCATTGGGAATAGGAGAGGACATCATGCTATTTGCTAATGTCTACTCAGACAGCCAACATTCGGCCATCACGCTTCTGTATGAAAGTGTTATGATGATCCCATGCCTACACTGTTAAGACTATAGGTCTTGACTCAGCCTTGGCTTCATGTATTGCAGTTGGAGGCTTTCCAACTGTATCGGTATTGCACTAGGAGACTTTCCTAGTGTATCGGGCTTCCTGCCTTCACTTGGGTACTTCCTCAAGTAGTCACGGCTATTCGTACTCAGAGGCTTTCTGAGTAGACCGTTCATTCGTGTATCACAGTTGGAGGCTTTCCAACTGTTGAGTTCGGGTTATCACAGCTAGGGGCTTCCTAAGCTGTTGAGTTCGAGTGTATCACAACTAAGGGACTTCCTTAGTTGTCGAGTGTTCTGGTTGAGTCTAAGACCATTGGTTGAATTAGGTCAAGCTGAGGAATACAGACAGTATTACTACAGCTTATATACAGTTCGAGGATGTCTATCGTCCAATTGGAATGTAAGATCGTTATCAAGTATAAATAGAAAGAACAATAGAAAAGACAGGCCTCATGCCTTGCATGAGGATCCAATGTCAAGGACATGCTGCGGCGCAGTATGTTGATCGTGAGGGTCCGATGTCACGGACCTCATGTAAAAGGGGTTGTCGTACCACGGTGCATGTGGGAGTGGGTTTGGGTGCATGGAGTCACCATGCGTCAAGGCATCTTCTGTCGGAGGTGAGTCGAGTCAAATGGAAAAATTAGAGTACCCAGCCATGCCAGCGTATGTCTGGTCATCATGGGTTACAATAACAGAAAATTGTAACATCACCCTCTCTCTATCTTCGAAGTCACTGACTTCGAATAATATCTTCGTTCCTCCTCTGGGGTCTGGTTGGATGTGGTCTGGATAGGTGAATGGGGTGGGTCGGGGGGTGCGATGGAGGAATAACTTGTGTCCGAACTCGGACCACGATCAGGTTCTTCTGGTTCATGCTGCCTCAGGCAGTGGTGTCAGCAGGGTGGTATTCTCGTAGAGAAATGGGTTCTCCATAGGGCATTGTAGGATGGAGAATTCGATGTCTGTAATCGGGGGTTCAGGTCCTGGTCGAAAGATTTCGTAAAGGCAGGATGCAAAGGTAAGGGCTGTTGCAACAGCTAGGATCGTGCCAATGACAATGGCGAGAATCTCTATTCCAGTGAGCATGGTTAATCTTTTTCTTTTTCTAGGGGTGGTCCTTCTGTAGTCGGTTCGGTGGGTGTTTTTGGTCTTGGTTTCTACAGCTGTTGTCGCTGTTTATATGCCCCTAGGATTGTCTTGGCATGTTTCAGGTTTCCCTCAGGTTCCCAGGAGTTCTCTGAGGTTGGGTATCCGACCCACTTCACTAAGAAGTGCATGGTCCTTCCTTTCTTCTTATGTCCGATGATTGCTTCCACTTCATACTCCAATTCGCCTTCTATCAGGTCGGGTGGTGGTTCTGGGAAGTTTGGTCCATGAGTTTCGGTTTCTTTATATGGGGAAAGGAGCGCCGCATGGAACACCGGGTGTATCTTCCACTGCCCTGGCAGCTTCAGTCGGTAGGAGAGTGGGCTCAGGACCTTCTTGATAGAGAATGGTCCTTCTCTTTTCGGTGCAAGCTTCTTCGTTTGGTGCATTGTTCTGAGGTTCTTTGCTTCTAGCCACACTCTGTCTCTTTCTTTGAACAGGGTGAAGTGCCTTGTCGTTCTTTCTGCCATCATTTGTCTGGCCAACTCATGAGTTGCCTTCGCTTCGTTTCGGGCCCGTTGCAGTGCAACTATTCATTTTTCTATGGCTGGTATGTTCGTCTTCAGGTAGGGGAGTGGGATCGCCTTGGGCTCATAGCCCATCATGAGGTAGAACGGGGAGTTCTTCTGTACGGAGTGCGTTCTCTGGTTGTGCGTGAACTCTGCAGTCAGGAGGAGGTGCTTCCAATTCTCCTGGTTGTTCGAGCAGAAGATCCGTAAGTATACTTCCACTTCCTGGTTCACCCATTCTGTCTCCCCATCGGTCTGGGGGTGGTATGCAGTGCTCATTGCCAGCTTGATTCCGAGCAGCCTTCCTAGCTCCTGGAACAGCTGTGAGGCAAATCTGGGATCTCTGTCAGAGATGATCTTGTCTGGGAGGCCGAATCGTTTGTAGACATTGTCTAGGTAGAGGGTGGCTGCTCCCAATGCATCTATCGTTTTCCTGCAAGGGATAAAAATTACCCCCTTCGTAAGCCCATGGTCTACCACGACCATGAGTGCATCATAACCATCGGACTCTGGCAAGTCAGTTATAAAGTCTGTCGTCACCATTGTGAATGGTCTTGTCACTTTGGATTTGATCGGCTGTAGTGGGGGGTTCATTGGGTGTGTGTTGACCTTCATCTGCTGGCATACTGCACATCCAGCAATGTAGTTCTTGATGTACGTCATCATCCCCAGCCACCAGTAGTCTCTCCTGATCATTTCGGTTGTTTGCCATTGTCCCGGGTGTCCACTGGTTACTCCTTCATGGTATTTTTGCACCAGCTTCTTCTGTAGTTCTCCATTGTCCAGGACGTAGCACCTGTCTCGGAAGAATAGAAGGCCATCTTCTATCTTCCAGTCTTCTAATGCCAACCTTATCGGCGGTGTTCCTTTGGTCTTTAGCACCTCGATTGCGCTCTTTACCAGATTGTCTTTCATGATACTACCTGCAAGTAGATCATGCATTTCTGTGTCAATGAATTTCACAAATACTGTTTCCGGCAGCATTGTGACGTCTTCATTGTCATTGTCTTCTTCCGGTATATGGTCTGCTCTCTGTGATAGCGCATCGCTCTGTACCATCTGAGATCCAGGTACGTGGATGAGTTGCAAGTCGAATTCCGATAGGAATAAGCTCCATCTTGCCTGTCGTCTGTTCAGTTTCTGTGCCGTTCGGAAGTACATTAGGTTCTTGTGATCCAAGAGGATTACTACTGGGTGTTCTGAACCCAGCAAGTAGTGTCTCCAAGTTTCCAGTGATCGTACTATCGCCAGAAGTTCCCTGTCGTATATCTCGTAGTTCCATTCTGTTGGTGTCAGCGCATGCGATATGTATCTGCACAGATGCCAGTCTCCATTCGTATCCCATTGTCTCAGCACTCCTCCTGTCGCATGTTTTGAGGCGTCTGATTCAATCGTGAATGGCTTTGTTGGGTCTGGCATCAGCAGTACCGGTGCTTCTGCAAATTTCCTTTTCAGCATCTGAAAGGCCTGTTCGCATTCCTTTGTCCAGTTGAACATCTTGTTCTTCTTCGTCAGTTCATTAAGCAGTCTGCTTGTCTCCGCAAAATGTCCAATAAACTTCCTGTAGAAGTTTCCAAATCCCAGGAAAGATCTGACTGCCTTTATGTTTGTCGGGGTTGGCCAATCCTGTATACCTGCCAGTTTCGTGCTGTCCATGGCAATTTCGTTGGGTCAGATGATCAGACCCAAGAATTCCACCTCATGGACATCGAACTTGCATTTCTCCGGCTTCAGGTACAAGTCATTTTCTGCCAGTCTTTGCAGTACCCTCTTTGTCCTTTCCTGGTGTTCGTTCTGATCCTTGGAGAATATCAGGATGTCGTCCATGTAGATCACGAGCCATCCTTCTCCGATCATGTCGCAGAATATCTCATTCATCATCGCCTGGAAGGTCGCTGGTGAGTTGCATAATCCAAAGAACATCACCGTTGGCTCAAACAGCCCCCGATTTGTCTTGAAGGCTGCTTTCCATTGATCTCCATCTTTGATCCTGACGTTGTGATATCCCCATCGGATGTCCAATTTTGTAAACCATTTTGCCCCTCTTAGTTTGTCCAACAGGTCTCCTACCAGCGGCAGTGGGTAGGTGTTCTTGATTGTTCCGTTATTCAAGTACCTGTAATCTTGGCAGGGTTGTAGCGCGTCCGAGTCCTTCTTTGCAACGAAGAAGAATGGCGACGCCATGGGTGATTTTGATGGTTGGATGTATCCTTTCTGCAGGCTTTCGTCTAGAAACTCGTCGAGTTTCTTCTGTTCTGCTGGCGACAACAGGTAAACCCTGCAATCCTTTGCTACAAAGTCTGGTTTTAGTTCGATCACGTGATCCCAGGGTCTTGATTCTGGGAATCGTTTCGATGCTTCCTTTTCAAATATCCGTCGATACTCCTTGTACTGTTCGGGGAGTAGTTCATCTAGGGTCTTCTGTTTGGGGTCTCCTTCCTTCTTGTGTGTCAGGTGTTGAGAGACCGATGTCTTTGCCCTAATCCAGATGTTTTGTCCATAAGCATATCGCGGTGATCCTTTTGCCTTCATGATCTGAGAGATTTTCTTCGTCGTCAGAGAATATCTGTATGTTGGCTCATCATATTCTTCTGTCAGCGGTGTCTTAGCTGGTTCGAATATTCCAATGACGGGTTCTCCTTGGATGTAGGTGACCAGTAGCTCGTCGTCTTCGATCTTTGGTTTGGGTGTCTCTTTCGGTTGTTCCATTGCCTGTTCTGTTGCCTGTTCTGTTGCCTGTTTGTGGTTTGCCTGTGCTGGGTTTTCCTTCCCAGTGTCTTCTTCATCTTGCGGCCCAATGGGTTCCACATTCTGAAGAGTCGTGATCGTGATCTCTTCATCGTCTATTTCTTCAATCGTCGCCTTTCTTGTCTCAATGGGCATCTTGCTTCCTCTTGGTTCAGCATGGAGGGCTCCCCCCATTGATCTTGCCTTGGCGACGATTCTTCGGCAATCCGCTCGCCGTTCTTCATTCGTTGGTTTCTCTTTCTTCAGGGTAATCTTTTCCCTCTGTTTCGCGACTATCCAGGCCAATGCCAGTCGTCTTTCTTCCTTCTTGGCAGCCAGTTTCTCCAGTTCTCTGGTTGCTGCCTTTTTCCATCGTGCTCATTCTTCCTCGGCAGTCTTCTTCTTGAGGGTGAGCTTTTCTTGGTCTCTAGCAATGATGCCTTGGCACCATGCCTGTCATTCTTCTTTTGTCATGTCAAGGGGGTTCTTCTTATTTTTGGTTCCCCTTCGGCACCATGACAGGTGTTCATCGTCAGTTTTCTTGGTCAGTACCCTACCGATAAGGGTTCTTCCTTTCCCATATGAGAACTCTGGGTAAGTCTCATCCTTCGTCCTGAACTGGAAGGTTCCGATCTTCCAGTCGATCACTGGGTTGATTCTTCTGAGCCATGGCAGACCTAGGATGATTGATTCCTTTCCCAGTCCTGCAATCAGGAACGTCGTTGGGAAAGTCCTTCCATTGATCGTTAAGAGTCCTCTGGCACGGTGGGAGATTTCCCCTCTCTTGTTTGGGGTTCCATTCACGTTCTTGACTCTGATTACCCTTTCCAGGGGGTGCAATTCGAATCCACTGCTTTCTGCAAATTCATGGCTCATGAATATCCCTCCCGCTCCTGAGTCGAGTAGGGCTTCGGTTTTGATGTCTTTTCCTCTGCCTGTCCCTGCCACTTTGACATCTAAGCGCATAGATTGATTTTTCAAAGTGGCTAGTAGTACAGAGCAGACAGAAAGTTTGGTGGTACCTGGCATCAAGGCAGGCCACCCCTTTAAAAACCCTCATCTCTGATGGCAGCAACAGCAGTCACTTTCTCTTCTCCATTGAGTTCGTTCAAGATCGCTCGGATCTTTGAGTAGGCTTCTTTGCCTTTGTTCTTTGGGGATGGCCGGTCCTCGGTCCTTTTTTCCCCTTTCTTGTGTTCGGTTGCTCTGTGTCCAGGCTGGTGGCACACAAAGCACAATCCTTTTTTCATGTGTTCGATCCTCTCCTGGTAGGAGAGGTGGTTGATCTCGAGTGGGGTTTCCTTTGCCTTAGAGGCTGGGAGCTTCCTCATAAAAGCCTCCTGCAGCCTCCCTGTAATGGCTTTTGCTCTCCTCCACTGTCCATCATACTTGGAGGCGGCGTTGATCATTCCTTCCAAGGTTGTCGGGATCGTTTCCATATTGAAAACTCTTTCAAGGAGCTTGGGGTTCAGCCCATCCATGAAGAGTTCAATGAGGGTGGTGTCGTCGTTGATTCCTGCCTTCTCTCGCAGGATTCGGAACTGTGCAATGTAGTCCTCCAGGTCCTGTCCCTGCTTTAGTGTTTTCATTTCGGTTCTGGCTCTGCCAGCTTCATCGATCGGGGTGAATGCTACTTTGAGCGCCGTTTCAAAGGTTGACCATGTCCCTAGGTCTTCCTTTTCTGCCCATGTCTGTGCCCAGGGTGCGGCGGTTCCTCCATTCATAAACGACAACGCAAAGATGATTTTCTTTTCATCTGTGTCGTAGATTCCGTGATTTACTCTCAGATAGAGTTTCACTTCTTGCAAGAACTTTGCAGTTCTTGCTCGGTCCCCTGTGAAGTCAGAGGGGGTTCGGATTCTAATCTCCTTGGTCGATGTGGTGGGTTCGGTAGACATGTTATCAGGGATGTCGTTGTTGGATAAGGAGAATGGGTCTCATTCTGGGCTTTCTTCTTTGCTTGTCGATCTGAAGTCTTCTTCAGTGAGGTATCTTGGTTCCTCGTCTTCTGTTCACTTTGAGAACCACCTTTGTGCTGGTTCTGAGTATCATACTAGTCAACCTTGGTATCTATACCATGAGGTTCTTCCTGATGTCGATGCTCCTGTCGGAGGTCTATCTGGGCTTTGTCTGAAAGACGTTGTGTCTGCACCTAGGTAGGTGGACTTTGTAGATCAGCTTGACCTTTTGTTAAGACTATAGGTCTCGACTCAGCCTTGGCTTTGTGTATCGCAGTTGGAGGCTTTCCAACTGTATTGGTATCGCACTAGGAGACTTTCCTAGTGTATCGGGCTTCCTGCCTTCACTTGGGTACTTCCTCAAGTAGTCACGGCTATCCATACTCAGAGGCTTTCTGAGTAGACTGTTTGTTCATGTATCACAGTTGGAGGCTTTCCAACTGTCGAGTTCGGGTTATCACAGCTAGGGGCTTCCTAAGCTGTTGAGTTCGAGTGTATCACAACTAAGGGACTTCCTTAGTTGTCGAGTATTCTGGTTGAGTCTAAGACCGTTGGTTGAATTAGGTCAAGCTGAGGAATACAGACAGTATTACTACAGCTTATATACGGTTCGAGGATGTCTATCGTCCAATCGGAATGTAAGATCGTTATCAAGTATAAATAGAAAGAACAATAGAAAAGACAGGCCTCATGCCTTGCATGAGGCATCCGATGTCATGGATCCGATGTCAAGGATCCGATGTCAAGGACATGCTGTGGCGCAGCATGTTGATCGTGAGGGTCCGACGTCATGGACCTCATGTAAAAGGGGTTGTCATACCACGGTGCATGTGGGAGTGGGTTCGGGTGCATGGAGTCACCATGCGTCAAGGCATCTTCCATCAGAGGTGAGTCGAGTCGAATGGAAAAATTAGAGTACCCGGCCATGCTGGCATATGTCTGGTTGTCGTGGGTTACAATAACAGAAAATCGTAACATACACTTCATGTGTGGCAACTTTAACATGCAACACACCTCTTGGGATCCCCAGGGGCCTGAACACTCCATCCACGCTGACCACTTAGTGGAAACGGCAATGGCTTTAGGCCTGACAAGGGCCATCCCCACTGAGGATGGACCCACACACTTTCCTCTGCAACAGAGCTTTCATCCCATGGTGATTGACCTCTTTTTTTTTTTGGGTCAAAAATTTATGACGTGGCACCCAAATGCAGTCTGCAGCAGAGACATACAAACGAAGTACACTACACCCGATCCAAGTCATCCCCCTGCTAATCTTTGCACCAGCCACCTAGATAACTGCGCCGACTACTAAGGAGGCCCCTTTTATCGATTAAATGGATTTGCCAGTGGTGGCATACCGACAACCCAGACTTGTCACTTGATGCTGTGTCCCTCAAGACTCCATGGGTATGTGTGCAAGATTTAGGGGAAACTGCCACCCCGATGTGAGCCTCTCAGCTCAGAAAGGAAAGCATAGTCAACAAACTCATCGTAATGCAATACTGACAGTGGATCTGGAAGTGCTCAGGTGCCTCCCTGAACCAGTACCTGGTGTTGTGTTCCCCCACCCTGATGGATGCTCCCAAATGCAGACAGGCCCCCTTTATGAGGGTTAACAGACTCATCGACCACCTTCTACAGCTGCTATCGACATACTGATCACACTAGCCAGGACCAGATGGGGGTCATACGCCCTGTGCACACAACCTATCCTGGATCCCATGCGAGCGGGGTGAATGACCCAATTTCTGGGTTATTGTCCAAATATTCGTAGAAGCCTTCGACAGAGTCTGGGCTTGCATGAGTTTCTGTGCGAACCGCCGCAGGGCAGACACATAATACATGGTCTTGAGTTTGAACCTGGGGACCAAGACACCAGCATTGGTATTCCCTGTCGAGGGAGAAACATTGGTGATACTCCCCCAAGGGAGCATGGCCTGTAACTATTTGGGTGAGTCGGGAAGTACCAGTTGTGCTGGATCCCGACACTTTTAGCCAAGGCCCACCTTTGTGAGTCGAGGGTAAAACAGGCTTTCCCCCTACACCTTTGAGGTGGAGGAAACACCGACAACAGTAGGTTGGTTCTGCGAACTGCATGTGCCAATCCTTGCAAACTGCCTTTTTGACTTGGTTTTTAAGGTAATCCAAAGACGTCTGAGGGTGTCTGCCCACGGAGATCTTGGTAGACATAGCTACATTGTGTGCCTTCTTGTGCATGCCCCACTTGAATTTTGAGGGGACATGCCAGAATGAGACATTTCTGTCTGTGTCCCCACCTAACCAGGGGCACAGAGAGCGACAAGCATCCAGGGCAAAGATTTGCCCAGAGTGTGGTCTGGGGTCTACAAGGGATTGAATACCCATTGTAGAATCCAAGAAGATCACCAACTTTTTGCATCCCCTGCTGCAAGCAGCAGAGACACCCAGTTGGAGAGCGAATAGTTCAACTTCTGGGGGAGTTCTTCTCCCAGAAGCTGAGATGATATGATCCACTTGTTCCCCTTGTCCAAAGACCAGGGCACAAGCGACTGCTTGGTATTTGGCATCAGTGGGCACAGAAGCATCCACTGCAACAACCAGGGTGTCTTTCTCTGCCCAGGCCTTGTCGAGGTCACCCCTATATGCACTTCTCGCCTTGTCCTCTTTCGAGGTGAGACGATGAGAGGAGAAGTGAGGTGGGAAAAGATCCTTCTCTCTGTTTCCAGGCATGTTTTCTTCCCCAAAGGGGTCGAATTCATCATCTGGAACAAGTGCCAGTGCTGCTGCCGAGGCAACAGACAGGCCTTGTAGTGTCAGTGTGTCCAGCACATCACCTCCCCAGAGCCCAAGCTCATGAGGGTGGGTGCTGCCCACGTGTTTCAGCCCCAGGATAGCCCTGAGGGGGTGGGATGGGGCCAGCAAGGGGGTTCTGAATGCCCCCCTGTTGACTAAATGGCGCAGTAGCAGTTGCATAGGCAACAGCCCTGCGATACTCTCCAAACCACCTATAGGGGTGGTATGGAATGCACCAGTGATCCAGCATGCAGTGATAGACTGCACCTGGGCCAATGTCTTAATGACACCCTTGATGCATGCGCCTTTGAAGTGCCAGAGTCTCAACCCATATGTCATGATGGGCACGACACATGAGTGGTAAAGGAGGTGTTTCTGCATGGGATTTAACCTCCTTACAGAATTGCCCAGCATGCCCATTGCCCTTGCAGTAGTGATGGCTTTGGTAGAGTAGAATTGTGTATGCTCCTTGAAGGAGAGTTTATGATCAAAGAAGAAGCCCAGGTACCTCCAGGTGACCTTGGGTTTGAGGGGGGAGTCACCTGTGTATGGGGCAAATCCTAAGTCTATCGGCAGAGGAGTGAAGCTTAAGGCAAGGCAGGGGTAGGGGTATACCCTTGTGTTTTTGGGCTAAGGGTATGAGGGGTAAGGGTAGGGGTTTGGAAGTTCATACCCTTGCATACCCCTGTACCCTTACTAAGGGTACAGGGGTATGCCAGGGGTATGCTTATGCAAGAATATCATTTGATTTTTCAGCTACAAAGACTCATATTCAAGATTTTCATCAATTAAATCCAGATTTTGGAATTGTCCAACATGATAATGGCTTTCATATGTTAATAAGAGGTATTGATATGTGATATTAATAGTAAATACAATAGCTATCAACACTTTTCAAATGAATTTTGCTCCAAATATGTTGATTTTGTGCCAAACCCTTGTACCCTTGACAAACCCTCCCATACCCTTGGCAACCCTTATATGTTTCCATACCCTTACCCCTAAGGGTAGGGTGTTCAGGGGTAGGGGTAAGGGTATGAGATTTGGCACCCAGGGGTAACCCCTGCCTTGCCCTAGTGAAGCTCCTCGACCTCGAGAAATGGAATATCTCTGAATTGTCATGTTCCGGGACAAGTCCGAGGGATGTGAATGCCTGGAAAATCCAGCCATACACTTCTGTGAGAAGGGGGAGGTTATCCTCTAACCGTGAGGAGTGGGCGATGAGGGTGCCATCATCCACATATGACATGAGATCAACACTTTTGCTGATCTCGCTTCTCCTGAAGAGCTTCATAATGGGCGTTAGATATAGCGCCAATAGGACTGGGGACAGGGCAGAGCCCTGTCCCACCCCCACATCCACTGCAAAGGAGCCAGATGAGAAGGCATTCCACTTGTAGGTCATTTTGCAACCGACAAGGTAGGAATGGAAGAAGTTCACTACTTGCGCAGGGAACCCTGACTGGGAGATAATCTCCAACAGAACCTGGTGGTTCAGGGAGGGAAAGAATTGGGCGATGTCAAAAGTGGCTACGCTTGTTTTGAGGCCCTGAGCCCATCCCGCCCTGATGAGGTGGGTGAGGTAGATTCCTGCATCCTCTGTGGAATGCTGGGCAACCCCTCCAAACTGGTTTTGTTCGAAGGCTTCATGTGCGACTCCGTCAAACTGAAGCCACCTAGACAGCATCTTTTCGACTAGCTTGCCCAAAGTGTTCAGGAGCACAATTGGCCTGAACGACTTAGGCGTTACGAGTCCTTATGTTTACAGAAGACTCATTCTTATACTCAGCAATCAATGAAAAATCCAGCGCACATGACAAAAACGGCTGCATTTTACTCACAGTCAGTAATCTGAAGCAATGACTACAAAAATTTAGTGACTTTTGTAACCTTGTGACTTAATTTTAGCCGAGACACAGATTTACGGATATCTGGATATGCTTGTAACCGGACTCAAATAATGGAAATGCCTTACCTCAGCCCGGGCATTTCAATATGTGTCATATATTTGCATTTATTTGTTCTGAAATCAAAAGCATGTATCTCACTCATTTCTTATCAATTAGGTTCATTTAACTACAGATGGGAAAGTATATCATTGACCAATCATTGGGAGAGTGTTTGGCATTGTTTGGCATTGTTGTCATGACTAAATATAGTATCTCCTTCAGTTTTCATCCAATTTGGATGATTCAACTCACAAATGAAAATATACTGTTGGTCTATCATCAGGAGATATTTACTGATGTTTGGCATTGTTAGTTTATAGATCAACAAGATCAAAAAGACTATATCAAAGCCAGTTTCCACTCAATTGAGTTTATTTAACTTGTGGAAGGGTATGTAACTTGGGCACTTTACACTGTGCTGACAAAGGTTGTTTATATTTGTTTGTTAGATTATTAAAATACTGTATCTTGCTCAATTCTTGGCCAAGTTGGTTTACTTAACTTGGAATGAGAAGATACATTATTGGCCCATCATTGAGATCATATTTCTCATTGTTTGGCATTGTTTGTATTGTATAAACTTGGTATTTTAGTCAGTTCTTCTTTAATCCAACTGATTTAACCTGCAAATAAAATGTGTACTATTTGCACATCTGATTTGAGTGTGCTGACAAAGGTTGTTTATATTTGTTTGTTAAATCATTAAAAATACTATATCTTGCTCATTTGCATTTATTTGTTTTAAAATCAAAAGTGTTGTATCTTACTCATTTCTTGTCTGATTAGGCTCATTTAACTACTGATGAGAATTACATCATTTGCCAATCATTTATGTGATCATGTGACTTTACCCTATATGGTAATTATAATCAAATTTGCTAAATCATATTGATGTATATGATCATTCTGACTGGTTTCTTGAGCTGAGTTCAGAAATGTTATTCATTGATCTCTTTCTATTGCTATATATGGTAATTACCATCAAATTGATTAAACCTTATTGATGTATGTGATGTTATATACCATTTTGACTAGATTTTTGAGCTGAGTTCAGAAATGTCATTTATGTGACATCTTTCTATTACCATATACAGTAATTACCTTCAAATTGACTAAATTATACTATTGCTACCCATTTTTGTGGCTGAATTCAGAAATGTCATCTACATAGCCAATGTGACTACTTTTTATTGCTATATAAGGTATTTACCATCAAATTGGCCAAATCTTATTAGTATATATGTGATGTTATATAACATTCTAACCAGTTTTTTGAGCTGAGTTCAGAAATGTTTTTTTTTGTGATTATGTGCTTTTATTCTATTGCCATGTTGGGCAATTTTTCTAATTCTTATTTGATTTATATAGTTGAAATGCAAGCAAGTAACCATAGCATGCATAAAACATTAGAGATATAGTGACATATATTTGTCATTATTTGTATTACCATATAAGGCAACTTGCTCAATTTTTATATGATTTATATTATTCAAGTGCAAGCAAGTAGTATGCATATAAGATAGGGTTCATCCACTCTCTACCATCACATGCACTGTGATGGCACTGTGACCAAACACATGACTCATTAATGCATCAAGTGATCAATAACGATTAAGGACGTTGACAACATTATTACAAGTTCTTTATAAGTATGTACACTGGAGAATGTATGTATAGAATATGTATGACAATGTAAATATATACTTGAAAATTATAGAATTAGATGAATCTGTGTAGTGGTTTCTGACTTTTCAATTGATGTTTGCAGTGATGAGCTCACATAGGATGGTCTCTGGAATCATGCAGTGACCCCGATACTTCTTTGGTGCCCATGCAGCCTGTTTGCCATTTAGCTCTTTGCGATAGGCATCCATGAATCAAAGTGACCACATGGAAAATTGTTGCATGGATATAAGGGGGACATCTGCCAAAGAAGCAAGCATACTAGTGAACTGTTATGTGTTGAGTACTAGTGAACTGTGCTGTGGGTGTGGCCTAATTTTTTTTGAAGATCAGATCAGAATATGCAATGTATTATATTTCTAACATTCTCTTTATTATCTGAGTCTGGAGTTAATCTGCATTTCTTTCGCTGTCCATAATGTCCAAGATTGAGGTGATGCTTGCTGCGCCTTCCCATAGCCCTGTTACTCAATTATATTTTTTACGTGTTGTCATGATGCGCTTGATCGTGTTTTCGAAGCTTGCCATCATTTTATTCAAAAGGGAAGGAAATGATCAAAATCCTATTACTCTGTTTCTAGCAAAAGATTGGATGATTGACAACCAAAACCATCTCTGGAAATATATTTTGAGGGGACTTTGGGTTGTTATTTTGGATAAAAATGGGATTGTAGGCTGAAATTAGAGAAATGGTGACTTGGGGATAGTGGGCCACCACTTCATGTGGCAAATACAAGTTCTTTTCTGATTGTTTTTATTATGTAATCCATCCACCCACCTACCCATCCATCTACATATATACAAATATTTACTTCTCTGAATAAATAGCTAATACTAATTTTTTTTCATGACAACTTTTAAGATTTGCATTACTTATTGATTTTAAATGCCCATCATTAATGTAATGTATACCTGTTGTAATACCATCACACAACAGGCAAGTTCTGAGGCAGTTGACTCACGGTTGACTCATAGTTGACTGGAGTTTGCACCTTATTACATAATCCTACCAAATTGAGCACTTGGATTGATGTCCTTTTACAAACAAATATCTGTTTAAATCAATAGGTTCATGATAGTGACTATGGTGACAGGCATCAGACTCTTGCATGGGACAGTTAGAGGATGTACATCAGTTACAATAGCAACCAATTTTGATGTTTCTATTAAAATGGTCCAAAACAGCTGTCATTTTTCCCCCCTCTTTTCCTTCACTGAGGCTTCACCAAGTTCACCATGCCTCTAGTCATATGTAACTACACAATTTGTAGCACAAAAACCATCTTCATCAATGGTGTTGAACAGCCAGGACAGTATGTTGATGGTTCTACCCATTTGAAGCATGAGAAACAGGATAAATGGCCTGTTTCACAACTGGCAAAGGGGAAGCGGCAATCATCATCCCCAAGTCCATCACCAAAATGTTCTAGAGCTTCTAATTCTCCCACAGGTAAGTGCTACATTGTTATTGTTAGATCAAGACTAATAGTAATTATGCAGATATCAACTTTTCTACAGTACTTATCACAAAGATGATCTGCCTCCTTGTCATCTGGCTCCACAATAGAGCTGGTGTGAGTCGTTCTATCACCAACAAAATTCTACAAGGACTTCAACTTATTATCTCTGTGACTCTCTCTATTGTCGAGGTTGCTCTTTCATCATCTGGACTCAATGTCAAGCTTCCAAACATCAAACTTCCTCATGATGTCCATACAGCATATCAGCTTCACTGCTCAGAGCCAGAAATCATTTGGACAGCATGCTGCCCCAAGTGCTTTCCCCTCTTTTCTCATCCTATTCCTTGGCAATGTCAGTGGAAGGCATCCCCAAGATCACAATCCTGTAACACAAAACTCTGGACAACTCAGAATACTCCAAATGGGCCTAAATGGGTCCCATGTTGTCTATACACTACACAATCCTTTGATTCTTGGCTTCAGTTCTTTTTATCTTCCAAGGTCATTGAAGACAGCCTTCATGAGGCTTTCAACCACCACAGAAACCATATACCAGCTGCCTTTGGTGCCACTATGAATGATATCCAGGATAGTCCTGCTTGGGATGACTTGCAGGGTTTTCTACAGTTTCCTTATCATCTAATATTTGGAATCTATATTGATTGGTTTAATCCTTATACCAATAAGATTGCTGGTAAGTTATTAACAAATTCTGCATAGACTATGACACAGCTTATTTTATATATAGGCAAAAAAGTGTCTTGTGGAGCAATCCTGCTTTATTGCTTGAACTTACCTTTTCATTTTCGGTATCAATTTGAGAATACATTTATTGTTGGTCTCACACCTCATCCCCATCTTCCTGACCCCACAACCATCTCTCATCTTCTTGAACCTGTTATCAAATCTGTTGCCAAGTATGGTGCTGCACCAGGCCAAAATTTGCCAACATCTAGACATCCTGATGGCATCTCTGTGAAAGCTAAAATTGCACCTGTGATTGCTGATCTTGAGGGAAGTTGCAAGGCTACTGGCTTTTTGGGACATGGTGCTACAATGTTCTGTTCTTTCTGCCTCTGCACCAGTGATCAGCTAGAGGATCTCAATATTCAATCTTGAGAACTCTGCAATGGTGCACAGGCAGAGGCATGGTTGCATCAGACAACCAAAGCTGGTCGAAATGCTCTGCAAAGACAACTGGTGTGCAATGGACTCCACTGCATAATCTTCCATATTGGGATCCAGTCAAACATGTTGTACTAGGTTTTATGCATAACTGGCTTGAGGGTGTTTTACAGCATCATCTTCATGCACTCTGGGGAATTGGACAGGATGAGGATGAAAGCCAAAAAGTTAAAGAGGTGGAAAAGGATGAGCAGTGGAGTGAGGCAGATGTATCAGATTCTGCTGAAGAATTGAATGACCTTTTTCAAGAAGCAGCTAAACATAATCTTGAGGCTGCAATGGCAATGCACCACACACCACCACCTATGTCTCCCTCACCATCTTCTTCTGAATTATCAGACTCATCCTCATCATCAACACCTACAGCCACCACACAGAGCCACACAAATCCCTATGCATATGACTTCAATTATGATGATGATGATGATAACTATATTCCTGTTGACCCTTTGCCTTTTAGCTTCACAGAAACTGAGCTACAAGGAATAAGAAATTGCATTCATGATATCACTCTTCCAACATGGATACAAAGACCACCAACCAATCTTGGTGAACCAAGCCATGGCAAGCTCAAAGCTCAGGAATATCTCACCCTCTTCACATGTATCTTTTCCCTCATTATTCCTGAATTCTGGTACATAACTACTGCCACAAATTTCCACCACCAGCACTTCTACTGCTTCTATCATGTTGTTGCAGCAACAAATATTGTAGCTGCATATCAAACCTCCAATGCTGATGCTGATGCCTATACTCAGCATTATATTCAATATTGAACTGCTATTCAACAACTTTTTCCACATTGTCCATCCAAGCCAAACCATCATTATGCAATGCATAATGGTGCTCTTCTCAAATATTGGGGTCCTTTGGCTTCTTTTAGTGAGTTTCCAGGTGAACAAATGAATAAGTTGCAAAAAATGAACACCAATCATCATCTCCATATGTGTTTCAATTATTTTGCTCAAAGATTGATAGCTAATACCAAGATCAGGGGATTTAGATCTTACAATGCTTTGTCAGATGAGTCGTCAAGCATGTGTAGATGCTTTACTGCACAGCAAAGATCATTTAAAAGAATTATGTGATATTCTTGAGCCAGGAGACATGGCCATGGATGACCATCCAGTACCTCTCCAGTCTACAGAAGTGGCAGATATTCTAGCAAAGGCACCTTGCCTTCTTGAAGTAGATTATAACAATCTGCTTAATTATCTTCACCAGACAGGAAGAC
The DNA here is from genome assembly GCA_026075535.2 of Tricholoma matsutake. Taxonomy (NCBI): domain Eukaryota; kingdom Fungi; phylum Basidiomycota; class Agaricomycetes; order Agaricales; family Tricholomataceae; genus Tricholoma; species Tricholoma matsutake. The sequence continues at coordinate 8,345,210 of AP026543.1, read as the reverse complement.
CATACCGAGCTTACTCTGATCTTCCCCATCCACCAAATGCCATTATTCTCTCTCCACAAGCCCAGCATCTTTTGCAGGTGCACCATGATGAGTGCACATTCAGTTGTGAAAAGTCACATAAAGGAAACAGTGCTATAAAGTTCTACAATCCATTGACACAGGCTCATGATACAGGATTCATTCAAAACATTTGGAGACTTCTGCTGAAGGGAATAATGCACACCTTTATAAGAGTCTGCTCACATCAATCACTATCTACACAAGAGGAGAGGCAGGCACCATTCATACACCACCCTGGATTTATGGTACAAATTGTTGATGCACTCCCCTCTAACAACCTTAGTATTATTGAGCCTGTCCATATTATCACTCATGTCACAACTGTCCAGCGGCCAGCAGGCACTTATAGTATTGGCAGGAAGGTCCTGGTTGTATGTTAGGCTCCCAACAGAGGGCGCCAATAATTTTGCATCCCTGGCAATGTGTAAATAGCTGTTATAACTACAATTATGCCTTCATTCTACACTTCATTTTCCTGTTCTGACTGCTTTCCAACTTGAAATCTTGTTTTTTTTTTTTTTTTTTTGGGTCAACAATTTATAACGTGGGGCTTGATCGCAGTCCATGGAGCAGGGTACAAATTTGGGTACTACTCTATCTACACGTTCCCCTCGCCCATCTCCCACCCAGGTCCCCATTTTAGCCACTTTAGGTGGGCAGTGCCACAGACGTTGGCCTCTCAGCCAGGAAAGGCAATAATCCAGAGGGGGAGCCCCCCTCCCGAAGCTAGCCATTAGATCATCAGCTGGTGTGAAGCGGTCCCCCAGCCACATATCCAACCAAAGTCAGATCAGGCACAGCCATGTTAATTCACTGTAAATCCCCCCTTGCGGGAGGAATAACCGTCCGCATACTCCCAGCCAATGAGGATTGACCACCCCAGACGAATGAGGTGGACCATCACCATGTAATGCATGCGTGACAGTAATGTGGCAGCTGGTTGTTCACCTGGTTATTCACCGGAACCGTCATAGGCAGGGGGCCAAGGCCCCCCTCGAGCAAATGCGCTGCAAGCACATGCACTCGATAGCAGTTTCCCCCCCGCAGCGGGGAGAACGTAAAGGGCAGCGACATTTGTCACCAACCCGACAGCAGCCAGCGGACTGGCAGTGATGAGTGTGGAGCAGAATGCCCCACACAAGTAATGGCATGGCCATCTGTGATGATGACGGCACTGTACTGGGAACGAGGGTTCCCCAGATTGAAGCTCTGCTAGAGCTGTTGGCATCACCACACAGGAAGCTGGGACAGCTGCCGGAGGCGTAGGATTGTTGGAACGATCGTCTCTGGTTGTCCATTTGGGCATCAGGAGCAAGTTAGTACTGGTATATGATGCTAGTGATCGAAATACGCAGCATGCAGTGTAAGCGAGGGCCTCCTGCCTAGCAAGAGAGTCCTCATAGTCGTCAGGGTCAGGGAGGTCCTCCCCAGCCCACAGATCTCAAACTGCCTAGGGCAGCTGCTACCTCCAGTTTGTTCTGTGAGAACTGGGTGTCGTAGTCTTGGGCATCATCACCAACAATGTCACCCGTAATCAAGGTGGGGTTGTGAAGGCCCCAGCGTGTGGTTTGGTCTCTGTTCAGCCGTTTGGGCATTGAGAGTGAGTTAGCACAGGTAAATGACGATAACAGTCAAAGTACGTAGCATAAGATCGATAACAGATGGCCCCTTGTCTCAGTTCCAGGTCCACCCGATACAGCCTCCAAATGCTCCGAGGGGGCAAACAGGCCGCGCATCCTGTTGCCTGGTGGGAGAAGATTGAACCTGGGTCATAACACCCCAGAGGAGTGAGCACCAGAGGTGAGGAGTCGGTGGTGAAATGCGGCCACCAGAGCATCGACCTAGCTATCAGGGGGCACCGTCACCCGGCCCCTTTTAGCAACGGTGTATTCCAACAGGTAGTCAGTGTAGCTTGTCCCTAGTAGTAGTGACTCACATAGCATGGAGGTTGGAAGCCCCAAAGACGACCAGCAGTCCAGTAACGATGTCCCTCCCCCTGAGCCAGACCTCCCCCAACTAAACGAGTGCGTCGACTTGGGCAAGTGTTGAAGCAGGCATCCCACACCCACTCTAAGCCCCCATAGGGACCTAGACTACTCTTTCATAGACACCACTCACCTAGCCAGGATCCTCAAAGCACAGGGGAACGAGACGAATAGCAGCCATTGTCAAAAACAATGACCGGGGCATCCCCGGGGATCAGATGGACAGATCTCTTAGCAAATCAGGGCAGGCCTGGAGACGCCAAGAGCATTCGTGATGGTGAAATCCGATCGAAAATCAGACAAAAATTGGAGTCTCGACATTGCTACCAACATCAAGCAGGAGTATTTACCACTGTTTATGGTGGTTGTAACAAGTCAAGGAGCGTCGAGTCTTGGACGTCATCGTCATAGATGTCACCTGTAATCAGGGAGGGGTTGTGTAGACCCCAGCATGGTGGTTGGGCTCTGGTTCGCCGTTTAGGCATAGAGAGTAGGTTAGCACTAGTAGGTGATGGTAGAAATCAAGATACGTAGCATGGCATCAATAACAGATGGTCCCTTATCTCAGTTCCGGATCCACCCGATACAGCCTCCAAACGCTCCCAGGGGGCAAGCAGGCCGCATACCCTGCTGCCTGGTGGGAGAAGATTGAACCTGGGTCATAACACCCTAGAAGAGTGAGCACCGGAGGTAGAGAATTGGTGGTGAAAAGTGGCCACCAAGGTAAAACCTAGCCATCAGGGGGCACCATTGCCCGACCCCTTTTAACGATGGTGTATTCCAATGGGTAGTCAGTGTAGCATGTCTCTAGTAGTAGAAACTCACAGAGCATGGAGGCTGGAAGCCTCCCAGACGACCAGCAATCCAGTGATAATGTCCCTCCTCTCTAAGCCAGACCTCCCCCAACTAACCAAGTGTGTCGACTTGGGCAAGCGTTGAAGCAGGCATCCCACACCCACTCTAAGCCCCCAGAGGGACCCAGACTACTCTTTCATAGACAACACTCACCTAGTCAGGATCCTCGAAGGCCAGGAGAACGAGACAGATAGCAGTCACTGTCAGAGACAATGACCGGGGCATCCCCGGGGATCAGATGGACGGATCTCTTAGCAAATCAGGGCAAGCCTGGAGACGCTGAGAGCATTTGTGATGGCAAAATCCGATCAAAAATCGGACCAAAATTGAAGTCTCGACGTTGCTACCAACATCAAGCAGGAGTGTTTACCACTGTTTATGGTGGTTGTAACAAGTCAAGGAGTGGTGTTGTAGTCTTGGATGTCATCATCATAGATGTCGCCCGTAATCAGGGAGGGGGCATGAAGCCCCCGGTGTGGTGGTTGATCTCTGGTTGGCTGTTTGGGCATTGAGAGTGAGTTAGTACAGGTAGATGACAGTAGAAGTCAAAGTACACAGCGTGAGATTGATAACAGCTGGCCCCTTATCTCAATTCCAGGTCCACCCAATACAGCCTCCAGACGCTCCGAGGGGGCAGGCAGGCTGCGCATCCTGCTGCCTAGTGGGAGGGAAGATTGACCCCGGTTCTGAGCACCCCAGAGGAGTGAATACCGGAGGTAAGGAGTAGGTGGTGGTGAGCGGCCACCCAAGCGTTGTCCTAGCCCCCAGGGGGCACCATCACCCAGCCCCTTTTAACGATGGTGTATTCCAAGTGGATAGTCAGTGTAGCTTGTCTCTAGCAGTAGAAACTCACATAGCATGGAGGTTGGAGGCCCCCAGGACGGCCAACAGTCCAGTGAGAACGTCCCTCCCCCCTAAGCCACCAGACCTCCCCCAGCTAAACAAGTGCTTCTACTTGGGCAAGCATTGAAGCAGGCATCCCACTCTTAGCCCCCATAGGGACCCAGACTACTCTTTCATAGACTCCACTCACCTAGCCAGGATCCTCGAAGCCAAGGGGAATGAGACAGATAGCAGCCATTGTCAAAAACAATGACCGGGGCATCCCCGGGGATCGGATGGACGGATCTCTTAGCAAATCAGGCCAGGCCTGGAGACGCCGAGAGCGTTTGTGATGGCAAAATCCAATCAAAAATCGGACCTAAATTGAAGTGTTGACGTCGCCAGCAACGTTGAGCAGAGGTGTTTACCACTGTTTATGGTGGTTGTAACAAGTCAAGGAGCGACTTAAAGCTCCTTGACCTTGAAAAATGAAATATCTCAGACTTGTCGTGTTCCAAGACAAGTCCGAGGGAGGTGAATGCCTGGAAGATCCAGCCATATGCTTTTTTGAGAAGGGGGAGATTGTCCTCCAACCGTGCAGAGCAGGCGATGAGGGTGCCATCGTTCACATAAGACATGAGATCGACCTTGTGGCCAATATCGCTTCTTCTGAAGAGTTTCATTATGGGTGTTAGATATAACACCGATAAAACAGGGGATAGGGCAGAGCCCTGTCCCACCCCCACATCGGCTGCAAAGGAGCCAGATGAGAAGGCATTCCATTTATAGGTCGTTTTGTGACCCACAAGGTAGGAGCGGAAGAAGTTCACCACTTGCACAGGGAACCCCAACCGGGATATAATTTCCAACAGAACCTGGTGGCATCACTCCTTGACTTGTTACAACCACCATAAACGGTGGTAAACACCTCTGCTCAATGTTGCCGGCGACATTGACACTCCAATTTAGGTCCGATTTTTGATCGGATTTCGCCATCACGAACGCTCTCGGCATCTCCAGGCCTGGCCTGATTTGCTAAGAGATCCATCCATCCGATCCCTGGGGATGTCTCACCTCTGGTGCTCACTCCTCTGGGGTGTTATGACCTGGGTTCAATCTTCTCCCACCAGGCAACAGGATGCGCGGCCTGTTCGCCCCCTCAGAGCATTTGGAGGCTGTATCGGGTGGACCCAGAATGGAGATAAGGGACCAGCCATTATCGATAGCACGCTACATATCCTGATCTCTTCCATCATCTACTAGTGCTAACTCACTCTCTATGCCCAAATGGCGAACCAGAGACCATCCACCACACTGGGGGCTTCACACCCCCTCCCCCCCCCTGATTATGGGCAACATCTTTGATGATGACATCCACGACTATGACACCCGGTACGAATGAGACGATCCGGAGGTAGCAGCTGCCCTAAAGGCAGTTAGAGATCTATGGGCCAGAGAAGACCTCTCCGACCCTGACAATGACGAGGATTCTCTTGCTATGCAGGAGGCCCTCAATCATGCCGAGAGCAGCCCCAAGCTTGCTTCGAGGCAAATGATCGACCATGTACTGTGGGTGCAAGATGTCCATGTCGCACACAAATGACTGACTCGCAGTTTTGAACACAAGGATGTGTATACACAGGAGCTCGGCATTGCTGAGCTCCTTTATCCGGAGGCATCCCCTGCCCCATCACTGCCTCTACCCTCCATACCTGAGTTGGTGGAGGATGAAGTGCCGTTATCTGTGAATGAGAGGTTGGAAATCGCAGCCACCTCTCATGCCATGCTACATCAACTGGATGCGATGACCATGTTCGTTGGTACCATCCGTGTGTCCACTGTTCCCCCTGCAGAGAGGAATGCATGGTGCCAAATGGCCTGGGATTTATTCACGGCCACCTGGCGATTGTCTGAGATGATGTTGTGGAGCTAGCTGCCGCCGCAACACCTCTTGATCTCATATCACCGGCAGCTTTCCAAGCTTCCTATGCGGCGATGCAAGCTGCTCAATCAGAGCCTCAATCTGGGGAACCCTCATCCCCAGCACGGCGCTGTCATGCTTGAGGTCCTCGTGGACAGCAGTGCCACAACTAGAACAGAGGCCTACGCCGCTGTACTCACGCCCACCAAGTGACTGGTGGCTGCTGTCAAGACGGTGACATTTTGTCACTACCCTATACCTTCCCCCCACTGTGGGGGGGATGATGTCATCGAGTGCATGCAGCTTCTGGCATTTACTCGAGGGGGGCCTTGGCCCCCTGCTTACGGCGGTTCCGGTGAATAACCAGGTGAACAACCAGCTGCCACATCTCTGTTACTCGTGCACAACATGGTAATGGTCCACCTCATTCGTCTGGGGTGGTCAACCCTTGTTGGCTGGAAATATGCAGATGGTTATTCCTCCCACAAGGGGGGATTTATGGTGAATTAACACTACTGCGCCTGGTCTGACTTTGGTCAGACATGTGGCTGGGGGACCGTTTTGCTCCAGTGGACGATCTAATGGCTAGCCTCGGGAGGGGGGGCTCCCCCTCCGGATTATTGCCTTTCCTGGCTGAGAGGCCAATGTTTGTGGCACTGCCCGCCTAAAGTGGCTAAAACAGGGACCTGAGTGGGAGATGGGCAAGGGGAATGCATAGATAGAGTAGTACCCGAGTTTGTACCCTGCTCTGCAGACTGCATTCGAGCCCCATGTTATGAATTCTGATCCAAAAAAAAAAAACAGAACCTGGTGGTTCAATGAGGGGAAGAATTGAGCAATGTCGAAGGTGACAATGCTCGTTTTGAGGCCCTGAGCCCATCCTGCCCTGACGAGGTGGGTGAGGTAGATTCCTGCGTCCTCTGTGAAACACTGGGCAACTCCTCCAAACTGGTTTTGTTCAAAAGCATTGTGTGCCACTCCGTCGAACTGGAGCCGTCTAGACAGCATCTTTTCGACTAGCTTGCCCAGAGTGTTCAGGAGTACTATAGGCCTGAATGACTTTGGCATAGAATAGTTAGGTTTCCCTGGTTTCGGGATGATTACCGACAAGGATTCCTTGAAGTGCGCAGGCCAATGTCCTGCAGTGATGAGGCTCGCTAGTTCAGGGTTGCTACACCAGTGTTTTAGGTGTGACCACGTAATATGATCGGGCCCTGGAGCAGATCGGGAAGAACACACATTAAGTGCTTCTTTCATTTCCATAATGGAGAACAGGACCCAAGCCCTTTCAGGCACCAGATCCAGATCATTTAAGATGTTCAGATCGACTTCTTGGTCCGAGGCAGTGTTGTAGGACCCATCAAGGGCAGCCCATAGAGAATCTAGATCGTTGCAAGGGTTTCCCTGATAAGAGATCACCTCGAACGATAGTAGGTTACATTGATGAGTCCAGGACATTAGGTCCCAGGGTCGTCTGTTCATGGTAGCCACTTTGTGGATACGGTCCTCAAAGAAGTCTCGCCTTGCATGTCACATGACTTTCCAGTAGTGCTTCCAGTCCTCTCCATCATGGGAGGCCCTGTAGGCATCTAGAGCACCTCTGCATTCATCTGTCCACCATCCTTTGGACAACTTGCCTAGGTGAGATTCCTTAGCGTGGTTATCCCATGCCTTGTTTAAAATTGTTGATATCGCCGAGATGACATCATTGATTTCTGCTGATGTGTTTCCGTGCCAATTAAGCCAGGGATTTAAAGCGGAGGAGATGGCATCGAGGTACGATGCTTCCTCCTCAGATCCTTTTTTGATGGACCACTTGGTAACCGGAACCAAAGATCCCGGGCCAGGCAGTGTCAGAGTCAACGGGGCGTGGTCGGACATACCCCTGGCTGTTGGGACGATTTCGCAGTACAACATGAATCTCAGATCTGTGGGTATGAACATCAGGTCGATCACTGTGGGGTGAAAGCCCTGTTGTGGAGGAAAATGTGTGGGTCCCTGTTCAACTGGGAGGGCCCTTGTTAGGCCTTTTTTGGGTCAAACATTTATAACGCGGCACCCAATCGCAGTCCGCAGCAGAGACATACAAATGAAGTACACTACACCTAGCCCAAGTCCTCCTCCTGCTAATCTTTGCACCAACCACCTGGATAGCTGCAATGACCACTAAGGGGGCCCCCTTTATTGAGTAAATGGACTTGCCAGTGGTGGCATACTGACAACCCGGACCTGACAATGTTGTGTTCCCCACAACTCCATCAGTATGTATGCAAGATTTAGGGGAGACTGCCACCCCAACGTGAGCCTCTCAGCTTGGAAAGGAAGGCATAGTCGACTGAGTCATCATAACATGCAACCGACAGTAGATCTGAAAGTGCTCAGGTGCCTCCCCAAACCAGTACCTGGGTTTGTGTCCCCCCTCCCTGACAGTCGCTCCTGAACACGGGTGGGCCCCCTTTGTGAGGGTTAATGGACTCGTCTGGTGCCCTACAGCCACCCCAACATACTGATCACACTAGCCAGAACCAGATGAGGGTCATACCCCCTGCGTGCACAACCTATCCTGGATCCCATGCTAATGGGGTGAACGACCCTATTGCAGGGTTATTGTCCAAGAATTCATGGAAGCCTTCGACAGAGTCTGGGCTTGCACGAGTTTCTTTGTGATCTGCTGCTGGGCAGATGCACAGAATGTGATCCCGAGTTTGAATCTCAGGACCGAGACACCAACATTGGTATTCCCCTTCGAGAGAGAAACGATGACAATACTCCCCTATGGGAGCATGGCCAGTGATCATACGAGTTGCACGGGAAGTGTCAGTAGTACTGTTCCCCATGACTTTCAACCACCCTTGTGGGTTGAGGGTAGTACTGGTTTTCCTCTGACTCCTTTGAGTTGGAGGAAATGCCATCCACGATATGACGGTTCAGCGAACCATGTGTGCCAATCCTTACAAACCGCTGTTTTGACCTGGTTTTTAAGGTAGTCTAGAGACATCCAAGGGTGTCTGCCCATGGAGATCTTGGTAGATGTAGCGACATCGTGAGCCAACTTGTGTATGTTCCACTCGAATTTCGAGGGGACATGCCAGAATGTAACGTTTCTCTCTTTGTCTCCAGCTAGCCAGGGATGAAGTGAGCGACAAGCGTCCAGGGCAAATATTTGCCCAGAATGTGGTGTTGGATCCACAAGGGACTCGATGCCCACTGTAGAATCCGAGAAGATCACCAGCTTTCTGCAGCCCCTGCTGCAAGCAGCTGAGATGCCCAGCTGGAGGGCGAATAGTTTGACTTCTGGGGGGGTTCCCCTCCCAGAAGCTGAGACAATGCGATTGACTTGCTCACCTTGTCCGAAGACGAGTGCGCAAGCGACAGCTTGGAATTTAGCATCGGTGGGCACTGACGCGTCCACTGCAACGATGAGAGTGTCTTCCTCCACCTGGGCAGAAGCCCAGGCTTTGTCAAGGTCACTCCTGTAAGATTTCCTCGCCTCGTCCTCCTTGGAGGCAAGGCGATGAGAGGAAAAGTGAGTGGGGAACAAGTCCTTAACTCTGTTTCCAGGCATGTTTTCTTCCCCAAAGGGGTCGAATTCATCATCCGGTACAAGGGCCAGTGCTGTTGCAGAAGCGACAGACGGGCCCTGTAGTGTGAGTGTGTTGAGCACGTCCCCTCCCCAGAGACCTAAGTCATGAGGGTGAGTCATGCCAACGTGTTTCGCTCCCAAGATTGCTCTCAGGGGGTGAGATGGGGCCAGCAGGGGGGTTCTAAATACCCCTCTGTCGACTAATCTACACAGTAACAGTTGCATGGGCAACAGTCCTGCAATACTTTCCAGTCCACCGATAGGGGTGGTACGGAAGTCACCGAGGATCCAGCATGCAGTGATGGACTGCACCTGGGCCAGCGTTTTGATGACACCTTTGACATGTGCGCCCCTGAAATGCCAGAGTCTCAGTCCATACGTCATAATGGGTACGATGCATGAGTGGTACAGGAGGCGTTTCTACATGGGGGTTAGCCCTCTGACAGAATTGCCGAGCATTCCCATTGCCCTCGCCATTGTGAGGGCTTTGGTGGAGTAAAATCGCGTGTGTTCCTTGAAGGAGAGCTTGTGATCAAAGAAGAACCCAAGGTACCTCCAGGTAGTCTTGGGTTTGAGAGGTGAGTTGCCAGTGTACGGGGCAAACCCTAAATCTATTGGTAGAGGGGTGAAGCTCCTCGACCTAGAAAAGTGGAATATCTCCGATTTGTCATGTTCCAGGACAAGTCTGAGGGAGGTGAATGCCTGGAAGATCCAGCCATACGCTTCTTTGAGAAGGGGGAGATTATTCTCCAGCTGTGCAGAGCAGGTGATGAGAGTGCCATCATCCACATAAGACATGAGATCGGCATCTCTGCCGATGTTGCTTCTTCTGAAGAGCTTCATAATGGGCGTTAGGTATAACGCCGATAGGACAGGGGACAAGGCAGACCCTTGTCCCACCCCCACATCTGCTGCAAAGGAGCCAGATGAGAAGGTATTCCACTTATAGGTCGTCTTCCGACTGACAAGGTAGGAACAGAAGAAATTCACTACTTGCGCAGGGAATCCCAACCGAGAGATGATCTCCAGCAGAACCTGGTGGTTCAAGGAGGGGAAAAATTGGGTGATGTCGAATGCAACAACGCTCGTTTTGAGACCTTGGGCCCATCCTGCTCTGACTAGGTGGGTAAGGTAGATTCCTGCATCCTCCATGGAACACTGGGCAACTCCTCCGAACTGGTTTTGCTTGAAGGCTTCATGGGCCACTCCATCGAACTGAAGCCACCTAGACAGCATCTTCTCGACTAATTTGCCCAGAGTGTTCAATAGCACAATAGGCCTGAATGACTTTGGCATAGAGTAATTAGGTTTCCCTGGTTTTGGGATAATAACCGACAGGGATTCCTTGAAGTGTGCTGGCCAGTGGCCAACGGTGATGCAAGCCTCGGCTATGCGGGTGATGAGACCTGCTACCTCAGGGTTGCTACACCAGTGTTTTAGGTGTGACCATGTAACATGATCGGGACCTGGAGCGGAATGGGAAGAACACGCACTGAGCACTTCTTTCATTTCCATAATGGAGAACAGGATCCAGGCCCTTTCAGGCACCAGATCCAGATTGTTTAGGATGCTCAGATCTACAACTCGGTCTGAAGCAGCATTATATGAGCCATCAAGGGCAGCCCACAGGGAATCAAGATCGTTGCAAGGCTTTCCCCGATAGGAGATTGCCTCGTACGATGGCAGGTTTCTTTGATAGGTCCAGGACACAAGGTCCCAGGGTCATCTGTTCATAGTGGCCACTTCTTGGATGCAGTCATTGAAGAAGTCGCATTTCGCATGTTGGATGACTTTGCGGTAATGCTTCCAGTCCTCCTCATCTCGAGTGGCTCTGTAAGCGTCAAGTGCACCTTTGCATTTGTCTGTCCACCATCCTTTGGATGACTTGCCTAGGTGAGATTCCTTGGCATGGTTATCCCATGCCTTGTTTAAAATCGTTGATATCACCGAAACAATGTCATCGATCTCTGCCAAAGTATTTCCATGCCACTGAAGCCATGGATTTAAAGCGGAGGAGACAGCATCAAGATATGATGCTTCCTCCTCGGATCCTTTTTTGATTGCCCACTTGGTGACCGGGACCAGAGATCCCAGACCAGGTAGTGTCAGTGTCAGGGGAGCGTGGTCAGACATACCCCTGACTTCTGGGACAATATCGCAGTACAACACAAATCTTAGATCCATGGGTATAAACATTAGGTCGATCACCGTGGGGTGAAAGCCCTGTTGTGGGGGAAAATGGGTTGGTCCCTCCACAGTGGGGAGAGCCCTTGTTAGGCCTAGTGCCATTGCTGTTTCTACTAAGTGGTTGGCATGAATGGAGTGTTCAGGCCCCTGGGGGTCCTAGGAGGCATGTCTCATGTTGAAATTGCCACACATGAAGTGTAGTCGTGGGATCGTCATGACACTTTCATACAAGAGTGTGATGGCTGCCCTTGTTAGGCCTAGAGCCGTTGCTGTTTCCACCAAGTGGTCAGTGTGGATAGAGTGTTCAGGCCCTTGGGGATCCCAGGAGGCGTGTCTCATGTTGAAGTCACCACACATAAAGTGCAAGCATGGGATCATCATGACACTTTCATAAAGAAGTGTGATGGCCAAGTATTGGCTGTCTGAATAGACGTTAGCGAGTAACATGACATCTTCCCCTATTCTGAGGGAGAATAGAAGAATGTCATGATCGTCGATCAGATCTCGGCGGAGACCCAGTCTGAGATTAGCAATGCTGTTTGCAAAGTAGACAGCCACGCGTGGAGGGGTGTCAACCCCTGATGGTCATACCAAGGTACCCCAGTTGGGGCTCATCGGTGCACCGATAACTTCCTCCCCTTCCCTGTTGTGGGCAGATGGGGCGTGTCTTATCAGTCTCCAAGGAGGCTCTTTTTTTTTTTTTTTTTTTTGGGTCAAAAATTTATAACGCGATGCCTGAATGCAGTCTGCGGTAGAGACATACAAACAGAGTACACTATGCCCAGCCCAAGTCCTCCTCCTGCTGATCTTCACACCAACCACCTGGATAGCTGCAATGACCACTAAGGGGGCCCCCTTTATCAAGTAAACGGACTTGCCAGTGGTGGCATACCGACAACCCGGGCTCGACGATGTCATGTTCCCCGAATCCCTACGGGTATGAGTGCAAGATTTAGGGGAGACTGCCGCCCTGACGTGAGCCTCTCAGCTCAGAAAGGAAAGTGTAGTCGACAAAGTCATAACACATGACCGACATTTAGGTGCTGCCAAAGTGTGATATCACACTTTGGACGGGCACCTAAATTGATCTGAAAGCGCTCAGGCGCCTCCCCAAACCAGTGCCTGGTGTTATGTCCCCCCTCCCTGACAGTCGCTTCTGAACATGGGTGGGCCCCCTTTATGAGGGTTAATGGACTCATCTGGTGCTCTACAGCCACCCCGACATACCAATAACACTAGCCAGAACCAGACGAGGGTCATATGCCCTGCGCGCACAACCTATCCTGGATCCCATGCAAGCAGGGTGAACGATCCTAGAGCAGGATTATTGTCCATAAATTTGTGGAAGCCTTCGACGGAGTCTGGGCTAGCAGGAGTCTCTTTGCGATCTACTGCATGGCAGATGCGTAATATATGGTCTCGAGTTTTTTTTTTTTTTTTTTTTTTGGGTCAACAATTTATAACACAGGGCTCGATCGCAGTCCACGGAGCAGGATACAAACTTGGGTACTACTGTAACTACGCTTCCCCTCACCCATATCCTACCCAGGTCCTCATTTTAGCCACTTTAGGCGGGCAGTGCCACAGACGTTGGCCTCTCAGCCAGGAAAGGCAATAATCTGGAGGGGGAGCCCCCCCTCCCGAAGCTAGCCATTAACTCGTCCGCCAGTGCAGAACGGGCCCCAGCCACATATCCAACCGAAGTCAGATCAGGCACGGCTGTGTTAATTCACTGTAAATCCCCCCCCCTTGCGGGAGGAATAACCGTCTGCATGTTCCCGGCCAGTGAGGATTGACCACCCCAGATGAATGAGGTGGACCATCACCGCGCTCCCACACGAGTGACAGAGATGTGGTAGCTGGTTGTTCACCTGGTTATTCACCGGAACTACCGTGGATAGGGGGCCAAGGCCCCCTTCGAGTAGATGCCAACAACATCGCTCCTTGACTTGTTACTACCACCATAAACAGTGGTAAACACCTCTGCTCAACGTTGCAAGCGACGTCGACACTTCAATTTCCGTCCGATTTTCGATCGGATTTCACCATCACGAACGCTCTCGGCGTCTCCAGGCGTGCCCTGATTTGCTAAGAGATCCGTCCATCCGATCTCCGTGGATGCCCCGGTCATTGTTTCTGACAATGGCCGCTATCTGTCTCGTTCTCCTGGGCTTCGAGGATCCTGACTAGGTGAGTGTTGTTTATGAAAGAGTAGTCTGGGTCCCTCTGGGGGCTTAGAGTGGGTGTGGGATGCCTGCTTCAACGCTCGCCCAAGTCGACACACTCGTTTAGTTGGGGGAGGTCTGGCTTAGGGAGAAGGGACGTTATCACTGGATTGCTGGTGGTCTGGGAGGCTTCTAGCCTCCATGCTCTGTGAGTTTCTATTACTAGAGACATGCTACACTGACTACCCGTTGGAATACACCATCGTTAAAAGGGGCCGGGCGATGGTGCCCCCTGGCGGCTAGGTCGTTACCTTGGTGGCCGCCACTCTCCACCCACTCTCTACCTCCGGTGCTCACTCGTCTAGGGTGTCATGACCCGGGTTCAATACTCTCCCACTAGGCAGCAGGATGTGCAGCTTGCTCGCCCCCTCGGAGCGTTAGGAGGCTGGATCGGGTGGACCCAGAATGTAGATAAGGGACCAGCCGTTATCGATTCCACGCTGCATATTTTGATTCTTACCATCATCTACTAGCACTAACACACACTCTCTCTCAATGCCCAAACGGCGAACCAGAGTCCAACCACCACATCGGGGTCTACGCGACCCCGTTCTGATCACGGGCGACATCTTTGATGATGACGTCCAAGACTACGACACCCGGTACGATCAAGACGATCCGGATGTAGCTACTGCCCTACGGGCAGTTAGAGATCTATGGGCTGGAGAAGACCTCTCCGACCCTGAGGATGACGAGGACTCTCTTGCTATGCAAGAGGCCCTCAATTACGCCGAGAGCAGCCCCAAGCTGGCCTCGAGGCAAACGATAGACCGTGTGCTGTGGGCGCAGGACGTCCATGTCGCACATAAACGGTGGACTCGCAGTCTCGAACGCGAGGACATGTATTCACAGGAGCTCGGCATGGCCGAGCTCTTCTATCCGGAGGCATCCCCTGCCCCATTACCGCCTTTGCCCCCCATCCCTGAGTTGGTGGAGGACGAAGTGCCGCTATCTGTGAATGACAGGTTGGAAATCGAAGCCACCTCTCATGCCATGTTACACCAACTTGACGCGATGACCATGTTCATTGGTACCGTCCGTACATCCGCCGTTCCCCCTGCAGAGAGGAACACATGGCGCCAAATGGCCTGGGAGTTATTCACGACCACCTGGCGACTGTCTGAGACGATGTCGGCGGAACTAGCAGCCGTTCCGACACCTCTCGACCTCACGTCTCCAGCAGCCTTCCGGGCTTCCTACGCGGCGGTGCACACTGCTCAATCAGAGCTTCAATCTGGGGAACCCTCGTCCCCAGCACGGCGCCGTCGTCCTCGAGGTCCTCGTGGACAGCAGCGCCGCAACTAGTACAGGGGGCTATCCCCCTCTACATTCACGGCCACCAAGTAACTGGTGGCCACTATCGGGAGGGTGACACGGTGTCGCTTCCCTATACCTTCCCCCCACTGCGGGGGGGACGATGTCATCGAGTGCGTGCACTTAGGTGCATTTGCTCGAGGGGGGTCTCGGCCCCCTACTTACGGCGGTCACGGTGAATAACCAGGTGAACAACCACCCGCCTTGTTACTGTCACTCGTGCACAACACGGTGATGGTCCACCTCATTTGTCTGGGGTGGTCAATCCTCGTTGGCTGGAAAAACGCAGACGGTTATTCCTCCTGCAAGGGGGGATTTACGGTGAATTAACACTGCTGCGCCTGGTCTGGCCTCGGTCAGACATGTGGCTGGGGGACCGTTTGCTCCAGGGGGCGATCTAATGGCTAACTTCGGGAGGGGGGGGCGCCCCCTCCAGATTATTGCCTTTCCTGGCTGAGAGGCCAACGTCTGTGGAACTGCCCGCCTAAAGGTGGCTAAAACGGGGACCTGAGTGGGGGATGGGCGAGGGGAACGCGTAGATAAAGTAGTACCCGAGTTTGTACCTTGCTCCGCGGACTGCGCTCGAGCCCCGCGTTATAAATTCTGATCCAAAAAAAAAAAAAAAATGCAAGAGGCCCTCAACTATGCCGAGAGCAGCCCCCAAGCTAGCCTCAAGGCAAACGATAGACTGTGTGCTGTGGGCGCAGGACGTCCATGTTGCATATAAACAATGGACTCGCCAACGCTCCTTGACTTGTTACAACCACCATAAATAGTGGTAAACACCTCTGCTCAACATTGCATGCGACGTCGACACTTCAATTCTTGTCTGATTTTCGATCGGATTTCACCATCATGAACGCTCTCAGCGTCTCCAGGCTTGCCCTGATTTGCTAAGAGATCCGTCCATCCAATCCCCGGGGATGCCCCAGTCATTGTTTTTGACAATGGCTGCTATCTGTCTCGTTCTCCTGGGCTTCGAGGATCCTGACTAGGTGAGTGTTGTTTATGAAAGAGTAGTCTGGGTCCCTCTGGGGGCTTAGAGTGGGTGTGGGATGCCTGCTTCAACGCTTGCCCAAGTCGACACACTCGTTTAGTTGGGGGAGGTCTGGCTTAGGGAGAAGGGACGTTATCACTGGATTGCTGGTTGTCTGGGAGGCTTCCAGCCTCCATGCTCTGTGAGTTTCTATTACTAGAGACATGCTACACTGACTACCCATTGGAATACACCATCGTTAAAAGGGGCCAGGCGATGGTGCCCCCTGGCGGCTAGGTCGATGCCCTGGTGGCCGCCACTCTCCGCCAACTCTCTACCTCCGGTGCTCACTCTTCTAGGGTGTTATGACCCGGGTTCAATATTCTCCCACTAGGCAGCAGGATGTGCGGCTTGCTCGCCCCCTCAGAGCGTTCGGAGGCTGGATCGGGTGGACCCGGAATGTAGATAAGGGACCAGCTGTTATCGATTCCACGCTGCGTATTTTGATTCTTACCATCATCTACTAGCACTAACACACATACTCTCAATGCCCAAACGGCGAACCAGAGGCCAACAACCACCACATCGGGGTCTACGCGACCCCATTTTGATCACGGGCGACATCTTTGATGATGGCGTCCAAGACTACGACACCCGGTTCGTGCAAGACAAATCGGAGGTAGCAGCTGCTTTCAGGGCAGCTAGAGATCTATGGGCTGGGGAAGACCTCTCCGACCCTAACGATGATGACGACAATGACTCTCTTGCTATGCAAGAGGCTCTCCTTTTTGCCGAGGGGGGGCCTAGGCTCTCCTCGAGGAAAACGATCAATCGTGTACGATGGGCACTTGGTGTCGACGTCGAACACAAGCGCTGGGCTCGTAGCCTCCCAAAGGAGGATATATACTCACAGGAGCTTGGCATCGCTGAGCTCCTTTATCCGGAGGCATCCCCTGCCCCGCTACCGCCTTGGCCCCCCATCCCCGAGCTGGTGGAGGACAAAGTGCCGTTATCTAGGGATCAGAGGTTGGAAATCGAAGCCACCTCTGATGCCATGCTACATCTACTGGACATGATGACCTCTTTTGTAGGTACCGTCCGAGTGTCCGCAGTTCCTCTCAACGACAGGAACTCTTGGCGTCAGATGGCGTGGGAGCTCTTCACCACCACCTGGTGATTTTCAGGGAGCATGATGGAGTCGCTTCGCGCGGCATCAGCTCCCCTCGACCTTATGTCTCCGGCAGCCTTCCAGGCTTCCTATGCGGCGATGCAGGCGGCTCAGTCTGCTCCACCAGCGGCAGAGCCTCCAACCGAGGAACCCTTGTCCCCGGAACGGCGTCGACGTCCTCATGGCCCCCGCCAATGACCACGCCGAGCTTGAAGAAGGGGACCCCCCCTTCTCTTCACCGCCCACCAGGGCTGTTGTCGGGATGGTGACAATATGTCGCCACCCTTTACCTTCCCCCCACTGCGGGGGGGATGATGTCACCGAGTGCATGCTCAGTGTAGCATTTGCTCGTGGGGGGGGCCTCGACCCCCTACCTACAGTAGCTCCGGTGAATAACCAGCTACGGCAGTTCCGGTGAATAACCAGCTGCCTCGTCACTGTCACTTGTGCATGGACACAGTGATGGTCCACCTCACTCACCTGGGGTGGTCAATCCTCGTTGTCTGGTGAAAGATGGTTACTCTTCCCGCAAGGGAGGACTTACGGTGAATTGACACTGCTTGCGCCTGATCTGACTTCGGTCGGATATGTGGCCGGGGGGACTGAGATAGCACCAGACGGCGAACTAACAGCTAGCCTTTGTGGGGGGGGCCCGTCCCCTAGAGATTATTGCCTTTCCTGTCTGAGAGGACAACGCTGGTATGCCCGCCATAACGTGGCTTCTGCAAGGGACCTGGTGTGGGATGCGGACATAGGGAATGCGTAGTCTTAGTAGTACCTTGTTTGTATCTTGACCCGCGGACTGCGATTGAGCCCCGCGTTATAAATTGTTGACCCAAAAAAAAAAAAAAAAAAAAAAAAAAACAATGGACTCGCAGTCTCAAACGCGAGGACATGTATACACAGGAGCTCAGCATGGCTGAGCTCTTCTATCCAGAAGCATCCCCTGCCCCATTACCGCCTTTGCATCCCTGAGTTTTTTTTTTTTTTTTTTTTTTTTGGGTCAAAAATTTATAACGCGATGCCTGAACGCAGTCCGCAGTAGAGACATACAAGCAGAGTACACTATGCCCAGCCCAAGTCCTCCTCCTGCTGAACTTCGCACCAACCACCTGGATAGCTGCGATGACCACTAAGGGGGCCCCCTTTATCGAGTAAACGGACTTGCCAGTGGTGGCGTACCGACAACCCGGACTTGATGATGTCATGTTCCCCGAATCCCTACGGGTATGAGTGCAAGATTTAGGGGATATTGCTGCCCCGATGTGAGCCTCTCAGCTCGGAAAGGAAAGCGTAGTCAGCATCGAAGCCGTAACGCACAACTGACAGTGGATCTGAAAGCGCTCAGGCACCTCCCCGAACCAGTACCTAGTTTCGTGTCCCCCCTCCCTGACAGTCGCTCCTGAACACGGGTGGGCCCCCTTTATGAGGGTTAACAGACTCGTCTGGTGCCCTATGGCCACCCCGACATACCGATAACACTAGCCAGAACCAGATGAGGGTCATACACCCTGCACGCACAGCCTATCCTGGATCCCATGCAAGTGAGTTGAACGACCCGAGAGCCAGGTCGTTGTCCATAAATTCATGGAAGCCTTCAATGGAGTCTGGGCTTGCACGAGTTTCTTTGTGATTCACCTTCGGGCAGATGCGTAGCAGATGGTCTTGAGTTTGTATCTCAGGACCAAGACACCAGCATTGGTATTCCCCATCGAGGGAGAGACGGTGACGATACTCCCCTATAGGAGCATGGCCAGTGATCATATGAGTTGAACAGGAAGTCAATGTGGTGTTGTTTCCCATTACTTTCAGCCAAGGCCCACCTTTGTGAGTCGAGGGTAATACTGGTTTTCCACCAACACCTTTGAGTCGGTAGAAATGCCGTCCATGGTACGCCGGATCTGAGAACCAGGTGTGCCAATCCTTACAAACGGCCTTTTTGGCCTGGTTTTTAAAGTAGTCTAAAGACGTCCGCAGGTGTCTGCCCACGGAGATCTTGGTAGATGTAGCTACATCGTGAGCCATCTTGTGTACGTTCCACTCAAACTTCGAGGGGACATGCCCGAATGTTACAATTCTCTCCACGTCCCCAGCTAGCCAGGGACCCCATCCCTGAGTTGGTGGAGGACGAAGTGCCGCTATCTGTGAATGAGAGGTTGGAAATTGAAGCCACCTCTCATGCCATGCTACACCAACTCGACGCGATGACCATTTTTGTTGGTACCATCCGTATGCCCGCCATTCCCCCTGCAGAGAAGAACACATGGCGCCAAATGGCCTGGGAGTTATTCATGACCACCTGGCGACTGTCTGAGATGATGTCCATGGAACGAGCAGCCGCTCCGACACCTCTGGATATTACGTCTCTGGCAGCCTTCTGGGCTTCCTATGCGGCAATGCACACTGCTCAATCTGGGGAACCCTCATCCCCAGCACGGCACCGTCGTCCTCGAGGTCCTCGAGGACAGCAGCGCCACAACTAGTACAGGGGCCTATCCCCCTCTACATTCACGGCCACCAAGTAACTGGTGGCCATTATCGGAATGGTGACATGGTGTTGCCTCCCTATACCTTCCCCCCACTGTGGGGGGGACGATGCCATCGAGTGCATGCACATGTTTGCATTTGCTTGAGGGGGGCCTTGGCCCCCTACTTGCAGCGGTCATGGTGATTTTTTTTTTTTTTTTTTTTTTTTTTTTTTTTTTTTTTTGGGTCAACAATTTATAACGTGGGGCTCGATCGCAGTCCGCGGAGCAGGATACAAACTTGGGTACTACTATAACTACGCTTCCCCTCACCCATATCCTACCCAGGTCCTCGTTTTAGCCACTTTAGGCAGGCAGTGCCACAGACGTTGGCCTCTCAGCCAGGAAAGGCAATAATCTGGAGGGGGAGACCCCCTCCCGAAGCTAGCCATTAGATCGTCAGCTGGTGCGAAGCGGTCCCCCAGCCACATATCCAACCAAAGTCAGATCAGGCACAGCAGTGTCAATTCACCATAAATCCCCCCTTGCGGGAGGAATAACCGTCGGCATACTCCCAGCCAACAAGGATTGACCACCCCGGATGAACGAGGTGGACCATCACCGTGTCATGCACGAGTAACAGTAATGTGGCAGCTGGTTGTTCACCTGGTTATTCACTGGAACCGCCATAAGCAGGGGGCCAAAGCCCCCCTCGAGCAAATGCACTGCCAGCACATGCACTCGGTAGCAATTTCCCCCCCGCAGCGGGGAGAACGTAAAGGGTAGCGACATTTGTCACCAACCCGACAGCAGCCAGTGGACTGGCGGTGATGGGTGTGGAGCAGGATGCCCCACACAAGTAGCAGCACAGCCATCTGTGATGATGACGGCACTGTACTGGGAACGAGGGTTCCCCAGATTGGAGCTCTGCTAGAGCTGTTGGCATCGCCACACAGGAAGCTGGAACAGCTGCCGGAGGCGTAGGATCATTGGAACGATCGTCTCTGGTTGTCCGCTTGGGCATCAGGAGCAAGTTAGTACTGGTATATGATGCAAGTGATCGAAATACGCAGCGTGCAGTGTAAGCGAGGGCCTCCTGCCTAGCAAGAGAGTCCACATAGTCGTCAGGGTTGGGGAGGTCCTCCCCGGCCCACAGATCTCAAACTGCCTAGGGCAGCTGCTACCTCCAGTTCGTTCTGTGAGAACTGGGTGTCATAGTCTTGGGCATCATCACCAACGATGTCACCCGTAATCAAGGTGGGGTCATCGCTCCTTGACTTGTTACAACCACCATAAATAGTGGTAAACACCTCTGCTCAACGTTGCACGCGACGTCGACACCTCAATTTTGGTCCGATTTTCGATCGGATTTCGCCATCACGAACGCTCTCGGCGACTCCAGGCCTGCCCTGATTTGCTAAGAGATCCGTCCATCCGATCTCTGTGGATGCCCCGGTCACTGTTTTTGACAGTGTCTGCTATTCGTCTCGCTCTCCTGGGCTTCGAGGATCCTGGTTAGGTGAGTGTTGGCAATGAAAGAGTAGTCTGGGCCCCTATGGGGGCTTAGAGTGGGTGTGGGATGCCTACTTCAACGCTCGCCCAAGTCGTTGCATTCGTTTAGCTGGGGGAGGTCTGGTTCAGGGGAAGGGACATATTCACTGGATTGTGGGTCGTCTGGGAGGCTTCCTACCTCCATGCTGCGTGAGTTTCTACCTATAGAGACCTGCTACACTGACTACCCATTGGAATACACCATCATTAAAAGGGGCCGGGCGATGGTGCCCCCTGGTGGCTAGGTCAACGCTCTGGTGGCCGCTACTTACCACCGACTCTTTACCTCCGGCACTCACACCCTCGAGGTGTTCGGAACCAGGTTCAATCGCCCCTCCCAATCTGCAGCAGGATTTGCGGCCTGTCTGCCCCCTCGGAGCGTCTGGAGGCTGTGTCGGGTGGACCCGGAATTGAGATAAGGGACCGTCTGTTATCGTTAACACGCTACGTATCTTGACTTCTACTGTCATCTACTTGTGCTAAATCATCCTGAATGCCCTCTACAAACCGTAGAGCGCGAACTCGACACCAGGCGGCTCATGGCGACCCCCTCCTATACACAAACGCCGACTTCGCCGACTTCGACGACAACTACCTCCCAGAGTTCGGACACGTCTCCCTGAGCGGATGGGACTCTGATGTGGCTAACCAGTTCCACAATCTCTGGGCGGAGGATGACTCCTCCGACCTGCCAGACGACGATGACGGCTCTGCCACAGGCAGAGACGTCAAATTCATTCCAGGTCTCACCGAGCTAGCCTCGCAGGAGACGATAAACCGCTTCTTGGCATCACAAGTGATAGCCGACGAGGTGCATGATCTGGCTCTCGAGCTTGGGCTCGAGGCCAACAACAATCAAGAGCTCGGCATCGCCGAGCTCCTCTATCCAGAGGGGCAGCAGGAGCAATCTGCACCGCCCCTCCCCACATCACCGGGTTCATCCGCCATCCCAGAGTTGGTGGAGGATGAGCCTCCGTTGTCGAGAGATGAGAGGGTGGACATAACGTCCACCTCTCATGGCTTTCTACATTTACTGGAGGCTATGACGATTTTCGTCGGTACCGTCCGAGTATCCGCCGTTCCGCTCATTGAGAGGAACGCATGGCATCAGATGGCCTGGGAGTTATTCACGACCACCTGGCGATTGTCCGAGCCAATGTCGGCAGAACTAGCAGCTGCCGGATTGCCTCTCGACCTCACGTCACCGGCAGCCTTCAGGGCTTCCTACGCGGCTAGGCAGGCAGCTCATGCAGAGCTCCATCATGGGGAACCCTCGTCCTCATCACGACGCCGCCATCCTCGAGGTCCTCGAGCACAGCAGCGCCGCTACTGAAAGGGGGGTGTCACCCCCCCACATCTACTCCCACCAATTAGTTGGTGGCCGATATCGGGATAGTGGCAGTGTGTCGCTCCCCTCTACCTTCTCCCCGCTACGGGGGGGACGTTGTTACCGAGCGTATGCCCTCGACGGCATCTACTCGAAGGGGGCCTTGGCCCCCTATCCACGGTAGTTCCGGTGAATAACCAGGTGAACAACCAGCTACCACATCTCTGTCACTCGTGCGGGAGCGCAGTGATGGTCCACCTCATTCGTCTGGGGTGGTCAATCCTCGCTGGCCAGGAGTATGCAGACGGTTATTCCTCCCGCAAGGGGGGATTTACAGTGAATTAACACGGCCGCGCCTGATCTGACCTCGGTTGGATATGTGGCTGGGGGACCGTTCTGCACTGGTGGACGAGTTAATGGCTAGCTTCGGGAGGGGGGGCCCCCCTCCAGATTATTGCCTTTCCTGGCTGAGAGGCCAACGTCTGTGGCACTGCCCGCCTAAAGTGGCTAAAACGAGGACCTGGGTAGGATGTGGGCGAGGGGAAGCGTAGTTACAGTAGTACCCAAGTTTGTATCCTGCTCCGCGGACTGCGATCGAGCCCCGCGTTATAAATTGTTGACCCAAAAAAAAAAAAAAAAAAAAAATCAAGGTGGGGTCGTGAAGGCCCCAGCATGTGGTTTGGTCTCTGTTCAGCTGTTTGGGCATTGAGAGTGAGTTAGCACAGGTAAATGACGATAACAGTCAAAGTACGTAGCGTAAGGTCGATAACAGATGGCCCCTTATCTCAGTTCCAGGTCCACCCGATATAGCCTCCAAACGCTCCGAGGGGGCAAACAGGCCGCGCATCCTGTTGCCTGGTGGGAGAAGATTGAACCCGGGTCATAACACCCCAGAGGAGTGAGCACCGGAGGTGAGGAGTCGGTGGTGAAATGCGGCCACCAGAGCATCGACCTAGCTATCAGGGGGCACCGTCACCCGGCCCCTTTTAGCAACGGTGTATTCCAACAGGTAGTCAGTGTAGCTTGTCCCTAGTAGTAGTGACTCACATAGCATGGAGGTTGGAAGCCCCAGAGACGACCAGCAGTCCAGTAACAATGTCCCTCCCCCTGAGCCAGACCTCCCCCAACTAAACAAGTGCGTCGACTTGGGCGAGCGTTGAAGCAGGCATCCCACACCCACTCTAAGCCCCCATAGGGACCTAGACTACTCTTTCATAGACACCACTCACCTAGCCAGGATCCTCGAAGCACAGGGGAACGAGATGAATAGCAGCCATTGTCAAAAACAATGACCGGGGCATCCCCGGGGATCGGATGGACGGATCTCTTAGCAAATCAGGGCAGGCCTGGAGACGCCGAGAGCGTTCGTGATGGTGAAATCCGATCGAAAATCGGACGTAAATTGAAGTGTCGATGTCGCTGGCAACGTTGAGCAGAGGTGTTTACCACTGTTTATAGTGGTTGTAACAAGTCAAGGAGCGTGTGGTCTTGGTGAATAACCAGGTGAACAACTACCCGCCTCACTACTGTCACTCGTGCACAACATGGTGATGGTCCACCTCATTTGTCTGGGGTGGTCAACCCTTGTTGGCCGTATGCAGACGGTTATTCCTCCTGCAAGGGGGGATTTACAGTGAATTAACACTGCTGCGCCTGGTCTGACTTCGGTTGGACATGTGGCTGGGGGACCATTTTGCTCCAGGGGGCAATCTAACGGCTAGCTTTGGGAGGGGGGGGCTCCCCCTCCGGATTATTGCCTTTCCTGGCTGAGAGGCCAACGTCTGTGGCACTGCCCGCCTAAAGTGGCTAAAATGAGGACCTGGGTAGGAGATGGGCGAGGGGAACGCATAGTTATAGTAGTACCCAAGTTTGTATCCTGCTCCGCGGACTGCGATCGAGCCCCACGTTATAAATTGTTGACCCAAAAAAAAAAAAAAAAATCACTGTGGGGTGAAAGCCCTGTTGTGGGGGAAAATGAGTGGGTCCCTCCTCAACTGGGAGGGCCCTCATTAGGCCTAGAGCCATTGCCATTTCCACTAAGTGGTCAGCATGAATCAAGTGTTCAGGCCCCTGGGGATCCCAGGAAATGTGTCTCACGTTAAAGTTGCCACACATGAAGTGAAGGTGAGGAATTAGCATGACGTTCTCATACAGGAATGTAATAGCCGAGTGCTGGCTGTCAGAATAGACATATGCATATAACATGACATCTACTCCCTATCACTTCTTGTCTTCCTACCGCAACATGCACAGCCACAAAAAACTTCGTTGACACCATTTTCACACTTTGCAGCTCAATCTGTCCATGATCTCAGTGATCCGGTATAACCAGCGTCTTACCAACGCATGTCAGATTCACAATCTAGAAGAGGGGGGAGATCGGGTGAAGCGATGGATGAGGGGAGACCTTCCAGATTGGGTACACCTAGAACTCCTGGCGACGATCCAATTGACTCTCTGTGACTCTCTGGGAGTCGCAGAAACACACAGATTACTCCCTCAGTGGGCCCACATCGGACCCAAAGAGGCTCTCCAACCCCCTCCCCCTATGGGGCAGGAATTGTGACTCCGCGAGCACAGCAATTCAGCGTGCCAGCATTATCTCCCAGGCGGGCTACTTCATCCCCTGCACCTCCTACCACCCCTTCCACACCTGCTTGACAGTGGGCTGACGACGTGGCTACATCTAACCCCAATCCTGCGATACAGGACACAGAGATGGCAAGCGATGCAGACGATGATTGGGCTGGTCCGGTCCATCCACCTTTGCGAATGATTTGGGGGAATATACTGTCGGATTCAGAACCATCCTAGGGACGACAGGATCCAAACGACCTACTGCTGAAGAACAGCAGATTATCGCTAAACAGCTCGGTGCAGTGCTGGCAGCAGCAGCCATGATGGGCATGGACCACAACTTGGGGAACACCACCCTCCAACGAGCAATCGACAAGGCAGCTGGTGGAAGTGGACGACCTAGGTCGGGCACGGTCACCAACGACCCTCACAACGTCCCAAGGATGGATTACTTGGAGGGATGGGATGGACAACGCCCCCCCCCCTTTTTTTTTTTTGGATCAGAATTTATAATGCGGGGCTCGAACGCAGTCCGCAGAGCAGGGTACAAACTCGGGTACTACTCTATCTACGCGTTCCCTCGCCCATCTCCTACCCAGGTCCTCGTTTTAGCCACTTTAGGTGGGCAGTGCCACAGACGTTGGCCTCTCAGCCAGGAAAGGCAATAATCCAGAGGGGGAGCCCCCCCCTCCCAAAGCTAGCCATTAGATCGCCCACTGGAGCAAAACAGTCCCCCAGCCACATGTCTGACCGAAGTCAGACCAGGTGCAGCAGTGTTAATTCACCGTAAATCCCCCCTTGTGGGAGGAATAACCGCCTGCATGTGCTCGATGACAACGTCCCCCATCGCTCCTTGACTTGTTACAACCACCATAAACAGTGGTAAACACCTCTGCTCAACGTTGCTCACAACGTCGACACTTCAATTTACGTCCAATTTTTGATTGAATTTCGCCATCATGAATGCTCTTGGCATCTCCAGGCCTGGCCTGATTTGCTAAGAGATCCGTCCATCCTATCCCTGGGGATGTCTTGGTCATTGTTTCCAACAGTGACTGCTATCTGTCTCGTTCCCCTTTTTTTTTCTTTTTTTTTTTGGGTCAAAAATTTATAATGCGGGGCTCAAATGCAGTCCATGGAGCGGGGTACAAACTCGGGTACTACTCTATCTATGCATTCCCCTTGCCCATCTCCCACCCAGGTCCCCGTTTTAGCCACTTTAGGTGGGCAGTGCCACAGACGTTGGCCTCTCAGCCAGGAAAGGCAATAATCCGGAGGGGGAGCCCCCCCTCCCAAAGCTAGCCATTAGGTCGTCAGCTAGTGTGGAACAGTCCCCCAGCCATATATCCAACCAAAGTCAGATCAGGCGCAGCCGTGTTAATTCACTGTAAATCCCCCCTTGCGGGAGGAATAACTGTCCGCATGTTCCCAGCCAACAAGGGTTGACCACCCCAGGCAAATGAGGTGGACCATCACTGTGCCTGCACACGAGTGATGAAAATGAGGTAGCTGGTTATTCACCTGGTTACTCACCGGAACTACCATAGGCAGGGGGCCAAGGCCCCCCTCAAGCAAGTGCCAAAATGTGCATGTGCTTGATGACAACATCCCCCCTGCAGCAGGGAGAAGGTGTAGGGTAATGGCTAAGCGTCATTATCCTGATAACGGCCACCACTCCTGTGGTGGGCATATATGTGGAGGGGTGGTTCCCCCTTTTCAGTAGTGACACTGCTGTGCTTGAGGACCTCGAGGATGGCAGCGTCGTGATGGGGATGAAGGTTCCCCATGTTGGAGCTCTGCTTGAGCTGCCTGCCTAGCTGCATAGGAAGCCCTGAAGGCTGCCGGTGACGTGAGATCAAGAGGCAACCCAGCAGCTGCTAGTTCTGCCAACATTGGCTTGGACAATCGCCAGGTGGTTGTGAATAATTCCCAAGCCATCTGATGCCATATATTCCTCTCTGTGAGAGGGACGGCGGACACCCAGACAGTACCGACAAAAATTGTCATTGCCTCCAGTAGATGTAGAAAGCCATGAGAAGCGGCTGTTAATTCCACCCTCTCATCTCTCGACAACAGAGGCTCATCCTCCACCAACTCTGGGATGGCAGATGAACCCGGTGAAGTGGGGAGGGGTGGCACAGATTGCTCCTGCTGCCCCTCTGGATAAAGGAGCTCGGCGATGCTGAGCTCCCGATTGTTGTTGGCCTCGAGCCCAAGCTCGAGAGCCAGATTACTCGTATTGTTGGCCACATGCTGTGACCACAAGATGCAGTTTATAGTCTCCTGCGAGGCTAGCTCAGTGAGACCTGGGATAAATTCGACGTCTCCGCCGCTGGCAGAGTCATCAACTTCTGATAGGTCAGAGGAGTCATCCTCCGACCATAGATTGTGGAGCTGGTTGTCCACATCAGAGTCCCATCCACCCAGAGAGATGTGACCAAACTCTGGGAGATAGTCGTTGTCAAAGTCTGCGACGTCGAAATTGGTGTGTAAGAGGGGGTTGCTGTGTGCCACCCGGTGCCCAATTCGTGCTCTATGGTTTGCAGAGGGCATTGAGGATGATTTAGCAAAAGTAGATGACGGTAGAAGTCAAGATATGTAGCATGATAACGTTAATGGACGGTCCCTTATCTCAATTCCGGATCCACCCGATATAGCCTCCAATCGCTCTGAGGGGACAGGCAGGCCGCACATCCTGCTGTCGAGTGGGAGAAGATCGAACCTGGGTCATACCACCCCAACGGAGTGAGCACTGGAGGTGAGAAGTTGGTGGTGAAATGCGGCCACCAGAACATTGACCTAGCCATCAGGGGGCACTGTCACCTGGCCCCTTTTAACGATGGTGTATTCCAACCAGGTAGTCAGTGTAGCTTGTCCCTAGTAGTAGTGACTCACATAGCAAGGAGGTGGCACCCAGGCTGACCAGCAATCCAGTAGAAGTGACCTTTCCCCTAAGCCAGATCTCCCCTTACTAAGCGAGTGCGTCGACATGGGCAAGCATTGAAGCAGGCATCCCATGCCCACTCTAAGCCCCCATAGGGACCTAGACTACTCTTTCATAGACACCACTCACCTAGCCAGGATCCTCGAAGCCAAGGGGAACGAGACAGATAACAGCCAGTGTTGAAAACTGTGACTGGGGCATCCATGGGGATCGAATGGACAGATCTCTTAGCAAATCAGGCCACGCCTGGAGACGCCGAGAGCGTTCATGATGGTGAAATCCGATCGAAAATCGGATGAAAATTGCAGTCTCGACATTGCTACCAACGTCGAGCAGGAGTGTTTACCACTATTTATGGTGGTTGTAACAAGTCAAGGAGCAACGTGTCTCATTCCCCTTGGCTTTGAGGATCCTGGCTAGGTGAGTGGTGTCTATGAAAGAGTAGTCTGGGTCCCTATGGGGGCTTAGAGTGGGTGTGGGATGCCTGCTTCAATGCTCACCCAAGTAGAAACACTCATTTAGCTGGGGGAGGTCTGGCTTAGGGGCGAGGGACATTCTTACTGGACTGTTGGTTGTCCTGGGGGCCACCAACCTCCATGCTCTGTGAGTTTCTACTACTAGAGACATGTTACACTGACTATCCACTTTTTTTTTTTTTTTTTGGGTTGACGATTTATAATGTGGCGCCCTAACACAGTCTGCGGAGCAGGGAACAAACAAAGGTACTACTCTATCTACATGTTCCCCTCACCTGCTTCCCAACCCAGGTCCCCATTTTAGCCACTTTAGGCAGGCAGTGCCACAGACGTTGGCCTCTCAGCCAGGAAAGGCAATAATCTGGAGGGGGAGACCCCCTCCCGAAGCTAGGTATTAGATCACCCGCTGGTGCGAACCGGTCCTCCAGCCACATATCCAACTGAAGTCAGATCAGGCATGGCCATGTTAATTCACTGTAAATCCCCCCTTGTGGAGACTCTGGCACTTCAAAGGCACTCATGTCAAAGGTGTCATCAAAACATTGGCCCAGGTGCAGTCCATCGCTGCCCGCTGGATCCATGGTGCATTCTGAACCACCCCTATCGGGGGCTTGGAGAGTATCGCAGGATTGCTGCCTATGCAGCTGTTACTGCGTCGTTTAGTCGACAGAGGGGTATTCAGAACCCCCCCTATTGGCTCCATCACACCGCCTAAGAGCGATCTTAGGGCCTAATCAGTGCTCCTTGACTTGTTACAACCACCATAAACAGTGGTAAACATTCCTGCTCGACATTGGTAGCAATGTCGAGACTGCAATTTCAGTCTGATTTTCGATCGGATTTCACCATCATGAACGCTCTTGGCGTCTCCAGGCGTAGCCTGACTTGCTAAGGGATCTGTCCATCCAATCTCTGTGGATGCCTCAGGCACTGTTTCTGACAGTGTCTGCTATTTGTCTCATTCTCCTGGGCTTCGAGGATCCTGGCTAGGTGAGTATTGTCAATGAAAGAGTAGTCTGGGTCCCTTTGGGGTCTCAGAGTGGGTGTGGGATGCCTACTTCAACGCTCGCCCATGTCGTCGCATTCGTTTAGTTGGGGGAGGTCTGGCTTAGGAGGAGGGACACTCTCACTGGACTGCTGGTTGCCTGGGAGGCTTCCAGCCTCCATGCTTTGTGAGTTTCTACTACTAGAGACATCACACCGCTCCTTGACTTGTTACAACCACCATAAATAGTGGTAAACACCTCTGCTCAACGTTGCACGCGACGTCGACACTTCAATTTTTATCCGATTCTCGATCGGATTTCACCATCACGAACGCTCTCGGCGTCTCCAGGCCTGCCCTGATTTGCTAAGAGATCCGTCCATCCGATCTCCAGGGATGTCTCAGTCATTGTTTCCAACAGTGACTGCTATCTGTCTTGTTCCCCTTGGCTTCGAGGATCCTGGCTAGGTGAGTGATGTCTATGAAAGAGTAGTCTGGGTCCCTATGGGGGCTTAGAGTGGGTGTGCAGCGCCGCAACTAGTACAGGGGCCTATCCCCCTCTACACTCACAGCCACCAAGTACCAACTGGTGGCCATTATCGGGATGGCGACATGGTGGCGCCTCCCTATACCTTCCCCCCACTGCGGGGGGGATGATGTCATCGAGTGCATGCACATGTGTGCATTTGCTCGAGGGGGGTCTCAGCCCCCTACTTACAGCGGTCACGGTGAATAACCAGGTGAAAAACCACCCGCCTCGTTACTGTCACTCGTGCACGGCACAGTGATGGTCCACCTCATTTGTCTGGAGTGGTCAACCCTCGCTGGCTGGAAATACGCAGACAGTTATTCCTCCCGCAAGGGGGGATTTACAGTGAATTAACACTGCTGCACCTGGTCTGACTTTGGTCAGACATGTGGCTGGGGGACTGTTTTGCTCCAGTAGGCAATCTAATGGCTAGCTTTGGGAGGGGGGGGCTCTCCCTCCGGATTATTGCCTTTCCTGGCTGAGAGGCCAATGTCTGTGGCACTGCCCACCTAAAGTGGCTAAAACGAGGACCTGGGTAGGAGATGGGTGAGGAGAACATGTAGATAGAGTAGTACCCGAGTTTGTACCCTGCTCTGTGGACTGCGTTCGAGCCCCGCGTTATAAATTCTGATCCAAAAAAAAAAAAAAACTGGGCATCTCTGCTGCATGCAGCAAGGGATGCAAAAAGTTGGTGATTTTCTCAGATTCTACTGTGGGCATCGAGTCCCTTGTGGATCCAACACCACGTTCTGGACAAATATTTGCCCTGGACCCCTGTCACTCACTTTGTTCCTGGCTAGTCAGAGGCAAAGAGAGAAACATTACATTCTGGCATGTCCCCTCTAAATTCGAGTGGAACGTACATAAGATGGCTCACGATGTAGCTACATCTACCAGGATCTCCATGGGCAGACACCCTTGGACATCTCTTGACTACCTTAGAAACCAAGTCAAAAAGGCGGTTTGCAAGGATTGGCACACACGGTTTTTGGAACCGTTGTATCATGGATGGCACTTCCTCCAACTCAAAGGAGTTGGGGGGAAACCAGTTCTACCCTCGACCCACAAAGGTGGGCCATGGCTGAAAGTCATGGGAAACAGTACTACTGACACTTCCCATGCAACTTGCATGATTACTGGCCATGCTCCTATAGGGGAGTATCATCATCATTTCTCCCTCGACGGGGAGTACCAATGCTGGTGCTGTGGTCCTGAGATCCAGACTCGAGATCATGTTTTACGCGTCTGCCCGTCAGTAGACCGCAAAGAAACTCGTGCAAGCCCAGACACCGTCAAAGGCTTCCACGAATTTTTGGACAATAACCCTGCACTATGGTCATTCACCCCGCTAGCATGGGATCCAGGATAGGCTGTGCACGCAGGGCATATGACCCCTGTCTGGTTCTAGCTAGTGTGATCAGTATGTCGGGGTGGCTGTAGGACACCAGACGAGTCCGTTAACCCTCATAAAGGGGGCCCACCCATGTTCAGGAGCGACTGTCAGGGAGGGGGAACACGAAACTAGGTACCAGTTCGGGGAGGCACCTGAGCGCTTCCAGATCCTCTGTCGGTTATGAGTTACAATGACTCAGTCGACTACGCTTTCCTTTCTGAGCTGAGAGGCTCACGTCGGGGTGGCAGTCTCCCCTAAATCTTGCACACATACCCATAGGGATTTGGGGAACACGACATTGTGAAGTCCGGGTTGTCGGTACGCCACCACTGGCAAGTCTGTTTACTCGATAAAGGGGGCCCCCTTAGTAGTCATTGCAGCTATCCAGGTGGTTGGTGTGAAGATTAGCAGGAGGAGGACCTGGGCTAGGCGTAGTGTACTCTGTTTGTATGTCGCTGCTGCAGACTGCAATTGGGCACTGCATTATAAATTTTTGACCCAAAAAAAAAGAAAAATCTGGCTCCTTTGCAGCCGATATGGGGGTGGGACAAAGCTCTGCCCTATCACCTGTCTTATCAGCGTTATATTTGATGCCCATAATGAAACTCTTCAGAAGAAGTGAGATTGGCTGCAAGGTTGATCTCATGTCTTATGTGGATGATGGTACCCTCATCGCCCGCTCAGCATGACTGGAGGATAATCTCCCCCTTCTCAAAGAAGTGTATGGCTGGATCTTCCAGGCATTCACATCCCTCGGACTCATCTTGGAACATGACAAGTCCAAGATATTTCATTTCTCAAGGTCAAGGAGCTTTACTCCTCTCCCGATCGACTTAGGGTTTGCCCCGTACATGGGCAACTCCCCTCTCAAAATGCTCCTTGACTTGTTACAACCACCATAAACAGTGGTAAACACTCCTGCTCGATGTTGGTAGCAACGTCGAGACTCCAATTTTGGTCCGATTTTTGATCGGATTTCGCCATCACGAACGCTCTCGGCGTCTCCAGGCCTGGCCTGATTTGCTAAGAGATCTGTCCATCCGATCTCCAGGGATGTCTCAGTCATTGTTTCCAACAGTGACTGCTATCTGTCTTGTTCCCCTTGGCTTCGAGGATCCTGGCTAGGTGAGTGATGTCTATGAAAGAGTAGTCTGGGTCCCTATGGGGGCTTAGAGTGGGTGTGGGATGCCTGCTTCAACGCTCGCCCAAGTAGAAGCACTCGTTTAGCTGGGGGAGGTCTGGCTTAGGGGGAAGGATGTTCTTACTGGACTGCTGGTCGTCTTTGAGGCTTTCTGCGTCCATGCTCTGTGAGTTTCTACTACTAGAGACATGCTACACTGACTACCTGTTGGAATATACCATCGCTAAAAGGGGCCGGGTAATGGTGCCCCCTGGCGGCTAGGCCTACACCTTGGTGGCCGCTTCTCACCACCATCCCTCTACCTCCAGTGCTCACTCTTATAGGGTGGTATGACCCGGGTTCAATCTTCTCCCACTAGGCAGCAGGATGTGTGGCTTGCTCGCCCCCTCGGAGCGTTCGGAGGCTGTATCGGATGGACCCGGAATGTAGATAAGGGACCAGCCGTTATTGATTCCACACTGCGTATTTTGATTCTTACCATCATCTACTAGCACTAACACACACTCTCAATGCCCAAACAGCGAACCAGAGGCCAACCACCACATCGGGGTCTACGCGACCCCGCTTTGATCATGGGCGACATCTTTGATGATGGCGTCCAAGACTACGACACCCAGTTCGTGCAAGATGAATCGGAGGTAGCAGCTGCTCTCAAGGCAGCTAGAGATCTATGGGCCGGGGAAGACCTCTCCGACCCTAACGATGATGACGATGACGACTCTCTTGCCATGCAGGAGGCTCTCATTTTTGCCGAGGGAGGGCCTAGGCTCTCCTCAAGGAAAACGATCGATCGTGTACGATGGGCACTTGGTGTCGACGTCGAACACAAGCGCTGGGCTTGTAGCCTCCCTAAGGAGGATATGTATTCACAGGAGCTCGGCATCGCTGAGCTCCTTTATCCGGAGGCATCCCCTGCCCCACTACCGCCTTGGCCCCCCGTCCCCGAGCTGGTGGAGGACGAAGTGCCGCTATCTAGGGATGAGAGGCTGGAAATCAAAGCCACCTCTGATGCCATGTTTTTTTTTTTTTTTTTTTTTTTTTTTTGGGTCAAAAATTTATAACGCGGCGCCCGATCGCAGTCCGCGGCAGAGACGTACAAACGAAGTACACTACGCCCAGCCCAAGTCCTCCTCCTGCTAATCTTCGCACCAACCACCTGGATAACTGCGACGACTACTAAGGGGGCCCCCTTTATCGAGTAAACGGACTTGCCAGTGGTGGCGTACCGACAACCCGAGCTTGACGATGTTGTGATCCCCGAATCCCTACGGGTATGCGTGCAAGATTTAGGGGAAACTGCCGCCCCGACGTGAGCCTCTCAGCTCGGAAAGGAAAGCGTAGTCGACTGGAGTCGTTGCAACGCGTAACCGACAGCGGATCTGAAAGCGCTCAGGCGCCTCCCCGGTCGCCGCTCCTTGACTTGTTACAACCACCATAAATAGTGGTAAACACCTCTGCTCAACGTTGCAAGCGACGTCGACACTCCAATTTTCGTCCGATTCTCGATCGGATTTCACCATCACGAACGCTCTCGGCGTCTCCAGGCCTACCCTGATTTGCTAAGAGATCCGTCCATCCGATCTCCGTGGATGCCCCAGTCATTGTTTTTGACAATGGCTGCTATCTGTCTCGTTCTCCTGGGCTTCGAGGATCCTGACTAGGTGAGTGTTGTTTATGAAAGAGTAGTCTGGGTCCCTCTGGGGGCTTAGAGTGGGTGTGGGATGCCTGCTTCAACGCTCGCCCAAGTCGACACACTCGTTTAGTTGGGGGAGGTCTGGCTTAGGGAGAAGGGACGTTATCACTGGATTGCTGGTGGTCTGGGAGGCTTCTAGCCTCCATGCTCTGTGAGTTTCTATTACTAGAGACATGCTACACTGACTACCCGTTGGAATACACCATCGTTAAAAGGGGCCGGGCGATGGTGCCCCCTGGCGGCTAGGTCGTTACCTTGGTGGCCGCCACTCTCCACCCACTCTCTACCTCCGGTGCTCACTCGTCTAGGGTGTCATGACCCGGGTTCAATACTCTCCCACTAGGCAGCAGGATGTGCAGCTTGCTCGCCCCCTCGGAGCGTTAGGAGGCTGGATCGGGTGGACCCGGAATGTAGATAAGGGACCAGCCATTATCGATTCCACGCTGCGTATTTTGATTCTTACCATCATCTACTAGCACTAACACACACTCTCTCTCAATGCCCAAACGGCGAACCAGAGTCCAACCACCACATCGGGGTCTACGCGACCCCGTTCTGATCACGGGCGACATCTTTGATGATGACGTCCAAGACTACGACACCCGGTACGATCAAGACGATCCGGATGTAGCTACTGCCCTACGGGCAGTTAGAGATCTATGGGCTGGAGAAGACCTCTCCGACCCTGAGGATGACGAGGACTCTCTTGCTATGCAAGAGGCCCTCAATTACGCCGAGAGCAGCCCCAAGCTGGCCTCGAGGCAAACGATAGACCGTGTGCTGTGGGCGCAGGACGTCCATGTCGCACATAAACGGTGGACTCGCAGTCTCGAACGCGAGGACATGTATTCACAGGAGCTCGGCATGGCTGAGCTCTTCTATCCGGAGGCATCCCCTGCCCCATTACCGCCTTTGCCCCCCATCCCTGAGTTGGTGGAGGACGAAGTGCCGCTATCTGTGAATGACAGGTTGGAAATCGAAGCCACCTCTCATGCCATGTTACACCAACTCGACGCGATGACCATGTTCATTGGTACCGTCCGTACATCCGCCGTTCCCCCTGCAGAGAGGAACGCATGGCGCCAAATGGCCTGGGAGTTATTCACGACCACCTGGCGACTGTCTGAGACGATGTCGGCGGAACTAGCAGCCGTTCCGACACCTCTCGACCTCACGTCTCCAGCAGCCTTCCGGGCTTCCTACGCGGCGGTGCACACCGCTCAATCAGAGCTTCAATCTGGGGAACCCTCGTCCCCAGCACGGCGCTGTCGTCCTCGAGGTCCTCGTGGACAGCAGCGCCGCAACTAGTACAGGGGGCTATCCCCCTCTACATTCACGGCCACCAAGTAACTGGTGGCCACTATCGGGAGGGTGACACGGTGTCGCTTCCCTATACCTTCCCCCCACTGCGGGGGGGACGATGTCATCGAGTGCGTGCACTTAGGTGCATTTGCTCGAGGGGGGTCTTGGCCCCCTACTTACGGCGGTCACGGTGAATAACCAGGTGAACAACCACCCGCCTTGTTACTGTCACTCGTGCACAACACGGTGATGGTCCACCTCATTTGTCTGGGGTGGTCAATCCTCGTTGGCTGGAAAAACGCAGACGGTTATTCCTCCCGCAAGGGGGGATTTACGGTGAATTAACACTGCTGCGCCTGGTCTGGCCTCGGTCAGACATGTGGCTGGGGGACCGTTTGCTCCAGGGGGCGATCTAATGGCTAACTTCGGGAGGGGGGGGCGCCCCCTCCAGATTATTGCCTTTCCTGGCTGAGAGGCCAACGTCTGTGGAACTGCCCGCCTAAAGGTGGCTAAAACGGGGACCTGAGTGGGGGATGGGCGAGGGGAACGCGTAGATAAAGTAGTACCCAAGTTTGTACCTTGCTCCGCGGACTGCGCTTGAGCCCCGCGTTATAAATTCTGATCCAAAAAAAAAAAAAAAAAAAAAAAGCATCCACTGCAACAACGAGAGTGTCATCCTCCACTTGGGCCGATGCCCAGGCTTTATCGAGGTCCCCCCTGTAAGAATTCCTTGCTCCATCCTCCTTAGAGGTGAGACGATGAGAAGAGAAGCGAGTGGGGAATAGATCCTTCACTCTGTTTCCAGGAGTGTTTTCTTCCCCGAAGGGGTCGAATTCATCGCCCGGTACAAGAGCCAGAGCTGCAGCCGAGGCGACAGAGGGGCCTTGTAGGGTGAGTGTGTCAAGCATGTTTCCTCCCCAGAGTCCTAGCTCATGAGAGTGGGTGGAGCCGACGTGATTAGGCCCTAAGATGGCTCTTAGGGGGTGTGATGGAGCCAATAGGGGGGTTCTGAATACCCCTCGGTCGACTAGATGGCGGAGTAACAGCTGCATAGGCAGCAGTCCTGCGATACTCTCCAACCCACCAATGGGGGTGGTACGGAATGCACCAAGGATCCAGCGAGCAGCGATGGACTGCATCTGGGCCAATGTTTTGATGACACCCTTGACGTGAGCGCCTTTGAAGTGCCAGACTCTCAGTCCATATGTCATGATAGGTACAACACACGAGCGGTACAAGAGGCGTTTCTGCATGGGGGTTAGCCCTCTCACAGAATTGCCGAGCATTCCCATTGCCCTTGCTGTGGTAAGGGCTTTGGTGGAGTAGAACCGCGTGTGCTCCTTGAAGGAGAGTTTGCGATCGAAGAAAAACCCGAGGTACCTCCAGGTGACCTTGGGCTTGAGAGGGGTGTTGCCCATGTAGAGAGCAAAGCCAAGATCAATGGGTAAGGGAGTGAATCTCCTCGCCCTTTTTTTTTTTTTTTTTTTGGGTTAACAATTTATAATGTGGGGCTCGATCGCAGTCCACGGGTCAAGATACAAACAAGGTACTACTAAGACTACGCATTCCCTATGTCCGCATGCCACACCAGGTCCCTTGCAGAAGCCATGTTATGGCGGGCATACCAGTGTTGTCCTCTCAGACAGGAAAGGCAATAATCTATAGGGGAGGGGCCCCCCCCACAAAGGCTAGCCGTTAGTTCGCCGTCTGGTGCTGTCTCGGTCCCCCCGGCCACATATCCGACCGAAGTCAGATCAGGTGCAAGCAGTGTCAAGTCACCATAAGTCCTCCCTTGCAGGAAGAGTAACCATCTTTCACCAGACAACGAGGATTGACCACCCCAGGTGAGTGAGGTGGACCATCACTGTGTCCACGCACAAGTGACAGTGACGAGGCAGCTGGTTATTCACCGGAACTGCTGTAGCTGGTTATTCACCGGAGCTACTGTAGGTAGGGGGTCGAGGCCCCCCCCTCGAGCAAATGCTACTCTAAGCATGCACTCGGTGGCATCATCCCCCCCGCAGTGGGGAGAAGGTAAAGGGCGGCGACATATTGTCACCATCCCAACAACAGCCCTGGTGGGCGGTAAAGAGAAGGGGGGGTCCCCTTCTTCAAGCTCGGCGTGGTCGTTGGCGGGGGCCACGAGGACATCGACGCCGTTCCGGGGACAAGGGTTCCTTGGTTGGAGGCTCTGCCACTGGTGGAGCAGACTGAGCTGCCTGCATCGCCGCATAGGAAGCCTGGAAGGCTGCCAGAGACATAAGGTCAAGGGGAGCTGATGCTGCGCGAAGCGACTCCATCATGCTCCCTGAAAATCACCAGGTGGTGGTGAAGAGCTCCCACACCATCTGATGCCAAGAGTTCCTGTCGTTGAGAGGAACTGCGGACACTCGGACGGTACCTACAAAAGAGGTCATCATGTCCAGTAGATGTAGCATGGCATCAGAGGTGGCTTCGATTTCCAACCTCTGATCCCTAGATAACGGCACTTTGTCCTCCACCAGCTCGGGGATGGGGGGCCAAGGCGGTAGTGGGGCAGGGGATGCCTCCGGATAAAGGAGCTCAGCGATGCCAAGCTCCTGTGAGTATATATCCTCCTTTGGGAGGCTATGAGCCCAGCGCTTGTGTTCGACGTCGACACCAAGTGCCCATCGTACACGATCGATCGTTTTCCTTGAGGAGAGCCTAGGCCCCCCCTCGGCAAAAAGGAGAGCCTCTTGCCTAGCAAGAGAGTCGTCGTCGTCATCATCATTAGGGTCGGAGAGGTCTTCCCTGGCCCATAGATCTCTAGCTGCCCTGAAAGCAGCTGCTACCTCCGATTCGTCTTGCACGAACCGGGTGTCGTAGTCTTGGATGTCATCATCAAAGATGTCGCCCATGATCAGAACGGGGTCGCGTAGACCCCGATGTGGTGGTTGGACTCTGGTTCGCCATTTGGGCATTGAGAGAGTGTGTGTTAGTGCTAGTAGATGATGGTAAGAATCAAAATACGCAGCATGGAATCGATAACGGCTGGTCCCTTATCTACATTCCGGGTCCACCCGATCCAGCCTCCAAACGCTCCGAGGGGGCGAGCAAGCCGCACATCCTGCTGCCTAGTGGGAGAATATTGAACCAGGGTCATAACACCCTAGAAGAGTGAGCACCAGAGGTAGAGAGTTGGTGGAGAGTGGCGGCCACCAAGGTGTCGACCTAGTCGCCAGGGGGCACCATCGCCCAGCCCCTTTTAACGATGGTGTATTCCAACGGGTAGTCAGTGTAGCATGTCTCTAGTAATAGAAACTCACAGAGCATGGAGGCTAGAAGCCTCCCAGACAACCAGCAATCCAGTGATAACGTCCCTTCTCCCTAAGCCAGACCTCCCCCAACTAAACGAGTGTGTCGACTTGGGCGAGCATTGAAGCAGGCATCCCACACCCACTCTAAGCCCCCAGAGGGACCCAGACTACTCTTTCATAAACAACACTCACCTAGTCAGGATCCTCGAAGCCCAGGAGAACGAGACAGATAGCAGCCATTGTCAAAAACAATGACCGGGGCATCCACGGAGATCAGATAGACAGATCTCTTAGCAAATCAGGGCAGGCCTGGAGACGCCGAGAGCGTTCGTGATGGTGAAATCCGATCGAGAATCGGATAAAAATTGAAGTGTCGACGTCGCGTGCAATGTTGAGCAGAGGTGTTTACCACTATTTATGGTGGTTGTAACAAGTCAAGGAGCAGTTCTGAATCTCCTTGCCCTTGAGAAATGAAATATTTCGGACTTGTCGTGTTCGAGGACAAGTCCGAGGGAGGTGAATGCCTGGAAAATCCAGCCATACGCTTTTTTAAGAAGGGGGAGATTGTCCTCCAACTGTGGGGAGCGGGCGATGAGGGTACCATCATCCACATAAGACATGAGATCGACATCTCTGCCGATTTCGCTTCGTCTGAAGAGTTTCATGATAGGCGCCAGATATAGCACCGATAAGACTGGGGATAAGGCAGAGCCTTGTCCCACCCCCACGTCGGCTGCAAAGGAGCCAGACGAGAAGGCGTTCCATTTGTAGGTCATCTTGCGACCGACCAGGTATGAACGGAAGAAGTTCACTACTTGCGCAGGGAACCCCGACCGAGAAATAATCTCCAACAGAACCTGGTGGTTCAAGGAGGGGAAAAATTGAGCGATGTTGAAAGCAACAACACTCGTTTTGAGTCCTTTGGCCCATCCTGCTCTGACAAGATGGGTGAGGTAGATTCCCGCATCCTCAGTGGAACGCTGGGCGACACCCCCAAACTGGTTTTGCTCAACGGCTTCGTGTGCAACACTGTCAAACTGCAGTCGTCTAGACAGCATCTTCTCGACTAATTTGCCCAAGGTGTTCAGTAGCACAATAGGCCTGAACGACTTAGGGGTAGAATAGTTCAGTTTCCCTGGTTTCAGGATAATCACCGACAGGGATTTCTTAAAGTGAGCTGGCCAATGGCCTGCAGTGATGCACGCCTCAGCAATGCGGGTGATGAGCCCTGCCACTTCTGGGTTGCTACACCAGTATTTTAGGTGTGACCATGTAACATGATCGGGGCCTGGAGTGGAATGGGAGGAGCACGTGTTTAGCGCTTCTTTCATTTCTGTAACGGAGAATGGGATCCAGGCCCTTTCAGGCACTGGATCGAGTTCATCGAGAATGCTCAGATTGACTACTCGATCTGAGGCAGCATTATAGGACCCGTCAAGGGCAGCCCAAAGGGAGTCCAGATCGTTACAAGGTTCTCCCCAATAGGAGATCGCCTTGTACGACGGGAGGTTACGTTGACGAGTCCAAGACATAAGGTCCCAGGGTCGCCTGTTCATCGTAGCCACTTCTTGGATACGGTCATCAAAGAAATCACGCTTTGCATGTCGCATGACTTTTCTATAATGCTTCCAGTCCTCCCCATCGCGGGAGGCTCTGTAAGCGTCTAGAGCACCACTGCACTCGTCTGTCCACCAGCCTTTGGACGACTTGCCAAGGCGAGATTCCTTGGCATGGTTTTCCCATGCCTTGTTTAAGATCGCCGATATCGCCAAAACGACATCGTCGATTTCTGCCGATGTATCTCTGTGCCAATCTAGCCATGGACAACGACGCTCCTTGACTTCTTACAACCACCATAAATAGTGGTAAACACCTCTGCTCAACGTTGCACGCGACGTCGACACTCCAATTTTTGTCCGATTTTCGATCGGATTTCGCCATCACGAACGCTCTCGGCGTCTCCAGGCCTGGCCTGATTTGCTAAGAGATCCGTCCATCCGATCTCCGGGGATGTCTTGGTCATTGTTTCCAACAGTGACTGCTATCTGTCTCGTTCCCCTTGGCTTCGAGGATCCTGGCTAGGTGAGTGATGTCTATGAAAGAGTAGTCTGGGTCCCTATGGGGGCTTAGAGTGGGTGTGGGATGCCTGCTTCAACGCTCGCCCAAGTAGAAGCGCTCGTTTAGCTGGGGGAGGTCTGGCTTAGGGGGAAGGACGTTCTTACTGGACTGCTGGCCGTCTGGGAGGCTCCCAGCCTCCATGCTCTGTGAGTTTCTATTACTAGAGACATGCTACACTGACTACCCGTTGGAATACACCATCGTTAAAAGGGGCCGGGCGATGGTGCCCCCTGACAGCTAGGTCGACGCTCTGGTGGCCGCTACTCACCACCAACTCTTTACCTCCGGTGCTCACTCTACTAGGGTGTTACGACCCGGGTTCAATCTTCTCCCACTGGGTTACAGGATGTGCGGCCTGTCCCCCCTCGGAGCATTCGGAGGCAGTATCGGGTGGACCCGGAATAGAGATAAGGGACCAACTGTTATCGATGGCACGCTACGTATTTTGATTTTTACCATCATCTACAAGCACTAACTTCCTCTCAATGCCTAAACGGCGAACTAGAGACCAAACACCACGTTGGGGTCTACACAACCCCTCCCTGATTACGGGCGACATCTATGACGATGACATCCAAGACTACGACACCCGGTACGATCACGACGATCCGGGTGTAGCTACTGCCCTACGGGCAGTTAGAGATCTATGGGCTGGAGAGGACCTCTCCGACCCTGAGGATGACGAGGACTCTCTTGCTATGCAAGAGGCCCTCAATTACG
Organism: Tricholoma matsutake; assembly: GCA_026075535.2. Lineage (NCBI taxonomy): Eukaryota > Fungi > Basidiomycota > Agaricomycetes > Agaricales > Tricholomataceae > Tricholoma > Tricholoma matsutake. The sequence continues at coordinate 8,303,615 of AP026543.1, read as the reverse complement.
CCGAGAGTAGCCCCAAGCTGGCCTCGAGGCAAACGATCGACTGTGTGCTGTGGGCGCAGGATGTCCATGTCGCACATAAACGATGGACTCGCAGTCTCGAACGCGAGGACATGTACACTCAGGAGCTCGGCATTGCTGAGCTCTTCTATCCGGAGGCATCCCCTGCCCCAATACCGCCTTTGCCCCCCATCCCTGAGCTGGTGGAGGACGAAGCGCCGTTATCTGTGAATGAGAGGCTGGAAATCGAAGCCACCTCTCATGCCATGCTACACCAACTCGACGCGATGACCATGTTCATTGGTACCGTCCGTACATCCGCCGTTCCCCCTGCAGAGAGGAACGCATGGCGCCAAATGGCCTGGGAGTTATTCACGACCACCTGGCGACTGTCTGAGACGATGTCGGCGGAACTAGCAGCCGTTCCGACACCTCTCGATCTCACATCTCTGGCAGCCTTCTGGGCTTCCTACGCGGCGGTGCACACTGCTCAATCAGAGCCTCAATCTGGGGAACCCTTGTCCCCAGCACGGCGCCGTCGTCCTCGAGGTCCTCGTGGACAGCAGCGCCGCAACTAGTACAGGGGGCTATCCCCCTCTACCTTCACGGCCACCAAGTAACTGGTGGCCACTATCGGGATGGTGACATGGTGTCGCTTCCCTATACCTTCCCCCCACTGCGGGGGGGACGATGTCATCAAGTGCGTGCACATAAGTGCATTTGCTCGAGGGGGGTCTTGGCCCCCTACTTACGGCGGTCACGGTGAATAACCAGGTGAACAACCACCCGCCTTGTTACTGTCACTCGTGCACAACACGGTGATGGTCCACCTCATTCGTCTGGGGTGGTCAATCCTCGTTGGCTGGAAAAACGCAGACGGTTATTCCTCCCGCAAGGGGGGATTTACGGTGAATTAACACTGCTGCACCTGGTCTGGCCTCGGTCGGACATGTGGCTGGGGGACCGTTTGCTCCAGGGGGCGATCTAATGGCTAACTTCGGGAGGGGGGGCGCCCCCTCCAGATTATTGCCTTTCCTGGCTGAGAGGCCAACGTCTGTGGAACTGCCCGCCTAAAGGTGGCTAAAATGGGGACCTGAGTGGGAGATGGGCGAGGGGAACACGTAGATAAAGTAGTACCCAAGTTTGTACCTTGCTCCGCGGACTGCGTTCGAGCCCCGCGTTATAAATTCTGATCCAAAAAAAAAAAAAAAAAAAATCTAGCCATGGAGTTAAAGCGGAGGAGACAGCATCTCGATACAATGCTTCCTCCTCGGATCCTTTTTTGATGGACCACTTGGTGACCGGAACCAAAGATCCCGGGCCAGGTAGCACTAACGTCAGGGGAGCATGGTCAGACGTCCCCCTGGCTTCAGGAACGATCTCACAGTACAGTACAAATCTAAGATCTGTAGGTACGAACATCAGGTCGATCACCGTGGGGTGAAGGCCCTGTTGTGGGGGGAAGTGGGTAGGGCCCTCCACTACTGGTAGGGCTCTAGTCAGGCCGAGTGCCGTGGCCATTTCCACTAAGTGGTCAGCATGGATCGAGTGCTCAGGCCCCTGGGGATCCCAGGAGGCGTGCCTCACGTTGAAATCGCCACACATGAAGTGCAAGCGTGGGATCGTCATGACGTTCTCAAACAAGAGCGTGATGGCCGAGTGTTGGCTATCCAAGTAGACGTTAGCGAGTAACATGACATCTTCCCCTATTCCCAGTGAGAACAGGAGAATGTCACGATCGTCGATCAGATCTCGTCTGAGACCTGGTCTTAGATTGGTGATGCTGTTTGCAAAGTAGACAGCTACGCGTGGAGGGGAGTCAATTCCTGAGGGGCACACTAAAGTTCCCCAGTTTGGGCTCATTGGTGCGCCTATAACTTCATCCCCTTCCCTGTTGTGGGCAGAAGGGGCGTGTCTTATCAATCGCCAAGGAGGCTCTTGAATGAAAAGCAAATTGTAGTTGTCCACGAAGTCTGCCAGTAACGAGTCCATGTATCCCCAATTTCTGTTTACATTTTGACTAAATACGCGTAGCTGAGGGGTAGATCTAAGTCTGTCTCTCATTTACGTTCGGCCACCGCGTCCTGCGGGATGGTAAGTAGGAGGAGAGCGAGAGTTGCATCTCGCACTCACCTCGTCATAGCGAGCTTTGATCCAATTGCGGTCAAAGTGATGTCGCCAGAAATTGCATCAACGATCGTCAGATGCATGGTTTTTCCGGCAGTTTATACACCTAGCCGGGTGAGGACAGGCTGGCCCCTCTGGGGTAGCTGGAACAGGAGGGTTCGCCTTGGTGTTTCCCTTACAACACCCTGCAAGGGCACAATGATGCTCCTTTCGGTGTGGGCCTGCACAGATCGGACATTTGGTCTGTGGAGCTCTGCATGCCGGGGTGGGGTAGCCCCACTTCCAGCACCGTTGGCAAAGAGGCAGTCCAGGGTTCGCCCTGGCAGCCCTAACATAGGCGACGTAGCATCCAAATTGAACGCCCCGACCGATAAGAGCCTTGGCTCGTGCACCACTGACTGAGTCAGCGATGTTGAGGTAAACGGTGCACGTATCCGACATCTTCAAATCACGTACAACACGGGGGGGGACTTGAAGCACTGTGAGATCCGATATTCCGGACTTTCCCAAGTTTTTTTTTTTTTTTTTTTGGGTCAAAAATTTATAACGCGGCGCCCGATCGCAGTCCGCGGCAGAGACGTACAAACGAAGTACACTACGCCCAGCCCAAGTCCTCCTCCTGCTAATCTTCGCACCAACCACCTGGATAACTGCGACGACTACTAAGGGGGCCCCCTTTATCGAGTAAACGGACTTGCCAGTGGTGGCGTACCGACAACCCGAGCTTGACGATGTTGTGATCCCCGAATCCCTACGGGTATGCGTGCAAGATTTAGGGGAAACTGCCGCCCCGACGTGAGCCTCTCAGCTCGGAAAGGAAAGCGTAGTCGACTGGAGTCGTCGCAACGCGTAACCGACAGCGGATCTGAAAGCGCTCAGGCGCCTCCCCGAACCGGTACCTAGTTTCGTGTCCCCCCTCCCTGACAGTCGCTCCTGAACACGGGTGGGCCCCCTTTATGAGGGTTAACGGACTCGTCTGGTGCCCTACGGCCACCCCGACATACCAATAACACTAGCTAGAACCAGACGGGGGTCATACGCCCTGCGCGCACAACCTATCCTGGATCCCACGCAAGTGAGTTGAACGATCCTAATGCAGGATTGTTGTCCATGAATTCGTGGAAGCCTTCGACGGAGTCGGGGCTTGCACGAGTTTCTTTGCGATCCACCTTGGGGCAGACGCGTAATAAGTGGTCTCGAGTTTGTATCTCGGGACCAAGGCACCAGCATTGGTATTCCCCGTCGAGGGATAGGCGTTGACGATACTCCCCTATGGGAGCATGGCCAGTGATCATACGAGTTGAACGAGAAGTCAGCGTAGTGCTGCTCCCCATAACTTTCAGCCAAGGCCCACCTTTGTGAGTCGAGGGTAACACCGGTTTGCCACCTACTCCTTTGAGTTGATAGAAGTGTCGTCCCCGGTACACAGGATCTGCGAACCGAGTGTGCCAATCCTTGCAAACGGCCTTTTCGACCTGATTTTTAAGGTAATCTAAAGACGTCCGCGGGTGTCTGCCCACGGAGATCTTGGTAGATGTAGCTACATCATGAGCCATCTTGTGTACGTTCCACTCAAACTTCGAGGGGACATGCCAGAATGTTACATTTCTCTCCTCGTCTCCCGCTAGCCAGGGACGAAGGGAGCGACAGGCATCCAGGGCGAAGATTTGCCCAGAACGTGGTTTAGGATCGATTAGGGACTCAATGCCCGTAGTAGAATCCGAAAATATCACCAACTTTTTGCACCCTCTGCTGCAAGCAGCTGAGACGCCCAGTTGGAGAGCAAAAAGTTCGACTTCCGGGGGAGTTCTTCTCCCAGAAGCTGAGACAACGCGATCAACCTGTTCCCCCTGTCCAAAGACAAGAGCACAGGCGACAGCTTGAAATTTGGCATCCGTGGGCACCGAAGCGTCCACTGCAATGACTAGGGTGTTATCCTCCACCTGGGCAGATGCCCAGGCCTTGTCGAGGTCACTCCTATAAGAATTCCTCGCCCCATCCTCCTTAGAGGTGAGACGATGAGAGGAGAAGCGAGTGGGGAATAAATCCTTCACTCTGTTCCCAGGTGTGTTTTCCTTCCCAAAGGGGTCGAACTCATCGCCTGGTACAAGGGCCAGAGCTGCCGCCGAAGCGACAGATGGACCTTGCAGGTTAAGTGTGTCAAGCACATTCCCTCCCCAGAGACCTAGCTCATGAGAGTGGGTGGTGCCGACATGATTGGGCCCTAAGATCGCTCTTAGGGGGTGTGATGGTGCCAATAGGGGGGTTCTGAACACTCCCCTGTCGACTAAACGACGCAGTAACAGCTGCATAGGCAGCAGTCCTGCGATGCTTTCCAGGCCCCCAATTGGGGTGGTTCTGAATGCACCGAGGATCCAACGTGCAGCAATAGACTGCACTTGGGCCAGCGTTTTGATGACACCTTTGACGCGAGCGCCCTTGAAGTGCCAAAGTCTGAGTCCGTATGTCATAATAGGTACGACGCACGAACGGTACAGAAGGCGTTTCTGCATAGGGGTTAACCCTCTGACAGAATTGCCAAGCATACCCATCGCCCTCGCAGTGGTGAGGGCTTTGGTGGAGTAGAACCGCGTGTGCTCCTTGAAGGAGAGCTTGCGGTCGAAGAAAAAGCCAAGGTACCTCCAGGTAACCTTGGGCTTGAGGGGGGTATTGCCCGTGTAAGGGGCGAATCCAAGATCAATGGGTAAGGGAGTGAAACTCCTCGCCCTTGAGAAGTGAAATATTTCAGACTTGTCGTGTTTTTTTTTTTTTTTTTTTTGGATCAGAATTTATAACGCGGGGCTCGAACGCAGTCCGCGGAGCGAGGTACAAACTTGGGTACTACTTTATCTACGTGTTCCCCTCGCCCATCTCCCACTCAGGTCCCCGTTTTAGCCACCTTTAGGCGGGCAGTTCCACAGACGTTGGCCTCTCAGCCAGGAAAGGCAATAATCTGGAGGGGGCGCCCCCCCTCCCGAAGTTAGCCATTAGATCGCCCCCTGGAGCAAACGGTCCCCCAGCCACATGTCCGACCGAGGCCAGACCAGGCGCAGCAGTGTTAATTCACCGTAAATCCCCCCTTGCGGGAGGAATAACCGTCTGCGTTTTTCCAGCCAACGAGGATTGACCACCCCAGACGAATGAGGTGGACCATCACCGTGTTGTGCACGAGTGACAGTAACAAGGCGGGTGGTTGTTCACCTGGTTATTCACCGTGACCGCCGTAAGTAGGGGGCCGAGACCCCCCTCAAGCAAATGCACCTATGTGCACGCACTCGATGACATCGTCCCCCCCGCAGTGGGGGGAAGGTATAGGGAAGCGACACCATGTCACCATCCCGATAGTAGCCACCAGTTACTTGGTGGCCGTGAATGTAGAGGGGGATACCCCCCTGTACTAGTTGCGGTGCTGCTGTCCACGAGGACCTCGAGGACGACGGTGCTGTGCTGGGGACGAGGGTTCCCCAGATTGAGGCTCTGATTGAGCGGTGTGCACTGCCGCATAGGAAGCCTGGAAGGCTGCCGGAGACGTGAGGTCGAGAGGTGTCGGAACAGCTGCTAGTTTTTTTTTTTTTTTTTTTTTTGGGTCAACAATTTATAACGCGGGGCTCGATCGCAGTCCGCGGAGCAGGATACAAACTTGGGTACTACTGTAACTACGCTTCCCCTCGCCCACATCCTACCCAGGTCCTCGTTTTAGCCACTTTAGGCGGGCAGTGCCACAGACGTTGGCCTCTCAGCCAGGAAAGGCAATAATCTGGAGGGGGGCCCCCCCTCCCGAAGCTAGCCATTAACTCGTCCACCAGTGCAGAACGGTCCCCCAGCCACATATCCAACCGAGGTCAGATCAGGCGCGGCCGTGTTAATTCACTGTAAATCCCCCCTTGCGGGAGGAATAACCGTCTGCATACTCCTGGCCAGCGAGGATTGACCACCCCAGACAAATGAGGTGGACCATCACCGCGCTCCCGCACGAGTGACAGAGATGTGGTAGCTGGTTGTTCACCTGGTTATTCACCGGAACTACCGTGGATAGGGGGCCAAGGCCCCCTTCGAGTAGATGCCGTCGAGGGCATACGCTCGGTAACAACGTCCCCCCCGTAGCGGGGAGAAGGTAGAGGGGAGCGACACACTGCCACTATCCCGATATCGGCCACCAACTAATTGGTGGGAGTAGATGTGGGGGGGTGACACCCCCCTTTCAGTAGCGGCGCTGCTGTGCTCGAGGACCTCGAGGATGGCGGCGTCGTGATGAGGACGAGGGTTCCCCATGATGGAGCTCTGCATGAGCTGCCTGCCTAGCCGCGTAGGAAGCCCTGAAGGCTGCCGGTGACGTGAGGTCGAGAGGCAATCCGGCAGCTGCTAGTTCTGCCGACATTGGCTCGGACAATCGCCAGGTGGTCGTGAATAACTCCCAGGCCATCTGATGCCATGCGTTCCTCTCAATGAGCGGAACGGCGGATACTCGGACGGTACCGACGAAAATCGTCATAGCCTCCAGTAAATGTAGAAAGCCATGAGAGGTGGACGTTATGTCCACCCTCTCATCTCTCGACAACGGAGGCTCATCCTCCACCAACTCTGGGATGGCGGATGAACCCGGTGATGTGGGGAGGGGCGGCGCAGATTGCTCCTGCTGCCCCTCTGGATAGAGGAGCTCGGCGATGCCGAGCTCTTGATTGTTGTTGGCCTCGAGCCCAAGCTCGAGAGCCAGATCATGCACCTCGTCGGCTATCACTTGTGATGCCAAGAAGCGGTTTATCGTCTCCTGCGAGGCTAGCTCGGTGAGACCTGGAATGAATTTGACGTCTCTGCCTGTGGCAGAGCCGTCATCGTCGTCTGGCAGGTCGGAGGAGTCATCCTCCGCCCAGAGATTGTGGAACTGGTTAGCCACATCAGAGTCCCATCCGCTCAGGGAGACGTGTCCGAACTCTGGGAGGTAGTTGTCGTCGAAGTCGGCGAAGTCGGCGTTTGTGTATAGGAGGGGGTCGCCATGAGCCGCCTGGTGTCGAGTTCGCGCTCTACGGTTTGTAGAGGGCATTGAGGATGATTTAGCACAAGTAGATGACAGTAGAAGTCAAGATACGTAGCGTGTTAACGATAACAGACGGTCCCTTATCTCAATTCCGGGTCCACCCGACACAGCCTCCAGACGCTCCGAGGGGGCAGACAGGCCGCAAATCCTGCTGCAGATTGGGAGGGGCGATTGAACCTGGTTCCGAACACCTCGAGGGTGTGAGTGCCGGAGGTAAAGAGTCGGTGGTAAGTAGCGGCCACCAGAGCGTTGACCTAGCCACCAGGGGGCACCATCGCCCGGCCCCTTTTAATGATGGTGTATTCCAATGGGTAGTCAGTGTAGCAGGTCTCTATAGGTAGAAACTCACGCAGCATGGAGGTAGGAAGCCTCCCAGACGACCCACAATCCAGTGAATATGTCCCTTCCCCTGAACCAGACCTCCCCCAGCTAAACGAATGCGACGACTTGGGCGAGCGTTGAAGTAGGCATCCCACACCCACTCTAAGCCCCCATAGGGGCCCAGACTACTCTTTCATTGCCAACACTCACCTAACCAGGATCCTCGAAGCCCAGGAGAGCGAGACGAATAGCAGACACTGTCAAAAACAGTGACCGGGGCATCCACAGAGATCGGATGGACGGATCTCTTAGCAAATCAGGGCAGGCCTGGAGTCGCCGAGAGCGTTCGTGATGGCGAAATCCGATCGAAAATCGGACCAAAATTGAGGTGTCGACGTCGCGTGCAACGTTGAGCAGAGGTGTTTACCACTATTTATAGTGGTTGTAACAAGTCAAGGAGCGCCGAGCCAAGGCTCTTATCGGTCGTGGCGTCCAGTTTGGACGCTACGTCGCTTATGTTAGGGCTGCCAGGGCTAACCCCGGCTTGCCTCTTTGCCAATGGTGCTGGAAGTGGGGTCACCCCACCCCAGCATGCAGAGCTCCACAGACCAAGTGTCTGGTCTGCGCAGGCCCACACCGCAAGGAGCACCATTGTGCGCTTGCTGGGTGTTGCAAGGGAAATGCTAAGGCACACCCTCCCGTCCCAGCTACCCCCGAAGGGGCAGCCTGTCCTCACCCAGCTAGATGCATAAACTGCCAGAAGAACCACACATCTGACGATCGTTGGTGCAATTTTTGGCGACATCGCTTTGACCATGACTGGATCAAAGCGCGCTATGACGAGATGAGTGCGAGACATAACTCTCGCTCCCCTCCTGCTTACCATCCCGCAGGATGCGGTGGCCGAACATAAATGAGAGACAAACTTGGATCTACCCCTCAGCTACGTGTATTTAGTCAAAATATAAACAGAAATTGGGGTTACATGGACTCATTACTGGCAGATTTCGTAGATGACTACAACTTGCTTTTCATTCAAGAGCCTCCTTGGCGATTAATAAGACACGCCCCTTCTGCCCACAACAGGGAAGGGGAAGAAGTTATAGGTGCACCAATGAGCCCAAACTGGGGTACCTTAGTGCGCCCATCAGGAATTGACTCCCCCCCACGCATGGCTGTTTATTTTGCAAACAGCATCACTAATCTAAGACCGGGTCTCAGACGAGATCTGATCGACGATTATGACATCCTCTTGTTCTCACTGGGAATAGGAGAGGATGTTATGCTACTCGCTAACGTCTACTCGGACAGCCAACACTCAGCCATCACGCTCTTATTTGAGAACGTCATGATGATCCCACGCCTGCACTTTATGTGTGGCGACTTCAACCTGAGGCACACCACGCTCCTTGACTTGTTACAACCACTATAAACAGTGGTAAACACCTCTGCTCAACGTTGCCAGCGATGTCGACACTTCAATTTACGTCCGATTTTCGATCGGATTTCACCATCACGAACGCTCTCGGCGTCTCCAGGCCTGCCCTGATTTGCTAAGAGATCCGTCCATCCAATCCCCGGGGATGCCCCGGTCATTGTTTTTGACAATGGCTGCTATTCGTCTCGTTCCCCTGTGCTTCGAGGATCCTGGCTAGGTGAGTGGTGTCTATGAAAGAGTAGTCTAGGTCCCTATGGGGGCTTAGAGTGGGTGTGGGATGCCTGCTTCAATGCTCGCCCAAGTCGATGCACTCGCTTAGTTGGGGGAGGTCTGGCTCAGGGGGAGGGACATCGTTACTGGACTGCTGGTCGTCTCTGGGGCTTCCAACCTCCATGCTATGCAGCGCTCCTTGACTTGTTACAACCACCATAAACAGTGGTAAACACTCCTGCTCGATGTTGGTAGCAACGTCGAGACTCCAATTTTTGTCCGATTTTCGATCGGATTTCACCATCACAAACGCTCTCGGCGTCTCCAGGCTTGCCCTGATTTGCTAAGAGATCCGTCCATCCAATCTCCGTGGATGCCCCGGTCATTGTTTTTGACAATGGCTGCTATTCGTCTCGTTCCCCTGTGCTTCGAGGATCCTGGCTAGGTGAGTGGTGTCTATGAAAGAGTAGTCTAGGTCCCTATGGGGGCTTAGAGTGGGTGTGGGATGCCTGCTTCAATGCTCGCCCAAGTCGTCACACTCGTCTAGGTGGGGGAGGTCTGGCTTAGGGAGGAGGGACACTATCACTGGACTGCTGGTCGTCTGGGAGGCTTCCAGCCTCCATGCTCTGTGAGTTTCTACTACTAGAGACATGCTACACTGACTACCCACTGGAATACACCATCTTTAAAAGGGGCTGGGCAATGGTGCCCCCTAGTGGCTAGGCCTACACCTCGGTGGCCGCTTCTCACCACTATCCCTCTACCTCCAGTGCTCACTCCTCTGGGGTGTTATGACCCAGGTTCAATCTTCTCCCACCGGGCTACAGGATGTGCGGCCTGTTCCCCCCTCGGAGCGTTCGGAGGCAGTATCGGGTGGACCCAGAATAGAGATAAGGGATCACCCGTTATCGATGGCACGCTACATATTTCGATTTCTACCATCATCTACAAGCATTAACTTCCTCTCAATGCCTAAACAGCGAACTAGAGACCAAACGCCACATTGGGGTCTACACAACCCCTCCCTGATTACGGGCGACATCTATAAAGATGACGTCCAAGACTACGACACCCAGTATGATCAAGACGATCCGGAGGTAGCTACTGCCCTAAGAGCAGTCAGAGATCTGTGGGCTGGAGAAGACCTTTCCAACCCTGATGATGACGATGACGAGGATTCTCTTGCTATGCAAGAGGCCCTCAATTACGCCGAGAGCAGCCCCAAACTAGCCTCGAGGCAAACGATCGACCGTGTGCTGTGGGTGCAGGATGTCCATATCGCACATAAACGATGGACTCGCAGTCTCAAATGCGAGGACATGTACACTCAGGAGCTCGGCATTGCCGAGCTCTTCTATCTGGAGGCATCCCCTGCCCCGTTACTGCCTTTGCCACCCATCCCTGAGTTGGTGGAGGACGAAGTGCCGTTATCTGTGAATGAGAGGCTGGAAATCGAAGCCACCTCTCATGCCATGCTACACCAACTCGACGCGATGACCATGTTTGTTGGTACCGTCCGTACGTCCGCCGTTCCCCCTGCAGAGAGGAACGCATGGCGCCAAATGGCCTGGGAGTTATTCATGACCACCTGGCGACTGTCTGAGACGATGTCAGCAGAACTAGCAGCTGTTCTGACACCTCTCGATCTGACGTCTCCAGCAGCCTTCCAGGCTTCCTATGCGGCGATGCACACTGCTCAACCAGAGCCTCAATCTGGGGTACCCTCATCCCCAGCATGGCGCCGTCGTCCTCAAGGTCCTCGTGGACAGCAGCGCCGCAACTAGTATAGGGGCCTATCCCCCTCTACACTCACGGCCACCAAGTACCAACTGGTGGCCATTATCGGGATGGTGACATGGTGGCACCTCCCTATACCTTCCCCCCACTGTGGGGGGGACAATGTCATCAAGTGCATGCACATGTGTGCATTTGCTCGAGGGGGGCCTTGGCCCCCTACTTACGGCAGTCACGGTGAATAACCAGGTGAACAACCACCCGCCTTGTTACTGTCACTCGTGCACAACATGATGATGGTCCACCTCATTCGTCTGGGGTGGTCAATCCTTGTTGGCTGGAAAAACGGAAATGGTTATTCCTCCCGCAAGGGGGGATTTACGGTGAATTAACACTGCTGCGCCTGGTCTGGCCTCGGTTGGACATGTGGCTGGGGGACCGTTTGCTCCAGCGGGCGATCTAATGGCTAACTTCGGGAGGGGGGGGCGCCCCCTCCAGATTATTGCCTTTCCTGGCTGAGAGGCCAACGTCTGTGGCACTGCCTGCCTAAAGTGGCTAAAACGGGGACCTGAGTGGGAGATGGGCGAGGGGAATGCGTAGATAGAGTAGTACCCAAGTTTGTACCCTGCTCCGTGGACTGCATTCGAGCCCCGCGTTATAAATTCTGATCCAAAAAAAAAAAAACCTCCATGCTATCTGAGTCACTACTACTAGGGACAAGCTACACTGACTACCTGTTTTTTTTTTTTTTGGGTCAACAATTTATAACGTGGGGCTCGATCGCAGTCCGCGGAGCAGGGTACAAACTAGGGTACTACTATATCTACGTGTTCCCCTCGCCCATCTCCCCCCCAGGTCCTCGTTTTAGCCACTTTAGGCGGGCAGTGCCACAGACGTTGGCCTCTCAGCCAGGAAAGGCAATAATCCGGAGGGGAAGCCTCCCCCTCCCAAAGCTAGCCATTAGGTCACCCACTGGTACCAACCGGTCCCCCGGCCACATATCCAACCAAAGTCAGATCAGGCGCAGTGGTGTCAATTCACCGTAAATCCCCCCTTGCGGGAGGAATAACCGATAGCCTACTTCCAGCCAGCGAGGATTGACCACCCCAGACGAATGGGGTGGACCATCACCATGTTTGCGCACGAGTGACAGAGATGTGGTAGCTGGTTGTTCACCTGGGTTATTCACCGGAACTACCGTAGGCAGGGGGGCTGAGGCCCCCCTTCGAGCAAATGCCGACATGTGCATGCACTCGATGACAACGTCCCCCCCGCAGCGGGGGGAAGGTGGAGGGAAGCGACAAAATGTCACTATCCCGATATCGGCCACCAATTATTTGGTGGGCGTGATTGTGGAGGGGTGTTCCCCTATTGGTTGCGGCGTGGCTGTCTCTGAGGACCTCGAGGATGACGGCGTCGTGCTGAGGACGAGGGTTCCTCATGATGGAGCTCTGCATGAGCTGCCTGCCTAGCCGCGTAGGAAGCCCTGAAGGCTGCCGGTGACATGAGATCGAGAGGCAATCCGGGAGCTGCTAGTTCTGCCGACATTGGCTCAGACAATCGCCAGGTGGTTGTGAATAGTTCCCATGCCATCTGGCGCCATGCATTCCTCTCTATGGGCGGAATGGCGGATACGCGGACGGTACCGACAAAAATCATCATAGCCTCCAGTAAGTGTAGAAAGCCATGAGAGGCGGATGTTATTTCCACCCTCTCATCTCTCGACAACGGAGGCTCATCCTCCACCAACTCTGGGATGGCGGATGAACCCGGTGATGTGGGGAGGGGCAGTGCAGATTGCTCCTGCTGCCCCTCTGGATAGAGGAGCTCGGCGATGCCGAGCTCTTGATTGTTGTTGGCCTCGAGCCCAAGCTTGAGAGCCAGATCATGCACCTCATCGGCTATCACTTGTGACGCCATGAAGCAGTTTATCGTCTCCTGCGAGGCTAGCTCGGTGAGACCCAGAATGAATTCGACATCCCCGCCATTGGCAGAGCCGTCATCGTCGTCTGACAGGTCAGAGGAGTCATCCTCTGCCCAAAGATTGTGGAACTGGTTAGCCACATCAGAGTCCCATCCGCTCAAGGAGACATGCCTGAACTCTGGGAGGTAGTTGTCGTCGAAGTCTGCGAAGTCGGCGTTTGTGTATAAGAGGGGGTCGCCATGCGCCGCCTGGTGTCGAGTTCGCGCTCCACGGTTTGTAGAGGGCATTGAGGATGATTTAGCACAAGTAGATGATGGTAGAAGTCAAGGTACGTAGCGTGATAACGGTAACAGACGGTCCCTTATCTCAATTCCGGGTCCACCCGACACAGCCTCCAGATGCTCCGAGGGGGCAGGCAGGCCGCAAATCCTGCTGCCGATTGGGAGGGACGATTGAACCCGGTTCCAAACACCTCAAGGGTGTGAGTGCCGGAGGTAAAGAGTCGGTGGTGAGTAGCGGCCACCAGAGCGTCGACCTAGCCACCAGGGGGCACCATCGCCCGGCCCCTTTTAATGATGGTGTATTCCAATAGGTAGTCAGTGTAGCAGGTCTCTAGATGTAGAAACTCACGCAGCATGGAGGTAGGAAGCCTTCCAGATGGCCCACAATCCAGTGAATATGTCCCTCCTCCTGAGCCAGACCTCCCCCAGCTAAACAAATGCGACGACTTGGGCGAGCATTGAAGTAGGCATCCCACACCCACTCTAAGCCCCCATAGGGGCCCAGACTACTCTTTCATTGCCAACACTCACCTAACTAGGATCCTCGAAGCCCAGGAGAGCGAGACGAATAGCAGACACTGTCAGAAACAGTGCCCGAGGCATCCACAGAGATCGGATGGACGGATCTCTTAGCAAATCAGGGCAGGCCTGGAGATGCCGAGAGCGTTCGTGATGGTGAAATCCGATCGAAAATCGGACGAAAATTGAAGTGTCGACGTTGCGAGCAACGTTGAGCAGAGGTGTTTACCACTGTTTATTGTGGTTGTAACAAGTCAAGGAGCGTCACTGACTACCTGCTGGAATACACCGTCGCTAAAAGGGGCCGGGTGACGGTGCCCCCTGATAGCTAGGTCGATGCTCTGGTGGCTGCATTTCACCACTGACTCCTCACCTCCGGTGCTCACTCCTCTGGGGTGTTATGACCCAGGTTCAATCTTCTCCCACCAGGCAACAGGATGCGCGGCCTGTTCGCCCCCTCGGAGCATTTGGAGGCTGTATCGGGTGGACCTGGAACTGAGACAAGGGGCCATCTGTTATCGATCTTACGCTACGTACTTTGACTGTTATTGTCATTTATCTGTGCTAACTCACTCTCAATGCCCAAACGGCTGAACAGAGACCAAACCACACGCTGGGGCCTTCACGACCCTATCTTGATTATGGGTGACATTGTTGGTGATGATGCCCAAGACTACGACACCCAGTTCTCACAGAATGAACTGGAGGTAGCAGCTGCCCTAGGCAGTTTGAGATCTGTGGGCTGGGGAGGACCTCCCCGACTCTGATGATTACGAGGACTCTCTTGCTAGGCAGGAGGCCCTCGCTTACACTGCACGCTGCATATTTCGATCACTAGCATCATATACCAGTACTAACTTGCTCTTAATGCCCAAACGGACAACCAGAGATGATCATTCCACGCTCCTTGACTTGTTACAACCACTATAAACAGTGGTAAACACCTCTGCTCAACGTTGCCAGCGACGTCGACACTTCAATTTATGTCCGATTTTTGATCGGATTTCACCATCACGAACGCTCTCGGCGTCTCCAGGCCTGCCCTGATTTGCTAAGAGATCCGTCCATCCGATCCCCGGGGATGTCCCAGTCATTGTTTTTGACAATGGCTGCTATTCGTCTCGTTCCCCTGTGCTTCGAGGATCCTGGCTAGGTGAGTGGTGTCTATGAAAGAGTAGTCTAGGTCCCTATGGGGGCTTAGAGTGGGTGTGGGATGCCTGCTTCAACGCTCGCCCAAGTCGACGCACTCGTTTAGTTGGGGGAGGTCTGGCTCAGGGGGAGGGACATCGTTACTGGACTGCTGGTTGTCTCTGGGGCTTCCAACCTCCATGCTATGTGAGTCACTACTACTAGGGACAAGCTACACTGACTACCTGTTGGAATACACCGTCGCTAAAAGGGGCTGGGTGACGGTGCCCCCTGATATCTAGGTCGATGCTCTGGTGGCCGCATTTCACCACCAACTCCTCACCTCCGGTGCTCACTCCTCTGGGGTGTTATGACCCGGGTTCAATCTTCTCCCACCAGGCAACAGGATGCGCGGCCTGTTCGCCCCCTCGGAGCGTTTGGAGGCTGTATCGGGTGGACCTGGAACTGAGATAAGGGGCCATCTGTTATCGATCTTACGCTACGTACTTTGACTGTTATCGTCATTTACCTGTGCTAACTCACTCTCAATGCCCAAGCGGCTGAACAGAGACCAAACCACACGCTGGGGCCTTCACGACCCCACCTTGATTACGGGTGACATCGTTGGTGATGATGCCCAAGACTACGACACCCAGCTCTCACAGAACGAACTGGAGGTAGCAGCTGCTCTAGGCAGTTTGAGATCTGTGGGCTGGGGAGGACCTCCCTGACCCTGACGACTACGTGGACTCTCTTGCTAGGCAGGAGGCCCTCGCTTACACTGCACGCTGTGTATTTCGATCACTTGCATCATATACCAGTACTAACTTGCTCCTGATGCCCAAGTGGACAACCAGAGACGATCGTTCCAACGATCCTACGCCTCCGGAAGCTGTTCCAGCTTCCTGTGTGGCAGTGCCAACAGCTCTAGCAGAGCTCCAATCTGGGGAACCCTCGTTCCCAGTACAGTGCCATCATCATCACAGATGGCCGTGCTGCTACTTGTGTGGGGCATCCTGCTCCACACCCATCACCGCCAGTCCGCTGGCTGCTGTCGGGTTGGTGACAAATGTCGCTACCCTTTACGTTCTCCCCGCTGCGGGGGGGAAATTGCTATTGAGTGCATGTGCTTGCAGTGCATTTGCTCGAGGGGGGCTTTGGCCCCCTGCTTACGGCGGTTCCGGTGAATAACCAGGTGAACAACCAGCTGCCACATTACTGTTACTCGTGCATGACACGGTGATGGTCCACCTCGTTCATCCGGGGTGGTCAATCCTCGTTGGCTGGGAGTATGCGGACGGTTATTCCTCCCGCAAGGGGGGATTTACAGTGAATTAACACGGCCGCGCCTGATCTGACTTTGGTTGGATATGTGGCTGGGGGACCGCTTCGCACCAGCTGACGATCTAATGGCTAGCTTCGGGAGGGGGTCTCCCCCTCCAGATTATTGCCTTTCCTGGCTGAGAGGCCAACGTCTGTGGCACTGCCCGCCTAAAGTGGCTAAAACGAGGACCTGGGTAGGATATGGGTGAGGGGAAGCGTAGTTATAGTAGTACCCAAGTTTGTATCCTGCTCCGCGGACTGCGATCGAGCCCCGCGTTATAAATTGTTGACCCAAAAAAAAAAAAAAAAAAAAAAAGAGATGATCATTCCAATGATCTAACACCTCTGTCAGCTGTCTCAGCTTCCTATGTGGCGATGCCAACAGCTCCAACAAAGCTCCAATCTGGGGAACCCTCATCCCCAGTACAGTCATCGCTCCTTGACTTGTTACAACCACTATAAACAGTGGTAAACACTCCTGCTCGATGTTGGTAGCAACGTCGAGACTCCAATTTTGGTCCGATTTTCGATCGGATTTCGCCATCACGAACGCTCTCGGCGTCTCCAGGCTTGCCCTGATTTGCTAAGAGATCCGTCCATCCGATCTCTGTGGATGCCCCGGTCATTGTTTTTGACAATGGCTGCTATTCATCTCGTTCTCCTGGGCTTCGAGGATCCTGACTAGGTGAGTGTTGTCTATGAAAGAGTAGTCTAGGTCCCTCTGGGGGCTTAGAGTGGGTGTGGGATGCCTGCTTCAACGCTCGCCCAAGTCGTCACACTCGTCTAGGTGGGGGAGGTCTGGCTTAGGGAGGAGGGACATTATCACTGGACTGCTGGTCGTCTGGGAGGCTTCCAGCCTCCATGCTCTGTGAGTTTCTACTACTAGAGACATGTTATACTGACTACCCGCTGGAATACACCATCGTTAAAAGGGGCCGGGCGATGGTGCCCCCTAGTGGCTAGGCCTACACCTTGGTGGCCGCTTCTCACCACCATCCCTCTACCTCCGGTGCTCACTCTCCTAGGGTGGTATGACCCAGGTTCAATCTTCTCCCACTAGGCAGCAGGATGTGCGGCTTGCTCGCCCCCTCGGAGCGTTCGGAGGCTGGATCGGGTGGACCCGGAATGTAGATAAGGGACCAGCCGTTATCGATTCCACGCTGCATATCTTGATTCTTACCATCATCTACTAGCACTTACGCATATACTCTCAATGCCCAAATGGCGAACCAGAGGCCAACAACCACCACATCGGGGTCTACGCAACCCCGTTTTGATCATGGGCGACATCTTTGATGATGGCGTCCAAGACTACGACACCCGGTTTGTGCAAGACGAATCAGAGGTAGCAGCTGCTTTCAGGGCAGCTAGAGATCTATGGGCCAGAGAAGACCTCTCCGACCCTAACGATGATGACGACGATGACTCTCTTGCTATGCAAGAGGCTCTTCTTTTTGCTGAGGGGGGGCCTAGGCTTTCCTCGAGGAAAACGATCGATCGTGTACGATGGGCACTGGGTGTCGACGTCAAACACAAGCGCTGGACTCGTAGCCTCCCAAAGGAGGATATATACTCACAGGAGCTTGGCATCGCTGAGCTCCTTTATCCGGAGGCATCCCCTGCCCCGCTACCGCCTTGGCCCCCCATCCCCGAGCTGGTGGAGGACGAAGTGCCGTTATCTAGGGATCAGAGGTTGGAAATCGAAGCCACCTCTGATGCCATGTTACATCTACTGGACATGATGACCTCCTTTGTAGGTACCGTCCGAGTGTCTGCAGTTCCTCTCAACGACAGGAACTCTTGGCGTCAGATGGCATGGGAGCTCTTCACCACCACCTGGCGATTTTCAGGGAGCATGATGGAGTCGCTTTGCGCAGCATCAGCTCCCCTCGACCTTACGTCTCCGGCAGCCTTCCAGGCTTCCTATGCAGCGATGCAGGCAGCTCAGTCTGCTCCACCAGCGGCAGAGCCTCCAACCGAGGAACCCTTGTCCCTGGAACGGCGTCGACGTCCTCGTGGCCCCCGCCAACGACCACGCCGAGCTTGAAGAAGGGGACCCCCCCCTTCTCTTCACCACCCACCAGGGCTGTTGTCGGGATGGTGACAATATGTCGCCGCCCTTTACCTTCCCCCCACTGCGGGGGGGATGATGTCACCGAGTGCATGCTCAGAGTAGCATTTGCTCGAGGGGGGGGCTTCGACCCCCTACCTACAGTAGCTCCGGTGAATAACCAGCTGCCTCGTCACTGTCACTTGTGCATGGACACAGTGATGGTCCACCTTACTCACCTGGGGTGGTCAATCCTCGTTGTCTGGTGAAAGACGGTTACTCTTCCCGCAAGGGAGGACTTACGGTGAATTGACACTGCTTGCGCCTGATCTGACTTCGGTTGGATATGTGGCCGGGGGGACCGAGATAGCACCAGACGGCGAACTAATGGCTAGCCTTTGTGGGGGGGGCCCCTCCCCTACAGATTATTGCCTTTCCTGTCTGAGAGGACAACGCTGGTACGCCCGCCGTAACGTGGCTTCTGCAAGGGACCTGGTGTGGGATGCGGACATAGGGAATGCGTAGTCTTAGTAGTACCTTGTTTGTATCTTGACCCGCGGACTGCGATCGAGCCCCGCGTTATAAATTGTTGACCCCAAAAAAAAAAAAAAAAAAAAAAAAAAAAAAAAAAAAAATCCCCAGTACAGTGCCGTCATCATTACAGATGGCCATGCTGTTACTTGTGTGGGGCATCCCGCTCCACACCCATCACTGCCAGTCCGCTGGCTGCTGTCAGGTTGGTGACAAATGTTGCTACCCTTTACGTTCTCCCCACTGCGGGGGGGAAATTGCTATTGAGTGCATGTGCTCACAGTGCATTTGCTCGAGGGGGGCTTTGGCCCCCTGCTTACGGCGATTCCGGTGAATAACCAGGTGAACAACCAGCTGCCACATTACTGTTACTCGTGCATGACATGGTGATGGTCCACCTCATTCGTTCGGGGTGGTCAATCCTCGTTGGCTGGGAGTATGCGGATGGTTATTCCTCCCGCAAGGGGGGATTTACAGTGAATTGACACTGCTGCACCTGATCTGACTTCGGTTGGATATGTGGCTGGGGGACCGGTTTGCACCAGCTGACGATCTAATGGCTAGCTTCGGGAGGGGGTCTCCCCCTCCAGATTATTGCCTTTCCTGGCTGAGAGGCCAACGTCTGTGGCACTGCCCACCTAAAGTGGCTAAAACGAGGACCTGGGTAGGAGATGGGCGAGGGGAACACGTAGTTATAGTAGTACCCAAGTTTGTATCCTGCTCTGCGGACTGCGATCGAGCCCCGCATTATAAATTGTTGACCCAAAAAAAAAAAAAAAAAAAAATAACGCTGCTTCAGATCGAGTAGTCGATCTGAGTATTCTTGATGAACTTGATCAGGTGCCTGAAAGGGCCTGGATCCCGTTCTCCATCACGGAAATGAAAGAAGCGCTAAATGCGTGCTCTTCCCGTTCCGCTCCAGGTCCCGATCATGTTATGTGGTCGCACCTTAAACACTGGTGTAGCAACCCAGAAGTGGCAGGGCTCATCACCCGCATTGCTGAGGCATGCATCACTGCTGGCCACTGGCCAGCTCACTTTAAGGAATCCCTGTCAGTCATCATCCCGAAACCAGGGAAACCTAATTACTCTACCCCAAAGTCGTTCAGGCCCATTGTGCTCCTGAACACTCTGGGCAAATTAGTCGAAAAGATGTTGTCTAGGCGACTTCAGTTCAACGGTGTCGCACATGAGGCCTTCGAGCAAAATCAGTTCGGAAGTGTCGCCCAGCGTTCCACTGAGGATGCAGGGATCTACCTTATCCACCTGGTTAGAGCAGGGTGGGCCAAGGGGCTCAAAACGAGTGTTGTCACCTTCGATATCGCTCAATTCTTCCCCTCCCTGAACCACCAGGTTCTATTGGAGATCATCTCTCGGTCGGGATTCCCTGCGCAAGTAGTGAATTTCTTCCGCTCATATCTGGTTGGTCGCAAGACGACCTACAAATGGAACACTTTCTCATCTGGCTCCTTTGCAGCAGATGTGGGAGTGGGACAAGGATCTGCCTTGTCCCCTGTCTTATCGGCGCTATACCTGACACCCATTATGAAGCTCTTCAGAAGAAGCGAAGTCGGCAGAGATGTCGATCTCATGTCCTACGTGGATGATGGTACCCTCATCGCCCGCTCTCCACAGTTGGAGGATAACCTCCCCCTTCTTAAAAAAGCATATGGCTGGATTTTCCAGGCATTCACCTCCCTCGGGCTTGTCCTTGAACACGACAAGTCTGAAATATTTCACTTCTCAAGGGCAAGGAGATTCACTCCCTTACCCATTGATCTTGGCTTTGCCCCCTACATGGGCAACACCCCCCTCAAACCCAAGGTTACCTGGAGGTACCTCGGATTCTTCTTTGATCACAAACTCTCCTTCAAGGAGCATACGTGGTTCTACTCCACCAAAGCCCTTACCACTGCAAGGGCGATGGGAATGCTCGGCAATTCTGTCAGGGGGCTAACCCCTATGCAGAAATGCCTTTTGTACCATTCGTGTGTCATACCTATCATGACATATGGACTCAGACTTTGGCACTTCAAAGGCGCTCATGTCAAAGGTGTCATCAAAACGTTGGCCCAAGTGCAGTCCATCGCTGCTCGTTGGATCCTCGGTGCATTCAGAACCACCCTTATTGGTGGTTTGGAAAGTATCGCAGGACTGCTGCCCATGCAGCTGTTACTGCGTCGTCTAGTCGATAGGGGAGGATTCCGAACCCCCCTACTGGCCCCATCACACCCCCTAAGAGCAATCTTAGGGCTTAATCATGTTGGCACCACCCACTCTCATGAGCTAGGCCTCTGGGGAGGGAACATGCTCGATACACTTACCCTACAGGGTCCATCTGTCGCCTTGGCTGCAGCTTTTTTTTTTTTTTTTTTTTTGGGTCAACAATTTATAACGCGGGGCTCGATCGCAGTCCGCGGAGCAGGATACAAACTTGGGTACTACTGTAACTACGCTTCCCCTCGCCCACATCCTACCCAGGTCCTCGTTTTAGCCACTTTAGGCGGGCAGTGCCACAGACGTTGGCCTCTCAGCCAGGAAAGGCAATAATCTGGAGGGGGGCCCCCCCTCCCGAAGCTAGCCATTAACTCGTCCACCAGTGCAGAACGGTCCCCCAGCCACATATCCAACCGAGGTCAGATCAGGCGCGGCCGTGTTAATTCACTGTAAATCCCCCCTTGCGGGAGGAATAACCGTCTGCATACTCCTGGCCAGCGAGGATTGACCACCCCAGACAAATGAGGTGGACCATCACCGCGCTCCCGCACGAGTGACAGAGATGTGGTAGCTGGTTGTTCACCTGGTTATTCACCGGAACTACCGTGGATAGGGGGCCAAGGCCCCCTTCGAGTAGATGCCGTCGAGGGCATACGCTCGGTAACAACGTCCCCCCCGTAGCGGGGAGAAGGTAGAGGGGAGCGACACACTGCCACTATCCCGATATCGGCCACCAACTAATTGGTGGGAGTAGATGTGGGGGGGTGACACCCCCCTTTCAGTAGCGGCGCTGCTGTGCTCGAGGACCTCGAGGATGGCGGCGTCGTGATGAGGACGAGGGTTCCCCATGATGGAGCTCTGCATGAGCTGCCTGCCTAGCCGCGTAGGAAGCCCTGAAGGCTGCCGGTGACGTGAGGTCGAGAGGCAATCCGGCAGCTGCTAGTTCTGCCGACATTGGCTCGGACAATCGCCAGGTGGTCGTGAATAACTCCCAGGCCATCTGATGCCATGCGTTCCTCTCAATGAGCGGAACGGCGGATACTCGGACGGTACCGACGAAAATCGTCATAGCCTCCAGTAAATGTAGAAAGCCATGAGAGGTGGACGTTATGTCCACCCTCTCATCTCTCGACAACGGAGGCTCATCCTCCACCAACTCTGGGATGGCGGATGAACCCGGTGATGTGGGGAGGGGCGGCGCAGATTGCTCCTGCTGCCCCTCTGGATAGAGGAGCTCGGCGATGCCGAGCTCTTGATTGTTGTTGGCCTCGAGCCCAAGCTCGAGAGCCAGATCATGCACCTCGTCGGCTATCACTTGTGATGCCAAGAAGCGGTTTATCGTCTCCTGCGAGGCTAGCTCGGTGAGACCTGGAATGAATTTGACGTCTCTGCCTGTGGCAGAGCCGTCATCGTCGTCTGGCAGGTCGGAGGAGTCATCCTCCGCCCAGAGATTGTGGAACTGGTTAGCCACATCAGAGTCCCATCCGCTCAGGGAGACGTGTCCGAACTCTGGGAGGTAGTTGTCGTCGAAGTCGGCGAAGTCGGCGTTTGTGTATAGGAGGGGGTCGCCATGAGCCGCCTGGTGTCGAGTTCGCGCTCTACGGTTTGTAGAGGGCATTGAGGATGATTTAGCACAAGTAGATGACAGTAGAAGTCAAGATACGTAGCGTGTTAACGATAACAGACGGTCCCTTATCTCAATTCCGGGTCCACCCGACACAGCCTCCAGACACTCCGAGGGGGCAGACAGGCCGCAAATCCTGCTGCAGATTGGGAGGGGCGATTGAACCCGGTTCCGAACACCTCGAGGGTGTGAGTGCCGGAGGTAAAGAGTCGGTGGTAAGTAGCGGCCACCAGAGCGTTGACCTAGCCACCAGGGGGCACCATCGCCCGGCCCCTTTTAATGATGGTGTATTCCAATGGGTAGTCAGTGTAGCAGGTCTCTATAGGTAGAAACTCACGCAGCATGGAGGTAGGAAGCCTCCCAGACGACCCACAATCCAGTGAATATGTCCCTTCCCCTGAACCAGACCTCCCCCAGCTAAACGAATGCGACGACTTGGGCGAGCATTGAAGTAGGCATCCCACACCCACTCTAAGCCCCCATAGGGGCCCAGACTACTCTTTCATTGCCAACACTCACCTAACCAGGATCCTCGAAGCCCAGGAGAGCGAGACGAATAGCAGACACTGTCAAAAACAGTGACCGGGGCATCCACAGAGATCGGATGGATGGATCTCTTAGCAAATCAGGGCAGGCCTGGAGTCGCCGAGAGCGTTCGTGATGGCGAAATCCGATCGAAAATCGGACCAAAATTGAGGTGTCGACGTCGCGTGCAACGTTGAGCAGAGGTGTTTACCACTATTTATGGTGGTTGTAACAAGTCAAGGAGCGTCTTGGCTGCAGCTTTGGCCCTTGTACCGGGCGATGAATTTGACCCCTTTGGGGAAGAAAACACACCTGGAAACAGAGTCAAGGATTTATTCCCCACTCGCTTTTCCTCTCATTGCCTCACCTCTAAGGAGGATGGAGCAAGGAATTCTTACAGGGGTGACCTCGACAAGGCCTGGGCATTTGCCCAGGCAGAGGACGACACTCTCGTTGTTGCTGTGGATGCTTCAGTGCCCACAGATGCTAAATATCAAACTGTCGCCTGCGCTTTTTTTTTTTTTTTTTTTTTTTTTTTTTTTTGGGTCAAAAGTTTATAACACGGCGCCTGATCGCAGTCCACGGTAGAGACATACAAACGAAGTACACTATGCCCAGCCCAAGTCCTCCTCCTGCTGATCTTCGCACCAACCACCTGGATAGCTGCAATGACCACTAAGGGGGCCCCCTTTATCGAGTAAACGGACTTGCCAGTGGTGGCGTACCGACAACCCAAGCTCGACGATGTCGTGTTCCCCAAATCCCTACGGGTATGAGTGCAAGATTTAGGGGAAACTGCCGCCCCGACGTGAGCCTCTCAGCTCGGAAAGGAAAGTGTAGTCAGCGTCGAAGCTGTAATGCATAACCGACGGCGGATCTGAAAGCGCTCAGGCACCTCCCCAAACCAGTACCTAGTTTCGTGTCCCCCCTCCCTGACAGTCGCTCCTGAACACGGGTGGGCCCCCTTTATGAGGGTTAACGGACTCGTCTGGCGCCCTGCGGCCACCCCAACATACCGATAACACTAGCCAGAACCAGACGGGGGTCATACGCCCTGCGCGCACAACCTATCCTGGATCCCACGCAAGTGAGTTGAACGACCCTAAAATTGGGTTGTTGTCCATGAATTCATGGAAGCCTTTGACGGAGTCGGAGCTCGCACAAGTTTCTTTGCGATCCACCTTGGGGCAGATGCGTAGTAAGTGGTCTCGAGTTTGTATCTCAGGGCCAAGGCACCAACATTGGTATTCCCTGTCGAGGGATAAACATTGACGATACTCCCCTATAGGAGCATGGCCAGTAATCATACGAGTTGAATGGGCAGTCAACGAAGTATTGCTCCCCATAACTTTCAGCCAAGGCCCACCTTTGTGAGTCGAGGGTAATACTGGTTTTCCACCCACTCCTTTGAGTTGGTAGAAGTGCCGACCACGGTACGCCAGATCTGAGAACCGGGTGTGCCAATCCTTACAAATGGCCTTTTCGACCTGGTTTTTAAGGTAATCTAAAGATGTCCGCGGGTGTCTGCCCACGGAGATCTTGGTAGATGTAGCTACATCATGAGCCATCTTATGTACGTTCCACTTGAATTTCGAGGGGATGTGCCAGAATGTTACATTCCTCTCCTCGTCTCTGGCTAGCCAGGGACGAAGGGAGCGACAAGCGTCCAGGGCGAAGATTTGCCCAGAGCGTGGTTTTGGATCGATTAGGGACTCAATGCCCGTGGTAGAATCCAAGAAAATCACCAACTTTTTGCATCCTCTGCTGCAAGCAGCCGAGACGCCCAGTTGGAGAGCGAAGAGTTCGACCTCCAGGGGGGTTCTCCTCCCAGAAGCTGAGACAACGCGATCGACCTGCTCTCCCTGTCCGAAGACAAGAGCGCAGGCGACAGCTTGGAATTTAGAATCAGTGGGCACTGAAGCGTCCACAGCAACGACCAGAGTGTTATCCTCCACCTGGGTGGAGGCCCAGGCCTTGTCGAGGTCACTCCTGTAAGAGTTCCTCGCTCCATCCTCCTTAGAGGTGAGGTGATGAGAGGAGAAGCGAGTGGGGAATAAATCCTTCACTCTGTTCCCAGGTGTGTTTTCTTCCCCAAAGGGGTCGAATTCATCGCCTGGTACAAGGGCCAGAGCTGCAGCCAAAGCGACAGATGGACCTTGTAAGGTGAGTGTGTCAAGCACATTCTCTCCCCAGAGTCCCAGTTCATGAGAGTGGGTGGTGCCTACGTGATTGGGCCCTAAGATTGCTCTTAGAGGGTGAGATGGAGCCAATAGGGGGGTTCTGAACACTCCTCTGTCGACTAGACAACACAGTAACAGCTGCATGGGCAGCAGTCCTGTGATACTTTCCAGACCCCCAATCGGGGTGGTTCTGAATGCACCGAGGATCCAACGAGCAGCGATCGACTGCACTTGGGCCAACGTTTTGATGACACCTTTGACGCGAGCACCTTTAAAGTGCCAGAGTCTGAGTCCGTATGTCATGATAGGTACGACACACGAACGATACAGGAGGCGTTTCTGCATAGGGGTTAGCCCTCTGACAGAATTGCCGAGCATTCCCATTGCCCTTGCAGTGGTAAGGGCTTTGGTGGAGTAGAACCGCATATGCTCTTTAAAGGAGAGTTTGCGGTCAAAGAAAAATCCAAGGTACCTCCAGGTAACCTTGGGTTTGAGGGGGGTATTGCCCGTGTAGGGGGCGAAACCAAGGTCGATGGGTAAGGGAGTGAATCTCCTCGCCCTTGAAAAGTGGAATATCTCGGACTTGTCATGTTCGAGGACCAGACCGAGGGAGGTGAATGCCTGGAAGATCCAGCCATATGCTTTCTTCAGAAGGGGGAGGTTATCCTCCAACTGTGGAGAGCGGGCGATGAGGGTGCCATCGTCCACATAAGACATGAGATCGACATCTCTGCCGATTTCGCTTCTTCTGAAGAGCTTCATGATAGGCGTCAAATATAGCGCCGATAAGACTGGGGATAGGGCAGAGCCCTGTCCCACTCCCACGTTGGCTGCAAAGGGGCCAGACGAGAAAGTGTTCCATTTGTAGGTCGTCTTGCGGCTGACCAGGTATGAACGGAAGAAGTTCACTACTTGCACAGGGAACCCCGACCGAGAAATAATCTCCAACAGAACCTGGTGGTTCAAGGAGGGGAAAAATTGAGCGATGTCGAAGGCGACAACACTCGTTTTGAGTCCCTTGGCCCATCCTGCTCTAACCAGGTGGGTGAGGTATATTCCTGCATCCACAGTGGAGCGCTGGGCGATGCCCCCGAACTGGTTTTGTTCAAAGGCTTCGTGTGCTATACCGTCGAATTGAAGCCGCCTAGACAGCATCTTTTCAACTAATTTGCCCAGGGTGTTCAGGAGCACAATGGGCCTGAACGACTTAGGGGTAGAGTAATTGGGTTTCCCTGGTTTTGGGATAATAACTGACAGGGATTCCTTGAAGTGAGCCGGCCAATGGCCAGCGGTGATACACGCCTCCGCGATGCGGGTGATGAGCCCTGCCACCTCTGGGTTGCTACACCAGTGCTTAAGGTGCGACCATGTAACATGATCGGGACCTGGAGCGGAATGGGAAGAACACGCATTTAGCGCTTCTTTCATTTCCGTGGCGGAGAACGGGATCCAGGCCCTTTCAGGCACCGGGTCCAGTTCATCGAGGAAGCTCAGATCGACTTCTCGATCTGAGGCAGCGTTATAGGACCCATCAAGGGCAGCCCAGAGGGAGTCCAGATCGTTGCAGGGTTCTCCTTGATAGAAGATAGCCTCGTACGACGGGAGGTTACGTTGACGAGTCCAGGACATCAGATCCCAGGGTCGTCTGTTCATCGTAGCCACTTCTTGGATACGGTCATCGAAAAAGTCGCGCTTCGCATGTCGCATGACCTTCCTATAGAGCTTCCAGTCCTCCTCATCACGAGAGGCTCTGTAAGCGTCTAGGGCACCACTGCATTCGTCTGTCCACCAGCCTTTGGACGACTTGCCGAGGCGAGATTCCTTGGCATGGTTTTCCCATGCCTTGTTTAAAATCACTGATATCGCCGAAATGACATCATCGATTTCTGCCGAAGTATCTCCGTGCCAATCTAGCCATGGAAAATCGCTCCTTGACTTGTTACAACCACCATAAATAGTGGTAAACACCTCTGCTCAACGTTGCACGCGATGTCGACACTTCAATTTTTGTCCGATTTTCGATCGGACTTCCCCATCACGAACGCTCTCGGCGTCTCCAGGCCTGCCCTGATTTGCTAAGAGATCCGTCCATCTGATCTCCGGGGATGTCTCGGTCATTGTTTCCAACAGTGACTGCTATCTGTCTCGTTCCCCTTGGCTTCGAGAATCCTGGCTAGGTGAGTGATGTCTATGAAAGAGTAGTCTAGGTCCCTATGGGGGCTTAGAGTGGGTGTGGGATGCCTGCTTCAACGCTCGCCCAAGTCGATGCACTCGCTTAGTTGGGGGAGGTCTGGCTCAGGGGGAGGGACATCGTTACTGGACTGCTGGTCGTCTCTGGGGCTTCCAACCTCCATGCTATGTGAGTCACTACTACTAGGGACAAGCTACACTGACTACCTGTTGGAATACACCGTCGCTAAAAGGGGCTGGGTGACGGTGCCCCCTGATAGCTAGGTCGATGCTCTGGTGGCCGCATTTCACCACCAACTCCTCACCTCCGGTGCTCACTCCTCTGGGGTGTTATGACCCGGGTTCAATCTTCTCCCACCAGGCAACAGGATGCATGGCCTGTTCGCCCCCTCAGAGCGTTTGGAGGCTGTATCGGGTGGACCTGGAACTGAGATAAGGGGCCATCTGTTATCGACCTTACGCTACGTACTTTGACTGTTATCGTCATTTACCTGTGCTAACTCACTCTCAATGCCCAAACGGCTGAACAGAGACCAAACCACACGCTGGGGCCTTCACGACCCTACCTTGATTATGGGTGACATTGTTGGTGATGATGCCCAAGACTACGACACCCAGTTCTCACAGAACGAACTGGAGGTAGCAGCTGCCCTAGGCAGTTTGAGATCTGTGGGCTGGGGAGGACCTCCCCGACCCTGACGACTACGTGGACTCTCCTGCTAGGCAGGAGGCCCTCGCTTACACTGCACGCTGCATATTTTGATCATTTGCATCATATACCAGTACTAACTTGCTCCTGATGCCCAAGCGGACAACCAGAGACGATCATTCCAACGATCCTACGCCTCCAGCAGCTGTCCCAGCTTCCTGTGTGGCGATGCCAACAGCTCTAGCAGAGCTTCAATCTGGGGAACCCTCGTTCCCAGTACAGTGCCGTCATCATCACAGATGGCCATGCCATTACTTGTGTGGGGCATTCCGCTCCACACCCATCACCGCCAGTCTGCTGGCTGCTGTCGGGTTGGTGACAAATGTCACTACCCTTTACGTTCTCCCCACTGCGGGGGGGAAATTGCTATCGAGTGCATGTGTTGGCAGTGCATTTGCTCGAGGGGGGCTTTGGCCCCCTGCTTACGGCAGTTCCGGTGAATAACCAGGTGAACAACCAGCTGCCACATTACTGTTACTTGTGCATGACACGGTGATGGTCCACCTCGTTCATCCGGGGTGGTCAATCCTCGTTGGCTGGGAGTATGCGGACGGTTATTCCTCCTGCAAGGGGGGATTTACAGTGAATTGACACTGCTGTGCCTGATCTGACTTTGGTTGGATATGTGGCTGGGGGACCGCTTTGCACCAGCTGACGATCTAATGGCTAGCTTCGGGAGGGGGTCTCCGCCTCCATGTAAGGGGACTAGGGGGGTGCCCTGTGTGTTTTTCCTATTTTTTATGTTCGTCCCATATTTTTCCCCACCTCATTTCCTTCTATTCTTCATTTTCTATGATTTTTCCGGATTTTATTACTAATTTTCCCTTGCTATCATGTTTGTATATGTTGACACTTTTATATTTAGAGGCGGAGTACCCCTTCCGACACATACCCCTTGGTATGATGTCATTCGGCGGCCTTGATCCGCCTATCTCCGCCTTTTTCTATTTTTAGGTTATATTTGATTTTTGTCATCTTCACATATACTGGGCATCAGCAAGGGGATCCTTAGAGTTTTCTCTTCGGATTTCCCTTTGCTAGGTGCGCCCCCAATCCCTGTATTATATAGCATAATTTTAACTTTGGATTTCCCTTTGCTAGAGGCTTAGGTTGCCCTTATACTCCAGATTATTGCCTTTCCTGGCTGAGAGGCCAACGTCTGTGGCACTGCCTGCCTAAAGTGGCTAAAACGAGGACCTGGGTAGGATATGGGTGAGGGGAAGCATAGTTATAGTAGTACCCAAGTTTGTATCCTGCTCCGCGGACTGCGATCGAGCCCCGTGTTATAAATTGTTGACCCAAAAAAAAAAAAAAAAAAAAAAAAAAAATCTAGCCATGGAGTTAAAGTGGAGGAGACGGCATCTCGGTACGATGCTTCCTCCTCGGATCCTTTTTTGATGGACCACTTGGTAACCGGGACCAAAGATCCCACGCCAGGTAGCACTAATGTCAGAGGGGCATGGTCAGACGTTCCCCTGGCTTCAGGTACGATTTCACAATACAATACAAATCTGAGATCCGTAGGTACGAACATCAGGTCGATCACTGTGGGGTGAAGGCCCTGTTGAGGGGGGAAGTGGGTAGGGCCCTCCACTACTGGTAGGGCTCTAGTCAGGCCTAGCGCCGTAGCTGTTTCCACTAAGTGGTCAGCGTGAATAGAGTGTTCAGGCCCCTGGGGATCCCAGGAGGCGTGCCTCACGTTGAAATTGCCACACATGAAGTGTAGGCGTGGGATCATCATTACGTTCTCGAATAAGAGCGTGATGGCCGCATGTTGGCTATCCGAGTAGACGTTAGCAAGTAGCATGACATCTTCCCCTACTCCCAGTGAGAAAAGAAGGATGTCACGATCATCGATCAGATCCCATCTGAGACCTGGTCTTAGATTAGCAAAGCTGTTCGCAAAGTAGACAGCGACGCGTGGGGGGGAGTCGATTCCCGATGTGTGCACTAAGGTTCCCCAGTTTGGGCTGATTGGTGCACCTATGACTTCTTCCCCCTCCCTGTTGTGGGCAGAGGGGGTGTATCTTATTAATCGCCAAGGAGGCTCTTGGATGAAGAGCAGATCATAGTCGTCTACGAGGTCTGCCAGTAAAGAGTCCATGTAACCCCAATTTCAATTTACATTCTGACTAAATATGCGTAACTGTGGGGTAGATCTAAGTCTGTCCCTCATTTACATTCGGCCACCACGTCCTGCGGGATGGTAAACAGGAGGGTCAGAGAGGTCCTCTCCAGCCCATAGATCTCTGACTGCCCGTAGGGCAGTAGCTACATCCGGATCATCTTGATCGTACCGGGTGTCGTAGTCTTGGACGCCATCGTCATAGATGTCGCCCATAATCAGGGAGGGGTCGTGTAGACCCCAGCGTGGTGTTTGGGCTCTGGTTCGCCGTTTAGGCATTGAGAGGGGAAGTTAATGCTAGTAGGTGATAGTAGAAATCAAGATACGTAGTGTGCCATCGATAATGGTTGGTCCCTTATCTCTATTCCGGGTCCACCCGATACTGCCTCCAAACGCTCCGAGGGGGGGACAGGCCGCACATCCTGTCACCCAGTGGGAGAAGACTGAACCCGGGTCATAACACCCTAGAAGAGTGAGCACCGGAGGTAGAGGGTTGGTGGTGAGTAGCGGCCACCAGAGCATCGACCTAGCTGTCAGGGGGCACCATCGCCCGGCCCCTTTTAACGATGGTGTATTCCAATGGGTAGTCAGTGTAGCATGTCTCTAGTAATAGAAACTCACAGAGCATGGAGGCTGGGAGCCTCCCAGACGGCCAGCAGTCCAGTAAGAATGTCCTTCCCCTTAAGCCAGACCTCTCCCAGCTAAACGAGCGCTTCTACTTGGGCGAGCGTTGAAGCAGGCATCCCACACCCACTCTAAGCCCCCATAGGGACCCAGACTACTCTTTCATAGACATCACTCACCTAGCCAGGATCCTCGAAGCCAAGGGGAACGAGACAGATAGCAGTCACTGTTGGAAACAATGACTGAGACATCCCTGGAGATCAGATGGACAGATCTCTTAGCAAATCAGGGCAGGCCTGGAGATGCTGAGAGCGTTCGTGATGGCGAAGTCCGATCGAAAATCAGACAAAACTTGAAGTGTCGACGTCGCGTGCAACGTTGAGCAGAGGTGTTTACCACTATTTATGGTGGTTGTAACAAGTCAAGGAGCGGTGTCTGTGGCTACTGATAGATTACCAGCGTGCATTGATGTGGACTGAGCCACTAGTTTGGAGTGGTGCAGTCCGAGGGTGATTCGGACTTGGTCCAGGAAATCAGCAGGGTTCGTCTCCGCCCCGAGGGGGGGACGAACGTGGACTAGGACCTGTTGTCTCGACGGTCCATGTACAGTGGGCGAAGGCTTTGCAGCCTTCAGTTTGGAGGGGCCGACGTGCTGTTGTATGTCTGCCAGCTTGTCAGTTGGGAGTTCAGGGAAGGCTTTGGCTAGACGCACAAGACCATCCATGGAAGTGTTGGGTGCTCGCCCCCCAGGGAAGTGAGCGACCTGAGCAAAGGTCCCCCTGCCCGAAGGCCTGGTCGACCAATTCACAGGGGGAGGCGGACCTCGACCCCATGACGAAGAAACGCCCCCTACTGGGGGTTTAGGAAGAGGTCGAGCCCCTTTCGGGCCTCGAGTCCTCACTGCTTTGTGAGGGGGGGGGCGTTGCCCATCCCATCCCTCCAGATAGTCCACATTGGGGTTACCAGTGACAGTGCCCGACCTAGGTCGTTTACTGCCCCCTGAGATTCTGTCTATGGCTCCCCGGAGCAAAGCGCTACCCGAGTCGCGATCAATACCAGCCTCGGCAGCTGCTAACAGCACCGAACCCAGTCGTTCCGCAATGAGCTGCCGATCCTCAGCAGTTGGTCGATTAGATCCCGTCCTGTTAAGAACAATTTGGAATCCTTCAGCGTACTCTCCCAGGTCTTTGGCGAAGGTCTGGGGCCCACTCCAGTCATCACTAGCCATCTCCATGTCCTGAATGACGTGGGGAGAGAGATTATCGGCCACTTCATCAGCCCACGAAGCAGGTGTAGAAGGGGTAGCCGGAGGTGCAGGAGACGCAGTAGCATCCCTGGAGGATAACGCTGGCACACTGAAACGCTGTGCTCGCGGAGTGACGATACCTGCCCCATAGGGGGAGGGTGTTGGAGAGCCTCTTTGGGTCCTGTGAGGGCCCACTGAGGGAGCATTCTGTGTGGATCTGCGGCTCTCTTCGAGCTGCAGAGAGTCAATTGGATCGTTGCCAGGAGTTCTGGGTGTACCCGATCTAGAGAGTCCCCCCTCGTCCATCGCTTTGCCCAATCCCCCCCCTCTTCTCGAGAATGATTCTGACATGCATTGGTAAGACGCTGGTTATACCGGATCGCTGAGATCGTAGACGGATGGAGCTACAAATTGAAGAAATGGTGTCGACGAGATTTTTTGTGGCTGTGCACGTCGCGGTAAGAAGACAAGAAGCGATGTCGCCTGCGCTCTTGTCTTCGGACAGGGAGAACAGGTAGATCATGTTGTCTCAGCCTCTGGGAGGAAAACCCCCCCAGAAGTCGAACTTTTCACTCTCCAACTAGGCGTGTCTGCTGCATGTAGCAGGGGATGCAGAAAGTTGGTGATATTCTCAGACTCTACTATGGGCATTGAGTCCCTCATAGATCCAAAACCACGCTCTGGGCAAATCTTTGCCCTGGACGCTTGTTGCTCCCTTCGTCCCTGGCTAGCTGGAGACGCAGATAGAAGTGTTACATTCTGGCATGTCCCCTCGAAGTTTGAGTGGAACATACACAAGATGGCTCACGATGTAGCTACATCTACCAAGATCTCTGTGGGCAGACACCCGCGGACATCTTTAGACTACCTTAAAAATCAGGTCGAGAAGGCCGTTTGTAAGGATTGGCACACCCGGTTCTCAGATCCGGCGTATCGTGGTCGGCATTTCTACCAACTCAAAGGAGTAGGCAGAAAGCCGGTTCTACCCTCGACTCACAAAGGTGGGCCTTGGCTGAAAGTAATGGGAAACAACACTGCATTGACTTCCCATACAACTTGCATGATCACTGGCCATGCTCCTATAGGGGAGTATCGTCACCGTCTCTCCCTCGACGGGGAGTACCAATGCTGGTGCCTTGGTCCTGAGATACAAACTCGAGACCATCTGCTACGTGTCTGCCCTAAGGTGGATCGCAAAGAAACTCACGCTAGCCCAGACTCCGTCGAAGGCTTCCATGAATTCATGGACAATAACCCGGTCCTCGGGTCGTTCAACTCACTTGCGTGGGATCCAGGATAGGGTGTGCGCGCAGGGCGTATGACCCTCGTCTGGTTCTGGCTAGTGTTATTGGTATGTCGGGGTGAGTCCATTAACCCTCATAAAGGGGGCCCACTCGTGTTCAGGAGCGACTGTCAGGGAGGGGGGACACAAAACTAGGTACTGGTTCGAGGAGGTGCCTGAGCACTTTCAGATCCACTGTCGGTCGTGCATTATGGCTTCAACGCTGAATATGCCCTCCTTTCCGAGCTGAGAGGCTCACATTGGGGCGGCAATATCCCCTAAATCTTGCACTTATACCCGTAGGGATTCGGGAACACGACATCATCAAGCTCGGGTTGTTGGTATGCCACCACTGGCAAGTCCGTTTACTCGATAAAGGGGGCCCCCTTAGTGGTCGTTGCAGCTATCCAGGTGGTTGGTGCGAAGATCAGCAGGAGGAGGACTTGGGCTGGGTGTAGTGTACTTCGTTTGTATGTCTCTACCGCAGACTGCGATAGGGCACCGCGTTATAAACTTTTGACCCCAAAAAAAAAAAAAAAAAAGCCCCCATAGGGACCTAGACTACTCTTTCATAGACACCACTCACCTAGCCAGGATCCTCGAAGCACAGGGGAACGAGACGAATAGCAGCCATTGTCAAAAACAATGACCGGGGCATCCCCAGGGATCAGATGGATGGATCTCTTAGCAAATCCAGGCAGGCCTGGAGACGCCGAGAGCGTTCGTGATGGTGAAATCCGATCAAAAATTGGACAAAAATTGGAGTCTCGACGTTGCTACCAACATCGAGCAGGAGTGTTTACCACTGTTTATGGTGGTTGTAACAAGTCAAGGAGCGATGAAGGCAAAGGAATAACATACATAAACATCTATACCATGTGTATTTGATTCATTTAACAGCCCTAACAAGTTGTAAGTAACTACAAACTACAAACTACAACATGGAATACAATGTCACATCGCTCCTTGACTTGTTACAACCACTATAAATAGTGGTAAACACTCCTGCTCGATGTTGGTAGCAACGTCGAGACTGCAATTCTTGTCCGATTTTCGATCGGATTTCACCATCATGAATGCTCTTGGTGTCTCCAGGCTTGCCCTGATTTGCTAAGTGATCTGTCCATCCAATCCCCGGGGATGCCCCGGTCATTGTTTTTGACAATGGCTGCTATCTGTCTCGTTCTCCTGGGCTTCAAGGATCCTGACTAGGTGAGTGTTGTTTATGAAAGAGTAGTCTGGGTCCCTCTGGGGGCTTAGAGTGGGTGTGGGATGCCTGCTTCAACGCTCGCCCAAGTCGACACACTCGTTTAGTTGGGGGAGGTCTGGCTTAGGGAGAAGGGACGTTATCACTGGATTGCTGGTTGTCTGGGAGGTTTCCAGCCTCCATGCTCTGTGAGTTTCTATTACTAGAGACATGCTACACTGACTACCCGTTGGAATACACCATCGTTAAAAGGGGCCAGGCGATGGTGCCCCCTGGCGGCTAGGTCGATGCCCTGGTGGCCGCCACTCTCCACCAACTCTCTACCTCCGGTGCTCACTCTTCTAGGGTGTTATGACCCGGGTTCAATCTTCTCCCACTAGGCAGCAGGATGTGCGGCTTGCTCGCCCCCTCAGAGCGTTCAGAGGCTGGATCGGGTGGACCCAGAATGTAGATAAGGGACCAGCCATTATCGATTCCACGCTGCATATTTTGATTCTTACCATCATCTACTAGCAGTAACACACACACTCTCAATGCCCAAACAGCGAACCAGAGGCCAACCACCACATCGGGGTCTACGCGACCCCGTTTTGATCACGGGCAACATCTTTGATGATGGCGTCCAAGACTACGACACCCGGTTCGTGCAAGATGAATCGGAGGTAGCAGCTGCTCTCAAGGCAGCTAGAGATCTATGGGCCGGGAAGACCTCTCCGACCCTAACGATGATGACGACGACGACTCTCTTGCCATGCAAGAGGCTCTCCTTTTTGCCGAGGGGGGGCCTAGGCTTTCCTCAAGGAAAATGATCGATCGTGTACGATGGGCACTTGGTGTCGACGTCGAACACAAGCGCTGGGCTCGTAGCCTCCCAAAGGAGGATATATACTCACAGGAGCTTGGCATCACTGAGCTCCTTTATCCGGAGGCATCCCCTGCCCCGCTACCGCCTTGGCCCCCCATCCCCAAGCTGGTGGAGGACGAAGTGCCGTTATCTAGGGATGAGAGGTTGGAAATCGAAGCCACCTCTGGTGCCATGTTACATCTACTGGACATGATGACCTCCTTTGTAGGTACCATCCGAGTGTCCGCAGTTCCTCTCAATGACAGGAACTCTTGGCGTCAGATGGCATGGGAGCTCTTCACCACCACCTGGCGATTTTCAGGGAGCATGATGGAGTCACTTCGCGCGGCATCAGCTCCCCTCGACCTTACGTCTGCGGCAGCCTTCCAGGCTTCCTATGCGGCGATGCAGGTGGCTCAGTCTGCTCCACCAGCGGCAGAGCCTCCAACCGAGGAACCCTTGTCCCCGGAATGGCGTCGACGTCCTCGTGGCCCCCGCCAACAACCACACCGAGCTTGAAGAAGGGGACCTCCCCTTCTCTTCACCGCCCACCAGGGCTGTTGTCGGGATGGTGACAATATGTCACCGCCCTTTACCTTCCCCCCACTGCGGGGGGGATGATGTCACCGAGTGCATGCTCAGAGTAGCATTTGCTCGAGGGGGGGGCCTCAACCCCCTACCTACAGTAGCTCCGGTGAATAACCAGCTGCCTCGTCACTGTCACTTGTGCGTGGACACAGTGATGGTCCACCTCAATCACCTGGGGTGGTCAATCCTCGTTGTCTGGTGAAAGACGGTTACTCTTCCCACAAGGTAGGACTTATGGTGAATTGACACTGCTTGCGCCTGATCTGACTTCGGTTGGATATGTGGCCGGGGGGACCGAGATAGCACCAGACGGCGAACTAATGGCTAGCCTTTGTGGGGGGGGCCCCTCCCCTACAGATTATTGCCTTTTTTTTTTTTTTTTTGGGTCAACAATTTATAACGCGGGGCTCAATCGCAGTCCACGGAGCAGGATACAAACTTGGGTACTACTATAACTATGCTTCCCCTCACCCATATCCTACCCAGGTCCTTGTTTTAGCCACTTTAGGCGGGCAGTGCCACAGACGTTGGCCTCTCAGCCAGGAAAGGCAATAATCTGGAGGGGGAGACCCCCTCCTGAAGCTAGCCATTAGATCATCAGCTGGTGCGAAGCGGTCCCCCGGCCACATATCCAACCGAAGTCAGATCAGGCGCAGCAGTGTCAATTCACCGTAAATCCCCCCTTGCGGGAGGAATAACCGTCCGCATACTCCCAGCCAACGAGGATTGACCACCCCAGATGAACGAGGTGGACCATCACCGTGTCATGCACAAGTAACAGTAATGTGGCAGCTGGTTGTTCACCTGGTTATTCACCGGAACCGCCGTAAGCAGGGGGCCAAAGCCCCCCTCGAGCAAATGCACTGCCAGCACATGCACTCGATAGCAATTTCCCCCCCGCAGCAGGGAGAACGTAAAGGGTAGCAACATTTGTCACCAACCCGACAGCAGCCAGCGGACTGGCGGTGATGGGTGTGGAGCAGGATGCCCCACACACGTAGCAGCATGGCCATCTGTGATGATGACGGCACTGTACTGGGAATGAGGGTTCCCCAGATTGGAGCTCTGCCAGAGCTGTTGGCATCACCACACAGGAAGCTGGAACAGCTGCCGGAGGCGTAGGATCATTGGAACAATTGTCTCTGGTTGTCCGCTTGGGCATCAGGAGCAAGTTAGTACTGGTATATGATGCAAGTGATCGAAATACGCAGCGTGCAGTGTAAGCGAGGGCCTCCTGCCTAGCAAGAGAGTCCACGTAGTCGTCAGGGTCGGGGAGGTCCTCCCCGGCCCACAGATCTCAAACTGCCTAGGGCAGCTGCTGTAAGGGGACTAAGGGGGTGCCCTGTGTGTTTTTCCTATTTTTTATGTTCGTCCCATATTTTTCCCCACCTCATTTCCTTCGATTCTTCATTTTCTATGATTTTTCCGGATTTTATTACTAATTTTCCCTTGCTATCATGTTTGTATATGTTGACACTTTTATATTTAGAGGCGGAGTACCCCTTCCGACACATACCCCTTGGTATGATGTCATTCGGCGGCCTTGATCCGCCTATCTCCGCCTTTTTCTATTTTTAGGTTATATTTGATTTTTGTTGTCTTCACATATACTGGGCATCAGCAAGGGGATCCTTAGAGTTTTCTCTTCGGATTTCCCTTTGCTAGGTGCGCCCCCAATGCCTGTATTAGGTAGTATAATTTTAACTTCGGATTTCCCTTTGCTAGAGGCTTAGGTTGCCCTTATAGCTGCTACCTCCAGTTCGTTCTGTGAGAACTGGGTGTCGTAGTCTTGGGCATCATCACCAATGATGTCACCTGTAATCAAGGTGGGGTCATGAAGGCCCCAGCGTGTGGTTTGGTCTCTGTTCAGCCATTTGGGCATTGAGAGTGAGTTAGCACAGGTAAATGACGATAACAGTCAAAGTACGTAGCGTAAGGTTGATAACAGATGGCCCCTTATCTCAGTTCCAGGTCCACCCGATACAGCCTCCAAATGCTCCGAGGGGGCAAACAGGCTGCGCATCCTGTTGCCTGGTGGGAGAAGATTGAACCCGGGTCATACCACCCCAGAGGAGTGAGCACCGGAGGTGAGGAGTCGGTGGTGAAATGCGGCCACCAGAGCATCGACCTAGCTATCAGGGGGCACCGTCACCCGGCCCCTTTTAGCGACGGTGTATTCCAACAGGTAGTCAGTGTAGCTTGTCCCTAGTAGTAGTGACTCACATAGCATGGAGGTTGGAAGCCCCAGAGACGACCAGCAGTCCAGTAACGATGTCCCTCCCCCTGAGCCAGACCTCCCCCAACTAAACGAGTGCGTCGACTTGGGCGAGCGTTGAAGCAGGCATCCCACACCCACTCTAAGCCCCCATAGGGACCTAGACTACTCTTTCATAGACACCACTCACCTAGCCAGGATCCTCGAAGCACAGGGGAACGAGACGGATAGAGCCATTGTCAAAAACAATGACCGGGGCATCCCCGGGGATCGGATGGACGGATCTCTTAGCAAATCAGGGCAGGCCTGGAGACGCTGAGAGCGTTCGTGATGGTGAAATCCGATCAAAAATCGGACGTAAACTGAAGTGTCGACGTCGCTGGCAACGTTGAGCAGAGGTGTTTACCGTTACAACCACCATAACTAGTGGTAAACACCTCTGCTCAACATTGCACGCGACGTCGACACTGCAATTTTTGCCCGATTTTCGATCGGATTTCGCCATCATGAACGCTCTCGGCGTCTCCAGGCCTGCCCTGATTTGCTAAGAGATCCGTCCATCCGATCTCCAGGGATGTCTCAGTCATTGTTTCCAACAGTGACTGCTATCTGTCTCATTCCCCTTGGCTTCGAGGATCCTGGCTAGGTGAGTGATGTCTATGAAAGACATCGCTTCTTGTCTTCTTACCGCGACGTGCACAGCCACAAAAAACTTCGTCGACACCGTTTTCAACTTTTGCAGCTCAATCTGTCCTCGATCCCCGCAATCCGGTATAACCAGCGTCTTACCAACGCATGTCTGAAACGTTCTCTAGAAGAGGGGGGAGATCGGGCGAAGCGATGGACGAGGGGAGACCTTCCAGATCCGGTACGCCCAGAACTCCTGGCGACGACCCAATTGATTTCCTGCAGCTCTCTTCGAGCCGCAGATCCACACAGATTACACCCTCAGTGGGCCCCCACAGGACCCAAAGAGGATCTCCAACCCCCTCCCCCCATGGGGCGGGCATCGTCACACCACGAGCACAGCGTTTTAGTGTGCCAGCGTTATCGTCCAGAGACGCCACTGCGTCTCCTGCACCTCCAGCCACCCCTTCTACACCTGCTTCGTGGGCTGATGAAGTGGCCGACAATCTCTCTTCCCACGTCATTCAGGACACGGAGATGGCTAGCGATGACTGGAGTGGACCCCAGACCTTCGCCAAAGACCTGGGAGAGTATGCGGAGGGATTCCGAATTGTTCTGAACAGATCGGGATCTAGGCGACTGACTGCTGAGGAACAGCAGCTCATTTTTTTTTTTTTTTTTTTTGGATCAGAATTTATAACGCGGGGCTCGAACGCAGTCTGCAGAGCAAGGTACAAACTTGGGTACTACTTTATGTACGTGTTCCCCTCGCCCATCTCCCACTCAGGTCCCCGTTTTAGCCACTTTAGGCAGGCAGTGCCACAGACGTTGGCCTCTCAGCCAGGAAAGGCAATAATCTGGAGGGGGCGCCCCCCCCTCCCGAAGTTAGCCATTAGATCGCCCCCTGGAGCAAACGGTCCCCCAGCCACATGTCCGACCGAGGCCAGACCAGGCACAGCAGTGTTAATTCACCGTAAATCCCCCCTTGCAGGAGGAATAACCGTCTGCGTTTTTCCAGCCAACGAGGATTGACCACCCCAGACGAGTGAGGTGGACCATCACCGTGTTGTGCACGAGTGACAGTAACGAGGTGGGTGGTTGTTCACCTGGTTATTCACCGTGACCGCCGTAGGTAGGGGGCCGAGACCCCCCTCGAGCAAATGCACCCATGTGCATGCACTCGATGACATCGTCCCCCCGCAGTGGGGGGAAGGTATAGGGAAGCAACACCATGTCACCATCCCGATAGTGGCCACCAGTTACTTGGTGGCTGTGAATGTAGAGGGGGATAGACCCCTGTACTAGTTGCGGCGCTGCTGTCCACGAGGACCTCGAGGACAATGGCGCCGTGCTGGGAACGAGGGTTCCCCAGATTGAGGCTCTGATTGAGCAGTGTGCACCGCCGCATAGGAAGCCCGGAAGGCTGCCGGAGATGTGAGGTCGAGAGGTGTCGGAACGGCTGCTAGTTCCGCCGACATTGTCTCAGACAGTCGCCAGGTGGTTGTGAATAACTCCCAGGCCATTTGGCGCCATGCGTTCCTCTCTGCAGGGGGAACGGCGGATGTACAGACGGTACCAATAAACATGGTCATCGCGTCGAGTTGGTGTAGCATGGCATGAGAGGTGGCTTCGATTTCCAGCCTCTCATTCACAGATAACGGCACTTCGTCCTCCACCAGCTCAGGGATGGGGGGCAAAGGCGGTAACGGGGCAGGGGATGCCTCCGGATAGAAGAGCTCAGCAATGCCGAGCTCCTGAGTGTACATGTCCTCGTGTTCGAGACTGCGAGTCCATCGTTTATGTGCGACATGGACGTCCTGCGCCCACAGCACACGGTCGATCGTTTGCCTCGAGGCCAGCTTGGGGCTGCTCTCGGCGTAATTGAGGGCCTCTTGCATAGCAAGAGAGTCCTCGTCATCCTCAGGGTCGGAGAGGTCTTCTCCAGCCCATAGATCTCTAACTGCCTGTAGGGCAGTAGCTACACCCGGATCGTCGTGATCGTACCGGGTGTCGTAGTCTTGGACGCCATCGTCATAGATGTCGCCCATAATCAGGGAGGGGTTGTGTAGACCCCAACGTGGTGTTTGGTCTCTAGTTCGCCGTTTAGGCATTGAGAGGAAGTTAATGCTTGTAGATGATGGTAAAAATCGAAATACGTAGCGTGCCATCGATAACGGGTGATCCCTTATCTCTATTCCGGGTCCACCCGATACTGCCTCCAAACGCTCCGAGGGGGGAACAGGCCGCACATCCTGTAGCCCGGTGGGAGAAGATTGAACCTGGGTCATAACACCCCAGAGGAGTGAGCACCGGAGGTAGAGGGATAGTAGGTGAGAAGCGGCCACCGAGGTGTAGGCCTAGCCGCTAGGGGGCACCATCGCCCGGCCCCTTTTAACGATGGTGTATTCCAACGGGTAGTCAGTGTAGCATGTCTCTAGTAATAGAAACTCACAGAGCATGGAGGCTAGAAGCCTCCCAGACAACCAGCAATCCAGTGATAACGTCCCTTCTCATCGCTTCTTGACTTGTTACCGCGACGTGCACAGCCACCGAAATTTTCGTCGACACCGTTTTCACTTTCTGTAGCTCAATCCGTCTACGATCCCAGCGATCCGGTCTATATAGCGTCTTACCAGCGCATGTCTGATTCATTATCGAGAATAAGGGGGAGATTGGGCGAAGCGATGGACGAGGGGAACCCTTCCAGAGCCGGTATGCCCAGAACTCCTGGCGATGATCCCATTGACTCGCTGCGGCCCTCTGGGGGCCGCAGATCCTCACAGATAGCACCTTCCGTGGGCCCTCATCGGTCCCAAAGAAGCTCTCCAACTCCCTCCCCGTATGGGGCTGGAACGATCACACCTTGCGCACAGCGATTCAGCATGCCGACATTATCTCCCAGGAGGGCCACAGCGTCCCCTGCACCTCCTACCACGCCTTCTACTCCTGCCTCCAGGTGGGGGGACGAAGCCATGACACCCAACCCCGAACCCGTGATCCAAGACACGGTGATGGCGAGCGATGCGGACGACGATTGGGCCGGTCCAGTCACCTTTGCCCACGACCTCGGGGAATACGCCCAGGGATTCATTACTGTTCTAAACAGGACTGGAGCCCGACAACCTACTGCTGAACAACGGCAGGAAATTGCAGAACAACTGGGGGCGGTGCTGTATGCAGCGACCACAGTTGGGTTTCATCGCGATTCGGGGAATACAACCCTCCGAAGAGCCATTGACCGGGCTGGCAATGCAGGCAAACGCCCTGCGACTACTGACCCCAACGACGTCCCAAGGACGGAGCACCTAGAGGGATGGGATGGGCCACGCCCCCCCCCTCACAAATCTGCGAGGACACGAGGCCCAAGAGGGGCTCAACCTCTTCCTAAACCCCCAACAGGGGGCACCTCTTCGCTCCTTGACTTGTTACAACCACCATAAATAGTGGTAAACACCTCTGCTCAACGTTGCACACAACGTCGACACTTCAATTTTTGTCCGATTTTCGATCGGATTTCGCCATCACGAACGCTCTCGGCGTCTCCAGGCCTGCCCTGATTTGCTAAGAGATCCGTCCATCCGATCTCCGTGGATGCCCCGGTCACTGTTTTTGACAGTGTCTGCTATTCGTCTCATTCTCCTGGGCTTCGAGGATCCTGGTTAGGTGAGTGTTGGCAATGAAAGAGTAGTCTGGGCCCCTATGGGGGCTTAGAGTGGGTGTGGGATGCCTACTTCAACGCTCGCCCAAGTCGTCGCATTCGTTTAGCTGGGG
The DNA here is from genome assembly GCA_026075535.2 of Tricholoma matsutake. Lineage (NCBI taxonomy): Eukaryota > Fungi > Basidiomycota > Agaricomycetes > Agaricales > Tricholomataceae > Tricholoma > Tricholoma matsutake. The sequence goes on along the minus strand of AP026543.1, from coordinate 8,261,023 downwards.
GAGGTCTGGTTCAGGAGCAGGGACATTTTCACTGGATTGTGGGTCGTCTGGGAGGCTTCCTACCTCCATGCTGCGTGAGTTTCTACATCTAGAGACCTGCTACACTGACTACCCATTGGAATACACCATCATTAAAAGGGGCCGGGCGATGGTGCCCCCTGGTGGCTAGGTCAACGCTCTGGTGGCCGCTACTTACCACCGACTCTTTACCTCCGGCACTCACACCCTCGAGGTGTTTGGAACCGGGTTCAATTGCCCCTCCCAATCTGCAGCAGGATTTGCGGCCTGTCTGCCCCCTCGGAGCGTCTGGAGGCTGTGTCGGGTGGACCCGGAATTGAGATAAGGGACCATCTGTTATCGTCATCACGCTACGTATCTTGACTTCTACCATCATCTACTTGTGCTAAATCATCCTCAATGCCCTCTACAAACCGTAGAGCGCGAACTCGACACCAGGCGGCTCATGGCGACCCCCTCCTATACACAAATGCCGACTTCGCAGACTTCGACGACAACTACCTCCCAGAGTTCGGACACGTCTCCCTGAGCGGATGGGACTCTGATGTGGCTAACCAGTTCCACAATCTTTGGGCAGAGTATGACTCCTCCGACCTGCCAGACGACGATGATGGCTCTGCCACTGGCGGAGACGTCGAATTCATTCCAGGTCTCACCGAGCTAGCCTCGCAAGAGACCATAAACCGCTTCCTGGCGTCACAAGTGATAGCCGATGAGGTGCATGATCTGGCTCTCGAGCTTGGGCTCAAGGCCAACAACAATCAAGAGCTCGGCATCGCCGAGCTCCTCTATCCGGAGGGGCAGCAGGAGCAATCTGCACTGCCCCTCCCCACATCACCGGGTTCATCCGCCATCCCAGAGTTGGTGGAGGATGAGCCTCCGTTGTCGAGAGATGAGAGGGTGGACATAACGTCCACTTCTCATGGCTTTCTACATTTACTGGAGGCTATGACGATTTTCGTCGGTACTGTCCGAGTATCCGCCGTTCCGCTCATTGAGAGGAACACATGGCGTCAGATGGCCTGGGAACTATTCACGACCACCTGGCGATTGTCCGAGCCAATGTCGGCAGAACTAGCAGCTGCCGGATTTTTTTTTTTTTTTTTTTTTTTGGATCAGAATTTATAACGCGGGGCTCGAACGCAGTCCGCGGAGCAAGGTACAAACTTGGGTACTACTTTATCTACGTGTTCCCCTCGCCCATCTCCCACTCAGGTCCCCGTTTTAGCCACCTTTAGGCGGGCAGTTCCACAGACGTTGGCCTCTCAGCCAGGAAAGGCAATAATCTGGAGGGGGCGCCCCCCCTCCCAAAGTTAGCCATTAGATCGCCCCCTGGAGCAAACGGTCCCCCAGCCACATGTCCGACCAAGGCCAGACCAGGCGCAGCAGTGTTAATTCACCGTAAATCCCCCCTTGCGGGAGGAATAACCGTCTGCATTTTTCCAGCCAACGAGGATTGACCACCCCAGACAAATGAGGTGGACCATCACCGTGTTGTGCACGAGTGACAGTAACAAGGCGGGTGGTTGTTCACCTGGTTATTCACTGTGACCGCCGTAAGTAGGGGGCCGAGACCCCCCTCGAGCAAATGCACCCATGTGCACGCACTCGATGACATCATCCCCCCCGCAGTGGGGGGAAGGTATAGGGAAGCGACACCATGTCACCATCCCGATAGTGGCCACCAGTTACTTGGTGGCCGTGAACGTAGAGGGGGATAGCCCCCTGTACTAGTTGCGGCGCTGCTGTCCACGAGGACCTCGAGGACGACGGCGCCGTGCTGGGGACGAGGGTTCCCCAGATTGAGGCTCTGATTGAGCGGTGTGCACCGCCGCATAGGAAGCCCGAAAGGCTGCCGGAGATGTGAGGTCGAGAGGTGTCGGAACGGCTGCTAATTCCGCCGACATCGTCTCAGACAGTCGCCAGGTGGTCGTGAATAACTCCCAGGCCATTTGGCGCCATGCGTTCCTCTCTGCAGGAGGAACGGCGGATGTACGGACGGTACCAATGAACATGGTCATCGCGTCGAGTTGGTGTAGCATGGCATGAGAGGTGGCTTCGATTTCCAGCCTCTCATTCACAGATAACGGCGCTTCGTCCTCCACCAGCTCAGGGATGGGGGGCAAAGGCGGTAACGGGGCAGGGGATGCCTCCGGATAGAAGAGCTCAGCAATGCCGAGCTCCTGAGTGTACATGTCCTCGCGTTCGAGACTGCGAGTCCATCGTTTATGTGCGACATGGATGTCCTGCGCCCACAGCACATGGTCGATCGTTTGCCTCGAGGCCAGCTTGGGGCTACTCTCAGCGTAATTGAGGGCCTCTTGCATAGCAAGAGAGTCCTCGTCATCCTCAGGGTCGGAGAGGTCCTCTCCAGCCCATAGATCTCTAACTGCCCGTAGGGCAGTAGCTACACCCGGATCGTCGTGATCGTACCGGGTGTCGTAGTCTTGGACGTCATCGTCATAGATGTCGCCCGTAATCAGGGAGGGGTTGTGTAGACCCCAACGTGGTGTTTGGTCTCTAGTACGCCGTTTAGGCATTGAGAGGAAGTTAGTGCTTGTAGATGATGGTAAAAATCAAAATACGTAGCGTGCCATCGATAACAGTTGGTCCCTTATCTCTATTCCGGGTCCACCCGATACTGCCTCCGAACGCTCCGAGGGGGGGACAGGCCGCACATCCTGTAACCCAGTGGGAGAAGGTTGAACCCGGGTCATAACACCCTAGAAGAGTGAGCACCGGAGGTAAAGAGTTGGTGGTGAGTAGCGGCCACCAGAGCATCGACCTAGCTGTCAGGGGGCACCATCGCCCGGCCCCTTTTAACGATGGTGTATTCCAACGGGTAGTCAGTGTAGCATGTCTCTAGTAATAGAAACTCACAGAGCATGGAGGCTGGGAGCCTCCCAGACGGCCAGCAGTCCAGTAAGAACGTCCTTCCCCCTAAGCCAGACCTCCCCCAGCTAAACGAGCGCTTCTACTTGGGCGAGCGTTGAAGCAGGCATCCCACACCCACTCTAAGCCCCCATAGGGACCCAGACTACTCTTTTATAGACATCACTCACCTAGCCAGGATCCTCGAAGCCAAGGGGAACGAGACAGATAGCAGTCACTGTTGGAAACAATGACCGAGACATCCCCGGAGATCGGATGGACGAATCTCTTAGCAAATCAGGCCAGGCCTGGAGACGCCGAGAGCGTTCGTGATGGCGAAATCCGATCGAAAATCGGACAAAAATTGGATTGTCGACGTCGCGTGCAACGTTGAGCAGAGGTGTTTACCACTATTTATGGTGGTTGTAACAAGTCAAGGAGCGTCGCAGCTGCCGGATTGCCTCTCGACCTCACGTCACCGGAAGCCTTCAGGGCTTCCTACGCGGCTAGGCAGGCAGCTCACGCAGAGCTCCATCATGGGGAACCCTCGTCCTCATCACGACGCCGCCGTCCTCGAGGTCCTCGAGCACAGCAGCGCCACTACTGAAAGGGGGGTGTCACCCCCCCACATCTACTCCCACCAATTAGTTGGTGGCCGATGTCGGGATAGTGGCAGTTTGTCGCTTCCCTCTACCTTCTCCCCGCTGCGGGGGGGACGTTGTTACCGAGCGTATGCCCTCGACGGCATCTACTCGAAGTGGGCCTTGGCCCCCTATCCACGGTAGTTCCGGTGAATAACCAGGTGAACAACCAGCTACCACATCTCTGTCACTCGTGCGGGAGCACGGTGATGGTCCACCTCATTTGTCTGGGGTGGTCAATCCTCGCTGGCCAGGAGTATGCAGATGGTTATTCCTCCCGCAAGGGGGGATTTACAGTGAATTAACACGGCCGCGCCTGATCTGACTTCGGTTGGATATGTGGCTGGGGGACCGTTCTGCACTGGTGGACGAGTTAATGGCTAGCTTCGGGAGGGGGGGCTCCCCCTCCAGATTATTGCCTTTCCTGGCTGAGAGGCCAACGTCTGTGGCACTGCCCGCCTAAAGTGGCTAAAACGAGGACCTGGGTAGGATATGGGGGAGGGGAAGCATAGTTACAGTAGTACCCAAGTTTGTATCCTGCTCTGCGGACTGCGATCGAGCCCCGCGTTATAAATTGTTGACCCAAAAAAACAAAAAAAGGGGGCACCTCTTCGTCATGGGGCAGGGGACCTCCTCCCCCCGTGAACATGTCGACCAAGCCTTCGGGCAAGGGGACATTTGCTCAGGTCGCGCGCTTCCCTGGGGGGCGTGCACCTAACACATCCATGGACGGCCTTGTGCAACTAGCCAAGGCCTTCCCTGAGCTCCCAACCGATAAGCTAGCTGACATCCAGCAGCATGTCGGCCCATCCAGGCCCAAGGCTGCAAAGCCTTCGCCCACCGTCCACGGACCGTCGCGCAGACAGGTTCTTGTTCACGTTCGACCCCCCCTCGAGGAGGGGACGAACCCTGCTGACTTTCTGGACCACGTCCGGACGACTTTAGGACTACACCACTCTAAGCTAGTGGCACAGTCTGCTTCCATGCATGCCGGGAATCTCTCGGTGTCCACTGACGTAGTGGCCTCAGACGAGGACCTACGATGCTTCAAGGAGGCGGCCCACAAGGCCTTTGCAGCGCTACCGACGTCCACGTCCTACCTCAAGTTGGTAGACGTGCCCTACATCGCAAACGACAAGGCGATTACGCCCGATGTCGTCATAGCTCACCTGGGGAAGTCAGGCATATCTGACCTCACTGTGCTGCAGGTCCCCCCCCGGGTCGTCCGTGATTCGAGAATGTCGGACACGTGCACCGTTTACCTCAATGTTGCTGACTCTGTCAGCGGCGCACGAGCGAAAGCTCTTATCGGACGTGGTGTCCAGTTTGGACGATACGTCGCCTACGTTAGGGCAGCCAGGGCGAATCCTGGACTCCCACTATGTCAACGGTGCTGGAAGTGGGGTCACCCCACCCCAGCATGCAGAGCTCCACAATCGAAGTGTCCGATATGTGCAGGCCCACACCGTAAGGAGCACCATCGTGCCCTAGCGGGGTGCTGTAAGGGAAACACCAAGGCGAACCCTCCCATCCCAGCTACCCCAGAGGGGGTAGCATGTCCTCACCCGGCTAGGTGCTTGAACTGCCGGAAGAACCACGCATCCGACGATCGTCGATGCAATTTCTGGCGACACCGCTTTGACCGTGACTGGATCAAGGCTCGCTACGACGAGGTGAGTGCGAGACGTAACTCCCGCCCCCCTCCTACTTACCATCCCGCAGGACGCGGTGGCTGAACGTAAATGAGGGACAGACTTAGATCTACCCCACAGTTACGTATATTTAGTCAAAATGTAAATCGAAATTGGGGTTACATGGACTCGATGCTGGCAGATTTCATAGATGATTACGATTTGCTTTTTATCCAAGAGCCGCCCTGGCGACTGATAAGACACGCCCCGTCTGCCCACAACAGGGAAGGGGAGGAAGTTATAGGCGCACCGATGAGCCCAAACTGGGGAACGTTAGTGCGCCCCTCGGGTATTGATTCCCCTCCACGCATTGCTGTCTACTTTGCGAACAGCATCGCTAATCTAAGACCGGGTCTCAGACGAGATCTGATCGACGATCGTGACATCCTTCTGTTCTCATTGGGAATAGGTGAGGACGTCATGCTATTTGCTAACGTATACTCGGCTAGCCAACACTCTGCCATCACGCTCCTATTCGAGAACGTCATGACGATCCCACGCTTACACTTCATGTGCGGCGATTTCAACGTGAGGCATGCATCCTGGGATCCCCAGGGGCCTGAGCATTCGATTCATGCTGACCACTTAGTGGAAACAGCTACGGCATTAGGCCTGACTAGAGCCCTACCAGTAGTGGAGGGCCCTACCCACTTCCCCCCTCAACAGGGCTTTCACCCCACGGTGATCGACCTGATGTTTGTACCTACAGATCTTAGATTTGTATTGTACTGCGAGATCATACCTGAAGCCAGAGGAACGTCTGACCACACTCCTCTGACGTTAGTGCTGCCTGGCCCGGGATCTCTGGTCCCGGTTACCAAGTGGTCCATCAAAAAAGGATCCGAGGAGGAAGCATCATATCGTGATGCTGTCTCCTCCGCTTTAACTCCGTGGCTAGATTGGCACGGAGATACTTCGGCAGAAATCGATGACGTCGTTTCGGCGATATCAACGATTTTAAACAAGGCATGGGAAAACCATGCCAAGGAATCTCGCCTCGGCAAGTCGTCCAAAGGCTGGTGGACTGACGAATGCAGTGGTGCCTTAGACGCTTACAGAGCCTCTTGCGATGAGGAGGACTGGAAGCTTTATAGGAAAATCATGCGACATGCGAAGCGTGACTTTTTTGACGACCGTATCCAAGAAGTGGCTACGATGAACAGGCAACCCTGGGACCTGATGTCCTGGACTCGTCAATGCAACCTTCCATCGTATGAGGCTATCTCCTACTTTTTTTTTTTTTTTTTGGATCAGAATTTATAACGCGGGGCTCGAGCGCAGTCCGCGGAGCAAGGTACAAACTAGGGTACTACTTTATCTACGCGTTCCCCTAGCCCATCTCCCACTCAGGTCCCCGTTTTAGCCACCTTTAGGCGGGCAGTTCCACAGACGTTGGCCTCTCAGCCAGGAAAGGCAATAATCTGGAGGGGGCGCCCCCCCCTCCCGAAGTTAGCCATTAGATCGCCCCCTGGAGCAAACGGTCCCCCAGCCACATGTCCGACCGAGGCCAGACCAGGCGCAGCAGTGTTAATTCACTGTAAATCCCCCCTTGCGGGAGGAATAACCGTCTGCGTTTTTCCAGCCAACGAGGATTGACCACCCCAGACGAATGAGGTGGACCATCACCGTGTTGTGCACGAGTGACAGTAACAAGGCGGGTGGTTGTTCACCTGGTTATTCACCGTGACCGCCGTAAGTAGGGGGCCAAGACCCCCCTCGAGCAAATGCACCTAAGTGCATGCACTCGATGACATCGTCCCCCCCGCAGTGGGGGGAAGGTATAGGGAAGCGACACCGTGTCACCATCCCGATAGTGGCCACCAGTTACTTGGTGGCCGTGAATGTAGAGGGGGATAGTCCCCTGTACTAGTTGCGGCGCTGCTGTCCACGAGGACCTCGAGGACGACGGCGCCGTGCTGGGGACGAGGGTTCCCCAGATTGAAGCTCTGATTGAGCGGTGTGCACCGCCGCGTAGGAAGCCCGGAAGGCTGCCGGAGACGTGAGGTCGAGAGGTGTCGGAACGGCTGCTAGTTCCGCCGACATCGTCTCAGACAATCGCCAGGTGGTCATGAATAACTCCCAGGCCATTTGGCGCCATGCGTTCCTCTCTGCAGGGGGAACGGCGGATGTACGGACGGTACCAATGAACATGGTCATCGCGTTGAGTTGGTGTAACATGGCATGAGAGGTGGCTTCGATTTCCAACCTGTCATTCACAGATAGCGGCACTTCGTCCTCCACCAACTCAGGGATGGGGGGCAAAGGCGGTAATGGGGCAGGGGATGCCTCCGGATAGAAGAGCTCGGCCATGCCGAGCTCTTGTGAATACATGTCCTCGCGTTCGAGACTGCGAGTCCACCGTTTATGTGCGACATGGACGTCCTGCGCCCACAGCACACGGTCTATCGTTTGCCTCGAGGCCAGCTTGGGGCTGCTCTCGGCGTAATTGAGGGCCTCTTGCATAGCAAGAGAGTCCTCGTCATCCTCAGGGTCGGAGAGGTCTTCTCCAGCCCATAGATCTCTAACTGCCCATAGGGCAGTAGCTACATCCGGATCGTCTTGATCGTACCGGGTGTCGTAGTCTTGGACGTCATCATCAAAGATGTCGCCCGTGATCAGAACGGGGTCGCGTAGACCCCGATGTGGTGGTTGGACTCTGGTTCGCCGTTTGGGCATTGAGAGAGTGTGTGTTAGTGCTAGCAGATGATGGTAAGAATCAAAATACGCAGCGTGGAATCGATAACGGCTGGTCCCTTATCTACATTCCGGGTCCACCCGATCCAGCCTCCGAACGCTCCGAGGGGGCAAGCAAGCCGCACATCCTGCTGCCTAGTGGGAGAATATTGAACCCGGGTCATGACACCCTAGACGAGTGAGCACCGGAGGTAGAGAGTGGGTGGAGAGTGGCGGCCACCAAGGTAACGACCTAGCCGCCAGGGGGCACCATCGCCCGGCCCCTTTTAACGATGGTGTATTCCAACGGGTAGTCAGTGTAGCATGTCTCTAGTAATAGAAACTCACAGAGCATGGAGGCTAGAAGCCTCCCAGACAACCAGCAATCCAGTGATAACGTCCCTTCTCCCTAAGCCAGACCTCCCCCAACTGAACGAGTGTGTCGACTTGGGCGAGCGTTGAAGCAGGCATCCCACACCCACTCTAAGCCCCCAGAGGGACCCAGACTACTCTTTCATAAACAACACTCACCTAGTCAGGATCCTCGAAGCCCAGGAGAACGAGACAGATAGCGGCCATTGTCAGAAACAATGACCGGGGCATCCACGGAGATCGGATGGACGGATCTCTTAGCAAATCAGGGCACGCCTGGAGACGCCGAGAGCGTTCGTGATGGTGAAATCCGATCGAAAATCGGACGAAAATTGAAGTGTCGACGTCGCTTGCAACGTTGAGCAGAGGTGTTTACCACTGTTTATGGTGGTAGTAACAAGTCAAGGAGCGTATAGGCTATCTCCTACTGGGGAGAACCCTGCAACGATCTGGATTCTCTGTGGGCTGCCCTTGATGGGTCCTATAACGCGGCCTCAGATCGAGTAGTTGACCTGAGCATTCTTGATGAACTCGACCCTGTGCCTGAAAGGGCCTGGATCCCATTCTCCGTCACGGAAATGAAAGAAGCGCTAAACGCGTGTTCTTCCCGCTCCGCTCCAGGTCCCGATCATGTTACGTGGTCGCACCTAAAACACTGGTGTAGCAACCCAGAAGTGGCAGGGCTCATCACCCGCATTGCTGAGGCGTGCATCACCGCTGGCCACTGGCCAGACCACTTCAAGGAGTCCCTGTCGGTTATCATCCCGAAGCCAGGGAAACCTAATTACTCTACCCCTAAGTCGTTCAGGCCCATTGTGCTCCTGAACACTCTGGGCAAACTGGTCGAAAAGATGTTGTCAAGGTGACTTCAATTCGACGGAGTCGCACACGAGGCGTTCGATCAAAACCAGTTCGGAGGCATCGCCCAGCGTTCCACCGAGGACGCAGGTATCTACCTTACCCACCTGGTCAGAGCAGGATGGGCTAAGGGACTCAAAACGAGCGTTGTCGCTTTCGACATCGCTCAATTCTTCCCCTCCTTGAACCACCAAGTTCTGTTGGAGATCATTTCTCGGTCGGGGTTCCCTGCGCAAGTAGTGAATTTCTTCCGTTCATATCTTGTCGGTCGCAAAACGACCTACAAATGGAACGCCTTCTCATCTGGCTCCTTTGCAGCAGATGTGGGGGTGGGGCAGGGCTCTGCTCTGTCCCCAGTCTTATCGGCGTTATACCTGACGCCCATCATGAAGCTCTTCAGAAGAAGCGAAATCGGCAGAGATGTCGATCTCATGTCCTATGTGGACGATGGTACCCTCATCGCCCGCTCTCCACAGTTGGAGGATAATCTCCCCCTGCTTAAGAAAGCGTATGGCTGGATTTTCCAGGCATTCACCTCCCTCGGTCTTGTCCTGGAACATGACAAGTCTGAAGTCTTCCACTTCTCAAGGGCAAGGAGATTCACTCCCCTGCCCATCGATCTCGGCTTTGCCCCATACACGGGCAACACCCCTCTCAAGCCCAAGGCTACCTGGAGGTACCTTGGCTTCTTTTTCGACCGCAAACTCTCCTTCAAAGAGCACATGCAGTTTTACTCCACCAAAGCCCTCACTACGGCGAGGGCGATGGGAATGCTCGGCAATTCGGTCAGAGGGTTAACCCCTATACAGAAGCGCCTCTTATACCGTTCGTGCGTTGTGCCTATCATGACATACGGACTCAGGCTCTGGCACTTCAAAGGCGCTCGCGTCAAAGGTGTCATCAAAACGTTGGCCCAGGTGCAGTCCATCGCTGCTCGCTGGATCCTCGGAGCATTCAGAACCACCCCAATTGGTGGCCTGGAAAGTATCGCTGGACTGCTGCCTATGCAGCTGTTACTGCGTCACTTAGTCAACAGAGGGGTGTTTAGAACCCCTCTATTGGCTCCTTCACACCCCCTAAGAGCGATCTTGGGGCCCAATCACATCGGAACTACCCACTCTCATGAGCTAGGACTCTGGGGAGGGAACATACTCGACACACTCAACCTGCAGGGCCCATCTGTCGCTTCAGCTGCAGCTCTGGCCCTCGTACCAGGTGATGAATTCGACCCCTTTGGAGAAGAAAACACACCTGGGAACAGAGTGAAGGATTTATTCCCCACTCGTTTCTCCTCTCATCGCCTCACCTCCAAGGAGGATGGAGCGAGGAATTCTTACAGGAGTGACCTCGATAAGGCCTGGGCTTCTGCCCAGGTCGAGGAAGACACTCTCGTCATTGCAGTGGACGCTTCGGTACCCACAGATGCCAAACTTCAAGCTGTCGCCTGCGCCCTCGTCTTCGGACAGGGAGAACAGGTAGATCGCGTTGTCTCAGCTTCTGGGAGGAGAACCCCCCCAGAAGTCGAACTCTTTGCTCTCCAACTGGGCGTCTCGGCTGCTTGCAGCAGGGGATGCAAAAAGTTGGTTATTTTTTCGGACTCTACTATGGGCATTGAGTCCCTAGTTGATCCTAAACCACGCTCTGGGCAGATCTTCGCCGTGGACGCCTGTCGCTCCCTTCGTCCCTGGCTAGCTGGAGACGAGGGGAGAAACGTCACATTCTGGCATGTCCCCTCGAAATTCGAGTGGAACGTACACAAGATGGCTCATGATGTAGCTACATCTACCAAGATCTCCGTGGGCAGACACCCGCAGACGTCTTTAGACTACCTTAAAAATCAGGTCGAGAAGGCCGTTTGTAAGGATTGGCACACCCGGTTTGCAGATCCTGCGTACCGTGGACGACACTTCTACCAACTCAAGGGAGTAGGTGGAAAACCTGTATTACCCTCGACTCACAAAGGTGGGCCTTGGCTGAAAGTTATGGGAAGCAACACCACGTTGACTTCCCGTTCAACTCGTATGATTACTGGCCATGCTCCTATAGGGGAGTATCGTCAACGTCTATCCCTCGACGGGGAATACCAGTGCTGGTGCCTTGGTCCCGACATACAAACTCGAGACCATCTGCTATGCGTCTGCCCCAAGGTGGATCGCAAAGAAACTCGTGCAAGCCCAGACTCTGTCGAAGGCTTCAACGAATTCATGGACAATAATCCTGTACTAGGATCGTTCATCTCACTTGCGTGGGACCCAGGATAGGTTGTGCGCACAGGGCGTATGACCCCCGTCTGGTTCTAGCTAGTGTTATCGGTATGTCGGGGTGGCCGTAGGGCGCCAGACGAGTCCGTTAACCCTCATAAAGGGGGCCCACCCATGTTCAGGAGCGACTGACAGGGAGGGGGGACACAAAACTAGGTACCGGTTCGGGGAGGCGCCTGAGCGCTTTCAGATCCGCTGTCGGTTATGCGTTGCGACGATTCTAGTCGACTACGCTTTCCTTTCCGAGCTGAGAGGCTCACGTCGGGGCAGCAGTTTCCCCTAAATCTTGCACTCATACCCGTAGGGATTCGGGGAACATGGCATCGTCAAGCTCGGGTTGTCGGTACGCCACCACTGGCAAGTCCGTTTACTCGATAAAGGGGGCCCCCTTAGTAGTCATTGCAGCTATCCAGGTGGTTGGTGCGAAGATTAGCAGGAGGAGGACTTGGGCTGGGCGTAGTGTACTTCGTTTGTATGTCTCTACCGCGGACTGCGATCGGGCGCCGCGTTACAAATTTTTGACCCAAAAAAAAAAAAAAATAACGTCCCTTCTCCCTAAGCCAGACCTCCCCCAACTAAACGAGTGTGTCGACTTGGGCGAGCATTGAAGCAGGCATCCCACACCCACTCTAAGCCCCCAGAGGGACCCAGACTACTCTTTCATAAACAACACTCACCTAGTCAGGATCCTCGAAGCCCAGGAGAACGAGACAGATAGCAGCCATTGTCAAAAACAATGACCGGGGCATCGCTCCTTGACTTGTTACTACCACCATAAACAGTGGTAAACACCTCTGCTCAACGTTGCAAGCGACGTTGACACTTCAATTTTCGTCCGATTTTCGATCGGATTTCACCATCACGAACGCTCTCGGCGTCTCCAGGCGTGCCCTGATTTGCTAAGAGATCCGTCCATCCGATCTCTGTGGATGCCCCGGTCATTGTTTCTGACAATGGCCGCTATCTGTCTCGCTCTCCTGGGCTTCGAGGATCCTGACTAGGTGAGTGTTGTTTATGAAAGAGTAGTCTGGGTCCCTCTGGGGGCTTAGAGTGGGTGTGGGATGCCTGCTTCAACGCTCGCCCAAGTCGACACACTCGTTTAGTTGGGGGAGGTCTGGCTTAGGGAGAAGGGACGTTATCACTGGATTGCTGGTTGTCTGGGAGGCTTCTGGCCTCCATGCTCTGTGAGTTTCTATTACTAGAGACATGCTACACTGACTACCCGTTGGAATAAACCATCGTTAAAAGGGGCCGGGCGATGGTGCCCCCTGGCGGCTAGGTCGTTACCTTGGTGGCCGCCACTCTCCACCCACTCTCTACCTCCGGTGCTCACTCGTCTAGGGTGTCATGACCCGGGTTCAATATTCTCCCACTAGGCAGCAGGATGTGCGGCTTGCTTGCCCCCTCGGAGCGTTCGGAGGCTGGATCGGGTGGACCCGGAATGTAGATAAGGGACCAGCCGTTATCGATTCCATGCTGCGTATTTTGATTCTTACCATCATCTACTAGCACTAACACACACTCTCTCAATGCCCAAACGGCGAACCAGAGTCCAACCACCACATCGGGGTCTACGCGACCCCGTTCTGATCATGGGCGACATCTTTGATGATGACGTCCAAGACTACGACACCCGGTACGATCAAGACGATCCGGATGTAGCTACTGCCCTACGGGCAGTTAGAGATCTATGGGCTGGAGAAGACCTCTCCGACCCTGAGGATGACGAGGACTCTCTTGCTATGCAAGAGGCCCTCAATTACGCCGAGAGCAGCCCCAAGCTGGCCTCGAGGCAAACGATAGACCGTGTGCTGTGGGCGCAGGACGTCCATGTCGCACATAAACGGTGGACTCGCAGTCTCGAACGCAAGGACATGTATTCACAGGAGCTCGGCATGGCCGAGCTCTTCTATCCGGAGGCATCCCCTGCCCCATTACTGCCTTTGCCCCCCATCCCTGAGTTGGTGGAGGACGAAGTGCCGCTATCTGTGAATGACAGGTTGGAAATCGAAGCCACCTCTCATGCCATGCTACACCAACTCGACGCGATGACCATGTTCATTGGTACCGTCTGTACATCCGCCGTTCCCCCTGCAGAGAGGAACGCATGGCGCCAAATGGCCTGGGAGTTATTCACGACCACCTGGCGACTGTCTGAGACAATGTCGGCGGAACTAGCAGCCGTTCCGACACCTCTCGACCTCACGTCTCCGGCAGCCTTCTGGGCTTCCTACGCGGCGGTGCACACCGCTCAATCAGAGCTTCAATCTGGGGAACCCTCGTCCCCAGCACGGCGCCGTCGTCCTCGAGGTCCTCGTGGACAGCAGCGCCGCAACTAGTACAGGGGGCTATCCCCCTCTACATTCACGGCCACCAAGTAACTGGTGGCCACTATCGGGATGGTGACTTGGTGTCGCTTCCCTATACCTTCCCCCCACTGCGGGGGGGACGATGTCATCGAGTGCGTGCACATGGGTGCATTTGCTCGAGGGGGGTCTCGGCCCCCTACTTACGGCGGTCACGGTGAATAACCAGGTGAACAACCACCCGCCTTGTTACTGTCACTCGTGCACAACACGGTGATGGTCCACCTCATTCGTCTGGGGTGGTCAATCCTCGTTGGCTGGAAAAACGCAGACGGTTATTCCTCCCGCAAGGGGGGATTTACGGTGAATTAACACTGCTGCACCTGGTCTGGCCTCGGTCGGACATGTGGCTGGGGGACCGTTTGCTCCAGGGGGCGATCTAATGGCTAACTTCGGGAGGGGGGGGCGCCCCCTCCAGATTATTGCCTTTCCTGGCTGAGAGGCCAACGTCTGTGGAACTGCCCGCCTAAAGGTGGCTAAAACGGGGACCTGAGTGGGAGATGGGCGAGGGGAACGCGTAGATAAAGTAGTACCCGAGTTTGTACCTTGCTCCGCGGACTGCGTTCGAGCCCCGCGTTATAAATTCTGATCCAAAAAAAAAAAAAAAATGACCGGGGCATCCACGGAGATCGGATGGACGGATCTCTTAGCAAATCAGGGCAGGCCTGGACACGCCGAGAGCGTTCGTGATGGTGAAATCCGATCGAAAATTGGATAAAAATTGAAGTGTCGACGTCGCGTGCAACATTGAGCAGAGGTGTTTACCACTGTTTATGGTGGTTGTAACAAGTCAAGGAGCGTGAACGGCAGCTCATTGCTGAACAACTGGGCTCGGTGCTGGCAGCAGCTGCCGAGGCTGGACTTGATCGCAACTCTGGAAGCACTATGCTCCGGGGCGCTATAGATAGAATGGCTGGGGGCAGTAAACGACCTAGGTCGGGCACTGTCACTAACGATCCTAACGACGTCCCAAGGACGGAGTTCCTGGAGGGATGGGATGGGCAACGCCCCCCCCCTCATAGACCATCGAGGACACGAGGCCCGAAAGGGGCTCGACCTCTTCCTAAACCCCCAACAGGGGGCGTATCGTCATCATGGGGTCGAGGACCGCCTCCCCCTGTGAACTGGTCCACCAGGCCCTCGGGCAGGGGGACCTTTCCTCAGGTGGCTCGCTTCCCCGGGGGGCGAGCACCTAACACTTCCATGGATGGCCTTGTGCAACTAGCCAAGGCCTTCCCTGAGCTTCCGACCGACAAGCTGGCTGACATACAGCAGCACGTTGGCCCCTCCAAACCGAAGGCTGCAAAGCCTTCTCCTACTGTCCATAGACCGTCAAGACGACAGGTCCTGGTTCACGTTCGTCCCCCCCTTGGGGTGGAGACGAACCCTGCTGATTTCCTGGACCAAGTCCGAACCACTCTCGGACTGCACCACTCCAAACTGGTGGCTCAGTCCGCGTCAATGCACGCTGGTAATCTATCAGTAGCCACAGACGTCGTCGCCTCTGAGGAGGACCTTCGTTGTTTCAAGGAGGCTGCCCACAAGGCATTCCCCTTCACGTTGCAAGTAGACGCAGCGTTACCCACCTCCACATCATACCTCAAGCTGGTCGATGTGCCGTATATCGCTAATGACAAGGCCATTACGCCAGATGTTGTCATTGCACACTTGGGAAAGTCCGGTATATTGGACCTCACAGTGTTACAAGTCCCCCCCCGAGTAGTACGAGATTTGAAGATGTCGGATACGTGCACCGTATACCTCAACATCGCTGACTCAGTCAGTGGTGCACGAGCTAAGGCTCTCATCGGTCGGGGCGTCCAATTTGGACGCTACGTCGCTTATGTTAGGGCTGCTAGGGCGAACCCAGGCTTGCCCCTTTGCCAACGCTGCTGGAAGTGGGGCCACCCCACCCCAGCATGCAGAGCTCCACAGACCAAGTGTCCGATCTGTGCAGGCCCACACCGCAAGGAGCACCATCGTGCCCTCGCAGGGTGTTGTAAGGGAAACGCGAAAGCGAACCCCCCCATTCCAGCCACCCCAGAGGGGGTAGCCTGTCCTCACCCGGCTAGGTGTATAAACTGCCGGAAGAACCACGCATCCGACGATCATCGATGCAACTTTTGGCGACATCGCTTTGACCGAGATTGGATCAAAGCGCGCTATGACGAGGTGAGTGCGAGACGTAACTCTCGCTCCCCTCCTGCTTACCATCCCGCAGGACGCGGTGGCCGAACATAAATGAGAGACAGACTTAGATCTACCCCTCAGCTACGCGTATTTAGGCAAAATGTAAATCGAAATTGGGGTTACATGGACTCGTTACTGGCAGACTTCGTAGATGATTACGACCTGCTCTTCATCCAAGAGCCTCCCTGGCGTTTAATAAGACACGCCCCCTCTGCCCACAACAGGGAGGGGGAAGAAGTTATAGGTGCACCAATGAGCCCAAATTGGGGTACTTTAGTGCGCCCTTCAGGAGTTGACTCCCCTCCACGTGTTGCTGTCTACTTTGCGAACAGCATCGCTAATCTAAGACTGGGTCTCAGACGAGATCTGATTGACGATCGTGACATCCTTCTGTTCTCTCTGGGAATAGGAGAGGACGTCATGCTACTCGCTAATGTGTACTCGGATAGCCAACACTCAGCCATCACGTTTTTTTTTTTTTTTTTTTTGGATCAGAATTTATAATGTGGGGCTCGAACGCAGTCCGCGGAGTGAGGTACAAACTTGGGTACTACTTTATCTATGCGTTCCCCTCGCCCATCTCCCACTCAGGTCCCCATTTTAGCCACCTTTAGGTGGGCAGTTCCACAGACGTTGGCCTCTCAGCCAGGAAAGGCAATAATCTGGAGGGGGCGCCCCCCCTCCCGAAGTTAGCCATTAGATCGCCCCCTGGAGCAAACGGTCCCCCAGCCACATGTCCGACCGAGGCCAGACCAGGCGCAGCAGTGTTAATTCACCGTAAATCCCCCCTTGCGGGAGGAATAACCGTCTGCGTTTTTCCAGCCAACGAGGATTGACCACCCCAGACGAATGAGGTGGACCATCACCGTGTTGTGCACGAGTGACAGTAACAAGGCGGGTGGTTGTTCACCTGGTTATTCACCGTGACCGCCATAAGTAGGGGGCCGAGACCCCCCTCAAGCAAATGCACCTATGTGCACGCACTCGATGACATCATCCCCCCCGCAGTGGGGGGAAGGTATAGGGAAGCGACACCATGTCACCATCCCGATAGTGGCCACCAGTTACTTGGTGGCCGTGAACGTAGAGGGGGATAGCCCCCTGTACTAGTTGTGGCGCTGCTGTCCACGAGGACCTCGAGGACGACGGCGCCGTGCTGGGGACGAGGGTTCCCCAGATTGAGGCTCTGATTGAGCAGTGTGCACCGCCGCATAGGAAGCCCGGAAGGCTGCCGGAGACGTGAGGTCGAGTGGTGTCGGAACGGCTGCTAGTTCCACCGACATCGTCTCAGACAGTCGCCAGGTGGTCGTGAATAACTCCCAGGCCATTTGGCGCCATGCGTTCCTCTCTGCAGGGGGAACGGCGGATGTACGGACGGTACCAATGAACATGGTCATCGCGTCGAGTTGGTGTAGCATGGCATGAGAGGTGGCTTCGATTTCCAGCCTCTCATTCACAGATAACGGCGCTTCGTCCTCCACCAGCTCAGGGATGGGGGGCAAAGGCGGTAACGGGGCAGGGGATGCCTCCGGATAGAAGAGCTCAGCAATGCCGAGCTCCTGAGTGTACATGTCCTCGCGTTCGAGACTGCGAGTCCATCGTTTATGTGCGACATGGACGTCCTGCGCCCACAGCACACGGTCGATCGTTTGCCTCGAGGCCAGCTTGGGGCTACTCTCAGCGTAATTGAGGGCCTCTTGCATAGCAAGAGAGTCCTCGTCATCCTCAGGGTCAGAGAGGTCCTCTCCAGCCCATAGATCTCTAACTGCCCGTAGGGCAGTAGCTACACCCGGATCGTCGTGATCGTACCGGGTGTCATAGTCTTGGACATCATCGTCATAGATGTCGCCCGTAATCAGGGAGGGGTTGTGTAGACCCCAACGTGGTGTTTGGTCTCTAGTACGCCGTTTAGGCATTGAGAGGGGAAGTTAGTGCTTGTAGATGATGGTAAAAATCAAAATACGTAGCGTGCCATCGATAACAGTTGGTCCCTTATCTCTATTCCGGGTCCACCCGATACTGCCTCCGAACGCTCCGAGGGGGGGACAGGCCGCACATCCTGTAACCCAGTGGGAGAAGATTGAACCCGGGTCATAACACCCTAGAAGAGTGAGCACCGGAGGTAAAGAGTTGGTGGTGAGTAGCGGCCACCAGAGCGTCGACCTAGCTGTCAGGGGGCACCATCGCCCGGCCCCTTTTAACGATGGTGTATTCCAACGGGTAGTCAGTGTAGCATGTCTCTAGTAATAGAAACTCACAGAGCATGGAGGCTGGGAGCCTCCCAGACGGCCAGCAGTCCAGTAAGAACGTCCTTCCCCCTAAGCCAGACCTCCCCCAGCTAAACGAGCGCTTCTACTTGGGCGAGCGTTGAAGCAGGCATCCCACACCTGCTCTAAGCCCCCATAGGGACCCAGACTACTCTTTCATAGACATCACTCACCTAGTCAGGATCCTCGAAGGCAAGGGGAACGAGACAGATAGCAGTCACTGTTGGAAACAATGACCGAGACATCCCTGGAGATCCGATGGACGGATCTCTTAGCAAATCAGGCCATGCCTGGAGACGCCGAGAGCGTTCGTAATGGTGAAATCCGATCGAAAATCGGATGACAAATGAAGTGTCGACGTCACAAGCAACATTGAGCAGAGGTGTTTACCACTGTTTATGGTGGTTGTAACAAGTCAAGGAGCGACGGCCTTTGGACGACTTGCCGAGGCGAGATTCCTTGGCGTGGTTTTCCCATGCCTTGTTTAAAATCGCTGATATCGCCAAAACGACATCATCGATTTCTGCCGAAGTATTTCCGTGCCAGTCTAGCCACGGAGTTAAAGCGGAGGAGACAGCATCGCGATACGATGCTTCCTCCTCAGATCCCTTTTTGATGGACCACTTGGTAACCGGGACCAGAGATCCCGGGCCAGGCAGCACTAATGTCAGAGGAGCGTGATCAGACGTCCCCCTGGCTTCAGGTACGATCTCGCAGTACAGTACAAATCTAAGATCTGTAGGTACGAACATCAGGTCGATCACTGTGGGGTGAAAGCCCTGTTGAGGCCCCCTATCCACGGTAGTTCCGGTGAATAACCAGGTGAACAACCAGCTACCACATCTCTGTCACTCGTGCGGGAGCACGGTGATGGTCCACCTCATTCGTCTGGGGTGGTCAATCCTCGCTGGCCAGGAGTATGCAGACAGTTATTCCTCCCGCAAGGGGGGATTTACAGTGAATTAACACGGCCGCGCCTGATCTGACTTCGGTTGGATATGTGGCTGGGGGACCGTTCTGCACTGGTGGACAAGTTAATGGCTAGCTTCGGGAGGGGGGGCTCCCCCTCCAGATTATTGCCTTTCCTGGCTGAGAGGCCAACGTCTGTGGCACTGCCCGCCTAAAGTGGCTAAAACGAGGATATGGGGGAGGGGAAGCGTAGTTACCGTAGTACCCAAGTTTGTATCCTGCTCCGCGGACTGCGATCGAGCCCCGTGTTATAAATTGTTGACCCAAAAAAAAAAAAAAAAAAAAGCCCTGCTGAGGGGGGAAGTGGGTGGGGCCCTCCACCACAGGTAGGGCTCTAGTCAGGCCTAATGCCGTAGCCGTTTCCACTAAGTGGTCAGCGTGGATAGAGTGTTCAGGCCCCTGGGGGTCCCAGGAGGCGTGTCTCACGTTGAAGTCGCCACACATGAAATGTAGGCGAGGAATCAGCATGACGTTCTCAAACAAGACCGTGATGGCTGAGTGTTGGCTGTCCGAGTACACGTTAGCGAATAGCATGACGTCCTCCCCTATTCCCAATGAGAACAGAAGGATGTCATGATCATCGATCAGATCTCGTCTGAGACCCGGTCTTAGATTAGCGATGCTGTTCGCAAAGTATACAGCAACGCGTGGAGGGGAGTCGATGCCCGAGGGGCGCACTAATGTTCCCCAATTTGGGCTCATTGGTGCGCCTATAACTTCCTCCCCTTCCCTGTTGTGGGCAGAGGGGGCGTGTCTTATCAAACGCCAAGGTGGCTCTTGGATGAAAAGCAAGTCGTAATCATCTACGAAGTCTGCCAGTAAAGAGTCCATGTAACCCCAATTACGATTTACATTTTGACTAAATATGCGTAACTGTGGGGTAGATCTAAGTCTGTCCCTCATTTACGTTCGGCCACCGCGTCCTGCGGGATGGTAAGCAAGAGGGGAGCGAGAATTGCGTTTCGCACTCACCTCGTCGTAGCGTGCTTTGATCCAGTCACGGTCAAAGCGATGTCGCCAGAAGTTACATCGACGATCGTCGGATGCATGGTTTTTCCGGCAGTTTAGACACCTAGCCGGGTGAGGACAAGCTGCCCCCTCTGGGGTAGCGGGGACGGGAGGGTTCGCCTTAGCGTTTCCCTTACAACACCCTGCAAGGGCACGATGGTGCTCCTTACGGTGTGGACCTGCACAGATCGGACACTTGGTCTGTGGAGCTCTGCATGCCGGGGTGGGGTGCCCCCACTTCCAGCATCGTTGGCAAAGAGGCATCCCAGGGTTCGCCCTGGCTGCCCTCACATAAGCGACGTAGTGTCCAAATTGAACACCCCGTCCGATGAGAGCCTTAGCTCTTGCACCACTGACTGAGTCAGCGATGTTAAGGTATACGGTGCACGTATCCGACATCTTCGAATCGCGTACAACCCGAGGGGGGACTTGAAGTACTGTGAGGTCCGAGATTCCGGACTTTCCCAGGTGTGCAATGACGACGTCAGGCGTCAGGGCCTTGTCGTTAGCGATGTATGGCACGTCGACCAGCTTGAGGTACGACGTGGATGTGGGTAACGCTGCGTCAACTTGCAGCGCGAAGGGAAACGCCTTGTGGCCAGCTTCCTTGAAGCAGCGAAGGTCCTCCTCGGAGGCCACAACGTCTGTAGCTACTGATAAGTTACCAGCATGCATTGATGCGGACTGAGCCACTAGCTTAGAGTGGTGCAGTCCGAGGGTGACTCGGACGTGATCCAAGAAATCGGCAGGGTTCGTTTCCGCCCCAAGGGGGGGACGAACGTGGACCAGGACCTGTCGTCTCGACGGTCCATGGACAGTAGGCGAAGGCTTGGCAGCCTTCGGTTTGGAGGGACCAACATGCTGCTGTAGGTCAGCAAGCTTGTCGGTTGGAAGTTCAGGGAAGGCCTTGGCTAATCGCACAAGGCCATCCATGGAAGTGTTAGGTGCTCGCCCCCCAGGGAAGTGGGCGACCTGAGCAAAGGTCCCCCTGCCCGAGGGCCTGGTGGACCAGTTCACGGGGGGAGGTGGTCCTCTACCCCATGATGAAGAGACACCCCCTGCTGGGGGTTTAGGAAGAGGTCGAGCCCCTTTCGGGCCCCGGGTCCTCGCTGATTTGTGAGGGGGGGGGCGTTGCCCATCCCATCCCTCAAGGTGCTCCGTCATTGGGACGTCGTTGGGGTCGTTGGTGACAGTGCCTGACCTGGGTCGTTTACTGCCCCCAGCCATCCTGTCTATAGCACTCCGAAGCGTAGAGTTTCCAGAGTTGCGATCGAACCCAGCCTCGGCAGCTGCTGCCAGCACCGAGCCCAGTTGTTCCGCTATGAGCTGCCGTTCTTCAGCAGTTGGTCGTCTAGGTCCCGTCCTGTTAAGAACGACATGGAATCCTGTGGCGTACTCTCCCAAGTCACTGGCGAAGGTCTGGGGTCCACTCCAGTCATCGCTAGTCATCTCCATGTCCTGAATGACATGGGTAGAGAGGTTGTCGGCCACTTCATCAGCCCACGAAGCAGGTGTAGAAGGGGTAGCCGGAGGTGCAGGAGACGCAGTCGCATCCCTGGAAGATAACGCTGGCACGCTGAAGCGCTGTGCTCGCGGAGTGACAATGCCCGCCCCATAGGGGGAGGGGGTTGGTATAAGGGCAACCTAAGCCTCTAGCAAAGGGAAATCCGAAGTTAAAATTATACTACATAATACAGGCATTGGGGGCGCACCTAGCAAAGGGAAATCCGAAGAGAAAACTCTAAGGATCCCCTTGCTGATGCCCAGTATATGTGAAGACGACAAAAATCAAATATAACCTAAAAATAGAAAAAGGCGGAGATAGGCGGATCAAGGCCGCCGAATGACATCATACCAAGGGGTATGTGTCGGAAGGGGTACTCCGCCTCTAAATATAAAAGTGTCAACATATACAAACATGATAGCAAGGGAAAATTAGTAATAAAATCCGGAAAAATCATAGAAAATGAAGAATAGAAGGAAATGAGGTGGGGAAAAATATGGGACGAACATAAAAAATAGGAAAAACACACAGGGCACCCCCCTAGTCCCCTTACATCACCCCCTCTCTAAGATGCATCGCCCCGATGCATTCGAAATCGTATACGACCAAAGTCCGTGGCTTGAATGCGACGCGGTGCAGCAGTGTGCCGTCGGTGGAATTCCTTGATTAACCGAGGGGCATTTACGTCAGACTCTTCGACCCATGAGTTCTCCTCATACCCATAACCCTTCCAATGTACCAAATACTGGAGTTTTCCTCGACGCAAACGGCTGTCCAAGATTGACTCGACTTCATATTGGGGTTCTCCCTCGATCACTGTAGGTGGTGGTGGTGGGTGTGAATGGCGTCCCGGGAACGGATCTGGGGGAGCTGGAAGCAATTTGACGACATGGAAGACGGGATGGAGTCTGGACATGGAGGCTGGGAGGCGTAGACGATAGGCATGTGTTCCAACGCACTTGACAATGGGGAAAGGTCCCAAGAAGCGATGAGCGAGTTTCTTGGATGGACGTGTAGTGGAGATGTCACTGGAGTCAAGATAAACTCGATCACCAACCTTGTACTGAGGGGTTGGGGAGTGGCGCTGGTTGTAAAATCGCGCCATGTCGTCCTTCGCCTTTGCTAAGGCTGCCCTTGCCTCCTCCAAGCTATCCCTCATGCGTTCTGTGAACTCATTCACTGTCTCGATGTGTGAGGGAGTTTGGCGAGGTTCAAATCCCATGCGTGGATGTCGTCCAGTGTCTAAGAGGAAAGGGGTCTGTTGAGTGGAAGCATGGACATGGTTGTTGTATCCGAACTCGGCCAAAGGAAGGAGGTCATCCCAATCGTCCTGGCGTTCATTGACAAAGAGGCGGATGTACTGCTCTAGTTCCTGGTTGACTCGCTCCGTCTGGCCATCAGTTTGTGGGTGATAAGCAGTTGAAGCGAGGAGTTTGATCCCCAGGAGTCGGTACAGCTCACGAGTGAACTCTGCCATGAACTGAGGGCCACGATCCGAGAGGAAGGCACCAGGAAGTCCATGTAACTTCCACACGTGGTGGAGGTAGAGTCGAGCGGCACCTAGGGCACTGACAGTGGTGTGAGTGGGAATGAAGTGAGCGCGTTTTCCCACTGAGTCAACTGTGCACATCACCGCATCAAACCCATTTGACTCTGGCAATTCCACCACAAAGTCGACGCTGACGACATCCCAACGACTCTCTGGAACAGGAAGAGGGTGTAGCTCACCAATAGGCTTGCGACGAGGGACCTTGGTGCGTAAGCAAAGGTCACAAGTGCGACAATACTGACCAATGAGCCGTGACATTTGTGGCCACCAATAGTTCCGTGAGGTGAGCTCCAAGGTCTTCCAGCGTCCGGGGTGGCCAGCAATCTGTGAGTCATGGTGTTGGGATATGATGCGCCGGCGAAGGTCTGGGTCATTGGGAACATAGATGCGATCCCTGAAATACAACAAGTCCTCCTTTTCAGCCCACTCTGCCGCACGTAAGGAAAGGGTCGATCCCTTCCTCAGTTCTTTAACAGCTCGGGCGACAACATCCTCATGTAAACCGCTACGGTTTGCGCGACGAATGTCACGTAGAATGTCCCGCTCCTCGCCCTGGGGTACGATGCCTTCCAGTGCCCGAATGGTGAACAGGTCTGGCTGCAACAGCACAATGTTTTGGTTGTCACCGCTGCCATCCCCATGGTCTGCACGTCGGGATAGGGCATCGGTCTTCCCCATGCTGCGACCCGGACGGTGGTGCAAGGAGAAGTCGAATCTAGATAGATACAGGGACCAACGAGCTTGACGACGGTTCAATTTCTTGGCCGTCATGAAGTACTCGAGGTTCTTGTGATCCGTCCAAATTTCCACCTTGTGTTGGGCACCCTCGAGGAAGTGTCGCCACTCCTCAAGCGCACGCATTATCGCCAACATCTCCTTGTCGTGGATCTCGTAGTTTCTCTCTACAGCACTAAGGCTTTTGGAGTAGAACGCAACAGGATGCCACTTCTGGTCCTCCGGAGACTGCTGAGACAACACAGCGCCCGTCGCAAAGTCAGAACTGTCGGCTTCTACACGAAAAGGACGCGAATCGTCAGCAAAGGTAAGGATCGGAGCGGAAGTGACCATCTCCTTAAGCTTTTCGAACGCCTCCTGTTGTGCATTATCCCACCTCCATGCCTCCTTTCCTGTCAAGTCGAACAGCGGTCGTGCATGATGTGAGAAATCCTTGATAAAACGCCGATAAAAATTAATGAAGCCCAGGAAAGACTGCACCTCCTTCTTGTTCGTGGGTGTAGGCCAAGCTGTGACCCCATTTACCTTGATAGGATCCATCTCCACTTGACCCTCCGAGATAATCAGGCCGAGGTACTCGATCTTGGTCCTTTCGAACTCGCATTTGTCCTGACGAAGGTAGAGTTTGTACCGTCGAAGTCGCTCTAGGACGAGGCGCGTGATGCGACGGTGCTCTTCAACCGTGCGAGTGAAGATGAGGATGTCGTCGAGATAGATGCAGACAACGCCTTCGAGGATGAGGTCATGGAAGATGTCGTTCATCATGGTCTGAAAGGTGGCAGGGCTATTAGTAAGGCCAAAGAACATGACAAGCGGTTCAAAAAGACCACGGTTGGTACGAAAGGCTGCCTTCCACTCATCTCCCTCCTTTATCCTCACATTATTATAGCCCCAACGGACATCGAGCTTGGTGAAGTATCGGGCTCCACGGAGCTGGTTTACGAGTTCGGAGATGAGGGGTAGTGGGTAGCGATTTTTGACCGTGATGTTGTTGAGTCTTCTGTAGTCTTGAACCGGTCGAAGTGAGCCATCCTTCTTCTTGACAAAGAAAAAGGGAGAGGCCATGGGTGACTTCGATGGTCGAATACGTCCAGAGGCCAGGTGCTCGTCGATGAACTGGTCAAGCTGCCGTTGTTCCTCCGGAGAGAGAGGATAGACCTTGCAGGATGAAGGGGTTGCGCCGGGGGTGAGTTCGATCGCGTGATCCCATGGCTTACGCGCAGGAAGAGAGTCGAATGACTCCTTGGAGAACACGTCTTCAAACTCATGGAGATGAGGGAGTAAGGAGTTAGTAGAGGATTTAGCAGCGTTGTTTTTGTGGAAGGCCTCGGCGAGGCGTTGGGATATGTTTGATGTGGCACACACCTCATGCGATGAGCGAATCGCAGTGTAGAAGATCCGATCACCCTCCTCCACTTCCTCTGGGTCCTCATCATCATCATCCGAGTCCGGCATTAGATCAGGAACCCCTTCCAATTCCACTTCAGGTATAGGCAGGGGTCCAGCACGACACTTCTGAGTTCGTCGTATTGCCGCCTTCTGTCCACGACGTTCTTGCCTGGCTTCTGTGAAACACGTCCGACAGCGGGATGGACATCGGCTCATGGTAACCTCCCCGGTGCGCCAGTCGACCTCTGGGTTATGGTCTCGAAGCCATGGATATCCCAAAATCACCTTTTGCTTTCCTAATTGAGTGACAGCAAAAAGGGCACGCTCACTATGATCTTTGTAACGGAGAACCAGGTCTGCAACCTCTCGGATGGCACCAGCTTCATTTGGGGATCCATCCACGTTATATACAGGTATCGGACGTGAGAGTGAGCGAGTATTTAGACGATGTTGTTGTACCAGATGGGAATCGATGAAGAGACCAGTCGCACCAGAGTCCAGGAGCGCAGAAACACCGAGTATCTGTCCAGTGTCGGTCGTCTGCAGTTCGATGGCTAGGTTTAAGGAATGTGCAGAGGGAGTGGATGCCACAATATACTTGCGTGGTAGTTTACGCTCCCATGATTTAATTTTGGGACGTGGAGTAGAAGGAGAGATGGGGAGAGCAGGTACGTCTTTAGCCAACTTCGAAGGGTCAGAGAGGGGAGCAGTCACAGAAATGGATTCATTCTCCAGGGATTCAACTGACAAGACTTCAAAGCGGTTATGGACAGGCAGTGAGGGCGTACGATTCACTCGCTGCGAATAGGAAAATCCTGCTCCTCTACAACTTCCAGCTTAACCTCCTCTGCAACTTGATCCTTCGCTTCCTCAACATCTACAAGTGCCAACAGATCTTGCAGGAGTTCGTCTCGTCCCTCGGGGGTGAGCATGCGGATATCCTGACGATGGGGACACGCTCCAGCCCTGTGTCCAGGTTCCCCACAACGGTAGCAGAGATCCAACTTACGTGCACGGCTGCGGGCTGCATCAACATCCATTGGTACTGGGATATTGACGGCTGGTGTGGGAGTTTGACGAGCAGGAATGGGGTTAGGGCGGGGGAGGCTTCGATTGAAGGTGTAGGGTGTATGAGTGGTAGTTGGAGCACGGAATGCAGCATTAAACGCTGCATTTGTGAGTCGGTTCTCGTCACAGAGTGAAGCAGCTTCATACCAAGCAAGGATATCATCGTCCGCTGGGCGCCCTTCCAACATCTGTGCAATCTGGTCCTGAATTTCTCGGTTGAGCCCCCGTCGGAACTTCACCACCACTGGTAACCCACTCCCATACCCTGCCATGTCCACCAAATCCTTGAACTCATCGATATAGTCGTCCACGGATCGACGTCCCTGGTGGTAAGTGGATGACTCAAGTCGTGTCACTGCTCGGTGGCGTTCATTGAGGGGGCAGAAGTGGCGTACGAACTCAGCTCGAAAGTCCCCCCAAGTGGAGAAAGGTAGAGAACCGAGTTCTTTAGTTTGACGTAGGATACGGTCCACATAGAGATAGGCGCGTTCAGATTTCATGTATGTGAAGGCCCAATAAATTTTTGCAGCCTCATCGACGAATTGATGCGACTGGAGACTAATGTATAACTCACAGGAATTAAGGAATGCACGTCCCTGCGCACGTGCACCATTAAATTCGGCGGGGGGGGACGGTTTGATCTGGGCACGTTCTTTAGTGGACGCGTTTGGCAAAACATCGTTGTTGGGTGCGCTTGGAGTCGTGAAGGGGGAACTATTAGTCGTAGGGTTAGCCTGGAGGGTCCTAACGAAGTTTTCAATCGTAGATTTAAGCGAGTCGATTTGCGCGCGCATTCCGGAAACGTCGCTTTCAAGCGCGTCGAAGCGTTCTGATGCGTCCATGTCGCTAGGGAGCGCGTTTGGCGAAAATGGCGGCGCAATAAAGGCGAGAGTATCTGGAACGGTGTGTAGGGACTCTGTGGAGCTTTGGGAAGCGTCGTCCAGTCCGTACCTGCCTATTTTGGGCAGCGCGTTCGCGATTTTCGGGCCTTAGGGGAGAGTTTTCTACTATAAGGGCAACCTAAGCCTCTAGCAAAGGGAAATCTGAAGTTAAAATTATACTACATAATACAGGCATTGGGGGCGCACCTAGCAAAGGGAAATCCGAAGAGAAAACTCTAAGGATCCCCTTGCTGATGCCCAGTATATGTGAAGACGACAAAAATCAAATATAACCTAAAAATAGAAAAAGGCGGAGATAGGCGGATCAAGGCCGCCGAATGACATCATACCAAGGGGTATGTGTCGGAAGGGGTACTCCGCCTCTAAATATAAAAGTGTCAACATATACAAACATGATAGCAAGGGAAAATTAGTAATAAAATCCGGAAAAATCATAGAAAATGAAGAATAGAAGGAAATGAGGTGGGGAAAAATATGGGACGAACATAAAAAATAGGAAAAACACACAGGGCACCCCCCTAGTCCCCTTACAGTTGGAGAGCCTCTTTGGGTCCTATGAGGGCCCACTGAGGGAGCAATCTGTGTGGATCTGCGGCTTGAAGAGAGCCGCAGAGAGTCAATTGGATCGTCGCCAGGAGTTCTGGGCATACCCGATCTAGAGAGTCCCCCCTCGTCCATCGCTTCG
Organism: Tricholoma matsutake; assembly: GCA_026075535.2. Classification (NCBI taxonomy): domain Eukaryota; kingdom Fungi; phylum Basidiomycota; class Agaricomycetes; order Agaricales; family Tricholomataceae; genus Tricholoma; species Tricholoma matsutake. The sequence continues at coordinate 8,233,006 of AP026543.1, read as the reverse complement.
CCCGATCTCCCCCCTCTTCTCGAGAATGATTCTGACATGCGTTGGTAAGATGCTGGTTGTACCGGATCGCTGAGATCGTAGACGGATGGAGCTGCAAATTAGAAAAACGGTGTCGACGAGATTTTTGTGGCTGTGCACGTCGCGGTATGAAGACAAGAAGCGCGGTTGCCTATAATGTGGCATCAGATCGAGTAGTCGATCTGAGCATTCTTGATGGACTTGATCCGGTGCCTGAAAGGGCCTGGATCTCGTTCTCCGTCACGGAAATGAAAGAAGCGCTAAACGCGTGTTCTTCCCGTTCCGCTCCAGGTCCCGATCACGTCACTTGGTCACACCTAAAACACTGGTGTAGCAACCCGGAAGTGGCAGGGCTCATCACCCACATTGCCGAGGCGTGCATCACCGCTGGCCATTGGCCAGCACACTTCACGGAATCCCTGTCGGTTATCATCCCGAAACCAGGGAAGCCCAACTACTCTACACCCAAGTCATTCAGGCCCATCGTGCTCCTGAACACTTTGGGTAAATTAGTCGAAAAGATGTTGTCTAGGCGACTTCAGTTTGACGGTGTCGCACACGAGGCCTTCGAACAGAACCAGTTCGGAGGCGTCGCCCAGCGTTCCACTGAGGATGCAGGTATCTACCTTACCCACCTGGTTAGAGCTGGGTGGGCTAAAGGACTCAAAACAAGCGTTGTCGCCTTCGACATCGCTCAGTTCTTCCCCTCCTTGAACCATTTTTTTTTTTTTTTGGGGTCAACAATTTATAACGGGGGGCTCGATCGCAGTCCGTGGGTCAAGATACAAACAAGGTACTACTAAGACTACGCATTCCCTATGTCCGCATCCCACACCAGGTCCCTTGCAGAAGCCACGTTACGGCGGGCGTACCAGCGTTGTCCTCTCAGACAGGAAAGGCAATAATCTGTAGGGGAGGGGCCCCCCCTACAAAGGCTAGCCGTTAGTTCGCTGTCTGGTGCTATCTCGGTCCCCCCGGCCACATATCCGACCGAAGTCAGATCAGGCGCAAGCAGTGTCAATTCACCGTAAGTCCTCCCTTGCGGGAAGAGTAACCGTCTTTCACCAGACAACGAGGATTGACCACCCCGGGTGAGTGAGGTGGACCATCACTGTGTCCATGCACAAGTGACAGTGACGAGGCAGCTGGTTATTCACCGGAACTGCCGTAGCTGGTTATTCACCGGAGCTACTGTAGGTAGGGGGTCAAGGCCCCCCCCTCGAGCAAATGCTACTCTGAGCATGCACTTGGTGACATCATCCCCCCCGCAGTGGGGGGAAGGTAAAGGGCGGCGACATAATGTCACCATCCCGACAACAGCCCTAGTGGGCGGTGAAGAGAAGGGGGGGTCCCCTTCTTCAAGCTCGGCGTGGACGTTGGCAGGGGCCACGAGGACGTCGACGCCATTCCGGGGACAAGGGTTCCTCGGTTGGGGGCTCTGCCGCTGGTGGAGCAGACTGAGCCACCTGCATCGCCGCATAGGAAGCCTGGAAGGCTGCCGGAGACGTAAGGTCGAGGGGAGCTGATGCCGCGCGAAGCGACTCCATCATGCTCCCTGAAAATCGCCAGGTGGTGGTGAAGAGCTCCCACGCCATCTGACGCCAAGAGTTCCTGTCGTTGAGAGGAACTGCGGATACACGGACGGTACCTACAAATGAGGTCATCATGTCCAGTAGATGTAACATGGCATCAGAGGTGGCTTCGATTTCCAACCTCTGATCCCTAGATAGCGGCACTTCGTCCTCCACCAACTCGGGGATGGGGGGCCAAGGCGGTAACGGGGCAGGGGGTGCCTCCGGATAAAGGAGCTCAGCGATACCGAGCTCCTGTGAGTATATATCCTCCTTGGGGAGGCTACGAGCCCAGCGCTTGTGTTCGATGTTGACACCAAGTGCCCATCGTACACGATCGATCGTTTTCCTCGAGGAGAGCCTAGGCCCCCCCTCGGCAAAAGCGAGAGCCTCCTGCATGGCAAGAGAGTCATCGTCATCATCATCGTTAGGGTTGGAGAGGTCTTCCCCGGCCCATAGATCTCTAGCTGCCCTAAAAGCAGCTGCTACCTCCGATTCGTCTTGGACGAACCGGGTGTCGTAGTCTTGGACGCCATCATCAAAGATGTCGCCCGTGATCAAAACGGGGTCGTGTAGACCCCGATGTGGTGGTTGTTGGCCTCTGGTACGCCGTTTGGGCATTGAGAGTATGTGTGTTAGTGCTAGTAGATGATGGTAAGAATCAAAATATGCAGCGTGGAATCGATAACGGCTGGTCCCTTATCTACGTTCCGGGTCCACCCGATCCAGCCTCCAAACGCTCCGAGGGGGCGAGCAAGCCGCACATCCTGCTGCCTAGTAGGAGAATATTGAACCCGGGTCATAACACCCTAGAAGAGTGAGCACCGGAGGTAGAGAGTTGGCGGAGAGCGGCGGCCGCCAGGGCGTCGACCTAGCCGCCAGGGGGCACCATCGCCCGGCCCCTTTTAACGATGGTGTATTCCAACAGGTAGTCAGTGTAGCATGTCTCTAGTAATAGAAACTCACAGAGCATGGAGGCTGGAAGCCTCCCAGACAGCCAGCAATCCAGTGATAACGTCCCTTCTCCCTAAGCCAGACCTCCCCCAACTAAATGAGTGTGTCGACTTGGGCGAGCATTGAAGCAGGCATCCCACACCCACTCTAAGCCCCCAGAGGGACCCAGACTACTCTTTCATAAACAACACTCACCTAGTCAGGATCCTCGAAGCCCAGGAGAACGAGACAGATAGCAGCCATTGTCAAAAACAATGACCGGGGCATCCCCGGGGATCGGATGGACGGATCTCTTAGCAAATCAGGGCAGGCCTGGAGACGCCGAGAGCGTTCATGATGGTGAAATCCGATCGAAAATCGGACCAAAATTGGAGTCTCGACGTTGCTACCAACATCGAGCAGGAGTGTTTACCACTGTTTATGGTGGTTGTAACAAGTCAAGGAGCGTTGTATCCTTCCTTGAACCATCAGGTTCTGTTGGAAATCATCTCTCGGTCAGGGTTTCCTGCGCAAGTAGTAAACTTCTTCCGATCATATCTAGTCGGTCGCAAAACGACCTACAAATGGAACGCTTTCTCATCTGGCTCCTTTGCAGCCGATGTGGGAGTGGGTCAAGGCTCTGCCTTGTCCCCTGTCTTATCAGCGTTGTACTTAACGCCCATTATGAAGCTCTTCAGAAGAAGCGAGATTGGCAGAGATGTCGATCTTATGTCGTATGTGGACGATGGCACCCTCATCGCCCGCTCTCCACAGTTGGAGGATAACCTCCCCCTCCTTAAAGAAGCGTATGGCTGGATCTTCCAGGCATTCACCTCCCTCGGACTTGTCCTGGAACACGACAAGTCTGAGATATTTCATTTCTCAAGGGCGAGGAGTTTTACTCCCCTACCCATCGATCTTGGATTTGCTCCCTACACGAGCAATACCCCTCTCAAGCCCAAGGTTACCTGGAGGTACCTCGGATTCTTTTTCGATCACAAACTCTCCTTTAAGGAGCACATGCGATTCTACTCCACCAAAGCCCTTACTACCGCAAGGGCGATGGGAATGCTCGGCAATTCCGTCAGAGGGCTAACCCCCATGCAGAAACGCCTACTGTACCGCTCGTGTGTTGTGCCTATCATGACATACGGACTGAGACTCTGGCACTTCAAAGGCGCTCGCGTCAAGGGTGTCATCAAAACATTGGCCCAGGTGCAGTCCATCGCTGCTCGCTGGATCCTTGGTGCATTCCGTACCACCCCCATTGGTGGTTTGGAGAGTATCGCGGGACTGCTGCCTATGCAGCTGTTACTGCGTCGTCTAGTCGACAGAGGGGTATTCAGAACCCCCCTATTGGCTCCATCACACTCCCTAAGAGCGATCTTAGGGCCCAATCACGTTGGCACCACCCACTCTCATGAGCTAGGTCTCTGGGGAGGGAACATGCTCGACACACTTAACCTGCAAGGCCCATCTGTAGCCTCGGCTGCAGCTCTGGCCCTCGTACCAGGCGATGAATTCGACCCCTTTGGGGAAGAAAACACACCTGGAAACAGAGTGAAGGACTTATTCCCCACTCGCTTCTCCTCTCATCGCCTCACCTCCAAGGAGGATGGAGCGAGGAATTCTTACAGGAGTGACCTCGATAAGGCCTGGGCTTCTGCCCAGGTCGAGGAAGACACTCTTGTCGTTGCAGTGGACGCTTCGGTGCCCACAGATGCCAAATTTCAAGCTGTCGCCTGCGCCCTCGTCTTCGGACAGGGAGAACAGGTAGATCGCGTTGTCTCAGCTTCTGGGAGGAGAACCCCCCCAGAAGTCGAACTCTTTGCTCTCCAACTGGGCGTCTCAGCTGCTTGCAGCAGAGGATGCAAAAAGTTGGTGATTTTCTCGGATTCTACTATGGGCATTGAGTCCCTAATAGATCCAAAACCACGCTCTGGGCAAATCTTTGCCCTGGACGCTTGTCGCTCCCTTCGTCCCTGGCTAGCCGGAGACGAGGAGAGAAACGTCACATTCTGGCATGTCCCCTCGAAATTCGAGTGGAACGTACACAAGATGGCTCATGATGTAGCTACATCTACCAAGATCTCCATGGGCAGACACCCGCGGACGTCTTTAGACTACCTTAAAAATCAGGTCGAGAAGGCCGTTTGTAAGGACTGGCACACCCGGTTTGCAGATCCTGCGTACCGTGGACGACACTTCTACCAACTCAAGGGAGTAGGTGGAAAACCTGTATTACCCTCGACTCACAAAGGTGGGCCTTGGCTGAAAGTAATGGGAAGCAACACCACATTGACTTCTCGTTCGACTCACATGATCACTGGCCATGCTCCCATAGGGACCGAAAACTCTCCTTCAAGGAGCATACACGGTTCTACTCCACCAAAGCCCTCACCACTGCGAGGGCGATGGGGATGCTCGGCAATTCTGTCAGAGGGTTAACCCCTATGCAGAAGCGCCTTCTCTACCGTTCGTGCGTCGTACCTATTATGACATATGGACTCAGATTATGGCACTTCAAAGGCGCTCGCGTCAAAGGTGTCATCAAAACATTGGCCCAGGTGCAGTCTATTGCTGCTCGCTGGATCCTTGGTGCATTCCGTACTACCCCTATTGGTGGTTTGGAGAGTATCGCAGGACTGCTGCCTATGCAGCTGTTACTGCGTCGTTTAGTCGACAGAGGGGTATTCAGAACCCCTTTACTGGCTCCATCACACCCCCTAAGAGCGATCTTAGGGCCTAATCATGTCGGCACCACCCACTCTCATGAGCTTGGACTCTGGGGGGGGAACGTGCTTGACACACTGAACCTGCAAGGTCCATCTGTCGCCTCGGCTGCAGCTTTGGCCCTGGTACCAGGCGATGAGTTCGACCCCTTCGGGGAAGAAAACACACCTGGAAACAGAGTTAAGGATTTATTCCCCACTCGCTTCTCCTCTCATCGTCCCACCTCTAAGGAGGATGGGGCGAGGAATACCTACAGGAGTGACCTCGATAAGGCCTGGGCTTCTGCCCTGGTCAAGGACGACACTCTCGTCGTTGCAGTGGACGCCTCAGTGCCCACAGATGCCAAATTTCAGGCTGTCGCCTGCGCTCTTGTCTTTGGACAGGGAGAGCAGGTCGATCGCGTTGTCTCAGCCTCTGGGAGGAGAACCCCCCCAGAGGTCGAACTCTTCGCTCTCCAACTGGGCGTCTCAGCTGCTTGCAGCAGAGGATGCAGAAAGTTGGTGATATTCTCGGATTCTACTGTGGGCATTGAGTCCATAATTGATCCCAAACCCCGCTCTGAGCAAATCTTTGCTCTGGACGCATGTCGCTCCCTCCGTCCCTGGCTATCCGGAGACGAGGAGAGGAACGTTACATTCTGGCACGTTCCCTCGAAGTTCGAGTGGAACGTACACAAGATGGCTCACGATGTAGCTACATCTACCAAGATCTCCATGGGCAGACACCCGCGGACGTCTTTAGACTACCTTAAAAATCAGGTCGAGAAGGCCGTTTGCAAGGACTGGCACACCCGGTTTGCAGATCCTGCATACCGGGGACGACACTTCTACCAACTCAAGGGAGTAGGTGGGAAGCCCGTTTTACCCTCGACTCACAAAGGTGGGCCTTGGCTGAAAGTTATGGGGGGTAACACTACGGTGACCTCCCGTTCAACTTGCATGATTACTGGCCATGCTCCCATAGGGGAGTATCGTCAACGTCTATCCCTCGACGGGGAATACCAGTGTTGGTGCCTTGGCCCCGAGATACAAACTCGAGACCACTTACTACGCGTCTGCCCCAAGGTGGATCGCAAAGAAACTCGCGCAAGCCCAGACTCAGTCGAAGGCTTCCACGAATTTATGGACAATAATCCTGCACTAGGATCGTTCAACTCACTTGCGTGGGACCCAGGATAGGTTGTGCGCGCAGGGCGTATGACCCCCGTCTGGTTCTAGCTAGTGTTATCGGTATGTCGGGGTGGCCGTAGGGCGCCAGACGAGTCCGTTAACCCTCATAAAGGGGGCCCACCCGTGTTCAGGAGCGACTGTCAGGGAGGGGGGACACAAACCTAGATACTGGTTCGGGGAGGCGCCTGAGCGCCTCCAGATCCTCTGTCGGTTGAGCGTTACGGCTTTGACGCCGACTACGCCTTCCTTTCTGAGCTGAGAGGCTCACGTCGGGGCGGCAGTTTCCCCTAAATCTTGCACACATACCCCTAGGGATTCGGGGAACACGACATCGTCAAGCTCGAGTTGTCGGTACGCCACCACTGGCAAGTCCGTTTACTCGATAAAGGGGGCCCCCTTAGTGGTCGTTGCAGCTATCCAGGTGGTTGGTGCAAAGATCAGCAGGAGGAGGACTTGGGCTGGGCGTAGTGTACTTTGTTTGTATGTCTCTACCGCGGACTGCGATCGGGCGCCGCGTTATAAACTTTTGACCCAAAAAAAAAAAAAAAAAAAATGCTCCCATAGGGGAGTATCATCAACGTTTATCCCTCGACGGGGAATACCAATGTTGGTGCCTTGGTCCCGAGATACAAACTCGAGACCACTTACTACGCGTCTGCCCCAAGGTGGATCGCAAAGAAACTCGTGCAAGCCCTGACTCCGTCGAAGGCTTCCACAAATTCATGGACAATAACCCTGCTTTAGGGTCATTCAACTCACTTGCGTGGGATCCAGGATAGGTTGTGCGCGCAGAGCGTATGACCCCCGTCTGGTTCTGGCTAGTGTTATCAGTATGTCGGGGTGGCCGCAGGGCGCCAGACGAGTCCGTTAACCCTCATAAAGGGGGCCCACCTGTGTTCAGGAGCGACTGTCAGGGAGGGGGGACACGAAACCAGGTACCGGTTCGGGGAGGCGCCTGAGCACTTTCAGATCCACTGTCGGTTATACGTTGCGACGATTCCAGTCGACTACGCTCTCCTTTCCGAGCTGAGAGGCTCACGTCGGGGCGGCAATCTCCCCTAAATCTTGCACTCATACCCGTAGGGATCGGGGAACACAACATCGTCAAGTCCGGGTTGTCAGTACGCCACCACTGGCAAGTCCATTTACTCAATAAAGGGGGCCCCCTTAGTGGTCATCGCAGCTATCCAGGTGGTTGGTGCGAAGATTAGCAGGAGGAGGACTTGGGCTGGGCATAGTGTACTCTGCTTGTACGTCTCTACCGCGGACTGCGACCGGGCGCCGCGTTATAAATTTTTGATCCAAAAAAAAAAAAAAAAAAAAGATCTCCGTGGGCAGACACCCGCGGACGTCTTTAGACTACCTTCAAAACCAGGTCGAAAAGGCCGTTTGTAAGGATTGGCACACCCGGTTCTCAGACCCGGCGTATCATGGTCGGCATTTCTACCAGCTCAAGGGAGTAGGCGGAAAACCGGTATTACCCTCGACTCACAAAGGTGGGCCTTGGCTGAAAGTTATGGGGAGCAACACTACGTTGACTTCCCGTACAACTCGTATGATCACTGGCCACGCTCCTATAGGGGAGTATCGCCAACGTCTGTCCCTCGACGGGGAATACCAATGTTGGTGCCTTGGTCCTGACATACAAACTCGGGACCATCTGCTACGCGTCTGCCCCAAGGTGGATCGCAAGGAGACTCGTGCTAGCCCAGACTCTGTTGAAGGCTTCCACGAATGCATGGACAACAATCCTGCACTAGGATCGTTCAACTCACTCGCGTGGGATCCAGGATAGGTTGTGTGCGCAGGGCATATGACCCTCGTCTGGTCCAGGCTAGTGCTATCGGTATGTCGGGGTGGCCGTAGGGCACCAGACGAGTCCATTAACCCTCATAAAGGGGGCCCACCCATGTTCAGGAGCGACTGTCAGGGAGGGGGGACACAAAACTAGGTACTGGTTCGGGGAGGCGCCTGAGCGCTTCCAGATCCTTTGTCGGCTGTGCGCTATGGCTTCTACGCTAAATGTGCCTTCCTTTCCGAGCTGAGAGGCTCACGTCGGGGCGGCAGTTTCCCCTAAATCTTGCACACATACCCGTAGGGATTCGTGGAACACGACGTCAAGCTCGAGTTGTCGGTATGCCACCACTGGCAAGTCCGTTTACTCGATAAAGGGGGCCCCCTTAGTGGTTGTTGCAGCTATCCAGGTGGTTGGTGCGAAGATCAGCAGGAGGAGGACTTGGGCTGGGCGTAGTGTACTTTGTTTGTATGTCTCTACCGCGGACTGCGATCGGGCGCCGCGTTATAAACCTTTGACCCAAAAAAAAAAAAAAAAAAGTCATCGAGTGCATGCACATGTGTGCATTTGCTCAAGGGGGGCCTCGGCCCCCTACTTACGGTGGTCACGGTGAATAACCAGGTGAACAACCACCTGCCTCGTTACTGTCACTCATGCACAACACGGTGATGGTCCACCTCATTTGTCTGGGGTGGTCAATCCTCGTTGGCTGGAAAAATGCAGACGGTTATTCCTCCCGCAAGGGGGGATTTACGGTGAATTAACACTGCTGCGCCTGGTCTGGCCTCAGTCAGACATGTGGCTGGGGGACCGTTTGCTCCAGTGGGTGATCTAATCGCTAACTTCAGGAGGGAGGGGCTCCCCCTCCAGATTATTGCCTTTCCTGGCTGAGAGGCCAACGTCTGTGGCACTGCCCGCCTAAAGTGGCTAAAACGGGGACCTGAGTAGGAGATGGGTGAGGGGAATGCGTAGATAAAGTAGTACCCAAGTTTGTACCCTGCTCCGCGGACTGCGTTCGAGCCCCGCGTTATAAATTCTGATCCAAAAAAAAAAAAAAAAAGAGCCCGGGCCAGGTAGCACTAACGTCAGGGGAGCGTGGTCAGACGTCCCCCTGGCTTCAGGTACAATCTCACAGTACAGTACAAATCTAAGATCTGTAGGTACAAACATCAGGTCGATCACCGTGGGGTGAAGACCCTGTTGAGGGGGGAAGTGGGTAGGGCCCTCCACTACTGGTAGGGCTCTAGTCAGGCCTAATGCCGTAACCATTCGACGCTCCTTGACTTGTTACAACCACCATAAATAGTGGTAAACACCTCTGCTCAACGTTGCAAGCGACGTCGACACTTCAATTTTCGTCCGATTTTCGATCGGATTTCACCATCACGAACGCTCTCGGCGTCTCCAGGCTTGCCCTGATTTGCTAAGAGATCCGTCCATCCGATCTCTGTGGATGCCCCGGTCATTGTTTTTGACAATGGCTGCTATTCATCTCGTTCTCCTGGGCTTCGAGGATCCTGACTAGGTGTGTGTTGTCTATGAAAGAGTAGTCTAGGTCCCTCTGGGGGCTTAGAGTGGGTGTGGGATGCCTGCTTCAACGCTCGCCCAAGTCGACACACTCGTTTAGTTGGGGGAGGTCTGGCTTAGGGAGAAGGGACGTTATCACTGGATTGCTGGTTGTCTGGGAGGCTTCTAGCCTCCATGCTCTGTGAGTCTCTATTACTAGAGACATGCTACACTGACTACCCGTTGGAATACACCATCGTTAAAAGGGGCCGGGCGATGGTGCCCCCTGGCGGCTAGGTCGTCACCCTGGTGGCCGCCATTCTCCACCAACTCTCTACCTCCGGTGCTCACTCTTCTAGGGTGTCATGACCCGGGTTCAACATTCTCCCACTTGGCAGCAGGATGTGCGGCTTGCTCGCCCCCTCGGAGCATTCGGAGGCTGGATCGGGTGGACCCGGAATGTAGATAAGGGACCAGCCGTTATCGATTCCACGCTGCGTATTTTGATTTTTACCATCATCTACTAGCACTAACACACACTCTCTCAATGCCCAAACGGCGAACCAGAGTCCAACCACCACATCGGGGTCTACGCGACCCCGTTCTGATCACGGGCGACATCTTTGATGATGACGTCCAAGACTACGACACCCGGTACGATCAAGACGATCCGGATGTAGCTACTGCCCTACGGGCAGTTAGAGATCTATGGGCTGGAGAAGACCTCTCCGACCCTGAGGATGACGAGGACTCTCTTGCTATGCAAGAGGCCCTCAATTACGCCGAGAGCAGCCCCAAGCTGGCCTCGAGGCAAACGATAGACCGTGTGCTGTGGGCGCAGGACGTCCATGTCGCACATAAACGATGGACTCGCAGTCTCGAACGCGAGGACATGTACTCACAGGAGCTCGGCATGGCCGAGCTCTTCTATCCGGAGGCATCCCCTGCCCCGTTACCGCCTTTGCCCCCCATCCCTGAGCTGGTGGAGGACGAAGCGCCGTTATCTGTGAATGAGAGGCTGGAAATCGAAGCCACCTCTCATGCCATGCTACACCAACTCGACGCGATGACCATGTTCGTTGGTACCGTCCGTACGTCCGCCGTTCCCCCTGCAGAGAGGAACGCATGGCGCCAAATGGCCTGGGAGTTATTCACGACCACCTGGCGATTATCTGAGACGATGTCGGCGGAACTAGCAGCCGTTCCGACACCTCTCGACCTCACATCTCCGGCAGCCTTCCGGGCTTCCTACGCGGCGGTGCACACCGCTCAACCAGAGCCTCAATCTGGGGAACCCTCGTCCCCAGCACGGCGCCGTCGTCCTCGTGGTCCTCGTGGACAGCAGCGCCGCAACTAGTACAGAGGGCTATCCCCCTCTACATTCACGGCACCAAGTAACTGGTGGCCATTATCGGGATGGTGACATGTTGTCGCTTCCCTATACCTTCCCCCCACTGCGGGGGGGACGATGTCATCGAGTGCGTGCACATGGGTGCATTTGCTCGAGGGGAGTCTTGGCCCCCTACTTACGGCGGTCACGGTGAATAACCAGGTGAACAACCACCCGCCTCATTACTGTCACTCGTGCACAACACGGTGATGGTCCACCTCACTCGTCTGGGGTGGTCAATCCTCGTTGGCTGGAAAAACGCAGACGGTTATTCCTCCCACAAGGGGGGATTTACGGTGAATTGACACTGCTGCGCCTGGTCTGACCTTGGTTGGACATGTGGCTGGGGGACCGTCTGCTCCAGAGGGCGATCTAATGGCTAACTTCGGGAGGGGGGGGCGCCCCCTCCAGATTATTGCCTTTCCTGGCTGAGAGGCCAATGTCTGTGGAACTGCCCGCCTAAAGGTGGCTAAAACGGGGACCTGAGTGGGATATGGGCGAGGGGAACGCGTAGATAAAGTAGTACCCAAGTTTGTACCTTGCTCCGCGGACTGCGCTCGAGCCCCGCGTTATAAATTCTGATCCAAAAAAAAAAAAAAAAAAAAAAAAAAATGCCGTAACCATTTCCACTAAGTGGTCAGCATGGATTGCGTGTTCAGGCCCCTGGGGATCCCAGGAGGCATGCCTCACGGTGAAATCGCCACACATGAAGTGTAAGTGTGGGATTGTCATGACGTTCTCGAATAAGAGCGTGATGGCTGAGTGTTGGCTATCTGAATAGATGTTATTATTTTTTTTTTCTTGGGTCAAAAGTTTATAACGCGCCGCCTGATCGCAGTCCGCGGTAGAGACATACAAAGAGAGTACACTACGCCCAGCCCAAGTCCTCCTCCTCCTAATCCTCACACCAACCACCTGGATAGCTGCAATGACTACTAAGGGGGCCCCCTTTATCGAGTAAACGGACTTGCCAGTGGTGGCATACTGACAATCCGGACATGACGATGTGGTGTTCCCCGAGACTCTACGGGTATGTGTGCAAGATTTAGGGGAAACTGCCGCCCCGACATGAGCCTCTCAGCTCGGAAAGGAAAGCGTAGTCGACTGGGGTCACCATAACGCATAACCGACATAGGATCTGGAAGCGCTCAGGCGCCTCCCCGAACCAGTACCTAGTTTCGTGTCCCCCCTCCCTGACAGTCGCTCCTGAACACGGGTGGGCCCCCTTTATGAGGGTTAACGGACTCGTCTGGCGCCCTACGGCCACCCGAACATACTGATAACACTAGCCAGAACCAGACGGGGGTCATACACCCTGCGCGCACAACCTATCCTGGATCCCACGCAAGTGAGTTGAACGACCCGAGGACCGGGTTGTTGTCCATGAATTCATGGAGGCCCTCGACGGAGTCAGGGCTTGCACGAGTTTCTTTGCGATCCACCTTGGGGCAGACGCATAGTAAGTGGTCTCGAGTTTGAATGTCGGGACCCAGGCACCAGCATTGGTATTCCCCGTCGAGGCAAAAATGCTCCTTGACTTGTTACAACCACCATAAACAGTGGTAAACACTCCTGCTCGATGTTGGTAGCAACGTCGAGACTGCAATTCTTGTCCGATTTTCAATCGGATTTCACCATCACGAACGCTCCTGGTGTCTCCAGGCTTGCCCTGATTTGCTAAGTGATCTGTCCATCCGATCCCCGGGGATGCCCCAGTCATTGTTTTTGACAATAGCTGCTATCTGTCTCGTTCTCCTGGGCTTCGAGGATCCTGACTAGGTGAGTGTTGTTTATGAAAGAGTAGTCTGGGTCCCTCTGGGGGCTTAGAGTGGGTGTGGGATGCCTGCTTCAATGCTCGCCCAAGTCGACACACTCGTCTAGGTGGGGGAGGTCTGGCTTAGGGAGGAGGGACATTATCACTGGACTGCTGGTCGTCTGGGAGGCTTCCAGCCTCCATGTTCTGTGAGTTTCTACTACTAGAGACATGTTATACTGACTACCCGCTGGAATACACCATCGTTAAAAGGGGCCGGGCGATGGTGCCCCCTAGCGGCTAGGCCTACACCTTGGTGGCCGCTTCTCACCACCATCCCTCTACCTCCGGTGCTCACTCTCCTAGGGTGGCATGACCCGGGTTCAATCTTCTCCCACTAGGCAGCAGGATGTGCGGCTTGCTCGCCCCCTCGGAGCGTTCGGAGGCTGGATCGGGTGGACCCAGAATGTAGATAAGGGACCAGCCGTTATCGATTCCATGCTGCGTATTTTGATTCTTACCATCATCTACTAGCACTAACACACACTCTCTCTAGAGATCTATGGGCCGGGGAAGACCTCTCCGACCCTAACGATGATGACGACGACGACTCTCTTGCCATGCCGCTCCTTGACTTGTTACAACCACTATAAACAGTGGTAAACACTCCTGCTCGATGTTGGTAGCAACGTCGAGACTCCAATTTTGGTCCGATTTTCGATCGGATTTCGCCATCACGAACGCTCTCGGCGTCTCCAGGCTTGCCCTGATTTGCTAAGAGATCCGTCCATCCGATCTCTGTGGATGCCCCGGTCATTGTTTTTGACAATGGCTGCTATTCATCTCGTTCTCCTGGGCTTCGAGGATCCTGACTAGGTGTGTGTTGTCTATGAAAGAGTAGTCTAGGTCCCTCTGGGGGCTTAGAGTGGGTGTGGGATGCCTGCTTCAATGCTCGCCCAAGTCGTCACACTCGTCTAGGTGGGGGAGGTCTGGCTTAGGGAGGAGGGACATTATCACTGGACTGCTGGTCGTCTGGGAGGCTTCCAGCCTCCATGTTCTGTGAGTTTCTACTACTAGAGACATGTTATACTGACTACCCGCTGGAATACACCATCATTAAAAGGGGCCGGGCGATGGTGCCCCCTAGCGGCTAGGCCTACACCTTGGTGGCTGCTTCTCACCACCATCCCTCTACCTCCGGTGCTCACTCTCCTAGGGTGGTATGACCCGGGTTCAATCTTCTCCCACTAGGCAGCAGGATGTGCGGCTTGCTCGCCCCCTCGGAGCGTTCGGAGGCTAGATCGGGTGGACCCAGAATGTAGATAAGGGACCAGCCATTATCGATTCCACGCTGCGTATCTTGATTCTTACCATCATCTACTAGCACTTACGCATATACTCTCAATGCCCAAACGGCGAACCAGAGGCCAACAACCACCACATCGGGGTCTACGCGACCCCGTTTTGATCACGGGCGACATCTTTGATGATGGCGTCCAAGACTACGACACCCGGTTCGTCCAAGACGAATCGGAGGTAGCAGCTGCTTTCAGGGCAGCTAGAGATCTATGGGCCGGAGAAGACCTCTCCGACCCTAACGATGATGACGACGATGACTCTCTTGCTATGCAAGAGGCTCTTCTTTTTGCCGAGGGGGGGCCTAGGCTTTCCTTGAGGAAAATGATCGATCGTGTATGATGGGCACTGGGTGTCGACGTCGAACACAAGCGCTGGACTCGTAGCCTCCCAAAGGAGGATATATACTCACAGGAGCTTGGCATCACTGAGCTCCTTTATCCAGAGGCATCCCCTGCCCCGCTACCGCCTTGGCCCCCCATCCCTGAGCTGGTGGAGGACGAAGTGCCGTTATCTAGGGATCAGAGGTTGGAAATCGAAGCCACCTCTGATGCCATGTTACATCTACTGGACATGATGACCTCCTTTGTAGGTACCGTCCGAGTGTCTGCAGTTCCTCTCAACGACAGGAACTCTTGGCGTCAGATGGCGTGGGAGCTCTTCACCACCACCTGGCGATTTTCAGGGAGCATGATGGAGTCGCTTCGCGCGGCATCAGCTCCCCTCGACCTTACGTCTCCGGCAGCCTTCCAGGCTTCCTATGCGGCGATGCAGGCAGCTCAGTCTGCTCCACCAGCGGCAGAGCCTCCAACCGAGGAACCCTTGTCCCCGGAACGGCGTCGACGTCCTCGTGGCCCCCGCCAACGACCACGCCGAGCTTGAAGAAGGGGACCCCCCCCTTCTCTTCACCACCCACCAGGGCTGTTGTCGGGATGGTGACAATATGTCGCCGCCCTTTACCTTCCCCCCACTGCGGGGGGGATGATGTCACCGAGTGCATGCTCAGAGTAGCATTTGCTCGAGGGGGGGGCTTCGACCCCCTACCTACAGTAGCTCCGGTGAATAACCAGCTACAGCAGTTCCGGTGAATAACCAGCTGCCTCGTCACTGTCACTTGTGCGTGGACACAGTGATGGTCCACCTCACTCACCTGGGGTGGTCAACCCTCGTTGTCTGGTGAAAGACGGTTACTCTTCCCACAAGGGAGGACTTACGGTGAATTGACGCTGCTTGCGCCTGATCTGACTTCGGTTGGATATGTGGCCGGGGGGACCGAGATAGCACCAGACGGTGAACTAACGGCTAGCCTTTGTGGGGGGGGCCCCTCCCCTACAGATTATTGCCTTTCCTGTCTGAGAGGACAATGCTGGTACGCCCGCCGTAACGTGGCTTCTGCAAGGGACCTGGTGTGGGATGCGGACATAGGGAATGCGTAGTCTTAGTAGTACCTTGTTTGTATCTTGACCCGCGGACTGCGATCGAGCCCCGCGTCATAAATTGTTGACCCCACAAAAAAAAAAAAAATCATGCAAGTTGAACGGGAAGTCAACGTAGTGTTGCTCCCCATAACTTTCAGCCAGGGCCCACCTTTGTGAGTCGAGGGTAATACCGGTTTTCCACCTACTCGTTTGAGTTGGTAGAAATGCCGTCCATGATATGCCGGATCTGAGAACCGGGTGTGCCAATCCTTACAAACGGCCTTCTCGACCTGGTTTTTAAGGTAGTCTAAAGACGTCTGCGGGTGTCTGCCCACAGAGATCTTGGTAGATGTAGCTACATCGTGAGCCATCTTGTGTACGTTCCACTCAAACTTCGAGGGGACATGCCAGAATGTAACTTTCCTCTCCTCATCTCCAGCTAGCCAGGGACGAAGGGAGCGACAAGCATCGCTCCTTGACTTGTTACAACCACCATAAATAGTGGTAAACACCTCTGCTCAACGTTGCACGCGACGTCGACACTTCAATTTTGGTCCGATTTTCGATCGGATTTCGCCATCACGAACGCTCTCGGCATCTCCAGGCCTGCCCTGATTTGCTAAGAGATCTGTCCATCCGATCTCTGTGGATGCCCCGGTCACTGTTTTTGACAGTGTCTGCTATTCGTCTCGTTCTCCTGGGCTTCGAGGATCCTGGTTAGGTGAGTGCTGGCAATGAAAGACTAGTCTGGGCCCCTATGGGGGCTTAGAGTGGGTGTGGGATGCCTACTTCAATGCTCGCCCAAGTCATCGCATTCGTTTAGCTGGGGGAGGTCTGGTTCAGGAGGAGGGACATATTCACTGGATTGTGGGTCGTCTGGGAGGCTTCCTACCTCCATGCTGTGTGAGTTTCTACATCTAGAGACCTGCTACACTGACTACCTATTGGAATACACCATCGTTAAAAGGGGCCGGGCGATGGTGCCCCCTGGTGGCTAGGTCGACGCTCTGGTGGCCGCTATTCACCACCGACTCTTTACCTCCGGCACTCACACCCTTGAGGTGTTTGGAACTGGGTTCAATCATCCCTCCCAATCGGCAGCAGGATTTGCGGCCTGCCTGCCCCCTCGGAGCGTCTGGAGGCTGTGTCGGGTGGACCCGGAATTGAGATAAGGGACCGTCTGTTATTGTTATCACGCTACGTATCTTGACTTCTACAGTCATCTACTTGTGCTAAATCATCCTCAATGCCCTCTGCAAACCGTAGAGTGCGAACTCAACACCAGGCGGCTCATGGCGACCCCCTCCTATACACAAACGCCGACTTCGCAGACTTCGACGACAACTACCTCCCAGAGTTCGGACACGTCTCCCTGAGTGGATGGGACTCTGATGTGGCTAACCAGTTCCACAATCTTTGGGCGGAGGATGACTCCTCTGACCTGCCAGACGATGATGACGGCTCTGCCACCGGCGGAGACGTCGAATTCATTCCGGGTCTCACCGAGCTAGCCTCGCAGGAGACGATAAACCGCTTCTTGGCATCACAAGTGATAGCCGATGAGGTGCATGATCTGGCTCTCGAGCTTGGGCCCGAGGCCAACAACAATCAAGAGCTTGGCATCGCCAAGCTCCTCTATCCGGAGGGGCAGCAGGAGCAATCTGCGCCGCCCCTCCCCACATCACCGGGTTCATCCGCCATCCCAGAGTTGGTGGAGGATGAGCCTCCGTTGTCGAGAGATGAGAGGGTGGACATAACATCCACCTCTCATGGCTTTCTACATTTACTGGAGGCTATGACGATTTTCGTCGGTACCGTCCGAGTATCCGCCATTCCGCTCATAGACAGGAATGCATGGCGCCAGATGGCATGGGAACTATTCACAACCACCTGGCGATTGTCCGAGCCAATGTCGGCAGAACTAGCAGCTGCCGGATTTTTTTTTTTTTTTTTTGGGTCAAAAGTTTATAATGCGGCGCCCGATCGCAGTCCGCGGTAGAGACATACAAGCAGAGTACACTATGCCCAGTCCAAGTCCTCCTCCTGCTGAACTTTGCACCAACCACCTGGATAGCTGCGATGACCACTAAGGGGGCCCCCTTTATCGAGTAAACGGACTCGCCAGTGGTGGCGTACCGACAACCCAGACTTGACGATGTCGTGTTCCCCGAATCCCTACGGGTATGAGTGCAAGATTTAGGGGATACTGCCACCCCGACGTGAGCCTCTCAGCTCGGAAAGGAAAGCGTAGTCGACTGGGGTCGTCATAACACATGACCGACAGAGGATCTGGAAGTGCTCAGGCACCTCCCTGAACCAGTACCTAGTTTCGTGTCCCCCCTCCCTGACAGTCGCTCCTGAACACGGGTGGGCCCCCTTTATGAGGGTTAACGGACTCGTCTGGTGCCCTACGGCCCCCCCGACATACCGATAGCACTAGCCAGAACCAGACGAGGGTCATACGCCCTGCGCGCACAACCTATCCTGGATCCCACGCAAGTGAGTTGAACGATCCTAGTGCAGGATTATTGTCCATGAATTCGTGGAAGCCTTCGACGGAGTCTGGGCTTGCACGAGTTTCTTTGCGATCCACCTTGGGGCAGACGCGTAGCAGATGGTCCCGAGTTTGAATGTCAGGACCAAGGCACCAGCACTGGTATTCCCCATCAAGGGATAGACGTTGGTGATACTCCCCTATAGGAGCATGGCCAGTGATCATGCGAGTTGAACGGGAAGTCAACGTAGTGTTGTTCCCCATAACTTTCAGCCAAGGCCCACCTTTGTGAGTTGAGGGTACAGCAGCTGCCGGATTGCCTCTCGATCTCACATCACCGGCAGCCTTCAGGGCTTCCTATGCGGCTAGGCAGGCAGCTCATGCAGAGCTCCATCATGAGGAACCCTCATCCTCATCATGACGCCGTCATCCTCGAGGTCCTCGGAGACAGCCGCGCCGCAACCTATAGGGGAACACCCCTCCACAACCACGCCCACCAAATAATTGGTGGCCGATATCGGGATAGTGACATTTTGTCGCTTCCCTCCACCTTCCCCCCGCTGCGGGGGGGACGTTGTCATCGAGTGCATGCACATGTTGGCATTTGCTCGAAGGGGGGTCTCGGCCCCCCTGCCTACAGTAGTTCCGGTGAATAACCAGGTGAACAACCAGCTACCACATCTCTGTCACTCATGCGCAAACACGGTGATGGTCCACCCCATTCGTCTGGGGTGGTCAATCCTCGCTGGCTGGAAGTAGGCTATCGGTTATTCCTCCCACAAGGGGGGATTTACGGTGAATTGACACCACTGCGCCTGATCTGACTTCGGTTGGATATGTGGCCGGGGGACCAGTTGGTACCAGTGGGCGACCTAATGGCTAGCTTCGGAAGGGGGAGGCTTCCCCTCCAGATTATTGCCTTTCCTGGCTGAGAGGCCAACGTCTGTGGCACTGCCCACCTAAAGTGGCTAAAACGAGGACCTGGGTGGGAGATGGGCGAGGGGAACGCGTAGATATAGTAGTACCCTAGTTTGTACCCTGCTCTGCGGACTGCGATTGAGCCCCGCGTTATAAATTGTTGACCCAAAAAAAAAAAAAAAAAAAAAAAAAGGGAGCGACAAGTGTCCAGGGCAAATATCTGCCCAGAGCGTGGCTTAGGATCAATTAGGGACTTGATGCCCGTAGTAGAATCCGAGAAGATCACCAGCTTTTTGCATCCTCTGCTGCAAGCAGCCGAGACACCAAGTTGGAGAGCAAAAAGTTCGACTTCCGGGGGGGTTCTCCTCCCAGAGGCTGAGACAACGCGATTGACCTGCTCTCCCTGTCCGAAGACAAGAGCGCAGGCGACAGCTTGGAATTTAGAATCCATGGGCACCGAGGCGTCCACTGCAATGACAAGAGTGTCGCCCTCTGCCTGGGCTGAGGCCCAGGCCTTGTCGAGGTCACTCCTGTAAGAGTTCCTCGCTCCATCCTCCTTAGAGGTGAGGTGATGAGAGGAGAAGCCAGTGGGGAATAGATCCTTCACTCTGTTTCCAGGTGTGTTTTCTTCCCCAAAGGGGTCGAATTCATCGCCTGGTACAAGGGCCAGAGCTGCAGCCGAAGCGACAGATGGGCCTTGTAAGGTGAGTGTGTCAAGCACATTCCCTCCCCAGAGTCCTAGCTCATGAGAGTGGGTGGTGCCTACGTGATTGGGCCCTAAGATTGCTCTTAGAGGGTGAGATGGAGCCAATAGAGGGGTTCTGAACACCCCTCTGTCGACTAAACGACGCAGTAACAGCTGCATAGGCAGCAGTCCAGCGATACTTTCCAGGCCACCGATCGGGGTGGTTCTGAACGCACCGAGGATCCAACATGCAGCAATGGACTGCACTTGGGCCAACGTCTTAATGACACCTTTGACGCGAGCGCCTTTGAAGTGCCATAGTCTGAGTCCGTATGTCATGATAGGTACGACACACGACCTGTATAGAAGGCGTTTCTGCATAGGGGTTAGCCCTCTGACAGAATTGCCGAGCATTCCCATTGCCCTTGCAGTAGTAAGGGCTTTGGTGGAGTAGAACCGTGTGTGCTCTTTGAAGGAGAGTTTGCAGTTGAAGAAAAATCTGAGGTACCTCCAGGTAACCTTGGGCTTGAGGGGAGTATTGCCCGTGTAGGGGGCAAAACCGAGATCAATGGGTAAGGGAGTGAATCTCCTTGCCCTTGAGAAGTGAAATATTTCGGATTTGTCATGTTCAAGGACAAGTCCGAGGGAGGTGAATGCCTGGAAGATCCAGCCATACGCTTTTTTAAGGAGGGGGAGATTATCCTCCAGCTGTGGAGAGCGGGCGATGAGGGTGCCATCGTCCACATAAGACATGAGATCGACATCTCTGCCGACTTCGCTTCTTCTGAAGAGCTTCATAATGGGTGTCAAATATAGCGCCGATAGGACAGGGGACAAGGCAGAGCCTTGACCCACTCCCACATCGGCTGCAAAGGAGCCAGATGAGAAAGCGTTCCATTTGTAGGTCGTCTTGCGACCGACTAGATATGAACAGAAGAAATTCCCTACTTGCGCAGGGAACCCCGACCGAGAGATGACCTCCAGCAGAACCTGGTGGTTCAAGGAGGGGAAGAACTGAGCGATGTCGAAAGCGACAACACTCGTTTTGAGCCCTTTGGCCCACCCTGCTCTAACCAGGTGGGTAAGGTAAATACCTGCGTCCTCAGTGGAACGCTGGGCGATGCCTCTGAACTGGTTTTGCTCGAAGGCCTCGTGTGTGACCCCGTCGAATTGAAGACGCCTAGCCAACATCTTTTCGACTAACTTTCCCAAAGTATTCAGAAGCACAATGGGCCTGAACGACTTAGGGGTAGAGTAATTAGGTTTCCCCGGCTTCGGGATGATAACTGACAGGGATTCCTTAAAGTGAGCCGGCCAATGGCCAGCGGTGATGCACGCCTCAGCTGTGCGGGTAATGAGCCCTGCCACTTCTGGGTTGCTACACCAGTGTTTTAGGTGTGACCACGTAACATGATCGGGACCTGGAGCGGAGCGGGGAGAACACGCATTTAGCGCTTCTTTCATTTCCGTAACGGAGAACGGGATCCAGGCCCTCTCAGGCACCGGATCAAGTCCATCAAGGATACTCAGATCGACTACTCGATCTGAGGCGGCATTATAGGACCCATCAAGGGCAGCCCAAAGAGAGTCCAGGTCGTTACAAGGTTCTCCCCGATAGGAGATCGCCTCGTACGACGGGAGGTTGCGCTGACGAGTCCAGGACACTAGATCCCAGGGTCGTCTATTCATCGTAGCCACTTCTTGGATACGGTCGTCGAAGAAGTCATGCTTTGCGTGTCGCATGACTTTCCTATAATGCTTCCAGTCTTCCTCATCACGGGAAGCTCTGTACGCGTCGAGGGCGCCACTGCATTCGTCTGTCCACCAACCCTTGGACGACTTGCCGAGGCGAGATTCCTTGGCATGGTTTTCCCATGCCTTGTTTAAAATCGCTGATATCGCCGAGACGACATCATCGATTTCTGCCGAGGTATCCCCATGCCAATCTAGCCATGGAGTTAAAGCGGAGGAGACAGCATCTCGGTAAGATGCTTCCTCCTCGGATCCTTTTTTGATGGACCACTTGGTGACCGGGACCAAAGATCCCGGGCCAGGCAGAACTAACGTCAGGGGAGCATGGTCAGACATCCCCCTGGCTTCAGGAACGATCTCGCAGTACAGTACAAATCTGAGATCTGTAGGTATGAACATCAGGTCGATCACCGTAGGGTGAAGGCCCTGTTGTGGGGGGAAGTGGGTAGGGCCCTCTAATACTGGTAGGGCTCTAGTCAGGCCTAGTGCCGTCGCCGTTTCCACTAAGTGGTCAGCATGGATGGAGTGTTCAGGCCCCTGGGGGTCCCAGGAGGCGTGTCTCACGTTGAAGTCGCCACACATGAAGTGTAAGCGTGGGATCGTCATGACATTCTCAAATAAGAGCATGATGGCCGAGTGCTGGCTGTCCGAGTAGACGTTAGCAAGTAGCATGACATCCTCCCCTATTCCCAATGAGAACAAAAGGATGTCACAATTATCCATCAGATCTCGTCTGAGGCCTGGTCTTAAGTTAGCGATGCTGTTCGCAAAGTATACAGCGACGCGTGGGGGGGAGTCGATACCTGAGGAGTGCACTAAAGTTCCCCAGTTTGGGCTCTTTGGTGCGCCTATAACTTCATCCCCTTCCCTGTTGTGGGCAGAGGGGGCGTGTCTTATTAATCGCCAGGGAGGCTCTTGGATGAAAAGCAGATCATAATTTTTTTTTTTTTTTTTTTTTTTTGTGGGTCAACAATTTATAACATGGGGCTCGATCGCAGTCCGCGGAGCAGGATACAAACTTGGGTACTACTGTAACTACGCTTCCCCTCACCCATATCCTACCCAGGTCCTCGTTTTAGCCACTTTAGGCGGGCAGTGCCACAGACGTTGGC
The DNA here is from genome assembly GCA_026075535.2 of Tricholoma matsutake. Taxonomy (NCBI): domain Eukaryota; kingdom Fungi; phylum Basidiomycota; class Agaricomycetes; order Agaricales; family Tricholomataceae; genus Tricholoma; species Tricholoma matsutake. The sequence goes on along the minus strand of AP026543.1, from coordinate 8,210,403 downwards.
CTCTCAGCCAGGAAAGGCAATAATCCAGAGGGGGAGCCCCCCCTCCCGAAGCTAGCCATTAGATCGCCCCCTGGAGCAAACGGTCCCCCAGCCACATGTCCGACCAAGGCCAGACCAGGCACAGCAGTGTTAATTCACCGTAAATCCCCCCTTGCGGGAGGAATAACCGTCTGCGTATTTCCAGCCAGCGAGGATTGACCACCCCAGGTGAGTGAGGTGGACCATCACCATGTTGTGCATGAGTGACAGTAGCGAGGCGGATGGTTGTTCACCTGGTTATTCACCGTAACTGCCGTAAGTGGGGGGCCGGGGCCCTCCTCGAGCAAATGCAAGCAAGTGCACGCACTCAATGACATCGTCCCCCCCACAGCGGGGGGAAGGTATAGGGAGGTGACCCCATGTCACCATCCCGATAATGGCCACCAATTGGTGCTTGGTGGCCGTGAATGTAGAGGGGGATAGGCCCCTGTACTAGTTGCGGCGCTGCTGTCTACGAGGACCTCGAGGACGACGGCGCCATGCTGGGGACGAGGGTTCCCCAGATTGAGGCTCTGATTGAGCAGTGTGCATCGCTGCATAGGAAGCCCGGAAGCCTGCCAGAGACGTGAGATTGAGAGGTGTCGGAACGGCTGCTAGTTCCGCCGACATTGTCTCAGACAGTCGCCAGGTGGTTGTGAATAACTCCCAGGCCATTTGGCGCCATGCGTTCCTCTCTGCAGGGGGAACGGCGGATGTACGGACGGTACCAACAAACATGGTCATCGTGTCGAGTTGGTGTAGCATGGCATGAGAGGTGGCTTCGATTTCCAACCTGTCATTCACAGATAGCGGCACGTCGTCCTCCACCAACTCAGGGATGGGGGGCAAAGGCGGTAATGGGGCAGGGGATGCCTCCGGATAGAAGAGCTCGGCCATGCCGAGCTCCTGTGAGTACATGTCCTCGCGTTCAAGACTGCGAGTCCATCGCTTATGTGCGACATGGACGTCCTGCGCCCACAGCACACAGTCTATCGTTTGCCTCGAGGCCAGCTTGGGGCTGCTCTCGGCGTAATTGAGGGCCTCTTGCATAGCAAGAGAGTCCTCGTCATCCTCAGGGTTGGAGAGGTCTTCTCCAGCCCATAGATCTCTAACTGCCCATAGGGCAGTAGCTACATCCGGATCATCTTGATCGTACCGGGTGTCGTAGTCTTGGACGCCATCGTCATAGATGTCGCCCGTAATCAGGGAGGGGTCGTGTAGACCCCAGCGTGGTGTTTGGACTCTGGTTCGCCATTTGGGCATTGAGAGGGGAAGTTAATGCTAGTAGGTGATAGTAGAAATCAAGATACGTAGCGTGCCATCGATAATGGTTGGTCCCTTATCTCTATTCCGGGTCCACCCAATACTGCCTCCAAATGCTCCGAGGGGGGGACAGGCTGCACATCCTGTCACCCAGTGGGAGAAGACTGAACCCAGGTCATAGCACCCTAGAAGAGTGAGCACCGGAGGTAGAGGGTTGGTGGTGAGTAGCGGCCACCAGAGCGTCGACCTAGCTGTCAGGGGGCACCATCGCCCGGCCCCTTTTAACGATGGTGTATTCCAATGGGTAGTCAGTGTAGCATGTCTCTAGTAATAGAAACTCACAGAGCATGGAGGCTGGGAGCCTCCCAGACGGCCAGCAGTCCAGTAAGAACATCCTTCCCCCTAAGCCAGACCTCCCCCAGCTAAACGAGCGCTTCTACTTGGGCGAGCGTTGAAGCAGGCATCCCACACCCACTCTAAGCCCCCATAGGGACCCAGACTACTCTTTCATAGACATCACTCACCTAGCCAGGATCCTCGAAGCCAAGGGGAACGAGACAGATAGCAGTCACTGTTGGAAACAATGACCGAGACATCCCCGGAGATCGGATGGACGGATCTCTTAGCAAATCAGGGCAGGCCTGGAGACGCCGAGAGCGTTCATGATGGTGAAATCCGATCGAAAATCGGACGAAAATTGAAGTCTCGACATTGCTACCAACATCGAGCAGGAGTGTTTACCACTGTTTATGGTGGTTGTAACAAGTCAAGGAGCGAAGCAGATCATAATCGTCTACGAAGTCTGCCAGTAACGAGTCCATGTAACCCCAATTTCTGTTTACATTTTGACTAAATACGCGTAACTGAGGGGTAGATCTAAGTCTGTCTCTCATTTACGTTCGGCCACCGCGTCCTGCGGGATGGTAAGTAGGAGGGGAGCAAGAGTTGCATCTCGTACTCACCTCGTCATAGTGAGCTTTGATCCAGTCACGGTCAAAGCGATGTCGCCAGAAATTGCATCGACGATCGTCGGATGCGTGGTTCTTACGGCAGTTTGTGCACCTAGCCGGGTGAGGACAGGCTGCCCCCTCTGGGGTAGCTGGGACGGGGGGGTTGGCCTTAGCGTTTCCCTTACAACACCCAGCAAGGGCACGGTGGTGCTCCTTGCGGTGTGGGCCAGCACAGATCGGACACTTGGTCTGTGGAGCTCTGCATGCAGGGGTGGGGTGACCCCACTTCCAGCAGCGTTGGCATAGGGGCAAGCCTGGGTTAGCCCTGGCGGCCCTGACATAAGCGACGTAGCGTCCAAATTGGACGCCCCGGCCGATAAGAGCCTGAGCTCGTGCACCACTGACTGAGTCAGCGATGTTGAGGTATACGGTGCACGTATCTGACATCCTCGAATCACGTACTACACGGGGGGGGACTTGGAGCACTGTGAGATCCGAAATTCCAGACTTTCCCAAGTGAGCAATGACGACATCAGGCGTTAAAGCCTTGTCGTTAGCGATGAATGGCATGTCGACCAGCTTGAGGTACGACGTGGATGTGGGTAACGTTGCGTCCACTTGCAGCGCGAACGGGAACACCTTGTGGGCAGCTTCCTTGAAGCATCGAAGGTCCTCCTCAGACAACGCTCCTTGACTTGTTACAACCACCATAAATAGTGGTAAACACCTCTGCTCAACGTTGCAAGTGACGTCGACACTTCAATTTTCGTCCGATTTTTGATCGGATTTCACCATCACGAATGCTCTCAGCGTCTCCAGGCGTGCCCTGATTTGCTAAGAGATCCGTCCATCCGATCTCCGTGGATGCCCCGGTCATTGTTTTTGACAATGGCTGCTATTCATCTCGTTCTCCTGGGCTTCGAGGATCCTGACTAGGTGAGTGTTGTCTATGAAAGAGTAGTCTAGGTCCCTCTGGGGGCTTAGAGTGGGTGTGGGATGCCTGCTTCAACGCTCGCCCAAGTCGTCACACTCGTCTAGGTGGGGGAGGTCTGGCTTAGGGAGGAGGGACATTATCACTGGACTGCTGGTCGTCTGGGAGGCTTCCAGCCTCCATGCTCTGTGAGTTTCTACTACTAGAGACATGCTATACTGACTACCCGCTGGAATACACCATCGTTAAAAGGGGCCGGGCGATGGTGCCCCCTAGCGGCTAGGCCTACACCTTGGTGGCCGCTTTTCACCACCATCCCTCTACCTCCGGTGCTCACTCTCCTAGGGTGGCATGACCCGGGTTCAATCTTCTCCCACTAGGCAGCAGGATGCGCGGCTTGCTCGCCCCCTCGGAGCGTTCGGAGGCCGTATCGGGTGGACCCGGAATATAGATAAGGGACCAGTTGTTATCGATTCCACGCTGTGTATTTTGATTCCTACCATCATCTACTAGCACTAACATACACACTCTCGATGCCCAAACGGCGAACCAGAGACCAACCACCACATCGGGGTCTATGCGACCCCGTTTTGATCACGGGTGACATCTTTGATGATGGCATCCAAGACTACGACACCCGGTTCGTCCAAGACGAATTGGAGGTAGCAGCTGCTTTCAGGGCAGCTAGAGATCTATGGGCCGGGGAAGACCTCTCCGACCCTAATGATGATGATGACGATGACTCTCTTGCCATGCAGGAGGCTCTCGCTTTCGCTGAGGGGGGGCCTAGGCTCTCCTCGAGGAAAACGATTGATCGTGTACGATGGGCACTTGGTGTCGACGTCGAACACAAGCGCTGGGCTCATAGCCTCCCTAAGGAGGATATGTATTCACAGGAGCTCGGTATCGCTGAGCTCCTTTATCCGGAGGCATCCCCTGCCCCGCTACCGCCTTGGCCCCCCATCCCCGAGCTGGTGGAGGACGAAGTGCCGTTATCTAGGGATCAGAGGTTGGAAATCGAAGCCACCTCTGATGCCATGCTACATCTACTGGACATGATGACCTCCTTTGTAGGTACCATCCGAGTATCCGCAGTTCCTCTCAACGACAGGAACTCTTGGCGTCAGATGGCGTGGGAGCTCTTCACCACCACCTGGCGATTTTCAGGGAGCATGATGGAGTCGCTTCGCGCGGCATCAGCTCCCCTCGACCTTACGTCTCCAGCAGCCTTCCAGGCTTCCTATGCGGCGATGCAGGCGGCTCAGTCTGCTCCACCAGCGGCAGAGCCTCCAACCGAGGAACCCTTGTCCCCAGAACGGCGTCGACGTCCTCGTGGCCCCCGCCAACGACCACGCCGAGCTTGAAGAAGGGGACCCCCCCTTCTCTTCACCGCCCACCAGGGCTGTTGTCGGGATGGTGACATTATGTCGCCGCCCTTTACCTTCTCCCCACTGCGGGGGGGATGATGTCACCGAGTGCATGCTCAGAGTAGCATTTGCTCGAGGGGGGGGCCTCGACCCCCTACCTACAGTAGCTCCGGTGAATAACCAGCTACGGCAGTTCCGGTGAATAACCAGCTGCCTCGTCACTGTCACTTGTGCGTGGACACAGTAATGGTCCACCTCACTCACCTGGGGTGGTCAATCCTCGTTGTCTGGTGAAAGATGGTTACTCTTCCCGCAAGGGAGGACTTACGGTGAATTGACACTGCTTGCGCCTGATCTGACTTCGGTCGGATATGTGGCCGGGGGGACCGAGATAGCACCAGACGGTGAACTAACGGCTAGCCTTTGTAGGGGGGGCCCCTCCCCTACAGATTATTGCCTTTCCTGTCTGAGAGGACAACGCTGGTATGCCCGCCGTAACGTGGCTTCTGCAAGGGACCTGGTGTGGGATGCGGACATAGGGAATGCGTAGTCTTAGTAGTACCTTGTTTGTATCTTGACCCGCGGACTGCGATTGAGCCCCGCATTATAAATTGTTGACCCCAAAAAAAAAAAAAGGTCCTCCTCAGAGGCCACAACGTCAGTAGCTACTGATAAATTACCAGCGTGCATCGATGCAGACTGGGCCACCAATTTGGAGTGGTGCAGTCCGAGGGTGGTCTGGACGTGGTCCAGGAAATCAGCAGGGTTCGTCTCCTCCCCAAGGGGGGGACGAATGTGAACTAGGACCTGTCGTCTCGACGGTCCGTGTACAGTAGGTGAAGGTTTTGACGCCTTCAGTTTGGAGGGGCTGACATGCTGCTGTATGTCTGCCAGCTTGTCGGTTGGAAGTTCAGGGAAGGCCTTGGCTAGACGCACAAGACCATCCATGGATGTGTTAGGCGCTCGCCCCCCGGGGAAGCGAGCGACCCGAGCAAAGGTCCCCCTGCCCGAAGGCCTGGTGGACCAGTTCACGGGGGGAGGCGGTCCTCGACCCCATGATGAAGAGACGCCCCCTGTTGGGGGTTTAGGAAGAGGTCGAGCCCCTTTCGGGCCTCGAGTCCTCGCTGATTTGTGAGGGGGGGGGCGTTGCCCATCCCATCCCTCCAGGTATTCCGTCCTTGGGACGTCGTTAGGATTGTTGGTGACAGTGCCCGACCTCAGCCATTTACTGCCCCCAGCCATCCTGTCTATAGCGCTCCGGAGCGTAGTGTTTCCAGAGTTGCGATCTAATCCAGCCTCGGCAGCTGCTGCCAGCACCGAGCCCAGCTGTTCCGCTATGAGCTGCCGTTCTTCAGCAGTTGGTCGTCTGGATCCCGTCCTGTTAAGGACAACTCGGAATCCTTCAGCGTATTCTCCCAAGTCTTTGGCGAAGGTCTGGGGTCCGCTCCAGTCATCGCTCGCCATCTCCATATCCTGAATGACGTGGGTAGAGATTGTCGGCCACTTCATCAGCCCACGAGGCAGGTGTAGAAGGGGTGGCTGGTGGTGCAGGAGACGCAGTCGCATCCCTGGAAGATAGCGCTGGCACGCTGAAACGCTGTGCTCGTGGAGTAACGATGCCCGCCCCATAGGGGGAGGGGGTTGGAGAGCCTCTTTGGGTCCTGTGAGGGCCCACTGAGGGAGCATTCTGTGTGGATCTGCGGCTCGAAGAGAGCCGCAGAGAGTCAATTGGATCGTCGCCAGGAGTTCTGGGCATACCCGATCTAGAGAGTCCCCCCACGGAGATCTTGGTATCCGAATAGATGTTAGCAAGTAGCATGACGTCCTCTCCTATTCCCAGTGAGAACAAAAGGATGTCATGACCATTGATCAGATCTTGTCTGAGACCCGGTCTTGGATTTTTTTTTTTTTTTTTTTGGGTCAACAATTTATAACGTGGTGCTCGATCGCAGTCCACAGAGCAGGATACAAACTTGGGTACTACTATAACTACGCTTCCCCTCACCCATATCCTACCCAGGTCCTCGTTTTAGCCACTTTAGGCGGGCAGTGCCACAGACGTTGGCCTCTCAGGCAGGAAAGGCAATAATCTGGAGGGGGAGACCCCCTCCCAAAGCTAGCCATGAGATCACCCACTGGTGCGAAGCAGTCCCCCAGCCACATATCCAACCGAAGTCAGATCAGGCACGGCCATGTTAATTCACTGTAAATCCCCCCTTGTGGGAGGAATAACCGTCCGCATACTCCCAGCCAATGAGGATTGACCACCCCAGACGAATGAGGTGGACCATCACCATGTAATGCACGCGTGACAGTAATGTGGCAGCTGGTTGTTTTTTTTCTTTTTTTTTTTGGATCAAAAATTTATAACGCGGCGCCCAGTCGCAGTCCACGGTAGAGACGTACAAATGAAGTACACTACGCCCAGCCCAAGTCCTCCTCCTGCTGATCTTCACACCAACCACCTGGATAGCTGCAATGACCACTAAGGGGGCCCCCTTTATCGAGTAAACGGACTTGCCAGTGGTGTCGTACCGACAACTCAGACTTGACGATGCCGTGTTCCCCGCATCCTACGGGTACGAGTGCAAGCAAGATTTAGGGGATACTGCCGCCCCGACGTGAGCCTCCCAGCTCGGAAAGGAAAATGTATTCAACTGAAGTCATCGTAACGCATAACCGACATTGGATCTGAAAGCGCTCAGGCGCCTCCCCAAACCAGTACCTAGTTTCGTGTCCCCCCTCCCTGACAGTCGCTCCTGAACACGGGTGGGCCCCCTTTATGAGGGTTAACAGACTCGTCTGGTGCCCTACGGCCACCCCGACATACCGATAACACTAGCTAGAACCAGATGAGGGTCATACGCCCTCCGCGCACAGCGTATCCTGGATCCCACGCAAGTGAGTTGAACGACCCTAGAGCTGGGTTGTTGTCTATGAATTCGTGGAAGCCTTCGACAGTGTCGGGGCTTGCACGAGTTTCTTTGCGATCCACCTTGGGACAGACGCGCAGTAAATGGTCTCGAGTCATTTTCGCTCCTTGACTTGTTACAACCACCATTTTTTTTTTTTTTTTTTTTTTGGGTCAACAATTTATAACGCGGGGCTCGATCGCAGTCCGCGGAGCAGGGTACAAACTAGGGTACTACTATATCTACGTGTTCCCCTCGCCCATCTCCCACCCAGGTCCTCGTTTTAGCCACTTTAGGCGGGCAGTGCCACAGACGTTGGCCTCTCAGCCAGGAAAGGCAATAATCCGGAGGGGAAGCCTCCCCCTCCCGAAGCTAGCCATTAGGTCGCCCACTGGTACCAACCGGTCCCCTGGCCACATATCCAACCGAAGTCAGATCAGGCACGGCCGTGTTAATTCACTGTAAATCCCCCCTTGCGGGAGGAATAACCATCCGCATACTCCCAGCCAATGAGGATTGACCACCCCAGACAAATGAGGTGGACCATCACCGTGTAATGCACGCGTGACAGTAATGTGGTGGCTGGTTGTTCACCTGGTTATTCACCGGAACCATCGTAGGCAGGGGGCCAAGGCCCCCCTCAAGCAAATGCACTGCAAGCACATGCACTCGATAACAGTTTCCCCCCCGCAGTGGGGAGAACGTAAAGGGCAGCGACACTTGTCACCAACCCAACAGCAGCCAGCAGACTGGCGGTGATGGGTGTGGAGCGGAATGCCCCACACGAGTAATGGCACGGCCATCTGTGATGATGACAGCACTGTACTGGGAACGAGGGTTCCCCAGATTGAAGCTCTGCTAGAGCTGTTGGCATCGCCACACAGGAAGCTGGGACAGCTGCCGGAGGCGTAGGATCGTTGGAACGATCATCTCTGGTTGTCCGCTTGGGCATCAGGAGCAAGTTAGTACTGGTATATGATGCTAGTGATCGAAATACGCAGCGTGCAGTGTAAGCGAGGGCCTCCTGCCTAACAAGAAAGTCCTCATAGTCGTCAGGGTCAGGGAGGTTCTCCCCAGCCCACAGATCTCAAACTGCCTAGGGCAGCTGCTACCTCCAGTTCGTTCTGTGAGAACTGGGTGTCGTAGTCTTGGGCATCATCACCAATGATGTCACCCGTAATCAAGGTGGGGTTGTGAAGGCCCCAGTGTGTGGTTTGGTCTCTGTTCAGCTGTTTGGGCATTGAGAGTGAGTTAGCACAGGTAAATGACGATAACAGTCAAAGTACATAGCGTAAGATCGATAACAGATGGCCCCTTGTCTCAGTTCCAGGTCCACCCGATACAGCCTCCAAACGCTCCGAGGGGGCGAACAGGCCGCGCATCCTGTTGCCTGGTGGGAGAAGATTGAACCCGGGTCATAACACCCCAGAGGAGTGAGCACCGGAGGTGAGGAGTTGGTGGTGAAATGCGGCCACCAGAGCATCGACCTAGCTATCAGGGGGCACTGTCACCCGGCCCCTTTTAGCGACGGTGTATTCCAACAGGTAGTCAGTGTAGCTTGTCCCTAGTAGTAGTGACTCACATAGCATGGAGGTTGGAAGCCCCAGAGACAACCAGCAGTCCAGTAACGATGTCCCTCCCCCTGAGCCAGACCTCCCCCAACTAAGCGAGTGCATCGACTTGGGCGAGCATTGAAGCAGGCATCCCACACCCACTCTAAGCCCCCTAGGGACCTAGACTACTCTTTCATAGACACCACTCACCTAGCCAGGATCCTCGAAGCACAGGAGAACGAGACGAATAGCAGCCATTGTCAAAAACAATGACCGGGGCATCCCCGGGGATCGGATGGACGGATCTCTTAGCAAATCAGGGCAGGCCTGGAGACGCCGAGAGCGTTCGTGATGGTGAAATCCGATCGAAAATCAGACATAAATTGAAGTGTCGACGTCGCTGGCAACGTTGAGCAGAGGTGTTTACCCCTGTTTATGGTGGTTGTAACAAGTCAAGGAGCGGCCAGCGAGGATTGACCACCCCAGACGAATGGAGTGGACCATCACCGTGTTTGCGCACGAGTGACAGAGATGTGGTAGCTGGTTGTTCACCTGGTTATTCACCGGAACTACCGTAGGCAGGGGGGCTGAGGTCCCCCTTCGAGCAAATGCCAACATGTACATGCACTCGATGACAACGTCCCCCCCGCAGCGGGGGGAAGGTGGAGGGAGGCGACAAAATGTCACTATCCCGATAGCGGCCACCAATTATTTGGTGGGCGTGGTTGTGGAGGGGTGTTCCCCTATTGGTTGCGGCGCGGCTGTCTCCGCGGACCTCGAGGATGACGGCGTCGTGATGAGGACGAGGGTTCCTCATGATGGAGCTCTGCATGAGCTGCCTGCCTAGCCGCGTAGGAAGCCCTGAAGGCTGCTGGTGACGTGAGATCGAGAGGCAATCCGGCAGCTGCTAGTTCTGCCGACATTGGCTCGGACAATCGCTAGGTGGTTGTGAATAGTTCCCATGCCATCTGGCGCCATGCATTCCTCTCTATGAGTGGAACGGCGGATACTCGGACGGTACCGACGAAAATCGTCATAGCCTCCAGTAAATGTAGAAAGCCATGAGAGGTGGATATGACACTCCTTGACTTGTTACAACCACCATAAATAGTGGTAAATACCTCTGCTCAACGTTGCACGCGACGTCGACACTTCAAATTTTGTCCGATTTTTGATCGGATTTCACCATCACGAACGCTCTCGGCGTCTCCAGGCGTGCCCTGATTTGCTAAGAGATCCGTCCATCCGATCTCCGTGGATGCCCCGGTCATTGTTCTTCACAATGGCTGCTACTCATCTCGTTCTCCTGGGCTTCGAGGATCCTGACTAGGTGAGTGTTGTCTATGAAAGAGTAGTCTAGGTCCCTCTGGGGGCTTAGAGCGGGTGTGGGATGCCTGCTTCAACGCTCGCCCAAGTCGTCACACTCGTCTAGGTGGGGGAGGTCTGGCTTAGGGAGGAGAGACATTATCACTGGACTGCTGGTCGTCTGGGAGGCTTCCAGCCTCCATGCTCTGTGAGTTTCTACTATTAGAGACATGCTATACTGACTACCCGCTGGAATACACCATCGTTAAAAGGGGCCGGGCGATGGTGCCCCCTAGCGGCTAGGCCTACACCTTGGTGGCCGCTTCTCACCACCATCCCTCTACCTCCGGTGCTCACTCTCCTAGGGTGGTATGACCCGGGTTCAATCTTCTCCCACTAGGCCGCAGGATGTGTGGCTTGCTCGCCCCCTCGGAGCATTCGGAGGCTGTATCGGGTGGACCCAGAATATAGATAAGGGACCAGTCGTTATCGATTCCATGCTGCGTATTTTGATTCCTACCATCATCTACTAGCACTAACACACACACTCTCGATGCCCAAACGGCGAACCAGAGGCCAACCACCACATCGGGGTCTACGCGACCCCGTTTTGATCATGGGCGACATCTTTGATGATGGCGTCCAAGACTACGACACCCGGTTCGTCCAAGACGAATCGGAGGTAGCAGCTGCTTTCAGGGCAGCTAGAGATCTATGGGCTGGGGAAGACCTCTCCGACCCTAATGATGATGATGACGACGACTCTCTTGCTATGCAAGAGGCTCTTCTTTTTGCCCAGGGGGGGCCTAGGCTCTCCTCGAGGAAAACGATCGATCGTGTACGATGGGCACTTGGTGTTGACGTCGAACACAAGTGCTGGGCTCGTAGCCTCCCAAAGGAGGATATATACTCACAGGAGCTTGGCATCGCTGAGCTCCTTTATCCGGAGGCATCCCCTGCCCCGCTACTGCCTTGGCCCCCCATCCCCGAGCTGGTGGAGGACGAAGTGCCGTTATCTAGGGATCAGAGGTTGGAAATCGAAGCCACCTCTGTTGCCATGTTACATCTACTGGACATGATGACCTCTTTTGTAGGTACCGTCCGAGTGTCCGCAGTTCCTCTCAACGACAGGAACTCTTGGCGTCAGATGGCGTGGGAGCTCTTCACCACCACCTGGCAATTTTCAGGGAGCATGATGGAGTCGCTTCGCGCGGCATCAGCTCCCCTCGACCTTACGTCTCCGGCAGCCTTCCAGGCTTCCTATGCAGCGATGCAGGCGGCTCAGTCTGCTCCACCAGCGGCAGAGCCTCCAACCGAGGAACCCTTGTCCCTGGAATGGTGTTGACGTCCTCATGGCCCCCGCCAATGACCACGCCGAGCTTGAAGAAGGGGACCCCCCTTCTCTTCACCGCCCACCAGGGCTGTTGTCGGGATGGTGACAATATGTCGCCGCCCTTCCCCCCTGTGCAGGGGGGATGATGTCACCGAGTGCATGCTCAGTGTAGCATTTGCTCGTGGGGGGGGCTTCGACCCCCTACCTACAGTAGCTCTGGTGAATAACCAGCTACGGCAGTTCCAGTGAATAACCAGCTGCCTCGTCACTGTCACTTGTGCGTGGACACAGTGATGGTCCACCTCACTCACCTTTTTGTTTTTTTTTTTTTTTGGGTCAAAAGTTTATAACGCGGCGCCCGATCGCAGTCCGCGGTAGAGACGTACAAACAGAGTACACTACGCCCAGCCCAAGTCCTCCTCCTGCTAATCTTCGCACCAACCACCTGGATAGCTGCAATGACTACTAAGGGGGCCCCCTTTATCGAGTAAATGGACTTGCCAGTGGTGGCATACCAACAACCCGAGCTTGACGATGCCGTATTCCCCAAATCCATACGGGTATGAGTGCAAGTTTTAGGGGATACTGCCGCCCCGACGTGAGCCTCTCAGCTCGGAAAGGAGAGCGTAGTCGACTGGAGTTGTCGCAACGCATAACCGACAGAGGATCTGAAAGCGCTCAGGCGCCTCCCCAAACCAGTACCTAGTTTCGTGTCCCCCCTCCCTGACAGTCACTCCTGAACACGGGTGGGCCCCCTTTATGAGGGTTAACAGACTCGTCTGATGCCCTACGGCCACCCCGACATACCGATAACACTAGCTAGAACCAGACGGGGGTCATACGCCCTGCGCGCACAGCCTATCCTGGATCCCACGCGAGTGAGTTGAACGACCAAAGGGCTGGGTTGTTGTCCATGAATTCGTTGAAGCCTTTGACAGAGTCTGGGCTTGCACGAGTCTCTTTGCGATCTACTTTGGGGCAGACGCATAGTAAATGGTCTCGAGTTTGAATTTCGGGGCCAAGGCACCAACATTGGTACTCCCCGTCTAGGGATAAGCGTTGACGATACTCCCCTATAGGAGCGTGGCCAGTAATCATACGAGTTGAACGGGAAGTCAACGTAGTGTTGTTCCCCATAACTTTCAGCCAAGGCCCACCTTTGTGAGTCGAGGGTAATACCGGTTTTCCACCTACTCCTTTGAGTTGGTAGAAGTGCCGACCACGATACGCCGGATTTGCGAACTGGGTGTGCCAATCCTTACAAACGGCCTTTTCGACCTGATGTTTAAGGTAGTCTAAAGACGTCCGCGGGTGTCTGCCCACGGAGATCTTGGTAGATGTAGCTACATCATGAGCCATCTTATGTACGTTCCACTCGAATTTCGAGGGGACATGCCAGAATGTAACGATTCTCTCTTCGTCTCCGGCTAGCCAGGGATGGAGGGAGCGACAAGCGTCCAGGGTGAAGATTTGCCCAGAACGTGGTTTTGGATCGATTAGGGACTCAATGCCCGTGGTAGAATCCGAGAATATCACCAACTTTGTGCATCCTCTGCTGCACGCAGCCGAGACGCCTAGTTGGAGAGTGAAAAGTTCGACTTCCGGGGGGGTTCTTCTCCCAGAAGCTGAGACAACGCGATCAATCTGTTCTCCCTGTCCAAAGACAAGACCGCAGGCGACGGCTTGGAATTTAGCATCTGTGGGCACCGAAGCATCCACTGCAACGACGAGAGTGTCATCCTCCACTTGGGCCAGCGCCCAGGCCTTATCGAGGTCACTCCTGTACGAGTCCCTCACTCCATCCTCCTTAGAGGTGAGGCGATGAGAGGAGAAACGAGTGGGGAATAGATCCTTCACTCTGTTTCCAGGAGTGTTTTCATCCCCGAAGGGGTCGAATTCATCACCTGGTACAAGGGCCAAGGCTGCAGCCGAAGCGACAGATGGGCCTTGCAGGTTAAATGTGTCGAGCACGTTCCCTCCCCAGAGTCCAAGCTCATGAGAGTGGGTAGTGCCAACGTGATTAGGTCCTAAGATAGCTCTTAGGGGGTGTGAAGGAGCCAATAGAGGGGTTCTGAAGACCCCTCTGTTGACCAGACGGCGCAGTAACAGCTGCATAGGCAGCAGTCCAGCGATACTTTCCAGGCCACCAATTGGGGTGGTTCTGAATGCACCGAGGATCAGCGCTCCTTGACTTGTTACAACCACCATAAATAGTGGTAAACACCTCTGCTCAACGTTGCATGCGACGTCGACACTTCAATTTTCGTCCAATTTTCGATCGGATTTCGCCATCACGAATGCTCTCGGCGTCTCCAGGCCTGGCCTGATTTGCTAAGAGATCCATCCATCCAATCTCCGGGGATGTCTCGGTCATTGTTTCCAACAGTGACTGCTATCTGTCTCGTTCCCCTTGGCTTCGAGGATCCTGGCTAGGTGAGTGATGTCTATGAAAGAGTAGTCTGGGTCCCTATGGGGGCTTAGAGCGGGTGTGGGATGCCTGCTTCAATGCTCGCCCAAGTAGAAGCGCTCGTTTAGCTGGGGGAGGTCTGGCTTAGGGGGAAGGACGTTCTTACTGGACTGCTGGCCATCTGGGAGGCTCCCAGCCTCCATGCTCTGTGAGTTTCTATTACTAGAGACATGCTACACTGACTACCTCTTGGAATACACCATCGTTAAAAGGGGCTGGGCGATGGTGCCCCCTGACAGCTAGGTCGACGCTCTGGTGGCCGCTACTCACCACCAACTCTCTACCTCTGGTGCTCACTCTTCTAGGGTGTTATGACCCGGGTTCAATCATCTCCCACTGGGTTACAGGATGTGCGGCCTGTCCCCCCCTCGGAGCATTTGGAGGCAGTATCGGGTGGACCCGGAATAGAGATAAGGGACCAACTGTTATCGATGGCACGCTACGTATCTTGGTTTCTACCATCACCTACTAGCACTAACTTCCCCTCTCAATGCCTAAATGGCGAACTAGAGCCCAAACACCACGCTGGGGTCTACACGACCCCTCCCTGATTACGGGCGACATCTACGAGGATGGCGTCCAAGACTACGACACCCGGTACGATCATGACGATCTGGATGTAGCTACTGCCCTACGGGCAGTTAGAGATCTATGGGCTGGAGAAGACCTCTCCGACCCTGAGGATGACGAGGACTCTCTTGCTATGCAAGAGGCCCTCAATTATGCTGAGAGCAGCCCCAAGCTGGCCTCGAGGCAAACGATAGACCGTGTGCTGTGGGCACAGGACGTCCATGTCGCACATAAACGATGGACTCGCAGTCTCGAACGCGAGGACATGTATTCACAGGAGCTCAGCATGGCCGAGCTCTTCTATCCGGAGGCATCCCCTGCCCCAGTACCGCCTTTGCCCCCCATCCCTGAGTTGGTGGAGGACAAAGTGCCATTATCCGTGAATGAGAGGTTGGAAATCGAAGCCACCTCTCATGCCATGCTACACCAACTCGACGCGATGACCATGTTCATTGGTACCGTCTGTACATCCGCCGTTCCTCCTGCAGAGAGGAATGCATGGCGCCAAATGGCTTGGGAGTTATTCACGACCACCTGGCGACTGTCTGAGACGATGTCGGCGGAACTAGCAGCCGTTCCGACACCTCTCGACCTCACGTCTCCGGCAGCCTTCCGGGCTTCCTACACGGCGGTGCACACTGCTCAATCAGAGCCTCAATCTGGGGAACCCTCGTCCCCAGCACGGCGCCGTTGTCCTCGAGGTCCTCGTGGACAGCAGCGCCGCAACTAGTACAGGGGTCTATCCCCCTCTACGTTCACGGCCACCAAGCAACTGGTGGCCACTATCGGGATTGTGACAGTGTGTTGCTTCCCTATACCTTCCCCCCACTGCGGGGGGGACGATGTCATTGAGTGCATGCACATGGGTGCATTTGCTCAAGGGGGGTCTCGGCCCCCTACTTACGGCAGTCACGGTGAATAACCAGGTGAACAACCACCCGCCTTGTTACTGTCACTCATGCACAACACGGTGATGGTCCACCTCATTCGTCTGGGGTGGTCAATCCTCGTTGGCTGGAAAAACGCAGACGGTTATTCCTCCCGCAAGGGGGGATTTACGGTGAATTAACACTGCTGCGCCTGGTCTGGCCTCGGTCGGACATGTGGCTGGGGGACCGTTTGCTCCAGGGGGCGATCTAATGGCTAACTTCAGGAGGGGGGGGCGCCCCCTCCAGATTATTGCCTTTCCTGGCTGAGAGGCCAACGTCTGTGGAACTGCCCGCCTAAGGTGGCTAAAACGGGGACCTGAGTGGGAGATGGGCGAGGGGAACGCGTAGATAAAGTAGTACCCAAGTTTGTACCCTGCTCCGTGGACTGCATTCGAGCCCCGCGTTATAAATTCTGATCCAAAAAAAAAAAAAAAAAAAAAAAAAATGCACCGAGGATCCAGCGTGCAGCAATGGACTGCACCTGGGCCAACGCTTTGATGACACCCTTGACGCGAGCGCCTTTGAAGTGCCATAGTCTGAGTCCGTATGTCATGATAGGTACGACACACGAACGGTACAGAAGACATTTCTGCATAGGGGTTAGCCCTCTGACAGAATTGCCGAGCATTCCCATTGCCCTCGCCGTGGTGAGGGCCTTGGTGGAGTAGAACCGCGTGTGTTCTTTGAAAGAGAGTTTGCGGTCAAAGAAGAAGCCCAGGTACCTCCAGGTAACCTTGGGTTTGAGGGGGGTATTGCCCGTGTATGGGGCAAAGCCGAGATCGATGGGTAGGGGAGTGAACCTCCTCGCCCTCGAGAAGTGGAAGATTTCGGACTTGTCATGTTCGAGGACAAGCCCAAGGGATGTGAACGCCTGGAATATCCAGCCATATGCTTTTTTTAGCAGGGGGAGGTTATCCTCCAGCTGTGGAGAGCGGGCGATGAGCGTGCCATCGTCCACATAAGACATGAGATCGACATCTCTGCCGATTTCACTCCTTCTGAAGAGCTTCATGATAGGCGTCAAGTACAACGCCGATAAGACAGGGGATAAGGCAGAGCCTTGCCCCACTCCCACATCGGCTGCAAAGGAGCCAGATGAGAAAGTGTTCTATTTGTAGGTCGTCTTGCGACCGAATAGGTAAGACCGGAAGAAGTTCACTACTTGCGCAGGGAACCCCGACCGAGAGATGATCTCCAACAGAATCTGGTGCTTCAAGGAGGGGAAGAATTGAGCAATGTCGAAAGCGACAATGCTTGTCTTAAGTCCTTTGGCCTATCCTGCCCTGACAAGATGGGTGAGGTAAATTCCTGCATCCTCAGTGGAACGCTGGGCGACACCTCCGAACTGATTCTGCTCGAAGGCCTCGTGTGCGACGCCGTCGAATTGAAGTTGTCTGGACAACATCTTCTCGACTAATTTGCCCAGAGTGTTCAGAAGCACGATGGGTCTGAACGACTTAGGGGTAGAGTAATTAGGTTTCCCTGGCTTCGGGATGATAACCGACAGGGATTCCTTAAAGTGAGCCGGCCAGTGGCCAGCAGTGATGCACGCCTCAGCAATGCGGGTGATGAGCCCTGCCACTTCTGGGTTGCTACACCAGTGTTTAAGGTGCGACCACATAACATGATCGGGCCCTGGAGCGGAACGGGAAGAGCACGCATTTAGTGCTTCTTTTATTTTTGTGACGGAAAACGGGATCCAGGCCCTTTCAGGCACCGGATCAAGTTCATCGAGGATGCTCAGATCGACTACTCGATCTGAGGCAGCATTATAGGACCCATTTTTTTTTTTTTTTTTTTGGGTCAAAAGTTTATAACGCGGCGCCCGATCGCAGTCCATGGTAGAGACGTACAAACGAAGTACACTACGCCCAGCCCAAGTCCTCCTCCTGCTGATCTTCGCACCAACCACCTGGATAGCTGCAACGACCACTAAGGGGGCCCCCTTTATCGAGTAAACGGACTTGCCAGTGGTGGCGTACCGACAACCCGAGCTTGACGATGTCATGTCCCCGAATCCCTACGGGTATGAGTGCAAGATTTAGGGGAAACTGCCGCCCCGACGTGAGCCTCTCAGCTCGGAAAGGAGAGCGTAGTCGACTGGAATCATCGCAACGCATAACCGACAACAGATCTGAAAGCGCTCAGGCGCCTCCCCGAACCAGTACCTAGTTTCGTGTCCCCCCTCCCTGACAGTCGCTCCTGAACACGGGTGGGCCCCCTTTATGAGGGTTAACGGACTCGTCTGGTGCCCTACGGCCACCCCGACATACCGATAACACTAGCCAGAACCAGACGGGGGTCATACGCCCTGCGCGCGCAACCTATCCTGGATCCCACGCAAGTGAGTTGAACGATCCTAGTGCAGGATTGTTGTCCATGAATTCGTGGAAGCCTTTGACAGAGTCTGGGCTCGCACGAGTTTCTTTGCGATCCACCTTGGGGCAGACACGTAGCAAATGGTCCCGAGTTTGTATGTCAGGACCAAGGCACCAGCATTGGTATTCCCCGTCAAGGGACAGACGTTGACGATACTCCCCTATAGGAGCGTGGCCAGTGATCATACGAGTTGAACGGGAAGTCAACGTAGTGTTGTTTCCCATAACTTTCAGCCAAGGCCCACCTTTGTGAGTTGAGGGTAAGACTGGCTTTCCACCCACTCCTTTGAGTTGGTAGAAGTGCCATCCACGATACGCCGGATCTGAGAACCGGGTGTGCCAATCCTTGCAAACGGCCTTTTCGACCTGGTTTTTAAGGTAGTCTAGAGACGTCCGCGGGTGTCT
This sequence comes from Tricholoma matsutake, assembly GCA_026075535.2. NCBI lineage: Eukaryota > Fungi > Basidiomycota > Agaricomycetes > Agaricales > Tricholomataceae > Tricholoma > Tricholoma matsutake. The sequence continues at coordinate 8,192,022 of AP026543.1, read as the reverse complement.
GCCCACGGAGATCCTGGTAGATGTAGCAACATCATGAGCCATCTTGTGTACGTTCCACTCAAATTTTGAGGGGACATGCCAGAATGTCACGGTTCTCTCCTCGTCTCCAGCTAGCCAGGGACGAAGGGAGCGACAAGCGTCCAGGGTGAAGATTTGCCCAGAACATGGTTTTGGATCGATTAGGGACTCAATGCCCGTGGTAGAATCCAAAAAGATCACCAACCTTTTGCACCCTCTGCTGCAAGCAGCCGAGATGCCCAGTTGGAGAGCGAAAAGTTCGACTTCAGGGGGGGTTCTCCTCCCAGAGGCTGAGACAACGCGATCCACCTGTTCTCCCTGTCCAAAGACAAGAGCGCAGGCGACAGCTTGAAATTTGGCATCTGTGGGCACCGAAGCGTCCACTGCAACGACTAGAGTGTCATCCTCAACCTGGGCAGAAGCCCAGGCCTTGTCGAGGTCACTCCTGTAAGAATTCCTTGCTCCATCCTCCTTGGAGGTGAGGCGATGAGAGGAGAAGCGAGTGGGGAATAAGTCCTTCACTCTGTTTCTGGGTGTGTTTTCTTCCCCAAAGGGGTCGAATTCATCGCCTGGTACGAGGGCCAGGGCTGCAGCCGAGGCGACAGATGGGCCTTGCAGGTTGAGTGTGTCAAGCACGTTCCCTCCCCAGAGTCCTAGCTCATGCGAGTGGGTAGTACCGACGTGATTAGGCCCTAAGATCGCTCTTAGGGGGTGTGATGGAGCCAATAGAGGGGTCCTGAATACCCCTCTGTCGACTAAATGACGCAGTAACAGCTGCATAGGCAGCAGCCCAGCGATACTTTCCAGGCCACCGATTGGGGTGGTCCTGAATGCACCGAGGATCCAACGTGCAGCAATGGACTGCACTTGGGCCAACGTTTTGATGACACCTTTGACGCGAGCGCCTTTGAAGTGCCATAGTCTGAGTCCGTATGTCATAATAGGTACGACACACGAACGGTACAGGAGGCGCTTCTGCATAGGGGTTAGCCCTCTGACAGAATTGCCAAGCATTCCCATCACCCTTGCAGTAGTAAGGGCTTTGGTGGAGTAGAATCGTGTATGCTCCTTGAAGGAGAGTTTGCGATCGAAGAAGAATCCAAGGTACCTCCAGGTAACCTTGGGCTTGAGGGGGGTATTGCCCGTGTAGGGGGCAAAGCCGAGATCGATGGGTAGGGGAGTCATCGCTCCTTGACTTGTTACAATCACCATAAATAGTGGTAAACACCTCTGCTCAACGTTGCACGCGACGTCGACACTTCAATTTTTGTGCGATTTTCGATCGGATTTCACCATCACGAACGCTCTCGGCGTCTCCAGGCTTGCCCTGATTTGCTAAGAGATCCGTCTATCTGATCTCCGGGGATGTCTCGGTCATTGTTTCCAACAGTGACTGCTATCTGTCTTGTTCCCCTTGGCTTCGAGGATCCTGGCTAGGTGAGTGATGTCTATGAAAGAGTAGTCTGGGTCCCTATGGGGGCTTAGAGCGGGTGTGGGATGCCTGCTTCAATGCTCGCCCAAGTAGAAGCGCTTGTTTAGCTGGGGGAGGTCTGGCTTAGGGGGAAGGACGTTCTTACTGGACTGCTGGCCGTCTGGGAGGCTCCCAGCCTCCATGCTCTGTGAGTTTCTATTACTAGAGACATGCTACACTGACTACCCGTTGGAATACACCATCGTTAAAAGGGGCCGGGCGATGGTGCCCCCTGACAGCTAGGTCGACGCTCTGGTGGCTGCTACTCACCACCAACTCTCTACCTCCGGTGCTCACTCTTTTAGGGTGTTATGACCCGGGTTCAATCTTCTCCCACCAGGCAACAGGATGCGCGGCCTGTTCGCCCCCTCGGAGCGTTTGGAGGCTGTATCGGGTGGACCTGGAACTGAGATAAGGGGCCATCTGTTATCGACCTTATGCTACGTATTTTGACTGTTATCGTCATTTACCTGTTATAACTCACTCTCAATGCCCAAACGGCTGAACAGAGACCAAACCACACGCTGGGGCCTTCACGACCCCACCTTGATTATGGGTGACATCGTTGGTGATGATGCCCAAGACTACGACACCCAGTTCTCACAGAACGAACTGGAGGTAGCAGCTGCCCTAGGCAGTTTGAGATCTGTGGGCTGGGGAGGACCTCCCCGACCCTGACAACTACGAGGACTCTCTTGCTAGGCAGGAGGCCCTCGCTTACACTGCACGCTGCGTATTTCGATCACTAGCATCATATACCAGTACTAACTTGCTCCTGATGCCCAAGCGGACAACCAGAGACGATCGTTCCAACGATCCTATGCCTCCGGCAGCTGTTCCAGCTTCCTGTGTGGCGATGCCAACAGCTCTAGCAGAGCTCCAATCTGGGGAACCCTCGTTCCCAGTACAGTGCCGTCATCATCACAGATGGCCGTGCTGCTACTTGTGTGGGGCATTCCGCTCCACACCCATCACCGCCAGTCCGCTGGCTGCTGTCGGGTTGGTGACAAATGTCGCTACCCTTTACGTTCTCCCCGCTGTGGGGGGGAAATTGCTATCGAGTGCATGTGCTGGCAGTGCATTTGCTCGAGGGGGGCTTTGGCCCCCTGCTTACAGCGGTTCCAGTGAATAACCAGGTGAACAACCAGCTGCCACATTACTGTTACTCGTGCATGACATGGTGATGGTCCACCTCGTTCGTCCGGGGTGGTCAATCCTCGTTGGCTGGGAGTATGCGGACGGTTATTCCTCCCGCAAGGGGGGATTTACGGTGAATTGACACCACTGCGCCTGATCTGACTTCGGTTGGATATGTGGCCGGGGGACCGCTTCGCACCAGCTGACGATCTAATGGCTAGCTTCAGGAGGGGGTCCCCCCCTCCAGATTATTGCCTTTCCTGGCTGAGAGGCCAACGTCTGTGGCACTGCCTGCCTAAAGTGGCTAAAACGAGGACCTGGGTAGGATATGGGTGAGGGGAAGCGTAGTTATAGTAGTACCCAAGTTTGTATCCTGCTCCGTGGACTGCGATTGAGCCCTGTGTTATAAATTGTTGACCCAAAAAAAAAAAAAAAAAAAAAAAAAAAATGGGTAGGGGAGTGAATCTCCTCGCCCTTGAAAAATGAAATATTTCAGACTTGTCGTGTTCAAGGACAAGCCCAAGGGAGGTGAACGCCTGGAATATCCAGCCATACGCTTTTTTAAGCAAGGGGAGGTTATCCTCCAGCTGTGGAGAGCGGGCGATGAGAGTGCCATTGTCCACATACGACATGAGATCGACATCCCTGCCGATTTCGCTCCTTCTGAAGAGCTTCATAATGGGCATTGAGTATAACGCCGATAAGACAGGGGACAAAGCAGAGCCTTGACCCACTCCCACATCGGCTGCAAAGGAGCCAGATGAGAAAGCGTTCCATTTGTAGGTCGTTTTGCGACCGACTAGATATGAACGGAAGAAGTTCACTACTTGCGCAGGGAATCCCGACCGAGAAATGATCTCCAGCAGAACCTGGTGGTTCAAGGAGGGGAAGAATTGAGCGATGTCGAAAGCGACAACGCTCGTTTTAAGTCCTTTGGCCCATCCTGCCCTAACAAGGTGGGTGAGGTATATTCCTGCATCCTCAGTGGAACGCTAGGCGACACCCCCGAACTGGTTTTGCTCGAAGGCCTCGTGTGCGACACCATCAAATTGAAGTCGCCTCGACAACATCTTTTCGACTAATTTGCCCAGAGTGTTCAGAAGCACAATGGGCCTGAACGACTTAGGGGTAGAGTAATTAGGTTTCCCTGGCTTCACAGGGATTCCTTAAAGTGAGCCGGCCAGTGGCCAGCAGTGATGCACGCCTCAGCAATGCGGGTTATGAGCCCTGCCACTTCTGGGTTGGTGCACCAGTGTTTAAGGTGCAACCATGTAACATGATCGGGCCCTGGAGCAGAACGGGAAGAGCACGCATTTAGTGCTTCTTTCATTTCTGTAACGGAGAACGGGGTCCAGACCCTTTCAGGCACCGGATCAAGTTCATCAAGGATGCTCAAGTCGACTACTCGATCTGAGGCAGCGTTGTAGGACCCATCAAGGGCAGCCCAGAGGGAATCCAGATCGTTGCAGGGTTCTCCCTGGTAGGAGATAGCCTCATACGATGGAAGATTGCGTTGACGAGTCCAGGACATCAGGTCCCAGGGTCGTCTATTCATCGTAGCCACTTCTTGGATACGGTCATCGAAAAAGCCACGCTTCGCTTGTTGCATGACTCTTCTGTAATGCTTCCAGTCCTCCCCATCCCGGGAGGCCCTGTAAGCGTCTAAAGTGCCACTGCATTCGTCTGTCCACCAACCTTTGGACGACTTGCCGAGGCGAGATTCCTTGGCATGGTTTTCCCATGCCTTGTTTAAAATCGTTGATATCGCCGAAACGACACCATCGATTTCTGCCGATGTTTTTCCGTGCCAGTTTAGCCACGGATTTAGAGCGGAGGAGACAGCATCACGATATGATGCTTCCTCCTCGGATCCTTTTTTGATAGACCACTTGGTAGCCGGGACCAGAGATCCCGGGCCAGGCAGCACTAACATCAGAGGAGCGTGGTCAGATGTCCCCCTGGCTTCAGGTACAATCTCACAATACAATACAAATATAAGATCTGTAGGTACAAACATCAGGTCGATCACCGTGGGGTGAAGGCCCTGTTGGGGGGGGAAGTGGGTACGGCCTTCCATTACTGGTAGGGCTCTAGCCAGGCCTAGTGCCGTAGCCGTTTCCACTAAGTGGTCAGCATGAATTGAGTGCTCAGGCCCCTGGGGATCCCAGGATGCGTGTCTCACGTTAAAATCGCTGCACATGAAGTGTAAGCATGGGATCATCATGACGTTCTCAAATAAGAGCATGATGGCAGAGTGTTGGCTATCCGAGTAGACATTGGCGAGTAGCATGACATCCTCCCCAATTCCCAGTGAGAATAGAAGGATGTCACGATCGTCGATCAGATCTCGTCTGAGACCTGGTCTTAGATTGGAGATGCTGTTCGCAAAATAAACAGCGACATCACTCCTTGACTTGTTACAACCACCATAAATAGTGGTAAACACCTCTCTCTGCTCAACGTTGCACGCGACGTCGACACTTCAATTTTTATCCGATTTTCGATCGGATTTCACCATCACGAACGCTCTCGGCGTCTCCAGGCCTGCCCTGATTTGCTAAGAGATCCATCCATCCGATCTCCGTGGATGCCCCGGTCATTGTTTTTGACAATGGCTGCTATCTGTCTCGTTCTCCTGGGCTTCGAGGATCCTGACTCGGTGAGTGTTGTTTATGAAAGAGTAGTCTGGGTCCCTCTGGGGGCTTAGAGTGGGTGTGGGATGCCTGCTTCAATGCTCGCCCAAGTCGACACACTCGTTTAGTTGGGGGAGGTCTGGCTTAGGGAGAAGGGACGTTATCACTGGATTGCTGGTTGTCTGGGAGGCTTCTAGCCTCCATGCTCTGTGAGTTTCTATTACTAGAGACATGCTACACTGACTACCCATTGGAATACACCATCGTTAAAAGGGGCCAGGCGATGGTGCCCCCTGGCGGCTAGGTCGTCACCTTGGTGGCCGCCACTCTCCACCAACTCTCTACCTCCGGTGCTCACTCTTCTAGGGTGTTATGACCCGGGTTCAATATTCTCCCACTAGGCAGCAGGATGTGCGGCTTGCTCGCCCCCTCAGAGCGTTCGGAGGCTGGATCGGGTGGACCCAGAATGTAGATAAGGGACCAGCCGTTATCGATTCCACGCTGCGTATTTTGATTCTTACCATCATCTACTAGCACTAACACACACTCTCTCAATGCCCAAACAGCGAACCAGAGTCCAACCACCACATCGGGGTCTACGCGACCCCATTCTGATCACGGGCGACATCTTTGATGATGACGTCCAAGACTACGACACCCGGTTCATGCAAGACGAATCGGAGGTAGCAGCTGCTTTCAGGGCAGCTAGAGATCTATGGGCCAGGGAAGACCTCTCCGACCCTAACAATGATGACGACGACAAGGATTCTCTTGCTATGCAGGAGGCCCTCAATTACGCTGAGAGCAGCCCTAAGCTAGCCTCAAGGCAAACAATCGACCGTGTGCTGTGGGTGCAGGACGTCCATATCGCACATAAACATTGGACTCGCAGTCTCAAACGCGAGGACATGTATACACAGGAGCTCGGCATGGCCGAGCTCTTCTATCCGGAGGCATCCCCTGCCCCGTTACCGCCTTTGCCCCCCATCCCTGAGTTGGTGGAGGACAAAGTGCCGTTATCCGTGAATGAGAGGTTGGAAATCGAAGCCACCTCTCATGCCATGCTACACCAACTCGAGGCGATGACCATGTTCATTGGTACCGTCCGTACATCCGCCGTTCCCCCTGCAGAGAGGAACGCATGGCGCCAAATGGCCTGGGAGTTATTCACGACCACCTGGCGACTGTCTGAGACGATGTCGGCGGAACTAGCAGCCGTTCCGACACCTCTCGACCTCACGTCTCCGGCAGCCTTCCGGGCTTCCTACACGGCGGTGCACACTGCTCAATCAGAGCCTCAATCTGGGGAACCCTCGTCCCCAGCACGGCGCCGTTGTCCTCGAGGTCCTCGTGGACAGCAGCGCCGCAACTAGTACAGGGGTCTATCCCCCTCTACGTTCACGGCCACCAAGTAAATGGTGGCCACTATCGGGATGGTGACATGGTGTTGCTTCCCTATACCTTCCCCCCACTGCGGGGGGGACGATGTCATTGAGTGCATGCACATGGGTGCATTTGCTCGAGGGGGATCTCGGCCCCCTACTTACGGCGGTCACGGTGAATAACCAGGTGAACAACCACCCGCCTTGTTACTGTCACTCGTGCACAACATGGTGATGGTCCACCTCATTCATCTGGGGTGGTCAATCCTCGTTGGCTAGAAAAACGCAGACAGTTATTCCTCCCGCAAGGGGGGATTTACGGTGAATTAACACTGCTGTGCCTGGTCTGGCCTCGGTCGGACATGTGGCTGGGGGACCGTTTGCTCCAGGGGGCGATCTAATGGCTAACTTCGGGAGGGGGGGATGCCCCCTCCAGATTATTGCCTTTCCTGGCTGAGAGGCCAACGTCTGTGGAACTGCCCGCCTAAAGTGGCTAAAACGGGGACCTGAGTGGGAGATGGGCGAGGGGAACGCGTAGATAAAGTAGTACCCAAGTTTGTACCCTGCTCCGCGGACTGCGTTCGAGCCCCGCATTATAAATTCTGATCCAAAAAAAAAAAAAAAAAAAGCCAAGGGGAACAAGACAGATAGCAGTCACTGTTGGAAACAATGACTGAGACATCCCCGGAGATTGGATGGACGGATCTCTTAGCAAATCAGGGCAAGCCTGGAGACGCCGAGAGCGTTCGTGATGGTGAAATCCGATCGAAAATCGGACAAAAATTGAAGTGTCGACATCGCGTGCAACGTTGAGCAGAGGTCTTTACCACTATTTATGGTGGTTGTAACAAGTTAAGGAGCTGATGGCCTTGTCCAGGTTACTCCTGTAGGAGTTCCTCGCTCCATCCTCCTTAGAGGTGAGGCGATGAGAGGAGAAATGAGTGGGGAATAGATCCTTCACTCTGTTTCCAGGTGTGTTCTCTTCCCCAAAGGGGTCGAATTCATCGCCTGGTACCAGGGCCAGCGCTGCAGCTGAGGCGACAGATGGCCCTTGTAGGTTGAGTGTGTCAAGCACGTTCCCTCCCCAGAGTCCTAGCTCATGAGAGTGGGTAGTACCGACGTGATTAGGCCCTAAGATAGCTCTTAGGGGGTGTGATGGAGCCAATAGAGGGGTTCTGAACACCCCTCTGTCGACTAAACGATGCAGTAACAGCTGCATAGGCAGCAGTCCAGCGATACTTTCCAGGCCACCGATCGGGGTGGTTCTGAATGCACCGAGGATCCAACGTGCAGCAATGGACTGCACTTGGGCCAACGTCTTTTTTTTTTTTTTGGGGTCAACAATTTATAACGCGGGGCTCGATCGCAGTCCGCGGGTCAAGATACAAACAAGGTACTACTAAGACTACGCATTCCCTATGTCCACATCCCACACCAGGTCCCTTGCAGAAGCCACGTTACGGCGGGCATACCAGCGTTGTCCTCTCAGACAGGAAAGGCAATAATCTGTAGGGGAGGGGCCCCCCCTACAAAGGCTAGCCATTAGTTCGCCGTCTGGTGCTATCTCGGTCCCCCCGGCCACATATCCGACCGAAGTCAGATCAGGCGCAAGCAGTGTCAATTCACCGTAAGTCCTCCCTTGCAGGAAGAGTAACCATCTTTCACCAGACAACGAGGATTGACCACCCCAGGTGAGTGAGGTGGACCATCACTGTGTCCACGCACAAGTGACAGTGATGAGGCAGCTGGTTATTCACTGGAACTGCCGTAGCTGGTTATTCACCGGAGCTACTGTGGGTAGGGGGTCGAGGCCCCCCCCTCAAGCAAATGCTACTCTGAGCATGCACTCGGTGACATCATCCCCCCCGCAGTGGGGAGAAGGTAAAGGGCGGCGACATAATGTCACCATCCCGACAACAGCCCTGGTGGGCGGTGAAGAGAAGGGGGGGTCCCCTTCTTCAAGCTCGGCGTGGTCGTTGGCGGGGGCCACGAGGACGTCGATGCCGTTCCGGGGACAAGGGTTCCTCGGTTGGGGGCTCTGCCGCTGGTGGAGCAGACTGAGCCGCCTGCATCGCTGCATAGGAAGCCTGGAAGGCTGCCGGAGATGTAAGGTCGAGGGGAGCTGATGCCGCGCGAAGCGACTCCATCATGCTGCCTGAAAATCGCCAGGTGGTGGTGAAGAGCTCCCACGCCATCTGATGCCAAGAGTTCCTGTCATTGAGAGGAACTGCGGATACTCGGATGGTACCTACAAAGGAGGTCATCATGTCCAGTAGATGTAGCATGGCATCAGAGGTGGCTTCGATTTCCAACCTCTGATCCCTAGATAACGGCACTTTGTCCTCCACCAGCTCAGGGATGGGGGGCCAAGGCGGTAGCGGGGCAGGGGATGCCTCCAGATAAAGGAGCTCAGCGATACCGAGCTCCTGTGAATACATATCCTCCTTAGGGAGGCTACGAGCCCAGCGCTTGTGTTCGACGTTGACACCAAGTGCCCATCGTACACGATCGATCATTTTCCTCGAGGAGAGCCTAGGCCCCCCCTCGGCGAAAGTGAGAGCCTCCTGCATGGCAAGAGAGTCATCGTCATCATCATCATTAGGGTCGGAGAGGTCTTCCCCGGCCCATAGATCTCTAGCTGCCCTGAAAGCAGCTGCTACCTCCGATTCGTCTTGGACGAACCGGGTGTCGTAGTCTTGGATGCCATCATCAAAGATGTTGCCCGTGATCAAAACGGGGTCGCGTAGACCCCGATGTGGTGGTTGGTCTCTGGTTCGCCGTTTGGGCATCGAGAGTGTGTGTGTTAGTGCTAGTAGATGATGGTAGGAATCAAAATACGCAGCATGGAATCGATAATGACTGGTCCCTTATCTATATTCCGGGTCCACCTGATACGGCCTCCGAATGCTCTGAGGGGGCGAGCAAGCTGCGCATCCTGCTGCCTAGTGGGAGAAGATTGAACCCGGGTCATGCCACCCTAGGAGAGTGAGCACCGGAGGTAGAGGGATGGTGGTGAAAAGCGGCCACCAAGGTGTAGGCCTAGCCGCTAGGGGGCACCATCACCCGGCCCCTTTTAACAATGGTGTATTCCAGCGGGTAGTCAGTATAACATGTCTCTAGTAGTAGAAACTCACAGAGCATGGAGGCTGGAAGCCTCCCAGACGACCAGCAGTCCAGTGATAATGTCTCTCCTCCCTAAGCCAGACCTCCCCCACCTAGACGAGTGTGACGACTTGGGCGAGCGTTGAAGCAGGCATCCCACACCCACTCTAAGCCCCCAGAGGGACCTAGACTACTCTTTCATAGACAACACTCACCTAGTCAGGATCCTCGAAGCCCAGGAGAACGAGATGAATAGCAGCCATTGTCAAAAACAATGACCGGGGCATCCACGGAGATCGGATGGACAGATCTCTTAGCAAATCAGGGCACGCCTGGAGATGCCGAGAGTGTTCGTGATGGTGAAATCCGATCGAAAATCGGACGAAAATTGTTGAAGTGTCGACGTCACTTGCAACGTTGAGCAGAGGTGTTTACCACTATTTATGGTGGTTGTAACAAGTCAAGGAGCGGTCTTGGGCCAACGTCTTAATGACACCTTTGATGCGAGCCCCTTTGAAGTGCCATAATCTGAGTCCGTATGTCATGATAGGTACGACACACGACCGGTATAGCAGGCGTTTCTGCATAGGGGTTAGCCCTCTGACAGAATTGCCAAGCATTCCCATTGCCCTTGCAGTAGTAAGGGCTTTGGTGGAGTAGAACCGCGTATGCTCTTTGAAGGAGAGTTTGCGGTTGAAGAAAAATCCGATATACCTCCAGGTAACCTTGGGCTTGAGGGGAGTATTGCCCGTGTAGGGGGCAAAACCGAGATCAATGGGTAAGGGAGTGAATCTCCTTGCCCTTGAGAAGTGAAATATTTCGGATTTGTCGTGTTCAAGGACAAGACCGAGGGAGGTGAATGCCTGGAAGATCCAGCCATACACTTTTTTAAGGAGGGGGAGATTATCCTCCAGCTGTGGAGAGCGGGCGATGAGGGTGCCATCGTCCACATAAGACATGAGATCGACATCTCTGCCGACTTCGCTGCTTCTGAAGAGCTTCATAATGGGCATCAAATATAGCGCCGATAGGACAGGGGACAAGGCAGGGCCTTGACCCACTCCCACATCGGCTGCAAAGGAGCCAGATGAGAAAGCATTCCATTTGTAGGTCGTCTTGCGACCAACTAGATATGAACGGAAGAAATTCACTACTTGCGCAGGGAACCCCGACCGAGAGATGACCTCCAGCAGAACCTGGTGGTTCAAGGAGGGGAAGAACTGAGCGATGTCGAAAGCGACAATACTCGTTTTGAGCCCTTTGGCCCACCCTGCTCTAACCAGGTGGGTAAGGTAGATACCTGCGTCCTCAGTGGAACGCTGGGTGACGCCTCTGAACTGGTTTTGCTCGAAGGCCTCGTGTGCGACCCCGTCGAATTGAAGTCGCCTGGACAACATCTTTTCGACTAACTTTCCCAAAGTATTCAGAAGCAGGATGGGCCTGAACGACTTAGGGGTAGAATAATTAGGTTTCCCTGGTTTCGGGATAATAAGCGACAGGGATTCCTTAAAGTGAGCTGGCCAGTGGCCAGCAGTGATGCACGCCTCAGCAATGCGGGTAATGAGCCCTGCCACTTCTGGGTTGCTACACCAGTGTTTTAGGTGTGACCACGTAACATGATCAGGACCTGGAGCAGAGCGGGAAGAACACGCGTTTAGCGCTTCTTTCATTTCCATAACGGAGAACGGGATCCAGGCCCTTTCAGGCACCAGATCAAGTCCATCAAGGATACTCAGATCGACTACTCGATCTGAGGCGGCGTTATAGGACCCATCAAGGGCAGCCCAAAGAGAGTCCAGGTCGTTACAAGGTTCTCCCCGATAGGAGATCGCCTCGTACGACGGGAGGTTGCGCTGACGAGTCCAGGACACTAGATCCCAGGGTCGTCTATTCATCGTAGCCACTTCTTGGATACGGTCGTCGAAGAAGTCACGCTTTGCGTGTCGCATGACTTTCCTATAATGCTTCCAGTCTTCCTCATCATGGGAAGCTCTGTACGCGTCGAGGGCGCCACTGCATTCATCTGTCCACCAACCCTTGGACGACTTGCCAAGGCGAGATTCCTTGGCATGGTTTTCCCATGCCTTGTTTAAAATCGCTGATATCGCCGAGACGACATCATCGATTTCTGCCGAGGTATCCCCATGCCAATCTAGCCACGGAGTTAAAGCGGAGGAGACAGCATCTCGGTAAGATGCTTCCTCCTCGGATCCCTTTTTGATGGACCACCTGGTGACCGGGACCAAAGATCCCGGGCCAGGCAGAACTAACGTCAGGGGAGCGTGGTCAGACGTCCCCCTGGCTTCAGGAATGATCTCGCAGTACAGTACAAATCTGAGATCTGTAGGTACGAACATCAGGTCGATCACCATAGGGTGAAGGCCCTGTTGTGGGGGGAAGTGGGTAGGGCCCTCTAATACTGGTAGGGCTCTAGTCAGGCCTAATGCCGTTGCCGTTTCCACTAAGTGGTCAGCATGGATAGAGTGTTCAGGCCCCTGGGGGTCCCAGGAGGCGTGTCTCACGTTGAAGTCGCCACACATGAAGTGTAAGCATGGTATCGTCATGACATTCTCAAATAAGAGCATGATGGCCGAGTGCTGGCTGTCCGAGTAGACGTTAGCGAGTAGCATGACATCCTCCCCTATTCCCAATGAGAACAAAAGGATGTCACGATTATCAATCAGATCTGGTCTGAGGCCTGGTCTTAAGTTAGCGATGGTGTTCGCAAAGTATACAGCGACGCGTGGGGGGGAGTCGATACCCGAGGGGCACACTAAAGTTCCCCAGTTTGGGCTCATTGGTGCGCCTATAACTTCATCCCCTTTTTTTTTTTTTTTTTTTTTTTGGATCAAAAGTTTATAATGCGGCGCCCGATCGCAGTCCGCGGTAGAGACATACAAACGAAGTACACTACGCCCAGCCCAAGTCCTCCTCCTGCTGATCTTCACACCAACCACCTGGATAGCTGCAATGACCACTAAGGGGGCCCCCTTTATTGAGTAAACGGACTTGCCAGTGGTGGCATACCGACAACCCGAGCTTGACGATGTCGTGTTCCCCGAATCCCTACGGGTATGAGTGCAAGTTTTAGGGGATACTGCCGCCCCGACATGAGCCTCTCAGCTCAGAAAGGAGAGCATAGTCGACTGGAGTTGTCGCAACGCATAACCGACAGAGGATCTGAAAGCGCTCAGGCGCCTCCCCGAACCAGTACCTAGTTTCGTGTCCCCCCTCCCTGACAGTCGCTCCTGAACATGGGTGGGCCCCCTTTATGAGGGTTAACGGACTCGTCTGGTGCCCTACGGCCACCCCGACATACCGATAACACTAGCTAGAACCAGATGGGGGTCATACGCCCTGTGCGCACAACCTATCCTGGATCCCACGCAAGTGAGTTGAACGACCCCAAACTTGGGTTGTTGTCCATGAATTCATGGAAGCCTTCGACAGAGTCGGGGCTTGCACGAGTTTCTTTGTGATCCACCTTGGGGCAGACGCGTAGTAAGTGGTCTCGAGTTTGTATCTCAGGACCAAGGCACCAACAATCGACGACGCTCCTTGACTTGTTACAACCACCATAAATAGTGGTAAACACCTCTGCTCAACGTTGCACGCGATGTCGACACTTCAATTCTGGTCCGATTTTCGATCGGATTTCACCATCACGAACGCTCTCGGCGTCTCCAGGCTTGCCCTGATTTGCTAAGAGATCCGTCCATCCGATCTCTGTGGATGCCCCGGTCACTGTTTCTGACAGTGTCTGCTATTCGTCTCGGTCTCCTGGGCTTCGAGGATCCTGGTTAGGTGAGTGCTGGCAATGAAAGAGTAGTCTGGGCCCCTATGGGGGCTTAGAGTGGGTGTGGGATGCCTACTTCAATGCTTGCCCAAGTCGTCGCATTCGTTTAGCTGGGGGAGATCTGGTTCAGGAGGAGGTACATATTCACTGGATTGTGGGTCGTCTGGGAGACTTCCTACCTCCATGCTGTGTGAGTTTCTACATCTAGAGACCTGCTACACTGACTACCTATTGGAATACACCATCGTTAAAAGGGGCTGGGCGATGGTGCCCCCTGGTGGCTAGGTCGACGCTCTGGTGGCCGCTATTCACCACCGACTCTTTACCTCCGGCACTCACACCCTTGAGGTGTTTGGAACCGGGTTCAATCGTTCCTCCCAATCGGCAGCAGGATTTGTGGCCTGCCTGCCCCCTCGGAGCGTCTGGAGGCTGTGTCGGGTGGACCCGGAATTGAGATAAGGGACCGTCTGTTATCGTTATCACGCTACGTATCTTGACTTCTACCGTCATCTACTTGTGCTAAATCATCCTCAATGCCCTCTGCAAACTGTAGAGCGCAAACTCGACACCAGGCGGCTCATGGCGACCCCCTCCTATACACAAACGCTGACTTCGCAGATTTCGACGACAACTACCTCCCAGAGTTTGGACACGTCTCCCTGAGCGGATGGGACTCTGATGTGGCTAACCAGTTCCACAATCTTTGGGCGGAGGATGACTCCTCTGACCTGCCAGACGACGATGATGGCTCTGCCACCAGCAGAGACGTCAAATTCATTCCGGGTCTCACCGAGCTAGCCTCGCAGGAGACGATAAACCGCTTCTTGGCATCACAAGTGATAGCCGATGAAGTGCATGATCTGGCTCTCGAGCTTGGGCTCGAGGCCAACAACAATCAAGAGCTCGGCATCGCCGAGCTCCTCTATCCGGAGGGGCAGCAGGAGCAATCTGCGCTGCCCCTCCCCACATCACTGGGTTCATCCGCCATCCCAGAGTTGGTGGAGGATGAGCCTCCATTGTCGAGAGATGAGAGGGTGGACATAATGTCCACCTCTCATGGCTTTCTACATTTACTGGAGGCTATGACGATTTTCGTCGGTACCGTCCGAGTATCCGCCGTTCGAGGAATGCATGGCGCCAGATGGCATGGGAACTATTCACAACCACCTGGCGATTGTCCGAGCCAATGTCGGCAGAACTAGCAGCTGCCGGATTGCCTCTCGATCTCACGTCACCGGAAGCCTTCAGGGCTTCCTACGCGGCTAGGCAGGCAGCTCATGCAGAGCTCCATCATGAGGAACCCTCGTCCTCATCACGGCGCCATCATCCTCGAGGTCCTCGGAGACAGCCGCGCCGCAACCAATAGGGGAACACCCCTCCACAACCACGCCCACCAAATAATTGGTGGCCGATATCGGGATAGTGACATCTTGTCGCTTCCCTCCACCTTCCCCCCGCTGCGGGGGGGACGTTGTCATCGAGTGCACGCACATGTCGGCATTTGCTCGCAGGGGGGCCTCAGCCCCCCTGCCTACGGTAGTTCCGGTGAATAACCAGGTGAACAACCAGCTACCACATCTCTGTCACTCGTGCGCAAACACGGTGATGGTCCACCCCATTCATCTGGGGTGGTCAATCCTCGCTGGCTGGAAGTAGGCTATCGGTTATTCCTCCCGCAAGGGGGGATTTACGGTGAATTGACACCACTGCGCCTGATCTGACTTCGGTTGGATATGTGGCCGGGGGACCGGTTGGTACCAGTGGGCGACCTAATGGCTAGCTTCGGGAGGGGGAGGCTTCCCCTCCGGATTATTGCCTTTCCTGGCTGAGAGGCCAACGTCTGTGGCACTGCCCGCCTAAAGTGGCTAAAACGAGGACCTGGGTGGGAGATGGGCGAGGGGAACGCGTAGATATAGTAGTACCCTAGTTTGTATCCTGCTCCGCAGACTGCGATCGAGCCCCGCGTTATAAATTGTTGACCCAAAAAAAAAAACAAAAAAAAGGCACCAACATTGGTATTCCCCGTCGAGGGATAGACGTTGACGATACTCCCCTATAGGAGCGTGGCCAGTAATCATACGAGTTGAACGGGAAGTCAATGTAGTGTTGTTCCCCATAACTTTCAGCCAAGGCCCACCTTTGTGAGTCGAGGGTAACACCGGTTTTCCACCTACTCCTTTGAGTTGGTAGAAGTGCTGGCCACGATACGCCGGATCTGAGAACCGGGTGTGCCAATCCTTACAAACGGCCTTTTCGACCTGATTCTTAAGGTAGTCTAAAGACGTCCGCGGGTGTCTGCCCACGGAGATCTTGGTAGATGTAGCTACATTGTGAGCCATCTTGTGAACGTTCCACTTGAATTTCGAGGGGACATGCCAGAATGTAACGTTTCTCTCCTCGTCCCCAGCTAACCAGGGGTGGAGGGAGCGACAAGCGTCCAGGGCGAAGATTTGCCCAGAGCGTGGTTTAGGATCGATTAGGGACTCAATGCCCGTAGTAGAATCCGAAAAGATCACCAACTTTTTGCATCCTCTGCTGCAAGCAGCCAAGACGCCCAGTTGGAGAGCGAAGAGTTCGACTTCTGGGGGGGTTCTCCTCCCAGAAGCTGATACAACGCAATCCACCTGTTCTCCCTGTCCGAAGACAAGAGCGCAGGCGACAGCTTGAAATTTGGCATCTGTGGGTACCGAAGCGTCCACTGCAACGACGAGAGTGTCATCCTCAACTTGGGCAGATGCCCAGGCCTTATCGAGGTCACTCCTGTAAGAATTCCTCGCTCCATCTTCCTTAGTGAGGCGGTGAGAGGAGAAACGAGTGGGGAATATATCTTTCACTCTGTTTCCAGGTGTGTTTTCTTCCCCAAAGGGGTCGAATTCATCGCCTGGTACGAGGGCCAGGGCTGCAGCCGAAGCACTTCATCCCCTTCCCTGTTGTGGGCAGAGGGGGCGTGTCTTAAAGAGCAGATCATAATCGTCTATGAAGTCTGCCAGTAACGTCTGTTTACATTTTGACTAAATACGCGTAACTGAGGGGTAGATCTAAGTCTGTCTCTCATTTACGTTCGGCCACCGCGTCCTGCGGGATGGTAAGTAGGAGGGGAGCGAGAGTTGCGTCTCGCACTCACCTCGTCATAGCGAGCT
This sequence comes from Tricholoma matsutake, assembly GCA_026075535.2. Taxonomy (NCBI): domain Eukaryota; kingdom Fungi; phylum Basidiomycota; class Agaricomycetes; order Agaricales; family Tricholomataceae; genus Tricholoma; species Tricholoma matsutake. The sequence continues at coordinate 8,175,343 of AP026543.1, read as the reverse complement.
TTGATCCAGTCACGGTCAAAGCGATGTCGCCAGAAATTGCATCGACGATCGTCGGATGCGTGGTTTTTACAGCAGTTTGCGCACCTAGCCGGGTGAGGACAGGCTGCCCCCTCTGGGGTAGCTGGGACGGGGGGGTTGGCCTTAGCGTTTCCCTTACAACACCCAGCAAGGGCACGGTGGTGCTCCTTGCGGTGTGGGCCAGCACAGATCGGACACTTGGTCTGTGGAGCTCTGCATGCAGGGGTGGGGTGACCCCACTTCCAGCAGCGTTGGCATAGGGGCAAGCCTGGGTTAGCCCTGGCGGCCCTGACATAAGCGACGTAGCGTCCAAATTGGACGCCCCGGCCGATAAGAGCCTTAGCTCGTGCACCACTGACTGAGTCAGCGATGTTGAGGTATACGGTGCACGTATCTGACATCCTCGAATCACGTACTACACGGGGGGGGGACTTGGAGCACTGTGAGGTCCGAAATTCCAGACTTTCCCAAGTGAGCAATGACGACGTCAGGCGTTAAAGCCTTGTCGTTAGCGATGAATGGCACGTTGACCAGCTTGAGGTACGACGTGGATGTGGGTAACGCTGCGTCCACTTGCAGCGCGAATGGGAACGCCTTGTGGGCAGCTTCCTTGAAGCATCGAAGGTCCTCCTCAGAGGCCACAACGTCAGTAGCTACTGATAAATTACCAGCGTGCATCGATGCAGACTGAGCCACCAATTTGGAGTGGTGCAGTCCGAGGGTGGTCTGGACGTGGTCCAGGAAATCAGCAGGGTTTGTCTCCTCCCCAAGGGGGGGATGAACGTGAACTAGGACCTGTTGTCTCAACGGTCCGTGTACAGTAGGTGAAGGTTTTGACGCCTTCGGTTTGGAGGGGCCAACATGCTGCTGTATGTCTGCCAGCTTGTCGGTTGGAAGTTCAGGGAAGGCCTTGGCTAGACGCACAAGACCATCCATGGATGTGTTAGGCGCTCGCCCCCCGGGGAAGCGAGCGACCTGAGCAAAGGTCCCCCTACCCGAAGGCCTGGTGGACCAGTTCACGGGGGGAGGCGGTCCTCGACCCCATGATGAAGAGACGCCCCCTGTTGGGGGTTTAGGAAGAGGTCGAGCCCCTTTCGGGCCTCGAGTCCTCGCTGATTTGTGAGGGGGGGGGCATTGCCCATCCCATCCCTCCAGGTAGTCCGTCCTTGGGACATCGTTAGGATTGTTGGTGACAGTGCCCGACCTTGGCCGTTTACTGCCCCCAGCCATCCTGTCTATAGCACTCCGGAGCGTAGTGTTTCCAGAGTCGCAATCTCATCGCTCCTTGACTTGTTACAACCACCATAAATAGTGGTAAACACCTCTGCTCAACGTTGCACGCGACATCGACACTTCAATTTTCGTCCGATTTTCGATCGGACTCCGCCATCACAAACGATCTTGGCGTCTCCAGGCCTGCCCTGATTTGCTAAGAGATCCGTCCATCCGATCTCCGAGGATGTCTTGGTCATTGTTTCCAACAGTGACTGCTATCTGTCTCGTTCCCCTTGGCTTCGAGGATCCTGGCTAGGTGAGTGATGTCCATGAAAGAGTAGTCTGGGTCCCTATGGGGGCTTAGAGTGGGTGTGGGATGCCTGCTTCAACGCTCGCCCAAGTAGAAGCGCTCGTTTAGCTGGGGGAGGTCTGGCTTAGGGGGAAGGACGTTCTTACTGGACTGCTGGCCATCTGGGAGGCTCCCAGCCTCCATGCTCTGTGAGTTTCTATTACTAGAGACATGCTACACTGACTACCCATTGGAATACACCATCGTTAAAAGGGGCCAGGCGATGGTGCCCCCTGACAGCTAGGTCGATGCTCTGGTGGCCGCTACTCACCACCAACCCGCTACCTCCGGTGCTCACTCTTCTAGGGTGTTATGACCCGGGTTCAGTCTTCTCCCACTGGGTGACAGGATGTGCGGCCTGTCCCCCCCTCGGAGCGTTTGGAGGCAGTATCGGGTGGACCCGGAATAGAGATAAGGGACCAACCGTTATCGATGGCACGCTACGTATCTTGATTTCTACTATCACCTACTAGCATTAACTTCCCCTCTCAATGCCTAAACGGCGAACCAGAGCCCAAACACCACACTGGGGTCTACACGACCCCTCCCTGATTACGGGTGACATCTATGACGATGGCATCCAAGACTACGACACCCGGTACGATCAAGATGATCCGGATGTAGCTACTGCCCTACGGGCAGTCAGAGATCTATGGGCTGGAGAGGACCTCTCCGACCCTGAGGATGACGAGGACTCTCTTGCTATGCAAGAGGCCCTCAATTATACTGAGAGCAGCCCCAAGCTGGCCTCGAGGCAAACGATAGACCGTGTGCTGTGGGTGCAGGACGTCCATGTCGCACATAAACGATGGACTCGCAGTCTCGAACGCGAGGACATGTACTGACAGGAGCTCGGCATTGCTGAGCTCTTCTATCTGGAGGCATCCCCTGCCCCATTACCACCTTTGCCCCCCATCCCTGAGTTGGTGGAGGACGAAGTGCCGCTATCTGTGAATGACAGGTTGGAAATCGAAGCCACCTCTCATGCCATGCTACACCAACTCGACGCGATGACCATGTTTGTTGGTACCGTCCGTACATCTGCCGTTCCCCCTGCAGAGAGGAACGCATGGCGCCAAATGGCCTGGGAGTTATTCACGACCACCTGGCGACTGTCTGAGACGATGTCGGCGGAACTAGCAGCCGTTCCGACACCTCTCGATCTCACGTCTCCGGCAGCCTTCCGGGCTTCCTATGCGGCGATGCACACTGCTCAATCAGAGCCTCAATCTGGGGAACCCTCATCCCCAGCACAGCGCCGTCGTCCTCGAGGTCCTCGTGGACAGCAGCGCCACAACTAGTACAGGGGCCTATCCCCCTCTACATTCACAGCCACCAAGCACCAATTGGTGGCCATTATCGGGATGGTGACATGGGTCGCCTCCCTATACCTTCCCCCCGCTGCGGGGGGAACGATGTCATCGAGTGCGTGCACTTGCTTGCATTTGCTCGAGGGGGGCCCCGGCCCCCCACTTACGGCGGTTACGGTGAATAACCAGGTGAACAACCATCCGCCTCGCTACTGTCACTCATGCACAACATGGTGATGGTCCACCTCACTCACCTGGGGTGGTCAATCCTCGCTGGCTGGAAATACGCAGACGGTTATTCCTCCCGCAAGGGGGGATTTACGGTGAATTAACACTGCTGTGCCTGGTCTGGCCTTGGTCGGACATGTGGCTGGGGCACCGTTTGCTCCAGGGGGCGATCTAATGGCTAGCTTCGGGAGGGGGGGCTCCCCCTCCAGATTATTGCCTTTCCTGGCTGAGAGGCCAACGTCTGTGGCACTGCCCACCTAAAGTGGCTAAAACGAGGACCTGGGAAGGATATGGGTGAGGGGAAGCGTAGTTACAGTAGTACCCAAGTTTGTATCCTGCTCCGCGGACTGCGATCGAGCCCCGCGTTATAAATTGTTGACCCAAAAAAAAAAAAAAAAAAATGGTCTCAAGTTTGTATCTCGGGGCCAAGGCACCATCACTGGTATTCCCCGTCGAGGGATAAGCGTTGACGATACTCCCCTATAGGAGCATGGCCAGTGATCATACGAGTTGAACGGGAGGTCAACGTAGTGTTGCTCCCCATAACTTTCAGCCAAGGCCCACCTTTGTGAGTCGAGGGTAATACTGGTTTTCCACCCACTCCTTTGAGTTGGTAGAAGTGCCGACCACGATACGCCGGATCTGAGAACCGGGTGTGCCAATCCTTGCAAACAGCCTTTTCGACCTGGTTTTTAAGGTAGTCTAAAGACGTCTACGGGTGTCTGCCCATGGAGATCTTGGTAGATGTAGCTACATCATGAGCCATCTTATGTACGTTCCACTCGAATTTTGAGGGGATGTGCCAGAATGTGATGTTCCTCTCCTCGTCCCCAGCTAGCCAGGGACGAAGAGAGTGACAGGCGTCCAGGGCAAAGATTTGCCCAGAACGAGGTTTAGGATCGATTAGGGACTCAATGCCCATAGTAGAATCCGAAAAGATCACCAACTTATTGCAACCTCTGCTGCAAGCAGCTGAGACACCCAGTTGGAGAGCGAAAAGTTCGACTTCCAGGGGGGTTCTCCTCCCAGAGGCTGAGACAACGCGATCCACCTGTTCTCTCTGTCCGAAGACAAGAGGGCAGGCGACAGCTTGGAACTTAGCATCTGTGGGCACCGAAGCATCCACTGCGACAATGAGAGTGTCATCCTCTACTTGGGCCGATGCCCAGGCTTTATCGAGGTCACTCCTGTAAGAATTCCTCGCTCCATCCTCCTTAGAGGTGAGGCGATGAGAGGAGAAGCGAGTGGGGAATAGATCCTTCACTCTGTTTCCAGGTGTGTTTTCTTCCCCGAAGGGGTCGAATTCATCGCCTGGTACCAGGGCCAGAGCTGCAGCCGAGGCGACAGATGGACCTTGTAGGGTAAGTGTGTCGAGCACGTTCCCTCCCCAGAGCCCTAGCTCATGAGAGTGGGTGGTGCCGACGTGATTAGGCCCTAAGATAGCTCTTAGGGGGTGTGATGGAGCCAATAGGGGGGTCCTGAATACCCCTCTGTCGACTAAGCGACGCAGTAACAGCTGCATAGGCAGCAGCCCTGCGATACTCTCCAGACCGCCAATAGGGGTGGTTCTGAATGCACTGAGGATCCAACGTGCAGCAACAGACTGCACTTGGGCCAGCATTTTGATGACACCTTTGACGCGAGTGCCTTTGAAGTGCCAGAGTCTCAGTCTGTATGTCATGATAGGTACGACACACGAACGGTACAGGAGGTGTTTCTGCATAGGGGTTAGCCCTCTCACAGAATTGCTGAGCATTCCCATTGCCCTAGCAGTGGTAAGGGCTTTGGTGGAGTAGAATCGCGTATGCTCGTTGAAGGAGAGCTTACGGCAACGCTCCTTGACTTGTTACAACCACCATAAATAGTGGTAAACACCTCTGCTCAACGTTGCAAGCAACGTCGACACTTCAATTTTCGTCCGATTTTCGATCGGATTTCACCATCACGAACGCTCTCGGCGTCTCCAGGCGTGCCCTGATTTGCTAAGAGATCCGTCCATCCGATCTCCGTGGATGCCCCGGTCATTGTTTTTGACAATGGCTGCTATTCATCTCGTTCTCCTGGGCTTCGAGGATCCTGACTAGGTGAGTGTTGTCTATGAAAGAGTAGTCTAGGTCCCTCTGGGGGCTTAGAGTGGGTGTGGGATGCCTGCTTCAACGCTCGCCCAAGTCGTCACACTCGTCTAGGTGGGGGAGGTCTGGCTTAGGGAGGAGGGACATTATCACTGGACTGCTGGTCGTCTGGGAGGCTTCCAGCCTCCATGCTCTGTGAGTTTCTACTACTAGAGACATGCTATACTGACTACCCGCTGGAATACACCATTGTTAAAAGGGGCCGGGCGATGGTGCCCCCTAGCGGCTAGGCCTACACCTTGGTGGCCGCTTTTCACCACCATCCCTCTACCTCCGGTGCTCACTCTCCTAGGGTGGCATGACCCGGGTTCAATCTTCTCCCACTAGGCAGCAGGATGCGCGGCTTGCTCGCCCCCTCGGAGCGTTCGGAGGCCGTATCGGGTGGACCCGGAATATAGATAAGGGACCAGTTGTTATCGATTCCACGCTGCGTATTTTGATTCCTACCATCATCTACTAGCACTAACACACACACTCTCGATGCCCAAACGGCGAACCAGAGACCAACCACCACATCGGGGTCTACGCGACCCCGTTTTGATCACGGGCGACATCTTTGATGATGGCGTCCAAGACTACGACACCCGGTTCATCCAAGACGAATCAGAGGTAGCAGCTGCTTTCAGGGCAGCTAGAGATCTATGGGCCGGGGAAGACCTCTCCAACCCTAACGATGATGATGACGATGACTCTCTTGCCATGCAGGAGGCTCTCACTTTCGCCGAGGGGGGGCCTAGGCTCTCCTCGAGGAAAATGATTGATCGTGTACGATGGGCACTTGGTGTCGACGTCGAACACAAGCACTGGGCTCGTAGCCTCCCTAAGGAGGATATGTATTCACAGGAGCTTGGTATCGCTGAGCTCCCCTCGACCTTACGTCTCCGGCAGCCTTCCAGGCTTCCTATGCAGCGATGCAGGCGGCTCAGTCTGCTCCACCAGCGGCAGAGCCTCCAACTGAGGAACCCTTGTCCCCGGAACGGCGTCGACGTCCTCGTGGCCCCCGCCAACGACCATGCCGAGCTTGAAGAAGGGGACCCCCCCTTCTCTTCACCGCCCACCAGGGCTGTTGTCGGGATGGTGACATTATGTCGCCACCCTTTACCTTCTCCCCACTGCGGGGGGGATGATGTCACTGAGTGCATGCTCAGAGTAGCATTTGCTTGAGGGGGGGGCCTCGACCCCCTACCTACAGTAGCTCCGGTGAATAACCAGCTACGGCAGTTCCAGTGAATAACCAGCTGCCTCGTCACTGTCACTTGTGCGTGGACACAGTGATGGTCCACCTCACTCACCTGGGGTGGTCAATCCTCATTGTCTGGTGAAAGACGGTTACTCTTCCCGCAAGGGAGGACTTACGGTGAATTGACACTGCTTGCGCCTGATCTGACTTCGGTCGGATATGTGGCCGGGGGGACCGAGATAGCACCAGACGGCGAACTAATGGCTAGCCTTTGTAGGGGGGGCCCCTCCCCTACAGATTATTGCCTTTCCTGTCTGAGAGGACAACGCTGGTACGCCCGCCGTAACGTGGCTTCTGCAAGGGACCTGGTGTGGGATGCGGACATAGGGAATGCGTAGTCTTAGTAGTACCTTGTTTGTATCTTGACCCGCGGACTGCGATCGAGCCCCGCATTATAAATTGTTGACCCCAAAAAAAAACAAAAGGAGAGCTTACGGTCGAAGAAAAATCTGAGGTACCTCCAGGTAACCTTGGGCTTGAGAGGGGTGTTGCCCGTGTAGGGGGCAAAACCAAGATCAATGGGCAGGGGGGTGAACCTCCTCGCCCTTGAGAAATGAAATACTTCAGACTTGTCATGTTCCGAGGGAGGTGAATGCCTGGAAGATCCAGCCATATGCTGTTTTAAGGAGGGGGATGTTATCCTCCAACAGTGGGGAGTGGGCGATGAGGGTGCCATCGTCCACATAAGACATGAGATCGACATCTCTGCCGATTTCGCTTCTTCTGAAGAGCTTCATGATGGGCATCAGGTATAACGCCGACAGGACAGGGGACAAGGCAGAACCTTGACCCACTCCCACATCTGCTGCAAAGGAGCCAGATGAGAAAGCGTTCCATTTGTAGGTCGTCTTGCGACCGACCAGATATGAGCGGAAGAAATTCACTACTCGCGCAGGGAATCCCGACCGAGAAATAATCTCCAATAGAACCTGGTGGTTCAAGGAGGGGAAGAACTGAGCGATGTCGAAGGCGACGACACTCGTTTTGAGCCCTTTGGCCCATCCTGCTCTGACCAGGTGGGTGAGGTAGATACCTGCATCCTCAGTGGAATGCTGGGCGACGCCTCCGAACTGGTTTTGTTCGAAGGCCTCGTGTGCGACACCGTCGAACTGAAGTCGCCTAGACAACATCTTTTCGACTAACTTGCCCAGAGTGTTCAGTAGCACGATAGGCCTGAACGACTTTGGAGTGGAGTAGTTAGGTTTCCCTGGCTTCGGGATGATAACCGACAGGGATTCCTTAAAGTGAGCCGGCCAATGGCCAGCAGTGATGCACGCCTCAGCAATGCGGGTGATAAGCCCTGCCACCTCTGGGTTGCTACACCAGTGTTTAAGGTGCGACCACATAACATGATCGGGACCTGGAGCGGAATGGGAAGAACACGCATTTAGCGCTTCTTTCATTTCCGTGATGGAAAACGGGATCCAGGCCCTTTCAGGCACCGGATCAAGTTCATCGAGAATGCTCAGATCAACTACTCGATCTGAGGCAGCGTTATAGGACCCATCAAGAGCAGCCCAGAGAGAATCCAGATCATTGCAAGGTTCTCCCCGATAGGAGATTGCCTCGTACGATGGGAGGTTACGTTGACGAGTCCAGGCCATCAAGTCCCAGGGTCGTCTGTTCATCATAGCCACTTCCTGGATATGGTCATCGAAAAAGTCCCACTTTGCATGTCGCATGACTTTCCTATAGTGCTTCCAGTCCTCCTCCTCATGCGAGGCTCTGTACGCATCTAGGGCACCGCTGCACTCGTCTGTCCACCAACCTTTGGACAACTTGCCGAGGCGAGATTCCTTGGCATGGTTTTCCCATGCCTTGTTTAAAATCGTTGATATCACCGAAACGACATCATCGATTTCTGCCGAAGTATCTCCGTGCCAATCTAGCCACGGAGTTAAAGTGGAGGAGACAGCATCTCGGTAAGATGCTTCCTCCTCAGATCCTTTTTTGATGGACCACTTGGTGACCAGAACCAAAGATCCCGGGCCAGGTAGTACTAATGTCAGGGGAGCATGATCAGACATCCCCCTGGCTTCAGGTACGATCTTGCAGTACAGTACAAATCTGAGATCTGTAGGTACGAACATCAGGTCGATCACCGTGGGGTGAAGGCCCTGTTGAGGGGGGAAGTGGGTAGGGCCCTCCACTACTGGTAGGGCTCTAGACAGGCCTAATGCCGTAGCCGTTTCCACTAAGTGGTCAGCATGGATCGAGTGCTCAGGCCCCTGGGGGTCCCAGGAGGCGTGCCTCACGTTGAAATTGCCACACATGAAGTGCAAGCATGGGATCGTCATGACATTCTCAAACAAGAGCGTGATGGCCGAGTGTTGGCTATCCGAATAGACGTTAGCAAGTAGCATGACATCTTCCCCTATTCCCAATGAGAACAGAAGAATGTCACGATCGTCGATCAGATCTTGTCTGAGACCCAGTCTTAGATTGGTGATGCTGTTCGCAAAATATACAGCGACGCGTGGAGGGGAGTCAATTCCCGATGGGCGCACTAAGGTACCCCAATTTGGGCTCATTGGTGCGCCTATGACTTCATCCCCATCCCTGTTGTGGGCAGAGGGGGCGTGTCTTATTAATCGCCAGGGAGGCTCTTTTTTTTTTTTTTTTTTTTTGGGTCAACAATTTATAACGCGGGGCTCGATCGCAGTCCGCGGAGCAGGGTACAAACTAGGGTACTACTATATCTACGCGTTCCCCTCGCCCATCTCCCACCCAGGTCCTCGTTTTAGCCACTTTAGGCGGGCAGTGCCACAGACGTTGGCCTCTCAGCCAGGAAAGGCAATAATCTGGAGGGGAAGCCTCCCCCTCCCGAAGCTAGCCATTAGGTTGCCCACTGGTACCAACCGGTCCCCCGGCCACATATCCAACCGAAGTCAGATCAGGCGCAGTGGTGTCAATTCACCGTAAATCCCCCCTTGCGGGAGGAATAACCGATAGCCTACTTCCAGCCAGCGAGGATTGACCACCCCAGACGAATGGGGTGGACCATCACCATGTTTGCGCACGAGTGACAGAGATGTGGTAGCTGGTTGTTCACCTGGTTATTCACCGGAACTACCGTAGGCAGGGGGGCCGAGACCCCCCTTTGAGCAAATGCCGACATGTGCATGCACTCGATGACAATGTCCCCCCCGCAGCGGGGGGAAGGTGGAGGGAAGCGACAAAATGTCACTATCCCGATATCGGCCACCAATTATTTGGTGGGCGTGGTTGTGGAGGGGTGTTCCCCTATAGGTTGTGGCGTGGCTGTCTCCGAGGACCTTGAGGATGACGGCATCGTGATGAGGACGAGGGTTCCTCATGATGGAGCTCTGCATGAGCTGCCTGCCTAGCCGCGTAGGAAGCCCTGAAGGCTGCCAGTGACGTGAGATCGAGAGGCAATCCGGCAGCTGCTAGTTCTGCCGACATTGGCTCGGACAATCGCCAGGTGGTTGTGAATAGTTCCCATGCCATCTGGCGCCATGCATTCCTCTCTATGAGCGGAACGGCGGATACTCGGACGGTACCGACAAAAATCGTCATAGCCTCCAGTAAATGTAGAAAGCCATGAGAGGTGGACGTTATGTCCACCCTCTCATCTCTCGACAACGGAGGCTCATCCTCCACCAACTCTGGGATGGCGGATGAACCAGGTGATGTGGGGAGGGGCGGCGCAGATTGCTCCTGCTGCCCCTCTGGATAGAGGAGCTCGGCAATGCCGAGCTCTTGATTGTTGTTGGCCTCGAGCCCAAGCTCGAGAGCCAGATCATGCACCTCATCGGCTATCACTTGTGATGCCAAGAAGCGGTTTATCGTCTCCTGCGAGGCTAGCTCGGTGAGACCCGGAATGAATTCGACGTCTCCGCCGGTGGCAGAGCCGTCATCGTCGTCTGGCAGGTCAGAGGAGTCATCCTCCGCCCAAAGATTGTGGAACTGGTTAGCCACATCAGAGTCCCATCCGCTCAGGGAGACGTGTCCGAACTCTGGGAGGTAGTTGTCGTCGAAGTCTGCGAAGTCGGTGTTTGTGTATAGGAGGGGGTCGCCATGAGCCGCCTGGTGTCGAGTTCGCGCTCTACGGTTTGCAGAGGGCATTGAGGATGATTTAGCACAAGTAGATGATGGTAGAAGTCAAGATACGTAGCGTGATAACGATAACAGACGGTCCCTTATCTCAATTCCGGGTCCACCCGACACAGCCTCCAGATGCTCCGAGGGGGCAGGCAGGCCGCAAATCCTGCTGCCGATTGGGAGGGACGATTGAACCCGGTTCCAAACACCTCAAGGGTGTGAGTGCCGGAGGTAAAGAGTCGGTGGTGAATAGCGGCCACCCGAGCGTCGACCTAGCCACCAGGGGGCACCATCGCCCGGCCCCTTTTAACGATGGTGTATTCCAATAGGTAGTCAGTGTAGCAGGTCTCTAGATGTAGAAACTCACACAGCATGGAGGTAGGAAGCCTCCCAGACGACCCACAATCCAGTGAATATGTCCCTCCTCCTGAACCAGACCTCCCCCAGCTAAACGAATGCGACGACTTGGGCGAGCATTGAAGTAGGCATCCCACACCCACTCTAAGCCCCCATAGGGGCCCAGACTACTCTTTCATTGCCAGCACTCACCTAACCAGGATCCTCGAAGCCCAGGAGAACGAGACGAATAGCAGACACTGTCAAAAACAGTGACTGGGGCATCCACAGAGATCAGATGGACGGATCTCTTAGCAAATCAGGGCAGGCCTGGAGACGCCGAGAGCGTTCGTGATGGTGAAATCCGATCAAAAATCGGACCAAAATTGAAGTGTCGACGTTGCGTGCAACGTTGAGCAGAGGTGTTTACCACTATTTATGGTGGTTGTAACAAGTCAAGGAGCGACGTCGCCAGGGAGGCTCTTGAATGAAAAGCATATCATAGTCGTCTACAAAGTCTGCCAGCAACGAGTCCATGTAACCCCAATTTCTGTTTACATTTTGACTAAATACTCATAGCTGAGGGGTAGATCTAAGCCTGTCCCTCATTTACGTTCGGCCACCGTGTCCTGCGGGATGGTAAGTGGGAGGGGAGCGAGAGTTGCGTCTCGCACTCACCTCGTCATAGTGAGCTTTGATCCAGTCACAGTCAAAGCGATGTCACCAAAAATTGCATCGACGATCGTTGGATGCGTGATTTTTCCAGCAGTTGATGCACCTAGCTGGGTGAGGACAGGCTGCCCCCTCTGGGGTTTGCCTTCGCATTTCCCTTACAACACCCTGCAAGGGCACGATGGTGCTCCTTACGGTGTGGGCCTGCACAGATCGGGCATTTGGTCTGTGGAGCTCTGCATGCCGGGGTGGGGTGACCCCACTTCCAGCATCGTTGGCAAAGAGGCAAACCAGGGTTCGCCCTGGCAGCCCTAACATAAGCGATGTAGCGCCCAAATTGGACGCCCCGACCGATGAGAGCCTTAGCTCGTGCACCACTGACTGAGTCAGCGATGTTGAGATCCACGGTGCACGTATCTGACATCTTCGAATCGCGTACAACCTGGGGGGGGACTTGAAGCACTGTGAGGTCCAATATTCCGGACTTTCCCAAGTGTGCAATGACGACATCAGGCGTTAACGCCTTGTTGTTAGCGATGAACGGCACATCGACCAGCTTGAGGTACAATGTGGATGTGGGTAGCGCTGCGTCTACTTGCAATGCGCCAGGGAACGCCTTGTGGACAGCCTCCTTAAAGCAACGAAGGTCATCGCTTCTTGACTTGTTACCGCGACGTGCACAGCCACAGAAATTTTTGTCGACACCATTTTCACTCTCTGCAGCTCAATCCGTCTACAATCCAAGCGATCCGGTCTATATAGCATCTTACCAGCGCATGTCTGATTCAGTATCTAGAACAAGGGGGAGATCAGGCGAAGCAATGGACGTGGGGAACCCTTCCAGAGCCGGTACGCCCAGAACTCCTGGCGACGATCCCATTGATTCTCTATGGCCCTCTGGGGGCCGTAGATCCTCACAGATAGCACCTTCGGTGGGCCCTCATCGGTCCCAAAGAAGCTCTCCAACTCCGTCCCCGTATGGGGCCGGAACGATCACACCGCGTGCACAGCGATTCAGCGTGCCGACATTATCTCCCAGGCGGGCCACAGCGTCCCCTGCACCTCCTACCACTCCTTCCACGCCTGCCTCTCGGTGGGGTAACGAAGCTGTGACACCCAACCCCGAGCCCGTGATCCAAGACACGGTGATGGCAAGCGATGCGGACGACGATTGGGCCGGTCCGACCACCTTCGCCCACGACCTCGGGGAATACGCTCAGGGATTCATCACTGTTCTAAACAGGACTGGAGCCCTACGACCCACTGCTGAACAACGGCAGGAAATCGCAGAACAACTGGGGGCGGTGCTGTATGCAGCGACCACGGTTGGATTTCACCACGCCTCGGGGAATACGACCCTCCGAAGAGCTATTGACAGGGCTGGCAGTGCAGGCAAGCGTCCTGCTACTACTGACCCCAACGACGTCCCAAGGACGGAGCACCTGGAGGGATGGGATGGGCCACGCCCCCCCCCTCACAAATCTGCGAGGACACGAGGCCCGAAAGGGGCTTGACCTCTTCCTAAGCCCCCGACAGGGGGCACTTCTTCGTCATGGGGCAGAGGACCTCCTCCCCCCGTGAACATGTCGACCAAGCCTTCAGGCAAGGGGACATTCGCTCAGGTCGCTCGCTTCCCTGGGGGGGCGAGCACCTAACACATCCATGGATGGCCTTGTGCAACTAGCCAAGGCCTTCCCTGAGCTTCCAACCGACAAGCTAGCTGACATCCAGCAGCACGTCGGTCCATCCAGGCCCAAGGCTGCAAAGCCTTCACCCACCGTCCACGGACCGTCGTGAAGACAGGTTCTTGTTCACGTTCGACCCCCCCTCGAGAAGGGGACGAACCCTGCTGACTTCCTGGACCATGTCCGGATGACCTTAGGACTACACCACTCTAAGCTAGTGGCACAGTCTGCTTCCATGCATGCCGGGAACCTCTCGGTGGCAACTGACATAGTGGCCTCGGACAAGGACCTACGATGCTTCAAGGAGGCGGCCCACAAGGCCTTCCCCTATGCGCTCCAAATCGATGCAGCGTTACCGACGTCCACGTCTTACCTCAAGTTGGTAGACGTGCCCTACATTGCGAACGACAAGGCCATTACGCTGGATGTCGTCATAGCACACCTGGGGAAGTCAGGCATATCCGACCTCACCGTTCTGCAAGTCCCTCCACGGGTGGTCCGTGATTCGAGAATGTCGGACATGTGCACCGTCTACCTCAACGTCGCTGACTCGGTCAGTGGCGCACGAGCGAAAGCTCTCATCGGACGGGGTGTCCAATTTGGACGCTATGTCGCCTATGTTAGGGCAGCCAGGGCAAACCCTGGGCTCCCGCTATGCCAACGGTGCTGGAAGTGGGGCCACCCCACCCCAGCATGCAGAGCTCCACAGTCGAAATGTCCGATCTGTGCAGGCCCACACTGCAAGGAGCACCATCGTGCCCTAGCGGGGTGTTGCAAGGGAAACGCCAAGGTGAACCCCCCTATCCCAGCTACCCCAGAGGGGGCAGCCTGTCCTCACCCGGCTAGGTGCATGAATTGCCGGAAGAACCACGCATCCGACGATCGTCGATGCAATTTCTGGCGACATCGCTTTGACCGTGACTGGATCAAAGCTCGCTATGACGAGGTGAGTGCGAAATGCAATTCTCGCTCCCCTCCTGCTCACCATCCCGCAGGACGTGGTGGCCGAACGTAAATGAGGGACAGACTTAGATCTACCCCTCAGCTACGCGTATTTAGCCAAAATGTAAACAGAAACTGGGGCTACATGGACTCTCTACTGGCAGATTTCGTAGATGACTATGATTTGCTTTTGATTCAAGAGCCTCCTTGGCGACTAATAAGACACGCCCCCTCTGCCTACAACAGGGAAGGGGAAGAAGTTATAGGCGCACCGATGAGCCCCAATTGGGGAACCTTGGTGCGCCCATCGGGAATTGACTCCCCTCCACGCGTTGCCATCTATTTTGTGAACAGCATCGCTAATCTAAGACCTGGTCTCAGACGAGATCTGATCAACGATCGTGACATCCTCCTCTTTTCACTGGGAATAGGGGAGGACGTCATGCTACTCACTAACGTTTACTCGGACAGCCAACACTCAGTCATCACGCTCTTGTTCGAGAACGTCATGATGATCCCACGCCTACACTTTATGTGTGGTGATTTTAACGTGAGACACGCCTCCTGGGACCCCCAGGGGCCTGAGCACTCAATCCATGCCGACCACTTAGTGGAAACGGCTATGGCACTAGGCCTGACGAGAGCCCTACCAGTAGCGGAGGGCCCTACCCATTTTCCCCCACAACAGGGCCTTCACCCCATGGTGATCGACCTGATGTTCGTACCTACAGATCTTAGATTTGTACTGTACTGTGAGATCGTTCCTGAAGCCAGGGGGATGTCTGACCGCGCTCCCCTGACATTAGTACTACCGGGCCCGGGATCTTTGGTCCCGGTCACCAAGTGGTCCATCAAGAAAGGATCTGAGGAGGAAGCATCCTATCAGGATGCTGTCTCCTCCGCTTTAACTCCATGGCTAGACTGGCACGGAGATACATCGGCAGAAATCGATGATGTCGTCTCGGCGATATCAACAATTTTAAACAAGGCATGGGAAAGCCATGCCAAGGAATCTCGCCTCGGCAAATCGTCCAAAGGATGGTGGACAGATGAATGCAGTGGTGCTCTGGATGCTTACAGATCTTCCCGCGATGGGGAGGACTGGAAGCATTACAGGAAAGTCATGCGACATGCTAAGCGCGACTTCTTTGATGACCGTATCCAAGAAGTGGCTATGATGAACAGACGACCCTGAGACTTGATGTCCTGGACGCATCAACGTAACCTCCCATCGTATGAGGCTATCTCCTATCGGGGAGAACCCTGCAACGACCTGGACTCTCTTTGGGATGCCCTTGATGGGTCCTACAATGCTGCCTCAGATCGAGTAGTCGATCTGAGCATCCTCGATGAACTTGATCCGGCGCCTGAAAGGGCCTGGATCCCGTTTTCCGTTACGGAATTGAAAGAAGCGCTAAATGCGTGTTCTTCCCGTTCCGCTCCAGGTCCCGATCATGTTACGTGGTCGCACCTTAAACACTGGTGTAGCAACCCAGAAGTGGCAGGGCTCATTACCCGCATTGCTGAGGCGTGCATCACTGCTGGCCATTGGCCAGCCCATTTCAAGGAGTCCCTGTCGGTTATCATCCCAAAACCCAGGAAACCTAATTATTCTACCCCTAAGTCATTCAGGACCATTGTGCTCCTGAATACCTTGGGCAAATTAGTCGAAAAGATGTTGTCTAGGCGACTTCAGTTCGACGGGGTCGCACACGAGGCCTTCGAGCAAAATCAGTTCGGAGGTGTCGCCCAGCGTTCCACTGAGGATGCAGGAATCTACCTTACCCACCTGGTCAGAGCGGGATGGGCCAAAGGGCTCAAAACGAGTGTTGTCGCCTTCGACATCACTCAGTTCTTCCCCTCCTTGAACCACCAGGTTCTATTGGAGATTATCTCTCGGTCAGGATTCCCTGCGCAAGTTGTGAACTTCTTCCGTTCATATTTGGTCGGTCGCAAGATGACCTACAAATGGAACGCTTTCTCATCTGGCCCCTTCGCAGCAGATGTGGGAGTGGGTCAAGGTTCTGCCTTGTCCCCTGTCCTGTCGGCGCTATACCTGATGCCCATCATGAAGCTCTTCAGAAGAAGCGACATCGGCAGAGATGTCGATCTCATGTCCTACGTGGACGATGGTACCCTCATCGCCCGCTCTCCACAGTTGGAGGATAACATCCCCCTCCTTAAAACAGCGTATGGCTGGATCTTCCAGGCATTCACCTCCCTCGGACTTGTGCTCAAACACAACAAGTCTGAAATATTTCACTTCTCAAGGGCGAGGAGGTTCACCCCCTTGCCTATTGATCTTGGCTTTGCCCCCTACACGGGCAACACCCCTCTCAAACCCAAGGTTACCTGGAGGTACCTCGGATTTTTCTTCGACCGCAAACTCTCCTTCAAGGAGCATACGCGGTTCTATTCCACCAAAGCCCTCACCACTGCTAGGGCGATGGGCATGCTCGGCAATTCTGTGAGAGGGTTAACCCCTATGCAGAAACGCCTCCTGTACCATTCGTGTGTCGTACCCATCATGACATACGGATTGAGACTCTGGCACTTCAAAGGCGCTCGCGTCAAAGGTGTCATCAAAACGCTGGCCCAGGTGCAGTCCATCGCTGCTTGCTGGATCCTCGGTGCATTCAGAACCACCCCAATCAGTGGCCTGGAAAGTATCGCCGGACTGCTGCCTATGCAGCTGTTACTGCGTCGTCTGGTCGATAGAGGAGTGTTCAGAACCTCCCTATTGGCTCCATCTCACCCTCTAAGAGCAATCTTAGGGCCCAATCACGTAGGCACCACCCACTCTCATGAGCTAGGACTCTGGGGAGGGAACATGCTCGACACACTCACCTTGCAAGGTCCATCTGTCGTTTCGGCTGCAGCTCTGGCCCTGGTACCAGGCGATGAATTCGACCCCTTTTTTTTTTTTTTTTTTTTTTGGATCAGAATTTATAACGCGGGGCTCGAACGCAGTCTGCGGAGCAGGGTACAAACTTGGGTACTACTTTATCTACGCGTTCCCCTCGCCCATCTCCCACTCAGGTCCCCGTTTTAGCCACTTTAGGCGGGCAGTGCCACAGACGTTGGCCTCTCAGCCAGGAAAGGCAATAATCTGGAGGGGGCGCCCCCCCCTCCCGAAGTTAGCCATTAGATCGCCCCCTGGAGCAAACGGTCCCCCAGCCACATGTCCGACCGAGGCCAGACCAGGCGCAGCAGTGTTAATTCACCGTAAATCCCCCCTTGTGGGAGGAATAACCGTCTGCATTTTTCCAGCCAACGAGGATTGACCACCCCAGACGAATGAGGTGGACCATCACTGTGTTGTGCACGAGTGACAGTAACAAGGCGGGTGGTTGTTCACCTGGTTATTCACCGTGACCGCCGTAAGTAGGGGGCCGAGACCCCCCTCGAGCAAATGCACCCATGTGCATGCACTCAATGACATCGTCCCCCCCGCAGTGGGGGGAAGGTATAGGGAAGCAACACAATGTCACCATCCCAATAGTGGCCACCAGTTACTTGGTGACCGTGAATGTAGAGGGGGATAGACCCCTGTACTAGGTGTGGCGCTGCTGTCCACGAGGACCTCGAGGACGACGGCGCCGTGCTGGGGATGAGGGTTCCCCAGATTGAGGCTCTGATTGAGCAATGTGCACCGCCACGTAGAAAGCCCGGAAGGCTGCCGGAGACGTGAGGTCGAGAGGTGTCAGAACGGCTGCTAGTTCCGCCGACATTGTCTCAGACAGTCGCCAGGTGGTCGTGAATAACTCCCAGGCCATTTGGCGCCATGCGTTCCTCTCTGCAGGGGGAACGGCGGATGTACGGATGGTACCAACGAACATGGTCATCGCGTCGAGTTGGTGTAGCATGGCATGAGAGGTGGCCTCGATTTCCAGCCTCTCATTCACGGATAACGGCACTTCGTCCTCCACCAACTCAGGGATGGGGGGCAAAGGTGGTACTGGGGCAGGGGATGCCTCCGGATAGAAGAGCTCGGCCATGCCGAGCTCCTGTGAATATATGTCCTCACGTTCGAGACTGCGAGTCCATTGTTTATGTGCGACATGGACGTCCTGCGCCCACAGCACACGGTCTATCGTTTGCCTCGAGGCCAGCTTGGGGCTGCTCTCGGCATAACTGAGGGCCTCTTGCATAGCAAGAGAGTCCTTGTCATCCTCAGGGTCGGAGAGGTCTTCTCCAGCCCATAGATCTCTAACTGCCCGTAGGGCAGTAGCTACATCCGGATCGTCCTGATCGTACCGGGTGTCGTAGTCTTGGACGCCATCGTCGTAGATGTCGCCCGTAATCAGGGAGGGGTCGTGTAGACCCCAGCGTGGTGTTTGGGCTCTGGTTCGCCGTTTAGGCATTGAGAGGGGAAGTTAATGCTAGTAGGTGATAGTAGAAATCAAGATACGTAGCGTGTCATCGATAACAGTTGGTCCCTTATCTCTATTCTGGGTCCACCCGATACTGCCTCCGAATGCTCCGAGGGGGGGACATGCCGCACATCCTGTCACCCAGTGGGAGAAGATTGAACCCGGGTCATAGCACCCTAGAAGAGTGAGCACCGGAGGTAGAGGGTTGGTGGTGAGTAGCGGCCACCAGAGCGTCGACCTAGCTGTCAGGGGGCACCATCGCCCGGCCCCTTTTAACGATGGTGTATTCCAACAGGTAGTCAGTGTAGCATGTCTCTAGTAATAGAAACTCACAGAGCATGGAGGCTGGGAGCCTCCCAGACAGCCAGCAGTCCAGTAAGAACGTCCTTCCCCCTAAGCCAGACCTCCCCCAGCTAAACGAGCGCTTCTACTTGGGCGAGCATTGAAGCAGGCATCCCACACCCACTCTAAGCCCCCATAGGGACCCAGACTACTCTTTCATAGACATCACTCACCTAGCCAGGATCCTCAAAGCCAAGGGGAACGAGACAGATAGCAGTCACTGTTGGAAACAATGACCGAGACATCCCTGGAGATCCGATGGACGGATCTCTTAGCAAATCAGGCCAGGCCTGGAGACGCCGAGAGCGTTCGTGATGGCGAAATCCGATTGAAAATCGGACGAAAATTGAAGTGTCGACGTCGCATGCAACGTTGAGCAGAGGTGTTTACCACTATTTATGGTGGTTGTAACAAGTCAAGGAGCGTTGATGGGTGTCATAGTCGTGGGCATCATCACCAACGATGTCACCCGTAATCAAGGTGGGGTCCCCAACAGGGGGCGTCTCTTCATCATGGGGTCGAGGACCACCTCCCCCCGTGAACTGGTCCACCAGGCCTTCGGGCAGGGGGACCTTTGCTCAGGTTGCTCGCTTCCCTGGGGGGCGAACACCTAATACATCCATGGATGGCCTTGTGCGGTTAGCCAAGGCCTTCCCTGAACTTCCAACCGACAAGCTGGCTGACATACAGCAGCATGTAGGCCCATCTAAACCGAAGGCGGCAAAGCCCTCACTTACTGTACATGGACCGTCGAGACGACAGGTCCTAGTCCACGTTCATCCCCCCCTCGGGGCGGAGACGAACCCTGCTGACTTCCTGGACCATGTCCGGACCACTCTCGGACTGCACCACTCCAAATTGGTGGCCCAGTCCGCATCGATGCACGCTGGTAACTTATCAGTAGCTACAGACATTGTTGCCTCCGAGGAGGACCTTCGTTGTTTCAAGGAGGCTGCCCACAAGGTGTTCCCTTTCGCGTTGCAAGTAGACGCAGCGCTACCCACATCCACATTGTACCTCAAGCTGGTTGATGTGCCGTTCATCGCTAACGACAAGGCTTTAACACCTGATGTCGTCATTGCACACTTGGGAAAGTCTGGAATATCGGACCTCACAGTGCTACAAGTCCCTCCCCGGGTAGTACGCGATTCGAAGATGTCGGATACGTGCACCGTATATCTTAACATCGCTGACTCAATCAGTGGTGCATGAGCCAAGGCTCTCATCGGTCGGGGTGTCCAATGTGGGCACTACGTCGCTTATGTTAGGGCCGCCAGGGTGAACCCTGGTTTGCCCCTTTGCCAACGATGCTGGAAGTGGGGTCACCCCACCCCGGCATGCAGAGAGCTCCACAGACCAAATGCCCGATCTGTGCAGGCCCACACCATAAGGAGCACCATTGTGCCCTTGCAGGGTGTTGTAAGGGAAATGCTAAGGCGAATCCTCCTGTTCCGCCACTCCTTGACTTGTTACAACCACCATAAACAGTGGTAAACATCTCTGCTCAATGTTGCTTGCGACGTCGACACTTCATTTGTCATCCGATTTTCGATCGGATTTCACCATTACGAACGCTCTCGGCGTCTCCAGGCCTGCCCTGATTTGCTAAGAGATCCGTCCATCCGATCTCCGGGGATGTCTCGGTCATTGTTTCCAACAGTGACTGCTAACACCACGCTGGGGTCTACATGACCCCTCCCTGATTACGGGTGACATCTATGACGATGGCATCCAAGACTACGACACCGCTCCTTGATTTGTTACAACCACCATAAACAGTGGTAAACACTCCTGCTCGATGTTGGTAGCAACGTCGAGACTCCAATTTCGGTCCGATATTCAATCGGATTTCACCATCGCGAACACTCTCGGCGTCTCCAGGCCTACCCTGATTTGCTAAGAGATCCGTCCATCCGATCTCCGTGGATGCCCCAGTCATTGTTTTTGACAATGGCTGCTATTCGTCTCGTTCTCCTGGGCTTCGAGGATCCTGACTAGGTGAGTGTTGTCTATGAAAGAGTAGTCTAGGTCCCTCAGGGGGCTTAGAGTGGGTGTGGGATGCCTGCTTCAACGCTCACCCAAGTCGTCACACTCGTCTAGGTGGGGGAGGTCTGGCTTAGGGAGGAGGGACATTATCACTGGACTGCTGGTCGTCTGGGAGGCTTCCAGCCTCCATGCTCTGTGAGTTTCTATTACTAGAGACATGCTACACTGACTACCCGCTGGAATACACCATCGTTAAAAGGGGCCGGGCGATGGTGCCCCCTAGCGGCTAGGCCTACACCTCGGTGGCTGCGTCTCACCACTATCCCTCTTCCTCCGGTGCTCACTCCTCTGGGGTGTTATGACCCGGGTTCAATCTTCTCCCACCGGGCTACAGGATGTGCGGCCTGTTCCCCCCTCGGAGCGTTCGGAGGCAGTATCGGGTGGACCCGGAATAGAGATAAGGGATCACCCATTATCGATGGCACGCTACGTATTTCGATTTTTACCATCATCTACAAGCATTAACTTCCTCTCAATGCCTAAACGGCGAACTAGAGACCAAACACCACGTTGGGGTCTACACAACCCCTCCCTGATTATGGGCGACATCTATGACGATGGCGTCCAAGACTACGACACCCGGTACGATCACGACGATCCGGGTGTAGCTACTGCCCTACGGGCAGTTAGAGATCTATGGGCTGGAGAGGACCTCTCCGACCCTGAGGATGACGAGGACTCTCTTGCTATGCAAGAGGCCCTCAATTACGCCGAGAGCAGCCCCAAGCTGGCCTCGAGGCAAACGATCGAACGAGTGCTGTGGGCGCAGGATGTCCATGTCGCACATAAACGATGGACTCGCAGTCTCGAACGCGAGGACATGTACACTCAGGAGCTCAGCATTGCTGATCTCTTCTATCCGGAGGCATCCCCTGCCCCGTTACCGCCTTTGCCCCCCATCCCTGAGCTGGTGGAGGATGAAGTGCCGTTATCTGTGAATGAGAGGCTGGAAATCAAAGCCACCTCTCATGCCATGCTACACCAACTCGACGCGATGACCATGTTCGTTGGTACCGTCCGTACATCCGCCGTTCCCCCTGCAGAGAGGAACGCATGGTGCCAAATGGCCTGGGAGTTATTCACGACCACCTGGCGACTGTCTGAGACGATGTCAGTGGAACTAGCAGCCATTCCGACACCTCTCGATCTCACGTCTCCGGCAGCTTTCCGGGCTTCCTACGCGGCGGTGCACACTGCTCAATCAGAGCCCTCAATCTGGGGAACCCTCGTCCCCAGCACGGCGCCGTTGTCCTCGAGGTCCTCGTAGACAGCAGCGCCGCAACTAGTACAGGGGTCTATCCCCCTCTACGTTCACGGCCACCAAGTAACTTTTTTTTTTTTTTGGATCAGAATTTATAACGCAGGGCTCGAACGCAGTCTGCGGAGCAGGGTACACACTTGGGTACTACTTTATCTACGCGTTCCCCTCGCCCATCTCCCACTCAGGTCCCCGTTTTAGCCACTTTAGGTGGGCAGTGTCACAGACGTTGGCCTCTCAGCCAGGAAAGGCAATAATCTGGAGGGGGTGCCCCCCCCTCCCGAAGTTAGCCATTAGATTGCCCGCTGGAGCAAACGGTCCCCCAGCCACATATCCGACCAAGGCCAGACCAGGCGCAGCAGTGTTAATTCACCGTAAATCCCCCCTTGTGGGAGGAATAACCGTTTGCGTTTTTCCAGCCAACGAGGATTGACCACCCCAGACGAATGAGGTGGACCATCACCGTGTTGTGCACGAGTGACAGTAACAAGGCGGGTGGTTGTTCACCTGGTTATTCACTGTGACCGCCGTAAGTAGGGGGCCCAGGCCCCCCTTGAGCAAATGCACACATGTGCATGCACTCAATGACATCGTCCCCCCCGCAGTGGGGGGAAAGTATAGAGAGGCGCCACCATGTCACCATCACGATAATGGCCACCCGTTGGTACTTGGTGGCCATGAGTGTAGGGGGGGATAGGCCCCTGTACTAGGTGTGGCGCTGCTGTCCACGAGGACCTCGAGGATGACGGCGCTGTGCTGGGGACGAGGGTTCCCCAGATTGAGGCTCTGGTTGAGCAGTGTGCATCGCCGCGTAGGCAGCCCAGAAGGCTGCCGGAGACGTGAGATCGAGAGGTGTCGGAACGGCTGCTAGTTCCGCCGACATCGTCTCAGACAGTCACCAGGTGGTCATGAATAACTCCCAGGCCATTTGGCGCCATGCGTTCCTCTCTGCAGGGGGAACGGCGGATGTATGGACGGTACCAATGAACATGGTCATCGCGTCGAGTTGGTGTAGCATGGCATGAGAGGTGGCTTTGATTTCCAGCCTCTCATTCACAGATAACGGCACTTTGTCCTCCACCAACTCAGGGATGGGGGGCAAAGGTGGTAACGGGGCAGGGGATGCCTCCAGATAGAAGAGCTCGGCAATGCCGAGCTCATGAGTGTACATGTCCTCGCATTTGAGACTGCGAGTCCATCATTTATGTGCGATATGGATGTCCTGCGCCCACAGCACACGGTCTATCGTTTGCCTCGAGGCCAGCTTGGGGCTGCTCTCAGTGTAATTGAGGGCCTCTTGCATTGTAACCATCGCTCCTTGACTTGTTACAACCACCATAAATAGTGGTAAACACCTCTGCTCAACGTTGCATGCGACGTCGACACTGCAATTCTCGTCCGATTTTCGATCGGATTTCACCATCACGAACGCTCTCGGCGTCTCCAGGCGTAGCCTGATTTGCTAAGGGATCCGTCCATCCGATCTCTGTGGATGCCTCGGGCACTGTTTCTGACAGTGTCTGCTATCTGTCTCGGTCTCCTGGGCTTCGAGGATCCTGGCTAGGTGAGTGCTGTCAATGAAAGAGTAGTCTGGGTCCCTTTGGGGTCTTAGAGTGGGTGTGGGATGCCTACTTCAACGCTCGCCCATGTCGTCGCATTCGCTTAGTTGGGGGAGGTCTGGCTTAGGAGGAGAGACACTCTCACTGGACTGCTGGTCGCCTGGTGGGCTTCCAGCCTCCATGCTTTGTGAGTTTCTACTACTAGAGACATGCTACACTGACTACCCATTGGAATACACCATCGTTAAAAGGGGCCGGGTGATGGTGCCCCCTGATGGCTAGGTCGACGCTCGGGTGGCCGCTATTCACCACCAACTTCTCACCTCCGGTGCTCACTCCTTTGGGGTGGTATGACCCGGGTTCGATCTTCTCCCACTCGACAGCAGGATGTGCGGCTTGTCTGTCCCCTCGGAGCGATTGGAGGCTATATCGGGTGGATCCGGAATCAAGATAAGGGACCATCTGTTATCGTTATCACGCTACGTATCTTGACTTCTACCGTCATCTACTTTGCTAAATCATCCTCAATGCCCTCTGCAAACCGTAGAGCGCGAATTCAACACCGGGTGGCGCACAGCGACCCCCTCTTACACTCCAATTTCGACGTCGCAGACTTCGACGATGACTATCTCCCGGAGTTCGGTCACATCTCTTTGGGTGGATGGGACTCCGATGTGGACAACCAGCTCCACAATCTATGGTCGGAGGACAACTCCTCCGGCCTATCAGAAGTTGATGACTCTGCCATCGGCGGAGACGTCGAATTCATCCCAGGTCTCACCGAGCTAGCCTCGCAGGAGACTATAAACCGCGTCTTGTGGTCACAGCAGGTGGCCAACGATACGAGTAATCTGGCTCTCGAGCTTGGGCTCGAGGCCAACAACAATCGGGAGGTCGGCATCGCCGAGCTCCTTTATCCAGAGGGGCAGCAGGAGCAATCTGTGCCGACCCTCCCCACTTCACCGGGTTCATCCGCCATCCCAGAGTTGGTGGAGGATGAGCCTCCGTTGTCGAGAGATGAGAGGGCGGAATTAACAGCCACCTCTCATGGCTTTCTACATCTACTGGAGGCAATGACGATTTTCGTCGGTACCGTCCGAGTGTCTGCTGTCCCTCTTACGGAGAGGAACGTATGGCGTCAGATGGCTTGGGAATCATTCACAGCCACATGGCGATTGTCTGAGACGATGTCGGCAGAACTAGCAGCTGCCGCATCACCTCTCGATCTCATGTCACCGGCAGCCTTTCGAGCTTCCTATGCGGCGATGGTAGCAGCTCAATCAGAGCCTCAATCTGGGGAACCCTCGTCCCCAGCACGTCGCCATCGTCCTCGAGGTCCTCGAGCACAGCAGCGTCGCTATTAAAAAAGGGGAACCACCCCTCCACATATACGCCCACCACAGGAGTGGTGGCCGTTATTGGGACAATGACGCTTAGCCGTTACCCTACACCTTCTCCCCGCTGCGGGGGGGACGTTGTCATCGAGCATGTGCGTGTGTTGGCACTTGCTCGAGGGGGGCCTTGGCCCCCTGCCTACGGTAGTTCCAGTGAGTAACCAGGTGAATAACCAGCTACCTCATTTTCGTCACTCGTGCGCAGGCACAGTGATGGTCCACCTCATTCGCCTGGGGTGGTCAACCCTCGTTGGCTGGGAACATGCAGACGGTTATTCCTCCCGCAAGGGGGGATTTACAGTGAATTAACATGGCCACGCCTGATCTGACCTTGGTTGGATATGTGGCTGGGGGACCGTTTGCTCCAGCGGGCAATCTAATGGCTAACTTCGGGAGGGGGGGGCTCCCCCTCCAGATTATTGCCTTTCCTGGCTGAGAGGCCAATGTCCGTGGCACCGCCCACCTAAAGTGGCTAAAACGGGGACCTGGGTGGGAGATGGGCGAGGGGAACGCGTAGATAGAGTAGTACCCAAGTTTGTACCCTGCTCTGTGGACTGCGTTCGAGCCCTGCGTTATAAATTTTTGACCCAAAAAAAAAAAAAAAAAAGGGCCTCTTGCATAGCAAGAGAGTCCTCGTCATCCTCAGGGTCGGAGAGGTCCTCTCCAGCCCATAGATCTCTAACTGCCTGTAGGGCAGTAGCTACATCCGGATCATCGTGATCGTACCAGGTGTCGTAGTCTTGGACGCCATCGTCATAGATGTCGCCCGTAATCAGGGAGGGGTCGTGTAGACCCCAGCGTGGTGTTTGGGCTCTGGTTTGCCATTTAGGCATTGAGAGGGGAAGTTAATGCTAGTAGGTGATAGTAGAAATCAAGATACGTAGCGTGCCATCGATAACGGTTGGTCCCTTATCTCTATTCCGGGTCCACCCGATACTGCCTCCAAATGCTCCGAGGGGGGGACAGGCCGCACATCCTGTCACCCAGTGGGAGAAGACTGAACCCAGATCATAACACCCTAGAAGAGTGAGCACCGGAGGTAGAGGGTTGGTGGTGAGTAGCGGCCACCAGAGCGTCGACCTAGCTGTCAGGGGGCACCATCACCCGGCCCCTTTTAACGATGGTGTATTCCAACAGGTAGTCAGTGTAGCATGTCTCTAGTAATAGAAACTCACAGAGCATGGAGGCTGGGAGCCTCCCAGACGGCCAGCAGTCCAGTAAGAACGTCCTTCCCCCTAAGCCAGACCTCCCCCAGCTAAACGAGCGCTTCTACTTGGGCGAGCGTTGAAGCAGGCATCCCACACCCACTCTAAGCCCCCATAGGGACCCAGACTACTCTTTCATAGACATCACTCACCTAGCCAGGATCCTCGAAGCCAAGGGGAACGAGACAGATAGCAGTCACTGTTGGAAACAATGACCGAGACATCCCCGAAGATCGGATGGACGGATCTCTTAGCAAATCAGGGCAGGCCTGGAGACGCTGAGAGCGTTCATGATGGCAAAGTCCGATCGAAAATCGGACAAAAATTGAAGTGTCGACGTCGCATGCAACGTTGAGCAGAGGTGTTTACCACTATTTATGGTGGTTGTAACAAGTCAAGGAGCCTGGCCACCAAGTAACTGGTGGCCACTATCAGGATGGTGACATGATGTTGCTTCCCTATACCTTCCCCCCACTGTGGGGGGGACGATGTCATCGAGTGCATGCACATGTGCGCATTTGCTCGAGGGGGGTCTCGGCCCCCTACTTACGGCGGTCACAGTGAATAACCAGGTGAACAACCACCCGCCTTGTTACTGTCACTCGTGCACAACACGGTGATGGTCCACCTCATTCGTCTGGGGTGGTCAGTCCTCGTTGGCTGGAAAAACGCAGACGGTTATTCCTCCCGCAAGGGGGGATTTACAGTGAATTAACACTGCTGCGCCTGGTCTGGCCTTGGTCAGACATGTGGCTGGGGGACCGTTTGCTCCAGCAGGCGATCTAATGGCTAACTTCGGGAGGGGGGGGCTCCCCCTCCAGATTATTGCCTTTCCTGGCTGAGAGGCCAACGCCTGTGGCACTGCCCGCCTAAAGTGGCTAAAACGGGGACCTGAGTGGGAGATGGGCGAGGGGAACGCATAGATAGAGTAGTACCCAAGTTTGTACCCTGCTCCGCGGACTGCGTTCGAGCCCCGCGTTATAAATTCTGATCCAAAAAAAAAAAAAAAAAAAGGCTCTCATCGCCGCTCCTTGACTTGTTACAACCACCATAAACAGTGGTAAACACTCCTGCTCGATGTTGGTAGCAACATCGAGACTCCAATTTTTGTCCGATTTTCGATCGGATTTCACCATCACGAATGCTCTCAGCGTCTCCAGGCCTGCCCTGATTTGCTAAGAGATCCGTCTATCCAATCCCCGGGGATGTTCCGGTCATTGTTTTTGACAATGGCTGCTATTCGTCTTGTTCCCCTGTGCTTCGAGGATCCTGGCTAGGTGAGTGGTGTCTATGAAAGAGTAGTCTAGGTCCCTATGGGGGCTTAGAGTGGGTGTGGGATGCCTGCTTCAACGCTCGCCCAAGTCGACGCACTCGTTTAGTTGGGGGAGGTCAGGCTCAGGGGGAGGGACATCGTTACTGGACTGCTAGTCGTCTCTGGGGCTTCCAACCTCCATGCTATGTGAGTCACTACTACTAGGGACAAGCTACACTGACTACCTGTTGGAATACACCGTCGCTAAAAGGGGCCGGGTGACGGTGCCCCCTGATAGCTAGGTCGATGCTCTGGTGGCCGCATTTCACCACCGACTCCTCACCTCCGGTGCTCACTCCTCTGGGGTGTTTTTTTTTTTTGGGTCAAAAGTTTATAATGCGGCGCCCGATCGCAGTCCACGGTAGAGACATACAAACGAAGTACACTATGCCCAGACCGAGTCCTCCTCCTGCTGATCCTCGCACCAACCACCTGGATAGCTGCAATGACCACTAAGGGGGCCCCCTTTATCGAGTAAACGGACTTGCCAGTGGTGGCGTACCGACAACCCGAGCTTGACGATGTCGTGTTCCCCGAATCCCTACGGGTATGAGTGCAAGATTTAGGGGATACTGCCGCCCTGACGTGAGCCTCTCAGCTCGGAAAGGAAAGCATAGTCGACGCCTATGTCGTAATGCATAACCGACAGAGGATCTGGAAGCGCTCAGGCGCCTCCCCGAACCAGTACCTAGTTTCGTGTCCCCCCTCCCTGCCAGTCGCTCCTGAACATGGGTGGGCCCCCTTTATGAGGGTTAACGGACTCGTCTGGTGCCCTATGGCCACCCCGACATACCGATAACACTAGCCAGAACCAGATGAGGGTCATACACCTTGCGCGCACAACCTATCCTGGATCCCATGCAAGTGAGTTGAACAACCCTAAAACAGGGTTATTTTTTTTTTTTTTTCTTTTTTTTTTTTGGGTCAACAATTTATAACGCGGGGCTCGATCGCAGTCCGCGGAGCAGGATACAAACTTGGGTACTACTATAACTACGCTTCCCCTCACCCATATCCTACCCAGGTCCTCGTTTTAGCCACTTTAGGCGGGCAGTGCCACAGACGTTGGCCTCTCAGCCAGGAAAGGCAATAATCTGGAGGGGGAGACCCCCTCCCGAAGCTAGCCATTAGATCACCTGCTGGTGCGAACCGGTCCCCCAGCCACATATCCAACCAAAGTCAGATCAGGCACGGCCGTGTTAATTCACTGTAAATCCCCCCTTGCGGGAGCAATAACCATCCGCATACTCCCAGCCAATGAGGATTGACCACCCCAGATGAATGAGGTGGACCATCACCGTGTAATGCATGTGTGACAGTAATGTGGCAGCTGGTTGTTCACCTGGTTATTCACCGGAACCGTCGTAGGCAGGGGGCCAAGGCCCCCCTCGAGCAAATGCGCTGCAAGCACATGCACTCGATAACAGTTTCCCCCCCGCAGCGGGGAGAATGTAAAGGGCAGCGACATTTGTCACCAACCCGACAGCAGCCAGCGGACTGGCGGTGATGGGTGTGGAGCGGAATGCCCCACATGAGTAATGGCACGGCCATCTGTGATGATGACGGCACTGTACTGGGAATGAGGGTTCCCCAGATTGAAGCTCTGCTAGAGCTGTTGGCATCGCCACACAGGAAGCTGGGACAGCTGCTGGAGGCGTAGGATCGTTGGAACGATCGTCTCTGGTTGTTCACTTGGGCATCAGGAGCAAGTTAGTACTGGTATATGATGCTAGTGATCGAAATACGCAGCGTGCAGTGTAAGCGAGGGCCTCCTGCCTAGCAAGAAAGTCCTCGTAGTCGTCAGGGTCGGGGAGGTCCTCCCCGGCCCACAGATCTCAAACTGCCTAGGGCAGCTACTACCTCCAGTTCGTTCTGTGAGAACTGGGTGTCGTAGTCTTGGGCATCATCACCAACGATGTCACCTGTAATCAAGGTGGGGTCGTGAAGGCCCCAGCATGTGGTTTGGTCTCTGTTCAGCCATTTGGGCATTGAGAGTGAGTTAGCACAGGTAAATGATGATAACAGTCAAAGTACGTAGCGTAAGGTTGATAACAGATGGCCCCTTATCTCAGTTCCAGGTCCACCCGATACAGCCTCCAAATGCTCCGAGGGGGCAAACAGGCTGCGCATCCTGTTGCCTGGTGGGAGAAGATTGAACCCGGGTCATAACACCCCAGAGGAGTGAGCACCGGAGGTGAGGAGTCGGTGGTGAAATGCGGCCACCAGAGCATCGACCTAGCTATCAGGGGGCACCGGCACCCGGCCCCTTTTAGCGATGGTGTATTCCAACAGGTAGTCAGTGTAGCTTGTCCCTAGTAGTAGTTTTTTTTTTTTTTTTTGGGTCAAAAATTTATAACCCGGCGCCCGGTCGCAGTCCGTGGTAGAGACGTACACACGAAGTACACTACGCCCAGCCCAAGTCCTCCTCCTGCTGATCTTCACACCAACCACCTGGATAGCTGCAATGACCACTAAGGGGGCCCCCTTTATCGAGTAAACGGACTTGCCAGTGGTGGCGTACTGACAACTCGGACTTGACGATGCTGTGTTCCCCGAATCCCTACGGGTATGAGTGCAAGATTTAGGGGAAACTGCCGCCCCAACGTGAGCCTCCCAGCTCAGAAAGGAAAGCGTATTCGACTGAAGTCATCGTAACGCATAACCGACATTGGATCTGAAAGTGCTCAGGCGCCTCCCTGAACCAGTACCTAGTTTTGTGTCCCCCCTCCCTGACAGTCGCTCCTGAACATGGGTGGGCCCCCTTTATGAGGGTTAACGGACTCGTCTGGCGCCCTATGGCCACCCTGACATACCGATAACACTAGCTAGAACCAGACGAGGGTCATACGCCCTGCGCGCACAGCCTATCCTGGATCCCACACAAGTGAGTTGAACGACCCTAGAGCTGGGTTGTTGTCCATGAATTCATGGAAGCCTTCGACAGTGTCGGGGCTTGCACGAGTTTCTTTGCAATCCACCTTGGGGCAGACGCATAGTAAATGGTCTCGAGTTTGTATCTCGGGGCCAAGGCACCAACACTGGTATTCCCCGTCGAGGGATAAGCGTTGATGATACTCCCCTATAGGAGCATGGCCAGTGATCATACGAGTTGAACACTCCTTGACTTGTTACAACCACCATAAACAGTGGTAAACACTCCTGCTCGATGTTGGTAGCAACGTCGAGACTCCAATTTTGGTCCGATTTTCAATCGGATTTCGCCATCACGAACGCTCTCGGCATCTCCAGGCCTGCCCTGATTTGCTAAGAGATCCGTCCATCCGATCTCTGTGGATGCCCCGGTCACTGTTTTTGACAGTGTCTGCTATTTGTCTCGTTCTCCTGGGCTTCGAGGATCCTGGTTAGGTGAGTGTTGGCAATGAAAGAGTAGTCTGGGCCCCTATGGGGGCTTAGAGTGGGTGTGGGATGCCTACTTCAACGCTCGCCCAAGTCGTCGCATTCGTTTAGCTGGGGGAGGTCTGGGTCAGGAGGAGGGACATATTCACTGGATTGTGGGTCGTCTGGGAGGCTTCCTACCTCCATGCTGCATGAGTTTCTACATCTAGAGACCTGCTACACTGACTACCCATTGGAATACACCATCGTTAAAAGGGGCCGGGCGATGGTGCCCCCTGGTGGCTAGGTCAACGCTCTGGTGGCCGCTACTTACCACCGACTCTTTACCTCCGGCACTCACACCCTCGAGGTGTTTGGAACCGGGTTCAATTGTCCCTCCCAATCTGCAGCAGGATTTGCGGCCTGTCTGCCCCCTCGGAGCATCTGGAGGCTGTGTCGGGTGGACCCGGAATTGAGATAAGGGACCGTCTGTTATCGTTATCACGCTATGTATCTTGACTTCTACCGTCATCTACTTGTGCTAAATCATCCTCAATGCCCTCTACAAACCATGGAGCACGAACGCGACACCAGGCGGCGCATGGCGACCCCCTCTTATACACAAACGCCGACTTCGCAGACTTCGACGACAACTACCTCCCAGAGTTCGGACACATCTCCTTGAGCGGATGGGACTCTGATGTGGCTAACCAGTTCCACAATCTTTGGGTGGAGGATGACTCCTCCGACCTGCCAGACGACGATGATGGCTCTGCCACCAGCAGAGACGTCAAATTCATTCCGGGTCTCACCGAGCTAGCCTCGCAGGAGACGATAAACTGCTTCTTGGCATCACAAGTGATAGCCGATGAGGTGCATGATCTGGCTCTCGAGCTTGGGCTCGAGGCCAACAACAATCAAGCCGAGCTCCTCTATCCAGAGGGGCAGCAGGAGCAATCTGCGCCGCCCCTCCCCACATCACCGGGTTCATCCTCCATCCCAGAGTTGGTGGTGGATGAGCCTCCATTGTTGAGAGATGAGAGGGTGGATATAACATCCGCCTCTCATGGCTTTCTACATTTACTGGAGGCTATGACGATCTTCGTCGGTACCGTCTGAGTATCTGCCGTTCTGCTCATTGAGAGGAACGCATGGTGCCAGATGGCCTGGGAACTATTCACGACCACCTGGCGATTGTCTGAGCCAATGTCAGCAGAACTAGCAGCTGCCGGATTGCCTCTCGACCTCACGTCACCGGCAGCCTTCAGGGCTTCCTACGTGGCTAGGCAGGCAGCTCATGCAGAGCTCTATCATGGGGAACCCTCGTCCTCATCACGACACCGCCGTCCTCGAGGTCCTCGAGCACAGCAGCGCCGCTACTGAAAGGGGGGTGTCACCCCCCCACATCTACTCCCACCAATTAGTTGGTGGCTGATATCGGGATAGTGGCAGTTTGTCGCTTCCCTCTACCTTCTCCCCGCTGCGGGGGGGACGTTGTTACCGAGTGTATGCCCTCGACGGCATCTACTCAAAGGGGGCCTTGGCCCCCTATCCACGGTAGTTCCGGTGAATAACCAGGTGAACAACCAGCTACTACATCTCTGTCACTCGTGCGGGAGCGCAGTGATGGTCCACCTCATTCGTCTGGGGTGGTCAATCCTCGCTGGCCAGGAGCATGCAGACGGTTATTCCTCCTGCAAGGGGGGATTTACAGTGAATTAACACGGCTGTGCCTGATCTGACTTCGGTTGGATATGTGGCTGGGGGACCGTTCTGCACTGGTGGACGAGTTAATGGCTAGCTTCGGGAGGGGGGGCCCCCCCTCCAGATTATTGCCTTTCCTGGCTGAGAGGCCAACGTCTGTGGCACTGCCCGCCTAAAGTGGCTAAAACGAGGACCTGGGTAGGATATGGGTGAGGGGAAGCGTAGTTACAGTAGTACCCAAGTTTGTATCCTGCTCCGCGGACTGCGATCGAGCCCCGCGTTATAAATTGTTGACCCAAAAAAAAAAAAAAAAAATCATACGAGTTGAACGGGAGGTCAACGTAGTGTTGCTCCCCATAACTTTCAGCCAGGGCCCACCTTTGTGAGTCGAGGGTAATACAAGTTTTCCACCCACTCTTTTGAGTTGGTAGAAGTGCCGACCCCGATACGCCGGATCTGAGAACCGGGTGTGCCAATCCTTGCAAACGGCCTTTTCGACCTGGTTTTTAAGGTAGTCTAAAGACGTCCACGGGTGTCTGCCCACGGAGATCTTGGTAGATGTAGCTACATCATGAGCCATCTTATGTACATTCCACTCGAATTTCGAGGGGACGTGCCAGAATGTGACGTTTCTCTCCTCGTCCCCGGCTAGCCAGGGACGAAGAGAGCGACAGGGGTCCAGGGCAAAGATTTGCCCCGAACGAGGTTTAGGATCGATTAGGGACTCAATGCCCATAGTAGAATCCGAAAAGATCACCAACTTCTTGCAACCTCTGCTGCAAGCAGCCGAGATGCCCAGTTGGAGAGCGAAAAGTTTGACTTCCGGGGGGGTTCTCCTCCCAGAGAGGCTGAGACAACGCGATCCACCTGTTCTCCCTGTCCGAAGACAAGAGCGCAGGCGACAGCTTGGAATTTAGCATCTGTGGGCACCAAAGCGTCCACTGCGACAACGAGAGTGTCATCCTCTGCTTGGGCCAACACCCAGGCCTTATCGAGGTCACTCCTGTAAGAATTCCTCGCTCCATCCTCCTTGGAGGTGAGGCGATGAGAGGAGAAGTGAGTGGGGAATAGATCCTTCACTCTGTTTCCAGGTGTGTTTTCTTCCCCAAAGGGGTTGAATTCATCGCCTGGTACCAGGGCCAGAGCTGCAGCTGAGGCGACAGATGGACCTTGTAGGGTAAGTGTGTCGAGCACGTTCCCTCCCCAGAGTCCTAGCTCATGAGAGTGGGTGGTGCCGACGTGATTAGGCCCTAAGATAGCTCTTAGGGGGTGTGATGGAGCCAATAGGGGGGTCCTGAATACCCCTCTGTCGACTAAGCGACGCAGTAACAGCTGCATAGGCAGCAGTCCTGCGATACTCTCCAGACCGCCAATAGGGGTGGTTCTGAATGCACCGAGGATCCAACGTGCAGCAATAGACTGCACTTGGGCCAACGTTTTGATGACACCTTTGATGCGAGCGCCTTTGAAGTGCCAGAGTCTCAGTCTGTATGTCATGATAGGTACGACACACGAATGGTACAGGAGGCGTTTCTGCATAGGGGTTAGCCCTCTCACAGAATTGCCAAGCATTCCCATTGCCCTAGCAGTGGTAAGGGCTTTGGTGGAGTAGAATCGCGTATGCTCTTTGAAGGAGAGCTTACGGTCGAAGAAAAATCCGAGGTACCTCCGAGTAACCTTGGGCTTGAGAGGGGTGTTGCCCGTGTAGGGGGCCAAACCAAGATCGATGGGCAGGGGGGTGAACCTCCTCGCCCTTGAGAAATGAAATACTTCAGACTTGTCATGTTCGAGCACAAGTCCGAGGGAGGTGAATGCCTGGAAGATCCAGCCATACGCTGTTTTAAGGAGGGGGATGTTATCCTCCAACAGTGGGGAGCGGGCGATGAGGGTGCCATCGTCCACATATGACATGAGATCGACATCTCTGCCGATTTCGCTTCTTCTGAAGAGCTTCATGATGGGTGTCAGGTATAACGCCGACAGGACAGGGGACAAGGCAGAACCTTGACCCACTCCCACATCTGCTGCAAAGGAGCCAGATGAGAAAGCGTTCCATTTGTAGGTCGTCTTGCGACCGACCAGATATGAGCGGAAGAAATTCACTACTCGCGCAGGGAATCCCGACTGAGAAATAATCTCCAATAGAACCTGGTGGTTCAAGGAGGGGAAGAACTGAGCGATGTCAAAGGCGACGACACTCGTTTTGAGCCCTTTGGCCCATCCTGCTCTGACCAGGTGGGTGAGGTAGATACCTGCATCCTCAGTGGAACGCTGGGCGATGCCTCCGAACTGGTTTTGTTCGAAGGCCTCGTGTGCGACACTGTCGAACTGAAGTCGCCTAGACAACATCTTTTCGACTAACTTGCCCATAGTTTTTTTTTTTTTTTTTTGGGTCAACAATTTATAATGCGGGGCTCGATCGCAGTCCGTGGAGCAGGGTACAAACTAGGGTACTACTATATCTACGTGTTCCCCTCGCCCATCTCCCACCCAGGTCCTCGTTTTAGCCACTTTAGGCAGGCAGTGCCACAGACGTTGGCCTCTCAGCCAGGAAAGGCAATAATCCGGAGGGGAAGCCTCCCCCTTCCGAAGCTAGCCATTAGGTCGCCCACTGGTACCAACCGGTCCCCCGGCCACATATCCAACCGAAGTCAGATCAGGCGCAGTGGTGTCAATTCACTGTAAATCCCCCCTTGCGGGAGGAATAACTGATAGCCTACTTCCAGCCAGCGAGGATTGACCACCCCAGACAAATGGGGTGGACCATCACCGTGTTTGCGCACGAGTGACAGAGATGTGGTAGCTGGTTGTTCACCTGGTTATTCACCGGAACTACCGTAGGCAGGGGGGCTGAGGCCCCCCTTCGAGCAAATGCCGACATGTGCATGCACTCGATGACAACATCCCCCCCGCAGCAGGGGGAAGGTGGAGGGAAGCGACAAAATGTCACTATCCCGATATCGGCCACCAATTATTTGGTGGGCGTGGTTGTGGAGGGGTGTTCCCCTATAGGCTGCGGCGCGGCTGTCTCCAAGGACCTCGAGGATGACGGCATTGTGATGAGGATGAGGGTTCCTCATGATGGAGCTCTGCATGAGCTGCCTGCCTAGCCGCGTAGGAAGCCCTGAAGGCTGCCGGTGACGTGAGATCGAGAGGCAATCTGGCAGCTGCTAGTTCTGCCGACATTGGCTCAGACAATCGCCAGGTGGTTGTGAATAGTTCCCATGCCATCTGGCGCCATGCATTCCTCTCTATGAGCGGAACGGCGGATACTCGGACGGTACCGACAAAAATCGTCATAGCCTCCAGTAAATGTAGAAAGCCATGAGAGGTGGATGTTATGTCCACCCTCTCATCTCTCGACAACGGAGGCTCATCCTCCACCAACTCTGGGATGGCGGATGAACCAGGTGATGTGGGGAGGGGCGGCGCAGATTGCTCCTGCTGCCCCTCTGGATAGAGGAGCTCGGCAATGCCGAGCTCTTGATTGTTGTTGGCCTCGAGCCCAAGCTCGAGAGCCAGATCATGCACCTCATCGGCTATCACTTGTGATGCCAAGAAGCGGTTTATCGTCTCCTGCGAGGCTAGCTCGGTGAGACCCGGAATGAATTCGACGTCTCCGCCGGTGGCAGAGCCGTCATCGTCGTCTGGCAGGTCAGAGGAGTCATCCTCCGCCCAAAGATTGTGGAACTGGTTAGCCACATCAGAGTCCCATCCGCTCAGGGAGACGTGTCCGAACTCTGGGAGGTAGTTGTCGTCGAAGTCTGCGAAGTCGGCGTTTGTGTATAGGAGGGGGTCGCCATGAGCCGCCTGGTGTCGAGTTCACACTCTACGGTTTGCAGAGGGCATTGAGGATGATTTAGCACAAGTAGATGATGGTAGAAGTCAAGATACGTAGCGTGATAACGATAACAGATGGTCCCTTATCTCAATTCCGGGTCCACCCAACACAGCCTCCAGACGCTCCGAGCGGGCAGGCAGGCCGCAAATCCTGCTGCCGATTGGGAGGGACAATTGAACCCAGTTCCAAACACCTCAAGGGTGTGAGTGCCGGAGGTAAAGAGTTGGTGGTGAATAGCGGCCACCCGAGCGTCGACCTAGCCACCAGGGGGCACCATCGCCCGGCCCCTTTTAACGATGGTGTATTCCAATAGGTAGTCAGTGTAGCAGGTCTCTAGATGTAGAAACTCACACAGCATGGAGGTAGGAAGCCTCCCAGACGACCCACAATCCAGTGAATATGTCCCTCCTCCTGAACCAGACCTCCCCCAGCTAAACGAATGCAACGACTTGGGCGAGCATTGAAGTAGGCATCCCACACCCACTCTAAGCCCCCATAGGGGCCCAGACTACTCTTTCATTGCCAACACTCACCTAACCAGGATCCTCGAAGCCCAGGAGGACGAGACGAATAGCAGACACTGTCAAAAACAGTGACCGGGGCATCCACAGAGATCGGATGGATGGATCTCTTAGCAAATCAGGGCAGGCCTGGAGACGCTGAGAGCATTCATGATGGCGAAATCCGATCGAAAATCGGACCAAAATTGAAGTGTCGACGTCGCATGCAACGTTGAGCAGAGGTGTTTACCACTATTTATGGTGGTTGTAACAAGTCAAGGAGCGCTGAACTTGCCCATAGTGTTCAGTAGCACGATAGGCCTGAACGACTTTGGAGTGGAGTAGTTAGGTTTCCCTGGCTTCGGGATGATAACCGACAGGGATTCCTTAAAGTGAGCTGGCCAATGGCCAGCAGTGATGCACGCCTCAGCAATGCGGGTGATAAGCCCTGCCACCTCTGGGTTGCTACACCAGTGTTTAAGGTGCGACCACGTAACATGATCGGGACCTGGAGCGGAACGGGAAGAACACGCATTTAGCGCTTCTTTCATTTCTGTGACGGAAAACGGGATCCAGGCCCTTTCAGGCATCGGATCAAGTTCATCGAGAATGCTCAGATCGACTACTCGATCTGAGCCAGCATCATAGGACCCATCAAGGGCAGCCCAGAGAGAATCCAGATTGTTGCAAGGTTCTCCCCGATAGGAGATTGCCTCATACGACGGGAGGTTACGTTGACGAGTCCAGGCCATCAAGTCCCAGGGTCGTCTATTCATCGTAGCCACTTCCTGGATACGGTCATCGAAAAAGTCCCGCTTTGCGTGTCGCATGACTTTCCTATAGTGCTTCCAGTCCTCCTCCTCACGTGAGGCTCTGTACGCGTCTAGGGCACCACTGCACTCGTCTGTCCACCAACCTTTGGACGACTTGCTGAGGCGAGATTCCTTGGCATGGTTTTCCCATGCCTTGTTTAAAATCATTGATATCACCGAAACAACATGATCGATTTCTGCCGAAGTATCTCTGTGCCAATCTAGCCACAGAGTTAAAGCGGAAGAGACAGCATCTCGGTAAGATGCTTCCTCCTCAGATCCTTTTTTGATGGACCACTTGGTGACCGGAACCAAAGATCCTGGGCCAGGTAGTCCTAATGTCAGGGGAGCATGATCAGACGTCCCCCTGGCTTCAGGTACGATCTCGCAGTACAGTACAAATCTGAGATCTGTAGGTACGAACATCAGGTCGATCACTGTGGGGTGAAGGCCCTGTTGAGGGGGGAAGTGGGTAGGGCCCTCCACTACTGGTAGGGCTCTAGTCAGGCCTAATGCCGTAGCCGTTTCCACTAAGTGGTCAGCATGGATCGAGTGCTCAGGCCCCTGGGGGTCCCAGGAGGCGTGCCTCACATTGAAATCGCCGCACATGAAGTGCAAGCATGGGATCGTC
Organism: Tricholoma matsutake; assembly: GCA_026075535.2. Classification (NCBI taxonomy): domain Eukaryota; kingdom Fungi; phylum Basidiomycota; class Agaricomycetes; order Agaricales; family Tricholomataceae; genus Tricholoma; species Tricholoma matsutake. The sequence continues at coordinate 8,136,841 of AP026543.1, read as the reverse complement.
ATGACATTCTCAAATAAGAGCGTGATGGCTGAGTGTTGGCTATCCGAATAGACGTTAGCGAGTAGCATGACATCTTCCCCTATTCCCAATGAGAACAGAAGAATGTCACGATCATCAATCAGATCTCATCTGAGACCCAGTCTTAGATTGGTGATGCTGTTCGCAAAATATACAGCGACGCGTGGAGGGGAGTCAATTCCCGATGGGCGCACTAAGGTACCCCAATTTGGGCTCATTGGTGTGCCTATGACTTCATCCCCATCCCTGTTGTGGGCAGAGGGGGTGTGTCTTATTAATCGCCAGGGAGGCTCTTGAATGAAAAGCAGATCATAGTCGTCTACAAAGTCTGCCAGCAACGAGTCCATGTAACCCCAATTTCTGTTTACATTTTGACTAAATACTTGTAGCTGAGGGGTAGATCTAAGCCTGTCCCTCATTTACGTTTGGCCACCGCATCCTGCGGGATGGTAAGTAGAAGGGGAGCGAGAGTTGCGTCTCGCACTCACCTCGTCATAGCGAGCTTTGATCCAGTCACGGTCAAAGCGATGTCGCCAAAAATTGCATCGACGATCGTCAGATGCGTGATTTTTCCAGCACTTGATGCACCTAGCTGGGTGAGGACAGGCTGCCCCCTCTGGGGTAGCTGGAACAGGGGGGTTCACCTTCGCGTTTCCCTTACAACACCCTGCAAGGGCACGATGGTGCTCCTTACAGTGTGGGCCTGCACAGATCGGGCATTTGGTCTGTGGAGCTCTGCATGCCGGGGTGGGGTGACCCCAGCACCGTTGGCAAAGAGGCAGTCCAGGGTTTGCCCTGGCAGCCCTAACATAAGCGATGTAGCGTCCAAATTGGACGCCCCGACCGATAAGAGCCTTGGCTCGTGCACCACTGACTGAGTCAGCGATGTTAAGGTAGACGGTGCATGTATCCAACATCTTCGAATCACGTACTACGCGGGGGGGGACTTGGAGCACTGTGAGATCCGATATTCCAGACTTTCCCAAGTGTGCGATGACGACATCAGGCGTTAGCGATGAATGGCACATCGACCAGTTTGAGGTACGAAGTGGATGTGGGTAACGCTGCGTCCACTTGCAGCGTGAAAGGGAACACCTTGTGGGGAGCTTCCTTGAAACATCGAAGGTCCTCCTCAGAGGCAACAACGTCTGTAGCTACTGATAAATTACCAGCATGCATCGATGCAGACTGAGCCACCAATTTGGAGTGGTGCAGTCCAAGAGTGGTCCGGACATGGTCCAGGAAGTCAGCGGGATTCGTCTCCACCCCGAGGGGGGGACGAATGTGGACTAGGACCTGTTGTCTCGACGGTCCGTGTACGGTAGGTGAAGGTTTTGCCACCTTCGGTTTAGAGGGACCGACATGCTGCTGTATGTTCGCCAGCTTGTCGGTTGGAAGTTCAGGGAAGGCCTTGGCTAGATGCACAAGACCATCCATGGATGTGTTAGGAGTTCGCCCCCCGGGGAAACGAGCAACCTGAGCAAAGGTCCCCCTGCCCGAAGGCCTGGTGGACCAGTTCACGGGGGGAGGTGGTCCTCGACCCCATGATGAAGAAACACCCCCTGTTGGGGGTTTAGGAAGAGGTCGAGCCCCTTTCGGGCCTCGAGTCCTCGCTGATTTGTGAGGGGGGGGGCGTTGCCCATCCCATCCCTCCAGATAGTCCACATTGGGATCATTGGTGACAGTGCCCGACCTGGGTCGTTTACTGCCTCCTGAGATTCTGTCTATTGCTCCCCGGAGCAGAGCGCCCCCCGAGTCGCGATCTATACCAGCCTCGGCGGCTGCTACCAGCACCAAGCCCAGTCGTTCTGCTATGAGCTGCCGATCCTCAGCAGTTGGTCGTCTCCCTAGTAGTAGTGACTCACATAGCATGGAGGTTGGAAGCCCCAGAGACGACCAGCAGTCCAGTAACAATGTCCCTCCCCCTGAGCCAGACCTCCTCCAACTAAACGAGTGCGTCGACTTGGGCGAGCGTTGAAGCAGGCATCCCACACCCACTCTAAGCCCCCATAGGGACCTAGACTACTCTTTCATAGACACCACTCACCTAGCCAGGATCCTCGAAGCACAGGGGAACGAGACGAATAGCAGCCATTGTCAAAAACAATGACCGGAACATCCCCGGGGATCGGATGGACGGATCTCTTAGCAAATCAGAGCAGGCCTGGAGACGCCGAGAGCGTTCATGATGGTGAAATCCGATTGAAAATCGGACAAAAATTGGAGTCTCGATGTTGCTACCAACATCGAGCAGGAGTGTTTACCACTGTTTATGGTGGTTGTAACAAGTCAAGGAGCGTCGTAAAACAGGGTTATTGTCCATGAATTCGTGGAAGCCATCAACGGAGTTGGGGCTTGCACAAGTTTCTTTGCGATCCACCTCGGGGCAGACGTGTAGCAAATGGTCTTGAGTTTGTATCCCGGGGCCAAGGCACCAACATTGGTATTCCCCGTCAAGGGATAAACGTTGATGATACTCCCCTATAGGAGCATGGCCAGTGATCATACCAGTTGCACGGGAAGTCAACGTGGTGTTGTTTCCCATTACTTTCAGCCAGGGCCCACCTTTGTGGGTTGAGGGTAATACCGGTTTTCCACCTACTCCTTTGAGTTGGTAGAAATGCCGACCACGGTACGCCAGATCTGAGAACCAGGTGTGCCAATCCTTACAAACGGCCTTCTCGACCTGATTTCTAAGGTAATCTAAAGATGTCCGCGGGTGTCTGCCCACAGAGATCTTGGTAGATGTAGCTACATCGTGAGCCATCTTGTGAACGTTCCACTCGAATTTCGAGGGGACATGCCAGAATGTAACGTTCCTCTCCTTGTCCCCAGCTAGCCAGGGACAGAGGGAGCGACAAGCGTCCAGGGCAAAGATTTGCCCAGAACGTGGTTTTGGATCAATTAGGGACTCAATGCCCGTAGTAGAATCTGAGAAGATCACCAACTTTTTGCATCCTCTGCTGCAAGCAGCTGAGATGCCCAGTTGGAGAGCGAAGAGTTCGACTTCTGGGGGGGTTCTTCTCCCAGAAGCTGAGACAACACGATCGACCTGCTCTCCCTGTCTGAAGAGTAGAGCGCAGGCGACAGCTTGGAATTTAGCATCTGTGGGCACCGAAGCGTCCACTGCGACAATGAGAGTGTCATCCTCCACTTGGGCTGACGCCCAGGCTTTATCGAGGTCCCCCCTGTAAGAATTCCTTGCTCCATCCTCCTTAGAGGTGAGACGATGAGAAGAGAAGTGAGTGGGGAATAGATCCTTCACTCTGTTTCCAGGAGTGTTTTCTTCCCCGAAGGGGTCGAATTCATCGCCCGGTACAAGAGTCAGAGCTGCAGCTGAGGCGACAGATGGGCCTTGTAGGGTGAGTGTGTCAAGCACGTTTCCTCCCCAGAGTCCTAGCTCATGAGAGTGGGTGGAGCCGACGTGATTAGGCCCTAAGATGGCTCTTAGGGGGTGTGATGGAGCCAATAGGGGGGTTCTGAATACCCCTCTGTCGACTAGACGGCGGAGTAACAGCTGCATAGGCAGCAGTCCTGCGATACTCTCCAACCCACCAATGGGGGTGGTACGGAATGCACCAAGGATCCAGCGAGCAGCGATGGACTGCACCTGGGCCAATGTTTTGATGATGTCGCTCCTTGACTTGTTACAACCACCATAAACAGGGGTAAACACTCCTGCTCGATGTTGGTAGCAACGTCGAGACTCCAATTTTGGTCCGATTTTCAATCGGATTTCGCCATCACGAACGCTCTCGGCGTCTCCAGGCCTGCCCTGATTTGCTAAGAGATCCGTCCATCCAATCTCCGGGGATGTCTCGGTCATTGTTTCCAACAGTGACTGCTATCTGTCTCGTTCCCCTTGGCTTCGAGGATCCTGGCTAGGTGAGTGATGTCTATGAAAGAGTAGTCTGGGTCCCTATGGGGGCTTAGAGTGGGTGTGGGATGCCTGCTTCAATGCTCGCCCAAGTAGAAGCGCTCGTTTAGCTGGGGGAGGTCTGGCTTAGGGGGAAGGATGTTCTTACTGGACTGCTGGCCGTCTGGGAGGCTCCCAGCCTCCATGCTCTGTGAGTTTCTATTATTAGAGACATGCTACACTGACTACCCATTGGAATACACCATCGTTAAAAGGGGCCGGGCGATGGTGCCCCCTGGTGGCTAGGTCAACGCTCTGGTGGCCGCTACTCACCACCAACTCTCTACCTCCGGTGCTCACTCTTCTAGGGTGTTATGACCTGGGTTCAATCTTCTCCCACTGGGTTACAGGATGTGCGGCCTGTCCCCCCCTCGGAGTGTTCGGAGGCAGTATCGGGTGGACCCGGAATAGAGATAAGGGACCAACTGTTATCGATGGCATGCTACGTATCTTGATTTCTACTATCACCTACTAGCATTAACTTCCCCTCTCAATGCCTAAATGGCGAACCAGAGCCCAAACACCATGCTGGGGTCTACACGACCCCTCCCTGATTACGGGTGACATCTATGACGATGGTGTCCAAGACTACGACACCCGGTACGATCAAGTTGATCCGGATGTAGCTACTGCCCTATGGGCAGTTAGAGATCTATGGGCTGGAGAAGACCTCTCTGACCCTGAGGATGACGAGGACTCTCTTGCTATGCAAGAGGCCCTTTTTTTTTTTTTTTTTTGGGTCAAAAATTTATAACGCGGGGCTCGAACGCAGTCCACGGAGCAGGGTACAAACTTGGGTACTACTCTATCTACGTGTTCCCCTCGCCCATCTCCCACCCAGGTCCCCATTTTAGCCACTTTAGGTGGGCAGTGCCACAGACGTTGGCCTCTCAGCCAGGAAAGGCAATAATCTGGAGGGGGAGCCCCCCCTCCCGAAGCTAGCCATTAGGTCGTCAGCTAGTGCGGAACGGTCCCCCAGCCACATATCCAACCAAGGTCAGATCAGGCGCGGCCATGTTAATTCACTGTAAATCCCCCCTTGCAGGAGGAATAACCGTCTGCATGTTCCCAGCCAACGAGGGTTGACCACCCCAGGCGAATGAGGTGGACCATCACTGTGCCTGCGCACGAGTGACGAAAATGAGGTAGCTGGTTATTCACCTGGTTACTCACCGGAACTACCGTAGGCAGGGGGCCAAGGCCCCCCTCGAGCAAGTGCCAACACACGCACGCGCTCGATGACAACATCCCCCCCGCAGCGGGGAGAAGGTGTAGGGTAACGGCTAAGCGTCATTGTCCCAATAACGGCCACCACTCCTGTGGTGGGCGTATATGTGGAGGGGTGGTTCCCCTTTTTTAATAGCGACGCTGCTGTGCTCAAGGACCTCGAGGACGACGGCGACGTGCTGGGGACGAGGGTTCCCCAGATTGAGGCTCTGATTGAGCTGCTACCATCGCCGCATAGGAAGCTCGAAAGGCTGCCGGTGACGTGAGATCGAGAGGTGACGCGGCAGCTGCTAGTTCTGCTGACATTGTCTCAGACAATCGCCATGTGGCTGTGAATAATTCCCAAGCCATCTGACGCCATACGTTCCTCTCCGTAAGAGGGACAGCAGACACTCGGACGGTACCGACGAAAATCGTCATTGCCTCCAGTAGATGTAGAAAGCCATGAGAGGTGGCTGTTAATTCCGCCCTCTCATCTCTCAACAACGGAGGCTCATCCTCCACCAACTCTGGGATGGCGGATGAACCCGGTGAAGTGGGGAGGGGCGGCACAGATTGCTCCTGCTGCCCCTCTGGATAAAGGAGCTCGGCGATGCCGAGCTCCCGATTGTTGTTGGCCTCGAGCCCAAGCTTGAGAGCCAGATTACTCGTATCGTTGGCCACCTGCTGTGACCACAAGACGCGGTTTATAGTCTCCTGCGAGGCTAGCTCGGTGAGACCTGGGATGAATTCGACGTCTCCGCCGATGGCAGAGTCATCAACTTCTGATAGGCCGGAGGAGTTGTCCTCCGACCATAGATTGTGGAGCTGGTTGTCCACATCGGAGTCCCATCCACCCAAAGAGATGTGACCGAACTCCGGGAGATAGTCGTCGTCGAAGTCTGCGACGTCGAAATTGGAGTGTAAGAGGGGGTCGCTGTGCACCACCCAGTGTCGAATTCGCGCTCTATGGTTTGCAGAGGGCATTGAGGATGATTTAGCAAAGTAGATGACGGTAGAAGTCAAGATACGTAGCGTGATAACGATAACAGACGGTCCCTTATCTCGATTCTGGATCCACCCGATATAGCCTCCAATTGCTCCGAGGGGACAGACAAGCCGCACATCCTGCTGTCGAGTGGGAGAAGATCGAACCCGGGTCATACCACCCCAAAGGAGTGAGCACCGGAGGTGAGAAGTTGGTGGTGAATAGCGGCCACCCGAGCGTCAACCTAGCCATCAGGGGGCACCATCACCCGGCCCCTTTTAACGATGGTGTATTCCAATGGGTAGTCAGTGTAGCATGTCTCTAGTAGTAGAAACTCACAAAGCATGGAGGCTGGAAGCCCACCAGGCGACCAGCAGTCCAGTGAGAGTGTCCCTCCTCCTAAGCCAGACCTCCCCCAACTAAGCAAATGCGACGACATGGGCGAGCGTTGAAGTAGGCATCCCACACCCACTCTAAGACCCCAAAGGGACCCAGACTACTCTTTCATTGACAGCACTCACCTAGCCAGGATCCTCGAAGCCCAGGAGACCGAGACAGATAGCAGACACTGTCAGAAACAGTGCCCGAGGCATCCACAGAGATCGGATGGATGGATCCCTTAGCAAATCAGGCTACGCCTGGAGACGCTGAGAGCGTTCGTGATGGTGAAATCCGATCAAAAATCGGACGAGAATTGCAGTGTCGACGTCACGTGCAATGTTGAGCAGAGGTGTTTACCACTATTTATGGTGGTTGTAACAAGTCAAGGAGCGACGAAATCGCCACACATGAAGTGCAAGCGTGGGATCGTCATGACGTTCTCAAACAAGAGCATGATGGCCGAGTGTTGGCTATCCGAGTAGACGTTAGCGAGTAACATGACATCTTCCCCTATTCCCAGTGAGAACAGGAGAATGTCATGATCGTCGATCAGATCTCATCTGAGACCTGGTCTTAGATTGGCAATGCTGTTCACAAAGTAGACAGCTACGCGTGGAGGGGAGTCAATTCCCGAGGGGCACACTAAAGTTCCCCAGTTTGGGCTCATTGGTGCGCCTATAACTTCATCCCCTTCCCTGTTGTGGGCAGAAGGGGCATGTCTTACTTTTTTTTTTTTTTTGGGTCAAAAATTTATAATGTGACGCCCAAACGCAGTCCACGGTAGAGACATACAAACAGAGTACACTACGCCCAGCCCAAGTCCTCCTCCTGCTGATCTTCACACCAACCACCTGGATAGCTGCGATGACCACTAAGGGGGCCCCCTTTATCGAGTAAACGGACTTGCCGGTGGCGGCATACCGACAACTCGGACTTGACGATGCTGCGTTCCCTGAATCCCTATGGGTATGAGTGCAAGATTTAGGGGATACTGCCCCCCCGACGTGAGCCTCTCAGCTCGGAAAGGAAGGCGCATTCAGCGTCGAAGCTGTAGCGCACAACCGACAGTGGATCTGGAAGCGCTCAGGCGCCTCCCCGAACCAGTATCTAGTTTCGTGTCCCCCCTCCCTGACAGTCGCTCCTGAACATGGGTGGGCCCCCTTCATGAGGGTTAACAGACTCGTCTGGTGCCCTACGGCCACCCCGACATACCGATAACACTAGCTAGAACCAGACGGGGGTCATACGCCCTGCGCGCACAACCTATCCTGGATCCCACGCAAGTGAGTTGAACGATCCTAGTGCAGGATTATTGTCCATAAATTCATGGAAGCCTTCGACAGAGTCTGGGCTTGCACGAGTTTCTTTGCGATCCACCTTGGGGCAGACGCATAGCAGATGGTCTCGAGTTTGTATGTCGGGACCAAGGCACCAGCATTGGTATTCCCCGTCGAGGGATAGACGTTGACGATACTCCCCTATGGGAGCATGGCCAGTGATCATACGAGTTGAACGGGAAGTCAATGTAGTGTTGCTCCCCATAACTTTCAGCCAGGGCCCACCTTTGTGAGTCGAGGGTAATACCGGTTTTCCACCTACTCCTTTGAGTTGGTAGAAGTGCCGACCACGATACACCGGATCTGAGAACCGGGTGTGCCAATCCTTACAAATGGCCTTTTCGACCTGATTTTTAAGGTAATCTAAAGAGTACGCTCCTTGACTTGTTACAACCACCATAAATAGTGGTAAACACCTCTGCTCAACGTTGCACGCGACGTTGACACTTCAATTTTTGTCCGATTTTCGATCGGATTTCACCATCACGAACGCTCTCGGCGTCTCCAGGCTTGCCCTGATTTGCTAAGAGATCCGTCTATCCGATCTCCGTGGATGCGACGGTCATTGCTTTTGACAATGGCTGCTATTCATCTTGTTCTCCTGGGCTTCGAGGATCCTGACTAGGTGAGTGTTGTCTATAAAAGAGTAGTCTAGGTCCCTCTGGGGGCTTAGAGTGGGTGTGGGATGCCTGCTTCAACGCTTGCCCAAGTCGTCACACTCGTCTAGGTGGGGGAGGTCTGGCTTAGGGAGGAGGGACATTATCACTGGACTGCTGGTCGTCTGGGAGGCTTCCAGCCTCCATGTTCTGTGAGTTTCTACTACTAGAGACATGCTATACTGACTACCCGCTGGAATACACCATCGTTAAAAGGGGCCGGGCGATGGTGCCCCCTAGCGGCTAGGCCTACACCTTGGTGGCCGCTTCTCACCACCATCCCTCTACCTCCGGTGCTCACTCTCCTAGGGTGGTATGACCCGGGTTCAGTCTTCTCCCACCAGGCAGCAGGATGTGCGGCTTGCTTGCCCCCTCGGAGCATTCGGAGGCTGTATCGGGTGGACCCGGAATATAGATAAGGGACCAGTCATTATTGATTCCACGCTGTGTATTTGGATTCCTACCATCATCTACTAGCACTAACACACACACTCTCAATGCCCAAATGGCGAACCAGAGGCCAACCACCACATCGGGGTCTATGCGACCCTGTTTTGATCATGGGCGACATCTTTGATGATGGCGTCCAAGACTACGACACCCAGTTCGTGCAAGACGAATCGGAGGTAGCAGCTTTCAGGGCAGCTAGAGATCTATGGGCTGGGGAAGACCTCTCCGACCCTAACGATGATGATGACGATGACTCTCTTGCCATGCAGGAGGCTCTCACTTTCGCTGAGGGGGGGCCTAGGCTCTCCTCGAGGAAAACGATCGATCGTGTACGATGGGCACTTGGTGTCGATGTTGAACACAAGCGCTGGGCTCGTAGCCTCCCTAAGGAGGATATGTATTCACAGGAGCTCGGTATCGCTGAGCTCCTTTACCCAGAGGCATCCCCTGCCCCGCTACCGCCTTGGCCCCCCATCCCCGAGCTGGTGGAGGATGAAGTGCCATTATCTAGGGATCAGAGGTTGGAAATCGAAGCCACCTCTGATGCCATGTTACATCTACTGGACATGATGACCTCCTTTGTAGGTACCGTCCGAGTGTCTGCAGTTCCTCTCAACGACAGGAACTCTTGGCGTCAGATGGCGTGGGAGCTCTTCACCACCACCTGGCGATTTTCAGGGAGCATGATGGAGTCGCTTCGCGCGGCATCAGCTCCCCTCAACCTTACATCTCCAGCAGCCTTCCAGGCTTCCTATGCGGCGATGCAGGCAGCTCAGTCTGCTCCACCAGTGGCAGAGCCTCCAACCGAGGAACCCTTGTCCCTGGAACGGCGTCAACGTCCTTGTGGCCTCCGCCAACGACCACGCCGAGCTTGAAGAAGGGGACCTCCCCTTCTCTTCACCGCCCACCAGGGCTGTTGTCGGGATGGTGACAATATGTCGCCGCCCTTTACCTTCCCCCCACTGCAGGGGGGACGATGTCACCGAGTGCATGCTCAGAGTAGCATTTGCTCGAGGGGGGGGCCTCGACCCCCTACCTACAGTAGCTCCGGTGAATAACCAGCTACGGCAGTTCTGGTGAATAACCAGCTACAGCAGTTCCAGTGAATAACCAGCTGCCTCGTCACTGTCACTTGTGTGTGGACACAGTGATGGTCCACCTCACTCACCTGGGGTGGTCAATCCTCGTTGTCTGGTGAAAGACGGTTACTCTTCCCGGCAAGGGAGGACTTACGGTGAATTGACACTGCTTGCGCCTGATCTGACTTCGGTTGGATATGTGGCCGGGGGGACCGAGATAGCACCAGACAGCGAACTAACGGCTAGCCTTTGTGGGGGGGGCCCCTCCCCTACAGATTATTGCCTTTCCTGTCTGAGAGGACAACGCTGGTACGCCCGCCGTAACGTGGCTTCTGCAAGGGACCTGGTGTGGGATGCGGACATAGGGAATGCGTAGTCTTAGTAGTACCTTGTTTGTATCTTGACCCGCGGACTGCGATCGAGCCCCGCGTTATAAATGGTTGACCCAAAAAAAAAAAAAAAAAAAAAAAAAGGTAATCTAAAGACGTCCGCGGGTGTCTGCCCACGGAGATCTTGGTAGCTGTAGCTACATCGTGAGCCATCTTGTGAACGTTCCACTCGAATTTCGAGGGGACATGCCAGAATGTAACGTTCCTCTCCTCGTCCCCAGCTAGCCAGGGGCGAAGGGAGTGACAAGCGTCCAGGGCAAAGATTTGCCCAGAACGTGGTTTTGGATCAATTAGGGACTCAATGCCCATAGTAGAATCCGAGAAGATCACCAACTTTTTGCATCCTCTGCTGCATGCAGCTGAGACGCCCAGTTGGAGAGCGAAGAGTTCAACTTCTGGGGGGGTTCTTCTCCCCGAAGCTGAGACGACACGATCAACCTGCTCTCCCTGTCCGAAGACAAGAGCACAGGCAACAGCCTGGAATTTAGAATCTGTGGGCACCAAAGCGTCCACTGCAACAACGAGAGTGTCATCCTCCACTTGGGCCGATGCCCAGGCTTTATTGAGGTCGCTCCTGTAAGAATTCCTCGCTCCATCCTCCTTAGAGGTGAGGCGATGAGAGGAGAAGCAAGTGGGGAATAGATCCTTCACTCTGTTTCCAGGTGTGTTTTCTTCCCCGAAGGGGTCGAATTCATCGCCTGGTACAAGGGCCAGAGCTGCAGCCGACACAACAGATGGACCTTGTAAGGTGAGTGTGTCGAGCACATTCCCTCCCCAGAGCCCTAGCTCATGAGAGTGGGTAGTGCCAATGTGATTAGGCCCTAGGATCGCTCTTTTTTTTTTTTTTTTGGGTCAACAATTTATAACGTGGGGCTCGATCGCAGTCCGCGGAGCAGGATACAAACTTGGGTACTACTATAACTACGCTTCCCCTCACCCATATCCTACCCAGGTCCTTGTTTTAGCCACTTTAGGCGGGCAGTGCCACAGATGTTGGCCTCTCAGCCAGGAAAGGCAATAATCTGGAGGGGGAGACCCCCTCCCGAAGCTAGCCATTAGATCGTCAGCTGGTGCGAAGTGGTCCCCCAGCCACATATCCAACCAAAGTCAGATCAGGCACAGCAGTGTCAATTCACTGTAAATCCCTCCTTGTGGGAGGAATAACCGTCCGCATACTCCCAGCCAACGAGGATTGACCACCCCGGATGAACGAGGTGGACCATCACCGTGTCATGCACGAGTAACAGTAATGTGGCAGCTGGTTGTTCACCTGGTTATTCACCAGAACCGCTGTAAGCAGGGGGCCAAAGCCCCCCTTGAGCAAATGCACTGCAAGCACATGCACTCGATAGCAATTTCCCCCCCGCAGCGGGGAGAACGTAAAGGGTAGCGACATTTGTCACCAACCCGACAGCAGCTAGCAGACTGGTGGTGATGGGTGTGGAGCAGGATGCCCCACACAAGTAGCAGCATGGCCATCTGTGATGATGACGGCACTGTACTGGGAACGAGGGTTCCCCAGATTGGAGCTCTGCTAGAGCTGTTGGCATCGCCACACAGGAAGCTGGAACAGCTGCCAGAGGCGTAGGATCATTGGAACGATCGTCTCTGGTTGTCCACTTGGGCATCAGGAGCAAGTTAGTACTGGTATATGATGCAAATGATCGAAATACGCAGCGTGCAGTGTAAGCAAGGGCCTCCTGCCTAGCAAGAGAGTCCTCGTAGTCGTCAGGGTCAGGGAGGTCCTCCCCAGCCCACAGATCTCAAACTGCCTAGGGCAGCTGCTACCTCCAGTTCGTTCTGTGAGAACTGGGTGTCGTAGTCTTGGGCATCATCACCAACGATGTCACCCATAATCAAGGTGGGGTCATGAAGGCCCCAGCGTGTGGTTTGGTCTCTGTTCAGCCGTTTGGGCATTGAGAGTGAGTTAGCACAGGTAAATGACGATAACAGTCAAAGTACGTAGCATAAGGTCGATAACAGATGGCCCCTTATCTCAGTTCCAGGTCCACCCGATACAGCCTCCAAACGCTCCGAGGGGGCAAACAGGCCGCACATCCTGTTGCCTGGTGGGAGAAGATTGAACCCGGGTCATAACACCCCAGAGGAGTGAGCACTGGAGGTGAGGAGTTGGTGGTGAAATGCGGCCACCAGAGCATCGACCTAGCTATCAGGGGGCACCGTCACCCGGCCCCTTTTAGCAACGGTGTATTCCAACAGGTAGTCAGTGTAGCTTGTCCCTAGTAGTAGTGACTCACATAGCATGGAGGTTGGAAGCCCCAGAGACGACCAGCAGTCCAGTAACGATGTCCCTCCCCCTGAGCCAGACCTCCCCCAACTAAGCGAGTGCGTCGACTTGGGCGAGCGTTGAAGCAGGCATCCCACACCCACTCTAAGCCCCCATAGGGACCTAGACTACTCTTTCATAGACACCACTCACCTAGCCAGGATCCTCGAAGCACAGGGGAACGAGACAAATAGCAGCCATTGTCAAAAACAATGACCGGGGCATCCCCGGGGATCGGATGGATGGATCTCTTAGCAAATCAGGGCAGGCCTGGAGACGCTGAGAGCGTTTGTGATGGTGAAATCCGATCGAAAATCGGATGTAAATTGAAGTGTCGACGTCGCTGGCAACGTTGAGCAGAGGTGTTTACCACTGTTTATGGTGGTTGTAACAAGTCAAGGAGCGATGCCGGTCTTAGATTAGCGATGCCGTTTGCAAAGTAGACAGCAACACGTGGAGGGGAGTCAATTCCCAATGGGCGCACTAAAGTTCCCCAATTTGGGCTCATTGGTGCGCCTATAACTTCTTCCCCCTCCCTGTTGTGGGCAGAGGGGGCGTGTCTTATTAATCGCCAAGGAGGCTCTTGGATAACAAGCAGGTCGTAATCATCTACGAAATCTGCCAGTAACGAGTCTATAAGGGCAACCTAAGCCTCTAGCAAAGGGAAATCCGAAGTTAAAATTATGCTACATAATACAGGGATTGGGGGTGCACCTAGCAAAGGGAAATCCGAAGAGAAAACTCTAAGGATCCCCTTGCTGATGCCCAGTATATGTGAAGACGACAAAAATCAAATATAACCTAAAAATAGAAAAAGGCGGAGATAGGCGGATCAAGGCCGCCGAATGACATCATACCAAGGGGTATGTGTCGGAAGGGGTACTCCGCCTCTAAATATAAAAGTGTCAACATGTACAAACATGATAGCAAGGGAAAATTAGTAATAAAGTCTGGAAAAATCATAGAAAATGAAGAATAGAAGGAAATGAGGTGGGGAAAAATATAGGACGAACATAAAAAATAGGAAAAACACACAGGGCACCCCCCTAGTCCCCTTACAGAGTCCATGTATCCCCAATTTCGATTTACATTTTGACTAAATATCTGTAGCTGGGGGGTAGATCTAAGTCTATCTCTCATTTACGTTCGGCCACCGCGTCCTGCGGGATGGTAAGTGGGAGGAGAACAAGAGTTGTGTCTCGCACTCTCCTCATCATAGTGAGCCTTGATCCAATCATGATCAAAGCGATGTCGCCAGAAATTGCACCAACGATCATCGGACGCGTGGTTCTTCTGGCAGTTCAAGCACCTAGCCGGGTGAGGACAGGCTGCCCCTTCAGGGGTAGCAGGGATGGGAGGGTTCGCCTTAGCGTTTCCCTTGCAACATCCCGCAAGGGCACGATGGTGCTCCTTACGGTGTGGGCCTGCACAGATCGGACATTTGGTCTGTGGAGCTCTGCATGCCAGGGTGGGGTGGCCCCATTTCCAGCATCGTTGACAGAGAGGCAAGCCAGGGTTTGCCCTGGTGGCCCTAACATAAGCGATGTAGCGTCCAAACTGGACGCCCCGACCGATAAGAGCCTTGGCTCGTGCACTGCTGACTGAGTTGGCGATGTTAAGGTAGACGGTGCACGTATCCGACATCTTCAAATCATGTACTACCTGTGGAGGGACCTGTAACACAGTGAGGTCTGATATGCTGGACTTCCCCAAGTGTGCGATCACAACATCAGGGGTTATTGCCTTGTCGTTGGCGATAAAAGGCACATCTACCAACTTGAGGTATGACGTGGACGTGGGTAGTGCTGCGTCTACTTGCAGCGTGAAAGGAAATGCCTTGTGGGCAGCCTCCTTGAAACAACGAAGGTCCTCCTCAGAGGCGACAACGTTTGTAGCAACTGATAGGTTACCAGCATGCATCGATGCGGACTGGGCCACTAGCTTCGAGTGGTGCAGGCCGAGAGTAGCCTGGACTTGGTCCAGGAAGTCAGCAGGATTCGTCTCCACCCCCAGGGGGGGACGAACGTGAACCAGGACCTGTTGTCTCGACGGTCCATGGACAGTGGGTGAAGGCTTAGCAGCTTTTGGTTTCGAGGGGCCAACATGCTGCTGTATGTCAGCCAGCTTGTCGGTTGGAAGTTTGGGGAAGGCCTTGGCTAGACGCACAAGGCCATCCACGGATGTGTTAGGTGCTCGCCCCACAGGGAAGTGAGCGACCTGAGCAAAGGTTCCCCTGCCCAAAGGCCTGGTCGACCAGTTCACGGGGGGAGGTGGTCCTCGACCCCATGATGAAGAAACTCCCCCTGCAGGGGGTTTAGGAAGAGGTCGAGCCCCTTTCGGGCCTCGGGTCCTCGCTGATTTGTGAGGGGGGGGGTGGTGCCCATCCCATCCCTCCAGATACTCCGTCCTTGGGACGTCGTTGGGGTTGTTGGTGACAGTGCCCGACCTAGGTCGTTTGCTGCCCCCAGCCATCCTATCTATAGCACCCTGGAGCATAGCACCTCCAGAGTTGCGATCGAGACCAGCCTCGGCAGCTGCTACCAGCACCGAGCCCAGTTGTTCTGCAATGGCCTGCCGTTCTTCAGCAGTCAGTCATCTGGATCCCGTCCTGTTCAGAATGATTCAGAATCCCTCAGCATACTCTCCCAGGTCTTTGGCGAAGGTCTGGGGTCTGCTCCAGTCATCGCTAGCCATCTCCGTGTCCTGAATGACATGGGAAGAGAGATTATCGGCCACGTCATCAGCCCACGAGGCAGGTGTAGAAGGGATAGCCGGAGGTGCAGGAGACGCAGTCACGTCTCTGGAAGATAATGCTGGCACGCTGAATTGCTGTGCTCGCGGAGTGACGATGCCCGCCCCATAGGGGGAGGGGGTTGGAGAGCCTCTTTGGGTCCTGTGAGGGCCCACTGAGGGTGCATTCTGTGTGGATCTGCAGCTCTCTTTGAGCCGCAGAGAGTCAATTGGATCATCGCCAGGAGTTCTGGGCGTACCTGATCTGGAGAGTCCCCCCTCGTCCATCGCTTCGCCCGATCTCCCCCCTCTTCTCGAGAATGATTCTGACATGTGTTGGTAAGACGCTGGTTGTACCGGATTGCTGAGATCATGGACGGATTGAGCTACAAAGTATGAAAACAGTGTCGACAAATATTTTTTGTGGCTGTGCATGTCGCAGTAAAAAGACAAGAAGCGATGTTGACTTCACACTATGTACTTTGACTCTTATCGTCATTTACTTGTGCTACCTCACTCTCAATGCCCAAACAGCTGAACAGAGACCAAACCACACACTGGGGCCTTCATGACCCCACCTTGATTATGGGTGAAATCATTGGCGATGACACCCAAGACTACGACACCTGGTTCTCACAGAACAAACTGGAGGTAGCAGCTGCCCTAGGCAGTTTGAGATCTGTGGGCTGGGGAGGACCTCCCCGACCCTGACAATTATGAGGACTCTCTTGCTAGGCAGGAGGCCCTCGCTTACACTGCACGCTGCATATTTCGATCACTAGCATCATATACCAGTACTAACTTGCTCTTAATGCCCAAACGGACAACCAGAGACGATCATTCCAATGATCTAACACCTCTGTCAGCTGTCTCAGCTTCCTATGTGGCAATGCCAACAGCTCCAACAAAGCTCCAATCTGGGGAACCCTCATCCCCAGTACAGTGCCGTCATCATTACAGATAGCCATGCTGTTACTTGTGTGGGGCATCCCGCTCCACACCCATCACCACCAGTCCGCTGGCTGCTGTCGGGTTGGTGACAAATGTCGCTACCCTTTAGGTTCTCCCTGCTGTGGGGGGGAAATTGCTATCGAGTGCATGTGCTTGCAGTGCATTTGCTTGAGGGGGGCTTTGGCCCCCTGCTTACGGCAGTTCTGGTGAATAACCAGGTGAACAACCAGCCGCCACATTACTGTCACTTGTGCATGGCACGGTAATGGTCCACCTCATTCGTCCGGGGTGGTCAATCCTCATTGGCTGGGAGTATGCAGACGGTTATTCCTCCCACAAGGGGGGATTTACAGTGAATTGACACCACTGCACCTGATCTTTTTTTTTTTTTTTTTTTTTTTTTTTGGGTCAACAATTTATAACGCGGGGCTCGATCGCAGTCTGCAGAGCATGATACAAACTTGGGTACTACTATAACTATGTGTTCCCCTCACCCATCTCCTGCCCAGGTCCTCGTTTTAGCCACTTTAGGTGGGCAGTGCCACAGACGTTGGCCTCTCAGCCAGGAAAGGCAATAATCCGGAGGGGGAGCCCCCCCCTCCCAAAGGTAGCCATTAGATCACCACCTGGAGCAAAACGATCCCCCAGCCACATGTCCAACCGAGGTCAGACCAGGCGCAGCAGTGTTAATTCACCGTAAATCCCCCCTTGCGGGAGGAATAAACGTCGGTGTATTTCCAGCCAACGAGGATTGACCACCCCAGGCGAATGAGGTGGACCATCACCATATTGTGCATGAGTGACAGTAACAAGGCGGGTGGTCATTCACCTGGTTATTCACCGTGACTGCCGTAAGTAGGGGGCTGAGCTTGAGCAAATGCACACATGTGCATGCACTCAATGACATTGTCCCCCCCACAGCAGGGGGAAGGTATAGGGAGGCAACACCATGTCACTGTCCTGATAATGGCCACCAGTTACTTGGTGGCCGTGAACGTAGAGGGGGATAGGCCCCTGTACTAGTTGCGGTGCTGCTGTCCACGAGGACCTCGAGGATGACGGAGCCGTGCTAGGGACGGGGGTTCCCCAGATTGAGCAGTGTGCATCGCCGCATAGGAACCCCGGAAGGCTGCCAGAGACGTGAGATCGAGAGGTGTCGGAGCGGCTGCTAGTTCTGCCAACATCGTCTCAGACAGTCACCAGGTGGTTGTGAATAACTTCCAGGCCATTTGGCGCCATGCGTTCCTCTCTGCAGGGGGAATGGCAGTCATACGGACGGTACCAACAAACATGGTCATTTTTTTTTTTTTTTTTTTTTGGTCAACAATTTATAACGCGGGGCTCGATCGCAGTCCGCGGGTCAAGATACAAACAAGGTACTACTAAGACTACACATTCCCTATGTCCGCATCCCACACCAGGTCCCTTGCAGAAGCCACGTTACGGCGGGCGTACCAGCGTTGTCCTCTCAGACAGGAAAGGCAATAATCTGTAGGGGAGGGGCCCCCCCCACAAAGGCTAGCCGTTAGTTCACCGTCTGGTGCTATCTCGGTCCCCCCGGCCACATATCCAACCGAAGTCAGATCAGGTGCAAGCAGTGTCAATTCACCGTAAGTCCTCCCTTGCGGGAAGAGTAACCGTCTTTCACCAGACAACGAGGATTGACCACCCCAGGTGAGTGAGGTGGACCATCACTGTGTCCATGCACAAGTGACAGTGACGAGGCAGCTGGTTATTCACCAGAACTGCCGTAGCTGGTTATTCACCGGAGCTACTGTAGGTAGGGGGTCGAGGCCCCCCCCTCAAGCAAATGCTACTCTGAGCATGCACTCGGTGACATCGTCCCCCCTGCAGTGGGGGGAAGGTAAAGGGCGGTGACATATTGTCACCATCCCGACAACAGCCCTGGTGGGCAGTGAAGAGAAGGGGAGGTCCCCTTCTTCAAGCTCGGCGTGGTCGTTGGCGGGGGCCACGAGGACGTCGACGCCGTTCCAGGGACAAGGGTTCCTCAGTTGGAGGCTCTGCCACTGGTGGAGCAGACTGAGCCGCCTGCATCGCCGCATAGGAAGCCTGGAAGGCTGCCAGAGACATAAGGTCGAGGGGAGCTGATGCCGCGCGAAGCGACTCCATCATGCTCCCTGAAAATCGCCAGGTGGTGGTGAAGAGCTCCCACGCCATCTGACGCCAAGAGTTCCTGTCGTTGAGAGGAACCGCGGACACTCGGACGGTACCTACAAAGGAGGTCATCATGTCCAGTAGATGTAACATGGCATCAGAGGTGGCTTCGATTTCCAACCTCTGATCCCTAGATAACGGCACTTCGTCCTCCACCAGCTCGGGGATGGGGGGCCAAGGCGGTAGCGGGGCAGGGGATGCCTCCGGATAAAGGAGTTCAGCGATGCCAAGCTCCTGTGAGTATATATCCTCCTTTGGGAGGCTACGAGCCCAGCGCTTGTGTTCGACGTCGACACCAAGTGCCCATCGTACACGATTGATCGTTTTCCTCGAGGAAAGCCTAGGCCCCCCCTCGGCAAAAAGGAGAGCCTCTTGCATGGCAAGAGAGTCATCGTCGTCATCATCGTTAGGGTCGGAGAGGTCTTCCCCGGCCCATAGATCTCTCGCTGCCTTGAGAGCAGCTGCTACCTCCGATTCATCTTGCACAAACTGGGTGTCGTAGTCTTGGACGCCATCATCAAAGATGTCGCCCGTGATCAAAATGGGGTTGTGTAGACCCCAATGTGGTGGTTGGCCTCTGGTTCGCTGTTTGGGCATTGAGAGTGTGTGTGTTAGTGCTAGTAGATGATGGTAAGAATCAAAATACGCAGTGTGGAATCGATAACGGCTGGTCCCTTATCTACATTCTGGGTCCACCCGATCCAGCCTCCAAACGCTCCGAGGGGGCGAGCAAGCTGCACATCCTGCTGCCTAGTGGGAGAAGATTGAACCCGGGTCATAACACCCTAGAAGAGTGAGCACCGGAGGTAGAGAGTTGGTGGAGAGTGGCGGCCACCAGGGCGTCGACCTAGCCGCCAGGGGGCACCATCACCCAGCCCCTTTTAATGATGGTGTATTCCAACGGGTAGTTAGTGTAGCATGTCTCTACTAATAGAAACTCACAGAGCATGGAGGCTGGAAGCCTCCCAGACACCCAGCAATCCAGTGATAACATCCCTTCTCCCTAAGCCAGACCTCCCCCAACTAAATGAGTGTGTCGACTTGGGCGAGCATTGAAGCAGGCATCCCACACCCACTCTAAGCCCCCAGAGGGACCCAGACTACTCTTTCATAAACAACACTCACCTAGTCAGGATCCTCGAAGCCCAGGAGAATGAGACAGATAGCAGCCATTGCCAAAAACAATGACCGGGGCATCCCCGGGGATCGGATCGACAGATCACTTAGCAAATCAGGGCAAGCCTGGAGACGCCGAGAGCGTTCGTGATGGCGAAATCCGATCGAAAATCGGACAAGAATTGCAGTCTCAACGTTGCTACCAACATCGAGCAGGAGTGTTTACTACTGTTTATGGTGGTTGTAACAAGTCAAGGAGCGTGAAGTCAGTGACTTCGAAGATAGAGAGAGGGTGATGTTACGATTTGTTATCTGGACCCGCAAGACCGGGCACTTCATTTTTCTTGTTCAATTTGACTCACTTCCAATGAGAGACACCTTGACGCATGGCAACTCCATGCACCCGAATCCACTCCCACACACATCGTGATACGACAACCCCTTTACATGAGGTCCGTGACATCGGACGCCTCATGCAAGGCATGAGGCCTATTGTTTCTATTGTTCTTGTCTATATTTACCTGATAAGCATCTCACCTTCTGATTGGACAATAGATAGTCCTGGAACAGTATATAAGCTGTAGCTACACTCTGTGTATTCTCCAGCTTGACCTAATTCAAACAACGGTCTTAGACTCAACCAGAACACTCGACAACTAAGGAAGTCCCTTAGTTGTGATACACTCAAACTCGACAGCTTAGGAAGCCCCTAGCTGTGATAACCCGAACTTGACAGTTGGAAAGCCTCCAACTGTGATACACGAACCGATGGTCTAACTCAGAAAGCCTCTGAGTACAGAAAGCCATGACAACTTGAGGAAGTACCCAAGTAAAGGCAGGAAGCCCGATACACTAGGAAAGTTTCCTAGTGCGATACGAGACAGTTGGAAAGCCTTCAACTGTAACACATGAAGCCGAGGCTGAGTTAAAGACCTATAGTCCTTTTTTTTTTTTTTTTTTTTTTTTTGGGTCAACAATTTATAACGCAGGGCTCGATCGCAGTCCGCGGGTCAAGATACAAACAAGGTACTACTAAGACTACGCATTCCCTATGTCCGCAGGTCCCTTGCAGAAGCCACGTTATGGCGGGCATACCAGCGTTGTCCTCTCAGACAGGAAAGGCAATAATCTGTAGGGGAGGGGCCCCCCCCACAAAAGCTAGCCGTTAGTTTGCCATCTGGTGCTATCTCGGTCCCCCCGGCCACATATCCAACCGAAGTCAGATCAGGTGCAAGCAGTGTCAATTCACCATAAGTCCTCCCTTGCGGGAAGAGTAACCGTCTTTTACCAGACAACGAGGATTGACCACCCCAGGTGAGTGAGGTGGACCATCACTGTGTCCACGCACAAGTGACAGTGACAAGGCAGCTGGTTGTTCACCAGAACTGACGTAGCTGGTTATTCACCGGAGCTACTGTAGGTAGGGGGTCGAGGCCCCCCCCTCGAGCAAATGCTACTCTGAGCATGCACTTGGTGACATCGTCCCCCCCGCAGTGGGGGGAAGGTAAAGGGCGGCGACATATTGTCACCATCCCGACAACAGCCCTGGTGGGCAGTGAAGAGAAGGGGAGGTCCCCTTCTTCAAGCTTGGCCTGGTCATTGGCGAGGCCTGCGAGGATGACGACGCCGTTCCGGGGACAAGGGTTCCTCGGTTGGAGGCTCTGCCGCTGGTGGAGCAGACTGAGCTGCCTGCATCGCCGCATAGGAAGCCTGGAAGGCTGCCAGAGACATAAGGTTGAGGGGAGCTGATGCCACGCGAAGCAACTCCACCATGCTCCCTGAAAATCGCCAGGTGGTGGTGAAGAGCTCCCACGCCATCTGACGCCAAGAGTTCCTGTCGTTGAGAGGAACCGCGGACACTCGGACGGTACCTACAAAGGAGGTCATCATGTCCAGTAAATGTAACATGGCATCAGAGGTGGCTTCGATTTCCAGCCTCTGATCCCTAGATAACAGCACTTCGTCCTCCACCAGCTCAGGGATGGGGGGCCAAGGCGGTGGTGGGGCAGGGGATGCCTCCAGATAAAGGAGCTCAGCGATGCCGAGCTCCTGTGAATATATATCCTCCTTCGGGAGGCTACGAACCCAGCGCTTGTGTTCGACGTCGACACCAAGTGCCCATCGTACACGATTGATCGTTTTCCTTGAGGAGAGCCTAGGCCCCCCCTCAGCGAAAATGAGAGCCTCTTGCATGGCAAGAGAGTCATTGTCGTCATCATCATTAGGGTTGGAGAGGTCTTCCCCGGCCCATAGATCTCTAGCTGCCTTGAAAGCAGCTGCTACCTCCGATTCATCTTGCATGAACCGGGTGTCGTAGTCTTGGATGCCATCATCAAAGATGTCGCCCGTGATCAAAACGGGGGTCGTGTAGACCCCGATGTGGTGGTTGGCCTCTGGTTCGCTGTTTGGGCATTGAGAGAGTGTGTGTTAGTGCTAGTAGATGATGGTAGGAATTGAAATATGCAGCGTGGAATTGATAACGGCTGGTCCCTTATCTACGTTCCGGGTCCACCCGATACAGCCTCTGAACGCTCCGAGGGGGCAAGCAAGCCACACATCCTGCTGCCTAGTGGGAGAAGATCGAATCCAGGTCATACCACCCTAGAAGAGTGAGCACCGGAGGTAGAGGGATGGTGGTGAGAAGCGGCCACCAAGGTGTAGACCTAGCCACCAGGGGGCACCATCACCCGGCCCCTTTTAGTGATGGTGTATTCCAATGGGTAGTCAGTGTAGCATGTCTCTAGTAGTAGAAACTCACAGAGCATGGAGGCTGGAAGCCTCCCAGACGACCAGCAGTCCAGTGATAATGTCCCTCCTCCCTAAGCCAGACCTCCCCCACCTAGACGAGTGTGACGACTTGGGCGAGCATTGAAGCAGGCATCCCACACCCACTCTAAGCCCCCAGAGGGACCCAGACTACTCTTTCATAGACAACACTCACCTAGTCAGGATCCTCGAAGCCCAGGAGAACAAGACGAATAGCAGCCATTGTCAAAAACAATGACTGGGGCATCCATGGAGATCGGATTGACGGATCTCTTAGCAAATCAGGGCAAGCCTGGAGACGCCGAGAGTGTTCGTGATGGTGAAATCCGATCAAAAATCAGACAAAAATTGGAGTCTCGACGTTGCTACCAACATCGAGCAGGAGTGTTTACCACTGTTTATGGTGGTTGTAACAAGTCAAGGAGCGTGGTGAAGACCTATAGTCTTAACATTGGTTCAGTTCAGGACGGTTTCAGTCTTTTTCTGGTTCATAGGACCGGACCTTTAAACACTATCTCCAGTAAAACCTGGTGGTTTAAGGAGGGGAAAAACTGGGCGATGTCGAATGCAACAACGCTCATTCTGAGACCTTGGGCCCATCCCGCTCTGACAAGGTGGGTGAGGTAAATTCCTGCGTCCTCTGTGGAACACTGGGCGACTCCTCCAAACTAGTTTTGCTCAAAGGCTTTGTGGGCCACGCCGTCGAACTGCAGCTGTCTGGACAGCATCTTCTCAACTAATTTGCCCAGAGTGTTCAGTAGCACAATTGGCCTGAATGACTTTGGCGTAGAGTAATTAGGTTTCCCTGGTTTCGGGATAATAACCGACAGGGACTCCCTAAAGTGTGCTGGCCAGTAGCCAGCAGTGATGCACACCTCGGCTATGCGGGTGATGAGACCTGCTACCTCAGGGTTGCTACACCAGTGTTTTAGGTGCGACCATGTAACATGATCGGGACCTGGAGTGGAACGGGAGGAACACGTGCTGAGCACTTCTTTCATTTCCGTAATGGAGAACAGAATCCAGGCCCTTTCAGGCACCGGATCCAGTTCACTTAGGATGCTCAGATTGACTACTCGGTCCGAAGCAGCATTATATGAGCCATCGAGGGCAGCCCATAGGGAATCAAGATCGTTGCAAGGTTCTCCCCGATAGGAGATCGCCTCGTATGATGGTAAATTTCTTTGACGAGTCCAGGACATAAGGTCCCAGGGTTCATGGTGGCCACTTCTTGGATATGATCATCGAAGAAGTCGCGTTTTGCATGTCGCATGACTTTGCGGTATAACTTCCAGTTCCCTTCTTCTCGAGTGGCTCTGTAAGCTTCTAATGCACCTTTGCATTTGTCTGTCCACCATCCTTTGGACGACTTGCCTAGGCGAGATTTTTTTTTTTTTTTTTTGGGTCAACAATTTATAATGTGGGGCTCGATCGCAGTCTGCGGAGCAGGATACAAACTTGGGTACTACTATAACTACGCTTCCCCTCACCCATATCCTAACCAGGTCCTCGTTTTGGCCACTTTAGGTGGGCAGTGCCACAGACGTTGGCCTCTCAGCCAGGAAAGGCAATAATCTGGAGGGGGAGACCCCCTCCCGAAGCTAGCCATTAGATCGCCAGCTGGTGCGAAGCGGTCCCCCAGCCACATATCCAACCAAAGTCAGATCAGGTGCAGTAGTGTCAATTCACCGTAAATCCCCCCTTGTGGGAGGAATAACCATCTGCATACTCCCAGCCAACGAGGATTGACCACCCCAGATGAACGAGGTGGACCATCACCGTATCATGCATGAGTAACAGTAATGTGGCAGCTGGTTGTTCACCTGGTTATTCACCGGAACCGCTGTAAGCAGGGGGCCAAAGCCCCCCTCGAGCAAATGCACTGCAAGCACATGCACTCGATAGCAATTTCCCTCCCGCAGCAGGGAGAACGTAAAGGGCAGTGACATTTGTCACCAACCCGACAGCAGCCAGCGGACTGGCAGTGATGGGTGTGGAGCGGAATGCCCCACATGAGTAATGGCATGGCCATCTGTGATGATGATGGCACTGTACTGGGAACAAGGGTTCCCCAGATTGAAGCTCTGCTAGAGCTGTTGGCATCGCCACACAGAGAGCTGGGACAGCTGCCGGAGGCGTAGGATCATTGGAACGATCGTCTCTGGTTGTCTGCTTGGGCATCAGGAGCAAGTTAGTACTGGTATATGATGCTAGTGATCGAAATACGCAGCATGCAGTGTAAGTGAGGGCCTCCTGCCTAGCAAGAAAGTCCTCGTAGTCGTCAGGGTTGGGGAGGTCCTCCCCGGCCCACAGATCTCAAACTGCCTAGGGCAGCTGCTACCTCCAGTTCATTCTGTGAGAACTGGGTGTCGTAGTCTTGGGCATCATCACCAACAATGTCACCCGTAATCAAGGTGGGGTCGTGAAGGCCCCAGCATGTGGTTTGGTCTCTGTTCAGCCATTTGGGCATTGAGAGTGAGTTAGCACAGGTAAATGACGATAACAGTCAAAGTACGTAGCGTAAGGTCAATAACAGATGGCCCCTTATCTCAGTTCCAGGTCCACCCAATACAGCCTCCAAACACTCCAAGGTGGCGAACAGGCCGCGCATCCTGTTGCCTGGTGGGAGAAGATTGAACCTGGGTCATAACACCCCAGAGGAGTGAGCACCGGAGGTGAGGAGTCGGTGGTGAAATGCGGCCACCAGAGCAACGACCTAGCTATCAGGGGGCACCGTCACCCGGCCCCTTTTAGCGACAGTGTATTCCAACAGGTAGTCAGTGTAGCTTGTCCCTAGTAGTAGTGACTCACATAGCATGGAGGTTGGAAGCCCCAGAGACGACCAGCAGTCCAGTAACGATGTCCCTCCCCCTGAGCCAGACCTCCCCCAACTAAACGAGTGCGTCGACTTGGGCGAGCGTTGAAGCAGGCATCCCACACCCACTCTAAGCCCCCATAGGGACCTAGACTACTCTTTCATAGACACCACTCACCTAGCCAGGATCCTCGAAGCACAGGGGGACGAGACGAATAGCAGCCATTGTCAAAAACAATGACCGGGACATCCCCGGGGATCAGATGGACGGATCTCTTAGCAAATCAGGGCAGGTCTGGAGACACCGAGAGCGTTCGTGATGGTGAAATCCAATCGAAAATTAGATGAAAATTGGAGTCTTGACGTTGCTACCAACGTCGAGCAGGAGTGTTTACCACTGTTTATGGTGGTTGTAACAAGTCAAGGAGCAGTTTTCACCTAGACGAGATTCCTTGGCATGGTTGTCCCACACCTTGTTTAAAATCATTGATATCGCCGAAACGACCTCATCGATCTCTGCCGAAGTATTTCCATGCCACTGAAGCCATGGATTTAATTAAAGCAGAGGAGATGGCATTGAGGTACGATGCTTCCTCCTCAGATCCCTTTTTGATCGACCACTTGGTGACTGGGACCAGGGATCCCAGACCAGGTAGTGTCAGCATCAGGGGAGCGTGGTCAGACGTGCCCCTGGCTTCTGGGATGATATCGCAATACAGCACAAATCTTAGATCCATGGGTATGAACATTAGGTCGATCACCATAGGGTGAAAGCCCTGTTGTCCATGGAGTGGGAACAAACAAGGGTACTACTCTATCTATGTGTTCCCCTCACCTGCTTCCCAACCCAGGTCCTTCTTTTAGCCACTTTAGGCAGGCAGTGCCACTAACATTGTCCTCTCAGACAGGAAAGGCAATAATCTGGAGTGGGAGCCCCCCCTCCCGAAGCTAGCCATTAACTCGTCCGCTGGTGCAAAATGGTCCCCTGGCCACATATCCAACCAAAGTCAGATCAAGCGCAGCAGTGTCAATTCACCGTAAATCCCCCCCTTGCGGGAGGAATAACTGTCTGCATATTTCCAGCCAGCAAGGATTGACCACCCTGGACGAATGAGGTGGACCATCACCATGTCCATGCACAAGTGACAGTGACGAGGCAGCTGGTTGTTCACCTGGTTATTCACTGGAACTGCCATAGGCAGGGGGTCGTGACCCCTCAAGCAGATGTGCTCCATGCACATGCACTTGATAACAGCTTCCCCCCTGCAGCGGGGAGAATGTAAAGGGTGGTGACACTTGTCACCAACCCAACAGCAGCCAGCGGACTGGCGTTGATGGGTGTGGAGCAGAATGCCCCACACTAGTAATGGCACGGCCGTCTGGGACAACGATGGCACTGTACTGGGGACAAGGGTTCCCCAGATTGAAGCTCTGCTGGAGCTGTTGGCATCGCCTCATAGGATGCTCGGATGGCTGCTGGAGGTGTAGGATCATTGGATCATTGGTCTCTGATCAGCCATTCAGGCATTGAGAGCAAGTTAGTGCTGGTATATGATAGTAGTAATCGAAATATGCAGCATAAAGTTAACACCAGCCAGGCCGAAATATCTATTCCGAGCCCACCCGACATCGCCTCCAACCACTCTGAGGGGGCAAGCAGGCCACACACCCTGCTACCCAGTGGGAGAATATTGAACCCAGTTCTGGACACTCCAGAGGAGTGAGCACCGGAGGTAGAGAGTAGGTGGTGAGAAGCGGCCACCCAAGCATTGTCCTATCACCAGGGGGCACCGTCACCCGGCCCCTTTTAACGACGGTGTATTCCAGATAGGTAGTCAGTGTAGCATGTCCCTAGTAGCAGAGACTCACAGAGCATGGAGGTTGTAGCCTCAAGGATGACCAACAGGCCAGTAAAAGTGTCCCTCCCCCCTAAGCCAGACCTCCCCCAACTAAACGAGTGTGTTGACTTGGGCGAGAGTTGAAGCAGCCATCCCACACCCACTCTAGCCCCCATAGGGACCCAGACTACTCTTTCATAGACACCACTCACCTAGCCAGGATCTTCGAAGCCCAGGAGAACAAAACAGATAGCAGTCACTGTCAGAAACAATGACCAGGGCATCCCCGGGAATCAGAGAGCGTTTGTGATGGTGAAATCTGATCAAAGATCAGATGACAAATGCAGTCTCAATGTCATGAGCAACATTGAGCAGAGGTGTTTACCACTGTTTATCACAGCTGGGGCTGACCTGTGTTTCCATGCGAAACACAGGTCTCAGAAACATGTTTTGTGACTTCTAATCCATGTTTCCTTGGGATAACCATTATGTAATCACCTTTTTGGCAGTGCTTACATAAGGTGTTTCTCAAGGAAACACACATCAAAGTCACAAAACATGTTTCCAAGGCCTGTGTTTTCATGGGAAACACAGGCCAGCCCCAGCTGTGTATGGTGGTTGTAACAAGTCAAGGAGCAATGAATTGGGGCACCTTGGTGTGACCATCAGGGATCGACTCCCCTCCACACATCGCTGTGTACTTTGCAAACAGCATCACTAATCTCAGACCAGGTCTCCGCCGGGACCTACTTGATAATCATGACATTCTACTGTTCTCACTGGGAATAGGAGAAGATGTCATGCTACTCACTAATGTCTACTCAGACAACCAGCACTCGGCCATCACACTTCTTTACAAAAGTGTCATGACGATCCCATGCCTACACTTCATGTGCAGCAATTTCAATGTGAGACACGCCTCTTGGGACCCCCAAGGGCCTGAACACTCGATCCACACTGACCACTTAGTGGAAACAGCGATGGCACTAGGCCTGACAAGGGCTCTCCCCATGGTGGAGGGCCCCACTCACTTCCCCCCACAACAGGGCTTTCATCCCATGGTGATCGATCTGATGTTCATACCCACGGATCTAAGATTTGTGTTGTATTGCGAGATTGTTGCAGAAGCCAGGGGTACATCTGATCATGCCCCCCTGATGCTGACACTACCTGGCCCAGGATCTCTGGTCCTGGTCACCAAGTGATCGATCAAGAAAGGATCCAAGGAGGAAGCATCATACCTTGATGCTGTCTCCTCTGCTCGTAGTCGTCTCAGAAATATCAACTATTTTTACCAAGGCATGAGACAATCATGCCAAGGAATCATGCCTAGGCAAGTCATCCAAAGGATGGTGGACAGACCAGTGCAGAGGTGCTCTAGATGTGTACAGAGCCTCCCATGATGGGGAGGACTGGAAGCACTATTGGAAAGTCATGCAACATGCAAAGCAAGACTTCTTTGATGACCATATCCATGAAGTGGCTACCATGGAACAGACAACCCTGGGATCTGATGTCCTGGACTCGGCAACGTAACTTACCATTGTATGAAGCGATCTCCTTCTGAGGAGAACCCTGCAATGATCTTGATTCCTTATGGGCTGCCCTGGATGGGTCCTACAACGTTGCCTCAGATCGAGTAGTCGATCTGAGTATCTTAAATGATCTGAATCTGGTGCCCAAGAGGGCATGGATCCTGTTCTCCATTACAGAAATGAAGGAGGCACTTAGTGCGTGCTCCTCCCAATCTGCACCAGGCCCCGATCATGTTACATGGTCGCACCTAAAACACTGGTGTAGCAACCCTGAGGTGGCAAGTCTCATCACTTGCATAGCTGAGGCATGCATCACTGCTGGGCATTGGCCCACACATTTTAAAGAGTCCCTGTTGGTCATCATTCCAAAACCAGGGAAGCCTAACTACTCTACACCAAAGTCGTTCAGACCGATTGTGCTTCTGAACACCTTGGGCAAACTAGTTGAATAGATGGTGTTGAGACAGCTTCAGTTTGATGGTGTTGCACATGAAGCCTTTGAACAAAATCAGTTTGGAGGAGTTGCCCAGTGTTCCACAGAGGATGCAGGAATCTACCTCACCCATCTCATTAGGGCGGGTTGGGCTCAGGGCCTCAAAACAAGCATTGTCACTTTTGAGATTGCCCAATTCTTTCCCTCCTTAAACCACCAGGTTCTGTGGGAAATTGTCTCCCGGTCGGAGTTACTTGCTCAGGTAGTGAATTTCTTCCGTTCTTACCTCGTGGGTTGTAAAACAACCTACAAATGGAACACTTTCTCATCTGGCTCCTTTGCAGCCGATGTGGGAGTGGGACAAGGCTCTGTCTTATCAGCGCTATATCTAACACCTATCATAAAGCTCTTTAGGAGAAGCAAGATCGGCAGAAAGGTCAACCTTATGTCTTATGTGGACGATGGGACACTCATCGCATCGCTTCTTGTCTTCTTACCACGACGTGCACAGCCACAAAAAATTTCGTCGACACTGTTTTCAACTTCTGTAGCTCAATCTGTCCTCAATCCCTGCGATCCGGTATAACTAGCGTCTTACCAACGCATGTCAGAAATGTTCTCTAGAAAAGGGGGGAGATCGGGCAAAGCGATGGACGAGGGGAGACCTTCAAGATCCGGTACGCCCAGAACTCCTGGCGACGACCCAATTGATTCCCTGTGGCTCTCTTCGAGCCGCAGATCCACACAGAATGCACCCTCAGTGGGCCCTCACAGGACCCAAAGAGGCTCTCCAACTCCCTCCCCCTATGGGGTGGGCATCGTTACTCCGCGAGCACAGCGATTCAGCGTGCCAGTGTTATCTTCCAGAGATGCGACTGCGTCTCCTGCACCTCTGGCTACCCCTTCTACACCTGCTTCATGGGCTGATGAAGTGGCCGATAATCTCTCCTCCCACGTCATTCAGGACACGGAGATGGCTAGCGACGACTGGAGTGGACCCCAGACCTTCGCCAAAGACCTGGGGGAGTACGCTGAGGGATTCCGAATTGTTCTCAACAGGACGGGGTCCAGACGACTGACTGCTGAGGAATGGCAGCTCATAGCAGAACAACTGGGCTCGGTGCTGGTAGCAGCTGATGCTGGCCTTGATCGCAACTCGGGTAGCGCTACGCTCTGGGGAGCAATAGACAGAATGGTGGGGGGCAGTAAATGGCCTAGGTCGGGCAATGTCACCAACAGTCCCAATGTGGACTATCTGGAGGGATGGGATGGGCAACGCCCCCCCCCTCACAAATCAGCGAGGACTCAAGGCCCAAAGGGGGCTCGACCTCTTCCTAAACCCCCAACAGGGGGCGTTTCTTCATCATGGGGCCGAGGTCTGCCTCCCCCTGTGAACTGGTCAACCAGGCCTTCGGGCAGGGGGACCTTTGCTCAGGTCACTCGCTTCCCTGGGGGGCGAACACCTAACACATCCATGGATGGCCTTGTGCGTTTAGCCAAGGCCTTCCCTGAACTTCCAACCGACAAGCTGGCTGACATACAGCAGCACGTTGGCCCCTCCAAACCGAAGGCTGCAAAACCTTCACCTACCGTCCATGGACTGTCGAGACGACAGGTCCTGGTCCACGTTCGTCCCCCCCTTGGGGCGGAGACGAACCCTGCTGACTTCTTGGACCATGTCCGAGCTACTCTTGGGCTGCACCACTCTAAGCTAGTGGCCCAGTCCGCATCGATGCATGCCGGTAATCTATCGGTAGCTACAGACGTCGTTGCCTCCGAAGAGGACCTTTGTTGTTTCAAGGAAGCCGCTCACAAGGCTTTCCCCTTTGCGCTGCAGGTTGACGCAGCGTTACCCACTTCCACGTCGTACCTCAAGTTGGTCGATGTGCCATTTATCACAAATGACAAGGCCATAACACCTGACGTCGTGATAGCACACTTGGGTAAGTCCAGAATATCGGACCTCACAGTACTGCAGGTCCCCCCACAAGTTGTGCGTGATTCGAAGATGTCGGATACGTGCACTGTCTATCTTAACATCGCTGACTTGGTCAGTGGTGCACGAGCCAAGGCTCTCATCGGGCGGGGCATCCAATTCGGATGCTACGTCGCTTACATTAGGGCTGCCAGGGCGAATCCTGGGCTGCCTTTGTGCCAACGCTGCTGGAAGTGGGGCCACCCCACCCCAGCATGCAGAGCTCCACAGACCAAGTGTCCGGTCTGCATCGCTCCTTGACTTGTTACAACCACCATAAACAGTGGTAAACACTCCTGCTCGATGTTGGTAGCAACGTCGAGACTCCAATTTTGGTCCGATTTTCGATCGGATTTCACCATCACGAACGCTCTTGGCGTCTCCAGGCCTGGCCTGATTTGCTAAGAGATCCGTCCATCCGATCTCTGGGGATGTCTTGGTCATTGTTTCCAACAGTGACTGCTATCTGTCTCGTTCCCCTTGGCTTCGAGGATCCTGGCTAGGTGAGTGATGTCTATGAAAGAGTAGTCTGGGTCCCTATGGGGGCTTAGAGTGGGTGTGGGATGCCTGCTTCAACACTTGCCCAAGTAGAAGCGCTCGTTTAGCTGGGGGAGGTCTGGCTTAGGGGGAAGGATGTTCTTACTGGACTGCTGGCTGTCTGGGAGGCTCCCAGCCTCCATGCTCTGTGAGTTTCTATTATTAGAGACATGCTACACTGACTACCCGTTGGAATACACCATCGTTAAAAGGGGCCGGGCAATGGTGCCCCCTGGTGGCTAGGTCGACGCTCTGGTGGCCGCTACTCACCACCAACTCTTTACCTCTGGTGCTCACTCTTCTAGGGTGTTATGACCTGGGTTCAATCTTCTCCCACTGGGTTACAGGATGTGCGGCCTGTCCCCCCCTTGGAGCATTCGGAGGCAGTATCAGGTGGACCCGGAATAGAGATAAGGGACCAACTGTTATCGATGGCACGCTACGTATCTTGATTTCTACTATCACCTACTAGCATTAACTTCCCCTCTCAATGCCTAAACGGCGAACCAGAGCCCAAACACCATGCTGGGGTCTACATGACCCCTCCCTGATTACGGGCGACATCTATGACGATGGTGTCCAAGACTACGACACCCAGTACAATCAAGATGATCCAGATGTAGCTACTGCCCTATGGGCAGTTAGAGATCTATGGGCTGGAGAAGACCTCTCCGACCCTGAGGATGACGAGGACTCTCTTGCTATGCAAGAGGCCCTCAATTACGCCGAGAGCAGCCCCAAGCTGGCCTTGGGGCAAACGATAGACCATGTGCTGTGGGCACAGGATGTCCATGTCGCACATAAACGATGGACTTGCAGTCTCGAACGTGAGGACATGTATTCACAGGAGCTCGGCATGGCCGAGCTCTTCTATCCAGAGGCATCCCCTGCCCCATTACCGCCTTTGCCCCCCATCCCTGAGTTGGTGGAGGACAAAGTGCCGTTATCCGTGAATGAGAGGTTGGAAATCGAAGCCACCTCTCATGCCATGCTACACCAACTGGACACGATGACCATGTTTATTGGTACCGTCCGTACATCTGCCGTTCCCCCTGCAGAGAGGAACGCATGGCGCCAAATGGCCTGGGAGTTATTCACGACCACCTGGCGATTGTCTGAGACAATGTCGGCAGAACTAGCAGCCGTTCCGACACCTCTCGATCTCATGTCTCCAGCAGCTTTCCGGGCTTCCTACGCGGCGGTGCACACTGCTCAATCAGAGCCTCAATCTGGGGAACCCTCATCCCCAGCACAGCGCCATCGTCCTCGAGGTCCTCGTGGACAGCAGCGCCACAACTAGTACAGGGGTCTATCCCTCTCTACATTCACGGCCACCAAGTAACTGGTGGCCACTATCGGGATGGTGACATGGTATTGCTTCCCTATACCTTCCCCCCACTGCGGGGGGGATGATGTCATCGAGTGCATGCACATGTGTGCATTTGCTCGAGGGGGGTCTCGGCCCCCTACTTACGGCGGTCACAGTGAATAACCAGGTGAACAACCACCCACCTTGTTACTGTCACTCGTGCACAACACGGTGATGGTCCACCTCATTCATCTGGGGTGGTCAATCCTCATTGGCTGGAAAAACGCAGATGGTTATTCCTCCTGCAAGGGGGGATTTACGGTGAATTAACACTGCTGCGCCTGGTCTGGCCTTGGTCGGACATGTGGCTGGGGGACCGTTTGCTCCAGTGGGCGATCTAATGGCTAACTTCGGGAGGGGGGGGCTCCCCCTCCAGATTATTGCCTTTCCTGGCTGAGAGGCCAACGTCTGTGGCACTGCCCACCTAAAGTGGCTAAAACGGGGACCTGAGTGGGAGATGGGTGAGGGGAACGCATAGATAGAGTAGTACCCAAGTTTGTACCCTGCTCCGCGGGCTGCGTTCGAGCCCCGCGTTATAAATTCTGATCCAAAAAAAAAAAAAAAAAAAAGTGTCTGGTCTGTGCAGGACCACATCGCAAGGAGCACCATCGTGCCCTTGCAGGGTGTTGTAAGGGAAACACCAAGGCGAACCCTCCTGTCCCAGCTACCCCAGAGGGGGAAGCCTGTCCTCACCCGGCTAGGTGCATAAACTGCCGGAAAAACCACGCATCCGACGATCGTCGATGCAATTTCTGGCGACATCGCTTTGACCAGGATTGGATCAAAGCTCGCTATGATGAGGTGAGTGCGAGACGCAACTCTCATTCCCCTCCTACTTACCTTCCCGCAGGACGCGGTGGCCAAACGTAAATGAGGGACAGACTTAGATCTACCCCCCAGCTACACGTATTTAGTCAAAATGTAAACAGAAATTGGGGTTACATGGATTCTTTACTGGCAGATTTCATAGACGACTATGATTTGCTTTTCATTCAAGAGCCTCCTTGGCGATTAATAAGACACGCCCCTTCTGCCCATAACAGGGAAGGGGAGGAAGTCATAGGTGCACCAATGAGCCCATATTGGGGAACTTTAGTGCACCCATCGGGAATTGACTCCCCTCCATGCGTTGTTGTCTACTTTGTGAACAACATTGCCAATCTAAGACCGGGTCTCAGACAGGATCTGATCGACAATCGTGACGTCCATCTGTTCTCACTGGGAATAGGGGAGGATGTCATGCTACTTGCTAACGTTTACTCGGATAGCCAACACTCGGTCATCACGCTCTTATTTGAGAACGTCATGATGATCCCGCGCTTGCACTTCATGTGCGGTGACTTCAACGTGAGACACGCCTCCTGGGATCCCCAGGGGCCTGAACACTCCATCCATGCTGACCACTTAGTGGAAACGGCTACGGCATTAGGCCTGACTAGAGCTCTACCAGTGGTGGAGGGCCCTACCCACTTTCCCCCACAACAGGGCCTTCACCCCACGGTGATCGACCTGATGTTCGTACCTACGGATCTAAGATTTGTATTGTACTGCGAGATCGTACCTGAAGCCAGGGGGATGTCTGACCATGCTCCCCTGACGTTAGTGCTACCTGGCCCGGGATCTCTGGTTCCGGTCACCAAGTGGTCCCTCAAAAAAGGATCCGAGGAGGAAGCATCATACCGAGATGCTGTCTCCTCTGCTTTAACTCCGTGGCTTAATTGGCATGGAGATACTTCGGCAGAAATCGATGATGTCGTCTCGGCAATATCAACGATTTTAAACAAGGCATGGGAAAACCATGCCAAGGAATCTTGCCTCGGCAAGTCATCCAAAGGCTGGTGGACAGATGAATGCAGTGGTGCTCTAGACGCTTACAGAGCCTCCTGGGATGGGGAAGACTGGAAGCACTACAGAAAAGTCATGCGACACGCAAAGCGCGACTTTTTCGATGACCGTATCCAGGAAGTGGCTATGATGAACAGATGACCCTGGGATCTGATGTCCTGGACTCGACAACGCAACCTCCCATTGTATGAGGCTATCTCCTATTGGGGAGAACCCTGCAACGATCTGGACTCCCTATGGGCTGCCCTTGATGGGTCCTATAATGCCGCCTCAGATCAAGCAGTCGATCTGAGCATTCTCAATGAACTTGACCCAGTGCCTGAAAGGGCCTGGATCCCGTTCTCCATCACAGAAATGAAAGAAGCGCTAAATGCATGTTCTTCCTGTTCTGCTCCAGGTCCCGATCATGTCACTTGGTTGCATCTAAAATACTGGTGTAGCAACCCTGAAGTGGCAGGGCTTGTCACCCACATCACCGAGGCGTGCATCACTGCTGGTCATTGGCCAGCTCATTTTAAGGAATCCCTGTCGGTTATCATCCCAAAACCAGGGAAACCTAATTACTCTACCCCTAAGTCGTTCAGGCCCATTGTGCTCCTGAACACTCTGGGCAAATTAGTCAAAAAAATGTTGTCTAGATGGCTTCAATTCGACGGAGTTGCACACGAGGCCTTCGAGCAAAATCAGTTTGGAGGCGTCGCCCAGCATTCCACTGAGGATGCAGGAATCTACCTTACCCACCTGGTTAGAGCAGGATGGGCTAAAGGGCTTAAAACGAGTGTTGTTGCCTTTGACATCGCTCAGTTCTTCCCCTCCTTGAACCACCAGGTTCTGTTGGAGATCATCTCTCGGTCGGGATTCCCTGCACAAGTAGTGAATTTCTTCCGCTCATGCTTGGTCGGTCGCAAGACGACCTACAAATGGAACACTTTCTCATCTGGCTCTTTTGCAGCAGATGTGGGGGTGGGACAAGGATCTGCCTTGTCCCCTGTCTTATCGGCATTATATCTGACGCCCATCATGAAACTCTTCAGAAGAAGCGAGATTGGCAGAGATGTTGACCTCATGTCCTATGTGGACGATGGCACCCTCATCGCCTGCTCCCCACAGTTGGAGGATAACCTCCCCCTTCTCAAAAAAGCGTATGGCTGGATATTCCAGGCATTCACCTCCCTTGGACTTGTCCTCGAACATGACAAGTCCGAGATATTCCACTTTTCGAGGGCAAGGAGGTTCACCCCCCTTCCCATCGACCTCGGCTTTGCCCCCTACATGGGCAATACCCCCCTTAAGCCCAAGGTCACCTGGAGGTACCTTGGATTCTTCTTCGACTGCAAACTCTCCTTCAAAGAGCACACGCAGTTTTACTCCACCAAAGCCCTTACCACTGCAAGGGCAATGGGAATGCTCGGCAATTCTGTCAGAGGGCTAACCCCTATGCAGAAACGCCTCTTGTACCGTTCGTGTGTCGTACCTATTATGACATACGGACTCAGACTCTGGCACTTTAAAGGCGCTTGCGTCAAAGGTGTCATCAAAACGCTGGCCCAAGTGCAGTCCATAGCTGCCCATTGGATCCTCGGTGCCTTCAGAACCACCCCTATTGGGGGTCTGGAAAGTATCGCAGGACTGCTGCCTATGCAGCTGTTACTGCGCCGTCTAGTTGACAGGGGCGTATTCCGAACCCCCCTATTGGCCCCATCACACCCCCTAAGAGCAATATTAGGGCCCAATCATGTTGGCACCACCCATTCTCATGAGCTAGGACTCTGGGGAGGGAACGTGCTCGACACACTCACCCTACAAGGGCCATCTGTCGCTTTGGCTGCAGCTCTGGCCCTGGTACCAGGCGATGAATTCGACCCCTTTGGGGAAGAAAGCACACCTGGAAACAGAGTGAAGGATTTATTCCCCACTCGCTTCTCCTCTCATCGCCTCACCTCTAAGGAGGATGGAGCGAGGAATACTTACAGGAGTGACCTCAACAAGGCCTGGGCCTCCGCCCAGGTGGAGGATGACACTCTTGTCGTTGCTGTGGACGCCTCGGTGCCCACTGATGCTAAATTCCAAGCTGTTGCTTGCGCTCTTGTCTTCAGACAGGGAGAGCAGGTCGATCGCGTTGTCTCAGCATCTGGGAGAAGAACCCCCCCAGAAGTTGAACTGTTCGCTCTCCAACTTGGCGTATTGGCTGCTTGCAGCAGAGGATGCAAAAGGCTGGTGATCTTTTCGGATTCTACTATGGGCATTGAGTCCCTAATCGATCCTAAACCACGCTCTGGGCAAATCTTTGCCCTGGACGCCTGTCGCTCTCTTCGCCCCTGGCTAGCTGGGGACAAGGAGAGGAATGTCACATTCTGGCATGTCCCCTCGAAATTCGAGTGGAACGTACACAAGATGGCTCATGATGTAGCTACATCTACCAAGATCTCCATGGGCAGACACCCGCAGACGTCTTTGGACTACCTTAAAAATCAGGTCAAAAAGGCCGTTTGTAAGGATTGGCACACCCGGTTCTCAGATCCGGCGTATCGTGGATGGCACTTCTACCAACTCAAGGGAGTGGGTGGAAAACCGGTATTACCCTTGACTCACAAAGGTGGGCCTTGGCTGAAAGTGATGGGAAACAACACCACGTTGACTTCTCGCTCAACTCATATGATCACTGGCCATGCTCCCATAGGGGAGTATCGTCAATGTTTATCCCTTGACGGGGAATACCAATGTTGGTGCCTTGGCCCCGAGATACAAACTTGAGACCATTTGCTACGCGTCTGCCCCGAGGTGGATCGCAAAGAGACTCGTGCAAGCCCAGACACCGTCGAAGGCTTCCACGAATTCATGGACAATAACCCAGTTTTAGGGTCGTTCAACTCACTTGCGTGGGATCCAGGATAGGTTGTGCGCGCAGGGCATATGACCCTCGTCTGGTTCTGGCTAGTGTTATCGGTATGTTGGGGTGGCTGTAGGGCGCCAGACGAGTCCGTTAACCCTCATAAAGGGGGCCCACCCATGTTCAGGAGCAACTGTCAGGGAGGGGGGACACAAAACTAGGTACTGGTTCGGGGAGGCACCTGAGCGCTTCCAGATCCACTGTCGGTTACGTGTTACGGCTTCGACGTTGACTACACTTTCCTTTCCGAGCTGAGAGGCTCACGTCGGGGCGGCAGTATCCCCTAAATCTTGCACTTATACCCGTAGGGATTTGGGGGACATGACATAGTGTACTTCATTTGTATGTCTCTACCGCGGACTGCGATCGGGCGCCGCGTTATAAACTTTTGACCCAAAAAAAAAAAAAAAAAAATGGGACACTCATCGCACGTTCTTCATGGCTGGAGGATAATCTCCCCCTGCTGACAGAAGCATATGGCTAGATTTTCCAGGCATTCACATCCCTTGGACTTGTCTTGGAACATGACAAGTTGGAGATATTTCATTTCTCAAGGTTGAGGAGCTTTACTCCTCTGCCGATAGACTTAGGTTTTGCTCTGTACATGGGCAACTCCCCACTCAAACCCAAGGTCATCTGGAGGTACCTCAGATTCTTCTTTGATTGCAAACTCACCTTTAAAGAGCACACACAATTCTACTCCACCAAAGCCATCACTACTGTGAGGGCAATTGGAATGTTAGGCAATTCTGTCAGAGGGCTAAATCCCATGCAGAAATGCCTCCTCTACCGCTCCTGTGTTGTGCCCATCATGATGTATGGGCTGAGACTCTGGCACTTCAAAGGTGCACACGTCAAAGGTGTCATCAAAACGTTGGCCCAGGTGCAGTCCATCGCTGCATGCTGGATCCTCAGTGCATTCTGCACCACCCCTATTGGTGGTTTGTAGAGTATCGCAGGACTGCTGCCCATGCAGCTGTTACTGCATCGATTAGTCAACAGATGGGCGTTCAGAACCCCCTTGTTGGCCCCATCTCACCCCCTGAGAGCAATCTTGGGGCCGAAATATGTGGGCAGCACCCACCCTCATGAGCTTGGGCTCTGGGGAGGAGATGTGCTGAACACCCTTACACTGCAAGGCCCATCTGTTGCTTTGGCAACAGCACTGGCTCTTGTCCCAGATGATGAGTTTGACCCCTTTGGGGAAGAAGACACGCCTGGAAACAGAGTGAAGGATCTCTTCCCCACTCACTTCTCCTCTCATCGCCTTTCCTCCAAGGAGCATGAGGCAAGGAGTGCATATAGGGGTGACCTCGACAAGGCCTGGGCTGTGGCCCAGGCAGAGGCAGACGACACCCTCATCATTGCAGTGGATGCTTCTGTACCCACTGATGCTAAATTCCAAGCAGTCACCTGTGCCCTCGTCTTCGGACAAGGGGAGCAGGTGGATCGCATTGTCTCAGCTTCTGGGAGAAGAACCCCCCAGATGTGGAATTGTTTGCCCTCCAACTGGGGGTCTCTGCTGCTTGCAGTAAGGGATGCAAAATGTTGGTGATATTCTCAGATTCTACTATGGGCATTGAGTCTCTAGTAGATCCAAAACCGTGTTCAGGGCAAATCTTTGCCCTGGATGCCTGTCATTCTCTTCACCCATGGCTAGCTGGGGATGAGGAGAGGAAAGTTACATTCTGGCATGTCCCCTCAAAGTTCGAGTGGAATGTGCACAAGAAAGCTCACAATGTTGCTACATCTACCAAGATCTCCGTGGGTCACCACCCATGGACGTCTCTAGATTACCTTAGAAACCAAGTTGAAAAGGTGGTTTGTAAGGATTGGCACTTGCGGTTCTCTGAACCAGCGTATCGTGGATCGCATTTCCTCCAACTCAAAGGAGTGGGAGGGAAGCTCATGCTACCCTCGACCCACAAAGGTGGGCCTTGGCTGAAAGTGTTGGGAACCAGCACGACTGGCACATCCTGACTCACCTGAATGGTTACAGGCCACGCTCCCCTAGGGGAGTATCGCCAATGCTTTTCCCTCAACAGGGAATACCAATGTTGGTGCCTTGCTCCCGAGGTTCAGACCTGGGACCATGTATTGCAAGTCTGCCCTGCAGTCACTCAAACCAAAACTTGTGCAAGCCCTGACACCATTGAGGGCTTCTATGAACAATTGGACAACAACCCAGAACTCAGGTCGTTCACCCCGCTCATGTGGGATCCAGGATAGGTTGTGTGCGCAGGGCGTATGACCCCTATCTGGTCCTGGCTAGTGTGATTGGTATGTCTGGCAGCGGCTGTGGAAGGCAGCTGACGAGTCCATTAACCCTCATAAAGGGGGCCCATCCATGTTCAGGAGCGACTGTCAGGGCGGGGGGACACAACACC
Organism: Tricholoma matsutake; assembly: GCA_026075535.2. NCBI lineage: Eukaryota > Fungi > Basidiomycota > Agaricomycetes > Agaricales > Tricholomataceae > Tricholoma > Tricholoma matsutake. The sequence goes on along the minus strand of AP026543.1, from coordinate 8,096,772 downwards.
AGGTTCTGGCAACCGCTCTTTGACTTGTTACAACCACCATAAACAGTGGTAAACACCCCTGCTCAATGTTGGTAGCAACATTGAGACTGCATCTGATGTCTGATCTTTGATCGGACTTCACCATTACGAACGCTCTGGGTGACTCCAGGCCTGGCCTGATTTGCTAAGAGATCTGTCCATCCAATCTCCAGGGATGCCTTGGTCACTGTTTCTGACAGTGACCGTTTTCTGTCTCGTTCTCCTGGGCTTCGAGGATCCTGGCTAGGTGAGTGGTGTCTATGAAAGAGTAGTCTGGGTCCCTTTGGGAGCTTAGAGTGGGTGTGGGATGCCTGCTTCAATGTTCACCCAAGTCGACGCACTTGTTTAGTTGGGGGAGGTCTGGCTTAGGGGGGAGGATGCTTCTACTGGACTGTTGGTCAGCATGGATGCCACCAACCTCCTTGCTCTGTGACTCACTACTACTAGAGACATGCTACACTGACTACCTGTCTGGAATACACCATCGTTAAAAGAGGCCAGGTGATGGTGCCCCCTGGTGGCTAGGACAACGATCTGGTGGCCGCTACTCACCACCAACTCTATACCTCCAGTGCTCACCCCCCTGGGGTGTCATGACCCGGGTTCGATCTTCTCCCACTAGGCAGCAGGATGTGCGGCCTGCCTGCCCCCTCGGAGCATTTGGAGGCTGTATCGGGTGGACCTGGAATGTTGATAAGGGGCCAGCTGCTATTGATCTCATGCTACATATCCTGACTTTTATCATCATCTACTTGTGCTAAATCATCCTCAATGCCCTCCACAAACTGTAGAGGGAGATTTCGACTCCGGGCGGTGCATGGCAACCCCCTCTTACACCCAAATTTCGACGTTGCAGACTTCAATGACGACTACCTCCCAGGGTTCAGACATGTCTCCCTGAGCAGATGGGACTCTGATGTGGCTAACCAGCTCCACAATTTATGGACAGAGGATGACTCCTCCGACCTGTCAGGCAACAATGACGGCTCTGCCACCAGCAGAGACATCGAATACATCCCAGGCAGGTCTCACCAAGCTAGCCTCACAGGAGACCATAACCCATGTTCAGTGGTTGCAACAAGTGATTGCTGACACGCATGATCTGGCTCCTGAGCTGGGGCTCGAGGCCAACAATGTTCAGGAGCTTGGCATCACTGAGCTCCTCTATCCAGAGGGGCAGCAGGAGCAATTCATGCTGCCCCTCCCCATATCACCAGGTTTGTCTGCCATCCCTGAGCTGGTGGAGGATGAGTCTCTGTTGTTGAGGGATGAGAGGGCGGAGATCACTACCACCTCTCATGCTTTCTTACATGTACTGGACGCTATGACACTTTTTGTTGGCACCGTCCGTGTATCTGCCACTCCTCCTACTGAGAGGAATGCATGGTGACAGATGGCATGGGATTTATTCACTGCCACCTGGTGATTTTCCGAGACCATGTCAGCACAACTATTGGCTGCCACGGCACCTCTTGACCTCACATTACCAGAAGCCTTTTGAGCTTCCTACGCGGCGATGCAAGCTGCTCAATCAGAGCCCCAATCTGGGGAACCCTCATCCCCAGCATGGCACATGGCACTGTCATCCTCGAGGTCCTTGTGGACAGCAGTGCCACAATTTAAACAGGGGCCTACCCCTCCACACTTATGCCCACCAAGTGATTGGTGGCCTTTGTCAGGATGGTGGCATTCTGTCGCTACCCTATACCTTCTCCCTGCTGCAGGGGGGATGATGTCATCGAGTGCATGCATCTGCTATCATACGCTCAAGGGGGGCCTCGGCCCCCTGCCTATGGCAGTTCCGGTGAATAACCAGGTGAACAACCAGCTGCCACATTACTGTCATTCGTGCATGACACAGTGATGGTCCACCTCATTCGTCTGGGGTGGTCAATCCTCGTTGGCTAGAAATACGCAGATGGTTATTCCTCCTGCAAGGGGGGATTTATGGTGAATTAACACTGCTGCACCTGATCTGACTTCAGTCGGATATGTGGCTGGGGGACCGTTTTGCTCCAGCAGGCGATCTAATGGCTAGCTTCTGGAGGGGGGGCCCCCCCTCTAGATTATTGCCTTTCCTGTCTGAGAGGACAATGTCAGTGGCCCGCTCACCTAAAGTGGCTAAAATGAGGACCTGGGTGGGAGATGGGCGAGGGGAACACGTAGATATAGTAGTACCCAAGTTTGTGCCCCGCTCCATGGACTGCATTTCATCCCTGCATTATAAATTGTTGACCCAAAAAAAAAAACACCAGGTTCTGGTTCGGGGAGGTGCCTGAGTGCTTTCAGATCCACTGTTGGTTGCGCATTAAAGCTTTGATGCTGGCTACGCCTTCCTTTCCGAGCTGAGAGGCTCACGTCAGGGCAGCAATCTCCCCTAAATCTTGCACACATACCCATAGAGTCTCGAGGAATGCATCGTCAAGTCTGGGTTGTCAGTATGCCACCACTGGCAAGTCCGTTTACTCAATGAAGGGGGCCTCCTTAGTGGTCAGTGCAGTCATCTAGGTGGTTGGTGCAAAGATCAGCAGGGGGAGGACTTGGATTGGGCGTAGTGTACTTCATTTGTATGTCTCTGCCACGGACTGTGTTCGGGCACCGCATTATAAATTTTTGACCCAAAAAAAAAAAAAAAAATGAGGTGGACCATCACCATGTCTATGCACAAGTGACAGTGATGAGCAGCTGGTTGTTCACCTGGTTATTCACTGGAAGTGCCATAGGCAGGGGGCCAAGGCCCCCCTTGAGTAAATGCGCTCAATAACAGCTTCCCCCCTGCAGTGGGGAGAATGTAAAGGGTGGCGACACTTGTCACCAACCCGACAGCAGCCAGCAGACTGGCAGTGATAGGTGTGGAGCAGAATGCCCCACACTAGTAATGGCACAGCCATCTGGGATGATTTTTTTTTTTTTTTTGGGTCAACAATTTATAACGCGGGGCTCGATCGCAGTCCACGGAGCAGGATACAAACTTGGGTACTACTATAACTACGCTTCCCCTCACCCATATCCTACCCAGGTCCTCGTTTTAGCCACTTTAGGCGGGCAGTGCCACAGACGTTGGCCTCTCAGCCAGGAAAGGCAATAATCTGGAGGGGGAGACCCCCTCCCGAAGCTAGCCATTAGATCACCTGCTGGTGCGAACCGGTCCCCCAGCCACATATCCAACCGAAGTCAGATCAGGCACGGCCATGTTAATTCACTGTAAATCCCCCCTTGCGGGAGGAATAACCGTCCGCATACTCCCAGCCAATGAGGATTGACCACCCCAGATGAATGAGGTGGACCATCACCGTGTAATGCACGCGTGACAGTAATGTGGCGGCTGGTTGTTCACCTGGTTATTCACCGGAACCGTCGTAGGCAGGGGGCCAAGGCCCCCCTCGAGCAAATGCGCTGCAAGCACATGCACTCGATAACAGTTTCCCCCCCGCAGCAGGGAGAACGTAAAGGGCAGCGACATTTGTCACCAACCCAACAGCAGCCAGCGGACTGGCGGTGATGGGTGTGGAGCGGAATGCCCCACACGAGTAATGGCATGGCCATCTGTGATGATGACAGCACTGTACTGGGAACGAGGGTTCCCCAGATTGGAGCTCTGCTAGAGCTGTTGGCATCGCCACACAGGAAGCTGGGACAGCTGCCGGAGGCATAGGATCGTTGGAACGATCATCTCTGGTTGTCCGCTTGGGCATCAGGAGCAAGTTAGTACTGGTATATGATGCTAGTGATCGAAATACGCAGCGTGCAGTGTAAGCAAGGGCCTCCTGCCTAGCAAGAAAGTCCTCGTAGTCGTCAGGGTTGGGGAGGTTCTCCCCAGCCCACAGATCTCAAACTGCCTAGGGCAGCTGCTACCTCCAGTTTGTTCTATGAGAACTGGGTGTCGTAGTCTTGGGCATCATCACCAACGATGTCACCCGTAATCAAGGTGGGGTCGTGAAGGCCCCAGCATGTGGTTTGGTCTCTGTTCAGCCATTTGGGCATTGAGAGTGAGTTAGCACAGGTAAATGACGATAACAGTCAAAGTACGTAGCGTAAGGTCAATAACAGATGGCCCCTTATCTCAGTTCCAGGTCCACCCGATACAGCCTCCAAACGCTCCGAGGGGGCGAACAGGCCACGCATCCTGTTGCCTGGTGGGAGAAGATTGAACCCGGGTCATAACACCCCAGAGGAGTGAGCACCGGAGGTGAGGAGTCGGTGGTGAAATGCGGCCACCAGAGCATCGACCTAGCTATCAGGGGGCACCGTCACCTGGCCCCTTTTAGCGACGGTGTATTCCAACAGGTAGTCAGTGTAGCTTGTCCCTAGTAGTAGTGACTCACATAGCATGGAGGTTGGAAGCCCCAGAGACAACCAGCAGTCCAGTAACGATGTCCCTCCCCCTGAGCCAGACCTCCCCCAACTAAACGAGTGCGTCGACTTGGGCGAGCGTTGAAGCAGGCATCCCACACCCACTCTAAGCCCCCATAGGGACCTAGACTACTCTTTCATAGACACCACTCACCTAGCCAGGATCCTCGAAGCACAGGGGAACGAGACGGATAGCAGCCATTGTCAAAAACAATGACCGCGGCATCCCCGGGGATCGGATGGACGGATCTCTTAGCAAATCAGGGCAGGCCTGGAGACGCCGAGAGCGTTCGTGATGGTGAAATCCGATCAAAAATCGGACGTAAATTGAAGTGTCGACGTCGCTGGCAACGTTGAGCAGAGGTGTTTACCACTGTTTATAGTGGTTGTAACAAGTCAAGGAGCCTGGCCATCTGGGATGATGACGGCACTGTACTGGGGACGAGGGTTCCCCAGATTGAAGCTCTGCTAGAGCTGTTGACACCCAAGTGTTGTCCTACCACCAGGGGGCACTGTCACCTGGCCCCTTTTAACGATGGTGTACTCTGGACAGGTACTCAGTGTAGCATGTCCCTAGTGATAGTGACTCACAGAGCAAGGAGGTTTGCAGCCAATGTGGGGGTGGGACAAGGCTCTGCCCTGTCCCCTGTCCCATCGGTGTTGTACCTAATGCCCATTATGAAGCTCTTCAGGAGAAGTGAGATCAGCAGAAAAGTCGATCTCATGTCTTATGTGGACGATGGCACCCTCATCGCCTGCTCTGCATGGTTGGAGGATAACCTCCCCCTCCTTACAGAAGCATATGGCTGGATCTTCCAGGCATTCACATCCATCGGACTTGTCTTGGAACATGACAAGTCAGAGATATTCCATTTCTCAAGGTCGAGGAGCTTTACTCCTCTGCTGATAGACCTAGTTTTTGCCCCATACATGGCCAATGCCCCTCTCAAACCCAAGGTGACCTGGAGGTACCTAGGGTTCTTCTTCGATTGAAAACTCTCCTTCAAGGAGCATACACAATTCTACTCCACCAAAGCCATCACTACTGCGAGGGCAATGGGAATGCTAGGCAACTCTGTCAGAGGGCTAAACCCCATGCAGAAATGCCTCCTGTACCACTCATGCATCATACCCATTATGACATAGGTTGAGACTCTGGCACTTCAAAGGCACATGCATCAAGGGTGTCATCAAAACACTGGCCCAGGTGCAGTCCATCACTGCATGCTGGATCCTTGGTGCATTCCGCACTACCCTATAGGTGGTTTGGAAAGTATTGCAGGACTGTTGCCCATGCAACTGTTACTGCACTGTTTGGTCAACAGAGGGGTGTTCAGAACCCCCCTGCTGGCCCCATCTCACCCCCTGAGAGCTATCTTAGGGCCGAAACATGTGGGCAACACCCACTCTCATGAGCTTGGGCTCTGGGGAGGGGAGGTATTGAACACACTTATACTGCAGGGTCCATCTGTTGCCTCAGCAGTAGCAATGGCCCTTGTTCCAGAGGATGAATTCGACCCCTTTGGGGAAGAAAACACCCCTGGAAATAGAGTGAAGGACCTATTCCACACTTGCCTTTCCTCTCATCGTCTCACCTCGAAAGAGGACAAAGCGAGGACTGCTTATAGGGGTAACCTCGACAAGGCCTTGGCTGCTGCCCAGGCAGATGAAGACACCCTCGTCATCGCAGTGGATGCCTTGGTGCCCACTGATGCCAAATTCCAGGCTGTCGCTTGCACTCTCGTCTTTGGACAAGGAGAACAAGTAGATTGCATTGTCTCAGCTTCTGGGAGGAGAACCCCCCCGGAAGTTGAATTATTCACTCTCCAGCTGGGCCTCTCTGCTGCTTGCAGCAAGGGATGCAAAAAGCTGGTGATCTTTTCAGACTCCACAATGGGCGTTGAGTCCCTAGTGGACCCTAAACCACAATCTGGGCAAATCTTTGCCCTGGACACTTGTCGATCCCTACATCCCTGGCTATCTGGGGATGAGGAGAGAAACATTACATTCTGGCATGTCCCCTCAAAGTTTGAGTGGGGCATACACAAGAAGGCTCATGATGTGGCTACATCCACCAAGATCTTTGCAGGTCGATGCCCATGGACGTCTTTAGACTACCTGAAGACCCAAGTAGAAAAAGCGGTCTGTAAGGATTGGCACACGTGGTACGTCCTCCACCTCAAAGGGGTTGGAGGAAAACTGGTACTACCCTCGACTCACAAAGGTGGGCCTTGGCTGAAAGTCTCGGGAGCCAGCACAACTGGTACCTCCCGACTCACTCGTATGATCACTGGCCATGCTCCCTTAGGAGAGTATCACCACCATTTCTCCCTCGATGGGGAGTACCAATGTTGGTGTCTTGGCCCCGAGATACAAACTCGGGACCATGTACTATGTGTCTGCCCTGCAGTGGATCGCACCAAAACTCGTGCAAGCCCAGATTCTGTTGAAGGCTTCTACGAATTCTTGGACATCAACCCTGCACTTGGGTCATTCACTCCGCTAGCATGGGATCCAGGATAGGTTGTGCACGCAGGGCGTATGACCCCCATCTGGTTCTGGCTAGTGTGATTGGTATGTCGAGGGCAGCTGTAGAAGGCACTCGACAAGTCCCATAACCCTCATAAAGAGGGCCTGCCTGTGTTCAGGAGTGACTGTCAGGGTGGGAGAACACAAAACCAGGTACTGGTTTGGGGAGGTGCCTGAGCACTTCCAGATCCACTGTCGGTTGTGCATTACAGCTTCTGTGCTGGGTATGCCTTCCTTTCCAAGCTGAGAGGCTCACATCGGGGCAGCAGTTTCCCCTAAATCTTGCACACATACTTGTGGAGTCTTGAGGGACGCTTTTGTCAAGTCCAGATTGTTGGTATGCTGCCACTGGTGAGTCCATTTACTCGATAAAGGGGGCCTCCTTAGTGGTCATCGCAGCTATCCAGGTGGTTGGTGCAAAGATGAGCAGGGGGAGGACATGGATTAGGCGTAGTATACTTCATTTGTATGTCTCTGCCATGGACTGCATCCAGGCGCCGCGTTATAAATTTTTATTAAACTCTGAAAAGAGGATGACCAGACTGGGGATTGAACCCAGGACCTTCTGGACATATACCAGATGCTCTAACCACTGAGCTATCAGGCCTTACCAGTAGAATTCACTTTCTAACTGATAAGCTCTACCCTCAGAGTAACCATATACTCCTTGCAAGACTTATATCATGCTCAACCCTTGTGATACAAATGACTGCTTAAGTAAGAGTCCACCTGATGGTCCATTCACACATGTGTCAGATTACCTAATCCAACAATTTTTGACCCAAAAAAAAAAAAAAAGAGCGAGGAGGTCGGTGGCACTCATGCCGACCAACAGTCCAGTAGAAGCATCCTTCCCCCAAGCCAGACCTCCCCCAACTAAACAAGTGTGTCGACTTGGGCAAGCATTGAAGCAGGCATCCCACACCCACTCTAAGCCCCCATAGGGACCCAGACTACTCTTTCATAGACACCACTCACCTAGCCAGGATCCTTGAAGCCCAGGAGATTTTTTTTTTTTTTTTGGGTCAACACTTTATAACACGGGGCTCAAACGCAGTCTGTGGAGTGGGAACAAACAAGGGTACTACTCTATCTACACACTTCCCTCGCCTGCTTCCCAACCCAGGGCCTCATTTTACTTTAGGTGGGCAGTGCCACAGACATTGTCCTCTCAGACAGGAAAGGCAATAATCTGGAGGGGAGAAACCCCCCCTCCCAAAGCTTGCCATTAACTTGCCCACTGGTGCAAAATGGTCCCCCAGCCACATATCCAACCGAAGTTGAATCAGGTGCAGCAGTGTTAATTCACCGTAAATCCCCCCTTGCAGGAGGAATAACTGCCTGCATGTTCCCAGCCAGCAAGGATTGACCACCCCAGACAAATGAGGTGGAGCATCACCGCGTCCATGCACAAGTGACAGTAACAAGGCAGCTGGTTGTTCACCTGGTTATTCACTGGAACCACCATAAGCAGGGGGCTATAGCCCCCCTGGAGTAAATGCGCTCCAAGCACATGCACTCGATAACAGTTTCCCCCCCACAGTGGGGAGAACGTAAAGGGCAGCAACATTTGTCACCAACCCAACAGCAGCCAGCGGACTGGTGGTGATGGATGCAGAGCAGAATGCCCCACACTAGTAACAGTGCGGCCGTCTGGGACAACGACGGCACTGTGCTGGGGACGGGGGTATCCCCAGATTGAAGCTCTGCTAGAGCCGTTGGCATCGCCACATAGGAAGCTTGGACAGCTGCCAGAGGCATAGGATCGTCAGAATGATGATCTCTGGTTGTCCATTTAGGCATTGAGAGCAAGTTAGTATTGGTATACAATGATATTAATCGAGATATGCAACATGAAGTTAGCACCAGCCAGGCCAGAATCTCCATTCTGGGCCCACCTGACATCGCCTCCAACCACTCTGAGGGGCCAAGCAGGCCACACATCCTGCTGCCTAGTGGGAGAAGATTGAACCAGGTTCTGGACACCCCAAGGGGGGTGAGCGCTGGAGGTAGAGAGTAGGTGGTGAAAAGTGGCCACCCAAGTGTTGTCCTACCACCAGGGGGCACCATCACCCGGCCCCTTTTAACGATGGTGTATTCCAGATAGGTAGTCAGTGTAGCATGTCCCTAGTAGCAGAGACTCACAGAGCAAGGAGGTTGGTGGCACACAGGCCGACCAACAGTCGAGTAAAAGTGTCCTCCCCCCTAAGCCAGACCTCCCCCAACTAAACGAGTGTGTTGACTTGGGTGAGTGTTGAAGCAGGCATCCCACACCCCCTCTAAGCCCCCATAGGGACCCAGACTACTCTTTCCTAGACACCACTCACCTAGCCAGGATCCTCGAAGCCCAGGAGAACAAGACGAATAGCAGTCACTGTCAGAAACAGTGACCGAGGCATCCCCGGAGATTGGATGGACGGATCTCTTAGCAAATCAGGCCAGGCCTGGAATCGCCCAGAGCATTTGTGATGGTGAAGTCTGATCAAAGATCAGACCTCAGATGCAGTCTCGATGTCACACACAATGTCAAGCAGAGGTGTTTACCACTGTTTATAGTGGTTGTAACAAGTCAAGGAGCGATGTTATAACACAGGTTCAATAATAGTAATGTGTGTTGTACTTTATCCAAATCAATCTCGTGTCTAGTTTCTCAGACATAGTAGGATTTCGCTTTTGTTTGTTCCTGTCATGCCAGGAAACCACGAGGCATGAAACTAGGTGTCCACTATATTGTGTCTGCGTTACCCCCTATGTCTGGGTCCAAAAATCTAAGTAATAGCTATAGTACAAAGTGAGATATGAAGTAAACAAATTTCAGTCATAATATCTACAATCTAACAAGTATAGTAATAAGTCTGTTGGACTATGTAGCAAGTGTTTTTTTTTTTTTTTTTTGGGTCAACAATTTATAACGTGGGGCTTGATCGCAGTCTGCGGGTCAAGATACAAACAAGGTACTACTAAGACTACGCATTCCCTATGTCCGCATCCCACACCAGGTCCCTTGCAGAAGCCACGTTACGGCAGGTGTACCAGCATTGTCCTCTCAGACAGGAAAGGCAATAATCTGTAGGGGAGGGGCCCCCCCCACAAAGGCTAGCCATTAGTTCGCCGTCTGGTGCTATCTCGGTCCCCCCGGCCACATATCCAACCAAAGTCAGATCAGGCGCAAGCAGTGTCAATTCACCATAAGTTCTCCCTTGCGGGAAGAGTAACCGTCTTTCACCAGACAATGAGGATTGACCACCCCAGGTGAGTGAGGTGGACCATCACTGTGTCCACGCACAAGTGACAGTGACAAGGCAGCTGGTTATTCACCGGAGCTACTGTAGGTAGGGGGTCGAGGCCCCCCCCTCGAGCAAATGCTACTCTGAGCATGCACTCGGTGACATCATCCCCCCCGCAGTGGGGGGAAGGTAAAGGGCAGCGACATATTGTCACCATCCCAACAACAGCCCTGGTGGGCGGTGAAGAGAAGGGGAGGTCCCCTTCTTCAAGCTTGGCGTGGTTGTTGGCAGGGGCCATGAGGACGACGACGCCATTCCGGGGACAAGGGTTCCTTGGTTGAAGGCTCTGCCGCTGGTGGAGCAGACTGAGCCGCCTGCATCACCGCATAGGAAGCCTGGAAGGCTGCCGGAGACGTAAGGTCGAGGGGAGCTGATGCCACGCGAAGTGACTCCATCATGCTCCCTGAAAATTGCCAGGTGGTGGTGAAGAGCTCCCACGCCATCTGATGCCAAGAGTTCCTGTCATTGAGAGGAACCGTGGACACTCGGACGGTACCTACAAAGGAGGTCATCATGTCCAGTAAATGTAACATGGCATCAGAGGTGGCTTCGATTTCCAGCCTCTGATCCCTAGATAATGGCACTTCGTCCTCCACCAGCTCAGGGATGGGGGGCCAAGGCGGTGGTGGGGCAGGGGATGCCTCCAGATAAAGGAGCTCAGCGATGCCGAGCTCCTGTGAATATATATCCTCCTTCGGGAGGCTACAAACCCAGCGCTTGTGTTCGACGTCGACACCAAGTGCCCATCATACACGATCGATCGTTTTCCTCGAGGAGAGCCTAGGCCCCCCCTCAGCAAAAATGAGAGCCTCTTGCATGGCAAGAGAGTCGTTGTCGTCATCATCATTAGGGTCGGAGAGGTCTTCCCTGGCCCATAGATCTCTAGCTGCCTTGAAAGCAGCTGCTACCTCTGATTCATCTTGCATGAACCGGGTGTCGTAGTCTTGGATGCCATCATCAAAGATGTCGCCTGTGATCAAAACGGGGGTCGCGTAGACCCCGATATGGTGGTTGGCCTCTGGTTCGCCGTTTGGGCATTGAGAGTGTGTGTGTTAGTGCTAGTAGATGATGGTAGGAATTGAAATACGCAGCGTGGAATTGATAACGGCTGGTCCCTTATCTACGTTCCGGGTCCACCCGATACAGCCTCCAAACGCTCTGAGGGGGCAAGCAAGCTGCACATCCTGCTGCCTAGTGGGAGAAGATCAAATCCAGGTCATACCACCCTAGAAGAGTGAGCACCGGAGGTAGAGGGATGGTGGTGAGAAGCGGCCACCAAGGTGTAGACCTAGCCACCAGGGGGCACCATCACCCGGCCCCTTTTAGCGATGGTGTATTCCAATGGGTAGTCAGTGTAGCATGTCTCTAGTAGTAGAAACTCACAGAGCATGGAGGCTGGAAGCCTCCCAGACGACCAGCAGTCCAGTGATAATGTCCCTCCTCCCTAAACCAGACCTCCCCCACCTAGACGAGTGTGATGACTTGGGCGAGCATTGAAGCAGGCATCCCACACCCACTCTAAGCCCCCAGAGGGACCTAGACTACTCTTTCATAGACAACACTCACCTAGTCAGGATCCTCGAAGCCCAGGAGAATGAGACGAATAGCAGCCATTGTCAAAAACAATGACCGGGGCATCCACGGAGATCAGATTGACGGATCTCTTAGCAAATCAGGGCAAGCCTGGAGACGCCGAAAGCGTTCGTGATGGTGAAATCCGATCGAAAATCAGACAAAAATTGGAGTCTCGACGTTGCTACCAACATTGAGCAGGAGTGTTTACCACTGTTTATGGTGGTTGTAACAAGTCAAGGAGCATTGATGTAGCAAGTGTTTCATCACTGTATTCAACAATATATACTTGAAAATTATAGAATTAGATAAATCTGTGTTGTGATTTCTGACTTTTCAATTGATGTTTGCAGTGATGAGCTCATGTAGGATGGTCTCTGGAATCATGCAGTGACCCCGATACTTCTTTGCTGCCCATGCAGCCTGTTTGCCATTTAGCTCTTTGTGATAGGTATCCATGAATTGAAGTGACCACGTGGAAAATTGTTGCATGGATATATAAGGGGGACATCTGCCAAAGAAGCAAGCATACTAGTGAACTGTTATGTGTTGAGTACTATTGAACTATGCTGTGGGTGCGACCTAATTTTTTTTGAAGATCAGACTCAGAATATGCAATGTATTACATTTCTTACATTCTCTTTATTATCTGAGTCTGGAGTTAATCTGGATTTCTTTCGCTGTGCGTAATGTCCAAGATTGAGGTGACGCTTGCTGTGCCTTCCCATAGCCCTGTTACTCAATTATACTTTCTATGCATTGTCACAATGCACTCGATTGCATTTTCGGAGCTTGCCATCATTTTACTCAAAAGGGAAGAAAATGATCAAAATCCTATTACTCTGTTTCTAGTGAAAGATTGGATGATTGACAACTGAAACCATCTATTTTAAGGGGACTTTGGGTTGTTATTCTGGATAAAAATGGGATTGTAGGCTGAAATTAGAGAAATGGTGAAATGTCATGATTTGTCACTCTTTTGTCATGTGATGCAGTAGAGAGTGGATGAACCCTTTCTTAACATTAGTAATATAGTAACATATGTTAGGTATTATTTGTATTACCATATAAGTTATCCAATTTACCTGGTCTGAGTAAAAGAAGTAGCAGCATTCAAACTATCTAAATAAATAAAAAAACATAAGGACTCATATCTGCCAGTACTGGCCATCTACCCCAAGTATCCAAATCAATCTCATGTCTAGTTTCCCAGACATAGTAGGATTTTGCTTTTGTTTGTTCCTGTCATGCCAGGAAACCGCGAGGTGTGCAACTAGGTGTCCACTATATTGCATCTGCATTACCCCCTACATCTGGGTCCAAGAATCTAAGTAATAGCTATAGTACGAAGCGAGATATGAAGTAAACAAATTTCAGTCATAATATATACAATCTAACAAGTATAGTAATAAGTCTGTTGGACTATGTAGCAAGTGTTTCATCACTGTATTCAACAGAGATATTCCATTTCTCGAGGTCAAGGAGCTTTATGACTTTGTTACAACTAGGGCTGCACACCGTGACCATACAGTACGGCATAGATGGACCCGTAGTACAGTCGCCGTACCCGTACTGTTGCAGCTCTTTGCAACTATGTAGACAGATGGTGGATGGGACAGTCAGTACCCATCCAATGCTGTCCAAGGTACGGCCATCAACGGGATTAGACGGCATTGGACGGGAATCTCTGAGCAAACTTTAATTTTTTTCCTATCAACATGCCACAGACTAGATGATCAAACAACACACAACTCGCACCGTTGCCATTGAACACCATGCAAACCACATACTAGCCGTACCACTGTCCCACTTTGAAATATATCTTGTTCTTTCAGATTTCCTTTAGTGTCCCTTCATTTTCTTGAGCCCTGATTTTATTTGGTGACGATGTCAAGCCTGGGATAGTACTCACGCTAGGCTGGCTGTTGACGACTCAAGAAATGTACATGGAGTACATTTTAATCACATTTCAATGCAATAGTGTCAATAACCATGGTTTTGTCTTTATCATTGATCTCCGAGACGTGAAACCAACACAGGGGCATCCATGGTAATTGGAAAAAAAATCAAGACAGGCTCACAGTGTTGCCGAGGAAAATTTTCATCATGAGGTCGAGACAAGATAAAATGCTCATGGAAACAACTTGAAGCTCAGAACTGTCGTCTCAGTATGGCAGATCAGCCTGTGCAATATCTCGAGGACTACAAGATGACATCAAAACTATTCTTTGCAATCTTCCAGATTCAGTTTCACTGAATATCAAAGCGGGACTCACAGATACCCACTGCAAACTCAGTGATTACTACTACCAGTACAATGCATCTCCCTTCTATACATGGGCTGCATGTATGTGCCTAATTGTCTGTGCAATCATTCACTTAATGAGTGAATGATAACAGTGCTTGATCCTCAGATATCATATGAGGGCATGAAGATAGATTATGCCGATGACCTGATGCTTGCCAAGCACCTCGAACAATCAAAATCAAACTTCTTCAACTACTTCCATGGAAAAATATGCACATGTGGTCGTCTCTACACTGTCATCAGTGAATTCTCCGAGTCCATCCATTCAAACCAAACCTATTATGGGTTCCCCTCAGAAATCCTTCATGGCTCAATATTGCAGGAAAGAGAAGCCATCCGTCAATGAGCTCGAAGAATATTTCAAACTTCCTGCTGAAGATTTCGATGCGTGCAATCCAATTCACTGGTGGATGGGTCAACAAGCTCAGTTCCCAAACTTGTTTCGCCTTGCTCATGACATTTTATGTATACCTGGTGAGTCATTCTAGCATATTTACAAAATTTTAACACATCATCTTCACATCTAGGTTCTGCTGTTGCCGTCGAGCAGGTCTTCTCAGGTGGTCGGGACACCATTTCTCTTCGCCGCACAAGCCTTAATGCTGATACCATCCATATTTTAATGCTTGTTAAGAAGCGCTTACATCTGGCTCGCGCAAAGGCTACTGCAGCCCTACATTGTTGAATACATAGATAGTCAATCCTATATGTCTATTTTTGTCTTCTTTATTGCATCCCGTCTACCATACATGACCATCCAATGGCCGTATCCATACCTGTCCCGTAGCCGTTGGAGTTCTACTTACCAAACTATATGGATGGTGGATGGTTGAGCCATACCCGTCTGATGCCCATCGATTGTACGGCTGTACCTGTCAGACGGTACAGTGTGCAGCCCTAGTTACAACCACCATAAACAGTGGTAAACACCTCTGCTCAATGTTGCTCGCAACATCAACACTGCATTTTATGTCGGATCTTCGATCGGATTTCACCATCACAAACGCTCTCGGCAACTCTAGGCCTGGCCTGATTTGCTAAGGGATCTGTCCATCGGATCCCTGGGGATGCCCCAGTCATTTTTACTGACAATGGCTGTTATTCGTCTTGTTCTCCTGGGCTTCGAGGATCCTGGCTAGGTGAGTGGTGTCTATGAAAGAGTAGTCTGGGTCCCTATGGGGGCTTAGAGTGGGTGTGGGATGCCTGCTTCAATGCTCACCCAAGTCGACATGCTCGTTTAGCTGGGGGAGGTCTGGCTTAGGAGAAGGACACTTCTACTGGATTGCTGGTTGGCCTGGGTGCCACCAACCTCCTTGCTCTGTGAGTCACTACTACTAGGGACAAGCTACACTGACTACCTGCTTGGAATACACCGTCATTAAAAGGGGCCGGGTGACGGTGCCCCCTGATGGCTAGGTTGATGCTCTGGTGGCCACTTTTCACCACCAACTCTTCACCTCTGGTGCTCACCCCCCTGGGGTGTCATGACCTGGGTTCGATCTTCTCCCACCAGGCAGTAGGATGGGCGGCCTGCTTGCCCCCTTGGAGCATTTGGAGGCTGTGTCGGGTGGACCCGGAACTGAGATAAGGGACCAACCATTATCAATTCCACACTACGTAGTTCGATTTCTACCATCATCTACTACTGCCAGACTCCAAACCAGCCGCGGGCTGCATTTAACCTTTTTTTGCTTATGTAAACTTGAACTATCAATGTGTCCCAGTGACTGGCACAACTTGTAAATTTGGTTTTGTTTGTACTCTGATCTATTTTCAGTGGGAAATCTTCTGCAAGCCATTCCTCAACAACCATGCCATATTTTTGCATTATTCTGTAATCCATCTTATACTACTAATTGAGCTCTAGAATTTCAAACAATTTATTTATTTATTGGTTGACATCTGTGAAAGTTAGGTTGACCATATCAAGAACTGATGGTCAGAAAAATAAGTTGAGAGTGGTACAGTGTCAAGGATAATTAATTAATGGTCCCTAAGGCAAAACTTGAGCCCTTGTGGCCAATAATGCCAAGTATGTAACTTCCCAAAATGGCAATCACACTTCAAAGCAGCATTCAGCCACCACAAGAGCTCAGAACCTCAATTATTTGTATGGGGAACTCTAACTGAGATACCCTTCACACTTTCCCACTCTCAGATTATTCTTCTGACCATCAGGTCTTGATATATTTCTGGCACACACATAATTGACAGGCATCAACCTAACTTTCACAGATGTCAACTAAAAAATAAATAGATTGCATGGAAATATAGATCTCAGTTAGTAGTATAAGATAGACTACAGAATAATGCAGAAATATGGCATGGCTGTTGAGGAATGGCTTGCAGAAAATTTCCCACTGAAAATAGATCAGAGTACAAACAAAACCAAATTTACAAGTTGTGCCAGTCACTGGGACACGTTAATAGTTCAAGTTTACATAAGCAAAAAAAGTTAAACGTGGCCCACGGCTGGTTTGGAGTCTGTACTACTCTCAATGCCCAAATGGCGAACCAGAGACCAAATCACACACTGTGGCCTTCACGACCCCTCCCTATTCATGGGCAACATCTCTGACGATGATGCCCTGTACCGTATACGACCCCTGATCTGAACAAGATGGACCGGAGGTAGTAGCCACGTGAAAGGTGTTGCGAGATCTGTGGGCTGGAGAAAACCTCTCTAACCCTGACAGAGACAAGGACCCTCTTGCTATGCAGGAGGCCCTCGCGTATGCTGAAAGCAGCCCTAGGCTTGCCTCAAGGCAAACTATTGATTGTGTGTGGTGGGTGCAAGGTGTCATTGTCATGCACAAACAATGGACTCACAGCCTCAAACGAGAGGATGTGTATACACAGGAGCTTGGCATCGCTGAGCTCCTTTATCTGGAGGCACCCCCTGCCCCATCACTGCCTTTGTCCTCCATCCCTGAGTTGGTGGAGGATGAAGTGCTGTTATCTAGGGATGAGAGGTTGGAGATTGAATCCACCTCTCATTCCATGCTACATCTACTGGATGCAATGACCACATTTGTTGGTACTGTCCATGTGTCCGTGGTTCCTCTCAATGAGAGGAACTCTTGGTGCCAGATGGTGTGGGAGTTATTCACCACCACCTGGCAATTTTCAGATAGCATATCAGAGTTGCTTCTGGCTGCAGCAGCTCCTCTAGACTTAACATCTCCGGCAGCCTTCCGGGCTTCCTATGTGGCGATGCAAGCTGCTCAGACTGCTCCCCAAGTGGCAGGGCATCCAGGTGGGGAACCCTCATCCACCGAACAGCACCATTGTCCTCAAGGCCCTCATCGACAACCTCGCCGTAATTGAAAAGGAGACCACCCCTTCACAGCCATGCCCACCAATTTGTTGGTGGCCATTATCACGAAGGTGGCAGTGTGCCACCTCCCTTTACCTTCTCCCCACTGCGGGGGGGATGTTGTCACCGAGTGCATGCACTATGCAGCATTTGCTCAAGGAGGGCCCCAGCCCCCTACCTATGGCAGTTCCAGTGAATAACCAGGTGAACAACCAGCTGCCTTATCACTGTCACTCATGCAGGAGTGCAGTGATGGTCCATCTCACTCACCTGGGGTGGTCAACCCTCACTTGCTGGTAAAAGTGAATATGGTTATTCTTCCCGCAAGGGAGGATTTACAGTGAACTGACACTGCTTGTCAATCTGACTTCGGTTGGATAGGGATGGGGGGACTGGGCTAGCAACAGCAGGCAATCTCATGGCTAGCATCTGGAGGGGGGGGCCCCCCCTTCCAGAATATTGCCTTTCCAGTTGAGAGGACAATGTTTGTGGCACTGCCCGCCTAAAGTGGCTTCTGTGAGGGACATGGTGTGGGGTGTGAGCAGGGAGAATGCATAGTCATAGTAGTACCTCTGTTTCTATCTTGACCCATGGACTGTGAGCGAGCCCCACATTATAAATAATGATCCAAAAAAAAGAAAAAGGAGCTTTACTCCTCTGCCGATAGACTTAGGATTTTCTCCGTACACAGGCAACTCCCCTCTCAAACCCAAGGTCACCTGGAGGTACCTAGGGTTCTTTTTCAATCACAAACTCTCCTTCAAGGAGCATGTGCAATTCTACTCCACCAAAGCCATCACCACCGTGAGGGCAATGGGAATGCTCGGCAATTCTGTAAGAGGGCTAAACCCCATGCAGAAATGCCTCCTCTACCGTTCATGTGTCGTACCTATTATGACTTATGGACTGAGACTCTGGCACTTCAAAGGCACACACGTCAAGGGTGTCATCAAGACATTGGCCCAGGTGCAGTCCATCGCTGCACATTGGATCCTTGGTGCATTCTGTACTACCCCTATAGGTGGTTTGGAAAGTATCGCAGGACTGTTGCTCATGCAACTGCTACTGCATCATTTAGTCGACAAAGGGGCATTTAGAACCCCTCTGTTAGCCCCATCTCACCCCCTGAGAGCTATCTTAGGGCCAAAATATGTGGACAACACCTACTCTCACAAGCTTGGGCTCTGGGGAGGGGACATGTTGAACACACTCACACTGCAGGGTCCATCTGTTGCCTTGGCAGCAGCAATGGCCCTCGTACCAGAGGATGAATTTGACCCCTTCAGGGAAGAAAACACCCCTGGAAATAGAGTAAAGGATTTATTCCCCACTCGCTTCTCCTCTCACTTGGGGGTGAGGGCCAATTCTGGCAGGTACTAGTCCTTATATTTTATGATCTATAATCAAATAATGCTAAATACCTGACAATATCTGGTAATAAAAAACCCAATAGTATGCAAAGAAATATTAAATATTAAATCAGCTCAAGAAGCTGATCAGAATGATATATAAAACATAAAATACAGGATATAAACTTCATATTTAGCCCTAATAAATAATACCAAATAGTGGAAACCATTATGTTAATGATGCATCAATGATATTCTGTTCTATTACAAGTTAAACATTAAGGAAGATATAGCTTATTTTCATTAATAACAAATAATAACAAATATATAATAATGTCTCTTGATTCTGTTCCAGCAATGTGGATTTTTGTTGGACTTCCAACCATTTTCCACCAAGGTCACCTAGTAATGATTGGCATAGCATTAGTATTTTAGATATAGTGTCCATTCCTATGATACCTCCACTACTCTGTTCTCCACTGGTCTCTGACCTAACTCTGCTCTTTAGTATTTAACCTATTTACTTCTGTTTGTATTCTTCAGTTCATAATCAACCAAGTTTATACATCTCAATCTCTAGTCTCCTCTCCTGTCTTGGACTTCCTCTCAAACTCTGATATTCTTACATTTACCTTTGTCTTGAAATTAGACACTGACAAGGTGAAGGGCACAATTTTTTATAAGTTGAAGCCAAGTCCTCTCTGATACACCATCCAATATGAGTCTGACAGATTTCCACCCTCAAGTTCAGCACTTAACAATGATGGTCTAATAGTATACAACATTGTTTATATAAGAACTGACTGAAATAATAAATTGAAACCATACAAACAAGGCCAAAAAATTCCAAATGAGATTTCAATAATGGGCCAACAATATATCTTTTTATTTCAAGTTAAATAAAACAAATGGGACAAGAATTGAGTGAGATACAGCATTTTTGATGATTTAATAACAAATATAAACAACCTTTGTTAGCACACCTAAATCAGATAACATACAAACAGTATATATTTTATTTGCAGGTTAAATCAGTTGGATTAAAGAAGAACTAACTGAGATACCACAAACAATGCCAAACAATACCAAATATGATCTCAATGAATGGGCCAATAATGTATCTTCTTATTCCAAGTTAAATAAAACAAATTGGCCAAGAATTGACCAAGATACAGCATTTTGATAATTTAACAAATAAAGATAAACAATTTTGTCAATATAAAATACCCAAGCTACATACCCTTCTACAAGTCAAACTCAATTGAATTAGAACTGGCTCTGATATAGTCTTTTTGATCTGCTTGATATATTAACAAATAATAGCAAACATCTGTAAATATCCTTTAAGGATAGACCAACAGTATCTTTTTATTTTCAAGTTAAATTATCCAAAATGAAAACTAAAAGAGATACTATATTTAGGCATGACAACAATGTCAAACAATACCAAATACTCTTCTGATGATTGGCCAATGATGGGCCAATAGTGTATCTTCTTATTCCAA
Organism: Tricholoma matsutake; assembly: GCA_026075535.2. Classification (NCBI taxonomy): domain Eukaryota; kingdom Fungi; phylum Basidiomycota; class Agaricomycetes; order Agaricales; family Tricholomataceae; genus Tricholoma; species Tricholoma matsutake. The sequence continues at coordinate 8,076,535 of AP026543.1, read as the reverse complement.
GTTAAATAAGACAAATCAGCCAAGAAATGGGCAAGATACATTATTTTGATGATTTAACAATTAAAGATAAACAACCTTTGTCAGTGTAAAGTGTCCAAGTGACACCCTTCTACAAGTTAAATAAACTCAATTGAGTTAAAACCAGCTCTGACATCATCTTTTTGATTTTTTGATATATGAACAAATAATGCCAAGTATTTGTAAGTATCTTTTAATAATAGACCAACAGTTAAATCATCCAAAATGGATGAGAACTGAAGGAGATACTATATTTAGCCATGACCCCAATGCCAAACAATGCCAAATACTCTCCCAATGATTGGCCAATAATGTATCTTCTCATTCCAAGTTAAATAAAAGAAATCAGCAAGAATTGAGCAAGATACAGTATTTTGATAATCTAAGAAACAAATATAAACAACTTTTGTCAGCACAGGGTAAAGTGACCAAGTTACATACCCTTCCACAAGTTAAATAAACTCAATTGAGTAAAAACTGGCTCTGATATAGTTATGTTGATCTTTTTGATCTATAAACAAACAATCCCAAATACTTGTAAATATTTCCCAATGGTAGACCAACAGCATACTTTTCATTTGCAAGTTAAATTGTGCAAATTGGATGAAAACTGAAGGAGATACTATATTTAGCCATGACAAGAATACCAAACAATGTCAAGTACTCTCCCGATGACTGGCCAATGATGTACTTTCCCATCTGTAGTTAAATGAACATAATCAGACAAGAAATGAGTGAGATACAAGACTTTCATTGTAGATGTGCTAAAAAAAGCATACTCTAAAGCGGTCACATGCGCCAAATATCGACATCTCTTGGGGGGGAGAGAAGTCGATGTGATAACTTTAGCACCCAAAGTATCATCAAATTTCAAAATTTCAATACAAAGTTTGTAACTGATCAATAATAGTTTGTAATGAAACTATCAATAACAGTTTGTAATGGATTGTATTGAAGTCAATTACTATAGGTTCCGGTAACTTAGATAGCCGGATGAGAAATTTCCTTTTGTACTCGAAATCTGTGTCTCGGCTAATTTTTGAGTCCCACGGTTAGTAAAGTCAGTAATTTTTGTGATGGTTGCTCAGAACTTACTGACCATGGGGAAAACAGACACAGAAAAATGGTCACACTGAATTTTTTGGCGGTTCCAGGTTCTAAGAATGAGCCTTAACTTCATTAAGGACTCATAAAGTAACTAGTAAGCTAGTCGCAAGTAAGATAGTTAGTTGGGAAGTAATAGCAGTTAGTAAGTAGTAGTAACTAGTAAGTAACTAGTAAGCTATTAGCAAGTAAGATAGTTAGTTAGCTAGTAAGTAGCAAGTAGTAAGCTAGTAAGCTAGTAGCAGGCAAGATAGTTAGTTAGCTAGTAAGTGGCAAGCAGTAAGCTAGTAAGCTAGTAGCAAGTAAGATAGTTGGTTAGAAAGTAATAGCAGTTAGTAAGTGGTAAGTAGTAAGCTAGTAGCAAGGAAGATAGTTAGTTAGGAAGTAGTAGCAGTTAGTAAGTAGAAAGTAGTAACTAGTAAGTAACTAGTAAGCTAGTAGCAAGTAAAATAGTTAGTTAGCTAGTAAGTAGCAAGCAGTAATCTAGTAAGCTAGTAGCAAGTAAAATAGTTACTTAGAAAGTAGTAGCAGTTAGTAAGTGGTAAGTAGTAAGCTAGTAGCAAGTAAGATAGTTAGTTAGCTAGTAAGTAGCAAGTAGTAAGCTAGTAAGCTAGTAGCAAGTAAGATAGTTTGTTAGAAAGTAGTAGCAGTTAGTAAGTAATAACTAGTAACTAGTAAGCTAGTAGCAGGTAAGATAGTTAGTTAGCTAGTAAGTAGCAAGCAGTAAGCTAGTAAGGTAGTAGCAAGTAAGATAGTTAGTTAGGAAGTAGTAGCAGTTAGTAAGTAGTAAGTAGTAAGCTAGTTAGTAAGTAGCAAGCAATAACTAGTAAGTAACTAGTAAGCTAGTAGCAAGTAAGATATATGGATATATTTTTTGCACTTTATTATGGCCTGTTATCCTTAATCAGCAGGTTTGGGGCAATCTGTAGCCTATACTCCATATATCTGATATGCTCTCCAGTCTGTAATCACAGCTTTTTTAGATACTTTATGCTCCATAGTATATAGTCCTGATCATGGTGTATGATACATGGTGTACCCAGTAGGTGATAATCTGTAGCCGACAGTCAGTAAGCTGTAGCTGATACTCTGCAGCTGATAATCTGCAGCTGATAATCTGTAGCCGATAGTCTATAGTCAATAGTCAGTCTGTAGCTGATAGTCTGTAGTCGGTAGTCTGTAGCTGATAGCCTGTAGTCGATAGTCTGTAGTTGATACCCTGCAGCCAATAGCCAATACACAATATGGTGCATATTATATTATATTGAGTTGGACATATAGTAGAATGGTTTAATGGTGCCGGGCACTGCTCAAGGCTGGCATCCGCAGATCCAGAAACTTGAATCCGAGCCCAGCATGTAACAGCAAGTTTATTGAAATTACTCAGGTATTTATTGCTGTTCTGGCAAACACAGCTGTACAGCCCATTATAGTAATCTTTATCACTGGCCAGTAGCAGATGGCTGTGCAACCTGTTACAGTCATCCTTATGGTTTACCCAGACAGTGATCAGTTATTGTTTACCCAGACAGCAATCAGTTATTGTTTACCCAGACAGTGATCAGTAGCAGCCTGTTATAGCAATCCTTATTGTGTTTATTGTGTGCAGGTCCCCAATCAGTAGAAGATGGCTGTGCAGCCTGTTATAGTCATCCTTATTGTTTATCCAGTTTTCATATATAAGCAGTTTATTGATACCAGCAGTACCCATCTTTTTCTGTCTCTGACACCTATTTATCACTGCCATCAGTACTCATCCATTTCCCTTCCTAAGCTTACAGAGTTAGCCCCCTGTGTTCTTCACCCCTAAATCACTAACATAGCCTTGACTACCAGTAGCATCATGTCTGAGATAGGAAAGCTTAGTCGCGCAGAGAGAAAAATCCTTCAAAGTAGGAGTGAGTACTTGTTAAGAACTGATCCTGGAAGGTTCATCAGAATCCAATCAGACACTGCAGGTGTCATTTACGGAAGGTTGTCAGGTCGTTGCAGATTTGGCGGGAGGGGAGACAGAAAGGACTTGGCTTCAGCTTGTAAGAAGCTGCACCCTTCACCTTGTCTGGTGTCCTAATTTCAAGTTGGAGGTTTGGAGGTAGGAATGGGAAAGTGTGGGTAACTGCGCGAAGGAGTATGGAGGGACTTAGGTTAAGTTCAGATGAGGTTAGAACTTCAGAGGGAGACTGAAGGTTGAGTCGAACGGAGTTCAGACTCTTAGAGTACTGCGGTTGGAGTAGAAGGAGGTTTGGATTGGCAGATTAAAGTCAAGTCTATGTCGATATACAAACTGAGGAATACAAGGCAAAACTAACTAAGCTTAAATACTGTAGTCCGGAATAATGTGGAACAGGAATGAAGACTGCGGCAGTGTCTCGACTGTGTAGATAAATTATCTAGCAGGAGCCACACAGGAATCCATAGTCGAATTTGCAATAGAGATGGCAGCCTTGGAAAGGCAGCCATGGATGCTGTACAGGGCAGCCTGATGCACAGCAGTGTGGGCAGTGCAAGGCAGCCGGGAACGAAATTGGGAGGCGTAGACAAAAGTCATGTTTGACGTGCAGGAAAGGGTCAGATAGATGCGGGTTCCAATCAGGCGAGGAACAGTTCTTGACAGTACTATACTATATTATGAGATATGAGCTGCACAGATAACATATTCTCCAGTTATACAGCTGCTGGGAGCAGCCGAGAATATAACAACACTCTCGTCCTGTGGACTGGAGGATCCTAAAGTTGCCTGGCTAGTTGCCCAGGTCCAGGAACTGAATCCTGCAGTGACTGATGTGAGTATACCGTTAAGTAATCATGATATTTGACTAACAGATGTCAGATCGAGAAACTGGTTAGCTATGGCCTTCTGATTGTGGGTAATCACATAGACCTGGAGAAGGCACTACATGTGTTTTTAACTCAATTGAGTTTATTTAACTTGTAGAAGGGTGTAGCTTGGGCACTTTACACTGACAAAGGTTGTTTATCTTTAATTGTTAAATCATCAAAATACTGTATCTTGCCCATTTCTTGGCTGATTTGTTTTATTTAACTTGGAATAAGAAGATACACTATTGGCCCATCATTGGCCAATCATCAGAAGAGTATTTGGTATTGTTTGACATTGTTGTCATGCCTAAATATAGTATCTCTTTTAGTTTTCATCCATTTTGGATGATTTAACTTGAAAATAGAAAGATACTGTTGGTAGGATATTTACAGATGTTTGCTATTATTTGTTAATATATCAAGCAGATCAAAAAGACTATATCAGAGCCAGTTCTAATTCAATTGAGTTTAACTTGTAGAAGGGTATGTAGCTTGGGCATTTTATACTATGTTGACAAAATTGTTTATCTTTATTTGTTAAATTATCAAAATGCTGTATCTTGGTCAATTCTTGGCCAATTTGTTTTATTTAACTTGGAATAAGAAGATACATTATTGGCCCATTCATTGAAATTATATTTGGTATTGTTTGGCATTGTTTGTGGTATCTCAGTTAGTTCTTCTTTAATCCAACTGATTTAACCTGCAAATAAAATATATACTATTTGTATGGAGCAGGTCGCTTAGTCACCGCTACTTTTGGATAGTGGCCAAATTGGGTTGGCCCTGGTCATGAAAATTCAAGAGGGTGGTCAGAATAGCCGCGACTCTTTGCAACCATATATTGAGCAATATAAGTATGATGCAATGATCAGTGGTGCTCAGAAAAAAGTAGGGAGAATGTAAAATTGAATATTTGTGTACATATTCTCAATGCCTCATCCTTCAAAACATTGGAAAGATGCTGCTGCATGAGCACATAGTGGAAAGTCCAAGCATGTGGATGAAGATACTGACAGTGATGAGAGTTCTTCTGGGGTGCTGTTAGTATTTTAAGGTTTGGTCCAGTCCAGTTTTTCAACCTCTAAGAGGGTTAACCGGTCTAGACCAGGACCCCAAGTCAGTTGGACCATAACCAGTTTAAACCAGTTTCAACCAGTTTTTGACTCTAAATAAATTGTGGTATATAGGGTCTGGTTCAGTCCAGTTTTTGACCCAAGGGTGGTCAACCATGGACCAGAACCAGTCCAAACTGATGCCTAAAGTAGCAAGACTGCAACCAAACCGAATAGGCTAAATTATATTACATAGTAAATAAAACTGATTTTATTTACACCCTGCAAGCAGTTGCTCACAGCAGTGTTACTAAAAGACTGAAAGAAAAAGAATCAGATAATAAAAATAGCCCCACCATCTTGCTTTTGTAGTGAGGGTGGGGGGTCATTGTCCTGTGCCGTTGAAACCCCTGCGATGAGGCATGGACATCTTTTTCAGCAAATTTCAATCAAATATCATGAAAAATAACAGTAAAAAATGCAGGGGTACTTTTTGATGACATATTGTGGGAAAAACCCATGAGTCATGGTGACATGACTAGTGGGTTTACCCCTCGCAATGAGATGCAAACATGACAAAAAAGGCACATTATAATAATACAAAGAGTACCACAGTATTTAAGGTTAAACAATCACTACTGAATAAAAAAAGCTATAAGGTTAAGAACGAAGGTAAGTTTCCACCCAAGTTGTCAAATGATAGACTTCTTCACAAAATCATAACTGGTTTTTGTAATGACACACATCCTTCTCAGTTTGAGGAATCTGGATGTGCAGTATGTGGTAGATTGACTCCAATGAAAAATCTTGTTCTATTGAAGGATATCTGATGTAGTCTAGTCCCTCTTGTCAGGAGTGAAGTGACAGTTGTGGAATGCACATCAGCAGCTGAAGAGCTGCAGGAGATTCATGGCCCTATTATCAATTTTGACTGTCATAGGATGTGTACATCATGTCACAAACACTTGGAGAAGGGAGAATGGCACTGGCAAACGGCCTTTGGCTAGGAAAAGTACCTACCGAGATGACTGATCTGACTTTTGTTGAAAAAATACTTATCTCACATATCAGGCACAATCAGTGCATTGTTAAAATTGCCAAAGGTAGATACAAAATGTGAGCTAATGCTATAAGCTTTCAGAATCCAATTCCTAAAGTATGTGATGTTTTACCTCTCCCACTGGAAGAGCTGGACCAAGTTCTGGCATGTATATTTACTGGTCCATGTCAACCAACTAAACAAGATGTTGAAAGAACCCCGTTGCTTGTCTGATGTACAAAGGTAGGAAAAGCACTCCAATGGCTGAAATTGAATCATGCAGATTATTACAATGTTGAAATATCTGACAACAACTTGGAGAAATATCCTCTGAATGGAACACCTGTAGTCATTGATTATTGTCAATCCATTTTTAACTGAGATAAAGAAGCTATGAGCATACATGATAATGAAGATGAAGAGGGTATTGAATCTGGAGACTGTTCATTCATTGTTCATGGACTGACTGGTAAGGAATGTTCTCAGATGACCATTGAGAGTATCAAGGCCAAGGCATTGGAACATCTCATGAAAGATGGAAAATGTAAGGGGACTAGGGGGGTGCCCTGTGTGTTTCTCCTATTTTTTACATTTGTTCTATATTTTTCCTCACTTCATTTCCTTCTATTCTTCATTTTCTATGATTTTTCCGGATTTTATTACTAATTTCCCTTTCTATCATGTTTGTGCATGTTGACAGTTTTATATTTAGAGGCGGAGCACCCCTTCCGACATCTACCCCTCAGTATGATGTCATTCGGCAGCCTTGATCTGCCTATCTCTGCCCTTTCTATTTTTAGGTTATTATTTGATTTTTGTTGTCTTCACATATACTGGGCATCGGCAAAGGGATCCTTAGAGTTTTCTCTTCGGATTTCCCTTTGCTAGGTGCCTCCCCAATCCCTGTAATATGTAGTATAATTTTAACTTCAGATTTCCCTTTGCTAGAGGCTGAGGTTGCCCTTATAGTAGAAAACTCTCCCCTAAGGCCTGAAATCGCGAACGCACTGCCCAAGATAGGCAGGTACAGAGTGGAAGATGCTTCCCAAAGCTCCACAGACTCCCTACACACCGTTCCAGACAGTCTCACCTTTACTGTGCTGCCATTTTCGCCAAACGTGCCCCCTAGCGACATGGACCCATCAGAGTGCCTCGACACGCTTGAAAGTGACGTTCCTGGAATATGCGCGCAATGAGTGTAACAGATACCTTGTACATATGACTTGGCCCCCAGGCCTATCTTAGTCAGTTGTTGATAGTTGTTTACCGGTAACTACTTTTTACTTACAATGTACATGACATAGCAACCAATAGACTGGATTCTGCTCTGTTAGGTACAATGTAAGTCTTAAGTATTCTAAGCTAGTAACTACCCATTACATTTTTTTGAGCTAACCAGCTATTGGAAGCCACAAGCTTACCAAATAGAAGTACAAAGTTATTACTTATATTAGATATACTCAACTGGCAAACAAACATAGTGACATGACACCTTTGACAACAAGACAGATGATGACTGCGACTGCTACACAACAAGCCCCAACCCAGGCAGAAATAGGAGGGTTGATAGTAGACGAGAGTCCCACAGTGGACTCTCTAAAGGCAAAGGCACACAAAACCAGACTGAGAACAACAACGCAAGCTCCATCGTCACCAATACCAGTGCTGACCGGACTCACTATGCAAGTACCTAAGCCACAGGGATCCGGTCATCGAGTAGGTGACAGGTGCACACCCAGCATGCTGAACCCCTTCATCTCAGAACATCAAGGGGATATGCAACCACCCTTCCCACTGGCCCCGGCATTTGCATCTTTGCACCAACTACCCAAGACTCTGGAAGCTCAGACTGGACACCAATGCTGAACTTCAAATTCCCATTTACCTCATATTCTGGAACACTTATGGCCTACCATTGAGACTGCCCATATCGATGTGGACAGGAACGAAGTGTCAGACGGTGAAATCAAGGTTGAAGACCCCATGGAAATGCTCAACCAATCTGAAGGCCTAATATCGGATGAAGGCCCATTCACAAACCAATATCTATGCATGAAGATCAGGAATGTAGGGCACAACCAAATGAGAGAGGTCTTAACCCTTGCCAAGAAAAAGGTAGACCCATCTTTGATGGTCTACAAGAACATGTACCTCAATATATTCAAGGTGCTCATAGTGAAATGGGTTGCCTCAAAGAAAAGGGATATGATAACATCAACTCCATCCATAACAAACCTAGAAGACTACATGGAACAATGAGCTGAGACCCCTTGATGTCAGCTTAAACTCGAAACTGAAGATATTTGAGTACCCCAAGATGTACAACCGGGGTATTCCTATGTGGACCCCGCTGTCGAGATTGTGATTGCCAGTATAAATGCACCTCAGCAAGCAGTGGAATCGAACGACAACTACTGCTGCCATCGTGATGCAGCTAATCGACATCACCATGTTACGTTCAACAAGACACTGTCCCCAATGACCTTTCACCAGCCAGAACCAACTGAAGACATGGACTCTACTTGACCCGCCGCACAGGGAACATCCAAAATGTCCAGACCAATGATTCAAGTGCCCTGTAGAGCACAAACCCCTATGGTGAGCACCATTGAGGACCAATCACTTACCAATGTCTTAGAAACGAGGACCGGGAACTCGTTGTATGATGATCAAGGAATAATGTTCAATGGACATCGTCACATCAATATGTTAGACCATCGCTACACACAGACAGCAAGACTGACCTGACCATCCAGTAATCCTAATGGTGACGATGATGGGACAGATGACTGAACTAATGGAAATCAAAGACAACCCCCAGACCCACCATTTGTCCTGCATAACTCCTCCCAACACCGTAACCCCTATGGTACAACCGGCAATCGTGGAGGTGGTGGAGGCGACAATGGTGAACCTCCCAATGGCAGAGGAGGTTTCAACCCTGGAGGAGATGACCCCAATCAACCAAATAATTGACACCCTTTGCATAGGGGTTATTCTATGCCACCTGCAGATCGAGCTAGGTTACACACACCTGGTGTACATGGTACATCTGAACACCATCGCACTCAGATGCATGATTGCTTGCTACAGCTCTGTTGAGAATACCTCACTGTTCGACTCAGAATACCTGAAGGAACAAAAGTCCGTAGAGCTGACCCCAGCTCTGTAGGACATTACAGTGGATCACCTAAGTTCTCAGACTTAGAAAATTGGCTCATCAACATGGTCGTAATGCTTCAAGCCATCCAGTATGGAGGAGATGATAGGGACCAGGAATGCATGCTATGTGTTCCTGAATTCTTGGAAGGCGAAGTGAAGAAATGGTACTGTCGTCACATCATCCATGTGAACCGATCCCAGCTACACTAGACTTTTGAGGACATAATTATTGGCCTATATGATCGCTTTATGCACCTGACTACCATGCAAGATGCCTGTGAAGTGTATGCTGCCACGCGTTACTCGGACAAGCTTGGTATTCAAGGATATTATGATACTCTCATCAATCATGTCGGTATACCCAGATGCATACAACATCATGTACACCTTCCTATGTGGCCTTCCTAAGGAAATGCACACAAAAATGCTCAAGAATGGTCTCATGCCAGAAGCAAATACCATTGAGGATTTTGTGTCTGAAGGCAAAGCATTGGAAGTGGCTATGAAAACCATGGAGCATTACAATTGGCATTCAACAAGTACTACTCATACTACGGAAACATCGAAGGCCCAAGGCTGACATGAGGATAAGGCAAGGAAGATTGGCGTAACCTTTGTGAAGAGATCAGACCTGAACCAGGACAACAGCGGATCGAAACCAAGAATCTTTGTAAATAACCGTGCAAACAACTATAGATCAATCTTCAAGCCCAGGAATAATGATGATCAAAAACCATCCAAGGCACACCACAATAATGACAAACTTGCAGCCATACCTGCAGGAGTGGACATGAATTGTTTCAATTGCAATGAGCCAGGGCACTATGCTAGAGACTGCAAGAAACCAAAATGGAATAAGTCACATGTTTGAGCAGCCCACACTATGGTTGCATAAAATATTCTGGCCTGGTAAATTACTAGGTAATTTACAAGGTCCATTTGCTGGGCAGTAATTTACTAGTAAATTACTGGTAAATTATTGCATGTGATCAGTTCACGTGACTTTAGGGAGGGTTTTTTCATTGTCAATAATTTCAGGCCCTGGCACATCCAACAGATTCAGGATTTATCTAGTCATTGAACTGTTACATAAATGGTATGGCCAGTAATATCAATGATAGCTGTGGGCACATGACACATAGTTAACAGCAATGATCTCAAAGTTTTTGAAGGTATTACATATGTAAACTTGTTTGATTTGGGGTTTGAGTTTGAACCAGTTGTCACACATGTGTTGTCACTATCATTCACAATGATGACCCAAACTGGTAACCAATTGATATGTATATTTGTAACAACTTTGGGTGAACAAGCCTACTAAGTAACTCCTACCTCCAGCTTGTCAACATCCCAAACTAGAGCTGTCAGAGTTGTCATGTGATAGGTACCTATCACATGACTTGGTAAATTACTACTTCAAGATCTTGGGGTGGTAATTTACTAGTAAATTACTGGTAAAAAATAGGTAAAAAATGGGTCGGTAAAAAAATATGAATTTTTTATGCAACCCTAGCCCACACTGCTATAGCTGAAGGAGAAAATATGGATGATGATGAACGGGATGACCAAATATCAGAGCATGGTGCCCAACAGTCTACTGTATCTCAAGGCTACCAGAGTGACGAGGAAGAAATGGTCAAGGTTGATATATATGACAATAATGACTGGTACGACCACATATCTGACACTAAACATATGTTCGCGATGATAGGTCCACCTTGTCATTCAAACTCAGAAAACACATCTACAATCATTGTCAAAGCTCTACGAACCCATACAAACCCCTCCGAAGCTCTACGAACCTCTACAAAGTCACGAGAATGCTTCGAAATTCTTTGCAATGCTTCAAAACTCTTTGCGACACCTCGAAATTCTTTGTATGCCTTTGGCTGCCATAATACAATTCCCCCGACCTTTGTACAGCTCAGGATATACACTTGGAACATCGTCAATGGGTTCCAAACCAGTTTCGAGCAATATTGCAGCAATATTGGCCTTTGAACAAGTCTGATATTTCCTCGACCGACTTCGAAAATCATTGAACATCGAAAATCGACATCGGACACTATATCGCTATCTGAATGGTCATCACACACATGCCAGACGTATCCCCTACCATTGTTGAACAATATTGCACCAATTTCGGGCCACAAACGAAGTCCGAAGAAACTTTGAAAATCTTTGAAAAACATCAAACCTCGAAAAACATCTTTGGACACAGTATTTCCTATTCAAACGATCTTCAGATGCATGCTGGACACATGGGATACTATCTTGAGTATATCGAACACATTTTGACTGCATGTGCACGCATACAATCCACTCGAAGCAGTTTCCAATGTTTTATTCAATTTATAACAAGGACAGTTTGCTTTTAGCTATTCTTTCTTATTATTTCTTCACCATGTGTTATATTCACCCTTTCTAGGCTCGCTTTATTATTCTGATATACTTATATTGTCTTTTGCCTTGAGTTTTCCACATGTTTGCCTCATGTTCTCTAGCCTTTTTAGGTACTTTCTTTATTTTATATAAAAAGATGTACTAGATACAAAGAAAAACAAGAAAGTTGTTGTCTTCCTCCCAGATCACAGTGATTTGAGAGTTCAGTTTAGTCTTATTCAGTCTGAAGTTTGGTGTTTTATGCTAAACTTCCTCAAAATTCCTCAAAATTCCTTGCATTATGCTATTTTCACTCTCGTTTCCCTCGATTCGCCTTTGCTTCACTTCTACTACTCATCTAGTCCCCCAATCTTGCATCTGAACATATTTGTGCACTCGAAATTCCTTGAGACTTCTTCAAAAAAACCTCAAAAAATATCACATCATCTCAAAAATTATTGCAACTTCTCGAAAATCATTGCAACTCCTCAAAAATCATCACAAGTCCTCGAAACACATTCTTTTAGCTTCAAACTGCTTTGACAAGCAGTTGTTTTATGACTATTTGATGGTCGGTCTGACAGGTGACATCTAGAGGGCCTCGCATCCTTCCTCTGACTTGTGTTATACCATTCAAAGCCTTTTTGTGGGTTTTGTTTGGGTTTCCGGCGTGAGCATCATCAGCAATCAGAGAAACAGACCAAACTATGGTCATGAAGTCTCGCAAGGATGGACCAGCACAGGATATAGACAAGGCCCACTTTTGAAAGGTACTCTTATGCGCAGATAAAACAACAAGACCCCGACCAGACTACAAACCTGAAGAAAGGGAGTGTTTGGCCACGCTGATATCTATTGGTGGATGTGAAGCATGGACACTCTGGGATTCAGGAAGCATGACAATGGGTCTTACCCCCGCATTTGCTCAAGTTGCCAACATTCAAGTCTTCCCATTAACAAACCCTCATGTACTACAATTGGGAAGAACTGTAGGAAGTCGGGCAACAGTGAATTATGGCACGGAGGTTGAACTGGAAGCCCCAGGCATAAGTGATGAGACTTATGTAGATATCGCAAACTTTGACCATTATGATATGATCATCGGAACCCCATTCATGCACAAGAATAAAATAATACTAGACTTCGAGAATAAACAAGTCATTGTCAATGGCAAACTGACACCGGCTGTGAAGATACTGTTGGACGACAGTGACAGACGCTTGCACCGATATCATAGTGTCAACAAACATAAGAATTGACTACATGGTAGTAAGCCAACCATAGAAGAAATACCAGATGATGACAATAAGAAAAATGGACGCACACTACCTGAAGGAGTTCCTGCACTCCTTATGGATGATGAAGAATTTAAAGATCTTCAACAAGGGGAAAAACTGACACCGAAACTGTCAAAACCTAAGAACACTCGCAAAAAAACTAATGTTATGGAATGTCAACCTACATCCTCTAAGGTGAAAGCAGAAGATATGACTACAGACAAAGAAGAGAAGATCTTCGAGGAACAAAATAACGTGACGACAAGTCGAAGCACTCATTCATTTTGGGATAGACCAATACCTCAACCTCAACATGACTGGCTACATGACCCCAGAATGCCAGATGAATGGAACACTGTAGTAGCATCCATGAGAGCCTATGAAGGACACCATATGTCACTGAAGGGAGAACAATACCGAAATGCTCTCAAGGACGAGACATCTGATCCTTCAGAGTTCATGGGATGACAACCCAGCCCACTGGACTATGTCAGGAAGCAATCGTCCATACAATTGAAACCTCAGAGGACTGACTCAGAACAGGACTTCAAAACCCTTTGTTCTAGGTTCCACAAACCTAAGAAGCCACCAGAACCACATGAGAAACAATGTGAAGAATGCCAGGGAGAGAAAGGCAAGTCCAGAGAGTTGGGAATTACTGAAGAAGACTACCTGCAATTACAACAACAATGGTATGATGAGTTCTCAGATATCCTAGGGGGAACTCAGGACCAACTACCACCTTGGAGAGAGGTGAATCATGAGATTCACCTTATCAACGATAAAAAACGGTACCACTACCACCTACCTAAGGTACCAAACTCCTTGTGTGAACAGTTCCATGAGAAGGTTGACCAATACATGAATGCTGGATGGTGGGAACCATGATCTGTGAACCAAGTGGCTCCAATGCTCTGCTTGAGCAAGAAGGACGGGAAGATACAAACTGTAGTAGACGCCGATCAAAGAAATGAAAATATGATCAAGGATGTTACACCCTTACCAGACCAAGATATTATTTGCGAAGATGTGGCCTGAGCCAAGATCCATTCAAAAGTCAACTTATCTGATGCATATGAACAGGTCCAAGTATGGGAAAAAGATGTATGAAAGACTGCATTTGCCACAATTGCAGGAACCTACATTAGCAATATCATGCAACAAGGAGAGTGTAACGCACCGGCAACCTTCCAATGACTTATGACATCCATATTCAGAGATGTCATTGGTAAATTTATGCATGTATACTTAGATGATATCTTCATCTACTCAGACACTCCCAAGGAGCACAAAGCCCACCTTCGTATTGTTTTCGAACACCTTAGAAGCAACCAACAATTCCTCAAATGGTCAAAATGCAAACTGTATGCAGAACAGATCGACTGCCTTGGTCATGTTATTGACAAGAATGGCATACATGAGGATACCGACAAACTCTCTCATATCAGGGAATGGTGAACACCACAGAACTACAATGACATCCAACGCTTTGTAGGCTTGGTAAACTACTTAGCCAACTTCCTACTGGATATCACACATTATACAGGACCTTTATTGGCTATGACACAAAATGGAACCCCCTTCCATTGGCGACCAATTCACCAACATTGCTTTGACATAATCAAACAAATATGCTGCAAGACACCAATCATTGCACCTATCAACCCCAAACACCAGGACAAACCAATCTGGGTGATATGCGACACATCTAAATCAGGCATAGGAGCGATGTATGGCCAAGGACCTATGTGGCAAGGATGCCGCCGCGCAGGATTTATGTCAAAGAAATCTACCATCACCTAACACAACTATGCTGTGCATGAGTTGGAAACTCTTGCAATCCTTGAGGCATTATTGAAATGGGAGGATAAACTAATTGGATATCGGGTACACATTATTACAGACCACAAGGCACTTGAGTTCTTTCAAACTCAATCAAACCTCACCAGTAGACAAAGGAGATGGACAGATTATCTTTCTCGGTTTGACTTCAACATCACGTACATTAAAGGTGAACTCAATAAGGTCACCAACTGCCTCTCACAGTATTATGAAAGTGATACTATGGCCGATGTTCATCAACCATACAAATATGTACAAGCTGATGCTCGCATTGATCCCACCAGGGACAACTTACCCAAGCAACATTACCAGGAAGTCACGTCAAAAATAATCAAGTTATGAGCCATCCACAGCATGGAGACCCACCATAGTAAATGATTACAAGAGCAACAGGAGACTCAAGACATGGAAGCCAAACTCATGGATGAAGCTAACCAACACATAATTGATAACATGTCTAATGCAGTGGAAGCTCCATCCATATCCGAGAAATTATCCAAGAAGTCCACCCATCATCGTATGGTGATGATCTCACCCTAGCCAAGGCACTATTTGAACAAACAGCAGACGCTACCCCGATAAATTGGGGAAACAAAGATTTCATTAAACAGATTCAATCTGGATACAAGGAGGATAAGTTACTCAAACTTATCCTAGACAAACCAACTGAATACCCAGATTTCACTGTCAAGAACGATCTTATTTGGAAAACCAACCAACACTTTGACAAAGTCGTGTGCATCCCCCATAATCGAGATACGATAACTCAAATACTAGACCAAGCGCATGCAACACTTGGGCACTTTGGGGACCAATGAACAAATGAATATGTTCGATGATGGTATTGGTGGCTGCTCATGAACAAAGATACACATGAATTCTGTTGGACATGTGAGTTGTGCCAGCGCACAAAGGGGCCTAATGCAAAACTGTTTGAGAAACTCCATCCCTTGCCCATACCTCTCAAGCCATGGGATTCTATTGGAATAGATTTTATCAGCCCCTTTCCAGAATCGAAAGGCTTTAATTACCTTTGGGTGATTATATGCCAAATGAACAGTATGGTCCACCTTATCCCAGTCCACACTAAGATGAAGGCATCCAAATTATCATGGATATATCAGCAAGAAATTGTATGTTTACATGGGCTTCCAAGTTCAATCGTAAGTGATCGAGACTCGAAATTCACATCAAAGTGGTGGCGCAAACTACACAAGATCTTAGGAACCAAACTGCTGATGTCCACATCATACCACCCTCAGATGGCCAGACTGAACGTGCCAACTGCAATGTTGGACAAATCTTTCGCACCATCATCCACAACGTTCAGAAAGATTGGGTTGACAGGGTCAACCTTACCAAATTTGCAATCAATGCTAGTGTATCTGGGACAACCAAGTATGCCCCATTTGAGCTGAATAGTGGGTACATGCCCTCCATGATACGTGAGATTCACTCGGACAACGTAATCCCCAAAGGGATAAAGGAATTCACGAAGCAAGCCCTACAAAACCTTGCTGATGCCCACAATGCAATCATTGGGGCACAAGTATTCCAATCTCATCATGCCAACAACCATCAAACAAATGAGCCAAAAATCGCTAAAGGGGATTTGGTATTTCTATCTACAAAGAACCTCAATCTACCATCTGGACACGCGTGTAAACTTTGTCCAAAGTTTATTGGACCATATAAAATTCTACAAACAAGACCTGAAACATCTACCTATATGCTAGAACTACCTATGACACTACAAGCTTGACGAGTAGTTCCATCCTTCCACGTGTCATTATTATGACCCTACCATGCAAATGATGACTCAATGTTCCCAAATAGAGCCCAACTGGAACCATACAACTTTGGAGTGCCTGACGACCAAGAGTGGTTTGTTGAGGACTTGATCAGACACCGATGGGCAGAAGACAAAAACCTTGAGTTTGAGGTCCAGTAGTCGCTGGGTGATACCACCTGGGAACCATTGAGCTCATGCAAAGATCTCGAGGCCTTGGATTGATACCTTGAAATCCAAGGCATAAACTGACCCTCTCAGTTATCCAAGCGCCAAAAATAACTGATGGAGGATGTCTCCGAGCTGTGTGAAATTATGTAATCCAACTCAACTTCACATCCAAAGAAAGTTTTTTCTTTCTGCCAATGCACACTCATTAACCATCGACAACAAGTTACAACAGAATCAACATATCAAAAGAACCAGATCATCAACATGCAACACTTGTACTTGCATGCATCCAGCACCGACAGTCATGGCAGAGGAACTAGGAGGGGTCAGCAGAGTTCCAGAGTGAACTTTGCAGGGGGAAGAGACCACTACTCACCAGAAAGGTACCAAGATAGACGATCGAGATCACCCACATGCCAAACACCTCAATGAATGTATGGCATGATGGATGTCGATGAACCATCACATATTCAGGTCAACAATCGATGGGATGATACATACAATCAAGGGACTCACCCAACAATTGGAGAAGGTCGGAATAGATGGAACATTCCTCAGATTTTTGCAGCAAGATATCCTAGCTCAAGTGGTGGTAGAACAATTACTCGACAAGATTGATGGACTTCAAGGAGAAGTAGACCGAGCGAAGCAAATGACTATAACCTTGGCATCCCAAATAATGAATGAGTTACGAAAATGGCCAGTATCCCCCACCAACCATAGCCCTGATGAGGAAGATCGTCGACCTCACAAAGTACGTGGCCAGGAACGACCTGGGGAGGTACCCCTCCACCTCAGCCTAGACAAGTTGGGACTGACTATTGACCACATCAACCCTTAGAGCAAAGAGGCAATCATTATCACCCACAATCTCCATCACCTCCATATCGACAATGGGACTCACCGCCACCACATCAATGCTCACTGCCTAGACAGAGAACCCCATCCCCAATACAATGAGAACCCACACCTCAGAGACCATTGTCTCCTACACCCTGAATACTGAATATACCCATAAATGATCAATGACCACGTCATGATGTGCATTGACTGGACTATTCATCCAGAACTTTGAACAATAACAAAGCACTGTGGCCTACCCCTACACCTGCACCTGCACCTGTGACTACCACAGTACCCATGCCCGCTCCTGCATCTATGCCTGTAGTTGCTCCTGCTCCTGTCCCCAAACCCAAATCCCTGGTGGTTCATGTTAAGGGTGAAGCCTCAACCACTTGATCTAGTCGATGTCGTTCGATGAGGTGCTTCCTTGATGAGTCGTTCAGCACTAGTCTTACTTGGAGCGTCCGATGTAAGATGGGTAGTGCACTCTAGCAGGCCTTCTGCATAGAGTTGTTCAGGTTCATGCACTAACACAAGAGGCAGAGCAATATATTGCCCTGGAGAATATGTTTGGAATAATAGGGAAAAAAGACACTTTTTCCCTGGGGAAAAATAAAAGGAACCATCAGTAAAAAAATGTTGTTTTTCCCACAGTTTTCTCTTTGCTCTTGCTCAGCAAAAATAACTCATCCATTCCCAGGAGAAAATCAGGTGAAAATGGAGGGGAAATATATCTTTTTTTCCACATTTTCTCTATATCTGGTGAAAATAACATTTTTTCTCCTGACTTCCACAATTTTTTCACCTAGAAACAGATTAGTTATTTTTCCACAGAGAAAAAAGTGGGAATATGTGGGAAAATGACCTTTTTCCCCCTAATGTTCACAAAGTTTTCTCCTGGAAACAGATTAGTTGTTTTCCTGCAGCAACCAAAAGGACAAAGTGTGGGAAAATAACATATTTTTACTGATGGTTCCTTTTATTTTTCCCCAGTGAAAAAGTGTCTTTTTCTCCCATTATTCCCAACATTTTCTCCAGGGTAATATATTGCTCTGCCTCTTGTGTAAGGGGCTTCCTTAGTGGTTTCGAGTAAGTTTACGAGTTTGCAAGTTAAGGCTGTAGATTGCCTAGATCTAAACTAAGGACATCCCTACTACAAGTTGCAGTATTTATACTAGTAGGAAGGTCCTTATCGTCCAATCGGAAAGGTAGATGCATATCAGGTAAGAATAGAAACAATAAGCCTCATGCCTTGCATGAGGCGTCTGATGTCATGGAGTGCTGTGGCGCAGCATGTCAGGGAACAATAAGAGATAAGCCCCATGCCTAGCATGAGGTGTCCGATGTCATGGATCCGACGTCACAGACCTCATGTCAAGGGGCTGTCGTATCACAGCATGTGTGGGAATGGGTTCAGGTGCATGGAGTCACCATGCGTCAAGGGTGCCTTCCATGGGAAGGGGATCGAATGCATGTTGTTGGCATGCGTCGTGTGTGTGTCTGGTGTCAAGGGCATGCTCTAAGCATGAATCAGGAGTGCCTCCTGTCTGGAGGGGATCATCGGGTATGTTGGGTCGGTCAGGTTCTATGAGTTACAAGGAGAATTGTAACATTACCCCCCCGCTATGGTTGAAAGTTCCACACTTCGACCTAAATTTTCGTCTCTCCTCTGCGGTCTGATTGGGTATGGTCTGGATATGTGGGTGGGTCGGGATCGAGGGGTGCAGTGGAGGAATAATTCATGTCTGAATTTGGACCATGATTGGGTTCTTCTAGTTCGTGCTGCCCTAGGCAGTGGTGTCAAGGAGTCGGTGGTGTCATTGGAAGGGGGGTTCAGTGAGGGGCATTGCAGGATGGAGAATTCAATGTCTGTAATTGGGGGTTCAGGTTCTGTTTGGAAGATGGCATAGAGGCAAAATGTGAAGGTTAGGGCTGCCGCTGCAGCCAGGGTCATGCCAACAATGATGGTGAGGATCGTAATTCCTGCAAGCATGGGTCTGTCTTGTCATGCCATCGTCTTGAGCTCTGCCTCTTAAATCCTTCCATATGGTTCTCCCATCATGTTTCCCATTGCATCATCATCAAAATCATCATATCTGGAGTTAAAGAAGAGCCGCTGTCTGTGCTCGGCTTCTCTTTGATCGGTCTCTCGATCTTTCCAAGGTTTCTCTGGGCAATTCATCCTGTAGTGTCCAGGGCCTTGCTGTTTGCAATACCTGCAAACGTATCGTTGGCAAATCAGGCTGAAGTGGCCTATCTGTTGGCAGATGAAACATCTGGCATGTCTCATGTGTGGGGGAGACCAAGGCGGTTGGGTGGTCTTCAGTTCGGGTTCGGGGGTGGTCAGATCAATTATTTCAGGTGCCCTAGGCACAATCTTCAGGTTCTTCATAGAATGGGAGGAGCCTCCAGAGGGAGCTCATTGTTCATCTCTGTCGCTCCGCTCACTGAATGGCGAGAGCGAGGTCAGTGGTCATCTGTGTCGATCTAGGGGGGTGTGAGGTCTCTCCTCAGCTATTCTTGGTCTGTCTGACCATGGTGCAATCATCTCCTGGATCATCTGTTCGATCCCCAGGGCGTCTGCATCGTTCATTGCTTCTTCTAGATTTTGTTCCATTTGTTTGATTGTGCTTGCATAGTAGAAGCACATCCTGGCAAGATGGTATTTCAGTGGGTTGTGGGCGAGGTGAATGCGAAGGGCGTCAGCATTCGATCGGTTTCATAGGTATTCTCGGGTGAATCATCGTTCAGCAGGCATTTTCGGAGAGTGTCATAGTGGGAAGAAGGGGGGGGTTCTGGGTTTCATCAGAGGTGGTACCTCTTCTTATATGCCATCAGGATCTCGGGGGCATTCTTCAGGTTCAATTCGGGTTCCCATGTGTTTTTGGATGTCGGGTAGTCAACCCATTTCATGGGGTAATGGCGTGTCTTGCTGTGCTTCTTGTGTGCGATGATCACTTCCACCTCATATTCGTTTTCTCCTTCCACGAGGTTGGGTGGTGGAGTCAGGAAGTTTTGCCCATGAGTGTCATTCTCATGGTATCGCATGAGTAAAGCTGCATGGAATACCGGGTGGATCTTCCATCTCAGTGGCAGTTTCAATCGGTATGTCATTCTCGACAAGGCATCTTCAATCATGAAGGGCCCTTCCCGTTTTGGCGCCAGTTTTCTCGTTGGGTAGCCAATCTTCAGGTTCTTGGAGTCAAGCCATACTTGCTCTCCAACTTTGAATGGTTTGTATCGCCCTTTCATTCGGGCAGCCATAGCCTGTCTGGCCAGTTCGTGTGTGGCAAGAGCTTCCCTTCTCGCAGAGAGAAGTTCTTGGATTCTTTGTTCGGCAGCTGGCACATTCGTCTTTTTGTAAGGGGTGGGGATAGCACATGGTTGATATCCCATCATCAAGTAAAACGGTGAGTGTTTTACTGTGGAGTGCATCTTCTGGTTGTGCGCAAATTCTGCCGTTGGGAGATAATGCTCCCAATCTTTGGGTTTGTTTGAACAGAACATGCGGAGGTAAATCTGGGGGTGATAAGCAGTGCTCATGGATGGCTTGATCCTGAGCAGTCGTCCAAGTTCTCGGAAGAGTTTGGATGTGAATCGAGGGTCTCTGTCTGAGATGATTCTTCCGGGGAGTCCAAATCTTGTGTATACATGGCGCAGGTAAAGGTCTGTGGCACCAAGTGCATCGATCATCTTTGTGCAAGGGATAAAAATTACCCCCTTCGTAAGACCATGGTCTACCACGACCATGATTGAGTCAAATCCATTTATTACGGGCAGATCCATAATAAAATCCCTTGTCACCAGCTCAGATGGTCTGCTGGCATCAGATGATATCGGTGTCGGTGGTGGGGGCATCAGGTGTGTGTTGATCTTCATTTGCTGGCATTTCGCGCAGCCTTCAACATACTTCTTTATAAAGTTGGCCATTCCTGGCCACCAGTAGTCTCGTCAGATCAGTTCAATCGTCTGCCATTGTCCAGGGTGCCCTGTTGTGATGCTATCATGGTATTTCCATATGATCGCTTGGCGGAGGGTTTTGTCCTGTGGCACGTAGCATCTGTCTTTGAAAAAGAGCAGGCCGTCTTTGAATTTCCAGTCCTCCAATGGAGATTTGATTGGGGGAGTTCCATTGTTCTTCAGGGCTCATAAAGTGTCATTTACAAGGTCATCCTTCATTATTGCTGAGACCAGGGCTCCTTGGAGCTCAGCATCGATCATCTTCATGAATAGTTCATCAGCGAGGATGGTCTTGTCCTCGTTATCAGTGTCTTCTTCGGCTATATGATCTGCTCTCCTCGATAGGGCATCAGATTGTACCATCTGTGATCCTGGTATGTGTTGTAGCTTCAGGTTAAATTGTGACAGGTAGATGCTCCATCTAGCCTGTCGTTGGTTCAGTTTCTGTGCCTGATGGAAGTATGTCAGGTTCTTGTGATTGGATAGTACCGTCACAGGGAATGGCGTCCCCTGTAGGTAGTGTCTCCATGTTTCCAGTGCTCGGATTACTCCCACTAGTTCCCTGTCGTATATCTCATAATTTCTTTCTGCTTCATTGAAAGAATGAGAGATGTATCTGCATGGGTGCCAGTCTCCATTGGCATCCTGTTGTCTGAGTACTGCATCTGTCACAAATTTCAAGGCGTCAGATTCCACCACAAATGGTTTTGTTGCATCTGGCATCAGCAGTACTGGGGCTTCATTGAACTTCCTTTGTAGCACATCAAACAACTGCTGGCAGTTGTTTGTCCATTCAAATTTCTGGTTTTTCTTCATCAAATCGTTCAGCGGTCTGGCCAGATCCGCAAAGTGTCCAATGAATCATCGATAGAAGTTTCCAAATCCTAGGAAGGATCTTACATCCTTTACTGTCTTTGGTGTGGGCCAGTCCTTGATCCCAGCCAGTTTCGTGTTGTCCATTGCAAGTTCGTTGGGCCTGATGATCATGCCCAAGAAGTCGACTTCTTGCACATTGAACTTGCACTTCTCTATTTTCAGGTAGAGATCGCATTGTCATAGTCATTTGAGGACCCTTTTGGTCCTTATCTGGTGTTCTTCTTCCGTCTTCAAGAAGATCAGGATGTCGTCCATGTAGATGACGAGCCATCCTTCATCTAACATGTCTCAGAAGAGATCGTTCATCATGGCCTGGAATGTTGCCAGTGAGTTGCACAGCCCAAAGAACATCACCATTGGCTCGAATAGCCCTCGGTTAGTCTTGAATGCTGCCTTCCACTTGTCTCCTTTCTTTATCCATATGTTATGATATCCCCATCAAATATCAAGCTTTGTGAAAAATCTTGCTCCCTTCAGCTTGTCCAAGAGGTCTCTGATCAGTGGCAGGGAGTAGTTGTTCTGGATTGTTCCTTCATTCAGATAGCGATAGTCTTGGCAAGGTCGCAGAGTGTCAGAGTCCTTCTTCGACACGAAGAAGAATGGGGATGCCATGGGTGATTTTGATGGTTGGATGTATCCTTTTTCCAGGTTTTTGTCAAGAAACTCATTGAGTTTCTCTTGTTCTTTCGGTGTCAGTGGGTAGACTTTGCAATCCTTCGGTACAAAGCCTTCCTTCAAGTTCATCACATGATCCCACGGTCTTGATTCTGGGAATTGTTCAGATGCAGCTTTTTCGAATACCTGTCTGTATTTCTGGTATTCCGGTGGCAGTAAGTTGTCCATGGTCTGTTTGCTGGCCTCCCTCCCCTCATCTTGCTCATGCGCGAGTTGCTGGGAAATGGATGTCTTTGCTCTGATCCATGCGCTCTTTGAGAATGTATATCGTGGGGAGTCTTTGACTTTTGTAATCCTGGAGATTGTGTTTGTTTTCTGTATGTATGTATGGGTCGGTCCTCGGTGTTCCTTGGTCAGGGGTGGTTCTTCTGGCAGTTCGAATATGCCAATGACTGGTTCTCCTCATACATATGTGATCAGGAGGTCTGTCGCATCTTGTTTGTGGGTTTCTCCCATTGCTCGTATTTCCATGCTGGTATCTGCCAGTAGTTCCTCATCAGGTACTTCTTCGACCTTCACTTGAGGGGGGGTTTCCCTGGGCATAGGTACTTCAGCATTGATGGTACCATGATCTGGGGTCCTATGATCATGGGTTGGGGTAGTCCTTTGTCGAGGGTCATTTGTCCTGTTTTGTGGTGTCATTTTCACATTCCTTTTGCTGGGGCTTCCCTCCCCTGTGGAGGTTAGCAATTCCTTCATCTTTTGCACGATTCGTCATGTCCTGTCGCATTCATTGTTTTTGCCCTTCTCCAGTTGTTCTTTCTTCTGGTTCTCTTGGGTCTTGGCGATGGCACATCTTGCTGCTTTGAGGTTCCTACCTTCTTTAGGAGTGTCCTTGGTCCTAGTCCTTGTGATGGCTTTCTGGACTGAATTCAGCTCCTTCGCTTTCCTCTCGGAAAGCCTTTCCTTTGTTTTTGCCATGGCCAGTCATGCTCAGGCAAGGTTTCTCTCCTTCTCTTTGGAGAGTCTTTCTCTAGTTTTTGCCACAGCCAATCTGGCTCAGGCAAGGCTCTTCTCTTTCTCCTCAGAGAGCCTCTGTCTTGTCTTGGCTATGATGCGTCAAATTCATGCCATCCTGTCATTGGGTGCCTCCCTTTCAATGTCGACCCTGGGGAGTTTTAGGGTGTTCGGGAGGGCCCATTTGGCTCTTCTTGTCTTCTCCAAGATTTGTTGGATTTGAGCCCATCATTCTTCGTCTCAGAACTCAAAGGTTCCCTTCTTCCAGTCGATGATCGGGTTTATCTCCTGCAGCCATGGCAGGCCCAGGATTACCGATTCTTTGCCTAGTCCGGTGACTAGGTATTCCATCGGGTAGCTCCTTCCGCTGATGTGGAGCCTCCCTTTCACGCATCTGGTGATCGTTCCCTGCTTATTCAGGGTTCCATCTATGTTTGTGGCCTGGATGGTGCAGCCTAAGGGATATGTCTTGATCCCTTCTTGTTCAACAAATTTTGAGTCAATAAAGACTCCTCCTGCTCCGGAGTCGAGAAGCGCATTCATTGCGATGTCTTTCCTGTTGTCTGACTCAGCTACCAAAATAGACAGGCGCATAGATTGTCTATTCATGGTAGCTAAGAGTACAGACCCTAGGAAGACTACAGCGGTGACTGGCATTGTATCAGGCTGCTGTTCTAAAAACCTGATTCCTCCAAGAGGTTGAGGGCTTGTTCTTTCTCTTCTTCATCTAGTTCATCCAGCATCATGCAGATCTTCTGGTAGGTGTCCACCCCAGTCTTTTTCTGGGTGAAGCAATTTCAGTAAGGAGGGGGTGCTGATCCCATCTGGATGGGGCTCTTCCCATCTGGATGGGGCTCTTCCCATCTGGATGGGGCTCTTCCCATCCTTGTGGTCGGACAATCAGTGTCCTGGTTGGTGACAGATGAAACACAATCCCTTTTGTAGGTGTTCCACGTGTTCTTGGTTTGTCAGTCAGTTGATGTCAAGAGAGGGCTGTCCTTTCTTTGTCATTTCTTTTGTCTGTTGGTTCTGCCTGGTCTTTCCCAGGATTGCCATGGCCCGTTTCCATTGGCCTTGGTATTTCAAAGCTGCCTTTATCCAGCCTTCGAGAGTGTTGGGTACTGTCTCCATTGTGTGTACCCTCTTCAGTAATTCAGGGTGCAGTCTGTCCATGAAGTACTCAATCATGGCTGCATCTTCAGTGATTCCTGTCCTGTCTTTCAGGATGTGGATGTTCGCCACATATTCTTCAAGGTTCCCTAAACCTTGTTTGAGATTCTTAATCTCTGTCTTTGCCATTCCAGCATTGTTGATCGGTGAGAAGGCCTCTAGGACCTTCTGTCTGAAGTCTGCGTATTCTCCGAGTCCCTCAGATTGGTGTTGGTTGACAAATGCCTGCACCCAGGCAGCTGCTGTCCCTCCATTCATGAAGGACAGCATGAAGATGATCTTCTTGTCATTCGTGTCATAGACCTGGTCGTTGATTCGCAAGTACAGGTCTATCTCCTGCAGGAACTTGGTGGTCTTGGTCTGCTCTCCTGAGAAGTCTGTGGGTGATTGGATTCAAATGTCCTTCACAGACATCGTTGGTGCGGTTGTGGTGGGTTCAGACATCTCATTGTAGGGGTCATCCATTTCATCTGTTAGGAAGTGGGTAGATGTTTTGGGTGGGGGTGTGTGTGGTTGTTCAAAGTCTTCGTCAGTGAGGAAATCTCCTCGTTGTCTTTCAGTTGATCCGTAGAACCAACACTGTGCTGGGGTCGAGTAACGGACTAGTCTTCCGTTGTATCGGTACCAAGATGAACCTGGCTGTGGTTCTGCTTCTCTTGGTGGTTGGTCTGGGGTTTGTCTAGACCCTGGTCATTGTGGTGTGTGTCGAGATGTATTGCCTACACCTAGGTTGGTGGGCTAGCAGATAGTTTAGATCTTATGTTAAGGGCAAAGCCTCAACCACTTCGTTCAACGAGGTGCTTCCTCGACGAGTCGTTCGGCACTAGTCTTACTTGGAGCATCCGACGTAAGATGGGTGTGCACTCTAGCAGGCCTTCTGCATAGAGTTGTTCAGGTTCATGCACTAAGGGGCTTCCTTAGTGGTTTCAAGTAAGTTTATGAGTTTGCAAGTTAAGGCTGTAGATTGCCTAGATCTAAACTAAGGACATCCCTACTACAAGTTGCAGTATTTATACTAGTAGGAAGGTCCTTATCGTCCAATCGGAAAGGTAGATGTGTATCAGGTAAGAATAGAAACATGCCTTGCATGAGGCGTCCGATGTCATGGAGTGCTGCAGCACAGCATGTCAGGGAACAATAAGAGATAAGCCCCATGCCTAGCATGAGGTGTCCGATGTCACGGATCCAATGTCAAGGATCCAATGTCAAGGACATGCTGCAGTGCAGCATGTCAATTGTGAGAGTCCGACGTCATGGACTTCATGTCAAGGGTCTGTCATATCACAGCATGTGTGGAAATGGGTTCGGGTGCATGGAGTCACCATGCATCAAGGGTGCCTTCCATGGGAAGGGGATCGAATGCATGTTGTCAGCATGCATCATGTGTGTGTCTGGTGTCAAGGGCATGCTCTAAGCATGAATCAGGAGTGCCTCCTGTCTGGAGGGGATTGTCAGGTACATCGGGTCAGTCGGGTTCTATGAGTTACAAGGAAAATTGTAACAGTTCACATTCCTGCAGCCATGAAGCCAATGGTAGTTAGGCCTAACAAACCCATCACAGAAAGCACACAGCCCAACAAAGGGGGGGCTGAATCCGAGCTCAGCTCAGATGAACAGAGCAGCGATGACAATGACGACAACAATAAGAAAAGGGCCAGGAAAGAGAAGTTTGCTGAGGACCAAGCACGTTATGAATGTAGTTGGCCTGGTCATGTACCAGATGGACTTGGTGTAGTAATCGCTAATGGAAAACATGAACAATACAACAAATTGTGGATGATGACTAGCCAACACATCTTCTACTCGGTCAAGTCTAACTGCATGTACACTGGCAAAACCACCGCAGTGGCCAGCAACTTCGAGGGTCATATGGAAAACCCATACATAACCAACAGTGATCACTGCCTGTACTCATATTTACCCCGAGGATTTCCTATGAATCCCCAGGAAGTCATCCAAGGAGTATGATTTGTTAATGACTGGAAAGAATCTGCCATCGACCATGTAGAAGCCTATCGATTGCTGATTGAATTTCACTGCATCACTGGTGGGTTCATACCAGAGCTACGGGACCTGGCCATGCATGAAATCTTGAAGGACAGTGTCTTCCTTCACAAGATCCAGAAGCCGCTCCCCAACAACCACCAACTATGGGAGGACTTCCCCATACATTGAGATGAAGATGTGTTCACTGGTAATCACCGTAATAAGACCAGTGGTGCTGGACTACCCCCTCTGCCTGTAGAACAGCTGCTGGACATTGACCTGTTGTCTCAGTACATCATGCACCATGGATGCTTGTGCAGTAGCAATGCCACCCATGGTGTAGCCATGAATGTGGCTCTTCAAGCTGACCGATGTAGCATATTTGGGTATTTGTTAGGACGCGCGCTTAAACCCTGTATGGTGATTGCCCAATCCGATTTCATGCAGGTATATGGGTGTGTAGTGGCCCTCCCTGGATTCTACCATGAAGCCATAGACATCTGGAATGCCTCAAACCCCAACACACTGTTCATCGAGTGTTCTGGTGATATTCTCACCATTCACCCTTACAACAATAAGTTGGCGCCTGAAGCCACCTTGGACACGGTAACCCACCATCTTATTTGCCATGGGGTACCCCCTCAATGGATTGATGATGTGTATACCTTTGGTCTCCACCACTTGAATCATCAATCACACTTGCAGGCCAGACTGTTTCAGGATCTCTATTGCAAAACAGATCGTGAATGTTTACGACGATTGGATACTCTCAGAGAACCTGTGGCCATACCACAATGGGATGGTTGTTGGTGCCCCACCCATCACAACATCACTTGCATTCAGTATTTGATGGGCTGTGAGGACGATGGGATGGGTAAGTCATGCTTCTTGGATTTCGAATGGCTCCTGGCTGGTGCGTCAGCCATGCCCCGTGAGCTTACTGGAAAAACGCTGTGGTCCTGAGGGCTACTTCTAACACAAGCCCCACCATGTAGACTGCTGCCCCTATCGGCACATAATGCATTGAGTAGTTATACTCAATAAACCTTCAATGGTGTGCAGGACTGGAGTGACGACGATGAGGGCACTTTCAAATTTTATGCTTTCCTTTCAAAAATCATTGTTATTTTTATTAGATTCCCTGGAGGCAATCTCAAATGGGGGTATGTAACAGATACCTCGTACATATGACTTGGCCCCCAGGCCTATCTTAGTCAGTTGTTGATAGTTGTTTACCAGTAACTACTTTTTACTTACAATGTACACGACATAGCAACCAATAGACTGGATTCTGCTGTTAGGTACAACGTAAGTCTTAAGTATTCTAAGCTAGTAACTACCCA
This sequence comes from Tricholoma matsutake, assembly GCA_026075535.2. Lineage (NCBI taxonomy): Eukaryota > Fungi > Basidiomycota > Agaricomycetes > Agaricales > Tricholomataceae > Tricholoma > Tricholoma matsutake. Next base: position 8,048,066 of record AP026543.1, on the reverse strand, counting down.
TTACACTGAGGGTCATGTAATGTTGATCGCATTACCTGCAGTTGAACTGCAGGTAGCAAGCACCAAGGATAGTTGATCAGAACATTATTGACAGTTCAACTGTCAATAACACCCCAGTGGTGGTAGGGAGAGAACAAGGATAGTCGATTAGAATGTTATTGACAGTTGAACTGTCCATAACACCCTGGTGGTGGTGGTTAGAAAACAAAGGTAGTCAATCAGAATGTTATCGACAGTTGAACTGCCAATAACATCCTGGTGGTGGTTAGAGAACTGGTGATTAGAGAGCAAGCAGGCATTCAAGATGGCAACTGACAACCTCTGTCTATGGCATAAGATAGGCTGTCACAGCCTAGAGCCAGCACATGAGAGGGCGGCCGTGGGTTGTCTAATGTCAATTGCATTACCTGCAGTTGAACTGCAGGTAGCAAGCACAAAGGGTAGTCGATCCAGAAATGATCACTGGTTACAAGTGTAGCCGATTCCAGGAGTTGCCTTTTATATCTAAAATCTGCATCTCAGCTAATTTTATGTCTCATGGTTTCAAAAGTCACTAATGGTTGCTTTGAATTACTAACCATGGGTAAAACAGCACTGATTTTTTTGTTCGTGCTGAATTTTTTGGTGGATCCAGGATCTAAGAACGAGTCTTTCTTATGTAAACATAAGGACTCATAATAATAGATAATGTACAGGTGGTGTGAGAGTTGGAAAGCTATAAACATGTTCACAATCCAATGGATGAATGGTAGGGGTTGAAGCAGGCAGTATGTATAAATTTGTCAGTTTAGAATCATTATCATAGCATGAGTGAACTGACAAAGGTCCTTGTCAGCACATTCCAGGGATTGCTAGGCATATTGTTTGCCAATGTAGAGGTTGGATGGTGCTGGACATCGGCCACAGGTGCAGTGGTGAGAGCTGGGAAAGGTGGCAAGGACTGATCCATATGAAAAAGTTGAGTAGAATGTTAGGAAAGATTGGTGAATTGGATGCACATTGCATTAGCCTTTATATACCCTCAATTTGTGCATTTTTTTCACCTTCACAAACCATGCAATTGATGCAGAGCGATAAAGACCATTTGTAACAGTTGCAAATTTGCTCACAAGATGACAAGCACCATGACACCAAACCATATAAGATGATGGCCACAACACAGGCACAATCCTTTTTGGCATGGTCTGCATTCCCATATATTGAGGGGCTAGGTGGATCTTGACACACAACAACTAAGATCCGGATGAGCCATAAAGCCCAAATACACTGAGGGAGAAGTACTACTTATGAGATGGTTGTGGGACAGGAGAGTAGTGTCGAGCTCACCTTGTTGATTGTTGCAGGTGGGACAGGAGCATCTCAGCCAGTGACCCTTGAAGCAACCGATTTGAAGTTAGATATTCAAGTTACAGCTATGGGAAGTCATCCAATCCTCTACTGATTCCTTGCTTTCTCATCTCCATGAGTTTGTGGACATGTTCTCCAAGGAATTGTTTGACTCTCTCCCTGCGTGCAAGCCATGGGATCATGTGATCCCCCTGGTGCAACTCCTTCATCTGCAAGGTCTATCCTCTCTCTTCTGAAGAACAGTGACAGCTTGACCAGTTCATCAATGAGCACCTGGCCTCTGGATTTATTCAACCATTGAAGTCACTCATGGCCTCTCCCTTTTTCTTTGTCAAGAAGAAGGATGGCTCACTTTGACCAGTTCAAGACTACAGAAGGCTCAATGACATCACAGTCAAAAATCGCTACCCATTACCTCTCATCTCTGAACTTGTAACCAGTTCTGTGGAGCCTGATACTTCACCAAGCTCATTGTCCATTGGGGTCACAATAATGTGAGGATAAAGGAGGGAGATGAGTGGAAGGCAGCCTTTCATACCAACCGTGGTCTTTTTGAACTGCTTGTCATGTTCTTTGGCCTTACTAATAGTCCTGCCACCTTTCAGACCATGATGAACTACATCTTCCACGACCTCATCCTTGAAGGCATTGTTTGTATCTATCTTGATGACATTCTCATCTTCACTCGCATGGTTGAAGAGCATCATCACATCATGTGCCTCATCCTGGAATGACTCTGACAGTACAAACTCTACCTTTGTCATGACAAGTGCAAGTTTGAGAAGACCAAGATCAAGTACCTTGGCCTGATTATCTTGGAGGGTCAGATGGAGATGGATCCTATCAAGGTGAATGGGGTCACACCTTGGCCGATGCCCACAAACAAGAAAGAGGTGCAGTCTTTCCTGGGCTTCATCCATTTCTATCAGCATTTTATCAAGGATTTCTCACATCATGCATGACCACTGTTTGACTTGACAGGAAAGGAGGCATGGAGGTGGGATAATGCACAACAGGAGGTGTTTGAAAAGCTTAAGGAGATGGTCACTTCCACTCCCATTCTTACTTTTGCTGATGATTTGTGCCCTTCTCATGTAGAAGCTGACAGTTCTGACTTTGCAATGGGCACCATGTTGTCTCAGCAGTCTCCAGAGGACCAGAAGTGGCATCCTGTTGCATTCTACTCCAAAAGCCTTAGTGCTGTGGAGTGAAACTATGAGATCCATGACAAGGAGATGTTGGCGATAATGCATGCACTCAAGGAATGGCAACACTTCCTCAAGGGTGCTCAACACAAAGTGGAAATTTGGATGGATCACAAGAATCTCAAGTACTTTATGATGGCTAAGAAATTGAACCATGGTCAAGCTTGTTGGTCCCTGTATCTATCCAGATTCAACTTCTCCTTGCACCACTGTCTGGGTCACAGCATGGGGAAGACCGATGCCCTCTCCCGACATGCAGACCATGGGATGGCAGTGATGACAATCAAGACATTGTATTGTTGCAGCCAGACCTGTTCACCATCCAGGCATTGGAATGCATCACACCCCAGGGCAAGGAGCAGGACATCCTATCACTGGGTGCAGGGCACAATACCCCTGATGGGGTATTATGTAAGTATCTTGGAAGTATTCCTAATACTGTCAAGATACTAGCCCAGAAGTATGTTGCAAGTATGCTGATTGTTGATTACCATACCTCCACATTAGTAACTTGTGCATATTGTAACTGTATTCTGAATGTCTTGGCTGAAAAATAATACAATATCTCCTCCCTACTATCACAATAATATTAAGATACTTCTAATGGAGTATTGAAGTGAAAGATCAAGATATTTTTCAAGTACTGAGAAGGCAGTAACTTGGTAGTATTGAGGTAATTTCTTCAGTACTACCAAGATACTATCTACAATACTATCAAGGTGATATCACAAGATGATATCACAATACTTTGCTTGGGATATGTTAGCAATATGATGGAAAAGATCTAGAAAACCTCTGTGTCAGTATGCTTGAAATATCATGGAAGTACACAAACAAAAAGAGTAGTCATGCACCCCATACCTTCACCATACTAAAGGCAGGGAATATTGGAAGTATTGAAGTGTTGTTTATTCAATACTTTGAAACTACTCTATGGGAAGTATATAAGAAGAAATTTGAAAAATTGGGAAAGTATTATTAGCAAATGTCTGCACATGCAGGTCTGCTGTTGCAAGTATCTACTTCCATGTCTGAGTACCTACATGTCCACTGGCAGGTATCTACTCAGGTACTCACTTGCACATCCAAGTTGTATGTCCAAGTACTTACTCAAGTACTTACTGGCACCTATTTGAGTACTGACTAGTACTTGCCAGTGCATATCTAAGTACTTACTCAAGTATCTACTGGAACCTATTCAAGTTTGAGTACTTACTTGTATATCCAAGTACCTACTTGACTGTCCAGGTATCTACTCAGGTACTTACATTCATCCAAGTTGTATGTCCAAGTACTTACTCAAGTACCTACTTGCACCTATTTGAGTACTTCCTTGCATATCCAAATACCTACTTTATATCTACCTGCATGTTCAGGTATCTACTCAAGCACTCACTTGCATATCCAAGTACTTACTCAAGTACCGACTGTTACCATATATTCAAGTACCTGCTGGTACCTATTTTTGTGTGTCCAGGTATGTACTCAAGTACCACTTGCACATCCAAGTTGTACATCCAAGTACTTACTCAGGTACCTAGTACTGGCACCTATTGGAGCACTTACCTGCACATCCTGGTACTTACTCAAGTACCTACTGTTACCTATTTGAGTCCTTACTTGTATATCAAAGTACCTACTTGATATATACTTGTGTGTCCAGGTATCTACCTACCACTTGCACATCCAAGTTGTATGTCCAAGTACTTACTCAAGTACTTACTGGCACCTATTTGAGTACTGACTAGTACTTGCCAGTGCATATCCAAGTACTTACTCAAGTATCTACTGGAACCTATTCAAGTTTGAGTACTTACTTGTATATCCAAGTACCTACTTGACTGTCCAGGTATCTACTCAGGTACTTACATTCATCCAAGATGTATGTCCAAGTACTTACTCAAGTACCTACTTGCACCTATTTGAGTACTTACTTGCATATCCAAATACCTACTTTATATCTACCTGCATGTTCAGGTATCTACTCAAGTACTTACTTGCACATCCAAGTACTTACTCAAGTACCTACTGTTACTATATCCAAGTACTTACTCAAGTACCTGCTGGTACCTATTTGAGTACTTATTTGTATATCCAAGTACCCACCAGTGGTTATTTGAGTATTTACTTGTATATCCAAGCAGTGCCTACTAGTATCTATTTGAGTACTTATATCCAAGTACCTACTTGATATCTACTTGTGTGTCCAGGTATGTACTCAAGTACCACTTGCACATCCAAGTTGTACATCCAAGTACTTACTCAGGTACCTAGTACTGGCACCTATTGGAGCACTTACCTGCACATCCTGGTACTTACTCAAGTACCTACTGTTACCTATTTGAGTCTTTACTTGTATATTGAAGTACCTACTTGATATATACTTGTGTGTCCAGGTATCTACTCAAGTACTTACTTGCACATCCAAGTTGTACATTCAAGTACTTACTCAGGTACCTAGTACTGGCACCTTATCCAAGTACTTACTCAAGTACCTACTGGTACATATTTGGGTACTTACATTCATGTTCAAGTTGTATGTCCAAGTACTTTCTAAAGTACCTATTAATTAGGTATCTGGATATCCAAGATAGTTACTTAAATAGGTACTTTGTCATGGATGTAGTTACTAGTACTCAGATATGTACTCAGACATTCAAGTAAGTACTCAAGTAAATACCTGGTCATGGAAGAAGGTACTAGTACTCAGATATGCAAGTAGGTCAAGATGGTACTCAAATAGGTACTTCAGGAAGTGCTTGGATGTACAACTTGGATGTGCAAGTAAGTACTTGAGTAGATACCTGGACACACAAGTATATATCAAGTAGGTACTTTGATATACAAGTAAGGACTCAAATAGGTAACAGTAGGTACTTGAGTAAGTACCAGGATGTGCATGTGAGTACTCCAATCAGTGACAGTACTAGGTATCTGAGTAAGTACTTGGATGTACAACTTGGATGTGCAAGTAAGTACTTGAGTAGATACCTGGACACACAAGTATATATCAAGTAGGTACTTCAATATACAAGTAAAGACTCAAATAGGTAACAGTAGGTACTTGAGTAAGTACCAGGATGTGCAGGTAAGTGCTCCAATAGGTGCCAGTACTAGGTACCTGAGTAAGTACTTGGATGTACAACTTGGATGTGCAAGTGGTACTTGAGTACATACCTGGACACACAAGTAGATATCAAGTAGGTACTTGGATATAAGTACTCAAATAGATACTAGTAGGCACTGCTTGGATATACAAGTAAATACTCAAATAACCACTGGTGGGTACTTGGATATACAAATAAGTACTCAAATAGGTACCAGCAGGTACTTGAGTAAGTACTTGGATATGGTAACAGTAGGTACTTGAGTAAGTACTTGGATGTGCAAGTGAGTGCTTGAGTAGATACCTGAACATGCAGGTAGATATAAAGTAGGTATTTGGATATGCAAGTAAGTACTCAAATAGGTGCAAGTAGGTACTTGAGTAAGTACTTGGACATACAACTTGGATGAATGTAAGTACCTGAGTAGATACCTGGACAGTCAAGTAGGTACTTGGATATACAAGTAAGTACTCAAACTTGAATAGGTTCCAGTAGATACTTGAGTAAGTACTTGGATATGCACTGGCAAGTACTAGTCGGTACTCAAATAGGTGCCAGTAAGTACTTGAGTAAGTACTTGGACATACAACTTGGATGTGCAAGTGAGTACCTGAGTAGATACCTGCCAGTGGACATGTAGGTACTCAGACATGGAAGTAGATACTTGCAACAGCAGACCTGCATGTGCAGACATTTGCTAATAATACTTTCCCAATTTATCAAATTTCTTCTTATGTACTTCTCATAGAGTAGTTTGACAGTATTGAATAAACAACACTTCAATACTTCCAATATTCCCTGCCTTTAGTATGGTGAAGGTATGGGGTGCATGACTACTCTTTTTGTTTGTGTACTTCCATGATATTTCAAGCATACTGACACAGAGGTTTTCTAGATCTTTTCCATCATATTGCTAACATATCCCAAGCAAAGTATTGTGATATCATCTTGATAGTATTGTAGATAGTATCTTGGTAGTACTGAAGAAATCACCTCAATACTACCAAGTTACTGCCTTCTCAGTACTTGAAAAATATTTTGATCTTTAACTTCAATACTCCATTAGAAGTATCTTAATATTATTGTGATAGTAGGGAGGAAATATTGTATTATTTTTCAGCCAAGACATTCAGAATACAGTTACAATATGTACAAGGTACTAATGTGGAGGTATGGTAGTCAACAATCAGCATACTTGCAACATACTTCTGGGCCAGTATCTTGACAGTATTAGGAATACTTCCAAGATACTTACATAATACCCCATCAGGGGTATTGTGCCCTGCACCCAGTGTATGTGACATTCATTGCACAAACCATAGCAGTTTACATGAGGATGTTGTTTCCCAAGCTGTTAAAGAACTGAGGAAGGGATCCACCCTCTCCTTGCATGTGGCAGAGTGGGCTGAGAAGGAGGACTTGTTGTATTTCAGGGATCACATCTATGTCCCCAATGACCCAGACCTTTGCCAGTGCATCATATCCCAACACCATGACTCACAGATTACCAGTCATCCTGGACGCTGGAAGACCTTGGAGCTCACCTCACAGAATTATTGGTGGCCACAAATGTCACGGCTCATTGGTTAGTATTGTCATACTTGTGACCTTTGCTTATGCACCAAGATTCCTCATCGCAAACCCATTGGCAAGCTACACCCTCTTCCTGTTCCAGAGAGTCATTGGGATGTTGTCAGTGTCGACTTTGTGGTGGAGTTGCCAGAGTCAAATGGGTTTGATGCAGTAATGTGCACAGTTGATTCAGTGGGGAAATACACTCACTTCATTCCCACTCACACCACTGTCAGTGCCACCCGACTCTATCTCCACCATGTGTGGAAATTACATGGACTTCCTGGTGCTTTCCTTTCTGACCATGGCCCTCAGTTTGTGGCAGAGTTCACTCATGAGCTGTACTGACTTCTGGGGATCAAACTCCTTGCTTCAACCACCTATCACCCACAAACTAATGGCCAGACTGAGTGAGTCAATGAGGAACTACATCCACATCTTCATCAATGAGCACCAGGACAATTGGGACAATCTTCTCCCCTTGGCCAAGTTTGGATACAACAACCACGTCCATGCTTCCACTCAACAGACCCCTTTCCTCTTAGACACTGGATGGCATCCACGCATGGGATTTGAACCTAGGCAATAGCACGGGTACTCCCATGGGTACCCAGAGCTCTACCCATACCCATACTTGCATGGGTAGAAACCTGTCAACCTGCAGGTTGATATGCGGTGGGTACAGGCAGGTACCAGCAGGTGTCAATTCCCGCACGGGTTTCATAGCACCCCCAGGCCAAGTATATAAATTATATAAATTAATTGTATCTAAACTAAGTATTCTAAGTGTACTAAAATCCACCCCACCTCATGTTTGTGAGCAAGAGGGGGGTGGTGGTCATGACTTCATGCTAGTAACATTAGTTAGTAGGAATATAAAAAAAACCAAGAAAAATAATGAACTTACAGCCCAGTGGCGGGGGCAGGTGCTGGGTTGGTGCCATCATTCCCTCCTCCTCCTCCTCCTCGTCCCCTTGTCCCCCTCCTCATTGTCCTGTGTCATCGTCATCTGGTCATGGTCCTGGTCCTGGTCATTGTGGTCGTGGTTGTCATGGTCCTAGTTGTGGCTGCCCTCCATCCCCCCTGGTTCGTTATTAAGCACCCATGATCCATCCTACGAGCAGGGGCTCACAGCGGTGTGGTGGGTGCTGGGTCGGCTTCATCATCCTGTTGTTGCTGTTTTGTCATCATCGGTAGTTCTGAACTAGTCAGTAGCTAAAAATGATCATTAGCAACAAATAAATGAAATGAGGAAGAAAAAGACTTACCAATGGCCCAAGAGATGTCGACGACGTCTCTTGGGCCTTTTTTGCTTTCGTTGTTGTTGTCGTGTCATCCTGTCCTCGTCCTCATCATCCATCATTGATCTGGGTTACTTCATACCACCCAGCCTGGGCCAGCCACCCCATGAGCAGGGGCTCATGGCAGTGGCAGGGTGGGGTTTGTCCTCATCATCAGAATCCAGATCTAGTAACATTTGTTAGTAACATTAGTTAGTAACAATAAAATGAAAAGAGAGAGAAAAAAGACTTACATACAGCCCAAGAAACATTGTACACATTTCTTAGGCCCTTGCTTTAGTCTGCTGGGTGGGGGCCCTGCTCATTTGGTCATCCTGGTCATCCTTGTTGTGGCCTGGGATGGTTGAGTCATTGTCACAAATGATTACAAATAAATGTAAATAACATGTCAAGAATCAACGAAGACATGAATACCATGTGCACACAAGGCCAAATTGTCTGTGCACATCCTGGGGGTATATAAACCCTCCCATTTCTACTGGTGGAGCTGGGCTTGCCCCACTTTCATTTTTAATATGTAGTTAATAATTTTAAATAGACTTATATGTTATATTTCAAGCTGTTAGTTACCTCCTTTTTGGTGATGGGTAGGGCACGGGTTGCGGGTTGGTATTCCATGACCCATACCCATACCCATGCTATTGCCTATTTGAACCTCGCCAAACTCCCTCACACATCAAGACGGTGAATGAGTTCACAGAAAGCATGAGGGATAGCTTGGAGGAGGCAAAGACAGCCTTAGCGAAGGCAAAGGACAACATGGCATGCTTTTACAATCAATGCCATTCTCCAGCCCCTCAGTACAACGTTGGTGATTGAGTTTATCTTGACTCTAGTGACATCTCCACCACATGTCCATCCAAGAAACTCACCCATTGCTTCCTGGGACCTTTCTCCATTGTCAAGTGTGTTGGAACACATGCCCATCGTCTGCACCTCCCAGCCTCCATGTCCAGACTCTACCTGGTCTTCCTTGTCATCAAACTCCTTCCAGCTCCCCCAGATCCATTCCCAGGACGCCGTTCATGTCCACCACCACCTCAAGGGAGAACCCCAGTACAAAGTTGAGTCGATCTTGGACAGCCGGTTGCATTGAGGAAAACTCCAGTATTTGGTGCACTGGAAGGGTTATGGGTATGAGGAGAACTCATGGGTCAAGGAGTCCAATGTGAGTGCCCCTCGGTTAGTCAAGGAATTCCACCAATGGCACACTGCTGCACTGCATCGCATTCAAGTCACTGACTTTGGCCATATACGAGTTCTTAAGTTTACTTAAGACTCATTCTTTATCATCCCAGGAATTATGGCCAAATTTCATTCATCTATTCATTCATTTATTCATCACTTGGACTGCGGCAAAGTATTTCCAAAATAGGAATGAGACCAAAGTGCATGTAAACTAGTGATGTGCTAGTCTCTATCAACTTAAGAGTGGCATAGTGAAGGGGTCAGTTCCATAGTTATCGGACACCAAGCTGTACCAAACATAGCCTAAAGAGGATGCTTTGTCATTCATTTATGTCCGAAAAGAAAAATGTTTCATCAGATGAGGCATGTGCCCCGAGCCACACTCATGGCGATCTATGGAAGGGCGCACACGGATTCACAGGATCATTGAGCAGTGCGTACCTCAATGGACCAATGGCCCCTGCTCATACCAGCTTGAATCTTGGGCTCACACACTAGACAAAATTTCTCTCATACTTATTGCACCCACTGGCTCTGGCAAAACCACTGCTTTTTATGCTCCACTTCTGGTTATGGAACATCTCCTTGGGAACCCCGTTGCTGGAATACCCCAACCCCCCTCCCATCCTATTGCATTAATTGTAACTGTAAGGGGACTAAGGGGGTGCCCTGTGTGTTTTTCCTATTTTTTATGTTCGTCCCATATTTTTCCCCACCTCATTTCCTTCTATTCTTCATTTTCTATGATTTTTCCGGATTTTATTACTAATTTTCCCTTGCTATCATGTTTGTATATGTTGACACTTTTATATTTAGAGGCGGAGTACCCCTTCCGACACATACCCCTTGGTATGATGTCATTCGGCGGCCTTGATCCACCTATCTCCGCCTTTTTCTATTTTTAGGTTATATTTGATTTTTGTCGTCTTCACATATACTGGGCATCAGCAAGGGGATCCTTAGAGTTTTCTCTTCGGATTTCCCTTTGCTAGGTGCGCCCCCAATGCCTGTATTATGTAGTATAATTTTAACTTCGGATTTCCCTTTGCTAGAGGCTTAGGTTGCCCTTATAGTAGAAAACTCTCCCCTAAGGCCCGAAAATCGCGAACGCGCTGCCCAAAATAGGCAGGTACGGACTGGACGACGCTTCCCAAAGCTCCACAGAGTCCCTACACGCGTTCCAGATACTCTCGCCTTTATTGCGCCGCCATTTTCGCCAAACGCGCTCCCTAGCGACATGGACGCATCAGAACGCTTCGACGCGCTTGAAAGCGACGTTTCCGGAATGCGCGCGCAAATCGACTCGCTTAAATCTACGATTGAAAACTTTGTTAGGACCCTCCAGGCTAACCCTACGACTAATAGTTCCCCCTTCACGACTCCAAGCGCACCCAACAACGATGTTTTGCCAAACGCGTCCACTAAGGAACGTGCCCAGATCAAACCGTCCCCCCCCGCCGAATTTAATGGTGCACGTGCGCAGGGACGTGCATTCCTTAATTCCTGTGAGTTATACATTAGTCTCCAGTCGCATCAATTCGTCGATGAGGCTGCAAAAATTTATTGGGCCTTCACATACATGAAATCTGAACGCGCCTATCTCTATGTGGACCGTATCCTACGTCAAACTAAAGAACTCGGTTCTCTACCTTTCTCCACTTGGGGTGACTTTCGAGCTGAGTTCGTACGCCACTTCTGCCCCCTCAATGAACGCCACCGAGCAGTGACACGACTTGAGTCATCCACTTACCACCAGGGACGTCGATCCGTGGACGACTATATCGATGAGTTCAAGGATTTGGTGGACATGGCAGGGTATGGGAGTGGGATACCAGTGGTGGTGAAGTTCCGACGGGGGCTCAACCGAGAAATTCAGGACCAGATTGCACAGATGTTGGAAGGGCGCCCAGCGGACGATGATATCCTTGCTTGGTATGAAGCTGCTTCACTCTGTGACGAGAACCGACTCACAAATGCGGCGTTTAATGCTGCATTCCGTGCTCCAACTACCACTCATACACCCTACACCTTCAATCGAAGCCTCCCCCGCCCTAACCCCATTCCTGCTCGTCAAACTCCCACACCAGCCGTCAATATCCCAGTACCAATGGATGTTGATGCAGCCCGCAGCCGTGCACGTAAGTTGGATCTCTGCTACCGTTGTGGGGAACCTGGACACAGGGCTGGAGCGTGTCCCCATCATCAGGATATCCGCATGCTCACCCCCGAGGGACGAGACGAACTCCTGCAAGATCTGTTGGCACTTGTAGATGTTGAGGAAGCGAAGGATCAAGTTGCAGAGGAGGTTAAGCTGGAAGTTGTAGAGGAGCAGGATTTTCCTATTCGCAGCGAGTGAATTGTACGCCCTCACTGCCTGTCCATAACCGCTTTGAAGTCTTGTCAGTTGAATCCCTGGAGAATGAATCCATTTCTGTGACTGCTCCCCTCTCTGACCCTTCGAAGTTGGCTAAAGACGTACCTGCTCTCCCCATCTCTCCTTCTACTCCACGTCCCAAAATTAAATCATGGGAGCGTAAACTACCACGCAAGTATATTGTGGCATCCACTCCCTCTGCACATTCCTTAAACCTAGCCATCGAACTGCAGACGACCGACACTGGACAGATACTTGGTGTTTCTGCGCTCCTGGACTCTGGTGCGACTGGTCTCTTCATCGATTCCCATCTGGTACAACAACATCGTCTAAATACTCGCTCACTCTCACGTCCGATACCTGTATATAATGTGGATGGATCCCCAAATGAAGCTGGTGCCATCCGAGAGGTTGCAGACCTGGTTCTCCGTTACAAAGATCATAGTGAGCGTGCCCTTTTTGCTGTCACTCAATTAGGAAAGCAAAAGGCGATTTTGGGATATCCATGGCTTCGAGACCATAACCCAGAGGTCGACTGGCGCACCGGGGAGGTTACCATGAGCCGATGTCCATCCCGCTGTCGGACGTGTTTCACAGAAGCCAGGCAAGAACGTCGTGGACAGAAGGCAGCAATACGACGAACTCAGAAGTGTCGTGCTGGACCCCTGCCTATACCTGAAGTGGAATTGGAAGGGGTTCCTGATCTAATGCCGGACTCGGATGATGATGATGAGGACCCAGAGGAAGTGGAGGAGGGTGATCGGATCTTCTACACTGCGATTCGCTCATCGCATGAGGTGTGTGCCACATCGAACATATCCCAACGCCTCGCCGAGGCCTTCCACAAAAACAACGCTGCTAAATCCTCTACTAACTCCTTACTCCCTCATCTCCATGAGTTTGAAGACGTGTTCTCCAAGGAGTCATTTGACTCTCTTCCTGCGCGTAAGCCATGGGATCACGCGATCGAACTCACCCCCGGCGCAACCCCTTCATCCTGCAAGGTCTATCCTCTCTCTCCGGAGGAACAACGGCAGCTTGACCAGTTCATTGACGAGCACCTGGCCTCTGGACGTATTCGACCATCGAAGTCACCCATGGCCTCTCCCTTTTTCTTTGTCAAGAAGAAGGATGGCTCACTTCGACCGGTTCAAGACTACAGAAGACTCAACAACATCACGGTCAAAAATCGCTACCCACTACCCCTCATCTCCGAACTCGTAAACCAGCTCCGTGGAGCCCGATACTTCACCAAGCTCGATGTCCGTTGGGGCTATAATAATGTGAGGATAAAGGAGGGAGATGAGTGGAAGGCAGCCTTTCGTACCAACCGTGGTCTTTTTGAACCGCTTGTCATGTTCTTTGGCCTTACTAATAGCCCTGCCACCTTTCAGACCATGATGAACGACATCTTCCATGACCTCATCCTCGAAGGCGTTGCCTGCATCTATCTCGATGACATCCTCATCTTCACTCGCACAGTTGAAGAGCACCGTCACATCACACGCCTCGTCCTAGAGCGACTTCGACGGTACAAACTCTACCTTCGTCAGGACAAATGCGAGTTCGAAAGGACCAAGATCGAGTACCTCGGCCTGATTATCTCGGAGGGTCAAGTGGAGATGGATCCTATCAAGGTAAATGGGGTCACAGCTTGGCCTACGCCCACGAACAAGAAGGAGGTGCAGTCTTTCCTGGGCTTCATCAATTTTTATCGGCGTTTTATCAAGGATTTCTCACATCATGCACAACCGCTGTTCGACTTGACAGGAAAGGAGGCATGGAGGTGGGATAATGCACAACAGGAGGCGTTCGAAAAGCTTAAGGAGATGGTCACTTCCGCTCCGATCCTTACCTTTGCTGACGATTCGCGTCCTTTTCGTGTAGAAGCTGACAGTTCTGACTTTGCGACGGGCGCTGTGTTGTCTCAGCAGTCTCCGGAGGACCAGAAGTGGCATCCTGTTGCGTTCTACTCCAAAAGCCTTAGTGCTGTAGAGAGAAACTACGAGATCCATGACAAGGAGATGTTGGCGATAATGCGTGCGCTTGAGGAGTGGCGACACTTCCTCGAGGGTGCCCAACACAAGGTGGAAATTTGGACGGATCACAAGAACCTCGAGTACTTCATGACGGCCAAGAAATTGAACCGTCGTCAAGCTCGTTGGTCCCTGTATCTATCTAGATTCGACTTCTCCTTGCACCACCGTCCGGGTCGCAGCATGGGGAAGACCGATGCCCTATCCCGACGTGCAGACCATGGGGATGGCAGCGGTGACAACCAAAACATTGTGCTGTTGCAGCCAGACCTGTTCACCATTCGGGCACTGGAAGGCATCGTACCCCAGGGCGAGGAGCGGGACATTCTACGTGACATTCGTCGCGCAAACCGTAGCGGTTTACATGAGGATGTTGTCGCCCGAGCTGTTAAAGAACTGAGGAAGGGATCGACCCTTTCCTTACGTGCGGCAGAGTGGGCTGAAAAGGAGGACTTGTTGTATTTCAGGGATCGCATCTATGTTCCCAATGACCCAGACCTTCGCCGGCGCATCATATCCCAACACCATGACTCACAGATTGCTGGCCACCCCGGACGCTGGAAGACCTTGGAGCTCACCTCACGGAACTATTGGTGGCCACAAATGTCACGGCTCATTGGTCAGTATTGTCGCACTTGTGACCTTTGCTTACGCACCAAGGTCCCTCGTCGCAAGCCTATTGGTGAGCTACACCCTCTTCCTGTTCCAGAGAGTCGTTGGGATGTCGTCAGCGTCGACTTTGTGGTGGAATTGCCAGAGTCAAACGGGTTTGATGCGGTGATGTGCACAGTTGACTCAGTGGGAAAACGCGCTCACTTCATTCCCACTCACACCACTGTCAGTGCCCTAGGTGCCGCTCGACTCTACCTCCACCACGTGTGGAAGTTACATGGACTTCCTGGTGCCTTCCTCTCGGATCGTGGCCCTCAGTTCATGGCAGAGTTCACTCGTGAGCTGTACCGACTCCTGGGGATCAAACTCCTCGCTTCAACTGCTTATCACCCACAAACTGATGGCCAGACGGAGCGAGTCAACCAGGAACTGGAGCAGTACATCCGCCTCTTTGTCAATGAACGCCAGGATGATTGGGATGATCTCCTTCCTTTGGCCGAGTTCGGATACAACAACCATGTCCATGCTTCCACTCAACAGACCCCTTTCCTCTTAGACACTGGACGACATCCACGCATGGGATTTGAACCTCGCCAAACTCCCTCACACATCGAGACAGTGAATGAGTTCACAGAACGCATGAGGGATAGCTTGGAGGAGGCAAGGGCAGCCTTAGCAAAGGCAAAGGACGACATGGCGCGATTTTACAACCAGCGTCACTCCCCAACCCCTCAGTACAAGGTTGGTGATCGAGTTTATCTTGACTCCAGTGACATCTCCACTACACGTCCATCCAAGAAACTCGCTCATCGCTTCTTGGGACCTTTCCCCATTGTCAAGTGCGTTGGAACACATGCCTATCGTCTACGCCTCCCAGCCTCCATGTCCAGACTCCATCCCGTCTTCCATGTCGTCAAATTGCTTCCAGCTCCCCCAGATCTGTTCCCGGGACGCCATTCACACCCACCACCACCACCTACAGTGATCGAGGGAGAACCCCAATATGAAGTCGAGTCAATCTTGGACAGCCGTTTGCGTCGAGGAAAACTCCAGTATTTGGTACATTGGAAGGGTTATGGGTATGAGGAGAACTCATGGGTCGAAGAGTCTGATGTAAATGCCCCTCGGTTAATCAAGGAATTCCACCGACGGCACACTGCTGCACCGCGTCGCATTCAAGTCACGGACTTTGGTCGTATACGATTTCGAATGCATCGGGGCGATGCATCTTAGAGAGGGGGTGATGTAAGGGGACTAAGGGGGTGCCCTGTGTGTTTTTCCTATTTTTTATGTTTGTCCCATATTTTTCCCCACCTCATTTCCTTCTATTCTTCATTTTCTATGATTTTTCCGGATTTTATTACTAATTTTCCCTTGCTATCATGTTTGTATATGTTGACACTTTTATATTTAGAGGCGGAGTACCCCTTCCGACACATACCCCTTGGTATGATGTCATTCGGCGGCCTTGATCCGCCTATCTCCGCCTTTTTCTATTTTTAGGTTATATTTGATTTTTGTCGTCTTCACATATACTGGGCATCAGCAAGGGGATCCTTAGAGTTTTCTCTTCAGATTTCCCTTTGCTAGGTGCGCCCCCAATGCCTGTATTATGTAGTATAATTTTAACTTCGGATTTCCCTTTGCTAGAGGCTTAGGTTGCCCTTATAGTAACCCCACTCATAGAGCTTGGAAATAATCATGTAAGTTTAAAATAAATAAAAAATCAGGATAATATGAGTTTCATTTTTTACGGGCATACCAGGTGCGAGAAATTGAAGCAGTAGGCCTCAAAGCAGTGTCTCTAAGTGCTGAAAGCTTGAGTGCAGCTTCACGTGAAGGGTGCAATCTATTTGGAGAGATTTGCCTTTGCCAGTGGTCGGTGGTACTTCTTTCTGCAGAGAGGCTCACATCCAAAGAGTTTGACATGGTAGTGTGCAATGAGACCTTCCAGAAGAATCTGGTGGTCTATGGCATTGATGATCCATGCTTGATGACTCCTCAGCTGAATCTTGTTCAATTGTTTATCTATCTTATCAATCTTATCTACTGATCAAACCTCATGTACAATATATTTCCTGTGTGATTTCGGCCGAGGGCAACCAATGGGACCCCCTCACTACGCCACTCTTAAGTTGGGGCAGACCTTATATCAATCAGATCGACTTATTATCTGATATATTAGGTCAGTTACTGGAGACTAGTGATGTGCTATATCATTCTGACCCATTTTTTAAGCTGAGTTCAAATATGTTATTTGTTTTGTGAATTTTCCCACATGCTATATTTAGACTTTATGTTCAATTGCTAGATATTGTATTGATTAAGTTAATGTAACATTGTAATAGCTATATTTAACTTTGAATTAGATGTTTGTTCTATTTGCTTGTATTTGTTTGTTTTTCTAAAAGTGCATACAAACTAGTGATGTGCTATATCAGTCCGACCCATTTTTAAAGCTGAGTTCAAATATGTTATTTGTTTGGTCAAATAGAGTAAAATGGATAGAAATTTCAAACAATGAATGCTATATTTCAACAACAAACACTGTTCTGATGACAAATCTTATAGATTTATGATGCCAAGCAGATGGTGCATCCAACCATATATAAAAAATTTCAAAACAAATTTTTTCAAACTCTTGTTACTATATTGTTTACATGTGTTATTCTCAATAACCAGATAAGTTCTGATGACAAATGTTGCAGATTCTGAATGCCAAGAGAATTCTGATTCCAACCATATCATTTTTTCCCAAAAAGGAAATCATGTGATTTGCTCATATACTTACATTAATAACATGTATTTTGTCATTATTTGACAATTTTCAATTTTGGTAAAAAGATCCTACAAATCATGTGATTTGTGACCATATCACTCAGATGGTCATGTCACCAACCTCTCTTGACCTTGAACCACCACCATCTCTGCTTGATATGCATCTTCTGGCTCAACTGCTTGCTCAAATCACTTGGTTCTTTTTGCTATGGCTTTTGTGGCTTCCTGGGCATTGTTAGGGTGACACCCACTATCTGCTAGCTAAGACTGTGCGGGTTCTCTCTACAAGAAGGGGGTGGGATCCACACTCGTGATGGGGGAATTGATGGTTTTGATGCGAGCAGTTATTAATAGGTGAGTTTGTTGACAAAGGCCTTTCACACCGAAAGCGTAGGTGGAATACCTAAGAGAACACAACTGGGGTCCCCTAGGCATATATTTAGAGTTTATATACTATGTTACATATATTGTACATTGTTGTTACCGATGCACTCATACATGCACGTACATTTTGATGCATGCAAAATAAAATTCTCATGCTATCAAAGTGTAGCATAATTTGGCATCATGTAGCATAATTCGACATAATAAAATAAAAATGAAATTTTATTAGGTAATGGGGTGGTTTCCTAACATTACCCCCCTTTTATGCCTCGACTTCCAGGTGAGAAAATATTATGTCTGTCCCCTCTGTGAAATTTTGGTAAGGCCAGAATTTCATCCCCTTATACACCATTCTCGCAATGCGACACGGAGCATTCGGATTACGTTTAAAGAATTGGGCAATTGTGTTACGTGCTCACTTACAATTCTCTTTGGGTTCCCACAAATTATTTTCATTGGTATAGTTTTTCCGCTTTATTAAGAACTCCAATTTGTTCCGTCAAAGATGTGAGTCTAGAATTTCTTCAACTATGTATTCTGGAGCACCTTCTACTATTATCGGAGGTTGCGGAGTAGTTTGTTGGCCAGGAATAGTGGGTGGGCAGTAAGGGCGTAGACGGGATACGTTAATCTCGGGATCAATCTTGAATGATCAGGGTAATTTTAGCACTACTGCATTAGGTGAGATTACTTTAGAGATCGCATATGGGCCAACTTGTTTCTCCATAAGTTTCCTTGAAGGTTGTGGAATATTTAGGTCCTTGGTACTTAGCCACACCAAGTCACCAACTTTGTACTCTGGAGTGTGTGCTCAAGTACGATCTGCATGTCGCATCATGTCATCACATGCTTTCTTCAATGCTGCCTCTGCTTCCTCTTGTACCTTTTGCATCTTAGATACAAAGTGTTCTACCAACTGTACTTTGACTTCCCTTCTGGGTTCTACTCCCATGCGAGGATGATATCCATAATTCACAAAAAAGGGTGACATATGAGTAGCCAAATGGAATTTGTTATTGTGGGAAAATTCAGCAATTGCCAGCCATTCGGGCCAGTCAGTTTGTCAGTAGTTGACAAACATACGTAGGTACTGCTCCAACTCCTGGTTCATTCTCTCTGTCTGCCCATCAGTCTGTGGGTGATATGCCGTAGATAGTTTAGTTTGAATCCCCAATATGTTGTTCAGCTCTCGCATAAATGCAGAAGCAAATTGTGGTCCACAATCAGAGATAACGGTATCGGGTAACCCATGTAACCGCCATACCTGATTTAGATAGAGGTGCGCCAAGCCCAATGATGAGGTTTCTGTAGTAGTAGGAATAATATGGACCTCCTTTGTAAAGCAGTCGCATACTACGAATATTGCATCGTACCCTTGAGCCTCAGGTAAACCGGTAATAAAATCCACAGATATATCTCACCACGGCGCTTTAGGTATAGGGTTCGGCATTAATTTTCCTGCAGGTTTTTCTGGAAATTTCTTCCCCCTCATGCATGTATCACATCCATCCACATACCCCAACACATACTTTGAAATTCCGGGCCACCAATAATTTCTCATTACTAATTCCAACATCTTCCATCTTCCTGGATGTCTGGCAGTTGGCGTATTATGATGTATCCGGACGATCTCCCTTTGCAAATCCTGATCCTTCAGTACATACACTTTTCCTCAAAACAACACCAACCCTTGTTCCTCAGCCCATTCATCTCCTTTGATATTACCTTTCTTCTCTCCCTTCAGAGCTTTCACGGCTTCCACTACTTCATCATCCATTTCCGAACATTGTCTAATTTTAGACAACATTTCCATTTCCAAGCTATCTATTAATAGATGCCCTTGACACATAGCGCAAATGCAAAAGTATTTGGGTTTGAGTAAGGTAACATTCTTATTGTCCTCCTCCACCCCCCTTTTATGATCAATACGTCTGGATAATGCATCTGCTTTCCTCATTAAGCTTCCCACTTTGTGGACCAAGTGAATGCAATAGGAATAGTGCCCAATGCGCTTGCCAGCGATTAAGCTTTTTAGCGGACATGAAGTATTGCAGATTTTGATGATCCATCCAGATCTCAATCTGATGCATACATCCCTCCAAATAATGCCTCCACGCCTCCAATGCTTGTATTATCCCCAACATCTCTTTGTCATGCACATCATAATTCCTCTCCACATCATTCAACCCTCAGGACAAATATGCACAAGGATGCCACTTGTCATCTTCGCACAGCATTGATAATACTGCTCCAGTAGCAAAGTCGGATGCATCGGATTCCACTCGTAAAGGGCGTGTGAAATCCACTGGGGCTAATATTGGTCCCTCCACAAACTTCCTCTTCAACTCCTCAAACGCTGTCTGCTGCTGCTCTCCCCACCTCCACACTACTCCCTTTCGCGTAAGGTTATGTAAGGGTGTGGCAATTTTAGAAAATTGTGCACAAAGCGACAATAATAATTTGTGAGTCCCAAGAAGGCTTGAACCTCCTTGACATGGGTGGGTGCAGGCCAATCTGTGATCGCCTGTACCTTGATCAGATCCATTTTCATCCCGTCAGGGCCGATCAATAATCCTAGGAACTCAATCTTGCTTGCCCCAAACACACACTTCTCCAGTTTCAAAAATAGATCATTCTCCGCTAACCTCCATAGCACCTCCTGCACTATCGCCTCATGATTTTCTTCATCCTCCGTGAATATCAAAATGTCGTCAATAAATATTATTACCATGCCTTTGTCTATTACGTCCTTGAAAATGTCGTTCATCATATTTTGAAAGGTTGGGGGACTATTAGTCATCCCAAAAAACATGACAAGCGGCTCGAAGGATCCTTGACGCATGGCAAATGTGGCCTTCCACTCATCTCCTTTCTTTATTCATACATTGTTGTATCCCCATTGTAAATCCAATTTTGTAAAGACTTTGGCTTTTCCCACCTTGTCAATTATTTCTGAGATCAACGGCCGGGGGTATGCATTCTTCACTGTCCACTCATTCAGATACCTATAATCTGTACACATCCTCTTCCTTTGGTCTTTCTTTGGCACAAAGAATATTGGTGATGTCTGCAGTGATTTTGAAGGTCGTATGTATCCTTTGTGCAATTGCTCCTTCAGGAATGCATCCACTTCTTCTTGTTCCATCGGAGATAATGGATATACCTTCGACTTCTTCGGCACAAACCCTGGCTTCATCTCGATCACATGATCCCATGGCTTCCACACTGGCATTTGCTCAGACTCCTTCTTCTGGAACACTGACAGATATTCATGATACACTTTTGGCACCCATTCCTCCACTGGCTTCTCCACCTTCACGATATTCTTGTCCCACAACTGTCCTCCACGAATTGCTCTAAAGGTTTGCTTCTGCTCTTCTTTCTCAATCATGACCGGAACTTCCTCATTTGGCATTTCCTCATCCTCTACTTCCTCCATAATACTTTCTCGGACGTTCTTTCTCTTTCTTTTTCCTTTTTTCCTTCTTCATCTTCCTCCCATACACATTACATTCCTTAGGACAACGAGTCATTTGTACTTTCCCAGTTTTCCAATCAACTTTGGGGTTATGCTTCTGTAACCATGGACATCCTATTATTAGATTGGTTTTCCCAAGATTGCACACTTTGAATACGGCTCGCTCCTGATGCTCCTGATACCTTAGTACCATAGTCACCTCCTCCTTGATAGTTCCTCCACGATTGACTGTTCCATCAATATTGTACACCATTATAGGTTGTGCCAGCTTGCATGTGTTAATACTGTTTCTGGTAATTAAGGACCAATTAATAAATAATCCTGTAGCACCACTATCAAGCAACGCTTCCACATCAATAGCTGCATGCGTGTCCACTGTCTTCAGTCCCACAGTCAAGGTGATTTCAGGTTCTATTCACACAGAGCAAATAAAGAATTTAGGGGTTTTCGGAAATGACACATGACAATTTTCTTTGTCATGTGATTGACAACAGTTGTACTCCTTTTCATCACATGATTCAGAATGGTTGTACTCCTCCTTGATTTCCTTTTCTGATTTGCTCTGGGTTTCCTCGGATACTAATACATTGTAACGATTCTGGGTCACCAATGGGGAAACCTTCACTGGGACTCTTCCACAAAATTCTTCTGCTTGCCTTCCTCCGGCTTCACTTCCTCAATTGTAGCTTCCCTAATCTTTCTTTTCTGCCTACAATTCCTAGAAATGTGTCCTAACTGCCCACAGTTAAAACATTTAAGTGGGGCTCGTCTCCCTGCTTGATCAACCTCCATTGCCTCTGCTGGTGCTGCTGACTCCGTAACTATAGGTGTCACTGCCATGGCCAGTGGCTGTGCCCTTGGAGCTTGTGCCTGAGGCGCCTTTCCTTTCTCGGACTTTCCTCCTGATGACTTTCCAAATTTACTACTTCTGTACATCAACTTTGACTCCGCCTGTTCCTGCCAATATTGCCGGTCAAGGCGCATTGCCCAGTTATACCACTCGTCCAACTTCTCTGGCATAGAAGGTAGTTGGTAGATAGACTTGAATAAAGAGGGATTTAATCCTGCTTTCAAAAACTCTACCAATGTGGCTTCTCCCATGTCCGTTTGCAAAGCTTCTGCTTTGAACTGCAAAATAAATTCATCCGCCGTTAGGGAACCTTGGCACATGGTCTTTAATTTAGCATTAGCTGTCGCCTTTGGATTAGGGTCTCCAAACTGTGCCTCCAATCTCTCCAGAAATTCCTTGAAGGTTGCAAATGGTTTATTTCCCACGGCAATTTGATTAATAGCCTCATTTCTCCAGAACTGTGCTTTCCCCCCCTGAATGTATGAGAGAGCAAACATAATCCTAGACTCAGCTGTACGAAACTCTGGCTTCCTCCCATGGATGTACAATACTATAGAGCTAATGAAGGATTTTGTATTCTCCATGGTACCATCAAAGATTTGTGGGGGCACGTACTTAGGTAAGCACGCTTTTCCATTTCTGGATTTCTCCACCGTCTCATCCTCCTGTGATATCCACTCCACCATCTCCTCCATCTCATCATCTCTTTCTCCTGTTGTCTCTGGCTGTACTTCTGCTTGTCTGGGCTGTGATGCTGCCAACACTGACACTAATTGGGACATTTGCACTGTAAGCACATCAATTTTTGCCTCTAGTGCTGGTATGGGAACAGGATTAGGGCTGGGATTAGAAGTTGAAGGTTCGGACATAATTGTAGAATCTGTGATGAATCACTTCTTCGACAAATTCAAGATTGGTTCTTTGAGACCTCTCCAAACGTTTATGGGTCACGTGATGGTTCATCAATTGTTTGTCAATTGTTTGTCAATTGTTTGTCGTTTGTCAGGCGCCTAATTTGACACTTCGGATCAATAACCCTTCCAACAGTGCCTGATCTCGGAGATAACACTGAATTCAGCTTGTAACTAAAATAGTCGTCTGAATAGAGTGATGTAAATTGTAACCAAACCAGATCCAATTGGTTGTCTGGTTGCAGCTGTCCTAATGATGAGCACTGCCTCTTGATCACTGGCAGTCGCAATGTAAGGCGAGGCCTGCCATCGGCTTATGAAAGAAAAGGTAGATTATGTATGTACAAGTACTTCTGGCTCATGCAGAAAGGATGAGTAATCGGATGTGGCATGGTGAAACAATGACATATGCGCAAGTAAGAGAAGGCGCACTGATATGGGAAGTTGTGTTCTTCTATTAGGGCAACACCCACTATCTGCTAGCTAAGAGCGTGTGGGTCCTCTCTACAAGAAGGGGGCGGGATCTGTGCTCATGATGGGGGAATTGATGGTTTTGATGCGAGCGGTTATTAATAGGTGAGTTTGTTGACAAAGGCCTTTCACACCGAAAGCATAGGTGGAATACCTAAGAGAACACAACTGGGGTCTCCTAGGCATATATTTAGGGTTTATATACTATGTTACATATATTGTACATTGTTGTTACCGACGCACTCGTACATGCACGTACATTTTGATGTGTGCAAAATAAAATTCTCATGCTATCAAAGTGTAGCATAATTTGGCATCATGTAGCGTAATTCGACATAATAAAATAAAAATGAAATTTTATTAGGTAATGGGGTGGTTTCCTAACAGGCATCTTTTGGGACTGTTCCCACACCATCCCCATTTGGGCATTGCTATGTCTTCTGCTGTACCTTGCTTTATAGAATCTTTAAGTTGTTATTGTATTTTTTTTGTTTCTTTGTGTTGTTGTTGTTGTTTGTTTCTATTTATTTCAATTGCTTTCATTTTATTATTGTCTTCTTTTCTATTTATTTTTCTCTCTATTTACTGTTATCCCCTGCTCCATTACTGTTCATCGCCTTCTCTGTTTATCATTGCCAGGTGTTGGTTCTCTGCTACTGAGCAGTGGAGAACCTCTTCCCTACCCCCATTTGACACTGCCAATTCATTTTATTCTGCATAATTGCTGGTTGTTGTTTTTTTTTGGGGGGGGGGGGTTTTGGGTTTTTTTGTTGTTGTGTATAATGGCAATTTATGTTCTTCTGATTTTTTGATACTTATTCAAATTCATTTTTAGATCAATCTCAGATTGCATTTAATCTATCATCAGTTCCTACAGGATTTACAGGTAAGAGTTTTATCACTTTATATTCTAAATTTATTGAATTTATTTTTGCAGATATTGGAGAATTTTTGTTACAAATCCTATATGTGAGTGGTTAAATATCATGTTAAAACCATATTTATTACAGTCCTTCCAGAAACTAATGAGAATCATGGATTTTTTTTCATTTTTTTTTTCACATGTGAAAGTAGTCAATTTCCTTTTTTAGAACCATCATCACTATTGAAACCATGGGCAATCGTCATATCAGTGCTGACCTCAAGGATTGCACACTCAAACTTTGGAAAGCTGGATGGCATCATTCTGATATCTGCTATGCTCTCTGTGTTTCTCAAGCCAGCCTTTATCAATGGGTACACATCTTTGATGAGTTCAGAACTATGACCAAACCTCTTTCACCCCTCACTGGCCAGCCTCGCCTCATCACTCTGGCTGTACTCATGGCTGTCAAAGAACTCTATGAAAACCACCCAGACACATATATTGATGAGCTTCAATGGTTTTTGGTGATCCATCATGACATTCCAATCTCAATCTTGGCTCTTCAAGAAAATTTGGAGAAGGCAGGATTGACAAGAAAGTTATTACACAAGATTGCATGTGAGAGAGATGTAGAAACAAGGACCAACTTTCTCCATGCAGTTCAGACCAAATTCTCAGGCACTGGATCTGAGTTTGTGGTGATTGATGAGTCCAGCAAGAATGAGCATGATGTTGCACAACACTATGGGTGTGCACCTATTGGACAGGCTCCACATTTTGTCAAACCTTTTGTTTGCGGTGAGTGTTACTCTCTTGTTGCTGCTATGAGTACCACTGGCTATATTGCAACGCGAGTACAACCTGGATCATTTGACTCTTTTGGGTTCTTTGACTTCATTGTCGAGGAGGTTGTTAGTATTACAGTAGTTCTCTTCATGCCGCTGCATATAGCTACTGATCTGACTTCTCAGCTTCCACAGATGAACACATTCCCTGATGTCCAAAGCATTCTGATATTAGATAACTGTCGAATCCACCATACTGATACACTACAAGAAATACTCAATGATGCTGGCATCATGCTCTTGTATCTTCCTCCATACTTGCCTGATCTCAGCCCAATAGAAGAGTCATTCAGCACTTGTATGTTCATCAAATTACCTCACAATTATATAGTTCTGACAGTCAGTTGACAGGGAAGGCCCATCTTCATCGCCATGGCACCATAATGCACAGGGCTGAAGATCCCATACTCATGTTGCTGGAGGCATGTGGATGCATTACAGCAGAGATGGCGACAGCTTGGTTTGAGCATGCAGGTTATATTGTTTGGTGAATGAAGTTGCTGCAAATTGTACTACTTATTACATGTCTGTTGATTACATGTGGAAAGAACACATGAAGAACATCTTGGCAATTACATGAGAACGTACTAGGTTGCCATCCAAACAGTCCTGGCATGCATATCTCAAAGGAACTTGCAATTCTTGCTCAACATCCGATCCCACCCCAAATGCTGAAATCCACCTTCATCATGCCACTCTGCACGTTCAAGCTTTTTGATTGGATCACCAGGCTGGAAATCTAATTTTTGTAAATGGCCACGGTCAGCCTTGGAGATCTCATAGTACAGAACTCATCCAGAGACACATGTCAGTGCCTTGTCAGAGAAGGAGGGAGAGAAGCAAGAGGCGGAGCAGAGATGGAGGCTGGAACTGCAAGTAGTGCGTGCTGATGAGGTGTTGCAAGAAGTGAAGCATGTGCAGCCATTTGTTGGTTCTGAAAAAGTTGAAGCAAGAGCAATTCAGTGATTGAGGGCATAGGTGCAATTGAGGTGTGAGGAACAGGGGCAACTGGAGCAATAGGAGGCAGAACAGAGGCTGGTACAACGGCGGGTGGAGAGGGAGTAGGTCTGGTCTTGATGCATTGAGAGAAATTAAAAAGAGGGGTAGCAGGTGACTTGTCAAGGGTTGCAGTCCCATGACCCTGGGTATACATGCATCATTCCGAAACAGAAACAGAAATGAGCACTTACAAGGTGGGAGGCCCATACCATAATTCTTCCAGTATTCAACTCAAACTGGAACCCAGTTTTGCTGTTGGTGTAGATGCGCTTTCCAGGAAACAAGGGATCATTATCCTCAGGGTACTTTTCTTCAAGCTCAAAGCACTTGGGACCAACTGCTTTGTCAAATGTTACCTGTCAGCAGCCTGTTAGATTGTGTCCAGGTTGATTGTATCCAAATGGTGTCAAACTCACACGTTGCTGAGCAATAGAATCAGTCATCTACTGGAGTTCTAACTCGTCATATGGGAATTTTGTGCCAACTCGTGAGGTTGAAATTTCACCAGTACCCCAGAACTACCTCAAAAAGTCAGCGAATGAATTGACATTCCAATATCTAAGTAAATATATGTACCAGAATCTCGTCAACCAGCTTTGTGGGAGGTGGCATGGTGAGGGTGATAACGCTGATGATACTCAACCCAGAAACCCAAACAAAACCCACAAAATGGCTTCAGATGGTATAACACGAGTCAGAGGAAGGTTGCAAGGCCCTCTAGATGTCACCTGTCAGACCGACCATCAAATAGTCATAAAACAACTGCTTGTCAAAGCAGTTCAAGGCTAAAAGAATGTGTTTTGAGACTTTGCGATGATTTTCGAGGGGTTGCAATGATTTGCGAGACTTTGCGATGATTTTCGAGATGTCGCAATACTTTTCGAGATGTCACAATATTTTTCAAAGAGGTTTCAAGGAATTTCAAGTGCGCAGATATGTTCGGATGCAAGATTGGGGGACTAGACGAGTAGTAGAAGTGATGAAAAGGCTAATCGAGGGAAGCGAGAGTGAAAATAGCGTAATGCGAGGAATTTTGAGGAATTTTGAGGAAGTTTAGGGTAAAACACCAAACTTCAGACTGAATAAGACTAAACTGTACTCTCAAATCACTGTGATCTGGGAGGAAGATGACGACTTTCTTGTTTTTCTTTGTATCTAGTACATCTTTTTATATAAAATAAAGAAAGTACCTAAAAAGGCTAGAGAACATGAGGCAAACATGTGGAAAACTCGAGGCAAAAGACAATATAAGTATATCAGAACAATAAAGCGAGCCTAGAAAGGGTGAATATAACACATAATGAAGAAATAATAAGAAAGAATAGCTAAAACCAGACTGTCCTTGTTGTAAATTGAATAGAAGATTGGAAACTGCTTTGAGTGGATTGTATGTGTGCACATGCAGTCAAAATGTGTTCGATATACTCAATATAGTGTCCCATGTGTCCAGCATGCGTCCAAAGATCATTCAAATAGGGAATACTGTGTCCAGCATGCGTCCGAAGATCATTTGAATAGGAAATACTGTGTCCAACGATGTTTTTCGAGGTTTGATGTTTTTCGAAGATTTTCGAAGATTCTTCTGACTTTGTTTGTGGCCTGATATTGGTGCGATATTGTTCAACAATGGTAGGGGATATGTCTGGCATGTGTGCGATGACCATTGGAATAGTGATATAGTGTCCGATGTTGACTTTCGATGTTCGACGATGTTCGATCACGTTCAACAATGTTCGATCGCATTCGACACGATGCTCGCGCTGTTCAATCGCGTTCAATATGATGCTCGACAATGCTCAACTGCGTTCGACAATGCTTGATGATGTTCGATCGCATTCGATACGATGCTTGCACTCGGTAGGCTTGGTCAGGAGTGGTCGTGCTGCTTCTGGGACCTCGTGCGAGTTATCCAATGTGATTAGAATGTGGTCAAAATGGTGAATCGGCCTTTGAGCCGAGGAGACAACCTATCAACGTGTGAAGCCTTGCCATCAAGTTCATCAATCATGATAGAAAACCCAAGAGCACCACCCAGCAATAGCGCCTCTGCTTTCATAGGCTTCTGTGGTTTCCAAGTAATCTTCGAGGCAGCAATATGTTCTGGACCTGGACATGGAAGTGTCATAGCAACAGATTGAAGAAAGTCATTGTAAGAGTCAGTGCTTTGAAATTGAAGAGGTCCACACTGAATATATTCATCGCTAGGTTTCTTTCCACAGGTTTTAGATGGAGCAGTGGGAAGATTCTGGCAGAGAACATGGATATATGCCGAGATTGTGAATGGTGGTTTGTCATCATCCTCATTATCGGTGTCAATGCTGGCCTTGTGTTTCTTCACGTGCTTTTTGGGTGGCTTCAGAGCTGACTCTTCATCCTCTACATTTGCATCAACATCACTGTCCTTCCTCTTCCTCTTTTCCGATGTGTTGCCAGCTTTCTTTTTTGTTGCTCGTTCCCTGGCCTGCTTTTGCCTAAGTTTCTTCACTAGTAGCTCAGGATTGCTAGCAAACCACTTTGCAGCTGTACAATGAAATCATGTGTTATATACAGATATCTTGAGTAGGCATAGCTGACCTGACGGAACCTCAGCAATAGTGTCTTGAATCATTGCATTGACAGTTTCATTGGCAGTCTGCACTATTTCAGGTTCATCTTCAGATATAACACCAGGATCATCAGATGTGGAAGCCATGGTAGAATAGACACATGCGTCAATGCCAAGCTGGATGCATTCAAAGAGCCAGTTCTCAAAAAGAAAAAGAAAATTGACTACTTTCATGTGTGAAAAAAAAAAGAAAAAAAATCTGTGATTCTCATTAGTTTCCAGAAGGGCTGTAATCTTTTGCAGTCTCAGATGAAATTTCTGACTTGGATGGAATTTCCAAAATTCCATTCAAGTCAGATTTTAATTGGAGTTTATCTCTGAATTTGGGCCCTTGGTACCATTATGCAGAATTTATCTCTGAGTTTCAGTTTAACCCCATGGGCATTTATCCAGAGTTTATCTCTGAGTTTAAGCACTTGTGCATTGCAGAGTTTATCTCTGAGTTTCAGTTTGAGCCCATGGGCATTTATCCAGTGTTTATCTCTGAGAAACCAGAATTAGTTCATGCAGAGTTCATCTCAGAGTTTCAGTTTGAGCTCATGGGCATTTATCCAGAGCATGATCAGTATCAGAAAATATCAGTTCAGAACCAGACTCTGTGTACAGCAGAAAAAAATGACAACATTTATGTCAACTTTCCAGCACTATTGGAATTTTATATTAGATGTTGGCTTGCTGTCCAGAAATGCTTCACTTTTATACTTCAAAAAGATTTTATCCAAGTTAAGTGTCAAGAAATTAGTTTAAAATTGAAAAGAAATATGTTTAGGAAGCATGACTTTCTTGCATATATGAAAGATATCAATGGTGCTCAAGTGGTAATGGTAAATCTCACTCCAGTGCTTTGCATACTTGTAAGATATCATATCTTGGCTTTTCATATCACTGGTTTAGATGCAGTTTTATATTTGTATTTCAAGTGCATGGCTTATATGATTTCAATTATGAATTTACTGGTTTGCAAATTTATTTCATGCCTTAAATTCAATCACAGTAAGCTAGTAAAATATCTATTGGTGGGGGAATGTCAAATATTTTTACACTGGATGAACTTTCTCCATATATTGCTACAGAATTGAATGTTAGTGTGGATACAAAATTCAAATTTCTGAGTTACATAACTAATGTGGCTGCAATTGAACTTTATAAGAATATAAATTTGGATATCAGATACAGTAAAATGGACTGGGAGGTTTACAGCTGTCAGTGATTATCTTCAGGTTCTTGCCAATGGATTCAATCAAGTATTGCAAGGAGAGCTTTCTCTTGAACTGGCCAGAGATTCCATTAGACAAGTTCTTCATGATGACTATCCTGAAATGTTTCCAATGGGACAAACTGGAATAAGTGTTGGAGATCTTGCATTGAAGATGCTGCAATCAGATAACCAAGTAGCAGAGTCCTATCTAACCTGTTTGCAATGCAACAAAACCACTGAGCCCAAATGGGATAAAAAGTTTGGCTACAAGCTTGATGCTGATTCCAATACACCACCTTCTACAATGAAATGGCTAACTAAGCTGGAAAGCAAGACAAGGAAAAAGTGTCCAGATTGTTCTTCAAAAATGGTTAAGAAAGTCTCTTATACAGAAATTCCCTCATTGTTGGTACTTGAATATCCTGACTTTGACATTAATGCAAATCTTAAAAGTTGTCATGAAAAAAAATTAGTATTAGCTATTTATTCAGAATGCTCCTTGATCTGTTACAACCACCATAAACAGTGGTAAACACCTCTGCTCAATGTTGCATGCAACATCAAGACTGCATCTTTGATCAGACTTCACCATTGCAAATGCTTTTGGTGACTCTAGGCCTGGCCTGAGTTGCTAAGAGATCCATCCATCCAATCTCTGGGGATGTCCTGGTCATTGTTTCTGACAATGACTGTTATTAGTCTCATTCTCATGGGCTTTGAGGATCCTGACTAGGTGAGTGCAGTCAACAAAAGAGTAGTCTGGGTCCCTATGGGGGCTTAGAGTGGGTGTGGAATGCCTACTTCAACGCTCACCCATGTCAATGCGCTCATTCAGCTGGGGGAGGTCTGGCTTGGGAGGGGGGGACACTTCCACTGGATTGTTGGTTGTCCTGGAGGCCACCAACCTCCATTATCTGTGAGTCTCTACTACTAGGGACATGCTACACTGACTACCTATTCAGAATACACCATTGTTAAAAGGGGCCAGGTGACAGTGCCCTCTGGTGGCTAGGTCAATGCTTGGGTGGCCACTTCTCACCACCTACTCTCTACCTCTGGCACTCACTCCCTAGGGTGTCCAGAACTGGGTCCAATCTCCTCCCACTAGGCAGCAGGATATGCAGCCTGCTTGCCCCCTCAGAGCATTTGGAGGTGATGTCGGGTGGGCCCAGAACTGATGTCTGGGCCTGGCTGTTGTCAACCACATGCTGCGTATTTCAATTACTATCATCATCTACCAGCACTAACTTGCTCTCAATGCCTGGATGGCCAATCAGAGACCAATGATCCAATGATCTTATGCCTCTGGCAGCCTTTCAAGCTTCCTATGCAGCAATACAAATGGCTCAAGCTGCTCAAACAGCAGAGCCTCAATCTGGGGAACCCTCATCCCTAGTACAGCGCTGTCGTCATCCCAGATGGCCATGCCATTACTAGTGTGGGGCATTCCACTCCACCCCCATCACCACAAGTCCACTGGCTGCTGTCGGGTGGGTGACAAGTGTCACTGCCCTCTACGTTCTCCCCGCTGTGGGGGGGAAGCTGTTATCAAGTGCATGTGCCTGGAGCACATTTACTTGAGGGCCACAGCCCCCTGCCTACAGCAGTTCTGGTGAGTAACCAACTGCCTCGTTACTGTCATGCATGCTGAGATGCGGTAATGGTCCATCTCATTCACCTGAGGTGGCCAACCCTCGCTGGCTGGGAAAGTAAATACGGTTACTCTTCCTCCCTTGGAGGGAGGATTTATGGTGAATTGACACTGCTCGGCAACTGCTCTGACTTTGGTTGGATAAGCGGCTGGGGGGACCGGGCTAGCTTCTGCAGGGGGGAGGCCCCCCTCCAGATTATTGCCTTTCCTGTCTGAGAGGACAACGTCTGTGGCACTGCCTGCCTAAAGTGGCTAAAACAAGGGATCTGGTGTGGGGTGCAAGCAAGGGGAAGGTGTAGTCATAGTAGTACCTCTGTTTGTATCCTGGCCTGCAGACTGCGAGCGAACCCTGGGTTATAAATGTTTGACCCAAATAAAAAATAAAAAATAAAAATAAAAAAATATTTATTCAGAGAAGTAAATATTTGTATATGTAGATGGATGGGTGGGTGGATGGATGGATTACATAATAAAAACAATCAAAAAAGAACTCATATTCGCCACTCGAAGTAGTGGCCCACTACTCCCATGTGTGATTCTGGATGCATCAGGGCGATGCATCCTAAAGAGGGGGTGATGAAAGGGGACTAGGGGGTGCCCTGTGTGTTTCTCCTATTTTTTATGTTCATCCTATATTTTTCCTCACTTCATTTCCTCCTATTCTTCATTTTCTATGATTTTTCCTTATTTTATTACTAATTTCCCTTTCTATCACATTTGTGCATGTTGACAGTTTTATATTTAGAGGCAGAGTACCCTTTCCAACATCTACCCCTTGGTATGATGTAATTCAGCAGCCTTGATCTGCCTATCTCTGCCTTTTCTATTTTTAGGCTATTATTTGATTTTTGCAATCTTCACATATACTGGGCATTGGCAAAGGGGTCCTTAGAGTTTTCTCTTTGGATTTCCCTTTGCTAAGTGCATCTCCCTGTAATATGTACCATAATTTTAACTTTGGATTTCCCTTTGCTAGTCCACTAATCAAGTGGTCTCTAAGGTTGCCCTTATAGTTAAGGGATATGGTGGAGCAGAAGATGGTGATGCCACACTATTTGCAAACCACTGAAATGCCAGCAGACTTGTTGACAAAGGCATTGACAAAACCCCAGGTTGAGAAATTGCAGGCATTAATGGGCTTGGAGAATTAGGGGGATGTAAATGGATTGAGCAAGTGTTTGATCAGGGGGAAGTGTTGAATACTGTGATGAAACACTTGCTACATAGTCCAACAGACTTGTTACTATACTTGTTACATTGTAGATATTATGAGCAAAATTACTTTACTTCATATCTCGCTTCATACTTAGAGAATGGCAGGGGTAACCCTGGGGTATTTTGAGGCTACCCTTACCCCTACCCTTCAAAACCCTTTACCCCTGGCAAGGGTGAGGGTTTTGAGGGATGGGTAAGGGTATGCAATGGTATGGGGGGTATTCATTACTCCCAAGGTGCATCAGGATTTAGGATACTATGGCCTACTGTGGAACTGGCACCCCCCCTCAATCAGCACCCCCCCATATCTCAGTCATTTGAGACACTACAGCCTAGTTACTTCACATAAACCTGTCTAGATGCAATTAGAATGGATTCCCAAAAATTGTGGTAGAATATACATTATTGGACAAGTCCCTTCACCAAGTGCATTGTCACCACTCATCACTTTTGCCATTGAATGGGTGTCAAACATTTGGCAGTGGAAATGTGTCAAGCTGGTGCAAACAAACATTGTAATTAGGTCACTTACTATCATTGGGTAGGTGTTTGAAAATTTTTGAAAAATCATCTTGGACTTGTACTTCCCAGCCAATTTGGCCTTCTGGCTTTCTGTAGAAGGTACATATGCTTCTATTACATCTATCCATATAAAAGAATGGTTAGATAAACAGTGGAGAGAGCCTTGCCAATGTTGACAGACTCAAAAGATGGGTGTTTGAAAATAAATCAGTCACATCAGTCATGATCCCAGGCAAGCTGATTCAGTTCCTGCTCAGCATTTACTGCCAACACATTGCAATGCACTAATTAAACTGTACCCATCTCTTGTAAATTTCAACATTACAACATGAATAATACAATATGGACAATAGAAGTTCAATAGGAAAGGATTACTATGAGTGTAAAGGATAAGTATTAACATTGTAATAGGGTGGAATATGGACAATGTAGGGAGGGGGTATTGACCCTGGTGGCCAGTTCGATGGTCCTGGATGACAAGCAGGTGCATCAAGGTTAAATTGATGATTCTCCAAGAAATGACTGTGCTGATAGTTTGATGGTAGCATTGCATTAGTGATGTTGCAAAGTGGTTGCAAGGGAGCAGAGTTGGCAACAGAGGTGGTGGCAGGAGTGTGCACTGTTTGATAAGCCTGTCAAGCAAGTTGAGGAAAGAGGCTGATATAATGAGGACTGGTGTGTTGTTCTTCATTCTCATCAAAGTAGGCATTGATTTTGGATTTGGTCTCAAGCAATACGACCCTTTAGAAAACAGATCACATGAGTAAAGCCTGAGCATGTGAGTGCATGCTGAGTTTGTCTTAAATTTACTCACTTCATGACTTTTAATTTCTCTTGCTCCTCACATCACCTAACTGGATAGCTGACTAAGACTTGTGCACTTGCTACGGCCTCTCCTGAGGACATGTCGTATCTTTTCCACTGCCTCTGGACTCTCAACCCCCTCTTCTCCTCAAGGATCACTCATCTTGATGAGACACATGGTCACATACTTAGCCATCCCCTCAACAACTTGGTCCTCAGTGGTTGAGGCTGCATGAAGTCCAGATCACAGCTGCAGATGCCACCTCTGTCACTATAACACTGCTTTGTCAAACCTACAATATATACTCAGCATGGATGTACCTGTCTAGGTGTTTAGAGCTGGTGGGATTTTGGATTAGCAGGGCACTGCACTAGTATGGTGGAAACACATGGTGTCGATGGGGGGTCTCTACTGGCAGTATGCTATCTTCTATGAGGTGCGTCAAGAGTTGTCACAACGTGTTGCCCAGATTTTTTGTTACATTCCCATGTAAATCCTATATTATTGGCCAATACACGTGTTTTCTCCCTAGAACCTTAGGACAATTCATTTCCACTAGTTTACTGCACTGTTTGATGTCATACTGTCTTGATTCACCCCACTGAATGCTTAAACTTCAAAACTTCTTGCTTAAGTTGGAGTACATGTGATGTGGGTGTCATGTGATCTGTTTTCTAAAGGGTCGTATTG
The DNA here is from genome assembly GCA_026075535.2 of Tricholoma matsutake. Taxonomy (NCBI): domain Eukaryota; kingdom Fungi; phylum Basidiomycota; class Agaricomycetes; order Agaricales; family Tricholomataceae; genus Tricholoma; species Tricholoma matsutake. The sequence continues at coordinate 8,013,057 of AP026543.1, read as the reverse complement.
CAGGTGTTTTGGATTTGAGGCCCTCCACCCTACCCTCTGTTGAAATTAATCCCAGTGATGCATGCTGTATACATGAGGCAATACATGCAGCATACGCATGTTACTGCACTTACTGCGCATACATGCAGTAAACACATTCCTGAGTCATGTGACATCCTTATTATTATGTATATAAGGAGAACCTGTACCGTAGTAGGAATACAGTGTTCTTACCTCTGCTAACCCTAGCTGTAAGTCTAAGTAAACCCCAGGTAGGTTGTAAGGAATGTGTTGTCTCTTCCACTGTGCAGCGTATATAGTCTGCTCCAACAGGTTATGGGCCCTGCTGGGCACGTCGCGAACGCACCTTAATTGGCTGCGAACAACGTTGACTTCATCGTCTCCAAATTATAACCTTGCGCTCTTCGTGAGCTGCATTGTGCTCCCTGCAAGCTGCACATAAAACCTAGGTTGACTAGGGTTAACCACTCTGAAGGAGTGTTTTCTCCTGAGAACGTTAAACGTGTTTTATTGAGTAAAAAGACTGATTGAGTGCTTTTAACAGCTGCCACCACAAAAACATGTCTTCAACTCTTGAGAAACTCGTTCAAACTTTCGACGGATCAAATTACATTCAATGGGCCGACTCAATGAAGGCGTGGCTCAGGTCTCAGGGCCTCTGGCAAGTAACTAGCGGGGCAGAGCAAAAACCGCCCCCGGTGCCTCCCTTGATGGCGACGAACGCTACTTTGGTAGCGGATGCTAATGCCAAGCTCCAGACCTGGAGCAACAAAAATGACCAGGCCATTGGTAGCCTAGTGCTCCGCCTGGCCCCCTCCATTCGGCAGCGTGCCAACTCAAAGGACACTGCTGAGGAGGTGTGGGATCTCATCTGCACCGATTATGGTGTGGACGGCCCCTCCCAAGTCTTCGCGGACTTTAGGTCCGCAATAGCGATCAAGATCCCGGCTGCAAACCCCGCACCAGAGATTGCTAGAATGGCAGACAAATTTGAGCACCTTACGGCTGCTAACGTCGCCATCCCCGAGCTAGTGCAAGCAATGATTCTACTTGCTGCGATGCCGCGCGAGTACGATTCCTTGTCCGCAATGGTCCTTAACACGACTGCTACTAGCGCCTTGACATTTAAACATGTCAAGGACTCCATTGTCGCTGAAGCCTCAAGGCGCACAACAGTAGGAAAGCCCGCTGGCCAGCCTCAGGCCAACAAACTTTCTGCTGTTAAGCGCAAAGGGGGAAACCCCAAATGGCAGCCCAAAGAAGGGTAAAACAGCAATGGAGACTCATCCCGAAAGCATGGACGATGTGGGGACAGAAAGACTAAGGAGGAGAAGCCGAAGGATAAACATACCCACCTCGCCTCCAAAGCCTATACCACCATAAATGGTAATGGCACCATCATACCGCCGATGCCGCTTATACAGCGCATTGAAAGACGTGAACACACTCCCACAAGGGATCCTCGCCGCCGACCGCCTGCACAGGCATATACGGGCGCGGCCTCTACCTCTCGTTCAGTTTATGCCGAATATCAGCAAGCTCGAGACACCCTCGAGCAAATGCAACTTCTGCGCAGCGCGAAAAATCTGCAACCGCTGGAAGAGCACCTGACGGTGCGAGAAGGAAAGAGAAGAAGGATAGAACCAGAACCCGAGTCTAGGATCAAGGAGGTAGAAGACGATACCGTCTCCCTCGGATCTGAACCTCCGGTGTCTGATGAGGAAGTGTGGAAAGCCGTCGACGAAATGCTCGTCGATGAACCCCTTGATACAGGGGCGTATGATGACAGGTCAGTCCTTTTCCCTGCCACAAGCACTAAGATTAATATTCCTATGAATACAGCGAACTTTTCATGTGAAATTTTACCGCTATTAAATGTATCATGGAATTATTTAGATCTTAATATATGTGCTATGTGTGCAAAGGGAGATTGTAAGAAAGGTGCCAACTGGATCATGGATTCAGGCGCATCAAAACACTTCACTGGTGAAATAAAAGATTTCACTTCTTACGAGCCTTTACCGAGAAAGGACTCTACCTTGGTCCAAACGGCCACTGGTACTACTCATATAGTAGGAAAAGGAGCAGTCTTCATTAAACACCAGGTAGTATGTCACGGGAAGTCAGAGACACGTGAAACGCGGTTATACCCCGTCTACTACATACCCAACATTAATACTCGATTGATGTCAATGGGGGTCTTTTTACAAGACAGAAGTGATGTGCGTGGTTCCTCCGCACACATTTCATTTATCGAACATGGAAATCCAATCATGCATTGTGTCCCTCTAAGGAGGAATGACACGATCTATTGGGCTCGGACTCATATATTGAGCACCAAAAAGGTTAATGTCGCGACCATTTATGTCACTGACTACTTGACTTGGCATAAGCGACTTGGACACCCATCCAAAGAGGCGCTAGGGAAAATGCCTAAAAGCACCATAAAATTCCCAAGGAATTTAATTATTCCTAAAGACAAAATTATATGTCCAGGGTGTGCAGAAGGGAAAATGACCTCAAAATCTTTTCCCGAGTCAGACTCACGAGCTGACAAATCCTTTGAATTAATACATTCCGACCTAAAGGAACTCCCAGTACTATCGTACCACAAACATAAATACTTCATTGTATTTCTGGATGACAAAATGTCACATATTTGGGTCCAATGTCTCAGAAAGAAATCTGACACTGCTGCAGCGATTAGACAATTTCAAGCGATGGCTAAAACCCAATATGGCGCTACAATCAAGCGCTGGCGTGTCGATCCAGGGGGGGAGTTCAAGGATCGTGAGCTACAAAAACAGCTCAAGGACTTAGGCATCAAAATAGAGATGTCTGCACCCCACGTTCATCAACAGAACGGGCACGCAGAGCGCACCATAAGGACAATAATGGAAAAGTCGCAAACCTTGCGATTCACCGCTTGTCTACCACAATCATGGTGGGAATTTTGCATAGAACATGCAACACATTTATACAACCGAACCCCAATAAGGCGCCTGAAATGGCTGACACCTTTTGAGGACCTGACAAAGGTCCACCCAGATCTAAAACAATCTGAAGGTCTTTGGTTGCGGTGCTTATGTCTATCTACCAAAGGAAAAACGTCCAACAACATTATCTCCTCGATCGGAGTTAATGATGTACCTTGGAGTAGAAGATGGCATTAAAGCATATCGTTTCATGCAACAAAATGGCGCAATATTCATTGGTGCTACGGCACTATTTGATGAAATGATGTTCCCATGCTGTCCCGGAGCTAAAACTCCTGCCAAGACAGACCTTGGTGATTTTCCACCTCCAGAACCAGAAGATGACGACCACTCATCTGGAATGGATGGCGATGACCCTATACCACCACAAAATCCACCCCTTCCTCCATCATTAGAAGATGATGATGATGATTTACCAAGTGAGCAAAAGGCGCATGACGATGCGACTAACGCTCCTCCTCCACCGCCTCCAGTTAACACTGAGGACTTTCGTCCAAGACATGAAGATCAACAGGAATGGCAGCAATTGCCCCATTGATCAGGCAGGCAGAGGAACATCCCAAACCGTCCTGGCAATACCTATGGAGAACAGCGACTCCCCTCTGACATAGAGAGAGACATTGCGCGTGATCGATATTGGAAGAAGTCTGTGGGTCAAGATTCGGATCATAACCGAACACATCCACGACCTCAACAGCAAGAACCGGTTGCTGGACCAAGTTTGGCACCCCACGAGAGTGTGCCTGATTCCAATAATCAAGAACATGATTACCCAATGGGGGAACCGGATGAAGCAGGTTATATTAAAAAGATAACCAAGGAAGGTGGAGATGAGCTTATCCGCTGGCTGTTATCAAAAGCAGTCATACCATCAAGCGGAAAAAGCCTAGTTCCAAACCAATTTCGCGATATTGCGCGCCTACCCCGGCAGCAGCAACTTGAGTGGAAACAGGCTTGTCATGAAGAGTTAGAGGCTCTTCGCAAGCGACAAGTCCATGATATCGTCGATCTTCCACATGATCGGAAAACGATCAAAAATAGATGGGTTTTCTCCGTGAAATCGGATGGAAGAAAACGAGCCAGACTCGTGGCCAAAGGCTTTTCACAAGTCGAAGGCGTTGACTTTGATGAGATTTTCTCACCAGTAGTCCGCTACAAGACCGTACGCCTCATGTTTGCCCTTGCATCTCTAGAAGGCATGTATATGACTGGTCTAGATGTAAAAACCGCATTTTTATATGGCAAACTTGATGAGGAGATCTATATGGATCAACCCGAGGGTTTCAGACTCGAGGGTAAAGAGCGCAAAGTAATGCGCTTACGCTGAGCATTGTATGGCCTTAAACAGGCTTCACTAGCATGGTGGAAAGAGCTAGAGGCATTTATGCGCACCATTGGGTTTGTGCACGCCAGCTCCAATGCCAGCATCTTCATACACAAGGATCCTAAGACAGGCAGCATCATTATTGCGCTAGTCTATGTTGACGATGGCTTGTTCATGGGCAAGAACAAGAAACTTGTGGATGAAAAGAAGAATGCTTGCCTGAAGCATTGGGAGTGCCGTAGTACTGAAAAAGTCACGGAATTCTTAGGCATGCGCATCACCCAGACTGCTACAAAAGTCAAACTCGATCAAACAGAATATCTCGCCAAAGTGCTCGAGAGGTTCGAGATGACAAATGCCAAAGTTGCCCCCACTCCGCTCCTGACTGGCTACAAACCGTCGGAGAACACAGCGATGCCAAACGTGGCACTTAGATCGAAATATCAGTCTGTGATTGGATCTTTATTGTATCTGATGCTCGGAACGTGACCTGATATCGCTTACGCAGTAATCAAGATGTCGCAATTCTCGGCTAATCCTAGCCAAGAACATCTAGACAAAGCAATGTACATAATGCGCTATCTGGTGGGAACCCAGAAGTACAGTATAGTCTATGATGGAGAGAAATCCGAGGGGCTGCAGGCCTTCACAGATTCTGATTGGGCAGCTGACACTGTCAAGCGCCGATCTACAACGGGTTACTTTGCTACTCTGGCAAGTGGCATTGTGTGCTGGCAGTCCCATTTACAAAAAACTGTAGCACTGTCATCCACAGAAGCTGAATATATGGCTCTCTCCGACACTTGTCGGCAGATAGTGTGGATAGAGTCCTTATTCCAGGAACTTGGATATACACTGAAGCGTGTACCAATCTGTGCTGATAATCAGGGATCCATCTTTATTGGATCAAATCCAGTTCAGGAAAGAAGGACCAAACATATAGACATTCGCTACCACTACACCCACGAATGCATAGAAAATGACAAAGTCACAGTCGTTTTCATTCCTGGAAGTGATAATCCGGCTGACATGTTCACAAAGAACCTTGGCGCCGTCCTATTCAGGAAATTTAGAGACTCTCTCAGAATTACTTTTGAGATTCAAACTTAGCTGCTTAGAGCGCTGTACAGTTTGAGGGGGGGTGTTGAAATTAATCCCAGTGATGCATGCTGTATACATGAGGCAATACATGCAGCATACGCATGTTACTGCGCTTACTGCGCATACATGTGGTAAACACATTCCTGAGTCATGTGATGTCCTTATTATTATGTATATAAGGAGAACCTGTACCGTAGTAGGAATACAGTGTTCTTACCTCTGCTAACCCTAGCTGTAAGTCTAAGTAAACCCCAGGTAGGTTGTAAGGAACGTGTTGTCTCTTCCACTGTGCAGCGTATATAGTCTGCTCCAACACCCTCAATTTCCAGCCCCAGTGTGTACGCAATATCTTGAAGCTCTGCCTTCTTTCGACTGTTCATTGAGCCAACAAAGGGCTCATTTGGGTCCCACTGCTCACACTCTCACTGTTGCTCCTCTTCCTCAGCCTGCTTTTCATTTGCCCTTGCTTGCTTGCATGCCCCTTCAGCCTCTGCTTCAGTCACCTCTCTCTCACACTGCACCAGCCCTTCTTCTGAATTGAGCCACCTCACATTGGTGTTCAGCTTCCTTCTCTTTGACTTGGAGGTTTTCCCATTCAAGTGGTGCTTGAGGCTGCACACCTGATCAAATGCCATAACAGCATGGGCAGCAAGCTCTTTATTCTTCTGCAACCTCACCCTCGAGTGCACAGATATAGGCTTCTGTGTCTCAGCCGTTTTGGAGCTTTGGAATAAAACCAAGATGGTGGAATGGATCCAGGGTTGAACGAGGAAGACAGCTGTGATGGTGATGGCAAAGCCAATGCAGCTGATTGTGTAGATGTCACAGATGGTGTTGATTCATGAGTTCCACTTCTATCTGTGTTGCTCTCATCCTCATTGTCATCAGAATCAGGTTCAGGATCATTGTCTGACCAAGACTGATACTCTGGCCACTCATTGTTGGCACAAACTGGATAACTGTTGGGAACACCCTGGGCAGTGCTCGAGGTGTCATTACTAGGGACAAAGTCTGTATCACTAAAGATATCACAGTTGGTGGGCCAAATACCGCTATTTCAGAATGCAGCGGTGTCCTTAAAACTTTGGTGTCATACATCCATGTAATGTTTGACAAACTGATCTCTTCCAGGTACTCTTCCATGTCATCATTGCATCACTCAATCCATGTGTGTGCCAATGGACCAAAGACATCAACATCAAGGGGCTGGAGCTTGTGGGTGGTATGCAGGGGTAGCAAGAAGAGAATAATATTGTGTTCCTTTGTGAGATGAAGGAGCTTGTATGCCTGGTGGGATCCATGGCCATCATAGATAAGGATAATAGGTTTACCAGATACATTTTGTGCCTCAGCTTGAGGGATAAAATTATCTTTGAACCATTCAAAGCAATAGAAGTCACTTGTCCACCCATTGTCAGAAAGTCCGATGCTATAACCAAGTAAGCTTAGGGTCAATGAGCAATCCTGAACTTGAAACATACAATATCTTTGGATCAACCTCAAACCATGCTCATTCATGCTGTTGTTTGCCCTCAAATATAATTCCAGGGACAATATATCCTCCATCTGCTGTGACACATTCCACAATTGTGACAAGCTCCAGATTGGCACTACAAAGTTTGTATTTTGGGTGCTTGCTACAGGGAACAAAGTATTTCTGTACCTGAGCCTTGCAACCACCTCCACATTGGACACCCTTCTCATCCATATTATAGATATTCTCTGGGGGTATATCATACTTCTTGATGATTGCTTCAAGGAGGTCAAAGTGACACATGACTAGTGTTTAAAGGTCCAGTCCAGTCTGGTTTTTAGCTTCCAAATGGGGCATCAACTGCAACCAGTCTAGGACCAACACAGACTTTGGGGGACTGAAACTGGACCATTTAGGACCTTATTTGGTCCATGGACTGAAAAAAGACTGGTTTGGACTGGTCTTTTGTTGTAAAATTTTTTATAAGGAATAACCCATATGTATCTCAATAATTGTAACAGATACCTTAAATGTATTATATTGATGGATAGATATTGTAATTCTCCATAGAATGTTTTAACTTTTAAGGAATTCCACCAAGATTTGACTGAGATATGGCTAAAACTGAAGGGACATGCATTCAAGTTGTGGTTTGTAGTTTGTAATTTGTAGTTTGTAGTCACAACTCATTTGGGCTGTTAAATCAATAAAATCACATGGTACAGATGGCTAGGTGTGTTTTTGCTATGTTTATGATGTTATATGGCTGTACAAAAATAATATAGCTCAGGTAATAAGCAATGCAATCAAAGTTGTACAAAATACTTGTACAAAACTGTTTTTGGTCATATCTCAACCAATTCTTAACCATTTTTGATGATCCAGGGACCAAAAATGAAGTAAATATATGTGGGAGTAAGGTCAAATACACATTGAGACAAAAGACCAGTTGCAACTGGTTTAAACTGGTTTTTCATCAGTCCTACTATATTTTTCAGTCCTATGGACTGGACCTGCAAACACTACACATGACTGTTGGACGATTGAATGCTTGGGCACATTTGGGATCCAGGCCTGAAGGCTTCCCAAAGACAACCTCTGGATGATGTGAAAAGAAACTATGGATCCAGGTTTGGCCAGGTTTTTGTCCACAAATGTATTCAGCCTTCTTTCAGACTGTTTGTTTGCTGATGCAATGGCCAGTGTCAGAGAGAAGAATGATCCATTCAATGTGGACATTTCCTGCACAGGTGAAAGAAGCTGCTGGGCCATGTGAGCAATCCTATTGTTCCAATGTTCACCAGAAGCATGGTTATGAAGAGTACCCAGACAAACACTAGTCTTATATTTCACATTGAGGAACTGTTTGAGGTTAGGTTTCTCCTGCTTTTGGAGGAGTTCAACACCTTCTTGGATGATTTCTTCCCTTTTGGAGTCAGAGAAGCTTTTGAAGGCACAGAACTCAGGCAAGTACTTACAGGGAGCATGATCAATCAACAAACTAAGTTTGGATGCGACATGATCTGAGCAATGTGTACTTCAAACTCTGCTCACCAGAATTGTCATGCTTGTTTCAAATTCACCATTGAACAGGCTAGAGCCAATCCCTACCCATAAAATTTGGTACAGAGCTTGTATTCTATATAAGGATCATGTATATATATAAAATTTAGAGATCACGGTCCATCAAAATATTTCTGACACTGTTTCCTTACAATCAGTAGAATTTTTGCTTAGCATTCCTATAATTTCACCAATACTCAGTCAATTTCTGCAAAACATATTTATGGCTATACTGATAGGTACTGTGAGCACCTATTCTGAGAATTCTGAGGTCCCAAGAGCAAGGGAACAAGGACTAATATTGAGTTTTCAAACACCTACCCACTTTCAAACCCAGCACCAGGGATAGTAACCCTGGCATATGTAGCTGGCATGATGTGACATTTTGTGACTGCCAATTGGGGGTGCCAGTTCCATGGTAGGCCATACTGTACCAGGTCAGGAAGTGGGCCACCCTGTCTAGTGGGCCACTTGGCACTTTTCTGATGAATGATGCCACTTACTGCTAATCTGTTATGTGCCAAAGAAGTACCTGTATGGGACACATCACCAGCAGAAAACTGGAGCTGAAGTCATGTGATAGTTGTTTCCAAAAATATGCCCGAAGATTGGGGATGGCCCCAAAATGCCAGTTTCCTTAAAAGGCATGTGATGTTGAAATCTTGGGATGCAGGGCACAACAGGATTTCCCAAAAATTCTGAAAATATTTGGGGAAGTAGAGAATATATATGTCAATGTCATAGGGTCAAAATATATAGAACTGTGTTAGTAGCTACATGGTAAAATCCTTGGTGGTCCACTTCATAGTCATCTCCAATTTGTGGCCCATGTGGCAAATCATCCACTTAACCCAATCAAGTTGCTTTTTGTCTATTTTTGTGGTCTACACAACATCTCAGGATACTTGTCCATCCATCAAAATACCCAAGCAAGTGGCAAGGATCAAACATTCTCACCTGAGGACCCTTCACCCTTAGGTGGCCCATTTCCTGCCCTTTGACAGTACTATGGTCAGAAGGTTGACCCAAATCACTTTTACAATCAATGTACTTGGAAAAATGGACATCTGGCAACTTTTTGGCTGTAACAGCCTTCTCCACTAAATTTTCTGTGCAGGAGTCATAAATAATGAGCTGTAAAAATGTTAATCAATGACAAATTCTCCTGAAATTTTGGCACAAGCTGTACAGAAGTGTCTCATTAGACTTCTTTGCTGCTATCTGATGTAAATTATCTTTCTTATATACCCCTCATCAAGTGATTCTTCCTACCCTCAGGCCCCTCCCAAGGGTAAGGGTTTGCTGAGGGTATCAATTCAGTACCCTTACCCCTACCCTCATCTACCCTTGACAAATACCCCCAGGATTTTGCATACCCCTGCCATTCACTATTCATACTGTAGCTATTACTTCAATTCTTGGACTCAGACATAGGGGGTAACGCAGACATGATATAGTGGACACCTACTTTCATGCCTCGCAGTTTCCTGGCATGACAGGACCAAAAATATGGATTCCTACTATAGGAAACTAGACACTAGATTGATTTGGCCAAAGTGCAATACACACTACTATTATTAAACCTGTGTTATAAGTGTGTTGCAGATAGTGTTCAAAAGTCTGGTCCAGTCCGGTTTTTTGACTTCCAAATGGGGCAACCACAATCGCAACTGGTCCAGGACCGACCCAGATATTGGGGGGACTGAACCGGACCACCTAGGACCAGTCTTTTTCAGTTAATGGACTGGAAAAAGACTGGTTCGGACTGGTTTTTTGATGTAAAATTTGTCATGCTAATATAAGCCATTTGTATCTCAGCAATCACTACTCGTAACCTTAAAAGAATAATTTAACATGATAGAGCTTGTAAATACCCGGCTTTTGATCCAATTTTTAAGAGATTTAATGAAGATTTGATGTAGCTATGACTGAAACCAAATTACATCTGCTAAAGATGTGGGCAAAATGGAATGTGACAACCATAAGTTATGTGAGGCATATCTTACATTGATGGATGGTGAGCATATTTACCTACATAAAATCTCCATACCCAAAGAATATAATGAAGCAAAATGATCAAAATATGAGTGAGTTAGAATCAAAGTGATTCTGATACAAGTTGAAAACTTGTACCAAAATGAATTTGGTCATATCTTTCTCAATTCTTGACCGTTTTTGATGAACCAAAGGTCAAATTAAAGGTAATAATCATGTTTACATGGTCATGTAACGCACATGACATTTAACCAGTTGCAACAGGTTTAAACTGGTCTTTTTGTGGTCCTACATTATTTTTCAAAATGAAAGACCTGCAACTGGACTGCAAAAGACTGGTCCATAAATCTCATGGATGGCATGTAAACAAAAGGTTGTTGCAACTTCATCCTGTGAAGCTGAGTATGTTGCTGCTTTTGAGACAGCCAAGGAATGTATCTGGTTGCAAACATTACTTCATTCCATCAATCATCAGCAGTCGCCCCCGACAATAATCTACTGCGATAACTCTGCTACCAAGACCTTATCTGAAGACCCTCTCCTTCATTCCTGCATTAAGCATGTTGACATCAAATACCATTTCCTTCGCGAGCACATCCAATCCAATGAATTACAACTTACATACATCAACACCCATGAGAATGTCACGGACATGTTCACAAAGGCACTTGATGTCAAACAATTCACTTACCTATGTGGCTTCCTCGGCCTCCACTAACTTGATTCCATGCAAGGAGGAGTATTCATGGTGAGGAGGAGTGTTGAGAATGACACCGTGAGCGGATGCGAATGCCGTATTGCCAAATACGGATCTCGGCACGTTAATTGATGTGTGTCCTATATTTAGCGCATCCCTTTGATGCGCATGTTTGTATCCGTGTCACGGATACCTTTGTACCATTCTTCTTTATCTAACCTGACTTGTATATATACAGTAGACAGATACCAGATCACCTCAGTCACTTATACAGAGACTGAGGTGAGTAACGACTTATTATTTAGTAGTGATCGATTACTTACTGTACTTATAGTTCACTCTTGTTGTACTAGGTACAGTACTAATAAAGTCACTTATACAGAGACTGAGTTCACCCTTGTTGTACTAGGTTGATTTTCTACAGGCTTCCCTCCAACTCCTTTGAGATGGAGAAAATGCTGACCACAGTACCCTGATTCAATGAACCAGGCATGCCAATCCTTTATAACCCCTTTATCAACTTGGGCTTTGAGGTAACAGGCATGGACCTGCAGAGATCTTGGTTGACATAGAAACATCATGAGCTTTCTTGTTTCAGAAACATCTTCAGCTTGAAAAAAGCTGTCGATTGCGCTTTTTTCCTGAAAATTTTAAGGGTTGGCCAAATATTTTGGGGTACATTTTTCCAGATCATTGCCAGTGATTGCTAGCAAAATCGGCTCGTGAATATCAACTCAATAGGTCCTAAATAAGATGTTCCCACAATATTTAGAAGTCCGTAGGTGCTGGATCTGGGAATGATTATTTTTGTTGACTTTGTCTGTCCACCACTGTAAGCATCACTGGTTTTGTTGTTATTTGGTTTTGAAGCCCCCGTGAGAATTGAAGCAAGCTCCCCATTACGTAGGCACTCACAACAATTATGCAATTAGCTGTAAGTCGAGTTCTGAATCAAGATCAGTCACATAGTTTAGTATACGGAAAGTCATCCAGAATGCACGATATATCGATAGATTTCTTTTAAATTTAATATCAACAAGAAATCCGCACAAATCGGGGCCTTCCGGGCCCTTTTTGATTACTACTTTTCAGAAAGGGGGGGTACGACCGAATCAAGTGCAGGAGGAAGCGTAAATGTCTTCTCAGAAAGAGGTGTGCTCTGCCCACTATTTCCGGAGTTATTTCCATTCGCGGAAGCTTTTACGCCCAGGACAATGCCGCGTTCCTTCTGAGCTTGTTTGAAGTACTTGGTGCCTCCTGCATAGAAGAACACCAGCCCTCCGCCAATGATAACATGACCATAATATGCGAGGCGGGACCATGCGGTAAAGGAGTTGCTTGCAGAGAGAAGCATGAACGGGGAGGCAGCGTAATTGAGGATGGCTGCAGAAAGCAAAGAACCAATTACATCGTAAAGTATCTTCGCCACCGAAGGCTGTTGACCGGGTGCCGGTAAGAGGAGGGGCCTAATGTTCGAGCGCGCAAGGCGGGCTGCAGTGGTAATGAAGCCGCCCATGAGGAATGTCAGATAGTAACCGCTTGCAATACCATGCTGCGGATTGAGAATTAAAAGCTATAATCATCAAATATGAGGTGCACACGGACCCAGAATGCACTCGTGAAGAAAGTGATCATGCTGCTTCTGAAACCGGGCTTTTTACCCTTGGGCGTTACGCGTTTGTAAACACACTCTCGAAGCCACACATTGGTCTTCATGTTCCAAGAATCAAGAAGGACTTTGAAGTTGGAAGGAAATTCGATTTCAAGGACTTTCACATTCGCTGCGCCCTCCCAGAGGGACTGGCCTGACGAATCAAAACCGGTGAAGCCAAGCCCAGTGATAATACTGGCTCCCTGTCGAAGATGTTAAATCTACGTCATGAACAGGGTTTGTACCCTTACCTCAGTAAGGGTCCAAATTGCGTAGTACTTTGCACGTTCAAAGAATCCATAAATTTGGAATAAGCCAATGCTAACATCAACTTTCGTCAGACAACTAGGGTATGAAAAGACGAGCAAGAGCGGTGTACCGTACTATGATGTTCTTCTTTGCGAACGAGGGTTCCAAGGCTGCTGAGTAGTTGTGCTTTGCACCGAAAACGACGAATAAACCAAGGTACAGCAAGCCCATAAACATCTTCTTGTAAGCGACGCGTTTCCTGCCAGGGGGAAGCTTGCGCCCATTCTGCATCTTCGACTTGACAGCGGGATCATCGAACATGACCTCACCAACTAGATGTCTATATTCCGATAAGTCGAGGTACGGTCCGACGAGAATGCCAGGGAAGTAAAAGCTGTGTTGAACCCGAGGGGAAGCATTATTATGACTAACGCTTCGTAACGTGCATTAGACCTACGTATAACCCAGAAATTCTAACAGAGAAGGATATTCTGTGATCCGTTTTTCTACTTGCCATTTGTCCAGATCCTAGCCGGTTAATGGGTCAGCTGGTTGACCGACATCGCTTGAATGCAACCACGGACCTCCCTTGGCCTACGTCCATCCCATACATTCCAAGCAAATGTCGTTAGTTTCATTGTGAGGACCATTTGAGGTCCGGTAATTTCCATTGTCTCGTAGCTCAGTTGGTATATAGCACGTATAACATGGCTGTCAAACCTTTCAGAACTCTGTTTCCTCGAGCTGATTTCAACTTACTTGACAGTCAGATGTCCCATCACAAACCTGGAAAGGTAAGATGCTAACATTAGTTAGTGCCACAAGCTACAACACGTACACAAAGACGACCCATGGCATCCGGGAACTGCGATCAACTTTAGCAATGAGGTATGTTCCAATGATACTTGCGAGGAGTTGAAAAAATCCAGAGTATAGTTTCAATACGGGGAAAAAGAAAAATAACGCGATAGTGATACTGAATAGATGCCTTAGTGCAGGTTGTGTGGAAGGGATGCGAACGAAGAGGTTGCCAAGTGGGTATGCAATTAAAAGACATGAAATGAGCTGTGCGAGGAGAGTCAGAGGATGATTAGGCGCTTCCAAAGTGGATGAGAACCTTTATCTGGTCTACGCTGGCACTGACCAGCTGAGCTACAGGCAAGAAGAGCGCATCCATAACAGGCCTACGACGTAGGAGAGTCTGGGGTTATGGTAAGAAGGAAGATGGAACTGAAGGGACCTGGCCTGCGAGAACCCTGCAGAAAATTTATGTACGCGGCGCCAACCCTCCCCAAAGGTTTTTACGACCCTGAGGCCCACCAAGGCCTTAGAGAGGCTCAAAGCTCCAAATTAGGCAATCGAGGAATACAATATTATGTCATCCAAGTGTATTAAGTAAGTACTATTCTCTGGCTGCCTGCCATTCTTTCAACACCTCACGAACTTTCTTTACTATTTCTTCCTTACCTACACTTTGCCCAAAAGCTTCGACAAACTTCCCTTCAGGGTCCATCAAATATACAAAAATTGAATGGTCGACTAAGTAATCGCCCGCTGGGTCTGCATTCGGCGGGGTGGAAAAGTAGACACGATATGCTTTGCAAATTGCTTTCGTCTCCTCATACGGACCAACAAGTCCGATGAGCGACGGGTGGAAGTCTTTCAGGTATTTTCCAATACGAGAAGGGGTGTCTCGTGCAGGGTCAACCGAAATGAACACAGGTTGAAAAATAGTACCGTGTTCTTTTTCTGTCGTTTGGCCTACTAGTAATATAATCACGGCCAAGAATGTTCTGAACGCACCAATCACATCCAGCACAGTTGTTATCTTGTCCAATTCTTGCGGACAGATATCGGGGCAATTCGTGAAGCCAAAGTAGACTAGCGACCACTTGCCACGGAGATCTTTCTCTGTAAATGTCTCACCATCTTGCGTCAACAGTGTGAAGGGTCCTCCTATTTGGGGTCGGCCAAACTGTTTGCTGGCACGTTCGTTCTCTACTTAAAGGTAAAGTTGCGCGCCGATGTAGTTGGAAAAGCTATCCTGACCCCGTTGTTCTAGAAGCTTTGCCTTTTCATAACGGAAATAGAAAAAGAGCCCAACCCCTGCAGCCACGAAGAGGGCCGCAGACTTCGGAGTAAACACCTTACAGTCATATTATTTAACTGTAACCAGGGAACTGAATGACAGCACCTACTCCCAAAGAGTTATGGCTCGGATAACTCGAGTAACGACGTTGTGATACGGAGGTTCGGAAAACGCTCAAATTATGTGGAACGGGGAGTGGTACGGGCGCGTAAGCGCGCCATGAGCAACGCTGAAGGGCGCATCGAGAGGAATTCAACATGGCGAAATATAGGCGACAAAATCAAACATCGCCAAATCATGACAAAGGACAAGTCAGCTAGGTGGATTACATAAGTGGTAAACTTAGTCTTATGTACTCTCAGAAACATAGATAGCAAACGATGACCGTAAAGATCCCGTTTATAACAGGACAAGGTAAAGAGAAGAACTATGAAAGAATATCCGGCTAAATCTCCTCATATCTCACCGCTTTCAGCTTATACCCCAATCGCCGGTCAAGTCCAAGACCCAAGTGAGGTCAAACCTAGTCTACAAATGCAGCAACCTTGTGGACTCGAGCACCCCACCAGAATGATCTTTCAAGACGCAAGATAGGCCACGACGAAGATCTAAAACCTACCACTCCTCAGTTCGAAGGTCGGAATAGGGCATACACAGTGTTTTTCTTGTTTTTTCACGAAAGTGATAATAGTTGGCAAATCCCTGGATATTGACATGAGCACCTGAGAATACTGTGTGGTGAAGGTTAATGCGCCCACAGTGAATTCAAGGCAATAAATGCGAAGTTGCAAAATAAACAGATCATATACGAACTATTAAGGTATCACCAGGCATTCATAAAACTACTCCCTCCCCAACTAAGCACCTCGCTACATCGATCAAACGAGAAACGAAATGGGGGCTTTATCAAGAGGTGGTGTCCACTACTTGTTAGCGTTCAGAGCAGCGGCTCCCATGACAGAGGGAAGATTGAGCCAATTAATCCAAGTACCCGCTATCCCACTTTCCACCGAAAATTCGAGATGTGCGCGATGGGCTGCCAAAAGGTGTGTCACAAAATGGCAAGCCAGAATGAACAGCATCAAGAAGAAGATCGCAGTGCGGTTTCTCAGCTGTACGGGAGTTTGAAGCGAGATTAGACCTGGAATTCGCTCAACAAGAGAAGGTTTGGGAGGTGCGAAGAACGCAATAGAAAAATCATGGGAAGATGATGGCGAAGAAGGCGTAACGATGATGGCAGGTAAAGATGATTTCTCCGTTGCTAGGGGTAGAGAGAGATCTTGGATTGTCCATGATTAAAGAATGACGAAGAGAAAGACGAGGGGAAGCATACCGAGAGGGGCGGGAATCAAAGTGTAGTCCAGACGATGGGGCAACCGATGAAGACGAGGAGCTTTTGAGGATGGAAGTCAAAGAGGAAGAAAGGGAGGAGCAGTGAGGATACAAACCAGGACGAGGCATTTTAAAAGTGGCAAGGGTCTTTGCGAATTGAATACAAAAAAACGAGTGTGGGCAGGCGGCAAGCCTATTAACTTCAAGTAAGTACGGAAGGAAGGAAGATTGTAAACTTCACGTGATCCAGCATGGTTCTCCTACAGTCTCCTCATTTACAATCGTATTCTTCTCCGCTAAGGTCTTCAAGCTCATCGTCACAAGCATATATATTGTCAATAGCATGTCTTCCCGCTCATTATGCTGCCTCTGCTTCTCCGCCGTCAAATACGATCGATATCTTCGACAAATCAACACTACAACGAATACAGACCCTTGAGGGACACGGAGGGGCAATCACATCTTTACATGATGTGCAGAATGTCGCCGGAATCCCTAGCATATCCCTCATGTCTTCTGGGAAAGATGGAAGCGTCAAAATATGGGATGAACGATCTAACTCTCACAGTATTAAAAGTGGGTAGTTATACAACCACCCAAGTTCGACTACTCAAAAGACATCGATTGCTTACGCAGTGACAAATCTGGGTGGATCACGTCCTCTCTTATGCTGTGACCTTTCTCTGGACGGCCTGACAGTCGCCGCAGGCACAGATTTACAGGGTGATGAAGCGCTAATCTTATACTGGTATGTATAAATTCTACGTGGGAGTTACCATTACCTCTGAGTGGTATGGGCAGGGATCCAAGACAACCTGCTGTACCTCTACGCACTCATGGTTCTACTCATTCGGACGATATCACGACTCTATCTTTCCTTAATTCTGGGCATCGCCCTTCCTTCGGACCACGCCATATTCTACTTTCAGCATCATCCGATGGTTTGATCAGCACTTCGAACGCAGATGAGGATGACGAAGATGAAGCTGTACTTCATGTTGGTAATTGGGGCTGCAGTATCTCCCAAGCTGGTTGGATGGACTCTCCATCTGGTCTCAAAATCTGGGCCGCGAGTGATATGGAGACCTTCAGTACTTGGTCGGACGAGGTTTTCGCTCTTCTGTTCTGACTAACAGCCGACCTTGACATTTCGGACAGCTCGACCAACTCCAAAGTCTTGACATTCGAAGTCCATCTGTGCACAATTCAGGACTGACGTGGGTAACAGACTATTTGATTACGTGTGCCAGCAATCACAATGTTGCACTTGACCTGGGTGTCTTTGTTGGATCGAATGAGTATGTGTGTTCCTCTGGCTCATGCGAGAATGTCAGCTGAGGTTCATCCTTAGAGGAGACGTTGCATTGCTCTCCAATGCTAACCTATCTGTCTCAGATGCTCCGTGGTATTTGCACAGTCTGTGGACAAATGGCCATGTCGGGGTTGTTCGATCCCTCTTGTGGGACCAGGAGGTACATGCTCCTCCGAAGATTTGATGCAAAAAGGCTAATAACGATGTCACGTTCAGAACAATGTTCTTGTCACGGGGGGCGAAGACAATAATATCCATGCGTGGACGTGCATATTCCCAGAAGGCAATTTGCAGAGTAACGCAATGGATGTCGACCCCCCTTTGCGAAAGCGTGGTTTTGACGAAGATGATGGACATGTGCGTGGTTCGTTCCATCAACGCCTCCTGACTGATATTGTTGTACAGGAGGGGAAGAGAGCCAAACGATAAGACTCTACCAACTCACGCATGATGTCGTGCGCTCGATTAATACGACTTCTGTCACTTTCCAATGCAGAATTCTTTGAATACAGCATCTAATACGTCTTCGACGTCTACCAGGCCTGATAGCTTGCCCACAGCCTGTGCAGCATACCGCAATTCTTCCGCCCCGAGCACGACGTCACCAGCAGCTACACATATATTCGAGTAAGCATGAACAGCAACATGGATTTTCAACGCACAAGTGTTGAGAAAGGCCTCGAGAAACCGATGCGCCGATTCGAGATGGACACGATGCCGGGTATGGGTAATCAAAGGTACCTCGTCGGTATCAAGATCAAAACTATGAAGAGCGTATACGGTGAACAAACCACTATTGCTGATCGCAGTCGTCTTACCGATCCTTTAAAGACCGCGCTAAGCCGGCTACGAAGTCTACAGCTCCATCTCCGGTGCTCATGCTTGCTATCCAAGCGATCTGGGTAGACAACAAAGGACTCATCTCCGCAGAGATCTTGAATTGCACTAAATCCGACTTGTTGAATAGGAAAAAAGTCTTCGATGTGATCAGTGGGCTCAATGATCGTGGAACACAAATACGAGGACCATGGGTTGTGTGTTCGATGGCATCAGCTAAAGATAGTACACATATAGAGACGTCCGCAGATCTGACTCTGGTAATTGAAGTTCATCAGTATACTCATGTCTACGACGTGTCAGAGAAAAGGCACAGACGCGTTTTCCGCCCGCTGGACGCCAATCTTTTCGACCACATCTTCCGTTTTTCGTAAACCAGCGGTATCGGCAATGATGACTGGGAGACCCCCGATATCAAGGGACAACTCCATGACGTCCCTTGTTGTACCTGGAACAGGTGTTACAATGGCCGCTTCACGCTGCGCTAATTAGCAGTGGTGTAAGAACTTAAACAGATATACAGGAGCCAGTCTTGCCTAAGAAATTGAGGAGACTGCTTTTTCCAGCATTTGGAGGGCCGAATATGGCGAGTCGAATCCCTGAGCGAATGATCTCACCTCGACGTTGATCGTTCAGATACTTTCGAATCGTGACAAGAAGCTCTCGCGCTCTTGATTTCGCTATTGCGTAGTTAGCTTCGCCGAATGAAATTGCTCGCTCCGAACCTTGTTCATAGACACCGTCTTCGAAGTCTTCACCCTCACCGAAGTCGATAAGCGCTTCGACATTTGCAAGGCAACTTATGATACCTGCCCTCAAATCATCGTAACGGGCCCGCACAGCACCCTGAACTAGTCGTTCAGATGACGTGCATCAAAGAAAGGAGCGTAAAAAATCGCACCCCAGCGGCTCTCAAGGCAATGCGTCGCTGTGTCTCAGTCTCTGCATCAATAAGATCTCTCAGTCCTTCAACTTGCGTCAAGTCGAGTCGACCACTTTGGAAGGCACGTCGAGTGAACTCTCCAGGCTCAGCGGGTCTGCAGAATTCGAAATGAGAGAGCGCAGCAAGTACGGATGAGATAATGGCGCGACCGGAGTGAAGATGAAATTCCACTACATCCTCTGTAGTGAATGACTTGGGTGCTGGACGAGGGGATATTCATGTTAGTCCAACCAGATATGAATAACCTCACCTTGAAAAAATACCGCCAGTCCCTCGTCCAGCAACTCTGCTCCCTTCTCTGGGTGAATAATGCGACACCGCTGCAGCTTCCAGGGCTTCGGAGCGACCTGCTTATTCCAGTAACTTTTAACCATACGCTCCCAGACGAGCAACGCATCTGGGCCCGAGATCCGGATCACAGCTATGCCAGCTTTGCCTGGGTGGGTAGATAGTGCGTAGATAGTGCGCCGTTGTGCATCGGACCAAGTCAATTTTTCGTGAATGACTCGTGCTTGGGAAAAACGACAGCTTTCACCGATTGAGAAACGGTTGATTGTGCGCTTTACGATTGGCAACACCGGACGTGAATTTGTGTATCGGACAGCACGCAGCAGCGACGACATAAAAGCGTACTGCAGACAAAATGCGGCACGTGCCAGTTCGCAACTCTCACTCATCCTTCCTCTCTTCCCATATCCATTCCGTTGGCTTGACACTAAACATCTGCTATCATGGGTCAATCGCGTCCGTATCATATATCGCATCCAGAGTGGCCTACCACTGCCCTAACTGCTCTGGTCTATCAGCTTCCCAGTTCATGGAGGACATGGAGAAGCGGTCCAACTGTATGTTAACTCTTTACATGACCCATCATTCCATCCTGCTATGTCTAATCCGCGGATCAAGTCACACAACCAGAACTCGAACGATTAAAAAAGCGGTTTATGAAGCTTGATAGGTGACTAAAGTTATGTCATTGGAAACGTCGACATAACTTAGATGACCATCATACTCAGTGATGGCTCAGGATCCATTGATCGAGAAGAATTTCTGCAAATACCCCAGATTGCAAGCAACCCTCTAGCCTTGCGGATGATTGCAATCTTCGATGAAGAGTGCATTGATTTGATTTGTTACATTAAACATATTAAAGTTTCTTCTGACAGTGGTGGTGGAACGGTTGACTTTCAAGAATTTGTTGGTGGTTTGAGTGCATTCAGCAGTCGAGGTGGACGTGAAGAAAAACTTAGGTGTTAGCATTCTTTTTGATACATTTACCATTGCCTCCATCAGCGCCATGACCCTCC
Organism: Tricholoma matsutake; assembly: GCA_026075535.2. Classification (NCBI taxonomy): domain Eukaryota; kingdom Fungi; phylum Basidiomycota; class Agaricomycetes; order Agaricales; family Tricholomataceae; genus Tricholoma; species Tricholoma matsutake. The sequence goes on along the minus strand of AP026543.1, from coordinate 7,992,187 downwards.
TCTATAGTCGCTTTTAAAGTATATGACGTTGACCGGGACGGCTTCATATCCAACGGCGAACTTTTTCTGGTGCTGAAGATGATGGTCGGTAATAACCTCAAGGTCCGTCTGTATCAAGTACAAACCCGAATCCTACTAACTACTGTTCGTCGTAGGACCAACAACTTCAACAGATTGTCGATAAGACAATCATGGAGGCAGACCAAGATGGAGATGGGAAATTGAGCTTTGACGAGTTTACGGTGATGGTTTCAAACACGGTGCGTCCCCGCTCAGGCTCCAATCCGATCTCCCGCACCTTACAGAAGTCTCATAACTAGGATATTATCAAGCAAATGACACTAGAAGACTTGTTCTAGGTTCCTTTTTCCAGTTTCGTTGTATCCTCTTTTCTCCGTGCATACCCTATCACTGGATGACGTTGTCACTACCATTACCTGCACTACATTGGTTCGAGTTCGGCCCAGCCCCACATCCTGCTTTCCTTGCCAGTATTTATGAAGAATCCTTTATTCTGTATAATAACCTGCGACTGCAGTGGTAACTTCTGATGACTGAGGACCTCGTATTCATGTCGAAGAGCCGCCCTGATGCGACGCAAGCCAATCGTTCGACCTATGTCGAAATATCGATGATCAGCGAGTAAGTACGTTCGCTTATCAGTAAGTCTTGTTTGACGATAAGCAGGATCTTCGCAACGTCGGTAATCCCACCAAGGTCCGCCCAGTGTGGCCTATGCATGCTGCAGATAGCGAAACCAATGGTCAGCACACCGTTTGTTTTCAATGTGTCTACGAGTTGGGAAAAATATATTGCAACGAGAATGGGGTTCAGTTGAAAGGGACGACGGGATTGCATATTGTACATACGATAATCTGGTTGATGGCAGCTAGTCATGTCCACTCGATCCTCAAAGTATATTCCTCAACATCTTTCAGTCCTCCAGCTTCCCAATACACCATTGCTGCATCATTTTTCCTAACACGGTCATCCTCCCCTGATTGTAAAGTCATTTCCGTCGCAACCGGTACAAAATGTCTTCCTACCGCCCGACTGCCTTCTACGGGTGAAGCCGTCCACGACAGCCATGCCGAAGTCCTTGCACGTCGTGGTGCTATTCGTTGGTTTTTGGAAGAAATTGGTCGGTGCCATGACGGTACGACGAAAGTCAGAGACTCGGATATGAAGTCGAATACAGCATATCAAACGGACTGGATCTGCCAAAGCTCACAGCATGGCCGATATAAACTGCGAGACGACGTGCAAATACACTTATACGTGTCTACTGTTCCATGTACGATAATTGAATGCGCCTTCAGTGAATGGGTACCACCCTCATACTACAATTTCTAAAGGTGGAGACGCTTCCACGCGTTTGCTGGCTTGTATGCAAGACGAAGAAATGGCTACACTCAAGGACTCTATGGTCATTCCTTCTCTTAATCCAAATGCAGCATCAAGAGGTCGTGACGATTATTCTCGCCTCGGTGTCCTTCGCACCAAACCTGGCCGCGCGGATTCACCGCCGACGTTATGCATGTCGTGCAGCGACAAGATTGCATCGTGGAATGTTTTAGGATTTCAGGGAGCGTTGGCTGCTCGTTTTTTCGAGCCGCTCTATCTGTCAACGGTCGTCATTGGAGAAGTCCCGCTGGACATGCAGGATACGGTGAAAGACGATTGTGAACGTGCATTCTGGAAGAGATTAGAACCTATACGTGGTACGTTTATGCGACTCATCAGTCGTAATCATGTCTCAGCTTAGGCTTCCAGATCTACCCCCAGGATACATATTGCATACACCCGCTATTCAGTTCACTTCTCATGCTTTTACACACTCCCGCATTGCTGTGGGAGGAGCGCCATCTATCGGCGGATCATGCAACGAATGTATGTTCAATTCCTTTCTCAGTGATTATTGAATAATAAAATGTTCGCATAATCAGCCTTATGTTGGATTGCCGACTCCGAAAAACCTCACGAAGTACTAATAAACGGTCTCAAACGTGGTGTTCCCCCCAAACATCGGTTTAGAGACAAGTCGAGGCAGGTTTCTTCCCATCCTATTGATCTGTTTATCTCTACAGACATGTTAGGCCGCAGGTATCGAAAGTGTCCTTGTTTCAAATATATATGCAGACATTGATATGCTTAAGACTTCCTACGACATCGTGAGTCATACTTCCTTCCTATGTCTTTGAAGAGGCTAGTTGCTAACTAGCGATAGACCGACCTCGACATACTTTCATGTCAAACAATCCATTACAGAATACCAAGCTGCAAGGCAAGCATTGGTTGAGGAAGGTTGTCCCTTCTCAGGGTGGAGGATAAGTGGTGAGCGATGGGAGAGCTTCGATGTGAATGGCGAAGGTATCGCTGAAAATTGTCTATTCTGTCCTAAAGTCTTATTAGTCGGACAGGCAGAACTACAACATTATAATATATCAGAAAAACTTATAACTATCAGAAAGGTCATGCAGGGGCCGTTAGTTATGTGTACTGAGGGAGAGCAAACGCAGAGAACGAGAACATGTCTAATAAGTAATATCAGACAAAATCCACCGGATCACTGCTCCTTCTTCGAATGCTGCTGAGGAGATAGCTTGGGGCTTAATTCTAGACGTGTTACGCTTGGCAGACTTCCGTCAACCAGGAGCGGCGACGATCCCACAGATGACGCGTCAGAGTCACTTTGCACAGGACCGAGATGGTCAGGGGTGGAGTTGCCTGACCGTGCCATGGTTTCAGCTAGTTCTTTGCGGAGCTCTTCCAGCTCGCGCTCGAACCTACACAGAAAAAGAAATCAACTATGGTGACATAGCACTACAAAAAAAAGGTGGAAGGTGCTAACTTGCGACCAAAGACTTCGATGTAAAAACCTCCTCCGTTCCAGACGCTCACCGCGAATATCAGAATGAGGAAAACACCACTCCACAACGAACTATCGTACAGTAGGAAGACAGCAGGGAGTTCGGTCAGGACTGCATAGACTGGTTGCAGCGACAGATTAGAAGACATCAGCTGTGATTTGTGAGAAAAATCTACCCAGTTGACCGCCCATGAATGAGGCCTCACGATACCCGGGCGGTACAGATGACAACGCCCGACCGATGAGTCCATGCTTGTCGTTGAGAAGAAACGAAAACGATGTTGTGCGTTGGCCTGACTCAATCTTGGCACGGCGGTCAACAAGAAGGAACTGTTCAATCCCAGCCTATTGTCAACAAAAAAAAGGCAAATTACTTTCTATGGGGCTTACCTTCCAATACAACAATTGCCAGATGAGGTCTAGGAAAGTCAGCTACGGGAACTGAGGCAGCATCGACAACACTAACATATCGCTCCAGTCAACAGTAGAGCCCTGACTGGCTGTAGGTGTGGGAGGGCATGGAGTGCAGGAAATCGCTCTGCGGCATTGGGATAGAAATGCCTATGTAAATTAGAAAACCTGAACTAAGAATATGAAGACATTTAGCGTACCTGATAACCGTAAACGATAAAGGTGCATAAATATGGACGAAGAGCGACGTAACCTTATCCTGGTCGTGAAATACCAGGCTATTCCGCCAGGTAATAACTGCACTCGCAAGGGATCCATGGGATAAACAATAGCAAGCCACGAAAAGAGACGGATTTGACGGAAGGAACCAGATAAATATGAAATTGAGGATCGTAACGTAATAGCACAGGTCAAATAGAAAATAATGCCATGCGCGTTTCTTGTATTGATAGAAGCGTAGAGGGAGCAGATAACATCCCTGTACCGTGTACCAGATATGCATCCACCTGTGTCGCGTAAATTTCACAGTTCGCGAATGAAACGAAAACATGACGTACTGCGGTGCCATACCGAACATAAGTGCAGAAATTACTAGGTTCATGACGCCGAAAAAGAAGGACACCTTTTCACGCGTGCGGACGACTTTAGCAGACTGCCATGACGCAGCAAGACCTGTCATTCTCGTGGAAAGCTGTGAACCAAAAAGTCCGACGCGCCTCCAGGTGCATATTCGTTGACTGCTCATACCTTCAACTTGAAACTCTTGAACTCGCGTTCGAAGTGCTCCGCCAACATGTCACTCGACAAGTCCTTGATGGACAGGTCTTTTATCTTGAATGTCTCTTCAGCCTTCATTTTTAGCCTGTCGCTGTGTTTCTGGAGTTTTCGTTGGAGGAGGTCGACATGTGAATCAAAGTAAGTCTCGACGGTGTCTGGATACACCAGAGTCAAATGCCACATGGCGATTTGCAGTTCGGGTTGAGCGTACCCAGAAGAGTAAAAGCACTGGTCCAATCTGAAGATTCGTCTCGTACACGAATCCTCTCGAATGGTGTCAAGAAATAGCCTGAAGATTGCTTTTCAGACATTGTTTAATACAAGGAAGGACAATGGAGAGAAAAGTGGATGGACGTGGACCGCGGTGGCCCTAAATGAGCAGTTACGGCTTACGTAACAAAGCCCTCTCAACACACTCTAATGATTGGAAAACTTGGTAACGTCCTTTTCTTCTCTTCTCTTCTCATTTCATTTCATTTCTTCTAGTGCACCTCGCCATTGACGCCCTCATTATCAGCGCCTTTCTTGCTGGCGTTCGACGAACTACAGGATTAACGTGTGTCTCGTTTCTTTTGCTGCAAAGGCATTCACGGCTCAACATCATCATCATCATAGGCCTGCTCTTTCGCAAGTCCCAAATAAAGATGTACGCCGTAAGTCATTGGCCATATATTGCCTATCGTTTCCCAACTAGTCTTCTAGAAATACTACGGTCGTATCTTGAAACCGGTATTGTAATTTCAAGGCATAGCAGACCATTCACTGAAAATATATGCAGGGGAGTATATGTTTGATTTCATGGTAGTCATCCTTGGGGTGCGTACTTGGTCCCATTGATGTTGACTTGAGGCTCATTGGTGCCACAGCGCTCGTCCTCGTTCGAAAGGAGGCGATGAAATTACATTGCTCTTTCACATTTACCATAATTGTTGATCTCACAGTATCATGGTGCTTTGCACAGATTACATTGTACTTACAGAACCATCACTTTTGTTTTTCCTGCAACAATAATTGCACTCCTTGGCATTTATACTTTATCCAAGGAAATTGTATACAAAGAAATGCAGCACGAGAGATCCCAAAGCAAAGTCTGCAAATGCTCTATAGACAGATTATCAAAGGGCTTGGAAAAGACTAACACCAGCCACAAACCTCTCTGGCGAAACATCTCGGAATTCATTTTTGTTCTCTGGATTGACTTGGGACCGGAGTGATGCAGTTAGGACGAATTGACCAACATTGCTCGAAAAACTAAAGGAATCATGAGAACGAATATCGAAGTGCATTACTAGGCAACATACCCAGCCAAGAAAGCGTTGAAAGGATAGTCTGTAACTATGACACAGTACAGAAACTGCGCGATTCCAGACAGCATCAAAAATAAAAGGAATGTGTCGATGAATTTTAGTCTGTCAGACGTCTGGACATTGTATGCTCTCCAGAGCGTTTGTACAGCATTTGATTCCGCTGCAGGCTTTGCTGAGGACGATTTGGGGGACATGGGTTGTTGCAAGAAAGTAGTAAATAAAGCCTTTGCCACATACGAACAAACAACGCTTTCAAAAAAAAAATCGAGCGACTCTCCTGAAACATGAATTCTACAAGTCTTCTCTTGGCTTCCTCAAAAATATCCAGGTTTTCAGGCGCTCTTTCTCGCCTAAAGCCTTGTTGGAGCAAACGAAACTACCATCAACTCGAACAGCTCCCCTACCCGATTCAAAACGGTCTCGGCGACTTCCTCCCGCCTGAGGCTCTGAAAGTTGTAGCGATAGATTACCAGGGTGGGCTTCTCCAACAGTTAAACGAGGAACTCCGAGGTATGTTAAGGCCCAAGTGTAGTGAGCTACACCTTACCATGACATAGCAAGCGAGGAGCCTATTCGATCTGTTACGCAAATAGTTTTGGACGCGTCTCAACATCGAGAAAAGTCGTTAGCCTTCAACTATGCAAGTTTAGCTATAAATAATGATTTTTTCCTTCGAACACTAGTGCGTTTGTCATTATTTTCTTGACTCTCAGTGCTAAACTCTGACCTCATACTGTGATTCGCCTGTCTAGAAACCACCTCCAAATCCTCCAGCGTTGGATCACCAGTCCGAAATATCTTTATATCTCGCTAGTGCCATCCGATCACAACACGGTAGTCTTGCACAGCTGAAATCATCTTTCTGTGCTGCCGCTTTGGGCATGTTCACCTCCGGCTGGATCTGGTTCGTCACTGACAAGCACGGAAACACTGGTGTGATTCCCACCTTCGGCCCAGGCACTCTCCTAGTGCGTTCACGCAGTTACATTGCAAACGCTAAAGACCTCTTCCTCGGCGAGGACCTTGCACAATTATTCAGAGGCGACCCTCTTCTCCCTTACATATATGCTGATGAGGATTTCAAAGATCAAGATGGTAAACCACTGAATGTGCCACCACGGGTACCAACGCCGCACTCTCCACCTGGCGTGAAACTTTCTCCCGCGTCGGGAGTCGGTCTCACCAAGTCGCCAACGGGGCAAGATCGCCTACTACCACGGTTCTACCATAGTGACGTACCACAGCCTAAATCTCTATGGGAAGCAGCCAACCCAGCTGCGTTTGACAGAAATTCTCCACGGGCAAAGGTCACTATGCTGAATGTTGGAGAATACCTTACTCCTTTGTTCTGCGTTTCCGTAAACGAGCATGCGTGGATGTCTGCTGGATATGGAGTGTGGGGGAAGGAAGAGTGGTTGAAGAAGTTCTGGACAGTGTTGGATTGGAAGAAGGTTAGCAGCATGTATGAATATGCTGTCCCAAACAAGCTAGATTACTAGATCAGCTACAGCACACTCTTGATATCGCAATTCTACATTCTTGCCTCTACCTTGGTACTATGGATTGGCGTTCAATATCTCATTGCACTAATCTCGCAAACACAACCAATCAATCTATGTATTTCTTCTGTCGACAGATATAAATAAAAGTAATGCAGTTGATAAATCCCGAGCTGTTCTGTTAAATTGCTTTACGACTCTCACTTCACATGTGATCTTGCTTCAGCGCCTGCAGAGCGCAAAGAGCAGCTTTAGAATAACACATGAGGACAGATTGGCAGGATATAAGAGGAAATTGATTTACCGCCGACTCCACTGCCATCCTTTGCTAATCCAATATCGACTCTCTTCTCTACTTCCTCCCCAACAAGTGCACGAAGCGACTGCCGGAGTGTACGTTCGAAGTTCGGATAGTGTTCAATCAAGCTGACAGGGCAGTCAATACATAGCAACGTGAAAGAAGATGGATGACATCAACCTGCCGTCGACTCCCACCCATATCTTCTTAGTGTTAGTTTGGGGCGCATGTTTGCCATCAGCATCTGGAAACGAGGCGCGACCAGTTTGAAGGAGAGTAGCCGCAACAGCCACTCCACTCAACAAGGCCGCTCGCCGAGCCACCAGTGAGCACGCCCAACGGACGATCTATACATCTCGGATTAATCCCGCAGAGAACGGAACTTATTATCAACATACCGTAGCATCCCTCAACGACACTTCTACACCTGTGAATCCCAACTCTTTAGCAACCACGATCCGAACACGTTCCAGCTTGGCTCTGACACCTGGTGATAGTGTGTCCACATCGAAAGCAGGTATACTATAATCCTTCCCGACATCCATATTGTCGATTCCTTGCCAAGCCCTTTCTATCTCACTCATAAGACTGGTATCAAGACCATAGTGCTTGTTAAGGACGGCAGTGGTTTTCCCATGAAATAGCAGAGGTTTCGGAGCCGCATCTATCAGAGCTACAAGGATGTTACGCGTAATTTCGCCAAGATACATTCCAGAGATGAATTTCTCGAAGGCCTGGAATCTGGGGTTAATACTAAGACGATCGACAGAATTATCAAATGGCGTTGAGGGGAGATAGGACCGCTATTGGGTGAGTGTAAATCAATTTAAAGCATCGCATAAGCGAACCAACGCTCACCGAGTTGTCGAATGCACCCCATTCTGTGTTGACAACCATTGAACCGCCGCGAGCAGCGGCAGCAGAGTTTGCGAACTTCGGAATATTAGCTGCAGGGAGAAATAAACTTATGAAAGCATTCGTATAGACTTGGGTTCTGACCGACATCCTCTACGTATGCACCATTGGTTCCGGTACCAAAGATGGCGCCTAGATAGCATCCACCGGCGGTGTATGCGCGAGAAAGCAGCGTGCCCACGGTCTAGCAGAGATCAACGCGTCCATACAGTGGCTATTCGACAAGAATACATACGTCGTTGACCAAAGCCACACATTTAACGTGCATATGTTTTCTATCGAACGCGTCTTGAAGAAGTTTGACAACATCATGTCCGATGGCGTTCTTTGCGGAGAAGCCCTTCGTCCATGTCAAAATCTTCCCAGAACCAAGAGCAGTTTGCTCGACCGGGAAGGAAAACGTAAGACCCAGGTGAATGACGTCTGGAGTTTCGCTGGTGTCTGCATTGGGCGTCACATATGCAGAAGTAGCGTGCGTGGTAAGAAATGCATCAACCGAGTCGGCGAGATAGTCTATCAGACAACACAGGACTTTATTAACCGCTCTCCAGTCTTTTTGAAGAACGGACCAAATAAAACTGTTGCCTCTCCAGTCTTTAGCGCCTCTGAGACCTTGTATTTCTGTTGTCGGATAGAAAACGTCTTATCACCGTTCAAGATGACTTCACAAACGCGCCTGGAACAAGGGTATTGGATACTGGATGCAGTTGGTGATACATTACATTGACGAACATGTTTGTGCCTCCGAGATCAAGTGCAAGGAAAGTGCTGGAATGAATCAATGCGGATTCAAGAATTTGACAAAGGATTACTCACCCGACTTCCGTACCATCGGGAACGCCTGTACATGGACAATGTAAGGTGGGCGAGAGGAGATTATCATATTGTGTCACCTGTGACAAATGTAGGACTAGCAGGCTATGAGAACCGATACCTGTATGGACAACAAGACGTACACCATCGCCATAGCATGATTATAGCTCCCAAGACCTAGTCTGATTTCATCCACAAATGCTGTTGCGAGTTCAATGAGGAGTTGCGGGCTGAGCTGGAATTGACGGTGTATGTCGTCGAATACACGTTGTGGATCGTCGTCATTGAGGGCGTGTAGAGGAGGCATGAGGGGATGGTGACGGGTTTCAATTCGCAAGTATAATACAAAAATTCAACTTCAAGTTCAACTATATATCTCATCACGACTGATCGGGAAGTCGAGGCAAGTTTTACCTCCAGAATCCTCAGATGGCATCTCCAGGTTCGGAGATGTTCGCGATCTGTTCATGTACCACTTCATGTCATCGCTACCGCCTTCCAAATGTCTCGTCATGTGCTTCTGAACATCGAATCTATGATGATTTTCTCTTTGGATCGAGGGAATAGTATTTCTACGGATATTCCAGTAACTACATGAGGTTGAGGTCGCCAAACTTCTCTTTATAGCCTTATAGAGTAGGAAATGTTGAGGGTCGAGGATAAGCCCCAATAAGAGCGACCAGAGCATACCTGGGACTGTCCATTTGCCTTTCTTAAGCATGGTCTCAACTGCCTCCACGATGCGCGGATGTGCTTTGGCAACGTCCTCAGTCTTGGATTCAATGAGCATCAATTGATACACCAGAATGAGACAAGACAAACCGTCAGCTGATCGAAAGGTCGGACTTGTTCAATGTTCGCAAGGGTTGCCTGCAGCTCCTTAAGTTCCACGTCTATTTTCTCCTCCGTTTCCCTGGCCTTTGCAACCTGAAGGAAAGGAATAAATTTTGGGTTTGCAGCCATTACAAAGCAGATCATACCGCCTTCACTTCAAAGGTCTCGATGGCATTGACATGTGCGTTGACATCATATGTGACTGGCTTGAAATCCTCTAACACCTTTTCCGCGTCATCTACTATCGCCTTGTTCTTCAGGATGGAGCGGTAATGAGCAAAGTCCACCGTCGTTGGTTGGGAGTCGTATTGAGTCGCGAGGCGTTGTGCCTCAGTGTGTCGTTTGCGGAAGGCCTGTAGTGAGGCAATAGTTTCTATAAAGATATCAGCTTTGCATGTATTCACCACACTGCTATACTATCAAACCCTTTCCAAGGCCGAGAGAAGAGTAAATACGAGAGAAGTCCTAGGTTGAAATTAAGTTCGCGATTATCCTCAATGGAGTCCGACTTACGACTGCCACAGCGGCTGCTTTTGTGGCCATGATCAAGCTAGTAGAAAGGAGGCCCTGCTAAAGTATTCCGTGAAGGAGTGAGGAGGTGGAAATTCCCAAAATGGCAAGTGCCCGGTTCTCTCCGGACTACTTCACAGCCACCAGTCAGCAGAGGGTCAACTGTAGAGTTTGCGACCCTCATATGGTGATAAGTCACCGGTCATATGTTGCAATTCTGTGTCCCCCTCTTCACATTTATTTTATGATGTTTTATGTCCAGATAAAATCTGATCTGCTGACTGCGAAGTGCTAATCATTGATCAAATCACCAATGCCAATTCCCCGATGAAGTCACTGTATGTATGTAGCAAAGTGAAACCAAAAAAATGACGATAGACATCAGCCTGCCACGTTCGACACTCGAAGCTTGCCAGTGGGCAAAGTTACAATCAGGGAGACCAGTTACTGATTTGTCCTGCGATCCGCCTCGTCTACATGATAACGCAGAATCCTCCTTTTTCCTGACGTCGCCGTTCTGCTTCCTGTCGTAATTGTTCCTGTCGCACGTCCAAGTGCATTTGGTATTCTGCCCTTCTAACAGCTTCTTCTGCCATTTGACGTCGACGCTCCGCCTCTCGTCGAGCAAGAGCTTCCCTTAATTCTTGCTGTCGTTGCTCTGCTTGCTGCTGCGCCAGGAGTTGAGCATACCTCAGCGCCCGTAGTCGGTTAATTTCCTGCTGTGCTTGAACTGCTGCAACGGGTGGAGGGACAGGATCTTCTGCTTCATCATATTCAAAAATACCGCCGTGCGTGTCTTGAAGATGTTTGTATATGGCATCTCTTGGAAAGACACCCATGCATTTCCAGCATATGTGAGCTCCACACTTGCATGACATATGGTTGCAGCCTTCTATCTTTTCTATCCATACATCACACGATGGACACTTCTTGACCCCAGATGCCGCTGCCCATGTCTCGTTCAGTCGGTCTTGTTCAGTTGGGTCGTTGTGCAGCTTTCGTTCTGCACATGTCATGCCGTCATGGGCCTCTTCGTGGCAAGCGGAGCACACTGTCGCAAAACACGACGGACACTTGAGTGCCGTGTCCACATTGCAGCGGTAAATCTGAATGCAGTCTGGTGTTGGGCAATATCGGAAGGTCTGGGGGTGACGATCCAAGTATGTGGTAAAGGCAACATTGATAAGCTGGTTGAATTGTTGAGGGAGCAGAAACTTCTGAATGATTGGGATTGGGATTGGTAGTCGACATTTATCTTCATCTCCCATACACACCAACGGGAAACTCTTGGTGTCGGAGGCGGATATTAGATAATGGCGAATACACGCCGTGCAATACATGTGGCCACATCCAAGCAAGAGAGGATGGGAGACTTGGTCGTAACAGATAGGACACACGTGCCCCATTTCAGTTCCCAAAGGCTGGTCGAAATCGAGCTCCTCAAGTGACTGATCCATCAACCTGTTTAACGTATGTCTTGCTTCTTCACCTCCCTTTACTGTGAGTTTGCAGGGCTTGGATGTCAAGTCAAGAGTCACGGAATCTTCACCCAAGATTTCCTTCAAAGCTGCTAATCCCTTTCTCACGAAGAAACCGACCGAAGCCCTCTTCAGGAGGACAGTCCATTCAAGAAGCGCCAAACGGTCAACTTCATCCATTATCATCCGTCGAGCCGTATCTTTTGCATCGCCGTCCCCATGCATCTTTAACGCTGGAATCCTCCTATCGACTCGAATATAAACACCTGTATCCGAGTGAACCTTGGATAAGAAGTTCTGCCCTTGCGCAGAGTTAAACGACCTATGCCAGCAAGATACATCTAACCTCTCCCCCGCCACAAGTGTTTCAACCCTAACTTTGAGAGAACCAACAGCTTTCTTATCATCTCCTGTAAGTCGGATAATGGCTCGCTTGCTATCGGGGATGTGAATTCTAAGCTGCGACGATCTGTCTTCTGGGGACGCAGCCAGCGCGTCCCACTGGCGTTTCTGTGCACGATACTGTTGTAGAGGTATGGTACTGATAAAACGAAGAGGATCGGGAAGCCAAAATCGGAAATATGGCAAGTCAGGCCGAAGGCGCTTGCCATCAAGAGAGTCGCGAGCCGCTTTTGCAAGCTCCCGGGTGTCAAAGCGGGCCTGAATACTGATACTATCAGGTCGCGAAGCTGCTTCAAACGATCTCATGCCTCGGCCGTGTAAGGCTTGCCGTAAAGCCTCGATGGCATCTGGGAGGTTGTAGACGTGTGATTTAAGCTGTCTGACGGACGAAGAGCCCGAGAACTCTGTAACCTCCGCAATGGTGATATCTGGAGGGAGTCCAGTTATTCTTATCGAAGATGGGCGATAGTACTGCAATGCAGGACCAGGCGGGGGAGGCCGGTTCATTTCAACCTTGACCCTGTGGTCTTTAAGGATGGTCTTGTCCAATGTTTGAGCCTTTTTGGTTGCTTCGTCCATTGTAGGATAAACAACCACCATGCAAGCAGATGGGGGAGGCCATAATATAGTGAGCACGTCAGAGTTCTGTGCGGTGGATTCCCCCATAGCGTTCGCAGGAGCATTCTCAGTGACTTCAAAGTGTAATTTTTCGGCCCTGAATTCTATACCGTCCAGACCAACTGCGACGACTCTCCCTTGTTCCGACTTGGTTAAAATTTTTGCTTCGCGATGCTTACTGTCGCTCTCGCTGATTCCGAGAATCATGACATCTTGGGAGTCAAGTCCCTGTTGAGTGAAAAGTGTCACCACCTCCTCGGCCTTGGCGTCGAGTGGCAGATTTTTGACAGTGAGACGACAAGTCTCAAACCCGGTAATAACATGCTGGATGTCGACCCCGGCAGCACAAGTGACCAACGTAGATCCAAGGACGATCTCTCGAATGGTAACAGCTGCGTCTTTCTCGACGATCTCTGCCCTACGGGCTTCGTGTTTCGCTTTGCGGGCTTCTTGTTCAGCCCGTCGAATTCGTTGTGCCTCGGCTTTGCGAAGGTCTTGCTCTGCTCGTCGAACTCGTTGAAACTGGACTCTATGCAACTCTCGCTGAGTCACCGTTTGTCGGCTATGGTTTGGCGCTGCTCGTCGTGCCGTGTTCTCGGATCCAAATTGGGTCGGTGCGTTTATTGTTGTGTGAACATCCTTGATCACGAGTACCTGCACCCGTTTTTTTTATTTTTAAAAAAAGTTTATACAGGCGTACGGACCTTTGGTTTGTCTGTTTCATGACTAAACCGACAACTTTGCCCTTTGGTGCAATTTCCAGCCTGGAAAGCTCGACAGACGTTGTTCCTTCTACCATTAGTCCTGGAAGAGCTAGTTGGTGGAGTCGAAGATTCGGAGCCTCCAACTTGAATCTGGTTGTCGGTGTGTTCACGTTTCAATAATTTGTTGGCGGCGACCTTGAGCCCGTTATTTGGAGATTTTTCGTAAAGAATTCGAAAATTACCCGTGACTCACCGACTGGTCTGGCTCTTTGTGGATAAACTTGCAGCGCTCGCCATAGCGGCATCGACCTTTTAGAAAGAACGGACAGGGTTGTTCGACTTGGACCGACGTCGCCATTTGGTCAAGTCATTACGTGTTATGCCCCCCGTGTGTTATAGGAAGCATGCATGCATGCACATGGACGGCCTTGTATAACATTTACAAGGTTCTTTAATGCGGCACAGGGTGGCAAACGTCGTGACCACCGCGTGCAATGTTGGCATGAGGAACATATATCCCCAAGGAGTATTTTTTGATTTGCCGTGGAAAGTCGAGTGTGTGTATTTTATTTTTACTTATCGCTCTCACTTGGACCATGGACTCGTACTGGGGATTAATTCTCTCCACCGCTAAAGCGAATGTCGTGTACGCATTTGTTGTAATGCTTGGATCGCTAACCCTTGTGTACCGAAAGCGGCGCCTGCTATCTGTTGATGTGGCAAGGACTGCAGAGTCCTTATCATACGGGGACAAGAAGGCTACGAGTATCAACAAGGGGAGGAATCCTGGAGGTGTGTGTTGTGTATATTAGCTTTTATTTTATTTTATGACGGATAATAGAATGGACGCCTGTACGATTTACGTACCCTCCTATAACAGCATGCACGCTTGATATTTCAGAAATCAAGCCAATTGCGTACCGGCCATTTCGAGGGGGGGAGCACCAGTTAGTATTTGTTACTATGGACGTTTTTGAAACTTATATTGGTTGTGGCAGCGTGACGATGGGGATCCGTCCTATGCCGTGGAATGAATGGATTGAAGTACAGCATCTCAAAATTATTTTTTTTAAATTTTATTACATATCTGATGTTAAAGATTGACAATCAATACGAGGCGTACCACCGAATCCGTGCACACCGGATACGGACACGGGGAAAGGGGGCTATTTGTGTTCTTCCTGAAACTCCAGGCAAGGTGGAGTCAGGAAGAGAGGCTGGTAAGAGGGGTATACTGAGGAAGAGAATTGATCAGGAACTGATGAATGGAATATTAGCGATTGAATTAGTTCACGAGGTTGCAGAATATTTATCGCGGCGACATCCAAAGACATTCCATGTTGAGCGTCATAGTGATGAAGGGCAGGGTTACGGATGGGAAGGTGCAGCCGCTATCAAGAAAGTGACAATAGTGCCATTGGGTGAGACATACGAGTTGCCTCTGACTGCACCAGATATAAGCACAGCGGAAAAAGCATTAGAGGTTGCAGCACATTTGTGAGCATTTTAGTTTGAATATATAAAAGATGAGAATTGATTTGTATAATTAGGGTACAGGAAGATTTAGCGGTGATGATAGAAGGTAACGTCAGAGTAGTAGTAGTAGTATATTGCAGGTTGAGAATTGATGAAATGTTAGGGACGGACGGAAAGTATTATTTCCAGGCAGGGGTGATTTGTGTTCCAGGTATGTACGAATGGTGATATGTTGAGAGTGGCTAACAAAAGAGAGAGAAAGGATTCTGGCGTATGAAAGAAAAAATCGGGCTACCATTGGAAGAAATTCATCTGTCAGGGAATGTACCTCGATGTGAGTTTAAAGAAAGTATTTTTTATTTTTATTTTTAAGACTGAGATGTGACAGATGAAACGAAATTACAAAAGAGTATGGAACGATATTTCCAAAGGCTTGGAGTAGATAAACCAGTTGTGCGAGAGAATTACAGCATTCAGGTAGTGAAGAAAGAAGGAGAGGAAGAAGATATTGACGCAGAAGAACTTGCATGGTCATATAGTACGAATGGAGGAGAAGATGAAGAAGGTAGTGGACGACACAAGACATTTGCTAAAGCGACGGAAAGTAACATGCGATTACGTGTGGAGAGACAGACACTTCGAAGGATGGGAAGAACGGGAGCGATAGTATTTAGTATTCGAACATATCTAAGTAAGATATCAGAGATGAAAGAAGAAGAGAAAGAGAAGTTGGGTGAATCATTAGAAGGATGGGGAGAAGACATCAAAGAATATAAAGGGAGATGGCGAGGGGATTGGTGGGAGATGATAACAAAGACAAACAAAGATTAAATATACGTCACCTTTGGACATTCGTCATCGTAATCGTCATGTCGCATTCACCTTCACCGCCACCAACTCGTCAAACCCGGTCAGACTTTGACCTCGAACCAAATCCTTTCGAACAATCTTTCTCTGTCACTCCATCTTCAAATATTCGTAATGATCATCATCCTTCCACCACCCCTTCTTCTCCCCTTTCCCCTCCCCCTCCTCCTCCTCCTCCTCCTCCTCCTCCTCCTCTTCTTCCCCCTCATCCTTCTTCTTCCCCTCCTCCTATCCTTCCTCCAATAACTGCAATTTCTTCTCCTTCTGATCAGGCTTATACTCCTTGGAATAATTATAGTCAATCTTTGGGTTCTCTTCGTGCTGGTCCCCTTTCTCCTGCAATGTTGGCTGGCCCTCAAATCAATTCTGATAAATCTTCTTCTTCTCAATTCGATTTCAGAACTGGTCTTACTCCAAGATCTGGTCTTACTCCTCGTACAGGTCTAACTCCAGGTACAGGTCTTACCCCTCTTGTAGGTGGTCCTGTAGCTTTTCCTCCTTCTCCCGGCACTTCTGCTTTCTTGGCAATCATAAGTAATGGTTCTTCAAACCAAAACAATTCTACTTCAGATACCATCACTCCAAACTCTCTCAACGTCATTAATCCTTCCACAACCACAACAACAACCACAACCAACTCTAATAATCCTCATCAGAATGGTCAACAAGAAAACGACTCTTACATTTCTTCCGCTTCAAATGCAGCAACAACTGCTGCTAATGGTCTCTTTCTACTCTCTCAAGCTCATCAAGAGCTTACCAAACGCGAGGAAGCTCAGGCTCGTGCAAACCTTAACGCTCCACCTCCACCTCCCCCTGTAAATACAAAGCGTTCTACAAAACGCAAATCATACGAGCCCACTGACCCAACACAACCACCCCTCAATAGTTCAAAACGCAACCGTGCAAACTCTGGCCCTCGTGTTGCCCGCCGTTCTAGCACAGAGGAACACGACGATGATGACGATATGGACGATCAAGATGATGACGATCCAGATGGGGATGATCTTTCCTCTCGTCCTGGTGCCGCAACAAGACGAGGCGCTAAAAAACCTGAAACTGAAGAAGAAAAGCGGAGGAATTTCCTCGAGCGTAACAGACAAGGTATTCCTTTTATTTTCCCACCCCCCCCGTCAATCACCTTGCTGATTTAATTCACTTAAGCCGCCCTTAAATGTCGTCAACGCAAAAAGGCATGGCTTACCCAACTCCAAGCAAAAGTAGAGTACCTTACCACCGAAAACGAACGTCTCACCTCTGCACTCGTCGCTTCTCGCGATGAGATTTCGAGACTATCTGCATTGGTCGGTGGAGCTGGCGTTGTCGGTCTCGGCCCCTCGAATGGTGGCACAACACAGCCTCTCTCCATAAGTGTCAACATGGGCGCAGCCAAGAGTGTCGCAGTCGGAGGACGCGGTGGCGCTGGATATGGGTACTAGTGGGACAGTCAAGAAAACAAGTTTTCCGTCCCACAATCCCTGGATCAAGTACTCTCCATCCCCATCAATCAAAGTACATCATCCATCAACATCATACCCCCAACCCCAACCCCCTCCACGCTTCTCTCTCACGCCAAAATCACACACCCCGCACTTGCGGAGTTCACATCATGGACAATGCACATACGGCCCCCCGCATGTCCAGCCCTTCCTCGACGGGAGGACTTTCCGTGATGTTTTGCACACCGGATCCTGAGCTCTGCTCATAATAACTAACTCTTCATTTTTCAAAATAAATGCGCTGCGTGACGTCTATTGATTTATCTGCTCTGCTCTCTCTCTCTCTCTCTCTCTATGTGTTTTCTATCTTTTGTGTGGGACAAGAAAGACGATTTACGATGAATAAAAAACGAATGACGATTCGTATATTATAATAATTTTACTTTCGCAGTATGCTCTGTGTACTTTTTACTCTGGCGGGATTCAAAAGTTGACTATGTAGGTCTTGAAATTCATATCTGCTTTATACGAGGAGGAGAGCCTGCGACAAGCGTGAGAAAATAAAGTGACATTGCCGACGTCTTGCAATGTATTCTGTCAAAGTCAACTCGGTAAACATTCACATATTCCCCCTATAATTTTCTAATTCCCTCATTTCCAAACGTCAGTATCAGCGCACTGCGGCTGTAATCGACTGGATACTATCTCAACCGCCATCCATAGGCATCGAAGAGTGAGCATCCTTTCTGCTTTGCGCAGAGATTAATTATACTAATATTGAAATCTGGACAGGACCCTACCCTTCCTGGTTAGATTCCAAACACCAACTGAACGGCGGAATGAGCTCGCGCGTCGTATCTTGAGAATCTCGGACGATCCGTCGATCCCCCCGCCGGATCTCCAAACGGGGATGTTTTGGCTAGAAACACTTGCGGCTGATGAACAAGTCCAACGCGAGGTCTGTTACAATTTTTTTTTTTTTTGGAGAAGGATAATTGATTTGAATATTAACAAGGATGCACTCCAAGATCTGTGTCAGCAGCTTGGAGGTGTGGCGATCACCTCTTACTGAATGACACAGCACGTCGGGACAACGCCAGACCAACCGGGAACGGATAGTCCATCTAAAATTTATAATTTAAAGCTAACAAATTGTCCGTCGACACGAATAGCTACTAGCCAATTCCGTGTCCTCCTAACATAGCTAGCGCGATGGAAGGACGGATGGAGCAGGGAAATCGTTCATGATGTGATTCTATATATATTGATGCCTACGTTTTGGTATGATCTTGAGATCATGGACTCGTCAAGGACGCTGTTTCATATGCATTTGTGGGAAGGACGATGTAAATTGTCAGACGAGAGCACGTGATGCTGGGTTCTTTGGTTTCTCCCATCATCTTCCTCGTCGTTGCTTGCCCTCTTTGACACTTCCTTTCCTTTTCATACACTCCCTCAAGGACTCTTCCCTCTTTTTTTTTTCTTTCTTTCTTATTTACAGTCATGAGCACAGACGAATTGGCAGAAAGGAAAAAGGTATTCACTTTGTATTCTCCTCTTCACTTCAGAAACTGTATTCTTTTCAGTTCGAGTCTTTTACTTTTGGTAAAAGTCTACCATCCAACTTTCACAAGAATCACCATGGCCACTTTCGCTCTCATTCTCGCAGTACATCTATATCTTCTTCTTCTTTTTCTCTTTCTTCAAGATCCACAAACTCTTTCGACGGCTCTTCAGCTTCAATTCCCGCCCCATCCTCGAAGCGTAATTCCCATCATAAGCGCCGCTCTTCTGTTTCCACTCGCGGTGAATCCGCTGAGATGATGGGCGTATCTCTTCCTGATCTTCCTCCTTCAACATCCGAAGATAACATCAACTTTGGCGATAAAGACTCCATCCGCCGCCGCGCTCTCTTGGCTCTCGAGGGCAAATCCGACGTCCCTTATTCCAAAGTTGAAATCCCTGAGCTGTCGACCCCGAAGCTTATGTCTGATCTTTGTAAGTCTCATCCTCGGCCAACTTAACTTCACATTCACTGAGGCTGTCTCTTTCAGCATCAAAGCCATCCGTCTCCCAAATTATTACCCCCACTTATGGTCAAAGCCTCAGTATCCTCATGGCCAACAAGCGAGATTCATTCAAGCTTCTCTCATCTTCCTCCTCGTCCAAGGATCAACTTCACACTTTGGTAGAAGAAGAAGAGGAAGATGACGACCTTCAGACTAAGCCCCAGCAATCTCTGCTGCAGGCACCTGAACCGCCCCTCGCAGTCAGTCCGGTAGTTGCTGTCGTCAAAGCTCCCCCGTCGCGCCATCGCCCCGCCAATCTCACTCTCCGTCCTTTGTCTCTGACCCCTGAGAATCTCATCAGTGTTGTGAATGGTCTCCCAACTCCTTCCCCCACCCCAATCCCGCGTCCGGGGCTTAAATCATTGGCGCTCTCCCCGTCATCAAGCATCATGGATGATGATTCTCACAATATCCCGAACATTACGACGAAGCAAAAGTCTCTTGCTACCTCTCCTTCATCCCCTCGTCCCTCCCTCAGCGTCAACATCCCCAACAGTGAGAATCCACCTGTATCTGCCCCTTCAGCAGACAAGTCTGCCCGGCGCAGCAGCATCCGTTATAAATCCTCCTCCACCTCGTCTATTTCCTCCAATGGTTCAGCTAACTTTGTCGGGTTGCCCACGCCCGAAATGACTCCCACCTCCTTCGATCGCCGTTCCTCTATGTCTGACTCTATCAGGAACAGACATAGTAGCATCGGCACGACTAGCAGCGGTGAAGATGAGTTTTTTCCAGCCCACGCAAGCCAAGGAAAGTCGCTCAGCGCGAGTGAGCAGCATTTTCTTTTCAAATCCCATAACGCACTTTTGGCAAGGATTACGGTCCTTGAGCGGGCGCTCTCGATGAGGAGAAGAGACTCAAGTTTTTCAAACACTGGGAGTTCAAGGCCTGTTTCTATGGCTTCAGATTTCTCGTCCAGCGAGGGAGGTAGTGAGCCAAGTGACGAAATGTTGAGGCTCGTTGCAGATCTGAAGGCGGAGAGAGATGAGTTGAAACGGGATGTGGATGGGTGGAGGACACGAGTGGGTGATATGGAGAGGCAGCTTGGCATCTTTACCAAAAGAGTAGAGACCGAAAGGCGGGATGGGTGGGTCGCGAGATCAATGGTGGGGTTGTTGGAAGTTGAGAAATCCACCCTCGAGAAGAAACTTGGAAGCGCTGAAAAGTTGATAGCAGACATGGAGGATGAGAAGAAGGCGCTGGCGGAAGCGAATGAAGCGGCGCAGAAGAAGATCAGTGCTGGCGAAGAAGACCTGGCGCGGGTTAAACGAGAATTGGAAGAGGAGAAGAAGGCCAGGCAGGAAGCTATGGCACCTGTTTCTGAATCCGATATTCTCTCTACACCTACTCCAAATTCTATGCAGTTTCGGTCGCGACCCCTCGATTTCACCCTGGAGCATGGTTTCGGGTTCACTTCTCTCAACTCTGAAGGCTCCACAACCGACGTGGATGACTCATTTGAGGAGAGCAACGATGACGTCTCGCTCAAGGCTGTTGCCAAAGAACCTGAAGAATTGTTGTCGGAAGAGGAAAACGGCCTTGCAGGGTATGAAGACGAAGAAGATTCAGACCTCAGTTTCCGATCCTCGTCATCTTTCGACTCGGAGGACGATTTGCCGAGATCTGCGGCACATCTCAAGATACATGTCCCCTCATCCGTTACTTCTAGCTCTGGTTCTAACTCAGGCACACCTACTGTTGTTTCTCGGTCGACGTCGCCTGCCTTGGACATATCTTCTCGTCTCACGCACGTCTCTAGAGCCTCTCTCTCTAAGACATGGACTTTCCCTAAGGGCAGCCAAGTTTCAACTGTGAACAATAATGCGGAAGTTGATCGGTTCTTTGGATGCTTGAATGACGACGATGTAGAGAGCAGTGGTGGATCAGCGCCAGCTTCTCCCTCGTCGTACTCATACGAGAAGCACAAAGGGCTGTTTGCAAGTGGGTTCAAATATGGGCCTGAAGACGATGATGGACCATTCTTCCTTCCTGACAGCGTTGGTGTCAAGGTTAACGAAGAGAGCAAGCTAGCTATTGTCGTTGAAGAGGAAGATGAAGACGATACACAGACCCAAGTTGATGAGGATGAGGATATGTTTGGAGAAGTTGGCGGGATCACGATCACTTTCACACCTCCTGAAGCTGATGATGCGAGCTTTGATATTCAGCGCTCGTCTTCTCCCATTAAGAAATCCGTCGCTTCATTCAATTTCTTGGATGAAGAGGGTGAGGAGGAGGGTGAAGCTGTCCCCTTCAACTTTGGTCGGCCCATTGTTGCTGACATCCCCAAAGTCATTGTCTCTGCGCCACCTCCCTCGGGCCTGATCACACCTCCTTCCTCACTCACACGCCCCGCGCCGTCCTCGATCCCCCGTGCTACGACAGCCAAACCATCATTTTCATCGACTGAGATCGCAACCTCTACCCCTCCAAGGTTGATGCCCTTAGCATCTCCTTCCACGTATGCGTCTAATGCATCCGTCACACCTCCTGCCAAGCGCGGAGGTACCATGCCTTCATTCATCCCTCAAGCTGTCTCTTCTCCGTCCCCGATCCGACCTGCTTCCATCTCCAGGACCAAAGGAATCCCCAGTTCAAAACTCGTTCGCCAACCCCAGCGCAAGCCGCTGATGGTGACGAATAACACTGCTGGGAACCAAGGCAACTCAGTCTGTGCAAATGGTTCGACATTTAAGCCACAAATTCCTGCCATGTGTACGTATACTGATTCGTTCCATCCTTTCCTAGTGAACACCGCGATGAACGCCAGCTCTGTTCGCAGATCATCCGAAGTACCACCGCCTTCCACCGCCAGGCCTCCTTCAGAAATGAAGAGTATGGACCCATCCGCCCATCACATCGCCGACCACATACCCAACACCACGACATGTGAATACCCTGTTCAAGACCGCAATATTTCTCCTTCCTCTCATTCTACATCCGCAGTTCCGGCTGGATCGTCGAATTTCTCTTCCTTCTCTTCGATCATGTCTTCTCCCCTCTCAGCTCGACTCTCGTTCCAGACACTTACGAACTTCATACCTGTTGCTTGGTCGCCTCGTAGCCATAACATGGAGTCTCCGGCTTCGTTATCCCACGTCACTTCCAGTAGTGAGCACGCCCCAGAACGTGGTACTCCATTTTACTCCGGGACACATGCCAGGAGACCTATGGACGTTCCCCGGAAGCGAGGTTATGTTTCGAAGGAAAAACAGTTGGAGAAACTTAGAAACCTGCTGGAATGCGACGGCGTCGAAAAAATGAGGACTTCTGTTAATGTTCATTGCAAAAGGTGCGATGAAGAAGTGGTATTCCTCTAAAGTCAGTTCTATTCCATCGTTTTATTGTTTCCTGATCCTGATTCTGGATGTGTAGGCCTCGACGCACTCTTGGACATTGTTATACTTTTTATATTTCTTTATCGCACTTTGTCACCTTCTGCAGGTTGCATTGTTCTGATCATGACCGTTACATGATAAGCGCCACCTTTCCTATGCTTTTTATGTCTTTACTACACCACTTCCCCATCTCCATCCCACACGCTACGCCTTTATTCCCTCTTGATCGTTTTGCTTTGTGCGTATGTCGTTCAGCCTATCTTTATTTGAGGTAGCTAGAAGCTACCCGAGTACGATATATGTAAATGACATTTGAATGATGTTTTTCTTCTGTACCCCGGAAGTTTCCGCGATGCACGGGAAAGTCCGAGATGCGGTTGCAACTTGTCGTTACTCTGAACAATTTACTCGTATAATCATGGCTCCCCCACGTCCTGCGCGTTCTTCTCTTATGAAGCATTGGTTTGCTGTCGAGGTGTGTCGAGTCGTCATGCCGTTACTTCTTGTTCTTATGACCATTTGTCTAGGCCATTCCAATGTAAGCACATTCTATACGGAAGTCGAGAATGCCCGTTCTCACAACGTAAGTAGCTATGTGATTATTGGTGGAGTTGTAGCTGGTGCTGCATGGTACACGTATCGTCTCTCGATGGGATCCAGTGGTGCGTTATTTCTGTGGCTCACTTTGCAGCATCATCTGACGTGGTCCGTTATTATGTAGTCGTCTGGACGAAGAATAACCCCACACCTTGGAATACTGTCAAACCGGACGAAAACACAAAGATGATGTCGGTCAATCAGAAGTTCGAGAGAAGGTGCGGATATTACTGTCGCCGAACCCTCGTCTGACGTGAATCCTCTTTTCTTTGTAGCTGGTCCCGGGACAGGCTATGAGCGCTGCTTTGTCGACAGAAAATTTGCTTTCTCCTGTATACTTTCATTCAATTGCAATTTACTGTTCGTACTATATAGTTAGTACTGTCACAGTAACAACAAGTTTGCTTCCAAGCATCTTTTTTGATATCGTTGGATAATCGTGTGCCTTTTCGACATGAATGCAGGTGGTGATAACCCTGAACAGATTGCCGTCGTTCGTCTCTCATTGCCTTGTTTTTTTTCTTTCCTTTTTTGTGAACAACTAACCCGCAGCTCGAGGGGCCTCTGCGATTGCCAGCGATAATCTTTGGTGCCGGGTCTTTCTCTAACTCGTACAACACAGACGACCATCTGTACAGCGATACTCCTCGCGAGACAGTTCGCCTTGCTCTCCAGTGAGCTTTCCTAGAGAAGTGGTTGCGATATATCAAAATCACGTCTCCCGTCTAGATATGGTATCTGTGCATTCGATACCTCCGTTTATTATGGACCATCAGAAGTAGTGCTGGGAAATGCACTCAAGGCATTAGAAGAAGAGTTTCCGCGCTCGCATTATCAGTTGGTTTAGTGTCTAAGCCCCTTGACATGAATTGACAACTGCTGACGCTTTCCCTCCCCCCCAATCTAGATGACCAAATGTGGTCGATATGGGTTGTTAGATTTCGACTACTCGCCGACTAGGATACGCAGCAGTGTCGAAAACAGTCTGAGACGCCTTCAAACCGATTACCTCGACACCGTGTATCTTCATGACATCGAATTTGTGTGTACACCTGTCACACCGAGAAAATCTGGGAATCATATGGCTGCCCTCGCTGACGAAAAAGTCGAATATGGGTTAGCAGAAGGTGACGAAGGAAGAATCAGAGGTGACGGAGATCAAAAGGTTCTAGATGCGTTCGCAGAGTTACGAAAACTCAAGGAAGAAGGCAAGGTCAAACACATCGGTATTACAGGTACGTTTTGAACATGTCTTTTTACGACGGTCCACTAATTCGGCTTGGGATAGGATATCCTCTCCCTACTCTTCTTCGTCTAGCACTTTTGATTCTCCATACGTCTCCATACCAGCCGGTCGACGTGATTCTGTCCTACTCCCATCTTTCACTTCAGAACGCGACATTCTCCCACTTTGCACCCCTCCTCCGTGAACATGCGAAAGTGGGACAGCTCCTGACCGCCTCGCCGATGAGCATGGGCCTATTCAGTGCAGTTCCTCCTCCGTGGCATCCGGCACCGCCAGAGCTCAAGGCAATAGTTGCCCAATTGCTAGATGTGTGGCCTAACAAGTTGCCTAACCTCGCTCTCGGGTACGCTTTCCGTAACACAGGAGCAACACATGACAATATCCCTCTGGTCGTGGGGTTCAGCCAACCCGAGGAAGTGCGTGAGTCTGTGAAGGTATGGTGGGAGCTTCAGAGAGGGCTTGGAAATGATGACAGAGGGAAAGTTGAGGAGGAGGTTAGGGTAACATTTAGAAACAAGGGTTTTTTGGATTGGTCTTGGGCATCTCCCTAGTTGATAGTTGAGCAGTCCAAAGGCAAACGAAGCCAATTGTTCCTTCTATATCTCTAGTACTTAGTAGTACTCTGAGAAAAATATACGGAGAGTTTGATCGACGAATGGCACGAACTTGAACCTTTCCTCTTCCTGAATGGCCATCGACGGACTGATAATTGTCGACAACACTGGGTCTGTTCAATTCATCGTTTCTTTTGTATTCTTGGCTGAATCTTCTCAAGTCGGCCCATAATACAGTCTGGCTTTAGGTCCACATCCACAGCTTATCCGCTCTTACACATAGACGCACTCAATAATGCACTAAACAAGTCTGCTTGTCCAGGGGATATCGATCCTGTCATATATGTCCCTCCATATAATACAGATTCCCCCACAGCGTGCTGTCACCTACGATGCGGTGATATAAGATTTTTGTGCCCTGTCAGTGGTGATGGTCCGTCTCCATCTGGCCCGCAATCGCCTGCATCTCCACTCACTGTGCAGTACATTCAGCGGACCCCCTATTCGCTTTTGCGTTCCTACAGACATTCATAGACATCTTGGTCGAATATCTCGGCAGTGTGTCTGCCGCTACCTTGAAGGAGAATTTTGATGTTGTCTATCAGGTATGTTCGTCGGAATCGCCCCCGCCGTCTCTGTTTCTCTTACATCCAGTAGCTCCTCGAAGAAACATTAGACTCTGGAGGTCATCCTTTGACGACTTCCACAAATGCTCTCCGTGATATTGTTCTGCCGCCCTCTCTACTTTCGAAACTTCTGAATGTCGCTGGCGCAAACATCACATCGACGATTAATTCCGGCTTGGGACTTGGAGGTGGCCCCTTTGCGTCCCCGATCCCATGGAGGAAGGCTGGCCTGCGATACGCTAACAATGAGATCTATTTTGACATGGTAGAGGAACTCGATGCCTTGGTGAACCGGTAAACATTTGACCTCCGTATTCCAATATCCATATCAATCAATCAATTTTGCAGACACGGAACAACACTTGTGAGCAACGTACGGGGCAAAATTGAGACAAACGCCAAGCTATCTGGTACACACTCTTTGTTTTCAGTTACCCTCTTTTCTTATCTTCATGCGCGAATGGTCTAGGCACTCCCGATTGTCTGCTGACATTCACAAATCCGCATGTTCTCACAGACTGTGCGTTTCACCCTTGTGTCCGGTACGTATAAGCAGTGGAATCACCGTTATTGCCGGGAACTAACTCAAGAAAGCTTGCAGCGCTGGACACGAGATAAGACACTTTCATTCGTTCCCCCAGACGGCCGATTCACACTCGGGGAATACCGCTATGCCCCCAATACTTCATCATCCCGATTGGCAAGACCACAAAATACGCTTAGTCCCACCACGTCTGGAATAAACGTTGATAAGGACATTGTACCACTCCCTTTTACACTCAAAGCGTCTGTCGAACTGGAGGAGCATGGAGGCATGTATAGCTCAAAACATTATGGGACGGAATGATAATACGCGCTTTGTTGTGCAGGTGCCTTCGAAATCACTTTGACTTCTCGTCTCACCACAAGAGCCATTGAAGGCCTTGTCGCAGAAATGCATCTCGGTGAAGGCGCCGGAGGAATCAAGTGCATAGCTGCACAAGGCAGTGGAGCCGGTAGGTTCGGAAGGGCCATGACTGGCCTAGACTCGGGCCCTGCGGCTGTCATCGGCACATCGTGGGCTTTCGATTCAAATAGGAAGGTGTGTATCAAACATTAAAATTTCTATTGCTGAATGAAGCCACATACATCATTTAGATGTTGCGATGGGAGATTCTGGCCATCCCTCCTTCAAGCAGCTGGAACCTCCGTGGCTCGTTCAGTACTTCTTTGTAAGTCACCTATCGCATGCAAGCGCAACCGGTCCACATCGCTTATGAATGACCTATCGTATGCGAAACAGGACGCTTCCGCCTCGCCCCTCCCATGCGCTCCAGATTCGGTTTGAGATACATTCGTACACATTCTCATCCCTGAAGGTAGAGCAACTCAGGATCACTGGAGAGGTGTATAAACCATACAAAGGCGTGAGAGGTCGATCAATCGGCCATGTGGAATGGCGATGGTGATAGTGAGTACAGACATGGTTAGAGATGCTTTAGGATCATGGATATTATCATAGATATTTTAGAATACTTAATGAGATGGGCCTTTAGCGCTTAGTGGTAACATCCTGTGTAACGATCATGTCCCCAAGAGACAAGCCGGCGGAATGACGGTCATATGTGAATGAATGCTCATTCCAAAAATACCAGCCGCCGGAACAAGTTTTCTTGACTTTCTGCGGATTATCTGAGATTCACTGATAGGTCTCCGATGTGCATGTTTCGGGAGATTGTTGTAATTTACATTGAGAAGCACAGGATAGATGAGTTAAGTATTTTTCATGTATCACCTGGTCCTGATAATGCCAGCGTTAGCCAATTTCTGAATTTTCTGTCGGACCACCGGGTTCTTCATATGATCTTGAAGAGACGCAGGGTCATTTTGCGCCTGCTGCAAAATCTGTTGCATAATCGGATCGTTCATGATACCCTGACGCAACGAGAACGATCAATGACAGGATTTCTGCGAACGGGTTTACTAGAGACTGACCGCAACTTCAGGATCACGCATGGCACGCTGCAGCGTTTCTTCTTGACTCTCCTCGCCTCGCTGGCTAAACAATGCTTGCTGGCACTTCATCTCTTGCTGCGCGATCTCGGCGGTGTGATTATGCTCTGTGTCCTGGTCCCTTGCTTCTTGTATCGCCTCGATAGCTTTCGTGTAATCCCGCATCGCAGACAAAATGTTCGATTTGCGGATATAGGCCTTGACTTTAATCGCCGATGTGACAGATCAGGGTGAATACATGACGAAGCAATGATCTATTGCTCACCAAACTTGGGATCCGTCTTGATTGCCTCATCGGCATCCTTCAGCGCTTCTGGGAATGCCACAAGCTTCATGTACGCTGCAGCCCTGTTGTTATACCCTCGAGCATCGCCTGGGTCTCGCTTGATACTTTCGGTGTAGGATTTTACTGCATCCGCAAAGTTCCCCGCCTTGAACTGGACGTTGCCCTCTTCCCGTGCTGCCGCACTCTTCTCTGGGTCTATATATGCTTTGCGGTCTTCTTCCGCCTTAGTTCGCTCGACTTCGCGCAGCTTGTTAAGAATGTCCGGTGTGCGGTGCTCTGCGAGTGACTTGTTGTAGTATTTGACGGCCGAGGCGTAATCTCCCTTCTTCACGTAAGCCGAACCCGTGCGGCCGTAAGCTTTGGCAATTAGTTTGTAATCTGCACGGATCTAATGGGGGACTCAGCCATTGATATAACGAATAAGGGTGGGTGCCTCACCGATCGCCCTTCGTCGACAGCCTTCTCGCATGTTTCGATAACTTTATCGTATTCACCTTGTTCGAAGTAAACAGCTGAGAGCAGATACATATTCAGATATTGATGTGGTATGTGAAAAGCAGTCTTACCACCGAGGTTCGTGAGGTATGACACATCCTTCGACCAGGTATCCCAGGCTTTCTGGAACAAAGCAGCAGCTTCGTCGAAATTCCGCTTCTTGTACGCCTCGCTTCCCATTTTCTTGGCATCCTCGGCATCCTTCTTCAGTTTACTTTCCTCTGCTTCTTCTTCGGTCATTTCAACGTCCTCCTCTGCGGGTGCGGGTGCGGGAGTAGGTTCCGGTTTAGGTCTCGATGATGACGCTGTTGGAGGTGACGGTGGAGGGGGTGAGGAAGGGGTAGGAAGATCATCCGAAGCTCTTGTACTGGCTTGTATATCGATACCCATGGCTACCCCCATGACGTCGATCATACGGGGATCTTCAAAAGCACTGATGGTGTGTTAGAGCAATCATGAATTTAGTAGAACATATATTACACATACTTGTTGGCCAGTTGGGGGTTTTGTTGATACAACCGGATCTATAAGAAGTAAGAAAAGTCTGTCGACATGACAACAATATTCATTGATTACCTTTTGTACGAAGGAGGGATCAGCCAAATGTTTTTGCGTTCGTGGGTTGGTCGCTAATTTACCGATGAGATTGGGGTCCGCGAAGATTTTTCCGAGACCAAAGGATCCTTGATCAGCCGCTTGGATAGCAAACCTGTCAATACAATATGCATGTTTTAACTACTAAACTTACCTTTAGCGTCCTGGACTTCTTGCAGACCCTTCCTTAGAGCAGGACTGTCTTCGAGTCCTAGACCCGTGTTGTATGCTGCGATAGCCTCATCATAGTTTTGTGCCCCATGCAAGGCAGCACCCTTACGCGCCCAGCCTTTTCCCCATCGTGGGTTCAATTTAACACACTGTATGCGTCCGGTTGGATGAGAATGACGATTAGATAAATGAAAGGCGAACTTCATCCGCATCCGCCAATGCACCGCTCCAATCCTTCTTGCCCGCCTTTGCAGCACTTCGGTTGGACCATAAAACATGGTTCTTCGGATCGACAGCAATGGCTTGGGAGAAGAGACTGATTGCCTTGTCGTACTCTTTGGCAGCAAATGCCTTGTTCCCTAGATCTTTCAAAGTACTTGCCTTTTATTGGGTTAGCATAAACGGATGGGAATGTTAGAATAAAACGCACGTCAGACATGACTTGTTAGCACACCACCAATGTTTTGGAAGACAACGTGTTTTATGCCGTGGTCAATCGTTCTAGAACTTACTATCATCTTCCTGGTCACGTTTTAACCCCTAACCCTAAATTCAGTCATAAACCAGACGCCACTTGGCAACGTTGTGCACCTTATCAGAAGTGAATTAGAGGGTCCGACATTCAACCTTCCTGTCATGATTCACAGAATGGGAACCACAAAACGCCGTCACTTTCATACTTTACTGCGTTGCATAGTATCGGGCCGTTGTCTTCGAGCTGTTCTGTCATTGTATGTTCCTTCACACATGCATCAGCAACGCACCCCTGAAGATTGGTGCCTGTGAAGCTAGTCTCTGCCTGCCTCTGATAGAAGTTCTATCACGTTTTGAATTTGTAAGTGTTTTGTCATTTGTGAGCGTTTAATTACTGTTTTGCATGGTTCTTTTCAAATCCTTCTTTAGATCACAATTCGATGGCACGTCTCTATACTTTGGACCAATCTGGTCGACACTAACGCCCAGATGCTTCCAATCTATCCCTTGAACTTTGGTAGTCTTCAAGCAAGCGTTCTGTGAGTACAAAGACTAGGCAAACATGATACATAGTTGATGTTCAATAACCAGCCAGTGCGTAAATACGCAGCGACTTTCCCATCAACTGCATCCCTATCTGTCATCATCGCGCTAGGTGGAAAATCAACCACATGGCACATCTCAAATGCAGTGTGCACAATCCCCGGGCACCCTTCGACCCCTAAAGACACGATGAGGCGGCCTCATAATTGTAACTAAAAAAGGGCGGCGTCCTGAAAAGGTATCTTTGACACTCCAAATGTCACTCACTCCGTAGCTCCGCGATTTCTGAGTTTAAAGTATTTCTGATGGTTATATTACATGCAAACAAGTAAGCGAGTCTCTTTTTGGCGACAGTCATAAATGCACATACAACATTTTTCAAGCATTTCAGTTCACACAACTTCGAAACAATCAAACAACTATATCATGACATTCGTGCCGTATCTTGTAGATGCACATTTACATACTTTTTTTCGAGTTCTCCGCCCCGGCGGGCTCGACCTCTTAATGTCCGAACGGGTAGGAGTGATTTTCTTCCTCAAGAAGGTTTCGTAATCTCAAGCTTAAATTAAAGGTGCAGTCAAACACTATTCTTCAAGCCCCAATAAACCTGTCTCGATGGCGTTTACCGAGCGCCCCTTCCTTTGCTGGGTAATTCAGTGTCTCTACCATCTGACGACTATTGGAATAAGTATGTCCGGAGACTAACTTGAATCACCATCATGCTCAGGCTCTAAGCTTTCAGACTCGAATTCAGTAGCATTTGGTCACCCTGTCTGCTCCGAGAGTGTCGGGAGATGCTGGATATTTTACCTGGTTTTCCTGGCATTTCTGCTTGCACGAGTCACTTGGGATTGCTCTGTTATCCGCCGTAGGTCGTCGAGACTTGCTTTCAAGTTTCTCGTCCTCCTGGTATGAACTTATCGTCGGCCTCCCGTAGAGCCGCTTTTCGCCGTTCTAACGCCTATGGTTACACAGTACATGCAGATGCTATGCATCTCATGACCGGCCTATGACGGCTCTGCCGTCCACGTCAGCTATAATGGTTGACAACTATCCTTGATGGTTCTTTTTGGATCCATCTGTTACCTTCTGCTCTAGATTCTTACGCCTTTTGGATCTTAGTCAACGTACCAAACGAAACCGCAGAAAGTGGATGCTTATCAAACAGAGGTGGGGATTCAATGATGTTATATTTATGGCCATCCTTTTGTGAGTGGATCGGGCTGTTTTCCCATCATCCCCATTTGATATACACATTGTGACTCGGAAGTGGATTCGTTACCCGTTGGGATCTTAATTTGCAACGCGGAGCTATTATTTCGTACCTATGGCGGTTATTATTTCACCGAATAGAATAACGTCTTGTGCCTGAAACGGAAAAGAGTTGCCAGTCTCACCATGCAACGTATTCCAGGTGATCTGCACTTTCCGTCGGATGCACCCGAGCCTGATATTACTTA
The DNA here is from genome assembly GCA_026075535.2 of Tricholoma matsutake. Classification (NCBI taxonomy): domain Eukaryota; kingdom Fungi; phylum Basidiomycota; class Agaricomycetes; order Agaricales; family Tricholomataceae; genus Tricholoma; species Tricholoma matsutake. The sequence goes on along the minus strand of AP026543.1, from coordinate 7,960,522 downwards.
CCGCCGGCTCGTGCCTAGCCTTCTCTGGAGGTTGTTTACGATGATCCAGGGATATCGTGATTTGGCAGGGGTGGAAGGATTGGATACAGATTGTTTACCAAACGAATATTTTGTAGGTTGGTATTGAAAAAAATGACTATACAGTAAGATGAAACTAAGTTGGAGTGACGGTCTCTCACGCAGTAGCCGGAGCTATGCGACGACATCCGGCGGCGCAGAAGCGGCAAAACGTGGGAGATATGTACCCCGGACACTGCGTTAGGAGATTCTGCGGGCATAACTGTTGACGAGCTTGTCTCTTAGTGCAGGAAGGCCTCGAGGATGGCAACTAATGGATTGAGTTACTTGTGTATGAGAGGACAGTTATGTTATGTATGAATTTGCGAAGGGAGGAGGTTTAGTTTTGGATAATTGCTGGAAATGGATAACTAAGTAAGATATGATCTCGTTTTTACTTAACCGTTTTTATATTTCGAAATCGGTTATGGGAAAGGTTTTCGATCGGTCCCTCCTCTTCCCCTGTCTTCACTGCTCCTCCTAGTGTAATAGACAGACAGACAGACAGACAGCCTATTCACATACTAACATACAGGTTTGCTCAATGACTGACGATCCTACTGCTTCTTCTTCGGCTCCTTCCCGCCCAAAACCTACCAGGTCTACAACAGCTGGTGCTGTTCGTGGTAGATCGCCTAGTAATGCTGAGAATGGCGACGGTCGTCCACCCACAAAACGCGCACGCAAGGCCATAAACTGTGAACCTTGTAGAAATAGCAAGCTCAAGTGCGATAGGTTCGTATGCTCTCCTCACATGCTTGCCATACGTTCAATTCACCATTTCATCAAGAAATCGTCCATGTTCCTCGTGTGTTTTGCGGGGTATGTGCTCCACATACAAACCTACATGTTTTTATCGGTAAACACGATATTATCTCTCAGGCACCTCTGCTTTGTGCTACCAAGATGGCAGAGGAAATGAAGGAAACGAAGTACCTAGTCGAGGTGATGATCACCAGTAAGTCATGTGCCCCAGTCTCTCAAATCTTTATTGCATCACTTTTAACGTTTTCACTTTCATCACACCTCATTTGTGGCCCAAAGTTACAGCCGCATCGACCCTGCCCAAGAAATAACTCGTATACGGCATTCTGTCTCTGTCCTTGAGTCTTATATATTTCCAGCACCTCGGCCACCAACACAACGGCGGCAAAGTGACGCTTCTAACTTGGTGCCCAAGAAAGAGCTTATCGATCCAGACGTGACCGACAAACATCACGCTCCTGGAATCTTAGGAAATCAAGGACACGGCTTATCCCAAGGTTTATATGCAGGTCCAACGAGCACCCTCCACCTCTTGGTACCATTTTGCATTGCTCCCCTACCTCCCGAATTCTTACAGTATTTTTTATTAAGCATCAAGATAGCCGACGCGCCTCAGAAGAAGAAGAATCAGATCCTCTTCAAAACACAGATAGTACAGGAGATTTCCCGGGCATAACTCCAGAGTACGACCGCGACCTCCTCTCATTGCTCCCGCCTATCGAGATCATCGATGGGCTCATTGACTTCTATTTTGAATATTGCAACTGGATATACCGGCACATAAATCAGCCCGCATTCACTCGGAACTGGGAACGGTTCAAGAATGGAAGCTCTGCCGATCGAATAATTCTTTCTACTGCTTGTGCTATAATGGCAGCAGCAACGTGCTACCTACCTCCCCAGCACCCCCTTCTTGCGAGTTACTCAGAAAGTCACGAGGAGATGGGAAATAAGTTCTATGAAGTTTCTAAGACTGCTCTTCAAAGGCGCTTGGCAGAAACCAAAGTCTACACTTTGGAACTCGTGGAACTGTACTTAATAAAGGGGACGTACCAGACTCTCGTGAAAAGCGACACCGAGGAAGTCTGGCAGATAAGGGGCGAGCTGGTGACCATAGGAATGGCAATGGGTCTCCATCGGGATCCAGGGAAATGGAGAATGCACCGAGATGTTGCAGAACGACGGCGATGGGCTTGGTGGCATATTGTGTTGATGGAGCGGTAGGCTTGCAATCGCATTGAAGGCATCCTCTAAGTTTGCGTTGTACAGATGGCAAGCCTTCATGCTTGGACGGCCCCTCGCGTTTTCTTCCCGCCATTTTGATACACAACTGCCCTCGTATTGCGATACTGCCATTGACAAGACTGGCAGACTATTTGCCCCAAACGTTGCGCTCTTCCGATTGGCATATACTTTAGGTGATATCATGGACGACGCTGTTTCAGTTCGACCAGTTCCGTATGAAAGCGTTCAGGCAAATGATCGTGCATTGACGCAGTGGATGGACAGTTTGCCAGAAGAACTGGACCTGGATGAATACCGCTTGGCTCGCAGCCTTGCGTCGCCCAACACCAACGTGCGTCGTGTTGGCGTTCAGAGCGTTGTTGTTCGTGCATCATATTACCACATTCGGTTTTCCCTCCATCGACCATATGCTAGTAGTCCTAGCTCAGGTTTACCTGGTGGCAAACAAGTGGACTCTGCGAAGGCTGCCCAAAGTCTGGAAATTGCAGTCGGCGCAGCTGACAAATTGATTACAATCGTTACCCAATCACGACCAGACTTTCTAGCAAATTCGGCCCTTGCGGTCCCTGGGCATATGAGCTGGGGTCCATTTCACGCGTTCTCTGCTGCTATGTTCTTCTCCTTTCACCTGATTGCGCATTCAGACCAACCCGGTGCTGGGCTGTTCCGACAATGTATACGGAAAGCTACGACGCTTTTAGAGCAAGCAAGAGGGAACTCAGTCGCAGACAAGAGTTATGATATTTTACAAGCACTCTCTCCTCTGTACTCGACAGAGTTCCCAATCATGAATCAAGAAGCTCGAGAAAAGCAGAGGCAACAGGTGCTTAGCGTTGTACGAAAGCTTGCGTTTCCTCTACACGACTCACGCGATTCGCGGCGTAATGGGGAGTCACCAAGCGACCGCGTGAGTTCAAGTTCAAGCTCGGTTAGCCCGTCACTGGGAATGATGAACGTTGTATCACCGCAGCAATATGATTCGCTCCATAATATACCTACTGTACGTGTTCCTTTTGTTCTTCTGCACAAACTTAATTGACAACGAACATACTGACCCTCAGACTTTGGTTGGCTCGCCGACTAACTACCACCCTCAACCGCCGTATACCCTACCCCACCAATCGCAAGGTTACGATAATACCCATTATACACAGTATATTCACCCTGTGGATGAAGCATCCATGTGGGGCGCGTCGATCGGATTCGGTGAAGGAGAGTGGAGTCAATTCTTGGACGGTCTACAGCCCGCGTCAGCAGGAGGTGCTCGACACATTCAGGCATCGTAGCTGCATCCCATTCATGTCCCGTCGTTCTCCGTGTGTATGTTTGGTTTGGACGTACCCTTTTGGCAATATCCATCTGTTCTCAGTTAATGTTTTGGTTATCTAGCTTTACATGTGCATGAGCCATGTAGCAGTATAGAATATTTTTATATGGCCCAGCAGAAGGACTGGATATATGCTGGGCGTCACACACTGTGCACGTAGTATTTTTTTTTGCCACAGCAATTTTATCGTGGAAGGCCCGGGCGACTAAGCTTTTCTATGCGTTTCATACGACTTGTGATCTCCGATCGCAAATTAGACAGTCCAGGGTTTGCTGGGTCTTGAGCGGTAGCTGCTATGAGAACTTGGTCGATCGACGTATATGGCAGCCACGTGGACGAAGCATTCCTTGACAGATGGGTGTCGGACTACGATACAGAAGAAATTCAAGAAGCTGCGTATGAGCTGTAGAAGCTACGCGAAGGAACGATCGACGCACCTTGCGCATCAGGGATAGCGTATGTTCGATGGCCTGTTCGAAATTCTCATACCGTAAGCAAACACGGATAAGGTACTCGGGATGGTGGTCCTGTCAGGTATTTGACCCTTGTGTCGAAATTCTCGCAGGTCAAATCTCACCTGAAGTGTCCGTATAACCCAGGGCGGAGGTGGCGATGATCTGTCTGTGTTCAGTATGACCTCGAGGACGGCCTTCGTATATTTATAGTCTGTGTCTGCATTGTCATGTCGTTGTAGGGACAACCGTAAGTACCGCCAGCCCCTATCAGCAGGAGTTCCTGGCCACGATGACACTTTGTCAGTAAGCAGCCAATCAGACGTATTCTCTTGGCTAGGGCAAACTTTAAGCAATGACACGTAGAGGGCGAGATAAAAGATAGATACATGACTGCATCAGGATTCCGTGATAGTCGCAGACACTGGCTTGTCAAATGTGTGAATAAGTCTGTCATATCAACCTTGAGAGTCCGAGCTGTCGCCATCGCAAAATCAAACCGATTCGCTTGTGCTAACTTCAAGACGATCAAAGATGGGGGTAGTAGGAGCTCTGCATCAAGTCAGAAGAGAAATGGACATGTCAGGGATCGGGGTAGCCGCTGACCTTGAGAGGGTAGCAACTTCGGATCTGTTCGTATTATCTCGATCTGCGCGCATAGCAATGCGTAGTCATATCGAATGTCGGCTAGGTACACAATCTCTGTGTCGAATTTTCCCGGAGCATATCGACTTTCTGGAATATGTCTGGAAAGTTTTCTTCGTTTTCTTGGCTAGTGATCATAAGCACGGGTGGGCAATCAGGAAGAATGAAAACACCTCATGTGCAGTGTCCGTGGATATAGGCAGAAGCACCCAGGCATTCTTTTGATCAACTAGAGACAACGAGTTGATCGCGATATTGTATCCTTCGAGTTGTTCTTCGGCCAGCGAAGCAAAAGAAGCAGCGTCGCCGATAAGATCTTGAAGCTTGCGGGCGCGCTGATACATGGCAAGGGCAGCTACAGAAAATTCAGAAACATGACACCATTCGACGAAGCAGATACCATACCATTTCGGTAGTCTCCCCTACGAGTATACCAAAGGTAAAGTATCCTCGAATAGCATGGTCGAACGCGTGGGTCGACATTCCGAGCCTTGAAAGAAAGTGCAGCTTCTACCTCGTCAGCTATGCCAGCAAAGTTGAACGACATAAGTGTCTCTACGGCATTATCTTCGCACATCCGATATGTTAGTTGACTGACACAATCCCGTTTCCTAATAAAAGTTATATTGGATACCGAGGTGAAAGACTGAGACAGCGTACAGTCTTTCGTAGGGATTAGACATCAAAGAGGCATATGCATCTTCATACATCACCAGATCAGTATAACCCTTGATAATGTTGACCCATAAAGTGGACGTATCCTCGGGAGGTGCAACCGCTAAAGCCAGCTGTGCAAACTGCACTTCATGATACACGAGTGACGACATTTTGAAGACGTTGGAGGCATGCAGATAGAAAGAGAAGGATGAGTCGAATAGTTCGGCACCTGGAAGAACGGACGCCAAAGCGTCCTGATCCTCGAACGAGAGACCATGATCGGGACCTATCATAAACGTCAGAGAGCTGATGGACGACGTGTGTCGAAGGAAGACTTGCCAAATCTGGCAGCCAACTTTTCCATGAGGTGAGCGGCATCGTCCGCTCGCCCCACATTGAGCCACAGTCGGGCAAGAACGTAGGATCCCCCCGGTGTTCTTGGCAACCACGAGAGCAGCTCCCTTGCAGACCCATAAAAACCAAGTTGTCGAAGCCTTTCACAAAAAAGAATTTCGAACTTAGTTGCATGAGCAGGTGAGATGGACTGCAATAGTCCTGTCGCATCAAGAAAACGGTGGGCTGCACCTGGAAGCCCGTGTGTATCACCTGATTGATCTAGGAGGCGGTAAATAAGCGAGTAAGTCGGAAAGACAAGCGTCTTGCTATGTGAAACGTTCATGTTACGCATACGTGTCACTACGTCGTCTGGCGTTGAGTGATCATTAGAAATGGCCGACATGTCGGGAGGTGGACCTGCAGGTTGCCTGGCCACGAATCGGAGCATCGCCACACCTCGGAATACCGCGAAGACTTCCGCCAACAACGCGGGATCCCATTCAGAGAGCTCCTCCGAAAGGAAAAAAAGCAATGTTACAAGAGAGAGGCATAGATCATAGCGCACTTCGATCGTCTTAGTTATGTATGCTGCAGTGAGAGCCCGCGACCAATGGGAACGAGGCGGAGGAAGAAGTAACTCTACTTCATCTTCTTCCCTTTTAATCTCCATATCAAACCCCCCGATGACATCGAGCACGGTGCGAGCGGCGGTGTCGATGTCGGAGATGCTTTGTAAACGCCCAATGATCCAACTTGCGGAGCCTTCATCGATGGCTTCTCTAAATTTCAAACGTCGGGCTTGATCTTGCAGAATATCGACAAAGGAGAAGGCAATCTCCTGATGCACCGTATCCATGAGGCGATGCTCCAAGTTCAACATGACTTGTGGGCCCAACTTGGAACGCAGGGTCCATACAACACTCAGAAGATCATACTGAGGATCGAGATCAGACCATTCTCGGGAGAGAAGACTTCGAATCTGGATGGGCAAATCTGCATTAACAAGTGCTCCAACCCGCTCCCGTTCCACAACGATTATATTACCCTGATCTTGAGCGCCAAGAACAAGTGGACGACGGGCACTCCGTTCCACCTCGCGACATCGGGCAATGAATCCTTCCCAGTCTCTTTTCAGTGCGTTCCAATAATTAGCATGTTGGAAAGCACCGGTTTGTGGGTCACGATTTAAGCCAACTGTGCATCCCACCACGGCTGCAATGTGTTCGCTTAACGACCCATAGCTGGTTGCTAGTTGAGGAGGTCGAGGTCCTGGTAAGGAGAGACACGCATCTGTGTACTGGTCGATGGCAGTGCGTAGGGTAAGAGCTGAAAACATCCCTGGTCTCATGATCGCTTCAAAAAACTTGTCTGTCAAGGAGCCTGGAGAGAGGAGATGTTCCTCGAGGTAAGCAGGGGTAAGCTCAGGTTCCGTGGCATAGGATGCGGTGTGCCATGCAGCTGAACGGAACTCCTTGTTATGTAATTCGGTAAGGTTAATGTCCGTCTTTTCAACCATAGATTGGCCCTGACGATCCCACAGCGTGTATAAGGAATCGCCGATCACCATGAAGTCTTGAAGATGGCAGTGAGCGGTGTTTTTAGAACACTCAATACTCCCGATGTCGGACAACTGATCAGTGACTGTGTCAAGCAGCTGGAAACTACCGCCTGAGGAGAGTGAAGTGATTGTGGGAATGAAGACAAGTACATAGATGTGGTCTTCGTGGGAACTTGTGGAGAAAACCCGCAGGAGGGTCTGGTGCATTGGGTCTAGCAGTACATGCGGTTTGGATCCGTTTGCTGATATTGTGGGCAATGGTGAGGGCTCCCGAGCGTGAAACGCCTGTGCCAAGGGTTTCGACGCGACGCAGCCGATTTTCGCCTTCCAATATCGCACTGTAAGGTCGCGGGACAGCGTCCATATGTGACCAATATCGGTAGGCCATGGATGGGTAGCCATTGAAACGATTTCCGATACACTGGAAAATCCGCTGTTTAACGTCGGAAGGAAGGATGTGAAGGACAAGAGGAACGACGTATGCTGAAAAAAAGATTCTGCCCACTCATCTTCCATATACCGTTAGCAATGAAATGACCTCAACGATGAATTCACGTACCATCGCTTTCTTCACCGACATATTCTGTTTCTAACCGTAACAGCGAGCCGCTTGGCAACCCAATAGCCACACAATCTGTTCCTTGCACATGGACTATACCATCTATGGTGTCTGAAATATTCTTAATAAGATATTCACGAGGCCATATATCGTCACCCCGATTTAGCCATAATTCATGACCGTTGTCGACTGGGATGACCAGACGGTACAGAGAACCTCTCTGGGTGACTGCGAGGACATGAAGTTCGGTGGAATCCCACAGAAACATGGCAGGAGAAGGAAGAATAGCCGCAGGAAATATGAATCGAATTGGTGGGACCTCAGTAGAGAGAGAAACGAGTTCGATGATCAGACCACCATGAAGGACACGAAGTAGGATAGTTCCTGTGAGAGGAGTATGGAGCAAAGAAGAATGAGCAGCATGCTCTGCTGGTGGATCGGATTCTTGGGGAGCAGCAGGTAGTGGAACACCCTGACGCGTTGTTTGCAGGGGAATAGAGGTCGCATGAGACGGGAACAAGGAAGAAAGATGGGTTGCAACAAGAAAGCCTACGTCCATCGCAAACTGCTTTATGAGCAGACAGTGGTTGAAACAGACGCGTCAATTTCCTTATTGGGAACACAGTCTACGCATAAGTTTCTTCCGTTATTTAGGCAGCTCTTACATGCTTGTGCAATACTACTGTGCTTGTCAACTTCAAACGGTTGTCGTAACTGCCACCTCAAGCAGTCGATACTACTTCTTAAGGACGGATTCGTATTTTCTTTAATTTTAATGACCTGCAAGGTTTAGATCCTCACGCTGAATTGCTTGCAAGGGACCTACTATCACTTAAAGTCAGACTACAAAGGTAAATTGATATTAATTTAGACGACGGCCTTACCATCTTGAACACTTCGCCTGTTCAGAAAGGAATCTCGATTTCAATGGGCCTCCAAAACTTTAAGAAAAGCTTCAACAAACTTTCCTTGATGAATGATACTGAATTAGTATAATTTGCACCCTGTGGTTCTTTCCCTCAGTGATTGCCGCACTTTCTGGCACAGCCGTGTTGCAGATGAGGGCGGTACAGCAATGAGTCACTTCCACGGGGTCAAGACGCTATTGTTATCGGTCGCTGAGGGAAAAAAGGGTCCGCTTGCAGCGAGGCTTCCCATGTCAATATGTCGAGCCTCGAGCAGTAATATCATAAATGAACAATTCAATTCGTCAGGCCCGGTCAGAAAGAGGAGCCGCTCAAGCGTGCAAAAAATCCGTTCGGGGACTCGACTTTTGAAAAACCTGGCTTCTAAGACACCTGTGAAATACCTTCAATAAAGAAGCCACTACTGTGCAAAGGTTGAGGATGACCTTATGCACTCGAAGACCTCCGGTCATCATTATCGACGTCGGCAAGACGTGTAAAATGAACGTCGATATACATCGGCGGGCTTCAGATATAAATGCGAGAACGAGAAATAGCCACGGGAAGGAGTCAACTCGATCACATGCTCGACTTATCAGAGAGTCAAAAAAAACTGTCCTTCTTTCCGGGTATTGTATGTTCACGTGCCCAGTCTCCAGATTCAGCTGGTAAGGAGTAAGAAAGAGATCCAATAAAGCACCAGAACAAAGATCGACGGCTTCCGCAGAACTTTGGTCGAATGGAAGAGGGATCGGCATTGCTGCAGGGTGTCGGATCGTCAGGAAACCATGATCAGTAAACAAGCAACAAAGCGCAATAGCGCAAAGTCGGGAGAGGCCAAACGCCATGACACGAGGACGGGCCACGAGGACAAGAACATAGATGAAAATTGAAGGGTCGAAGGCGACGAAAAGAGGGAGTGCATGCGGCATGCGGCCAACGGCACATCGGATGTCCGGGCGCAATTATACAACAGAAACTAAACAGAATGTAGCATGGCATCAACGGCAAAACGAACCCCACTCTGTGGATATTTGTTTGATATTTGTTTGCCTCAAGTGAATTGAAGGACAAACGATATTCGCGGAGTAGGCATACTGCCGCATACATACACACGCTGGGTGCTAGTAGATCGTGACGGTGCGAATCTCCCGACACAAGTGCTCGGAAAGGTTCTTGTCAACTTTGCGTTTCGACGGGAAATTTCGGGACGCAACTGTCCTCACATACAGTCATTCTGAGATGTTCAAGATCGGGCATGTATACTGCTAGATAGATTGGTCCACGGCGGTGGGAGCCAAAAATCGTGAACCTGGAAACGCATGCTCTGGAGTGGTGTCTTTCAAAAGGACACACGGGTTAGCAGGAGCCTGTAAAAATATCTTGACATATCACGGTGTAGTATAGGCTTTGTTGCAAGAATCGTACCGACGTAGCAGCGCCCAGGCCGGTTCCGTGATCAATTTGGTTCGATGCGCCAAAGCCCTGGTAGGAAATCATAAAATGTCATTACCTAGTACCGATAATTTACCGATACTTATTGATGAGTTTGCGGCATCAATGATTTGGTCAAGAATTCTCATTCTGTACTCGATGCCTTCTGGTTCATGATCGCGCCTCAGCTTCAAGGAGGCATACTATGAACGCTTCGGAGAGATCACGGCGAAGTCTTCAGTTTAACCCGTAATGCACGCTTGAAACAATGACAGGTCACCGTACACACTCATGATGATCACACACAAATCACAGAACGTTAACACGCAGCTATGGTTTGAAGGTGTAGTAAATCCTTCACCACATACTAGCCCGGTATGGAATTTAAATTATTCGACAGCGTGGCCAACTACAATGACTGATTCTGCGATCGAAGAAAGACAGCACCCCTCCCTCGTTGCTTCTTCTTCCAGACTTATAAAGATGGCATCTCTATTATCCGTTCTCGGTGCTCAGGTAGTCCTTGAAGCTTTGAAGAATCTGCTGCTAGTTTACAAAGTTCCACTCCATTTTTTGACCTCTTCCTGCTTCCCCGGACCATTTGCCATGGATCACTTAATCTCTTTCAGCGCTATTTTGTTCCCTTCGGACGGTTGGTTAGCGTTTATGGATGGTGACCGATGTGTTGACTCTCAATACGTCATAGGCCGCCCTCCTTCACTTGTACAACTCATGACTAGGTTTGCTAACCTTTGTCTCTTCGGAATATTGTATTGATCATGTACAGTCCGATGACAGTGACGAACCACCATGCCTTTTATACCACGTCGCCGTCCCGCATGCCTCATCCGGAGGTTTTCATGGACTATGTGCGCGGTCTTGCGTCTTCTGAACTCTATGGTTGCTGATACCACTCCAGATCGCGGAGGGCCTTGGATCTCGAGCCTGGAAATTCCAGGTAGCAGATAAGATAACAGGAATTTCGGCTACTGATATTTAATTCACAGCTTGTAGAGGCGCTGGACGGAATGAACCGAAAGTTCGCCAACCCCTACATAATCTTCTACCCCACCGTATCTCGGGACGGAATGTCGTTTCACATCAACAAAAGCATTCGTGAAATCCAGGGCCGAGCGTTCAAGGAAGAATGCGCTTGGCGAGGTAACATTGTCATTGCGAAATATTGCGACAATCCTTTCTCTTCCATGATTGACGCATCTATGGCCGACTTCCCCATCTTAAAAAACTACCTCCTGACACACGGAGCACCCAAACAGGTTTAATATCCCCCTTATTGTCCAGAACATTGATCTCTCATCCCACGGATCAGTCGTGAATTTATCCCAATTCTAGTTTGTGCCCATTGTGGCACGCTCCCCCTAGTTACGAGGTATATGCATATGAAGGTTATTTGTACACAATAGATTATTTATAATCAAAGTTCTTGGTGCCCTCCTTTGTGGTTCTCTTGTGCTGCATTTTCACTGGTTTTCTTCATCGCTCGCGCAGCTTCGACGCTCTTGGGGTCACAATGCTCGGGTATTGGACTCGTCGGGTCAATGGGAGCGTGTAAAACCCTGCCTACTTTAACATAAGTCTCGTGTTCAGCATAAAATTTCTTCCAGTGGTCAAGACTCTGCAAAATAAATTGAGCACCATATCATGATGTTAAACATAGAAACCTTGCCCTTAGTTCACTCTCACTCATTCCACGAGTGTCGTGTGTCCTGTGAATCTGGAAACATCCAGTTCCAAAAGCTCTTGCAGCATCGACGCCGGCACTACAAAACATCAGAAAACGCGTCATGTTCAACGTAACAGATTCTTACAGTATGTGATACGAGCCACCTGGTTGGTATGCACTACCACTGGTGACATCATAAACATTCCCATCAATCTGACAGTCGAGTCGAATGTAAACGGACCGCAGGAAAAATAAGAAGCGCAGCCAACTCACTGCGAGATAGATAGGGCTTCCGAGAACAGTACCGTCATATTCTGCCAATAGTCGTTCGGAGAAAAGACGTTGATTTTGCTATGGAAATGAGGCGGTCAGTCGAAGAGAACAGGTGTAATGGACTGACGGGCCAATAGGTCTTCAGTTGAGTCCATTTGCTTCGATACTCCCATGTAAAGCTTCCCGTGACAAATTTTCCAGCAAGGGCAGTGAATAACAGCAGATATACGACAAACTTCAGTAAACCTAGCAAGCCGACGTCTTGTTCAGCTGTTGGATCACGTTCTGGAGGTCCTGCCTCCTCGCCCCGACCTATCCTGACCTCCCGTTCTTTCTGTCGCTCCACCCAGGCGTTGTGTACTTCCTCTTGCTTTTCACGGTATTCTTTATAGCTTTAACATTCATGAGATACAGACACAGGTCTCAGTGCAAGTAAACATACGCCAGGAAGGGTCGATTAGCAGGTTTGTCTGATACCATCCTATTAGGAATGCTCGGATCTTTAACCTTTGGCTCTCCAGGATCTCCGGTATAAGGAGGAAGAGGATCGCCACCAGCGAAATCCTTAAGCCACGACATGTGAGGTATGAGAGGGTCGAGAACCAAATAGATGCAAAGCGGATAAATCTACTGTTGATCTACCAGTAATACTGGACCGTTCGGTTACCGTTGATAAGAAATTTCAGCATTGAAAATGGTTCACTGAGGCTTTGCTTGACAATGAGGATTATAGGAACTGAGGATCGCGGTCATGTAGCGATGTGCCGTTGCTGGACTTTTAGGATTGACACTCTTGAGAAGAAAAATCCATCTATGCCACCTACTATGTTTACATTACGGCTGCATCGATTCTTTTCATGTATCAGTCCCAAGTATGAGCAATGATTACTGCGGTCCGTAAGATAATACTAGTACTATCATTGGGCTTGTACATAGTAGATGTATACGTAGGCTTGTAGAAACCCAATTTCGTCACATGAATTAATTGAGATTTCCAAAAGATTTCAAGCTTCAAGAGCCCCAGGTAAATGTCGGACCAGACAAGTAGGTTTGACCCGAGGTAAGCAGAGTGCGAAAAAAGAACATAGAAAACATACGTGGGCAAGAGATGGGCTTTGTTGGCCTAGAACAGATTTATTTAAACTCGTACCTGCGTAAGGCTTTTGAGGACTAACAAACAGATTGCCACTCTCAACCTCGACGAATAGTGCAGCAAGAGTTTCATGATCACTCAAGACTGGGAGGAGTGCATACCTTGGCATTCGAAGTTTTATGTCACAGAATTCAATGGTGGAGCCGGTTGAGAAACTACGCTTTGGAGTGGTCAGCGAAAACGTCCCCGAGACCGATACCGATGAGTATTCACACTGCATATGAGTGGGTGGATGTACATAGTTATCACAGTGCAGGGTAGAGTGACTGGCGAGGTGGATGAATATTAATTATTTATACGTATTACCAGGGATCAAATTTGGAAAACGCAACTCGTGAAAGGCGCAAAACTTCCGCAAGAGTGAGCAAGCTAGCAATCGACAAAGCAATGCTCAGAAACGAAAGTTCGGGTGAAATTCGGCGAAGCTAAGCATCTGACCGCGTTTTTGGCGGGAGATGCCGAATGGCATTGATGCATAATGTCAAACAGAACCGAGGATACAGATCTCGTAATTTAAACGTTTATCTTTGGCGAGGAACATGGGAGGGTCAGCCTAAAATCAGACAGTCAGCTACATATTACTCACAGTATGCTTCACACGTTTCTTTCATCGAGGTTTGCATAATATGTACGTACATCGGATGGTAGCGTAATGAGGACTGATTCAATATTAGGCGGGAGCCGACCCTGCATACCGGTAAGGTAGGAAAGGTAGGGAGTGTAAAGTATTACTATGAATATTACAGGAAATTGAGGGACTAAAAATCTGGATGAGCAGGTTGCGGGTAATAATATATGGAGGAAGCAGCAGACAAAAATGCAGGAGATGATTAAGTATGAGAATAGCCCACTGAGGACGGCGCACCAAGCTATGCTGATTGCCTTGAATGATGAAGACGCGAACTGAAAGCGGAACTACCAGAAAAGGGAAGCGAAAGAAAGGATGGACATAGAGATGTTGACGGTGTAGAGTGAGGGTAAGAGTGTCAATATGCGCAAAATGCCTGTGAAGTCCGTGTCATATGCATACAAGATCCAAAACATAAGTCGGGTTTTACGGCGACGCCGGCGCAGATCCTGAGGTCGCCATAGTGCCTGTCGTCGCTTGCGCAACATGTTGACGATGTTCTCGTTCACTGCCTTGTTGGGAGACCGTCATATAGGCACCTCCTAGTTCTTCCGACGGGCTCAGACCAGGCGGAACAACAGGGCCGGATGTTAGGAGGTGTATATCATTCTCTGTCGGGTCGAAATCTTCAACCCAGTTTCGCATGGCGAGGAACTTGGGTGTTTTAATAAACTGAAACTAAATGAGATACATTCAATGACGAAAAACTCGGAGACTTACCTTGGGGACAGAATCTGTTGCCATCAAACGGAAAACATGTATTTGGATTCGTTCATACAACCGAATCATGGTCTGCAGTTGGGTGGCATTGAACGAGGTTGCCTGCTCCGGTTCAACGCGACCCTGGAATGCCTTTCCTCTAAGATTCGTCCCCACCTCATCTAGGTACTTGGCTAACTCGTTCCGAAGCCCATGGTCGATATTCAGCTCGCACTGACTTGACGCCGCAAGATATGTGTGGTAGATCACAGAAGCGGTGTTGATGAGCGACTCATGGTGCCTCTCCATCGCAGCCTGCCCAGGTGTACTCCGAGTACCTGATCGTTGCGTAGGGTTAACGGCCATCGCACTCGAAGTGATGTTGAACTTCTTCTTGAAGTCCTGGACATCTAACCAGAACGATAAGTTCTCTTCGCAGAAGTTGCCTCGCAGGAACTCCCGGAATAGTGATCTCAGAGCCGGCTCCTCCAGGATATACCAAAGACGGTCTGTGTTACTCTCCTTGCCCTTCCCCCCTGAAGCCTCATAACTAGCGTTCAGCTTCTCTGCCATCGATATCCTTCGATGGAGCTTCGTGTCCGAGCTTGGTTTCTTATCTATACCATTCTCCACTGAATCATCCAGAGACGCACGATCTCCTGTGAGGCTGGACGATGATGCATTGGGGGAGTCCTGAGCACCTAGTGGACGTGAACCGTCCCAGTGAGCGATGCGACGGCCTTCGTCAGTTATCTTGTAGATAGCCTTAGCGGTGCAACGGAATTCGCCGTGTTGCTGATATTAGTTAGATGCTAGTCACTGACAATATGAGAGGAACGTACGCTAACAGGCGAGTTGCCGCCTGGGGCTGTCCCACGAACGGTGAAGATGATGGCAGAATCGTTGTTTTTCCGTTTATCGCTTACCAAGGCGATAAGACTGAAGCGGACGAATTGGGCGGCCATTTCGGCTGCTTCCTCGCGACCCACAACAGAGGTAAAATCGCAAAGCCACTCCAAAGCGGTGACAGCACCGAAGCAGAACTTATGGACCTGGTGCGGCTTTCCTTGAAGGGGCTGGGCCTTCTCGGTGACCTCTATCAATGTAATACCCTTGGACCGTTCATTGTACCGTTGGAAGGCGTCCAGTTGTGCATTTGGCTGAAGGGAAAGGTTCGGCTGACGACCCACAAAGCGGCGGAAGAGTGCGTTAATGACAGACTGTGAGACGATGATTTCGTCGTCTACAGAGCGTCGCTCAAGGTGAAGGAGCTTTATACAGATGGGTTGTGATACGAAGACCTGTTGGAGGTGATCGGCATTGATTCCGTTCTTGCTGATGAAACGTTCAAGGACGTGAAGGCCCTTTGGGGTCAAGACATAGACTCCTCGGTCTTTGAAGAGGTTTGAGGCTGGGTCTGCGGCATTCTCGATTAAACGTGCATCCATGAAATGCTGGCTCATCGCCTTTGCCATTTCGCGGGTCATGGAGAAAGTCGTTGTCGTCGTTGTCGTTACCACTCGCGAGGGTTCTCTGGGATCCGGCCCACGATTAGATTGCGAGAACTTGAGCGAAGCGAGATTCTGTGCCGCTTCATCACTAGAAAGGAGATAAATTGGCAAATCAAGGGTAATGAAGGCAAAAAAGACAAACGTTGAAAATGAATTAGGGAAAGTACGGAAAAACTGCTTGTGAGGGAATAGTTCCAGGGAGACAATTAAGGTTGCAAAAAGGTCAAGTGTATCCTGTAAGAGAGAAGAATAAGAAAGAAGAAGAAGAGAGAAGAAGAGAAGAGACCTTGAGAAAGGGTCTGCCGCGTTGTGTCGTCTTCATCATATGAGAGGAAGAGGGCTGTGGATCTGTATCTGAAGGCATGTGTAGCAAAGAGAAAGGGATACGAAAGGAAAGATGAATGTATGAAAGGAAGAAAGAAAGAGGAAGACGGGGAGAGGATCGAGGAGGAGTGAAGAACTCTGGGTGAGAATTGGGTGAGAAGGTCAAGGTGTGCCACTCTACCCGTGAGAACTTTTCCCCCGTTGCCAAGCACCACCTTTCCCACAATCAGCAACAACTACGCCTGTCGGGTGTTCGGCCCAACCCAAGGCGCTATGCATGCTCCATTTATTTACCATTCATTGCGTTTGCCAGTCGTTCGTCAGCCCCAATCGTCGGTCCGTAATATCCACTTGATTTACATCTCATTTGTTTAGGTCGGACTTGCGCATCCATCGGATGGTGTACAGCTTATGGTAACTTCGGCGTTTGTGCAAAACATACATTCCTAACCCCGTGTCCCGACCACCAAGTAGATCATATGGAGCGCGTCACCTAGTCACCGCTACGGAAACTCGGCCCGCAGTTCTGGTCCTTTTTCTTATTCATTTAGCCAAAATGCTCCATTTATGAATAGCAAAAGATTGGCTAGAGCGAACGAAACTCAAAACTGACTGAGTTAAGTATTATTTTTGACCATCCCAAGATTGCCGGACTACCATATTAGGATACATGACTTGCTATATTAGGATAATATAATTATATAATATGTAGCCATTAAAACTGCAGAATAGCGCATATTTGCAACCACCCAAATCGACAAAAATCCCCTTCAAGCGGGCTTCAAGCGAGCCCAAACAGGAATGTGACTCGATGGTAGGAAATTGTATGCCTACAGACCCTTGAATATTGTGTATTTGTACTACTTAATAATGTATAGAATAAAATTACATCTAAGTCCTAGTGCTGTAGAGTAAGGAACTGGGGCAGTGAGCAGTGGCATTGGTGTTGCTGACTCATCGTTGGTATGTGTGCTCATCAAATTTCGATGGTCATGCTGTGCAGCTCATAGGCCAGACTGGTCAGCGTTGGAGACAAGTGTTTCATGTTGAACTTGTTAATGCAGCAAGCTGAACACATTTCAGGTGGCATCATGCTGGAATGGAATGTTCAGCTTATTTCATGTGTGCACTCAATATCAACCCAAGGCTTTAAGTCAGGAACTGCTTGCTAAGTATAACCAGTGCAAACAGGAATGGGATGTTGTTCAAGTTATCAGGACTCAGAGAACACAGGATTGGAACTGGCATGTCAATGATTGTGTAGCTTTGTGTTGTGTGAGGTATAGGCAGGTTTGAATAGGACCCTGGATAATACCCTCTAAGGCAGTTACCAAAATGTCAAAATTTCATGATTTTTGTCTGGACAACTTTTGGTAAATTTGTCTGGATTGAAACTAGCTGTTTCAATTTTTTTGAAAGCTTGTCTGACATTTTTGGGGCCCAAATTACAGAAACCGCCTCCCAGAAAGCCAGAATTTTGTGCAGAGGCTGCAAAAACCTCTAGAAATGTCCAGATGGATGTCAGGATGCAAGAAAGGAACAGAAACTATGTTATGGAAGGCTGAAACAAAGTGAGATGCTAGTAGAGTAGCTATAGCTCTAATTGATCTTCCTCAAGCTCATCATTTATGGTTTCTGCTCCCTTTCCTCTCTTCCTTGACAACTTCATCACTGGGTGCAGGGCACAATACCCCTGATGGGGTATTATGTAAGTATCTTGGAAGTATTCCTAATACTGTCAAGATACTAGCCCAGAAGTATGTTGCAAGTATGCTGATTGTTGATTACCATACCTCCACATTAGTAACTTGTACATATTGTAACTGTATTCTGAATGTCTTGGCTGAGAAATAATACAATATTTCCTCCCTACTATCACAATAATATTAAGATACTTCTAATGGAGTATTGAAGTTAAAGATCAAAAAAAATTTCAAGTACTGAGAAGGCAGTAACTTGGTGGTATTGAGGTGATTTCTTCAGTACTACCAAGATACTATCTACAATACTATCAAGATGATATCACAATACTTTGCTTGGGATATGTTAGGAATATGATGGAAAAGATCTAGAAAACCTCTGTGTCAGTATGCTTGAAATATCATGGAAGTACACAAACAAAAAGAGTAGTCATGCACCCCATACCTTCACCATACTAAAGGCAGGGAATATTGGAAGTATTGAAGTGTTGTTTATTGAATACTGTGAAACTACTCTATGGGAAGTATATAAGAAGAAATTTGATAAATTGGGAAAGTATTATTAGCAAATGTCTGCACATGCAGGTCTGCTGTTGCAAGTATCTACTTCCATGTCTGAGTACCTACATGTCCACTGGCAGGTATCTACTCAGGTACTCACTTGCACATCCAAGTTGTATGTCCAAGTACTTACTCAAGTACTATTTGAGTACTGACTAGTACTTGCCAGTGCATATCCAAGTACTTACTCAAGTATCTACTGGAACCTATTCAAGTTTGAGTACTTACTTGTATATCCAAGTACCTACTTGACTGTCCAGGTATCTAATCAGGTACTTACATTCATCCAAGTTGTATGTCCAAGTACTTACTCAAGTACCTACTTGCACCTATTTGAGTACTTACTTGCATATCCAAATACCTACTTTATATCTACCTGCATGTTCAGGTATCTACTCAAGTACTCACTTGCACATCCAAGTACTTACTCAAGTACCCACTGTTATCATATCCAAGTATTTACTCAAGTACCTGCTGGTACCTATTTGAGTACTTATTTGTATATCCAAGTACCTACCAGTGGTTATTTGAGTATTTACTTGTATGTCCAAGCAGTGCCTACTTAGTATCTATATGAGTACTTTCTTGTATATCCAAGTACCTACTTGATATCTACTTGTGTGTCCAGGTATGTACTCAAGTACCACTTGCACATCCAAGTTGTACATCCAAGTACTTACTCAGGTACCTAGTACTGGCACCTATTGGAGTACTCACCTGCACATCCTGGTACTTATTCAAGTACCTCCTGTTACCTTACTTGTATATCAAAGTACCTACTTGATATATACTTGTGGGTCCAGGTATCTACTCAAGTACTTACTTGCACATCCAAGTACTTACTCAAGTACCTGCTGTTACTATATCCGAGTACTTACTCAAGTACATGCTGGTACCTATTGGAGTACTTATTTGTATATCCAAGTACCTACCACTTGCATATCCAAGTACTTACTCAAGTATCTACTGGAACCTATTCAAGTTTGAGTACTTACTTGTATATCCAAGTACCTACTTGACTGTCCAGGTATCTACTCAGGTACTTACATTCATCCAAGTTGTATGTCCAAGTACTTACTCAAGTACCTACTTGCACCTATTTGAGTACTTACTTGCATATCCAAATACCTACTTTATATCTACCTGCATGTTCAGGTATCTACTCAAGTACTCACTTGCATATCCAAGTACTTACTCAAGTACCTACTGTTACCATATATTCAAGTACCTGCTGGTACCTATTTTTGTGTGTCCAGGTATGTACTCAAGTACCACTTGCACATCCAAGTTGTACATCCAAGTACTTACTCAGGTACCTAGTACTGGCACCTATTGGAGCACTTACCTGCACATCCTGGTACTTACTCAAGTACCTACTGTTACCTATTTGAGTCTTTACTTGTATATCGAAGTACCTACTTGATATATACTTGTGTGTCCAGGTATCTTACTTGCACATCCAAGTTGTACATTCAAGTACTTACTCAGATACCTAGTGCTGGCACCGATTGGAGTACTCACCTGCACATCCTGGTACTTACTCAAGTACCTGGTGTTACCTATTTGAGTCCTTACTTGTATATCAAAGTACCTACTTGATATATACTTGTGTGTCCAGGTATCTACTCAAGTACTTACTTGCACATCCAAGTTGTACATCCAAGCACTTCCTGAAGTACCTATTTGAGTACCATCTTGACCTACTTGCATATCTGAGTACTAGTACCTTCTTCCATGACCAGGTATTTACTTGAGTACTTACTTGAATGTCTGAGTACATATCTGAGTACTAGTAACTACATCCATGACAAAGTACCTATTTAAGTAACTATCTTGGATATCCAGATACCTAATTAATAGGTAATTTAGAAAGTACTTGGACATACAACTTGAACATGAAAGTAAGTACCCAAATATGTATCAGTAGGTACTTGAGTAAGTACTTGGATAAGGTGCCAGTACTAGGTACCTGAGTAAGTACTTGAATGTACAACTTGGATGTGCAAGTAAGTACTCGAGAAGATACCTGGGCACACAAGTATATATCAAGTAGGTACTTCGATATACAAGTAAAAACTCAAATAGGTAACAGTAGGTACTTGAGTAAGTACCAGGATGTGCAGGTAAGTGCTCCAATAGGTGCCAGTACTAGGTACCTGAGTAAGTACTTGGATGTACAACTTGGATGTGCAAGTGGTACTTGAGTACATACCTGGACACACAAAAATAGGTACCAGCAGGTACTTGAATATATGGTAACAGTAGGTACTTGAGTAAGTACTTGGATATGCAAGTGAGTACTTGAGTAGATACCTGAACATGCAGGTAGATATAAAGTAGGTATTTGGATATGCAAGTAAGTACTCAAATAGGTGCAAGTAGGTACTTGAGTAAGTACTTGGACATACAACTTGGATGAATGTAAGTACCTGATTAGATACCTGGACAGTCAAGTAGGTACTTGGATATACAAGTAAGTACTCAAACTTGAATAGGTTCCAGTAGATACTTGAGTAAGTACTTGGATATGCACTGGCAAGTACTAGTCAGTACTCAAATAGTACTTGAGTAAGTACTTGGACATACAACTTGGATGTGCAAGTGAGTACCTGAGTAGATACCTGCCAGTGGACATGTAGGTACTCAGACATGGAAGTAGATACTTGCAACAGCAGACCTGCATGTGCAGACATTTGCTAATAATACTTTCCCAATTTATCAAATTTCTTCTTATATACTTCCCATAGAGTAGTTTCACAGTATTCAATAAACAACACTTCAATACTTCCAATATTCCCTGCCTTTAGTATGGTGAAGGTATGGGGTGCATGACTACTCTTTTTGTTTGTGTACTTCCATGATATTTCAAGCATACTGACACAGAGGTTTTCTAGATCTTTTCCATCATATTCCTAACATATCCCAAGCAAAGTATTGTGAGATCATCTTGATAGTATTGTAGATAGTATCTTGGTAGTACTGAAGAAATTACCTCAATACTACCAAGTTACTGCCTTCTCAGTACTTGAAAAATATTTTGATCTTTAACTTCAATACTCCATTAGAAGTATCTTAATATTATTGTGATAGATATTGTATTATTTTTCAGCCAAGACATTCAGAATACAGTTACAATATGCACAAGTTACTAATGTGGAGGTATGGTAATCAACAATCAGCATACTTGCAACATACTTCTGGGCTAGTATCTTGACAGTATTAGGAATACTTCCAAGATACTTACATAATACCCCATCAGGGGTATTGTGCCCTGCACCCAGTGCATTGCATCCTTGAACTTTACAGTACCTTTGTCATGAGTATTAAATTGATCACTATCTTCCTGTGGTGAGTTCAAGAGTGCTGAATATTGAGTGTGCCTTTGGGGAGACAGAGAGCAAGCAAAGGAATAACATTGATGGCAGCAAGGCAAACTGTTTTGTTTGCAGATGAAAAGTGACTTTAGGATGTGTCAGAATTGGTGCCCATGCATGAATCTGAAGAGTTGTAGAGCAATATATGACACTGCACCAATGTTTGAGGCTTCCATGATCGATCCATGTTTTCCATGCTTCCTGCTGATTTTGAAATATAAGGCAATGACTATGGAGCTATTGAGATTTACAATACAGTTGCAGTAGAGTACTGCTTACCATGTGCCACTCTCAAGCCACACCGGAGGCATTTTCCAGCTCATGTTGTGATGACATGAGTTCATCTCATGTCTTTGGCAGATCATCTAGCAATGATGTGCATATCTCCAGTAGACAGTCACATGACACTGATCTGGCCACAAGGCTTCGAGACAACTGACATAAGCCATTGCCCAAAAAAGGTGTTTTATTGGCAAAGATTGCATACAATTTCTGTGCTGGTAATAATAATTTGTAATCATTCGACGGTGCAGAATATCATCTCATCAGGTGATCTTAGTCGCATCGTGTCAAGACTCATTTAGTCAGGTGACTATATGGATCTGAAGCCTCATGCACGACATTTGTTCTTTGTCTTCTTACATCGACATATCTTCCTCACCTTCTGGTCAATAGGTCCTCTTTACTGTCCCAGCTATGCCACCATCAAGGTCTTCTGGACACAAGAGACCCCAAGCATCTGAATCAACTGCATCAAAGTGTCTGTGGGCAAAGGGCTTTGTTCCTGGGGAAGGGGAGAGGAGTGTGAAAGAAGATATTCATCATCTGAAGAAGATAGATATACCTGATGATGCCAGTCAAATTAAAGTGCGTGTTTCTTTGACTATTCTGATTTTATCCTGAACTCTGACATGGTACAACCCAGCTTGCCCTTGAGATGCACCTTCGTGTCTTAATGGGTGCCGTAACCAACACATCAGTTCCTGAGGCCCCTGATATTCATACCTTAAACACCTTTTCACAATGTTTCCCCTCTGCTGGCAAAATAAATGCTTTGCTCAAAGGCAATACCCACAATGCCCAGTTTCAAGCAACAGATAAAGCAGCACTTGGTGCAATCATAGAGCTTTGCAGGTGATGCAATGTGGTGCCAGACTCAAATATTGCCCTCAATATTGCTCGCATCCCGGAGCATGATCTTCGATTGATCTTTTCGAAGGTTCACTCATTTGTTCTACCAGCATGGTGCCCCGATCTTCTTGGTGGCACACACACTTTGTTGTATAATGGAGCCCTTGAGTCAATCGCTATCTGGACTTTTGAGCAGGCTGCTACTACATTTGCTTACCAACATCTTGCTCCGAATCTTGCTTACCTCCAGAATAGACCTGTCCTCAAGAAATTATATTGCAATTAGTGATGTGCAGGGCCCGGCTTGGTCACAGGCCTGTCACAAGCCCTGGAAAGCCCAAATGCTCTGGCAGTGGCAACTCCTGCTAGACACAAAAAGTAAAACCATATTTAGGCTTGTTTATTGATGCTGATGATGAATCCGGAAGAAAATCTTAAAAATACCAAACATGGAAATTTTAAATCAACATTTCTCAATATTTAGTTTTGGATTCGGACTCAGCCAATCAGCCTGATTCAGAATTTGTCACATTTTGGACCAGCTGGTGACCATGGCTGCATCACAGCAGTCGGACTTTTGCAGGCTTTGTCACAGGCTTTGTCACAGGCCGGGCCCTGCACATCACTAATCGCAATTTCATGTGGGGTTATATGAAGAAGCTTGCAGCAAAGGAGGCAAAAGAGAAGGGCAGTGTCCATCGAGGTGTTGAGGAGAACAAAGCATACAAGAACCGCCAATTGGTACTGTTTTCAAGTTATTTTTATCTTTCAGACTTGAATCACTAAATTTCGCTCTAGCTTACTCTCAAGCGCCACACTTATCTGAAGGACCATGGCTGGAACCAGCATATCAGGCCTCTAGCTGGTTCATATGAGTGCACGTCTGATGATGAGAGGAACCCTGATGGTGGTTTCTTCATTATGAGGAAGCAAGCACGCAATCCCCACATCACTGACTTTCTGCACCACATCGACAATAGCTGCAAAGCAGGGAACCCTCTTTTCCACGGGAGCAGGAGGCGTGAGGAGCCTCGCATCCCACATCCTGAGAATCTCGAGAGCCAAATTTCCACCCAAGTACCTGTGGATTGTCCTTTGGATTGGTTTGATCCTGCCTTTTTCAACGCGATGTCGCTCAGGAATCGTGCTTGCTATGCCACGGCCCCAATTGCACTTCCTCTGAAGAGTGATTGTCTTTCGACTGACTCTGATCCTGATTGGAAGGACATGCCCCGACGCGCTTTCATGAAGAAGTATGGGAACTGTGTTCGGGCTTTGTATAAGCTTCCGACAGCCACAGAATTGGTGGCCCTTGAAGATGGCGAGGAGGAGGAGGAGGAGGAGGAGGAGGAGGAGGAGGAGGAGGAGGAGGAGGAGGAGAACAAGCAGGGAGAGCAGGAGCAGATGCAAGCTTAAATGGCCTGGGGCCCATCACGTCTTGTTGCAACTCACAACTTACATGGTAATAGCATATGTCCTGCAGTAGTTATGATTGCTCTTACTCTATGTTAGTATGCCTTTATGAATATGACTATGTTTTATGAACTTTGTAAGTACATCGTGGCCTAGGCTGATTGGTGACTAGTCAGGTTGATCATGTTTGTGTTGACTGATTGGCCACAACTCTTGTAAGTATTGTTCTTTCACATTCATGGCTTCAGGTAGCCTTCAACCATCGTTTGGGCCCCAGGTAAGCTTTTTTTCTTATTTCTTCATGTTTCTTTTTACTAATCAACTCTATCTTAGGTGTTTTTATGTAACTTATAACAACTCCACCCGAGACACCCCATGCCCAAACCCCGCACCACAACCACGGGAACGAGACGACGGGGGAACAACAAGACAACAAACAACACCAAATGAAGATGGCAACAGTGAGGTACACAAATGCCAGGGGAATGGATGCAGATGGGCCCAAATGACATCTATCATCGTTTGTGCCCTGGGTGAGTTTTTGTCATTTCTTTCTTTTTACTAATCTATTGTATTTTAGGCTATCAACATTTTGTAATGACAGACCCACACCGGGACAGGCCAGGACACCCCATGTCACCGCTGCAAGCCTCTGCCCACAAGGTGTGTAGCAGGGTGATGACAGGCAATGAATGATGTTAACAATGATGAGAGGACGATGATGAGAAAATGAGGAGGAAGGGGAAATGAAGACAGGGACAACGATGGGGAGATGATGAGACAACACGGAGGAGGGAAAGAAGAAAAAGGCCCAAGAGACGTCGACGTCTCTTGGGCCATAGGTAAGTTTTTTTGTTTGTTTCTCTTTCTTTTTCTTTTTCTTTTTTACTAACTAAATTGAACTACTGGCAACAGGGATGACAATGACGATGATTGGATGGCACCTGACACCCAGCACCCGCCGCTACCACTGCGAGCAACTGCTCGCAGGGTGGACAGTGGGTGACATGACGATGAGGACACCCAAGCAACAGCGACAGATGAGCACACGGGCACAATGACAATGATGGGAGAATGACAAACGACGATGACACCCTTGCCCCTCACTCTCTATGCGAGGGGAAGGCTCCCTCCCACCTCTACCACCACCACTTCCATGTCCACTCCCACACCACTAAGCACCACCCACAGCTGCAAACGAGCTGATTGGACACAACGTAGGCACCTAGGTATGTTTTTTGTGCTCAATTCTTGTTTTTTACTAGCTAACTAACAGTGTTCTTTCTTTTTTAGGATCTAAACTACAGGTAACGACAAGCAGCAGGGTTTGGATGATGGAGAGGGGTGCTGGGAAACCTGAGAAGTGGGATACCTGCACAGTACGCACCTACGCACCCCCGAATCTGTGCTATGTCATGCTAACCCCCCCCAAACTCACCGAAACAGGCATTGTACCAACCCCAGCACCTCACAACCACAATGGACCACCCAGCACCTGCTTCTACGCCAGCGTGCAACTGCTCGATGGGTGGATCGTGGGTGCTATGACCCTATGACGGTGTTGGACAGCGCCAGGATGCCAGCACAACCCACCAGCCACCTCCAGTCTCACGAGTGACTGCTTGTGGGGTGGATCATGGCTCAAATGGTGCCAACGATGACAGCACAGCCCAGCACCCGCCCCCACTACTGATGACACGGCGGGCGACTGTGCTCTCTCCGTAAATACAGAGGCCACAGGGTCATCCCGACACTCCTGCTCACTCAGTTTGACAAACCTAATGCATAGATAATTGTCACTAATTACTTACTCACTAATACATATTCTAATCTATGTTTCTTGCGAGTCTGCATTGCAATTGCGTCCACCATCATATATGATCATATGATGAGTCACAGCAAAAGTAACATCATGTGATGTAGTTGAGTATGAGTGAGGTCTATCTTAAGACAAATGAGGCTATGTAGTTCTTCAGTACCCTCCCATTGCTGGGAGCCTGTGTGCACACCAATATTACTTTTTTGACTCTCATGTAATTATTATGTTTCCTATCTATGTTTACAGTTGAGTGACCAATTAATGAGCATAACATCCTTCTTCAACCCATATGTACCAACAGGGATTGTATAGGTAGCAAGGTGGCAAATGATATGCTGTGGTTCAAGAATGTACACAGTGTTTGATAGCTCACAACTGACAGCCTTTGATTGCAGCCTTGAGCAAGGCTCAACTGTGTATGGTGTCTTTCTTTGCTGAGCTGGTGAGAGTGGACGATGTTGACAAACAAAGAAAAATGTTTGCCAGAGACCTTCAAGGGGAAGTTCCCAAATTTCCTCAATATATCCAGTCTCGATGGTATCTCCACATGTTGGGATATAGAACTGAATATGGCTGTTTCCTGCATGGCTATTGTTGCGGCTGTATGTTCAATCCTCAAAGACCACTTGGTGAGGCTGTTGAACAGCAGGAGGGAGCAGGAGGGTGCTAAGAGCATAAGGTCCACCAGTGAATACTGAATTGTAGTCCTGGCCAATGACTCTCAGATATTGAAGAAGAAGGTCATAGTGCCTTTGATCAAGGGGCTTTCCACTTGCATGAGCAGCAGCAACTTCAGGGCCATTGAGGTTGTGTGTTGGCTGAGCAGTGGGGTGAGTGCTTGGTTGTAAAATCTCAGCCAATTCAGAAACATTGGCTTGAAGGTTGTTATTGTGAAGGAGTGCATCTAAGCATCCATGATGAGCACTCTGGCAAAGCATTGTCAACTCCATATCCTCTGTTCAAAAAATACTACTTAGTGAAAGTACATTTGAGAAATTGAGGACTTACAAAGGCAGCGGTTTGTTTTGATTTGCCCATAATCTCCATTCATCCTTTCACCAGGAAATTCACTAAGCAGAGCTAGTGGGCCCCAGAATTTAAGTAGTGCCCCATTGTGCATAGCATAGTGGTGGTTGGGCATTGAGTGAAATACAGCACCAAAAAGGTGCTGCATAGAAGAGCGGTAATTAATGTAGTGGTCCATATAGGCATCTGCTTCAGCATTGCTGACAGAATAGCCTGCAATTATATTTGTTGCACAGACCAATTCACAAAAGTTCTATAAAAGTTCCTGTTGTACCTCAGTGCCATTCCACCAGAGTGCTGGAATGACAAGAGGAAATATGATGGAGAATAGAATGAGGAGCTCATGAGCTTTTAAGCTTCCATGACTGGCTTCACCAAGATTGGTGGGAGGCCATTGAACCCAAGTAGGAAGCTGAATATCTGAAATGCATGCTCGAATAATAGCCAGCTCTGTAGGTGTAAAGTGAAATGCACCAGCAATAGACACAGGCACTTCTTCATCTTCATCATAGTCATCAGAAGGAAGAGGCACAGCATTTGAACTGGGAGTAGGAGTAGAACTGGAGGTAAAAGTAGAAATGTTTTCATCATCAACATCCATATTGTCCAAATACTCTGCAAGACCTGAAGTGCTGCTGTGTTGACTTGCACTATCATCTTCAGAGTAATTGGATGAAGTCTCTGCATCTGTGTCATCATCATTAAGTTGAAGGGTTGCCAACAATTTGATTGCAGCCTTAGTTCGACCAATGCCCCACAGAACTCGAAGATGATACTGAAGGATTCCTTCAAGAAAATTGTGCATGAATCCTAGAATGACATATTGAACAGGATCCCAGTAAGGAAGATCATGGAGTGGTGTCCACCGTACACCAGTTTCTTTAGTCATAGCTGTTTTAGCCTTGATGGTCACCAGATTGCACCACTCCTGAGGTTGAGTGTGAACTTCAGTTCCACGCCGCAGTTCCCAATGATGGTAATCAAGATCCTCAATGTCATTGTGGTGACATTTACAGAAGGAACAGAATAGCCCAGCAGCATGAGAAACAAATCCAGACACTTTACGAATGGCTTGCAAATCTGCAAGCAGTGGAATAAGTTGTGCTGCTACTGCAGTGCCCTGTGGGTTGTGATCTGTAGGTAAGACCTTTCCTGGGAGGTCTTAGTCTAAAATCATCTTCTTGATAGGCTCCAGAACATGTGGTATTGTCCAAATGGTTGGGGCATGTGGAGAGGGAGTCATTCCAATAGTAAATGTGTTTTCACAAAGGAATCTGATGGAGATGGGCAAGTTCAAACAGTATAGGATAATGGCACCACATGATACTACTTTGCCTAAAGATTTGTTAATTTTCATCTACACCCCAAAATTAACAGACATACCTGCAATTTTATTGGTCAAAGGATTAAACCAGTCAATATATAAAGCAAAAACAAGGTGGTAAGGTGATTGAAGAAAAGGGCGCAATGAACTCCAGGCAGGGCTGTCATATATATCATGCATCCATCCAGGATTGAACACCCCTTGAGATTTTGCAAAAGTCTGATACAAATGGTCCTCAATTTGAGAATGAGAGAGTAAAAATATGAGCCATGACTCAAATGACTGAGTGGTATAGAGGCATTCAGGGATCCTCTGCAGGCCACCTGAAGTCTCATGTTGTGTGTATAGATTAGTGTTACAAGGCCTGGACTTTGGAGAGCAACGCCATTTACATTGTGATGGACCACCATTAGGATATTGCTTGAAGCACTTGGGGCAGCAAATGACCTGCTCAATTGTAGGATCTAGCTGACATTGGGAATATACAGTCCGTATATCCAGTGGCATCTTGAGTTCTGTGACTTCTGAGGTCTTGATATCAGCAGCAGCAAGTGCAAGTTTAATGAGCCTCAGAGTAGTGAGGATGATGAACTTGAACAGGCGCAATAGAATATTGGCAGTATCTCTACTGATTCCAGACTGAAGGGAGAGCCAAGTAACAATGAGACAGCATAGATCAATGACAGGTGTAACAGCTATAATCCAAAGCCTAAATTGTAATTTAGTAAATGTAAAAACAGTGTTTGCATACCTTGTGTAAGATCTACACATTGAGCAGCCTGAGAGTGTGACTCAGCATCAATAATGGTGGACGTCGCTGGAAGTGGATCATCCTGGGGATCATGTTGATCTCGAATTTCATGTTTTCTTCATATTTGTGAACTGACAAGGTGGCCAGGGACATTTTGGCCATGGGAGTCCAAATATGTCAAGTGAAAACAGACACTACAAGTGCAGACAACTTTGTGAGGCATGGAGAATTGGTGTTGTGGTTATCACTGGCAACAGGAAATCAATGTAATCAACATGTGAACAAGTTCTGGCATTTTCCACGAGTGACTAATATAATCACGATTTTTGGGGCAATGGCTTACATCAGTTGTCTAACTTGTCTTGGATCAGTGTCATGTGTCTACTGGAGGCCGCATATGCACATCATTGCTAGATGATCTGCCGAAGATATGAGATGAACTCATGTCATCACAACATGAGCTGGAAAATGCCTCCGGTGCCATGTTCTGTGAACACAACACCATAATGGCCAAAGTAGACTGACACATCTTAGGGTTAGGGTTAGGTGGATGAGGTGGCTGAAGGTCTGAAAATATTGCTGTGACAAGTGGCTGCCTATCAACAGTAGTGGTAAGCAACTGGATTGAACATGTTGATGAAATCATGACTGACCCACTTTGTGACTGCCACTTAGGGCTGCGCACCATCCGTATTATGGCCATGACCATACAATGCATGGTAGTTTGATGGATATGGTAGACCATATACCATCCATATATCTAATGCCCATAACCTCTGACGGTACAGTATGGGTACTAATATGGCTGTATTATGGTTGACGGAAATATAATAATATACAAAATTGAATATAAACATTACTATATATAGTAAACAATGTCATGGTAGTGATGGAATCCGTCATTTGCGATGGTCCAGAGTTTTTTCAGCATAAGTTGGAATTTTTGTGTAGAAAAGTGATCCTAGTACAAATAAGATCATCTCAGTCTCTGTACAAGTGACTATATTCATGTATACTGTACCTAGTACAAATAAGATCGTCTAATAGGTACAGTAAGTATAGGCATATAAGTAAGTGGTATAAACTGCGCTCACCTCAGTCTCTGTACAAGTGACTGACATGGTAACTAAAGTATGTACTGTATATATATATATGTATTGTGTATAACAAAGAGAATTAGAGATAAAGGGGAGGCTCAGTAATGGACTGTAGACATGCATCAAAGGGAAAGGCTAAATATAGTGCACACATCAAAATGATACTCATGGTGTATTCTCAGCGCTGTGACTGCAGGCACTTGCATTCTCAACACTCCTCCTCACTGTGAAGACTCCTCCTTGCATGGTGAAGGCCAAGGTAGTTGCGGAGATGTATGAATTGTTTGGCATCCAATGCTTTGGTGAACATGTCGGCAACATTATTGTGGGTGTTCACATAGGTAATATTTAAGTCACCAAACTGGACACGCTTGCGCAGGAAATGATATTTGATGTCAATGTGCTTGATGTGGGAGTGGAGTAGGGGGTCCTCTGATAGGGTTTTAGTGGCATTGTTATTGCAAGAGATAATTGTAAGCATATTTTGTTGGTAACTGATAGCATTAAGTAATGTGTGTGTAGCCAAATGCATTCTTTTGCAGCTTCAAATGCTGCGATGTATTCTGCCTCACACATGGATGCTGCAACAACTTTCTGCTTACGAGCAGCCCAAGAGACCGCACCAGACCCGAGAGAGCAAACATAACTGCCGACACTTCAATGTGTATTGAGACAGTTGGCCCAATCTGAGTCAGTAAATGCATATAAGGTGATGGGAAGGTGGCCACCCAGGTGAAGTTTAAGATAGCGTACCAGTCTTATAGCGGCATCCCAGTGTTCAGACGAATATGAATCTAGGTACTGTGAGAGCTGTTGGACTGCATAAGAAATATCTGGATGGGTAGAAATCGCCAAGTAAAGTAAGCACCCTATGAGAGAGCGGTAAGGGAGTTTGAGAAGAGCATTTTTGGTGGTTGATGAGAGAGACCGTTGATCAGTGTGGCATAGTTTCGAACTGGGCTCAAGAGGAGCAGATACTGGGTAAGCGTCCTTTTGTTCGAATTGTTTGACAACCTTGTCAATAAGGGCCGTCTGAGAAAGTGCAACAGTGTGTGTGTCACGGTCCCAAGTAACAGCAATACCCATATAAAACGTGCCATCCCTAATTCAGATATGGTCCACACCTCATGCATTTGATTCTTGAAATTCTCGTTTTCCTCTTTGGAATCAGCAATGGCTAAAAAATTGTCAACGTGCACAGCAGTGATAATTATTCCACCATCAGTTTTGCGATAATAGATGCAAGATTCGCAAGATAGATGAGTGAATCCCAAATCTAGCATCTGGGCATTGAGAGTTTGATTCCAGATATGGCCGCTTTGTTTCATGCCATATAAGCCACGCTG
Organism: Tricholoma matsutake; assembly: GCA_026075535.2. Classification (NCBI taxonomy): domain Eukaryota; kingdom Fungi; phylum Basidiomycota; class Agaricomycetes; order Agaricales; family Tricholomataceae; genus Tricholoma; species Tricholoma matsutake. The sequence goes on along the minus strand of AP026543.1, from coordinate 7,928,768 downwards.
GAGTTGCCACACCCCGTCCTCCTTTCCCGGTTGCATATATTGTACTTCAACATCTGGGAGTAAGCCATAGAGAAAGGCCATTTTTATATTGATTTGCTGTGCATCCCATCCAAGAGAGGCCACAATATGTAAGAGAATGTGCCAAGATTCCATGCATGCGGTCGGTGAGGTAGTTTTGGTATAGTCCTTCCCATAAATCTGCTCATCTATAACATATGGGACAACCTTTTCGTGGGAACGATTATGTAAAATTGGTCAGCCTTAGTCAGGTCTGACCAATCCTGACAAATATGGCTGAGTTCCAAATTTCGTCGTCCCATTATACAGTTACCCAAAAGGCAGGTGTGATTACATAACATTTCAGACGCGATATAGTGGACACCTACTTTCACACCTCGTGGTTTCTGAGCACAACATGACCAAACAGATGTTGATTCCTACTATGTGGAGAGAGAGTCAACTACAGTTGAGTATCCTCCACACAAGACTTGGGCTGGGCTATAATAGTGATACCATTACAATTGCTAGCTATTATCAATAAGCAAATTTATGATTATCATTATAAAAACTGTTGCAATTGGCTATTGAGCAATTGGAACTACAAAATTGTTGAGTTATACTGTGAGTGTTATCTCAATTGCCTGTTAAGGAGTTGTTGTTGACCTTACATCAGCTGTGTTGCACAGACTGTTATTGTTGGCTATTAAGCAATTGTTATTGAGCACACTTTCATTAAACAATGTAAGCTGTGTTGTTAAATCCTATAATGATTGATGATTTATGGTCTTTGCAGGAATCAGAATAGACCTTCTACTCCAGAAGGTGAAAGGGCTAGAATTAGAGCTGCAGACCATTTGGAAAGGTTACAAATGACCAATCCTAATGAAAGGAGGAGCAGAATTAGAGTGTCTACACATTCTGAGGACATTGTCCCTCTGAACTATGGAGCTGCATTGGGTGCTCAAATACCTCAGGTAGAAATGCCTGCTGATTGGAATGCTCCAAGGGAATTCCCACTGCCTGTTGTTGCACCTGGACCTATGCAATTCAGGAGTGCTCCTAGGGGAAGTGGTGTTGGCATGGTTGGGTTAGGGTCAAATGTAGCAGCTGCTATACCACAAGTTCAGCTGCCAGTGGGGTGGGATGCACCATTGGCCAATCCTGTTCCTGTGATTCCACCTGAACCACAACTGCACACAAGAAGGGGGAGATGGAGAGGGAGATGGAGAGGGAGAGGATTGGGACCATTGCATACCATTTCAGGTGTTCAGGCTGATCCTGCATTTAACAATCTGCATAGAGGACATATTGCATTGAGGGAAAGAAATGCAGATTACAATGCACATATTCTGGAGTTGCAACAACAGGCAGAGGCAGCCAGGCAATATCAGCAGGAAGTGTTACAGCAGATGGCTGAGGAAAGGAGAACAGCTGAGGCTGCTGCTGCTAGGGAGAGAATGTTACAGCAGCTTGCTGAGCAGGAGCAAGCTGCTGAAGCAGAGGCACCTAGACAGTATTATCTACACTTACAGCAGCTGGAAGATCAGGAGATTGAGATGCAAGCTGCTTTAGTTGTTGAACCACTATATCATGATCCACCAAGGCATATTGATGTACAAGCAGCATTGCAGGAACACAATAGGCATCAACAGCAGTGGGTTCAGGACATGCATCAGATGTGGAGAAATGAACGGCATGTAGAGGAGCAGGTCCAGATGGATGAGCAGGAAGAGTTGCAATGCATATCTATTGAAGATAGGAATTTGCAACAAAGAATGATGAGGTTGGATCAATTGGCAAACAATATGTCCAGTACTCAGGTTGATGATTGTCGGGCACAGGTAGCTGCACAGGCTAACCAAATTGAGACTGATAGAGAGATGGCTGCAGCATTGGCTGCTGAGTATGAGGAGCAGAGGAATAATGAAATTGCTTTGAGGAGGGAAATGGAAGAGGAGGAATCTGAGGAGGAGGAGGAATATGATGAATTTGGAAGAGTGTCACCTTTGCAGTTTCCCTTTTCACCTATCCAATCTCCTTTGTCAGCAGATGAGTATGATGAATTTGGAAGAGTGTCACCTTTGCAATTTCCCTCTTCTCCTGCAGATGAATATGATGAATTTGGAAGAGTGTCACCATTGCAATTTCCAGCTTCATTGCCATCTTCTCCTCCACAATCCTCATCACCAGTGCTAGCACCTTCATTGCCACCTTCTCCAATGCAATCTCCTTCACTCACCACTTGGACATGCTCCATTACCATATGCACCTGTGCTGCCACCTCTCCAATTTCCAGCTCCTCATCCACCTGCATCACCACTTGGACATGCTCCATTACCATATGCACCTGTATTGCCACCTCTCCAATTTCCAGCTCATCCACCTGCACCTGCAAGGCCATTACCACCAGCCTGTGTACCTTATCAGGAGCCACTTTACAGACATTCAATTGGACCCATGAATGTGGAGTGTCCACACTGCCATGCCTTGCATTTTGACTGTGAAAAGCTGACAAAGTCTACACAAGCTGTACCAAAGTTTGGAAGCTGCTGCTTACAGGGACAAATACAGCTGCCACCATTCCAACCTGCTCCAGCTGCATTGCGAGATCTGTTGTGTGGCAAAAGTCCCTTGACAAAGGAATTTAAAGCCAACATCAGACAGTATAATGCTGCATTTGCATTTACATCTTTGGGTGTCAAGGTGGACCATGCTGTAACCTGTACATCAGGACCATACAGCTTTCAGATTCAAGGTGATCTTCACCATCTTTCTGGAGCACTCATGCCACCTCCTGGAGAGCCTGCAGTCTTTGCTCAACTCTACATCCATGATCCTATTGCACAGCTTCACCTTTGTGAACAATGAAATGACAACCTTGACTCTGTGATCATGACTCAGCTCCAGGCCATGCTCCATGATACACATCCTTATGTTCCTCTATATAAGCAGGCCTTTCAAATTATGAGAGAAAAGCCTGCTGATGAACAACAGAATGTCACTATACGGCTTAGAGCAGACAGGAACCAGGATTTGCGTCGATATAATCTGCCTACTGCCAATGATGAGGTTGCTGCTATCATTCCAGGTGATGGCTCAGAGGAACGGTCTGACCACAGAGACATTATTCTCAGGTTGCATGGTGGAGACCTGCAGCGCATCAGCCAGTTGCATCCATCTTATTCTTCTCTGCAGTATGTGCTGCTATTTCCACATGGTGAAGATGGCTGGCACAAGGATATACCAGCACAGCAAGGTGCAGGTGGAAGAAGAAGGGCTCCCAATGTCAGTCAGAGATGCTACTATTCTTATCGGTTGCATTCAAGGCCAGGAGAGCAGCCACCATTGCTGTGGGGTGGAAACCTCTTGCAACAGTATGTTGTAGATGCTTGGGCATCTATCGAGCAGAACAATTTGAACTGGATCAGACACCACCAAAAAGAAATCAGGGCAGATGTCTATTCTGGATTGAGGGATGCTGCAATGGGTGACCATGATGAAAACATCAATCTGGAAAATCATGGCAGTCGTATCATTCTTCCATCATCCCACATAGGCAGTGAAAGGCAGATGAATCAACTCTTCCAGGATTCCATGGCCATTTGTCAGGCATTCAACAAGCCAGATATTTTTCTCACTATGACAGCCAATCCAAAGTGGCCAGAAATACAGGATGCTCTCTTGCAGGAGGAACCTCCACAAGCAGGCTCTACTGCACATAGAGGACAACAAGCAGCCTCTGACAGACCAGATATTGTGGCACGTGTGTTTGAGCAGAAAAAGAATGCCTTGCTCAAGGATATAAAAATTGGCATTTTTGGTAAAGTGGCTGCACACATCCATACCATTGAGTTTCAAAAGAGAGGTCTTCCTCACATGCACCTCCTTATATCTCTTGATCCTGCTGATAAAATACATGATGTCCATGACATTGACTTTATAGTATCAGCTCACTTCCTGATCCAATCACACAGCCTTTGCTGTATGAAACTGTAACCACTTGCATGCTTCATGGTCCCTGTGGTGATGCTAAACCCAATGCTCCTTGCATGGTAGACAAAAAGTGCAGCAAGTGATATCCAAAACAGTTTAGGGAACATACTCTCTTTGCTGAAAATGGCTATCCAGATTATGCCAGACCCAATAATGGTAGAACTGTGGAGAAAAATGGCCATGTCTATGACAACAGGGATGTTGTCCCATACAATCCTTATCTGTCTGCAAAGTAAGAAATTCTTATTTGAATTTCAAAATGTTTATTGACACTTTCTTCATTTCTCAGATACAACTGTCACATCAATGTTGAGATCTGTTCTTCTGTTGAGGCAGTCAAGTACATTCACAAGTACATCTACAAAGGCCATGACAGGACCACACTTGAGATCATGGATCAAAACAGAGATGAGATCAAGGAGTATCTTGATGCACCTTACATTGGATCCGTTGAAAGCTGCTGGCATATAAATGAGTTTGCCATGCATGCAGAGTCCCCTCATGTCTATCGTCTGCCAGTCCATCTCCCAGATGAGCAAACTGTATACTTCACTGCAGAGGACAACATTGATGAGGTTTTGGAAAGGGGTACTTCTAGGATCACATGTCTCACTGCTTGGTTTGAAGCCAACAGAAAATATGAGGCAGCACACACCATCACCTACCAAAACTTTCCTTGAGCATGGGTTTATGATCAGAAAAAGAAGCAGTGGGGCCCAAGGCAGCGTGGTCAACCTGCTATTGGCAGAATGTACGTTGCTTCTCCTGCCCAGGGTGAGAGATTCTATCTCAGGATGCTCCTTACTGTGGTCACAGGTGCAACATCATTCCAGCACTTGCGCACAATTGATGGCATAGTCCATGACACATTCAAGCAGGCATGTGTTGCATTGGGTCTCTTGCAGGATGACCAAGAGTGGGTACAGTGTCTTACAGAGGCAAGTCAGATGCAACTTGGTTCATCTCTCAGATCACTCTTTGCCATCATTCTTCTCCATTGCAATCCAACATCTCCTGGCATTCTGTGGCAGCAGTTCAGACATTACATCTGTGATGACCTCAGAGTCAAGCTCCAGGCCATCTATCCAAACTTTGATGATGAGGAGGTTTACATGTATGGCTTGCATCTCATCAACAAGATTCTTATCAAATCAGACAGGCTTCTCAGCCAATTTCCAGACATGCCTGCCATCACAGGCAATTGGCATATTGATGTTCCAGGCAATAGGCTTTTACCAGAACAAAGGGACTACAATGTTGACCAGTTGGCCATCATTGTTGCTCACAATGTCCAGCTTTTCAATCATCACCAAAGAAAGGTCTATGATGCCACAATGGATTCTGTCAACAATGACAAGGGAGCACTGATTGTTTGGAGGTGACTTCAGACAGACCCTACCTGTTATTCCAAGGGGTACCAGAGAGCAGATCATATCTTCATCCATCAGATGCAGTGTGCTCTGGCAGCGCATCAAGGTCTACCACTTGCAGCACAACATGCGACTTGACAGGACTCCTGAAAATAATGCACATGCAGCCTGGCTCTTGCATATTGGTGCTAGCACAGCTGCAGACACCTTGGAAATTCCACAGCATATCCTTTGCCATGACAATACCATGCAAGCTCTCATCAATGCTACCTATCCAACAATTGATCAACCCAACCACCCAGATCAATACTACTTGGATAGGACCATTCTATCCTGCACAAATGACAATGTAGATCTCATCAACACTCTACTCCTCACCAAGTTTCCTGGAGCAGAGCAGAATTTCAACAGTGCAGATACAGTCTCCTTGAGAGAGCAGGAGCTCCATAACTACCAGCCCTATCCAACAGAGTATCTAAACTCTCTCAAAGCAAGTGGCCTTCCACTTTCCAGGCTTGCACTCAAGGTTGGCTGTCCTATTATGCTCTTACGCAATCTGGATGTCTCAATGGGTCTATGCAATGGAACTCGGCTAATCTTGCTTGAAGCCAGAGCAAGGGTGTTGAGGTGCAGGATTATTAGTGGTGATACCAAGTTTGCAGGAATGTTGTATTGATATCTCGCATCACATTGGAGCCTTCAGCACAGAACTTGCCAGTGCCCCTCTGTCGACATCAGTTTCCAGTTTGTTTGGCATTTTCTATGACTATCAACAAATCACAAGGCCAATCTGTATCACATGTTGGACTTGATTTGCGGACACCAGTATTTTCACATGGGCAGCTCTATGTTGCACTCTCAAGGTGTACCTCTGGATCAAGAATAAAGGTGGTATTGAATGAAAATAAAGTTGATAGCAAAACAGCCAACATTGTTTACAAAGAAGTGTTGAATAGAGTTGTTTAGTAAAGGTGAGTAACTGAAAATATTTGGAAGAAGTGGAAACTAAGATAGATATTAACATAGATTTGCATTTAGAATTAGACTTGATTAGAAATAGATTTTGAAATGTACTTGGATTGAATAAAGGGATTGAAATTTTTAATTTGAGAAGACTTGAGGGCAGGTTTTCAAAATAGAATGTCAATGAAGGCAGTAACAAGTCAATAACAAGTCAATACAAGTTTATAATGAATCAGTAACAAGTCAATAAATATCTGTAATCAAGTGTAACAAGTCAATAACAAGTCAATACAAGTTTGTAATGAAGTCAGTAACAGGTCAATAAATATTTGTAATCAAGTTAGTAACAAGTCAATAACAAGTCAATACAAGTTTATAATGAATCAGTAACAAGTCAATACAAATTTGTAATGAAGTCTGTGATAACAAGTCAATACAAGTCAATATCAATACAAGTTTGTAATGAAGTCAGCAACAAGTTAATAACAAGTCAATACAACTTTGTAATGAGGTCACAATATTTGTAATCAAGTCTCTGATCACTCAATAACAATTTGTAATCAACATAACAGGTCAATAGATATTTGTAATGAACTCAGTAATAAGTCAATAACAAGTCAATAACAATTTCTAATCACACATTTTTAACACTTCCCATACTATTCAAGACACAACACAAGCAACACAAGTGTTGAGTCTTTAGTTAAACAGTTAATTGTTTTTATTGACACTCTGGCATACTATTCAACACACACCACACAAGCAACACAAGTGTGGTGTCTTTACTTAACAGTTTAATTCAACTAAACAGTTATATTGCCTGCAGTACAAGTTTGCAATAAAGTCTCTAACCACTCAATACCAATTTCTAACAGTAGGTTTTAGGACATGCCCCAGACTACTTAAACCACTAATTAATTAGGTGGGTGAGGGCAAGTTATTGAGACTTGCTGCATACTACTCTAACACACTACATGAGCAACACGAGTGTGGTGTCTTTAGTCATCAATTTAATTCAACTAAACAGTTGTATGGCTGCAGTCAGATGAAACATTGTGTAATGTACACGCAAGCTGGCCCATGCTGGAGTCAGGCTGAGCAAGCGAAGCAAGTGAATGCCATGACAATGGCATGGGTCATAAGCTCGTGACCTCTGAAGATGAGCCATACTTTCCATCTAACTGCAGTGCCAATTTCATCGTGCTTGATGTGGAAGACAGGTTTCCCCTTCTGGATGTGCTTACCCTGAGGGACATCTGAACGTGGTATTAATTTGTAGACCCCCATTTCTTCTAGGGACTGCAGCTCATCACGGTAACCCTGTTCCCAGCATGCAGCGTCAGCTGAGTTCTTCGCCTCATCCCATGTTTTTGGCTCATCCTCAAATTGAAGTGATACTGGATCAAAATTGACCATCTCTGAGATCATGGCCTGGAGTTGATGTGCTTGATCACCTAGATCAAGATTGTTGAATGATTGACAAAGATCTTCTATGACATCATGATCATGATTGACGGGTATTTGATCTGATCTGGCAGCAACATTGGCTGCTCTATGTTCCTGCCGTGCCTCTTTGATTTGAGCGGCACTCTCTTGAGACTCACAAATGGCAATTTCCGTTCTAGTGATGACAGGACCCCCACTTGGATTTTTCTCTGTTGGTATCAGTACACGGGTGGATCAGCATACATGGGGCTGGGGCAGCATCAAATGATGTTCTGCATTATCAGGAGTAAGTGCCGAGGGTTGCACTGGGTCATGAAAGGACTCATCATCATCATCGTTATTCAATGATAGAGGAGTCAGAAAAGGCTGTGTGCTCCATGGATTGTCATTGGTATCATCGTCATCCAGCGCCGTGGGCACAGGTGGTGGTTGTCGTGACTTTCCAGGAATCTAACATGATAGGAATTATGAACTTTGCGTGTGGTACAATTATAACACCTGTACAACTTAGACCTTGAGTCATATCCAATCAGGATGCATTCAATGAAATGTTCAAATATCTTGGGGTTATCCTTTTTTGGAATAAGGAGGAAAGCTTTGCACCTTATTTCTTGTAGATATGAATAGTCAGGTTTTTTGCCATACCAAAGTTCCCAAGGAGTTGATCCTGCAAGTGAATGAGTGGTGGTCTTGGCATGTAGATGGGATGCAGTGAGATAAAACTCGTCCCAGAGGAAGATGGGTAATCCTGCATATTTACACATTGTATGGGCCTTAGCCATCAATGTTCTATGCATGCGCTCTACTCAGCCAATGTGGGCAGAAGTGTGTGGAGCTGTGAAGTGTTGACCCATACCATGAGCCTTCAGCCAATTTTCCATCTCATGGGATTTAAGCTCGCCATTATCAGTGATATAAGTGCCGACTTTGAGTCCCGTCTCATTTTCTTGAGCAAGTTCCCAAGCTTGTAACTCAGAGAAAGAGTCATCTTTGTTATGGAGCGGTATAGTCCACAGAAAGGAAGTATAGTCATCTACAATATCCATGTCATAAAGATTCCCCGTATGGAATTTAACTGCATGGGGTCCAGACAGATTGACCCACACCTTCTCCAGTCTCCTTGTTGCCTTGTGACCTGGCCCCTCTTCATGCTTCTTTGGGACAGGGGTCTTCAACTGTTTACCAAGCACGCAGGATTCACATTTGGACAGTCTTGGAATGGATGTAATAGGCATACCAGTGAGAGTGCCTTTTTTAGCCATATCCCAGATAGACTGGTAATTCGCGTGACCAAGGCAGCGATGCCATGTCTCGAGGTTGGGAGATTTGTGTATGGTAAATGCGTGATCAACCAAAGCTGTAATGATGTCAAGTGTGTAAAGCTTCTTGGATATGCGTGAACCATGGGCTATGTTAGCTCCAGTATGTTTGTCAGTGACCCAGCATGTATCACTATCAAAATGCGCAACAGCATTTGAGTCATCCACCAGCGTGCCCACCGGAATTAGTCAGACTGCCAAATTTGGAATATAGAGCATGTTACATAATGTAATTGATGTGCCTCGGGCTATTCTTAACTTTATGTCACCGACACCCACAGCAGCTATAGACAAACCACCAACACCTTTGACAGATCAGGGTGGAATGGGGTGGAGGTTGAAAAAGTCGGACTTGTTAGGCGAGATATGTACCGTTGCACCAGAGTCGATAATGAAAGGAAAATCATGAGTAGTGAGAACTGAGCAGCGCGTCTGGTTGAGGGGCTCTACATTGAGTGTGCTGTCAACAGGGGTAGAGGTATGGTCGTTCCAGTTGACTGTGGTAGTGGGCTCCTCCTCAATGACGACCCAACCCTCATACTTGTCCATGTCAGTAGAACCTGTGGGTATAGGATCAGAAGCTAGGCCTGCAAATTCTGATGCAGGAGAAGGGGTGGTGTCCAAATCCACCATGACAGTAAATGCATGGCCGTTGATATCCTTGACTGTAATGGGAATCTTGGGAGGATTAGCAGCGAGTGGCTTCTTCTCATGTGCTGCTTTACAAGCAGCCTTCGACTCCTCAACAGTCTTCCCTGCCATACCACCCCCAGGTTTAATACAATAGGCTTTAGTATGCCCCTTTTTTCCACATACAGAGTTCTCGCAAATAGGTATATTGGTAGGGCTGCTATTTTTGGACTGTGCCGTGAGCGCAACATGAGATCTCAAGTCATTTCGGTGGTCATTCTCAAGCAAGGACTGCTCGTTCTCCAGAAACAAACGAATATCCTTGGTATAAGGGCAACCTAAGCCTCTAGCAAAGGGAAATCCAAAGTTAAAATTATACTACATAATACAGGCATTGGGGACACACCTAGCAAAGGGAAATCCAAAGAGAAAACTCTAAGGATCCCCTTGCTGATGCCCAGTATATGTGAAGACAACAAAAATCAAATATAACCTAAAAATAGAAAAAGGCAGAGATAGGTGGATCAAGGCCACCGAATGACATCATACCAAGGGGTATGTGTCGGAAGGGGTACTCTGCCTCTAAATATAAAAGTGTCAACATGTACAAACATGATAGCAAGGGAAAATTAGTAATAAAATCCGGAAAAATCATAGAAAATGAAGAATAGAAGGAAATGAGGTGGGGAAAAATATAGGATGAACATAAAAAATAGGAAAAACACACAGGGCACCCCCCTAGTCCCCTTACATCACCCCCTCTCTAAGATGCATTGCCCCGATGCATTCGAAATTGCATACGACCAAAGTCTGTGACTTGAATGCGACGCGGTGCAGCAGTGTGCCGTCGGTGGAATTCCTTGATTAACCGAGGGGCATTTACATCAGACTCTTCGACCCATGAGTTCTCCTCATACCCATAACCCTTCCAATGTACCAAATACTGGAGTTTTCCTCGACGCAAATGGCTGTCCAAGATTGACTCGACTTCATATTGGGGTTCTCCCTTGATCACTGTAGGTGGTGGTGGTGGGTGTGAATGGCATCCCGGGAACGGATCTGGGGGAGCTGGAAGCAATTTGACAACATGGAAGACGGGATGGAGTCTGGACATGGAGGCTGGGAGGCATAGACGATAGGCATGCATTCCAACGCACTTGACAATGGGGAAAGGTCCCAAGAAGTGATGAGTGAGTTTCTTGGATGGATGTGTAGTGGAGACATCACTGGAGTCAAGATAAACTTGATCACCAACCTTGTACTGAGGGGTTGGGGAGTGGTGTTGGTTGTAAAATCGCGCCATGTTGTCCTTCGCCTTTGCTAAGGCTGCCCTTGCCTCCTCCAAGCTATCCCTCATGCGTTCTGTGAACTCATTCACTGTCTCGATGTGTGAGGGAGTTTGGCGAGGTTCAAATCCCATGCGTGGATGTTGTCCAGTGTCTAAGAGGAAAGGGGTCTGTTGAGTGGAAGCATGGACATGGTTGTTGTATCCGAACTTGGCCAAAGGAAGGAGATCGTCCCAATTGTCCTGGCGTTCATTGACAAAGAGGCGGATGTACTGCTCCAGTTCCTGGTTGACTCGCTCCATCTGGCCATCAGTTTGTGGGTGATAAGCGGTTGAAGTGAGGAGTTTGATCCCCAGGAGTCGGTACAGCTCACGAGTGAACTCTGCCATGAACTGAGGGCCACGATCCGAGAGGAAGGCACCAGGAAGTCCATGTAATTTCCACACGTGGTGGAGGTAGAGTCGAGCGGCACCTAGGGCACTGACAGTGGTGTGAGTGGGAATGAAGTGAGCATGTTTTCCCACTGAGTCAACTGTGCACATCACTGCATCAAACCTGTTTGACTCTGGCAATTCCACCACAAAGTCGACGCTGACAACATCCCAACGACTCTCTGGAACAGGAAGAGGGTGTAGCTCGCCAATAGGCTTGCGACGAGGAACCTTGGTGCATAAGCAAAGGTCACAAGTGCGACAATACTGACCAATGAGCCGTGACATTTGTGGCCACCAATAGTTCCGTGAGGTGAGCTCCAAGGTCTTCCAGCGTCCGGGGTGGCCAGCAATCTGTGAGTCATGGTGTTGGGATATGATGCGCCGGCGAAGGTCTGGGTCATTGGGAACATAGATGTGATCCCTGAAATACAACAAGTCCTCCTTTTCAGCCCACTCTGCCACACGTAAGGAAAGGGTCAATCCCTTCCTCAGTTCTTTGACAGCTCGGGCGACAACATCCTCATGTAAACCGCTACGGTTTGCGCAACGAATGTCATGTAGGATGTCCCGCTCCTCGCCCTGGGGTGCAATGCCTTCCAGTGCCCGAATGGTGAACAGGTCTGGCTGCAACAGCACAATGTTTTGGTTGTCACCGCTGCCATCCCCATGGTCTGCACGTCGGGATAGGGCATCAGTCTTCCCCATGCTGTGACCCAGATGGTGGTGCAAGGAGAAGTTGAATCTAGATAGATACAGGGACCAACGAGCTTGATGATGGTTCAATTTCTTGGCCATCATGAAATACTTGAGATTCTTGTGATCCGTCCAAATTTCCACCTTGTGTTGGGCACCCTCGAGGAAGTGTCGCCACTCCTCAAGCACACACATTATCGCCAACATCTCCTTGTCTTGGATCTTGTAGTTTTGCTCTACAGCACTAAGGCTTTTGGAGTAGAATGCAACAGGATGCCACTTCTGGTCCTCCGGAGACTGCTGAGACAACACGGCGCCCGTCGCAAAGTCAGAACTGTCGGCTTCTACACGAAAAGGACATGAATTGTCAGCAAAGGTAAGGATTGGAGCAGAAGTGACCATCTCCTTAAGCTTTTCGAATGCCTCCTGTTGTGCATTATCCCACCTCCATGCCTCCTTTCCTGTCAAGTTGAACAGTGGTCGTGCATGATGTGAGAAATCCTTGATAAAACGCCAATAGAAATTGATGAAGCCCAGGAAAGACTGCACCTCCTTCTTGTTTGTGGGCATCGGCCAAGCTGTGACCCTGTTTACCTTGATAGGATCCATCTCCACTTGACCCTCCGAGATAATCAGGCCGAGGTACTTGATCTTGGTCTTTTCGAACTCGCATTTGTCCTGACAAAGGTAGAGTTTGTACTGTTGAAGTCGCTCTAGGACGAGGCATGTGATGCAACGGTGCTCTTCAACTGTGCGAGTGAAGATGAGGATGTCGTCGAGATAGATGCAGACAACGCCTTCAAGGATGAGGTTGTGGAAGATGTCATTCATCATGGTCTGAAAGGTGGTGGGGCTATTAGTAAGGCCAAAGAACATGTCAAGCGGTTCAAAAAGACCATGGTTGGTACGAAAGGCTGCCTTCCACTCATCTCCCTCCTTTATCCTCACATTATTATAGCCCCAACGGACATCGAGCTTGGTGAAGTATTGGGCTCCATGGAGCTGGTTTACGAGTTTGGAGATGAGGGGTAGTGGGTAGTGATTTTTGACCATGATGTTGTTGAGCCTTCTGTAGTCTTGAACCGGTCGAAGTGAGCCATCCTTCTTCTTGACAAAGAAAAAGGGAGAGGCCATGGGTGACTTTGATGGTCGAATACGTCCAGAGGCCAGGTGCTCCTCGATGAACTGGTCAAGCTGCCGTTGTTCTTCCGGAGAGAGAGGATAGACCTTGCAGGATGAAGGGGTTGTGCCGGGGGTGAGTTCGATCGCATGATCCCATGGCTTGCACGCAGGAAGAGAGTCGAATGACTCCTTGGAGAACACGTCTTCAAACTCATGGAGATGAGGGAGTAAGGAGTTAGTAGAGGATTTAGCAGTGTTGTTTTTGTGGAAGGCCTTGGCGAGGCATTGGGATATGTTCGATGTGGCACACACCTCATGCGATGAGCAAATCGCAGTGTAGAAGATCCAATCACCCTCCTCCACTTCCTCTGGGTCCTCATCATCATCATCCAAGTCCGGCATTAGATCAGGAACCCCTTCCAATTCCACTTCAGGTATAGGCAGGGGTCCAGCACGACACTTCTGAGTACGTCGTATCGCCACCTTCTGTCCACGACGTTCTTGCCTGGCTTCTGTGAAACACATCCGACAGCGGGATGGACATCGGCTCATGGTAACCTCCCCGGTACACCAGTTGACCTCTGGGTTATGGTCTCAAAGCCATGGATATCCCAAAATCACCTTTTGCTTTCCTAATTGAGTGACAGCAAAAAGGGCATGCTCACTATGATCTTTGTAATGGAGAACCAGGTCTGCAACCTCTTGGATGGCACCAGCTTCATTTGGGGATCCATCCACATTATATACAGGTATCAGACGTGAGAGTGAGCGAGTATTTAGGCGATGTTGTGGTACCAGATGGGAATCGATAAAGAGACCAGTCGCACCAGAGTCCAGGAGTGCAGAGACACCGAGTATCTGTCCAGTGTCAGTCGTCTGCAGTTCGATGGCTAGGTTCAAGGAATGTGCAGAGGGAGTGGATGCCACAATATACTTGCATGGTAGTTTATGCTCCCATGATTTAATTTTGGGACGTGGAGTAGAAGGAGAGATGGGGAGAGCAGGTACGTCTTTAGCCAACTTCGAAGGGTCAGAGAGGGGAGCAGTCACAGAAATGGATTCATTCTCCAGGGATTCAACTGACAAGACTTCAAAGCGGTTATGGACAGGCAGTGAGGGTGTATGATTCACTCGCTGCGAATAGGAAAATCCTGCTCCTCTACAACTTCCAACTTAATCTCCTCTGCAACTTGATCCTTCGCTTCCTCAACATCTACAAGCGCCAACAAATCTTGCAGGAGTTCATCTCGTCCCTCGGGGGTGAGCATGCGAATATCCTGACAATGGGGACACACTCCAGCCCTGTGTCCAGGTTCCCCACAACGGTAGCAGAGATCCAACTTATGTGCACGGCTGTGGGCTGCATCAACATCCATTGGTACTGGGACATTGACGGCTGGTGTGGGAGTTTGACGAACAGGAATGGGGTTAGGGCGGGGGAGGCTTCGATTGAAGGTGTAGGGCATATGAGTGGTAGTTGGAGCACGGAATGCAGCATTAAACACCGCATTTGTGAGTTGGTTCTCGTCACAGAGTGAAGCAGCTTCATACCAAGCAAGGATATCATCGTCCGCTGGGCGCCCTTCCAACATCTGTGCAATCTGGTCCTGAATTTCTCGGTTGAGCCCCCGTCGGAACTTCACCACCACTGGTAACCCACTCCCATATCCTGCCATGTCCACCAAATCCTTGAACTCATCGATATAGTCGTCCATGGATCGACGTCCCTGGTGGTAAGTGGATGACTCAAGTTGTGTCACTGCTTGGTGGCATTCATTGAGGGGGCAGAAGTGGCGTACGAACTCAGCTCGAAAGTCACCCCAAGTGGAGAAAGGTAGAGAACCGAGTTCTTTAGTTTGACATAGGATACGGTCCACATAGAGATAGGCGCGTTCAGATTTCATGTATGTGAAGGCCCAATAAATTTTTGCAGCCTCATCGACAAATTGATGCGACTGGAGACTGATGTATAACTCACAGGAATTAAGGAATGCACGTCCCTGCGCATGTGCACCAACAAATTCAGAGGGGGGGGACAGTTTGATCTGGGCGCGTTCCTTAGTGGATGTGTTTGGCAAAATGTCGTTGTTGGGTGCGCTTGGAGTCGTAAAGGGGGAACTATTGGTCGTAGGGTTAGCCTGGAGGGTCCTAACAAAGTTTTCAATCGTAGATTTAAGCGAGTCGATTTGCGCGCGCATTCTGGAAACATTGCTTTCAAGCGCGTCGAAGCATTCTGATGCGTCCATGTCGCTAGGGAGCATGTTTGGCGAAAATGGTGGCGTAATAAAGGCGAGATTATCTGGAATGGTGTGTAGGGACTCTGTGGAGCTTTGGGAAGCGTCGTCCAGTCCGTACCTGCCTATCTTGGGCAGTGCGTTCGCGATTTTCGGGCCTTAGGGGAGAGTTTTCTACTATAAGGGCAACCTAAGCCTCTAGCAAAGGGAAATCCGAAGTTAAAATTATACTACATAATACAGGCATTGGGGACACACCTAGCAAAGGGAAATCCGAAGAGAAAACTCTAAGGATCCCCTTGCTGATGCCCAGTATATGTGAAGATGACAAAAATCAAATATAACCTAAAAATAGAAAAAGGCAGAGATAGGCGGATCAAGGCTGCCGAATGACATCATACCAAGGGGTATGTGTCGGAAGGGGTACTCCGCCTCTAAATATAAAAGTGTCAACATGTACAAACATGATAGCAAGGGAAAATTAGTAATAAAATCCGGAAAAATCATAGAAAATGAAGAATAGAAGGAAATGAGGTGGGGAAAAATATAGGATGAACATAAAAAATAGGAAAAACACACAGGGCACCCCCCTAGTCCCCTTACACTTGGAACCATATGCTGCATCAGTCGAGGCAGCAATGTCGCGAGAAATAATGGATTGGGCATGAGGGAAATTGTCACTAAGTGAATGAAGGAGAGCGATGCAACACAGAAGGTTGGCCTTTATGTCACCCATGGCAAAAGCCCGCTCAATGAGGGTACATATCTTCTCTGCAGTTTCAGGGAGGGGGACATCCTTTGTGCATTGAACAGATAGCACCTTCTGTAGAAGCTGGACTTGGCAGACAGGCCCTTCTTTCTGATGATGGTCCTGAAGTACTTTCCAATTGACATCAGGGCCCTTTTTGATATCAAGGAACTGGCGCTCAGAGGGGGAGATGCTTGACACAATGAACGCATATGCAAGATGAGAGTTTGCTTTCCAATTCACAAGGGCATGTTGTTTGGTGGAGTCGGGTTCCTGGATCTCACCCATAACATACTCGTAAAGGCCATTAAGGGAGAGGGCAATTATAATTTCCTTGCACCATTCTTTGTAGTTAGATTTGAGCTTGTCTAGTTTTTCACTGGTGTACTGGACAGATAGCTTGATGAGGGAAATGGATGGGGCAGCAGTAGTGTCGGGTCCCATAACAGAAGGATGGCGAGAGTAGATGATATAATGTCAAAGAAGAAAGGGAGAGACATGTTGGAATACCAGGTGCGTTTTGTGAAAGACAAAGGAATTGATCTGGGATCCTAGTGATCGGACAAACGGATCAAGAGAATGACATAGGAAAACATCGAGTGGCTAGGATATTTTCTTCCATCATTCAAATACGATGAGAGTGGCCCATAACCTGTAGAAAAGTGATCCTAGTACAAATAAGATCGTCTCAGTCTCTGTACAAGTGACTATATTCATGTATACTGTACCTAGTACAAATAAGATCATCTAATAGGTCCAGTAAGTATAGGCATATAAGTAAGTGGTATAAACTGTGCTCACCTCAGTCTCTGTACAAGTGACTGACATGGTAACTAAAGTATGTACTGTATATATATATATGTATTGTGTATAACAAAGAGAATTAGAGATAAAGGGGAGGCTCAGTAATGGACTGTAGACATGCATCAAAGGGAAAGGCTAAATATAGTGCACGCATCAAAATGATACTCACAATGTATTCTCAGCGCCACGACTGCAGGTGCTTGCATTCTCAACATTTTGTTTATTTGAATAATGTGAGGGGACGATACAAATATTGGGGATTTTTATTTAGATAACATAACTAACCACCCTTGCATGCAGTGAGGGAGGGACTACAAAATGATGAATGATAGAAAACAAAACAAAAACCTCCCTTGTGAAAAACGGGAGTTATCCGCCTTGCTTGTTTCCCCCTGCTGTTTATTGTTCATGCTGTTTCGTTCATCGTTGTTGTTGTCCCTGTCCTCCCCATTGTCACCTGGTCCCTGTCCTGGTCCTGGTAGTTGTCAGCCTCATCGTTCTCATGGCCCTTGTTGCCCTGGGTTCATAGATGGCAGGGTTGTGGTAGCTGTCTGTTTGCCATCCCCCCTCCCTATTGCTCCCCATTTCCACACTGCAAGCAGTTGCCCGCAGTGGTGGTTGTGCTGTGGTGGTGGTGGTCCTCATCCTCCCCATCCTCCTCATTGTCATGTTCACCTGCTGTCTCCATCATTGTCAGGTACTATCTCTGTCTCTGTCCCATCCCAGTTGTTGTGGGGTCTGTTGTGCTGCTCATTCTGGCCCTGCCACCCTGGTCATCCCTGGTCATCCCCTTGTTGTTGTTTGGTTTCCTTTTCCTTGTGTCACCATCATCGTCATCCATAGCAACCATAGTCCACCCTGCGAGCAGCAGCTCGCAGTGGTTGGGATGGGTGCTGGGTCTGGGTCATCCTCCCTGTCTTTTCTGGTCCTTGTTCTTCCTGTCATTCCCATCATTGTTGTCCTCTTCATCATTTCTTTTGTTGTTGTTGTCCTCTGGTTGTTGTTGTCCTTTAGTCATTGGCATCCTTTGTCTTCACAAGGCAGCCCTTCTGTGGTCTCCTACACCCAAACGAGAGGCAGTTTTCAGCCAGTGGGTGGAGGTGCAGTGTATTGGTTGTTGTTGTAGCATTATTGTTAGATAAAACCTGTAGGTAATAAAAATAAAAAGTTAGTGGAATGAAGAAAATGAGAAAGGATACATAAAAAACACTTACCTCATATCTATGCATTATTTGGGCCCATGCCTCATCCTAATACTCTCGTCCCATCCCCGTGGTCATATTCTTACCATTCATTTGTTTGGTGGTGGGCCATGTGGTCTCAGCATCATCACCATCATTGTCTTACTCACAAGGGGAGCTCGCCGTTGTCGTTGTCATTGGGCTTGATTGTTTGGTCAGTGTGTGATTGAAACTTGATTGAAACCTAACCAAATTTGTCAGCATTTCTATTTTTGGGACTCAGTGCTGCCGTATAACCATGTGCACGGCCATGATGGCCATCTTTTGACAGTCAATATGGCATAAATCCATACCGTACACCATACTGTCAAGGCAAGGCTCAAGGTCCTGACAGTATGGGTACCATAACCATCAGATGGCACCATGTAACTGTCAGTGTATGGCACGGTGCGCAGCCCTACTGCCACTGCTGCTATAACCACATTTGCAGAATTTGCTGCATCACACACCAGAGGCATTGGCCAGCTCATGTCGTGATGACATGAGTTCATCTCATGTCTTTGGCAGATCATCTAGCAATGATGTATATATCTCCAGTAGACACACAACACTGATCCAAGGTTTTGAGACAACTGACATAAGCCATTGCCCAAAAAAGGTGGCAGTCAACTATACTATAGGTGACATACCATGACACGTGGCTCCCATCACACCACTTACTTCAACATCCACCACGACGACTCCCATGCCCACCACACAACCAGATAATGCCACCAGAGGCTACAAACAACCAACGCGGCATGAAACACAGGCCCAGGTAAGTTTTCATCTTAGTTTAACTGTACTTACTAATATATTTTTTCATTGATTTAGGTTTTGATTATGTTACAATGACATGGCAACCTCAATATGACCCACATGTGGCAACGGAACCCACAAGGATGATGGACGACAGCAACTAGGAACGGCAAACACACAAGACCACAAATGAGACCGCAAAAACAAAGATGCCAGCCAATTGGAGAGGGGAAGAGCGCCGCTGACACCAGGTAAGCACCAACCATGACCCATCTACTGCCCCCACTAACTGCCCCGCTTCTCCAAACAGCACCATGATGATGACAGGAAGACCACGACGACCCAGACATGGATGATAGGAAGGGGACAACAATGTGGCAGCACGCTGTAGATGAAGACCACGAACAGGAACAGGAACAGGAACAACAGCAGTAGTAGACAATGATGACGACAAAGACAAGGACTGGGAGGAGGATGACACCAGTGAAGAACAATGACAGGGAGCACGGCGAGCACCCATGGCATGGTGAGGATGATGAGGACAAGAAGACAGGGATGATGAGGGAGACAGGGCAACAACAATGACAACGAGATGACGAGGACAGGGACCAGGACCAGACGAGGACAATGGGGACAATCAGTATAAATGAACACCAATGATGGCAGAGGGCAACAGGGACAGCCACGACACAGAACAATGGACAACACAAGACGACACACACATGGGGAGGGAATGACAAGGACCAAGCACCACCCAGGCAGTGGGCCAAGGCAATGACCAGGCAAGGCCAGGAGAACGAGGAAAGGAGACCAGCACTGGGGTTGGAACCAGGGCAAATGGCAGGAAGAGAAGGCAAGGAGACAACAACCAGAAGACACCCACAGTGAGGAGGAAGAGGCCAACAAGAACAACCCACAATGAGGAGGATGACACCAACACCAGGGACGGGGACAACAGCAACAGGACAACCAAGCACCAATGATGATGAGAAGAGAACCATGGTGAGGGATGACAGCGCATAGATTGTCTATTCATGGTAGCTAAGAGTACAGACCCTACGGAGACTACAGCGGTGACTGGCATCGTATCAGGCCGCTGTTCTAAAAACCTGATTCCTCCATGAGATTGAGGGCTCATTCTTTTTCTTCTTCATTGAGTTCATCCAGCATCATGCAGATCTTCTGGTAGGTGTCCACCCCAGTCTTCTTCTGGGTGAAGCGGTTTTGGTAGGGAGGAGGTGCTGACCCCATCTGAGTGGGGTTCTTTCCATCCCTGTGGTCGGACGATCGGTGTCCCGGTTGGTGGCAGATGAAACACAATCCCTTTCAGAGGTGTTTCACGTGTTCTTGGTTTGTCAGTCCGTTGATGTCAAGAGAGGGCTGTCCTTTCTTTGTCGTTTCGTTTGTCTTCTGGTTCTGCCTGGTCTTTCCCAGGATCGCCATGGCCCATTTCCATTGGCCTTCATATTTCGAAGCTGCCTTTATCCAGCCTTCAAGAGTGTTGGGTACTGTCTCCATCGTATGTACCCTCTTCAGTAATTCAGGGTGCAGTCCATCCATGAAGTACTCGATCATGGCTGCATCTTCTGTGATTCCCATCCTGTCTTTCAGGATGCGGAAGTTCGTCACATATTCTTTGAGGTTCCCTGAACCTTGTTTGAGATTCTTGATCTCAGTCTTTGCCATTCTGGCATCGTCAATCAGTGAGAAGGCTTCTAGGACCTTCTGTCTGAAATCTGTGTATTCTCCGAGTCCCTCGGATTGGTGTTGGTTGACAAATGCCTGCACCCAGGCAGCTGCTGTCCCTCCATTCATGAAGGACAGCATGAAGATAATCTTCTTGTCATTCGTGTCATAGACCTGGTCATTGATTTGCAAGTACAGGTCTATCTCCTGCAGGAACTTGGCAGTCTTGGTCCACTCTCCTGAGAAGTCTGTGGGTGATCAGATTCAAATGTCCTTCATGGACATCATTGGTGTGGTTGCGGTGGGTTCGGACATCTTGTTATAGAGGTCGTCGATTTCGTCTGTAAGGAAGTGGGTGGATGTTTCAGGTGGGGGCGTGTATGACTGTTCAAAGTCTTCATCGGTGAGGTAACCTCCTCTTTGTCTTTCAGTTGATCCATAGAACCAACGCTGTGCTGGGGTCGAGTAATGGACTAGTCTTCCATTGTATCGGTACCAAGATGAACCTGTCTGTGGTTCCGCTTCTCTTGGTGGTCAGTCTGGGGTTTGTCTAGACCCAGGTCACTGTGGTGTGTTTCGAGATGTATTGCCTACACCTAGGTAGGTGGGCTAGCAGATAGTTTAGATCTTATGTTAAGGGTGAAGCCTCAACCACTTGATCTAGTCGATGTTGTTCGACGAGGTGCTTCCTCGACGAGTCATTTGGCACTAGTCTTACTCGGAGCATCCGATGTAAGATGGGTAGTGCACTCTAGCAGGGCTTCTGCATAGAGTCGTTCAGGTTCATGCACTAAGGGACTTCCTTGGTGGTTTTGAGTAAGTTAGTGAGTTGCAAGTTAAGGCTGTAGAATGCCTAGATCTAAACTGAGGACATCCCTACTACAAGTCACAGTACTTATACTAGTAGGAAGGTCCTTATCGTCCAATTGGAAAGGTAGATGCATATCAGGTATGAATAGAAACAATAAGCCTCATGCCTTGCATGAGGCATCCGATGTCATGGAGTGCTGCGGCACAGCATGTCAATCATGAGAGTCCGATGTCACAGACCTCATGTCAAGGGGCTGTTGTATCACAGCATGTGTGGGAATGGGTTCGGGTGCATGGAGTCACCATGCGTCAAGGGTGCCTTCCATGGGAAGGGGATCGAATGCATGCAGTCGGCATGCATTGTGCATGTGTCTGGTGTCAAGGACATGCCCTAGGCATGAATCAGGGGTGCCTCCTGTCTGGAGGGGATTGTTGGGTACATTGGGTCAGTCGGGTTCCATGAGTTACAAGGAAAATTGTAACAACAATGGTCAACAATGTTCGATCACGTTCGCGGTTGTTCAAGGTTGATCGGGGATATTCGATGTTTGTTCAGAGGGATCTTAGGGCATTTCGAGGTAGTCCTAAAGTTGTGCGATGTGGTTTCTAAGTACCATCAACATTGCTGGTGATGTTTCAATGCAGTCAATACGATATCGCGCTCGGTAGACTTGGTCGGGAGTGGTCACACTGCTTCTGGGACCTCATGGGAGTTAGCCGATGTGATTAGAATGTGGTTGAAATGGTGAATCGGCCTTTGAGCCCAGGAGACAACCTATCACCGGTCCAGTTCGGTTGCTTACCAGTTGCTGGACCAGTTACAACTGGTCTTGCACTGGGTCGGTCTAGACCAGGTGTAAACTGGTCTAGACTGGGGGTATACACTACGTTGATGTATTCTAGTAACTAAATAAGTAAGCCCTCACAGCGCAAGGGGCCAATGAGTTCTTCATCCTTTGTCATCCATTGTTCATTGTCATTCATCATATCAGGGTGGAGGTCGCTGTGATCATTGTCATCCGTCTTCCTTCCATCATCACCCATCTCTGTCGTGGGTCGGCCTTTTGGCGATTCATCCTCCATCACTCATCATTCCTCACCCTTCGTCATCTAGCGTCATCATCCCATTGGCACTGTTGTCGTCACTGTCACCATCAGCCATTGGAGTGGGTCGTGATGTGAGTGGTGACATGGCGGGTTAATGGGGCTGGGCATTGCTTACCTTGTGTATATGGCACTGCACAGGCTTCCTGACTACCTCGTCCATCACCCCACAATCCACCCCACGAGCAGTGGCTTGTGAGGCTGGCGGTGGGTGCTGCGTGTTGTGTTTCATCTCGTTGCCTCGTTGTCCTTGGGAATTAGCACCCCCCATCCACCCTGCGGGCAGTGGCTCACAGTGGCAGAGGTGGGTGCTGGGGTCATCCTCTCGTCGTGGTCCTGGGTTGCTTGGGTTCTGTTGCCTGTGGTTATGGTTGATTGCCGTTGCTGGTGGGTGGTCAGTGGTGATGCAGTGGGTTTACGGGCACTTACTGAGTCATTATTATAATAACATAAGTTTTAACCTGCAAAAGAAGAAAAGAACAATGTTAACAGTAAAGAGAACAATGAAAGAATGAAGTGAAACTTACTTGTAATGTTGTGAAGCCTTCTCCAACATGGGAATCGGTTGTCGAATGCAGTAGAACACCTGACATGGCACTTTGCATGTCACCATTTGGCGTTGTTGAAGGGTGTGGGGTGGTCAAGGTGGGCCGTGTGGTGGTGGTGGCTGCATTGGTGGTGGTTGCGTTGGTAGTTGCATTGGTGGTGGTGGATGGTCGCGTTGGTGGTGGTATGTTGGTGGTGGTGGATGGTTGTGTTAGTTGTGTTTGGCGGTGTGCACATGCATGGGTTATTTCCATGTGCACACAAACATTGGTAAATGGTCCATGCACAGCCAGACAGTATATAAACCCACACATTTCTTCTGTTGTGCTTGGGCATGCCCACTCTGTGTTACTCTGTAAATATATTGTACTGTATATATTATGTACTTACTTGTATACTAAAAGACCAGTTGCAACTGGTTGCAACCGGTCTATGTGCAGTTTATAAATATTTTTAAATCCACACAACTGGCAACCGGACCAGTCCATGACCACTTCTTCTGCAGCTGCAACATAGACTGGACCGCGGTTGGGTCCAGTTCAGTTGCCGGTCTTTTTTCAGTCCATGCAACTGGACTTTTAAACACTAAACAGAACATGCACCTTTCTTAAACAACTTTTTTAAACAACTGAACACTGGTGTCATGCCTAAAATGGTGAACTCTGATCGGAGATCTAGATGGCAAAAAGCCAGATTTATTGAATCTTGAAGTATTTGGTTGTGGTGCTTATGTCTACTTACCTAAAGAAAAATCTCAAAATAAGTTAGCCCCTAGATTGGAGCTGATGATGTATATTGGGTATGAAGATGGAATTAAGGCATGGTGCTTTATGCGCCCTAGTGGCTCAATCTTTGTTGGTGTGACAGCAAGCAACTCCGGATTTTAAACATTATCCAGGAGCTAGTGCTCCTGCAAGTACTGATCTTGAAAGTAACCCTCCAGATACAAGAGATCTCACCCATGTTGAGAATGCTCATTATCACACCGTGAGTGTATGTGATCACGCATTTGATGTGTGTACTATTTATAGCCTATCCCTTTGATGCATTGTTTCATAAGCCCCTTTGTGCCGTTTATTCCTTTCATTCTTTGTGTAGCTGGCCTCACATATATATAGAGGAGACAGTCAACCGTTCACCTCAGTCACTTATACAGAGACTGAGGTGAGCACATTTGTTATTACTCGATTATGAATCATTACTTACTGTACCTATAGTTAAACTCTGATCATGCTAGGTACAGTACTTGTATTACCTGAGTCACTTATACAGAGACTGAGTTAAACTCTGATTATGCTAGGATTGAATTTCTATAGGTTATGGGCCAATCTTGTTGTTAGAAACAATGATAGAAAACTTCCTAGCCACTCGACAATATATGTCATCTGGTGCCTCTTCTTTTTTTGATTGATCATCTCAATCACTCTTGCAGTCCTGGATCATGGACTTTACTTTGTGCACATCCCGATGATTCTGGCACGTGTGTCCCTTTGTCGCTGCTACACATCTCCTTGCCACTCCACATTAGCCTGTCATGGTCAAGCCAACTATGGCTTCTGATCCTACTGCCCCATCCATCCCACTCATCAAATTATCTGTCCAGTATGTCAGCGAGAAGCTCGATAAACTCAAATCTAACTACAAAGAATGGTGCGAAGAAATCACCATCGCTCTTGCATTCAATGGTCTCTATGACTATGTCACTGGTGATATCACTCAACCACCCTCGTCCGATTACCATGCCCTCACAAATTGGAAAGCCAACTCCCATTTAGCCTATGCCTTTCTAGCATCCAGTGTTGCTCCCTCTGAGCATCCATTTATTGATATGTTGAAGGGTCCTAATATTAACTGGAAGGCCCTCCAGGATTGACATCAGAAAGAAGGCCCAGTTTTTACAGCAGGCTCTATCCATTCAGTGCATGAAGGACACTCCCCTCCCTGAGACCGCTGAAAAAATCTGCACTCTTATTGAGTGTGCTTTTGCCATGGGGGACATTAAAGCTGACCTCCTTTGCTGTATTGCGTTGCTTAGTTCCCTCAGCAAAAATTTCCCCCATGCGGGATCCATCATTTCTTGCGACATTGCCACCTCCACTGATTCTTCACCTTACACATCCAAAGATATAGGCATGTTTCTCGAAAATGAGCAGTCTCTTCTCAAGAATGACCACCGTAATAATTCCTCAATTGCACTCTCTGCCCACTCCAAGCTGTCAAGGCCTCCAAGTTTGTATCTTTGCACAAACCCCATATGTAAGAAGTCTGGGCATACCATTGAGTATTGCATCAAACCTGGTGGCGGCATGGTGGGCAGGTCTATTGAGGAATCAGTTGCAGCCCAACGGGCAGCATGGGATAAAGGAAAGAAGAACAGTACCCCATCTCAATCAAGCTCCAGGGTTCCTATCACTGTGAAAGATGTTAATGGTTGGGCTTTCACTGTCATGATCAACTCTGCCTCAATGGCCCCCCCACCTGACCCACCAGTGGCCCATGTGGCAGGTTTCACTGGGCTGACTAGTGATCAGCTGCCTACTGCCAATGATGGATCAGAATACAAGGGTTGGATTGTCACTGAGGATGAGGAAATAACTAGTATTGATTGGGCTCATAATTCTATTACACCCATCACTGACATGCTTTCCGTCGAACCTCTCAATCAGGCAAGCCGTTCTCAACTATCCATCGACAATCATCCATTTATCATTGATACTGGGGCATCTGTCCATATTTCCCCTGACAAATCAGATTTTATCACTCTTCATCCAGTTCAGCCACGTTATGTCAAAGGCATTGGCGGCACATCAATTGTTGCAGTCGGAGTCGGTGACATCAAATTACAGGTAGCTCGAGGCGCATCAATCACATTACATAACACCCTCTATATTCCTAATGTGGCAGTTCGGCTTATTTCAGTGGGAACACTGGCTGATGACTCTAATGCTACAGCCCATTTTGACAACTCCCTATGTTGAATCACTGACAAATCCACTGGAGCACCCATTGCTCAGGGATCTCAACTCTCCAAAAAGCTCTACACTCTTAACCTATATTCTGCTACCGCCAATCACACATTTACCGTACACAAACCTAGAAACCTAGAAACCTGGCACCATTGTCTCGGTCACGTGAATTATCAGTCTTTCTGGGACATGGCCAAAAAGGGTGCACTCACAGGTGTGCCTATTAGCTCTATCCCTAAACCTCCTAAATGTGAATCTTGTGTTCTCGGTAAACAGACCAGAACTCCTGTTCCTAAGATGCATGAAGAGGGGAGAGGGCATAGGGCGACGAGAAAGCTGGAAAAAGTGTGGGTGGACTTATCGGGCCCCCATGCTGTCAAATCTCGGGATGGGAATTTGTATGTTATGGATATAGTCGATGATTACACATCTTTTCCTTGGTTGATACCTCTGCAAAATAAGGATGACTCTTTTCCAGAACTGAAAGCCTGGGAACTTGCTCGGGAAAATGAGACTGGACTAAAAATTGGGACCTACATCACTGATAACGGCAAACTGAAGTCTCACGAGATGCAGACTTGGTTGAAAATGTGAGGTACAGACCAACGATTTACTGCTCCACATACTTCTGCTCACATTGGTCATGTGAAACAGATGCACTGGACTCTCATGGCTAAGGCTTGGACTATGAGGATCTACTCAGGATTGCCACCATTTCTTTGGGACAAATTTTACTTGACGGCGTCCCATTTGCATGCAAAAACCACGACTCAATCACTACAAGGCGTTACACCTTGGGAATTATGGTATGAGCACAAACCTGATTATTTGTACTTGCAGGAGATCAGCTGTCAAGCTTTTGTCCTCATTCCTAAGAAGAATAATCCCAAAATCTTCGAGCAGTCAATTGAATGTGTATTAATTGGTTACGACTCCAAATCTAAATCATACCGTTGCTACAACCAGGCAACTAGGAAGGTCCACAGTTCATATCATGTCAAATTTCTCGAGAGTCATGATGGCCATTCACTGCACATCCCTCCTGCTGAGTCAACATGCCTGGAAACTCAGGACAATAAATCTACTCATACCTACCTATCTGTGAACGATGAGGAGGATGATCCCTTCCCTGCCCACAACCCCATAATTGAGGTCGACAATAGATGCAAGCAAGCACCAACACCGCTAGCACCCCCTGTACCCCCCTGTACCCCTGCGCCGTTCTTCTCGAATTCCTGTCCATACTGAAAGGCATCCTGATGGCAGATCAGCCACCACTAGGACAGTAAAGGCCATTCAGGAATCCCAAGAAAGTGCCATACGCATCAAAGAAGCATGGCATGCTTGTCACACTGCTGTGGTAGCTGCTTGATCACTTAGCCCTGATCCAACACCCCCCCCCCCAACTGATGAAAATAACCCTTCAATCATCGATCATGATTGGAATGATGTCATTGAAGACCTAAGTCGATCACTGGAGAACCTTGATCTAGGTGATCAGGCACATCAACTTCAAGCCCTGATCTCAGAGATGGTGGATTTCAATCTGGAATCTCTTCAATTTGAAGATGAACCAAGGACATGGGAGGAGGCTAAGAACACCGTTGATGCTGAAAGATGGAGGGAAGGCTATCTGGATGAGTTGAAATCCTTGAAAGACATGGGAGTTTACAAGCTAGTTCCATGAGCCGAAGTACCCCAGGGGAAGCGCATCCAAAAAGTGAAACCGATCTTCCATATTAAGTGAAATGAAACTGGAAAGCCCATCCACTGGAAAGTATGTGTTGTATTCAAAGGCAATGAACAAATCTATGGTAGAGACTATACTAAAACCACCTCACCCACTGCACGCATGGAATCTTGGTGGATCCTCTTGCATATTGCTGCCTCTTTGGGCTGGGATGCGCAACAGATTGACATAAAGACAGCTTTCCTATATGGTTTTCTACCAGATGATGAAGTACAATACATGCAACAACCTTCTGACTTTGAAGAACCCAGGAAGGAGGACTGGGTATGGGAACTTCAATGTGGGTTGTACGGTATGAAACAGAGCGGGTGAATATGGAATCAGATGCTTAACACACAGATGATTAAATGGGGATTTACTCACCTATCTTGTGAGTTTTGCATATACTATCGCAGATCAGACTCCAGCATCATTATTGTGGTGGTTCATGTTGATGATTACCTGTCAATTGCTGATTCAAAGGAGGAGAATGAGCAGTTTAAAGACCAGATGCATAAAGTCTGGACTATTTCTGAGCTTGGGACGGCACATTTTATTGTAGGGATTGCCGTATCTTGGGACCGGACCACATGTACCATTGCACTTTCACAGACAGCACTTATCAACAAGATAGTCGAACAATTTGGCCAGAAGGAAGCACACCCAGTCTCCACACCTCTGGAACCTGGTTCCAAACTACGATGGCCTAACCCTCAGCTCATTTCCTCTGAAGACCGTCTACAGCTCTCTAAACTCCCATACTGATCACTTGTGGGATGTCTCCTATACTTGGCAATTTCTACTTGTCCTGACATTTCACATGCAGTACAACAACTATCACAGTATCTCAACTGTTACTCTTCCAAATATTGGGCTGCTGCCATCAGGCTGGTGAGATACATCAAGGGGACAAGGGATCTGAAACTTTATCTTGGTGGTGATCTCCCCATAAACCTTCATGCTTTTAGCAACTCTGACTGGGCTAATTGTCTTGATACGCATCGCAGCATTGGAGGCTATATTTGCTCTCTTGGGTCTGGCGCTGTCTCTTGGATGTCCCATAAACAGAAAGTTGTCGCCACCTCATCTTGTGAAGCTGAATACATAGCTGCCTTTGAAGCGGCTAAGGAGTGTACTTGGCTGTGCACTCTTCTACACTCCATCAATTATCCACAGACAATCCTGATGACTATTTACTGTGACAATTCAGCAACAAAGACCCTGTCTGAAGACCCCCTTCTACACTCCTGTGTCAAACATATCAACATCAAATACCATTTCCTCCATGAATGTGTTCAATCCAACGACTTACATCTCTCTTATGTGCATACCCATCAGAATGTTGCCGACATGTTCACAAAGGCTCTTGATGTTAAACAATTCACCTACCTGAGGAACTTCTTGGGTCTCCGCTAATGCGATTCCATGTGAGGAGGAGTGCTCACGGTGAGGAGGAGTGTTGAGAATGCTCATTATTACACTGTGAGTGTATGTGATCACACATTTGATGCATGTACTATTATAGCCTATCCCTTTGATGGGTCGTTTCGTAAGCCCCTTTGTGCCATTTATTCCTTTCATTCTTTGTGTAGCTGGCCTCACATATATATAGAGGAGACAGTCAACCGTTCACCTCAGTCACTTATACAGAGACTGAGGTGAGCACATTTGTTATTACTCGATTATGAATCATTACTTACTGTACCTATAGTTAAACTCTGATCATGCTAGGTACAGTACTTGTATTACCTGAGTCACTTATACAGAGACTGAGTTAAACTCTGATTATGCTAGGATTGAATTTCTATAACCCACTCCAGGGGAGGGGGCAGAGGTGGAAGTAATAATGGCAGCAATGCACCTAGTACATCTCCACCAGCCCCACCTTCATTGTCATCAGATTCAGATGATGACAGTGATGTGGACATCAACAAGCCACAGGACACTTGTCCTTGAAATGACCTTTCTCTCCACAGTTCCAGCACACACCGCAAGGCTTACACTCATTCTTTCCCTTCCAACTCTGATTACATGAGCATAGCCTCATCTTTGTCATCTGTCTTTGAGGATTCTGCAGTGTGCCATGAATGCTGGGATACACCACAATCAACTTCCTCAGAGATCAGGGAGATCAACTGATCAGGATTGATGGTGCCCATTGTGGCATGCAGCCTCACATTAGCAAGAAGACTTGAAGTGAAGTTGGAGAGGAAATTAGGGAGGGAAGTAATGATGGTGGAGTGGTAGTCCTTGTCTTTGATGGTGACACCATAAGTTGACAACTTCTCCTTCTCAATGTGTAGCTCATCCAAAAACTCACAAATGTTGCCCTTATCAGGACATTTTGAATCCATGAAGTGAGTACACACCTCCTTCTTAATAAGGTCCCATCTGTCTTTCAGGTAGGGACTAACATGGATACATACAGATTATTTATGGATATGCACTTTTTTGCCTCAATTTTGATGCTGCCTGTAAAATCTTTGGGGAACAGTTAAATATGTATCCTATGCATGGTACATCAAAAGGATTACCTGTATAAATTAGATTTACACTCTATAAGTCAAAATGGATACAACAGATACAGGTTTTATCTGCAAATGGTGTATCCATGTATCTGTTCTCCTCTACAGTCTGCAACTCCCACATCTAGATGTAATTGACTATCTGAAGCTGAGAGGATACATCTTGTGCAATGTACTGTAGAGCCTCGACATGAAGGCTCCAAGATTGACTCCACACATTGCAATTCTATTGAGTGGTTGGGGTTTGAAACAAATATCCATGTTAGTCCCTACAAGTTTCAGGGAGTCCTTCGTGTAGTTCAGATCAAAGGTGGAGTCAGGAATATGGTGAGTGAGAAGTGCTTTCATGGATAAGGCATGACAGGGGTATGAAAAATGCATGGCAGTGGTATGGCCATATCTTCAGAATGTTATTACTAACTACCTAGCAAGAGTTTTATCTGGGCAATATATAAGGCTTTGAGAAACCTCAATTTATTAAGCCACAAAAGGAAAACTGCATTCAGCAGAAAGGTAAGGGTATGAAAAACCCATGAAAATCTGACCTTTTCTGTTTTTTCATGTGTTTTTCCATACCCTTACCTTTCTGCTGAATGTAATTTCCCTTTTGTGGCTTAATAACTTGAGGTTTCTCAAAGCCTTATATATTGCCCAACTGTGATAAAACTCTTGCTAGGTAGTTAGTAATAACATTTTGAAGATATGGCCATACCCCTACCATGCATTTTTCATACCCCTGCCATGCCTTATCCATGGAGCACTCATTTCTTGTCCACTGATCTAACACTTCTTGCTCCCCAGCAGCAGGTAGTGAGCTGACAGTTGGCTTTGGCAAGGTACCATCAAAATAGCCCCAGAAGCCCTTTCCCTCAATTGCTTCCTGGAAACGGATGGAGAATGCAGTCCAGTTCAAGCCTGTGGGTAAAAGTTTCTGAGGATGTTGGCAGTAGCAAGCATAGTGGTAGTAGACATTGGAGCTGAAAGACACAAGAGTTATGAGAGCAATCCAGGGCCCATAACCTGTGACGATAGGAACTTATAGAGATCCAACCTAAGTGATACATGCGTAAACTCAGTCAGTGTATAATGGACTATATTGATCACTACTGTACCTAAGCAATACATGTGTAAACTATAAATAGTACAGTAAGTGATCAAGTATATGGATCGAGCCATGTAGTCTACTCACCTCAGTCAGTGTATAACAGACTGAGGTGTTTGGTAAGTATATGTGGATATATATACTAAGTGAGTAACAATGAGAATAAGATAAAGAGAGAGTTAGAAAGGGAGAAATAACAAGGGGAAACTTCGCATCATACGATGTTCTATAATTAGCACACCGCATCAAAGGGGCATGAACACGCCATTCACGGTGCAGATCTCAACACTCCTCCTTACCGTGAATACTCCTCCTCACATGGAATCACATAAGAATCACTTGAGTCCTAGAAAACCGTGGAGACGAGTGAAGGTTTTGACATCAAGAGCTTTTGTGAAAATGTCAGCAATATTATTGTGGGTGTGCACATACTGTAATTTGAGTTCCTGGGATTGTACGTGTTTGTGTAGGAAGTGGAATTTGATGTCGACATGTTTAACTCGGGAATGGAGGAGTGGGTCTTTGGACAAATTAATTGATGCAGTGTTGTCGCAAAGTATGGGAGTGGGCGCTTCAGGTGAGTATCCAATGGCTGCAAGCAAAGTGCAAATCCTGCTAAAGTCTGAGGTTGCCTTTAGTGCAGTTTAACCTAGCAACTGTGAAGGGAGACTCAGATAGACTGAACAGCTGGAGTCCAGAGTGAGCAACTGAAGAGTGCAAAACTCCAGACTCTGCAGTCTACATACTGTGAAACAAACAGTGATAAACACAAGGTGGAAACTACTCTAAGTGCCCATGAGTGTAACTACAAGTGATAGGACATGGAATAGAAGTAGGATAGAAGTAAAATAGAGAGATGGTGAATCATACATTTAACAAATCCAGACACATTCTTTTGCAGACTCAAAAGCAGCAACATACTCTGCCTCACAAGATGAGGCTGCAACAGTTTTCTGTTTGTGTGCAGTCCAGGAGACAGCACCTGATCCAAGAGAGCACATATATCCGCCCACACTACACCTCATATCCAAGCAGTTGGCCCAGTCAGAGTCCATGTACGCCAATAGCGAGATAGGGTTCTCACCCCCTAGGTATAATTTAAGATCCCTCATCCCTTTCAAGTTGTATGGCAGCATGCCAATGTTTGAAAGAGTATGAGTCTAGGAATTGGGATAGTTGTTGAACAGCATAGGAAATGTCAGGATGTGTAGAGATGGCGAGATATAAGAGGCAACCGACTAGTGAACGGTAGGGTAGTCCTTGTACATGTCAGATGTAAGAGTCGACTGATCGACTCGTTGCAATTTTTGCCCAGGTTCCATTGGTGCAGACAATGGATGAGAGTCAGCTTGACCAAATTGTGAGACAATCTTGTTGACCAGTGCTGTCTGCGACAATGCCACCATATGATGTGCTGTATCCCAGGTAATAGCAATGCCGACAACAAATTGTGCTGTCCCAAGGTCGGATATTGTCCACACTTTCCGCATCTGGTCCTTGAAGCGCTCATTCTCCTCCTTACAACTAGTGATGGAAAGGTAGTTGTCAACATGAATGGCTGCTATGATAGTACCTGTATCAGTTTTGCGGTAGTAAATGCATGATTCACAGGATAATCTTGTAAAACCCCATGATACCATCTGTGTGTTCAGTGTCTGATTCCAAATATGGCTGCTCTGCTTCATACCATATAATCCCTGCTGCAGTTCCCACACCCAGTCCTCCTTCCCCAGTTCTTCAAAACCTGTCGGCTGTTCCATGTACTGAATTTCATCATCCAGCAAAAGGCCATATAGGAAAGTGGTTTTTACGTCAATCTGTTGGGCATCCCATCCGAGTGATGCGGCAATGTGTAGGAGGATCCGCCAAGATTCCATGCATGCCATAGGTGAGGTAGTTTTCATGTAATCCTTGCCATAGATTTGCTCAAAACCCTTGAAGACAAGGTGTACCTTCCAACGAACTGCCTGCCCTGTCTCATCACGCTTAATATGGAAGATGGGCCAACCTTTGCAAATACAGCGACCATGTGGCACATCAGCATGCGGAATAAGTTTATAGACAGACATATCTTTCAGGGATTGAAGTTCATCCCGGTAACCATCTTCCCATCATTTGGCATCTGCAGAATTCTTAGCTTCCTCCCAAGATTGTGGGTCGTCTTCAAATTGAAGTGATTCTGGGTCAATATCCGACATCTCCAAAATTAGTGCAGAGAGGTGATGTGTC
This sequence comes from Tricholoma matsutake, assembly GCA_026075535.2. Lineage (NCBI taxonomy): Eukaryota > Fungi > Basidiomycota > Agaricomycetes > Agaricales > Tricholomataceae > Tricholoma > Tricholoma matsutake. Next base: position 7,895,050 of record AP026543.1, on the reverse strand, counting down.
TGATCGCCAAGCATGATGTCATTAGAAAACCCTTCAACCCGCCAATCATAATTGATCAGTGATGCATCAGGTGCGATGACAGTATGGAGATCAGCTAATAGCTTCTTCCATTCTGCTCAAACTTCCTTGACGTGCTCAGCCGACTCCTTTGATTCCTGCACTGCTCTCCTGAGCCTATTTATCACTGGCCCCCCAGCAGGATTCTTCTCAGTGGGTATTGGTATTCTAGAGGATCGACGTGGGACTGGTTCTGGTGAAGTGGGTACCAATATTGAAGTAGGTGGGTTCAGCATAGGAGTTTGGACGGGAATGTTGGTGGTGAGGGAATTATCATCAGGGTCAGCATCAATAGGATGAAGCTCATGGTCTTGAATTGAAGGCTTGTCAACTGGTTCCACTACAGCTGGATCCAGCTGGGGTTGTGGGGGGACAGGGGTATGACCATCATGAGTTTCGATGAACTTGACGTGATACGAACTATAAACCTTTTGTGTTTCTCAGTGGTAACATCGGTATGCCTTCAATTTAGATTCATACCCAATGAGGATGCACTCTAAAGAACACTTGTAGACTTTGGGATTATGTTGGTTCTGGATGAAGACATACACTTTACATCCAATTTCCCTCATGTAAGAATAATCGGGTTTGCACCCATGCCATTTCTCCCATGGTGTATTACCATTAAGTGAACGAGTTGTAGTTTTGGCATGTAAATGAGCAGCAGTTAAGTATAACTCATCCCATAGGAAGGTAGGCAAGTTTGCATGGAGGCACATAGTACGTGCCTTTCCCATCAATGTCTAGTGCATGCACTCAACACAACCAATATGGGCAGAAGTGTAAGGCACAGTAAATTTGTGGTCTATTCCACGCAACTGGAGCCCATTTGGTGGGTCTGGAGTTCACCATTATTGGTGATATATGTGCCCACATGAAGACCTGTCTCATTCTCCCAGGCTAGTTCCCAAGCTTGGAGTTCACAGAAGGCATTGCTCTTAAGTTTAAGGGGAATGGACCATGGATGTGATGTGTAGTCATCAACTATATTCATAACATATGAATTCCTGGCTCGTGATTTTACAGCATGTGGTCCTGATAAATCTACCCAGATGTTCTCCAGTTTATGTGTTGCCTTATGCCCCTCCCCCTCCATACGCTGCTTGGGAACAGGTGATCAAGTCTGTTTTCCAAGGATGCAGGATTCACATTTAGGGGGCTTAAATGAGGATTGCATGGGCATACCTGCGATGGAACCACTCCTGGCCATGTCTTGCAAGGCTTGGTAATTTGCATGCCTGAGACAATGATGCCAAGTAATGATGTTGGGAGAATTATGGACAGTGAGCGCGTGTTCCACGGTCGCAGCTTGCAGTGTGAGGGCATAGAGGTGTTTATTCTGGAGGAGAGTTCCTCATGCTATACAAGCACCAGTCGACTTATTGGTGATCCAGCAAGATGAATTGTTGAAATGAGCTACTGCATTGGAATCCCTTGTAAGCAAACTGACAGAGATTAGATGCACTGCCACATTTGGAACATAGAGTGCATTACATAAGAAAATTGATGCACCCCGAGCGATGCGTAACTTGATATTGCCCACACCAATGGCCACAATGGAGGACCCCCCCACACCTTTAACCCCACGTGAAGCAATTGGGCGAAGATTGATGAAGTCCCCACAGTCAGGGGTAAGGTGAATAGTTGCACCAGTGTCAACGTAGAATGGGTACTCTGTAAATGAGACAGTGGTGCATTGAGTCTGGTTGAGGGGAGTAACTGTGAGCACCTCCTCCTTAGCCAGGACAGAGTTTTGGACCCAGTCAACCAATGTAGATAGCTCCTCCTCAATTATGAGCCACCCCTCATACTCGGCATCCTCTATTGTAGCATGGGGAAGTGGATCTAGCAAACTCCAGGGGTAACCCTCGGGTATATTTTCACATACCCGTACCCATACCCATGAACACCGTACCTGCATGGGTAAGGGTACGGTGTTACCACAGTGTTACAGGTATTACTACATGTTACATCATATACCCAAACCCCCCACAAATCTGAGGGTTTGGGGGGATGGGCCACTCATATACTACTACTCTACTACTCTTCAGGACTTCAGAACAACTGTAAAGTAGATTAGAACCTAACAAATGACAGAGTACTTACCCAAATATGAACCCTCTCACCATTCCAACAAAGATTGTTGGCATCAGAAAAGAACGAGCAACTGCAACCCTCTCGTCTCTTCGGAACATTGAAACGACTGTATATTAGATTATAATTAAGCCTAAGATCACAAAAAACAATGGAGGACTCACCTATATATGAGACCTTCTCCTGCTACCCCCCTTCTAACAAAGATGTTGGCATCAAAAAAGAACGAGCAGCCGCAACCCTCTCATCTCTTTGGAACATTGAAACGACTGTATATTAGATTATAATTAAGCCTAAGGTCACAAAAAATGATGCAGAACTCACCTATATATGAGACCTTCTCCTGCTACCCACCTTCTAACAAAGATATTGGCATCAGACAAGAATGAGCAAATACAACCCTCTCGTCTCTTTGGAACATTGAAACGACTGTATATTAGATTAAAATTAAGCCTAAGATCACAACAAACAATTAAGAACTCATCTAGATATGAGACCTTCTCTTGCTACCTCCCTTCCAACAAAGATGTTGGTATTGGACAAGAATGAGCAAACACAACCCTCTAGTCTCTTCGGAACATTAAAACAGCTGTAAATGAGATTAGTAAAACCCATATACCCGTGTGTACAGGTACGGTGTTTCACAGGTATGATAATCCCAAACCTGTACCCGTACCCATGCATACCCATGACCAGATACTCATGGTGTTACCCGTACCCATGACACTCCTTAAGTGGATCACTAGCAAGGCCGGCAAATTCAGTAGGAGTTGTTTGAGCAGTGGACAAAACACTGGAATCAAGCATGACTGTAAATGCACGACCAGTACTATCCTTCATAGTGACAGGGATCTTGGGAGGTGACTTTGTTGCGCCGTTTCCAGACTTCTTCTGCTCGGACGCCAACCTCTTCACTGCTTTGGATTCTTCAATAGTTTTGCCCTCCCCCTTTAGAAATGCAATATGGGACGGAGTGTCCAGGGCACTTGCAGTTGCTACAGATCACAGTGGAAGTGAATCGAGGGGGTTTAGAGCTGGCGGCAAGAGCGATAGAATTATGGTGGACATGATTATTGTTCTCATGGAGGGACTGTTCATTCTCTAAGAATAAACAAATGTCCTTGGAAGTATAAGGTGTGGATTCAGTTGACACTGAGATGTCTCGAGAAATAATGGAATGGGCATGGGGAAAATGAAGACTGAGGGAATTCAGGAGTGTGATACAGCACAGTAAGTCAGAAGTGATCTTCCCCATGGCAAACGCTCACTCAATGAGTCCACAGATCTTCTCTGCCATTTTGGGTAAGGGAGTGTTGGTGGTGCACTGTATAGAGAGCGCCTGCTGTAATAAAGCAACTTGGCAAACCAGCCCAGCCTTCTGGTGATGAGTTTGAAGAATTTCCCAATTCTCCTGTGCAGTCTTGGAAGGGCTTATAAAAGGGCGCTCAGAGGGTGCCACTCCAGACGCAATGACAGCATACACAAGACAGGAATTAGCCATCCAGTTGGAATGAGCTCAAGGCTCTGCAAGTGTTGGCTTTTTCAAGTTGCCAGTAACATATTCAGACAGCCCATTGAGGAAAAGTGTAATAGTAATGTCTTCGCACCATTCTTTGTAGTTAGATTTAAGTTTATTGAGCTTCACACCAGTATAGTGCATGGAAAGTCAAATAAGGGGGACAGACGGGGAATTTGTTTCCTGGGAAGTCATCTCTGGAGAGTTTGACATACTAAGGTCCTAAGAGGTTGAAGACAGGAAGGAGAGCTGGTGTGTGAGGCAACAAAGAGATGGAAATGCGGCAGAAACCAGAACACGTCAAGATAAGATAAGATCAAAATAGAGGGTGATCAAACGTCGATCAAAGGAGATGATCCCAGATCGTCAAGTGGCTAAGGAGGATTTCTATCATCACTTAAAGGTGACAGAAGTGGCCCATAACCTATAGAGATCCAACCTAAGTGATACACATGTAAACTCAGTCAGTGTATAACAGACTATATTGATCACTACTGTACCTAAGTGATACACATGTAAACTATAAATAGTACAGTAAGTGATCAAGTATATGGATCAAGCCATGTAGTCTACTCAAGTCAGTGGATAACAGACTGAGGTGTTCAGTAAGTATATGTGGATATATATACTAAGTGAGTAACAATGAGAATAAGATAAAGGGAGAGTTAGAAAGGGAGAAATAACAAGGGGAAACTTCGCATCATATGATGTTCTATAATTAGCACACTGCATCAAAGGGGCGCAAACGCGCCATTCACAGTGCAGATCTCAACAGAACTTGGTGGTGTGAACTAAGAATAAATATGCTCAGTATTTGCAAGAAGCCAAACAACTGTATTAAATGACATAAGAATTAATATGCTACAATACACAGTGAGTAAATATAGTAGGCATAGTAGATAAGGATCTTACCTCAGTGTTTGCAAGAAGCCAAACAACTGAGGGAAAATGAGTTGACAAGACTGTACAAATACATAAGTAGAAATAAGCTAAACTACAATTAGCAGAACACAAGAATAAGCTCTCATCGAGAGGAGTAATAAAATGGAAAAGTATAGGTATGGGTAGTAGTACAAGCATGTTAAGAGCTGAACTCAAATGGAGAGAACATCACATTTCTGGGTGGATCTGGTTGGGAGATGACAGAGGTTGTATGAGGGAATAGAAAGGGAAGAGGAATCTGGTGGAGTTCCAAAGACAGAATCCACTTGGTGTGATGCACCAAGTAAAAATGGAATGGTAAGCAGTGCTGCAAGGTGGCCAGAAAAGTCAATGGAAATCTGGTCAGAGAAATTGGGTCTTGACAAAGCACAACAATAAATAAAAAATACCATAGTACAGAATGATAGGGTCACGAGAAGGGATGGCAGGAGATTTAGTGCTGCTAGCGTGAGTGCAGGAGTTCAGACTCAGATCTAGCCTTGCTAATCCAACAGTCAGTAGATAGACTTGAATAATGAGGGATTTAATCCCACCTTCAAAAATTCTACCAACACAGCTTCTCCCATATCCATCTGTGAAGCTTCTGCCTTGAACTGCAAAATAAATTCACCTGTCATTAAGGAACCCCAGCACATCATTTTAAATTGAGCATTAGCCATCACTTTTAGATCAGGATCTCCAAACTGAGCTTCCAATCTCTCCAAAATTTCCTTGAAAGTTGCAAATGGTCTGTTTTCCCCAGCAATTTGGTTAATAGCCTCATTTCTCCAAAGCTGTGCTTTCCCCCCATGGATGTACAAGAGAGCAAACATAATCTTAGACTCTGCTGTGCAAAATTCTGGCTTCCTCCCATGGATGTACAATACTATAGAGCTGATGAACAATTTTGTATTCTCCATGGTACCATCAAAAATTTGGGGTGACACATACTTGGGTAAGTGCACTTTTCCATTTTTGGACTTCTCTGCCATCTGCACATCATCCTGTGAAATCCACTCCACCATCTCCTCCATCTCCTCCATCTCATCATCTTTGTGTGCTGTTGTCTGTGGCTGTGCTCCTGATTGACTTGACTTTTGATGTGGCAAGCACTGACACTAGCTGCAACATTTGTACCATCAGCACATCAATTTTTGCCTCTACTGCAGGTGTGGGAATGGGATTAGGACTGGGATTAGAAGTTGATGGTTCGGACATGATAGATCAATCTGTGACAAATCTTGGTAGCTTCTTCAGCTAAGGCACCTCAGACCAATACTCTTTCCAACAGTGCCTAATCTCAGAGATATCACTGAACTTGGCTTGTAACTAAAATAGTTGTCTGAGTATAGTAATGTAAATCCTAACTAAACCAGATCCAATTAGTTGTCTGGTTACAGCTGCCCTGATGACGAGCACTCACTGGCAGTTGCAATATAAGGTGAGGCCTGGTGTCAGCTTATGAAAGAAAATGTAGATTGTAGATGCACAGTTACTTCTGGCTCATGCCAAAAGGATGAGTAATTGGATGTGGCATGATGAAACAATGACATATGTGCAAGTAAGAGAAGGTGCACTGGTATGGGAAGTTGTGTTCTTCTGTTAGGGCAACACCCACAAATCTGCTAGTTTTGACCATGCAGGTTCTCTCTACAAGAAGGGAGGGTGCACACACATGATGGGGAAATTGATGGTTTTGATGTGATGGGCTATTATAACTTATTAATAGCTTAGTTGGTTGAGGAAGGCATTTCACACCACAACTATGGGTGGAATACCTAAGAGAACACAACTGGGGTCCCCTAGGCATGCATTTTGTTTATATACTATGTTACATATATTGTACATTGTTGCTACTGATATGCACATATATGCATGCACATTGATGTGTGCAAAATAAAATTCTCATGCCTTATGCATGGGCACTATGGGTCCCCTAGGCATGCATTTTGTTTATATACTATGTTACATATATTGTACATTGTTGCTACTGATATGCACATATATGCATGCACATTGATGTGTGCAAAATAAAATTCTCATGCCTTATGCATGGGCACTATTGACAATGGAATTGCACTAGCGTAGGCCTAAGAATGAGCATAAATGCACAAATTGTTTTATGTCTAGTGCTTTGGTGAATAAATCTGCAATGTTATCCTTGGTATTGACATATTTGAGCTGTAAAGTGCCAGATTGGACTTGTTCGCAAAGGAAATGATACTTGATATTGATGTGTTTAACCCTTGAGTGGAGCAAAGGGTCTTTGGACAGGGTTTTGGCAGCCATATTATCACAAAGAATCATCGTCGGTGTTAAGAACTGATCCTGGAAGGTTCATCAGAATCTGATCGGACCCTGCGGGTGTTGATTATGGAAGGTTGTAGGGTTGTTGCGGATTCTGCGGGAGGGTGGAGTAGGGTGTCTGGGCACCTACTCCAGGGAGTCACATGACCACATAGTCAGTAGCTGATCACCTGTACATAGAGAGGGATCCTATCACTATGTGATCGCATTCCGTGTCTAGCAAGGAGACACCTTAGGCGTCTCCATCTTGGTGATGAGAGCGCGATTTGACGCACTCACAGCTGCTTAGTTCTATTCTTGTCACTCTTGCTTCCAGCTTTTAGTCTCAAGTCTCTTGTCCCAGCACCCAGAACCCAGTCCACGGAACCACGGAACCAGTCACAGAACCAGAACCAGAACCAGTCACAGAACCAGCCTATCAGTCTCTTCTTCAGTTATTACATCACACTCAGCATGCCAGGTCCAGGACAAGGCAAATGAAGCTATAAGAAGAAATGGCGCAAAAACGCATCCACCTTCGACACAAATATTGCAGCCATAAACACCGTAATGACAGCATTGAGCACTGTAAACACGAGAATGACCACCCTAGCAATGTCACCACCTAACACAGTTACAACTGCAGCTGACTTCACAGACAAAATGGATGCAAAAACCAATGTGTATATGGCCACACAATCTATTACACCAGCTACAGAAACTACTACAGCCAGCTCCCCTACAAACAACGCCAGCAGCCCCAGCAGTGCGATATGCATCAACACAGCCACTGCCGTGTTGCCACTGAACGACTCAGCACCAGACACAAGTTCCTTCACCTACAGCCATGAAGAAGTACAACATCTGCTAGAAGACGTGAGACTAGACAGATGGCAAGCCGGATTTGAAGAAGGACAAAGAACTGGGAGGAAAACAGGGCACGAAGAAGGAAAAGAAGAAGGATATAGTGAAGGGCACACTGAAGGATACGAATATGGGTATGATGCGTGTTGGTGGATAGGTGAGCAGAGACAAGAGGAGGCGCACAGGAAAGGACTACTAGAAGGCCACGAGCTCGGGATACAGCAGGGAAAGGACGAGGAACAAAAAAAAATGGCTCATGGAAGGGCATGGCACTGGGCTCTGCCTTTCTATGGCGGCTCATGCGAGTGCACTATTCTGCGGAGCCATTTTAGTAGAGGATGCTGAGGCCCAGACTGATGACGTTACCACCACCGTTGACTTCAGTACCCAAGCCACACCTAAAACCAACAAAATGGCCACCCAAACTCTTGTCACACCCCCCAGCCCAACCCTCACTGTTGCCACAGCACCATTGACGATGCCTGCACAGCCCCCATCAGCCATGTCGATGCTGCCATCAATGTTGCCAACATGTTCGACAACAACAACCACAACCTCTTCCCCTGCTCCAAACTGGCCCCCAGCTTCTCGCAAATGATGCCACACCCTGCCAAGTCAACACCCAGTCCTACTGCAAACTCCCCAGCCCCTCATCTCACATCCAGAACCATCTACTGCTACCACCACATCACTGCCAACAATGGGAGCAACACCTGCAGTAACAACCATCAAGACAATGTCCTGGGCCACAGCTAGCACCCAGACAACTGCCGACACCCCAAAGACTGTGAAGGAGGCCATAAACAATGCACAAGGACTGTCTACAGCCAAGGAAACCAATTCAGGAGACGACGAGCAGCTGCGTTCATTGAAACGTGTTGTCTGCTCGACAGATGAACACTGCAGACCCCACCATCCCAAATGATGATCCAGGAGCCATCCCACATCACCCTGCTCCCCCCAACTCGCTCCCCAGACCCCCATTTGCTCCGAAACACCCAGCGCAACTGCCACGTCATCATCGATGTGTTCATCGACAATGACCAAATCCCCTGCTCTGCCCAACTCAGGACCACCATTGGCAACGATGTATGCAGCCAGAACCAGCAAAACACCCCCAAAATGCATCCCAAAGCCCTAGTTCGTCCATGAACCCCCCAAGACAAACCATTTCGCCACCACCTGTGTCCTATACCCCTGCCATGTCACTAATGACACCATCGACACCTTTCGACACCCCCCGTTCACTGTCTAGGCCCCCATCTCCACCCATACACCCCAGCTCACCCCACAACCCCCATAAACAATTTCATCGTCCCCCCCATCTCCCACAGCCGCCACCATGTCCAAACTCCCCCCTGGCCCTGTTCTACAGCCCCCATCTCTTGTCTCACCCCCCTCGAGCCATATACCACCAAGTTCAACACCTGTACCAGCATGTTTCGACTGGGCTGACGATGCCATATTGTTACCTACTGCTCCCAGCACCCAGCTGCGAGACCTCTCGGATCTGAAAGTGGGCCATACACAACCATTCAGAACTTGACAACAACAACAAACCCCACCATTTTTTTTTACAGCATCGAGAATTTTTTTATCCATTCCTGCCACCTCAGCCCCAACCTTTCATCACTCGATGACACCCCTTTGGTATTGGACCAGGCAAGCCAGTCCTCATCATTCCCATTGGATCTGCAGCTCCTACTTCGGCTCCTGTGCTGGCATCTACAGTTCCAGTACTTGACTGGGATCGAGACCCCCATCTCCTCAATTTGGGTCAGGCACTTCGAGCTTTGGGATGGACACCCCCATGTTGAGTCTTTCACTACTATATTTTTTATATCATGCATAGAATTTTTCTGGTTACATTGTTTATATTATTCCTATACCTATTGTTTTGTTTTCAGCTTTTTTTTGGTTTCTTTCTGTGGCGATGGGGACGTCGCCTTTTTTGGAGGTGGGCAGATGGAGTAGGGTGTCTGGGCACCTACTCCAGGGAGTCACATGACCATGTAGTCAGTAGCTGATCACCTGTACATAGAGAGGGATCCTATCACTACACGACCGCATTCCGTGTCTAGCGAGGAGACACCTTAGGCGTCTCCAAGGGGAAATGGAAAGGACTTGGCTTCAGCTTGTAAGAAGCTGTGCCCTTCACCTCGTCTGGTGTCCTAATTTCAAGACAAAGGTTTGGAGGTAGAAGCAGGAAGGTGCAGGTAAATGCAGGGAGGAGTACGGAGGGACTTAGGTTAAGTTCAGATGAGGTTAGAACTTCAGAGGGAGACTAGAGGTTGAGTCAAATGGAGTTCAGACTCTTAGAGAACTGAGGTTGGAGTAGAAGGAGGTTTAGATTGACAGGTTAAAGTCAAGTCTATGTCGATATACGAACTGAGGAATACAAGGCAAAACTAACTAAGCTTAAATACTGTAGTCCGGAATAAATGCAGAACAGGAACAAAGACTGTGGCAGTGTCTTGACTGCATAGATAAATTATCTAGTGGGAGCCGCACAGGAATCTGTAGTCAAATTTGCAATAGAGACGGCAGCCTTGGGAAGGCAGCCGTGGATGCTGTACAAGGTGGCCTGGTGCACAGCAGTGTGGGCAATGCAAGGCGGCTGGGAACAAAATCGGGAGGAGTAGACAAATATCGGGTTCGACATGTGGAAAAGGGTCGGATGGATGCGGGTTCTGATCGGGCGAGGAATGGTTCTTGACAGTATTTCCCCCTTAGTGCCGAGCCTACAAGGCACGTGAGGGTTTGAGTCCGAATGCGGCAATTGGTTGAAAATTTTCACGTTGTTTCTTACTCCCATCACCTAACAAAAATGTCCCCCCCCAGCAGTCTCCGCGCAGATCAAAATGGCCACAATGAAGGCCCAACACAAACAGAGGGAGCGGGCACTGAGGGAGCAGATGGAAAAGGAGATGAAGGAGCTGGAGGAAGCGGCGAGGGAGGAGGAATGCCAGGCACAGGAGGCGCAAAAGGCAGCAGAGGAGGCTGCAAAGGCTGAGGAGGCATGCCAGGCAGAGGCGCAGAAAAAAGAGGCAGCGGCCGCATGACGAGTGGAAAAGAAGCGGGCAGCTGTGGTCGCGGGTTTGGAGGATGAGGCTGAGGGGAGCAAGTCCCCGAAGAAAAAGAAAGTCGCCAAATCGAGGGTGCAAGTGGGGTCAGAGGAGTCGGAGGGTCCAGTGCGGATGCAGGCGGCTTTGCCCTGCAAAAGGTGTGTTGTTATCTTCTTTTCCTATATTCTTTACTGACAAATGGCCTAGATGCAAGTATCAAAAAATTGCTTGCTTCAAGATGGGCACAAAGGGGCGCGTGTGCAATAACTGCATGCACGTCAAACACAAGTGCAAAGAAGTAGTGTGGGAGGGGCAGGAGGCCCCTGCAGCAAAAGTGGCGGGAATGACAGGGATTAGCGGGGAGAATGCAGAGATGATGCAGCAGGTGATGAAGTTGATGAGGAAGGGGTTTGCTGAGGTGGCAACTGCAGTGCAGGAGTCGTTAGGGGAGATCTGGGACGCTTTGGACCCAGAGTGGGTGGAGGAAGAAAGCACCGGGGAGGAGAGCAACGAGGGTGACAAAGAGGTGGAGCAGGCGGTGCGAGAGTCCCGGTGGGAAAGACGCGGGATCCACAAGTCTGGAGATGACTGGGCGGCCTTCCAGAGATATCTGGAGAAAAGGCAGGCGGATGATGAGGAGGAGAGCGAGAGTAGAGATGAGGAGGGTGGAGAGAAGGACGAGGGTGGAGAAGAGGGCGAAGTTGGGGGAGAGGGTGATGAAGATGGAGAGGGAGAAGTGGAGGTACCAGTCGGATCCAGAAAAAATCCTTTTTTCAATAAAGTTTGTTTCTGAGTTCAGACTGAGTGAATAAGTAACGTGAATAGACTTTAAGCGGGTAATGGTCCAGGTTTCTGCGGGTAGCAGGTGTGAAAATCTGCAAGGAGTTCTTGGGCATGGTCAAGTTCCATAACAGGTAGCCAGGAGGTCTCTTCATTGGTTCCCTGGTAACCTTCCCATCGGACGAGGTAGAGAATCTTGCAGCGACGTTGGTTGTCAACTTTGGAGTCGAGGACTTTGGCAATCTCATATTCGAGCTCGTCGTCGATGGTGATCAGAGGAGGTGGAGGTTGTGCTCGATTTGGAATTGTGTTCGGGAAGTGTTTTTCTAGTTGAGAGACATGGAAAACAGGGTGGATGGCCCGCATGTGGTCCGGAAGCCTTGTGACTGACTGAGTGAGTACCCGGGCGGGCAATGATTTCAAAAGGACCATGGTTCTTTTCGGAAAGTTTCTTGGAGGGACGAGTGGTGCGGATATTTTCCGCAGTGACATAGGCAGAGTCACCAATGTTGAAGTCGGGTGCGGGTGCCCAATGGAGAGGCCCGAGCTGCCTCCTAAGTGCTTGGAGTCGCTAGCAATGCAGTGGGATGCGATGCTCATTGGAATTGGCTCTCCTCCTACACTGCGCTACATGCTGACTAAGCTCTAAAGCTACTACCAAACATGGCCAAACAGTGCCCAAATGGCATGCTAAGGAGGCCTGGAGGGTCGCTCTGTGACACTCCACCAATGTTTATCTGCAGGGCCTTGATAATGCTCTTGAGCAGCCACAAGCTGTTTCTGAAGCTCCTGATGAAGGTCGTCTAAGTCGACGATGAACTCGTGGGCATGCTGTGAGGCTAGGTCGCATTCTGGAAAGACGGAAATGTTTGGGTGATAGCCTTTGTTGGCAAAGAAAGGGGATATGCCTGTAGAGGCAGAGGGAGCATTGTTGTAGGCAAATTTGCCCAAGGGTAAGAGGTGAGACCAGTCATCCTGCTGATAATTGCAGAAGATCTGGAGGTACTGCTCCAAGGTCTGATTAAGTTGTTCTGTCTGACCATCACCTTGCAGGTGATAACCGGAAGTGAAGTGGATCCGCATGTCGAGCACTTTTCCGAGGGAGCAGAAGAAATGGAGACGAACTCAGATCCCCAGTCGCAAGTGATGTGCGATGGGACGCCATGCTTGGAGAAGACATGGAGGATGAACAGGTTGGCTAACTCTTGTGCTGTGATTTCATTGACAGTTGGGATGAAGATGCCTTGTTTGCTCAGGCAGTCAACGATGACCAGGATAGCTGTGTGGCCATCAGAGTCGGGTAGTTGTTTGATGAAATCCATGGATATTGAGTACCAAGGTCATTCCAGGACCGGAAGTTGCTTCAGGAACCCATAGGGTTTGTGTCGAGGCGATTTGGATCATTTGCAAGTGGTACAGGAATTGCAGAATTCTTGCACAAAGGTGCAAAGGTTTGGCCAGACATATTCCCGATGGACAAGCTGCTGAGTTTTGTTTTGTCTGAAGTGGCCAGAGAGGATGTGATTGTGTTTGTACTGAAGGACCTTGAGGCGAAGATCCGCAATGTCCAGAACATAAATCCAGTCGAAGACCTGCCTCATCTATAGTCCAGTTGGGGTTGACAGGTGTCAGGAGGTGAGTGGATGATAGTGGGTCAAGGGGTAGAGAGGTGCGGATGTCATTATGGAGTTTTTCAACATCCATGATTACAGCTTGTTGGATGATGGGTGTGGCGAGATAGGTGGCGCGGAGGGAGGAGGTGAGTTGTTCCTGTGTGAATACAGGTCAGAAGTTGGTCGGGTTTACGGAGGTGAAGTCACTATTTCCCCCTTTGCAGTAGACGTCCCAACATCTAGTGAGCACGTCTGGCTTGGCCCCTAATTTTCCGGGGCGGAAGCAGATGACAAGATTGAACTGGGAAAGGTATTCAGACCAATGGGCCTGGCAGCGAGTGAGCAACTTAGTAGTGCTGAAGTACTCAAGACTTTTGTGGTCAGTGACCACATCAACTGGATTTGCAGAACCCTCGAAATACTGCTGCCAGTGTTTGAAGGCTTCGAAAATGGCCAAGAGTTCTTTATCATGGGTGTCGTAATTTAGTTCAGCGGGATTAAAGGAGCGGGAATGAAAAGCGACTGGATGGATTTCTCCATCCACAGTGTAAACCGAAAGGATAGCCGCTAGGGCATAGTTGGAAGCGTCGGTTTCGAGTACCATCTGTGAGTCAGGTACCCATTGAGTTAAGATGGGGGCATGAGTGAATTCTTGTTTAAGCTTTTCAAAAGCATCACGGCACTTCTTGTTGAAGTCCCAGGGTGCAGATTTCCGCGTCAAGCAGGTGAGTGGAATGACAATGTCTGAATAGCCATTAATGAAGCGGCAGTAAAAGTTGCAAAAGCCTAAGAAGGATTGTATATCCTTAACTTTCCTAGGCTCGGGCCAGTCGAGCACGGTTTTGACTTTATCCTCGGACATCCGCAGTCCATCTGGTGACAAGATGAAACCCAGATATTCAATGGTGTCTTTGTGGAACTCACATTTCTGTGGAGAGGCGTAAAGTCCATTTTTCCGGAGACGGCGGAGGACTTCTTTGATGTGAGCCCCATGCTGGGACTTGTCATCGGAGTAGATTAGGATGTTGTCGAGGTACACGATGACACAAACATCCAGCATGTTGCTGAAGATGTCATTCATAAATTGCTGGAAAGCTGCAGGTGCATTAGTGAGTCCAAAGGGAACCACCAACCACTCGAAGGATCCATAGCGGGTGCAGAAAGTGGTTTTCCACTCATCACCATCAGCGATGCAGACTAGGTGATAAGTGTGCCACAAGTCTATCTTGGTGAATAAGCGGGCATTGCGGGGAGAGTCAAGGAGGTCAGAAATGAGTGGAAGTGGGTAGCAGTCCTTCTTCGTAAGACAGTTAGGTCCTCGGTAGTCGACACAAAGTCGGAGACTACCGTCCTTCTTCTTGACAAAGAGAATCAGAGCGCCATGCAGGGACTTGGACGGGCAGATGAAACCTGAGTGGACATTTTTGTCGATAAAGACTCATAAGGCTTCTAGTTCAGAGGGGGAGAGAGAATACATGCAGCCCAGAGGCGGAGGAGTATTGTCTTCTGTCTCTATCTTGAGGTCGTAAGACTGATGCAGAGGAAGGGTATCCGCTTTAGTCTTATTAAAGACATCAGCAAATTCATGATACTTGGGCGGAATATCGGAAAGGTCGGATGAGTTAGCGGATAGGGCGGATAGGGCGGATAACCCTTCTGGAGCGAAGGTCATCTGAAAAGCTACTGCCCCAGGAAGTTTGCTAGCACGCACATAAGTGGCAGCATTGATGAAAGAGATGTCGGGAGGTGTAAACTTAGGAGGAATGGGGGGTTCAGAAAGTGTGGAGGAGTTGAGGATTTCTACTGGAAGGTTCGGGGACAAAGGTGACATCAGGGGTGCTGGACCTCTATGATCTGCAGAGCAGAAAGCAAGTTGGCTTGAAGACCAGTCAATCAACAGATTGTATTGCTTCAGCCAGTTATGACTGAGTATGGCGGAACAGGAAGAGTCGAGCAAGGTTACATAGAATGACAAATTGAACACTTCACTGGCAGGGAAGGTGACTGGAAGTTTGATGACCTGAGTTATGGTGGAGTTGCAAGATCCATCAAAGAGTTGTAGACCGATTGGGTTAATGGATTCCATGCTGAGTTGGTTATCCAACACGAAAGAGGAGTCAAGGAAGCAGTGGGAGGAGCCAGAGTCGATAAGGGTTCGGAAAGGGGCAGAAGAGTCGGGAAAGGTTAAAAGAATGATTAGGGAGTCAGGGTCAAAAAGAGCGGACACATTGAGATGAACGTAGGCAGCCAAATGGGTAAGGTCAATGCAACCCCCAGCCCCAATGGCTGTTTCCTGAGGGTTGTGGACTATTTTTCCGAGTCTGTAGTGTCGGGAACGACAATGGATGCACGGGCTTTTGCAGCTTCGGATTTTGGGCAGTTTCCTGCTATGTGCCCTTCCTCACCACAGTAGAGACAAAGTCGTTCTCTCATGCGACATTCTCGTTCCTCCCCAGTAAGCTTGCTGTTCTTCCCCAATTTATCGGAGATGGATGACTTGGGCTTGTCCTGGGGAGTGTTCTTTGTCATGGAAGACTGCTGGTTGGAGGTGTTACTGCGGGCAGAGTTTGAAGAGGCTTGGTTTGTTGACAGGGAAGGACTTTTGGAAGAGTCTTTCCGACTAGAGTTAGTGACATTACTGGAATTCTTTGTTTCGAAATGGGATTCATCTTCTTGCATCCAGTAGATGTTGTTGCTGTCCTGCACTTTCAAGTGCAGTTCTGCAAGAGTATTGGGTTTACCACCCCAGAGAACTTCTATGCGAAGCCGGAGCAGAAGACCGCAGAAATAGTGGTCACAAAGGGCTGCTTCATTCCAGTTGACCCTAGAAGCTAATTCCCAGAAGTCAATGTTATGTTTTGTGATATGACCACCTTTCTTCATTGTTAAGTCAGAGAGAGCTTTTTCCGCATCTCCGACTGGGTCCTGTGGGCTGAAGTTACTTTCCAGCTCAGCGAGGAAAGCTTCATAGTCCCACATCCAGTGTGTGGAATCTGTCGGGTCATTAAGACCAGGCTCAAACCAACTGAGAGCTGATCCTTTAAGATAAGAAAGGATAAATATGATCTTTTTCTCATCAGAGGAAAATACGTGCAGACGGTCATGGAAATGAAGATTGCAGGAGACTAGGAAGTCTCTAAGTTTCTTCGGATTGGCGCCATCGAAAGTGTCGGGGTTGCAAACTTTGATTTTCTCAGTCTTGGGTGCATTATTCTGATGAAGGGTGTGGATACTCTCTGAGAGGTTGTAAAGGACATCTATGAACCTATCCCCTGGGTCAGGGTTTTCCCCTGTGGGAGGTTGATCCTCTGGATCATTGGGATCGGGGTCACCCCCAGGGCCATCAGGACCACTAGGGTCATCAGGACCGCTGGGGGGTCCGTCCTCTAGACCAGGATCTTCCAACCTGAAGGGTTCAGGCTGGTTGATGCCCTCTACATACTCAAGGGGAGTTCTTGATCAAAAACCTTCCAGGTTGGTGGAAGGGTGCAGGGCACAGGTAGACATGAGATTGGCACTGATTGAAGGGGCTCCTGAGCCGATTTGTCGGAATATGTTTGAGGGTCTGGAAGACACTCCAAAAGTAGTGGTGGGTCGATGGTCAGATAGGGTGGATTGCTGGATTGCAGAGATCCCTGGGATAGTACCGGCGCGTGGGGAATTTCTTGTTGTGCGCTGGCAGGTCTCAGTAGGGGTCATAGAGAGGAATGGGATGAGTGAAGTGTGAGTTCATATATACTGTTAAGAACTGATCCTGGAAGGTTCGTCGGAATCCAATTGGACCCTGTGGGTGTTGATTACAGAAGGTTGTCGGGTCATTGCGGATTCTGCAGGAGGGGAAACGGAAAGGACTTGGCTTCAGCTTGTAAGAAGCTGCACCCTTCACCTTGTCTGGTGTCCTAATTTTCAAGACGAAGGTTTGGAGGTAGAAGCAGGAAGGTGCGGGTAAATGCGGGGAGGAGTACGGAGGGACTTAGGTTAAGTTCAGATGAGGTTAGAACTTCAGAGGGAGACTAGAGGTCCAGTCGAATAGAGTTCAGACTCTTAGAGAACTGAGGTTGGAGTAGAAGGAGGTTTAGATTGACAGGTTAAAGTTGAGTCTATGTTGATATACGAACTGAGGAATACAAGGCAAAACTAACTAAGCTTAAATACTGTAGTCCAGAATAAATGTGGAACAGGAACAAAGACTGCGGCAGTGTCTCGACTGCATAGATAAATTACCTTGTGGGAGCCGCACAGGAATCTGTAGTCAAATTTGCAAAAGAGATGGCAGCCTTGGGAAGGCAGCCATGGGTGCTGTACAAGGCAGCCTGGTGCACAGCAGTGTGGGCAATGCAAGGTGGCCAGGAACAAAATCGGGAGGAGTAGACAAATGTTGGGTTTGATGTGCAGAAAAGGGTTGGACAGATGTAGGTTCTGATCGGGCAAGGAATGGTTCTTGACAGTCGGGGAGGATTGTGGGTAACCTATGGCACTGAGCAACATGCGTATCCAGTTACATTCCTTCGTGGCCTCGAATGCGGCTACGTACTCTGCTTCACAGGAGGATGTTGCAATAACTTTTGGTTTCCTGGCAGTCCAAGAGAGAGCTCCAGAGCCAAGGTTACAAAGATACCCTCCAATGCTTCGATGCGTATCAAGGCAATTGGCCCAATCAGAGTCACTGAATGCATGGAGGGAAATAGGGTTTTCCCCGCCTAAACATAGTCTGAGATCCCGAGTCCCCTTCAAGTATCGAATCAACCGTGTCACCGCACTCCAGTGTTCGAAGGAATAACTATCGAGGTATTGTTGTACAGCATATGCAATATCAGGGCATGTGGAAATGGCCAGGTAAAGAAGACAGCTGATGAGGGAGTGATAAGGTAGTCTCTTGAGGTGTGATAAGCTATCTGCAGACATGTCATGTTGATTTGCATGACGTAATTTAAGACCAGGTTCAAGTGGGGTGGATACTGGGGTAGCGTCCCATTGGCCAAACTGGTCGATGATTTTATCAATGAGGGCAGTTTGTGAAAGTGCAACCATGCGTAGATGTTGATCCCAGGTAACTGCAATACCAACAATAAAGCAGGCTGTGCCCAGCTCTGAGATTGTCCACACTTTGTGCATTTGGTTCTTGAAATGCTCATTTTCATCCTTGGTGTCAGCAATAGACAGGTAGTCATCAACATGTACTGCGGCAATAACAATGCCCATGGCTGACTTCCTGTAATAAATGCAGGACTCACAGGTGAGGTGTGTAAAACCCCAGGCGATCATTTGGGCATTGAGGGTTTGATTCCATATCTGGCCACTCTGCTTCATATCATATAATCCTTGCTGAAGCTGCCATAACCAGTCTTCATGACCTGGTTCCTCAAACCCTTCAGGCTGTTGCATGTACTGGACTTCATCATCAGGGAGGACCCCATAAAGGAAAGCAGTTTTGACGTCGATCTGTTGGGCATCCCAACCCAGAGATGCGGCTATGTGAAGCAAGATTCGCCAAGATTCCATGCGCGCAGTAGGTGAGGTCATCTTAGTATAGTCCCTACCATAAATTTGTTCAAAACCCCAAAAGATGAGGCAGACTTTCCATCTCACGGCATGGCCATTTTCATCACACTTGATATGGAAAACTGGTCGGCCCTTACGAATCCGTTTACCTTGAGGTATGTCGCCCCTGGGGATGAGTTTATAAACCCCCATATCCTTCAGAGATTTCAATTCATCCAGATATCCTATCCGCCACTGCTCTGCATCCCCCGAATTCTTTGCCTCCTCCCAAGTTTTGGGTTTGTCCTCAAACTGGAGCGATTCTGGATCAAAATCTGTCATTTCCGAAATTAGAGCCTGGAGTTGATGCACCTGATTGCCCAAATGAAGATCGTTGAATGATTGACGTAGCTCATCAATGACATCACAATCATGATCGACGATTGGATCAGGAACATGATTGGGATTCTGTGATCGGGCGGCAACAGTGGCGGCTCTGCACTCATGGCAGGCCTCCCTGACCCAGGTAGCGCTGGTTCAAGATTCCTGGACAGCTGTTGCAGTCCTAGTGTTGGTTGGTCCACCATTCAGGTGTCGCTCTGTGGGAATAGGTACATGGGATGAGCAACATGGGATGGGATTTGGAGTGGGTAAATCTTGTTCCTCCCCAACGTCGCTGTTCGGTTTGGTGGTATTCAATGGATGAAAAGATTCATCGACATTGACATTGCTTGTGGGCAAAATGGTGAAGGTGGGTCCATCCAGGGTAGGTGTCTCAACAACATCATCTGATGTTAATGGTTGGGGGGGTGCATGTCCATCGTGGCTCTCAAGAAAGCGGACGTGATAAGAGCTGTGAACTTTTCTCGTAGTCTGATTATAGCATCGGTAGGATTTAGAATTTAGGTCATATCCAATAAGTACGCACTCAATAGATCGCTCAAAATTTTTTGGGTTATTTTTCTTTGGAATGAGGACAAAGGCACAGCAGCCAATTTCCCATAGGTATGAATAATCAGGCTTATGCTCATGCCAGAGTTCCCAAGGTGTGCAACCTTGAAGTGACCTCGTGGTGGTTTTGGCATGTAAGTGAGAGGCTGTTAGGTAGAATTTGTCCCAAAGGTAAGCTGGTAGGCCTGAGTAAATTTGCATTGTGCGGGCTTTAGCCATAAGAGTACGGTGCATGCGTTCAATGCGCCCGATATGGGCTGGCAGTAAATCGCTGTCCCGTCCCCCTTGTTTTGAGCCAAGCTTCCATCTCGTGAGATTTCAATTCTCCGTTGTCTGTGATATAAATCCCAACTTTAAGTCCCATTTCATTTTCTCATGCTAGTTCCCAAGCTTTTAGTTCTGGAAATGAGTTGTCTTTGTTATGAAGTGGTATCGACCATGGAAAGGATGTATAATCGTTGACAATGTCCATAACATAAGAGTTTCCGGTACAAGATGTAACTGCATGTGGACCTGATAAGTCTACCCAGACTTTTTCTAACTTCCATGTTGCCTTATGCCCAATCCCTTCCTCACGCTTCTTTGGAACAGGCGTCTTTGTCTGTTTGCCCAGGATGCATGATTTGCATTTGGGCAGTTTAGAAGCAGAGGTGATAGGTGCACCTGTAAGTGTACCCTTCTTGGCCATATCCCAAAGGGATTGATAATTTGCATGGCCAAGTCAACAGTGCCAGGTCTCAAGGTCAAGGGATTTATGGACAGTCAAAGCATGGTTGGTGGCGGCAGAGTAAAGGTGAAGTGAGTACAATCTCTTGTTGGCAAGTAATGTTCCATGAGCAATAGTAGCTCCAGTAGATTTATCCGTGATCCAGCATGATGAGCTATCAAAATGCACCATGGCATTTGAATCATTGGTGAGGGAACTAACTGAGATAAGCTGGACTGCTGCATCTGGGATGTAAAGCGTGTTATGTAACAATATTGATGCGCCCCATGCTATGCGTAGTTTTATGTCACCAACTCCAATAGCAACAATGGAGGACCCCCCAACACCTTTCACAGGGCAAGGCAGTATTTGGCTAAGGGTAAGGAAGTCTGCCTTGTCCAGTGAGATGTGGACTGTGGCGCCCATATCAATAATGAAAGGGAAATGGGTGAGGGAAATTTGGGAGTGTTGTTTTTGGTTAAGTGGTTCAATGGTAAAGGCGCCCTCTGCAGGAGGTGAAGTATGGCAGTTCTAGTCAATAGTTGTGGTCGCCTCCTCCTCAATGACAAGCCATCCTTCATATTCTACCTCCTCGATTGACGCTGTGGGAAGAGGATCACTAGCAAGCCCAGCAAATGGGGCATAAGTGTCAGGTTGAGGGTCTGCAGGGTCAGAGTCCACCATAACCATGAAGGCCTGTCCATTAATGTCTTTCACAGTAATTGGAACCTTCGGAGGTTTTGATGAAGCATTGGCCTTCTTTCCTTTTTCACGAGCCACTCTCTGGGCTGCCACGGATTCCTCAATTGTCTTCCCAGCCATTCCCCCTCCCGCCTTGATGCAGTACTCAGTCAAATGTCCTGCTTTTCCACAATTGGTATTCCCACAAACCTGCCCATTGAATGGCTTGGTCAATTTAGCACAAGCAGTGAGAGCTACAGATGACCTGGAGTCTGTGTGGTGGTCATTCTCAAGGAGCGACTGTTCATTTTCCAGGAATAGGCGGATATCTTTTGATGTATAAGGGGATTCCTTCATGGAGGCGGCAATGTCACAAGAGATAATTGATCGTGCATGAGGAAAATTTTCACTGAGGGAGTTCAAAAGGGCAATGCAACAAAGGAGGTTGGGTTTGATGTCCCCCATAGTGAATGCATGCTCAATGAGGGCACAAATTTTGTCGGCCATCTCGGGAAGGGGAGTGTCAGTGCTGCATTGGGTGGTGAGGGCTTGTTGTAATAACTGGACCTGCCAAACAGGACCCTCATTCTGGTGTCATTTATGAAGCGCCTCCCAGTTTACAGTTGTAGCCTTTTCTATGTCAATGAAAGGGCGCTCGGATGGGACGATGCTGGATGCAATGAACGCGTACGCGAGATGGGAATTGGCTTTCCAGTTAATCAGCACTTGAGGTTCAGAGGCAGTAGGTGCGGGGATTGCACCAGTAACATATTTGTAGAGACCCTTCAGTGAAAGAGCGATAGTAATTTCCTTGCACCATTCTTTGTAGTTCGACTTGAGTTTGTCGAGTTTCTCACTGGAATATTGTACAGAGAGCTTGATCAAAGTAACTGATGGAGGGGTAGTGTCTAGCATGCTCATAACAGACAAAAAATAATAGATTTTGTGGGAGGGCGAGGCTGTCGAGAGGACTGATTGCACAAAGGACTGTCCATGATCCAAAATGGGAAAGTGATCAGATTGTCGATCAAAGGAAAATAATGTATGGATAACGTCGAGTGGCTAGGAGATTTTCTACCATCGCTTAGAAGTGATGGCAGTGGCCCATAACCTGTAGAAAATCAATCCTAGAATATACGAGGATAAACTCAGTCCTTGTATAAGTGACTAATAATACACGAGACTGTACCTAGAATATACGAGGATAAACTAAGGTACAGTAAGTATCATTCTGCGAATAGCATGTAGGCAATGCTCACCTCAGTCCTTGTATAAGTGACTGAGGTGATCATGTATCTATCTACCTGTATATATATATGTTCAGTCTAATAAAGGGGGAGATGAGAGAAAAGGTATCTTTGATGCATTTGTGTGAATGCATCAAAGGGAAGTGCTAATAATAGCACACACATCACAGAAGCTGATCTCAGCCAATCACATACCGTGTTTGTCTTGTGCATCAAAGGGATATGCCAAGAATAGAACATGCATCAAATGCATCAGTTGCATGATCACGGTGTGAATCTCAACATGCAAGGTCTTGCTTCATGCCACACTCCAATCACCAGTGGTAGTAACAAGCTTGTTTGGAGTGACAGTGGGTACTTTGAATTCAAGGTCTCTGAGGATCTCAATGTGTTCATCGTTATTGGATGTGGAATAATATCCTGAGAGTACACTGTCAAGGTTGACAGCACATCCAGCCAAAATATTCTTCCACTCAGCATTGGGAAACTCAGGGCAGTCTGGTTGATCAAGAAGATCTGATTTGGCTCCTTTAGGATCACCGGAGTACAACTTGAGCAGTTGCTGTGTCTTCTCACAGCTTGGCAATAGAGTGATGCACAAAACATGATTGGCATTCCAAGGGTATCCAGACTTAGCAGAGTCATCCAACTTTGAGTCGAGACAAACTCTCTTGCTAGCTGGTTGTCCCCCAATGCCAATCTCTCCAAAATCTCTCCATCTCCATCTTCTTCCGCTTCTGGGCTGCAGGATCAGTTTTGATGACCACATTTCCCTGCAGCCAGCAGGAACTCATTGTGATTCTCAATGATGCTGATGTATTGATTGAAAGGTTTTTTCAATTCATCATTGTTGGGAATTACTTCTTGTAGAGCTGTGTAGATGTTCACCAATGCAGATGCCTTCGAAATGCATCTACCCTGATATTCCAAAACAAAGCCATCACAAGTCCCAACAGCTCCAGTCAATTCATGCTCTAATCCAAGAACATCAATATCAGAACTGTTTCTGTCACCAGTAGTATTAGGAGTCTGTGCATCCATTGGTATGTTGAAGTTCCTAGGAGTAGGAGCAGTTTTGGTGGATTGTCTAGACCGTCAACTATTCCATCCTGACATGTGTGTGCTCAAAGTGGTGAAATACGAAGTATGATTGATTGCTTTAGGGAATCAGGTAGTACTCGAAAAGTACAGAATCAGCAGACTGGAGGGAGTAGACAAGCACAGGCTTGAACTCTACAAGTCTGGGATGTTCACATGGGGAATTGAGTCACTGCTTCATCACACCATTAGACTGCTATAAATAAACTCTGAAGACGATTGAATCGCCATGTTTGACCGCTATACTAATATCCACCCTGAGATATAAATACTGCACGTGTACAAATCAACTTATCACCTTTTGAAACCCATTAGCAACAAAGTAACGGGAATATATGCAAGAGTGAGTAAGAGTCCTGATAGCACGATGACACTCATATTGATATGTGCATAGCATAATATGGCAGTAAAACATGATGACAATAGGTAAGGAAGAAGACGATCCATCAAGCACGAGCCTTGAGCGTTCCAAGGAACGCAGCCTTTTCCTCGAATGTTTGGAATGAACCGTGCTGAAGAACGTGAGTAAGCAACCTGTTTCCGAAGACATGAATTCGCAAAGCATACCCCAAACTTCGACGATGTATCAATGAATTTGAGTTGGACCTTCTCTAAGTCCCGACGAGAAGTGTGGATCATCAAAGATTTGCGGATGGTGATGACACGCTTCTTTGTGCCAGGAATCGAACCTTTCAACATAAGGTAGTCGTTCTTGACGATACCATAGTGGGGGAAGCCACCCATGGGTGTAATGGCTTTCTTGGTAACGTCGGACTCGGTCGACGCGTTAGATTCATCTGCACCAGAGCCAATACGGTAGATCTTCTTGTTGAGCTCCGTACGGTGGTGGTAACCATCTGCCGGTATCCGTGAGTTTTATCTATTAGACGCGGAGCTGGCACTTCAACCTACTTTGACCGGCACGTCCAACTGAGAACATGACTTTGGAGGGATGCCATGCACCTATACACGCGACCTTGCGAAGACCCTTGTGTGTCTTCCTAGGTAGCTTCTTAGTCCCCCATCGGTGAGTCACACCCTCAAATCCATGACCCTTGGTAACAGCAATGACATCCACGACCTCATCCTGCTCAAACAACGATCCAACCTCGACTGGCTTCTCAAATAATCGGTGTGCAAATTCGACTTTATCTGACACTGACCCACCGTTCACCTGAATCTCCATCAGATGCGCCTTCTTCTGGCTCAGGCCGGTCTTCCTGATCTGTGTATGTGCGAGCACACGAACAACTGTGCAATACTTCCGGATGCGCTCCAGCTCGCGAGCAATCGACTTGCCACCATCTTCAGCGTGCTTCTTGGCGTAGCGCGTAAAGGCTTTTTTCTTCGATCGGTACCAGTTCTTGTAGAATCGACGCTTGAGCTCATCCGACAGATGCGACGCCCATACAGTGGTGAGCGTGCGAAGGCCGCGGGGAGTCTCGACGTAGCCAACAACACCAACAACAATGAGAGGGGGGGTCTCGATGATGGTGACCGCTTCGACGACTTCACGCTTGTGCATTTCTGATGAAAAGAATCAGCTGACTGCTTGCTATAAACTTATGTTTTGAAGCGCACTAGAGCCAGGACGGTCGAGATCACGGACAACGTGGGTCATACCCGCCTTATACCCCATCGTGGCGGTCAAGTGGACAGGTTTTTTGGGATCATCCTGCATTCTCAAGTCGTCACAACCTATTCAAAAAAGCTTGAATAGAAGAGCAACGCACCTTGGGGAAAGACTTGACCTTTCCACGATGGCGGGCAGCCCGTTTCCTAGGGAGGAAGCCAAGAGAGCCGTGACGAGGAGCTTCGTACTGAGAGGGTTTGAGAGGAAGTATGATTTAAAAAAATATTATCTTGACAGACCTTGCGGTGGCTAGTATAGTCAGTAACTGATAGCAGAACCAAGAATACAAAGGACATACCTCATCTTGAGGATTCTGGACGATGAGGTGGGGTTCCAAATGTTCTAGTAAAGTACGGTCTCGGCAAATCCCGCGGGTGGCTGATGTACTGTACAGTTATTCGGACGCGATCGAAATCGGACTGCCTGGCCCTTAATCAAGGTGCCACTAATAGTTCAATATGTTTCCAGTATGTTATGATCCAAGTTCTCCCGCAGAACAAGCTGTCGCCCTTCCTTCGGCACCCAAGATCACAATCAGTAATAATGCTGTCTTTCAGCCTCCCTTGACGCGCCGTGGTACCGGCCCTGGAATAATTATTTTTCTTCCTCCGTCTACGGATGTAAAACTAAGGATACCTCACGACAAAGGTCTTGACCCTGAGCCCATCCAGAAGTGGGCTGAAGAGGGGTTTGCTGTTGTTGGAGTGACACCACCTCCGTCTAGTTGGTCTATCGTTGAAGAGGCCTTGAAAAGGGGGGTAGACGTTTTGCTCAGTGCTGAGGAACTCGACATAAAGGATAAATTTGCTGTCATAGGTACGATTCTATTACATTGACGACATATCTTAATCTACACCCCCAGTATACGATCACAATCTTGTCCCTGTCATCTCAACACTCATTTCCAAGGACCCACGTCTTATCTGTCTAGTCGTATACGGTTCTACTTCAGGGCCGTCTACCGTCCCCACGTTGCTTCATCTCCTTTCCAGCCACAACTTCGATCATTCCTCTACTAATATCCCACATGAATATCCGGTCACTTCTCCGCACTTTGTACTTCCGCAAGCGGTGGAGTACGACCCGGGATGTGCAGCGCTCGCTCACAGCCGCTCACTCGTCTTCTTACGAAAGCATCTCGGTGGGCCTGTCTTTGATTTAGAAGCCATTTGGGATGAGCACTGCACATATGAATTTAAAGACCGAAGTGTAGCAAAGACCATGGGAACCATGGTGGTTCGTTCGAAAAAATAAGTACCACTAACATACGAATAAAATCACTATGCACAGGCAGAGCCATACGTCAATCATGTGCCAACGGTCAGTCTTTTAAGGAGAAATTAGGGGATCCACAGAAGCCGACCTTCCATTTGTCCCAGATGACTGGTGGCATAGGACGCAAACGCTTGACCGCATTCTACAGAGACCATTTCATCTTTTCGTAAGCGAACTGTTACCCGATCCTGCCGTCATTATTGTATTCCATTGTTCGCCAGGAATCCCCAGGACGCAAGAATGCAACCGATTTCGCGCACTGTGGGACCTGATCGCGTTGTTGGTGCGTTAGTCTCATGAGAACTAAACTCATATTTTACTCGCTCGGGACCTATGCCACACAGATGAGTTCATTTACGTATGCACGCATGACCGAATCGTCGACTGGCTTCTCCCTGGAGTCCCTCCCACTGGAAGGAAGGTGTCCATTCCCATGATAGCAGTCGTCAATATTAGAGGTGATCGGCTCTACAGTGGTGGGTTCTCGTACCCTGCCTTACTTGACCACATTGTTTCTCTGACCCTCGCATCCTGCTTTGAAGAGCACATATGGTGGGATCAGGGCACAACCCTGCGACAGGCTGGTATATTACCGACCCATATCCCTTACCCTACGCTAGACAGCACCTTGCGTTTGCCTGTTACAGGAGCTGAATGCGCTAAAATGTTAATCGACGGAGGTGGGGAGAGCAATGAAATGTTTGGTAGTGGCTGGGGGGTCCAACCGAAGCAGGAACAGTAAATATATTATACCCTTGCTGTAAAACGTTGAGCAATGAGAAAGAATATCTTGGGCATCACCACATTCCAAGGCGTGTCCTATGAGAGCAACCGATGATATGAATTACATTCATCATGACATCTCGATATCTTGGTCTACAAGTTCGCGTGGTGCACCCCTCTCAACGGAATTCACTAGTTCTCGCCTGATTTCGGGACTTATTTGAACATGGTATGTGGCACGGATGACGTCTAAAAGCGCATCTTTTTGGTCACGGGTCAAGTCGGATGCATATCTGAGAAAGATGTAGAGCCTCAGCACAACCATAGGCATACGAAGATGTAGAGGTACCGTTGAACAAAGACCAGTAAACTTTGATGCCAGAGTACAGGCAACTTGCTGGCGTCACCCCGGAATTTTGGTTTGTACATGTTTGATAGGCGGATAAAATGGAAGACTAGGCCGTCGACAACTTGATACGGAAGTTCAAACTTTTTGTCGATCAACACGCGAATGAACAAGGAGTTTGGACCTTGGGATTCATATATATCAGCTTAGGGGTCTAGCTTTACACTTGACGTGGACCAGCTTACCAGAATAGTCCATCTCAGCTATGCGGAGAAGGGCCGCAGACGCATGCAAAACTGGTATTTTGGTTTTTGCCAAAACTGAAGCAACGATGGCGGCCTCTTTCAGGGAGCAACCTTGCTGTAGAACTTTGATAAACTTCACATTTCAAGTAAACCAGAAGCAAAGTACATACATCCAACATTGGAAAGATGAGCCCCTTGAAGAATGCGCCGGGTTTGTACAAGGCCCGTTTCAAGCTCTCGTAATACTGGGGATTAAGTTTTTTGTTCTTCTGAATATCTTCGCGAATAACATCCAACAACACGACGCTCAGAAAAAGCTGGGCCTGCGGTGGTTTCATGTTCGAGATGAAGATTTTGGTTGCTGCGCGACAAGCATGCGGGGACCAATTTTCGGGGTGAGTAAGGGCAAGCATACGCGCCCACATTGGAAGGGAGGGTATTACTTTAAAAGGTTTGGGTAAGGAGCCAGATTTGTATGTGCGTAAGTAAACACCGAGTCTGCGTCAACTGAAAGTATTTGTATGTGAGACGCAGAGGATGAGGGTATGACGCACTTCGTGTAGACTTCTACAACTTTGGGATTTAGGCCGAGCGCAGGATCAGGTTTCTCGTGGCTTTCCATCGAGATTTTTTGGACAACAGCGGCATCCGTGACCTTGCTACTGTCCAGTTTGGCGAAAATTATATCCGCAAGTGTCCTACGCTCTCCAGAGTTTGTTGGAAGAAGGGCATCCAATGTCTTCATATCACCGGAATCTAGTTGCTATTCGATTACATGAGTTGCATGCACGAATGGGCGAAAGAAACACCCTC
The DNA here is from genome assembly GCA_026075535.2 of Tricholoma matsutake. Classification (NCBI taxonomy): domain Eukaryota; kingdom Fungi; phylum Basidiomycota; class Agaricomycetes; order Agaricales; family Tricholomataceae; genus Tricholoma; species Tricholoma matsutake. Next base: position 7,866,655 of record AP026543.1, on the reverse strand, counting down.
ACAAAGATTTCTTCCACGTCTTCGACTTCTTCTGCATATTCTGTGTCTTCTTCTTCGTCGTCGTCGTTATCTACATCCGTTGTTTGCGCTCTTAACTGTGATAGCGCAACACTTTTGTCGTCCGCCACGTCGTCATAATCATCGGGCACTTCTAGTTCGTCTTGCTGTTCCTTTGCAAGTTCGAATATGCGTTTTGAGGTTTTGGCATCTAAAATAACCTTATCTATGCTTCAACGGTGAGTCGGATGAGTCCTGGTGAAAGAATGTACCTCTGCGTTATCATCGTTATCTTCTTCTCGACTTATTTTCGTTTTTTTTCTCTTGCCGGGGTTGGAGACCCGTCCATACCTTACCTCTGCACTGTCTTCGTCCAACTGAACTAGAAGAGGATCGTGTCTTGATCTCCCTGCTGATTTTCCGATTCGAGGCATGGAGACAGATGGTAAACGGATTTGATTGATCGAGCCATTTAGTCCGGCGCTCTGAACTGTCATTCAATTTTTCAATTTGCACCTCTTTCCCGCACCACTATCTGTCATGCCTCCTTCTCCCGTTTGTTTTCCTCTTCTCTCCTTCCTATGCTGTCCTTCCTCACCCTTCGTTAGATTATCACTCTTGACAAGAACGGCAACGAAATCACCACCGTCGGGTCCAACTGCTTTGGTTTCGACAGCGAAGTACCCCTAGACGTTCTTCGCTCCCTATACCTGCGTTCCCATTATGTCGTCTTAGCAGATGATGGTAGAGGCGTGAAGGAACTTGATGACGAAGCACAGGGATTACAACACGCAAAGTTCAGCCAAGGTCATGCTGCATACCAGTCAAAGTCAATCTACCACCCAGATACTCAGTCTATCTCGTACACTACGCTCTCTCGGTTTTCTCCCGTAAAACTTCTTCCTCCTTCCGCGCGTAAGCGAATTTTGGTCACTGGTGGGGCTGGTTTCGTCGGCTCGCATCTCGTAGACCGCCTTATGCTCTTGGGCCATGAAGTCACCGTTCTAGACAACTTTTTCACCGGTTCGAAAACCACTGTTAGTCACTGGAATGGCCATCCCAATTTTGAGTTGGTGCGCCACGATGTCGTTGAGCCGTTCATGATTGAGTGCGATCGTACGTTCATCTCAATCTCCTTTGTATTAGTGCCCACACTTACGTCACTTTAGAGATTTATCATCTTGCTTGCCCTGCATCTCCTCCTCACTACCAATTCAATGCTGTTAAGACTATCAAAACGTCATTCATGGGAACCTTGAATATGCTTGGGCTCGCAAAACGCACAAAGGCCCGATTCCTTATCAGCAGCACATCTGGTGAAGCTCATCTTTGTAGCAGTGATTATATTTATTAAGACTCAATTATGTAGAGGTCTATGGCGATCCCGAAGTGCATCCTCAAACCGAAGAGTAGTACGTGTGAGGTTCCAAATGTCATTGACCGATTGACTTGATATCTCTTGCGTAGTTGGGGCCACGTAAACCCCATTGGACCCAGAGCATGTTATGACGAAGGAAAGCGCGTCGCCGAGACTCTGACTTACGGCTTCCAACGACAAGACGGTGTTGATGTGCGCGTTGCACGGATCTTCAATACTTATGGCCCCCGAAGTATGTACTTTCCATTTCTACGTTCAATCTTTTCATCAGCTGATCCTTGAATTGCACAAGTGAATCCCTACGATGGCCGAGTCGTTTCAAACTTTATTGTCCAAGCGCTCAAAGGCGAAGACATGACTGTTTATGGCGACGGCAAACAGACCCGGTCTTTCCAATATGTGCATGACCTCATTGACGGGCTGATCGCTCTCATGAATTCTGACGAATCGCGTCCCGTCAACATTGGCAATGGCGACGAGTTCACTATCGGCGAATTCGCCGAGCTCGTAAGAGAGATCGTTGAGAAGGTTCAAGAAAAAGACGGGGACAAGCCTGCAAGGCGTGTCCAGATCGTGTACAAGCCCATGCCCACCGATGACCCACAGAAAAGACGGCCCGATACCACTCGCGCCAAAGAGTCACTCGGTTGGCAACCTCGGTGGACGGTGCGAATGGGGTTGGAGGAGATGGTAAGATACTACAAGGCTAAGATGGCTGAAGGTAGCATTTGAAAATTATTCTATTTACTCATGCTAGTATTCTGTGATCCGTGTCCCGTTTAGATGATATCAGGGTTTCGTGTAGACTTTGACTGCATATGGTGCACAACACCTAGTCACCACCTCTTTTGGACAGTGGCCAAATTGGTTGGGGAATTTTTTTTTTTGGTTTTTGTGGGAACCACCTAATTTGCCCTAAGAATGTTGTCCAGTTTTTTCTTTTACAACCTATTTGGTACTTAAAATGCTTTGATTGTGCCATGCCCAGTTGAAAGTACATTTTGTGTGAAGATAGGGTCCTACTACCACTGCTGGCACTGACCTGTGTTTCCCACAAAAACACAGCCTCAGAAACATGTTTTAAGACTTCTGATTTGTATATCCTTTAGATATTCTCAAGATGTATTTAGAAGAAATACCAAGGAAATATTTTACATGTATCCAAACTGTATCTGCAAGAAACTGAAAAAGTGTATCCTACCATGTTTCTTTCAGATCCATTCTGGAAACATTGTTCATGTTTCCTTTGTGTAAGTTAGAGAAACACTTTATATGTAATTATAGCTGTACCTGCAGAAAACACTTAACATAAAATTTTATTATGTGTTTTCTAGGGATACATATGTAACCATGGTGATCCCTTTGTCCTTTGCATGTATCCCTAGGAAACACATAATAAAATTACATGTTAAGTGTTCCTTGTAAGTACAGCTATAATTACATATAAAGTGTTTCTCTAACTTACACAAAGGAAACATGAACAATGTTTCCAGAATGGATCTGAAAGAAACATTGTAGGATACACTTTCTCTGTTTCTTGCAGATACAGTTTGGATTCATGTAAAATATTTCCTTAGTATTTCTTTTAAATACATCTTGAGAATTAACAAAGGATATACAAATCTAGAAGTCTTAAAACATGTTTCTGAGGCTGTGTTTCTGTGGGAAACACAGGTCAGTGCCAGTGTGAGCTGGGTCTACGTGTGAAGCCGGCTAGACCAAGTGTTAGATAAGGCATGCGTGGACACGAGATCCTAGATGTCAACTGAAACACTGCTGACTAGTCAGATATTTCTGGTGACTGTGTGCGTGATGACTGAGACTTTCTTCTCGCTCGTCGCACTCATCATCTTTCTTATTGAGATAATGCCTCCAACTCAGCTTGTCAATGCCGGTATTGAGGGACCTTTAACCAATGATTTTGACTTCAATGCACACATCATCATACCTGCCATTGACTGATATGAATTGCCACTTGCAGTCTGAATCGCTCAGAATTTTAATATCGAGAATTTTAACAATGATAGCATTCTTGACATGGTCAATGTTAAGACTGCACCAACCCCACGACCTGACGATCTTGACATCGGTCCTGCTCTCAAAGCCCCTTTGTGCTACTCTCCTTAAGAATTGCAAGATCTTGTTGAGAGTCAGCATTATTCAGACTCTGTTGGCCCTTTACCTCCTTCGCTCACTCACAAAGTTGAGCTTGGGTGTGCGGAGATTAAAAGGTCAGCTGAGTTGGAAAGGCAGGCTGGGAAGGAGAAGGAGAAGGAATCCAAAATGAAGACACGAGCTAGTCTTCTTGGAACCATGCGGCTTGCGAATCCCACACCTCATGTGATCAGAAAATGTGAACTTCCTGTTGTTCCAACAGTTTATCTCTTGGGTATCAAAAACAAAGCTTGTCCTCCCTTGAACTTCTTCACCAACGAGCATATCAAGACTGTCAACTACTCTCCTCAGGAAGTGCATGTTAAGTTGACTCGTCCTTGGGGTGCTGATGAATCTTCCACTGAGAAGATTCCTTTACTTGACATGCACAAGATGGTAGCTCTCTGGGAATCTGATGATTCTTATACTTGTCTTACCCCTCTCTGCTACATCGAGGCATCCGCCAATTTTTTGAAGGCTTTGGAGCTGTTGAGCAAGCCTAATGATGAAGGCAACTCCATCTCTACATCTTATGCTGTGGAATTTAAGTGGCATTGGGATTTCTTCATGCAATAGGACAATTTCGAGCATACCTATCAACACTGGTATTCTTTTGAGCTTGAATCACAATGAGATATCATGAAGGGTGTTCTTTTTGACTGGATGGTTTATGCGTTGCATGTTGAAGTTCTCATCCATGCCAAGGACATCATGGGTCATTCCACATCGTCATCCATTAAATGCTCAGGTGATTCAGATGTCTATGTGAGTAAAGCTGCTCGATATTTGTCTTCTACCAACGTCTCTTCTACTCGAGCGCCATTTTGGAATCTGACTCCTGCATGCCTTGTATGCGGTAAAGAGCACTGATACCGATACCACCCCTCCTCTGCAACTTCTTTCGATGATGGCAAGCCCCTCTTCTGTCGTCTCACCGATGCCACACTTTGGACCATCAAACCCTTCAAGGGCTCCTCGCCCAAACGTATCTGCAGTGTCTGGAACATCTCCAGGTCCTGTGATGGCCATCACACCAGAGATTGTGTCCATTCCTGCAGCCTCTGTGGGGGTGACCACTCTGCCCTCGAGTGCAATAGTCGCTGCTCCTGGGTCACAGACAGTCGCATCCGCATTTGATTGTGAAGCTCAACTTCCTCCACCCTCATTTCCTACCCACCTTCCTTTACCATATTGTGATTTCTCCAACACTATTATTTTCCACCCTTGTCCCCCTGAGGCCCTTGCTACTGACGTTGAGGTCTTCCAACGTATTGTTCATCCTTATAACTCTTCAGCCTTCAAAACTGCTCTGCTCAAGCATAATCTCTTCTCCGCGTACCCATTTCTTGTCCAAAACCTCTTGCGGGGTTTCCCTCTTGGTTCTATGCCTCACCTCACCCAATCTTGTATTATCAAAAACCATCCTTCGGTCCACCAATTTCCTTCCCTTGTGCAGGACTATATTTCTGGCGAGATTGCGCTTGGGCGTATGTCCGGTCCTTACTCTCTCTCAGTTACTGAACGTATTCTTTGTGGACCTATCTATTGTTCTCCCTTCATCGTTGCAGAGTATGATGAAGGTCCTGATCTCCCTCCTAAGTGTCATGTCTGTCGCAATTTATTGAAAGATGATCCTCTGTCTCGGATGGCATTGGTTAACAGCGTCATCTGCAAGGATGACTTTCCCACCCATTTTGATATGGCTTTCAATGTGGCCGCAGTGGTAGGTCTGTTCTCATGTGAATTTCTTCTGATTTTACTCTCGCATCATCTTGATGCTTTTCTCCCCTTACTCTTGCATCTTCTCAATGCTTTGTCTTACTCTCACATCATCTTGATGCCTACTTCTCTCTTACATCATCTTGATGCTTCTCTCTGTGCTGCTTGCAGCATTGACTCCCTACTCTCACTTTACTCCCATTTACTCTCTTCTTCTTTATTACTTCTCTCTACTCTCCCTTTACTCTCACTCCTCTATCTCTCCTTATCACCGTACTCTTACTCATCTTTTTCTGTTCCCTCTCTCTTCAGGTGTCAAATGCACCTTCTGGTACTCAGGCAGTTGCCTTTGACATTAAATCTTTCCACCGTACCTGTCCTGTACTCCCTGATCACAAGCCCTGGCTTGTGGTCTCCTTTAACAGAGAATTTTATATTGATCATGTTCATCCTTTTGGTGCTTGTCCCACCAGCAGCAATGCTGGCATGATCGCAAATGCCGCTATTGACATTTGGCAAGCTGAATGTGGTCTCAACAACTGTCTTTTCAAATATGAAGACGACATCACCAACTTGCATTACCCTAATCAGTCCAGCTTCTTTCATGATGATCAGTTCACGTATGTCCATGATCATGACTCATCAATGGCTCTAATTGCAAACCTTGACATCCCATGGCACCCCGAGAAGATGGGTGGGCAGAGATAAATTAAAAATAATAAAGACCCCTCCCCATGCAAAATGCAGGGGAGGGGGGGTTGGGGGATGTGGTCTGGGGTGGGTGTCGTCGCCCACCCCTCCTCGCACGCATCTGTCGCCGTAGCAAGCCACACCCATCATCCACCCTACGAGCAGAGGCTCGTAGGCGTGGGGATGGCATTGGCGTTGCCCTGTCGTCATTCACCATCATTCACCATCGTCACCTCCATTCCACCCATGATCCACCCCCCAAGCAGTTGCTCAAGGGGCTGGAGGCAGGTGGTGTGTCATTGGCCCCGTTGCTTCGTGTTCTGGGGGTCCTGGTGACACTCATGATCCACCCTATGAGCAGGGGCTCGCAGGCGTGGGGTGGGTGTGTGGGGTTGTCTCGCGTCCGGCCATTGGTCATTACCAGTAGAGTAGAACCTACAAAACAAAAGAAATGAGTTAGTTAGTTTATAAAAACAAAAAGCAAACTAAGGAAACTTACCTAGGGCCCAAACGATGCGATCTGCATTGTTTGGGTCCGCGTTCCATCCAGTCGGCTCGTTTGTGGGTGGTGGCATCGTTACCAGTAGTTTATAACCTAGAAAACTAAAGAAAATGGTTAGTTAGTTTAAAAAACAAAAAGCAAACAAAAAAAAACTTACCTAGGGCCCAAACAACGCGATCTGCGTCATTTGGGTCCGCATTCCATTCAGTCGGCTCGTTTGTGGGTGGTGGCATCGTTACCAGTAGTTTATAACCTAGAAAACTAAAGAAAATGGTTAGTTAGTTTATAAAAACAAAAAGCAAACAAAAAAAAACATACCTAGGGCCCAAACGACGTGATCTGCATCGTTTGGGTCCGCATTCAGTCGGCTCGTTTGTGGGTGGTGGCATCGTTACCAGTAGTTTATAACCTAGAAAACTAAAGAAAATGGTTAGTTAGTTTATAAAAACAAAAAGCAAACAAAAAAAAACATACCTAGGGCCCATCCATTCAGCTTGTTTGCGGGTGGTGGTGATGGCGGATTGGGCATGGGAGCGGTGGCAGTGGGTGTCCACGCAGTGGTGGTGGTGGTAGAGATAGGAGGGAGGGAGGCGGCGTCGACGGTGGTGCTGGTGAGTGATGAGCTGGCACATTTGATGACGCAGCAATATGCTTTGTCATACACAGCCGCACCACAGTACCTAATGCAAGTAGATGATGCCTTACACAAGGTACTGTGGTGTAACGGTCATATTGTGCATCAGGATTGATTACATAAGCAACCTATGGCATCTGGGTTCGATTCCTTTTCTTACACACTTTTTCAGCAGAATCCGACTGGACTCCACTTGGACTCCACTTGGACTCCAACCAGACTCCAACCAGACTCCACTGGACCAGTCCGAGTGGAATCCAGTGTTTGAGTGGATTCCACTCGGAGTCCAGTCGGACTGGACTGGGACTGGACTGGCAACTTTGCAGGCAGTTGGCTGGTGACCAGTCCCAGTGGACTCCAGTCGGACTCTGGTTGGACTCCAGTCAGAGTCCACTAGGAAAGGTGGGGGAGTGTAAAGACCTCCAAGGACGAGACCCCAGGTAGGTGTTTTTATTGTTTTTTCTCATTAAACTAACTTCTATTTTCATTACCTACAGGGCTTATCTCACAACGACACCATAATCCCAACCAATCCACCCACATCTCCACCCGCTGACTGAGGACTGCCCACACTGCTGCTTGTAGGGCAGAAGGTTGGTGCATACTAGGAAATGACCAAGGACTGACCACAAACAACAAGAGGGCAACTGTGGCGATGGACGACACACCACCTGCCCCCAGCCTCATGAGCAACTGCTCGTGGGGTGGATGGTGGGTGGAATGATGATGACAACCGGGAACAGAGGACAGGGATGACAACAACAACAATGGCAGGACAGGATGGGGTACGACGACAGCGACAGGATGGGTACAGGGAAAGGAGATGACAACAACAGGAACAACAATGGGGACAGTAACAAGGAATGGGGTACAACAACAACAACGAACAGAGGACCATGACAAACTGGGGAATGATGCCCAAGATGACCAACCACAAGTCACCTAGCACCCCCCCATGACAATGGACAACACCCTCACCACCCCATCCTCACAAGCAACTGCTCGTGGGGTGGATGGCAGGCAGAGCAATGACAGATGTATGGAAGGTGCCAGAGACAATGGAGACATGGGGAGGGGGCACGACAATGAGGGGAAACAAGAGACAGTGGTGATGATGCTCAACCTGGAAACCCAAACAAAATCCACAAAATGGCTTTGGATGGTATAACACGAGTCAGAGGAAGGATGCGAGGCCCTCTAGACGTCACCTGTCAGATCGACCATCAAATAGCCATAAAAGGACTGCTTGTCAAAGCAGTTCGAAGCTAAAAGAATGTGTTTCGAGGACTTGCAATGATTTTCGAGACGTTGCAATGATTTTTGAGATGTCGCGATATTTTTTGAAGAAGTTTCGAGGAATTTCGAGTGCACAAATATGTTCGGACGCAAGATTGGGGGACTAACCGAGTAGTAGAAGCAAAGCAAAGGTGAATCGAGGGAATTGAGAGCGAGAATAGCATAATGCAAGGAATCTCAAGGAATTTCAAGGAGTTTCGAGGAAATTTAGTGTAAAACACCAAACTTCAGACTGAATAAGACTAAACTGAACTCTCAAATCACTGTGATCTGGGAGGAAGACAACGACTTTCTTTTTATTTCCAAGTAGATACTACAGAGTTTTATATGTTTCAAAAGAAACTTCCTAAAATGGTATAAGAAACATGTGTAGAACATGAGGCAAAAGATATGAGTTAAGGCACAAGGCCAAAAAGGAGACTGGAATCTGAACAATAAAGAGATATATCATATGATGAAGGAGTAATAAAGGGTATAGAACTGAAAGGGGACTGCCCTTTGTGTATAAACTGCGCTAAGTCTCACAATAATCTGTCCAGCGGGTTCTGTATGCGATAGGGACTTGGAACGAGGCTGACCTACTATCAGCAGGTTTGAGCACGAGTTGGAATACTTCCTGGTGCATGGTATTCCACCATTTAGATAATGAATGCAGCGCCCAATGTCACTCGTAGTCTCTCGATATCAATCGATAACGCTCGACGATGGTCGACAATGTTTGATCACATTCACGGTTGTTTGAGGTTGATCGGGGATGTTCAATGTTCATTCAGAGGGATCTTAGGGGCTTTCGAGGTAGTCCTAAAGTTGTGCGATGTGGTTTCTAAGTACGATCGATGTTGCTGGTGATGTTTTGATGTGGTTGATACAATATCGCGCTCAGTAGACTTGGTCAGGAGTGGTCGCGCTGCTTCTGGGACCTCATGCGAGTTATCTGATGTGATTAGAATGTGGTTGAAATGGTGAATCGGCCTTTGAGCCGAGGAGACAACCTATCAGCGGGGAAGGGGAACAATGACAAATGATGAGGCACAAAGGGGTGGGGGGCACAAATCAGGAGGGGAACAATGGCCACCACAACCACCACTTGAATCCCTGAGGCTCGTGTTTCATGTGGGTTCATTTTATTTTTATTTTTGTTGTCTGTACCTTATATAACAGGGTGTGGGGGTATTTGATTAACTATACAATACACCATTTAACATGTAGAATGTGAAATATAAGGCAACTGTTGAGTTAAAACCATGGTGAATATACATAGTGTTACATTACAGTGACCGGTTGATCAGTGATGAACCCTATGTGGAAAGGCCAGAACTTTGTTCACACATTGATTTTCTGTACAACCACAGATTCTCTCCATGCCTTGCAAAGTTGTCTGCACTTGTAGCATCTGTTTTCGCTTGACCTATTTGGACTCCCATGGCCAAAATGTCCCTGGCCACCTTGTCAGTTCACAGATACAAAGAAAGCATGAAACTCAAGATCAACATGATCCCTGGGATGATCCATATCATGATCCACTTCCAGTGAGGTCCACCATCATTAATGTTGAGTCACACTCTCAGGCCACTCAACTTGAATGTGTAGATCTTACACAAGGTATGTAAACACTTTTTTTACAGTTACTGAATTACAATTTAGGCTTTGGATTATAGCTGTTACACCTGTCATTGATCTATGCTGTCTCATTGTTGCTTGGCTCTCCCTTCAGTCTGGAATCAGCAGAGATACTGCCAATATTCTATTGCGCCTGTTCAGGTTCATCGTCCTCACCACTCTGAGACTCATTAAACTTGCACTTGCTGCTGCTGATATCAAGACCTCAGAACTCACAGAACTTAAGATGCCACTGGATATACGGACTGTATACTCCAAATGTCAGCTAGATCCAACAATTGAGCAGGTCATTTGCTGCCCAAAGTGCTTCAAGCAATATCCTAATGGTGGTCCATCACAATGTACTGGTGTCACTCTCCAAAGTCCAGGCCTTGTAACACTGATCTATACACACAACATGAGACTTCAGGTGGCTTGCAGAGGATCACTGAATGCCTCTACACCACTCAGGCATTTGAGTCATGGCTCATATTTCTACTCTCTCGTTCTCAAATTGAGGACCATTTGTATCAGACTTTTGCAAAATCTCAAGGGGTGTTCAAATCCTGGACGGATGCATGATATATATGACAGCCCTGCCTGGAGTTCACTGTGCCCTTTTCTTCAATCACCTTACCACCTTGTTTTTGCATTATATATTGACTGGTTTAATCCTTTGACCAATAAAATTGCAGGTATGTCTGTTAATTTTGGGGTGTGGATGATAATTAACAAATCTTTAGGCAAAGTAGTATCATGTGGTGCCATCATCCTATACTGTTTGAACTTGCCCATCTCCATTAGATTCCTTTGGGAAAACACACTTACTATTGGGATGACTCCCTCTCCACATGCCCCAACTGTTTGGACAATACCACATGTTCTGGAGCCTATCAAGAAGATGATTTTAGACTTAGACCTCCCAGGAAAGGTCTTACCTACAGATCACAACCTGCAGGGCACTGCAGTAGCAGCATGACTTATTCCACTGCTTGCAGATTTGCAAGCCATTCGCAAAGTGTCTGGATTTGTTTCTCATGCTGCTGGGCTATTCTGTTCCTTCTGTAAATGTCACCACAATGACATTGAGGATCTTGATTACCATCATTGGGAACTGTGGCATGGAACTGAAGTTCACACTCAACCTCAGGAGTGGTGCAATCTAGCAACCATCAAGGCTAAAACAGCTTTGACTAAAGAAACTGGTGTGCGATGGACACCACTCCATGATCTTCCTTACTGGGATCCTGTTCAATATGTCATTCTAGGATTCATGCACAATTTTCTTGAAGGAATCCTTCAGTATCATCTTTGAGTTCTGTGAGGCATTGGGCAAACTAAGGCTGCAATTAAATTGTTGGCAGACCTTCAACTCGATGGTGATGACACTGATGCAGAGACTTCATCCAATTACTCTGAAGATGATAGTCCAAGTCAACACAGCAGCACTTCAGGTCTTGCAGAGCATTTGGACAATATGGATGTTGATGACAAAAACATTTCTATGTCTACCCCCAGTTCTACTCCTACTCCAAGTTCAAATGCTGTGCCTCTTCTTTCTGATGACCATGATGAAGATGAAGAAGTGCCAGTGTCCATTGGCGGTGCATTTGACTTTACACCTGCAGAGCTAGCTATGATTTGAGCATGCATTTCAGATGTTCAGCTTCCTACTTGGGTTCAATGGCCTCCCACCAACCTTGGTGAAGCCAGTCATGGAAGCTTGAAAGCTCATGAGCTCCTATTCTATTCTCCATCATATCTCCTCTTGTCATTCCAGCACTCTGGTGGAATGGCACTGAGGAACAACAGGAACTTTTATGGAACTTTTGTGAATTGGTCTGTGCAACAAATATAATTGCAGGCTATTCTGTCAGCAATGCTGAAGCAGATGCTTATATGGACCACTACATTAATTACTGCCCTTCTATGCAGCACCTTTTTGGTGCTGTATTTCACTCAATGCCCAACTACCACTATGCTATGCACAATGGGGCACTACTTAAATTCTGGGGCCCACTAGCTCTGCTTAGTGAATTTCCTGGTGAAAGGATGAATGGAGATTATGGGTGAATCAAAACAAACTGCCACCTTTGTAAGTCCTCAATTTCTCAAATGTACTTTCACTAAGTAGTATTTTTTGAACAGAGGATATGGAGTTGACAATGCTTTGCCAGAGTGCTCATCGTGGATGCTTAGATGCACTCCTTCACAATAACAACCTTCAATCCAATGTTTCTGAATTGGCTGAGATTTTACAACCAAGCACACACCCCACTGCTTGGCCAACACACAACCTCAATGGCCCTGAAGTTGCTGCTGCTCATGCAAGTGGAAAGCCCCTTGATCAAAAACACTATGACCTTCTTCTTCAATATCTGAGAGTCATTGGCCAGGACTACAATTCAGTATTCACTGGTGGACCTTATGCTCTTAGCACCCTCCTGCTCCCTCCTGCTGTTCAACAGCCTCGCCAAGTGGTCTTTGAGGATCGAACATACAGCTGCAACAATAGCCATGCAGAAAACAGCCATATTCAGTTCTATATCCCAACACGTGGAGATACCATCGAGACTGGATATATTGAGGAAATTTGGGAACTTCCCCTTGAAGGTCTCTGGCAAACATTTTTCTTTGTTCATCATATCAAACACTGTGTACATTCTTGAACCACAGCATATCATTTGCCACCTTGCTACCTATACAATCCCTGTTGGCACATATGGGTTGAAGAAGGATGTTATGCTCATTAATTGGTCACTCAACCATAAACATAGATAGGAAACATAATAATTACATGAGAATGAAAACAAAGTCAAAAAAGTAAAATTGGTGTGCACGACGTGGCCATTAGCACACACTCCACCCTGTGAGCAAATGCTTGCAGTAGTGGGGGTGGGTGCTGGGCCATCGTCACTCCCATTGTCTCCCCTCATTGTCTTTCATCACCCTTGAAATGTTGGCATGGCAGTTGTGACTGAGAAATTTAATTTTCAACATGATTCTCAGCTGCTGGTCGACTTCTTGTGGTATTTTGGTTGCATATCAGAGAGCGACCATGGTCGAGACACAACTGTTTGCAATGCCACACAAGCGGAGACTAAACTAGCAGTGAGGCATCTTTCACAGTGGCAGAACAAGAGAAAGCATCCCATTGGTATTTTTATGGTCCAGGATGGCAGCTGTGCACAGGAGTTTATTGCATGGGGCTCCATGACAAATCCTGAATCACAATCCACCCAGCAAGCAGTTGCATGCTGGCATAGAAGTGGGTGCTAGGTGGTCCATTGTGCTTGTGAGGTGCTGGGGTTGGTACAATGCCTGTTTCAGTGAGTTTGGGGGGGTTAGCGTGACATAGCACAGATTTGGGGGTGCATAGGTGCGTGCCATGCAGGTATCCCGCTTCTCAGGTTTCCTGGCACCCCTCTCCATCATCCCAACCCTACCAGGTGATGCTCAATAAAACAGAAAGTTGAGTAAAAGTACTGTAAAAGTCCAGCTGATGTCATCAATTGTGGGAACCACAGGGACCTGACTAGAATAGCCGGATTTTTTACAATCCCCTGACTATGGCCTGACTACATAGTCAACCTTAACCAAAATGGCATAGTCATGTAAATGTCATGTAAGTCAGGTAATAGTCATGTAATAGTCGTGTGACAGTCATGTCATGTTGAACGATATCCTATTGAATGTATAATAACACAACTATAGTAGTGGCTATGCACTAGACATTGCAGGGACATAAAGAATATATGGAAAACAAGGTCATTTAGCTACTGTACTAGCCTTGGGCCCTCAACACCACTACCCCATTCCTTTCTAACCTTGCACTAAGGAACAGTAAGCATGCTACCACTCTGCTGAAAAAGGGGCAGTCATGGCAATGTTCAGTCTTGTTGCAATCATTGCTGCTGCCGCTGCTGTGATGGCCTTGTTGTCCTGGACATGAATATTGATGAACTGAAATACAAAGATAATGGAGTAAGCTCGAGGAGTAAGGGGGGAGCATGAAAAAGGCATGTGTAGACATTGTGTAGGCCTGAGCAGCAGGTAGAGGGTCTGTCATTTGCCATCTCATTGTTTTGTGACATGGTTGTAATAGGGTTGGGCTTGGCTCAGTGGGTAGTACTTTGCACATAGGTATTGTCATAGCTTGAGGCTATTGAATTGCCATATAGTGAGTACCAAGGGCAATGGTGGAACGGGAGGAGAATGGGAGGTGGAAGGTGGCAAGGATACTACAATGTGGCAGCAACTGAGGCCAATGGTGGAACAGGTGGAGGAGAATGGGTGGTGGAAGGTGGCGAGGACACTACAACGTGGCAGCAAAAAAGGCAAAGTGGGAATTCCAACTTAGTGTGAAAAAAGTTGTAAGTCCAAAGTTAGGCCACAAGCTGTGCATTGAGGGTGTGGTTGTGGGCGCCATCACAAGGGAATGGGCCAAATAGCTCGATTGATCAATATTGATCAACCCCAAATGTCATTATTTTTACAGATACCTGACAACCACATGACTCAACATGACACTTGCATGACTTTGACATAAATTTGTTTTTACTGAGGGTGATGGCTGGGTTGCATCGCTGCTCATCATTACCTGTAGTTTAGATCCTAAAAAAGAAAGAATGTGGTTAGTTAGCTAGTAAAAAAACAAGAATTGAGCAAAAAAAAACATACCTAGGTGCCTACATTGTGTCCGATCAGCTTGTTTGCAGCTGTGGGTGGTGCTTAGTGGTGTGGGAGTGGACGTGGAAGTGGTGGTGGTAGAGGTGGGAGGGAGCCTTCCCCTTGCATAGAGAGTGAGGGGCAAGGGTGTCATCATCGTTTGTCATTCTCCCATCATCATCATTGTGCCCACATGCTTGTCCATTGCTGTTGCTTGGGTGTCCTTGTTGTCGTATCACCCACTGTCCACCTGCAAGCAGTTGCTTGCAGCGGTAGGGGTGGGTGCTGGGTGCCAGGTGCCATCCGGTTGTTGTCATCATCATCCCTGTTGCCAGTAGTTCAATTTAGTTAGTAACAAAGAAAAAGAAAGAGAAACAAACAAAAAAATGTACCTATGGCCCAAGAGATGTCAACATCTCTTGGGCCTTTTTCTTCTTTCCCTCCTCTGTGTCATCTCATCCTCTCTCCATCGTCGTGCCATCTTCATTTCCCCTTCCTCCTTGTTTTCTCATCATTGTCCTCTCATCATCATTAATGTCGTTCATTGCATGTCATCACCCTGCTACACACCTTGTGAAAATGTTGATAACCTAAAATACAATAGATTAGTAAAAAGAAAGAAATGACAAAAAATGACAAAAACCTCACCCAGGGCCCAAACGACGATAGATGTCATTTGGGCCTGTCTGCATCAGTTCCCTGGCATTCACATACCTCACCATTGCCATCTTCATTTGGCATCATTTGTTGTCTTGTCATTCCCCCGTCATCTCATTCCCATGGTTGTGGGGTGCGGGGTTTGGGCACGGGTCTCGGGGTGGAGTTGTCATAAGTTAAAAACACCTAAAATAGAGTTGATTAGTAAAAATAAACACAAAGAAATAAGAAAAAAAGCTTACCTGGGGCCCAAACAACAGTTGAATGTCATTTGGGTAGCATTTCTGCTCTTTCATCATTGTGGAACAGAAGTACTCTCTCTTGTACTTCTATCACTCAGTTATGGGGGAATGAGATAAACAGGAAGTTGGTATCTATTCAAGGAGGAATGAACTCTATCTAAGACATCCGAGCCTGTATTCAACAGAAAAGGCACGTGACCATGTAAGTGACTAATTGTCTGATCATAATTGTCCAATCACGGTAAGGAATCCTGGTAAGAGTATAGAGATACTCTTACACTCGCATATGCCCTCTTGAAAAACATCGTGGATCCTACTTGTGCTCGTCCTCCCATTTTGTGAGGGCCTCCATTTCCAGCAGCTCAGAGCATGGTAGCCACATGTCGTGCTCAGGCCCGTATCTGGTCCACCATACCAAAAATTGATGGCCTCGGCCTCGTGTGCGCTGTTCGAGTATGCGGTCAATGAAGTATTCCATCCTTCCATCTGTGGTGATGAGAGGTTGGGGTGGGTGTGATGCGCACTCGGGAAATAAGGTGTCATCGTTGGGAATGTATGGTCAAAGGTTCACGACGTGGAATGTGGGGTGGGCTTTTGATGTTGGTGGCAGAATTAGTTTGTAGCTGGAGCTTTTGGGATATGCCTCTATAATGTCATAGAGTCCGTCATAGCACGGCATAAATTTGGCAACTCGCCAGTCTTTGGCTTGCATATAGTCACATCATCGATGTGCCGTGGCTAAGAGTACCTTGTCACCTAACTGGTAAGCAGGGTCCACCAACCAGTCTTTATTCACTTTGTGTGCCTGGTGAATTTTGGCTGCTAATAGGCTGTCTTTCACCATGTTTGTCTCTTCCTCCATGTCCTTGACAAATTTCCATGCCTTCTCATCATCGGGTGATGTGTCAGTGGGAGGAGTGGTTTGACCAGCAATGTTCAGTGGTGGCATGACATGGGGGGAGCACCCTGTCTTCAACACAAAAGGCGAGATGCTGGTGGAAGCATTAATGGTGTTCATTATATCAAAACATACTTTTGGTAGTGCTTTGACCCATCCTTTTTGATTCCTTTCGATGTGGAACCTCAGGCATTGTATCACTGTTTTGTTGGAATGCTCTGAGGCGCCGTCGGTTTGGGGGTGGTATGACATCGACATTTTGTGCCGGATGCCTGTGAGTTTCATCAGTGTCTTCCAAAATTTTGATATGAAGACCTTGTCTCGATCTGAGATGATTTCCAACGGGCATCCATTTTCACAGTACCACCTGTTGAAGAAAAAGAATGCAAATTCTTTGGTGGTGGTCATTGTGTTGCATGGGATGATCTGGATGTCCACGCCAAGGCAGTCTGTCATGGTTACTACTGCATTGAAGCCATCATCTTTTGGAAGTGGTCCAATGAAATCAATTGCCACTGAGTCGAATTGAGCATCCAGTGTTGGTAATGGGTGAAGTAGTCCAGGTGGTTTCGATGTTGTTCCCTTGTTTCTCTGGCAGTTGATGCATCTGGGTACATATCCTTTTGCAAGGTCACGTCTCATGTTAGGCCAGTAGTAGTAATTGTCCTGCAAGTTTGCGTACAACTTTTCTGTGCTGAAATGACCCAGGTTATTGTGTGCTAACTGGAAAAGGTGTTCTCTCAAGTATTTGTATTTGGGAATGATGAGGTGTGATCCGATGAAGAGGAGGCCATGTTTCAATGTGATGTTTAGTTTGCTGTCTAAAATGCCACAGTTGAGATTGTCCAGGATGCCGCTACATCAGGGGTCAACTCTGTAACCCTTCATGATTCTCCGAATCAGTTTGGGGTCACTGCATACCTCAAAGATGGCTGCAGTGGTGAGTCATGGTTCCTCTTTGTCGATTGAGTCTGGTAGATGGGATAAAGTGTCCGTGACTGTATTCTTCTCCCCATTGAGGTAAGTTATGGTGTACTCATATTGGGAGAGATACTCCATCCATCTTGCTTGTCATTGCGAGAGGTCTCTCTGGAAATCAAAGTTTTGCAATGTCTTGTGGTCCATTCAAATGTGGATGCGTTCCCAGCAGGTCCACTCTCCACTTCTTCAATGCTCGCATGATCATGAGCATTTCTTGTTCATGGACTGGATAATTCCATTCAGCCCCATTCATCTGCCTGCTTTCAAAGGTGATGGGCCACGCAGTTTCCCAGGATGGGCCAAATGCCAGAACTGCACCAGTCCAACATTTGCTGGCATTGCATGTGACAAATATCTTGTTCTCGCCTGGGGTCTCGTGGTCTATAGTCATCAGGCAATTGTGGCTGACTACCAGTCGTTTGGTGTCAAACATGAGTTGATGTTCTGTGGTCCACTGAGGAAACTTTGTGTTGCATTCTTTCCATGTGAGAGGCGTGAGGATTGCAGTATGCTCCGCTAGTGTTGGCAGGAAGGTTGCAATATACCTTACTAGTCCAAGGAATTGTTGTATATGTTTCGCTGATTGAGGTTTTGGCCATCCAAGGATGCGAGCAATCTTGGACGTGTCGGCTTCGATGCCGCATGCAGAGATGTGATGGCCTAGGAAGTGGTTTTGTAGAACAGTACAACTCTGTGTTTCGTAGCACCTCCAGGATGAGTGCTATGTTCATTTGGTGTTTGGCGAGGGAATTCGACCAGATCATGATATCGTCCAAATAAATGTGGCAATTTTTGCCAATGTAGTCTTTCAGTGCTAGTGTCACACATCGCTGGTGTGTTGCTGGGGAGTTCCACATGCCCATCAGCATGACGACCCACTCCCAGAGGCCAAAGGGAGTCAGGGTAGCAGTGTATTTTATATGATCGGGGTGTACAAGCGTTTGAAAGAACGAGTTCATCATATCTATTTTTCCCCAAATTTTTCCTTTGGCACAGTCTGCCAGGATGTCATCGATTCATGGTAGTGGGTAATTGTCAGGAATTGTGAGATGGTTCAAGTGACTGTAATCATTTACCCAGCGAGGTAAGATGGCTGGGTCGGCCTTAGGTATGATGAAAGATGGGGATGCATATAGAGAGGAGGATGGTCTGATGTGTCCTGCTGCCACATGTTGGTCTATGAGTGTCTTCCAGCCCGCTCTGTATTTCCGAGGGCAACCATATGCAGGAGCAACTGATACGGGTGCGCCCAGAAGCAGTTTGATGTGATGATATATGTCTGTTGGTAATTGAGTAACGTGTGGAATGTCTGATGGCAAACGGTCAGGGAACCGTGCTTTCATCTTTAAATCCAGTTTCTGTAACGTTGCAAGCCCTGCTAGTTGTTTGATTCAGACTTTGATGGCAGCAATCATGTCCAGTGGGCCAGTAGTAAAGGCATCAAGGTTGAATCACTCCTCGTTCTCATCAAAGAGAGCCATCAACTCCATGTGGACGAGTGTTCAGAGTCTTCTTGTCTGTTGCTGCCCATCTTTGACCAGGTGTGCTTCTATTTTGCGCTTCTCAGCGGGCAATTTGACTACGTGCTTCTTTTTAGTCTCAGGGTCTGGTGGGTTGAGAAGGTCATAACCGGTTTCTTTTGCCATTGCTGTTTGCAGGTCCACATCGACCACTATCTTATTCTTAGCTAGGAAATCTAGTCCCAGTATGAGGTCCATGTAAACTTCAGGGCATATAATTGTGTTGATTGTATGAGAATGCCACAAGGCGTCTGGGGATTGGATCGATAATCTACAGTAATGGGTCAATTCTAAAGCTTCAGGAGACTTTCTTTTGCTTGTGAATGCACTGGAGACTGAGAGAGGCTTGAATAACAGACGAGGTGTTAAGCATAAAATTTCTGCGAGGTCTCTAGAAATCCAGACTGGGGATGAACTGTGATCAATAAGTGTGTTGACAGGAGTAGGTGCACATGTAGCGGGAGTGTCAAGGCAGCATGTCCAAAGCAAGTGGGCAGGGAGATCAAAAGGTGAGCTCACATACTCTTCCACTTTGTTTGCATCCACCCACTCCTCAACTTCCTGCTCGCTCTCGCTGTCATTGAACTTTGCACCTCCAGCAAAAACTGCGGTGATGGTGGTGGTGTTGTTCTTCTTCTCGTATGCTGCTTTTGCTTTGGCGGCATGTGCCGGTGTGACGCGCCTGCAGTCCTCGGGGGTGGGGCACGGGTTGTTGCAGTTTTGACCTAAATGACCTGCATAAAAAATGTGGCACTTGAAGCAGCCGAGATGGACTCTGAGTAAGTTCTTCTCGTCCTCTGTGAGAGGGCTCAATGGGATGGTGGTGGGAGCAGTAGACAATGCCTGAATGGGGCCAGCAGTGGGGGTAGTGGTGGTGACAGGGTGAGGTGTTGCCTGCCCTGGTTGCTTTCACAATCCATGCCGCTCCACGGGTCGCTTGGAGATCTTGCTCGAGTAAGTGGATTCACTCCAACCAATCATCAAGATCAGTGATAGCATCCAAGGTTCCCTGGGTAGCCCCTGGGGCCATACTGTTGTTCACTTTATATAGGCGTTTGAGGCCGTCAGAGAGGCAAGGGATGAGGTGGCGGTGGAAGTGATTGTTGTCGATGTGATAAGCCGAGCCTGCCGCATAGAGTTCATCATTGGTGTTCCGGATGGTGTTGACCCAGGTGAGGAAGTTTGTCGAGCCTTGCATGGTGATTTGGTCTTGGACTAATTCATCTTCCCATGATCTCAGTAAGAATTTCTTCTTGAATTCCACTAAGAATGCGGGGAAGGTGAGGCCGAGACCCAAGACTGTACCGCAGAAGATTCAAAGTTGTAGATGACTTTGCTAACACGATTGTTGGCAGTGATATCCTTTAAGGAGAAGTAACGACAACAGGCATTGTCGAACTGATGCAAGATGGAGATGGTCAGGCATCCTGCAGAGAGAATTGGTGCTGTGGAGGGTGACGCTTGACAGACTTCTGCCAGGGAATACAAGGGGTCAAAGGTGGTGGTCATGGCTATGCGAGATGAATGGGTTGGGAAATCTGTGTCTGAGTCGGATGATGAGGAGCGTCTGTGTATGCATGGGGCAATCGGGGGTGGTGACGGTGCTGGTGTGGGTGACAGGGGTGTCAGGGGTGAGAGCAGGGTTGACTGGGCTAAGTTACACCTAGTTCTGCTCCTGGTGGTGAGCGGTACTGGTTGAGATGGATGACGAGACAGATTGTCAAAATAAATAAAAAAAGGGGGGGGAATACGACCAAGTCTGTACATTTGCATCATTTATATAGTTCTACGTTTGAGTAGTTTTGTTGGGGTGGGGTGAAGTATGACACATTGGGGAGATAGGGATAACCACGATAACAGTTTGGGTGATGACTGTGATAACAGTTCCAGGCAATGACATGGGCGATGACTACCATTCTGGGCAATGACGTGAGGCCGCCTCTATTGACAGCTTCTCGCCCAGAAGAGGTTGATTGTGTTTCCTGGTGAGGTGATTAATTAACTAGATTTGGTGGTTTGTTGCGTGAGATTGGTCAGTGTTTGAAGTTTGGTTCGAAGTCTGGATTTTCCTTTGGAGGTTTGAAAAATGGCGGGTCCAAGTTCATGTTTTAAAAAAATGTACTCTCTCTTGTACTTCTATCACTCAGTTATGGGGGAACGAGATAAACAGGAAGTTGGTATCTATTCAAGGAGGAATGAACTCTATCTAAGACATCCGAGCCTGTATTCAACAGAAAAGGCACATGACTGTGTAAGTGACTAATCGTCTGATCGTAATTGTCCAATTGTGGTAAGGAATCCTGGTAAGAGTATAGAGATACTCTTACATGTCATTGTCGTTCAGTGGAAGGCATGGGAGAAAGCCACAACTTGCGGCCTTCTTGAACATTTGGGACCTGCATCAGAATGCATTGATGGGGTCATCTGGTAGTAGGGAATGCGCCATTGGGTGGCTTACATCACATGGGGTGGTGAAGGGTGAAAGAGGGAAGGGTGGGGAGGAGAGGGTCCTGGGGCTATCTTGAATTCTCGAGACCTTGAACAACACATTAGAAACATCTTCTGGGTTGTCTGGTGGCAGGGAATGCACCATTGGGTGGCTTACATTGCTTGTGACAGTGGTGGAGAGTCCAGGTGAAGAGGAGGGGAGGAGACAGTTCCAGTGCTGTCTTTAACACTCAAGACATCCAATGATGTGTTAGGAACACATCATTTGGTCCATCTGGTGGAAATAAAGGCTACCTGAAACCATGAATGTGAAAGAACAATACTTACAAGAGTTGTGGCCAATTGGTCAATGCAAACATGATCAACCTGACTGGTCACCAATCAGCCTAGGCTGCAACATACTTACAAAGTTCATAAAACATAGTCATATTCATAAGGGCATACTAACATAGAGTAAGAGCAATCATAACTACTGCAGGACATATGCTATTACCATGTAAGTTGTGAGTTGCAACAAGACGTGAGGGGCCCCAGGCCATTTAAGCTTCCATCTGCTCCTGCTCGCCCTGCTCACCCTGTTTGTCCTGCTCATTCTCCTCCTCCTCCTCCTCCTCCTCCTCCTCCTCCTCCTCACCATCTTTGAGGGGCAGCCAATTCTGTGGCCGTCAGAAGCTTATACAAAGCCCAAATACAGTTCCCATACTTCTTCATGAACGCACATCGGGGCATGTCCTTCCAATCAGGATCAGAGTCAGTCGAAAGACAATCACTCTTCAAAGGAAGTGCAATTGGGGCCATGGTGTAACGAGCACAATTCCTGGGCGACATCACGATGAAAAAGGCAGGATCAAACCAAACCAAAGGACAATCCACAGGTATGTGTACAGAAATTTGACTCTCGAGATTCTCAGGATGTGGGATGCAAGGCTCCTTATACTTCCTGCTCCCGTGGAAAAGAGGGTTCCCTGCTTTGCAGCTATTGTCAATGTGGCACAGAAAGTCAGTAATGTGGGGATTGCATGCTTTCTTCCTCATAACGAAGAAACCACCATCAGGGTTCCTCTCATCATCAGATATGCACTCATATGAACCAGCTAGAAGCCTGATATGCTGGTTCCAGCCATGGTCCTTCAGATAGGTGCGGCGCTTGAGAGTAAGCTGGAGTTAAATTTAGTGATTCAAGTTCAAAAGATAAAAATAAAACAGTACCAATTGGCAGTTTTTGTATGCTTTGTTCTCCTCGACACCTCGATGGACACTGCCCTCCTCTTTTGCCTCCTTCCTTGCAAGCTTCTTCATATAACCCCACATGAAATTGCGATATAGTTTCTCAAGGACAGGTCTATTCTGGAGGTAAGCAAGATTTGGAGTGAGATGTTGGTAAGTGATTGTAGTCGTAGCCTGCTTGAAAGTCCAGATAGCAATTGACTCGAGGGCTCCATTATACAATGAAGTGTGTGTGCCACCAAGAAGATTGGGATGCCATGCTGGTAGACCAAAAGAGTGAACCTTTGAAAAGACCAATTGAAGATCATGCTCGGGGATGTGAGCAATATTAAGGGCAATATTTGAGTCTGGCACCACACTGCATCACCTGTGAAGCTCTTTGATCACATCAAGTGCCGCTGTATCCGTTGCTTGAAACTGAGTGTTGTGGGTATTGCCTTTGAGCAATGCATTTATTTCACCAACAGAGGTGAAACATTGTGAAAAGGTATTCAAGGTATGATTATCAGGGGCCTCAGGAACTGATGTGTTGGTTACAGCACCCATTAGGACACAAAGGTGGGTCTCAAGGACAAGCTGAGTTGTACCGTTTCAGTGTTCAGGATAAAATTAGAATAGTCAAAGGAGCACACACTTTAATTTGACTGGCATCATCAGGTATATCCGTCTTCTTCAGATGATGAGTATCTTCTTTCACACTCCTCTCCCCTTCCCCAAGAACAAAGCCCTTTGCCTGTGGACGCTTTGATGAAGTTGATTCAGATGCCTGGGGTCTCTTGTGTCTGGAAGACCTTGATGGGGGGGATGGTGGCATAGCTGGGATAGTGAAGAGGACCTATGGACCAGAAAGTGAGGAAGATATGTCAATGTAAGAACACAAAGAACAAATGTCGTACATGAGGCTTCAGATCCATATGGTCACCTGACTAAATGAGTCTTGACATGACAAGATCACCTGATGAGATGATATTCTGAATGATCACAAAGTTCAATTCATCATGGAAATTTCCTTACATGATGCTACAGAAAAAAATACTTCTGTGTCGCTCCTAATGAGCAACACAATTTAGATTATTTGTAAGGCCACCCCCTGTTGTAGAGGGGGCCACAGGTATAAATAGAAAAATCCTGCTGTCTCACTGGGTGCGAGACAGTGGGGATGCCTGTCATGTGTGTGCTACCTCTCCTGTGCGTGCTGCCTCCTCTGCCTGTGCTCCCCCCTGTGTGTGTACTGCCTCCCCCTGTGTGCTGCCTGGCCTGCATGTGCACTGCTGCGCCTTGTTTGTCCTTGGGTCCTGGTGGTGGTTGTGGTCCCCTGTCTATTTGAGTAGCTGAGTCAGACCACGGGAAAGATATCGCAATGAACGTGCTCCTCGACTCTGGAGCAGGAGGAGTCTTTATTGACTCGAAATTCATCGAACGAGAAGGGATCAAGACACATCCCTTAGGCCATATTATTTGGGCCACAAACATAGATGGAACCCTGAACAAGCAGGGAATGATCACAAGATATGTGAAAGGGAGGCTCCATATCAACGGACGGAGCTACCCAATGGAATACCTAGTCACTGGACTAGGCAAAGAATTGGTAATCCTGGGCCTGCCATGGCTGCGGGAGATAAATCCGATCATCGACTGGAAGAAGGGAACTTTTGAGTTCCGAGATGAAGAATGATGGGCTCAGATCAAATGAATCTTGGAAAAGACAAGAAGAGCTGAACAGGCCCTCCCAAACACCCTAAACCTCCCCAGGGTCGATACTGGAAGGGAGGCGCCAAACGACAAGATGGCACGAATTCAACGCATCATGGCCAAGACAAGACAAAGGCTCTCTGAAGAGAAAGAGAAGAACCTTGCCTGAGCTAGACTGGCCGTGGCAAAAACAAGAGAAAGACTCTCTGAAGAGAAGGAGAGAAACCTTGCCTGAGCACGACTAGCCGTGGCAAAGACGAAGGAAAGGCTTTCCAAAAAGAAAGCCAAAGAGCTAAATTCCGCCCAGATAGCTGTCGCAAAGACCAGGAGCAGCAGCACTCCTAAAGAAGCCAGAAACCTTGAAGCAGCACGACGTGCTGTTGCCAAGACCCAAGAAAATCAAAAGAAGAAACAACTGGAAAAGGGCAAAAACAACGAATGCGACAGGACACAGTGAATCTTGCAGAAGATAAAAGAACTACTGACCTCCACAGGGGAGGAAAGCACTGGCAAATGAAACTCAAAAATGGCATTACGAAATGGGACAAAAGACCCTCATCAGGAGGCTACCCCGATACGCGATCATGGAACCCCAGGTTATGGTACTAACAACACCGGAATACCTATGCCCAGGGAGACTCCACCTCAAGTAAAGATCGAAGAGGTACCCGATGAAGAACTACTGGCAGACACAGGCATGGACATACGAGTGACAAACCAAACCCCTGAACGAGACACAATCGAGGATGACTCGGTGTTAATCGCATACATACAAGGCAAACCAGTCATTGGCCTATTTGGACCAGACATAGAACTGCCCCTGACAGAGGAACATTGAGAGCCAACACACAGATACATCTGAAAAACAAACACGATTGGCAGGCTCACGAAGGGCAAGGGATCCCCACGGTACCTACTCAACTCGGACATATGGATCAGAGCAAAGACATCCATATCCCAACAACTAGCGCATGAGCAAGAGGAGGGAAAGGAGACTAGCCAACGGACCCTGGACGATTTACTGCCACCGGAATACCAAAAGTACAGACAGGTATTCGAGAAAGCCGCATCTGAACAATTCCCGGAATCGAGACCATGGGATCATGCGATCAACCTGAAGGAAGGCTTTGTACCAAAAGATTGCAAAGTCTACCCATTGACGCTGAAAGAACAAGAGAAACTCAATGAGTTTCTAGACAAAAACATGGAAAAAGGATACATCCGACCATTGAAATCACCCATGGCATCCCCATTCTTCTTCATGTCGAAGAAGGACTCCGACGCTCTACAACCTTGCCAAGACTATCACTATCTGAATGAAGGAACGATCCGGAACAACTACCCCCTGCCATTGATTGGAGACCTCTTGGACAAGCTGAAAGGAGCGAGATTTTTCACAAAACTTGATACTCGATGGGGATATCATAATGTACGGATAAAGAAAGGAGACAAATGGAAAGCAGCATTCAAGACTAACTGAGGGCTATTCGAGCCAATGGTGATGTTCTTTGGGCTGTGCAACTCACCAGCAACATTCCAGGCGATGATGAACGATCTCTTCTGAGATATGCTAGATGAAGGATGGCTCATCATCTATATGGATGACATCCTGATCTTCTCGAAGATGGAAGAAGAACACCGGATAAGAACTGAAAGGGTCCTTGAATGACTACAACAATGCAATCTCTACCTGAAGATAGAGAAATGCAAGTTCAACGTGCAAGAAGTTGACTTCTTGGGCATGATCATCAGGCCCAACAAACTTGCAATGGACAACACGAAGCTGGCTGGGATCAAGGACTGGCCCATGCCAAGGACAGTGAAGGATGTAAGATCCTTCCTAGGATTTGGAAACTTCTATCAAAGATTCATCAGACACTTCATGGATCTGGCCAGACTGCTGAATGATTTGACGAAGAAAAACCAGAAATTTGAATGGACGAATGGCTGCCAGCAGTTGTTTGATGCACTGAAAAGGAAATTCAATGAAGCCCCAGTACTGCTGATGCCAGACGCAACGAAATCATTTGTGGTGGAATCTGATGCCTTGAAATTTGTGACAGGCGCAGTACTCAGACAACAGGACGCCAACGGAGACTGGCACCCATGCAGCTATATCTTGCATTCTTTCAATGAAGCAGAAAGAAATTATGAGATATATGACAGGGAACTACTGGGAGTGATCCGAGCGCTAGAGACATGGAGACACTACCTACAGGGGACGCTGTTCCCTGTGATGGTACTGTCCAATCACAAGAACCTGATGTATTTCCGTCAGGCGCAGAAACTGAACTGATGACAGGCTAGATGGAGCATCTACCTGTCACAATTCGACCTGAAGCTACAACACGTACCTGGATCACAGATGGTACAATCTGATGCCCTATTGAGGAGAGCAGATCATGTAGCCAAAGAAGACACCGATAACGAGGACAAGACCATCCTCACCGATGAACTATTTGTGAAAATGATCGATGCTGAACTCCAGGGAGCCCTGGTCTCAGCAATAATGAAGGACAACCTCGTAAATGAAGCTTTATGAGCCCTGAAGAACAACGGAGCTCCCCCAATCAAGTCTGCATTGGAGGACTGGAAATTCGAAGACGGCCTGCTCTTTTTCAAAGACAGGTGCTATGTGCCACAGGATGAAACCCTCCACCGAGTGATCATATGGAAATACCATGACAGCATCATGACAGGGCACCCTAGACAATGGCAAATGATCAAACTGATCCGACGAGACTACTAGTGGCCAGGAATGGCCAACTTCATAAAGAAATATGTCAAAGGCTGTGCAAAGTGCCAGCAAATGAAGATCAACACCCACCCGATGACTCCACCCCCAACACCAATATCATCCAATGCCAGCAGACCATTTGAGCTGGTAACAACAGATTTTATTATGGACCTGCCCATAATAAACAGATTTGACTCAATCATGGTCATGGTAGACCATGGTCTTACGAAGGGGGTAATTTTTATCCCTTGTACGAAGATGATCGACGCACTTGGCACTGCAGACCTCTACCTGCGCCATGTGTACACAAGATTTGGACTCCCCAGAAGAATCATCTCAGACAGAGACCCTCGGTTCGTGTCCAAACTCTTCCGAGAACTCGGACGACTGCTCGGAATCAAGCTATCCATGAGCACCGCCTATCACCCCCAGACTGACGGAGAAACAGAGCGAGTAAACCAAGAGCTAGAGGTTTACCTCTGCATGTTCTGTTCGAACAAACCCAAAGATTGGGAGCGTTATCTCCCAACAGCAGAATTTGTGCATAACCAGAAGATGCACTCCGCAGTAAAACACTCGCCGTTTTACTTGATGATGGGATATCAACCACATGCTATCCCCACCCCTTACAAAAAGACGAACATGCTGGCCACTGAACAGAGGATCCAAGAACTTCTCTCTGCGAGAAGGGAAGCTCTTGCCACACACGAACTAGCCAGACAGGCTATGGCCGCCCAAACAAAAGGGCAATACAAACCGTTCAAGGTTGGAGAACAAGTATGGCTTGACTCCAAGAACCTGAAGATTGGCTACCCAATGAGAAAATTGGTGCCAAAACAAGAAGGGCCCTTCGTGATTGAAGATGCCCTGTCGAGAATGACATACCGATTGAAGATGCCCTGTCGAGAATGACATACCGGTTGAAGATGCCCTGTCGAGAATGACATACCGATTGAAACTGCTGCCAAAATGGAAGATCCACCTGGTATTCCATGCGGCTTTACTCATGCGATACCATGAGAACAACACTCATGGGCGAAATTTCCTGACTCCACCACCCGACCTCGTGGAAGGAGAAAATGAGTATGAAGTGGAAGCGATCATTGCACACAAGAAGCACGGCAAGACACACTGTTACCTCGTGAAATGGGTTGACTACCCGATGTCCAAGAACACATGGGAACCCAAATAAAACTTGAAGAATGCCCCCGAGATCCTGGAGGCATATAAGAAGAGGTACCACCTCTGATGAAAACCCAAAACCCCCCTTTCTCCCCACAACAACACTCCCCAACATGCCTGCCAAATGACGATTTACCCAAGAATACCTATGAAACCAATTGAACCCTGATGCCCTTCGCATTCACCTCGCCCACGATCCACCAAAAATACCATCTGGCCAGGATGTGCTTCTACTATGCTAGCACTATCGAACAGATGGAACAAAATCTAGAAGAAGCAATGAATGATGCAGATGCCCTGGGGATCGAACAGACAATCCAGGAGATGATTGCACCATGGTCAGACAGACCGAGAATAGCTGAGGAGAGACCTCACACCCCCTTAGATCGGCACAGACAGCCACCGACCTCGCTCTCACCATTCAGCGAGCAGAATGACAGAGACAAACAACGAGCTCCCTCTGGAGGCTCCTCCCATTCTACAAAGAACCTGAAGATCGTGCCTAGGGCACCCGAAATAATTGATCTGACCACCCCCGAACCCGAACTGAAGACCACCCAACTGCCATGGTCTCCCCCACACATGAGACATATTGCAAACAGCGAGGCCCCGGACACTACAGGATGAATTGCCCAGAGAAACCTCAAAAAGATCGAGAGACCGATCAAAGAGAAGCCAAGCACAGACAGTGGCTCTTCTTTAACTCTGGATACAATGATTTTGATGATGATGCAATGGGAAACATGATGGGAGAACCATATGGAAGGATTTAAAGGGCAGAGCTCAAGACGATGGCATGACAAGACAGACCCATGCTCACAGAAATTACAATCCTCGCCATTGTTGTTGGCATGACCCTGGCTGCAGCAGCAGCCCTGACCTTTGCATTTTGCCTCTATGCCATCTTCCGACCAAGTCCCGAACCCCCAATTACAGACATCGAATTTGCCATCCTGCAACGCCCCCCTTTCAATGATACCACTGACTCCTTGATACCACTACCTAGGGCAGCGCAAACCAGAAGAACCCGATCATGGTCCAAATTCGGACATGAACTATTCCTCCATCGTACCCCTCAACCCCGACCTACCCACATAACCAGACCATGCCCGATCAGACCATGAAGGAGAGACAAATATTTAGGTCGAAGTGTGGAACTTTCGACCATAGCGAGGGGGTAATGTTACAATTTTCCTTGTAACTCATGGAACCCAACCAACCCAACGTACCCGACAATCCCCTCCAGACAGGAGGCACCCCTAATTTATGCCTAGGGCATGTCCTTGACACCAGACACATGCACGACGCATGCCAACTGCATGCATTCAATCCCCTTCCCATGGAAGGCACCCTTGATGCATGGTGACTCCATGCACCCAAACCCATTCCCACACATGCTGTGATACAACAGCCCCTTGACATGAGGTCCGTGATGTCAGACTCTCACGATTGACATCAGATCCTTGACATCGGACGCCTCATGCTAGGCATGAGGCTTATTGTTTCTATTCATACCTGATACGCATCTACCTTTCCGATTGGATGATAAGGACCTTCCTACTAGTATACCCTTGCAACTCACGAACTTACTCGAAACCACTAAGGAAGTCCCTTAGTGCATGAACCTGAACGACTCTATGCAGAAGCCCTGCTAGAGTGCACTACCCATCTTACATCAGATGCTCCAAGTAAGACTAGTGCTGAACGACTCATTGAGGAAGCACCTCATCGAACGACATCAACTAGATCAAGTGGTTGAGGCTTTGCCCTTAACAATTGTCGACCATTGTCGAGCGCTATCGATCGATATCAAGAAACTACAAGCGACATCGGGCACTGCATTCGTTATCTAAATGGTGGAATACCATGCACCAGGAAGTATTCCAACTCATGCTCAAACCTGCTGATAGTAGGTCAGCCTCGTTCCAAGACCCTATCACATACAGAACCTGCTGGACAGATTATTGCGAGACTTAGCATGGTTTATACACAAAGGACAGTCTCTTTTTAGTTCTATACCCTTTATTACTCCTTCATCATATGATATATCTCTTTCTTGTTTGGATTCCAGTCTCCTTTTGGCCTGGTGTCTTAACTCATATCTTTTGCCTCATGTTCTACACATGTTTCTTATACCATTTTAGGAAGTTTCTTTATAACATATAAAACTCTGTAGTATCTACTGGAAAATACAAGAAATCGTCTTCACATATCGCCTTGTACAGAGTTCTAAGAATCCGATCTATTCTCTAAAACAATCTAAGCTTCTACAAGTTTTCTCAATCGATGAGAAACCTCTGCGATCATCCTCATCCTCAATCCTCTTTCAACCTTCTTATCGTTAGCACTAGTAACCATCTCAACACTTCCTAGCCATTGGCTAAAGCCTTCATATACTATCGACCTATCGAGAGGTCCTCAGAATTCACACATTGACCATTAACAAATAACATCGCTCGCTGTTGATATCATCGATCATCCTCGATATCAATCAATACTCCATCAGACCACACCAAACACCTTCCTCTCCTATAGAACTACCTTTACGACTAGTACCAACTAGTTGTCTTCCCATAGGTTGGACCACGAACATTTGGAATGTCTCGCACCCTTCCTCTGACTCGTGCAAATATCATCGGTTGCCTCATCGGCTGTTTTGGTGGTTTTCCCGGGTTGAGTATCATCACTGGTTTATGCCAGTCCAGTCCTTGGTTGCATAGATCTTGTTAATTGATGCAACCAGTCCAGTCCATGGTTGCCCCCATTGGGGTCAAAAAAACCGGACCAGACCAGACTTTTAAACACTAGTTCTGTTGAATAAGTGATTGTACATTAGGCGACACTGATGCCAGCACCAAATATAGTAGTAATGATGCACACACAGATTATTAATAGCAGGACATTCTAATTACCGATTATGATTACTGATCAATGCATCAAACACTTGTATAAATAGTCATTGTAGATAAACACAATAACAAGTCTGTTTTATAACATTACCAAGTCCTCAGAGTCTCAACAGGTTATGGGCCCTGAGCTTAACTGAATTTTCGTGTACACTCACTCTTAACACACCGAGCCACTTTCCAAAATGACAGACACATCAAACATGCACACAAACATTTACTGGATCGAACCCTTGACAGGAGCCGAGAATTATGCTGTATGGAAGATCAAAATGATGGACATCTTGACAGGGCAAGACTTGTGGGAATATGTCAATGGATCAACTATTTGGCCATCAGACAAAGTGGCAAAAGCGGCATGGGTAAAGAAGGATAGGATGGCACTATCTATGATCTGATTAAGGGTTGCCAACAAAATGTTGGTATACATTGCAAGTTCGACAATGTTGAAGGAAGCATGGGACGTACTAAAGTCATTATTGGAAATGCAAGGGGCGCTTGGTATAGTGTTGGCATGACAAAAGCTATTTTGGGCTCAATGTGAAGAATCGACACCCATTGAGGAACACATTAGGATGTTGTGTGGCTACCAGGAGGAGCTGCACAACTTGGGACAGAAAATTGATGGTGAGAATTTTCTATTATTCTGCTAAGCTCACTTCCCAAAGCCTGGAACAATTATATTGCCTCTATTGACACAACAGCCTTAATGGATGCCCCAAAACTAATCGCATGCATCCTCAAACATGATCGACAGATTAACATGCATAATGCCAATGATATGGCCTTAATAGGCAAGCATGGGAAAAAGAAGTACAATCCCAATATCACATGCTTTGAATGCAGGGAAAAGGGGCATATAGGCCAGTAATGTAAGAAGAAGTCCAAATCGGGAAAGTGGAAATTGGGAGGGAAGCAGAAGGGCACAAAAGACCAAAATCACTCTCAAGGATGTGGCACATGCCCCTGATGCGCCATTCAACCTCATTTCAATTTCACGCACACTCAAGGCTGGGGCAGCTGTTTTATTCACAGCGCCAGGAGTCAGATTCCGATCACCCAATGGATCAATCATCATGGAAGGTCAGGTCATGAACCAGTTATTTGATATGAACGTCAAAGGTATTGCCAAACATGACCAAGCATACGCCGCCAAACATGGGAGAACATGGGACAAATGGCACAGAATTTTTGGGCATCTGAACATGGGTTCAGTAAAAATGCTCAAGGAAAAGGAAATGGTTTTGGGAATGGAGGTGGATAGGATGGTAGAACCAGCTTTGCAATGCCTGGCATGCATCACTGCAAAGCAACAAGTCTGGCCATTTCCCAAAGAAAGCAAATTGGAGATCAAAGAGATCTGACGGTTAGTGATCTGTGGGGACCAGCACGCACTCAGGCTCCAGGGGGAGACTGGTATTTCATAATGTTCACTGATGGCAAGGCACGACACACAATGACCTATTTCTTGAAACAGAAATCTGAAGTGCTAACAAAGTTCAAACAGTACAAGAGTTTCGGCAAAACTCAAACTGGGCACAAACTCAAGAAACTTCACGTCGATGGAGGAGGGGAATTTCTTAGCAAGGAGTTCAAGAAATTTCTGCTGGACAATGGAATCCAACTAGATGTTACCACGCCTCACTCACCTTCCCAGAATGGAATTGCTGAATGATTAAACCAAATGCTGGTAGAACACGCACACGCAATGCTGCATCAGCATGCGCTCCCACACTCTCTTTGGAAAGAAGTGATTGCTTATGAAACCCATCTCAAAAATAGATCTCCCATGCAATCGATCAAAGATCATGAGGTACCTGACAAAGTCTTCTGGGGAAAGAAACCAGATGTATCACACTTGGAGGAATTTGGCAGAACGTGCTGGGTTCTGCAGCAGGATGAAAAAAGATCCAAACTGGATCCAAAATTGTGCCAATTTATTTTTGTGGGAATAGCTGATGGTACAAAAGGATACAGGTACTATAATTCCCAAACCCATCAAACCCTCACCTCTCGAAATGTGGTATTTTCAGTGGTGGAGGAGAAATATGATGAAGTGGAGGTAGCTCACCCTATGCAGCTTGAGGGGGAGAGTGGAGAAAATGACAAGCAGCCTTCGGGTGAGCGAGCACCAGGAGGGGAAGCAATGCATCACATACCTGAAGCCATCAAATCTCACATCACCATCATGAATTCCAGTACCCTGGGAAAGGTCAGTGTGCATCCTTGCAACCACTCATAAATTACAGGATGCTTAACAACCCAAACTCATGTGGACCAAAAGAATGGCAACACTGAGTACCAGTAGTGGAGGAAGCTGGCTACATAATGGTGGACTATGCGATGATCGGGGCAACACTGGAGGATGACCCACTTATGGTAAAAGAAGCCAAAGATCGATTGGATTGGCTGAAGTGGAAGATGGCTATGGATGCCAAAATGATGCAATTAACCAAAAGAGGTACATTCAAATTAGTTGACCTACCCTCAGACCACCAAGCTATTGCAAGCAAATGGGTCTATCACATCAAACACGATCATGTTGGAGAAATCACCAAACACAAAGCCAGACTCGTGGCGGAGGGGTTTTTCCAAATCCCTGGGATAGATTTTGTGGAAACATTTGCACTGGTTGGAAACATTCTGGCTATTGATAGCACTTGCAACCAAACTGGATCTTGGGATCCATGTGGTTGATGTGGTAGGCATGTACCTGAATGGGAAATTAGAGGAGGTGATTTTCATGATGCAACCCCCTGAATATGATGATGGCATAGGATGAGTTCTACAATTATTACGGCTTCTCTATGGGTTAAAACAGGCTGGCCAAGCTTGGAATGATGAACTTAATCAGACATTCCTGCAGATGAATTTCACATGGCTCTTCTCTGATCAATGCATCTATATCAGGCATACCGATCAAGATCTGATCATCACCTCGGTACACATTGACGACATGATCATCCTTGGATCAGACATTGATGCCATCACAGGAATGAAAGCCAAGCTATCAAAATTCTTTACGATCACAGACCTGGGGGAGGCAAAGCAGATTGTAGGATTGGAGTTGGAAAGGGACATGGAGGCTAGTACCCTCAAAATCATGCAGCATCAGTATATCAAGAAGGTCCTGGAGAAATTCGGAATGACAGATTCGCACCCTGTCAGCACACCATTGGACCCTAATATCAAACTAATCAAAACACCCGATGATGAGCACCATGATATCCCTGAGTATCACAGTGCAATCGGATCACTCATGTATGCGGCAATTGGCACGCGACCCAACATTTCATTTGCAGTACAAACACTCAGCCAGCTCATGAGCAATCCCAGACCTACTCATTGGACTGCCATCAAACACATATTTCGATATCTTAACAGTACTTGTGATCTCAGTATCATCTATTAAAAAAGGGGAGAAGTCGAACCCACTGCTTATTCGGATGCCGATTGGGGATCAAACATCAATGATTGAAAATCTATATCTGGATACTGCTTCCAGATGGCAGGTGGCCCAATCTCATGGCAATCAAAGAAGCAGCCGACAGTAGTGTTATCATCAATGGAAGCCGAATACATGGTGGAAAGCCTAGCAACACACCAGGTTCTATGGCTGTGAATGCTCACTTCCGAACTCAGCATTCCATACTCTGGACCCACCAAACTCAATGTAGATAACCAAGGTGTGATCAACTACTCCAATAATGCCATTAACCACAGCTGCACAAAACATATCAACATCCAGCATCATTTTGTATGTGAGAAACTAATCTCTCATGAGATCAACATTCAGTACTGCGCGACGGACGATAACCTAGCAGACATATTCACCAAGGTGCTGCCAACACCAAAACATGAGGACCTTGTCAAGTGCATAGGTATGGTGTAGATGTCGAGGGGGAGTGTTGAATAAGTGATTGTACATTAGGCGACACCGACACCGACACTGAATATAGTAGTAATGATGCGCACACAGATTATTAATAGTGGGACATTCTAATTACCGATTATGATTACCAATCAACACATAAAATGCTTGTTGTTGTAGATAAACACAATAACAAGTCCATTTTATAACATTACCAAGTCCTCAGAGTCTCAACATGTTCAATGCAAAATTCCCACCACAATTGTGGCAGACAGGCAGTAAAGCACAATATTTGCACTTTCTCCATTAATGTCCTTATAGTACATCCCATGCAACCATTTTGTTGGTGGACATGGGGTGCTGACATCTCAATTTTGATGCCAAGATCTTTGAGCTGATCTATAAGCTCACGATCATGGAATTCCCCCCCAGGATCAAAACACCAACACTTAATTTGAGCATTGTATTGTGTCTGTGCCATAGCCTGAAACTGTCTGATTGAATCAGTACTGTTTGACTTCTTTTTTAGGCACTGGGTCCACATATGAGATGTTCAATCATCAACAGATACCATGAAATATTTGTATTTGTGATAACTAAGTATAGGTAATTCCTTTAGATCAGAATGTATTAATTCAAAAGGCTCTGTGGCCTGAGATTCCAATTCAGGAAAAGAATTTGACATCATTTTCCCTTCAGTGCACCCTGGGCAAATGTGCCTGTCCCTAGGAATCCTTAGATCCTTGGGGAACTTTTTGGTGTGCTTATGCATTTGTCACACAGCATTCTTGGATGGGTGTCCAAGATAAGTATCATAGTCAGCAACATAACTGTTGTGACATTTAATCTCTTAGTACTTAAAATATGTGTACAAAACACATATATGGTGGCATCCTTCATTAAGGGCACTGTTCTAAGTATGACATTACCCTTTTGGTTGTAAAAAGAAATATGGTCAGAGGATCCAATGACCTTATTCTTGTTTTCTTGTAAGAAAACTCCCATTGACATTAAATGACCAGTTAAGTCTGGGATGTAATAGACAGAGTATAGGCACATTTCATGTGACTCTGTCTTCCCATTGACTATTACTTGGTGCCTTATGAGGACAGTGCCTTTTCCCACAATCATGGTAACACCAGTCGCAGTTACACATGTGTCCCATTGGTTCTTGGGGATTTCTTCATAAGAGGCAAAGTCTTTCATATCACCAGTGAAGTGCTTACTGGAACCTGAATCCATGATCCAATTGGCACCATTCTTTTAATTTCTGCATGTGTCACACTTGTTTATTAATGAAACAATTTTATTCAAGACAAATAAATAAATATTATTTGGATGCTCTATCTTATGGATAAATACCAAAGAGTTCATGCCTGTCAATTGAATATTAGTGATGGTGCACATGTCAGGAAAAAGGACTGACATTTCATTATAGCCCCCTGTCACAGGGGCTATAGGCTCATTGATGATCTTGCTTCCAGATCTCTTGATCTGGTATCATTTCTTCTGATCTGATGGAGATCTTGCCATCCTTGGATTCAGGCTCAGTTTCTGGGACTTCTTCGATCTGAGCTGATTCTTCTGGCTCAGGGTCTACCCAGTGATGCTTACCTTTCTGCTTACTCATATGCCCTTCTTTGATGATCTGGAGGCTTTTGGCCATTCTAGGCACCTCCAGGGTTGAGAGGGTTTCCTGGGTCTCCTGATAGTCCTCATAGACTGAGGGGCTGGGTGAGAACTTACCTGTGACTGGTGCCAAAAGGCACTTTCTAGGGTCACAAGTTGGGAAGTTAACATTTGCACCATGTAGGCATGACATCTTGATGCATTTTTGAGGTGCAGAGGAAGTGGCGCCGCCCGCTGTTGCAGACAAGTATGAAATGACACCATTACCACTTATAGTAATGGTGGGACAAGATAGTCCTGCTACAGGTGGTGACATGAAGATGTTGCCAGAGTTGGCCATGGCAGTGGATGCAAGGTGGCTGTGGCCTTCTTTCCTCTCTTTGATCTGTTTACCAGATTGTTGACCTCTTCTGTAGCTGGAGTTCTTTGACTCAGATGGCTTTTGTGAACTGGAGCCTGAAGGCTCAGATGGTTGCTTCCCTTTCCTCTAAGGGTTGGCACCTTTGTGCTTTACTGCCAACAACTTATTTGCTGTGTCAGATGACCTGCCAAAAGCAGATTGATGTGCAGCCTCAGCTATTGCAGTGTCTCTGACTAGGTTGAATGTGATTGCAGCAGTAGTGGAGGTCTGTAAGACCATGGAAGCAAGAGAGTTGTACTCCTTCAGGAATTGCAAAAGGAGTAAGAGAGCCTGGATTGGTCCAGGAACATTGACACCAGATGCCACAAGGTGTGGTATTCCTCAGAGATCTTCATGATCTCCGGTAAGGGGTTTCCCACTGGGATCTTAATCAAGATTGCAGATTTAAAGTCCACATAGATCTGAGATGGGCCCTCCTGACCAAAATTGGTCCAGAGTGCCTGCCACAAGGCACTTGCCTGACCATTAGCACCTGCCACTGATCGGGTTCTCACAGAAGGAGTCAGACAGAGTGTGATCACTCCAAACACCTGGTCATTCTCCTTATTCCACACTTTAAGTGTGGCTGCATCTGTTGTTTGTGGAGCCTGTTCAGCTCCAGAGGCAACTTGCCACAGTCCCTGACTCATAAGCCAGGCCTGCATTGATTCAGCCCAGGCTAAATAGCTGGATCCATCAAAAAGAGATACAAGTTTCTCAAGAGAAGAAGACATATTTGATTGAGGTATAAAAAGCTGAAAATCAGCTTCTTATCTTAGATCAGACCTTATAATGGCATGGTTGTAAGAATAGCACTCTGTCAGAGTACTTTTGCTACTTAGCATGCTAGATGTGTGCTGTAGGGGGTGCATTCATCTTTCTGCAGCTCAAAGAGTCGCAGAGCAATATTGTGCTAGGGAGTGCATGGTAAGAGCACCTGTGCACATCATTGAGGTTTGCCTGAAGGCGCTCTCTGCAACAATGCTTGCAGGGCCCATAACCTGTTGCAGCAGCAAGACCGCATAGTGGTAGTGTATGCTTAACTTACTACTTACCTGGTTACTTAGGTTAGTGTGCTGGTAACTAGGTTTAGAGGGCATAGAACTCTCTCTGGGTATTACTGCTATAAATGCAAAGGGTTTATATATGCCTAGGTATATGGTCACATGCTCAGAGGGCATGAGCACATCAGAATGAGCTCATAATGAGGTGTGAGTGCACCACATGGAATGTAAATAAGCAGGCCATAAGGGTGCATGTATTTACACATGAGGCAGGTCACATGTGACCGAAGTGATGATTTCCAACAGAATGAGTACTCACAGGTAACTCATGAGTACCTGTATGTTGTATCATACAAGTAGATAATATACCAGTACAACAATATTGTAAGTAAAGTTATCTGAGTAACTGGGTCAGTTAGTGTAAGTAGCATAATAATTTGATAACACCTTAGCAGTTCCTTTTATAAATCAGTATTATACACTCTATATAGTATGCCTATGTGCTACACAATGAACTAGATGAATGGTCTAGCTGTTCTTTCATGGTGA
The DNA here is from genome assembly GCA_026075535.2 of Tricholoma matsutake. NCBI lineage: Eukaryota > Fungi > Basidiomycota > Agaricomycetes > Agaricales > Tricholomataceae > Tricholoma > Tricholoma matsutake. The sequence continues at coordinate 7,828,075 of AP026543.1, read as the reverse complement.
ACACCCTTTCCTCCTCATTCTTCTAAAAACCTCACAACACTGTAATTCAATGATGCTGTGACTATTCCTTTTATAAATTGAAAGTCCACACTGCATATAGCATATATATACTCCCTCCAATGCACTAGTCAAATGGTGCAGCCGTTCTTCTATTATAGACACTCCTTCCTCCTCATTCTTCTCAAAAACCCATAGCACTGTAACTCAATAACGCCCAAGCCATTCCTCTTGAAATTGGTGTTCAACAAGGTATATAGTATCCATACATTTCCCCCAAAACACTAACTTAATGGTGCAGCCATTAATTTATAGTAAACACCCTTCCTCTTCATTCTTCTCAAAACCCCATAGCACTGTAACTCAATAACTCCACAGCCAGTCCTTTGGCAAACTGGTATTCAACAAGCTATATAGTATATCTACATTTCCCCCAATGCACTAATTCAATGGTGCAGCTGTTCATTTATAGTAAACACCCCTTCCTCCTTGTTCCTCTCAAACCCCTGGAGCAGTGTAATTAGATAATGCTTCAGTGATACCTTTCATAAACTGGGATTCTACATAGGATATAGTGTGCTTACACTCTCCCCAAACCACTAGCTGAATGGTGGATTGGTTCATGCACAAGTACTTGTGTGAGTACTCGTGGCCTCCAAAACTGATACTGGGATCCTCAAGGATCCATTCCCATGGATAACCTGGATCCATGAGTGTACATGTAGAAAGTGGATCCTAGTACAATCAAGATCGTGCTCAGTCTCTGTATAAGTGACTGTTATTAATGTGTACTGTACCTAGTACAATCAAGATCGTGCTGTAGGTACAGTAAGTATGGATCGATAAACAAGTAATTAATGAAGCTCACCTCAGTCTCTGTATAAGTGACTGAGGTGGTAAAGTAACTACATATATGTATTCTGTGTAACAAAGGATGGGTATGAATAAAAACGAGACAAGGGGGAACTGTGTCACGGATTGACCCCGCATATCAAAGGGAATGCTAAAAATAGCACACACATCAAACGCATCAAAAGCGAGACTCACGGTGCAATCTCAACACTCCTCCTCACCGTGAATACTCCTCGCATGGAATTGCATCAACATAGTCCAAGATGGTTTCTGAGAAAGGCGAATTGTTTAGGGTCCAAGGCCTTTGTAAACATGTTGGTGACATTATCATGGGTGTTGACGTAATCAATAGTAAGGTCACCTGATTGGACGTGCTCTCACAGGAAATGATATTTAATGTCGATGTGCTTAACATGAGAATGAAGTAATGGGTCCTTGGATAAAGTCCTGGTAGTGTTGTTGTCACAAAAGATAGTGGTAGGGAAATTTTGATGGAGGTCAATTGCATGTAGTAGAGTACACAACCATATACATTCCTTCGCGCTCTCAAATGCTGCAATGTATTCCACCTCGCAAGTAGATGCTGCCACAACCTTCTGTTTCCATGCTGCCCAAGACACCGCACCTGATCCAAGGGAGCATATGTAACCCCCAACACTACGACGAGTGTCAAGGCAATTAGCCCAGTCGGAGTCACCATAAGCATGCAAGATAATTGGAAGGTGACCACCCAGATGAAGCTTCAGGTCTCTGGTTCCTTTTAGGTATCTAACCAGCCATATAGCGGCATTCCAGTGCTCAAGTGAGTACAAGTCGAGATACTGAGAGAGCTGTTGTACTGCATATGAGATATTGGGATGAGTAGATATTGCCAAGTAAAGCAAACATCCAATAAGAGAGTGGTATGGTAGTTTGGCAAGAGCATTCCTGGCATCCAGCAACATGGTTTGCTGATCAAGGCGTCATAGTTTTGAACCAGGCTCTAGGGGAGCAGAAAATGGGTGAGCATCCTTTTGACCAAATTGTTCCACAATTTTGTCAATACGTGTGGTTTGTGAGAGTGCTATGGTATGTGTGTCCCTGTCCCAGGTGACAGCAATACCCATAATAAAATGTGCTGTCCCCAATTCAGATATAGTCCATACCTCATGCATTTGATTTTTAAAACACTCATTTTCATCCTTGGTGTCTGCGATGGCTAAATAATTGTCAATGTGGACAGCAGCAATTATCATACCAGTGTTGGTTTTGCAGTAATAGACACAGGACTCGCAAGAAAGATGGGTGAATCCCCAATTGAGCATTTATGCATTGAGAGTTTGATTCCAAATATGTCTGCTCTGCTTCATACCATACAGGCCACACTGCAGCTGCCAAACCCAGTCCTCCTTGCCTGGCTCCTCAAATCCTGTAGGTTGCTGCATATATTGAATTTCATCATCTGGGAGTAAGCCATAGAGAAAAGCAGTTTTTATATCTATTTGTTGTGCGTCCCATCCGAGAGAGGCGGTGATCTGTAGGAGAATTTGCCAAGATTCCATGTGCATGGTTGGTGAGGTGGTTTTAGTGTAATCCCTGCTGTAAATCTGCTCATGACCTCTGAAAACAAGGTGTACCTTCCACCTGATAGTGGTGCCCACCTCATCACGTTTGATATGGAAAACAGGTTTCCCACGTCTAATACGCTTCCCTGGTGGGACCTCGGACCTCGGTATCAACTTATAGACTCCCATCTCCTTCAATGAGTTCAATTCATTGTGGTACCCATGTTCCCAATGTGCTGCATCGGCTGAGTTCTTGGCCTCATCCCAAGTTTTTGGCTCATCCTCAAATTGAAGTGATTCCAGATCAAAATCCACCATTTCCAAGATCAGGGCCTGAAGTTGATGCACCTGATTGCCCAGATCAAGATTATGAAATGATTGACAAAGTTCTTTGATGACATCACAATCATGATCGGTGGATTGATTTGGAACATGGTCTGATATGGCAGTGACAAGTGCAGTCCGACGTTCCCACCGCGCCTCCTTGATCCGAGCAGCGCTTTCCAGAGAGTCACGCACAGCAGCAGCAGTTCTGGTAACTGCAGGGCCACCATTAAGATTCTTCTCAGTGGGTATCATCATCCAGGTTGATTGACGTATTGAATGGGCTGGTGGTGGTAGTGGTGGGGCTGTGTTATGAGAATGCACATCAGGGACAACAGAATTGTGAACAGACTCATTATCAACATCATTTTGTAAAATGGGACCCAGGAAGGGGGGTCAGCTCCCAATGGAGTCTATATTTCCATCCTCCTGTAGTGTGGTGGGTGGGGGTGGTAAATGGCCATCATGGCATTCAAGGAATTTGACATGATATGAGCTATGGAGCTTATGCATGGCATGGTCATAACATCGGTATGACTTTGATTTGAGGTCATAACCTACCAGGATGCATTCAATTGAGCACTCATAAATCTTGGGATTATCCTTCTTGGGGATAAGTACAAACACCCTGCATCCAATTTTGCAAAGGTAAGAGTAGTCAGGTTTTCTCTCATACCATAATTCCCAAGGTGTTAGGCCTGCAAGGGAACATGTTGTAGTCTTTGCATGTAAATGAGTAGCCGTGAGGTAGAATTCATCCCACAGATAAGAGGGCAGTCCTGCATAAATTCACATGGTGCATGCTTTAGCCATTAGTGTTCTATGCATTCACTCAACACGGCCTATATGTGCAGAAGTGTAAGGAGCCGTGAAGCATTGATTGGTACCCCTACATTGATTGGTACCCCTAGTCTTCAACCAGCTCTCCATTTCAAGTGATTTAAGTTCACCATTATTGGTGATATAGGTTCTGACCTTGAGTCCAGTTTCATTCTCCTGAGCAAGCTCCCAAGCCCTGAGTTCAGAGAAAGCATTGTGTTTATTTCATAAGGGTATAGACCATGGGAAGGAAGTGTAGTTGTCTACTATATCCATGATATAACGGTTGCCTGCTCGTGATGCCACAGCATGTGGCCCAGATAGGTCCACCCACACCTTTTCCAGTTTCCTTGTCGCTTTATGATGCAGTCCTTCCTGACGTTTCTTGGGAACTGGTGTTTTTGTCTGCTTGCCGAGAACACATGAATTGCATTTAGGCAATTTTGGGAAAGAGGCAAGCGGCACACCAGTGAGAGCACCCTTCTTGGCCATATCCCAGAGAGCCTGGTAGTTCGCATGACCCAGACGGTGATGCCAAGTTTCAAGAGTAGGGGACTTGTGAACTGTGAGCACATGATCAACCTTGGCTGATGGAACATTAAGCGTGTAGAGTTTCCTGGAGAGGTGGGTGCCACAAGCAATGAAAGTGCTGGAGGATTTGTCAGTGACCCAACAGGCATCAGCATCAAAATGAGCGACAGCATTAGAGTCATCTGCAAGTGTGCCCACTGATATTAACCAAACTGCCAAGTTTGGGATGTAGAGAGCATTACATAAGATGATTGATGCACCCCAGGCTATTCTTAGTTGTATATCTCCAACACCAATGGTGGCAATAGATGAACTGCCAATGCCTTTGACAGAACAAGGTGGAATGGGGTGCAGGCTAAGAAAATCAGATCTGTCAGGGGATATATGGACTGTTGCCCCAGAGTCAATGATAAAGGGGAGATCATCCAAGGTAATACGTGAGCGTTGAGTCTGGTTAAGGGGCTTGACAGCAAGAGCAATGTCATCGAGGGGTAAAGTATGGTGCTTCCAGTCAACAGTGGTAGTAGGCTCCTCCTCAACAGCAAGCCATCCCTCGTACTCTATGATGTCAGGGGAGTCAACAGGTAAAGGGTCATGAGCAAGTCCTGCAAATTCCAGCACAGGCGGGGTTGATGCCTTGGAGTCAATCATGACAGTGAATGCTTGACCATTAATATTCTTCAGTGACAGGAACCTTGGAGGTACTAGTGGGCAGTGGTTTCTTCTCGCGAGCTGCCCTGTGAGTGGCGATCAATTCCTCCAGTGACTTCCCAGCCATACCACTGCCAGGTTTAATGCAGTACTGCCTCGTGTGCCCCTGCTTCCCACAGTTTGTGTTGGTACAAGTCAGTGTGTTAGGGAACCTGGAAGGCTTGGGCTGTGCTGCAAGAGCGATGTGGGTTTTAGAATCATTGCGGTGATCATTCTCAAGTAAGGATTGCTTATTCTCCAGGAATAACCAGATATCCTTAGAACTGTATGGAGCTTCAATAGAGGAAGCAGCAATGTCTCAAGAAATAATGGAGCGGGCATGGGGAAAATTGTCACTAAGGGAATTGAGTAGAGCGATGCAGCAGGTTGGCTTTTATGTCACCCATGGCAAAGGTGTGTTCTATTAATGCGCAAATTTTTTCTGCTGTCTCGGGGAGTGGGGTGTCCTTTGTGCATTGTATGGAGAGCACTTGTTGCAGAAGCTGAACCTGGCGTACCAGCCCTTCCTTCTGATGGCAGTCCTGAAGGATCTTCCAATTGACCTCAGGGCCCCTCTTCATGTCCAGGAATTGTCATTCAGAGGAAGAAACACTGGATGCAATAAAAGCATATGCGAGGCAGGAATTTGCCCTCCAGTTGGCAAGCACATGGAGCTCAGTAGGGGTGGGCTCAGGTATATTACCCATAACATACTCGTAAAGGCCATTTAGAGATAAAGCAATAATGATTTCCTTGCACCATTCTTTGTAATTTGATTTGAGTTTGTCGAGCTTCTCCCCAGTATATTGTACAGAAAGTTTGATAAGAGAAATGGATGGGGGGTCGCTAGTATTGGTACCCATGGTAGGAAATGATGGTTAGTGGACGATGAATTGTCAAATGGAGAATATGGAAACACAATGGTAGATGAGCAGGGTTTGTGAAAGACAAAGGGCTGATCCAAGATGAAAGTGATCGGGGAAATGAATTAAAAAGATATGATGTAGTGGAACGTCGAGTGGCTAGGATACTTTCTTCCATTGTTCAAAAACGATGGGAGTGGCCCATAACCTGTCACTTCTGGGGCTGACCTGTGTTTCCCACAGAAACACAGCCTTAGAAACTTGTTTTAAGACTTCTGATGTGTATATCCTTTGGATATTCTTAATATGTATGTAAAAGAAATGTCAGGGAGATATTTTACATGTATCCAAGCTGTATCTGCAAGGAACATAAAAGGTGTATTCCACAATGTTTCTTTCAGATCCCTTCTGGAAACATTTTTCATGTTCCCTTTGTGTAAGTTAAAGAAACACTTTTTATGTAATGATGCCTGTATCTGCAGAAAACATTTAACATGTAATTTTATTATGTGTTTCCTAGGGATACATGTGTAACCATGGTAACCCCTTTGTTCTTTGCATGTATCCATAGAAAACACATAATAAAATATATGTCAAGTGTTTTCTGCAGATACAGCCATAATTACATAAAAAGTGTTTCCTTAACTTACACAAAGGGAACATGAAAAATGTTTCCAGAAGGGATCTGAAAGAAACATTGTAGAATACACCTTTTATGTTCCTTGCAGATACAGCTTGGATACATGTAAAATATTTCCCTGACATTTCTTTTACATACATATTAAGAATATCCAAAGGATATACACATCAGAAGTCTTAAAACAAGTTTCTAAGGCTGTGTTTCTGTGGGAAACACAGGTCAGCCCCAGTAGTGTGTAGAAAGTGGATCCTAGTACAATCAAGATCGTGCTCAGTCTCTGTATAAGTGACTGTTATTAATGTGTACTGTACCTAGTACAATCAAGATCGTGCTGTAGGTACAGTAAGTATGGATCGATAAACAAGTAATTAATGAAGCTCACCTCAGTCTCTGGATAAGTGACTGAGGTGGTAAAATAACTACCAAACATATATATATGTATTCTGTGTAACAAAGGATGGGTATGAATAAAAACGAGACAAGGGGGAACTGTGTCATGGATTGACCCCGCATATCAAAGGGAATGCTAAAAATAGCACACACATCAAATGCATCAAAAGTGAGACTCACGGTGCAATCTCAACAGTACATACCCATGAGTATTCCCACAGTTCAACCCACAGGTACCTGTGAGTGACCCACACTCATGTTCAGCCTTATGACTATTCTCTGCTGATGTCTTGCAGTATCTCTCTGACCATCATCCAGACCAAGTTGGCAAGATTGTCAACCTGTTCATAATTTGGTGAACTTATTGATGCATATCAGAATTGTTCAATCTCCCATAACAAGTGCCTGAAACTTGTTCTACAAGCATTATACTTCCTAGACTCTTGGGAAACATTTTTAAGCCAGTCTGGTTATAAGAAGTCTCAGTATTTCCTTTCTTGTGAGGCAAATGGATATAGCACAGATCATAATTGAAGGCTACATCTCACTGGTGATCATTCATTGTGATTATACTTCTGGTGCAGTGCTGCTTGTTCCATGGTTACACTCAAGTGAAGCTTGTGAACATGTTTACAGCAAATCATGGCAGGTCATCAAGGATTTCACTTTACTTGACCATATCTACATGGTACCTAGGCTATGAATTTGACTTTGTCAGGCTATTCTCCATGCCCTTGCATCTGATCCTAAAGCCCGTGCCAGTGGCTACTGCCATACATACTTTGACCACACTGACATCAATATATGAGCATTTGAACCATGCCCTGCTGATGAGAAAATTGATGAGGTGGCATGAGAGGTGGCACAGGAAGTGGATAGTCTCATTGCCCTTCCTGTGGTTATTCCAGGCCAATTGCACTGTCTGCAAGGTGCCTGTGCTGTTCTTCTGAGCATTGCATTCTTGCTCACAGGTCTGCCAGAAAAAGATGATAAAATCTTGCTTGCAGGTTCAGACAGTGCTGATGAGGAAAGCATTTCAGAAGTGCAGGAACTCCAGACTCTGATTGATGGCAAAGAGGATATCAACATTTCATGGACACAAGCACAAGAGTCACAAATGCTCACTTTAACATGTGCAGCCCTTGCAATTACAGCAGATAAAATGATGAACATGTAGGTCAGATTCTGTTTGGTAAATTATATCTCACCATATCCATTTTGTTTTCAGGCAGAGCTTGTCACAAACTGCTGCTGATGATGATGATGAGCAGATCATGATTGAAGAGTACCAACAGTTGCACAGGCTACAGGAAGGACTTCAAGTTCCCCAGCTGTGAGTCCTGGATGAACTCTCCAAACTACTAGGACTTGGTGGGATCACAATCGATGATCTTGACTTCACCCCACTTGTCAAATGTGGTGTTGACATCAAACATATCATGCTGTGTTAGGTGTTCAGACAAGGAGCTTGAAGACAACAGGCACAGAAAACTCTGAGATCAGTCTCAAGCAGCAGATCATTCACCATATGCATGAGGTCTTGAAGGAACAGAGTGACCAAGCTGTAGGCACTGGCTGTGAGCATTCTGCATGGTGTGTCAGATTGTCACCAGAGGCATCTGCCAGCTCATGTCAAAATGACATGAGTTCAGTTCATGTCTTCCGCATGTCTCCCGAAGTTCACCTGTATGTCACATCATGATTAGTAATTGATCTCGGTGTTTCTATCCCCATCTCCACCCCAACTCACACCCCACCACCAGATAAAGCATGACCCAGCACTGTAGGCACTACCTGACAACGATGGAGATGGTGGACAAAACCAATGACAACAGCAACGAGGACCACAATCAAGGCAAAGAGGACGGGGACGGGAACGAGGATCAGCCCAATGCCCCGGTGATGCAATGTGGCGGAAACAACAGGAAGACAACAACAATGACAAGGACAAGGACCACCAAACAAGCAAGCGGCGGGAAGATGGACATGAGGACAAGATGGGGGTACAAGGACGCAGTACTTTACAGTCCCCCACCTGTCCTAGTGGACTCCGACCAGACTGACCAGAGTCCACTGGAGTCTGAGTGGAGTCCGAGTGGAGTCCAATTGAACTACACTAAGTCATGTAGAGTTCAATCCCCCATTGGAGTCCAAGTGCAACCAAATGATAAGTCAATTAGATATGAGCTCAAAGGACTTCGGACTTGGTGAATTTCATAAAGTACCCACAAAATAAATTTGTGTACTGCAGGAATTGAACTCAAGACCTCACCATAAGGAATCACATGACAAACCAAACAAGTGTGCTCAACCACTTGAGCCACAGGAGATTTATTGGGGATCAATATAAGGTTTATTTATGACTCAACTTTTCATATTCTTCGAGGAGGCATTTTTCAAACAATTAAGATGAAAAAATTTTAATTAACCACATCCCTCGTGTAGGACACGAGGGAGTGGGTATAATAATAAACAAAAAAAACCCCTCTCGCATCTTGCAAGAGGGGGGGGATTACTACTATGTACATAAAAAACTAAACCCCTCGCATTCGGTGCGAGGGGGTTCCCATTTCATTTTCATTTACACTTTCATTGGCTTTGAATGGGACCTGCCTCTTCACCATGTCTCTCTTCCAGAGAAGAAATGTTTCAAATATCTTTTCCGGGTGTCTTCCATGATCTCTGATCATCTTAATGGATGCTGGTTCAACCTCCATCAAATTCAACGTCTTCGTGGTACTCTGGTCCATGTTTCCTTTGTCTTCCCTGATGGCTCCTCTCGATTGCCAGTGTTCTCTAACTTTACCACTGGGTATCATGATAACAAATTTGTGCAACACTGACTCTCTGACTCTTTGGTTAACATGTTGCATTGGTGGCATGAGCATCTTTCAGATCCTCTTGCATATCGTCAACTGCATCCTATCAGCCCTCTGCATGATCCCCATATTTTCATTGATGCATCAACATCATGGGGAATCGGCATTATTATTGGGCATTTTTGGCATGCTTTTCATCTGATTCCAGACTGGAAGATCCCTGGCCATGATATTTGTTGGCTTGAAGCTGTTGGCTTGGAACTTGTTGTCTATTTTCTCCATCAACTTCTTTTTGCAAACACTCACTTGATCATCCACTCTGACAACAATGGTGCAATCGGTGCACATTCAAAGTGTTGCAGTGTTAGCGTTCCTATCAACCTGTGTGTTCATTGAACATCTCATTCAGCCAAAATTTGTTTACATTGAATCTAAGCTCAATCCAGCAGACCCGATCTCGCATGGGGAATTGGGTTCACCCTCTCACACCTTCATTACTTGGCCCTTTGAAGTGCCGCCCGAATTGCAATCCTTTTTCCTTCAGGATCAGCAACACTATTTCCTCCATGGCCTCACATGAGGTCATCGGCATTGATTTTCCATGCAAGTCTTCGCTGAATCTTGTCTCAAATCCTTATGTCTCTATCTCTCCCTCCACCCAATCTTTGATCATCACAACCTCATTGTCCACTCCATGTAACCCGTATGTTTCTATCTCAACACCATCAGTCCCATGTCCGCCCCCTCCATCCTCTGCTGCCTCTGGCATCTGTTCTTTATCTACATTGACCAATGTGTGATACGCAGCTGCTGCATCTCTTCCCCCTTGTTCTGCATGTCCTCCACAACCTGCGAACACCTACACTGCAAGTCCATATTGTCCACTTGTGCCTGCAGACCACCGTCTTATCCTGTGGACTACTCCTCACTCTCTCCACGTTCAAGGTTCATTGGAGAATGAAATTTCTCAACGTCTGCAAACAAAGATCTTTGAGAAACTTCTCTCTGCTACCTCTGATGCCTCTCAACAATCTTATGGTGCTGGCCTCTTACGTTTCACACAATTTTGTGATCACAAAAACATCTCTGAAGCACTGCGGATGCCTGCTTCAGTCATTCTGCTCTCAGCCATTATTGCGGATGCTGTTGGCTCTTGCACGGGTCAGTGCATTCGTAATTGGATCAACGGTTTGCATCTTTGGCATCTTTATAATTGTGCAGACTGGCACGGCAAGGATTCTTGGATCACTGCTTTGTCTAAATCTGCTGACAGGGAAGGTGTGCCTTTTAAATGACCACCTCACAATCCCATCACCCATCTTCACCTCCTAACTCTATGACGTCATCTCAATCTCTCCTCTCCTTGTGATGCAGCCATTTGGTTCACTGTATTAGCAGCTTTCTCCAGTTGTTGACGGCTCAGTGAACTACTTATCTGTTCACTGCAATCTTTCTCATTGCAGCATGACACAACTCGAGGGACTGCCATCTCCACCTCATGTGTCAATGGGTGTAAAGTCATCATGTTTCATCTAATCTGGACCAAGTCGACTGGAATCCATGGAGGGGAGTGCATTCTCACTGCAACAAATGACCTCCTTTGCCCTGTATGGGCTCTTGAGAATCACTTCCACATTAATAATATCTCAGACCATGATGCTCCCCTTTCTGCTTTTGGTAAGGGTAGTACTTGGTTGCATCTCTCCAAAGACCAATTCTTGAAAATCACCTCTGGTATGTTTCATCATCATATCAGCACAATCATTACCTATCCTCTATTTACTAGGCATTTATAATTCTTCTCACCTCGACATTGTTCTTGGCCACAGTTATCGCATTGGCGGCTCAGTCCATCTACTCACTATGGGCATCGCCCCAGAGATTATCATGAAGTTGGGAGGGTGGACTTCCCTGTGCTTCTTGTTGTACTGGCGCCACCTTGAACTCATTGTGCCCCTTGTGATCATGCGCGCCTGGGTCAGCCAGCAATGAGCTTTTGTTAAAAAATTTAATATTGCCAATGCTTCCTTTGATTCATCTTTTGACACATCTTTTGATCTCACTATCTGAATAGTTGTACAGTTTTGTTATTTCATTCCTCTGATTGGTCTATAATTGAATAATTTCTCTCCATGCATCGCTCTGTTGGGAACTTCAACCGATGGTGGAGCTATGCTCTGGTGGGCGGCATTGGTCTCCTTACCCAACGGGAACCCTTGAAGCCTTGTATACAGAGACTCTAATATTGGCCAGCTCCTTTCTCGCTGACCATCTTTGGCTTGATGCCACTTGAGTCTCTTACCAAACACATTTTCATACTCTTAATCTAATCGCGCACGTCTCGAAGGATACGAGAGTGTTTGCCTTATCAGTGTACATATGGTGATTCAGGGTCCAAACCCATCCATATATGGTAATATGGCCAAATTCTCAATGACAAATAGAAAAACTCTTCAATTTTGAGTATTTTGACAAGATTTAATCCTCTTGTGAAATGGCAGGCAATTACGTGGTTTTCATACATCAAAGTACTGTAACAACAGGTTATAGTGTGGTACATGTAGGACTGTAATTACAGGTCTGCATGATATATAATGAATCCACGTGATGTTCAGATTGTGGTGCGCCATTCCTGGTGGCCCCTTGCTCATTGGCCGCATTCCCACTCACCATATTGTTGCGCCCCCCACTGCAATAAATCCTTTTATATCCGGGGTTCTTCCTGTCAATCAATCCATCACCTGTTCCTGAAATATGATCATGGAGTGGTGGCAGCTTGGCATCGGAGGCTATTAATAAGTTATCTATGATCAACAATGTGGAAAGCCCATACCCCAAAATGATTGTTCATGAAAACATAGTGAGCAATTATATTTCCATGAAAACATAAAACACAAAATATATGTCTGCCCCTTCCAAAGCCCTAGCAACTATGATCAAGAGTGATCACGATGTTCTAATTCTCATGGCCCTTTGCAAACAAAAACATACTTAGTGACAGCCTTCAGAAAGATTTCTCATGATCAAATGGTTTTTACCCAGCACAAAGTAATGCAGTGACATATCAACAGTACAAACGATGTAGCAATGAAGTATTGACAATCGCGAGAAACAAGACGTGTAGCGATGATCACAAGAACCAAAACATATGATGTTGCAAGAAACTGCAGTGACAAGAAATGACTTATCGACAGTACAAATGAAGTAGTGACAATGACAAGAAACAAGACATATGATGTACTATAGCAATGCAAGAAACAAAAAATGTACAATACTCCTACCGCTGGTAACAGAACTTCAAAGTTTTCTCTTCTTTGCCACCCTGGCAAAATGAAGGAAAAACAATGTTAGTACAAGAACAATGCCAATGCAGTGAAATAGTAGTGTTACCTAGAATTGCTAGAGGCCAAGCGCTTTGCTGGTGTTGAAACTGTACCCACATCCATGAAACAAGAGGCCACAATGATGACCGCCCGCATCCATAGGTTGCCATCGCCACCTGCCAATCACCAGAACTTCAGGCCAATTAAGACTGTGAGTAACCCATTGGGGCCACCCTTATGTAATAATTGGATATTGCTGGTTGATGGGCATTTGGGATTGAGTGGGACAGGTAGAGTGCCATGAGTGCATGCTTTCCTCCATGCCGGTTGCAAAGCATTCCACCAGGTCAACCACTCCAATCCAAATGTGGTTGCATCAGATATTTCCGGGAGATCAGAATACCGTCTTGTGAGCAGCCACTGAGAAAGAACTTTGGGTCGGTGTTTGCTTTTGGGAAGCTTCGACTAAACAGGTTGGATTAACTTTGATACCAGAATACGAAGTCGGCAGCAATTGTACTCACAGATGTGATTTCATATGCAGAGAACGTCCCTTCAAATGCAAACCAAGTGGTCACACAAAGATTCCAAGCTGGTCAAGCAGTTTTATCCATAACAAACTCATACACAAGTCGCAGCCACTCCGGAGTTTTCTGTGATATGTCTGTGAGAGGCACTATCTCCTTTGTTGCTGGTGCCTTGCACTGACGCTGACCCCTTCCACTTTCACTTGCCACAACTTCTGTCAAAGGTGCGGTTGCTTTTGCAGAACATTTCTTTGGAACAGTGACCATGTTCAACATCGAGCACTCCTGCAATAATGGAGTGCATGAGGTGTCACCAGCCGATTGATCAATCCCAGTGCCAGAGGAGGAACGAGTGATGGCCAAAGGTATTGAAGACAAGTGTTGATCAGTGATGAGCATACCACTTGGAATGGCGGCTATAGCAGAGGTAGAATGAGATGTAGCAGCAGGGCATTGGATGGATGCAGGTGGAGAGGTGCTCGAGGGGAGTGACTTTGGTGGGGGGGTTAGAGGGGTGCCTGAGGGGCATGGCAAAGGTGAGAGCATTGGAGAGATTACATCTTCCATGTGTGGATATGGCAAAGGCAGGGCTTTGGTGATAGAAGGGTGAGTTCCTGGGCAGTTGTGTATGGATGATGTTGCATCTGCAGGATCAAACATGCTTTGCAAAAGGGGATCAATTAAATCATCCGCAGGTGGATCTGGCAAAGCAGAAAGAAAGGGATCCTCTGGCAAGGATAAGAGCATGGAATCGAAAGGGTTATCTCCAGAGAGACTAGCCATGTCAGGTGGTACCGTTGGGGAAGGTGAGGATGCAGTAATAGAAGTGTCAGCTGCTGGTAGAACAAAATCTTGCAAATGAATAGGCTCGAAGAGAGTTTCTGTGTCGACAGTGCTCAAGAGCACCACCATGTCAGCCACCATTGTTGGCAGGTCATCTGTATTGTCGGACTTGAGGATGATGGCACGACTTGCACAGATATTCGATGCTGGTGTTACATTTTCAGACCCCAAATCCAACAGAAACCACAGGAGGACTCACAAAAGGCCTGTTTAACAAATGCTGCAAATGGTTTCAGGAAGCTAGCTTGGAAAGAAGGGTGGGCTGTTCCAAAAGAAAGGCCCGCATTGTTTTTGCCGCAGTCATACCTAGATCAAGGAAGTTCACATACAAGACCTCAACCATTGTGAGGAAAGTTACATACCCAAGCATTCTGATCTTGCCCCCATTGATTGGTTCAGGGCCTCCTGCCAAAACGGTGAATACCCACCCAGTTTGGAGAGCCAGTTCTTCAAAGAATTGGTCTAACATGTTGGGTAGGACCGCAATGGCCTTGTAAGCATTCACCAGTCAGTTCACAGATTGTAATACATCAGTTTAGTCTTGTACATACGCAGCGTAACTTTCTGGCATGTGTGCTTCTTCTGATTGATGCTGGTCTGATTTCTGTGTACTCTTCATGGCAGCTGCTTCAGCATATATTGTCTCCTTCAATTCTGTCGATTCGGCTTCGAATGCTTCTGCAGTAAGACACTTGATGGTAGTAAGCACTTCCTTCCGAGTAAGCCCCTTATCCTTGATTTCAGCCTGGACCTTATTGCAGACACGCTCATTGTAGTATTGATGGGAATAGATTTCGAGGTATTGGAGTCGACAGTATTGCTTCATTTGGATTTGGAATGGTTTGGATGATGGATGTTTGTTACACAACTTCTTACTAGTGTTATTATTATTAAACCAGTCCTTGAGGCACTGATAAACTTCAGTTACTGATAAGCTTCATGCGACAGGTCATTTGCCTTTTTTTGCCGAGTAATGATTTTACCTTCCTCCTTCTGATAAGTATCTAATTCTTCCTTGTCAACAGGAAGTGGAATATCGGGATTATTTGCCGGCCATCAAGCGAACCAATCACAGTGCAGAGCAGGCCAAAACAAGGCTAGTTTTTTCTGTTTTTGCTTTTTCCAGAAATTTGTGCAGCTGACTTTGCAGAAACATAAGTTGTGCCTCGGTTGCCCAGAAATGTGGTGCCATTAATACTCCTGACATAGTAACCATTAGAACAAGAAACCAGCTATGAGTAATCTTCCAAATCTAGAACATACCCTGAATCTGATATCCCCAATAAAGGTTACCCGGTAAACAAGAGCCAGGTCACATGGTAGGTAAGGTCCAAAAGTTTAAAGTTGTGGTGCCGTGATGGCAACTTGTGGCATGGTAGCGACTGTACAGTTCCTGAGTATATAGTATATCATCACACGCCACACACTCTGGTAACTCAACCTCATCGTCGATTGATCGGTTGCTTTTCCTCTTCCACATGGTCCATTCTGCTCAACAAGTTTCTGCGAAGTCTGCTCCTGATCTTGTGCAATCAGCAGAGGCACAGCACCTGATCTCACACTTGCGTGAGATGGGGGTCAAAGTCGTCGCAGGGTGTAAGTCCAATATAATTTTCTCACTGATGATATATGCTTAGCCTTGCACATCAGCCCTGCATCCTCCTTCGAGTTCCAGCAACTCTGGTGGCACCACCAGTCTCATCAGTTCCACTGCCACCAATGATGACGGGACCATATCTTTTGCCTGTGGCGCGTGTTCAGAGTATAATACAGTGAACCTCACGAAAGAGACATTCTACGTCGTTACCACTGGGATGAGTGTAGGTGTTTTTCGTGATTCGGTGAGTTTCCTTATTCTTTATATCCCCACCATGAATGGGTCATAAACTATCTCCTCTCCAGGCACTTGCCAATTTGTTTGTTACCGGTGTCAAGTGTTCGGTATGCAAGAAGTACTCAACCCTGGAGGCGGCACTCGGTGCTCTACAGACTGCGTTGAGCCTGGATACCGTCAAGTTGCTACCAAAGGATTGAGGGGACCACGTTTGCGTTGTATGTAGAATAGCTGCTTCCTTTAGTAGTCATGTATCGCTGTCGCTATATCTTGCTTTGATGCCCAGAATGTATGAATTAAGAACTTGTCTCAACTACTTGAAACATTAGCTGTTTTGCAGCATGCAATCCAACCAGCCCCCCAGGATCAACTGTTGCCAAACATAATATCTCCTCAGTCCAATGTACAACCTCGCACACCCTGTTATACAACTGGTCCACTTCCCTCCATTCTGAACCCACCCCTGCCAACTGTAAGATCTCGTCCTCATACCATTGAATAGATTTTTGGTATCTTGATAGAGTAAGCACTGCATCGCATAGAATGCCCTTGTTACAGGAGGACACATGATAAGCAGACAAGAGGGCCTCCACATATTTTGCAGGGTGGGCGTTGACAAGGGTGTCGAACTTGAGGGACAGCTGTGTGACCCTCTCACACAAATCAGCAAGATGTCTATCATAGCCCCTTGGGTCTATATGGGTCACCACAGAGAAATTGAATGTGTACCTTTGTTCCGGCAAAAGTTTGTGGTTCATGGATATTGCAGATACAATCTCATTGCCAAGAACCACTCTAAAATATGCATACTGGAATGAGGTATACGTAGTCGAGACTTTGGTAAACTTACCCATTCAAAGTCCTCTCATGGTATTTTGATCACCGTATATGTTGAAGTTCAGATTTGTTCCTATGGGCCCAGGTTTCAATTTAATTACAAGTCACTGGCTCGTTAGATGCACAAATCATACCTTTGATAGTGTCTGCTGCTTTTGGCCCTATTGGCAGTGCGTTGTTGCTCAGAAGTGTGGTACAGACGAGGGCGCCCCATGAAGGTATGAGGACTAATTAGTTTCAATGACTATTTACAGCCCATAAGACCTTCGTCTGACTTTTACTCAGGAAATGTGTATTACATGCTACACCCTTGGTAGAATATCTTACCAGTGATTGGAGACCTTCAAATGTGCATTTTATTTGGTCAATAAACCTGTTTCTGCCTCAGTATCTGGAATATATTCATGTCTGAACAACACTCGGAAGTTTGGAGTGGAGATCTGATCGACCCAAAAAGTCAACCTACTGGCTAAGACTGACTGTGCATAACTGTTACGTGGTACTGTACAGTAGGCTCTTTGATTCGCCTGGCACTTTCTAAATTTTCACCTTCTAAATTTTCACCGCACTCTTTGAAAAAACCCTGATCGCAACTTGGCTCTCTCTCAAAACTACATAAGTTTCACTTGGTAAGTGTAAGGGGACTAGGGGGGTGCCCTGTGTGTTTTTCCTATCTTTTATGTTCGTCCTATATTTTTCCCCACCTCATTTCCTTCTATTCTTCATTTTCTATGATTTTTCCGGATTTTATTACTAATTTTCCCTTGCTATCATGTTTGTACATGTTGACACTTTTATATTTAGAGGCGGAGTACCCCTTCTGACACATACCCCTTGGTATGATGTCATTCGGCGGCCTTGATCTGCCTATCTCCGCCTTTTTCTATTTTTAGGTTATATTTGATTTTTGTCGTCTTCACATATACTGGGCATCAGCAAGGGGATCCTTAGAGTTTTCTCTTCGGATTTCCCTTTGCTAGGTGCGCCCCCAATCCCTGTATTATGTAGCATAATTTTAACTTTGGATTTCCCTTTGCTAGAGGCTTAGGTTGCCCTTATAGTAAGTAACAATGTTCAGCTATTATAACATCACCATGATCGATCAGATCTATCCAGATGCCCCGAATTGCTGGCATCGTTCAAATGGGCAAAACCGCATTTCTCAAAACCCTTAGGCCATATTACGTTCAAGCTGAAGAACAAGACAAGCTCGATCAGTTCTTTGATACCCTTATCATCATATGGTTAGATCACTATCCAATCAACAAATTCTGTGACCCAGTCTTTCATGATGATCCCAACAACCATGAGTGGGCCACATTGCACATAAAAGCAGTAAGTTTTACAATCTCGTTTTGAAATGTTTGCTTACATGGTCTCTGAGTGTAGGCCATCAGGAAGGAGCTCAGGAACTTAGCTCGATGGAGTACTCTTCGGGTGCCTGAATTGTCAAATTGGGAGGATGAAGTAACGATCGAAAAAATGGGATGCACCTCGATGGTGGGTAGGTCACAGTTCTCTGCCCTCTCCTCTACCATTTACTTATGTTGAAAAACCAGGAACCTGAAGTCCTGCAACTAAATTTGGGAGGGGAAGAATATTCGCGCGCAAGTGAGAGTCTGATCGCATATGTAGAAGGTCAGGACGCTGGGACGCGGTGTGGTATTCCACACATATATTATTTCTGTCCTTGTACCTTAAATTATGAGTTAGAATAATTGTATCTATGTAACTAAAGAATACAAGATGCGTAGCCTGCACGTATCGTGTTTGATTTGATGCGTGGTCAGGTGACGTTGTTGACCAAATCAGATGTACGATCGGATACAACGTGGCCATTTTTCATCCAGCCTTGTTATGATTCTGCCCATGGATCCGTGGTCATTTTGAAATCTGCATAGTCTTCGTTGAGCGTTGCACAATTTTTCCCATGGATCCTGGATTCCTGGTGATTCTCAGTTCGAAATCTGCCCTGGATCTGCACTCCTGTTGTTGGCACATCCGCTTCAAGCCTCATTGCAAAGAATCAAGATGGAGAGTCAAAATGCACTTGGATTTGAAAGACTTGTAAGGTGTCTCACCCCTCAATTTACTCCCAGCTAAAATTATGCCCCCGAAGTGGCAACACAAGATAACCGAGTACATCGATAGTGATGATGAATCCGCAACATCTTTGAGTCGGCCCGCTAATATCATCCAAACTCATACCCATATACAGCTAGCCTCGCATGGCCTCTCTACCAGCAACACTCACTATGAGGTGCTGGCATCACCTCAGAAACGGCCAGCTTGCACACCTTATGAACCCATCCTCTGGAGACAGGATGAACTGATGTCCCTAGGCCACGACATCGCAATATATAGTGATGAAGAAGAAGACGACGTCGACCATGGTAAGCGGATGCTGGAGCCTGGCTATGTCAGCACTGTACGTGACGAGCAGGTTAAACGCAAGAGGGGATTGTTGGGGGTAAGAACATCAGCACCATTTTCTTCACAGGAACTGATCCATTGTAGGACAACCCCCTTTTGGCATGGATACCTGAGATTGATGTCTTCGTTCAAGAGCTTCTCCGACATGAGGGCTGCAGTAACCCCGATGAGCCTTGCCCGTCCTGTCATGAACATCGAGGTTACATCCAATGCATAGATTGTCATGATACTCGGATGTTTTGTTGTACATGCACACTTGACAACCACCTTGCATGTCTGTTTCATTGACTCCAGGTACATTTTTGGGTGGTTGTCTTATCACGCTACTCACAGCATCTCCATAGGAATGGAACGGGTCATTTTTCAAGACAACTACTCTGAGTATGCTGGGTCTCCAGATTCAACTTGGGCATGTGATTGGAACCCGATGCATGAATCCTGCCCTCACCACAAAAAACAATTTTGTGGTCCTTGACACCACCGCTATCCATTCCATCTCACTGGTTTTCTGCGACTGTGAGCATGTGCAGGACTGATACGTCCAGCTACTCCATGCTGGGCTCTTTCCAGCCACCATCTTGGAGCTGAAGACTGCCGCCACCTTTCATGTCCTAAAGCACTTCCAAATGTTGAGCTTCATGTCAAAAGTCTCAGCATTTGAATCTTACCACTCCATTGCACGACAGACTGACAATACTGGGAGTAACCCACCTCCCGTTTGTACTTTCAAATGCCTTGGGCTTTCATCCAACTGACCACCATTACAGGACCGCTATCACTCGTTTTTGAGGATTATCAGGGAATGGTGGCATATCCGGCTTCTCAAACGTATGGGTCATGGTCATGACCCATCGGGTGTCAGGGGTATGAAGGAGGGTGAATGTGCTGTGCTTTGCCCTGCCTGTCTGCAGCCTGGAAAAAACTTGCCACCTGACTGGAAGGACGTGCCCAACAATTGGCGGTAAGATATTGTTTATCAGATGCGATTGATTACTTACAATTGTGCAGGTGGTTATACACACTGTTCCTTGGCATCGATGCCAACTTTTGCCTCAAATGCCTGAATGTATCTACTCCAGAACATGATCCCAGACTCAATCACGGGTTCGCGTATGTCGTCGATGAAACAAAATTTAAGCAACATCTCACAGATTTTAACAATAAGATCCCCAATGACGTGAGCACCTGCAACAATCATGATGCACTGAAATTGGCAAGTATACGTGGAGGTAAAGGTACAGCAGCAAGTGGGGTTGGTGCAGTTGACTGTATTCGACACGACATGAAGTGTCCTGTGGCTGTCGGGGATTTGCAGAAAGGCGAGCAGTACGTGTCCTTGTCTTGGTCATAGCAAGGCCATTTGTGATGTATAACAATGGTAGATATATCAACATGGACTATTTCTTCTTGTCTACCCTCCAACACAATCCTCCAGATCGCATCCTCATTTCATATGACATCTCTTGTCAGTGGGCTCGTAATATTAAGAAGCGACTTCTGGCCTACCCTATCTTCCTCGCTGCGATCTTCTGGACTCTCTTCATTACCTACGTCGTTCCGAAGTTCCATCTTGCCGCACACGTGCTTCTCTGCCAGGCATCCTTTTCCCTTAACTTTACCCCCCATGTTGCACGAACAGACAGAGAGGCACCTGAACGAGGATGGGCAGTGACTAATGCTGTGGCTAACAGTACAAAGGAAATGGGTCCAGGATCTCGCTGGGATACCTTAGATGATCACTTCGGTGACTACAATTGGCAGAAAGTGTCGTCAATGTGTGGGTCGACTTCTATTTGCATGTTCAAGTTACTGATAATAATTATCTTTTTAGCAGTTACGTTCTTGCGCAAGGTCAAGGAAGCGGTTCCTGCATGGGATGAGTATCTCCTGGCATTCGAAGAATTCAATGTGGCATTACCTGTGGCAAGTACAAAGGAGTGGACTACCTGCGTTGAGGCATGGGAGCTGGACAACACCAAGCCTAACCCATTTCATGCCAAATTAGCTAGTAAGTTGTTCGTTTGTATTTCCTATTGTTACTCACTTTTTGGTACACAGCTATTTCGGAATATCGAGTACGGCTTCAACTTGCAGAGGAGGATAAAGCAGAGCTTGCAAGTGGCCGGTCTATTGTCATTCACAACAACATCACACCAGGCATGCTTGTAACACAAGGTATCAAACTAGAAACCCAACAGTGAGTCATACACCGTATTGTCTACTACACAATTGGATACATATCTCTTATCCAGAACCCGCCTGCGCTACAACTGGAGTCAGCTAGGTCCACACTCCACCAACCTACAGCATGCCAAGATAATTGAGCGAAAGAATATTCTGCGACGCCGAATTGATGCATGGTGCAAGATACAGGTGCTCTACATGCCTGGTGTGGCAGCCTTGCATGCAAAGGAGGATGAGGAGGGGGGCGGAGAACCGGTTGAAGCCCAGGACATCAAACTTATGCTCCCATCGCAGGTGGTCTCTATTTGTAACAACAGATGTTTGCTTAAATATGAGTGGCAGCTGCACTACTCCCAAGCGCTGGATCTCCTTGCTGACATTCGACGTCTGCTGCTTCTGTCATCCCAGCTATACAAGTCAAAGGATCGCCATGCCCGTGGCCAAAGGATGGTGACACGTAGCGTTTCATTAATCTAGGGTGTTAACGAGCGACTCAAGATCAGTGTTGGGGGGTATCATCGAGCCCGGGCAGCGCTCACAAACCTGGCACCCACGCTTTTGGAGACAACGTGGGAGGAGACTCTGCGTCCTCTCCTTGACGATGATGTCCGTATTATGACTGCAGCTCAGGCCGAAGGAGTGAGCGAGGGACGATGCACGATGTCCTGGATTTGGCGAACTACAGGGGTTGGGGATAGCAGTGCAGGAATGCAAGAAGGTATGTCCGTAATTGGTCCATCTCATATCGTGATGTTGATTGGGTGTTTAGCGCTCCGTTTGGAATGGTGCAAAGCTCGTGCAAGGGCCCATCGCTGGCATGAGGAATGTCTTTTGCTGGAGGAAGAGATGCGACGGGTCCAGGAATCATTCATGTGGGAGATCGAGGCATGGAAGAGAAGGGCCAATGATGCATGGAGCCGTGCCGACGGTAATCAGGATGGGCAAGCTGCATATGCTCTTCGTCAGGTGGATATCCGTCAGTCGATGCTCGCTCACTGTAGGGATGTATGGGTCAAGGCGTATGAACTGCTACATAGTGTTGTGAATGAACCTTCGCTACAGGTGAATTATTAAAATATTTTATTTCTGCAAAAATGATATCACAAAACATTCGGAAGTAAGACATATCTGACAGGAATCAAACATATGAATGGAATACATCACGAAGTGAAGACATCTGGAAATATTGTGGGCCTGTCAAACACGAGAATAGGTAGAATAGAAGGCCCATCAATCAAGCATCAATATAAGAAGCATATCCTCGGAGGCTCGAATACAGATCTAGATAACAATCTATAATTACCTAGAGGGCGGGCAAATCACCGACGGGCCAATGACCAGCAGCTTGCTGGTCATCATGGGAGACATCCAGTGGGGCACAGAACGGATCGGTAACTAGAGTTGTTTTGATATATCAATCCGTCCTCTAATTGACAGTTGTACATGTATCAGCTATAGATGGTAACTACAGGTGGTTATATATCATCCTGCCAGCATCTGGTGGAAATGGAACATTTTTACCAGAGGAATAAGAAAAATGAGGTTTTTTGTTTGGCTATTTCCATTGTACAAAAGTGGTGGTGACTAGGTGTTGTGCACTATAGGGATAACTCATTTCTAGATTATGGATTAGTTCTGCCTCGCGGTTACAAACTTCATATAAGGACCCTGCACTGGTCAATCCCTCAACGAACCATCATTAGCCTCGGGTTGGCCTGCTTGCAAATTCGCTATACACGTTGCTGAGCTGGTCAGGCTCTAAAGTCAAGCAATCATTCGACCAAATACTAAGCCGAGCAGCTGCGAAGTTCAGTGTGACAATAAGGCAGTCGCCGCACTTCGATAATATGTGCGTGCATGTGGTATTATTTAAGTATGTAAACGTGTTACTGCATAGCTCTGTTCCCTTGGATTATAAAACCATTGATAAAATTATATGAACGTGTCCAATAGATGTGCAGAGCTGAGAAACACCTAGATAGGAAGTGGCTGGAGGGGAGGTTTTTGAGTGCTTGCAACTTTTGTCATCGAATCCTTGATAATACGCTTCTCGACCAATCTACTACCTGGGGCACGACGTAGTCGGCCCTCCGCACCGAGATCCTGAGGCGACAGTTTGTCGGCTGAGTCACTAGCACGTTCTGGAGGAAGAAAAGTTGACCCTGACATGCCATCAATATAGTGAAGCGAAATTTGGCGGAGATTCACCTGCAATCGACAATCCGTTCTTCTCACTGTGAAACCAGTGATCTGTTTTCCTCTCGGAATATCTGGAAACAAATTAGAGTCTGGGAGCAACATCAACAACTAGCATACCTTCTCAAAGGTCGTCCTTCAGGTGACAGGAGAGTGTGTGCGTGGGCTAATCTCTTCCGCCTTTGATTAACCGAATCCGTCTGGTCCTTCACGACCTCCGGAGGGAGACAACAGAAAGAGAGTGAAGACA
Source organism: Tricholoma matsutake (assembly GCA_026075535.2). Taxonomy (NCBI): domain Eukaryota; kingdom Fungi; phylum Basidiomycota; class Agaricomycetes; order Agaricales; family Tricholomataceae; genus Tricholoma; species Tricholoma matsutake. The sequence goes on along the minus strand of AP026543.1, from coordinate 7,804,179 downwards.
ATGGACTGCGATTTTCAATACTGCCATCTCCAATAATGCCGGCTAAAGTAGACAATGCCTTCTTCATTCTATCTCGCTTGGAAATTTCGGGCGGTATGAGTTCTGACCGTTTGTGTGGCAGCCGAGAAATAAATTTTCCAAAAACCTGGTTCGCAATCGAGGCATGACCAGGGATAATGTTGAGCGTGCCAGAAGCCCCTGAGTTGGACATTGGTTAATACAGCTTCAGGGGGAGTGAAGTCCAAACCTTTCACGGTATAAATGACTGCACCACCTTCGGCGTTCGAGAGTTGTGAAGCCAACTTCTCCGCATGTGTTTTCGAACAGGCTTCATTACGCTCACCCTTGAACATCGCATTAGCATTGCCAGAAGTGCTACGATGCAAAGGGGAACCAACGTGGATCAGGAGGACCGGTTGCCTGATAGTAGCATACACTTCTGGTTTCAGTGGTGTTCGCTACCAGAAAATAAGATATGAGAGACAGGGAATGTTAATCGACACGAACATTCGCGATGGTATTCCGAATCGCAGTGATTCGCACAGCTTGGGAAGGCGGCATGTTTATTTCCCAAAAAGCAATGAGCTGTCTCAGAAAATAGTTCGCAAAGTTTGCCGAACAAAGATGTAATACAGACCTCATCTTGTAAATCGGCGTCACAATCCTGGCATGGAAAGGTCTAACGCGACTCAACACTGATAATCTGAGAACTTACAGGGCCAACGACGTAATCAAGACCCTCCTTAGCAACGTGTTCGAAGGATTCCAAATCTTCTGCATTGCACCAGTTGTGCACCAGCTCCTCGAATCCCGTATACATCCATTGGAGCCTGGTATAAGATCGGTCAGGGATACAACCGTTAAGAATGACCATAGAAACGTACTCCGTAGGTGCAGGGACGTTGCAAAGTGTCAGGCTAAGGCACATTTCAGGAAATCTTTTGAAAGACTGGGTATTAGGGAAAGAGATGATACAAAAATGTTTGCGCACGTACAGGACTGCAAAACGGAGAGTGCAATAGATGGCGAGCGTTTCAAGTGCCAAAATGTGACAGGGAGGAAGATGTAATGCCTGCCATAGCAACATAGAGTTTCGAAAAGGCATTCTTTACGCGAGCCAGTCCAACACACCTGGTGACAAAACGCAAGATCCGCAGCATTCACCCAAGCGTCTTGGCGCCCACTCATTCTACAAGTTGACCGGCCGGAAAAGCGCATGTCGAATGCAACGAGGTTGAAGCTGTCGTTCAGGCGTGGGTCTCCAAACTGATTATCCAGCCATGTGGAGTCGAGAAAGTAAGGATGAAGGATTATAACAGTACTCTTTTCTGGGTCAAAACCACTGACGTTGTTGCGAGGTGCATTAGTATGGTAGTAGATGGAAGCATAGTCATCTTCCGAGTGAAGATCTACATAGGGCATACTGTCTTCTAGTCAGAGGTTATGGTGGTAAGAAGCAAGAAGGGGACATGTTATAAAAAATCTCTGAGAATCTGCAATCTCGCCAAACCTGTGGTAGCTGTTAATCAATATATCAGATTGCTCAGACAGCAGAACCTGTGAAAATACCCTATATAACGCCATATCAAAATATTTGATGGGCACTTTATCCGGACGCCGTTGGACAACTTTTGGCCAGTTCTTATCCGGATTTTGAGCAGTACTACGAGCATATTCGCAACCGGTTTCAAATTTCTGTAAACTCCGTTCATTTTTCTGATGCCCAGTTTTGGTCGTGTCACGTACCCAAAACGGAAGCCTTCCAACGAAAACGGACTGCTTGTCTCTACAGCTCTCAACTTACTCGTCTTTTGTTACACAACCTGCCACCCTACAAGTTCACTGTGAGGCCTATGCATACCAACTAGCCACTGGTACCCTCCTTCGCGAGCTGCTCCTCCTGAACATTTGTATGTCACGTCTTCAACAGACACTTCCCACGATAAAGTGTAGGAGCAGATGCCTCGAGTTATCTTTTGTCTTTCCTGACAGGCCTGATCATGGCCTTTGCACCATGTGCACCTCTATCCAAGTCTATACTGTCTAAATCTTGTCCTCATGCTGACACACTACGAGAAGGCATGGTGATCGAGTCCGTTGATTCGGGACTCCTCAGGCTACGAAATCCTGTTGGATGCGCCGCTTGCATTTGAGTCACTAGTGATTGCGGGGAGAGCAGCTAGTACATTGAGAATAAATTCATGTACTTACATAGTATACGCTGAACACGATGAATCATTTCGACGATCGCAAGATTGTAAGTACCTGTCAGTCACAGTGACATAACCTGTTTGAGCTGAACCATATTTTGGTTTGCTGTCAAATTTTTGATCAAATGGTTGATTTGGGTGGTTGCGAATATGCTCTAGTGAAGGCTAGTGAAGGTCGGTCTTTCGGGGGTCCCAGTGAGGCATACTTACCGCACCCGTGGAGTCAGTAGCACGTTGGTGGACCATCTTTGCCGAATACAGTGAGGCACCAATTTTCTACGGCCACTCTAAATTACAGTCGTTTGCATGTCAAACTGCCGACAGTTTCCATGAAAACCTGTTTGCTTATATCTGGTGGCGTGATTTCTAGTCAGATCTCAGTTATGTGACACAGCGTCACAACCAAATATGAGCAAACAGGTTTTCGTGGAAGCAGTTTGACACAAGGGGGTGCTGGAATAATGATCCATGCTGGACAAGGGAAAAAAAAATTTACCCCCAAAGATTTTGGCCAGGAAGAGGGCCTCCTGGGCAAGTATTTGTACATGACTTTTTTTTTTTTTTTTTTTTGGTAACCGGCTTGAGCCTGAAGCCCACAGTCAACTCCGACTAAGCATAAGATGTGCGTCTAGGAGGACACCGGCTGAAGAGGGTTACTTTAAGTATGTGTTAACTGTAAGGATGGCACATATTTATTGTTATTTATCAGTCGTCTCGGACATATCTGTTGGACTTGTATTATCTAACCGACTTACATAATCCATGTTGGTAAATTTTCGTCGCGTCTTGTAGACACCTCAGTGCGTTCTATATATTCACTGAGGTGTAAGTTATTTTCTTGATAGCTAATGTATCATATTCATTGCTCACTATTTCGTAGTATAACCTTTAGGTACATAGTTCTCAATACAGTGCTTTCTATATATTCACTGAGGTTATAACCTTTAGTCCTCTTGTGTACCGGTCACCCTGCAGCTGCAATAGGTTATGGGCCCTGCTGACATCTCTGACATGTCCTCGTCGTCTACATCAAATATGACACTCAACATTCCCAAGCTCTGAAGTGATAGCTCCAATTGGGCAACTTACTGCAACCGCGTGATGAACTATCTCACATCAAAAGGATTGAAGAGGCATGTACTAGGAACCGCGCGTCAACGTCATGGGATGTCCGGGTCACCGGACCCATTATGCTTGTCAAAAGAGATGGAGACCTGTTCAAGCCAAACTCGATTGCTCCACTCGACGATGACGATGGACACCCCAGAGGTGCCCCATAGCAATGGCAAGGCCACAAGATGGTATATCAATCCTGAACTATGACAATCTGACTACGTGACTCTACCAACATGGTCACATGACTACCTGGAATAGGTGACCACTCACCCTACTCCATCTGCCCCTCTCCAAGATGGTGATGTCCCCATTGCCTTGAAAAAAGGGAAACAAAAAGAAAGAGAAGGATAGATATATGAAAAAATAAACAAAATAAAACTGATGCAGTAAAAAATTCTATGTGTAATAAAAAGAAATAAAGACAACTCAACATGGTGCCCATCCCAAAGCTCGAAGCACTCTATTCAGATCAGCCAGATGAGGGTCACTATCCTAATCAAGTTTTGGGGGGGGGCCATGTAGTATTGGATTCGGAACTACTACCTTTGGATTGCCTGGGCCTGAACCGAGGGGGTAACAGTGGGTGATTACGGGACCTGTGCTCCATACTTGCTGACCTCGTCGAGTGAATGCATGGATCGGGAGGTTCCTCATTTGATTATGATGGCATGTTTGCCTCTGTATGGAGGTGAATGGTCGGGGGGCATTCGAACATAGTACCAAAAGGTCTCATGGGGGCAGCGACTGAGAGGCAATGGGTAACGATTCAGCGTCCTTTGCCCAGTCGAAATGTGTGGGGGACAGCACTATTGTTGACATTGGGGGTGCTTCAGTGACAGCAGGATCCATCAGTGGAGGTTCGAGCATCTTGTCATGCAGAAGGGCAGAGCGTGAGCCCTGTAGCTCAGGCTCAGGGTCCATAACTGCCAGCTTTGATGAAGGTGGCCATTTGCTATCGAGGGGTGCTGTCTGTGTTGTGGCTGTTCTCCCCTCGGGGCTGCACATTGTCTGGGTGCTGGTATCGACAATGGTGGGGCTGGTTGAGGTTGTCTGAGTGCTGGTGTCGACAGTGGTGATGATGTTGGTGTCGGTTTGGGTGGTAGAGCTGGTGCGAGCTGCCGGTGTCACATTCTGTGACTGCAGGGGGGGTTCGACTCCTTCCAAGCTCGATTTGGGGGCTTGGGGCTGATGCTGGGAGGCTGTGGGCAGTCCTGGGAGCATGTACTGCCATTTGGGTGGTGTTGGGTCTCGTTTCATGAGGGAATTGACGGGGGGTGTAGGCAGGTGTAGAGCTTGTTGTAGGAGAAGGTGGGGCTGGCCGAGTTCGTCCGTTGAGCAGACAATGTGTTTCGACAAGCACAGTTGCTCGTCGTCTCACGAATTGGTTTTGGCTGTAGACAGTCCCTGTATGTCAGTTACGGCCTCATTAACAGTCTCCAGGGTGTCAGCAGCCATCTGGATGCTAGACGATGCCCAGGTTGTTGTTTTGGGGGCAGTTGCAGCAGTTTTCATCATTGTTGGTGGCAACGTGGCAATGGCAGCTGGAGGCTCCAGACGTGAGACGAGTGGCTGTGGAGTCTGCAGTAGGGCTGTGTGTCGACTAGGCAGGGTGTGGCATCATTTGCAAGATGTTGATAGTAGTTTTGAAAGTGGGGGAAAGGTCGTCATCATCATTGTCAACAATGTTGGCTGTGTTGATGTTGGCTGTGCAGGCATCGTCAACGATGATGTGGCAGCATTGGAAGGTAAGGGGGGGCTGGTAACGAGGGCTGTGGCATCATTCTCGGTCTGAGTAGCTGCCTGTGTAGTTTTTGTAGTAGTCTGCATTTGAAGGGCGGTACAGTGATGTTTGGGGGCATCGTTGGTCTGCGCAGCCGTTTCTTCAGTCCTAGGTGCTACCTGGGTGCTAGTGTCGATCCAAGTGGTCATTTTGGGGTCGGTTTGGACTTCAGCGTCATCAAGGAGGACAGCGCCTCACCACAACTCGTGAGCCTGAGCCTCCTTCGAGATGCACAGCCCTGGGCCATGGCCTTTGGCAAGCCACTTCTGTCGTTCATCATACTCCCCTGCTTGTATTCCTTTCCCTATCCCTTCAGATCGGCCCTCCTCATACTTCCAGACTTCCACTTCCTCATTCGTCACCCTGGCCTCCTTATACCCTGCTTCTCGTCCCTCTCTGTAACTCTCTGTCTTCGCATCCTCCAAACAATCCTTGCCATCCTCAAGCCCATCTTCATATCTAATCTTCCTTTCTTCTTCCCATCCTTCGCATCGAGCTTCATCTAGGAGTACTCAAACTTCTTCGTGTGCATAGGTAAACTGTGGCAGTTGTGATGTTGCATTGTCTGATGATGTGGCAGTGTCGATGCACATAGTGTTGATTGCAGCTGCAGCTGCTGTGTCCGTTGTTGTTGTTGTTGCAATAGTGCATGTAGCAGCTTCATTGTTCATATTATCACGCCATTTCTTCTTGTGGCTTTGTTTGCCCTGTCCTGGACCTGGCATGCTGGTGTTGGCAGGTGGGAGGCTGCTAGTAGACTAGTAGACTGATAGAGTGAAGCTGAGATTTGAGAGCCCAAAGATAATACCAAAAAGCAGATAGCACAAGCTCAACACAAACTCAACACATTGTGATGTGGCATGCGAGAACACAAAACTCAAGATGCAAGACAAAGCACAGAGACATGAGAACTCAGAACTCAGAGACACAACAATGGAAGTGAGCCGAATCACAATCTCATCACCAAGATGGACACCCCAGAGGTGCCCTATAGCAATGGCAAGGCCACAAGATGGTATATCAATCCTGAACTATGACAATCTGACTATGTGACTCTACCAACATGGTCACATGACTACCTGGAGTAGGTGACCACTCACCCTACTCCAACGAGATAGCCAAACATGAAGAGGAACAGGACAATTATGAGCAAAAACAAGCATCAGTTTGCGAGGTCATATACAGGACCATCGACAACTCTACGTTCCTTCAGGTGAAGAATGAGACTGATGCTGCAGCTGTATGGAAAAAGGTTGTTTCGGTTCACTCTGATAAAGGCAGTATGTATGAAATGAATCTCCTCACTCAATTGCACAATAGTCGTTACATCAAAGGGAATGACATGCGAGAACACTTAGCAAAGATGACTGAAATAAAGGAATGACTTGCAGAAATGAACTGCCAGATCTCTGATGAGTCCTTTGTGTCATATATCCACACCTCCCTATCACTTGTCCCAAACTTCCAATCCCTCATCTCAATATTGACAGCTGCCTCCCATGAGTCTGGAAAGAAGCTCATGAGCGCAAACCTAATGTGACACCTCAACGAGGAAGCCAATTCCTTAGCTCTAGAGACGAGCATCAACAAGTCGAATGCAGCAATGTTAGCCACTACAACAAAGGCCCAAACTCAAGGTGGAAAAGGGAAAGAAAAGTCAAAAACAAATAATCTTCAGTGTACAAACCCAAACTGTAAAAGGAAGGGACACACAGTTGAGAACTGCTGGGCAAAAGGTGGAGGAAAAGAAGGCCAGGGACCTCCAGGTTGGGGAAAGAAAAAGTCTGAAAAAGGTGGATCAGCAAACACCATAGAACAGCTGAAAAAGAGGAAACTCATGACCTCTTGGAGAACTACGCAATGCTTGCCTACCAACTTCCTGATGACTCATCAGCCCTCATCTGTACCTCTGATTTTCAATCTGAAGCCCATGTAGCAGCCCAAAGCAATGGGACAATTGTCGATTGCAGTGCAAGCAGTCATTTTTCACCTGAGCACTCAAAATTCCTAAATTATCAGGAAATCAGTCTGGAACCAATTTGAGCCGCTGATGGATGTACCTTCAGTGCCTTGGGCAAAGGAGACCTGAAAATTGAACTACCAAATGGAGAAAACAAACCGACCCCCATAACACTCAAAAATGTGTACTACGCACCCAAAATGGCATCCACCTTGATGTCAGTTGGCTGCATGGACCATGCCAGATTCTCCCTCTTCATCAAAGGTGGTCGATGTGTCATCCGAAGTCCTAGATTAAACATTATTGGGCAGATTCCATTAGTCTGGGGACTATACCGCATTACCCCAAATCCTAAATCCTGGACTCTACCCACTGCAAACACCGTATCAAAGCTAATGTCAATCAATGAGATTCATCGAAAAATGGGGCATGTTAATCATGACAACTTACACAAAATGGTGAAAGAAGGGATGGTCAAGGGGATAGAACTCGACTCAAACTCAAAGGACAACTTTTGCAAGGCCTGTGTAAAAGCAAAAGCAACACGTAAACCATTCCCAAAGAAAAGCTTGACAACATACAAGAACTATGGGGACAAGGTTGTTGCTGACACATGGGGACCAGCTCCAGTCAAATCCTTAGGTCGAAAATGCTATGTCATGTTGTATGAAGATCTATCGAGCCATGAGGAGAAAGTTTTTACTCGGGCAAAATCAGAAGGTTTCGACACTTACAAGAAATATGAGGCCTGGGTCAAGGTTCAGCGCAATGCGATCATCAAGATTTTTGGCTGTGACTGAGGGGGAGAATTCATGAGCAAGGCATTCACTGAACACCTTGAAAACAATGGAATGGTTCCACCTCACCATCCATGATTCCCCATCATCAAACAGCATTGTTGAACATGCAAACCAAACTCACCTCAAATGTGTACGAGCCATGATGGCAGCTTCCAGACTCCCAAGGAATTTGTGGGCCAAGGCTTTCCTGCACAGCGTTTGGATCCAAAATTGAGTTCTGACTCGAGCACTCCCTGAACAGAAGACTCCCATAGAAAAAGCAACTGGAGAGAAGCCTGATTTGTCACACCTGTTGGAATGGGGCTCTGTTGTATGGGTAAAGCAGCTTGATGTGGGAAAACTTGATCCAAGGGCCAAAAAAGCACATTTCATGGGCTACGATGCTGAATTGAAAGGCTAGAGGGTCTACTGGGCAACAAAGAGGAAGGTTAGCATTGAGAGGGATGTGTTTATCAACAAGGACGATGCACTCCAGCCTGGAGAAGTCCAAATTGAGGGGGAGTGGGACATACCAGTCAATTTGAACAATCTGAACATTCTGGACACCTCCACAACCTCCATCACTCCCAAAACCACTCCTGAACCTCCAGAAGATGTCAAAAACACCCAAAGCACACCAAATGACAGCCTAACCCCCAAAAATGTGAACCAGAATGTGCAAAATCAACCCATCAGCACAGAAACATCAGAACCACCTGAAAACTCACCAGAACCTCCTAATAACCAACGGAAACATCGAAACTCCCTTCAGGGACTTCCCCAGTACAACACCTCTGATTATGGTCATGGAAAACAAGCTAGGATTCCCCGGAATCATGCCCAAGCTGCAGAAACCAATGAGGGAGCTTTTGTTCTTGATGACAACAGATCACTTGAACCAGGGGGAGTGGAAATTGATGTGAACGAAGCATAATGGTTCCAAGAGGCAATGGAGGAAGCTATGGTTGCTAACAGTGATGACGAACCATCATTGAAAGAGGCGTTAAGAGGTCATGAGAAAACAAACTGGTTGGATGTGATCGAAGCTGAGCTCAGCCAAATCGAGAAACTCGGCACTTGGGATCTGGTCTACGCACCTCCTGGGACAAATATAATTCCATCCTGCTATGTTTTTCACTGAAAACATGACTCAGAAGGCAATATCACAAGGTACAAAGCTCGACTCATTGCAAAAGGCTACAAACAACAATTTGGCGTTGATTACACTGAGACTTTTGCACCAACTGTCAGACCAGCTACTCTCTGCATCCTTCTAACCCTTGGGGCTTAGAAAACTCCTCTATTCACCACATTGATGTCAAGAATGCATACCTCAATGCTCACCTAAAGGATAACAAGGTTATTCATATTCATCTACTCCCACTCTATGAGGGTTTTTGAGAACTGCCTCCCAACCTCAAGAAATCTAAAAATATTGCTTGCAAACTTCTTTGCCCACTCTATGGAACCAAACAAGGGGCCCAAAGCTGGTATCTCGAGGTTGTTTGAATTTTTACCAGATTCAGATACACTGTCTCGATGGCCGACGAAGCTGTTTTCTCAAAGTTTGATGGCAACAAGTACACTGTCGTTGCAGCCACCACTGACGATTTTACCCTCATCTCAGATTCTGATGAATCTAATGAACTTCTCAAACAACAAATCTGCCAACATTGTGAAATTACAGATCTCGGCTCAATCAGTTGGCTACTTGGTGTTCAAATCACTTGCGACCTTGAAGCCCAGACCATTTCATTATGTCAACAATCTTACATTGAACAAATCCTTGCCCATTTCGGTCTTGAGGACTCCCGAACAGCTGTCACACCACTCGAACCTGGTATTGACCTCACCCCAGATTCTCCCACAGTCTCGCCAACTCTTCTGATTCCATCCGAGAAAACCAAATATCGTGAGATGATTGGTTCTTTGGTGTATGTCACTGTAATGACATGACCTGACATCGCATTTGCAGTGTCAACACTTTCACAACACCTCAAGGCTCCATGGTCCACTCACCTAAAGGCCATAACTTGTGTTTTTCGCTATCTTTCGGGAACCAAAAGCCTCAAACTTGTGCTTGGTGGTACTCACTGTACCATTGTGGGCTACTCTGATGCTGACTGGGCTTCCCATCTCCATTGCCACTCAATCTCTGGATTTGTCTACTTCATTGGTATCGGAATCGTGTCCTGGAGCTGCAAAAAGCAACCTATCATCACCTTGTCCAGCACCAAAGCCAAATATGTTGCACTCACTCACTCATCAAAAGATATTCTGTGGATTCATAAACTCCTCACAGAACTCTCCCATATTTTCTCATTTTCAATGCCCACTACACTTTACTGTGATAACCAAGGTGCTATCCGACTCTCAAAAGATTCAAGTTTTCACGGTCGCACAAAGCACATTGACGTACATTTTCATTTCATTCAACAAACTGTTTCTTCCAGACACATTACCCTTCAATACTGCCCCACTGCAGATATGATTGCTGACATCTTAACAAAATCACTTCCATGTGGCAAATTCCAAAAGTTTTGAGAGCTCCTTGGGCTCACTTGATCCATTGTTGTCTCAAGGAGGAGTGTTGGACTTGTATTATCTAACTGACTTACATAATCCATGTTGGTAAATTTTCATTGCATCTTGTAGACACCTCAGTGCTTTCTATATATTCACTGAGGTGTAAGTTATTTTCTTGATAGCTAATGTATCATATTCATTGCTCACTATTTCATAGTATAACCTTTAGGTACATAGTTCTCAATACAGTGCTTTCTATATATTCACTGAGGTTATAACCTTTAGTCCTCTTGTGTACCGGTCACCCTGCAGCTGCAATAATATCCTTGACTCCCATCCTTATGGACACTTACTTCTTACTAACACCACCACCCTCTATAACCTAGAGCTCTATTGTTTGCAATCCACCACTTGAGCCTGTTCCTTTCCTGTGCTCTCTCTCTCTCTTGCTCTCTCTCCTTCTGTACACCTCAGTCTAGTGGAGCTCATACACACAGCATGAGCTTACACTTTTTTTTGAACTATGCTCTCTGTGGTTTGTGCTGCCAAGCTGCATGCCCACCATGCCATACTCTGCCTCACTATCTCTCACTGTTCACTGTTAGTTGTCCAAACTGCATTCTACACATAGATGCAGACAGATCCCCTCTGCTGAAGAGGGAGCTGAAGGTTCCACCTCATGGCTGCCGTCACTGCCGCCTCTCATGCCTAGTGTTAAGACGACCCCTGTTTTACATCCGAGTGATCTCCCAATGCCCACAGGCATAGCTCCTGACTCAAACGACATGCATATATCCACCTCATCCACCCCCTCACACCTACCTCTGCTGCCAACAAGTTCTGACTCCAAAAATTTGTCCAGCTCTGATTGTTCATACACACCCCCACCTTCCCTTCACCTCATGTCTGTAAAAACACCTGCTGAATGCTTGCATACCAAATCAAAACGTATCCCCATTCTCACCGCTGGCGAGATCTCCCCTGTTGTCTTACAACTGTGGGAGATGGCGTGCAATGATTTCTTCGCTGCCAACAGAAAACTCAAACCTGATGATTATGTCAGTGCTGTCCTGCCTGGGTTGAAGGATATGTGCATTTGCAATTGGATTGCAACACAATGCAACTGGCTCTCCATGCTGTCTTTTGCTGACTTCATGAGGCTACTCTGTAAAGAATTTCTCCCCAAAGGCTGGGAGGATGAACTCCACACCCAAATCTGCACTCTTGTCTCAAATCTTCTGCCTCATTTGCCAATTGGCTCAATGACGTGTGTCACATCAACTTTCCACTCTGTGGCTGTGACCATCATTTTGATGATGATGAGGGTGTGAAGATGCCTGAAGCCAGACTGGCACATTGGAAGAACAAGCTCCACAAGCTTGCTGACAAATGCTCACAGGACACAAAACACTACTTAGAGGCTGCTGAGGAGCTGCAGTGACCACAGAAGCACCAGGCACTTGCTCTGAACTCACATGCTTACAACACCCTCCCCATTTCAAAATTGAGCACTGCCTCCTCCTCTGCCCCCACAACTGCTCACACCAGAACACCTGCTCTCACCCCAAATGAATGCATGCTCATAAACAAGCATTGAGGATGTACCAAGTGTCCACATGGGTATCAGGATCATCACACAAGCAACTGCCCCAATGATTTTCCTGACCCCCATGCATACAAAGAGTTGACCGACAGTCTCCTGCTCAGTCACAAGCATTTGCCACCTGCTGCTGCCAAACACATTGGTGCCATCACCTCCACATCCATTGTGGATGTCAGTGCTGACAGTGTCAAATTGCCAGTCATTGGTGCCATGATGCCTCCAGCATCCTAGGCAATGGATCTGGGTCAGAGGATGAGGTGAGTGCACCATTTGCTGTGCGACATTCCACTGGCAGTGCTCACTGATCGGACCACGTGCTGATGAGCCTGTGACAGTGAATGGTATGCTCGACTCTGGTGCACACATTGTGCTCATTGATGCTAGCCTCATCGAACAACTGGGTTTACATTGTTTCCATTTGCATAAACCCCTCCCAATTTCAGTCACTTTAAACAATACCCCTACCTCCCTCAGACCACCACTTGTACGAATATGTTAAGATTGCCCCTTTTGCCCTGATTCTGCTTGGCTGTCTTGTAGCATTCAAGCTATTGTCATGCCAAACCTTTGTGTCCTGCTCCTTCTTGGCCTTCCATTCCTCTCTGCCAACCACATCATTGTAGATTTTGCTGCTTGCACTGCCATTGATAAACAATCACACTTTGACCTTTTGAACCCTCCCCCTCATAAATTAAACAAAAAACTGATTGATGAGAATAACACTAGACATCTGATCACAAAAGAAAAGGAAGTCATGTTCCTTGAACTTATTGGTGTCTGTCAAGAATGTTTGGCAAATGGCAAATGTGTTCCTGAAGAGGTGAGACCGCTAAATGTTACTACAATGATCAAAAACATATAGAGGTCCTTGCTTGCCAGGAGAAGATCAAGGTCCTCAAGGATGACATCCTCACTAAATTCAAGGATGTTTTTGAACCCTTGCCGCATGTTGAAAAACTCCCCAGCAATGTGATGGCACACATTAAACTTAAGAACACTGAACACACCATAAAGACTCACACTTATGCTTGCCTGCAGAAGTTCCAGGATGCGTGGCAAACCCTCATCTGAGAACACTTGGATGCTGGGTGCATTCAGCCGTCTTCTTCCCCTCATGCATCACCAGCATTTATTATTCCCAAATCCATGCTGCTGCAATGGGTTAACAACTATTAACAGCTCGACAAGAACACTGTTGTGGACTCTCACCCCCTACCTCATATTGATGATATTTTAAATGACTGTGCAAAGGGTCAGATATGGGTGACGATTGACATGACCAATAGCTTCTTCCAAACATGAATGCACCCTGCTGATATCCCACTGACTGCTGTTTCCACACCATTTTTTGCCTCTTTGAATAGATGGTTATGCCTATGGGTTTGAAGAATGCACCTGTGATCCACCAGCAGCGAGTAACTGCCACCCTCTGACCATGGATCGGAAAGATCTGCCACATTTACCTGGACAACATTGTGATTTGGTCCAACACCCTTGAGGAGCATTGTAGAAATGTGGAAACCATCCTTGCAGTGTTGTGAGATGTGCAACTTTACTGCAACCCTTGTAAAACCCACCTCTTCCAGACAGAAATTAATTTTCTTGGCCATCGCGTCTGCGCTTGGGGTATTGAAGTGGACACCAAGAAGACAGACTGTATGGTTAACTGGCCCCAACCTCAGAATGCAAAGGATGTATGCCACTTCTGTGGCCTTGTCCATGATATTGCTCATTTCCTTCCTCACATCACTGAGCATACTCGAGTTTTGACAGAACTCATGACCAAGGAGTGTAACAAGAGCTTTCCACCATAGACTGACCATCATCAAGCTGCCTTTGAGGCAATCAAGAAAGTGGTTATTGGGTGCAAGTGCCTCACAACCATTGATCATGACCTCATGCCCAATTACAAGATTTTTGTCACCACCGATGCGAGTGATTATCAGTTGGGGGCCATCTTGTCTTTTGGCAAACCCTGTTGCTTTTGACTCAATGACATTTAAAGGTGTGGAACTAAATTATCCTGTACATGAAAAGGAAATGCTCGCAATCATTTGCTCTCTACAGAAGTGGTGCTCCGACTTGATTGGTGTGACCTTTGTCATTTACACAGACCATAAGATGCTTGAAAACTTTGACACACAATGTGACCTTAGCTGTCGGTAGGCACATTGGATGGAATTCATGTCCCAGTATGATTGCAAGATTGTTTATGTGAAAGGAAGGGGAAGACAACACTGTGGCAGATGCACTCTCTTGCACTTCCTTTGATGCTGAGGACATCGCTGGTGTACCTTATCCACCTGACAGCTCCAACCCCATCACAGTGATCCACAGTAGTGAAAATGCTTTTGCATTGAAAGTCCTCACCAAACCCAAGACCCTAGCTGCAACAACCGCCATCATGGCCACCTTCTCTATTGGTGCTGATTTAGAACCCCTGGATTCCATCCGAACTGGGTACAAGGGTGACCCTTGGTGCAAGTGCATCAAAGAGGCAAAGATATTGCCCCACAGTGTTGAAGACCGCCTGCTCTATGCTGGCCAATGACTTATTATTCCACAGATTAACACAGTTCATGAAATGCTGTTCCACCTTGCTCATGACATGCTAGGACATTTTGGCTTCACAAAATCATATGGCTCTCTCCGCAAATCATTCTACTGGCCAAACATGCAATGGGATCTTGAGCTGGCATATGTTCCTGCATGTGCAGCATGTCAACAAAACAAAGCAACAATGTCAAAACTGATTGGACCACTGCACCCGCTACCTATTCCAGACCAATGGGGTGACTCTGGATTTTATTGGGCCATTGCCAGAGGATGACAGTTGTAATTGCATTGTCTCGCTTACTGATCAACTCAACAGTGATATTCGTATCATTCCCACTCGCACTGACATCACTGCAGAAGACCTCGCTGTGCTATTTTTTGATGAATGGTATTGCAAAAATGGACTGCCCCTTGAGATCATCTCAGACTGTGATAAGCTGTTCCTTTTGAAATTCTGGCAAGCTCTTCACTGGCTCACTGGCATCAAGTTGAAGATCTCAATGGCTTATCACCCCCAGTCTGATGGCGCAAGTGAGTGATCAAATAAAACAATCAATCAGTGTCTCCAGTACCATGTCAAACACAACCAAACTGGCTGGCATCGCACGTTGCCACCTGTACATTTCAATATGATGAATACAGTTAATGCTTCCACAGGTTTTTCACCTTTCCAATTACTAATGGGTCAAAGTCCACGTGTGATTCCACTGCTCATTGCTAGCAAGGATGGCGCACTTGAAGACATCTGTGCTTCTGATGTGATCCAGTGACTATTGCTGAATGTGAAGGAGGCACAGGACAATATGCTTCAGGCTAAGCTTTCGCAGTCCCTTGTAGTGAATGAGCATCACACTGACAATTTTCCTTTTGAAAAAGGTAGCCGGGTTGTGTTATCCACTCTCCACTGTAGACATGAGTACAAGGCTGAAGATGAAAAATGTGTTGCAAAATTCATGCCACATTACGATGGCCCTTACATTGTCACCGACACTGCTCCTGAGATCTCCACTGTCACACTTGACCTCCCTAACAACCATCATACTTTTCCCACTTTTCAAACATCCCAGGTTTTACCTTTTGTGGAAAATGATGCCATACTTTTTCCATCATGCAAACTCAAATGCCCCCCACCCATCATTGTTGATTCAGAACAGGAATTCTTCATTGAGCACATCTTGGAGGAAAAAAAATGCAGATGTGGCATGCAATACCTTGTATGGTGGCAGGGTTATGGCCCTGAAGACGATCGCTGGCTGCCTGGTCATGAGCTTGAAGACTGTGCAGCTTTGGACATCTGGTTGGCTTGAAAGGCACTTGTTGCTAGTAATTAGTGCCTTCCTCTTTCGCTTGCTGACTGGTAGCTTTTCCCCACTGGGGTTTTTAATGCACCCATGTTCGTGCCCTTTTTTACGGTACCCTTCCTCACCGACATGCTGGATTTTTTATTTATTTCTTGGTGGCTGGGTTGAGTTTCTCAGGGATGGGGTGTAAGGATGGCACATATTTATTGTTATTTATCAGTAGTCTTGGATATATCCTCCACTCCCATCCTTATTGTTGAAATTAATCCCAGTGATGCATGCTGTATACATGAGGCAATACATGCAGCATACGCATGTTACTGCGCTTACTGCGCATACATGCGGTAAACACATTCCTGAGTCATGTGACGTCCTTATTATTATGTATATAAGGAGAACCTGTACCGTAGTAGGAATACAGTGTTCTTACCTCTGCTAACCCTAGCTGTAAGTCTAAGTAAACCCCAGGTAGGTTGTAAGGAATGTGTTGTCTCTTCCACTGTGCAGCGTATATAGTCTGCTCCAACACTTATGGACACTTACTTCTTATTACCACCACCACCCTCTATAACCTAGAGCTCTATTGTTTGCAATCCACCACTTGAGCCTGTTCCTTTCCTGTGCTCTCTCTCTCTCTTGCTCTCTCTCCTTCTGTACACCTCAGTCTAGTGGAGCTTGTACACACAGCACAAGCTTACATTAATGGTAGTGTGGGACTGCACTGTCTTTCAGCAATACCCACTAAACTCTTCAGAGGGGTCATGGTTCAAACCAAGAGTGCAAGGGTATGTCCTCCTGAATGAGATGATGGAGTTAACCATTGAGCCATCTCACCCCTTTGTACATGACTTTTGGCAATAATGAGTCTTGTTCTGGCCACGTGATAAAATCAACCCTGCACCATCTCTCAGCTCAAAGAGTAAGAATATCCCTAAACATATGGTAACCTTGATATGCTCTGGGCCATTGTACAAAATAACCACTAATGAGATGTTCTAGTCTACATTACAGGTGGATGCAGAGGATTTTGCTGAGTGTCCAGATTGTTGCTGTTAGATAGAATTCATCCCAGAGATAAGCTGGTAGGCCAGCATAAATCTGCATGGTATGTGCTTTAGCCATGAGCATTCGGTGCATACATTCTACCCACCCAATGTGTGCAGAAGTGTATGGCACAGTAAATCATTGTTTTGTCCCTGGGTCTTTAGCCAGGCTTCCATCTTGTGTGGTTTGAGTTCTCCATTGTCAACGATATAAATTCCCACTTTCAGAGTGGTCTCATTTTCTTGTGCAAGTTCCCAAGCCTTAAGTTCAGAGAATGAGTTGTCTTTGTTATGCAGAGGTATTGACCATGGAAAGGATGTATAATCATCAACTATATCCATGACATATGAATTGCCGGTATGGGATCTAACAGCATGGGGGCCTGATAAGTCCACCCAAACCTTCTCTAACTTCCTCATCACCTTATGACCTATCCCTTCCTCATGCTTCTTAGGAACAGACAATTTCGTCTGTTTGGCAAGTATACATGAGTCACATTTAGGTGGTTTGGAGGTGGATAGTAAAGGTTGCACCAGTAAGCATCCCTCTCTTGGCCATTGTTAAGAACTGATCCTGGAAGGTTTGTTGGAATCCAATCGGACACTGCGGGTGATGATAGCGGAAGGTTGTCGGGTCATTGTGGATTCTGCAGGAGGGGAAACAGAAAGGACTTGGCTTCAGCTTGTAAGAAGCTGCACCCTTCACCTCGACTGGTGTCCTAATTTCAAGTTGAAGGTTTGGAGGTAGTAGCGAGAAAGTGTGGGTAAATGTGGGAAGGAGTACGGAGGGACTTAGGTTAAGTTCAGATGAGGTTAGAACTTCAGAGGGAGACTAGAGGTCGAGTCGAATGGAGTTCAGACTCTTAGAGAACTGAGGTTGGAGTAGAAGGAGGTTTGGATTGGCAGATTAAAGTCAAGTCTATGTCGATATACGAACTGAGGAATACAAAGCGAAACTAACTAAGCTTAAATACTGTAGTCCGGAATAATGTGGAACAGGAACAAAGACTGCAGCAGTGTCTTGACTGCATAGATAAATTATCTAGCGGGAGCCACACAGGAATCCATAGTTGAATTTGCAATAGAGACAGCAGCCTTGGGAAGGCAGCCATGGATGCTGTACAAGGCAGCCTGGTGCACAGCAGTGTGGGCAGTGCAAGGCGGCCAGGAACAAAATTGGGAGGCGTAGACAAATGTCAGGTTCGACGTGTGGGAAAGGGTCGGACGGATGCAGTGGACACCCCAGAGGTGCCCTATCGCTGAGGCAATGGAATATGATGCTATAGCAATGCTTGACTACAACAATGTGGCAATGCTACTCTACCAACAAGGTCACATGACTACCTAGAGTAGGTGACCACTCACCCTACTCCATCTGCCCATCTCCAAAATGGCAATGTCCCCGTCGCCTCGAAAAAAGGGAGACAAAAAGAAGGAGAAGATAGGTATATGAAAAAATAAACAAAATAAAACTGATGCAATAAAATTCTATGTGTGATAAAAAAATAAAGACGACTCAACACGGTGCCCATCCCAAAGCTCGGAGCACTCTACTCAGATCCACCAGTCGAGGGTCGCTATCCCAATCAAGTTTCAGGGGTGGGCCATGCAGTATTGGATTTGAAACTACTACCTTTGGATTGCTAGGGCCTGAACCAAGGGGGTAACAGTGGGTGACTATGGGACCTGTGCTCCATACTGGCTGACCTCGTCGAGTGAAAGCGTGGATTGGGGGGTTCCTCATTTGATTACGACAATGGGTTTGCCTTTGTATAGAGTCAAAAGGTTGGGAGGTATTCGAACATAGTATCGAAAGGTCTTGTGGTGGTGGTGACTGAGAGACAATGGGTAATGACTCAGCATCTTCAGCCCAGTCAAAATGTGTGGGGGACAGTGCTATTGTCGATACTGGGGGTGCATGGGTGATAACAGGATCCATTAGCGGAGGTTCAAGCATCTCATTGTGCAGAAGGGAGGAGCGAGAGCCTTGAAACTTGGGCTGTGGGTTCATGATGATGGAGGGGACAGGGGGTGAACAAGGGGCTTCCGTGGGCATAGACGGCGTCATCAGTGATGCAGCAGGGGTGTGAGATGTGGGGGGTAGTGAAACAGCGTGTTTCCGGGGCATCTGGGGCCAGCATGGTGGTTGGGATGGGGTTTGGGGGCATTCTGTTGGTTCAGGTAGCACGTTCCATCGTTCCTGAGCTGTGTCGCATGGTCCAAAGTGGGGCAGAGCAGGATAATCTGGCGTCATCAACAGACATGTCGATGATGACGTGGTGGCGACACAGGGAGGCTCGAGGTGTGGAATGAGGGTCAGGGGCACATGCTGGGGTGAGCAGGATCATCTGGGGGTTGTCCTGGCTCGTCATTGGGGCTTGTTGGGCTGGCAGATTCATTCCATTGAGCAAATGACTCGTCTTGATGAGTACGTCTCCTTGTCATTGCGTGCTTCTGTTTGCAGGTCTGCAGACCATTGCTGTGGGCTTTTCACTGCCTGAGTAGCCTTCTCTGGGGTAGTAGCAGCTGTTTGCATGATAGACGAGACCCGGGTCATTGTTTTTGAGGTGGATGCAGCCTGTTTTGTTGCTGTTGTTGACAGCGATGTAGTGGCGGAACAGCAGGGCTTGGGGCTTGAGAGAGGGGGCTGGGGACTCTGCTGGGGGAAGGTGAGTCGACCTGGCATAGAGTGCCATCGATTTTGAGGTTCTGGGGGCTGTTTTGAAGCTAGGGGGACGGTCATCGTTGCCGTTGTCAACAAAATTGATGTGGGTGATGGAGGCCGTGTGGGCGTCATCAATGGCGATGTGGCAGTGGTGGCAGGGAAGGGGGGACTGGTGACGACGGTGCTGGGGTGTTCCATAGACATCCCCATGTCATTCAGTAGACGTGGTGGTTTGTCGTTGGTTTGCAAGGCCATTTTGCAGGTGCTAGGCTGCTCCATAGACGTCCCCACATCGTTCAGTAGACGTGGCGGTTCATCGGTGGTCTGCAAGGCCATTTTGTTGGTTGCATGGGCTGCCTGGGTGCTACCATCACTCCAGGTGGTCATTTCAGGGTTGGTCTGGACTTGAGCTTTGTCTAGGAGGACGGCGCCCTGCCATAGCTCACGGACATGGGCTTCCCTCGAGATGCAGAGTCCTTCCCCATGTCCTGCTAACTTCTCTCCTTCATCAAGACCTTCCTTCCTTCCTAACCTATGTCCAACCCTCTGCCATTTCTCAAACATCTTCTGTCCATTCTCAAGCATTCTCTCCTTCCCTATCTTGAGTCCTTCTTTTATCTCTTCTTCCCATCCTCGGAGAGTTGCTTCTTCCAGTAGTGCTTGGACCTCTTCATGTGTGTAAGTAACTTGTGATGGTTGCAAGGTTGTGTCATTTGGTGATGCAGCGGTGGCTGTGTCAACGCGCATTGCATTGTTGGCGTCGTTTGCAGCTGGTTCCTCTGGGCTTGTGGTAGTAGTTGTAGCTGTAGTGGTGACAGAATGTACTGCAATGGATTTACTGGTGTTGTCACACCATTTCTTCTTCTGGGCTCATTTGCCTTGTCCCAGGCCTGGCATGTTGGCTAGTGGGGTTATGACAAGAATAGGGCTGAGCTGAATGTATACTGGGGGCTCAGGACTCAAAGACACAAGCTAAGATACTCAAAATGCAAGACAATAGACACGAGACGCAAGGCAAAGCTCAGAGATGTGTAACGAGGCTCAAAACACAAAGTGGAGCCCTAAAAATAGGCAAAAGCAGGGGGGTCTAGAGAAGCTTGGAAAAACAGAGGTGCAAGTCGAATCACAATCTCATCACCAAGATGGACACCCCAGAGGTGCCCTATCGCTGAGGCAATGGAATGCGATGCTATGGCAATGCTTGACTACAACAATGTGGCTATGCTACTCTACCAACAAGGTCACGTGACTACCTAGAGTAGGTGACCATTCACCCTACTCCAGCGAGTTCCGATTGGGCGAGGAACGGTTCTTGACAGCCATGTCCCAGAGGGACTGATAGTTTGCATGGCCAAGATGCCAATGCCAGGTCTCCAAGTTAGGTGATTTGTGCACTGTGAAGGCATGATCAGCAGATGCAGAATGGAGGTTGAGCATGTAGAGTTTTTTGGAAAGTCAGGAATCACATGCAATGAGCATACCTGTAGATTTGTCAGTGATCCAGCATGTGGAATTATTGAAATGAGCAATAGTGTTTGAGTCGTCCACCAGGGTACCCACTGAAATGAGTTGGACTGCCACATTTGGAATATAGAGTGCATTACATAAGAGGATTGATGCACCCCAAGGAACTCTTAACTTGATGTCCCCAACCCCCACAGCGATAATTGAGGAGCCTCTGACACTTTTGACCAAGCAAGGTTGAATTGGATGTAGGGTAAGGAAATCTGCCTTGTCTGGGGAGATGTGGACTGTAGCACCTGTGTTGACGATGAATGGATGATCGCTGGTAGAAAGTGGAGAATGGTGAGTTTGATTGAGAGGCTCAATCAAGAATGCATCTTTGGTTGTAATTGAGGTGTTGTGAGTCCAATCTACAGTGGTAGTTGCCTCCTCAATGATGATCCAACCCTCATACTCTATTTCTTTGATGGTAGCAGTCGGAAGTGGGTCAGCGACTATGCCAGCAAATGCTGTGGTTTTGTCCTCCTGGGATGACAAGTCCATGGAATTGACCATGATTGTGAATGCTTTTCCATTGACATCCTTCACGGTAACTGTAACTTTTGGGGCCGGGTAAGAAGAAGAACCAGTCTTCTTCCCTTTGTCATGTGCTGCCTTCCGAGCAGTGATTGACTCCTCAATGGTTTTACCTGCC
This sequence comes from Tricholoma matsutake, assembly GCA_026075535.2. Classification (NCBI taxonomy): domain Eukaryota; kingdom Fungi; phylum Basidiomycota; class Agaricomycetes; order Agaricales; family Tricholomataceae; genus Tricholoma; species Tricholoma matsutake. Next base: position 7,782,482 of record AP026543.1, on the reverse strand, counting down.
ATGCCCCCTCCCAGCTTCACACAATACTCAATGGTATGTCCCACTTTCTTGCAGACAGTGTTGGTACAGCTTGGTGAGTGCGGGGATTTTGCTGGTTTGGCATGGGCTGAGAGGGTGATAGAGTGCCGTGATTCATCACATCAGCTGTTTTCAAGGAGTGACTGCTCATTTTTGAGAAATGAGCAAATATCCTTGAAGGTATAAGGTGATTTGTCAGTAGAAGCAGTGATGTCCCATGATATGATAGATTGAGCATGGGGAAAGTGATCGCCAAGAGAATTTAGGAGGGCAATGCAATGAAGTAAGTCAGGCTTGATGTCCCCCATGGCAAATATGCAATCAATAAGAGCGCAGATTTTTTCAGCTGTCTTGGGGAGAGGAGTATCGGTTGTGCACTGAATGGAGAGTGCCTGCTGCAACAGTTGAACCTGCCTGACCAGGCACTCTGACTGGTGACGCTTGCGAAGCATCTCCTAGTTGGTGATGGTACTTGCTTTCATGTTGATGAAAGGGTGCTCGCAAGGGCACAATACTGGAAGTGATAAATGCATATGTGAGGTGGGAGTTGGTGTTCCAGTTAGCCATGGTGCAGGTTTCCAATGCAAGAGGCTTGGTTATGGTGCTGGCTAGTGTTGCCTTGATCAACTTGGGGTATTTTTGTATTCTTGAAATAACTTGACACAATGGACTCAGCCTGCTTAGTGTTGAGAGAGGACCCATCGACTTTTGGGGCTTCCTATCTTATTTTTAGAATTCTATACAATTTATTGGAATTGATATTTGCAAGTCAACCAGCAAAAATGAGTCAAAGGCAATATCAATTCCAATAAATTGTACAGAATTCTGAAAATATTTACATGGATAGGGAGCCCCAAAAGTTGATGGGTCCTCTCTCAACACTAAGCAGGCTGAGTCCATTGTGTCAAGTTATTTCAAGAATACAAAAATGCCCCAAGTTGGTCAAGGAAACACTAGTGCTGGTGACATAGTCATAGAGGCCGTTCTGCGACAGGGCAATAGTAATCTCCTCGCACCATTCTTTGTAGCTGAATTTTAACTTATCCAGCTTCTCACTCGAGTATTGGACTGAGAGTTTGATCAAAGAGATTGAAGGGATGGCAGATTTGGCAGTCATAACATCGAAGAAAGTTCACAGTTAGATGTTGGAGAAAGAAATTGGGAAGGAGGACAAAGCCCGTTAGGGGCCAATTGCACAAAGGACAAGTTGTGATCCATTGCAGAGTAGTGATCCAGACAATGAGTAGGTGGATGAGTGGCTAGGAGATCTTCCATTGTTACTTAGAAGTAACAGGAGTGGCCCATAACCTGTAGAAAATCAACCTAGAGTATATGAGATAAGACTCAGTCCTTGGTATAAGTGACTACAACTGTACCTAGAGTATATGAGATAAGACTATAGATACAGTAAGTAATGATTGTGTCATGAAGCATAAATACTCACCTCAGTCCTTGGTATAAGTGACTGAGGTGTCTATACTACTATGTGCAATATATATACGTATCCTGTGAGACAAATAAACCGTTCATAAAGGTGTGCATGAATGTCCCTAGTGTTTGCAGGTCCAGTCCATAGGACCAAAAAAATGACCAAAACTGGACTGAATTGGACTGGAAAAGACCGGACCAAAGGTCTATTTATAGACCAGTCTTTTGCAGTCCAGTTGCTGGTCTTTCATTTTAAAAAATATAGTAGGACCAATGAAAAACCAGTTTAAACTGGTTGCAACTGGTCTTTTGTCTCAAAGTGTGTTTGACCTTACTCCCACACATATTTACTTCATTTTCAGTCCCAGGATCATCAAAAATGGTTAAGAATTGCCTGAGATATGACCAAAAACATTGTTGTATGAGTATTTTGTTGTATCAGAACATTGCTTATTACCTGAGCTATAATCTTTTTTGTACAGCTATATGACATCATAAATATAACAACAACACACCTAACCATCTGTACCATGTGGTTTTAATGATTCAACAGCCCAAATGAGTTGTGACTACAAACTACAAATTACAAACTACAAACCACAACTTGAATGCATGTCCTTTCAGTTTTGGCCATATCTCAGTCAAATCTTGGTGGAATTCCTTAAAAGTTGGACCAATCTATGGGGGAATTACAATATCTATCCATAAATTTAATATATATAAGGTACTGCTCATAATTATTGAGATAAATATGGGTTATTTCCTATGAAAAATTGTATGACAAAAGACTGGTCCGAACCAGTCTTTTTTTGGTCCATGGACTGATTAGGACCAGTCCTAAATGGTCCAGTTGCAGTCCCCCAATGTCTGGGTCAGTCCTAGACTGGTTGCCCCATTTGGAAGTCAAAAACCGGACTGGACTGGACCTTTAAACACTAAATGTTCCCAAACAAGAGCATCAAAGAGATGTGCTAATTATAGCATACACATCAAAGTGATGCATTGAGCTCACAGGCATCAAAGGGATGTGCTAATTATAGCATACACATCAAAGTGATGTGTTGAGCTCATGGTGTGATTCTCAACAAATCTGATCCACACAAATGACTTCCAACCACATGGATTACATGGGTCTGACATCCTTTCAGAGCCAGAGCCTGATATTCTGCCTTATCCAACTGCTTCCCTGGTTCAGACACCACAAAAGCAAGCTGACACATTTGTAGCATGTGAGTTGATGCTGTCTCTGTTTGTGGAGGTTTGCATGCCCACAGAGGAAGTGCAAGGCATGAGATAAGGCAAGGCAGGGGTAGGGGTATACCTTTGTGTTTTTGGGCTAAGGGTATGAGGGGTAAGGGTAGGGGTTTGGAAGTTCATACCCTTGCATACCCCTGTACCCTTACTAAGGGTACAGGGGTATGCCAGGGGTATGCTTATATAAGAATATCATTTGATTTTTTCAGCTACAAAGACTCATATTCAAGATTTTCATTAATTAAATTCAGATTTTGGGATTGTCCAACATGATAATGGCTTTCATATGTTAATAAGAGGTATTAATATGTGATATTAATAGTAAATACAATAGTTATCAACACTTTTCAAATGAATTTTGCTCTAAATATGTTGATTTTGTGCCAAACCCTTGTACCCTTGACAAACCCTCCCATACCCTTGGCAACCCTTATATGTTTCCATACCCTTACCCCTAAGGGTAGGGTGTTCAGGGGTAGGGGTAAGGGTATGAGATTTGACACCCAGGGCCAACCCCTGCCTTGCCCTAGCATGAGATGTGGGTGACTTATCACAATGTCTCTGTGGGATGGCTGTTTTGAATTCAGGACATACAGATGCAATACAATGTCACAGACCTGGTTGTGAAACTGAATGGGCAAATAAATTCAACAAATTTAGTTGCCTTACCAAGGGGGCACCAGGATCGAAATGCCAGACCGGAACCTGGTTAGTTAGTCCAGCCAGAGGCTGTGGGAAAAAAATGGACCTCTCCAGAATAGGACTTCTAAACATCAATTTGAGGCTAATGAAACCTTTCTACAACATATAAAACATGTATAGAAGGTTTTCCATAGCATCTGAGTAGCAGAAGAGGTAAAATAAACTGATTTACACTGGGATTCACAATTTAGTCATCAGGAAAAATGCTTTTGGACTCAGAATATTCCCAGGGTTCCTGGCTGTTCTCAGGGTACCTGGCTTTTCCCAGGGTTTCTCAAAGTATCTCAAGGGAACACAGGGTACCTCAAAGTATCTCAAGGGAACACAAGGTACCTCAGAAACACATACTGTATTAATTATCTACCAAATTGTCTGATAAGCATAAGAATGAGTCCAATTATTAACTAAAAATGATTTGGAACTATCCAACATGTTAGCACTAGTCCATGATGATATATCTTCTGTGAATCTAGGAATCAGCATACAGCTTTGTCTAATTTTAGTCAAAGGAATAATAGAACATTGAGGTGATGGTGTTTTCTTGATAGTGTACATCCCATAGTGTTCATGAGCAGTTGGCAGCAATGGTGAATACCATTCCACATATGCCAAAGGATCCTGAGGCCAGTTTTGAGGGGACAGGATACCGTTTAGAAGAGCAGGGAGCTTGAATATAACCCTTACACGTCCAATGTGTGTGCCTACAAATATATATGTCTTGAGTGGCAATTCAGCAGGGAAGAAGTATTTGTATGACTATACCTTGAAGACCGGTGGCCTCTGCATGGTCCTTTCTCAATGCTACAACTGTATCAAATCTACCTGTAGGCATCTTCTTGGTTATTGGCAATGCCTTGACAGTATCACACTCATCATCTTCATTATGGAGACTGGCAGGATGGAATCTGAACTGGGTGAACATGTCAAGACATTGGAAAGGTAATGGATTTGAAACTGCAACCCAATTTGTTGATCTACATCCACATTCCAGTGGAGAAAGATAATCACATTGATATTCTGATACTATTTATGCACAGAATTGTACTTTAAACCCAGTAGATCAAAAGTGATGGGTAATGGGATAAGGAATGTGTTGGTGAGAATGAACGTGTCTGGGCACTAAATGGGTATATGTGACAACCGTGTTGACAAAAATCTGAAGGGGCCTTGGTGGTTGCTCGAGTCTTGTTTCTAAATGATGACACTGAAAGGCTGGGTGTAAGATCATATGTCAGATTGGTAGTCAGAGGATTACAAATGAGAATCATGTGCCTTGTTTCACATGGAGTAAATGTGTACGATGGTGATTGTTACTATTCTTTCGACAGGTATAACATTTTGTTTTACGTTTAGGCTTTGGACCCCTGGATGCAATGGGCACTACGACATCAATTTGTGATTTTAAGTTAAGTGTAAGTGTAAGTTAAGTGTAAGTTGATGCATACCTTTTTCAGTCAAATCTCCAGGGAAGTTGGGGATACCAGTAATATGAGAGAGTTGGAGCAGGTAATCCAGATGCCCACTGGAGGTCAGAGCAGCAAGGCCTAACAGACTCAGCCAGCATTCACTAGCTAGTGAGGATGATCATACCATTCCTGATTCTTTGGAGTGTAGGAAGATGACCCATAGCAAAAATATATAGGATAGCAATTAAACGTTAAACACCAGAGCAAAGCACAAAACATAGGGAAAGCACACCAGGAAAACTAGAGAGGAACACTTGACCAGACTTGAACTTTTTTTCTTTGACGCATCGGTAAGAGGGGTGGGAAACAATTTGGCTGACCAAATTGTTTCCCACAAATCTTGGCATTTTTCAAAGAACTCCATGCCTTACCTGCTGTCGGACAAGGAGATCACGGTCCTGGTACATTACTTCAAGTTCCAACAGGCAGATGCGCCTCTGTATCCTCCGGTGCAGCACTTGGAAGCCCATCAACCAGAAGTTCATTGTTATGCGAACAACAAACTTCTCTCTGACCAGCTGTCTGATGGGCAACCGGATGGCGCATCAATGTTCGACAGATGGTCAAATCTCAACATTTCCACCTGGGCAGATGGTGTTGACAGGGTGGATAGAGGTTGCCATGCATACGCCAGATGGAGCATTTTTGAAGTTGGGTAGCTCTCATTCTAGGTCCACCTCTCATTCCATGACTCCCATGACTCCCATGACACCCACCACTCCCACTATCTCAACAAAAGGAAACCACAAAATCTGGGAAAACCAATTCTCTCCTGATACTATTTGCCTTACTCAGGCATACAAGTCTCTTCTTCAACAATGCGTGGCCTTGGGAGAAGTTTTTCTGGGTGTCAAGGTAGATACCAGAGACAAATTCCTTTGGGATGTTATACATGTGGCTTCTATTGCGGGAGACAGCTCACCAGGTGGTGTATCATTGGCAGATGTTTTTGATGAAGTAAAATGGAATAGTCTGAAGAAGGAGCTTTTGCCTGGACCTGGATCATGAGGGATCTGGGCAGAGCTTTCAGGGGTCCTGATAGAATTTACCTATGTACAGTCATTTGCATGTCAAACCAAGGGGGTGCCAGCTTCAAAAAATAACAACTAGGGTCGATTTTTTTTCTCAATGACTTTGCATGGACCTACCTACTATGTAATCAGGCATATTTCTATTTTAGGAAGTTTCCATGCCCAAATTAGGCCAGGGCCTTTGTTTCTCCCAAGCTCACCATTTTCCTCCCCTTGCTGTCCCAGATGAAGTGCATGGCTCAGAGATCCAGTTCCTGGGTGCTATCTCCAGAATGACACAGGCAAGATGATACTATGAAGGAAAACTGTCAAGGTAAGGCACAAGGGGGCACCAGGATCAAAAAAATAGACCTGGGGTCAAATTTTTTGCTAAGGACATCTTTGGTGGACTTACATAATCAGGAACACATCTATATTTAGCAATATGACATCATCTTTGTGACTGTTTCCCCCCTTGTCCCTGCCCAGAAGCTTCACAAGCTGCACACACCCAATTTCATGGTTCTTGCTCAAGTTCCATGCACCAAAGATGATACTGGACATATAGAGTGAGTTATCAATCACTGAGAACTCAGATCAAGTGTCAAGCCATGCTTACCCACTGAGTCTCACAACCAGCTTGTTTTGCAGTTTAGTACACCATCCATTGTACTATCAAGGACTGATCCGCAAAGACACCCATTCAGGGCATCTCCTAGTTGTCGCAGAATTCTCTTGCACTTTGACCACCCAGATTCTTTGGGAACTCAGTTGTGGCTGTATGATGCAAGGTTGAGTTTGCATCAATTGCCTCGCTGTTCACGTTGTTTTGGTTTTTGCCACTGTAATCAATTATATTTTTGCTTTCCTGTTCAATGAGAGTAAGTAAATACTTTTTTAGGCCCCAGAATAAATACAAAAACTCTTTGTCACTGTTGAGTAAGTTGTAGGTAACATTCAATAGGCTTCAAATTACTTAGATACCGCAAAGATACTGTTTGTGGTGCAGATCAGTGTTTTTGATCACTCAAACATCAGGAAAATGACTTGGGTCCCAGGACACCTTCAGAGACTTTGGGTTGCTCCTGGATGCTCCCAGAGCTTTCAAGGCTCCAAAGCTCAAAAGTTCTCCCAGGGACTCAGAAGAACAAGTGTTGAGGTTGAATGCCATTGCCAGGGTATCTCAAGGCATCTCAAGGTCACACAAATATCATTAAAAGCCATATAGAGGGCCTTTCAGATTGCTCAATTTTCCATATCCTCTCAGCCTTGTCAGCTTTGATGGACAATGATGATAGCATTTATGGAATGGTATAAAAACAACACTGGTAAATTACTATGACACCACTGCCTTTGCTTGGGCCTCCAAAGCTGCAAAATCAACCACTACAAGATCCTTATCTCCATCCTCACCATTACCCTCCTCCTCTTCCAGAAATGACAGACTACTTTGACCGCTAATAAAAATTAATTGATAAGTTGATATATGCATGATCAATAAAAACCAGCTACACACATGACCTGATGATATAAATTGGACAGATATTGCTTTGTCCAAGTGGGGCACTTCTGTACCAAGATCGACCAAGTAGCTTTATGGCAGAAGTATCTAAAGAATACAATAAACAACATCGAGACACCCCCAGGTCCAAAAAATTGCACGGCACTTACCCTGATTTGAGAATATCATCCATAAAGGAGATTTTCATATAGACTCCTTTTTGAAACTCCTTGATAGTGTGTTCAATCTAATAATTCAATCAATCCAATCAATCCAATGGTAAAAAGAATGACACAGATAAAGTTACTGCCGCCAGTGAGATTAGCAAAACTGACTCAGAGATCCTTTGCTCCAAAGCCATTACTCTTGTGGCTCCTAAATCTGCTTTGGCTTTGGTTGGAAACCACTGAGCTAAGACCAAGTCATATATGATGTCATTGCTGAGTGGTTCTGATGAATTGTATGACTTTGCCTTGACAAAATTATTGTTACCATAAATAGTTGTTGATAAATGACAAACTTACTTGGATATCCACCCCTCCATATGCAAATGCTGCTTGATCTGTAAGCCATTTGACAGTGACAACCAATTCATCCCTTGTCATCTTGCCAGGTAGTCCATAAGCGCCCTTGACTAAACTACGAGCTTTTGTGATGACGCTGTTCAACAATGTGCCATGGGCCAACCAGACCTAAAGTATACAAAATTTAGAAAGGAATAGCCATTGTGATTTTTATCTGCACAGATTTGGTGGTTTTTATCTGGAAGTCAGCTCAGGTATCCAATTGTGCTGAATTTTATCCGCACAATACCTCAGGCCTACCCAAAAATCTCCAAATTCGCTTGCTGCACAGCAGATTGTGCTCTACATGGTTTAGCTAGGCAGTTGTGATGTTAGAAAAGCAAACTACACAGACCAATAACACATTTAGCTAGTAATACTAATATTAATCTTCAAATTCCTCCATCTTGAGCTGAAATCTTTAGCCCATCATCAGTTTCGGAAGGTGCAGTATCAAGGGTTGCACAAAAACATGGAGGAAGGTAACAAACAAAATCTCTTCACATGCAAAGTTTGCCCACCAGGAATAGCCCAGAACTGTACCCCAAGGATGTGGTCAAAAAGCTGAACAGGGATGTTGGACACAGCTGCAACATTTGATGAGTCGGATACCCAGGAATAGGGTGTAGCACAGGTGACACCTAGTGTTTAAAGGTCCGGTCCTATGAACTGGAAAAAGACCGAAACTGAACCAAACCAAACTGAAGTCTGGTTTGTCAGGTGGCTATTTATAGGACCGGTCTTTTGCAGTCCAGTTGCCAGTCTTTTGCTTTGAAGAATATCATCAAACCAATGAAAACCGGTTCATATGTCACATAAGCTATTTCCCCCGATTCCCACACATAATACCTTCAATTTCGCTCCCTGGATCATCAAAAACGGTTGAGAACTGAGAGAGATATGACCAAATACATTTTGCACGAGTATTTTGTTGTGATTAAAATAACTTTGATTGTACTGCTTATACCTTGTGTTACAAAAATGTTGGGTACAATTGGACACCATCCAAGACATAAAAATAACACACATAAACATCTGTACCATGTATCTTTGATTGATTTAACACCCCTCACAAGCTGCAACTACATACTACAACTACAACTACAACCTACAAACTACAACATGTAATACAATGTACTTTTGTTTGGGTCATGTCTCAGTCAAATCTTGATGAAATCTCTTAAAAGTTGGACCAGTCGCCGGGGAATTATGATATCCAACTGCTGGTGCAACCATTAAATGGTCTGGGTAATAGTTGCTGAGAAACATATGGGATATATTGGTACAACAAATTTTACAACAAAAAGTCGGTTTGGACTGGTTTTTATTGGTCCATGGACCGATATGGACCAGTCTTATGTGGTCCAGTTGCGGTCCATCAATATCTGGGTCAGTCCTGGACCGGTTGCGGTTGCGGTTGCCCCATTTAGACATCAAAAACCGGACTTAACCAGACCTGAAAACACTAGTGACACCATGGGTTTCACTGGCAACACCACACCTTCACCTGTGACACCATACCTGTAGAAACACCATACCTGCAGGTACAGGTTATAAGCACAGGTTTTGTATGGTGTTTGAAAACTGCAGTAGCACTTGAGTAACATGGCATAAACGATGTGTAGCTAAAACAAAGATAAGAGGTAGCTATACTAGAAAGTTATCCAACTTTTCTATACTGCTTCAATACTTGAATCGACATATAAATTATGATATAATGTTCAAATCTTTCACAAATCATCTGTCAACCTTTTTTATCCATCATGAAGAACACAAATAAACCAGTAATCTGCTGCATTCTATCTGGGCAGAGTAGCTTTGGCCTGAGAGGAGCAATTTTTGGAAGGAACACTCAAGGTCACCATGCAAAATAACATCAACTTCACTGAATTAGATCATTGTATGTCATAAGATCCCACAGTACTAGGCGGATACATGTCTTAACAGAGTGTAACAACAATTGATTCTCACAAAACTTGATAAAAATTCTTTTAACTCAAAGCAAAGAGCTCAGAAGAATTTTGGAACCACAAAACCTGATATGAAATATATCACAACTCAAACCTGTGACAACCTGCAACACCATGAGTACAGGTGTGGTATTGCCACAGGTACAGATATACAAACCTATACCTGCACCTCTGCTACCTGCAGGCAGAATACCACTGTAAGGGCAACCTTATGATCAGAGCCTGAGCTCGATACTTGCAAGGGAAAACCAAAGAGTTAGATAAACTAATGGAACAAAGAAATATCTACACACCTTGCAAGGGAAAACCAAAGAGAAAAGTCTAAGGTGTTTCCCTGCAGAGGGTGCTAACTATATACCTGGAACCATGTGATGAAGTAAAATAATTCAGTCTCCATGTGGAAGTGGGACTAAGGAAGCGAGCACTGCCAGGAGCACATCAGAAGGTCATCCCACTTCATCCTAATGCGTTTGAAAGTTGTTCCACAACTTCTGCAGCATTGTCGAAGTATGGGTGTGGTCCTAGGTGAGGGGTGGAGCAGTTTGAAGCAGTTTGAAGTTGTTTGAAGAATGTTTGAGGAGTTCAAAGAGCTCAAAGACTGTTTGAAGGGTTCGAAGTTTGTTCGAAGAATGTTCATGAACTTCATAGATGTTTGTAGGGGTTTGTGAGTGCTCATCAAGGGTTCCCCTTACATCACCCCCTCCTTAAGCTGCAGCGTCCCGATGCAAAAAACTCCATGGTGACCAGACCTGGTGTCGTGGTCAAAAACCCATGCAACCAAAAAGCAGGGCATTGATATGTTTAGGGGCAGTTGGGTGGGCTCTGTAGAAGTCCTTTATTAGCTCAGGAGCATCCAAGTCACCTTCCAAAATCCACAAATTTTCTTTGCAACTGTAGCCCTTCCACCTAACCAGGTATTGCAGTGTCCTGCCCCTCATCTGACTATCTATCACCTCTTCAATCTTGTACCTCTGCTCTCCTATGATATCTGGTGGTGGTGGTGGATGCAGTCATTGACCTATGATTAGATCTGGCAGGGCTGGCATGAGTTTGACGATGTGGAAGACCAGGTGGAGCCGTGACATGGATGATGGTGGTTTCAGATGGTATGCATGTGAACCTACAGGGTGAACGATTGGGTAGGGGCTGAGATATCAATGTGCGAACTTTTTTGAGGGCCTGGTTGTGCTAATGTCCAAAGCATCGAGAAAGACTTTATCACCCACCTCAAACTTTGGTGCTGGGGTTCACTGTTGATTATAGTACACCATGACATCCTTCAATTTTGAAAGGGCTGCCCGTGCTTTGTCTAGTGTGGATTTCATTTGATCTGCAAATTTGTTGACAGCTTCAAGCTTCGATGGATGTTGATCAGGTTCAAAACCCATCTGGGGGTGTCTACCAGTATCGATAAAGAATAGGGAGTGCTGTGGATGTGGTTGTTGTATGCAAATTCACCCAAGGGTAGGAGCATGTCCCAATTGTTCTGTCATTCACCTACAAAAATTCAAATGTACTGTTTGAGCTCTTGGTTAATGCGTTCAGTTTGACCATCCAACTGTGGGTGATATGTGGTTGAGGCTGAGATGGTGATTCCTAATAGATGATACAATTTGTGCATGAATTTGGCAACAAATTGGGGTCTTTGATCTGACAGCATCAATCAGGGGAGGCCATGCAGCTTCCAGACATTTTGGAGGTAGAGTTGAGCTGAGCCCAGTGCAGTGATGGTGGTGTGAGTGGGTATGAAATGGCTTTGTTTACTCACCGAGTCCACCACAACCATTGCAGCATCAAATCCATGTGAATCAGGAAGTTTGATGATGAAATCAACACTTATGACATCCCATTGAGCTTCGGGCACCAGGAGAGGATGTAGTTCACTGAACGGTTTGCGTTTTTGTGCCTTCATTTGAAGACACATATTGCATGCCTTGCAGTACTGTCCAATGTAACGAGACATGTTTGGCCACCAGTAGTTCCTCAAAATGAGTTTGAGGGACTTCCAATGTCCAGCATGTCCCCCAATCTTTGAGTCATGGTGTTGTTTGGTGATTCTGCATTGTAGGTCAGGGATCATCAGAACATAAATTCAATCACAAAACATGCTCCTTTGCCCACTCCGAACTTCCCAGTGTCTTGCCCTTTGACCTCTCCAAATCCTTCATTGCTAACATCACCGCATCTTCACTCCTTCCATCCCAAACTCCTCTTCGAATTTTGTGAAGTAAATCCCTCTAAGCTCCCTTGACAGTGATTCCCTCAAGTGCCCAGATGGCAAAGAATTTGGGTCAAAGTAGCGTGGTATTGTGGCTATCATCGGCACCATTGCTGTGATCTGTGTGGCGCAAAAGAACATCTGGCTTACCCATGCTCTTTTCTGGACAATGGTGCATGACAAAATTGAATCTAGACAGGTAAAGTGACCAACGAGCCTGTCTGTGATTTAGTTTCTTCACAGTCATGAAGTACTTGAGGTTTTTGTGGTCCATCCAGATTTTGACCTTATGTTTCGCACCTTTGAGAAAATGTCTTTATTCCTCCAACAATCTCATGACTGCTAACATCTCCTTATTGTGAATCTCGTAGTTTCGCTCAATGGCATTGAGCAATTTCAAATAGAAGGCGATGGGGTGCCATTTAAGATCATCGGATGATTGCTGAGAGAGGACTGAGCCTGTAGCGTAGTCCGAACTATCTGCCTCAATACGAAAAGCCTTCAAATCATCTGCGAAATGAAGGATGGGTGAGGATGTGATGCAGTTTTTGATTTCATTAAACACCAATTGTTCTGCTTCAGCCCAACCCCACCTTTGATCCTTTTTCATGAGTTCAAACATCGGCTTCACATGGTGGGAAAAGCCTTCGATGAACCTGTGATAAAAATTTGCAAAACCAAGAAAGGATTGAACCTCCTTTCTATTTGTTGGTGTGGGCCACTCTGTTACACTAGTGTGGTGACCCGGGGCTTGACCCCGCATTTGTATATATTATATCTCTTTGCTATTGACCTGGCTGGCCCTATAAAGGGACCAGCCTTCTATTTACATAATCGATCCCTTTACTACCACCTCGAGTACACATGATAAATATACATTATTCGTGTTTAGCTCCTGTGTGATATTAAGGGACCCCCCTACGACTCACTACAGTTTTTTAAACACTCAAACTCATATAGAGTTAAGCTCAACATTGCCCCATCAGCGATCGTCATCAACATGACCCTGAACTTCTCTCGCAAAGGGAGAAAATTCTCAATGTGATCAGCGATGGAAGCATATCCATTGCTAGGACCCAAATCAAGTTTCTTTGCACTCGACTCTTTGCTTTTCACCCGCTGCTATGACCAAAATTCTTTTTCTCCATTGCTGAAGATTGTACCTCAAGAACGAGACCATGGTTTTGACCAGGGCCAAGAACAAGAACAAGCTGAAGCCTGCTCCCAAGCAGGACATGCAAGGTAAATCTCAGTCGTTGCCATCAGGGTCAGATTCTCCTTGGCGCACTCCAAAAGATTTGCCTGGATCCCATCCACTTGAGGCACATACAAGCACCTTGAGAAATGATGTTTCTCCTACTAGGGACTTTCAGACCCTCGAAGCACATTCAGCTGCTTTGAGAAATCTCGATTCCTCTGCCCTTGGCCCACACCATCGATGGCCCACCATCGAGGATGCTGACGACAGCGAACCCAAATCCAGAAAATCTTTCTTGTCAAACAACAGTCAATGAGACACTCATTCCAATCCAGGACCTCCTCCTGGCTTGCAGAAGCTTTCTCCTCTGGATGAATTGACCCCAGAGCCCAACAACCACTGGATTACCCCCAGTAGTGGTATTGATCTTCCCCACAACAGCCAGATGTATGAAACCCCTGGATTATTCCCTGCTGTATGGCCAGATTTAACAGCATTGGCACCTGCAACACCGATGAACGCTGACGATCAGCTGCACCGATGCCTAGAGAAAAGACCCCTCAAGGCCAAACCTCGAGAGGATGAATCAGACAACAAATTTGGAGCTGAGCATTTTGCTCAGATTGCAACAGATATGTTTACCCGTTGCATGGATGCAAGAGATTTTGAACCGATTAAGTTGGAAAACCAACTTAAAGATCTGGCGTTAAGTTATGCCAGTCACTTTGCCCATAGGGAAATAATCAACCCTACTATGCCTCATTCCACAGCAACAGAACAAGATCCCAACCCTGCCCAACCTCGTTCCACCATCCCAGCAGAATGAGAAAATCCTGCCACCCACAGACACCCGAGTTATCTCGTGAAGTACCTTCTAAAAGGAAGGTATGCTATATCAACAACAACAGGATTGTCCTTCAAAGGATATGCGATGGCGATATCCAGGATGGACATCCCACCTTGATCCCTGATCAGGGGATCCATTTCGACAAAGATGGTTAACCTTGGGATAAGGATGACCCTTCATCTCACCATAAAAAGTGAGAGAGCCCACCATCTGTAAATTTCCGATGGCCTGTGCAGAGTCATGCTGGCCATGGAGGACCACCAGATGGAGATGGGTCCAGGGATGATGGTAATGGAAGTGATAGCAACTCAATGTATAGCACGCCGAGCAATGAAAGTACTGAACATTCTTCCTGATTTGAGGAAGAGGCGTCCCACAGAAACTCATCAAATCCCCGACGAGGAGTGCAAACACGTACTTTTTCCAGACATACCCCATCTGGACGTTCTGGTACCCCATGAGAACCAAGTAGCCCTTACTGGTCTACATCTTCCTATCCCGATTCTTATCGAGATAAAGGCTCTTGCTGTCCCTCAAAATATTTGAGGGACATTCATGCCAAGATACATAGACAGATTGACAACAAGGTCTCTGTCTTGACAGAGATTCCTGCCACTGGAGGCAAGAATGGTCCCAGAGTTCCCAATCCATTGAAGTATGGTGGATTACCCAACACCAAAGCCTTTGAAAGATGGATGAATGCCCTTCTTCGGTGGTTAAAGGTGAACAAGGTGTGCAGCCCTGAACTGGACTCAGACTGCATCGAATATATGGTGATGTTCCTTGAGAACACTGCCCTCACTTGGTTTGAAGATAGCATTGATGGTGCATACCGTCAACGATCTGCCTGGACTTTCAAGGAAGTCATCACCGGCCTATACGACTGGTTTGTGCATGAAAATGCAACCCACGATGCGACCGACAAGTTCTGGCACGTCGAGTATAACACTGATGAGGGTGTTATGGGCTATTACCACAAACTGGAGCGCTATGCTACCAGGATGATACAGGCACCCAATCCATTTACATTCAAAACGCAATTGGTGACTGGGTTGCCCACAAGCATCATATCCTTTGTACTAGACAAAGGATGTTCTGCTGAGACAAGCTCAGTGCAAGATATCCTACACTTCGCCTGCCAGGCAGAGGAAATCAGTAAGAAGAGAAAATGCTTCAATAAAAAGAAGTGTATAATGGATTCCACCAAGTCGAAGAGCACGTCCTCTTTGACTAAAACTTCCAAAACCAAAGACCCTTCTCCCGAACAGTCTCATGAACGATCCTGGGATCATTCTCAAAAACATGATAAGAACTATTGTGATAGCTCTAAATATCCGGGGTTGAAGTATCCTACCAAGGAACTTTGAAGTCATGGCGATAGTGATCACCATAACAAAGATTGTTGTGATACTCGACATTGCGAGTCTGGACGGAAACCATCCAGACACTCCAGATCCAAATCAGACAAAAGGTCTGATGACAAGAAGACCCCAAATTGTTACAGCTGTGGAGGTCCACACTACTCCACAGATAAGGGCTGCCCTAAGTACGGACAGCCCAAACTGTCAGCTAAGATGTACGCCGCTTGAGAAGGATCAGCGTCTATGGCTAATCCCCAAACCTCCCATGCTCCACTGAGCAGTGAGCACCATTCAAGTCCTACCCAGGACTCAGATTCACATTCTGTGATGAATGAGAGACTCACCGCAGCATACAGCAACTCAGAGGATAACTCTCGCTCTGAGTATGGGTCTGCCTTGTCAGACATGAACCCTGATGGCTCTCAGTACAGTTCAGAAGATGAACTGTGCAACTTGGAGTCTGACACTGGGGGTGATGCCAGTGAATATTCTGGAGTAGAGCACTTTGGTGCGATCCGAGAAATCCTTTCAGAGTATGACTCTGACAGTTGCCCCTCCACCCAGTTGGTATCTGACTCAGAGGAAGACTCTGAGGACGAGACGGAGAGAAATTCTCCATCATTTTCTGAAAGACTAGGTGTCATGGTGGACGACCTATTCAGAAACAAGCCACGCTTCAGAGGCATGACCACTTTGAGGAAATCCTCTAAGAAAATAACCTGCCCTCCTCACTCTGAGAAGGACAACAGGTGCTTCATGGCGAAAATGAAGCTTCATGAACTTGAAGCTTTCATACTCCTTGATTCAGGCTGCACATCTGATTCAATTTCCCCTGAATTTGCCATGTCAGCGAATCTTAAAGCCCATGAATTGGAAGAACCAGTGCCCTTGCAATTAGGCACCATTGGAAGCCATTTGAAGATCAACTTCGGACTATTCACTGATTTTGAAATCGGTGAAATAAAAAACACCCATTATTTCGATGTTGTTAACATCGATAGATATGATGCCATTCTAGGCACCATCTTTATGAGGAAACACGGTATAGTTCTAGACTTTGAACATGACAAAGTACGCGTCAAGGGCAAACACCTCGATACCATTATCGAGGGCCCTAACACTTTCAAGCAAGCCCATCGGCATGCTATGCATCCTCAACCTCCCAAGGATGAGTGACATGAGAGCGGCCACCTGGCCACATGAAAGAAGAAGGACCCAGACAAGCCTGGTCTGAGTTCCACAAAGGTGCAACCTCCATCTGTTAGACGTAGGAATGTTGAAATGGAAGAAGTAGACAATGTTGACAAACATTGTTGGTCTACACTAAAACCTTTGGACCCTGTCCTTTTAGGACCTGAAGAGGAACCCTTGAGCCACGAAGAAGACGATCTAGAAGAGATTGTCCAGGAATTTACTTGGGATAGATTTCCTGAGGGACCCAATTTCGAACCTCCTGGATTTGACCCCTCTATCCCTGCGGTACTTCCGCCAGATCAGGTCAATGACCTGAATGACATACTCTTCACAATTTGTGAAGAGTGGGCTGATAAAACTAAATGCAAAGGACCCTTTCAAAAAAGGACCTTCCACGCCTCTGGGAGCAGTGGAAACAATCTTTTCAGGACATCCTCAATGGAGTTCCTGACAAACTACCTCCTTTGAGGGACATAAACCACCACATCCCATTGGTGGATGAGAAGAAAACATATAACTACTATCTTCCAAAATGTCCCGACTTGATGAGGAAACCCCTCGCTGAGAAAATAGCCAAGTACTGCAAAGCAGGCTGGTGGCGTCCTGCCCATGTGGAGCAAGCCGCTCCGATGCTAGTAGTTCCCAAGAAAACTGGGAAACTTTGCACTGTGATCAATGCAGTGAAACATAACACTAACAGGGTGAAAGATGTTACACTGTTTCCTGATCAAGACTTGATTCATCTTGATGTCACTCGAGCTAAGTACCACTCAAAGATCGACCTCTCCGATGCCTATGAGCAGGTCCAAGTTGCCCCAGAAGACATCTGGAAAACCGGCTTCTCAATGGTTCAGGGCATCTACGAGAGTCTTGTTATGCAACAAGGCGACTGCAATGCACCCTCAACCTTCCAAAGGTTGATGAACTCTATATTTCGAGATTACATTGGAATCTTTGTCCATGCCTACCTGGACAATATCTTCATGTTCAGCGACATGATTGAAGAACACCAGAAGCATCTGGAGCTCATGTTTAACAGACTACACAAGCATTCTCTGTACCTCCATGCAGAAAAATGTGAACTCTATGCTGAAAAGGTAGAGTGTCTCGGTCATATGATTGATGAGCATGGCCTACATGCAGATAGCAACAAAATGGCCCATATATGAGAGTGGAAAGCTGCTCGTAATTATCACAAAGTCCAGCGTTTTCTGGGACTCGTGCAGTATCTGGCACATTTCCTGCCAGATATAAGTGCTTTCACTAGTCCACTTTCAGCAATGACTAGAAATGGTCAAGCCTTTTTATGGTGACTGTTGCACGATCATTGCTTCCAGATGATTAAACACATCTGTTGCACAATGCCCGTGTTGAAGCCGATTGACCCAGATTCACCTGAGCCTATATGGGTGATCTGTGACGCCTCAGTCTTTGGGACTGGAGCAATGTATGGTCAGGGACCTGAATGACAAACTTGCTGCCCTGCTGGGTTCCTGTCCAAGAAATTCTCAGACGCTCAAAGGAACTACTGTACCTTTGAGCATGAAACAATTGCCACACTTGAGGCACTCCTGAAGTGGGAAGACAAACTGATCGGTAGACACATTCATGTCATCACCGATTACCAGGCACTTGAGTTCTTCCAAACTCAATGCCAACTGTCTGCTAGGCAAACATGATGGATGTAGTATCTGTTGCATTTCGACTTTGACCTTTGTTATGTCAAAGGCAAATTGAACAAAGTAGCGGATGCTCTGTCCCACTACTACCAATTCGACTCTTGAGACAATGCTCCATTAGTCAAACACTACATCTTTGCAGACATACATCTCGATCCCAACCACAAGGATCTCCCATGGGATCGACATCTTGAAATCAAAAATTGAGTAATTGAAACTCATTCTGCTGCTTCCCAGCAAAAACGAGTTAGTGAACAACTCAAAGCTCTTTGAGAACAAGTCAAAGAGCGTGAGGCAGCCACAGCTGTAATGACTGTGAATGGGGAAGAGGCGACCACACTTTCTTCAAAGGCCAACCAATTGCAGGATGATCCTTCGATTTATGCCTCTCAGGCTAAGGGGCCTTACCTGCGCACTCACATGTCAGAGTTAGACCCTCTGAACAATGATATCCGAAATGGATATGTCAACAACAAACATTTCAAGAAGGTTCTTGAAAATCCAAAGGACCACCTGGACTTCCAGACCCAGTGATACAACTGCATACTGTTCTGTGCATGCACTATGGTATTTTTTGCGATTCTACTAACATTCATAAGACGTTCTGATCATCCAGCGCACTATGCTACAAGCTGCATTTTGCGCTTTCCTTTACGACTTCTCTACAAATGGCCTTATACACTGGACTATGATTCCGATCCACGGTTCGAGCAATTTGGTATCTTACAAGGTCATTCTCCACACCCTTCCACATCAGCAATCTGTGTTTGCCAAATGCACCTTTTTGCACATTTTGCAGTTTCAATAGTATCATACATCGGCAACTCATTCCAGTCACTCTGATGGTTGGAACAATGATATAATCAATATTCATTAATGACATCAGGTGTTCCTACTGCGTAGTGCTATCCACACGAACTCTGAGAAGCCCGGAGCACATCAATGAAGGTGCACCACATATTTGTGATCTGACATTATATTCATTTAGTCCTCTTTTATCTTCTTATCAAGGCAATTGTTTTTATGGGTGGAACTTGCGATCTGAGAGTTTGCGCTTTTTCATCTAACTCCTTTTACTTTAATTTTCATAGCATAAAACAGTCTTGTAAAATAGCGCCTAAGAGGAGAGGATCATATGTGAACCTCATTCCCTCTCCCTCTCACATAGTGCTCATTTTCAAAGTTCTACATTGTCCCACTCTCAAATTGCTGCATTGTGCCTTTGTCTTATTGCGCATTTTGGTTGCGCTTATCGTATCATTGTACTGCACCTTCGTATTATCAGGTCTTTTGCTTCTGCATTTGCTTTCCACATGGTTCTGCATAACTGCATCTTCTCGACTATCACTATTATTCTCGTATCAGGTTCAGTTGTATTTCGAAGGATGAACTGAGACCCTCTAGCCGAACCTTCACAATTAGAATGCACCTGCAGTTCTAGGGTTTGTGTTTTATTAGGTGTTAAACTCAGTATTGAGTATCACTGAGAGTCATCACCGGGACAGTTTCATTTGGAGAAAGAACAGAGGGGTGAAGAGGTCCTTTGCATCCCCACCTCTACTTCCAAGGGTACGACCTTACATGGTCGTATCATCAAACAAGCCCACACCTTAGTGGGGCACTTCAGTCCCCTGAAGACATCGGAATACATCCGACGTTGGTATTGGTGGCCTCGACTTCAATACAAAGTCAAGAAATACTGTAATTCGTGCGAACATTGTGTCCACTTGAAGGGGGAATACCGCTCCCCTCGAGGCAAGCTGCACTCATTACCGACACCCATGAGACCATGGGAGTCAATTGGAATGGATTTCATCGGACCCTTCCCAGAGTCCGAAGGATTTGACTACCTTTGGGTAATCATCTGTCATCTGTCTTCAATGGTTCACCTAATCCCGGTGAACACGACAACGACTGCATCACAACTATCTCCCATCTTTGTGAAGGAGATTGTCTATTTGCATGGACTACCTGGCTCGATCGTTTGCGATTGAGACTCTAAATTCACGTCCAAATGGTGGCATGAAATCCACCGTATCTTGGACATCAAATTACTTATGTCCACTTCATTACATCCTCAGATGGATGGAATAATGGAACATGCAAATCGTTTGATCGCTCAGATTCTCCAAGTGTTCGTTGCGTCCAGTCACAAAAATTGGGTAAAGTTCCTCTCTCTCATAGAGTTTGCCATAAACTCTATGATTAACAGAGCAATGGGGATGGCCCCATTTGAAATCAACTATGGGTTCTTGCCTCATATGATGCAAGAACTTCCTTCTACAGAACGCATTCCTCCCAGAGTGCATACTTTTGCAATGAATGCACTGCAAAACATGGCCATGGCCCATGATAGTATCATCGCTGAAAGAGTCTTTCAATGACACTATGTGTAAGGGAACTAGGGGGGTGCCCTGTGTGTTTTTCCTATTTTTTATGTTTGTCCTATATTTTTCCTCACCTCATTTCCTTCTATTCTTCATTTTCTATGATTTTTCTGGATTTTATTACTAATTTTCCCTTTCTATCATGTTTGTACATGTTGACACTTTTATATTTAGAGGCGGAGTACCCCTTCCGACACCTACCCCTTGGTATGATGTCATTCGGCAGCCTTGATCCGCCTATCTCCGCCTTTTTCTATTTTTAGGTTATATTTGATTTTTGTCATCTTCACATATACTGGGCATCAGCAAGGGGATCCTTAGAGTTTTCTCTTTGGATTTCCCTTTGCTAGGTGTGTCCCCAATCCCTGTATTATGTAGTATAATTTTAACTTTGGATTTCCCTTTGCTAGAGGCTTAGGTTGCCCTTATAGTAGAAAACTCTCCCCTAAGGCCCGAAAATTGCGAACGCACTGCCCAAGATAGGCAGGTATGGACTGGACAACACTTTCCAAAGCTCCACAGAGTCCCTACACACCGTTCCAGATAATCTCACCTCTATTATGCTGCCATTTTTGCCAAACGCGCCCCCTAGCAACATGGACGCATCAGGGCAAGGAGCCCAATGTCAAACAAGGAGACCTTGTTTACCTCTCCACAAAGAACCTTGCATTGCCAAAGGGATGCACAAGTAAACTGCTACCTAAATTTGTAGGACCCTACAAGGTCCTACAAGCTTTCCCTGAGACATCCAACTATGTGTTGGATCTTCCTACAGAACTGAAATGCCGGCATATACACCAGTGTTTCCATGTGAGCCTACTAAGGCCTCACCATCCTAACAACGACGCGTTGTTTCCCAACAGGTGTTATCCTGACGCATATGACTTTGGTGCCCCAGATGACACCAAATGGTACGTCGAAGAGATCATGGCACACAAGTGGTGTGGCCATACCATCCAGTTTGAAGTTAAGTGGAGTCTGGGAGACACCACTTGGGAACCTTTAGCGAACTGCAATGATCTTGCAGCCCTAGATGCTTATCTGGCACTGATGGGTGCCAGAGACTGGCAAGAATTGCCCAAACGCGCAGGAACTCCTGCACGTCGATGGACATAACAACTTGGAAATTTCCAAGTCACATTGGGGGTGTGCCTTGCCCAATGGATTTCACACTCCAGAACTTTACATCATGCAGAGTTTCAATTGTTTTTTCTTCATCGCTTGGTACACTTACCATGGCGAGTTTTCCTCCAGACAAAGACGACCCCATGGGGGACAATCACAATGACAGAGCTAACCGTACGCATGAGACGGGCCCTAGTGGCCAGTCTCAAAGGGGGAAGGAGAAGCAGAGAGAGCTCGAGCCCACTGGCTCAAGCAGCAACAACCCCATTGCTCGCCAAGCCCTGGTGAGATCGAAGAAGCCATCAGCACTAGCAGACATTCTGCTAGAGAAGAACAAAACTGGCGAGCTGGTGTGGGCACCAGCTCTTCCGCCACCAGAAATTGGAGGATTGACGGTGAAGGCATCGTCCTTCACCGAGGCACTTGCAACACTTGCAAGAGCTATG
The DNA here is from genome assembly GCA_026075535.2 of Tricholoma matsutake. Classification (NCBI taxonomy): domain Eukaryota; kingdom Fungi; phylum Basidiomycota; class Agaricomycetes; order Agaricales; family Tricholomataceae; genus Tricholoma; species Tricholoma matsutake. The sequence goes on along the minus strand of AP026543.1, from coordinate 7,760,115 downwards.
CTTTACATGTGTACACCCACATGTATGACCACGATGATGAATATTTCGACGTGAGAGATTGTCAAGATTTGGGTATTAACTCTGGCGCTCTCGCCAGAGCCAAACATGTTTATAATGAATACGAAAAAGATATTGCTGCCCTCCAGGAGACCATCCAGAACCTGGAAGATGAGAATGAGCACCTGCATGAGCAGCTCAATGGACGTTCGTCCAAATGAGCTCATACTCATGAACCCTCTCCTCACCCTGAGAGGCCCCAGGGGGTGCAGCCTCTCGGCCAGCACCACCTCCTGCTCCCCGCCCCGTCGTCCCCAACGAGGACTTCAATATGAACGAGGTCTACCCACCTCTTCCCAACCTTCCAACCCTGAGATATACAGCAAACTGGAGACCAGCTCCCAAGCTGCATGGCCAAGTTCCTATGTCCATTCCTCAGAACACTGAGGAATTTGATAACTGGTCCCAGATGGCCCACACCTCTGGGAACTACCCAATGTTGGAATGAATGCGCGAGTACATGCAGTTTGTCAATGATACTGCTCCAGGGGCTCAAACGCCCCTGATGACCTATGCCCTTGCCCACTGGAGATTACCCGGTTGGCTCCCTGTTCAGATGCAGTTGGCATGAGGATTACGCTGACTCAATGACCCTACTCACCTGGAGCAACCCTCGCTCCTGGACTCTGCTGAAACGTGGGCGCAGTTCATGCACCGACACCTGTACCAGTGGTGGTCCCACCCTGGTACCCTGATGGACGAACAGAGGGTCTCACTCCCACACATCAGGGGACAACTCCTGCTTTGTCAACAGATTCCTTCAGGGCTATCCCCTGAAGCTAAACTACTTCTCTACCTTCATACTGCAGAGGTACTAGCCATGCTGGGACTGTACTGACAGATTCAAGAGTGCGAACACCTCCCACTGTCCCCCATGCACCATCAGCAGCCCATGCCAATCAGCACCAATTCAACTTCTCTTGAGGACATCGTACAACACCTCGCTACCATGGGAGTCTCAGACAAGGAAGTCCGAGAAGGTTCTCACTATGCCATTGGCTGGCTTACAGCAATGGCTACTGCCAACTCCTCCCATTCGGAAGAGTCTTCTACCGCTGCCGATATTGTAAGACATCTGCACAACATTCCAATACCCATTCAGAGGACGCCCCTCTGATGTCTGAACCCCGGTGGTGGATCGCCAGGCCTAATGACATGGCCCTTCAAGAGCCACAAAGAAAAAGAAAAAGAGATTCCACCACTCCCACCAGGGGTGGAGCTCCCTCTCATTCAGGGCAACCCTGCCCTGAATCAATGACTTCCACTGCCCGGTCCTCCGGATTCTCCACTGGACTATCTGCATCTCTGCACACGAGCACCTCTCACGTGGACAACCAACCTCCTGCCCGCGCCGGGCCTTCTTACCTGTCTGGCTGGCATCCACCTCCTCCAGAGGTATATCCCCTGGAGAACAATCCGACCTCAGGATGGTCTGGGTCCCCCCTTGTCATCAAGGCAGCTCAAGGCCAGAAGAAGGCCTTGAAGAGAGCGAGGAGAGTCACCACCAGCATCCCTCCAAATGGGCACAAGAAGCCTGTTAGCAAACTCACTCCCGTTGCATCTACCAAGCCGTGAAAAATTAGAGACCCTGACGACAATGGTGATTCCACCAACTCTGTCTCTTCATCTGACGATGAAACGTTCACTGTCGACAAGGACCGTTTCCCTCTTGATGAAGGGCAGACGACAGACACCTCTGCTCTGGGGAACACCCCAGAGACCCCCATATCCCAATTGTCTTCATTGGCATTGAACAACAAAACAACCCTACTTTCCTCTGCGCCCGATTACGAGCATGAAGTACCCATACCTACCACCCCGGAGGAAGTTAGACGTATGTTAGTTGATGCCAACCTCCCTAAATTCTCAATGAGTCCCACATCATCGTTGAGTCTCAACAATACCCACATCCCTGATGACCCTACTAAATAAGGTCGTTGTGTTTTTTAATAAATGAATGAATTGATTCTTTTTGTCATACCCCAATGATACCCACATACCAGACAATGCTCTCTTTGAGATCATCTATTTACTCAAAACATTATGCTTCTCCCCTGGACAAAGCCTAAGGGGGAGGGTGTGGTGACCCAGGGCTTGACCCTGCATTTGTATATATTATATTTCTTTGCTATTGACCTGGCTGGCCCTATAAAGGGACCAGCCTTCTATTTACATAATCGATCCCTTTACTACCACCTCGAGTACACACAATAAATATATGTTATTCGTGTTTAGCTCCTGTGTGATATTAAGGGACCCCCCTACAACTCACTACAGCTGGCTACCTTGACTGGATCCATACAAATCTCGCCTTCGGAGATGATCAACCCGAGATATTCAATAGAGGTTTTTTTGAATTCACATTTTTTGTGTTGAAGGAAGAGTTTGTGTTTTTGAAGTAGTTTGAGTACGGGTCGAGTGACACAACACTGTTCTTCCATGGATTTTGCAAAAATGAGGATATTGTCGAGGTAGACACAAACCACACCCTCCATGATGAGATCCTGGAAGATATCGTTCATCATTGTCTGAAAGGTGGAGGGGGAGTTTGTGAGTCCAAAAAACATCACCAGGGGTTCAAAAAGGCCGTGATTCATACAAAATGCTGCTTTCCACTCATCACCTTCCTTCATCCAAACATTATTGTACCCCCATTGAACATTGAGCTTCATGAAATACTTTGCACCTCAAAGTTGATTTACAAGCTCTGAAATTAGGGGCAAGGGGTATTGGTTTTTTATTGTGATAGCATTCAGGGCCCAATAATCCTGCATGAGTTGAAGGCTGCCATCTTTCTTCTTGATGAAGAAGACAGGGGATGCCATCAGCGATTTCAAAGGATGAATTCGACCACTGCTGAGGTTCTCCTGAATGAACTCGTCCATTTCAGACTGTTCACTAGGGGTCAAAGGGTAGACCTTACAGCTCGAAGATTTCACACCTGGGACCAGTTTGATGGCATGATCCCACACCTTACGATCAGGGAGATGATCAAACAATGATTTCATGAAAAGGTCTTCGAAATTGTGAAGGTGTGTAGGAACAGATTTGTGGAACGATGTAGGTTGGGTGTTCTTATGAAAGGCCTCGGCCAACCTCTGCAAAATGTTCGACGCGGCTCAAATAAACTCGGCCTCATGAGTCACAGGGGATGGTGACCATGAAGACGTGATCACCATCTTTGAGCTCATCCTCACAAGTATAGGATTCATTTTCATCATCATTATTGACATTGTCATGGACCTCCTCGTTGATATTGTCATCGTCAACATTGTTGTCATCATTATCGTTGATGAGATTTGGATAATCTGGGATGTCCTCCATCTCGACGTCTGTTGAGGGTGTTGGGCCTGGTCAACAGGCACGAAGACTTTCTGCCTCCTTGAAGGTGAGCTTGCATTCTTCATTGGTCTCATTCTGGCAAGTACGACAGTGGTCAGGGCATCGACTCATCTTAACCTCACCCGATGTCCAATCGACTTTGGGGTTGTGTTTAGTGTTTGAAGGTCCAGTCCATGGTTATGTAACAGTCTTTTGGAATTTTAAGATGTAATCTGCTTGTTAAAGCCTTACAACTTATTCTGGTATTTCAGGACTTTTTGTGCACAATGTCAGTATATGATTGAAAATGTTTTGTCATTATGCCTCAGTGGTTTTTACAGAATTAAACATATTAAACATAAAACAATTTTTTCAGTCTATACATTTTCCGAGGTTTTGAGAAAAATGTATGAACTGGAAAAATTGTTTTGTGTTTAATATGCTTAATTCTGTAAAAGCCACTGAGGCTTAACAACAAAACATTTTTGGTCCTATATTGACATTGTGTACAAAAAGTCCTAAAATGCCAGGATAAGTTGTAAGGCTTTAACAAGCAGATTATATCTCAAAATTCCAAAAGACTGTTACATAACCATGGACTGGACCTTCAAACACTAGTTGTGTTTTCAAAGCCAGGTAAGGCCTAAGATGACATCCTGCTTCCCAAGGCTTGTGATAGTGAATGTCGCACATTTGGAGTGGTCACGATATCATAGAACTGTCTCCAAGACCTCCAAAATGCTGCCTGCTTCATTTGACAAACCATCCACATTATACACTGGTATGGGTCAACTGAGTTGCTTTGTAGTCAAATGATGTCATTTCACAAAGTTGGAGCTGACGAAGAGGTTGGTCGCACCACTGTCCAGAAGAGCATTTATTGAGAGGATTTCGCTGGTATTGAGGGTTTGCATTGATATCGGAAGCTCGAAAGAGTTCATACTCAGGTTCGAAGCTACAATATACCATTCAGGGAGCTGTTTCTCCCAGTTTGGACGATTTTAAAAATGATTTTGAAGGGTTGGGCAAGGTAGTATGGCTGCAAGATCGTTCAAAGTAGGAGTCATCAAAGAAATATAATTTAATTCGTGCACTTCTTCTACTGACAACACTGCGAAATGATTACTACTAGACAATGGTGGATACTGTTCACTCATTGTCTGGGCCAAAATCCTCTACCACTTTGTTCGGGGCTTTGTCTTCTCGTTCCACCATTTCCCTTACATCGAGGGCCATGAACTCCTCCTGTGTGAATCCCTGTTTTTCTTCGAAGTCCATGTACTGGACATCGAATCATTTCGGGCACTCAGGTCATGCATGTCCAGGTTGCCCACATCAAAAGTACATGAGAGAGCTTGCATCCTTTGGCCATATGGGTGTGGAAACACTGGGTACTAGTGTTTAAAGGTCCAGTTGCATGGACTGAAAAAATGACCGCAACTGAACCGAACCCAACTGAATGCAACCGAACTGTCAGTTGCGGTTGCTCAGTTTTGGGGGTCAGTTGGGTTGCCAGTTGCCTCGATTCAAAATTATTTAAAAACCATTCAAAAACTGGTTGCAATCAGTTGCAACCAGTCTTCTGACTGTATACAAACTATTACTTATGTACTAGATATTACAGTAACAACAAGACAATAAACTAATGTACTTACTACTAATATCTACTATTTACACAATATATAATGAAAACAGGACAAGCCCGAAGGAAAACTATACATTTGGTGAGGGTTTATATACCCTGTGGCTGTGCACAGACCTTTTGGTCATGTGCTGCCACAAAAAACAAAGTGACCCCACTTTGCCTAATGATTCCCACAGCCACAAATCATCAACGACGCCACTTCAACCATCACCCACACCACCCACCGCCTACCTCAGAAGTCCCACCCATGAAGTGAGAGTGTAGAGGGCCCAAACGATGACTAGTGTCATTTGGGCCCTCAGGTATGCTTTGTATCATCTTTCTTTATTAATACTAACTAATTTGATCTCTTTTTTTACAGTCTTATGTCGTGTTACCCACCTCCCGCCTCTGTGCCCTCTCAGGCCCTGTGCCGCTGCTGTGAGCCTCTGCTCGCAGGGTGGCAACAGGTCCTGTTTCTGGACAACAATGCAACAATGACAAGGGCACCACCAATGACAATGTGGCCGCACTGCCGCCCTACCCAATGCTGCATTGTACAGCACCACCACCCCGCCTACAAGCCACTGCTCATAGGGGGAGATGATGGTGCTGATGATGATGGAACACAGGATGACAACAACAACAAACGCCAACAGACACCAATGACAACGAATGCCAATGAATGCCACTGAATGCCACCGAATGCCAACACCTCTGAATGCCAACACCACCGAACGCCAATGCCACCGAACGCCAATGCCAATGCCAGTGAGCACCCATGCCACCAAATGCCATCGCCAGGGAACGCCACTGCCAGGGAACGCCAATGCCAACGCCCAATGCCAATGAACAGTGGGGAAGTCAAACAAGTGGGGAAGGGGGACAAATGAACAGTGGGGAGACAATAACAACCGACAGGGGAACAACGACATGGTACCAACGACCCCCACTCTCGCCAGAAATGCGAGATGATGGGGTCGGTTTTTTTGTTTTTCTTACTTTTATTTTTATTCATTCTATTAACGACCTGTCACCGCCGTGAGCACCTGCTTGCAGGGTGTCTTTTAATTAGTTTTATTTAATATGATACAAATTTTAGTTAAGAGACAAAAATAGCAGGTAAAACCAGTTCTAACCGGTCTTTTGGAGGCAACCGAACCGACTGGGACCAGTTGTACCTGGTTCGGTTGCGGTTGCTCCAATTTGGGTGATGGTTGCAACTGGTTGCGGTTGCCGGTTGCCCATTTTGGGGTTGAAAAACCGGACCAAACCGGACCTTAAAACACTACTGGGTGCAGGAGGAATGTACCTCAACTGGTTCGAAGTCATTGCAATTTGCGGTGCATACCTCGAAAGGGGTGGAGGGGGGTTTGGAAGCCTTGTCAGAAGTCAATGAAACATGCTATTGCTCACTGAAGCCATTTTGTGGTGCAAGATGTGCTGCAAAGAGGCTCGAAATGCTTTGTTCACAATCCAATTTTCATCACACAAGATTGCAGCATCGTACCATTGTCTTGGATTCTCATCCGAGGGACATCCAGAAGTGAGGCAGGCAACATGGTCCTGAACCTTGGGATTGAGCCCTTGTCAAAATTTGAGGACAATGTGGGCTCCTTCGAAGTATCGTGCACGATCGATGATTTCACGAAAATCATCGACATACTCATCGACAGTTTGAGACCCCTGGAAGTACTTCAAGGTCTCTAGCTCAGTCCTCAATGTCTGAACCTCATTCTTTGGGCAAAAGGTGGCGATGAACTCGATGATGAACTCTGGCCATGATGCATAGGATAGACTCCCTATGGCTTGATAGCTGTGCATAATTCTGTCAACAAAACGCACTGCTCATCTGCTTTTCATGAAGGACATAGCCCACATGATTTTTGAATGTTCATCCTCAAACTGATGGGGTGCAAGCTGGAGGTACAGTTCGCATGAATTTAGGAATGAACGTCCTTTTGTACGATCACCCAAAAAGTCGCTCGGGGATGCAGGTTTGATCAAATGTGTTCCTTTCGTAGTCAAAGGTGATTCGCGAGGCAATTCAGGTATAGGAGAGAGAGGGGATCATTTAGACACAGGGTTCAAGATGCTGGTGGGTGTGCTAGCGTGGTTTGAAGCACTAGGGAGGATGTTAAACTCATCTCAACTCGCATTCACAAGGAACAGTTGATGCAGGGAATGGTTGATAGCCATGATATCACCTTCAAGCTTTCTCCACCACTCATCGGTTTGCTCAGTAGCCATTGGAATGTTATAGTAGGATAAGGAGAAAGAAGTGGAGGGAGGATAGGAGGATCCTACAAGCTGCGAGGAAGACTTCAAAAATGTACAAAATTTTTGTGGTCCAACTGACTGACTGGGGAACCTTGCTACTCTCAGTCCACCAAGACAGAGACTTTTCTTCTGTAAGGGCAACCTTACAATCAGAGCCTGAGCTCAATACCTGCAAGGGAAAACCAAAGAGAAAAGTCTAAGGTGTTTCCCTGCAGAGGGTGCTAACTATATACCTGGAACTGTGTGATGGAGTAAAATAATTCAGTCTCCATGTGGAAGTGGGACTAAGGAAGTGAGCACCGCCAGGGGCACATCAGAAGGTCATCCTGCTTCATCCTAATGCATTCAAAAGTCATTCCACAACTTCTGCGGCATTGTCGAAGTATGGGTGTGGTCGTAGGTGAGGGGTGGAGCAGTTCAAAGCAGTTCAAAGTTGTTCGAAGAATGTTCAAGGAGTTTGAAGAGTTCGAAGACTGTTCGAAGGGTTCGAAGTTTGCTCAAAGAATGTTCATGAACTTCATAGATGTTTGTAGGGGTTCGTGAGTGCTCATCGAGGGTTCCCCTTACAACCACAGGTTCACCTGTACCTGTGCTACACCCTACCCAGGAACATTTCCCAGCTTTCCCCCTGGATTAAGAATAGATGGCCAGGACTGTTGGGTTGAGGCTGCTCAACAACAATAGTCTAAAAATCATTGAGGACTTTTCCTTTCCCCACCATAGCTTACTTGTTGACAAACACAAAGCCAAACAATCCTGGTGCCATCTGCAACATGTAGCGGGCTGATAGTACTTATGCGAGCATCACCAAGTTCACACAGGAGTTGGAAAGCATTTCTTCAACATTTAAGAGTCTAATGAGTAGTCTCAATTTGAGATTCAAATGCATATCACAACATTCTACTCACAATACCAGCTGGGGCTGTTGCTGCTGCCACTGGTACAGTGGCAACTTTACCATTCACATTTCCATCCTGCCCTCCAGCAGCTGGATTCCGACCTGTCCAATGTATTGCTCTCTCAACCCCAGTTCCAGGCCCGATTTCCTCTTGCTCCTTGACAATAGCTTCCAGTTCTCAGACAAGGACCTGCTTTTCAGTAAGCTTTTTCTGTTTTCTGGCTAAGCTCGATGAAGGTGATCACAATATAGTGATAATTCCTTCATATAGAAATCCAACCTAGAATACACGAGTAATCAATCTATAAGTGGTATAGTGAGTAACCATAAGTGATCAGTGAAATAATATCTACTCACCTCAGTCTGTGTATAATGGACTGAGGTGCATGTGTCTACTATGTCTGATATATATACTGTGAGTATGACAATGGTGTATAGAAGAAAGGGATGTGTCAAGAACCGTTCCTCACCTGATCGGAACCCGCATCCATCCGACCCTGTTCTGCACATTGAACCCGACATTTGTCTACTCTTCCTGCTTTTGTTCCCGGCTGCCTTGCACTGCCCACACTGCTGTGCACCAGGCCACCTTGTACAGCACCCATGGCTGCCTTCCCAAGGCTGCCATCTCTTTTGCAAATTCGACTACAGATTCCTGTGCAGCTCCCACAAGGTAATTTATCTATGCAGTTGAGACACTGCCACAGTCTTTGTTTCCGTTCCGCCTTTATTCCAGACAACAGTATTTAAGCTTAGTTAGTTTTGCCTTGTATTCCTCAGTTCATATATCAACATAGACTCGACTTTAAACCTGCCAATCTAAATCTCCTTCTACAGCCCCTTCAGTGTATTTGGACCATTACAAATGGACCAACTAATGGTGGCTTTAAGATGTTTGAAATGGTCCAGCTAATCTGGGCCCATGGATTATAACAGACCATAGTAGATAAGTGGGCTCATGTGGTAGATATAAGGTCATGGAAATAGGATGGGCTTATGGGTGATATGAATACTGCTATAGGCCATTTGTCATGAATGGGCCCATGGGTCAAGTCAATACTGCAGTGGACCATATGATGGATGGGCCCATAGGTCATGTCAACACTGTAGTGGACCATATGATGGATGGGCCCATGGGTTATATTAATACTGCAGTGGACCATATGATGAATGGGCCCATGGGTCAAAGGAAGACACACAAGGGTCTCCGCAAGGTTGCATGTATTGGTGCATGGCATCCTTCAAAGGTTATGTTCTCTGTTGGGTATGCTGGTCAAAATATGTTGAAGTGCTAGCTCCACATCATTACATCAGAAGATAACCATACAAAAGTTCATTTGTCACCCAGTATGATATTGTATCACTAAATAAAATTGGAAATACAAATCATTCAGACTGGCACAGATGAGAAAGTCTTGGTCACTGTTGTCCACTCAGGCGATCTCATCCTCATCCTCTCATGAACATTACTTGGAGTCATTCCGACTGGTCGGCCTCTTCAATAACATGTTTGAGTCATATCTTTGCACATCAAGATCATCGAATTTCACTGAAATAATTTAGCCAGAAATTTCAAATTGACAAAATCTAAATATTACTTCTATTACAATATGCATCAGCTGCCATTGTTGCCATTTGTTCACAGTCAACTGCTAGTTGAACTGATAGTGAAAGTGGAGGAAGTGGGCCAGGATTCTGTTGGTTATAGATCGGCCAAATTGCCTTCATCTTTGCGAGATTGGGAACGTTCTGATTCTCATGGAGCTTCCTTGAAATCACCCACCAAAATTGGGCTCGGAGGTAGTCTGAAACAGTGTCGGTCAAGAAGAAAGGCGAGTTAGATGGTAATGACATGTTGAATCTGATGAATCTGACATAGACAACAGATTGTATTTATATAAATCAGAGGAGCCTTTATCTACTGATCACTCAAATCAATCTGATATCTGACATCCCAATTGTCAAGAATGTCTGGTGAAATGAAATGTCACTGCTATTGTTGTCCATCCCAATTCTGATCCCGATTTATGTTATCTTTCATCTATGAACATCATCTGAACATCATCAGTGACTTTGATCTCCGATACCGATAAGCGATCAATGATAGATGTTGATTTTTCTAATCATTCTCATCAATATCTATCATTACTCCCAACAATGAGTGCTCCAAAAGTAACATGCCAGGCAGTTGTTGATTATCTCTGCTCCCGGGCTAGAGCAGCTACACTTGAAGCTAAACAGCCTCATCATCAGTCGGGTCTCAATGAGTATTATCATATTTGGAAAGCCAGGATGAAGCAAGAACTTGTAAGTTGCATTACTCCTACACAACTACATTTTTATCCAGTGTTAGGGGATTCTGGAAATTATACTTGGATGGATGATCCTTGAGAACAAGTTCCTTTATCTCACCCCTTTTCAAAAAAGACTGCACTCCTTGGTCACTGACATATCAAGTTCGGACATTGGCACATTCAAGGGAAGCCTTTCGTCACTCAGGGAGGCTACTACCAACATCAACTTGACAAGGATTGTGGAACCATACCTCGATCCTTGGTGGATCACCAGTACTCCCATGATCATCAATCCAGACCTTTTCCCAGATGTACCAAGATTCCAGAACATGGTATGTAGCACTACATCTCATTATTAGATACTAGAATGATAATATTTCTTATTGATAACAGTTGGGGCCAGGTGTCAATGAAATTGCCCCTTCCTTCCAATCAAGGGTTTTGCTCAATGTCAGCCGAAGTCAGCAGGACTCATCGCTGGCATTGGGAATGGTACATGTGACTGTGGGAGAGCTCTTGATAGAAAGGGAAGATCTTGTAGATGATGAGGAAATCTCCGATGTGGAATGTCCAGTCTGACTTACCTTGCCTTTAACCCAATGATCAAAAGTAGATAATGGAGTCTTGATGATTGGAAGTCTGCTTATGGCTATGCAACTTATGTAACAATCAACATTGGATATATTTACTTGAAACTTGAGAGATGGTCAGATAACCAACCATGAGTGTCAACTGGAATGTATTGCCAGTGTTTATCTATGAAGGTGTCGTTGATTTTCCCTTTTTGAACAACACCAAAGCACAAGAATTCATGGATCTTCTCTGCTCACGGATTTTGTTCATGGTGGCAATCAGTCCTGATAACAATCTTTCAACGGAGCATAAATTGCAATATCTGGAAATGATTAGAGAAGAATCGGTAAGTGAACCAATGGGAAATGTCATTTCATTCAGTTTTCTAAAATCGGGCAGGCTGTGGGTCGACAATTCCTGTGGAAATGTTATCTGAAGAGCTTCCAGATTATAGTTCCAGAAGTTTATAAGCAAATGCATCATATTGTCAAGGTAGAGGAAGAGCCCCTTGGACTCCTTGAAAAGATTAGAGGATTGCATTTTAATTACTTGGAAGAACATCCCACCACTAGTGGCCAGAAAAGACAGCCCTGGTTCTCGATATCTTTGAACAACCAGTGGGGTATGAGTCTGGAGCAAGCACTTCGGGCACAAAGAGAATTTGTGAGTGATCCTCTTCATCTTGGATTTAATTTTAAATGTAACTGGACAATGCTCATTGTGATCATCGTAGAACATCACTGGTGATGAAAACACCAGCCAACACCATCCTATACTTCTGAGGGAACTCCTACCTGTTATGATGGCAGCATATTGAAACATGTTGGAGAGTCAAGCAAGAGTGGCTAGTATTAGGGCAGCTATACAGGATGATTTGAGATAATGGAGAGAGACTTACCTCTGGAATTGTATATTAGATCACCCTTATTTACATTTGGACCATGAAAGATATTTGAATGTATGTGAAACCATTACAACAATATAAAACAACCCGACAAAATGAAAATGACATAACAAAACGACCCGACAAAATGACCCAACAAGGTGATGACCAAACAAAATGACAATGTGGTTGGATTGGTTTGTCAGGGTATTTCATCGGGTTGTTTTGTGGGCTCATTTTGTTGGGTCATTTTGTTGGGTCATTCTTGTCAGGTCGTTTTGTCGGGTCATTTTGTCGGGTCATTTTGTCGGGTCATCTAGTGTCAGGTCATCTCTTGTTGGGTTGGGATACTTATCTGGTCATTTTGTCAGGTCATTTTGTCGGATTGTTTTTTTGGGTCATTTTATGGGGTCATTTTGTCGGATCATTTGTTCGGGTCAGGTTATCGGGTCATCTAGTGCCGGGTCATCTAGTGTTGGGTTGGGATACTTATCTGGTCATTTTGTCAGGTCATTTTGTCAGATCATTTTTTCGGGTCATTTGATGGGGTCATTTTGTCGGGTCATTTTGTCGGGTCATGTGGTGTCGGGTCGGGATACTTATCTGGTCATTTTGTCAGGTGGTTTGGTCTCACCATTTTGTCTTATCATGTTGTCGGGTCATTTGTCAGATCGTTTGTTTGGGTCATTTTATCAGGTTGTTTTGTTGGGTCATTGTGTCGGGTCATGTTGTCGGGTCATTTTGTTGGGTCATCTAGTGTTGGGTCAGGAGACTTACCTGGTCATTTTGTCGGGTCATTTTGTCAGATCGTTTTTTTGGGTCATTTGGTCAGGTCATCCAGTGTCGGGTAATCTAGTGTCAGGTCAGGAGACTTATCTGGTCATTTTGTTGGGTCATTTTGTTGGACCATTTTGTCTTATCATTTTGTCGGGTCATTTTGTCGGGTCATTTTGTCAGGTCATTTTGTCAGGTCATTTTGTTGGGTCATCCAGTGTTGGGTCATCTAGTGTTGGGTTGGGATACTTATCTGGTCATTTTGTTGGGTCATTTTGTCGGACCATTTTGTCTTATCATGTTGTTGGGTCACTTTGTCAGATCATTTGTTCGGGTCATTTTATCGGGTAGTTTTGTAAGATCATTTTGTGGGGTCATTTTGTTGGGTCATTTTGTCGGGTCATTTTGCATTTTGTTGGGTAATCTAGTGTCGGGTCAGGAGACTTATCTGGTCATTTTGTCTTATCATTTTGTCAGGTCATTGGGTCATTTTGTCATGTGATCATTTTGTTGGGTCATTTTGTCGGGTCATTTTGTCAGGTCATTTTGTCGGGTCATTTTGTCGGGTCATTTTGTTGGGTCATTTAGGGTTGGGTCATCTACTGTTGGGTCAGGACACTTGTCTGGTTGAAACAATACTACTCTAATCAATAATAACACCCAATTGAATAAATGACTTCCTTGCTGTATCAGCAAAATCCTCCCACATCACCTCCTGTTGTGCAGCATAGATCTTATGTCCACAAGAGTAATCAGCCTCTTTTCTCTTCCTCCACTCTGCTGCCCAATAATTGAAGTATGCTGTTGTCCATTTCATCTCATACTGAACAAGGGTGTTTTCCTCTGTCACTCGTTCAAACGCTGCTTTTGCTCTCAGCCAGTTCACCCAGTGAACTAGATATATCTTTAGTTTTACAAATCAGTCAATGTTTGATCCACTCACATTCTTTCATATAATTAGATGACAAACTGTCACCCTCGACATCCATATACCAGAACCATGGCAATGAATCATGCTTCCATCTGGACTCCTTTGGGTTTATCAAAGTAGTACTCATCTTCAGATGGCTCTGATCAAGGATTTGGAATCGATCTAGCATTTCTTTTGAAGCTCCCAATGACACCAGGGCTTCCCTACCAGCCCGATAGTTTTGAGCATAAAGTTGTAACACCTGGTCAGGAGAGTGAATACCAGCCCAAGATTTCGTCTTTCCTGTTTTAGGTCCTTTGGGTCAGATCTTCATAATGAACAAGAAAGCTTTCTTTCCCAGCATGAGCCTGATCCCTTTGAGGTTGTCGTTGCACTGCCCACTCCAAAGTTCTGTCTCAAGCTTTGCCAGCTCCACCAGGCCTCTCTCTCTGATTGCTTTGGAGGTCAGAGATGATGGCAATGCGATGATAGAAGTCTCAGGCCTGTTTCCCAATCCCACATCATTGAATGGGTTGGATGAAACAGGGCAAGAGATTAGATCAATCTCACCATTGTCATCAGTGACAAAGACTTTGGAAGGTTCATAGGAGGAACTGATATTTTCTGATGATGAGTCAGGTCAGAGAAAGTGATTTGCTTTCCTCTGATGATCCAAGATTCTTGTGAGAAGCCGACTTCATTTCTTAGTAATTTCGATTTGCTTGGTTGTTGTCAGGACACCACCAACTTGTCTCAGGTAACTTTGTAATGACAGCCTGTCACACGAAAGGAATGAAAATGCTGACAATAGCTTTATTAAACACTTACTGAGACTCTTGAATTGAGATCCCTTCCAAAAGGAATTCAACTGCAGAGACTTTGCCCGACGGCTGTTCTCAGCTCAATTGTAACTGCATCTTGGCTTTACCTGGGGGTGATCCAGGTAATGCTTGAGATCAGGGGATTGGAAATGAGAAATGAAGAGGACAGTACCTTGTTTGCATTTCAGGGCATAGTAATCCATACTCTTGACATTTTTATCCCAATTTTGTTGCGCCATCATCTCACCCTCTTGCCAAGCTTCTAAATCTGCCAGTGCTGCTGACTCAGTCAGTTTCTTATAGGATTCTTCCAACCCCTTCAACAAATTCATTGCCCATTTCATCTTCTGAACCAATGACAATTCTACATTAAATAAAGTAGTCAATATTCAGTGTAGGGGAAGGATGATGAGATATTTACTCATGCCGATTAGCTTCTTCCAGTTCGAGTGATTCATGTGGTCATCCAGAATTTCATTCCGATGGGCCATAGTCACACCCTTGGTGCTTCGGGATGTTTCATTCAAGACAGCCCAGAGTTTCCACAATTTTGCCATCAATTACACCATTCCCTGGCACATACGCCAAGGTATATCTTGGAAGGCAATCATCAATGTGTCCTACCACATGAAAGTCCCCGATCGCTCCTGTGATCTTAAGACCTTCTGGGATAGACAGAAAGGGTGACTGATTCACTCGGAGGAGAAAGTTGAATATCCACTGACAAAAGATGTCGTATATGAGTAGCAATCGATTGATCCCCTTCATCGTCTTGCTGTTCAGGGCTTTACAAATTGCATAGTCAATGTTTTTCTGCCTGTAAATTGGGATGAAAGGGCTTGTAAATTGAGGATTCATGATGGGAAGAGACTTACTGCTCTCCTTTTTGGAAGTCAACGGTGGCCTCAGGTTGAAAGAATCCATGCCGAAGACAAACCACCAATCTGATACCAGTTGCATCATAGCCAGCCACATTGACATTCCAATCAGCTTTGAACTCGTTGCATGTACAGGGAGGCTGCTTGAATTCCCTGGCTATCCTGAGGTGAGCCTTATAATCCAAGCTCTCTGTCATAAAGCTCTGGCCATTTGTCAGTGGCACGTCATCCTCGGGTCGTTTCTGATGTTGATGAGAAGCTGTAAAGTTCCCATCAATGGCAAAAGACTGAGTATAAACCCATCTAAATATCTTTAGTGTTTATCAGGGACTCGGTGTAAAAGTAGTGCTTACTGTTCTTTATCATTCTTCCAATCTTCGGGCAAATTAATCCCAACCTGTGGACAGGCGGGGCAAAGAACAGCAAGATCTCCGAGTCCTGGACTTTCAATGTTATGCCCAAATCCATGCCACTTCAGATGCTTGAGGTTTCAGAATTGCCTTGTACATTGGAGAAGTTCCCGATATCGGTCCTGGGAGATTACATGAGTATTAGTGTTGGGATGATCAGTATTTTGATGGGTGGGATGGAGCTTACTGGAATAGTTTCAGGAAAGCATGTGGAGGTAAATCTCCTCAGCTTCTGGTAGTAATCCCAAGCAGAGAATTTGCACTCCTGGTTTTTGGCAAGGAAGGAATCTAGACCTTCAAATGTGAACAAGGTCTTGACTTGCTTGAAGGAGGCAGGGAAGAAGTGCAGATCAAGGGCCTGTATATCATCAGGTATGTGTCCAGGGCACCTGCACCATTGGATTGGAAGATGGTGGACACCATTGCTATGAACGATGACTAGTACATTCTTCACATAGGTAGTTTTATCCCTAACATCTCTCTCCAGCAACGATCCGTCATCATCCAATTCCATTTGAGAGAAAGGAACTGAGCTGAACTCGAGGTCATCATCATCATCATCCAATAACTTGGATGGGAGATCAGTAAGGCTGAATTGCTGTTCATCCTCACCCTTGTCTTGGTGGGAGTCATCGCTGGGGTTTGAGGGGCATAGCTTCCCACCATGACCAAAGTGAAGGGTAAGACCGGCCTGTAGGAGGGTGGAATCTTTGAAGTACTCATTTTCCCAGTGTTGAATCTTGTGAAAGGGGTTGTTCCAACGAGCCTTCTGACAACAGTCCTTGCAAAACATCGGATGTCCAAGACAGTCCAAACAATGCCAGTCTCCCGATGACCCACAGCTGCCGCAAAGCATCTCAATCAGAGGTGCCTTGGATGAGAGAATACGTGCTAAATAGAACTTCCTTTTATGCAGGTAATCCCTCATGTAGTCATTTTGTGACTGAATACAAAAGGTCAAAAAGGTATCGAGGGCCAAATGGGTAATGCTCTCACCTTAGACTTTGGAAGTTGGAGGGGTTCTAAGAGCACATTGTCAAAGTTAATATAATATTTTGTCTATCTTCAACTGAAATCGAGGGAGTCAATCCTTTGATAGGTTTGGAAGGGGACTTGGATGGGGACACAGAGGAGTGTAAATTTTGCTTGCTAACTTTTGTCTTCTTCACCAGGCCTCGAGCTGTGTAATGGCTGGTAGTGCTGATAATTAGAGTGTCACCACTGGCTATATTTCTGAGATTAGGATTGAATTTCTTGTGGGGCATGAGATGTTGGTTGCTTGTGTGAACTGCTGACTAACCATCAATCATCAGATGCGAGGGTCCCAGGGCAATTCAGACCTGCTGGTGGTGCCAAAGAAATTCATTCACTGTCATACCTAAGAATTCATCACTTCGTGGTTATTGATATCGACTGATCGATAGATGCCTATGATAGTATTTCGAGAGCATTCCAATGAAATGTGCAAATCATCACCATGTTTCCTCCCCATCAGCAAAATTCCTCACAGCAAGAGCTTTTTGCTCAAATTGCTCAGCAACTTGTTGTTCTGATTGTCAACATTGTCATTCCTGAAACCTTGAAGATTATACAGCAGTATTATTTCAAGGAGCCATGTTACACATCAATTCTCACAGGGCAGGCTTGGGTCAATGAACTACTCCACGGACATCCAAAGTGCATTTGCACAGCTCTTGGAATGAATAAGCATGTTTTCAGGGCTCTCATGTCTGAATTACAAGGGATGGGCCATGGGGATTCCAAGTACATCACTCTCGAAGAGCAGCTTCCTATTTTTCTATATTGTTGTGTCACTGGTCTTCCTATCCGCCATCTTGAGGAACGGTTTCAACATGCTCCCGAGACAATATCTGTGTAAAGAATTCATTTATTTCTGTTATCATCATTTTGGACTCATAGGTTCACAGATACTTCCGTAAAATGGCTCGTATCTTTGCATTTGCTCCTTTCAATTTCAAATACATAAAACAAATATCCCCCGACAATCCACCTTCATCATGACTTTTCAACAATCCAAAATTATGGCCTTTTCTCCGATGTGCCCTTGGGGCAATCGATGGTAGCCACATCCATGCCACTGCTTGTGCTGAGTCTCATGAAGCATGGCGCAACTGGAAGGGCTTCATATCACAGAATTCCTTGTTCTGTTGTTCGTTCGATCTTCTTTTCACATATGTCCTTACTGGATGGGAGGGCTCTGCATCAGATGCCCGAGTTTATGAAAGTGCGATCTCTGATGATCTAATCTTACCTGATGGATCATATCTCCTTGCCGATGCAGGCTTCCCACATTGCAAGGAGCTTCTTGTTCCCTACCGCGGCATCCGTTATCATCTTGCTGAATGGGGGCATGCCTCATTATGGTATGTTTGTGTTTTTCAGTATAAGGCATGCCTAAATTCATGAAATGTCCAGCCCACAAAATAAAGAGGAGCTTTTCAACTTGCATCACGCTCAGGCAAGAAATGTAATCGAGCACATTTTTGGAGTTCTCAAGAAGCGCTTTCACATACTTTTGATTGGACCAGAATACGACATGACGATCCAAGCACAAATTCCAGCAGCATTGTGTGCTATACATAATTTTATTCGCATTCATGATCCTCAGGAAGAAGAACCTGCAGGTGAAGAATATCCAAACCAAGGTGGCCACCCTGGTGATGGTTTTGTGCGACAAGCCAGCAATGTAGAAGACAACAACCTGAATGGGGCGGTTGCGGGTTGGCGAAATGAGATTGCACAGTCAATGTGGAATAGCTATCAGGAGATTTTGTGAGAAGGTGAGGCCGGTGACGACGTTGATGAATTTTTGTACAATACAGATGTAGAGTAATACAGTGTACAGTACAGTTAGTGTACAAAAATTTAGGATACGGCTGGCTGCAAGATTGTTTGGAGAGCATAATGCAATGTATTTTCCCGCTGCACGTCAGACATGGCTATGAGACTACTGGCAGCATTTGGATTATTGCTATAATAGAATGAAAGAGCACCTTGTTCATTATCATCAATATGGTCTGCATTTTTGATCAGCTCCATTGCCAACTCGATTCGCCGTGCATCCGATTGAAACAGGCTTTGTTGCATAGTCATATTAAGATTGTTGATGGCCCCAGTTGCTCCAATGAGAGCAGAGATGCTTGTATTGGTCTTCATTGATGTCATTGCACTTGATTGCAGCTTCAAAGCAGTTTTGGACCCCAATGCCCGTTTGCATTTTCCCAATGACTTCGATTTCACTGAGGAGCTGATGCTGGGGTAGGGGGATGTGAGGATGCTGACATAGGGGGATGCAAAGATGCCGAAGCAGGGGGCTGTGAGAATGCTGATGTAAGGGGATGCAAAGGGGGCTGTGAGAATGCCAAAGCAAGAGGGGCTGAGGATGGAGTCATTGTTGAGACTGATAGGATAGAGAGCAAAGATGAAGCTGTTGCAGATAGTTGGCCTAGTAAAGGACATGACAATGTTGATGGGAGGGCTGGATCAACAACATCCATGAAAGTCAAGCCATCTTGCGGGGCAGGAAAGATGATCCTGGCTGAAGACAAAGGGGCAGCATGTCCAGTCTCGTTAACCTCACCATTCCCATCAATCGAGAGGTTGGGAGGGGCTTGGGCAGTGCCCTTGTGTACAAATTGACCTTTCATAATAGATTTCTCCATGATCGCTTGCATTTTCACATATTGTGGAAATGATGCATTGAGGAGCTGACGACAGTACCTTTTCTGTGATTTGAAGGTTAGATACATATGAAAATAACAATATAATAGCAACGTACCCATTCCTTCCCTAAATCCTTCTCAAAATCCTTGTAATGTTGAAGCTCGGCACTTGTTTGTGCCCAGATACCTGATCCAGCAGGCATTGCACCCATTCCTGACCTTCCATAGTAATCCTCAACCACCCTGTACATATCTTTATAAATGGAGGAAAAGGATGTAGAATGATTATGTCACACACCATAGTAAACTTGGCTTTGATGGCAGCTATTGTTCTCGGAGAATGTGGGTGCTTGGTGTCAAGATGCAGTTTAGCTGCCATCCAGACAACTGGCTTGAAGTTCCCTGGAGAGCTGGCTTCAGAATGGTGGTTGTCCAAGAAAGCAACAAGGTCTTCAATTTCTTGATCTGACTACTTATTTGCTTGAGTCTTCACTGCTTCAGATGTTGTGGCATCATCAGCATTGATGGAGGGGAGCACATCCATAAGGATAGGGAGACAGATCTGTACAGCAGCAGCAGCGTAGTGAAGAATGTGTTGGTGTAGATTATCAATTGGCATATAATCGATACCTAGAGACATTGCGGGAGGGAGGTGGCAAACGAATTCTTTTGGCACCCACCGGCAGGTTACCGTAAAAAGGAAATTTCTCAGAGTCACATGATGTTAGGTGCAAGTCAACAAAGTCAGGTAAATGTTAACAAACTGGTCAAAATGTCAGGTCAAAGTCATGTCAGAAAAATGTGTGACCTGACTTTGACCTGACATGTAAAACATGCTCACTCTAGAAGATGTATATCAGACCTTAATACAATAGTGTAGGGTACCTATTATAAAAGAATGCAAAGCTAGTAGTAGTAGTAGTAGTAGTATTCAAGTAGTATTGAAGAAGATGGTAGGGAGATTTAGTGGCTATCACATGACTATACACAATCATGACGTATCAAGTCTATCACACAAATGACATTTGTACAATATTCTAACTCCATAAGTTCTGAATACATTGTTAGACATGTTAAGAATTTAAGGTTTTAACTCAAAAACTCCAGTTTTGCTTTGTTCAGAACATAAGTAGATGGTGATGTACGAACTGCAATTTACATTAGATCAGAAACTTCTAACCATGAAACAACCAACAACACTTGTTCCTCATGATCTCATCTTATCTTTGAAGAATGTATATTATGGGGATTTATGATTTAGACAATGGTTTTTTTCTTATGCCTTTTTACAACCAAACTATCTAGAAGTGATGCCAACTGACTTGAATATATGACTTCATACTACATGACAAAAAGAAAGTTGACAAGTGGTTAGATTAAACTGAAAGATTGGTCTCCAAATGATCACTGATATGATTTCTGAGCATTTCTGAGCATTCCTTGGAGCATCAGTGACTGGACTCATACAATTAGGGGCTTTTCAAGACTCATGATCAATGGATTAATTAATGATCGACAATGATTGACAATGATCGAAATTGATCAACCATGATCGACCATGATCGACAATGATTGGTATAATTGATTCCATAATGAAATGATTTCCCATGCATCCTGATTTGTACTTGTTTCAATACCACAACACCAAACATACACTTATCCACCATCACATCACATACATTACATCACTATACGTTATGCCAGCTGAAGCCCATGTTCCTCCCGAACTCATCCACTTTAAGCTGACAGGGCAAGATGTGGAAATCCTAGAAGCCAGAAAGGAACAATGGCGAGAGGGAGATCGTTCACAGCAGAACAAAATTGGTCAGAAAGTTTATGACAAAATGAAGAAAAAGAATCCCCACTGGTCTAGGGAAGATAAGAAGTTGAGGAAGAAGGTCAGTTCATGAATTGGAAAGTATTTTGCAACAGTTTTGAACAGGGCATTTTTGAACAGGGTGTATATGCTTGGTTCCATACATATGGAAGAACTAGAGAATCATCCGAGAAATTTAAGGGGATCAAGAAATGGACAGGTAGAAGGGTTCTTGCCGTTCAGGCAAAAGGGGAGTTAAAGGAAACAATTCAAGGAAAAATGGGTGGATGGGTAGAAGATACTTCATGCAAGGCGGACAATCAAAAGGCATTTGGCACATACCAGAAGGAGTTGAGTAACCTTTGGGGGAAGACATTGGAAGCAGAGAAAAGGAAGATGGAGGACCTGGCTGATATATGGAATCAAATGGGTCCCCCAGCTGAGGAGCAAGCAAGGTAGGTCATTCACGTTGAATATTGGTATTATCAATACTAATGCAGAACAGGAATGCAAAACAGGCTCATAAGCATGTGAAGTCCTTCTGCAAGCAAATGAAAAAGTCTTGTGGAATGGACTGTTTGGTATTAACATGCCACAAGGAAGTGAATGGAGTACTTGTCACGAATGTGTTAAGTCTTTTCACTGTCTGAATTTGTTTCTGCCAGTTAAACCTTTTTCTTTGTAGGCATGAATTTATGGGAGATCTCAGAGGGAAGTCTTTCTTCCAAGCAAACAAAGATTGGGATACCAAGCCAATCATGGGGCTTCTAAACATGCATGCAAAGGAGATGTATTGTAAATGAATTAATTTCTCATCAGAAAGATTCAAAATAATTGTCTTTTGTTAGCTGCAGCTGAAGAAGCAAAGTTCCAAGTTCCTATTGGAACCTCAAGTCAAAAGCCATATGTTCAGTTGGATATGGATGCTGATGGGAATCCATTGCTTCCTGAGCCTACTGACTGGCCAAGCAAAGGAATGGATAAGAAAGCATTAATCAGGTCATATGTCGGGTCAGCATATCATGAGTGGGTCAGCAATCATTTGTTCATTTTCATCCCTGATGACTTGTCAGGTCTGGCTTGCAGTAATGAACATGCCATCCCTCCTTGGATGTCATTCATTGAAGATGCCAATAAGTACTTTGAGTCAGATCAGGTTCCTGATGGTTTCAAGCTTATGGATCCATCGAAGATGAAGGACTGCCAGATCAAGGAGATTTTGACGTTTTGGTGCACTAATCAGGAAAGCAATGGATTCAGTTTCAAATTCTATCAGGACAAAAAATTGAAGGGAAAGAAAAGATCCAGAGATGATTCCAATTCCAATTCCAATTCCAATTCCAATGCTGATTCTGATGCCAAAACACCAAGCCGCCCAAGCCACCCAAGGACCAGGAAGAGTGAGAGGGAGGGTAAAGGCAAAGAAAAGAGGGCAGAGAAGCCTGAGGAAAGGTGGACTGACCATATTGTTCCAGATTCAAGACGGCGTAAATGGAGGGCTGCCACATTAAACAAAGTTGAGGAGTCAGGTGAACTGTTTGATTTCACATTGGTTGATCAGATGGAGTCATCGGAAGAGGAAGATGTAATGCAGGCCGGACAACTGAAAGTCGGGCCAAGCAAGACACCAATTCCGATCGCAGGAAATTCCAAAGATAGCAAGATGTATCCAGTTAGGAAACAGCAGAAGCTCAGCCAGGTGAAGGAACTTGTTTGAAAGAGTACAATGCAACCATTAAGCAAACAGACTGGTAGGGCCGTGGATACTGGGAAGAGTGCCAACACTGCGACAAAGGAGCATGAGATTCAGGGGGGGGATCAGCAAGAACCAGAGATGATGCAGAAAGGAAAGGTGATGAAATTGAGGTTGGCTGAGAAGATAAAGGAACCACCAAAGAAGAAGGCAAAAGTTTCTATCGATGTTCCTACTCATTCACAGTCTTCGAGTAAGCTTGGTCTATTTTGTCCAAAATAATGAATAATTGAAATGTCCTGCAGTTTTAAAGCCCCCTCAAAGGTGGTCTACTCGAAACACAACTGAAAAACCAGTACCAATAAGTGAGCAGTCTAATTTAAAGATAATTCCAAAGAAGGCAGAGATGAAGAAACCAAAGGGAAGGAAAATGTAAAGATAGAAAAGTATCCAGACAAGCATAGTGGCCTTTTATTTTAATTTTCAAACATTCATTATAGGTATTTTTCCTTGCATACAGTAAGTATGAACCATTTATTTGTTGGGGTTATGACATGACACAACTGCCCATGACCCAATAAAATGACCCGATAAAATGACACAACAAATGAACGGGCAGAGGAGTAACACCAAATGATCCGATGAGATGACCCAATAGAATGACCTGACAGAATGACATGAGGAAATGACCTGACAGAATGAACCAACAGAATGACCCAGCCTGACAAATGACCCAACAAATAACCTGACAAATGACTCAACAGAACCATGTCACAGATGACATGACAACTGACCTGACAAGATGACCTGACAAAATGATAGCATAGAATGACCAGAAGAATGAAAAGACAGAATGATCCTACAAATGGCCCGACAAAATGACCTGACAGAATGACCCGACAGAATGATCCGACCAAATGACCTGACAGAATGGGCAACAGGAGGACCCGACAGGAGGACCCGACAGGAGGACCCGACAGGAGGACCCGACAGGAGGACCCGACAGGAGGACCCGACAGGAGGACCCGACAGGAGGACCCGACAGGAGGACCCGACAGGAGGACCCGACAGGAGGACCCAATGACTGACCCAACAGAATGACCAAACAGAATGACCCTACAAATGATCCCAAGGAATGACCCGACAGGAGGACCCGATGACTGAGCCGACAGAATGACCAAACAGAATGACCCTACAAATGATCCCAAGGAATGACCCTACAAATGACCCCACAGAATGACCCAACAGCATAATCCAACAAATCATTGAAGAAATGACCCGACAAAATAACCCAAAGTAACAGAAGGAATGAGCCAATGCAATGAGCCAATGCAATGTACCGATAGAATAACCCCATAGAAAAATCCAACAAATCATCAGAGAAATGACCAAACAAAATGACCCAACAAAACACAACAAATGACCCAAAAGAATGACCAGGCAGAATGATCTGACCGAACGACCCGACAAAATGACCTGACAGAATGAGCCCACAAATCACAAGACCAAATGACCTGACTGAATGGCCCAACAGAATGACCCAACAGAATGACCAGACAGAATGAGCCTACAAATCATGTGACCAAATGACCTGACTGAATGACCCAACAGAATGACTCAATGAAATAACCCGACAGAATGACCTGAAAAATCAGCCGACAAATGATGTGACAAAACACAACAAAATTATGAGGATAGAATGACCGGACAGAAGCACCCGAGAGAATGACACAACAGATTGACCCAGCATAAATCACCCCACAAAATGACCGGATTGAATGACCTTACAAATCACCCAATGGAGTGACCTGAGAGAATGACGCGACAAAATGACCCGACGAATGACCAGACAAAACACAACAAAGTGACCCGACAATATGACCCGACAGAATGACCCGACAGAATGACCCTACAAAATGACCCAACAGAATGAGCTTACAAATGAACTCACAAAATGACCCTATGAGACAAAATGTCCAAACAAATGACCACACAAAATGATCCGAAGAAAAATGAGCTGACAGAATGACCCGACAGAATGGGCCCACAGAATGACCCAACAAATGAACTTGCAAAATTACACAACAAATGACCAGACAAATGACCCGACAGAATGACTGGACAGAATGACCCAACAGAATGACCCAACAGAATGACCTGACGAAATGACCATATGAATGACCCAACGATATGACCCGACAGAATGACCCAACAGAATGACCCTACATATGACCCAACAAAATGACCTGACAAAATGACCCAACAGAATGACCCGACAGAATGACCAACAAAAGGACCCGACAGACTGACTATACAAATGACCTGACAAATGACCTGACAAATGACCCAACAAATGACCCCACAGAATGACCCAAAATATTTTTGGGGTTATTTGTTGGGTCATTTGTTGGGTCAGTCTGTTGGGACCTTTTGTGGGTCAGTCTGTCGGGACCTTTTGTGGGTCATTCTGTCAGCTCAATCTGTCGGGTCATTTTGTTGGGTCATTTTGTTGGGTCAATCTGTCGGGTCATTTTGTCAGGTCATATGCAGGGTCAATCTGTCAGGTCATTCTGTCGGGTCCTATTGTTGGGTCATTCATTGGGTCATTTTGTCAGGTCATTCTGTCGGGTCATTCTGTCAGCTCATTTTGTTGGGTCAGTTTTCATGGCATCTGTCGCAAGGTTCTGTTGAGTCATTAATCGGGTTATTTGTCAGGTCATTCTGTTGAGTCATTTTGTGTTTGTTCGGGTCACTTGTTGGGTCATTCTCCCGGGTCTTTCTGTTGAAAGACCCTACGAATGACACCACAGAAAGAGCCGGGAGAATGACCCAACAAATGACGTGAGAAATGATGTGAGAAATGACCGGACAAATGACCTGACAACACCACCCGACAAAATCACTAAGGTACTGATCAGACCCAAGGACCCATTGGAATGACCCAAGAGAATGACCTGACGAATGACAAGACAAAATGACCCAACAAAATAACACTAAAAAAACTCAACAAATAACCCAAACAAATAACCTAACAAAATGACATGACACAATGAATGGACCAATGTCCTGACAAATGACCCGACAAATGATCCAACAAATGACCACACAGAATGACCCGACAAAATGACTGAAGAAATGACTGGACTGCAATCCTGCCAATCACAAGCTGGGCCAAGCAAAACATCAATTCCAATCTCAGGAAATTCCAAAGATAGTGAGAAGTATCCAGTTAGGAAACATCAGAGGTTCAGCATGGGGAATGAACTTGTTTTAAAGAGTAGGATATGACCATTAAGCAACCAGATTGGTAGCACCTTGGATAGACAAGTGCTCATACATAAAATGACCCAAAAAAATGACCGAACCAATGGCCAGACCGAATGACCCAAAGAATGACCTTACAAATGAGCCGACAGAATGAGCTGACAGAATGAGCCGACAAATGAACCGAAAAAATGACCTGACAAATGACCCAACAAATGACCCAACAGATTGACCTGATAGAATGACCTGACAAAAGGACCCGACAGACTGGCCCTACAAATGCCCTGACAAATGACCTGACAAATGACCCAACAAATGACCCCACAGAATGACCCAAAAGATTTTAGGGTTATTTGTTGGGTTATTTGTTGGGTCAGTCTGTCGGGTCCTTTGGTTGGTCATTCTGTTGGGTCAATGTGTCCAGTCATTTGTCGGGTCATTCTGTCAGGTCAGTGTGTTGGGTCATTTGTCAGGTCATTTGTCGGGTCATTTTGTCGGTTCATTTGTTGGCTCATTCTGTCGGGCCATTCATTCAGGTCATTTGGTTGTGTGATTTGTAGGCTCATTCTGTTGGCTCATTTTGTTGGCTCATTCTGTCAGATCATTCTGCCCGGTCATTCTTTCGGGTCATTCATTCTGTTTTGTCAGGTGATTTTGTTTGGTCATTTCTTCGATGATTTGTTGGGTCTTTTCTTGGGTCATTTGTAGGGTCAGTGAAGAATGACCTTGCAAATGAGCCCACAGAATGACCTGACAAATGAACCGACAAAATCACCCAACAAATGACCTGACAAATGACCCAACAGAATGACCCGACAGAATGACCTGATGAAATGACCAGATGTATGACCGAATGATATGACCCAACAGAATGACCCAACAGAATGACCCTACATATGACCCGACAAATTGCCCTGACAGAATGACCCAACAGAATGACCTGACAAAAGGACCCGACAGACTGACCCTACAAATGACCCGACAAATGACCCGACAAATGACCTGACAGAATGACCCAAAAGATTTTTAGGGTTATTTGTCGGGTCATTTGTAGGGTCAGTCTGTCAGGTCCTTTTGTCAGCTCATTTTGTTGGGTCAATCCATCTGGTCATTTGTTGGTTCATTTTATCAGGTCATTTTATGTACTAAAGATTGCATGCAGTAACCCATAAATGTGCATTTACTACTATCATACCAAAGCTGTTGACAATAATCAATTTAACACTATACATTACAATAATGTTTCTCAGTTATACTGATGAATGCTGTCCAATTCTTCATCAGATTCATCGATTGCCATCACAAAAGAATCTGCATCATATTCATCTTCCATCCCTGACGCTGGAGATTCCATTATCCTGGGCATGACCATCCTCAGTCGCTCAGCCTCCTGTTCCTTTGTTAATGCACAACCACTCTCATCTACATTCTCAACCTCTGGCATGGTATTCAATGCAACCTCCGGGGCTACCACTTGTGAACCCATCTCTCAATCTTCCTGACCACTCACCAAAACTGCATGGGATGGTCCCGCAACAGGTCGTGCTTCCTCCATTGCAGTGTCAGAGGTTTGATGATACTGACTGGAAGGATTTGGACTTGGTGTAATCCTGAGTTTGTTCAGCTGTAACATGCTGGGCTGAATAATGTCATTGAAGACTCTTGAACTCCTTGGAGTGATAAAGGGTGATGTGAAATCATTAGGGGGATAAGGTGAGGGATATGGGACAATGTTCATAGAATGTGAGGGATAGGGTGATGACAAAAAGTGGGATGGTGGCATGCTGAGATGCTCCATGGCACCTCCATCCTCAGGCGTTTGGCGGTCAGAGGGCGTTGTAGGTTGGGACATGACTTTGGTCAATGTTTGCTGATGCTGTTCCAGGAGTGCAGTATGGGCATTGTGGTTGCTGATAAGCACCCTTTGGCTCATTTCCATTGCTACCATCATCTCCTTCATCTTCCTCATCTCCTCTCAAATCTCTGTCCCCTCCTTTGTCAGTCAGTTATTCTCCCATTGAAGCTGTTCCACCATTGCCATTTCGCCCTCAACACTCGCCTCACCATTGTTGACAACTCGGACAGCCTCACTGACCTGTTCCCCTTTCCAACTTACAAAGTAAAGGTACTCCGATGGTACCTGCCCCAATGGATGCACTGTTACCACCCCTGGACTCCCTTGGCAAGTCTCTCCACCATCTGACATGGCTTCGTCCTCCTCCGTCTTCCTGGATTTCAACTTGGATCAACTTCTTGGCTTTGCTTTTCCTTTTGCCTTTGGTGTCGCCACTGCTGTCCTTGTTGGTTTTGAAGTCATCCCTCTCTTTGGTATCACTGGTGGCTTTGGCATCGATCCCCTGCTTGGGGTTGATGAAGTCTTAGCTGCCTCAGGTGGCCTTGAAGTGCTTCTGGTCCTGGTTGATCGGCATAGGCTTGGGTTTGATGAGGAGGGTTCCAACATGTTCTCATTGCCCAATGCAGGTGTTGTTGGGGTTGCTAGTGGTTCTGACTTGATGACCTGGGTCTTTCCTTCCTTTGTCAATGTCGCTTTCCCTCTTGTCTGCCACTCCCCAGCAACCTTTGTACACTTCTGCTTGCGACCTCGACATGACAAACAAGTGGAGTTGCCCGCATACACACATCTCACCTCCAGCTTCACACACCTTGCGCAAGCCTCTGAGTTGCCCAAATTCAGTGTATGCACGGTCTCTGTTCCAGGCTTCATGCTTGATTTTGACATTGTTGCCTTGGGTTGTGATGTTCTTGAGGGTTGTGATGACCCCTCTGCAAGCTGGTCAACCTCCTCTGAATCCACATCCATCACCTCTGCTGTATCCTTCTGCTTTCCTTTAACATCCACCTTCATCCTGCTCCGTCCTCTGTCTCCTGCTTCTTCCAATGGGGCCTCTTCCTTTCTTGCCTCATCAGAAGAGTCATTCACATACTCACTGCTTTTGGTACAAGTCTGTGAACAGCTCCTCCATCCCTTGGGAGTCATTTTTGAAAGCTGGTATTGTTTTGATGGATCCACTGTTATTCTGGCCAAGGGAATGCTATGATGACTTGCAGCCGGGCCATTTGAAGTGGGAGGTGGGGGAATGATTTGTAAGATTTCATCCCTCAAATGAATCTGGATGTTGCCTGGGATGGCGATTGGGTTTATTATAGAGGCAGCCACTCCATTCTGAACTGCATGAGGTACTATATGTAATTCAATATGTAGATAATTTAAGCTAAACTGAGTGAAACCTACCTGGTGTCTGACACCCTTCTGAAAACCACTCCCGAGTACTGCTGCCCTCCTCTGAAAGCATCGGGTGGTACCACAACAAGGGGTCCTCCCACTTTATCTTGCCAAAGTGGACTTCCATTCCTTGAGTATCAGCTCGGTCAAGCTGCAAGGCCACGCTGATGAGCAGATGAGATGGGACAAAGTCATATCGGCTGTCTCCCTCACATTCCAGTACATCTTGAGCACCCAATGAAGTAGTGAACTAGGAAATACAGTTAGAAAATAATTGACAGGTAAATTGAGTTAACTTACAATCCAACTCTTCAACTTTTCCTCATTTACTGTATAGCCTCGGCCATGTTGTAGAAGAATGATCTCCAACTTGCACTCGTCAATCCATACCAACAACTGTTGCCCGACAAGGGTATTCAATCCCTGATTTGATAGAAATGATACGTTATAGGATGGAATTTGGATAGTTAACAAACATACTGGTGAGTTTGGAAGTTCTTAAGGAGTAGCAAAAGATCTTCATCACCTCCAAAGATGGCCTTTGTGACAGATCGATGGAGATGCAGTTGAATGGAAGGGAGGATGTCATTAATGTAAGATTTGGCAACTTGATTGTAGGAAGGCATTTGTAGAGTTGATATCCGAAGCTGAAGGGAGAATGACTGAATGATGTTGAAGTACTGGATCAGTATTGTTTTCGAGAATCAGATCGGAACCACATGGTAAGTCAATTGATCGATCGAGAACGCTTGTACTAAAACAATTCAAACATCCCCAAACCCAATATTCCAATGCCAAAGATCAAGGTAAGTGAATTGTGATACTAATTTACTTGTAATTACACTGTTTTCAGGTGGTCCCAAAATCAAAACAACCTGCTCTCTCAATGCCAGACTACCAACCCTCCTCCAGACTGACAAAGCATCGAAAGTTGGACGTATCTTTGGATGGCAGTACCTCTGCTGTCCCCAACCCCAACACAGCTCCACTAACTCTTTCTACTGCTAAAATCGAGCCTCTGATGTAACTGTGGCAGCAGAGCCCACAGCCAGAGTCTGGCATTTCCCTTAGTGGTCACGTGACCTTGTAGATAGACATGTGTGTGTGTAGATAGAGAATTGAGCCTTGCCTGTCCATTTCCACAACTCATGTCTAGTAGTAGACGCGAGCCCTGTCTGAGCTGTCTCGTCTGGTAGCAGACACAACACTAAGAGTCTAGCCAGCTCCATCTGGTGACAACCGGTCAATTTGACTCTGCGCATTCAGTCATGGCTCCATACCATCGAGCTTACAACTTTACTGGTGAACCAGGTGCCACCAAAGACCCAGCCGACTGGCTAGCAGCTCTCGAGACCAACATTTACCAATCCAATACCAATTGAGAGAAGGTTGACCTCTTTGCTAGCAAGCTTTTTCAGGGCTCTCCCATAAAGAAATGGTTCAACAAGCTCCCAAACGAAGGTCACAGACAATGGGATATTTTTAAACAGGAATTTGAGTCAAAGTGGTGTAACAAGATGGATACTGATACTCCTGACCTTGGCACAGTCCCAATGCCTCGTTGCACTACTTTCCACTGATGTCCCTAGCATTAAACCCATTCCCTCCATTGCTAGCACCCTCCCACCACCAACCAGGCCATCTACACCCACCATCATAACAGTACATACAGAACCTCCAGCTATAACTACAACACACAACTACTACACTGAGGAAGAAGTTCACAACCTACTAATGACTGCCCAACTCAAAGGGTATGAAGGATTTGAGGAAGGTCGAGAAGTGGGAAGAACAGAGACAGAGAAGTTGAGGAACAATGAAACAGCCATCCATGTCCACACGAGCACCCAAACAATGGACAACTACACCATCGACTCAAGCACCCAGGCCACCACCTCCACTGCCAACGCCGTTACGCAAATGGCACTCAACGACGAGCCGCCACATCTACTGAACGACGTGGGGACATCTATGGAGCATCCTAGCACCTGTGAAACAGCCATACAGGCCAACAATGGCCCTCAGCCCACCCTCCTGACCGCTTCTCCCTCCAACGAGCCCACCAGACCTGCCATGTCACCCCTAGCAATGGCCCCATCAGTCCCATCAACGACGACAATGTCATCGACAACTGCCACAACCACTACATCCCCAGCTTTGAAACAGCCACCAGCACCTTGGAAATGGTGTCATTTGATGCCAGCCAAACCCACAGCACCCCAACAGACTCCCCAGCTCTGTTTTCTGCACCCTGAGCTGCCTGTTACCACTGCCATGTCATCATTGACAACGGCTACCACTACTGCTTCCCCCACTTCAAACCAGCCCCAAAGACTTTGGAAACAACACCACACCCTGCCTAGTTGATATACAGCCCTACTGCAGCCTCTACAGCCCCTCGTCTCACGTCCAGAACCGCCTGTTGCCACCACCACATCGTTTTCAACAACGGCAACAAATTTGGCTGCAACCACCCCCACAATGACAACCTGGGCAATGTCTGGCACTCAGATGACCGCTAGCACCCCAGAGATCCATCATCAGGCCCTAAACAACATACATAAATGGTCTATAGCCCAACAAACGACGTTATGCGAGGATGAGCAAATCTGCTTGTCAAAACATGTCGTTTACTCAATGGAATGACCCTGTTCCCCCCTGAACCCCAAACAAAGGTCCAGGAAGCCGTCTACAGCCCCCAGCTCACCCCAGCTCGATCCCCAGCCCCCCGTCTTAAGCCCTGAGCCCCTCCATTCCACTGCCATGTCACTGACGACATCAATGGCAACTGCTGCTGCAACCACCTGCAAAACAACGAATAGAGCTCCATCTAGCAACCAGATGACTGATAACACCCAGGGGATCCATAACGAGTCTGTAAACGACGTACACAGGCTGACTACAGCCCAGAAAATGGAACCACACTCATCTGAACATGTTGTACACTCAACGGAACCACCCCACCAGCCTCAGCATCCTCAACGACAGTCCAGGAAGTCGTTTACACCACCCAGTACCGCCCAGTTCACTCCCCAGACCCCCGTTGAACAGCTCGAACCATGCCATGCCCATGCCACGTCATTGTCGACGACAGCCAAACCTTCTGCTCTGCCCCACTTGGGACCATGAGCCACAGCTCAGAAATGATGAAACACACTACCAGAACCTTCAGAGCACCCCCAGACCCTGCCCCAACAACTCTGCTTGCCCCAGAACCCCTACAAATGAGCCGTTTCACCCCCACTCCAGTGGTACACCCCACCTGCATCACCAACAATGCCATCTGTGCCTTTGAATGCTCCCTGTCTGACCCTTGCACCCAGCTCACCCCAGTTCAGCCCTAGACAAGCCGTTTTGCCATCTACTGTGCATTTTGACTGGACAGAGGATGCCGAATCCCTCCTTATTCCCCCACCTGCTGCACCCACATCCCCACAAGATCTTTCTGGTCTTTGTTTGAACCTCCTGGGCCCATTTCAATCCTTACGCAGGCATGTTCGACGACGAACCCCGCCGAATATTTTTTCAGCATCTCAAATATTTTTTCCACCAGCTCTTTCATCTTTCATCCAGCCTCAAGCCTTCATCACCCATCGTCACCCATCTGGTATTGGCCCTGGAAAACCCATCATCACTGTTCCTCTCAGAACTACCCCAGCACCAGCTCCTGTACTGAACCTTGACTGGGATCAAGACCCCCGTCTCGTCAACTTGAGTCAGGCCCTCTGTGCTTTAGGATGGACCCCACCATGATTTTAGACATCATTTTTCTTTGTTTCCTTTTGTTTAGAGTTTAGAGGCAACGAGGGCATTGCCATTGTGGAGAGGGGCACATGTAGCCATGGTGGCAGTACCCGTAGTACAGTCTGGCATACCCCGTAGTGGCATTGGACCCCTGAGTCGAGACCGCAATCAACCCTGGCTGTTGACTGACATCGGCTATATTCAGGCCCCGAGTCATGTATATATACCAGAGCTGAGTCCTGATTTTATTTTATTTCCACTTCTATCATCCCACACTCCCATGATCACTGACATACCTGACACAAACACCTCTTCTCAAAGATGGTTCTGGGGAGGGTTCGCACTCTTCCTTCTTCTGTGGGTTATAGTGGCCATCGGCACTGTAACCACATGGACTTTACAGGCCCATCAATTATCATCGACAGCCTTTCATGATGCCAAACGTGATGGACTACCTAGCCTCATTGACCTGGAGCTGGTCAGAGCCGTCACTGAGCATCTCCAACACCATCCAGTTCCCACCTAGTGCCTACCTGAGGCCAAGCAACACAATTCCTGACCTTGACAACTCTCGACCACCACCACTCAAAATTGAACCACCACACCAAACAAGGTTTTAGAACAATACCAGTGACCCTAAACGATGTTTCTGTGTTGGGCCTTAGGGGGAGCGATTGTCACAGACATGCCTCCTGAGGTACATGGGCCAAGGTGAGGGTAAGGCATTGGTGCCTTGTACATACATATTCATCTCTTCCTTCTCTGAGTTGAGATTGCAACGAGGGTGTTGCTACTTGGAGGGGGGGCACATGTAACTGTGGCAGCAGAGCCCACAGTGGAGTCCATAGCAGAGTCCACACCCAGAGTCCGGCATTTCCCTTAGTGGTCATGTGACCTCATAGATAGACACACGTGTGTGTAGATAGAGAATCGAGCCTTGCCTGTCCATTTCCACAACTCGTGTCTAGTAGTAGACGTGAGCCCTGTCTGAGCTGTCTTGTCTGGTAGCAGACATGACACTAAGAGTCTAGCCAGCTCCACCGATGGTTCATTCTGGATTTCAGCCATCTTCAAAGCTGAGAACTCGTCTGAAACTGAGCAGATCGATGGTTGCCAGTACCTCCGCCCTCCCTGAAACACTGGCACCTCCTCAGGTTCCAATAGCCACAATGAGACTGCCAGCCATCCATCCCCAATTTCAAGAGGGTTCTGCGGGGGGACTCATTCCGTCTTCCCAATTCTATGGCATGCCGGCGCTCACACTTCCACTTGGTGGATATGTCAAGGATGGTGAGGATAGACATGTGAGGTTCAAGAGTCCACTGGAGGAGGGAACCCCACTCCACATACAACAGGCGACTATAAACAAGCACCAGATGGAAGGAATTATGGAAGGAAATGTTAAGTTGGATTCGCTACTTCCACTGCTGTTACTGCAATTGCCACCCCCGCCTCTTCCTCTCAGGCCAAGGCCTGTATTCATTCCTCACCCACCAACACCCCCGATTGTCACCATCCCGAAAACTCTGTCATCTCCAGCCTCTGACCCCATCAACTTTGCTTCTACACCTGACTATGATGTCGGAACAATAATATGTGGCGAGGAACAGCCATCCCTGAAATGGCCATGATCTCATACACCACCTTCTCCGACCTCTGAAGACAATCGATCACCCGAACCAGAAACTGAGGAAGAGGAGCAGGTGGACCAGCTGGGGGATGATGGTGGCGATGAATCGGATGAGGTGGAGTTTGTGGAGGAGGGGAATCTGCAGGAGATGGTGGGGATAGTGGAAGTGGACGACATCATGCTGGGATCTGGGAATGCAGTGAAGGGAAAGGGGAGAGCGGTAGAGGATCGGGGGGAAGGAATGATTGAAGAGTCGGCGGCTTCAGTCCACTCCTTCCTCTTGTGGCCCGGCATCAAGGAGTTGATGAAGGATTTGGGTTTGGAAAGTGGAAGTGGAGATGCAATAAGAGGCATTGGGGTAAGGACAACAGCAAAGGAAAAGCAGGCCACCCTGCTCTCCAGGTTGTTGGAAGCAGAGTTATATCTTGCAGCTGGTGTTGAACAACTGCACGATTGCCTCAAGACATATGTAGCTAACGATTCAAAATTTGAGTTGTAGTTTACATTATTTTAATGAATGCCAATCTTGGGATGTAAGCTTGAAGCAGGAATGAGTACATCAGAGTGAATTATATTATCACTGATACTAACACTACTTAAATATATTAGTCTGGAACAGTCCAACAAAAGTATAGAAAAGTGGAAATATACTGATGTTCTGATCTGATGTTCTCACATTGATGAACCAATTCCAATAGTACTAACCTCAATGAAATTCCAACACAATGGACTTACATCAATGGATCAATATTCTCCCGATGTACCTACCCCAATGGTTCAATCCCGACATTGTTACCCCAACAGACCAATCAAGATCTACTCACCTAGATGGTTCAATCCTGATGTACTCACCCCAATGGTTCAATCCAGCCACAAGTAGAGGACAAATAGATATTCAAGGTCTACTATGAATCTATGATGCTGATATGTAATATGGGTGTTTGCTACCATGTAGTTTCTTGGAAGGCTAAGATGTAGCAATGGTAAGAGCCTCATCTCATTGTCTAATACACTGCTAACATGACCTACATGGGCCTACCATAACATTCATAGTCTACTGCTTCAACATGTCCTATAGGCCCACCCATCAGCCATGGTCTGCTCCAATGCTAACATATCACATAGGCCCACCCATTATACATGATCCATACCAGTCCCAAAATTACACTTGGGCCCACCCCATCATCCATGGTCTACTGCTAAGTCCTCATGTCCTATAAGCCCACCCATCATCTATGGTCTATTCCAATACTAACATATCCCATGGGCCCACCCATCACATGTGGTATAAAGCTCTACTCATTTCACCCATGAGCCCATTCTATTTAAATGAACTTATACCTACCAGATGAGCCCACACATCTTCTATGGTCTATTACAGTCTATGGGCCCACATTAGCTGGACCATTAAATACAGCCTAAAGCCACCATTAGTTAGTCCATATATAATGGTCTAAAGTCACTGAGAGTTGTGCCTTCTACTCCTACCTCAGTCTGCTAAGAGTCTGAACTCCCTTCAACTCGACCTCTGGTATTCCTCTGAAGTTCTAATCTCATCTGAACTTAACCCAAGTCCCTCTGTACTCCTCCCCACATTTACCTGCACTTCCCCACTTCTACCTCCAAACCTTCATCTTGAAATTAGGACACCAGACGAGGTGAAGGGCGCAGCTGCTTACAAGCTGAAGCCAAGTCCTTTCCATTTCCCCTCCTGCAGAATCCACAATGACCTGACAACCTTCTGCTATCAACACCCGCAGGGTCCGATCAGATTCCGACGTACCTTCCAGGATCAGCTCTTAACAGGATGTGATAAAGGGATAATTGATAAGGGGAACATACACATCACAAAGTGTGCTATAAATAACACACCACATCAAACAGCATCAAAATGTGTATTCACAGTGCAGCAGATCTCAACACTCCTCCTCACCGTGAATACCCCTGCTTGCATGGAATCAGAGGAATAATGAAAATTAGGCCAGACCCAGAAAGCTGCAAATTGTTTGACATCGAGAGCCTTGGTGAAGAGATCGGCAATATTATTGCGCATATTGACATAGGATACAGCAAGTTCCTGTGATTAAACTCTTTCGTGTAAGAAGTGAAATTTTATGTCAATGTGCTTCACTCTTGAGTGAAGAAGAGGGTCCTCAGATAAACTGATAGACACTGTGTTGTCACAGCATCAGGGTTGGTGCATGGGGTGCATAACCAATTGCAGTGAGTAGAGTACAAACCCAAATACATTCCTTCACTGCTTCAAAAGCAGCACGTATTTGGCCTCACAGGAGAAAGCAGCAACGGTTTTCTGCTTATGTGCAGTCCACAAAATCGCTCCAGACCCAAGCGAACACATGTATCCACCAACACTTCATCTAGTATCCAGGCAACTAGCCCAGTCAGAGTTGGTGTATGCCAGTAATGAGATAGGATTATCCCCTCCCAAGTGAAGTTTGAGATTGTGTGTCCCTTTAAGGTATTGGATGAGGCATAAGGCAGTGCGCCAATGCTCAAAAGAGTAGGACTGGTTCCATCAGTGCAGATAAGGGGTTGGCATCAGTCTGACCAAATTGAGAAACAATTTTGTCAATCAGCGCTGCCTGTGATAATGCAACTGTCCTGCACTCCTGATCCCAAGAAATGGCAATGCCCACTACAAAATGTGCTGTCCCAAGCTCTGAAATTGTCCAAACCTCCCACATCTGATCCTTGAAGTGCTCGTTCTCTTCTTTCTGACTGGCAATTGATAAGTAGTTGTCGACATGTACAGCTGCTATAATGGTGCCAGAATCAGTCTTCCAATAATAAACACAGGATTTGCACAAAAGTCTGGTAAAACCCCAGGTTATCATCTGCACATTTAGCATTTGGTTCCAGATGCATCCACTCTGCTTCATACCATAAAGTCCTCATTGTAATTCCCACACCCAATCCTCCTTTCCTAACTCCTCAGAACCTGCCGGTTGTTCCATATACTGAATTTTGTCGGCTGGTAAAAGTCCATAGAGGAAGACAGTCTTGACATCAATTTGTTGTGCATACTGAGTGAGGCAGCAATATGTAAGAGAATTCACCAAGATTCCATGCGCACAGTAGGTGAGGTGGTCTTCATGTAATCCTTGCCAAAAATCTGTTTGAAACCTTTAAAGACAAGGCATACCTTCCAATGAACTGGAGTTCCATTCTCGTCCCACTTGATGTGAAATACTGGTCGACCTTTATGTATGTGGTGCCCAGATGGTACTGAGTCATGTGGGATGAGTTTATATACATTCATATCTTGCAATGACTTGAGTTCATCATGATAACCCTCCTCCCAATGCTTGGCATCGATTGAGTTCTGTGCTTCATCCCAAGTATGTGGGTCATCTTCAAATTGAAGCGATTCTGGATCTATCTCTGACATCTCCGAGATCAGGGCATATAATTGATGCACCTTGCCCCTGAGTGTGAGGTTGTCAAATGATTCCCAAAGCACCTCGAGTTGATCATGATTGGGAGGTGACATCACTCAATCATGATCGGTGGGTGATCGATTGGAAGCGACAATGTTATGCAGTCCCTCTAGGATTTTCTTCTGTTCTGCACACTGTGTTTTGATGTGTTCTGCTGAGTCCTTAGAGTCACATATTGCATTATTGAGTCTGGTAGTAAGTGGTCCACTGCTTGGGTGTTTGGCTGTGGGTATTGGCATTCTCGAGGATCTGCGAGGGCCAACATTTTCTGGTGGAACATTGGGTGCATGTGCAGTAGGGGTTTCTTCTGAGGGTTGTTCAATGGGAGGTGTCATCTCCTGTACGTCATTATCATCATCATGATCAAAATTGACTGGAGTGAAGGTATTTGAGGGATCATTGTCACCCCAGGATGGTTCAAACATAGTATAGTCTGGGGAAGGATTTGGAGGCACAGATGGTACAGGTGTGGGACTGTCATGACTCTCCATAAACCTGACATGGCATGAGCTTTAGATCTTTCCAGTCCCACGATGATAGCAACAATATGCTTTGGATTTGGGTTTGTAGCCAATGAGGACACATTCAATTGACCATTTGTAGATCTTGGGATTATTCTGGTTCTGAATGAAGATGAATGCCTTGCACCCAATCTCTCTCATATAGGAGTAGTCTGGTTTTTGCTCATGCCACATCTCCCAAGGTGTAGAACCCTGCAATGAACATGTCATAGTTTTGGTGTGAAGATGCGATGCAGTCAGGTACAGCTCATCCCAGAGGTAAGGCGGTAAGTTTGCATGGATGCACATAGAATGCGCCTTTCCCATCAGTGTTTGATGCATGTGCTTGACCCGTCCAATGTGTGCTGAAGTGTATGGGGCTGTAAACCTTTGGTCGGTTCCATGTGTTTTAAGCCATGCTTCCATCATGTCTGATTTCAACTCCCTGTTATCAGTAATATATGTCCCAACCTGCAATCGTGTTTCTTTTTCACGCATCAGCTCCCATGCTTTTAACTCTGGATATGTGTCATCTTTGCTCTTAAGCGGTATGGACCACAGATGAGAAGTAGAATTGTCCACAATATTCATAATATATGAATTTCCAGATTGGGTCCTTTTGTCGACTTTCTACCTCCCTCTTCTTTCCTCCTTTAGGCTCTTATCCCTCAGGCTAGTGTTCGATGCGCCACTCTGGGGCTTTTCATCCATTTCGGGGTTTCGTGGGTTTTTGGTAAGTTTTGTTGATGGCATCGAGTTCCTAGCAGATTCAGGAGACACAGCCATGCATTCTCGACCAATTCATTTGCTTTGTCAGGGGCTCAGGCCATGTGCATAACACTTGCATTGGGCATGTTTTTCATCTGGTAGGGTTTTGGTGTGGTGTGAGGTGGTAGTTATGAGGCAGCTCATTGTAAGTTGCCTAGAGTGAGACTTTATGGAGTAAATAGAACAGAGGATGATTAATAATGAAGCTAGATATGTTGCCAGAGATTTTGGGGCCTTAGAGAACTGCCTGCAAGTGCCAGCAGGGCTTTTGGATTGCCTTAGTGACTGAGTCTCCAGTCTAGAAGTGCAGTCCCAGCACTGGAATAGATCCTCAGTGCAGCTGTGGTGAACGGGAGCCACCCATGACATGCTTGTATTGAAATAACTTGCAGCGGGACCACGCAGAGCTCAGCTGATAGATTTCCGTGCTTGTATTGGACTTGAACAAGCATGTAAAGAACTACAAACAAGTAAACAAACATTGTAACTAATCAGTAAGTTCTGAAGTCACACTGTCATGACTATGTAGTTTGAAGTACTTAGTCCAACACTTTCCCAGGTTTCTTTAGCAGACTTTGAGGGATTCAAGAAAGAGGGCTCCGAAGGCATCACTCCAGAGGCAATGAAAGTGTACACTAAATGGGAATTTGCCTTCCAATTAGACAAAGTGCATGGCTCAGTATCCAGAGGTTGCTCCACATTATTTGAATAACCCATTCAGAGACAAGGTGATGGTAATGTCCTCGCTCCAGTCTTTGTAGCTTGTTGAGCTTGTCCCTGGAATACTGCATAGAGAGTCATATAAGAAAAAACAGAGGGGGGGTTATTTTCCGGGGATACAGTCATGATTGGACAAGGTAGAAAGTAAGAATTTATAAGGGCAACCTAAGCCTCTAGCAAAGGGAAATCCGAAGTTAAAATTATACTACATAATACAGGCATTGGGGACACACCTAGCAAAGGGAAATCTGAAGAGAAAACTCTAAGGATCCCCTTGCTGATGCCCAGTATATGTGAAGACAACAAAAATCAAATATAACCTAAAAATAGAAAAAGGTGGAGATAGGCGGATCAAGGCCGCCGAATGACATCATACCAAGGGGTATGTGTCGGAAGGGGTACTCTGCTTCTAAATATAAAAGTGTCAACATGTACAAACATGATAGCAAGGGAAAATTAGTAA
This sequence comes from Tricholoma matsutake, assembly GCA_026075535.2. Taxonomy (NCBI): domain Eukaryota; kingdom Fungi; phylum Basidiomycota; class Agaricomycetes; order Agaricales; family Tricholomataceae; genus Tricholoma; species Tricholoma matsutake. The sequence continues at coordinate 7,719,409 of AP026543.1, read as the reverse complement.
TAAAATCCGGAAAAATCATAGAAAATGAAGAATAGAAGGAAATGAGGCAGGGAAAAATATAGGACAAACATAAAAAATAGGAAAAACACACAGGGCACCCCCCTAGTCCCCTTACAGAATTGGCAAATGGGATGGGGGAAGATGAGAGTATGGCACAAAGAGATGGAACCCGCCCAATTTGTCAGTGCATGCGCAATAAGATAAGATAATGATCACACCACCGATCAATCAAAAAAAATATGACGAAGCACAAAATCAGGAGGGATATCTATCATCACTACTCATGACAGAAGTGGCCCATAACCTATAGAAATCCAACCTAGAATACACAAGTAATCAATCTCAGTCTGTGTATAATGGACTATTATTAGAGTTACTACTATACCTAGAATACACAAGTAATCAATCTATAAGCGGTATAGTGAGTAACCATAAGCGATTGATGAAATAATATCTACTCACCTCAGTCTGTGTATAACAGACTGAGGTGTATGTGTCTACTATGTCTGATATATATACTGTGAGTATGACAATGGTGTATAGAAGAAAGGGATGTGATACAGGGATAATTGATGAGGGGAACATACACATCACAAAGTGTGCTATAAATAACACACCACATCAAACAGCATCAAAATGTGTATTCACGGTGCAGCAGATCTCAACACTTCGGGATGTCCTCTGGTTTTGCAGGGTATGTGCGCCCTTTCCCTATCCACTTGTCACTGTCAAACTGGGGCGGGTTCACCAAATTAAGAATGTCATTGGGCTCGGACATGATGAGTTTGGCAGATGTGAGACGAGCGTACATGAATGCGATGACAGATCTCTGGTTTTCATGTTGATATTTTTTTGAGATTACATGCTATGAATACTATAGCACAGTACTATTGATGTATGTACAACATTACATGACACTACTGGGGCTGACCTGTGTTTCCCACAGAAACACATCCTTAGAAACATGTTTTAAGACTTCTGATGTGTATATCCTTTGGATATTCTTAATATGTATGTAAAAGAAATGTCAGGGAAATATTTTACATGTATCCAAGCTGTAACATAAAAGGTGTATTCTACAATGTTTCTTTCAGATCCCTTCTGGAAACATTTTTCATGTTCCCTTTGTGTAAGTTAAGGAAACACTTTTTATGTAATTATGGCTGTATCTGCAGAAAACACTTGACATATATTTTATCATGTGTTTTCTATGGATACATGCAAAGAACAAAGGGGTTACCATGGTTACACATGTATCCCTAGGAAACACATAATAAAATTACATGTTAAATGTTTTCTGCAGATACAGGCATAACTACATAAAAAGTGTTTCTTTAACTTACACAAAGGGAACATGAAAAATGTTTCCAGAAGGGATCTGAAAGAAACATTGTAGGATACACCTTTTATGTTCCTTGCAGATACAGCTTGGATACATGTGAAATATTTCCCTGACATTTCTTTTACATACATATTAAGAATATCCAAAGGATATACACATCAGAAGTCTTAAAACATGTTTCTAAGGCTGTGTTTCTGTGGGAAACACAGGTCAGCCCCAGTAGTGTGAGGTTATGGTGTTTTGGACATTCAAACCTCTGAAAGTGTGATTTTTATCCACGGGCTTAGGCAAATTTTACCTGCACTTCCACCTCAGGCATTTTTCAAAAAAATCTCAATTTTTATCTGAGGCATTTTTGGATTTTTGCCCGATTTTTATCCGCATCGGCCTCAGGGATTTGGTAGAGCTTTCAGGGGTCCTATTCTATCATCAACGACTCTATTTTTGGGAAGGTGGTCGCTATGTTCGATACAGCCTAGGATCCAAGAATATTTTCAAGCACCTGTATTACGCATTGCTGTCTCTGATAATACCTCGTTCAGGATTTGACAGAAGAATTACTGAACAAAATCACGTACATCTCTATCTTTGCCCTCTATGGATGCAAACATGGTGGGGACATTATGAGCGGCCAACGTAGTTTGTTGCTTTGAAATTAGACCATCCCAAGCAAGAAGTGCACGGCCCCGATCGAATTTCTCGAGCTCTCTCTTGAACGCGGTTTGTATCATCTGGTGCATGTCAATCAATATTTGAGCAGGCAACCAGAGGTATGTGATAAATACGTCAGCTTCGTGCTTTGATATTTTGCCATCGGCTACCATGTTCGCTCTGGAGAGCGAAAGAAGATTACGATTATAGTTCCTCGTGAAAAACGCACTTAGTCACTGCAATCCTGACCTTCTCTTCATACTTCTTGTGGATCGCCCGCCGGTCTTCACAGAGTTGTTGTTCAAGGTCATATTGCTCTTTCTTCAACTGATGCAATATATTCAACCAGCCTATCCCATTCAACTGACATCACCATACCTGCTTTAGTATCTCAACAAACTCATGATCGTCAGCCAGTTCTGCAAGGTACGGCAAGGCTTGCTGGAATGTGTACGATCGCATGTCTGTCTTCGCGTGTGGAGGTACAGGAACGACAACAGATGAGGTAGATCCATGCCGCCCAGAGGCTGGATGGTTGGAATCTTCGTTGACTGGGAGCGGAGGTGGCAAGGGTGGGACAGAGTGCAATTGTGAAAGAAGTAAAGCAACAGAAGTCGAGGGGGCGGCAGGTGAAGGTGTCAACTGTTTTTCAGAGCTGCCGGACGACGTATCACCATCCAGTATAGACGGGGTCGTGACTTCTTGCCATGCCTGAGATACGCGCAGCTGGTCAAGAAGAGCCTTTACCCCGACGGGGTCCTGAAACCTATCAGCTTCCGACAATGAATCGTGGTGACAGCAAGCAGAATCACGTTAATGTTTGTGAAGTTCATCTTCGGTATGAGAGAGCTGCCGACAAGAGCCAATATACGACTGAAATGAATACGGTGCACGAAAACTTCCTGAGGGCCTGGTCGGCTGCACCAACATCAAATTGGGGGCACCCAATTCTGATTTTGATGAAGTGGCGAAATTGAGGTCGTCATGGATTTCAAACATTTGTCACACATTGTCACAGTGATAAGATATAGATACAGTCTGCTTGTACATCGTCCCTCATAATGGTCCGCACGGCTTCTAGCACTACCAAATCTATCCAATCATCAGTAGCAGCTCGTCAGAGAGTGCGAAGAAAGGTTACTGCTATTATATCTGCTCTAGCTGCTGGAGGATCTGCTGCTCAATATGTCACACCTCATATTCTCAAAACACTGATGTATAACTCTCGCCGCACTGGCTTACAATGGGTCCAGGAGCTTCTTGCAGGACATGATCAGCGGTTCTATAACATGATGGGTTTGAACAAGCATGTGTATCGACATCTTCTGCATGATTTAGCAATACATACTGGGCTTCGTGACTCAAAGCATGTACCAGCCACTGTCCAGCTGGGAATTTTCTTGCAGTTCTGTAGATCAGGTGCCTCACACCGCGAGATCTGAGAACAGTTCCAACATGGGCCAGATACCATTTCAAAGTATACAGCTGCTATTTGCATTATCTATTAATCCATGATTGACAAACCTTCAATGATCTATAGGGTCTTCAAACGTATTCTGGACATGTTCACACACCCAGATTTCTATAACTGCTATGTCAAACTTCCTCCAGATGATGTAACTCCCCCAGAAAACCAACACAATCCCAAATTATATCCATATCTCAAAAAATGTCGTGGATCTACCGATTGTTCTCATATTGACTCGTGGGTAGCTGATGAAGACATGGCATGGTACTGGAATCGAAAAGGAGGCATTACCATGAATATCCTGGCTGCTTGCACATTTGATCTTCGGTTTTGCTATGTCCTCAGTGGTTGGGAAGGAAGTGCAGCAGATGGTTGGGTATTTGATGATGCTCGAAAGGTGGATTTTGCAATCCCGCCTGGGACATTCTATCTGGCCGATGCTGGATTTCCATCATGTGATTCACTTCTAGTTCCCTATCGTGGTGTTCAATATCATTTGAAGGAATGGGGTCGAGCTCCACAGAAGTTTACATTTATTTCTTCTATCACTTTCAAGCTACTGATTTCTGAGTTACAGTAGACCCCAAAATGAAAAGGAGCTATTCAACCTTTGACATGCACAAGCCCGTAATGCAATTGAGCATATATTTGGAATTGTGAAGCGACGATTCCACATTTTGGTTGCAGCACCAGAATATGATATCCAGACACAGGCTAAAATTGTTCTCGCAATTTGCACACTTCACAACTTCATTTGTATTCATGATCCTGATGATCTTGAAGGTGCAACTGATGAAATTGAATGCAGATCATCTATGCAAACAAGAGAACATTATGGTAGATCAATTATGGAGGGTGAAAAGAAATGGGGAGATGAAAGGTGGGACAAGATTGCAAAGAAGATGTGGGATGATTATGTAGAATATATGAACACAATGGAAGGAGCATAAATGGGTATTTAAGGATGATTAATTACATTGCATCCTCAAGCTCTGATAAAATGAATGCAGTACGAAGTTCACTATCTTTAATGGCAAGGTATGCATCAGCAATGTCAATGTCTCGATGGAAGAGTTTCATGACCTTGATGCACTTGCTATGTGTCAAACTGCCATCAGCTTCAATGGTCTCAATAGCATCTGCACGGTGAACATGGTCATAAGAATCCTTCTTGGATACTAATACTGATGTAGCAACAGCCCGAATGCTCTCGGCAACCTCAAAGAGGGCATCAGGACCAGACTGATGGCCTTTCTGAGGTCGAGGTGAATCAATGTCAGATGAGAGGGAGGGAGCACAAGTGCATTTTCAAGTGGTTTGAGAAGGTGCAGGTGGAGAACTAGGGGTCATCAGCAAGTCCTTATCCTAACAACATGAACATCAGTGGGTTCCAATCAAAATGATACATATAGTGTACCTCCTGGTCTTCTTCCCCATTTCCATCAGCATTATTGCCACCATGAGCCACAGTATCACCACCGTCACTTGAGGTCTGAGGTTGAGATTCTTGAGGTAAGGAACTGAAGGTCCACAGTGGTGACTCTTGAGATCCCGTGTTGATAACTCCAGGGATTCGGATGACATGGTCGCCAGTTGCGTGCCACCCTTCGATCAGAGGAGAAATGTCGTTATAGAGTGGGAACGACTCATCGCGCCACCGCCCTGCTGCGGGATGTGCCTATTGTGCATGAGAAGTAGACGGCAGCATAGTGAACATTATACATATCTCAATATATGCCTCCCAAACTCCATCCGGTGATGATACTTGACCAGGAAACCCAAACAAAACCCACAATAAGGTCTCGAATGGTATAACTCTAGTTAGAGGAAGGTTGCAAGGTGGTACTAAATATCACTGCTGTTACCCAAGGTTAGGGAAACGACTTTAGAGAGGGTCCAATGAAGTTCGATAAATTTCAAGAGTGTATGAAGCGCTGCGATGATGTTCGAAGATGTTTGATAAAGATCGAGGGTGTACTAAGCACTGCGATGATGTTCAAAGATGTTTGATAAGGTTTGAGAGTGTACGAATTGTTGTGATGATGTTCGAAGAAGTTTGAAGGGCTTATAGAGGATGAGGACGCTTTCAATGATGGCTGAGGATAGACTATAAGAATGTAGGAAGCCGTTGAGAGGGGATAGGTGATATGCGATAGTTTCGAGAAGCTGGTATGAGAAGTTCAAGGAAGTTTGGTGTAAAACACTGAACTTCAAGACTAAGTCAAGATGCTTGGACTCAAGAGAATGGCTCTTAAATCAGATGATTGGTGTGAGAGGACAATCTGTTCTATCTTTCTAAGTAGCTAGTACAAGGCTATATATGTTTGGGAGAGGTGATACTAAAAAGGAAATAAAACATGAGGAATACATGAGGCAAGATATAAAACAATAGAGAATCTTTGCAAATCATAGAATAAATGAAAGAAGATGAGAAGGGAAACGTATAGAGTCACAATTTATCATGGGTACCTCTCCCCATTGATCCAATATATCATCAAGATGTCAAAGCGCCACAACCACGTCCTAAAATCCTGTCATTGTGTCTCCTCATGTCCGGTGGTGCTCGATATGTGACACACTAACTCTTACAAGGTGTACTGTGTGTATCCGAAGGGTGGTGTGATAGGTATATGGCGGCTGAAGTCGTTTGAAGTGCTGCAAAGTTGTTTGAAGTTGCTCGAAGTGTTGCGAAGTCATTCGAAGTCATTTGAAATAGTCTCGGAGCGGTCTCGCAAGGTTTGTAGGGGTTGTAGGGGTTTGTAGAAATTGGGAGTGTGTGTGTTGATGTGTTGATGCCTTTGGATACATTCCCAGAGCTTAGTGTGCATGGTGGACCTATCATCCTCCCCCTTACTGAAATACTGACTGTCCAGTCAGCCAATCGGAGTCACATGCAAAATGTGTGATCATGTTGAAGCTGTAAACAAAACTCAAAAACTTTTCGTTCTCCTTCCTCAACCTCTAAGCCTCCAATACTACTTCTATCATGTCCCTCCTTGCCGAACTCAACACCGAAGTCCTTGAATATGCCAAATCGATGCCAGATTGCAGTGTCACAGAAGACCTCGACTTTGAAGTGTGGGGGAAAGGGTTTTGTGAGAAGATGGAAAGTTTCCACTTCTTATTCAATATTCGAGGATTCTAATATGATATGTTCAGGCGGAATATGATGAACTGGCAGACAACTTGGGCAAGGAACGTGACTTGACTGTGCAACAAGTCATCGACAAAGTATTTGAGCTGTTCAAACTGATGGCTCAATGCAAATGGCTTTCGTGGGGGGGGGGACTTCTTGTTTGCAGATCTGAGTGAGCAGGTAGAGTGAGAGTGAAGGGAAGAGGAAGCGAGATGGGTTCAGGAGGAGGAGGAGGAGGCCCACAGGGTGAAAGAAAGCATGAGGCAGGTGGAAATCAAGGCCCGAAAGGGGGCATTATTGGATGCTCAGAACATAGCTCTTGCTGTATTTCGTGCTAAGTCGGTATCAAAGCAGGAATTGCAGCATCAAAATGTGGAGCTCACAGCAGAGGCAAGAGCTATCAAGAGGGCTGAGGCTGGGGAGGAGGACGAAGAGGAGGGGGAGAGCAAGCTGCCCGTGGTGAGGGTGGTGAAACACAAATTAGTGGAGATTGAGGCAAGCGAGAATGGGGAGGACAAAGTCGAGGATGCTGTGGAGGGAAAATGGTCGAAGTCTGGAATGAGCAGACTACTCAATTTCCAGGGTCCGGTAAGTGTTTCGTTCGACTTTGAACAATTTTTCTGACTGCTAACAATTTTGTAGTGCAATTGATGCACTGGGATGAGATCCCAGCCATCATGTGTTGTCAAGGAGGGGGCCCTGAAGTGCATGAAATGTACCAGTGAGGTGCAGGGGTGTTACTGGGAGGGGGTCTTGAGGAGGGGGATTCACAAAGGCGAGGCACCGAGAGTCGGTGTAGCAAAAAGTGAGGAGTCAAAGCGGGCGACATGCTGATAGGTTGTCTCCTCAGCTCAAAGGCCAATTCACCATTTCAACCATATTCTAATCACATCGGCTAACTCCTACGATGTCCCAGATGCAGTGCGACACAGTCTATCGATCGCAATATCATATCGACTGCGTCAAAACATCACCAGCAACATCAATCGTACCAAGAGCCCACATCACACAGCCTTAGGACTACCCCAAAAGCCCCTAAGATCCCTCTAAATGACCATCGAACATCCCCGATCAACTTCAAACAGCCGCGACTGCAATTGAACATCGTCGACCATCGTCAAGCATTATCAATCAATATCGAGAGACTACGAGCAACATTGGGTGCCGCCTTCGTTATCTAAATGGTGGAAGACCATGCGCTAGGACGTATTCCAACTCATGCTCAAACCTGCTGATCATAGGTCAGCCTCGTTTCAAGTCCCTATTGCGTACAGAACCTGCTGGATGGATTATTGTGAGACTTAGTGTGGTTTATACACAAAGGACAGTCTCTTTTTTAGTTCTTTCCCTCTATTACTCCTTCATCATATGATACATCTCTTTCTTCTTCGGATTCCAGTCTCCTTTTTGGCCTTGTGCCTTAACTCATATCTTTTGCCTCATGTTCTACACATGTTTCTCATTCCATTTTAGGAAGTTTCTTTAAAACATATAAAACTCTGTAGTATCTACTGGAAAATACAAGAAATTGTCTTCACCTATCATCTCGTATACAGTTCTAAGCATCCGATCAATCTTCTAAAAACAATCTAAGTCTCTACGAGTTTTCTCAATCGACAAGAAACCTCTGCGATCATTGTCATCCTCAATCTTCCAACAATCCTCTGATCATTATCACTAGCAACCATTTCAACACATCGACTATAGCCTTCGTATACTTTTGACCTATCAAAAGGTCCTCGGAATTCACACTTCGACCATCGACGATAGAACTCGTTCGCTGTCGATCTCATTGATCGTCCTCAATATCGATCGATACTCGATCGGACCATGCCAAACACCTTCATCTCCCATAGCACTACCTTCACAACTAGTACCAACTAGTTATCTACCCATAGGTTGGACCATGAACATTCGGAACGACTCGCACCCTTCCTTGGACTCGTCGCAAATATCATTGATTGCCTCATCGGCAGTTTAGGTGGTTTTCCTGGGTTGAGTATCATCAATGCCCAAAACCTGGTACGAAACTCGTTCAATATAATTTTGTAGTGTATGCTAATGTATTTCCAGATTGAAAGTGCCTCGGATTCGCGTAGTAGGCCCCATCGCCAATGTCGAACCAGTCACAGGACCTTCGAGACCTTTGAAGGAGAAAAAGAGGTCATCAAAGGGAAAGGCAAAGGCAAAAGCGAAGGAAATGCAGAGATTCGAGGAGCCTGAGGCTGTAGATGAGGAGTGGGTGATGCATCGCCAGATCCTCATGAAGAAGTTGGCAGGGATGAAGGTTGAATTGGAGGTCTTGTGTGGGCAGATAGAAGTAGTGGAGGAAATGTTAGAAGAGTAGAATAGAAAAAGAAAAAAAAAACCTTCGTAGTATTTTTCTTTTATTTGAAATAATATGTCGTGAGTCTCAAAAAGTAGCGATAAGAAAATCAAAGAAAGAGAGAAAATAAGGGAAAGGCTCAGTAGATCATCATGGCCAAAAAACCCTTTTTGGAGTTTGCGCGACCATGCTATAATGCGATATCGCGACTTGTATCGTACACTAAAAGAAGTCGAAGTCATGGGTAAGTGAGTGTGAACAGAGAAAAGGGGATAATTCTTCTTCTTCAAAGTTTGGAATGTCTTCGAGAATATCTTCATCAACGTTCAAAGTGTTTCGAAGTGTTTCGAGGCATTCTGAGTCAATATCGAGGAAGTTTGGTGGAAGCAGAATTGATTTTTGAGCAAAATAAGGGAGAAGTTGGAAAGCAGCGACTGGTCAATGAAATACTGATCCATCAAGTTTGCAGATAATGTAGGCTCCTCCATAATTTTGATCAATGACAATGAGGGGACCTAAATATCGAGGTTGCATCTTGTGATTGAGGGATTTCTCGATTTGCATGTTGCGAAGTAGGACCAGGTTGCCTTTTTCGAAGTTGTAGTTGTGCATCGTTCATTTGTGAACAAGTTTGAAACATTTTGCAGCTTCCAGTCGAGCAGTATAGACTTTCGAATAGAGAATTTTGAGGTCGGATGATCGTTTCTGTAGTGCTATTGCTCTTCGAGCAATAAGATCGGTTGTCGATAAGATAGAATCAGGAGGGGGTTGCAAGTATGTTGCTTTGGAGATGCTGAGTGGGATTAGGGGATGTGATCCTGTAACTGCGAAGTAAGGAGAGCAACTGTAAGGGGACTAGGGGGGTGCCCTGTGTGTTTTTCCTATTTTTTATGTTCGTCCTATATTTTTCCCCACCTCATTTCCTTCTATTCTTCATTTTCTATGATTTTTCCGGATTTTATTACTAATTTTCCCTTGTTATCATGTTTGTACATGTTGACACTTTTATATTTAGAGGCGTAGTACCCCTTCTGACACATACCCCTTGGTATGATGTCATTTGGCGGCCTTGATCCGCCTATCTCCGCCTTTTTCTATTTTTAGGTTATATTTGATTTTTGTCGTCTTCACATATACTGGGCATCAGCAAGGGGATCCTTAGAGTTTTCTCTTCGGATTTCCCTTTGCTAGGTGTGTCCCCAATGCCTGTATTATGTAGTATAATTTTAACTTCGGATTTCCCTTTGCTAGAGGCTTAGGTTGCCCTTATAGCAACCCATACATCTACGAACCATAACTCGTTCTGCCCAAAACACAGAATGTGCTCCAGCTGACCATTTACTCTGATCTCCATTGACTGCTTTGAATAACGATTGTCAAATATCGAAGTGAGCTTGTTTGACGATCCCATTTGCATGAGAATTGTAGCCACTAATTCGAATATGGTTAATATGATATTGTTTCAAAAGGTACTCCAATGCTGCAATGAATGCTGATCCATTATCACTCACGATTTCATATAGCAAACCCCATCTACAAATGATATCTTCTAAGATCCAGTCCCCAAGGGTCGTGGCATTTTCTCATCAAAGGTTTCACCACTCGGGATAAGTCGTTAGTGAACATTGACCTTGTACGATATACTTGAATCTGCTCGAGGGAGGCATTTGCATGGTATCGATGTAGACTTTGCCAAATAAAGGTGCAGGTGTGGCAACAGTAGGTGGGATAAGGAGATTTCAAGTTTGTCGTACTTGGCACAGGTGGCAAGTGCAAATATACCATGCAATGTCCACTTTCATGTTAGGCCACCAGAATCAGGATATAACAGATTTCATTGCAAAGACCATTTTGTGTCCAATATCATTGTGAGCTGTACGAATAACTTTGAGATGACATTTGGGAATTGCGACGATTTTGTGAGCTCCATGAGAGTCCTTCCTTTAAAGTTTGCTGCAATCTAAGAAGAATTCGGTGCAATATTGAACGAAGGTAGCATTGATAGGTTGTCCCCTTGGCTCAAAGGCCCATTCACCATTTCGGCCACATTCTAATCACATTGGATAACTCGCATGAGGTCCCAGAAGCAGCCTGACCACTCCCAACCAAGTCTACCAAGCATGATATCGTATTGAACACGGTCGAGCATCATCAAACATTGTCAAACATGATTGAACATCGTCGAGTATCATATTGAATGTGGTCAAGCATCGTCGAACATCATTGAGCATTGTCGAGCATTGTTGAGCATCATCGACTGATATTGAGAGACTACAAGTGACATTGGGCACCACATTTGTTATCTATATGGTGGAATACCATGCGCCAGGAAGTATTCCAACTCATGCTCAAACCTGCTGATAGTAGGTCAGCCTCGTTCCAAGTCCCTATCGTGCACAGAACCCGCTGTATGCATTATTGCAAGACTTAGCGCAGTTTATACACAAAGGACAGTCCCCTTTTAGTTCTATACCCTTTATTACTCTTTCATCATATGATATATATCTTTCTTGTTTGGATTCCAGTCTCCTTTTTGGCCCTTGTGCCTTAACTCATATCTTTTGCCTCATGTTCTACACATGTTCTCTAGCCTTTTTAGGTACTTTCTTTATTTTATATAAAAAGATGTACTAGATACAAAGAAAAACAAGAAAGTCGTCATCTTCCTCCCAGATCACAGTGATTTGAGAGTTCGGTTTAGTCTTATTCAGTCTGAAGTTTGGTGTTTTATGCTAAACTTCCTCAAAATTCCTCAAAATTCCTCACATTACACTATTTTCACTCTTGCTTCCCTCGATTAGCCTTTTCTTCACTTCTACTACTCGTCTAGTCCCCCAATCTTGCGTCCAAACATATCTGTGCACTCGAAATTCCTCGAGACTTCTTCAAAAAATATTGCGACATCTCGAAAATCATCACAACACCTTGCAAATCATTGCAACCCCTCGAAAATCATCACAACACCTCACAAATCATTGCAACACCTCGCAAATCATCACAACCCCTCGAAAATCATCGCAACGTCTCGCAAATCTGCAAGTCCTCGAAACACATTCTTTTAGCCTCAAACTGCTTCGACAAGCAGTTGTTTCATGACTATTTGACAGTCGGTCTGACAGGTGACATCTAGAGGGCCTCGCATCCTTCCTCTGACTTGTGTTATACCATCTCAAGCCATTTTGTGGGTTTTGTTTGGGTTTCCAGGTTGAGCATCATCAGCGTATTTGGAATCTAATAAATCTAGAGGTCGTACCAAATCCTCTAACCATTTTTGAGTGCAAATTATTCTTTCGTCTTCCTTTTTTGCATTGTTCATTTGTGGGACATCATTGTAGGTCAGATCCTCCCCCTTACTGAGATCTGAGGAGAGGAAGAGTGTCGAAACTCGATGAGAAGTGAAGGGTCGAGTCATAATGGGATTGATTTGGTGTACAAAACCATGAAGATGGTCAATCCAGTCTCCAAAATCATTTTTGTTATTGAACTGGTCATCTTCATCTTGTGGAGGACATCTCGAAAGTCCATCTGGACCATGATGTGTACCTGCGACATGAACTAATGTGAAGTGAAAAGTGAGGATTGAGACGATCCATTGATTGATGCTAGTGCTAGGTGCAATATCAGGGTTCAAGAGCATGCCTTTGATATACCTTGCATCAACTTTGACAATGAGGTTTCAGACCCTATTAGGTACAATTGAAGTGCTCTGAGAGCACAATATAGACCATAGAGTTCAAGTTTCGCTTGCAAAAACCGGGATTTGCAGTCGTTAAGCGTGATCAAGCCGAATCGACTGTAATATCGTTTTTGAGGGTTGTCGGGATTGCATTGCACGAGAAAGAAACCAATAGTGATGTACGAAGTATCGACTGATAGGATAACTGGGGTGTCGGATGAGTAGTTGATAGTGTGAATTGCTGGGGAATCGATGAGTGCTTGCTTCAGGTCTTCCTGTGCTGCAATTTGTTTCAGTCCAAATTTGAAAGGGACATCTTTTTGTGTAAGGTGTATTAGAGCTGTAGCACATTGAGCAAAGTTTCGAATAAAGATACAACAAACTCCAATAGTTCCTAGAAATGCCTTGACTTCAGTAAGGCTTCGACAAGGCCCCCATTTGCTAACCGCTGTGATGCGAGTGGGATCAGCCATATGACCTAGAACAATTATTTCGGGATGCAAAGGTAAAGTTTCAGACCAGAAAATGTTCCTCCACAATACTTCATGCATTGGACTATACGATTTAGATTCCTGAAATGTTCCCAAACAAAGCGTCGAATGCCTGGATTATCGGCAATCATTTTGTAAGATCCTCCAATAGTTTGATATTCTGATTTTGGACCCTTAACTGGTGTGTCATTGATGTAAGGGATGGTGATATGAGGGATTTCAGGTTGTAGGATGAATGTTACATCATCATGTAAGATTGGAACCGAGTTCATCCAACCCATTGGTAGGGTGACGATTCAAAGCGCTCTGAAAGGTGTCTGAAACATCTCGAGATGTTTCTGCGACTTTCCTTTCGTCAAATGCAACATATAGGTCCAACATTCCACTGCAAGCACGTCCGCCAAACTGTTCAGCTAGATGCTTGGGATTGGGACAACACCAGAGTGCTGAATTGTTACTTGATTAAGGGGTTCGAGACTGTGTACTATTTGAAGTGATTTCATGTCTTTCTTCACAACACAAAACCATCACGATTGGTATGACGAGTTTGACAACTCATAAACTCCTGCTTCTATCTTCTTCTTCAGCATTTTGCAGATCTGTTCATACAGACCAGGAGGTATAGGGATATTACATTTGACCCATGGAGTGTGAGGAATAACAGGGAATTTGATAGGAGGAAAGAAGTTGGGGCGAAAACTTCCTTGTTCTTGTTTGGTCCATGTGAAACCTGTTTCATGATTTTGAATAAAGTCGTGCATAAACTTTCATTCTTCTGGCCATAGGAAATTGCCAGGATGGTTTTTGTCAATAATAGCTTTGCATTCGAGTGTATATTGGGGAGAAGAGATGAATGATGGGGGGTGAGGATTGAGTTTTGGCATTTTCTTGAGGGGGTCACCAGTGATTGTTCGAATAATGCGAAATCAATCAGGTAGTTCAGTAATAACTGGTTGAACTTTCTGTGCGACTGATTTGTATTTCTTCTTCAAGGCTGCGAAGATTGGGTATATAGAGTCAGTTGACAAGACATGGGGAGGGGAGAGTCATGCATAGAGGTGGCCGTCGAGGCCGATAATGACGTTGCATACTGGCAGCTAGCCATTGAATATAAGTTCACAAGAATCAAGGAAAAGAAAAGGGTGTTCAAAGAGTTCAAGGAGTCAATATTTGCAGTGTACTCAATAGTTATAGAGGAATTAGAATGATCGAAAGAAATAATGAGGGTGCACTGGTTATTCTCCAAGATTTTATCCTCTAGTTGCAAAAATCCTCACGAACTACTCTTCTTTGATGATTAGATCGGGGAATAGTTGGAATAGTGCAGGATCATGTCAAGTTCGGATCAAATATAGTTATCATTTGTGCTTCGTTTTGATAATTCTTCACTGTACTCTCTGTGAGAACGTCGAATGGTCGTCCGAGCAGAATGTCATAGGCTGGATCGCGGATAATGTGTATTTACATGTAGAGGGTGATGCTACCGACTTTGCAAGGTACGTTCTGTGCTAAACCTACACTCTGGTCAATACCACCATTAGCTGATTGTAGAGGGATGTGTATTGAAGGATCGTATGCAAGACTGAGTTTGTGACAGACTTCCTCTGACATTGTGATGATCGATGAACCCAGATCGACTACACTTTCGACTGGATTTCTGCCATTGATGTTCATAATGACTGATCTAATAGAGTGTGATTCCTTGGCTGCAATAAAAGGTTCGGGTATTTCTCCAGGGCAAAGACTGCTAATATATGTTTTGTAAGGATTGTCAATTATGAAAATGTCATCATTAAGGAGATTTGTAGGGTTATTTCCTTCAGGCTGCTGGATACGACGTGCAGTGACCTGTTCCTTCCATTTCATATGAACTTCAGGTGATAGCAAAAGTAATTCTTTGGGGGTTAGAGTGATAATCAGTGTTTTCATCGATTGAGTGAAGACATCTTCAGTGATTTTGTCCTTTTGAATGGGGGCTTGGGTATGGTACAATGGGCCATCTTTTGCTTTTCCTGTCAATGCAAAGTTGCGTTCGTGGGGAGGTAGGTACAAATTTTCTTTAGCGCCGTTGTAGGGATGTATTACCAGTTGCGATGGTTTCTCAGAGGTTGAAGATGGTGCCAAATTCGAAGTAGGTGGGTTGGTTGCTGTGGACAATATCGACAGTGCAGGTAGTTGTGGGATGAACCATTCGACCAATGCAGGGATCGAGGGCCGTGAGGTAGGAACTGTTGGCACATTTGGATCAGTTCGGGCAAAAGGTCTACCACTTTGCAAAGCATATATCTCTTGTTTGAGTTGTGCAATACGATCTTCGGCCATTGTGGATAGGTCGGTAATTTGATAGACACCTCTGGATGGTGTTGAAGAAACTGTCGAAGGTGTGATATTATGCATTAGCAAAGGGGTAACGTTAGATGGAGGGTTTCGTCGAGTCCATTCATCAATCCTGTCCTTGATAAAATGACCGGGGATGCTTTGAGGAGTGAATTGACCATTTGGGAGAACAATTTTGCCTTCAGTGTTCTTCTTACACTTTCCTTTGTTGATATATGACTGGCAAACCAAGCAATCACTAATGAAATGTCCTGTAAGTGCACAAAAGATGCAAACTAAAGTTTCGAGCTGGTCCGAACAAAATCCACTGTTAGGTCGAGTAGTGTTCGTGGTCTTCGAACCTGCTAAAGTGGTTATGAGAGTGGCTGCAAATTTCTTGAGGATTGCCATAAGATCTTCCAATTTAATTTGAGGTGAAGATGTCAATGTTGTTGGAATTGCCGAAGGTGCTGAAGAATGCAAACTGAGTAGTGATGTCAAATCCGAGCCAATAGATCCTGCTAAAATGAATTTTGCTGCTGCATGAATATCGTCGAGTGGGTAGGGGTCATTGTGGTAGTGATCGGGGAATTTTAGTTTGAGTCGTCGAGCAATTCTAGCCCATAAACCTGGTTGGAAACCCTGGACAAAGGCTCTGCTTTGTTCAGCGTCAGAAATCCTGCCTTTAGTAGATAGAAACTTTGTAATGTTATAGAATGACCAAAAGTATAATCCCAAATCGCTCGCATTGTAAATACCTATGCAAAGTTGTTTGCTGATGAGTTTGTCCATGTCCGAAATTGACCATTTCCGATCATCTTCGGAACCAGGGTACAGTTGGTGAATAGCGAAGTGAAAGTTCTGGAATGAAATGCCAGCGTCGTATTCTGGAATCGATTCCCAGAGCTTGGAAGTGTCGATATCGAGGTAGCGACAAGCGTGCTTCTTCATTTCTTCCAAGTTCGTGACATTGCATGCTGAGAAAAGCAATTTCAGCTCATTAAAATATCAGTGAAGTTCTCGTGGCTGGGTAGGGTCAAATTTTGGAGCCATGGAATGACCACAAGCTGGCATTGTTGCTTGTGTAGTCATGAATGTGATGTTTCTAGGGGTAGGGGTTAAACCTTGTGTGAATGATGGTAGAGGAGTCAAAGTTGTTGGAAGGATGAATAAAGATGTAGATGATGAAGACAAAGAAGTAGAGGATGATGTTGAGGGCGATGAGATTGGTGAAGGGAATAGTCAATGATGAGTCGATTCTGCTTCAGAAACAGGGATTAGAATATCTACCGATTGTTTGAGAGATTTGAAGGCATGGCGAGTGTCGATTTGCAGGTTTCTAGCTTGTGTTGGCCTAAGCCAGGAGATTCAAGATGGATTAGGCAATGAAATGATTTAGAAACCCCTCGCGGTGGGCTCCAAAATGATGATACTCAACCAGGAAACCCAAACAAAACCCACAATAAGGTCTCGAATGGTATAACTCTAGTTAGAGGAAGGTGGCAATGTGGTACTAAATGTCACCACTGTTACCCAAGGTTAGGGAAATGACTTTAGAGAGGGTCCAATGAAGTTCGATAAAGTTTGAGAGTGTACGAAGCACTGCAATGATGTTCAAAGATTTTTGATAAAGATCGAGGGTGTACTAAGCGCTGCGATGATGTTCGAAGATGTTCGATAAGGTTCGAGAGTGTACGAAGTGTTGCGATGATGTTCGAAGAGGTGCGAAGATGTTCAAAGAAGTTCAAAGGGCTTATAGAGGACAAGGACACTTTTGACGATGGCTGAGGATAGACTATAAGAATAGTGTTTGAAGGTCCAGTCCATGGTTATGTAACAGTCTTTTGGAATTTTGAGATGTAATCTGCTTGTTAAAGCCTTACAACTTATCCTGGCATTTCAGGACTTTTTGTACACAATGTCAATATAGGACCAAAAATGTTTTGTCATTATGCCTCAGTGGTTTTTACAGAACTAAACATATCAAACACAAAACAATTTTTCCAGTTCATACATTTTTCTCAAAACCTCGGAAAATGTATACACTGGAAAAATTGTTTTATGTTTAATATGTTTAATTCTGTAAAAACCCCTGAGGCATAATAACAAAACCTTTTCAATCATATATTGACATTGTGTACAAAAAGTCCTGAAATGCCAGAATAAGTTGTAGGGCTTTAACAAGCAGATTACATCTTAAAATTCCAAAAGACTGTTACATAACCATGGACTGGACCTTCAAACACTATATAAGAATGTAGGAAGCCGTTGAGAGGGGATAGGCAATATGTGATAGTTTTGAGAAGCTAGCATGAGAAGTTCGAGGAAGTTTGGTGTAAAACACTGAACTTCAAGACTAAGTCGAGATGCTTGGACTCAAGAGAATGGCTCTTAAATCAGACAATTGGTGTGAGAGGACAATCTGTTCTATCTTTCTAAGTAGCTAGTACAAGGCTATATATGTTTGGGAGAGGTGATACTAAAAAGGAATAAAACATGAGGAATACATGAGGCAAGATATAAAACAATAGAGAATCTTTGCAAATCATAGAATAAATGAAAGAAGATGAGAAGGGAAACATATAGAGTCACAATTTATCATGGGTACCTGTCCCCATTGATCCAATATATCATCAAGATGTCAAAGCACCACAATCGCATCCTAAAATCCCGTCGTTGTGTCTCCTCATGTCCGGTGGTGCTCAATATGCAATGCACTAACTCTTACAACTTCAAACAAGGTGTGCTGCATGTATCCGAAGGGCGGTGCGATAGGTATATGGTGGCCAAAGTCGTTCAAAGTGCTGTGAAGTTGTTCAAAATTGCTCAAAGTGTTGCAAAGTCATTCAAAGTCATTCAAAATAGTCTTGGAGCGGTCTTGTGAGGTTCATAGGGGTTCATAGGGGTTCATAGGGGTTCATAGGGGTTGGGAGCATGTGTGTTGATGTGTTGATGCCTTTGGATATGTTCCCAGAGCTTAGTGCGCATGGTGGACCTATCACCGGGGCAGTAACCATGTGTGTATCTTCATCCCAGCCCCAACCTGAGAGCCCTCAAAGCTCTTTAACCACAATAAAATGACCTTTGAGCTTCAAAAATTAGATATGATTAGCTGACCAATGGAAACTGTGACTGTGAGCTGTTACATACTGTTTGCCAATGACTATTGCAGCTACCTGCAGTCTTTGGAGCTCCACCACTTTGCTTCTCACTGCCCTTGAGCTTATCAGCTGCAGCAGTCCACAGGAGAGATTTCCAGCCACTGTCCGATTGGTTGCCAAGGGCTTGCTGCTCGGTCAGCACTTCAATCAATGTCGTGTCATGAGCTGAAGACCAGCATGCATTCTTTGGCAGCTTCTTTGCTTTGGCTTTTGAGGGTTTGGCAGGTTTGAGAATAATCGTCAAGGGAGGATTGGGTGTCGCAACAGGCGGGGTCTCAGATGGAGTGGGTTGTGCATTCTCCTTGTTGCTATCTGCTTTTGATGGTTTCCTGGCCATTGTGGCAGTTTAAAAGTGTATAAGAGAGTGAATAAGAGAGTGAATATAGTGTAAGACATGTAAGGACTGTGATTATGCGTAGACGATGACGAGATGGGGATGGAAACTTATTGTCACACTAACTGTCACTCTAAATTCGAGATTGAGTGCAGCCAAGCAGAGGTCTCAAAATATTATTGGGTGGGTTCAGGATTGAAATTTAGGGCTCTGATTTGGCTGAAGATTGAGGTACCTCAATTTGATGTTGGTGCAGCTGACCAGGCCCTGAGGTTTTCCAATCACTCTATCAACAGAGGCAAATAGCAAAAAAGAACAAAAAATCAGAAAGAATTGATAGATCCTTTCCCTCATGAGTTGTATTGTTAGAAACACATGATTTGGGTTGGGTAATTCTTCACAATTGGCCACCAATAGATTATGGCTTTTTTTGTGCCCCTGAAATGGATAATAAGCCAGTAACAAGTACTTGAAGTTGTGCTAGAGGGCACTGCTTTGCATGCCCGAGTTCTTAGGGGGGTGATTCAGTTTCCTTTGGTGGCAGGATGTTGGATTATATAATCTGCCACTGCTTAATCAGTGCTTAACAGACCATAGTTTGCACACACACACAAGTGATGGGATAGTTGTAGCGCCTTGATCGGCAATATCAGCAGGAACTGGCAGAATCGAAGTTGATGTATGGAAGTAGTAAATTTGGAAAGCTGTCAGGAGGAAAGTCTGAGAAAGGAAAGGCACCTCGGGTGCAAACTCCGAGGGCATAGCCACCAGCCATGGCAGTGACACCTATAGTTGTGGAGTCAGCAGCACCAGATGCTATGGAGGTTGACCAAGCAGGGAGATGAGCACCACTTAAATGTTTTAACTGTGGGCAGTTAGGACATATAGCTAGGAATTGCAGGCAGAAAAGAAAGATTAGGGAAGCTACAATCAAGGAAGTGAAGCCAGAGGAAGGCAAGCAGAAGAATTTTGTGAAATAGTCCCAGTGACGGTTTCCCCATTGGTGACCCAGAATCATTATAATGTATTAGTATCCAAGGAAACCCAGAGTAAATCAGAAAAGGAAATCAAGGAGGAGTACAACCATTGTGAATCACGTGACAAAGAAAATTGCCAAGTACTATTTCCAAAACCCCTAAATTCTTTATTTGCTCTGTGCAAATAGAACCTGAAATCACCTTGACTGTGGGATTGAAGACAGTGGACACACATACAGTGATTGATGTGGAAGCATTGCTTGATAGTGGTGCTACAGGATTATTTATCAATCGGTCCTTAATTGAGCTCTTTACACTGCCCCACATATTCCTGGAGGAATCCTGGTTATCCCTGCCACAGCCATTGTTCACCAAATGTTGCATTCCTGGCTGTTTTTCCTCCAGTGGGATTCCTGGTTCAGTCCTGGTATATTCCTGGTAAATCTGGCTCTTCCTGGTACTATCCCAGGAATTCCCCAGGACTTGGACTTACAGGAATCTGGGGGGACTGACCAGGAATCCTGCAGGACTAACCAGCACTCTATAAGAGTAACCAGCACTCTGTAGGACTCATCAGGACTCACCAGGACTCACCAGGAATCCTGGGGACTCTACTGGGATTTAACCAGGAGTCCTTACTATTAAAAAGGAAACCTTTGAGGATTGAACCCCAGACCTCAGGCTTGAATTAAACAGGTGCAATATACCATTAGACCATAGTGCCATTCTAATATACAACATAAGTTGATCTAAGTACCACATTGAGTGGCTGTGTATGACAAAGCATACAGCCGCATCAATGTTGCCAGCTCACCATTCAACCACCACCACCACCACTGTCGACAATGCCCCCTCCACCTCTCTCCCTCCCTTCTCACCTGTAATTTACACTGCCCCATATGTTCTGCGCGGACTGTGTGGACTCCGTGCGGAGTCCGACCATCTGGTGACCAAAATGAAAAATTACACCCCCTTCCACACGGAGTCCGCACCAGTCTGTGCGGAGTCCACACCAGTCCATGCAGAGTCCACACAAACTATTCAAGTAGTCACTTAATTTTTATAGATTTATTATATAGTTTATTGACCCCCTCACACATATGAGGGGTATGATTTATGTAATATACATCTAAGCTCCCTCATGAGTGGGAGGACTACTAATTTGACAAAAAAAAACCCCCTCACAAATGTGAGGGCCACCCTCTCCCCCCACAATCCCCCTTGTGCATCCGTGACTCTTGCCTCTTGCATAGCAGTCAGCGGTGGCAGGGCTGCACATTGTCATCATTGTCCCTCCTTCCCTGTTCCCTGTTGTTCCCACACTCTCACACCCCCATATTCACCCCGTGGTGTGTGGCATTGGCATCGTCCCTGTCGGTCTCCCTCACTGTCTCCCCTCCTCCCCCCAGGCGGGTGTCATTGTCATCTCCCTCATCATCTCCCTCCCCCCTCCCCCCTCATCTCCCTTTCCTCTCATCTCCCATCCCCCTCATCATCATTCCACCCACCATCCACCCATGAGCAGTTGCTCACAAGGCTGGAGGTGGGTGTGTGGTGTGTCCTCGTGGGGTGGATGGTGGGTGGTGTGTCATTCTGTGGTTGGCATCGGTTTTGTCAGTGTTGTGGGGGTCGGTCCTGGGTGGCGTCTCCTGTTCATCATCCCCCAATTGTTGTCCCCCCATCGTCCTCACTGTTCCACCCTTATCCACCCCATGAGCAGGTGCTCACAAGGCTGGGGGTGGGTGGTCTTCATGGCAGTGTCATCTCCTCCTTCTGGGTGTTGTCATGGTCATTCCACCTGTGATCCACCCCCCGAGCAGTTGCTCATGGGGCTGGGGGCAGGTGGTGTGTCGTCTGTTGCCATGGGTGGTCGTGGTGGGGCCCTGGTGCTTGTTTTTGTCTGTTTTGGGGGGGTTTGGGGGGGTCAGCATGACGTGGCACATTTACAGGGGTAGCTGGGTGTTTACTTGGTTGGTATCCCCCTTCTGGGGTCTCGTGGTGTCCCTCATCTCCCTCCTGTCCCTCATCGACACCCTCACATCCCGTCAAAATGGGGAGGAGGGGGTTTGCACAGCCGTGCATCATCCCGTGTTGTCATCCATCATTACCTGTAGATTAGAACCTAAAAAACAAAGAAAACAATTAGTTAGTTGATAAAAAGAAGAAATGAATATAAAAAAATTACCTACAGCCCGCGTTGCTTCTGGTCAGCTTGTTTGCAGCTCTTTGTGGCCATGGAATGGGGCTGGGAGTGGGTGGAGGTGATGTGGGTAGAGTGGAGATGGTGGTGGTAGAGAGGGAAGGAGGGAGGGAGTGAGGTGGCAGTGTGGTCGTCGTCGATGGTGGTGGTGGTGAGTGATGAGCTGGCAACATTGATGACATGGCTGTGTGCTTTGTCATACAAAGCCAAACAGTCATATGTAGTTGCATCAATAGCGACACATACCACTGGCTGTATAGTGTAACAGTAATGTGTGTCTGTACTTTATTAGTTAATCATGAGGCTACAAGTTCAAACACCATTCATGACATCATTTTGCTAAGCTCAAATGGTCTGCTCGGATGCATGCAGACTGTCCTTGCTGGTCCGACCTGGTTGATCACAGATGCGGACAGATGAAATACGTGGAATCCGTGTTAGTCTGCACAGATCCATGCAGACTGGCACACCCTGTTGCACAGCTAAAATGGTTTATTGTATGGATTGCAAATCTGCACGGAGTCCATGCGGAGTCCATGTAATTCTGCATGGATCCACGTGGAACATATGGGGCAGTGTAAAGACCTCCACATATCGGACAAGACCCAAAAACTGGCGCACTTCCTTCACAGAGCATGGCCACGGCCACTTTGAGATGCAGTCCATCTTCTTAGAGTATGCTTCAATTCCTCGTGCTGAAACATGATGGCCCAAAGAATCAATCTCCAGTTGGATAAGGTGAGTCTTCCATGGGTTGCGACCTCCCTCAACACCATCAAGATGATGCATATGTTTTCACGATGTTCCTCTAGTGTGTTCGACCAGATCACGATGTCGTCCAAATAAATGTGGCAAATCTTTCCAATCCACTTGTGCAGAGCAGCTGTAACCCAGTGTTGATGGATTGCCAGTGTGTTTTTCAAGCCCATAGGCATAACCATCCACTTGAACAGGCCAAACAGGGTGGAGACTGCCATCAAGAGGATATGTGCAGGCTCCATTGGTGTCTGGAAAAAACTGTTTGTCATGTCAATAGTTCCCCAGATCTTACCTTTGGCACAGTCATTCAGAATATTATCAATCCGTGGTAGTGGGTGCAAATCTGCAATGGTATTTTTGTTCAGCTGTCGGTAGTCATTGACCCATCTTGGTAGCACCGAGGGATCTGACTTTGGGATGATGAACGCTGGTGAAGCATGGGGTGATGAAGATGGCCTGATCCGACCCACATCCAGATGTTCCTGGATCAAAGTCTTCCATGTGTCACGAAATTTCCAGGGGCAAGTGTATGTGCATGTTTTGATCATTTGTTCTACATCCCTGAGCTTGATCTTTGCTGTTACATTATGGGGAAGTTTCTCAATGTGTGGCAGTGGTTGGAATACATTGGCAAACTCGGTGAACATTTCCTTCTCAATGTTCCCCACTTTTTGCTGAAAACTCAGGGCTTCCATGTGCTCTCTGATCATCCCCGCCACGTCAAGTGGTTTTACCACTTCTGGCACCATCTTCCCATTTGCCAGATGCTGCTTGCAAACCTCAACCAGCTCCGCCAGCATCAAGCTCCTGTTTCTCTTAGTGTCCACTCTGGCGAGCTTCACGTCAATCAGCCTCTTCCAAGGCTTAGGCATAGGCAGGTTTAACAAATCATAGCCACATGTTTTGTCAATAGCAGTACGCTCTCTAAAATCGGTCACAATACAGTTTACAGAAAGGAAAGGCAGCCCAAGTAACAGAGGTACACATAAGTTCGGCATAACAACAGCTTTTACAGTTCAAGATGTCCATGCAGAGTCTGGAGCATAAGGCATGATTTTCACATATTCATACAGGTGGTTTTCGGACGATGTCATGTTACCTAGTGCCATGGAGATAGGTAGCAGCTTGTGCAGGCAGAAGCAACGTAAACCCAGGTTTTTGACTAGTGCATTGTCAATGAGCACGATGTGCGCACCGCAGTCCAGCATACCATTTACTGTAACCAGGTCATCAGCTGCAGGTCCCAACAATGTGCATGGCCAGTGCAGATGGGGGACGGTGAGAGGGCTTACCTCCTCATCCTCCATCTCAGACCCAGATCCCAGCACTGCTGAAGGCATTACTGCCCCTGCCACAAATGAGTTCTCATCTTCTGTTAACTCCTCAATATGAGCTGAGCTCCCAGCCACCATTCCCACTGGTTTGCTTCCTGATGGAATGTTTCCCTGACACTTCTGGCCAAGCAGCATATCTTCTGTTATCTCTTTATAGTTGCGTCCATCTGGGAACTCGTTAGGACAATCTGTTGCACAATGGTTCTGATAACCATGCTGACATTTTAAGCAGCCCTGATGTTTGAACAGCAATGAGTGTTCATTCTCAGTCAGGCAGGGAGGCTTATGGGAAGCAGATGAAGATGCACTCAGCGTGGATGACGTGGAGCCACCTTGCAGCTTGTAACTTCCTACAGTGTTAGTGTTTTGTGAAGGATTCATGAGTGCTTGTCTTTTTGGCATCCGTTGAAAATCTTCTGCAGCCTCCAGGTAGTGCTTTGTGTCATTTGCTTGTTCTTCAGCCAGCTTCCACACTTCAGCAATCCAGCAAGTCAGTTGAGCCTCATCCATCTTTTCAGGAGTGTCCTTTGCAATCTTATCAATGGCATCCTTAATATTGCAATTCTTGCAGTGGTTTTGTAAGTTGGCATCTAAGAGACTATCGAGTTGAAGGTGCAGAGCTACATCTGAGAAGTAGTACTCGGTATTATGGAGGACAATGTTCAGATGTTGAATGTCATTCACCCAGGTGGGAAAGGAATCAGATGATTTGAGCCACGAGTTGTGGATTCTCGCATGGAGCTTATTGTCCCAGCCATCTGCCAGGAACTCCTTTTGCAGCTCCTTGATGAAATCTACAAATGCCAGTTCAGAAAGGCAATCTCCGTGCATTGCAACCAAGTCTCCAGCTCGCATGTCTTTTAGCCCAGGCAAAATCGCCACCACACACTCATCCTCCAAGATTTTCTTGTTAGCCCTGAAGAAATCAATGCAAGCCATTTCCCATTGACACATAACCCAAGCAGATGTCATCCAGTAGTTCTCCATCTGCAGATATTGTTAGTGTCGCCACGATCGCCTGGGCAGGCAGAGCCAACATTTCTGGCCCTGCCATTACATGGGCACACATGAAAGAATCGTGCTTCATCCCTAGAATTGTGGCCACCAAATTGCAGTTGTCAGGCAGGTATGGAATAGACGCCACTTCCTCTGCCTAGCAGTGAGCAGCAGGATGCGCTTTGGTTCAGCATGAAGACACTCAGCAGAACCTGTCGTGGCCATCTTTATCTTTGGTACAAGCAGAGAGTAGTCACAGGAAGAAAGTGAATCATCAGAGTCAGAATCTGCTGTTGGCAAGGTGGGTGTATGTGCATTTGTGGGCACCCCAGGCATCTCAGAAGATTTATGTGTATGATCATCAACAGCAGCAGGTGGTGGGGACTGTGTGCCCTCCTCAGTCGGTGTCAGTGGTGGTAACGATGGGGACAACGGGCCCTGATGGGCATTGGGAGTGGCAAGTGCTTGCTTGCACATGATCAGCAGCTTGGACAACTCGGTCTTTCAACCTTTAAACAGCAAGCCTAAGCTAAGCTTTGGTGAGACAGCGAGAGGTGAAGTGGAGGTCATTAGACCAGCAAACCTCGTTGAGCAAAGCTTGAAAAAAAAAAGTGTAAGCACGCTGATGATACTCGACCAGGAAACCCAAACAAAACCTGCAATAAGGCCTTGAATGGTATAACACTAGTTAAAGGAAGGATGCGAGGCCCTCTAGATGTCACCTGTCAGACCGACTGTCAAATAGTCATAAAACAACTGCTTGTCAAAGCAGTTCAAAGCTAAAAGAATGTGTTTCGAGGACTTGCGATATTTTTCGAGGTGTTGCGATATTTTTTGAGGTTTTTTTCAAAGAAGTTTTGAGGAATTTTGAGTGTGCAAATATGTTTGGACACAAGATCAGGGGACTAGATGAGTAGTAGAAGAAAGCAAAGGCAAATCGAGGGAAACGAGAGTGAAAATAGCATAATGCAAGGAATTTCAAGGAATTTTGAGGAAGTTAGCATAAAACACCAAACTTCAGACTGAATAAAACTAAACTGAACTCTCAAATCAATGTGATCTGGGAGGAAGACGACGACTTTCTTGTTTTTCTTTGTATCTAGTACATCTTTTTATATAAAATAAAGAAACTACCTAAAAAGGCTAGAGAACATGAGGCAAACATGTGGAAAACTTGAGGCAAAAGACAATAGAAGTATATCAGAACAATAAAGCGAGACTAGAAAGGGTGAATATAACACATGATGAAGAAATAATAAGAAAGAATAGCTAAAAGCAGACTGTCCTTGTCATAAAACATCAGAAACTGCTTTGAGCAGATTGTATGCGTGCACATGCGGTCAAAATGTGTTTGATATACTCAAGATAGTGTCCAATGTGTCCAGCATGCGTCCGAAGATTGTTCAAATAAAAAATACTGTGTCCGAAGATGTTTTTCGAGGTTTGAGGTTTTTTGAAGATTTTTGAAGTTTCTTCGGACTTCATTCATGGCCCGAAATCAGTGCAATATTGTTCGACAATGGTAGGGGATATGTCTGGCATGTGTGCGATGACCATTTGGATAGTGATATAGTGTCCAACGTTGATTTTTGATGTTCAATGATTTTCGAAGTCAGTCAAGGAAATATTGGACTTGTTCAAAGGCTGATATTGCTGCAATATTGCTCGAAACTGGTTTGGAACTCATTGACAATGTTCCAAGTGTATATCCTGAGCTGTATGAAGGTTGGGGGAATTGTATTATGGCAGCCAAAGGCATACGAAGAATTTTGAAGTGTTGCAAAGATTTTTGAAGCACTTTCATGACTTTGTAGAGGTTTGTAGAGCTTCGGATGGGTTCGTATGGGTTTGTAGAGCTTCGACAACAATCATAGATGTGTTTTCCGAGCTTGAATGACAAGGTGGACTGATCAATGCGCTGTGTTAGGGGCACGCACTTCACTAGAGTCAGACTGAGACTAAGCAGGCAAAAGAGGTGATTTTATAAGCGAGAGATCTCTATCGATGATGATGAAGGTGATGATAGTAAGAAAGAAAGATAGATCCATGTCATCTGTATCTGTCTGAGGATGCAATCCAAGCAGTAAATAAGTGTAAATAAGTAACATCGTTACAATAGGACCTAAAAACAAATAAAGAAGTTAGTTAAAAATGAACAGAAAGAAAAGATAATGAATTTACCTCAGGGGGCCCAAACAATGAGCCATCGTTTGGACCCCCTTCATTACATGTGTGGCCATGGTTGTGGTGGGAGAGAAATGTGTTGTGTTGCAGGTTGTGGCAACACAGTACAAATATATGTAAACATATAAACAAAATATGTAGACATGTCAAAAATGTGTCAATGAAAGTGCATGACCATGCAAACAAGCACAAATGGTCCATTGCAGTATTTAAACAGCTCACTTTTCACTCTCTTGCTTTGGGCATGCCCCAATTTATTTTACTATGTATGTATGATTGTATACAGTATAGTATATTAAATTTATTCACATGGTCTATACATAAGTTTGGTTCAAGGCCAGTTCTAACTAGTTTTGAATGGTTTTGCTGTTTGTCTCAAGATCAGCAAACTGCAGACCGAACCAATAGTGTAACCAGAGGACCATGACCGCAAGTCCGGTTCCATCAGTTATGGTTCAGTTCAGTCTTGGTCATTTTCCAGTCTGCATGACCAGACCTTCAAGCACTACAAAAGTGTGGTCAGCGGTGGTGGAGTGTAGGGAGAGCACATAGAGTTTCTTGGTGGGAAGTCAATGGCCTTTAGCAATGAGGGTGCCAGTGGATGTATTAGTTATCCAGCAGGTGGCAGAGTCAAAATGGGCTATAGCATTTGAGTCCTCTGTGAGGGATCTGATGGAAGTGAGGCAGACCATTGCATTTGGGATGTAAAGGGCATTTGGGATGTAAAGGGCATTTGGGATGTAAAGGGCATTATGTAAGATTATTGATGCACCTCATGCCACCCTCAATTTGATGTCGCCTACACCTATAGTGGTGATGGAAGATCCTCCTACACCTTTTACCAAGCAAGGTTGGATGGGATGCAGGGAGAGAAAGTCAGAACAGTCAGGTGAAATGTGAACCATTGTGCCCATGTCAATGATGAAGGGAAAATCCAGGAGGGATAATATATTATATACTGCAGTTTGATTGGTTCAAAGGTTCAACAGTGAACACGTCCTCTATGGTCATGGTGTGATGTTCATTCCAGTTGACAGAAGTGACTGGCTCCTCCTCAATTACTAATCACCCCTCATATTTGACTTCATCAATTGTAGCCATGGGAAGGGAATCAGCGGCCAGCCCAGTGAACTCTGGAGTGGGGGAAGGCAACAACATCTGGGCAGGGTCAACCATCACAGTGAAGGCACGTCCAGTAATGCCCTTCACAGTCATGGGGATTCTAGAAGAGTCAGTACCCTGCTTCCTCTTTTCAAGCATAATTTTTCAGGTGGCTTTGGACTGATCAAGTGTCTTCCCAGCCATCCCCCCTCCCGGTTTGATGCAGTATTCAATGGTATGACCAGGTTTCTTGCAAATGGGGTTCCCACAAATGAGACCATTAGGCGATCTTACTGGTTTGGCACATGTGGTAAGGGCTATGGTTGATCGGGACTCACCATGCTGGTCGTTTTCGAGCAAGGATTGTTCATTTTCCAGGAAGTGGCAAATATCTTTGGATGTATAGGGTGTAGACTCGGTTGAGGTAGTGATGTCACAGGAAATGATGGAGTGTGCATGAGGAAAATGGTCACTGAGGGAGTTAAGGAGCGCAATGCAACAGAGGAGATTAGCTTTTATGTCCCCCATGGCAAAGGCGCACTCGATCACCATGCAAATCTTCTCAGCAGTCTCTGGGAGCAGAGTGTCCTTTGAGCATTGTATGGAAAGGGCTTGCTAGAGCAGCTGAACTTGGTGAACAGGACCTTCTTTCTGGTGGCAATCCCAAAGAGTTGCCCAATTGATGTCAGGACCCTTTGTCATATCCATGAAAGGGCATTCAGAGGAAGAAATGCTAGACACAAGAAATGCATATGCCAGTCAGGAATTGGCCCTCCAGTTAGAAAGGGCTTGGAGTTCTGTAGACGATGGGGCTTTAATGTTCCCAGTCACATACTCATATAGACTGTTGAGGGAGAGAGCAATGGTGACGTCCTTGCACCATTCTTTGTAGTTTGACTTAAGCTTGTCTAGTTTCTTTCCAGAGTATTGTACCAAAAGTGTAACAGCAGAAATGGAGACAGTAGTAGACTCAGAGTTGGCAGCCATGATGAAACAAGGCCTAGATATGATAGGAGAAGGGGCATAGGGGGTGTGCTAGGCAACAAAGGAGGTGCACATGACAGGATGGAAGTACCAGGTCCAGGATCTGAGGCACAAAGGTGATCGATCGATCAAAGGAAATGATGTCAGGAAAAATGCCCAGTGGCTAGGAGTTTTCTACTGTTGATTCAACGATGAAAGTGGCCCATAACCTGTAGAAAATCAACCTAGAATATACAAGAGTAAACTCAGTCCTTGTATAAGTGACTGTATACAATGGGACTGTACCTAGAATATACAACAGTAAACTAAGGTACAGTAAGTGTTCTGTAGAATGGGAGTATAGTGCAATGCTCACCTCAGTCCTTGTATAAGTGACTGAGGTGACCATGTATCTATCTACCTCTATATATATGTTCGGTTAGATAAAGGATATGAGAGAGAAAAAGGTTTCTTTGATGCGTTCACACAAACACATCAAAGGGGTGAGCTAAGAATAGCACATGCATCAAATGCACTGATCTCGACCAATCACAACCCGCATTTGTCTGGCCCATCAAAGGGATGTGCCAAGAATAGGACACGCATCAAACGCACTGATTTGGAGATCACAGTGTGAATCTTAACAGCCCCAGCAAGTGTCTTTGTGCCTTGGAGGTCAAACTGTTGCACGAAGTTTTTGTAAAACATTTTTCTTCAGTTTTGGAATAAACCAGATGGCTCCAACATGTTACCTGTCAGGAGAATGGGCAGCTGGGGTAATTTGAGGTGGACAAAAAACTAGTGACTTTATAAGCATGTTTTAGAATGATGTCAATCAAATTGCTTACTTACTTTTCCTCATCAGAGCCAACTTTTCTTGATCTTGCAGTTGGTAATGGGTAGGTAAGAGGATTGTTATTTGGAAGTAATGATGAAAGTATGAGTGGGCAATGGAGAGAGTCAGGAGGATGTAGTGTTATCATTGGTGTTTGTTGTTTGGCACCACTGATGGATGTTGCACATCTCCAGTTATTCTTTGACCTCATCACAACTGGCTTGGGGTGAGTAATCGAGGTGTGTCCCAGGGAAACCATGACTCAGATGAGTCATCACTTGGACTATGTCATGGTTCCCTTTCCTCAACAAAGTATTTGTCTTTCAGCTGGAAGTCATCCCTTCTTTTAGCAGTAGTTAGGACAGAATGTTAAAATACATAGAATTGGGATAAGGATTGCTAGAATAAGTTGATGGGCTACCTATTCTGAGGCACGACACCATGAGTGAGACAGAAGGAGTGAAGCACCCTCAAGTTCTTGATCATGATGCCTGGGCAGCACGTCAATTTGTACAAGTTCTTCTCCTGTCCATGAACTAGACACAAGTATGCATGGTGGAACATTTAACAGCAGAAAATAACCAAAAATGAAGTCAACTCACCAAAAGTCCAGGTACTAACTCAAGTTGCTCAAGCTTGCTAGGTGTGCAGAGAATAGATGTTCTTTCCTTGAAAAATGTACTTGTAATATGAAATTCCTCCAACTCAGTCATCACAAATCATTTTGAGATCGCAAAGAACTGTTATCTGAAGGTATTCTGAGGTCCACAAATGAGTGACAGAAAGTCAAACTCAACCCAGCACTGGCAGGATACATATAGTAACTGTTCAAATCCAAAGTATTGAAGAAAACCTTGAGATCCCTGTTGAGCAACAGAAAGTCAAACTCAACCCAGCACTGGCAGGAGACATAATGATATAGTCAAGCCTGTTGGTATTTCAACTGGCCAGGGAAATGGATTAGAGGTTGATAGCACAATGTGTAGTGAGTTAACAATCCAAGTTTCTTTGAGTTGTGAATTGAAGCCAGTCATGTGTCTGCACCAACCTTAGGGTTAGGGTCCACCATGGCATTCTGGAGCACTTCCACTAGTAGCGGGCTCTGCTGCTGCTTGCCGGCGCACTACCCGGTTATTTTCTAGCATGGGTTTGGTAAACAGCAGACTTCATATATCATGATCCATCAGTCACATCACATAAGATAGGGTTCATTCACTCCCAACCACATCATGTGGATAAAGAGTGACAAATTGTGGCCAACAACCATCCATCTAATTACTGCTTCAAACAAGTATTTTTCTCAAATGTAAAACCTATAATCCACAGGAAATAACATTTTCAAGAGAGTCTAGTTTACCGATCCCTCAATTGTGAAGAAGGAGGAAAGTTATTAGGGTTTGATCAACTTTATACCAATGTCTGGCAATGTCCATGAATGCTCGACCTAAGGTAGATCTCATTCAGAATCAACTTGATCATGTGAAATGAGTGACATTCTCCAAATCATAATTGCCATTTGGCTAGACAACATTTTGGCCCCACAAAAATGTTTCAAAATGTCATCCCTAAAGATATGTCACTTCACTTTCTCCAAAAGTGGTGAGGCTGAGTTGCCATTAGGTTTGTGAGCATTGAATCTGGCTGCTGTGACCATGTTGTCACATCCAGAAGTTCTTGCTTTGAGAAACTTAATGGCAGCTTCCACAGTCAAGTTTTTACTATTGTAAATTCATTAGCACCTGGAATACTATGGTTTAAATAACTCTGTGGGAAGGGATTTTTTGATAATGTGCAGTTAAGAAACTTCAGCAGAAGTCTGTTGAAATGTCACCCATTTCATGTGATCAAGTTGGTTCTGAATGAGATCTACCTTAGGTCTAATAACTTTCCTCCATCCTCAGAATCAAGTAATCAAGCACCTAGAACTTCTTCAGAAGGATATTTTATGGAGGTCTTAGGTTTTACTTTTGAGAGAAATATTTAAGGGAAACAGTAATTAGAGAAATCCTAATGTGTTACAGTTTGTTACTCTTTAGCCACATGATGTGGTTGGGAGTGAACAAACCCTCCAGTTGCAGACAAACAAACACGACAACTTTGATATCTTGTGATCGGGAATTTTCTAGCACAAACGGATTTCAGATTTGGATTAAGCTCGTCAAAATATGTCAAAAAACATATCTCCGAGGTTTTTCCCATGACATTTTAGGGTGGCCAAATCTTTTGGGTCATTTTTCACAACATTTTGTACCCCTTTTGAGGAGTTGAGGAGCAAAAATTGGTCATGGTCAGTATGTAATCAACAGAACTCATTGTTTACAAGCTCAATTAAGATAGATCTTGTTCAGAACAAATGTGATCACATGAAATGTGTGACATTTGAATAGACTTCTGCTAAATTCACTTCACAGCATATTTAAAAAAAATCCATTTCCACAAAGCTATTTAAATCATACATGTCCAGGTTATATTGTTTTTACAATAGGAGAAACTTGACTGTAGAAGTTGCCATTAGGTTTCTGGAAGTGGGAACTTGACATTGTGACTACATGGTCACAGCATCCAGATTCAGCACTTGCAAACCTAATGACTCCTCAGCCTCAACACCTTTGGAGAATGTAAAGTAACAGATCATTAATAAAAATGATTTTCAACAACTCTGTGCAGCCAGAAGTTTTAAAAGTGTCATCAAAATGACTGCCAACTATGATCTAGTCCAATGTCATGCATTTCACATGATCACATTTGTTCTGAATGAGATCTATCTTACTCTTTTTTGGCAACATTTTGTGTGATTAGTTGCTTCCCCTAATGGATATGATTGAAATGACCTGCCTAATATGGATTCTTACTTTGAAATCAACTTGAAAGTCTATTGTTAGAGATTGTTTATTACAATTGGATTGCGTCTATGTTTGAATTAATGGAAGTAAACAAATGATAAGCTCAAAAAAATTCACATAGCTGAATCCCAACTTCTTCATTGCTGAGGGCTTTTCAAAGGAAATTGTACAACATATGCATAAGCAGTCGCATAGCTTTCAGATGTTAAAAATAAGCCAGAATAGTATGCCCATCAAAGACCCCATATTTTTTCAATAGCGCCTATGGATATGAGTTTAGCTGCAAGACTATATATGATCAACATTGTGTATATACCTGGTAAATATTGCTGCTAATATCTGCCAATTCTATCATTTACATGTTGCACCCTAAGGCTCATGAATTTCAAATGCAAAGTATTGTGTCGTGTCAACAAGGGGCTGGTGGAACAGGAATCCCGAACTGCGGGTAGGGGGGGGGTGTTAGGGCGACACCCACTATCTGCTAGCTAAGACCGTGCGGGTTCTCTCTACAAGAAGGGGGTGGGATCCATGCTCATGATGGGGGAATTGATGGTTTTGATGCAATGGGTTATTAATAGGTGAGTTTGTTGAGATAGGCCCTTCACACCGAAAACATAGGTGGAATACCTAAGAGAACACAACTGGGGTCCCCTAGGCATATATTTAGGGTTTATATACTATGTTACATATATTGTACATTGTTGTTACCAACGCATTCGCACATGCGCATACATATTGATGCGTGCGAAATAAAATTCCCACGCTATCAAAGTGTAGCGTAATTTGGTGTCATGTAGCATAATTTGACATAATAAAATAAAAATGAAATTTTATTAGGTAATGGGGTGGTTTCCTAACAGGGGGGGGGTACCGCCGGAGGCTGAAAAAAAAAATATGACCTACCTGTAAATGATGCAGAATGGCTTCATCTGGCCATGAAACACTTAGAATAGCTGTTCAAGTGGTATAAACAGAGACTTACCATGTCAGAGGGCATATGAATCAACTACTTTGGGGACTATAACTCTGTCATAAACTTATTTGAATGTTAATTAGATTGTATTCAACAGCTACATACTATGCAACACAAATCAGTGGTGCAAGGACCACCAGAACACTGTAACAGGGCAGATACTGCACTATCCTGCCATGGACATGCTTCCCTAGCAGCAGTGGGGGGGGAGTGCAGACTTGGGCGACTTCTTGTGACGATCCACCCATACCCCGTTTACGCACCTGCCACCAGTAAACACTGCACTAGCCTTAATGGCAGGTCTTCCCTGCATCCTATGTTATCACCCCTCCATTGTTGTTCCTCTTGACAACACCGTGTCGGACTCGAGACACATTTTATGGGTGGCACGGCGACATGGCAGTGGGCATGCTTGCTGCCACATGTTTGATTTGGATAGTGATGTCCCAAGAGCAGTAGAGCCGAGAGCAGGAGAAGAGAAGCAATAACTTGAAAGCAGAATGCGCGAGTGATGGTCGATGAGTTGTTTCGATGTTGGTGCAAAGATTTTTTCAAATTAATTCTGAGAAAAACATTAACACATGATGAAAACTTACTATATATGGAAGGAGGGGGGAGGGGGGTCAAACGGGTACTGAAAAAAAAATCTGAGTG
Source organism: Tricholoma matsutake (assembly GCA_026075535.2). Lineage (NCBI taxonomy): Eukaryota > Fungi > Basidiomycota > Agaricomycetes > Agaricales > Tricholomataceae > Tricholoma > Tricholoma matsutake. Next base: position 7,684,686 of record AP026543.1, on the reverse strand, counting down.
GATATGTGATTTTCCCGTTCCGCCAGCCCTTGCGCGTCAATGTTGCGACACGGCGTTGATGTCACGTGATTAGTGCAAAGCACATGACATTTATGACAGTTATTATTTATCCCTTGACAAAAATTAGGCCCTTCCAAGAGCAAGTCTAGCGTAGGAAGGTGCAACGGAGTTGATTCCAAAGGTAACTGGCAGAAATTTCCTTTTTTGGTGAAGTTTATTCATTTTATTATGGCCGACGCAGCTAATTAAAAGGAGTTGATTGCGCTATTTTTCATGATTTTACCGAATTTTTTCGGGGGGGTGGCCAAAATTTTGGGGTCAAAAACCCAAAATTTTGATTTCGAAGAATCGGCTCGTAGAATCCTGTTCATTATGCTTTAAACTATGTGTTTTAATGGGTTTTAAGGTCTCAGAACAATTGTGATGAGCCACAAAATTAGGTCCCAAAAAGTTGTCGTATTTGTTTGTCCGCAACTGTACCTTATATCGAAGTCTGCCTAGGAGAGACTAGATTGTTGCACATATCTCTTGAGTCTTAAGCTCGTTATACACATCAACTTTATATGAGTGCCATATTCAGTACTTTAGAAGATATTTTGTGCTTAGTTCATTACATAGAACCAATAGCTAGTCCGGAGAACTTGATTTATATTTTTTGTGGCAGACAGACAGACAGACGCACGGACATCTGGATTCTCCAATACCAAAATGTCCTCGAAATCACCATGCATTCAAAGCTTGCATTTCGGAGTCTCCTGAAACTTGCCGAAGTCTGCCATGCTCGAAATTAAGCCTCCAAATCGCTACTGAAAGACCCTAATTAATGATTTCGTCAGCCGAGTGAGCTTGAAGATACGACGGCGTTTTCTTTGTAATAACTCGCGTCGCAACATCACATAGTGCCACAGAAGCTTTTGGCTCGAGCATTACGTCGAGGCTTTGACATGGGAGGGAAGTTAATAGATCAAGTCAAATATCGTACATGTAGTAGATAGGTGGTAGAACAATATGAATCGCCCATTGAATCGGCTATGAAACATGCGGAGAAAAGTTCACGGTCAGAGTAAATGGGACCATTCTGCAGCTGCTGTGGAATTTCCTAATGTGCACTGCAGCATTCCGCGTTTCATGTCTTCGCTCAAGATTAACGAGCAATTGCGCGCCATCTTTTTTGGTGACTGCACAAGGAATGCAGTTCGGCGCATCTCCTGGCACACAAGTTCACCAGGACCGACGAAGAGCATATCACGATACCGTACACGGAGAAAACGTTGGCGCTTCAGTCGAACGAAACAAATCTCGAGAACCCTCAATAGAGCACCAGGTAACTGTCGAGGGCAGAGAAACTTGGAAAGGTGTCAAAGAAAGTCAAGAACCTGTCTCGGAAGGAGGGCATCACGACCTTGTCGAGACCTCACAGTCGACATTCACAAATTCTTCTGTGGACCCCTATATCACAAAAACTACATACCCTTCTGGTCTTCCATGGCGACCATTTTCTGTCAAGACTCTCCGCCTACACAAAGTAAAAAAGAATATATCATCACACTCCCACCCCTCTATCGACTTAGAGGCATGGCGTCAGAGTCTCCTCCAAATATTGGCTACTACCCAATCGGTTGCAGAAGCATGGGAAGCTTATTGCAATCTCCTCTACCTCCCCGACGACGTGACTGCCGGAAAGCCACGCGTTCCTTTCGCGCACATGCATCGCCTAATTCGCGTTTTGGCCCGACACAGGCCCAAGACACGGAAGCAGTTTCTGCGGCTCTTATCAGTCCTACATGCAGTTAGGGAAGCTGGTGGTGAAATAAAGCTTCATGAGTGGAATGCTCTGATAGATGGGGCTGGAAAGGGGTGGCGTAAGACAAGTCTAGATGACTTCAGGACCTCGTTGGGCATGTACCAAGATATGATCTCCGGGAGAGCACCAGGGAAGACTCTCGATCGCAACGAAGAGGATGGAAACAAGCTTCTTCAGAACCCTCCAGTCGAACCCGACATATACACACACACCATATTGATCAGCCTCGCCTCTCGCACATTGCATGCTTCTGCGTTTCGCTATGCGATCAGTCTTTTGACGACTTCAGGTCTGGCTCCGAACAGGATCACACATCTTTCTGTCCTCAGATACTTCACTCTCACAAAACAGTTGTCAGGTGTTCGATCAACTCTCCTCAAAATGCAAGAACAAAATCTTGAGCTAGGCCTGGATGGTATCAACGCTTGCCTATGGTCCTATGGTTACAACGGTCGAGTGGATCTCGTGATGATGGTCTACCGCTTGTTTCGACATAATATGAGCCCTGAGATATATGTCGGTGAGGATGACGTGGCTTCCATCGCTCATCGCCTTCGAGTTGAAGAACATATCACCATACCGCCAGACATGAAACCGAACGAGGTAACGTTTACCACCGTGATTCAGATCCTAGCTCATCACGGCAACCTCCTGGCAACATTGTCCGTCTTTATGGATATGATATCCTCGCCCAACCTAGAGATGGGTGCGCCCCTCGTTACAGATGAAAACAGCGTTCTGACACCAACGCCGTACTCTCCGACGATCGCTATCTTCCGAGCTATCTTCCTAGGGTTCTCGCGGCACGGCGTACGCTTAATGAGGGATGGTACAGCTCCACCCCGATTCCGCGTTGCTAACCCTCCAGGGCAGCCAGCGTGGTCATTGACGAACCTCCAAGCGTTATTTGACAGTTTTCTGGTCTTACCTGAACACACCATTGTCAGTCAATCTACTGTTTATTGGATTATGGTAGCCTTTGAGAAGACGAGTGGGAACGATGTTGCTCTCCTTCGCCAAGTATGGAAACAACTCGAAACTAGGTTTAAAATACCGTGGTATGGGCCAAACAATCGCTTGCACCGAATTCGAGCCAAACTTTTTCTCGGGGACGGTGGCCGTATAGATAAAGGCTATTCACAGAGGTAGTCTGCCAGCATCTCATTACTGATATTCACCCTTGCGCGACTTATCCTAACCTAGCATTAATATACAGTGCTATCCACGAGTGCTTATCTCCCTCCAATGGATGTACTCTTCCCACGTAACAGAACATTTCTTGCTCTGGTATCTCCGCAACTTAACACTCCTGCGGATGTCCTCTGTGATGCGGCCATTCCAACCAGCCTTCTTAATGGCGCTGTCTACAGCCTCTATCTTGTTCCACCCCTGTTCTGGGATGACATCTGGTAGATACGTAGCTGAAAACGACTGCTTCGAGGTAATCCTTGGTAGATACGAAGAAGAGGAGAGCGGTGATGGCGTCTCGGATGAGCTTGTGTTAAGGAGCGACGGGTGAGGAAATATAATGTTGATTCCATGTACCCCAATAGTCCAGTCGAGATAAGAGTCAGCATCCTCAAAATCAGTCAGCAAGGATATCCTAGTATGATTTCCTTTCAGGCAAATGTCGAAGGAACACTCATAACAGTTTCAACATACCCGCATTCCAAACTTTGTAGTTCTGACTTGTCGATCTTCCTAAACCTCGAATCACGAAACGCACTGATCAGTGCGTATTCCGCCAGCCCCTCCCGCAGAGGCAAGGCTTCGAAGCAGCCGATGCAGCCTCGAAGTCGTGGTGCACGGCCCGGACGAGATGAACGTGTATTCCATGTGACGAACAGTGGACTAGGGTATCGATCGAGTCAACAAGGCGCATATAATAGTCCCTAAAAGGAGACGCACTGCTTATAGTCAGGAAATGTGGGATCTATGGGTGTGGTGGGGACGAGGGCACAATAGAGGGCATCGAAGGCGTGGAAACAGTGCTCAGGAAGACAAACGTCAGATCCCGACTCCCCAACTTTGCCTACAGCAGGATCTGCAGGGAGAAGGGACATCAAGGTGAGTGATAAATCGATAACGCCTTATCCAGCGTCCTCAACAATTATATATACGATCGAACACCGAGATAATACCCCATATGTAGTAAAGCGTGCGCAGTCCCCTTTGAGAATACCGCGTGCTTAAATCATATCAGAATCCGTTCAGATCGAAGACTTATATACGTCAAGGAAGCAAATTTGACAAGCGCGGTAAACTAGAATCGCATGTTCTTTATATTCCATAAGTCATGGACATGTCATGGTACTATGTACTGATATAGTAGATATAAGATAAATAAGTGTGGATGTGAGCGTCTGAAGGTATAATAGAGAACTCTGAGAATTGGGCAGGTGAAGGATGATGAAAAGATATTTGCAGCTGTGCGATGGGTCGTGAGAGGTATCAACATTGCTGACCGAGAATAGTGACAGAAGAGTGGAATGCTGGAATGTAAGTGGTAGTGAGTGGGTAGTAACGAAATGGGGAGGGGGCGGAGCACAGAAACCAAAGAACGACCAAAGGTGCCAGCAGGCTGACAACTAGCAACAACTCCAACTCCCTGCTAACCGCCCTGCTGCATTGACACGAGCTTCTTCTTCCTCAGCCTGAGCGGTCCAGGCTGGCGTGCTGACATTCGATAAGTATACACTATCTCGTTTCTTCAACTCGTTCTCCTCTTCAATGATATCTTTTCGAAGGATGATCGCAGATATCAAGTGGTCGAAAAGATGCTGAATACCTATTTCAAAAGACCTTGAGAATTGGATGGCATGAGAATTTTAAGGCACGTACCTATGTCATCCTTGGCAGATACTTCAAACAATTCCATTCCCTTACTGAGACCCCATTCACCTGATCCGTTCTCCTCGACAGCATCCTCGTCATCTTCGTTGATGCTATTACTACTTGTCTCTCCGCTGTCGATCCAGCCACCGTTCTGCGTTCCAAATTGCGAGAAACGAGAAGGGTTCGGCGCTCGGGTACTAGAAGCACTAGTCTTGGCACGAATCAAAGTGGATGGGCCAGAAGGCTTAGCACGAATATGGACTACGGTCTTACTGCGCGTTAATCCTGAGGCTTGGTTTGGAGGTAAGTCAAGATAAGCAGGCGATTCAGGTGATAACGTGGGTAGTGTGGTGGGTGGAGAACGAAGACCAGGAAAAGACGTGAAACGAGGCCGTATATAGGAAAGTGTGGAAGGTTGCGGTGGAGGGGGAGGCGTAGGCGGTCTGGGTGGGGGGAACCAGTTATGCAGGGAGAGCCGTGCTAAATCTGGGGTGACCTGCCGATGACGGTAAAGATCGGCCTTAGAGCCGACGATGTATATTATCAACCCTGATGGACAGTTTTTCTTAAGCTCTAGATGCGACGAGCGAGGTCAGCTGACCAATTAAGAAAGGTAAATCGTCCTGACCCTCTAGCCAACCTCGAATGTCATCGAACGTTGACGCATTGGTAATGTCATACAAGAGCAGGGCCGCATTTGCACCTGGACAGAATTTGAGGTTTCAGTAGATAGGCGAAATGAGGAGACGATTGACCAGACCTCGATAATACATGGGTGCCTGTTGATAATCGCTATATTCATTGAACACGCCCACGAGAGGGTATAAAAAACGCACCATACTCCGAAACCTCTCCTGCCCAGCAGTATCCCATAGTTGTAGGCGCACTCTGAGACCATTAACATACACTTTTTTCGTAACGAAAAAAGCACCGCTCGTAGAGGTCGTGTTCTTAGGGTCGAATTTGTTTTGGATGTAACGCTGTAGAAGGCTAGTTTTGCCGACACCTGGGAGTTGAATAATTACAATACGCATCGAACGAAAAGCGACAAATCAGACCTGAGTTTCCCATAATAACAATCTTACTGTCGATTCCCTCCTCATACGTAGATCTGCCATATGGATCCATGCGAGAGTATTCCTCCATAATGGTGCCGAGGCAGGGGTGGACCACCCTGGTAGCCAAACGCCCAGAACGAGGAGAACGAGAGTAAAGGCCCAGGGGCCACGAGGGCGGAAGGATAAGAGAAAGAGAGACGAACAAGGAGGATAACAGAGGGAATGCAAGACTTGGATAATTCTATTTTAAGTAAATATTCTGCGATTAGGCACACGTGAGCTCCTCAGCCCACCTCTCCTTATCGAGCCTGCCACCGCACAGTCCGATGACGCTCGTCGGTATTCAGTTGCGCAACTTTATTGCACATAACGGGCATGCCATATTTATTTTCGCAAGAATACATAGCACGAACACATAGTCTACTCCTGTGCAACCACCGGGAACTCAAACACAACGTCCTTCCCCGTAAGACGGCGATACACCGACGAGAACGAATCAAGCTTGTACTCCAGTGATGTGGCGTCCTTGGAGTCAAGTAGGCTGTACACATGATCAACCGTCAACCCCCCTTCAGAGCAACTGAAACATTGGTAGAAACACCCACACTTTTAGTAATTTTGAGCCGTCTACCGCAACACGGGTCCTCTTGCCGACGATCTCCGTGGGGAAGACGAGGTCCTCCAGAATCTTCTCGTGAACATTTGTCAGCGTTCGGCTGCGGGGTCGCTTCTGCTTAACGCGCGAAGTACGTGTAGGTTTGCGCAGCATTCGGCGCTGGGCAACGAAAACGACATGGCGGTCTGAGAATTTCTTTTCGAGTTCCCGAGTGAGCCTACGTAGACCGAGCATTCTGTATCTTTCCATCGATAATCAAATATCCAAACGCACCTGGGCTGCACTTTACGGAATGCCTTCAACTGAGGAACAGGAACAAAGACGACAATGGCTTTTTTCCCACCACGAACGTCCACTTCACGAGCTGCGGATATCTGGAGAACTCGGAGCTCAGCCTTTAGTTCCGGGACATTGTTCTCGAGGTCGATCAAAGCCTGAGCTACATTGGTCTCAGTCTCATCGGGAGGGGTAGAAGGCGCATTTGCAGTACGAAGGATCTTGTGAGTGACGGCGGACATTCTGAGGTTGAGACCCTAAAGAGAACAGGCAAGGCGATCAACATCCAGACTTCAAGTTCACCATCCATCCTCAGTCAACCAGTCGTTCACGATTTCGTCGAACATAACAATAAATACGACATATGGGGACCGCTTGGGATGATAAAATGTGAATTCATACTCACCAGGCCTTTTGTCGACGTAGATAAGGTGTTTCTTTGGGACCAGGAGGGAACTTGAGTATACAAACAACACCAAACTTTGATCGTAAGTATACGATATAGGCTTTATCTGGTCAATCAGCCTTTCTCGGTTGTACATAGCTATGCTCCGGTCCAACGTTGTCTCGATAGCGGTGTATAATCCCAGATCTGTCGAAATGAAATTCCCAAAAAGAAAATACGAAAAAGGAAGTGGGGAAGATCGACTTCCTCACAGTGGTACCGGTCGGGGATCAGTATTACATAGAAAGGAAGCATATTCAATAGAATGCAAAAACCCACGACGTCAGAGACATAGACTATAGGTATTGACAGAGTGGCTGTCACCGTCGCGTCGAGACGTGAATATATACAGTGGCTCCAGAATTCTTCAGGGATAATATCAAATGCACTACAAAGTGGTAGGACAAGGTGCTATACTTAAGAGTAGGCCGAGGAAATAGGGATACAGAGAACTCCGACACTCAGACAAAAAATGCACCAAAAATGAATGAAATGCAAAATCAAAGAGACCCGAGTTCAGTAAGATTACACAGGACCTGACTTTAGCATTGAAGCATCTCTCATAGTATCAAGCCCGGAACATTGTACATTGCTAACCAGGCCGCTCAACACACTGCCATAACGATGTCGACAAGGGACTCAACGGGGAAACCAATCGGATTCGTTCCTGGTGCAGTATATGTAGCCATGCATTCCTCTCAATCTCAATCCAAACACCAGAGGGCCGAAGGACCAATCTAGTGATATGTAAGCGTCAAATGTGAGAAGTTTCTCATCAAGGTATGTGACTCACAAGAATACAACATATAAGTGTTGTCTCCTATCCACCTCTAGTCTGTTTATACTCCTCTACCCACTTCCTCTCAACATTGCCTTTGGGGAGTATGACGAACGCCAAACACCCGTCCTTAACATCCAGTCCGTCGATGGGTTCCCCTTCTCTGCCCTTAGCTGCGTTGCAAACATCGCGCAAGGACATCTTCTTCCCCACCTTTAGCAAGCGCTTCCTGTGAGTTATGGCATAGATGACGAGTTGTCCATAGACATATTCGCCCTTCGAATCCCATTCTGGAGGAGGCACTTGGGGCGGAAACATAGCCGCAACATGGGCTGAGAATTGGGTGGTTTCCACGAACTCAGGAATGACATCTGACGTCGCATACTGAGGATACAAAAAGAAAACAGGAATGATCAGCGTGTTCTGTGTCGGGTCCTCAGAATCAAAATGAGGAGCATATGGATTCGATGACCCATCCTTTGCGGGTATCGCAATAAGATTCCGTTCCTACACCGGATAAAGTTCAATCGCAAGTGCATGCTGAAATGGATGCCGTGTTACCTTGAACGCAATGCTCATCTGTCGCCTCGCTTCTTCCTCCTTCCGTAATCGTACTGCCTTCTCTCTTTCCTTCCGATCCTTTGCCATTTTCGCTGTCACAGCCTGATGGCGAATAGTTTGTACGCCCTGATTATGGGCATCGAAGGATAAGCATCGATCACAACAGTCCAATGCCTCTTCCAGTCTATCTAGAGCCATCAATGCTAGGCCGGAGCGATAAAATGCTTTTGATGATTGAGAATTCAGCTTTAATGCCTTGGAGCAATCACGCAAGACAGACCCGTAATTCTCTGTTGACCAGCAGTCCATTCGCTGATCACCACAGGAATAATCTTTGATGACGCACTCAGTTCTAAGTTACAAGCTGCACGATTGCAAAGAAGCCCTTCTTCCAGAACAACATTAGTTGGCTTCGCATCGACCCCCTGTGTATAGAACCCTAATGCTTCGCGATAGCGTTTGCCTTTGAAATACTCATTACCCTGTTCTTTGAAGTTTTGTGCAACCTCTTGAAACGGCATCAATGTTCCTGTACAGTTAATGACAATGATTCTCACTCACCATCTGGTGTCCCCTGGTGCACTAGGCTTTGGAGTGCAGCTACCACAGTATCATCTGTGTCCTCACTAGGCAACGACTTCATGAATAGTGGCACTGAATCGAAGGCAGCAAGCTTGTCTTTAGTTTCCTTTGATGATAGCGGCTGAGGGCCAACTTGGGAGCTTGGTGTGGCCATTTCGTCGACACTGGACAGAACGACTTGGCGAGTTGGCAGGCGGGAATTCTTTGACTCGGAGATTAGATAATAGGAGTTGGGTGGACCGGCCCGGCACTAAGTTGGAGTTCTTGAAGCTGAGGATGCAGGGAGTGCGAGGCCTGACTGCAGCGCTAAATGGAAACGGAAAGTACAAGTACAAGGCAAGTTTACTCTGAAATTATAATTCATGCCATCTCAACGTTCACAGCGGCCAGAATTGGTTGTGGATTACCTTGTTGTCGGTGGAGGCAAGTCTGGCAACGGTCAACGTCTATCTTGGAAATGCGCTGATCGCACTCGAAGGTGTGGTCGGGCTGGCTATCGCTCAGCGCCTCTCGCAGCGTTTTCCTGCGTGCTCGACCATTCTGGTGGAGCGACACTCAAGGGCAGGGGAGGAAATCAGGTACGCACCTCGATTGATTCACCAGTTGTTATAAGGCTGCTAAGTTGAAAGAAAGTTCCCGAAACTCGGAGGTAATTCATGCAGGTAATCTCTGCGTCGGTGTCACTAGGCGCATATTTAATAAGACAGAGTTACAGGCCTATACTACCCGCCAGAGTCATTAAAGACAAGATTATGCCTCCGTGGGAGGGATATGCTCTACAAACGGTGTAGAGATCATCATATTCCGTATCGAATGACGGGAAAACTTGTTGTGGCAAAGGCGGATCAGCGACCCTACATTGAGAACCTACATAGGAAATCTCTCTCCCTTGGCTGGCCTCCACGCTCCACCCTCCACTCATCAGACAGCATGGCGCTGCGGACAGAGCTGCTTAGCGGGGAAGAAGCTCGCACTCTAGAGCCTGAACTGTCTACAGATGTTATTGCCGCTTTATATTCACCTATGACGGGGATTATAGACTCGCACTCCCTGATGGAAAGCTTGGAAAAGGATATTATTGATTCGGACGGAGGCGAGCTAGCTTATTCGACACGCGTTGTCCGTGTAGATCCATTTCAACCCTCCAATAAGCCTATCGACATCGATGGAGCAGTAGATGGTTGGGTCATACAGACTGTTACAGGAGACGCAGAAGATAGGGATTCAATACTGGCAAGGACACTAATCAATGCCTCTGGACTTTCCAGCACTCTCATTCTCAATACCATACTCCCTGAAGAGAAGCGCATACCGTTGTATTATGCCCGGGGCTCATACGCGTCGTACAATGGGCCCGGAATTTCTCAGTTATCGCATCTCATCTATCCCTGTCCCGATACTGGGGGGAATGCACATGCTTTCCAATCACTCGGGACACACTTGACGCTTGACTTGCAAGGAAAAGTGCGGTTTGGCCCCGATATAGAGTGGATATCGCCACCAACCGATGGTGATGACGTAGATGCAGATTTCTGGGAAAACTATTTGGTTCCTGATGAAACAAGAATGCGGGAGATGCATCAGGCCGTGACTAGTTATCTACCTTGTGTCACCTTGGCGGATTTGCACCCCGATTATGTTGGGATACGACCAAAACTTGTGCCGCCACAGGCAGGCTTCCAGGACTTTGTTTTCCGCTCAGATTACTCAACACAAGCTTTGCGCACAGGAGGGCGAGCAGGTGTTATGATCAGTTTGCTGGGAATAGAGAGCCCTGGGTTGACTTCCAGTCTTGCTATTGCGGAATATGTAGTAGAGGATATGCTTGCAGAGAACGAGCATGAAAAGGTTGTTCAATAGAATTCGTGATTAATCCATCATGCATCATGAGCTACGAAGAGCGGTCTTAGGCTCCCACGCATTGATCTTTGGTGCAACGGTATTGTATGGCTTATATGCTCCCCTTGTTCCAGTAAGGTTCTCGACCCAAGGCTGAATAAATCTTTGGTCAGCGTTTCTAACAAATAACAATAATCATAAGGGCGTACGGCTTTCCATGGCGGAGACATATTTTTAACAACATTGTCTTCTGTAGGCGGGTCTTTGCGGATATGTTGAATCCACGAATGCCATTCAGGGGGGACCTGAGTGGCATTGTAATTGTGCTGTTGACATGCGTAACCACATTAATTCGTATGGCCCCGCAAGTAGAAGAAGATCATCGCACTTGAGCAAAGTCCATCCATCGATGACGACCTGAACAACCATCGCAAGCGGTAAACGACTATGTCATGATGCCCATAATAGCGACTGACCTGGTATCTCCTCATGCTCGTTCAGGTTCTCGAAATATCGATTTCCGAACCTATCAAACCACAGTTGAGCTCCGTGCATACGCTAACAAGGAGGTTTAACATACTGGTCTTGCCCGACAAGTCTTCCTGATTTTGCATCGCCGATATATTGCATTTGTCTCCACCACTCTCGTAGTCCCACTCGTCGTACACTCCGCAGAGTCCGCAAGAGAGAAACCATCCTTTGTGGAAGGAATATACAAAGGAGTTAATTATTTGGTCGGGTTTGTTCGGATAACTGTTTGGGCAGGTACTAAGCAACAGGTAAGTAAGATGATAGTAAGTAAGTATAGTAAGTACATACTCAACGTATTGGCAACGATGAGTTCGCAAACCATTTATTGTACAAACTATTCTAGGTTGAATATTGAATATTGAATACGCAATATGGACAACCTACCAAACACAACAGAAATAGATATACTAGTCAGATGAGAAGGTACAGATAATGGAAGCAAAGCTTGGCGAGAACGAATCAAAAGTGCGTCCGGGGAAGGTCGAATCAAGTAAAAACGTCTCATCAAACGGTGGGTACATTGGGTTGGGGAAGGCAATGTTCATTGCATCACGACCAGCGCGATCAATCAGCATATAACACATGCTTGTCCGTCGAATCCATCCAAAACCGCAGGTCCTCCTCAGAGTCCAGCACCACAAAGGTATTTGTAACGCTGTCCCGGTATCTCAAATTAGCGACCTCCCCGCCCAGTCTCGACTGCACTTTATCCATCAGTTCTGCATGGGTCACCCGTGGATGGACACGGATAGCAATTAGCTCGTCCGCCACTCGGTCAAAGACCTTGATCTTCACGAACGCGGTCTGTGGGTTGGCAGCAGATATTGGTGGGGTGTTCAGATTAGATGTAGCGGCAGAGGAGTGAGACCGAGAGCGGGATGAGATTGCCTGGGAGGTTCGCAGAGCTGATGTAGATGGTGTAGAAACACTGTGGTTGTAGTACTCGCTGTCTCGTGATTGCGGTGAACTACTCCGTCCCATTTGAGGCAGCGGTGAGTTGGACCGTGAAGAGTGTCGGGAATGAGTGCGGTGGAAGGATGCGGCAGAGCCTGTTCGTTGGTGATTTTGAGCATGAGCTTGCAGGCGAAGAGTACTGTCGTTGGACTGTCGGTCGCTAGCACGACTATAGGGATGGCGATCCCGATCATGGGCTCGTCTTTGTGGTGAAGGGGCGTACCCCTCGTCTTCGTATTCCGATGCCTCATTGCTCTTCTCGTCATCATCCTGTACTCTCAGGCGACCTAAGACATCCCGTACCTCACTACCATACTCCGAGTTAGCTCGTGCCCCATCACTGGGACTAAATTGTTGACTGCCGAGTAACGCTTCCATCTCTTGGACACGGGCTTGCGTCTCGTTCTCCACATCACCTGGTTTCAATGACAAAAAGTCCCGGACAACTTGATGTTCCAATATGTATTTTGCGCCGGAATGACTGAGATCGCATAAGTTGTGTAGATACTGGTCAAGTTCTGCGCGTCGCGAAGCCGTGAGAGTGTCATCAACTTCTTCTGCAGGTCCAGGCATATAAGGTAATATCCGAGCATGCGGAGGTTGACGACCAGCTTCGCGCGGAAATGTGTCCAGGAGGGACACCTGGAAATCGTAGAAATCGCCGTACACACGAAATAAGATGAGCTGCTTCGCGGGAGGAAGTCTGGCTTGTCCAGGACGACTGAAGGGCTGGAAAATGGCGTCAATGCGGAACCAATATTCCTCCATCTCATAATGGAACGAGACGACATCTGCAGCCAGAAGAATGCCCTCGGGAAGAGATTCATGTGTATCCACGACATTCAAATCAGTGCTGGTATAGCCGGGTTGGCTCGGCGATGGTCCTTGGACAACGATGGCCGGATCGTGTGGAGGGGTGAGAGGGGCTTTTTGTGAGATATAAGGACTGTTAGAAACGGAATCACGATTGGGCGCGTCGATAACTCCTAGGGCGATGCTGTTTTGCTTGTAGTTCAACATCGCGCGCTTCCAATCTTCGACCTTTGGTAGATCTCCACGATCCATGAGCGCATTGACATCCGGGATGGCTTCTCCGGTGGCTGGGTCATGAATTTGGACAAAGGAAACAGGTATGAGGCCTGGTCTTCCGAGTCTGCCGATAGGTTTGGCCACAAACCATTCTCTATTTGATTGGGCCACGACAGTAATGGAGTCTCCACTTTTGGCATCGAGTTCGTCCGCTCGCTCTGCAACAAAGTCGTGCAATACGACTGCGTAGAAGACTGGTGGTTTGTGGGTTTGGGGCGTGAGGTGTGTGAAGGGTGGTGACACGAAAGGTTTAGGACCAGCTTGTGAAGTACGAACTCTGGAAGAATTCTCAGACGCGAATACATGATTATGGTTTACAGCACTTACGGGAGCTTGTTTTTATTGAATTCCTCGAACATTGAACGAGGAACTAGTCCTCGGGCACCAGATACAGGGTTATGAGCCTCATACCATTCCCCGTTGCCGTCTACATCCCGTAAAACGTAGAAGAAGTCGCCCTTCTGAAAAGGAAGCTCTTGAGGAGCCTGGGGTCTGTAGGATGCTAGAGCACGGATAACTTTTTGAGGAGGCAAGATTGCAGAAGGGGGTTTTGAGATTGAAGGAAGAGGAGTAGATATCTGTGGACGATTAGAGTCTTTGGCGCTGCTGCTGCCATTGAGAGATTTTCTCAGTGATTTCATTGTTGAAGGCGGTGTGTAACGTTGAAGAGCTGAGCTATGGTTACTCAAATATAGATTATCTCTCACGTGCTACACAACACTTAATCCCTTACATTACTTATGTCAGCGCTGTCCATGTCAAACAATGCCAACTTCTGAATCTAAGCTCTTCCAACAACTTGTCTTGCGATGGCGGCAAGGAAACTCCAAAGTAACGTGCAGGTTTACTATTTCAATTATTCCTCACTAATGTCTTCTTGGCTCTCAGCCGAGATCGACAGAACATTAAAGAAGGTCTCCGAAGGCGTCGAGCTCTTTGAGAGCATATATGACAAGATGCAGGCCTCCACTAACCAAACTCAAAAGGAGAAACTTGAATTGGATCTCAAAACTCAAATAAAGAAGCTCCAACGACTACGAGATCAGATAAAGACATGGGTGGCAAGCAACGATATCAAGGATAAATCGGCTCTTCTGGACAACCGTAAAATCATCGAGACGGTGAGTCCTATCTATGGCATCCACATGTTTGCGAGCCTGGCTCTGCGTCCTGACATGCATGAACACCACGTGTGAGCTGGGCTTGTAACTCATGTTAGAAGGCTTCCAATGTTACTGATGTACCTCATACCTTTTCCGGTCCGATCTTTTCTTTTCCGCTATCTTACCTGGTTTTATTCCAATGTGTGGGACTATTCCCGTCAGCAAATGGAGAAGTTCAAAGCCTGCGAAAAGGAGATGAAGACCAAGGCATTTTCTAAAGAGGGTCTCATACAAGCGGCGAAACTCGATCCTAAGGAGCAAGAAAAAGAGGAGGCAACTATATGGCTGCAGAATCAGGTCGAAGAACTGCAGATGCAAGTGGAGCAGACGGACGCAGAGATTGAGGCCCTGCAAGGTACCGGAAAGAAGAGGAACAAGGCAGGAACATCAGCGGCTGGACGATTAGAAGAGCTAGAGTCTCTTAACGAGCGGCGGAAATGGCATATTAGTCGTCTTGAGATTGTCCTGCGCTTGTTGAATAATGGCTCCTTGTCGCCAGACAAGGTCTTTGGACTCAAGGAAGATGTCCAATATTTCGTGGAGAGCAACACGGTTCGTTGTACCATATCAATATTTGTTTGTTATTCAAGGGTCTTCACGAGTTCAGGAGGAGGACTTCGAGGAGGATGAAGGGATTTATGATGATCTCAATCTCGATGAAGAGGAGGAGAAATTCGGTCTGGCTCCCGACGATGGTGACAGTGACGATTCTGATGAAGCAAGTGAAGGTACGCGAGCATTGTTGGTAGAAGGTCACACCTAATGTTGGCATAGACATACCGCCCCGGACCCCGAAAAAACATGATGAGGAAAGCGTGTCGAGTAGCAAACGCGACGACAGTCCGATATTGAAGAAGGCTGCAGCCACCATACAAATGAGGAGTCCGTCGTCAGCATTTACTTGCAACCCTCGCTGATTCGTTATCGGCTTTCTCCAGAACAATCCGTGGATAGTGCGACCTCGCCTAAACCACGACTTCATCGTATTACTGATTACTTCATTTTGTTCCACAGCAAAACCTCCGCCAAACCTAAACTTCGCACAACAGCCAATGGCAAGCATCCTCAAGGCTGGGTTGCAACCCTCACGGCCAATGCCGCCAGCCACCATGCCTCCAATACGGTATGCGACAGCAGCTGCCGCAGCTGTGACACCGGCAACAAGTGCGCAAGGAAGCTCATCACAACCTTTGGCTGTCCCTGCACCGCCTCCGTCAAATCCTCAACCACTGCCGAGTGTTCTCTCAATACCAACGTCGATCTCATCGCCGTCGCAGGCAGCGTCCCAGGACCAACTGTCTGGGTTCGCATCGTCCCCGAGTCTAACACATCCGTCCATCGCGAGCCCAATATTGTCCTCGGCTTCAGCATCGCACCAGCCTGATGGATCTTTTTATTCTGGTCAAGAGTCACCTGCACTGTCGGAAGCAGTTCCAAGTTCCGTTGGTGCTCCTGCAGCAACATCTTCACCGCAACGTGTACTACGGAAGGGTGATCCACAGTTTAATCTACCGTCGTTTTGCTTGAACCTCATATACACATCGTTTAGAGTCTCGTTCTTCCCCCCCTCCAGCATCGACGCAATCCCCCAGCATTGCAGTATGTTTATTCGCGTTCCGCCGAAAGCAAAGCTTACATTTCTCGGTTATAGCAAGCACCTCCTTCAGAACCCCCACAGCAGCAGGGACTACCTCCTGCTAACAACTCTCTCCAAGTGCAGCAAACTCTCCCACCTGCAGGACCTTCACCGCTGCCTCAGCAACTCCAACAGTATACGATGAACCCGTCAGGGAGCTCTCCGCTGTCAAACACGGTGCAACCCCAATCCCCTCCAGGTGTAAAAGCACCTCAGAACGAACAAGCCGGCGCGTCGACGTTGCCCCCTGTACATCATCAGTCTCAAGTTATTGGTGGACAACGACCCCCATCGACTTCTCAGCAACAACCTCCCCAAAGATCTACCGCGCCCGCATTCCCGGGATCTTTATCAGACCTGGTGGTATCTTTCGAGAACGTGAAGCAAAAGGGTCTGTTGAGCCGTTAGTCTACCCTTGAACAGATCTCTGATGTGATGGAGCAGCAGCACTTCGCATGAGCAATCTCGACCAAGTCCACAAGATGCTGGAAGGGGGTCATTCCAATGTGCCGTTACCTCAAGACACGGAGAAGTATGCATATATCTTGTCTTAGGCGCACACACTGATACTCTCTGATCATGTTAGGCCAAAATACTACGTTCCCAGAAATCCTTTCCAAACGGCTCCGTATTACCCACAGGCGCCTCATCCCGCATTGAGCACGCATGCAATATTTTCGCAACTGGACGTAGAGACATTGTTTTATGTGTTCTACTTCCTGCCTGGCACGTATCAACAGTTAGTATCTCTGGCTTTTATTCAGAACCAGGATCAATGTATCTACTGTAGATTCCTCGCAGCGAAGGAACTCAAGCGCCAGTCATGGCGATTCCATGTTAAATACCTCACATGGTTCCAGCGCCATTCTGAGCCGCAGGCCATCACAGAAGAATATGAGCAAGGCGTCTATGTCTATTTTGACTGGGAGGGATCATGGTGTCAGCGGAAGAAGAGTGATTTCCGGTTCGAATATCGATATCTGTCTGAGGATTGAGCCTTCGAATACTCATCCACGTGTATGATGTATCTGTTTCTTAACTCATTAATATTTTCATACCATAAATGATATCAACGTTAGTCTAGCTTGACAATGGCACCAATACTTTCAAATGTCTTTTTCAGCTTCTCCGCGTCATCCTTGGGCAGGTTCTCTTTTAGTACTTTAGGTAGAGACTCTACGAACTTCTTGGCCTGTGACAAAATTGGTCAAGCATGGCGCGAACAAGGTGATGTGAGCGTACATCTATAAGGGTGAGACCTGGCACCAAGGTCTTCACTTCTCGGATGACCTTCGGCTTAGAACCGGCATCAAAAGACTCCAACATGACGTTGAATACGGTTTTTTCTTTAGGTTTCTCCTATATATCTTGTTTCATGACATCCTCATGACCACAGTCGAAGTTCAACAGCCTACCTCTATGGGTTCTTCTGCGGAGGTAGCGAGCGCTACGGCGGCTGGGGCTGCTGCTGGCATTGCTATTTCTTGGATATTCAACCGTGACTAGTTTCAGCAAACACGGTCAGTTATATAACCACATTGGCAACGAGTCGACACAACCTTCAACAGAGTAACAAGGTCTGCAGCCTGCAGTAAAGTCAGACCCGAAATATCATCTACAATCCGTGACACGGTAGAATCATTCGACTTCGGTGCTTGAGGCGGTAGTGGTGGTGGTGTAGGTTCCGGGGAGGATTCTGTTGCCGTAGCGAAACATCTCGAGGTGGGTGCGGTTCTTGAGCAGCTGAAATATCCCCGTGAATAACATAACATGGCAACCTAGTGGGACGGGACGTTGTACCGAGTGAACACAGCTGGACGCGAAAATGCGCGAAGGAGACGGGAACACCGACTCTAGCAAAGAAAGATAGGCTTGAACAGTATCATATAGAGAAACGACGTAACACGTACTGCCATCCGATTGCAAACGGAAGATAAAGTAAGTGTGGTTAATCGCCTCAATTACGGGACTGAATAGTAAGCCAGTAAATTGTCAGGTTGTATTTGGACGTATTTGCATAAGCCCTGCGGGCAAATAAACACACACACGGAGCTTAACTTATCAGAACTTCAGAAGCAGCTAGCTATTGGCTAGCTACGGTCCCTCGGATGGCCGCAATTTACGTGTCAGAAGACTAACTTTGTTCTTGTGTCACTGAGAATTCTTGCATTTGGGTAGCTGTTTGACCGGATAGTCATGAATCCAGATGTTAACCTTCTGGCGAACGAAGACGTATATCCGGTGACGACACAAACGTACACAGCCGTGCAACTAGCATGGTTCTTAAGTACGTACTTAGTATATGCCCACTTTCTTAAGACCCAGCCATTAAAGCGCGAATGGTACCCTCTAGCCCCACGGCCCACCCTCTTCATTTTTCTTCGTTTCTAGTATGACAGTCGGAAGCCCCGCAACTGTACACAACACGTAGGTGCCTAATTGAAACAAAAATGGCTGAGTTTTCCCAGCGAACCTCACAGAATGGGCGCGTCCCTCGTCGGTGTAATATGCGCCGGAATGTGAGTCGCCAACCTCTCTTTGAGATTTCTCGTTTCAAGCGACGACCTAGGCTGTATGGAGGTACTTATAGACCTCTTTCTGCCTTTTGTCTCTCTGACGAAGTGGATGCAAAGTATCGTGTGTTCAGACATGGTTTTACTTCAGCAAATACCCAAAGGTATGTTACATTCCTCCACCAAAGTTTCTTTCAGTAAATTTGTTCAGGATGTTTGGTACATTAAAGCCCTTGTACGTATCTGAGCTTTGTTAGGAGTTAGCTCACGAACCATCTTTTCTTAGGTCGTTGCGGTTTGGGTGTTCGACAGTGTACATCAGGGCTTGATCTCGCACACCGGCAAGCATTTTATTCGTCATCTACACCTGTGTGAAGCTGAAATGTTACGTAGTATATCACTATCTCATCACCAATTTCGGAAATTTCGCGGCACTGGACGACATGGTTTGGTGCGACAGCTTTTGTTAAATTCAATTCTCATTAAAGCTTATCATCTACACAGGAGCATTCTTGTGCGTATATAGAAATTTCAACCCCGACCAGCTTTACTGTTCCTTATCTGAAATGTTAGCTCGAAGTCGTTTTTAACGTGAACATTTTTGCTTGTCACTGTTTTTCAATCGCAAAGCTCATTATCTCTTTTAGGGCTTTGTAGGCTTGCTTGTCCAATCGTCAGTTTTTCTTTATAACGTTTCTGCTCAGATGTTCACTAAATAATTCTAGATTTTTGACATTGCGAGTTTGGCGTCGTAAGGTTACGGCATTGGTTCTCAGTATCGTCACTTATCTCCTTGACAGTCAGTAATCACAACATCCCACTCACTGCGTTGACTGTGCGTATCCCAACATGAGAACGTAGGAGAATGCACAAATTAATTCCCGAATTCTCAGGTGGCCTTCGTACTCGGGGAATTCGGTCTGTTCATTCGCTATTCTATCTCTCCTTGGGCCATTCATATTCAAACAAGAATTTAGTGTGCTCCGTTGGTACGTCTTCCAATGATGTACCACTATTCTATCTAACCTTTGGGGTAGTGTTTACAATCCAATCGTCCGTCCTGTCTTGAAACCTTTACCGTGACTGGCATCTAACACAAGCGGATCTCTCAGTCTTCGGCTCACGACGTGGGCCCAATTGAGACAGTTAAAGGTCAGTAGGGTGCATCCTGTTTACATACTCGTTATCTGATACCTTGTCAGGCACTGTCGATGACTGTAAATTTACTGGCGGCGGTCGCAGATGCCCTCATCGCAGGAGCCTTGTGCTTCTTCCTTCAGCGTTCTCGGACAGGATTCAAGAAGTACGACCTTTTTTTTTTTGCAAGGGAACTTCCGTGTCTAACTTACCTTGAGATCGGATACAATGATTACCAAACTAGTGAGGCGCTCTCTCCACCAATGTGGATCCCTAGATTTACTGACGTCATTTACAGACATTGTTCGCGGTTAGCACTGGCTTCTTGACGACCATCTGTGCGATGGCGTCTCTTCTGTCTGTTCGTCCATTAAATGGAGCTATTTTTATGCACTAACTTCATTTTAAGATCGCGGTTTGGGGACAGACACTCATCTATGTGGCATTTTATTTTAGTCTTGGACGACGTGTGTCTCAGCGCTCTCGCCGAATCTGGTCCCTCACTCATCACTCATGGAACCTACAGTGTACAGTAACTCCGTTCTTGCAACGTTAAATGCCCGTCAAGCAATTAGAGAACTTGGTGAAGATAGCGAAAACTTGTCATTCTCTCTTCAACCAACATTCCTCAAATCTGGCCCCGGAGGATTCAACTCAAATGTGTGTCCATCCAGCGCAACAACGTTAATCAAATGAGCATGCTCATTTTCCCGATAGCATACAACGAATATATCCATTAAGATTGACACTACCCAACAATACATACACGATCCAACTAGACCCGAGCCCGATGTACGTTCTTAACTTGGTGCGAACCGTCTTGCCACATTTCAAAACCTGCTTTCGTCAGTCGGCAACCACTGACAACTCATACAAGCAACAAGACTTGCACTGATCGACTGAATATCTCAAATCATCCGCGCCACCCGTGTACAGTACCGTCCCAAGTTGCTTTCTCGTTGGATTTGCTGGGTATGCGTCAAGTTTGTCACCTTGCTCTCTCACATACTCAGTAGCACGCAAGAGTCAACGTGCTAAGGCTCCCCATAAAAGTCTAAAACCTCGAAAAGTAGTGTGGGTTTGATCGTACGATCAGTTTCACGTTTGGTTCTCAAACAACTGCAAACCATATGTTCCCAGTTGGTTAAAAACTTTGTGCGAAAATATCGTATTGAATATCGTATCGAATTTCACTGCTCATGCAAGTTCATCTTACACAGATTCGTTTCACATTGTGATACTTGTGTGTCCTGACTCCTCATGTAGCCTATCCTCTAAATCTCATACTGTACTGATACGACCAACTCTTCATCAAATGTTATGCGTTACCAAAAAAATTGATCTCTTCACCTCTTCATGGCCAAAATTTGAGTGTTACAGGGGGAAAAACTCTTCAGGAGACCCAATATAGTTAACCTGTATGACTAACCCAGTAGTACATATACCTTCATTGTATGGTTGCAAAAAAAATGTTTAATTTTACCTGCCAAAAATTGACTTGTAATGCTTTTCATAGCCATTTGTTACATGTTACACATCAAAAATCTCTTCACTTCACTGGCCAGCATTACGCGTTACATGAAGAGTTGGTCATATCAGTACAGTAGTAATGTCTGGTAATGACAAAATGAATCTTAATGGGTGTGTACATTTAGGGAGTCCCTTGTGCTCACTATGCTGGTTTAAATAATACCGACGCCAGCAACGCAGCATCATTCTCATCTGCCCGTCTAATGCGTGCGGGATGCGCGGGTGAGAGTCTTTGAGTCTCCGTTACTTTCCATTGGCCCATTCGTGTAATTTTGAAGTCATCCAATAGAAGCTAGCTCGTTTGCAGGCAGACAGCGCAGTAGTAGTACAGTAGCAGAAACAGAGCTCTCGTCGACCTCTGTTAGCCGTGCTAGTGAGACTTAGAGCTTAGAACCTCGATATAATTCTCGCTCTCGAGGTATGCCTTTGGTCGGTTGAAGGTTTACCCAAAATTTTACATCTAACATGTGAACTTGATGTTCTATTTTTTTTGTATGGCAGACAATACCCTGATCACTATGACTCCTTGCGAAAATCGCATCGAACATTCAGGATTCCCAAGATCAGTTCACGCATCTCCTGTCTCTCTTCCCACCCCTCTTTGCCTGTTCACAATCTCTGATTCTTTTGTTCTTTGAGAATCACCCCTTTGCAGATACAATATGTAAACGCACGCGAACATCTCCAACCGATGGAAGGAAGAAAGGCATTCACCTTTCCATACCCCCTTAACAAGAAGAGCACAACATCGTCAAGCTGCTCCACATGGGCCATCTTACGACCACGCAGAAGGACATCGGAGTTAGGCATAGAAGTAGCTCTCTAGGTCAGCCAAAGTCGAATGGGAGACATCGATAAGGCTTCGATAAGTTCCATGTGCCACATCATGCCGGTTGCCAGTGTAGTCTATTCTACGGTGCGCCATGTGTATCAGCCAGGATTCAAAGATCAAAAATAAAGTTGACGGCGATAATTGTAATTATAATCTGCAACTAGTTTTTGCATGCATGATCACGTACACAGAAGTGTCCGACTCCAGAGCAACGAGTGCATGATTGAGGAGAACATCATACAACACACCAAGAGGTTTTCCTATGCCATTGAGGCCTATACCTACATGTCTGGCATCTGGGTTCTAGACACGCTGCAGCTGAGGACCTTATCCTTTTTTGAAATCTCTTATGGCATCAAGCACTGCGGCCATGATATGATTGACATCATTTTCCCTGTAATCGATGCGATCCCTAGGCTTAGGCTGCTCAAACACCCATAGTAACTAATCCAATTCCAAATTCCAACTCGAACGTTCTGTGAAGCTTTCATGTACGTCAGCTTAATTACAGCCAATTTGCGGAACTTATGTAAGCACGGCGCCGTGTCACAAACCTTGCGCTTGCACTTCAAATTGTAACGTTCTAGTGAACATATCCAAGCCTCTATAGCCTGAACATTTGGAATCTTTTCAACACCTTATTTGACTGCTCACGCGAGCTCAGGCTGGCAGTAGGCTTCAAGCCCTGTGTCTTGTGTCTTGTGTGCTGGTGCCGTCACCTGCTTCAAGTTCCCACCAAACCGCCGCGGAATGCATCTGGACTTCAAGCTTTCAGTACATGAGCTACTCAGATCGAGGGCCAGTATGCTGTATTTGACCAGATGTAATAAATTATGATGGCTGTCTGCAATGGGCATTTGAACACTTTCAAGGTACCCCAATATGCTTGTACGAGTCCCGAGTTACTATACACCAAATGATACCTCAAGGTATGTGCAGCAGCACACTGTATTTTGGTTATGATACGACTCTGAAGTATATAACTTAACGATCACATCGATTACAGGGAAAATGATGTCAATCATATAGAGATTTCAAAAAAGGATAAGGTCCTCAGCTGCAGCGTGTCTAGAACCCAGATGCCAGACATGTAGGTATAGGCCTCAATGGCATAGGAAAACCTCTTGGTGTGTTGTATGATGTTCTCCTCAATCATGCACTCGTTGCTCTGGAGTCGGACACTTCTGTGTACGTGATCATGCATGCAAAAACTAGTTGCAGATTATAATTACAATTATCGCCGTCAACTTTATTTTTGATCTTTGAATCCTGGCTGATACACATGGCGCACCGTATATAGGGCATTGCATACAATGCCTGCGCTGAAGAAGATGAAGTTCATAAAGGATCTAAATGGATGGGCTACTGTGAACAGCAAAAAACGGAAACACGAAGATCTGGAGGAAAAAGAAAATGTGAGTTTTCCCTTCACGCGTCGCACGACGCATCATTAATTTTAAAATGCCTCGTTAGGTACCGACGCGTCAATCACCCAAAAAAGCACGGTCCGAGCCGCCGAATCCCAATCCAGCCAACGAGTTCCACAACAGATCTATGCCAACACTTGTGAAAGAGTCAAAGCTTCGGTTTGAGTGCCCCGGGTTTAAATGCAAACCAGGTGTGAGGGACTGTTGCTGTCACCGAGTCCTTTATACGCAACCGGATTTTGTTGCCGTTGAATCACTACTTGAGACTCATGGCCGTGTTCGGGGTTTTGAAGTCCTCTTACTTCCAAAATTCCACTGTGAACTCAACTTTATTGAGCAATGTTAGGGTTATGCCAAGCGAAAATATCGTGAGTTTCCACCATCATCAAAAGAAGCCAATCTCGAGAGGAATCTCCTTGGGGCATTGGAGATGGTATCACTTGACAAAATGCGCAGGTGAGTTGACAGTTAACATTTTGGTGTTTTTAACCATATACCTATCAGATATTCTTATCGATCTCAACGTTTCATGCACGCTTATCACGAAGGTCTCAATGGTAAAGATGCTGCATGGGTATGCAAAAAATATAAGGGTCACCGTGTCATTCCAAAGGCTCTTCTTGCTTCATTTGATAAGCCGAATGCTATATCTACTTAATTCGATACTACTTATCATATTTACATTGAAATTCTTATTAAATTGGCTCCAAGCGCGTCGACGCGCATTATTGCGTGGTGAATCCACGTGATGCGTCACATCAAAAGTAACATCACCTGACGTCATCGTCTATGAGTGGTTCGCTGGTTTTGTTGTTGTTTGGTTTTGAAGCCCCCGTGAGAATTGAAGCCACTCACATACAAACATACTTAGCCCATAACCCCATAGCTCGAGCCGTCTACCAACTTGGTTTGCAGGGAATTATATATGATAACCCATCTTCATAACCCATACCCATCTGTCAGGCAAAACCATGGGTTTTGCCTGACATATTAGACAGTAGACTTAGTCATAGGGTAATATAGTAACCAAATTTCAAAAGTCATTCATCCAAGTTAGCTATGCCTGCTCAATGACAACAAGTTCATTACCCCAGGTCAAAGTTCCAATCTTTTCTGTGCTTCTGCCATCAGTGCAGGCTTAAAGCCTGATGACATAGCTATCTCCACAGTCATGTAAGGGAAGGATGGCATTTGTGGCCAGCCCCATCTGTCAAACACCAGAAAAGTGCATAATACAGATCTGAGTATGATTCCCAAAATGAAAATGGAGAGAACATCAACATTAGTGAATGGCAGGGGTATGCAAAACCCTGGGGGTATTTGTCAAGGGTAGATGAGGGTAGGGGTAAGGGTACTGAATTGATACCTCAGCAAACCCTTACCCTTGGGAGGGGCCTGAGGGTAGGAAGAATCACTCGATGAGGGGTATATAAGAAAGATAATTTACATCAGATAGCAGCAAAGAAGTCTAATGAGACACTTCTGTACAGCTTGTGCCAAAATTTCAAGAGAATTTGTCATTGATTAACATTTTCACAGCTCATTATTTATGACTCCTGCACTGAAAATTCAGTGGAGAAGGCTGTTGCAGCCAAAAAGTTGCCAGATGTCCATTTTTCCAAGTAAATTGATTGTAAAAGTGATTTGGGTCAATCTTCTGACCATACTATGGCCTACCATGGAACCGGCACCCCCAATTGGCAGTCACAAATGTTGAAATTAATTACCAATATTGTTACATGTTGCATATGCATATTCTCCCACATCAATTACCAATATTGTTACATGTTTCATATGCATATTCCTCTGGAGTCATGTGACATCCTTATTAAGGAGAACCTGTACCGTAGTAGGAATACAGTGTTCTTACCTCTGCTAACCCTAGCTGAAAGTCTAACTAAACCCCAGGTAGGTTGTAAGGACGTGTAGTCTCTTCTCCTGTGCAGCATATATAGTCTGCTCCAACAGGTTTTGGGCCCTGCTGGGCATGTCGTGAACACGCCTTAACTGGCTGTGAACGACGTTGACTTCAATGTCTCCAAATTATAACCTTACACTCTTTGTGAGCTGTATTGCGCTCCCTGCGAGCTGCACTTAAAACCTAGGTTGACTAGGGTTACACACTCTGAAGGAGTGTTTTCTCCTGAGATTGTTAAACATGTTTTATTGAGTAAAAAGACTGATTGAGCGCTTTTCCCAGCCGCCATCAAAAATCATGTCTTCAACTCTTGAAAAACTCATACAAACTTTCGATGGATCCAATTACATTCAATGAGCCAACTCAATGAAGGTGTGGCTCAGGTCTCAGGGCCTCTGGCAGATAACTAGCGGGGTGGAAATCAAACTGCCTCCAGCACCTCCTTTGATGGTGATGAACACTACTCTTGTAGCGGATGCTACTGCCATGCTCCAGACCTGGAGCAACAAAAATGACCAGGCCATTGGTAGCCTAGTGCTCTGCCTGGCCCCCTCCATTTGGCAGTGTGCCAATACCAAGGACACTGCTGAGGAGGTGTGGGACCTCATTCGCACCGATTATGGTGTCGATGGCCCCTCCCAAGTCTTTGTGGACTTTAGGTCTGCAATAGCGATCAAAATCCCGGCTGCGAATCTTGCGCCAGAGATCACTAAGATGGCTGACAAGTTCGAGCGCCTCACAGCTGCCAACATCGCCATCCATGAGCTAGTACAGGCAATGATCCTACTTGCTGCCATGCTGCGTGAGTACGGTAAGGTCAAAGTGACACATGACTAGTGTTTAAAGGTCTAGTCCAGTCTGGTTTTTGGCTTCCAAATGGGGCAACTGTCAACTGCAACCAGTCTAGGACTGACCCAGACTTTGGGGGACCACAACCAGACCATTTAGGACCAGTCCTATTTGGTCCATGGACCAAAAAAAGACTGGTTCGTACCAGTCTTTTGTTGTAAAAATTTTCATAGGAAATAACCCATATGTATCTCAATGATTGTAACAAATACCTTAGGTGTATTATATTGATGGATAGATATTGTAATTCCCCATAGATCAGTTCAACTTTTACAGAATTCCACCAAGCTTTGACTGAGATATGGCTAAAACTGAAAGGACATGCATTCAAGTTGTGGTTTGTAGTTTGTAATTTGTAGTTTGTAGTCACAACTCATTTGGGCTGTTAAATCAGTAAAGTCACATGGTACAGATGGTTAGTGTTGAAAATGCACCATGAGTTTCACCATTGATGCATCTCTTGATGTGTGTGCTATATTTAGCTTCTCCCTTTGATGCTTGCATATGGTCAGTCTCACACTTCCCCTTGTCCCTTTATCCTCTTGATATGTCTATATATATATGATAGTTAGATACATTGCTACCTCAGTCACTTGTATAGAGACTGAGGTGAGCATCATTTATACCACCTCCTCATTGATCACTACTTACTGTACTTGTAGTCTGATCTTGTTTATACTAGGTACAGTAGATGCGATCCTCTGAGTCACTTGTATAGAGACTGAGTCTGATCTTGTTTATACTAGGATTAACTTTCTACAGGTTATGGGCCACTCCCATCATATTTGAATGATGGAAGAAAGTATCCTAGCCACTCTATAAGGGCAACCTCAGCCTCTAGCAAAGGGAAATCCGAAGTTAAAATTATACTACATAGTACAGGGATTGGGGACGCACCTAGCAAAGGGAAATCCGAAGAGAAAACTCTAAGGATCCCTTTGCCGATACCCAGTATATGTGAAGACGACAAAAATCAAATAATAACCTAAAAATAGAAAAGGTGGAGATAGGCAGATCAAGGCCACCAAATGACATCATACCAAGGGGTAGATGTCGGAAGGGGTGCTCTGCCTCTAAATATAAAACTGTCAACATGCACAAACATGATAGAAAGGGAAAATTAGTAATAAAATCCGGAAAAATCATAGAAAATGAAGAATAGAAGGAAATGAAGTGAGGAAAAATATAGAACAAACATAAACAGGGCACCCCCCTAGTCCCCTTACACACTCGATGTCTTCCTACGTCATTCTTTTGATCCGCTTGTCCAGTCACTTGGATCTCAGATCAATTTCTTTGTTTGTCGTGGATGCGCCTGGTATTCAGCACATTCCCCCTCTTATTCTTTGACACTTTACTGCCTATTGTCATTGTCTTTCTGTTATGTCTCTTGATGCTACTGCCTCTCCATCTGTTTCCCTTATCAAACTATCTGTTCAGTATACTGGCAAGAAGCTGGACAAACTCAAGTCCAACTACAAAGAATGGTGCAAAGAAATTATAATTGCTCTCTCTCTTAATGGCCTTTACAAATATGTTGTTGGTGGTATTCCCAAGCCTGACCCTATTGGACACCGTGCCCTTGCTAATTGGAAGGCAAATTCTCGTCTTGTGTATGCATTCATTGCGTTGAGTGTCTCTCCCTCTGAAAGACAATTCCTTGACATCACAAAGGCACCTGATGTCAATTGGAAGGTTCTTCAGGATTGTCATCAGAAGGAAGGGCCTGTTTGCCAAGTCCAGCTCCTACAGCAGGCGCTATCTGTTCAATGCACAAAGGATGTTCCACTCCCTGAAACGGCAGAGAAGATATACACCCTGATTGAGTGAGCATTTGCAATGGGTGATATAAAGGCTGACCTCCTTTGTTGCATTGCTCTTCTTAATTTGCTTAGTGACAATTTCCCCCATGATCGCTCCATTATATCTCATGACATCGCCACTTCAACCAATCAAGCCCCATATGGTTCCAAGGATATTCATTTGTTCCTGGAGAATGAACAGTCCTTGCTTGAGAATGACTGCCACAATGATTCACAACCCCACCTTGCACTCACGGCACAACCCAGGAATAACAAGTCGCCCGGTGTCCCTACTTGCGCGAACTCAGGATGTGGGAGACAGGGGCATACTAAGGAGTATTGTATTTGACCTGGTGGCAGTATGGCTGGGAAGACTATTGAGGAGTTGAAGGCCACTTGTAAAGCAGTGCGCGAGAGGAAGCCACTCGTTAACAACAACCCCAAGATTCCCATTACAGTCAAAGATGTCAATGGCCGTGCATTCACTGTCATGGTCAATTTGGACACCACTCCTACCACCACTCCAGAATTTGTGGGACTTGCTTCTGATCCTATATCCACAGCCTCTGTCGACGTGTTGGAATATGAGGGTTGGGTCATCACTGAGGAGGAGCCCATTACTACTGTCGATTGGAGCATTCATACCACCACTTCCAACATCACACTCACTGTTGAGCCTCTCAGCCAAACATGTCATTCTAGTATCACCACGGATGATTTCCCTTTCATTATTGACTTGGGTGCAACAGTACATATCTCACCTATCAAGTCCAATTTCCTCACCCTCCATCCCATTCCATCCCGATCTGTCAAAGGCATTGGTGGTTCAACTATTGCTGCCATGGGAGTCGGTGACATAAAGTTAAGAATAGCCCAAAGCACATCAATTGTCTTATGTAATGTCCTCTACATTCCTAATTTGGCAGTCTGACTCATTTCAGTTGGAACATTGGTGGATGACTCCAATGCTGTGGCACATTTTGATAGTGATAAATGCTGGATCACTGATAAATCCACTGATGCACTCATAGCTCATGGATCAAGAATGTCCAAGAAGCTTTATTTACTTCACATTCACTCAGCATCTGTCGACCACACACTCACTGTTCACAAATCCCTGACTCTGGAGACATGGCATCATCGCCTTGGACATGCAAATTACCAGTCAATCTGGGACATGGCTAAGAAAGGTACCCTCACAGGTGTGCCTATCACATCTATGTTATGGCCACCTAAATGTGAATCATGCATTCTGGGCAAGCAGGTGAAGATGCCTGTCCCAAAGAAGCATGAGGAGGGACTGGGTCATAGAGCAATGAGAAGACCTGAGAAGGTGTGGGTTGATCTGTCAGGTCAACATGCAGTGAAGTCGCGTACCAGAAACTTGTATGTCATGGATATCATTGATGATTACACATCATTCCCTTGGTCCATACCCTTGTGAAGTAAGGATGATTCTTTTCCTGAACTGAGAGCTTGGGAACTTGCTTGGGAGAACAAAACAGGACTCAAGGTTGGAACTTACATCACCGATAATGGCAAGCTTAAGTCCCATGAGATGGAACAATGGCTGAAATCTTGGGGTACTGACCAATGTTTCATGGCACCACACACATCAGCACATATAGGTTGGGTTGAATGGATGCATAGCTCATGGCTAAAGCCCATACCATTCACATATATTCAGGTTTACCACTGTTCCTTTGGGATGAATTTTATCTTACTGCCTCTCATTTGCATGCCAAAACCACTACACGGTCCCTCGCAGGGAATACTCCTTGGGAACTCTGGTATGGAAAAAAACCTGACTACTCCTATATGCGAGAGATCAGTTGTAGGGTTTTCCTTCTCATCCCTAACAAGAATAATCCAAAAATCTTTGAACACTCACTGGAATGCATCTTGGTTGGTTATGACCCAAAATCCAAATCTTACAGATGTTATGACCGAACCACCCACAGAGTCCACAGTTCCTACCACATCAGATTCCTTGAGAGTCACGATGGCCATTCACCACCCACTCCTGTCGATCATGGGCACAATGATCCTGTGGATTCCTCTGAAGATGTAATTCCTTCTTTCATCCCTGTACAACAGGATGACCATGATGATCAAGACTCATTCCATGAATTTACCCCGCCAACCGATCCCACCCTAATGTTGATGCTGGTCACATCCCACCCCCACAGCCCCACAGCCCCACATATGTCACTCCACCCATGTCCCAGTCCCAACCAAAAAGAACCTCAATGGTGGCCCTCCTATCACCAGGGTCACCACTGCAGTGCAAGAATCCCAGGAGAGTGCTACCCATGTCAAGGAAGTACGGTGGGAATGCAGGGCAGCCATGATCACTGCCCGAACAGATCAGGCACGGATCCCTCTGATCGATCATGATCATGACATCATTGAGGAACTCCATCAATCATTCAACAGTCTTGATATTGGTGATCAAGTGCATCAACTTTGGGCTCTGATCTTGGAGATGGTGGATTTTGATCCAGAGTCACTTCAGTTTGAGGATGAACTGAAAATGTGGGATGAGGCAAAGAACTCTGCTGATGTGACACATTTGGAACAGGGCTACCATGACGAACTACAGTCTCTGAAGGACATGGGGGTTTACAAGTTAGTCCCAATATCTGATGTACCGCATGGTAAACGTGTTCGGAAGGGTAAGCCCGTCTTCCATGTCAAACATGATGAGATAGGTACGGTGGTCAGATGGAAGGTGCATGTGTTGGAATCAAACCCTCAATGCACAAATGCTTACTTGGGGATTTACTTGCCTTTCATGCAAGTCTTGCATCTATTATTGCAAGACTGACTCTGGGGTTGTTATTGCTGCAGTGCATGTTGATGATTACCTCACCATCACTGATTCGAAGGAAGAGAATGAGCGATTCAAAAGTCAAATGCATCAGGTATGGACAATATCTGAGCTGGGTACCGCTCATTTTATTATGGGTATTGCTATCACCTGGGACAGTATGGCACATACTGTTGCCCTGTCGCAGACAGCCCTTATCGACAAGATTATTGAACAATTTGGTCAGAAGGATGCCTATCCAGTATCTGCACCTCTGGAGCCCGGATTAAAACTGCACCGCCCTGACCAACAGTCTATTTCATCACTCAATAAAGCCAACCTTCTCAAGTTGCCTTACAGATCTCTCATTGGTTGCCTGCTTTACCCACTTTGTTTCATGCCGTATAAGCCATGCTGGAGCTGCCATACCCAGTCTTCCTTACCTGGCTCTTCAAAGCTGGTTGGCTGTTGCATGTATTGTACCTCGTCATCTGGAAGCAAGCCATAGAGGAAAGCAGTCTTTATGTCGATCTGCTGTGCATCCCATCCAAGGGAGGCTGCAATATGCAAAAGGATACGCCTAGCAATTTCCACTCGACCTGACATCTCTTATGTGGTTCAACAATTATCCCAATACCTTGACTTGTACTCATTTGATCATTGGAATGCCGCTATCAGACTCATTCGGTATCTTAAGGGTACCAGGGATCTCAAACTATACCTAGGTGGTTTTACCCCCATCAATCTGCATGTGTTCACCAATTCTGACTGGGCCAACTGTCTTGACACCCGTCATAGTGTTGGAGGTTATGTATGTTCTCTTGGCTCTGGAGCAGTTTCTTGGGTGGTATAAGGGCAACCTAAGCCTCTAGCAAAGGGAAATCCGAAGTTAAAATTATACTACATAATACAGGCATTGGGGACACACCTAGCAAAGGGAAATCCGAAGAGAAAACTCTAAGGATCCCCTTGCTGATGCCCAGTATATGTGAAGACGACAAAAATCAAATATAATCTAAAAATAGAAAAAGGCAGAGATAGGCGGATCAAGGCTGCTGAATGACATCATACCAAGGGGTATGTGTCAGAAGGGGTCCTCCGCCTCTAAATATAAAAGTGTCAACATGTACAAACATGATAGCAAGGGAAAATTAGTAATAAAATCCAGAAAAATCATAGAAAATGAAGAATAGAAGGAAATGAGGTGGGGAAAAATATAGGATGAACATAAAAAATAGGAAAAACACACAGGGCACCCCCTAGTCCCCTTACATCACCCCCTCTCTAAGATGCATCGCCCCGATGCATTCGAAATCGTATACAACCAAAGTCTGTGACTTGAATGCGATGCAGTGCAGCAGTGTGCTGTCGGTGGAATTCCTTGATTAACCGAGGGGCATTTACATCAGACTCTTCGACCCATGAGTTCTCCTCATACCCATAACCCTTCCAATGTACCAAATACTGGAGTTTTCCTCAATGCAAACGGCTGTCCAAGATTGACTCGACTTTGTATTGGGGTTCTCCCTCGATCACTGTAGGTGGTGGTGGTGGGTGTGAATGGCGTCCCGGGAATGGATCTGGGGGAGCTGGAAGCAATTTGACAACATGGAAGATGGGATGGAGTCTGGACATGGAGGCTGGGAGGCATAGACGATAGGCATGTGTTCCAACACACTTGACAATGGGGAAAGGTCCCAAGAAGCGATGAGCAAGTTTCTTGGATGGACATGTAGTGGAGATGTCACTGGAGTCAAGATAAACTCGATCACCAACCTTGTACTGAGGGGTTGGGGAGTGGCGTTGGTTGTAAAATCGTGCCATGTTGTCCTTCACCTTTGCTAAGGCTGCCCTTGCCTCCTCCAAGCTATCCCTCATGCATTCTGTGAACTCATTCACTGTCTCGATGTGTGAGGGAGTTTGGCGAGGTTCAAATCCCATGCGTGGATGTCATCCAGTGTCTAAGAGGAGAGGAAAGGGGTCTGTTGAGTGGAAGCATGGACATGGTTGTTGTATCCGAACTCGGCCAACAGAAGGAGATCATCCCAATCGTCCTGGCATTCATTGACAAAGAGGCAGATGTACTGCTCCAGTTCCTGGTTGACTCGCTCCATCTGGCCATCAGTTTGTGGGTGATAAGCGGTTGAAGCGAGGAGTTTGATCCCCAGGAGTCGGTACAGCTCATGAGTGAACTCTGCCATGAACTGAGGGCCACGATCCGAGAGGAAGGCACCAGGAAGTCCATGTAATTTCCACACATGGTGGAGGTAGAGTCGAGCGGCACCTAGGGCACTGACAGTGGTGTGAGTGGGAATGAAGTGAGCATGTTTTCCCACTGAGTCAACTGTGCACATCACTGCATCAAACCCGTTTGACTCTGGCAATTCCACCACAAAGTCGATGCTGACGACATCCCAATGACTCTCTGAAACAGGAAGAGGGTGTAGCTCACCAATAGGCTTGCGACGAGGAACCTTGGTGCGTAAGCAAAGGTCACAAGTGCGACAATACTGACCAATGAGCTGTGACATTTGTGGCCACCAATAGTTCCGTGAGGTGAGCTCCAAGGTCTTCCAGCATCCGGGGTGGCCAGCAATCTGTGAGTCATGGTGTTGGGATATGATGCGCCAGCGAAGGTCTGGGTCATTGGGAACATAGATGCGATCCCTGAAATACAACAAGTCCTCCTTTTCAGCCCACTCTGCCGCATGTAAGGAAAGGGTCGATCCCTTCCTCAGTTCTTTAACAGCTCAGGCGACAACATCCTCATGTAAACTGCTACGGTTTGCGCGACGAATGTCATGTAGGATGTCCTGCTCCTCGCCCTGGGGTGCAATGCCTTCCAGTGCCCGAATGGTGAACAGGTCTGGCTGCAACAGCACAATGTTTTGGTTGTCACTGCTGCCATCCCCATGGTCTGCACGTTGGGATAGGGCATCGGTCTTCCCCATGCTGCGACCCAGACGGTGGTGCAAGGAGAAGTTGAATCTAGATAGATACAGGGACCAACGAGCTTGATGACGGTTCAATTTCTTGGCCGTCATGAAGTACTTGAGATTCTTGTGATCCATCCAAATTTTTACCTTGTGTTGGGCACCCTCGAGGAAGTGTCGCCACTCCTCAAGCGCACGCATTATTGCCAACATCTCCTTGTCATGGATCTCATAGTTTCACTCTACAGCACTAAGGCTTTTGGAGTAGAATGCAACAGGATGCCACTTCTGGTCCTCCAGAGACTGCTGAGACAACACGGCACCCATTGCAAAGTCAGAACTGTTGGCTTCTACACGAAAAGGACGTGAATCGTCAGCAAAGGTAAGGATCGGAGCGGAAGTGACCATCTCCTTAAGCTTTTTGAACGCCTCTTGTTGTGCATGCCTCCTTTCCTATCAAGTCAAACAGTGGTCATGCATGATGTGAGAAATCCTTGATAAAACGCCAATAGAAATTGATGAAGCCCAGGAAAGACTGCACCTCCTTCTTGTTCGTGGGCGTCGGCCAAGCTGTGACCCCGTTTACCTTGATAGGATCCATCTCCACTTGACCCTCCGAGATAATCAGGCCGAGGTACTCGATCTTGGTCCTTTCGAACTTGCATTTGTCCTGACGAAGGTAGAGTTTGTACCGTCGAAGTCACTATAGGATGAGGCACATGATGTGACGGTGCTCTTCAACTGTGCGAGTGAAGATGAGGATGTCATCGAGATAGATGCAGACAATGCCTTCGAGGATGAGGTCATGGAAGATGTCATTCATCATGGTCTGAAAGGTGGCAGGGCTATTAGTAAGGCCAAAGAACATGACAAGCGGTTCAAAAAGACCACAGTTGGTACAAAAGGCTGCCTTCTACTCATCTCCCTCCTTTATCCTCACATTATTATAGCCCCAATGGACATCGAGCTTGGTGAAGTATCGGGCTCCATGGAGCTGGTTTATGAGTTCGGAGATGAGGGGTAGTGGGTAGCGATTTTTGACCGTGATGTTGTTGAGCCTTCTGTAGTCTTGAACCGGTCGAAGTGAGCCATCCTTCTTCTTGACAAAGAAAAAGGGAGAGGCCATGGGTGACTTCGATGGTCGAATACGTCCAGAGGCCAGGTGCTTGTCGATGAACTGGTCAAGCTGCCATTGTTCTTCCAGAGAGAGAGGATAGACCTTGCAGGATGAAGGGGTTGCGCCGGGGGTGAGTTCGATTGCATGATCCCATGGCTTGCACGCAGGAAGAGAGTCGAATGACTCCTTGGAGAACACGTCTTCAAACTCATGGAGATGAGGGAGCAAGGAGTTAGTAGAGGATTTAGCAGCATTGTTTTTGTGGAAGGCCTCGGCGAGGCGTTGGGATATGTTCAATGTGGCACACACCTCATGCGATGAGCAAATCGCAGTGTAGAAGATCCGATCACCCTCCTCCACTTCCTCTGGGTCCTCATCATCATCATCCAAGTCCGGCATTAGATCAGGAACCCCTTCCAATTCCACTTCAGGTATAGGCAGGGGTCCAGCACGACACTTCTGAGTACATCGTATTGCCGCCTTCTGTCCACAATGTTCTTGCCTGGCTTCTGTGAAACACGTCTGACAGCGGGATGGACATCAGCTCATGGTAACCTCCCCGGTATGCCAGTCGACCTCTGGGTTATGGTCTCGAAGCCATGGATATCCCAAAATCACCTTTTGCTTTCCTAATTGAGTGACAGCAAAAAGGGCACGCTCACTATGATCTTTGTAATGGAGAACCAGGTCTGCAACCTCTCGGATGGCACCAGCTTCATTTGGGGATCCATCCACATTATATACAGGTATCGGATGTGAGAGTGAGCGAGTATTTAGGCGATGTTGTTGTACCAGATGGGAATTGATGAAGAGACCAGTCGCACCAGAGTCCAGGAGCACAGAGACACCAAGTATCTGTCCAGTGTCAGTCGTCTGCAGTTCGATGGCTAGGTTTAAGGAATGTGCAGAGGGAGTGGATGCCACAATATACTTGCGTGGTAGTTTACGTTCCCATGATTTAATTTTGGGACATGGAGTAGAAGGAGAGATGGGGAGAGCAGGTATGTCTTTATCCAACTTCAAAGGGTCAGAGAGGGGAGCAGTCACAGAAATGGATTCATTCTCCGGGGATTCAACTGACAAGACTTCAAAGCAGTTATGGACAGGCAGTGAGGGTGTACGATTCACTCGCTGCGAATAGGAAAATCCTGCTCCTCTACAACTTCCAACTTAATCTCCTCTGCAACTTGATCCTTCGCTTCCTCAACATCTACAAGCGCCAACAAATCTTGCAGGAGTTCATCTTGTCCCTCGGGGGTAAGCATGCAGATATCCTGACAATGGGGACATGCTCCAGCCCTGTGTCCAGGTTCCCCACAATGGTAGCAGAGATCCAACTTACATGCACGGCTGCGGGCTGCATCAACATCCATTGGTACTGGGACATTGATGGCTGGTGTGGGAGTTTGATGAACAGGAATGGGGTTAGGGCAGGGGAGGCTTCGATTGAAGGTGTAGGGCATATGAGTGGTAGTTGGAGCACGGAATGCAGCATTAAATGCTGCATTTGTGAGTCGGTTCTCGTCACAGAGTGAAGCAGCTTCATACCAAGCAAGGATATCATCGTCCACTGGGCGCCCTTCCAACATCTGTGCAATCTGGTCCTGAATTTCTCGGTTGAGTCCCCATCGGAACTTCACCACCACTGGTAACCCACTCCCATATCCTGCCATGTCCACCAAATCCTTGAACTCATCAATATAGTCGTCCACGGATCGACATCCCTGGTGGTAAGTGGATGACTCAAGTCATGTCACTGCTTGGTGGCATTCATTGAGGGGGCAGAAGTGGCATACGAACTCAGCTTGAAAGTCACCCCAAGTGGAGAAAGGTAGAGAACTGAGTTCTTTAGTTTGATGTAGGATACGGTCCACATAGAGATAGGCGCGTTCAGATTTCATGTATGTGAAGGCCCAATAAATTTTTGCAGCCTCATCGACGAATTGATGCGACTGGAGACTAATGTATAACTCACAGGAATTAAGGAATGCACGTCCCTGCGCATGTGCACCATTAAATTCAGCGGGGGGGGACGGTTTGATCTGGGCATGTTCCTTAGTGGATGCGTTTGGCAAAACGTTGTTGTTGGGTGCGCTTGGAGTCATAAAGGGGGAACTATTGGTCGTAGGGTTAGCCTGGAGGGTCCTAACGAAGTTTTCAATCATAGATTTAAGCGAGTCGATTTGCATGCACATTCCGGAAATGTCGCTTTCAAGCGTGTCAAAGCATTCTGATGCATCCATGTCGCTAGGGAGCGCATTTGGTGAAAATGGCGGCGTAATAAAGCCGAGATTATCTGGAATGGTGTGTAGGGACTCTGTGGAGCTTTGGGAAGCGTCGTCCAGTCCGTACCTGCCTATCTTGGGCAGTGCATTTGCGATTTTTGGGCCTTAGGGGAGAGTTTTCTACTATAAGGGCAACCTAAGCCTCTAGCAAAGGGAAATCCGAAGAGAAAACTCTAAGGATCCCCTTGCTGATGCCCAGTATATGTGAAGACGACAAAAATCAAATATAATCTAAAAATAGAAAAAGGCGGAGATAGGCGGATCAAGGCCGCCGAATGACATCATACCAAGGGGTATGTGTCGGAAGGGGTCCTCCGCCTCTAAATATAAAAGTGTCAACATGTACAAACATGATAGCAAGGGAAAATTAGTAATAAAATCCGGAAAAATCATAGAAAATGAAGAATAGAAGGAAATGAGGTGGGGAAAAATATAGGACGAACATAAAAAATAGGAAAAACACACAGGGCACCCCCTAGTCCCCTTACAGGTGGCATATAAACAGAAGGTTGTGGCAGCCTCAACTTGTGAGGCTGAATATGTTGCAGCATTCAAGGCTGCAAAGGAGTGCATTTGGTTGCATACATTGCTTCATGCCATTGACTACCGACAGAATTCCCCCACTGTTATTTCATGCAACAATAATGCTACCAAGACTTTATCTGAAGACCCCCTTCTCCATTCCCATGTCAAACACATTGATATTAAATATTATTTTCTACGTGAACACATTCGGTCTGGTGACCTCTCAATCACCTATGTTAATACTCATGACAATGTTGCTGACATGTTCACAAAGGCCTTGGATGTCAAACAATTTACCTACCTTCAGGGTTCTCTTGGTCTCCGATAATGCGATTCCATGCGAGGAGGAGTATTCACAGTGAGGAGGAGTGTTGAAAATGCACCATGAGTTTCACCATTGATGCATCTCTTGATGTGTGTGCTATATTTAGCTTCCCCCTTTGATGCTTGCATATGGTCTGTCTCATGCTTTTCCTTGTCCCTTTATCCTCTTTGTCACTCTTGATATGTCTATATATATATGATAGTTAGATACATTGCTACCTCAGTCACTTGTATAGAGACTGAGGTGAGCATTGTTTATACCACATCCTCATTGATCACTACTTACTGTACTTGTAGTCTGATCTTGTTTATACTAGGTACAGTAGATGCGATCCTCTGAGTCACTTGTATAGAGACTGAGTCTGATCTTGTTTATACTAGGATTAACTTTCTACAGTTAGGTGTGTTGTTGCTATGTTTATAATGTTATATAGCTGTACAGAAACAATATAGCTCAGGTAATAAGCAATGCAATCAAAGTTGTACAAAATACTTGTACAAAAATGTTTTTGGTCATATCTCAACCAATTCTTAACTGTTTTTGATGATCCAGGGACCAAAAATGAAGTAAATGTATGTGGGAGTAAGGTCAAATACACATTGAGACAAAGACCAGTTGAAACTGGTTTTTCATTGGTCCTACTATATTTTTCAAAATGAAAGACCAGTCCATAAATAGACCTCTGGTCTGGTCTTTTCTGGTCCAATTCAGTCCAGTTTTGGTCTTTTTTTTGGTCCTATGGACTGGACCTGCAAACACTATACATGACTGTTGGACGATTGAATGCTTGGGCACATTTGGGATCCAGGCCTGAAGGCTTCCCAAAGACAACCTCTGGATGATGTGAAAGGAAACTACGGATCCAGGTTTGGCCAGGTTTTTGACCACAAATGTATTCAGCCTTCTTTCAG
Organism: Tricholoma matsutake; assembly: GCA_026075535.2. Classification (NCBI taxonomy): domain Eukaryota; kingdom Fungi; phylum Basidiomycota; class Agaricomycetes; order Agaricales; family Tricholomataceae; genus Tricholoma; species Tricholoma matsutake. Next base: position 7,645,606 of record AP026543.1, on the reverse strand, counting down.
ACTGTTTGTTTGCTGATGCAATGGCCAGTGTCAGAGAGAAGAATGATCCATTCAATGAGGACATTTCCTGCACAGGTGAAAGAAGCTGCTGGGCCATGTGAGCATTCCTATTGTTCCAATGTTCACCAGAAGCATGGTTATGAAGAGTACCCAGACAAACACTAGTCTTATACTTCACATTGAGGAACTGTTTGACAGCACTGAGGTTAGGTTTCTCCTAGTTTGACACCTTCTTGAATGATCTCTTCCCTTTTGGAGTCAGAGAAGCCTTTGAAGGCACAGAACTCCTCACTCAGCATGCCATCAGGTGAGTACTTACAGGGAGCATGATCAATCAACAAACTAAGTGTGGATGCAACGTGATCTGAGTGATGCATACTTCAAACTCTGCTCACCAGAATTGTCATACTTGTTTCAAATTCACCACTGAACAGGCTAGAGCCAATCCCTACCCATAAAATTTGGTACAGAGCTTGTATTCCATATAAGGATCATGTATATATATATAATTTAGAGATCACAGTCCATCAAAATATTTCTGACACTGTTTCCTCACAATCAGTAGAACTTTTGCTTACCATTCCTGTAATTTCACCAATACTCAGTTGATTTCCACAAAACAAATTTATGGCCATACTGATAGGTGCTGTGAGCACCTATTCTGAGAATTCCAAGGTCCCAAGAGCAAGGGAACAAGGACTAATATTGAGTTTTCAAACACCTACCCACTTTCAAACCCAGCACCAGGGATAGTAACCCTGGCATGATGTGACATTTTGTTGTTGGAGCAGACTATATACGCTGCACAGGGGAAGAGACTACACATTCCTTACAACCTACCTGGGGTTTAGTTAGACTTACAGCTAGGGTTAGCAGAGGTAAGAACACTGTATTCCTACTACGGTACAGGTTCTCCTTATATACATAATAAATAATAAGGATGTCACATGACTCCAGAGGAAAATGCATATGAAACATGTAACAATATTGGTAATTAATGTGGGAGAATATGCATATGCAACATGTAACAATATTGGTAATTAATTTCACCTCAAACTGTACAGTGCTCTAAGCAGCTAAGTTTAAACCTTGAAAGTAATTCCGAGAGAGTCTCTAAATTTCCTGAATAGGATGGCACCAAGGTTCTTTGTGAACATGTCAGCTGGATTATCACTTCCAGGAATGAAAACGACTGTGACTTTGTCATTTTCTATGCATTCACGGGTATAGTGGTAGTGAATGTCTATATGTTTGGTCCTTCTGTCCTGAACTGGATTTGATCTGATAAAGATGGATCCCTGATTATCAGCGCAGATTGGTATGCACTTCAGTATATATCCAAGTTCCTGGAATAAGGACTCTATCCACACTATCTGCTGACAAGTGTCAGAGAGAGCCATATATTCAGCTTCTGTGGATGACAGTGCTACAGTTTTTTGTAAATGGGACTGCCAGCACACAATGCCACTCGCTAGAGTAGCAAAGTAACCTGTTGTAGATCAGTGCTTGACAGTGTCAGCTGCCCAATCAGAGTCTGTGAAGGCCTGTAGCCCTTTGGATTTCTCTCCATCGTAGACAATGTTATATTTCTGGGTTCCCACCAGATAGCGCATGATGTACATCACTTTATCTAGATGTTCTTGGCTAGGATTAGCTGAGAATTGCGACATCTTGATTACTGCATAAGCGATATCAGGTCGCGTTCCGAGCATCAGATACAATAAAGATGCAATCACAGACTGATATTTCGATCTAAGCGCCATGTTTGGCGTCGCTGTGTTCTCCGACAGTTTGTAGCCAGTCGGGAGCGGAGTGGGGGCAACTTTGGCATTTGTCATCTCAAACCTCTCGAGTACTTTGGTGAGATATTCAGTTTGATTGAGTTTGACTTTATTTGCGGTCTGGGTGATGTGCATGCCTAAGAATTCCATGACTTTTTCAGTACTACAGCACTCCCAATGCTTTAGACAAGCATTCTTCTTTTCATCCACAAGTTTCTTGTTCTTCCCCATGAACAAGCCATCATCAACATAGACCAGTGCAATAACAATGCTGCCTGTCTTAGGATCCTTGTGTATGAAAATGCCAGCATCGGAGCTGGCGCACACAAACCCAATGGTGTGCATAAATGCCTCTAGCTCTTTCCACCATGCTAGTGAGGCCTGTTTAAGGCCATACAATGCTCGGTGCAAGCACATTACTTTGCGCTCTTTTCCCTCAAGTCTGAAACCCTCAGGTTGATCCATATAGATCTCCTCATCTAGTTTGCTGTATAAAAATGCGGTTTTTACATCTAGACCGGTCATATACATGCCTTCTAGAGATGCAAGTGCAAACATGAGGCATATGGTCTCGTAGTGGACTACTGGTGAGAAAATCTCATCAAAGTCAACACCTTCGACTTGTGAAAAGCCTTTAGCCATGAGTCTGGCTCATTTTCTTCTGTCTGATTTCATGGAGAAAACCCATCTATTTTTGATCATTTTTTGATCATGTGGAAGATTGACAATGTCATAGACTTGTCGCTTGTGAAGAGCCTCTAATTCTTCATGACAAGCCTGTTTCCACTCAAGTTGCTGCTGCCATGGTAGGCATGCAATATTGCGAAATTGGTTTGGAACTTGGCTTATTTTGTTTGATGGTGTGACTGCTTTTGACAACAGCCAGCGAATAAGCTTATCTCCACCTTCCTTGGTTATCTTTTGAATATAACCTGCTTCATCTGGTTCCCCCATTGGGTGATCATGTTCTTGATTATTGGAATCAGGCACACTCTCGTGGGGTGCCGAACTCGGTCCAGCAACTGGTTCTTGCTGTTGAGATTGTGGTCATGTTCAGTTATGATCCAAATCTTGACCCACAGATCTCTTCCAATATCGATCACATGCAATGTCTCTCTCTATGTCAGAGGGGAGTCGCTTCTCTCCATAGGTATTGCCAGGATGGTTTGGGATGTTCCTCTGCCTGCCTGATCAACAGGGCAATTGCTGCCATTCCTGTTGATCATCACGTCTTGGATGAAAGTCCTCAGTGGTTACTGGAGGCGGTGGAGGAGGAGCATCAGTCGCATTGTCATGCGCCTTTTGCTCGCTTGGTACATCATCATCATGTTTTTCTGATGACAGAGGAAGGGGCAGATTTTGTGGTGGTATAGAATCATTGCCATCTGTTCCAGATGAGTGGTTGTCATCTTGTGGTTCTGGAGGTGGAAAATCACCAAGGTCTGTCTTGGCAGGAGTTTTAGCTCTGGGACAACATGGGAACAATGTTTCATCAAATAGTGCCATAGCACCAATGAATATTGCACCACTAAGTCACATGAAACAATATGCTTTAATGCCATCTTCTAGTCCAAGGTACATCATTAACTCTGATCGAGGAGCTAATGTGGTTGGACGTTTCTCCTTGGGTAGATAGACGTAAGCACCGCAACCAAAGACCTTCAGATCATTTAGATCTGGGCAGACTTTATTCAGGTCCTCAAAAGGTGTCAGCCATTTCAGGCACCTTATTGGGGTTCGGTTGTATAGGTGTGTTGCATGTTCAATGCAAAATTCCCACCATGATTGTGGTAGACAAGCGGTAAATCGCAGGCTTTGCAACTTTTCCATTATTGTCCTTATGGCACACTCTGCACACCCATTCTGTTGGTGAATGTGGGGTGCAGACATCTCTATTTTGATGCTGAAATTCTTGAGCATATTTTGTAGCTCACGATCTTTGAACTCCCCCCCTGGATCAACACGCCAGCGCTTGATTGTAGCGCCATACTGGGTCAAAGCTGTTGAAATTAATCCCAGTGATGCATGCTGTATACATGAGGCAATACATGCAGCATACGCATGTTACTGCGCTTACTGCGCATACATGTGGTAAACACATTCCTGAGTCATGTGACATCCTTATTATTATGTATATAAGGAGAACCTGTACCGTAGTAGGAATACAGTGTTCTTACCTCTGCTAACCCTAGCTGTAAGTCTAAGTAAACCCCAGGTAGGTTGTAAGGAACGTGTTGTCTCTTCCACTGTGCAGCGTATATAGTCTGCTCCAACAGGTTATGGGCCCTGCTGGGCACGTTGCGAACGTGCCTTAATTGGCTGCGAATGATGTTGACTTCATCATCTCCAAATTATAACCTTGCGCTCTTCATGAGCTGCACATAAAACCTAGGTTGACTAGGGTTAACCACTCTGAAGGAGTGTTTTCTCCTGAGAACATTAAACATGTTTTATTGAGTAAAAAGACTGATTGAGCGCTTTTAACAGCTGCCACCACAAAATCATGTCTTCAACTCTTGAGAAACTCATTCAAACTTTCGACGGATCAAATGACATTCAATGGGCCGACTCAATGAAGGCGTGGCTCAGGTCTCAGGGCCTCTGGCAAATAACTAGCGGGGCGGAGCAAAAACCGCCCCTGGCGCCTCCCTTGACGGCGACGAACGCTACTTTGGTAGCGGATGCTAATGCCAAGCTCCAGACCTGGAGCAACAAAAATGACCAGGCCATTGGTAGCCTAGTGCTCCGCCTGGCCCCCTCCATTCGGCAGCGTGCCAACTCAAAGGACACTGCTGAGGAGGTGTGGGATCTCATCCACACCGATTATGGTGTGGACGGCCCCTCCCAAGTCTTCGCGGACTTTAGGTCCACAATAGCGATCAAGATCCCGGCTGCGAACCCCGCACCGGAGATTGCTAGAATGGCAGACAAATTTGAGCGCCTTACGGCTGCTAACGTCACCATCCCCGAGCTAGTGCAAGCAATGATTCTACTTGCTGCGATGCCGTGCGAGTACGATTCCTTGTCCGCAACAGTCCTTAACACGACCGCTACTAGCGCCTTGACATTTAAACATGTCAAGGACTCCATTGTTGCTGAAGCCTCAAGGCACACAGCAGTAGGAAAGCCCGCTGGCCAGCCTCAGGCCAACAAACTTTCTGCTGTTAAGCGCAAAGGGGGAAACCCCAAATGGCAGCCCAAAGAAGGGCAAACAGCAACGGAGACTCGTCCCGAAAGCGTGGACGACGTGGGGACAGAAAGACTAAGGAGGAGAAGCCAAAGGATAAACATACCCACCTCGCCTCCAAAGCCTATACCACCATAAATGGTAATGGCACCATCATACTGCCAATGCCGCTTATACAGCACATCGAAAGACGTGAACACACTCCCACAAGGGATCCTTGCCGCCGACCGCCTGCACAGGCATATACGGGTGCAGCCTCTACCTCTTGTTCAGTTTATGCTGAATATCAGCAAGCTCGAGACACCCTTGAGCAAATGCAACTTCCGCGCAGCGCGAAAAATCTGCGACCGCTGGAAGAGCACCTGACGGTGTGAGAAGGAAAGAGAAGAAGGATAGAACCAGAACCCGAGTCTAGGATCGAGGAGGTAGAAGACGATACCATCTCCCTTGGATCTGAACCTCTGGTGTCTGATGAGGAAGTGTGGAAAGCCGTCGACAAAATGCTTGTCGATGAACCCCTTGATACAGGGGTGTATGATGACAGGTCAGTCCTTTTCCCTGCCACAAGCACTAAGATTAATATTCCTATGAATACAGCGAACTTTTCATGTGAAATTTTACCGCTATTAAATGTATCATGGAATTATTTAGATCTTAATATATGTGCTATGTGTGCAAAGGGAGATTGTAAGAAAGGTGCCGACTGGATCATGGATTCAGGCGCATCAAAACACTTCACTGGTGAAATAAAAGATTTTGCTTCTTACAAGCCTTTACTGAGAAAGGACTCTACCTTGGTCCAAACGGCCACTGGTACTACTCATATAGTAGGAAAAGGAGCAGTCTTCATTAAACACCAGGTAGTATGTCACGGGAAGTCAGAGACACGTGAAACGCGGTTATACCCTGTCTACTACATACCCAACATTAATACTCGATTGATGTCAATGGGGGTCTTTTTACAAGACGGAAGTGATGTGCGTGGTTCCTCCGCACACATTTCATTTATCAAGCATGGAAACCCGATCATGCATTGTGTCCCTCTAAGGAGGAAAGACACGATCTATTGGGCTCGGACTCATATATTGAGCACCAAAAAGGTTAATGTCGTGACTACTTATGTCGCTGACTACTTGACTTGGCATAGGCGACTTGGACACCCATCCAAAGAGGCGCTAGGGAAAATGCCTAAAAGCACCATAAAATTCCCAAGGAATTTAATTATTCCTAAAGACAAAATTATATGTCCAGGGTGTGCAGAAGGGAAAATGACCTCAAAATCTTTTCCCGAGTCAGACTCACGAGCTGACAAATCCTTTGAATTAATACATTCCGACCTAAAGGAACTCCCGGTACTATCGTACCACAAACATAAATACTTCATTGTATTTCTGGATGACAAAACGTCACATATTTGGGTCCAATGTCTCAGAAAGAAATCTGACGCTGCTGCAGCGATTAGACAATTTCAAGCGATGGCTAAAACCCAATATGGCGCTACAATCAAGCGCTGGCGTGTCGATCCAGGGGGGGAGTTCAAGGATCGTGAGCTACAAAAACAGCTCAAGGACTTAGGCATCAAAATAGAGATGTCTGCACCCCACGTTCATCAACAGAACGGGCGTGCAGAGCACGCCATAAGGACAATAATGGAAAAGTCGCAAACCTTGCAATTCACCGCTTGTCTACCACAATCATGGTGGGAATTTTGCATAGAACATGCAACACATTTATACAACCGAACCCCAATAAGGTGCCTGAAATGGCTGACACCTTTTGAGGACCTGACAAAGGTCCGCCCAGATCTAAACAATCTGAAGGTCTTTGGTTGCGGTGCTTATGTCTATCTACCAAAGGAAAAACGTCCAACAACATTATCTCCTCGATCGGAGTTAATGATGTACCTTGGAGTAGAAGATGGCATTAAAGCATATCGTTTCATGCGACAAAATGGCGCAATATTCATTGGTGCCACGGCACTATTTGATGAAACGATGTTCCCATGCTGTCCCGGAGCTAAAACTCCTGCCAAGACAGACCTTGGTGATTTTCCACCTCCAGAACCAGAAGATGACGACCACTCATCTGGAACGGATGGCGATGACCCTATACCGCCACAAAATCTGCCCCTTCCTCCATCATCAGAAGATGATGATGATGATTTACCAAGTGAGCAAAAGGCGCATGACGATGCGACTAACGCTCCTCCTCCGCTGCCTCCAGTTAACACTGAGGACTTTCGTCCAAGACGTGAAGATCAACAGGAATGGCAGCAATTGCCCCGTCGATCAGGCAGGCAGAGGAAAATCCCAAACTGTCCCGGCAATACCTATGGAGAACAGCGACTCCCCTCTGACATAGAGAGAGACATTGCGCATGATCGATATTGGAAGAAGTCTGTGGGTCAAGATTCGGATCATAACCGAACACGACCACGACCTCAACAGCAAGAACCGGTTACTGGACCGAGTTCGGCACCCCACGAGAGTGTGCCTGATTCCAATAATCAAGAACATGATCACCCAATGGGGGAACCGGACGAAGCAGGTTATATTAAAAAGATAACCAAGGAAGGTGGAGATGAGCTTATCCGCTGGCTGTTATCAAAAGCAGTCACACCATCAAGCGGAAAAAGCCTAGTTCCAAACCAATTTCGCGATATTGCACGCCTACCCCGGCAGCAGCAACTTGAGTGGAAACAGGCTTGTCGTGAAGAGTTAGAGGCTCTTCACAAGCGACAAGTCTATGATATCATCGATCTTCCACATGATCGGAAAACAATCAAAAATAGATGGGTTTTCTCCATGAAATCGGACGGAAGAAAACGAGCCAGACTCGTGGCCAAAGGCTTTTCACAAGTCGAAGGCGTTGACTTTGATGAGATTTTCTCACCAGTAGTCCGCTACGAGACCGTACGCCTCATGTTTGCCCTTGCATCTCTAGAAGGCATGTATATGACCGGTCTAGATGTAAAAACTGCATTTTTATATGGCAAACTTGATGAGGAGATCTATATGGATCAACCCGAGGGTTTCAGACTTGAGGGTAAAGAGCGCAAAGTAATGCGCTTACGCCGAGCATTGTATGGCCTTAAACAGGCTTCACTAGCATGGTGGAATGAGCTAGAGGCATTTATGTGCACCATTGGGTTTGTGCACGCCAGCTCTGATGCAGGCATCTTCATACACAAGGATCCTAAGACAGGCAGCATCATTATTGTGCTAGTCTATGTTGACGATGGCTTGTTCATGGGCAAGAACAAGAAACTTGTGGATGAAAAGAAGAATGCTTGCCTGAAGCATTGGGAGTGCCGTAGTACTGAAAAAGTCACGGAATTCTTAGGCATGCGCGTCACCCAGACCGCTACAAAAGTCAAACTCGATCAAACAGAATATCTCGCCAAAGTGCTCGAGAGGTTCGAGATGACAAATGCCAAAGTTGCCCCCACTCTGCTCCCGACTGGCTACAAACCATCGGAGAACACAGCGATGCCAAACGCGGCGCTTAGATCGAAATATCAGTCTGTGATCGGATCTTTATTGTATCTGATGCTCAGAACGCGACCTGATATCGCTTACGCGGTAATCAAGATGTCGCAATTCTCGGCTAATCCTAGCCAAGAACATCTAGACAAAGCAATGTACATAATGCGCTATCTGGTGGGAACCCAGAAGTACAGTATAGTTTATGATGGAGAGAAATCCAAGGGGCTGCAGGCCTTCACAGATTCTGATTGGGCAGCTGACACTGTCAAGCGCCGATCTACAATGGGTTACTTTGCTACTCTGGCGAGTGGCATTGTGTGCTGGCAGTCCCATTTACAAAAAACTGTAGCACTGTCATCCACAGAAGCCAAATATATGGCTCTCTCCAACACTTGTCGGCAGATAGTGTGGATAGAGTCGTTATTCCAGGAACTTGGATATACACTGAAGCACGTACCAATCTGCGCTGATAATCAGGGATCCATCTTTATTGGATCAAATCCAGTTCAGGAAAGAAGGACCAAACATATAGACATTTGCTACCACTACACCCGCGAATGCATAGAAAATGACAAAGTCACAGTCGTTTTCATTCCTGGAAGTGATAATCCGGCTGACATGTTCACAAAGAACCTTGGTGCCATCCTATTCAGGAAATTTAGAGACTCTCTCGGAATTACTTTCAAGATTCAAACTTAGCTGCTTAGAGTGCTGTACAGTTTGAGGGGGGGTGTTGAAATTAATCCCAGTGATGCATGCTATATACATGAGGCAATACATGCAGCATACGCATGTTACTGCGCTTACTGCGCATACATGTGGTAAACACATTCCTGAGTCATGTGACGTCCTTATTATTATGTATATAAGGAGAACCTGTACCGTAGTAGGAATACAGTGTTCTTACCTCTGCTAACCCTAGCTGTAAGTCTAAGTAAACCCCAGGTAGGTTGTAAGGAACGTGTTGTCTCTTCCACTGTGCAGCGTATATAGTCTGCTCCAACAAAAGCCATTGCCTGAAATTGTCTAATTGCTGCAGCAGCATCAGACTTCTTTGTAAGGCACTGAACCCAGATATGTGACATTTTGTCATCCAGAAATACAATAAAGTATTTATGTTTGTGGTACGATAGTACTGGGAGTTCCTTTAGATCGGAATGTATTAATTCAAAGGATTTCTCTGCGCATGAATTTGATTCGGGAAAAGATTTTGATGTCATTTTCCCTTCAGCACACCCTGGACATATAATTTTGTCTTTAGGAATAATTAAATTACTTGGGAATTTTATGGTGCTGTTAGGCATTTTCCCTAGCACCTCTTTGGATGGGTGTCCAAGTTGCCTATGCCAAGTCAAGTAGTCAGCAACATACATGGTCGCAACCTTGATCCTCTTGGTGCTCAATATATGAGTCTGAGCCCAATAGATCGTGTTGCGTCTCCTAAGAGGGACACAATCCATTATTGGGTTTCCTTTCTCAAAAATGAAATGTGTGCGGAGGAACCACGCACATCACCTCCATCTTGTAAAAAGATGCCCATTGACAGTAGTCAAGTATTACAGTCAGGTATGTAGTAGATGGGGTATAATCGTGTTTCATGTGTCTCTGACTTCCCATGACATACTACCTGATGTCTAATGAAGACTGCTCCTTTTCCTACTATATGAGTAGTACCTATAGAACCAAGGTAGAGTCCTTTCTCGGTAAAGGCTCATAAGAAGCGAAATCTTTCATTTCACCAGTGAAGTGCTTTGATGTGCCTGAATCCATGATCCAGTCAGCACCTTTCTTACAATTTCCATTTGCACACATAACAACCTTCTCGCACTGTCAGGTGCTCTTCCAGTGGTCACAGATCTTTCGCACTGCATGGAAGTTGCATTTGCTCGAGGGTGTCTCGAGCTTGCTGATATTTGGCATAAACTGAATGAGAGGTAGAGGCCGCACCTAGTGTTTGAAAGTCCGGTTGCATGGACCAAAAAAAAACCAGCAACCGAACTGGACCCAACCGTGGTCCAGTCTGTCTTGCAGGTTCTGCAGCAGCGGTTGTGGTCCGGTCCAGTTGCCGGTTGCATAGTTTTTCAAATAATTATGGACTGGGTAAAGACCGGTTCCAACCGGTCTTTGATCATAATTTGATGTGTTGCTAAGGCAAGTGATCAATTGATTACATGTGATACAAGTAATCTGTGTGCTAGCACTGACTAAATAAGTTATTGTAGGATTGTAATGCCTTAACAGCTATGTCCATAAACCAGGATTCCACACTGTATAGAGTATATCTACATTCACCCAAATGCACTAGTTCAATGGTGCAGTGGTTCATTCATGGTAAACACCCTTCCTCCTCATTCCTCTGAGAACTCCATAGCACTGTAATTCAATAACGGCTTAACCGATCCTCTCGTAAACTTGGATTAAGTACCATATATATTATATATATATGCTCCCAAAAGCACTAGTCAAACGATGCAACCATTCATCTATGGTAAGCAACCCTTCCTCCTTATTCCTCTCAAAACTCCGTCGGACTATAATTCAATAATGACTGAATGCATCCTTTTGTAAAGCTGGATTAGACACTATATATAGCATATATATATGCTCTCCAAAGCACTAGTTGAACGGTACAGTCATTCATTTATGGTAAGCAACCCTTCCTCCTCATTCCTCTGGAAACTCCGTAGCACTGTAACTCAATAACGGCTCAACCGATCCTTTCGTAAACTTGGATTAAATACAATATATATTATATATATGTGCTCCCTAAAGCACTAGTCAAACGGTACAACCATTCATCTATGGTAAGCAGCCCTTCCTCCTCATTCCTCTGAAAACTCTGTAGAACTGTAATTCAATAATGGTTCAATGTATCCTTTCATTAAACTTGGATTAGACACTACATATATGATATAGATACACCCCCCAAAGCACTAGCCACATGGTCTAGCCATTCATTTATGGTTTTGTCTGTAGTGTTTACTTATATTACTACTACTAGTTTTCAAAATATATTACTTCGAGACATGTATATTAGTGTACAAATAGTCGGTCCTGACCGGTTGTGAACTGGTCAGGACCAGTCTAAGTATGGACCAGTTTTAAACTGGTTTGGCAACCGTGAGGCAACCGAGTAGGACTGGTTTACACCAGTCCGGTCCTCAGTTGCTTTGATGTTGAGCATGTAAGCAACCGGTCCGGTCCACGGTTGCCCCTGTTGTCGTCAAAAAAACCGGACCAGACTGGACTTTTAAACACTAGCCGCACCCATATATGCTTGTGCAGGCAGTCAGCAGCGAGGGTCCCTTGTGGGAGTGTGGTCACGCTGTTCAATGCGCTGAATGAGCGGCATCGGTGGTATGATGGTGCCATTACCATTTATGGTGGTAAAGGCACTGGAGGCAAGGTGGGTATGCTTCTCTTTGGGCTTATCCTCCTTAGTCTTTCTGTCCCCGTGTCATCCACGCTTTCGGGACGACTCTCCATTGTTGTTTTGCCCTTCTTTGGGCTGCCACTTAGGGTTGTTGCCCTTGCACTTGACAGCAGAAAGCTTATTGGCCTGAGGTGGGCTGGTGGGCTTTCCAACTGCTGTGCGCCTAGAGGCTTCAGCAACAATGGAGTCCTTGACATGTTGAAATGTCAAGGTGCTAGTAGCAGTCATGGCAAGGACTGTGGCGGATAATGACTTGAAGCCATCATCAAGAAGTATGATATACCCCCAGAGAATATCTATAATATGAATGAGAAGGGTGTCCAACATGGAGGTGGTCACAAGGCTGAGGTACAGATATACTTTGTTCCCTGTAGCAAGCACCCAAAATACAAACTTCATAGTGCCAATCTGGAGCTTGTCACAATTGTGGAATGTGTCACAGCAGATGGAGGATATATTGCCCCTGGAATTATCTTTGAGGGAAAACAACAGTATGTATGAGCATGGTTTGAGGTTGATCCAAAGATATTGTATGTTTCAAGTTCAGGATTGCTCATTAACCCTAAGCTTACCTGGTTATAGCATCAGACTTTCTGACAATGGGTGGACAAGTGACTTCTATTGCTTTGAATGGTTCAAAGATAATTTTATCCCCCAAGCTGAGGCACAAAATGTATCTGGTAAACCTATTCTCCTTATCTATGATGGCCATGGATCCCACCAGGCATACAAGCTCCTTCAACTCACAAAGAAACACAATATAATTCTCTTCTTGCTACCCCTGCACACCACCCACAAGCTCCAGCCTGTTGAGATTGCACCGTGAGTCTTGCTTTTGATGTGTTTGATGTGTGTGCTATTTTTAGCATTCCCTTTGATATGCGGGGTCAATCCATGACAAAGTTCCCCCTTGTCTCATTTTTATTCATACCCATCCTTTGTTACACAGAATACATATATATATGTTTGGTAGTTACTTTACCACCTCAGTCACTTATACAGAGACTGAGGTGAGCTTCATTAATTACTTGTTTATCGATCCATACTTACTGTACCTACAGCATGATCTTGATTGTACTAGGTACAGTACACATTAATAAAAGTCACTTATACAGAGACTGAGCACAATCTTGATTGTACTAGGATCCACTTTTTACAGGTTATGGGCCACTCCCATCATTTTTAAACAATGGAAGAAAGTATCCTAGCCACTCAACATTCCACCACGTCATATCTTTTTGATCTGTTTCCCTGATCACTTTCATCTTGGATCAGCCCTTTGTCTTTCACAAACCCTGCTCATCTACCATTGTGTTTCCATATTCTCCCTTTGACAATTCATTGTCCACTAACCATTGTTTCCTACCATGGGTACTGATACTATTGACCCCCCATCCATTTCTCTTATCAAACTTTCTGTACAATATACTGGGGAGAAGCTCGACAAACTCAAATCAAATTACAAAGAATGGTGTGAGGAAATCATTATTGCTTTATCTCTAAATGGCCTTTACAGGTATGTTATGGGTGATATACCTGAGCCCACCCCTACCGAGCTCTGTGTGCTTGTCAACTAGAGGGCAAATTCCCACCTTGCATATGCTTTTATTGCATCCAGTGTTTCTTCCTCTGAACAACAATTCCTGGACATGAAGAGGAGCCCTGAGGTCAATTGGAAAATCCTTCAGGACTGCCATCAGAAGGAAGGGCCAGTACGCCAGGTTCAGCTTCTGCAACAAGTGCTCTCCATACAATACACAAAGGACACACCACTCCCTGAGACAGCAGAAAAAATTTGCACATTAATAGAATGTGCCTTTGCCATGGGTGACATAAAAGCCGACCTCCTCTGCTGCATTGCTCTACTCAATTCCCTTAGTGACAATTTTCCCCATGCCCACTCCATTATTTCTTGAGACATTGCTGCTTCCTCTATTGAAGCTCCATACGGTTCTAAGGATATCTGGTTATTCCTGGAGAATGAGCAATCCCTACTTAAGAATGATCACCGCAATGATTCTAAAACCCACATCGCTCTTGTGGCACAGCCCAAGCCTTCCAGGTTCCCTAATGCACCAACTTGTACCAACACAAACTGCGGGAAGCAGGGGCACATGAAGCAGTACTGCATTAAACCTGGCAGTGGTATGGCTGGGAAGTCACTGGAGGAATCGATCACTGCTTGCAGGGCAGCTCACAAGAAGAAACCACTGCCCACTAGTACCTCCAAGGTTCCTGTCACTGTGAAGGATATTAATGGTCGAGCATTCACTGTCATGATCGACTCTGAGGCATCAACCCTGCCTGCACTGGAATTTGCAGGACTTGCTCACGACCCTTTACCTGTCGACTCCCCTGACATCATAGAGTATGAGGGATGGCTTGCTGTTGAGGAGGACCCTACTACCACTGTTGACTGGAAGCACCATACTTTACCCCTCGATGACATTGCTCTTGCTGTGGAGTGGAAGGAAGCCAGAGCTTCCAACACTCAAGACTCAGAGGAACAGAAACATGTTAGGAACTTAGTATATTTCGGGGGAGGAAACTAAGCTACAGTACAAGTACTCAAAGTATAGACTATATACTACAGGAATAACATGTGATAACTGCAATGGCATGTGATAAGACTTGCTGATGTAAGAGACACTCTTACACTCTCTCATACTCCAAAAAAAATGACTGGGGGGGGGGCTTGTATCAACAAGTCAAAGGCACACTTTACACGTTGGTAAAAACATTGAGTTGCCTGGTAGTGGACTGATGATGAAAGTAGGCATTGAACATGGCAGGCGTTGATGAGGACTGGTGTTGACAAGGACAGGGACAGGTGTTGACAAGGATGTCGACGAGGATATTGACAGGTGTTGACGAGGACATTGACAGGTGTTGATGAGGACGTCATAAGGACGGGGACAGGTGTTGCAAGGATGGAGACCGGTGTTGAAAAAATGACTGTTGCGTTTGAGGGGAAGGTGTTGATGGCGAAAAATGGGGTTGGGGTGTGTTATAAGGCCACATTTCTGAACAACGGGTGTTGGGTGTGAGTGGAGGGCAATGACAGTGAAAAAGAGAGGCTTGGGGGCATGTACAAAGGCTCCTTGGCGATGGAATGGGGGCTGGGGCATGAGATGGGGAGGTGAACAGGGAGTGAGGGGGGCCAATGGCATCCTTGGTGATGCAAGACGGTGGGGGTCTGAGCTGAGCAGGGGTGCATAGAAAGCCAATGAGGCACAGGCAATGAAGAGGGGGTGTTGACAGTTGTCGACGGCATCATCAGTGACGTGGCAGGGGTGTACCACACAGACAATGCCCAAATGGTGCATTTACGGGGGGGTCTGGGGCAAGCTGGGTGGCTGGGATGGGGTTGGCAGTGAACGGGGGTGTCGACGATGATGTGGCGGTGAGACGGGGTGGTCCTGGGTGCAGCACAGGGGGCTGAGGATTGAGCTGGGGTGAGTGGTGCTGTTGTAGGCTTCCTGGAGGCGAGGCTGGTGGGGTGGTTCCATCGAGTACAGGGCATGTTCTGATGAGCACAGCTGGTCGTCATCACATGGTTCTGTTTGCAGGGTTGCAGACTGTAGCTGTGGGCTGTCGATTGTCTAGGTACCTGTCTCTAAGGTGCTAGAGGTGGTCCGGGCGCCAGAGGGGTCCCAAGCCATTGTTTCTGGGGTGGCTGCAGCTGGTGTTGTTGCCATTGCCGATGACGACGTGGTACTGGCAGTGGGAGGCTCAGGGTGCGACAGGGGGGGCTGGGAACTCAGCTGTGGGGCTGTGAGTGGAGTCGGCCATGTGTGGCATCATTTTCAAGGTTTTTGGGACTGGTTTGGGGCAAGGGAAGGGGTGGTGGTGGTGGTTGACAACGACGTTGGCGTCGTTGATGGCATTGTCAACGTGGCTGATGGAGGCTGTGCTGACATTGATGGTGGTGATGTCAGAGTGTTGGCAGGGAGGGGGGGGGGTTGGTAACAATGGAAGTGGGGTTGTTCTTGGTCTGGGTAGTCGCTTCTGTAGTCCTTGTAGTAGTTTGCATACTAAAATTGATGCAGAGCGCCGTTCGTGCATTTTTCCGTGAGTTTGAGTCTTCTTTGTCAGGCGGCTCCATTTGCAGGGTGGCACACCAACGTTCAGGGTTGTTGTTGAGACATGGGTGGCAGTGAGACAGAGTCTTAATGGCAGGTTTGGTGCTAAAGGTATCAAATGACGCCATACAGTGCCGAACTGGAAGAGGCATTGTGGAAATGGTGGCAATGATCTGCATCTCGTGGGGCCATTCAACTTGCAAGGGTTGGCGCAGTCTCTTGCAAGTTCACTACTGATAGTGCTGGCGAGATAGATGAGTCAGGAGAGGGGCGGGGGCAGGATGGGACAGATGGGGTGGAAACCAGGGTTGTTGCAAGGCATGCAAAGCTGAATGATGCGACTGGGAGGGGATGTGAGAGAAGTGGGGTCAAGATCAGGCAGGCAGAGCATAAACGAGACCAGTGAGGTGGAAACAAGAAATCCACGACGCACAGCACTGAAGAAGTTTTAGGAAGTAAAAAACGAGAGAGGGGTCCAAGTTCCAACGGGTCCAGGGGAGGTTGAATGTTGAATTAACAGAGCAGGAGCTAGACGAGGCAGAGAGCAAGCCAGAGGGTGTAGGTGTTGTGTTGTAGTTAACCGACAGTGTCAGTGTGCAAAAGATTGACTGTCGTGGTAATTTCAGGGTCAGCATGGTTTCAGGAAAAGAACATGTGTGAGAGAGTAGAGTGTCGATAGTAAGTTCATAACAAAAAAAAGTGGAAGGAAGCCAGAGCTTCCAACACTTGAGACTCAGAGGAACAGAAACATGTTAGGAACTTAGTATATTTCGGGGGAGGAAACTAAGCTACAGTACAAGTACTCAAAGTATAGACTATATACTACAGGAATAACATGTGATAACTGCAATGGCATGTGATAAGACTTGCTGATGTAAGAGACACTCTTACATGGAGCCCCTTAACCAGACTCAATGCTCATGTATTACCTTCGATGATCTCCCCTTTATCATTGACTCTGGGGCAACAGTCCATATATCCCCAGACAGATCTGATTTTCTTAGCCTGTGCCCCATTCCACCTCGTTCTGTCAAAGGCATTGGCAGTTCATCTATTGCCGCCATCGGTGTCAGAGATATACAACTAAGAATAGCCCAGGGCACATCAATTGTCTTATGTAATGCTCTCTACATCCCAAACTCAGCAGTTTGGTTAATATTGGTGGGCACACTTGCAGATGACTCTAATGCTGTCACTCATTTTGATGCTGATGCCTGTTGGGTCACTGACAAATCCTCCAGCACTTTCATTGCTCGTGGCACTTGCCTCTCCAGGAAACTCTACACGCTTAATGTTCCATCAGCCAAGGTCGATCATGTGCTCACAGTTCACAAGTCCCCTACTCTCAAAACTTGGCATCACCATCTGGGTCACGCAAACTACCAGGCTCTCTGGGATATGGCCAAGAAGGGTGCTCTCACTGGTGCACTGCTTGCCTCTTTCCCAAAATTGCCTAAATGTGATTCATGTGTTCTTGGCAAGCAGACAAAAACACCAGTTCCCAAGAAATGTCAGGAAGGACTGGGTCATAAAGTGACAAGGAAACTGGAAAAGGTGTGGGTGGACCTATCTGGGCCGCATGCTGTGGCATCGCGAGCAGGCAACCATTATATCATGGATATAGTAGTCGGGAGAACGAAACTGGACTCAAGGTCAGAACCTATATCACCAATAATGGTGAACTTAAATCACTTGAAATGGAGAGCTGGTTGAAGACTAGGGTACTGATCAATGCTTCACAGCTCCTTACACTTCTGCACATATAGGCCATGTTGAGCGAATGCATAGAACACTAATGGCTAAAGCATGCACAATGCAAATTTATGCAGGACTGCACTCTTATCTGTGGGATGAATTCTACCTCATGGCTGCTCATTTACATGCAAAGACTACAACATGTTCCCTTGCAGGCCTAACACCTTGGGAATTATGGTACAAGAGAAAACCTGACTACTCTTACCTTTGCAAAATTGGATGCAGGGCATTTGTACTTATCCCCAAGAAGGATAATCCCAAGATTTATGAGTGCTCAATTGAATGTGTCTTGGTAGGTTATGACCTCAAATCTAAGTTATACCAATGTTATGACTGCGCCATGCATAAGCTCCATAGCTCATATCATGTCAGATTCCTTGAAAGCCATGATGGCCATTTACCGCCCCCACCCACCACGCTACAGGTAAGGCATGACATGGGTATGGGTAAACCCGTGATAATATGGTTATGGGTATGCACGGTTATGGGTATGCACGATTATGGGTATGGGTCAGAAGTTGCCATACCTGGGCAATACCATACCCATTTCCATGGTGTTATGGGTATGATGTGGGTATCTTTCGTTCTTGTTTTTTTCTAACTAACTAATGTTTTTATTCAACTTTTAGGTTCTAATGGTGCTATAACCAGCCCAAACAACGTCTATTGTCGTTTGGGCCCTAGGTATTTTTTTTCTATCTTTTGTTCTTGTTTTTTCCTAACTAACTGATGTTTTTATTCAACTTTTAGGTTCTAATGGTGCTATAATGGGTCCAAACAATGTCTATCGTCGTTTGGGCCCTAGGTATTTTTTTCTATCTTTTGTTCTTCTTTTTTCCTAACTAACTAATGTTTTTATTCAACTTTTAGGTTCTAATGGTGCTATAACTGGCCCAAACGACATCTATCGTCGTTTGGGCCCTAGGTATTTTTCTCTGTCTTTCGTTCTTGTTTTTTCCTAACTAACTAATGTTTTTATTCGACTTTTAGATTCTAATGGTGCTATAACAACAAGATGACACTGTCGACAGCACCGCCCCACCACTGTTGCAAGCCTCTGCTCGCAAGGTGGATAACAGGGATGGGAGCAGTGATGAACAAGAAATGACACACCCTGCCCCCAGCCTCACGAGCAACTGCTCGTGGGGTGGATCACAGGTGGGACAACAACAACAAGCAGCAGCAGACCTGAGGACCACCACAACAGCACCCCCAACCACTGCCACGAGCAACTGCTCGTGGGGTGGAAACAGGGAGCAATGAGTTTCGTTCTGGGCGACTATGGCCACCACCCCCCCTCTTGCTGCAAACAGCTTCAAACGTGAGTGGGGGGGGTTTCTTGTTCGATATATTAGTTTAATCTAGTGTAATTATATTATTAAAATACATATTCATGTCAAAACCCGTGAATAACGATGGGTAACCCACTGAAACCCACAGTAATACCACACCCTTAACCGTAGGGGTATGGTGTTGATGGGTACAGGTGCGGGTACCACAAAATATACTGGGGGGTTACCCATGTCATGCCCTAGCTACAGGAAAATATAGACTCTGTTGGGAGCCGACCCCTTCCTGGGCCCTATTTTACCAAATGATGTTGATGATGAGTCTGTTCACAATTCTGTTGTCCCTGATGCGCATTCTCATAACACAGCCCCGCCGCTACCACCACCAGCCCAGTCAATATGTCAATCAACCTGCATGATGATACCCACTGAGAAGAATCTTAATGGTGGCCCTGCAGTTACCAGAACTGCTGCTGCCATGCATGACTCTCTGGAAAGCACTGCTCAGATCAAGGAGGCACGGCAGGAACATTGGGCTGCACTTGTTGCTGCCAGATCAGACCATGTTCCAAATCAATCCACCAATCATGATCATGATGTCACTGAAGAACTTCATCAATCATTTCATAATCTTGATCTGGGTAAGGCAAGGCAGGGGTAGGGGTATACCCTTGTGTTTTTGGGCTAAGGGTATGAGGGGTAAGGGTAGGGGTTTGGAAGTTCATACCCTTGCATACCCCTGTACCCTTAGTAAGGGTACAGGGGTATGCCAGGGGTATGCCTATGTAAGAATATCATTTGATTTTTTCAGCTACAAAGACTCATATTCAAGATTTTCATAAATCAAATTCAGATTTTGGGATTGTCCAACATGATAATGGCTTTCATATGTTAATAAGAGGTATTAATATGTGACATTAATAGTAAATACAATAGTTATCAACACTTTTCAAATGAATTTTGCTCTAAATATGTTGATTTTGTGCCAAACCCTTGTACCCTTGACAAACCCTCCCATACCCTTGGCAACCCTTATATGTTCCATACCCTTACCCCTAAGGGTAGGGTGTTCAGGGGTAGTGGTAAGGGTATGAGATTTGACACCCAGGGGTAACCCCTGCCTTGCCCTAGATCTGGGCAATCAGGCGCATCAACTTCAGGCCCTGATCTCGGAAATGGCAGATTTTGATCCAGAATCACCTCAATTTGAGGATGAGCCAAAAACTTGGGATGAGGCCAAGAACTCAGCCAATGCAGCGTGTTGGGAACATGGGTATTTCGATGAATTGAACTCATTGAAGGAGATGGGAGTCTATAAGTTGATACCTCGGTCTGAGGTCCCACCAGGGAAGCATATTAGACATGGGAAACCTGTCTTCCATATCAAGTGTGATGAGGTGGGCACCACTATCAGGTGGAAGGTATGCCTTGTTTTCAGATGTCATGAGCAGATTTATGGCAGGGATTACACTAAAACCACCTCACTGACCACATGCATGGAATCTTGGCAAATTCTCCTACACATTGCCGCCTCTCTCAGATGGGACACACAACAAATAGATATAAAAACCACTTTTCTCTATGGCTTACTCCCGGATAATGAAATTCAATATATGCAGCAACCTACAGGATTTGAGGAGCCAGGCAAGGAGGACTGGGTTTGGCAGCTCCAGTGTGGCCTGTATGGTATGAAGCAGAGCAGACATATTTGGAATCAAACTCTCAATGCACAAATGCTCAATTGGGGATTTACCCATCTTTCTTGTGAATTCTGTGTCTATTACCGCAAAACTGACACTGGCACGATAATTGCTGCTGTCCACGTTGATGATTATTTAGCCATCACGGACACCAAGGACAAAAATGAGCATTTTAAAAATCAAATGTGTGAGGTATGGACTATATCTGAATTTGGGACAGCATGCTTTATTATGGGTATTGCTGTCACCTGGGACAGAGACACGCATACCACAGCACTCTCACAAACCACACTTATTGACAAAATTGTGGAACAATCTGGTCAAAAGGATGCTCACCCAGTTTCTGCTCCCCTAGAGCCTGGTTCAAAACTACAATGCCTTGATCAGCAAACCTTGTCGCTGGACGCCAGGAATGCTCTTGCCAAACTACCTTACCACTCTCTTATTGGATGTTTGCTTTACTTGGCAATATCTACTTGTCCCGATATTTCACATGCAGTACAACAGCTCTCTCAGTATCTCAACTCATACTTGCTTGAGCACTGAAATGCCGCTATATGGCTGGTTTGATACCTAAAAGGAACCAGAGACCTGAAGCTTCATCTGGGTGGTCACCTTCCAATTATCTTGCATGCTTATAGTGACTCTGACTGGGCTAATTGCCTCAACACTTGTTGTAGTGTTGGGGGTTACATATGCTCCCTTGGATTGGGTGTGGTGTCTTGGGCAGCACAAAAACAGAAGGTTGTGGCAGCATCTACTTGCGAGGCAGAATACATTGCAGCATTTTAGAGCACGAAGGAATGTATATGGTTGTGTACTCTACTACATGCAATTGACCTCCATCAAAATTTCCCTACCACTATCTTTTGACAACAACGCTACCAGGACTTTATTTGAGGACCCATTACTTCATTCTTGTGTTAAGCACATCAACATTAAATATCATTTCCTGCGAGAGCATGTCCAATCAGGTGACCTTACTATTGGATTACATCAACACCCACGATAATGTCGCTGACATGTTTACAAAGGCCTTGGACCCTAAACAATTCACCTTTCTTAGAAACCATCTTGGACTACATTAATGTGATTCCATGCAAGGAGGAGTATTCACGGTGAGGAGGAGTGTTGAGATTGCACCGTGAGTCTTGCTTTTGATGTGTTTGTGTTATGATTTTCTGTTATCATAACCCACGACAACCAGACGTATGCTGGCAAGACCGGGTACTTTAATTTTCTCATTTGACTCGACTCACTTCCGATGGGAGACGCTTCAACGCATGATGACTCCATGCACCCGAACCCACTCCCACACATGCTGTGATATGACAGCCTCCTAACATGAGGTCCGTGATGTCGGACTCTCACGATCGACATGCTGTGCTGCAGCACTCCATGACATCGGACTCCTCATGCTAGGCATGAGGCTTGCTGTTCTATTGTCCCTTCCATATTTACTTGACAAGGATCTCCTATTCTGATTGGACAATAGACATTCTCTGAACCGTATATAAGCTACAGTAATACTGCCTGTATTCCTTAGCTTGACCTAATTCAATCAATGGTCTTAGACTCAACCAGAACACTCAACAGCTTAGGAAGCCCCTAGCTGTGATAACTCAAACTCGACAGTTGGAAAGCCTCCAACTGTGATACACAAACCGACAGTCTACTCAGAAAGCCTCTGAGTACAGATAGCCGTGACAACTTGAGGAAGTACCCAAGTGAAGGCAGGAAGCCCGATACACTAGGAAAGTCTCCTAGTGCGATACGAGACAGTTGGAAAGCCTCCAACTATAACATACGAAGCCAAGGCTGAGTTAAAGACCTATAGTCTTAACAGTTTGATGTGTGTGCTATTTTTAGCATTCCCTTTGATATGCAGGGTCAATCCATGACAAAGTTCCCCCTTGTCTCATTTTTATTCATACCCATCCTTTGTTACACAGAATACATATATATATGTTTGGTAGTTACTTTACCACCTCAGTCACTTATACAGAGACTGAGGTGAGCTTCATTAATTACTTGTTTATCGATCCATACTTACTGTACCTACAGCATGATCTTGATTGTACTAGGTACAGTACACATTAATAAAAGTCACTTATACAGAGACTGAGCACGATCTTGATTGTACTAGGATCCACTTTCTACACAGCCCCTTGATGTTGATGTCTTTGGTCCATTTGCATGCACATGGATTGAGTGATGCAATGATTACATGGAAGAGTACCTGGAAGAGATTCCAAGAGATCAGTTTGTCAAACATTACATGGATGTACGACACCAAAGTTTTTAAGGACACCACTATTTGGGCCACATTCTGAAAGAGCAGTATTTGGCCAACCAACTGTGATATCTTTAGTGATACAGACTTTGCTCCTAGTAATAACACCTCGAGCACTGCCCAGGGTGTTCCTGACAGTTATCCAGTTTGTACCAACAATGAGTGGCCAGAGCATCAGTCTTGGTCAGATAATGATCCCGAACCTGATTAGGGCAAGGCAGGGGTTATGTCAAATCTCATACCCTTACCCCTACCCCTGAACACCCCCTACCCTTAGGGGTAGGGGTATGGAAACATATAAGGGTTGCCAAGGGTATGGGAGGGTTTGTCAAGGGTACAAGGGTTTGGCACAAAATCAACATATTTAGAGCAAAATTCATTTGAAAAGTGTTGATAACTATTGTATTTACTATTAATATCACATATTAATACCTCTTATTAACATATGAAAGCCATTATCATGTTGGACAATCCCAAAATCTGAATTTAATTGATGAAAATCTTGAATATGAGTCTTTGTAGCTGAAAAAATCAAATGATATTCTTACATAGGCATACCCCTGGCATACCCCTACCCTTAGCCCAAAAACACAAGGGTATACCCCTACCCCTGCCTTGCCTTAAACCTGATGACAATGAGGATGAGAGCAACACAGATAGAAGTGGAACTCATGAATCAACACCATCTGCAACATCTACACAATCAGCTGCATTGGCTTTGCCATCACCATCACAGCCATCTTCCTCATTCAACCCTGGATCCATTCCACCATCTTGGTTCTATTCCAAAGCTCCAAAACCTGCCCATCATGGCCAAGACACAGAAGCCTATATCTGTGCACTTGAGGGTGAGGTTACAGAAGAATGAAGAGCTTGCTGCCCATGCTGTCATGGCATTTGATCAGGTGTGGAGCCTCAAGCACCATGTGAATGGAAAAGCCTCCAAGTCAAAGAGAAGGAAGCTGAACACCAATGTGAGGTGGCTCAATTCAGAAAAAGGGCTGGTGCAGTGTAAGAGAGAGGTGACTGAAGCAGAGGCTGAAGGGGCATGCAAGCAAGCAAGGGCAGATGAAAAGCAGGCTGAGGAAGAGGAGCAATAGTGACAGTGTGAGCAGTGGGACCCAAATAAGCCCTTTGTTGGCTCACTGAACAGTTGAAAGAAGGCAGAGCTTCAAGATATCATGTACACACTGGGGCTGGAAATTGAGGGTAGGGTGGAGGACCTCAAATCCAAAATCAATGCCTACTTTGATGAGAATGAAGAACAACACACCAGTCCTCATTATATTGGCCTCTTTCCTCAACAGGCTCAACAGGCTCATCAAACAGTGCACACTCCTGCCACCACCTCTGTTGTTAAGACTATAGGTCCTTAACTCAGCCTTGGCTTCATGTGTTGCAGTTGGGCAATAATTACATCTTGTGCATGCTAGAACTCAAGGGTGCAATGGAGCTTGAGGGGATCAGTCCTCCAAGTGATGAGAGCTGCTCTATCACCCACACCAACCTCAAGAAACATGATCTTCTACATCACATGTCATGTCACATCACAGTTGGTGACTAGCCAGCTGCATTGAACGATGTTAATCATTGTCCACCACTAGTACTCCTCTTGCCATCTAGGCGACATTTCAAGCCCTCAAGCCCGTTCTTGCTCCTTCCATTCCTGGAAGTCAGAGATAACAAGAGTGCCAACTTCCGGGGTCTGCAAGTAGGCTTTTGACACATCATTGGGCTTGTCTGGTGTGCAGAAATGGGTATGTAGCATATTTCTTGTTTTTTTATCTCAGTTCACCAGTTCAAACCAAGAACTGGACTGAACAGAACTGTTGAGACTGGTTCTTTCCTGTTCTGTTCTGTTTTCAGTTCTGTTCTGGAAAATTAGTGAAAGTTCAGTTCATGGTTCGGCAAAAAGTGCCAAGAAGCAGACTGAACTGAACTTCGGCAACCCTATGAGGTAAGAATACTCTTACAACTCATTGTGTCTGACCCCCCTTTGCATTGAATAGTGGAGATGTGTCAAAAGCTTAGAAGAACAACTCAACTTTCTTAGGATTTGGTCCAGGAACAAAGCCACCAGGAAGAATATAAGTCAGGGCTCAGATTAAGAATGATCCAGATGAAGAAGTAGCAGTCCAAATCCTTATCGTGGTAGAGCTGAGCACCATCCAGAGAAAATAACACAAGAGTGTCATCCTCCTTGATAAGCCCAGATTTCACTGCCTCGAGATACTGGTAGTCATCGTAGATATCCTTGTACACATCAATAGGTTTTCCAGGGTTCTGATTGAACTTGGCATGATTGGCATCAGTGTTTTGGTTACAATAACATATCCTATTCATGCCCTCTGGAGTCTGCCATTGTGCTTATTTGTGGACCCAATGGATTCATATAAAACCAGTTGAACAGAACCTTACCAGGCTTCCTGTCATCATATTGGGGCTCAGCACATACAGGACACCATTCTAAGTCAACAAAGGACCAGTGAAAGCAACACATGAATTCGGACACATGTCAGTTTTGATTTACATAATCCTGGAGAGCTTCTCAAGACAACCCAGTATGAATGGAGAGGGCTGTCAGGATGGGTTTTGTTGAATACATGACGCGCTTCCTCGTAGGCCAACTTTGGGTTAGCAGCCGAGGTACTGAACAGCTCGAGGGAGATTTTGAGTCTGCTCATTGAGTTCAGGGACATCTCTTGATGGATTTCAAAGCTGATAGAGAATGTCAGCATCGTCAATATCATCCTCAAGTTGTGCATTTCAGGTTATCATATCCTGCAAAAGCGTGAGATTTGTGAGAAAGGCACAAGGGAATATATCGTAACTGAGAGGCTGGGTGGGTGGGACAGGAGTAATCAGAGAAATGGGAGGAGCTGGAGGATCCTGCAGAGTATGATGCTCCTGTGGTAGATTGGCAAGTCCATCCACATCAACATCTTGATCAATGTCCAAGAGGTTGTTGTCATAATTGTCGAGGCCATCCTGCTGAGGAGTTGCATCAGGAGCACGAGAACCATTGGTGACACCTGCTTCGGACGCAGCCTAGAGAATACAAAAGAACAAGTCAAGATTGCCGAGCTACCCAGAGGAGTATCGTTTACAGATCGAGAAGCCTGTGTTCCTGTGACAGCCACCACCTGGTTAGTGTGGTAGTGTAGCTGCCTCGGTGTAACCCAAGCTCCTCCAGCACAGTATTTGAAGCACTTGCATATCTTAGTTTGCTAGAATCAGTGGGAAGGGGCAGGGGCATATGTATGGAGGGTAAGTCAGTGTATTACGGTGGCGAGACAGAGTAGAGGTGGTCAACTCGACAACCTCCATAATTTACTTATGTCACAAAATTATGTAATACAGTATAACCTAATATGACCCACGTGACCCACATAACCGCCATAACCCATTAAAATCGACACTCAGAACTGATGTTAAGCTAGCTACCAAGTCTCGGGTTCAGTTCAATAATGTAGTTTACATATGTAGGTAATAGATTTTCCACATTAGGGCCCAGTATACTAGCTGAGAGGGAGTGATAATCCACATATAATCTAGGTGAGGTTATAATGCCATCCGGAAATTTCCGACATACTATGTTAGATGTCAAAAATCATTTTGTTCCGATCCTCTGGATCCCTCAGATAAGGGATCAAGAGGTATCTCGACAGATTCCAAGGGATTCGCAGGGATACGTACTTACCCTGGGCCGTCCACCGAGGGGTTATGTTAGCGTGAAAATTTGTTGTGATGAGTTTGATATCTTTCCCCATTAGCCCCGTACATCTAAGCGCTTACGATGAGCCATTGCACTGGGCCGCAAGCAAAATATTGGAGGATCACAATCGACAGACATCGGGAAAGAGGTGCAAGTCCACAGGTGATCAGACCTTCTCACAAGGTGCAAGGTCTGAATTCTAGTAAAGGGGTTACAAATCTATCGGAGCTTGATCTCGAGATTCAACGCGTATCAATGAATTCAACCCAGAGGCTCCGACAGTATTTCTTTTGCGATTGTCCACAATACATGTCGACGTCCTCGTGGTGATCATCGCTGGCATTCGCCTCATGGCATGACTTCTTTCAAGTTGCAACTTCTTTGCAAATCTCACGTTGCTCATTGTCGCTCCAAGTCGGTTTGACCCCAGTTAATTAGGTCAAGATCGTGCTGACTCTTTTGATGATCTAGTGGTATAGATTCACTTGCTTATCTCTAGTTTCTTCGCCGTACACGGATCTTTACGAACCTTTGCATGGGATTTGGCATTCAAATGACCCATCTTCAATCGTCTGTCAGATTCTGTCGTTGCCTTGTGATGCTTCTTCTAGTGTATTTGGTCTTCATGTTACGCTTTCCGCGGGCTTCTCTCTGTAAATTGTTCGTAAGAACGGCTCCGTCCCCTCGACCTCGTGCCAAATCCAAATCTGGACTGATCCTATCCGTCGGTCTCTCTTGACATCTCGCTTTAAAATCCGATCCCATTTTCTTTACCATCCACACTAACGACACTCATTTGGCTCTCTCCCCGCCGCAATTCGTTTTGTTAACTCAATGGCACTCTCTTACTTAACTATTGCCGATATATTCTTCGCTTTTCTCGCTTTATATGTCTTGGAAAAATTTCTTCGACGCTCGAGTTTACCACCTGCTCCTCTTCCACCCGGACCCAAGGGGCTGCCACTTGTAGGAAACATTCTTGACATGCCCTCTGAGAAAGGGTGGTTGACCTTCGCGCAGTGGGGTGAACGATGGGGCGAGTCCATTAAACGAGCGTATGAATCACATTGTCTGACATTTCCCTCCCTTTACTCAAGGTGATATATGTTCTGTTACTGTGCTGGGGCAGTCTTTCATCATTCTCAATTCCGCGGAAATTGCCATCGAGATGCTTGAGAAGAAGAGTTCAATCTACTCCGACCGTCCAACTCTACAAATGGGAGGCGAACTCGTTGGTTGGAAGAATACTCTTGTTCTATTACCCTATGGCGACCGCTTCCAGCGCTTCCGGCGCCTGTTCCACCAAGCAATCGGAAAGCCTTCAACAATCAAACAGTTCCTACCTCTAGAAGAGTTTGCAATTCGCCGCTTCCTCTGCCGAGTCTTGGCTAACCCTGCAGACCTTGCGGCTCACGTTAGGTGGTAAGTTCCCGCTGCCTTCAGCTCATTGAATGCATTGAATGTGAATTTTTGCGGACACTAGGGCTGCTGGGGCTGTAATACTGCGTATTTCACATGGCTACGATATTCAGGAGACAAATGACCCATTTGTCGAACTTGCGGACAAAGCCACCGAACAATTCTCACTTTCCACAGCTCCTGGTTCATTCTTGGTTGATCTCGTTCCCGCCTGTAATGAGGTCCCCTACCAGTCGCCTAAAGATTACCTAACCTGATTTCAGTGCGCCACATCCCTTCTTGGTTTCCGGGAGCTGGCTTCCAGAAGGTAGCAGAGTCCTGGGCATCTACTCTTGTCGAAATGGTCGACCAACCATATCATTGGGTGAAGCAGCAAATGGTGCGGATCTTAGACGTACAGGGGCTTCGCGATCACTAACTTAAGGTGCTCACAGGCCGCTGGCACGGCCCCGGCTTCTCTCACATCGAATGTGCTCGAAAGTAAACACCTTACTCCAGAAGAAGAATTGGATCTCAAGTGGGGTGCAGCTAGTCTTTATTCAGGTGCAGTTGTTTTGGAACATTCCAAGTCAATTCTAATATCCGACAGGTGGGGCCGATACTGTAAGTCTCGTGTTAGATGATCTCTACGGATGATCGCATCCGTTCTCGTAGACCGTATCAGCAATATACTCCTTCTTCCTTGCCATGACTCTTCACCCGGAGGTTGTGAAGAAAGCTCAGGCAGAAATCGATGCCGTCGTCGGTAACGAAAGGCTTCCCACTTTCGCCGACCGCGAGAACCTGCCATATATAGATGCTCTAACCAAAGAAGTGTTTCGCTGGAACTCTGTTGTTCCCACTGGTAAGTGCTCTCCCATACCAGTCCATTGACATCATATTGAGTCACCGCAGGTATAGCCCATCGGGTAACACAGGATGACACTCACGCAGGTTATTTCATCCCCAAGGGATCACTTGTCATCGCCAATATGTGGTCAGTCATGCTCAGGAATAGTTGATGTCCACCGATTGATACGGCAGCCTGAATAGGAAGCTCACTCATGACCCAAGGACTTATGCCAATCCTCATCTATTTAATCCGGACCGGTTTATTTCTTCAGGAGGTAAGAAGGCTGAGCCGGACCCACGTGGTTTGTGCTTTGGGTTCGGTAGACGGTTCGTTTTAGTTGTTATTATCAATTGTAGCTTGTATCTCTGACATTGAGTTCTTAGGATCTGTCCAGGTACCTTCCAGAATTCTTCATCAGAATCCAGGGAACACTGACGTCCCTTGCAGGTTTGCACCTTGCTGATACTTCAGTCTTTATTTCGTGTGCAATGTCTCTGGCCGTATTCAATATATCCAAATGCATCGAGAACGGCGTGATCATCGAGCCCGTGCATGAGAACGCAACAGGAACTATCAGGTACGACATGTGGTTGGCCTGCCTAGCGATGGTTCCAATGACTTATTCCTTGTAGTCACCCCAAGCCATTCAAATGTTCTATCAAACCACGCTCACAAAGAGCGGTATCTTTGATCCAGGCTGAACAGCTCAAGTGATTTGGCTTCACCTTATTTCTTGAAGCGCAAAGTTTATCAGAAGTATTGATTTATGTACTTACTTACTATTTATTACATATCTTGTTTGCTTCGTTACTTGTGCTTGCTAGACATCGATGCACCCAAAACAATATACCCTTTTGTACGGATCCAGGCTCATTCTCGAGTAAGAAAAACGTACAAATAGGCTTCTTCAACGTAGCAAAGCTTGAGAACCATCATCTGTTATGTGGAAGCCTCATCTGGCTGGGATCTATCCACCATTTCCACGTCGACGAGGGGAGCGCCACCGGCTGTCGTGAGGTCAGGTTCTGTAAGAATGGTTGATGAGGACTCGGCTTGTTCAGGGGTTGCAGATACATCCATCTTCTTGCTTTCTGGAACCAGTGAAGTTTCTCGAAGCGGTGACGTATTCGTATTCAATGTAACACTCGGGGATTGGAGGGCAGAGGCTTCTGCGGACGGCCTCGAAAACACACCTTGTGGTGCTGAGTTAGAGAACTTCGGAGAGTGGATCATACTAGGTTTCATGGGCACTCCCTGATTTACATCACCCTCCGTGTCTACGCTGCTGTTAATGAAGAGCTGTTTGCGGATAGTTAACGCAAGGCGGACCCTTTCGATGTATGGCATGCGACTGAGATTTGTCCCCTTTGCCCTCGCGAAGGATTCTCTGGGCAGACTGGCGAATATTTGCTGAAAAGATTGGATCGGAAAGCATTTTGACATCCGCAGCTGCGCGTTCGACGACGGGGAATCTTATCCAAGAAAAATTAGATCATTGCACGCAATGCAGATCAGCATCGTTCTCGAGCTAACCTGTCCATATCCTGCAAGAGCTCTTTGTAAACAGCTTCTGGAGGCAGATATCGGAGCTTCTCGTCGGATGTGAGTCTTTGTTGTGCAATACTTTCTATGCGGGTCCTGAAAGTAGAGATTCCATCCTTTGGAAGGTTTCTCAGATGAAAGTCGGACGTGTTTGTCGCACTCACGCTTTGTTGAAATTGCGAAAGAAGTTCTCGTCGTAAACGGTCGAATTCCCCAGATTTTTTGAACCTTGAATGATGGAGATCGCTTATGGATGGTCAAGTTTTCTCAGAAAAGACTTACTCATCTACGAGTTGAGTAGGATTCGTGATAGACATAGTATGAGCCTATGAGAACCTATGAGGCCAACAGCCACGTGATGCAGTAGATTTCACTTACCAACTCTCGACCGACTCGGGTTCCCAGAGACTATAGCTATAGAATGGCTGCTGACTTTCCAACTCTCAAAAATGATTTACTACTTCGCGCAGCTCGAGGTGAAGAACCTCAACTTGTTATCTTGCTGGCAATCTTATTCTTGTCACACAGGTGAACAAACTGAACGTGCACCAGTCTGGGTGATGCGCCAGGCTGGACGCTATCTACCTGGTCTCAGCATACCCTTTCAACGACCATCTTACATTTCTGAATCAGCCTATTGTAGAATTCCGCAAAGTCCGTCAGTCACACGAGTTTTTTGAAATATGCAGGACACCACAGTTAGCTACGGAGATCACCCTCCAACCCATTCGACGATACACAGGTCTTATTGATGCGGCGATAATATTCAGCGATATTCTTGTCGTTCCTCAGGCTATGGGCATGGAAGTCATCATGAACCCTGGCCCCTGTTTCCCTGACCCTCTCGTTACACCCGTCGACATCAAAAAGTTGTCGTTGAAGGTTGATGTCGACAAGGAGCTCGGATATGTTTTTAAGGCAATCACAAGGACTAGACAGGAGCTCAATGGCGAAGTTCCATTGATCGGATTCTGTGGGGCACCTTGGACGCTTTTTGCATATATGATCGAGGGTGGAGGAAGCAAGAGCTTCACCAAGGCCAAGACGTGGATTTTCAAATACCCTCAGAAATCCAAGGCGCTCCTCATGCATATCGCGAATGTTTGCGTGGATTTCCTTGTAGGTCAAGTAAGGGCGGGAGCACAGGTATGTCCCCTTTGCTCTATATTGACCTTTCAGATTACATTCGTGTAACGTTACAGCTTCTTCAAGTGTTCGACTCATGGGCAGGCGAACTTTCGCCGAACGACTTTTCCTTATTTTCCTTCCCTACCCTACTCCATATCTCTAAGACCGTACGGACACGCCTGGCAGCTGAGAACCTTCCGGAAACACCCATGACGCTATTTGCCAAAGGTGCTAACTACGCGCTAGGTTCTTTAGCCGAGGAGGCTGGCTACGACGTCCTCGGACTCAACTGGTGTATCGATCCAGCCGAAGCACGACAGATCGTAGGGGCCAAGGTTGCATTACAGGGAAATCTAGATCCAGATTTGCTTTATGGGGGCAGAGATGCAATCGAAGCGAGTGTTAAACGGATGTGTGAAGGCTTCCGCGGCAAGGGAGGCTGGATTGCAAACCTAGGGCATGGAATTACGCCGGGTGTTGACCCGGAAGACCTGCGGTGGTTCTTCGAGTGCATACACAAGTACTCTTCAAAATCACAGCTCTAAAGACACTTCGTAAAGTCTTGCAGCTTAGTATGATACAATGCAAATATTCGAACGACCTTAACAAATTATGTATACAGTCAATATAAAAAAGTATACAAATACTGGGTGGAAGGATGCTTCTTGTACCGCATGCGGGATGGAGATCGATTGCCAATCAATGACGCTGGTGTCCGAGGCCAATCCGAGGCGATTTTTCAGAATGCTTAAATGTTAATATGACCCGTCAATAATAAAAATTGGATGGATGGGTGGGGGGATATAGGGGAAATGCACATGACAGATCAGAATGGCACCCACAGATCTTCCTCGACATGAAAACCAAAAGATAGATCCCCAAAACTTATGTATTAGTGGATCGAGTTGCAATGAATGGCGTCATGCAATCACATCTGCCGAGCTGAAGCTACTCCGCCTGCGTCTCACGCTTCTCAGCCCAGGACGCGCCGACTTCGTGGCGGGCATCACTACGGCAGACGTATTATTCCTCATCCATGCATCCGATGTTGTACCGGCACGCTTCACGGTAGCATTAGCTACCTCGCTTAATGACGATGTGTGAGGTGGATGCGGTCTTTTTGATGGAATTAATGTTGGAAGTCGTGACGGGACAGGAGACTGGGGAGGTCGTGGAGGGCGTGTAGAGATCGGACGTGACTGCTGGGAAAAGGTGTCCGGATGAGCAATAGAGGCTGCTTCTGCGGCTGCTGCTTTAGCAGCAGAAGTATTCCGAGTAGTGGCAAGCCTAGGTATCTTGTTGGGTCCTTGACCTGAGGTTTTCATCGGCAAAGCAGGTGTTGAAGCACCTGCACCAGCCTTGCGTATGGCCAGTGCGCCGGCTGTCGACCTTGTCACACGTGTAGGCCTTTGTTCGGACGACGTGACGCCGCGCGATGCTGCTGGGCGTGATATTTTGAGTTTACTACGAGCAGGCGCAACGCGCAACGACGGAAGTACATCGTCTGATTCGTCATCATCATCGGAATCTCGCGCAACTCGTTTGGCAATAGGAGTCTTTCGCGGTTGAACAGGGGGAGCGATAGTTTTTGCTTTTGCTGCAGCTGACGCAATATGTCTGCTTGGAGTTACTGGAGGAAGAATTCCATGTGTTTGAGGTGGGGTCGTTTGCAGGGTATCGATATCCTCGTCCATTTCCGCAGGTGGGGTAGCAGGAGTAACGATAGTCGCTGTAGCGATTGCATTCACAGTCTGGAGTTTCCGCATCTCATCTACCGCGCCCCATTTCACCCATTCCAGTTGTTTGAGATACAGATATTGCTGTTGCGGCCCAACCACACTACCTGGCCGTATAATACGCATGAAAGCAATGGCTTCGTTCGCTGTAAACCCATATTTCCAGATGAGATAGGCACCTATTAATGTACCCGTTCGACCCAAACCTGCTTTACACTAGACAATGTCAGTTTCCAAGGTCAGGAGTACTGTAACGTAACACCTACATGAACGGCTACTACACCTCCTTCCTCAATGACGCGATCCGCAACATCTATAAATGCCCTCACGATGTCATCGGTGGGATTGGTACCATCATCAAAGTAAAGCTCCATATGGTCGATTCCGCGATCTAAAAATGTACTTCGGTCATAAAGTTTGGTGTTCAAGCGAACCACGAGCTTGACATTTCGCTTTTCGAAATAGTCTAAACAGTTAAGGAAAGGCTGGGGCAGCTTGCGCTGCAATGCAAGATTGCTTGAGCTTGCGGATGAGGGTGAAGAGCCAGGGTGAATTGTGGATGTGCTCGTCCCCGAGGGTGTGGAATTTTCCTTCGCCTCTTTCTCCCGCTTGAGCCAGTTCGCATCCACTGGAGATGCAAACGCAATGAAATTGGGTGTTAACCAATTCCAGTCTCCATTCTCCACCTTTTCGTAAAACTCATAGTCTTCCACACTGAACTCGTTCATATCGCAGAGGCCATTTTGCATGGCTTTCCACATGCCCCACAGGCAATCTTGGATATTCAAGCTGAAGTCCGAAGGGCCGCGCCCTGCATCCCGGAAAGGCATAAATTCGATTTCGGCGATCGGATGGAAAGCTTCCCATGGTGCACGTCGTTGCACGATCATCTAACGACGCATTGACCGTTAGGTGATGATAGAAATCTGTACACGGCACTCACAACATAAAAAGCTATTAGCAATGCGGCATTGGCTTTTCGTCGTGGGTCATTCGAGGAATAGAGCACGAGCCGGTAAGATGCCAGTTCCTTGTCCTATGGAGGACAACAATAGCAATACACGTTCACGTGAGTGGCATGCGGCAAATGTGTGTTGGAGAATCCCGACATACCTCGAGGAGTTCATGGATCAAGATACATGCTTTGTACACCATGGCGATATTTAGTGGGCCCCAGTCCTGGAAGAACGATAGATAGAGGAGCTGGTCGTCGATCGTGAAATAGTAATATGAAGCGGAATCGTCTGGTGAGGCGGAAGGACCAGCTCTTGGTCGTGCACGTACACGTGGTTGATTTCCGGGCTCTACTGAAAGGCGATTCAACACCTGAGGGTTGGGGGGCGGATGAGGGAATGTTGTAAAATAAAGTCTGCGGGCAATCATTAAGTTCGGAAATTGGACCAGAGGGTTCTGTGCAATTGAGTAACGGACCTATCGCCAAAGTGGCACAAAGGCTCGCACATTGGAGCCATTTGTGAGCTCGGAGACGAGGAAGAGAACGAGCGAGGATGAGTGAAGGATGAAAGAGGCGTGTTACAGGATCTTCCCACGTGAGCAGTTGTTTGGTCCTGTTATCATTAGATTAGGTGCAGAAGCACCCGATCCGAGTCGTCGCTCAGATATCAGCCAACCCCCATACTCCTTATCCAGATTAGAGTGACGAACTATTTCGATGCTTTGGATTGCCCGACTGTTCGCGGGTCAATCGGACTACACTGTGGGACCTGAAATACATTTTATGTATCTGTTGTGCGTACCTCACTTGGAACCGATCACTTCGGCGTTCTCTGATTGTATTCCAGCAAAGAATGGTGAGCGTTTGAGAGGTCGCTTCTAGCGGATTAGGGTTTCGGCTCTGGAAACGGTCAGGCAGGTTACTTGCAGGATCAGTAACAGGTTCTTCGTTGGCCTTTCGTGGTCTTCTGCTCCCTCAATATTCAATACTGAGTTAACACTATTTACCTGTTCGCAATCCTGACTGCAGGACTCTCAACTTGTAATTCACAACGGATGACATCCACATCGGAACGTCTTCAAACCGTGCGTTTTCTGGTCGTCGATATTTCTAGCTCGTTTCGCATAGCATCGCTGGTCGACTTTTCACCAACGTTCCAGGGTGCATAATCCGTGCTACGAAACATCTCCGCCAGGTTATCGAAGAAAGGCTTACAAAGGAAATACAAGACAAACCCGCCAATATCTCCTAGAATGCAATGAACAATTGCTTAGCTCAGAGCGACCTTACCAGCTGGCTTCTAGACCGAAGGGAATCAGAGATCTGTCTGCGACTTGACGATCCGAATTCTACACGTGAACATCGCTGCTATCCTTATCACGTCAATGGCCTTTCCTCTGTCGATCAACCGTTATGAGGGATGTATCACATGTTACTATAGGAACCCACGATACTGTAGTGCACAATTGCAAACATCCTTCGGTCTAGAAAGGGCACCTGTCCAGACCAGTGGCAAGCAGAAGGTGGTCACAACTTCTGACGGACAGGCAGCTGCAGTATGACGGTGGGGTACGCTACGACAAGTCGTAGTAAGTACGCGTTCAGCACACTGGAATGTACATAGCTTGGTGGCGAGCTTCTACCCTATGAACCGGTCAAAAACATTTGGCCGAGGTCTATGCAAGCGATCGATCCTATCTGATCTTTATCTTCCTTTTCATACATCTCTTTCATGGTCCCTCTCGATACATCTCTTTCATGATATGCCTATTTAGATTCCTCCCCATGTCTCGTTTCCATGTCCTGCTTCTTTCCCCATTACTCACATAGAGCTCGTTAGTCCTTTGGACTCGAGATTTCTTCTTTATCCCACCCCTCATATCCCTTACCCCTCTTTTCTGTTTTTCTTTTCTTGTTCTTTCTCTTTGGCACTATACTCATGTATGTACACTCGCCCGTGCCGGCTTGAGTTCGGCCTCCCATCACGGAGTCCGTGCGAAAGAGCTTGGGCGACCAAATACATTTATTTGCTCGCAAACCTCACAGACTCGTGCCTTCAAGACCTGAGCCCCGCGATCTCTCCCAGAGTCTCTCTCTCCTCTCCCCTCCTTGTCTCATCTCGGGAGCCAGGCATAGATCAAAGATTCCTGTCTTTCCAAATACTAAGGTGTCATTAATTGGAGTGATTCTGCTCAGGTTTGAGATCCATAACTTGCGAAGATGTGCTGCATCCTCTTGTCCACGAACGATTGGAAAGATTGATGTCAGAGTCGCCGTAATCATCATAGTGATAATAACGGGCTGGAGGGCACTGCAAGTCGTTTAGCCTCCACTGAACATGAAATTACAATCCCAGTGTTGAGTACGCTGCAAACCTCGACATCACACTGGCACTTATCAGGTTATTCTACTACTGTATTTGTTCGGCGATGCAGATGGTATCCATCTGAGCAGCCCAATATACGGGGTTTGTGAGTGAGATGTGGAGCAAGAGTAGTCTGAGTAGAGATGTTTTGTGGCGAAAACTGGCTGTCGGAACTTGGTGCGGAAGATGTACCCTGCACACTACCTGACGAGGCTCGGGCCACATGGAGGAGTCTGTAGCTGCAGCACCAGCGTCATTTTTAGAACAGAGGTGGCAGATTTCCTGCCTGCTAAGGCTTTCTCTTGGGGGTTTTGGATATCCGTCTCGAAAGGTCGCTGTGTCTGACTTCGACTTTCGTGTCAGACCCGTAGTCGTGTTCCATGGGGTGTATAAATGATAACCGTTATTGCAAGCTGCGGGGGCATGGCAATGCATGCAAGTCCTATAAATGTAGCACCAATGTACGCTGCAGGGAATATTTGTCCTTGTTGTTTCACGCGTTCCATCTTGGCACGACATCAGTCCGACACAGTGCTTGCCCTGAGGTCAGTCGAGTTTGCAGAGCATTAAGTCAAGGGTAGTATCCTTAGGAATCTTTGACTGAAAGGAGCTGGCAAGCGTCAATATTGAATCATGCCCGAAGCTCAGATTTTCAAGGTCAATATCTTTCTTTTTCATATCTGTCATTGTTGTTGACTCCGTTCCAACCAGGCCACATATAGCGGGATACCCGTGTATGAGATGTGCGTAATATTTGACGCGAAGTTACACGTGTAATGACCATCTTTACACGCCCAGGATGTGCAAAGGAGTCGCAGTTATGCGCCGCCGCGCTGATTCGTGGCTTAACGCGACCCAGATTCTAAAAGTTGCAGGCTTTGATAAACCGCAGCGTACTCGCGTTCTCGAGCGCGAGGTTCAGAAAGGAGAGCACGAGAAAGTGCAAGGTGGATATGGCAAATATCAAGGTTTGTCGATATCGCTTTAACGCGTCAAATGATTGTCGAGCATCAATAATATTGCAGGAACATGGATCCCCCTCGAGCGCGGGCTGGGTTTGGCAAAACAATACAACTGCGAGCAGCTCTTACGTCCAATCATCGAATTTCAACCCGCTGCGAAAAGCCCCCCACTAGCGCCGAAACATTTGGTATCGACCACAGCTCGTCCTCCACGCCGCGTCCCTGCTGCAGATTCGGCTTCGAATGCTTCCGTGATTAACACACGATCTTCTCGTCGGCAGGCTCCGGACTTGGCCGACCCACAGTCGGACCAAGACACACTCTCGGTTCGAGGCTCAGAGGATGGTTCCATGACCCCTTCCCCATCGGAAGGGTCTTCCAGCTCCCGCACTCCATCTCCAATACACAGCCCTGAACCTTCTTTTTCGACTAATGGCGTGGACGATGTTCATAACAGAAACCGGAGGAATAAATACCGCCGTTCGGTTGACGATCATTACGACGTGCTTACCGAAGAGAGTGAGAGCAACGGTATGGGTGACGCTCGCACGTATGGCGACCAGATTTTAGAGTATTTTATTTCCGACACGAATCAGATTCCGCCAATCCTAATCTCTCCGCCTCCCGACTTCGATCCAGATATGGCCATTGATGATGATGGACATACGGCGCTGCATTGGGCTTGTGCAATGGGTCGTATCCGTATCGTCAAACTGCTATTGTCAGCTGGAGCCGATATTTTCAAGGTAAATAAAGCTGGTCAAACTCCGTTAATGCGCAGCGTCATGTTTGCGAACAATTATGACGTGCGCAAATTTCCAGAGCTTTATGAGCTCCTCCATCGCTCTACCCTAAATATCGATAACTACAATCGTACTCTTTTCCACCACGTCGTGGATGTTGCCATGTCTAAGGGCAAGACTCATGCGGCACGGTATTACATGGAGACAATTTTGACTCGACTCGCAGACTATCCTAAGGAGTTGGCCGACGTCATCAACTTTCAGGATGAGGATGGCGAGACGGCGTTAACGATGGCTGCAAGATGCCGGAGTAAACGCCTCGTGAAAATTCTTATTGACCACGGTGCCGACCCCAAAATTGTTAACAATGATGGAAAGAGTACAGAAGACTACATCCTGGAGGATGAAAGATTTCGATCATCTCCGGTCCCTGTATCCCGTGCCCAGTCTATGTCATTCCGTAACGCCCAAGTCGCTTATCCGCCTCCTGGCGCACCTGTGAATTACTCCTTCGCACCTGCGAATGGTGACAGACCCCCATTGCACCACTCTGTTTCTGGTCAGAAAGCAAGCACCAGGTGTGTCAACGACATGGCAAGCATGTTAGACAGCCTAGCGGCTTCGTTTGATCAAGAACTTCGGGATAAGGAAAGGGACACCACGCAGGCACATGCCTTACTCGGTAACATCCAAGGGGAAATCCTCGAAAGTCAGCGCGCCGTAGGACAATTGAAAACACAGTCCGAGGGGTTGCCACAGGCGAAGCAGACGCTCAGCGCGCTGGGGGGAGAACTATATCTGAAGATGGGCAGGCGATACCGTTTGGGATGGGAGAAATGGGTGAAGGACGAAGAGTCACGCGAAGCTGCCATCCGAGAAGCAGCGAACGGAGAATTGATTGTGACTTCTGCCACTGCTTCATACCAAGTCAACGAGGACATGGATATCGATACTGGGTCTGACCGAGAAAAAACTCAGGGAAAGCGAAAAACATCATCGCAGATGGAAGACATCTCTGATCTGATCAACCTACATACGGACATCCCAGCAGATCCAGCTGAGCTACGGCAAGCATGCGAGGCCCTCCGCGAGGAAATAGGCCAGCTTCGCAAACGAAGGAAAACTACGTTTGATGAACTGGTGACCTTTCAAGCTGAAGCTGGAACGAGCGGAAGAATGGGAGAGTACAGGCGACTCATAGGCGCCGGATGTGGCGGCGTTCCGCCGTCGGAAGTTGACCATGTGCTTGGAATGTTGCTCGAGGTAAGCTATGTTCTGGATAACTCGATAGGTATTGACTGTTGTTCGTTGGTTGTTGCGTAGACGTTAGAGTCGGAAGAACCAAGTTCTTCCTCAACGGCTTGGGGTAGTTCGAAATCTGGGTGATATGTCTTCTTCATTGTCCTACTCGCTTTCTTGTTGTACTATGCATGGCGTACTCAGAATTTAACCTGTAAAATTTGCCGGTTGTAGTGGATCACGTGCTCATGGTACCGCTTGTACAGCTACTACGACCTACTAAGACTGCTCTCTTGTACAGCCCGGCTGCCCGACTTACATAGTGCTGGGTAGCAATGCCTTCGAATGCTTTTTCTCGAAGGCAGCTGCTCAACGCAGTGACGACGTCACCATGGACAACGGATTTTCGACATCTCCTACCCATTCCCAAGCAATGGATGAAACGCTCAACGCCACGAGATCCTGTAATTAAATCTGTTCGACCTCGGGATAGAATCAAATATTGGAATGTCGTTCCTGGTGATCAAATTCGCCTGATAGGAGACAGGACGAATACTTTACATGAAGTATTGAGCATAAAC
This sequence comes from Tricholoma matsutake, assembly GCA_026075535.2. NCBI lineage: Eukaryota > Fungi > Basidiomycota > Agaricomycetes > Agaricales > Tricholomataceae > Tricholoma > Tricholoma matsutake. The sequence goes on along the minus strand of AP026543.1, from coordinate 7,605,384 downwards.
CGAATCAGCAATCGAGTGTTTGTGAAGGGAACAGCGAATGTAAGTGGAACGATACCAATCATTCGAGCCATTTTGAACGACGATTCATAGGCTGGAGAGGAGAACACTGGTAAAGTGCCGCCCAGCAAGAACTATCACTACTCCAAGTGCCAGCTCTTCCTTGGCAACTATGAACTTCCTCCGTCAAAAAATTCTGCAGAATCGCAGGTCGTTCCGTACGTGCCTCATTTCAGATATGTGGTTCGTTATGTCCTCATCTGCCCTTTTTTTTTAGGGTGTTCGCCCAACGCTTGAGCACATCCCAACCTTCCTGGAATCCATTCTTTCGTCGGTTTGACTGGAAGAGGTTTGGGACAAGAACTGTCCCCGTGATTCCGCACCTTCGAGGTGAAAGAATAGCTATACCTTGGCCAAAACCGGCGAAGCCGACACATCCAGACCGTAAGCCCATCGATGCTCATATACTATCTGGTAACTGATCCCTTTCGCTGTCTAGCAACAACATATGATACGCCGAAGGAGGACGTTGTCAAAGTTACATACAAACCTCCCTCATTTACCCCCTCTTTGAAAGGCTTGATACCCCCACGTCCGACAGAAGACCAATATCTAACTACATTGTTTAACCCTCATCGTCAAAACAAATTCGATGATTCTCCCCCAATCGAAGGTTACCTTTTCAGAGAATTGGCCAATCCTCACTCACGTGCAAAAAAACTCGCTCGCTGGAAGAATTCTCAGTTCACCAAAAGGGCTCGTCTCGCAGAAATTACCTCAGAAGAGTTGAAGAATTTGAATGGTCGAACGCAAAGGGAAGGTAAGGCGGAGGCAGCGTGGAGGTGGCGTCAGGAGATGGAGGAGGAGAGGGCTGCGCAGAAGAAGCGGAGATGGAAGCATAAGGCGGCGGAAGCGAAGATGGAGAAACAGCAGAAGAGGAGAGCAAGGAAAGAGGCGAAACAAAGGCAACGCCTTACTGCGCTGACCCTAGGGGAAGAAGCCAACCAGGTCATTCCGAAGGATATGTTAACAAGTCATTGAGGAAGCTTTTGGGACTGAGGATGAGGATCCCTTTCTGTGGTCTATCGCCTCGAATGCTTGTCTAGTCTATATGCAGAATCTTAGAATGAGAGACTGACTAATTGGGGAAAAGGAGACTTACTTATTTACAGTTTGATGATCCCAGTCATTGCTCGCTGCCTTGTCTCTCTCTACCATGATATCTCCGACCTCGTCACCCCGGGCATTATACCACGCAATTCCACAGGCCCCAGGGGACGAAAGTGATGAAGTTACTCTAGAGGGTGACGTAGAGCAGGAGCAAGCTGAGCTAGCCGCACTGCAGGCTTTACCAGTCGATCCTCGAATATCATGGATATTCTTCTTACTAGGTTGCTCTGTACTGCTTCCATGGAACGGTATGTATTTTCCGGGTTTCATTCTCCACTACTCTGGTTTTATGATTTCCTCAGTGATGATCACCGCCATACCTTTCTTCCTCTCCCGACTAGCAAATTCCTCGTTGAAATCCACCTTCAGTTCCTACTTATCCGTCTCATTCACTGTTACCGGTTTTGTCTTCCTGGCCCACGCGACTGCGGCATCTAAACGGGTTAGTTGGTCTGTTATCAAATCAATCTGAGGTCCTCTAATTCATTGGATATGTAGTCCTCTCCATCGAGACAGATCCTTGCAACGCTGCTAACGTTATCATTCCTTACAGCGCTTCTGACACTCAGCACACTTTTTCCATTCACGGGTGGATTGTTTTTCGCTTTCGTGCTTGTGAATAGCGCACTCCAAGCCGTAGCCGGCGCATACCTTCAGACGTCCGTCATTGCCATCGCATCTCTATTTGGCCCCGCGGCAGTCCAAGCGATGATGTCAGGACAGGCAGCAGTGGCTGTCGTAGTCAGTGGTGTCCAAGTCCTGAGCGCTGCAGCGTTTATTTGGAGAGAGTCGAGAGAAACAAGCGCATTGCACGAGATAACAATCACTGCAGCGGAGGAACGATCTGCGTCCAACTTCTTCGCGTTGTCAACTGTGTTTCTGCTCTTATGTGCTGCTGCACATGGTTGGTTGATGAGATTGGAGACTTATAAGATTGTAGCGGCTCCACTTGAGCAACACAAGGCTATAAGAGATGCAAATCGGTCTCCGATATTTTCAGGGCGTACCGAACGTTCTGACGGGAAGGTTCGTATATTGGAGATGGCCAAGGCCAACATCACTTATGAAGTAGCTATTGCTTATGTTTTTGTTGTCACGATCGTAAGCAACCTTTCCTCCGCTTCCAATCTTACCAACTTATCTTGTGCATCGTAGGCTGTATTCCCACCAATAACGAACTCAATCCAGTCCACGAATCCCAATACTCACCCTCTGCTTTTCAGCGCCATTCATTTTTTGGTCTTCGGTGTAGGGGATCTCTCTGGTCGATATCTCTGCTCCTTTCCCCGTTTTTGGGTTTGGTCTGCACATCGGCTTCTAACTATATCCGTATCTCGGACACTCTTCATACTATTCTTCCTCATGTGCAATGTCCAACGGCCATCCTCCAGTGTGCATTCTCCCGCCATCATCAGCTCTGATATCTTGTTTATGCTCATCTTGCTTGCATTCGGGATGTCCAACGGCTATGTGACAAGTATGTGTATGATTTCTGTTGCATCACTGGAACACAATCCACGGTTGAAAGGTCGGAGAGAAGTTGTCGATGTAGCTGCTACTGTCGCGACTTTTTTCTTGGTCGGCGGTATCTCACTTGGCAGTTTTGCAAGTTTCGCTGTTAGAGCAGCTGTCTGTGAATGTAATCCATTTACCTCATAGATACTTAGTTTAGATTATACATATATGACAGATTAATGGCCCGTTAGTCTGGCCAGTAGTTATTTTAGGGCACAGTAGTATGAGCGAAGATAGCAACCCATGTATCCAACGAAGTAGAATAGTGATTCTGTGATCCAAGATGACGGTGAGGCTGTAATCATAATTACTTTTATACACTGGAGCACAAATGTACAGCCGTAAGGAGAATCGTGAGGAGTCATCAATATCGTAAGGCAAGGTCTCGAGCAATGGCCAAACGTAGCGTCGTACTGGAATGGGAGTCTTCGTCACCGTATAATATCGGTGGCATGGTTGGATGACGGTGATAATCAACGTAAGTAGAGTTAAGTAGCAGGAACACAGGGATCAACGCGCAGACAACATTGGCTGCCAGACGCCATATGCAACCTCCTCCAGATGATGGAGTTGCACGCGATCCCATACGATAGGAATGACGTTTGCCTGCGGAGGAAGAGACAGGTGTAAGTTTAAGAAATTGTAAATCTTACTCATGTGAAACAGGACCTTACCTGGAGATAATGGACACATGCACGAGACACACGCCTCGCGAGAGTCTGCAGGCTAACATGCCCATCATACCCATCAAGAGGAATCTCGTATGTCATAGAAGCATAGCCAGCCCACTGTTGACATGTAAGTTAGAAGAAGCCCTGCATATCGAACAATTTTGATAGTACTCACTCTGACTCTCAGCAGAATTCTATTGCGGCCGTCCGCATGAAAATCGTGCATTCTATACGAGTCGTTCCCAGACAGCCGAACGTGATCCTGTGCTTCTCCAAGAGAAATTCCGGCGGTAAAACCGCCTTTTCGTTTAAATTTAATATGCATGGAACTTGGACGCCGGTAATGATCCATGACAGAAGGCCGAGACGCAAAAGATACCGTCGAATGACGACGGTGACGAGGTCTACCTATACTTATGCCAGAGTGTGGTACCATGGGGAGGTCTCCTGACGAGATATGCATGTCGTCCGGATAATACCCTTCATGAAAGTCATCATATGCTATGAAGGATTATCAAAAGAAAGCATGGAATAAATATGGTAGCTCTTACAAGGACCTGTCAAGCGATGACTGACTGGTATTGTAGTGGCTGGCGGCCCATATATTTGATAGGACGGTTGAGGGTATTGCTGTAAGTGATTGAGGATAGTGAAGCTGAGATAGTTAAAGTCACTTACATCGCCATAAGAATGCATCATAGGGTCCGCGTACATCCCCTGAGGAGAATATGGCATGGGGGATGTGCCGTAGCCCAAGGATTGACGACGAGAAACAGACCGCCCGAAAGCATCGTACGCAGGATAGGCCATATGGGGTGGGGGACAAGGGCAGTCGAGCGACCGGTTTCCCAGCCTTCTTTATACGTCTGATAAGGTGGAGACAATGAGGAGTGGAATAGTGGGACTTGGGGTAAACACGAGGACATGTGAAGAACAAAGGCGAGTGACCACTGGCAATGTGGGAGTAACTATGAAATTAAGTGGCCAAAAGGTTAGAATCCTTTCACTTAAAAATGCTGAAAGCGAAATGCATTCCTAGCCAAGTGTCGAGGACCAGTAGGATCATATTCAAATTTCCACAATCGAGGTGATAGACAGACGAACATTCAATGTGAATGCCTGGGAACGTGAACGATAGAACAGAGAGCAGATGGGTATATCTGGTGGCCAGATGGCTATGGCGGAAATGAAGGCCTTTTGGCCACTAATGAAATCATGAGGAGCCTCATGGACAACACGAGAGTTGCTTCTTTGTTTCAGATCGCGACTTACGACCGTGACGTTGTCTTGACGCGTACATACTCCACAACAACGCGAGTTCACGTACGTTCCTACAATTATACATAGCTCAACATATTTATGCATAGGAATTTGACTGTCCGCATCCTGTAGAACTACACGACAGACATTTTCTGCCCAAGCATATCCTGCTGATATTTTTAGTGAGTTAAAATTTTGCTGGCATTTTCCGGATAAAGGACTATTTTTAGTGCAGATGTGATAAATTCATATAATATTCGTCAGAAATTGTCCTATTTAAATCATTTTTGCAGATCAGATATCTTCGGCCACAGACTCTTGATTCCTTCCTCGAGCTCTATATATCAGACAACTTCGTCGATGTGGGCTTCATCCCGCGTGGCCTGGAATTTCACTTGCCTAAGATGAACCTCAGGTCCGTTGTCACTGTGACTCTCTTGTATCTCTTGATTATCCAGTGTCTATTCCATCATCTTCCACTGCTCTTCCTTCGCCTTTGGGTTGCACCTAACAACTTCCGCAACATAGGCCTGCTGTTAACTTGACATTCGGATTTACTAGATTTGATGAGAACATCTTTATGAATCCAAGATGACAGGAATATGATACTGAATGTTCTGGATAGGAACAAGTTTCTTCTACGTGGAGAGGTAGGCCATGCACACACAGTACGGTTCACGCGTGGATCAAATGTTAACATTATTTAACACCCCGTCCTTGTCACTAACGTTTTGCTGTCAGTTCAACGATTTCCGAAGCTATCGTGCAAACATAGCCAAAGACAAGCTGTCATGCGAGTTATGTCTGAGTTCATGGTCAATATTTTAGGATCCGATAACTTTATACCGGCCCCAAAATACCGATAACACTGCTTCCAGAGTCTACACTATTAATGACGCTTACCCGGAACCAACTATTTACATCGGCACAGAAGTTCTGTGATGCCTTTTCGCGAAAAGAAGACATCCAAACCCTCCTTTTGCATTTCTCTACAACCCACCAAGTCTCTGTGATCGAGCATGGAGAACGATCTTTGGCACCATTCCTGGGAAGATCCTTCACAGGCCACTCAGAAGTCCAAAAATACTTCGCGGCGATCAGCTCGCTTCTCTCTTATGAGAACATGGTGTTCTCCGAGTTCGTGGTCGACACAGAGGCATGTGCGGTTGCAACGAAGGGGCAGGCGAAGTTCACGTGGTTGAGCACGAAGGAGAGCTGGGACGAGACGTTTACATATAAGTTGGACTTCGACGAGGAAGGAAAAGTTACTGATTACCAGATCTGGGCAGATTCAGGTGCTGCATATTTGGCGAGGATTGGAAAGCTGGACGAGATAAGAAAGACCGTGTAAACGTTATATTATTATGAATGTCAAACGTTTCTGTCTTGGGATTATTTCTATAACAATGCGAACGATGGAGATCTGTATCGCCTGCGGCGGGTTCACAATCCATCTGGTGTCACTTGGTCTTGAGAACTATGTCACTGCTTGATGAATGTGAATTCTCTGCTCAATTGCTCAGATAACAGGAACCCACCACTCCACAGGGTATACATTATCAAGAACACCTCCCACGCGTTAGTCACGTACACTGCGCAATATTCTAGATGCTGGCTACCGGCCCGAACAGCTTCAAGATACTTCCTAAGAGCTGTATCAAGTATCTCCGGTATTCCAGCTTCGGTCTGCGCTAGTCCCAAGCCAAGTTAGTTCGATGTGCCCTCCGTCTTCATCACGAGCTAGTGTATATATCTGGAGCGGCACGGACGGAGACAACTCTGGCTTTATGTATAGCCTGGACTTGTCGGAGGCGGCGGGAAGGTATCTGAACAGCTTCCGCGAGTGTCTATGAAGATATCTGGTTCTAAATCAGCTCCGGTGGAACGGTCACGACGACGCCTGTTTGTGTTCACTTGTGCAGAAGCACGATATCGAGAAGATTGAAACTCACGCTGATGTGAAAGCTCTTGATGACGTTGAAACTCCTCTTTTCAATGAACAACATCGTACGGTGCGAAGTCGTGAACCATCGCAAAGACCGAAGCCTAGACCTTGGTATTGTCGATCACATGATGGATACCGCCGTGAGCTTGGATAAAACTAGCACTGCCGTGCTTGTCGAGATGGAGATTATCTGCCGGTCGGGCAGCTTAATTGCGTCCGCTTGGGTACGATGGTTGTCCCTGATACTGTTTGGCGGATTTGTTGCAAAAGCATCTACCATGCCTTGGCGATCTATGGAAAACCAGGTAGCCACAACAACAATATTGCGCAGATCGAGGGTCCAGGTCGTGCGCCGCTTGAGTTTAGATCCGAGCTTCGCTACCGCTCCAAATATATAGGGTGCAACATGACCTTCACCACAGGCCTATCTCTGAGACTATAAGTTGATAGCTGGAGGAGTCTGGACCGTCCTGAGACGCGTGCTGGAATCATGTGATTAGTCAAAACGCGAAAGATAACGGTGTGACTAATGTGACTGTCGTGCCAGAGACGTCTCCACGCACGACGATGACAGTAAACAAAGAATTTTCCGTCGTTGCAGACTCAACCTGTTCATGCGATTCCCCAAAAATGTCTGACGATCCAGATACTTCCTTAATTTATCCTTCCTCAAGTTCAGCTTCGCGAGATAGCACATACAGGACAGGCCCACCAGACTTGGACGAGCAAGTTCCGCCCAGCTCAGATATCTTCCAATCATTCCCCAATAATGAACTCACCGATGATGAGCATGAGGACAGTTCTCAAGACGCGTCGCGAAAGGATCTGTTTGGGTTGAAGAAAATGCTGCAAGATATTGATGCAAGATACGACTCTGACGGCGAAATGCCGACCATATCTGGTATTCCAAATTCAGAGAGGCCCTCAGCCACTCAGCCCTTCTTTCCTCAAAGGGCGCCATCCGCTCATATTCCCACATCTCTCGTGGTAGCCCCTTCAAACGCTTTGACAAAAGACGTGTTTGGGGGGTCTCTGTCTACTCTTACCGCCTCGCCCTTGTCACAAAGCGCCTTTGTCAAAGCCGTCTCCCCTTCGATTCTCCAACCCCGCCGCCACCTCAAGAAGCGTGTCGTGCATGATTCTGACTCCGAGTCTGAACTTGCTGACAACAAAGGCTCCCCGGCTACTACGTCTCCTGCCTTCCCACACGCCATCAACACACCTAAATCTAGGTCATCCCCCACTCCCCCAACTTCGGACGATGACGAGATGCGGAAACATGATTCTAAAGGCAAGGGAAAGGTCGTCACTGCTGCTTCACGCTCAACTGTTGTATCACTTCAATTTTCCGAAGATCCAAATGGACCCAGCGTGGCATCCAAAAAATCCGTGCATAAGGACAACCAAAACAAGAAATCCAAAATCAAGGTCAGTTGTCCAAAGCCGCATTGTTATCACATTGGTCTTCACGTTCTTCACGTTTCTTCAGCGCCCGACAAAGAGAGACATCAAGGAAACTAGACGCGAGGGTGCCCGCCTTGCTGCAGACCAACTGGTGTCAATTCCTCGCACTGAAAACAGCACGCAGAAATATACTTTCCAAAACTTCTTTACTGCCCTTGCCGCAGGGTATGTGCGTTGTTGATTCTTCCATGTGCTGATATAAACTATACACTCCGCAATAGCGGGCGCCCCATCGGGAAAGAACCATCATCAGACCCAATTGGAGAGTTCTCATCCCCTCCCAAGGATGCCTTACTGGTAATAAACCGACACACGGTGGCATCCACGCCGACGCTTTTTGTCGATGCATCCCCCTTCCGTCTTATGCACAAGACAGAACCCAGGTCCAGCTTACTAGAACCAATGGCTTCACTTGGTGATCTCGATTCGGACTCGGATGCACTGCCAGAGGTAGGAGAGCTCGTCAGTGAGGAGCAGAAAAAGCGGGACCAGGCGCATACGCTTCTGGAGAAGAAGAAGCTGTTGCTTGCTCAACAAGCTAACAAGCCAGACGTGTCAGAGGACGACGACGATCTAGAGATTGTGCCAGCGAGCGAGATGCAGGTCGCTGTGAAGGAGGAGGAAGCAGAGCGGAAGTCAGGAAAGAAAAAGAGGATTTCGGAAGGACGAAAACGACAATTAAATCTTGGAGGGATCGGGTTAGAGAGGCAGCGGGCTAAGGCAACTCCTTTGAAGGATGAAGCCTCGTCTTTCGTCAGTTCCAGTGTTGGGAAATTGAAAGGGAAAAAGGCCAGTGCAATTATGACTCAGGATGAATTAAACAAGAGCCTTGTTCAGCGAGTGGTGAGTGTGAATAGAGAGTTGACGAAGCAGAAAGAGGAGGAATGGGTGCGGAGGGGCGGAAAGGTAATTGACGGAGCGGAGGGTGCATCATCCTCGGCGAATGATGCGTCGACAGCCTATGCAGAGAAAGGGCTCCAGGCTGCAAGGGAACAGGGAATTGGAATGGAAGTCGACGGTGACGAAGATGAAGGTAGTGATGAAGATTGGACGCCAGAGATGAGAGGATCCGCTAGTCCCTCCCCACAGCCAAACGATGATGAAGAAGGCGATGAAGAAAATCAGGCTATCGAGGAGGACCAGGAAGCAGATGTCACAATGGTGAACCCTGAAAGCGATGTTCTAGCGACGGACGACGACTTTGAGGAAAAGCAAGTGCTCAACGTCCGACCTCGTCGTCGTGCTCAGGCTATTGTTGATTCAGATTCTGACGGTGAAAAAGACGAAAACACATTCCCTATACCAAAATCTACACCGCGTACCTTTGGCAGCCCGCAAAACTATAACAATGAAAACACCACACTGTCTATCCCTATATCATCGATGAGCCACAGGGGCTCCTTATCCTCAACGGACGAACGCACGGAGGATGAGAATGACAAGGAGAACAACACATCGCTCATGTTCGACCGAAGCGAAGATAAGGAAAACAAAGCAGTAGTGCGTCATGGAGATACAGGTGCGAAACATCTACTTGGTACACGGACAAGCTCCTTGTTCAGCCTCGAACACGAGATTGCAAGAGGTTTGTCGATGTCCCCTGTGATGCAATCACGCGGTATCGATGCTGATGATGAAGACGACGAGAACGAAGACGACAGACTGCCGTTGAAAGACCTGTACGACGATGATCCCTTTGATTCCCAAGTGACATCTTCCAAGCCCCCCGCATCCTTTGCTGCGCGACTGCAGCAGGCCTCACCGGCAGCTACGTTCCCCCCTATCTCAAATCTAGCAACTTTCATCGAAGACGATAGTGGTTCTCCTCAATCACCGCAGGTGCCTAGTGTATTTGGTGCTGAGCCACTACAGCCTGGTTTTTCAGACCTCTTTGAATCCGGAACTGAGAAGCAGATATCCACTCCATTCAAACGGCCAGCTGGTGGACTCAGCCTTTCTGAGTCGTTCTCAGGAGAGGTGCGTACCGAAAAAACCCTCTGTGACTGCACTAACGTTTGTTAGCCTCCTCCTATACTCAACAAACTCCGCAAACCCGCTGCACTTGATTTGACGCAAGACATCGCCCTTCAGCCTGCATTCCAGATTGGTTCCGGCTTGTTACGGAAGGCTGATCAGATCTTCGAGAAGGAGCAAGGGTATCTCCTAGAGGCTGCAGGCAAGAAGCTACAGAGGGAACCAACACTCTATGTCAACGATCATGGGTATTTCTACCTCACCTTTTCTGTTCATTTTTTGAAACTGAGATTCAAGCGCAATTAGCTTCTTAACTCAAAATCGGCCGGATGGAGCAAGCCCGCGAATATACAGACCACCATCTCCATCGCAACCTTCGACGTTGATTAATGATCTCCACTCTCAATCAATCGAACGACTCCCTCTCCGAACCCCCCTCCAAACTTTATCCCTATCCCAATCCATTGATTTTGATTCCTCTGATGATACAACCCTTCGTCGATTGAGGCGCGCTGTCTCTCCACCATCACGGACAGCCGATATAGGTTATCGTTCCAGCCCTTCAGCCAGTCCAAGTCCTCAGAAGCGGATACCAAACGCGTTTGAAGTGATGGCTGGTACAGCCAAAGCAAGGAGCGAGAAAGTGAAGCGCAGACTCGAAAAGTCCGAGTTCGTTGAGGCAGAGGCTCAAGAGTCAGATGACGACGAAATGTTTGGGCTGGGGGGTAGGAGAAAAGACGACGGAGAGGAGGAAGATGGGGAAGATCTGGACATGACACTGGAGACATTGGTGGATGACCAAGAAATGGACGAAGCGACGGTCAATGCACAGCTCGTGCAGGAGAAATATCAGTGAGTCGATGGTTACTATATTGTTATTTATCATTACTGATGTCTAGGGTTCAGGGAGCACGCGGAACAAGACGATCGCGAGATTCAAAGACTTCACCAGGCCGCTATACAAGGAGACTTGCGCAAGAAGAAGCGTAATCATGGTGTCGGCATGGACGATAGTGACGACGATAGCGACGACGACGAGAAGAATCGCAGGATTCGGCGGGGTATGCACAAGAAACCGAAGATTGATCGGGATAATATCAAGGATTTGGGTCAGTATCATTTGACATTGAGTTACGAATTCCTCCAATCTTGTACTGATATATATCATAGCCAGCCTCGACGAGACCCGACCCTTCTACCAAGTTTACGAGCACGGTCTCGTAAATGATGACGAATTCGCATTTTTAGAACAATCCCAAGGCCTCCAAGACGCCGTCATGGGTGACGAACACCAAGTGGAGGGCACCAATGAATATGTTACTCCAGCTGAAGTACGGCAACTCGCCCGTGAGCTAGCCGAGCAAGAGGAAGTTGGGCTAATTTCCCATTCTTTTCCCCATCCAATACTGATATATGCGATGACACAGGATGAAGAACCTGTGGATCTTCACGATGTTTCTTGGATCGACCTCGATGCTTCTGACGGGGAGGGCAGCGTCCGCGTTAAACCCGTCGAAATGTACCCACGGAAACAGGCTCGGTCAGGACGTAGGGGCATAGACAATGCGAACTTTGATAGCGGCCTCGATGTCAGCATCTTCAGATACATGCTTGTGCGCTGAACTGATCATGAGATCCAGCAGGCTCCCAAACCTGTGACCATGCCGGAGAAAAGCATGGCCCGTATGCAGTCTTGGGCCAACACTGAATGGAGATCAAGGAATGCTGGAACAACTGGTCGTTCTGTTGGTGGGGCTGCAGTGACTGGGCATGGAAAAGCTAAAGTGAAGACCGGGGGAGGGTCTTTGCGCAATAGTTCAACGGTCAGCGCTGCGTCTACAGATTCGAGTCGGGCACGAAGACCAGCGAAGGCAGTGAAGGCAGCGCCTAGTCTGCTAGCCGATGTAGCGGCTGACAGAAGTACACGTTTCAGTTAGAGAGGTGAATTATATCTTGGATGTAGATAGTTATGTATAATGTTGTAATTTTGTTAGCGTTCCTCCCATCATCTAATTCACAGATGTGACTCGTATCTGTACTGTCAGAAGGATGATATCCAAACATCAGAACATGTAGTTCAAAAAAAGCAGGGGTATTTTGTGGGAAAACAATGGTACAGCTCTGTGCTTGGAAAAAACGAAGGGTATCGTAACACAAGAGATTGGATGGTAGCACGTATATGATTAGTAATGTTGTTTTCCACCGAACGATCTCCCGAACCGTGGCCATGGTGCCTTTGGACGAGGAGAGATAATCCGAGACGTCTGGCGCGTCTGTGAAGAGCTGCGTCGCCTTCGGTTGGTTGTCTGGATCTATTACAAGTCGGCATTAATTTTAGCAGCTAAACGTGGGGTAGAAAGCGCAGCACCTTATGACGAAGCAATATTAGTTTAGCCATGTTGGCTGGTGGGCCACTTTCTCGGAATGGATTTTCTGACATGCGCAGAAAGCTTAGAAAGACGAGCACCAAGACATATAAAATTGGGCTTACTGGACGCCACGACCGCCAAACCTGCCTCATGAGCGTCAAGAGACTCATCAACAGCCATGATAGAAAGCCATAGAGCGGGCATAAAAATATAGACGAAGAGAATTGCTGCAACTGAGCTGAGCATCATGAAAGCCAACATTGTCACGAAGGACGGCGCTGGCCAGGGGCGACGAGCCTAGCCCAGCTGCAGGAGAGGTATGTACTTCCTCGCTCTTCTTTTACTTGGGGTATTATTATGTAAGCAGTTGCTTATCATAGCAGATCATAAGCGCGTGATCTTCGCTCTTCTCATGACCAGTTTGCTGTCTACAGCCACTGTAACAGCCGTAGGCCTCACCTGCAAAGTTTTCTTCAATATTGGCTTTTTTTCTGTTACTGTAAATGGTCTTCCTATCCTCCTTAATGCTCTCGAAAACGACGCCAGGACACAAGGCGTGGTAACAGGTTCGTTGGCACCTCAGAATTTGTATATCCGTAACTCATTCTATCCTAGTTTCAAATCACATCTCAACGTAAGCGTTCACTTCAGCATGGCGCCATCTCCTTTATCTAAGGTACCCCAAGTTTAGACGATCCCGTCACCTGGGGTGTGCTTCCACTACGTTACTATTTAAGTTCTCGGACTACTCGATGGGCTCTCGGTGCGTCGGATATCATGTTTACGAATCCGTAAGTGTAACCTTATGCCCCCCTTCAACCGTCGCTTACGTTCCTGCTAGCAAGTGTCTTTTCTACTTTTTTTCGCCTCGGCCAGACTCTTGAAACATTGCGCGGTAAGGGTATCTATCAGCCCTCTGTAGATGTGGCGATAGCAAAACTAAATCAAGGCGGTTGGGTACGGCACTTTCATTATTCTCTTCGCAAAAATGAATAACCTCTTGCTCAGGTCCATCTATTTGGCGAAGGCAAAGTCAACCAACCGAACACCTATCGGAAGGATCAATGTGGCGTGTATAAGCTGCCCAGATTTAAGTGGGGCGTGTAAGTTTGCATTCTCTGGGGTTGCTCAATGAATAAGTCTGATACTCCTGACTGCTAGCGGCCGGATTATCATGGAGTCCTCTGTTCCTCCACTAGTTATTCCGATGTGGCTTACCGGATTTGACCAGGTGATGCCAGAAGGTCGAGCATTCCCTTACAAATTCCTTCCTCGTCCAGGTGTTCAACTCAGCATAACATTCGGCGATCCATTACATGTGAGAGACATTAAGAAAGCGCTTGGTGCAGAAAACCCGTCCGGACCGTTTTCCCTGGACAGTAAACAGCGGAAAACAGAGGGATGGTTGGTTGGCGAAACGAACGGAGAACTGAACAGGAAAAGGTGCAATGATACTCAGAATTCGATGGATGCAGAGAGCAAAATAAGGACAGAAATAACCGCCCTAGTTCAGAGGGCGGTAGAATCGCTAGGTAGATCGATATCTGGAGATTCCCTTTCCAAGTCTGTATAACACTACATAGTAGCAAGTAGAAGACATAGAACTTAGTGCCAGAGCGTAGATACTCTGTCTATGCGTTCAAAGCTTCACCTCAGAGATCTCAAGAAGTGTCTCCATGCGTTTATTAATAAATGTACACTTGTGGGGCATCCATGTAAATTGAGTTGTGTTTCCTTGCGGGCCATATGATGCGAGCGGCAAGCATCGAGTTGTGTGCCGTGAAGTTGTGCGTCGACAACAACGGATGTATGCTGGTACATGCAACCATATCACGAACCTCGGGTTGCCCTGGATAGAACCATGCAGTTATGCACTGTACGCGTATCATCAGAGAGCGTGCATCCAGAGTAATCGTAATTGCAACCATACAATCATAACATAGAACGTCACCATCATCATACCCTCGCACCAATTGGTTTTGGCATCGGCCGTAACGTAGTTGACCAGGAAGCAGGATACAAACCTCGAAAAGGTTGAGTAGCAGGATCATGGGCTTGTGTTTGTGTCGGAAACTCCAGCTTGTACACTGTGATCAAGTGCGCCGAAGAAGGCTCCCTGCAATAGAAGCGTCAAGGCTCTACCATGAAAATATGGTTTGAGACAGAAGGCTCGAAACTTGTCAAGACACGAACCCGACTGTCAGAAGTGTGTTGTTTAGCTGTGCCATGTGGGGATGTAGATCTTGCCGTGAGGTACGGGCACCACCTGCCAGAAAGGAATGATCGTAGACTGTAAGAGCTTCAATCTTCACAGTGCTTCGCTCAGCGCAATTAATATTACATGCTTAGGGATTTGGCCATAAGCACAAGGGCAGTCGCTGTTTCTACGGCGCTAAAACAAGACGTGAAAACTTGGGAAGCTTGCACAAACTTATTCAATGTAATCACAATGAGATCACTCAGGTCCTTTCCACAGTACAGAGCTAACTGTGCTGCACCATAGTCTAGAAGTTTGCTAAGCGGAATGATTGCGCAAAAACATATTGTATAATGATACTATCCATGTGAATTATGACGCAAAATACTGGAACGCTTACACGTAAACTGGAGTACATGGTCCTTATAGCCTGAGTCTTTTACTGACTGGGCGATTGGTACAAAAATAAGAACGTTAAGCCCTGTGGAGAGAATTAGCGGGATGGATGAACATGAGCACCCTCTAACTTGCATGTACAATCGCTTTGAAACTGCTTGACCACCCAGCCCTCTTCTTTCCCTTTCCGTTCAGCCGTTCCCAAAATGTTAACGAATTTGAAAATGCGCTCGAGACCCAACTGGAGATCCTGACTGGCTGAGAGCCTACCATTGTTTCCTCGGAATATTGGCTTTCTACGTCCGTCATGTTCTGGCCATAACCCAGGGGTACTTGAACTGCTGAAGGAATGGGCTCTACGAAATGTGTACGCGATATCGATGTAAAGACCGGAAATTGTCTTCAAGTAATAAGAAAACAGCCCACAATTGATAAATCGATAACAACTCAGGTGCAGAGTGAGAAACTTACCATGAAGCTGCCATTCACATGGGCCTCTTCACTACCAAAGACGAAGGTTGGTATGCATTGGAGGAAGTCGTTAGTGCATATCAAACACCTGCACAGCTCCATTTTCTTTTCGCTCGCATCATCCTTGAAGGCTATCCAGCATGACCATAATTTATAGGACCACTTTCTTCCATCCCTCTCCCTTGATTACATCACCTCCACTCATTCCAACGAACGTGGCGTCGATCTCACATTACAGCAAATCTCACAATTTGTTCGGGACGGTGGCCATGAGCTCCAAGACTATGGTCTTCCCCGAACTGAAACTTCGATCACCTCAATGAACAAAATCTTCAACATTATCTACAGCTCTATTCCCCTTCATGAATGTGATCCCAAACATCATTGTGCACCCGACCCTTTTTTCATTGAAGGGAAGCCTGGACGAGGAAAGACTTTCGTCGCTAACGCACTTGGTTGCAAATTGCGTAGTGAAGGAAAAATTACAAGGTGGGCAAACAATCCCTGTAAAAGATGCGAGAACTCAACTGATTTCCACACGCACTAAGCTCACCATGTTTTTCTTCAATTGACATCCAATTTCTCAATCCATCCACACACACCTTGAGCCGATCTCATCACATCTGCTACCACTATCATCTGGGAAGAGGCCGCCGGTGCAAATGTGGCTGTCTTTGATGCCATAAACGATTTTTGTTGCCTGCTCAAGCACTCCAATGTTGATAAATTTAATGAAAACATCTTACATCGCCTTCCGGGACAACAGTCTTTCCTGCTCTTCCATCATTCACACCATTACCTAACACCACCTTAGGCACATATTATAGCGCTGATATCGTCAAGGCAAACGACGAGATTGTCCTCGACCATCCACATCATGTATCACCCGACTTTCTTGCTCTCCTCAACCACCAGTCATGAATTACTGCTGAAAGAAAAATCTATCTGTTCAATGATACGCAACATGTCGATCGCCAAAGGCTTAGTGAAAAATTGTTGAACATCTGCAGCATCGGTACATCCAAGTCCGAGTAATTGACAAACCCACCGAGAACCTCCGTGAATCCCTCGAATTCGTTTTCAATTCTCCCCGCCATATTCAAGCTGGACCGTCCATCGCACACAATATCCACTTCGCCTCGCTTATGCAACCAACTTCAACGGTTGCCCGGGTCTCACCCTCGACAGATCAGCCATCGACCTTCACACTGATGTTTTCGTGCATGGACAACACTGCTCTCTCTCGGGTTCGCCGCCGTGATCATTCACGAGTGCTATTTGATGAACACTGATTACGAACGTTGCATATTAAACATAAACCATAGTCAATCAACCAATTTTTTTTCCTCGTGGGAAACGCGGCGCAGTTATATTGGAAATCAGAAATCAGAAAGCAGGAAGTGTGCTGCAAAAAAAATGATTCCTGCAAAGTTGTTGCGCAATGACTGCTTGGATCTTATCTCATTTTTTATTTTCACCCCGCTTTCTCACGACTGAAGGGAAGCTGATGGCAAACAATAAATAAGTCACACCTCATCACGACTAGGTCTCAATATACACTGCTGGCCGTCCTGTGGTTTCTGCACCAAGGCCAATGGATGTATTGAACAGCGTCAGAAACTGTTTGTCGACATGGTCAAAGGGTGGCGAATCAGAATGGCAAGTCTTCTCTCAATTTTTCATTCTCGTGCTTATGCTTGTGGCTCATTTCTGTAGTCGAAATATCCTCATTTCGCCCCATTGTAACCCTCTCGATTCCAGTTGCATTGATGTCCTGACGACCACGTATCACACGCTCCTGTGTTCTGTTCTTGATACTTGGTCGCCGAAGCACAGGTTGTCTCAAATCGCATTTGTCCAATTTGTACAGTCTGTTCTTAGCGACCTCCCTTCGACCTCTTCTACGTTTTCAGCCGCCTCTTCTAATGCTTCTATCTTTGGCGAGCACCTCGTGGACATCATCTGGTCTGTTGATGCAGAGTTGGATGAAATTTTGGCAGATGCCACAAATGCACTTTCTGGGAATGATGAAGGAATGTCGCCCAACAGTGACGTAGCTCCTCTCCTCACAAAAACAAGAAATGCAAAGCAAAATGTTGAATGCGACAAGGATACGATACGCGTTATTGTTAAGAAGCTTCTAGTAAGTGGCACTGTTCATTCCACAACCGCCCGCCCATATCTGAGTTTAGGACTGTGGCATCGTGAATCCCGCGTTTTGTCGGGAACGCCTAGATTCTGCCGTTTTAGCTAGCGTAGGTCTAATTGCGGATAAGACCTCACTTGACAAGAAGGAAATTAGGACGCGGACCGGTCTATTGTACGTCACCGATCCTTGTTGTATACCGTACTCGCTAACATGGCCTTTTCAAGCTATAAACAGAACAAATTCAACCTTCTTCGCGAACAGTCGGAAGGCTACAGCAAGCTAACTGCGGAATTGACCAGCAGTTTGGGGCCAGCCCATTCCCCGGTCACAGGTCGTCCAACAGATTCATACGCATCAATAGCAGAACGGGCTCGGCCGGTTTGGGAGAAGGTCATCAGCCTTATCGGCTATTTTGATTTAGACCCCAACAGAGCACTTGACATCATTCTTGACGTGCTTTCGGTGCATCTCGCGACGCACTACACCTTCTTCATCGCTCTCCTGTCGTTTTCGCCGTGGTCGGGGTCGTATCGTCGTCCCACCTCGGATTATGATGGGACTTCCGTGGTTGTTGATCTCCCTCCCGGGTCATTCAAAGGGAAAACTTTGGATGAAATTTTGTCATTGTCTGATGCGAAAGCACACCACGCACGGATGGCATCCCTCTATAGTCCTCGTGTGCTAGCTCAGGTCTTGGGTTTTAAGTTCACGTATTATCAAGTAAGTCTCTATATCTGTTCCCACACTGCATCGTCACAGCATCATTATAGTCTCCAGAAGTCACCGAAGCAACGCCGAAGAGTCTCTATCTGACTGCCGCAATTTTAATCCGCCAAGGCTTCATTACGTTGGAAGATCTGTATCCTCATGTGCGTCCGACTATTCAGTGCTGTTTACAGTCCCTCAAGGGTACACCATACTCCTAGATTTCGCCTAACGACGAGGACATGGACAAAGTCCATAAAGAGTACCTAGCTGTTGTGAAGGCTAGAATATCTGGAGCTAAAGTCAGCCAGTTGGCAATGGCAGCACCCCTAGAATCATCAGCCTCATCTCAGCCGAAGGCAAAGCTTCCGAGTCTTGTGGAGACGAAGAAGGCATCCGAGCCCAAGGACATCAACCAGAAAGTTGGTCTCCTTGCTGCGTTGCTTTCTGTGGGAGCTTTGAAGCCGAGCCTAGCTATCCTTTCTAAATTCCCATGGCTGGTCGACGCACGGCCGGAGATAGCTGACCTTATAATTCGAATCATGAAACACTCCATTTCATCGCTTTACGAGTCGTCACTGGTCTTGAAAGAGAGGAACCCGAGCTTCAATCAACCCCGGGCTCGTTACGGTACAGCTGGAGTCACGTATCCTCCTCTTCGGAAGCCTATGCTCACACTTTGGGCTCCAACGCCGCCTAGTACAAGTACCACCGACTTTGTTTTCTTTTTTCCGGACTGGATAGAGCAGGTGCCGGTGTGCTCGTCGCTAAACGATCTGGAAGATGTCATGGAGCCGCTGATGAAGTTTATCGGTATTCACATATCTCGTGACCCGCTGTTCCTCACTAAATTCCTGCGGCTTGGACGAATTCATCTCCAATCAACAGTAACTGCTAGTTTTCCTTCTTCCTCTGCGTGATTTGATCGTAAGATTGCAGGTGCCTATCGATCCTTCTACAAAAAAACCAATTGGTGAGCCTGATCCGGAGGACCCAATCCGTGTGCTTTGGTTCAAAGTTCTTCGTGTATATCTCCTTCCCGCTCTGCCTTTAATTCGAGGCAACGCTGTCTGCACAGTCGAGGTCTGGAACATCATTCGGCAATATGAAACCACAGCGCGCTGGCGGTTGTACGGTGAATGGAAGACGACTGTGTATGGGTCGCACTCAGAACTTGTCGTCCGTCAAGTGCAAGCCGACAGAGAATCAAAGGGAATTCTCCGGCGACTTTCTCATAATACCATTGACTCCTTGTCGGGAACGGTTGCAAAATTGGCTCACTCAAACCCATGTATATTTTTTAGTAATGCGGTCAACCAGATAATGGCCTACGATAATCTGGCCAATGTTGTCATACAAGCCCTGCGATATGTCACGAACATGGGTTTTGATGTCCTCGTCTTTATTATTCTGGATGCACTCGCCAATCCTGACAAAGAACGCCTGAAGGATGACGGAGTCAACACAACAGATTGGTTACAAAGTGCGTCATGTGCTGTGATAATTATACAGCCATCTTATTTTGGCTCAGGTCTTGCTTCTTTCACTGGAATGCTATTCAGGAGATACAGTGCTGATTTGACACCTGTTCTGAAATATGTTGTCCATCAGCTTCACAATGGACAAACTACAGAACTTGTAGTGTTGCGCGAATTGATCTGGAAGATGGCTGGGATAGAGCCCCTGCCGACTTTATCAGATTCTCAAGTCGCAGCTATGGCAGGTGGGCCTGTACTGCGGATAGAAGCTGTCGCATCCTCCGCTCGTGGAGCGCGGCTTGACCCAGGAGATGCTGTACTCAAAGGACCTCAGAGGCTTGGACGCAGCCTACTTGAGTCCTCCCTAGCATTACCACTCCTTATTCAGGTGGCTCAACAGCGCCAAGCATGTGTTTTCAATGCCCGGGACACTCACTTGAAGTCGCTAGCGAGCTTGTATGATACGGCAAGTTTTGTCTACACTTCTTATGTGATACTTTAAATAATCCTCCATAGACGCATGGGGTTCTCTTGCAATACCTGGAACTTCTTACTTCTCCTTCTGTCATCCCTCCAAAGGATTACGCAGGGAAAGTGCTACCATCTATCGCGGAACTTGGGGAGGTTTATGGCATCAGTGCACCTATATGTATGCAGATCATCCGGCCTGTTCTTCATGCGTCCCTTTTGGTGTGTAGGCGATTCTTCCGTTGACCCATCGTGTTGCTCATTTCATATCAAGAGTTCTGCCTTGGCGATGGCAGAGCAGGAACGAATTGCCGGTGAGGAAGCCGAAAAACGACTCAAGGCTGCTTTGACCGCCAAACGAGAACCTACCTCGGCTTCCCGCATTGCATCGCCCCGCCTGGGAACTCCGAGCCTTCCTGAAACAGTCGTCGACTCCAACCCTCCTGTAGAAGATATGTTTGCACAGGAAGATGTCTCCATGGAAGTGGAAGCAAATGCTGTTGCTTCTCCACCCACCCCAGAAGTCAGTCCTCAGATTTTATGATGTAATTTAGAGCTGATGTTAGAACAGAGCCCATGGCTTCCTGAGCTGTCTGCCTTGTTTGACGATGTGAGAAAGATAGCACCTGGAAATGCGTACGACGTTATTGGGTAAGCATTGTCAAATCCATCGCTAAGTGCTCTTCTCCATGTTTCAATCAGACCAGGATTTTATCTCACTTTCTGGCAACTCTCTACTTATGATCTTTCTCCGCCTGCCACCAAATATGACGAGGAAGGGGCTGCTCTCCGCACTTTGAGCCGCCAAGAAGATTCGAAGTACATCGCAGCGGACCGCTCGGCGGACCGAAACAAGAGATTGACTGCGTCTTCACACCGCACGCGGCGAGACCGCTACAACACCTTCGTCAACACCCTCGCTCAGGAGTTCAAGGAACAAACAGCGTCTCGCGTTTTCACAATGAAGCGCTTGGCACGCGAAAAGTTGCATTGGTTTTCGCATTGTAAGGCATCTGCCACCTTATATAACAATCTCTCATTAAATTTTTAGCCCCCAAGGCTCTGACCTTGGTCAATTCACTAATTGAGCACTGTATACAACCTCGCTGTCTCCTCTCTCCGATGGATGCCGATTTTTGCGCCCAGTTCATCAAAGTATTGCACACACAGGGGACTCCGGGGTTTCCTACCCTAATGTGTTATGACAAGGTTTGTGTCTCAGCTTGTGCGGTTCTTACTTAATTGATAGTCATCCAGCTACTGGGAGATCATGTGAAAGTTGTCCTATTCTCGTGCAGCGAGTATGAAGCACATAATTATGGTATGGTTTGCCATCACACTGCCGTATTTATACCTCATCCATACATCAGGCCGTTTCCTATTGGGAATCTTGTCAGACATGGACAAGTGGCATACCGACGAACAACTTTACAACGCAGACAATCGATCCAAAGTTAACGGTACTCTCCATCCAGGTTTCCGACGAAACTGGATCAATAAGCCTGCCGCACCAGATACAATCCTAGAATGGGCAGATTTTCAACGAGTACTCAGGAAATGGCATAAGAAGTTGGGGAAAGTAAGTTAACTCACGCAGCTTCTGTCAATGGTTTGATATTTTCTATCTTAGGCCTTCACCGAGTGCATACAGACGGGAGAATTTATGCATGTTTACAATGCCATCATTGTCATGAAAGAAATTCTTCCTGTTTTTCCTCTCGCAGCAGTCTTTGACACTGGTGCAAGCCTTGACTCTGCCATCGACCGATTGCTCGAAACTGAAGAGCGGGGGGACCTCAAAATTCTTGGTCGAGCGTACGTTTTCAACCATATTTGCTACGATTCTTCATCTTTATAATGTCCGTAGATATTCGGCGGCACTGAAAAAACGGGAACCCAAGTGGGCAGTATCAAAAAAGGTACCAGGGTTTCCTTTATTTCCTTCCCAACAATGTATACATATAACTGCGTTTAGCAGGTTCCAGCCACTTCCCCTAAACCGCCTGTTGTACCAAACGACAAAGTTCGTACCAGTGCAGGACCACCTACTGGTCCAAGCTCTCAAGCTATCTCGGCTGTTGATGGACGTCGCTCTACCACTCAATCAGCCACTCCAACGCCATCTGGCCCTCGTGCACAGTTAGGCCCAGTAGCCGAGAAACCGGGTAGCGGTAATTTGAGTTCAACAAAATTGGCAATGGACAGGTATTTGTTTTACTACCACCTAAATCTCACTTTCACACACAGTTTCCTAGTATACCACGACCAGAAGTAGTAAAACGGGTTCGGCCAGAGACCAAAGCCAGTGAATCACCCAAGCCGGTTGGTGAAGTCACACCCTCGCATCTGGATGCGAAGTTAATCGTAGCACACATCCATGAACTTCGCTCGTCGAAAGACGAACCAACGAGTAACTCGTCCATCTCACGTTACAGCAGTCCTGCCAATGCCAGAGAATCGCCCCTCCTGCAAAGCTCTCCTGGCATTGATAAGGAACCCCCTCAGTCTCCTCACAGCCTTCGTCTGCTCGACGAGAAAGCACGCCCAGATGCTCTTCCTGCAATGCCTCCCCCATCTGTTCCAAGTCAAACGCCTTCTGCCCAGGAACTGAGAGAAACCGCAAAGCAAACCATCCACCGCCCTGAGAAGTTGGAACCACCACGTACTTCCGGCGGGTCTGCAGCACCTTCTCCTCGCCATCGTTCTCCCTCACCGTCCAGTCGTCCAGGAACAAGAAATACAAGTGCGGAGAGCCGCGCAAGCGGAGGTCGATCTCGTTCCGATCGCGATCCCGACCGAGACGATCGACGTGATAGAGAGAATCGACAAGACCCGCGTGACACGTCCGCATTAAACCGTCGTGACAGTCTTACCCACAATCGAAGTGAGCGGAGCGGCAGAGAGCGTGTGTCGACCCGCGACAGCGATAAAGAGCTCGACCGAGACAAGGACCGAGACCGAGGACGAGATAGGCACGGCGACCGGGAAAAGGAACGCGATAGGGACCTTGACAGGGTCAGAGACCGTGATCGCGACCGTGACAGAGATCGACATCGCAGAGATGATAAAGACCGGGATCGAGATGGTCGGAAGGAGCGCGATATTAATCGAATCCAACCAAACGGTATTCCTGCAGCTTCTCAGGAAGACCGTGGACTTCCCTCGAGACCAGACCCTGGGAGACATCGAGGTGTCCTGAGTGGCGAGGATGGGCTTGGAAAGAGGAGACGACCTCCAGATGATGACGTAAGTGAATAGATCCTAACAGAATATGCGGTTTTTCATTATTATTAAACAGCCCGAACGAAGTTTCAAACGAAGCTCGCGTAAGGATGCTCACCGCGATGACCGTCCTCGACGACCCCCTGAGAAGGAAGGGCACGAAAGAAACCGTGACTCTGATAGACGACGGAAAGATCGCGAGGACTCCGGTGATATTGACGGTCGTGCGTCCTCGGACAAGGTACCTAAATACTGAGGTTCATCACAGACGTATAACTAATTTTTACTCAGTTCGGAGACAAACGGATTCCTGAAGGTCCGTCCTCAACGAAATTTCTGCCGCCTAGCACGCCGTCCGCTCCCCGAGCCATGTCGTCTGGTGATATTGCAAGAAGCAAAGGGGAACAGACATCAGGCCGTGATCGTCATAGGGAATACCAAGCCGCGAATGGCACTTCTGCCAGTTCGAGCGTTGTTCAGTCACATCAGGACGGAACGTCACAGACGCTTGGAAGCCTCCGTTCTCGTATTGGCGACAAGGAGGGCCCTCGTTCGTTGCCCCCATCCCCAATCGGTGCCTATCGTTCTGAACCCCAAAGAATGGAGGACGACCGTGATAATAGGAAACGAACAGCGTCAGGTATGTGCCGTGCTGTGCTAGTCATGATATTTTCAGTTTTTCATATCTGTCGCATAAGATCGTGAAAAGGACGTGATTGATCTTCCACAAGGAGGAAACGAGACAATGCAACCTCCCAAGCGTGCTCGAATTGTGCTAAATCGAAATCGATATTCTTCGCAAAATCATCAGCCCTCAGGCGGTGGCGCGTTGGCTCGGAAGCTGCTTGAAACAACTCTCTCGGAAGATAAATCACGAGGGAGGAAAGATAGACAGTCATAGCAGGATGCCGTTGTAACCTTAACGTTTTTTTTTTTCATTAAGCACTACGGGCTATAATTAACATCAAGCCCTGGTCCATGATCTCCCTTATTACCTATACATGTTAAAGTAATAAGTTATCCTTGAGGAAGATGCTACTGTGAGAGTGGTTAGCGAGTTGAGTCGCAATTTGCTGGTATCGTAGAATCAGCTCTTCATGAGAGTAAGAAATTCTTCTCGGGTTTTCTGCTGTGTACGGAAACAACCGAGCATGCAAGACGTGACGGTTACCGAGCCTGGTTTCTGCACGCCACGCATCGTCATACAGAGATGGCTGAGGAAATATGAGATGAATTAGATAGGACATGACCATCGTGGACTCACGTCGCCTCCATGACCACCGCGACCCCACGCGGCTTAATCGCTTCCTGTACAGCGATAGCTACCTGTTTTGTCAAGCGTTCCTGCACCTGTAAACGGCGACTGAATGTCTCTGCAATCCTAGCCAATTTGGATAGTCCAAGGACAAGTTGGTTTGGGATATACGCAATAGCAATCTAATCAACACTGATTCATAAATGAAATTAGAAAAGCTGCCAAGTTGACACACTTTGCCGATGAATGGAACTAGATGGTGTTCGCATAAACTAGAGATCTCGATATCCCGAACGATGACCATTTCGTCATGATCTTCAGCGAACACAGCATCATTGATGACGTCTGCCCTATATAATATTAGCAGAGGAAAAAATATGTTGTTGATACTGTCGTTGACCTGCCAGTCGTTCTTCATACCCTCGTGTCATCCACATGAGTGCCTGGGCATATCGCTCCGGTGTCTTTTGCAATCCTTCGCGGTCCGGATCTTCGCCAATGCATTCAAGGATGATGCGAACAGCAGAGGTCATCCTTTGCTCTCGAGCCAATTTTTCCGCAGCTGTCGCTGTCAACCGCGAGACTGTAGACTTGGCTGTATCAATACATGCAGTTAGAACCCCCCCGTGTAGCTTTCAGAAGACCACTCGCCTGGCCAGCCAAGGCCATTAGGATCAGGTACTATATTATCGATACGGGAGAGGTTATTCAGACCAGACAAGGGTGTTGATATTCCAGACTTGCGGAAGCCATAGTCGTCTCTCGAATGGGTTGTCCGAGGAATCACAGCATCGCCATCCTGAGTGACATCATCATCGACGGGCTTCGCAGTTTGCTGCTGTACCTGAAGCTGACGGAGGCTATCACTCAGGAGACTGACATGGGAGATTTCATCAGAGTGACTCATTCCTTCCGCGGAATCACCTGCCAACAGCTGCCACAGGACGTGGTTACAGTAAGAACCAGCTGCAAGAGGTAAGTAAGCAACAAGTAACCAAGAGAAGAAGATGAAAACCAAATCAAGTGATCCGGAAGTTGGAACACGTGGCTCCCCTTCTGTACAGCGACGGGCGGGATTAGGTATCTTATCTCCAACAACTCGGGTTTCTTCTTGTGGCAGTGGCGAACTTGCTATTCCTTTACGTCGGGATCCGGTCTCCACTCCCTTGATTTGGATATCTGAAGGAAACTCATAATAGCTCATGTCCACCCGTGCCGACTTATCTTGGGACTCGGGTCTCTTCTACCAAATGCGCATACCCGGTATACCCATTACCAACGGCTATGAAAAACGTCCGACTTGTATATTAATTAACATAAAGGCTGTTCAACTGAAGACCTTGGAGTAAAGGGCTCATGAAACCTTTATACTCGATGCAACTCACAACTTCATATTATTCTATGTGTCAATCGATCAGCAGTCAGATGCTGCGATCTGAACTTCGTTTGCCCTCGCGCTCAACTACTCTTCCAAAAACTTCGTTAAAGGAGAAAGAGAAAGAACCAAAATCTGTCTACGACGCTTGGTTGGCTTCAAGACAGATTCCTGGCCAGAAAGGTGCATACCTTGTGGCGGGCGCACAACGGCAGGTGAATTTAGCGAATGCGCGCCTGGCTTACTGCATCATACACAGTTGTGCCTTCGATTTCGTGAGACTTATGTTCTTCTTTTTTGTT
Source organism: Tricholoma matsutake (assembly GCA_026075535.2). Lineage (NCBI taxonomy): Eukaryota > Fungi > Basidiomycota > Agaricomycetes > Agaricales > Tricholomataceae > Tricholoma > Tricholoma matsutake. The sequence continues at coordinate 7,579,001 of AP026543.1, read as the reverse complement.
TTTTGTTTTTGCATTTACCATTTACCAACTGCGCCGCCCAGTTCAAGGTTCTGTTGGAACTAAACCCAGTGCGAACGACCCTCATGATGTCGCTGAACGTTGTCCGAAGCCTCTTTCCCGCATTCCGAGGTTACTCTCAGGTGTGTTAATCAGTTTCACTGTTTCGGTATCAGTAATTTTTTCACTGTTTTGATTGTACGTATGTAATAGGCCTTGATCGTCGACGAGGTTCGTCGGCCTATCGATATCAAAGCAAAATAAACTCATCATTCTGTCTAGCTACAATCCCTGATGACTTCGGAAAGTTTCACGTGGACGCGTCTTCTATGGCTGATCTCCACTGAATTTCTGAGAAGGCTGCTGGAAGGTCTACTGGATTCTTTCGCGTAAGGCAACGTTTGCTCCTAGACATCTTGATTCACGTCACAGAACGAGTTGTTAGCTCTGCCAATGAACATGTCGTGCTAGGATCAGCAAAGTTTTTCGTGGAATACCAGCAGTTGGAACAACGTGTTCGGCTGGATGTTCCCACTCTCGCGGATCCTGTAGTACGCGACCTTCTACAGGAATCAGATCTTTTCGCGCACTCGTTTGGCGGAGGTGGTTTGGGTCTCCTCTCTCCCCTTGACTTCGTTCATATCTTGTCCCTCACAACGGAGATCATTTCTCACATAATGTTAATCATCTCACTCACACGCTGTGCCGCACATTTCGGCATGCTCTTTCTGTCAATATGTTCAGCCCTGCTACCATTCCTTGTGATGTGGTGCAGATGTACTCCGCGTGATATGGACGCCCCGTACAATGTCCGTGAAGCTCGGGCCGCCAACCGCCAAGAACGAATGCGGAATTTTGCGTACAGCGATGTTCATCGCCCCGAAATTGTGCTGTTTGGCCTTGGAGATTGGATATTAAAGTCGTGGTCCGCTGCACATAACATTGTATCGACCTTCGAACAACCTCAAAATTTGCAAGACTCTGTGCTTTCGCGACTCAACATTTCTGACTTTACGTTTGCTTTGCAGAACGTTTGTCTGATCATTCTTTACTTACGATGCATGCAGATTCTAACCTATAGTTAGATACCTCTTTTTTTGATCATGCAAACTACATCGACGTCGTTAGGTTCTCTAACCTTATATCGAAGCTCGGTACAGTCCGTGGTTTGTGCATTCGGCAACTTGGTCACGACCACAAGAATGGCATTTCATGGCATATTCCTGATGTCTGCATTTTGTGCAAGCATGAAATTGAAGCCCAGGTTACAACCTGAAGACGAGGAGAAAGTAGTTTATAATTCATTGCCAGGTGGCGGCATGAGCCTTGAAATCAGGTGCACGAGCATTATACTGATTCTAAGGTGTGGCTAAAACTTGAGCAGAGGACTATCTTACACATATCCAGGCAGCAATAATGCCGCATTGAAGGACGTCAACATGAGCATCAATGCCGGCGAATCTCTCGCGATTGTGGGTTACAATGGTTCTGGTAGGGATCCTGCCTACATGCACCGGGGAAACATTTTAACGCGGTAATCACAGGAAAATCGACCCTAGCCAAGATCATCCTTCGAATCATAGATTTCGATGAAGGCCTTTTGAAAGTGAACGGAGTCGATATTCGACGGTACAATCCCGATGATTATCATCAACACCTGACCGGTGTCTTCCAAAACTTCTCGAAATTCAATTTTTCCGCGAAGAAGAATGTCGGGCTGGGTAACGTTGATAAGTTGGAATCTTGCCATGCAATCGAAAAGGCCATTCATCTTGCAGAGGCTAACGCCATCATCGACTCCCTACCTCATGGACTACGGACGATCCTCGATACGCCAGGATTCGAATCTGTATCATACCCAGGAATGCCGAATTCATCTCGACATTACGGTCTATCTGGGGGTGAGGTAAGCGCTTCAATTTTCTCAAGAGGTCGTAATGCTCAAGGACTGTAATAGTGGCAAAGAATTGCCCTCGCTCGCGCTTTCATGAGAGCTAGTCAACCTCAAGTTGACCTACTTCTTTTCGATGAACCAGTACGCAATATCTTATGTCTCTCTCCAAGAGGCTGAATCTATCTGTTCAAATAGACATCATCTCTGGATGCACATGCCCAAAATCAGATCTTTGACACGATCGACAAAATTTCCAAATCCCCATCTGACGAAAGGATTAAATCCGTCATTTTCATCACTCATCGTCTGTCGACGGCCCGCCGAGCAGATAAAATTGCTATGATGGAGAAAGGGGTAATGGTTGTCATCCATTTCATCATCTTTCTCCGCTCATATTTTCACGTAGACGATATCCGAATTTGGGACGCATCAGGAGCTCATCAAAAAAAATGGTTCTTATGCAGCACTATACCGCGCATCAGTATGAAACAAAACTTGTGTAATTAATAGTCATCGCCGATGGTGCGGCAGGATCCTTTCATTTGGCTTTCATTCACTCTGTATCGTTATTCATTACACATAAATAAAGCAATTACTTAATCTTCGTTTAAATTATGTGATTCCTGATCCATAAACACAACGTTGCCGTCACCAAAGAAAGCATCAACTGGAGTGCCCTCTAACCGAGGCGTGGCCGTAGTGAGTGCTCCAAAATTGTCCGGCGCCCCATGTATACCAACCAGGAGACCGGCGTTTCTGATACCATGGATAAGAGATGGAACCTGAGTCTATATCCACAATCAGGAATTAAGAAATTACGGTGGAAACGATGAAAAGTTCACCAGTAGTTCAGCGTCGACAAAGACACCTAGAAGGTTGCTTCTCCTTGCGAATTCAACTGCTGCGCCTATAACTGATAGTTTCGAGTCATGCTCCTCGTCATCACTCGAGGGAGTTGGAACGGAAAAGTTTGTGTTCTTCCCACATCGAGACACAAAAAACACAGGATCTGAAATAATCAAGCAAGAGAAGTCTGATATCAGGGAAGAACTTACAGTTCGGCTGTTTCCAGTTCAGGGCTGAACAAACATCAGGAGAGAAGGATGCAAAAACAATCCTTCGGCGATGATGCGGGGCGTCTAGGGAAGTAGACGCGTGGTGTATATTCCGTAATACCGCATCGACAAAATCATTAAGGTCCAGTCGATGTCCAATGGATAGGCGATCTCTCGTTGTTCGAGACGGGTAGGCCAATTCCAAGCTAATATTGACATTGATAGGTAAGATCTGGAGCTGACGTTGATGATCAAATTATCAAACGTGCAGCTTTTCGCACGTACTTTCAAGAGGTCAGCGAGAGAGATCATGGAGCGGGACAAGGAGGAAGACCAATCCTTGATCCCGACGCTGTCTTCAGAATGGATATGCCTCCCCAAACGATGACTTAAAGTTTGGAATTGCTTAAGAGTAACGTCGGAAACGCCGAGGTCATAATCTGTTCCTGGAAGCAACCATTCGGAGTACACCACAGGGTGGAAATCCCTTGTCACCTGGACAACAGCGAAAACATAGCATCCATGCAACGATGATACGGTAAGGGCCGCTTGTCCACCTAAATTATTAGTGGAGCTAACGGAAGGTGAAGTATGTGCAGATCCAATAAGACTTGATCGATGGGACCAGCGTGACAAGCTGGCTTGCGGCATGGAGACGACCGGCATTGCCATGGACTTCCAGTAGGTTTCCACATCCCCCCCAACCTCCAGCGTAACACCTTCAAATGAGGTTATGATGTTCACCTCAAAATCGACCTGTATCACATCAGTATCAGGATAAAAATGGACAAATAAATTATTTCACCTCGCCAACGACATGCAATCGTGTGTCAAGTATAGGCAGTGTGAACGCCTGATTGTCTTCAATGTCTGCAAAGAGCGATGGTAGTGCGACAGCGCGACCGATCGTTTTGGTCCCAAAATTGGGGTAAACCGAGAATTCCAGGGAGAGGGTGTCAAGAGATGGTATTTGGAACGAAAACATCCCTTTTTGGTCCCTCTGTGGAAGGGAAATGCTGTAAGGGGCTGAGTTAACGCTTGGGCTTGTTGTCATAACGAGTTTTAATGGTGCAGAGGCCAATATATACTCGTCTTCCAAGGCAGGATTGATCAGACGATGATGAAGACGCACGCCAAGGCCACCTCCCTGCCATCTGGACGAGTGTCCTATAGTCACTTGGACTAAATTACTCCTATCCAGGTAATTGTGTCCATAAACTCGATGTGGCATTATCGGAGGTGGAAGCGAAAGCGAAGGGATGAGATCAATATCCATAGCTTCACGTGGAGTGCCAAAGTCTGACATTGGAGATTCACTCGGAACGGCCGACGGTGCCATCGGCGGTCTGTTCTTCGCTGCTTCCAGAAGAAGTCTGCGGCTCTCGTGATGACCGTACCAAGCTGCATAATGCACGGCTAAATGGCCAAGTTCATCCCTGGCATCTACGCGTGCCCCAGCGTCAAGCAGAATCTGAACACAGGCATCCTGACCATAACGCGCGGCATGGAATAATGGCGTCCACTCATAATATTTATCAGGAGTGTCCCATCCCTCGAGATAAAGAAGGAATTTACAGACTTCGGGATGACCTTCGCGAGCGGCCAGATGCATCGGATACTCGCCGTTACTGTTTGCCAGACAATGTGCGCCATGCTCAAGTAAGAGCAAAACTACGTCGACGTGTCCTGATTGACTTGCAAGCGAGAGCGGGATCAAGTCCCCCAAGGGCGTTGGTTCAACAGGAACTTGTCCTTCGTTGAGCAACACCCGCACACAGTCTACACTGCCTTTCATAGTAGCATATACCAGAGGGGTGTAATTATCTCTGTCAAAAGTGTTCGGAGGTAAATTGGCTCTCAACAGTCGCTGGCAAACAGTTGGATGCCGATGCATGGATGCATAATGGAGAGCGGTCCGACCGTACAAGTCGGTCTTTTCAACGTCAACGCCCTTCTGAATGCTGAGGTCAACCAGCGACAACGATCCTGCTATTGCGGCTTCGTGCAAACAAGTACGTCCATTTATGTCGTCGACGAACTGAAAATCAAAAGGGCAAGCAAGGGAAGAGAAAACCAGATCTGCTATGTCAGGAGGGGCTTCGAGAATGATGCTCCACAGGATGCGGGTCACATTGAGTTTGCCTCCGTTTTGATTGGCCAGAACGTCAGAATAACGCACGCAGCCGATGACAGCGCTCACGTCACTGGTAGCAACAGCTTTCCGAAGATTGTTCTCAAGATCTCGTAACGGGCCAATCAGTGCTGTTCTTTCTGCCAAAACCTGTTGGGCGAAAATATCATTTGCGGCGGGACCTTCAAATTTGAGGCCTGATGAAAGATCGGTGAGATCGAGAAGACAGACAGCCACTGTGTTGGACAGTTCCGAGATAAGCTTATTGATAATTCAGATAAATCCACAGCTCTGATATAAAAATACGGACCTGACGATTGAAGACAGGCTGAACATCTACCTGTCTGGACAGGTAGAGCTCTTTCGTTGTAGAGGTGGATCGCTTGTCAAACTTTTTCAGAATTTTTCTGAACCCTGTTGCGTTAACCTCAATATATTGCTGTGAAACTGATATTCGTGCATGAGTCAGGACGCATCACTGCACAGGTGTATACCTGCAGTTTTCCAAGATCTCTTTCGAGAAGTCGAAATCCCTCCTCAACGGCACTCCACTCGACGTGATTCTGAGTAGCATTCCCCGTCTCGTCAGGAAGCCCTCTCATTGCAGCAGCTCTCCGTTTTGAAAGCAGTGTTTCCATCCGCAACTTGAGCTCAGCTTCCTTCTGCAAATAAAATGCATTGACCTTAATGAGACTGGAGATAAACATTTATTTGTACCCGAAAAAAATGATCCTCGAACCTTTTCCAATTCTCGCTCGAGTTTAAAAAAGAACGCTGCTTTGTGTGCCTGGAAGTCCGGTCCTCTGTCTTCGTCCTGCCCTGAGCCAGAGAAGATCGGGGGCCTACGGAGGCCGTCTTCAAGGATGTTCGAGGGGATTCGAGGACTGGGTGATGTCCGAAGCGGGGAAGAAGAAACGAAGATATCATTGGGTCGAACACCTGAAGCTAGTGCAGCTGCCTCGGAAGCCGGTCGTTTTGCCACAAGAGACGAAATGATTTTTTTGAGAAACTTGTAGTCGAGATAATACGCCGACCATCCTGGTATTTCCTGTGCTTGGATTTGCTTTCCAAACTGTCGTCGCGCAAGTTAATAGATCGTCCAAATGACAGGGGCTAGAACCACCTTCATCTTTGCGAAACAATTTGTCGTGTGCCGATCTCGTTCAGGAGAAGAGAATATATACTTGGACAGAAGGTCGACAGTGCATAGGGAGCTACAACTGTATAGAAAAGCCCGACACGGAGATCCGAGCTCATTACAGAATTGGATAAAAACACACGTGCCCCAAATTCACCACCGACAGTATACTTACTTTGAGGCTTGTACAATATTCAGGATCGACTATCGATAAGTAATAATGGTAGGATCCATCTCCAACTTGACAAACTTGTGTCCCTATGCTTATATGAGGACCTTTCTCAACTGCCACGCCCGAGCTGGCAGGAGTGTAACTGGACACCGTCCGTGCTTCTCGACTTGGTCATATGCACATCGGTAGCAGAAGACATAACCCGATGGTAAAGCGGTGGCATTATTAATCCCTTTTTGACAGATCGGACACGTCCCATAGCGTGTCTTGTCAAACGGAATGCCATGTGCGTGTGGGGAAAGCATTTTCGGAGGAGGTACGGCCGGACCTAATGGCGATGTGGACAAAGAGCGGGCAGGCGATCCAGGAGAATACCACCATTCTAAGAACTTGACGAAGAAAATGGCCGTTGGTAGCAACAACCGGAGGGAGTCCAGAAGTAGATATGGCGAAGTTACGATCAGCCCCCGTAACCGAGCAATCGTTCCACGCCTCTTAACCAGCGCCGGGCTTTTTTGAGCCGCCAAGGAGGCAGCGCGCTGTGTTCGCATGTGAACAAAGGAAACCTAGAAGAGAGGACAAAACTCACGAAGTCCTCGGCTCCGAGGCGACGGAGATCAATGCCAATCCAGGTCAACCAAGGTCGATAGAATGGTGTCTGATCAAACAGATAGGCAATGTTGTATACAAGCAACCACAGCTCGAATAAGGTGTTCAACCACGGGTAGAGCGCCTTGAAGCCTCGCCGAAGTCGGCTCCTGAAGCTCTACAAATCCAGCACCATGTCAGCTGAGCTGTTCAAGAAATGTGGAGTGGGTGTATACGTCATCTGAGAGGTACCGTATCTGCCGCACGTCTATTCCCTCGTTGAGTATGTCAGAGCTAACACCACCCCCGAGTTCTTCATAATAGTCTTTTGCTTTTGCCCGTAAATAAGGGATACCCACAAGGAATAACAGGGATCGCCTTATTTCTCGAGGGCGTAGTTTCTCCCCAGTTGGAACTGCACCGACTGCCGCTTTTGTGCGGTCTGTCTCAATATATGGTCTACGCCTCCTCTTAAGGCCATAGAAGTTTTCAGAGAAGGATGCATCTGTTGGACCCGATAATGAAAATCCAGATATTAGTATCATTTTGACACTACGTACTGTGTTTGCGAAGATAATAACGCTCGATGAAAAACATGATCGCAGCGTAGAACTCTTCATGACGATTTACAATGCGCAGCAGATATCTTGGATACCTTTGTGCGAAAACCTAAGTGGCCATGGAATGATTGAAACACGATGAGCGGAGCCAACTAGGGCGCTTACTGCCAAAACATACTTCAGGGCTGGTTGGAGGAGATCTCTTAGCTGCTCCTGGGCCACTAGCTCGAAGAGGGAGGGCTTTAGTGGGTCTGTTCCCAGATCATTGAAGAATTCCATGGGCTGTGAGATGTGTCACACTTGTATTTCGCTCTGGTCTTAGATAAACTGGCGCCTCGTTGATAATGCTCTCATGAAGTACACGCTCTCCTTTGTCACAGCGCTTTTATATTTTGGTTGCATTCCAGCCCCTTTCCTCTTCACACCTAGCATTCTATCTACAGCATATCTTATGTTCAACGGATTCCACGCGATGACACCTACCGATGCCGAAATTGCTACTCAGACATTGACTGAAGAGGGCAGTTTTCGTTTCTCATCTTTCTCGGCATCCGACGCAGTGACTCTTGTACGTACTAGTCTGTATCGATGTTGTCCAGGTCGCTTCAAAATAATATTTCCAAGGGCCTTTCTTTACGAAAGCGCTTTCGTGCAACATCTCGTCATTCTAGAGGCAAGGGTTTGGTGATATCTATACAAACAATAGCTGGGCATACACTATTCGCTTGCACAGTCGGAGACTTGGGCCACGTCAGTGGGATAGGTGACGTCAGCATGGACAGTTGGTCGTGCATTGAAGGCATGGCCAATGTTGTAAGGCGCACCGGTCACTCAAGTTTTTATGTGGAGAAAGGTATGAGTGCGATGGGGAAGACACCCAAACAGATGGGCATCCAGGGTGACTTTCGCGTCAATGGGGGCGGTGTGTTTCGTTCACATAAGCATTGACTGACGCTGATTGCGAGGAATCGCAGCTTTTCCTGTCTGGCTAGAGGTGAAGCATTGAGTGTTGCGATCTAGAAACTGATTCAAACTTACGCCCAAAGAATGCTCCGTGTAGCCCGATTGCTATCGTGGCTTGCTATTCTGGTTCCTCGCAAGATGATCACAATGTACGCTGTCACACTCGTGTTGCTGGGATTGCGGAATGACAAGTATAATTCAGCTCGTGGTAACCACCATCCGAGATTACTTGGACAAAATTGCAAGGAACAGTCAGCCCCCAGCTCCAACTATGCCTGTGCCGACTATGATTCCACAGACTGAAAGCAGAGTGCGTATGTCATTCGTGTCTTCAATGAGAGAGCTATTGAAAAAATGATAGGAATGGCTGTCGGATCCCAACAATAACGACTACATTCGACGCCCTGAAACGCCCTATGAGCACAACGAATAGCTTAAACCATACGCGATCTACCGCGGTAATATGCATCCATTGCGCGTAGCGTGCAAACTAATTAACGTTGAACTTTCGCTCGAGTCCAATACTACTCCTCATGTTGCTCCTCATGTTGCTCCTCAGGCTTGATGTACGGCCCCCTAATGAGCCTGATAGTCTCTGGGTGTAAAATAGAATGAGACATTCGAGAGTGACAGAGTATACACGCAACGAACCATGTTTCAAATATATCTGGCGCTGTCCTTGAGGTGTAGTAGGGTCAGCATCTCTATCTGGTTCTCGCAGCTCGAAGCCGGCCTCAACGTAGACTGTGCTGCCTTTCTGGAGTGTTTGCAGATACCTGTTGGAGTAATCGTTGAATGACAACACTCTGTGGAAGGTAGTTGTGGGTCTTGGACGTTCTGGTGAACCCAAGAACATCAACAGTTGGACGTCGCATTACCGATTTCACTCACCGCCATTGGCATCTGGTGGCGGAGGAGGATAATTTTGAGTTGCGACCGTGTAGCTAGACAGACACGGTAAGGACACCATTATGGTTCAGCGAATGAAACACACGTCACGAATTCCTTGGAACTTTTGGTTTGACGAACTTGAGGGTCTACCGCGAGCCGGCCAATGAGCACAAGCTTGGCCAGGTCTACTGCACGGGGAGCACTTGTCGAGAATGCCTATTGGACATGAAATGAGGTCGCAAAATGGATAATGGATAGGAGGAAAGGCCTACGCGAACGGGCAAACGCGAAACAGTAGCACGAAACATAAAGGAAATGTTATGTCTACGTAAAATTTCGCGTCTGAGGAGCGGAGTTTGTTTGGTGTTATTGACAAGAACTCATCAGGTCCCATCCGCCAACATGTCCAGACATAGGAACTTCAGAAACTTGAATATCCGTGGTAATCTCATCTTTTGACATATATATGGTTCTTTGATAAATCTTATTTAGATGAGCTTGACGACGATGCATTGTCGGATGGAGGAGAGGACGATATGACAGATGAGCAACATGGTAAGTCTCGGCCTGACACCAACGTCGAAAACTGTTCATTTCAAGCCGTGTAGCCCAAATGATTTCTAGCTTGGAACAAGTCCGGACGGTTCTTGGGGACGAAGATGCCTCTGGTCTCTCCGATCAGACGCTTAGAGATAGCCTCTGGGAGTATTTTTTTGACGTCGAGAAGACGATCCAGTGGGCAATCGGTTGGTCTATCTGTTTCAGTCTTGTCGGAGATGAGCTGAAGCGTCATCCGTAGAGGAAGAGCAAAGGAGACATGTAGCTCAACAACGCAAAGGTAAGCATCAATCTGGTCTCGTATTCAATCTATCCCCTTCCTTCCGTCTCTGGCTTCTCCTTGCCCTTCTGTCCCTGATGATCATCGCGCACACTCGCATCCTATCGTTGAAATTAACTGGTATCGACGTAAGAAGGTGCATCATCCATTACCTGCCCGTGTTCCTGTCCCAATTCTCCTACCAGACACTCATTCCACGACGCTGACCCTGCTATTCCCATCCAAGAAAATTATGATGATGCACCTAGCAATACGGAATACTATGAACCTGAGGTGCGACCTCGCGTACCTTTGATTGTGCTTGCACAGCAGAATGCCCCCGCGGAGCTGTTGGAACCTGATATTCGTCCGATGAGACCCGCTTTGAGTACGATCACAGAGAAGACAGAACGTACAGAGGCTACCCCACACCGGTACTCCAAAGTTTTCAACACACCCCGACCACTCAGTTCTGCTGCAACATCATCCTATGGGGAGATCATTAGTTCGTCCTACTACGATGTTTTCCTTCACAAATACTCAACATCTTCTAGACCTTAAACATTTCTCTATGAATGACTCGGAGCCCGTTGACCCTAATCTTATACCTGTTTCACCATCTGGATCCGCTCTTCATAGACTTTCTACCTATGAACGCGCGCCCTCTCTCCCAGCTTCAGAATCACGTAGCCCGCAGTCATCACCTCGTCTCCCAAGCGAACCGGTCCCAACCAGCGAAGAAATACCCTCAATTCCTGACTACAACTCGAAATCAAGTAAACAACTGCCTCTCCCTCCACCTCCCAAGAAATCAAAACTGTCCATATTAGCTGCCTCACGGGCTAGTAGTGTGACTAGTCAAAGCCAAAGTTCCAGATCTTCTGGAATCGCGCTTACTGGCTCAGTCAAGACTTTTCCTGCTCTTCGCCCTTCCGCACAGTCTGCCCAACCTCCAAATAGTACAGTTTCACCGTCAGACCCTGGTGAGGAAGGTCGGGAGAGTGCAGAGTTCTCTAATCGAACGAGCCCTGCGCCTTCCTCAACATCATCTCATGTTCGCCGCGCTATCCAGACTGCTTTGAATCAAGAGGTTGATGATCAGCAGGGTAGTTCAAATCACCCATCGCCGCCATCTCGTGTGTCATCAGACCGTTCTAAAACACCGACCCCTTCTCGCCCAGTCGCTGCTGTATCGAAATCCGCAATGCCCTCTTTTCCCGAGAGTCAACTTACCCGCCCACCATCGAAGTTGCTGTTGTTGGCACAAGCCAAAGCTGAAGCGAGCAAAGCTCCTCGGCTACCAAAGCGGACGACAGAGTATCTTACTCCTATCGCGAACGGCTCTACCGTGACAACGGCTATAACGACCTCCTACCAATCGTTGTATAGCCTCACAGATCCTTCACGTTCACAGGTTATTCCCAAACAGTATGTCGTACCTCTATCGCACGTTGCGGGCCCTTCAGACGCTAAGCGATCAAAGTTGGCAATGAAGATCAAGAAAGCCAACGAAATACAATATACGAGACCCGAGGAAGAAGAGGTAGTCGTTCACTCAGCACCCCCAATCTTCTACCCAAAACCAAGTCGCGTTCGTGCGTCGCCTTCGGCATTCGCTTCATTACTTATCGATGACATTCTAACAACCTCTCAAGACAAAGATAAGCGTGGAGCGGTTCACTTCGAGGCAAAAGTGCCGAGACGCAGGGAGGAATCAGATAGGACATCAGCACTGTCAGGCGAGGATTCTCATGAAAGTCATGGAAATCGAACGCGAAGGCTGAAACACACGAAGACACCGGATATCTCACCACCAAATGGCTTCGCTTTTGACAGCCCAAGTCCGGATGATATTATTTTTAACGCGCGGCGCGGTACATCTCTGGGACAACGACAGGATTTCCCGTCCACTTCTACCCCTCGTTCTCCCGGAAAATTTTAGTTTCAACTGAGGACTTCAGTTTTCTTCATTCCTCTTTGTTTTTATGATTATCATCGTTTATTGATTGCATTGTGCCATAATTTGTAGCTGCGAAGGAACGAGAGAAGCAAAGAAAAGCATCGGAACTAGGATCTGCGTCGTCGTCACGTCCAACGTCTGGTATGAGCACACCGAACATACCAGTGCCAAAGAAAGGAGGCCTTCCGTCGAAAAAGGCAGGGACATCCACACCGGTCCGAGGCTTTGATCCGCGTCATCTTGATTTATCTGCTCTCAATATCGCACCACGAGATGAAACTGGCGATGATTTCTCAGAAGAGCCACCGAAAATGAGTTTCGCTAGGGAAAAGTTGATGGAAGAAGCGAAACGCGTAATCGAGGCTGATAACGAAAATACAAAAAAAGGTGTTAGTCTTGTTGTCATAGGTATGTACATCAAAGTGTTTGTCATTGTTCCCTACCGTGAATGTCATTGTGCAGGTCATGTTGACGCCGGAAAATCGACGCTGATGGGTCGACTCTTGTACGAACTCGGTAGACTAGATGAAAAGGCACGAATCGCGAATGAGAGAGGTAGTAACAAGGCCGGCAAAGGTAGCTTCAGCTGGGCGTGGGGGCTAGATGGCACAACCGAAGAGCGAGAAAGGTACAAATTTTACAATGTACTTATTATGGATGGCTCTGATCACAATGCAGAGGAATTACAATGGATATTGCTTTGCAGTCATTGACTACCCCACACAGACAAATCACAATCCTTGATGCTCCTGGTCACAAGGATTTTATCCCTAACATGATATCCGGTGCTTCCCAAGCAGACTGCGCCCTGCTTGTGATTGATTCGGCTACTGGCGAGTTTGAGGCAGGATTCGATCGAGGTGGTCAGACTCGCGAACACCTTCTCCTTGTGAGAAGTCTCGGTGTTTCCCAAGTGATCGTAGCCATCAACAAACTGGATCAAGTTCATGATTTACAGTTATTGTCTTCTCTGCTCCTAATTGCAGTCCTTCTAGGTTAATTGGGATAGTGGCCGCTATGAAGAAATATGTTCACTTCTACGGCCATTCCTCCTGCAGTCGGGATTTCATCCTGCAAAGACGAAATATGTCCCCGTTAGTGCCATGCAAGGCGTTAATCTTGTTGGTTGTCATGGCTCCAGCCCATTGCGAAAATGGTACAAAGGCCCGACGTTGGGTGATCTCCTGGGTAAAGTCGCCCGCCTTGATAAAATATCTATTCCTAAGAATCTTCGGCAGACCTATTGAATCCGCCTACCCGGGATATTGGGGGGCCTTTGAGAATTCCAATCTCAAACGTATTTAAAAACCAAGGCTCCGCCGGAACTGCAGTCTCTGGCAGACTCTGCAGTGGTGTCGTTCAAGTAGGCGAGCGGTTGAGGATCCTACCAGGCGATGAGACTGCTATTGTGAGATGTAAGTGCGTCAGTCATACGAGATGTACCTTACTCAGATACCACCCCCAGCAATCGAGGTTGAGGAACAAAACGTGCCATGGGTCGCTGCCGGCTCCAATGCGACACTATACCTGACCGCGGTCGACCCGATCAATCTGAGCATTGGCAATGTTTTGTGCTCGACGACAGATTTGCCTCCGCTGGTTACCGTATTTACTGCTCGAGTCATTGTGTTTGATATCCAACTGCCTATTACTGCTGGCACATCGGTATGTGGCTTCGAGTCTGAAAATTGTGCCATGACTCACACACACATGATCACAGGTTGAGCTTTTCCATCACTCTCGGGACGTACCTGCCACGATATCAAAATTGATTTCAACGATTGACCGAGCTTCCGGGAAAGTTCTCAAGTCGAATCCTCGGTTAGTAACACAAATATTCTGCCTTGATGTAATTCTGATTGAAAGATCGAAAGAGTGCTCACGAAAAGCACATCTGCTGAGGTGCAGATCATGCTTAGATCCGGCACATTGTCAGGACCATTATCAATCGCGCGGCCCATCCCATTGGAGACTTTTGCTGCCAATAAAGACATGGGAAGAATACTGATACGGCGGGGAGGAGAGACTATCGCTGCTGGTGAGCGTGGTCCACGCTGTTGTCCCAGGAAAGTCTGACGTCGACTACTACAGGGATTGTTATAGATGTAGATCATAGCATGAATTGAACGCAGCGCTAATACGAAACGACCTATATTACGAATAAACCTTGAACACTAGGCAAGCAAATTCCTTTTGAGCACAGGAAAATAGATGTCGATGAACAAAACCATTATTATCAACTGCCTCATTTCATTTCCTTCTCCTTCTCCTTGTCGTGGGAAAATAAGTGCTTCACTTTTCCGAAGAGAGACACTTTCTTCTTCCGGGAATCAGCAGCGACTTTGGAAGCAGTTGACTTTGTTGGCGAATTAGAGGGAGAGCTGGCAGGAAAAGGTTGTGCGGGTTTCTTGGAAGGTGTTGTTGGTGAAGTTGGAGTTTGAAGGTTATTCTCAGCTACAGCTGTCGCAGGCCCATGTCCATTAGTCTGGGGTTCTCTTGCAGGCTGCGTACCATTTCCCTGCACAGCTACTGGCTTCACATTCTCCTCCTTCACATCCACAGGAGAAGAAGCAGGAATCTGCTCATCTATCACTGTACCTGGTACAGCTGCATTCTCCACTGCCATTATTGGGGAAGCAGATTCTAATTTAGGCGTAGAGGTGCCGTTCACTGCTACAATGGTCGAAATTTCAGGTTGGGGTGCCTCTGCAGTTATCACAGGGGCTTCTGACCCTGAAACTTCGTGCGAGGCAGCAACCTCGGCAAAAGGCTCAGAATTTGACGCCGGGGCGGGTAGTGTAGTCACTACTTGTGGCTTGTTAGGAACCAAACCTGCCGCGGCGGATTGTGTCGAAACGATAATATGCGTGGAAGGCTCTTCCGTTGCTAGACCTGGACTTCTGTCCGTTGAAATGGTGGATGCCGTAGATGAAAACACTTCGTGGGGGGCATGTAGCACAGAATCCGCCACAGTTGTGTTGTTCTCCGAGACATTTACAGGAACTATAGTCACGAGAACGTCAGGAGCAAAAGAAGGCTCTGCCGGGGATGGCACCTGTGCCACAGACAAAGGATCTGGGTTGGGAGAAGGAAGAGCGATCTAGTATAGCATGGGGCTGAGGATGGGGCTGTTTGAGCATTGAATATTTACCTGTTCTGAATTAATGGGGTCAAAGCCAACGGTGTCCGCCAGATCTGCAACTATTTGAGAAAGAGGTCCTGAAGCATCCTCCGGCTCACCGGTTGCATTATGAGACCCCGTGGGATGGTCTGCAGAAGACACCAACACAACAGAGTCTGCCTCCAGTGCAGATGAGAGTGGTTTCGGGGGTACAATGTACACATTGTTCAAGTTGCCATCTTGGTCCAACTCCGTTGGTTCGTGTTCTGCGACCATCCACTGTTCATCCACAATAAACTTGTACACAATCTTCTCATCCCGTGGTATTTTAGCCGAGCCTTTGAATCCAGTGGGTCCTTTAGTGAGTTGCATGGACGACGACCACTGAAAGCGGGTCGGTTTCACCCATGCGAGAATTGAGGTAGTCTCACCTGATCGAAAGTGCCGGTGACTATGACGGTGTTAGGCTCAGTGTGCGGCCTAGGTCAAACATAAGCGATAAGAAGGTTGAATCGGTATCTTAACTTCACCATTGGAATAAGACTTCATGCAAGTCGGTCATGTTGTGGAATGGGGAAGGGGACGAGTTTGAACGCGAAAACCCTCGGAGGCTTTATGAAGATTGAATGTTATATATTGCACATACGTTGCACATGTTTATCATTCCATGCGTCCAGATTTTGGGTCCATATCATCCAAATGTCGTTCAACGATATCGCTCGTGATGAAGAGCTCGATATCCTAAATCCTCTCCGCCATTTCATGGAACAACCCCAGGATAACGACGTCGATCCTGGAACAGAGCTCTCCACCGTGCTTCCTTGTCAACCACATTCGGTTCAGAATGAGATCCTCGAACTTTATTTCGTAAATGACGGTGATCCCTTACGGCCTTCAGTTGCGATAAGACTCTCTGTGGATGCATCACCTGGTTGTGGAGGGATTTCTTGGCCTGCCGGACAGGTCAGGACGATGAATCTCGCTGATCAAATGTTCATCTTCTGCGTTCGTCCAGGTACTATCCAACTACCTCGCTAATAAAGGCCCAGACTTCGTCAAGGGCAGAGCCATTCTCGAACTAGGCAGTGGGACTGGCCTCGTAGGCTTAGTCGCTGGAAAACTAGGTGGAAAAGTGTGGATAACGGACCAGCTGTTCGTTTCTGTTATTTAACACCATTGGTCGTTATAACGATTGTCGACACCTGACAGACCTTTGCTTGACATTATGTGCCGGAATGTGAAATCGAATAATCTGGAGTCGAGTGTGACTGTATCCGAGTTGAACTGGTCTGCTTCATGTTTGGCAGGATTCGAAAGAAGCTGTTCATGAGCTTAGTGTCCAGGGGATCTCCACTTCCCACCGAGGTTCCTCGTCCCAACTTGATACTGGCTGCAGATTGTGTATATTTTGAGCCAGCATTCTCTCTTCTGGTTCAAACATTATCCGACCTGGCAGATTCAACGACGGAGGTTCTGTTCTGCTACAAGAAGCGGAGAAAGGTGCTCCAGGATCTCATCTTACATTTTTGTTTCTTTACTGTTTCCTGCCAGGCTGACAGACGTTTCTTTGTGTTGTTGAAGAAGACATTCTCTTGGAAAGAGGTATTTGCGTGCTGAGGTTTATCTGAAGGCTGAATGTACACAATGGTTTAGGTCACCGATGATCCAAACCGTCAGATGTACAACAGGGATGGGATAAGCCTGCTACGGCTATTCAAAACAAAATCTCATTGATTAACCCACCGGTGCGCATTTGAAAAAGGGGTGAAGAATCAGATTGTTTCTGACAGTATATAATATAAAAATGCATCGGACCATAAGTAGGCAATGTAACTTCATTCATTCCCGCAATCTCAACATCCCCGATCATGCAGCATGCCACAGACAACATAAATCGAGACCCAATGATAGGTATGAGTTCCACTCTAATGGTTGTAGCCTTGTGCGTGTATCCCAAATAAATCGCAGAGTATTGACCTCTCTCAAGATGTCTAACCCCTACGGTGCAATGGTTTTAATCTGAAAACGCATTAACATCGAATTGAATGCCGGTAAGACACCCACCCATACCTGGAGGCCATGGATATTCTCTATCTCTAGCTTCAATGCTTCCGTGACTAGTTTATGCTGTTTCACAATAGACAATCCGTTGAACGTCTGACTTGCAATTGTAATTGCGTAGAAAGTGCCGCAGCCCCCTACAAGGCTGAATCAGTATATTCGACTTGCGTAACCGCAATAAGCTAACCAGAAACATCTTGCACTTGCAGCTGAGAGGGTGACAACTTTTCCGTCAACTTGGTATGGATGGCCTGTTCGCCTTCTGACAGCGGTGGTCGTGCGGGGGCCGTCAACGTTAATCGTATAGCACTGCTACTGAATCGTTGAATACCGGAAACATAAGGAATGAGACGTCGAGAAGCTATGTAAAACATTCCGGCCAAAGACCGTCGTCGAAGTGAATCTAGAGTCTATTATGTAACTGGCAAAAAATATTCTTATCACCATGCTAAGGGTAGGAATACGAAGGTCTACCCGTGGCGTACTGTTGCATTCGCCATGTGTGCCCAGCTTGTGGTTTAAACCACTCTCCATCTGTGCTGGTTACAGGGCGACGCCCAGCGGTATCCATACTCTCGCGTTAACTAACCTTGCAGGGAATTTGACGCGATCCTGCAGACAAGCCACTACACCATGGCCAAAGTTGCGCTTTCCAAAGACTCGCCTCTTTTCCACTAATAATGGTCCTGCTGCTGAGGGTTCACTGCCGGTGTTGTCGTCCCGATCTGTTGGGGCGTGGCTTATGGTGTCGTCAACTCTGGTATTTGCCATCATCGTAGTAGGTGGCATCACTCGCCTGACGGAGTCAGGCCTGAGCATCACAGAATGGAGACCAGTTACTGGGATTTTGCCGCCGCTGACTCATGAGGAATGGGTAGTGGAGTTCGAGAAGTACAAAGGCACCCCAGAGTTTAAGATGTATGTGTTTTGCTGTCAGAGATCTCGTAACACCTGACTTATATCATACCGAGGCTTAATTCCTCTGCTTCACTCGATGACTTCAAATTCATCTACCGCATGGAATGGGGTCACCGTATCTTAGGACGCTTGATTGGTGTCGTCTTTGTCGGTCCTCTCATTTATTTTGCTGCCAGAAAGAAGATATCCGGAGGCATGCTTGCTAAAATGACTGGCCTTGCTGCACTCATCGGTGTCGAAGGATTTCTCGGGTGGTACATGGTTCAATCTGGTTTAGTGGAATCCATCATGGACACGCCAGGCGCAGTGCCCAGGGTGTCGCAATACCGTCTGGCAGCTCATCTGGGAACGGCTCTTGCGTTGTACGCAGGAATGTTTAGTGCAGGCCTGGCCACAATCAAGGAATGGAAGTTCAGCAAAGGTGCAGACTGGAGTGGCGTCAAGGGAATTAGCTCCTTTCAATCCATCTTGAACAATACCTCTGTCCGAGCGTTTAAGATTCAGGCATGGACAATCACGAGTCTCGTGTTTTTGACCGCATTATCAGGTGAGGGGTATTTATTTTGCTTGTTACGCTGGTAGCTCATAACTCGTAACTTTAGGCGCGTTTGTAGCTGGTCTGGATGCAGGATTACTCTATAACGAGTTTCCTCTTATGGGTGGTCGTCTCGCACCTCCGAGCAACGAGCTATTCTCTCCTGCCTACGCGAAGAGCGCCGATAAATCTGACTTGTGGTGGAGAAACATCTTTGAGAACCCTACTACCGTGCAGTTCGATCACCGTGTCCTTGTAAGTTGCCGTCATTTGGCTTATATCATTCTAACATTCTCTTAGGCCACAACCACGTATTTTGGCACAGCACTTCTATACGTGCAGACATTCCGCCCGGCGTTGCGGGCTGTTCTGCCCCCAATGACATGTACGGCAGTCGCCGCTGCTTTTGCAATGGCTAATCTTCAAGTTCTCCTTGGAATTTCGACTCTATTGTACCTCGTTCCTGTCCCATTGGCTGCAGCCCACCAAGCAGGAAGTGTGATGCTTCTCAGCGCCGTGATGCATATCCTAGTCACATTACGAAAACCAGGACTGGCTGCGCGGTTATGGAGACAAGCGAGTTCAGTAGCGCGAAAATAGATCAAGCTTTGTGAAGGATAGTAAAATAATAGTTCATAATACAACTCAACCACACCGCATTCAGTCAAACCACACAAGGGATGGAATTTAAGGGAGAGATAGAAACCAATATATAATACAATCTATTCACCCATTTGTACATCTTCGTCGGTGGTCGTTGCCAGAGGTGCAGGTGCAGGTGCATCTGTTTGTTTTGGGATCATTGTCTTTAAGAAGGGTTCCACAATCTCTCCTTCCAGGATCCTGAATGGTCCGCTCGGAGGCACTACTTTCTCGTGGGGACTCGCTGGCCCAACAAGACCAATCGACGTGTTGTTGATATTAAGCTCTTTGTCTTGTTGGAGGGTCTCACGGAGGGCATGGAGTCCATGTCTGATCAGGTCTTCCAGCGAACCTATTTCATAGGTACGGTTGGCAATCAGCTTGGATCAAGCAAAACAAAAGTACGTACAATCTGCGAAGCTTTCGTAGTGCTTCTCCAAATAAGTCTTCGCGCTCTGACTCCTGGCACCGATCGAGATAGCATAGTACTCATACGAGTTCCCTGACGGTGAGAACTCGTATAGATGAGGACCAGATTCGTCCTGCCCGATGACAAGGAACCCGACACCGTACGGACGACGGCCATATTCTTGAGTGTTTACTTGAGCCTCTGGTTGTGCATTAGACAACATAGGGGTATATTGAGATCAAGATGACGAACTGTCGGCAATAGCTGAAACGAGCCGATTGACTGGAACAGGACGGTTGAACACCATCTTCGACGACATTGCCTGTTGTCGCATGAAGTTACTGCAAGGAGATCTGCTCAATGTCTGAAGAATCATGACATTGAACGACAAATACCTCAATACTCGTGCATCAGATGTCAATCCTGCGATGGCGATTCCAATGTGGTCGTCTATCCGGAACATCTTTTGCTGGTATGAGGCCAGCTCACCCGTCGATCGCTGTCATTCCAGAGTCATTCAGCATGCTGGATAGTGATCAAATTGTGTTTCAAAGATACCTTCAAGGCGAGGAGCACGGAATGCGTCTTGGAACGCAGGCCTACTGCCGCTGACCCCTGCTTTACGGCCTCCAAGGCATATTCGACTTGGTGCAAGCGACCCTGAGGAGAGAAAACGGTGTTATCTGAATCATAAGTATTCCTGAACTGTAAAAGTATTAATGGCACGTTGAAGACATTGTGGCACGTAAATCGCACGTACCATAGTGGTCGGTAAGGTCAGTGTCCTGGGTGACGCGTCGACGCTTTCACTGTTCACGTGATATAATATTACGTAATTAACATCTCCAGAGGTCGAAGAAAAAGTAGCCTTTTGGCGTATTCGTCTTCACGATGTATACCGTACAAATCAGAGAACATGTTACCGACCCTTTTTATCTACTCGCCACTCTTTGAAAATCCCATCCAAGCTCTTGTAAACGAGATGCGATGGCAAACACCTAATAATCTCTCCCACTCGTTCCTCGGCCGCAATTTTACCTGTATCAGGTGCTGCTTTTTTCGCATATTCCACGGTCATGCGGAACAACGCAAGTACAGCGAGAGACACATGGGTTTGCTGAGCACCATGTGCAGAGCCTGGTGATAAAGCTGACAGAAGGGGTCCTGAAACATTGGGTGCAGATATAGCTTGCCCAGACTGGTAAGAAGGCGTTGCACGCTCGCCGCGAACAAGGCGCAAGAGAATTTCCAAGATGTTGTCTGTTTCTGTCATATGTGTTTTTAAGAACCGCTGGCGCTCATTCGGGTTCCCAACTGGCGAATTCGTTGCCCAGCCCTCCAGCACAGTCCAAATAGTCGGAGGCTAGAAAAGGCAAGGAGCCAAGATCAGCAGAAAGTTCGTTAAACTAGGAAATTCAGCCGCACTGGGTCAGGATCAACGACTTGTATCTTCTTCTCCCATCCTTCAGCGGCTTCCCCTGCGACCCAGAACATCCGGCCAAACATACTTTTGAGCCATTCTTGGATATCACCCGATTTCGCCCACTTAGGCTCTGATAATGGTCGTGCGGTATCCAGATGCACAAGCATAGTCAATGAAGACGGTATGGTTGTTTTTGAGAATGGGGGTAGCGTGCAGTCAGATTCCGGGGCTTCGTTCAGCGTTTCAAGGGGCAGATATGACTTGGTCGCGTCTGAAAGACCTTCCAGCTACACACAGAAAATTAACACCGGGGTGAGGCACGAGAGGTAGCAACAAACTAGAATCCCTTTCAGTCCATCATCGCCCTGCCTATCGATATTCATAATGACTTCAATACGGCCCTCCTGGCGAAAAACTTTGAGAGATTCAACGACCTCTGCATCGACGACCATGCGTCGATTTCCACCAGCATACGATATCGACAATCGATTCGCAGATGGTGTTCTCCCTGCCTTCACCTCCGGCGATGTCATACCCGTAGGAGGGGACTCTCCAAACGTCGACGTCGACGACGTGGACAGAAGCTTATTCGATGTCGGCGGAGATGTGGGGTGCTCGATGAACTCCACTTGTGTGGCTTCCATATCGCCAGTTTGAGTTTGAGCTTGACTTTCTTGGATATGAGTGTCTTGGTCTTCATTGTGGCCGTTGACAATTGTTGCACCTCCGTCTTCAGATGGTGATGCTGCTTCCACATTCAGAAGAGTGGCCTCTGCCGAAACCGATTCCAAAGACTTGACTGCCACCCCAGCATGGGATAATAAATCCGAGACCTGCACATCGGGCAATCCAGAATGATCAGCAGATTGTTCTTCACTGTGTGCAGAAAGATCATGATGAGGAACGTAACCCAAAGCAAAAAAAGCATCAGGTACAGACACGGGTGCAGATGACACAGGAATGTCATTTTGTGATGAAGAAACATAATCGGAAAATGAAGGCTCAGATGGCATAGAGGGTGCAGAATTAGAGACAGCGACAGCAGAAGACACATTGCTATCAAGTGCAAGCATGACTTCGTCAAGCTGTGTCACAACTGAAGGCGCAGAATCAACAACATCATCCGGATGCTCATCCAGAGCAGTTTTTTCCACAGAAGCATCATCAGACGTAGGAGCGTCAAGCTCATCGGGAGCCACGGATATCCTGTTTTCCACAGGGACATCACCATCGTGCTTTTCAGCCTGGTGCATAGGAACGACACCTTCCATCGCCCACATTTCTACATCAGTATCACTATGAGTGCCTTGAGAGCGAGAAGTCAGCAGTGTGCGCGCAAAGGCGGCCTCCTTGTCCCGTATGGGACGGCAGGAGGATTATCCACACTAAAGTAGTGATGCACAACAATGTAAATTCGGCTCACCTTCAACAATCGCTGGGCTGCCGTCGCCGGTAACAGTCTCAGCATCGCCGTCAGCGGTGCCATCATGCTCATGGGCCTCCAATATTTGGTTCACACATAGACGATCCCCACCTTCCCCATCTTCTGGTTCACCAGCAGGATGAAGCTCGCTCTCAGCTTCAGCTTCCTCCTCACCCTCGACAATAGCAGCCATCAACCAGTCAGCTTCACTCGCTGTCTCTGCAATGCTGGGCGCCACACTAGCTGCAACACTAGACCGATCATCACTCGTCCCACTCCCCATCGGGGGAGGCGGAAATCGCGCTCTACCTTCCTCTAAATCTCCATCGTCATCTTCCAGCTTTTTTCGCTTCCCCTTCCTCGAGTCAGAAGGCATCACTCCAAAAGAAAAAGAAGACGAGTTGTGTGGGATAGGGTGAGAATCGTCAGCCGTAACAGGCGTATGGAAATAGATGCGAATCCTTGAAGGGGGCGGCGTAAACGCGTTGACCTCAGCAAATGGTTGCGCAACAGTGTCTGTCGAAACCACTTCCTGAACGACAGGAGGATCTCCGGTACTAACGTCATTCTCACTATTGAGAGTACCCTCCAACTGAGCAGGTGCGTCTTCAGTTACTGGGTTCAAGGCCTCATCGTCCATCGTCTCCTCTTTCACAGTGGCCTGAGAGTTAACAGATATATCAAACGTTTCTTCCTCCTTTATTTCAGATTTGATAGGGACTTCCAAGGGTAAATTACCCCAAGTCCAAGATAACTCGCGAATTTCCAGGCCAACAATCTTAAAATCGGTGAGCGTCCGTCTGTTTTCGTCTTTCTTACCAACACTGCCAAAACTCGAAGACATCTGCCCATCCTTGGTAACAAATGTGGCGCTCCCGCTTCCATCGTGCCGTCCGCCTCTGTTCCCATGAGCTTGACCGCGGTTTCGGAAGGAGGAATTCTGATGTCCATATCCCCCCCCTCCACTCGTGAAGGAGCCACCTCTTCGATGTTGGAAATCTTTCCCAAAGTTCCCTCGCGATCCGTGTCCTCTCGATGGACCACCAGACCCACCACCGCCTCGACCACCGCCACCGTTACCGCCCATATAACTGCTTCCTCCCCCTCTTCCACGTCCTGACATGCTCCCTCTAGCTCCAACCATCGACGAGCCCCTTGCCCCCCTTGTCACCCCAATGGGGCCACCCCTTCCACCTGAAAGTCCTCCCCGACCTCCCATGTGATTCATGCCAGGTGGTCCACCACCACGGCCCAATCCCGCGTAGGGCCCCATGTTCTGTGCTGGTGGTGGCGGAGCCTGGAATTGCGGTTGTGGCGGTGGCGGATGATGCTGGGGCTGGTTGTGCCGATTCGAGTTGGGTCCATCAAAGCGCTGCCGTTTCGCTGGTGGAAGGTGATGGGGCGGCGTGTGTTGGATGTGGTGACGTGATTGTTGAGGTTGTGGCTGGTGTTGCTGCTGGGGCTGTACGTGTTGAGGAAAATACTGCTGTTGGGCCTGCTGGGCCTGGGGATGAGGATATGCAGGTTGGGCCATGGGCTGAGGCGCGGCAGGGATGGTTTGGGGGAGGTATTGTTGCGGGTAGCCAGCGGTGGGTTGATATGGATTGTAACCAGGCTGGGCCGGTGGCTGGGGGGGTGCTTGGACGATAGGAACACTTGGAGGATGGTACTGGTGTTGGTGCTGCAATTGCTGGTGCTGTAGCTGCTGTCGCTGCCAGTTTTGTTGGTTGCCATAGCCGTAGTTAGCGTACAAAGCACTTTGCTCAGCTGGTGGTCTCGGAGGAGGTTGTGGTTGTGGGGCACTCCATTGAGGATTATATTGGGCAGCTGGAGGAGGCTGTGGATGAGGTGGCTGTTGATGTGCCGCTGCAGCCGCCCAATATGCAGAGTAGTCCGGTTGGGCTGGTTGAGGAGGTGGAGGACCTGGAGGCAAAGGGGGCTGCTGTGGGGTGTAACTAGGCTGAGGAAGGAACGGATTTTTGTTCATTTTCCGATTACAACGCGCTCAGACGTCGGTAAATATAAATCTAAAGAAATCTATGCATCCCGCTGTCAGCTGGTATGTCGGAAACAAGTTGTGTGACTCACTGAGAAACGAATGTCGCCGCCCGTTATTTAGATCCTTCCTGAGCGTTGAGAGAGTTCGCAGGAAGGCTCTGGACTTGATAACAGAACGAATTCGAGTCCTTCTGACTTAAGATTGACTCCACTTGGTTGAAACAAATTTGCTCAAGCGAACCTGAATTCAAACTCCGAAAGGCAGCTCCTATTACATATACTTGTATGTACGATAATCTTACAGCCGTCAGTATTTCTCCTCGATTACAGCTCCATTAGGTGCTCCAGGTAATCGAGGGGCAAGGTTCTTGGCTTGAGCTGCTTTTTTGCGCTTTCGGTGTTCAGCCAACCGCACTTCAGCCCATGTCAGCTAGAAAAAAACCTCAAGAATTCACTTGACTCAACTTGCAAAATAGTCTCGGTGCAAAGCATATCGTTCATGGGTAGGTGTGGGCGTGGGCGCGGGAGAGGGTGACACGGATAACGAGCTTGGAACAGATTTTGACGCTTCTTTCTCGTCATCCTTCTTCGGATCATCCTTTTGGCTCATCTCCTTAGCCTTCTTCTTTCTCTCCAAATTCTTCCGCTGTTTTTCTTCCCACTCTTCCTTGACCTTAGCGATTTCGTCTTCTGTTACTCCTGTACTTCGCGTCTCATTTGCACTAAGGATTGTAGCAAATCCACTGTCTGTGAGATGTCCAGCACAGGTGTAGAGGAAATCGACAGTATTGACCGTGGCAAGCACAGTGGTGGTAGGTTTATAGCATACGTAGCATGCCTTGGCCGTTCCAGCCGTCTATCTCCATGTCACTATGGACGTATATCGATAAGATTGAGGTTCCCTGCGGAATGACTTACTCGCTTGTAGTAAACGTTAGTGAACGACATGAGTGTAGGTTCAAAACAATCTGACGTAGTAATACGCAAGAAATGACTCGCGCGCCTATCAAGTAAACATCAAGTTTATATACATGCCAAACAGTACAGCAGGCGCGGTTTCTTCAACAAGTCACAGTAAGGACAGCGAGGACGCAGAATTAGACGAAAGTTTAAACAACATTCCAAGATATCTTTGAATTGTGAACACTCAGTAGTACTATAATACCCCAGTACAACTCCAGTATGTACATAATGCAAGATTTGACATTTGAGCGGCTCAATCTCAACCAGCTCAGCTCAAGAATTTTTTCACATATGGGTTGCAAACACAGGGCTCTGTATGCCAGGCTCCAGCTGCCAGGAGCTCGTACGCTAACATTGGTACTGCCAAATTTGGCAGGGGGTGTAACCCATTCTTGCGTCTCAGTACAGAATTGCCTAGCCACCCTCAAAAATTCAGGAAAAATCACTGATAGAATATTGAGATGGTATACATGTTAGTATAAAAATAGCGAGCATGCTGGAACAGAAGTCCGACTCCTGGGCCTGCACTACCGATCCTATCACCAGTCCCAGTCAACTTCTATCTCACAGATTATCCAACTCTCATCCACCACAGACGCTATCATCGTAATGTCGACCGCCGGAAAGCCCATAAAGTGCAAAGCCGCAGTCTGCTGGGGTGCAGGGGAGCCGCTGAAGGTCGAAGAGATAGAGGTCGCTCCACCTGGTCCTCACGAAGTTAGAATTCACATTCTCTATTCCGGTCGGTCCTCTATTACTTCCTTGACGGGGAGTTTAATTAATGGGGATCATTGATGATCGATGACAGGTGTATGCCACACCGATGAGTACACTCGCAGTGGCCAGGACCCTGAGGTGTGTCTCGATCTGATAACTGATGTTTGCAGCAAAACTTTTAACCCACTGAGAATTAGGGTGTGTTCCCAGTCATCCTTGGCCACGAAGGGGGAGGAATAGTATGCTGATCGCCACTCTTTCTGATCCTTACTGATCAATGAGATAAGGTCGAATCTATCGGCGAAGGTGTGACCAGCGTCGCTGTTGATGACCATGTCATCCCTCTCTATACTGCAGGTTCAATACGACTGTTACTGTGATCTTTTGGATGCATCTAATTTGTCTCTTCCACAGAGTGCCGCGAATGCAAATTCTGCCAGAGTGGGAAAACGAACCTATGTGGCAAAGGTGATTATTTTCTTGCGCCAGTTTAATCTCCATCTTAACAGAAAGCTGCAGTTCGTACAACCCAGGGCCAGGGTTTGATGCCCGATGGTACCAGACGATTCTCTAAAGACGGAAAGCCCATTTTTCACTTCGTCCGTTCCCATACTGCTGTTATTTTTAGCCAACTAAATATCTTGTCATTCTACAGATGGGCACTTCCACATTCTCCCAGTACACTGTCGTTGCTGACGTCTCTGTGGTCGCTGTAAATAAAAAGGCCAAACTTGACAAGGTCTGTCTGCTTGGTTGTGGAATCACTACAGCCTGGGGTGCAGTCGTCAAGCAACCCGGTATCAGTACGCCGTTCCTAATGTTTTTCTACCCTCTTACTCAACTCATGTGATTCTTAGAGGGTTCTTCTGTGGCAGTCTTCGGGTGTGGTGCCATTGGGCTGGGCGTCATTTCTACTTCCCGACTTGTTGGCGCAAGCCGCATCATTGCTGTCGACACGAATCCTATAAAAGAATCCGTGGCGAAGGAGTTTGGCGCCACAGAATTCATCAACCCCCTGCAATTAGCTGAGGGAACCAGGATTCAGGATCATCTCATTGCTGTGACCGAAGGGGGGTTGGATTTCACATTTGACTGTACCGGGAACGTAGGGGGCTCATCTTGTATTATATTGCAATCCTCTTTTGACTGCCTACCTAGGTGAATGTGATGAGAGCAGCGCTCGAAGCTTGTCACAAAGGGTGGGGAGTTTCGACTGTAATTGGTGTGGCAGCCGCCGGACAGGAGATCTCGACTCGTCCGTAAGTGGGGGGAAACTTCTTTAGACACAAGTCATCATTGAAATGCTATGTGATACCTAGCTTCCAATTGGTAGGCGGAGATAAGCGCGAGTAGTAATTGCTTCAGGACTGACCTTTTTCTCTAGGTCACCGGTCGCACCTGGCGCGGCACTGCATTTGGCGGCGTCAAAGGCCGGACAGAGATTCCCGGGCTCGTTGAAGGTTAGCTATATGTTCTTAGTTCTTGATCCATCGCTGATAATCTTTTTCATCAGACTATCTCAGGGGCACGATCGAAATAGACAAATTTGTCACGCACGAACGCAAGTTTGCTGAAATAGACGAGGCATTTCACGATATGCATGTATGTTGTATCATTACGATGTTTTCCGTCGCACATCACTTATGGCACGTAACCTTCTACAATTGTAGTCTGGCGACTGCATTCGATGTGTTGTTGACATGGCATAAAATGCATGTTAAGAGGGTTGAGACAATCACAACGGATTTATTCGTATATTGCTGAAACTGAGCCTCCGTCGTATGTATATTCGAACCCCCGGTAAATCATAAAGATGCACAATGTCGCGCCATCCGAGTCTAGGAATGAATCAAGTGCTCCATGCATGATAGGGTATCTGTAATCAGACAATCCTTCGCTTCCCATCCCCAAACAAATCCTCTTGCACTCTACACCCCTTGGTCAATCATCACCCTGGGCTTCGTCCCCAAGATCGCCCGCCAGAGCACTACAAGAGCTGCACGTACCTCTCGTCTCCTGACACCGCTCCTCCTCCACAACGCACGCACCACCGCAACAACACAAACAAGAAACGACAGGTCCAAGCACAACCGTCGTATAACAATCGATGTTGGCGAGCGGTTCTCATTCCGCGCGAAGAAAGTTAGAAACTCTCGCAAGGTGTGTGACAAGGGGTTCAGGACAAACGACCACAATCCCAAATCATCAATGTCCCAGTGAGGACTTCGCCCGGCGGTGGGACTCCCACGACCTCGACTAGGCGAGCCGATTGCTCCAGGTGTATAAGATAAGTGTGATCGTGAAAGATTCGTTAGTGTTTCCAGGGACTCTAGGCGTTCAGCCAGTGCTGCCATGTGCCCCTGTACATTTTCAATCGCGTGCTCTAACGTTAGTATAGAAGCCGGGCGGATTGGCTCATATTGCACAGGACGCGGCGGTGTTTGACCACTATATTGATGCTGAGCGTGATAAAGGTGTGTTGGTGTCGTCGTTTCCCCTCGAGAGGACCCCGAAAACTGACCGACATAGGAACTTGACGTCGGTGGATATGATGTTGACGGTGCTGGTGAAGCTTTTGCGAAAGCCGAGGGTGTCTCAAAACTAGGGAGAGGTTGAGTGGGCGGGATGCGCTGGGCTGGCGGAGGAGACATGACGAGAGACGCTGTCATGGGTGTACGGTATCTTTGGGAAGATAAGGAAGACTCTGGACGGTAAGCTTGAGACATGGCCGGTTCGACGTGGACGGCTGGGAGCTCGTGTGTCTCATCTTCTGAATCTTCCTGGTCCGAACCCGTCCCATATTGTTCTGCTTGGCCTCTCGGTAGAGGAGGGCCTACGTGAGGGTGTCGAGTGGGATTGACATCGTCGGAGGCTGTGGATCCGGATGAATCAGAGCCAGGTGATTTGGAGAATGACCCTGTCCATAAGATTAGCTTAGAATTTGTCGCCAGTTTGTAGAGGTATGTACGGCTCAATGCGATATTAGAAGGGTCGCCACCGTACTCCTCCAGTTCCTGCACGAGCGACATGGCAACTGTCTTGTCGGAATATTTCCGTAATACCTAAAGTAGAACATCATTCCTAAAGGGTTGAGAAACTGAAGATAAAGCCTGCCTTCAGGAGTGCGTCGACATATAACCATTTTGCTTCATATGGGTCCACATCCTTGTGCTTAGCCCATGCATCCCTGCCATTGCGTCAACTCTATTCGAGAACCAAACAGCGCTAGAATCACCATTTTGCACGTCCAAGCATATCCCACATGCCAGGCCTCGGTGACTTGACATTTCCGACAGTTGCTGTAAGGGTCAGAAAGACGACTCCAACTGATGGTGCGGAAAAGTACCTTGCTTATACAAACTATAGTAAGTGTATTTAGGTGAACACAACGCCCTGCTGTTATTTTGAGCGTCTCCCACCTGTACATCGTCAATTTCTCCTCATAGTCTGTTTGTATAGGGCCTGTCTTTGGCAACCCCTGGACAATTTCCACCGCACGATCAAACTGGGCGTCAATGAGTATGTGACTATCCATTGACGGGATTTACATGAAAGATCGTCAGAAGGATACGTTACAATCAAGAATGTTAAAAGAGGGCGGAGTGAATTCAAAAAGCAGATAACATAAGATAAATATATGAAAACAACAGGAAAGTGGGCATCGGCTGACAAATTGTGACAATGCACTGACAGTGAATAATATTTGAATAATATTCCACCATTGCAGGTGTATTTTCTTCTCCCTCTGTACTTACAGCACACCAAGAAGTTCACCTTTTTAAGTGAACCAAAAACTTTGTCAAAATTTGTGAGTTCAGGAATAATTTCAGTGAAGTCTCAGACCACCTGAAATGGGAACAATTTCAGGGAACTGTTAAGAGCTGATCTCAAAAGGATGATGTTGGACTTCCAGCTGGACCTAGTTGACAGTTGTTGGAGGTTGCAAGAAGAAACAGAAGGGGAGAGAGAATCTAGCAGAGTTCTGGTATGGAGTCCACTAGGCGGAACACACCAAGTGAAAGGGGACAGAAAGGACTTGGCTTCAACTTGTAAGAAGTTGTGCCCTTCTCCTCATCAAGTGTCCTAATTCCAAGACAAGGGTAAAGGAGGGGGATATAGTTCCAGAGGTTTTCCAGAGGAGGATGAGATAGAAGTTGAGGAAGACTTAGGTGAGGATTTTGAGTTAACTTGGTTGATTTACAAACTGCCTAATACAAGATGGAAATGGCTACATTAAATACTAAAGTCCAGAAGCAACTGGAATTACCAAAAGGCAGTGATAGCTAGTAACCGGCCTTCTGAGGCAATGACCTGGAACTGTTTTGTCATATTGGAAATAAGGGAATTTCATTGCCAGGCATGCTGCAGATAGGAGGTGCAAGGCAGCCAGAAAAGTCAGCAGAAAATGATTGGAAATCCAGTTGGAGGAATCAGTCTTGACAGTATTTCCCTCTTAGTGCTGAGCCTACGAGACATGTGAAGGTTTGAGTGTAAGAGTGCCTCTTACATCAGCATTGCATTATCACATGTTATTCTGTTGGTATATAGTCTACACTTTGAGTACTTGCACTGTATCTTAGTTTCCCCCCTTGAAATATACTAAGTTCCTTACATGTTTCTGTGCCCATGAGTCTCGAGGTTGGAAGCTCCGGCTTCCTTCCGCTTTTTTTTTGTAATGAACTTACTATCCACACTCTACTCTCTCACACACACTCTTTTCCCTGAAACACCGCTGACCCTGAAATTACCAGAATGGTCAGTTTTTTCACACCAACACTGTACTTTGACAACACCGGACTACCTGCTCGCTCACTGCTCGCTCACTTTCCCCCACCTCACTCTGCTTCCCCTGATGACTCGAATGATGCCTAACCTACTATGATCTACAACCATGCATTGCCAGCCCCTTCATCACCACCATCACATGCCACGTCACAGTTGTCAATGGCATCAATGTTGTTGATAACCATGATGTGACTGGTTTTCCAGCATGTCCAACTGCTCAGAACTCACAGAACTCACTTCCAGCTCAACCCACTGCACCCAGCTACCTCCACAGTCCCTCCTCTTGTGCCCTGAACCCGCCGTTACACTGCCATGTCACAGCCAACAACGGCAACAAACCCAGCTGCAACTGGCCCAAAAACAATGACTACAGCCGCATCTAGCACCCAGACAACCACCACCACTGCAGGTACCCCCCAGCAAGCCCTAAATGATGCACGGAGCCCATCTACAGCCCAGGAAACAGTGTTACACACTCACGTGCCCACACATTCATTTGAACTCGCCGTCTGCTCGACAGACGACTCCCACCAGCCCCATCTTCCCCAACAATGACCTATTCAGCATCCCACATCACCCTGCCACCCCCTGCACACCCCCTTGAGCCCTGACAAACCCCTCAATTTGCCCCATTTCACTGCCATGTCATCGTCGACACTCCTGTCGACAACTCCCAAAACTACTGCACTGTCCCACTCTGCACCATGGGCCACATCTCAGAAATGATGGAATACGCTACCAAACCCATCGGAACACCCCGTTCACTGCCCATCTGCCATAGCTCACCCCAGCTCAGCTGGAGACGAGCCATTTCACCACCACCTATGTCCCACACCCCTGCCACGTCACCACCGACATCAATGACACCCACAACATCAAAAACCACCACCACCGCTCTGCCCTCAGTCTCAAAACCTCGACGGCTATGCATGCACCTGGCAGCTGACAACAACAGTCTACAGTGCAGCAAGCCGAGTTGCAAAATGATGAGCAAACGTGTTCATCACAACACATTGTCTACTCAATGGAACCACCCTGCCAGCCCCACCATCTCTAATGATGATCCAGAAGCCTGCCCACACACCCCAGTCCCCCCCTCCTTGACCCCCTTGCCCCCATTAGCCACCATGGACCCACCAGACCCTCCATGTCATCGACAACATGTCCATTGACGACGACTGTATCCCCTGCTCTGGCCCACTCTGGACCACGAGCTGCAGCCAAGGAACGACAGGTTTCAGACCTCAAGTGCTCAGTTGTCCTGCCCTATGACACCTTTTTTTGACCTCAATGCCATGTTGGCATTGTCATTGGCCCTTCTACAATGTTTGACAATGCCTGGCTCTCAAAACCCACTCCTTCCACCCTTTGTCCCCAATGATGACCTCAATGACTCTCCAACCCTCGTCTTTTGATGATGGCAGCCTGTCGCTTGCCTATGCCAACCTCCCTTCGCCCCAAATCCTAGTCTTTTGATGGTGGTGGCCCCCATTCACCCCCAATGGCATCATTTGCCCACACTGACCTCTGTTCACCCCCGACCCCTCATCTTTGGATGACAATGGTCCCCATTCACCCAACAAAGCCTGTCATTTGCCCCCAGCCCTCGTCTTTCAACAGTGGCAGCCCCCATTCACCCCCAAAACTCCATTGTTTGCCTACACCAACCTCTGTTCACCCCCAATCTGTCGTCTTTGGATGACAGCAGCACCCAGCTCACCTGAAACCTCCCAGAAGGATGCCATTTCACCACCATCTGCATGCTACACCCCTGCAACATTGCCAACAATGCCATTGACTCCTGTTGACACCCACTGTTCATTCCCCACACCCACCGTCACCCCCCGCAGTCTCCATCTTATGCCCCCCACCTCTCATCCCATGCCCTTCAAGCCCTGTGGAAGAGTGTTGGTACTCTCTACACTCAAAGGACGAAACAATGTAAACAAGATGATAGTATGAATTTTTGAAGATGAGGCTATTGGTTTACATCATACGATAATGATCTGTAGCCATGTGACTGTGGCGTGATTGTGTAGGTTAAGTAAGGAAAAGGTAACGTGGTAGATGTCATGTAAGAGGTACTCTTACACCCTCTCATGCTCCCAAAAATTTGTCTGTCTCCTAGGTGTTTCGTTCAAAATTTTCAAGGGCCTCTGTTTCCACAAGTTCACTCCTTGGCAACCAGATGTTGTGTTCAGGGCCATAGCCTAACCATTGGACAAGGTATTGCTTGCCTCAACCTTGTGGCCGACAGTCCAGTAGTTTGTTGATGAAGTATTCAGTATTGCCTTCTGGGGTGACAATCAGTCCTGGCATTGTTTTCATGCGACCAGGGTAGCTTTCATCGTCGTTCGCGAGAAAAGGTTGTAATTGTGATACATGGAAGTTCGGGTGTACTTTGGATGTGGGAGGGAGTTGTAAGCGATAAGTGGAATCTTCAGGGAATGCCTGCATGATTTGGTACGGTCCGTTGTAGCGAGGCATGAACTTTGCGACCTGTCTGTCCCTGCTTTGCATGTATTCACGTCGCTGGTGAGCTGTTGCTAGCAATACCTGGTCCCCAACTTGATATTTTGGTTCCCCATTGCAATCCAGGTTGGCAAAGTGAGCTTGTGTGATTTTCAATGTCAACAAATTGTCTTTAGCTGCCAGCGTG
This sequence comes from Tricholoma matsutake, assembly GCA_026075535.2. NCBI lineage: Eukaryota > Fungi > Basidiomycota > Agaricomycetes > Agaricales > Tricholomataceae > Tricholoma > Tricholoma matsutake. The sequence continues at coordinate 7,545,181 of AP026543.1, read as the reverse complement.
AGTGATTCGATCAAGTTGATGAACTCTGTTGCAAGTGAACAAGCGGTGGTGTTGTCTGCACCTTCTTCAGAGGTATTTGCTGGGGTTTTAACAAACAGTGGCAGGAGTCGTGGTGAGTGTCCAGTTTTTAAGATGAATGGGGAAAACCCTGTGGACACATTTAAGGTGTTCATGATATGAAAACGCACTTTCGGAAGAGCTTTTACCCAGCCATGTTGGTTGCATTCGACATGGAACCGCAGAGCTTGGATTACTGTTTTATTTGAACGTTCAGATGCTCCATCTGTTTGAGGGTGGTAAGCGGTCGTCATTTTATGGTTTATCCCAGTGAGTTTCATCAAGGCTTTCCAGAATTTTGACACAAACAGTTTGTCGCGGTCTGTGATGATTTCAATGGGGCACCCATTTTCGCAGTACCAACGGTCAAAGAAGAGTGATGCAAACTCTTCTGTGGTCATCGTCGTTTTGCATGGTGCAATTTGAATGTTGGCGCCCAAACAGTTGGTCATGGTGACAATCGAATCAAAGCCATCATCTGTTGGCAGTGGTCCAACAAAATCAAGTGTAACTGACTCGAAACGGTGATCTGGGATGGGGAGGGGGTGTAGTGGGCTGGTAGGTTTGGATGTCAGTGATTTGTTTCGTTGACAGTCGGGGCAAGAGGGGATGTATCCCTTGAGAAGGTTTTTCTGCATGTTCGGCCAGTAGAAGTCCTCCCTCAATGCTGAATATGATTTGTCGGCCCCGAAATGGCCAAGGTTGTCATGCGCTAGTTGGAAAAGATGCTTGCGTAGGTTTTTGTATTTCGGTATGATTAGCCTTGACCCAATGAAGAGAAGTCCATGTTGGAGGGTGATCTGTAGTTTCTTGTCTATGACACCACACTTGAGATTGTCGAGAATGCTTGAGCACCAGTTGTCATGATGGTAACCTTTCTTTACTCTCCTGATTAGTTTTGGGTCTGACTCGATGGTGAAGATGGATGCGATGGATAGGGATGCGGGAGGATCATCAACAGTATCTGGTAGTCATGACAATGCGTCCATGACGGTGTTCCGATCTCCGTTGATGTAAGTTATTGTGTATTCGAATTGGGACAGGTATTCCATCCATCGTGCTTGGCGTTGGGACAGGTCTCATTGGAAATCGAAGTTCTGTAGCATTTTATGATCTGTATATATGTTGATGTGAGTACCGAGGAGGTCCACACGCCATTTCTGCAATGTGCGCATGATAGATAACATTTCCTGTTCATGTACCGGGTAGTTTCATTCTGCGCTGTTAAGTTGTCGGCTTTTGAAAGCCACAGGGCGAGCAGTCTCCCAGGTTGGTCCGAAGGCCAGTACAGCCCCTGTTCGATGCTTGCTAGCATTGCATGTCACAAAGATCTTGTTTCCGCTAGGATTTTCGTGGTCAATGGTCGTTAGGCAGTCCCTGCTTACGACTAATCATTTGATTGCATCAAACACATACTGATGTGTGCTTGTCCATGCAGGGAAAATGGTGTTACATTCCCTCCTTGTGAGCAGAGTCAGGATAGTGGTATGTTCTGCGAGGGATGGTAGGAATGCGCTGATGTAACGCACAAGGCCCAAGAATTGCCTTACATGTTTAGCGGTGGTTGGTGCAGGCCAATTAAGAATTCTGGCTACTTTCGAGGAGTCCGCTTCAATGCCTTGTGTAGAGATGTGGTGTCCTAAAAAATCCACTTCTGTCGAGAACAGCATTGACTTTTTCTGAGAGCAGTAAAGGTTGGCGACCTTGAGCCCTTCGAGGATGGCCGCAATGTTCTTCTTGTGTTCTGCTACCGATGACGACCATATTATGATGTTGTCGAGGTAAATGTGGCAGATTCAGCCGATGAGGTCTTTTAGAGCCAGTGTGACACGACATTGATGTGTTGCCGGTGAGTTTCTCAAGCCCATTGGCATGACTACCCATTCCCAGAGGCCAAAGGGGGTTAGAGTCACAGTGTATTTGACATGGTCAGGGTGTACCAGTGTCTGAAAGAATGAGTTGGTCATGTCGATTTTCCCCCAGATTTTGCCTTTCATGCAATCTGCAAGGATGTCGTCGATTCGTGGTAAGGGGTAGTTGTCTGGAACTGTCAGACGGTTGAGGTGTCGGTAGTCATTTACCCAACATGGCAGGACTGTGCGGTCAGCTTTCGGGATGATGAAAGAAGGGGATGCATAAGGGGATGATGATGGACGAATACAGCCAGCAGCAAGGTGTTGTTCAATTAAAGTTTTCCACCCTGCATGGTACTTTTGTGGGCATCCGTATGCGCGTGCGACAGAGACTGGTGCGCCAGGTTGCAGTTCAATGTGGTGGTATACATCTGTTGGCAGGTCGCGTACATGAGGAATGTCTGAAGGAAAACGGTCTTTGTATTTTGTTTTGAAAGATTTGTCAAGGTGTAGCAACTCAGCTATGCTTGCCAGTTCTGTGATCCTCGTATGCACTGCTGCAATGACACATGCAGGTCCAGTGGTGTATGGTTCCATGTCAAAGCGTTCTGGGTTTTCGTCGAATAACATTTTCAATTCAAGGTGTACGAGTTTTCGTATTTTTCGGCTTTGTTCTTGGCCACTCTTAAGGAGATGTAGTTGTTCTTTGCGATGTTTGTGAGGTGACTTCATAGGCTGTTTCTTATGTATGGTAGGATCAGGTGGATTTAGAAGGTCATAACCCGTAGTTTTGTTGATGACGGTACGAAGGTGTGCATCAACAACAATTTGATTCCTGGAAAGGAAGTCGAGGCCGAGAATGAGGTTGGTGTGTAACTCTGGGCAAATGATGGCGTTGATTGCTTTTGACTTCCATACAGCGTTGGGTGATTGAATATATAGTCTACAATACTGGGACAGTAACAATCTAGAGTCCGGTTTTCTCTTCTCTTTTCTAAACGCGGCTGAAACGGAAAGTGGTTTGAATAATGGCTTTGCAACGAGTCCTAGGATGTCGACGAGTTCACTAGAAATCAGTACTGGGGGAGATCCATGATCGATTAGTGCAGAAACAGGAGTGGGTGCACAGGTGAAGGGAGCATCGATGCAACAAGTCCATCACAGATGTTCAGGGAAAGAAAAAGGGCATGGCACGTACTCATCTCCTTCGCCTTGTTCTTCACAGTCCTCAAAATAGTCTTTGTTGTCGCTGTCTTCAAAGACCGCCGTGATGTGTGTGGTTGCTTGGTTCTTCTCAAAGGCTGCTTTTGCTTTAGCGGCATTCTCCGGGGTGACATTCCTGCACGCTTTGAGGGTGCATCTGGTGATTTTGCAGTTTGGCGAGATGTGGCCGGCATAGAAGGTTCAGCATTTGAAACATCCCAGGTGTAGTGAGAGGAGGGTCTTCTCCTCATCGGTGAGACGGGGAATGGGTGTGGTGTTGTATATGATAGTATTGGGTGCAGCAGGAGCAGTATTGGGAGTGCCGTTTGCAGTTGCAGGTTTGGGCTTTTTGGCTTTGGCAACCCATTGCGAGCGACATACGTTGAGGTCTTGTTCCAGAAGGTGAACTCTCTCTTGCCATTCCTTCAAGGTGGCGATGGTGTCCAACATACCTACTGTAGCACCTGGTGGAATGCCATTGTTGCCATTGTACAAGTGCTTGAGGGCAGGTGAAAGACGAGGTACAAGATGTTTACGGAGGTTGGTAGTGGGAATATAGTATGTGGAGCCTGCAGCGTGGAGTTCATTGTTTGCGTTCTGTACTTTGTTGACCCAGGTGAGGAATGGTGTCATGGATTGGAAGCAGATCTGGTCTTGTATGAGTTCGTCTTCCCATGAGCGTGCGAGGAACTTGAGTTTGAACTTGGTCATAAAGACTTTGAAGGTTAACGTCGCGAGGTGGTCCTCTTCCGCAAGGACCCAAACTGAATAGTAGCAGATTCGAAGTTATACAGGATTTTCCCAACCTGGTCATCAGCAGTGATCTCTTTATTTGCGAAGTAACGTCGACACACAGTTTCAAAGGTGTGAAGCACTGGGATTGTAAGGCTGCCTGGAGAAAGAATAGGTGCCATATTTGGTGAGCTTTGTTGGATTTCTGCAAGCGCATATAGGGGGTCTATGATAGGTGCCATGGAGGTTGGCAGGGGAAGGTGATCGTCGTCTGATTTGTCTGTGAGATTTGACAGTCGGGGACGTGGTATCAGTTCAGGTGTGGGTGGTGCTACATTTTCAAGGTTGTTGGGGGAAGCGGGTGGACTGGACAAGGGTGGCAAGGAGAGCGGTGAGGAATCTGGTGTATGTGCGTGTTCCGCTTGCTGGCGGCACATACGACTGCGAGTCATCAAGGGTGTCAGGGATGTCAGTTGGTGAGACAGTTTGCAAGATCAGGATTTATGTTTGCTTGTTCAGGATGGGGTTTGGGGGGGGGGGTCAAAAATTGGCGGGTAAGGCAAGTTATCGCTTTTGACACGTCACTTATATAGTACAGCTGAGTGGGTCGCAGTGGAGTATTTCTGCAAAATGCATCAGCGTTTGGCTCTGCAGAGATAACAGCGCATCCAAGAAGTTTGTGGTTTCAGGCTTCTGAGGGTTCTCGCTGAGACTTCCATGACAGCGTGGGTGTGGTGAATACAATAGGGGAATGTGGTATCGCTGTTTGTAACCGGCGAGAATGGTTTGGTGTTTTGATGAAGCGGGGATGATATCACGGTGTGGTCTATGTTGTCGTCCGAGATGTATGGAGATGTCTAGCTAGGGTACCACACTTCAACCAAGATTGTGTTTAAAAAAAAGTGGAAGAGTGTTGGTACTCTCTACACTCAAAGGATGAAATGATGTAAACAAGATGATAGTATGAATTTTTGAAGATGAGGCTATTGGTTTACATCGTACGATAATGATCTGTGGCCACGTGACTGTGGCGTGATCATGTAGGTTAAGTAAGGAAAAGGTAACGTGGTAGATGTTGCGTAAGAGGTACTCTTACTGTAAGGGGACTAGGGGGGTGCCCTGTGTGTTTTTCCTATTTTTTATGTTCGTCCCATATTTTTCCCCACCTCATTTCCTTCTATTCTTCATTTTCTATGATTTTTCCGGATTTTATTATTAATTTTCCCTTGCTATCATGTTTGTATATGTTGACACTTTTATATTTAGAGGCGGAGTACCCCTTCCGACACATACCCCTTGGTATGATGTCATTCGGCGGCCTTGATCCGCCTATCTCCACCTTTTTCTATTTTTAGGTTATATTTGATTTTTGTCGTCTTCACATATACTGGGCATCAGCAAGGGGATCCTTAGAGTTTTCTCTTCGGATTTCCCTTTGCTAGGTGCGCCCCCAATCCCTGTATTATGTAGCATAATTTTAACTTCGGATTTCCCTTTGCTAGAGGCTTAGGTTGCCCTTATAGTAGAAAACTCTCCCCTAAGGCCCGAAAATCGCGAACGCGCTGCCCAAAATAGGCAGGTACGGACTGGACGACACTTCCCAAAGCTCCACAGAGTCCCTACACACCGTTCCAGATACTCTCGCCTTTATCGCGCCGCCATTTTCGCCAAACGCGCTCCCTAGTGACATGGATGCATCAGAACGCTTCGATGCGCTTGAAAGCGACGTTTCCGGAATGCTCGCGCAAATTGACTCGCTTAAATCTACGATTGAAAACTTCGTTAGGACCCTCCAGGCTAACCCTACGACTAATAGTTCCCCCTTCACGACTCCAAGCGCACCCAACAACGACGTTTTGCCAAACACGTCCACTAAGGAACATGCCCAGATCAAACCGTCCCCCCCCACTGAATTTAATGGTGCACGTGCGCAGGGACGTGCATTCCTTAATTCCTGTGAGTTATACATTAGTCTCCAGTCGCATCAATTCATCGATGAGGCTGCAAAAATTTATTGGGCCTTCACATACATGAAATCTGAACGTGCCTATCTCTATGTGGACCGTATCCTACGTCAAACTAAAGAACTCAGTTCTCTACCTTTCTCCACTTGGGGTGACTTTCGAGCTGAGTTCGTACGCCACTTCTGCCCCCTCAATGAACGCCACTGAGCAGTGACATGACTTGAGTCATCCACTTACCACCAGGGACATCGATCCATGGACGACTATATCGATGAGTTCAAGGATTTGGTGGACATGGCAGGGTATGGGAGTGGGTTACCAGTAGTGGTGAAGTTCCGATGGGGGCTCAACCGAGAAATTCAGGACCAGATTGCACAGATGTTGGAAGGGCGCCCAGTGGACGATGATATCCTTGCTTGGTATGAAGCTGCTTCACTCTGTGACGAGAACCGACTCACAAATGCGGCGTTTAATGCTGCATTCCGTGCTCCAACTACCACTCATACACCCTACACCTTCAATCGAAGCCTCCCCCGCCCTAACCCCATTCCTGCTCATCAAACTCCCACACCAGCCATCAATATCCCAGTACCAATGGATGTTGATGCAGCCCGCAGCCGTGTACGTAAGTTGGATCTCTGCTACTGTTGTGGGGAACCTGGACACAGGGCTGGAGCGTGTCCCCATCGTCAGGATATCCGCATGCTCACCCCCGAGGGATGAGACAAACTCCTGCAAGATTTGTTGGCACTTGTAGATGTTGAGGAAGCGAAGGATCAAGTTGCAGAGGAGGTTAAGCTGGAAGTTGTAGAGGAGCAGGATTTTCCTATTCGCAGCGAGTGAATTGTACGCCCTCACTGCCTGTCCATAACCGCTTTGAAGTCTTGTCAGTTGAATCCCTGGAGAATGAATCCATTTCTGTGACTGCTCCCCTCTCTGACCCTTCGAAGTTGGCTAAAGACGTACCTGCTCTCCCCATCTCTCCTTCTACTCCACGTCCCAAAATTAAATCATGGGAGCATAAACTACCACGCAAGTATATTGTGGCATCCACTCCCTCTGCACATTCCTTAAACCTAGCCATCGAACTGCAGACAACTGACACTGGACAGATACTCGGTGTCTCTGCGCTCCTGGACTCTGGTGCGACTGGTCTCTTCATCGATTCCCATCTGGTACAACAACATCGTCTAAATACTCGCTCACTCTCACGTCTGATACCTGTATATAATGTGGATGGATCCCCAAATGAAGCTGGTGCCATCCGAGAGGTTGCAGACCTGGTTCTCCATTACAAAGATCATAGTGAGCGTGCCCTTTTTGCTGTCACTCAATTAGGAAAGCAAAAGGCGATTTTGGGATATCCATGGCTTCGAGACCATAACCCAGAGGTCGACTGGCGCACCGGGGAGGTTACCATGAGCCGATGTCCATCCCACTGTCGGACGTGTTTCACAGAAGCCAGGCAAGAACGTCGTGGACAGCAGGCGGCAATACGACGAACTCAGAAGTGTCGTGCTGGACCCCTGCCTATACCTGAAGTGGAATTGGAAGGGGTTCCTGATCTAATGCCGGACTCGGATGATGATGATGAGGACCCAGAGGAAGTGGAGGAGGGTGATCGGATCTTCTACACTGCGATTCACTCATCGCATGAGGTGTGTGCCACATCGAACATATCCCAATGCCTCGCCGAGGCCTTCCACAAAAACAATGCTGCTAAATCCTCTACTAACTCCTTACTCCCTCATCTCCATGAGTTTGAAGACGTGTTCTCCAAGGAGTCATTCGACTCTCTTCCTGCGCGTAAGCCATGGGATCACGCGATCGAACTCACCCCCGGCGCAACCCCTTCATCCTGCAAGGTCTATCCTCTCTCTCCGGAGGAACAACGGCAGCTTGACCAGTTCATCGACAAGCACCTGGCCTCTGGACGTATTCGACCATCGAAGTCACCCATGGCCTCTCCCTTTTTCTTTGTCAAGAAGAAGGATGGCTCACTTCGACCGGTTCAAGACTACAGAAGACTCAACAACATCATGGTCAAAAATCGCTACCCACTACCCCTCATCTCCGAACTCATAAACCAGCTCTGTGGAGCCTGATACTTCACCAAGCTCGATGTCCATTGGGGCTATAATAATGTGAGGATAAAGGAGGGAGATGAGTGGAAGGCAGCCTTTCGTACCAACCGTGGTCTTTTTGAACCGCTTGTCATGTTCTTTGGCCTTACTAATAGCCCTGCCACCTTTCAGACCATGATGAATGACATCTTCCATGACCTCATCCTCGAAGGCGTTGTCTGCATCTATCTCGATGACATCCTCATCTTCACTCGCACGGTTGAAGAGCACCGTCGCATCACGCGCCTCGTCCTAGAGCGACTTCGACGGTACAAACTCTACCTTCGTCAGGACAAATGCGAGTTCAAAAGGACCAAGATCGAGTACCTCAGCCTGATTATCTCGGAGGGTCAAGTGGAGATGGATCCTATCAAGGTAAACGGGGTCACAGCTTGGCTGATGCCCACGAACAAGAAGGAGGTGCAGTCTTTCCTGGGCTTCATCAATTTTTATCGGTGTTTTATCAAGGATTTCTCACATCATGCACGACCGCTGTTCGACTTGACAGGAAAGGAGGCATGGAGGTGGGATAATGCACAACAGGAGGCATTCGAAAAGCTTAAGGAGATGGTCACTTCCGCTCCGATCCTTACCTTTGCTGACGATTCGCGTCCTTTTCATGTAGAAGCCGACAGTTCTGACTTTGCGACGGGTGCTGTGTTGTCTCAGCAGTCTCCGGAGGACCAGAAGTGGCATCCTGTTGCGTTCTACTCCAAAAGCCTTAGTGCTGTAGAGAGAAACTACGAGATCCATGACAAGGAGATGTTGGCGATAATGCGTGCGCTTGAGGAGTGGCGACACTTCCTCGAGGGTGCCCAACACAAGGTGGAAATTTGGACGGATCACAAGAACCTTGAGTACTTCATGACGGCCAAGAAATTGAACCGTCATCAAGCTCGTTGGTCCCTGTATCTATCTAGATTCGACTTCTCCTTGCACCACCGTCCGGGTCGCAGCATGGGGAAGACCGATGCCCTATCCCGATGTGCAGACCATGGGGATGGCAGCGGTGACAACCAAAACATTGTGCTGTTGCAGCCAGACCTGTTCACCATTCGGGCACTGGAAGGCATCGTACCCCAGGGTGAGGAGCGGGACATTCTACATGACATTCGTCGTGCAAACCGTAGCGGTTTACATGAGGATGTTGTCGCCCGAGCTGTTAAAGAACTGAGGAAGGGATCGACCCTTTCCTTACATGCGGCAGAGTGGGCTGAAAAGGAGGACTTGTTGTATTTCAGGGATCGCATCTATGTTCCCAATGACCCAGACCTTCGCCGGCGCATCATATCCCAACACCATGACTCACAGATTGCTGGCCACCCCAGACGCTGGAAGACCTTGGAGCTCACCTCACGGAACTATTGGTGGCCACAAATGTCACGGCTCATTGGTCAGTATTGTCGCACTTGTGACCTTTGCTTACGCACCAAGGTCCCTCATCGCAAGCCTATTGGTGAGCTACACCCTCTTCCTGTTCCAGAGAGTCGTTGGGATGTTGTCAGCATCGACTTTGTGGTGGAATTGCCAGAGTCAAACGGGTTTGATGCGGTGATGTGCACAGTTGACTCAGTGGGAAAACACGCTCACTTCATTCCCACTCACACCACTGTCAGTGCCCTAGGTGCCGCTCGACTCTACCTCCACCACGTGTGGAAATTACATGGACTTCCTGGTGCCTTCCTCTCGGATCGTGGCCCTCAGTTCATGGCAGAGTTCACTCGTGAGCTGTACCGACTCCTGGGGATCAAACTCCTCGCTTCAACTGCTTATCACCCACAAACTGATGGCCAGACGGAGCGAGTCAACCAGGAACTGGAGCAGTACATCCGCCTCTTTGTCAACAAATGCCAGGACAATTGGGATGATCTCCTTCCTTTGGCCGAGTTCGGGTACAACAACCATGTCCATGCTTCCACTCAACAGACCCCTTTCCTCTTAGACACTGGACGACATCCACGCATGGGATTTGAACCTCGCCAAACTCCCTCACACATCGAGACAGTGAATGAGTTCACAGAACGCATGAGGGATAGCTTGGAGGAGGCAAGGGCAGCCTTAGCAAAGGCAAAGGACGACATGGTGCAATTTTACAACCAGCGCCACTCCCCAACCCCTCAGTACAAGGTTGGTGATCGAGTTTATCTTGACTCCAGTGACATCTCCACTACACGTCCATCCAAGAAACTCGCTCATCGCTTCTTGGGACCTTTCCCCATTGTCAAGTGCGTTGGAACACATGCCTATCGTCTACGCCTCCCAGCCTCCATGTCCAGACTCCATCCCGTCTTCCATGTCGTCAAATTGCTTCCAGCTCCCCCAGATCCGTTCCCGGGATGCCATTCACACCCACCACCACCACCTACAGTGATCGAGGGAGAACCCCAATATGAAGTCGAGTCAATCTTGGACAGCTGTTTGCGTCGAGGAAAACTCCAGTATTTGGTACATTGGAAGGGTTATGGGTATGAGGAGAACTCATGGGTCGAAGAGTCTGACGTAAATGCCTCTCGGTTAATCAAGGAATTCCACCGATGGCACACTGCTGCACCGTGTCGCATTCAAGTCACGGACTTTGGTCGTATACGATTTCGAATGCATCGGGGCAATGCATCTTAGAGAGGGGGTGATGTAAGGGGACTAGGGGGGTGCCCTGTGTGTTTTTCCTATTTTTTATGTTCATCCCATATTTTTCCCCACCTCATTTCCTTCTATTCTTCATTTTCTATGATTTTTCCGGATTTTATTATTAATTTTCCCTTGCTATCATGTTTGTATATGTTGACACTTTTATATTTAGAGGTGGAGTACCCCTTCCGACACATACCCCTTGGTATGATGTCATTCGGCGGCCTTGATCCGCCTATCTCCGCCTTTTTCTATTTTTAGGTTATATTTGATTTTTGTCGTCTTCACATATACTGGGCATCAGCAAGGGGATCCTTAGAGTTTTCTCTTCAGATTTCCCTTTGCTAGGTGCACCCCCAATCCCTGTATTATGTAGCATAATTTTAACTTCAGATTTCCCTTTGCTAGAGGCTTAGGTTGCCCTTATACTTACACCCTGTACCACTGCATCCAAACCCCATGCCTACTCATCAGGGCTAGATGATGCCATGTCGTTACCCATTCAGTGCCTGCACCTTCCACATCACCAGCCCTGTCCATGTCACCAGCCCCATCCACATCACCAGCCCTATCCATGTCACCAGCCCTGTCCACATCACCAGCCCCATCCATGTCACCAACCCCATCCACATCACCAGCCCCATCCATGTCCTTGGCCATGCCCATCCTTGTCCTTGCCCTTGCCTGTCATTGACCTTACCTGCCCTCATCAAGACCAACATTGTCAGCACACTTATGACTCAGTGTTTGCAAAAACACATAAAGTTATTTTTGGTTACCATGACCATGTTTACCTTGTTACCCCCCTGGTCATTTTTTTGGAGTATGAGAGAGTGTAAGAGTGCCTCTTACATCAGCATTGCATTATCACATGCATGTCTATTATCACATGTTATTCTGTTCATATATAGTCTACACTTTGAGTACTTGTACTGTATCTTAGTTTCCCCCCTTGAAATATACTTAGTTCCTTACATGTTTCTGTGCCCATGAGTCTCAAGTGTTGGAAGCTCTGGCTTCCTTCTATTGAGTCTGAATTGGGAAGTTTGTTTGTTAATTGGAAAAATTGTAAGGTTAACTTCTAACCACCACTATCAACATGGCACCTGTAAGGGGACTAGGGGGTCATGTGTTTCTCCTATTTTTTATGTTCGTCCTATATTTTTCCTCACTTCATTTCCTCCTATTCTTTATTTCCTATGATTTTTCCTTATTTTATTACTAGTTTTCCTTTCTATCACATTTGTGCATATTGACAGTTTTATATTTAGAGGTGGAGTACCCTTTCCAACATCTACCCCTTGGTATGATGTCATTTGGTGGCCTTGATCTGCCTATCTCTGCCTTTTCTATTTTTAGGCTATTATTTGATTTTTGCAATCTTCACATATACTGGGCATTGGCAAAGGGGTCCTTAGAGTTTTCTCTTCGGATTTCCCTTTGCTAGTCCACTAATTAAGTGGCCTCTAAGATTGCCCTTATAGCACCCCCTTCTCAGTCTGCCATGGAGCAACTCACTGCATTCAGAGAAGCAAAGATGATGGAGGAACTGTGCCTGGAGGAGGAGGCAAGAAAGGAGGAAGAGGAATGACAGGCAGCAGAAGAGGCTGCTAGGATAGAGGCTGCCAGAGTGGAGGCAGAGAAGAAGGCCATGGAGGAAGAGCAGAAGAAGTTGGCTGCTGCCAAGAGGGCAGAAAAGAAGCAGAAGGCTGAGGAGGCCCTGGCTGGGGAGGCTGAGGGTAGTGAGTCCCCAAAGAAAAAGTCAAAGTCAAAGGTGCAGGCAAAACCCATATAATCTGAGGTCCCAGCGCAGTGCAGGCTGCAATTTCATGTAAAAGGTGCCCCCTTTTCTTGTTGAATGCCTTGCTGACCTCTACTAGGTGTTCAAACCAAAAACTCTTGTGTTTCTGGATGGGGTCCCAGGGACATGCATGTAATCTGTGCACCAAGGCAAAGCACTGGTGCAACTTTGCAAGGAGGTTGTGTGGGAGGGAGAGGAAGTCCCTGCAGGAAAATCATCAAAGTCCAGGGAGGAGATGTTGGAGTTGATGAGGGAGTTGGTGGAAGTGGTGAAGGGAGTGAAAGGGAGATCTGAGATCTCTGGGCAGAGGTCTTGGGGATTTGGGAGGAAGTCTCGGGACTCTGGGATGTGCAGGATCCAGAGTGGAAACTGGAGTCTGAGGAGGAAGAGGATGAAAGTTATAGTGTGGGAGAGGCTCAAGAGGAGCTGCAAGAGCTGGGAAAGGAGAATGAGGGTGAGGGAGGTGAGGGTGTGGTTGAGGAGTAAGGATCCGGTTGGGATCTGAGATGCTTTTAATTAATTAATTATTTTTGATTTTGTTTGTAATGAATCACATTTTTGAATTGGAATGAAGGGAAGTTAAGCAGGAAGTGGTCCTGGTTTTTCTGGATAACAAGTGTGAAAGTCCATAACAAGTTTCTGGGCATGATCAAGTTCTGTGGCTGGAAGCCAGGAGGTTTCTTTGTCAGTTCCTTGGCAACCTTCCCAACACATGAAATAGAGTAACTTGCATTGGTGATGGTTGTCAATTTTGGAGTCAAGGATTTCTGAAATTTCATACTCCAGTTTGTCATCTATAGTGACCAGAGGAGGTGGAGGTTGGATACAATTAGGAATTGTGTTAGGAGTGTCTTCTTTCAGTTGTGAGAGATGGAACACAGGATGAACAGCCTGGAGGTGTTCTGGAAGCTGCAGGGTAACTGAGTGAGTACCCAGACAGGCAATGATTTTGAAGGGACCATAGAACTTCTCTGAGAGTTTCTTGGAGAGTTGGGTTGTGTACAAGTGTTTGCCCTTAACATAGGCATATTCTCCAATTTTGAAGTCAGGGGCAGGAGCCCATCATTTATCTGCAGGACCCTGGTAATGTTTCTGTCCTTCCATGAGTTGTTTCCAGAGCTCCTGATAGAGGTTGTCAAGGTTGACCATGAAATGGCGAGCACATTGAGAGGCTAGCTCATGTTCTGAAAAAACAGTGATGTTCAGATGATAACCTTTGTTGGTAAAGAAAGGTGAAATCCTGGTGGAAGCTGAGGGAGCATTGTTGTAAGTGAACTCTCCTAAGGGCAACAATTGGGACCAGTTGTCTTGTTGGTAGTTGCAGAAGATTTGCAAGTACTGTTCAAGGGTCTGATTGAGGCATTCAGTTTGCCCATCGCCTTCCAGGTAATAACCCAAAATGAAATGAATCTTCATGTCCAGGGCCTGTTCAAGAGAATGGAAGAAATGGGAGATGAACTTGGAACCCCAGTCACAGGTGACATGGGAGGGAACACCATGCTTGAGAAGACATGCATGATGAACAGGTTAGCGAGTTCTTGCTCAGTGATTTTGTTTACTGTGAGGATAAAGATGCCTTGTTTGGAGAGTTGGTCTACAATGACAAGGATGGCAGTATGCCCATTAGACTCAGGTAACTGTTCAATGAATTCCATCAATATTGAGTTCCAAGGTCTTTCTGGAACTGGAAGTTGCTTCAGGAATTTGTAGGGTTTGTGCTGGGGTGACTTGGAACACTTACATGTGGTACAAGACTTTCAAAAGTCCTGTGCAACAGTGTGGAGGTTGGGCCAAACATGTTCACATCAGATAAGCTGGAGGGTTTTGTTTTGTCCAAAGTGGCCAGATAGGATATGGTCATGCTTATACTGCAAGACTTTGAGACAGAGATCCACAACATCTGGAGCATAAATCTGGTCAAAGTGGTGGAGGAGTCCATTGTCATCTATTGACCAATTTGGAGTGGAGGGTGATGGAAGGTGTGAGGATGAAATGGGATTGAGAGGGAGTGAGGATTGGATGTCATTGTGGAGTTTCCCAATATCCATGAGAACAGCTTGTCAAATGATAGGTGTTGCAAGGAAAGCGGCTCATAGAGAGGAAGTGAGTTGTTCCTGGGTAAAGACAGGTCAGAAATTGCTTGGATTCATGGAGGCAAAGTCGCTATATCCCTCTTTGCAGTAGACATCCCAGCATCTAGTGAGTGCATCGGGTTTTGCCCCCAATTTTCCTGGGCAGAAATAAATAATGAGGTTGAATTGAGAAATATACTCTGACCATTGGGCCTGGCAGTGGGTAAGGAGCTTTGCAGTGCTGAAGTATTCCAGATTCTTATGATCTGTGACCACATCTATCGGGTTTCCAGAGCCTTCCAAGTATTGTTGCCAGTGTTTGAAAGCTTCAAAGATGGCCAAGAGTTCCTTGTTGTGGGTATCATAGCCAGGTTAAAGGAGCAGGAGTGGAAAGCCAGTCACTTTTCCATCTGGTGAAGTGTTCAATCTGACATTTTATGTAACCTCACTGGACTCTTCCTGTTCCACAGTTCTTGGTCATAACTGGCTGAAGCAATACAGTCCATTGATTGACTGGTCTTCAGGCCAATTAATTTTCTGCTCTGCAGTTCATAGAGGTCCTGACCCCTTGATAGGGAACTGCATGGGTTTTACCCATGGGTTTCCCATGCTTTTATTTCCTAATTTATTCAATGAGTTTTGCATGAAAAATCATGAAAAAAAGATTTTCTGGAAGCTTTTTGTTGGCTCTAAGTTGTGATCTAACACATAAAACAATATTTGAGTTACATCTGTCATGTGACAGGGTTGAAAATAAATTATTTTGTCCTTTGTATCACAAGCATCCATTGAATAGCTATCAGAAAATCATTTTTTCATGAGTTTTCATGCAAAACTCATTGAATAAATTAGGAAATAAAAGTGTGGGAAACCCACAGGTAAAACCCATGCAGTTCCCTACCCCTTGATGTCCTCCAGTTCAACTATTTTGACTGAGTCACATCCTCCTCTGAACCTTGCAATGGAAACCCAAACAATTCCTGAAATCTCCAAACCCTTGAAACTCCTACCCTCTGAAATCTCTTTCATCAATGCTGCCACTTACATGCATGCAAGCAAACTTCCTGGGGCTGTTGCCTTTCAGATGTCATCTTCTCCAGAAGGTCTTGCAGCTAAATCCTCCACCACAAGCAGGAATCTGCCAGATCTCTCAGATATTCCTGAGGAGTATCACTGTTGAGATGTACACTGGGAACGGGTATCATCATATCCAATGATACAGTCATTGATCCCATCACCAACATCCCATTATGGCATGTCAGCATTCTGACCATCCCTTTATGGCATGTCAGCTATTAGTAACAAGTCTTTTGGAATGTTCTCTTTATACTCACTCTCTGCTGGTTACCTTTATGACTTCTAGTATATATACCCTATGATATTAGTTAGACACCTCAGTCAATTATACATTGACTGAGGTGAGTAACATTCCATAGAACCTTACATACTAGATTACTAATAGTACTGTAGTCTATTCTTATCTAGGTACTATTTGCTTGTATATAGTCAATTATACATTGACTGAGTCTATTCTTATCTAGGATTGATTCTCTACAGGTTATGGGCCACTCCCATCTCTTTTGAGCAATGGTAGATAATCTCCTAGCCACTTGATGCTTTACTACGTCATTTTTTTGATCAAAAATCTGATCACTATCCCGTTTCAGATCATAGATTACCCTTTGTGCAATCAAAACCCCTAGATGGCCTTTTTGAATCCCAATTTCTTTCCTATACCCAACATGACAGAATCTAGCCCTCCCTCAGTTACCCTGATCATACTCTTGGTTCAGTATTCCAGTGAGAAACTTGACAAACTTAAATCAAATTACAAAGAATAGTGCAAGGAGATTACCATCGCCCTTTCATTGAATGGTCTCTACGACTATGTCGCTGGCACAATCACTGCACCTGCTACTTCCAAAACTTGTGCATTAATCAACTGGAAGGCCAACTCCCATCTTGCATACACATTTCTAGCTTCTAGCATTGTTCCATCCAAACACCCTTTTATATCTATGGAAAAGGACACAACTGCAAATTGGGAGGTGCTTCGCAAACGACACCAGAATGAGGGTCCAGTTCATCAAGTCCAGCTATTACAACTAGGGAACTGCACAGGTTTTACCTGCAGGTTTCCCATGCTCTTATTTCCTAATTTATTCAATGAGTTTTGCATGAAAAATCATGAAAAAAAGATTTTCTGGAAGCTTTTTGTTGGCTCTTTGTGATCTAACACATAAAATAATATTTGGGTGACATCTGTCATGTGACAAGGTTGAAAATAAATTATTTTGTCCCTTGTATCACAAGCATCCATTGAATAGCTATCAGAAAATCATTTTTTCATGAGTTTTCATGCAAAACTCATTGAATAAATTAGGAAATAAAAGTGTGGGAAACCCGCAGGTAAAACCCATGCAGTTCCCTAATTACAACAGGCTCTCACTATTCAATGCACCACTGAGATCCCCCTTCCTGAGATGGCTGACAAAATTTGCGCTCTCATTGACCACCCATTTGCTATGGGGATATTAAACCCGACCTCCTTTGTTGTGTTGCTCTCCTAAACTCCCTCAGCGACAACTTCCCTCATGTACATTCCATCATTGCTTGCAACATCGCCACATCCACAAAAGAATCCCCCTACATATCAAAGGATATCTGCTCATTTTTGGAAAATGAACAATCCCTCCTTGAGAATGACCACTGTATGGACCCCCAGCCATCTGTGGCTCTCACCACACATATTAAATTGACAAAGCTGTTCAACGCACCTGTTTGCGGGAACCCCACCTGCAAGAAAATGGAACATTTGACCGAATACTGCATTAAAACAGGGGTAGGAATGGCTGGAAAAATGATTGAAGAGTCTGTGACAGCACGGAGAGCAGCTCAAGACAAAGGGAAGAAGGTCAGTAATTCATCCAACCTTAATCCAAGGGTCCCAATTACTGTGAAAGACGTTAATGGATGTGCCTTCACTGTTATGGTGGATTCTGACCCTGCAAAACCCCAACCTGACAGTTATCCTCCATTCGCTGGACTTGCTAGTGACCCACTTTCCACAGCTTTGATCGAGGAGGTGGAATATGAGGGTTGGCTTGTCATTGAGGAGGAGTTAACCACAACTATTGACTGGACCAACAACACCTTAACCCCTGGAGAAGAGGCATTCAGGCATGACAGTCCACATCTCACCAGACAAGGCTGACTTCCTTACCCTTCGATCAATCCCACCCCACCCTGTGAAAGGTGTTGGGGGATCCTCCATTATCGCGATCGGTGTTGGTGACATAAAACTATGCATTGCTTGGGGCGCATCAATCGTATTACATAATGTGCTTTACATCCCAAATGCGGCAGTCCGACTTATCTCAGTCAGTTCCCTCACCGATGACTCGAATGCTGTGGCTCATTTCGATAATTCCTCATGCTGGGTCACGGATAAATCTACAGGAGCACTTATTGCCCATGGGACTCTACTTCCCAATAAGAAACCATATTCACTCAATCTGTACTCAGCCACTGCTGACCATGCATTCACTGTCCACAAGTCCCCTGATCTGGAAACCTGGCACTGCTGTCTTGGCCATGCAAATTATCAATCCCTTTGGGATATGGCCAAAAAGGGCACACTCACAGGTGCACCCATCATCTCCACATCTAGACTGATCAAATGTGAATCTTGTGTCCTTGGCAAACAGACAAAGACACCAGTTCCAAAGAAGCGTGAGGAGGGGATTGGTCATAAGGTGACACAGAAGTTGGAAAAAGTTTGGGTGGATTTATCGGGTCTGCATGCGGTCAAATCTCATACTGGAAATTCTTATGTTATGGATATCGTCAACAATTATACATCTTTTCCATGGTCGATACCACTTCATAACAAAGATGACTCATTTCCTGAACTGAAAGCTTGGGAATTAGCCCAGGAAAATGAAACAGGACTTAAAGTTGGAATCTACATCACAGACAATGGAGAATTAAAGTCTCACAAGATGGAAGCATGGCTTAAAACATGGGGAACAGAACAACGTTTTATGGCCCAGTACACTTCAGCCCATATTGGGCGAGTCAAACACATGCATCGTACCCTTATGGCTAAGGCCCACACAATGTGAATTTATTCGGGTTTACCGACTAACCTTTGGGATGAATTTTATCTAACGGCTTCTCATTTACATGCCAAAACCACTACACGATCACTTCAAGGGTGCACACCTTGGGAACTCTGGCATGGACGCAAGCCTGATTATTCATATATGCGCAAGATTGGTTGCTGCGCCTTTGTTCTCATCCCAAAGAAGGATAACCCAAAGATTTTTGAACGATCTATTGAATGCGTGCTCATTGGATATGACCTAAAGTTCAAGTCTTACCGATGCTATAATAGGGCCACAAGGAAAGTCCACAGTTCTTATCATGTTTGTTTCCTTGAAAGCCACAATGGACATGTCCCACCCACCCCACTACCTTTGGACAATACCATTAAGGAACCTATTTGGAATGAACCCAGCTTCACCCTTTTACCCACAAACAACAACGAGGACAATGAATCCTTCCACCCATTGAACACCACTGAGTCAAATGATTCCATCGGAGAGGAACAAGGTATAATTACTACCAACCCCCTTCCACGCCGCTCATCTCAGGTACCTATTCCTACTGAGAAACATCCAAATGGAGGACCAAACATCACCAGAACGATAGCAGCTGTTCAAGAATCTCGAAACAGTGCTACCTGAATCAAAGAAGCCTGCCGCGAACGCAGAGCCACCACTATTGCCACTATAAGGGCAACCTAAGCCTCTAGCAAAGGGAAATCCGAAGTTAAAATTATACTACATAATACAGGCATTGGGGGCGCACCTAGCAAAGGGAAATCCGAAGAGAAAACTCTAAGGATCCCCTTGCTGATGCCCAGTATATGTGAAGACGACAAAAATCAAATATAACCTAAAAATAGAAAAAGGCGGAGATAGGCGGATCAAGGCCGCCGAATGACATCATACCAAGGGGTATGTGTCGGAAGGGGTACTCCGCCTCTAAATATAAAAGTGTCAACATATACAAACATGATAGCAAGGGAAAATTAGTAATAAAATCCGGAAAAATCATAGAAAATGAAGAATAGAAGGAAATGAGGTGGGGAAAAATATGGGACGAACATAAAAAATAGGAAAAACACACAGGGCACCCCCTTAGTCCCCTTACATCACCCCCTCTCTAAGATGCATCGCCCCGATGCATTCGAAATCGTATACGACCAAAGTCCGTGACTTGAATGCGACGCGGTGCAGCAGTGTGCCGTCGGTGGAATTCCTTGATTAACCGAGGGGCATTTACGTCAGACTCTTCGACCCATGAGTTCTCCTCATACCCATAACCCTTCCAATGTACCAAATACTGGAGTTTTCCTCGACGCAAACGGCTGTCCAAGATTGACTCGACTTCATATTGGGGTTCTCCCTCGATCACTGTAGGTGGTGGTGGTGGGTGTGAATGGCGTCCCGGGAACGGATCTGGGGGAGCTGGAAGCAATTTGACGACATGGAAGACGGGATGGAGTCTGGACATGGAGGCTGGGAGGCGTAGACGATAGGCATGTGTTCCAACGCACTTGACAATGGGGAAAGGTCCCAAGAAGCGATGAGCGAGTTTCTTGGATGGACGTGTAGTGGAGATGTCACTGGAGTCAAGATAAACTCGATCACCAACCTTGTACTGAGGGGTTGGGGAGTGGCGCTGGTTGTAAAATCGCGCCATGTCGTCCTTCGCCTTTGCTAAGGCTGCCCTTGCCTCCTCCAAGCTATCCCTCATGCGTTCTGTGAACTCATTCACTGTCTCGATGTGTGAGGGAGTTTGGCGAGGTTCAAATCCCATGCGTGGATGTCGTCCAGTGTCTAAGAGGAAAGGGGTCTGTTGAGTGGAAGCATGGACATGGTTGTTGTATCCGAACTCGGCCAAAGGAAGGAGATCATCCCAATCGTCCTGGCGTTCATTGACAAAGAGGCGGATGTACTGCTCCAGTTCCTGGTTGACTCGCTCCGTCTGGCCATCAGTTTGTGGGTGATAAGCAGTTGAAGCGAGGAGTTTGATCCCCAGGAGTCGGTACAGCTCACGAGTGAACTCTGCCATGAACTGAGGGCCACGATCCGAGAGGAAGGCACCAGGAAGTCCATGTAACTTCCACACGTGGTGGAGGTAGAGTCGAGCGGCACCTAGGGCACTGACAGTGGTGTGAGTGGGAATGAAGTGAGCGCGTTTTCCCACTGAGTCAACTGTGCACATCACCGCATCAAACCCGTTTGACTCTGGCAATTCCACCACAAAGTCGACGCTGACGACATCCCAACGACTCTCTGGAACAGGAAGAGGGTGTAGCTCACCAATAGGCTTGCGACGAGGGACCTTGGTGCGTAAGCAAAGGTCACAAGTGCGACAATACTGACCAATGAGCCGTGACATTTGTGGCCACCAATAGTTCCGTGAGGTGAGCTCCAAGGTCTTCCAGCGTCCGGGGTGGCCAGCAATCGGTGAGTCATGGTGTTGGGATATGATGCGCCGGCGAAGGTCTGGGTCATTGGGAACATAGATGCGATCCCTGAAATACAACAAGTCCTCCTTTTCAGCCCACTCTGCCGCATGTAAGGAAAGGGTCGATCCCTTCCTCAGTTCTTTAACAGCTCGGGCGACAACATCCTCATGTAAACCGCTACGGTTTGCGCGACGAATGTCACGTAGAATGTCCCGCTCCTCGCCCTGGGGTACGATGCCTTCCAGTGCCCGAATGGTGAACAGGTCTGGCTGCAACAGCACAATGTTTTGGTTGTCACCGCTGCCATCCCCATGGTCTGCACGTCGGGATAGGGCATCGGTCTTCCCCATGCTGCGACCCGGACGGTGGTGCAAGGAGAAGTCGAATCTAGATAGATACAGGGACCAACGAGCTTGACGACGGTTCAATTTCTTGGCCGTCATGAAGTACTCGAGGTTCTTGTGATCCGTCCAAATTTCCACCTTGTGTTGGGCACCCTCGAGGAAGTGTCGCCACTCCTCAAGCGCACGCATTATCGCCAACATCTCCTTGTCATGGATCTCGTAGTTTCTCTCTACAGCACTAAGGCTTTTGGAGTAGAACGCAACAGGATGCCACTTCTGGTCCTCCGGAGACTGCTGAGACAACACCGCGCCCGTCGCAAAGTCAGAACTGTCGGCTTCTACACGAAAAGGACGCGAATCGTCAGCAAAGGTAAGGATCGGAGCGGAAGTGACCATCTCCTTAAGCTTTTCGAACGCCTCCTGTTGTGCATTATCCCACCTCCATGCCTCCTTTCCTGTCAAGTCGAACAGCGGTCGTGCATGATGTGAGAAATCCTTGATGAAACGCCGATAAAAATTGATGAAGCCCAGGAAGACTGCACCTCCTTCTTGTTCGTGGGCGTAGGCCAAGCTGTGACCCCATTTACCTTGATAGGATCCATCTCCACTTGACCCTCCGAGATAATCAGGCCGAGGTACTCGATCTTGGTCCTTTCGAACTCGCATTTGTCCTGACGAAGGTAGAGTTTGTACCGTCGAAGTCGCTCTAGGACGAGGCGCGTGATGCGACGGTGCTCTTCAACCGTGCGAGTGAAGATGAGGATGTCGTCGAGATAGATGCAGACAACGCCTTCGAGGATGAGGTCGTGGAAGATGTCGTTCATCATGGTCTGAAAGGTGGCAGGGCTATTAGTAAGGCCAAAGAACATGACAAGCGGTTCAAAAAGACCACGGTTGGTACGAAAGGCTGCCTTCCACTCATCTCCCTCCTTTATCCTCACATTATTATAGCCCCAACGGACATCGAGCTTGGTGAAGTATCGGGCTCCACGGAGCTGGTTTACGAGTTCGGAGATGAGGGGTAGTGGGTAGCGATTTTTGACCGTGATGTTGTTGAGTCTTCTGTAGTCTTGAACCGGTCGAAGTGAGCCATCCTTCTTCTTGACAAAGAAAAAGGGAGAGGCCATGGGTGACTTCGATGGTCGAATACGTCCAGAGGCCAGGTGCTCGTCGATGAACTGGTCAAGCTGCCGTTGTTCCTCCGGAGAGAGAGGATAGACCTTGCAGGATGAAGGGGTTGCGCCGGGGGTGAGTTCGATCGCGTGATCCCATGGCTTACGCGCAGGAAGAGAGTCGAATGACTCCTTGGAGAACACGTCTTCAAACTCATGGAGATGAGGGAGTAAGGAGTTAGTAGAGGATTTAGCAGCGTTGTTTTTGTGGAAGGCCTCGGCGAGGCGTTGGGATATGTTCGATGTGGCACACACCTCATGCGATGAGCGAATCGCAGTGTAGAAGATCCGATCACCCTCCTCCACTTCCTCTGGGTCCTCATCATCATCATCCGAGTCCGGCATTAGATCAGGAACCCCTTCCAATTCCACTTCAGGTATAGGCAGGGGTCCAGCACGACACTTCTGAGTTCGTCGTATTGCCGCCTTCTGTCCCCGACGTTCTTGCCTGGCTTCTGTGAAACACGTCCGACAGCGGGATGGACATCGGCTCATGGTAACCTCCCCGGTGCGCCAGTCGACCTCTGGGTTATGGTCTCGAAGCCATGGATATCCCAAAATCGCCTTTTGCTTTCCTAATTGAGTGACAGCAAAAAGGGCACGCTCACTATGATCTTTGTAACGGAGAACCAGGTCTGCAACCTCTCGGATGGCACCAGCTTCATTTGGGGATCCATCCACGTTATATACAGGTATCGGACGTGAGAGTGAGCGAGTATTTAGACGATGTTGTTGTACCAGATGGGAATCGATGAAGAGACCAGTCGCACCAGAGTCCAGGAGCGCAGAGACACCGAGTATCTGTCCAGTGTCGGTCGTCTGCAGTTCGATGGCTAGGTTTAAGGAATGTGCAGAGGGAGTGGATGCCACAATATACTTGCGTGGTAGTTTACGCTCCCATGATTTAATTTTGGGACGTGGAGTAGAAGGAGAGATGGGGAGAGCAGGTACGTCTTTAGCCAACTTCGAAGGGTCAGAGAGGGGAGCAGTCACAGAAATGGATTCATTCTCCAGGGATTCAACTGACAAGACTTCAAAGCGGTTATGGACAGGCAGTGAGGGCGTACGATTCACTCGCTGCGAATAGGAAAATCCTGCTCCTCTACAACTTCCAGCTTAACCTCCTCTGCAACTTGATCCTTCGCTTCCTCAACATCTACAAGTGCCAACAGATCTTGCAGGAGTTCGTCTCGTCCCTCGGGGGTGAGCATGCGGATATCCTGACGATGGGGACACGCTCCGGCCCTGTGTCCAGGTTCCCCACAACGGTAGCAGAGATCCAACTTACGTGCACGGCTGCGGGCTGCATCAACATCCATTGGTACTGGGATATTGACGGCTGGTGTGGGAGTTTGACGAGCAGGAATGGGGTTAGGGCGGGGGAGGCTTCGATTGAAGGTGTAGGGTGTATGAGTGGTAGTTGGAGCACGGAATGCAGCATTAAACGCCGCATTTGTGAGTCGGTTCTCGTCACAGAGTGAAGCAGCTTCATACCAAGCAAGGATATCATCGTCCGCTGGGCGCCCTTCCAACATCTGTGCAATCTGGTCCTGAATTTCTCGGTTGAGCCCCCGTCGGAACTTCACCACCACTGGTAACCCACTCCCATACCCTGCCATGTCCACCAAATCCTTGAACTCATCGATATAGTCGTCCACGGATCGACGTCCCTGGTGGTAAGTGGATGACTCAAGTCGTGTCACTGCTCGGTGGCGTTCATTGAGGGGGCAGAAGTGGCGTACGAACTCAGCTCGAAAGTCACCCCAAGTGGAGAAAGGTAGAGAACCGAGTTCTTTAGTTTGACGTAGGATACGGTCCACATAGAGATAGGCGCGTTCAGATTTCATGTATGTGAAGGCCCAATAAATTTTTGCAGCCTCATCGACGAATTGATGCGACTGGAGACTAATGTATAACTCACAGGAATTAAGGAATGCACGTCCCTGCGCACGTGCACCATTAAATTCGGTGGGGGGGGACGGTTTGATCTGGGCACGTTCCTTAGTGGACGCGTTTGGCAAAACATCGTTGTTGGGTGCGCTTGGAGTCGTGAAGGGGGAACTATTAGTCGTAGGGTTAGCCTGGAGGGTCCTAACGAAGTTTTCAATCGTAGATTTAAGCGAGTCGATTTGCGCGCGCATTCCGGAAACGTCGCTTTCAAGCGCGTCGAAGCGTTCTGATGCGTCCATGTCGCTAGGGAGCGCGTTTGGCGAAAATGGCGGCGCAATAAAGGCGAGAGTATCTGGAACGGTGTGTAGGGACTCTGTGGAGCTTTGGGAAGCGTCGTCCAGTCCGTACCTGCCTATTTTGGGCAGCGCGTTCGCGATTTTCGGGCCTTAGGGGAGAGTTTTCTACTATAAGGGCAACCTAAGCCTCTAGCAAAGGGAAATCCGAAGTTAAAATTATACTACATAATACAGGCATTGGGGGCGCACCTAGCAAAGGGAAATCCGAAGAGAAAACTCTAAGGATCCCCTTGCTGATGCCCAGTATATGTGAAGACGACAAAAATCAAATATAACCTAAAAATAGAAAAAGGCGGAGATAGGCGGATCAAGGCCGCCGAATGACATCATACCAAGGGGTATGTGTCGGAAGGGGTACTCCGCCTCTAAATATAAAAGTGTCAACATATACAAACATGATAGCAAGGGAAAATTAGTAATAAAATCCGGAAAAATCATAGAAAATGAAGAATAGAAGGAAATGAGGTGGGGAAAAATATGGGACGAACATAAAAAATAGGAAAAACACACAGGGCACCCCCTTAGTCCCCTTACAGCCACCCGATCAGGAAATCATGATCATGACATCATTGATGGACTACGTCAATCATTCAACAACCTTAACCTGGGTGATCAGGCACATCAACTTCAAGCCTTAATTTTGGAGATGACAGATTTTGATCCTGAGTCACTCCAATTTGAGGATGAACCCAAAACTTGGGAAGAGGCAAAGAATTCAGGGGACGCAGAATGATGGCGGGCAGAGTATCTTGATGAATTGAAGTCCCTGAAGGACATGGGAGTCAATAAACTTATTCCCAGGGGTGATGTACCTCAAGGTAAACAAATTTGTAGGGGCGGGCCAGTTTTCCATGAGTCTGACCAAAGTCTGCATGGACTCCATACAGACTCTGCACGGACTGTGGTCATACTCAGAGATCTTCATTTTGGGTATGCGGACTTTGGTTGGAGTCCACAAGGACATATGGGGGAGTGTAAATGTTGCAATTCCCCAGCCAGGCAATTTATTATGTAATATGATCCGCCAAAGTCTGCCCGAATTTCTTGACACCTTCTCGCCGCTTGACAGCTTCGCGCGGGAAGTTCTCGGTGCGCACACTCAATTGCCAGTTTCGGCGGTCTCATATCTTGGACCACCTGCTACTATATGAGTGTACATTGTGCTTCTCCCGTGACCCATTTCCTCTTGGCCACATGATAAGAGTCGAGGGTTCTACACTCGATTTGTCCAGTTTGATCCCATCAAATGCACATGAAGGAAGAGAACATCTGTCCACTTGCAAGAACCATTTGCACTTGCCCCCACTGCTGACATAAATACTTTTTTAAAACCCATAACCCTATATTATGCAAGCCGTATGAAGCGTTGAGAACGTTTATTAAGCTGATTCTGGGTTGGTCGACATTTCTCAAGAAAAGACTTGAGTTAATACTCAAGAGATCCTCATTAGGAGTTACTGATAAATCCAAGATAAATCAGGAGGCGAGCATATAGTGTAATTCCGCAGCGCGTGTAGCTAGTGGGGTCGACTATACATTCGAGCGCGTCGACGTCGAGAGAGCTCATATTTTCGGCAAATTGCGAAATTTTGCCAAGAAACGTGTCTGCCGAGCTCAGTGGAATCAAAATACTACTGAAAGTGAAACATGTTCCTGGCGAGGAAGTATCGTAAATACATCATCTAAACATAAATCTGTCCGTCGAAAACACCTCCGGACCTTTCCAAATGAAATTTGTGGAAAGGGAGATTTATTACGGTCTACAAGACTTCGACAGTATAGGAATTTTCAGTTCAGTTTTTTTTCCGGACTAGGAAAATGAACGTCCGGGTAATAATTAATAAACTTGAACTCACATTAACGCGAGTTAACTAAGTTCACTTTTAGCATGTGGCACACGGTCCGGGTTATGAGTGAAATTGCCCCTACTCGCACGCGACGTTGGTCCTAGTCATTCTAAGTAACTTGTATAAGCTTGTATAGTACAAAAGTGTCACTGCCACTGCCGCCCGCTCCCGCATGCACCCGTGAGCCATGTGCGCCACCACGATTGCAGCGTTGCTTAACGTATTAATAATTATGTAATAATAATAATTCTGGTTCCTAAACGTTATAATTACTTTCCAAGTTCAGTTTTATAAGTAATCTGAACTAAAATTTTCTACTGTCGATGCCCTCGAATACTCCATTTGTGGAATTCCCGCTGCCTGCCTTCGTCTGATGGGATTCGAACTGGACAATGGCTCGACGTGGTCTTTCATAACCCAATTTCAAAGACAGGGATCGCATACCTTACCTGAAAAACTGCAGATCTATCTTCTCAACCCACACATGGCCTGTGACATACTGGCGATCCTCTTTGCTGTGAGATTCAAGACTCAAGAGTGCTCACATCGTTTACGTGTGGCAGACTGAATAGCGTATCGCTAGTATAGGCTATTTCAGCAATGACCCTCAAGCATTACGTAGTTGTTCTGCATTACTCTCTTCTCTCTTACAACTCCCCTTACAGCCTACTTCTGTCACGCGAGGTGCGTCTTCTGTGCCCTCTCCTATCATCATAGTTCGATTATTCCCTGATATCCCAAAAGTTGAACCATATGTACCCAACACGTTGAATGCTTTTTCACAGGACGGATTGCCCATGCTTCTGCGAAGTGTCTCTTTTTTTCTATAAATGACCGCAAATTTGTATGGACTTCGCACTTCTCATCCCCGCCTCAGAGGTACATGTTCGCTTCTGTTGCTCTCGCTGTCCTTCTCGGTGCTTCCGCAGTCTTCGGAAGTCCATTCAATGCTACCCACAGGCAGAGGTAATGACTTGTGATCTCCTCATGGAATCCTAGTATTCACTGTGTATGTCAGGACTTGTGGGACAGTCATGGACGACGCGGACATCATTGCGAACGAGAAGTACTTTCAAGAACACAAGGTTATTTCGGCGAACTTCTCTGCGGCTGCGGTTACACTCAACGTAAGTAATCTAGTGTGACCTTCAATGAACGTGGTTGTTGACTCCTTACAGGTCTATTTCCATGTTGTTAGCAAGGATACTACGCTGGCTGGAGGAAATGTCCCGTCAGTGCTACACTCAGAAAGTCGGTGAATCTGCCTGATGTTGATGGCAGGGACTCGCAGATCGCAAGGCAGATCAGCGTCATCAACACTGCTTATGGCAATAGCAAGACGGGCATCTCATGGATTCTCGCAGGCACCACTCGTACCATCAATGTTGACTGGTTCAACAACGCGGGTCCTCGCACTCCTCAACAAACTGCCATGAAGAAGGCACTTCGACAGGGTACTGCCAAGGATCTGAATGTTTACACAGTGGGGTTTGTTGTACTTCCGAATATTCTAGGTTCTTGTTGACATTCAACCTCAGCTTTGTCTCTGGTTCTGGTGCTGGCCTTCTTGGCTATGCCACTTTCCCTTCATCATACTCTGGTAACCCTACAGATGATGGTGTTGTTGTGCGCTATTCAACACTTCCGGGAGGCACAACTGTTCCGTACAACTTAGGTCACACTCTCACTCACGAAGCTGGTCATTGGGTTGGGTTGTTCCACACATTTCAGGGTGGCTGTAACCCCCCTGGTGATTTTGTCGACGACACACCTTATGAGGCCTCTCCCGCTTCCGGCTGTCCAATTGGCCGTCACTCCTGCAGTACTTCAGGTGTCGATCCCATCCGTACGTACTAATTCCTTGACCAAGGTAATGATTGTTGACAAATTGTTTTTGTTAGGCAACTACATGGACTACAGTGACGACTCTTGCATGACCGAATTTACACCCGGCCAGGTCGTTCGTCTCACAACACAGATATCCACCTACCGCGGAGTTTGAAACTGAATCGGACGAAGAGAACGTGGGCTTGATTGTATACCACGTTGTTTCTACTGTATCTACCCTACCGCGCCTAAGCAATGATAAGTACCGCTACTTGCAACCAAGTCCGCAAGGGGACGGTGTAGGCCACCGCAATTTTACCCGTCCTACACTTGACAGGGCCCTCTATCTTACTGTAATAAGATGCGCTAGCGTGGCTAGCAATGCAACTATTTCCATCCATCCAGAGGTCGGTTGTCGCAGGACGATTCCATGCATCATTGAGAAGACGGTAAAATAAATCCAGGTTACTGAAAACAGGCGGTGAGCGTAACGATTCAGAACTGAGAGTACGTCATACACTCGTCCTCGCTACAGAATGACCCTCCTTCCATGTATACTTCAGTGCACCCCGTATCCGCTCCTCCTTTGTACTGACAAGTTTGTCTGAAACAATTTACACCTCGTGAGATCCCAACAGGCAAATAGACGGTAAACGAACCTTTCCAGTATAGCATACCCCATGCCTTTCCATGCTTTCCTTCGCATTTGAACTTAGCTCGAGTTACGACCCAGTAAGAGTCTGGAATTTGTTTTTCACTCCAACGAAATTGGTGCACTTTTTTGCCCACACTCCCGCCCGGGCAGCGCGAGATGACTTCGTAAAGATTTCCTGGCCGAGAAGAAAGTGAAGGAGGTAACTTCTTAGGAAGCAAGTTTCGAACAGCACGAGGAAGTTCCGACGACCCGACAAAAGGTGAACATCGGATGGATGTCCACCACATCGCAAAAATGTCCAAGGTTGGATATCGATTCAGAATTCGCCAGAAGCTTGGTCGGGAAGAAAAAATTCAAACTCAGCACACAACGAACATCCAACATGCAGTTCGTTCGACGGTGCTTACGGCCTCAACCGTACGTCAGTTTACAAAAAAAACCTCGTACATATCATCGTTCTTCGATTATTTCTCATGATACGGACTCTTGCGGAGTCCCAGTAAGACCTACTTGGTCTGTAAACACTTTCCTTTCCTCCTATCCCACACCTACCATATCGTCAGCGACTCTCTCGCATCTCCACGAGCTTTCTGCCCTTATACCTCCTCCCGCTGGAACGCAGGAACATGTCATTTTGAAACGGGAAATGGAGGATCTTATCAGACTGGTCGAAGCCGTGAAGTCGGTTGATACGAGGAACGTCCACCTCAACGGTCTTCGAGACAAGCGGAACGTGGACCAGCAATACGGCAATCAGCAGCTTCTTGAATCCACCGATCAGCACGATTCTGGGCGAAAATTGTTGAACCACGCTTCCCGCACATTGGATGGTTTCTACGTCGTTGATGCTGACAGAAGACGTTGACAAATGGGGCGGGTTGTAACATGATTATGAGGTGTGCAATGGGCTTATGGAAAGGATTATTGTCTCCCTGTGTTACCAGGGAGTTTTAATTTCGAGTCTGAATCAGATATCTTAGTATCACTACTTTCATTAAAGCCTTCATGGCTCTTGCAAAAACCCTGGAACGCAAGACATCATACGAAGAGTAGTATCTGGATAAAACCTACTAGTGCTGTCGTTTATCTGACAGCATCCTAAGGTGGAACAGGAAGAGACTCATGACCACCTGTCGATCCAAAGCCACCTGCTCCTCGAATAGTTTCATCCAGGTCCTGAAGTGTATAGATTGCATTAACTTGCATCTGGAAATCACGAATACGTACGTTGACCTCTAGTAGTTCAGGGGTATAAATCCTCTCGATGATGAGTTGAGCTATCCGGTCACCTTCTTCTACTTTAAGTTTCCAAGATTAGACGATACTTGAATATAGTGGAGCATTTGGTACACACCTTGGAAGTCCTTGTCAGAGAGATTGAACAGAAGAACAAAGACGACCCCTCTGTAATCAGCGTCGATCACACCCGCTCCGGTATCGATCATGAATTTTGATGCTTTTCTAGAATCTTCAAACGTCGATCGGTTGAAAGAGAGACATGGACGAACCGAGGCCACTACGTGGCGCGACGCGGCCATATGTTCCCGCTGGGACCGCAATAGATATCTGTGTATCAACAAGTGCTTTCCCGTGGGCGGGAATAAGCTTTCTTTCTGCGCTGAGAAAGAGAGTCAATTGTGTTCTAGCACAACTGCTAGCATGTGTACCTGTACAGATCGTATCCCGCAGAAAGAGGAGATCCCCGTGTTGGCAATTTGGCCTTTTCGGACAAACGTTTAACGAGAAGATTCGGGACAGGAGGAAGGAACGATGATGGTTCTGTATCTGCGACTGAGTTTGTGGTAGACATTCTTCTCTTCTTCGATAGTGATACGTCGGACATGGAGGAAGGAACAAAGACGCGTTTCAAGCTAAACTTACATAAGAAAGCGTGTCAACTCCGCTCGACCCAAGTTCTAGGTACAGCACATTAAGTATCGATTATCACGCATTTTCATTTGCACTTTCAACCAACTCGAGCTATGTTCAAGGATTGAGGACGACGTCGAACTTACAGGCTACTTACGGGTAATTTGAACGGGGATTGGAAGCTCAATTTTCGCTGAGCTAGCATGATCTGATGACGAGCTGTAAGATGTTGGGTGAGAAGTTGAGCGTTAGCTCAGTTCGGACACGGAGCAGGATGAGCCGCTGGGTGGGCGGGATCATCGATCATCTGTGCCTCTTCACCACTACTTATACCATCGTACTATTCGCTCGTGTAATCTACGAATTTAATTATCCTCGCTCGCTATTGCCCTCTTTTACATTCCATTCCATATATGATATCAAGAGCATCCTCACTATATGATTTTGCACCTGCTCTTCCAAGCAGAATCTGTTTCGAGCTGCAAAATCACGGCAGCGAGGTCGACTGTGACGTTCGGCTGGACGCCGGTTGCCGGTGGTCTCTCGGCAGGCTAGAGAGACACCGGCATTGCTCCAAATTGAGCGTGTCAACTCCGCGTGAAGTCCAGACTCCGACGTGTTCAAAGGTTGGAGTTGACTTGGACTTCCCTTGAATCAGTGTCATATGCCACACGGGCTTGCTGTGGAGGAGCCCATCACCAGCTACTTTCGCCGTGTTAGTTCTACTAGAAACCACAAGCAGAGTTCCTTACTTGTTCCTTCCACTGCTAAACGAAAACGCCCACAGACTAGCCAGACTGAAGATGCGAAAGGGCTTGGGAAACCTAGCACTCGGCAAAAGCTAGCTATTGACGAGGCTTCTCGTACAAAGACGCAGATCTCTATTTCAAAAAAGACATCTTCAAGTGTGGGTCGAACGGCTTCGCATCCCTTTCGACCGTCTGCTTCGGCCCCTCTGTCAGGAAATTTACTCTTACCGTTGTCATCCGACATAGACCTCGCAAACAAGAACTTCCCTGCAAATACTGAAGTAAAATCCCCTTCTACCGTACGCCAGGCGACGAGTGGTGATTGTAGTTTCATTAGGCCGATCAACGGTATTGACAGTTCATCTTCCTACATGGCGACAAGTCTTGATGATGATTCAGTACATACACCTCCACCAACTATACGACCAAGTAAGAAGCACTCTACTATGCATGTACAACCTGATCCTTTGACTCCCGCTGTCTCTCGACTGTTACCTCATTCGAATGTGGTGAATTCGCTTCCCACTCCTGTCATGATAGCCCGCCGGATTGCCTCGTCCGGACGTGCAACGCAGGAGCTAGTCCCATCCAATCACTCAGAGGAGAACGTGTTGGCCTTGGCCACTGCTCAACCTCATGGTCAGACTTCCACGAGCGGGGGAAACCAAGTATTTGACGGTAGTAGGGAGTGGGACCGTGATGAGGAGCGGAATGAGCTTAAGGATCCTTTCGCTGATCCCATGGTTCCTCAGATACCAGTTCTTTCGTCGCAGACGCAAGACGTCAATATCCAGCCTCTGCAAGCGCTCACCGATCTGTTTCCTGTAGCCTCCATATTCAGGCTTCCTTACCTGCCAGAGCCCGACATGGTTGTGGATAATTCTGACTCTGACGGTTTTATTCATTCTTCTCAAAGCCAGCATATTCTGCCTCGTCATAGATCTCCTCGTCGGAAATGTGCTGATCAACTTGTGAACTCCACACGTACACTGGAGGACGAGTCTACGCTTGAGGAAATCGTTCCAAGTTCTCAGAGCCAAATTGAAACAGAATTGAATCTGTCGATGCGCATATTGGACTACTTTCATCATGATAAACCAGGAATCAGAGTCCAGTGCGTGTACGTCCATGCTTTATGTGCTCTGCTGATGAGATAAACAAATCAGGCAAACCGAAAATTCGTCTCACCGGAATGACTTCCCTTTGGCGGGCTGCCCAACTCGTCGAACTTTATCCGATGAGCTGTCCCCTGTTCCTATTCAAGACATGACCTTACGCAATATGGTCATGACTAATGTTTGCGGCCTCGTCCCTTTGGATCCAGTTGACTCTGCAACAGAAGACGAAAGTGAGGATGAATTATCTATGCGTATACCATCATCAGGGTACGCCCTGGATGCGGTCACGCACGGTGGCGAGATACTTGAAGAGACAGCCAGTTACATCAACTCCTTACCGAATACGGTGCAGGACTTTGAGGTAATGTTTGACGAGAGTAGCAGTGGGAGCTTGCCTGGTGATTTTTCAACGTAAGATACGGGCCGTTACAGACCACGTGTGCTTGTCACATAGTAGTTGAAACCAGATCATGATGTTAGTTTCAACTTAGCTCATCTCGTGAAATCATGGTTGGACGTCTTCAATACAAGGCATGATCACCGATCTTGCTGATCTGTATTGAGAAGCTGCTAAAGATCAATAGACAGCGTTGATTACTGGCGCCGGATCGTGAGTACCAGCCCATGATGATTAGACTTCTGGCGTTAATTCCTGCACAATCTTCAGAGGAATTGGACTAGAATCCTCGTTTTTGTTTGCTCAAGAGGGTGCCAACGTTCTCCTTGCTGATATCAATATCGATGCGGCAGAGAAAGGAGCAACGTTGATCACCGAACGGTTCCCAAGCATTCAGGCCATAGCAATCAAAACTGATGTTGGTAAGGAGGCAGATGTAAAAGCGGCTGTAGAGAAAGCTGTCAAGCAATTCGGAAGGCTCGATATAATGGTGAGCTAGATGGTCCCATTGATTGACGCCTTGATTCAATTGAGAACGCCAAATTTCGCAGTTTAATAACGCCGGTCAATCAGGTTTCGGGATTGTGGCAAAGCTGCTCACATGCCTTTTAGGTATCATGCATCCGGAGGATGACAACGCGTTGAACACGGAAGAGCGAATATGGGACTTGACCATGCAAATTAATCTCAAGGGTGTCTGGTGGGGTTGCAAGTATGCTATTGCCGCGATGCGACAAAATCCGGTCGACGAAGCTAAGGGCCTGCACACCGGCGGAAGCATCATCAATACTGCGAGCTTTGTGGCGGTACTCGGAGCGGCGACGCCCCAGCTGGCATGTACGTATTTTGGGCGTCATATATTGTATTTCATCCGTTGATAGACTTTTTCCTCTGGAAGATACCGCGTCCAAAGTCGGAGATGTTTTCCATTTATCAGATTTAATGTGCTGATTCTCCTTTCTTGTCTAGGGTGGCGTCCTCGCTATGACCCGAGAACTTGCTATGGTGCATGCCCGGGAAGGCATCCGTATCAACTCTCTTTGCCCGTGAGTCTGTCTTCGTCCGCGGCGCCCTCATGTTATAACAACAACGACCTTCCCAGCGGGCCGCTGAAAACGCGTAAGTATTTTTTGAATTTATATCCGTGATCTTATAATGACCTCTCAAGCTCTGCTTATGGATTTCCTGGACACCGCGGAGAAACGCGATCGCCGTCTAGTCCACCTCCCGATGGGTAGATTTGGCGAAGCAGTCGAACTGGCTAAGGCTGCCTTGTTCCGTGCGTTTCCTGCCCGAAAAAAAAGAAGAATACCGATCTCACCCTTCAATAGTTGCCAGCGATGATAGCAGCTATGTGACTGTACGTCCATTCATTCTGTTGCTGTTCTCCAACACAAAGCATGTTAACCGATCAAACATCTCAGGGCGCTGATTTTAAAGTTGACGGTGGTCTTACTTCCGCCTATGTTACGGCAACCGGGGATCCTGCCCTTGCTCCCCCGTCCAGTCTTTTGAATTGAAAGAACGCCTGGATTGATTATTTTCGTATCCATCAATTACTCTTGTACAATGAGTATTATTCTTAATCTGAGGCCTGCTTCCCGAAATTCGAAGTCTATCACTGAGTGCACCGAAAGCCTACAAATGAATGGGAGCAGCCATAGCTGATCCTTGTATGAATGAAGTACACATTTCGGAGTAACCGGATATGATGTCATGACGAGTTCGCTTCGGCGCGTTTCTTGTCGCTTTCAGCTATTCGAATCCTGGTTATTTCCTTTCCTATTTTGTTATTAATACGCTTATGCATGACAGGGCTGTACCCAAGCCCAAAAAGAACCTCCAAGTGCACAAAGAACGGAGCGAGAACAACGGCTGCAGCCAAGGGCTTAGACTGATAATGGGAGAGTTCAGGTTGATCATACCGCCAATCAGATTATCCATAAGTGCAGGGGCACGCTTTTCAGCGAGTCCATGCCCAAGAAATTGAGCAACCCAAGATGCGCCGTGAAGGAGAGCAGCATTAAAGACATGATCAGGATTCCTCGAACTCGAATATGCAATTGCCGTTAAAAGAGACATGGCTAATTGTGGTGCGTAAAGTAACTACTCAAATTGAATTAGTATACGGTGGTAGCGGCGGAAGGAGGCGTGGGATACGCACAGCAGCAACCGGTTCTAGAACAAGATAGTATGCGAAATATAATCCAGCATGAATTGCTGCCCAATTCAAGTCAAAGCGAAGGTAGTCGCTAAGTGTATATCGGACCGCTGGTACGAGTGATGGTACTGGTATTTGGGAAGCAAGGACTTGAAATGTCCTGTCAAGGACAATATGTATTAGAGAGTGCATACGAGCGACGAGTCGGGTTGTTTCAAAAATCTCACCATAACAGAACGGGTACACAGATAATGTGTACGAGGATATTGACACGATTGGCATGATATGCGCCATAGAACGTCAACTGCGGGTTGGGTAATGAGCGAATGAGAAGACTGCAACAGTGGATTGAACATACTTGTTGATCGATGTCAAAAAGTCGAAGAGTCATGGTAGTGGTAAGAGGATGAAGCTCATGCAGACCGATCAGTCCGCAACATGTACGTATGCTGCGGAAACAAACAAGGATGCTGAGACCGCCGAGTTTGACACTAGATCCGATGATATACGGAGAACGTACGTACATTTGAGTTCCCTGATTTCCCTGGGAACTGGGGAACTCGGGAAACTCATGAGAACGGAAGGGTTTGCCAAACAACATTAAGCAACCTCACGCGCATATAGTTGCGGAAGCGCTTACCACTCCTTACCACAGTGCACTTCCGCGCCAAACAGAAGTCCGCGATAACGGACTCCGAGCTGTAGATTACGATATACGATAATACATACCGACATAACGACTTCCGTTTGCCGCCCTGACCCAACTTGGCAACTTTCCTGCCAGAGGGTCACAACCCTGACAGATTCGGAAGTCGGATGGTTTCCATTTTGTTTGCGCACTTGCACAGTTCCGACCTTAGGAATGCATCATGCATCTGCCTACCGAGACTTGCGCTTACTGTGTGATTGACTCGTCATCAAGGGTCCAACTCACTTTCTGTTGGCTTTCTGGCTCGACTCTACTTCAAACGACTCTGGCTCAATTTGGCGTTTTATGCAACCTTAGACTCTGCTGGATACGCAGTTCATATATGGGCTCCTCTTCTCAGCATGGCCTGCAGCAAACCAGATTGCTGGGATATGTAGCCGCATTTGGACACGTTGCTCGAAAAGTTCTCTCGCTCCCATCAACAATCAGCACTAG
This sequence comes from Tricholoma matsutake, assembly GCA_026075535.2. Lineage (NCBI taxonomy): Eukaryota > Fungi > Basidiomycota > Agaricomycetes > Agaricales > Tricholomataceae > Tricholoma > Tricholoma matsutake. Next base: position 7,508,678 of record AP026543.1, on the reverse strand, counting down.
TGAAAATCGGGTCTGCCCAAATCTGATCAAATTATGTTACAGCCGATATCATGTCGATACTATCACGTATTATGGGTTTCAAAATACCAGAGAGTTTCAAATTGCCAATCGTTCGTTCTAGTCACTGATCACTGAGTAAGCAAGCAGAGGCGGAGATACAATCGGCTGTAAGATAGAAGAAGCCAGGAAATGACACCCTTATGTAAGCAACAACGACAATGACAATTGCTCACCACCACCACCACCTAAAATTAATGTAACCTTTGGGATAGTTGCTTAAGGTGATTAGGAACACATGCCAGAAGTCAGAATCCTCATATCATAGATATTTCAGAAGTAGTAAGGGAAAAATGATTTATTTTTTTCAAGTCCCAAAAGCATTTTCTCGTCCAATGGAAGGTTTTTAGAGGTTTCGACAAATTAAAGTCTCCAGATTTGGCGGCTTAGTAATGCTTAGTAATGCTTAGTAAACATGTTTGTCATCACATAGCGTGAGCATTATCAAGTCCCAGGAGCTTCAGAGTGGACTGGAGTCTACATATAGGCTATAAGCAAGGTTGTAGTGCATTCCAGTAGCTCCATATACACATAGCCTAACTTATAGGATGACAAGACTTAACCACCCCCTCTGCATATCATCAAATCTCATCATTTGCTCACAATAATTTTTTTTCAACCTCAATTTGGCAGCTTAACCCTAACCCTAATGTGATTACATAAGGGTGTTGGTTCCTGGCTTCTTCTATCTTACTATCCCTGGCGCTGGGTTTGAACACATGTAGGTGTTTGAACAGTGGATATTTCTACCTCTTCCTGTCCACTTTAGACCTCGGTATTCTCGGGATGAGCAGTCATTATAGTTATTAAACAATATATAAATTTTATTTTGCAGAGGAGAGCCGCATCATTCAGGAATTTCAGTTTTGAACATCCAGATTTGCATTGATTTGAAAAAAAAAGTGTCTGGATGGTTTTATGAAATGCAATTTCTAAAAAAAAATTGATACAAATGAAGTCTACCCATATTAGAAGCCTCCTGGCAATTTAAAGGTACAGACAACCACCATAGCATACAAGATAAAGCATTTGTGGTGACCATGCATTAAATGTGACAATCTCTCGAAGTGGACTTGGAGATTGAAATGCCTATGCATGCATTCGAACAACATACAGTGCTGAGGTTGAATTTGGCATGTCAGGAACCATGACTGATGTGACTGAAACTGTTCAAAAGCCTACTTTTTGGCATACCCTCAAAGCGGCATCGTGCTGCCAATCACACAGTGGGCTATACTCATGAGTCATGCCTTTATTACATGAAAGTCTAGGTTTGAAGAATATATATACTGTCAAGAAAGCCAAAGACCAGTAGCCATAAGGATCCACATTTCTGAAACACATTTTCAAAATTTGTTCAAAAAAACACCTACCCAATGATAGTATGAGCATGACAATCCAGACTTGCACACTTTGTGCACACTCAGCTTTCTTCCAAAACAACCACCCATTCACCTTATACTAAAGTGACACTCCAAGGGGCTAGTTCATATATTATCATGTCAACTCCAAAAGTCTGATTGGTAAAAGGTGCTGCCAATGTTCTTCTATTCATGATTTGGTAAAAGTTTTGAAACTCCCAACCATGATAGACCTGTATGACAACTTTGTTTAGTTGTTTGAATAATGGAACCCCATGCTGATGAGCTGAGTGCATTGGTGAAGAGGATGCCAGCCATGTGGGCTTGGCATCACTGATAGAACCAAACAAACACTAAACAGAGCCTGTAGTGCAGCGGCCCATCAACATGATATTGGGTGGACATTAATCCACATCAAGTAAATTTACATACAATGAGATCAGAGAAATTAGTATATATACTCATAAGTAGACATTGACATTTTTTGATTCATTCATGCAAATGCAACATACAAGGGGGTGGTGGGACAGGAATCCCAAACCAGACATAGGGGGAGGGGTCCCGCTGGAGGCTGAAGTTTTTTTTGACCATGGTGAAAATGACACCAATAGGTGTTAAGTGCTATTTTGTTGTGGTTAGGGTCCTGGAGCAACCAAATAGCATATATCACACATATTATCTATCACTACAAGATATTATCTATTACTACAAGTAGTATTCTACCAGAAGTTTGAACTGAGTATACATAAATTCAAAGTTAAAATGACTCTTGTAAGTAAGCTAGGCCAGTGAGGATGCTGCCCACTTGAGAATTACGCTTCTGCCTTCTCCAACATTGTCTGTGGTTGAATTCCTACAATTTCCTCTGCCAACTCAAACACAAATCCACCCCCTCGACATCTCTCTCTACTGGTGCAATGCTGAACCAAATCAGATCACTCTTCATGATCTAAAAGACCTCCTGATCCTATAAGAGCAACCTCACTCAGCCTCTAGCAAAGGGAAATCCAAAGTTAAAATTATACTACATAGTACAGGGATTGGAGGTGCACCTAGCAAAGGGAAATCTGAAGGGAAAACTCTAAGAACCCCTTTGCCAATGCCCAGTATATGTGAAGACTGAAAAAATCAAATAATAGTCTAAAAATAGAAAAGGCAGAGATAGGCAGATCAAGGCCACCAAATGACATCATACCAAGGGGTAGACGTCGGAAGGGGTACTCCACCTCTAAATATAAAACTGTCAACATGCACAAATGTGATAGAAAGGGAAAATAAAATAAGGAAAAATCATAGAAAATGAAGAATAGAAGGAAATGAAGTGAGGAAAAATATAGGATGAACGTAAAAAATAGGAGAAGCACACAGGGCACCCCCCTAGTCCCCTTACATCACCCCCTCTCTAAGATGCATTGCCCTGATGCATTCAAAATTGCATATGACCAAAGTCAGTGACTTGAATGTGATGTGGTGCAGCAGTGTGCCATCGGTGGAATTCCTTGACTAACCAAGGGACATTCACATCGGATTCTTCAACCTATGAGGTCTCCTCATACCCATAACCCTTCCAGTGCACCAAATACTGTAGTTTTTCTTGACGCAACCGGCTGTCCAAGATCAACTCAACTTTGTACTGGGGTTCTCCCTCAATCACTGTAGGCGGTGGTGGTGGACGTGAATGGCATCCCGGGAATGGATCTGGGGGAGCTGGAAGGAGTTTGATGACATGGAAGACTGGGTGGAGTCTGGACATGGAGGCTGGGAGGCATAAACAATAGGCATGCATTCCAATACACTTGACAATGGGGAAAGGTCCCAGGAAGCGATGAGTGAGTTTCTTGGATGGACATGTAGTGGAGATGTCACTGGAGTCAAGATAAACTCGATCACCAACCTTGTACTGAGGGGTTGGAGAATGGTGTTGGTTGTAAAAGTGTGTCATGTCATTCTTCACCTTTGCTAAGGCTGCCGTTGCCTCCTCCAAGCTATCCTGCATGCATTCTGTGAACTCATTCACTGTCTCGATGTGTGAGGGAGTTTGGTGAGGTTCAAATCCCATGTGTGGATGTTGTCCAGTGTCTAAGAGGAAAGGGGTCTGTTGAGTGGAAGCATAGACATGGTTGTTGTATCCAAATTTGGCTAAGGGGAGAAGATCATCCCAATTGTCCTGGTGCTCATTGATGAAGATGCAGATGTACTGCTCCAGTTCCTGGTTGACTCGCTCAGTCTGGCCATCAGTTTGTGGGTGATAGGCAGTCAAAGCAAGGAGTTTGATCCCCAGAAGTCGGTACAGCTCGCGAGTGAACTGTGCCATGAGCTGAGGGCCATGGTCAGAGAGGAAAGCACCAGGAAGTCCATGTGATTTCCACACATGGTGGAGATAGAGTTGGGCAGCAACCAGGGCGCTGACAGTGGTGGAAGTGGGAATGAAGTGAGTGCATTTTCCCACTGAATCAACTGTGCACATCACCACATCAAACCCATTCGACTCTGGCAACTCCACCACAAAGTTGACACTGACAACTCTCTGGAACAGGAAGAGGGTGTAGCTCACCAATGGGTTTGCAATGAGGAATCTTGGTGCATAAGCAAAGGTCACAAGTACAACAATACTGACCAATGAGTTGTGACATTTGTGGCCACCAATAATTCTGTGAGGTGAGCTCCAAGGTCTTCCAGCATCCAGGATGACCCGGCAATCTGTGAGTCATGGTGTTGGGATATGATGCACCAGCGAAGGTCTGGGTCATTGGGGATGTAGATGTGATGCCTGAAATACAACAAGTCCTCCTTTTCAGCCCACTCTGCTGCATGCAAGGAAAAGGTGAACTATACATGAAGAGATATGTCACAAAATTATGTAATGCAGTATAACCTAATATGACCCACGTGACCCACGTAACTGCCATAACCCATTAAAATCGACACTTAGAACTGATGTTAAGCTAGCTACCAAGTCTCGGGTTCAGTTCAATAATGTAGTTTACATATGTAGGTAATAGATTTTCCACATTAGGGCCCAGTATACTAGCTGAGAGGGAGTGATAATCCACATATAATCTAGGTGAGGTTATAATGCCATCCAGAAATTTCTGACATACAATGGACTCGACAGTTTTCAACGTGTGACAACAAGTCCTCCTTTTCAGCCCACTCTGCTGCATGCAAGGAAAAGGTGGATCCCTTCCTCAGTTCTTTAACAGCTTGGGCAACAACATCCTCAGGTAAACCACTGTGGTTTGCGTGATGAATGTTGCATAGGATGTCCCGCTCCTTGCCCTGGGGTGCGATGCCTTCCAGTGCCCAAATGGTAAACAGGTCTGGCTGCAACAACACAACATTTTGATTGTCATCGCTGCCATCCCCATGGTCTGCATGTCAGGAGAGGGCATTGGTCTTCCCCATGCTGCGACCCGGACGGTGGTGCAAAGAGAAGTTGAATCTGGATAGATACAGGGACCAACAAGCTTGACGATGGTTCAATTTCTTGGCTGTCATAAAGTACTCGAGTTTCTTGTGATCCGTCCAAGTTTCCACCTTGTGTTGGGCACCCTCAAGGAAGTGTTGCCACTCCTCAAGCGCACACATTATCAGCAACATCTCCTTGTCATTGATCTCATAGTTTCACTCTACAGCACTAAGGCTTTTGGAGTAGAACACAATAGGATGCCACTTCTGGTCCTCTGGAGACTGCTGAGACAACATGGCACCTGTTGCAAAGTCAGAACTGTCAGCTTCTACACAAAAAGGGCGTGAATCATCAGCAAAGGTCAGAATGGGAGTGGAAGTGACCATCCCCTTAAGCTTTTCAAATGCCTCCTGTTGTGCATTATCCCACCTTCATGCCTCCTTTCCTGTCAAGTCAAATAGTGGTCATGCATGATGTGAGAAATCCTTGATAAAACACCGATAGAAATTGATGAAGCCCAGGAATGACTGCACCTCTTTCTTGTTACAATTTTCCTTGTAACTCATGGAACCCGACGCACCCGATGATCCCCTCCAGACAGGAGGCACCCCTTGATTCATGCCAGGGCATGTCCTTGACATCAGACACACACATGATGCATGCCGACTGCATGCATTCGATCCCCTTCCCGTGGAAGGCACCCTTGATGCATGGTGACTCCATGCACCCGAACCCACTCCCACACATGCTGTGATACGACAGCCCCCTGACATGAGGTCCATGATGTCGGACTCTCACGATCAACATGCTGCGCCACAGCATGTCCTTGACATCGGATCCTTGACATCGGATCCATGACATCGGACACCTCATGCTAGGCATGAGGCTTATCTGTTATTGTTTCCTGACATGCTGCGCCACAGCACTCCGTGACATCGGACGCCTCATGCAAGGCATGAGGCCTATTGTTTCTATTATTACTTGATATGCATCTACCTTTCCGATTGGACAATAAGGACCTCCCTTCCAGTATAAGTACTGCAACCTGTAGTAGGGATGTCCTTAGTTTAGATCTAGGCAATCTACAGCCTTAACTGTGAACTCGCGAACTTACTCGAAACCACTAAGGAAGCCCCTTAGTGCATGAACCTGAATGACTCTATGCAGAAGGCCTGCTAGAGTGTACTATCTCTCTTACGTCGGATGCTCCAAGTAAGGCTAGTGCTGAACGACTTGTCAAGGAAGCACCTCGTCAAACGACATTGACTAGATTGAGTGGTTGAGGCTTTGCCCTTAACATAAGATCTAAACTATCTGCTAGCCCACCTACCTAGGTGTAGGCAATACGTCTCGATACACACCACAGCGACCCGGGTCTAGACAAACCCCAGACTGACCACCAAGAGAAGCGGAACCACAGCCAGGTTCATCTTGGTACCGATACAATGGAAGACTAGTCCGTTACTTGACCCCAGCACAGCATTGGTTCTACGGATCAACCAACAGACAATGAGGAGATTTCCTCACCGATGAAGACTTTGAACAACCGCACACACCCCCACCCAAAACATCCACCCGCTTCTTAACAGACAAAACCGACGACCTCTATAACAAGATGTCCGAACCCGCAACTGCACCAACGATGTCCATGAAGGACATTCGAATCCGATCACCCACAGACTTCTCAGGAGAGCGGACCAAGACCGCCAAGTTCCTGCAGGAGATAGACCTGTACTTGCGAATCAATGATCAGGTCTATGACATGAACGACAAGAAGATCATCTTCATGCTGTCCTTCATGAATGGAGGGACAGCAGCTGCCTGGGCGCAGGCATTTGTCAACCAACACCAGTCCGAGGGACTCGGTGAATATGCAGACTTCCGACAGAAGGTCCTAGAGGCCTTCTCACCAATCGACGACGCCAGAACAGCAAAGACAGAGATCAAGAATCTCAAACAAGGTTCAGGGAACCTCGAAGAATATGTGGCGAACTTCCACATCCTGAAAGACAGGACGGGAATCACAGAAGATGCAGCCATGATCGAGTACTTCATGGATGGACTGCATCCCGAATTACTGAAGAGGGTACACACAATGGAGACAGTACCCAACACTCTTGAAGGCTGGATAAAGGCAGCTTCGAAATACGAAGGCCAATGGAAACAGGCCATGGCAATCCTGGGAAAGACCAGGCAGAACCAGAAGACAAACGAAACGACAAAGAAAGGACAGCCCTCTCTTGATATCAACCAACTGACGAACCAAGAATGCGTGGAACACCTCCGGAAGGGATTGTGTTTCATCTGCCACCAACCAGGACACCAATCGTCCGACCACAGGGATGGAAAGAACCCCACTCAGATGGGGTCAACACCCCCTCCCTACCGAAACCGCTTCACCCAGAAGAAGACTGGGGTGGACACCTACCAGAAGATCTGCACGATGCTGGATGAACTAGATGAAGAAGAAAAGGAACAAGCCCTCAACCTCATGGAGGAACCAGGTTTTTAGAACAGCGGCCTGATATGACACCAGTCACCGCTGTAGTCTCCCTAGGGTCTGTACTCTTAGCTACCATGAATAGACAATCTATGTGCCTGTCTATTCGGGTAGCTGAGTCAGACAATGGGAAAGATGTTGCAATGAACACGCTCCTTGACTCTGGAGCAGGAGGAGTCTTTATCAACTCAAACTTTGTCGAATGAGAAGGGATCAGAACATATCCCTTAGGCCGCACCATCCGGGCCACGAATGTAGACGGGACCCTGAACAAGCAGGGAACAATCACCAGATGCATGAAAGGAAGACTCCACATCAATGGAAGGAGCTACCTGATAGAATACCTAGTTGCTGGACTAGGCAAAGAATTGGTAATCCTGGGCCTGCCATGGCTGCGGGAGATAAACCCAATCATCGATTGGAAGAAGGGAACCTTTGAGTTCCGAGATGAAGAACAACAGGCTCAGATCAAACAAATCTTGGAGAAGACAAGAAGAGCCAAACGGGCCCTCCTGAACACCCTAAACCTTCCTAGGGTAGATGCCGAAAGGGAGGCACCAAATGACAGAATGGCACGAATTCGACACATTGTGGCCAAAACAAGAAAAAGACTCTCCGAAGAGAAGGAGAGAAACCTTGCCTGAGTACGACTAGCCATGGCAAAGACGAGAGAAAGGCCTGCTGAAGAAAAAGAGAGGAGCCTTGCCCGAGCCTGATTGGCCATGGCAAAAACAAGAGAAAGGCTTTCAGAGAGGAAAGCAAAAGAACTAAATTCTGTCCAGATAGCCATCGCAAAGACCAGGAGCAGCGGCACCCCTAAACAAGCCAGAGGCCTTGAAGCAGCACGATGTGCTGTCACCAAGACCCGAGAGAACCAGAAGAAGAAACAACTGGAAAAGGGCAAAAACAAAGAATGCAACAGGGCACAATGAATTGTGCAAAGGATGAAGGAATTGCTGACCTCCACAGGGGAGGGAAGCACCGGCAAAAGGAATGTGAAAATGACACTACGAAACAGGATAAACTACCCTCGACAACAGACTACCCCAACTCACGATTATAGGACTCCAGATCACAGTACCATCAATGCTGAAATACCTATGCCCAGGGAGACCCCCCCTCAGGTAAAGGTCGAAGAGGTACCCGACGAAGAACTACTGGCAGACACAGGCATGGACATACAAATGATGAACCAGACCCCCGAACAAGACACAATCGAGGATGACTCGGTGTTGATCGCATACGTGCGAGGCGAACCGGTCATTGGCCTATTTGGACCAGACATAGAACTGCCCTTGACGGAGGAACATCGAGAACTGACACACAGATACATCCGAAAAATGAACACTATCAGCAGGCTCACGAAAGGCAAGGGCTCCCCACGGTACCTACTCAACTCGGACATATGGATCAGAGCAAAGACATCCATATCCCAATGACTAGCACACGAGCAAGAGGAGGGAAAGGAGACCAGCCAACGGACCCTAGACAGTTTACTGCCACCAGAATACCAGAAGTACAGACAAGTATTCGAGAAAGCCGCATCCGAATGATTCCCAGAATCAAGACCGTGGGATCATGCAATTGACCTGAAGGAAGGCTTTGTACCGAAGGATTGCAAAGTCTACCCATTGATGCCGAAAGAACAAGAGAAACTCAATGAGTTTCTAGATGAAAACCTGGAGAAAGGATATATCCGACCATCGAAATCACCCATGGCATCCCCGTTCTTCTTCGTGTCGAAGAAGGACTCCGACACTCTACGACCTTGCCAAGACTATCGCTATCTGAACAAAGGAACGATCTGGAACAACTACCCCCTGCCACTGATTGGAGACCTCTTGGACAAGCTGAAGGGAGCGAGATTTTTCACAAAACTTGATATTCGATGGGGATATCATAACATACGGATAAAGAAAGGAGACGAGTGGAAGGCAGCATTCAAGACTAACCGAGGGCTATTCGAGCCAATGGTGATGTTCTTTGGGCTGTGCAACTCACCGGCAACATTCCAGGCAATGATGAACGATCTCTTCTGAGATATGCTAGATGAAGGATGGCTCGTCATCTATATGGACGACATCCTGATCTTCTCAAAGACAGAAGAAGAGCACCGGATAAGGACCCAAAGGGTCCTCAAATGACTATGACAATGCGATCTCTACCTGAAGGTAGAGAAGTGCAAATTCAACGTACAGGAAGTCGAGTTCTTGGGCATGATCGTCAGACCCAATGAACTTGCAATGGACAACACGAAACTGGCTGGGATCAAGGACTGGCCCACACCAAGGACAGTGAAGGACATAAGATCCTTCCTAGGATTCGGAAACTTCTATCAATGATTCATCGGACACTTCGCAGATCTGGCCAGACTGCTGAACGACTTGACGAAGAAGAACCAGAAATTCGAATGGATGAACGACTGCCAGCAGTCATCCGATGCGCTAAAAAGGAAATTCAATGAAACCCCAGTACTGCTGATGCCAGACGCAACGAAACCATTTGTGGTAGAATCTGATGCCTCAAAAATCATGACAGGCGCAGTACTCAGACAACAGGACACCAATGGAGACTGGCACCCATGCGGATACATCTCGCATTCTTTCAACAAAGCGGAAAGAAATTACGAGATATACGACCGAGAACTATTGGGAGTGATCCGAGTGCTAGAAACATGGAGACACTACCTACAGGGGACGCCATTCCCTGTGACGGTATTATCCGATCACAAGAACCTGACATACTTCTGTCAGCCACAGAAACTAAACCGACGACAGGCTAGATGGGCCATCTACCTGTCACAATTCGACCTGAAGCTACAACACATACCGGGATCACAGATGGTACAATCTGATGCCCTATCGAGGAGAGCAGATCACATAGCTGAAGAAGACACCGATAACGAGGACAAGACCATCCTCGCTGATGAACTGTTCATCAAAATGATCGACACTGAGCTCCAGGGAGCCCTGGTCTCAGCAATAATGAAGGACGACTTCGTAAATGAAGCTTTACGAGCCCTGAAGAACAACGGAACTCCCCCAATCAAGTCTGCATTGGAGGACTGGAAATTCGAAGATGGCCTGCTCTTTTTCAAAGACAGGTGCTATGTGCCACAGGACGAAACCCTCCACCAAGCAATCATACGGAAATACCATGATAGCATCACGACAGGACACCCTGGACAATGGCAAATGATTGAACTGATCCGACGAGACTACTGGTGGCCAGGAATGGCCAACTTCATAAAGAAATACATCGAAGGCTGCGCAAAGTGCCAGCAAATGAAGATCAACACCCACCTGACAACCCCACCCCCAACACCAATATCATCCGATGCCAGCAGACCATTTGAGCTGGTAACGACAGATTTTATTACGGACCTGCCCATAATAAATGGATTTGACTCAATCATGGTCGTGGTAGACCATGGTCTTATGAAGGGGGTAATTTTTATCCCTTGTGCGAAGACGATCGACGCACTTGGCACCACAGACCTTTACCTGTGCCATGTGTACACCAGATTTGGACTCCCCGGAAGAATCATCTCAGACAGAGACCCTCGATTCGCATCCAAACTCTTCCGAGAACTCGGATGACTGCTCAGAATCAAGCTATCCATGAGCACTGCCTATCACCCCCAGACCGACGGAGAAACAGAGCGAGTAAACCAAGAGCTAGAGGTTTACCTCCACATGTTCTGTTCAAACAAACCCGAAGATTGGGAGTATTATCTCCCAACAGCAGAATTTGTGCATAACCAGAAGATGCACTCCGCAGTAAAACATTTGCCGTTTTACTTGATGATGGGATATCAACCATGCACTATCCCCACCCCATACGAAAAGACAAATGTGCCAGCCACCGAACAGAGAATCCAAGAACTTCTCTCCACGAGAAGGGAAGCTCTTGCCGCACACGAACTAGCCAGACAGGCTATGGCCGCCCGAACAAATGGGCAATACAAACCATTCAAGGTTGGAGAACAAGTATGGCTTGACTCCAAGAACCTGAAGATTGGCTACCCAACGAGAAAACTGGCGCCAAAACAAGAAGGGCCCTTCGTGATTGAAGATGCCTTGTCGAGAACGACATACCAATTGAAACTGCTGCCAGGATGGAAGATCCACCCAGTATTCCATGCGGCTTTACTCACACGATACCATGAGAACGACACTCATGGGCAAAACTTCCTGACTCCACCACCCGACCTTGTGGAAGGAGAGAATGAATACAAGGTGGAAGCGATCATCGCACACAAGAAGCACGGCAAGACATGCCATTACCTCGTGAAATGGGTTGACTACCCGACATCCGAAAACACATGGGAACCCGAATCGAACCTAAAGAATGCCCCCGAGATCCTGACGGCATATAAGAAGAGGTACCACCTCTGACGAGAACCCAAGAAACCCCCACTATCTGAACCAAATGACACTCCTGATACCCCCTAAACGACGATTGACCCACTGAACATTGATGCCCTTCATGTTCACTCCCACCCCCACCCCCTTTCGATAAAGAATGAATACGAGAAGAACATGGCGACTGGACGATGAGTCATTGACCAGTCACCAAGAACGAACAGACTGCCAGGGCAACCCTCTTGGGAATGCCCACACGGAATCACATTCTGGATAAACAGAGATGACTGGATAAAGAGAGTATCCTTGACTTGCCCAACATGCTGCCTCTATACACGAAGGAGCACAAAAATGGATTTGACCTGGGTAAAAGCACAATTTGAGGAGTGGTGCTTCGAAGAAGAGTTAGACGGCGGAGACTATCTCCCCAAACAATTTGTTGTCGACCGCAATGGTCTGACCCCAGGCAGGAGACCACTAGTGGGGATTAGCCCACTACTGTGGAATGACCTTCAGTGGAACACCCACTACAACAAAGAAAGCAGATTTGAGCTGGCAAGGCAGCTCTTATTCGGACGACATGGAGAACTGGGGACACTGCTGCATTCCAGCTGACACCCCCACACATCAACACCCCTGACCACTGAGCACAACTAGGTGCAAACCGATCGTCCGCAAAGATGTTAAACTACTGATTGTCCGCAAAGATGTTAAACTACCAATCATCCACAAAGATGTTAAACTACCGATTGTCCGCAAAGACGTTAAACTAGCAATCATCCGCAAAGATGTAAAACTACAGTGATTACCCTTGATACTGCGCAAACCCTACACACCCCTCCCCCCTCCGACGACACCACTGACTCTTTGACACCACTGCTAAAAGCAGTATAAAACAAAAAGAACCCAATCACAGTCCAAGCTTGGACACAAATGATTCCTCCATCGTACCCCTTGACCCCGACCTACCCACATAACCAGACCATGCCCGATCAGACCACGAAGAAGAGACGAAGATTTAGGTCGAAGTGTGGAACTTTCGACCATAGTGGGGGGGTAATGTTACAATTTTCCTTGTAACTCATGGAACCCGACACACCCGACGATCCCCTCCAGACAGGAGGCACCCCTTGATTCATGCCTAGGGCATGTCCTTGACATCAGACACACACACGATGCATGCCGACTGCATGCATTCGATCCCCTTCCCATGGAAGGCACCCTTGATGCATGGTGACTCCATGCACCCGAACCCACTCCCACACATGCTGTGATACGACAGCCCCCTGACATGAGGTCCATGATGTCGGACTCTCATGATCGACATGCTGCGGTGCAGCATGTCCTTGACATTGGATCCTTGACATTGGATCTGTGACATCAGACGCCTCATGCTAGGCATGAGGCCTATTGTTTCTATTATTACTTGATATGCATCTACCTTTCCGATTGGATGATAAGGACCTCCCTTCCAGTATAAGTACTGCGACCTGTAGTAGGGATGTCCTTAGTTTAGATCTAGGCAATCTACAGCCTTAACTGTGAACTTGCAAACTTACTCGAAACCACTAAGGAAGCCCTTAGTGTGTGAACCCGAACGACTCTATGCAGAAGGCCTGCTAGAGTGTACTATCTCTCTTACGTTGGACACTCCGAGTAAGGCTAGTGCCGAATGACTTGTCGAGGAAGCACCTCGTCAAACGACATTGACTAGATCGAGTGGTTGAGGCTTTGCCCTTAACATTTCTTGTTCGTGGGTGTCGGCCAAGCCATGACCCTGTTCACCTTGATAGGATCCATCTCCACCTGACCCTCCAAGATAATCAGGCTGAGGTACTCGATCTTGGTCTTCTCAAACTCACACTTGTCCTGACAAAGGTAGAGTTTGTACTGTCAAAGTTGTTCTAGGACGAGGCGCGTGATGCGACAGTGCTCTTCAACCATGTGAGTGAAGATGAGGATGTCATTGAGATAGATACAAACAACACCTTCGAGAATGAGGTCATGGAAGATGTCATTCATCATGGTCTGAAAGGTGGCAGGACTATTAGTAAGGCCAAAGAACATGACAAGCAGTTCAAAAAGACCACAGTTGGTATGAAAGGCTGCCTTCCACTCATCTCCCTCCTTTATCCTCACATTATTGTAACCCCAATGAACATTGAGCTTGGTGAAGTATCAGGCTCCATGGAGCTGGTTCACAAGTTTGGAGATGAGAGGTAATGGGTAGCGATTTTTGACCGTCATGTTGTTGAGCCTTCTGTAGTCGAAGTGAGCCATCCATCTTCTTGACAAAGAAAAAGGGAGAGGCCATGGGTGACTTTGATGGTCAGATATGTCCAGAGGCCAGGTGCTCATTGATGAACTGGTCAAGCTGCCACTGTTCTTCAGGAGAGAAAGGATAGACCTTGCAGGATGAAGGGGTTGCACCAGGGGTGAGTTCGATTGCGTGATCCCATGGCTTGCGCATGGGGAGAGAGTCGAATGATTCCTTTTGGAGAACATGTCCCCGAACTCATGGAGATGAGGAGGCAAGGAATCAGTAGAGGATTTAGCAGCATTGTTTTTGTGGAAGGCCTCAGCGAGGCATTGCGATATGTTCAATGTAGCACAAACCTTGTGCAATGGACGAATCACAGTGTAGAAGATCCAATCACCTTCCTCCACTTCCAGTGGCTCCTCCTCATCATCATCTGAGTCCAGCATCAGATCAGGAACCCCTTTCAACTCCACTTCAGGTACAGGCAGGGGTCTGGCACAACACTTCTGAGTATGTTGTATTGAGGCCCTTTGTCCATGACATTCTTGCCTGGCTTCCATGAAATAAGTGTGACAGTGGGATGGACACTGGCTCATGGTAACCTCCCTGGTATGCCAGTTGACCTCTGGGTTATGGTCTCAAAGCCACAGATAGCCCAAAATCACCTTCTGCTTTCCTAATTGAGTGACAGCAAAAAGGGCACGCTCACTATGATCTTTGTAATGGAGGACCAGGTCTACAACCTCTCAGATGGCACCAGCTTCATTTGGGGACCCATCCATATTATAAACAGGTATCAGATGCGAGAGTGAGCAAGTATTCAGGCAGTGTTGTTGTGCGAGATGGGCATCAATAAACAAGCACCATAGGACATTTGCTTAAGTAACCTTAGATGTAGATGCATGGCTTGCTTAAGTATAAGTCGGCTTAAGCACCATATCTCCTTAAGCTCATTAAGCCCTTTGAACAATGCTTAATCCATATAAACTTTGAATCAAACTCAGACTTAGTCATCAATTTAGTTCATCAATTTAGTCAGGTGTTCAAAGTTCAAAGTTCACCACATTATGTTAAACAGTGGTTATGCTGCTACTGCCTGCACCAGAGAAGTCCACATAATATAGAATGAAGCAATTTGAGGCCATGATATATGGTTTCCAAAGGGTGGAAGTGTCAGTAGAGACATATTTATATTATTGTTATTTGTTTGGCACCTTAATTGGGTGCTTAAGCTGTGCTTGTTTATAAGCTGGCTCATGGACTGCTTAAGATGCTTATTGAGTGCTCAGTGCTTAAGCACATTAAGTAGTCCTATCCCTGTTTTGAGATTGGAGGTGCTTGAGCAGGAAGGGTGCTCAAGCTTGGTGGGTCTGCTTGAGTGGGGAGCTTGCTTGAGCAAGGTGGGTGCTTGAGCAGGAGGGTGCTTGAGCAGGAGGGTGCTTGAGCAGGAAGTGGGGATAGTGCTTGAGCAGGAGGATGCTTGAGTGGGGGTGCTTGAGTGGGGAGGGTGCTTGAGCAGGGAGGGTGCTTTAGCAGCATGGTTGAGACAGGACATGAGCTCAGGGTGTTCAATTATTGTTTCTGTGCATACAATATTACAGGCAATATGTGCTTAAGCCGACTTATACTTAAGCAAGCCATGCACCTACATCTTAGGTTGCTTAAGCAAACCCCGTGTAGATTCATCAATGAAGAGACTGGTCACACCAGAGTCCAGGAGCGTGGAGACACTGAGTGTCTGTCCAGTGTCGGTAATCTGTAGTTTGATTGCTACGTTCAAGGAATGTGTAGAGGGGGTGGATGCAACAATATATTTGTGTGGTAGTTTGCACTCCCATGATTTAATTTTGGGACGGGGAGATGGGAAGAGCAGGTACATCTTTAGCCAACTTCGAAGGGTCAGAGAAGGGAATAGTCATGGAAATAGATTCATTCTCTGGGGATTCAACTGACAAAACTTCAAAGTGGTTATGGACAGGCAGTGAGGGCATATGATTCACTTACTGCGAACAGAAAAATCCTGCTCCTCTACAACTTCTGACTTGATCTCCTCTGCAACCTGACCCTTCGCTTCCTCGACATCTACAAGCACCAACAGGTCTTGGAGGAGTTCATCTCACCCCTCGGGGGTGAGCATGCAGATATCCTGATGATGGGGACATGCTCTGGCCCTGTGCCCAGTTTCCCCACAGTGGTAGCAGAGATCCAACCTATGTGCATGGCTGCAGGCTGCATCAACATCCATTGGTACTGGCATTGATGGTGGGTGTGGGAGTCTGACAGACAGGAATGGGGTTATGGTGGGGAAGGGTTCGATTGAAGGTGTAGAGCACATGAGTGGTAGTTGGAGCATGGAATGCAGCATTAAATGCCACATTCGTGAGTTGGTTCTCATCACAGAGTGAAGCAGCTTCATACCAAGCATAGATATCATTGTCTGCCGGGCGCCCTTCCAACATCTGTGCAATCTGGTCCTGAATTTCTCAATTGAGGCCCCATCGGAACTTCACCACAACTGGTAGCCCACTCCCATATCCTGCCATGTCCACCAAATCCTTAAACTCATTGATATAGTCATCTATGGATTGACATGCCTGATGGTAAGGGAATGACTTGAGCCATGTCACTGCTCGGTGGCGCTCATTGAGGGGACAAAAGTGGCATACAAACTCTGCTCGAAAGTCACCCCAAGTGGAGAAAGGTAGAGAACCAAGCTCATTAGTTTGGCACAGAATACGGTCCACATAGAGATAGACACGTTCAGATTTCATGTATGTGAAGGCCCAATAAATTTTTGCAGCCTCATTGACAAATTGATGCGACTGGAGACTGATGTACAACTCACAGGAATTAAGGAATGCATGCCCCTGCGCATGTGCACCATTAAATTCAGCGAGGGGAGACAGTTTCATCTGGGCACATTGTTGTTGGGTGCGCTTGGAGGCACAATGGGGGGAATATTGGTTGTGGAGCTAGTCTGAAGGGTTCTGACAAAGTTTTTGATTGTAGATTTAAGTGAATCGATTTGCGCACATATTCCGGTAACATTGCTTTCAAGTGTGTCGAGGTGCTCTAATGTGTCCATCTCGCTAGGGGGCATGTTTGGCGAAAATGGCAGTGCACTAAAGGTGGGACTGTCAGGAATGGTGTGTAGGGAGTCTGTGGAGCTTTGGGAAGTGTCATCCACTCTGTACCTGCCTATCTTGGCAGTGCATTCGCAATTTTGGGCCTTAGGAGAGAGTTTTCTACTATAAGGGCAACCTCACTCAGCCTCTAGCAAAGGGAAATCCAAAGTTAAAATTATACTACATAGTACAGGGATTGGAGGCGCACATAGCAAAGGGAAATCTGAAGAGAAAACTCTAAGGACCCTTTTGCCAATGCCCAGTATATGTGAAGATTGCAAAAATCAAATAATAGTCTAAAAATAGAAAAGGCAGAGATAGGCAGGCAGATCAAGGCTGCCGAATGACATCATACCAAGGGGTAGATGTCAGAAGGGGTGCTCTGCCTCTAAATATAAAACTGTCAACATGCACAAACATGATAGAAAGGGAAAATTAGTAATAAAATAAGAAAAAATCATAGAAAATAAAGAATAGAAGAAAATGAAGCAAGGAAAAATATAGGATGAACGTAAAAAATAGGAGAAGCACACAGGGCACCCCCCTAGTCCCCTTACAGATCCCATCCACTATTGTCCTGGGCAAACTTGTGAAGCAGACAAATCAGCTAGAACAATCAGGGTCCATACACTACTCCCATCTACCATCATCAGGCTTGTGGTTTCCATTATGGGTGACATTATGGGTGACTTATTGGGTGGAGGTCTTGTGCCTACAACAACATGTCTGACAACCCTGGGCCAATGCTGAGCTGTATCTCATGACACAGCATAAGCGTTGAAAGCTGGAAAATATCCAGAAAGTTTGTGACACTGCACAGACCACTTTGCTGAGTCTTCCATGGGCTGGCAATGTGTGTGGGTTTGATGAAGCTGAGCCTAGGGTGAAACTTGCTGCTTATCTTTCACAGAGCTGGCTATTGACATCACATATGGATCAGCAATTGGACTTACTATGGATAGATGTAGAGCAGGCAGGCAAGCTTACCTGCGAGGTTGTCCAGCAGTCCTTCTTCCATAAAGTTGTTGAATTACACTGTAATTGTGACATGAAGCCATACAACAAAGAAACAAGCAGTGCACAACATCTGTGGACAATTGGAGAGGAGCTTGCATCTAGGACATGTAACAAGCTGTGCAGTGTTGCAAACATCAACAACTCGCATGGGGTGGGAGTGGTCATTGATGTGTTTCAATCACTTGTTCTCTATGGTGATTCGCTAGGAGGATCTGACTTGGAACTGAAGTCAGCTATTTCCTGGTGGATTTGGTATCACACAGACCAAACATTCAAGCACCAGAACCTACCGATTTCCACACAAGTCGATGGCTACAATTGCTCTCTTCTGGCAATC
Organism: Tricholoma matsutake; assembly: GCA_026075535.2. Lineage (NCBI taxonomy): Eukaryota > Fungi > Basidiomycota > Agaricomycetes > Agaricales > Tricholomataceae > Tricholoma > Tricholoma matsutake. The sequence goes on along the minus strand of AP026543.1, from coordinate 7,490,248 downwards.
AATGTGATTGGATGTGATGTGCTTCCTTGGCACATTGATCTTTCCTCTGCATCACATGATGAACTACATATCACAACATTCAATCATGTTTTTAATCATGACTTGGAATTTGTGAGTGCAGAGTTGAGCATCATATTGATGATCTGTTCTAAACAATGTTTCTAGCATGTTCCGATTGACATTCCTGACACTCACATCTTAATCTACAAAGTGGTAATAAATGGCAGTGAGGTCTTCTTCATGCCTGAGATTCAAGCTCTCTCAGGTGATGCTCATGCACTGGTACAAGCACGAGACAAACCTTCTTGTATCCAGGCTGAGTCTCCAATGTCCATTGATCATGACTCCTCATCCATTCCTCTATTCAACTTGAAGTCAACCATCAATTCTGAGTCCAAGCAGTCACCTTCTCCCTCTACATCTCAGTCTCCCTCAGTCATTACTCCAGCTGTCCAGATCCAACTGCCAGCATGCACTAAGTGAAAATGTCCCACATCCAATGCCAACCATGATTCTGGTGGTCTCTTCCATTGGTTTAAACCTGCAACCAAGGATCAAATAATCGCTGACCGAAAGCGCATGAGACTCGAGCACCAAGAACATGTTGATGAGATTAGAGCAAGGGAAGAAGTGGCATGTCAGAAAGTGAAAGAGCGGAAAGCTGATCTGGTGTTGGCATGGAAACAGAGGGAGCATTTGAAGAAAGAAGCTGAGATTGAGTTGGGGAAGCAAGATGCTAATGGGAAGATCAGGATAATCAAGGTACATATAATTATAGTATATCACCATATAGTGGACATATCTCCTCATGGTCTCAGGCAGGATATGGAACTTGTTGCACCTACCACATCCTTGCTCAATGTTGCAGAAGCTTCTCAACCAAATTGAACTGCAAAAGAAGAAGCACAACATCAGCGAGGCAAAGTTGGTCATCCCAGAATGAATGAATACAAAGACACTGTCTTGACCAATTGGAAATCACCATTGTTGTGGCACCATATCAATGCCACTGCAATTCAATGTGGTCCACTGATGCAGCCAACAGAGATTGTCAACATGCTGAAAAAGCTTGATTCTATCCTCTTTGCTTGGCTTGCACCTCAGACAGTGGGTAACTGGATTGATTGGGAGGGACTGTAGAAAAGTGATCCTAGTACAAATAAGATCATCTAATAGGTACAGTAAGTATAGGCATATAAGTAAGTGGTATAAACTGCACTCACCTCAGTCTCTGTACAAGTGACTGAGGTGGTAACTAAAGTATGTACTGTATATATATATTGTGTATAACAAAGAGAATTAGAGATAAAAGGGGGGCTCAGTAACAGACCGTAGACACGCATCAAAGGGAAAGGCTAAATATAGCACACACATCAAAATGATACTCACAGTGTATTCTCAGCGCTACGACTGCAGGCGCATGCATTCTCAACACTCCTCCTCACATGGAATCACATTAATGAAGGCCAAGGTAGTTGCGGAGATGTACAAATTGTTTGGCGTCCAATGCTTTGGTGAACATGTCAGCAACATTATTGTGGGTGTTCACATAGGTAATATTTAAGTCACTGAACTGGACACACTCACACAGGAAATGATATTTGATGTTGATGTCCTTGATGCAGGAGTGGAGTAGGGGGTCCTCTGATAGGGTTTTAGTGGCATTGTTATTGCAAGAGATAATTGTAGGTGTATTTTGTTGGTAACCGATAGCATTAAGTAATGTGCATAGCCAAATGCATTCTTTTGCAGCTTCAAATTCTGTGATGTATTCTGCCTCGCACATGGATGCTGCAACAACTTTCTGCTTACGAGCAGCCCAAGAGACTGCACCAGACCCGAGGGAGCAAACGTAAGTTGCCGACACTTTGATGCATATCGAGACAGTTGGCCCAATCTGAGTCAGTAAATGCATGTAAGGTGATGGGAAGGTGGCCACCCAGGTGAAGTTTGAGATCCCTGGTGCCTTTAAGATAGCGTACCAGTCTTATAGTGGCATCCCAGTGTTCAGACAAATATGAATCTAGGTACTGTGAGAGCTGTTGGACTGCATAAGAAATATCCAGACTGGTAGAAATCACCAAGTAAAGTAAGCACCCTATGAGAGAGTGGTAAGGGAGTTTGAGAAGAGCATTTTTGGCAGTTGATGAGAGAGACTGTTGATCAGAGTGGCATAGTTTTGAACCAGGCTTGAGAGGAGCAGATACTGGGTAAGCGTCCTTTTGTCTGAATTGTTCAACAACCTTGTCAATAAGGGCCATCTGAGAAAGTGTGACAGTGTGTGTGTCATGGTCCCAAGTAACAGCAATACCCATAATAAAATGGGCTGTCCCTAATTCAGATATGGTCCACACCTCACGCATTTGATTCTTGAAACACTCATTTTCCTCTTTGGAATCAGCAATGGCTAAAAAATTGTCAATGTGCACAGCAGTGATAATTATTCTGCCATCAGTTTTGTGATAATAGATGCAAGATTCACAAGATAAACGAGTGAATCCCCAATCTAGCATCTGGGCATTGAGAGTTTGATTCCAGATACGGCTGCTTTGTTTCATGCCATATAAGCCATGCTGGAGTTGCCACACCCAGTCCTCCTTTCCCAGTTCCTCAAAACCAGTGGGCTATTGCATATATTGTACTTCAACATCTGGAGTAAGCTGTAGAGAAAGGCCATTTTTATATTGATTTGCTGTGCATCCCATCCAAAAGAGGCTGCAATATGTAAGAGAATGCGCCAAGATTCCATGCGTGCAGTTGGTGAGGTAGTTTTGGTATAGTCCTTCCCATAAATCTGCTCATGACCTCTGAAGATGAGCCATACTTTCCATCTAACTGTGGTGCCAATTTCATCACACTTGATGTGGAAGACAGGTTTCCCCTTCCGGATGCACTTACCCTGAGGGACATCTGAACATGGTACAGTCATCTCTGTCTTAACCCATACCTGTGATAACCCATAACCTCCCATAACCCATACTTTCTCATGTCCACTGAGTCAGTTCCCTGCCAAAAGGACCAAACTCTCCCATATCCCATAATCCATACTATTTGGTGGACCATAACCCATAGGTGGACATGGAATCGATCACAAAAGTTCCATATATGGATGCTCCATTGTAAATTAGCACACTATATATGGCTATCTATGTAAAACTTTGATTAAATAATGTACATTTAGCTGAGTAGGAAGGGATAGTGGGCATGGGTGCCAAAAAAATATGATCGAACCATTTTTCAACATTCCCGGAATCCCATCACTTCCCTCTGTTCACCGGCCCCTCCAGATCCCACCACCTGTACTGAGAATGACATTGTTGACTTGTTAGCAGAACTGGAGAAGAGAGGGGTCTTACCAAGGGCCAATTGGATGGATATTGACGAGTTACTCAACCCCAAGCCTGAGTGTGAGATTGTTGCAATGGATGTATCTGATGAAGAAATCTTCAAATCAGTTCCTGAACGCCAACAGGGAGAGGAAATGATGGAAATCAATGGGGGGGATGATACCAGTGAGGAGATCATTGAAATTCCAAGCCATTGAGATGCTCTAGCAGCATCATTTGTCCTGCAATGGTATGTAGTGGAATTCAATGATCCCCATGCACGTAAACTCGAGGCCATTCTTGTGGGCTTTGGCCATCAAGTGCACATGCAGGAATCATGAGACACAAAACCCACTTTATTTTGCCTCAAATTGTTCATGATTATCATATTTAGTCGGTATATAGTCATCTAATACATAATACAGCACTTGAATGAGCAAAAAATGGGCCTGGGATGACCTCTGCCAAAACCCATACTCTGCAATAACCCATACTTTTAGGTGTCCACTGACTAGTATGGGTTAAGACAGAGACGACTGTATTAATTTGTAGACCCCCATTTCTTTTAGGGACTGCAGCTCATCATGGTAACCCTGTTCCCAGCGTGCAGCGTCGGCTGAGTTCTTTGCCTCATCCCATGTTTTTGGCTCATCCTCAAATTGTAGTGATTCTGAATCAAAATCAACCATCTCTGAGATCAGGGCCTGGAGTTGATGCGCTTGATCACCTAGATCAAGATTGTTGAATGATCGACAAAGATCTTCTATAACATCACAATAATGATTGACGGGTATTTGATCTGATCTGGTGGCAACATTGGCTGCTCTACGTTCCCGCCATGCCTCTTTGATTTGAATGGCACTCTCTTGAGACTCGTGAATGGTGATTTCCATTCTAGTGATGACAGGACCCCCACTTGGTTTTTTCTCTGTTGGTATTGGTACACGGGTGGATCAGGGTACATGGGGCTGGGGCGGTGTCAAATGATGTTCTGCATTATCAGGAGTAAGTGCTGAGGGTTGCGCTTGGTCATGAAAGGACTTGTTGTCATCATCGTTATTCAATGATAGAGGAGTCAGAAAAGGCTGTGTGCTCCATGGCTTGTCATTGGTATCATTGTCGTCCAGCGCTGTGGGTGCAGGTGGCGTGTGGCCATCGTGACTTTCCAGGAATCTAACATGATAGGAATTATGAACTTTGCACATGGTACAATTATAACACCTGTACAACTTGGACCTTGAGTCATATCCAATCAGGACGCATTCAATGGAACATTCAAATATCTTGTGGTTATCCTTTTTTGGAATAAGGAGGAAAGCTTTGCACCTGATTTCTCGTAGATATGAATAGTCAGGTTTTTTGCCATACCAGAGTTCCCAAGGAGTTGATCCTGCAAGTGAACGAGTGGTGGTCTTGGCATGTAGATGGGATGCAGTGAGATAAAACTTGTCCCAGAGGAACGGGGGTAATCCTGCATATATATGCATTGTACGGGCCTTAGCCATCAATGTGCTCTACTCAGCCAATGTGTGCAGAAGTATGTGGAGCTGTGAAATGTTGACCCATACCACGAGTCTTCAGCCAATTTTCTATCTCATGGGATTTAAGCTTGCCATTATTGGTGATATAAGTGCCGACTTTGAGTCCTGTCTCATTTTCTCAAGCAAGTTCCCAAGCTTGTAACTCAGAGAACGAGTCATTTTTGTTATGGAGCGGTATAGTCCATGGAAAGGAAGTATAGTTGTCTACAATATCCATGACATAAAGATTCCCCGTATGTGATGTAACTGCATGGGGTCCAGACAGATCAACCCACACCTTCTCCAGTCTCCTTGTTGCCTTGTGACCTGGCCCCTCTTCACTCTTCTTTGGGACAGGGGTCTTTGACTGTTTACCAAGCATGCAGGATTCACATTTGGATGGTCTTGGGATGGATGTAATAGGTGTACCAGTGAGAGTGCCTTTCTTGGCCATATCCCAGATAGACTGGTAATTCGCGTGACCAAGGTGGCGATGCCATGTCTCGAGGTTGGGAGATTTGTGTATGGTAAATGTGTGATCAACTGAAGCTGTAATAATGTCAAGCATGTAAAGCTTCTGCAATATGCATGAACCATGGGCTATGTTAGCTCCGGTATGTTTGTCAGTGACCCAGCATGTATCACTATCAAAATGCACAACAGCATTTGAGTCGTCCACCAGCATGCCCACCGAAATCAGTCAGACTGCCGAATTTGAAATATAGAGCATGTTACATAATGTAATTGATGCGCCTCGGGCTATTCTTAACTTTATGTCACTGACACCCACAGCAGCTATAGATGAACCGCCAACGCCTTTGACAGATTGGGGTGGAATGGGGTGGAGGTTAAGAAAATTGGACTTGTTAGGCAAGATATGTACCATTGCACCAGAGTCGATAATGAAAGGAAAATCATGAGTAGTGAGAACTGAGTGGCGTGTCTGGTTGAGGGGCTCTACAGTGAGTGTGCTGTCAATGGGGGTAGAGGTATGGTCGTTCCAGTTGACTGTGGTAGTGGGCTCCTCCTCAATGACAACCCAACTTTCATACTTGTCCATGTCAGTAGAAGCGGTGGGTATAGGATCAGAAGCTAGGCCTGCAAATTCTGATGCAGGGGAAGGGGTGGTGTCCAAATCCACCATGACAGTAAATGCATGGCCATTGATATCCTTGACTGTAATGGGAATCTTGGGAGGATTATCAGTGAGTGGCTTCTTCTCATGTGCTGCTTTATGAGCAGCCTTTGACTCCTCAACAGTCTTCCCTGCCATACCACCCCCAGGTTTAATACAATAGGCTTTAGTATGCCCCTTTTTTCCACACACAGAGTTCTCACAAATAGGTATATTGGTAGGGCTGCTATTTTTGGACTGTGCCGTGAGTGCAATGTGAGATCTCGAGTCATTTCGGTGGTCATTCTCAAGCAAGGACTGCTCGTTCTCCAGAAACAAACAAATATTCTTGGAACCATATGGGGCTGCATCAGTTGAAGCAGCGATGTCGCGAGAAATAATGGATTGGGCATAAGGGAAATTGTCACTAAGTGAATGAAGGAGAGCGATGCAACAAAGGAGGTCAGCCTTTATGTTGCCCATGGCAAAAGCCCACTCAATGAGGGTACATATCTTCTCTGCAGTTTCGGGGAAGGGGACATCCTTTGTGCATTGAACAGATAGTGCCTGCTGTAGAAGCTGGACTTGGCAGATGGGCCCTTCTTTCTGATAACAGTCCTGGAGTACTTTCCAATTGACATCAGGCCCCTTTTTGATATCAAGGAACTGGCGCTCAGAGGGGGAGACGCTCGACATGATGAATGCATATGCAAGATGAGAGTTCACTTTCCAATTCACAGGGGCATGTTGTTTGGTGGAGTTGAGTTCCTGGATCTCACCCATAACATACTCATAAAGGCCGTTAAGGGAGAGGGCAATTATAATTTCCTCGCACCATTCTTTGTAGTTAGATTTGAGCTTGTCCAGTTTTTCACCGGTGTACTGGACAGATAGCTTGATGAGAGAAATGGATGGGGCAGAAGTAGTGTCAGGTCCCATAATAGAAGGATGGCAAGAGTAGACGATATAATGTCAAAGAAGAAAGGGAGAGACGTGTCAGAATACCAGGCACATTTTGTGAAAGACAAAGGAATTGATCTGGGATCCTAGTGATCAGACAAATGGATCAAGAGAATGACATAGGAAAACATCGAGTGGCTAGGATATTTTCTTTCCGTCATTCAAATACGATGAGAGTGGTCCATAACCTGTAGAAAAGTGATCCTAGTACAAATACGATCGTCTCAGTCTCTGTACAGGTGACTCTATTCATGTATACTGTACCTAGTACAAATAAGATCGTCTAATAGGTACAGTAAGTATAGGCATATAAGTAAGTGGTATAAACTGCACTCACCTCAGTCTCTGTACAAGTGACTGAGGTGGTAACTAAAGTATGTACTGTATACATATATGTATTGTGTATAACAAAGAGAATTAGAGATAAAGGGGGGGCTCAGTAACAGACCATAGACATGCATCAAAGGGAAAGGCTAAATATAGTGCATGCATCAAAATGATACTCACGGCGTATTCTCAGCACCGCGACCGCAGGCGTGTGCATTCTCAACAGGGACCTGCACCATGTTGGAGTGACTGTATGCTTGAGCTTGTCAGACTAGCAAATAAACCAGGTGGAGTCACTACTCATGTTGGCATCTTAGTCCAGCATCCAGTGGTAACTGAGAAGATCTTGAAGATGTTGGAGGATCTCCGATCCATGCATGTTCTACTCACCCTGTTGACTATCCGAGGAATCATGATCGCTCAGCTTCATCACTCTGTACCATGAATCTTCACTACCCCTTCACCTGATGGGACCTTGTTTCACTGTTCTGAAGCCTTTGTCAAAAAGTTCATCAACCGCACACTTGGGTAGAGCTTGTGATGCTGAATGCAAGCTGGAAATAAAATCCCCCAAAACTCAGAGGAAATCCTCAAGAAGTCATTTCTTCACATGGCGTATTCTATCAAGGATGAATCTATACCCTCTGAGCTTGTGGCAAATAGTGATCAAACACAAGCTACCCTTGCTCAAGGTTGTCATATGACATACACAAAGATCAGTTTGAAACAAGTATCCACCATCGGAATGGAGGAGAAGCAGGCAATAACAGTAATGGTTACACTGACTAATGACAGCAAAGTCCTTCCATTTCAGGCAATCTATAAAGGTAGCACAGCAAATTTCCTTCCTAGCACAAAATGTCGAAGTCAAAAAGAAGTCAAGGAGGCAGGGTTTTTACTCAAAGCATCGATGACAAAAACATACTGGTCAACACAGGAAACAATGAAGCATTTTGTCAACAGGATTCTGGCTCCACACTTTGAGTCAACAAAGGTTCAGCTTGGTCTCCCTCCTGATCAACATTCACTTTGGCAAATTGATTGCTGGTTGGTTCACCACTCTGATCAGTTTCTAAACTGGATGGGAAAGGCTCACAAAACAGTTCTTGTCCACTTTGTACCTGCGTGCATGACAGGCTTGTTCCAACCATGTGATGTCGGCTTTCAGCATATCTTCAAACATTCTTTGAATAAATCAACCCATGAAGATGTCATTGAGGAGGTTCTTTTGAAGCTAGAGAAAGGACAGTCAGTCCAGGATATCAAGGCTGAGAAGGCTGTCAGAGTGCTTCAAGATCAGACAGTGCATTGGCTGTGGATGGCTTATGAGAAATTGAACAGGCCTGAGATTGTCAAAAAGGTATGTCATGTATTCTTTTCTCTGATCATACATGAATGAATGAAGGATTTAGGCATGGGAGATGTGCAAAGTCAACAAGTTCAATTTGTTGTACAAAAGCCTCACAAGTTCCAAGACACATCAAATCTTGCGCAATCTTCCTGACACTGACCCTGAGTTCTTTGCAGAACTCACACAACCCCACTCCCAAGTTGGTGCACCAGTTCTGATGGCTGAAGAAGCACACAATGAGGATTTGGAAGTTTCAGAAGTCAATTCTTATGGAGATGATACTGTTGTCCCCCTCGATGCAGTACTTGATGCGGTGCATGGAAACTTGGATGATGACAACTGCTTTGTGCCAGATGAAGATGGTGGCTTGGAATCTATTGCTGAAGCTGAGGAAACTTTAGTCAAAGAAGTTGAAGGTATACAGACTGACATGATTTGCTTAGTGGAGAAACATGAAGGCTGTGGTCACCAAATAAAGAAGAAAAGCAAATTTTACTTGGATGAATCATTGAAATGGTGGACAGAGGGGACAGAGGGGAAGCAATAGAAGACTACTGGTGCCTGTGGCGCCTTTTTTAGCAGTTTTTTCAATGTACTGAAATTCCATATCAAATCTCTTCAAAACTCATTGTGATGCATGACCATTTGACAAATCTCTTCATTTCATGAGCCTGAGTGATGCATGACTGAAGACTTGGTCATATTAGTATAGTACCTCATTCAATTGTATCAACTTCTATCTTCACCTGCCTTCTCCCACATATCATATACCTGTAGGTAACAGCAGAGTATCTGGCTATTCAAACATAAGTTACACATATAACATATAAAGACTTGGATCTGTTGTTTAAATGAAGCTATATTAGTTAATTGTCACATCACCTCTGGGACTCCCAAGTATATGTGATGTGACAGGGCAGGGGAATCCCACATTATTGGGACTGGCCCAAATGTAACATGGGGCTGCCCACAGCAGTTGGACCTCCCTGAGGTATACTTGGTCCAGATATAGTTCTGTGGGGCAGACCAAACTGCCTTTTGGGCCTTCCCAATGGGATGTCCAGGCCTAAGCATGGGGAGGACCATGGAGCTTGGAACTATCCCCTGGTCTTAGGCCTACTTATGGTAGTCTTTCTTGGTGGGACAATCTACCCTAAGTAGGGGGTCAGGGGTGGTTGGCTCCATCAAAGGTGTCAGGTTCCCAGACTTTAATCTTCTCAGTTTTGGGTGCTTGATTCTGCTGGAGGGTTCAGAGACTATCTGAGAGGTCAAAGAGAGCATCAAGAAACCTATCTCCTGGATCAGGATTTCCACCTTCAGGAGGTTGATCATCAGGGTCATCAGGATTGGGGTCATCACCAGGGCCATCAGGACCACTAGGGTCTTTGGGACCACTGGGAAGTCCATCCTCTTCACCTGTGCCTTCCTCATTGAAGGGGTTAGATTGCCCAATGTCCCCTATGTACTCAAGTGGAGTCGTGTTCCAAGGGGTCTCCATTGGCTGCTGAGTAGACATGAGGTTTGCACTGATGGAAGGGGCTCCAGAGCTAATTTGTTGGAAGATGTTAGATGGTCTGGTTGATGCACCAAAGGTAGAAGCAGGTCTATACAAAGGAAGTATAGATTGTTGGATTGCTGATAGACCTTGTACCATGCCTGCATGGTGGGAATTTCTTGTAGTTCATTGAGTCTGTGATTCTGTGTGGGTCATAGGATAGGTTTAGAAAATGGTGGAAGTTGATGAGAGAAGTGTGAGTTTGTAAATACTGTTAAGTTCTGAACTGAAATGGATTAAGACATTGGATTTCCAGTTGGACCCAGTCAATAGCTGTTGAAGGATAGAAGGAAGACAGAACAGGAAAGGGAATCTGGTGGGAATCTGGAACTAAGGCTCCAACTGTTTAGTTTATGTATACTCCTCAAAGGCCAAGTATACATAAACAGTTGTCTAAACCATATAACCATCTATATACTGTTTAATAAACAGATATACACTTGATGTACACAGTTGAAATGCTAACATTATCATTTCCTTCCTTTATCACCATAACTAAAATTTGCACATATCAGATAAGGAACAAAGCTTACTTGATGCTGCTTCAGCAGCCAGGAAGCAAGAGATTCTAAGAGTGAATGCAAGGGGGTGGTGGAACAGGAATCCCAAACTGCAGGTAGGATTGGGGTGGTCCTGCTGGAGGCTGAAAAAAACTATACTAGGGTATATACAACACTGATAGGTGTTGTTGAGCCACCAAATGGGTTCTATAGACTTGTAAGCTATGAACAATGACTTTCTTTGGGCATGAATTACTTAGGATGGTTGTAGAATAGCTCCCAAACCAGTAGAAACTGTAGATTTACAAAAATGTGTGTTGTGATGCTAAGAAAGTTGCCAGGAGAAGTTGTTCTGTTGATGCATCATCAGCAAATTGGGCATGACATGGCATGGTTTCTTGTCAACACATTGTTGCAAAAAGGGGAATAGTGCCCATGGGTTACAAGTGCTCAAAAAGCACAATACAGTACAGTGAAGTATATATACTGGTAACTAGCTAACAAAGGCAGAACACTGATAAGGATCAATAACAGAAGGGTATCAGGGCCAAAGAGCAGCCTGAGATGGCTGAGCTTGATATCTCAACACACACACAAAATATTGAAGTTGCAGGTGTTACATGGGTTCAAAATCACAGCTAGCCCTAGTAAGAAGCATAGAAATTGTGCTGCTAGGCAGTCTGTACTATACAGTGATGAATTTTTTTGGGAAAATTGCTTGGGGAAAAAACTGCACATGATGGGAAATTTCCATATATGGCAGAAAGGGGCCAATCAAGGGGCCGAGAAAAAAAAACTCAGTGAACATGTGACTTTCCTGTTCCGCAACCCCCTTGTGACACCCTGTTATTTGTTATTGCTGTTCATCATAATAGATAAACTGTTTAACCATCTATATACTGTATAACTACTGTGTACACCACCTTGAGGCCCAAGCCCTATACATAAACATATACATATACAGTATAAACTGTATAAGATAGTTATATAGATAGAACAGTTGGAGCCTTATCTGGAACAGAGTCCTCTTGGTGTGACACACCAAGTGAAAGGGAACAGAAAGGTTGTAAGAAATTGTGCCCTTCTCCTCATCAAGTGTCCTAATTTCAAGACAATGGTAAGGAGAGGGATATAAGTTCCAGAGGTTTTCTGGGGAAGAACAAGGTAAAACTTGAGGAAGACTTAGATGAGGATTTGGGGTTAACTTGGTTGATTTACAAACTGCCTAATACAAGATGAAAGTAGCTAGTTTAAATACAAAGGATTGGAGATGATCAGAGTTTCTGAGGCTGTGATAATTTGCAAACCAGCCTTCTGAGGCAATGACCTGAAACTGTTTCATCAAATTGGAAATAAGGGAATTTCATCTCCAGGCTGTGCTGCAGATAGGAGGCAAGCTGTGATGCAAGGCAGCTAGAAAAGATAGCAGAAAACGATTGGAAATCCAGTTGGAGGAATCAGTCTTGACAGAACCCATCATTCCCATGCATGTCGATGGTGGACTGGCAACAACCAACTCCATTGTGTTGTATCAATGGTTCCTTGGGAAATTGTGTAAAAAGATTGAAGTTGTTGATCAGGGTCTGGCCTCCCTTTATCTTGGTATACAGATCATACGTGATCATTCTTAACACAAGCTCTGGCTTTCCCAGAAACCATTCATCACTGATCTTTTGTCCACATGGAACATGACTGAATGTGGACCCTTTCCTATACCCCTTTGCAATGAACTTCATCAACTTCAACCTCTTGCTTCTGGGGCTGTCTCTGACATTCCTGATCACCTTGTAATGCAGAAATACCAAAGCCTCATTGGATCTCTCATATACCTGGCCATCTGTACTTGCCCTGACATTGCCTATGTTGCATGTTCACTTGGTCAATACAATTCTAGTCCAACTTGAGCACTTATGGTTACAGCTATGTAAGGGTGTTCTACACTACTTGGCTAGTTCTATGGAGTATGATTTGGAATATGGTGGTGGTGATCTTGAGGAACCTGTCCATGGACTGGCAAAGGGAGCTTGTGGAGTCACTGATGCTGATTGGGCAACAGATGAAACTGATCAGAAAAGCATATCAGGATACCGCTTCTATTTCCTTGGATCTCTCGTTTCCTGGTCAGCAGTCAAACAGTGCACCATAGCATTATCGTCCACTGAAGCAGAGTATTATGTGATTGCTCATGGGATGAAAGAGGCACTCTGGATGCGACTTTTCCTCTCCTCCATCCATTTCCCAGTACCCAAACCATTTCCACTTGTTTGCAATAATCAAGGTGTGTATTGTCTTGCAGACTCAAACTCTTCATCCTCTCATTCCAAGCACATCAATATATGTTATCACTTTATATATGATCACATCTCCTCTGGTGACTTTTCCACAACTTGGTGGTTCCCACCAATGCTAATGTGGCTGATATCATGACAAAACCCCTTCTGTATATCCTGTTCACCAAACATCATGACTACTTGTTCATATCGCATAATTTTTTCTCTTTCTTTTTCTTTCTTCTATACATATGTTGTCGGAACTTTCCACATGCGGTTGTAACCGGTCCATGATTAGATTCGATTGTAACACTGATTGAAACCAATCAAATTTTTGTAATCACTGTGCTCAGTTACAACCTGAGTTGTAACCGAGTGGGTGTGACCACAACCAGAGCAACTGTGTACTAGAGTTCACATAGAATCAAGAACAAGAGAAAGTTGATCATATAAACTTATTAGAGAGTACTTGCAACCAAGATTCTAAAATAACTTTCCTACTGTCAAATTTCAGACAGCTTTGTATTGTATTTGGAGGTAGACACCTTATTGCCTAATGTATTGACCTCATGCTTTACATATTTATAAGTGAATATGGTGTAGTGGTTTTAATGTAGTGTACTATCACGTGTAGCAGGATTGAACATGGTAGCTCATGGACACATCTAGACAACCTTATATTCAAACTAATTGAGAGACTATTATGTGTATTCTATGCAAACATTTTCCAGAATTCTGATTGAAAAAAGAGGGAGTGGATGACTTGCTGTACAGCGATCTTTGATCACAAAATGCAATACCTGGGAATACAAAGCTACTATCGGCTCTGTAACCTTTCAAAAAGTTCTGGGAAAGTTTGGAGGGGTTTATTATACATGGGTCCTCATAAGCCAAGCATCTCAAGGTGCCCCGATGGCAGATTGAGGAGATATGGGCAAACAACTGTTCAGCGTGACAGAGACGACTCAAATGAGGGGAATGTTCATACTCCGCTGATTTGAATGATGCAACCATTTGCTCCAAGTTTGCTCTGAGAATTTCAAATGGCACTGTGACATTTTGTGACACAGATTTTCAAAGACCCTGTTTTACAGGTTTTTGTGCCTGGCATCGCTCCGATAGCAGCATCCCTTCAACTATCGCGAAAGTAACATCATAGCCAGGTAGAACACATGTTATTCAAGGTATACACCAAGCCACTTTATGAGATGTTGAGTTGTCGTAGAGTTATTTGTGGTTTGCAAAATATTTTTAAACTCCTGACCAATGATAGTAGTGTAAGTAAGTACAAATTTGATAATACAAGGTCGTGTGTTCGATTCCTGATAATGGCATTCTCTAGTTTCACTAATAGGCAATTCAGAATATCAATAAACAAATAACAATACAACACAAATATTCTTTTCATTCCACAATCAAGCTGATTTTAACCAGATGCCAGCCACGGTTGCAACAAGAACTCATTGATTATTTGTGATTGTGATTTCATTTCTGATCAGACTGCCCACAACTGGTAACAACCAGTCAAAACCTATTTTAGAAAGTTCTGACAGTTCTGATGGGGGTGTGTTGTGGTATACTCATCACATACATCTATATGGGACCACATGACTCTTTGCCACTTCCTTGTTGATTTGCCACTTTACACCCTCAATTGTCTACCACCATTGGCTGCCTCTGAGGACATGCATACTACCATCTAGGTCTGGACTTACAAAGAACTTTAAAAACTAATAAACCCAAAAAGGAAAGAGGGAATACTGAGTCCATCAAAGTAGCAGAGCTCCAACAGAGCTCTGTCAAATGCAACCAATCAGTTGCTTAAATACTGTCTTCCTTTGTGGGTTGTCTCATAAAGTCCCTCGTTTATTTTTGGCTCTGCACACAAAGTGTGCATATTTTCTGGATTTTATTCACAAAGAAACAAGGGGGTGTCGGGATGGGAATTTTTCATATGACGTTGGTATTTTTTTTTCATGGCTCTCGAGACCCCCTCCCCCTTCCTGCCATATATGGTATGTTTCAATCATGTGTACATGTTATTTTTTCTTTGAGTTTCAGACGTCAATGTGTGAATCAGCGATGCCGCAGGACCAATGTCAGGCCAGTGGTGACCCCGGCTGAGTGTTCATTACTAGGGCTGTACACCATCTGTTCAACAGTTATGGCCGTACGATTGACAGTTGAATACGGTACAGTTGAGCTGTCGACCGTCCATCAATGTGAGTTGTCTTGATAAACACGTTGAAGTGGTGAGCGATGTTGATGAAAAAAAATAAAGTTTGATATACCTAATCCGTCAACCGTGACTCGCGGAAAGATTCTAAAGAATGTGATGCCGCTGACGCGACTGTTTCGTTAATTGGTTGATTTCTTGGACGTGATGCTATTTAGTTCAAGATCCCCGCACATAAACAAACTAGATCTTGAGTACATCAGCGTAAGATCACTCGCTCGCTTACATCCAGGTAGTAATTGACACAATCCAATGTTATGAGTGCTTTACCAAGTCCTTTCAGGGCTTTACTATGTTAAACCAACACTCAAACGACACCTATCAGCATTGTTTTCACCATGGTCAAAAAAAATTGTTCAGCCTCCGGCAGGACCCCCCACGTCTGGTTCGGGATTCCCATCCTGACACCCCCCTTGCAAAGAAAATTACTGGAAACTACTTATGTAATATACTAGAGCACGTGATGTCCGAGACGTGGACCTAAACCTGTAAGTATTACAGTACTGTTCGAGTCTTTCTCTTGCCACTTCAACCTCTATTAATGGTCCGTTCGACCATAATTGTACGAGCCTCAGATGCATTGCCTCTGGCAGCAAGTGTAGATGATGAACAGGTGCCCATTCACTACAAGCTGGGCATCGCCCAAGGATTGACGTTTTCTATTCCAGACAGAACAAACACTTCAGGAACATAAACAGCAAGCCAAACTCATCTTTCGACGTATCACTCCCAATTCTGAGCCACGATGTTCTATTGAAAGCGGGCCATATACTTTACAGTCAGCCCTATCAAAGTACACGCTTGGATTTGGTTAACCTGTATTCTGTCACTTTCAGTTACCTCATATCGGAGAACGTAGTGTTCCTCGCAATAGCAGATAAACTATATCCTAGGAAACTTGCTTTTTCGTACCTCGATGAACTGTCCAAAGAGTTTGCGAATACTTATGGACCAAAAGTTGAGGGTGTAAGAAAGCCTTACGCATTCGTAGGATTTGGTGGGTGACTGTCTAACTTACGTCTGAACTGGACTCATGATTTCGACTTCCTTGTTCTAGACACGTTTATGTCCAAGACGGCTCGACTGTATCGCGACACTCGGACAGCAGCCTCCAATTCAGGGCTTGACCGATTGAACGACGACCTTCAAGATGTGACGAGGATAATGACTAAAAATATGGAAGAGCTGCTATGGCGAGGGGATTCACTTGATCGTTCGTCTCATATATCGCCTCCTTTGAGCATGCGTGATGAGCGACCACTATCGGTTTACAGGAATGTCGCATCTCTCATCATCACTGCGTACTGATTCAGAAAAGTACCGCAAAGCAGCGAGGAATATCAATGTACAAGCTATGCTTCGACAATACGCGCCGTTGGGTGCTGTTGCTTTAATTATCGTTGTTCTACTATATTGGAGATTTGGATGATACATGCACCGTGATCAGCCTGTCATTTACTTACGTTGCATTTTATTTTGTTTGTGCAATGGCATGTGTGAAGCACGAGGCACGAGTTGTAGGCAAGTTGCGATACAGTTTGATCTCTCACATTGACGGCGTCTTCATATCTTATTATAGGATCCTTTTGATTGCAGTATATATTTGAACTTCTCACGTCTTCATATCCTGGGCTTGGTTTCAACACAAATGTACAGATCGCCATCCCCCTTCGCCCCACCAGTGGATAATTCAAGAGATCTCTATCCAACAAGCCAAGCAGTTGTTTCTCCAGGTTCAATAACATACACTACATCAACGGGGCCTGATGGAAGGCTGATCTATCATCCATTCAAGTTCGCATGATTTCTTGTCGATCACGGATCCAACCAACTAATTTCTTGCCTACAGAGCCGTTCTTGCAAGGTGTGTAGTGATGCTGAGTAGGCTGGCATCGATCGATCTTCCCGATTCATAGTTATCAAACCACAAGCGGTCTTGTCAATGGTATTCAATGGGTCCCTGTGGAGTCGACTTCGGTTTTACCAGCTGGAGCTATGCCAGCCAGTTCGGTAAGTATTGATTACAGTGAGCACTCGAGTTCGTCTTTGAATCGAACTTTCCCGGCACGTCTTCAGGATTTTGCAGCCTCTTGGAAGCGAGGCCATAAAGAGGACAAAACAAGTGATTGGTGAGGTCCAAACGTTTGGCTATATGGATTTACCATGATCTCCCCGATTTGAGCTTGCAACTGATCATCATCGTGCAGGGGACGAAACGAAGAAAAGCAAAGAAGGAAGGATGAGAAGGACGCCAAGCGTCAACGCGAGGAACATGCTCGAGTTGATCATGACCAAGAGCTTCGCAAGGCCAGAGAACGAGACGCGCAAGCTCGCGAGCGGCGCAAAAGTTTCAACGCGGGGACAGCAGCTCCCTATGCCTTTCCAGCTTCAGGAGGTGGAAATGTGGGGTATCCTGGCCCCGGATATCCTTCCAACAATTATGCAGGCGGTGGCTATTCCGCATCTGCGACTTCAGATCTTGATCACCAGTTTGGCGATTTGGACCTGGATCGGGACAGAGATTATGGGGGTTCGGGACGTCCACGAAAATACAGTACTAGCGAAGCGGGTGGTGACAGACCCCGTGGTGGGCGAACTGATGCCTATAATCCCCATGGACCGCCATCTGGGCCCTACAACAGCAGTATGAGGTCCCCTGCCTCCAACATGCGTGCTTCTCCAAACATGCGAGCCGCTTCTCCGAATCTACGATCTGCTTCCCCCAACCCAAATATGCGGGCTTCCCCTAACGTGCGGGCTGGTGAGCTTCCATATCTTCCCGCCACTACTACTGGATACCCCGGTTCCAATTTCTCTTCTTCACCTGCTCGCGGACACGCAAACCCTCTTCCTCGTTCAACAACGCCATTCGGGGGTAGTGTATACCCTCCGGGCCATGTCCTCGAGGGGCAACCAATGTCTCGCTCGAGGCCACCCTCTCCTATGCCCGGTGGGCCTGGAATGCCGTTCCCCCAAGCCTCACCCCGTATGCCTGGCGGGATGCCATTTACCAGCGAATCACTGCAACTTGCTGCTCCTGAGGGTTTCTCCCGCCCAGTCAACATGGCTGTGCCATTTACTCCCTTCCCAGATACGTTTGTACAGGGCATGAATCGATTCTTCGATGGGGTTCCTAGGATGCCGAAGATTCTTCAGGCCCATGATGTATTGGATGACGATTGGATGCGTTTAATGAAGGTATGTTTGGTAAGTTCTTCTGTTCCTGTCGTAAGACTGAAGGTTCATCTAGGACGTTGCACTTGCGTGGGCGAACAGGCTTCCAGTTCCAGAGCTCTCTCGAGACGGACAAGGACCCAAAAACTCAGTTCTCGTTGCAGATCTCGTCGATCTTTGGAATGTCTCTTTCTTTTTACCTCGTGGAGTAGAACTCGTTCTATATCGCGGAAAGGAGAGACGTACTGGCCAACACTCGGGCACCATCGACAGAGATGTTCCGGATTTTGACGAATCCGACGATGACCTATCTTTGACTGACTCCGAGGAAATATCGAATGATTCGGCATCAGACTATGGAGCAGGACGTTATAACACTCATAGCCGAACAAATTTACAAGACCCACTCGCCGAAGTATTTGAGATGGGGCGACAACGGAGAGCTGCTGCCAAAGCAGATCGTAAGAAGAGGCGTCAGGAGAAGAATCGTAGACGCCGGGAGAGGAAGAGAGATAGAAAATATTGGCTCTGTCTGACATCTGTCCCAATGACAGGAGCTAGTTATATGAATGCTGCCGGGTATTCTGGATCTGGCAGGGGAGGCTATGGAGTGCGAGGTGGAGGCGGCGGCGGTTACTAACCTGTGTCTTCTGCTTAGTAAATGAATGCTTTGAAAGGTTTCCGCACATCTTATGTACTATATAACTTATCTGAGATTGTGTCACGAGCTGGATGCATAGCAGTGCAAATATCAAAGGTCTTACACGAAATCAAGCATAGTGCAAATGCAACTACCAAGTCCTGCCTCTGCCACGAGATGGGGGGTATGACGAACCTCCTCGACCTCCGCCTTGAAACCCGTGTCCATCATTAGCACCATAACCACCATAGTCACTATATCCACTATATCCATTATAATTAGTCGTTCCATAATCACCATAACCACCTTGTCCATAGGAAGAGCCATAATTAGGAGCACCGCCTCTAGGTGGAGGAGCACCACGACCAGACCCATAGCCACTATAGTTCTGCGGTAACCGTCCGCCAGAAGGCCCACCGTATCCACCATAGCCTCCGTATTGTTGTTGCTGAGGCGTCGGGTAGGAGGGTCTCGGTGGATATGCTGGTTGTTGATAAGTGTTGTTTCCACGCCCGCCGTGTCTGTGATTGACCCCGTTTCTGTCGTTTCCGTAATAATTCTGTGCATTTTGGCCATAATTTGTGGGGCGTAAATGAGATGGGTCGCCCCTTCCGCGATCTGATATACCATTATTATTCCATCCACCCCGGCCGCCACCTCCGCGACCTCTGCCACGACCTCCGTTCCTAGTAAATTCCAGATCACCTGCGCTGAGTGTGCGAGGCGCCCTTTTAACCCCTGGCAGCAAGATTGAACGATGAGGGGATAACTGCTTCGGGAAAAAGTAAAGAGCGGATAAAGAGCGATCGTTTCTGATGTCTGGGAGGTCCTGGCTAGGTAACGGGCAATAATAGGTTGATCCTGGCAGACAATCTGGGTTTGGAAACACACTGCCTGAGATACCTCCGCTTAACTTGGGATTGATTGGTGTCGGCTGTAGCTCAATGTTAGAAAAAAAATCGAATGAAAAACATTTGACTAGCCTCCGCATTCTTGCGTTTCCCGTACAATGCCTCATAAGTTGGATAGATCGGATGATCGTCCGAAGCAAAGATGACGTCACTGCCCCAGCGATTGCGTCTCACTTCCTCTTCTGTCAAATTGGGATACTGCAGCGCCATTGCATCCAGAAGTCGCTTTTCATCGATGAATGGGAGAAGCGCGACTCCCTGCCATGCCATTTTCTTTCCGTTCATGTCTATTTCAAATGTTGACGGATAGAAATCGATAATAGGCGAATCTTGGTTAATCATAAAAGGCTGAAAAACGGCAGGAATATGCTTTCGACTATTGATTATCATCCAGATTAGCACGTGTATATATATAACAGAAATGGTATGTACTTGCCTTGCTGCGGGAAAGACACCCATTAACTGCTCGAAAGGCTTGAATGGCTGTCCAAGTTCGAACTTGATGTCCATCTTATCAATTTCAACAAAATCTGCAGCAAAGGGAGCAAAGTGGTAGGGATAATACCACTGCCAAGACGGGGTCTGGATGAGTGTAAAGTAAGCATGGTGATGATCAGCCTAAACTAGTGCAACTTACTCCTTGATAATAGTAATGCAATACCCACGCCATCCCTTCTACGTAAGCCTTCGTCAAACTACAAACGGAAGGTTACAAATGTTCGCCAAAGATGAGCTCTACGCACGTATTTCTAAATTCCATGTCAGACAACTCAACGCCGAACTTTTGCCGATAATATCGCTCTTTGTACCCAGGCTCCCATAATCTGTGATAGCAAGCTGTTAGCTCATGACAACAAGTTTGAAGTTAGATACAAACTTCACTGTATCTCCTTGCTCTACTGTTCCATCAGGGTTCACCTTCAGCGCCAAAGGACCATCAACAAGAGCGTCATCATCATCTTCAACAGTGACTTCATCATCCGCATCATCGACTCCAGGACCTTCTTCAAACTTTCGCTTCATTCCAGCCGCCTGGTCGACTTCACCTACAGGTGTGCCATTCATTGATAAAATGTCTGGATCAAGTTCACCATCGGCGTCAGCATCACTCTCCATAAGTGAGGGCTTCACGGGAATATCATGAAGAGGGAGAGCATTATGATGATTTCCAAACCCAGGAACATCGTCTGAATCGTCATCAGGCAGTCCAGGAACGAAATTCGGGATTGGAGGTGAAACGCTCATCGGAGAAGCCTCAAGTGTTACCGGGGGTGAGACAGTAACTGATGCCGCAGAGGGGGGCTTTATTGGCAGGGAACGATCGGGCTTGGCAGGGGACAGGCCAGACATTTCAGCCTTCAATACCTCGGCTGCACTCATATTTGCCATACGGATTGCACGGCGGTTCGCCACTACGTCACGGTTAGAGCCAGCCAATGCCTCTGCGGCTGTAGGAGCATTCCGTATTGACTGAGCGGTTGGTGCAGCGCCAAAGCCGATAGAGTCTGCTGTAGCAGCAAAATTATAGGCTGGTCGCTGGGGAAGGGATGGATGAACAGAAGGAACGGAAGAGGATATTGTGGGGGCGGTTGGTCGAGCAGTCAGCGCCATAGTGGGCGATGGCCCCGTAGGAAAGCCATTTTTATTCTGCTGCTCCAACTTACGGCGCTTTGCATTCTGATCTTGCCGCTCTTCAGCTAGAAAGTAACAGAGAGTAGGGGTCAATTTACGTTTGTTTGTTTTTTCAGCATGGGCTGTGGCATCATTGGGGGAGTGAGACAGACCTTCACGTCTTCGTCTAAAGATTTCGTCTTCTCTTTTAGCAAGGCCTTCAAGAATAATCTGTGTTCTCGACAACTCAAGTTGACCATGATGCGTCAGATATCCGCCCATTCTTGGGAGTTCTTGCTTCCATATCTTCAACAAAGTGTCAATAGCGCCTTCTCGGATCTCAAGTGAAGGAAGGTGGGGAAGGAAATCATTGCCGACAAAGAAGATGAGGAGCACCCAGTCATCAATAGCTTGTTCCATTGAAAATGGAAAGGGGGATTGTGGAACGTCCAGTTCGACTTCAAGGTACTCGCGCAAGATAGCGACATCGAGGAAGATGAAAGGTTTTTTATCGGAGGAAGGTTTTTTCTGTATATCTGCCTTTGTGCCTGTACATTGAGCAGCGTAGTGACCTTCTTGACCGCACATTCGACATGCAGAGGGACTAGTATCGTTAGCAAAAACATCCTCTCGAAGCACCCTAAAATAAGGCTCGTGTGTTGCTAATGAGAGCATGATCAGATCCGCATCCTGGATAGATGATGTCAGATAAAGGTTACGGGATGGAGATCAAGCCTTACTAAACCATATATTACGTGATGAGTATTGGGATTATATCCTGTATTAGTCCGTTGTCGTCTAATAAAGTCCATAATTTTATGCTCCCCCTCTCCAGGAACACTAGCATCGGAGATGATGACTTGCATCTAGGAGAGAAACAATATAGGCAAACCTGACTACAAGAAACAGGACTTACCTTCTTCCAGCCAGGATCCGTGTTGATCTTTTGTGCTACCCAGTAGCGCAGAGATGAAGCAAGCAGATCCATGAAGGGGGTACCTGGTGTAATAGCATTCGAATCCCAGGCCTCCGTCTTCCTGTCCTCATCTGTTATTTCTTTTCCCATAGCTGTGGATCATTCAGTGAGTGACATCATACAAGGGAACTGTGAAGTTAGATGCACCTTCCCATAGCGCCACAGACTCCTTTCTTGCTTCCTCTTTTTCCTTGGCTTCTTGAGCCGAACGAAACCGCCTCGATCGTTGCTGGTTCATTTTAGCCCGAGGTGCAACACCATCTGTGGTTACGGTTGAGGATAAAATGTATGGTGAGTCACGAATGCTCACCGATAGCCATGAATAATAGCTTCCGTGGTCTAACCATGTTGACAACTCGTTCAGTATATTCGAAAATCTCGACCATCATCTCCTCTTCTGTCTCTGGGGCAGGCTATTCAGAGCTTAGTAATCTCCATAAGCTCACCACCAAACTGAGACGGACCTTTCCTTCCGGATGGGTGCAAGGGTGCACCTAGTGATTCGGTCAGACGGAGTGTACACGGATAGAACTAACGATGCATACAATGCCATTCATATCCAGATAAAGATTATCGAACTCTGTTCCATTAGGATTCGGAAGTGATATGTTGACGGGAATAGTGATACTGTTGCCTTCTGCATCTGGAACTTTCATGTCCTCGTCTTCCTCAACGGGATAGACTATGAATGGAGACGTTGGTGTACGCTCCGAATATAAAACAGAAAAATTACGGACTAATTTTCGGATACTTCTTGCTCAGCCAGCGAAAGAGTGCGGGAACGCCCTGGGATAGGTAAATATAATGTTCATGACACCAGATCTGACCGACTCACCATGGTAGTTTCTGAATCAGTCGTATAGTAAGCGTGCGCAAGATAACCGTCCCTAAGACTCGTCGCTGTTACGGTCAACGGCCTACGTCGTGGACGTCTTGGACAAGTTCTCTGAGAATCACGTGATGTTACATCGCTAAGATAATCTATGACTCGGAATACCTGTTTCGTTCAAGATCTCTTCTCGTCTCTCATTATCTGGTACGATGCCTGTCCCAACGGCTTCAGATACGCCTCCAAAACATCCAGTCTCGAATCAGCCTTCCCAAAAGTCAATGACAAAAGCTGAACGACGAGAACTTCAGGAGAGACAACGTGCAGCCAAGCTACTTCAGAAACAAACTGCTGGGTCTACTGCGACTACAGCTGTGCCTTCTCCATCGAAATCAAGATCACCCTCAACTCCCTCGCAGAAGAAAATCTCTGGAGAGGCTGCTGGAAGCAGCAGTGGTGGCACAAAAGCATCGCAGAGAGATGCCAACGTTGGTTCTGCAGCGCTCGACGAGAGTGCCGGATTGTCTCATGGACTACGTATCTTTACACATTTCGGGCTCCCAAAGCCAGTGGGCCATGCGGTGAAAGGCGATATTCATCCTGCCATTATAAGACTCGGCTTGCTATTCTCTGAGTTCCGGATATGTGGTGCGAATGCAAGATGCATAGCGACCTTGACCGCTTTCAAAAATGTACGTCCATTCGTTGTCAGCTCAGCGACCAATAGCACGGTGTGATGCGGCATTATGAATAGGTGATACAGGATTATACCACACCAAGCCATAATACCCTCTCTCGACATCTCATGACCCACTTATCACCCCAGATCACACATCTTGTATCTGCGCGTCCAATGTCAGTAACTATGGGCAATGCGATACGACAGCTCAAGCTGGAGATTAGCGGTTCAGACATCGATATGATTGAACAGGATGTACGCCTGCTACCTTGTTGCAAATATTCATCTCTTGTATTCACGCATCAATGGATCTAGGCCAAGGATGCATTGTGTAATAAAATTGATAATTACATTCGGGATAGAATCATCATTGCGGATGAAGTAATCCAGGAACTTGCAGGAAAGAAAATCAATGACGGCGATGTCATTCTCACTTATGCGAGGTTCGCACTGGTGGTCCTGTGATGTAGACAACGTTGATAATATGTTTAGGTCATCTGTGGTCGAGAAAATTTTGCTCCGGGTGCATGAAGAAGGAAAACGATTTTCTGTGATTGTAGTTGATTCACGGCCCTTGCTTGAAGGTATATTGGATGGTATTTCACTTCTGCTATGCCCTCATGTTCTGCACGCACAGGAAAAGCCCTACTTAAAACGTTAACGAATACTACACCACCTATTCCCTGCACTTATGCTCTCTTACCCGGCCTTCCTTCTTTGATGACAGAAGTCACCACTGTTCTCCTCGGGGCACATTCTCTCAGCTCGAACGGCGCAGTGTACTCCCGCGCCGGGACTGCGTTAGTGGCCATGATGGCGAAGGGCCATTCAGTACCTGTTATGGTATGCTGTGAAACGTATAAATTCAGCGAAGGAGTAATGTTGGATGGATTTGGCAAGAACGAATTAGGTGATGTTCCCTGGGATAAGAAGCAGCTTTCCACTCATAAGTTTGCAGCGCTGGCACAGTTTTCCAAACAGGCGAAAGGGGTGCAAGACCTTTCGCCTTCTCCGAATCTTGAGATTTTAAATCCCCTGTATGATCTGACACCACCTACATGCATAACGGTTGTTGTGACAGAAGTGGGTTTGATCCCTCCCAGTAGCATCAGTTCAATTCCCTTGGCGCTCGGGAGAACGAGCTTGTAGGCGCATAGACATCTGCACTCTCATTCTTCTAATTCTTTCTGTGGTGTGACTGAGACGGGAGTATTATTAGTATTACGATGACATCAATAATTGTGTCCGGCATTCCATGTATGAATCCAATGCAAACGTGCGATATGTCATTTGTGGTTATCCTTGGGTTTGCTCTTTTGATCGACAAGCTTTTTCTTGATCCAATCGAATGCCTGGTCGGTAACGCGTTCCACCGGGTGATCAAAGAGGAATGGCAGTATCGGGACAATTGCTAGACCGGTTATCGTTGGTCCCCATGCACGAACTCGAAGGTTGGGCGTTTTAGAAAACGCTTTCTTGGCTTGTGCAACTGCAGTATGAATTGTGAACGCTGGTAGGGCCCTATATGA
This sequence comes from Tricholoma matsutake, assembly GCA_026075535.2. Lineage (NCBI taxonomy): Eukaryota > Fungi > Basidiomycota > Agaricomycetes > Agaricales > Tricholomataceae > Tricholoma > Tricholoma matsutake. The sequence goes on along the minus strand of AP026543.1, from coordinate 7,464,740 downwards.
CGGAGTGTACATTAACGGGTATTAATCACATCAATACAGCAACGAACATGGACGCAATGGACTGAAAAGTGGCGCGCTGAATGGCTGTAAGGCCAATGCGTGTCGGCTCGGAAAAATTAGCCGCCTCAAGTGGTGATGGGCCCCGACGATGTGCTTTGTAGGACTCATAACCGACGTCACTATAAATCCCTGGGTTGGACTAATTGTTCGAGTTGAAAACGACGCACCCTGCAAGGTAGATCCAAGAAACGCCATATGCAGCGGTAACGATCCAAGGTGGTACAACAGGACGAAAGGCTTCACCAACGTCGCTGGTCTGTTTTTTAATGAACTTTAGCACTCGTGAAAAGCTACAGCACCGAACAATGTACATAGGCAATATATCGAGAGCCTGCTCGAAGCGCCGTTCTCAGACGGGCGCCGTATGCCAAATATCTGATCTCAGAGTCCGTGGAGACGGCATCCTTGTCTGCAAGGTCATCGACTGTGTCCTGGACAGTCATGATTAAATACTTACATAATTAACCTGCATGGCTTAAGGGGCAGATGATCACGTGCGTGTCTTGACACTTGACACTGTCATTGACTTCAATTTTGGACGTTGAACTCGCCGTCGCCTTTAGTATCCCTCATGGACACCAGGAAACGCTCTGTATCTCCTCAAGTAAAGAAGGAACAGACACCCCCACCTCAGAAGAACAAGATCTCTGCATATTATTCCTTGGTCTTCCCTCACTTCACCTTCTACATCCAAACACTTTCTGTTACGATCGGTCGTCGATGTGCGCATAATCCCAATGTTGCCACATCATCTACTGCAGAACCTCTCACTGTCGACGTTGACCTTGGGGCTCTCAAGAGTGTTTCGCGTCTACATGCAAAGATCGAGTTTGACCAGGAAGAGGATCGTTTTGTCCTTGCTGTCATCGGGCGGAACGGCGCCTGGGTTGACGGCATATGGTCCGGAGCTGGGACACGAGCTCCCCTAGGAGAAAGGTCAATCCTTTAACGCCGGAATACGGCTCGACCCTGACTACCTTCCTCCTCCAGATCTCAAATTCAGATTGCGTCACGCACGTTCCATTTCGTTCTTCCTCCTCCTCCTCCCCCAGAAGATACCCCGTCTCCCAGTTCGCAGTCTTCAACCAACCTTCCACGCTCCCCATCCTTGGATATTACATCCATTTCCCCTCCATCGTCCCAGCCGTCCCACACACCTCCACCATCAGAACACAAAGTCTCTGCGTCTCCTCCCGAACTTTCAATTCCTGATCCACCACCGAAGCCTAAACCTGTTATTGTCACAAACTCTCAACTACCCAACTCTAACTTGATTGGCAAGTCAAATAAGACCGCCAATGCGAGGAAGCGTAAGAAAGGCGACGATGATACGGTTTATCCCCGACCGAAACCGGAGGATATGCCTCCTAAGCCACCATTCACGTACGCCCAACTGATATACAGAGCTATCAAGGCTATCGGTGATAAGGCTACTTTGCAAGAAATTTGTTCTTGGATAATGAATACATACGAGTACTATCGATACGCAGAGGCGGGATGGACGGTAACTATGACTATTCTTCTTTCCGCGAATCCTTTCGTTTAACTCTGTCTTTACAGAGCTCGGTCCGCCACAACCTATCTTCAAGCAGGGCATTTCTCAAATTGGAGCGTTGTGGAGGCGATCGAGGGAAGGGCTTTTTCTGGACCCTTGATGAGAAACACTCGCAATTATTAGAGGAACAAGAAGCTAAGATACTGCAGGCTGCTGCCACGGGCTCTCAAGGTGGGAAAGACGGGTTTGCACGAGGCAGGAAGAAGGATAAGGTATTGTTGGAACCCGCGTTGAAGAGAAGTGTCAAAGGCGACCTTAAAGGCGGCCCTCTACCTCCACCGCTAACTTCCTCGCCCCTTATGTTCAAGATGCCGTCTACGTCATCTACAGCGACCGCTGCGTGTGATGCTTCACCAAACATCTCCAGAGGCACCACTGCACCAGGCACATCAGGAGTCTTTGCATATCCTATTCATCCACATCCGTCCCATGTGGGGACTATACCATCGCGAAATACAAGCTCTTCAGGAACGCAAAATCCGTATGCTTCTCTAACACAGAATTGGGCTCTCCATTCAATTCCACCTCTTGGCTTGGTCAATACAACCCTACTTTCACCTCCAGTGGCAGCTACATCCTCGACGTCCTCATCAGGACCATCTACTCAGCCTCCTGGTCAAGTGCCACAGCCTAGCCCAACTCCAGCCGGTGTTCCAGATGTCATTATTCCTATTATTTTAGGTCCCATTCCCCTAACTCACCCAGAATTTTCTCCAACACACCCCAACAACTCTGTAAAAGAGGGCTATATGGTTGTTCACGACAAAAAGTTAATCCTGGACCCAGTTATATTTGCAGGGCTTGCAAAAGAGAAGTTGGAAGAACTGGAAAAGATGGGGACGCGGGCAGCTTTACCAATACTGACGGAGCATATGGTTAAGGTATTGAAACGACGTCGGGCTAAGGAGAGAGGCAAAGGTCGGAAGCGGGGGACGGGAAAGAGGGATGAGAATGGAGGAGGCGTTGGGGACCTATTCACAACTGCGCCCCTCGAGCCGGGAAAGGCTGCGAGCGGCGCGACTGATTCAGAAGCACGGCTGGATACCAACTCGACTGGCGTTGGGGACATGGAGCGTGCAGCGCAAGCGACGCCGCCCGAGCATGTTGCGATTCCTGATCCTGTTCCTGTTCCCATGCAACAGGAAGATATAGGTTCGCCAATTGTGATTGTGGACGATACAGACGACGAAGGACCCTCTGCTAAGCGGAGAAAGGTGGGAAATGATATTATCTGACCTTGCCCATATCGGGATGATGCATGCATGACCTTTACTCTACGGGATCATCGTCGGGATGTATATATACTTAGTTATAATTTGATTTCGGTTCATTTCTTATTCATTACATAAGCTAGCATAAAAAATCAATTGAACCCAGAAGGGAATGTGAACGCAGTTCAACATGGAAGCTCCACCAACTTCAAACTGCCAAGTCTCTAGCTAAACCCGGCTAAACGCTAGAACCAAAATCTATAACCTGTCCCCGAAAGTACACCGCCAATGAGTGTAAATCTCAATTGCCAGTGTTGACTCGGGACTGGTCGAGCTCTGATCCACAAACTTGTAAAGCTCCTTGGCCAGCTTCGTTTCCTTCAACATCCTCGGTGTCAAGTCTCGATGACCCTGGTTTGTTTTGATGGTTGACAGGGTGTTGATAAGGTTGTCGTAATTCCTTCTGTCAATCTTTCCCATGTCGCGAAGGTAGGCGGCGCCGTCTAACTGGTTGGCCCAGTTGATAACGGTAAATCTGTTTAGCGATGGTAACAGGCGTGCAGACTCCTGCAGACTCTGTCCAGCTGCCCTTAGGGCATGGGGCTCTGAGCGCTCAGAACTGGTATTTGATGTTCCCGGGGCGTGGCCCGTGCGACTTTCCGGCTGTTCTCCTTTATCTCTTCGGGTTGCTTTACCTGGACGGTCGGGGATATCAAGGTTATTACAGTGCCTCTTTCGCTTCGTGCCTGCATGGGCTGTCGTCCCTTCCGATGAGATACCTTGTTTGTTCATTCCGACCATGCCTCCGGTTCTCCGGGCTACTTGGAATTTCACGGTGTGATACTCGTGCGATACTCCTTGAGATACAAGCGGTCGGGGGGCAGTTGGAGGGGTGCGTGATGTACTTGAGGTCTTGAGAATGGTGCTGTCTCTATGGTTGTTGGGTTCTTGCTCTCCGGTGGAATTTATCTTCTGGTTTTTTACCTTCCCCATGTCCATTTCATTTATGTTGTAGACCCCTAAACCATTCGCCTGGTTTGACTGATGAAACAGGGATGAATCATCGGGGGCTCTCACAGAGTGATCACCATGACCTATTGATAGAGCATGATTATCAGGCCCTCGTGATGGCGGTAGTCTGGAAGATGTTGGTGGATAAAGCTGATTATGTTCCTTGGGCAATGGGATAAGGGAAGAGTTTTGGGGCTGGAGGTGCGAGAGTGGGGAGGCAGATGCAGGAACATATTCATCAAGGCCATGAGGTTGGCCTTCGGGATGTGTCCCCTTTGCAGCAAGTTGTGAAGAAAGGTTGATATTCGGAAGATCTGATGATGATTGTGCCAGGGCATGGTCAAAGGAAATTTTCTTGAGCAAATGTCGAATATTTGCCCTTGTGATATCATTCCGTGACTGATTAGCATGGATGGGCTTGTATGCTGTAAAGACAACAATATCTGGCTTGCAAGATGTTTCTGCTGGCGGCACTTCCTGTGACTGTTCCTAGACCACTATTAGAAAAACAGCTAGAACTGGCAAACTTGCTTACAGGCAATAATGCCCCCTCATTCAGGTATTGTGCATTGTGGGGCACTGCACTATGTGGAGTCAGAGATAAGTCTGAGAAATTATAGCTCAATGGAACTGTCTCTGAGTCAGGTGTGTTCCATCTGACATGCTTGAGTAGTGTGGATGTTGTATTTTCCAGATTGTTACCAACATTGGTTGTTACCTGAAATTTTGTAAGTGGCTACAAAGTGACAGATACAACAATATCTTTCACCTTTAAGCTTGATTTTCTTTTGAATGTGGCCTGTTTATTGACATAAAGGTCTGATGGTGGAATGGTGTTCTGGAGAGAAGGTGTTATGAGACACAAGATGAAAGAGAAAAGTATGAAAGTGATTGTACACCCAAAGCTCCAGATTGAGAATAGTGCAATGTTGTCTGGTGCAAGGGATTGTTGTACAATGGTAGAAATGTTGAATTGCTAGGCATGGTATCTATGACAGCTATAATGCAATCTTCAGTCCTGTTGCCTTATTACACGAAGAAGAAGTTACAACAATATGATATGTTTGTTGTAAAGACTGATAATAGTGCTGAAGAAAGAAAGACAAGTGTCTTCAAAGATTGTTCTTGTTTGGTCCTTTCCAGAACATTCTGAAATTGGATATTAGTAATCAAGTGACTCATCTTTTACACGTCCTGATTTGCTTACATAAACACATTTGCTTATGATGGCACATCTTCAAGGAGATTTGATGCTGGGGAGGATTTGTAATGCCAGGATCAAAGAAAGGACATGTTCAGAAGGGGTGTGCTGAGATGCACACTTTGCAAGATGACATGTTGCATGGTGCTGTAAGGGTCCTGGGTAACCCTTACAATCAGTGTGACATTGCACAATACTTGCAAGGGGGGATCCAAAGTTAACATTGAGAACCCACCTTTAGGCATTGGTGCAGGTAATCCTGCAGGTGCCCAAGCGCCTACCCATACCCAAGTGGGTTGCCAACCTGTGTCCATTTGGTGTCCATGGGTTTTTTTCTGGCAGGTAAGGTGGGTAACTGATAGGTTGCAAGTGTTCTGATGGGTTTTCACCACAATGCATACTATACTACCTATAATGTAACCCAGCAGCCTAGAGTGTAATATATAGCACATATTATACACTATTTTCTCAGAGCAATTGTGCAATAGTAAAACAATGGAGGGCTCCAAGCATAATCCTGCCATAATGGAAGAACAACAAGACCCAATGGTCTCATCTCAACAACCCCTTCAATCTACACATAAGTAGATTAGAATCAAGTGTCAGAACATGCCTAACAACAGAAAACTCACATACTTAGTTATTTCATGTACCACCCTCTAAGTGCAATCCTCCCATAGCACAAGCATGATCCTCTCATCTCATTGTACCCTTCAAACAACTCATAAGTAGATTAGAATCAAGTATAATAACATGCCTCATAAGCAAGAACTCACCATGAAATCTCATCATTGCACAATACTCTCCTCTAAGCAAAAATCCTGCCATAGCAGAAGAACAACAAAACAGAATCCTCTCGTCTCATCATGCCCCTCAAATGACTCATAAATAGATTAGGATCAAGTATAAGAACACATCTAATAAGCAAGAACTAACCATGATATCTCATGGTTGTGGTATCCCTCTAAGTGAAATCCTGCCATAACAGAAGAACAACAAGATATGATCCTCTCGTTTCATTGTACTGTTCAAACAACTGATAAATAGATTAGAATGAAGTATAAGAACATGGGTAACAAGCAAGAACTCATTAAGATATCTCATAGTTGTGAACTTGTGCAATATCCCCTCCAAGTGAAATCTTCCCATAGTGGAAGAACAACAAGACGTGATCCTCTCGTCTAATTGTACCCTTCAAATGACTCACAAAGAGATTGGAATCAAGTCTAAGAACATGCTTAACAAGTGAGAACTCACTAAAATATGTCATAGAAGTTGTGTAAGTAATACCCCCTGCAAGTGAAATCTTGCTATAGCAGAACTTAAGAACAACAAGACACAATCCTCTTGTCTCCTCAGACACTTCAAACGACATGGTATTAGAGTAGAAACAAGCCAAAGAAAATGGAACATGATGGAGAATTCACTCACATATCCATAGCCATGGTAAAGCCCCTTCAAAGCTGAAATCTTCAAATGCAGTACAGCTTACCTGCATTGGAGATAGCAGGTTGGTCACAGGTACCCATGTTTGTGAGTCTCATTTTTGATGCGTGTACTATATTTAGCATATCCCTTTGATGCGCATGAATGGTCCGTAGAACAGTTCCCCTTGTTGTGGATCAAGACATCCCGACAATAACCGAAGCAGGTATTATGTAATATCTGCCCACCTCATTTAACCGTAGTGATTATCCCACTCACTGAGGTGTAAGTGCTATGTTACTCTCCCTTTATATTACTTACTTACATTCATGTTAGTCTTATCATATCAGGTATATAATAAGCAATACATAGTGATTATCCCACTCACTGAGGTTCTTATCATACCAGCTCGTTGCTCTTCGGTTCCACCCTTCTACAGGTTATGGGCCCTGCTACCACTCAAGACATGTACGAAATGCTCACTACACAAATCACCTCCCTTCCAAAGCTACAACCTGATGGCTCTAACTGGTCAACATACCAGGAATGAGTCCTCAATACACTCACTTCAAAAGGGCTAAAACGGCACATCATTGGCACCACGCAAAAGCCAATAGAGCTCCAAGAAGCCAGCGGCGACTACTACAAGCCTGGTCAGCTTGTTCTGTTGACCAACGAGGAGCTCGAGAAGCACAAGAAGGAGCAGGATCTCTACGATCAGCACCAGGCGACCGTCTGAGACATTATCTACCGTACTGTCGACAAATCCACCTTCTTGCAAATTAAAGGGGAGAAAACTGCTGACATGGTGTGGAAGAAGCTCATCTCAATCCATGCCAACAAGGGTGGGATGTATGAGACGGATCTCCTTGCCAAACTGCAGAACATGCACTATACAGAGGGAGAAAACATGAGGGAACACTTAACAGAGATGACTGAGCTCAAAGAAAGGCTTGCGGAGATGAGTGTCAAAATTTCTGACCAGTCGTTCATCACCTACATCCGTACCTCACTATCTCTCACTCCCACCTATCAACCCCTCTTTATCGTGCTCAGCGCTGCTGCTTGCAAAGCCGAAAAACCCCTCACAAGCTCCAAATTAATTTGGCACCTAATCGAGGAAGCCTCATCAACAGCCATCGAAGACAATATTAACAAGTCTAATGCAGCCATGAGTGCTCAGCAGCGGGGAAAAGGCAAAGGAAAAGGGGGGAAGCCTAAATTGAGGAATGAGTGCCACTGCACCAATCCAAACTGTAATATGGATGGACATATGAAAGACCAATGTTGGGAAAAAGGTGGTGGAAAGAAAGGCCAAGCCCCTGAATGGTGGAAGACTAAAAAGGGAGGCAAAGAGAACAAAAAAGGGTCGATGTCCACCAACATGGCGGAAAAATTGGATGACGAGACCATGAATTACACATTCACAATCTATGGTCCCTCTCACAAAGACAACGAGAGCTTTGTACTCGCCATCACCTCAGACTTCTGTTTTGAAGCTCATGCCATATCCCAGACGGGGGGAATAATTATTGACTCCGGCGCCACAGGTCACTTCTCGCCAAACAAATCAAAGTTCATAAATTACTACGAAATTTCACCAGAGCCAATCCGAGCAGCAGACAGGTGCACATTTAATGCGCTTGGCAGGGGGGACATGAAAATTGACCTACCAATGGGGAATAATGAGAAACCAACTAGAGTTTTACTCAAGAACATCCACTACTCACCCAGCATGGTGTTCACCATCCTCTCTGTCTCCAGAATGGACCACATGGGACTCAGACTCCATATTCACAATGGTTGCTGTGAAATTGAGAGTCCACAACCAAAGATGAAAGTCATTGGATGAATCCCCCTGGTCAAAGGCCTTTACTGCATCAGCAAAAACACTATAACCACCAAGAAAATTGAAACTGCTGCCATTGCTGCTACAAAGGTCATGTCGATCAGTGAGCTCCACCATAAAATGGGCCACATAAATCATGACAACCTGCACAACATGGTAGCGAAGGGGATGGTCACACTCGACATGAACTCTAAGCCCAAATTTTGTGAGGTGTGCATAAAGTCCAAAGCAACCCGCAAGCCATTCCCAAAGGAAAGCACCACAGCATACAAAGCCTATGGTGACAAGGTCGTTACCGACCTATGGGGCCCAGCAAAAGTCACGTTGCTTGGGGGGAACAAATTTGCAAACGTCTACCTCAACATATATAGTCATGAGGAGAAGCCATACTACCTCCCAGCAAAGTCGGACACATTCAGAGCCTACAAAAAATACAAAGCATGGGCGAAGGTCCAACGCGGCACAGAAACGATTAAAATCTTCGGTTGCGACCACAGTGGGGAATTTACGAGCAAAGCATTCACCGAATACCTGGAGAACGATGGCACAGCTCGCCACCTCACAGTGCATGACTTGCCTGCATCAAATGGCATTGCCGAATGGGTGAATAGGACACTAATCGAGGGCACTAGGTCCCTACTCCAAGCATCCGGTCTACCTGCATTCCTTTGGGCTGAAGCACACTGACACTTTGTCTGGCTGCGGAACCGCTCGCCAACACACGCCCTGCCTGGAAACAAAACTCCACATGAGATGGGGACAGGCAACAAGCCTGACCTCTCTCTCCTGCAGGAGTTCGGCGCGACGGCATGGGTGAAAAGGCTAAATACAGGGAAACTGGATTTAAGGGCAGAGGAAGGCCATTTTGTGGGTTATGATGAAGAATCGAAGGGATATAGGATATATTGGTCACAGAAGCGAAGGATTACAGTCGAACGAGACGTCTACTTCAATAAGAATGAGTTCCTAACACCAGTCAATCAGGAGGTCCAGATTGAGGGGGAGATGGAAGAACTTACCAATCCAGAACCTCCAAACGCGACTGCTACACCTCCCGAAGCTTCCTACCATCCGAATACACCCCAAAACGATCCAAATATACCAAACGAAACCCAACGAACCTCAAACGATTCAAACGCGCCCGAAAATCGTCAAAATCTGCCCCAGTACAACCAAAACCAACCAGAACCTTCCCAAAACGCACCAGAGCCTCCTCCACATCAAAGGAGGGCTAGACGAGACTCCATTAGAGGCCTACCACAGTTCGACGAGGCCATCTATGGCCGTGGACGACGCAGACAACCTGCCAGCTCATCAGGCACAACCACCAACGCAAACAATGCGACGGCCAATGGTGCTCGACGGTAACGATCTGCTGGGACCAGGCGGAGCGGAAGACCTAGGAAACGAACCAGGATGGTTCCTAGAGGCTATGGAATGCGCAAAATATGCGATGGGGGCCGAGGAGAACGAACAGGGGTGACGAGAAGTGTGACTGGCATGACGCGATCGAGGCAGAACTGAAGCAAGTCGAAAAGCTACGCACCTATGAACTCGTCATACCGCCGCGCAATGCCAACATTATCCCATCTGGATACACGTTCTGACGCAAGCATAACGAGGACGGGAAAATCACGCATCACAAGGCATGACTCATCGCCAAGGGCTACGAACAATGTCACGGCATTGATTACTTCGAAACTTATGCCCCAACGGTTCGCCCAGCCACCCTTCGCATTCTCCTATCACTTGCTGCCCAAAAATCTGCATCCGTTGACCAGGCTGACGTTAAAAATGCCTACTTTAATGCCCCACTCAAGGATGGCGAAGAAATCTATATGAAACTTCCTCCCCTCTACAACAACTACTGAAAATTACCACCCGAGCTTGAAGGGAAGGAGGGAGTTGTTTGTAAGCTGCTGAAAGCCTTATATGGGACAAAGCAGGAGCTCACCACTGGTATGCTGAGTTGAAATGAGTCTTTCTTGAACTCGGTTACACTGTCTCCCATGCTGATGAAGCTGTATTCTACAAGTTCAGCAGCAACAAATACACCATCGTTGCAGCCGCTACAGATGATTTTACCATCATTGGTGAATCTGATGACTCCACCTCACTTGTCAAAAAGCAGTTGGGTGAACGTTTTGAGATTTCTGATCTTGGTCCCATCAAATGGCTTCTCGGGGTCAGTATTACCTGCGACCTCAACAAAAAAACCATGGCTCTAGGTCAGCAGGCCTACGTTGAGCAAATCCTTGCTTGCTTTGGTCTCAAGGATGCCTGTCCAGCCTCCACACCAATGGAACCTGGGATTGACCTCACTCCTGGGTCCAATGCTGTATTGTCGAACCTCCTCACACCAGGAGGGAAATCAAAATATCGTGAAATGATTGGTTGCCTCATGTATGCTAGTGTGATGACCCGACCCGACATTACATTTTACTTTCCCAACACCTTGAGACGACTACATCGAGCCATATGCATGCTGTCACTCACATATTCCGCTACCTTTTGGGTACCAAGCACCTCAAGCTTATCATCAGGGGGGACCATTCCATTGTAACTGGTTATTCCGATGCTGATTGGGCTTCACACCTCCACCGCCACTCTATCTCGGGCTTTGCCTACTTCATCAGGTTAGGTATTGTTTCCTGGAGTGCGAAGAAGCAGCTGATCATCACACTCTCAAGTACAGAGGCTGAATACATCGCTCTAACACATGCCTTGAAGGACATTTTATGGATTCAGAAATTACTTACTGATCTTTTCCCTTTCTTTCATTTTAAACCACCTTCCTTACTTTGCTGTGATAACCAGGGTGCTATCCGACTCTCGAAGGACTCCACATTCCATGGTTGTACCAAACACATTGACATTCATTTCCACTTCATCTGACAAACCATTTCCTCAGGAAGAGTCACTCTCGAATATTGCCCAACTGAAGACATGATTGCAGACATATTCACAAAATCCCTTGCCCATGTCAAATTTGAGAAATTCCGTGGGCTTCTTGGACTCACCTAGCATGGCTGTCTCGAGGGGGAGTGTTGTGGATCGAGACATCCCAACAATAACCGAAGTGGGTATTATGTAATATCTGCCTGCCTCATCTAACTGTTGTCGTTGTCACCCTCACACCTCAGTGATTATCCCACTCACTGAGATGTAAGTGCTACGTTACTCTTTCATGTTAGTCTTATCATATCAGGTATATAATAAGCAATACATAGTGATTATCCCACTCACTGAGGTTCTTATCATATCAGCTCGTTGCTCTTCAGTTCCACCCTTCTACACCCCTTGTCTCCTCTTTGTTCCCTTTTACTCTTTGTTACACATTATACATATATATATCTACATGATAGTTACACTCACACCTCAGTCACTTGTACAGAGACTGAGGTGAGCTTTGTCTGAATTACCTATTTACAGTACAATACTTACTGTACCCATAGAATGATCTTAATTGTACTAGGTACAGTAAACCTCAACATAGTCACTTGTACAGAGACTGAGAACGATCTTAATTGTACTAGGATTTCATTTCTACAACCCACACCCATACCTGCACCCAACTGTACCCCAAACCCCCAACCTGTGCTATTGCCTGCTCAGGGGATCCAAAGATGTTACTCTGGACCGAGATCCTCTTGCAAGGTGAGACTACCTATCTATGTATACCAACTACCTCATGTCCACCTTACCCATGGTCACTGGATTTTTATCTCAAGACTGCCCTCCACAATTTCCTGGAACAATTGATTCTGATCATCTTTCTCAATCATGATCAGAATTTCTCTGCTCAGCATATCCTCATCTGGCACTTCCTCCATTGTCACTGAATACTTCCTCAGACTCTCTTTCTCTTTCTTTTCCTTCTTCTCCTTCCTCAATCTTCTTACAAATACATTACACTCCCTAGGACATGAGATCATTTGCACTTTCTGTAAGGGGACTAAGGGGGTGCCCTGTGTGTTTTTCCTATTTTTTATGTTCGTCCCATATTTTTCCCCACCTCATTTCCTTCTATTCTTCATTTTCTATGATTTTTCCGGATTTTATTACTAATTTTCCCTTGCTATCATGTTTGTATATGTTGACACTTTTATATTTAGAGGCGGAGTACCCCTTCCGACACATACCCCTTGGTATGATGTCATTCGGCGGCCTTGATCCGCCTATCTCCGCCTTTTTCTATTTTTAGGTTATATTTGATTTTTGTCGTCTTCACATATACTGGGCATCAGCAAGGGGATCCTTAGAGTTTTCTCTTCGGATTTCCCTTTGCTAGGTGCGCCCCCAATGCCTGTATTATGTAGTATAATTTTAACTTCGGATTTCCCTTTGCTAGAGGCTTAGGTTGCCCTTATAGTAGAAAACTCTCCCCTAAGGCCCGAAAATCGCGAACGCGCTGCCCAAAATAGGCAGGTACGGACTGGACGACGCTTCCCAAAGCTCCACAGAGTCCCTACACACCGTTCCAGATACTCTCGCCTTTATTGCGCCGCCATTTTCGCCAAACGCGCTCCCTAGCGACATGGACGCGTCAGAACGCTTCGACGCGCTTGAAAGCGACGTTTCCGGAATGCGCGCGCAAATCGACTCGCTTAAATCTACGATTGAAAACTTCGTTAGGACCCTCCAGGCTAACCCTACGACTAATAGTTCCCCCTTCACGACTCCAAGCGCACCCAACAACGATGTTTTGCCAAACGCGTCCACTAAGGAACGTGCCCAGATCAAACCGTCCCCCCCCGCCGAATTTAATGGTGCACGTGCGCAGGGACGTGCATTCCTTAATTCCTGTGAGTTATACATTAGTCTCCAGTCGCATCAATTCGTCGATGAGGCTGCAAAAATTTATTGGGCCTTCACATACATGAAATCTGAACGCGCCTATCTCTATGTGGACCGTATCCTACGTCAAACTAAAGAACTCGGTTCTCTACCTTTCTCCACTTGGGGTGACTTTCGAGCTGAGTTCGTACGCCACTTCTGCCCCCTCAATGAACGCCACCGAGCAGTGACACGACTTGAGTCATCCACTTACCACCAGGGACGTCGATCCGTGGACGACTATATCGATGAGTTCAAGGATTTGGTGGACATGGCAGGGTATGGGAGTGGGTTACCAGTGGTGGTGAAGTTCCGACGGGGGCTCAACCGAGAAATTCAGGACCAGATTGCACAGATGTTGGAAGGGCGCCCAGCGGACGATGATATCCTTGCTTGGTATGAAGCTGCTTCACTCTGTGACGAGAACCGACTCACAAATGCGGCGTTTAATGCTGCATTCCGTGCTCCAACTACCACTCATACACCCTACACCTTCAATCGAAGCCTCCCCCGCCCTAACCCCATTCCTGCTCGTCAAACTCCCACACCAGCCGTCAATATCCCAGTACCAATGGATGTTGATGCAGCCCGCAGCCGTGCACGTAAGTTGGATCTCTGCTACCGTTGTGGGGAACCTGGACACAGGGCCGGAGCGTGTCCCCATCGTCAGGATATCCGCATGCTCACCCCCGAGGGACGAGACGAACTCCTGCAAGATCTGTTGGCACTTGTAGATGTTGAGGAAGCGAAGGATCAAGTTGCAGAGGAGGTTAAGCTGGAAGTTGTAGAGGAGCAGGATTTTCCTATTCGCAGCGAGTGAATCGTACGCCCTCACTGCCTGTCCATAACTGCTTTGAAGTCTTGTCAGTTGAATCCCTGGAGAATGAATCCATTTCTGTGACTGCTCCCCTCTCTGACCCTTCGAAGTTGGCTAAAGACGTACCTGCTCTCCCCATCTCTCCTTCTACTCCACGTCCCAAAATTAAATCATGGGAGCGTAAACTACCACGCAAGTATATTGTGGCATCCACTCCCTCTGCACATTCCTTAAACCTAGCCATCGAACTGCAGACGACCGACACTGGACAGATACTCGGTGTCTCTGCGCTCCTGGACTCTGGTGCGACTGGTCTCTTCATCGATTCCCATCTGGTACAACAACATCGTCTAAATACTCGCTCACTCTCACGTCCGATACCTGTATATAACGTGGATGGATCCCCAAATGAAGCTGGTGCCATCCGAGAGGTTGCAGACCTGGTTCTCCGTTACAAAGATCATAGTGAGCGTGCCCTTTTTGCTGTCACTCAATTAGGAAAGCAAAAGGCGATTTTGGGATATCCATGGCTTCGAGACCATAACCCAGAGGTCGACTGGCGCACCGGGGAGGTTACCATGAGCCGATGTCCATCCCGCTGTCGGACGTGTTTCACAGAAGCCAGGCAAGAACGTCGTGGACAGAAGGCGGCAATACGACGAACTCAGAAGTGTCGTGCTGGACCCCTGCCTATACCTGAAGTGGAATTGGAAGGGGTTCCTGATCTAATGCCGGACTCGGATGATGATGATGAGGACCCAGAGGAAGTGGAGGAGGGTGATCGGATCTTCTACACTGCGATTCGCTCATCGCATGAGGTGTGTGCCACATCGAACATATCCCAACGCCTCGCCGAGGCCTTCCACAAAAACAACGCTGCTAAATCCTCTACTAACTCCTTACTCCCTCATCTCCATGAGTTTGAAGACGTGTTCTCCAAGGAGTCATTCGACTCTCTTCCTGCGCGTAAGCCATGGGATCACGCGATCGAACTCACCCCCGGCGCAACCCCTTCATCCTGCAAGGTCTATCCTCTCTCTCCGGAGGAACAACGGCAGCTTGACCAGTTCATCGACGAGCACCTGGCCTCTGGACGTATTCGACCATCGAAGTCACCCATGGCCTCTCCCTTTTTCTTTGTCAAGAAGAAGGATGGCTCACTTCGACCGGTTCAAGACTACAGAAGACTCAACAACATCACGGTCAAAAATCGCTACCCACTACCCCTCATCTCCGAACTCGTAAACCAGCTCCGTGGAGCCCGATACTTCACCAAGCTCGATGTCCGTTGGGGCTATAATAATGTGAGGATAAAGGAGGGAGATGAGTGGAAGGCAGCCTTTCGTACCAACCGTGGTCTTTTTGAACCGCTTGTCATGTTCTTTGGCCTTACTAATAGCCCTGCCACCTTTCAGACCATGATGAACGACATCTTCCACGACCTCATCCTCGAAGGCGTTGTCTGCATCTATCTCGACGACATCCTCATCTTCACTCGCACGGTTGAAGAGCACCGTCGCATCACGCGCCTCGTCCTAGAGCGACTTCGACGGTACAAACTCTACCTTCGTCAGGACAAATGCGAGTTCGAAAGGACCAAGATCGAGTACCTCGGCCTGATTATCTCGGAGGGTCAAGTGGAGATGGATCCTATCAAGGTAAATGGGGTCACAGCTTGGCCTACGCCCACGAACAAGAAGGAGGTGCAGTCTTTCCTGGGCTTCATCAATTTTTATCGGCGTTTCATCAAGGATTTCTCACATCATGCACGACCGCTGTTCGACTTGACAGGAAAGGAGGCATGGAGGTGGGATAATGCACAACAGGAGGCGTTCGAAAAGCTTAAGGAGATGGTCACTTCCGCTCCGATCCTTACCTTTGCTGACGATTCGCGTCCTTTTCGTGTAGAAGCCGACAGTTCTGACTTTGCGACGGGCGCTGTGTTGTCTCAGCAGTCTCCGGAGGACCAGAAGTGGCATCCTGTTGCGTTCTACTCCAAAAGCCTTAGTGCTGTAGAGAGAAACTACGAGATCCATGACAAGGAGATGTTGGCGATAATGCGTGCGCTTGAGGAGTGGCGACACTTCCTCGAGGGTGCCCAACACAAGGTGGAAATTTGGACGGATCACAAGAACCTCGAGTACTTCATGACGGCCAAGAAATTGAACCGTCGTCAAGCTCGTTGGTCCCTGTATCTATCTAGATTCGACTTCTCCTTGCACCACCGTCCGGGTCGCAGCATGGGGAAGACCGATGCCCTATCCCGACGTGCAGACCATGGGGATGGCAGCGGTGACAACCAAAACATTGTGCTGTTGCAGCCAGACCTGTTCACCATTCGGGCACTGGAAGGCATCGTACCCCAGGGCGAGGAGCGGGACATTCTACGTGACATTCGTCGCGCAAACCGTAGCGGTTTACATGAGGATGTTGTCGCCCGAGCTGTTAAAGAACTGAGGAAGGGATCGACCCTTTCCTTACGTGCGGCAGAGTGGGCTGAAAAGGAGGACTTGTTGTATTTCAGGGATCGCATCTATGTTCCCAATGACCCAGACCTTCGCCGGCGCATCATATCCCAACACCATGACTCACCGATTGCTGGCCACCCCGGACGCTGGAAGACCTTGGAGCTCACCTCACGGAACTATTGGTGGCCACAAATGTCACGGCTCATTGGTCAGTATTGTCGCACTTGTGACCTTTGCTTACGCACCAAGGTCCCTCGTCGCAAGCCTATTGGTGAGCTACACCCTCTTCCTGTTCCAGAGAGTCGTTGGGATGTCGTCAGCGTCGACTTTGTGGTGGAATTGCCAGAGTCAAACGGGTTTGATGCGGTGATGTGCACAGTTGACTCAGTGGGAAAACGCGCTCACTTCATTCCCACTCACACCACTGTCAGTGCCCTAGGTGCCGCTCGACTCTACCTCCACCACGTGTGGAAGTTACATGGACTTCCTGGTGCCTTCCTCTCGGATCGTGGCCCTCAGTTCATGGCAGAGTTCACTCGTGAGCTGTACCGACTCCTGGGGATCAAACTCCTCGCTTCAACTGCTTATCACCCACAAACTGATGGCCAGACGGAGCGAGTCAACCAGGAACTGGAGCAGTACATCCGCCTCTTTGTCAATGAACGCCAGGACGATTGGGATGATCTCCTTCCTTTGGCCGAGTTCGGATACAACAACCATGTCCATGCTTCCACTCAACAGACCCCTTTCCTCTTAGACACTGGACGACATCCACGCATGGGATTTGAACCTCGCCAAACTCCCTCACACATCGAGACAGTGAATGAGTTCACAGAACGCATGAGGGATAGCTTGGAGGAGGCAAGGGCAGCCTTAGCAAAGGCGAAGGACGACATGGCGCGATTTTACAACCAGCGCCACTCCCCAACCCCTCAGTACAAGGTTGGTGATCGAGTTTATCTTGACTCCAGTGACATCTCCACTACACGTCCATCCAAGAAACTCGCTCATCGCTTCTTGGGACCTTTCCCCATTGTCAAGTGCGTTGGAACACATGCCTATCGTCTACGCCTCCCAGCCTCCATGTCCAGACTCCACCCCGTCTTCCATGTCGTCAAATTGCTTCCAGCTCCCCCAGATCCGTTCCCGGGACGCCATTCACACCCACCACCACCACCTACAGTGATCGAGGGAGAACCCCAATATGAAGTCGAGTCAATCTTGGACAGCCGTTTGCGTCGAGGAAAACTCCAGTATTTGGTACATTGGAAGGGTTATGGGTATGAGGAGAACTCATGGGTCGAAGAGTCTGACGTAAATGCCCCTCGGTTAATCAAGGAATTCCACCGACGGCACACTGCTGCACCGCGTCGCATTCAAGTCACAGACTTTGGTCGTATACGATTTCGAATGCATCGGGGCGATGCATCTTAGAGAGGGGGTGATGTAAGGGGACTAAGGGGGTGCCCTGTGTGTTTTTCCTATTTTTTATGTTCGTCCCATATTTTTCCCCACCTCATTTCCTTCTATTCTTCATTTTCTATGATTTTTCCGGATTTTATTACTAATTTTCCCTTGCTATCATGTTTGTATATGTTGACACTTTTATATTTAGAGGCGGAGTACCCCTTCCGACACATACCCCTTGGTATGATGTCATTCGGCGGCCTTGATCCGCCTATCTCCGCCTTTTTCTATTTTTAGGTTATATTTGATTTTTGTCGTCTTCACATATACTGGGCATCAGCAAGGGGATCCTTAGAGTTTTCTCTTCGGATTTCCCTTTGCTAGGTGCGCCCCCAATGCCTGTATTATGTAGTATAATTTTAACTTCGGATTTCCCTTTGCTAGAGGCTTAGGTTGCCCTTATACTTTCCCAGTTTTTCAATTGATTTCAGGGTTAGGTTTGCATAACCATGGACATGTAAGAGAACCAATTCTCTGGCAACATGCTTACCACGATGCACAACTTCATTCAGCATAACCATCACAATCACATGTTCTAACAGCTCTATCACTCTGATGTCACATGCACAGCTCATTATATACAAGACCTGTTTGTAATAGTAGACTACTTTTCCTTGAATCAATACCACATTCATCACAGCTTGGTCCCTGAGAGTTGGGAGTACATGCTCCCTTCCACTTTTTTTTGTGTCAAATGTGATTCATACCAAAGCAATACCAACCAAATCCAGTATAATTGAAGGTTTGCATCATCTCCAGGCTGAATCCAATGAGCCTGCATTATCTTCTTCTTCCTTGCCTCTTGTCATGCCAAGCCAAGCATTGCACCCACAGATACACCAAAAAGACTATGTCACAACTAACAAGACCACATCATCAAACCCCCCATGCATACAGTCACCTTAAAATCAGATATATAGGGGTTTTCCACCAACTGGTTTGACAACAACAAAAAAAGCAAAACCCCCTCTGGCTTTTCACACCCTCATTGGAACATCCTGTCTCAAAACACATCCACTCATGATCCTGTCACCACTCATAGTAGGGCACACATCTCACCCTCTCACCACACCTTCCAGCTCACCAGAGCCAAACCTTGATATTTTTATTTATTTTTAAATCCAAATTATTCTCTATTGTGGCGTACCATATGTAATCATCGTCATCAGCTTGAAGAGGCCAACTGGTGGGATCTCAAGCGCCATTGGCATGAAATAAGTGGTATGAGACTGGGTGTAGGGTAGGTTATGTGTCATTCTTCGCTCATCTCCTTCCTCCCCGCTGCTCCTTCTCTAATGTGGGTGAGTCTCTGAAAGTTGTATGAAAGCATCCTGTCTCTGCAACATATGTGAATAGTGCATGTAAGGTTTTAGCGGTGGTGAACACCTTCGTCAGGTCAATGTTTCTTCCTTCTGTGGCATGTCGTAGGGACTGTCTGGCAGCCTGGTGTGCTGGGCAGTGGAGCATGAAGTGCTGGACTGTTTCTTCCACCTGTTGACATGCGGGGCATATTGGTGAGTCACTCTTTCCAACATGGTATAAGTGCTTAGCTAATGGTGTGTGGCCTGTCCTTAATTGTGTTAAGATGCTGGCTAATTTCCTTGGTAGTGGTGTAATGAGCTTGATGAATTTCCCTGAGCACGCTAATGGGTCCGTGTTCTTCATCCGTGTGTAGCGATGTGATTTCACCCACAATTTCTGTGCTCTTTGCTTAAGCTTCTCCCCATATGCTTGTTTGGCCACTGATTTGCTGTGTGGGAGCTCCTTGCATAGGATTTTTGGAAGGTCATCAGTGTTGCTCCCTCTGTCTGTGATTGCCCTTTTTGCCAGCTCATCCGCCTTCTCGTTCCCCTCCACTCCCTTATGTCCTGGTGTCCACTTAATTTTTATCTTTATTCCGATGTGTTTCTTTTGTAGCATAGTGATGCTGTCATGAAAAGCATCGTATATGTAATGGCCTGCATTGGGTTTGGTTAGTATTGTGGCAGCAATGGTAGCTTGGTTATCAATGTAGATGTGGGCTGACCGTATACCCCACTCTTTGTTTATGAGTAGTGCATTGAGGTCCAGTCCATAGGACTGGGGACCAGACCAAACTGGACTGCACTTTTGAACCGGTCTTATAGGACCGTTGGTCCCGTTTCAACCAGGTCTTCAAGCAGTCCGGTTCTCGGTTCTCATTTTCCTCAACACTCACTAGAACCGTTGAAAACCAGTCTAGACTGGTTCTAGACCAAACTTATGGTCCCTTGCTAATGGATAACAAATATATATATGTCTGTACAATAAATTATAATACACTACAATTTACATATCTTGTAGTTAAAAAATGGGGCATACCCAAGTGAAAAGAACAAAAAGTGAGCTGTTTAAATACTGCAATGCAAGCATGGACCATTTGTACCTGTTTGCATGGTCACGCGCTTCTTGTTACACGTTTGTTTACATCTTTCATTTACATGTTTACATTTATTTGTACTGCAGTGCAACACATTTCAACTTCGCTACTCGCTTTCTCTCCCACATCCACCATGACTGCAACCTATCAAAGGTCGGAATAGGGTACAAACAATGCACAAAACAGGGCCCAAATGACAGCTGGATGTCGTCTGGGCCCAGGTAAAGAACTTTCTTTCTATTTCATAAGAATTATAACTAACTAATAACTTTTTGGTTGTATTTTAGGTTCCAACTTTCTAGACTAACGATGAGCTGCCCCCCACTGCTGCCACGAGCCCTCTCTGCTCATGGGGTGGATAGAGGGTGGATAGGGGACCAGCAACAACAGGAGACGATGAGTAACGAGCACCCACCCCCAGCCTTGCAAGCAACTGCTCGCAGGGTGGATTGCAGGTGCTGTGAATGACCAAACAAACACAAGGGATGACGGGATGGGGACAACTAGGAGAACATGGCACCCACTCAGGTAAGTACCCCCTGCCATGTTGCAATCTCCCCCAGCTAACAAAAGACACAAAACGGCACCCTCTACGCCCAAAACAAGGCCAACACCAACAATGACAGGGCCAATGGCAACGACGATGACAGGGCCAACACCAATGCCAACAATGGGGCCAACAACACCAACAATGGGGCCAATGCCAACAATGACAACAACATGATGAACCCATGCAACGACAGGGGAATGACAAATGACAAACACGAGCAACAACATAGGGAGTGGGGAACAACAAACATGGGGCCAGGGGAACAACGAACATGAGTAACAAGGGGGGGGCGGACAATGACAAAGATGACTCTGTACCTGCCTCCAGCCTTGTGAGCCACTGCTCGTGAGGTGGACTGCAGGTGCTTTTGTTTGTGTTTTTGTTTTACTTTCTTGTTTTACTTTCTCATTATATATAATTGTAATTACCAGTAAGTAGTTAGTCCTGACCAGTTGTTGACTGGTCAGGACCTTGTCAGGTTCTGAACTGGTCAAAACCAGTTTATGAACCGCTATGTAACCATAGTAGACCGGTTCTATAGGGTCCAGTCTGGTTTTTTTCATACTTTGAAAATGTAATGACCGGTCCGGTCCTCGGTCCACCCTCAAGGAGGGCAAAAAACCGGACTGGACTGGACCTCAAAGCACTATTTATGAGTCATGTGCCCAGAAGGGCACCAACGCCTTCTCCCTCATAGACTGTGTGATGTTGTGCTGATCTGAGCTGGAACCTCAATGTTGACTTGATTCTATTACTTCTGTATAGGACCGTGCTGGCACCTATTTTGCCTTCCATTCCTGAACCATCTGTGAAGACTTTTACATCTGGATTGTCCCCCTGTATGGAATTGATTGCTGCATCGGCATTCTGTGCAACTTCCATGGTGACATCTGGTTTCCACCTTGTATCAAAATGCACTGCCTTGATGGTTTTGATGTTCCGTGGGTGGATACAATATCTGTGCATTAAGTCATGGAGTGGGGTGGGGTGTCATTTGACTAGTTTGACTGCTGCATTTTGGACAGGTCGATGTAATGGGTGTGTTGATGGTAAAGTTGTGAGTTGTAGTGCCACTCTTTGCCTGTGCTTGTCTATCAGGAGGTGGAAGGGGAGCAGGTTGGCTAGGATTTCTGTGATGTCTGTTGCAGTGGTTCTCATGGCCCCCGTGATCAAGATTGCTGTGCATCATTGCACAGAGGCTAATTTATTGATGATTGCTCGCTTTGTCTTTCCATTTTTTGCTTGCTTTCCTACATTCTGGTGTGGTGTGAGGAATATGTCAGTGGTGTAAAGCATATGACATATAGCAATTGAGAGATAGAGTTGATGAAAGAACTTAGCATGGATGCCATGGGTTGTTTGAGCAATTCTGTTGAATTGTATAAGCCAATCCTGGCCTTTGGCGAGTGCTGCTGCACATTGTGCCTTCCAGTTCAGTTTATTGTTGATGGTTACTCCAAGGAATCTTGCTGTATCTTTAGATGGGATGCACTGGGTGCCTAGGATTAATGCCCTCCGTGGGATTGGGATCTTTTTCTCGGGATTGATAGGGTGGGGCACTAGTTTCTTTGCGATGTCCAGGAGTTGGAACTTCCCTATGCCAAATTTGCAGTTGTGCAAAGCAGCCCATTCAAAGATGCCACCTGTACAGTTCATGATATTGTGTATCTTCTTGTGAGAAACCTTGATATTCCCCCCCTGTCCCCACTCCAGTACCAGTCCCGATACCACCTGTCCCCACACCTGTTAGAGCAACACCCACTATCTGCTAGCTAAGACCATGCGGGTTCTCTCTACAAGAAGGGGGCAGGATGCATGCACATGATGGGAAATTGATGGTTTTGATGTGAGGGGTTATTAATAGAATAGTTGGTTGAGAAAGGTGTTTCACACCACAAGTATAGGTGGAATACCTAAGAGAACACAGCTGGGGTCCCCTAGGCATATATTCAAGTTTATATACTAAGTTACATATATTGTGCATTGTTGCTACTGATGTGTGCATACATGCACATACATATTGATGCATGCAAAATAAAATTCTCAAGCTAGCAAAGTGTAGTGTAGTGTAGTGTAATTTGACATAATAAAATAAAAAGAAAAATATATTAGGTAATGGGGCTGTTTCCTAACATTACCCCCCTTTTATGCCTCGACTTCCAGGTGAGAAAATATCATATCTGTCCCCTCTGTGAAATTTTGGTAAGGCTGGAATTTCATCCCCTCATACACCATTCTTGCAATGTGATGTGGAGCATTTGGATTACATTTAAAGAATTGTGCAATTGTGTTACATGCTCGCTTACAGTTCTCTTTGGGTTCCCATGAATTGTTTTCATTGGTATAGTTCTTCCACTTTATTAAAAACTCCAATTTATTTCATCAAAGATGTGAGTCTAGAATTTCTTTGACTACATATTCTGGAGCACCTTCTACTATTATTGGAGCTTGTGGAGTGGTTTGTTGGTCAGGAATAGTGGGTGGGCAGTAGGGGCATAGGCGGGAAATGTTAATCTTGGGATCAATGTTGAATGATCAAGGTAATTTAGCACTACTGCATTAGGTGAACTTACTTTGGAGATTGTGTAGGGGCCAACTTGTTTCTCTGTGAGTTTCCTAGAAGGTCGTGGAATATTAAGGTACTTAGACATACCAAGTCACCAACATTGTACTGTGGAGCGGGAGCTTGAGTATGGTCTGTGTGTCACATCATATCATCATGTGCTTTCATTAATGCTGCCTCCACTTCTTCCTGTACCTTTTGCATCTTAAATACAAAGTCTTCTACTGATTGTACCTTAATTTCCCTTCAGGGTTCTATTCCCATGTGGGGATGATACTCATTATTAGTGAAGAAGGGTGACATGCAAGTAGCCAAATGGAATTTGTTATTGTGGGAAAATTTGGCAATTGCCAGCCATTCTGGCCAGTCGGTTCGTCAGTTGTTGACGAACATACGTAGGTACTGCTCCAACTCCTGGTTCATTCTCTCTGTCTGCCCATCAGTTTGTGGGTGATATGCCATAGATAATTTAGTTTGAATCCTCAATATGTTGTTTAAATCTCACATAAACACAGAAGCAAATTGTGGTCCACGATCAGACATAATGGTATCAGGTAATCCATGTAACTGCCATACCTGATTTAGGTAGAGGTGCGCCAAGCCCACTGATGAGTTTTCTGTAGTGGTAGGAATAATATGGACCTCCTTTGTGAAGCGGTTGCATACTACAAATATTGCATTGTGTGAGGAAACAGCCCATCACCTAACAAAATTTCATTTCTATTTTATTATGTTGAATTACACTACATGATGTCGCATGAGACCACTCCAAATGTTGATGAGTCACATGTTGATCAAAAATTTCACATGTCAATGTATATGTGCATGTATGTGCGTATCAGTAGCAACAATGTACAATATATGTAACATAGTATACAAACCTTGAATACACACCTAGGGGACCCCAGTTGTGTTCTCTTAGGTATTCCACCTACACTTGTGGTGCGAAACACCTTTCTCAACCAACTATTCTATTAATAACCCCTTGCATCAAAACCATCAATTTCCCCATCATGCATGTGCATCCTGCCCCCTTCTTGTAGAGAGAACCTGCACAGTCTTAGCTAGCAGATAGTGGGTGTCACCCTAACAGAAGAACACAACTTCCTGTATCAGTGCACTTTCTCTTACTTGCACATATGTCATTGTTTCATCGTGCCACATCCAATCACTCATCCTTTTGGCATGAGCTGGAAGTACTTGTATACATTCAATCTACTTTTCTTTTGTAAGCTGATGCCAGGCCTCGCCTTACATTGCGACTGCCAGTGATCAAGAGGCAGCACTTGTCATTAGGACAGCTGCAACCAGACAACTGATTGGATCTGGTTTAGTTATGATTTACATTGCTCTATTTGGATGACTATTTAGTTACAAGCTGAATTCAGTGATAACTCCAAGATCAGGCACCTTAGCCAAAGAAGTGATTCATCACAGATCTATCTGTTATGTCCAAACCATCAACTTCTAATCCTGGTTCTAATCCCATTCCTGCACCAGTGCTAGAGGTGAAGATTGATGCACTTACAGCGCAAGTGTCACAATTAGTGTTGGTGTTGGCAGCATCACAGCCCAGACAAGCAGAAGTACAGCCAGAGACAACAGTAGACAGAGATGATGAGATGCAGGAGATGGTGGAATGGGTGTCACAGGATCATGTGCAGACCGTGGAGAAGTCTGAAAATGGAAAAGTGTACTTACCTAAGCACACACCCCCACAAATCATGGTGCCATGGAGAATACAAAATCATTCATCAGCTCTATAGTATTGTACATCCATGGGAGGAAGCCAGAGTTTTGTACAGCCAAGTCTAGGATAATGTTTGCTCTCTCATACATCCAGGGGGGGAAGGCACAGTTCTGGAGAAATGAGGCTATTATGTAAGGATGGCAGGTATTTATTGTTATTTATCATTAGCCTTGGACACATCCTTGGCTCCCATATCCTTACGTGAACTTACTTCTTACCACCACCACGACCACTTGAGCCTGTTCTTTTCCTGTGCTCACTCTCTTGCTCTCTTGCTCTCTTGCTCTTGCTCTCACACACACACACACTCTCTCCTTTTGTACACCTCAGTCTAGTGGAGCTCATGTCCCATAGCATGAGCTTACATATTAATCAAATTGCCACAGGAAATAAACCATTTGCAACTTTCAAGGAAATTTTGGAAAGATTGGAGGCACAGTTTGGGGACCCTAATCCAAAGGCGACAGCCAATGCCAAATTAAAAACCATGTGCCAAAGTTCCCTAATGGTGGATGAATTTATTTTGCAGTTCAAAGCAGAAGCTTCACAAACGGACATGGGAGAAGTTGCATTGGTAGAGTTTTTGAAAGCTGGATTAAATCCCTCTTTATTCAAGTCTATCTACTGACTACCTTCTATGCCAGGAGTGGTATAATTGGGTGATGCACCTTGATTGGCAATATTGGCAGGAACAGGCAGAATTGAAGTTGATGTATGGAAGTAGTAAATTTACGCAGCTGTCAGGAGGAAAGTCCAAGAAAGGAAAGGCACCTCAGGCACAAACTCTGAGGGCACCACCACCAGCCATGGCAGTGACACCTATTGTTGCAGAGTCAGCAGCACCAGATGCCATGGAGGTTGATCAAGTGGGGAGACGAGCCCCACTTAAATGTTTTAACTGTGGGCAGTTAGAACATATTTCAAGGAATTGCAAGCAGAAGAGAAAGATCAGGGAAGCTACAATGGAGGAAGTAAAGCAGGAGGAAGGCAGGCAGCAGAATTTTGTGGAAGAGTCCCAGTGAATGTTTCCCCATTGGTGACCCAGAATTGCTACAATGTACTAGTATCCAAGGAAACCCAGCGCAAACCAGAAAAGGAAATTGATGAGGAATACAACTGTTGTGAATCACATGACAAAGAAAATCGCCAAGCACTATTTCCAAAAACCCCTAAATTCTTTACTTGCTCTGCACAAATAGAACCTGAAATCACCTTGACTGTAGGATTGAAGACAGTGGACATGCACACAGTGATTGATGTGGAAGCATTGCTTGATAGTGGTGCTACAGGATTATTTATTAATCGGTGCCCTAGTTACTGGAAACAGTATTAGCACACACAAGCTATCACAACCAATAATGGTGTATAATATTGATGGAATGGTAAATTGTGGAGGAACCATTGAGGAGGAGGTGACCATGGTACTAACGTATCAGGGGCATCAGGAATGAGCCATATTCAAAGTGTGTGATCTCAGGAAAACCAATCTAATAATAGGATGTCTGTGGTTATGCAAGCATAATCCTGAAATTGATCTCCTGTGTGATCTCAGTGACACAGGTGCAACATCACTGGGGGCAGCAGCTCATCTTCACTTCTCTAGTTGACTAGTCAACCTCAGGGTTGTGCTCATGCAACCAAGAAAACCTGAGGATGAGAGATTGCTTGCCTAATCCAGTAACCACAAATTGTGTGCACTTATCATGATCATGATACTGAAGCATCATGTCCATGACTTCATGAATTACACCTGACTCATTTGGGGAACCATTGACATTGTACACTGGAATAGGGTGACTAAGCTTGCACCTGGTGAGATGGTGACAGTGCATGAGCTTGGTATCGATGAAGAGGCCTGTCACACCTCATTGTGTGCACTTCACCTGTGTCCATGGTCTGAATTTCCACCTTCAGATTGATGGACCTCAGGCTTGGTGTAGTGGCAACAGTATACTGTTTTGGAAGCCTGCACTCCTGACAGGGTTTGTGGATAAATTGTCTAGGAGGGGGTACATCTTTTGAATTGCTTACAGCACCAGCAGAAGAGGTGAAACAGAATGTATTCCCAAACACTCATCTACTAATAATAGAGTGAAATGATTTGAAGAGCGCAGTGAGGGCATGCAGTTCACTCACTGCAGGTTGCAAAATCTAAGTTTTCTGTGACTTCCTTTCTAGTAGCAACTGGTGACGATGGTTCATCCATGACATGTGCCTCCAATGCACACACATCAAAGGCTGCAAGCTCATGCTGAATGAACACATCACACTCAACAATGGTCATGAGGTGCACATCAAAATGGTCAGGGCAATTAGGATGTGTGTGCCCTGTCTTGCCACAGTATAGCAAATAATGGTGTCATGCACACTGCACAGGTGATTGGTGTCGACCTCTATTGCATTCAGATCATGGGCAGGTGTTGGGTTAGTCAACACATTAGTGCAAACCAGTACTGAGGCAAAGGGTGCAATGTGCGATGCCATGAGAGGTGTAGTAGAGTGCATTTGAGTCATAGAAGTAGTTGAAGGCCTTGCAGCAGCCATGCATAGGCTAGCCTGAAAAGCCACATTGGCAATGCAGTTCTCATCACACAAGACTGCTGGATCATACCACTCTTGAGGATTATCATCAGATGGACATCCAAAAGTGAGGCAAGCAATGTAATTCTGAATGGAGGAGCTGAGGCTGTGTTGAAACTTCAGAACAATTTTAGCACCCTTAGTGTATTGCATGTGATTGATGAGTTTGTGAAACTCATCAACATAATCATCTACTGAGTGTGAGCCCTGCCAGTAGCATGAAGTCTCCAACTCAGTTTGGGTGGCTTGGACTTTGTTCTTAGGACAGAACTCTTGAGTAAACTCATGAAATGCTGCCCAAGACTGATAGGGTAACCTGCCATCAGTGCACATGGTGTGCATCAATCAATCAGTGAAGCATGCTGCATGATCACCTTTCATGAATGATAGGACCCAATACACCTTGGCATTGTCATCAGCAAACTGATCTGGTACAAGTCCGATGTAGAGGTCACAGGAGTTGAGAAATGTGTGGCCCTTGGTGTGGTTGCTCTTAAACTCAGAGGGTAGTGCTGGTTTGAGGTGTCATGGTGCACCTGGTTGGATGGCTAGTGGGGGAGTAGGCACATGAGCCACAACAGGTGGTGGTTGCAGTGCTTGCTCTCTAATTTGAATGTGCTTGAGAACTTGCTCTGGTTGCTCAGAAATAACTTGTAAGGTGGTTCTATGGTTTGTCAGCACTTGCTTGACCACACTGAGATGTTCAGCTTCATTTTGCATGATGGGGATCACTTCTGAAACCAAATTGAATGAGGAAGGAGAGTCAGGCAAATGGGGATCTGCAGAAGTGCTTTGCAAGTCATTGTCTGCTTTGACTCTAAATCTTGCCAGTGCACTCAACATGTCAGTCTGTCAAGGAGAGCCTTGAATGACTGCCTGGTTGAGCAGCCTCACTAATCAGTGGAACAGAAGGACAGGATCAAATTATCTTCATTACACAGAAGTAAGAATAAGGCAATGAAGGGGGAAAGTTTGATATATATGTGAGGTAAGAAGCATGGCCATATCAGTTGTGGGCCATGTAAGTAAATGGCCACATCAGGCATAACCATGTAAGTAAACAGCCACATCAAGACTTTCTATATATAGAAAGGCTGCATCAGGACATTGGAGTGATGGGAGTGCGTCATTCTCAGTGATTGATGGGACTTTGATGGGACTTTGATGGTAATTTGATGGGGATGTGATGGGGATGTTTAGTGGGCACTGTTTCATGGCCTGATTCCATATTTGGTAGTTCTTTGATGCAAATATTGATGCATGCATGCATTGGGACATTTTGGTGTCCATATGAGTGATTTGGGTCATTTAGGTGTCTGTGCATCCTGGAGATGTGTTGGTATGTGTTGGTTACTTGTATTGGGGTAAAGAAGTATGTTTCTGTGTGTAAGGGCCATTAACATTGTATGTATGTGAATAATGGCCATCGTGTGTGCATGCTGGTAATACAGCATCAGTATTGTTGATGGTGCATGTGTGCAGTGGTGTGTGTGCATGTTGTGGTGTAATGGTTGGGGGTAATCACCAGTGGCAGCAGTGTGTGTTTCAGTGGTGTGTGTTATGGCATGTTACAGCAGTGTGTGTTGCATTAGTAATGTTGTGAGTCTGTGGGGGCAGACTTACAAGCCTTTTCTTCTGTAAGGGCAACCTTATGATGGCGCAATGCACAGATACTTGCAAGGCAGAATCCAAAGTAAATTAGTCTGGTTACTACACAAGACTATCAAGCACACCTTGCAAGGGAGAATCCAAAGAGAAAAGGCTGAAGAATCTCCAATGCAGAGGGTGGAATATAAGTGAAAAGACTGATAATAACAACTATTGATAGGAGTAAGGAGTAATTTGAAATAACATGAAACACATACTAAAAGCAGAAGAACATTCCCAAGATACTGTAAGCATGAGCCCAATGCCCAAGCACCATGGAATTTATGTAGGAGATAGCAAATATGTGTGCACAAGCATGTGCAAGTGGTGCAGGTGAAAGTGCAAAAATGCACAAGTGCGTGCATGTGACAGGTGCACATGCACCTTTAACAAAATGAAGAAAGGAAGAGATAAATAGAATAAATACTGTAAAATGAAGTTCCCCTGACAAGCAGAGGCTGGCAGCAGTGGTGGGGGGTGCTGTTGATGGTGTTGTCTCATTGTTATAGCACTATTAGAACCTAAAAATCAAATAAAAACATTAGTTAGTTAGAAAAAAAACAAGAACAAAAGATATAAAAAAATACCAAGCAACGATAGATGTCATTTGGACCCATTTCCTATGCTATGTGATGCAGCCCTTGTGGTTGCTTACTAGTCATCCTCACTCCCCATTTCCACCCCATGAGCAGTTGCTCATGGCAGTGATTGGGGGACCAGGGTGCTATGGTGGTGGTCATGGATCATCCTGTAGTTTAAAATTAGATGCATTGTGAGTGAATCAACAAGTTCAGATGATCATCAAAATCCTGGTACTGGCATACCTGCACATACCCATAACACCATGGAAAAGAGTACAGTGTTGCCCAGGTATGGCAATCCTACCCATGCATACTCATGACCAGAAACACATGGTGTTACCTGTACCCATGTCACTCCTTAATCCTGATGACCCTGATGATCAACCTCCCATGGGTGGAGATCCTGACCCAGGAGATAGGTTCCTTGAGGCTCTGTTTGACCTCTCGGTGATAGGTCCACCAACCTGTGCAAGCTCTGAAATTCAATTTCACAGATTATTACATTTTCTCAATCATCATGCACAGCCATGAACCCCCAATCATTTGCAATTCTTTTTTGGCATTGTTTGCACCTTTTTTGGGTAATTTGTGAGCTTCCAATCAAAATTTGGACATTTTGACATTTTTGCAAACTTCAATCTTATTTCACATGCTTCAGAGCACTCCCCAACACTTGGCATGCTTTCCATCACTTCCCCTTTGTAATCTACCTTGACAAATTTACATTTCGGCCATATTCACATGGCATACATCACCTTGAGGCACATCATTGCAACATTTTGCAACATTTTTGCAATTTTTGCAATTTTAGTGAATATTAGAACAAAAGGACAGTCTGTATTTCGATTTATTGTCTCCCACACCCCCCAGACTTGTCCTTATTGTTCCATATTGATTATTACTTCATCCCTGGAGTTCATATGTTTTCCCTTGCCTCATGTCCTCCACATGTTTCACTATTCCCTTTTTGGTACTATTCCTTTTGAACATATAAAACCTATTATCTACAATAAATAATAAGGGAAGCATCCCCCAAGTATAGGTCGAGAGCTAAAAACTCTCTTCTCATCATTTGAGTCAGAAGTTTCAGTCTGAAAATTCTTTGGACTTCATCAAAATTTGTTCATTGCATTTTGCCTCTCGAAAATATTGTCACCCTCTTGTATTCATCCTCGTTCACCTCTCATATTGTTTATTGACCTTTGCATCACTCACCAATATCATCAAATTCCATTTTGCAACCCTGAAAATCATTGAAACACCTTGAAACTACATTGTACATCCTGAAATAGCTTCACATATCCCAAAATAGCTTTGCATCAATTCTTCAATTGTTTCTGGAGATTGGGGAAAGTTTAGAATGACTTGCAAGAGTGCCTCTTACATCAGCATTGCATTATCACATGTTATTCTGATAGTATATAGTCCATACTTTGAGTACTTGTACTGTATTCTAGAATCCCCCTTTGAATCATATTAAGTTCCTTATAGTTTTCGTGCCCTTGAGTCTCGAGTGTTGGAAGCTCCAGCTTCCTTCCACTTTTTTTTAATAACGAGCTTACTATATGCACTCTACTCTCACACATGCTCTTTTTCCCAAAACCTCACTGACCCTGAAATTTCTGAAACAGTCGATTTTTTCACACTGCACACAAGTCCTGGAAATATCAAGAACTACTCTCGTTTATACACCACCTATACCCCCGCATTTTGCACCGTAAGCTGCCCCTGTCCGCTGCCATGTCACCACCAGCTCAAATGACAATGTCTACACCCATGTTTCCATCTGTACACCCCCATACTATCCCCTGCTTGACCCCCATTATGGACCACGAGCTCTGCAACGTCTTCATCTACAACATATCATATGGATGCGTTCCTCTGAATGCGTTGTGTACTTGTCGAAACCACCCAGGCAGCCCCACCAACTACAACAACGACAGCCCCCACCCGACTCTAGACACCACCGTTACGCCTCACACGCCCATTGAACCTGCCATGTCATCCCTAGTAATGGTTGCATCAGTCCCATTGACAATGACCACCACAACATCTTCCCCAGCTCCCAAACTGCTGCCAGCACCTCACTCCCAATGGTACTCACTCCCAATGTGTCCCACAGCTCCCCAGCAGACTATCCAGCCTCCCTTTTCATGCCCTGAGCCTCCCTGTACCACAGACATGTCATCGTTGACAACGGCTGTAAGTAGACCCCCCCAGCTTCAGAACAGCGAGATAAGACACCAGGCCAACAGCACTCACTGCCAGGACAACCCATAACACCACCGTTGAGCCCTGGACCCCCATTCTTACACTCTAGCCCCCACCATTCCGCTGCCACATCACCATTGACAATGGTGGCCAGTCCTGCTGCATCTACCTCTAAAACGATGACTAGGCTCACATCTCGTACTAAAACAGCTGCTACCACCCCGGCAAAGGCTACTTGGGCAGTGAACAGCCCTCAGCATAGTCTACAACCCTGCAAACGGAACCATGCAATGACAAGGAGCTGTGCTTGTTAAAAACAAGATGTTTGCTTGATAAAACAATCCTGCCAGCCTCACCACGCCCAACGACGACCTGTACCACTGCCTAGACCCCTCTGTTCCCCCCAGCCTGTACCCCTGCTCCCCGTTCCATGTCTCGAATAACCCAAAATGACTGGCACATCATTGTCGACGTGCCTGTTGATGACAATAAAACCTCTTGCTCTGCCCATCATAGAACCATCACCAGCAGCTCCAGGACGACAACGTACATGGCTGGATTCAGCAAAACACCCCTGAAACATGTCCCAACCACCCAGCTTGGCCCCAAGCCTCCAGGAACGAGCCGTCTCACCAACAACTGCATCCTACAACCCTGCTGTGTCACTAACAACACCGTCAACACCTGTTGACACCCCTCGCTCACTATCTATGGCCCCATTTCCACCGGTACACCCCTGCTTGACCCTGCTCAACCCTAAACAAACCGTTTTGCTACCTTCTGCACATTTCCACTGGGTGGAAGACTCGGAATCCCTGCCCGTTCCCCCACCATCTGCATCCTACACCCCTGCCGTGTCACTAATAATGCCATCGACACCTGATGACACCCCCTGCTCACTGTCAAGAACTGTTCCTTGCCTGATTGGAACCCGCATCTGTCCAACCCTTTCCTGCACGTCGAACCTGATTTTTGTCTATGCCTCCCAATTTCATTCCCAGCTGCCTTGCACTGCCCACACTGCTGTGCACCAGGCCGCCTTGTACAGCATCCACGGCTGCCTTCCCAAGGCTGCCGTCTCTATTGCAAATTCGACTATGGATTCCTGTGCGGCTCCCGCTAGATAATTTATCTATGCAGTCGAGACACTGCCGCAGTCTTCATTCCTGTTCCACATTATTCCAGACTACAGTATTTAAGCTTAGTTAGTTTCGCCTTGTATTCCTCAGTTTGTATATCGACATAGACTCAACTTTAATCTGCCAATCCAAACCTCCTTCTACTCCAACCTCAGTTCTCTAAGAGTCTGAACTCCATTCGACTTGACCTCCAGTCTCCCTCTGAAGTTCTAACCTCATCTGAACTTAACCTAAGTCCCTCTGTACTCCTTCCCACGTTTACCCACACTTTCCTGCTCCTACCTCCAAACCTCCAACTTGAAATTAGGACACCAGACGAGGTGAAGGGCATAGCTTCTTACAAGCTGAAGCCAAGTCCTTTCCGTTTCCCCTCCTGCAGAATCCGCAACGACCCAACAATCTTCCATAAACAACACCCGCAGTGTCTGATTGGATTCCGATGAACCTTCTAGGATCAGTTCTTAACACTCACCATCTGCATCCACATTTCCATCCATACACCCCAGCTCACCCCAGTTCGCATCGAACTATTTTTTTATGCTCGTGTCATCCATGCCTGGTCAAAAACACAATTCCCCAGCACCTGGTCCACCTCCTGCCCTCGAGGCCACCGTCATCCCCCCACTTGCAATATGTTCTGTAACTCGTTCATCCTGCTACCCGTGCACCACACCACAACAGATCTATCCAGCATGCTGCCACTGTTTGCTGCACCCAGGACCGTCAACACCCCATCATCATCAGCTGGGCCACTGTCCTCGCCATGGTTCCCCACCCTGTACTCACCATGGTTCCATGGCCTCGCCCTGTCCTCACCACTACAATCAACACCAGCACTGTCCATGTCACCAGCACTGTCCATGTCACCAGCACAGTCCATGTCACCAGCATCATCCATGTCATCAGCATCGTCCACATCACCAGCAGCATTCACATCACCAGCACTGTCACCAGCCCATCCACGTCCTTGTCCTCGCCCATCCACGTCCTGTAAGAGTATCTCTTACCTAATATACACGATCTCCTGACATATCTTTTATAACCATTATCAACCACACATTGTATCTCATCTCGTACCACAAACAATATACTCTGTTCCACTTTAGTCCTGTGATACCTTAGTGTTGGATGCCCCGGCATCCCTCCACTTTTTTTTAAAGTTGAGCGAACTACCCTTACAGTTTCCCACCCAAGCGGCAGTGCATTACCCGCTGCTTACCGCAGTATCAGCCACACCCAACCGAAACTTCCTAGTAACCTCCCCTCCTGCCCTAACAAATGACCCACTGATAGGTCGTCTCCTTGGCTCAAGGACTGATTCACCACTTTAGCATCATTCTAATCACATTGGCTAACTCCTACAACGTCCCAGACACAGCGCAACCCAGTCTATTGATTGCAATATCATATTGACCACATCAAAACATCACCAGTGACATTGATCGTATCAAGAGCCTACATCGCACAACCTTAGGACTACCCCGAAAGTCCCTAAGATCCCCCTACACCACCATCGAACATCCCCAATCAACTTTGAACAGCCGCAACTGTGATCGAGCATCATTGATCAATATCGAGAAACTACGAGCGACATTGGGCACCGCCTTCATTATCTAAATGGTGGAAGACCATGCACTAGGACATATTCCAACTTGTGCTCAAACCTGCTGATCATAGGTCAGCCTCGTTCCAAGTCCCTATCGTGCACAGAACCCACTGGATGCATTATTGCAAGACTTAGCGCAGTTTATACACAAAGGACAGTCTCTTTTAGTTCTTTCCCTTTATTACTCTTTCATCATATGATATATATATCTTTCTTGTTTGGATTCCAGTCTCCTTTATGGCCTTGTGCCTTAACTCATATCTTTTGCCTCATGTTCTACACATGTTTCTCATTCCATTTTAGGAAGCTTCTTTAAAACATATAAAACTCTGTAGTATCTACTTGGAAATAACAAGAAATCATCTTCACATATTGTCTCATATACAGTTCTAAGCATCTGATCAACTTTCTAAAAACAATCTAAGTCTCTACGGGTTTTCTCGATCGATGAGAAACCTCTGCAATTGTCGCGTCCTCGATCCTCCCTCGATCCTCTCATCATTAGCTCTAGCAACCCTTCCAACCCTTCATAGCCATTTGCCACACCATTTGTATACTATCGACCTATCGAAAGGTCCCCAGAATTCACATATCGACCATCGACGATAAACTAGTTCACCGTCGATCTCGTCGATTGTGCTCAATATCAATCGATACTCGATTGGACCGCACCAAACACCTTCGGCTCTCATAACACTACCTTCACGACTAGTACCAACTGGTCATCTACCCATCAGTTGGGCCACGAACATTCAGAACGACTCGCAACCTTACTCTGACTCGTTGCAAATATCATTGATTGCCTCATTGGCAGTTTAGGTGGTTTTCCCAGGTTGAGTATCATCATTTTTGGAGCCCACCGCGAGGGTTTCTGAATCATTTCATTGTCGGACCAACCTCAACTTCCTCGGCTTAGGCCAACACAAGCAAGAACCCTTTGTATCAATACTTGCCACGCCTTTGAATCTCTCGAACAATCGGGAGACATTCTAATTCCAGTTTCCAAAGCAGAATCTACTCATTGTAGACTATTTCCTTCACCTATATCATCGCCTTCCACATTGTCATCTACTTCTTCGTCATCATCATCGACCTCTTCATTTATCCTTCCAATGACTTTGACACCTCTACCATCTATTACACAAGTCTTAACCCCTACCCCTAGAGTCATCACATTCATGACTACCCAAACCACGATGCCAGCTCGTGGGCACTCGACTGCTCCGAAATTCGACCTGACTCAGCCTCAAGAGCTTCGACAATACTTCGAAGAATTTGAACTGTTATTCCCGACCTGCAGCATTACTGAATCAAATCTAATGAAGAAACATGCTTGTTGCTACCTCGACATCGACTCTTCAGAACTCTGGGAATCGCTTCCAGAGTATCAACCCAGCACATCATTCAACGAATTTAGAACAGCAGTACACAAACTCTATCCTGGCTCAGAAGATGATTGCAAGTGGAGCATATCAGACATGGACAAATTAGTGGGAGAACAGCTACGCGTTGGGATATTCGATGTGAGCAATCTAGGAATGTATTATCACACATTCTACAACATTACTCACTTTTTGCGAGCAAAGAATAGGATCTCGGAAGCTGAGCAAAGCAGAGCTTATGTTCGAGGATTCCAACCTGGCTTATGGACTCGAATCGCTCAACGACTTGAACTCAAATTCCCCGACCATTATCCCAACGATCCATATCCACTCAACGACATTCACAACGCGGCAAAATTTGTACTAGCAGGCTCCAACACATCGAACTCAGTAATCCACCAATCAACTTCCTCATCGCACTCGACATCGAACATCGGAAATACGGTCACCTCGTCACCTGGAACTATTATGATTAAAACTGAAGATCTAAACACGATGTTCGAACGATTCGCTAGCACCATTGCTATGCATATTGCAGGTACTAAAAATCCTCGCACTAATTTGGCAGACAGACAGGCACACATTGATGCACTCCTTTGCATATTTTGTGGTTTATCAGGACATTTTATTCCTGACTGTATGGTTTGTCAGTCATACTTGAATGAAGGGAAGTGTAAGAGAAACACGGAAGGAAAGATCGTACTTCCAAATGGACAATTCACCCCTCGAAGTATCCCTGGCAGGTTTATCAAGGAATGGATCAATAAATGGTGGAAACGCAACCCAGACGCAACCTCAGCAGCCACACTTTTATTCAGCATTGCACCATTGGCACCTTCGACTTCGACTAGTTCAACCTTGGCTGCGATCACTTCGATAACAGAGTCCGACGCCGTTTCTACATTGGGATCGGAGACGAAAGGCATTTATCATAATTCGACATTGACAGCTGACTCCAAAGATAGAATAGTGGCTCTTGAGCACGAAATATTCGCGCTTCAAAGTGGTCAACCATTTTCACATCCAAACAAAGAGGTTCAAAATTTGGTTCTGGCCACGACAACCCCCGTCCCTGCATCGTCAATGTCTACTGCTCCAGTCCCACCACCCTTGACATCTTCATCGACAACGGTCAATCCTTTGACTTCAACTACCACTCCAACATCGACATCAACGTCTCCTGCATCAACCACTTTGCCATCGACTACCATACCCCCAACGCAAGCTTCGGTACACCCATACGCGTTGGTCAGGGAGAACACCTATTTGCCACCACATGAAAGGAACTTCGCTGGTGCATCAAAGGGTAAGGAAAAAGACGGACCATCGTATGCGACACAGGCACCGGTACAGAACGAGAAAATCATGCACGATATATTTGCATGCTCGATGAAGATGCCGATTGTCACGCTGACATCTGAAGAATTACTCTTGCTTTCACCCGAGGTTCGAACAAAATGGAGAGAACAGGTCACACTGAAACAAGTCCCACAATCCGGAAACAATGCGACAAACCTGTTTAGTCCCGATGCAATCAT
This sequence comes from Tricholoma matsutake, assembly GCA_026075535.2. Lineage (NCBI taxonomy): Eukaryota > Fungi > Basidiomycota > Agaricomycetes > Agaricales > Tricholomataceae > Tricholoma > Tricholoma matsutake. Next base: position 7,426,895 of record AP026543.1, on the reverse strand, counting down.
TGTGCCTGACCCATATGAGACCTATAGTAGCAGTCTCTGACCCAGTGAAATCCCTCAGCCTTTCGTCATTGCTAAAGAAACTTCATCAATTAGATCAGTTATTATGGATGTCCATGGTAACAACCAGGTAGAAAGCGTCATCGATCCCAGTTCCTCGATCATATTGATGGCCAAAGATGTTTGCCACGAACTTGGTCTAGCATACGACTCCTTGATTAGGCTTCTGATGCAGTCTGCCAATGGGACTGTGGACAAAACACTCAGTTTAGCATGCAACGTGCCCTGCGATCTCAGTGGAATCACCCTATACATGCAGATACATATTATTCGGGACCCAGCTTACGATATTCTACTCGGACGACCTTTTGATGTCTTAATGGAAAGCGTCATTAGAAACTATCGGAATGAAGCCCAAACCATTACGATATGTGATCCTAACTCAACTTGGACTGCTACAATTCCCTCGATACCTCGATCGCACCATCGTCGAAAAGTAGTTCGAGAGGATTTTCAGCGTTAGAGAATGAAAATTTGGAACAGTGCGCTTTCATCATCTCGTTTGACTCTTCTGACTCCTCTATATTTATCGAGCGCACTGCAAATATCCCCGAAATCAACTCCTCCGAAGAATTATCTGTGACACTTTCTGACCTATATTTATCTGCATGTGACGAGTTCCACATTCCTCAAAATGCCTCGATGGTGTTTATACCTATGCGAACTTCTTCATTGTATGTTTCCCCTTCCTCAGTTATTTCTGACAATTGACAGTCTAGTTATTTATTGACGAAGAAAAAGTATAAACCAGTCACACAGAAGGTCCGTCCAATCGTGGCCGGACTACCCGATCATTTTAGAATTATTCGACACATCGAGGGTTATCCCCTCAAAGACATGCCTCCACTAAATCCCCATCCTCCGATATTCAAACCAACTCCTCGATATAACCTCAAACGCAAAAACATCATTGATCGAAATCATCCAGGCAATTTCTTATGGCCTCAAGAACGAGACCTCATGCATGACTTCATTCAAAACCAGCAAGCAGGGTTCGCATGGACCGAAAACGAACAAGGAAGGTTTCGACCTGATTTCTTCCCCCCTATCGAGTTCCCAGTCGTCCCTCATACCCCATGTGTCAAACGCAATATCCCCATACCGCCCGGTTTGTATGAACAGATTTGCGAGATGCTAAAAAAGAAGATCAAAGCAGGAGTCTATGAGTCGTCAAACTCATCATACCGATTGCGATGGTTTTGCATTGCGAAGAAAGATGCAAAATCACTCTGAATAGTTCACAGCCTTGAGCTGTTAAACCAAGTTATGATTCAGCACTCAGGCATCGTCCCAATCCCTGAGCATTTAGCTGAACAGTTTGGAGGACGCGCTTGTGGTGGAATGTTGGATTTATATGTTGCATCTGATGAAAGGCTCGTATCTGAATCCTCTCGAGATCTAATGACTTTCCAGACCCCATTCGGCGCACTTCGAATCATCACCCTACCGATGGGTTGGACAAACTTGGTTCCGATCCTACACGATGACATAACTTTCATCCTACAACCCAAGGTCCCTCACATCACGATCCCTTATATCAATGACACACCGGTGAAGGGTCCGAAATTGGAATATTGAACGATCAGTGGGTCTTATGAAACAATCATTGACAACTCAGGCATTCGACGATTTGTATGGGAGCATTTCGAGAACCTAAATCGCATCGTCCAGCGCATGAAGTATTGTGGTGGGATGTTCTCTGGACCGAAATTATTTGCTTGTGTCCCTGAGATAATCGTTTTAGGTCATCGATGCAATATTCAAGGCCGAATGGCTGACCCAATGCATATTGATAAGATCCAGAAATGGGGTCCATGTCGTACACTCACAGAAGTTAAGGTATTCTTAGGAACGATTGGAGTTTGTCGAATTTTCATCCAGAGTTTCGCACATCGAGCAGCTGTGCTAATCAATCTTACTTGAAAAGATGTGCCCTTCAAATTTGGCCCATCTCAGGTAGCAGCACAAGAAGATCTCAAGCATGCGCTCCTAAACTCGCCAGCAATTCGAGCCATCGACTATACCTCGAATGCCCCAGTAATCCTCGCAGTCGACACATTGAGCATCACCATCAGCTATTTCCTAACACAATGCGACCGCGATAACCCTCAAAAGCGATACTACAGTCAATTCAGCTCGATCACGCTCAACAACTACGAATCGCAGTTTTCGCAACTGAAACTCGGACTTTATGGTCTATATCAAGCCCTTGGGGCCCTTCGTTTATACTTGATAGGGGTATGAAACCTTATCGTCGAGGTCGATGTGAGGTATATCAAAGGCATGCTCTCAAATCCCGATATTGCACCTAGCACTAGCATAAACTGATGGATAGTTTCCATTCTAACGTTCCACTTCACGCTAGTTCATGTCGCAGGTATGCACCATGGGCCAGACGGTCTTTCGCGATGTCCTCTACAAATCGAAGATGACGATGTCGAAGTAGAAGAAGAATTTGGCGACTGGATTGACAAACTACACAGTTTCATTCACCAAATCAACCCAATCTTGATTTGACCTTTCCCCTCTCACACGACTTATCCCACTTTTGCCCAAGCTTCAGATTTCAGTAAGGGGGAGGACATTTCATACGAAGACATACCTAGATCAGACAAATCAAAGAAAGAGGACAAACAATTACTGCTCGTTCATCGATGGTTAGATGATATGGTGCGACCCCCACATCTATCAGACACAGAGTATGCTACCTTCATGCAATATTGCACTGAGTTCTTCATAGATTCCGGAAAACTATGGCGAAAAGATTGTCACGGCGAACACAAGATTGTCGCGATTCCAGACCATCGCATCGATATTATCTGCTCGTCGCATGACCATATCGGCCACAAAATGATCTTTGCCATGAAGTCTCACGTTGCACTACGATTCTGGTGGCCCAACCTGAAAGCCGATATCGCATGGTACATCCAAACATGCCACTACTGTCAGTTGCGACAAACTCGAAATCTTCTTATTCCACCAATCGTCGCCACACCTGCTCCTCTATTTGGAAAAGTCTACATCGACACAATGCACATGCCGCCTTCCAGCGGATATCGCTATATAGTACAAGGTCGATGTTCGATATCGTACTGGCCGGAGTTCAGGGTGCTTCGCAATGAAACAGCGAAGACCATCAGTGATTGGATCTTCGAAGAAATCATTTGTCATTGGGGCTCGCTTTATGAGATCAGTAACCAATGGCGCAGCATTCCTTTCTGCTCTCGAGTATTTGTCAAAGCGATATCATATCAATCATATTCGGATAAGTGGGTACAATTCTCGTGCCAATGGCCTCGTCAAACGAGCCCACTTCGATGTATGACAATCACTCTACAAGGCCGTCGATGGTGATCAAACTCGATGGTCGGTTGGGACCTACTTGGTCTTTTGGGCAGAACGGGTAACAGTTCAAAAACGAATGGTCTGTTCGCCCTATTTTGTGATCACAGGTTCTCATCCACTCATCCCTCTTGACATTTCAGAAGCGACATATCTACAACCACCACCTGATTCGATACTCTCCTCCACCGATCTCATCGCCCGACGTGCTATCGCACTACAGAAACGGTCGACCGATCTCGAAGTACTCTACTCTAGAGTCTACACTGCTCGACGAGAAGCTGCGAAACGCTTCGAAGAAGTTCACAAGCAAACAATTCGAGACTACAATTTTGAAAAAGGTGACCTCGTACTCATGCAAAACACACAGATCGAAAAAGCTCTTAATCAAAAAATGTGAGCTCAATATCTTGGCCCACTCATAGTCATCGCACAAAACTACGGTGGCGCTTATATTCTTTGTGAGCTCGACGGATCAGTTCTTCATCGACCAGTAGCAGCTTTCCGAATTCTACCCTATCTAGCATGGAAATTGATTCCCCTTCCTCCAAACTTCTTCGATATCGACGATCATCAGCTTGAACAACTTCAAACAACATCGGACGTCGATGGAGACATCAATGAGGGCATTCCTGACCTCGATGAAGACGAATAGAGCATTTTCCTTTTCTTTTTCTTACTTGCGATATTAAAACAAACTCTCGATCTTATAACAGTGTACTATTACAAGTCGCGATATTGTTCAAAACGTGTTCGCGCAAGCTTGACAGCATTTTTCGGCTATGAAGGAGTTCTGAGCCTTTCCCCTATGTCTCATTTTGATGAATCAATCATCTTACTTTCTTTTTCTTTTTCTTTCCTATGTTTTCTGCATATATCTTACATTTCTTGGCCTCGATTGTACCCGATCTTTCTCATTTCAAACGTATCTCGCTCAGACACAACAAAAACAATGAAATTCAAACAATAAAGCAAATGATTACTGGGATTCCTCCCACTTCCTCTCCAAGACCTTGATCTCTTCCATCAGCACTTCCACTTCCAACTTCTTGTGCACCAGCACTTCCACGAGATATCGATGATGGAGTCTTGCTGCATCCGACTGCATCATCTCATCCTCCACCACCATCGACACGCCCTCAACCAGACCTGCAACTTCAGGTTCGACTTCTTGTTCCCTCACTTTTCCCTTCCCCTTCTCCTTCTGAGCGGACTTCGCCTTCGCCTTCATCGTTTGTTTTGGGCGCTTGTCAACTTTTGAGGGCCCGGCCTCCACGTTTTGGATGGGCTGGATAGCCTGGATGCATACCGCTAAGTAATCATACAGATTAGCAATTGTATTGGTTATGCAGAAGAATCACTTACTATGTCTGGGAGTCGACAGCTGCATCGACTCCGCATTACCCTTTGTAGCTCGCTTGGAGCTCGCCTTTTTCCTCGACTCACCTTGTCGGAGTCCTCCCCTCAACACTCCCTCCCAGTAGCACCCCTGTAGCCCTTGAGTGCATTGCTTGCACTTTGGGGCGCCCTCCTCGACGATACACTCCTGAGTCGTCCTTAGTCCAGCGCATCGATCACACTAAAGCAATATCGAAGGCGTGATTAGCCTGAACAATATCAAAAGAAAATGATGACTTACCGGCCCATGGAAGGTGATCAGCTCACTTTCCTCTAGGCACACCCGCTTCATGACTGTGGGCTCCTCATCCAGTTCATCCTCACCTTCCTCCTTGTCGTCCATCTCGTCTGCCTTCCTCTTCTCGATGATCCATAATCTGCTCGATGTCCGGTAGGTTGTCAACCAGAGGTTCTTCTATGTCCGTGGCTTCGTCCTGATCGATTGAGAGGCGCATGAGCTCGAGCGTGGCCATACGATCGTGGAATTCATCCTTCGACACGGTTTTGGCCTGGACGTCAGCTAAGAAGGTTCGACATGCCTCGACCAGCATGTCTCATCGCTCCTCGATCCTCTTCGCTTTTGCCTTGATGGCCACCTCCCAAGCAACTCTCTCCTCCTCTCTTTGCCTCTCCCCCTCGATTCTCCTCAAGTACTCCTCAAAAAGATATTTTCCACCCCACGAAACCCAATCCTCCTGAGTGAAAGGTGCAAAGAGGCCGATCACCTTGTCCAACATAGCTTGCACACGCTCGTCGTGTGCCTCATTGAATGACCCGATAAGGTCATTGTATTCAGCCTATCAACGATGTCAAGAAACAGATAAGCGAAGGAAAGGGAAAGACATACCAATTTCTCGCAAAAGACTTGACCCCATACCTCGAAATCCAACTCTTTGGCTTTGCCAGGCTCGGGCATTGACTTCGCTTGGTCGAGGATGGGATGAGCGAGTTCGGCGAGGATAGACATGTTGTTGAGGAGATGGATGGAAGAGATCGAATGAAAAGAGAAAAGTTCAAACCACGACGCATCTTAAATCAGTGATCAACAATGTCACATGACCTGGTTATTTCGGCTCAACTGACCAGGACGGTCAGAATTTCAGTAAGGGGGAGGATGATAGGTCGTCTCCTTGGCTCAAGGACCGATTCACCACTTTAGCATCATTCTAATCACATCAGCTAACTCCTACGACGTCCCAGATGCAGCGCGACCCAGTCTATCAATCACGATATCATATTGACCACATCGAAACATCACCAGTGACATTGATCGTATCAAGAGCCCACATCGCACAACCTTAGGACTACCCCGAAAGTCCCTAAGATCCCCCTACACGACCATCAAACATCCCCGATCAACTTTGAACAGCCGCAACCGTGATCGACCATCGTCGACCATCGTCGAGCGTCATCAATCGATATCGAGAAACTACGAGCGACATCGGGCGCTGCCTTTGTTATCTAAATGGTGGAAGACCATGCACTAGGATGTATTCCAACTTGTGCTCAAACCTGCTGATCATAGGTCAGCCTTGTTCCAAGTCCCTATCGCGCACAGAACCCACTGGATGCATTATTGCAAGACTTAGCGCAGTTTATACACAAAGGACAGTCTCTTTTAGTTCTTTCCCTTTATTACTCTTTCATCATATGATATATATATCTTTCTTGTTTGGATTCCAGTCTCCTTTATGGCCTTGTGCCTTAACTCATATCTTTTGCCTCATGTTCTACACATGTTTCTCATTCCATTTTAGGAAGTTTCTTTAAAGCATATAAAACTCTGTAGTATCTACTTGGAAATAACAAGAAATTGTCTTCACATATCATCTCGTATACAGTTCTAAGCATCCGATCAACTTTCTAAAAACAATCTAAGTCTCTACGGGTTTTCTCGATCAACGAGAAACCTCTGCGATCGTCGTGTCCTTGATCCTCCCTCAATCCTCTCGTCATTAGCTCTAGCAACCCTTCCAACACTTCATAGCCATTTGCCGCACCCTTTGTATACTATCGACCTATCGAAAGGTCCCCAGAATTCACATATCAACCATCAACGATAAACTAGTTTGCCGTCAATCTCATCAATTGCCCTCGATATCAATCAATACTCGATCGGACTGCGCCAAATGCCTTCGGCTCTCATAACACTACCTTCACAACTAGTACCAACTGGTCATCTACCCATCGGTTGGGCCACGAACATTCGGAACAACTCGCAACCTTCCTCTGACTTGTCGCAAATATCATTGATTGCCTCATCGGCAGTTTAGGTGGTTTTCCTGGGTTGAGTATCATCACCATCTCACCAGCCTCAGCTTTGCTGAATTCATGCTCAAAATCAAACAGAAGTGGCTCCCGATTGACTGGGAGGATAAGCTGATCCAGGAACTCATCGCCCATCAAGGGGATCGCAAGTTCTACGAGTAGTCCGTCTCTATCTGCAAAGCCAACAACGAACTTGAAGCAGCTGCCTCCCTACAACACATCCCCGAAGAATGTTTCCATGCCCACCTCGTTGCACACTTGAACCCCGCCCTTCGCCTTGCTTACCGTGCTGCCAAGAGAGAACTTGACGCCATCGAGGACATGGAGGCATGGATTCACCGCATTGTTATCCTTGATGCAGAGCTCGCCACCCATCAGAAGCAAATCACGTCCAGCATGGCTCAGGCGGCAAAGAATGCAGCAAAACTTAATCAATCCTCTCAATGCTCTAATTACCCACAAACCTCAAACCCCACTGCTACTGTGAATGCCTTGTCCTCTAACACCACTACCCCCACAGCACCTATCATTGGCTTTGTTGCACTTCCCAAGCTTACACAACCCGAGAGGGACCTACTCGACCAGAACCAGGGCTGCTACAAGTGCCAAATGTTCTATGCTGGCCATTTCTCCTCCTTAGAAGCATGCAAGAAAGTCACTACTGTGCATGCCCTGCGTGCTAAATCAGCCTTTGAAGCATGTAACACCCCTGTTGTTGGCGCCGTCTTTGGTGCAGACATGCACAAAGACTTTGTTGACAAAAATTTTATTGACTCGGATGAATTCAATGAGTACGTTGAACCTTTTCCTGCTTCCCCTTTCCCCAAACACCTTTGGTGGAATTGCTGCATTGATGCCCCTTTTACCTGTGTACCATCCCCAATAAAAGCGCTGATCGATCATGGTGCATCACCAGTTCTGATCTCTGAAGACACTGTCGAACTTTATCAACTCGTCCCTTGCAAGCTGTTCAAACCATTCACTGTATCTGCTGCATTCGTCACCAGCCAGCCAAAGCCTCATCCTGTTCTTTTAACTGAATATTGTAGACTGGACTTAATTTCTCCCGATGCACGCTGGAAATCTTGCACACTGAATGCCATCATTTGTCCCAACCTTCAGACCAACATCATTCTCAGCCTCGACTTTCTCATTAAAAACAAAATTGTAGTCAACGCAGAATTATGTACCACTATAGCAAAGGATACTGCCTTCGATCTTCTGAATCCTCCTGAAGTCTGTCGTCCCATCCACCATCCTCCTGTGTCACCACAGTATGCTGCAGGCATGAAGCTCGTCTGGTCAAAGAAAGTCATGAAAAACTATGCAACTTCCGTAAACTTGTCCATTGTGAATTACTTCTACACTTTAAGGAATGACCCGCTAAGTTCAACATGCAAGCTCATACAGTGGGTGACCTCAACATTGTAGGGCTGATTAAGACATGTATCAAGCAACTAGCAGCGGAATCTCGCTTGAACAAACTAGACCAAAAATGCAAAGCAAAATTCAATGACTGTTTCCCCACTGACATTCCCGATGTTTGGGACCTTCCCACCAATGTTTATCACCACATCGAGGTCAAGCAGGGTGTCCCCATCTCAGCCGCAAGAGCATACTCCTGCCCACACAAATACCGTGAGGGGTGGAAAACACTAATAGATCAACACCATGCTGCTGGGCGGATCAGACCTTCATCTTCACAGTACACCTCCCCATCCTTCATAATACCCAAGGCAGATTTAACTGTCCTACCTCACTGGGTGAATGATTACTGGAATCTAAACTGTGCTACAGTCCCTGACAACTACCTGTTACCATGCATTGACGATATCCTGGCCGACTGTGCTAAAGGCAAAATCTGGGGCAAGATCGACATGACAAATTACTTTTTTCAGACACTCGTACACCCTGACCACATCAAATACACGGCCACCTTGACACCGTTCGGATTACGGGAATGGGTTGTAATGCCCATGAGCCTCCGGAACTTGCCAGCAACCCACCAACGACGCGTAACATTGGCACTGAAAGACTTGATAGGGCATATATGTCATGTCTATTTAGACAACATTATCATCTGGTCTCAATCACTCAAAGAGCATGAACAGAATGTATCCCTCATGCTGGAAGCCCTACGAGCTGCTCACTTGTACTGTTCACCCAAAAAGTCGAGCTTTTTCAACACAGAACTGAACTTTCTGGGTCACACAATCTCTCAATGTGGCATTGAAGCTGACAGCTCAAAAGTTGAACACATCTTAAACTGGCCCACCCCCACTTCTGCAAAAGAAGTGCGTCGCTTCCTTGGACTAGTGCGATACATTTCTGCATTTCTGCCCACCCTAGCAGAACACACCTCACAGCTCACACCACTGACATGAAAGGAATGTAACACAATTTTCCCAACATGGACAGCTGAACATCATCATGCATTTGAATTGATCAAAGCCTTGGTAGTCTCTTGTGATTGCCTGACCACGATCAAACACCACAACCCTGGCACAAACAAAATCTTTGTCACATGCAATGCATCACAACAAAGAACGGGCACAGTCCTATCATTTGGGCCAACATGGGAGAGCGCAAGACCCGTGGCCTTCGAGAGCCGACAACTACATGGTGCGGAACTGCATTACCCCGTCCACAAACAAGAGATGTTATCTATCATTCGCACACTCAAGAAATGGTGAAGCGATCTCTTGGGCTCGCATTTCACAGTCTACACCAATCACCACACCCTCCAGAACTTCAAAGCACAGAAAGAGTTATCAAAACGGCAAGCACGTTGGATGGAGTTTATGTCCCAATACAACTGCAGCATCAACTACATCTGTGGGGAAGACAATTGCATAGCAGATGCCTTATCGAGGCTGCCAAACACAGTAGATGATCCCCCCAGCATTGTTGCAGGGATCTTCAAGATATGCTCCAACCCATCCTCCATGCAAGAAATAAAAGAGGGATATCGCATTGACCCCTGGTGCAAAGCTCTCACTGCTGACCTCGCCCATGGAATGACTGACTGCAAATTAGACATCAGCTCCAGAAATGGACTGATTTTCATTGGCCTGAGACTGATCATACCAAAGCATAAAGACTTAACGAGAATCTCTCTTCCACCTTGCACATGACAATCTTGGACACTTCGGCAGCGAAAAATCATACAATGCCTTACGGGCTGATTTCTACTGGCCCAATGTGCGCAAAGACCTTGTCAACGCTTACGTACCCTCTTGCACTGACTGCCAATGCAACAAAAACCAAACAATGAAACCTGCAGGCCCTCTTCATCCATTACCTGTACCTGACAAACGCTTCGACTCAGTTGCGATTGACTTTGTAGGACCACTTCCTAAAGACGACGGTTTTGACACAATTGTAACCATGATGGACAGACTTGGTGCCGATATCCAAATAGCCTCTTGCAACATGAACATGACAGCTGAAGAATTTGCTACTATCTTTTTCAATAAGTGGTTTTGCGAAAATGGCTGCCCCCTTGAATTGATATCTGACTGTGATAAACTCTTCATCTCCCGCTTCTGGAAATCCTTGATGAAACTATCCAGCATCAAACACAAAATGTTGACAGCTTACCACCCCCAAATGGATGGCGTGTCCAAACGCTCAAACAAAACTGTAGTCCAGGCATTACAGTTTCACATTGAACGCAATCAAATGGGCTGGGTCAAGGCACTACCAAAAGTACAGTTTGATATTATGAATACATTCAATGCTTCAACCAGCTTCACACCTTTCATGCTTAAATCAGCACACTCCCTGCGCCTCATTCCCCCCCTCATTGAAGCAGATGCGGCTTCACAACCTGTCAACCATTCTGCAACACCTATATCCACAACTCCTACACTGACAACCAACAATGCCGAGACCCGCAAGCCTACCTCAGATGGCGAAGACACCGCACAGGCTGTCATCGAGCAATTGACCAATAACATCCTCGAAGCTAAAGACTCACTAACAGCAGCAAAGATAAGTCAAACACTGCAGGTGAACAGGAACCATGCACCAGACCCATCTTTTGAAGTAGGGGACTGTGTCCTACTTGCAACAGCACACAGATGATGGGAGTACATGCAAGCAAAAGATGGCTGAGTAGCGAAGTTTATGCCAAGATTCAATGGACCTTTTGAAGTAACACATGCGTACCCCGACTCATCCACATACACATTGCTACTCCCTGAAGTGACCAAGATCCACTGCACATTCCACTCCTCGTTGCTTCGCCCTTTCAAGGAAAATGACCCGTTGCTATTCCTGTCATGCACACTTGAATGCCCTGGACCAATCGTAACAGCAGAAGGCAAAACAGAATATTTCATTGACCAGATCGTGGACCAACAGACTCGTGGACGTGGAAAACAATTCCTTGTTAGGTGGCTTGGATACAGACCTGAGGCTGATTGTGGCTACCGCGGCGCAAAATCGCAGATACAGAAGCATATGCAAACTGGGTTAAGACGGCACCATAAGCAATTTTTTAATACATGGGAGAGTGTAAGAGTATCTCTTACCTAATACACATGATCAGACATATCCTTTATAACCATTATCAACCACACATTGTATCTCATCTCGTACCACAAACAATATACTCCATTCCACTTTAGTCCTGGAATACCTTAGTGTTGGATGTCCCAGCATCCCTCCACGTCCTTGTCCTTGCCCATCCTCGTCAATGCCCACTTATGACTCAGTGTTCTTGTGAATTTTTGTTTACCATGACCATGTTTACCTTGCCACCCCCCCCCCAGTCATTTTTTTTGGAGTATGAGAGAGTGTAAGAGTGCCTCTTACATCAGCATTGCATTATCACATGCATGTCTATTATCACATGTTATTCTGATAGTATATAGTCCATACTTTGAGTACTTGTACTGTATTCTAGAATCCCCCTTTGAATCATATTAAGTTCCTTATAGTTTTTGTGCCCTTGAGTCTTGAGTGTTGGAAGCTCTGGCTTCCTTCCACTTCCTCTGACTTGTGTTATACCAAATAGGACCCTTTTAGGTGTTTTGTTTGGGTTTCTGGGTTGAACATCATTGTCAGATAGTCTCCCAACTCTCTGACAGAATTAAGCACCAAACCCAAGAAGATTAAAGTCCAGGAACCTGACACTTTTGATGGGTCCAACCCCTGGAAACCTTGGGACTTCCTAGTCTTGTGCAATCTTCATTTCTGTGATCATCCCCAGGTCTTCACCTCTTGAAAGGTTGCCTGGTTAGGGAACCTCACTCAATAGTCAGACAGACAGACAGGAATAGGTTATCTTTGTTGCAAGAGAGTAGGGACTTTAGTACTATACAACATAGGTAAGCTACAGTGTACTGAATGATATGTTCTATCAAACATACACATTGTATTGAATGAGATGGGTTCAGTGGACACTGTCAAATGCTCTATATATATGTACATATTATAGTAACTAATGAATGCACTATTAGAACAGTTGCTGCACTGTACTGTAGATGTGCATTGAGCATGTAATATAAACATCGATATAACCTATGAAATAGCACAGGCAGCAGAATTGGCACTGGCATCAGCATTCAGCATTCAGCATTCAGCATGCCAATGGTTGTGGCTGATGTGGCTGAAGGAATTTTTCCTGATGCTGAAAGTTGTACAGTGACAGATAATAGATTGAGTAAGAGTATCATTTATGCAGATTATTTATTTTGGGTAGTGTGGAGACCAATGGAACAGCATGGGCATGCCAATAGGTGTGGCCAATGCCAATGCCTTGGCTGAAGGAATTTCTCCCCATGCCAAAAGTTCAAGTTGTACAGGGACACATATAATATATTGCACAAAACTGTGATTTATGTGGATTATTTATTTTGAGTGGTGTGGAGACCAATGAAACAGCATCGGCACCCCAATCGGAAGTCAGCATGATATTAGGTGTGGCCGATGCCAATGCTGTGGCTGAAGGAATTGTTCCCCATGCCAAAAGTTCAAATTGTACAGGGACATATATAATAGATTCCATAAAACCATGATTTATGCAGATTATTTATTTTGAGTAGTGTATATCACAGGTATGGGAATACCTGTGGTATTCATGTGACGGTGTACACAGGTATGGGTACGGTATCCAAAAAATCAAACCTGTAGCACACTGCAACCTGTTGCATGGTGTTGTGGGTTTCAATGGGTTTTGGATTCAGCTTTATTTCCACTTCCAAATGATCCAATATTTAGCCTACATGGTAGAGTATTTGCAAAGATATGAGGGATTTTGTGCTTGAGGTTGGGCCAAAGGTTGTTTTGCTCTATCTCAATAATTAGCTATTTATTCCCCTTGCAAACTGGTATTATACATTGCATATAGTATATCTACACTCTCCCCAAATAATTAGCTGAATAACCCAACTGTTCCTTTTTTGTATGCACCCCTACCTCCTAGTTTACCTAAGAAACCCATCCCACCATATTTCCACAATTCCTTAATGGATCCTTTCACAAATTTGTATTTTACATTATATATAGTATATATACACCCTCCCCTAAGCATTAGTTGAACGATGTAACCGTTCCTTTTTGGTATGCACCCCTTCCTCCTAGTTTACCTAAGAAACCCATCCCACTGTATTTCTACAATGCCTCAACAGATCCTTTCGCAAACTTGTATTTTACAACATATATAGTATATGTACACCCTCCTTTAAGCATTAGTTGAACTACTTAACCATTCTTTTCTGGTATGCACCCCTTCCTCCTAGTTTACCTAAAAAGCTTGTCCCACTATATTTCCACAATGCCTCAATGGACCCTTTCAAAAATTTGTATTTTACATTATATATAGTATATATACACACTCCCCTAAGCATTAGGTGAATTACTTCACCATTCTGTTTTGGTATGCACATCTTCCTCCTAGTTTACCCAAAAAGCTCATTTACTGTATTTCAATGTGAGCAGTGTGAGTCAGGGCACCATCTACTGGGCTTGCACACCCCCTGAAACCAAAGCAGTATGTAAATGGATGCATGTAGAGGTGGGGAGTGATGGAGGAAGAGCTATGCACCAGAGACCAGGTTGAACCAAGTAGTCCCGAAAAGGCAATAAACCAAATCCCCCTTCACAATGGTGCAAAAAACTTTGTATAACACTTGTATTGTATTACTCTATACTTAAACTGCCAATTACACACTATAGAACTTGAAAAATGGCAGGTAGTTACTGTGGTGAATCAGACCTGTGGTGATGGTAAAAAACCGGCACTGTGGTTGCAGTTTCAAATGGGTGCAGTTTTGACAGGTACAGGTGCAGTGTGGGAAAATCTTACCTGCGGTGTGACCTGTGTTACACCCTAATTTTGAGTAGTGTGGAGGCCAATGGAATGGCATCAGCACCAACTTGGCATGCTAAATAGGTGTCACCGATGCCGATGCCTTGGCAAAAGGAATTTTTCCCTGTGCCAAAAGTTCAAGTTGTACAGGGACATGTATAATAGATTGCATAAAACTGTCATTTATGTGGATTACTTATTTTGAGTAGTGTGGAGACAAATGGAAAAGCATCAGCACCCCACTCAGCATGCTAATAGGTGTGGCCGATGCTGATGCTGTGGCTGAAGGAATTTCTCCCCATGCCAAAACAGACAGGAATAGGTTATCTTCATTGCAGAGAGTAAGGGATGGGGCAATGAAGGGGAAAACTGTCTACTACCTATAGTATTCTAAATATAGCTTTCCACCTTGTACATATTGAGAAAAAGGCTGCATCAAGACTTTCTATACATAGAAGGGCCGCATCAAGACTTGGAATAATGGGAACATGTCATCCTCGGGGATTGATGACATTGATGGGAATTTGATGGGAATGTTTAGTGGGCGCAGATTGATGTGGAATTGATGGGAATGTGATATCGATGCATATTGGGTGTTGTTTCAGTCTGATTCTATATTTAGCTGTTCTTTGATGCAGATATTGATGTGTGCATGCATTGGAGTGTTTTTGGTATATATGGCTGTTTTGCATGCATGTCATGTGTGTTGGTGTGTATGGCTGTTTTGCATGCATGTTGTGTGTGTAGTAAGTCTGTGAGGGCACCAGACTTACACTCCTCCCCACCCAAAAAAATTGTATCTCTTTCAGATATCTGTACCATTTTCTGCCTCCCACCTATCAAGTGCTTCTGTCTCAGTCATCTCTGAACCAGGTCACCATTCATCATGTTCTTTTCCATAACCTTCATATTGTACAAGGTATTGTACACCCCATCCTCTCCATCTAGCATCCACAATCTTATCAATGAACCATTCCTCAATTCCATCCTCAGTAATTACAGGATGTGGTCTGGAGAGTTCACAATCAGGGAATAGGATGGGATCAGTGGGGATAAAGTGTTTCAAGAGGTTGGCATGGAATCCAGGGAATGTGTTAGGGTTGTTGGGTAGTTTCAGTGTATACTCTGAACATTCTGGGTAGGCATAGGTGACTGTATATAGTCTATCATGTCATGGCATGACTTTGGCAACTCGTTTCTTGCCTTTTTGCTTATAGACATGCAGTCTATTCTCTGTGGATAACATGACTTGGTCCCCCACCTCGTGGATCTCTTCAGGGGCATGGTGTTCATTAGCATGATATGCCTGGTGAACCTTGGCTGCTAAAAGGTTGTCTTGTGCTTCTTGAACATCAAGGGCCAGACGAGTAATAATCTTGTGTGCAGTGATTTGTTCAGTGGAAGTATCATTAGGTATGGTGCCAATTGGAGGAATGATGTGTGGTGACCTCCCAGTTTTTAGTTGGAAGCCAGAGAACCCATTTCAGGCATTTATTGTATTCATGATGGCAAAATGGATGTGAGGGAGTTCCTTCAACCACCCCTTTTGGTTGTTGTCAACATGATATTGTATGGCTTGGTTAACCGTTTTGTTGGTGTGCTCACTGCTTCCATCTGTCTCAGGATGATATGAGGTTGACTGACATCTTCAGTTTGACTCCAGAGAGTTTACAGAGTGCCATCCAGAGTTCAGAGGTAAACAGAGCATCTCTATCTGATATGAGATGTAGCATTAATCCATTTTTGCAGTACCACTCATCAAAGAGGACTACAGCTAACTGTGCAGCTGTGTAACTCGAGTGGGTACCGGCAATTCATATGTCAGCCCCGAGGAGGTCAGTCATGGTCAGGATTGTGTCCTTTCCATCCTCCTCCAGTAATGGGCCTATGAAATCTAGTGCGACTGTATCAAAACACTCATCAGGAATTGGTAATGGGTGTAGTGGTACTGTGGGTTTGGATGTGCAGTTCTTATTTCATTGACACTCCATGCAGGAGGGTATGTATGCCATCTCAAAGTCACATTGCATGTGTGGTCAATAATAAGAAACATGGAGAGACTCATAGCTTTTGTTGAAGCCAAAGTGTCACAGAGTGTCATGTGCTAGATTGTAGAGTAGTTCCCATACTTTGGTGTCTTAGGGAATGAGGAGGCACTGTCCTACATATATCAGTCCATTGGTGTGTACTGCTCCTTCTACACTTCCCAAGGCAATGTCTTTGGTAAGTTGTTTGGCAAAGTCATCAGTCTTATAGCTATTGATGATTGCATGGAGGAGGGATTCATCAGTAGATATATCTAGAATTCCAGCAGTATGGGAGTGGGCAGGGGATCTGGTATAAGCCTTTGCACATGCTGCCAACATGGCATCAGGAGGTGAATCAGGCATTCTAGACAAGGCATCAGCAGCTGTATTGTCTTCTCCTCGAATATAGGTGATGTCATAATCAAAGTCAGAAAGGTACATCAACCATCGCATTTGTCTCCTAGACATCTCCTTTTGTGATCAGAAATATTCCAGAGTCCTGTGATCGGTATAGACTTCAAAGTGGGTGTTAAGAAGATAAGATCTCCATTTCTTCAGAGATTTGACTATAGCAAGAAATTCCTTCTCATGAACTGGATCATTCTTCTCAGCATCATTTAGTTGGTAAGAGTTGTATGCAACTGGGTGGGCTGTTTCCCAAGTTTTTCCAAAACTCAGGACAGCTCCAGTTTGATGGTCACTTGCATCAGTGGTAACATAGATGTTGGAAGTAGGGTCATCATAGTCAATTATGGTGAGGCAATCTACACCAAGCACTAATTCCTTGATATGTTCAAATGCAGATTGATGTTCACTCATCCATTCTGGGAAGATCTTATCACATTCCTTGGTAGTGAGTGGGGTGAGGATACTGGTATATTCTGCCAATGCGGGAAGGAAAATGGCAATGTATTGGGTCAATCCTAAGAACCCATGGACATTGGTGGCAGTTGTTGGTTGAGGCCAGTTTGTGATGCAGTCAGTCTTCTTGGGGTCAGGTAAAATACCTGCCCCAGAAAGGACAATTCAGTGGCAAATAGAATCGATTTGGCTGGATTGCAATAGATATTCACATTTCTTAATGCTTCCAGAATGAGGGTACAGTTGTGTTCATGTTCCTCAAGTGTTTGTGACCAAATGATAATGTTGTCAAGGTACACATGGCAGATCCTGCCTATGTGTTCTCTAAGAGCATCTGTCATTCGGTGTTGATGAGTGGCTGGGGCATTGCAGCCACCTTGGGGCATAACATTCCATTTGTATAATCCCCAGGGAGTTTGTACAGCAGTGAGGTGAACATCATCTGGGTGGACACAAGTCTGGAAGATGGAGTTTGTCATGTCCATTTTGCCAAATATCTTTCCTTTCCTGCAGTTGGCAAATATGTCATCGATGCAGGGTAAGGGGAAATTGTCTCAGATAGTATTGCTGTTGAGAGCACAATAGTTGTTTACCTAACAGGGAGGTACAGTCAGGTCTGGTATTCCCCCATGATACTTTGGAACACAGAAGGCAGGGGAAGCATACTCCAACAAGGAGGGATGCATATGGCCAGAGGCTAGATGTTCATCTAAAAGTTTCTTCCAAGAAACCTGATATTTCTTGGGTGCAGCATATCCTCTACCATTGGTTACTTGGGTAGGATCCTTCAATTGTATACAGTGGAAAATGTATTCTGGAAGGTTATCAATGTTGTCAGGAAGTTGGAGAGGGAAGTGATCAATAAACTTGAGTTTCATCTGGGCATCCTTTGTCTTGAGTACTTCCTGAAAAGCAATGGACTCAATACAATCTCTTACTGCAGCCATAAGGGGGGCAGGGAGAAGATATCCAGCAAGAGTAGGTTTCTCAGTATTCTTGAGTGTTACAGGTTTTGAGGTTCAGATTTTCTTGGGTGGGGGTGGAAGTGTCATTCTTGGTTGTATGGATTTCCTAAAAGGGATTGAAGGAGGATTCACAAGATCATACCCAGAACACTTGTCTATAGCAGTTCTTGCATGGGCATCAATCACAATGTGTTCTGAAGAAAGGAATGGCATTCCTAATATAAGTGGTATTGGTAATCCTATATTCACTTTAATTCACATAGTCCTTGATATCCATTGTCCTTGTCCTGATTGTACCCCAAGCTTCACATATTCCTTGCACCTTAGCAGAGATTCTGATAGAGATGATAGGTTGTCTTCATTGGTAGGGAGTCAGTATTGATGGAGTCCCAGGCTATTGGCAAGCTTGGAACTAATCACTGTGGATGGGGAACCAATGTCAATAAAGGCTTGTATGGGAATAGGGAATTCAGAAATATGAGGTCCACTGGCAGTCAATTGGACATATAGATGGGGGACAGTAAAGGGTATCTCAGGGGAATCAGCAACATACAAGTCAGATTCAACATCTCGAATTTCTCCCTTGATGTATGCTGTGGTGACCTTGGGGGCAGCTGTGGTGACCTTGGGGGCAGCTGTAGAAGCCATTTCCAGGGTGAGTGTGTGGTACAAATCAACATCAGGCCAGGTATTGTTGGTTTTCATAGGACATTGATCTGCTCGGTGTCCCACATAAAAGGTTTGACAATGTGTACAGCCAGAGTGTTCATTCAAGAGTTTCCTCTCATTGATGGTGAGTGTGGGGAGGAATTTGCAGTTGACATCAGAGCTAACTCCAGATGTCTTCCAGCCAGCAATGGAGCTAACTCCAGAAGCTGAACTCTGTTGTTGAGGATCCATAACTTGGGAGAGAAGGTCCTTCTTTTCTCCACAACATGCAGCACATGCAGTGTTATTTGCATCAATGAGCTTCTGAGTGTGGGCATCCTCAGCATGCATCCAATTGTCTCTCTCCTTCACTTTGATAGACCAGGCTGCAAGGTCCATGGATAAGATGGATTCATCACTGAGGTTGAGGCAAAGGTTGGGGTGGAGATTAGATTGAAGTTGTAATTTGAGCACATCTCTAGAGAGCACATGAGTAGGGGAGGATGTGGAGAGTATGGCATTCAAGTTCTCCATCTTGATCTTCCAATCAATAAAAACTTTACTTCCCTGTTTCAAGGAGAGGATTTTCTCCAAGATGTTGTGAGCCCAGTTCTTGTCCAGAACAAGAGCAGAGAGTTCCTTTAGATATTCCTCAAGTGAGAGGGAAGGAATTGATCCAAGTTTGATCAGCTTGATACCAACCAATGAGTCAGGGTTCAAACATCCCTTCAGCGACAAAACTCACTATCTCTGCAGGGGTCTTACCGGCATGTTTCATGTACTGTTTACATGCCAGCATCCAAGATTGCATAATGAGGGGAGTGATTTTACCAGTGGTGAGCATGGGACAGTCCTTCATCTTTGCAACCTGAACCTCAGCAAAGGTTTGAGTAGACATATTGGGACATGATTGTTGATATATGGTACATTTCAAGGAAATGGCAGCAGATGTAATGGAAATGAAATCAGTAGAATTGGTGGAGTCAGTAGATGGTGATGGTGATGGTGATGAGGGTAGAGGGTTCACAGTATTCGATTCTGAATCTTGACGGGTAGCGGTCAGAACTTGTAGTTTGGCAGGTAAACTCAACTGAATCAGTCTTCTCCTCTCTCTCCTTGTAATGAGGGGAGTAGGGGTTGAAGGTAGCCGAGACAGAGTGGAGTGGTCATCAAGCAGAAGAGTATTGATGTCAAAAAAAAAGTGAAAGGTTGCCTGATTAGGGAACCTCACTCAGTAGTCAGACAGACAGACAGGAATAGGTTATCTTCATTGCAGAGAGTAAGGGATGGGGCAATGAAGGGGAAAACAGTCTACTACCTATAGTATTCTAATATAGCTTTCCACCTTGTACATATTGAGAAAAAGGCTGCATCAAGACTTTCTATACATCGAAGGGCCGCATCAAGACTCAGAATGATGGGAATGCGTCATCCTCAGGGATTGATGACATTGATGGGAATTTGATGGGAATGTTTAGTGGGTGCAGATTGATGTGGAATTGATGGGAACATGATATCAATGCATATTGGGCATTGTTTCATGGTCTGATTCTATATTTAGCAGTTCTTTGATGCGGATATTGATGTGTGCATGCATTGGAGTGTTTTTGGTATATACAGCTGTTTTGCATGCACATTATGTGTGTTGGTGTGTATGGCTGTTTTGCATGCATGTTGTGTGTGTAGTAAGTCTGTGAGGGCACCAGACTTACAAGTTCAAGTTGTACAGTGACACATATAATAGATTGCACAAAGCCATCAATTATGCAGATTATTTATTTTGAGTAGTGTGGAGACCAGTGGAATGGTATCAGCACCCCACTCAGCAGGCTAATAGGTGTGGCCAATGCTGATGCCTTGGGCAAAGGAATTTTCCCCATACCAAAAGTTCAAGTTGTACAGGGACATGTATAACAAATTGCATAAAAGCATTTATGTGGATTATTTATTTTGAGTAGTGTGGAGACCAATGGAACAACATCAGCACCCTGTGACTCAGCATGCTAATAGGTGTGGACAATGCTGATGCCTTGGCTGAAAGAATTTCTCCCCATGCCAAAAGTTCCAGTTGTACAGGGACACCTATAATAGATTGCATAAAATGTCATTTATGTGGATGATTCATTTTGAATTGTGTAGAGACTGATGGAACTGATTCGGCATGCCACTTGGCATGAAAATAGATGTGTATGCTGATGCCATGGCCAAAGGAAATTTTCCCTGTGCCAAAAGTTCAAGTTGTACAGGGACATGTATAATAGATTGCATAAAGCCATTATTTATCATTTTGAATAGTGTGGAGACCAATGGAATGGCATCAGTATTCCACTTATGCCAATAGATGTGGCTGACACTGATGCTGTGGCCAAAGAAATTTTTTTCTGTGCCAAAAGTTCAACTTGTACAGGGACATGTATCATAGATTGAGTAAAACTGGAAAGAAGTATGAACTTCCAACACTCAAGGACGAGGAGATGAAATGAATGTGGTATGTATTCAAGAGATAATGATAATACAAACTAATCGTACAATAATGGTGACTCTAATGACATGTGATATGCATGTGATCGTGATGTGCTGTAATGATTGTGATGTAAGAGAGAACTCTCTTACACTCTCTCAGTCTCTAAAAATTCTATCGGTCACTGTGCATTGAGTTCCAGGTGGCAAGGGCTTCTGTGTCTAACAGTTCCAAATGAGGTAGCCAGATGTCAGATTCAGGTCCATAGCCAAGCCAGTGGACGAGGTATTGTTTGCCCCATCCGCATGGACACTCATTGATGATGTGATCAATGAAGTATTCTGTTGCTCCCTCTGCAGTGATAATAGGTCCAGGGTGTTTGAGTTCTCACAAGGGGAAGAGTGTTGCATCGTTTTCATGATGAGGTTGTAGCTGGGAGACGTGGAATACAGGACACTGCTTTGCTGCTGCTGGTAGGTTGAGCCTGTAAGTGGATGAGTCCAGGAATGCTTCGAGGATTTCATAAAGTCTGTCCCATCTGGGCATGAATTTTGCTACACAGCCATCTTTAGCCTGGATGAATTCTCATCTTCGTCAGGCTGTTGCAAGCATGAGGTGGTCCCCCACTGAAAAACAGGGGTTGGGAGTACGATCTTTGTTGGCTTGATGAGCTTGAGATATCTTTGCTGCCAGCATGGCATTGCATGCACTTAGAACATCATGTGTGATCCTTTTGATTAGTTTTATTGGACTATGGTTTTGTTGGTGCGTTCCAATACACCATCTGTCTCTGGGTGGTATGCAGTGGATAGTTTATGTTTGATCCCAGTTAGTTTCATCAACGCTTTCCAAAATTTCGAGATGAAGAGTTTGTCACGGTCACTTATGATCTCCAGTGGGCAGCCATTCTCACAGTACCACTTGTCGAAGAAGATATTTGCAAACTGTTCAGCACTTGTGGTGGTTGTACAGGCTGCGAGCTGGATGTTGGCACCTAGGCGATCAGTCATAGTGACAATCTGGTTGAATCCATCATCTAGGGGTAGTGGGCCAACCAGTCAATCACAACAGAGTTGAATCATTGCTCGGGAATAGGGAGTGGATGTAATGGTCCAGGAGGTTTGTGAGTCCAGGAATTGTTTCATTGGGATTCCAAACATGCAGGAACATAGGCAGATAGGAGGTCTTTTTGCATATTTGGCCAGTAGAATTTGTCCTGCAGGGGGCCATATGACTTCTCTCCCTCGAAATGGCCTAGGTGGTCATGTGCCAGATGGAAAAGTGATTCATGGAGGTCGTGGTATTTTGGGATGATGAGGCGTGAGCCCACGAACAGCAGGCCATTTTGCAGCCTGAGGTCAAGCTTGCTGTCAATCACTCCTTGTTTGATGTCGTCAAGTATGCCTGCACACCAACTATCCTCTGCATAGCCTTTCCTAATTTTTGTGAAGAGTGTGGGGTCATTTTCAATGGTGAAGGTTGCTGAGATGGGGAGGGGATCATCATTGGAGATGGGTAGCCGTGAGAGCGCATCTGCTACTGTGTTGTCTTTACCCTTGATGTATGTGATTGTGTGTTCATACTGTGAGATATACTCCATTGTGCTTGTCGCAGGGATAGGTCCTTTTGTGAGTCAAAATTCTGGAGAGTTTTGTGATCTGTATAAATGTGGATATGCATACTGAGTAGGTCTACATGCCACTTTGTGATCACTCACATGATGCTCAACATCTCCTGTTCATGTACCGGGTAATGCAGTTCTGTGCCTTTCAGCTGCCAACTTTCAAATGCCACTGGTCTCGCCATCTCCCACATCTCTCCAAAGGATAGCTGTACAGTGGTGGCTCGCATCGCAAGTGACAAATATTTTGTTGTTGGCCAGGCTGTGGTGGTCAATTGAAGTGAGGCAGTCATGGCTGAGTACAAGTCCCTTTATTGCTTCAAATTCATGTTGGTGTTGTGAATCCCAAGGTGGGAAGTTTGCATTACATTCCTTTTTCGTTAATGGTGTGAGGACAGATGTGTGCTCTGCAAGGGCTGGCAGGAAGGCACTGATGTAGCAGACAAGGCCAAGGAATTGGTGGACCTGCTTGGCTGTGGTGGTGGACCTATCACCATGACCCTCATGCCCTTCAACTTGTGTGAATGGATAGTAATGCCAATGGGTTTGAGGAACTCACCAGCCACACATCAACATCGTGTCACTCTTGCACTTTCGGACCTGATAGGAAATATTTGTGTATACTTGGATGATATCATCATCTGGTCCTCGTCATTAGCAGAACATTGCACCAATGTCTCTCAAGTCCTAGAAGCCATATGCACAGCCAAACTATACTGTTCCCTCAAGAAATCAAACTTATTTACCTCCACCCTGACTTGAGACTCAACATCAGTCTTGAGCCTGTCCTGGCCACTGAACTTGCCCCCTGGGCCCTCGAGGTAAAGGAACATGATGACCACATGCGTGCAGAAGATGCACGCACCCAAAAACTCATTGATGCCTCCGCCGCTGCACATGCCACACGCCACAGCAAGAAGAAAGACCTACTTTCTTGACTCACTGACCTGCCAGTGAAGAGAAACTCTCCCACTGCCAGCCCCATGCATCTGTGGTGGTGTTTTCTTAGCCATGGATAGTCCCATGAAAGCAGACAACACCTGGCCTGACACCGAGACATACATCACACTCATGGTGCCAGCAGCAGCAACAAAGGTGGCGGTGGAGGACAACAAAACCGACTCATACGTCCCTCCCCCTGCTGATGTCCCCTTTACTGTATCACACCTATTTCCTACCCTCTATGCCACTGGCCCCCTCATCACCAAATTCCCCATTAAAATCTATCCACTGATGGACATTGGTTGCCCCTGCACAGTGATTAGCCTTGAACTCTGTGAGCATCTCGGCCTCCGACATTATCCTCTCCCAAAAAAGGAAAATAACATGTCATCGTTGACCCAGCAGAAAATCAACTGTGAGGAGTATGTCAAATTAGAGCTGCAATCAGACCAGGGGATATGGAAATTGGGAGTCCACAAGATTAAAGTAAATAAGGGATTGTCATTCCCCATTATATTAGGAATGCCATTTCTTTTCATCAGAACAGATTGTGATTGATACCCATGAGCGAACCGCCATTGACGAATGCTCTGGTTTTGACCTCCTAAATCCACCCTCTTGAACACCCCAGCCAGGGCAAACAATGGGTTACACCTCCACCAACACTGAAGAAAATTTGGACTCCAAAACCACCTACACTGGAAAACTCCGGAGCACCAGCACTTGCTGGATGCCTTCTCCCCAGACCCATCATGGCTGCCATACAAGACTGCATTGAAGGCCTAGCATTCCAAGAACTCTTCAAAGAGAGAGATGTGAAAATGAAACTCAAATTCACTGACTGCTTCCCACTTCGTCTCCCTGATAGCACCAAAGATATTCCCAGCCACATGTTCCATCGCATCTGACTCAAAGACCCCACCAAGGTCAACAATGGCAAAGGATATGCAGCTCCTAAGAAATACCAAGAACCTTGGAAGAGACTGCTGGATGACCACCTCAAGGCTGGCTGCATTTGGCCATCCTCCTCAGAATTTGCCTCACCAGCATTCTGTGTGCCGAAATACATCGCCAGGGTACCTGACTTGACAGTTGACCCTTGGTGGGTGAATGACTACCAAGCACTCAACAGTAACACTGTATGAGACAACTTCCCCCTACCCTGCATAGATGATATACTTGCCAACTGTGGGAAGGGAAAAATATTTGGCAAGATGGACATGATGAACTCCTTCCAGACACGAGTACACCCTAACGACATTCACCTCACCACCGTAAGAACACCGTGGGGACTTTATGAGTGGACTGTCATGCCACAGGGTGGATGCAACGCTCCGGCCACACATCAGCGCTGAATGACTGATGCACTACGAGAACTCATCGGCAAGATTTGCCATGTGTATCTTGATGATATCATCATATGGTCACAAACTCTGGAGGAACACAAATGAAACTGCGCTGCTGTTCTTGAAGCCCTCCGAAAAG
Source organism: Tricholoma matsutake (assembly GCA_026075535.2). Taxonomy (NCBI): domain Eukaryota; kingdom Fungi; phylum Basidiomycota; class Agaricomycetes; order Agaricales; family Tricholomataceae; genus Tricholoma; species Tricholoma matsutake. The sequence goes on along the minus strand of AP026543.1, from coordinate 7,401,505 downwards.
CCAGTATCTACTGCAATCAGGTGAAATCCAACCTCTTCGCCACCAAATTATGTTTCCTTGGTCATGTCATATCGGGGACAGGTATCAAACCTGACCCCTGCAAAACTGACCAAATTGCATCTTGGCCACAACCAACAACTGCCACCAATGTCAGGGGGTTCCTGGGACTCACCAGATACATTGCCACCTTCCTTCCGGCACTTGCTGAATATACAAGCATACTCACACCACTCACCACCAAGGAACGTGACCGGGAATTCCCCCCATGGACCGCAGAACACCAGGCTGCCTTTGAACACATCAAAGACCTGGTTCTCAGCACCGACTGTCTCACCGTAATTAATTACAAAGACAAGGTGTCAAACATCTATGTCACCACCGATGCCAGCGACCGCCGAACCAGTGCTGTGTTGAGTTTTGGTGCAACTTGGGAAACTGCGAGACCAGTTGCCTACGACTCCTACCAACTCAATGATGCTGAGAAGAATTACCCTGTTCATGAGAAGGAACTCCTTGCCATTGTCAAGGCATTTAAGAAATGGAGATCCTACCTCCTCGGTGCCCATTTTGAGGTCTTCACCGACCACCGAACACTCAAATACTTCCAATCACAGAAGGAGATGTCAATACAACAAATGAGATGGTCAATGTACATGGCTGATTTTGACTACAACATTACCTATATCCCGCATGCCTGATGCCACACCAGATGCATGCCTTGCTGCCTGCATGATCACGTACACACTCAATGCACTGGCTACACATGCCGCTGGCATACCAAACATCGCTGCAGACCAGTCACTTCTCAATGCCATCGTCACCGGCTATGAGACTGATTCCTTCACCAAACAACTTATGAAGGATATTGACATGAGGAGCATTGAAGGGGCAACCCTCACTGATCAACTCCTCTATGTCGGCCGCCGACTTGTGATCCCACAAGATCTCAAGGTACGTGAACTACTCTACAACCTGGCACATGATACCTTGGGCCATTTTGGCTTTGACAAAAGCTATGAATCCCTCTGTGGCTCTTATTACTGGCCAAACATGCGCTGGGACTTGGAAAATGCATACATCCCATCATGCACCGAGTGCCAGCAAAACAAAAACTGGACCACAAAACCCACTGGTCCCTTGCACCCACTACCAGTACCTGACAACCGCTTCAACACTGTTGCCTTGGATTTCATTGGCCCACTACCAGAGGAAAATGGAAAGGACACCATCCTGACAATGACAGACCTCCTTGGCACTGACATACACATCGCCAGCATTCACTCCTCATATACCGCTGCCCAGGTTGCCGTTGTGCTCTTTGATGAATGGTACTGTGAAAATGGCCTCATGCTACACCTCATCTCTGACAGAGATCATGTTTCACCACTGACCTTTGGACTGCACTCCACAAGCTCACCGGCGTTAAACTAAAAATGTCCACATCCTATCACCCCAAAACTGATGGCAGCAGTGAATGGACAAACAAAACTGTGAACCAAGCCATTTGGTACCATGTTGACAACAACCAGAAGGGCTGGCTAGCTAAACTCCCCCGTGTATGGTTTGCCATCATGAGCACCATGAATGCATCCACTGGCTTGTCTGGTTTCCAACTCAAAACTGGCCGATCTCCACGCATCATCCCGACCTTGTCATGCTCTCCACTGAAAATCGCCACCACAATTACAAACACAAAGGCAAAACACAAGTTGCCAAATTCATGCCGCGACACGACGGCCCCTACATGGTCACACATACCTTCCCTGAACACTCCAAATACACTCTCAAACTTCCCAACAACCCCAACACCTTCCCTGGGTTCCATGCACACCTACTAAAATGATATGTCCCCAATGACCCACTCCTCTTCCCTGACTGGGAGCCAGCTTGGCCAATGCCAATTGTCACTGAAGATGGCACTGAGGAGTGGTACATTGACAAAATTGTGGATGCACACCAATGCGGCAGGGGGGTACAATACCTTGTCTGTTATGAAAGATATGGGAAAGAACATGATGAGTGGTGCCCTGGCTCTGAAATGGCTGACACTGATGCCCTCAACCAGTGGGAAGATGAAAATGGGACGGAGGTCTGAGACCCACACAATTTTTTCAAGTGGGGAGGAGTGTAAGTCTGGCCCCACAGACTCACGACATTATGACAAGTTAATTTACCTACGCCGCCATTACACACTTCCATGGTGCCGGCACACCACACACATTGCCGACACAACCACCCTCGCTGCCGACACAGCCACCGGCGATAGCACAGCCATCTACAGTGCATAAACAACTCACCAACACCAGACATACCAGTGTCTGTGTTACATTACTACACCACCGTTACACACTTCCACAGTGCCAGCACAGCCACACACATCGCCGACACAACCACCTTGCTGCCGGCACAGCCACCGGCGATAGCATAGCCACCTACAGTGCATAAACAACTCACCAACACCAGATATACCAATGTCCGTGTTACAGTGAGTTATGGCCACCCTATGCCACCAACACACTCCCACGGCACCGACACAATCACCCTCACTGCCGGCACAGCCACCGGTAAATACAACAACAACAACCAGTGACATGCATCCTGGCAACGGCACCATACATCCTTATTACCCTTCTATCCACATCCAGCAGTGCTGACATTATCCTATTGATGCGGTACCTTCCTATTATGTGACTATGCCCGATGCGGCCTTCCCAAATCACACACTATGCTTGATGTGGCCTTTTACTTACATGGTCAATCTTTTTCTTATATATTACTTATTTTTTATTCCTTAACCTTCGTTCCTATGGAGCTGGACATCTAGTCACCACTACTTTTGTACAAACAATATTGTGCCTGCAAATTTTTGTCTTTTTCTTATCCCTCTAGTCAAAGTGTTCCTTTTGATGAGAGCTATCAATTGGCTAGAGCAATTGATCTATTTCTCAAAATTGATGGAGTTATAAACGTTGGTCATATGAAATTGGCCATGTGTGACAGATTCATCCAAATATAGAAGTTTTGTCATGCAATGTGACTTGTCTCTTGACAGAATCTTGGTGAAGAAATGCCATAAAAGGGTACAAATGAGATTTGTCCTTCATTTGGATGCTTTTCTGATGCCAAACACTGCCTGATCAGGGTAAAAATTGGCATGTAACTTTCAAAAAATTTCCAGACCCAATTTGGCCACTGTCCAGAAGTAGTGGTGACTAGATGTCCCACTCCATACTTCCATGCAATGAAGGTATAGTAACTTCCTATTCTTTTATTTGTAGTAACTTATGGTTCCTACTTCCATGCAATGAAGATAATTTGATCCTGTCTTTTAGTAAACCTAAGTCTAGTGTAGGCTGCCAAACTCAGCATCCTTCCACATAGATAAGCTACAGTGTACTGAATGATCTATCAAACATACACATTGTATCAAATGATATGGGTTTGGTGGACATGCCAATAGATATGGCCGATGCTGATGCCTTGGCCAAAGAAAAATTTCCCCATGCCAAAAGTTCAAGTTGTAGAGGGACATGTATAATAGATTGCATAAAACCTTCATTTATGCAGATTATTCATTTTGAATAGTGTGGAGACTGATGGAATGGCATCGGCACCCCACTTGGCATGCTAATAGGTGTGGCCGATGCCGATGCCATGGCCAAAGAAATTTTTCCCTGTGGCAAAAGTTCAAGTTGTACAGGGATATAACAAATTGCATAACACCGTCATTTATCATTTTGAATAGTGTAGAGACTGGTGGAACAGGATCGGCATCCCACTCAGCATGCCAATAGGTGTGGCCAATGCTGATGCTGTGGCCGAAGGAATTTTCCTCCATCCCAAAGTACAGGGACATGTATAATAGATTGTGTAAAACCTTCATTTATGCAGTTATTCATTTTGAATGTAGATGTGGCCGATGCCAATGCCATGGCCGAAGGAATTTTACCCCATCCCAAAAGTTCAAGTTGTACAGGGACATGTATAATTAATTGCATAAAACCATCATGTATGCAGATTTTTATTTTGAGTAGTGTGGAGAACAATGGAATGGCATTGGCACCCCAGTTGGCATGCTAACAGGTGTGGCTGATGCCAATGCCATGGCTGAAGGAATTTTTTCCCATGCCAAAATGTCAAGCTGTACAAGGACATGTATAATAGAATGTGTAAAACCTTCATTTATGTGGATTATTCATTTTGTATAGTGTGGAGACTGATGGAATGGCATCAAGATTCCACTCAGCATGGCAATAGATGTGGCCAATGCCGATGCAGTGGCTGAAGAGATTTTTCCCTGTGCCAATGCTGTTTCATAGATCTCCACTACTCATAATCAATAATCTGCATAAATGGTGGTTTTTGTAAGAGAGTTCTCTCTTACATCATGATCATTACAGCACATCATGATCACATGCATATTACATGTCATTAGAGTCACCATTATTGTATGATTAGTTTGTATTATCATTATCTCTTGAATACCATGTTCATTTCATCTCCTTGTCCTTGAGTGTTAGAAGTTCATACTGTAAGAGTGCCTCTTACATCAGCATTCACATGCATGTCTATTATCACATGTTATTCTGTTGGTATATAGTCTACACTTCAAGTACTTGCACTGTATCTTAGTTCTTCCCTCCGAATATACTAAGTTCCTAACATGTCTTGTTCTCTCTGAGTGTTGGAAGCTCCGGATTCCTTCCACTTTTTTTTTGTTATGAACTTACTATCTCCACTCTACTCTCTCACACATGTACTATTCCCTGAGCCATGCTGGCCCTGAAATCACGGCAACAATCAATTTTTTCACACCAACATCTCTCCCTAACAACAATGCAACACCAGCTCTCGTTCTCTCCATCTAGCTTGTTCTCTCTCCCTCATCTAGCCCCCTGGCTCTGTTGGTTCAACCACCCCTGGACTTGCTTAACCCCCCGTGCCTCTCATTCTGAGGTTGCTACCTCATTGGTTTGGCGCTGTACAGCGCCATTCAATTCTCATTTCCACCCCACCAGTCTCATTTACACTGCATCTACCTCAGAACCACCTGTTCCTTGCTTCCCCTCCCATTCTGCCCTGTGGACCATTCTACAATGGGTAGACTATATGCAATTCCATCCCCTCCCCACTGCATTGGACACCCAACTGGCTACCCACAACCACTCAACATTATCGCGACTACTGTAATGCTACCGCCAGACTTTCTACTTCTTACATTATTGCTGGCACTGCGTCTTTGTCACAGCTCTTTTTCCAGGTACAACCACACATGGCTGTGTCTTCAGATGGAAGGATAGATACAGAGTACTTGTGTCAGATGGTCGATCGTATCCTGAACCACTGTCTCCCCCATGAGGATTATCACCCTGATGCTCAGCGCTTCATCATATGCGAAGTCATCATCAAACTCATCTTGAATGATGTTATACCCAAGATCTCCCAGCCGTGGTTTATAGAGTAGTCAATACTTCTTCTACTCCAGAAACCAGCTTCCGCCAAAATTCATCTCATTTCGCCCCTCCTCATACACATTTCACAACCTCCTCGTGCTCTTTCTCTCTGCAGTCCAATCCATCTCAGGAGCATGTCTGGCTCTAATCAAAGCCTACAAGCAAACAGTGAGCACTATAAAATGCGTACATTGAATCCAACCCTCTGTTTTTTACCGTCAATGCCCTCCACTCACACCCAACACCCATTGTTCGCAAATGTGGCCTTACCACACATCCCAACCTCCATTTGTCACTGTTGACACCTTCCCCTCACACCCAACACCCATTTTTCACCAATGCAACCTTTCTACCCACCCCTGCCAATGCTGCCATGTCACCGCCACTCCCAGGACCAACGAGACAGCCATGCAGACCAGCTCTGCCCATGAAATTTGGTCTACAAACGGAGCCGCCTGACAATGAACGACCCCACTCACCAAAAATTGAACCAATGGCTGCTACAATGAACGTCCACACCCAGAACATATCCAACACTGAGGAAATGGCTGTACAAGCCCACGGCAGCCATACACCATTGTTTGTAACCCCCAAAACGTGTCCAAAAGAAGGGGAAACCCCAATGTCGACAAAAGACAGCCAAAAGACAATGAGATCACTCAACCCAGCAACCCCTGCCATGCCACTGCCCACAAGGGAGGAGATCCAGCCCAAGAACAAAGCTAGGCATAGACACCACCTGGAACAACCCCGTTCACCCCCCAACAAGTCATTTCCCTACCCCCAATGTTCCCCAACATCACCATGCCATCATTGGCACTGCCACCAACACCCTGTACCCCAATCCAATTGAGAGAGCAAGCAGTGTGTGCACCACGCACCTCCACAACCATATCTTCGCACAACAATGATGATAGCCCCCAATGTCAGTCTACCACCATGAAAACCATGCGCCAACGTGATGAGCACCCCCTGTTGTCAAAAAAAAAAAAGGCTGAACGACGACGAGAGAACCCAATTCCACCCCTTGTTCCCCATCTGCACCCACTAAAAGGCCCATGATACCCAGTTTGCCCCAGCTCAGCCAAAAACCAATTCTTCATCCTCTTCTAGCTCATCGTTCCAGTCATCCAGTCGTGTCTCGCTTCCCAAAAAGCTGCACTTTCTCGAGTGTCTTCTCTGAAGACAAAGAATACTCTGTCCCCCACTCCCTGTCCCGAACCCCCAGCTTGCCCCAGGTAGCTCATAGATGTGCCCAGGCGATCGTTGTTTCTTGTATGGCCATTTCACCCCCCAGTTTGGCCCCCAGTCTGCTGTCGTGCACCCCAAGCCCACTGCCGCTGCCATGTCACCACAAATGCCACCTATGCCTCACATTGCCGCCTCATCATCAATGATGATGTCTACAGCTGGGGACACCCCCCATTCACTGCCAACCCCATCCCAGCCACCCAGCTCACCCCAGACCCCCTGTAAATGCGCCATTTGGGCATCGTCTGTGTGGTACACCCCTGCTGCATCACTGATGATGCTGTCGACAACTGTTGACACCCCCTGTTCATTGCCTGTGCCTCGTTCGCTGCCTATGCACCCCAGCTCAGCTTGGACCCCCTATAAACAACCTGTTTCACCACCTCCTGTATCTTTCACACCCAGGGACGAGACATTTCACCAACACCCATGTCCCACACCCCTGCCACGTCACTAACAAAGTCGTCTACACCCAGCAACACCCTGTGTTCATCACCCGTCCCTCGTTCGCTGCCTATGCACCCCAGCTTGGCTCAGACCCCCCATAAATGACCTGTTTTGCCACCTCCCATATCTTTCACAACTACCAGTGCATCTGGACCCCCCACTGCTGTTGTTTCATGCCCCATCCATGTCTGCAGCCCCAGCCACATCACCGGCAAGGTTGACCTCCATCCATGCCCCCATCCACATCACTAGCACTGTCCACAGCACCAGCCCTGTCCACATCACTGGCCCTGTCCCTGTCCACATCACCTGTCCTGCCCTGTCACCAGCCCCATTCATTGTCACCAGCCGTGCACCTGTCATGTCCCCTGCACCGCACCTGTCCAACTCTGACTCAGTGTTCTGGTGAACACGTAAAGTTATTTGGGATTACTACCATGACCACATTTACCTCACCACCTCCCTCCCCCCCAGTCATTTTTTTTGGAGTATGAGAGAGTGTAAGAGTGCCTCTTACATCAGCATTCACATGCATGTCTATTGTCACATGTTATTCTGTTGGTATATAGTCTACACTTTGAGTACTTGCACTGTATCTTAGTTCTGCCCTCCGAATATACTAAGTTCCTAACATGTCTCATTCTCTCTGAGTGTTGGAAGCTCCAGCTTCCTTCCACATACTTCTTTTCACTTTTTTTTTGAAATGGACATAACCACAGGGCAATCAGTACAGTCGCCCACCCTCTTGAACTAGTCCATCAGGCAACCCACCCATTACCACCGGCTTCTTGCCCAACTCCGCTGCATGACTCCACCCCAAACTATGTCACCGCCCAGTACAATTTTGTGGATGATGCATTGCGACCCACTTCGCTACCCTATATAAACCCTGACACCTCAAAAACCTCACCAGAGTACCTTGTTTCCTCCCACCACCTAGCCACCAGATGCCATCCACAAACTGTCTCACAAATGCTCAACCACCTGGCCTCTTGTCACCCATAGTCGCAAACACAGCCCAGCACCCTTTCACATCACAATCCTCTGCCCTGACCCCACTCACCTTGCTCATGCCCTCACCTCCACCCATGCATATAGGCATGCCAGTACCCCCTGCTCCACATCCCACACCCACATACTCCTCTGACTCCGAACCTGAGCTCACATCCCCTCACTTGCACAACATGTCTGCTGATATTCCTTATGCTCCCACGGTAGTACAACAACAGTCAGCCAGCCATGCCCCTGTCCTCTCAGCTGGTCATGTAACTAGTGTTTAAAGGTCCAGTCTGTAGGACCAAAAAAAAGACCGAAACTGAACTGAACTGGACCAATTAGGACCAGACCAGTGGTCTATTTATGGACCAGACCAGTGGTCTATTTATGGACCAGTCTTTTTCAGTCCAGTTGCTGGTCTTTCATTTTGAAAAATATAGTAGAACCAATGAAAAACTGGTTAAAACCGGTTGCGACCAGTCTTTCATGTTGGACCTTACTCCCACACATATTTACTTCATTTTCAGTCCCTGGATCATCAAAAACGGTCAAGAATTGGTTGAAATATGACCAAAAACATTTTTGTATGAGTATTTTGTTGTATCAGAACAACTTTGATTGCATTGGTTATTACCTGAGCTATAACTTTTTTTGTACAGCTATATGACATCATAAAAGTAACAACAACACACCTAATCATCTGTACCACAGGATTTTATTCATATAACAGCCCAAATGAGTGCAACTACAAACTACAAATTACAAACTACAAACTGCGACTTGAATGGATGTCCTTTCGGTTTTGGCCATATCTCAGTCAAATCTTGACGGAATTGCTTAAATGTTAGATCGGTCTACAGAGAATTACAATCTCTATCCATGAATATAATATATATGAGGTAATGGTCATATTTGTTGAGATACATATGGGTTATTTGGCACAATAAATTTTATGACAAAAGACCAGTCTGAACCAGTCTTTTTTTGGTCCATGGACCAATTAGGACTGGTCCTAAAGGGTCCAGTTGCAGTCCTCCAATATTTGTGTTGGTCCTAGACTGGTTGCAGTTGCAGATTGCCCCATTTGGAAGTCAAAAACCGGACCAGACTGGACCTTTAAACACTACATGTAACCATTGCTGCTATACATGTATTCAAGAATGCATGCTGCCGCTATTTCCAACACAAGGCCATTAGTGTTTAAGGGTCCAGTTTGGTCCAAACCAACATCCAAAGTCAGTTGACCCCAAAAGACTGGTTTGAACCAGTCTTCAGGCTGTTTTTACGAGTCTAACTAAATTATAATATATCATAGATAAAACTAATTATATTTACACCCTGCGAGCAGTTGCTCACAGCAGTGTTGCTAAAAGACTGAAAGAAAATGAAAAAGAACAAGATAATAAAACAATAGCCCCACCATCTCACATTTGTAGCGATGGTGGGGGGTCGAGAGTGGTTGTCGTTTGTCATCTCCTCCCCGTCACGTGTTGCCACCTCCCCTGTTCTTATTGTTGTCCATTTTCCACTCCCTGTCATTTGTCAGCCCCTCCCTGTGTGTGTTGTTGTTTGTCATCAGCACCTCCATTACCCCCTACGAGCAGTGACTTGTAGGCAGGTTGGTGGTGCTCTGACATGGCGTCGGCCATCATCCCTGGCTGCCGTTGCTGTTGCTGTCTGGAAGTGGCGGTACCCATTGCCACCCTGCAAGCAGAGGCTCGCAGCAGTGTCATAGGGCATGGGTGGTGTATGGCGAGGGACCAGGTGTGTTGCGTGGTGGCTAGATGATGTTGTTAGTAAAAGAAATAAGATTAAACAAAAAAAAAACATACTCAACAGCCCAAACGACGATCAGCGTCATCTGGGCTGTCTGCAGCAGACCCCCCTGATTCCTCATCCTCATCATCCCTGCTATTCATCATCAGCAGTCATTGTCATCCAGGAAAGGGCCTGTTGCCACCCTGTGAGCAGAGGCTCGCAGCAGCAGCACCGGGCTTGTGTGCATTGTTTGGTGGGTGGGCAGCATCGTTATCAAAATGCAAAAACCTAATAATGAAGAAAAACAAGTAGTTAGTAAAAGAAAGAAGAAGTGAACTTTAAAAACATACTCTAGGGGGCCCAAATGACACTAGTTCATTGTTTGGGCCCCCTGCTTTGTGTTCCTTGGTTTGCATGGTCATGGTTGCAGACCAGGGTGGTGATGCAGCATTGTTGATGTTGTGGTTGTGGTTGTGGGAAGTCATCAGGCATATGGTGCCACTTTTGTTTTTGCGAGCACAAACGTGACCACATGGTCTGTGTGCAGCCACAGGGTATATAAGTACCCACCCAAACAACTCCTTTTACCCTGGCTTGTCCCACTCTATGTAAATATAACTTAAATAGTAATAGTAGTATTTATATTTTGGTCTTTTAGACACTTATTTCTGTATTTTGTACCAAACTTATGCTATATATCTAGTAGTATAAACATGGCTAAAAGACTGGTTAAGACTGGTTTCAACTGGTCTTACATCGGTTTTTGTGAGTTTATGAAAGTGATCAACCAACAACTGAACCAATCCCAATATGGGGTGAACTGAGACTGACAGTTCGGTCTCTTGCGGTTAAGTTCGGTTAAGGGTCCAGTCTTTTTCCGGTCTTATAGACTGGACCCTTGAACACTAAAGGCCATGGCCAAAGCCGACCGTGTCATGGTGATCGTTTATAACTTTGAGAGTTCATCTGTCCAATCCTGGATCAATGCCAACCATGCCCATCTTACAGCTCTCACCTGCCCAGCTTTCTTGCTCGAATTCAAGAAGAAATTTCTCCCCACAATTGGCAAGATGAGCTCGTCTCCACCCAAATTGTGATGCAAGGCCTCACCCCCTTCCTTACCTGGACAGAATCAGTCTGTGAGGCTAACTCGGAGCTTGGCATCACTCAATCGGGCTATCACATTGAAGAGAACAAGTTACGTGCTCATTTTGTTCCTTGGCTTTCTCCTGCACTCAAGACTTCATATGACACCAACAACACACACCAGGACCTTGACAAGATAGTGGATATTGACACCTGGATCAAACATGTTCATCTGCTCGATGTTGAACTGGCCAACAAATGAGCGGAATGGCTTAAGATCGCAATGGATAAAGGCAGAAACCCCCCAAATATGAACAGGATATCATCCACAATCTGGAACACCACCACCATCTCCGCAACCCCATCTTCCTCCTCGACCCCACCTGCCTCAAGCTCCATGACAAACACCTCAACCTCAAACCCAAAACTCTCGGCAGTTGAACACAAACTTCTGGAAGAACACCACGGCTGTTACTGCTGCCGCATCTTCTATGCAGGCCATTTTGCACCTGAATGACCCCTCAGCCCCGATGAATGCCCATCACCCAAGGCATGCAGGAATGTCACCCTTGCCTCCGCGCTCAAGGCTAAATCACTCTTTGAGAAGAAACATGGACTGACGATCATAGCAGTATTTGGCGATGACAGTGACAACACAGATATAGCAAGAATGAAACCAATGAGTACATGAACCCTAATATCTCACTGCCCAACCATCTCTGGTGGGATTGCTGTATTGATGCCCTGGCGACATGCACTCCCACTCCCATTTGTGCTCTTATTGACCATGGCTCTCCTGCAGTGCTGATTTCATCTGAACTTGCTGATGTAATATGCCTTCAGCAATGCAAACTTTTTGAACCTTTCTCAGTTTCAGGTGCCTTTGTAGAAAGAGAGACAGCTTTGGACTCTATCACTGTGTTAAATGAATATTGTAAAGTACACCTGCAATCGCCAGACTCTTCATGGAAATCTCGTGTGGTGAACACCATCATTTGCCCAAATCTTCACACCAACCTCATCTTGGGCCTTGACTTCCTCACCAAAAACAAGATCATTATTGATGCAGAACTACATACAGCTACCACAAAAGAAAGCAACTACAACTTGCTCAACCCACCCAATATTACACCCTGCACACCCATCAGCTCACCACCTCACTGTCGAAAAGCTGAAGCAAAAGCAATCAAAAGTAGTCAGGAACAAACATGTAAACTCTGACAGCATGTACATTGCAAACTACTGTCAATGTTTTAGGAAAACCCTTCATGTTTCAATCTTGATGCGCACACAACTGAGTCTCCAGACCTTGTGGCAACTATCCAAACACATATTGAACAACTTGCAGGACAAAAGATCCTTCAATCACTTGACACCCAGTACAAAAGATCCTTCAATGACTGTTTCCCTAGTGACATCCCACATGCAGCCGATCTATCTAAAGATGTCTACCACCATATCAAAATAAAACTGGACCTTCCCATCTCCATGGGCCACGCATACTCATGCCCACAAAAATACTGGCAAGGGTGGAAAACTCTGATTGACCAGCATGCAGCTGTGGGCCGCATATGTCCATCCAGTTCCCCATATGCATCTCCATCCTTCATCATCCCTAAGGCAAGGCAGGGGTAGGGGTATACCCTTGTGTTTTTGGGCTAAGGGTATGAGGGGTAAGGGTAGGGGTTTAGAAGTTCATACCCTTGCATACCCCTGTACCCTTAGTAAGGGTACACGGGTATGCCAGGGGTATGCTTATGTAAGAATATCATTTGATTTTTTCAGCTACAAAGACTCATATTCAAGATTTTCATCAATTAAATTCAGATTTTGGAATTGTCCAACATGATAATGGCTTTCATATGTTAATAAGAGGTATTAATATGTGATATTAATAGTAAATACAATAGTTATCAACACTTTTCAAATGAATTTTGCTCTAAATATGTTGATTTTGTGCCAAACCCTTGTACCCTTGACAAACCCTCCCATACCCTTGGCAACCCTTATATGTTTCCATACCCTTACCCCTAAGGGTAAGGTGTTCAGGGGTAGGGGTAAGGGTACGAGATTTGACACCCAGGGGTAACCCCTGCCTTGCCCTAAGATTCATCCCAAAATCTGACCCGACAGTCCTACCCTGATGGGTAAATGACTACTGTAAGCTAAACAGTGTCACTGTTCCCAACCACTATCCCCTGCCATGCATTGACAACATTCTAGCTGACTGCTCAAAAGGAAAATCTGGGGGAAAATTGATATGACCAATTCCTTTTTCCAAACACTTGTACACCATGACCACGTCAAGTATACCATTGATGATGCTTGACCAGGAAACCCAAACAAAACCCACAAAAAGGCTTCGGATGGTATACAGTATTTGACCGGTCACATGTACACTAAATCAATGTTTGGCTTCCTGTGAGAGATCTATGGGAGATATTGTCAAGGTCTGAGTTACATATGATAGGTAGGCATCAAAATATGTTGTGTATGCAACCTGGTATCCAGAGGTCGCAGTCTGGATGCATGGTAGGCATCACACTCCGATGGTACCTGAATTGACCAAAATGGCTCACTTGTACACTTTTGCCAGAATAGCCTGTAGAGTGGCTATAGTATATAATTCTGAGCTCTAAAAATTAAAACCAGTATTTCTATGCCTAATAGTATCAAAATATAGTCTCCATAGTCAGGTAATCAAGTACTACAGAATATAAAGCACAAAATGTGTACCTGTGACATATGTGACATATGTCACCCTTATCCTCATCATTTCGTGTAATCTGACTCATAGAACATGATTCCATCATTTGTTAGTGAAGTTTTGCTGTTAGATATGTTAACAGGCTCTCATAGATTGGGTTGGGAAGTTTTCTTTCCATTCAAATAGTCCTTGTCATCACCAAGAACTGGGTTTCTATTTTTACAATCATGCACTAAACCGGATCAATCAGCCACCCTAAAACAGCAAACCTAGATATTCACTACCAACTGCTTATGCAAAGTGCATAGATACTTGTTGGACCTCAGGAAGCAAATATATGTATTCCCAGAGCCAATATGAGTAAGAAAAAGGCAAATGTACAAGTGACCCATGGTGTACAAGTGACCGGTCAAATACTGTAACACAGGTTAGAGAAGGTTGCAATGTGGTACTAAATATCACCGCTGTTACCCGAGGTTAGGGAAATGACTTTAGGGAGGGTCTGATGATGTTCAATGAGGTTAGAGAGTGTATGAAGCACTGCGATAATGTTCAAAGAAAGTTCAAAGAAGTTCAATAATGTTCAAATGAGTTCAAAGAAGTTTGAGGGGCTTATAGAGGATGAGGATGACTTCAACAAAGGCTGAGGATATACTATAAAGATGTAGAAAGGCCTTGAGAAGGGATAGACAATAGACAATTGTTTCGAGAAGCTAGTATAAGAAGTTCAAAGAAGTTCAGCATAAAACACTGAACTTTGAGACTAAGTTGAGAGGCTTGGACTCAAGAGAATTGCTCTTAAATCAGACGATTGGTGTGAGAGGACGATCTATTCTGTCTTTCTAAGTAGCTAGTACAAGGCTATATATGTTTGGAAGAGATGGTACTTAAAAGGAAATAAAACATGAGGAATACATGAGGCAAGATATAAAACAATAAAGAACTTTGCAATTCATAAAATAAATGAAAGATGATGAGAAGGGAAATGTATAGAGTCACAATTTATTATGGATACCTGTCCTATTGATCCAATATATCATCAAGACATCAAAGCACCACAATCGCATCCTAAAATCCTGTCATCAAGTCTCCTCATGTCCAGTGGTGCTTGATATGCGATGCACTAACTCATACAAGGTGTGCTGCGTGTGTCTGAAGGGCAGTGCGATAAGCATATGGTGGCCAAAGGCATTCAAGGCGCTGTGAAGTCATTTGAACTTGCTTGAAGTGTTGCAAAATCATTCAAAGTCATTCAAAATTGTTCAAAATAGTCTCGGAGTGGTTTTGTGGGGAAGCTCTGGGAACATCTCCAAATGCATCGACACATCATCACACATGCTCCCAACCCCTACGATTGGATTGGAGTTGGTTTTTGAGTTTGGCCTTGGTCAGGGCCTTGGCCAGTGCAGAGGTGGCGAGGATGGCGTTCAGGTTCTCAATCTCAATTTTCCAGTCCATGAAGACCTGGTCACCTTGCGGTGAGGAGAGGATGGTTTTGAGGATGTCATGGGCCCAGTTCTTCTCCAGGACAAGTTGGGAGAGCTCACCAAGGTATCCATCCAGGGAGAGGGCATCAATCCGAGTTTGGTCAGCTTGGTACCATGCCACAAGGTGAGGTTCAAACATGCCCTCAGCGACATAGCTGACAATTTCATTGTCTGTCTTCCCACCATGCTTCTTGTAGTGTTTGCATGCAAGGGTCCACAGTTGCATGATGAGAGGGGTGATTTTTCTGGCGGTGAGCATCGGGCATTCCTTCATCTTTGTGACCTTCACTTCAGCAAGGGGTTGTGTGGAGGGTGACATTTTGGTTTGAGCGGCAGGTGGTGCGGCCCAGTAGTTGAGATGGTTAATTGTGATGGTTGGTGTACTTTTGTCAGTGGACAAGTCAGTATCAGTGTTTGGTGGTTGACAGTGGCGGTGATCGGCGGATGTGCTGGCACTTTCGTTGTGTGGTTGGTAGTGTCTTGAATTTGGCTGGTTGGCCAGAATCCTGTAAACTTCTTCTCGTGCTCCTGGTGAGGAGTGGGATGAGGGTGGAAGGTTGCTGAGACAGGGTTGGTTCAGTAGGTGAAGAAAGTTGTCGGTGTCAAGGTGTGATTTAGCCTGAGATTTGAGGGCTGAAATGCTCAGGCTGAAATAGTTTCCACTGAGATTGTCCAAGTCAGATATCAGCTCCTCAGTAAACACTACATGGCACCCTGTGCTACTCCCAAAAAATTCAAAGTTGGTGAAGATGGTCTAACAAGGAATCAGCACTACTATAGACAGTATTTTATGCCCAAGCTTTTGTGTGAATGATGTTATGGGCTGCCACTGACTATCATGATTATAGGCATCCAGAACTTAAAGAAAAAAGTCGAGAGCGTGGACACAAACAGCGTGAGGAGCTGTAAGTTGGAGCATTGCACATCAGACATAGACTTGTGCCAAAGTTACCTTGTAGGAGACAGTCAAAGCTTGCAGCAGTTTCACCAGAAGTATCATTCCAATCCCACAGTGGTATTGATGCCAATGGAACTCAACATAGTAATGAACTGACCAAGGCATCCCAAAGGCCAACAGGACAAGGGAGGAACAAGGTGATGTGAGGAGGGGGGAACAAGACAATAATGGGGGAACAAGACAACAAGGGGGGAACAAGACAACAAGGGGACAAGATGATGAGGGGAACAAGATGATGAGGGGACAAGATGATGAGGGGAACAAGATGATGAGGGGACAAGATGATGAGGGGAACAAGATGATGAGGGGACAAGATGATGAGGGGACAAGATGATGAGGGGACAAGATGACAAGGGGAACAAAATGATGAGGGGACAAGATGATGAGGGGACAAGATGACAAGGGGAACAAAATGATGAGGGGACAAGATGACAAGGGGGGGAGGAGGGAGGAAATGACACGATGCCCAGTGCCATGCCTACGCATCAGGTGGTTCATAGGGTGAGGTGAGGGGAATGGGAGGACAAGCACCCAGCACCCGACACCCACCACTGTGAGCACTTACTCACAGGGTGGATTGGGTGCTAATAGCCACATCACCACCCGCCCCCGCACCTACATTTTAGTTGCACTACTATTATTGTATTAAATTACTATTATTACTTTGATTCAGAGCTCATGATTCAATGTAAGACTTCATGTAGACTCCCGGTAAGACTTGTATGTTCTTCACTTCAATTTAAGCTAATATATCATGAAGAGTTCCTGTAAACTACATGTAGTGCCATTTCCACCACAGTAGGAGTCTACATGGAGTCTACATGGACTTGAGTGGGAGGCAACATGGACTACATGGACTTTATGTAGACTTTAGCGGGAGTCCAGTGGGAATCTACATAGACTTGTGGGGGAGTGTAAACTTGAAGTACACCAGAAAAGTATCTGGATACTTGCAAACCAAGTGAGCAGGACCATCAATATGACAACCTGGCAGAAGAAACACCTTGTGGATGTCAAGGGTGTGAAGTAAGTCGGTGCAGTGGATGCATGCCTAAGGTAATTGTGGCTAGCAGTGATAATACACAAAAACAAAAAATCAAGAATGTGGAATTCAAGGTTCCAAAGTCCAAATGTTTGACCAAAATCATGCATGCACATGGGACTAAACACCTTCTTGCATTCTGTATGGAGGTTTGGGAGGGTGCTGATCAACAGCAGGCTGTGAAAACACTTATATGAGTAATGTCAATTGGACTGAAATCAATAATGGGTTAATGTCAGGGTTGATACAGGGATTCAATAATTATGCAAACAGGCCTGTTACACCTGAACAGCACCAGCTATCATTAATATATGCAACTCCATGCAGAGAGGGCTGGTGTGCTTATCAGATCAATTTCAGTTTGGGTGTTTTTACTAGCATTTCATCAGTGCTTGAACATGTTTTGAAATGTAACCAACCAATCATGTCTTGGGTGTGAAGGTGGAGAGTGACAACCCATCCAACAATATGAGAGACAACTGACAACTTTCACCAGGAATTAGCATCTCGCTGTGAAGCATGTGGACAATTACAAGTCAGAGTAGCCACATTTAATTGTCTACCTCCCCAGCTGGCTTTCCAGTGGGTGGGTGGCACTACACCAATTTTAACACAAAACATCAGTGTAACTGCAATAACACACAAACAGGGTACACATTGAGAGGTCTAATTCATCATGCACATAACCATTTTACTGCACACATTGTAGTGGCCTCAGGAACGTGGTTCCACAATGGAATGGCAACAGGCCATTCATTGGCATGGCAACCACTACAACAACAACATCTTGACACTGTAAGGGGACTAGGGGGTGCCCTGTGTGTTTCTCCTATTTTTTATGTTTGTCCCATATTTTTCCTTACTTCATTTCCTCCTATTCTTCATTTTCTATGATTTTTCCTTATTTTATTACTAATTTCCCTTTCTATCACATTTGTGCATGTTGACAGTTTTATATTTAGAGGTGGAGTACCCTTTCTGACATCTACCCCTTGGTATGACATCATTTGGCGGCCTTGATCTGCCTATCTCTGCCTTTTCTATTTTTAGGCTATTATTTGATTTTTGCAATCTTCACATATACTGTGCATTGGCAAAGGGGTCCTTGAAGTTTTCTCTTTGGATTTCCCTTTGCTAGGTGTGCCTCCACTCCCTGTAATATGTACCATAATTTTAACTTCAGATTTCCCTTTGCTAGTCCACTAATTAAGTGGCCTCTAAGGTTGCCCTTATAGACACAGTAATCTGTGCAATGTACAGCCAAGTGCCTGCCCTATAGAGAACTCAGACTTGCCATGCACAGCAATGGCCCACTAGCCCAAGTCTACTGTGCACACCTGGGTGCACGGTTACACCAGAGGTGTAAGGGGACCACTGGACAGAGGTCTACAAACTCTACAAACTCTATGAACTGTACAAACATGCACAAACACACACAAACAAGTTCAAACCAGTTTGAACATCACGAAACTACTTCGAATCGACTTCAAAGGTCACGAACATCTTCGAACTGTTGAAATTAATCCCTGATGCATGAGGCAATACATGCAGCATACACATGTATACATGAGGCGATACATGCAGCATACGCATGTTACTGCGCTTACTGCGCATACATGTGGTAAACACATTCCCGAGTCATGTGACGTCCTTATTATTATGTATATAAGGAGAACCTGTACCGTAGTAGGAATACAGTGTTCTTACCTCTGCTAACCCTAGCTGTAAGTCTAACTAAACCCCAGGTAGGTTGTAAGGAACGTGTTGTCTCTTCCCCTGTGCAGCGTATATAGTCTGCTCCAACAGGTTATGGGCCCTGCTGGGCACGTCGCGAACGCGCTTTAATTAGCTGCGAACGACGTTGACTTCATCGTCTCCAAATTATAACCTTGCGCTCTTCGTGAGCTGCATTGCGCTCCCTGCGAGCTGCACATAAAACCTAGGTTCACTAGGGTTAACCACTCTGAAGGAGTGTTTTCTCCTGAGAACGTTAAACGTGTTTTATTGAGTAAAAAGACTGATTGAGCGCTTTTAACAGCTGCCACCACAGAATCATGTCTTCAACTCTTGAAAAACTCGTTCAAACTTTCGACGGATCAAATTACATCTTATGGGCCGACTCAATGAAGGCGTGGCTCAGGTCTCAGGGCCTCTGGCAAATAACTAGCGGGGCGGAGCAAAAACCGCCCCCGGCGCCTCCCTTGACGGCGACGAATGCTACCTTGGTAGCGGATGCTAATGCCAAGCTCCAGACCTGGAGCAACAAAAATGACCAGGCTATTGGTAGCCTAGTGCTCCGCCTGGCCCCCTCCATTCGGCAGCGTGCCAACACAAAGGACACTGCTGAGGAGGTGTGGGATCTCATCCACACCGATTATGGTGTGGACGGCCCCTCCCAAGTCTTCGCGGACTTTAGGTCCGCAATAGCAATCAAAATCCCGGCTGCGAACCCCGCACCGGAGATTGCAAGAATGGCTGACAAATTTGAGCGCCTCACGGCTGCTAACGTCGCCATCCCCGAGCTAGTACAGGCGATGATTCTACTTGCTGCGATGCCGCGCGAGTACGACTCATTGTCTGCAACGGTCCTTAACACGACCGCCACTAGCGCCTTGACATTTAAACATGTCAAGGACTCCATTGTTGCTGAAGCCTCAAGGCGCACAGCAGTTGGAAAGCCCGCTGGCCAGCCTCAGGCCAACAAACTTTCTGCTGTTAAGCGCAAGGGGGGAAACCCCAAATGGCAGCCCAAAGAAGGGCAAAACAGCAACGGAGACTCGTCCCGAAAACGTGGACGACGTGGGGACAGAAAGACTAAGGAGGAGAAGCCAAAAGAGAAACATACCCACCTCGCCTCCAATGCCTTTACCACCATAAATGGTAATGGCACCATCATACCGCCGATGCCGCTCATACAGCGCATCGAGCGACGCGAACACACTCCCACAAGGGATCCTCGCCGCCGACCGCCTGCACAGGCATACACGGGCGCGGCCTCCTCTTCTCGCTCGGTTTACACCGAATACCAGCAAGCTCGAGACACCCTCGAGCGCATGCAACTTCCGCGCAGCGCAAAAAACCTGCGACCGCTGGAAGAGCACCTTACGGTGCGAGAAGGTAAGAGAAGGAGGATAGAGCCAGAAACCGAGGCAACGATCGAGGAGGTAGAAGACGATACCGTCTCCCTCGGATCCGAACCTCCAGTAACTGACGAGGAAGTGTGGAAAGCCGTCGACGAAATGCTCGTCGATGAACCCCTTGATACAGGGGCGTATGATGACAGGTCAGTCCTTTTCCCTGCCACAAGCACTAAGATTAAAATTCCTATGAATACAGCGAACTTTTCATGTGAAATTTTACCGCTATTAAATGTATCATGGAATTATGTGAATCTTAATATATGTGCTATGTGTGCAAAGGGAGATTGTAAGAAAGGTGCCGACTGGATCATGGATTCAGGCGCATCAAAACACTTCACTGGTGAAATGAAAGATTTCGCTTCTTACGAGCCTTTACCGAGAAAGGACTCTACCTTGGTCCAAACGGCCACTGGTACTACTCATATAGTAGGAAAAGGAGCAGTCTTCATTAGACACCAGGTAGTATGTAATGGGAAGTCAGAGACACGTGAAACGCGACTATACCCCGTCTACTACATACCCGACATTAATACTCGATTGATGTCAATGGGGGTCTTTTTACAAGACGGAAGTGATGTGCGTGGTTCCTCCGCATACATTTCATTCATCGAGCATGGAAACCCAATCATGCATTGTGTCCCTCTAAGGAGGAATGACACGATCTATTGGGCTCGGACTCATATATTGAGCACCAAAAAGGTTAATGTCGTGACCATTTATGTCGCTGACTACTTGACTTGGCATAGGCGACTTGGACACCCATCCAAAGAGGCGCTAGGGAAAATGCCTAAAAGCACCATAAAATTCCCAAGGAATTTAATTATTCCTAAAGACAAAATTATATGTCCAGGGTGTGCAGAGGGGAAAATGACCTCAAAATCTTTTCCCGAGTCAGACTCACGAGCTGACAAATCCTTTGAATTAATACATTCCGACCTAAAGGAACTCCCGGTACTATCGTACCACAAACATAAATACTTCATTGTATTTCTGGATGACAAAACGTCACATATTTGGGTCCAATGCCTTAGAAAGAAATCTGACGCTGCTGCAGCGATTAGACAATTTCAAGCGATGGCTAAGACCCAATATGGCGCTACAATCAAGCGCTGGCGTGTCGATCCAGGGGGGGAGTTCAAGGATCGTGAGCTACAAAAACAGCTCAAGGATTTAGGCATCAAAATAGAGATGTCTGCACCCCACGTTCATCAACAGAACGGGCGCGCAGAGCGCGCCATAAGGACAATAATGGAAAAGTCGCAAACCCTGCGATTCACCGCTTGTCTACCACAATCATGGTGGGAATTTTGCATAGAACATGCAACACATTTATACAACCGAACCCCAATAAGGCGCCTGAAATGGCTGACACCTTTTGAGGACCTGACAAAGGTCCGCCCAGATCTAAACAATCTGAAGGTCTTCGGTTGCGGTGCTTATGTCTATCTACCAAAGGAAGGACGTCCAACAACATTGTCTCCTCGATCGGAGCTAATGACGTACCTTGGAGTAGAAGATGGCATTAAAGCATATCGTTTCATGCGACGAAACGGCGCAATATTCATTGGTGCTACGGCACTATTTGATGAAACGATGTTCCCATGCTGTCCCGGAGCTAAAACTCCTGCCAAGACAGACCTTGGTGATTTTCCACCAGAACCAGAAGATGACGACCACTCATCTGGAACAGATGGCGATGACCCTATACCGCCACAAAATCCGCCCCTTCCTCCATCATCAGAAGATGATGATGATTTACCAAGCGAGCAAAAGGCGCATGACGATGCGACTAACGCTCCTCCTCCGCCGCCTCCAGTTAGCACTGAGGACTTTCGTCCAAGACGTGAAGATCAACAGGAATGGCAGCAATTGCCCCGTCGATCAGGCAGGCAGAGGAAAATCCCAAACCGTCCCGGCAATACCTATGGAGAACAGCAACTCCCCTCTGACATAGAGAGAGACATTGCGCATGATCGATATTGGAAGAAGTCTGTGGGTCAAGATTCGGATCATAACCGAACACGACCACGACCTCAACAGCAAGAACCGGTTACTGGACCGAGTTCGGCACCCCATGAGAGTGTGCCCGATTCCAATAATCAAGAACATGATTACCCAATGGGGGAACCGGACGAAGCAGGTTATATTAAAAAGATAACCAAGGAAGGTGGAGATGAGCTTATCCACTGGCTGTTGTCAAAAGCAGTCACACCATCAAGCGGAAAAAGCCTAGTTCCAAACCAATTTCGCGATATTGCGCGCCTACCCCGGCAGCAGCAACTTGAGTGGAAACAGGCTTGTCGTGAAGAGTTAGAGGCTCTTCGCAAGCGACAAGTCTATGACATCGTCGATCTTCCACATGATCGAAAAACGATCAAAAATAGATGGGTTTTCTCTGTGAAATCGGACGGAAGAAAACGAGCCAGACTCGTGGCCAAAGGCTTTTCACAAGTCGAAGGCGTTGACTTTGATGAGATTTTCTCACCAGTAGTCCGCTACGAGACCGTACGCCTCATGTTTGCCCTTGCGTCTCTAGAAGGCATGTATATGACCGGTCTAGATGTAAAAACCGCATTTTTATACGGCAAACTTGATGAGGAGATCTATATGGATCAACCCGAGGGTTTCAAACTTGAGGGTAAAGAGCGCAAAGTAATGCGCTTACGCCAAGCATTGTATGGCCTTAAACAGGCTTCACTAGCATGGTGGAGAGAGCTAGAGGCATTTATGCGCACCATTGGGTTCGTGCGCGCCAGCTCCGATGCCGGCATCTTCATACACAAGGATCCTAAGACAGGCAGCATTGTTATTGCGCTAGTCTATGTTGATGATGGCTTGTTCATGGGCAAGAACAAGAAACTTGTGGATGAAAAGAAGAATGCTTGTCTGAAGCATTGGGAGTGCCGTAGTACTGAAAAAGTCACGGAATTCTTAGGCATGCGCGTCACCCAGACCGCTGCAAAAGTCAAACTCGATCAAACAGAATATCTCGCCAAAGTGCTTGAGAGGTTCGAGATGACAAATGCCAAGATTGCCCCCACTCTGCTCCCGACTGGCTACAAACCGTCGGAGAACACAGCGACGCCAAACGCAGCGCTTAGATCAAAATATCAGTCTGTGATCGGATCTTTATTGTATCTGATGCTCGGAACGCGACCTGATATCGCTTATGCGGTAATCAAGATGTTGCAATTCTCGGCTAATCCTAGCCAAGAACATCTAGACAAAGCAATGTACATAATGCGCTATCTGGTGGGAACCCAGAAGTACAGTATGGTCTATGATGGAGAGAAATCCGAGGGGCTACAGGCCTTCACAGATTCTGATTGGGCAGCTGACACTGTCAAGCGCCGATCTACAACGGGTTACTTTGCTACTCTGGCGAGTGGCATTGTGTGCTGGCAGTCCCGTTTACAAAAAACTGTAGCACTGTCATCCACAGAAGCCGAATACATGGCTCTCTCCGACACTTGTCGGCAGATAGTGTGGATAGAGTCCTTATTCCAGGAACTTGGATATACACTGAAGCGCGTACCAATCTGCGCTGATAATCAAGGATCCATCTTTATTGGATCAAATCCAGTTCAGGAAAGAAGGACCAAACATATAGACATTCGCTACCACTACACCCGCGAATGCATAGAAAATGACAAAGTCACAGTCGTTTTCATTCCTGGAAGTGATAATCCGGCTGACATGTTCACAAAGAACCTTGGCGCCGTCCTATTCAGGAAATTTAGAGACTCTCTCGGAATTACTTTCGAGATTCAAACTTAGCTGCTTAGAGCGCTGTACAGTTTGAGGGGGGGTGTTGAAATTAATCCCTGATGCATGAGGCAATACATGCAGCATACACATGTATACATGAGGCGATACATGCAGCATACGCATGTTACTGCGCTTACTGCGCATACATGTGGTAAACACATTCCCGAGTCATGTGACATCCTTATTATTATGTATATAAGGAGAACCTGTACCGTAGTAGGAATACAGTGTTCTTACCTCTGCTAACCCTAGCTGTAAGTCTAACTAAACCCCAGGTAGGTTGTAAGGAACGTGTTGTCTCTTCCCCTGTGCAGCGTATATAGTCTGCTCCAACACGAACGACTTCAAAGTGGTTCTCAACTACTTCGTGCCCTTTTGAAAGGTCTTTGTGCACTTCCTACCACCTTTGGTAGTCATCCTGACATCCGGACCGATCCCCATCATAACGGGGATCACCTGTCTATATTGTATATTGACCCTGTTGGCATATCCCCTTCCAGCTACATTGTAATATGGACATTAGTACATAGTCTGGGGCCTTGCAATTGAAACCTTAGAGAGTTCTCTTTGGTTTTCCCTTGCAAGGTGCAAGTTGTTAATCTTTTGTTGTATTTTAGTAATCTAACTTTGGTTTTCCCTTGCAAGTATTGTGCTAATTAGCACTGATCATAAGGTTGCCCTTACAAGAGGAGGGAATTAGATTTTTGACTGTTTCATGGCAATAGGGTTGTTCACAGTAGATGAAATCACTGCTTTCCTAGTGTTTGAAGGTCCGGTTCATTGAACCAGGAAAAAACCAAAACTGAACTGGACTGAATTGCAGTCCAGTTCTTTTGCAGTTGTGGTTGCCCTAGTTTTCATATGGCAGCGGTTGCGGTTTCATAAATTTGTATATTTATTTATTTGGAACCAACAAAAGTCGGTTCGAACTGGTTGTAACCGGTTATACACATGGTATTTACATTACTATACTATAAACTAAAATAAATTGAAAATGGGACGAGCCCGAGGACAAAAGAACTCAGAAAGTGAGTGTTTGAATATCCTGTGGGTGCACATGGACCATTTGGTCATGTTCGCACACCCAAACAAAAATGTGGTGCCACTTGTGTTTACCACTCCCATGCTACATCAACATCAACAACCACAGCCCCTCTTCTGCCTCCTTCTAGCACCACCACCCCATCAATGCCTGTGTTCCCCCCACCAGATAACGCTCCCAAGCACAGGCCCAAACAATAACAGCTGTTGTTTATGTTGGAGCAGACTATATACGCTGCACAGGGGAAGAGACTACACGTTCCTTACAACCTACCTGGGGTTTAGTTAGACTTACAGCTAGGGTTAGCAGAGGTAAGAACACTGTATTCCTACTACGGTACAGGTTCTCCTTATATACATAATATTAAGGATGTCACATGACTCGGGAATGTGTTTACCGCATGTATGCACAGTAAGCGCAGTAACATGCGTATGCTGCATGTATCGCCTCATGTATACATGTGTATGCTGCATGTATTTGCCTCATGTATACAGCATGTATTAGGGATTAATTTCAACACCCCCCCTCAAACTGTACAGCGCTCTAAGCAGCTAAGTTTGAATCTCGAAAGTAATTCCGAGAGAGTCTCTAAATTTCCTGAATAGGACGGCGCCAAGGTTCTTTGTGAACATGTCAGCCGGATTATCACTTCCAGGAATGAAAACGACTGTGACTTTGTCATTTTCTATGCATTCGCGGGTGTAGTGGTAGCGAATGTCTATATGTTTGGTCCTTCTTTCCTGAACTGGATTTGATCCAATAAAGATGGATCCTTGATTATCAGCGCAGATTGGTACGCGCTTCAGTGTATATCCAAGTTCCTGGAATAAGGACTCTATCCACACTATCTGCCGACAAGTGTCGGAGAGAGCCATGTATTCGGCTTCTGTGGATGACAGTGCTACAGTTTTTTGTAAACGGGACTGCCAGCACACAATGCCACTCGCCAGAGTAGCAAAGTAACCCGTTGTAGATCGGCGCTTGACTGTGTCAGCTGCCCAATCAGAATCTGTGAAGGCCTGTAGCCCCTCGGATTTCTCTCCATCATAGACCATACTGTACTTCTGGGTTCCCACCAGATAGCGCATTATGTACATTGCTTTGTCTAGATGTTCTTGGCTAGGATTAGCCGAGAATTGCGACATCTTGATTACCGCGTAAGCGATATCAGGTCGCGTTCCGAGCATCAGATACAATAAAGATCCGATCACAGACTGATATTTTGATCTAAGCGCCGCGTTTGGCGTCGCTGTGTTCTCCGACGGTTTGTAGCCAGTCGGGAGCGGAGTGGGGACAATCTTGGCATTTGTCATCTCGAACCTCTCAAGCACTTTGGCGAGATATTCTGTTTGATCGAGTTTGACTTTTGCAGCGGTCTGGGTGACGTGCATGCCTAAGAATTCCGTGACTTTTTCAGTACTACGGCACTCCCAATGCTTCAGGCAAGCATTCTTCTTTTCATCCACAAGTTTCTTGTTCTTGCCCATGAACAAGCCATCATCAACATAGACTAGCGCAATAACGATGCTGCCTGTCTTAGGATCCTTGTGTATGAAGATGCCGGCATCGGAGCTGGCGCGCACAAACCCAATGGTGCGCATAAATGCCTCTAGCTCTCTCCACCATGCTAGTGAAGCCTGTTTAAGGCCATACAATGCTCGGCGTAAGCGCATTACTTTGCGCTCTTTACCCTCGAGTTTGAAACCCTCGGGTTGATCCATATAGATCTCCTCATCAAGTTTGCCGTATAAAAATGCGGTTTTTACATCTAGACCGGTCATATACATGCCTTCTAGAGACGCAAGGGCAAACATGAGGCGTACGGTCTCGTAGCGGACTACTGGTGAGAAAATCTCATCAAAGTCAATGCCTTCGACTTGTGAAAAGCCTTTGGCCACGAGTCTGGCTCGTTTTCTTCCGTCCGATTTCACGGAGAAAACCCATCTATTTTTGATCGTTTTTCGATCATGTGGAAGATCGACGATGTCATAGACTTGTCGCTTGCGAAGAGCCTCTAACTCTTCACGACAAGCCTGTTTCCACTCAAGTTGCTGCTGCCGGGGTAGGCGCGCAATATCGCGAAATTGGTTTGGAACTAGGCTTTTTCCGCTTGATGGTGTGACTGCTTTTGACAACAGCCAGCGGATAAGCTCATCTCCACCTTCCTTGGTTATCTTTTTAATATAACCTGCTTCGTCCGGTTCCCCCATTGGGTGATCATGTTCTTGATTATTGGAATCGGGCACACTCTCGTGGGGTGCCGAACTCGGTCCAGCAACCGGTTCTTGCTGTTGAGGTCGTGGTCGTGTTCGGTTATGATCCGAATCTTGACCCACAGACTTCTTCCAATATCGATCACGTGCAATGTCTCTCTCTATGTCAGAGGGGAGTCGCTGTTCTCCATAGGTATTGCCGGGACGGTTTGGGATTTTCCTCTGCCTGCCTGATCGACGGGGCAATTGCTGCCATTCCTGTTGATCTTCACGTCTTGGACGAAAGTCCTCAGTGCTAACTGGAGGCGGCGGAGGAGGAGCGTTAGTCGCATCGTCATGCGCCTTTTGCTCGCTTGGTAAATCATCATCATCATCTTCTAATGATGGAGGAAGGGGCGGATTTTGTGGCGGTATAGGGTCATCGCCATCCGTTCCAGATGAGTGGTCGTCATCTTCTGGTTCTGGTGGAAAATCACCAAGGTCTGTCTTGGCAGGAGTTTTAGCTCCGGGACAGCATGGGAACATCGTTTCATCAAATAGTGCCGTAGCACCAATGAATATTGCGCCGTTTCGTCGCATGAAACGATATGCTTTAATGCCATCTTCTACTCCAAGGTACGTCATTAGCTCCGATCGAGGAGACAATGTTGTTGGACGTTTTTCCTTTGGTAGATAGACATAAGCACCGCAACCGAAGACCTTCAGATTGTTTAGATCTGGGCGGACCTTTGTCAGGTCCTCAAAAGGTGTCAGCCATTTCAGGCGCCTTATTGGGGTTCGGTTGTATAAATGTGTTGCATGTTCTATGCAAAATTCCCACCATGATTGTGGTAGACAAGCGGTGAATCGCAGGGTTTGCGACTTTTCCATTATTGTCCTTATGGTGCGCTCTGCGCGCCCGTTCTGTTGATGAACGTGGGGTGCGGACATCTCTATTTTGATGCCTAAATCCTTGAGCTGTTTTTGTAGCTCACGATCCTTGAACTCCCCCCCTGGATCGACACGCCAGCGCTTGATTGTAGCGCCATATTGGGTCTTAGCCATCGCTTGAAATTGTCTAATCGCTGCAGCAGCGTCAGATTTCTTTCTGAGACATTGGACCCAAATATGTGACGTTTTGTCATCCAGAAATACAATGAAGTATTTATGTTTGTGGTACGATAGTACTGGGAGTTCCTTTAGGTCGGAATGTATTAATTCAAAGGATTTGTCAGCTCGTGAGTCTGACTCGGGAAAAGATTTTGAGGTCATTTTCCCTTCTGCACACCCTGGACATATAATTTTGTCTTTAGGAATAATTAAATTCCTTGGGAATTTTATGGTGCTTTTAGGCATTTTCCCTAGCGCCTCTTTGGATGGGTGTCCAAGTCGCCTATGCCAAGTCAAGTAGTCAGCGACGTAAATGGTCGCGACATTAACCTTTTTGGTGCTCAATATATGAGTCCGAGCCCAATAGATCGTGTCATTCCTCCTTAGAGGGACACAATGCATGATTGGGTTTCCATGCTCGATGAATGAAATGTATGCGGAGGAACCACGCACATCACTTCCGTCTTGTAAAAAGACCCCCATTGACATCAATCGAGTATTAATGTCGGGTATGTAGTAGACGGGGTATAGTCGCGTTTCACGCGTCTCTGACTTCCCATTACATACTACCTGGTGCCTAATGAAGACTGCTCCTTTTCCTACTATATGAGTAGTACCAGTGGCCGTTTGGACCAAGGTAGAGTCCTTTCTCGGTAAAGGCTCGTAAGAAGCGAAATCTTTCATTTCACCAGTGAAGTGTTTTGATGCGCCTGAATCTATGATCCAGTCGGCACCTTTCTTACAATCTCCCTTTGCACACATAGCACATATATTAAGATCTACATAATTCCATGATACATTTAATAGCGGTAAAATTTCACATGAAAAGTTCGCTGTATTCATAGGAATTTTAATCTTGGTGCTTGTGGCAGGGAAAAGGACTGACCTGTCATCATACGCCCCTGTATCAAGGGGTTCATCGACGAGCATTTCGTCGACGGCTTTCCACACTTCCTCGTCAGTTACTGGAGGTTCGGATCCGAGGGAGACGGTATCGTCTTCTACCTCCTCGATCGTAGCCTCGGTTTCTGGCTCTATCCTCCTTCTCTTACCTTCTCGCACCGTAAGGTGCTCTTCCAGCGGTCGCAGATTTTTCGCGGTGCGCGGAAGTTGCATGCGCTCGAGGGTGTCTCGAGCTTGCTGATATTCGGTGTAAACCGAACGAGAAGAAGAGGCCGCGCCCGTATATGCCTGTGCAGGCGGTCGGCGGCGAGGATCCCTTGTGGGAGTGTGTTCGCGTCGCTCGATGCGCTGTATGAGCGGCATCGGCGGTATGATGGTGCCATTACCATTTATGGTGGTAAAGGCATTGGAGGCGAGGTGGGTATGTTTCTCTTTTGGTTTCTCCTCCTTAGTCTTTCTGTCCCCACGTCGTCCACGTTTTCGGGACGAGTCTCCGTTGCTGTTTTGCCCTTCTTTGGGCTGCCATTTGGGGTTTCCCCCCTTGCGCTTAACAGCAGAAAGTTTGTTGGCCTGAGGCTGGCCAGCGGGCTTTCCAACTGCTGTGCGCCTTGAGGCTTCAGCAACAATGGAGTCCTTGACATGTTTAAATGTCAAGGCGCTAGTGGCGGTCGTGTTAAGGACCGTTGCAGACAATGAGTCGTACTCGCGCGGCATCGCAGCAAGTAGAATCATCGCCTGTACTAGCTCGGGGATGGCGACGTTAGCAGCCGTGAGGCGCTCAAATTTGTCAGCCATTCTCGCAATCTCCGGTGCGGGGTTCGCAGCCGGGATCTTGATTGCTATTGCGGACCTAAAGTCCGAAAAGACTTGGGAGGGGCCATCCACACCATAATCGGTGCGAATGAGAACCCACACCTCCTCAGCAGTGTCCTTTGTGTTGGCACGCTGCCGAATGGAGGGGGCCAGGCGGAGCACTAGGCTACCTATAGCCTGGTCGTTTTTGTTGCTCCAGGTCTGGAGCTTGGCATTAGCGTCCGCTACCAAGGTAGCGTTCGTCGCCGTCAAGGGAGGCGCCGGGGGCGGTTTTTGCTCCGCCCCGCTAGTTATTTGCCAGAGGCCCTGAGACCTGAGCCACGCCTTCATAGAGTCGGCCCATAAGATGTAATTGGATCCATCGAAAGTCTGAACGAGTTTTTCAAGAGTTGAAGACATGATTCTGTGGTGGCAGCTGTTAAAAGCGCTCAATCAGTCTTTTTACTCAATAAAACACGTTTAACATTCTCAGGAGAAAACACTCCTTCAGAGTGGTTAACCCTAGTCAACCTAGGTTTTATATGCAGCTCGCAGGGAGCGCAATGCAGCTCACAAAGAGCGCAAGGTTATAATTTGGAGACAATGAAGTCAACGTCGTTCGCAGCTAATTAAAGCGCGTTCGCGACGTGCCCAGCAGGGCCCATAACCTGTTGGAGCAGACTATATACGCTGCACAGGGGAAGAGACTACACGTTCCTTACAACCTACCTGGGGTTTAGTTAGACTTACAGCTAGGGTTAGCAGAGGTAAGAACACTGTATTCCTACTACGGTACAGGTTCTCCTTATATACATAATATTAAGGATGTCACATGACTCGGGAATGTGTTTACCGCATGTATGCACAGTAAGCGCAGTAACATGCGTATGCTGCATGTATCGCCTCATGTATACATGTGTATGCTGCATGTATTTGCCTCATGTATACAGCATGTATTAGGGATTAATTTCAACAGTTTAGGCCCCAGGTAATGTTTTTTCATATTCTTTTTTCAACTAACTAAACTTTTCTTTTCTTTTTTAGGCTCCAGCACCAACATGGCACCCACATCCACCTGCATATGCCACTGCTGTGAGCCCCTGCTTGCAGGGTGGAACAACACAGTGGCCAATGATGAGTAGAGCCAAATGAATGAATGAAATGGGCCCAAACAACGACTGGCATTGTTTGGGCCCCAGGTAAGTTCAAACATTCCTTCCTTTTTCGTCTAACTAACTTTACTAACTTTCCTACATTCTTTATCAGGTTCTTACTAACTGGTAGCAATGAGGCCTGAACCAACACCCCATGCCGCCACTGCGAGCATCTGCTTGCAGGGTGGTAATGGGTCTTAATGACACCCAGCCACCTCTGCCCTGCACTCATAGGGAGCATTCACAACAACGCCACATCACCAATGGGGCCAACACAACAACAATGACCAGCAATGACAAGGATGATGGCGACGGCTTGATGACAAGGACAAGGGCAGCGGCTAGGAGACGAGGGACAATGATGACTAGGACGATGAGGGATGCTGGTGACAGATGAACGATGACAACACCCCTTCCTGCTTCAAGTGTGGGAGGGTTTTTTTCATTCATTTGATACATTTGCTAACTGACCCCCCCTTCCCTTGCACAACCTGTGAGGTAGGGTATATATTGTTTTTTTACTGTGCTACCTACATGCTCGCTCATAGGCCCCTGCCTATGAGGGGCTTTATTTAGGTTTAGAATAGTATTTTTTTATCTACATAAACTCAGTTTTAACCGACCTCAGTCGGTAGATGACTGGTTGTGGTCAAACTGGCTACAACTGGTAGTCGGGTTGAGTTGGACTGCAATGAACCAGTTTCATGTGGTTCAGTCCAGTTGTATATAGTTTTGGAATGTCATTGAACCAGTTCTGGTTCCAGTTTGAGCCAAAAACCAGACCAAACTGGACCTTCAAACACTACAAGCAAGCACCTGGGTCATTGCGAACAATGACCTTGACACAACAACACACTATTTTTTTCAAAGTCCGCACAGGGCAATGATGTGTGATCAAAGTTGAATCGAATCTCGGCACTTGTAGGAATCCTGGGAATAAAAAAGTATACACCTCTTGAGCAAGGGGGTGCCGGATTCAAAAAAAAAGACCAAGGTCAATTAAGGATGTTGCTGCTGTAGAGGGCATTTGAGTCTGCCTTGAATGTAATTGGATAATATTTTTACTATATAAGGCAAGTCATGTGATAGTAGGAAAGTGCTCGACATATTTTTTCGAAAAAGATGCAGAATGGTCAAATTCATCGAAAAAAATGAAGAAAAAAAAATTTTCTCATGGGAAGAAAAATCATCAAAAATCTCCACAACCCTGAACCGGATTACTCTGGAACCTCAAAAAAAATCGAACTCCCACCCTTATTTAACCCCAAAATTGACCTTGGGTCTTTTTTTTGAATCCCGGCACCCCTTGCTCTTGAGCCGAAATCACTTTTGAAATCGCCTCCAGAAAGCAGCGCTTTCGTCTACTGTGAACGGCCCTAATATCACACAGCAATAGGGATCCATATGACCATAGAACATTCAAACAGCACGTATACGGTACGAGAAGCTACTTATAATGAACTTAAACTGACTCAAGCACTTCCGGCTCCTTGAAGTCCTTTGCAACCCGTGTGCCTGTCTCCTAAAATATAGCTGTAGTGAACTCTGACCGGATAAGGAACGAAGGAATCATACGTCTGTCGAATCGCCATGCAGTTCAAGTAGTTTCGAGACATCGAATTTCGGTGCCTTCAGAATCTTCGCCTTGCGGATGTATACGTTCTGGAGAGGGTAGATACTTCGCGATGCCTTCTCAATTTCCCGTCCAATTGCTTCTGGTACGAACTTCTGCACCAATTCCTTCAGATCGCAGCTCGAGGCCTCACGGGTCATGATTTCAAACATCTTTTTCCTAATCTCCCGCACCTGACTGGATTGTGCGTATGTCGTCTTTTTCACTTGTGACGGCCGTCGTTTTGTGAAACCAATAGCAAAAAGGCGGATAAGATATCCGTCGGTAGTTTTGACATCGACAAATGCTTCAATGAGCGTTTGCCATTTGCGAACAAGGGAACGAAGTTTGTCGGACGTGAAGTCCATGCCATGGAAATTAGTGAGGCAGTTCTTGCCTTGAATCTCGTCGATTCGTAGCTTGATTTTGCGGAAAGACTGTTCCTCGTCCTTGTTGAGATCTGCCAGGGAGACCTCGACGATACGACCTCTCAACGAGTCGTTTGCGTTCTCTGTTGAAGGTTGAGCACTAAAGAGGATATAAAGTAACCATGGCATACTTAGGCCCTGTGACCGATTGACAAGGGTCTTGCCAACGTTTCGAGCCTCAAATATTGAAGGAGCCTTGATATCGAACCAGTCTAAGAGTTCGTACCATCAATGACATTTGGAACAGGAGTTATGATGAAATATATATACCTTTGCGAGAGATAGAGTCCACTACCTTTTTCTTGATACCTTTTTTCCCCTTTGAAAGGCGTTTGTTCTGTAATTGGGTAGTTGAATAATGGTAGAGCTAGCGACACTGGGGTAGAACACACCTTTCCTACTGCCATGTGGGTAGATTGAAGTATTGCACAACAACAACAGATACGAAGCGGACAGCTGGAGGATTTGGTTGTGGCTTAAAACCTTAAATTTGCAACTGTAAAGACACTCCCACGCTCCACGATGTTGACTCGCTCACAGTTCGACGCTGCGTGCAAACAATTTATTGTCAAGTACGCAACCTATGCCGACTATTTGCCAGTAACAGATGCCCTCAAAAACTGGGTCTGGAATGAGCACCTTGTGCGCCACTACCACTGCTCCATTCCATGTATGGTCCTCACGTTCTGCGCAAGTCCATGCTAGGTTTCGGCTATATGTCTCGCAGTGTAATCCACACATGGCGCTCTCAGCCCCTTGCCAGGGACGAACTGTCTCTCGATAGTGATCTTGATGACAGATGCCCTGACGATGCTTTTGCGCTTTCTATGCCTGTTACTCATGAGAGCATTATTACTCAACAATGGGTCGTCTACTCTGCAACATTCCATGTTCCTGCATTCTACTTCACTATGCACAATTCGAGTTTGTAGCTATGTTAATGTTTTCTGGCGCAATTCTGACTGCGATACAGCGGGGTCTCCTTTAGCACTTGATGATTTACTTAGATCGACGCTCTTTCAGCCATTTGCTTTTGAGAAGACGGAAGCTTCCAGGTTTGCACTCACCCGTCCGTCTTCGTCATTCCCGTTGCTGTCGCAAGGAGACCACCCTACACTGGGAACCCCATGCTGGTATCTACATCCTTGCCAAAGCGCTGATGCTGTTGAAGAGGTCATGAAGGAGGTACAACAGGATGGGTGGGTGGAAGAGTCGCGATTAGTGCGATGGCTAGAGGCCTGGTTTATGATACTTGGAACAACGATAAACTTCAAATCGTGAATGGCTGCCATTCCGTATATAACGTAGCAATGCCGAAGCTTATCTATGACACTTTGATAAATATATAAATTGGCCTTTGACAGTCGTTCCACTCCTCAGCTTTGACAGTTTTTCTGGTTCTTCCAGGGATTTGGCAACCGTTATCATTTATCGTATGATATTGTCAGATACATGATCGAGTTGTCACTGTCTGATTATTACATATCCACAAGGCATGCAAAGGACACAATCCTGACCATGACTGACCTGCTTGGGGCCGACATACAAATTGCAAATGCCCAGTCGAGTTACACAACTGCACAATTAGCTGTAGTCCTTTTTAATGAGTGGTACTGTGAGAATGGATTAATGTTACATCTCATGTCAGATAGAGATGCCCTGTTTACCTCCGAACTCTGGACTGCACTCCATAAATTCTCTGGAGTCAAACTGAAGACAAGGGGGTGGCGGGATGGGAATTTTTCATATGACGTCGGTTTTTTTTTTCACAGCTTCCCCCCTCCTGCCATATATGGTATGTTTCGATCACGTGCTGTTTGAAAACAATCCCATGATCCTTCCAACGACGACGTGGTCGCATCCTTCCCCACTCTCCCCATCATGCCCACCATCCCATCTTCTTTGTAACTGGCCATTTCAACCACTGCCGCACCCTTTGGCCTGGCTAAATAGCAAACCCCGTGGCTACAAATGTGCCACTTCAAACATGGTTTGCGAATTCGAGACCATAGCCTGCATCACCCAAGGTCCAAAACAAAATAAGTTTTTTTCATTCACTGACTCTTTTAACTAATCACAATGTTTTTTCTGTAGGTTACAAGGTGCTGTTACCTATGATGATTAATGCCCACGCAGCCACGCTTTCTCCCTGTCTAAACAGGAAATAAGATGGGAGGCTTCTTGGACCCTTGTGGAGTGGGATACTATGAGTGAGGTACACATTACACCCATGCAACCACCTTTTACTGCCCTGCATCTCAGAACAGGCAGGCAACTGGGGTGCTCATACCCCGCATCACACAATGACAATGACAACGCTGGGGCTGTGAGACAGGTACCACAATCATCCACGACAATCCAACTAGCCAGGATGGCGAGCCTGCAGCAGCTAACACTGGGATGACAGCATCTCGAAGCGCGAGTATGTTTGTATCGACTCCGAGTCAGATGGTGCAGGAACCGAACCCGATAATGGCAATAAGATCTCTGGCCTGTCGAGAACAGTGATGACTGATGTCAGTGACCAGGTTGCCAAGGAGGTCCATTTAAATTTCCACCGGTGCTCAGTATTCATGGGCAAGGGAAATTAGTAATAAAATAAGGAAAAGTCATAGAAAATGAATAATAGAAGGAAATGAAGTGAGGAAAAATATAGGATGAACATAAAAAATAGGAGAAACACACAGGGCACCCCCCTGAGTCCCCCCTAGTCCCCTTACACTCCCTGCAGTTCATTCATTCATCATTGCTCATATTGTTGGTCAGCTCCTGGTCCCCCGTCCATTAGCACCCCCTTTCCACCCTGGGAGCAGTTGCTTGCAGGCATTGTAAGGGGACTAGGGGGTGCCCCATGTGTTTCTCCTACATTTTCTATGATTTTTCCTTATTTTATTACTAATTTTCCTTTCTATCACATTTGCGCATGTTGACAGTTTTATATTTAGAGGCAGAGTACCCTTTCTGACATCTACCCCTTGGTATGATGTCATTCAGCGGCCTTGATCTGCCTATCTCTGCCTTTTCTATTTTTAGGTTATTATTTGATTTTTGCAGTCTTCACATATATTGGGCATTGGCAAAGAGGTCCTTAGAGTTTTCTCTTCAGATTTCCCTTTGCTAGTCCATTAATTAAGTGGCCTCTAAGGTTGCCCTTATAGTAGAAAACTCTCTCCTAAGGTCCGAAATCATGAACACACTGCCCAAGATAGGCAGGTACAGAGTGGACTGTGCCCCCAAGCGCCATGGACACATCAGAGCGCCTCAACGTGCTGGAAAGCAACATTATCGGAATATGTGCACAAATTGATTCACTTAAATCTACGATTGAAAACTTTGTCAGAACCTCTACAACCAATATTTCCCCCATTGCGACTCCAAGCATGCCCAATAACAATGTGCTGCCTAACGCGCCCACTAAGGAGCACACCCAGATCAAACTGTCCCCCCCCCCACCGAATTTAATGGTGCGCATGCGCAGGGGCATGCATTCCTTAATTCCTGTGAGTTGTACATCAGTCTCCAGTCACATCAATTCATCAACAATACTGCAAAAATTTATTGGGCCTTCACATACATGAAATCTGAATGCGCCTATCTCTATGTGGACCATATTCTGTGCCAAACTAAAGAGCTTGGTTCTCTATCTTTCTCCACTTGGGGTGACTTTCGAGCAGAGTTTGTACGCCACTTCTGTCCCCTCAATGAGGGCCACAGAGCAGTGACATGGCTTGAGTCATCCTCTTACCATCAGGCACGTCAATTTGTGGATGATTATATTGACGAGTTTAAGGATTTGGTGGACATGGCAGGATATGGGAGTGGGCTACCAGTTGTGGTGAAGTTCTGATGGGGCCTCAATCGAGAGATCTGGGACCAGATTGCACAGATGTTGGAAGGGCACCCGGCAGACAATGATATCTATGCTTGGTATGAAGCTGCTTTACTCTGTGATGAGAACCGACTCACAAATGCAGTGTTTAATGCTGCATTCCATGCTCCAACTACCACTCATGCACCCTACACCTTCAATCGAACCCTCCCCCAGTGTAACCCCATTCCTGTCCATCAGACTCCTGCCTGTACCAGCCGTCAATGTCCCAGTCCCAATGGATGTTGATGCAGCCTGTAGCTGTGTGCATAGGTTGGATCTCTGCTACTGCTGTGGGGAAACTGGACACATGGCCAGAGCATGTCCCCATCATCAGGATATTTGCATGCTCACCCCTGAGGGGCAAGATGAACTCCTCCAGGACCTGTTGGTGCTTGTAGATGTCGAGGAAGCGAAGGACCAAGTCACAGAGGAGATCAAGTCAGAAGTTGTAGAGGAGCAGGATTTTTCTATTTGCAATG
Source organism: Tricholoma matsutake (assembly GCA_026075535.2). NCBI lineage: Eukaryota > Fungi > Basidiomycota > Agaricomycetes > Agaricales > Tricholomataceae > Tricholoma > Tricholoma matsutake. Next base: position 7,363,829 of record AP026543.1, on the reverse strand, counting down.
AGTGAATCATATGCCCTTGCTGCCTGTCCATAACCACTTTGAAGTTTTGTCAGTTGAATTCCCAGAGGATGAATCTAATTCCATGACTGTTCCCCTCTCTGACCCTTTGAAGTTGGCTGAAGATGTACCTGCTCTTCCTATCTCTCCCTCTGCCCCACACCCCAGAATTAAATCATGGGAGTGCAAACTACCACACAAATATATCATTGCATCCACTCCCTCTACACATTCCTTGAACCTAGCAATTGAACTACAGACTACCGACACTGGACAGATACTTGGTGTCTCTATGCTCCTGGACTCTGGTGTGACTGGTCTCTTCATCAATGCCCATCTTGCACAACAACATCACCTGAATACTCGCTCACTCTCGCATCAAATACCTGTTTATAATGTGGATGGGTCCCCAAATGAAGCTGGTGCCATCTGAAAGGTTGTAGACCTGGTCCTCCATTACAAAGATCATAGTGAGCATGTCCTTTTTGCTGTCACTCAGTTAGGAAAACACAAGGTGATCTTGGGCTATCCATGGCTTCAAGACCATAACCCAGAGGTCAACTGGCATACCGGGGAGGTTACAATGAGCCAGTGTCCATCCTGCTGTCACACTGGTATCATGGAAGCCAGACAAGAACACCATGGACAAAGGGCCTCAGTACAACGCACTCAGAAGTGTCGTGCCAGACCCCTGCCTGTGCCTGAGGTGGAGTTAGAGGGGGTTCCTGATCTGATGCTGGACTCAGATGATGATGATGAGGAGCCAGAGGAAGTGGAGGAAGGTGATCAGATCTTCTACACTGTGATTTGTCCATCGCACAAGGTGTGTGCTACATTGAACATATCCCAACACCTTGCCGAGGCCTTCACAAAAACAATGCCACTAAATCCTCTACTGATTCCTTGCTTCCTCATCTTCATGAGTTTGGGGATGTGTTCTCCAAGGAATCGTTTGACTCTCTCCCTGTGTGCAAGCCATGGGATCACACAATTGAAAATGTGAGGATAAAGGAGGGAGATGAGTGAAAGGCAGCTTTTCATACCAACTGTGGTCTTTTTGAACCACTTGTCATGTTCTTTGGCCTTCCTAATAGTCCTGCCACCTTTCAGACCATGATGAATGACATCTTCCACGACCTCATCCTCAAAGGCATTGTTTGTATTTATCTCAATGACATCCTCATCTTCACTCGCACAGTTGAAGAGCACTGTCGCATCACATGCCTCATCCTGGAATGACTTTGACAGTACAAACTCTACCTTCATCGGGACAAGTGCGAGTTTGAGAAGACCAAGATCGAGTACCTTAGCCTGATTATCTCAGAGGGTCAGGTCAAGATGGATCCTATCAAGGTGAATGGGGTCACGCCTTGGCTAATGCCCATGAACAAGAAAGAGGTGCAGTCTTTCCTGGGCTTCATCAATTTCTATCAGCATTTTATCAAGGATTTCTCACATCATGCACAACCACTGTTTGACTTGACAGGAAAGGAGGCATGGAGGTGGGATAATGCACAACAGGAGGCATTCAAAAAGCTTAAGGAGATGGTCACTTCCACTCCCATTCTTACCTTTGCTGACAATTCGTGCCCTTTTCATGTAGAAGCCAACAGTTCTGACTTTGCAATGGGCGCTGTGTTGTCTCAGCAGTCTCCGGAGGACCAGAAGTGGCATCCTGTTGTGTTCTACTCCAAAAGCCTTAGTGCTGTAGAGTGAAACTATGAGATCCATGACAAGGAGATGTTGGTAATAATGTGTGCACTCGAGGAATGGTGACACTTCCTTGAGGGTGCCCAACACAAGGTGGAAATTTGGATGGATCACAAGAATCTTGAGTACTTTATGACAGCCAATAAATTGAATTGTCATCAAGCTCGTTGGTCCCTGTATCTATCCAGATTCAATTTCTCCTTGCACCACTGCCTGGGTTGCAGCATGGGGAAGACTAATGCCCTCTCCCAACGTGCAGACCATGGGGATGGCAGTGATGACAATCAAAACATACCTGTTCACCATTCAAGACTGGAAGGCATCGCACCCCATGGCGAGGAGTGGGACATCCTATGCAACATTTGTTGTGCAAACCATAGCAGTTTATGTGAGGATGTTGTTGCCCAAGCTGTTAAAGAACTGAGGAAGGGATCCACCCTTTCCTTGCATGCAGCAGAGTGGGCTGAAAAGGAGGACTTGTTGTATTTCAGGGATCACATCTATGTCCCCAATGACCCAGACCTTCGCCGGGCCATCATATCCCAACACCATGACTCACAGATTGCCGGTCATCCTGGATGCTGGAAGACCTTGGAGCTCACCTCACGGAATTATTGGTGGCCACAAATGTCATGGCTCATTGGTCAGTATTGTCATACTTGTGACCTTTGATTATGCACCAAGATTCCTCATCACAAACCCATTGGTGAGCTACATTCTCTTCCTATTCCAGAGAGTCATTGGGATGTTGTCAGTGTTGACTTTGTGGTAGTCAAATGGGTTTGATGCGGTGATGTGCACAGTTGATTCAGTGGGGAATCACACTCACTTTATTCCCACTCACACCACTGTCAGCACCCTGGGTGCCACCCAACTCTATCTCCACCATGTGTGGAAATTACATGGACTTCCTGGTGCCTTCCTTTCTGACTGTGGCCCTCAGTTTGTGGCAGAGTTCACTCGTGAGCTGTACTGACTTCTGGGGATCAAACTCCTTGCTTTGACTGCCTATCACCCACAAACCGACAGCCAGACTGAGAGAGTCAACCAGGAACTGGAGCAGTACATCCACATCTTCGTCAACGAGCACCAGGACAATTGGGACGATCTTTTCCCCTTGTCCAAGTTTGGGTACAACAACCACATCCATGCTTCCACTCAACAAACCCCTTTTCTCTTAGACACTGGATGGCATCCACACATGGGATTCGAACCTTGCCAAACTCCCTCACACATTGAGATGGTGAATGAGTTCACAGAATGCATGAGGGATGGCTTGGAGGAGGCAAAGGCAGCCTTAGTGAAGGTGAAGGACGACATGGCATGCTTTTACAATCAACACCATTCTTCGGCCCCTCAGTACAAGGTTGGTGATTGGGTTTATCTTGACTCCAGTGACATCTCCACCACACATCCTTCCAAGAAACTTGCCCATTGCTTCCTGGGACCTTTCCCCATTGTCAAGTGTGTTGGAATGTTATGCCTATCGTCTGCACCTCCCAGCCTCCATGTCCAGACTCCACCCAGTCTTCCATGTCATCAAACTCCTTCCAGCTCCCCCAGATCCATTCCCAGGATGCCATTCACATCCACCATCACCGCCTACAGTGTTTGAGGGAGAACCCCAGTATGATCTTGGACAGCTGGTTGCATTGAGGAAAACTTCAGTGGAAGGGTTATAGGTATGAGGAGAACTCATGGGTTGAGGAGTCTGATGTGACCACCCCTCAGTTAGTCAAGAAATTCCACTGATAGCACACTGCTGCACCGTGTCGCATTCAAGTCACTGACTTATGGTCGTATGCAATTTCAAATGCATCGGGGCAATGCATCTTAGAGAGGGGGTGATGTAAGGGGACTAGGGGGTGCCCCATGTGCTTCTCCTATTTTTTACGTTTGTCCTATATTTTTCCCCACTTCATTTCCTTCTATTCTTCATTTTCTATGCTTTTTCCTTATTTTGTTACTAATTTTCCTTTCTATCACATTTGTGCATGTTGACAGTTTTATATTTAGAGGCGGAGTACCCTTTCCAACATCTACCCCTTGGTATGATGTCATTCACCGGCCTTGATCTGCCTATCTCCACATTTTCTATTTTTAGGTTATTATTTGATTTTTGCAGTCTTCACATATACTGGGCATTGGCAAAGGGGTCCTTAGAGTTTTCTCTTCAGATTTCCCTTTGCTAGGTGTGCCTCCAATCCCTGTAATATGCACTATAATTATAACTTCAGATTTCCCTTGCTAGTCTATTAATTAAGTGGCCTCTAAGGTTGCCCTTATAGCGTTGATTTGCAAATTCAGGGGTGTTCCACACTCTGTAGTTAGAGGGGATTCAGAGGGGGTCAAATGATAATCTGCATCAGGCTGGGAGGGCCTGATGCTCGGTGTCAGCGGTGGCAATGAAGGGGACAGCGGGTTCACTTCACTCGTGTGAGTGTCAGCAACAGTGAGCGCTTGCTTGCATGTAATCAGCAGGATGGGCAACAGATACAATCAAAGATTGGACAGAAAAATGACAGGCAGGGGGATGAGTCAACGAAAAGAAAAAATGAGTGCCACGTTGTGAGGCCAGTGGTGAGCTGGTAGCAGATCTCTTTATGCAGCATTCAAAAAAAAGTGTAATCTCAGAGAGATCCACTTAAGGGGAAAGGAACAAGAAGGAACAAGCAAGAGAGATGGTTTTATAAGACTCTAGAGTACTGGATGATAAGGGTGGTGATGGTAATGATTTTAGAGTCGTAAGGATGATTGTGGCCGAAGTATGAGGCCTTTGGTAAATAAGCATAAACAAGAGACATCCTTACACTATTGTTGTATCCTCTGAGACTACAAGCAGAACTGCCAGTAGAGCTGCAGTAGAACTGTGGGAGTAGAACTGTGGGAGTGTTATACAGAAGATAAATGTGTCTATGGCATCTATGGCTGCTATAGATAATAGGTCACTACAGTGTCTATGGAGCACTGCTACATCAGAGCCCTGTAGATGGCCCAGGGTTTGCTGATGCCACTGCTTAGGATCATCACTTTTCTTAGTCACTCTTCAATAATCTGCACACCCTATGAAACTACTCTCAAAATTCATACTCCTGGAAGGGTGTTTCACAGGTATCCGGGAGGTCAGGAAGGTCCCGACTCCCGAGCAGTTTACCCAGCAGTCAGTATCCAGATCCAAGATTTCTAGGCAGTTGTTACATCCCTGGACCTCAACTGTGGCACAAATAGATATGAAGAAGTTAGGCTCAGGTACTGTACATGTTCATGTGTTGTAGATTTCAATATCCATATTGTTTTAAGAGGGACAGTTTTGCATGTTCAGTAAAAATGCTTGTTATTAGTTTATTTCTAAATTATATACTACTGGTAAGAAAACGACATGAATAGTAGTTGCAGAGAGGAACCCAGTTTGAAGCTGGTTTTTTATGAGTAGCAAATAGCCACAGAAAGATCTATTTATACCCAGTAGAATGGACGGAAACCCTACGCAACAGCTTGTTTCGATACCGGGATCGTCAGTCTCGTACGCGTGTGATGCTAACACGGTGCTACCGAAAATCCCTTGGATATGTATAGAGTGCTCCCGGGAATTGTTCGGAATGGTGAATAATGGCTATACTCGTCCTATCTCGAGTCCATCATCTATATTTATTCTACACGTCGGGATATTATGTCCGTCTTCCACGATTGTCCTATCATTGGGAGGGAGATCTTCGGATTGCTAACAAAACGTGAACATACGGCGATAGTAGTTGTTATCTGATATAGTTGTTTCTGTATCTGTTATCTCCAAGGGAGGAACGTGGATGCGTGTCGATACCAATTTTATAATGCGCCCGTTGTCAGATGAGAAGTGCTGTGGCTGTTCCCTCGACACTCACATTGAACCAGAAGCAATCTTTTCCACTCAGTAAGCCATCGGAAGCAAACGGTGTAAATAAACGTGTTTCTTGCCTGCCACATGGGGGCAACTGGATGAACCCGTATTCTGCAGCGATTCGCAATAAGAAAACCAGCAAGTTCCCGCAATGCAATCTGATGAGGCATTAACGGTTGCTGAACAACCGACGTCCGAAACGGAAAGTCGAAGTCCTCATGAACCAGCGGTTAGAGCGAACGAATTCTACTAGTGATGTTTCATCAACTTCTCTGGTGCGCGGGGGAAAAGCGAGAGGAGAACTGCTACTGGATCGTTGGTTGGAACTTGGCCGCGAAATTGATGTCTGGCCTGAACGAGAGTTTAGCTATCTTTTATCTAGTCGGTAGCGCTGAACGCAATGACAGCGCAGTGATGAACGAGCTGCAGCTGACACTTATGTATGTGTGGCACCGTTTAGAAAAATCGCACAGGCTGATAACATTCGGTGAACCCCGAGCACGTCGCTCGGAGCTTGAAGGTTGGTCAAAATCCACACACAAGACAATGGGGAATGCAACTATGCCCGACCTTTCGTCACCTGAATTTACAATAAAGATATGCATCTGCCTCCCGCTGAAATGCCATCGACTGGTGGTCGACTTTGCCACGGACGGCCACACCAGCCCCGATGTGGATGCAAACACGCACCGTTAAAATAGCCCTCAGACGCCGATGCTAAGTGCTTAGAAGCTATCCTAACAGCACAACAGCTACTTCTTCCACATCCTCGTGGAAGAGGCCTCGCAAGTAGGAAGTGAATAAACGGTCAAGCATGGAGCGGAAAAACACGAAGAAGAGCTCACACCGTCGGAACAGCACATAATGTTGAATATCCTTTCGCGTCTCTCGCGCACGGGTAATGAGTACTGCCTCAAACACATGCAATGACAGAAATCTTCTCAGGACGCGACACACCGCACTTGAATCCCATAACGGAAGGCAACTCTCATCATATCACGTAGCCCCCACTGCACCCCCACATGCGACGAGCCATAGAATTCTGCTTATTGAGTATGCAAAGAATTCTGCTTATTGAGTATGCGAAGAATGACGTCATATAAAAAGCCTGCTGAAGGACGACGGAAATTTGCGGTGAAGAAACCAGGGCGGTGTTGCGCACACGAACATCGACTATTGGCACCAGGCCTCATCATAACTCGCTTAAACCATAATGACCAACCAGCTCGTCAGGATTAGAAAATTACAGATGATAGCGTTCATTGTCGACGTTACCTTCGTAGACTCATCAATCAGAACGAAGTTCCGGGTTCGGCGGCAGTTCCCGCAATTGATTGCTTATGACTTCTCGGGGAGCGCCAAGCCGATGACTGACATATTTATAAATGCAAGAACAGTATCTGAAACACATGAGTGAGGCAAGTTGAGAGTCCTGATGCTGAATCAGCGCCGACCAACGTTTATTGCTGGTAGCATCATTTCATCACCTACATCGCTGGAGATGGACATGACGAACGAGCGATGGAATCTGAGTTAATCTAAACGCAATTCTTCCCCGCAAAAGAAGATCCTTTGATAGGTTAAGTAGGTGGGGTGTACCTAGCTGCCAGTTTGTCGTGCTTGGAAGCCTATTGATCCGTTTTTGTGCACGAAAGAGAATCACGATGGGATAAGCTGGAATTAGCCGACATGCTAGTCTGACGAAGCTTAAGCGGAAGCATTTGTATTAAGCTCATGAGGGTTTACCAGAATAACTGGGCAACTAGGGGGGATTAAGCCAATCAGGTGGCCGGGCGATAATGATCACCAAATAAGCATGGGTTCATGAAAAAGGAAAAAACGACCCACAGTCTAGGCGAGAGAGCTTGATATAGACGGACGTGAGGTGCCATGAAACAAACGAAGTAATCGAGGAACACCCGGAAAGAATTCGAAGCGCCGTGTGGGAAATAATGATCGTCGTTAAAAACTACCTGAGGTGTTCTGATGTGTTGTACTGGTAAGAGTTATTCGGCGATCCGCGGTAGTGGCTACAGTGCTGGCCACACCGGAGAAGAATTACGACAACCTTTCGGCGTATGACGAGCGCGAACCTGCGCGAAAAGACACGCGGGGAGACACCGTGGCTAGCTCGGCGGCTTTTCATTCGCTGAAAGGTGGTGTGCAGATGGGGAAGGCAAACAAACGTGCGTTGTGGGGACCCCGCAAAAGTAGTATTGGTATGGGGAAAGGTAGGAAAATCCAAGGTATGGATGAATGAGGAAGAAGAAGGAAGAAGGAAGAAGAGAAATGAGATAGAAAGGAAATGAGAGAGAAAGTGAAAGGAAAGTCAAAGAAGGATGAGTTGAGACTCGAAAGAGGGGAGAGTGGTTGGGGGTCCTGGGAAAAATAAAGGAAGCACGTGGTCGGGATTTTGATATCGTAAAGGACTTCGAAGAATTGAATTTGTTGAGGATATAAATTATAATATATATACAAACTTTCGTATAACGTCAAGTCTCTTCATCCTCGTCCTTTCATGCAGCAATCTTATCGTTTTCCTCTTTCGCCTCCGAATTCAGAACCTTCCACCGCTCTCTCTTCTCCTTGTCTACCAACCCCTGAACTCGCTCCTCAGAACACCACTTCTATGACAGAACGTTCTACAAAACTCCCGAGAAAATCGAATAGAGCCATAACTTTACCCGCTGCTTCATCACCACCCAAACCGGCACGTACTCGTCATCGAAGACCCAATTCTACAAGTTCTTCTTCATCCGCTTCTTCCCCAACCACCCGCGACACCAATCCACCACAATCTTCTAGGGGCCGCAAAGTCGCTGCCTCCTTACAGCTTTTTAAAGAGACAGCATCTGATGATTCCAAGCCCGGCGAACCCTTTTCTAAACCCGATCCTACATCACCTCATGTAAGGCAAGGTTCCTACGCCCCAGAAGGTGATGTCGCAGAAGCCCAATTCGAATTTGTCAAGCGATCCGAGTGGCCAGATCGCGAAGCTGCTGCTGTCCGACGCAAGGGGAGCTCGACCGTCCTTGAGCGAGTAAAGACACGCGAAAGTAACGGTGGTACTCGAGAAGAGGCTTCGCGAGTGAAAGAGAGGAAGCTATCCGCACGTGATAGTGGCGTTCATGAGCTTGCACAATGGCGAAAGGATACCAAGGGGCTGGAATCTGGGAGAGGCAGGAGACGAGAACGCACAGCTGACGACATCGCCTTGGACAAACTTCAGAATGTACATGCGGAAATTGCGGCCTCTATCTTTCATGAACCTCCCTCACCACGCTCACGTGCTTATCCACCATCTCCCTCTCCTTCTCGTCCCCCAACAGGCCGTGTTTCTCAGCCCGCAGATACAAGACTCTCACCAGAGAACTTATTTCAGAAACAAGTACACAGATCACTCACACCGAGTCGAACTAGACCTTCCGTTTCTCCAGGCTCTCATCTTTCTCCGCCGTCCATTTCCCCATGGTCGACGGACGATGAGTCAGCTTGGGAGACCGGTTCTGCGGCGACGTCTACTACGTCCACCCATCCTCCTCCTATTCCGTCCATCCGTGATTCAGATCTTCCACCCCTCATTAACACCTCAAAAGATGCAGACCTACCTCTCTTCTATACTCCCGACAATAATCAGATCAACACGCGTTTGGGTACTCTAGCCAGAAGCGATTCTCTGGACTTGGATCTGGATTTACCCCATATCCCTTTACGACCATTTCGCAATCAAGTAGGTGGACACAGTGCTATTTACAAATTCACTAAACAAGCAGTATGCAAGGTATGTACCTGTTCTTTTCTTTCTTTTTGTTGCATCCAAGATATCACGGCCTCATTACCAGCCTCTTGTTTCGCGGGAAAATCTCTTCTATGAGTCTGTAGAGCGAGAGGCTCCCCCGCTTCTCGGTTTCATTCCTCGATACCTAGGTGTTATGCTTGTCAGCTACCGGCGCGTCCCTAAAGGGAAGCATGGCATCGGGTCTTTCAAAGAGATATCGCACCCCTCTTATCCACCCACCGGACGTACTTCCGCGGATACACCCAAAGCATCATCGACGATCCTTGTTCCTGCCTCGGCTGCACGCCGCAGCACTGTAAACGAGGAAAACGATACCGATCCCGACGAGGCAGAGATGCCGGAAGTAATGCTTGATCGTAATCGACACATCGTTCCCGAATGGGTGTTACGCGGAAATCGGAATCGCTCTCTCTCGTACTCCAGTATCACCGGCTCCTCGGTTATGGCGAGACGCCAACTACAACGCGGATATCTAGGCAGCGATGCGGCATCAACCCCTGAGCTTGCATCATCCACTCCGGTTAGCGTACCCCAAGTCAAACCCAGCCCCCTGGCTCGCTATCCATTTGGATCCAGCCAAAGCGAGGAACCTACTCCTGTCAATTCTCCGAGTCAAAACGTCCGCGCTTTCCCATCCCATGTGGGCCTGAAGTCTATTTCTAATGAGAGCCATATATCTCCCAATTATATCTCGGACGATGATGAGCACTTTCATAGGCCCGCCCTCCGGGTGTTTAACTCGGAGAATACATACGGGTCTTCGCAATCTCCCTGGTTTGGTGGTACTGGTTCTACTGTGGTCAATACACGGTTGAAGGATCACGTCTTCAGCACAGTGTTGCGCCGGTTCCGTCGGCGAACAGGGGGGAGATGGATGGATACGGCGCGAACGGAAGATGAGGGCGATGCCGCAGATGCTGAAGACGATGTGCTGGTTGGTAAATACAGGAACAGAACCCGAAGGCATAGAACAGTAACCAGGGATGGAGATCGACTTCGTGATGTGCAGTCGGAAGCCGATATCGCCATTCGCCGCGTTAGGAGCGAATTATCCCTCCCTAGTGCTGATAAGCTGGAAACTTTGGAATTGCAGCAGGAGAACGGCAACAGTATGCTGGATGTTTTCGAAATGGACCTTGACCCGGTCAATCAGACAACCTTGTCTCCGTCGATCAGTCGAAGAAGAAGTCGCTCACGATCTCTTGATGCACGCCGGACTACGTTGCAATCACCCTTCCAGCCTTCATTCTCAGAACAGGCGTCGATCCCTGAGCGTGCTGAAGAGCACTTCCCTGTCACGCGCCAAAATCATTTTATCCTCATGGAAGACTTGACGGGACGGCTTAAATATCCTTGCGTCATGGACCTGAAGATGGGCACACGACAGTATGGCATGGATGCCACCTTCGCGAAAAAGAAGAGTCAACGCAAAAAGTGCGATCGGACTACAAGCAGATCTTTAGGAGTAAGGGTCTGTGGCATGCAGGTGAGTGTTGAGCACTATCTAATGGGCAAACCCTTGAATGCTGAATGCCTGTCTCGGTCAAGGTTTGGAATAATGTTACGCAGTCGTATGTCACGCAGGATAAATACAGGGGACGAGAAGTCCGCACCGATGAGTTTGAAACTGTTCTCGCCTCCTTCTTGCATAACGGTGAACATCTGCTGGCGTACCAAATTCCCGTTCTGCTTCAGAAGCTTTATGCACTTGCTCGTATCATCAATCGCCTTAAAGGTTATCGGTTTTATGGCTGTAGCATCCTTCTTATCTATGATGGAGACCCCGATTCACAAGAAGCTTTCCGAACCTCCGTTTTGGAACACCCTTCATCCCGTAGCAAGCGTGGAGAATCTTTGGAGCGTGGTCGTTCTTCACACGACCAGTCCGACAAACCTTCGTTGCGACGCTCCAACAGCGATACTACCCTTGTCGGTCCTGTGGGGAAACGTTCAGGTGGGCGAAGAAAGCGAGGAGAAGTCAATGTCCGTGTGGTAGATTTCGCACATACTACCACGGGCAGGGACTGGCTCCCGTATCCCCCCAATTGCCACGGCCTCCATGTGGTCCATGACGACACTTGTCATGCAGAAGTTGACCCAGAAACAGGTCTAGTCTACGCTAGGTTCCCGCCGCATTATCCTGATCAGCCTGATCGAGGATTTCTTACCGGACTCAGGAGCTTGTCTGATGCTCTGGAGAAGATCTGGAACCAAGAACGCATCCACAGGATCAAAGCATCAAGGGATGACCCTTCGATGGTACCACGCCAACTCCCCCCTCTGTCAACAGATGGTAAGGAGATCTTCGACGAGATCTTTGGCGATGAAGATACTGGGATGATCTCGACATAAAACTGTTTTTTCCTCTGGTCTAATCCGAATTTTCAGTTAGTTTATGCCTCTGGCCGTTTTTTTCCCCCTTTCACGCACTACAGATCTCCTAGTGGCACGTATATATATGTAGCTTTACTGCGTCGCCTTTTATCTTTTCGTGTTGGACTTGCTTCGTTTAGCCTCGGTTAATTACCCTCTTTTGTCATGTGATCATTGTCGAAAACACGACGACTCCGACGAGTTTGACAAAGTTTGAGGCACTTACGCGGAAACACCCGTCTGAAGAGAAATCGCCAGACGCGTTTGCTGCATCCTCCCAACGTTTTCCGCCTGTTCGAACAACGGACATCTTGCTTTGGCAATCAGGAATGGATACGGACTTGAAGTGCAATCGTTTGAATTGTCGAAAATCTCTTACAGATAAGGCCGTGGTAGTGAGTGCCGTCGTGCTATACCATATGCAAATATCTGACGCGTTCTTCAATGCTTGAAGACAACTTGTGCGTACGCTAACTGTTGTTTGAGTTAACCTACCCGAACGCCCCCATGATCTGGAAATTTAGGCTCCCATATATTCTGCGGTATGCTCTACTACTCATTTCTGTACGATACATTTATGCGCTGGTCCAAGTCGAATGTGCCAATGAGCTGTTCAACGCAGCTCGGCTGTGTCCAGGTAAAGCACCGACTCTCCCTTCTCTGACATCTACGATTATTTACACTTTGCAAAGCCTGCGACACTTCTCTGACAGAACCGTAACCTTTTCTCAAAGCACTTTCTTCCTTGATTAATTACCTTCTAGTGACGACGTTGTTGTGAGTTCGTGTTGAAGATAATCATGGCATTGCTTCACAACAGTACTCCAGGTGTGCTCTCTGCACCCGTCAAATGACTACAAAACAGTAGGCGCTGTGCATATATAATAGCTTAAAATGATTTTGACACGCTATCCAGTCCGTTTTGTCAGGTCTGTCTCCTTCAACTATTCTGGAGATTTGCACACGGTCTGTATCTCATCCCTTCTTCCCATGTGTATGCGCCCTTAAAAGACCAGAGCAATTTCTTTCTGGCAATACCAGATTTATCAGGAACAGTCAGTTGATTATCAAAGTATTTCTGGTCAAACATATATTTTTCTAGCGCATTTCAACAAGCTGTTGTTCGTAATGTGAACGACAAGAATGCTCAATTGCAGAAACAGCTAGAGAATGTTGTAAGAGAAGGTCAGTTCGCCGGCGTTTCTCAGTTGTTACAAGGATCAATGTTACTTTTATCGCAGCGAACAGCGAAATCACTCTTTTGAATAATAAAGCAGCCGGCAAGTTAGTTTGTTATATTCTACTTGTGACTACAGTAAATTTCAGAACTTGAACGCGACCTCGAGCTCGAACGGCGGAAAATCCGTGAGTTACAGGACGCGTCGAGAGAAAGAGAAAGAGAATACATGAAATTGAAGGTATGCAAGGATACATGTGTGCACTGTAGAAGCACCAACCACTCCCAACAGCAATCACACGACAAGCTCAAGCGCAAAGCTCTCCTCGCTCCGAACTCCGTTGGCAAAGACCCACCTCTTGGATTTGGCGGTCATGTCAGTGATAATCAAGCAAAACACAGGACCTTCGGCATGAACATCGAAAACAATCTCGGAGCTGTTGTCGGCGGCGTTGAAGCCAGCGGAGTCATCGTAACACAAGCCACTCGCCGCTGGCACGTCGCTGATCAAAGTATCGTCTAGATGCAACGAACACCAATCGTAAATCGCACCATGGGTGGTCCCTTTGTCCCTCAGGCTCAAGCCACCGCGTGGGTGCAGCATCGACATCCACCCGCTCAATCACATACCAGAAACAATTCACATCGTCAACCATTTGCCAGTCACGTCGACCGCGAGTATCGATCGGGGAATACCACTGACCACTCAGACAGCGCCAGTGTGAACGAGGTCGAGAATATGCTTGTCAGTCACCAATCGAGCCGCGTACCCATCAGCCATACCGGCTGGACCACTGCTCCCTCCCAGATGAATCATTCTAATCAGCAAAGTAACCTGACTCTCGACTAGAACCTGACAATCACTGATTTCGGTTGACAGTACGACTTCCGCAGACAACTAGACGCACGACAAGTAAGTTTCGGCCAGCAGCAGACATGCGCTCGTGACTGTAGTTAGCAGTGATAAGAGCATTGCTATTGTTCCATTGACGTTGAATACATGATGGATATAACACACGTTGAAAGAAAGTCTGGATGAGGCATAAGTACAGTAGTGGGAGGAAATCATGATATGCAAAGGTGATATAGATCGTGATTGCAAAAAGAATGACTATTTCAGGTCTTTAGTGTCCCATTCTTCTCGTCCTCTAGATACTGTCCTATAGCTAAAATATCCTGTCCAGCGCGACGTAGATACCCAGCGAGTACGTCGCGATCTGCGTGAGGTATGAGTTCGGCAAGCTTATCCACTTGACGAATGAATTCGGGATCAGCTCGGATATCCATTATAGAACCGGCTTCCTGTGAGAGGTTGAATAAAGAAGGTCGACGCGCAAGCCCCTCATTGTTACGAGAGCTTGCTGACGCAAAGGGACTACTGGTTGCTATAATTGTCTGCGAACGCAATAACCTGTTCGAGGGAGCACGAGGACCACCCGGCACAGAAGGGGCATTTGATATGTTTATAGTGCGAGGGGTGGGATTTGTAGGAGGGTTCTTTGTAAAAAGCTTTGGTCCAGATGAAGAGGACGAAGAGACTGGACTGGCCGTCGCTGGCTTCTCTCGTCTCCCAGACGATATACTAGCTTTCCGTCCAAGAGAGGCGAAGAATCCACCAGCCTTGGAGGTCGGCGTTGATGGTACTACAGATCGGATTGAAGAAGTAGGTGTAGCACTGGCCGTGGCAGGGAGCCGTTGGCTTTGGGCCAGTGAGGGGTATGGAAGTGCTGGAGGGGCTGTTGGGGTTATATCGGTTGTTTTGAGCGATAGATCTGTCGCTGTTGAGGCATCCAGTCGCCGGGGAAAAGTAGCCTCCGAAGTCATCGAAGCCCGCGATGTATGTCTGGGTTGTGGCGTGAATGTATTACTGCCTGCCAAAACTGGGCGATTCATGTTGGCTATAATAGATGGTGTGAGTCTGGGAGGCTCGACTCTGAGAAAAGAGATTGATAGGTACCACGAATTTTAGTTTCAATAATCCAATCACCCAAACCTGAATCATACATGTACAGCTCGTTGATTTTCTGTGCGTATATGACACAGCGTTCCCCTGGATTCTTTCGCGAATACACTTCTGAGCAATACATGGCAGACGGATATTGCGACTTGATCTTTAGGCTAGGACGACGAGGCGGTGACGAAAATGGTACTGATGCTGACAACGAAAATGGCACCGGCTCCGACGGTGATGGCGTTCTTGCAGAATGTTGCGCACTAAGTGATAAACGATTTGATGATCTGGATGACCTAGACGACATGGAAGGCGTCCGTGGAAGTGAGGACAATCGCTTCAGATTTGTGGTTAAACTGTTCCTGAAACTCTTGGGCGGTGGACTAGGAGTCTCGTTGCTATTCCTTTGCAACTGAGATCGAGCAGAATGACTGCCGGTCGACAACTCATCCGACTTGCGCCTATCGGTCAAAGGAAGTGGGGACGTGTCATGGCTATTGGTATGCTTTACAGACTCATCCTTGGTACTGACAGGCACGACCGTGATTGGTGGAGCCTCCTCACTTACGACTTCGGGTTTTGACGAATTGCCAGCTTTGACGTGTCTCGAGTCACTGAGTTGATTGTTACTCTGCAGGGCGACTTCTGGCGTTGGCACTTTATCCAATGTCTCCACGCCAGAATCTGAAATTGTCGCGGCTGACGTGGAGGCTGCTTCACGTCGGTGAATAGATTTGACGTGACTCAGAACAGAACTGTTTGTTGAACTGAAAGGCTCGTATGTCAATTCATATGCCAATCTGTTATAATCTTGATACGTACTTTATGGAACTTCCATCAGATTGGCCATTATATAGAGAAGGCACCTTTGGGGAATCCAGAGGTGTAGTTGCAGTTGATTTCGGAGATCTGGATGCAAGCACTGCAGATACAGATGGAGGTAGTTGCAGGGCCTGCTTGACTGCATCGATATCACCTCTAGAACGGGCAGGGTTCGGAGAGTTCAGACGCGGGGGGCGTGGAGGAGGAGGGGTATTGGTGTCGATATTGAATGTTGCCCGAGGTGGAGGTGGTAAAGGTCCAGCTGTAGCATGGATGCCTATGTTCCATTATAAAACAGGACTCTGTTTTGTAAAGATAAATATACACTGACCTGGCTGATAGTGAAGGTATGGCGACGTGTCGGTTGGCGGAAATGCAGTAGTACTAGCTGGGACAGATTGGACAACGATTTGTGGCGCAGAGCCGTTCGGAGTGGGACTAGCATTGTGCGAAGAATGCTTTTCTGTCTGAAAGATTTGCGCTGATTCCAAGCTCATCACTACGGGAGCTGCAACGCGTGCCGATACATCCTTCTCTTGTCCAATCTTCGGTGTGACAATCAATGAATCCTCCGTAGATCGCTTCTTATTAGGTAGTCTCGCAAGTACTGGGGACAGTAGGTTACGCATAGGGTCAGATATGTCTGAAGTAGAACCTGGAGATGATGATCGTGAATGTGGCTGCTGGAATATGGGAGGATGTAAGCCGTCTTTTAGTTTCGACCCCCCGCCTTGAAACGCGTCCTTAGTGAGTGAAGGACGACCTGTGCCTACGATCCCTACGTCTCGTGGGGGTCTTGCTTTGGAATGCAACCCTTCTGAGGAAGTTTTGTGATGTCCTTTACCTTCACGTGTGTTCTTGCTGTTATCATCCGAACTATCACGTTTGATCATGTCTCCAGTGATGGGAGCAGTCGAAGGGGGAGTAAGGTGGGTATACGAATTAAGAGCAGCATCAGGTGGTGCGACTAACGCAAGTCCAGCGAGGTCGGATTGAAGACCTCGTCGCGATCGTATACTCCTGTCGCCATGGGGTTGCGATGAAGATTTTCGTTTGGATTCGGTATCCATCTGGACTATGGCTAGGCGACGCCTATCCGACCCTCCCTCCGACCGATCACCTGAACGCCTCCTGAGTTTCGACGAAGCTCCCGGCTTTGGCCTTGGATCCTTCGAGTCATTCTGCGACGCGGAAGAGTATTCCGAAGATGAGGTGGAGCCACTTGATACGTATTTCCTCAACCCTGGTGTGCGAGTATATCGCTCCTGGTCACTGGCATGGGAACGGTCGGTTGGAAGCGAGGACTGGTGGGGGTTGGAGTGCAGCTTCGTGTCAAGTCTCGACGGGTCAGGTCGTGTCGTAGTCGAACTGGAACGTGAATCGCCTACTATAGAAACCACAACCCATGATAAGTATTTGAGAGAATTGGAACGTCCGGGACTCATTGTCTTGGATAACACACCTGTAGAAACTGACTTATATTGCCTTTGAGAGGCTGTGGACATGATGGATAGGGGGATCAAGTGGAAACGAAAAGTGACGGCGCATACATTTTTCCGCCCTGAAAAGTCATCTGTGTTGTTTCATTACCTTATGACCGATTTGGAGCTTGGCTCTTTCCACGATTCACCGTCCCCCATGGCAGTGCTCTAAAGCAATTGAATTCGATTTATAAGAACATCGCTGCGCGGCATGCCCGTGGCAGTTCTCCATGGGCATCGCCCTCCGAAATTTTTATATAAAACCGTAAACGGTAAACAACCGGCTGCTATGGCCGCCCTCAGGGGGACGATTCGCATTCAAGCTCACATTGACTGTGCAGGGCTCGATATGCCTGGTTGACTTGCAATTCTGTAATTACCAGTTTTGTATTCGATCAATCTATTACGACTGTCTGCGGACACGTCAGGCGAGTCAGATTCTGTGTATACGTAGTCAGCCTTCAGGTACTTTGCTCCATTTTACGGGCGGGTGCTCAATGACGTGGTAGCGACGGTATAGGCGATGATAGTGATCTTCTCCCAAATGTAGTCCTTACATCAACCATGTCCTCCCACCTCTACGAGGTCGCGCTGTTCGGCGAATTCTTCTCCAGGGACCTTAAAGCAATACTCAATCGCATAACCCTACACAGCGAGTCATCGCAATCCATTCACACACGCGAAATCGTGTTTGAGCCTTTCGACGCTCAGCATCAGCGAGATATTGGCACAGAGCCTGTCATTCTCAGAGCCAAGAAAGAGCTTACCGAGCCTGATTCGGGATGGTACGTTAGCAGTGTGACAGGAGGCATCCAGATTCACCGTGCAACCTTGGACAGGTTGTTGTATTCGTATCTAAAGCCTGAATCCGTTCGTGTTCACCCTGAGGCGACGGTGAGGCCTTGGTCGACGTGTCAAGTGGTGGGGGATGCGCTGAGTTTTGCAGCAGCTCTTGGATACGTGTAAGCCTTGTGGTTTTTGAACATAGCCTTGGCTGAAGCTCTTCATTTTCGGATTGCAGGCGACGGTCACAGATATACAAACATGGATACTCATTCAGACGCGGAGCGCTGGTCATTCTCATGTTCCAGCAAGAACAGGTATGTCGGCACGAGGCTGTCAGACTAGCGTCCTATATGATCTTAACACACTACAAAGGTCGATCCGAAAACACAACAGCCTATCCCTGCTCATACAGACACATTGTGGGAGATGGAAGTCAAGACTGCTTCGCCCATCCGTAATACACAAGAGACGCCGCTCAGCCACGCCGTTGATGCAGTCCTCGAGGTGCAGCTCCTTATGAAGGGCTTGCTCGATCTCCGAAGGCAGGACCTTTGATGAAATGAATGAAGTACGGGCTATTCTGGTTCGTCGCCCGAATCACCCCAGTCAACCTCATCATCCTCAGTGTGTTCAGCCCACCTTCCATCACCCTGCATCCGCTGTAACATCTCCAGCAACACGGAAGGATCCACGTCTCCATCCTGCTCGTCGTCTGTGTCTCCCTCGGCATCCTCGTCTCCAAGGTCATCATCCACCAATATCGTGGTTGATGGAACTTCCTCGTCACTCTCTACATATCCGCCCAGGAGAGATAAACCATTATGGGAAGTCTCTTCATCTTCCTCTTCATCGCTCCCATATCCTCCTACAAGCCCGCTTATGGTCTTCTTTCCTGCCTTCACATTCAACTTTCTGCGCTTAGGCTTCATTACACCATCCCCTGACAGCTGAGTAATAGCCCCCTGAGTATCGACTACTGTTCCTTTAAACTCTTCCCACAATTCTATCGTCGGAAACTCCACGAAATGTGTATGCCTCAGCAAGAAGCCGAGAGTCTGTGACATGTCAAAGCGATAATATGCTTTGCGACTTTGGGAGCTCGACAGAACTATGGCACATGGGTCCATTTGTGCGGTCATCACACACTCGGGTGGGGTAAAAGACTCTGGGTCGTCCGCAGGTGGGAAAACGAGGGACTTTATCCATTCGGGACAAGCACTCTCTTTCTTCGCATTGTCGCGTTCCTTCACGTGGGATTGAATCAATGCAAGGAGAGGTGTGTTGATGCTGTTTCTGTGGGTCAGCATCACGAAGGGCGGTTCCTGGGGCTGCGAGGGAATAAGTGGATCCACAGGCTGGTGAAACTTGAATTCGATGGTCAGGAGCGCTGTATGGTTCCTAGAAACAAAGAGCGAATACCAATGTATTCAATTTTACTATTCTGATAAGGAATAAAGAACATATACTTGTAATCCCAACTTGACTGATTGACTTTCCGTCTCTCCATACCCATGGGGAGCAAGTCCATCTCAATATCGCGAGCCTCAAGCTGCATCTTCAGTAGGTCTCGTTTGGTCACGCCCCTCCCCCGCACATGACCGCCTCTACCTCTCCCATCTCTACCTCTCCCCCTTCCTTTCGCACCATCCAAGCCCCTCAGCCCATATCCACCCCTCACGATCTCCTTCCCCCAATCCCCCACCCTCCGCCCGGCATCCTCCAAAAACCCATAATCGTTCATCATCGTGCCCCAGCCGTACTTGTTCAAAGGCACATATGCCACTTTGTCACGCTCCCCTGAGCAACCACTTGTGCTTTTGTGGGATGTAGAGCACGGTAGAGAGCAGGTACGCGCCGAACATCGTGGGCAAGTGTATATTGAGTACCGGCGGTTACATATCGCGCACAGTGGGCGGGGAGGGCTTGCTTCAGAATGTGCAGGTTCAGTAGATGGAAGAATATCAGCCATTGGATATAATAGAACGCTCGTCGGCGGTGGGCCTGGAAGAAAATAGCATCACATGACCGACTGAAAATAACTTATTTAAGTCACTACAAATCTACCAGGTAAAATGTAAATGGTGACTCGCATCTCAGATACAACTTGTACAGAGTATATTGCAGTAGGATATACAAAAGTTATTCCTCTGCGTGATAACATCGATATAAGGTATGAGGATTCCATTGCTTGTGCATTTCCGATCAAATGTCATCCATACCGAAATCGATCTCAACTTTCTCTCCTGGCTTGAAAGCAGGCAGACCTGCGAGAAATATAATCAGCTCTGATAAAAATGCGGCATGAAAGACTATACCAAGGTATGGGCACCCTGCACATCGAAACGCGTCCCCAAGGAAGCAACTTCCACAACTGCTGGTCGCCTTTGGAGCAGCCTTGGCAGCATTGATCAAGCGCTGTCTCTCATCCTGAGCTACCGCCCTCGCTTCTCCATCTATTGATCCATCCAACAACACAACCTTACTCGCCTGCCGTTCCTCCTCCTCCAACTCCGCGAGTCCGCACGAGCAGCCCTTACAAGCCTTCTTCCGTCGTGGAGTCGACGCTGACACTGGCTCACATGTAGGGATGGGTCGCACTTTGTCAGCAGATGTAAGAAGTGCTTCAGGATCGATCATGGGGCCGGAAGGAGAACTGGAAGCCCAAAGTGCTTTCTTCGTTGCAGGATCCGTCTTCGTGCGGTTCACGGACTTTGTCTTCAGGGAGAAGGAGAGCCCGGGGGTGTATGCTGGTTTCTGTGCTGTGATTAGACCTTCCTCTGGAAGGACTGAGAGGACTGTGAAACCTCCGAGAATCAGTTCGGAGCGGAGTGTTGGAACCTCGGACGAGATATGGAGGTGTAGCATGCCCAGTGGGCCAAGGCCTGACAGTAGTTGGGAGAAAAGTTCTGATATGTTGGGCAGGAGAGTTTCGTAATCCGCGGGGGCAAGTGCGACATGGATGGAGAAGTAAGAAGGCTCCAGTGTTGTCGCTGTGCAGACGAGCGATGTCAAGCGATGTCAAGGCAATTGAACCTTCCTAATGACATTCCACATACCTCCATCGACCAGTCTGTCTACCAAAAGCTTATCTACATGCCGGGTTGTCTCAAGCTGGGAAATGAGTGCTTGATATTTCCCATCCTGAGCCGTTGTAAGGGAGCCGATCACCAATGATGACCCCTTAGTGGCACTAACGGCTGTACCGACCCTAGAATCCACATACGACAGACTTGTCGCTGTGGGGGACATAGTTGAGAGCTGAGATCTGAGAGGAGAAAGGAGTTGAGTCGTCCGTCGACTTATGACTTCTTTGTAATTTTACATAAATTTTACATAAATAAAATTACGCTGACTCATCGTTTTACAAATAAAATTCACAACTGTATAATCCACTGTCCAGCTTGCGACATAAGCCAGAATTACGAATGTACTCGATGCTAAAGAAGAGAAACACAAAAAAAGTGAAATTTCACTGCTGCGGGGGTTGTTGTTGTGGTTGTTGTTGGTGCTGCATGTCTCCAGGGTTTTGGGGAGGTTGCATATGGGGCGGTATTCCGTGCATGACAGCCTCCGGATTCATGGGAGGGGGCATAAGGGCACCGCGCACACGGAACAGCATCATCCTATACCACTCTGGGTCTACACCTGCCTTTTCTTGCTCCTGCGTTATTTGCTGCAGGTGGCCGATCTCTTTCATCCAAGCCATACGCCAGTTGACGTTACCATGTTCGTCCACCTCGACATTCTCATCCACGAGCATCGGGGGTATAGCAGGAAATCGCATACCCGCCATCATCGGGAAGTTGGGGTCGAAGCTAAGAATATCGTCAACATAGAAAAACTAGCACAATGCACCCTGCTTACTATGGAGGAGGATAAGGACCTTGCCGACTCGGACCTGCGTCATCCGGATGCATTGGTTGTTGCGGAAACTGAGCGTGAGGGCTGTCAAATGAAACATCTCCCGGGTTGTAATCTGCATCTGGTTCTTCGGAGCTGCGCTTGCCCCCCTTGGGCTTTTTCTTGCGAACTCTGTGAACGCCGGTACGAGGATCTACATTATCGTTGACAGTCCAGTAAGAACCCTTCCCACGGTCTGTTAGTGGGCGCGGAACTTTCTCAAAGCAAGGATTGAGCGACAAGTTGTGGCGAACAGAGTTCTAGAATCAACATCATGAGTATCGTCGTTGGTGGTCAAGTGTTTGTGAATGAGCGCAAACTCTCCACAACAAATAGAGCCAGTCAAACAAAAACAGCGCGGTCGCGTTCAAGGGATACTTGGGCACATCCGTACAATATGAGTGTATGCTTACTTTCCATCCGTTAGGGGCAGTTCTGAAGTAGGGGAACTGGAGGTAAAACCCGACAACTGATAAATAAAGATCCGCAGAAACTGCAGAGTATAACATACTCGTGACTCAATTGCATAGTAAATATCTTCTAACAAAAGCTTCTGATTTGGGGATCCCTTGATGGCGTAGCTAATGTGTAGAAAGAGTAAATCAGTGAACAAAACTGACAACTATGGGTTATGCGACCGCAAAACGGTCAAAATGAACGCTGCTAATACATACCGAATGAGAGTAGAGTAGGGATAAAAGGGCTTGCTGCCCGGAGGTCCATCCCTGAGTGAGTCGAGGTTGATTGGTAGACCGCCTGTGAGGTCGCTTTCTGGCGGATAATACGAGTTCCCCGACATATCTTGGCCATCGGGCATCATTGGAGGCATTGCTTGAGGTGGAGGTTGCTGAGACATTTCGATAGGTTCAAAGGTTCGAACGTTGTGGTGGTGGTTGGGAGGAGAAAATGAATCGGGACACGACGGAGCTTATGTCAGAGACGTGGGAACTCCCCACTTTTGCGCACGGACCTCACCGCTGTCCAAAAGCCTCCAAACTGCTCATTCCTGTCTTCAGGCATTCTAACCGTGTAACGGGATGTAGAGGTTGAGGAGGAAGGGCGTAGTGTGTCTGCAGCCACTGGGTTCAACATACGCCGACAAGGATCCAAATTGTGGAAGACACGATAAAACACTGACCAAAGTCTGTATACACAAACAAACTTCTTCTTCGACTTACCCTGCCAATGTTATATGCCTGATCTTCTACGCGCGCCTCCTCTATCAATTCGACATCTAGTACTGACTTCACGCTGTACATCTCATCTTCAGCCCAGTCTTGATCTGTCTCGTGACTCTTTAAAATATACCAGTCCAGAAGTTCAACTACGTGCGCCGCCCCCTGCAGATGGAACAATTTGATTTTTACCAGCCATACTCTAGCTACATAGCCTCATATCCACGATGCGAATCTGATCCCGGTTTGGAATTCCCCCAATAGTGGCGTTTGAGTGTGTAGACCTTGGTCCGACGCTCGACATCTGCTCAGTCTTCCATCAATGTTTACAACTAGGAACTTTTCCATTCTTGGGAGACGACTACTTTGACCCTGCTAAAATGAAAAATAAGACCACTACCCTAACTGCATTGATGTCTGGCATGGTTTATTCGGGATATAAACGGGCATCAACTTGTTACTTGAAAGTTGACAGCATTAACACTAACCGATTATTTGGGTTCTATATAACACAAGGGTCGCAATCACGAAGAACTTCATGCCATTCTCTCCTCCTTGACTTGATCCTGCCAGTGTAACCTACATTCCATGGTCGCGGTTACGCCTCCGTACAGATGAGGTTGAAGCTATTTCCATCTACAATCTTGTCAGAATATACCGACGTGAGTTCTGCTGCATTTTGCTTTCAACCTGATATATTTTATATTTCCAGTAGCCGCAACTGTTGTCGCTCTTTATGATCATCGTGAGTTTCCTTCGCGGAGATTCAATCACCGACTCAATTTCTTCGTAGTCATTACCTTTGACCGGGAGGCGAGTGAATCGGTCCTCAGTGATGCCTAGCCCCTTACTTATCCTCGTGCTCCTTACTTAGGTCTAGCTAGTCTGGGTAATCATCACACTGTCCTTATCGTGGATTCTAGTTGATCGTCTTTCGCTATCATACTATAAGAGCAAGCCGTGGTCCGCTGCTAAAGTTATAATTTTTAGGGGTACGAGAATATAATATGCACTATATTGCTTTAAAAGATGCTTTTGTCACTAATTTCTTTATAGATCCGTTATTTCGGTAGTTTCTTCCTGTTGTAAGTTCTTATTCTTCTGTATCACAAGAGTTATGTTATCGACTCCTGACAGCGCGGAAGCTCTTGGTGAGTCGTTCATTTTGTCAGTTTATGGGTGTCTGTTGAAACAGCACAGTTTCCCTCGTCAAACCTCCATTCAATCGGGTGAGTATAGATTCATCCAACGTCTGGGTTCTCATGATTGTTCTAGTTGTGAGTGTTACCTCATGACAAATTGGTATCTTGATCTCCAGTTTCTGTACAGCTGTAAGAGGGGATGATAGTGGTTTTTAAATCTACCCAACATATGCTTTCAGGTCGGGCATGGTTCGTCATACAAGCCTGTGGTACCGACATCGTCATTTGGTCCATGCAATGTGAGTTGTTCTATCTGCATCAAGCCCTTGGCTCCTTCCATTAAACTGATACAGATATCGTCACGGTGTTGTCTCGAACATTCGCAATGTATCACCATTGTCGAAAAATTGTGATTCCTTGCTCGCTCTGCTTTGCCTCGGAAGTGCTCTTGATATCTGCGTTTATTACTTTCTCGTTCCATAAAGTCCAGTGTGCGTGATTCGGAGTGTTAAACTTTTTCTATCTGATGCAAATCTGATGGTATATTCAATTAACCAACCTGTACACGCGCAATTCACGATCGGTCGCGCTACTGGTGGTCAGAGCGCACCTTTCTTCTGGCTAAATCGTCTCCCACGTAAGCCCTGAGCTTGTGATTAGCCAACCTTTTCCTGGATGCAATTCTCACGGTGTTCCAAACTACGCGATGATGTTCTGGATCCCGGCCGTCGTGTTCGACTGTATCCTATTATTGCCCTCAACATTTATATCAAACGAGTGCAGGACGTCGCCGGATCGAACCTCCCCAGAAATCATCTATGGAAAGTCCTTCTCATCGACAGTTTACTCTACTCCCCTATGTACGTACGCCACACCATCCAAGCTTCGCATTGGTTTTTCTCTAAACAAACTTAGAACAGCGGTGGCATATCTAACAATTGGAATTGCGTGGATGAGCCTTCCTGTAAGCTTCGAGCGCCTAGGAACTGGTGGATTCTAAGCGATACTAATGCCACTTCGTGACAGATTCGCTGGCGTAATCTCCTTTCAGGATTCTCCCTAGCAGGGACCTGCATCACGGGTACCAGGCTGATGCTGAATCTGCGAAGAGCGTATTATTTGCCCTTGGCCCTGAACTTAGGTCTCGATATCGATGGCGCTTTGTCTTCTCGTTAGGATTTGTGCCAGTGTACTGTACATATGACAACGAACGGTCATTATTCGGGAACATCTGATGCGGCGTGCGTGCCAGCGTTTCAACGACATCCGCACTGCATCGTCCTGGGAGGGACGAAAAACCTGAATACATACTGCTCGACGTTTATCAAGTACGCTACCTCGAGGTTCTGCCTAGGTGAGGTGATGTGCTGTCCCTGATTTCATACTGAGATGCAATAAAACAAGTATATAACGCTGGTCGACATAATGTCTTCGAATATTCATCCTACGGCTTCAGACTGCAGTGCTAAATTTTGGGAAATAATTGAATGGACCATGTGCTGATTTATTTCTGGCGGAGAGGGTTTACATATCCAGAGCGAAGTCAAACATGCCTGTGTTATGTAAAGAGAATATGTATTCACAAAACCCATACAGAGAGATAGTGCGATATGCAACCCAGATAGACTGGATACCAACTCAGGTACTCAGATACTAGGGTATCTCTGTTAGCAGAGTGAACAGCACAAGTAAGCACATTTTAAACACTGTATGAAGGTCAGAACTGAACATTCTTCTAGCTGTCAAGTTGACTTGCCCATAAGCGTACTCCACCTCATCAACCCCAGCGCCTGCTGCAAAGGGGCCCGATTGGTCACGAGGAACTGGTCCTAGCAGTTCATCATCATCATCGACATCCACGGCACTCGCATCATCGAGCCCAAATGGCAAGACAGGGCGAAGCCCACTTCCCGAGCTTGACCGACGAGCGCTGGCCGGTGATTTGGGTAGAGCGGCCATCGTTTTGGGGCTCATATGCTTGGCAAAGAATCGAGTTCAGCAACAGCATGGAAGATCCTAATCAACTCACCTCCCAATTGTTAAGGTTCTCGTCTACGACATCGTGGTCTTCGCGGTTGGTGTCCAGGCGAACATCATCGCCGAGTTCCCCAATTGAGACAATGCTTTCACTGTCACTAATACCATCCGCCATGTGTGCAGCATATTCAGGCAGTCGGTGCCACGCGGAAGTACCGCCAAACAACGGGCCATCGGCGGATTGTTCATCGGACCAGCCAAGATCCGACAGATATTCTTCGTATTCCTCTTCAAAGGCAATATCCTCTGTGATGTACGGAAGGAATATTGACGGGTCTGGGGCGTGGGAACGTGCGGGAGGGAAAACATCGGAATCAACTACGTTTGGTGTTCCTGATGGCCGTATGAGAAGCTCTGGCCCAGGATGCAAACCCTCCAAATGATGGGACATGCTAGTAGATCTTCTGTGAAAGTGGCTATGCTGATTCGCAGTCGCTACCGGGCCATATCTCTTGTTATTATCTAATATGGTGTTAGACAATTCACTGAGTGTCAGCCTGAAGGACTAACAGAATTTAACCAAATGCCGAAGAGCTTGCTCTTGAGCCTAGCATCATGGTAACTAAGCCGCAGGCATGTATCATCACATATGACTAACCTGTGCATCTGTGACGTCGTCGACCTCCGTACCTGTAAGCCATTCATCGCGGAGATCTGGCCGGCAATTCAGGTAGATCGATGTTATTACCTTCATATTCGCTGTAGACGGAAGTTAAAAAACTTCGATACGCGCTTATTTTTCAGAGCATTACTTTGCCGCCATTTCCGACCACAGAATGGTACTTGGCTCTTGATCAACTTCAGAACATGCAGCTGCAGCATTGGGTGCATCACGCGAAGGACTCGTTTCAACACAGCCTGCCAGTAAAACAATCTACGATTATTCCTCATCAGGTAAACTGGATAACCTACTGAGCTTTTGTACTGGACAAGCATCCAGATACGATGAGATCGACCCTTGGACAACTTTTGCATAATCTTGGCAAAGTTGATGGTCGCAAAAAAGTTACGCCACGAGTACTCTGTGACTTTCTCCACTTCTTCGTCGAGTTTGTTCCCATTGGGAAGTATCACGGTCTTCACCTCCGTGTGTCGTGCAGGGCGCGGCATGTTGTCCTCTGGGCGCGACGGCTGCGGGTTCTTGGAGAAATTAACAAGGCAGTACCGGAAGAAGCTATGTAACAGTCAGAGCTGCGAGCTGCGCATAAGTATCGTACGTACTTGTTGTCCGGCGAATCAGCCTTCGACACGACAGATGCGGAGACTTCTTGCAAGCCAAACATCTTGAGGATCAACAATAGACAGTTAGTATCAAGAAGGTGCTGTCCCAGATGATGAAATTTCATAACATCTAGCATGCAATCTCAGTGTGACACACCTCAAAGTATTCGCGTTGACTTACGGGAGACCTTGAACCATTTCAAGACCAACAGGAGAATGGCGGAAACGGCCTTCGACGTTATTTCACGATGGCGTGTTACATCAATCTCATCCAGGGTAGGAGGTGGAGCAGACGGTTGCTCCAGAGCTATATCATCACAATACAGTCATTAGAACTGCGAAAAAGTGAATCGAAGGGGAAATTTACGTGAGCCCACACCGGGCGGAAACACTGATGATGTTGAAGATTGAGGAGGTTGCATGCTTGTACTTGCCGAAACAGTTGCCAGCAGAAGTTTCAGCAGGACAAGAACCCAGCCAGACAGGACGGGAAGTACAGCACTCTAGTGAATAAGCATGAGTTCTGGAGCGAGATTTTTTAATGCAACCGCCTCACGTATATTTGCTCGACCCGTTTCAACCGCATCAAGTCCTCCTTCCGTTCTTTTGCCTTTCTCTTTTCACCGCTTGTTTCCGCCTCTTTTAGAACAGCAGTAGCTTCCGCAATCTTTTCATCTAACAACGCAATGTCTGGCAGGGGTTCTGTAGCATCTGGGTCCTGTTGAATGCAAGATGAATCAAGCCATTTGAACGAGAATTGGCATCTTATAGCCACTCACATTCGAGGTAAAGGTAGATGACTGGAATTCTCCCTCAGTACCTGGCAAATGCTCCAACCCAC
This sequence comes from Tricholoma matsutake, assembly GCA_026075535.2. NCBI lineage: Eukaryota > Fungi > Basidiomycota > Agaricomycetes > Agaricales > Tricholomataceae > Tricholoma > Tricholoma matsutake. Next base: position 7,335,540 of record AP026543.1, on the reverse strand, counting down.
TCTCAGCCGTCATACAATCCTCCCTTGTACGCCACATCTGCCAGAGGGAAAGACTGATATACATATGTTTATTATAAAGGCGATTAGCTTCGTCAATAGCAAACGGGATGAGTTTTGCACCCCTCCCGAGCCGTGTGCGGGAGAACGGGAACAAGAATGGCCTGGTCTGATCTGTTTGATACTGCTGTTTCTTTGCTTTAGGCGATGGGGGCGGTGAGGGTGCTGGAGTTGCTGGCTGTGGATTCGTCCGGTACCCATTGGAATATTGATGAGGGAAGTGACTGTGAGGACCCGCGGGGAGCCCAGAATGAGCAGAATCGGAATCATCGTGGTGGTAGTGGTGGCGTATGGGAATAGGAGAATAAGCTTGTGCCAGACGTGAGGTGAGAAGTGGCGGGTTTAATTTTGATGGTAGGGAATCTGGCGGAGACGTCTGTAGTGGCAACGGTTGGTGCGTAGGAGTAAATGTTGGATATTTGACGGATGTTTCCTGACGGAAGGCCTCGATGTCAAGAGGGGAGGCTTTGATCTTGTCGACTGATATCATCAGATGGGCTTTGTGGTAATTTAATGTAAATTGTACCTGTATCTGCTATGGGTGGCAAACCTGCTAGCTCGCGTGCCAACTTTTTGACGCGGGCATGTTCACGGATGCCTCCGCAACATGTTAATAATGTCTTCCAAAGAACCAATAAAAGCTATTATATGAATAAGAGGCAAAGAATAAAATTTGGTAGAAGTATTCACGGACCTTCTTGATTGGATAGCCTTTTGCACTCTTGTCACGGAGTCCAGATACAACATTAAACAAGTAAACGGGTAGGGGAGGATCCAGGCTCACTGACAATGAATTAAGCATTCTGCAGACATGGTCCATGGCTGACTTACTGAGTTCATCAGCGAAATCGTCATATCCTTTAAAGACCTCAATGAGGTGATACAGCATGCCAAGATAAACAGATATCTCGGTTAAGACCTCTTCGACAAAGTCAGCCTTCTCTGTTGCAGTTATATGAAAATGCGCCGCGTCTTGATCTGATAGGCTGCTATGTACAATCTTAAGTCTCAGAACTTAAGATCACGATATTTCATAAGAAGAGGTACCAGAGAAGATCATGTTTGGAGCTTGCGATCTTTATGGCTTCAACGATGGTGCTCATGCCATTCGCAGACCGCACCACTTTGCAGTTCTCGAATATCCAGTGTAGTTGATGTTCTGGAGATACCGTTTCCCCAAAGGTGCCTGACAAAATGCACGAATGAGATGGAATTTGTAGATGGCAAGAGCATATGATATGCACCTTGTAGCACATAGAACAATCGACGCGCATTGGTAAAACGGATTTCTGCATCGCGATGCTCCAGACTTTCCAGCAGTAGCTCAATGTGAGCTTTACGTTGCGAAAGAGGTGCTTTTGTCCAGTCTACGTATGCAACAACATTATTTACGAAACAGCAGAGTGTTACAACACACACCTGCAGTGAACGACCCCTCCCAAGCCTTAAGGTTCTCTGCAACCTGCGGCATCTCGATATACGAATAAAATTCCTCAATTTCGTTCATCACAGTGTCTTCATCATCGTATACGAAGTCAAACCAAGATGGCTATAGCAATCAATGCACTCAAATTTACCCAGTAGAGCAACGTGCTTGAAACCTACTTTGGGTTTTAGCGCAGGGGCACTTGATTTGAGCTGACCTAGGGTGATAGAGTCGGGCCCCATTAAGCTCGATCCATTGCTGTCTGTCAAAGGACCACTCATATTAGACGGTAGTTGAGGAAAGGCCCCAAGTCTATATTTGTCTTGGTCATCTCAATCAAACAATCCAAAGTGCAGGGAACGGCGAATTCCAAGCGATCTAGGACTTTCATGATCGATATCTACAATCTCACAGGAGCATACATAGGTTTCACATGTATGACTACGCCATCAACTGCGCCATACTCCCCACTTGACACAGTTTCGGAGTTCCGGCCATGGGGTATGACGGCGTGTCCGTGTCACCGGTAACAAGTGTGACATGGTTAGGCGTAGGACGGCGTAACGCTGCGTAACGTCGAGTCAGGTCGGACCCAGATTGATTGATGTTACGTAAGCGGTGAAAAGGGTTGAAATAGAAAGTCAAGAAAAGCCAACTTTCCAAATCTCAGCCACCACCAGGCGGATTCGACCCTCTTCTGTCGATTCTGGTTGCTAGGTTTCTGCGGCTTAGCTTTCATTTACCCGACAACTAAGGTAAAGACTGAAGAGGGCCGATTCCCCTTCTCCTAATCCCCTTTGTCTACTAGGCTTAGTGACCAGCAATATCTCCTGTCTTTTTCTTCTATTTGGTTCAACAAAAGGCACGCCTTTGCTGCGCGTTCGCCATCTCAGTTGCAGCTCGTTTACGATATTCGCCACGACCTTTCTCTCCACTTTTCCTCAAGGAGCTCTCTCTAGATCAGAGTCTAGCCGCCTTATCCACGTATTTCGTGTTTAGGCGCTTTTCTCTGGTCTATCTCCCACTTTCAAATGCCGGTTCCTGTTCCTCGTCATTCCAACCCAGTCGCCCACCCAGTCATAAAGACATCCTATTGTGGCGACAGCCAGATCCCCAATCTAGCTCACACCTTACCCGCAGCCCCAATAGGCCCCCCACCCTCATACGGTACCCGTGAGCAGTGGATTAGCTCGTTGCCATCTTGGAGGAGGACAAAGCCGCGCAGGATTTGGGAGGACGACTCGCACCTTTCTGACAAACGTGTCAAGCAGGATTTTTTATTGGGGTTGACTGCCGCGGACAACGCGTCAGTCATTAAAGGAACACACGCTGACGCATGCATTCCGCCCTTTTCTACTTTGCTCCAAGCGCCGAGTCAGCCGCCCGCTGAAATACAAATGACCTCCGGCCTCGCGGTGCATCACGGACAGTGGTGTGCCAGTTCGCCTGAAAAGGGTCACGACTGCATGATGGTGGAAGATCAATTTAGAGACATCCGTCCCATCGGACCTACCTACCATAGACAAGACTATGAACGAGGCGCCTTCACCCCTATCTTCGAAGACCAATCGCCAAAGATGACTAGTCAAGACATGGACTCCAGCCCTCTCGAACCCCTTACCCCCTTTGGAGAATTTGTAGACCGCGCTGTTGCCACTGCTCATTCCTCCGTAGACTATGAGGCATTGGCGAGCGCTGGGGCTCCTCACGCGGTTGGCGTGTGTGTACCTCAGTGCTATGAGGAAACGCCCTCGTATCAGATAGCTTCTGAACAGCCCAAGGAACCCGCTCCTGCACCTGCCCCGGAAGTTGTGACTCCCAGCGCCACATCAGACTATAAGAAGCTTGCGGAGCCACTTTCTGATTGGATCGCTAACTACGTGTGGAAGGTTTGCACCACAGGTCTAAGCGTCCCCTCTTTGTTCTCCAGATCGTCGTATGTTCTCACCCCCTTCATTTGGCTATGTCACCTCTGACTCTGTTTTGCATTAGTACCTCCTCTCTTTATCCGAAAATGCCACCTAGCCATCTGGCGGCATCTGTCCATTCTCTCCTGCTCTCCACCCTCTTACAACCCTCCGCGGTATTCCTAGCCATCTGGTACATTGTGCGATTACCCGTATACTTTGGTGCTGCTGAACTCGCAGCAGAGTATGTGAAGGAAAATCGGTTCAGGATTGCATTGCTGGGCACGGGGACCGACAGCGAAGCAATGGAAGCAAGCGCCCCTTTTCGTCTCATTGTTCTGGGATGCATGCTCGCCAACAAGTGGTTGGACGATCACACCTTCTCTAATAAGACATGGTTTGACATTTATCATTCTTTCAGTTACCATGGTCTTACGTCAGATGGCAGGCACAATATCTCGAATGTTCCCATCCATGCATTGAATCGGCTGGAGTCGCTCACGTTGGACATATTCGGTTATGACTTAACCGTTCCATCACGCGACTGGTCTCAATGGCTTGCACATGTCATGTCTTATCACCTCTCTTTGGCATCACCTACCCATCCTCAGCCTATCTCTCGGCCTTCCGCTAACCCATATTCGATGATTCGGAAGTCTATTGATGAGATTATCAAGGCATCGCCTGCCAACAATTCGTCGCTGCCTCAGCCTGTATTCATCGGGCTCGAGGAACGCAAGCAGGTGAAATTGGAGCAAGATCAAGCGGAGGCCGCTGATGTTCTCGAGATTGATCTTGATGCAGATGGTCCGCTTCGCGAAGAATACCTCCCCAAACGCCACGTTAGCGGTGCAGGTTCCATTCGCAGCACGCGCAGTGTACATGGCCATGGAGATAATACGACAGAGCGGGATCAGCGCAGTGTCCGAGAGGTGGAGAACCCCCTACCCCCTCCGGCGAAGTGGAGTCCTGCGGGTGATGAACCCATTCATCGAGAGAGAAATAGAGCCAGTGGGCAGTATGTTGCTGTGCAGCCTACTGTCTACCCGGTGACTTACCCTCAATCCCTCGATTCCGGCTATTCTCATCAAAACTGGACCTCCGGGGACAATTACAAACCCCAGTCAGCATATGTCTTCAATCTGCCCGTCCCCATCACTCAAGTGCCATACAACCCCTACCCATACGTCCCTCCGCTCACATTCTCGCATTCCCGTTCCCAATCTCATACCTACGAACAGGAAAATATGCAACTTTGTGATCATATGCGCTCGTACTCACAGTCACTGTTCGAGTACCGGTGCGGCGATGCTCGCATGACTGCAAACGAGCTCACAGGCCCCGAGGCCCATCCTCTATGGATTGGATCTGGCCAACACTCATATTACGGCTCCGCTTTTGCACCCCTCACCACCAATATCAACTTCCAGTCGACCTGGCTTAGGACCTGATCTCACTCCCCAGACATCCACCTCTTTGCACCGTATGCGCCGTTATCTCTTAGACTCCATGTTTATTGCTGTCACTCTTCCCCATACATTACTCTCGACATTCGGGCTCGCATGCTCTTGCCATCGCGACATATTTCCTGTTCCTTGCCTCACACGGGCGTTATACTTCTTTCGCTTGTGAATATCCGACCCTATTCTTTTTGCCCTTCTCGCTGTCTCATATTGTTCCGGGCCCTCCCAAATTTCGATGACATATCCATCCTGTCTATAGGGACGGCCCTTATTACTGTGTCGGAAGGCTCCCTCGATTGCCTCCAACAACCTTCCTGCTCTATTATGGGAGAACAAGTAACAAACCATGTTGCTTTCCAGTCTGCTGGACTGTTCACCCATCTGAGAATGAATATTGTCCAAGCCGTGCTTCGGTATTCAGTCTATCTGCTGCCCTGCTCCGACTTCTTCATTTCAGATCTCATGTTGATGTTCACTACGATGTTTAACGCCACTAATTTTCACCCACTGTCATCGGTATCGGCTTGTTTCTCAATCCATTTTTATTCATCCATGTTTAACGAACCCTGCTGAAAACATTACAAAAACATACACCTTCCCTAGCTTGGCTTCATCTTTCTGTGCATTTGATATTCATCTTGACCGTTCACTCCTCTACCCCTCATCACACCCCTTTCCTTCGCCACTTTTATGTGCCATTATTGGTCCCCTCATAGGTAAGTAGTTATGCAGATCTTTTGTTTACATTGTTAGTACTGGATATGGATGCAGCATACTTCTGTCTCCAAAATATAAGTCTCTGGTTGCACATAAACAATGCTAAGTATTTTGGAACACTGAAAAAATACCCCAGACAAATTTTTCTTGTTCCTCTAGTTTGCCTATAGTAGCATAAAATTATTTGTGTTCATGGTCATTGACATGATTTTCGGCACATTCACTACAGAATACCAATGAATAATATTCAAATACCATCTTTTCGGGGTGCTTTGAGCAGAAAACTCTTTGCTCTCATGTAGAAGATCGACTAGGAGGAAGGTTCTTCAGCGAACCTATGGCACACCTAACTGGTACTAACACATGTGCAGATTGTGCAGATGTACCTCATCACAGCCCACCTCCTATCAGCAGCACTGCCTAGAGATCAAATTCTCTCATTTCCAATTTGATGAAATGGTTTCAGGATATTTGCCTCGGAGGCCGGTTTGCAATTATCCCTCGGAAACTCCGATCACCTCTGGCCTTTAGTATTTAAGCTAGCTACTTTCATCTTGTATTAGCAGTTTGTAAATCAACAAAGTCACCCACTTAATTCCAAACCTGTTACACTCCAAATCCTCTTCTAAGTCTACCTCGAACTTTAGCTCATCCTCTCCAGAAAACCTCCAGACCTCTGACATTCCTCCTTACTATTGTCTTGAAATTAGGGTACTTGACGAGGAGGGCACAACTTCTTATAAGTTGAAGCCAAGTCTCCTCTCCTGTTCAATCCCTTCCTTATGGAAGGGAGTGTGTACTCCCAACACTCAGCGTCTGAAAATGTGATGAAAGTGGTATCGCTTCAAGGAAAGATACTCTACTAATACAAATGTTTGTGTAAGTAAGGAACTAGACATGTGATCGTAACATGTGATCATGATGGACATGTGGTCGTGATGGACATCTGATGTGTGATAGTGATGGTTGTGTCATCATCATGGTAAGTCATTGTAAGAGAAGCCGTTCTCTTACACTCTCCCACATTACAAAAAATTCTGTGTTCACCGATCCTTCCCCTCCCAGTCCTGCAAAGCCTTTGTTTCCAACATTTCTGACCTCGGCAACCATAGGTCCACATCAGGTCCATATCCTCTCCATCGTACCAGATATTGCCTTCCCCTCCCCCTTGGCCTCTCATCCAATATCTTCTCCACAAAATATTCTGTCGCTCCACTCTCCATGATGATAGGTCCTGGCCACTCCATCTTCCTCCCTGGGAATAGTACATCGTCGTTCTCCGTGTGCTCCTTCAGATGTGCAACGTGAAAAGTTGTGCAACACGTTGACGGCCCTGGTAACGCTAGTTTGTAGGTTGATGTGTCCGGGTAGGCCTCCAGGACTTCGTACAGCCCATCCCATCATGGCATAAACTTCGCCACCCTTCCGCTTTTCCTTTGCATGTAATCTCTTCTCCTGTGTGCAGTTTCCAGCATGACCTTGTCTCCCACCTTGAATGTGGGATCAATGCTCTGACCTTTGTTTGCATGGTGGGCCTGCGAAATCTTCGCGGCCAGCAAACAGTCCTTCACTCCCTCCACCTCTCCATTCACTCTTTCCACCAACTCCCTGGCTCACTCCATTTCCTCTGTCATCACCTCCTCCTCTCCTTCTCCCCCATCAAGTACTGGGGGCAGCAATCTTGGTGATCTACCTGTCTTTAATATGAAAGGCGACACCTGCATCAACATGTTCGTCGTGTTCATGATGTCAAAATGCACTTTAGGTAATGCGTCCACCCATCCAATCTGATTTTGTTCAATGTGGAACTGTAAGCATTGTACCACTGTTTTATTCATTCGTTCTGATGCCCCATCTGTCTCAGGGTGATACACCGTCGACATCTTGTGCTTCATTCCTGTCAGCTTCATGAGCGATCTCCAAAATTTTGACACGAAGACTTTGTCGCGGTCGTTTATCACTTCTAACAGGCACCCATTTTCACAGTACCATCTGTTGAAAAACAAGCTGGCAAATTCCTCCGCTGTCATGTCCATTTTGCAAGGTGCAATTTGTATGTCCACCCCAAGCCTATCCATCATAGTCATGATGGCGTCGAAACCATTGTCCATGGGCAATGGCCCTATGAAATCTATCGCCACTGAGTCAAATCTTTTATCAGGAATAGGTAGTGGGTGCAGTGGTCCCGGCGTCTTTGCAGTGTTACTTTTGTTTCTTTGACATGCCCCACACCCTGGAATATACACACTGATCAGATCTTTTTGCATGTTTGGCCAGTCAAGTTGGGCCCCAGCTTAGCACAGCACCTGTTCACCAGTTGCTTGCATCACAAGTGACGAAAATTTTGTTGTCACCAGGTTTAGTATGATCAATTACTGTTAGACATTTGCAGCTGACCACAAGAGCTTTGGTAGCCTCGAACGCCACCTGGTGAGCATCAGTCCAAGTGGGAAACCTTTTCTCACATTCTTTCATGGTTAGAGGTGTCAGGATGCTGGTGTAATCCACGAGGTGGGGTAGGAAAGCTGCTATATACTGGACCAGTCCCAGGACACTGCAAATGTCACTCGCGGTCTTTGGTACTGGCCATTGCAGTATCTTCTCTACTTTTGACGAGCAGGCTTCAATTCCTTCTCAGGAGATGTGGTGACCAAGGAACATAACTTCCGTCAAGTAAAATTTCGATTTTTTTGAGTTACAGTATAGTCGTGCTTCACGCAAGGCATCCATGACAAGTTTGACATGCTCGGTGTGTTCTTCCAAGCTGTTCAACCATATAATGATGTCATCAAGATAGATGTGTGCGAAGACTCCAAGGAATTGTTGTAGGGCGGCTGTCACTCGTCTTTGGTGTACTGGTGGCATGATCCGGAGTCCCTGTGGCATTACCATCCACTCATAGAGATCCAAAGGGGTAGTTACCGCTGTCAAAGTGATGCTACTGGGATCCATTTTAGTGTGGAAGAAACTGTCGGTCATGTCAAGTTTACTCCAGATTTTTCCATGACCGGCATCTGCAAGAATGTCATCCACGCGTGGTAGCGGGTGTGAATCCGTGATGGTGTTGCTATTCAGCTGACGGTAATCATTTACCCATCGTGGTAGGTCTGTAGCATCTGCCTTTGGGACTAGGAATGCTGGAGAAGCGTGAGCCGACAAAAATGGACAGATACAGCTTGCATCCAGGTGGCACTGTATCAAGATTCCCCAAGCCTCACGATATTTATGTGGGCAGGAGTAATTCCTAGTAGTGATAGTTTTACCAGCATCTTTCAGCGTAATTTTGCAGAGGATGGAATCCGGCATTTTATCGACATGCAGAATGGGTTTGAAAATGTCACTGTAAGATTCTTTGATCTCTGTGCACAAATTCAGCAGCTGTTCAACATGTATTCTGATTGCGGTGATGATGTCAATGCCGTTTACATGTTCACACGTGGCGTCTATTAGAGGTTTTCGAGTTTTACATACAATTTTAAGTTGTTCAAAGACTAATTTGTGGTTTAATTTTACATTCATACGTTCTTTGCGAATATCAATTTTTGTTCTGGTAACTAAGTGTTGTGGTACAGGGTGTAGTAAATCAAAATTGCAACTGTGATCTGTAACTGTTTCGTTGTGAGCATCGACAACGATGTTGTTATGAGCAAGGAACGGTAACCCTAAGATGACTGGTAGACACAATTTAGGTGCTACAAGTGCATGAATGGTGCGAGCGGAGTAAAAATTTCTTTGGTCATGCAATTTAAGTTTTACCCAATGGGTGAGAGAGACAGATGCCGAGCCAGATGTTTCGTCAAAAAATGCACCAGAAACGGGAAAAGGATGTGGTAATAAGTGAGTAGGCAAGGCAAGACGAGACACGAGGGATTCTTCGATTAGAACTGCAGGGGAGCCGTGATCAATTAGCATGGATACTTCGACACGAGAGAGAGAAGTAGTATCAAGGCTATCAATAGTGCACTCCCACATGAGGTGTGGCATGAAGTAAGGGACGCGAGTGCTCACCGAGTCGTTAGAGTCGCGAGACAAATCACTGTCCCCACCGCTGAGGATAGAGCTATCGTTCGGTGGATACATGGCGGCTATAGGATACGCCGACATTCCTAAGATGCTCACCACAGGAAGGGCCAGTGGTGTTGCATTGGGCTGAGCAGGCGTAGATGATACCACGCCCATGGATGTAGGGACTTCATCACAAGGGATAGGCAAGCTTGGGAGTTTGATATGCTTTTGGGCTTCATTGACTGCCATCATTGAACGCTCGATGTATCCATCACTGCTCGGGAAATCACAAGGGTGCCCATCAGGCATGTAGAAACCTCAACATTTCTTACACCCATTGTAAGTCTCAAGGTATTTCCTCTCGTGATCGGTGAGCTTGGAAGGACGTGAGATGGGGGAAGAGGTTTGCATCTTCGTGTTGGTCTGTGCTTGAGCAAACGGAGCTCGCCTGGAGCTATCAGAGAGGCCTACTGTAGAGCTGGAGCATTTCAGGCTCTTTGCAGCCTCTTCAGCATCGCATTTGCGGGCATTTTGATCTTCGATTAATTTCTGATCAAGTTTAGTCAGGGTGTCGACAAAGTTTTGTAATTTCGTTTCAGCTCTCAAAACATCAGCAGCTGCTTTTGCAATAGCGGCCGCTGCAACGGTAGCTGCGTCTGGGACAACAGGAACAGCAGCAGCATTGGCTACCACAGCGTCCTCTGTTTCTTCATCCGATGATTGGTGATTGTCCTTCCAATGGTCAAAAGATGCAGCGAGTTCGGTAGAGATGTTTGATTCGATTTGCATACGAAGTTGTAGAGGGGAAAGGTGAAATTGGGAACCCTTAAGTAAAAGATTGTCTCGACGGAGTGCGTCAATGAAATCTGCGAAAAGTGTTTTGTTTTGTTTGGTAGAGTGAACTTTGTGGGCAAGGTCTTGTTGCCATCGTTTAGGCAACCAACGTGCGCATATCTTAACCATGAATTTGATGAAAGTTAGTTTAGAAAGGATGTCCTGCTGAGACTGGTACCAGTCCAAGAACAGTGGGTCCTCAAAGGAATAAACAATGTGGTCCACGAAGTTCTTGGCTTTGAGTCCTTCCTTGTTTTGAAGATAACCCTGAGCGTGATGTTCGAAACGGTGAAGTAATTCAGGTGTCATGTTACCGGCCGATACCATGGGCTGTTTGCCGTTGTTCAGGCTGAGGACAGTGGTGGCAGCGGTGGTAGTCATGTTTGTATGAGAGTCACAACTTGATAGTCATCTGAAGCAGAGGAGGAGCCTTGTCTGTGTTTTGACAGCGGAACAGGTGGAGGTGCGGCTGTTTGCACATCGTTTGTTGCGATGGAGGCAGTTGTCGCTCGTCTGGCTATATGCGCATTATCTGAAACGGCAGTGGCAGGAGGAGTGGCGAGAGGCAATTGCGTGTTGTTTGCTACAATGGAGGCAGGCGGAGCTAAAGTGAACGCGGTGTTTGCGGTGTCAGTTGGCAAGGTGTTCCTCGCCCTACTATGAGTAGTAAGGGGGAGTAAGAAAGACGGTTTTTGAGACAGTGTTTAACTGTCACAGTAGCCTTATTTTACCCTGCTTTTGTATTATCACCTCTAATTACACGTCGTTGTCTTGTTATTCTGTGTGATTAGTTGTGAGTTCCTCTTTTATATCCTTTTCTTTCCCTATCTCTAGTGTTGTCTGTCCCCATTAAGGGACAGGCTTCCACTTTTTTTTTTAACTCAAACAACAATGTTTTGATTGCCGTGATTTTAATAATGGAAGTGGGTAGTGGGGGAAAAAGGGAGGAAGGTGAACAATCTATAGATGGTAGTATATAAGGTTCAGTGCATCAGTGTGTACAAACAAATATCAATGGATGATGTAAGCCAGGCTTACAGTGTTCACTGGTAACAGGCGAAACAAAACTGGTGGTGCAGGACACTGGAGAACAAATGTTGGACATCAACTTAACAGCTCAATATATAATGCACCATGGACGACTCAGCAGTAGCAATGCCATCCATGGCATTGCTATGAACATAGCATTACAGGCCAACTGTCAAAGCATGTTTGGATATGCATTGGGATGTACCCTTGGCCCTCATACTGTCTCTGCCCACCCAGACTTTGTCAGGATCTTTGGATGTGTTTCCACACTTCCTGGGTATTATCGTGAAGCTATTGAAGTCTGGAACATCTCCAACCCCAATAAATCCTTTGTTGAATGCTCCAGTGATACTCTCACTGTTCAACCCTATAATGATAAGAAGGTTGCAGACATTACAATGGACACGTTGGTCAACCATCTCATCGTCCATGGAATACCCCCTCAATGGATTGATCACACCTACACCTTTGGCCTGCACTTCCTCAACCACCAGTCTCACCTACGAGCTGGACCATTTCAAGACCTGTACTGTCGAATGGACCATGAACGCCACCAGCGGTTGGCATCTGTAGGAGTCCTGCTGGCCATACCTCAGTGGGATGGTTGGTGGTGCCCCACATATGACAACATGACCCAAATTCAATATCTGATGGGCTTAGAAAGTAATGGAATGGGTAAGTCGTGTTTCCTGGATTTTGAATGGCTTCTGGCCAGTGCCCCTGCCATATTTCAAGAGCTTATGGGAGATACCTTGCAGATGTCCTCCACCACTGATAATACTCAACCCGGGAAAACCACCTAAACTACCGATGAGGCAATCAATGATATTTGCGATCGGTCAGAGGAAGGTTGCGAGTCGTTCCGAATGTTCATGGCCCAACCAATGGAAAGATGACCAGTTGGTACTAGTCATGAAGGTAGTGTTATGAGAGACAAAGGCATTCGGCGCGGTCTGATCGAGTATCAATCGATATCGAGGGCAATCGACGAGATCGACGGCGAACAAGTTTATCGTTGATGGTCAATATGTGAATTCTGGGGACCTTTCGATAGGTTGATAGTATACGAAGGGTGCGGCAAATGGCTATGAAGTGTTGGAAGGGTTGCTAGAGCTAATGACAAGAGGATCGAGGGAGGATCGAGGACGCGACGATCACAGAGGTTTCTCATTGATCGAGAAAACCCGTAGAGACTTAGATCATTTTAGAAAGTTGATCGGATGCTTAGAACTGTATACGAGACGATATGTGAAGACAATTTCTTGTTATTTCCAAGTAGATACTACAGAGTTTTATATGTTTTAAAGAAACTTCCTTAAATGGAATGAGAAACATGTGTAGAACATGAGGCAAAAGATATGAGTTGAGGCACAAGGCCATAAAGGAGACTGGAATCCAAACAAGAAAGATATATATATCATATGATGAAAGAGTAATAAAGGGAAAGAACTAAAAGAGGCTGTCCTTTGTGTATAAACTGTGCTAAGTCTCGCAATAATGTGTCCAGCGGGTTCTGTGCGCGATAGGGACTTGGAATGAGGCTGACCTATGATCAGCAGGTTTGAGAATGAGTTGGAATATGTCCTAGTGCATGGTCTTCCACCATTTAGATAATGAAGGCTGCGCCCGATGTCACTCATAGTTTCTCAATATTGATCGATGACGCTCGATGATGCTCGACAATGCTCAATCGCGGTTGCAGCTGTTTGAAGTTGATTGGGGATGTTCAATGGTTGTGTAGGGGGATCTTAGGGGCTTTTGGGGTAGTCCTAAGGTTGTGCAATGTGGGCTCTTGATATGATCGATGTTGCTGGTGATGTTTCGACGTGGTCGATATGATATCGCGATCGATAGACTGGGTCGCGCTGTGTCTGGGACATTGTAGGAGTTAGCAGATGTGATTAGAATGATGCTAAAGTGGTGAATCGGTCCTTGAGCCAAGGAGACGACCTATCACCATGCCTTGGGCTAATACAGCCATGATGACGACCAGTAACATCGACCCACACATCCCATCTGCTGTCTCTACCAGCATGTAATGTTGATAGGTCCACCTTGTCGTTCAAGCTTGGAAAACACATCTACAATCATTGCCAAAGCTCTATGAGTCTCTACAGACCTCTACAAAGCTCTATGAACCCATACGAACCCCTCCAAAGTTCTACGAACCTCTACAAGCCTCTACAAAGTCATGAAAATCACTTCAAAATTCTTCACAACACCTCAAAATTCTTTGTATGCCTTTGGCCACCATAATACAATTCCCCCGACCTTCGTACAGCTCATAATATACACTTGGAACATCATCGATGAGTTCTGAACCAGTTTCAAGCAATATCGCACCAATTTCGGGCCACAAACGAAGTCTGAAGAAACTTTTGAAAATATTCGAAAAACCTTGAACCTCGAAAAACATCTTCGGACACAGTATTTCCTATTTGAACAATCTTCTGATGCATGCTGGACACATGGGACACTATCTCGAGTATATCGAACACATTTCGACCGCATATGCATGCATACAATCCACTCAAAGCAGTTTCCGATGTTTTATTCAATTTATAACAAGGACAGTCTGCTTTTAGCTATTCTTTCTTATTATTTCTTCATCATGTGTTATATTCACCCTTTCTAGTCTCGCTTTATTGTTCTGATATACTTCTATTGTCTTTTGCATTGAGTTTTCCAACATGTTTGCATCATGTTCTCTAGCCTTTTTAGGTAGTTTCTTTATTTTATATAAAAAGATGTACTAGATACAAAGAAAAAGAAGAAAGTTGTCATCTTCCTCCCAGATCACAGTGATTTGAGAGTTTAGTTTAGTCTTATTCAGTCTGAAGTTTGGTGTTTTATGCTAAACTTCTTTGAAAAACCTCGAAAAATATTGCAACACCTCGAAAAATATTGCAACATCTCGAAAATCATTGCAATGTCTCGAAAAATATTGCAACTCCTCGAAAATCCTTGCATTATGCTATTTTTGCTCTCATTTCCCTCGATTTGCCTTTGCTTTGCTTCTACTATTTGTCTAGTCCCCTGATCTTGCATCCAAACATATTTGCACACTCCAAATTCATCGATCTAGCCACAAAATTCCTCAAAATTCCTCAAAAAAAAAAACCTCAAAAAACCTCAAAACACATTCTTTTAGCTTTGAATAGCTTCGACAAGCAGTCCTTTTATGACTATTTGATGGTCGGTCTAACAGGTAACATCTAGAGGGCCTCGCATCCTTCCTCTAACCTGTATTATACCATCCGAAGCCATTTAGCAGGTTTTGTTTGGGTTTCTGGGTTGAGCATCATCAATGTGTTGAGTAATCATACTCAACGATTGGTGTGATGGAATGGCAGTTGGGTTCTGGGACAATCTTTCTTTTTCTTTTATTTTTATCTCCACACATGCTCTTCCACTACTTTAGATTCCCTGTAGGCAATCTCAAACAGGGGTGTGTAATGGTACATCTACACATGTCCATATGCCCAGGGACTATGTTTATCCTTTGTTGATACATGTTTGGGACAACTACTTCTTTACTTATGACACATACACTTAGCTACCAATTACACTGGTTTCTGCTCAGTTTAGTGCAAAGTAAGTCTTGAGTATTCAAAACTAGTAACTAACTGTTACACCCCAACAATGATTGAGTTGTTGGGGCCCTAGGTATTTCTTTGTGGTTCTTTTCTTTTCTTTTTCCACTAATGAATGTCTTATTTTGTTCTTTTTTAGGTTATAGCTGTGTTACAACAATGAGATGATGGTGAAACAACACACCCACACCACTGCTGCAAGCAACTGCTTGCAGGGTGGATAGCAGAAATTGGAATGACAATGAAGAAATGGCACACCACCCACACCCAGCCTCATGAGCCACTGCTTGTGGGGTGGATTGTGTGTGGAATGACAACAACAACAACAACAAGCAACAGCAGCAAAACAACAGAATGGCAACTGACAACTGGGAGGCAATGAGGATGAGGGAAACCAAATGAAAAAGACAGCTCAAGAGATGTTGTTGACGTCTCTTGGGCCACAGGTATGTTTTTTTTCTTTTTTCTTTTTTCTTTTCTCATTTCATTTTCATTTTACTTACTAACAAACTTTTTAGGTACTAATTTTGATTATTGGCAACGACGAACAGAAAACACAAGAGGGAACAACAATGGGACAGAGGGGAGAACCACAACAGGATGAGGGGGAGGGAACAACAATGGGACAATAGGGCAGGGAACAATGACAATGAGGGGAGCAACACGGAAACCCAAGCAGCATCCCCAACCACCACCATTGTAAGTGTGCACCCAGGTGTGCACTGCAGATCAGGTGTGACCACATGATCATGTTTGCATACAGTAGACAGTCTTGTCATTCCATACCACCACTATAGACTGTGTTGCCCGTGTTTTAGGGCCTTCTCTGTCATGTTTCCAGGAGACTGCACATCTCCATCTGGTGACAACAGGACGATTCAACTCCATGCACGCTTGCTTCATTTCAGAGCATTTTCATTTCTGTTTCATTCCGGTCTACTGTTATTTTGGTCTTCTATTCTCTGTCAACTGTCTACTGTTCCCTGTCATCTGTCTTTTGTCTTCTGACAACTATCTACTGCTATTACCTGCCTACTGTCCACTTTTTGGCACTATCACCATGGGGAAGAAAAAATCAGCAGTGAAAACAGCACCACCAGCACCAGAACCAGCCATGTCACTCGACGACAGGCAAACACAAACAGAAGAATACCTCACAGTTCAGGTTCTCTGTGTGCAACAGCACCAGCCAGAGCTCTACAAGGTCCATGGCATGGGGACAAGAACAGACATTCAATACGGTGAAGGCCACAATTGTGAGGACACTGCAGAAGGGAAGGGCTTCCATCTTTGAAGAAGGGAGAATGGAGGGATATGAGAATGGAGTGAAAGAGGGCAAAGAAAGAGGAAGAACAGCTGAATAAGAGAAGTGGGAGATGAAACGAGAGAGTGAGGAAGCACAGACAGAGCCGACAAAGTGTACAATAATGGACTCCAGCACCCAGATCACCCCAACCCACACTGTTGATGCCATTATGCAAATGGTTACCCAATGATGAGATGCCGCGCCTACTGAACGACATGGGGATGTCAACTGAACCCCCCAGCACCTGTGAGACTGGCATACAGGCCAATGAGACATCCACCAGCCTGTTGACACCACCACTATGTGCCACATCACTGCTGATGATGCCCACACAGCCTCCATCAGCCACATCGACACTGCCATCAATGACACCATCATCATCATTAACCACCACAACCACCCTGTCCCCTGCTCTAAAATCACCACCAGCACCATGCAAACAACCACATTCACTCCCAGACCAACCCACAGCACTCCTGTTGAGTCCCCAGCCCCTCCATTTCCATCCTGAGCCTCCCCTCACAACTGCCACGTCACAGTCGGCAATGATGGCAACCCCTGCTACTACCACCTCTGGAACGACCACTAGAGATGCTGCTGGCACCAAGACAGCTACCACCACCCCAGAGATGGCTACCCACGCCCTTGACAGTCCACGATGACTGTCCACAGCCCAGCAAATGGAGTTACAGGACTATGAGGAGATGTGTTCATCAGAATGTGTCATTTGTTCTACGGACAAACCCTACAGCCCCCACTGTCCTCAAAGATGACCCATCCGGCCTCCCACACCACCCTGCCCCCCCCCCCAGCTTGCCCCCATTATCCACCACGAGCCCACCACAACACATTTGTCGACGACGATTCAACCCCTGGCTCTGCTCCACTCAGAACCATGGACTGCACCTCCAGAGCAACAGGACATGCACCTAGACCCACCTGAGCACCCCCACAACGCATCCCAACCACCCAGTATGCCCCAGACACCCTGTAAACACACCATTTCAGTGTTGTCTGTGTGGTACACCCCACCTGCATCACCAATGATGCTGTCTTCACCTGCTACACCCTGCTCACCCCCCACTGCCACTGTTTCATGGCCCCCATCTCCTGCCCAACCCCTTCTGAGCCCAGTACCGCCATGTTCGACACCTGTACCCACCCATTTAGACTGGGCAGAAGACACCATGTCAATGCCAGCCCCACCCAGCATGTTTCCACTGCCACGGGATCTCTCGACTCTGAGGACTGGCTGTGTACAAACAATCATCTCTCAATGATCCATAAGTTTTCTCCCCCCCCAAAATGGCTGAGATGGTCATGGGCTAGTCTGAATAGTTGTTCTCATAGGTTCTTGTGTTCCGGTATGATAAGTCTCCTCCCCACAAACAGAAGTCCATTTTTGAATGTCATTTCAAGCTTTGGGTCAATCATCTCTTTCTTTAAGTCTTCCAGTATCCCTGTGCACCACTTATTTTTCATATATCCCTTGCATATGTCCAAATAGAGACTTGGGTTTGTCTCGATATTCAACATGGCTCCCACCGTTGTCTCCTCTTTTTCCTTTTCAGTCATCCTGGACAACGCGTCCACAACTGTGTTATCCTCCCCCTTGATGTAAGTGATCATGTATTCATATTGTGAAAGGTATTCCATCCACCTAACTTGGCATAGTGAAAGGTCTCACTGTCCATCAAAATTCTGGATTGTCTTGTGGTTGGTGTAGATGTGAATGTGTGTTCCAAGTAAGTCGACCCTCCATTTTGTTAGCATGCACATTATACTGAGCATCTCTTGTTCGTGCACAGGATAGTGTAACTCTGCCCCCTTGAGCTGTCTGCTACAGGCCTCGCTGACTCCCAATCCTTTCCGAATGACAACACTGCCCCCATGCGCCGTTTGCTCGCATTGCAAGTCACGTAGATTTGATTATCTCCTGGACTGTGGTGATCAATAGTAGTTAGGCAATTGTGGCTGAGGACCAGTCCTTTGATCACTTGGAACACGTCCTGGTGTTCTTTTGTCCAAGCGGGGAAGGATTTATTGCACTCTTTTTTTGTCAGCAGGGTAAGTATTGCCGTGTGCTCTGCTAGCGCAGGCAGGAACACACTGATGTACCTCACCAGTCCCAGGAATTGCCTCACTTGTTTCGCTGAGACCAGTGCCTCCCAGTTCAGTACATGTTTGTCACAATCCGTTCCTCACCCACTCAGAACCCGCAACCTTCCGATCTTTTCCGCTTTTCCTAACTCAACTCCCACCGCCTTCATTCCGGCCCCTTGCACTGCCCACACTGCTGTGCACCAGGCCGCCGTGTACAGCAACCACGGCTGCCTTCCAAGGCTGCCATCTAGTTTTGCAAATTTGACTACGGATTCCTGTGCGGCCTCCACTAGGCAATTTATCTACGCAGTTGAGACACTGCCACAGTTTCCGTTTCCATTCTGCTCTTGTTCTGGACTCTAGTATTTAAGCTTAGTTAGTTTCGCTTTGTATTCCTCAGTTCATATATCAACATAGACTCGACTTTACCCTGTCAATCTAAAACCTCCTTCTACTCCAACTCCTGACCTCTAAGAGTCTGAACTCCATTTGACTCAACCTCTAGTTCCCCTCTGAAGTTCTAGTCTCATCTGAACTTAACCTAAGTCCCTCCGTACTCCTTCCCGCATTCACCCGCACTCTCCTGCTCCTATCTCTAAAACCTCTACTCGAAATTAGGACACCAGACAAGGTGAAGGGCGCAGCTTCTTACAAGCCAAAGCCAAGTCCTTTTTGTTACCCATCTGCATAATCCACTACAACCCGACAATCTTCCACTCTCAAACACCTGCTGGGTCCGACCGGATTCCGACGAGCCCTTTTTGGATCAGTTCTTAACAGTATATATGAACTCACACTTCACTCATCTCTTCTCCTATGACCTCAACTGAAACTCACCAGCGCACAACCAGAAACTCTCAGTGCGCCGGTACCATTCCAGGGATCTCTGCAATTCAGCGATCCACACTTCCTAGCCCATGACCTGCCTCAACATTCGGAGTAACTTCCAGACCTTCCAACATTTTCCGACAAATTGGTTTCAGAGCTCCATCAATCAGTGCAAACCTCATGTCTACTCAAGCTCAACAATCTCCTGTGAATCCGGAAGAACCCTGACCCACGACTCCCCTTGAGTATGTAGGGGGCATCAACCAGCCTGAACCCTATGGGTTGGAAGATCGTGGTCTAGAGGACGGACCTCCCAGCGGACCCGATGACCCTAGTGGTCTGGACAGCCCTGGGGGTGACCCCGATCCCAATGATCCTGACAATCAACCTCCCGCGGGGGGAAACCCTGATCCAGGGGATAGGTTCATAGATGTTCTTTACAACCTCTCAGAGAGTATCTGCACCCTCCGACAAAATAACGCACCCAAGACCGAGAAAATCAAAGTTCGCAACCCCAACACCTTTGATGGCTCCAACCCAAAGAAACTTAGAGACTTCCTAGTCTCGTGTAACCTTCATTCCCACGACCGTCTGCACATATTTTCTTCTGATGAGAAAAAGATCATATTTATCCTTTCTTATCTCAAGGGATCAGCTCTCAGCTGGTTTGAGCCCAGTCTTAACGACCCGACCGATTCCGCACACTGGATGTGGGATTATGAGGCTTTTCTCACCAAACTAGAGAGTAACTTCAGCCCGCACGACCCGCTCGGGGATGCAGAAAAAGCTCTTTCCGATTTAGCAATGAAGAAAAGTGGTCACATCACAAAGTATAACGCTGACTTTTGGGAATTAGCTTCTAGGGTCAACTGGAATGAGGCAGCCCTTTGTGACCACTATTTCCGTGGTCTTCCACTCCGACTTCGTATAGAAGTCCTTCAGGGTGGTAAACCTGACACCCTCACAGGACTGCGCTTGAAAGCGCAGGACTGTGACAATATCTACTGGATGCAGGAAGATGAAACCCAGTTCGAAACTAAGAATTCGGGGAACTCTTCTAACCCTGTCAAGAAGGACAACCCCAAAGGTTCCTCCCAATCCACCAATCAATCCTCATCGAGCTCCCCTCGGGGAAACTCCTCCAACCAGCAGCCCTCCACAACAAAGAACACTTCCAAGTTGTCCATCTCCGACAAGTTGGGGAAGAATGGCAAACTTACTGCAGATGAACAAGAACGTCGCATGCGGGAAAGACTTTGCCTCTACTGCAGTGAAGAAGGGCACATAGCAGGAAACTGCCCGAAGTCTAAAGCCGCAAAAGCCTGCGCATCCACTGTAATTCCTGATTCTGCGAACTCGGAAAAATAGTCCGCAACCCTCAGGATACAGCCATTGGGGCTGGGGGTTGCATTGACCTTACCCACTTGGCTGCCTATGTCCGTCTCAACATGTCCGCTCTTTCCGACCCTGACTCCCTAATCATCCTCTTAACTATTCCTGACCTTTCTGCCCCTGTCCGAACCCTCATTGATTCCGGTTCATCCCACTGCTTTCTTGACTCCTCTTTCGTGTTGAATAACCAACTCAGCACGGAATCCATTAACCCAATCGGTTTACGACTCTTTGATGGATCTTGCAACTCCACCATAACTCAAGTCACCCAACTTCCGGTCACCTTTCCTACCGGTGAAATGTTCAATCTGTCATTTTATGTAACCTCGCTAGACTCTTCCTGTTCCGCAGTACTTGGTCATAACTGGCTGAAGCAATACAATCCGTTGATTGACTGGTCTTCAAGCCAAATCACTTTCCGCTCTGCTGATCATAGAGGTTCAGCACCCCAGACGTCTCCTTTGTCCCCGAACCTTCCAGTAGAAATCCTTGAATCCTCCGCATTTTCCAAACCCCCCATTCCTCCTAAGTTTACACCTCCCAACATCTCTTTCATCAATGCTGCTGCTTATGCGCATGCTAGCAAACTCCCTGGGGCAGTAGCCTTCCAGATGACCTTCGCTCCAGAAGGGTTATCCACCTGCTCGACCCAATCCTCAACCCCGCCGGATTTATCTGACATTCCTGCCGAGTATCATGAATTCGCCGATGTCTTTAATAAGAATAAGGCAGACACCCTTCCTCCACATCGTCCTTACGACCTCAAGATAGAGACAGAGGATAATGCTTCCCCTCCTCTGGGTCACATGTACTCCCTCTCTCCCTCCGAATTAGAAGCCCTACGAGTCTTCATTGACAAAAACGTCCGCTCAGGCTTCATCCATCCTTCTAAGTCTCTGCATGGAGCTCCTATACTTTTTGTCAAGAAGAAGGATGGTAGCCTCTGACTTTGTGTCAACTACCGAGGACTCAATCGTCTTATGAAGAAAGACCGCTATCCCCTTCCTCTCATTTCCAACCTCCTTGACTCTCCCCAAAAAGCCCACTTGTTCACCAAGATAGACTTGCGGCACACTTATCACCTAGTCTGCATCGCGGACGGTGACGAATGGAAAACTACTTTCCGCACCCGCTACAGATCCTTCAAGTGGTTGGTGGTTCCCTTTGGACTCACTAATGCACCCGCAGCGTTCCAGCGTTTTATGAATGACATCTTCAGCGACATGCTGGATGTTTGTGTCATCGTGTACCTTGACGACATCCTGATCTATTCAGATGACAAGTCCCAGCATGGGACTCACATTAAAGAAGTCCTCCGCCATCTCTGGAAAAATGGACTTTACGCCTCCCCACAGAAATGTGAGTTCCACAAAGACACCGTTGAATATTTAGGTTTCATCCTTTCACTGGATGGACTTCGGATGTCCAAGGGTAAAGTCAAAACCATGCTCGACTGGCCCGAGCCTAGGAAAGTTAAGGACATCCAATCCTTCTTAGGCTTCTGCAATTTTTACTGCTGTTTCATTAACAGTTATTCAGACATTGTCATCCCACTTACCCACTTGACGTGGAAATCTGCACCTTGGGACTTCAACAAGAAGTGCCGCGACGCCTTTGAAAGGCTCAAACAAGAATTCACTCATGCACCCGTCTTAACCCAATGGGTACCCGACTCACAAATGGTACTCAAAATGGATGCTTCCGACTATGCCCTAGCTGCTATCCTTTTGGTTTACACTGCGGATGGAGAAATCCATCCGGTCGCTTTTCATTCCCGCTCCTTCAATCCCGCTGAACTAAATTACGACACACATGACAAGGAACTCTTGGCCATTTTCGAAGCCTTCAAACACTGGAGGCAGTACTTTGAGGGTTCCACAAACCCAGTTGATGTGGTCACGGACCACAAAAATCTTGAGTACTTCAGCACTACCAAGTTGCTCACCCACTGCCAGGCCCGTTGGTCTGAGTACCTTTCCCAGTTCAATCTCGTCATCTGCTTCCACCCCGGGAAACTAGGGGCCAAGCCAGATGCACTCACTAGACGTTGGGACGTCTACCGCAAAGGGGGAAATAGTGACTTCGCCTCTGTAAACCCAACCAACTTCCGACCTGTATTCACACAGGAACAACTCTCCTCTTCCCTCCGCGCCACTTATCTCGCCACACCCATCCTTCGACAAGCAGTAATCATGGATGTTGAGAAACTCCACAACGACATCCGCACCTCTCTTCCCCTTGACCCTATATCTTCCATTCATCTCCCAACACCTGTTGACCCCAACTGGACCATAGATGAGGCAGGACTTCTCTGCCACTTTGACTGGATTTATGTTCCGGATGTTGCGGATCTCCGCCTCAAAGTCCTCCAATACAAACATGATCATATCCTCTCTGGCCACTTCGGACAAAACAAAACCCAGCAGCTTGTCTGCCAGGAATACGTCTGGCCAAACCTCTGCACCTTCATCCAGGAATTCTGCAAATCCTGTACAACTTGCAAACGATCCAAATTGCCTCGACACAGGCCCTACGGGTTCTTAAAGCAACTTCCAGTTCTGGAACGACCTTGGAATTCCATCTCCATGGATTTCATTGAACAACTACCTGACTCCGCTGGTCACACTGCTATCCTAGTCATCGTTGACCGCCTCACCAAACAGGGCATCTTCATTCCAACTGTCAATGAAATCACAGCCCAAGAACTAGCCAACCTGTTCGTCCTCCACGTCTTCTCCAAGCATGGTGTTCCATCGCACGTCACTTGCGACCAGGGATCCGAGTTTGTCTCTCATTTTTTCCACTCTCTCGGAAAAGCACTCGACATGCGGATCCACTTCACTTCCGGTTATCATCCGCAAGGTGATGGTCAGACAGAACGACTTAACCAGACCTTGGAACAGTACCTCTGGATCTTCTGCAACTATCAGCAGGATGACTGGTCTCACCTCTTGCCCTTAGGCGAATTTGCCTACAACAATGCTCCTTCCGCCTCTACAGGCGTATCACCTTTCTTTGCCAATAAAGGTTACCACCCGAACATTTCTGTCTTTCCAGAGTGCAACTTAGCTTCACAGCACGCCCGTGAATTCATCGTCGATTTAGACGACCTTCACCAGGAACTTCGAAAACAACTTGCAGCCGCTCAAGAATGTTATCAAGGTCCTGCGGATAAACATTGGGCACCCGCACCTGACTTCAACATTGGTGATTTCGCTTATGTCACTGCGGAAAATATCCGCACCACCTGTCCCTCCAAGAAACTCTCCGAAAAGAACCACAGTCCTTTTGAAATCATCGCCTGCCCAGGAACTCACTCAGTTACCCTGCGGCTCCCAGATCACATGCGGGCTATTCACCCTGTTTTCCATGTCTCTCAACTAGAGATACACTCCCCAAACACAATTCCAAATCGAGTACAACCTCCACCTCCTCTGATCACCATCAATGATGAGCTCGAATATGAGATCACCGAAGTCCTCGACTCCAAAGTTGACAACCGACGTCGCTGCAAGATTCTCTACCTCGTCCGATGGGAAGGTTACCAGGGAACCGACGAAGAGACTTCCTGGCTACCTGTTACAGAACTTGACCATGCCCAAGAACTCCTTGCGGATTTTCACACCTGCTACCTGCAGAAAATCAGACCGTTACCCGCTTAAAGATGATTCACGTTACTTATTCACTCGGTCTGAACTCAGAACAAACTTTATTGAAAAAAAAAAGATTTTTTGGATCCAACCGGATCCCTACACTACCTCCGCTTCTCCCTCTCCATCTTCGTCATCCTCTCCTCTGACTTCACCACCTTCCTCCACTTCTCCACCTTCCCCGCCTTCATCCTCCTCTTCCTCACCCTCGCCCTCCTCCACATTGTCTGCCTGCCTTTTTTCCAAATATCTTTGGAATCCCGCCCAGTTGTCTCCAGACTGGCAGATCCCGCGCCTTTCCTGTTGGGACTCTTGTACTGCCTGCTCCACTTCCTCCTTGTCCTCGTCACTCTCCCCCTCGATACTTTTGTCCGCCTCCCACTCTGGGTCCATTGTATCCCAGATCTCCTCCATCGACTCCCTCACTGCTGTCGCCACCTCCCCAAACCCTTTCCTCACCACCTTCACCAGCTGCCGTAGCAGCTCCACCACTTCTCTGCTGTTTTCCGGTGGGCCCGCTGTTCCCGCTCTGGACCTCACTTTTCTTACTGTTGGGGCCTCCTGCCCCTCCCACACGACCTCCTCGCACTTGTGCTTAATGCGCGTGCAGTTATTGCACACGCATCCCTTTGCACCCATCTTGAAGCATGAAATTTTTTGATATTGGCACCTAAGCCACTTGTCAGTCCGAAAACATTGAAAGAAAACCAACTATGCACCTTTTGCAGGGCAAGGCGGCCTGCACCCGCACCGGACTTGCCAATTCTTCTGACCCCACCCACGCCCTTGACGTGGCAATCTTCTTCTTCTTTGGGGACTTGCTCCCCTCGGCCTCATCCTCCAAACCCGCAGCTGCAGCTGCCTGCTTCTTCTCCGCGCGTTTTGCGGCCAAAGCCTCTTTTTTCCATGCCGCTGCCTGGTGCACCTCCTCTGCCTTTGCAGCCTCCTCTGATGCCTTCTGTGCCTCCTGCGCCCGATGTTCCTCCTCCCTTGCCGCCTCCTCCAATTCTCTCACCTCCCGCTCCATCTGTTCTTTCATCTCCCGCTCCCTCTGTTCATACTGAGCCTTCATTGCGGCCAATTTCAGTTGAGCGGAGCCTGCTGGGGGGGACATTTTGTATAGGTGATGGAAGAAGGAAAACAACAAAATTTTTCAACCAATTGCCGCATTCAGGAGTCAACCAACTTCCTCATTTGGACTCGAACCTTCACGTGCCTCGTAGGCTCGGCACTAAGGGGGAAATACTGTCACGATCCATTCCTTGCCCGCTTGGAACCCGCAACCTTCCGATCTTTTCTGCTTTTCCTAACTCAACTCCCACCGCCTTCGTTCCGGCCCCTTGCACTGCCCACACTGCTGTGCACCAGGCCGCCGTGTACAGCAACCATGGCTGCCTTCCAAGGCTGCCATCTAGTTTTGCAAATTTGACTACAGATTCCTGTGCGGCCTCCACTAGGCAATTTATCTACGCAGTTGAGACACTGCCACAGTTTCCGTTTCCATTCTGCTCTTGTTCCGGACTCTAGTATTTAAGCTTAGTTAGTTTCGCTTTGTATTCCTCAGTTCGTATATCGACATAGACTCGACTTTACCCTGTCAATCTAAAACCTCCTTCTACTCCAACTCCTGACCTCTAAGAGTCTGAACTCCATTTGACTCAACCTCTAGTTCCCCTCTGAAGTTCTAGTCTCATCTGAACTTAACCTAAGTCCCTCCGTACTCCTTCCCGCATTTACCCGCACTCTCCTGCTCCTATCTCTAAAACCTCTACTCGAAATTAGGACACCAGACAAGGTGAAGGGCGCAGCTTCTTACAAGCCAAAGCCAAGTCCTTTTTGTTACCCATCCGCATAATCCACTACGACCCAACAATCTTCCGCTCTCAAACACCCACCGGGTCCGACCGGATTCCGACAAGCCCTTTTCGGATCAGTTCTTAACAACGTTCCACTTTGGAACCATCTGCCTCAATGCCTTTTCTGGAGATGTGGTGCCCAAGGAACGCAACCTCCATTGCAAATAACGAAGATTTCTTTGTAGAGCAATAAAGGTGCACCGCTCGCAGCACTTCCAAGACCAGTGTGATATTTGCCTTGTGTTCTTCTAGGGACGATGACCAGATGATGATGTCATCTAGGTAAACATGGCAGATTCTCCCTATCAAATCTCCCAGTGCCAGTGTTATGCATCGTTGATGTGTCGCCGGGGAGTTTCTCAACCCCATCGGCATTACAACCCATTCCCACAACCCGAAAGGCATTATGGTCGCGGTGTATTTTACATGGTCAGGATGCACTAGTGTTTGAAAGAATGAGTTGGTCATATCTATTTTTCCCCAAATCTTTCCTCACACACAATCTGCGAGGATATCATCAATGCATGGTAAGGGATAGTTATCCAGTACTGTGATTTTATTCAACTTTCTGTAGTCGTTAACCCATCTAGGTAGGACTGTGCTGTCTGCCTTTGGGATAACGAAGGAGGGCGATGCATATGGCGAAGATGATGGGCGAATCCGCCCAGCCTCCACATGCTGCTCAATTAGGGCTTTCCATCCCTCTCGGTACTTTCTGGGGCAAGAGTACGCGCGCCCCACGGATATAGGCGATCCTGGGATAACTTCAATGTGATGATATATGTCGGTTGGAAGTTCACTTGCATGGGGGATGTCCGTTGGGAAGCGATCCACATATTGCTCCTTGTACATTGAGTCTAGTGATTCCAGAACTTTACTGGCAGCCAACTCTTCAATACGTTTCCTCATGGCCACAATTACACAGGGTGGCGTTGCGCAATGTGCTTCCAAGTCAAAGCATTCAGGGTTTTCATTGAATACACAGTGTAGCTCTTTCATAACCACTTGTAGTCGTATACACACCTGAACACATCCTGATTTTATCCTTTTTGTTTCGGTTATTTGGCGCAGGTGTGGTGCTTCTACAACTTTAGGTTTTGCAACTTCAGGTGGGTTCAACAGGTCATAGTCATCATCCTTCATGATGGCTGTTCTTAGTTCTGCATCAACCACAATTTTGTTCTTTGTCAGGAAATCTAAACCTAGAATGATGTCCATTTGCAAGTTCAGGCTAATGATGGCATTGACAACTTTGGCCTTCCAATCTGAGTTTGGCGACTGGAGGTGTAATTTACAATATTCAGTCAAACTAGAGTCCACGCTCCTCTTTCCATCTGCAAAGGCACCTGATACCGAGAAAGGCTTGAATAATTTCCATCGTGCTAGTCCCAACACGTCCACGATTTCAGAGGAAATCAGCACTGGGGGGGAACCATGGTCAATCAGTGCTCGTATTGGGGTCAGGGCACAAGTCATCAGGGTGTCGATGCAGCATTCCCACCACATGTGTGAAGGCAGTGAAAGGTTGAGCACATACTCATTTACTTCTTCCTCTGTCATGTCGAACTCATTGCTGTCCTCCTCTTCCTCAAAAACCGTGGCTGCAAACCCGCTTCCTTTAGCTTCAAAGGCTGCCTTAGCTTTCAGCGCCGCAGCGGTAGTGATGTTTTTGCATGCTTCTTGGGTGGGCCTCTCATTAGTGCCGAGAGGGCAATCCGGAGTGAAGTGACCTGCATAAAACAACCTGCAATGGAAACACCCACGGTGAGTCCTGAGCAGGTCATGTTCTGTTTGCGTGAGCTTCAGGGTTGCAGGCTGCTGTGTGTTTGTGGTGTTAGTGAGGACACCTGGTGTGGTGACATTACTGGTGCTTGCTGCTGCCGTTCCCACGGATCCCACATTGGCGATCTGGTTGTTCCCTCCTCGGGACGCAGTGTTCTTTGTGTTGGCACATGCCGAAGCCTGTGCTATCTTCAGCCATTCTTCATGCTTGTTCAGGTTCTCAACATTGAGGAGATGGACATGTTGAATCCAAGCTTAGAGGTCTACCATCGCATCTAAGGTTCCATGAGTGTTGTTAGCATTGTATGATGCTTTCAGTGCAGGCGAGAGTTGGGGCACGAAGTGTGTGCATAACTTGTCCTTGGCAATGTAGTAGTCTGATCCTGCAATTGCCAGCTCTGTGTTTGCCTCGTGTACATTCTCCATCCAAGTCAAGAAGGCTTGTGAGCTTTGCATTGTGATCTGCATTGCGATGAGGTCATCCTTCCAGTTGGCAGGGAGAAATTTGTTCTTGAATTCTGTAAAGAACTCGACAAACATGAGGGCTATAAGGCAGTTGTGGTGAGTCGTTATCCACACTTGTACAGCCAAGGATTCAAAATTGTAAATGATGCTCAACACTTGCTCATCTTCTGGCAACTTCTTGTTTTGGAAGAAACGTCGGCACATGTTTTCAAATATGCATATCACAGGAATAGTCATTCGACCTGCAGTTAGCACTGGCGCGTGGCTTCCCTTCCTGCCTTGAACTGTTGCAGGGGCATACTGGATGTTATCCATTCTTGTATGCACGAAAGAGTGGTGGTGATCGGAGTCAGAGGAGTCAGAGGAGTCAGAGGACGAGGAATACAATGGAGGTGAGGTGGGGGTCAGTGTAAACAGGGGAGTTGGTGAGCAGGGCGGCATGGTAATGGGGCTCAAATCTATGATTGGTGCTGCGGCATGCGACCTGCTATGCATCATGACAGGGTTATGGGTGGTTGGTACTTGAGGCAGGGTGGTCTAGTGTTGTTGTGAGAACGGAAAAAGGTGGTTAACCTCTTCAGTCTGCAGTTTCACGGTATTTATGTGTTCCAAGGTGACTGTATGCGCGTTTACAAGGTGACACGATCAGCTGTAAGTGACGTAGTAGTGGTGTTTCTGTGGGTTTCTTATATTTGCTGGCATGGCAAGAGCTTTATGATGTGTCACGGAAGCCGATGGCGATAGTGCATGAGATATCACCAGTTTGTGTTAGTCAATGCTCAAAATGGGCGATGTGCTTTCTTTGTTGGGTTTTGCTGGTATTGCTAGTTTGAATCAATTTCATCACAAAAAAAAAGTGGAAGGGAGTGTGTACTCCCAACACTCAGCATCCAAAAATGTGATGAAAGTAGTATCACTTCAAGGAAAGATACTCTACTAATACAAATGTTTGTGTAAGTAAGGAACTAGACATGTGATCATAACATGTGATTGTGATGGACATGTGGTCATGATGAGGACATCTGTGTCCTAGATTCGTCCGGCTGTCTGGCTGTCTGGCTGTCTGACTGTCTGGCTGTCTGACTGTCTGTCTGGCATGTCACACTTGTAGGCCTGATTCATGACGAGATATGAAAACGAGGTATCTAAAGGTGCAGTATACATCAGTTTTACACACAGCGGGAGCCTAGAAATTGTACTTACTGCCATAGCTGTGGCTGGCAACGCATGGAAGTGGAAAAGGAGAGGAGTGGCTGTGCAAAGTCAGCCAGACAGCCAGACAAGAACAAGAAAGAAACAGGGCACAACGTTGAGCCTCACTACCCAGGGGCTCCCACTGTAGAGGCTGGACAGCTCAATCAATGCCACCCCCCATTCATAGACATTAAGTGATCACTAGCTACTTAGTGTCGATGGCAATGCGTGGAAGTGGAAAAGGAGAGGAGTGGCTGTGCAAAGTCAGCTGGACAGTTGGACAGTCGGACGGACTTTCTGGAACACAGATTTTCTGGTCATGATGGACATCTGATGCATAATAGTGATGGTTGTGTTGTCGTCGTGGTAAGTCATTGTAAGAGAAGCCGTTCTCTTACACCTTATTGACTTCTACCACCCAGGTACAACTGGAAATCCGATGACCTCCTCCGCTCAGCTCAGAACTTAACAATAAATATGCTCAGTGTTTGCGAGTAGCCAAACGACTGTATTAGTTCACCTAAGAATAAATATGCTATGAATACATGGTGAGTATGTAGAGTAGGCATAGTAGTAGGTAACAAATCTCACCTCAGTGTTTGCGAGTAGCCAAACAAATGAGGCAAGATGAGTCAACAAGATTGTAGAAGTACAGAAGTAGAAAAATGAGCTAAACTACAAATAGCTGAACAAAAGAGTAAGCTCTCTACTGTTAGGGCGACACCCACTATCTGCTAGCTAAGACTGTGTGGGTTCTCTCTACAAGAAGGGGGCGGGATCTGTGCTTGTGATGGGGGAATTGATGGTTTTGATGCGAGGGGTTATTAATAGGTGAGTTTGTTGAGATAGGCCTTTCACACCAAAAACATAGGTGGAATATCTAAGAGAACACAACTAGGGTCCCCTAGGCATGTATTTAGGGTTTATATACTATGTTACATATATTGTACATTGTTGTTACTGATGCACTCGTACATGCACATACATATTGATGCATGTGAAATAAAATTCTCATGCTATCAAAGTGCAGCATCATTTGGCATCATTTAGCGTCATTTAGCATAATTCAACAGATTAAAATAAAAATGAAATTTTATTAGGTAATGGGGTGGTTTCCTAACATTACCCCCCTTTTATGCCTCGACTTCCAGGCGAGAAAATATTGTGTTTGTCCCCTCTGTGAAATTTTGGTACAGCCGGAATCTCATCCCCTCATACACCATTCTCGCAATGCGACGTGGAGCATTTGGATTACATTTAAAGAATTGGGTGATCACATTGTGCGCTCGCTTACAATTCTCTTCGGGCTCCCACAAATTATTTTTGTCAGTATAGTTTTTCCACTTTATTAAGAACTCCAATTTGTTCCGTCGAAGACGTGAGTCTAGAATTTCTTCAACTATGTATTCTGGAGCACCTTCTACTATTATCGGAGGTTGCAGAGTAGTTTGTTGACCAGGAATAGTGGGCGGGCGATAAGGGCGTAGGTGGGATACGTTAATCTCAGGATCAATCTTGAATGATCAGGGTAATTTTAGCACTACCGCATTAGACAAGATTACTTTAGAGATCGCATATGGGCCAACTTGTTTCTCCGTAAGTTTCCTCAAAGGTCATGGAATATTTAGGTCCTTGGTACTTAGCCACACCAAGTCACCAACGTTGTACTCTGGAGCGCATGCTCAAGTATGATCTGTGTGTCGCATCATGTCATCACATGCTTTCTTCAATGCCGCCTCTGCTTCCTCTTGTACCTTTTGCATCTTAGATACAAAGTCTTCTACTGACTGTACTTTGACTTCCCTTCTGGGTTCTACTCCCATGCGAGGATGATATCCATAATTCATGAAAAAGGGTGACATATGAGTAGCCAAATGGAATTTGTTATTGTGGGAAAACTCGGCAATTGTCAGCCATTCGGGCCAGTTGGTTTGTCGGTAGTTGACAAACATACATAGGTACTGCTCCAACTCCTGGTTCATTCTTTCTGTCTGCCCATCAGTCTGCAGGTGATATGCCATAGATAATTTAGTTTGAATTCCCAATATGTTGTTCAGTTCTCGCATAAATGCGGAAGCAAATTGTGGTCTGCGATCGGAGATAATGGTATTGGGTAACCCATGTAACCGCCATAAGATAGGCGACAGCCATTTCCAGCACCTGTTATGTAAGCAAAAACATCGTCGTCTGGCAGCATCCTCTACCCTCACCACATTACATATCTGACAATTCTGGATGCAGAGATAGACAGATAGGATGTCAATGTACCACTCTCTGCAATTATAATATAATATTTTGGGCTAGTTGTTGAGTAGTAGTAGCCACAAATTTTTAAAATTTATTCTGGGTTTAAATGCTTTCTAGACCTTTTTGGACAAAGTTCCAATGATTTGACATGGAACATTTGGCCAGGTCATGTGACTATGCACATGATATTGCCATACATAAATAGGGTAGACGAGGCTGAGATGACCACATATTTAATTTGAGGGACCTTTTATGTGGAAGTAAACACTCTACTTGTATAGATACTTCAGCTCTAAGGAGGATTAAAATTTAGAAATGATGATGCTAAGGCTAATCACACCCACCAAGCACGTAGAACAACAGCAAACACTGCTATGATAGCCCCTGACAAGCATCCAGGGCAGAGAACTGGATTTTATATACCACATATACCTCTCAGCATTTAGAAAGCCACTCTTTGCTTCTCAAAGTTGCAATAAATTTTTTTAATCTCACATTTGGCCAGGCTTGGCACTTACTAAGCAGCTTACATAAGGGTGCTGGATCTAGACATCGCCTATCTTACCTGATTTAGATAGAGCGCGCCAAGCCCAATGATGAGGTTTCTGTAGTAGTAGGAATAATATGGACCTCCTTTGTGAAGCAGTCGCATACTACGAATATTGCATCATACCCTTGAGCCTCGGGTAATCCGGTAATAAAATCCACAGATATATCTCGTCACGGCGCTTTAGGTATAGGGTTCGGCATTAAATTTCCTGCAGGTTTTCTTCCCCCTCATGCACGTATCGCATCCATCCACATATCCCAACACATACTTTGAAATTCCGGGCCACCAATAATTTCTCATTACTAATTCCAACATCTTCCATCTCCCTGGGTGTCCGGCAGTCAGTGTTTTATGATGTAACCAGATGATCTCCCTTCGCAAATCCTGATCCTTCGGTACATACACTTTTCCTTGAAACAACACCAACCCTTGTTCCTCAGCCCATTCATCTCCTTTAATATTACCTTTCTTCTCTCCCTTCAGAGCTTTCACGGCTTCCACTACTTCATCATCCATTTCCGAACATTGTCTAATTTTAGACAACATTTCCATTTCCAAGCTATCTATTAATAGATGCCCTTGACGCATAGCGCAAATGTGAAAGTATTTGGGTTTGAGTAAGGTAACATTCTTATTGTCCTCCACCCCCCTTTTATGATCAATATGTCTGGATAACACATCTGCTTTCCTCATTAAGCTTCCCACTTTGTGGACCAAATGAAAATTAAAACACGATAGAAATAGTGCCCAATGCGCTTGCCAGCGATTAAGCTTTTTAGCGGACATGAAGTATTGCAGATTTTGATGATCTGTCCAGATCTCAATCTGATGCATACATCCCTCCAAATAATGCCTCCATGCCTCCAATGCTCGTATTATCCCCAACATCTCTTTGTCATGCACATCATAATTCCTCTCCACATCATTCAACCCTTGGGACAAATATGCACAAGGATGCCATTTGTCATCTTTGCACAGCATTGATAATACTGCTCCAGTAGCAAAGTCGGATGCATCTGATTCCACTCATAAAGGGCCTGTGAAATCTACTGGGGCTAATATTGGTCCCTCCACAAACTTCCTCTTCAACTCCTCAAACGCTGTCTGTTGTTGCTCTCCCCACCTCCACACTACTCCCTTTCGCATAAGGTTATGTAAGGGTGCAGCAATTTTGGAAAAATTGTGCACAAAGCAACGATAATAATTTGCGAGTCCCAAGAAGGCTTGAACCTCCTTGACACAGGTGGGTGCAGGCCAATCTGTGATTGCCTGTACCTTGATCGGATCCATTTTGATCCCATCAGGGCTGATCAATAATCCTAGGAACTCAATCTCGCTTGCCCCAAACACACACTTCTCCGGTTTCAAAATAGATCATTCTCCGCTAACCTCCATAACACCTCCTGCACTATCGCCTCATGATTTTCTTCATCCTCTGTGAATATCAGAATGTCGTCAATAAATATTATTACCATGCCTTTGTCTACTACGTCCTTGAAAATGTCGTTCATCATATTTTGGAAGGTCGGGGGACTATTAGTCATCCCAAAAACATGACAAGCGGCTCAAAGGATCCTCAACGCATGGCAAATGCAGCCTTCCACTCATCTCCTTTCTTTATCTGTACATTATTGTATCCCCATCGTAAATCCAATTTTGTAAAGACCTTGGCTTTTCCCACCTTGTCAATTATTTCTGAGATCAACGGCAGGGGGTATGCATTCTTCACTGTCCACTCATTCAGATACCTATAATCTGTACACATCCTCTTCCTTTGGTCTTTCTTTGGCACAAAGAATATTGGTGACATCTGCAGTGATTTCGAAGGTCATATGTATCCTTTGCGCAATTGCTCCTTCAGGAATGCATCCACTTCTTCTTGTTCCATCGGAGATAATGGATATACCTTTGACTTCTTTGGCACAAACCCTGGCTTCATCTCAATTGCATGATCCCATGGCTTCCACACCGGCATTCACTCAGACTCCTTCTTCTGAAACACTGACAGATATTCGTGATACACTTTTGGCACCCATTCCTCCACTGGCTTCTCCACCTTCGCAATATTCTTGTCCCATGACTGTCCTCCATGAATTGCTCTAAAGGTTTGCTTCTGCTCTTCTTTCTTGATCATGATCGGAACTTCCCCATTTGGCATTTCCTCATCCTCCACTTCCTCCATCATAACAGAATACTTCCTCGGATGTTCTTTCTCTCTCTTTTTCCTTTTTTCCTTCTTCATCTTCCTCCCATACACATTACATTCCTTAGGACAACAAGTCATTTGTACTTTCCCAGTTTTCCAATCAATTTCGGGATTATGCTTCCGTAACCACAGACATCCTATTATTAGATTGGTTTTCCCAAGATCACACACTTCGAATATGGCTCGCTCCTGATGCTCCTGATACTTTAGTACCATAGTCACCTCCTCCTTGATAGTTCCTCCACGATTGACTGTTCCGTCAATATTGTACACCATTATAGGTTGCGCCAGCTTGTGTGTGTTAATACCATTCCCAGTAATTAAGGATCGATTAATAAATAATCCTGTAGCACCACTATCAAGCAACGCTTCCACATCAATTGCTGCATGCGTGTCCACTGTCTTCAGTCCCACAATCAAGGTGATTTCAGGTTCTATTCGCACAGAGCGAATAAAGAATTTAGGAGTTTTCAGAAATGACGTGTGACAATTTTCTTTGTCATGTGATTGACAACAGTTGTACTCCTTTTCATCACGTGATTCAGAACAGTTGTACTCCTCCTCAATTTCCTTTTCTGATTTGCTCTGGGTTTCCTCAGATACTAATACATTGTAATGATTCTGGGTCACCAATGGGGAAACCTTCACTGGGACTCTTCCACAAAATTCTTCTGCTTGCCTTCCTCTGGCTTCACTTCCTCAATTGTAGCTTCCCTAATTTTTCTTTTCTGCCTACAATTCCTAGAAATGTGTCCTAACTGCCCACAGTTAAAACATTTAAGTGGGGCTCGTCTCCCTGCTTGATCAACCTCCATTGCCTCTGCTGGTGCTGCTGACTCCGTAACTATAGGTGTCACTGCCATGGCTGGTGGCTGTGCCCTTGGAGCTTGTGCCTGAGGCACCTTTCCTTTCTCGGACTTTCCTCCTGATGACTTTCCAAATTTACTACTTCCGTACATCAACTTTGACTCCGCCTGTTCCTGCCGATATTGCCGGTCAAGGTGCATTGCCCAATTATACCACTTGTCCAACTTCTCTGGCATAGAAGGTAGTCGGTAGATAGACTTGAATAAAGAGGGATTTAATCCTGCTTTCAAAAACTCTACCAACGCGGCTTCTCCCATGTCTGTTTGCAAAGCTTCTGCTTTGAACTGCAAAATAAATTCATCCGCCGTTAGGGAACCTTGGTGCATGGTCTTTAATTTAGCATTGGCTGTCGCCTTTGGATTAGGGTCTCCAAACTGTGCCTCCAATCTCTCCAGAAATTCCTTGAAGGTTGCAAATAGTTTATTTCCCATGGCAATTTGATTAATAGCCTCGTTTCTCCAGAACTGTGCTTTCCCCCCCTGAATGTATGAGAGAGCAAACATAATCCTAGACTTGGCTGTACGAAACTCTGGCTTCCTCCCATGGATGTACAATACTATAGAGCTGATGAAGGATTTTGTATTCTCCATGGTACCATCAAAGATTTGTGGGGATGCATACTTAGGTAAGCACACTTTTCCATTTCTGGATTTCTCCACCATCTCCTCCATCTCATCATCTCTTTCTCCTGTCGTCTCTGGCTGTACTTCTGCTTGTCTGGGCTGTGTTGCTGCCAACACTGACACTAATTGCAACATTTGTGCTGTGAGCGCATCAATTTTTGCCTCTAGTGCTGGTGTGGGAACAGGATTAGGGCCAGGATTAGAAGTCGAAGGTTCGGACATAATTGTAAAATCTGTGATGAATCACTTCTTTGACAAATTCAAGATTGGTTCTTCAAGACCTCTCCAAATGTTTATGGGTCACGTGATGGTTTGTCAATCATTCGTCAATCATTCGTCGTTCGTCAGGCGCCTAATTTGACACTTCGGATCAATAACCCTTCCAATAGTGCCTGATCTCGGGGATAACACTGAATTTGGCTTGTAACTAAAATAGTCATCCAAATAGAGTGATGTAAATCATAACTAAACCAGATCCAATCGGTTGTCTGGTTGCAGCTGTCCTAATGATGAGTACTGCCTCTCGATCACTGGCAGTCGCAATGTAAGGCGAGGCCTGGTGTCGGCTTACAAAAGAAAAGGTAGATTACATATGTACAAGTACTTCTGGCTCATGCCAAAAGGATGAGTAATCGGATGTGGTGCGGTGAAACAATGACGTATGCGCAAGTAAGAGAAGGTGCACTGATATGGGAAATTGTGTTCTTCTGTTAGGGCGACACCCACTATCTGCTAGCTAAGACCATGTGGGTTCTCTCTACAAGAAGGGGGCGGGATCCGCGCTTGTGATGGGGGAATTGATGGTTTTGATGCGAGGGGTTATTAATAGGTGAGTTTGTTGACAAAGGCCTTTCACACCAAAAGCGTAGGTGGAATACCTAAGAGAACACAACTAGGGTCCCCTAGGCATGTATTTAGGGTTTATATACTATGTTACATATATTGTACATTGTTGTTACCAATGCACTTGTACATGCACGTACATATTGATGCGTGTGAAATAAAATTCTCACGCTATCAAAGTGCAGCATCATTTGGCGTCATTTAGCATAATTTAGTGTAATTCAACAGAATAAAATAAAAATGAAAATTTATTAGGTAATAGGGTGGTTTCCTAACATCTACAAGAGCAGCAAGGAATAGGGAAAGTAGAGGTACAGCAATATGTAAAAATGATAGAGTAACAAGAAGGGAAAATGAGTGTGTGATGCATGAAGTGGAGCGACGGCCATTAGTGCGAGAGCAGGGCTTTGGGTCTTGTGATACCCTTGCAAATCCAACAGTCGCTCACTGTTGTGAGCATTGCTGAGTTGTGTAAAGCCAAGTAGGCCACTCACTCTTGAGCTCCCACTGTGGGCATTGTTTCCTCAATCCAATGGCCAGTAACTGCAAAATAGCCATCTGTATTGCTTGCTTGCCATGCATCACATGTCAGATTGACTTCACCAGTGACCATTGGACCCTGGAGTCATCAGGAAAATCAGAGAAATACTTAAATGGGCTTAATCTTGACTTATTGTGCTTATAGCTTGCTAAGCACAAATAAGCCAAAAATAAGGAAACAACATAGCTTGAACACCTTAATTTGTTACTTAACTGACTTAATTTGGGCTTGATTCAACTTGGCTCACTAGATTTTCCACTTGACTCACTAGATTTATGATTGAAAGCTCAAATAAGTGACCTTAAGCACTTTCTAAGTGCATATAAGCTATGTTGTTTCCTTATTTCTGGCTTATTTGTGCTTAGCAAGCAATAAGCATGCTAAGTTGAGATTAGGTCTGTTTAAGTTTTTCTCTGATTTTCTTGATGGACAATATGAGAATGAGGAACTAATTGTCTAAGAGAGATCCCTACATTGAGCTGTGCCTTCAACTTTGTCAAATGCTCTTTGAACATCTGTTTTATTTCTGCTCGCATTGACTTTTGACCTGGGATCTTCATACCATTTGTAGCATGCACAGCAACATGAATCATTTCCTTAAACTTTGGGTGTTCAAAGGCCTGTATTGGCTACAAGTAAAATCATTGGCATCAAATGACAACACAACTCTGAGAATCTAGCTTACCTGATCAGTGGCAACTAGCCATTCAATCACAGCCTAACAGAAGATCTTGTTGGTATATGAAACAACTTGCTCCTTGAATTTCTTCTCCCTGAGGTTGCGATTGAGGGTTCGAGTTGCATGTTCAGACACCACCTTGCACTTCTTGATATTGCCTGGCAGCCTTGACTCATAGTTGGCATCTTGAGCCCATTTACAGTATTTTCCCTGATCAAGATCTGAGATAAAGGAGTAGTAGCTGACTCACTGAGTGAAGTGCCCAAGGGGGTTCCAAAAATTTAATGGAATACCTGGGATTGAAGTTTTTATCCCGCTAGGTTTTGCTGAACCAACCACCCATGTGATTCAGGCATGCTTCTATATAAGGTAGTTATGATGTCATTCAATCAACGGCACAGGTGCTTTCCTCCCTGCAAGGACTAACAAGGGTCGCAAACCCAATTTTGGGGTGCTTGTTCAAGTTCCACACACATGAGATGATACTAATGCTGAAGATAAGCATTTCACTTCATTTATGTTAATAAAAACTTACCCATTTTGATTCGCAGCCCATTTGTTTGCAGGGTATGACATTGTGACATTGTCAGATTGTGGGTCAGCAGTTTCCCCATGCTATAGTATTTCAGCAGTTTTGGGAGTTCCAGTGTGTTTTGTGCATGTTCTGGATCCCGGCAGTCCCAACTTTTACCTTCTCGTGACAATCTGGACATTCTGCACATCCATTTGCATCGATCTGGGATGCATCCTCATTTTAGTATGATTTTACTTTGTCTCAGAACTGATACAATGTTATTTTAGACTTACCTCTTCCGTGGATGCCATTTCGTGTCAAGATGGACCACAAATAAATTTTTCCAAATCATGCAGACAGTTAGGGGTAGTATTGGTAATAAATTTCACTCTTGATTCACATTTTTTGTGTCCTTTAGAGTCCTATGTAGTATATAATTGAAATTCCATCATCATTAGTGCTCAAATGGGCCTCAGAGAGCAAAAAAATTGATGATGTCCATTTTTTTTTTCAAGCCTCTGGCAGCAACCAACCAACCGGGGTCCAGTCCAGCATTCTGATCCCAGAACCCCCTCTCCATGTGACAGCATAAAGTTGTGACTTTGTTCACGAGGCTCTTTTTGTCTTGATCTCATTAGCAAACATATCATTAGTGTTTAAAGGTCCAGTCTATAGGACCAAAAAAAGATTGTTAACCAAACCTAACCAGACAGATATTAACTGGACCAGCAGTTATGGTTAAGGGCTGGTCTTTAGCAGTTAAGGTTAAGGTCTTTCAAATTTGAAAATCATTGTTAACCGCAAAAAAAACCGGTTATTGATCACGTGAGCTATCTCATATAATTGCCCTGCTCATTACCTTGAATTCAGCCCTTGGTTCATCCAAAACGGTCAAGAACTGAGAAAGATATGACCAAATACATTTTGATACCATTATATTTTTGTGATCAGCATAACATTGATTGTACTGCTTATAAGTTGTGCTACAAAATGTGGGGTACAGTTAGACATCATCCATGACATCAAAATAACACACATAAACATCTGTACACTGTATATTTAACAGCCCTGACAAGTCATAACTACATACTGCAAACTGCAACTGCAAACTGCAAACTAATACACTGCACTTTTGTTTTGGCCAAATATCAGTTAAATCTTGACAAAATCTCTCAAAAATTGGATCAAACACCGGGGAATTACAATGTCTATTTTTCTGCCTAACAGTTAAGTGTTTTGGGTAATATTCATTGAGATACATATAGGTTGTATAGTACAACAAATTTCATGACAGAAAACCAGTCTTAACCAGTCTTTTTTCAGTCCATTAACTGAAAAAGACTGGTCCTAGTCGGTCCAGTTAGGTCCTCCCAATATCTGGGTCAGTCCTAGACTGGTTACAGTTATGGTCTACCCATTGTAGGGTCAAAAACCCGAACCTAACGTAACCTTAAAACACTACATATGATACGTATTGGCAGAGCTTGCAGATACAATACTCCTTCACCTTTCCATTAACAGTCTTCTCAATGGGGGACTGAAAGAAATGGTCAATGTCACATCATTTGTCTTTGTGTGATGGCACATCTTCTTCAATTGGCTGGACATCAACATCCATAAGAAGCCCTTCGTCATCAACCTCCTTTGGATTTCCTAGTGATGCATGCATCTGCTTGGCTGTGACGATATTCAGAACAGAGTTATGCCTTTCTTGAAACATATGCATGTGTAGTTGACCTTTGCTCTTCATCTGTGTCATCCTTGCCACTTTCGTCCTCATCACTGATGATAGTACACTTGTTCTGCATGGTACTAAGCATGATGCGTCACTTTTTGGCTGAAACATGGAGAAGGTAAATCAGAGTTTTATTTGAGATCTAAACAAAGAGAAACATACATGGTCTGGGCTGGTCATCAATATCCTCACCTTCGCTTGGCTCAACAGAACCAGACGTGTCAATGTTATGTTTGGGTGGTGATGTTGATGGTGGTGTGGAGCCTGCAGCTACCACAGAAGGATCCTGGCCCGAGTTAGCAACAGACATGTTTTCTTGAGCCCATCGCATGTGTAAAGCTTGAACTGCCTTGCGTTGGAAAGAAAGTTCAGGCTGTGTGGTGTTGTTGGCATCCATGAGCTTTGAGGTTGGGGCAGTATGGTGTGATGGCCATGCTGGGACAGTTGCATCACTAGATTTATATCAGCCATAATACAACACAGCAAAAAATAACCTGTAAACATATGCAGCTTGATCTCAACGATATTCAATGGAAAATTATCCACCCAATCAATCTTAGAAAGATAAGTGCAAATGTTACCCAATCCCAATCTTCCTCTGCAAACATGTTGCAAGCGGCTGTAAGAGTGTCTCTTACATCAGCATTTCTTATCTACATCCGCACCGGTAATCACATGTTATTCCAGGAGTATATAGTCTACACTTTGAGTACTTGTCCTGTATCTTAGTTTCCTCCCCCAAAATATACTAAGTTCCTTACATGTTCCAGTTCTCTTGAGTGTTGGAAGCTCCAGCTTCCTTCCACTTTTTTTTTGTAATGAACTTACTACCTACACTGTACTCCCTCACCCACACTCTTTTCCCCAAAACCACACCGACCCTGAAATTACTGCAATGGTCAATTTTTCACACTGACACTGTCTCTTTGCGATGACGAACTACTGACGACTTACTGTCTACCACTCTCTGGCTCACCTTGCTCATTCAACTACTCACCTCTCGTTTCAGCCCCTCCTTTTTGTCACACACCCCTGGACGCATTTACAAGATCTTGAACTGTTTGTTTCCACCACCTCCTCGACCCCGCCCCTCTCTCAATGTCTGGCACTGTGTGCCGCACCTCGGGACTTCTCAGCCCCCAGAAAGCCCTTTGATTTTTTTGTGACGAGAAAAGGGGAAAAGGACTGTACAAGTTACAACCATTACTGAGTACCTCAGGCTTGAAAATCACCTCACATGTACCTGCATAATACTAACACCATAATATCTCTTTTCCAAATTTATTCATCATTCAAAGTTGACTAGAACAGTAGGAGGGGAGATGTCCTGAAAACTCTTTGCTAAATAACTGGCTAAATAAGCATGGCAGGTCCCCAAGGCCATCGTTCCATATACCCAGAGACTCAGGCTCCAGAGTGTCTGGGCCTTAAGCATATGTGCTAAGGCGTCGCATGCACATTGGGGGCAGTTTGAGATAATCCTGCAGTTCAGAAGAAATCCAGGACTCGGACGATTTTCAAAAACCATTTGTGCTCGAAGAAATCATCGGTATCCGAGTCGGCACTGTCACGTCTTTCGAAGTGCAACAATCACAAGCTGATGAACTACGATCAAAATTTAAAGTACGTGCTACAATCAATATGGTCCAAAGCCGCGGCTTTGGCTTTCAGCTACTCTGAGCCGGGCCAAAGCCATTGCTGGGCTGTCACCAATGGCCTGGCCTGGCCCAAACAGGCTCGGCTCGGCTTGGCTTCTGGCTTTGGGCCGGGCTGGGCACATCACTAGATAAGGCCGACGTAGGCGTCCCCCTCTTGATAATTGACTCCAACGCCGTATACTACCTGGATCTGGTTAAGCCTCGGCACAGTGAAAGCCTCTCACGCCCAAATGGTCATATCTGATACTGGTCGGACCAGTTCCCCATCTGCCGTACGTTTCTACTTCAAGGCAGGGGCGTGAATCTCTTCGTATCCTGTCTTCGCGCGCTTGAACGACCCTTCCGGCAACGACAACAGCTGACACCACCCCCACAGGAAGGCTCGGGAGGCAGCTCCTCCTGAAGTCATTGGCATGTTTCTTTCTTCATTTTGTTTTTTCCTATACTACACCTGTTTCTCTGGTAATACAACGGCGACAATGCAAGCAACAACAATGGCAGGGGCGGCGTCAACAGTGGATGATGGCATGTCTTTTTTCCGTCGTTCTATCCGTTTCACATTAATTTATTGATTCGACAGGATGAAACTAGACTACAAAGACAACAACGAGGTCACGGCATACACCGGCGCCTCGAAGCCAAGGGCGCACGACAAGAACGCGGAAAGAGGGCTTGGAATGACAGCAAGCAGGGAACACTGTCAGACAGTCACGGAGGGAAACGGGAGGCATAACGGGGGAGTGCTCGAGGGGCAATGCCTCTCAGCCCCATGTGTACGTTTTCTTTTCTTTCCATCTAATTTATATTGAATACATGAAACTACACAGAAAGCGGGTACCACGCCATCAGCGCACCCAGCCGCCTATGGCGAACCAACCTCCAGGGAGCGGTATCCATGGCCCTAGCGATGAGGTCAAGACCAACAGATGCAAACGACGACGAACGGCGCCTCCAACGAGTCAATGACAGGGGACCACCAATGACAACAGGCGACTACCAACGACACAACGGGGAGGGGCACCAACCAACAACAATGGGGCTTGCCAACGACGCCAACGATGACAAGAGGATGCCAACAATGGGGAGGATGCTGACTGCAACAGATGCCGCCAATGACTACGAGGGACCACCACTGACGACAGGAGGCCGCGAGCGATAACGGGGTACTGCCAAGGGGGGAAACGAGCAATGGGGCTCGCCATGTTCATTGGTTTTGTCCTGCCGTTCTCTTTCCGCCCGTTCTCGTTTCCCCACTGCGCATACTCCTGCTTTCCATTTTGGCTTTCCTCTCTTTCTTGTACCAAGCCTGTACTTAAATATCAATATATACATCAGGAAAAAACAAGATTGATAAGTAGACCTATGTAGGACAGGTACGTTGAGGAGCCAGGTCGGTAAGTCCCCTTTTAGGTAGCCGCTCATAGCTACCACAAGCTACATCGTGCCACGTAGTATCTGGTAGTCTTCTGCAAACTGTCAGTAGGACTATATGGCTGGCTTGCTACAAACCATACTGGACCTACAGTGAGCTATCAAGATGCTAGTCGATTCCAATATAATGGCGACAAAACAAATGATATTGACCACGATGTGCGTTAAGATATCAGACAAGTGCTCACGTATCTACCGCATCTATTTCCTCCTCCTCTTCTGAAACTGTCTCCCCTGTGCGGTCTTCGTAACTTATCCTTGACTGCACCGGCAACATGAATCTTGATAGGAGCTACGGTATCAACCTTTGCACCAAGGCTAAACGAGATATTAGTCTCGAGGCGGCATAAACGAATGTAAAGTACGTACCGCGCCTTCTTATACATCTTGCTCCGGATCTTGAGGATGACGTCAGGACTGAGAGTGTTCCATGCTTGCAAGTCCCTGAGAAACGCTTCGAAGGTTGCACTGTTGAGGCAGAAACGAGAGGATGATATCCTCTGCTCGCGTTTGGGGCAAGAGAGGGGGTTGATCTGGTCAGCGACGGTATGCTCCACATCGTGAGCTGTGGCGATCCCGAACCAAATCTCTTCCGCGTCCTCGGAAATGGGACTGGCAACAAACTTGAAGGGGAGTGTAGAGAGGCAAGTCGATAGCAGAGTATCGGGAATCCCCATAGCGTACTAGCACGGTGTCCTATAGTATCAGACATAGCGATAAGGGACAATATGATTCATTTTCTATCCTCTGAATACATCCTGCTCACCTCACCTCACACTCTTTAGCCATATTCCCTCACATGCTCACAACCAGCGCACTACCATGACATAGAAAGAGGTCCAGAGGGGTAATACTTAGTAGGCAACCTTCATAACATTGCCACGAAAAAGAGCTCCCCAAGTGACCATGCCAGCATTGGCACCTCAAGTGTGATTGATCCCATCATATGATCCTTTCTCACACTGGGGTAATCATTTTTTCAACGTCACATCCGTTCTACTGCACTGCTGCCCTCACCTTCTGTGTGCACGCCCATTATGCCCTTCCGCCATTTAACTTGGCCAACCAATGTGCTTTACAGACTGATGGCGCCCAATCAAAAGCTTCCGCTATGGGTGATCCGGCGTCTTAAAACCTCTAATGCGCGTAATCGACCCTTTACTCTATCGTATATCATCTCTGGGAGTGACAAGGGGGTGAAAACCGCAACATATGAATCTCTTAA
Source organism: Tricholoma matsutake (assembly GCA_026075535.2). Lineage (NCBI taxonomy): Eukaryota > Fungi > Basidiomycota > Agaricomycetes > Agaricales > Tricholomataceae > Tricholoma > Tricholoma matsutake. Next base: position 7,290,814 of record AP026543.1, on the reverse strand, counting down.
ATCTTTCCGCGAGGCGTTTTCTGGATTTCAATTTACCAATCCAAAGACCAAGTTCACGTTCCCCCCGAGCCATCTTCTCAATCACCTCGACCCGGACGTCGTCTATATTGCAGAACACCCATTCTTGACTGCTCGCCTGGAAGAGTATAACCACAGTCAAATTTCAGACAAGGCCTCCGAACAAAAAGCCTGCAGCGCATTGGAACGTCACCTGAACAACAAACACATTGTCGTACACCGTCGTATATTGGACGATCCCACACGACCAAATGGTTGGCGGGACCTTGCTGGAGAGGATGACATTGCTGAATGGGAGGGGGTGTGGATAGGCCCTGACGGTCGTTATTTTTTTTTTGGAAGCAAAGCATTCAATCGGGCCGGCGAGTTTCACCATTGTAATTCTGCTTGTATTGTTCTCATCAACATATAGCGAAAATTTCATTCAATCCAACAAAAGCTCATTCGAACCCTGGACTTTCTGGGTGTCGACCACTTGAAGGCCACCGTCTACCTAGCCATGAACTACTGGGCACATGATGACGACATGGTAATCGCCCAGAAAACGTATAAGTTTGGCATTCTTGCTTCCAATGGTTCGGATCTCGACGTTCGGGAACCCATCAACACATGAGAGTTCGGGCAGTGATTATCTTGGCTCTTGGGTGCGTATGTTGTCACAATATACCATTTTGAACGATGGTCTTCAAAATCGTGGCGGAGCTTGGTATCGAGGATAGTTCGCAGTTGGGTTCGCGAAGTCATCAACACCTACCCACCAGACTTTCTGGAAACTGTCATCCGTTTACAACAAAAGTTTGATTCACGTATGTAATGTTACTAATGTACAAACAACATCTATGAGATTGATCAAATATTCATCTTTGGACACGTCTGAACGACTCTGGGCTCAAATTTCAACGACTATGAAAGGAACCTGTGCGGTGTTAGAAGACGCAAAATTGTAGAAGAATAAACTCTCACTTCAACATCCTCTCCTGTGTCATCGGATACCATAACTTCTACGACAAGGTGACGGACATGTGGTGGAATAGGCTTCTTGCTGACATGTTCTACCAACTTACTAAACTTCATGGGAAGTCGTTCGTCGCTCTTAATTCCATTTTTTGCATTAGTCATCGCAAATATGCAAAATGGAACCCCACCTTCTTCTTCCCAATGAAAGAGCTCCATAACATGCTGACTCCTTGGCTGACCATGGTGATGTCGAGGTTATGGTTAGTCTGGAACCATGTCACGATGTCCTGAAGAGTCGGGTCGTTTTGGAATTCGAACCGATCCCAGAGTGTCCACTCAGTGTTGCTGTATTTGTTCTTAGCAGCCGCGATGGGCTCCGAAAAGCCGAAAAATGGAAGAGCTAGATTTACGAATCCATTCTTGTAGTCCTCGAGCTTCTGTTTGCCGTCGATAATCTAATCACAGCATATGTCAAACATGCCACCGTACGCATTGAGTTCATACCTTATAAAGCTCTAAGCATACCAGGCCAGTCACGAGTGAGGTAGTTGTAGCAATAGCGGGTATAATCTTCCCAGCTATCTGCTTTGTAGTATGACGATCTGCGATATTAATGCTGTAGTTCATGGCCCGAAGATTAGAAGCAGCAGTGATAAAGTCAATATGATGATTGGTGTCATCATCCTTCTCAAATTCAACCGCTGTCAGGCGATATCCAGCCAGCGATGAAGGCGAAGGAAGCATGGGAGCGAGATCCTCCAGGTCGTCACCTGTAACTTGGTAAGGAAAAGGACTATATCTTAGATTAACAAATACCACTACTTCCTCCTCCTTGGACAGGCTCATTCTCGTTTATTTGAATCTTGACGCCACTTTTGGGAGTGAATTCAGGCACTATGACTGAATCGGCGACCTTCGCATAGACAGCAGGATCTGACTCCCCCTTCAGGCCGTAGTTGAAGGCATGGAGGTTGGCTGCAGCGATGATGTATCCTAGGTGAACAGCCTACAAAAGCGTCAGCCTTCCAAAGCAAGAAGCCAAGATTCAATATTTACATCACTTGAATTGAACGTCAATGGGTCAGGTGCGCGTTTTGGACCACTCCAGAACGGCTGTCCTGTGCTGCTCACAGCGTCCTTCGGTAAACTAAACAAAAGTTGGCGGATATCGTTGTTGTAGTCACGCTCAAACTGAAGCCGAGCCCAAACGATGCATTCTTCAAACGTCAAGGGTTTGTTGGTCACAAGATAGGAAACAATCTGGTCGATTTGTTCTTTCTGTTGTCCAGAGTACTTCAGCGTGCTTTCCAGATAATTAGGTTCAGAGAGATAGGCGTTGACGGCTTGAGCAGGTTTCACAAAGAGGCTATCAAATTGTGTCCGACTCCACTGGAAAAGAACCAAGTGAGTTTGGAACCCCAAACCAGAAAATTACAAACCTCGATCGTGTGGTTGATGGCGTTGGGGAAATTCTTAATTGTACATGAAGGGGTCTCTTTCTCTGGGGGGTCTTGGGATGATGCGTATGACTCCGTCAGATGGGGCACGACTACTTGAGTGTTTCCCTTTGTTCCAAGTGTTCCTGATTCCAGCAAGGGTTTCTTATAAAACACGCATCGCTGGTCCATGTAAAGGCCTACGAAGATCATCGGAATTTTGATACATATGTCTTACCACGATGAGAGAACTTACGAGCTTTCACGTTATCTAGGGCGTTGGTCACACCGTCGATACTTCCAAAGAAGTTCGCGTCGTAAATATCTTCAAAAAAAGAATCAGGAACGCACTGAAAGCAAGGAACGCGATTAACATACTCTCAGTTGTTGGACCAACAGGTTCCTGTTTAGCGAGGATTTTACCAACCAGATCTGGGTTCATTTCCGACACAGCGATAGCAGCAACTTCAGCTTTAAATTTGCCCAGATCCTTGGGCCTAAACAAGAACTGTCGATTGAGGTTGCTTTTCTCGATCGTGTCCAAGTCAGTGACGTGAATGATGCCATTTTTACCAGCGCCAAGCCCTATCATGCTCCAGTTCTTGAGCATTTCGCAGCCAATGGCTCCGGAGCCGACCAGGAATTGCCGGTGATTCGCAACTTTCTCTTGGAAGACCTTGCCGAAAACTGCAATCTGACCATCATATCGGGATCCTATGGGTTGACATTCTTGCTCTGATGGGAGGATTGCTGGAAGCGATTCCAAAGAATCAAAGTAAAGGTGTTGCATCATAGGATGGAATTTAGCGGAGCATGCTTTGAGCACTTCTTGAGCAACAAAACCACCAATTACAGCCACGACTGGTGACAAGTCGCCCGTCGCTTGGTACGCTAACTCTGTGACAACCTTGTCATCAATCTCAGGATCCAACTTCTTTGCTAACGAAACGACAACAGCCGCGTCTTCAGCATTTCTAGGATGCGGCAGCCGTTTATGCTCAGAGTGGAACTCTGAGAGAGCCTGAAAACCGGCATGCAGCGTCGCTGGTCGGTCAAATTTTGCAAAGTCGGTTATGAAAAACTCCGAAGATTGCAAGGACTCTCGAAGAGGTTTCTAGAGCATTATCAAAGAACGACATAAGCACTGGATCGGTGATCACAGTAACGAAACTCACAAAATCGATGATCTTGGGCATCTTAACTTGCGTGAAGATCCCTCCAGCTTCATATGTCCCCAGATTGGAAGTATCACCGATGGTAAATGTATAAGGCCCTTTAACAGAGACCTTGCGTGGTTCACATCCGTTCAATTCTGCCATTCCTTGAACTTCAGAGAATGTTACAAATTCTCCATCCTCGAGACCATGCCTCGTTTCGTCCAAACAGGTTACAAGGCCTTCTGCGTCCTGTCAAGGCTTTATCAGGATATTGCGGACATGTTTGGAGCAAATGAAGCCTACCTGTGCCACAGATACAATCATACCTGTTAATGGCTGTTCTCCTGTAGGATCCACGCAAGCAAATTTGGCACCAAAGTCGTTAAAGACAGATCTAATCATCAGTCAGAACGTTGTATGATTGGAGAAGTGGCTTTGATACCCAAATAGGCCGCGTGTCTCGGCCGCAATGAAATGAACGCCATGATTATGAGTCCAGTCATTAATTTCCAGCTGCTTTTTGTATGATACACCACATAAGACGACGACCTGGTAGGGTGGTAAGAATAAAATCAAAAAATCAGCACTCGGCTCACCTGAAATCCCTGGATTAGGTCCACAGTGATCTCCTGCCCTGGTTTGCCTCCCAAATCACGGACGGGGACATATGCGTTCAGCTCCGCCAATCTTGGAAGTGTAGCCTCAGCACGTGGTTTTCCGATGTCTTGGACACGAAGAAAAAACTAAAGAAGGGTCTTTGCAAATGGTCAATTGGTAGTCTGACGATACCGCTTACCTGGGAGCTCAAGTCTTGCATTGTTACGGGTTCGGGATCGAATATTGTTACTGATTTAACACCAGCAAGCACGATGTTTTTGGCTAAAAGGAGTTTAATTTCTACTCAAAATGATAGAAGAAAAGATACGACCTATTTCGACACCTAAGCCCTGTACTCCGACAATGAGCACATTGGACGCGGCCATTCTCTTCATTGCTAATGACTGTTGAAGTACTTAAATTGCTAGAGTACAAAATGGATGATACCTTCATGTCCTAGGACGTAACTATTGGCTCATTTCAGTATTTGGCCTACAAGAGAGTAATGAAATCGTTACATACAGTTGACGCGAGTAAAGGCCTTCATCGATCGCCGCCTCGTCGATATCCATATTCGAGCCCAAGTTCGACGTTTCGGTCATGATGGAGGTGGCTTCCGTAGAGGCTGGATAAGATGGGATTGTGATGAGTGAGCAGATGTATGTTCTACAAGCTTCTAGAGACTCGGAGTACAGTACTGGGCTCTCTGCAGATTTAAACTCCGACACTCGCCGTGAAAAATGGTACAGTTGTAGATCTACCCCTACACAACGGTTCTGGTATACTTTATATGGGAGGAACTACTCTAATAAATGCATATAAAAGAGCCTTCGGAGTGAATTTTTTAAAATAGCGTAGTTTGGCCATTCTGCTGTCTTAGACACGAAGATCTCAAGAATGGCAACTTAATTCTGCACCGAGGAAATTAATGAGAGGCATTCAAAATGTTGATCCTACGATTTATTTGAGGCAAAACGGTGGTGTGAATGTCAAACTACATTCTGCAATGTTGTCCTACAAATGTGTGTCCTGAAAAGGAAACTCGACACGATCGCGTGTTCCTTTTGATCACTCCTGCTGGGGATGGTCCGACGCAGTCCCCAGCAGCGAGCACAGAGTCAATATAACTTATGGAGGATCAACGCGCCGGACCGTGAAAAGATCCGCGATCCTCACCAATATCGGCAGTACAGCAGAAACTGGCCAGACAACGAGCGCGTGCAGACGACAATGCGCGTAAATATCGAAACAAAGCACGGGAAGTATTACGTGCCAAGATCTTCTTTGCGCTGAAAAGGCCCAAATATATAACGCGTCGTGTGCAAGAGCTGCTCGAGTACCACAGCAAAAACAGCGTGAAGTTTCAAAAGCTCTCGAAATAGTCAAGTCAATACCCTATGAGCGACATCTGAAGCATAGAGGCATAGTCCAGGAAGAATGTCGAGAGATGATACGAGATTTGCAGACTCTCAATGTACCAGTTGAGAAGTTGAATGAGGTGGTGCATATTGTGGGGAAGGGATTCGGAACACTCATTACCACTAATTTCTTTCACATAGTTAAATATATAACTGATACACTTCATTCATCATTATAATACTCTTAATTTTGTATACATTGTCGAAACATTACTCGGGGATGGTGGCAACTAGCAGAGCGACTACCACTATAAACATTGGGCTCGCGGCGTCGTCGTCCTCTTCCTCCTCCTCCTAGTAGATGGCGCGGATTCTACTTCGCTGACTCGTTGGATCCTACACAAGGAGTAATCCCTATATGAATAGTGCCGAGGAGGCAAAATTGTTCGAGTGCTGCGAACATGGAATCCGGGCATCATTGATCAATATAGAGACCAATAGATCCATCGCCGTTGTGGCATGCGGTAGGGCACCGGGTGCTGTCCCGTTTGTTCTACCATTGGCACGAGGAATGATTGGGTCATTGACTGGATTCCAAGGTGCAGGTTCACAAATCGCAAGTGGCATTGGCTCATGGAGTCTGGAAATGGCCTGAAGTCCCTGCATCACTTGAGAATAGAGGTTGGAAGAAAGTTCGAATGGCGTCGGGCGTGAAATCGGTTTCGGGCGCGATTTTGAATACTGCCCAGGAACCTTGGGCGCCACCGTAAGCAGGCCAGTGATGATAGCAACTACAGCCCCATAGTCATTGTGCGGAGGCGGACAGCACAATATGGAGTGCTTCATACTAAACAACCAGGAGACCCAATCGGCGTTGGAGATACTGATGTTATGGTCCAGGACCCCCAGAGCCAACCGTTCAAGCTCAGAGATCGACGAAATAGGTAAAGAACAGAAGTTAATCCTGGTAGATAACTTTAATCGTGTCAACGAAGACATAATATGTAAGGAACATACCAATCCTTGAGCGACATTGCAAAATCATTTAACCATTTATTGGCAAAACTTAATCCCAGCAAGAACATCCTGGACACTAGTTCAACGGCGTCTTGCCTGATTAATGCTACGCTCATCACCAGCGCCCTAGAGAAGAGTCGTTCGAGATACCACAGGGCAAGAAACACGAGCGCATTGTGGGGGTGATAATGGACGAGAATGTCTAAAATCTTGCCCATGGCCGCTTCCTGAGCTGGGAAGTCAACGTGGCCACTACGATGGAGAAGCATGATAAGGACATCAGAGAGACGCTAGACAGAATATGTAACACACCTCGTCACCCAGGAGAAGGGACGATCCGGACTGGAGATTAAGAAATATATATAACCCGTCAACCACCGGGCTAACTGGTGTAGGTTTGTCTGACAGCCTCGAACCTCGAACTTTCTAGGAACAGCGGCATGCGTGGTGGAGGGAGGAGTGTTAAGTCGGGGAAGGCCCACCCTTGGGCGTGAACGCTTGAGAGAGAGACTCTCGGTGCCGCTGTCAGGGGAGTTTTGGCGGGCATCTGTTTTTACTGGAAATGGTGTGCCGGGTCGTTTACTAGGGCGTGTGATTGGCGAACGGGCTACAAGAAATTTGACCTTTGTAACTCTCTTGGAGAATTCTCCAGTACGAAATTTGTGAAAGGTGAGAGCTACCGCCGGATTAGTGAGGATATTACTGGCACGGGCTATCGTGGATGGGGATGAGAGATCGGATTCCGTATGCTGAATATTACGGGCCTCTGGGGGAGGAGGGACAACATAACAGCCTAAAGACTGTACTGGTACAGCCAGTTTGCTGTTTCCGACATGTGACCAGATTCCGTTGACATTCCCGGTAATCGAGCTCAGTTGCAAGTTGCACAGTTTTTCAAGAGGGGCACGAAGGTTAGATTGGACGACCTCTCCTACCTTCTTGTCAAATGTGTTGAACGGTGCCAAGGCACTGTCATGAGCAAGCAAAAGTTTAGAATCACGGGAGTTGTCCCCCACAGTCGAACGAAGACGAGACATCAAGGCGGGGAGTGATGGCTCAGAGGAACGGATGCGTAACATATCTAGCTGTGGACTACTTAAATGTTCACAATATCTTAGAACTAGGGCCATAGATACGAACGTTGGGTGATACACATTGAATCCATGAAGACCGGGGCCACGGCTCGGTGGCCAAATCACTGTTGATTGGCGCCACACATTGTCAGAGGATATTATGATCGAGAATGTGGGCTGTGGCAAAGCGGCAGAAGGGCCATCATGCTGAAGACAATGGAAGACGAACCCGTTTAACGATGTCGTTGAAGAAAGCAATCAAGAAACAACCAAACGCGTAATGCGGACTTTCCTGACATGTGAGAAGGCTGCTTTTTCTTGCGGTGGTCGGCAACAGAGAGAAAGAGGACAAGGGGTGTTGACTTACATGACAGTATGGCTTGAGATGATTTACCAAATTTCCAGGATAGAATCAATGGTATTACAATGGTATTCCCAACTTGCCAACATTACATATGGTGATAGTCAAAGTGGGTCTCTGAACAGCAGCCGGAGCTGTATTCTACTTGCGATAGAACTAAAGCCATATTCAGAAACAAGTGGGAAGAAAATGAAGACAGTGCTTACGCTGCGCCTGAAATTAAACCAGAGAGAAAGACATCCCCGATCAAAACTGCTTCGAAAGCCACTATGAATTATTGGAGTCAATAATGTATCTTCATCACAGAAGACAGGTACCGTTTGTGTGAAAATTCCCATTCTCGGTTGACGATTCGGAATGCAATGTCTTCGTATGGTGGACCAGCCGTGAAATGCAGTAGAACAGTCTCATCATTTCCCGGCTCCTTGACAATTTTGTATGTTGGAGCTTTCGCCTTGTCGATGAGATCCGGATAAAATATGTTAAACTGCAAGAAAAATGTGAACGCATAGCTTTCAGATCCTAGGAATACTATTCAAACCTTGTACCCTTGTACAACTTTCGGGGGCGGATTGTCCGTGCTAACAAGATATAAAACATTGAATGGACGAGAGAAAGACAGCACAACATACTCGTAATGGGTCTGATTGTACTTGTTCCACTCGTAGCCAGTATGAACACGATTAAAGTATCTTGGCTTACGGGGCCTGTATTTGTCCTCCCAATTATACGATGTCGGATGGACAATATTTTCTTCGAGATTAAATAGTTCTTCTTCTTCATCAAGTTCTCGCTCGGCCTCTGCCCTGTAGAGAGCCTCAGAAGCAAGGTCCGCGCCACTAGGAGCTTCTTCGTCCTGAACTTCAACTGTTGGTTGTGCCACCTTGGGAACGAATCGAGAATCAGCAACGGTTCGACGCTGAGCGATCTGGAAGAAAACCTGTCAGTGCAAACGAATCATGACAGGAACATATATTTACAAGTGCACGGCGGTCTTCTTTCTCAGTGAGAATATCAATTTCTCGTTCTTCGGACGTCAGTTTCGTGATATTAAGCAATACGGGGCTCATTGCCCTATCGTATTCCTCCATATCTTCAATAGGGATGATCTCTTGTTCTGGGGCAACCTCCAGAATCACTTCAGCAGCACCCCATTTTTTGGATGCCGACCTCACGACACCGGCAAGTAATTCTTCCTGTGCTTGCAAAGCCTCATCACGCTGTCGCTTGCGAAGTTGTTCAAGTCTGTTGCGAACGACGACCTCGTGCAGAGCCTTCAACTTAGCCTGTCAAAGGAATTTAAAGGACATCCCAAGCCGGATTACCTCATGCTCACCTTCGCTTTCCACACTAGTAACTTCTTCAAAAGGCCTTCCCAGTAGTCCGTATCAACAGGCTCCCCGCTGGTGAGCTTTTCCTGAATTCGCCTTTGAAGGGAAACAAGGTCGTCGTATGATTTTCCCGAAAGTAAGGCATTGATGTTAGATTCAACAGCAGCAGCAGCCTCGATTCCCATACGTTCCCTCGACTTGATAGTATCCAAGCGATCTTTGCATACAACCATCATGTTCTGCAACTGCGTCAGCTGTGAGTCATTGAACATTCCGAAAGTCATACGGTCCAAAAGTCAAGATTAACAGTGGTATCCTCCAGAGTCAAATACCGTTCGATGTCATCGTGGAGCTCCTCGATTTGTTCCGTACTGAGATTCTATGATAAAACTGAGACACCACACAACAAAGGCCATTATGTACGCACATCGAAAATATTGTAAGGCTCATCCAGATCGATCTCGAGGCCAGCATCCTCGTGGTCCTCCGCAGGGGAGTCTCCATCGTCAGCTGGAGGGTTTACATACTTCAGATTCAAAGCCAAGAAGTCAATCGCCTTCGCCCTTTTTTCCTTGATACGGATGGTGGCTCTCGTGCGCTCTTGGTCAAGCTGGAAATCACCTTCCTTGGACAGCCAGTCTGACATTTGCGCAGACTCTTGAAGCCTCTGCATTCGCATCTCCTCTTCGTCGCGAAGTCTCTGTTCCACCTCCCTCTCGGCCCTCCTCCGGTTCAGCCTTTCCAATTCCTCCTTTGCATCCTGACGACGTATCGCATCCCTTCTCTGCGCTTCCGCCAGAGACAAGCCTGATTTGCGGTCTCTTTCATTCTTCTTGTGCCATCGGAATTGTTGGCCAAGATTGACATCGTGGAAGGGGTTGTCAGTCGCACTGTAAACACTAAGCTCAGCGACCTGTCGAGCCTCTTCTTCTTCCTTTATTCTTTTTTTCTCGGCCTTCCTTGCTTTTCGTTCTTCAGATTTGTCCCGTTTGCGCCTTAGACAGTATAAACAGTGGTGACATCAGATGGAAATATGTTACTTACTTTTTGTCTTTCCGTTCTCCATCTCTGCTATGACTACGCTCCCTTTCATGCCTCAGATCCCCATCCCTTTCTCTGCTCCTGCTGCGACCTTGTTTGTACTGGTAATCATTTGTTCTCGAGGTTTGCTTGTCAGGTCTAGATGAGCGCACATCCGACCGGGTACGGTCGGGTTCGCGGTCATCATACCTTCTACGAGACGAGGGGGAGCGAGATCTTGCCGGCATTTCCTAATGAGCTCGCGCTTGTTGTTGTCACAGTCGTAACTCGTAAGGTTACTCAGTTATGTGTTTGGTCATGTTTTCGTTCGACGCGGCCAGTGCCAATCATCGTTTTCAAGTTACTCAGCTGACTGGATTCTACGCCTGGTGCCAACATCTATGACCTGGCATAGACTTCCAACGCGATCCTTTCGTCATGTCAAGGCCATAACCTTTCGTCGTTGTATCCGTACACAGCCTATTTACGAACAACAAGGTCTTAACGAAGATGTTCCCCATAAGCAGCCTCCTGGTTTCGGACTGGCCACTCCACGACAGGTGGTGACCCAACAATAACTCAAATCATGCCTACTTACGCAACGTCTTTACAGCTAGTGGAATATCTGAATGATTTCATTGTTGGGCAGGAAAATGCTAAGAAAGTCCTCTCTGTAGCGTGCGCACAGTCCTTCTCTCATCTGACGATGACTACAACAATGTCGAAGGGTCTTCAATCACTATAATCGTGTCCGCGCTAATATGTCATATCTGGAGGCCCAAGAGGCTGAACAGGAAGCTCTGAATGATCGAACAATCGATGATGGTATGCACGTTCAAAACTCTGTGCCAGTTGCTTGCCCATATCCACCCCAGAGAGTGTTTCTACAGCCTATGTTCGTCCATTACGCAAACCCCGCTCACCAACCCCCCTTTTCTCTCGCTCGAATATGCCAACATTTGAGAAGAGTAACGTATTGGTGATGTACGGCGGACCCTTGCACTTTTGGTCAATACTCATGCATGTCTCCTGACAGAGGTCCGACGGGCTCTGGTGTGTAAACATTATTGTCTCTCTAAGGATAAGCCTTACCTCTCCCGTTAGGCAAGACATTACTGGCGCGGACGCTTGCTAAAGTTCTTGATGTTCCTTTTTCCGTTAGTGACGCAACGTCATTCACACAGGTAATGTCATCGTGGTTAGAACTACCTTATTGTACGTGGGTACTCATGTTGTAAGTCAGGCAGGATGTCAGTTTCTTCTGCTGATTTTATTTTGCATGGTTCTTGATCTGAACTTCAGATGTGGGTGAGGATGTTGATATGGCCGTACAACGCTTGGCAAGTCCCCCTTCGACCGTAAACGGCGGCATACCTGATCCGCACCGTAGTTACAAGCCGCGAACTGGGATCCCCTGCGAGCTTGGTTCGATTCCATCTCCTCAGATAGCGCTGTATATCTCAACTCATTCCATCTAGCATGGGCATCGTTTACATTGACGAGATTGACAAAATAGCCAAGAAGTCATCGAGTGGTATGGAGGGATCGCGAGATGTCGGAGGTGAAGGAGTTCAACAAGCCTTACTACGGATGATGGAGGGCTCCGTGGTCAGCGTACAGGCAAAAGGTGCGTCGTCGGTCGAGATACCAGGTTCTCCTGGAGGCGAGGGTCATACAAGAAGTGGTCGTGCACCACACGCGGCAGCTTGTAAGTACCTGTCTTCCTTCATCTCCCATTGTTATTAACACTGCTTTAGCGAAGCCAGATGTGTACCACATTGATACTACAAATGTCCTATTTATCCTAAGTGGCGCCTTTGTCGGCCTTGACACAGTCATCAAGCAACGCGTAGCCAAAGGTGTAAGTGATGGCCCTGCCGTTTGTTGCGGTTGCTGATTGTCTTGCAAGTCCATCGGTTTTACGGCCACTCTCCCTACCCCAGAGCTTGGTGATTCTGTCCCGTTCTTTACTCCGAATAGAAAGACCTCTCACAATGTATTGGATCTTGTTGAAACCACCGGCAAGTTTCCTCTCTATATCTCTACGATCATTCGCCTCGTTGATTTAGTCCTCACTCAGATCTTGTTAAATACGGGTACATACTTAATTATCGCTCGCAATATAGTCTTTCCTCGACTCACCTTCCTTAGCTTTATCCCAGAGTTCATATCTCGTCTTCCTTCAATAACCACACTCGCACCATTGACGGTCGCTGATCTTCGACGAATCCTTACAGAAGTCAAAGGTTCTCTCATGTCGCAGTATCAGTCCTTGTTCGGATACTCTGGTGTTGAGATTCGGTTCACCAATTCAGCAATCGATGAGATCTGTCACAAAGCTTCGGAAAGGGGTGGAGGTGCAAGAGGATTACGGGGAATCATGGTATGTTTCAGCTATCCCTTTACTGACTAATAGTACGCTGATACGTATCCCGAGTGCAGGAGGCGTTGCTTCTGGAGCCTATGTATGAGGTACCGTAAGTGGCAGTTCAGTGGTTTAGTCGCAAATGATTTTTAGTGACACTCTCCTTAAGTGGTTCGGATATTCGCCATGTTCTAATCACTGCCGAGGTTGTCAAAGGGGAGGCTTCCCCTGGATACTGGCGGAGAGGAGAAGGTGTCGCCTTTTGGGAGGCATGGGCAACGGAAGAAAGCAAAGCCACGAAGAGCCCACAGTGATTTTGGTGTATTGAGTTTGGCTTGCATATTTCGTCGATGTACTCTTTGTTCTCATAGTGTGGTGTAATGTAATTGTAATATTCGATCATATATCCATACAGCCAATGACTCTCCGGGTAAAGCTGTCATACAAGGGCTGTTATTCATTTGCGTACAGTTCTTAAAAGATGTATGTCGTGATCTACAGTAAACTATCAGTGACAAGTAGACCTGGTATGAAGGGATCTGAACAGATGGCAGAACTTCGTTGAAATTACGCTTCTTGACCGTCATCCGTCTTCTCTTCGTCTTCCACCTTTTTCGCAGTCTCGTCCTTCTTCTCAGGAGAAGGAACAGACACTCCAAGAAGCTCGGCATTCTTCTTCTGTGCTTCTTCGAAAGCGACCTTGAACTGGCCAGCGTCTAGTATTCACGAGGAAGTTATGGTGGGAGGTGACCAAAGAGAGCGTGGACATACTTTCAGAATTGGCGAAACGGATAGCAAGCGTTTCGGGGGTCGGTGGCGATTCTGAATAATCGGCTGCTACTTTCCAAACCCAACTTCTATCAGATCCAATATTGGGTTGTAGCCGCATCTCTACGGTGACTGTCAATAATACACATTAACATGCCGATTCAAGCTAACGAATGTAGATAGTGATGGTTGAGCGACTTACTGACGTGATTTGCGCAGACTTTCAGAGTCTTGTCGCGTCTCATTACAACTCGGACTTTCTTGGTTTCTTTGTGGGAAAGCAAGCGAACATCACCCGTTCCACGCTCTTTCCACTCAGTAGATGGGGAATCGAATCTGAATAGTTTGGCTCGCCTGTATTCATCAATTAAAATCAAGGGTCAGGACGCGATTGTAACTGTGATCGCGTGATCATCAAAAAACATACATCTTGAAGAGCACCTCCTCATCTTCCTCCATCGTCTTCGTGTCCACCTGCTCCGTGAGCTTGATTACAGGCTCGAAGTGAGGATCGGTTTCCTCTTCCTACAAAAGACATCACAGATGGAATAATCAATTTTGAGATCTTGTGTATGAATCGCTGATCAGACAGCTGGATAAGTTAACATACTCTGGGGGCAAGAGCATCGGTGGTTTCAGCCATTGGGAGATGGTGTAGGTGTTGGTGGAAGACTTGTCGATGAGATTCAAGATTGTAGCGGCAACCGAAAATCGTTGGAGACCCCGGACAGCTGCTGGTGGGGTCCCAGCCCGATCAAGAAATGTCGTGGCAACTATTAACTTTCGTTCTCCTATAATGTCCTCTAGGCTATATACCCAAACTTTACCATGGCTGACGCTGTTTCTCATCTTTTCACCCCTCGTATACACCCATTTAGTTGAAGTGGTTGCTGGAACGAAGGACTGTTTTTTCGAAGACCTCCACAAGAATGACCAGGTTTGTATCGAAACCAGTCTTAATGACCTGCCCTTCTGACAACATGAAAATTTAGATGACAGTTACGTATCAGGTCGGGGGAGGGGGCCACTTGGATATCGATTTTTGGGTGCGTTTCCATTGGGTTCTGTGTTAATTGCTACCTGAGTATATTTCCAGTTAACAGACCCAGACGACCGCGTCCTTGGCAAACAAATACGCCAATCCACTGGATCTCTCTCGATTACCGCTGAAAAGCATGGTCGACACGAATTGTGTTTCTCAAATCAAATGAGCGCTGTCACAGACAAGAGAGTCAGGTCAGTCATGCCATATTTAACTTCGCCAATTTTACTCGAGAAACAAATTAATCCGTTTCAACGAACCAGCTTCAACGTCCATGGAGTTGTCTACGTTACAGAAGATGGTTCGTGAATGCACTCTATCCGTCACGCGACGCAAGCTTATCTCCAATATCTTAGATGTCGTTGCACCTGTCGAGCGTGAAATTCGCTTATTAGCTCACGGCTTGACGGCCGTAAAAGACGAACAGGAATATATTGTAGTCAGAGAGCGGACACATCGTAATACTGCGGAGTCCACGAATGCGCGTGTAAAATGGTGGTCTGTGCTGCAAGCCGTAGTCTTATTTTCGGTCGTTGCATGGCAGGTTTACTACTTAAAGGTGCGTGTTTTATTTCGCGCATGGGGTTTTGAGTGCTGATGATGCTTTACATAGTCTTTCTTTGAGGTAAAACGTGTAATATGAGTGGTCCATGTATCTATACGTTCAATAGGACTGCTTGAAAACTTTATGAGTTGCGTGATTCCATGCTTTTCTCTTACGATCAGCGCTAGGTTACTGTTCGATAGATTTACCGATCACAAACATTGATGCGCGACGGGTATATGTTATAAACAGGAAATGTGTCATAAAAATAGGAGGGGATCTCATGTAATGGAATACGACATTAACGATAGGGAGTGACAATCTAACAACTTAAAATACAGGTAAGGGCACGGCCCTCGAATAAGATAACAGACAGCGGGGGAAAATAAAAGGAACGGGTTCATCGCCAAGGCTTTGACCTGTTGAAACTCATATCCGCACTTGCATTAGGATCCAACAGGTTTGCTGCAGAAGTCGGAGGTGGCAACGGAGGTGGAATAACTTGAACAACTTGAACAACTTTCGTTTTAAGCGCCACAACACTTGCTGATTTGGTCAAGGACGGCCGCATGCCACGCTTGGCTGGGCTTGTCAACACTACCCTCCGCGGTCCTTTATTTATCTCTCCAATGGGCGGTGAAAGCTGTGGGATCATACTTGATCGACGCCTGCCCTTCTCATTCCGCAATGGTCCAATATTCGACCGTCGTCTCCCGCTTCCGCCCTTTGGCACGCCAGATCCTGAGGACCCAATTTTCGGTGTCAATGACAGACGCTTTGCAGGGCTGCCTCGAACACTTCTATCTCGACTTTTGGGAACGTGCAAGGTGTTGCCTGGGCCTGATGAATTGTCGGAGGTGGTCATCTGGTTCATGCTCATGTCGGACAGAGGATGGTGCTGGCGAATTGGGCTGGCGCCCTCATCACTTTCAACCAGACTGCCCAAAGCGGATCCCCTTGACCTTGATTTGAGGAAACCAGGATCCAAGCGACTTGGCCGAGGTCGCTTCGTTCCGTGGGTTCCATAGGACCTAGAAAACACCGAAGAGCCCAACGTAGTGTCGTAGGTGGATGCAGGCAATGACATGGACAAAAAACTCATGCCAACACTATCGTCTGTCTTCTCGTTCTCATCCTCCCACTCACTCTCAGAGCCCCCTAGGGAAGTGCATCGTGAAGAGGGAGTCGGTGCTGATGAAGACGAGCCTGTACTGGAAAAAGTATCATTCGGGGGGCTTGCAGGAATAATGGCGACAGCAACAGGTGCAGGTTTTGCACCGGCATCGTCTAGATCCCCTTGCCCAGCCTCATCTCGCCATTGGACATTTTTACCTCCCTTGGCCGCTTTCTTCTCTTTATCAGAGACCCTGTGATATGGCTGTGAAATGCTTGAGCGTAGTGACTTCCGAGGGGAGCGAATGGGTCGACGTGACTCGGATATAGAAAGGTTGACTCCAAAAGCTGACGATCGTCTAGAGGTCGAGGACCTAGAGTTCGTCTGTTGCAAAATAGGAGGGCCTGAACTGATTCTCCGCGTAAATGTAGTTCCATAACCATTGAAGGCCTCCAAAGATGAAGCAGCCCGGACATCTGCAGCGTACTTTTCGGTAGAAAGTCCGACGAGCTTCTTAAAGGTTTCGTCATTGTTCTCTCTGACGACTCCCAGTATTTTCGCCACCTTCTTGACCGTCTCCGCTCCAGAGTTGGCATCACTGTCGAATGACCCGCCTAGCACAGCAGCTGCATCCCCTACCATGACGGTACATCTGCCAAGCATTCCGACGAGACCCACCACAATCTCAGCCATATCTCCGACCGCACTCCCCATCACCTCGCGCTCTCCTTCAGCCTTAAGTTTCTCCATCTCCGCCCTTCTGCACATGGCATCGAGTTTGACATTCTCCACGCTAACATCGTCCAATTTTTCTGACCTTCTCTCTGAAACCGCTCGCATGGTAGCATCAAACATGGCATTTGAGTTTGAGGATCGCTGGACTCGGACGGTCAAGGGCGAATCAGGCTCAATGGCTTGCTCTTCTGGCATTGCCAGTGCCTGTAACAGGCTGCGCTCTGCCTCTAGATCCGTAGAGAGGGAGGAACCCGATGATCCTATTTGCGCGAGCCGTGAATTAATCGCGAAAAGCTTGGCCTTCGCCACAGAAATCTTTCCAGCGCAAGTCGCTCCATCTACAATCGACTCCTTCGTTTGATCAACCTTGACTTTCATATCCTGCCTAGCCCTCTCAACCTCTGCGCTCGCTTCCGCCTTTCTCCGCCGAATAATTTCATGCTCTGCATCCCTCTTCCCTGCAAGCTTCGCCTTGAGTTCAGAAATTTCTTGATTCAGCCTGTTAATGGCTTCAACGTATCGTCCAACATGTCGATCGACGTTTACGACATTTCTCGTGATGACTTTTGTCTTGATCTTGGTAGCTCGCTCCGCATAAACGAGCGTGTTATGTGTGTCGTCAAAATGGATTGAGGTGGGCGCGATACAAACAATCATTACAGTCTTACAATTTCCTCCAAGTGAGAATTTAAGCAAACGCGTAAGTTTACTGTTTCGATATGGGACATGGCGCACAGCTCCGCCACTCTCACAGAGTGCATTTATGCAGTTTCCGAGGGCGAGAAGGGATTTGTTGATGTTGGCTCCTTCAACCATGCGTTGGCCCATGTTGGTGGTGGCGGCGGCACGCTCGCTGCCAGCGAGATCGATGATAGACAGTGTGGCCATTGTTCGCTGCTCGACGAGTGCAGCTGTGCGTGGTGCTTGCATCACATGGACCTGCAGTACTGCATGCGATCTTGAGCTCGTCTCATTCGCATGCGTAGGACTTTGAGTCCTTCTCGAGTTCCCTTGCACGACGATCTCCTTGACTTCTTCCGCTGAGTTTGGTTTGAGCTCGACGAGACCAACGACTTTAACTGTCTTGTCTTCTCGGATGGAAAGACCCCCTCTGGCTACGTGTGAGCCTGGTTCGGCAAGGAGATCGCGGATTTCTTCGTTGTATATCTCTAGGAACGTGACCATGACTTCAACATCCCACTCGTCCTTCCGATCTTCTATGCGCTGAAACAGATCGGCCATGGTAAGGTATATGATCCCTGGGTCCGATTCAGTGCCGCTGATAGTATGTGTTTTGCCACAGCCTGTTGCCTAATACTGGCATCAGTGTTAATGTACACGTCGCTATAAACAGTAAACTTACGCCATAGGCGAATACAGTAGCATTGTAGCCATCAAAAAGTCCCTTCAGCAAGGGTTGGGCTGTGGCCTCGTAAACGTCTTGTTGCCGTGCCTCATGGTTGAAAACCCTATCAAACATGAACCGCTTATCCTTGTATCGTTTCGTCCCAGGCGGCAAAAAGCCTCGCTCTACAAACGCCTTTGCCCGATCCTTCTCGTCAGGGTCGAAAGTAAGTATTCGGTCGTCAACTATTTGAACGATTTCCCGAAGCGTGGCAGTGTTCACTACTTTGCCGGGTGTTGCGAGTGCACCGTCTCCACGGATGGTAGTATCATAACACGGCTCTGGGAGACGAGCCGCTTCCCATGTCGACGGGGGCCGCACGCGAACTGTGAACAGAGGTTTTTTGCTGATTTAGCGATTGTTTAGAATCAAGAGGGAGCAAAGATATTATGCACCTGCGACAGTGATGGAGCCTGCGGCAACCATTAGAGGATGTGTTTCTAGATGGCTGTTTAGGAGATTGTTGGAGGGTGAATTTGTGACGGACGAGACGAGGTTTTGGTCTGGTGGAAGACAAAATGAACCACAAAGCGTCTGGTCACGTGGTCGTGACCTAATCTAATCTAATCTAATATCTAATCATCCCCGTATAATCTAGATCCCACCACAGATCTTGCTTCGACTTCAAATTTTAACCTTCATTGCCACAGGTTCGTCTACGATAACAAGCGAATTAGTGCTAAGTCTTACTATGTTCCCAATAGAATCCATGCTATGGCTTCCACCTTATCAGTCACTTCCCCGGCAGATTTTCATGTGCACCTTCGTCAGGGATCTATGGCAGCACTGGTCACTCCTCACGTCCGAAAAGGTGGCTTCAATCTGGCATATGTCATGGTGGGCAGATTTCGTTCTTCTCAGGCACATTCTGACATCCTTCTAGCCAAACCTGAAGCCACCGATCAAGACAACCGCCCAAGCACTGGAATACAAAGCTGAGCTAGAGAAACTCGAACCCAGCGTTGAATATCTGATGACGTTGTATTTGTCCCCCGACCTCACTCCTGATGAAATTAGGAAGGCAAAGAAGGCGGGAATCGTTGGTCTGTCTCCAACAATATCCACCCAATTTTTCTGCTCATGATTGCACTTTCCAGGTGTAAAATCCTATCCGAGGGGCGTAACGACAAACTCGGATGGAGGTATCGAATCGTACGAAACCTATTACCCAGTATTCGAAGCTATGCAAGAAGTTGACATGGTTCTCAATCTCCATGGCGAAGTCCCATCAGACCCGACTACAGTGGGTGTTCTCTCGGATGAACTCGAAAGGTTATATACTACTCTGACTCCAAGAATACCCATGTACTTAATGCCGAAGCCAAGTTCCTTCACCATCTCCACCGGCTTCACAATGCTTTCCCTTCCCTTCGCATCGTTCTTGAGCACGCAACGACACGTGCAGCAGTAGAAGCAGTAAAAGCATGCAGCTCAACTGTTGCATGCACTATCACAGCCCACCACCTTGCCCTAACAGTCGACGACTGGGCCGGCCAATCGTATCACTTCTGCAAGCCTGTTCCTAAATTCCCCGAAGATCGTCTTGCATTGAGAGAGATCATCCAAGAAGGTACAAGAATCTGCGAACTGTTCTCAAATACTAACAATCCTGTCAGGTCATCCCCGCTTCTTTCTCGGATCAGACTCTGCACCCCATCCCGAGGTTTCAAAATCAACAAGCACGCCTTTACAAGGTTGTGCTGCAGGAATTTATACATCTCCGATTTTACTTCCGCTCGTTGCCCACCTCCTGGAGTCATTCGGTGCTTTGGATAAGCTTGAAGGGTTTGTCAGTAATTTTGGAAGGGCATTCTATAAGCGAGAAGCTGGTGCAGACAGCAGTCACTCGAAGGTTATGCTCCAAAAAATTGCAGAGGAAGCTTTGATTGACGATAGGTATGTGTTGAATGATGATGTTGTCGTTCCGTTCTGGGCTGGCAAGGAGATTGGATGGAAGATTGTTTCCGAGTTGCCGATGACAAGCGGGGCCAAACAATGATACATAAGATAAGATACGATGTGCAATTTCCGAAATCTTATTTGTTTCAACTTTAGCCGTGTCCTTGACGGACATTGGCATCGCTCAAGTCTTTTTTCTCATCACTGCTATAATCATACTATCTATTCTACTATCAGCTAGTCATGAACCACAATCCATGCCCAACGTTCATCTATAACCGTCCGACGCTGGCGCCGCGCGAAAATTCTAGTCCCAACTTTCCCTTATCACTTTTACATCTTGAAGGGCCGTCGGAGCTGCCTCTCCTTCTTACAGATTCTCGCCCAGGACCTGATGATTTCCAGTCGAATAGCTCTGGCAACTTTGACCTCCCAAACTTCGACCCATCAGCCGTAGGCCTTGGCATTTCCTATGATTGGTATACCTCAGAGAAGACTCCTTCCAACACCGCCTATGGGATCGAGAACGTACTCTTGGCAGAAACTTCCCAATCAGGGTCAGTCTACGACCTCTTCAAGTTGGATTATCATCCTGAACCTCTGTCGGACGAGCTTTATAGCCTATTCGAATCACAGTTACCAACGTCTTGTTCATTTAGTCCAACTCACTCTGGATCTTCTAGCCCAAATGACGCGGGTTCCATCGTAGCCAAATCGCTCAGCCAACAAAGCCTCACTTTGCAATACCCAGATTCAGTGCCGTGGTCTCTTGAATTGGTTTCCGCTGCAGCTGCAGGTCAAATTACAGAGTTGGCCCCCCAACACCTCGCTTCGGGCTCTTATTCATCCCTGTCATCTATATCTGATCTGTCATTGTCTGAAGACCTTTTGATAAATCATTTCGCCTCAGAACCTGCTTCTCACCTGGATCTATATCCTTGGCCTGTTTTGGCTGATTATGCTACCGCGATCCACTCAGTCCCAGATATCCAGCAACGCCATCATCTGGACGGCTGGAAGGAGCCTTGTTTCGCTGTCAACCCCGCCGAGATCATGACGGACAGTTCCCAGGACCCTGATGTCGACTATTCGTATATCTTATTCTCGCCGGAGCCAGATATTCTCTACCTACCCCAAGGCTGTGCTTCAGACCATTGCTCACCAGATGAGGAACGGGCCAATGAGGACAAACGGTCTCCAAATTTCAACGGCGATATCTACGTTAACCCGATCAATGCTGTAGCCACCTCGGAGATTGGCGCATGCTATCATGTCTACCCCGTCGGAAATCGAAATCAGAAGGAGCCAAGCGAATACGAAACTTCAAGTCCCGAAACTTCTCCTTTTCCAAGTCCCCAGCAGAGGAAGCGAGCGCGCAAGTCGAGGAAGTCTCAACTAAAGATTCTTCCCACGGACGTTGACACAACGGATATGTCCCTCGTGAAGTCCGAACCGCTTGTCAAAGGCGAACTTACTGGGGAGGATGGACTGTGTAACTTGGACGTAGACGCAGATGGAATAAATCTCGGAACGCCTGTCTTTGATGCACACAGAGGTATCGATCTTGATGATCTCAAGTCCAAAGCAGCGAGATTTCGTCTGCGAAATCCGGGTCGGGAATACGACAATGCGTGGTTGGTCTCGTTTGCAGGCAAGTTATCTAAACAAGGCAAGCTTTTGGACAATTTCAGGTGCTACGTTCTTGGCTGCGACCAAGTTAATAAGCGACGCGATCATATCCTGATCCATGTTGGTGCCCACTTGGACCAACGCCCTTTCCAGTGTCGCTACTGGTATGTTCTCCCGCTGGCTCTCAGGGATCTGTACTAAAGTGTTGACACTGTCACCAGCACGTCGAGGTTTTTACGCAAAAACGAGTGCAAACGTCACGAAATGAGTCATAGCGGCAACCGACCCTTCCACTGTGACCAGTGTCCATCGGGTGTTGCGACCTTCGTTCGTCAAGATCTCCTCAAGAGACATTTGAAGCGGACACATGGCATCGAGAATAACAAAGAAAACTTGCGAGACCGACCTTTGAAGAGAGCGAGACGAGTCTGACACATCTATACCTACCCACTCTTGTTATCTCATCCAATCTCCCGATTGTGTTAGATTATCATGGGGGCCCCAATGAAATATTATAGTATAATACACATCCTTAAATGCGAGTACGAATAAGTGGAAACCAGGTAATGTCGCACAATAGATATACAAGGTAGGAAGCGTGATATGCATCTGCACTCTAAGTATGAAGGAATAAATGTCAGCAGCTAAGTATACAGAGTATCGTTCGTTAGGATGTTAAGGTCGCCATACTGAGTTCCTCGTCGTCGGCGTATGCGTGGCAGGGTTCCGTGCTCGAAGGGTGGGAGGTTTGGAAGGAGTAACAGGTCGTAGCATGGCGTCAACATCAGCACGTCTGATGAATTGAAGAGGAGTCAATGGAGACCCTTTCGCTGAGGGTGAATTAGACTTGATCGAATGTGGACTTTGACCACTGGGTGTTGATAGAGCAAAAGAGGGAACAAATGGTAGCCTTGGTTCAGGGGTGCGTGGTGGTGTCACCAACTCTGGAGCCTCAAGAAGAGTTGCTGAACTTATCCATTTCTCCTCCGGGGCGCCAGGACGAGGGGGTGACTCGGGAGCCAAACGGAAACTCTCGGCGAAGTGATCATTGATGAATCTAGGTTTTTGATCAATACCACCGTGGCTGAACAGATTTAATTGAGCATACTTCGATAATTCAGTCCAACCACCACCGACTCGGACCATCACGGTTTGTGAGCGTAGGATCCGGCAGAAGCAAAGTTTAGGATCATGATTCCCAATCCAATACTTACCACTCTGGTCTTTCCACGTCTCTGACACCCCTTCAATGTTGATGCCGACAGGAAGGTTGTTGACGACATCCCCAACCGCGACATCAAGCTTGTTTTTAGGATCAGCCACATAATTTTTCCTTGGGGCTCGCACGGATTTTTGTGGTGTAGACCCTTTGGGAAGGATCGATGATAACGAATTCCTGGGGGCTCGTGACCAGCTAGACATGGACGTCGATGAACGGGAGTGGCCTCGGACAGAGCGAGAAAAAGATGATGCCTCCGAAGGTGTAGGCGATCCACTTCGTTTGACCTGACCAGTCGGCGCGCGCGAGCGCATGGGCATGCTAGATGGGTATCTAACCGGAGTCGATGTCGAATTCGAAAGACTTGCCGTTCGTTGTCGAGACGCAAACGTGGGGCCATAAAGTGAGCTGGAGACGGTCCGATTGGACGACAAACCGGTTGATAACCGAGTAGGTGGACGACTTCGTGATTCATCAGAACCAGACACAGCGCGCCGGGGAGTATGTTGAGACGGAACAAGCAAGCGTTTCTGAGCAGATGCTGATGAAACGGAAAGATTAGAGTACGTGCTGGCCTTCTTGGCAGAGCGAGCACTGATGACGGCTGCACTATTGCCGCGGCTGGAACTGGGTCGCGAGCTAGCCGTACTGCCGGGACGTGATTTCTGACCGCCGAGTCGGTCATTACCCATCTCTTCCAATTCACCCCAGGTCTGGAGAATACGAGACCGTTCGGAAATTGCTCGCGAGTCTTTCGACACGCTTGAAAAATTCGTTGTCATACTTTGAATGGAATTCCTGATGAAAGACATACGAGCAGACAGCTGCTCTTCCGGCGATGACTGTATAACAGTTTGGTGGGAGGACAATAGGGGACCTTGCGGGGAGGCTGGATAGCTGTCGATATGCTCGAGAAGGTCGCTGAGAGCTGCATCGCAAAGGTGAATAGAGTCCGACAGATCAGCCAGTCTTGCAATGTATTTCATCAGTTCAGCGGATGCTTCAACTTCTGCCTTTAATGACTTGAGTTCTACGTCTACTGAGATGTCCTCCACAGAAGCAGGTAGAAGTTTGGCCTCTGAGTAAAGATGAGAAAATTCGTGGGTCAGCCTTCTCATCTGATCTCGGGTTGGGAGTTTTGTTGAGGACTTAGATGAGCGGGACATCTCATTTACGCTGAGCGAGCGCAATCGTTTTCGCAACGTAACTATCTGAGCTTGTAGATCGGTCATTTCTTGGGTTTTCGAAGACCGTTCGGAGGAAGCAACGCGTAAGCCAAATACATCTAGAAAGCGCACCCGTCAACAGATGATAGCTACGACGGGAAACGATGATGGAATTACCTTCCACGTCCAGAGCTGAAGAGGAACCTTTCGCGTGCTTCG
Source organism: Tricholoma matsutake (assembly GCA_026075535.2). NCBI lineage: Eukaryota > Fungi > Basidiomycota > Agaricomycetes > Agaricales > Tricholomataceae > Tricholoma > Tricholoma matsutake. The sequence goes on along the minus strand of AP026543.1, from coordinate 7,266,384 downwards.
ACACCGAAGACTTCCTTGTTTGATGACGTGTCTTACTCAGTTTGGATGACGCCTGTTCTCGGCGTTTTCGTTCGTGTTCTTCTGCCGCAAGATGTTTGTTTTCCATGGCCAAGCGACGTTCTCCCAGATGTTGCTCATGAAAACTCTCATCTCGTTTCTCTGCCTCTATTCTGTATTGTTCAGCTGCCTCTGCAGCAATACAGTCTTTGTCGGCTTGTGATCGACGTTCCTCAGTTGACTGTTCCCCTCCTAATCTGAGTTTCTCCTCCATCTCAATTCGATCTTGGCGTAACTTGGCCTTTTCAGCGTAGGCGCGAGCCCGCTCCGCCTGGAGGCGGTGTGCCTCCAAGAGTTGCTCATCCTCTAACCGCTGTTTTTCCTCTGTTTCCTGACGTTCTTTCTCCACACGGGCCTTTCCAGCTTCCTCGGCCGCCACTCTTTCTCTCTCAGTTCGAAGCTGAAGCTCTTCTGCTTGCCGTTCTTCTTCGATGCGTAACTGGTTCTCATATTCCAGTCGCTCTTTTTCGGCCCGCAACCTACTTGCCTCTTCAGCAGCGAGGCGTTCCTTCTCAACCTGTCGACTGCGCTCTTCCTCGACACGGATTTGTTCCAATCTATCAAACTCGACCCGTTGGGCATGGAGAATTTCGTCCTTGAACGACACAATATCCTCTTCCAATGTTTTAAATCGGAGTTCTGCATCACTGACAGCCCTGCCTCGGGCGGTGTAGAGCACTTCACGGACCGCGGAGTCATGTGCTCCAGGAGCTGCATCCATCTTTCTGAGTAACTCCCGGATGGGAGAGAATGAGCGTGAAATGGTTGTTCGACGCGGGGGCACTGTATCCTCCAAATGGTTGATAAGATCACGCAAATGCTCTGATACATCGCTTTTGGACATGATCGTCGCATATGAACTCTCGAACTTGGTGAGTTCTCCAGCGAGATTGTTGATGTCATTGACAGTCATCGAGAGAGTGACATCCACCTCCTTTGCCATACGCGCCAATTGGAACTGAGCTGTAACAACCGTCAAGCTTTCCAATTGTCCATTGAGTCTCATCGTGAATGTATTGGAATCAGCGCGGACCGCATCGTCGAGGGAAAGAAGATCGAAAGGCAATTCGAAGAAGATCCGGCGGGGCGAACCCACCTTCAGATCGGCGGAGGAAAATCGTTTGTAAAGGATGCTGGTGTCGATACGAAAAAGTTCAGTGTGCTGCCCAATAAATGGCACCCGCTGTATCAGACGAGCAACGAAGACCTCAACACCTTCTTGTATCGGCCTTACTTCCTCCTGAAGATTTGCTTCGATGTTTGCGATGTCTCCGGTGCTAATCCTATTGGTAAGTAGTTCATCAGTGTAAGACTGTGTGCGCATCTTCATGTCTTCAATCTGGATTTGGAGATCGTTGAATCCCTCGTAGATGCCTTTCATGACAGCGGCTTGCTCTCGGATCGACCTTAACAGTTGAACATGTTTAGTCACCGACTCCCATAAATCCTTCAAGCCATTAGCATTCTGTGACAACCAACTATTCAGTGGTGTCTCCAGCGTTTTGGAAAGTTCGCTGAGAGGCATATTAACCTCGTTGATCAGTTTGGCACTGAGATCATCGAGCACATGGGAAAATTCCATGTGTGATGCATCAGTCGGCAAAGACGAACTTGGTGGGCTCCCTGGAGTAAGAGGTCTCTTCCTATGATCGGTATGCCGTCGCCAACGCTCCTGCTCCATGTCCTCTCCAAGCCGTCCCCAAACGTCTTCCATCTCGTTCAGGATGCCGCACATCGATGCCCAGATTCTCCGCGCATCTCGCAAACGAGAAACGCGTGACTTGACGTCGCTACATGCGCTCTGAGCCTGATCGCGCAAAGAAGTCAATTGCTGAAATTTGGAGACAACATGAGCTTTGAATGTGGAATCAATACCCGGAACGTCTAAAGCAAAAACGGCCAGTTTGGAGCTTCGTAGAACGTGTTTCGCCCTCTCGCACGCCTCCTCGCTTTCTTCCAGGACTGAAGGGAGCAATGCAAGAAATGCTGAATGATGAGATTGATCTAAACAACCTTCAGACATGAGATTAGGGGGTGAGCCATCACCGTCCCCGGCAGAAACACCACTGTGCAAACGTTCCAGAACAGAGCTTAACCTTCGCGACAAATCCTCGGCTTCTACACACAAAGTTTCGACCTGCTTCACTGCGTCATACGCGGCACGGTATTCCTTGGCCAAGCAATCAACCTTCGTAGCTAATTCGGTAGCTGAAAGTATTTCTGATGAAAGGCTCTGAACGAGAGCTTCATTCGATAACTTCTGTTCGGGAAAGAGCGAGTGCTCTGGACAAGGAAAAGTGCTTGATGATGAGACAGGATTGCCTCGTAACGCAAGCCGCTTCATTAAGATGTCAGCGCGAGAGACGAATGACGTGCTTTGCCGAGGAGTAGGATGGTGGAGCTTTGCTGTTTCGATCTCTTCCACCAGATTCTGTGCGGAGATCTTATCCTTCATAGTCTCAACGTATATCTCGTCTGCCCTGTAGCCAGTGAATTTAAACACTTTAAAATATATCAACAAAGAAGAATATACTTTCTCCACTGCATGACTATACTCATGACAAATTTGCCAATGTTTTCCATTTCTGTGATGCCTTTCTCTTCTAACTTGTCTTGTTCGTCAAGGAGTACCTCGGGAACAGGCTTTCGGCCATGGTCTATCAACTTATCGAGAGCTTTACCTGCAGCTGTGATCTTGCCGTGTCGAAGGCTAGTTACCCGTCCAGCAAATTGTGCAGCATCCCTGGACAATAACTCAGCCAGCTTGAAACGAGTACTTCTCGAAAACGCTGAGGGAGTGATGGATGAATCTGATGCCACGGAAGCCAATGAAGTCACTGAGCCTCGGCGTTTCAGATCAAGAGGCCCCTCTGAAACTCTGGGAGCTTCCTCGTAGACTGATGTAGTCCAACAAGCACGAGTGTCTAGAAAGATTTCGAGGTCATCAAGTATTTTGCGACGATCCGTCCAAGCTGAAATTCTGTATTCTTCCCACGTCAATCGGATGCCCAACAACTCCAGGTTCTCCGATCGGTCCCGTAAAAGATGAAGCAACTTGTCTAGTTCACGGATTGTCGTAAGTGTGAGTTCGATCACGTCAGTGTCCTCTGGAGATAAATTTCGCTGTGTCGCTGCTACGAATTATCTTTTGGCATTAGAGCCAAATACAAGTTGTGGGATGGAAATGCTCACCCTTGGTGAGTTGTCTGAGCTTCGTAAGCTCTCCTGTGTCAAAAATCTCCGTTTCCTTCTCGATTGCGTCATGTTCGGCGATCCACTGCTGCAACTCACTCCGTGTAGGCAAACCAGGAACTTCTTCCGCAGAATGACGGATAGCATCTAAACCGACAAAAACCTCGATTGGAGGCATTTTCTCAAGAAACTAGATAAGGATAAATGACTTGCACGACATAGATAAAGGTTCGATTGACCTTAATCTTCTCCTCGATCCATGCCTTCCTTTCGCTGAAAGTCTGAAGTTCGATAACCTCATGAGACTCAAGTGCTTGCTCTTCACCTTCCGATGGCGTACTTGGCTGAGTTGTAGAAGGTGGAGATACATCAGGTGTGCATTCGAGAGTAGAGGATGGCACGACACCGGGGGCCTCCGCCACAGATGTGTCAGGCGACATTACGAATGTCAGAGCAGCGCCAACTCAATCCTTCAAGAAAGAAAGTCGTCCAGTGCGCAGCACGGTCCGTGGAGGGTATCTGCGGTCAGACCGTAGACATGCGTTGGTGAGAACGAGGCGTACGCGTTTTGACGGAATGGACAGTCTGTGTCGGAAAACAGTCGTGAGAAACCTTTTATCTGAGCATGACGCAGGCACATCATGCATCATGTATACAGCACCCATGGCCACTAATATGTAGCGTTTGTAGTACATATCATCTGTGTACATTGCTTGTTGCGTTGTTGGCCATCGCCACTGTCGTGGCGACAAACATCACTTGACATTTCACAGAATACCGCAGTTGCAAGGGTACTACTACTAGTTTGTACTACATAAGTAACTGTCTTATATCACACTGCGCTCGAAGCGTGAACTAAAGTCTTGATCAACCGTCGTAGCCTACTTCGATTGGGTCGTTTGTGGTCTTTGAAAGTTATGATCAGTAAGAGCCCAATAAGAGGAATGTTCAATGTGATTCACCTTGTTCTGCCGCGGAAAACCCGCCATCCGAAATGCAAGTAGCCTTAATCGGTCAACTCCCCGTCGATCTGTACCTTGTGACAGCATTCCAATCTCAAGCTCAACCTCGTGCATGAACGCAGCCACGTCTGCCAGGGAAGTTCCCAGTGCGCGGAGGGTAACAGCTTGTGCTCTGCCAAAATATATCGTTCCTATGGTCTGGATCATGTTATCAATGTTAATCTGATAGTAACCAACCTTGACTCTTGTCTCTCATTCAGTAAGATTTGCAAATCACTGCGAATCGCTTCGTCGAAAGCCAGTCGTTCTGCATCGTTCTGCTTTGCTTTTAACCGCAACTGGTCTGCCTCTTGCATCATCTGGTGAAGCATTGCTCTCATCCGTCGATTCTCCTCATTGCAAATCGCAACCTCGGACGACGCCTGGCCCAGATCTTGCTGGAGTATCCTGACGCTTGCTCCCATTCTGTCAACTTGCTTCTGCAGGGAAGACAACCGTCGTCTTGATAAAAGATACGGAAGAAGGGTGACGGGAAGAATAAATGCAGTTAGAACAGCAAAATGTGTGATTGCCCGGAAGGATCGTCGACCATTGGAAGACGTAGATGAGACTCTTTCTCTTTCTCCCCAAAGCTCTGGGTTCTGTACGAGAACAGTAGGGTGGCTTTGGGGGCTTTGATCTTGCGATGTAAGATCCATAATGGACTGAATTAAATATAAGTGTTTCGATTACAAGCTGTTCGAGGTAATGATCACATGAAATAAACTAATTATAGCATTTATAGGTCAACTGAAAGATAAGTGAAACATAGATACAACTTAACATTTTACACGGAACGAATGCATACATCTGACCAATGCATGGCCCAGCAATACCCGTAATTATCCAAACCGAAAAATTTGCCACCACTTGCGTTTATTTTTTGTTGTTACATCATCTCCGGGTAGAGATCGGTGACGGAGTTGACCTTCCTCCGCAGGTAATCTACGACCAGGTATAAGTGCGCTACCTATGAAGCAAATACCACAGACGTACTCGTCAACGTGGACAGCATAATTCTTCTGTTTCCTCAACCCTGCCATGGCGAGATTGATTTCGTGTTGGAGAATCAAGCGCGTATTATTGGGTACGTTAACCTTTCGTCTCCACATTGCAACGCTGTTGCCACTCTTTGAGGGAAGGAAAACAAAAACGATAACTTGGACAGTAGGATCGTAAAAGGCCACGGATTCTTGAAGGGTACGGTCCATCGAACGCTGCAGTACATCGAAAGTAAGCCAATCGAATGCAGGTTGATTGGGGTGATTGTCCATCCGGAAGTCTGCGTTGGTAAGAAACGCACCACGTTCCCGACTCTGAATGAATTTATGAACCTGTGCCGTAAAGGTATAAGTGATATTTCTCCCCATCGCAGGTGCCAAAACGTACACCAAAACTCCCCAAACTATATTCTACCTTTTGTATCCAGGACAACAACGAGGAAACTCGTTCGTCCTTGTTCGGGGAAAACATCCAATGAATTCGATCCTTCGCCATCCTCGTCTTCCCGAATAATGCATTGGCAACTGGCGCAAGTGCCGCACCACGAGATTCGACGAACTGCACATTCGTGTATTCGTTCAACTTGTTCGGAACCACTCCATTATTGAGCAAGACCGTCGTTTCCTTGTATGCGTGGGCCAAAGTCTTTGAGGGCATCGTATACGATGTATTCGCTTGCTTGCCTCCCCAGAGGGACATTTGCGGGTTCTTCGACGACACGGGAAGAACAGGATGTAGATCCTCCTCTTCATCCTCCTCCTCTTCCGGGATAGCGCCCCACCCGCTATCATTGTCCCAGACCTGATCTTGACCCCAGCCCTTGTCCTTGTTGCTTCGCCACCCCTTGTCATTGTCCCTATCCTTTTCCTTGCCCCTGACCTTTTCCCTTCCCCTGACCTTTTCCTCGTCCCAACCATTGTTATCATCCCCCCAGCCATTGACATCCACCCAGCCGTCGTTACCCCCGCTGTCGTCTCCCGCATCCCAGCCATCGTTTCTCGCACTAACATTACCCCCGTCAGCGTGTGCACCATCCCCCCAGCCATCGTCGCCCACGCCCCAGCCATCGCCACCGCCACCACCCACATCCCAACTGTCCCCACCAACATTACCCCATGCGTCGACTTGCTTCGGAGTTTCCTTCTGTTTTCCCTTCTGCTTCTTCATCTTCTTGGCACCATGATCTTGGTGTTGTGAGGGGTGCTGCTGCTGCTGCTTCTGCTTCTCCTGCTGCTGTCTCTGCTTCTCCTGCTGCTGTCTCTGCTTCTCCTGCTGCTGTTTCTGCTTCTCCTGCTGCTGCTGCTGTTTCGATGGCTGTTTCTGTTGGGCATTCTGCTGAGTGTGGCGAAGTCCGCCAGTTAGATGTCCATAGTGGCCAGCATTGACATTCTGGTTCTGACCCGATAAGTTGAGCAACGAGTTCAATATATCAGAGCGCTGCTGGGCAGACACAACACTTTTGGTCCCCTCAGAGCCCAATGGAGCAAAAGTCACCTTTTTATTTTCCTGTCTCCATCTTGTCCACTCCTGCGCGTGTTGCTGGCTCCAGTCGTCTACAGCGTCATCCCATTCATCAGAATCGGTGTTCTCCTCATCGTCATCATGAACATCACCCAAACCTGAATCAGGCTTGGTCCAGCCATGAGGCTTGCCCCATTTTTCCCAAGCTTGCGTTTCTTGCCGCTCTCTTCCCTGCTGCTGCACGCCGTTTTGGGTCCATCTACTCGCGCCATCGGAGGATTGATCCCATGTCTGTCTGTGCTTTGCGCCAGACACCCTCGGGTCACCCCAGGGATCCACGCTCTTTGGTTGCCCCCAAGCGCTGAAAGACTGCCTTGAACTTCCCCCTCCAGATCCATGTCCTACGTTTGCCGCAAAGGCCATTGGATTCCTCGTCGCTTTGGCAGAGGCATCCATCACGCTTTGCGGTACACCCCAGTACTCCTGTCCTCGAGGGTTGTGTCCGGATTGGTTTACTAGTACGGCTTTACCACCACTCGCGGAAGTAATAGCGGGTTTTGCTCCTCGAGCCATGGCTGAGGCGGATGTCATCGTAGCAGCCGATGGTCTCAGGGACGGATTCGGTAGCGCCCATGATTGTCCAGCTGACTGGTCATGCTGAGCCCCTGAGTCGGCGCTTATATGCCCGGAAGGCTTGCTCCCTCCAGGTTTGGCCTCGCCCATTGTTTGAGGTATCGTTGTGACAGGGATAGGTGGTGACGGAGGAGGGGCGGGTGCAGGCGGATGGCGAGGAAAAAGGCCAGATTGACTCGCTGACTCCCAGCCCTGCACAGCAGCTTGAGATGGAGGCACTGTTGAATCTTGATTAGGCCCCCACGAATTGTAGTCTGAGTTCGCGTCTTTCCCCCCGCTGCCTTCCGGATTTTCTCCTTCTGCAACGTTTTCTACTTCTCCGACGTCTTCCCCCCATCCGCCTCCTTCACTAACGTCCATTCCCCATCCATCATTACCACCTGTATTACTTCCTTCCCATCCACCTTTTTGATCTTGTGTGTCTTGCAATATCTCTGTAAGAGTACCGTACACTGATTAGCATAATTTTCTCGTTGTGAAGACTGTTAATATTGGCGTAACGACTGACCCATCGTGGTCATGACATTATCTTGTTCTGGCTCTTCATTAATGACTTCGACCTGCTGCACTGGCACTGCTGAGATCGGAGCAGACGCATTTTTGTTCTCTTCCTTGTGCGTTTCTGCTGTTTTCTTATTCTGCGCCTGTTTTTCTTTTCCTTTCGTTTTTTTCGGCGGCATCAATCAGCGAGCCTGACTGGTCCAGACTCCAGAGATGATGGCCTGCTTCGCCCGAATGACTTAAGTACGTATGTGATCCACTTCGTGAAAATCACCGTTGGTGTGGGTGACTCCACTAGTAAGAAAGCAAACGGTTGCTGCTGATGAAGAAACAGGTCTGGGACAGACAGGGACAGATTCGGCAAAGGAGCTTCGGAAACTTTGGACCTGTGACACGAGGCATGCTGAGAGTCCAGGCTACAACTTGGGTATTGGATCGAACACCTTATTGCATACAGTTATCGCCGTTCAACCGGTCCTGCGCACATACTCCACGCAAACCTAGTGTTCTGTTGACTTGCAAGTTTCAAGGCCTAATGAGTCTTTCTAACGAAGGCGAAGAGTGCTATGGACACCGTTTCATAGTAGTTTCCACGTATTGTTTCATATGTATGCGCAAGTATAACGAATGGTCGTGCTATGCTCAGCCCCCATCAAGCGTCTCAGATTTGCATTTGCCAGTGGTATATGATCTAGGAAACGCGTTTTTTTCCTTCAGACTGGTCTCTCATCCCTGACCTTCACAGTTCAGCAGCACCGTCCGCGACGGCAGTTTCTGTTGTTCTTATGATGTCCTTTCCTTGGAGCTGGATCTTCATTCTGCCCATGTTGCTGGTTCGACCGGGAAGTGCATTACCTATCAGCAACGTTGCTAATATATATCCTCGGAATGTGACCCCTGTGACTACGTGAGTCTCAGCCTAACATTCTTATCTTTGATGATTTGAGGACGGAGTTGCTAATATGAACCTAGTTCCTCGTCAACTAAGTCATCTCCATCAGTTCCATCAGTGGAGATTGGCGCTATCGTGGGTGGGGTGCTGGCAGGCATAGTGGTGACGGTCTTGTTCTTCGCATGGTATTTGGGGTATCGGAAACGCACAAATAACCCTCATGTTGAAGAAGGGGGTGGGGAGAAAGATCAGTCTGCTGGGTGGTTTTCGAAATGGAGCGCTGAATCCCCACCCAGCGAGAAAGCTGGAAGTCGTTTCCGTGACGCATTCAGTCGTCGCGGCGCAAAGAAGTCACAGGATAATATTTTACTTGTGTATCAGGCTAAACTGCCTCCTGGTCCCGCGGGTTCCGTCAGCCTTCCTGCACCTGCGGCTCCTAACCACGTTCCACGATATCCGAGTATTCTTGAGAGAGGTTACAGCCGGACGGCCCGCCATTCCCCACCGCTTCAGGATCTATCTCGTATGCCGTCCATCACCGAGTCACTACGTTCTGCACCAGCTGGTGATCGGGCGAGCAGACGCAAAGTCCAGATCCCACCACGAGCCTTACTAGTACCACCACCCGGTCGACCACTCCCAGACCTGACTGGACAAGTTGGAGCATCGAGATCTCCCAGATCTCCCTCCAAGCGAAGATCTTGGTTCTCAAAGCATCTATATAAGCATCCATTCATTCCTTTGCGAGATGATCCATCCCTCCGATTTCCACCATCACCACTGCATCCAAATCGCTATCAACCATCACGACAGCACCTTGAGGCTCGGCTTGATTCTAGAGGCCCAACCGAGATGCCGAGCAGACAGCCTGTGAGGCGTCAGCCGGTTCCCTTGTATGTGGAGGATGCAGGAACAACGAAGCATGCACGAATAGTCGAGGCGCTCCAGAGCAGTGGGTTGAGAACACCCCTCAAAACATCTGTACCGCATACAAGCAGTAAACTTCCATTGAATAGTGCATCATATATCTAGCTATGAGGGGATATTTATGTACTTTCCTAGTCGGCCATATATCATGACAGATTGCACTTTTATTACGAACGGCACCTTCATATCTCAAGAAGGTACGTATGCAGTTTTGGATCATGATCGCATCAGAGCTTGCGTAAAACAGCATCGAGGACCTCATTTGTCGAACTTATGCCTTGGAGATCTGGAGTCAGAGTTGTGCCCTCCCGAATAACTTGATCCACCGCTAAGTTGAGTCTGCTTGCTCCAGTGGCATATCCAAGGTGTCTAAGCATGAGAGCAGCAGAGCGGATGGACGCAAGGGGGTTTGCAATTCCTTGTCCGGCGATGTCTGGCGCAGAGCCATGCACACTGGGGCAGATGATGAGACCGATTTCCGATATTCCAACAGGGGAACGTACGGTTCACCCATGACAAAATCGTCACCAGCGTTGATGGATGGAACGAGTCCTAAAGACCCCACGAGTGCAGCAGCAGCATCTCTATGTAGTTGGCGATGAACGTATAAATCCTGATCGAGAGTGATAGTCTGCTTACGATAAAATATCGCCATACAGATTTGGGGCAACCATGACATCAAATACCCTAACAAGATATCAGACACTGAAATAAAGCCTGAGCCGAATGAAATCTACCCTGATTCTCGGAATAGTCTGTACGAGTGGATCGATATCAATCTGGACAGGTAGTCGGGTTCTCTTACCGATAGACAGCACTGTCAACTAATTGCTCCATGACAGTAACTCCATCATATCTTCCATCGATACCAGGTAGAGTGGGAATGTTTCGTACTGTCTCCCGGAAGAGTCCATCCGTGATAGACAGAACATTTGATTTGTGGATGATGGTCAGATGCTAGAAAAAGGGGGGATGCCCTTCACCAGGGTAGCGAGCTGCGACTTGCGAGATGGACTGACCTTGCGTGGTCGTGCTTGCGCAATCTCGAATGCCATCTGTCCTATCTTCCTGGAAGCGCGTTCGGTGATGAGACGGGTTGCACGCGCTTCCTTGCCATTTTCTGTCTGAGTCTGTGTTTCTTGCTTTATATACTATAAACAACTGTGAGCTTGATATTCCGAAAGCTACAAATAGGGACTCACTAGACACTCAGTATTTTCACGGACAACAATGAGGTCAACGCTAGGTCGTTGCCCGGCCTCTGGTGACACCTATTCTGAGAAAGTGATTAGTGTAATTCGGACTACAAGGCAAGCGTATAGCACGACAAGGAAAAAGACGTACAGATACCACTGGTCTGATGTTTGCATACAGGTCTAGCTCTTTACGTAGGGCAACGATGGGTGATGAATATCCCGCCACTTTTTTGGACGGAGAGCTGTTATAGAAATTTGGCTGCGCGGCATCAGAAATATGTTTAGCGATTTACCTCACAGATCCAAAAAGCGCGCAATCGCATTCGTCTCGCAGAGACCTACAATAGGTGTGAACGTGATGTACTACATTTTGCAAGAAGCCACTCACTTAACAGTTTCATCCGGAAGTGCAACACCTGTCCTTGTGAACGTCTCCCATCCAGCTAGCAGATTGATGAATTCCGGTTTTGGAATGTCAGATCCTAGCGCCTCTATCGCAGCTTTTGCAGCCTGTCATTTTTCAGCAATATATAGAAGCTGGGGTGAACTTGACTCACTGGGATGACTTCCTTTCCAATGCCATCTGCAGGAATAAGTCCAATTTTCAGCGAACGTCTTGCAGCAGTTGCAAACGACCGAAATGGTGTCCTCAACATTGCAGATTTGGAACAAGCAATAATCGGCCGAAATTTGGGTGTCGCATATCACGTGGAGTCACGACGCGTCGTGTTTTACTCGCGTCACCGTGACGATAAATTTCTGTTGACGCGTCTGCATTGTCCCCCCAACACACCCATATTCTCGAGATGGTTCCCAGCTCGACTTCCTCACCGCGACTCGTTCTCGAGAACCGTACAAATCTATTTCATACCCCTCAGTCCAAGCACTTCTTCTCAAAGTTGCCCACTCCACCGGAAGTCAGAAAAGTCAAACGACCTGCTGATGTGTTTGACATTGGACCGAAAAGGCGTCCAAGGCTTGGCTTCCAGGATGGAGACTCTGTATACATTTGTGAATCTGATGATGGTGATGTAGAGATGGAGGACATAGCTGTCGTTCGAGCCAGGTCCAGGAAATCAGCTCTATTTCAAAAGAATACGATGTTAGCGATGAGGCGGCCAGGAAGTTTTAGACAACATGGTATATACCCCAGTCGCAGGAGTTCTGCTTCATCTAACTTCATCTCCTGATTAGTATCTACTGGGGCGATACTGCAGTCGTTCGTCTCGTCGAATAAATCCGACTTATACAAATGTCAGTCCACTGACATCAACGCGTATTTGACTCCGCCTTATGCATGCTCTTACACTCATGGTACGGAGATAGATCTCAACTTCTTTCAGCTGAACTAATGTATATGGTTAGGTGCGAAGAGCGGAGGGATCCCAGTCCTGGCGGTAGCTACGGAACAGGGTTCTGTCCATCTTATCAATACTTCCAAACGAAATGACTGGGACTTCGGTTCGTACGAAGCCAATATACTTCTCATCTTGCTATCTCAACACAAAGAATAGAGCCACCACGTACTTTTTTGCAACCTCACCATAACGGAATATTCGACATTAAATGGAGCACCGATGACGCTCTCTTGGCTACTTGCTCTGGTGATCAGTCCACGCGTATACTTTGTTCAACCACCAAAACCATTACCCATACTTTGCAGGGTCACACGAGCACCCTAAAATGTATTGCTTGGGACCCTCAGCATAGGGAATTGTTGAGTAGCGGGGGTAGAGACGGTACCATTTGTATCTGGGACCTTCGAACGGCCGGCCAGCGACGTGAAGACGGTGTTGCAACTCTGAACCCTGTCATTACTCTTCAGGGCGCGCATGAAAATGCTTTTTCCAAGGGCAAAGGTCGAGTGAGGAGAAAGACACACACAGCGCGAAGTATCACGAACCTGCTATATCCAGATATTGGTCCATATGGGTTAGTTAGCAGTGGCTCTTTCGATGGGTATGTTTTCCCTTGACTCAGCACCCAGAATCATACTTACTCACTTGATGCGCAAGTATTCTTCGATATTGGGACCTTCGACAGCCGACTAGCACTAAGAAAACAAAAGCAAAACCGCCATCAGAAATATACTCCTCAACTATTGATCCAACCATTCTTCATGGCTCTCCTCGTCCCCGTGGCATCGTGAGTCTCGCAAAAGGGACAGGCCCAACAACCGGGCTAGTATTCGCTCTGGGAGCAGACTCTCGGGTGCATACCTACGCCCTTCCCTCCTTGACACCCCAAAAGACGGAGTATACGCATAGCAACATGCAGACTAATTCATTCTACATTGCGCTAGCTCTATCTCCATGTGGCCGTTGGCTTGCCAGCGGAGGAACAGGAAAGCAAGGAAGCACGTTCTTGTTCGATGTCAGTAATGCTGCGCGGCCATCGTCGACGGCGGTGCAGACAGCGGTGGAGTTAAGAGCACAATTAGGCGAAGTCGGAGCAGTGGACTGGGCCAGTAACACGCTTGCCACTTGTGCGGATGATGGCACTGTCCGAGTATGGAGACAAGATATCGAAACCTATCGGACATGTCAGGAACAACCAGATGAAAAGAGATGGGATTGGAGTTGGGCAATGAATGAATGAAATGCGTAAAAAGCCTTAAGCTTTGGATCCCGAGCTTGAGATGAATGGCGAGTAGTCACGGATGACATTGCAAATTAATAGTTGAGAGGCAAACAATTAAGAAAGGTCGCTGGGTATGATAAGAAACACACAGCAAACCCTACAGAAATCGTCGGGAATTCGTTATGTGTAGATGGGGGTAACTAGAGGGAAATAAATTACAGATGCAGCAGTCCCAACGGGGTAAATAACAAGGATGCAGTAATGGCCACGATGCGAGTGCAGGATAATAGGGGTCCATGGCAAAAATCATTTCCTTTGTATTGCATTGACGAGCCTATACAATGGTCAGAATTTGTGTTAAATGAACACATAGTTACACACCAATCTAATCCGTCTTCTAGACCTTCGCCTTGCGTCGCACAGCTTCCCCGCACACTCCAGGGTCTTGTCTTCTCACCGCCAGCTAGACCGAGCTGCTCGCTGATTTCCTCAGGTTTCAGGGCACCTGGAACGTCTTGCTTATTGCAAAAGACAAGTAACGGCACACCCTTGAGTTCCTCTTCCGAAAGCGTGGTCAATAACTCGGTCCGTGATGTTGCAAGGCGAGCCTGGTCAGAAGAATCGATGACGTATATAATGGCTGAGGTGTTAGGGAAATAACATCGCCAATACGGTCTAGCGTAAATCAAGTTCACGAAAACCTATAGATTAAATATAAAGATGTCCCCGCACCGTATGCTTGATTGCCCTCCAAGGTCCCACACTTGAAACTTGATATTCTTATACTTAAATAGCGGATGAGTAAGCAAGCAATAAGGCTCCAATGTTCAAATTACCTGAACCGTTTCTACATTGAAACCGATCGCTACAACGATTGGAAGAAATTTAATGAGTTGCATCTTCGGTAGAGACCATACGCACTGGGTATGGTTGAAACAACTTCACCGATCTAGTCCAAGGTGAGTACTATTCATTCCTCAGCTAGGAGATACACACATACCTGAAGCCGATACAATATCGTAGTCTGAAGGACGATAATCATGATACACAGAAAACTTCGCAAGGAGTTTGTTTAAACCATACCTTCCCGGCCGAGTCCAAACCAAGCATAAGAATCCGCACATCTTGGTCTTTGCTCCATCGAACCAGCGACGCTAATGATGTGAAAAGCGTAGATATTGAGAGCCCCATGCGGACAGACTTGAACAGAAATGAATATATGGGTGGATGGACGACCTAAGGAACAAGTATTTTAACCAGGGTCAACTTGGTGTGAATGATCGGTGACAGCAAAAAAAAGTGCGGCACGTGACAGGGCAAGTAATAAAGGGGTCGATTGGTAATTTTTTCAAGAATGTTTGGTCACGGGGTGTGATGATACTCTTAAATGGAAGGACACATACCATATTTGGGAACGTCAAGCCAAAGCAGTTTTTTGAAAATGTGCAAAATCGTCCAAAAACAATTATAGAACTTTTTTGGGCATGTGACCGAAAGAAATTCTGCTCAGTTCTTTACTCAGACTACGCTCCAAGCGAATCAAGTTGCATGATAGGGAAATTAGAGGTACTTGCACTACCTACTACGGATACCCTTGTCAAGAAATCGTAAATTTAAACTAGAACTGGAACAGGGCCCAACAGTGACAGACCTGGCTAATGCGACGGAAAGGAAACGGAGTAAAAAACGGAAGCACTCGAAGATTGATGACTTGGAGAAAGCGTGCGACACCGCGATTGTCAAGCAGGACAAGAAATCCAAGGGGCACAAACGAGAGGCGGAAGTTACCGTGGAAGACTTAAAAAATGGAGATGGCGACGGAGAGAAAGACAAGAAGCGGAGGAAGAAAATTAAGGATGTCGCACAAACCGAGGTCCTTGAGCAGTCAGATCTGCTGAAGAAGAAAAAACAAAAGAATAAGACGGGTTTTCCTGATCCAAACGAAGATGAGTCCTTGCATGATCAATCTCGCAAATGTCTGCATTACTTCTTCATGTATTTGAAGAAGCTCACAGCACCTTGTAGGTTTGTCATATGCTTTTGGTCAGTTCCACCGCCCGTCGAAATGGAAATTCAACAAAGCATGCCAGAATTGGCTAATCCGTAATTTCTGGTCTGATAAAGAAGTGAATCCAAAACCCGTAGTGCTGTCACTGTCTCTTGATTCTTACTCACATTAACTCAGGTCCCCGAAGCATATGTGCCCCTTGTAACGGCGTATTTCGCAAATGTGCAGGGTGGTGCGCGTGAGGTAAGTCAAGATATGTTTCCCATATCTCTGTGACTTCTGATCCGCGCTTTTGTTAGAACCTTGTAAAATCATGCCGTGCGACGTTAGAGCCGCCAAAGATTGAGGTTCTGTCTACTGAGGCACCTTCTTCCGACACTTCCCCGGCTATTGAATCCAAGCCACCTTTGGATGCAGATAATAGGAAGATTACCAGGGCACAAGCAGTCTTTGATGCACTTGTGTTGTTCAATGAATCTCTCACATAGTATCTGATCTATTGTTTTCAACTTGTTTGTCGGGCGGCAATACATTTTGAGAGTTGCCGTCGGGACGGTAAATGATCTTGGACTGTTATTCAATTGATTCCATGTGCCTCTGTATTTTGCTTTTCGTGATGAACGTACATATCCTGCAACTTTCGCTGCTCAGTGAGTATGGGCCACAAGGCGTTCGGAACTCCTGGGAAGTTTTGATTGATCTTTGTTTTCTTTAAACACTCATCTAATCAATTGTAATGTCGGACGATGAGCTGAGAGTCGTTGCCATTGTCGCTATCCAGTCTATCGTCAGCTCTGGCAAACTTTCTCTCCCAACCACCTCGGCGGACCTCCTCGCCCACGTCGTCGCTTTTAAAGTACCAACAGGCCTTCTTCCCGGTTCATCTTCCAGCATGCGATTCAGGCTGACAGACCAATCGCGATTTGAATCCATTCTCCAGGACTTGTCGCACACCTGGGACCGGGGTACCTTGTCACTCTCACGCCAGAATGGGGAGCTCACAATCATGGACATTTCATTGGACCCTGGGCCTTCGCATCAAGCTATCCCGGGAATGGAGGAACGTTCTGGAGACGTGACGAACTCGCGGAAACGGAAACGGGTAATTGACGAGGATGCTGACTCGGCTGCGGGTGACGATGAAGCCGAAGACTCTTCTGAAGACATTCCTGGATCTCAACGAGCAACGACGCTGGGAAGTCTCAGTAAGGAGCTGAGGGACGTGTATTCATTGCTTCAGAAGGGCACAGCGAAAGGGCGCTTGCTTGCTGAACAGGTATTATTGCGTTTTCAAACCTAGCTTAACGCTTATCCACCCATACGCGCAGTTCCGATCCACTGACGAACAGTTCGAACCCATTTGCTCCCACGTCACCAAAGACGAATGCGCCAAAGCCCGAAGTCGTGACTCCAACATTTCTTCTCCAACCTCCGCTGGCATATGCGACCGAGTGCACTTCCGACCTCTCATCCGGCCACATACCGATGTCTCCCTTGGTCATTGCTCTTATCTGAACACCTGCTACTCCGAGCCTACATATGCTCAGTCCCCCTCAATACCGCCTTTTCCCGGTTCTGCGCATAGTCACGGCCAAATCCCATCCAATGCGCGTGGTCCCGTTTCCCTGCCATCGGGTCTCGGTGCTGGTGGGCGCGGGAAAGAGAAAGCACCCTGTCGTTATCTTCACTACGAAGTCGATTGGGACGGAGGCGATGGAGACTTGGCTAGGAATTCGAAGAGGAATGTAGTCAAGAAGAAGGTCCACAAGCTGGGCATTGGCATGGGTCCTGCCGGGAAGGATATGCGAGTTGTGAGCTGTGATATTCAAGCTTTTCGTTCGGTTCGCTTAGGTCCTTGTAGCTTCCGCCACAATGGATTAATTGTGATTTGCGTCGCTTCGACTACTCAGTCCTTGGCAAATTCCATGTCATTATGGCAGATCCACCTTGGGACATACACATGAGTGTAAATCAGATCTCTTTCTTGCACTTCTCGATTGAGAGTTCATCTTTGGCATGATTCTAGCTACCGTACGGGACCATGACTGATGATGAGATGCGCGCGATGCCGATACCCGCCCTGCAAGATGAAGGTCTACTCTTTCTTTGGGTGACCGGCCGAGCAATGGAAGTAGGCCGTGAATGTCTCCGAGTATGGGGCTACACACGTGTCGACGAGGTAGTCTGGGTCAAAACAAACCAGGTAACCGGATTTCATAATTCAGTGCATTGTCTTCGTTCCTAATTCCATTTTCACCAAACCCTTTAAGCTGCAACGTGTGATTCGCACAGGCCGCACAGGCCACTGGTTGAACCACACCAAAGAACACATGCTTGTGGGCGTAAAGACCGTGATCGACGAATCCGGCGCGCTCAAGTTCCCCTCCTGGGTAAATCGCGGGTTGGATACCGATGTGATCGCGTCGGAGGTGCGGGAGACGAGCCGGAAGCCGGATGAGGTATATGGACTCATTGAGAGGATGTGTCCTGGGGGCAGGAAGGTTGAGATCTTTGGAAGGAAGCATAATGTTCGACCTGGGTGTGTTTCATACATTGGACCTTATGGAGGTTGGCCAGGGCTTATTATTGCGAAAAGGTGGCTGACACTGGGAAACCAGTTGGGATCGGCGGATCAGATATACGAGGACGATCTTGCAGCAAGGATCAAGGCGAAGTGTGTGCTTTTGACTTTCTCCCACTGTTCATAATCAATTTCAGCGTGCATTTAGGTATCCCGACAGAAATATACATGTCCCTGCTGTTTAACGATGTGCCTATACGTATTGTGTGCTTGGTCGATAGAAGGCCCTCATCCAATGTATAACCTTCATCAGCAGCATGCGAGGATGATCGTGTCTTAGAGGTACAAAGAACATAGAAGCATGACTAACATTAGAAGACCAGTCCTTCAGAATCCATTCAATGTCGAAAGCGTCCATCAGAAAAACAGGCTTAAGATAGTAATAGACAGATTATTGGGAAGCTTAAGTAACAACAAGAACAATGAACAGAATGAACCCAAGTA
This sequence comes from Tricholoma matsutake, assembly GCA_026075535.2. Classification (NCBI taxonomy): domain Eukaryota; kingdom Fungi; phylum Basidiomycota; class Agaricomycetes; order Agaricales; family Tricholomataceae; genus Tricholoma; species Tricholoma matsutake. The sequence goes on along the minus strand of AP026543.1, from coordinate 7,247,909 downwards.
TCAAATAAGCATGGTAATCCTAAATGTGTATATGAAATCTACAAGTAATGGAGTCCACTAGAAATCTAAAGTGATTACGGACGATCGAGCTCCCTCACGAGCAAGTCATTGACGGCTTTCGGATTGTCAAGGTACACTGCAATCCAATATAAGCCACGAGACAGTTGACGAATAGCTTGTCAAAAGGAACATACCGTGATGTCCGGCTTGATTTACGATGTACATCCGGCCTTGTCCATTGCCTGCTTGGCGTAAATTTTCCACTGAGTCTTTACCGCCCTGAGGGTCCATCCAATCATGATCGCCATCTACGTATGAGTCGTAAGAAACATGTGGATGGTATGGATGGAGGAACGGTACGTACAAACAAATGTGACGGGAATCTTGAGTGACGATATTCGATCGACGAGCGGCAGTCGAGCGTATGCACCAGGTGCAAGTATGTGGGCTGGGTGACGGTACATTAGGGCAAGGAAATACAGCCGTAGAAATTACTCACATATGCAATATTCACCGGAACCTTTGGCGAGAGTGATGTTCATGATGTAGTCATGCATGTCACGCGTATCTTCCTCGGATAAGCCGGTAAATCTACGTGACGAGTACTGTATCCAAGTTATGTCAATGGATATCTTCTCAATAAAACAGCCGCAACCAACCTTGCCGATCAACATAGGGCTCCAAAACATAGTAGAACGAACAACTTGGAAAGGACTCCACCCTTCTTCCCACAAATACATTAACAGCTTCCTCGTTCTGCTCTCGCGAGTCTTGTCTACCTTCTGCTCAGCAATGCTAGAACCGTCCGAGTCATGTTCATCGGTCACTTTCCTCGATGGTGTGGTAGTATTAGGATTGTGGGGAACCCCGGCAGGCGAGAGAAGCACCAGCTTACTCACTCGAGTCGGATACTTGAGTGCATACACAACACTAAAGTATCCTCCGAGCGAATGGGCAACAAGTGTCATCTTCTCGAGGCCCATTTTTATCCGCCACTGTTCGAGCGAGTCCACGAAAAACGACTCGGCTTCAGTGACACGTCCTGCGACATCGTCGCGTTTGGCTTTGACTGTGAACGGGACTCTGGCAGAACGGCCCATGCCTAGCCAGTCTACGGCATAAACGGAGGCGCCACGGCGTCCAGCCCATTGTGCTAATGCAGGATAGTTTAGGAAGAAGAAACCGAGACCAGCGCCGTATCCATGCAGTATAACAGCTGGAGACGGTGCTACAGGAGATGGAGATGTCGAGTTGATGGCAAGGGTATTGAGGTAATGTTTAGGGGTATCGAGGTCTACTCGTGAGCTGTGCGCCACCACGGGGCTGTCAGTGCTTGTAGAGGAGGACATTTTTTGAGGTCGAAAGAATGGCAGTCGTCTAATCATCGTAAGTAAACATGTAAGACTTTCGTCGTCTGGAACTTACCTTAGAAGACGCTCCTCGCTGATAGCACCTTGCTTTTCTCCAGCAGCCCACCAACTGCGTACACTTGCAACAAAGGCAGATGGAATTTCTCTAGCAGGAGGGAGAGAATCTAGAACGGTAGGTTGAACATCCATTGCTCGTCTGAAGAGGACCCTGGCCGTCGTGGTTGCTGCTGTTGCAAAAGTACTGCGTGCCTGCTAATTTGTATTGACAATGCCGATATATCACCGATGCCGGACTGCATCATCATCATAGATTTGTAATAAGGGAGGACGAGTAAGGGGTCCGCTTATCTGCTGATATGTCGCTGTATCAGAAGCTATCAGAAGTCGTTCCATATGATATAGCTCATATTCCCGCTACTTTAGTAGTGGATCTCATGGCCAGACCTTTGGTTTTGCACCTCCATCCAGAAAAAGCGAGCGTGACTTGCCTCATGCATGACCATTAGCCAGCATCCCCATGAGTCAAAGCCCTGAGGATGAAACCAAGGTTGTCCAGTTGAGACTCAGCCACACAGCCCTTCACCCCCAGATGTCAAGAAGAGTATTCTTACAGGTAACCACTCCCACACTGGCATGAACTGTCCTTACCATGCCACTCCACCCTCTCAATGATCCCTGCCTAGAAGAAGGAGCCTCTCTCCACCTCCTAGGTGATGTGAGCCATCCTTGGACCACCATCCTCATGATGTATATTACCCAGATCATCCAAACAAAAGGCCCACCCCTTTACCAGTGGAACATCCAGCCCAACAAGCAAAGCTTGCATCCAAACCTGCCTTTACCTTCATCATGGTCTCCATGCCCTGCATGTTGGCCCCAACTATGGAACAAGCAAAGGAGCTGCTCCTTCCCAAACCCAAGGCATCAGAGCCTGAAACTCCAAAGGCTCCCTTGACAACCCCATGGACAGTGATAATGAGGAGGATGATGATGGCAGCCATGCTGGAAAACCCAACCAAGAGTTGGCTAATGCCCAAGCAGTATACCTCACTGGTCGACCAGGCCAAATACCAGATGGACTGAGCATTGTCATGATTAATGACAAGTATGAGCATAATAATAAACTGTGGATGATGACTAGCACTGTGAGACTGGTAGGGTATGGATTTCAGCTGTTCAAGTAAGAAAATGGGAAATATCTAATGTAAATGGATATATAATGGATGAACTTGGGATGAATTTTCATACTGTAGATTTCAAACCTCAAATGGATGGAATTCAGACATATTTTATTACAACTTTTTCATAAGTGAATAGGATGAAATTTCTTCTTGTAAATGAATGAATTATAGGGGTGGTTTTAATACTGTAGATTTCAAACCTCAAATGGATGGAAGTCAGACATATTTTATTACAACTTTTTCATAAGTGAGTAGGATGAAATTTCTTGTAAATGAATGAATTATAAGGGTGGTTTTAATACTGTAGATTTCAAACCTCAAACGGATGGAAGTCAGACATATTTTATTACAACTTTTTCATAAGTGAGTAGGATGAAATTTCTTCTTGAAAATGAATGAATTATAGGGGTGCTTTTAATACTCAAACATCAAATAGATGGAATGTTTTTTTTTTGCTCAGTCATTATTTTATACCACAGCAGGCTGAATTTCATCATCTATGCATTGTGCAAGGTAAGTCATTTCAACCTGCCCTCATGCAGAAAGTCACATGTCATATCTATACCCGGCACACCTGAGACTTCAACTTCACATGCAATATCAACCAAGGTCTGACATGTTCGCACGCTCTCTCACTTCCACTCCTACTTACCACCATCACCACACTGTCAACAGTCAAGCACAACCATGACCATGACCAAGACGACACCCACTCGTACACCAGAAAGAGCCACAACTGGCTGCAAACTACCCTGTTTGGACACTGTGTGGGCCCAAATGACAGTCATTGTTTGGGCCCTAAGTATGTTTTTTTTTGTTCGTTTCTTGTTTATATGAACGAACTAATTGTATCTCATTATTTTTTAGGCTCTGAATGGCTGGTAACAAGTGACACCAATGTGAGATAGGTCACACCCTCTCCTCTCCATCAAAACAGGATGCGAGGCTCACATGAAGATTTTCTTTTCTTTTCTCGTTCTATTCTTTTTTTACTAACAAAGTTTTTTAGGTATCAATCTTAACTATTGCCAAGGACAACAATGGGACAGCGAGGGGCAATGAAACCAACGGAATGGCACAAACAAATGACAGGGACAACAGAAAGGGCAAGGGCAGCAGGGAAGGACAGCAGGGGGAGAAGGGAAACAAAACAAGGGGGCAGGAAATGAATCGGCGGCAGGGGGGAGGTTTAGGAAATGGCAGGGAGGAGGGAAATGGAACATATGTATGCTTTTTTTTCCCTTTTCTCATTTCTTTTTCTTTTTACTAACAAAGATTTTCAGATATTAATTAACTACTGACAATGATGACAACAGCCACAGCCACTGCCCCAGCACCCAGAACTGCTGCCGCGAGCAACTGCTTGCAGTGGTGGGAATGGGAGCAACTACAAAATAGCAAACAGCAACGCCGCCACCAAACCCAATGGCACCCCACCAGAATGACGGGGAGACGAGGAAGAGGAAATGGAATGAAGAAGGCCCATGGGACATTGTCAATGTCTCTTGGGCCTGTCAGTAGGTTTTTTTCCTTTCTCATTTCATTTTCATTTTACTAACAGGCTTTTTTGTTAACTACCTTAAGCTACTGATGATGGAATGGCCCCCACCCCTCACCTGTGAGCCGCTTGCTCACAGGGTGGATTGTGGGGACAACAAAATGACAGGGAGGAGAAAAAAAAAGAAACAGAGAGGAGGAAGATGAAACAACAGGGGAAGGAGAATGAAGCAATGGGGAAGGGACACAAAACGATGGGGAGGAAAACAAAATAATAGGGCATGGCAACGATGATGAAGCAGTGACACCACCCACCCCCAGCCTCACGAGCAACTGCTCGTGGGGTGGATCGCAGGTGGAATGATGATGATGACACGACGAGTAGCAGCCAGGAGCAGAGGGACAACAATGAACCAATAACGACAGGAGGGGTTATGACAATGACATTGAGGGACAAGACAATGGGACAATGGGGCAACAGGAAAATGGGGGGGGGAGGGGGGGAGGAGCATGATAATGCAGGATGCAACAACAAGAGGAGGGAAATGATGACACAGGATGATGGGTCCAAATGACCAGAGTCATTTGGGCCCTGGTAATTTTTCTTATCTTTGTTTCATATTTTTTATTTAAAATATACATAGTTAGTTTGGAAAAATACTTCATCAATAGCATGAAAGCTTGTATAAGGGCAACCTAAGCCTCTAGCAAAGGGAAATCCGAAGTTAAAATTATGCTACATAATACAGGGATTGGGGGTGCACCTAGCAAAGGGAAATCTGAAGAGAAAACTCTAAGGATCCCCTTGCTGATGCCCAGTATATGTGAAGACGACAAAAATCAAATATAACCTAAAAATAGAAAAAGGCGGAGATAGGCAGATCAAGGCTGCCGAATGACATCATACCAAGGGGTATGTGTCGGAAGGGGTACTCCGCCTCTAAATATAAAAGTGTCAACATACACAAACATGATAGCAAGGGAAAATTAGTAATAAAATCTGGAAAAATCATAGAAAATGAAGAATAGAAGGAAATGAGGTGGGGAAAAATATGGGACGAACATAAAAAATAGGAAAAACACACAGGGCACCCCCCTAGTCCCCTTACAGCTTGCTGCTAAATTATGTGATGAAATGGCCCCACAAAGTGGATGGATAACCACTTTCCTGACCCTCTGAAAGTTGTAAGAGTGTCTCTTACATCAGCAAACCTTATCTACATCCACACTCATTATCACATGTTATTCCAGTAGTATATAGTATATACCTCGAGTACTTGTACTGTAGCTTAGTTTCCTTCCCTGAAATATACTAAGTTCCTAACATGTTTCTGTTCCTCTGAGTCTCGAGTGGAAGGAAGCTCTGGAGTGGAAGGAAGCCAGAGCTTCCAACACTCGAGACTCAGAGGAACAGAAACATGTTAGGAACTTAGTATATTTTGGGGGAGGAAACTAAGCTACAGTACAAGTACTCGAGGTATATACTATATACTACTGGAATAACATGTGATGATGAGTGCAGATGTAGATAAGGTTTGCTGATGTAAGAGACACTCTTACACTCTCTCATACTCCAAAAAAAATGACTGGGGGGGGAGGGGAGGTGATGAGGTAAATGTGGTTGTGGTAGTAATCCCAAATAACTTTACATGTTCACCAGAACACTGAGTCAGGGTTGGACAGGTGCAATGCAGGGGACATGACAGGTGCAGGGCTGGTGACAATGAATGGGGCAGGTGACGGGACAGGACAGGTGACATGGATGGGGACAGGGCCGGTGACGTGGATGAGGCTGGTGTTGTGGATGGTGCTAGTAACATGGATGGGGGCATGCAGACATGGACATGGAATGAGTGTGGGGCAGAATGGGGTGCGGGGTGCAGGGGGTATTTGCTAGTGCACTCGGGTCGTTGGTCATGTGGGTGGGTGTTGTGATGCACCAAGGAGTGAACTCCATCAGTTTTCAGTTGTGACCTGTGGTACGGAGTGGGGGAGAGCAGGGGATGCAGCTGTCATTGACAAAGACATTGATGATGATGTGGCAGAGCTGGTGGATGCATGAGGCATTGCAGTGAACTCGTGGTGTGGAATGAGGAGCTGGGAATTGAGCAGGGAGGGAATGGGAGGTGTAGGGGGTTGTAGCAGTCATCATTGGAGATGGTGGGGCCGGCAGGAGTCGTCTGTTGAGCAGATGACACATTTTGATGGCCACAGTTGCTTGTCGTCTCATGAATCAGTTTTCTGGGCTGTCGACAATCTCTGTATCTTGTTTGAAGCTGTAGTAATGTTCCCAGAGGCTGTAGAAGTTATCAGTATGCTAGACAGTATCAGACAGCAGGAGATCCAACTTCGAGATAGCTTTCTGCACGATACCCTGGGAGAGGTGGATGATGGATGAGGGTGTAGATGGTGAACAGAGGGTGTCCACAGGTGTCAACAGCATCATTGGTGACAAGGCAGGGGTGTAGGAAGCAGTACACAGCAAATCAGCTCATTTCTGGGCTTTCTGGGGTGTAGGCAGTGAATGAGCCATAGACGATGAATGGGGGATGTCCCCAGATGTAGATGGCATCGTTAGTGATGTGGCAGGAGCATAGAGTGTAGGTGGCAACTGGGGGGTGTTAGCAGTTCACATGAAGTTGCTGATGATGTGGCTGGGGTGTGGGACACAGGCAGTGGCAGAACAACGTGCTTCCTGGGTGTCTGCAGCGAACTAGGTGGATGGAATGGGACTTGGGGGTGCATAAGGGCTCTGGTAGCATGTTTCATCATTTTTGGAGGGTAGGGTCTCATTTTGAATGTAGTGGGATGAGGAGAGTCAGCATTGATGCATATGATGCGGCACAGACACTGGGTAGCTCAGGGTGTGCAATGGGGGGCATGGGGGCTGGGTAGAGTGCTGTAGGTAGGTCTGGAAGCGAATGGCATCGTTTATGAGCTGTTGGGAGCTGGTTTGAAGCAGGAGTGGCCATCATTGTTGGTAGTGATATGGCAGTAGCACAGGGGTGCTCCAGATGCTCAGAGCGGGGCTGGAGACTGTGCAGGGGCACTGTGGGTTGTGCTGGAAGTGAGCACTGCCATTTTCGAGGTGGTTGGAGCCAGATTGAGGCTGGGGAAGGGGTAGTGGTGGTTGTCGGCAATGTTCGCATCATTGATGGGGGCTGTGCATGAGTTGTCAGCAGTGAGGTTGTGTAGTTACTTGCAGGTGGTTGTGGTAGTAGTCGATGATGTTGGTAACAGTGATCCAAATAGGCCTGATTGGGAAGTTTCTGCCAAGAGTGCATTCTCGATCCCACAGGTGGTGTCAGAAGGAATCTTCTCTGAGGTATACCAATCATAGGAAATGCCAAGGCCTATGGCTGATGGGTCTAAGTTTGGGAAACCAAAGTTGCCAGAGCTATTCGACTGGAAATCATCAGGCCCTGGGTGAGAATCTGTAAGAAGGAGCAGCTCCGACAGCCCTTCAAGATGTAAAAGTGATAAGGGAAAGTTGGGACTAGAATCTTCCTGTGGCACCAGCATCAGACAGTTATAGATGAATGTTGGGCATTGATTGTGGTTCATGACTAGCTGATAGTAGAATAGATAGTATGATTATAGCAGTGATGAGAAAAAAGACTTGAGTGATGCCAATGTCTGTCAAGGACATGGCTAGCGAGATGGGCAGGGTCGAGATGGGGTATAAGCAGTGTCCAGATGAGAGTAGTTCTTGATAGTCCCAGGACTTGTGAGCAGTGTGAAAAAATTGACCGTTTTGGAAATTTCAGGGTCAGCGAGGTTTCGGGGAAAAGAGCATGTGTGAGAGTGAGTACTAGAGTGTGGATAATAAGCTCGTAACAAAAAAAAAAGTGGAAGGAAGCCAGAGTTTCCAACACTCGAGACTCAGAGGAACAGAAACATGTTAGGAACTTAGTATATTTCAGGGAAGGAAACTAAGCTACAGTACAAGTACTCAAGGTGTATACTATATACTACTGGAATAACATGTGATAATGAGTGCGGATGTAGATAAGGTTTGCTGATGTAAGAGACACTCTTACAAAAGTCTCACAAAAAAAGGTCAAAATTCAGCTAGTTGAACTGTAGTGAATTACTCCATCGAGAAGATGGAAGTCATCCCCATGGATGAATTCAATGGGGTATGAATACAGACAAATTTTGAGGTGTTTTCAACCCTTTCACTCATCCATTCTGAGGGGGAATTTTCACATCTTTTATAGGGGTGTTTTTCTCCAAAAACCAGATGATTTTTATTACTTTTTCAGTGGCCATAAAGGACAAAAATTTTACCCAAAATGGATTAATTTCTACTCAATTCCATCACCTCAGTGGCTGAAATACTGGATGATTTTCCACACCCATGGGTGTCACAGTGTAGGAGGTACTTCTACCACTCCCTCAAATCAAACTGCATTTTCTCTGGCAAGACTGCAGCCATAGCATCTGACTATGAGAGAAGAATGAGTGACCCATAAATGACATCTGGTAACAGGCATCTCTATTCCATTCTACCCTGAGGGTTCCCCATGAACCCTCATGGGGTACACTGGGGAGTATGGTTTATAAATACCACAAAGGGAGAATCAACTGACTATAAGGGCAACCTTAGAGGCCACTTAATTAATGGATTAGCAAAGGGAAATCTGAAGTTAAAATCATAGTACATATTACAGGGATCACTATGGGGCCCAAGGGGTAGGAAAACTATACCACATTTCATACCTTTAGATAGTGTAAAATGATATATTTATGGTATAGTTTTCATGTATTGATAAACCCCAAATGGAATAAGTTTCATCAGGAGTTGGCATGAAAATCTACCACTAAGAGGAGTGAAAAAGAATGCTTTTTCTTACCTGTAAGGGATGAGTCGATGGGATGAAAACCTCCCACATTTTGTCCCCAGTTCATCCCACACCAAATTCATCCCATGGGATGGTTTTCATCTTTATATGGGCATAAATAACACCCCTCTACCTGGGTTGAATTTCATCAACTTTTCAGGGGTTTAAGAGGAGTGAAAGAACCTGCCTACAATGTATTTTCATCCTATTAGGGATGTTGGCTGGATGAATTTCTCCTTTTTACAAAGGAATTTTCAGACCATTGATAGAATAGTTTCATCATGTATCAGAATAAATTTCAAGCCACTAAAATACAAAATCTACTTGAAAGAAGTGAAAAAATCCCCCTGACCCTGATGCCCCATCATTGTGTCCCCATTGGCCCATTGTCCCATTGTGTCCCTGTTGTTGTCCCTGTCCCCGTTGTCCCATTGTCGTTGTCCCCATTGTCCCCATTGTCATTGTTGGTGCCTGTGCCATCCTCGCACCCCTCATACACCCTGCGAGTGGTTGCTCACAGCAGTGTACCATCCCCCTCCTCTCCCTTGTCGTCCTCACCACTGCTAAAGTCTGAGGTTGCCTTTAGTGCAGTTTAACCTAGCAACTGTGAAGGGAGACTCAGATAGACTGAACAGCTGGAGTCCAGAGTGAGCAACTAGTTATTATATGAGACAATAAGGAGTACAGTACCTGGAGTCCAGAGTGAGCAACTAAAGAGTGCAAAACTCCAGACTCTGCAGTCTACATACTGTGAAACAAATAGTGATAAACACAAGGTGGAAACTACTCTAAGTGCCCATGAGTGTAACTACAAGTGATAGGACATGGAATAGAAGTAGGATAGAAGTAAAATAGAGAGATGGTGAATCATACATTTAACACCCCCCCTTGATCAAGCAACTCTCAAAATCGCTGAAATCACACCTTTAAACCAAGAAGAGTCCGGAATTTTTCCACCATTACACGAGGTAGTGCCTTGGTAAGAATGTCGGCAAGTTGGTCAGTGGTGGGGATATAGACAGGGGAAATGGTGCCAGCTTCAACTTCATCGCGTAGCCAGTAGTACTTGAGATCAAGGTGCTTCATTCATCCATGGTGCTCCGGGTTTTTGGAAACAGTGAGAGCGGACTGGTTATCAATGAAGAGAGTGGATGAATGATCAACAGGATATCCAAATTCCTGTAAAATGCTGCGAGTCCACTTGATTTCCTTTCCAGCCTCTACTGCAGCAACAAACTCAGCCTCTGTGGTGGAAAGCATCACAAAAGGTTGTAACCAACTCCGCCAGTCAACTGCACCTCCACTGACACAAGTCAAATAGCCACCAGTTGAGCAACCATTATCCTTGTTACCACCATGGTCAGCATCAGTGTAAGTTGTGAATAACTCACTACCATCCTCATCAGGTCCATAGACTAGTTTGTAGTCCATAGTACCCTTGAGATAGCGAAGTAGATGCTTGACTGCAAGCCAATGACGAGGACCAGGGTTGTGGTTGAAATGACCAAGTACACCAATTGTATAAGCAATGTCTGGACGGGTGGTGGTGGCAAGGTACATCAAAGACCCAACAGCAACCAAATAAGGAACATTGCACATTTCTGCAACATCTTCCTCTGTTTTGGGGCACATGTCAGAAGTCAATGAAAGGGAGGGATCCATGGGAGTCAAGACAGGTTTGCAATCTGACATACCAAAACATTCAAGCACATCAACGATGTACTGACATTGGGAGAGGGAGATGGTGTGATTTGTGAGGTCACGAGTAATGTGGATGCCAAGTAGGAATTGAGTAGGACCAAGATCACGAAGTTTGAAATGGGATTTGAGATCTTCAACTACCTTGTCAATGGCAGAAGTAGAAGTCCCAGCAAGAGTAATGTCATCGATAAAGACTGGAACAATTACCCTGACTTCACCTCGTGTGTAAATATAAACAGCATGGTCTGCTTCACAGCGTGTAAATCCCATAGCTGTCAATACCTCATGGAGGTGAGCATTCCAGTTGCGAGCAGACTGTTTCAACCCATAGAGAGGTTTACACAGCAGACAAACTGTGTTTGGGTTACCTTGATGGAAACCCTCGGGTTGGCACATGTAGATGACTTCCTCAAGTTCTTTCCCAAGTAAGAAAGCATGGGAGATGTCAAGAGAGCGAAGGTGGAGGTCTTTCCTTGCAGCCAATGCAAGAATTAGCCGAAGTGAAGCAGGACGATAAACTGGGGAGAATGTAGTGTCTTCTGCATATTCAAAACCAGGGCATTGGGTGAAACCCTTAGCCACAACCTGACCTTTGTAACGCTCAATGGAGCCATCAGCATTATGCTTGAGGTTAAAAACCCATTTGCATCCAACTACCTTTGCACCAGGAGGTAACTCCACATAATCCCAAGTCCCATTCTCAAAATGATTGTTCATCTCTGCATTTGCTGCCTCCTGCCATTTTCATGCATCTGAGCGCTTCATAGCCTCCTTGAATGACTGTGGGTCTGCATAACGAGTAGATAATGCAAGATCAATACTAGAATCCAAACCATCACCAACAACTGGACCAGACTCATCATCAGATGAAGGTTGATCGAATTGTGGAGCTGGGATTGGAGCAAGGGGCTCATTCCAAGCCCATGGTGGCAATCCAGCATTCTTGCATGGATTAGCAGCTCGACGCTCTAAAAGCAGAGGAAGTGATGGAGGAGGAGATGAAATTGGGGTCTGAGGTGGAGATACAGCAGGTGTCTGAGTAGGAGGAGTGGGAGTGTGAGGAGTAGTATTAGCAGGAGGAGAAGAAGCAGGAGGAGTAGGAGCATGAGCAGGAGATTGAGATGGAACAGGATCATCATCAAGATCAGTTACACCAGAAGGAAGAATTGCCTGTACAGGTTCAGGATCAATGTCACTAAGATCAGGAACTGTCAAAGGTGTAAGATACTCGGACATGATGAGAGGGGAAGAGGGATCAACAGGTGGCTTGTTCCAAGTGTGTTTGAGACCAGGAAAATAGCGCTCGTCAAATTCAGCGCGTTCACAGATCACAGTATGGTTGGTCACAGGATTGTAGAATTTCCAGGCTTTGTAACCCTCAGGGTAGCCAATGAAAACACACTTCTCCATGTGAGAGCCAATCCCAGTACGCTTATCCTTCTGGATGTGAACATATGCAGCACAACCCCAAACTCGGAGATTTGAGACATCTGGTTTATGCTTATGCCAGAGTTCAAAGGGGGTTTTCTCCGAGAGGGAATGAGTGGGACACTTGTTCTGGACTGTGATGTATGCATTGACAGCCTCACCCAAGAAAGAAGGAGGTAAACCAGCTTCATAAAGCATGGCAGTAGCGTGTTCCTCAATACTGCAGTTCGCTCATTCAGCAACGCCATTCTGTTGAGGTCGATTGTGAACAGTATGCAAACGTTCAATCCCACACTGATCCATGAATGCAAGGAATTCATTAGACATGTACTTGCCTCCCTTGTCATCAATCATAGCCTTGATTTTGTGATTCCAGTAATTCTCAGCTTTCACTTTGAATAACTTGAATGCATTAAATGCCTGATCTTTGGTACAAAGGAAGTATTTGGAGCGGAAAGGGGTATTGTCATCAATGAAAGTGATCCAGTAACGATACCCAGAGTGAGTACATGTTTTGAAGGGACCATGCAAATCAGAGTGGATGAGATCAAGGGGATTGGCAGCACGACTAGAGGAAGTGGGGAATGGATGTGTGTTCATCTTGCCAGCTAAACAAGGTTCGCATATAGGGTCTGGTTTGGCATGCATATTAATATGCATACCAGTCACCAGCTCATCCTTCACAATCTTATTGACAACGATGAGCAAAACAATGATGCCAGAGATTGCGGTCTGCAGGAAGAGTGGATATGGAGCGGTGAGCATGCTTGGTGAACACCTCAGTAGTCCCAGCAAGAAATGCAGAATTGTTCTCATCAATGGGAGCCATGAAAAGGCATTCACCATCAAGTAAGAATATCATCGCAAGTTCATTGGCAGAGATATAAATGTCAATACCACGTTGACAGGGTAAATACAAGACTGAGAGGAGATTGTTCTGGAGATCGGGGACATGCAAAACACGAGTAAACTTGACAGCCCTCAATTCTTTTCCTGCAATAATCAGTTTAAACACCACACTTCCTACACCTTCAGAATAGACAATAGTATTGTCCGCAAGACAAATTGGGACACGAAAAGGGGTATAATCATGAAGCCAGTTGCGATGAGGCATCATATGAGATGTGGCGCCTGTGTCTGCATTCCAAAGGTAAGTTGTGGTTGAAGTAGGAGTGGGTTGAGAGGAATGATAACTTGCATTCCCAGCAAACTCAGCGACTGAAATGGTAGTAGCAACAGCTGCGCTTTCAGGAGAGGAAGGTGATGTGGAGGATGTGGTTGTAGAGGTGTTAGCAATGTGAGACCGCTTGGGTTTATGTGCCTCCATCTTTGCAGCAAGGAATTTCCTGCACTGAGGTAGGGTATGACCTTTAAATCCGCAAAAGTCGCAGAGTAAAGCGATAACTGAAGAGGTGGCTAGAGCAGTACCAGATGTGGAGTCACTGGAGAACCCAGAATGATGTTCACAGTTTAATTGCTCATTCCTGAATGCTTCATGAATAGTAGAGTGATCAAGATTGTCGATGAGCATGAGGGAAGAGACGAATGAGGAATATTCATTGGGAAGGGCATGGATGAGAGCCATGGAGTGAAGTTCATTGTCAAGGTCATCGAGGGTGAAGCCAGAGGGACGGAGATCCTTGATAGCACAGACCTTCTCAGAAACGCGAGCTATGAGACCTTCCAGGCCCTCACTCTCTTGTTTCCTAACAGAGAATAAGTCATCATAGGTATTGAAGTGCATACTAGGCTTCTTTGATTGATTCCCTCTCTCCAACAGCTCCCACATCTTCTTTGGATCATCAAAAACCACACCCAGGTGATGCTTCTGGTCATCCTCAATATGCAAATAAATGTCCCCAGCCCCCTTATCCACTAGTTGAAACCACAAATGATGTGCCTCTGCATCCCCAGGGCTAGGCTCCTGTATATCACCAGTCACAACCCTCCACCACCCCTGTTTACATCCCCAGGCAGCCATCTGATCCTTCCAGGAGGCATAATTGTGATTGTTGAGCTTTGGGAAATTAGGTGATGAGTTGGACATGTTTGCGGAACGATGCGCTGAGAAGCGAGCATGGGTGCAATTGAGGTAAGCGTAGGTGCGTTCAAGGGAAGGGAAGGTGCCAAATCTGCCTGTCAAATCCGTTCGACAATAGTGTTTGAATTGGGTGCGCGCAAGACGATTTGAGTGAAGGGTTTAATTTGAGCATTTGGTGTTTCAGATTTGCAATGAGCACTGAGCGGGAACCGTGGGCGCGTTTGACTATCGGTGTTAACAGGAGGTGGGGGGTATGTCCCCAAGTGTCCTAGCAAAAGGACTAAGCGATCCGACCAGTGGGCAACGAGGAACGTCGAATTTGGTGGGAAAAGTCTGATAACTCCAACAAGGGCTTGTTGACCAACAACCAAGGCACACAGAATGGAAATTGTAGGTGCTGGGGGGTTATTGAGGTCAGGGAATTCACTGAGAGTGGTTTCAGAGTGATTGGAGTTGATTTGAAGTCGCTAGGGCACAGGGCCCATAACCTGCTAAAGTCTGAGGTTGCCTTTAGTGCAGTTTAATCTAGCAACTGTGAAGGGAGACTCAGATAGACTGAACAGCTGGAGTCCAGAGTGAGCAACTAGTTATTATATGAGACAATAAGGAGTACAGTACCTGGAGTCCAGAGTGAGCAACTGAAGAGTGCAAAACTCCAGACTCTGCAGTCTACATACTGTGAAACAAACAGTGATAAACACAAGGTGGAAACTACTCTAAGTGCCCATGAGTGTAACTACAAGTGATAGGACATGGAATAGAAGTAGGATAGAAATAAAATAGAGAGATGGTGAATCATACATTTAACAGCCACCGCTGTTGTTGTCCCCTCATCCTCCACTTTGTTGTCCCCTCATCCTCATTGTGGTCCATCATGCCCCTTGGTGTCAGTGTTGTCAGTGTCCTGTGTTGTCATCCCATCGTGGCAGGTGGCCTCATCATCCTGCCATCATTGTTGTCCCCCATTGTTCTCCCCTCCCATTGATGATACTCAACCCGGGAAAACCACCAAAACAGCCGATGAGCCAATGATATTTGCGACGAGTCAGAGGAAGGGAGTGAGACGTTCCGAATGTTTGTGGTCCAACCTATGGGTAGATACTAGTCGCAAAGGTAGTGCTATAGGAGATGAAGGTATTTGGCATGGTCTGATCGAGTATCGATCGATATTGAGGATGATCGATGAGATCGACGGCAAACAAGTCTATCGTCAATGGTTGAAGTGTGAATTCTGAGGACCTTTCAATAGGTCGAAAGTATACGAAGGCTATAGTCGATGGCTAGGGACATGTTGAAATGGTTGCTAGTGCTAGCGACAAGAGGATTGAAGGAGGATTGAGGATGCTATGATTGCAGAGGTTTCTCGTTGATTGAGAAAACCCGTAGAGACTTAGATTGTTTTAGAAAGTTGATCGGATGCTTAGAACTGTATACGAGATGATAGGTGAAGACAATTTCTTGTATTTCCAAGTAGATACTACAGAGTTTTATATGTTTTAAAGAAACTTCCCAAAATGGAATAAGAAACATGTGTAGAACATGAGGCAAAATGTTAAGGGCGAAGCCTCAACCACTCGATCTAGTCGATGTCGTTTGATGAGGTGCTTCCTCGACGAGTTGTTCGGCACTAGTCTTACTCAGAGCATCCGACGTAAGATAGGTAGTGCACTCTAGCAGGGCTTCTGCGTAGAGTCATTCAGGTTCATGCACTAAGGGGCTTCCCTAGTGGTTTCGAGTAAGTTCGCGAGTTGCAAGTTAAGGCTGTTAATTGCCTAGATCTAAACTAAGGACATCCCTACTACAAGTCGCAGTACTTATACTAGAAGGGAGGTCCTTATTGTCCAATCGGAAAGGTAGATGCATATCAAGTAATAATAGAAACAATAGGCCTCATGCCTTGCATGAGGCATCCAATGTCACGGAGTGCTGCAGCGCAGCATGTCAGGAAACAATAACAGATAAGCCTCATGCCTAGCATGAGGTGTCCAATGTCATGGATCCGATGTCAAGGATCTGATGTCAAGGACATGCTGCGGCACAGCATGTCGATCATGAGAGTCCGACGTCACGGACCTCATGTCAGGGGGCTGTCGTATCACAGCATGTGTGGGAGTGGGTTTGGGTACATGGAGTCACCATGCGTCGTGTGTGTGTCTGGTGTCAAGGACATGCCCTAGGCATGAATCAAGGGGTGCCTCCTGTCTGGAGGGGATCGTCGGGTGCATCGGGTTCCATGAGTTACAAGGAAAATTGTAACATTACCCCCTCACTATGGTCAAAAGTTCCACACTTTGACCTAAATCTTCGTCTCTCCTTTGTGGTCTGATTGGGTGTGGTCTGGATATGTGGGTAGGTTGGGGTTGAGGGGTACAATGGAGGAATAATTCATGTCCAAACTTGGACCATGATCGGGTTCTTCTGGTTCGCGCTGCCCTAGGTAGTGGTGTCAAGGAGTCGGTAGTATCGTTGAAAGGGGGGCGTTGCAGGATGGCAAATTCAACATCTGTAATCGGGGGTTCGGGTTCTGTTCGGAAGATGGCATAGAGACAAAATGCGAAGGTTAGGGCTGCCGCTGCAGCCAGGGTCATGCCAATGACGATGGCGAGGATCGTAATCCCTGTGAGCATGGGTCTGTCTTGTCATGCCATTGTCTTGAGCTCTGCCTTTTAAATTCTTCCATATGGCTCCCCTGTCATGTTTCCCATCGCGTCGTCATCAAAATCATTGTATCCGGAGTTAAGGAAGAGCCGCTGTCTGTGTTCAGCTTCTCTTTGATTGGTCTCTCGATCTTTCTGAGGTTTCTCTGGGCAGTTCATCCTATAGTGTCTGGGGCCTCACTGTTTGCAATGCTTGCAAGTATATCATGGGCAAATCAGGCCGAAATGGCCTATCTCTTGGCAGATGAAACATCTGGCATGTCTCATGTGTGGGGGAGACCAAGGTGGTTGGGTGGTTTTCGGTTCGGGTTTGGGGGTGGTCAAATCAATTATTTCGGGTGCCCTAGGCACAATCTTTGGGTTCTTCATAGAATGGGAGGAGCCTCCAGAGGGAGCTCGTCGTTCGTCTCTGTCGCTCTGCTTGCTGAATGGCAAGAGCAAGGTCGGTGGTCATCTGTGTCGACCTAAAGCGGTGTGAGGTCTCTCCTCAGCTGTTCTCGGTCTGTCTGACCACGGTGCAATCATTTCCTGGATCGTTTGCTCGATCCCCAGGGCATCTGCATCGTTCATTGCTTCTTCTAGATTTCGTTCCATCTGTTCGATAGTGCTCGCATAGTAGAAGCACATCCTGGCTAGATGGTATTTTGGTGGATCATGGGTGAGGTGAACGCAAAGGGTGTCAGTGTTCAATTGGTTTCGTAGGTATTCTCGGGTGAATCGTCATTTGGCAGGCATATTGGGGAGTGTCATTGTGGGAAGAGAGGGGGTTTTTGGGTTTCCATCAGAGGTGGTACCTCTTCTTATATGCCATCAGGATCTCGGGGGCATTCTTTAGGTTCGATTCGGGTTCCCATGTGTTTTTGGATGTCGGGTAGTCAACCCATTTCACGAGGTAATGGCGTGTCTTGGCGTGCTTCTTGTGTGCGATGATCACTTCCACCTCGTATTCATTTTCTCCTTCCACGAGGTCAGGTGCTGGAGTCAGGAAGTTTCGCCCATGAGTGTCATTCCCATGGTATTGCGTGAGTAAAGCCGCATGGAATACCGGGTGGATCTTCCATCTCAGCAGCAATTTCAATCGGTATGTCGTTCTCGACAGGGCATCTTCAATCGCGAAGGGCCCTTCTCATTTTGGCGCCAATTTTCTCGTTGGGTAGCCAATCTTCAGGTTCTTGGAGTCAAGCCATACTTGTTCTCCAACCTTGAGTGGTTCGTATCGCCCTTTTGTTCGGGCAGCCATAGCCTGTCTGGCTAGTTCATGTGCGGCAAGAGCTTCCCTTCTCACAGAGAGGAGTTCTTGGATTCTCTGTTCGGCGGCCGGCACGTTCGTCTTTTCGTATGGGGTGGGGATAGCATGTGGTTGATATCCCATCATCAAGTAAAACGGCGAGTGTTTTACTGCGGAGTGCGTCTTCTGGTTATGCGTGAATTCTGCTGTTGGGAGATAACACTCCCAATCTTCGGGTTTGTTCGAACAGAACATGCAGAGGTAAACCTCTAGCTCTTGGTTTACTCGCTCCGTTTCTCCGTCGGTCTGGGGGTGATAGGCGGTGCTCATGGATAGCTTGATTCCGAGCAGTCGTCCTAGTTCTCAGAAGAGTTTGGACGTGAATCGAGGGTCTCTGTCTGAGATGATTCTTCTGGGGAGTCCAAATCTGGTGTACACATGGCACAGGTAAAGGTCTGCGGCACCAAGTGCATCGATCGTCTTCGCGCAAGGGATAAAAATTACCCCCTTCGTAAGACCATGGTCTACCATGACCATGATTGAGTCAAATCCATTTATCATGGGCAAGTCCGTGATAAAATCTGTCGTTACCAGCTTGAATGGTCTGCTGGCATCGGATGATATCGGTGTCAGTGGTGGGGTCATTAGGTGTGTATTCACTTTCATTTGCTGGCACTTTGCACAGCCTTCGACATACTTCTTGATGAAGTTGGCCATTCCTGGCCACCAGTAGTCTTGTTGGATCAGTTCAATCGTCTGCCATTGTCCAGGGTGTCCTGTCGCGATGCTATCATGGTATTTTTGTATGATCGCTCGGCAGAGGGTTTCGTCCTGTGGCACATAGCATCTGTCTTTGAAAAAGAGCAGGCCGTCTTCTAATTTCCAGTCCTCCAATGCAGACTTGATTGGGGGAGTTCCATTGTTTTTCAGGGCTCATAATGCGTCATTTACGAGGTCGTCCTTCATTATTGCTGAGACCAGGGCTCCCTGGAGCTCAGTGTCGATTGTTTTGATGAACAGTTTGTCAGCAAGGATGGTCTTGTCCTCATTATCGGTGTCTTCTTTGGCTATGTGATCTGCTCTCCTTGATAGGGCATCAGATTGTACCATCTGTGATCCTGGTACATGTTGTAGCTTCAGGTCAAATTGTGACAGGTAGATGGCCCATCTAGCCTGTCGTTGGTTTAGTTTCTGTGGCTGACGGAAGTACGTCAGGTTCTTGTGATTGGACAATACCGTCACAGGGAATGGTGTCCCCTGTAGGTAGTGTCTCCATGTTTCTAGCGCTCGGATCACTCCCAATAGTTCTCGGTCGTATATCTTGTAACTTCTTTCCGCTTTGTTGAAAGAATGCGAGATGTATCCGCATGGGTGCCAGTCTCCGTTGGCATCCTGTTGTCTGAGTACTGCGCCTGTTGCGAATTTTGAGGCATCAGATTCTACCACAAATGGTTTCATTGCATCTGGCATCAGCAGTACTGGGGTTTTGTTGAATTTCCTTTTTAGCGCATCAAACGACTGCTGGCAGTTGTTCGTCCATTCGAATTTCTGGTTCTTCTTCATCAAGTCGTTCAGCAGTCTGGCCAGATCCGCGAAGTGTCCGATGAATCATCAATAGAAGTTTCCGAATCCTAGGAAGGATCTTACATCCTTCACTGTCCTTGGCGTGGGCCAGTCCTTGATCCCAGCCAGTTTCGTGTTGTCCATTGCAAGTTCATTGGGTCTGATGATCATGCCCAAGAACTCGACTTCCTGTACGTTGAATTTGCACTTCTCTATTTTCAGGTAGAGATTGCATTGTCGTAGTCATTCGAGGACCCTTTCAGTCCTTATCCGGTGTTCCTCTTCCATCTTCGAGAAGATCAGGATGTCGTCCATATAGATGATGAGCCATCCTTCATCTAGCATATCTTGGAAGAGATTGTTCATCATGGCCTGGAATGTTGCTGGTGAGTTGCACAGCCCAAAGAACATCACCATTGGCTCGAATAGCCCTCAGTTAGTCTTGAATGCTGCCTTCCACTCGTCTCCTTTCTTTATCCGTATGTTATGATATCCCCATCGAATATCAAGTTTCGTGAAAAATCTCACTCCCTTCAGCTTGTCCAAGAGGTCTCCGATCAGTGGCAGGGGGTAGTTGTTCCGGATCATTCCTTCGTTCAGATAGCAATAGTCTTGGCAAGGTCGTAGAGCGTCAGAGTCCTTCTTCGACATGAAGAAGAATGGGGATGCCATGGGTGATTTTGACAGTCGGATGTATCCTTTCTCCAGGTTTTCATCTAGAAACTCATTGAGTTTCTCTTGTTCTTTCAGCATTAATGGGTAGACTTTGCAATCCTTCGGTACAAAGCCTTCCTTCAGATCGATCACGTGATCCCATGGTCTTGATTCTGGGAATCGTTCAGATGCAGCTTTTTCGAATACCTGTCTGTATTTCTGGTATTCCGGTGGCAGTAGGTCATCCAGGGTCTGTTTGCTGGCCTCCCTTCCCTCGTCTTGTTCATGCACGAGTCGCTGGGAAATGGATGTCTTTGCTCTGATCCATGCGCTCTTCAAGAATACATATCGTGGGGAGTCCTTGGCTTTTGTAATCCTGGAGATCATGTTCGTTTTCTGTATGTATGTATGGGTCGGTCCTCAGTGTTCCTTGGTGAGGGGTGGTTCTTCTGGTGGTTTGAATATGCCAATGACCAGTTCTCCTTGTACATATGCAATCAGGAGGTCTGTCGCATCTTGTTTGTGGGTTTCTTCCATTACTCGTATTTCCATGCCTATAAGGGCAACCTAAGCCTCTAGCAAAGGGAAATCCGAAGTTAAAATTATGCTACATAATACAGGGATTGGGGGCGCACCTAGCAAAGGGAAATCTGAAGAGAAAACTCTAAGGATCCCCTTGCTGATGCCCAGTATATGTGAAGACGACAAAAATCAAATATAACCTAAAAATAGAAAAAGGCGGAGATAGGCGGATCAAGGCCGCTGAATGACATCATACCAAGGGGTATGTGTCGGAAGGGGTACTCCGCCTCTAAATATAAAAGTGTCAACATGTACAAACATGATAGCAAGGGAAAATTAGTAATAAAATCCGGTAAAAATCATAGAAAATGAAGAATAGAAGGAAATGAGGTGGGGAAAAATATAGGACAAACATAAAAAATAGGAAAAACACACAGGGCACCCCCCTAGTCCCCTTACATCACCCCCTCTCTAAGATGCATCACCCCGATGCATTCGAAACCCTATACGACCAAAGTCCGTGACTTGAATGCGATGTGGTGCAGCAGTGTGCCGTCGGTGGAATTCCTTGATTAACCGAGGGGCATTTACGTCAGACTCTTCGACCCATGAGTTCTCCTCATACCCATAACCCTTCCAATGTACCAAATACTGGAGTTTTCCTCGACGCAAACGGCTGTCCAAGATTGACTCGACTTCATATTGGGGTTCTCCCTCGATCACTGTAGGTGGTGGTGGTGGGTGTGAATGGCATCCCGGGAACGGATCTGGGGGAGCTGGAAGCAATTTGATGACATGGAAGACGGGATGGAGTCTGGACATGGAGGGTGGGAGGCATAGATGATAGGCATGTGTTCCAACGCACTTGACAATGGGGAAAGGTCCCAAGAAGCGATGAGCGAGTTTCTTGGATGGACGTGTAGTGGAGATGTCACTGGAGTCAAGATAAACTCGATCACCAACCTTGTACTGAGGGGTTGGGGAGTGCCGTTGGTTGTAAAATTGCGCCATGTCGTCCTTCGCCTTTGCTAAGGCTGCCCTTGCCTCCTCCAAGCTATCCCTCATGCGTTCTGTGAACTCATTCACTGTCTCGATGTGTGAGGGAGTTTGGCAAGGTTCAAATCCCATGTGTGGATGTCGTCCAGTGTCTAAGAGGAAAGGGGTCTGTTGAGTGGAAGCATGGACATGGTTGTTGTATCCGAACTCAGCCAAAGGAAGGAGATCATCCCAATCGTCCTGGCGTTCATTGACAAAGAGGCGGATGTACTGCTCCAGTTCCTGGTTGACTCGCTCCGTCTGGCCATCAGTTTGTGGGTGATAAGCAGTTGAAGCGAGGAGTTTGATCCCCAGGAGTCGGTACAGCTCACGAGTGAACTCTGCCATGAACTGAGGGCCATGATCCGAGAGGAAGGCACCAGGAAGTCCATGTAATTTCCACACGTGGTGGAGGTAGAGTCGAGCGGCACCTAGGGCACTGACAGTGGTGTGAGTGGGAATGAAGTGAGCGCATTTTCCCACTGAGTCAAC
Source organism: Tricholoma matsutake (assembly GCA_026075535.2). Lineage (NCBI taxonomy): Eukaryota > Fungi > Basidiomycota > Agaricomycetes > Agaricales > Tricholomataceae > Tricholoma > Tricholoma matsutake. The sequence continues at coordinate 7,225,696 of AP026543.1, read as the reverse complement.
TGTGCACATCACCGCATCAAACCCATTTGACTCTGGCAATTCCACCACAAAGTCGACGCTGATGACATCCCAACGACTCTCTGGAACAGGAAGAGGGTGTAGCTCACCAATAGGCTTGCGACGAGGAACCTTGGTGCGTAAGCAAAGGTCACAAGTGCAACAATACTGACCAATGAGCCGCAACATTTGTGGCCACCAATAGTTCCGTGAGGTGAGCTCCAAGGTCTTCCAGTGTCCAGGGTGGCCAGCAATCTGTGAGTCATGGTGTTGGGATATGATGCGCCGGCGAAGGTCTGGGTCATTGGGAACATAGATGCGATCCCTGAAATACAACAAGTCCTCCTTTTCAGCCCACTCTGCCGCACGTAAGGAAAGGGTCGATCCCTTCCTCAGTTCTTTAACAGCTCGGGCGACAACATCCTCATGTAAACCGCTACGGTTTGCGCGATGAATGTCACATAGGATGTCCCGCTCCTCGCCCTGGGGTGCGATGCCTTCCAGTGCCCGAATGGTGAACAGGTCTGGCTGCAACAGCACAATGTTTTGGTTGTCACCGCTGCCATCCCCATGGTCTGCACATCGGGATAGGGCATCGGTCTTCCCCATGCTGCGACCCAGACGGTGGTGTAAGGAGAAGTCGAATCTAGATAGATACAGGGACCAACGAGCTTGACGATGGTTCAATTTCTTGACCGTCATGAAGTACTCAAGGTTCTTGTGATCCGTCCAAATTTCCACCTTGTGTTGGGCACCCTCGAGGAAGTGTCGCCACTCCTCAAGCGCACACATTATCGCCAACATCTCCTTGTCATGGATCTCATAGTTTCTCTCTACAGCACTAAGGCTTTTGGAGTAGAACGCAACAGGATGCCACTTCTGGTCCTCCGGAGACTGCTGAGACAACATGGCGCCCATCGCAAAGTCAGAACTGTCGGCTTCTACACGAAAAGGACATGAATCGTCAGCAAAGGTAAGGATCAGAGTGGAAGTGACCATCTCCTTAAGCTTTTCGAACGCCTCCTGTTGTGCATTATCCCACCTCCATGCCTCCTTTCCTGTCAAGTCGAACAGTGGTCGTGCATGATGTGAGAAATCCTTGATAAAACGCCGATAGAAATTGATGAAGCCCAGGAAAGACTGCACCTCCTTCTTGTTCGTGGGCGTCGGCCAAGCTGTGAGCCCGTTTACCTTGATAGGATCCATCTCCACTTGACCCTCTGAGATAATCAGGCCGAGGTACTCGATCTTGGTCCTTTCAAACTCGCATTTGTCCTGACGAAGGTAGAGTTTGTACCGTCGAAGTCGCTCTAGAACGAGGCATGTGATGCGACAGTGTTCTTCAACCGTGCGAGTGAAGATGAGGATGTCGTTGAGATAGATGCAGACAACGCCTTCGAGGATGAGGTCATGGAAGATGTCATTCATCATGGTCTGAAAGGTGGCAGGGCTATTAGTAAGGCCAAAGAACATGACAAGCGGTTCAAAAAGACCACAGTTGGTACGAAAGGCTGCCTTCCACTCATCTCCCTCCTTTATCCTCACATTATTATAGCCCCAACGGACATCGAGCTTGGTGAAGTATCGGGCTCCATGGAGCTGGTTTACGAGTTCGGAGATGAGGGGTAGTGGGTAGCGATTTTTGACCGTGATGTTGTTGAGCCTTCTGTAGTCTTGAACCGGTCGAAGTGAGCCATCCTTCTTCTTGACAAAGAAAAAGGGAGAGGCCATGGGTGACTTCGATGGTCGAATATGTCCAGAGGCCAGGTGCTCATTGATGAACTGGTCAAGCTGCCGTTGTTCTTCTGGAGAGAGAGGATAGACCTTGCAGGATGAAGGGGTTGCGCCAGGGGTGAGTTCGATCACGTGATCCCATGGCTTACGTGCAGGAAGAGAGTCGAATGACTCCTTGGAGAACACGTCTTCAAACTCATGGAGATGAGGGAGTAAGGAGTTAGTAGAGGATTTAGCAGTGTTGTTTTTGTGGAAGGCCTCGGCGAGGCGTTGGGATATGTTCGATGTGGCACACACCTCATGTGATGAGCAAATCACAGTGTAGAAGATCTGATCACCCTCCTCCACTTCCTCTGGGTCCTCATCATCATCATCCGAGTCCGGCATTAGATCAGGAACCCCTTCCAATTCCACTTCAGGTATAGGCAGGGGTCCAGCACGACACTTCTGAGTTTGTCGTATTGCTGCCTTCTGTCCACGACGTTCTTGCCTGGCTTCTGTGAAACACATCCAACAGCAGGATGGACATCGGCTCATGGTAACCTCCCCGGTGCGCCAGTTGACCTCTGGGTTATGGTCTCAAAGCCATGGATATCCCAAAATCACCTTCTGCTTTCCTAATTGAGTGACAGCAAAAAGGGCATGCTCACTATGATCTTTGTAATGGAGAACCAGGTCTGCAACCTCTCGGATGGCACCAGCTTCATTTGGGGATCCATCCACGTTATATACAGGTATCGGACGTGAGAGTGAGCGAGTATTTAGATGGTGTTGTTGTACCAGATGGGAATCGATGAAGAGACCAGTTGCACCAGAGTCCAGGAGCGCAGAGACACCGAGTATCTGTCCAGTGTCGGTCGTCTGCAGTTTGATGGCTAGGTTTAAGGAATGTGCAGAGGGAGTGGATGCCACAATATACTTGCGTGGTAGTTTACGCTCCCATGATTTAATTTTGGGACGTGGAGTAGAAGGAGAGATGGGGAGAGCAGGTACATCTTTAGCCAACTTCGAAGGGTCAGAGAGGGGAGCAGTCACAGAAATGGATTCATTCTCCAGGGATTCAACTGACAAGACTTCAAAGCGGTTATGGACAGGCAGTGAGGGCGTACGATTCACTCGCTGCGAATAGGAAAATCCTGCTCCTCTACAACTTCCAACTTAATCTCCTCTGCAACTTGATCCTTCGCTTCCTCAACATCTACAAGTGCCAACAAATCTTGCAGGAGTTTGTCTCGTCCCTCGGGGGTGAGCTTGCGGATATCCTGACAATGGGGACACGCTCCAGCCCTGTGTCCAGGTTCCCCACAACGGTAGCAGAGATCCAACTTATGTGCACGGCTGCGGTGTAAGGGGACTAGGGGGGTGCCCTGTGTGTTTTTCCTATTTTTTATGTTCGTCCCATATTTTTCCCCACCTCATTTCCTTCTATTCTTCATTTTCTATGATTTTTCCGGATTTTATTACTAATTTTCCCTTGCTATCATGTTTGTATATGTTGACACTTTTATATTTAGAGGCGGAGTACCCCTTCCGACACATACCCCTTGGTATGATGTCATTCGGCGGCCTTGATCCGCCTATCTCCGCCTTTTTCTATTTTTAGGTTATATTTGATTTTTGTCGTCTTCACATATACTGGGCATCAGCAAGGGGATCCTTAGAGTTTTCTCTTCGGATTTCCCTTTGCTAGGTGCGCCCCCAATCCCTGTATTATGTAGCATAATTTTAACTTCGGATTTCCCTTTGCTAGAGGCTTAGGTTGCCCTTATATGCAGGCTGCATCAACATCCATTGGTACTGGGACATTGATGGCTGGTGTGGGAGTTTGATGAGTAGGAATGGGGTTAGGGCGGGGGAGGCTTCGATTGAAGGTGTAGGGTGTATGAGTGGTAGTTGGAGCACGGAATGCAGCATTAAACGCCGCATTTGTGAGTCGGTTCTCATCACAGAGTGAAGCAGCTTCATACCAAGCAAGGATATCATCGTCCGCTGGGCGCCCTTCCAACATCTGTGCAATCTGGTCCTGAATTTCTCGGTTGAGCCCCCGTCGGAACTTCACCACCACTGGTAACCCACTCCCATATCCTGCCATGTCCACCAAATCCTTGAACTCATCGATATAGTCGTCCACGGATCGACGTCCCTGGTGGTAAGTGGATGACTCAAGTTGTGTCACTGCTCGGTGGCGTTCATTGAGGGGGCAGAAGTGGCGTACGAACTCAGCTCGAAAGTCACCCCAAGTGGAGAAAGGTAGAGAACCGAGTTCTTTAGTTTGACGTAGGATACGGTCCACATAGAGATAGGTGCGTTCAGATTTCATGTATGTGAAGGCCCAATAAATTTTTGCAGCCTCATCGACAAATTGATGCGACTGGAGACTAATGTATAACTCACAGGAATTAAGGAATGCATGTCCCTGCGCACGTGCACCATTAAATTCGGCGGGGGGGGACAGTTTGATCTGGGCACGTTCCTTAGTGGACGCGTTTGGCAAAATGTCGTTGTTGGGTGCGCTTGGAGTTGTGAAGGGGGAACTATTAGTCATAGGGTTAGCCTGGAGGGTCCTAACGAAGTTTTCAATTGTAGATTTAAGCGAGTTGATTTGCGCGCGCATTCCGGAAACGTCGCTTTCAAGCGCGTTGAAGCGTTCTGATGCGTCCATGTCGCTAGGGAGCGCGTTCGGCGAAAATGGCGGCGTAATAAAGGCGAGAGTATCTGGAACGGTGTGTAGGGACTCTGTGGAGCTTTGGGAAGCGTCGTCCAGTCTGTACCTGCCTATCTTGGGCAGCGCGTTCGCGATTTTCGGGCCTTAGGGGAGAGTTTTCTACTATAAGGGCAACCTAAGCCTCTAGCAAAGGGAAATCCGAAGTTAAAATTATGCTACATAATACAGGGATTGGGGGCGCACCTAGCAAAGGGAAATCCGAAGAGAAAACTCTAAGGATCCCCTTGCTGATGCCCAGTATATGTGAAGACGACAAAAATCAAATATAACCTAAAAATAGAAAAAGGCAGAGATAGGCGGATCAAGGCCGCCGAATGACATCATACCAAGGGGTATGTGTCGGAAGGGGTACTCCGCCTCTAAATATAAAAGTGTCAACATGTACAAACATGATAGCAAGGGAAAATTAGTAATAAAATCCGGAAAAATCATAGAAAATGAAGAATAGAAGGAAATGAGGTGGGGAAAAATATAGGACAAACATAAAAAATAGGAAAAACACACAGGGCACCCCCCTAGTCCCCTTACAATGCAGTGTCTGCCAGTAGTTCCTCATCTGGTACTTCTTCGACCTTTACTTGAGGGGGAGTTTCCCTGGGTATAGGTACTTCAGCGTTGATGGTACCGTGATCTGGGGTCCTATAATTGTTGGTCAGGGTAGTCTTCTGTTGGGGGTCATTTGTCCTGTTTTGTGGTGTTGTTTTCATGTTCCTTTTGCTGGTGCTTCCCTCCCCTGTGGAGTTTAGCAATTCCTTCATCTTTTGTATGATTCGTCGTGTCCTGTCACATTCATTGTTTTTACCCTTTTCCAGTTGTTTCTTCTTCTGGTTCTCTTGGGTTTTGGCAATGGCCCATTGTGCTGCTTCGAGGTTCCTGGGTTCTTTAGGAGTGTTTCTGTTCTTGGTTTTTGCGATGGCTATCTGGACAGAATTTAGTTCTTTTGCTTTCCTCTCTGAAAGCCTTTCTCTTGTTTTTGCCACAGCCAATTGGGCTCGGGCAAGGCTCCTCTCTTTTTCTTCAGTGAGCCTTTCTCTCATCTTTGCCACAGCCAGTCATGCTCGGGCAAGGTTTCTCTTCTTTTCTTCAGAGAGTCTTTGTCTTGTCTTGGCTATGATCCGTTGAATTTGTGCCATTCTGTCATTTGGCGCCTCCCTTTTGGTGTCTACCCTAGGAAGGTTTAGAGTGTTTGGGAGGGCCCATTCGGCTCTTCTTGTCTTCTCCAAGATTTGTTTGATCTGAGCCCGTTGTTCTTCATCTCAGAACTCAAGAGTTCCCTTCTTCCAGTCAATGATTGGGTTCATCTCCTGCAGCCATGACAGGCCCAGGATTACTGATTCCTTGCCTAGTCCAGCGACTAGGTATTCCATTGGGCAGCTCCGTCCATTGATGTGGAGTTTCCCTTTCACGTATCTTGTGATCGTTCCCTGTCTGTTCAGGGTTCCGTCTACATTTGTGGCCCGGATGGTATAGCCTAAGGGATATGTCTTGATCCCTTCTCGTTCGACGAATTTCGAGTCAATAAAGACTCCTCCTGCTCCAGAGTCGAGGAGCGCGTTCGTTGCGACGTCTTTCCCATTGTCTGACTCAGCTACCCAAATAGACAGGTGCATAGATTGTCTATTCATGGTAGCTAAGAGTACAGATCCTAGGGAGACTACAGCGGTGACTGGCATCATATCAGGCCGCTGTTCTAAAAACCCAATTCCTCCAAGAGGTTAAGGGCTCGTTCTTTTTCTTCTTCATTGAGTTCATCCAGCATTATGCAGACTCTCTGGTAGGTGTCCTCCCCAGTCTTTTTCTGGGTGAAGCGGTTTCAGTAGGGGGGAGGCGCTGACCCTGTCTGGGTAGGGGTTTTTCCATCCCTGTGGTCGGATGATCGGTGTCCAGGCTGGTGACAAATGAAACACAATCCCTTTCAGAGGTGTTCCATGCATTCTTGGTTCGTTAGTCGGCTGATATCAAGAGAGGGCTGTCCTTTCTTCGTTGTTTCCTTCATCTTCTGGTTCTGCCTGGTCTTCCCCAGGATTGCCATGGCCCATTTCCATTGGCCTTCATATTTCGAGGCTGCCTTTATCCAGCCCTTGAGAGTGTTGGGTACTGTTTCCATTGTGTGTACCCTCTTCAGTAATTCGGGGTGCAGTCCATCCATGAAGTACTCGATCATGGCTGCATCTTCTGTGATTCCCGTCCTGTCTTTCAGGATGCGGAAGTTCGCCACATATTCTTCAAGGTTCCCTGAACCTTGCTTGAGATTCTTGATCTATGTCTTTGCCGTTCCGGTGTCATCGATTGGTGAGAAGGCCTCTAAGACCTTCTGTCGGAAGTCTGCGTATTCACCGAGTCCCTTGGACTGGTGTTGGTTGACGAATGCCTGTGCCCAGGCAGCTGCTGTCCCTCCATTCATGAAGGACAGCGTGAAGATAATCTTCTTGTCATTTGTGTCATAGACCTGGTCATTGATTTGCAGGTATAGGTCTATCTCCTGCAGGAACTTGGCGGTCTTGGTCCGCTCTCCTGAGAAGTCTGTTGGTGATTGGATTCGAATGTCCTTCACGGATGTCATCGGTGTGGTTGCGGGTTCAGACATCTTGTTATAGAGGTCATCGGTTTCATCTGTTAAGAAGCGGGTGGATGTTTCGGATGGGGGTGCGTGTGGTTGTTCAAAGTCTTTGTCGGTGAGGAAATCTCCTCATTGTCTGTCGGTTGATCCGTAGAACCAATGCTGTGTGGGGGTCGAGTAACGGACTAGTCTTCCATTGTATCGGTACCAAGATGAACCTGGCTGTGGTTCTGCTTCTCTTGGTGGTCGGTCTGGGGTTTGTCTAGACCTGGGTTGCTGTGGTGTGTATCAAGACGTATTGCCTACACCTAGGTAGGTGGGCTAGCAGATAGTTTAGATCTTATGTTAAGGGCGAAGCCTCAACCACTCGATCTAGTCAATGTCGTTCGACGAGGTGCTTCCTCGACGAGTCTTTCGGCACTAGTCTTACTCGGAGCATCCAACATAAGATAGGTAGTGCACTCTAGCAGGGCTTCTGCATAGAGTCGTTCAGGTTCACACACTAAGGGGCTTCCTTAGTGGTTTCGAGTAAGTTCACGAGTTGCAAGTTAAGGCTGTTAATTGCCTAGATCTAAACTAAGGACATCCCTACTACAAGTTGCAGTACTTATACTAGAAGGGAGGTCCTTATCGTCCAATCAGAAAGGTAGATGTGTATTAAGTAATAATAGAAACAATAGGCCTCATGCCTTGCATGAGGCGTCCAATGTCATGGAGTGCTGCAGTGCAGCATGTCAATCGTGAGAGTCCGACATCATGGACCTCATGTCAGGAGGCTGTCATATCACAGCATGTGTGGGAGTGGGTTCAGGTACATGGAGTCACCATGCATCAAGGGTGCCTTCCACGGGAAGGGGATCAAATGCATGCAGTCAGCATGCGTCGTGTGTGTGTCTGGTGTCAAGAACATGCCCTAGGCATGAATCAAGGGGTGCCTCCTGTCTGGAGGGGATCGTCGGGTGCGTCGGGTTCCATGAGTTACAAGGAAAATTGTAACACAAAAGATATGAGTTAAGGCACAAGGCCAAAAAGGAGACTGGATTCTGAACAAGAAAGATATATATCATATGATGAAAGAGTAATAAAGGGTATAGAACTAAAAGGGGACTGTCCTTTGTGTATAAATCATGCTAAGTCTCGCAAGAATTTGTCCAGCAGGTTCTGTGTGCAATAGGGACTTGGAACGAGGCTGACCTACTATCAACAGGTTTGGGCACAAGTTGGAATCCTTCCTGGTGCATGGTATTCCACCATATAGATAACAAATGCGGTGCCCGATGTCGCTTGTAGTCCCTCGATATCGATCGATGATGCTTGACAATGGTCAACAATGTTTGATCGCGGTTGCCGTTTGTTTGAAGATGATTGGGGATGTTTGATGGTCATTTAGAAGGGGTTTTAGGGCTTTCAACGTAGTCCTAAGGTTGTGTGATGTGGTCTCTTGGTACGATCAATGTCGCTGGTGATGTTTCGATGTGGTTGATATGATATCACAATCGATAGACTGGGTCGCGCTGTGTCTGGGACCTCATAGGAGTTAGCCGATGTGATTAGAATGTGGTTAGAATGACGTATCAGCCTTTGAGCCAAGGAGACAACCTATCACCGTTGTTCTCCCCTCCCGTTGTTCTCCCCTCCCGTTGTTCTCCCCTCCCGTTGTTCTCCCCTCCCGTTGTTCTCCCCTCCTCCTGTCATTCCCCCTTCCTGTCATTCCCCGTTCCCATCATTCCCCGTTCCCATCATTCCCCGTTCCCATCATTCCCCGTTCCCATCTTTCTCCCTTCCCATCATTCCCCCCTCCTGTCATTATCCCCTCTTCTTGTTCTCCCCTCTTCTTGTTCTCCCCTCTTGTTGTTCCCCCCTCTTGTTGTCCTCCCCCTCTTGTTGTCCTCCCCCTCCTGGCACCAGTTCGTCGTCAAGCACCCACAATCACCCTGTGAGCAGGGGCTCGCAGCGGTGAGTGGTGGTGGGTCGGGGTTGTTATTGTCATAGTTAGTAACTAAAAGTTTGTCAGTAAAAATAAATGAAATGAGAAGAAAAAAAAACATACCAGTGGCCCAAGACTGATGTCTCTTGGGCCTTTTTTTTGGTTTGCCTTGTTGATCCCCCCTCTCCCCATGTCCCGTTGTTGTTGTTGTTGTTGTTGTCCCCTGTTGTTGTTCCCCGGTTGTCATTGTTGTTGTCCCATCCTCATCCTCGTTGTTCCCCCATCCCTCTCCTCCTTCTCATGCCTGCATTGCATTGGCATGCCGCTGTCGCTGTTGTTGTCCTCCCCCATTGTTTGCTTGTGCCATCTCAGTGTTTTCATTCCCCCTTGTTGTCCCATTGTCATTGTCATCAATGTACCTAAAAGGTTTGTTAGTAAAAAAAGAATAGAATGAGAAAGAAAAAAAAAACATACCTGTGGCCCAAGAGATGTCAGCACGTCAACGACGTCTCTTGGGCCCTTTTTGAATTCGGTTCGTCTTCATCTCATCATTGCATTGGCATCTTGTTGTTGCCATTCGTGTCGTTTTGGAGTTGCACCTGTTCCCACCCCACGAGCAACTGCTCACAGTGGTGGTTCTTGGGTGGTGGCTGTGTCAGTCATCATTGTGGTTTTTGGGCCATGGCATCATTAGAGATTAAAATAAAACCTATCATTAATGAAAAATGAATCAGTTATAACAAAACAACAAAGAACATTTAAAAAAAGCATACCAGTAAATGAAAATGAACGAGAAAGAAAAAAAACTTCTCATTTTAGGAGTGGGCGGGGGAGTGGTGGTGGTAGTGGTGCAAGTGGTGAGTGGTATGATGGTGGTAGAGGCAGTAGGAGGGAGGCAGTGCCATCCACTGCAAATGTTGGAAGAGAAAGAAAGGGCATGTGAATATGTGAGAACCTGGTTGATATTGCATGTGAAGTTGATGTGTCGGGTATGTCAGATATAGATATGTAGAGATATGTCATGTGACTGATTGCATGAGGGCAGGTAGGGATAACTTAAACTCTTCCACAATGCATAGATGGCAACAAAATGAAATTCAGCCTCTTGTGGTATGAAATATTATCTGAGATTCCCTGCAAAAAACATTCTTTAGGGCATGAAATATAAACAGTCAATTCAATCTTTAATGGATGAAACCTACCTTCTACTAAAGCATTTTATAATGGTATGAAATTTCTATTCTATCTCAGGCTGAAAAACACACTCTGTAATCCACACCTTTGAGGCAGAAAATATTATCCCATAAATTGTTGAAAAACTTAATGAAAATTCATATGTTAGATGGTTGAAAATCCATACCCTCATCTTGGATTAAAATCACCCCCTGCTTTTCATCCCCTTGTAAAATGAAATTTCATTCCATTAGGTTATGACAATTTTGTAAGGTAACACATATGAACTCCATTCCATCCCTTGGATGGCTGAAATATATGGGATGAAAATTCATCCCAAATTCATCCACCACAAATTCAGCCATTTATGTTAGGAAATTCACATTTTAGCACTTAAATGGCTGAAAACCCTACCATGCCAGGTCCACAGTGGATTGGAGGTGCACCTAGCAAAGGGAAATCCAAAGAGAAAACTCTAAGGACCCCTTTGCCAATGCCCAGTATATGTGAAGACTGCAAAATCAAATAATAATTTAAAAATAGAAAAGGTGGAGATAGGCAGATCAAGGCCACAAAATGACATCATACCAAGGGGTAGATGTCAGAAAGGGTACTCCACCTTTAAATATAAAACTGTCAACATGCACAAATGTGATAGAAAGGAAAATTAGTAATAAAATAAGGAAAAATCATAGAAAATTGTAAGATAATTCCCTCAATTATCTTACTACCTTACCACTTTCCTACATGTGTTACCTTTTCCCTTCTGGGACATTACTAATATACATGATCACGTGCTCACATGTTGAGCTCATGAAACAATGTATTAGATAGTTCTCATTCTCCCTTGAATTCATACCAAGTTCCAATTTACTTGTCCCTAGCCCTCTAAGTGATCAAAGCACTAGAGTGCTTTCGTTACACTTTTTTTTAAATTTGAACTCAGCGAAACTTTCTCTAAAAGCACCTCATTCTAATCTCTGGAAATAAAAACACCCCATCTCTCTCCGAAGAACCCCTACCAAAGGTGCAAGACCTATTGAACTAAAAACAACCATTACCTTTCCTATACTAGGTTGGCCATCTACCCTTTCTGGGCGAGAAGGCACATCCGCATCAGAATGTCCAGAAGACTGGCAATGTTATCTTCCGCCCCAATCCCCAGCTGTAATTGTATTGCCTGCACTATCATCCACGTCGTTATCGCACACATCAACCCCAGTGTGATACCAGAATACACCAGATCCACCGTTATCATTTCCCCAGCCCCCAGTGTGACACACCCATGCCCATACATATATAACCCCACTGTGACAAATTGTACCGTCAACAGCATCTGATTCCTACCCTGCTGCAACCCAACCTGTCTCAACTCCCATCCAGTACTGTGCCGCTCACTACCAGGAGCAGAGCACATGCTCTGATTCCCACAATGACCCCGCTGTCCCCACTCTTGTCCTTATCACCCTCCCCTGCTTCAACACCTGCACCAGTCATCCACCCTAGTCCTGTAACCCCTGCAACACAAACCTCGCACTGACGCATTCCCTCATCCGACTCAGAAACAGATACACCCCATACAAGCACCAGAATGACACCGAGTATCGCCCCCCTGTATGCATCTGCTGAAGTGAAGCAGACCTCACCCTCTTCTGCACCACTTCTGTCTGCTGGTTGCCTGACCATCAAAGTACTTCATCAGTTCAACACCGCATGCCGCCGCTACTTCTCTGTAAAAGACGTTCCTGCCAATGATTGGGTGGGAAAAATTATAATCCACAGCGGTACAATCATGGATCAATGCTGAGGAGGCTCGACTCATTGCGCTCTCATTCCCGGAATTCCTCGTCGCCCTCAAGAAGAAGTTCCTCCCACATTCTTGGGAAGATGAACTTGTGCAGGACCAGATCATGCCTCAAGGGTCCATGGATCTCCTGACATGGGTCAACTCTGTCCAAAATGCTAACGACAAACTGGGCGCTGCCAAATCGGCTTACCACATCCCCAACAATCGCTTCTGACTCCATCTCATTCCCCAACTCTCAGACAGCATGAAATGCCTCTACAAAGCCAATAACAGGACAGCCCCCAGCACTACAAAAGGCACCCTAGATGCTATCACCAATTTTGAAGAATGGATGGAACATTTACAGCTTTTGGAACAAGATTTGCAGGCAAGCCGCACAGGATGGGTATCCTGTGCAGCAAAAGCTAGTAACATTTTGCATGACTCATTGGCACCCAACATCGAAAGCTCCACCAGTACCCTGGCCATCGCATACACCACCGCTCTCAAACCCCTGACTGACAATGAGAAGACACTGCTGAGGCAACATCTGGGCTGCTACAAATGCTGTGTTTTCTATGCAGGACACCTCGGCTGCAACTGCACCAACCCCCACCTGACCCTCTTTACTCAACCCCCCTGACCCAAAACTGCATCAAAGGACTATTACAAAATCACCATCTCAACGTCGTAAGTTTGAAGCCCATCAAATTAAGGAAGGCCAACGAAGTGCCAGGAAAACCAGAATTCTCGTTCACATGGAATTGATGGCTCTCTTTGATGAAAATGACCACCGCTTTGATATGACACCATTTACAACCGGCCCGCTGGACATCATGGCGACCATCAAAATGTGGATTGCACAATTGGCAGGAGAAGCGACACTGCGTAAACTAGACCAACAAATGAAAACCACATTTGTCGACTGATTCCCATCCGACATACCACATGTGAAAGACCTGCCACAGGATGTATACCACCGCATCCACCTACTCCCTGGAGCTCCTGTATCTGTATCGTGTGCTTATGGCTGTCCACAGAAATATTGAACCAGGTGGAAAACACTGATCGATCAGCATGTAGCAGCAGGCAGGATCCATCCATCTTCATCCCCATACACATCACCCTCCTTCATAATACCAAAAGCAGATCTGACAGTACTCCCTCGTTGGGTTAATGACTATCGTCACTTGAACCGAATAACTGTCCCCAATAACTACCCCCTTCCACGGATTGATGACATTCTAGCAGACTGCGCTAAAGGCAAAATCTGGGGGAAGATAGATATGACGAATTCATTTTTCCAAATGCTTGTGCACCCAGACAACATAAAGTACACCACAACACTTACTCCATTTGGACTATGGGAGTGGGTCGTAATGCTGATGGGCATGCGGAATTCTCCCACAACACATCAGAGATGTGTTACACTAGCACTTAAAGATCTCATTGGGAAAATATGCCACATATATCTGGACGACATGATCATCTGGTCCAAAACTCTCGAGGAACACAAGACAAACATAACTCTAGTACTCGAGGCCCTTCGCAAAGCCAAACTATATTGTTCTCTGAAGAAATCCACTCTTTTCACTACAGAACTAGACTTTCTGGGGCACCACATTTCAGCTCAGGGCATTGAAGTGGACCAATCCAAAGTACTCCGTATTCTCAACTGGCCAGCACCCAAATCCGCAAAGCATGTTCGACAGTTTCTCGGTCTAGTGCATTACATCACATCATTCCTCCCCACATTAGCCGAATACACCACCATACTCACACCACTCACTTGAAAGGAATGTAACAGCAACTTTCCGACATGGACATGTAACCATCAAGCAGCTTTTGATAACATAAAGCAACTTGTCATTGGCAGAGATTGTTTGATGACAATTGATCATGAGAACCCCAGTAATAACAAAATCTTTGTGACGTGCAATGTGAGCAAGAGGAGGACAGGTGCCGTTCTATCCTTTGGCAAAACATGGGAGGCTGCTCAGCCTGTTGCTTTTGAGAGCCAGCAGATGAACAGTGTCAAGCGGAACTACCCAGTCCACAAGCAAGAGATGCTTGCAATCATGAGAGCCCTGAAAAAGTGGCGAGTAGACTTACTTGGATCTCATATCCACATCTGCACAGATCACAAAACTCTACAGAACTTCGATTTCCAGTGAGACCTATCGCAATGAAAAGCTCATTGGACGGAATACCTTTCACAATATGAATACACCATAACTTACATCAATGGGGAACAGAACACCGTTGCAGATGCATTATACAGGCTCCCTGACTCTGTAGACGCCACATCCCCTCCCACCGTCATATCTGTGATCTTTTCCATCCAATCCGATCCAAAACTGATCACCAGAATAAAGAATGGCTACTGCGCAGACCCTTGGTGTCTAGGTATGCTTGATGACCTCAAGCGGGGTATGTTGGATGCAAAACTGAACATCTCCCTAAAACATGGACTACTCTTCATTGGTGAGAGACTCGTGATCCCCAAATACAAGGACCTCCATGAACGCCTATTCAAACTGGCCCATGATAACCTTGGCCATTTCGGGGTGGAAAAAGCATACAGCAACCTCTGGAACAAGTTTTTCTGGCCCAACATGTGAAGAGACTTGGCTCAAGGGTACATTCAGGTTGCATGGACTGCCAGCAGAACAAATCAACCACCTCCAAAACTGCGGGCCCTCTCCATCCTCTTCCTGTACCAGATGAACATTTTGACTCAGTAGCTATTGACTTCATAGGACCCTTACCAAAAGACAATGGTTTCGACACAATCATCACAATGACTGACTGCCTGGGTGTGGACATGCAGATTGTACCTTGCAGAGGAGACATGTCAGCAGAAGACTTCACATTTCTGTTTTTCAACAAATGGTATTGCAAGAATGGATGCCCACTAGAAATCATCAGCGACTGCGACAAACTTTTCATGTCCAAATTCTGGTGGGCCTTGATGAAACTCACAGGGATCAACCACAAGCTCTCAATGGTGTACCACCCACAAACCAATGGGTCATCCGAGCAATCTAACAAAACAGTAGTTCAGTGCCTGCGTTTCCATGTAGAATGCAATCAAAAAGGGTGGGCAAAGGCGTTACCCAAGGTTAGATTTGACATCATGAACACATCGAACGCATCCACTGGAGTATCACCTTTTGTACTCAAGACTGGGCATTCACCACGCTTTGTACCACCCCTCCTCGCACCTACAAGCAATGTACAAAAGGATCACATGGCCCCAGACGAAGTGGATGCGTGTGCTTTCATGGAAGCCATGGAGGAGGAAACAAATGCAGCAAAGGACGGCCTCCTTGCAGCAAAACTACAGCAAGCTCATTTCACAAACAAGGGCCGCTTACCTGACCCCGCATACCAGGTAGGAGACAAGGTCGTGCTCACAACGGTGCACAGACGGAGGGATTACATACGGGCAAAAGACAGACATATTGTGAAATTCATGCCTAGATTCGATGGCCCATACAAAATCCTGCAAGCCTTCCCCAAAAGCTCTGCCTACAAACTCAAACTACCTCCCACATCAAAAGTGCACCCTACGTTTCATGTTGCCCAACTATGAACACACATCCTGAACAACAATACCCTTTTCCCAAATCATGCCCATACCACACCCAAACCACTGGTAACAGAGGATGGCACATCTGAATACTTCATTGACAAGATCCTTGACTGTGGAACTAGGGGAAGAGGCCACCAATTTCTCATGCGCTGGAGTGGGTATGGACCGGAGCACAACCTCTGGCTACCTCGTTTGGAACTTCTTGAGACAGAGGCACTGGCACTCTATAAAATGGAGAATCATTAACCTCAATGTAAACCTCTGTTTTTTTTTTTTCTTTCATCCAACCCCAACCTTTCCTTCAAGAGGGTATATGTGAGTGTAAGATAATTCCCTCAATTATCTTACTACCTTACCACTTTTCTACACATGTTACCTTTTCCCTTCTGGGACATTACTAATATACATGATCACATGCTCACATGTTGAGCTCACAAAACAATGTCTTAGATAGTTCTCATTCTCCCTTGAATTCATACCAAGTTCCAATTTACTTGTCCCTAGCCCTCTAAGTGATCAAGGCACTAGAGTGCTTTCATTACAAAAATGAAGAATAGAAGGAAATGAAGTAAGGAAAAATATAGGACAAATGTAAAAAATAGGAGAAACACACAGGGCACCCCCTAGTCCACTTAGTGTTGAAGAGTCCAGTCCATAGGACCACAAAAAAGACTGAAATTGGACTGAATTAGACCAGAAAAGACTGGACCAGTGGTCTATTTATGGACTGGTCTTTTGCAGTTCAGTTAGCAGTCTTTCCATTTTGAAAAATGTTGTAAAACTGAAGAAAACTGGTCTAAACTGGTTAGGACCAGTTTAATTGTGGAAACATGTATTGGACCATGTTCCCACATGAAATCCGGTGAATTCGACCTCTGGTTCATAAAAAATGGTTAAGAATTGAGCAAGATATAACCAAATCTATTTTTGTATGAGTATTTTGTTGTATCAGATTGATTTCCATTTCATCTTACTCATATGTTGATCATTTGCTTGATTCTATTAATGATCATAGGACTAACATGTATAATAATACTCCCACCATTTGTCAATGCATGCTATGCATCACATAATTTATGGTTGTCACATTACATTTCTTGGTGTTCAGCACGAGTCATTCAGTAGATGTATTTTTATATTGATCATAGCCAAGTCAAATCTTGATGAAATGTCTTAAAAGTTAGACCAAATGATGGGGAATTACAATGTCTATCCATCTGTACAGTGGTTACAAGGTCTGGGTAATATTTGCTAAGATACATATGGGTTATATTAATACAACAAATTTCATGACAAAACATCGGTCTGAACCAGTCTTAACCAGTCTTTTTCGGTCTTTTAACCAGAAAGGACCATACCTAGGTGGTCCAGTTCGGTTCTAGAAGTATCTGGGCTGGTCCTGGACTGGTTTAGGTTGTGGTCTTACATTTTTGGGTCAAAAAACCAAACTGGACTGGACCCTTAATCACTAAGTCCACTTATATCACCCCCTCTTTAAGATGCATCGCCCCAATGCATTTGAAATTGCATATGACCAAAGTCAGTGACTTGAAAGTTGAATGTAACACAGTGCAGCAGAGTGCTGTTGGTGGAATTCCTTGACTAACCAAGGGGTATTCACATCGGACTCCTCGACCCATGAGGTCTCCTCATATCCATAACCCTTCCAGTGCACCAAATACTAGAGTTTTCCTCGCTGTGCAAGATCAACTTGACTTCGTACTGGGGTTCTCCCTTGATCAATGTAGGTGGTGGTGGTGGATGTGAATGGTGTCCTGGGAATGGATCTGGGGGAGCTGGAAGAAGTTTGATGACATGGAAGACTGGGTGGAGTCTGGACATGGAGGCTGGGAGGTGCAGATGATAGGCATGCATTCCAACACACTTGACAATGGGGAAAGGTCCCAGGAAGCGATGGCAAGTTTGTTGGATGGACATGTGGTGGAGATGTCACTGGAGTCAAGATAAACTTGATCACCAACCTTGTACTGAGGGGCCAAAAAATGGCATTGATTGTAAAAGCACACCATGTCATCCTTCACCTTCACTAAGGCTGCCTTTGCCTCCTCCAAGCTATCCCTCATGCATTCTGTGAACTCATTCACTGTCTTGATGTGTGAGGGAGTTTGGTGAGGTTTGAATCCCATGTGTGGATGCTGTCCAGTGTCTAAGAGGAAAGGGGTTTGTTGAGCAGAAGCATGGATGTGGTTGTTGTACCCAGGCTTGGCCAAGGGGAGAAGATCGTCCCAATTGTTCTGGCACT
The DNA here is from genome assembly GCA_026075535.2 of Tricholoma matsutake. Taxonomy (NCBI): domain Eukaryota; kingdom Fungi; phylum Basidiomycota; class Agaricomycetes; order Agaricales; family Tricholomataceae; genus Tricholoma; species Tricholoma matsutake. Next base: position 7,207,936 of record AP026543.1, on the reverse strand, counting down.
CATTGATGAAGATGCAGATGTACTGCTCCAGTTCCTGGTTGACTTGCTCAGTCTTGCCATCAGTTTATGGGTGATAGGTGGTTGAAGCAAGGAGTTTGATCCCCAGAAGTCAGTACAGCTTGTGAGTGAACTCTCCCACAAACTGAGGGCCACAGTCAGAAAGGAAGGTGCTTGGAAGTCCATGTAATTTCCACACATGGTGGAGATAGAGTTGGGCAGCACCCAGGGCACTGACAGTGGTGTGAGTAGGAATAAAGTGAGTGCATTTCCCCACTGAATCAACTGTGCACATCACCGCATCAAACCCATTCGACTCTGGCAACTCCACCACAAAGTCGACACTGACAACATCCCAATGACTCTCTGGAACAGGAAGAGGGTGTAGCTTGCCAATGGGTTTGTGATGAGGAATCTTGGTTCATAAGCAAAGTCACAAGTATGACAATACTGACCAATGAGCCGTGACATTTGTGGCCACCAATAATTCCATGAGGTGAGCTCCAAGGTCTTCCAGTGTTCAGGATGACCAGCAATCTGTGAGTCATGGTGTTGGGATATGATGTGCCGGCAAAGGTCTGGGTCATTGGGGACGTAGAGGCAATCCCTGAAATACAACAAGTCCTCTTTTTCAGCCCAATCTGCTGCACACAAGGAAAGGGTGGATCCCTTCCTCAGTTCCTTAACAGCTCGGGCAACAACATCCTCATGTAAACCACTATGGTTTGCATGACAAATGTTGCATAGGATGACCCACTCCTTGCCCTGGGGTGTGATGCCTTCCAGTGCCCAAATGGTGAACAGGTCTGGCTGCAACAACACAATGTTTTGATTGTCATTGCTGTCATTCCCATGGTCTGAACATCAGGAGAGGGCATTAGTCTTCCCCATGCTGCGACCTGGATGGTGGTGCAAGGAGAAGTTGAATCTGGATAGATACAGGGACCAATGAGCTTGATGACGATTCAATTTCTTGGCCATCATAAAGTACTTGAGATTCTTGTGATCCATCCAAATTTCCACCTTGTGTTGGGCACCCTCAAGGAAGTGTTGCCATTCCTTGAGTGCACACATTATCACCAACATCTCCTTGTCATGGATCTCATAGTTTTGCTCTACAGCACTAAGGCTTTTGGAGTAGAACACAACAGGATGCCACTTCTGGTCCTCCAGAGACTGCTGAGACAACATGGTGCCCATCACAAAGTCAGAACTGTCGGCTTCTAGATGAAAAGGGCATATATCATCAGCAAAGGTAAGAATGGGAGTGGAAGTGACCATCTCCTTAAGCTTTTTGAATGCCTCCTGTTGTGCATTATCCCACCTCCATGCCTCCTTTCCCATCAAGTTGAACAGTGGTTGTGCATGATGTGAGAAATCCTTGATAAAACACTGATAGAAATTGATGAAGCCCAGGAAAGACTGCACCTCTTTCTTGTTTGTGGGTGTTGGCCAAGCCGTGACCCCATTCACCTTGATAGGATCCATCTCCACCTGACCCTCTGAGATAATCAGGCTGAGGTACTTGATCTTGGTCTTCTCAAACTTGCACTTGTCCTGACAAAGGTAGAGTTTGTACTGTCAAAGTCATTCCAGGATGAGGTGCATGATGCGATGATGCTCTTCAACCATGCCAGTGAAGATGAGGATGTCATCGAGATAGATAGTGCTTTGAGGTCTGGTCCCAAGAACCGAGGACCAGACCAAACTGAACTGACATTTGTAACCAGTCCTGATTCAACCAGGTCTTGAAATGGTCTGATTCTTGGTCCTCATCTCCTCAACACTTACTAAAACCATTGAGAGCCAGTCTAGACCAGTTCTTGACCAAACTTACAGTCTGAGCTAACAGATAACAAATATGTATATAGTGTTTTAAGGTCCGGTTTGGTCTGGTTTTTTGACCCCAAAGTGGGTTAACCAGTCCAGACTGCAAGCCCAAGTGACATGGACCGTAACCAAACCGATAGGACCGGTCCTAATCAGTTTGGTTACAGTCCAGAAAACCAGTTTAAACTGGTTTTCATCCCATTTTTTTGAGTATTAACTTAATTCTATTATATACTAAATAAAACTAATTACATTTAGACGCTGCGAGCAGTTGCTCACAGCCGTGGTGTAAGAGAATGAAAAATAAATAGAAAAAATAAATAGAAATAGAAATAGAAAAAAACCAATTAAAAACAAGAAAACAAGTCCACCCACGAGCAGGGGCTTGCGAGGCTGGATGGCGGTGCTGGGGAAGACACATCAGTAGAAAACCACCCCTTCATCTCACATTTCGAGTGAGGGAGGGGTGAGTGTTGTCGTGGTCCCCATTCATCCTCATCATCATGCCCAATCATTGTCATCCCCTGCTTGTTGTTCATTGTCATTGTTGTCCCCTACTTGTTCATCGTTGTCATTGTTGTCCCCTACTTGTTCATCGTTGTCATCATTGTCCCCTACTTGTTCATCGTCGTCATTGTCTCCTACTTGTTTGTCATCGTTGTTGTCCCCTACTTGTTCATTGTCGTTGTTGTCCCCTACTCATTCGTCATCATTGTTGTCCCCTGCTTGTCATTCATCATTGTTGTCGTTGTCCCCTACTCGTTGTTTGTCATTGTTGTCATCCTCTGCTTGGCATTCATTGTCATTGTCATTCCCTACTCGTTGTTCATCATCATCATCCTCCACTCATTTTTTGTCATCGTTGTCATCCCCTGCTTATCATTTGTCATTTGTTGTTGTTGTTGTCCCTCATTGTCCTCATCTTCATTGTCCTCATCTCCTGCACCCACAGTCCACCCCACAAGCAGTGGCTTGTGAGGCTGGAAGTGGGTGCCATGTCATCAGTGTTATAATGTGTTATAATATACATAGATTCTAAGAAACAAACAAGATAATAATTAGTTACAAATGAAAGGCAAAGAGTAAAAGATACTTACCTGGGGCACAAACAGTTGTGGACAAGGCCATTGTTGTAGGGAGAGAAACCAAGTTGCGAAATGCATTGTGGCTGGTGGCAATACAGTACAAATAAATGTAAACATATAAATGAAAGATGTAAACACGTTAAAAATGCATAAATGAGAGTACATGTGACCATGCAAACAGGTGCAAATGGTCAGTGCTATTTAAACAGCTTACTTTTCCCTCTATTCATTTGGGCATGCCCCCATTTTTTATCTACAACATATGTAATTAGTATATAAATATATTTATTTGGTACTCTTATAGGAGCTTATAGGGTATGTAATCTAAGTGTAAAAGACCAGTTGTAAACCGGTTACAACTGGTCTTATAATGGTCTTCAAATGTTTTCAAAATGAGTGAACTGGCAACCGAACCGCGGTTTCGGTTACTCAAATTTTCAGACAAATGGACCGAACTGCAGCATGGACTGCGGTTCAGTCCAGTTTGGTCTTTGGTCTCATGGACTGAACCTTCAAACACTATATGTATATGTCTATTGTAAGAGTGTCTCTTACATCAGCAAGTCTTATCACATGTTATTCCTGTAGTATATAGTCTACACTTTGAGTACTTGCACGGTAGCTTAGTTTCCTCCCCCAAAATATACTAAGTTCCTAACATGTTTCTGTTCCTCTGAGTCTCAAGTGTTGGAAGCTCCAGCTTCCTTCCATCTATACAATAATCCAATACAATCTACATTATTGTGTACTTAAAAGATGGGGCATACCCAAATGAAAAGAGCAAAAAGTGAGCTGTTTAAATACTGCAACATGAGCATGGACCATTTGTCCCTATTTGCATGGTCACATGCTTTCATTTACATGTTTTTGATGTGTTTACATGTTTCATTTATATGTCTATACCTATTTATACTGTATTGCCACAAGCTGCAATGCTGCACAATCCTTCCATCACCACCACCTCAAGCCTCAACAAAGGGGAATGGGGTTCAAATGACAAGATGTCATTTGGGCCCCGGTAAGTCTTTTCCATCATGTTCTTTGAAGACTCACTGACATCTTAAATCTGTTTATTAGGTTCTTGCTTCATGATAACAGGAACCACCACCCCACTGCTGCTATGAGCCCTCTGAGCTCATGGGGTGGGTGTGAATGGTGGGATGGCAATGATGGGCCAACAACAACAATAACAGGGCCAGCAACAACAACAATGGGGCCAACACCAACACCAACACCAATGCCAATGGCAACAGGGTGAATGCTAACAAAAACAAAAATGGGCCAACACCAACAGACGAAAACGGGCCAATGCCAACAAATGAAATAGGGCCAACACCAACACATGAGATGGGGCCAATGCTGACAATGACAATGATGATGACAAAAGAGCCAACACCAACACCAATAACAACAGGGCCAACACCAACACCAATGATGATGACGAAAGGGCCAATGCGAAGACTAACCCCAACAGGGCCAACAACAACAACAAAGATGGGGCCAGCCGACAACAACAAAGATGGGGCCAATACCAACAACAAAGATGGGGCCAATGCCAATACCAAGCACCCACATCCAGCCTCATGAGCCACTGCTCGCAGGGGGGATTGTGAGGTAATTCTTTATTTTATCTCTTTTTTTTTGTTTTCTTGCATGTTTTTTGTTTTCATTTAATTATGTGTAAGTACTCAGTCCATAAGTACATGGTAGTCAGTAGATAACTGGTCCTGACTAGTCACAGGACTGGTCAGGACCAATGTAAGGTCTGGACTGGTTAAAACCAGTCTCAAAACTGCTCGTAACCATAGTGGACCGGTCCTGTAGGGTCCAGTCCAGTTTTTTTAATGTTTTTGAAATATAAGAACCAGTCCAGTCTTTGGTCCACCCTCTTTGAGGGTGAAAAACTGGACTGGACTGGACCTCAAAGCACTAGAGATAGATGCAAACAATGCCTTTGAGGATGAGGTCGTGGAAGATGTCGTTCATCATGGTCTGAAAGGTGGCAGGACTATTAGTAAGGCCAAAGAACATGATGAGCAGTTCAAAAGACCACAATGAGAGGTAATGGGTAGCAATTTTTGACTGTGATGTTGTTGAGCCTTCTGTAGTCTCGAACCAGTCAAAGTGAGCCATCCTTCTTCTTGACAAAGAAAAAGGAAGAGGCCATGGGTGACTTCACTGATCGAATACGTCCAGAGGCCAGGTGCTCATTGATGAACTGGTCAAGCTGTCGCTGTTCTTCAGGAGAGAGAGGATAGACCTTGCAGGACAAAGGGGTTGCACCAGGGGTGAGTTTGATTGCATGATCCCACAGCTTGTGCACAGGGAGAGAGTCAAATGATTCCTTGGAGAACATGTCCCCAAACTCATGGAGATGAGGAAGCAAGGTATCAGTAGAGGATTTAGCAGCATTATTTTTGTGGCAGGCCTTGGCGAGGCATTGGGATATGTTCGATGTAGCACACACCTCATGTGATGGATGAATCACAGTGTAGAAGATCTGATCACCTTCCTCCACTTCCTCTGGCTCCTCCTCATCATCATCTGAGTCCAGCATCAGATCAGGAGGCCCCTCTAACTCTACCTCAGGCACAAGCAGGGGTCCAGCATGACACTTTCTAGTGTGTTGTACTGAGGCCCTTTGTCCATGGTGTTCTTGTCTGGCTTCCATGAAACAAGTGCGACAGCAGGATGGACACTGGCTCATTGTAACCTCCCTGGTACACCAGTTGACCTCTGGGTTATGGTCTTGAAGCCATGGATAGCCCAAGATCACCTTCTGCTTTCCTAACTGAGTGACAGCAAAAGGGCACACTCACTATGATCTTTGTAATGGAGGATCAGGTCTACAACCTCTTGGATGGCACCAGCTTTATTTGGGGACCCATCCACATTATAAACAGGTATCAGATGTGAGAGTGAGCAAGTATTCAGGCAATTTTGTTGTGCGAGATGGGCATCAATGAAGAGACCAGTTGCACCAGAGTCCAGGAGCACAGAGACACCGAGTATCTGTCCAGTGTCGGTAGTATGTAGTTTGATTGGTTCAAGGAATGTGTAGAGGGAGTGGATGCAACAATATATTTGTGTGGTAGTTTGCACTCCCATGATTTAATTCTGGGGTGTGGGGCAGAGGGAGACATAGGAAGAGTACGTCTTCAGCCAACTTCAAAGAGTCAGAGAGGGGAACAATCATGGAATTAGATTCATCCTCTGGGGATTCAACTGACAAAACTTCAAAGTGGTTATGGACAGGCAGCAAGGGTGTACAAGTTACTCACTTCAAATAGAAAAATCCTGCTCCTCTATAACTTCTGACTTGATCTCCTCTGCAACCTGATCCTTCACTTCCTCAACATCTACAAGCACCAACAGGTCCTGGAGGAGTTCATCTTGTCCCTTGGGGGTGAGCATGCAGATATCCTGATGATGGGGACATGCTCCGGCCATGTGCCCAGTTTCCCCACAGCAGTAGCAGAGATCCAACCTACATGTGCAACCATGGGCTGCATCAACATCCATTGGTACTGGGACACTGACAGCTGGTGTGGGAGTCTGATGGACAGGAATGGGGCTACACTGGGTAAGGGTTCAATTGAAGGTGTAGGGCACATGAGTGGTAGTTGGGGCACAGAAGGCAGCATTAAACACCGCATTTGTGAGTCAGTTCTCATCACAGAGTGAAGCAGCTTCATACCAAGTGTAGATATCATCGTCTGCTGGGCGCCCTTCCAACATCTGTGCAATCTGGTCCTGAATCTCTCAATTGAGGCCCCATTGGAACTTCACCACAACTGGTAGCCCACTCCCATATCCTGCCATGTCCACCAAATCCTTAAACTTGTCGATATAATTGTCCACAGATTGACATGGCTGATGGTAAGAGGATGACTCAAGCTGTGTCACTGCTCAGTGGCACTTGTTGAGGGGACAGAAGTGGTGTACAAACTCTGCTCAAAAGTCACCCCAAGTGGAGAAAGATAGAGAACCAAGCTCTTTAGTTTGGTGCAGAAAATGGTCCACATAGAGATAGGCGCATTCAGATTTCATGTATGTGAAGGCCCAATAAATCTTTGCAGCATTGTTGATGAATTGATGCAACTGGAGACTGATGTACAACTCACAGGAGTTAAGGAATGCATGCCCCTGTGCACACACCATTAAATTTAGCAGGGGGGGACAGTTTGATCTGGGCGCGCTCCTTAGGGGGCACATTAGGTGGTGCATCGTTATTGGGTGCATTTGGAGTTGCAATGGGGGGAATATTGGTTGTTGAGCTAGTCTGAAGGGTTCTGACAAAGTTTTCAATCATAGATTTAAGTGAATCAATTTGCGTGCATATTCCAGTAACATCACTTTCCAGCATGTCGAGGCACTCTGATGCATCCATGACGCTAGGGGGTGCATTAAGCAAAAATGGCAGTGCACTGAAGGCAGGACTGTCAGGAATGGTGTGTAGGGAGTCTATGGAGCTTTGGGAAGTGTCATCCACTCGATACCTGCCTATCTTGGGCAGCGCGTTTGCGATTTCAGGCCTTAGGAGAGAGTTTTCTACTATAAGGGCAACCTTAGAAGCCACTTAATTAATGGACTAGCAAAGGGAAATCTGAAGTTAAAATCATGGTACATATTACATGGAGTGGAGGCACACCTAGCAAATGGAAATCTGAAGAGAAAACTCTAAGGACCCCTTTGCCAATGCCCAGTATATGTCAAAACTGCAAAAATCAAATAATAACCTAAAAATAGAAAAGGTGGAGATAGGCAGATCAAGGCTGCCAAATGACATCATACCAAGGGGTAGGTGTCAGAAAGGGTACTCTGCCTCTCAATATCAAACTGTCAACATGCACAAATGTGATAGAAAGGAAAATTAGTAATAAAATAAGGAAAAACCATAGAAAATGAAGAATAGAAGGAAATGACATGAGGAAAAATATAAGATGAACATAAAAAATAGGAGAAACACATGGGGCACCCCCTAGTCCCCTTACAGCAACAATGTAATGTGATGGTATAGCAATGCTATCTACAGCAATGTGACTATCTGACTCTATCAACAAGGTCATGTGACCCTTGGAGTAGGTGCCACACACCCTACTCCAATGGACCAATATTAGCCCCAGTAGATTTCACACACTCCTTACAAGTCGAATCAGATGCATCAGACTTTGCTACTGGAGCAGTATTATCAATGCTATGCAAAGATGACAAATGGCATCCTTGCACATATTTATCCCGAGGGCAGAATGATGTGGAGAGGAATTATGATGTGCATGACAAAGAGATGTTGGGAATAATACAAGTGTTGGAGGTGCGGAGACATTATTTGGAGGGATGTACACATCAGATTGAAATCTGGATCATCAAAATCTGCAATACTTCATGTCCACCAAAAAGCTTAACTGCTGGCAAGCGCATTGGGTGTTATTTCTGTCACATTTTAATTTTCACTTAATCCACAAAGCAGGAAGCTTAATGAGGAAAGCAGATGCATTGTCCAGATGTAGTGATCACAAAAGGGGGGTGGAGGAGGACAATACAAATGTTACACTACTCAAACCCAAATACTTTTGCATTTGTGATATGCACCAAGGGCATCTATTAATAGATAGCTTGGAAATGGAGATGTTGTCTAAAATTAGACAATGTTCAGAAATGGATGATGAAGTAGTGGAAGCCATGAAAGCTTTGAAGGGAGAGAAGAAGGGTAATATTAAAGGAGATGAATGGGTTGAGGAGCAAGAGTCAGTGTTATTCTGAGGGAAGGTGTATGTACTGAGAGATCAGGATTTGCAAAGGGAGATCATCTGGTTACATCATAATATGCTGACTGCTGGACACCCAGGAAGATGGAAGACATTGGAATTAGTAATGAGAAATTATTGGTGGCCTGGAATTTCTAAATATGTGTTGGGGTATGTGGATGGATGTGATACCTGCATGAGGGGGAAGAAGTTTCCAGAGAAACCTGCAGGGAAGTTAATGCTGAACCCCATACCAAAAGTGCCCTGGTGAGATATATCTGTCGATTTTATCGCTGGATTACCCAAAGCTCAAGGGGTCAAGACTGATTCTCCCAACTGGAATTCTGATCATTTTCCGCCACCCTTCCCAGCTGCCTTGCATCACAGCCCACCTCCTATCAGCAGCACTGCCTAGAGTTGAGATTCTCTCATTTCCAATTCAATGAAACAGTTTCAGGATATTTGCCTCAGAGGACAGTTTACAAATTATCACAGCCTCAGAAACTCCGATTGCCTCTGGCCTTTAGTATTTAAGCTAGCTGCTTTCATCTTGTATTAGCCAGTTTGCAAATCAACCAAGTCACCCACTTAATTCCACTCCAAATATCCTCTTAAGTCTATCTCAAACTTTAGCTCATCCTCTCCAGAAAAATTTCCAGACCTCTGATCTTCCCTTTACCCTTGTCTTGAAATTAGAACACTTGATGAGGAGAAGGGCGCAACTTCTTATAAGTTGAAGCCAAGTCCTTTCTGTCCCCACACTTGGTATTAAGTGAACCTTGCCCCAGAATCCCATTGGGTTCCCTTCCCTGCTCGATCCATCCTTATCAACTTCTACCATCTGGGTACAACCAGAAATCTGACAACTTCCTTCCTCCAGCTCAGAACTTAACAAAGGGTATGACTAGTGTTTAAAGGTCCAGTCCTACAAACCAAAAAAAGACTGAAACTGAACTGAATTTAACCAAAGTCTGGTTTGTCAGGTGGCTATTTATAGGACCAGTCTTCTGCAGTCCAGTTGCCAGTCTTTCACTTTGAAAAATATCATTGAACCAATAAAAACCAATAAAAACTGGTTGCAACCAGTTTATATGTCATGTGAACTATACACCCTGATTCCCACACATAATGACTTTAATTTCGCCCCTGGACCATCAAAAATGGTTGAGAACTAAGAGAGATATCACCAAATACATTTTGCACAAGAATTTCGTTGTGATTAAAATAACTTTGATTGTACTGCTTATACCTTGTGTTACAAAAATGTTGGGTACAATTGGACACCATCCAATACATAAAAATAACACACATAAACATCTGTACCATGTATCTTTGATTAATTTAACACCCCTGACAAGCTGCAACTACATACTACAACTACTACAACCTACAACATGTAATACAATGTACTTTTATTTTGGTCATATCTCAGTCAAATCTTGATAAAATCTCTTAAAAATTGGACCGATTGCTGGGGAATTACAATATCCAACTCGTTAAGTAACGGTTAAACTGTCCGGATAGTAGTTGCTGAGAAACATATGGGCTATATTGGTACAACAAATTTTACAACAAAAAGTCAGTTTGGACTGGTTTTCATTGGTCCATGGACCAATATGAACCAGTCCTATGTGGTCCAGTTGGGGTCCATCAATATCTGGGTTGGTCCTGGACTGGTTGTGGTTGCGGTTGCCCCATTTAGACATCAAAAACCGGACTTAACCAGACCTTAAAACGCTACATCAGGAAAATTGCTTTTGTCCACAGGGTGTCCTGGGTTACCCTAGGATGTCTTGGGGCATGCCAAGGCATCCAAAGCAATTGTCTACCCTGGCCACTCTGTAGGTAAAGTGCCATTATTTGCCAGTCTTCAGGGTACTGAATTTTGGTCCAAAGTGCTCCAGGGCACCTCAGGAATGTATGATTCATATGCTTCCTGACGATCCTCTGATGCTTGAGAAGATTTTTTCATCCTCCAAATATCATTCACACTGCATATGGTATACCAAAAAATTATTATATCTCCTATATAATACATATATTTGATATGTAACTACACTACATATACTCCCCCTTGTTGTCTCCCCTCCCCTGTGTCATCTCATCTCCCGGCATTTCCCCCTCCCTCCCCCTTGTCTGGTCTCCCTCTTCCCCTGGTCTCTCCCCCCCCCTTTGTCTTGTTCCCCCTGGTCTCACCCCCCATCTTGCCTGTCTCCCTCATTGTTGGCCAGTGCTGTAGTCATCATCGTCTGGTGCTGTGGTCATTGTTGTCTGGTGCTGGTGGTCCTGGGTCATCATCGTTGTCGTTCCACCCACAGTCCACCCCACGAGCAATTGCTCATGAGGCTGGAGGCGGGTGGTGTGTTCCCACCATCTTGTTTGCTTCCCTGCCACGCAGGTGGTGGTTGTAGTCATCGTCAACACCCATCCACTGTGGTAGGGAAAATGGAGTGTTGGCAGGGTTCTTGTTTGGGTTGTAGAGCTCCAACAGATAGAGCACAGAAGGACTGTGGTAGGAAAGGAAAAGGGGACAAAACAGGGTTCAATGTAAAGCGTCAGAGGAAGTGGCCATGGGAGGTGAGAATGAGATTAACAGGGATAAACACATTCACGGGTGGGTGTCGAAAGGTTGCGAAGACTGAAACGTGAGGGGAAAAGGTTGGAACCAAGTTTTCGAGGGACATTGTATGTAATAATGGTTAGTCTTCAAGAAGACTAAGTCCAGAGAAGGTCTGCAAGACAGAGAATCAGCTAAAGAGACTCAAAACATACTACACCTTTTTGTGCAGAAAACTTAATCTCCTCTTAGCAGGAGATAAAACTTAGAAACTGAGAGTGATGTTTGTCAAAAGGAAGGGTGATCCATTTGAAAGGTGGGATGACACCTAAATGGAAATGTACATGCACAAGCTGAAAAACGAGGAACTGGACAATGTCTTGGGGAGACAAAAATTGCCCATGGGTCCTATTGACTTGCATCACCTGCCCCAGTTCAAGTGCAGGACCCTCTGGACAACATCACTCAACCCTACATTTCAGTCCCCATAATCCAACAAAGCACAAATACAGTAGAGAAAAGACTGGTCAATGGTAAATGCAGAACTGTAAATGTCAAGAACCTGATTAAATGTGAAGCACCCAAAGCCCGAAGCACTGACTACCATCAATCAGAAAGTTCTTCTTCAGCTAGTTGATCCATTCTTGAACTAGGAGGTATTCAAGAGGATGTTGAAGGAGGTAGGGGATTCTGTCAAAGTCTAGAGGACTCAGGGAGATTAAGGACAAAGAAGAGTATCAAGAAAGTACACAAGTAACAAAAGATAAAAGAAATCAACAAACACATGTTCAATGTGTGTACCTACATTAGGGCCAGTGACAAGCACAGTCATGTGCTGATCACAGACCAGATGCATAACATGTTCAGCTGTCAAGTCTACAAGCAGAGCTGTAGGCTCTACAACACCACCCCACGAGCAGTTGCTCATGGGCATGGGGAGAGTGCTGGGGCCATCATCAGTGATGTGGCAGGTGCAGAGCCCGGGGGGGGGGTGCGTACCTGGCTGTGGGGCCCTCATTTCAGGCTTATGGTGGTAGTATCAACTTGTAAAACAAGTAGTTAGTATAATTGAATATGCAAGAAATGAAAAAAAACACACACACACACTTACTGGGCCACATTGATGGTTTGCTGTTTGCTGTTGATGGAGATCCCTAGCTAGGAGGGGGTTGATGGTGTGACAGTGGTGGCAGAGGTGTGATAGAAGGAGGAGGTAGTGGCAGCAGGGTGGCTGGGAGTCTCAACTTAAATGTTCAACGTTCAACTTGTGACTTTGAACCTGGTCACATGAGCACCCCATGGGGCGCCAACTTCACATGACACACATTAATCCAGGGCTGGCAATAGCTAATGATGTCGGTCATCACTCCATTCTGCCCAGAGTCACCATGATGACTTCCCCCATCAAAAAGGTAAGTCTTTTTTTGTTTCTTTCTCTTCTACTATAACTAACAAATGTTCCTTATTTTTTTTACAACTAACAGTTTTTTAGGTTCTAATCTACTGCCCACACTGGCAAATGACATGAAGTGAATGAAATGGGGCCCAAATGATGTTTATCGTCGCTTGGGCATCAGGTAAGTTTTTCTTTGCTCATGAATTGTTTTTTTTTTTGGGGGTAACCTGCACGCATGGATACAGGTATTTTGGGGTACAGGTATGGGTTATAATGATGTCACCTGTGACCTGCATCCAACCTGCCACTCTCTGGTAGACATATTACATTTGGTGAGTTCTTGAATAGTTTGCATAATGTTACACTTATTATAACACTGTTCTGTTGCTTTAAGGTCCAGTGTCTGTTTTTTTTAATGCTAGCTTTTTTGTCACAACTTGAGAAAGGACCAGACATACAGCGATATCTCAGTGAGTTCTCATTTGTTTTGTATGATATTGGACTTGATCTGATACTATTTGAACATTGTTTGAAGACTATGAAGAGACGAGAGGACAGCACATAGCCATCTCAACATCTGTGTCAGGAGAGGGGGTTGAAATGGACATATATTATATCAGTGAGTTTTTATCAGTTTTGTTGGAAAACAAGATGACGTCGGCCTTCCTGCAATGTAACCGAAGGCTTATTACTTAGTTCTTGATACTCCCACATGTGTTTTACCTATTTCCTTCACCCCAAAGTTCTCTATCTGCCCATTCTTGAGGTTTCTTGACATTATTACGTGTATACCATCATTTGTACTTATACGCTGCACCCCCATTTGTGCACCTCAGTTGTTTGCCTATGCAACACTGAGGTATAGTCCCCTTTCTTGATTTTGTAGTGTTCCATACTTACTATGTACATAGCCATTGTTGCTATTCTTACAGGTTATGGGCCCTGTGCTAGCTCACTGAATCAGATTCTTCAAAAAAATGTCATGAACTTACCATGTCTATCACGTTGACCACAACTGATATCCTTCCCTCCTCTGTGCCTAAGCTCATGCCAACTGGCATGAATTGGACAGTGTTCTCCATCCATTTTGAGGAGGCAATTGAGGCCAAGGGGTTTTGGGGGCACTTCGATGGCACAACCACACATCCAGTTCTGGCAGCATCTCCTCCAACACAAGCAGAATCTGAGGCCATTGCAAAGTGGAATCGCGATGAGAAATCTGTGAAGGCACTGCTCACACATCGCATCCCCGACTCAACCCTTATTCGTATCCATGGAAAGGCCTTGCTGAAGGACCGGAGGGACTTGATCATGGCTGAATACATATTGAAGGGTGCTTTTGCACAGGCTGACCTTCATGCACGCTTCATGGAGTCATGTTGTCCTGACAAAGGAAATGTCCAAGAGTTCCTGGATAGCCTGCGGGTGAAACGCGAGGAGTTGTCAACTTATGGAGTCAACATTGAACCACAGGATTACCATTCAACCATCATTTCCTCACTTCCACTTCACCTCTCAAACTTTGCATCGAATCTACTTGCCAACGCATGGCTGTATGCCTCCTCAAAGACCATAGATCCCAATGAGCTTATCACACTCATTTCAGAAGAGTCTGAGCGGAATGTCACACACCGCTCATGTTGGGGTGGTAAACCTTCCAAGGGGAATGACAAAGATGAGGCCATGACAGCTTCAGCTGGAAAACGTGACAAGAAAAAGACTTGCTGGAACTGCGGCGAGGAGGGGCACTTCAAACATCAGTGCAAGAAGCCCCTGAAGGACTCCAAGAAGAAGGATGACTCCAAGAAAAAGAGTGGGTCTGCAAATGCCACCCAGGAGTCTGGATCTGAGAGCGATACAGCCTTTGCCACTTTCGATGTCAAAGACAGTGACTCTGGTGATGAGTCAGATTGGTTCCTAGTGAGTGAGCCAGCAGAGAGTGTAGAGCCAGACAGTGATTGGTTTACAGAGGGTGAAGACTCAGGAGTGGGCAGCGACACTGAGGAGTTATCTGGGATCAGTAGCAATGAGTGTGCATCGTGCTCCGATGTTGACCCAGAAGAAGCCCTCGCAACTGGAGCCAGGATTGCCGAAGAGAGTCGAGCTGAGGTCTATGACTCAGGGTGTACAAGCCATATCACACCATATCATGATGCGATGCAGAACTTTGTTCAGATACCCCCCAAGCCGTTCCATGCTGCCAACAAGCAGAGTTTCAAAGCCACAGGGAAGGGTGAGATGGTAATTGATGTCCCAGATGGAGCCAATATCCCGCAGCTGAAGATCATGGATGTTACAATTTTCTGTTATTGTAACCGACGACAACCAGATGTATGCCAGCAAGACCGGGTACTTTAATTTTCTCATTCGACTCGACTCTCTTCCAATGGAAGACACCTTGATGCATGGTGACTCCATGCACCCAAATCCACTCCCATACACACTGTGGTACGACAACCCCTTTACATGAGGTCTGTGATGTTGGACCCTCATGATCAACATGCTGTGCCACAGCATGTCCTTGACATCAGACGCCTCATGCTAGGCATGAGGCTTATCTCTTATTGTTCTCTGATATGCTGCGCCACAGCACTCCTTGACATCAGATGCCTCATGCGAGACATGAGGCCTATTGTTTCTATTGTTCTTGTCTATATTTACCTGATAAGCATCTCACCTTCCGATTGGACAATAGATAGTCCTGGAACAGTATATAAGCTGTAGCTACACTCTGTGTATTCTCCAGCTTGACCTAATTCAAATAACAGTCTTAGACTCAACCAGAACCCTCAACAGCTTAGGAAGCCCCTAGCTGTGATAACTCGAACTCGCTCGAACTCGACAGTTGGAAAGCCTCCAACTGTGATACACGAACTGACGGTCTACTCAGAAAGCCTCTGAGTACGGAGAGCCATATCGACTTAGGAAGCACCAAGTCCCAAACAGAACCCAATACAGTAAGAAAGCCTCTTACTGCAAGAACTGATACAGTTGGAAAGCCTCCAACTGCAACATACAAAGACTAGGCTGAGTTGAGACCTATAGTCTTAACAAAAGGTCAAGCTGATCTACGAAGTCCACCTACCTAGGTGCAGACACAACATCTTTCAGACAAAGCCCAGACAGACCTCCAACCAGAGCATCATCATCAGGAAGAACCCCGTGGTATAGATACCAGGGTCGACTAGTACGATACTCAGAACCAGCACAGAAGTGGTTCTCAAGGAGAACCAGTAACAAAGAACCCCAATACCTCGACGAAGAGGATTTTAGATCCTTCGATAAAGAAGAAACCCCAGAACGAGACCCATTCTCCTTATCCAATGACAACGCCAACATGTCTACCGAACCCACTGCATCTACCAAGGAGATTAGAATCCGAACCCCCTCTGACTTCACAGGGGACCGAACGAGAACTGCAAAGTTCTTACAAGAAGTAAAACTCTATTTGAGAGTGAACCACAGAATCTATGACACCGATGAAAAGAAAATCATCTTTGCATTGTCATTTATGAACAGAGGAACCGCCGCGCCCTGGGCACAGACATGGGCAGAGAAGGAAGACCTAGGAACATGGTCGACCTTCGAAGTGGTGCTCAAAATGGCGTTCACACCGATTGACGAAGCTGGCAGAGCCAGGACAGACATGAAAACATTGAAGCAGGGACAGGACCTGGAGGACTACATAGCGCAGTTCCAAATCCTGCAAGAGAAGGCAGGAATCAATGATGACACCACCCTCATCAAGCTCTTCATGGATGGGCTGAACCCAAGACTCCTCGAGAGAGTCTTTAACATGGAAACAATCCCCACCACATTAGAAGGGATGATCAACACCGCCTCCAAGTATGATGGACAATGGAGAAGAGCAAGGGCCATAGCTGGGAAGGCACAAGAGGCCTTAGCAAGGAAGCTGCCCAACTCCAAATCAAAGGAAGGTCCACTCGAGATTAACCGACTCTCCAATCAAGAGAGGATCGAGCATATGAAGAAGGGATTATGCTTTGTGTGCCACCAATCAGGACACAGAGCAACCAAACATAAGAAAGGGGAGACAAGGGCCGAAAATCGGTCATTCCCAAAGAAGAAAGGTGAAGAAGCCTACTCGAAGATCCGGGCGATCATGAAAGAACTTGACAAAGAAGGAAAGGAGAAAGCTCTCGCCTTAATAGGGGACGAGGGTTTTTAAAGAGGTGGCCTGCCTCGATGCCAGGTACCACCGAACTCTCTGTCTGCTCTGTATTACTAGCCACTTTGAAGAATCAATCTATGCATTTAGATATCAAAGTGCTAGGAGCAGGCAGAGGGAAAGCCATCGAAACTGAAGCCCTACTCGACTCAGGAGCAGGAGGAATATTCATGAGCCACGAATTTGCAAAAAGTGGCGGATTCGAACTACACCCCCTGGAAAGGACAATCAGGGTCAAGAATGTAGATGGAACCCCAAACAAGAAAGGGGAGATCTCCCACTACACCAAAGGATTCTTAACGATCAATGGAAGATCATTCCCAACAACCTTCCTCATTGCAGGATTAGGGAAAGAATCAGTTATCCTGGGTCTGCCATGGCTCAGAAGAATCAACCCAGTGATCGACTGGAGAATTGGAACCTTCCAATTCTGAATGACCGACTGAACCCACCCAGAATTCTCATTTGGGAAAGGGAAAACCCTCATCGGAAGGGTGCGAACGGAGAAATCTGACGACAAACCTCTGGCTTGGCACCAGAGAACAGTCAAAGAAGAAGGGAAGCCCTTCAAAGAAATGACAAGAGAGGAGAAACGGGCATGGGCACAAAAGATGGTCACCCAAGAAAAAGAAAAGATGGGCCTCAAGACAGAGGTGAAAGAAGAAGAGCGACTTATGTGGCGCCACATAGCCACTAAAGAACTAGAAAAGCTCGCCCTCGAAAAGAAACAGAGGAACGAGGAATGGCTAACAAAATGCTGGAAAATTGCCGATAAAGCAAGGCAGATGGGAGAAGCCCTTCGGACTAAGCTGGGAAAGAACACAGTACCCACCAAAACAAGAAAGGCAACCATCAAAGAAGTAGAAGATGAAGAGATTGTGGTCACGACTCTTCAAGATGCGGAGCCCATTGGGCCACAAGATGAAGAAGACACTGGGAAGGAAAACCCAGCACAGGCAAACCACGAACAGGCAATGGAACTGGCAACGGAACTGGCAATGGAACAACCAAAAGAGACACCCAAACTAAAGATTGAAGACAACAAGCTACTAGTCACCTACATCCGAGGAGAACCCGTCATTGGAATATTTGAACCAGCTAAGACACCGCTGACAGAGGAATATGACGAGCCAAGATACAGATATTCTCAGACAACAAAGACAATCTCTCAGATCGTAAAGGCAAAAGGATCACCATGATATGCTTACAGACAAAATATCTGGATCAGGGCAAAAACATCGGTCTCACAACACCTGACACACAAGAAGGAAGGAGACGCCGAACAGAAGACCCTCAATGAGCTACTCCCTGAACAGTACAGGGAGTACGTATGGATATTCGAAAAGGAAGCATCGGAGAGATTCCCAGAATCAAGACCCTGGGATCATGCGATCGAACTGAAAACAGACTTTACGGCAAAGGATTGCAGGGTTTACCCATTGTCACCGGCAGAACAAAAGAAACTCAACGAGTTTCTCGATGAAAGCCTGCAGAAAGGATACATCTGACCATCAAAATTGCCTATGGCATCGCCATTCTTCTTCGTTGCAAAGAAGGACTCGGATGCACTACGACCCTGCCAGGATTACAGGTACTTGAATAACGGAACAATCAAGAACACCTACCCGCTGCCGCTGGTAGGAGACCTGTTGGACAAACTGAGAGGGGCAAAATGGTTTACAAAAATGGGGATATCACAACGTCAGAATCAAGGATAAAGATCAATGGAAGGCAGCCTTCAAAACAAATCGGGGGCTGTTCAAACCAACAGTGATGTTCTTCGGATTATGCAACTCACCAGCGACTTTCCAGGCAATGATGAACGAGATATTCCACAACATGATCAGAGAAGGATGGCTCATGATTTACATGGACGACATCCTGATATTCTCCAAGGATCAGAATGAACACCAGGAAAGGACAAAGAGAGTACTGCAAAGACTGGTGGAAAACGACTTATACCTGAAGCCGGAGAAATGCAAGTTCGACGTCCACGAAGTGGAATTCTTGGGTCTAATCATCTGACCCAATGAAATTGCCATGGACAACACGAAACTGGCAGGTATACAGGATTGGCCTACCCTGACTAACGTAAAGGCAGTCAGATTCTTCCTGGGATTTGGGAATTTCTACAGGAAATTCATTGGACATTTCGCAGAGACAAGCAGACCGCTTAATGAACTGACAAAGAAGGACAAGACGTTCAACTGGACAACGGAATGCAAACAAGCCTTTCAAACGCTGAAAAAGAAATTCACAGAAGCACCAGTACTGCTGATGCCAGACCCAACAAAGCCATTCACAATCGAATCAGACGCCTCAAAACATGCTACAGGAGGAGTGCTGAGACAAAGGGACACAAATGGGGACTGGCACCCGTGCGGATACATATTGCATGCACTAACACCAACGGAACAGAACTACGAGATTTACGACAGGGAACTTCTGGCAATAGTACGATCGCTGGAAACTTGGAGACACTACTTGCTGGGTTCAGAACACCCGGTAGTAATCCTCTCGGATCACAAGAACCTAATGTACTTCTGGACGGCACAGAAACTGAACAGACAACAGGCAAGATGGAGCTTATTCCTATCAGAATTCGACTTGCAACTGGTCCATGTACCTGGATCTCAGATGGTACAGAGTGATGCGCTATCACGGAGAGCAGACCATATACCGGAAGAAGACAACGATAATGAAGACGTCACAATGCTGCCAGAAACAGTATTTGTGAAATTCATTGACACAGAAATGCATGATCTACTTGCAGGCAGTATCATGAAAGACGATCTGGTAAAAAGCACAATTGAGGCGCTAAAGACAAAAGGAACACCACCGATCAAGTCGGCATTGGAAGATTGGAAAATAGAAGATGGCCTTCTATTCTTCCAAGACAGGTGCTACATCCCGGACAACGGAGATCTATGGAAGAAGCTGGTGCAAAAATACCACGAAGGAGTAACCAGCGGACACCCAGGACAATGGCAGACAACAGAAATGATCAGGAGGGACTACTGGTGGCCAGGAATGATGACATACATCAAGAACTATGTCGCTGGATGTGCCACATGCCAGCAAATGAAGGTCAACACCCACCCAACAACACCCCCACTGCAACCGATCAAATCCGAAGCAACAAGACCATTTGCGATGGTGACAACAGATTTTATAACTGACTTGCCAGAGTCCGATGGTTATGATGCACTCATGGTCGTGGTAGACCATGGGGTTATGAAGGGGGTAATTTTTATCCCTTGCAGGAAAACGATAGATGCATTGGGAGCAGCCACCCTCTACCTAGACAATGTCTACAAACAATTCAGCCTCCCAGACAAGATCATCTCCGACAGAGATCCCAGATTTGCCTCACAGCTGTTCCAGGAGCTAGGAAGACTGCTCAGAATCAAGCTGGCAATGAGCACAGCATACCACCCCCAGACCAACGGGGAGAAAGAACGGGTGAACCAGGAAGTGGAAATATACTTATGGATCTTCTGCTTGAACAACCAGGAGAACTGGAAGCACCTCCTCCTGACCGCGGAGTTCACACACAACCAGAGGATGCACTCTGTACAGAAGAACTCCCCATTCTACCTCATGATGGGCTATGAGCCCAAGGCGATCCCACTCCCCTACCTGAAGACAAACATACTGGCCATAGAAAAATGAATAGTTGCACTGCAATGGGCCTGAGACGAAGCAAAGGCAACTCACAAGTTGGCCAGACAAATGATGGTGGAAAGAACAACAAGGCACTTCACCCCATTCAAAGAAGGAGACAGAGTGTGGCTAGAAGCGAAGAACCTCAGAACAATGCACCAAACAAAGAAGCTCGCACCAAAAAGAGAAGGACCGTTCTCTATCAAGGAAGTCCTGAGCCCACTCTCCTACCAACTGAAGTTGCCAGAACAATGGAAGATACACCTGGTGTTCCACGCGGCGCTCCTTTTCCCGTATAAAGAAACCAAGACACATGGACCAAACTTCCCAGAACCACTGCCTGATCTGATAGAAGGCAAATCGGAATATGAAGTGGAAGCGATCATCGGACATAAGAAGAAAGGAAGGACCATGCACTTCTTAGTGAAGTGGGTCGGATACCCAACCTCGGAGAACTCATGGGAGCCCGAGGGAAACCTGAAACATGCCAAGACAATCCTAGGGGCATATAAACAGCGACGACAGCTGTAGAACCCCCAAGACTGAAAACACCCACCGAACTGAAGAAACCACAGGATGCTCCCCCCTCCATCGACACTACACCTACCACGAACCCCAGCAAGGGCTGGGTGAACGGTCATTGACCAACGACCACTGATGAACATACTCCCAGGCAGACCCTCATGGGTATGCCCACATGGGATTCCCTTCTGGATAACAAGGGACGACTGGATAAGAAGGATGTCCTCAACTTGTCCCAAATGCTGCCTCTTTGCCTGGAGGAGCACAAAGGCAGACTACACCTGGGTGAGGACCCAATACGAAGAGTGGTGTTTTGAGGAAGAGCGAGATGGGGAAGACTACATCTCGGAGGATTTCTGCGTCGACTGGACAGGGCTTTGCCCTGGCATGAGGCCACTGGCAGGTGTGAGCAGACCCCTATGGATCGACCTCCAGTGGAATGCCCACTACAATGAAGAGAGTGGATATAGCCTGGCGAGAAGGCTCCTGCTTGGAGAGCACAGAGAACTGGGAACCTTACTGCGCTCCAACCAATTCCCTCAGACCCCAACCCACCCCACTTCCTGAGTGGAGAAAAGAAGATGGTGATCAAAGTCAGTGACTTCAAAGATAGAGAGAGAGGGTGATGTTACAATTTTCTGTTATTGTAACCGACGATGACCAGACATATGCTGGCAAGACTGGGTACTTTAATTTTCTCATTCAACTCGACTCTCTTCCAATGGAAGACACCTTGACGCATGGTGACTCCATGCACCCAAATCCACTCCCATACACAGTGGTACGACAACCCCTTTACATGAGGTCCATGATGTCGGACCCTCATGATCGACATGCTGCACTGCAGCATGTCCTTGACATCGGACGCCTCATGCTAGGCATGAGGCTTATCTCTTATTGTTCTCTGATATGCTGCGCCGCAGCACTCCTTGACATCGGATGCCTCATGTGAGACATGAGGCCTATTGTTTCTATTGTTCTTGTCTATATTTACCTGATAAGCATCTCACCTTCTGATTGGATGATAGATAGTCCTGGAACAGTATATAAGCTGTAGCTACACTCTGTGTATTCTCCAGCTTGACCTAATTCAAATAACGGTCTTAGACTCAACCAGAACCCTCGACAGCTTAGGAAGCCCCTAGCTGTGATAACTCGAACTCGACAGTTGGAAAGCCTCCAACTGTGATACATGAACTGACGGTCTACTCAGAAAGCCTCTGAGTATGGAGAGCCATATCGACTTAGGAAGCACCAAGTCCCGAACAGAACCCAATACAGTAAGAAAGCCTCTTACTGCAAGAACTGATACAGTTGGAAAGCCTCCAACTGCAACATATGAAGACTAGGCTGAGTTGAGACCTATAGTCTTAACAATGGAGGTACTCTATTCCCCAGAGGTTGGCTACACTCTGGTGTCTGTTGGGTGGCTGGATGACTGTGGCTTCACCATCACATTTGGTGGTGGGAAGTGCAAGATCACTGCACCTGATGGAGTGCAAGTGGGAGAGTTCCCAAAAGTTGGGTGGCTGTACCGTGTAATGCATGAGGCAGAGTCAGCAAACACAGCCCTGGAAATACTCACCTTGGAACAATTCCACCGATGCATGGGTCATATTTCCCCTGACATGGCCAAGCGGCTTGTCCAGAATGGTTTTGTGACAGGTGTGAGGCTTGAGTTAAGTACAGAAGGTACTCCATTCTTCTGTGAGTTGTGTGTGTATGCCAAAGCAACACAAAAGCCTATTGCAAAGAAACAGCAGGGCGAGCACACCACCAAGGTTGGTGAAATCATTCATAGTAACCTATGGGGACCAGCACCGGTTGAGACGAAGGGTGGAAGGTGGTACTATGTTACATACTCTGATGACCACACAAGCTTTACAAAGCTTGATCTCCTCCGGAAGAAAAGCGAGCAGCCCATCACCTACAAGAAATTGGATGCATGGTATGAGACCCAGCTCAATGCATGCATCAAAGTCCTGCATTCAGATCCAGGTGGCGAGTACAAAGACAAAGTGTTTATCGTGTACTTGAAGTCCTGGGGCACTGAGCAGAAGTTCACCATCCATGACACCCCGGAGCACAATGGCATTGCAGAGTGTCGAAACCAGACAATTCTTGAGCACATCTGAGCTTTACTCCACACAAGTGGTCTCCCTAGGAACCTGTGGGGAGAAGCAGCCCACCACATTGTTTGGTTGATGAACAGGACATTGACAAAAGCTGTTGAGGGTATGACACCCTATGAGGCTCTCTTTGGCAAGAAACCTGACTTGAGGAATGTTTGTGAGTGGGGAGAGAAGGTTTGGGTTCGTCTTGAGGGAGCTGGTGACAAGTTGGGCAGTTGGGTACAAGAGGGACGTTGGGTGGGAGTTGATGAAAACAGTAATGGGTATCGCATTTATTGGCCAGACAAACAAACAGTAGGAATTGAATGGAATGTCTACTTTAACCCTAACTGCTCACCAACCTCTCCTCTCAAGGGGGAGAATGTAGAGTTCAACAAGATGAAGATTGATGAAGCTGAGGGCAGCAACCCTGCTGCCACAACATCAACTACACCCCCTATTGAAGAACCTCCCAATGAAACCCATGAAGACAATGCACAGCCTGAAGCACCACCTATCACCAAGCCAGAACCTGCCCAATGAACCCAAAAACCCAGTGCAAGAGTCCGCACAATCCTTGAGGGACATGGTGTGACATCTGCACATCCATCTGACCCAGTCCTATCCACTGGAGTGCAGCCACCCACTGTTGATGAAGAAAATGAAAATGAGATGCTGAATCTTGTGGAAGGTGAGGGTAGTGTTTGAAGGTCCAGTCCATGGTTATGTAACAGTCTTTTGGAATTTTGAGATGTAATCTGCTTGTTAAAGCCTTACAATGTATCCTGGCATTTCAGGACTTTTTGTACACAATGTCAAGATATGATTGAAAAGGTCTTGTCATTATGTCTCAGTGGTTTTTACAGAATTAAACATATTAAACATAAAACAATTTTTCCAGTCTATACATTTTCTGAGGTTTTGAGAAAAGTGTATGAACTGGAAAAATTGTTTTGTGTTTAATATGTTTAATTCTGTAAAAACGACTGAGACATAATGACAAAACCTTTTCAATCATATCTTGACATTGTGTACAGAAACTCCTGAAATGCCAGATAGGTTGTAAGGCTTTAACAAGCAGATTACATCTCAAAATTCCAAAAGACTGTTACATAACCATGGACTGGACCTTCAAACACTAGGTGAGGGGGAGGACAATGATGATGACTTGGATGAGTATCTGTTGGTGGTAGAAGTTAGTGAAGTTGAGGCTTTGGATCCCCGAAATCTAGCAGAGGTGAAGCGATGGCCTGACTGGCTGCAGTGGGAGGAAGGCATTCATGAAGAACTCACTACACTTGAGAAGACTGGGACATGGGAGCTCGTCAATGCCCCAGCCAGTGCCAATATTGTGGGCTCGAAATGGATGTTCTGCACAAAGAAAGATGCAGCAGGTCATGTAGCATGCCACAAAGCATGACTTGTCACTCAAGGCTTCTCTCAGGTCCCTGGTGTTGACTATTTTGACACCTTCGCCCCCGTCGCCCGGCTTGCATCGATATGAGCTGTACTTGCTGTTGCCACCACTGAAGATCTCGAGCTCCATCAGATTGACATCAAGAGTGCATATCTCAACGGAGAGCTCACCGACCGTGAAGTCATTTACATGGCCCAGCCCCCTGGTTACCATGCGCCAAACTCGAAGGGTAAAGTTTGCCGACTTCGAAAGACACTCTATGGTCTCAAGCAGTCTGGACACCGGTGGTACCAGAAGCTCGTCGACATCTTGTCCAAACTTGGGTTCTCCAGGTGCGAGGTCGACCAGGCTGTCTTTTTCCAGTGAAACAAGAGCTCGTTGATGATCATCCTGGTGCACATTGATGACTGTACCATTGCCGCTTCGACCATCACTCTTGTTATCAACTTCAAAAGGGAAATCTCCAAGCACATCGAGATAACCAATCTGGGTGAATTACATTGGCTGTTAGGGATCGAAATCAAAAGGGACAGGGAACGACACACCATCCACCTCACCCAGAAGTCCTACATTGAATCTGTCCTTTGCAGGTACCATTTTGAAGACCTGAAGCCTATATCATCACCCATGGAGCCCCACATCTGGCTCACAACAGCTCAATTGCCCCAAACCACAGAGGAATTCACCCAAATGCAAGATGTTCCCTACCACGAAGCTGTGGGATCATTGATGTATGCAGCACTCAGCACTCAACCCGATATTGCCTTTGCTGTGCAAACTGTCTCACAGTTCTCGTTGAAACCTGGAATCACCCACTGGGAAGCTGCTAAGCACATTTTTTGCTACCTCAAGGGGACAAAGGACTTTTGGCTCACCTTTGGTCACAAGAAGACCAACTTGAAGGGTTTTATGGATGCTGATGGCAGCACGGCTGAGGACCGGCGAGCCATCACTGGGTATGCATTGATCATCAACAGCAGTGCTGTCTCTTGGTGCGCAAAATGCCAGGAAATTGTGTCATTGTCCACCACTGAAAGTGAGTATATCACTATTACTCATGCGGCTAAAGAAATCCTTTGGATCCAGTCACTCTTCGAACAAATCCTTGGCATCAAACTCGGCCCCACTGCACTCCTGTCCAACAATCTATCTGCCATCGCGCTCACTCAAGACCACCAATACCATGCCAGAACAAAACACATCGATGTTTGATACCACTTCATCTGCTGGATCGTTGAAGACAGTCAAATCAAGCTTGTCTATTGCCCAACTGAAGATATGACTGCTGACATGCTTACCAAAGCCCTCCCGTTGCCCAAAGCAAAACATTTCACATCACAATTCAGCCTCACACCGCCTTGAGGGGGAGTGTTGGAAAACAAGACAATGTCGGCCTTCCTGCGATGTAACCAAAGGCTTATTACTTAGTTCTTGATACTCCCGCATGTGTTTTACCTATTTCCTTCACCCTGAAGTTCTCTATCTGCCCATTCTTGAGGTTTCTTGACATTATTATGTGTATACCGTCATTTGTACTTATATGCTGCACCCCCATTTGTGCACCTCAGTTGTTTGCCT
This sequence comes from Tricholoma matsutake, assembly GCA_026075535.2. Classification (NCBI taxonomy): domain Eukaryota; kingdom Fungi; phylum Basidiomycota; class Agaricomycetes; order Agaricales; family Tricholomataceae; genus Tricholoma; species Tricholoma matsutake. The sequence goes on along the minus strand of AP026543.1, from coordinate 7,181,844 downwards.
ATGCAACACTGAGGTATAGTCCCCTTTCTTGATTTCGTAGTGTTCCATACTTACTATGTACATAGCTGTTGTTGCTATTCTTACAAGTTTACCATAATCTTGGGCTTTATCTGGCACTATTTCAACATCATTTGAAGGGTATGAAGAGATGAGATGCTAGCGCCTATTGGTTTCTTTTCAATCTCAACATCTGTGTCAGGAGAAGGGGTTGAAATAGATATATATTACCTCAGTGAGTTTTTATTAGTTTACCATGATCTCAGACTTGATCTGACCCTATTTTAACATTGTTTTAAGGCTATGAAGAGATGAGAGTCTAGTGCATATTGGTTTCTTTTCAATCTCAACATCTGTGTCAGGAGAAGGGGTTGAAATAGATATATATTATCTCAGTGAGTTCTCATTTGTTTTGTATGATCTTGCACTTGATCTGATACTATTTCAACATTATTTAAAGGCTATGAAGAGATGAGAGGCCAGTGCCTAGCCATTCCTTTGCAATCCCAACATCTGTGTCAGGAGAGGGGGTTGAAATGGATATATATTATCTCAGTGAGTTTTTATTAGTTTACCATGATCTCGGACTTGATCTGACCCTATTTCAACATCATTTGAAGGCTATGAAGAGATGAGAGGCTAGCACCTATTGGTTTCTTTTCAATCTCAACATCTGTGTCAGAAGAAGGGGTTGAAATAGATATATATTATCTCAGTGAGTTTTTATTAGTTTACCATGATCTTGTACTTGTTCTGATACTACTTTAATGTCATTTTAAGGTGCTGAAAAGATAAGAGGCCCATACCATTGCCTCACAGCAAGATCTTTGGTATAGACTACTTAAAATGTAACATATGTAGTGTTTGCCATAGTACACTGTAGCATAGCATAACACATAATAGTGTACCCACAGGTTTACTTGCATATACAATACCTGCAACAACCTGTACCCACATCAACAGGTAGACAACCCACCAGGGTATGGGTACAGGTTGGCATCCAGACACCCACAGGTTTACCCATGCCATTGCCTAACTTCAACTTACAGGTTTTAACTCACTTACAACAATGTGACTGCCTGACCAATGCACCCACACAAACAGAAACAACAACAGCAAGGGAAGGCAAAAATGACAGGGGAACACCAACAAGGACAACAGGACAATGGAGGACAAGGGGACAAGGAGGCCTTCATCCCCCAGCACCCAGCATGACTCTAAAATTTATTTTAAAATTATATAATTGAAATGCTCAGAAGTGCAATTTGGAAGGATGTATGTACATCCAACACTAAGATAACTCAAGAAATAAAATGGAACAAGTGATATTCGCGAGGGTACGAGATAAGGATGTGTTACACGTGAAAGAGCGTATATATACTTCTGGTTAGGTCAGGTGATCATGTTGCTTACTAAGTATCCAGGTAAGAGTACGCGTACTCTTACACTCTCCCATAGTTTAAAATTTTTTTTTTGCTTACTTGCATTTCTCTGTCCATTTTGCGTAAGCGTCTGTGTCTGCAAGCTCGTGTCGTGGCAACCAGAGGTCTGATTCGGCGCCGTAACCCAGCCAGCATACAAGGAATTGCTTTCCGTGACCGCGTGTCCGTTCATCGATTATTTGGTCGATGTAGTATTCTGCTTCTCCGTCTTCTGTCACAATCGGGCCAGGTCTCTCCAGTGCACGAGAGGGGAATAGTTCATTATCGTTTTTGATACAAGGTCGCAGTAGCGATGAGTGGAACGTCCGATGGATTTTGCTGGAATCTGGGAGGCGCAAGGTGTACGTGGATGACTCCGGGAACGCCGTTGTCACCTCGAATGGACCATCAAATCTAGGCATAAATTTTGCTACACGACCATCCTTTTTCTGCATGTAGTCCCGTCGACGGTGCACTGTGGCGAGTAGTACCCGGTCCCCAATTTTGAATTTGTGGTCGGGTGCTCGATCTTTGTTTGCGTGATGGGCTTGGCTGATTTTTGCTGCGGTCAGAGAGTCTTTAGCTTCGAGGAGATCCGCAGTGAGCCGTTCCATCACAGCGCGTGCAGTGTCCTCTCCATCCAAGGTTGGTTCTGGAGCCATGGGTTGGGTAGTGGTTTTGGGGTCGTGGTTGGTCGCTTCGATTAGTGGTGGAATAAGGCGTGGAGAATGTCCAGATTTGAGAGAGAATGGTGAAAACCCAGTGGATGCATTTACTGTATTCATAATATCGAATCGTACCTTAGGTAGCGCCTTTACCCAGCCCGTCTGGTTTCTCTCTACATGAAAACGAAGAGCTTGGATGACTGTTTTGTTCGAATGTTCAGATGCTCCATCAGTTTGCGGGTGGAAAGCCGTCGACATCTTATGCTTGATCCCTGATAGTTTCATGAGCGCTTTCCAGAAGCACGAGACGAAAAGCTTATCTTGGTCAGTGACCAGTTCATGGGGGCAACCATTTTCACAGAACCATTTGTCGAAAAAGATGGTCACGAAATCTTCTGCAGTGATGTTTGAATTGCATGGCGCAATCTGAATATCTGCGCCCAGTCTGTCTGTCATTGTGACAATGGCGTTGAAACCGTCATCTTTTGGTAAAGGACCCACAAAGTCGATTGACACCAATTCAAAACGTTTGTCGGGGATTGGGAGTGGGTGCAAGGGTCCTGCCGGTTTAGAAGTAAGGCTTTTGTTACGTTGACATTCAAGGCATGATGGGACATAGGCGTGGATTAAATCATGGCGCATATTAGGCCAGTAGAAATCATTCCGAAGTGCATGGTACAATTTATCTGTTCTGAAATGGCCTAGGTTATCATGGGCAAGGCGGAATAAGTTTTCACGAAGTTGTTTGTTGTTGGGGATGATAAGTCGGTGGCCGATGAAAATTAAGCCGTTTCGTGAATTGATGTCTAATTTCTGATCGACAATTCCTCTGGCAAGGTCTGTCGTGAGTGCTTTGCACCATGGATCTGTGTGGTAGCCATCTTTGATATCCTGGATGAAGGATGGGTCTGATCTAATTTCAAAAACACCGCCGACAACATGGGACTCGTTATCGACGGTGTCTGGTAGTCTAGAGAGCGCATCTGCTACACAATTATCATCTCCGTTGATATAATGGATGGTACAGTCATACTGTGACATGTACTCCATCCATCTAGCTTGTCGTTTTGAGAGTTCTTTCTGTCCGTCGAAGTTCTTTAGAGTTTGGTGGTCTGTGCAAATTGTGATATGCGACCCCAGGAGGTCACTCCTCCACTTCTTGAGAGCGCGGATGATCACTAACATCTCCTGTTTGTGTACCGGATAGTGTAGTTCAGCGCCGCGTAATTGTCAACTGTCAAAGGCTACCGGCCTGGCAGCTTCCCAGGAGGCTCCAAATGACAAAACAGCGCCGGTCCATCTTTGGCTGGCATCGCAGGTGACATAAATTTTGTTGTTGCCTGGATTTTGGTGGTTGATCATTGTAAGGCAGTCGCGTGAGACAACGAGGGCCTTGATAGACTGAAAGGCGTTATGATGTTTGGTGGTCCAGGTGGGAAAAACGGTGTTGCACTCCTTGCGCGTCAACGGTGTCAAGATAGTTGTGTGTTCTGCCAGTGCTGGCAGAAATGCAGAAATGTATCGCACAAGACCGAGGAATCGGCAGACTTCTTTTGCATTGGTAGGTGTGGGCCAGTTTAGAATGTGGTCGACCTTCGAGCTGTCAGCTTTGATGCCACGTTGGGAAATGGTGTGTCCCAGGAAATTTAGTTCAGTGTTGAATAAATGAGATTTCTTTGACGAGCAATATAGGTGTGCAGTCTGTAAGGCTTCGAGGACCAAGCTAATGTTATGCTCATGCTCAGCCAGCGTTTGAGACCATATGATTATGTCGTCTAAGTATACGTGACAGATGCATCCGATGAGGTCTTTTAGCGCCATAGTTACGCGTCGTTGGTGGGTCGCAGGGGAGTTCTGTAGGCCCATCGGCATAACCACCCACTCCCAGAGACCAAATGGAGTGAGAGTAGCTGTGTACTTAACGTGGTTGGGGTGCACGAGTGTTTGGAAAAACGAGTTAGTCATATCAATCTTTCCCCATACCTTCCCTTTGGCACAGTCGGCGAGGATGTCGTCTATCCAAGGTAACGGATAGTTGTCGGGGACCGTAGCACGGTTTAAGTTTCTGTAGTCATTCACCCACCAGGGTAGAACTGTAATGTCCGCTTTAGGGATTATAAACGAGGGCAATGTGTATTGGGAGGAAGAAGGCCAAATGCAGCCCGCGGCATAATGTTGGTCTATCAGGGTTTTCCACCCCTCACGGTACTTTTGAGGGCAGGAATATGCACGAGCTGTAGATATGGCAACTCCAGGTTTCACTTTGATGTGATGGTACACATTGTTGGGTAAGTCACGAACGTGAGGGATGTCAGATGGGAACCGGTCTGCATATTTACTTTTCAGTTTTTCATCTAATTTCTTAAGCCATGATTCTGCAGCCAGCTGTTTGATATGCATTTTGATGTTGGCAATGATGTGACGGTCACTGACGGTGTGAGGTATCATATTGAATTTAGTCTTGTGATCTTCAAAATGTAGCAGTAGTTCACAATGAACCAATTTCTGGAGATCCTGAATCTTAGCGTGGCTTTCTTTCAGGAGACGCGCCTCGCGTCTGCGACGTACAGCCGGCATAATGGCAATGGTAGCACGGGCTTTTACAGGGTCAGGCAGATTCAACAGGTCAAAGCCAGATTCCTTGGCTATCACAGTGCGTAACTCAGCGTCGATGACAATCTTGTTCTTGACTAGGAAATCCAGCCCAAGAATGAGGTCTGTTTGGAGGTTGGGACAAATAATTGCATTAAGCATATGAGACTTCCAGCGGGCATCGGGCAAGATAATGTTCAGTCTACAGAAATGTGATAATTGTACAGTTTGAGGCTTCGGTTGACCAGAGACAAAGGCAGCAGAGACGGTGAGAGGTTTGAAAAGCTTGCGAGGTTCTAGGCCATACAGTTCAGCAGTGTCTTCAGATATCAGAACTGGGGAGGCACCGTGGTCGATTAGTGCTCGTATCAGTGAGGGCGCGCAAGTGAAAGGGGCATCGATACAGCAGTCCCACCAGAGGTGGTCAGGGAGAGGGGGTAAGGCAAACAGGGTTATGTACTCATTGAATTCATCAGAGTCCACAAAATCTTCATCCACAAAATCTTCCTCCAGCCCCATGCCGAAGACGGCAGCCACTACAGGTGCATTCCAGGCATCAAAGGCAGCTTTGGCACACATAGCGCCAGTAGGCATGACTTTCTTGCATGTTTCTAAGGTGGGTCTCTCACCGGTGCAGGTGCAAGAGAAGTGTCCTGCGTAGAAAATCCTGCACTTGTAGCATCCCTGGTGTACATCGAGTAGGTCCTTTTCTACTTGCGTGAGCTTGGGGAGGGCAACAAAACCGACAAGGGGGGTGGCAGTGGACAAGTTGGTGGGTGTGTTCGCCATGGTTCCAGTGGTGGGTGCAGTGTACGTGGATGCACGGCTGGTGGTCTGAGTCTTCGCCACATTCTTGGTGGCCATAGCCATGCTTGTGCTGATCTGTTTTTGGTGCGTGGCGAGTTGGACGTCCAGGATAATGATACAATGAATCCAGGCTTCGATGTCTTTGATGGCGTCCAGTTCTTTCTTTGCAGCGCGATAGGCGAGACAAAGTGCGGGGTTAAGGTGTGCAACGAGGTGGGCACGGAAATGGGCGGCAGGGATATGCTGTAAGGAGTCTGCAGCCTCAAGTTCATTATTAGCCTTGCGAATTGAGACAGACCATTCGTAAAATTCACGGTTGCCCTGGGGGGCGATGAGTTCTTGGATGAGTTCATCTTCCCAGTCGGACAGTAACCATTTCTGCTTGACTTCCAGCATGAAATCAGCAAATGAGAGGCTGATCAGCCTCGCACTGTCCGACTCAATCCAGGACTTCATGAACTCCGATTCAAAAGAGTAGATGATGTGGCTGACTTGGTCTTTGGGAGCAATCTCTTTGTATGCGAAAAATCGCTTGCACGCATAGTCAAATTTGCAAAGATTGGCGACTGTGATAGATCCCGCTGACAAGAGGGGTGGTTGACTGGTAGAGGTTTGGAGAACAGAAGCAGGCGCGTATGGCATATTGGCAATGACAGGGTCTACTTGACGCATGTTGGGCAGTGCAAAGCAGGGTGTTGAGTCAGAGTCTGAGGAAGAAGAACGTGGTCGGCATGTACGAGGTGGGTTCGTTTGCGAGGGCAGGGAGGGTGTCAGAGGCAGAAGCGGCGAGGATGGTGGAGTGCTGGGCGGGTCCAGGGTTTCAAACTTTTGTGGGTGGACAAGGGGGAAGGTAATGCGTTAAGTAGCTGGGATGTTATATCCTCTAGGAGGATGTTTGTGTGTGTAATTCCTGTATGAAGTACCGTGATTCTTTAATGAACAATCCATGTTGCGGATAGAAGCTTGTGTGGATACGGCGTCAGGGCCATGGTGTTTGGAAGCATGATGCGCTCAATTCGCAGCAGCTTGAGCTTCCTAGGTCGCCGTATTTAGATATTGGTTTTCTGGGATGGGCGAGGTAGGTGATGCGTTGACAGGTGGGGTTTGATTGTGATAAGGATGGGTCAGTGATAACACGGTGATAGGGTGGCAGGTTGGTGAGAACGCGGTGGGACAAAAGGGAGAGATTGGTTAAGGGCAGCTCGTTTGATTTTAAAAAAAAGTGGAAGGATGTATGTACATCCAACACTAAGATAACTCAAGAAATAAAATGGAACAAGTGATATTCGCGAGGGTACGAGATAAGGATGTGTTACATGTGAAAGAGCGTATATATACTTCTGGTTAGGTCAGGTGATCACATTGCTTACTAAGTATCCAGGTAAGAGTACGCGTACTCTTACACAATTACAATATATTTTTATACAGCACAGGGCACCACAGGGCATCACATGGTACTCTAGGGTGCTTGATGTGTCCTGGGAAATAGCCCTTAACCCTGGGAAATCTTGTGTCAAAAGTAATTTTTCTGATGTAGGTATGACACTATATTTGTAAGGTAGGGCTCATTTACATCCAACCACATCATGTGGTTGAGGAGTGACAAATCATGACAAATGACCTTTCTCTAATTACTGTTTCCTGTAAGTATTTCTCTCAAATGTAAAACCTAAAACCATTGCAAAATTGTGTTCCAAAGAGATTGTAGGTGCTCGATCATTTAATTTTCAAAGAGGTGGGAAGTTATTGGGTTTAGATCAACCATCTACCCATTTTCAGCATACCTGTAAATCAGCCTCAAACACTTGTTCCAACTCTGATAACTTTCCTCCTCCATTAAAACTGAGTGATCAAGCACCTAGAGCTTCTTCATTAAACAATTTTTTATTGACTTTAGGTTTTACATTTGAGAGAAACTCTTATGGGAAGTAGTAATTAGACAAGTAGTAATTTGTTACAGTTTGTTACTCTTCAACCATGTGATGTGGTTGGATGTGAATGAGTGCTACCTTCGTATGCAACCACTTTACAAAGGAGGTCCATATTATTCCTACCACTACAGAAACCTCATCATCAGGCTTGGCATGCCTCTACCTAAATCAGGTATGGCAGTTACATGGATTACCTGATACTGTTATCTCCAATCACAGACCACAATTTGCTTCCATGTTTATGCAAGAATTAAACAACATATTGGGGATTCAAATGAAATTATCTATGGCATACCACCCACAGACTGATGGGCAGACAGAGAGGATGAACCATGAGTTGGAGCAGTACCTATGCATGTTTGTCAACTACTGACAAACCGACTGGCCTGAACAGCTGGCAATTGCCAAAGTTTCCCACAACAATAAATCCCATTTAGCTACTCAGATGTCCCCCTTCTTCACTAATTATGGGTATAATCCCTGCATGGGAATAGACACCCAAAGGGAGATTAATGTAAGAGTGTTTCCCCTCTTACTACAATAATACTAGACTATATCACATGTCCAATAAGTACTTATATTTCATATCAACACATGTATTTAGGGTGTAGCACGGGTATGGGTAAACCCGCAGTAAACGGCCCACAGGTTGGACAGGTATGGGTACAGTTGCCGAAATGCTGGACCTGTGACATACCATACCCATTTTGGTGGTGTGATGGGTATTGACAGGTTGCTTGAGTTGCTGGATCCAGCAGTTGCCAAACTACCAATTGCAAACCAATCGACTTCAGATTTCTGGTTCCTCTTCACCCATGGGCATCACCTATCATAATAGTAAGTTTTTTGTTTCTTTCAACTAACTAAATGTGCTCTTTTCTAGGGTACAGTGTCAGCTCAACAACAGTAAGTTGTTTATTTCTTTCAATTAACTAACTGTTTCTTTTTTCTAAAGGTTCTATCTATGTTGTAACAACAAGACAGTGCCAAGACAGCACACCCACACCTAGGACGACGACCCAGAATGGGACCGGGAGAACCCACTGCTATGAGCCCCTGCTCACAGGGTGGATGAGTTATGAAGGAAGCAACAACAAATGGCCCAGCACCTGCCCTAGCCCTGCAAGCCACTGCTCATGGGGTGGGTCTCAGGTGCTAGCAGCCAACAACAAGGGACAATGGGAAGGGGAACAATGAACAATGAATGGGAGATGGGGATGCAAGGGAGGAAGGGAGGAGAACAACAAAGACAATGATGAACCATGCAGGGCAGAGGATGACAATGACAATGATGAATGATGAGTGACAAACCACCACCACCACCACCACCACCACAGCACCCCCATCTGCCACCGAGAACAACTGCATGCAGGGTGGAAATAGGGAGCAATGAGATGGGATGACAATGCCAGGGGACAGGGACAGAGAGGGGGATGAACAACCATGACATGGGCAGCAACGAGGAAGAGGATGGTGATGGGGCGAAACAAAAAAAAGGCCCAAGAGATGCTGCTGTCTCTTGGACCATAGGTAAGTTGGTTTTTCCTTTCTCATTTCATTTTCTTGTTACTAACAACAAAGGTTTTAGGTAGTGATTTTACAAATGGTGAAGACCACAAGGGCAATGAGGACTGCAAGAATGACTAGGACAACAACTACCAGGCCAAGCCCAGGGCAGGGACCAGACGACAACGATGGGGAGGGCAGGGACAACAACGACAATGTGGAGGACAGGGATGACAATGACAACTCTCAAAGTGGGATGAACAACAAACGGTGGGGGGAAATGCAACCAGGACCAGGGCAGGGGCAAGATGACAACAACGGGGAGGACAGGGATGACAACAACGACCATCGAAGTGGGACGAGCAGCGAATGGTGAGGAAAAATGAGCCAAGGTGAACAACCAGGAGTGGAGGGTAGGGAACCACCACCACCACTGCAAGGGGGGTGCTAATGGATGGGGCACCAGGGATAACAGGGACAGGGATGACAGGGACGAGAGACGAGGCCCCTCCCTCACGCTTTTGTGGGGGAGGTTTTGTTTATTTCTACCATTAATTATTTTAGTGGCTCCTCCCTTGTGCAAGGAGGTTAGTTAGCTCAATAAATTTCCTCAATGCTTGTATTGCTCCCAGGCCTTATTCAATAATAACAAAATTAAGCTTAGGTATTGTATACAGATTGTAGTTAAGCTATACAAGGGTTATACAATACAAATGCACTATGGTTAGCAATCTAGAACATCAAATAGAAGGCAAAAACAGATTCAAAACTACAGTGTATATACATGGTGTTGCACCTGTGGTGTTTCATGACAGACCATGGTAAAAACCTGTCACCACAGTTGCGGTGTTAGAATGGGTGCGGTGTTGGTGGGTGCAGGTGTGGTGTGTGAAATGTTACCCATGGTGTGACCCATGCTACACCCTACATGTATTATTAGTCTTTTTGAATCCATACCACTTTCATCTCATTTGATCCCTTGTCTTGAGTGTTGGGAGATCTAACTCCCTTCCAATTAAGGTACAAGCAGTAGAAGACTTTGTATCTAAGATGCAAAAGGTACACAAAGAAGCAGAGGTGGTGTTGATGAAAGCACATGATGATATGATGCAACATGCAGATCACACTCAAGCTCCCACTCCAGAGTACAATGTTGGTGACTCGGTATGGCTAAGTACCAAGGACCTTAGTATTCCATGATCTTCTAGGAAACTCATAGAGAAACAAGTTGGCCCATATGCAATCTCTAACATAATTTTGCCTAATGTAGTAGTACTAAAATTACCTCAATTGTTCAAGATTGATCCCAAGATTAATGTTTCCTGCCTACACCCCTACTGCCCACCTACTGTTCCTAGCCAAGAAATTACTCCACAAGCTCCAATAACTGTAGAAGGTGCTCTAGAATATGTAGTCAAAGAAATTCTAGATTCAACGAAATAAATTGGAGTTCTTAATAAAGTGAAAGAACTAAACTGACAAAAATAACTCATGGGAACCCAAGGAGAATTGTAAGTGCACTAGTGCATAACATGATCACCCAATTCTTTAAACATAATCCAAATGCTCTGTGTCGCATTGCGAGAATGGTGAATGAGGGGATGAAATTCTGGCCTTACCAAAATTTCACAGAGGGGACAGATACAATATTTTCTCACCTGGAAGGCATAAAGGGGGGGTAATGTTAGGAGACAGCCCCATTACCTAATAAATTTTCATTTTTAATTATGTCGAATTATGCTATATTATGCTGAATGACGCTACATGATGCTGCATGCATGGGCCATGAGAATTTTATTTCACACACATCAATGTATATGTGCATGTACATGCACATTGGTAGCAACAATGTACAATATATGTAACATAGTATACAAACCTCAGATACACACCTAGGAAACCCCGGTTGTGTTCTCTTAGGTATTCCACCTATACTTGTGGTGTGAAACACCTTTCTCAACCAACCATTCTATTAATAACCCATTGCATCAAAACCATCAATTTCCTGATCATGCATGCTGTAGGGCAAGACCCAGAGGATGAGGATATGGGGGGCACAAAGGCACCAGGGGCCACAGAGGGGCACAGAGAGTCTATAAAATAAAGCAGTAATACTGAGGAGATACTTAGATGTAGGATTAAAGAGTGTAACTACTGCCAGCTGGCAGGCATGAGGCTGTAGCCAAACAGTAACAAATAGGTATGTAAGGTAGGAATGAACTAAGAGGTTTCCATAGAGTATGAACAGTAAGTAGGGAGATAGATATACCTGGAGGTTGTCCCCTTACATCACCCCCTCATTAAGGTGCAGCACCCTCAACACACAAAGCCAAGCTCTGGAGGGGGTTCTGGATCTGGGCAGATCCCAAGTCACTCTGAGAATCCAGGCTGCCCAAGTTCTGGCCAGTGACAGCTGCCCCGATGGTGTAGGAGCAGTAGAGAGAATAGTACCACCCCAGTAGTAGATGAAGAACATGGGTGGGGTGGTGGAGCATTTTCAGGGGACACATGGATGATGCTGTGGATGACAGGGGTTGGAGCAGTGAATGATGGGATTGGGGGGGTAGGCAGAGGTTCCATGGGCTGTATCTCAGTTGTCTGAGCTGTGGAGGGTGTAGGGGAAGGGGGGGGAACCATTCACATCGCTTATTTCCAGGTAGTTGGCCTTCAGGAGATGAAAATGTCGAAAACATGTTTTTAAGTGTTTTTTTTTGTTTTGATGATCCATGAGAAAGTGTGGGGTGGGAAAGTGTCATTTGGGTTCGTTAGGGGTCATAGTAGGTGTGGCTCGCTTTTGGGAGCTTGGGGAAGCCAGGGGAAATGGGATTTTTGAGAGAATGTTGCCACAGAGGAGAAGTGGGCCAGCTAGCAAATGTGCTGGCAACCAGAAGTTCCTGGGGTGTAGGTATCACTCCCTGTGGTTCAGAGAGGGCAGGGGTAGTCTAGTTTCCTGGGAAAAGTCACCAGAGAAAGAACAAAGCCAGATATGGCAGTCAGAGTGTGTCAGCAAAGCAAACTCAGGGGTGGAGATTCAGTTCCTGGAGTTCAGGAAGGGCTGGTAGATGGTAGATTATTGCCAGAGAAGGAATAAGAGCCAAGAGAAACCAGCAGAAGTGTGTGTGAGAAACCCACCATGGAATGACATGCATCAGTATTTGATGTGTGTCCTATCTTTAGCACAGCTCTTTGATGTGCACAAACAAACATCTTGTTTCCTTTCTTCCTCTCTTTCTTTGTTTGATACAACATATATATATGAGTAGATACAGTCAGTCACCTCAGTCATTTGTACAAGGACTGAGGTGAGTATGATCTTAGATGTTGTACTGTATTGATTACTTACTGTACCTACATATAGCCTTGTTTATTCTAGGTACAGTGTAACCAAATATAGTCATTTGTACAAGGACTGAGCCTTGTTTATTCTAGGCTGATTTTCTACAGGTTATGGGCCATTTTTGTTGTTGAATTGACAGTAGAAACTTCCTAGCCACTCAATGTTCTTCTTGACATCATTTTTTGATCGATTGATCACATTTGTGCCTCGGATCACAAACCCGGTACTCCCATCCCATCACATATTGCCTAGTGCATCCCTCCACACCCCTTCTCCTACCATATCCAGGCCTTGTTTCATCATGGTTGCTGACTCTGAACCCACTGCTGTCTCCATTTCACATGATCAAGCACATAGAATCTCCAAATTCAAGTCCAACTACAAAGAATGGTGCGAGGATGTCACCATTGCTCTTTCCCTCAATGGTCTGTATGAGTATGTCACCAGGGATGTTACAGCCCCACTGCCTACAGAGCCCCAACCCCTTTCCAACTGGAGGGCCAACACGTGCTTGGCATATGCATTCCTCACATCTAGCATTTCTTCCTCTGAACCCCCTTTCATGGATATGACAAAGGGTCCCAACATCAATTGGGCAACTCTTCAGGATCGCCACCAGAAAGAGGGTCCTTTTTGCCAGGTTCAACTGCTCCAGCAAGCCCTTTCCATACAATGCTCAAAGGACATTCTGCTCCCAGAGACCACCGAGAAGATTTGCATGCTGATGGAGCATGCATTTGCCATGGGGGACATAAAGGTTGATCTCCTCTGTTGCATCGCACTCCTTAACTCCCTCAGTGAACATTTCCCTCATGCACACTCCATCATTTTCCATGACATCACTGCTTTGACTGAGTCTACACCCTATACCTCAAAAGATATTTACTGTTTCCTGGAGAGCAAACAATCCTTGCTCAAAAACGACCAGCATGGTGAATCCCAATACACCATTGCCTTGCCACATGTGCCAACCCAGTGAAATCATCTAATCCACCCATTTGTGGAAACCCTGTTTGCAAGAAATCTGGTCATACTACCAAATATTGTATCAAACCTGGGGGGGGATGGCTGGGAAAACAATTGATGAGTCCAAAGCTACCTGGAAACTTATGCTCAAGAAGAAGAGGCAGTGTACCGGCTCTTATAAAGTTCCAGTGACTGTGAAAGATGCCAATGGATGTGCCTTCACCATGATGATTGACTCCACCCATGTGCCATCACCTTCCCCCACTCCAGAATTCGCCAGGCTAGCTGCTGATCCCCTTCCCATGGCTACAATTGATGAAGTCAAATATGAGGGTTGGTTAGTAATTGAGGAGGAACCTGTCACCTCTGTCAACTGGAATGAGTATCACACCATGACCATGGAGGATGCACTCACTGTTGAACCTTTGAACCAATCAAACTGCAGTCAAATATCCCTCATGGATTTTCTCTTCATAGTCAATACAGGCACAACAGTTCACATATCACCTGACCGTTCTGACTTCCTCTCCCTATGTCCCATCCAACCCCACTCAGTAACAGGCATAGGGGGATCTTCCATCACTGCTATAGGCATAGGTGACATCAAACTGAGGGTGGCACATCAATCAACTTATGTAATGCCCTCTACATCCTGAATGCAATGGTCCACCTGATTTCCATCAGATCCCTCACTGAGGACTCAAATGCCATAGCCCATTTCGACTCTACCTCCTGCTGGATAACTAACAAATCCACCAGCACCCTCATTGCCAAAGGCCCACAACTTTCCACCAAGAAACTCTATGCGCTCACCTTACACTCTATCACCTTACACTCTATCACTGCTGACCATGCCTTCACTGTTCATGGTTCACCAAACCTTGAAACCTGGCATCATTGCCTTGGTCATGCCAACTACCAGTCTCTATGGGACATGGCCAAGAAAGGTACACTCACAGGTGCACCAATCTCTTCCACTTTAAGACCACCCAAATGTGATGCATGCATCCTTGGCAAGCTGACCAGGACTCCAGTTCCCAAGAAGCGCAAGGAGGGGGAGGGGCATAGAGCAACAAGGAAATTAGAGAAGGTTTGGGTCAACTTATCAGGCCCACATGATGTCAAGTCCCACACCAGGAATGAGTTTGTTATGGACATAGTGGATGATTGTACTTCATTTCCCTGGTCTATACCACTCAAAAATAAAAACGATGCATTTCCCAAACTCAAATCCTGGGAGTTAGCATGGGAATCTGAAATGGGTCTGAAGTTCAGGATGTATATCACAGACAATGGTGAACTGAAGTCCAATGAAATGGAACCCTGGGTCAAATTTTGAGGGTCAACTCAACATTTCATGGCACCACATACATCTGCCTATATTGGGCATGTCAAACAAATGCATCGGATGATTATGGCAAAAGCACATACTATGCAACTTTACGCTAACCTGCCACCATACTTGTGGGACAAATTTTACTTAATCACAGTTCATGTCCATGCCAGAACTACTACACACTCACTAAAAGGGGTCACACCTTGGGGACTTTGGCACAGATGCAAACCTGACTACTCATACCTGCACAAAATTGGTTGCCACACATTTGTTCTAATTCTTAACAAACACACCCCAAAATCCTGGAACAAGCAATTGAATGCATCCTTATTGGATACAAGCCCAAAATGAAGGCCTACTGCTGTTACAACCATAGTATATAGCTCATACCATGTCCATTTCATTGAAAGTCATGAAGGCCACATTCCATCAGCCCTGAATACACAACTGGACAACACCAATCCTAATCTCAATGATACCACTGCCTCAACACTTATTCTTCCACATGATGATGATGACGCTGGGGCTAGAACCTCTCATACCTCCCACACCTCCTAATCCAGACATCACCACACCACCAGTGGCCAGACCCCTGCATCGATACCCATACCAACTGAACAAAACCCGACTGGTGGACCTTCCACTACATGCACTGAGGCAGCAGTTCAAGAACCCAAAGAGAGCGTGGCTCATGAAATGCGCCAAGAATGTTGGGCTGCCAAATGTACCAGACCCCTGGATGATCACCCAGCCCCTGCAGATGGCAATGACACCATTAATGAACTTCAGCTTGTGTTTGAGAACCTTGATCTTGGCGATCAGGCACACAAACTTCTAGCTATGATCTCAGAAATGACAGATTTTGATCTGGAGTCACTTCAATTTGAGGATGCTTGGGATGAGGTGAAGAACTTGGTAGACACAGCATGCTGGGAGGCAGGGTATAGGGATGAGTTGAAATCTCTGAAGGACATGGGGGTCTATAAACTCATTCCCCAATCTGAAGTCCCACAAGATAAATGTATCCAAAAGGGGAAACCAGTATTCCACATCAAATGGATTATGGAATGAAATGGGACAGGCAGTCAGATGGAAGGTGCACCTTGTCTTTAAAGGTTTTGAGCAGATCTATGGTAAGGATTACACCAAAATGACCTCACCTACTGCATGCATGAAATCCTGGAGAATTCTTCTCCATATCGTGGCCTCCTTAGGCTGGGATGCCCAACAGATCAACGTAAAGATGGCATTCCTTTATGGCCTCATACCCAATGACAAAGTACAATACATGCAACAACCCACTGGTTTTGAGGAACTTGGGAAGGAAGATTGGGTATGGCAGCTGCAACACAGCTTATATGGCATGAAGCAAAGTGGCCGCATCTGGAACCAGACACTCAATGCCCAAATGATTGAATGGGGGATTCACCCACCTTTTGTGTGAGTCCTGTACCTATTTCCACAAAACTGACTCAGGATTGTGATTGCCGCTGTTCACGTTGACGACTATTTAGCAATCACAGACTCTAAGGGCAAGAACAAGCACTTCAAGGATCAGATGCACAAGGTGTGGACCATTTCCAATTTGGGAACTGCTCACTTTATCATGGGCATTGCGGTGACTTGGAACAGGACAACTCACACTGTTGCACTCTCACAGATGGCTCTCATTGATGTATCATTGAACAATTTGGCCAGAAGGATGCCCACCTGACATCTGCTCCCCTCAAGCCTGGATCCAAACTTCAGTGTCCCAATTATGATTTAATTTCCCCCAATGTGAACTTCAGCTCAGTAAATTACCATATTGATCCCTCGTTGGTTGTCTACTCTACCTAGCAATTTCCATGCATCCCGATATTTCACATGCAGTTCAACAACTATCTCAGTACCTTGACTCATATTCCTTTGACCACTGGAAGGTGGCCCTTTGACTTGTCTGCTACCTTAAGGGGACTTGGAACCTCAAGTTACACCTTGGGGGTGACCTTCCCATCATGCTTCATGCATTCAGTGACTCTGATTGGGCTAACTGCCTTGACACCTACTGGAGCATTGGTGGATATGTCTGCTCCCTTGGATCTGGAGCCATATCCTGGGCTGCCGGGAAGCAAAAGGTCATCACTGCATCATCCTGTGAGGCTGAATATATTGCAGCATTTGAAACTGCAAAAGAATGCATTTGGCTGTGTACTTTACTTGACACCATTGGCTACCATCAAACTTATCCTACTACAATCTCCTGTGACAACACCACAACCAAGACCCTTTCTGAAGATCCTCTTCTACACTCCTGCATCAAGCATATTGACATCAAATACCACTTCCTTCACAAACATGTACAATCAGCTGACTTACGCCTTACCTACATTAACACCAAATACAATGTTGCCAACATGTTTATGAAAGCCTTGGAAGTTAAACAATTCACCTATCTTCAAAATTTCCTGGGTCTAAAATGAACTGATTCCATGTGAGGAGGAGTAACCATGGTGAGGAGGAGTGTTGAGAAACACACCCTGGAATGACACACATCAGTATTTGATGTGTGTCTCATCTTTAGCACAGCCCTTTGATGTGCACAAACAAACATCTTGTTTTATAAAGCAGTAATACTGGGGAGATACTTAGATGTTGGATTAAAGAGTGTAACTACTGCCTGCCAGCTGGCAGGCATGAGGCTGTAGCCAAACAGTAACAAATAGGTATGTAAGGTAGGAATGAACTAAGAGGTTTCCATAGAGTATGAACAGTAAGTAGGGAGATGTATATACCTGGAAGTTGTCCCCTTCCACACATGGATCCCATCCCCTTCTTGTAGAGAGAACCCGCATGGTCTTAGCTAGGGTGTTGCCCTAACAGGTTGCTCATGTTTATTCACTGGTTTGACCATAACATTGGGCACATATTGTTGCTAGAACAGTCTGTTAGAATGTGTCTGTTGTGAGGTTGTCAATGCCCCTAAGCATAAAAGTATATAATCAAAAAAAAAAAATTTAAGGGCTCATGGGCTGGATTAACTAACCATCCCTGTATGGTAATTTGAACACATGACACCCCGATATGCTGTACTGGAGCTTGCTGTCATGAATATAATGCTAGAAGATTCACTCACCATTCAAGTGAAGAAAATGCTGCAGAAATGTGCTCATACAATGTTATCATGCCAGGAAATGCCAGCTCAGTTTGTGGCAACTTTTCTGATGGATTATGAAGACCATTTTATATTGCAAGCTGTTCTGTACCAGTTTTAAGGCCTCTATCAACAAACAGAATGCTATGAATTTTCAACAGTTAGCAATATCAGCAGTGATGCATGTAATACAAAGCTTGATAATGACCAACAAGGAGACAATGAAGAACACAATTGTAATCTTGAAGCTGGACAAGATGCTGATAGTAATCAACAGCTACGTGTTGAAGAACAAGAGGTCTCGATCAATATAGGTGCAGACAGTGTCTTGACGAAGCAATCTTCTTATGTATAAAACACATAAGGGAAAGCGGATAGAAGATGGGGAATGTCACGCTTCAGAACATGCTCCTGAGGTAGAGGATGATGCAGAGGTTGAGGATATACAGGAGATGCTGTGCACGAAAAATAAAAAACAAAGAAAGCATGAGTTGTTATCAAGCCATGATATTTTCCATTCACATTACCTCTCTGTTCGGAATCCTGCATCTCTGGTTCCAATTGGTCCCTCGATTCCACGTCGTGACAGTCAAAAGTACATACTGTCGGCTAATGCTAATGTTGTTGTTCAAACCTTGGCGAAATGCTGCGGACTTGCGAGAAGAATATAACTGTTGGAGTGATGCATTGAATGCATATATGGACACCATTTCTCATATTCAATCCGTGCAATCATGCAAATCCTGCATGAATGTAAGGATAATCGTAACGAACATCTTACACGAAGACGTACCTACGACATATTGAGTGAGACAACGCATACAATTGAGAGACTCACTGAACAAGGAACGTTCACTTTAACCACAACCAGCATCATACTTAACGTAGATACCGACGAGGAAAAAAGACAAACGTAGCGTGCTTTTCGGCGACAGCGCGCTTCGAGAGTTATATTTCCCTGCCAGTGAGAACGATATCAAGCTCGGACCAGTCATGTGACTTTTCGATTCCTTGAGGCTTGCAGTCATGTACAATGGTATCGGACTCACCACCCCTCGCGGAAGGTGCGCAACTTTTACTCCTTATAGTTTCCTACGCTCATGGATATACTAGTGGAACAAACGGCTATGTGGTCCGCAATCTCTCAACCCTTCGCTCATACGAGCCAGCACAGGACCGTGCCAGCGCATGGGACTCTGCTCCACCCAAACATCGAGAGCCAGACGAAGCTATTCTGGAACACGAGCGAAAACGTAAGGTCGAAGTAAAATGTTTGGAGCTTCAGCTCAAGCTCGAGGACGATGGGTACGGTTGTTAAACTATCACTTACAGCACTGCAATTCAAGCTCTGTTCTAAGCGTCGACGAGGACAAAATCGAAGAGCAAGTCAGTGCACGTCGCACTGAACTGCTCGCAAACCTCGCTGCAGTTACGCCCAGTGCCAAAAGCCTCAAGCCTTCCGACACCCATGGCCTTGCTCTCGCTAAAAAGGCAGAACTGAGCAGGATGGCACTTGCATTCGGCACACGAAGAGACTACCAAGAAGGAGAAGCCTTTGATCAGGAGAAGCAACAAGAAATCAAGATGAGGAAAATAGCTGAGCGTGAAGAGCGGGACAGGAAGAAAGAGGAGGAACGTGCCAAGTATCAAGAACAAAAGGCAAAATGGGAAGCTGAAAAGAGAGAACGCGATAGGCTGAGGCGCAGGGAGGAAGATAGGTTGAGGAAAGAGAGGGAGGATAACGCCTTGAAGCGTAAAGAGCGCATGCCTCCCCCTCCCGTTCCTCCTTCTCGGCTAGAAAGAGAAAGAGAAAGACCTGGAGACCGCCGCGAATCCTACCGCGACGAGAGACGGAGCAGGAGTAGGAGCCCCTCTCGGCGTCGGGACAACCGTCCTCCTGGAAGAGACAGGAACCAACTTCGAGATCGCTCCCGACCATCGCCCAGCCCTTCCCCACCTCCTCGCGCTCGCCGACGTTTTACATCTCGTTCCTATTCACCTTCACGATCACGATCCCGATCTCCTCCATCTCGCAGCAACCGTCCACACTCCGGCAGCCCACCTCTTCCTTCCCGTCGCGAACGCTCTGCTACGCCGCCTTCGCTACGTCGCGGACGTGGGCGTGAGCGCTCTATGTCGAAGTCGAGATCGAGATCACCAAAACGACCCGTTGAAGCCAGGATGCCGCCTCGTCCAGCCCCTCCGCGTGGGAGGCCTGAAGACGGGGATGTTCGTGCTGGTGGTGCTGGGAAACGGAGGTCTGTCACCCCGCCTGCACGCAGGCGGAGAAGCCGTTCGGTGTCCACGGGGTCATCCATGTCTGTTAGCACTCGCTCCAGCGCTTCCAGAGGGCGTAGTGTGAGTCGCGATAGAGACTAGGCCTTGCACACTTCCGTGCCTTGAGTAGGGATATATGATGTTGAGGACGCCATATGTGTAAGTATACTCGTATTCAAAAACCAGCCTCGTACAGGCTTATGTTGTGTTTCCATGAGCTGTATCTCGCACTTTACGAAAAAGTAGTTGGCTGTATATAGTTCGGTTTCTTTATCGCAGCTTGATCGTGAATCGTGATCATAAGCGTCTTTTCTGCTACTTGGTGCAACAAGCAGTTCTTGCCACAGCTTTTCTGTCATGACATTTTTTATATCGTTCGGATCTGGACTCCTGGACTGCTGTTCCTGCTCCGTATAAAAGGCACGCCAATTGAAGGTAGTTTGTATATAATTGTGTCACCACTCTACTCAGACCTCGTTGGTCTGTATACCCACAAAAGCTTCACTGACACAATGATGCGCGGAAGGCCCCTTCCTGCAGCCTTGAGGGCACAACGGGGATTCCACCCGATTAACGGCGTCCGTTGGGTCCTTCAAGTGTGTACGACCGGTGTGCACCATTTTTCAACCCTCCGACAGCCAAGCGGTCCCTCTACGAGCTACCAAGCCGTCACCCACCCATCCACTGCACCGTCTGACGCGACAAAGGACAAGCTCGCCCGAGCCTCAGCGTACCTCCTCCCGGTGTACGCTCGACCAGACTTGATTTTATCCCACGGAAAAGGCTCGTACGTCTGGGATGTAGACGGGCGCAAGTTCCTCGATTTCAGTGCGGGTATCGCGGTCAATGCGTTGGGACATGCTGACGAGGGTGTTGCCCAGGTTGGCTGCTTTTTCAAAAAAAAAAAAGTTGTTACCGACGTCTGATTTCTTCATTGCTATATATGACAGTGTGTATCTGAACAAGCCGGCAAACTACTTCACACGAGTAACATATACCACCACGAGTGGTCAGGGAAACTAGCGGAGTTGCTCGTCTCCCTAACGCAATCCGAGGGCGGCCTCGGATTCCCAGCACAGTCACTAACACACCCGGGTGGCGCAAAAGTATTCTTTGCCAACTCGGGAACTGAGGCGAATGAAGGTGCACTCAAGATTGTGCGTAAGGTAGGGAAAGACCGTTGGGCAGCCGACGCGCCGGGTCGTACATGGGATTCGCCGGACTGCGGCAAGACGCGGATCGTGTGCTTCGAGGGGTCGTTCCATGGGCGAAGCATGGGTGCGCTTAGCGTGACGAGTAATCCCAAATACCAGAAGCCGTTTGAGCCCCTAATCCCCAATGTGGATGTAGGGCAGCTGAATGATCTCGAGGGGCTAGAGGGGTTGGTAAGTAAGGATACATGTGCAGTGATAGTTGAGCCGATACAGGGAGAGGGGGGGGTGAATGCGGCCAGTGAGGAGTGGCTGAGGGCACTCCGCAAGAAGTGCGATGATGTAGGAGCAATTTTGATATTTGATGAGATCCAGGTACATTCCTCTGGCTTGAATGATTGGATAATATGAAACTGATAGAAACGGTATAGTGCGGGCTGTACAGGACTGGGAAACTCTGGGCACATTCAGCGCTTCCTGTAGATTGCCATCCGGATATCGTGACGATGGCAAAGCCACTAGCGAATGGATATCCGATCGGTGCGGTTTTAATGAGAGATAATGTTGCAGCTACTATGACAGCCGGTGGGTAGTGAATTAGATATTGTGCGGAAAGGGGCTCTAACAAAGAACAACACAGGAACTCATGGGACTACATTTGGGGGATCGCCACTGGCATGCGCAGTTGGTCATCATGTCCTCTCACGGTTATCTTCTCAGACATCCACAATGGAAGTAATGGAAATGAGCAAATATCTGACAAGCAGATTGGAACGACTACCTAAATGGTTCCCGAATGTTCTACAGAAAGATGTCCGAGGACGCGGACTTATCTTGGGGCTTGGATTCAAAAATGTGAACTACCCTGTACGGGTAATGAGCATGGCAAGGGAACGAGGGGTGTTTGTGCTTACGGCTGGAAAGGACGCAGTTAGATTGGTACCCAGTTTAAATGTAAGAAGGGAGGAAGTGGACATGGCGGTGGATGTGATAGAGAGCTGCCTGGGTATGTTATAATAGGATGTGCATGTGAGAAGCCGGCGGGCATGGAGGGATTCGGACTTGTTATTTTGATAATCCTAGCAATCTGATTGGTCCTTGAAATATTCAAATACTTAGGCTTCACCACAAAGTTCCTCATTACTTCCCCCAATGGACAAACTTTCGTCACTGTCCCGCTTCAAGGCTTCCTGCCCTTTCCTCGGAAGAACCAAAACTTCTACTCTTCGTTCTCTATGTACTTCGACTTCTTCTAGGTTCCCCTCGCTCTCTGTCCTCACAGAGCGGGCGACCAAGTGCCCAGTAATGGGCCCCGCGCTTAACCTTCGTTCCAAGGAAATTGTCGCAGGGTACGCTAGCATCGCCGCCAGGGTCGATGTCGATCAAATTCATAAAGAACGTGGGGTCGTTCCTCCCCCGGGTGCAACTATTGAAATGTGCCCCCATGCCTCCGCGGCTCGAGCCGCTGCGTGCATGGCCGAGGATTTGGCTTCTGCCGCCAAAAAGAAAGCGAAAGTTGATGCGAGGGCTACTGCTGCCGCCGGTTGCCCCTTTCACCAGAATGTCGCTACAACCGCTGAACCACTAGTAGCCAAGGATAACAACGCCAAAGTGACTCCCACTGGGTTCGACTACGAGAGCTTCTATGTCAACGAGCTTGAAAAGAAGCACAAGGACAAGTCCTATCGTTATTTCAATAATATCAATCGTCTTGCAGCCAAGTTCCCTACTGCCCATACAGCCAATGTCAACGAAGAGGTCGATGTTTGGTGCGCTAACGATTACCTAGGCATGGGTAACAATCCTGTTGTTTTAGAGACTATTCAGTGTGTATATTTCTCTTACGCTGTTCATTCCCCTTCTCATAAGCATCGTTCTTTTTCAAGCCATGCTCTTGACAAATACGGCCATGGTGCAGGTGGTACTCGTAACATTGCTGGTAATGGTGCTATGCATCTCGGTCTTGAGCAAGAGCTCGCTGCCTTGCATCGCAAACCTGCCGCTCTTGTTTTTTCCTCCTGCTATGTGGCGAATGATGCTACCCTCTCTACCCTTGGCGCTAAACTTCCTGGTTGTGTCTATTTCTCTGACGCCATGAACCACGCTTCTATGATTCAAGGCATGCGCCACTCCGGTGCCAAACGGGTTATTTTCAAACACAACGATTTGGAGGATTTGGAAGCCAAACTACAGCAGTACCCAGAGGAAACCCCCAAGATCATCGCCTTCGAGAGCGTCTACTCCATGTGCGGCAGCATCGGACCTATTAAGGAAATATGTGACTTGGCCGACAAGTACGGTGCTTTGACTTTCCTTGATGAGGTGAGGTTTATTTAAAGTAGTGGTCCACGGTATACTGATGAACTTCTCACTAATAGGTCCATGCCGTTGGCTTGTATGGACCTCGCGGCGCCGGTGTGGCTGAACATCTGAACTATGATGCGCATAAAGCCGCTGGCGAAAGCCGCGAACCAATCAAAGGCTCTGTTATGGATCGCGTCGATATTATCACCGGTATGTCTCGATCCTTGACGCTTCATCTTCATCTATCTCTTACATCATTGACAGGCACTCTCGGCAAGGCATATGGCGCAGTTGGCGGTTACATTGCTGGCTCTGATGATTTCGTGGACATGATCAGATCTTATGCTCCCGGTTTCATCTTCACCACTTCTCTTCCTCCCGCAACGGTTGCTGGTGCTCGTGCTAGCGTGGTCTACCAGAAGAATTATGTCGGAGATAGACAATTGAAACAGGTCAATGTTCGTGAAGTCAAGCGCCGTTTCGCTGAGCTTGACATCCCTGTTGTGTGTGTATCATTTTACTACCTCCGCATGATTGTGTTTTCATACTCAATATCCATCCCCAGCCCTGGCCCCTCCCACATCGTTCCTGTCCTCGTTGGTGACGCTGCTCTGGCTAAAGCCGCTTCCGACAAGCTCCTCACAGAACACAACATCTATGTGCAGTCGATCAACTACCCCACTGTCGCAGTTGGCGAAGAGCGTCTGCGCATCACGGTCACCCCGCGGCACACACTCGAGCAGATGGAAAAGCTCGTTCGAGCTGTCGACAAAATTTTCACGGAACTCGAGATTAACCGTCAGCACGATTGGGAGGCTGTTGGCGGCCGTGCAGGTGTTGGCATTCCGGGTAATGGCAAGCCATTGGAAGAACCCATGTGGAATGATAGACAACTTGGACTTTTGGATGGGACTTCACCGAGGACATTGAAGAATGGTGATAAACCGGTTGTAGATGCCAAGGCTGTGGCTGTAGCTCGGGCTAGGTTCAACATTCTGCTTGGAAAGGTGGAGGCACCCATGCCCAAGAAGGTTCTTGATGGGCTTGCTGGGTTGCAGATGAAGACGGGCGGCGTTCCTGCTGGTGCTGGTAAAATGAGAGTCGGGGGTGCTGAAGACCAGATGCCTACCGTTACGCCGGCTGTCGCTGCCTCTGCTTGATCTGAATGTCCCTTTTTCTGTTCCTTATTTTTTATGAAGATTTGCTGTGCTCCTTTTTTTCGTTCGGAAAGATCGTTCACCGTCGTCGCTTCAAAAGTTGCTTTTCCACTCGGCGGCGTATGTACCTGCTGATCTATGTCCAGGAAGGAAGGTATTACTTAGATTCTTCGTGCAATTGAGGCAGAATTAAAATTATCAAATTGGTGACGTTCAGTAGGGTGTGCCCACAGCACCATGGCATATAGCGACCGCTGTTCCTGAGTTTCCGCACCGCAGCACTCCGTCCCCGAATATATAAGACGTCATCTGCTGCAATATCGAGTCCAAATATCTCGCAAAGTGCATTAGCCTTTTCTCGTTTGGCGAATAGCGTCGTGACTGGTTCGGAGAGTCTTCCTATTATCTATATAGCGCTCGAGAACCACACCCACCATACCAATCCTTCCCAAGTTCCTATCCTCAACCTCATTCGGCCTGAGTCGTCGAGCCAAAAGTGTTTGGAACAGATGACGTTGTCCCAGGAAAATCTATGATATACTGCACTGTCGAAGTCGACAAGATTTTGATGAAGGTGTATACAACCTTCCACATACCAGTCCGTGAGATACCCTGCTTCTGGTGTTGTACCTTTAAGTCTCATTCAGCATCTTCAGCTAAACAACCACCCTGTACCTTCGCTTTTGTCAGAAAAGAGTAAAGAACGAATAAAATAGATTGTTGGTACCTCAATCCCGGACGCGCGCCTCTAGCAAGACGATCATTTTCAGTGCGAGTCGTACGCACTACGACATTGTCGTCCACATTGACAACAGAATCGGCCGTGTGGCGGCACATCCGACGACATCAACTATATTATATACGTGACGTTGCTATGCTCAATCGGTTGTACGGAAAATCGTGTTCTTAAATGCGACTAGGTGGAGGCGGGTCAACAAGCAGGTTGTTGGAATCGACTAGACGCAATATCAGTTTTCTGTAAAGAAATCTGATGGTCTTGAGAAATGTAAGCACCTGGGCGGGAGAATAACTTGAATCATCTTGATCGACAGTAGGGTCCTCTGATGAGAAATATTTGTTGGGCATTCAACGTTAGAGTCCCATACATTCCAACTTGTTTGACTTTCGGATTTAGGATCCAAGTGATGCGACGGTGAGAGGACTGCATATGATTAAGTTTGGACGTATACTAGTGTCACGCTCTGTCTCTCTTGTCAATAGAACAAGTCATCGTCCTTAGTTTGGACGAGTAAGTTTGGACGAGTAAGTCAGTGTTAGCGGTCCATCGTTAGTCCACGACTGAGTCGTCTCCTCACACTCTCGACATCTATACGACGTTCCGGGATTCGCCGTCTCGACATTGAGAGTCTGTTATCACGCGCTTCAATCAGAGGTCTAGTGGAAATTTGGAAAGTTTGGACATTCATTCGCTGAATCTATACAACTTGAACTTGTGCTACCGCTACCTAATGCCAACAATTAGGTTAGACTTTACAATCATACCAATTAACTCACAATCCCATCATTCGATTCCTACCAAGGTACCTGCTTTCCAGCCCAGTCCCAGATCTTACCTCTTTGCTCCGTCGTCAAACCAGCAACAACATCGGCCACCCTCTCGGCTGCATCTTCAGGTTCAAAAAGCTTCTTCACGTTGGCTGAGCTCCAGAAATCCTTGGTGAGGTCTGTTTTCACAGTCCCCGGATGGACGCCTACGCAGATTGCTTGACTCTTGTTCATTTGGAGTTGGAGGTCAAATGTTTTCACTACTTGGTTGAGTGCTGTTTTTGAAGCGCGATATGAATACCATCCACCACCCCTGTTGTCATTAATGGATCCAACTCGAGCCGAAACGTGTACCCATTTGGCCGGCGCGTCAATATTATGCTTGAATTGGGCGGAAGGAAGGAAACGAGAGAAGTGTTTGATGAGCAGCAGATGAGAAATGACGTTGATTTGGAAAGTAGACGCGATTTGTTCGGCGTCTAAATCTTCCAGGCGTTTCTCTGGAACAAGGACTCCACCGGTAAAGAATGCTGTATGTATGAAAGAGTCGGACAGGTTGGAACGATCGGAGAGCAAGTTGGCTAGGACATCAGCGGCAGACGAGATGCTATCCTCAGAAGTAAGCTCAAGGTGAACGAGTTGTAGTCTCTTAGGGTCCACATCTTTGAGTGGGGCTAGGATATGAGCTTTCATAGTATCGGCACATCGAGATCGATGAGAGGCAAATACAGGAAGAGCAGTAGTTCGGAGGAAGTGTCTGGTAAGTGCGAGAGAAAGACCTCGAGACGCCGGACACACCAGAATAAATGGATTGGCAGACATGAAGCGACGACAGATCACGTGGGGCTCGGCTTTGAGGTGACACCAAAATCCTAGTACATTACTGTTATAAAATACATATGTAACGCACCCAAAGCAAGAGTATGACTAGAACAACATCGAACGTCCCTTCATTCATCATCCATCACCCGAATTTCCGAAGCCAAAGACCCAGCGAGGCGCTGCAGATGCGCAAATTCCTTCATATAACTGTTTTGCAATCGTTTGATAGCGCTTTCAAGTTCTGCAATATCTCTCAAAAGTCGAGTCCGACGAGGACCAGTATCCGTCCCTACTCGACGTTTCTTTGAAACTTGGTTAGGTTTCTCGTCCTCCTCTTCGTCCTCTTCCTCAATATCGTCCGGCTTACTCTTCTTGGCCGCCGCTTTACGCTTAGGCCGCCCTTGCCCTTCTGATGCTCCGTTCTCAAAATTAGGAAGGTTGGAATCTCGACGCCCAGCTAGATAAAGGCAAGTCAGTCAAAACGGACGATTGTTATGAAAACGGGCTTGCCAGCATGCCTCCCGCGGGGCGGGCCCGTGCTGTTGGAACATTTCTGATGAAGGGATTTACAGTGTTCGCACCGAGCGCCTGCGATTCCCTTGCAAGTTTTTTTGGAACGGACACAACGCTCACACGGCTGCGGAGGGTACACCGATGACATCTGTCTATAGTCAAAAGCCGTGAAAGGAAATTGTGACGCGAACGTACCGTGTATCCTTGTGGCTGCTCTATAACGGGTTCTTCTTCTTGAGTTTCCTCGGGTGGCCCTCCATGCTCACTTTTCTCGTCCTCTCCATCTTCCATGGACTTGTTGTTCGACTTGAACGCATCATCCAGGGTGTCAGCCAACTTCTTCACATGGCGTGGAGGCATAGTAGAAATACTTGGACTACTCGACATCGGTGATATTGACATATTGGCGGGCGGCTGACAAGAACGAGATGGAAGTGCGAGCCGTCACGAGATGTTGTAACTCACCTCTGCTCCTTTGGGATGCGATGTACAGTTATGTGTTTGAGCTTGAGCTTTCCGAGGGTCCGACATATACTTTCAAATGGCCTACAAGACTTCGGGGATATCGAGAGTCATAAAGGTGGCCACACGCCTCGATCGAATGGATGTTTAAGGCGTTCGGTGGCGGGTTACGTAATGGTTCGTTGCTTTACGTATCGGCGTTGGCAGAAATTCCCACCACGAGGAGACTGACCCTGGCCGCCTTGGGCGGAAATGAAATGTGAAATGAACGAGGATTCGAGTTAGCTGAAAGTTTCAGCGAACAGAAAGAGGAGCTGAACCCTCAACAAGGGTAAGAAGTCACAGGGTGAGTTGTTCGGACTACGAGTGCCTGTCGAGACGTCGAAGGTTACAATTTTAGGATATGTGCCATGCTCCTCTTGAGGTTTACGATGAACGCTTTGGTTTCCAAACTCGCTGTTCGCGATCAACTTGCGATCAACATAAACCTCGGTTATTTGGTTCCAATGAACTTGCCAAATACAAACACCTAACCTCTGTCATCTCAACCTCGACATGTTGCATGCTTCCCGCCATAGGGTCCTTCAATTAAGACCGACCTTTCTGACCGTGTTTTCCAGAACTCCGAATCTCCAGTTAAGGACTATTCGCACGAAGGGCGGTACTGGTTTCTACACTGACGCCATAAGGAGGGATGAACGACTATTAAAGGTACTTTTGGTTACCTACGTCGTTGGAAACGAGTTAATTCGTGGTTCGAGCCTTACAGAGACTAGAGGCCCAGCTGGCCAATGTACAAGCCAAGATCAAACGGGACGAGGCAGAAGCTTTGGAAGTTATGAAAAAGCATCATGACTCGAAAGCTGGCCTAGAAGGCGTGTATGATGTTGACAGTACGCATATCATTTCACTATTGGCTACTTTGTTTCAGCTCAGCTCTACTGGTATCAAAGATCATAGTTTTTATTTCTGGGAGAAAGTCTTATCAGCGGAGGATCGCAGGGACTTAATGTCCTACGGCATACGTTCCCGTAAGCCAGTAATTTTCTGCTCCTTTACCTGACTCACTCCACGCCAGTGGACGAACTTTATGCTACCTATCAAGCCGCGCAGGGCACCATGACCAAGCCGCCTTATCCAAGCGTGGAGCATCTTGAACCAAGGCTACGATTCGCTCACCAGATGTACAACAGTATTCCGGAAAGGATCTCAAAAGATGCGCTCGCCAAAGCGAGATCCCCACTTCCAAAATGGTTTTGATTCAACATGCAAAAAGATAACTTTATTCGGATACGCAATGGACAGCACCTGGTGTATTTACAGCACGCAATTTATTCTGTTTCGAAGTTTTCTTCTTCCTCGTTCCACCCCAACATTTCTGGTGCAATTCCCAGCTGCATAAGCATTGTCCCAAGAGTGTCTTGTCTTTTCTCCTCTTCGTCCTCGCATTCGGCGGGACCTCCGCAGTTGGTCGCCTCCCTATCATCCGCCCCAGAATTGGGAACTACATTCCAACCCCAGTTCCGTTCTTTCTCACCAGACATTAATTCCTCACTCCAGCCCCATCCGCCTTCGAACGATCCTCTGCCTGGCTTGGTCTTCGAACCTCCGTCATCGCTGTTTCCATAATCTTTGACAAGGTCCCAAACCTCCCAAGCAACTTCCCTGCCAGCCTCCGTCCATTTTCTCAGCAGGGTCTTGAGCGTCACTTCATCATCATCCCGTTTAACTTTGACTGCTCGTTTTAGAATTTGTAACTTGCGTTCCTGCGCTTGAATAGTTGGAGTGAGCCGAACTGAAGGGATGACCTTTAAAGAGGCGTCTGGAGAGAGGGGTGATTTGAACTGCGCTGCGGCTCGTTGAGTGCGATCTCTTTTTCCCCCACCAATCATCTCGCTTTCGACCTTCATGTGGTCAAGCACTTGGGTTGGGACCATCACTCGCCGACTGTCTGTCCCTCGCACCGGTGAGCGGCCTCGCTCAGGTAGATCCTCTGCGACGCTTAGTTCTTGTCTAGACCGTTTAAGGACAGGGGAACGAAAAGGCGCTGTTAGTTTTCGATACTGCTGCTTCTGCGAAGCAATTGTTAAACGTTTCGGGTTTGGCAGATCACGTTTCTTCGCAGTGAATTAGGTGGTGAAAGAAAGTTGTCTAGTCATGGACTCACGAAAAGTCCTACTTCTAGTCTACGGCTGGGATCCGTAATCTGCCCTGTAGAAGAGACAGAAACTGCCACAGGCGGAACATGAGCGTTTTGGTCTCGAACTGATGACGTCGAATCTGTATCGACGTCTTCGCGTTCACGTTTGCGTTTCCCGACCGTTGAACACAGTTGGGAAACCTGAGCGAAAATGCGTTATGACTATCAGGGGGTGCAAGCAGAAAAAATAAGTTATACGCTTACTGCTTCCTCGTGGTGCTCATATTCTTGCGTGAATCCAATCGCCGGAACAGACGTGTGGTCCTAAAAACATATCTTCAGCTACTGATATCAACACTTACGGGGTCCGATTCTACCTCAATGTCCATCGATAATGTTGGCTTGCTGGGAGGAGATGACTGCGGCAAAGGTGTCATTTCCAGTGAAGAGACGGGTAAGCTTGACTGGATCGGTGCCGATCGCTGAAATGTAAGTCAGTGTTCATGTTCGTCACGCCCTGCTATGCAACCACGTACGTTGGCATTATGCAACATGTCTGGTTCAAAATGCTCAGCAGCAGAATGCA
Organism: Tricholoma matsutake; assembly: GCA_026075535.2. Lineage (NCBI taxonomy): Eukaryota > Fungi > Basidiomycota > Agaricomycetes > Agaricales > Tricholomataceae > Tricholoma > Tricholoma matsutake. The sequence continues at coordinate 7,151,235 of AP026543.1, read as the reverse complement.
ACGATTGCACTCCAAGTGTCGTCACAGAAGATAATGGCGCCGATAAGAAAGACCCGAGAGGTTGATCTTCCATCAAAATATCAGGACATGAAATCGTTAGCGGAGAGGCATGTTCGAAGAATCTAGGTTCTGGGGTTGACAGCATCGGAATAAGTGTCTCCGAATCATCATTTGTTACCTGCTCCGGGATAAACTGTTATCGAACGGGATGTGCAAGGTTGTGGAAGGTTAAATCCGTACCTCTTCCATCGAGTAAGGGCTGTTGGTTGATAAAGGCATGACAGGAAGGCACGGAGCATGGGAAGGGGACGACGTGGCGTCGAAACAATCGTTCAGAAAATGCAAATGGTCGCGCTGATTCCTATCTTCTGTTATGGGGGAAGTGCATATGCCACCTGTTTCATTCTGAACGCTTTCCAGTTCGATCTGAAACTACGAAAATAAGTCGTTCGTTTGGAGCGCGGTGCAGCCTGAGGGCCTACTTCGTTTAAAATGTATCCTGATTTGTCAGGCTGTGAATCATCGGGCGGTTCTGATGCTTGTGAGGATGCTAACGGAGAGGAAGAAAATATCTGCAATGGGCTTGAAGAGGGAGGGGATGAGGCTACATCAAGCGTCACAGCGTGTAAAAGTGAAGAGGAGAATTCAGGAATTTCGGATACAATTTCATGCGAAGTATAAGTAGATCCGCTGAATGCTGGTGATTTTTGAGGAGAGGTTAGAAATGTGTCTCGGGGTGCATCATCGCAATCTTTCGTCAGTCGTTTATCTAAGGGCGATGGAAGCATCGGTGGTGGTGTAGAACACGCTTGGGTATACATGGAATGCAAAGACTGGATAAATGCTAAATCAGAACGTTAAAACGCAGCGTGAGGATAAGTTCACCCACATTTGACCGTGAAACAGAACACTTGACATGGACGGCCTCCTGGACACCAGCATAAAAATCTAATTTGTTTAAACACGGGCTCTCAGATTCATTGCGTATCACAGCTTCCGTCGGATCTCTTAGTACTGAGTTAGGGGTTTCCATAAGCAACATCGAGGCAGTAGGAGATCCAGTGTGGTTGTTGTCGTCCACCTGTGAAAGTTACGATTTGAGAGACAGCGAGACCGGATAATATTAATCCTAACTGTATAATTGAAATTTTTGACCAAGGAGGAGGCCGGATTTACAGCACATAAAGATGATGGCGAGAAAGCAGGTGAAGGAGAGTCATGCGCTGATAGCACAACCTTGGTTGGAGACTAGATATATGCGCATTTAGAAAGCTGCATGCACAACGGATTCATGGTATTGCAAGTAGAACTACATTTGAAGCACTTGAATCTCCGAAACAACGGTCCATAAGCATGTTTTCAGTCGTTAGTATTACTGCCCCCTAAACATAGATTGGATTTTTGAATTAGTCGCGTAAATTTCTGGTTCTGGTTCCATATACGTACATGGGAGTTAGACTGAGTCAGTTCATCCATTGGACGAGATTTGACAAATAGTGCGACAGGAAGATAAGAACTTAGAACGGGAGTAAGTACTTAAGTATGAGTTGTGGACGCGTTGCGAGAATAACGACCACGTGATGCGTGGACAGTGCGCAAATGGAGTTGGCCCTCTTTAGCCAACTTTGATCCTGATTCAGGCTCCTAAAACCAGCTCTCTCGTGTCGTTAGAAGTGGGCGTAATCCAAGTACAATATCAGAAAAATTTGAGCTGGCAAATCAGCAAGAGGAAACCCAATTCTAGGGTCAGGTTTCACCAAGGGAAAGCGTTCGTGATTTGTGTTCAGACTCCTGCTGGCCATGTTTCTTGGAGGATGCATCTATAGTCGCTGATAACTTGTCTGGCGAGTTCATGTCCATGTCTAATAGTAACTCCTTCCCAACATCGTTTGATGTCGACAAAAGGGAGGACCGATTGGCAGAGCTTGCTGAAACATTTTCTAGTTGTTCATATTATTATGTCTATAGAATTCGTGTTATACAACCTCGAATGCATAACACACTGTATCATTTTCTTCCGGTTTGTGGCCGAACACGAGGGTCACCTTTCTCGCTTCTTTTTCGCAGTTTTTCCTGACGCTTGCTTGGGGCCACCTTGTCAGATGTGTCGTCAGCGGATGTTTGGGGTATCGAGCGTCCAAGAAACATCGGAGATATTACAGAGGACCAAAGCTTGTAGACAGCATACATTGGGATCTGTCCCAGATCTTGATGTCTGATCTCCAATAAGAAAAGTGGTTGATGAAGGACGCACAACCATGTATAACCACCAAAACCATTCACCAAATGCACCGCTTCCAATCTGGCATGTCCCTGCAAACATTTCACAAGTCTGTATGACGAGAGGAAAAGATAACAACTGACATGTGACATATAAAATGTCAAAGCACCACTCCGTTACGCCCGTTTGACTGAGGTCCTCTCCGTACGAGATCAAAGTACCAGTGGTAGGATCTCGCCTAGTAGTACCTATTTTGACTAGGTAGTTCGAAAGGAAGAAGGCTGGAAAGAAAGTGACAATGTAGATGGCCAAGGACCCCTTAGAAGGGGGGAGTGTGTCCTTTCTCAGTAGGAAACGAAGCACGAGGGAAATGATGGTTGGGACGATCATGCCGAACTTCAGCGTTTTAATGGCTGTTTCGTTTTGATTTGCTAAGTAAATCCATTGACACGATTATTCAAAGAAATATATGTCGCAGTTACACACCGATACGTTTCGCAGAGGCATGCGCCATACTTTCGAGGGTACGCGGATTCAAGTGTTCAAAGGAGCTTATTGCACGTGCTTATCACAATTTTAGAGGCCGCGGCTCCTTGTACTCATCCATCATGAAATTGTATTGAACATAGTGCCTTGCCGCTCGTTTCCGACTTTCTCTGAACGGTAGCTATCATGCTCAATTCAACGATCACCGTGCTCTTCTTAACGCTATCCGAATCCGACCATTGTGACAAAGTTAACATCGCTCAAAGCTTTGAATTGACGTCCTGATATTGTTGTTCAAGTTCCATGCATCTTGATCTGTTGTAGGTCCAACATCTCACGTCAGGTAAAAAAATACTCCGCTCCCGGCTTCACCATCAACGGTGTTGTTGTTCTTGATTTGGCACCGGTACACCGTGGCCACCGCTTGCCCAGCGATTCCCTCTTACTAGACTGTCTGCAGAATGCCAACGATCATTTACTAGTTGTTGTCTAGGACAATTACTTCGTGCCTGGAAACTCTCGCCTCCAAACTCATGGCAACCGAGCCAGTGGACGGTTGAATAATTACTTGGCTAGGGATAAGTTGTTGGCATTGTATTTGGTTTATCCCTACGACGGAGCTAGGATAGACTATAAGAGGATGCAGAACTTGCTGGCTGCTCGGTAGCTGGTTCTCCCTTTTTTTTCTCTACTGCGAGCAACTTAGTTGTTCAACAGAGCTTTTGATGTACGTCCTTGTTCAGCTACTGGGTCTATGTTAATTTTTTTTACAGACCTTACAATGGCCTTCTATCAATCTTTTTTACGAACACATCTCCATCCACCTCACGTTGATGCAAGTTCATCCTCAGATTCGGTAGTCACTCCAAACCATTTCACTGATGGATTCAGTGACTCTTCACCCGCTACTTCCTTTGAGCTTCCCGAATGCTCTCCACTTCGTTGGACTATGGCAGAGGTCAATATGCGGGACGACACGGACACCGAACGAAAATCAGAAGATCCGGAATCTCAAACATCAATTTCTAGTTCTTCTTTTGACAGGCGTCAGCAGGAAGCATACCAGTCACTGGCAAGCTCCCAAGACATGCAGTCGCAACCTCAGGAACCCCTTGAATTGACAGTGACCGCACCTTGGGAAGACATTGCTTCCTCGCAAGCCTGTACTAGCATCAGGGGTCCAAGTTTGTTGTTCGGCAGTGGCAGTTCTACCTTCGAATTAGCGCAGCATCACCAGCAAGATGACCCCACGGAGAATAACGTCTACCCCATGGCTGACTTCGCTATGTCCCACCAGAAGCGGGTTCTTAATGCTATTGCTGAGGACGAAGCAGAGGAACGTCAGTCTCCTCACAAGAGACCTCGTGGAGATCAGGATGCTAGCGAGTACGATGCAGATCGTGATGAGGAGGAACCGAGTGGAGAATTCCAGTGCCCTCATTGTTCGCACAGTTATAAGCACAGGAGAACTCTTGTTCGGCATCGCCGTTCCATATCTCAGTTGAAGTGTCTAGATCTCACTGCAGGTCCCCTGAATGTTTACTCCTGTTCTGTCGACCACTGCGCGGAGTCTTCTTGCCGACTCGACGTAATAAAGAGGCATGTCAAGCGCATCCACAAACGCACATGGGAAGTCAGTGATAAAACAAGAAAAGCATATACTGTCGAAAGGTTGCAGGAGATGATGGCCCGTGAAAACTAAGTCAGTCTAGACTCGCCGCATACTGCTCTTGCGCCTACACGATTGTTGAAGTCTTTTTCATAGCTGGTAACAATTGTCATTTCGACTGCTCCGTCGTGTTTGGCATGATGAATACCTCATGCGCCGACGCAAGCATATTCTTGCTCAAGTCATCCTTTATACTTTTGCTTTTCTTACAATGGCAGTCATTAGACAATTATACATCTTAGAGTCCATCTTTTAATATAATTGATTTTGCGTAATTTATACTACACGCCACGATGACGTTACTTTCAAGTTAGATGTTTCCACCATGGGCGTACATGTAGTACAAGGAAACAGGAGGAAATGACTGCTATATGATTGTCCATCGTCGAAATTAAGACTGCCATAGTGCTGTCATAGTGCTGTCATTTCAAATTCCCGCTAGTGGGTTCTTGGGGTGGCAGTGAAAAACCGGCTCGATAGTGGTGTTTGTGAACTCCAAATCCAAGGGGGTGGCGGGACGGGAATCCCGAACCAGACGTAGGGGGGTCCTGCCGGAGGCTGAAATATATTTTTTGACCATGGTGAAAACGACGCCAAGAGGCGTCATTGAGCGCTGGTTTGTTCGTTGTCGTCCTTCATTGTCGTCTGGTGTTGTCTGCCGTCCCTGTCGCGTCCTGTTGTTCATTGTTCATTGTTCGTTCAAGTCGTTCCCTGTCCCTCTCACTCTGTATCGTTCATTATTGTCTGCTGTTGTTTGGCGTCCCTGTCGCGTCCCGTTCGTTGTCCCATGCCCGTCGCATCCCATTGTCCATTGCTAAGAGAACATACTACGGGTAGTGGTCGACGTCAAGTTTGCGGAACTCGAAGATTACTGTTAGGTCAGACTCCAAACCAGTCGCAGGGCGCGGTAAAAGAAATTTATTCCCACAATACTTTTTCCGAGGTTCAACCGAAACTTCAACACACTATTACCGCGCCCTAGCGACTGGCACAACTTGTAATTCCCGCTACTTTAGTAGTGGGTTTTGTTACCATGTAGAAAAAAGTGATCGACGTGGGTTTTGCATCCATGTGATTGACACGTGAATTTTCGAAAGCTGATTGGTTGATAAATTCAGAAAGGCGATCAGCTGTTCCTTTTGAATTGCTGACAATTTCGGCGCGAGGGTCATCAGGCCTCTGCTGCGTGACTCAAGACGAGTGTAGCGTGAACAGAGGTCCGCCAAAGCGGACCCCAAAATGAATAGGCGATGATGCGAGCATGCTAACACAAGACTTAAACCACATACGAGTATCTACGCAAAGACCATTTGACTACCAGAATCGTGATACTACTTAGTTCCAAAACAAAAAGAGAGGGAAGTGGTGGGTGGGCCGCGAAGAAATTCAAGCGTTCCGAAAACTGTTCGATAACGCCTGGATCCGCCCGAATAAGGAGTTAGCGACGAGAGGGGCACTGACATTACTACTCACTGCAAGGATCCAACTGGTAGTGGAAGCGACTGCTGAGAGATAATACCAGTTGAATCCTGTAAATGAGACCCTAACTGAGCATACAACTTATAAAGATTAGTGAAAACCCTCACGATGTAGGTAGCTGTTGAGATGAAGCCTCGATGCGAAGCCTTGTTCAACAACTAACTGTAAGAGTGAGAGCTTGAACCAACAACGAGCGCGAAGCGCTTACCTGTGTTGCTTGTGGATGAGATGGGGGTCAAAAGGAAGCAACACAGGGAGTCTCCTAATCGTGCTGGAACCTTTTACAGCCTGACATCTGCTAGCCCCTAGCGCCAGAATTAGGAGCCTGAGCGGAGCTCGGCACGGGTAGCAGAGCTAGACAGGAGGTAGCTTGGTGGGGTGCAGAGGCCTACAAAAAGGCTCCTTACCCTTGGAACCTGCCCTTACGATGACCTCTGCTGTGTGACTCAAGATGAGTGTAGCGTGAACAGAGGTCCACCAAAGCGGACCCCAAAATGAATAGGCGATGATGCGAGCATGCTAAGAAATGCTGTTAATGTTGTGTGAGGGGGTGGTGGAGGTGTAAAAAAAGATGGGGAGCGAGGAGCTATGACCAGTGGGCAGTTAACCACGAAGACGGATAGTCGCAAGCTCTTGTTCGACCCTAACAGCAGGGTTTTCATGGATGTATATCTTCCAGGCCTCTGAAGACCAGCGCCCTATTGCTTGGATGACGGACTCCAACACTCCCAAAGATGACAAGAAGGTAGCACAGCCAGTGCGAGCTGAATGTCCGCCAAAACAATGATCAAGGATTTTAAAAAATTTTGAGTTGAACCAAGAGCATGATGGGTGAGAACCATTCTCTCTCAGAAACAGTGAGGCCTTGGCTCCATGGACACAGTCTCACCAACAGAGATACTCTTGTAACAGGAAAACAGGATCGGCCACATCTTGAGCTGTGAAAAGCACATCTGTTCCATGGAAGAAAGGATCACCCTTATGATAGGGCAGACGATACTGTACATGGCCACTCCCAAAAATGACTGATGATCTTTTGATAATCTTCTGCCAGTCAAACAGGCTCTGATCATTTTTCTGAACCAGTTCGCCCATCCGATGGCATCTGTAGAATGCACAGGACAGAAGCACGGCAAACAAGAAGTCATCGTAAGTTGAGGTACAATGGGCAACATCCACAAAGGATTGCAAATGTGCCAGATGAAGGGGGAGTTTTTGCTGCACAGGATCTGCCCAAACTTTTCTTGCACCTCGAATGGTTGTTTTGACCAGAGCATGGGCACAATTGGCATTGAATTCAGGATATATGTCCCGCAAAAAATGTCGTACACCTGTTAAGTACTTTGGACCAGAAGCAATGAACAGGGAGGAGTAAGCAATGTACCGAGACAAAGTAGTCGGTGTTGGGTCAAGAGGCAGGGAGTGAAGTAGACAAAAATTGATGTAATCCTGAGCTCCAGTAGCATAGTTTTTCGAAGTGGAACGTTCAATGGAGTTGACCTGTAGATGGAGAGCCCGAGCATCAAGATCAGCGAGATCCATGGGGGGGCAAGCCACATGAGGTGCTGATGCCTGCCCCCCCCATGCGCTCAAAAGCACTCTCTCCATCGCACCAGCAGAAGCTCCCATGGAGGAGTAAAGCGATGGACGCGGTCAGCAGGAAATTTTATGTGGTACTCATCCATCAGCAGACAAGACAGCATATCGGCACGTACGTTCTTTTTTCCTTCAATGAATTGTACTCATAGATCCATACCCATTCATATGATAACATCAGCAATGGCAAGAAGTGGCGTGTTATGTACCGACTCAGCCGTGTGGAGCGAGTTAAGCATGGCAACAGAGTCTAAGCTGTCTGTCCAGATCAGGATGTGGCGAGGGGGTTGAGGAAGTGATCCAGCATGATGAATGGCCGAAGCAATGGCCAAGAGCTCCAGGAAGAAAATATCAATCTTCCTTCCCTCTGGTGGGGCCTTGATGGGGTAAAGGAATCCCTTGTTGTAGTAGACAAAAGCCAGAACATTGCGAAGGCTCGCATCCATCCACATCACCATGTCAGCATCATTATCAGACCACAAACCCTCATTGGTGAACCGGATCCCTATAGCCGAAGGAATAATGCTCCTCAGCCAAGACAGGTCGACAATCACAGCTGCATTGATGGGAATTCCACAATGAGCCCAATTCTTTCCGCTGATCTTCCTGTACAGTTCTGTCAGTGCAGGTCAGCCCCAGGGAAGAACATTCAGCATCCAGTTGAGATGACCCGCTAAACGCTGCCATGATCGGAGTGTCGGCAAATGATCAGAGGTGGCCAAGAACTGGTCAATTTTTGCAATGATATCAGATATGGCCTTTGGAGGCAAAGAAATACTGCCAGCATTAATGTCCACCCACAGCCCGATTATCTTGAGAACCTCTCCATGATCCTGCTTGCGGTCCTCGAAAGGGCAAGAGATTGATTCCCATAGCACCAAAAGCTGCACCTGTCGACGTGGCCTCAACCTTCCTCGGTACCAAACCAGGTTGTCGGCATAGTCCCATCTGAAGAAGTCGTCTATGTACACGTGTAACCCCTCAATACCAAATTTTCGGATACCCAACCAGCACAGTAGGCCCGACACGGTGCACCAACAACAAGGGGAAGCACGATTGCCAAACACTAGGCGGCGCACAATATATAATTTCCCTTCAATCTTCACCACTTGATGGAGTTGGAAGATGGGATGTGCCGGAAGATTGAGGAAAGCAGTTGCAACATCAGATTTGAAGGTCACCAAGTGTTTACCAGGATTAGCCGCATGCGCATCATGAAGTGTCTGACCAAAAGTATGCATGTCATCATACTTAACCTTAGCATCTGCACGAGGAATGCCCTCATTGATTCCTGAGCGAGAGTGGTCTGTGACGACTCAGGGTTTGTCATTCTGCCAGACAACAAACATGGGAGAAATTTTCATCCTGGGGAGCAGCTCTGTACTGGCCAGAGGATCCAACCATTGCCCAGCGGCCACTTCATGATCATGGAAAGCATGGATTGCTTCAGCTGCAGCCACCTTTTCCCATGACTCCAGTGACTCCCATTCAATTGCAATTTTGGAGGAGAGCGAAGCATGACTCGTTATCCTTTGCTCGATGTCCTTCGCCACAAATGCAGCACACCCCATGCTTCCTACAGTTTGGGCATACCTCGGCCTTGCACGTACCAAAACTCCAATTATGACAAGGAATATCTGCACACTTCTGATTGCTTCCTGAGGCGACAGGCTGAGACAATGCTGCACACTTATTTCCATGAGGAGCAGCTGATGGAGCAGGAGAAAGCATTTGTGTAAGGAGAGGAAAGTTGAGTTGGTCCCGATCCCCAAGGTGGAAAGGTCTCTTGGAGTACTTGTCTCAAACATGCACATCAAACGAGATGGCAATGAGTGGATTCGACGGCGCAGCTCGGAAAAGATCCATAATGATTGTCCTATACTCACGTAACTCCACTTCTCGGTGAGGAAAGAAGAAAGCAACGCCTCCAGACCATGCACTAAAGACCCGAGTCCAATCAGCCTCTGAACAAAGGGGGCGTTTGGAAAATGCCTGGTCCTTTTCAACAAGTGCATAACCCGCTCCAAAGTCCTTTGGATTGTCGTGGTGGTTGTAGCCCTTGTCCATTGAGGCGAAAAGCTTCTCGAAATTGACGAAATGGTCAAGCAAGATCTTATGCCAGACAGTACATGGCAGAGGATCCCCAACAGGGGCGAATTGAGCCTTGTTGACAAGAATGTCCTGAGAAGTCTGAGGACTGTAGACCATAAGCAACTCTTGGGTTTTTTCGAGATAAGGGTTAGTGACCAGAGGGTGTGAGAGCTTTGAAAGGTGGGGAGCTTTAGCAAGTATGGACACAGGAATGGCCCCTTTGCTATTTGAAAGGCCCAAGAGGTTCGCAATTTCATTCGAAAGAGATTCGTCGTGAATAGGAGTGACTTGGGAGCCCATTGATTGAGAATGGCCAATTTTCACATGGAGTAAGGCCCATGCAACAGATGTGGCAGCGTCGATTTGACTCTGAGCTGATGCCGTGGTAGTAGGTAGTCGAGCTTCTCCTGAATTGACTGGATTGGTGACAGCTTGACGCCTGCATTCAGAAAACTGCCCAATATAGTCCCTCGCTTCATCAGGAGTAGCCCCTGTAACCTTGAGGCCTTCAAGAAAGTCTGGTCCACTAATTGTCCTTGCAACTGCATCGTCCACCAGTTTTTGGCATGCCTTGGCGGGTGCACATATGACATCAGCATCAAAGGCTGTAGGGCTTCTGAGAGGAGAGGAAACATGTGACATATGGAGATAGGGTGATGTCAAACGTAAGAGAGATTAGCTGCAAAGAAATTCAAGTGTTCCAGATAACACCTGGATCCGCCCGAATAAGGAGTTAGCGACGAGAGGGGCACTGACATTACTACTCACTGCAAGGATCCAACTGGTAGTGGAAGCGACTGCTGAGAGATAATACCAGTTGAATCCTGTAAATGAGACCCTAACTGAGCATACAACTTATAAAGATTAGTGAAAACCCTCACAATGTAGGCTGTTGAGATGAAGCCTTGATGCAAAGCCTTGTTCAACAACTAACTGTAAGAGTGAGAGCTTGAACCAACAATGAGTGTGAAGCACTTACCTGTGTTGCTTGTGGACAAGATGGGGGTTGAAAGGAAGCAACACAGGGAGTCTCCTAATTGTGCTGGAACCTTTTATAGCCAGACATCTGCTAGCCCCTAGCACCTGACCACAAACAGCAGAATTAGGAGCCTGAGCGGAGCTCGGCATGGGTAGCGGAGCTAGACAGGAGGTAGCTTGGTGAGGCGCAGAGGCCTACGAAAAGGCTCCTTACCCTTGGAACCTGCCCTTACGATGGTCTTGATGTTTTTATAGATGGTCAGTAGTCTTGATCCCAGACGTTCTAAGTATCACCAGTGGGGGGATCCGAGCGGAGTGCAAAAAACATTTGCACAGCTGGTAATAGAACGTCTGGTGACTTTTGCAAGGCTGGGTGTGGGTAACTGATCATGTGACCTAAATGCACCCATAAGATACAGTATATCGATGCGTTGTCGACACAGCTTTGTCAAGGAGAAGTGGCATCCAAAATGGCATAGTTTTCCTGGAACCAGTTCCAGCAATCACCACGCAGTCCAAACTGAGTAGGAGAGCTTCTGTGACATCTATTTGCCAGGAGTAAGGGGCTTTTCCATCAAAAACTGCTTTGAATTTGTTTTCAATGGATTCTTGAGTCACGATGTGGTTATTGTTGAAATTAATTACCAATATTGTTGTTGCATGTGCATATTCTCCCACATTAATTACCAATATTGTTGCATGTGCATATTCTCCCACATTAATTACCAATATTGATACATGTTTCATATGCATATTCCTCTGGAGTCATGTGATATCCTTAGTATTATGTATATAAGGAGAACCTGTACTGTAGTAGGAATATAGTGTTCTTACCTCTGCTAACCCCTAGCTGTAAGTCTAACTAAACCCCAGGTAGGTTGTAAGGAACATGTTGTCTCTTCCCCTGTGCAGTGTATATAGTCTGCTCCAACAGTTATAATTCTGAGCTTTCAGAGTGGCCTCATGAGCACGAGTGACCATGTCGACTGAAGGAGATACTGGGCGGTTTGAGTCCGACATGATGTTGTGAGTGAGAAGCCGATACTCAGACTGGTGTTCTCTGCAGATGCGTTAAGATCACATGACCACTTACCCACACCCAGCCTTACAAATGTCACCAGACGTTCTATCCCGACCATCATTTTCTCTTTTTTGCACTCCAATTTGAGTGCACTCAGATCTTTCTGTGGAGGGATAGAACGTCTGGGATCAAGACTAGACGGTCAGCTGTTTCGTTGCCTTTTATAAGCATTGTTTTGGCCCGTGTTTTTTCTGTTCGCTATCAAGCACGATGAGCGCTAGTATCTTTGATCAACAAATTCCTGCAGGTTTTGACGAGCTTTCTTCTGTCTCTCAGATCTCTCGGGCCTTGGCAACCTCTTTTAATTGTCATGGCAATCATATTTCTCTTCCTGTGAATGCGGATATGGGTCAGGGCTCATTTACTTGTGTTGTGGATCTCAGAATTGTGGATGAATTGTCTGCTGGTGTTGTTCTTGGAAAGGATTGGCTTGCATATTACCACGAATATTTGATATTTGATAGACAATTGAGAGAGAACTGTCATAATGATGGAGGCGGACAGTCTGATGTATACTCAGGCACATTTTCTAACTTTCATGTTGAAAATTTACTTATTTTTATTGCAGATAATGAAACTTTACCTTTTGAAACCATTGATCACCATGTTCACCATGATATAACAAATCCAGATCTACAATTGTCCATAGCTTCCTCTAGTTCTTCGTGTAAGGTGCCTTTAGTTCAACAGTTACTGCTAAATCCATCCTCCTCACTCTATATGTTCCCCTCATCTGAATTCCAACATTTACTTCAAGATCATGGCATTCCAATTCATGAACCAGACTTGGGTGTTTCTCAAATGGGCTTGGTACACCATCTTGTCAATGGACTATGTATTCACAATTCAAATATGGGTTGTTGTTCTGTTGTAAATTCTAGTGATGGTGAAAATCTTGTTCTAGCTATTTCTGATGAGGTGCTTACCGCTCCTTTGCATATTCTTTGAATGATATGTAAAAGTCTTGGGTATCACAGCTCAAGCAGTGGTGAGGAATATTCTCAATTGTTACAATGCATGCAAAGTTGACACCACTCATTGTTAACAGGTTCTATTTATAGTTTTCAGACATTCTTTTGTGGATTTGAACAGTTGACTAAACCTGACACCCTGACAATGGCAGCTGCACATAGGCTATCTCCACTTGGAATTCTTGATGACATCAAAAATGCTCTTATTAATCACATTGCTTGGGGTATGTGTGGACAAAGCAATGTTGTCATTCCTTCCACATGTGCTAATTTTTTGCAAGAGAATATGATGGAACACTCTACTGATCAGAGCGAGCTCTGGATTTTCTTTTTGTCACAGTTGCTTAATAAGATTTGTCGATGACCATTGTGTTGATTGCTTGATATTTATAATATTACACATGATCATAATGGTACCTTGAATACTTTATGTCAGGTTTTGAAAGCTTACATTGAACAACTTCATAAAGGTAAATCTTGCATACAAAACATATCACAAAGAGATTCTGCTGATTTTGTGAGGAGATCTAGAACTCATGATGCTTGGCCGCAAATAGTTCCCCAGTTGTTGAAAAACAGGATTTCACAACTTTTTCATTCAGAGACTTCTAGTGAGACACTTCAAGAAGTTACGTGCACTTGTTGTGCAGAGTCCTGTTTAAAATCAAATTGTGAATGGATATCTATCAGTTCATTGAATTTGGATTGCCTTCTACAGTCACATCATCCTCTCAATGACATTGGCCAACACTCTGATGGTTGTGATTTTGAGGTTGAAGAACAAAACTCTGATGAGGTCTCTGGTAGATTGTCATGGACAGCTCCTAATGTCATTCCTCCTCCTTTGCCATATACAGCTAGTGTTCTTAAAGATATTCTTGTTGATCCTTCAGGTGTACATTCAATGCCATTTGATGAATATACTTATGAGTTGAATCTTTGTGATTCTTGCTTAAGTACACTCCACAGACAGAAAACACCTGCTCTTGCATTGGCCAATTGTACTTTCCTAGGACAAACACCGCCAGAGCTGAAGGACTTGATGCCAATTGAGGAATCAATGATCACATTGTGTTGTGCAAAATGTTGGATCATCCAACTTAGTGAACAAGCTTCTGACATTACTTTTCCACAGAATCAATGAGGTTTCCATGGCAATATCATTATTTATCCTCAGCCATCCCAAAAAATTGTTAGTATGCTTCCACCCTCTATTGAAGAAGTAGTCTCTCCTATTTGTGTTATTTTTGTTGGATCTTCTCCTCCCTCTACTGAATGGCTTCGTGATAAAGCAAAACCTTTAGCAGTTTGTGCTGATAAGGTATGACGAGCATTGCTATGGTTAAAAGAGCATAATCCATTGTATTCTCATGTTGAAATCGATCATGACATGCTTAACAGCTTACCAGAAAATGGTATATTGCCTTTTCATATTGAACATGTGTTACCCAATGCGAATGGAGATGTATTGACTTCTTGTTATGATGCCACCCTGCTTGCTAGCCAAAGTCAACCACCAATTCCTCATGACACTGAAATCACTTTTCAAAAATTGGTAATTTCAGATGTGGATGGCCATGTGTCCTCTAATGAGTTGCACACAGCAGCTTTAAGGCATGTCCAAAAGAAAAAAGGAGGGTATTTGAAACTTCCACATGATCCTACACCTAAAAATGAATTTGTAAATCCAAATTTATTTCCAAAGATATATCCCACTTTATTTCCTTTCGGTGTTGGGGGTTTTGAAGATCAAACCTGTAAACAGCCCATATCTTTGAAACGGCATGTAAAGCACTTGTTGAACCTTGCAGATTGTTGTTTTCAAGAACATCCTTCATTCATGTTCACCGCATTCAATATTCTGCAAAGATGAACACTGTTGTTACATACCAGTTTAAAAACAAAGCATAAGAATTTTGCATCGGTGGCAAATATGTTTGTCACAGCTTCTGCTGATACAATTCATCGAGTTCTAGAAAGGGTCATTCGAGGAGATCTGAAAACTGTGCACAATGATGAAGAACACTGGGTGTTATGGTTGATGCAAGAAGTCCGAGTGATTAACAAGAGCGTTCCAGGCTTATCAGCTGCTTGAGTTGAAATGTGTAATGAAATCTGTTCCATGATAACACAGTTTGGAATGCCAATTTTTTTCTTGACTATCAATCCTGCTGATGTTTACAATCCACTCATCAAAAATTTAGCTGGTTCTGAAATTGATGTTGATCGCCTATTGCCAGAGCAGGTTCCAAATTACTGGGAGCAAGCACTTCTTGTCACTTGAAACCCTGTTGTAGCTGCCAAGTTTTTCAATATTTACATGAAGGCATTCATTCACATGCTACTTGGTCATGATCCGCACAACAAAAACTCAGAAGGTGGTATTTTTGGACCTGTGAAAGGCTACTATGGGTGCATCAAAGCTCAAGGAAGAGGAACTTTGCATCGTCATATGCTTGTTTGGTTAGAAGGAGGACTTAATCCAGATGAAATCAAGCACTGTGTTCTTCAGAATGAAAGTTTCAAAACCCAGCTGTTGAATTTCATGGAGGACTCAATTTCAATGAGTGTACCTGATGACCCTGAGCCAATGTTGGCAGTTCCAGCTTCTATTCATCATCCATGCTCTGTTTGAGGTATGAACTGAGGGCTGAATGCCCAATCTTCACCATTAGAACATCAAAAAGACCTTCATTATCTTGCAGAACAGTGTCAGCTTCACACTCACAAAGAAACCTGTTATAAATATTGCAAAGCTCCTTCAGACAAAAAGGAATGTTGGTTCGACCTTGATGAAGCCAATTTTCTTGTGAAAAGTATTGTAGACTTAGAAACAGGTGAAATCGATCTGAGATGCCTAGATGGAATAGTGAATAATTTTAATGAGACAATCCTTGCTACCATGTGATGTAGTATGGATCTTAAATTTGTTGGCTCTGGAGAATCTGCCAAGGCAATTCTTTATTATATCATGGATTATATTTCAAAAGCGCAATTGAAAGCTCACATTGCATATGCAGCTTTAGAGCTTGCAGTCCAAAAATTGGGTGAATATAACCCAACCAAAGATGTCTTCACTACTCATGCCAAACAGATGCTACAAAAATGCGCCCATGTGATGATCTCTCAGCAAGAATTGTCAGCTCAACAGGTTGCCTCTTATTTATCTGATTATGAGGATCACTTCACAAGTCATGAGTTTAATAGGCTATTTTGGACCACATTTGAAGCACATATTAACAGTGAAGATGTGAGCCCTGAGTGTTATAATAAATCTCCCACTGATGTCAACTCCAAACAACACATTAAGGATGAGGGAAATAATGATGATGATAGCCCTAATGACGAGATGGCACCTGCTACAACATCAATCTACATAGATGAACAAGTGCAAAAAATCAAAATCAGTGGTGGCGACACTGAAAACGAGCAAGAGATCACTATTAATCTGATCCTTGCATATACCACAAAGACTAGACCAACATACAGGTTTATAAAACCTCATGATCAGCATAACACCCATTCATTAAGAATACTTCAATTTACATCACATCAAATCCCAGTTCTTGTTGGCTCTGTTCCTCGACGAGACCGTGAAGAGAGTTATGCAAAATACTGTCGACTGATGCTCACACTTTTTAAACCTTGGAGAATGGCATTTGATTTGCGGCAACCCACCGAGTCTTGGTCAACCGCATTTGAAAAGTACAAATCTAGTCCTTTATGTCCAAATGAATTTAAAGAATTGATGGATAATATGCAGCTCTTACATGAATGCAAGGATAACCATGATCATCATTTCTCTGAACGTCAATCATGGCATCGACAATTTCGAGTAGCACCCGAGCTCACAGGGGGCACTTCTACCAATAACAATGTCAATGATGTTCTGGAAGATGTAGATGAAGGTGAGATTTTACAGCACCTGGAATCTATAGACACTTGTTATTCAGAAAGAAGAACCATGACAAATATGAATACCCTCAATTGCGTTACACATGCACAAAATATAGGCCTTTTCAATGTAAAAGCTTCTGATCCTCAGTACAAAGATATTGATCAGAGCCCTGTAGATAACGAATTGCTTGATTCTTCTTTTGATCTAGAAACTACCTGGAAATCAGAATATGATCATCGATGAGATCAACGGAAACAAAAAGCATCTGTTTCAAATGATGCCGATGCTTCTCCTGCTTTGAACATGACTGCAGCTGTAAGTGATGGTGAAGATTTTTGGACAGCAATGAGCCTACAACCCTTGGCGACCTTGAGCCCCTCAATTGAGCTTCAGTCTGACAGTGGTGACATCGCACCAATAATAGACATTGAGCACATAATACACAAGTGGACATTGAACCCAGAGCAGTCACAAGCATTCCGAATCATTACAGAGCACTGTATCAGGCCCAGCTGGAACTGGAAAGATGAGGGTGATCAATGCTGTAAAAGACTTCTTTGAGCAAAGAAAGCAAACACGATGGTTCCACCTAGCCTCGTATATGGGTATTGCTGCCTGACACATCTCAGGTATGACTCTTCATGCTGCACTATGTTTAAGCACCAAGAAATCAAACAAATTGAACAACAAATCCCATCGAGACCTGATAGCAATGTGGGAAGGCATGGATTATCTGTTCATTGACAAAGTTTCCATGATCAGCTGCAAATTTTTATGCAGGATTATTAAAGCACTAACCATTGCAAAGGGAAATACAACTGCGTTCAGTGGCGTCAATGTCATTTTCACTGGCGATTTCACTCAGCTTCCACCTGTTAGAGAAACCCATCTCTATTCACACATCAACACCCAGTATCAACAAGCTACCACTCATCATCAGCAGACTGTGTTTGGCAAACTGCTGTGGCTTACTGTGGATAGAGTGATCATTCTTTATCATGTTGAAAGACAAGTCGGCGCCCAAAATAAAGACTTCCTTAATTTACTGATGCGCTTGTGAGAGGGTCAATGCACCGAATCTGACTACCACCTGTTAAACAGCTGTGTACTTAAACCTGACATAGACATAGACTTCACAACTACACCATGGCGACATGCACCCATCATTGTCTACGATAATGCTGCAAAAGATGTGTTGAACATCCAGGCCACCATTGCCTTTGCAAAAGAAACAGGACAAGAGCTCCATTGGTACTACACTGAAGATAAACATAAGAGATCCATCATTACAGACAAACACTTAACAAATTACTTGACTCACCTCCCATCAGGACAAAAACAATGATTAGGTTGAATACCTCTCGTGCTAAACATGCCCGTCATAGTGTCACAAAATTTTGATGTGCAAGATGGTGTCATAAATGGTAGCTGAGGCACCATCTCACATATCCATTATCATGTTGATGATAAAGGTTGTCATTGTCTACTATCTGTTATTGTTCACATCACTGACAGCATGGACAAAAAACTAAGCCATCTACCATCACACAATCTCCCCATCTTAGCAGACACAACCGAAATTAGCTTTGAACATCCTTATTCAAACCAAAAGTGTTGTATTCAATGCACACAAGTGCCCATCTTACCTGCATTCACTATGACTGCCCATCGAGCTCAGAGACAAACACTGGACAGAGTGATCATTGATCTACAGTTGTGCAGAGGCACTGAGGCACCCTATGTGATGGCATCCCATGCATGTTCATTGAATGGTCTCCTGATCTTGCATCCATTTGAAAAGAAAAAAATCTGTTGCAGAGAATCAGAGGATGCACGCAAAGAAAAGCAACATCTGAAAATTCTTAACTTATTGACTTTGACACAGTTAGGTATCAAATCAGAATGCAATGCAGTGCTTCAAGAAATCAAACTGTTGAATACCTCCAAAGACCTCATCAAAAGCCTCATTCCATTGAACCATAATAATATCACCGACTTTTCCAATGCACAGCAAGCTCTAGAAATTCATCAAAATTTAGTGACAACAATGATAACCTGCCAACCAACAGCAATAACTCTCCAACGTGCCACTTACCAGCTTCCAACCTTTTGCCATATACTGCTACTCCCATCATCCCTTCCAAATGACACCAGCCTGTTAACATGCCACAAAAAAGACGCTGACTCAAATGAAAAAAGGTAAGCAATTCAATTATGCATCATTTTCAAACATCGTTATAAATTTATCACCTAAAGAAATTAAAGGCATGAATACCTCCATGGACAATATTGAATGCTTTATTCAACTACAACAGTGCCACTACTGGAGATGTGCAACATCCATCAGTGGTGCCAAACAACAAACACCAATGATAACTCTACATCCTCCTGACTCTCCATTGCCCACTCATACTTTTGTGATTCCTTCCAAACAACAACCCTCTTACCTACCCATTACCAAGCGCAGGATCCCCCCATCCAAGAAAAGTCAGCTCTGACGAGGAAAAGTAAGTAAGCAATTCAATTGACGTCATTCTAAAACATGTTTATAAAGTCACCTGTTTTTCATCTGCCTCAAATTACCCCAGCTGCCCATTCTCCTGACAGGTAACATGTTGGAACCATCCAATTTATTCCAAAATTGAAGAAAAATGTTCTACAAAGACTTCATGCAGCAATTTGACCTCGAAGGTACAAAGATGCTTGCTGGGGCCACTTTCCAAACAGATTATGTTATTGCGAAAGAAAATGACCACAATAATAACATTATCTTCATGGACAAGAACGGCCAACCCATCAAGCTAATGATGTTCGGAGAGATCGCACACCCAACCTTAGGAATGACACTTAACTCCAAAGGCAATCATTTCATGACACCAAACAGTGTACATCCCCATCTGACTTCCATAACACAACACACTCACATTCATTCAAACCAACAGTACATCATAGATTCCACCAAGCCCAAGTTTTGTCTTGCACTTGCAAAGCTAACATGCACTACCATAAACATCAGCATTTTGTTTGACAATGAAGGCAGCGAATTAACTGGTACCTACTCCTAAACAACAAGGAACAACAATCCCGGTGTATGTCATGTTCTAATCACCTTCTTATAGCTTAATGCTATCTTAGGAATTTCTCTATACCAATTGGTCAAAATCTTCACATGCTGAAGGGAAAGGAGTACACAACATTTATCTCATTTATTTCAGCCCCATTTATAGTGTAAGTGTTCATGCTTCCCTCACTATCATCTGTTGTCATCAACAATTGACTAGGTCCCACCCTCTATCAGGACTGCTGCTCCTGCTCCTGCTATCAAGCGATGACTGGAAATCAAAGATGAGGATGAAAAGACGGAAGCAAAAGATAATGAGAACGAGGTGGGAACCAAAGCTATAACAAAGGAAGCACCCTTCTCAACCTCCTTAAACCAACCCAACTCAAACCCTACTGTCTATCCTAATGGCACACAACTGTCCATGTTGTTTTGTTTCTGAATGGTTATTAATATATTCCTATAGAATGTGATATTTATCTCAGTGCATACTATGACCCCCATCTTTTGCCAGACTATGGCAGAGAGCTGTTCCATCTCAACCAAGCAAAGCTTGTCCAACACGATGTCAGAGACATCAATAATCAACTAATCCCTCCCTGGAAATACTATGAGGAACTCCGTCCTGGCACAATGGTGCTCTGTAATGTCATGCACATCTATCAAATCAAAAATCCAAAGCAAAATGAAGCTCGAAAAGTAAGCTATTTATCTTGTCCCCACTATAGCCATCGCTAACCTTGGAAAACAACAGCTGTTCAAGCTCAACGCTGAGAATATCAAAGTGCTTGCAAAATCTGATCATCCCATCGAACCTCGTCATCAGCCTGTTCTACCTAAACCCATGTCACCGTCATCCTCAAAATCTCAATCTATTCAGTACCAGCATACCACATCTGATGATGCTTTTATGTCCTTCAATGTCACCGACAAAGGCCTTCCTCAAGACATCATGGATATCGATTGGTTTTCCAGTCCTGAAGAACCCACATCACCATCTGCTGAACCCGACAAGCATGCCACCAGCAAAGCAAAGGCAAAAGGCAAACAGAAAGAATAACTCAATCAAATCCATGTCACTGTCTCCCTAGCATCTTGTTGTGTAAATCTCTTCTCAAATTTGTATTAGCATTTTCAACATCATATTAAACTTCTATTATATGTATTTGTACTGTACTAGTGTTCAATACTGATCTGATCATGCCTACTCAACCTCACCTTGTCAATAGACATCGCAAAAATAAAATAATGCTGAGCAATAACCAATGAACATCAACCAAAGAGAAACAATCATTCACTCACCTGAACAATAGGTACCAAGAACATATTTTGCTGTGAAGCAAGCAACACATGACAATGAACAAAATCCCCAATGACAAGCATGCAGTTCGACATCTGATGATTTACATGCTGTAAATGTTCATCCACCATCTTTGCCCCCTGCACCAGCATGAAACTATTGTCCACTAAATGATGACAAAAGCACCATCTCACCTGGGCACACATATACAACCATGCAGTCTTCCTCATCCATTTCTTCTACCCATCGTTTGACCTCTGGATGTTGCTAATAAAATATACCATAGTGGCACAAGGAATTACAAAGAATGCACACACAATACAAAGACCTCGATCCACACTGAGATCAGCAAGCTTGACCTTCTCCAACACTGAAACTTGTTGCCACCAAAACAAATTTGTAATAGCCCTGCATAATGATGGCCTTCCTAGCAACAAAATGGACCCCCCCTGATTGAAATGCATTTGCTTAACCTCACCAACAATACTGAAAATCTGAGCTGTTGAAACATCATTGCCAACAAAGATAGACATCCCATCACTAACACAGTGCCTCGCCTAAAATCCTGTCCATAAAGGGCTTGACCAAGTGGTAAAAACAACAATTCCACCACCTCAATCACAGGCTGATAGTCATCATCATAGTCAGAAGCCATAACAAGATAAACTGAGTCATTCCAGAGTCATCCAATGAACCAATATTCAACTCAGCCCTACACGTCACCTTTTCCACACCACTTCATCTAACCTCCACTTCAAAGTAGCGGGCTCTGCTGCCGCTTGCCGGTGTGCTACCTGGTTATTATGTAATATTTACATGCTTGCCAGACACTGTTTACTAACTTCCTATCCGGGATCCTCTGACATCATTGCTATGTCTGGCTTAAAGTACATGGTTCCAATGCTTTCAGAGCTACATTCTCATGTGGAAGAAAAGTTTGGTATCAGGCCATGTATCTTCCAAGCCTGTTCTGCATTAGCACAGCTAGAGCAAAAGGATTATTACACCAACTGGATCAGGAAAGACTCTTACATTCTGGATACCACTTCTTTTCAACAAAGGTGGCATTACTGTGGTTGTTACAGCACTCAGTATACTTGGAGATAAGAATGTCACAGAGCTTGTGAAGCTCGGCATCAGCACTGCAAATATTACAGGTGAAAGTGCTACAAATGAATTGTTTGAAGTGACAGTCAACTCAAAGAAAAACAAAAAATAGAAACAGGCACATTGCAACTCAAAATTGTATGATTATGTGCATCTAGATAAGCGTGTAAATATTGCATAATTACAAGTTGTGCCAGTTGCTAGGGCATGGTAATAGTGTGTTGAAGTTTCAGTTGAACCTCGGAAAAAGTATTGTGGGAATAAATTTCTTTTACTGCGCCCTGCGACTGGTTGCTGTTAGGTAATATTTTTGATTAATAATTTGGAGAATAACATGTGCACATGATGAGAACATGCCATATATGGTAAGAGGGGGGAGGGGGTCTTCGTGAGCCATGAAAAAAAAAACTGACGTCATATGAAAAATTCCCATCCTGCCACCCCCTTGTCCAAATCAATACTGAGAACTCAGAACATGTGACTGCTTGGTGTCAGCACCAAGAAAAGATAGAATATTCCACACCTACCAATAGCAATGACATATAAGGGTTGTTCACAGTAGCCATTCTTGGGCCATTTTTGGCTCATTTTTGAACTCATTTTTGGCTCATTTTCGTGTATTTGGCAGAGGAACAAACAAAAGGGAATGAAAAATGGAATGGAAAATGACATGAAAAATGGTTACCGTGAACACCCTGGGAAGGAAATTTTAGAAAAATGGAGCAAAAATGCATTTTTCTCATCAGGCACAGTGCTAAAAAGATGAAAAATGATCATTTTTCGGTTCCCTTTTTACAAAAGCAAGGGTAGGGTTCCATTTTGCATTCATTTTACATTCATTCTCAGTTCCATTCTTGAGAAAAATGGAATAAAAATGAAAGAGAAAGGGTTTGAAAAATGAACCAAAAATGCCAACTGTGAACAACCATATAGCAGGGTGCCTGTGGTCTCCTGGGTGCTTTTGCTCTGCTGTGAAGGGGACAGCTTCTGTATTGGAGTTTAATACCACTCACATTTCATCAACACTACCCCCTTCTGCATCTGCCTGTATACCCTCCCATTCATTGGCATGGTCTGGACATCTCTCCTACATTGTCTCCACTACCACCACCGCTGCCTTACCTCACAACCATATTCACACCTCATCTCTCACATTACTGTCCATCTCCGTCAAAAATAAATTCCCAAAAAGGAAAATACAAAAAAGGAAAGAGGGAAGATCATTGTAAATGTGGGTTCCAATTGGGTTCTGAGCATTTTTGTAGGCCTCCTTCAAAAAACCCACTGTCGAGATTGAGCTCTGCTCAATCTCATCTCACTCTGATCATTCATGCTGTTTACGGCTTGGTGCTAAAGTCTTAGCAGAGGCCTTGCCATAGACAGTCTCAGCATGAATAGGGGATTTTACTTGTGCTGCTTCATTCTCAACTCCCATGTTGTATTCAAGCAGCACAGGTAAGCACTTCGTGCATTTCATCAGAATCTATTTTCACTTTTCAAGATAGTTGTTCCTATCAGGCTTCACCTTTGAGCTTTGCTCTTTCACAACGACTATCTTTCATTGTGAGATTCTAGCCTTCTTATTCCATTTCATAAACTCATCTTCATTCTCACTTTCAGGATTCAACTGCATTCACTAGCTCCACCATCATCTCCAGTTGAATATTTATAGTGAGTGGCTTCTCCATTGAGCCCTTAGTGCATAGCATGGGGTAAGTGATGGGTATGGGCTAACCAGCATGTAGCCTTTGTTTTTGTGATTCTACACTAATTTTTATACCAAATGGTCAAGAATTGACTTAGATATGCTCATTCTAAATTTTAGCACCATAGCACAATATCTGATCTCACCCTGGTCCAATCTTTCCAAAAAGTCAACCCAAAACTCCAAAACCTCAGATTTTGGATAATATTTTGGAAAGATTGAGCAAGCCTTATCTACATCTGCACTCATTATCACATGTTATTCAAGTAGTATATAGTCTACACTTCGAGTACTTGTATTGTAGCTTAGTTTCCCCCTCTTGAAATATACTAAGTTCCTAACATGTCTTGGTTCTCTTGAGTGTTGGAAGCTCCAGCTTCCTTCCATGATGCTAAAACTTAAAATGAGCATATCTAGGTCAATTCTTGACCATTTGGTATAAAAATTAGTGTGTTAGAATCACAAAAACAAGGGCTACATGCTGATTAGCCCATACCCATCACTTGCCTGTGGGTAACCCATGCTATGCACTATTGAGCCTCATTGAAGTTTATGCTGGAACCCCTACTAGGTGTTAATATGTTGCTCATAACAAGATTCTCTTGCTTTTCTGGCCCTCCCTCCTCTCCCTTTATTTTATTATATTTTAGTCAAGTGGTCTCTTCTTTTACTGTAGCTACACTGTATTTGATGTGTAAAGCCTCTCTGCTGTTGGATTAGCAAGCTGTGCTCCGTTCCAAGCACCGTTCCGTGAAACGCTCGTATGTACCCATACTTCCTTATTCGACCCCTTGTTGCCTTTGATGTACACCTAACTACTGTACCTTACGACGCAGTTAGTTGTAGTTTATAACTTTGTTACTTTTTGTAACCTCACCTCAGCTGTTGTGCTCTCGCTCTCGCATGCAAACACTGAGTCTCGTAATGCTATGTTTAGCTACTCTTACAGGTTATTGGGCCCTGATCCCCTGCTGAAATGTCAACTACTCTGACTACTACTGACCTCCTCCCTTCATCTGTCCCTAAGCTCGAGCCTTCTGGCCTGAACTGGATGATCTTCAAGCTCCGTTTCCAGGATGCACTTGATGCCAAGGGCTTCTGGGGCCATTTTGATGGCACCACTCCCTGTCCCACTGTTGGTTCTCCAGCTACTGACACTGAAACGGAAGCTCTTGCCCTCTGGAACAAGAATGAGCGTACCACAAAGTCCCTGCTCATGCAGAAGATCCCTGACTCCGCATTGATCCTTGTGCACAGCCATGCACATGTGAAGGATCATTGGGAGGCAATTGTTGCAGAGTTTTTGGAGAAGGGCACGTTTGCCCAAACTGAACTTTGTTCCAAGTTCCTGCAGTCAAAGAGCCCCAAAAAAGGCAATGTTCAGGAGTTTCTTGATCAGCTTCATGTCGAACGTGAGAAGCTCGCCACCATCGGTATCACTATTGAGGAAAAGGACTATCGGTCCACCATTATCAGCTGTCTCCCCCCTTCCCTTGCCAACTTCGCCTCTAGTCTTGTTGCTGCTGCCTGTGTCAATGACCCAAAGAAGGAAGTGAAGCCAGACACCCTCATTTCCATTATCTCTGAGGAGTACGAGCGTAATGCCACACACCGCTCAAATCGCAACAAAGCAACAAAGGCAGATAGCCAGGATGAAGCTTTAGCTGTCACTCCTGGGAATGGGAAGTCAAAGAAACCTTGGGGCATATGCTGGAGCTGTGGGGAGAAAGGTCACTTCAAGGACAAGTGCACAAAGCCACCAAAGTTCTCAGGTGGTGAAAAGGGCACCTCGTCCAAAAAGGGGGGCTCAGCCAATGCCGCTATACAGTGCGATTCTGATTCTGAGGCTGAAGCAGCATTCTTTGTTGAAATGCATTTTGGCTTCAACGATGATGACTCATTGCCTGACTTGCAGGCTGTGTCTAATTCTTTGGAGGGATCAGATGTGGAGGATATGCCTGATAGTGAAGATGATTGGTTTTCAGAGGTGGCTGAGAATGAGATAGTGGATTGCAACTGGTTTTCTGAGGAGTTACCTGAGGCTGATTGGAGCAGCTCGCTCATCAGTGTTGACTCAGATGTCGTAGCACATGTTGGTGCTGATAATGACCCTGTGGACTCACCTCATGCCGAAATATTTGACTCTGGAACTTCATAACATCTTTCCCCTTATTGAAATGATATCGAAAACTTCACGACAATTTCCCCAAAACATTTCAAGGCTGCGAATAAACATGGTTTTTTGGCTGTTGGAAAGGGGGAGTTGGTGGTTGACATACCTAATGGTGCTGTCAGTTCCGATTTGCGACTCACTGAAGTGTTGTATTCTCCTGAGGTGGGGTACACACTTGTCTTGGTTGGCCGTCTGGATGATATGGGCTTCAATGTAACCTTTGGAGGTGGGAAGTGTATCATAACGGGGCTGGGTGGCAAAAAAGTGGGTGAAGTCCTGAAGAATAGTCGTGGACTGTATCGTGTTGACCATGAGCCAGAATCTGCCTGTGCAGCAGAGGAGGTACTCATGTTGGATCAACTGCACCGTCGCCTTGGACACATATCTCCAAATGTGGCAAAGAAGCTTGCCCAGGATGGTTTCATCACAGGTCTTTGACTTGAGACCACAGCATCGGGTGAGGATTTCTTTTGCGAGTCTTGTGTGTATGCGAAGGCTACTCGGAAGCCTGTTGCGAAGACTCGACAGGGGGAGCATGCAATGGAGTTTGGAGCCGAAGTTCACTCTGATTTGTGGGGACCAGCTCCAGTGGCTACGAAAGGTGGAAGGCATTATTATGTTATGTTTGTCAATGATTCGACTCGTTTTACTCACCTTCACCTTCTCACCAAGAAATCTGATGCTCCCAATGCCTACAAAGAGTACGAAGACGCAGATGAAGAAACCTATCAAGGTTTTGCACTCAGATCGTAGCAGTGAATACATGGGGAAGGAATTCATGCTGTACCTGAAGTCCAAAGGTACTGAGCAGAAACTCATGGTTCACGACACGCCGCAGGAAAATGGAGTTGCTGAGCATCGAAATTGCATGATTGTGGAGCGCATTTGGGCACTGCTGCATGCAAGTGGTCTCCCAAGGATGCTGTGGGGTGAAGCTGCATGTCATGTTGTTTGGTTGATGAACCGAACATCAACAAAGGCTGTAGCTGGTAAAACCCCTTTCGAGGCTGCATTTGGAAAGAAACCGGACCTGAGGAATGTTCATGAGTGGGGTGAAAAGTGTTGGGTGCGCATCGAGGGTGGGGATAAACTTGGTGGCTGTGTGAGGGAAGGTCGTTGGATTGGTATCAATGACAAGAGCAATGGATGCCATGTGTATTGTCCTGACAGTCGAACTGTGACCATGGAATGCAACGTCTACTTTGACAAAATGTGTATGTCAGCAGGATGTCTCGAGGGGGAGGATTTTGACTTTGTCGAGTTGCCCTCTAACCCACTTACCTTGGCACCATCAACCTCAACTGTTCCACCTCCCACCACTGCGGCTCCTGCACCTGCTCAGCCCGAAACACCTCCTGAAGTTGAACTTCCTGCTAGGCACATTCAAAAACCCAGCCGGCATATCCAGGACATCCTTTCTGGGCATGGAGTTAGCTCTGCAAGACCTTCCAACCCCCAGATCGCATCTGGAATCCAGTTGCTGACAGCTGTGTTTGAGGGGGAGGGAACAGCAGATTGGATCATGGCTGCTGACTTTGCTGAGGAGTACACAATGGCTGCTGAAACTAGTGATGTTGAAGCTTTGGAGCCAAGGTCTTTGGCTGAAGCAAAGTGCCGTCCTGACTGGCCGCTGTGGGAGAAGGCCATCTATGAAGAGTTGGCAACTCTAAAGGAGATGGGGACCTACAAGCTTGTTGAACCACCTGCAGATGCGAACATTGTTGGTTTGAAGTGGGTTTTTCAAGCAAAGAAGGATGCAGCCAGAAATGTCGTTCGCTACAAAGGTCGTCTTGTTGCTCAAGGTTTCTCCCAAGTTCCCAGTGTTGATTACTTCGACACATTTGCTCCTGTTGTGAAACTTGCCTCCATCCGCACTGTTCTTGCCATGGCTGCCCATTTGGATCTCGAGCTTCATCAAATCGACATCAAAGGCGCCTATCTGAACGGCGAACTCACCTCACGCAAACAGATCTACATGAAACAACCTCCTGGCTATCCAGCTCTAGTGTTTAAAGGTCCAGTCCTACAAACTGGAAAAAGACCGAAACCGGACTGAACTGAACCAAAGTCCGGTTCATCAGGTGGCTATTTATTGGACCGGTCTTTTGCAGTCCAGTTGCCAGTCTTTTGCTTTGAAAAATATCATTGAACCGATGAAAACCAATCCAAACCAGTTTCAACCGGTTTATAGGTCATGTGCACTATACCCACTGATTCCCACACATAATGGCTTCAATTCCGCTCCCTGGACCATCAAAAACAGTTGAGAACTGAGAGAGATATGACAAAATACATTTTGATGTGAGTATTTTGATGTCATTTGAGCAGCTGTGACTGTACTGTTTATACCTTGTGCTACAAAAATGTTGGGCACAATTGGACATTATCCAAGGCAAAGGAATAACATACATAAACATCTATACCATGTGTATTTGATTCATTTAACAGCTCTAACAAGTTGTAACTACAAACTACAAACTACAACATGGAATACAATGTACTTTTGTTTTGGTCATATCTCTGTCAGATCTTGATAAAATCTCTTAAAAGTTGGACCAGTCACCAGGGAATTACAATATCCAACTGCTTGTGTAATGGTGAGATGGTCTGGTTAATAGTTGGTGAGAAATATATGGGTTATATTGGTACAACAAATTTTACAACAAAAAGTCGGTTTTTTCGGTCCATGGACTGATATGGACTGGTCCTATGCAGTCCGGTTGCAGTTCAGCAATATCTGGGTCAGTCTTGGACCGGTTGCAGTTGCAGTTGCCCCATTTAGACATAAAAAACCAGACTTAACTGGACCTGTAAATGCTATCCAGCTCCCAACTCCACCGGCCAAGTCTGGCACCTTTGCAAAACCCTCTACAGCCTCAAACAGTCTGGATGTTGTTGGTATCACAAACTCGTTGGTATCCTCGAAAAGCTTGGATTTTCTCATTGTGACATCGATCAGGCAGTCTTCTTTCATCATGAGGGATGAAATCTCATTGTAATTCTTGTTCATGTTGATGATTGCACAATTGCAGCCTCGACAATCACCCTAGTGTCAAACTTCAAAAAGAACATTGCCCAACATGTCGAAACCACTGACCTTGGTGAACTTCACTGGCTCCTGGGCATTGAAATTCACCGCGACCGTGAACATCACACCATCTGCATCTCCCAGCGTTCCTACATCAACTCCATCATCCATCGATACAACTTCCAAGACCTCAAACTGGCATCCACCCCCATGGAAACCCACATTCGTCTTTCGACTGCTCAAGCACCTTCTACCACTGCCGAATTTGCCCAGATGTGTGATATCCCATACCACAAAGCCGTTGGTTCGCTTATGTACACCTCGCTCAGCACTTGCCCAGATATTTCTTTTGCAGTCCAAACCGTCTCGCATTTTTTGATCAAACCTGGCTGGGCACACTGGGAAGCTGTCAAACACATCTTCCGTTACTTGAAGGGCACGAATGACCTCTGGTTGACGTATGGTGGATCTGAGGGGGAGTTAACAGGGTTTGCCGATGCTGATGGAAATATGGCTGAGGATCGTCATGCCATTTCAGGGTATGCTTTCCTTCTTCATGGCGGCGCCATTTTGTGGAGTGCTAAACATCAAGAAATCATTTCCCTCTCAACGACCGAGAGCGAGTATGTCGCCGCTACCCACACTGCCAAAGAAGCCTTGTGGCTGCATTCCCTTATCACACAGCTTTTTGCAACCAACCTTGACGCCACCACCCTCTTCTCGGACAATCAGTCCGCCATTGCACTTACTCAGGACCATCAGTATCATGCTAGGTCCAAGCACATCGACATTCATTTCCATTTCATCCGTTGGATCATTGAAAAAGGCTCCATTCGGCTTGTTTACTGCCCTACCGATGACATGGTAGCTGACACCCTCACTAAAGCCCTTCCCTCAGCAAAAGTCAAGCACTTCACGTCACAGCTCAGACTCTTGCAAGCTTGAGAGGGAGTGTTGGATTAGCAAGCTGTGCTCTGTTCCAAGCACCGTTCTGTGAAACACTCATATGTACCCATACTTCCTTATTCAACCCCTTGTTGCCTTTGATGTACACCTAACTACTGTACCTTACGACACAGTTAGTTGTAGTTTATAACTTTGTTACTTTTTGTAACCTCACCTCAGCTGTTGTGCTCTCGCTCTTGCATGCAAACACTGAGGTGAATACTTTTACCTTACTTTATTTATATTCTTGTACTTACATTTACCTTTAGTCTCGCAATGCTACGTTTAGGTAAATATATTTAGCTGTTGTGCTCTTGCTCTCGCGCGCAAACACTGAGTCTTGTAATGCTACGTTTAGCTACTCTTACATCTGCTCCTCATAGTGAATGCAGTTGAATCAATGAAAGATAGTTGTTGTGAAAGAGTGAAGCTTGAAGGCAAAGCCTGATAGGAACAACTATCTTGAAAAGTGAAATAGATCTCAAAGGTGAAGCCTGATAGGAACAACTGTGCATACAATGTGGGAGTTGAGAATGAAGCAGCACAAGTAAAATCCCCTATTTATGCTGAGACTGTCTATGGCAAGGCCTTTGCTAAGACTTTAGCACCAAGCCATAAACAGCATGAATGATCAGAGTGAGATGAGATCAATCTTGACAGTGGGTTTTTCAAAGTGGTGCAGAGGCCTATGAAAATGCTCCTTACCCTTGGAACCCATATTTATGATGACCTCTGCTGCATTGCTCATAAAAAAAGAGTAGTGCACACAGAGGTCCCTAAAGGACCTCAAAATTGATTCATAAGGAGCAGAGAGGCTAAGACATGCTGTGAAAGGAGGCATGTGGGGATGGGGATGGTGTAGGAATGTGAGAGTGAGGAGGAAGAGGTGTTATGGAGGTGGGAGATGTAGTTGGATAATGGCAAGTTGCTGTTCAGTGCAAATTCTAGGGTTTTCTTGGATGTAAATTTTCCATGCTGCAGGTGACCAATGACTGATGGCCTGGATGATCATTTCAGACAGGCCAAGACCTGTGAAGAATATAGCACCACCTGTATGAGGTGAGTGGCCTCTGAAATCACGATTAAGGATGGTAAAAAATTTTTGATTGAACCATGACTGAGTCAGGTGAGAGCCATTCTCACACAGCCACAAAGCTGCATGGGAACCATGATGATCATCACAAGGATGGGAGTACTCATGCAGCAAGGAGACAGGTTCAGCTATTTCTTCCTGTGTAAATAGGATGTCCATGCCTTGATAGAGAGGGTCACTCTTGTGGTAGGGAAGATGATATTGTGCATGACCATTGAGGAAAGTGAGCGAAGCTTGCTTGATGATCTTTCTCCAATCAAAAAGGATGGTATCATTCTTCTGGACCAGTTCTCCCATATGGTGGCAGGCATAGAAAGTGCATGATAGAAATGTCACAAACAGAAGGTTATCATAAGAAGAAGAGGAGTGTGCGACATGCAAAAAAGCATGAAGATGAGAGGTCTGGAGAGGCAGCTTGCAATGGACTGGATCTGTGCAAACCTTCTTTGAACCACAAATTGTAGAGGCAACTAAAGGATGAGCACAGTTGTTGTCAAAATCAGGGTAAATTTCATGCATAGTGTTTAAAGGTCCAGTCTGGTCTGGTTTTTGACTTCCAAATGGGGCAACTGGCAACTGCAACCAGTCTAGGACCAACCCAGATATTGGAGGACTGCAACCGGACCCTTTAGGACTGGTCCTAATCGGTCCATGGACCAAAAAAAGACTGGTTCAGACTGGTCTTTTGTCATAAAATTTATTGTGCCAAATAACCCATATGTATCTCAACAAATGTAACCATTACCTCTTATATATTATATTCGTGGATAGAGATTGTAATGCTCCATAGACCGATCCAACATTTAAGCGATTCCGTCAAGATTTGACTGAGAGATGGCCAAAACCGAAAGGACATGCATTCAAGTTGCAGTTTGTAGTTTGTAATTTGTAGTTTGTAGTTGCACTCATTTGGGCTGTTATATGAATAAAATCCCATGGTACAGATGATTAGGTGTGTTGTTGTTACTTTTATGATGTCATATAGCTGTACAAAAAAAATTATAGCTCAGGTAATAAGCAATGCAATCAAAGTTGTTCTGATACAACAAAATACTCATACAAAAATGTTTTTGGTCATATCTCAACCAATTCTTGACCGTTTTTGATGGTCCAGGGACCAAAAATGAAGTAAATATGTGTGGGAGTAAGGTCCAACATACGTTGGGATAAAAGACTGGTTGCAACCAGTTTTAACCGGTTTTTCATTGGTCCTACTATATTTTTCAAAACAAAAGACCAGCAACTGGACTGAAAAAGACTGGTCCATAGATAGACCACTGGTCCAGTCCTAATTGGTCTAGTTCAGTTTAGTTTCAGTCTTTTTTCGGTCCTACAGACTGGACCTTTAAACACTATTCATGCAGAAAGTGTTGAACACCAGTGAGATACTTGGGAGCAGACGCAATAAATTGTGAGGAATATGTGATGTAGCGGGATAAGGTTTGAGGGGTGGGATTGAGGGGAAGATGATGCATGATGCAGAAATTTAAACAGTCATGGGCACCAGTTGCATAGCCTTTGGCAGTAGAACATTTGATTGCATTGATTTGAAGATGTAATGCTCGACTGTCAATGTCAGCAGGGTCCATGGGAGGGCAAACTATCTGGGGTGAACAGTGTTGCCCTCCCAGAGCACTCAAAAGCACTCCCTCCATTGTGCCATGAACAACTCCTGTGGAGGAGTGAAGAAGTGGACATGGTCAGCAGGAAATTGGCTGTGATAGTCATCAAGAAGTAGCTGTGACAGCATATCGGCATGAACATTCAAATTTTCCATCAATTTGTCACACATGCAAATCAATTCCAGAATGAGAATGACCTCTTCAATACCAAGAAGAGGAGCATTGTGAATATTTTTGGATGTGTGGAGGGAATTGAGAACGTAGACAGCATCAAGACTGTCAGTCCAAAGAAGTAAGTGATGAGGGGGAGAAGGAAAAGAGACAGCATGGTGTATGGCAGAGAGAATGGTGATGAGCTCCAAAAAGAAGATATCCAACTTTACAGCATTTTGGTGAGGACACAGATAGGATATGTGAAGCCATGGTTCACATAAACAAAGGACATTGTGGTCTTCAGAGTGGAGTTGGTCCATATAACCAAGTTGGCATCGTGAGAAGCCCATAAGCCAGAATCAACAAAATGAATGCCAACTGAATGAGGGATGATGGACTTCAACCAAGTAAGATCAGTGGTGACAGTAGTGTTGATGGGTATTCTGGCATATGAATGTGTCTTGCCACTCATTTTCTGATAGAGTTCTGATAATGCTGGTTGTCCCCAGGGCAGAACACTTAGAAGCCAGTTTAGATGATTTGCAAGGTGTTGCCAATCACAGAGAGTAGGAGATCGATTTGGAGTAGCAAGGAAGCTATCAATTTTAGTAATGATGTCAGTTATTATAAGGGCAACCTTAAAGGCCAATTAATTAGTGGACTAGCAAAGGAAAATCCGAAGTAAAAATTATTACAGGGAGTGGAGGTGCACCTAGCAAAGGGAAACTGGAAGAGAAAACTCTAAGGACCCCTTTGCCAATGCCCAGTATATGTGAAGATTGCAAAAATCAAATAATAGCCTAAAAATAGAAAAGGCAGCCTATTCAGTAGAAATCCATGATACATCCATCCAGTGGATTTCTGCAAAACAACGATAGATCCATCAGTAGTGGATTGGGCCCATAGCAGGAAAGACTCGTGTGGGCCAAGGGTGTGATGCATCCATGTGGGCCCAGTATACAGATTCACTGCCGGTGATAATTCTTCCCAGTGGTAATTGCTGAAAGATTCTCTCGGTGGCAGTAACATCTGACTCATGGCGCTGGCTAGCACGGTCACCATTTTACTACATGGCACCAGCAATGATTATTACTGGTGGTAATTGCTTGATCCATGTGGGCCCAGTGAATAGAATTATAGCACCAGCAACAACAATCACCACCAGTAATTGCTAAAAAAATATGGTCTACCCTTCACAGGCAATGATTCTTGCCGCCGGTAATTACTGAAAAGATTGTAATTGCCAAAAATGGTGCCGGCTAGCACGGTTGACATATACATTAAGCAAAACAAAAGAAGTTGCTAGTGATAATTTTACGATGTCCTTGGTAAAGAATTCATCATTGTCCTGCACTTCTGCTGCATTAATTGGGCCATCTGGCACATTGCCTCATCAAGGGTGGTGAGCTGCCGGTGAAGGGCATGGTTTACTGCAATGTTGGACTTCACCGTCTTGATGGCCTCGCGGTAGCTGTGTTCAACAGCGTCAGAATAAGTCAAAATCTCCTACAATCATTATTCAGCAGCTCCCAGCCAAAGTTCAGGACTTACTTGGGGGGCCTGCTGGGATGATGCCGGTGTCGATGGAGTACAACCTGGGAATACTGGATGAATGCAGCTGGGTAACAAAAGGTGGACGGTGTGCTGAGGAACATTTTGGGGAGAGCCAGGGGGGGAATGGACCTCATCTGAATCTCTCTGTGTCAATATTGAACTATGAGAAGATCCAGGCAAGGACAATGTCAGGGTGACATGATCCAGCACAGGTTTGATATAGGCCATAGAGACATCGAGCTCCATGTCACTACCTTCAGTCACCTCAGTAAACCAGAAGTGTGCACTGTCTGCATCTGGCATGTCAACACTGGCAGGGATCTCAAGAGTGTCCACCATTTGTAATTGTGATGGCAGTGTTGCCGAATGATTAGGACTGCCAGGAATATAAAAAGTGTCTGGGTCAATGGTATGGGTATGTAGCACCATTGGGGCTCCAAAATCAACTCCAGAACAATCTGTGCCTGGCGAGTCAGGAATATGAAACATGTTCATGTCATTGTGTGCCGGGGATGATGTCAAATGAGCAGTGGTGCTCGCCACTGGCGACTCAGGACTACCAGGAATATAAAACACATCAGCGGCTGGCGAGTCAGGAATATGCATGTCTAGGTCATGGTGTGCCAGCGATAGTGTCAAATGAACAGTGGTGCTCGCCACTGGCTCAGGACTACCAGGAATATAAAACACATCGGCAGCCGGCGAGTCAGGAATATGAAACATGTCTCAGTCATGGTGTGCCGGCAATAATCTCAAATGAACAGTGCTGATCGCCACCAGCGAGTCAGGACTACCAGGAATATAAAACACATCGGTGGCCGGCGAGTCAGGAATATGAAAGAGATCTAGGTCATGGTGTGGCGGTGATGATGTCAAATGAATGGTGCTCACTGTGGGTGAGTCGGGACTACCAGGAATGTGAAATGCATCCAAGTCAAAAGATTGGGAATTTTCAGCGGGTGGGGTTGCCAAATGGATAATATCTGCAGCTGCTTCAGAAATATCAAAAGCAAATGAGGAATGTATCGATGAACATGGTATGGAGAAATGAAGAGTACCATCCACTGCCGGTGAATCAGGATGTTCAGGAATATGAAAAGTGGCCAGGTCCAGATTATCTATATACACCGCTGGTGAATCAGGACTACCAGGAATATCCAAGGCGTCGAGGTCCAGAGTGCGCATACTTGTTGGTGGCAAATTTGGCAAGTTTACTGATGAGCTGCCTGAATATTCCATAAGATGCGAAAATTGATCAACAAACGCAGTCACATGAATTTTGAATACGAAAGTTGAAAATTTATTGACACTATCAACTGCATCCACTTTAAGTACAAACAGTTTTATCATGTCTTCTCAGCACACTGAATCCATGAAGCGCACCCTCAATACATTTTTGGATGGTACTCAGATGACCGTGGATTCAAAATCCATGTTGGGCAAGTTGGTGCATGATTTTTATTATGTCCTATGAATCTTTCTAAGAAGGCGTTGAAGTTGGATTATAGGAAAAAGGTGTTGGCGAAGGAAGCGGTGATGACGCCGTTCCTCAAACACGTGTTCAAAGTACTCCATCAGTGGGATAAGTCTGGCCCAGCGCCTTGGACCAGAGCATATATATTCATCAACCTTCACCCATCGCTGCGCCAAGCAGCACTCTCCCGGCCATGCACGTTATGCTCCAAATCCCCACCACAGCTATGCCACCCATTGTTGCTCCCAGTTCTGCAGCCACATCACTCATCACTGTGTCCACACCCATTCCCACCACTGTGATGCCGGAAGCTCAGACCAACCAAACAGAAGCAGCTGCAAGAGCCCAGAGCAAGGGCAAGGGCAAGGGCAAGAAAAAGAAGGTCATAGAACACCTGGCTCCACCTCAGTCGAAATGCTGAAAGGTGTCGCCACAGCTGGTGCCACCTGAAACGGAGGACAGCAATGTCACAAAAGAGCCACCATTCATCCATGCCAACCTGCCAATCATGACAGCCACTCCTGCTCTACCTGAAGACGATATATGGAGGTCCATTGTGGAACGGCCCACTGCTCTGTGCGACACCTGCAGTTTGAGGGGCCTGACAACCTGCCAAACGACGGGCATCCAGATTGCTTGCATGACATGCCACAAGGGCAAGACAAAATGCTCATATACAGCATCACGTACAGCACGGCGAGATGAATTGATAGCAGCAGGGGAGCTCAAGGGGAGAAAAAAGGTCGTTGGGAAGAAAAAAATGAAGGCAGAGAGAAGTGAACAACTGAGAATGGCGCTGAAGAGAAAACGCTGGGCAGCAGACACCACCGGTGAGTCAGATGAGTACTTCCCCAACATGCCAGCCCCCATCCCCTCAACTTCACGCATCTCCGACCATATACCAACCCCAGAGCCTGTCCCATCAACAAGCCTCACAATCCCCCAATCCATCAACACCACGCTTCCTGCGCCACCGCCACCAGGTCGTGTCACCCATCCCAATTGCATGCCCACTGTTGGTGGTTTACAACAGGAGCTCCAAGACCTCTGCATGCTTGTATCGGTCTTGGCAGAAAATCAAGGGAAATTGGATAAGGAAAGCCTCATGTTGTGTGGATACATGGAAGTTTTGAACACATTGAAGAAAAAGATGACAGTGAGCATTCCAGCATTGGAGGCTGAGATGGGTGAGTTGAGAGAAAAGGTGCTGGTGAGCATTCCAGTGCTGGAGGCTGAGATGAGGGGGTTGAGGAATGGGATGGAGTTGGAGAAGATGAAGCAGGAGGTTTTCATGTTGCATGGTCAATTGGTGGTGACGAACAAGCAGCTGGCTGAATTGGAGAACGAGGGAAGCTTCGAGGAGGAATCAGAAGACGAAGATCCACGGAATGCAGATGCCACGGTGCCGTTGACGATCCATCTCCCGAAGTCATCAATGTTCATCAATCCAGCCCATTTGCGTGAATCCATTCACTCCCCACCATCACCTGTTCCCATTATTATGACCACAGCTACATCGGTGATCCCTGACACCAGTTCTTTCACCAATGCAGCTGCAACTTCTACCTCCCCGGATCCAACATCAACATACACTGCACAAATGTCCCCCCTCCCGCCTGATACCACTGTCTCAATTCCAAAAACATCAGCACCCCCAGCATAATTCTATGTTGGATAAAAATTAACAATATTTTTTATACTACACCTATTTGTGTATATATTTTGATCAATGTATGCATAGTTGCTTCATTAATAGATGGAGTATAAGGTATATATTGAATTCATCATGCTGTAGGAATGTGGAAGGAGGCTACAAGGATAGATACAACAAACGTACATTGAAGTGACCGATGCTGGTAGTGATAAAGTTGCTGGCAGCCATAAGCGTAACAGTGGAGCTAAGCAAATGACCGGTGCCGGTTACTGTATGAGATAAGAAAATGTGTATGGGCCCATCCTAACATAATGCAGGGAAATGGGCCCATATGAATAATATGCCCGATGGAATGATCGGGTGGGCCCATGACAGTAAAAGGAAAACAGTATGGGCCCACACGACTTCAGTGCATCTCTCAGTGCCAGAAAACATAAAGTCGGCGCAGGCGATTCACATAGCTCTTAAAAGATTTGTATTGTAATAGCAGCAGTAATTCAAGTCCTGTACGCTATAGTTGGGGGGGCCCATACTGTTTTAAGTCATCTATTTAGGAAAAGATAAAGTGGGCACCGGTCATGCACATAGTTCTTAAAAGACTTGTATGCTAATCATGGCCAGTGTGCACTAGAACATGGATAAACAAAGGAATGGTGACATGCTGTATGCTGTAGGAATGTGGGAGGATAAGGATATATGCAAAATCAGTACTGGCGCCAGTAGTGAAAAGTGCCTGGCGCCAGGAGTGAAAAGGTGACCGGCGCCGGTAGTGATAAAGTTGATGGTCCGAGAAAATGATGCCAAACTTCAGAAGGACAGGAAATTGTTGGCTTACTGGGAGGATGTGCGGAATCAGGTTAGGGAGCACCTTGACACTTAACAAGTCGTCTATGTAGGAAAAGATAAACATTGTAGTGACCGGCGCCGGTAGTGATAAAGTCACTTGTGGTGATAAGCATCCAAGGTCAAGAGCTAAGTGAATGACCGGCACTGGTTATTGTAGAACCCCATGAGCTACGAAAATGTGTATGGGCCCATCCTAACATAATACATGGAAATGGGCCCATATGAATGATATGCTTGATGGAATGATCGGGTGGGCCCATGACAGTAAAAGGAAAACAGTATGGGCCCACACGACTATAGCATACAGGACTTGAATTACTGCTGTTATTACAAATCATAAAGAATATATCCTAAAACAGTACATTGTAGTGACCGGCGCCGGTAGGGAGATACACAGGCACATAGCAGAAGAGAACAATCATTAGTCGAAGACAGTAGTAATGTGCAATGAGAGTAGACGTAGATTAATCCTGACACTGGCCAGAAAGCAACTGTTGCTTGTGTGGCAGTCAGCTATTTCTGAACTGTATCTCTCGGCACTGGAAAAGGTAAAGGTGGCACTGGTCATCCACATAGCTCTTAAAAGACTTGTATACTAATTGTGGCCACTGTGCACTACAATATGGATAACAAATGCAGGAATGGTGACATGCTGTATGCTGTAGGAATGTGGGAGGATAAGGATATATGCAAAATCAGTACATTGCAGTGACTGGTGCCGGTAGTGATAAAGTCACTGGTGGCGATAAGCATCCAAGTCAAGAGCAAAGCGAATGACCAGTGCAGAATATATGCTAAAACAGTACATTGGAGTGATGGGTGCTGGAGAAGACAATGTCGTGCTGATCATTCCCATAGCTCTTAGACTTGTACACTAATCACCACCAGTGGTCACTGATAACGAAAAGCAATGACATGCTGTAAAAGTAAGAAACTATTGACCAATGGGTATCACAAACACCGTGTGCACTAATCACCGCCGGATGACCGGTGCAGAATATATGCTAAAACAGTACATTGGAGTTGTAGAACCCCATGAGCATGCATATGGGCCCATCCTAACATAATACATGGAAATGGGCCCATATGAATGATATGCTCGATGGAATGATCGGGTGGGCCCATGACAGTAAAAGGAAAACAGTATGGGCCCACACGACTATAGCATACAGGACTTGAATTACTGCTGTTATTACAAATCATAAAGAATATATCCTAAAACAGTACATTGTAGTGACCGGCGCCGGTAGGGAGATACACAGGCAAGTAAGAGAAGAGAACAATCATTAGTCAAAGACAGTTAGTAATGTGCAATGAGAGTAGACATAGATTAATTCTGACACCAGCCAGACAGCAACTGTCGCTTGTGTGGCAGTCAGCTATTTCCTAACAGGATGTCTCGGCACCGGAAAACATAAAGTTGGTGCCTGACATGGTGTAGTGATAATGTTACCAGGGGCAATAAGCATACAAGTTCAGAGCTAAGCAAATGACTGGTGCCATGATCAGCAACGGACACTGTACATGACCTAAGGAAATGTCTATGGGCCCTTCTCATAAAAGAATCTATACACAAACGGTACTTTGTAGGGACCGGTGATAGTAGTGACAACGGTGGTGATAATGCACCAGCACTTAGGGGCACATAGTTTGAAGAATATATGCATGGTTATTTCATTAGTAGATGAAATATATAAGGGATCTATTGAATGTATTGCATCCATGGCAGTGCCAAAAAAAAACTATCCGCCAACCGCAGTGATATCCAAAGGCATGGTTTATTGTGCATGTTGGTGTCTTAAGTCAAACATATCCTGGGGGTCAGTGGATGCATCTCCACGAGCTTTTGGTCTTGGCTTTGGACAGATCCATTGTCACATTCATCACTTCGACATCAGTGTTGCTGGGCTTTGATTTTTTAGGCCACCGGCCGCGACTATTGTGGTCATTCAACCGTGCTCTTTTCAGCTTTTCCTTGCTTCCTTCCGCTGGTGTACTCGTTCCAGCATCCTGTGTTGTAGTCACTTCATCGGTGTTGCAAGCGTGGGATCTGTGGTCATTTGACCATGCTCTTTTCAACTTTCCCTTGCTTCCTTCCACTGGTGTACTCGTTCCAGCATCCTGTGTTGTAGTCACTTCATCGGTGTTGCGAGCACGGGATCTTGATCGTGTTTTCATCCAATGCTTTCTGTGGTCAGGGATTACACTATCGGTTGAAGCAACTGATGTTGCCTCAGGGATGGTATCCATCGGTAATGAAGCTAGTGTCATGTTCTGGTGAGAATTTTGACCTTGCCAAATGGCCAGTCGGAGGCCAGGTGCAGTGGAATCATGGATACTACCATGTTCCATCCATGCAGGAACCAGACCATTCATTAAATGACCCCCACACTCCAAATCTGCAAGATAGCTAGCATAGGTAGGCTCTGTCATGTCGACTCCTGTAGGACTGGTCGTCAAACCCATCATCGCTGGAATATTGTGATCCTCCGCTGTTACGTATCGGCCAGGTGGAATGAGCACCTTCTGGAGCATGGGATCGACCAAAAGGTCCCATTCCAGCGGCATCAGGTTTTCCGGTAGCAGTGGAGCTAACCCAATGGCTTGCTGCTTTTTCTTTTGTTGTTTTGGTACTGGTGCACTCTCACTTTCGGGTTGCTGTGTGGTGGCCTTGGGCCGTTTGCCTTTTGTTTTCTTTTTGGTTCATTTGCGCTTCGGCAGATTGCATGGAGCTGCTGTCATTCCTTCGGTCTCTGTGTCATCCAAGTCTGTAAGTTCTTGTAATCGAACTGCTGGCCAAAGTGTTCCCTCCCGTGAATTAAGGACATTTGTGAATTTGAAACCAATCTTTACTTCTTCCTGCCTTCCCATCCAATGGGTAAAACATGCCTCGATATCATGTTTATGCATTTTTGATGGTTCCTGCAATAATACAAACTCCTCATCCAGTGATTCATCTGAGTCTTCCGGCGCCGCAGTCAATGCTTGTGATCTCCCCGGCGCCGAGGAAGTTGCACAGCTCTTTCCTCCTTTCTGCAGAGGCATATAGTCCACCTGGTTGATAAATTCAGATTGCCGTGTGTGAATATCAAGCCATGGGACATGACCGGAGGTTCTCCTTGCAGCTAAATCTTGCTGGGGATCAGTATCTTCATTAATCAAAAATGGTTCACTCACTGTACATCCTTTCAATGTATGCCCGTAAAACTTGTTTTTGGTAATTCAAAAACTGGGCATTGTCACCATGGCAGATAAGACAGTTCGCCGGTAGCAGTGGCTGTCCCTTCACTCCAGTCTCCAGGATTTGTTTAGGCTTTGCCCCACCAGCAGGTCATATCACTGATTTCTCCTCTTCATCAGCGGTGAGATATTCCTCGATGTATGCCTCGAACAGGTTCATCAGCAATGAAATTTGGCTTATTGTTGCCTAGAAAGCTATTTGTTTCAAACCTACAAATTCTTCATTAGTCGCCGTTAAATGCCAGGTGAATGGACATACACGCTCCACTTCCTCTTGCCCACTGGATTTACCCATCCACCCAACACAACCATTCAAACCCCAAGTTCAAGGTACATCAAATTTTGAAATTCATTCATATGCTTTGTGAGCATTTTCTCAGCATCCCTAAGATCAATTCAGCCAAGTTACTGAATTATGGGCGATACACGTACTTTCACCGAACAGCCGATGGTGGGCCAGTATTCATCCATTGTTGCCAAAGTGCCTCAATCTTTGCGTTTTCCTTTGAAT
Source organism: Tricholoma matsutake (assembly GCA_026075535.2). Lineage (NCBI taxonomy): Eukaryota > Fungi > Basidiomycota > Agaricomycetes > Agaricales > Tricholomataceae > Tricholoma > Tricholoma matsutake. Next base: position 7,109,299 of record AP026543.1, on the reverse strand, counting down.
CATTGGAGATTCTTTTGTTGACCTTGGCATATTGCCGTGAATATTCGGCCATCCAGTCCAGTTGTCCTTTCTCCAGCTCTGGAGCCTCCCATCCAATTGCTGCCTCTATTTCTGACCCATACAGGTGGATAATTACTTTGCGCCATGGAGGGACCTTGCCAACCGCCGCCTTTGGTGGTTTGCAAGCATTTTGTCTGTACCAAGCTCTAATACGCTGATAATCATGTTTGTCAAAGAGCAGAATATACATCAAGGGCTTATTGCTCACTTCCTGCAGGCCATCCATTGGAGGTTTAACAGGTAAATTAAATAAGTCCGTCATGGCACCTTGTAAGGTTAGTTGTTGCACTTTGTGGTTTTTCAATGTCTTCCAGTCGTCCACTCATTGCCGTAGCACATTCAGTTCCACTGGTGACCACTTATGGGCAACTGGTTGAAATTCCGCATGCTTGTCGGTCTGATTTCCATCATCTGAGCTAGAACTTGAAGGACAGCTGCCAAAGTCTTCCCCGCTTTGATCAGCATCCTCGGCAGACATGATAGTCAATGTGGACGCAGTAGACAGGTTGTGCTGGCAAATACATTAGGTACCTTGATATTGCATCAGACTGTCCCTGAGGACTATTTACAGATCATATTTCAGCCTCAATATACCCTAATATACCCACGACTTCGCTTGGTACACCTTTAATCCTCTCGCCACACCTTAATATATCACAATGTCCCTGAGCAGAACAGCGAGTAGTGGAGTATTATTAGCTGGGTGGTCCGCCAATTATTTAGAATTTTATAAAAAAAAAAGGTAAGATTAGTAAACCATCATTTGTTGTCTTCAGTCATGGCTCCAATTGAGCCATTCGAGCCATTCGAGCCATTCGCCGATAGATGGATGTGTTGTCAGTGGGGCCGCAATTACAATGTTGGTGGCAGGGTACATGCAGCAAGTATGGTCGAATATCACAAACAACGAGCTAATTTACCTATGCCGCCATTACACACTTCCACCGTGCTGGCACACCACACACATCGCCGACACAGCCACCAGCGACAGCATAGCCACCTATGGTGCATCACCAACTCACCAACACCTGATATACCAATGTATGTGTTACAGTGAGTTATGACCACCCCATGCTACCAACACACTCCCATGGCACTGGCACAGCTACACACATCGCCGACACAATCACCCTCGCTGCCGGCACAGCCACAGGTGAATACGACAACAACACACTGGCAATATGCATCCTGGCAACGGCACCATACATCTTTATTACCCTTCCATCCACATCCAGCAGCGCCGACATTATCCTATTGATGCGGTATTTTCCTATTATGTGACTACGCCTGATGCGGCCTTCCCAAATCACACACTACACTTGATGTGGCCTTTTACTTGCACAGTCGATCTTTTTCTTATATATTACTTATTTTTTATTCCTTAACCTTCGTGCCTACTTCCATGCAACGAAGGTATAGTAACTTCCAGTTCTTTTAATTGTAGTAACTTATGGTTCCTACTTCCATCCAATGAAGATAATTTGATCCTGTCTTTCCCATAAACATAAGTCTAGTGTAGGCTGCCAAACACGGCATCCTTCCAATTACCTGGCTACTCAAAACCCCAGACATTTCCTACCCGTGGATGTATGGCTTTGAAAATATGCACAGAGGAAGTGGCCATCCTTTTCCAGTTCACCGCCTGACATTTGGTATATGCCACAGCTCCCGGCGAGGTCTGAGTCTCCAAGCAGTTAACCCAGACCTCTGCTCTGTGAAGAAAATAATGTGGGATCCAAGCCATTTCATGACTAGTAATTGATAACTCCTCCAACCATCTATCATGTTTGGCATTTGCCCGTAACCAGTGCACCCTGTAGACTAAATAATAGTGAAGTTGCTCATTAAAGTGAATTGAGGTGTACTTACATTCTTTCATCATTTTGCTTACCTCGACATTGGCTTGGACATTAATGGTCCAAAACCATGGCAATGGTTCATCCTGTCTCTGGCTTCCACCCTCAGCATTGCCGGTACCACCCCTCACCGTGGCAGTTGAAATCTTGAGTTCGTCCCGGTGCAATACCTGATGATGTGCTTGAACCTGGTGGCTAATAGCATGCACCTTTGACCAAGCCCTTCCCTTTTTGTTCTTGGAGGTGACAAGACATAAATTCTTTCTGAATAAGAAAGATTTCTCACTGAGGGCCATTCTAATGCCCTGGAGCTCATCGTTTGCTTGTCCTTCCCTCAATCTCAACTCTTTCTTGGCGAGGGAATCCAAACCAAGCTGAGTAATTTGTGGAAAGCCAAATGTAGAGGGAAGAGGTAATGGGCATGTTTCAGCGGTATGGACTGCTGCTACCGGGGGCCTTGTAATAAATGGGTTGCTTTGATCATCGTCATCCGAGTTAGTCTGGTAATTGGGAGCTTGTGATGGGAGTACTGGTCTCGGTGGCGAGTCATTAAGCTTTTGCAGTGTATCCAATGTGTCATTGTTCACAAATTGTTCTGATTTAGCAATGAAGGAATCCACTCTGGTATCAAGGTTTTGCCATTTTGTTGCAATCTTCAGCTTATTGGCCTTGGACAACACTGAACGCTGTTGACGTATAAAGGTCCAAAGAGCCAGTCTGATACTAGTTAGCATAGGAATATTTTGCAATGGCTGGATATGCACTGGGCTTCCTCAAGTTTGAGGCCAAGAGCAACCCAGGTGGTTTCTCCCTTTCCATCACCGGTTTCATCTTCATCCTCTAGAAGGTTCATTTGAAGGTCGCTTTGTGTGACCACTACCTGACCAGGGTTTATATCATAGATGTCCATTGCTTCTGGATTGGTTAGACGTGTTGCCTGAGAGTGTTTTTCCAATTCTTTCCAGGTTGCAATCTCCTCAGGGTCTGAGTTTGCTGTGTACTGCAATAGGTCCACCCGACTTTCCTCCTCACCTGCCACAGCGGCTCTGAATTGGCGGGCAGTGGTAACCACTACATCTGGTTCCAAGTCAATCTGGCACAAGGTACAAACATGTATTCACCTATGTCCTGCATTTTTTTGAAGTTGGAATCCCCCATATGATCATCCAAGGTTTCAATCCATCCAGAAATGGTAGCATTTTGGGTACTAGGTGAGATTTCATTCAACACTGACCACAATGATTCAAGGATTTCTCCATCCACTTGTCCGGCGCTGGGAATGAAACTCGGTGAAAAGCATGAGAAACATTGCCAGACATGGCCACCGACATGGAAAAGACCAATACCATGCAGAATGGTGATGCCGAGTGGTAGCTGGATATACTGACTCTCCTCCATCTGAAGTCTGAGCCTCTTCCAATACTGGCACATTATATCATAAATCAAAATGATTTTCTTGAGTCTGGTGATATTAGTGTTTTTCAAGGCTTCAGATAAAGAATAGTCCATGTTTGCTTGTCTAGAAAACATTACACAATGTCTCTCAAAATGTGAAGATATCTCACCATTCCCCTTTTTGGAAGTCAACCACTGCACTGGGGCAGAAGCAACCATGACGGCCACAAGCAGTTGCACCGACACCGGTTACATCAAGACCCTTGTATTTGATGAAGCGGTCATTTACAGCATGATGTTCATTGCAGGTCAGTTTCTAATTTGGAGTTAGTAAATACACTGAAAGTCTTTCAAATATCTTACCTCTGTGACTTCCTTAGCAACGGCGAGGTGTGCTTTGTAGTGATTTCGCTCGGTCATGAAAAAATCACCATGACTGAGCTTAATATCATGGTGAGCATTTTCGTGCTTCTGATGAACAGCAGTGAAGTTTCCATCCATGACAAAAGTCCGAGTGTATGCCATTCTGAGGTAAGATTACATTAAATACATTCCAATTCATGTGATTTGACTTACTGGTCAGGATCCTTGGTCCAATTTTCCAGCAGATTGACACCAGGCTGAGGACATGCAGCACAGAATGTTGGGATGTCAGTCGCACCATGCATTGCAGCCGCCGATGAGCCACTGGCACTGGACTGTGATTCTCCCCAGTGGCCTCTCCACTTCAAATGTTTCAACATTCGCCATAGCCGGCTTGCCCTGAGAAGCTCCCTGTATCGATCCTCAAGTACCGATGTCAGAGATATTGACAACTGTAGTATATCAGTCATACCTCCACGTCACTAGGAAATAAGGGTGAAGTCATGCGCCGGAGCTTCTGGTAGTATTGATAGGCTGAAGATTTACATTCCAGATTGGACAATCGCGCATCATCGAGGACTTTAAATGTGAACGTGGTCTTGATATTTTTGTAGCTGACCGGGAAAAGCCCCGATTGCAACAAGTGATTTTCCTGCTCTTGATGGGAATTAGGGCAATTACACCACTTGACCCACATACGATGTACACTGGAAACATTGATTACTGTCAATTTGTGACAATCCATCAGCATTGGGAAAGTTGTGGGACCAAGGTCATAAACACTGGTAAACCTTTTCATCTCCTTGACAATGTTGTTGGTTCTATCACCTTCTGTTGCATCATCCAAATCATCTTCATAATTGTTGGCCTCTTGTCCAACCACATCTGGTGCCAATGGGTGAAAGTAACTTGGGCAGGATGCATCATTGTGACTGAGATGTAAAACTAACCCGACTTGGAACAACCAAGCTGGTTCAAAATAGGAACCTGTCCAGTGGTCGATGTGGTGAAATGGGTTAGAAGCATGGTTATCATGGCAGCAGTCAGTACAGAACATGGGATTGAAAAGACAGTCTCGGCATTGCCAGGTAGCAGCATCATCCCCACACAAATTGCATTTCATGCAATCGGGTACTTCATTGGATAGTAGTGCTTCCAAATACATGGCCTTTTTAGGCAACCATTCTTCAATGTAATCTTGAGGTGTCTGAGGGTAATATTAGCATAGTAAATGTGGTAGCCATAATAAGTCACCTTTGAAGAGGGGGGATCAAGATCTGCAATGAAATTTAGAGCGTGATGCTCAATTGGTTCATCGGACATCAGAGATGTTATATTGGTGTTGGATGTGGTCGCTGATCCTGACACTGGTGCACTTATCTTGGCCTTCTTATGCCTTGGAGTTGACTGAGGACTTTGCCGAACTGGTACAAGGCGATCCCTGGGTCCCCACGATGTCTGGGAGCGAACGACAGTCATCTGGGTGATTCTTCCAATGATGGTGCGAGTGTGTCCTCTAGGCATGATGGTTTGTAGAGCGATGTAAAATTATGAACAAGCATCTCCAGGATTATATAGGCACTGTAGGCAGTGAGGAAACATGGCAACATGGCGATGTAAATGACAATGGTACCATGTAGAGGTTACTATGGGACTGTTCTACACAGCATACTAACATGTTACCTAGGTCATACTCACAAAGCTACTGTCAATGTTTCCAATGTAAAATTACACCAGCAGTGTTTGTGATACCCATTGGTCAATAGTTTCTTACTTTTACAGCATGTCATTGCTTTTCGTTATCAGTGACCACCAGTGGTGATTAGTGTACAAGTCTAAGAGCTATGGAAATGATCGGCGCGACGTTGTCTTCTCCGGCGCCCGTCACTCCAATGTACTGTTTTAGCATATATTCTGCACTGGTCATTCGCTTTGCTCTTGACTTGGATGCTTATTGCCACCAGTGACTTTATCACTACCGGCACCGGTCACTGCAATGTACTGATTTTGCATATATCCTTATCCTCCCACATTCCTACAGCATACAGCATGTCACCATTCCTGCATTTGTTATCCATATTGTAGTGCACAGTGGCCACAATTAGTATACAAGTCTTTTAAGAGCTATGTGGATGACCAGTGCCACCTTTACCTTTTCCAGTGCCGAGAGATACAGTTTGGAAATAGCTGACTGCCACACAAGCGACAGTTGCTTTCCGGCCAGTGTCAGGATTAATCTACATCTACTCTCATTGCACATTACTACTGTCTTTGACTAATGATTGTTCTCTTCTGTTACGTGCCTGTGTATCTCCCTACCGGCGCCAGTCACTACAATGTACTGTTTTAGGATATATTCTTTATGATTTGTAATAACAGCAGTAATTCAAGTCCTGTACGCTATAGTCATGTGGGCCCATACTGTTTTCCTTTTACTGTCATGGGCCCACCCGATCATTCCATCAAGCATATCATTCATATGGGCCCATTTCCCTGTATTATGTTAGGATGGGCCCATATGCATTTTTGTAGCTCATGGGGTTCTACAATAACCAGCACTGGTCATTCACTTAGCTCTTGACCTTGGATGCTTATTGCCACAAGTGACTTTATCACTACCGGCGCCGGTCACTACAATGTTTATCTTTTCCTACATAGACAACTTGTTAAGTGTCAAGGTGCTCCCTAACCTGATTCCACACATCCTCCCAGTAAGCCAACAATTTCCTGTCCTTCTGAAGTTGGGCATCATTTTCTTGGACCATCTCAGTCATCCTTTTCCATGTCAAATGCAGGTCATCAAAGATCTTCATCATTAATTGTATTTCAGCCAGGTCACCGGCGGCATATGGGACTGGCCGTAGGTCTTGCCAGGTGAACTGGATCTGATGAAACTTAAGATAAATTAAAGGACAACAACATGTTACTCACCTGTGGCCGATGAACCACCAGGAAGTCATGTGGAGTGAATGGGTATGAGTCATAGTTCTCTGGATCATTCTGTTTACTCCACCAAGAATTGATATAGCTATCGACAATACGGGTGGGGTCATCAGCATCAACCTTCAAGTACCTTTGTATCGCTGGAATGTATTCTAGTTCCAGAAAATCTTTGCCCTCAGGATCATTGCATTCTGAGCACCCCAAAGTCCCATCCTGTACCATCTTTATGGTTTCCATGACGAGCGGGGGAGTGTATGGAGCACTGCCACCCATAGAGGCATAAATTCCGGTGGCCATCAAGAATTCCTTCTAAGTTGGTATTGGTGATCAGATAATTGGCAATCACAATATGTTCACTTACAGTCTCGAAAAATAGGCTAGACACCCACCCCAACCGTGACTCTTCATAGTCTTCATCATTATCTACTGCAAGGATCCATGCAGTGATTGCAGCACAGAGACATGATGTTCCATACAACAGCACTTCCTGCCCATGTGCTAGATCATTCCATACTGGTAGTAGTCCCATAGTACTCTCTCGAATGCTGAGATCATGAGCTACCTGTTGAGCAGCGATGGCCTGCTCATGGAACTCAGTAGGTTTGACTGTAGGGTGAGGGTTCTCTAGGAAATCGGCATTCCTCTGATGCTCAACTTCTATTTGATTCAATGCGGTAGCGAGTTCACCAGCAGTAACAGGGTCAGCTTTATATGGCCAGCGAGGCACGGATTTGAGGTTTGTATAGCAGGATATCATAACTTCAATGCAGTTGTAGATACAGAATGTTTGGATGATTAAGTAATCAATGGACAAAATTATCATCGGCGCCGGAAACAAGCACCAATGATAAGTCCGTATGGGCCGATGTCTATAGGAAAACCAGTGGTGGGCCAATATGATCGTTCCCTGTCAAATGGAATCATCGCATGGGCCCATGTATATGTGGTAAGCAGTTCAAACTCTTAACTACACCCTCTGTCAAGTCAGTAAAATTGTGTGCTCATACCTCCAGATTCTGGCCCCAACATTGGGACATTCATTTATATCTAACCATAATCTATAGCAGGACATCACATCGGTGTCTAAAACAATCAGCGAGTGTGGCATGTCCCAGCGCCGCATGCATCCAACCATATCTGCTGTGACCTGACGCCATATGCATCCAACTGCCGATACCTGCTGACCTGCTGCTGCACTTTTTCCTACCAAACCTACAATGATCATTGGCACTGGGAACCAGTACCAATGATATGTCCGTATAGGCCGATGTCTATAAGAAAACCAGTGGTGGGCCAATACGATTGTGCAGTATCACACACATTGCATGGGCCCATGTATATGTGGTAACATGTAGTAAAATGATGACCATGCTAGCCGGCGCCGTGATTCAGATGTTGCTGCCACTGAGAATTCTTCAGTGAAGCTGTATACTGGGCCCACATGGATGCATCACACCCTGGGCCCACACAAGTCTTCCCTGACGTGGGCCCAATCCGCTACTGACGGATCTATCGTCGTTTTGCAGAAATCTGCTGAATGGATATACCATTGTTTTTTACTGAACAGTGTGGAAAAGGCAGAGATAGGCAGATCAAGGCCACCAAATGACATCATACCAAGGGGTAGATGTCAGAAAGGGTACTCTGCCTCTAAATATAAAACTGTCAACATGCACAAATGTGATAGAGAGGGAAATTAGTAATAAAATAAGGAGAAATTATAGAAAATGAAGAATAGGAGGAAATGAAGTGAGGAAAAATATAGGACAAACATAGAAAATAGGAGAAACCTATAAGGGCAACCTTAGAGGCCACTTAATTAATGGACTAGCAAAGGGAAATCTGAAGAGAAAACCTAAGGACCCCTTTGCCAATGCCCAGTATATGTGAAGACTGCAAAAATCAAATAAAACCTAAAAATAGAAAAGGCAGAGATAGGCAGATCAAGGCCACCAAATGACATCATACCAAGGGGTAGATGTTGGAAAGGGTACTCTGCCTCTAAATATAAAACTGTCAACATGATAGAAAAGAAAATTAGTAATAAAATAAGGAAAAATCATAGAAAATGAAGAATAGAAGGAAATGAAGTGAGGAAAAATATAGGACAAATGTAAAAAATAGGAGAAACACACAGGGCACCCCCTATTCCCCTTACAAAACCCCCTAGTCCCCTTACAGTTATGGACTGAGGGGACAAAGAAATATTGCCTCGATTGGCATCCATCCAGAAGCCAATGATCTTGAGAAGCTTTCCATGCTGTTGCTTCCTGTTCTCAAAAGGGCATGAGATTCTCTCCCACAGAATAAGCAGTTGCACTTGATGCTGTGGATGGAGAGCTCCTCTATACAAAATGAGGTTGTCAGCTAAATTCCAACCAAAAAAGTCATCCATGTTGCCAGATAATGAACATTGGAGAAACTTTCATGCCAGGGAGGAGATTAGTATCAGGCAAGGATTCAGACCATCTTCCAGCAGCAATTTCTCTATCCCTGGGAAAATGTGGATTTGCCCAATGTCTTCTGGGTCCATTGAGTAATTCTTCACAATTTCTTGAACCTCAATCTTCCATTCCCCATCATCAAAGGGCCAAAAGCCTTTGTGAGGATCTTTCATCACAGATTGCACAAAAGGCTAGTTTGGATGGTTGGTGAGGAGAAGCTCAAATTTGTCGATATCAAAAGGAGTGTCTACTTTGATTGAATCTCCAAGTGATTTAATAGAAGCTTGAATGGAGGGATTGTTGAGAAGATGCTGAGGTGGTGAAGGAAGAGGGGGAGCAGACTCAGTGTACAATGCAGCAGAGGAAATTTTATTAGGAGAATTGTCAGACCAAACAAATTGTCGTTGAAATCTAGGAGCATCAAGAACTTCATCATTACATTTACACTTTAGAGAAGGAGAAGAAAATGTGCAAGGACCATGGTCCAAAAAGGCAGCTACATTCTGTTGCAATAACAAAAGATCTCATTCAGACTCAAGCTTGGAGGATGCTGTCTCTAGCTTGGTGCCCTTTGCCACAAATACAGCAGATGCCATGCTTGTGCTTATTAGGGCAAGGATCCACTTTACATGAGCCAAAACTCTGATTGTGGCAGGGGACTCCAACTTGTTTAGGAGTGCTGCCTGAAGATGAAGGAACATTGTGTTTGGTAGAAGAATGAAGAGATGTGGAAGAAGAAGAACCACAGAAGACTTGTGCAAGGAGAGGAAAATTGAGCTGGTCTTGGTTGTCCAAACAAAAAAGGTTTTTGAGCATATCTATCATGGACTTCAACATCATACTCAATAGCCACAAGTGGCTCATTTGGAGTGGCACGGAAAAATTACATGACAAGGAAACAGTGAGCATGCAGTTCTGAATCACAATGATGGAAGAAGAAGATGGTCCCTGCTGACCAGACATCAAAGACACAAGTCCAGTTGGATTCAGTCCATAACTTCCACTTAGTGAAAGCTTGCTCCTTAACCAAACCATAGCCAGCTCCAAAATCCTTCAGATCATTGTGGTGATTGTACCCCTTTTCCATGGATGCAAAAAGCTTCTCAAAATCAATGAATTGATTGAGAATGATTTTGGGCCAGATTGTACAGGGTAATGAGACATCAATGGAAGTGAACAATGCTTTTCCAATGAGGGTATCTTATATAGCTTGAGGGATAAAGACTGAAACAAGCTCCTGCATGGACTCAAGGTGATGATCTGCTGCAGATGCATCTGAAAGTTCAGCAAGGTGAGAGGCTTTGGCCAGGGCTGAAGCAGGTAGTGTTCCTTTTGCACTGGGGAGACCCAATAGTTTTTCAATCTTGTCAGTGATGAAGGAAGAAGGGGATGTATGAGGTGCCCAAGAACCGAGTCCTTTGATCTGGTCAACTTTAGCATGCAGAACAGCCCAAGTGAGAGAACTTGCAATGTCAGAAGGATTTGAAGCTTCATGAGCTCCTTCAATGCTGGGTAGAGAATGGTGACCACAGAGAAGAGATTGTGGGTCATTGCATTGTTGAATGACTTGATCAATATAATCTTGCGCTTCAGTATCTGAGATTCCTGTTTCTCAAAGATGAGTGAGGAAAGAGCCTCCAGGCAGGGTTCCTGAGACAGCTTCATCAACAAGGTGTTGGCAAGATGCTGTTCAAATCTGAATGAGATCAATGTCTGCTTCATCTGGAACATTAGATGTGTTGGCAGTGTTCATTGCAGCAGGAATGTCTGGAACAGGCACATTGATGGAATCAGACATGAGACAGAGATAGGATCAAAGAGAATAGTCCGGAAAAAGCAAGAGATGTTATGAGCAATGCGTTAACACCTAGTAGGGGTTCCAGCATAAACTTCAATGAGGCTCAATGGAGAAGCCACTCACTATAAAGATTCAACTGGAGATGATAGCAGAGCTAGTAATCCTGAAAGTGAGAATGAAGATCTTAGATGAGTTTATGAAATGGAATAAGAGTGGACCTCTGTGTGCACTGCTCCATTTTTATGAGCAATGCAGCAGAGGTCAACAGCACCTCCTCATAGTAACTGTGCATCTCACCATTTAATGAAGTGGGTCACTGGACATGAATATATTTGTGCTTGTCATGTGAAATACAGAATTAGACTAGTTATTTTAGCTTGCATACACTACACATCTTCAATTACAAAGTTAGTGGTGTTCCAGCCTGGCTTGGCCTCAAAGCTGCGGCTTTGGCTTGGCTTGAGGTGGCTTTGGCTTTCTCAATACCCAGGCCAGGCCAAAGCCATCAACCAGGGCCTGGCCCAGGCCACGGTGTTTCTATGTAAAAGTTCAAATTTTGTCCACAGGTCCTTTGGTTGTACAGGAAGCTAATTAGAACAATACATAGTTTTCTCATCTAATAAACAGCCTCAGACTGTATTCATGCAACTATGAGCCACCATGTACCAGTACAAAGAAACAATATGTATTAAACTCGCCTAAACGCGAGGGAGGCAGAATTAAATACAAAAAAATTCTGACCACACATCATGTTGTGAGCAAGTGGGGGATGTCAAACTAATGAAAAAGAAAGGAAAAACAAGACCTTCATATCTATGCGCATCTGTTGGAGCGGGTGTCATCCTGTTGGGTCATCACTGTCATCCCAATGGCTCCATGCCCAATGCATCCCAGTATCCTCATCCCTATCATTGTCATCCTATGCCTGCCACATGACCGTTGCCACCTCAGTGGTTCCCCACTCACCAGCAATGTTTCCCACCCCAATTCCCGTGTTGTCATTGTCCGTAGCACCCATGGTCCACCCTGCGAGCAGTTGCTCATAGCAGTAGGGGTGGGTGCTGGGCCGTCCATCATTGATGTTGGGGTTGTTTTTGTTGTCCTCGCTGTTCCCATTGTTGTCCTCTTCCCCGTCGTCTGGTCCTCACCATCCTTGCCATCCTTGTCCTGTCATCATCCTCATCCTCATCCCCATTGTCTGTTCCTCACCATCCTTGCCATCCTCGTCCTGTCATCATCATGTCCCAAACGGCTGTTCCGTTGATCCCTATGATTCCACAAGCAATCGCTTTACTATCATCTCGATGACATCGAGCAGTGGCAGAGCAACAGAATATGGTGTTCTGTAAATAAAGTCGTCAGTAAACATCAGACAGTCCCTCTGGCACTGTCCTCCTACACACAGTAAAATACTTACCGGTTATACGAGAACACAGTGCATTATCACCTAGCATACAGCTGTCCTATGTGCATGGCAGGACCGTTGCCACCTGTTGTGACAGGCGCTGGTAGGCCATCATGGTGAGAAACAAGTAAAACATTATATTGGTTAGTAAAGAATAAGCAAAGAACGACCAAAAAAGTATTTATCTTTTAAAGTCACGCACGCTGCTGTATGAGCAATGATTAGCAAAATTAGCAAACACGTAAAGCGTGCATGAGTGATGTGGCAGGTTCGACACCACAGGATTTGTCTAGGGAACAGTGGTGGATCATTGTGGTTGAAGTGGATGTGGCATTGTTTGGGCATCATGGTTCAAATGTTCAACTGTTGCGACGCATGCATGATGTCACATTACCATATTGAAATTACTTTCCCACCACCAAAATAAAATAAAATCAACATGTCTACCATGATACATCGCAGCTAAGTAGATAAATTACACTCACCAAAAAGCCACGGCCTAACGGCTTGGCTTTGGCTTTTTGAAACCCCAGGCCGGGCCAAAGCCGTCATGGAGCCGTCATCATGGCCTGGCTTGGCCTATTTGGGCCCAGCTTGGCTTGGCTCACGGGCCAGGCACAGCACTATACAAAGTATACATCACACATATAGAATTAGCATATGGATGAAAACCTGTTGAAATGAGGGATGGAGAAGCTTTCTGCAACATAATTAGTTGGGGTTAAGCACAAGATTGATGATGGATGGATGGATGTGTAACAGGAAAGTCAAAAATACAACAAATCTGGAAAGTGTGAGAGCAAAGTGAGGAGAGCACCTAAAATTCCAGGACTAAGCACTCTGTATCAGCCTATTATAGTATATTTAATGGCAGAAAGAACTAGGTAAACTGAGGGTATCCTGGTGGTGGAACAGGAAAATTTGAGGGACAAGATGCATGGGTTTCTTAAATTGAAGGATCACACATGGGGACTAATCATTGCAGGGAAATAACTCATTGTATATGTGAATTAGAAAGCAAAAAAGACAACAGAAAACAAGGCAAGGGCAGAGGAGATATGGTAGTCCAAAAATTTTCATTGAGAGGGTGGCTGTGCACACAACAAAATCATGTTGTGTCGAGACCTGAAATATTGTAGTTTTCAAATATCCATCTGTGGGAATACTCAGAGTGCAGGTATGCAGGTATGAAGAGCCACAAGGGGATAGGCCCAAGAAATAGAGAGAGAGAGCAGTGAGACACCAAGACATTGAGATCCAGAACAGCAAAAGACAACATATCAAGGTAACCTCAGTGTAGCAATAAAAAGGATGATCACAGCTGACTAGTGTTGCCTTGACTGACTTGGGGCATTTTTGTATTTTTAAAATAACTTGACACAATGCACTCAGCCTGCTTAGTGTTGAGAGAGAACCAATTGACTTTTGGGCTCCCTATATTTTCAGAATTTTACACAAATTATTGGAATTGATATTGCCTTTGACTCATTTTTGCTGGTTGACTTGCAAAAAATGAGTCAAAGGTAATATCAATTCCAATAAACTATATAGAATTCTGAAAATATTTACATACATGGGGAGCCCTAAAAGACAATGGGTCCTCTCTCAACACTAAGCAGGCCAAGTGCATTGTGTCAAGTTATTTTAAGAATACAAAAATGCCCCAAGTCAGTCAAGGCAACACTACAGCTGACACTATAGTGGTATTTGAAGCATGGTGGCAGACCCAGAATACTGAACATTGCAGTGGTATTAGGCTAACGAGGCCAAATGTGGCCTCGATACTGGCATGGGAACTTGATACCGGCTATCAAGACCACAAACACAGTTACTGCACCAAAAAACTGCAATCTAGCCAAACCTGGGACCCATGACCTGCCCATAATCTTGTGCATGAGCTCAAAGTGCCCTATTCTCATTTCCCAGGTCCCATGAGCTTTTAGTGTGACCTGCCCATGAGCTTGTGAATGTGGACATGGGCTCAAAGTGCCTCTGCTGCATGGCTCAAGATGGACCAAAGTAGTGCAATCAGAGGTCCCAGTGGACCCCAAAAGTGGATAAATGAAGGAATGGAGAGGCTACATTGTAAAGAACATAGGTCTGAAGCTGTACTAATAATAAAAGCTCAGTCTTTGCACACAAGAGCAGTAGCCATATGACTAAGTATATTCACCTAATAATAAAAGCTACGAGTACAATGGTGAGCACAAGAAAGTAAACATAGTAAGTAAAGATCTCACCTCAGTGTTTGCATGCGAGAGTGGTAGCCAAATGACTGAGGGGAGACAAGTCCTCGTAACAATACTTGTAGCCAACAGTAAAGTAAGCTAACTACAATGAGAGAACAAAAGGAAAGCTCTCGATGAGAGCAATAGCAATGCAGTAATATGAAAGGCATTACAAGTAATAAGAGAAATGTACAGTGGAGTCAGCATAGTGGCACATAGCTGTGTATGAGATCCAGAATTTGAAATATACATAAAACGCAGGCATGCACAGTTACATGATCGGGTGAGTCATGCTTGATATTCCAACACTCCTCCTCAAGCTGTCAATAGCCCGAGCTTGGAAGCAAAATGCTTGACCTTTGTGGATGGAAGAGCCTCCATGAGTGTGTTGGCAATCATGTCCTTGGTAGGACAATAAATGAGCTGAATAGATCCTCGTTCAATAATCCATCAGATAAAATGAAATCAGATGTTGATGTGTTTTGTACGTGCATGATACTGGTGATCTTTTGAGAGTGCGATGGCAGATTGATTGTCAGAGAAAAGGGTGGTAGGAGATAAGGTGGTCCCAAAAAGTTGCTGGATGAGTGAGTGAAGCCAGAGTGCTTCTTTCACGGTGTGAGTCACCACCACATATTCGCTCTCAGTTGTCGACAATGAGATGATGTCCTGATGTTTAGCACTCCAAGAAACAGCTCCTCCATGAACAATAAATGCATACCCAGAAACAGCATGTTCATTCTTGGCCATACTCCTATCAGCATCAGCATATCTGGCCAAATCAATCTTTGATTGCCCAAATGATAACCAAAGATCTTTCATACCCTTCAAGTATCAAAAAATCTGCTTGATGGCATCCCAATGAATAAGTCCAGGTTTTGTGGAAAAACATGAGATGGTCTGAACAGCAAACAAAATGTCAGGGCATGTTCCAAGTGATGCATACATCAACAAGCCAATAGCCTTGTGATATGGCACATCACACATTTGAGCAAATTCAGCAGTAGTAGCAGGAGACTGGGATGTTGAAAAACAGATGGAGGTGTCCATGGGAATGGAAATGGGCTTCAAATCCTGGAGGTTATACCGATGGAGAATAGAGTCAATATACAAATGTTGGGAGAGGTGGATGGTATGTTTCTCCTGATCATGTCTAATCTCAATTCCTAACAACCAGTGAAGCTCTCCTAGATCAGTTATCTCGATGTGCTTGGTGATTTCCTTTTTGAAATGTTCGATCAACATGATCACAGTTGCTGCAATCATGCAGTCATCAACGTGCACAAGGACAATCATCACCATTTGCCCTTCTCGCCAAAAGAACATGGCTTGGTCGACATCACAACACGAGAATCCCAGGTGCCAAACCATGATAGCCATTGATACCAGTGCCTTCCAGATTGCTTCAAGCCATACAAGGTTTTTCAAAGACAGCAAACTTTGCCAGAGGAGTTGGGAGTGTGGTAGCCAGGAGGTTGTTGCATGAAGATCTCCTTGTTTGGTGAGTTCTCCATTGAGATACGCACCATTGATGTCAATCTGATGGAGTTCCATGTCCTCAGCAGCAGCCATAGCCAGAATGGCTCAAATTGACACAAGCTTGGTAACAGGAGCAAAAGTGTCAAAGTAGTCGACACCAGGCACTTGCAAGAATCCCTGGGCAACAAGATGTGCCTTGTAGTGGATGATGTTCCTGGCAGCATCTTTCTTCGCACGGTAAACCCATTTTGAGCCCACAATGTTGGCCCCAGCAGGTGGATCGGTAAGTTCCCAGGTACCAGTTTCTTGTAAAAGTGCTAACTCCTCATGGATAGCCTTCTCCCAGAGTGGCCAATCAGGACGACATTTTGCCTCAGCCAATGATCTCGGCTCCAAAGCCTCAACTTCACTAATCTCGGCAGCCATCGCATACTCTTCCTCAAAATCAGCCAACATCATCCAGTCAGCCAATCCCTCCCCCTCAAGCACCAGATTTGGAGCTTCTTTGACAATGGGAGGCAGCTGTATTCCTGCAGAAACAGTAGGGTCAGATGGGTGAGCAGATGTGGTACCATGGCCTTCAATAAGGTCTCGAACGCGCTGACTTGGTTTCCTCACACATTTTTTGGGGACAGGCTCTTCTTCATGAAGCTCCTGGTGGTCAGATGGGCTTGGACTCGGGGCATGGGAAATGGTGGGAGAAGAGACAGCTTGTGATGCAGTGGGTTGAGTTGGAGTAGGATTAGTGGGCGTTGGAGATTTTGGTAAGTCAGTTGTCATTTCGATGAACTCCCAATCCTCCCCCTCAAGATGATCAACTAATGAGCATGTTTTGTCATGATAGACATTGCGTTCAGTCGATACTGTCCTCTTATCTGGCCAGTAAACTCAAAATCCCTTGCTTTGTTCATCAACACCCAGCCAATGACCCTCTCTTACCCATCCACCCAACTTGTTTCCACCCTCGATACACACCCACACCTTTTCACCCCATTCCCACACATGCCACAAATCAGGCTTCTTCCCAAAAGCAGCCTAATAAGGGGTTTTCCCATCAACAGCTTTTGTTGATGTGTGGTTCAGTAACCAGACAATGTGATGTGCCGCCTCACCCCAAAGTGTCTTCGGGAGTCCGCTTGCATGCAGTAATGCACAGATCTGTTCAACAATGGTGTGGTTATGACACTCTGCAACACCATTATGCTGGGGGGTGTCATGTACAGTCAATTTCTGTGTAGTACCCTTCAACTTCAAGTATGGAGTGAATTCCTTGCCTAGGTACTCCCTGCCGCAGTCTGAGTGTAGGATCTTCACATGAGCATCCAAATGGGTGTCACACCATGCCTCATACTCCTTATAGGATGTGAAGGCATCACTCTTGTTCCGCAAAAGGTACAAGTGTGTTAGATGAGTTTTGTCATTGGTAAACATAATGTAATAATGTTTTCCTGCTTTTGTCGCTACTGGAGCAGGTCCCCACAAGTTGCTGTGGACTTCTCCACCAAATTTCATGGCACACTCGCCTTCACAAGCCTTTGCAACAGGCTTACACGTAGCCTTTGCATACACACAAGACTCACGAAAGTGTGGTTCTCCAGACAGCATGGTTTCCAATCTCACACCAGTCACAAAACCCTTGTCAATGAGCTTTTGCGCCACTTCAGTAGAAATATGGCCCATTCAACAATGGAACTGGTCCAAGGTAAGGACTTCTGTTGTGACATTAGCCATTTCAGGCTCATGTGCAACCCGATATAAGCCACAACCCATCTTTGGGATTGCACCAATGTGCTCCCCCTCCAGCCCTTGGATTGTACACTTGCCATTAGCAAATGTCACCAGAAATCCATTCACATCGAGATGGCCAACAGATACCAGGGTGTAGCCGACTTCAGGTGAATACATCACCTCAGTAAGTCTCAGTTGAGAGATATCGACACCATTAGGTATGTTGGCTGTCATCTCGCCCATTCCAACTGCAGTAAAATCAAGTTTATTGGCAGCCCGGAAAGATTTTGGGGATATCTCAATGAAGTTGTCAACAGCATCGCGATATGGGGTAATGTGCCTCATGCACCCAGAATCATAGACTTTGACATGAGGTGAGCTTTCGGCCTTGCTGTTAGACTCAATGTGAGCAGCAACTTCATCCAGATCAACGCCAACTGAGTTCAGGTCAACACTGACAAGCGAGCCGCACTCGCTTCTGTCAGTCCCAAATAACTCCTCGGTATCATTGCTGTCCAAATTGTCACCAATCTCAGAAAACCAGTCCCCACTCCTATCCCCTTCAAGTTTGAGATCCAAATCAGAGTCAGAATCAGAAACTGATTGAAGCTCGGGCATGTCAGAATCAGAATCCCACAGTTCAGCAAAAAATGCTGCCTCGTCTTTGGAATCAGATTCAATAGCGGTGTTCGCAGAGCCACCCTTCTTTGGTGAGTCATCTTTCTTATCATTAGATTTCACAGGCTTAGGGCACTTGTCTTTGAAGTGACCCTTCTCTCCGCAATTCCAGCAAACACCATGCGGCTTACACTCAAAGTGTTTGCCTTTCCCACTTGACATGACAGACATGGCTTTGTCTTTGTCACCTTCAAAGACTTTGTACCTGAGCACTGAGAATGTGCGGCCACATTGCACTCAAATTCCTCTGAGATCAAAGCAATAAGCTCATCTGGATCAATGGTCTTCATGGAACTATACAGCCTCACACCAGCAAGTAGATTCAACGCAAAGTTGGAGAGATTGTGGGGAAGGGAAGTGATGATGGTGGAACAGTAATCCTTGTCCTCGATCGTGACACCATAAGTTGATAATTCCTCTTTCTTCACACACAGGCTGTCCAAAAATTCTCAGACATTGCCCTTGTCAGGGCACTTCGACTCCATGAAATGAGAACGTAGGTCTGCCTGTGCAAAGGCACCTTTCGACGTGTACTCATTTGAGATTAAATCCCATTGGTCCTTCAACAAGGGTTTGCCATGGACACGGATCAATGTAGAGTTGGGGATTCAGTGAGTAAGTAAAGCTTTAGCTGAAAGATCATCCTTGTCCCACTGAGTGAGAGCAGTAGCTTCATCAGTGGTTGCTGGTGAGCTCACTGTAGGCTTGGCAACAGAACCATCAAAATGGCCCCACAAGCCTTTTGCTCTGATGGCATCTTTGAAGCCCATGGAAAATGCGGTCCAATTTAAGCCAGTTGCAAGAAGCTTCAGAACTGAAGAAGGAAGAATGTCAGTGGTGGTGAGAGCAGTGGTAGTCATAGCAGTAGAAGGAACACATGAGGTACTAGATAAGCACAGGGCCCAATAACCTGTAAAGAATGTATGTCTGAAGCCGTACTTATAAGGGCAACCTAAGCCTCTAGCAAAGGGAAATCCGAAGTTAAAATTATGCTACATAATACAGGGATTGGGGGTGCACCTAGCAAAGGGAAATCCAAAGAGAAAACTCTAAGGATCCCCTTGCTGATGCCCAGTATATGTGAAGACGACAAAAATCAAATATAACCTAAAAATAGAAAAAGGCAGAAATAGGCAGATCAAGGCCGCCAAATGACATCATACCAAGGGGTATGTGTCGGAAGGGGTACTCCGCCTCTAAATATAAAAGTGTCAACATGTACAAACATGATAGCAAGGGAAAATTAGTAATAAAATCCAGAAAAATCATAGAAAATGAAGAATAGAAGGAAATGAGGTGGGGAAAAATATAGGACGAACATAAAAAATAGGAAAAACACACAGGGCACCCCCCTAGTCCCCTTACATTACCCCCTCTCTAAGATGCATCGCCCTGATGCATTCGAAATCATATATGACCAAAGTCCGTGACTTGAATGCGACGCGGTGCAGCAGTGTGCCGTCGGTGGAATTCCTTGATTAACTGAGGGGCATTTACATCAGACTCTTCGACCCATGAGTTCTCCTCATACCCATAACCCTTCCAATGTACCAAATACTGGAGTTTCCCTCGACGCAAACGGCTGTCCAAGATTGACTCAACTTCATATTGGGGTTCTCCCTCGATCACTGTAGGTGGTGGTGGTGGGTGTGAATGGCATCCCAGGAATGGATCTGGGGGAGCTGGAAGCAATTTGACGACATGGAAGACGGGATGGAGTCTGGACATGGAGGCTGGGAGGCGTAGACGATAGGCATGTGTTCCAATGCACTTGACAATGGGGAAAGGTCCCAAGAAGCGATGAGCGAGTTTCTTGGATGGACGTGTAGTGGAGATGTCACTGGAGTCAAGATAAACTCGATCACCAACCTTGTACTGAGGGGTTGGGGAATGGCGTTGGTTGTAAAATCGCGCCATGTCATCCTTCGCCTTTGCTAAGGCTGCCCTTGCCTCCTCCAAGCTATCCCTCATGCGTTCTGTGAACTCATTCACTGTCTTGATGTGTGAGGGAGTTTGGCGAGGTTCAAATCCCATGCGTGGATGTCGTCCAGTGTCTAAGAGGAAAGGCGTCTGTTGAGTGGAAGCATGGACATGGTTGTTGTACCCAAACTTGGCCAAAGGAAGGAGATCATCCCAATCGTCCTGGCGTTCATTGACAAAGAGGCGGATGTACTGCTCCAGTTCCTGGTTGACTCGCTCCGTCTGGCCATCAGTTTGTGGGTGATAAGCGGTTGAAGCAAGGAGTTTGATTCCCAGGAGTCGGTACAGCTCACGAGTGAACTCTGCCATGAACTGAGGGCCACAATCTGAGAGGAAGGCACCAGGAAGTCCATGTAATTTCCACACATGGTGGAGGTAGAGTCGAGCGGCACCTAGGGCACTGACAGTGGTGTGAGTGGGAATGAAGTGAGCGCATTTTCCCACTGAGTCAACTGTGCACATCACCACATCAAACCCGTTTGACTCTGGCAATTCCACCACAAAGTCGATGCTGACAACATCCCAATGACTCTCTGGAACAGGAAGAGGGTGTAGCTCACCAATAGGCTTGCGACGAGGAACCTTGGTGCGTAAGCAAAGGTCACAAGTGCAACAATACTGACCAATGAGCCGTGACATTTGTGGCCACCAATAGTTCCGTGAGGTGAGCTCCAAGGTCTTCCAGCATCCGGGGTGGCCAGCAATCTGTGAGTCATGGTGTTGGGATATGATGCGCCGGCGAAGGTCTGGGTCATTGGGAACATAGATGTGATCCCTGAAATACAACAAGTCCTCCTTTTCAGCCCACTCTGCCGCACGTAAGGAAAGGGTCGATCCCTTCCTCAGTTCTTTAACAGCTCGGGCGACAACATCCTCATGTAAACCACTACGGTTTGCGCGACGAATGTCACATAGGATGTCCCGCTCCTCACCCTGGGGTACGATGCCTTCCAGTGCCCAAATGGTGAACAGGTCTGGCTGCAACAGCACAATGTTTTGGTTGTCACCACTGCCATCCCCATGGTCTGCACGTCGGGATAGGGCATCGGTCTTCCCCATGCTGCGACCTGGACGGTGGTGTAAGGAGAAGTCGAATCTAGATAGATACAGGGACCAACGAGCTTGACGACGGTTCAATTTCTTGGCCATCATGAAGTACTCGAGGTTCTTGTGATCCGTCCAAATTTCCACCTTGTGTTGGGCACCCTCGAGGAAGTGTCGCCACTCCTCAAGATCTCGTAGTTTCTCTCTACAGCACTAAGGCTTTTGGAGTAGAATGCAACAGGATGCCACTTCTGGTCCTCCGGAGACTGCTGAGACAACACGGCGCCCATCGCAAAGTCAGAACTGTTGGCTTCTACATGAAAAGGACATGAATCGTCAGCAAAGGTAAGGATCGGAGCGGAAGTGACCATCTCCTTAAGCTTTTCGAATGCCTCCTGTTGTGCATTATCCCACCTCCATGCCTCCTTTCCTGTCAAGTCGAACAGTGGTCATGCATGATGTGAGAAATCCTTGATAAAACGCTGATAAAAATTGATGAAGCCCAGGAAAGAATGCACCTCCTTCTTGTTCATGGGCGTTGGCCAAGCTGTGACCCCGTTTACCTTGATAGGATCCATCTCCACTTGACCCTCTGAGATAATCAGGCCGAGGTACTCGATCTTGGTCCTTTCGAACTCGCATTTGTCCTGACGAAGGTAGAGTTTGTACCGTCGAAGTCACTCTAGGACGAGGCGCATGATGCGACGGTGCTCTTCAACCATGCGAGTGAAGATGAGGATGTTGTCGAGATAGATGCAGACAATGCCTTCAAGGATGAGGTCATGGAAGATGTCGTTCATCATGGTCTGAAAGGTGGCAGGGCTATTAGTAAGGCCAAAGAACATGACAAGTGGTTCAAAAAGACCACGGTTGGTATGAAAGGCTGCCTTCCACTCATCTCCCTCCTTTATCCTCACATTATTATAGCCCCAATGGACATCGAGCTTGGTGAAGTATCGGGCTCCATGGAGCTGGTTTACAAGTTCGGAGATGAGGGGTAGTGGGTAGCAATTTTTGACCGTGATGTTGTTGAGCCTTCTGTAGTCTTGAACCGGTCAAAGTGAGCCATCCTTCTTCTTGACAAAGAAAAAGGGAGAGGCCATGGGTGACTTCGATGGTCGAATACGTCCAGAGGCCAGGTGCTCGTCGATGAACTGGTCAAGCTGCTGTTGTTCTTCCGGAGAGAGAGGATAGACCTTGCAGGATGAAGGGGTTGCACCAGGGGTGAGTTCGATCGTGTGATCCCATGGCTTATGCACAGGAAGAGAGTCGAATGACTCCTTGGAGAACACGTCTTCAAACTCATGGAGATGAGGGAGTAAGGAGTTAGTAGAGGATTTAGCAGCATTGTTTTTGTGGAAGGCCTCGGCAAGGCATTGGGATATGTTCAATGTGGCACACACCTCATGCGATGAGCGAATCGCAGTGTAGAAGATCCGATCACCCTCCTCCACTTCCTCTGGGTCCTCATCATCATCATCCGAGTCCGGCATTAGATCAGGAACCCCTTCCAATTCCACTTCAGGTATAGGCAGGGGTCCAGCATGACACTTCTGAGTTCGTCGTATTGCCGCCTTCTGTCCACGACGTTCTTGCCTGGCTTCTGTGAAACACGTCCGACAGCGGGATGGACATCGGCTCATGGTAACCTCCCCGGTGCGCCAGTCGACCTCTGGGTTATGGTCTCGAAGCCATGGATATCCCAAAATCACCTTTTGCTTTCCTAATTGAGTGACAGCAAAAAGGGCACACTCACTATGATCTTTGTAACGGAGAACCAGGTCTGCAACCTCTCGGATGGCACCAGCTTCATTTGGGGATCCATCCACGTTATATACAGGTATCGGATGTGAGAGTGAGCGAGTATTTAGACAATGTTGTTGTACCAGATGGGAATCGATGAAGAGACCAGTCACACCAGAGTCCAGGAGCGCAGAGACACCAAGTATCTGTCCAGTGTCGGTCGTCTGCAGTTCAATGGCTAGGTTTAAGGAATGTGCAGAGGGAGTGGATGCCACAATATACTTGCATGGTAGTTTACGCTCCCATGATTTAATTTTGGGATGTGGAGTAGAAGGAGAGATGGGGAGAGCAGGTACGTCTTTAGCCAACTTCGAAGGGTCAGAGAGGGGAGCAGTCACAGAAATGGATTCATTCTCCGGGGATTCAACTGACAAGACTTCAAAGCGGTTATGGACAGGCAGTGAGGGCGTACAATTCACTCGCTGCGAATAGGAAAATCCTGCTCCTCTACAACTTCCAGCTTAACCTCCTCTGCAACTTGATCCTTCACTTCCTCAACATCTACAAGCGCCAACAAATTTTGCAGGAGTTCATCTTGTCCCTTGGGGGTGAGCATGCGGATATCCTGACGATGGGGACACACTCCAGCCCTGTGTCCAGGTTCCCCACAATGGTAGCAGAGATCCAACTTACGTGCACGGCTGTGGGCTGCATCAACATCCATTGGTACTGGGACATTGACAGCTGGTGTGGGAGTTTGACGAACAGGAATGGGGTTAGGGTGGGGAAGGCTTCGATTGAAGGTGTAGGGTGTATGAGTGGTAGTTGGAGCATGGAATGCAGCATTAAACGCTGCATTTGTGAGTCGGGTCTCGTCACAGAGTGAAGCAGCTTCATACCAAGCAAGGATATCATCGTCCGCTGGGCGCCCTTCCAACATCTGTGCAATCTGGTCCTGAATTTCTCGGTTGAGCCCCCGTCGGAACTTCACCACCACTGGTAACCCACTCCCATATCCTGCCATGTCCACCAAATCCTTGAACTCATCGATATAGTTGTCCACGGATCGATGTCCCTGGTGGTAAGCGGATGACTCAAGTTGTGTCACTGCTCGGTGGCGTTCATTGAGGGGGCAGAAGTGGCGTATGAACTCAGCTCAAAAGTCACCCCAAGTGGAGAAAGGTAGAGAACCGAGTTCTTTAGTTTGACGTAGGATATGGTCCACATAGAGATAGGCGTGTTCAGATTTCATGTATGTGAAGGCCCAATAAATTTTTGCAGCCTCATCGACGAATTGATGCGACTGGAGACTAATGTATAACTCACAGGAATTAAGGAATGCACGTCCCTGCGCACGTGCACCATTAAATTCGGTGGGGGGGGACGGTTTGATCTGGGCACGTTCCTTAGTGGACGTGTTTGGCAAAACGTCGTTGTTGGGTGCGCTTGGAGTCGTAAAGGGGGAACTATTGGTCATAGGGTTAGCCTGGAGGGTCCTAACGAAGTTTTGAATCATAGATTTAAGTGAGTCAATTTGCGCGTGCATTCCGGAAATGTCGCTTTCAAGCGCGTCGAAGCATTCTGATGTGTCCATGTCACTAGGGAGCGCGTTTGGCAAAAATGGCAGCGTAATAAAGGCGAGAGTATCTGGAACGGTGTGTAGGGACTCTGTGGAGCTTTGGGAAGCGTCGTCCAGTCCGTACCTGCCTATCTTGGGCAGCGCGTTCGCGATTTTCGGGCCTTAGGGGAGAGTTTTCTACTATAAGGGCAACCTAAGCCTCTAGCAAAGGGAAATCCGAAGTTAAAATTATGCTACATAATACAGGGATTGGGGGCGCACCTAGCAAAGGGAAATCCAAAGAGAAAACTCTAAGGATCCCCTTGCTGATGCCCAGTATATGTGAAGACGACAAAAATCAAATATAACCTAAAAATAGAAAAAGGTGGAAATAGGCGGATCAAGGCCGCCGAATGACATCATACCAAGGGGTATGTGTCGGAAGGGGTACTCCGCCTCTAAATATAAAAGTGTCAACATGTACAAACATGATAGCAAGGGAAAATTAGTAATAAAATCCAGAAAAATCATAGAAAATGAAGAATAGAAGGAAATGAGGTGGGGAAAAATATAGGACGAACATAAAAAATAGGAAAAACACACAGGGCACCCCCCTAGTCCCCTTACAGTACTAATAATAAAAGCTCAGTGTTTGCACGGGAGAGCAGTTGTTAGGAAACCACCCCATTACCTAATAAAATTTCATTTTTATTTTATTATGTCGAATTACGCTACATTACGCTAAATGACGCCAAATGACACTGCACTTTGATAGCATGAGAATTTTATTTCACATGCATCAATATGTATGCACATGTACGAGTGCATTGGTAACAACAATGTACAATATATGTAACATAGTATATAAACCCTAAATATATGCCTAGGGGACCCCAGTTGTGTTCTCTTAGGTATTCCACCTATGCTTTTGGTGTGAAAGGCCTTTGTCAACAAACTCACATATTAATAACCCCTCACATCAAAACCGTCAGTTCCCCCATGACGAGCGTGGATCCTAGGGCACGCACGAACTTAGTAGCTTTCCTCACATGTGAGTTGGTTTTTCCCATGGGGTTTTCCACCACATAGAGGTTTTAATGCACCTGAAAGGCGAGAAATTTAATATTTCAATTATTTATTAACCATTCCTATGGACTCAACCATGCTAGGCTTGAGGGGGAGTGTTGGGATAGTCAATCCTAGCGCAATATGTTAGCGCATCAAGTGCAACACTAGCGCATCATGTATAAAAATAGAACATGATATATTTGTAGATCACAACATATGTACATCGTAGTATAGGAGAATATGAGATGTTCTACCTTGTCCTGAACTCCCATCATTTAATCCCTTCAAACTTCTACTTCACACCATAATCCCAATAGAAAGTGTCAAAAATTCAACACTATGGTAAGCTAAAATACTGGAAAGTGATGGAAACTGCCATTAATCACATTAATTCCTCCATCAAATTTCTGAACCAGTTTAATATTGGCAAATCTCAGTAAGTCAACTAATGTTCAGAAACACAACTAATCCAACTTCTATAGCATCAAACTGGGAAATTTGAGGTAATTATGTTCCATTTACAGATGAGGTTTTTCCTGATGAGGAAACATGGTATATACTTCTGGGCTGTAAACTCATCCACACATCTTGGCAAACTTGATCACTTTGTTGTCATTTGTTTCTCCAAATGCTAGTGAACATCTTGACTTCGAACATTCAAGTTCAACATGTGTAGGCATTATGGAATATTACAAACAGTGTTCAGGGAACCCACATCCTGCAGCTAATATCACAACCAATTGAGATTGGAGAGGAAACTGAATTGTCAAACATGGTCTTTGAGGTGCTAAGTCATATATTGTCAATGTCCAGCGACATTACTGTCCAGATCCAGAGCATGAGGAGACTTATGAGAAATACTGCTATGCCCATATGATTCTCAATCACACCTTCAAAGATCTTGATGACCCTCTTCCAGGCTGCCCTACTTGGAAAGATGCTTATCATCTTCACTGCCTTGATCAAAATCATATCCATAATCTACTCCTTCTAATGATGATAATGAGTCTGACACAGAGTCTGTTCCTGGAGATGTTGAGGAGGACTATTGTGCAGCACGTCTACCAAACAAAGCTGTAGAGTCCACTTTACCAAATCTAGGCTTGCATGACATTGATATCGAGTATTACTGGCATGAAGGGACTCCTTCTGCTAAAGTCATTCAGGAGGCATCTAGGTGGCTAGCAGCTCAGGTGAAGGAATCTCCCAACGATGATCAGATTCTTCCAGTACTTTGTCTGTTTTGTCCTCAAACTGGTTCCTAAATTCTGTTTAGGACTTGTCAATGGATCTTAGGGTGTCATCAAAAAAATCTGGTATCAACCTCAAGATGACCCAAAGTGCCATAACCTTTCTGCAGTTGTATATGTGGAATGCCCAGGATATTCTTGTATGTATGGTTCTCTCTACATCAACACATTGTCTGATAAATATACCAGGTCCTCAAACACCAGATTGGCATGGGGTTAATCCATCATGTGGTTCCTATCTCTCTGGTTGTTGCTTGATGGAAAGATAAATCTTGGAAATCAACTTTTTCATGAACAGCTTCTACTGACTTTAGCCTGGGCAGTCACCATACACAAGAGCCAGGGCCTCACACTAGAAGATGTTGTGATTGACCTTGGACCAAAGGACTTTCATCTGGGCTGTCATTTGTTGCACTTTCCTGGGTCAAAAAATTGAAGGGATTGGCCTTTCATGCCTACAGTGTGGTGAAGAATGAAGATGTTGAGAGAGGATAAATACAAGGCGAGAGGCATTGGGATTCACTCTAGGTATGCATGGGATGGATCTTAGTGAATATGTATTCAATGAATAAGTATCTCAGATAACATTATGTAGGTGAGGCACTCACATGCGAACATACTTTTTGTACATGTTTGCTCATATCTTACATAACACGCTGTACTCACCCTCCAAGCGATAGTAGTGCTCGTTTTAGGAGCCTGATACTTGACAGAACATATGCAGTTACGATGGATACGTTTCCCTCGCGATGCGGATCAGGATCATCTCCTAAGGAACTAGCACATAAAGCACTGCAAGCCAATATTACTCACCAAAATGCCCTCACCAAATATGCAGGACAGCTAGAAGCAGAATTAAAAGAGCTAGATACCCTTATCGTGAGCTTCGTATTTCTGCATGCGCCATCTTTGCTGAGGTACCAACAGGGTGCCGTCGACACTTCTGACGATGAAAACGGAGAACTGGAACCTAAGATTCATATACATGGAGCGAAGAAACCATCAGGCCCATGCCCCTCCGCAGAGTTTCTCAATCCCGTGCGTCGCCTTTCAGTGTTATATCAGATTAGCCTTGATTGTATGGTCGCAGAAATCACCCTTCTTCGGAGAAGCCTTCCAAAGGACAAGCTTTATCAATAATACCACCCTCCATCCAAGTACGTTCTGGTCGAGTCATCATGTCATTTATCTAATTCGCTAATTTCAGTGAAGGCTAGTGAACTTGATGCTTTAGCGGAAGCCGTGAAGAGCGAAAATCTGCGTCTTCGGGCATTAGAGTTGCAGCGGAAGTGAGTAATGATCCCCTTTCCTTCTTGTTCTTGCTGAACATTTGTATTAGAGGGCAAGGACTTATAGCAGGTACCCATACAGACCTCTACAGGAACACTGGAGGACTGGAC
Source organism: Tricholoma matsutake (assembly GCA_026075535.2). Taxonomy (NCBI): domain Eukaryota; kingdom Fungi; phylum Basidiomycota; class Agaricomycetes; order Agaricales; family Tricholomataceae; genus Tricholoma; species Tricholoma matsutake. The sequence goes on along the minus strand of AP026543.1, from coordinate 7,080,879 downwards.
TGGGTAGTGATCGCTGAAAAGGAAAGTTTGTTTATATGCGAACCTGATGATTTTTTCATTATTGCGTTTAGGTGTCTAGACCATCAAGCATCAAGCGAACTGCTGATCAATGTCGTATTAAATGGATAGGCGACAGGCATCCTAGAATCAATCATGGAGAGTGGCCAGCAGCCGAAATAGATAAACTCAAAGACATCATTGATAATCAGCGTGCAGCTGGTGAAGGCAACATTGATTGGGTTCGTGTGGCTAATGAGCTTGGGGTATGATTTTTGTCTGTTCTCAGCTCCAAGCTCACACATTTATTAGACAAACCGCACCCCCATAGATTGTATGCGTCACGGGATTCCTCGCCAGCGACATAAGTGGGATCAAACTTCCGACAACAAACTGCTTGATGCAGTCGAGCGGTTCGGTAACAATAACTGGAACGTCGGTGAGAAACTCATTCGTCATTGTCTATCCTTCCATACTATAATACCGGACTAGTGGCTAGATTTGTATCAGAAGATGCCACCGCTCCTCAATGTCAAAGTAGATACTCCCGTCTGGATCCAGCACTTAAACGTGGCAAATGGTCAAAGGAGGAAGATGCTCGTCTGGAGTTAGCCTTCAAAGCATACGGAAATTCTTGGGTAGACGTCGCAGCCTGCATTCCTAGCCGCACGAATGGCCAGTGCAGGCAACGCTGGTCGGAACTGTCTTCTTCAAGGGCTCAATGGACAGAAGATGAAGAGAAGTCTCTGGTGGATGCAGTCGGCACCATGGGGAACTCTTGGACGAAAATAGCTGAACAGCTTGGTCGTGGGAGGACAGGCCAACAAGTACGACTCCTCCAAAATCCTAATATGTATCTTAAACGTGGTTGTTGTAGTGTCGACTCCGTTACGATAGGCTCAAGAAAATTCAGGCCAATCAACTCCCTGCCGCTACAAATTCTGACGACGCAGCGGAACCATTGATGCCCATGGAAGCTGGTGGAAGCCGTCCTGCTAAAAAGAAAGGCCGCATTCTAAATCTTTCTAAGATGACCTCTTCATGTGGCGATCCTCAACCAGCACCTGCTCCTAAGGCGCGACCTAAACCTAGACCAATTGGAAAGGGGAAATCTAAGGTCACAGAAACCGAGATTCAGCCAGACCCGCCTACGATTGAGCCTGAAAACCCAGATGGCACAATATCTGTTAACGACACTCCCATATCCACCGTCTCAGAAAAGCGGAAGAGAGCTGCCAAAGACCTCGCGAACGAAGTACCCGCTCCGAAGAAGAGGAAGTCTGTAAAGGCAAATGATAAGAATCCCTCTGACGCGACGGACGCTACAGCCGCGAATGCAACATCTGAAACGTTTTCTGTCGGACGTCGTGGTTTCGTGCCCACGTCAGTTGGGACGAAGTCATTTTCTCGTAAAAATGCTGAGAGGTCTGCAGCCCCAGTACAAGATAATTCTCGATTCTAATATAGCCCCTTTATTTGCAGTCGAACTGACCATGGTACTGACGAGGCCGAACCGGGCACTACGTCGATGGCACCCGACGTGCCCAGGCTGCCACAAAAGCCCAGAGGGCGACCGAAGATTATTTTGCGTTTGTCACCAACATCCACAGCCCATCGGCCATCGACTAATACCAATCCAGATGTAAATGTGGCGGCGATCCCCAAAACGGCAGGTCGTACGAAAAAGGTCGTCACTCCGACCAAAAAGAACACTTCCGAACGATTGCGATCAGCGAGAGTGGAAGGCAAGATTACGCGAGGCCTTCCAAATTCTGACGATCGTGGGATGTTAACACAATCGTGTTCCGCTGAGATTACGGAGCAGGCGGAAATGGCTGCTATCGAAGGACCGAATGGCGCGACTTCTCCCAAAGCAGGACGACGCGTTCGTGGTACGATAAGGTCCAGTATGCTACGCAGGCAATCTGCACGCGTTGCCGCTAGGAATCCAGTCCCTGCTGCGATTGTCGATGATGCGGTTGGTGCAAATCCATCTTTCAGGCCTGAAGCTGCACAAGTCGAACTGCGTAGCAATGCATCTTCTCCGCTGACTGAGCTAGATTCGGAGGATGACGCGTGATTTGTGTTGTTCGCATCGCTTAGCTTGCCATTCATGCTGCTTAATGAGAATACTATATCTTTCTAACCAATAGTACATTACACTAGGCAATTCAGTGTTCACTATCTCGATATTTTCCATCTTTTTCTCGGATGGACGCCCACCTCCCAATTTACGATGTGACCAAGCAACTCACCGTCCTCTTGATTTGCACTGTCTTCCGTTGCCAACATCAAGTTCTTCAAGGACTCCTGGACTAGACAAGCTGTTTTAAGCTTCTTCTCCAATGACGGGAGGGCAGCTTTCTTCGGCGGAGTGGCCTGTAAATATATCCAGCTGAATTTCTACCCAGAGCGGTGAGAGAGATACGCACTGGTGTCATCTGATAGGTATGTTTGGGTGGTAAACTCGGATAGTAAGAAGGTAGAGTCCGTAGGGTTAGAGGTATAACGACGGCCGCCCCCTCGTCGTCAGAGGGCAACAGTTCTGGGGAAGGTGAGCGGGATGGGGCAGGTAACAATGTGGGCGCCCGAAGGACTGAGTTGCTTTCTGTCAAGAAGCTCAGATAAATAACAAGGTGGATTGAGATAGGGGTACTTGATCTCTTTTTGGTTTTGACGGAACGCAGGTCTTCTGGGGAAATTTTCAAATCGTCGCATGCTAAAATGAGATCGGTCGCGATGGCTCCAGCTCTATTAGCCAGGTTCGCATACTCGTGCGCACGTTCAAAGAGCTGTTCGACGACTGCAAGTGAAACGTGTAAGGTCGACGTCAAAACTCAAGGCCATGTGGACAGATCAAACGTACAAGCTATTACCTCGATTTCAAGTCTTTTCACGGCAGACGATTGGGCTGAGTCAAAACTAGCATCTCGAAGTTCTGAATTAAGTAGTCTGTCCATTGCCCGAGACGCTACTTCTGAGGTTACGGAGGTCAGATCAGGAGGTGGGGGTGCCTGGATGTCGGGAATTGGTGAGGAGAGCTGATTTTGATTTGTATGGGAGAAAGGGGGATAGTACAAAGGTGGAAGACCGCCAGCATTATATTGCGAAGGATGGCTGGAGTATGGATTGTAGAGCGTCTGGTTTATCTCGCTGAGAGTTGGCTGGTACATGGTGAGCAAGCCTGCACAGCCACATGATTGTCATGACTACTACAATCGTGCTGACTTCGTCTCCTCAGATAGCAGTATGTCCTCTCCCCCGGTCCAAACAGCTGCGAACGTCGCTGAACAGAGCGAGCGTCCTTCAGCTCCCTTACGTACCGAAGAGTTTCGTGCCGTCCGGCCTCAAATCGTTGGGCCGGAAACCCCTGAGTCACCGTTTCCTATCTTGTTAAGTGGGCCTGTGCAGAAAGGGTTTGGACGTGGGGGAAAGGACCTCGGCTGTCCCACTGGTTCGCACATCTGTCGCATTCGTATGGCTTTGATAGTGACAACTCAACTCCAAGCAAATTTGCCCGATGAGTCCATCACACCTTTAAGCACGTCTGTGAAGACAGGCGTGTACTATGGATATGCTCAAGTGATACCACCCAAGGATAAATGGCCCCCCGGGGATACGAAGGTGTTGCCCATGGCAATGAGTCTGGGGTGGAACCCATTCTACAAGAACGAGCGCTTAACGGCGGTGGGAGTTCATCATCTGCAATCCCACATCAACTTATGCGGTGACAGGAAATTCATATCATACACGAATTTCAGTCAGATTTTTATGGCTATGAAATGAGAGCGCTGGTGCTCGGATACATACGTCCAGAGCTGGATTATACATCACGAGGCGCGTTGAACTAACATTAGATGGCTCTCTCTTACATGGCTTTGCTTTGCAGAGGGATTAATAGAAGATATTGAGATGGATAAGAGGGTTGCATTGAATTCCTTAGATCGGCCAGAGTATCAGAAATTTGCAAGGGATGCACACTTCGATTTGAGCTACACAAACTAGACTTCCAGTGCTGGTAACCTCTTAATGTCCTTTTGGCGGAATTAGACAGAATATATCGGGGATCGAGGGAGGTTATGTATTATCTACCATTTGTCGACTAAATTTCAGCGGGAAGGCGTGCCCCGTTCACTCCCAAGTCATGTCCGTAGAGCTTGATACGATTGAAGAGGGTCTAGCAACGACCTATGACATTTGCGCGACCTGCATAAGGATACGACGTAATTTTAACGGAAGACACGTACGGCTACAAACGACGCATTTTCTTCGCTCTGGTACCTCCGATTTTTATGGGCGTTCGATCTGTTATGGTGGCCACCAGCGGCCTCACACTATCCCCTTCACTAGTCAACAATGCCCTATGCAATGCATCTCTTCCTTGCCCAAAACCTTTGAAAAACAAATGAACGTCGAGGGGCGACATCTTTGCAATTTCCTCAATCTTCTTGAACATCCTGACGGCGCACTGATACCCCGCTTCATACCCAGATCGGTGCACTTTTTTGAAACCGCAAGAACCGCCTGAAAACCATGCAACAGTATGGCCGGTGGGTTCAGTGAATGTCACGATGGTATTGTTGCGAGTGGATTTGCAGTGAAGTCGATACCTCGGTCTTGTCGGGTTGTAGGCAGCCAATTGTTTCCGCGACGTGGGATCAGGAACGGGAGGATTGGGAGGATTGTAGCCATCTGCTCCTGGCATGGGTGGATGGGGGGGAGTATCATGATCGTCCTTCCTGAGATCATCCATAAGATTATGCACTGATACATCTACTCCGCCAATCACAGAGTATCTGGCGGTCCTGATCGATGTCCGAGCCGCCATGGGCGATGATGACCGCCATGCTCGAAGAGCCAGCATAAGTTGTAGCATTTTGTCACTGACTGTGACTGTCACGTCTGTACATCGTTCGGAACCCCACAGCGCTCAGCCATGCCAGTAAGTAAGCTATATTGTTACCTCTTTCACTGCTAATCTTTGCCTCAGCTTTCCGCCACTTTGTATAACACCCTTTTTAAGCGCAACAGTAAGTGTCAACTCCGTACCGAACTAAGCAACCGGGGTTTGACTAGGACATAGGCATCTACGTGTCTGCCATCTTTGCTGGGGCCTTCGCATTTGGGATTGGATTTGACACTGGAGTAACCGCGTTCTACGATCGATGGAACAAAGGAGTATGTCCCTTCCATACATGTTTTTCCTCCTCCTGCTCAAATCCGAAACCAGAAACAATGGAAAGACATCCGTGATAGATATGTTCAGGAAGAATAGATGTGGTTGCCATTCAAGCCACAATAATCTTTAGATTTCATCGGCTTATACGACGACAGGAAACTATCCCTGAGTTCTGGTAGCCTGACGAGAATGTGAGCCTTGGAATCACGTGTATGGATGCGCCATGCAACTACTTCAAGCATTGCTAATACAATATCTCGCCCCCGAGCTTATCGAATCACATAGACAAAAACGCTGGATCCTACGCTTCTCAAAGCTCACGTACACAAGCGGAATGAGGACCTTGTGCAAGACAAAAAAGCAGACAAACACATACATAGTCAGCCATCTCTGTTTAATCTCTTCGAAGCTTCCATCCCCTCTTGTTCTCTGATCACTACCTTCTGCCACCTCATCTATGTCCCGTTCGTTCAAGGTACGTATTCCGACGTTCATCCCACCGACTTTCCCTTCTACCACGCTCTGGTACCTATCATATCTCATACACCCACGATATCTCGGTGCAACATCTGGTGCAACCCTCTCCCCTCGTTAATCGAACCGCCATGTTGACCTTAACACTTGCGCTTCAATGAACAAGGACTCCAACATGTCTGGCTCACTCATCGAGCCGCTTTTCAATTGTCACTCTACTCTCTCTGCTGCTGCTTTCCTATCATTTTATTCTCTCTCTCTTCGTTGTCTGCGTCCCTTCTCTATTTCGCTAATTTCTCTCGCTCATGTTGTCATCTTTATCACTGTGATACTCCGTCTCCTTTTTATCCGTCTGTTTATGGTCGGCACTTATTGTCGATGTGTAGTTCCCTGTAGTTCCCCGTTATCCTCCACCGCCTAGGATCATGGCATTGAACCCACGACAGAGGATATGGTGGTCTGGAGTTTTGACAGGCAGTTCACTGCACGCAACAACACCATGTCACATCGAGTGTCTGCAGTTGCTCCTCTAAAAAGTGTGCTACAGGGAGCCTATGATATCTTTATCAATTTACTTAAACAATTCCGGTGCTTCTGTTTACGATGAATTGACCTAACGTCACTTCAGGATCAAAATGCTATGCTTATGATACTCAATAGAGCACTGGTAGGTGTATATAACTATGAATGTTCATGTCAAGATTGTTCAGATACACATCTGGAAAACAAATTCAAAGCTCAATTAAAGCAGAGGGATTGAAAATATTGATTGCGCGAGCCAAAGATAAACTAGAGCATGACCTTGATGACTTCTTGATGACTTGGACAGGAAGACAGTGCACTCAAGCAACCTGTTGGTTGCAGTTGACGGAGTCTTGCTATGTTCAAATTGATTCCTAAACCCTCACCCTCTTTCCTTTACATAAATTTGGGTTTATTTCCTGATTTTTTTCCACCAATCAGTAGATTTTCTGTAGATTTTCGGCTAAATTAAGATTTTCTTGCAAATGCAACGCACGTGATCCATTGGATTCCTCCCGCTGTACTACTACTAAACCATGGGAAGTGGTCAGTCAAGGCCAGATGCTGAAGAGAAGGTCTTTCAAAACGAAACCCCGATATCTGTGCGTTCTCAATTATGTCCTTCTTAACTTTCCAGACTCACTCACTGAAGAGTACAGTTCTCTCATGATATTGTTAATAAACTTTCCGACCGTATAAATACCCCAGATACAACACCTGAACGCCAGTCAACTCTTGATGCGCACATTCGTTCAAGAATACAAGACGATCTTGAGCACTTGAAGCAGGAGGAAGAAAATGTTCGCCTGGAAATTGAACGCGCTTTAGAAAAAGAAAACCTGGATCGGGAGAGAAACATGGCCGGAGAAGCCTCGGAGGGAGAGGACGAAGGGGCCACAGGAAGTATCAGGAGCAGCGCGTCTTTACTGGGTGATTTGGAGGAAGTTCGCAGCAAGGTGGACAAGTATCAAGCTAAGCGGGATCTCAACGAGTTTCCAGATGTGAAGGAGAGTGGCGAGGCAGTCATCTCGTGTTATAAGTAAGCGTAATGGCTCGGGCACATTTGAACACTAACAGCTCCCTTTCACTAGGGCGAATTTCTCCACCCCACTAGACTGCTGGCGAGAGGTTAGCAAGTTCAAAGCATCCGTTGCAAATGTGGAACAGGTGAGCTATTACATTCTTATTCTTGGACCCGCATTAATAATTACTGTACAGCAATATTTTAGGACGTTACAGTCATAATATACAATGTCTGTAATATGGTCCGCACTCTACGCTGAAGACGAATTACAGCCTCGGCCTATAAATATGTATAAAGTGATTACTGAGTCCAAAGAAACCGAACTCGGGTTCAAGGTCTTTTAGTATGCCATTCCGATGGGTGCGCCATTTTCATCTATTCTCGGAAGACCAGTCGAGCCATTACTAGCTTGAGAATGTCGGTTCGATGGGGGGCCTCCCTGGTCAAGGGCCGAGAAATAATTCTGCCTCAATGAGACTGGTGAGTGCCAGTTTGTCCCTCCAGATGAGTTTCGAGAAGCTGCATCGACGTTACTCCTCAAACTTTCCAAATTTAAAGCAGCAACGATCGAATCCCGAAGAGCCCACGCAGCATGCTCCTCTCCACTTGCTGTGGAATATACAGATGCAGAGCTGATTGTTGATGGCTTGTGTGGTATTCCTGGCCCGAACGATGCCGAATCCCGTAAGGAAGCTATGGACAGCCGATCCTTTGATGTGGCGGTCAACGACGATAAACGTTGCGATCCCTTCACCGAATGCAACAGCTTCGGTTTTGACCCCTTTGGGACCACAGCTGAAGGAGCAGAAAACGTAGCAACCTCCTCCTGATTGACCAATGACGGCAATGGTATTTCTGGTCCCCGATCATCGACATTTCCATCCCCCACATTTCCATCCCCCACTTCTCCATCGTCGTCGCCCGCGAATCTAATCTTTTTCCCTGCAGGACGAGAGAAGAGTGGTTGATATGCCTGTATTCGAGGCTTCGAAGCTGCAGCGTTATGAAGCGTATTGTACTTCGTTTTGTGGAATGCTTCCTGGAGGGTGAACTTAGGAAGACCTTATCCTTGTTATGTGTATGGCAACTCGGGCTCACTGCTTCACTCCGCTGTTTCGCTTCGGTACGTTTGATTGACTTTCCCCAGCAAACCCATCCTGCTGTGAGTATGATTGCCAGCAGCATGCCTGCAATCACTCCGCCAACGATGGCCGCCACTAGGATGGTTCCCCTGGATGTCTGCGGAGCGGCACTCGTTATGGTCGGATATGTGAACACGGTGGTTGTCACGACTCCTAGATGTGTGTTGTTCAGTTGCGAAGCCTCTCGCCGAGCCATGAAGGACATCTTGATCGATGGTCCTATCGGGTTGAAGAGGGTCGAGAAGCAGTGCGGAGAAACACCATTCTCTCACATATCTCATATACCCATGTCAGCCTCGTGTAGGATCTCAAGGCGATGCACGATCTCCAGAAGGCCGGAACCGGAACCATTCATGACATTTGAATTTGTTCCTTTGACAAGGATGCAATCGAATTCAGGCCTCCTGATCAGATAACCTCAATATCGATAACTAAAGTATAGGAATACAACTAAAAATACCTATGATAAGCCAGGACTAACATTACTGTTGTACATCGTTCATTTCGGCAAGACTTGCCTCGTTGAGTGCTTCTGCTTCAGACATCAGCTTCTCCTCCAAGGCTGACACCCTTGACTGAGAGTCTCTCCTCTCGAACTCTAGTTCAGCATACCGTTCCTGTAGAAGTTTTTCTCGTCTCTCCAGCCTATCCACTTCCTCCTTGAGCGCGGCCACTCTTCGTGGGCCCACAGCCAACTCGTTGACATGCAATCGGGAGAAGCTGTTATAGTCTATCTTGGTCTTTTGCAGCTCCGTGAAAGCGTCGGTGATTCGCTTCGAAAGAGCACTAGAGCGTGCTTGATACCCACCAAGTGTGACACCGAGCTTCTTCTCAGCCTTAGCTGCTCTGCTGGCATCCTTCGCCATAAGCTCTCGGCTTTCATCAAGTAGTGCCGTGTAGCCCTCAACACGTTGTTCAAAGGTAAGGCTCTCAGGATCAAGCCACGTCTTTGAGGATGGGTCATATCCCAATTGCTGCCTTACGGCAGCCCATGAAAGACTATCGTCAACGGCTTCAGCCTTTGACAGGGAGAGAAGGCCGTCTCGCAGTTGGTCCGGGTTGGCGTTCGGGAATCCGACAGTGGAGGCAAGTTCGACATGGATGGCCGACTTCGCAGCCTCGACACCACCATCATCGGGCATCTCATAGCTTGACACAGTCCCCCCAGGGAGTGAAGTGCCAGGTAAGGGGTGTGCAATTGAATCATGTCGTAGAAGCTGGGCAATTTCGGTGTTGATAAGTCGATAAGCTCGTTGGAACCCAAGCTCGTCGTCAGGTTCGTCGATATTTAACCGATGCATCAGGTCTGCGACGTCAATATTTGCAGGTCTGGGAAGACCAAGCTTGACCGCCTGGGATCGACGGGCAAGAGCCGCGGCCTCCTCCGCCTCCCGCAACCGCTTCATTCTCGCGTCTCGCTCGGCAGCATCCTCCTCGGATAGACTGGCGCCCCTCATGGACTGATCGTCTTCAGCCTCATCCTCTGGTACAAGCAGTTCAAAGTTATTTTCAGGCTTTGGCAAGCTCATGAAATCAGCCTTTAGGGCTCGCTTCGCTGAAGTAACACGTAGTCGTTGATCGCGAGGAGTTTCAGTGACAGAGGCTAATCCTTCAGGATTGATGGACAAGTTGTCCCGCATTGGTGTTCGTAGAGGTGTCGCAGCCGCAAATCCTGGTTGTCCATCCGTCCGGGGCGTGGCAACAGCACCAGACGCATCAGACCGCATGGGGGTAGCGAGAGGATTAGGAGTGAAAGGGACGTGGTGACGAGGAGTGGCGCTTTCGAAGCCTGTGCCGCCTGCAGAACTTACATGCAGTGGAGTGTTTTCATCGCCTAGCAGTGGCGTTTGTGCCATCGACATATTTCGTAAATTTCTTGCTTCCATTAGTACAGTATCCTCTATTGAGAAAGAGTAAGCGATAATATAATGAAGCAAGTTACAATATACGTGCCTTGAGGAGCAGTGCGAGGTGTCCGGGCCATACGCGCATTTTCCAATCCTTGGTAGTCGCTTAAGAGCTTCCCGCTGGCATCACTGCCTCCACCCACTAATGCTTTAGCATTCTCTCCGGCCTGCCCAATTTTTACGATGTCCTCAAGCTCCGCCTCGCCTACCTGGGCGCCTGGTAGCACTAGCTTTCTCCGCCTTCCGATCGATTCTGCCTCCTTCAACTTTTGAATCTGGGCATCCCTCGCAGCAATGAACTTCGTTTTGATGTCCAGGTCCCTCACCGCCTTCCTTGGCTTTGCGCTGCCGTTTCTTCCGCTCAGCATCTTCTTCGTCTGGCTTCCGCTTGTTCTCGAGTCGACGCAAAGTTTGGCCAACTGGAGCAGGGGCCACGCGAGCTTGCTCCTCAACAGTGTCATAAAAGCCGGGGCAGGTTTTTTCTCAAATGGAATATCAGCGTTGTACTATTAGGCGCATGTGAGTACATCGTAAGAAAGCAGGAAAACCCAGCGACGTACGTCCATCCCTTTCCGCTTGGTTTTAGAACGCATACTAGAATATAAAGTACATTTATAGCGGTAGAACAATAATTTTCTACTCACATGACACCCGCAAACTTCAGCTCCCGCTTCTTTTGGAGCACGGCCAAACGTCGAGCTTCTTCCAGTTGACGTTCTCGTGCTTTTCGTTTTGCTTTTTTACCCTGAGTATTCGCTAGACGAGCACGAGCTTCAGACAACATTTCCTTCTCATCCTCGTCCATGTCAATAGGATCTGGGCGTGCAGGTTTTGTTTCTGGGTCAGGATCGATTTCTCCTGGTCTTAGGCGTCTAACGTCATCGGCACTGGGACCACTATCTTCGGGACCAACCAAGCCCAACTCCTCATTCTCCTTTGCCTCTGCCTCGTCCAGTAGCTTTTGATAACGCTCTAGACATTGCACCGCAGTACGGCCCACTATGGGGGCAATTGTGCGCCACTGCGTAGGCATCAATTTTGCAAGATGCAGCAGCTTTTCGTCTTCGGTCTGTAGTGTGTAAGAATGGTAGCAGAGAAAGGGAAGGAAGAATGAATTAGCCTACTTTGGACCATTCTGTTTTTTTTATTGATGGATCCAACCACTCGTACCATCGAGCTTTACACTGTTTTGGTGTTTTACGGACGAGAAGAGAAGATATACGAGCCCTAGTTGCAAGCGTTCAGTGTTAGGATTTGAGTGAATGAGATATAAACTTGCCATTGATTTTTGCCGTACTTGGCTATAGCAGCCTTGAGGACTTCATCCTATGTGTTCTTTCAAGGGAGTGAGCCTCAAGAGAAGCTGTAGATAGAAAACTGTACCTTCCAAACACCTGGAAGAAGAATGGTTGTCAGGATAAGAGTACGATGAAGAGTTGTACCCACCGCCTTTGATGATTATTCTGACCATGAGGAAAGGTTGAGAGAGTAAACAAACACAAAAGTTTTGCGTGTCAGTGTGACATGGTGTGACAGAATATCTTTAACAATGTCGCCGCCGTCTCCTCGAGATGCAGAGATGGACGTTGTCGACGACAAGCTTGACGCAAAGGTAGTCATCGTCACAAACTTGACTCGCAACGTAGTCGAGTCCCATCTTCAAACAGTTTTTGGCTTTTATGGTCGCATCTTAAAAATTGACTTGCCTCTCTTTGGAAAATGTGCGTACTCTCTTTCCAGTTTCTTCAAGTATTCATGAATACTTTATAGCTGGTCAAAATCGGGGAAAAGCTGCCTTGGAATATGTCGACCCTCCTTCTGCCCACAAAGCTGCGTCTCACATGGATGGCGGCCAACTCGACGGTGCCGTGCTTAAAGTCGAACTCTCAAACCTTCCTGTACGCTCTCGTTCCCGTTCCCGCTCCCGTCCTCCCCTTCGTGTACCCAGAAACGGTCGAGACAGACCTCGCTCTCTCACTCCGTCTCGCTCCCGGTCACGCTCGCCTGTGTATCGACGGAGAGGAGACGGATATCCTCCCATGCGTGCCCCACCCCGTGGAAGACCATACGGTAGACGGGGTCCTCCAGGGCGCGATGTCTACCGCCCGGGTCGTTCACGCAGTCGCACCCGCTCCAGATCGCCTATTCGCCGCGGTTTGGATAGATTCCCCCCAAGGAGGCGGTCGCCCAGCTATACTCGTGGTGGATATGGACGTGTGCGCCGGTCGAGATCAAGGAGCTACTCCGTGCGCTCTAGCCGTTCGCGCACAAGATCTATTTCGCGCTCTCGCTCCCGTTCGCGTTCGTTATCTTATTCTTCATATTCAAGATACACTAGGAGTAGGAGTCGTTCGAGGTCAATTAGCAGGGGAAGGAGAAGCAATAGTCGCGATGATATCAGGGATAGCAGGTCCAGGTCACCAAAGGCTGTGTAATTTTGTTTTCTTATTTCGAACCATCTTCATTTCGTCAAAAGAAAATGCCAACAGGCATATTAACATTAACACGTCCGTGACAAAAACGTGCACTATATTTCGAAACCTAGTTACCCAGAATATGATATATCTGTCCATCCCAAAACTTAATCGCTCGCCATTGAATCATCATCGGCTAGAAAGGGCCTACTCAACCAGGATAAGTCAATGGACAACCGACATCTGAAGTCGAGACGCACGCATATTCATAGTCATTTCTTATGGCGTTAGACATCCATTCTTCATCCGCTTCCTGCTGAGGGAATCCAGGGCCTCCAGCAATGCTCAGGACAACCGGTAGCAAGACCAGTCCGTGAAGCGCTCCCGATATGATCAGGGTGAGCCACATTCTGAAATAGTAGATCTACACCATTTTTGAGCAAAGTGTGAACAGTTTTGAATGATTTAACACACCTCCAACAACTTTGATCGTGTCAAGGCAAGCACCGACATTCCAATCAACTTCGTGAATGTGATTCCAGAGAGTACCTTTGAGAGACGGGTCAGAGAGGTTGAACCCCAGACATACGACTACTCACAGAAGGACCGACATCGACCAATGCTGTCCACATTCGTTCATCACGCTCTTTCTGGCCAGCAGGATGATCAACTGGCAGTCCAGAACCAGCACTCATGAACGCCCGTGCAACATGTGCACAGAACTCCACCGCAATACCGAGGGAAATAACGAGGTTGACGAGACTAATCGCATTCAAACAGATGCCCCAGAGCGGCATAACTCCCATCACAGTCATTACTGTCAGCCCAACCACCCCAGTCACGATAGAGCTCGTCCTCCAAGAGCCTAACAGGAGCGCCGTTACGATGAGGACGGAACCCAACCCCAGCCCGAGGACTTCCTGCGTAATTGCAACGATATGTGCATACTGGTCAAAGAAAACGTAGAAAGAGGAATATGGGAAGACCTCTGATCCCGTCCTGTGTGTGATGTCATCCGCTATGCGGTGGGCAGCAGCAAAAGCATTGACAAAATCGGCTTGGGATTTGAGCGGAGAGTGGAAAGTCCGGAAGTGAGACCCGATTACTTGATCATTGTCTGTATCGAGGGATAAAGCAGCACCGAACGAGGCTTTTCCTGCGAGAGGACACTCCTCGGTAGTAGGGGATATCAACCACTGCTTGAGATACCGCATGAATTCTTCATTTTCGGGCAGACCGTCCATCGTGATATTCCATGCTGGTTCTTTGCCTTGATAACAAGGTTGACATAACCGAGCAATATCACGCTCTCGGCAGAAGATGGAGGGGTCCGCCTTGCGTACACGACAGCACTCTTCCTTCCCAGGATCAAGCCAGCCAAGGAAGTCATCTATCCACGAAGCGCTGGGTTCTGAGATGAAAGACGACTCAGGCCTCTTGCGCTCTGCTTCCAGGACGTTGGCGAGCGAGAACTCTCCGCAGGTAGTGAAGCGTCCGCACAGCGCCTGTTGCCCTGGTCGCTGCGTTACGTCGATATCACGAGAGACGAAATAAACGGGTGGTCCGATATCTAGATATGCATCAACATGGTCGAAGTAGGAAACCAGATAGGAGTCTGATGGTAGAGCTAGCCTTTGATCTGATAGATGATCAGCATCCTACATTGGCTTTCGTCTCTAGAGAAAGCTTACCGAGCCCAATGTCGATATGTTGCACGGAAATTATCGAAGCCACAAATAAGCCAGCAAAGATGATCAACACAAAACCTTTGACAACAGGCTTGAGTAAGAATGGGGCGTAATATCGCCGAACGAAGCGTGCAACTCTGCCTAGACCCCCATTAGCCAAAGGGGCATCATGGAGCGCAATCCGAGAAGGAAGTCTGATACAGGGAAAGCAGTCAACGCGACTAGCCTCGAAGCGTTTCAGATCCAGGGAAAGTGCACTGATAAATACAGTGACTTGGAGGACGGCATTGAGAAAAACACTCCCAGCAGCGTAAAGGGCGAAGTTCCGAACAGCTGGCATGGGAACGAGTGCGCCAAGCGAGAAAGCAACAGTCTCTGTTATGGTGCTGAGCAGGATTGATGGACCCATCCTGGCAAGGGCTCGTGCGACACGCTCCTCCGCTGGTAAGTACAACGGCATGGACGCAGCGTCGACTTCATCACGCGTCGAATCCAGTGGTGAGCGAAAAGACTGAGTAGGCGACAAAGGTGCTGTGACCGACGCAGCAGCGTTAGGTCCATGAAGAAGACTTTGCCGATCAAGCTCGTGCACAAGGATGAACACATTGTCCACTCCTACCGCAAGTACGAGGAATGGAATTACCTCTGCTATTATAAGAGTCACTTTGACTCCAAGTAAGGAGAAGAATCCGACGGAGGATGACACCGAGAGGACGACGAGTGAGATGCCGAATAAGCCAAGGGTGAATTTGGATCCCGTGAACAAACTTCGAGGGAGGCGTGGAAAGAGACGTGGAACGGTCCTGGAGTCGACCGACAACGACGATGAAGAGATGCCGGAACGTGTGAAGAAACCAGGGAAATTGCGCACCCATTGCACAACAGATGATACCACTCCCTCTTCTTCTGGTACGACAGAGCCAGCGCCCAATGTCAATGACACGTAGAAGAACATGGCGAGGTAAGAAAGGACGACTATTTTCACATCTGTATTGGTGCTCTTGTTGATCTCCTCCTCTAACGAGACGCCTGTCGAGAACGCAATTTGAAGGCCTGCTTCTCTGGACGATCTTTCACTCAAATTGACGATGTACTCTCGAACTGCCTCCTCCCACTCTATCGCCTTGCCTTGGACCTCAACATCCAATGAATCGGATACTACGTATGTGACAATGAAAGCTTCTGCGTCAGTATACGCTTTGGAACCGTCCCCTCTCTCTGGGACACCTCCAAGCACATAGTGTGGGGCAAGAGGTTGCTGGAAATCAGGGAGACAATCCACAGGATTCTGTGCACACGACTGCAGACGTTTTGCCCAAGTATCTTCATCATAGTTGTCCAAGTCGTTATCAAACCACGCAGCAATTGACTGTACTACGCATGCTCCTCTTGGCCCAGCGGGCTTGAAGCATACGTCGGAAAGACGATATCCACTAGGTGAGCGAAGGGAACGAATGTCCTCCTCTACCTTGAACCAATACTTGAGATGATTCCATGAGAGTGCAGATTCTCCCTCCGTCACTCTGAAGGAAGTATTGACAGCTGACTCGGTGGGAATCGGAGATGCCGTAACAAAGATCTGCTCCGTGCGGTAAAATGGCCCAAAGTTCTCGTCAAAGAACTCCTTTTGCTGTTTGCTTTCCGACGCAGGAGATACCCAAAGACGAACAGGATCAGTCTCTACCTCGAATTGTTTCCACCCAACATTCAGAAGGCCAACGACCAGGAAAATAATCGCGAACGTCAACCAAGGGGATGATGCAGCGAACAAGCCGAGCCCATAGAATCCTCGTCGGAGAAAGCTGTTCAGTGGGTACTGCCGTGGTTGAACCCTTTCTATGGGATCCAGGAGGGATACTCCACGGCCCAACCGTCTGGACTCTCCAGACTGCGTGCCTAGCGAATCATCTTCGAAATGTTGAGCGAGGGAACCCGCACCCACAAGACCCCGGGGGTGCAACCTCGGCGAAGCGGTGTCTGCTGATAATGCTACACGCTCGTAGGTATTCTCTCCTCGCTTCCGCAGGGTGGCCTGCACGATATAGCCGATAAAGAGACCAAGTACCGCTATGGAATACCCAAGGATGAGGATGAAGGAGAGACAGGAAAGTGAGCCAACCGAGCAAGTTAGTGTTGTATCCGGAGGTGGGAAATAGGGTAATTCGGGGCAGATATCGGGGCAATCTATGCATGTGCATCGACTTCGTAGATCGTTGTCGGCGCAATTACGGGCAGTAGTGTTCAAAGGAGCCAGTTCTGGAGGTGATGTCAGCGGAAAGTTGATCTGAAATGGACTCCCTATGGGTTTTTCGTCTCCCATGTACTTCAAAAACGACGAATAGTTCTTGGCGCCTCCTCCAATTAAATCCATGGCATAACCATTGGTATTACCAACTTGAACATTTTTACAGCTGTTGAAAAAACCTTGCCCATACAGGTTTGTGACGTGAAAGTCGACAGATTCGACGGCAATTTGGCCTGTGGATGTCTCCTGTGTCGAGGTGACATTAACAAACGAACCCTGTTGGGGAGAGCAGGTGAAAGCGCAAAAGAATGAACGAAAGTTGTTACGACATGCAGGACAGGGTGAAATGAGACCTTCGACTTGGTTGAAATTGTCACGCAAGGATTCGACTTGCTCAGTTGTACAGCAGACGGGACCTTGAGCATATTCTAGACCACAAGTATCGACCAGGTACGAGCGTGCCTTGTCATCTGCAGGCTGTCCGTAATCGCTCGGTTACAAATTTCCCCGTTTAATAAACTGTGAAACATACCTCTAGTGGAGGTCCATCGTAAGGGCAAGGCAGATTTTTCCCAAAGAAGCCCTTCTTTCCGCAGGAATCTCGCATGGCACACTGCCCTGGTTCTCTGCTATTCATTGTCATGTCGTAGTATGAGGCCTAGCAGATGTTGGTTCAAGTTGCGGAAATAGATCGTTCAACAGCGAGAGGATATGGCAGGTATATGGATCATATATGTTTTGAGGAGAAGGTCTAGCAGACTTGCTTCCCCAATGCCAACGACTCAGTAGCAGTGACGAAGTGACGCGACGCGTATAAATAGTATCGCACCACCCTGTTACCACGTGATCTCCTGCTTCAACTTGGAGTCTTGGACAGAATGGCTCAAGAGAGCAATCAGAAAAGTCCCATCAATGCAACAAAACCTCGCAAACGTTTCGTCGGGAGCAAAAATGCGACCCCTTCCAGGCCGGGTGTTTCAGCGACCATCAGTCGTCAGATACCAGAAGACATCCTTCTCGACGTTCAGCTCAATGCTGCCATTGCCCAACTCCCTTCAAACTACTCCTTCGAAATCCATAAGACGATTTTCCAAGTTCGGAAAAACAATGCAACGATGGTGGCCTTACAGATGCCTGAAGGTCTACAGATGTTTGCTTGCACCATCGCAGATATAATCGAGCGGTGCGCTAACGATACAACGTCAAGACGTCATAATATATATTGAAATTGTGGATATAGTTTCACAAATGCCTTGACTGTCATTATGGGCGATGTGACTTATGGTGCTTGTTGCGTCGACGATTACACCGCTGTTGCGTTAGGATGCGATATGCTTGTCCACTATGGCCACAGCTGTCTAGGTGCGTCTCGAGGACATACGTCAACCCTGTCTAACACCATATAATAGTACCTATGGATCAGACGTCCATCAAGACTCTTTACATTTTTGTTGAGATTGCCATCGATTCGTCACATCTGGCGCAATCCGTCCGTCTTAATTTTCCAAGTGATCGACAACATTTTCGGGAGGCTCTTCTAGAATCAGAGGAGAAAGATCACAAAATACCAATTGGAACTCAAATTGGCCCAAGTCTTCTTCGGATAGAAGGCCCTCCATCCTCTGATCGTTCGAGAGATAAGGATTCTGTACTTTCCATCTCGAACGGAGAGCCTACTCGACTAGCGCTAGTTTCTACGATCCAGTTCGTAACTGCATTGCAGAAGCTCAAAGAAGACCTTACGCAAGAGGCTCGAGACCTTGCCTCGGCTCAGTCAACATCCCGTTTTCTTTTGGATCAAACTAACTCGACAACGACAGAGGACGAGGCCTCATCTTCTGGTCCGGGTGCTAAATCATGGTCTGGAAAGTACGAAGCGATGATTCCGAGGTCGAAACCTCTTTCTCCGGGCGAAATTCTAGGATGTACAGCGCCTCGCCTCGGTGATGTCGATGCCCTGATGTGAAGTTCTATTTGTCTATGGTTGGAATCATATTCTGAATCAATTCTTGTTAGTTACTTGGGCGATGGTCGTTTTCATCTGGAGTCAATAATGATTGCAAACCCATCTGTGCCTGCATTTCGGTATGATCCGTATTCAAAAAAATTCACTCGGGAGCATTACGACCATCGGGAGATGCAAACAGTGCGAGATAATGCTGTTCAGTCTGCTCGTAAAAGTATTGTTGTCCAAACACATAAGGCCCGCGACATTCAGGAGGATGACGACGCGACACCGTTATGGGGTGTTATCCTTGGGACCCTGGGTAGGCAAGGAAATTTCAAGCAACTCAAGGTGAAACCTTCATGGCATATAAGTTGGAAACCAAGACTCACTAGCCCTAGGCTATTACTCATCAACTCGAGGCGTCGTCTATATCAATTCCCTACGTTCAGATTCTTCTTTCCGAGCTATCGCCTGCAAAATTAGCCTTGTTCAATTCTCATATATCCACATTTATCCAAACGTCATGTCCTCGTCTGTCAATAGACTGGGGATATGCCTTTGACCGGCCACTCCTTAGTCCGTATGAGACGGCCGTTGCTGTTGGCAAGACCGCCAGTTGGATGGACGCTGCCCATCACAACCAGGGTGAAAGACAAATGGGGGTTGGAACGTACCCGATGGATTTCTACGAAGCAGGAAGTCCATGGGCCGTTTCTAGGATCAATGGTACCTTTTAGTGTAGTCTCTGTGCACATTGACATCGCGCTTTGTCCTCGGTTCATTGCATCCCTGGGCTCATTTCTTATAAACTGGATTTCTATAGTATCTGGTCGTATACAATATCTCAGGCATAATCGTGTCGTGACAATAATGTATTGTTACATTTTACATGTAATAATCCTCGCCCATGACCTTGAACGATCACCTTGATGGAATGGGCCTTGGGTTGGTTTGACTAACAGCGTCCGGTCCGTAGACGATATGGCACTAGAATGAAATCCAGAAGCAAGAAATTGTATCAGAGTTTCCTGCTAATAAAGGGGACATTGCGCAGCCGAGAAATGGAGATTAGCTCGCAAGATATGGTGTGGTACCGGCAACGAGGCACGTAGGACCGACTCAATGAGGAGCTTTGGCCGATTATCTCCGGAACCTCACATCGGGCGATCAGAATGAATGCCAAAACGAGGTCTTCATCCACCATGAAACAAAGTAAATTGTGAGTGGGATCGATAACAGTGAAAGTCATCTATCTGGGTAGTATATGATATATCATCTCGCCACCTAGTTATTCCCTTATCCAGGAAAGCAGAGCATGATAAGACATGAGCGCAGCAAAGCCGGGACACATGGAAGTTAGCAGCGGTAATTTGGCGCCTCTTGTACGTCTGTCAGAGCGCCATAATTGCCAGTGGGTGGCAGTATTACTGCCATAGAAGATGCCACCAAGTCTGGAGGATGACGGTTATCCTTCAAGGAGAGATTATTGGGGCGAGCTTGTCGAGAGTTAAAGATTCAGGTGTCCTGAAATACAGAGCATAGCCCTCTGTTTCCTAGCTCGCGTATCGGCGCCGAACGCCTGTCTCCTCGATAACCTACCTCTCCAACAAGATCTTGAGTTGATAGACAAGGGAACACCTGATTTGTTGTTGGATCACGTGATCGTATTGCCAGTTGCGTTCCACTTTTTGCAAGGGCCACTTGGACCCAGAAGTTCATGACGCTAATAAGCGCACCAGCTGAAAACGAGGATGATATAGAAAACCCCACAAAGAACTCGATACACCTTACTATACCCCCACGCTTCTATCTTGTTCCTGGAGCCGCTGTCATTTTGGGGACTGCTATTGGGCTGATGCGCGGATCGCAGACAGCCTCACTCCGATTTCTTGCTGAGAATGTGCATCGACCGCCGACCACCGTACAAGGGTGGTATTTTTACAACAAAACAAAAAATTACAAGGTGTTGCTTGGGGGGTTGAAAAGTGCTGGTGCTGAAGCGAGTAAATTGGGAATTATGGCTCTAGGATGGGTGAGTATTGAGGAAGGGCTGGAGAGAATGGGCTGGGGCCAAGGAAAGGAAGTTGGTGCAGCAGTTATTACTTCAGGGATATTTTCAGCAGTATGTGAGTAGTGACCGTCTACTTGGTTCGGATCAAGTAGTGAACATGGAGGTATGCGGTGTAGACCGATTACCCTGGCAAGCGACTCGGCGAACGTTGATTCTTGGATTGATAATTGGAAGCAGTCTGAAGCTACTGAGTTGGGGAAAAGAGCAGTTGGAAGTGCGGGCCGATGTTCTCAGCGAAAATATCGTAGATGATACTAGTAAAAGAGGGTGAAGATTACAGGGTTGATGCGTAGAATGGAGAATACTATGTAGAATGGATCATCAAGTGAACAATAGGACTCGGACTAGAAAGTCCGGGCAACGCCGACTCAGGGGGGAGGGGCACATATGTATTTAAATAAATTTTATTTGACGAGGCCGCCCAGCGGAAGAAGACATTTCGATATAAGAGCCAAGGCTGTGATCTGTGAGGAAATTTTTTAGGCACTTGTGGAGCATAGAGCTCCACTGATGGGGGAAAAGTATCCTAAGCCATTGACACGGTCCATCATATCCCTCTCACAATTCTTCTTTATGCACCGAACGATGTGGTCCACGTCTACAACTACGACGGCACCTGTCGATCAAGTGACACCACGAGGTGGAGAGCGGAACCCATTCGATCTGCCGCAGTTTGAGAATGAAAGGCGCAGTCCTGGATGGCCTACGACACCTACATCGACGTCGTATCATCCATTGCTTTCCTCACATTTGCATTCTCATTCCATGGGCTTCCCATCTGTCAACTCGGCCAACTCCGACGTCACGTCTTCGCCGCTTGGCACACCCACTTTGGGAGTTCTTCCTGCAGCCCTGCCAACAACTCAACTTTCTCTTCATGCCCCCGACTTTAACATGCAACAGCCGCCCTCCTCTTACCGTAGAACCCTTAGGAACAAATCCTCAGCGCCATCGTCATCGTCCTCCTCGCATTCACCTACTTCAACTCCACATGTAACTTCGTCCAAGGGTCAGATTCACGTCAAACTTATTCAAGCACGAGGCTTAAATGTTCGCTCCTCATCTGCACGACCTTACGTCGTCGCCGAATTCGAACAGAACGAATTCATCAGTCGTGATCCAACTGACGAGACTGATAAAGAAGTCAAGGGTACCGCTATAAACCCCTCGCGAACAAACTCTTCAAATGCCATTTCTGCACTCGGCGCCATTAGCTCCAAACCTACTGCCTCGGATACTTCTAAACGAGGTAGCGCCAATACCTCTCCTTCCTCTTCTGTCTCATCCGGCTCCACCAAGTCCGCTTCAGGCCTCTCCAATGGCCTCTTCGGTCGTCTCTCAGCTCATAATCCTGTGTGGAAACACGAGGTCTCCTTGTAACCCCCTTTCTGACTCATAATTCATATCTCCGCCTGATTATTCATCTCATTTAGTGACGTTACCTCAGAAGATTCCCTCATTACTTTCAATATATACGACCGTACTGTGGATGACCCAGGTTTTTTGGGGACGGTTCAAGTCAAGCCTCTATTAATTCACGACCACACCGTCGACCAGTGGTATAAGTGAGTTGAACCCCTTTTTTTTTGATCCGCGATATCGCCGTCAATTCGATATCTAATTTCCAATCTGACCTATTTTTTCCTCATGCACAGACTCGTTCCTTTCGAGAATGAGGTTGTTAGTGGTGAGATGAGGGTCCAGATCACATTCGAACAGTATAAGGTCCGTCATTGCCATAAATCACGTTATATGACACGTGTCAACGCTTGGCGCGACAGACAAAACGTGCTCTCACTCCTCGAGATTTCGAATTTCTCAAGCTGATCGGCCGAGGAACGTTTGGGAAAGTGTTCCAGGTTCGGAAAAAGGATACTAAGCGTATATATGCTATGAAAGTCTTGTCCAAGAAGGAAATCGTTGCCAAAAAGGAAGTTGCGCATACCATCGGGGAACGCAAGATCCTCCAACGTTCCCTCGACTCACCGTTTCTCGTGGGACTAAAATTCAGCTTCCAAACAGATGCCGATCTTTACTTGGTGACCGATTTCAAGAGCGGTGGAGAGCTTTTTTGGCATCTCCAGCGGGAAACTCGATTCTCAGAAGAGCGCGCGAGATTTTATATTGCGGAATTGGTCCTGGCTCTCGAACACTTGCACAAGTTTAACATCGTATATCGGTGTGTCGAGACGTTCAATCCTCCGTCATGTCTTAAGACTTAAATGTCGTGATTACAGGGACTTGAAACCGGAGAATATCTTATTAGATGCTACAGGTCACGTCGCACTTTGCGATTTTGGTCTCTCAAAGGCTGATCTTCATCCTGATGAGCTCACGACGACTTTCTGTGGGACGACTGAATACCTTGCGCCCGAAATTCTTTTGTCCGAACAAGGATACTCTAAGATTGTAGATTTTTGGTCCTTGGGCGTACTACTGTTCGAGATGTGCTGTGGCTGGAGTCCTTTCTATGCTGAAGACACCCAGCAAATGTATAAAAATATATGCTTCGGGAAAATTCGCTTCCCAAAGGGTGTCATCAACGAAGATGGGAAGCAGTTTGTCAAAGGGGTGAGTCCAATCTGTTTCATGACTTATCACTCCATGTGATCGTTCCTCGGTTCTCATGTTTCTTTGTCATAGCTTCTCAATCGGAATCCGAAGCATAGACTTGGGGCCATTCGTGATGCCGAAGAGCTCAAAGAGCATCCGTTTTTCAAAATGATCGATTGGAAGGCCCTCGCTTTGAAACAAGTTACCCCACCCTTCAAGCCCGTTGTTGAATCGGACGAGTCTACAAGCAACTTCGATCCGGAATTCACGTCGGCTGATGTTCGAGACGTCGGGCTTGCCGAAATGGATTTAGATGAGGAGGACCCGTCTGCAAACTGGGTATCGCAGTCGATTGGCAGTGCCAGCTTCACACATACACCGAATGGGCCCCTAGGGAGTGAACGGGAAACTGGGACAAAACCGGTAAACGAGCTCAATGGTCTTGTCCGTAGTATAAATGCTGATGGACGACCACAGAGCATACAGATCAAGCAAAAGAAGACCAAGGATCAGGCCGGGAGCCCGTTGACGAATAGCGTGCAAGCCAATTTCCGGGGGTTCACATATTCGGGTAGAGAGAGTGTCGTTGCGCCCACGGGTCCTCTGCCAAAGCGGGAGAACGAGGACGACGCGGTCGATGACGAAGAGGTGGCAGAGCCTACCACAGAGGATGAATTCGACGAGATTGGAAAGCCCGTCGGACGATATGCAAACGCACGACGAAAAGGACTAGGTTTCAGTTCATTGGACGACATGTGATGACAGTTTTCCTTTGGGATATACCTTAATTGAAGTGGTTAGAGCATATGGGCTCTGGGATACAACGACATTTCATGAATGCTCGTCATCGTCAAGACTATTGGAGTTTAAAATTAATTGTCTCTTTCATCGACATTACACTCAGTGCCACCCATTACTCTATTCCCCTATTTTCCTCTCGGACAGACCCTGACGATCCTACTTGTTACAATTACTTAGTTTATGACTTTCCCATGACTTTCTTGTAAACGATCTCGATATAATATGCTATATAGTAATAGGCTTCTACTGATGCATCTTCTGGTCATGACTCATGACCTGCGATAAATTAGAAAAATGTTAAATTAGGGAAATACATAGGTCGTCCTCAGCTCCTGGGTCACCAGTCGTTGAGTGTCTTGCATTTCGGTTTAGAGATGTTCAAGCCACCGCGCAGAAGCGGGGGGAGAACGAGACCGTGTATTATAGTGTTGATGACGATAGAGTCCACTTCGTGGGGAGACACTCGACCATACCACACGCAGGAACCCTGTGGTGTATATATCTGGAATGACGTCGTCATCTTGCCGTCCAATTGTTCCGTGACGTCCGGTAGACTCACTATACAGTTACCCGCGTACTTGTGTCCTCCGACATGCGAAGTCCGCAGAATAAGGACGCGTTTCTCAGTAGAACTAATCTTCAGCTGCTTTGTAATGTATTCTTCTGGTTCTATCGATGGGCCTCGTAGGTCCTCCAACGCTGGGCCCATTAAACATTGACACTCAATCTGAGTATCGGCTGCCCATCCATTTTGTTGAAGTGAGTGAATGAAGGCTAACGGCCGCATCAGCGGGACAGATCGTCCGGAAGTTGAAACGAACGAAACGAACCCTGCTCCAGTTTCGGGGCTGCTATGGCGCACCGATTGTCTCTTTTCTTGTGTGAACCTAAAGCGGATATAAATTAGTCATCTCGTCTGGTAAAGTTTTGCCTCACATAGAAGGATGACACATGAATATGGGAGGACCCATGATTTGAAAGGTGTTTTTTGATATATAGCGTCCCCGCGCTCGACGTCCGGGTCAACCACAGTCTCCCATAGTTTCTGAGCTCCTTCTCGCGTTCGAGAAACGTCTGCTACGATCATGTAATCCGGGAAGACTAAAACGGTGTCCTGGTCGTCGTCATCGCTCATGGTAAGATGACTCCCATTTAGTATTGATATTCTGGTGGAGTCTGAGGAACGGAAGACACCAGGGGCAACAGCTTTTCCATTTTCGGGGGAGGGTGGGGAAGGTTCGGAAATAGGGAGGTTTGCTTGGTTTTGAGCACCCAGGAGGTATGCTGGGAGGCTGCCCTTTGTCTCTGTGATCTCTCGATCCCAGTCAGATTTTCCCGTAGAAATGACGACCTGTGATAGTAAGAATGCGTTGCTGTAAGATATGCAGCAGAGGAGCTATAAAGCAAGGTAGTACCTGCCGACGATAGGGTTTGATGGACCCCAGCATTTGTGAGTCCTTGTCGACATCAAAGCGGTTAGGATAGGATTCATGGCCTGCAACATTGAAAGAGCAAAATATCAGTCACTAGCTGTGTTTATCAGATAAGCGGCTATCTCTACCTTCTTCACATGGATCCAAACATGTGCGACAATCTGCCATGGTCACAGGAACAGAAGACGCCTGTAGCTGATCGTGAATGACATGAGGCTCAAGTTCACTACCCAGCATCATTTCTCGGAGTCTTCGTAGACTGTACATTATGAACAGTCAGAGACGAAGAAGAGAGATGAAAGAAGGAGTGTTACATATAGTAGACCAGGGCACTTTTGGCACAGGGATGATCAAAGTCAAGTTATCTGATAAGACATCTATTACAAATTCGTCCTTCCTATAGCTCATGGCCGACACAGTCTGCGACGCCATCGGATGTAATGGCTTCTTTTCAAACCGTTCTGTGCGGCATATCGCAGCCATTGCCGGAGCAGGGTTGTCTGCTGCCTCCGGTAACAGGCTTCCCAATTTTCCGGGAGCTTGACATGTGAAGGAAATAAACTGACGTCTTACACGAGCCCGTCGCGCGTTGGGCAATTAGACGAGAAGCGTCCGTACTATTATTTTGTAACATCGGCTGTTCGTTCTCTTTCCCCTAGGGCACATAAAGCGCAACCGGTCAACCCCTTGCCGCACTCTCCTTAACATCATTTATGAACATCGTAGCACCCGGGTCTACCTTTACCCTGATAACTCAGAACGTTGATGGCTTAAATGAAGAGCATTGAAGCAGGTACAGAGTTCATCAGTAGATTCTGTTCCCCATTCATCGACAACAAGGAATCAAACCAGCCTGCTGGTGCATGGCGAACTTTTTGATGTTCGGTGCACGGTCATAATGAGTTCAACACCTCTCCCATCCGCGAAAGTATCCACGGGACTGAGTAGCTTTTTGTAGCGGGTGATTCAGATCCTGAAAATTCACTGTCTTTACTGCCATGCTGCTCCAAGTGCGACGCGCTCGCCCGTCCCGGAGTCATCTGATTTGGAGAAGTACCCAAAGACACTGAAGTTATTCGCGAGTTAGTCTATAAGACAGATATGTGCCTGGTGGCGGGCACATCGTCGACGGCAAGCGGAAAACATTGTCATGTTAGCATAAGCTCACTGATCTTCCTGTCCAGGTATCCAGCGACAGGCTAGCCACTCATCAACATACATCTCCTGGTCATATTTCTCAGAAGGGGATCAAGTGACGCTGATGCCATTCCGCGAGCATACAGTCCGCAGTGAGGGGGACGAAGAAGCGGATTTTCTTTTCCTCCTCATATCATGAGAGGAGATTGTACCAAAAGCTTTAGAACTGAGCAAGCAACTGGTATCGGCTGCGCGGGAAATGATACCCTTTACAAAGTTTAGGTTTGCCTCCATTTCAAACAGTGGTAAAGAGGATTTTTGACTGGAAATGGCCAAAATCAGGAACTATCCAAGACAAAATAGATACTGAGATAGAAGCATGCCTAATGCGATCAACGTTTCTTCCCTAGAGCTTGTTTCGCCGCAGTTTTCCCGTCTTCGCCGTTATGTTGAGGCACCGACTCCTCCAAAACCTCCAGACCTGGCAACACTTCCCGAGAAGGCGTAATGTCAACACCATACAGCGCCTCCATCACTTTCCACTCTCTTTCAACTTTAGCAGAGCTCCACAACGCGTTGCCATTCGTACTAGTGACGACGGCATCCTTGTCCCAATCGCGGAATTTAGGACTTTTCCGCACGTCTTTCAGCTCCTGATGAAGGTCTTTCAGACTCTTTCCAGATATCTGTGCAATCCTCGACCTAGTTTCTTGGGGTACAAAAGCCTCGTCGATGCGTTGTGAGAGGTTTTCTGGGGTTATGAAGGTGTCTGATTGGTGGTAGAGAGAGACGAGGGCGCGCATCTTGGCGGACGGCAGAGTTCGGTGTGACTTGACTTTGGACGCTGTAGATGATACATGTCGACGTATAAAACCAGCCTGGTGCGTTCGACATTGCAGGATTGTGAAGAGTGACATCGAAAGCAACGTGACCTAGTTGTCACAGGCGCATTATATAACTTGAACAAACAAAGACGTATTTGTGCAAAATATTATACTAATATCACAGATGTGACTTAAAGCCTGCTTTCTCTAGGAGTAGTTTTTCCTTCTTCTTCTGCTCAGCTGCTTTCCGTGTCAGTAGTGGTGCACGTCTCAACTCCCTTTGTCCCACTTGTTGAATATGAACCTGAAAGCAGGAAAGATCAACATATGAATAGTGAAAACAAGGGAGGAGACGAACGGCATCAGGACCCTGTCAAGAAATGTCAGCGAGAGGCAGGAAGAGATATGATCACTGGACATACATCGGCAATCCGGAGGGTGCGCAGCCCTGCCCACGTCATCGCGAGTTCAGCGTCTTGAGATAATCCTTCGGCACCGAAGGATTGCATAGCTCGATCGACAACAGTAAGGGCCATAGATGGCACAACGAACTAAACGGCCTCAGTAAAGTGATGCTGACAGATGGGTATAGATCTGTATCTCACTTTAGCGATTCCAATTTCCTTCAAAGCACCTTTGGCTTGGTATTTGTCAATCTGGTGCAAGGTCAATGGCGAAGTACACTCGCGTCTCAGGACATGGTCACCTGCAAAGCGGCGCTCAAGACGAGGAGCCTTCCTGCCTCAATCTCAGCTCGAGACTTTGCAATATCAGCGATAACCGATCCTGTGTGACAACATTTAACATTCAATCATTGCAACAGAAAGCCAGAGACGGATACAAACCATGTTCGTATAGATATTTTCCAAATGTCTTGCGGCCCGGATCTGTTGTCCGTTGGAGCATCAAGTCCAAGGCTGCCTGAGCGGCACCTATTGACCTCATGCAATGGTGAATGCGACCAGGTCTGTAGGGTATCAGTACGTAGGGACATACACCCAGTACGTCACGCCTACCCGAGACGGCCTTGAATTATCTATCAAAGGTGTCCAATGAACATCTGTGCATAGTCGATTCAGCATTTCACATACCTCGAAACCTCTTCCCCAACCCAGGACCAAGTTCTCCAATGGAACACGAACGTTTTCGTAGATAATTTCACAGTGTCCTTCGGGAGCATCGTCATACCCGAAGACATGCATAGCGCGGATGACTTTGACGCCAGGTGCATCCGCGGGGACAAGCACTACGCTCTGCTGCTTGTAATTGCTCTTGTTTCCTGGATCACTCTTACCCATCACAATGTGGATTTTAGTCCTTGGATCCCCCGCTCCACTGATCCACCTAGCAATGGAAATAGATAGAAATTTGAAAACTAAATTTAAAAAAAGACGGAACTACTTACCACTTGTGACCATTAACCACAATCTCGTTCCCCTCTCTTCTGATAGAGGTCTGGATATTTGTAGCGTCCGAAGAGGCGACTGTGACAGGGTGTGAGTGGGCACTATGTAGACCAATAGTTCGGGCCACAAACCGTTCTTCTCCGTCATTGCAAATGCAGAGCGAATTTCTCCGTTAAGCAATGGAATAAGCCATTTCTTCTGTTGCTCAGGGGACCCATATCTGGCCAACACCTCTGCACGATAAGTTCAAGTCTAATTTCGAACTCAGGAATGAGAACAGTATTACCCATGTTTCCAGTATCAGGTGCTGAACAATTCACCACTTCCGGAGCCATATGTCCTCCACGCCCCAGCATTTCTGCCATTACCGCGTACTGTCAATATATGCAAAAGTCAGACAGGTTGTAATTTATGGTCAGACAGCGTACCTCCAGGTTAGTGAGAGGAACACCATGCTCAGGATAATGTGCCTTGCTGAGGAATAGATTCCATAGACCGAGCTTCTTAGCCTTGACTTTCAGCTCTTCAATAACAGGAATGACCGTCTGCCACCTCTTCACGGGATCATCAGGCAACTGAGCAAAGGCCAGTTTCCTTGCGGGCAGAACTTCCTCCTTCGACATCTCTTTAGTATATACGCCTTGAATTACAAAAACGTCAACGTACTTCGAGGAACGCAATGAGTGTTGCCAAAGTCGCTTTGGCATACGGGGAGAACTTGTCCTCGATCTGGATATGACATGAGCGCGAATGCAACTCTCTTCGACAGTAATTACCATGGCCCATGACGCTTCGGAAGTGTATTCGACAACGGGGTGAGTCATTCTGAGCTCAAGTCGTTGTACAGTAAAACGTTGAGGAAGTTCCTACCCGGTTACGGCTATACCCGGAGTACCCGGAGTACCAGGTGGAGACGATAGAAAAGCATGCATTATTAGATGGGGATAGTATTGTAATATCGTGGTGTATACAGAGAGATTCAAATAAAGGATACAAAGCACCGATACAAAGCGACAAGAAACAAATGGTCCATGGGAATGATCAAGATTAATGAGCTACTTCCTGGATGTCAAGAGCCGAGTCACCTAGAGAAAAGGGAAGATCTGGATCGTATCCAAATGCGCCTGGATCAAAACTCTGCCAAAGTGAATCTTGCTCACTTGTAGAATAGCCTCCTGGATTAAAATTCCGGATGTAATCCAGTCCCCGAAATGGAAGTGTAGATACAGCGAAAGAACTTGGTGGAGACCCTGACATGATATGGTCGGATATTGCCTCGTAACCTGGGAAGGGTGCGTCGATAGGAGATGTGTACCCATACGTCCCGGAGGTATTGGGATACAGCGTCGTTTCAGACGGCCCATTCGAGTACATATCCAGGCTGCGAGGATCTTCACTACCACCCCACGGTTGCGAATTTGAGTGACTGAGAGGATTAGGATGAGTGTTATATTCGTAATCGTAATGAGCAGCAGCAGTCTGCACAGGCGACATAGGTGTGTAGTTGAAGGGGCTAGCCGATACGCCAGGGTTAGCATCAGGGGGATTATCGAGTACAGACATCGAAGGCGAGGGAAGGTGAGCTGATGCAGGAGAACTGTTGGAGCTGGAGGGAGCCTGGCCTGAAGTAGGACTGAAAGGCTGATAATACGGCGTCATGTTTGACCGATCAAGTGGATCGTTTACATCATGACCACGCCTACGGGAGGTTGACCTTGCTCTCTCTGCGGCTGGAATACAGATCTTAACGTCCAGAAAATATAAATCTATGGAAGAAACTTACAATCCAGACGGTATGGAGAAACAGCGGCCATTCGGCGAGAAGACGATGTGCTAGGATCTCGAGACTGGTTCCTCCGTGATCGCCCTTTAACGACACGGCCAGATGATGCCGATCCGGAGGGTGCAGTCGTTATAGTCACCGAACGCCTACGTGGTAGAACTGGAGGGGGGGCAGATGCTGAGGATGATTGTAAGGGTACCGAGGCCTTCTTATTGGTGGAACCTTGAGCTATAGCTGCGCTCGCCGTATCTGTAAGCTCCGCGAGCAGCTCCTTGCATTTTCGGGCTCCTGGCCAAATACCCTCCCACGCTTCTAAAGCTATCAATGAGCTCTTGGCTTCTTCCATCGCGGCAGCTGCCGCGCGCGGATCAGCTACATGCATAGCATAAAGCAGGAGAATGACAGTTGAGCTAAAAAGATGTTGAATAAAAAAGGCGATATGGTGAGACGGGGGAACGACGTGTTTCATGGAAGGAGCCAGCCGTATACATGATCGCGCAGAAGAGACGGCTTTGATCGTTGATTTCGCCGTCACGGGTTGGTCACGTTTAACAGGCAGAAGATTCCGATGAAGGGTGGTTAGAACCGAGTAGTAATGGCTGCAAAGAACGGCGCCCATGGATACTTGTTCATCTGTCTGGGATTGCGACTTGAACACGGGGGGTAGGTTGTCACACCACTTTGTGAGTTCGGCATCAAGAGACTCGACAGTGCGCTGTAACTCTGCCTTCCTCTCCAACTCCAGATGTTCTTTGCAATTTTCCAAAGCGTAAACTTGCCTTAGTACGCGACCACCAATTTCGTACAAGTTGAATAGCGCAACTGAACCGGCCATGAGAAATGGTTGTCCTTGGTTCATGACTGCTCCAGAAAAGTACTGCGGTAAGTGATCATCATCTATCTCGACGGGCAGCTCCACGTCACAGTCTGAATCATTGATGCCCAGAGGGCGACCCAGTGCAAGTGCGAGCATACGATCCAACGTATATAATCCCCACCATACTTTCCTTCGAGTCTCTTTCTCAACAGAGTTGACAAGAAGCCGACGGGGTGAGCGCTGTCCAAGGGTCATTACCATAACGCGGAACAAAATATAGGAGGCTTACATGAAGCCCAAGATCTTGGCCAAGTCGGACCGCCTGACCAATCAATATCCACGCATGTGGAAGGCAGTTAACCGAGCATAGGAAGGAGGATAGCAGTATGAAGCATTGGACATGCGCGATCTGGATATTTGCGTGGCTGATATATTGCAAGACTAAAGCGCTGAGGAAAGTATGTCAAATGCGCTAGTCTTCTAATGTAGAGTGCATACCGTTCATAATAGAACATTCCCATTCCACCGTCATCACGACGATCGCCTGTTGTCAGTCGAGGGTCTTGGACGAGTTGGGCAGCACACGAAAAGACTGCGAAAAGGAGGGAGAGAAAGGCTGCTTCCGAACGTGCAAGAACATGGTCATCCTTATTATCCATTATATTTTTATATCGTCGTAAAAAGGACGGTTTGTCGACAATGGGCATCAAAAAGTGAAAGCGAGCAAAAAAAGCTTCGATCTAGTGTTGGCCGATCAGCGTTTGGAGCCTGCCAACACGGGCCCTCGCACATACCAGCTTATCAGCTAGATCACGGTCCGGAAACTCGACTTCTTCAGCTCCTGGGAGAGCTTGCACCTTGCCAAAATACACAGCTGCTGGAAAATATAATTTGTTTACACTGGGTCCTGGGGCGTGAGGGTCTTCCTCCATCGGCGATATGCGGTGCAGCGGGGAGGAAGTCAAAGCACGGAATGACTGAATTAATGACATGTTCGAAGAACCGCCGATCCATCTCATATGGCCATACTCGTCGAGAGCTAGTTGTCCAAAAGAGTCACTGAAATCATCTTCAGCTTTGATTGTTGGCTGTTCCTTCGGCGCTATGGGACGCAATGCTGGTGCAACGACATTAGAATCGCTTGATCCCGAAGTGTCGACCCCAACATTAGGCACCGAGCCAGGAGCCACTGCACCATTGGGAGATGTTCCTATCTGTTCCAACACAGGCGCGATCTGAGTAAATAAGGACTCCATGTGTAGCAAACGTTGTTCGAGTTCTTGGACGTAGCTAGAAATGATCAGTCAAATCGACAACATCCGCACAAAAGTAGGGGTAGCTTACTGCCTACTTAATGCAGCTCTGTCTTTGGTCTGCAACCAGGTACATTGCGAACCAGACGTAGTGCATTGCGAGCATGTCGGTTCACATCCATCGCACTTGATCTTCTTGCGTCTAGGATAGAGAGATGATGACTGAGGCGAAAGGGGCGGCTGAAGTAAAATACCTGCAACTCTCGCATGCTCTCCAGACTCGTCTGCGTTGTAGTTGGATTGACTTCTGGCCGCTATCAGCTTGAAGAAGTTCTTCGTCGGTGTGCTTCTTTTTCTGTTGGTTGGACATCGTAGTTGGGTCGTCTCCTCTGCCCATTGTGTCAAGTGATGAAAGGGACCGAGTGTAATGTAAGATGTCGAAGGCTGCACGTGAAAGCACTTCGGACCGGAATACGGAATACGGAAAAACTTACTTACAGACGACTTGAAGTAATAAGAAACCGCTGAAGAAGGTGAAAAGGAACTGTATCTTTTTCAAATTGGCCTTTTATGGACCCCCGCTTTCGTAATTGCCGGCCCCTATGATCACGATGGCACAAAACAACCGTCTCATGCACTATTATGCACAGCCCAGCGCTTAACGTTAGCCGGAGGACCTGCATTTTCTATCAGTGATATATACAGCTTAAAGCTTATTGAATACATGCTTCTGTTACTAATCTCGCTAGTGTAGCTACAGGACAATGCCAGCAATGGTCGGAGATGTTGACATCATGCAGCATACCAAATCGTCATGCGGTAAAGTTGCACACAATGATTCATTTGACGATATCAAAATCAGGGTATACTGGGGTTCGCTTTGATCGTGTCAGGATCTGCTCTAATCTGTTG
This sequence comes from Tricholoma matsutake, assembly GCA_026075535.2. Lineage (NCBI taxonomy): Eukaryota > Fungi > Basidiomycota > Agaricomycetes > Agaricales > Tricholomataceae > Tricholoma > Tricholoma matsutake. The sequence continues at coordinate 7,047,349 of AP026543.1, read as the reverse complement.
CAGAGGAAATTAACGACGTATATGTTGTAAGAGCACAGCCACATCCACGTGGCTTTGTTTGGAATTGCCAGATTCAACTTGTTCCAAACATTGACCTGGTGGCTGCAAAAATGGCAGACGTCGAGACGACACAACATTTACAAAACGTCGGCGGCGACTCTGTAGTTGACGATGGCGAAGAGGCAGACTCCAAGGTAAAGACGAAAAGTTGTGTCTCAGCTCTGGCCTCTAATCGCAATGTCAATTTTCAGGAAATCTTGCTCATGAAGCAGCGTGTGGAAGAGATGGAGAGAGAAGCAAAAAAACTACGCGAGCTGCAGGCCGCCGCCGAGCAAGCTAGCAATACTGCAGGAAGCGAAGATGGGGGCGTGCCAATGGAAACTGAAGAAGACAAAACCGCTGCCGATGGACGGAGTATCTATGTTGGGAATGTTGGTTACTCCCCACCCTGATCGAGGATATAACTGATGTCGTTTCGTGTACTTTCTCAGGTTGATTATAGTGCTACGCCGGAGGAGATACAGGGTCATTTTCAAGCTTGTGGGACCATAAACCGGGTGACCATACTTTGTGACAAGTTCACCGGTCATCCAAAAGGGTGCGTGTATTCATTCGTGTTTCTGTTGATCTTCTCTGACGAGTTTGCTCTGCATCACTAGGTATGCTTATGTAGAATTTTCTGAGCCCGAACATATAGATGCCGCGTTAGCAATGGACAATTCATTGTTTCGTGGCAGACTCATAAAGGTGTGGAGGTTTATTGCTTTCATTGATTCCTTTCTCACGCTTTTAAAAATTTGGTAAAGGTCACCGCAAAACGCACGAACGTTCCAGGTTTCGGCCGTGGACGAGGCCGAGGTGGATATAGGGGAGGTTACAGAGGGGGATATCGGGGAGGCTATGGGGGCTACAATCCCTATCGAGCACGAGGCAGGTGAGCACTTCTCGTCGTCGTTGATGTACAGGCATCTCACTTCCTTGCAGAGGACGGGGGCGGGGATTCTGACACTAATGTGAAATGTGGGTGCCCTGGGGTCACCTGTGTTTCTGGCTTTCATTTACTTGAGACATACACTACACTATTATATTTGTCGGTCATCTCCTGTGTAAGACGCCTCAATGCATACTTTGAGCATGTATTTCAGGACGTTCTCTTTGCCGGAGTATGCCGAGTGCCTCTCAAATTGAACCATGTTGGGTTTATGTCGAGGCGCGTCGCGTTTGATGACGACAGCGCCCAAGGCACGGAATGGACCGTACCCCTTCTCAAAAACAGCGCTGATACCTCCCGCGCCCTCGCTGCCGCCTCCCAAACCAGTGCGGCAGGGCAAAGGCCTGATGCAGTACTTAAAAACATCTCTTCCTACGGCAGAGAAGCAGGCGATGCTCCGTAAACTCTTCTCCAGGCATTCCTATTCGCGCCTATATCCAGGTTCTATAGTGACTGTCACCCTCGACCACGCACCGACAACTTTTACCGGTGTTCTCCTTTCCATTCGACGTCGCGGGCCAGACACTTCGTTCATTCTCAGGAACATCATTCAACGCACCGGGGTGGAGATGCAGTTCTTTGTGAACTCGCCGCATTTGAAGGACGTTAAGCTGGTGCAGAAGCCCCCGAAAGGGCGGATGCGGAGAGCAAAGCTGTTTTATTTGCGGGATTCACCAGAGCAAATGAGTATGATAGCAGGACACAGGAAGTAGATCTCGTATGTCATCTCGTTGTTCATTGTCTTTTTTTTTCTGCTACTGATTCAGCTTAACGATTGGTCAGAAGAAAATCTATCCGTCCTGCAGAGGTGTACTATATTATATATACGTTCAACCGCAGAAGGTTATGGACTAGTAGCTCGGGAGACAGGGTTAACGCTCCATTTCGCATGTTGCTTTACAGTCCTATCTATATTCATACGATGGAGTAGTCTGGATTGATTTCCACAGAGTCAAACGATAGCTAGTACTTATGAAGTGTCGAAGCGGAGTCCAAAAATAGGTGTGATACTTGCATGCTCAACGTCAGGCACAGCTTGCTGAACACCGTATTCCCTTATTAAACTATCATGGCTCCAAGTCGATCCAATTCTTTTCGTGCTCTAGCCTTTGGCTCCAATAAGCGCAAGTCTTCACCAGGTCCACCGTCGCCCACATTCTCTGAGTCAACTCATGCATCCGTAATGAACTTCGGCGCTGGTGGCCCGGAGAAGATCATTACTCGCGCGAATCTGAAAGCCAGTCTCCAAGCTTATGAAGAAGTGAGCCTGTTTTACTAGTGTTCGGTGGACGCCAGTGTCTTACTTTCCATGGCAAGCTAATGAATACAAGTGCAAGCTATCGTGCTGCGCTCATGACGATGTCTAAAGTTACAGCTGCATTTGCAGATGCATTGGAGAGGTGTAGCGGGTATGTTTTAATTTGAAAAAGTTTCCGTATCGGTCTACTTAATGAATATGGAGGTTGAAGGGACCGTCGTATGAGGCGGGAACTCGGCTTCAAGCTGCATCAGGGCTGCATCATCTCATAGGAAATCATTGGCACGTTCTGGTGAGTAGAGTCGTCCACCATTCATGCGAGATGCTTCAATGCAGGTATCAGGCAGAGACCATAGACAAAAAGTTCGAGAGACCATTACGTCAACATCTCGAAACGTATCGCACAATCGTCGCCGTACGTGCAGAAACAACCGAATTGTACCCCTCTGACGCCTACCTTAGGATCGCTCAGCTTCTTACGAACATGCACTCCGGGAAAAGAGCCAAGTTATTCGAGACACGGAGATGCGAAGCATGAACCGGAAGGAGAGAAGTGGGTCCCGCGCTGTAGCTTGTGTATGCCGTGGTTGAATGACTCTTTACAGACCTTCAAACCTTCCGAGATGCGTTGTCAATCCTTCAACAGCAAGTCGACGACTTAGATGAGCTGAAAGCATCTCATTATCGAGAGATAATCGAGCATGAAGAGCAAGTCTGGGAAGTTGTTCAGGGCAAGGTGAGGGTTTGAGCATATTCTATGTTCCTCTGCTGATTATTTCCAGGTGTGCGTAGTCGTTCGTTCTACCATGGATGTCTTCGATAGGTTTACAGCTAAATCGTGAGTCGTTGCTCTGCGAAATCTGTCCGAGCTTCTTGACCTTCCCTACCATAGGTCAGATCCTATCCTTGAACCCATGCTGCAATCCGTTCCAGATCCTTTCGATTCCTACGGTCCGCCCCAAGCAGAAGACCAAATTTTCAGCATACTTGCCCCTTTGTCAATCATGACACATGCACATGCATCTTCTTCTAATGCTGTGTCGATGGAATCCGCAACATTTAGCGACAAAATAACCTCTTGGCTTCCCAAAGCTAGTAATGGTGATATCTTCCCGTCTGAGGCTACAGAGTGGGCAGGCTCGCCAGAATCAACACCTCCGCGTTCCGTTTCGCCTCCAGCTTCAAGTCGCCGACATTCCATGCCTCCGACAGCTGGCTCGCGAAAAGCCGAAAGCAAACTTCGCAGTGTCCTTTCTGTCATCGACGAATATCATCCACAATACAGCAGCAGCCAGGACACTGCGTCGGGAAGTACGAACTTACAATCGAATACAGGGCATCAACCCAACTGGTCGTTTACATATGGACAATCGCCTTATGAGCACACAGAAGACGATTCCACCACCCCTCGACATTCGTCATCATTTTTACCCCAATCCCCCCCACCTCCAACAACAGAGCCCCTCGATTTTTACGAGCCTAAGGAAACTAACGAGCTGGCACAGCCTACTCTTGCCCCAGCAGTCTCATAGCCTGTGTCTTTTTAATTGTAGAATTTACGCGATACTGATTATTATTAGTTGATAAATGGTATATATGCTACGAATTATGTCTTCTACCGAGGCCTGATACCGTACTGATATAGGTTTTCGTTATTCACTGGGGCTGGACTTTTAAATAAAAGATCAACGCCGTTACTGGTTTTGGGAAAGGCAATCACGTCGCGGATAGATCGTGTATTGCAGAGCATAGCCATCAGTCGATCAAAACCTAGACCATATCCAATGAGCTCCATGACACGGAGATAAGAGGAATGTCATCAGTACCAAGAGCAATGCCACCATGAGGAGGGGCTCCACATTGAAGCGCATGCAAGAGATGATCGAATGGTGCCTTCTCTTTTTCATTTAACTAGACAAACAGTTCAAGTCAAGTTCACAACAGTTTCAAGGCGCTAACCTGTAAGATGTGGGTGAAGATATAATCCTGCATAGCGGCATCGTGAATTCGGACAGAGCCACCTCCGATTTCTGTGCCGTTCAAAACCAAATCATAATGCTGCCCGCGAACCTATTAAAAACGTTACTGGATGACGTCTAGTGGCTGAAAGAATGAGTATACGCACAGTATCGATTTGGCCATTGTACATGGCTTCAATATCCTCCCACATTGGTGCGGTAAATGGATGATGTGAGCTGCTCCATCGTCCTTTCGCCAAGATATCTTTGTCGACATCATCCCGAGTAAAGAGCGGGAATTCAGTGACCCAAAGAAAATGGGGATTCTCAGGGACGACGTAATCCTCTATAGCAAAGTTATAGATGACGTCGTATCGACGGGGGAAAAAACCCACTTCGCTTCAGCGCTTCCTCAAAGAGGCGGAGTCTGAGTGTTCCTAGGGCGGTCGAACCTCCCTGTAAGCAAATGAGCCAAATTTCATGAAAAGTTGAGTGACAATGTACCGATGGTGTCCGCGGCCGACGAGCAAGCCACAAGTCATCTCCAGGTTTCAGACCAAGCACGCTGTTTATGTGGGCAAGATCATACTGAAGATGTCCCGGAGATGAATCGCGTATCGTATTGCAGGTGAACAGCCAAGAATTCTGGTTCTTATTGGTGAAAGTGATACGCTCCTAATAATCGCTCAACATCAATGACCCTTCTCATTAATGTGGAAACTTACTGCAGTAGAATCGGGCTGACATATCCGAGATGCTCCAATGAACTCGGTATCGGCTGTCTTGCGAACCACTATGCACTCCAGGATCTCTTGGCTAATATCGAACGATATACGTGTTGGTGGCGGTAATATATCAATTATATTTGAAATCTTTGAGGTACCGGAATCGGACTTGCACGGCAAGGTACAGACTAATTTCCTTACCTCGAGGCCAAAACGCGTATCAGGTTTATCCGAGCCAAACTGAATACGAGGTTAATCATTATTTCCTTGCAGTAAATTATGAGCAACTAACGCGCGACATGGCTTCATGATAAGTCATCACGGGAAAGCATTCCGGAAGGCTAATGCCTTCCACGTTCTGCCAAATTGTTCGCATAAGTGTTTCAACGATGTCACGCACTTCGCGGCCACCAATTCGCCAAACGTCGGACTGGGAAGATGTGGATGATCCGGAAGCACCCCAGGAGACAAACGCCATTTCCATATCGATCTGGGTAAACTCGGGCTGCCTGTCCTTGCGTCCATCCTCGTCGCGAAAACATCGAGCTAGCTGGAAGTATTTGTCCACTCCCCCGGAGCAGATCAGCAGTTGCTTCGGCAGCTGGGGAGATTGCTGTAAAACATAGAACAGAGGATCTTCTGAGACTGCCTCCCCGGGAACGGATGTGGAAGTGCGAGTCGGTACCAGGAACTCCCTTGCACCCTCAGGGGACGATCTGAGCAGCACAGGGGTTTCCACTTCAACAAAATCTAACGGGCGGTATTAATCCATCACGAACAATAGAAATTAATAGGGTGTTACCGTGTTCATGAAGCACATTACGGACTATGTGAGCGACACGACTCCGTTTCTTAAGATTATCTGATAAAGCTGTGCGACGAAGATCCAAATAACGGTAACGAGCTCTCAAATCGTCGTTTGCCTTGCTAAATTTGCTTTAAACCATAATGAAGAAGATTTGAAGTCTCCTACCAAATTGTAAGGATTAGAAGCTACAAAAGGAAGGCTTGTGGCCGAATTCAGAAGGGTGAAACTTTTTACTTGAACATCAATATCGCCGGTGGGTCCCTTCAAATGATATAGACAATCAATACCAAGGGTTTCATGATACTCCCTTCCGAGGATAATCACTGACAGGCCGCCTTGCAGTGGGTGGGCGTAGGAGGACAGTGCCTTCGATTAGGACAGTAGATTCCAGGGGTAGACTGGCGAGTGCCGACAGACCAGGGACATCGTCATGGTTGATAATGAGCTGGGTTGTGCCATAGGAGTCCTTGAGAGGGTAAAAGGACATGTGCTTCCCCTTACTTAATGTGGAAGTTAAGGTGTCAGACAAATGGAGTTGCAAAGTGATGATCACCGCTCATGAAGGAGCCAACCAGTCATAATGACTCGAGAACCAGCGTCTCTAGCAGTAAGGGAACCGCAAGTATGTGTGCGTTCGGGGTACGGTGCTGAGGAAGCATTTCAGATTAGTGATTGAGGTGTTGGAAACCAAATTGCGCAGACCAGAGTGCGTAAATGGATTAGAGATGGGTTGAGGAAAGCTAGAGAGGTGCCTTTGTATATAACCGGGACGAGAATAAGGGCGACGCAAGCAAGCCCACAGAATGGGCGCATCGGAGAAAGCAAGCATTGGAGTTAGGAGATGAAAGTAAGAGAAATAAAAAAGTGCCGATTTGTTTCCGTTGTTTCCGTTTGTTTTTGTACCTTTTCCTTCTCCCATCATGGTCGACATGGTATTTTCAATCTCTACCCTTCATTTCTATCCCCATAATACACGGCGATCATCTTCCCCTTTATTGGCCCTCCTCCCTGCAACTCCTGCCATCTATATAATGCCCACTTGCAACTTAACTCAATAATAATCGAGGACACATGTCTCTCCAACTACTACCCGTCGAACTTCTGGACGACATTTTCCAACGTGTCCTGCAACCAGACCTTGTCTCTATGTGCAGGATAAGCTCTTCAATCTACCCCGTTGCTCAGCGACTGCTCTACAGACACTTATCCGTTTCATCCCGAGATGTCGGCGTAATACTTCCTCTCGCAAAAATGCCACAACTGGCTCAACATGTTCGAACTTTTGCCATCAGGCTAGACCCCTCGACTTTCTTCAAATCCTTCTATTATCTTCTCGCGACAGCTCTGTCAAACATGACTGAGGTTGTTTCACTCGAACTACTCGTGGATCCAGGCGCGAGTTGGATACTAGGAACACCCCACTGTGTGTTTCCAAGGCTGCAGCATCTTGCCTGCTCATTTTTACTAGACTCCCATGTTGTCGACTTTCTCAGCAAGACTGAAGCTCTGCTAGAACTTGAACTTGATGGGATCTCATCACCCCTTTCCCCACCCATCCCTACCCTTCCTGTAGGGTCGCTTCCTCAACTGTGCGGGTTTAAAGGTTCTTCCCACGCGGCAATGGCTATCGTCCCTGGTCGTCCCGTCGAGAGTATTCACCTGAACTCGGGGGACCTGACCCAGGACGATATTGCTAGCCTCGCCCAATCCACTGCTCACGTGGCTATCTTGGGAGCAACAACGAGCGCGCTTCCTGTGCCGTTACTGCAGTCCCTCACGCATCATTTTCCCTATCTCGTATACCTCCAGATGATGACGATGTATAACTTCTCGGAAGGTCCCGATGCCGTACGTCTATCATATGGCTATCACTCTCACAATATTCTTAAACAATTCTCACAGACGTTTTATCAAAATATCGCCAATGCCTTGGCGTCACTCCCTAACCTCAGAGCATTCGAACTCTCAGGCATGCCATGGGGCTCATCTTTAAAGACCGCTGAGAATGAAGGACGAGTTTGGCAATCGCAGCCATTCTCCAACGATTTTGACACAGCCGGTGATACTTCCCCAGACGTTGACGGGGATTTGCATTCAGACTTTTTCCTCGCATGATTAACCTTTTACATAGTACTAGACGGATATCTCTGTATACGACAGAATACATGCATACGACTTTGACCTATAAATGACATGGCGAAAAGGCTGCGGTTTGAGTAATCACGCGTGGGTAACACTGGTCAAAATCTTAATTGGTTCAGGTGGGACCGGTAGAAGGAATCCAGCGGATGAGCAAAAACGAACCGGCGGAAGAGGAAATACCCTTCGAGGTCAGCTGTATCGTGCATTGGCTCAGGATAGACCCTCGTAGACGGTCTGCCTAGATCTGACAGGTCAGTTGCACATGTACATGCCATGCATCGACCACGCGTTTGAGAAAACCTGAAGAACCACTGACAACTGGTAATCTCGATATCAGAACTATTGATAGTCTTATAGAGCTTTCCAGTATCTAACCATGTGCGTGGACTTCAAGATAAGAAGGAAGTTCTTCCAGCTTTGAGAGATTTCTCTGGCGAGTCACACTCCAGACGAGTCACACAGTAACTGTGACACTTGGTTCGCTTCAAACCTGACTTGAAATCGGGTTTTTTGAAGGATGAGCAGACGTCCGCCGAACGAGTTGGAGACTAGACTCCACCAGGCTGCTCTTTCAGCACCCAAAAAGGTCCGTCGAACTTCTCACAGCCCTAGAACTTGAATTATAACTGCAACGTAAGGAATTGAGCGTTAAGCAAGTTCAATCGATCATCCCCGATGCGAGTGCCAGGGAGAATGCTCTCAACTTTCTGCTCGGGGTTGGCTTGCTCAAACCGCTGGAGGATTCCAAGGGAGTGCTCTCCTTTTTTCGTGCAGTAACGAAGGTCGAACTCACCGCGTGAGCAAAGACTAGTATTCCAAAATAGAATTTACCCAACTCACGTTCATATTCCCAGCACTAAAGATCTTAGTGGAGAAGAAAACCTGGTCTTGGGTCACATCAAGTCATCTGGCAATGAAGGTATGGCACGAACCGATCATAATGTTCTTTACCCGATGACGTCCATTCCAGGGATTTGGACAAAACATTTGAAAGCGAAGACAAACCTCCACCAGACAATCATCGATCGATGTTTGAAGACGCTTGTCCAAAAACGATTGATCAAGCGCGTTCCTTCAGTCCAAGTCCGTCTCCGGTTCTTAGTGATGTGAATCTGGCTGAACTTATGCTTTGAGGTTTTTCTCTAGCATAAAACCCGTAAAATATATATGCTCGAAAGCTTGGAGCCATCCATTGCTTTGACTGGCGGTCCCTGGTACACGGACAATGAACTCGACACAGAGTTCATTCAGCATCTCAGCGGTGCATGTTTGAAATTTATCCGTGACATCGTTCGTTCTTCTGCTCACAAGTCTGTATCCTATTTAATATCCTTTGTTTGTTTCAAGAGCTTCCCAAAGCGTCGTGCGGACAAAGCTGAAGGGGCGCTGTATGGACTATCTAACTCGCCGGAATATCCTACTGCCCAACATATCCGAAACTCTCTTAGGAGGGCGCGTCTCACAGAGACAGACCTCTCGGTTGAGCATGTTGAGATGCTGCTTAACGTCCTGATCTTGGATGGTGAGATTGAAAAGGTATGGCACAGTTCCCTGCTGCATATTGGGAACTCATGGGAATGCTATTAGGTCCCCGCGTTTGGGACGTCGCTGTGGGATCCCAATGCTTTTGATGAAGGAGAAAGCCTGGATGAATCAGAACGGCCCTCGAAAAAAAAAAGAAAGCGAGGGTTATTATCTGAGGAGGATGGTGATTCAAGCATGCGGAAACGCACCAAGAAACCCAATAGTGATGATCATGAAGATTCAAGTTCTGACAATCCCTCCTGGAAGAAGTCCAAGCGGAAGTGGACAAAGAGCGCCGCGGATGGCAACTATAATTCAGACCATGGCCGAAAGCGAAAGCGAAAGAAGAGGAAGGATGTAGAGAGCGGGTCAGAAATTGGTTCTAGTAGCGAAGATGAAGAGGCCATAAACAACAAGAAATCCAAAAAGAAGCTGAAGAGAGCGATGACCTCGTCGGATGAGGAAGAGTCTTCATCTGACCATTCCGATCATCGTCACCGGCGCGGCAAAATTTCCAAACGGTCTCCTTCGCCCTTTCAGTCATTGGGTGACTTTGACGGCCGTGGCGGATATGTGTATCGGGCGATCAAACCGGAGCGTATCTCGCTGGGCTGGTCGGAATCTCCTTGTAGCCAGTGTCTATCTTTCGACTTCTGCAAGGATGGGGGCCCAGTGAACCCTAGGGAATGTGTGTACTATGGTGATTGGTTGACTGGTGGAACTGCTGCTTCTATAGAGGACGTACGATGATGATATATCTTGTGCACGCTATAGAGAATGGTATCGAAGGTTAGATACATTAGGCCATGCAGCGTAATTCATGGTGCATTGGCAGCAGAATGACTACTCTTCCACTTCTGCCAAATTTTGGATAGCCTTCTCAACAAATGGTACTGCATCATGACAGACCAACCAAGGCTGAGAAGCGGACTCGGGAACGACCTCGATCTGTGCTCCACCCAAATATTCCGCGACAACACCTTCGTACAGATCTTCGCCGACATTTATGATGAACTTGTTAAACCGCCAACCAGCCAGAATCTCTTTATCAACGCGCACGACGTTCTCCTCCACATCGAACTCAACACGACGAAAGTCAAAACCTAGCCCAAGACCAAGGGCCTTTGTATAGGCTTCTTTGAGAGTCCATATCCAGAAAAACCTCCGCAAGCCTTCGTCCTGCGATATCCCTGCCCTAAACAAGCAGCATTGTTCAAGAGGCGTTAACTGATGAATCGAGCGCTTTGAAAAACAATTTGGGTGGAGTTATGGAAATTACCTGGTCGCCCATGGTATCAACAAACGAAGTGAATGTATCTCGACCTGGTATCCGCACTTTCATGACATCAATACCAACGTTGTAAGCAGGTGGCCCATAAATTCCTGGTGCAAAGATCATCGCTACCAGGGCATTGTCATGGGATACGTTGTAGGCTATGGGAGGGTCTATCCCTGCAGTTTTCTTATACGGCATTTGTAGTTGAATATGCCACAAAAGCAAAGGACGTACGATATACGGCTTTCCTGCCTCGGTTACTCCAAAGATCATCTGGGTGGGCGGCACGCCACGTTGTTTGAGCATGGTACGTGTCAGGAGCCGACCAATTAGGGTCCCTTTTTTACGAGCGTCCGAAACCATCAGCATAAGATGAACTGTGCAACAACTCACTGCAGGCATCTTCTCGATGATAAAATCTTTTGATTCGTGCAGCGCTATCAGGATCAACAAGATGAAGAGCACGCTGATAAAGCTACTTGTAGTGAGACAACAGTTGAAAAAAAAAAAGCCAGTCAGTTGACCTACGTCCTCTGAAAATAAGGTTGGGTTGTAAATGACCGCCCAGACCTGCATCAAAGAGAAGGAGAAGGTGTGGCTAATCCCGTCGATCGATCGATCATCACTTTTTATCTTATCTCTAACCACCATGACTGTCTTTGCCACCCTGGGGTTATTCATTATTGATGAATTCTCTTATTTTGACGATGAAGGCCTTCCAACCACAAATATTCTTGCTCCTCAGGGAAGCTTGGCTTCTGAGTCTACTGGATCCACCTACCTCACACCCTCACCTTTAGATCGGCGGTGGAGGGACTTACGCAGCTATAGGCGCTCGAATATGGTCAGAAATGACAGCTTATATTTCTGAGCAATGGTTTTGAGACTTGAGAAACTCGTTTATTTTTCCAGGCTTCCTGCAGATCAGATTGCAATGATGGTTGACAAAGGCCACGACTTTCCTGCATCGATATACGCCAGGCTTCTGGAATATGGCTCGGAAATGTGGATCTTCAGAGAACAACCTAATTCCGTCACAACTAAGGCGCTTAACTCCTACAACGGAGATCATCGAAAGTAACGTCCACGCTCACCTGTATTCCAACTCGGCTGGATTATGTTGTTAGTTTCGAATATTTGACCCCTCGAATACGGCTCACCCCTAAAGATTTAATCGGCACAAAAGGCGCCAAGTCCCAGATGCTGCATTTCATATGTTCTCCATCCCGCGCATTCGACATTATGTCTGAAGTCAAGCAAGTTAACGGCTGGTTGCCGACCACTATCTATGAGCCCATACCCGTTTGTCATTCGGTCCAAAACCATCGAACCGTTGCTGACCTTGCAATGAAGGATAGATGTGTTCCGGAGGAGCTGCCAGCCTTGTTGAAAGTCCTTCCATTGATATCCATTTTGAGGTGTGTTACTACATGTTTCTAAAAATATGGGTATTGATTATGCGAGGGTAGTCCTAATGCAGAAGAAGCGTTATCAATATTATCGCTGCATGTGCAGCCAAAAAAGTGGTCTATTGAACAGGCAGCTGATACTTTCTTAGAATTTGGCATCGGAAACGAAGGTACAGGCTGTGTCCTTATCAGATGCGGTGAAATGGGTGCATATGTGAAATCTCGTGCCAGGGAGGGAATGTGGATCGATGCTTTTTGGAACAGCCAAGAGGATTCCAAGAGAATTGTGGATGTTACAGGTCAGTTGTTGCAATCTGGGTACAGATCATCAATTTGAACCAGTCTTCGCTGCAGGAGCTGGAAATAGCTTCCTGGGTGGCCTAGCAGCCGGCCTGCGGCTTAACCAGGGTGATGTTTATGAAGGTATATAACACTGTGGAAGACGTCTTCTGATATACTTATTTTGCCGGCAGCGACCTTTTACGCTTCAGTGTCAGCATCATTTGTCGTCGAACAGCAAGGATTACCTGCAATATCTTCATCGAATGGGCAAGGACTGAGTTTGTGGAATGGTGATCTCCCCACAAGAAGGCTTCAGGTTCTGCACGCACGTCATGGGAAATGAAATAATTATGTTTGTAGACAGTAGGCGTACACGAATAAAAATACAGAGAATACTTATGGTTGCGCGGATTGAAATTTTGCTCGACTAGCCGCGAAAAGCTCCTCTTGTTTTGCTAATAGTTCTTCTTCTGTCAGCCCGGATTGCTCGAACTTTGAGACTTTCTTTTCTCGATCCTACAGCATTTGATGTGAGCAAAGGAGAGTCCAGGAGAGTCTACGCATACTTTCTGTTGCTGCTTGTGGTCTTTTAGAACGTCTTCCACTTCATTTGTAAACGAGTCGAAGCCGAGCCGCTACGTGGATGTATCGTAAGGATTAGCAAAGAGGGAAGAATCATTGTGAGGACGAACTTTCAGCGCTGCGATTATATGTTCTGGTGCTATGGTCTTCTTCGACTCTTGCTCGCATATTTCATTGGCTTCTGATGATATCAAGTGTATAAATTCTGCAGAATTCGGTTGAGTCTTGGAGATTAACGAAAAGCCAAAAGTTGTTCACCTACACAGCACTCAATCACCAAATCGCGAGTTTCTTTGGCACAAACTATGTCGCTAGGTAGTAGTTCTGGACGAATCACGATGTCAATGTAACGATATTAATGCATACGCTATGGGGGACGTACCAGAAATCATCTTGGCGACGGTCGCCTTCGGTAAGGATAGATCATCATCCGTCGGCGGCGGGCCAGGGTGCCCTTCGCGGTCGGACATGTTGCACTAGCGACCGTTTAATCTGAAACGGGGCGCTCTTGCGAAGCAAAAAATGTTTGATGTCGACTCAGAAGACTGTTCTAAATCGGAAATCGGCACGTGTTGTGTGTTTAACGTACGTTCGAACCACCATGGCCACTGTGAGTTTCGCGATTTCGTCATGGCCTCTCTCACCCTCATTCTGTTTTCAGGTGAACCCCGTCAATCCGAAGCCATTCATGCAAGAACTTACGGGGAAGCCTGTCTTCGTACGATTGAAGTGGGGACTTGAGTACAAGGGTTTTCTAGTTAGCACAGATGGTTATATGAACCTTCAGGTATACTGCCTTTCCTGCTCTCGAGTGATTCAAGCTGACATATTCCTCTAGCTTGCCAATACAGAGGAGTTTGCCGATGGTCAATCAAATGGTGCCCTGGGCGAGGTGTTCATACGGTATGCTGTTAATCAGATGTCATTAGATCACTTTCTCATCTCATGCGCAGGTGCAACAATGTCCTCTACATTATATGTCCCATTCCATTTTATATTTGTCTACGTGAACCTGACGATAGTCATGTTTATTACAGGGAGGCTCCGCCAGAATGATGCGTTTTTTTTTTGGCGCGCTCATATTCAATCACAGAAATTAAATGGCCCACCTTTACGAGTCATACTGCAACGACGTGTAGCTTTGGGCATCTCCTACGGCAACAGAATTCAAAAGGTCTCGACAGGTTACAGATCAGTTGTAGACACATTTCGCTAGTGCAATGTAACTTCGACCATTTCCTAAACTGCAGCAAGGGCTCTCGCCTGTATACATCTGGCGCTTGTCCAAAGTCAGTACAGATTGTCTTTGAAAATTTGGTCTGCAGTAATGAGCACAATAGAAAACCTGCCATCGAACTAGGACAGTACGGAAAGTGTATCTTATACGCCTCGTATACATGCGCTGATTTGTGAAGGCCTGGCATGAACCTGAACCTCGCAGTTTGCTATACTGACATACATTCGAAAAAAAAAACGTTGAGGATTTGCACAGCCACATTAATCACGAGCCTGAGTCAGCCTTTTTCTTTTCATGACTCCCAAGTTCACTTCAACTCCACTTCCTACTCAGACCAAGAAAATCTAAATCTCTCACCGATGGCAAAATCTATCAGATCGAAAGCGAAACGCTCTTTTCGTTCCAAAAAACGTGAAACAGGCGTGTACGCAGCGACAGAAGCTGCCCGTTTGCACCGATTAAATTCAAAACTCACCTCCGTCGTATCGACCGACAAGGATGAACGTATATCCGCAGAAGATAAAGAGGAAGGGGTTGATGAAATGCCAGGTTGGTGTTGGTTCGCAACTCTTGGTCTTCTAGATGCGAGCGACATCACCTCTGATACCATGAGCTACTTTATGACTGGGGTCGAGGAAATCAGCAGTGGGAGAGTTGTGTCATGAAGAGCCTTGCCCTTCACTTTACCCATTCAATCAAGAATGGTGATTGATGTGTTACTATTTTACAGATATCGGAGACCATATCGAGACGAATGAACTCGAGGGTCTGTTGCATTATTTGGCATCATCTTTTGGACGCCATATTAATCACAACCAACCATTTTTTAGAATCGATGGTTGTCGATACCGAAAAAGCCAACCGCATATCAACCCACGGTCCGCGGCATTCACGACGCGAAGAGTGGCGGACGTCGAAAGGAATGACTCCCAGGCCAAGCAGGAATGCTATGAATCGACAAGGAGGAGTGGCGGCTAGACGAAAAGCAGGTAGACCAAAGAGGAGACGTTGACACATTCCTCGTCCTTCATATTTACATACATACCCGTTGAATACCACTTCATAGTATTTTCTCCTACACGCATATATTGCACAAACAAAAACTGTTTTATTGCTGTTCGGCCACCCATATGCTCAGAATCACAAGAAATATTATTTTAGACAGGAGTTCCCGGGAACTCGAAGGACTCCTTCGCATTTTTTTCAACTGAATGAACCTCCGTGTCCCTCGCAGATTGCAGATCGATGGACGATGTTCGATGACTGTGGTTCTTGGAGTATGGCGAATTAGCGCCAGATGGTCTGAAACAGTGAGTCATCGGCACTATCTATTAATTGATTTGACTTTGCTTACGAGAATTCCGCCATTGTGATATGTTCTGTCGTAACATGGACTTCTGGACGCTTTGGTAAATATTTCTGGGACTTGGTTTTAGGACGGGCATATGCTGCGATACTATGACGGACTGGGTTGCCGTTTGCAATGGCTGGCATGGAATGGATGTAGACTTCGCCGGAACTGAACTCCAGCAGCCTAATCACTGCACGGCATGCAGCGATAGTTCTGTCCTCTGTGATAAGTTTCATCATCAGAGAACCGGCTGGAGTGCATACGTGACGGTAGCAGCAGGGATCTAGAGAAAATATGTCATAGCAAATAGTATATCTGAGGGTCGAAGTGTAGAGCAACTTACTGTGGCAATACTACACAAAACATTTGAGCAACGAATAAGGTCAGAGGAAAGAACGACCCAGTTGCACTTGTACGTACACATTCATCGGTGCTATAAAGATAAAGTATAACATTCGTGAACTGCTTATGGAAGAAGGGTTGAAGTACATACTATTCAGATCAAGAACATTTAAAACCTGCATAGGAACGTCTAATATGTTAGATCCGCATCCTGGCAATAAAAAGGAGGCTAACGGCTGGGATACAATTGGTTGAGAAAGATACAAGGAAATACACAAGGCCGTCCTGGAATAGTAATTTCCAAAGATCGGTCCGAGCAGAGTGTTTCTTCAGGAGTGAGACTGCAGTGAATACCAAGATGATGAAATCAAAAGCCATTGCTGTACAAATAAAATAGCGTTACACCGTGTCATATAAAGTACATACAATATGGTCACGTACTGAAGAAGAAGGTGGAGTTGAGTAACGAAGGATTGGTCCCAGTTACCACACAACCCCGAGTGCGCTCCTCCCAGGCCGCAGTAACGATAAACATGGTCCGATATAACAGGGCCCAATGGGCGAGGCACAGAACACCCAGAGGGATGACGATTGATTTTTGGCGTTCCCACAATGCGATGCTACAGATTGTAAGCCGTCATTTCGTGCCAAGGCACACATCTAGAGCATACGTTCGGAGCATCAGGGACGTCGAAGCACACAAGATACTCATGTTTCCAGTCCACTGCAGAAATAGTGAGGCATCGGAAATGTGAACCATATGTCACCATACATACCGAATTGAATGTGTATAGCGCCTGAAGAAGAAATGGGCTTTAAATGAATCGATCAAATTCGATATGATACAAACGTACCCCACAGTTGATCTGTGAAATTGACACTTAACCATGAAGATTAGTGAATAGAATGCTTCCTTACCCGAGTGGTGACAGTCAGGGATATTATCCTACGGTACACGGTTAAACAGTGAACGCACGAGGAACGATACTTACAATCCAACCAGTGCTAATAGCATGCAATAACGGCAAAGGAAGAAGAAAACTAAAACCATTATAAGTTAGTGTCGATTGAATTGAAACGTGAGGCACGAACTCTGTTAAGAGACTTTTGATAAACGAAGATAGGCCAGTGAAACAGAAATCAGAACACGTACAAGTGGCCACCGAAATTTCCTACGTCTGTTCAAAAGAGACCATTCGAAGTCCCAGGTCATGAAAAGCTCCCAGATGTAAACACCGAAGAGCGCAAAGATGAGCTTTAAGAATACATCTAGTCGTTCCAGCAATAAACCGCCGACCACTGGTATGTGCTAGAAGGCTCACCTGAGTCTTTTGCAATCTCTTTGGGATCTGACCAGTCGACCATCTTATTACTATGTCTTGCAGACCGATCGGTTAACAACGTATCGCGTCGTGGGGGCAGGGATTCAAGAGTGATGTTGGTTATTTTGCACCAGATAGCTTTGAGGTATGAAGTCACTGGAAGTTTGAAAGGGCACCTTGAGCTTTAAACGAGGTATGCTGCCAGGCTTTAGCGTCGTTTCCCGATCATACCGTCTGCTTCTATTGGTCCTTTGACGTTCTGCCTTCTCGAACTTCACAAGAAACGCGGTTTTAACCATATTTGACTGGCTGTTTATGTCAACCCACAACCTGTATTTTTAAAAAGCACGATGCGGCCTCTTAGTTATACTTATCGTTATACTTGCACGCCGTCCGCCCTATAATGTCCTTTTTTAGGCAGGATGATCGCAGACATTTGAGGGTCTTACCTAAATAGAAGGATCCCCGAAGTTTTTATCCAGGGAAAGTAGCTCAACATCTTCGCAAGGGATAGCATCGCAGGAATTACCCTCAAAAGACGGGTTGTCCTTAGTAACGTAAAAACGGGGACTAACGAACAACTTCACAGTTCGAATGAAGTTCATACCTGTAGACAAGCGTCAGAGCTTCCTACATGATCACCCGTGGAGGGCTCGGATTGATGTGTTGCTTCACTCTCGACATTCTATGAGAAGGATCGGATGGTCTAGTAGGCTCTGATCGCGGCAGACTCTGTTCTTCTCTTCCAATTTACGCTGAGAGCAACATCCAATACGATGTGAAGTTTGGCTTTGGAAGGTCGAACCAACTTCTTGCGTAAGGAATGATACGAATGCAGTTGATTAATTGAACGGGTGAAGGTGAGGCCAATTGCACAAATCACCAGCGTGACATTGACACAAGAAGGCTAAAGACATCAAGGCCCTGAGATTCACGCCGCTAACGCGGCGTCGAGCCAGAAGTTGAAGTGACGGTGGTGTGAAATATCAAGCAATATGCCAGATCCTGCCCATAGCTATGGTCCTATTGTAGCATGAAAAGGTTCTTTTTACCTCGAGAATGGCAGTGAATTTTAACTACACCATACTGCAACGTTACCATCGGCGCCACTGCTCACGAGCCAAGGATACCGACTGCACCATTTGACTTGTAGTACGCCCAATCCGTCTCGAATCTCGTGCCCCCGAAGAATCTTCAAAGGAACGATCAATGGATCCGTCATGAGGTCATTAAAAACCCTTGAGTGGAATATTTGAATGGCTCCATCGTCCGAGGATGAAGCGAAGAGTGGATATGTAGGGTGGAAATGAAGCGAGCGTATTGCACGTGTATGGTATCTAGTCGAAATTTTGATTAGATAATTTGGAGAGTGGTTTACGAGTACCTTAGAACTTTGTAGGGTTTATCACTGAGCTCTAAATCGAACCAGCACAATTTTCTGTCATAGCCGCCAACAATAAGATGGTCGCCAGACGGATGTACATCCATAGAGGATATCCATTTTATGCCAGGAATTAAAGTCTTGAGGAGTTTTTGCTCAGATAGATTATAGAGCCGAACATATTGTTGAGTCTGATTACATAGATGGAGATGAAGACTGATGTGTAGAATGAAAAGGCAGACACCTACAGCGACGAAGAAATGGGGTTTGAGAGGGTGGAACAGAACTAGTTGTACCGTGCCCCTAATTTTCTTGAACGGAGCCTGGGAGTGCCTTAGTGTGACCTGATGGATCCAGACTCCACTTTGCGTGCCACCACTTGCTGTAGACGAAGTTCAACTACATCGTAGAGAAATATATAGGATTGCACAATACTTACAAACAGTTGCAAGGTAGTCGCCTCTCCGGTGCCAGCAGATCTGTTGAGGCAAGCCGGACGATTGAGGAAGGTGAATGGTGAGAATGGGTGTGTCAATAGACCATGAATTTGATGGCGGTGTTACCCATTTGACTGGCGATGGTGCAGGGGGAGGAGCAGGAAGACTTGCGGGAGCGAGTAGGGTGTGGGTAAGTGACAATGTAGGTCCGGATATATTTGGAGGGATGAGGAAGTGCAGCTTCTCTTCACTAGATATGCCCATAAAACCAGCAATGGTCATAGTGCAAAAATTGACTCACATCCCGACAGCAAAATAGCTGACATCCGTCCGAGGGCACCATTCTACCGC
The DNA here is from genome assembly GCA_026075535.2 of Tricholoma matsutake. Lineage (NCBI taxonomy): Eukaryota > Fungi > Basidiomycota > Agaricomycetes > Agaricales > Tricholomataceae > Tricholoma > Tricholoma matsutake. The sequence continues at coordinate 7,027,973 of AP026543.1, read as the reverse complement.
TCCGATCTTGCTTTCGAACTGCCACCTCTTCACTTCTCTACCAACATTCATCTCCCAAAGACTAACAGTGCCATTCTCATCACCGCTAATTACCCAGGCGCCGTCGGGACTGACGCTGACGCATCTGGCACGACCTTTTGAGTGTGTGAACTTGAGGCTTTTATAATTTGGGAAAGGTTTCAAGCTGCTGGGACTAGGTAATTTGGGTATCAGTGTATTTGGATCGATGTTAAGCTTGACTCTTTGGACTCTTGGAGCAAGATATAAATCCAACTGACGGTTGAACCTCTCTTTAATGAAGCGATCATAAGCGGGGACGAGTCGCAGGGCTGAATACTTTTGAGGCAAATAGTCTCGCTCTCGGTCTTCAGGATCCTGCGCTTCCCACTCTTTGCGTTCAGCTTCGGACGGAAGGTATTCTTCGGGCGGATTGTATGATTGAGAGTTCGTAGGTAGACGAGGTTTGGGGGCAGGGAGCGACGGAGGAAGCACTGATGTGGACTGTTCCGACCAAATAGAATAGACCTCGAATTTGGATGCAGTCTTCGGTTTTGAGGGTATAATACGACCTTGGCGAATCGCGCGCACGATCTTCATTACCTAAAGCCCTATAATAAATAATTTGATTGACAACACCAATTCTTATCACCCACTTTTTGTTTTTCCCATTTACTTGGAATCCAGCGGCGCTTGGGTTCTGGAGCAGATGATAGGGGCATGATTTCTTCTTTGCCTTTGCCAGTGAACCACTCGGTCATTGGTTCATATGGATCATAATTTGCATCTGGTACTTCATTTGCGTAGAGTCTACGAATGATGTCCAGTTCTTCACTCGAGAGAGGTTTGTTCATCTGGGCAGTTTTGTCAAACGCAGTATTCCTACATGAAATCAGACATGAAAATTTCATCGAAATATGAGTCACAAACCAGGACGAAGGATTGTCCACCGTTTGCAAGAATTTGTCCAATTCATCACCCCGAGCAGGTCGTAACACCTTTTTACCGTCTATATCGTATCCAACATGGGGCAGATCATCATACCAGTGCATCGGGACATTTCCTACACGGTTAGGACCCTGTTGAAGTCGTTAAAGATATTGAGAGGACAAGAGAGCAAGGCGTACATCTTCCGTGGATGAATCGGAATCATATTCGGGTTCTATCACTGGGTATACGCGTTTTTCTTGGCCTGTAATGTCTGATATTATAGTTTTGGCTTCAGGGAAAATGTGAAGGTCTTCGTCGTCAGATTCCAGGTCGGATTCCAGGTCGTCGTCTTCGTCTTGGTTTTCGTCGTCCTCACTTCCGGAGTCCTCGTCGTCGCCAGTTCCCTCCGTGCTACCATTCTCACTATCGCTCCTCGTGTCGATCTCAGGAAATTCATCGACATGGCCATCGTCGGATGTTGCGTCTTCGCCATCTTCTTCATCGCTCAACATTTCCAAATTCTCTGCCTCAAAGAGGGAGACATGTTTGGAATCGTCTTCATTGATATGTTTCCGCTTTTTGCCGTGCCTTGTAGTGTCTTTGACCCCCATACCCAGGAATACCAGAGGAAGCTTTGTACGATTTAGCTTCAACGAAAAAAAGTCGTAGACGCCATTGCTGTGGATTTCAAACACGCAATAACATCACATCGCGTCTCGCATATTTACCCTTTCACAAACTTGGACGCGACTTCAGCAAACGATGGTAAACTATGGTGGCGGTAGGACCCATTTTCTTCTGTATATACAATGGCCTTATTTCCCACTTGAACAGATGAAGTATCAGCACTTGTCGTTGACATAGGATCATCCTCCTTACGAGCCGGATATGCAGGAGACGACACTCCCAAGGCAATAATTCCTACGTCGTATGGTTATAAAGTAACATCTACAGACGAAGATGTTGCGATGGCAGGTGCGGAAGAGGGGGCAGAATCAAAACCGCGACATGCCGAAATGTACATCGGACAGAATGGTCCATCCATTTGGAGGAGTGGCATGGAGATCGCGAATCCTTTGATTGATGGGCTTAGTAAGTCTAAAATTCGTAGCTATGGTGGTCGCGCAACTCAACTATGTCATAGTCAATGATTTTGCTTCTATTCCTCCTCTTATCGACCACGCAATACGTGATGTCATGCGTTGCACACCATCCGAGCACCCAATCCTCGTCACGGAACCCACTTGGAATACGCCAGCTCATCGTGAGCGAATGGCCGAGATAATGTTTGAAGAATTCGAAGTACCCGCTTTCTACATTGCCAATACTGGTGTGCTCAATGCGTATGTTTTTTTTTTTTCGCTTGCCGCTAAAGTGATCAAAGACGATGATCTTTCATAGATTTGCTGCGGGAAAGGGCTCCGCCCTTGTGGTCGACGTCGGCCAGACGATGGCAAGTATAACACCAGTGGTGGATGGGTTCGTGCTTCGAAAAGGTGAGTCAGGCCCCAGTGCAAGTTACGAACATCTGTTTAAGTTGGACAGGGCTCACGTATTCTTCCCTACCAAGGCTTATTCATGCACAAGCCCGCCATATCTTGACTACGCCTACACCAATGCGTCGAGGCATTGACCTCCTACCTTATCAACTAATCACTAACAAAATGGTATGTTCCATCATTGGTATGCTCCGAACATCTAATAAACATCCTCAAGCCCGTGGAACCAAATGCCCCACCGCAGTTTACCCTTCGGGAAGACCGCATTGCAGGGACAACGAACACCTGGCGAGCATGGGCCGAAAACCGAGAGCTAGATGAATGGATTCAGAGTGTAGCCGGGGTGCTCGAGCAGGGTTGGAATGACCAGTAGGTGGTGGCTTTGGCATCTCGCGAGAGCAGACTAATCACCGCTTAACCGGCAGGGCTGCCCTGTCCCGACCTGCACGCCAGTACGAGTTCCCAACAGGTTACACCACCTACTTTGGACCAGAACGATTCACGGTAGGCGAGCAGTACTTCCGACATGCCGCAGATCTAGTCGTACGTCCTCCACCCCTCTCCAAACCTAACGAAATCTACCCTTACCCATGTAGGCCTCGAATCCCGGATTGCCACAACCCATTCCAACGCTGATCAGCGAATCTCTGCGTGCGTGTGACCCCGAACTGCGACAAGTTCTTTTGGGCAATGTCGTCCTTACCGGAGGCGGCAGCCTGCTATCCGGGTTTGGCGATCGTCTGGCGGCAGAATTGACCCGGACATTCCCTCATGTATGTTCGCTCCTGATTCGACCCTGGGAGAGAATGATTGACCGTCACGCAGACAAAGATCCATGCTCCCGGGAATCCCATTGAACGCAGATATGGAGGATGGATGGGCGGAAGCATCCTTGCAAGTCTGGGGACTTTCCACCAACTTTGGATCAGCAAAGAGGAATGGGACGTAGGTGACTCGTACATGTTTCCTTCCGTTGTATTGACTTTTGGTTCGGCAGGAACATGGAAAGGCTATTGTTGGTCAGAGGTGCAAGTGAGCTGTATGAATATTGTTCCGTCTGTGACCTTACTTGATGCATTATCATACACACTTTCGCAAATGATAAAGAGTAATCCATAATCTCACTTTCACGGTTTCGTGGTAAAAAGGACATTGGATTTACAGAAAATAAATAATTCCCGTTAGGGTGCTCTTTACAAATAAATCTTGGCTTGGAGCACGGCTCCTCACCCCTGTCTCCATGCTTGTACGCTGTTCCGCTGTCCACAACCCCGCATCAAAACTAAAGCCACAACGTCCGGGAGAGCCCATAGGAGGATCGGAGAAGTGTCCGTTCAGAATCGATGAGCGGCTGTGATGTCCGACCTGCCTTTGTAATGGGCAAAACAGAATGAACAAAAGAGGGGGAGGTGGGGAAGAAAAGAGTGTATATGTAGTGGTGATTTAAAAGCACAACAACAGATGTAAATGAAAGTCACGTCGGCCACTTAAAGTAAAAAAAAATGTTTGAAACACATGGTAAAGAAAGAAAGGGTTGGGATGCAGAGTAATTGAAGAAAAAAAATACAACCAGGACCGTCCTCCTAAGCACTTTTTCATCCCGTTTCGTCCAGCCAAGCCCGAATCATTCTTCTCGAGGTTTATTGGTATTGAATTCGTCATCTAGCGCATTCGCAAAACCGCAAAGATCACTGCGAAAGATATTGGTCTACTGATCGATCAGTAAGCTTCGACCAACTCTCTCCTCTCACGGGCACCCATCAACATGCCCAGCCCACCGATAGCCTTCCGCCTAATACGAGTGGCAAAATTCTTGGGGCCAAGCTCCTCAGCACCCGAAGGCGGCCCACGGGGCTGCCTTGTTGGTTGACTTGCCATCCTGTGGCTGACAACGGTTGTCACTGTTGGGTAGTGATCCGATACGGCGGAAGGGGGACGTCCAATACCAAGTCCCTCGTACAACTTCTTGGAAGCCTCTTCGCGCGGCGAGAGAGGCGTGTCACTTGACGCAGACGACTTTGGGGTGGTCGGCGAGGAGTTGGATGCAGTGGAACTGGAAGACGAGCCATCATCATTGCTGTCGGACGAGGTGTCGATTGCGACAGCGGGCATATGCTGGGCGGCGGCTGGACTGAATCTCAGAGGTTGTGGGCGGAACCTAGCAGGAATAGGGGGGGCAGGTTGCTGGTCAAGTGGAGGGGTCACCTTCACCACTGGGGAAGAGACAGTACGATTGTTTCCACGGAGAACGGAATTATTTGTTGTACCACGCCTCCATGAGGTTACCATATCCGACTTGGATGGGGCAGTGGTGGGACCATTGTAGGTAACGTTATTGGAGACAGGACCACCGAGCGATGTACCTCCACTGATGACTGTAGTAGAATTAGGAGTCGGGGGGAGAGAGGAGTTTTCCACATCCTCCGGTGGGAAGTTCTGCATTGGAGCAGTGGCATTCAGACTCATGGTTCGACTTCCAAATTTTCCACCCAATGCAGCAGTCATTGGGACTTGGTCGGTCCCAACACCTAGTTGAGATTTCATCTGTTCGGCATGATAGGCACGACGCATTTGAGCGGTGAGGGTGGCAGAGCGGAGATCAAACGAGTTGGCAAGGGGACCAGCAGTGGCCGGAGGAGGGAAATTGAGGCTGGGACGTCGTTCGCGAGCTTGTGCTTGAACCTGCTGCTGCTGCTGCTGCTGGAGATGTGCCTGAGCGAGGATCTCTGCCTGCATCTGCTGTGCTTGGATAGTCTATATAAGATATTAGACCAAAGTAATGGGGGCGAAAGAAATATAACAAAAGCCTTACCTGCATTCTGATCACTTCCAATTGTAACATCTGCATCTGGATAGCTTGATTTTGAACTGTATTCTGTTGTGCCATCATTGGGTTGAAAGCTGCAGGAGTGAAAGGAACGGTGTTAGGGTTGAGACTAGGCTGAGGATTTGGTGCATCGAGTGAAGAAGAGTGGTTTACGAAGAGACTCTGGTGTTGTTCAGGTGAAGAAGCGGTGGGTGGTGGAACAGAGTGTGGGGGTATGGACCTCACACCTCCAGTACGGAGGCCAGCGAGAAGAGAGGCGCGTGGAGTAGGGGCAGAGACAGAATGCATATTATGTTAAAGAATTATGTAAAAGAAGGAGATAAGAAGAAAGTGAAGAAGAAGAAGAAAAGCGTCCAACTGGTGTTTGGCTAGCACCAAATGTTTTTGTTTTTGTTTTTGTTTTTGTTTTCATTTTTATTTTTGGAAATCAAAACACGGAGCAAAAAGGCTGTACTACCTTCACAAATATCTCTTTGCTATTCCTCGCACTCGACTATCAAACACTCCAGAACTCCCTATCACCCTATGAGCAGTATGAAACGGATTCAACAATGTCTACACATATTAAATGAGAATATCTCAATCCAAAGCGGTCTCGCTAACCTTTACATACAACTCCCATACTTCCATAAAAAATTGTCGAATTCCCTCATCGTTCTTTCCTTCATGCAATAGCACAAATTTCATATCTAGGCCCCTATAGTCAGATATCTAACTTACATTTCATCATTTCATCTTACTTCCTGGCGTTACAAACGCCGATACTGTCCATTCATTGAATTTGTCCACCGCTTTCAAATACCTGTCTCTTTTGATTAAGCGGTTGATTCTTCCACTCGGTCCCGCTAACGTACATGTTATTCTCCTTCCGCATAACATCTTCAATCACGTCCAAGCTCGCATTCCCTATCATTTGAATCACATGTCGGTCTTGCCCTCCTCCCATTCGAACGGCTCCACTTGATGTTTGGTGCGCTGCACTCGATGCCCCTGACAACGCAGTCAATGTACCCGCAAAAGCAGATGTAGACCAGTTCGGCAAATTCGAAGACAAGGGAGTAGAAACATTTGGAGAAGGCTTTGTAGAATAGTGAGTCAACGAGTACAATGGTGTATCAGACGGTGACAATAAAAACAAATGATGCGACATCGAGTTCACTGTGGTTTTGTCGAAAGACAGAAAAAGACGCGGTTTGTTCAAACAAAGCTAAACAACATCTCATGGTGTTCATTCCGCTGCTTCGTCTTGGCTTGCGGCCAACTCTACTGTCTTGTAGGCATTCACAGCCTTCAGTTCTTCAAGTCTTCAGACACCGGTCGTTCACCCCACCCTTTTTCTCCAGATCCGTTAGACAACTGAATTCTAGACCCTATCCACATCGCCAATTCAACCAGCAGCCCAAAAAACAGCCATTTCTTCATTTTCTAGATGACATACCCAGAAACACAGTGTTCTGGACCATCATCACAATCAATGGTCTCGTCTTCGTCATGTGGTTCATGGCTTCCCAGCGAGTGGTACGTTCTTGTTATCACTCCAACATTTCAATACCTTTCATCCCACCTTTTAGAAACAAAACCGCGACTACTCTTCATACAAATGGATGGTGGACAACTTCACAGACAGTTGGCGGAATATGTCCTCGGGACGAATGTATGTATGGTTTGGACCCATCACACAACCAAAAGTCCTCCAGCATTAAATTATATGCCAGATGGACTCTTGCTACATCGTGCTTCTCCCACGAAGATGTCCCACATATCCTCTTCAACGGCTTCACTTTTTTCTTCATGGCTAGACCCGTGCTCTCTATCCTTGGCAGCCGTAGATTCATCTTTCTCTACATGGGAGGCTAGTCTTTATCATCTCATAATCACATTCACTACATTCATACTTCCCATCCCACAGGTGGCATTTTCGCCAATATAGCCAGCTTGGCATGGAGTAATTTCGTCAAACATCGCGATAACGGCTCACATGGCGCAAGCGGTTTGTGATTCATATAAACTCACTTGTCACCTTGTCACTCACATCCATCACAGCCGCCATTTACTCCGTCGTTTCTTTCTTAGCCTGTGTCGCTCCCAGAATGACCTTCCAACTCTACGGAATCATCCCCATTCCGGCGTGGCTAGCCGTCACAGGCATCTTTGCCTATGATACCTATTCTGCCATCAATGACAAGGTATATCCAATTCTTTCAAAATCTGTTACTTTTTTAATATCCATGCGTCTACTCAGCGTAGGACCACCGACACAGCTGGACATGTAGCGGGTCTATTGGCAGGGGTGGGATATTTCCTTGCTCGCCGATTATGGATGTTTTAGGAGAAGTTAGGTCATGTATCATCGCTCATTGCTCAACGTAGTCAATAGACGGAGCATTACTAGTACCGATAATCGTACAGGGTCATAACAAATCAATGTATCAGTAATTGCCATGGGTATAGCAAGAAACAGGTGACTGGTCAAGAATAGATCGAAAACAGTCGTGGTCCAAGATCTGGCAGGGTTGCTGTTCTTCTATAGTCTTCTATGCTGCGTATGGTCTCGACGGGGTGTTCGTCCGCGTATCCAAGCGCCTGATCTCTTTCTCCAGTTTGTCCATGCCGGAAGAGCCAGTTGACGCAGTTAAGCCACGCGCGCCATGTTTATCAAAAAGGTATGTCAGAAGATTCTTCTTCTCGTCCGCAAGTCCATCTAGTAAAGCGAAAAGATGAGTTTCGTCCCGAAGAACGAGCTGCGCAGCGATAATAGATGCCGCAGCGGATTCTCGAACAATCAGAGACGAAGTATCGTTCAGCGACTACCAGAAGAATATCCATTACATCAATCGTAGGTTTCGAGCTAACGGTTGAAGAACGCACTGAAATCAAAGTGCCCTTCAGACGTGGCAGTTCTTCCTCTGCGATCTCGGCTGGTAGACGCAAGATGAACTTGCCCAACGCGATAAGCCCAAAGGCATAAACGGTCGATTTAACCTCTTCGTCGGAAAACACGGGGTGAGGCTCTCCATGGAACGCACGTAGACTGGCATGCAGCGTGGTCAACCCGTATACAGGGTCAATGCTGGCAGTAAGAGCGTCACGGATCGTGTTGGTCGCTTCCAAGACCTACGCAGTTACTTGAGTGAGATGTCAGACGGAGTACGGTGTTCTTACATTCGGTTTGTTGCAGTATCGAACTCTCAAGAGGACTGAGAAGAGGTCAGCTTCCTTGCCTTCCATATAGGGTGCTTGGTTCTCCAACATTTCCCAGAGAATGATTAGACCGTATTCAAGCTCTTCTTCTTTCTGTTATGAGTGGAATGAGAATTGGGTATCGATGAAGTAGTAAGCAATCACCTTGGTAGGATCCAAAAACTGAATTAGAGCATTGAACAGACGATCAATATTCTTATTAGCATCCCACAAATTGCCAGACAAAGACGGCAAAGACCGTGAGGTCGGAATGAAGGGCGAAGGGCTGGTTGGGAGGTCTAAACCAGGGCTAGGAGGTGGCGAAGGAGGTTCCGTAACTGGATTCTCCGAGCACAACAGAGCGAGCTTCTGGAGTACTTGGGTTTCGGGGTTTCCATTTACCACAGCTGCAATGTAATCTTGAAGCTCTTGTGCTGTATCGGACGCCTCTGCAAATTTCAAGGTCGTAGCCTGTCCAACCACTACTGCAACGTAAACAAAGCTCAGTTGCAAGGGAAAAGGAAGATCGTACATGCTCGTCGCTTCAGCCACCATCCCGTCTCATGTTTCTTACCATGCAACACATCCATCAGTGACGACGTGCGCCGACTGTATTCGGGACTGTCCTTGAACATAGCAGCCTGTTTCAGGATGGCAGCATGTCTGTTTACCGGAGTAACTGGCGCCCCACCTGCCTGGGCTAAAGATATCGGTGGTGGCTTACTTTTCGACTTGATCGTTACATGGCCGTTGCTGCTGCCAACCAACAAAGATGCCGGAATCGTAGAATGTTGCATGCCCTCTTCTTCCGAATCGACTAGCTCCAACAACCTCTCAGCTGCACTCTCCGCCTGTTCCGCGCGCGCTCTTAGAGCGTCTTCTACAACAACCTGACCGTGACCAGCCAAGTCGGGTATGGAATCCGATGATAAAGCATTCGACACGCTAATGGTCGGCTTCAATTCACTGGATCCCTGTGAATGTGATTGGATTCTAGAGTTCGACTTCTGAACTGCCTTGTATAGGGGTGTTGTGGGAGGGTATCTTTCAAAAGGGGCGGAGAATGACATGAGGTTGATAGATGACTGGTCATCGTCGGATTCACTGGTTTCATCGGGTATGGGTATAGTTTGTGCAAGAAGTAAAGACCGATCATCTTCACTTGTCATCGGTGGCAAAAGCTCTGAATTGCGTATAGGAACGGGAGCAGGGGCAGAAAGTGAACCGTCGCTGTGATTGCGAGGGGAAGTCTGGCCAGTAGAAGAGGGTGGTGATGCTGGAAGAGTAGTTTGAATGGCCTTCCGTATAGTCGAAGTCCTGTTGAAGGGATTGCCAGTAGCCGCCAACGGAGACGAGGTTCGACGCCGGAAGGTCGACAGCTGAGGTGAAGGAGGAGAGACTGCACCATCGGACCCACTAGACGGGGTGCGGGAATGGGAAGCAGTAGCGGGCTTAAAAACACTAGCACTGACGGAACGAGGCGTCTGGCCTGATACGGCGCGCGCTCGAGGAGGGGGAGGAGATGGAGATGATGGAGACGACGAGTGCCTGAGAGGAGATGCCGGTCTGTTCGTCGAGCTTCTCGGAGAGGTTAAAGGGGAACTTGCACGCCTTGATGGTAGCATGTGCGACGCAGACGTGGCTTGATGGTGAAGGGAAGGAGGGGCAGTAGCGATGGCTTTTGCTTTGGCGCGGCTGGCGGCAATAGCAGCGGCGACACTGTTCTTTTTGGTAGTTTTGGGAGTCGAAGGAGGCAAGACCGCCAATTCCTCCGGTCTGGGACACACTTTCTCAACTTGCTTGCGCGCGAGGGGATCTAGAGTTTCTAACATTGCCAATCCTCTATCTGGCCAGACTTCTTCAAAAACCCAGAACAGCAATCGCGCAGTTTCCCGGACAGGAGGACTGGTATCGCTCAAGGCTCGTTTCAAAGACTTCTCCAACGTTTCTAGACCACCCGAGGCTTCAATGACGTTTTTCGAGCGATGTCCATGAGTTTCAATATAAGTCTTCAAATGGCCCACCACAAATGTTCGAGATTGCGCTGTTTTCTCCTGAAGCGTATTCCACAAGAGAAGTAGAATTGTCCTTGGTTGTACCGAGGTGTTCTTGATGATTGTGGTTACTGAAGCCTGAGACTGCTGTGCAGCAATTTTCTTTGTTAAGCCAGCCATTTTGAGAAGGTTTGTCAATAAGACATCGCAGAAGGGGTCAAGAGAAGGTCCGAGTGCAATAGCCAGTTCGGAGTACAGCGTTGACGTGTTTGTGGATACCGTTGTTCTCAGACTGGCAAGCTAGCGGACAATATAAGTTGGGAAAATCGACGTCTGAGACCGACTTACAGTCTTGAATGACCATTGGGTGAAGCCGTCTTTCAAGCATGCCAGGAATATATCCATATATCGAAGATGGACATCACCCTTCAGCATCCCGCGAACTCGAACGATTGCCTGCTCCCGAGCTGCCCAGTTGTGTTCCGTTTCCTTTCCCTATAACTGACTGAGAATTACATCCGTGCAAATCGAGGAATACATACATCAAAGGGCTTGAGCATTGCCGCGAATTCATTCTCCAAATCTCGGCCAGACGTGATCTATGATGGCTTGTCAAGCTAGCCTCGCGAAGGAGATGCGGATAACATACGTAGACCGGCTGAATCTCTGTATTCTCGGTCGCAGGCGAAGGAGCAGGGACTGCAGAAGGTGCCATTGCAGTACAACTGGCTGGCCTCGAGATGTCCTTCACGCTTCCGTGGCTTGCCGTCCTCGTCAGTCCACTACCTTGGCTGGGCTTGCGGGCTAGCAACGCTAGGCTTGGAGGCAGATACTCCTTGGGTTTCGTTGGGGCTGTATCGCCATTCTCTGAATTGTCTCGACTATGAGTACTCCCAGGAGCAGAGCCACCACTGAGTAATTTGGATAGTACACCATCGACGATAGCTTTACGAACCCCCTTTTTGGTCATCTCCTTCTTGAGGTCGGCGCGTGCCCCGTCACTGACTCCTGGGCCTGAGAACAGTTCCACGACTGACTGACGGGCGCAATCACGGACATGCGCGTCTGTATCCTCTAGGCAATCCACGAGGAGAGGAAGGTATGGTCGGATTGGAAACTGGTGATGAGCGCGTCGAATGTGGACAAGAGACAAGATCGACTACGCCGATTAGGTGAGGTTTTATGCATGCTTTCATCAAAATAGAGAACTCACCTGTTCCCTCACTTTCCAGACTTTACTTGCTAGCCCTACCTCTCTCATATATCGCTCGAAAATCATCAGAGGTGTCTCGAGGCCTTTGTCTCTCGATTTTGTAGACATCATGCTACTTCCTCCCGTCCTGAACGCCAGACCACCAAGAGTTACTAATGTATCGCGAGCTTTTGTCTGTGCCTTCTCCTTGTCTCCAAGGCGATCAATGACGCCCCCAGTGGGAAGGAACGCAGCGAGGACCTGGCGCAAAGTAACTGCATCAACGACGGCAGATTGAGCAACAGAGGATGTGGAAGAAGACGCAGAGCGGGGTTGACTGCCAGATGCCTGGGGATAATTCACGGGGCGTGATATGAGGGGAAGCAAGGGAGGCAATGTAGCCAATGTAGCAGTAGTCAGGTGCTGGTTCGAAGTCCGTAAGCATGTCTTCAGCACGTTGATGAGGGTGTCATGATCATGAATCTAAGTGTTGTCAACGAAAGAATGCCCATGGTGCCCAAGAGTATACTCACCTCAATACCAGATTCGAATTCAGCCTGCAGTTTCGTGAGGGCGTCCACTTTGACATCGACATCTATTCAGTGAAACCGCCTGAGGCACGCCACAAAATAAAATATAAGGGTAGGCTTGCCGTTGCTTTTGCATTGGTTGATTAGCTTTTCGAGCCTTGTGTCGTCCGAGACCATGACGAACAAAGCAATTCAGGCCGACGTTGTCGATGGTGAATTCAAGCCACAACGATTATCGGCGCATGTACAACCCGAACGAAAAAAAAAATAGTATGACCAATCGCATGTACTTTACAAACTGCATAACTCTACAGGCTCGAGGGATAGTAAGGACTCCTCAACTTCAATTCTTTTTATCTGAATGCCCTAACGACTTTCCCGGTTGTATTTGGTCACGAAGGCGTTGCTTCTACTCCAATCATTTAAGTACGCGTAAAAAAGGTTACGAATGGCAAGGCCAACAACTCACCAGAACTTTGAGTTCCGGGAAGCCACTTTCGATTTTTCTATCCCAAAGCAGAACCGGGGACTGAGAAGCAACGGAAAGCCAAACACGAAAGCGACCCGCGGTTTCATCTGAGTTACGCGGCACCAAAGATATGCATCCCAAGGCTGGAGGTGGAAACGTAAGGAGGAGTTCAGTTTGCACCCAACTAGCTCGGTGAAGCCTAATCCTCGTGAAGATACGCTATTCGAGAGCTTCTCAGAAGAGGCTCACCAACGACACTGTCAAAAAGTTATATTGTGAAAGAACAATACTTAGTATAAGTGAGGGACGTACTCGGTCACAGAACTCTATGGTCACTGTTGTGGCTTGCTCTGGAAACACAAAAGTGGAGGGATCGAGGGGATCCGATGGCTGAGGAGTGAGGCTCTTGACTTCGCTGGACTCGGCCATGGTGGCAAATACCTGTGACATGTGACCCTGTTGTTTACGCGTTGTTGACACACGCGCCGCTGGCATCTTATCCTCCTCCCATGTTCATCGACAGTCCAGTCAATGTAATTCAACCTGAATCCTCTTCAATGCCAGTTGTTGATGTTTCTATGGACCTATGTAAAGAAACCTCTTCTCTGGACGATGCCCCCCAAATCAAGAGGTGGTCTGTTCACAGTATGCAGCAAACATTATTGAATATTCTAGATCTGTTTCTTAACCTTTACTCTTAGTTGAAGTCTGTTTACGACCTACAGCGGCTACACGCTATGATACAATTCGTAAACTTGTGCATACGTACATCACCTCCTTTGATCGTCTCGGCCTTCCTTCGACCCTGGACGGATGGCAAGACATCCCAGAACTTGCCTCCTCCGTAGAAAGAATTGTAGTGTCCGAATCGTCGTGCTCTTCGACCACCCTCTCGCTGGAGGAGATGGCTCTGCAAATCCACGTTTACCAACCCTCCGATACGGATTCGTTCGAAGATTTTTCCAATACCTCAGGCGTGAAAGACGACGATGACGACACGACAGCGGCGAGTGTCAGCGATCTACCGAACAGCAGTTGGGAGGGCCTATGGGACTCGTTGATATATGCGGACGATATCAAGATGAAGCTATTGGATTACATCCACGCGACGTTGGTGTTTAGCGATGCGAACGTAGACTGTGAGACTTCTTCCTGGCTGGCTGTATGCGTGCTTACCGAAGGAAGGAAACCTAGTCAATCTCGTTTCATGGAATCGCGTGGTCCTTTTACACGGCCCGCCGGGCACGGGCAAGACTTCGCTATGTCGTGCACTCGCTCAAAAGCTCTCCATACGTCTCTCACATAGGTTGAACCTGGGTTACACTGCATTCCTTATCAAAACTCACATCTGCTTTAAAGATATACGCATACACGTTTGCTCGAGATCAATTCTCATTCCTTGTTTTCCAAATGGTTTTCCGAATCTGGCAAGCTAGTGCAGCGGCTCTTCAACAGTATCACCGATCTAGTAGAAGAAGAGGATGCATTTCTCGTAGTCTTGATTGGCATGAACAATCTTCCCAATGAAATTAGATTCTAGCTGAAGATGTGTATCAACAGATGAGGTAGAATCCCTGACAGCTGCTCGGGCGGGTGCAATGGCTGGCACAGAACCATCCGATGGTCTACGTGTATGCCTATCATCACTCGAAGTAGTCTATATGCGCTGAAATAAACACAGGTTGTCAATGCTCTGCTCACCCAGCTTGACAAGCTCAAGCACCGTAGGAATGTTCTGATTATGTCTACAAGCAATCTCGTCAAAGCTATTGGTATCACTCTTTGTTTTATCGAGGTTGTTATTTGACCCTGAGCTGCTTTCCTCGCGCAGATAGCGCTTTTGTCGATCGGGCAGACATCGTGCAATATGTAGATCTTCCATCCCGCGACGCCATCTACGAAATCCTTCGCTCATCCTTGTGTGAGATCGTGAGCAAAGGCATCGTTAATCCCATCGTACGTAGGGAGCAGATAGCTATATCTCTTCCGATGACTATCTAAATTTCCGGCAGAACGTTCCGACGTTGAAACAAGCCCAGATGTATGAAGCTACTGCAAAGCATATCCAAAGTACTGTTACGAGGGCCGACCCCCATGTCAAAGCAAAGAACGTGGCTTTGAGACTCCTAGCACTTGCAACACAATGCAGGGTTCGCATATTTCTTACTACCAGAAGTCTACTTACGTAGTTGCGATGACAGACTCAGAATTTATCAGGGCGTGCCCTCCGACGTCTCCCCGTCCTCGCACTTGCTCGCTATATTGGGATTGGAAACCTCAATATCAGCAATGCCACACCCAGCATACCTGCCCATGTTGAGGCTGGAAAGAACGTAGCGACTGTGGGGGCAGACGTAGAGATGTGGTTGGAGGGGATGGAGAAGGTTGTCAAGGAACAGAGAAAAGAGCTCGAGCGCTTAATGTAGCACTTGTATCTGTTCTCCTCTTTATCGGATTGCGAAGGAAAAGTAGGACAAGTGTTTTGTATTTATGTTCAATGTTGGTCTCCACTGTAAGGCTTCGGGTATAGAGAATACCCCTTCCTGGCTCTTTCAAGGCATCCAAAAGAATCCCGAAAGCGCGTGCGAACGCAAGATTGTTCGCAGAAAATGCGCGGTGACATGTAGTGTTCTAGGTAAATAACCATTATATGTTCATTATAATGAATGGTATCCTTGTGGCGATGATCGAGGTGCATTGATATAATGGTGGTCATACGACATACTATGCCGCATCTTAAATTCACCGTGATCAATAGGAAGAAAACCAACAAAGTGCACTGACATCACAATAATATGGCCAACACCGAGGACTATCGAACCTCCGGTTGCAGATGAGACTGTAGAGCGGGTGGCGAAGGCCACAATCGAGATTTTCGCGTTCGACCTACATGAGCAGAAGTCGTGGAGAGTCCACGACGATCGACAGGGTCACGAGCATAATACGGTGGCACGTGAGGCAGCACTGTGTTCGGAAGTCGAGGCTTGAAATGCACAATACTCTGCCAGTGCTTCCGAGTCATCATCAGCCTAGAAGAGCTTGTTTGCAGGTATATATCCTTCCCAGACCACACACGCCGACCCAATCGTTCCTTGATTCGTTGTGTGGTGCGACCCAACACGTCTAGCACCCGACGATTGAACTGGCTGATTTCTGCCAAGTCACGCTCTAGCACTTGGATGTGGAAATTGAGATCGAGGTATTTGACCGGCGGGAGAGATGTTTCTGGGGGTGCATCCACATTCAAGTCGAGAACCGATCCTCGGTCCCATTGTGCTGACCGGGACCTCACGGTTTGCAAGCTCTTCTGTGAGGGACCCAGGGGTTTATTCTTGGATATCAGTCTGTCTCGGACACGATTAAAGAAAGCCACGCTTCCCTTCTTCCTCCTTATAATGCTGGGGATTTTGGAGGCCAGCCATCGCATCAGGCGAGCGTTTTTATCACGATTACTCAACCCGAAAGCAGACAGCAGAGTTCCACAGTTAATTGCAAAGTGAGGAGCAAGGATTTGATCAATAGGCTTCTGCATCACGGCAAACCGCAGGTTGCTGTCAGTCTGACGATCCAAATGGATCGCTTCTAGAATGTAATGCCGCGCCAAAGTGGCATGCCCACCTCGGCAAAGATGGCGTAGAAGCATATTGTAGGTGGTCGTGTTGGGACTTGCATGAGGGGGTGTGAATTCTGGGGCAACGAAACCGTCTGCTACTCCAAAATCGTCATCGTCATCAAAAGAAGTGAATTGATGTTGACTGGCTTTAGGTAAGGGCTGAGTTAACACCTCGAAGGCCTGTATAAGTTTAGAAACATCTCCGAATATACCAAGCATATCAATGGTGGTGTTCAAGGCGGGGGTAGAAAATGGTTGTGGGGGAACTGGGATCGATTGCGTAGCGATACCTGAGCCCGCAGTGCTCAAACCCATGTGCTCCAAGGGAGGACGATCGGGATTGGAAAGGTCAATGCCATATGCCCACCTCATGAGGGATTCAAAACCTTCCCTGTCCAAAGTCTCCTTCAGTATTCGGATGGTCAAATCCAAATTAACTGAGGTGAATGGAATGTTATGCGTCTGCATGTCAGCATGCAACTCTGAAAGCATCTTGCGAGTCTGCTGGACCAAAAGAGGCCGATCCCCCTTCTCAACGGGTAAAGTCAAGCGGTGGGCTATTGCCTGCAGACATAGCCCGAATGTCTTTGTCCTGGGTAACAGTCCAACACGCCTCAACTCCTTGTAGACATGCATTGCGCCTGTGTGATGTCCAACGGCAGCGAATTGCTCAAGAATGAAATTATAATCATCCAGGGTTGGTTTCATGTCGAAAGAGCGCATTGTACGGATGATTGTCTGAAAGCGACCCTCATGAATATGTGGGTTAGTTGGACTGTTTCCCATGACTAAACGACGGGCAGCTGAGGTGCGAAGTTGTGAAGTTGGCGGCGTGCATTGCCTCAGGACTTGCTGGTGTATCTCCAATGGAAGTTTCTCGTAACCAAGGAAATTGAGAAGACTGGTATAATATGACCATACGCGAGTGGGATTGCCAGAACGAGACAGGGAATCCTTCAGATCGTTGAACCTGACATCGCGCAGATGATCTCGTACAGTAGATACAGAGGGTGTAGTGGATGAGGAGGCATCGGCTGTATCTGGAAGAAGGGGAAGGGTAGAAGATGATCGACAAGGTTTGAGTAACTGATGAGGATTTCTACGTGTCACTGAAAAAAAAGAAAGCATTCGGAGAAGAGAGCATCGAGTCGAGGAAAAACAAGCACGTGCCAAATGTTGTTTTATTCCAAAGTTGGCAAACAAAAGGTATGGTCCGTGCGAACGATGGCTGACTATATAAGAGGAGAAATAACACCGACACATCTTCATACTTACCTTGATGGCATAAGTCCCTTCAACTACCTGGATTTGTGGGCCGGGGAGACACCCCATAGCACGGCGACCTTGTCCATCCAGGGGGTCTGTTCGGCTTGTATGGGCTTCGGCTCATGCACCGTCTCAATATTTTCCTGTCCCGCTTTGGCCACTCTGGCTGGGCGGGCCTCTTTTCTTGACTTTGATTAGTTCTAACCCTAACCCTAGTCTAGAAACAGAATGAGTCTGTCTCAGTTAGTTCTTACAAATAGAATAAAAGTTGCCTCTGGATGTCAACATTTTTACATCGACTACTAATACAAGTCGTACACCCTAAATTATGATCGGATAGCTTCCAGTGTTTCCATTGATGTAACACTGTTTCCGCGGATAACCTGAAAAACAGTAAATCAACTTATTGATAACTGGTAACTGGGGACTTACAACAGTGCCGATTGGGAATTTTTGTGCTGCAGTTGTCTCCTCCAGACAGTCATCGAGAACGAGGTTCAGAAAAAGATCGTAGCCGCGAAGGACACCGCTAACTTTACGACCTCCCTGTAGATGAACGAAGAGTTTCTTGTCCATAAACTGCATCAAGTACGATGTCAATAGGAAGGTATTCTGTAGTCTGTAATAACTGACCTTTTTCAGCTCTGGTTGAGATGCTTTCGACATGGTAAGCTCAACGTTTGACGCGTTTGATGGTGGAAGAAACGAGTGAGCAGCGCCGAAGGCTCAAGTTGGAATTGCTTTGTCCTGTTTGGCAACGTCAACTCATATCCGATAATAAACTTCCAACTCCTTTTCTCATTTCTCATTCAGTCTTACTTTTTCGTGGAACGGCCACTCAACCCTACTTGGCCTACATTTCACCATAAATAATGGCTGCTCCTCTATCCAGTCAATCAGCCCTCAATCCGACCGGAGGTGCTTCCGGCCCGTCTGCGCAATCACGATGGGGCAGGAGCGGAGAACCAGGCTCCGCTTTCAGTGGTTTAAGTAGACCTGGAAGAGGTCGTGGAAATAGTCGAGGTCGAGGCGGTGGACGGGGTGGACGGGGTGGTGCAACGACTCGTGAAACGAAGATAGGAGAAACGAGTGGCGTCAAGATCGACACCACCATGACGAGATCTGCGTCGGCCGCAAACGCGGCCTCAAAGCCTGAATCAGTAGCCCACCCGTCTGGACGCGAAAAAACTTCAGTTCCTTCCAATTCCGTTTCTTCTAGGCCCAAAGGACCTTCGCGAAAGGCTTCTCGGGTAATACCGACGGTAGCAGTTGCACCCTCGAGCCCGTCTGCGCCTCCCTCTCCAGTGACAACTCGTCCGAATCATCGTAGAAAGCGTTCGCAAACAGGCAAAACCATCACACCCCCCAACATCCGCGTACCACCTCATGATGATAACACTCTTCGACCACCACGGAATAGGATTGCTTCCGCGCCGCACAGTGCTCCAGTGAAAGACACTCCTCCGCATTTAACCAAGTCTTTTGATATACGTAACAATATTGACGCGCTTGTTGAACGAGTTCGAGCGGTGGCAATGGCGGATAACAGGCCAAGTACACCAGGAAGCCACATCGATTGGGCGGGGGACGATGACGACAGCCTTCCTGACCTAGATGACTGGGGTGTCACCCCTGGGATCCCCGTCGGGGAAAAAGAGGAAATGTCTCCTATCATAGTTGATGGCCTTAAATCGCTGCCGGAGCTTAATGTCCTGCCTTCATACCAAGGCCAGCAACCCATAGACGGTAAACATCCTCCTAGTGGGGGAGATCTGTCCGGAAAAGAACAGAAAGTTCTGTCAGCTGTACCGCAGTTAAATACTGCAGAGAAGGACAAGTCACCAAAAATTGCGTCCATCAATCCGGTTAGCAACACTGCTACTCAAGGTCCTGCAACGGCGGCTAAGCTACTCTTACATCCATCGTTGCCCGCGAAGCCTACTGTCTTGCCAGAGGTCTCTCTTCCGAAATCGCGCCATGGTCCTGCTGCGATGCCCATGCGTAAACCTTCTCCTCAAAGGCCGTTCAATGCTCCAGCAGAGAGGCCGGAGTCGATATTGATACCTTCTACTGGGCGATCTACTGGGCAACTACAGGCACCTCCAGACCAATTGGCAGCTGTGGGCCTCCTTCATTCTGCGCCTGCGGATGATTTGCTTTTGAAGGACAATTCCAGTATATCTGCCCCTCTGGCTCTAAATGAACCTCACAATAAAGAGGAAGGGTTGTCTGCCTCAATACATGCACCTCAAACATTGTTAGAGTCTACATCGGCCCCTGCTGGCCTTGGCTCATATTCATCCCCACGTACTACTGCCATTAAGACTCACGCACGAGCGCACACGGTCGAGAAGCCGTTTGTTTCAAATTCAGATTTCGGCCGCCCTTCCCGCTCTGGGTACTCAACCCCACAAGGCGGGGTATCTTCGGAGGGTTACCATGCACGCACGCATTCCTCTCCTCCCGCTGGTGTGATGTTGAACAACCATCGAAATCACCACGGCCAACGACCCGTCTTGACGGGCGACGCACTCTCTCGACTTGCTAGGACTATTGGCAGCAACGCTCTTTCGCCTCCTAGAGCCGCCACGGTTATTGCTAGTCATGATTGAGTATTAATTCCAAACGACCAGACAGGAAAATTTATCTTATCTATTTTGTTTCTTTTGATCACTTACATACCCTCTTCTGATTGTCTACTTCCCTCATACTGATACTTTTCTGCTGAAACACTCGTATCTACTAATCGGATGTAATGTAAATTGAATCTTGGCTATTTTATTATTTTGTCAGATAGGCTGAAGTCTCCACTGGGGCATAATAAATATGTAGCACTTGCTCAGCCCGAACTAAAGTACGAGAATTCTAGGCCGATTGCTTTGATAGGTCTTAATCGACTAGAAAAGTCAGAAACGACACCTAAGCTGACAAGCATGTTTCGCAACCGCCCTTCCCACATTAAAGCAACATCCTGTAAGGAGCGTTATTCCATCGATGTCAACTGAGGTTTGATACACGTACATTGTTTGTGGAGGCACGAGCCTTGACAACACCTTGCACGTCATCCCTTGAACGCATATCCAGGCGTGGCTCGGACGCGAGGGTGTCCGTCGTCTCAGAATTGGCCAAGGGAGAACGTCGCAACCACCACTCTGCGCCCATTGTCCATTCGCTTTCATAGCTATATACGTTAAAATCAAAACGCGACGAAAGAGAGAGGTCGCGTGATACACGAGCGGAGTATGCGCCTGACATATGTCCTAGCATTGGATTGAATAGAGCCGTAATAGTCGTTGGAGGTTGCGAGGGTGGACATTTGGAGACGCCCGACAACGAAGATGATGAATTTGGTATTTGAAACGACGGAGGAGTAGCGTCCGGGAAAGTCGTGAATCGAATACCAGTCGATACTAAAAGGGACTATCAAGTCAAGGTTAAATTTCGAATACGGAAACTGACCGCCGGCACTTCGTTCTTTTGCGCTTAAGTAGACTTCAGCCCCAACAGACACACGGCCCTTGAGACCACCTTCCACAGCGTCTTCTTCGTCCACGCGTTTTACCCCTACGGGCGATTCTAAAGTCGGTGAAGCCTTTTCATTGTCCTCCGACGAGTCAGCATATGCCCCCAGTTTGCCAAAATTGTGGAGGACTCTGACGCCCCACATACTATCTTCGGCACTCCATGTGTACTCCGTGCTCCACTTTCCAACATCATGTTGCAAGTTCACCATGATGTTGCTGACATTCCCACGGCGACCTCTAATTTCTCCAGGAACATTGGAATATGGATCGGATATTGCGGCTACCAGGGCTTGTAATGTCGGAGATATCCTGGTTGAGTATAAGGCATCCAACCGGCCGGTTGGGAGGTAGAAACGACCATAAAGAAGGTAGTCTGGCAGGCAGATTTTTCAGCTTGGAAGGTACTTCGGCATGTCAGAACTAGCGTACCACGCCTATCGACTCTCTCACCGGCCAGCCATTCCTCTCCTTTCCCTTCAGGTCTCCGAGGCTGATCGTACACCCTGAATCGTTCAATCATGTCTTTGAACCGAACATCGCCTGACGTCTTCACATTCAGGTCGCACGAGGTGAAGATGTAACCAACAGAGCCGTTCAGTGACGGCATGGCCGTCATAGAATAGGTGGTCCTGAATAATGCATTGGGAGATTTTGATATTGTGAGGTGCAGTCCTTGGGGAACGGTGAAATCAAGAATGGCTTGACAGAAACATCAAAGATCTAATATGCATTAGCGCCTTTCGAAACACTAACCACTTGATGAGCGAGTTAGATTCGCGTATAGATTGTCCTCATTCCATCCCGTTGCCTTGTAGTAGCTGCGAAGAACATAGGTGGCGAATGGATGCATGAGGGCGATGTGACTGGTGCTATTCTACATAATACCATGGTGGCTCTGCACCCGTTCAGGCTATCAAATACTTATTTCCGTCTAAAGGACGTAACTTCTAGCGGATGTCTTATGTGGAGTAGCAGTCTCGAAACCAATGTGGCCCAAAACTGCAAGATGTATTGTACAGGATCGCAAAGACAGATTATGCCTCCCAACAAAAAATCGTACGATGTCCTGTTCCGATCACCTCCCACTAGCATGATTCTACCCCATCGCATGATTCTACCCCATCGCATGACGGTCAACTCGATGTAATTTCATTTTATGACTCGTTCGTGACTTTGAGTCATCCGTGGACTCGTCTTCTTCTAAACCCCGAAAAGTGAACCGACTGGTACAAGTAAAACAAGAAGGTTACCTTGGTTGAAGACTGCAGTCCACTCAAAATATACTTCCACAAAGGGAGTGACGGATTCCATTCTAGGTCTTGGTTGGTCTGTGTCATGGTCAAAATGGTGATAAACAGTCAACGGTTTCGAGACGGGAAGCGTAAGTTGATCCAGCTGAGAATCAAAGAGTGCGAACGCGACACTAGGGGGGGATAAGATCAGTATCTTTCAGTTTTCCATGCTGTCGTCAAAGCGTTCATACCCTGAGTCAGTTGGACTTGATCGAGAAAGAAAAGTCAGCGAAGTCAGCGAGTGGGCGATCAACGCCATATAGGAAGAGACCGTCCAGTGTGATCTTTTGAGAAATTTGTTTCTACGGCCAGTTCGATAGGACAAACGACAAGACGCACGCATTGGGTTGGAGATCATCCCTGGAAAGAAAATAGAGTGAGGGTTCATGCAAGACAAACAGTGATGGCAGGATGGGCAGCGTGGTCTTGGAGTGCCAACTGCCATTTTCGTCACCAGACTCTGTTGATATCTGAAACATAGACAAGAGAAGACACAGATGTGCAGGCGTCGGCGGGTAGCTGAGGTGAACTTTAGGATATGTCGCATTGAGCACTGCTGAATGGTACCAACAAGAGTTTAACGCGAGAAGATAGACATGTGATGGCTCCAAGGCCTGAGTTCGCGGCCAGCCAGCCATCATTATACTCCTGTAAAGCGATGGTAAATTTTTGACGAGAAGGCGTTACAATGATTGCCTCGGAATCGTTTGAGCTGGCCATGTGCGACAAAGATAGGTGAATGGGGGCAGAAGCATGATAGTTTCCCTTTACAAGCAAAGTTTTGAATGAAGGTAGCTGCGGACCAAGATGAGGAAATAATGAAGGCATTTTGGCCAGTAGGAGACTCAGATTATTTGTGCCAGTTTGTCCTCAAGATAAATTATTAATATCTGACGCCAACATCTGACCGATAATATTAGCCCTGTTCATCATCCGAATGAATTGTGGTTTTCCCTTGACTTTATCCGAACAAAATCATGGTTCTGATTTTTAGTCATCCTACCTGCAAGGTCTCATCTGTAGAGATCCAACCTAGAATACACGAGTAATCAATCTCAGTCTGTGTATAACGGACTATTATTAGAGTTACTACTATACCTAGAATACACGAGTAATCAATCTACAAGCGGTATAGTGAGTAACCGTAAGCGATCAATGAAATAATATCTACTCACCTCAGTCTGTGTATAACGGACTGAGGTGTATGTGTCTACTATGTCTGATATATATACTGCGAGCATGACAATGGTATATAGAAGAAAGGGATGTGATAAAGGGATAATTGATAAGGGGAACATATGCATCACAAAGTGTGCTATAAATAACACACCGCATCAAACAGTGTCGAAACGTGTATTCACGGTGCAGTAGATCTCAACACTCCTCACCATGAATACTCCTCCTCGCATGGAATCAAGGGAATAATGAAAATTAGGCCAGACCCAGAAAGCTGCAAAGTCTTGTGAATTGAGAGCCTTGGTGAAGAGATCGGCAATATTATTGCGCGTATTGACATAGGATATGGCAAGTTCCTGTGATTGAACTCTTTCACATAAGAAGTGAAATTTTATGTCAACGTGCTTCACTCTTGAGTGAAGAAGAGGGTCCTCAGATAAACTGATAGACACTGTGTTGTCACAGAGCATCAGGGTCGGTGCATGGGGTGCATAACCAATTGCAGTGAGTAGAGTATGAACCCAAATACATTACACGCACTCCAGACCCAAGCAAGCACACATATCCACCAACACTTCATCTAGTGTCCAGGCAACTTGCCCAGTCAGAGTCAGTGTATGCCAGTAATGAGATCGGATTATCCCCTCCCAAGTGAAGTTTGAGATTGCGTGTCCCTTTAAGGTATTGTACGAGACATGATGCGGTGTGCCAATGCTCAAAAGAGTATGAGTCAAGGAATTGGGAAAGTTGTTGAACCACGAATGAGATGTCAGGGCGAGTCGAGATCGCAAGGTATAATAAACAGCCAACCAATGAGCGATAGGGTAGCATGGTTAGTTTTGTCTGCTCCTGTGGAGAGAAAGTGTTGTGCTCAACGCGACGCAACTTCTGACCTGGTTCCATCAGTGCAGATAAAGGGTTGGCATCAGTCTGACCAAATTGAGAAACAATTTTGTCAATCAGCGCTGCCTGCGATACTGCAACCATCCTGCGCTCCTGATCCCAGGAAATGGCAATGCCTACTACAAAACATGCTGTCCCAAGCTCCAAAATTGTCCAAACCTCCCGCATCTGATTCTTGGAATGCTCATTCTCCTCTTTCTGACTGGCAATTGATAAGTAGTCGTCAACATGTACAGTTGCTATAATGGTGCCAGAATCAGTCTTTCAATAATAGACACAGGATTTGCACGAAAGCCTGGTCAAACCCCAGGTTATCATCTGCATGTTTAGTGTTTGGTTCCAGATGCATCTGCTCTGCTTCATACTGTAAAGTCCTCATTGTAATTCCCACACCCAATCCTCCTTTCCTAATTCCTCAAAACCTGCTGGTTGTTCCATATACTGAATTTCATCGGCTGGTAAAAGTCCATAGAAGAAAGTGGTCTTGACATCAATTTGTTGCGCATCCCAACCGAGTGAGGCAGCAATATGTAAGAGAATTCACCAAGATTCCATGTGCATGGTAGGTGAGGTGGTCTTCATGTAATCCTTGCCAAATATCTGTTTGAAACCTTTAAAGACAAGGTGTACCTTCCAATGAACTGGAGTTCCATTCTCATCCCACTTGATGTGAAATACTGGTCAACCTTTACATATGCGGTGCCCAGATGGTACTGAGTCGCATGGGATGAGTTTATATATATACATTCATATCTTGCAATGACTTGAGTTCATCACGATAGCCCTCCTCCCAATGTTTGACGTTGGTCGAGTTCTGTGCTTCATCCCAAGTATGTGGGTCGTCTTTGAATTGAAGTGATTCTGGATCTATCTCCAACATCTCCGAGATCAGGGCATATAATGGATGCGCCTCGCCCCCAAGTGCAAGGTTGTCAAATTATTCCCAAAGTGTCTTGAGTCAATCATGATCAGGAGATGACATCACTCGATCATGATCAGTGGGTGATTGATTGGAAGCAACAATGTTATGCAATCCCTCTAGGATTTTCTTCCATTCCGCTGATGATACTCAACCTGGGAAAACCACCTAAACTGCCGATGAGGCAATCAATGATATTTGCAACGAGTCAGAGGAAGGTTGCGAGTCGTTCCAAATGTTCATGGCCCAACCAATGGAAAGATGACCAGTTGGTACTAGTCATGAAGGTAGTGTTATGAGAAACGAAGGCGTTTGGCATGGTCCGATCGATATCGAGGGCGATCGACGAGATCGACGGCGAACAAGTTTATCGTTGATGGTCGATATGTGAATTCTGGGGACCTTTGGATCAGTCAATGGTATACGAAGGGTGTGGCAAACCACTATGAAGTGTTGGAAGGGTTGCTAGAACTAATGATGAGATGATCGAGAGAGGATTGAGGACACGACGGTCACAGAGGTTTCTCATTGATCGAGAAAACCCGCAGAGACTTAGATTGTTTTAGAAAGTTGATCGGATGCTTAGAACTGTATACAAGATGATATGTGAAGACGATTTCTTCCTCTTTCCCAGTAGATACTACAGAGTTTTATATGTTTTTAAAGAAACTTCCTAAAATGGAATGAGAAACATGTGTAGAACATGAGGCAAAAGATATGAGTTAAGGCACAAGGCCATAAAGGAGACTGGAATCCGAACAAGAAAGATATATATATCATATGATGAAAGAGTAATAAAGGGAAAGAACTAAAAGAGACTGTCCTTTGTGTATAAACTGCACTAAGTCTTGCAATAATGCATCCAGCGGGTTCTGTGCATGATAGGGACTTGGAACAAGGCTGACCTATGATCAGCAGGTTTGAGCATGAGTTGGAATATGTCCTAGTGCATGGTTTTCCACCATTTAAATAATGAAGGTGGTGCCCAATGTCGCTCATAGTTTCTCAATATCGATCGATGACACTCGATGATGCTCGATGATGCTCAATCGCGGTTGCAGCTTGTTCGAAGTTGGTTGGGGATGTTCAATGGTCGTGTAGGGGGATCTTAGGGACTTTTGGGGTAGTCCTAAGGTTGTGCGATGTGGGCTCTTGATACGATCAATGTCGCTGGTGATGTTTCAACGCAGTTGATATGATATCACGATCGATAGACTGGGTCGCGCTGCGTCTGGGACATCGTAGGAGTTAGCCGATGTGATTAGAATGATGCTAAAGTGATGAATCGGTCCTTGAGCCAAGGAGACGACCTATCATCCTCCCCCTTACTGAAATTCTGACCATCCTGGTCAGTCGAGCCGAAATAACCAGGTCATGTGACATTGTTGATCGCTGATTTAAGACACATCGTGGTTTGAACTTTTCTCTTTTCATTCAATCTCTTCCATCCATCTCCTCGACAACATGTCTATCCTCGCCGAACTTGCTCTTCCCATCCTTGATCATGCAAAATCGATGCCCGAGGCTGGCAAAGCCGAAGACCTCGACTTCGAGGTATGGGGTGGCGCTTTTTGTGAGAAAATGGTATGTCTTTTTGTTTTCTTTGTTTATCTGCTTCCTAACCTCGTTGATAGGCTGAATATGACAATGTGATCAGGTCATTCGACAAGGCACGCGACAAGCATGTGCAAGCTACATTGGATGAGGTGATCGGCCTCTTCACACCTTTCGCTTGGGAGGATTGGGTTTCGTGGGGTGGAAAATATCTTTTTGAGGAGTACTTGAGGAGAATAGAGGGGGAGAGGCAAAGAGAGGAGGAGCGAGTTGCTCGGGAGGTGGCCATTGAGGCCAAAGCAAAGAGGATTGAGGAACGATGAGACACGTTGATCATTCTTGGCCGAAGTCTGAGCCAAGACAGTTTCGAAGGATGAATTTTGTGATCGAACAGCCGTGCTCGAGCTCATGCGCCTCTTGATCGATCGGGATGAGGCCACAGACCAAGCAGCACCTCAGGTCGATGACCCACCGGCCGTCGAGATGATCGTCGAGAAGAGGAAGGCCGCTGAGATGGACGAGGAGGACGAGGAGGGCGAGGACGCATTGGATGAGGAGCCCATGGTCGCTAAATGGGTGCACTTAGAGGAAGGTGACTTGATCAACTTCCATGGGCCGGTAAGTCTTCATTGTAAGTCGATATTGTTGAGACTAATTACTCTTGCTTGTAGTGTGATCATTGCGCCGGGCTGAGGATGTCACCAGAATGCATCGTCGAGGATGGCGCACCCAAGTGCCAATGATGCACTCAAGGCCTTCAGGGGTGTTACTGGGAGGGAGTGTCGAGGCGAGGATTCCGTCGAGGCAAGTCGAGGAAGACAGCGGGCTCCAAGCAAGCATCTCAGCATACTGCAGAGTCGACGGAAGTGTCGACTCTGAGACGTAGTAAGTGATCTCTTTCGATAACAAATACAATTGCTGATCTGTATGATTGCTTAGCCGTATGCATTCAGGCTATCCAGCCCATCCAAAACGCAGAGGCTGGGCTCTCAAAAGTCGATGAGCGCCCGAAACGAACAACAAAGGTGAAGTCGAAGTCGGCTGGCAAGGACAAAGGGAAGGGTAAGGGGAAAGCTCGAGAGCGAGAAGTCGAATGCGAGGTCGCAGGTATGGTCGAGGGGGCATCTGTAAGGGGACTAGGGGGGTGCCCTGTGTGTTTTTCCTATTTTTTATGTTCGTCCTATATTTTTCCCCACCTCATTTCCTTCTATTCTTCATTTTCTATGATTTTTCTGGATTTTATTACTAATTTTCCCTTGCTATCATGTTTGTACATGTTGACACTTTTATATTTAGAGGCGGAGTACCCCTTCCGACACATACCCCTTGGTATGATGTCATTCGGTGGCCTTGATCCGCCTATCTCTGCCTTTTTCTATTTTTAGGTTATATTTGATTTTTGTCATCTTCACATATACTGGGCATCAGCAAGGGGATCTTTAGAGTTTTCTCTTCGGATTTCCCTTTGCTAGGTGTGTCCCCAATGCCTGTATTATGTAGTATAATTTTAACTTCGGATTTCCCTTTGCTAGAGGCTTAGGTTGCCCTTATAGTAGAAAACTCTCCCCTAAGGCCCGAAAATCGCGAACGTGCTGCCCAAGATAGGCAGGTACGGACTGGACGACACTTCCCAAAGCTCCACAGAGTCCCTACACACCGTTCCAGATAATCTCGCCTTTATTATGCCACCATTTTCGCCAAATGCGCTCCCTAGCGACATGGACACATCAGAACGCTTCGACGCGCTTGAAAGCGACGTTTCCGGAATGTGCGCGCAAATCGACTCGCTTAAATCTACGATTGAAAACTTTGTTAGGACCCTCCAGGCTAACCCTACGACCAATAGTTCCCCCTTTACGACTCCAAGCGCACCCAACAACGACATTTTGCCAAATGCGTCCACTAAGGAACGTGCCCAGATCAAACCGTCCCTCCCCACCGAATTTAATGGTGCACGTGCGCAGGGACATGCATTCCTTAATTCCTGTGAGTTATACATTAGTCTCCAGTCGCATCAATTCGTCGATGAGGCTGCAAAAATTTATTGGGCCTTCACATACATGAAATCTGAACGCGCCTATCTCTATGTGGACCATATCCTATGTCAAACTAAAGAACTCGGTTCTCTACCTTTCTCCACTTGGGGTGACTTTCGAGCTGAGTTTGTACGCCACTTCTGCCCCCTCAATGAATGCCACTGAGCAGTGACACGACTTGAGTCATCTGCTTACCACCAGGGACGTCGATCCGTGGACGACTATATTGATGAGTTCAAGGATTTGGTGGACATGGCAGGATATGGGAGTGGGTTACCAGTGGTGGTGAAGTTCCGACGGGGGCTCAACCGAGAAATTCAGGACCAGATTGCACAGATGTTGGAAGGGCGCCCAGCGGATGATGATATCCTTGCTTGGTATGAAGCTGCTTCACTCTGTGACGAGAACCGACTCACAAATGCAGCGTTTAATGCTGCATTCCGTGCTCCAACTACCACTCATATGCCCCACACCTTCAATCGAAGCCTCCCCCACCCTAACCCCATTCCTGTTCGTCAAACTCCCACACCAGCTGTCAATGTCCCAGTACCAATGGATGTTGATGCAGCCCGCAGCCATGCACATAAGGTGGATCTCTGCTACCGTTGTGGGGAACCTGGACACAGGGCTGGAGCGTGTCCCCATCGTCAGGATATCCACATGCTCACCCCCGAGGGACGAGACGAACTCCTGCAAGATTTGTTGGTGCTTGTAGATGTTGAGGAAGCGAAGGATCAAGTTGCAGAGGAGATTAAGTTGGAAGTTGTAGAGGAGCAGGATTTTCCTATTCGCAGCGAGTGAATTGTATGCCCTCACTGCCTGTCCATAACCACTTTGAAGTCTTGTCAGTTGAATCCCCGGAGAATGAATCCATTTCTGTGACTACTCCCCTCTCTGACCCTTCGAAGTTGGCTAAAGACGTACCTGCTCTCCCCATCTCTCCTTCTACTCCACGTCCCAAAATTAAATCATGGGAGCATAAACTACCATGCAAGTATATTGTGGCCTCCACTCCCTCTGCACACTCCTTAAACCTAGCCATCAAACTGCAGACGACCGACACTGGACAGATACTCGGTGTCTCTGCGCTCCTGGACTCTGGTGCGACTGGTCTCTTCATTGATCCCCATCTGGTACAACAACATCGCCTAAATACTCGCTCACTCTCACGTCCGATACCTGTATATAACGTGGATGGATCCCCAAATGAAGCTGGTGCCATCCGAGAGGTTGCAGACCTGGTTCTCCATTACAAAGATCATAGTGAGCATGCCCTTTTTGCTGTCACTCGATTAGGAAAGCAAAAGGTGATTTTGGGATATCCATGGCTTTGAGACCATAACCCAGAGGTTGACTGGTGTACCGGGGAGGTTACCATGAGCCGATGTCCATCCCGCTGTCAGACGTGTTTCACAGAAGCCAGGCAAGAATGTCGTGGACAGAAGGCGGCAATATGACGTACTCAGAAGTGTCGTGCTGGACCCCTGCCTATACCTGAAGTGGAATTGGAAGGGGTTCCTGATCTAATGCCGGACTCGGATGATGATGATGAGGACCCAGAGGAAGTGGAGGAGGGTGATCGGATCTTCTACACTGTGATTCACTCATCGCATGAGGTGTGTGCCACATCGAACATATCCCAACGCCTTGCCGAGGCCTTCCACAAAAACAACGCTGCTAAATCCTCTACTAACTCCTTACTCCCTCATCTCCATGAGTTTGAAGACGTGTTCTCCAAGGAGTCATTTGACTCTCTTCCTGCATGCAAGCCATGGGATCACGCGATCGAACTCACCCCCAGCGCAACCCCTTCATCCTGCAAGGTCTATCCTCTCTCTCCGGAAGAACAACGGCAGCTTGACCAGTTCATCGACGAGCACCTGGCCTCTGGACATATTTGACCATCAAAGTCACCCATGGCCTCTCCCTTTTTCTTTGTCAAGAAGAAGGATGGTTCACTTCGACCGGTTCAAGACTACAGAAGGCTCAACAACATCACGGTCAAAAATCACTACCCACTACCCCTCATCTCCGAACTCATAAACCAGCTCCATGGAGCCCGATACTTCACCAAGCTCGATGTCCGTTGGGGCTATAATAATGTGAGGATAAAGGAGGGAGATGAGTGGAAGGCAGCCTTTCGTACCAACCGTGGTCTTTTTGAACCGCTTGTCATGTTCTTTGGCCTTACTAATAGCCCTGCCACCTTTCAGACCATGATGAACGACATCTTCCATGACCTCATCCTTGAAGGCGTTGTCTGCATCTATCTCGATGACATCCTCATCTTCACTCGCACAGTTGAAGAGCACTGTCGCATCACGCGCCTTGTCCTAGAGCGACTTCGACGGTACAAACTCTACCTTCGTCAGGACAAATGCGAGTTCGAAAGGACCAAGATTGAGTACCTCAGCCTGATTATCTCGGAGGGTCAAGTGGAGATGGATCCTATCAAGGTAAACGGGGTCACAGCTTGGCCGACGCCCATGAACAAGAAGGAGGTGCAGTCTTTCCTGGGCTTCATCAATTTCTATCGGCATTTTATCAAGGATTTCTCACATCATGCATGACCACTGTTCAACTTGACAGGAAAGGAGGCATGGAGGTGGGATAATGCACAACAGGAGGCATTCGAAAAGCTTAAGGAGATGGTCACTTCCGCTCCGATCCTTACCTTTGCTGACGATTTGCGTCCTTTTCATGTAGAAGCCAACAGTTCTGACTTTGCGACGGGCGCCGTGTTGTCTCAGCAGTCTCCGGAGGACCAGAAGTGGCATCCTGTTGTGTTCTACTCCAAAAGCCTTAGTGCTGTAGAGCAAAACTATGAGATCCATGACAAGGAGATGTTGGCGATAATGCATGCACTTGAGGAGTGGTGACACTTCCTCGAGGGTGCCCAACACAAGGTGGAAATTTGGACAGATCACAAGAATCTCGAGTACTTCATGACGGCCAAGAAATTGAACCGTCATCAAGCTCGTTGGTCCCTGTATCTATCTAGATTCGACTTCTCCTTGCACCACCGTCTGGGTCACAGCATGGGGAAGACCGATGCCCTATCCCAACGTGCAGACCATGGGGATGGCAGCGGTGACAACCAAAACATTGTGCTGTTGCAGCCAGACCTGTTCACCATTCGGGCACTGGAAGGCATCGCACCCCAGGGCGAGGAGCGGGACATCCTATGTGACATTCATCGCGCAAACCATAGCGGTTTACATGAGGATGTTGTCGCCCGAGCTGTTAAAGAACTGAGGAAGGGATCGACCCTTTCCTTATGTGCAGCAGAGTGGGCTGAAAAGGAGGACTTGTTGTATTTCAGGGATCACATCTATGTTCCCAATGACCCAGACCTTTGCTGGCACATCATATCCCAACACCATGACTCACAGATTGCTGGCCACCCTGGACGCTGGAAGACCTTGGAGCTCACCTCATGGAACTATTGGTGGCCCCAAATGTCACGGCTCATTGGTCAGTATTGTCGCACTTGTGACCTTTGCTTATGCACCAAGGTTCCTTGTCGCAAGCCTATTGGTGAGCTACACCCTCTTCCTGTTCCAGAGAGTCATTGGGATGTCGTCAGTGTCGACTTTGTGGTGGAATTGCCAGAGTCAAATGGGTTTGATGCGGTGATGTGCACAGTTGACTCAGTGGGAAAACGCACTCACTTCATTCCCACTCATACCACTGTCAGTGCCCTAGGTGCTGCTCGACTCTACCTCCACCACGTGTGGAAATTACATGGACTCCCTGGTGCCTTCCTCTCGGATCGTGGCCCTCAGTTCATGGCAGAGTTCACTCGTGAGCTGTGCCGACTCCTGGGGATCAAACTCCTCGCTTCAACTGCTTATCACCCACAAACTGATGGCCAGACGGAGTGAGTCAACCAGGAACTGGAGCAGTACATCCGCCTCTTTGTCAATGAACGCCAGGACGATTGGGATGATCTCCTTCCTTTGGCCGAGTTTGGATACAATAACCATGTCCATGCTTCCACTCAACAGACCCCTTTCCTCTTAGACACTGGACGACATCCACGCATGGGATTTGAACCTTGCCAAACTCCCTCACACATCGAGACGGTGAATGAGTTCACAGAACGCATGAGGGATAGCTTGGAGGAGGCAAGGGCAGCCTTAGCAAAGGCAAAGGATGACATGGTGCGATTTTACAACCAACGCCACTCCCCAACCCCTCAGTACAAGGTTGGTGATCGAGTTTATCTTGACTCCAGTGACATCTCTACTACACGTCCATCCAAGAAACTTGCTCATCACTTCTTGGGACCTTTCCCCATTGTCAAGTGCGTTGGAACGCATGCCTATCGTCTACGCCTCCCAGCCTCCATGTCCAGACTCCATCCCGTCTTCCATGTCATCAAATTGCTTCCAGCTCCCCCAGATCCGTTCCCGGGACGCCATTCACACCCACCACCACCACCTACAGTGATCGAGGGAGAACCCCAATACGAAGTCAAGTCAATCTTGGACAGCCGTTTGCATCGAGGAAAACTCCAGTATTTGGTACATTGGAAGGGTTATGGGTATGAGGAGAACTCATGGGTTGAAGAGTCTGACATAAATGCCCCTCAGTTAATCAAGGAATTCCACCGACGGCACACTGTTGCACCGCATCGCATTCAAGTCATGGACTTTGGTTGTATGCAATTTCGAATGCATCAGGGCAATGCATCTTAGAGAGGGGGTGATGTAAGGGGACTAGGGGGGTGCCCTGTGTGTTTTTCCTATTTTTTATGTTCATCCTATATTTTCCCCCACCTCATTTCCTTCTATTCTTCATTTTCTATGATTTTTCCGGATTTTATTACTAATTTTCCCTTGCTATCATGTTTGTACATGTTGACACTTTTATATTTAGAGGCGGAGTACCCCTTCTGACACATACCCCTTGGTATGATGTCATTCGGCGGCCTTGATCCGCCTATCTCCACCTTTTTCTATTTTTAAGTTATATTTGATTTTTGTCGTCTTCACATATACTGGGCATCAGCAAGGGGATCTTTAGAGTTTTCTCTTCGGATTTCCCTTTGCTAGGTGTGTCCCCAATGCCTGTATTATGTAGTATAATTTTAACTTCGGATTTCCCTTTGCTAGAGGCTTAGGTTGCCCTTATAGCGTCGATGGTGGTGGACGACGAGCTGGTGCAGTCAGATGCATCAAGACTCCATCGTCGATATCTCACAGAAGTGCTGGTGCACAAGAAGTTGGAAGTGGAAGTGTTGATGGAGGAAATAGAGGTGTTGGAGAGGAAGTGGGAGGAATCCCAGTAGAATTCTGTTTTTATCATTTTAATTTTATCATTTTTCGTGTGTCTAATTGAGATAAGGTTGAAATGAGAAATATCATGTGCGATTGAAGCCAGGAAATGTAAGATATATACAAAGAAACATAGGAAAGGGAGAAAAAAAGAAAGTAAGATGGACGATTCATCAAAACAAGATATAGGGGAAAGGCTCAGAACTCCTTCATAGCCGAAAAACCCCATTGAGCTTGCGCAAACACGTTTCGAACAATATCGCGACTTGTAATAGTACACTGTTATAAGATCGAGAGTTTGTTTTAATATCGCAAGTAAGAAAAAGAAAAGGAAAATGCTCTATTCGTCTTCATCGAGGTCAGGAATGCCCTCGTCAATGTCTCCATCGACATCTGATGTTGTTCGAAGTTGTTTGAGCCGACAATTGTCAATATCGAAGAAGTTTGGAGGAAGGGGAATTGATTTCCGTGCTAGATAGGGTAGAATTCAGAAAGCTGCTACTGGTCGATGAAGAACTGATCCATCGAGCTTGCAAAGAATATAAGTGCCACCGTAGTTTCTTGCGATGACTATGAGTGGGCTGAGATATCGAGCTCGCATTTTTCGATTAAGAGCCTTTTCGATCTGTGTGTTTCGCATGAGTACGAGGTCACCTTTTTCGAAATTGTAGTCTCGAATTGTTCACTTGTGAACTTCTTCAAAGCATTTCGCAGCTTCTCGTCGAGCGGTGTAGACTCTAGAGTAGAGTACCTCGAGATCGGTCGAGCATTTCTGTAGTGTGATAGCGCGTCAGGCAATGAGATCGGTGGAGGAGAGTATCAAATCGGGTGGTGGTTGTAGATATGTCGCTTCTGATATGTTAAGAGGGATGAGTGGATGAGAACCTGTGATCGCAAAATAGGGCGAACAGCCCATTCATTTTCAAACTGTTACCTGTTCTGCCCAAAAGACCAAGTAGGTCCCAACCGACCATCGAGTTTGATCACCATCAACGGCCTTGTAGAGTGATTGTCATACATCAAAGTGGGCTCGTTCAACGAGACCATTGGCACAAGAATTGTACCCACTTATCCGAATGTGATTGATGTGATATCGCTTCGACAAATACTCGAGAGCAGAAAGAAATGCTGCGCTGTTATCAGTAACAATCTCATAAAGCGAGCCCCAATGACAAATGATTTCTCCAAAGATCCAATCGCCAATGGTCTTTGCTGTTTTGTTGCGAAGCATCCTGAACTCCGGCCAGTACGATATTGAACATCAACCTTGTACTATATAGCGATATCCACTGGAAGGCGGCATGTGCATTGTGTTGATGTAGACTTTTCTGAATAGAGGAGCGGGTGTGGCGATGATTGGTGGAATAAGAAGATTTCGAGTTTGTCCCAACTGACAGTAGTGGCATGTTTGGATGTACCATGCGATATCGGCTTTCAGGTTGGGCCACCAGAATCATAGTGCAACGTGAGACTTTGTGGCGAAGATCATTTTGTGGCCAATATGGTTGTGTGACAACCAGATAATATCGATGCAATGCTCTGGAATTGTGATGATCTTGTGTTCGCCGTGATGATCTTTTCGCCATAGTTTGCCAGAATCTATGAAGAACTCGGTGCAATATCGCATGAAGGTAGCGTACTCTGTGTCTGATAGATGTGGGGGTCATACCATATCGTCTAACCATTGATGAATGAGCAGTAGTCATTCATCTTCTTTCTTTGATTTGTCTGATCTAGGTATGTCTTCATATGAAATGTCCTCCCCCTTACTGAAATCCGAAGCTTGGGCGAAAGTGGGATAAGTCATGTGAGAGGGGAAAGGTCGAATTGAGATTGGGTTGATTTGGTGAACGAAACCGTGTAGTTTGTCGATCCAGTCGCTGAATTCTTCTTCTACTTCGACATCGTCGTCTTTGGTTTGTCGAGGACATCGCGAAAGGCCATCCGGCCCATGGTGCGTACCTGCGACATGAACTAGCGTGAAGTGGAATGTTAGAATGGATACTATCCATCGGTCTATGCTAGTGCTAGGTGTGATATCGGGATTTGAGAGCATGCCTTTGATATACCTCGCACCGACCTCGACGATAAGGTTTTGTACCCCTATCAAGTATAAACAAAGTGCCCCAAGGGCTCAATATAGACCATAAAGTTTGAGTTTTGGTTGCGAAAACTGCGATTCATGGTCGTTGAGCATGATCGAGCCGAATCGACTGTAGTATCGCTTTCAAGGGTTATTGTGGTCGCATTGCATTAGGAAATAGCTGATGGCGATGCTCAATGTGTTGACTGCAAGGATTACTGGGGCATTCAAGGTATAGTTGATGGCTTGAATCGCCGGCAAGTTCAGGAGCGCATGCTTGAGATCTTCTTGCGCTGCTACCTGAGATGGGCCAAATTCAAAGGGCACATCTTTTCGAGTAAGATTGATTAGCGCAGCTGCTCAATGTGCGAAACTCTGGATGAAAATTCGACAAACTCCAATCGTTCCTAAGAACACCTTAACTTCTGTGAGCATATGACATGGACCCCATTTCTGGATCTTATCGATACGCATCGGGTCAGCCATTTGGCCTTGAATATTGCATCGATGACCTAAAATGATTATCTCGGGGACACAAGCAAATAATTTCGGTCCAGAGAATCTCCCACCACAATACTTCATGCGCTGGACGATGCGATTTAGGTTCTTGAAATGCTCCCATGCGAATTGTCGAATGCCTGAGTTGTCGACGATCATTTCATAAGACCCACCGATCGTTCGATATTCTGATTTTGGACCCTTCACCGGTGTGTCGTCGATATACGGGATCGTGATGTGAGGGACCTCGGGTTGTAGGATGAAAGTTACATCGTCATGTAGAATCAGAACCGAGTTCGTCCAACCCATCGGTAGGGTGATGATTTGAAGTGTGCCAAATGGGGTCTGGAAAGTCGTTAGATCTCGAGAGGATTCAGATATGAGCCTTTCGTCAAATGCAACATATAAATCCAACATTCCACCACAAGCGCGTCCTCCAAACTGTTCAGCTAAATGCTCGGGGATCGGGATGACGCCTGAATGCTGAATCGTAACTTGGTTTAGCAGCTCGAGGCTGTGGACTATTCGGAGCAATTTTGCATCTTTCTTCGCAATGCAAAACCATCGCGATCGGTATGACAAGTTCAACGACTCATAGACTCCTGCTTCGATCTTCTTTTTCAGCATCTTGCAAATCTGTTCATACAAACCGGGCAGTATGGGAATATTGCATTTGACCCAAGGGGTATGAGGGACGACTGGGAACTCGATAGGGGGGAAGAAATTGGGTCAAAACCTTCCTCGTTCATTTTCAGTCCATGCGAACCCTGCTTGCTGGTTTCGAATGAAGTCATGCATGAGGTCTTGTTCTTGAGGCCATAAGAAATTGCCTGGATGATTTCAATCGATGATGTTTTTGCATTCGAGGTTATATCGAGGAGATGGTTTGAATATTGGAGGATGGGGATTTAGTGGAGGCATGTCTTTGAGGGGATCGCCCTCGATGCATCGAATAATTCTAAAATGATCGGGTAGTCCGGCCACGATTGGATGGACCTTCTGTGCGACTGGTTTATACTTTTTCTTCATCGATAAATAACTAGACTGTGGATTGTCGGAAATAACTGAGGAAGGGGAAACTGATGATGAAGAAGGTCGCATAGGTATAAACACCATCGAGGCGTTTCGAGGAACATGGAACTTGTCGCACACAGATAAATATAAGTCGGAAAGCATCACGGATAATTCTTCAGAGGAGTCGATTTCGGGGATATTTGTAGTGCACTCGATAAATATAGAGGAGTTAGAAGAGTCGAACGAGATAATGAAAGCGCACTGTTCCAAAATTTCATTCTCTAACGCTGAAAATCCTCTCGAACTGCTTTTTGACAATGGTGTGATTGAGGTATCGAGGGAATAGTAGCAGTCCGAGTTGAGTTCGGATCGCATATCGTGATGGTTTGTGCTTCGTTCTGATAGTTTCTAATGACACTTTCCATTAAGACGTCGAAAGGTCATCCAAGTAGAATATTGTAAGCCAGGTCCCGAATAATATGTATCTGCATGTATAGGGTGATTCCACCGAGATCGCAGGGCACGTTGCATGCTAAACCAAGTGTTTCATCCACAGTCCCATTGGCAGACTGCATCGGAAGCCTAATCGAGGAGTCGTATGCTAGACCGAGTTCGTGGCAAACATCTTCGGCCATCGATATGATCCAGGAACTGGGATCGACAACGCTTTCTACCTGGTTGTTACCATGGACATCCATAATAACTGATCTAATCGATGAAGTTTCTTTAGCGATGATGAAAGGCTGAGAAATTTCACCGGGTCGGAGACTGCTAATATAGGTCTCATATGGGTCAGGCATGATGATCACGTCGGGACTAAACATGTTCGTTGCATTGTTTCCAGATTGTGGGACTCATTTCAGTGTGACCTGTTCTCTCCATTTTGTTTGAACCTCGGGTGAAAGCCAGAGTAATTCTTCAGATGTCAGTGTGACAATCAGCATCTTCATTGAGCGCGCAAATATATCGTGCACAATTTTCTCATTCTGTACCGGTGCCTGTGTCGCATACGATGGTCCATCTTTTTCCTTACCCTTCGATGCGCCAGCGAAGTTCCTTTCATGTGGTGGCAAATAGGTGTTCTCCCTGACCAATGCGTATGGGTGTACCAAGGTTTGCGTTGGGGGTATGGTGGTCGATGGCGAAGTGGTCGATGTGGGAGACATCGATGTCGATGTTGGAGCAGTAGTTGAAGTCGAATGGTTGACTGTTGTCGATGAAGATGTTGAGGGTGGTGGGACTGTAGCAGTAGACGTTGACGATGCAGGGATGGGGGTTGTCGTGGCCGGAACCAAATTTCGAACCTCTTTGTTTGGACGCAAAAATGGTCGACCACTTCGAAACGTGAATATTTCGCGCTCAAGAGCCGCTATTCTATCTTCGGAGTCAGCTGTCAACATCGAGTTATGATAAATGCCTTTCGTCTCCGATCCCGATGTAGAAATGGCATTGGATTCTGTTATCGAAGTGATCGCAGCCGAGGTTGAACTAGTCGAAGTCGAAGGTGCCGATGCTGCGATGCTGAATAAAAGTGTGGCTGCTGGGGTTGCATCTGGGTTGCGTTTCCACCATTCATTGATCTGTTCCTTGATAAACCTGCTGGGGATACTTTGAGGGGTGAATTTTCCATTTGGAAGTATGATCTTTCCTTCCGCGTTTC
The DNA here is from genome assembly GCA_026075535.2 of Tricholoma matsutake. Classification (NCBI taxonomy): domain Eukaryota; kingdom Fungi; phylum Basidiomycota; class Agaricomycetes; order Agaricales; family Tricholomataceae; genus Tricholoma; species Tricholoma matsutake. Next base: position 6,988,538 of record AP026543.1, on the reverse strand, counting down.
GCTTACACTTCCCTTCATTCAAGTATGACTGACAAACCATACAGTCAGGAATAAAGTGTCCTGATAAACCACAAAATATGCAAAGGAGTGCGTCGATATGTGCCTGTCTGTCTGCCAAATTAGTGCAAGGATTTTTAGTACCTGCGATATGTGTAGCGATGGTGCTAGCAAATCGTTCAAACATTGCGTTTAGATCTTTGGTTTTAATCGTAATAGTTCCAGGTGACGAGGTGCCCATATTTCCGATGTTCGATGTTGAGTGAGATGAAGAGGTCGATTGGTGTATTACTGAGTTTGATGTGTTAGAGCCTGCTAGAACGAATTTTGCCGCGTCATGAATGTCATTGAGTGGATACAGATCATAGGGATAATGGTCAGGGAATTTGAGTTCGAGTCGTCGAGCAATTCGAGTCCATAAGCCAGGTTGGAATCCTTGAACATAAGCTCTGCTTTGCTCGGCTTCCGAGATCCTATTCTTTGCTCGCAAAAAAGTGAGTAATGTTGTAGAACACACAATAATACATTCCTAGATCACTCGCATCGAATATCCCAATGTGTAGCTGTTCTCCCACTAATTTGTCCATGTCCGATATGCTCCACTTGCAATCGTCTTCCGAGCCAGGATAGAGTTTGTGTACTGCTGTTCGAAATTTGTTGAATGATGTGCCGGGCTGATATTCTGGAAGCGATTCCCAGAGTTCGGAAGAGTCGATGTCAAGGTAGCGACAAGCGTGTTTCTTCATTAGATTTGATTTTGTAACACCGCAGGTCAGGAATAACAGTTCAAGCTCTTCGAAGTATCGTCAAAGCTCTTGAGGCTGAGTCAGGTCGAATTTTGGAGTGGTCGAGTGCCCACGAGCTGGCATCGTGGTTTGGGTAGTCATGAATGTGATGACTCTAGGGGTAGGGGTTAAGACTTGTGTAATAGATGGTAGAGGTGTCGAAGTTGTTGGAAGGATAAATGAAGAGGTCGATGATGATGACAAAGAGGTAGATGACGATGTGGAAGGCGATGATATAGGTGAAGGAAATAGTCTATGAAGAGTAGATTCTGCTTTGGAAACTGGAATTAGAATGTCTCCTGATTGTTCGAGAGATTTGAAGGCGTGGCGAGTATCAATACGAAGGGTTCTTGCTTGTGTTGGCCTAAGCTGAGGAAGTCAAGGTTGGTCCAATGATGAAATGATTCAGAAACCCTCACGGTGGGCTCCAAAAATGATGATACTCAACCTGGGAAAACCACCTAAACTGCCGATGAGGCAATCAATGATATTTGTGATGAGTCAGAGGAAGGTTGCGAGTCATTCTGAATGTTCGTGGCCCAACCGATGGAAAGATGACCAGTTGGTACTAGTCATGAAGGTAGTGTTATGAGAAACGAAGGCATTTGGCGTGGTCCAATCGAGTATCGATCAATATCGAGGGCAATCGACGAGATTGACGGCGAATGAGTTTATCGTTGATGGTCGATATGTGAATTCTGGGGACCTTTGGATCGGTCAATGGTATACGAAGGGTGCGGCAAACTGCTATGAAGTGTTGGAAGGGTTGCTAGAACTAATGACGAGATGATCGAGAGAGGATCGAGGACGCAATGGTTGCAGAGGTTTCTCATTGATCAAGAAAACCTGCAGAGACTTAGATTGTTTTAGAAAGTTGATCAGATGCTTAGAACTGTATACGAGGCAATATGTGAAGACAATTTCTTCCTCTTTCCCAGTAGATACTACAGAGTTTTATATGTTTTTAAAGAAACTTTCTAAAATGGAATGAGAAACATGTGTAGAACATGAGGCAAAAGATATGAGTTAAGGCACAAGGCCATAAAGGAGACTGGAATCCGAACAAGAAAGATATATATATCATATGATGAAAGAGTAATAAAGGGAAAGAACTAAAAGAGACTGTCCTTTGTGTATAAACTGCGCTAAGTCTCACAATAATGCGTCCAGCGGGTTCTGTGCGCGATAGGGACTTGGAACAAGGCTGACCTATGATCAGCAGGTTTGAGCACAAGTTGGAATATGTCCTAGTGCATGGTTTTCCACCATTTAGATAACGAAGGCGGCGCCCGATGTCGCTTGTAGTTTCTCAATATTGATCAATGACGCTCGATGATGCTCAATCGTGGTTGCGGCTTGTTCAAAGTTGGTCGGGGATGTTCGATGGTCATGTAGGGGGATCTTAGGGACTTTCGGGGTAGTCCTAAGGTTGTGCGATGTGGGCTCTTGATATGATCAATGTTGCTGGTGATGTTTCGACGTGGTCAATATGATATCGCGATCAATAGACTGGGTCGCGCTGTGTCTGGGACGTCGTAGGAGTTAGCCAATGTGATTAGAATGATGCTAAAGTGGTGAATTGGTCCTTGAGCCAAGGAGATGACCTATCACCGCATGCTGTGTTTTAATGCATTCTGCCGAATCCTTGGAGTCACATATTGCATTATCGAGTCTGTTTGTAAGTGGTCCTCCGCTTGGGTGTTTGGCTGTGGGTATTGGCATTCTTGAGGATCTGTGAGGGCCGACATTTTCAGGTGGAACATCGGGTGCATGTGCGGTAGGTGTTTCTTCTAATGGTCATTCAATGGGAGGTGTCATCTCCTGTATGTCGTTATCATCATCATGATCAAAATTGACTGGAGTGAAGGTATTAGGGGGATCATTGTCACCCCAGAATGGTTCAGACATAGTATAGTCCAGGGAAGGATTTGGAGCTGCATGTAAGCCTGGCTTACATCATCTTATGGACACCTGTTTGTACACACATACTCTTTGAGTGAGATATACTACTACATATGGGGAATTCCCCATTCTTCCTTTTTCCCCTCTTCCTTCTCTCATACTCAGCTTTTGTATTATCCCTCACTCCTAAATACACGTCGTTGTCTTGTTATATTGCATGATTAGAAGTGAGTTCATTAGTCTTCTCTCTCCCTCTCTCTCCATCCCCAGTATTTTGTAAGAGTTCCTCTTACATCAGCACAATAATATCACATGCAACCCAATTTATTATTCTAGTAGTATATAGTCTATACTTTGAATAGTTGTACTGGATCTTAGTTCTTCCCTCCAAATATACTAAGTTCCTAACATGTCCTCATTCCCTTGAGTGTTGGAAGCTCTGGCTTCCTTCCACTTTTTTTTTGTTATGAACTTACTATCTACACTCTACACTCTCACACACAGTCTTTTCCCTGAAACCCTGCTGACCCTGAAATTACCGCAACGGTCAATTTTTTCACACCAACAGTTCTCTCGACAACGATGCAATGCCAACACTAGTCACTCACTCATCTCTCATTCCTGCCCCCTGCTGCTTTTCATTCACCCTCCCCGGACTTGTTCAGTGCCATGGGGCATCGTTCGACATTGTTAAATTAACTGCCACCAATGCTGTCCTCTTACCCTGTATCTCTTGTGTGTTACCTATTTCAGAGCCTCAGCGACTCATGTGGGCCTGTGGGTCATCGTTCAGCACTGTTGATGCTCTCGCACCCAGCCCATCCACTCATCCCCATCTCCTGACCCTTGTTTCCACACTCACTTCTTGACAACCTGCCCCTCATGCCCCTGTCCCACCACTAGCCCCTCTCATTGCCACCCTGTTCCTCTTGTGCCCCTCTGTCATCCCCTGCAACCCTTGGTGTGTTCGGCACCATGGGGCATCATTTCAAGGTCCTTAGCTTTCCTACTACAACCTGTTCCTCTCCTGCACCTCCCTCAGTGCCTCCAACAGGTTTGTATGCCTCACAATGACCCTGATGTCCACCACTGATCTGCCCCAGCTCACCCCAGTTTGACTGTACATGCACCATTTCACCAGCCCCCGCATCTTCCCCGACATTGCCAATTGTTCCTGAAATTTCCACTAGCACTCCTTCCTCTGCCCTCACTATCTCACACTTGCCCACATTACCAGTCCCCAACATTCCTGCCACAACAACTTTACCAGTTCCTGAACTCCCGATTACTACCCCCGCCTTACAAGTTCCTTTCCTGCCTACTACCTCTCCAATTCTATCGATCCCAGAACTCCCAACCAGCTCCCCTTCCCAACCAACTTGTATACCTACTACTGTCACGGTCACTCAGAGTTCCAACTGCATGTCAATGATGACCGTAACAACAACAGCCACCATAGGATGGGAGACAGTATATATAACCCAGATCAACTTTCAACTATTTCTTCCGTAGAGACAGTGACATCTATGGTCACGGCAACAGTGTGTGAGCCATGCAATTGAGTTCCTATGGATATAGCATATCATGAATCGACATACAGAGAGGGTCTACAGCACAGCAAACAGAACTGTAATCTGAATGCATTGTCTGCTCGGCAGACGAACCCCACAGGCCAGACCACTCCCAACGATGATCCAGATCACTCTCCATGCCTTCCAGTCCCACCCTGCTTGCCCCCCTTGCCTTTGTTATGCACCACCAGCCCACGAAAATGCCACACCCATCCACATGGCCTACCACATCGTCAACAACATGTTCATCAATGATGGCTCAACAACCTACCCTACCCCACTCCGTTTCGCTGGCAGCCACCTCTTCCCACCCCTCACCCCATGTCTTAGGACCCCCTTGTGTCTCGTTTCGCCAACGCCGACTCTCCTCTACCCTCCTTTCTCTTTTCAGCCCCCCTCAGCCTTGTTTCACTTTGGCCACTGGTGTTTGACCTGCCACGTCCAGTGTTAGCACAACTTCAACTTCCACTATGACATCTTTGACCTCTTTGTCTTCGAGCACCACATCCACACCCTCTACAACCACGCCCCCCGCCCTCATCTTCAACTGTCACATCCATAACTCCCACCGCCTCAACCACTTCTTCTCCCCAGCTAGGCACAGAGGTCTGGCTGTCAGCACCACTACACTTGTGAGATCATTGGAGGAAGTGTTGATCACTGTTACCAACATCATCGACTACTACCACAACCACCTGCAAGTGACTACACAACCACACTGCTGACAATGCATGCACAGCCCCCATCAACAACGCAAACATCGTCGACAACCACCACTACCCCATCCCCTGCTCCAAACCTGCTCCCAACGCCTCGAAAATGACAGCATACACTGCCGAGACAACCCATAGCACCTTAGTCAAGTCCCCAGCCTTTCCATTCGTGTCCTAAGCTGGCCACTGCCACTGCCACATCACAGCAGACAACAGCAACAAACCCAGCTGCAACCAGCCCAAAAATGGCGACTATGGACGCGTCTAGCACCCAGATGACCACCACCACTGCAGGTACCCCCCCAGCAAGCCCTAAACAATGCACAGAGCTTGTCTACAGCCCAGGAAACGGTGTTACATGCTCATGCACTGTCTGCTCAACAGACAACTCCTGCCAGCCCCACCATCTCCAACGATGACTGCTACAACCCCCTACACCTTCCAGTCCCTCCCTGCTCGATTCCCAGCTCCTCGTTCTGCACCATGAGCCCACCGCGATGCCTCATGCGTCCACCAGCTCTGCCATGTCATCGTCGATGTGTTTGTCAACGACAGCTGTATCCCCTGCTCTCCCCCACTCCGGACCACAGGTCACAACTGAAAACCGACGGAGTTTGCTCCTTGGTGCATCACAACACCCACATGACCAATGCCCATCCTTGTCCTCACCTGTCCTTTCCCTGTCTCATCCTTTGCCTGTCCTCGTTCTTACCTGCCCTCACCACTGTCCTGTCCTTGCCACTGTCCTGCCCGTGCCACTGTTCCCTGTCCTCATCACTGTTCCCTGTCCAGGTCCATGGCTACCCCGAGGTCCATATCCACATCCACTGCCCTGTCCAAGTCCACATGCCCGTCCATGTCCATGCCCATGTCCCTTGTCACTGCCCCCTGTCCTCGATGCCCACCATCATCACCCACTGTCATCATCAGTCCACTACCAGGCAACTCAATGTTTTCACCAATGTGTAAAGTGTGCCTGTGACTTGTTGATTCAAGCCCCCCAGTCACCTTTCAAGCCCCCTGGTCATTTTTTTTGGAGTATGAGAGAGTGTAAGAGTTCCTCTTACATCAGCACAATAATATCACATGCAACCCAATTTATTATTCTAGTAGTATATAGTCTATACTTTGAATAGTTGTACTGGATCTTAGTTCTTCCCTCCGAATATCCTAAGTTCCTAACATGTCCTCATTCCCTTGAGTGTTGGAAGCTCTGGCTTCCTTCCATGTTTCCTATCCCAATTAAGGGATAGGCTTTCACTTTTTTTTTAACACAAACAATGATGCATATTTATATTGCTGATAACTCCATGATGATGACAGTCAAACACTGTCTCGACAACCCTCCATCTCTATCCCCCTTACTACTCATAGTAGGGTGAGGAACGCCTTGACAGTGGACACCACATGTTCTTCTTTAGCTGTGCTCATGATCTCAAACAGTGCTGACTATGCAATCACTCCTGATTCTCCTACCTTACCTGCCTCCATCGTGACAAACAACATGCATATACCTACACCTGCCACGTCCGTCATGACATACGACATGCATATAGCCAATGCTTCCACTCAACCACCTCCCCATGCCTCTGTTGTAGCAAATGACGCACTTATCCAAACCCCTCCCATTGACATTGTAACAAACGACGCTCTTCCCTCCATGCTGCCCAAATGCAGATGAGCTTTGTCTTCCTCTTCAGATGATTATCATATTATCTCCTTGAATACAACCATGTCTTCCACTATGTCTACTGCTGTCCTAAGCCTCAACAACAGCAAGTGCCCCATGATCTCCATGGGACGATGACTCCTGAATTGCACTGGTTCGAGTGCCACGCACGTGGATACCTTCACAACAAAGAGTGACTTGAAGCGAAAGGCTTCATCGACCACATTGTATACTCCTTTGAGGACCCACTGTTCTCAGATTGGTACCAATCCCAACAAGAGATATTATTGGTGCTCTCCTTTGCAGACTTTATGGTCAAAATTTGTTCATGTTGGTTGCCTAAACACTGGCAACAGGAGCTTGCCCGGAAAGTATGCTCAACAAAACAACACAAGACACCTTTCTCAGAGTTCATTGACTTGATGCGCTGGGACAACCTTCTGCTCAAAAACTCTCAGTTCCATCTTTTCCCCTACACAACTACGCACACAGATTGAATCAAACATCACAACTGAACTTGCCACTGCCTTTGACCAATTGAAGGACAATCACGAGTCCTCTGATGAAGAAGCAGATGAGGAGGTCGACACGACTGCCGATCCTGATGCTGCAGCTGTGGCCATTGTCACAAAGGCTGCCATGGACACATTGAAAGCAGAAAACAGGCTGCAGAGCTTCATCGACACATTGACAAAGCTGGACCAGAAACTCGTCGAAGATAGAACCGCATGCAAACGGGATGTGGAGGATGCTGCTAGAAGCTTGAAATGGTTGAGCTCTTCTGTGGGACTGGCTGATAGTAATAGAGGAGCACCATTCTCTCGTGCCCAAGCGACATCTACTTCTCATATCATTACATCATCTTCCACTGCACATCCACACAAATTGACTGATCGCGAGCATAAGTACCTCGAGACCTACAATGGCTGCAAGAAGTGCTGTGGATTCTATATGCCCGACGGGCACGCTTGCGAGTTCCCATCGGGAGATGGATATGTCGAACGATCAATGACAGCTGTGAACGATGCACATAAACAAATCAAACTGCCTACGTTGCCAATTCCTCAAGATGAACAGGGCACGACCGTCAACGGTGGGTGCGGTGACCTCATCGAGCAATATTTACAACAACGGGGCACCTCAGCCCAACACCATTCCACCTGCTCTGCCCATCGCAAGTGTTTTAGGCATGTCCTCTTACCCTATCACTGCTGTTTACCCGCCAAACAATAGTTCCATTATCAATGGAGGTGACAGTGACCTCTCGTGCAACTCCAATGACTCGGTAAGCACATGTGTTCCATTCTTCAAACCCCACCTCATGTGGGAGTACACAGTGGATATGCTAGATGCTTCCACCTTGTCTCGTATTAAAATTTCTGCATTAATTGACCATAGTTCTCCCATGGTTTTGATCAGAGAAGAACTCGTCACTCGTTTGGGCCTGACTATTCGTTTACTACCTCGCCCATTCCCCGTCTCGGGAGCATTCTTTGATAACTCTTCTAGCTCGTCCTATATCTCGCTTACCCACTGGGTCAAACTCAAATTGCATGACTGAAGAAATTTGTATTCCGCTCGCACTGTTCGTGCTCTTATTGCACCAAACCTTTGCCACCCTGTAATTCTCGGACTACCTTTCCTGTCACATAATCACATAGTTGTTGATGCCCAAAATGACATGGCAATAGATTACAACTGTGGTTACGACCTACTACATCCTGTACCACCCATGGTTCCGAAAGTCAAAAAAATTGTTCGTGATATACTAGCAGATGTGAAAGTGAAATGCACATTGATGATAAAGGAACTAAAGAATTTTTGCAAAGACCGACGACCTTTGGTCAATGCAAGATGTGAACACGTCTGCGGTGTTGACATTGTGGCCACGATCCAGATATGTGTCGAGCAGCTGGCGGTTTGACGAGTGTCATTATAACACCTGCAGTAGGACCCTCACTTGGGACAGATCACATGACTTCATTGCAAACTTTGTTGAAGTCCCTGGTGGGTACGTACGAGGGGGTATAGGTTGTGAAACCAGTGCATGGGAGGTATTTATAGTAATACATGTTATTTGAATACTAAGGATTTACATGAAGCTAAAAACAATATATGTCATTTGAATACTAAGGACCTGGTTGTCGTTGTGTTCTTCATCGTCCTGTCATCATTGCATCATCGTTGCTCCGTCGTCCACCCTGATCGCAAGGGCTCACAGCAGTGGTGTGGGGGTGTCGTGGTGGTTCATTCGTTTGGTCCCCGCCGTCCCATTGTCGTCCAGTACCTAAAAAAGTTCGTCCCCATCGTGGTTCCTGCTCCTGTCGTCCCCCGCCCATCGTCCCTCGTTGTTGCCTGTTAGCACCCGCGATCCACCCTGCGAGCAGGGGCTCGCAGCGGTGGCGTGGGGTACCGGGGTTGAGCACGGGGTGTCCTAGGGTGGGTCCGTAATTATAACATATTCATAACCTAAAATATAGTTGGTTAGCAAAAAGAATTACAAAGAAAAAAGGAAAAAACTTACCTAGGCCCCAAACGACGATACTTAGACATCTTTTGGGCCTGGTTTCTGTCTTTCTTCATCGTTGATTGGCGTGGGAGTGGCAGCTGTGGGTGATGATGGAGTGGTGGTGGTATAGGAAGGAGGAGGGAGGCGTCGTCAATGTCCTAGGAGTGTAAAGACCTCAAAGACAGGGAGATGTGGGGGAGAGTCTAGGCAAGGTGACACATTGACAACAGGTGCGACGACATGCCAAACGGCGAAACTTTCAAAATTTCAAGTGGAAAGCACATCATTATCTATGAAAAGAGCAATAATGTTCTTTTCGGTTTTTGAGCATCATGATTGCATCAGCATAGTCTACAGTGCTCGTGATTTAGGTAACTTTTCAGCCACATGAGTTGGATTGCTTCGTTTCTTGCTTGTATATCGAGCAGGTCTCTTCCGCCCAAGTCTTTGGTATGGTTCACACACGTGATAGCTCGGTTGTTGCCGACAAAGTTTAAATATGCAAAGAAAATCAAGATAGCAACGGTTCCCAACTTGACGCCCTTCCTTATACTTGTCATTCTTTTTTCCTACCTGTCGTTTTACCAATGACCTTTCCCAAATTACTCAACCTCCTCGCTCTTTCAACCTTGGCCTTTCTTGCTTGCACTTTGCTTGCATCTCCTGCCAACGCTATTTCTATAGATACCCGTAGCAATATCGTTCGTCGCGACCACTCTGCCCTTGTTAAGAAGCGATCCACTCCTGCTAAACGCTGCAAACCACGCCCATCAGCTTCTGCAACAACTACGACCACCCACAGCTCTAGCAGCTATCATACTTCCTCCAGCTATCATACTTCCTCCAGCTATCATACTTCCTCCAGCTATCATACTTCCTCCAGCTCTGTCATTCCCAAGCCTTCCCAAAGTCCACCTGACTTCCGTGGCCTCGCCTGGCCGCCTGGTAACATCCCCAGTGATTTGCCACTTTTCCATCACCCAGTTTAGTAGGACTATTTCACTCCTTTCGTTCGAAGAGAATATGAATACATTTAATACAGCATGTATACCTGGGACAGTTGGAGGCCATCGACTGATGGCATAGAATTTTGTCCTATGTTATGGTGTACCACTCCCGACAAAACCACCCGATTTCTGCAGAACATCAAACAACAAGGTACTCCTAGCTGTGTCATGGGTTTCAACGAGTAAGCGTAACCTTCTTTTTATTTCCCAATTTGATTGTTCATGTCCATGCAAGACCAGACGTTGCTTCCCAGTGCAACAAAAGCCCTGCTGAAGCTGCTGCTGCGTGGATTAACATTATGAACCCACTCGCTGGTATTACCTTGCTCGTCTCACCCGCCACCACCAATGTGGACTGGATGAAGGCCTTTCTGATAGCATGCAATAATGGTTGCCATGTTAGTATCCATGTAATATTGCGAGCGAGAAACTAATCTGTGCGATAGTATGATGTATTAGCTGTGCACATCTACACAACCAGTTTTGCCTCATTCAAGTCTACCGTCGAGAGTTACCATCGTATCGATCGGAATAAAAAGATCTGGGTCACCGAGTTTGCGTGCCAGGCACGTACAGTGTCATTTCGATGTGTGATTCTACTGACGTACATACAGAGCTTTGATTCCCAGCCTCCATGCACACTCTCACAAGCGGAAACGTTGATGCAGGATGTAATGAACTACGCTAGTAATAATCCATTCCTCGAAATGGTGTTCCCGTTTGGTAAGGTTATCGACTCTTTCCACATCACCTTCTGATCTGTGTTCTATCATCAGGTGCGGGAGACCTAAACAATGTGAATAAGGTGAACTTGCTTTTGCAAAATCACCAGCTTACCCCCCTCGGCCGCCAGTTCTACGGCTAAGGGCACTGCTTTTCTGGTCTGCGTAATGATGTCGACAAGTCGAATCCATCCACCATGATTTTACCTCCACTTCTGTTTATGGAATTGAACCCTATACCCCCCCTTACATATATTCCTTGGGAATCTTCGCATCATTGTCATTCAGGCAGGCGTCCTGCTGGGCGTTCGCAATATTCGTTGTTTGTACAACCCTGTGGTACTGGTACCTAGACGGAATTTATCTTCAGTTTTTCTGGTAGAAACCAGTAAAACGATCGATCGTTGTGCACATGTCTCCATTTGGAATTCTCGTTCTCAAGTTTTATCCCGGAGTTGTGCGAGCTTCCGTCCGTGTTGCAACTTGAACTATAGAAATGGTGGCACATCTTTCACCTTCGATAAAGCATCTGTTGACGTTGCGAAACCCGCACGTGTTACCTGGTCCTTCTCTATCCAACTTGCACAGTCTGTTCCTCCGTACAAATCGCGATGCTAAACTAAAGAACGCGGAAACTGGCTGGCTAGTCCTGACTGTACGAACAACCATTGCGCATACCTCTATTTCGAGCCTCATTCCATGTATAGACTTGCGCCCTGCTTACTGTCAATCGTCCATCATCCCTCGGTCATCTGTACCGCTTCGTGACCAGTCCCAAGTCAAATGAAGTCAATACTCCGACGGGGACCAGCGTAGCCAACGCAGTGAATAAGGCTGCTATTATACGAGAGTCCGCCTTGAAAAGTACTATCTTTGTTGGCGTCCCTCGAGTAAGTGCATACCTACATCAATATTCCCTTTCGGAGACGGCTTTCCTTTAGCGCAGTACTTATCAGGAATTTGCAGGTCATTCTGTCTCTCACTGCTTTGCAAGAAGCGCTTGATGACGAAGTCAAGAGTGCCTTGAGGACCCACTCTCGCAGGTGCGAACGTCGGATTTCATCAGCCGCAGATCTTCCCCACGTAACCCGTGGACTGGTGTATGCTGGCATTCATTTCGCTAACATTATTCCAGGACCGCAACCTCCGAGAACATCGAATCGATAATTAAGCGGGGAAAAGCTCTTTGGAACTCTATATACGCGCCTCATGCAGATAAACTCCATGGCAAACTAGGGTCTTATCACCCGGATTTCATTTGTATGTACACGTTCCCGTTCATTTGACACACTGTTTCCAAATTTGGCATGCATGTGCTGATCTGGGCCATCGTCCCACTTATCTGATGCACGTACACCATCCTGGCTCTCGATCGTTACTGATCTCATCCCATTGCATGCAGCTTTCATTATCCAGAGCTATGGCTCGGTGCTTTCTCCCTTGCCTGGGGAATTAAAAAGTTTCTCTGACGCAAGCTCACTCGATGATCCAGATCAGGGGAACCTCAGCCGTGCATTAGGTTCCGTAGTCGGGATAGCGACTCTTCGCGCCGAAGGAAGGGTTGTTCCTCAGCTTACAAGCCATGTCTTTGGCCTTCTCAAAGCTCGGTACGTCGAAAACCAGAGTCAAGAAGATAAGTGGCTTTCGAGCGATGAAGGGACTGAGTGGGTGATTCGCACCGTGGACGATATTTTGGATGTAGTGTCATCAGATGTACAGGAGGCTCAGGTCAACGTGAAATTGTGAACGAGGCTAGGTCGGGTGATCTCACTTCCTGTTCGTTGTACCTGTCAGTTGCATCGTGTTGTAGATTTCAACTCAGTTAGTTTCACATTTCTGCCTCGCTTTTGCTCCACGTGAGTCAGGTTCACCTCAAGGTTTTTCCACATTACAAGAAAACTTACCGGCCGGGTGCGTCGCTGTCCACACGGCGCCAAATGTAGGTTTTCGGAGTAAATAGTTTAACCTTGAACGCTAGACAAGTTGTATGTTACATAGATGCAAGGATATTGTACAACGCGAACGCCAGGTCCAAGTTTCGCGATTTACTGATTAAACATCACACAAAATCGATATAACATTATGGTGATAATAACCATGTTCATTAGAGGGGGATGCGTCTGTCGATGTGGCCCGGAACGAACAAATTAATTTGATGATCGATTTCATGGTGAGGAATATGCGTACCACTGTACCCGCACCAGCCCCGCGGACAAAGTGGAGCTCGCCGAAAACATCGCCCATCTGGTACCGAGTTGGTCGTGTGGGACGGAAAAATGCAATGACCGCGCTGTTGGCATCTTGCAACTGCAAGGCATCGGATCAGCACGATGTAAAAAAATTCCAAAAGACTTACTATTATATCTGAGTTTGTAAGGCTAGGCCGCCATCGATACAGACCGCCGTCAGGACCGTTGAAGATACGAACCCCCTGAAAGACCGAGGTCAGTACACTCACAGAAAATATTTGAGCGGTATCACAAGTTGTCGAGGGTCTGGAATGACCAAGTCGGCCATCGGCTGCGTGTTCTAGCCAAGAGAGTAATAATGTGAGTTGTCGGTCATCATCGAAAAAAAGCAGAGACCTTGCCAATTACCACGCGTCCAAGGCCGCCAGTGGCAGACCACTCGAGCTTTGCAACGCGATCTTCCTTGTTTGGACGAATCGCGCGCCAGAGCGTAGTAACACTCTGTCCGCTTGGGCTCACTACCGTCTGTGAGAGAACTCGAGTTTAGGACAAACGAGCTTGGGAAACGCATACCTGAAAACGATAGAGTACTCCCCACGAATTGAAGAGTTGACTTTCGCGTGGATCTTGGTTGGTCCAAGAGAGGACGTCATCAGAAGCGGTAGACATATTCAGATCGGATGGAAGGGGGGATGAGCAGAAGCAGACGCTGTACCGTTTCGAAGCAGCTGTACGTTTTTAAACATTCCGGCGTTTATATCTAGTAGCTTTGCAAATTGTCGTCAACTTGTCTTTATTTTCCCCCCAATTGATGCTCCTAGAATCGATCAGAAACGTGGACATAAAGCGACGAGATAAAGGCGTGTACGACATCCAAACTTGTCAATATAGAAGAAAGGGTTTGAGTGGTGGAGCAAGCTTGCTAAATGCCGAGAGTCAAGGCCAGCGTGATCGAGAGTAACATGCGTTCAAGGCGAAATTCTTGCAACCGCCTGTCCGTTTGTCAAAAGATGGGCCAACCTGCAAAGTGAAATTAAATTGTCGATAAGAGTTCATGAGAAAGAAAAAAGCTGATTTATTCTATCGCAGAATCAAGAATTTTCTTAGAGATAAGTAGATGTGACTTTTGACCTCCACGAGGTCCACTCCATTAGGCAAGCATGGCGCGAGGGATCGGTTCATGCCTAAGAGGGGAGGCCGTGAACGTGTATCAGGCCTGCATCCGGGGTTTGGGACAGCATGCCCACATCGTGTCACTTCTATCGTTCCCGGCCGATGTGTGGGGAAGCATTCATGACTTCTGGATTAGATGCCGGCCTATTTCTGAAATTCTTGAAAAACCGGGGATCGGAAGAGTGGGATAACGGAGATTCTCTTTCACTCAGATAACAACGTTGACCATCTGACCTAGTGAGATGGACCAAGAAGATTGCGTGTTTAGCTTTGGGATATCGGAGATTCGACAGAAGTTCGAATATTTGGTTACTGGTGAACCTTAGATAAATAAAACATCTTGAGCAGTTCGCGGAGAAAATTGACGTGCAGGTTTGCGTGTGGTGCCAGAAATGAAAAACCACGAATTGCTTGATGGCATTTTGGCCTCGGAGTTTGGGAATCGGTGGCAAATCTTGGCATTAATAAAACGTACGAATAATTTTACACAGGTAAAACTGATAGCGAAGGTGCCGAGTTGTTCTCCTGCGGTAATGTACATACTCAGTTGGGGCAATGATAATGAGTGCACGCACAAGCTCCAGCTCACGGAACGACCTGCACACCTAAGCTCCTGGCGCTTCCGACAACCATCCTTGCAATGGATTCAAGGGGGAGATGCTTCATATGTTCATCGGTTGACTTGATCTTAGCGATCTCATACACGTGTTTAAGGCTGATCGTTCCAGTAATGTCGTGCCCTGGTTTGCCGGACCCTTTTTCGATGCCGGCCGCTCTTTTCAGAAAATATGACGCGGGTGGTGTTTTGGTGATGAAGGTGAAAGAACGATCTGGTTGCACGGTAATGAGGGTTGGGGTGGGTACTCCTTGCTCGATGTGGGCAGTTCTCGCGTTGAATTCTTTGCAGAAATCCATGGACTTGACACCCCGGGCACCGAGAGCTGGTCCGACTGGTGGTGTTGGAGCAGCTTTCCCAGCTGGAACGAGGAGGCGCTATGACTAAAGTTGGTGGAGGATAACGACACAACAAATAAGCGTACCACCACCTGTGCTCTAGCTTTGAGGGCAGCCTTCGACATAACCCAGCAATCTAACTATGATCGCCGGAAACAAGTGCTGGTTGTGGTTACTTCTTCGAAGTGCCAAACGCAAAGTTACTTTAACGCAGAGTCACGTGATGAATGATCAACCGAGCGTCTGGTTTCATAGCTCTTCCTGACAACATGAAGTCCTCTCTACTTTTGTTATCTCTTGCATGTACTACTTTTTCAGCACCTGTATTCGTTGCAGATGGTGAACAGAATCCTTTCTATGCTGGACTTAGGACAGATTATCCCGGCTTTACTTTGGTCCTTGACGCCCAACGGCTCGTTCAGATTGAGGGAGGAGAAACCATTTGGATGACAGAAATGGACAAGGTATCTCACACTCAACTTTCCTTCATCCAGACATGCCCATTTATTGCGCAGGTCCGAGCCAAAGCGAAAGGCGTCAACTTTTTCGACATGTGATACGAATTTTTCTTACCATTACTCGGTCTTTTCTCATGCGCAGCTGGGCTCTTCAGCACAGAGACACGAGACCTGGGAGCATCTGCACATTCAAGGCTCCTGAACAACCGTATGTCCGGTTAGATCATGTTTTACGTGTTATTCATGTCCACGTGCAACATCAGCCTCCTTTCCGATACCCAACGCTACGGAAAAAGTTAGACCAATCTTGAAAACACTTTCCATGCAGGGACCAAGAGATAATCTAGAGAAATTTTCCAGTTTCCGCACCAGACGTGCTTTCATTTTCTTTTAATTCACCTATATCGTTGCTGATGTGACTTGCCGCAGATTATCGTAGTGACGTAAAGGCTCTCAACTTACTGACAACGTGTTTTCATCTGAGTTTGTATACCTAGACTGGGAAACAAAGTCAACAATGGCTTCTCTCTAGGATTGGACAGGTGGCACTGAAAGTCTATGTTGCATCGTGCACTGGTAACTGAAGACTATGCTACCTATGCTACAGATAACTGAGCAATGGGGATCTAAATCTCTTCAAGAGCGCATAACGATCTCTGAATTTCCTCACTCCTGGGGTCAGAACACGATTGTTGGTTCATGTTCATGATCCCACGATCTCACATACATTAATACTTGATTCTAGATTCTCAGAATTAATGGTTCATCATCTGCTGATGATGTTGTCATTATCGGAGCACACCAGGACAGGTAAAGTAACTGAACTTCCTGATTTGTCTGTGTGGCTTCCTCCCTTGACAGTACGAACATATGGCCTTTCCTCCCTGCGCCTGGTAATTTCCAGATTCTTGTTCCTTGCCTCGACATTGTTTAACATTGTAATGTACAGGAGCCGATGGTATCACCCAGGATCTTTTTATTATTTCCGGTCTTATGCTGATGTTTACGCGCAGACGACGGTTCAGGAAGTGTAACTATCCTAGAGTCATACCGTGCTTTGATTGCTGCCGACTTTCGCCCTGAACGCACTGTCGAATTCCATTGGTACTCTGCAGAGGTAATATCTTACGACGTCAAGGTGAAATATTGGATTATTCATTCTCTGTAGGAGGGAGGCCTTCTTGGATCCCAGGCCGTTGCCAAGGACTATGAGAGGCGGTCGATAAATGTGATTGCAATGAGTCAGGTATTAACGCTACTTACTCTTTTAACGCATATTGACCGGAGGCAGTAGTTCGATATGACGGCTTGGGTAAAGGTAATCTCGCTGTACGTGTGCAGGTTCGAAAAATCTAAGTTGATCAGCGAGGAACTCGGGAAGAAGTTGGGATCATTACTGATTTCACAGACGCTGGGTGATTAACAAGTCTTGTCGGTATTAATAAATCACGGGATGCTTATTGCTTATCTTTCAGTCTGTCCGAATTCAATATGCAGGTAGTCGACTTGTACCTTGATATTCCTTACGTGAAGGTACGTGCGGTTCTGTTAGCGTCAACGGCTTGCTAAATGTTGTCGATTTGCTGCAGACTCAATGCGGATATGCATGCAGTGATCAGTTAAGAGGAGTTCGCATGTTCCACACGAGCACATGTTCACGAAATCTAAATTCGCAGCGCCTCATGGGGGAAAGCCGGATACCCTTCCTCCTTCACTATAGGTATACGAATATTCTTTCACCTGTACCGGAGTTGCTTACGTGATGTATCTGATTCAGAGAGCTCGTTCGAAAACTCAAACAAGAACATTCATTCTGCAAACGAGTCAGTCAGCTTTCAGATGAGCTTGATTTACGACTAATTCTTGATTCTATTAAGCCGCATCGATATCTCCGAAGAGTTCAGTTTTTCCCATATGTTGGAATTCTCTAAGCTTGCAGCCGCTTTCGCAGTTGAGTTGGGAGGCTGGCTGGATTTGGATTAATTATTATCTTGACCCGAGCTCCTGGTTGTCTACTAATAAATGTCATCGTCTGAGTCGCTCGAATCACAACCCTTCAACTTCAAGACCATCACACGATTTTACTGCTAGCGTCAATGAAGGTCAAATCATTCGGACCGAAACATGCCATCTATGGCCAGCTAAGTTTATGTATACAATTGACTCGCCCCACCCAGCCTGCGCTTTCATTGCCAGGTAGTACGACAGTCAGTCATCCGAATTTATGAAGCAGAAGGTGAAAACCTACTCGGGCATTCCTGTAATACAAATGCAAACTCAACCGTCTGATAATCACCTAACAAAGTAATTCAGATAGGTCTTGGCTTTGTCATGAATGCGATCGCAACCAGCGGCTCCACTGAACCCATGCTTCTTACAGTCATCAAAGAGCTGGATCTATACGTCAGGATAGTCAAGCTTAAGAGCATTCATTCAGTAAACAAAACAGTAGTCTCTGAGAGCACAAACCCCCTAGTATAGACATGCTTAATGCGTCGGGATGCACATGAATCTGAGGAAGATTTTTAAAGGTACCGATGCTCGACTTGCTACCAAATGATTGATACACACCTTGATCTTTTTTCCCCACTCCACAAAATACTTTTAGATCTCGAAAGAAGGCTAACGCCAAGGGGACTGTCGGGGCAACCCAGATCGTCTTAGCTTGAGGGGCACCTCACGAATGGACCATAGCTTAACCGTTTTATCGTACCCACCAGTGAAGAATCTGAGGGTACGCTAGGCAACTCACGAACGCCGAACCCTTCTATCAACTCTACTGGGTCTCGCGTGGGAGGAGTGGTTCTTAATTTCCCTCCTGCAAGGGGCTTGATCCTAAACGTAATCTGAACTAAAGCTGAGCAGTGATATGATATGGACTATCGTCGTAATCAATTACTACTGTATCAGCGCCGACCAGACAAGGAGACACACACACGTTGATACCCTGTTTAACAAGACACCGATGATAAACGGTACCTATATCCAAATATAGGTCAAAACAGAACGGCTTAGAATAGACATCCAACTTAAACCTCCTTTCACGATGGAAAAACTGTGGATAGGCGCGCATCGATTCGCAACAAAAGGAAGACAAAAAGAACATGGTCCGAGAACTCGTCTTAGTCGGTCCATTCTGTAAATTTTTCTGTGCTTGAGATGAGAAATTCAGTACACTTTTCCGTGGCCGTGAAGCCTAAATGTTGCCGTGCATCTGAAGGTT
Organism: Tricholoma matsutake; assembly: GCA_026075535.2. NCBI lineage: Eukaryota > Fungi > Basidiomycota > Agaricomycetes > Agaricales > Tricholomataceae > Tricholoma > Tricholoma matsutake. The sequence continues at coordinate 6,969,666 of AP026543.1, read as the reverse complement.
TGACGGTTCGAGACTTTGGTTGAACCTTCTGAAGACCTTGGGCAAAGTCGAATACCGCCTTGTCCTGCGTTTCAGAATAATCAATTTGGCCGTCCAGAGTTCCTGTAGCGGTACGCGTGCTGTCGAATGAATTTTTCTCGGAGTCTGAGGAGCTAGAGTAAAATTTCACCAAACGTGACGGTCCAGATCCGCCGGTAGATTCAGTGTCAGGAGTATCACTTGCAGTCTATGCCATAGGTACACCCCTTGGAGTGGAACCAGTGCCTTCATAATTCGTATACATTTCGTCTGAGACTGCCGTTACAGGGAATCAACACTTCGTTCGAGTTGGATGAGGTTAACACACAAGATAAAGAAGTGGCTCCAGAGCTTCTGGAGTCCATTAGAAGAGTCGATAACAATGGGTGAACGCGAGGACGGGGGTTGTACTTCGAAATTGTCACCTTGCTGCCAGCGTCGAGTATTCAATATTCAATCGTTGGAACAGCTTTTCCAGGAGAACGGCATCTCCATCTGGGATAAGACAGAATAGGCAACATCTTTGATGGGGGCTGCGTGGGCGGTTATTCCCCGGCAGAAAGACCTATATGTCTCCGCCGGATCCGGATAAAAATTGGTGGTGGTCCAACCAATCCGGACAAAATTGGGCCTATATTTGATGTGATGTGATGTCGAAAATCCGGATAAGATTGGCAAATTGTCGAGCAGCTATGTTCCCAATCCGGATAAACCTCAAGTGCACGATTCAATAGGCTTGTTTCGGAATGGAATTGTGGCGTGGAGTTTGCTGACGCTAACAATATTAATTTTGTAGGGCGGCCATACTTATGGGTTGCGGAGGTCTATTGGCTTTATAAGTAATGGGTCGGAACTTGAAATTGATTGTACACCGGACTCGATTATGTACAGCGCGAGTGGCATGACTGCGCCGGCTGAGCCGTAGTTAGTACCAGGTTGAAAACAGCGACTAGCAAACGTTTAAACCTGACGGATTCGGGTTGGATGTGGAGAGCTGGATTAAGCACGCGCTCCTTGCAGGTAAATCGAGACAATACCTGCTTCAAGTAAGACGTCGTCGACACGCCAAATTTGAAATTGTCACTGGAACATAACAAAAAACAAGGACCTACAAACGCCATGCCAGGGACGCGTCTCCCTCTCTAGCATTCTACCTCGTGTGGTGTTATATCTTGAGACGAATTTAACTATTCAAGAGTGTATTGTATTTTAGGACTCATACATATAATTGCGGATCCAGATATGAGAGGCGAGCGAAGCAAGAACGACAGTGACAATAGTACAAGTTTTACAAAGTCAAAGGAGCAGCAGCCCTAGAAAAAGCTTCCATGTATTGTCCTGAAATACGACTGGTCGGAGACCCTGAAACCGTCGATAACAACCCATGGCATCCAGTCGCCTGAAGCCAGACGCCAGGCCTACAGAATACAGTTCGTAGGCATCTCTAACTCTTTCTTGAGCGGAAATCGTAAGACAAGCGGCGTTGTAAGAGCATTCGTTGATGCGTCGAAACTCTTTTCGCTTCAGAGGCTTCTGAAAATATTCGTGGATAGCATCCAAGATGTCACGTATCGTTATATTGGGCTTCTCAACCATAATTGGGCCCCAACTTTCCATCTATACCGCCAGCGGAGGATGATCTGAAGATATGTATATCTTACAAACATTCGGCAGGACTGCTTGGTCATCGAGATTTACGGGGACGATTACTTGGCGTCCTGTGAGTACTCGTGCTTGTTCTGCTCGATGGAGTATATCCCATTGAAGGATTGGTATAGACAGATTGTTAGGGTTGTAAATGATGTGAGGATGTAAGCGAAGAGGCACAGGCGTGTCAAAAGGTTGCACTGGAAAGGTGCCGGGTTCCCACCAGTACGGTATGGCCGGCCTGTTGCAAACGCCGGGACAGGCAGCAGAGCGAGGTGATGGCCACACTGGTGTATCGGCAGCCAACGGCAAATCAAGAGGCGCATTGAAAGGAGTACGGAGAGCAGGCCGATTGGGATTGGGATTGAGTGCAAGAAAGGGTATCTGGACTTCTGGGAGGTGGCGTAGTGTGGCGCTCCATGGCGTTCCTGGTAGAGGTCGAATGAGAGGAACTGGAGCGTATTGAGTATGCGCAACAAGTCCGGTGCATAAAGACTCACCGTAAGGAGTAGCAGCAGGTAGGGTAGGTGTTTTCCGCGGAATTGGGACTATGCGACGGCGTCGGTCATATCGCGCAGCCATTGGCATGACAGTAAGACCTGGGGATGGATGGATGCGGAGATGGGCTTCCCGTGACGAAGCTGTTATCGCAGAAACCAGGTACTAAAGGGAGCAGATTGCATTTCGACCCCAGCCTGACCATAAGGTTTATAGTCCCGCACGCGTTCATTCGGGATAGTGATACTTTGACGTGAGGGTTTGAAGGTCGTCAAGCGCGACCAGATAATTACTTTTGTATATGGGGGCGATGCCATTGACATGGCAGAACAAGAACATCTTCAACATTGTCCTAACATAGAGAGGTGAAGGTCGACTGGCCATGAGATTCCTGTTTTGGAGTTTATTTTTTTTTTAAATTGGCAACACACTGCTGGGACTGACCTGTGTTTCCCACAGAAACACAGCCTCAGAAACATGTTTAAAGACTTCTGATTTGTATATCCTTTGGATATTCTCAATGTTGGAGCAGACTATATACGCTGCACAGTGGAAGAGACAACACGTTCCTTACAACCTACCTGGGGTTTACTTAGACTTACAGCTAGGGTTAGCAGAGGTAAGAACACTATATTCCTACTATAGTACAGGTTCTCCTTATATACATAATAGTAAGGATATCACATGACTCCAGAGGAATATGCATATGAAACATGTATCAATATTGGTAATTAATGTGGGAGAATATGCACATGCAACAATATTGGTAATTAATTTCAACACCCCCCCTCAAACTGTAAAGCGCTCTAAGCAGCTAAGTTTGAACCTCAAAAGTAATTCTGAGAGAGTCTCTAAATTTCCTGAATAGGACGGCGCCAAGGTTCTTTGTGAACATGTCAGCCGGATTATCAATGAAAACAACTGTGACTTTGTCATTTTCTATGCATTCGTGGGTGTAGTGGTAGCGAATGTCTATATGTTTGGTCCTTCTTTCCTGAACTGGATTTGATCCAATAAAGATGGATCCCTGATTATCAGCGCAGATTGGTACGTGCTTCAGTGTATATCCAAGTTCCTGGAATAAGGACTCTATCCACACTATCTGCCAACAAGTGTCGGAGAGAGCCATATATTTGGCTTCTGTGGATGACAGTGCTACAGTTTTTTGTAAACGGGACTGCCAGCACACAATGCCACTCACCAGAGTAGCAAAGTAACCCGTTGTAGATCGGCGCTTGACAGTGTCAGCTGCCCAATCAGAATCTGTGAAGGCCTGCAGCCCCTCGGATTTCTCTCCATCATAGACTATACTGTACTTCTGGGTTCCCACCAGATAGCGCATTATGTACATTGCTTTGTCTAGATGTTCTTGGCTAGGATTAGCTGAGAATTGCGACATCTTGATTACCGCGTAAGCAATATCAGGTCGCGTTCCGAGCATCAGATACAATAAAGATCCGATCATAGACTGATATTTCAATCTAAGCGCCGCGTTTGGCATCGCTGTGTTCTCCGACGGTTTGTAGCCAGTCGGGAGCGGAGTGGGGGCAACTTTGGCATTTGTCATCTCGAACCTCTCGAGCACTTTGGCAAGATATTCTGTTTGATTGAGTTTGACTTTTGTAGCGGTCTGGGTGATGTGCATGCCTAAGAATTCCGTGACTTTTTCAGTACTACGGCACTCCCAATGCTTCAGGCAAGCATTCTTCTTTTCATCCACAAGTTTCTTGTTCTTGCCCATGAACAAGCCATCGTCTACATAGACTAGCGCAATAATGATGCTGCCTGTCTTAGGATCCTTGTGTATGAAGATGCCGGCATCGGAGCTGGCGCGCACAAACCCAATGGTGCGCATAAATGCCTCTAGCTCTTTCCACCATGCTAGTGAAGCCTGTTTAAGGCCATACAATGCTCGGCGTAAGCGCATTACTTTGCGCTCTTTACCCTCAAGTCTGAAACCCTCGGGTTGATCCATATAGATCTCCTCATCAAGTTTGCCATATAAAAATGCGGTTTTTACATCTAGACCGGTCATATACATGCCTTCTAGAGATGCAAGGGCAAACATGAGGCGTACGGTCTCGTAGTGGACTACTGGTGAGAAAATCTCATCAAAGTCAACGCCTTCGACTTGTGAAAAGCCTTTGGCCACGAGTCTGGCTCGTTTTCTTCCGTCCGATTTCATGGAGAAAACCCATCTATTTTTGATCGTTTTCCGATCATGTGGAAGATCGACGATATCATAGACTTGTCGCTTGCGAAGAGCCTCTAACTCTTCACGACAAGCCTGTTTCCACTCAAGTTGCTGCTGCCGGGGTAGGCGCGCAATATCGCGAAATTGGTTTGGAACTAGGCTTTTTCCGCTTGATGGTGTGACTGCTTTTGATAACAGCCAGCGGATAAGCTCATCTCCACCTTCCTTGGTTATCTTTTTAATATAACCTGCTTTGTCTGGTTCCCCCATTGGGTAATCATGTTCTTGATTATTGGAATCGGGCACACTCTCGTGGGGTGCCGAACTCAGTCCAGCAACCGGTTCTTGCTGTTGAGGTCGTGGTCGTGTTCGGTTATGATCCGAATCTTGACCCACAGACTTCTTCCAATATCAATCATGCACAATGTCTCTCTCTATGTCAGAGGGGAGTCGCTGTTCTCCATAGGTATTGCCAGGACGGTTTGGGATTTTCCTCTGCCTGCCTGATCGACGGGGCAATTGCTGCCATTCCTGTTGATCTTCACGTCTTGGACAAAAGTCCTCAGTGTTAACTGGAGGCGGCGGAGGAGGAGCGTTAGTCGCATCGTCATGCACCTTTTGCTCGCTTGGTAAATCATCATCATCATCTTCTAATGATGGAGGAAGGGGCGGATTTTGTGGCGGTATAGGGTCATCGCCATCTGTTCCAGATGAGTGGTCGTCATCTTCTGGTTCTGGAGGTGGAAAATCACCAAGGTCTGTCTTGGCAGGAGTTTTAGCTCCGGGACAGCATGGGAACATCGTTTCATCAAATAGTGCCATGGCACCAATGAATATTGCGCCATTTTGTCGCATGAAACAATATGCTTTAATGCCATCTTCTACTCCAAGGTACGTCATTAACTCCGATCGAGGAGATAATGTTGTTGGACATTTTTCCTTTGGTAGATAGACATAAGCACCACAACCGAAGACCTTCAGATTGTTTAGATCTGGGCGGACCTTTGTCAGGTCCTCAAAAGGTGTCAGCCATTTCAGGCGCCTTATTGGGGTTTGGTTGTATAAATGTGTTGCATGTTCTATGCAAAATTCCCACCATGATTGTGGTAGACAAGCGGTGAATCGCAAGGTTTGCGACTTTTCCATTATTGTCCTTATGGTGCGCTCTGCGCGCCCATTCTGTTGATGAACATGGGGTGCAGACATCTCTATTTTGATGCCTAAGTCCTTGAGCTGTTTTTGTAGCTCACGATCCTTGAACTCCCCCCCTGGATCGACACGCCAGCGCTTGATTGTAGCGCCATATTGGGTTTTAGCCATCGCTTGAAATTGTCTAATCGCTGCAGCAGCATCAGATTTCTTTCTGAGACATTGGACCCAAGTTTTGTCATCAAGAAATACAATGAAGTATTTATGTTTGTGGTACAATAGTACCAGGAGTTCCTTTAGGTCCGAATGTATTAATTCAAAGGATTTGTCAGCTCGTGAGTCTGACTTGGGAAAAGATTTTGAGGTCATTTTCCCTTCTGCACACCCTGGACATATAATTTTGTCTTTAGGAATAATTAAATTCCTTGGGAATTTTATGGTGCTTTTAGGCATTTTCTCTAGCACCTCTTTGGATGGGTGTCCAAGTCGCCTATGCCAAGTCAAGTAGTCAGCGACATAAATGGTTGTGACATTAACCTTTTTGGTGCTCAATATATGAGTCCGAGCCCAATAGATCGTGTCATTCCTCCTTAGAGGGACACAATGCATGATTGGGTTTCCATGCTCGATAAATGAAATGTGTGTGGAGGAACCACGCACATCACTTCCGTCTTGTAAAAAGACCCCCATTGACATCAATCGAGTATTAATGTCGGGTATGTAGTAGACGGGGTATAACCGCGTTTCACATGTCTCTGACTTCCCATGACATACTACCTGGTGTTTAATGAAGACTGCTCCTTTTCCTACTATATGAGTAGTACCAGTGGCCGTTTGGACCAAGGTAGAGTCCTTTCTCGGTAAAGGCTCGTAAGAAGCGAAATCTTTTATTTCACCAGTGAAGTGTTTTGATGCGCCTGAATCCATGATCCAGTTGGCACCTTTCTTACAATCTCCCTTTGCACACATAGCACATATATTAAGATCTAAATAATTCCATGATACATTTAATAGCGGTAAAATTTCACATGAAAAGTTCGCTGTATTCATAGGAATATTAATCTTAGTGCTTGTGGCAGGGAAAAGGACTGACCTGTCATCATACGCCCCTGTATCAAGGGGTTCATCGATGAGCATTTCATCGACGGCTTTCCACACTTCCTCATCAGACACCGGAGGTTCAGATCCGAGGGAGACGGTATCATCTTCTACCTCCTCGATCCTAGACTCAGGTTCTGGTTCTATCCTTCTTCTCTTTCCTTCTCGCACTGTCAGGTGCTCTTCCAGCGGTCGCAGATTTTTCGCGCTGCGCAGAAGTTGCATTTGCTCGAGGGTGTCTCGAGCTTGCTGATATTCGGCATAAACTGAACGAGAGGTAGAGGCCATGCCCATATATGCCTGTGCAGGCGGTCGGCGGCGAGGATCCCTTGTGGGAGTGTGTTCGCATCTTTCGATGCGCTGTATAAGCGGCATCGGCGGTATGATGGTGCCATTACCATTTATGGTGGTATAGGCTTTGGAGGCGAGGTGGGTATGTTTATCCTTCGGCTTCTCCTCCTTAGTCTTTCTGTCCCCACGTTGTCCATGCTTTCGGGACGAGTCTCCGTTGCTGTTTTGCCCTTCTTTGGGCTGCCATTTGGGGTTTCCCCCTTTGCGTTTAACAGCGGAAAGTTTGTTGGCCTGAGGCTGGCCAGCGGGCTTTCCTACTGCTGTGCACCTTGAGGCTTCAGCAACAATGGAGTCCTTGACATGTTTAAATGTCAAGGCGCTAGTAGCGGTCGTGTTAAGGACCGTTGCAGACAAGGAATCGTACTCGCGCGGCATCGCAGCAAGTAGAATCATTGCTTGCACTAGCTCGGGGATGGCGACGTTAGCAGCCGTAAGGCGCTCAAATTTGTCTGCCATTCTAGCAATCTCCGGTGCGAGGTTCACAGCCGGGATCTTGATCGCTATTGCGGACCTAAAGTCCGCGAAGACTTGGGAGGGGCCATCCACACCATAATCGGTGCGGATGAGATCCCACACCTCCTCAGCAGTGTCCTTTGAGTTGGCACGCTGCCGAATGGAGGGGGCCAGGTGGAGCACTAGGCTACCAATGGCCTGGTCATTTTTGTTGCTCCAGGTCTGGAGCTTGGCATTAGCATCCGCTACCAAAGTAGCGTTCGTCGCCGTCAAGGGAGGCACCGGGGGCGGTTTTTGCTCTGCCCCACTAGTTATTTGCCAGAGGCCCTGAGACCTGAGCCACACCTTCATTGAGTCGGCCCATTGAATGTAATTTGATCTGTCGAAAGTTTGAATGAGTTTCTCAAGAGTTGAAGACATGATTTTGTGGTGGCAGCTGTTAAAAGCGCTCAATCAGTCTTTTTACTCAATAAAACACGTTTAACGTTCTAAGGAGAAAACACTCCTTCAGAGTGGTTAACCCTAGTCAACCTAGGTTTTATGTGCAGCTCGCAGGGAGCGCAAGGTTATAATTTGGAGACGATGAAGTCAACGTCGTTCGCAGCCAATTAAGGCACGTTCACGACGTGCCCAGCAGGGCCCATAACCTGTTGGAGCAGACTATATACGCTGCACAGTGGAAGAGACAACACATTCCTTACAACCTACCTGGGGTTTACTTAGACTTACAGCTAGGGTTAGCAGAGGTAAGAACACTATATTCCTACTATAGTACAGGTTCTCCTTATATACATAATAGTAAGGATATCACATGACTCCAGAGGAATATGCATATGAAACATGTATCAATATTGGTAATTAATGTGGGAGAATATGCACATGCAACAATATTGGTAATTAATTTCAACACTCAAGATGTATTTAGAAGAAATACTAAAGACATATTTTACATGTATCCAAGCTGTATCCACTACTGGGGCTGACCTGTGTTTCCCACAGAAACACAGCCTTAGAAACTTGTTTTAAGACTTCTGATGTATATATCCTTTGGATATTCTTAATATGTATGTAAAAGAAATGTCAGGGAAATATTTTACATGTATCCAAGCTGTATCTACAAGGAACATAAAAGGTGTATTCTACAATGTTTCTTTCAGATCCCTTCTAGAAACATTTTTCATGTTCCCTTTGTGTAAGTTAAGGAAACACTTTTTATGTAATTATGGCTGTATCTGCAGAAAACACTTGACATATGTTTTATTATGTGTTTTTTATGGATACATGCAAAGAACAAAGGGATTACCATGGTTACACATGTATCCCTAGGAAACACATAAAAAAATTACATGTTTAATGTTTTCTGCAGATACAGTGTTGTGAGTTGGAGGGGGGTCCGTTAAGATCACGCAGGAGCTAAACACGAATAACGTATATTATCGTGTGTACTCGAGGTGGTAGTAAAGGATCACTTATGTAAAATAGAAGGCTGGTCCCTTTATAGGGGCCAGCCAGGTCAATAGCAAAGAAATATAATATATACAAATGTGGGGTCAAGCCCCTGGTCACCACACCCTCCCCCTTAGGCTTCATCCAGGGGAGAAGCATAATGTTTTGAGTAAGTAGACAATCTCGAAGAGAGTATCATCTGGCATGTGGGTATCGTCGGGGTACGACGAGGTGAATCAATTTGTTTGTTTATTAAAAAATGCGATGACCTTATTTAGTAGGGTCATCGGGGATGTGGGTATCGTCGAGGCTCAACGATGATATGTTGGACTTGTCGAGGTTCGACGAGGAATCGGGGAGGTTGACGTCGACTATCATATGTCTAACTTCCTCCGGAGTTGTGGGTACGGGGTCTTCGCACTCATAATTGGGTGCGGAAGAAAGCAGGGTCGTTTTGTTGTTTGATGCCAATGAAGACAATTGGGATATGGGTGTCTCTGGGGAGTTCCCCAGAGCCGAGGTGTCTGTCATTTGCCCTTCATCAAGAGGGAAATAGTCCTTATTGATGGTGGACTTATTGACAGTGAATGTTTCATCATCGGATGAAGAGATGGAGTCGGTGGTATCACCGTTGTCCTCAGCGTCTCTAACTTTTTGCGGCTTGGTAGACGCGACTGGAGTGAATTTGCTAACGGGCTTCTTGTGCCCATTAGGAGGGATGCCAGCAGCGACTCTCCTAGCTCTCTTCAAGGCCTTCTTCTGGCCTTGAGTCACCTTGACAATGAGGGGGGATCCGGACCATCCTGAGTTCGGATTGTTCTCCAGGGAATATTCCTCTGGAGGAGTTGGATGCCAGCCAGACAGATACGAAGGTCTGGTGCTGGCAGGGGGTTGGATGTCCACGCAAGAGGTGCTCACGTGCATAGATGCAGATAGTCCAGCGGAGAATCCAGAGGATGGGGCAGTGGAAGTCATTGATTCAGGGCGAGGTTGCCCTGAATGAGAGGGAGCTCCACCCCTGGTGGGAGCGGTGGATTCTCTTTTTCTTTTTCTTCATGGCTCTCGAAGGGCCACATTGTTAGGCCCAGCGATCCACCACCAGGGTTCAGACATCAGAGGAGCGTCCTCTGAATGGGTATTTTGATGTTGCTGCAGACGTCTTACGATGTCTGCAGTGGTAGAAGACTCTTCCAAATGGGAAGAGCTGGCAGTAGCCATCGCTGTAAGCCAGCCGATGGCATAGTGAGAACCTTCTTGGACTTCCTCATCCGAGACTCCCATAGAAGCGAGGTGTCATACAACATCCTCGAGGGAAATTGCATTGCTGCTGATTGGCATGGGCTGCCGATGGCGCATGGGGGACAGTGAGAGGCGTTCACGCTCTCAAATCTGTTGGTACAATCCCAGCGTGGCTAGTACCTCTGCAATATGAAGGTAGAGAAGTAGTTTGGCTTCAGGGGAGAGCCCTGAAGGAATCTGTTGATGAAGCAGGAGTTGTCCCCTGATGTGTGGGAGGGAGACCCTCTGTTTGTCTAGTAGGGTACCAGGGTGGAATCGCCACTGGTACAGGTGTCGGTGCATGAATTGCGCCCATGTTTCAGCAGAATCCAGGAGCGAGGGTTGCTCCAGGTGAGTAGGGTCATTGAGTTGGTGTAATCCTCGAGCTGACTGCATTTGAACAGGGAGCCAACTGGGTAATCTCCAGTGGGCAAGGGCATAAGTCATCAGGGGCGTTCGAGCCCCTGAAGGAGTGTCATTGACGAACCGCATGTACTCGCGCATTCGTTCCAACATTGCGAAGTTCCCGGAGGTGTGGGCCATCCGGGACCAGCTATCAAATTCCTCAGTGTTCTGAGGAATGGACGTAGGAACTTGGCCATGCAGCTTGGGAGCTGGTTTCCAGTTCACCGTCCTGGGAACATCAGGGCCCGAGAATGTATATCTTGGGGGTGGAAGGTTAGGAAGAGGTGGGTAGACCTCATTCATGTTAACATCCTCGTCGGGGATGATGGGGCGGGGAGCAGGAGGTGGAGCAGGCCGAGAGGCTGCACCAGCATACGAATTACCCTGAGGTCTGTCAGGGTAAGGAGAGGGTTCACGAGTACGAGCTCGCTTGGATGAATGTCCATTGAGCTGCTCGTGCAGGTGCTCATTCTCATCCTCCAGGTTCTGGATGGTATCCTGGAGGGCAGCAATATCTTTTTTGTATTCATCATAAACATGATTGGCTCTGGTGAGAGCGCCAGAGTTAATTTCCGAATCTCGACACTTCTTTGTGTCGAAATATTCATCATCTTGGTCGTACACGTGGGTGTACATGTGTAAAGCATAGCTCTTGCAGATGTTGCAAGTGCCTCGGTGAAGGATGATGCCTTCACTGTCAATCCTCCAATTTCCGGTAGCGGAAGAGCTGGTGCCCACACCAGCTCGCCGGTTTTGTTCTTCTCTAGCAGAATGTCTGCTAGCGCTGATGGCTTCTTTGATCTTGCCAGGGCTTGGCAAGCGATGGTGTTGAGTGTTGCTGCTGCTCGAGCTCTCTCTGCTTCTCCTTTCCCCTTTGAGACTGGCCACTGGGGCCCGTCTCGCACGTCTGGCTAGGTTCTTTGTCATTGAAATCGTCCCCCATGGGGTCGTCCTTGTCTGGTGGAATACTCGCCATGGTAATGTACCAAGCGATGAAGGAAGAAAAAATTTGAAACTCCACGCGTTGTGATGTACAGTTGTGGAGTTTGAAATCTGCTGGACAGTTACCCACCCAATGTGACTTCAAAATTTCGAAGTAGCTAAGTTCGTCGACGTGCAGGAGTTCCTGTGCATTTTGGCAATTCTTGCCAGTCTCTGGCACCCATCAGTGCCAGATAAGCGTCTAGAGCTGCAAGATTGTTGCAGTTCGCTAAAGGTTCCCAAGTGGTGTCTCCCAGACTTTACTTGACTTCAAACTGGACGGTACGGCCACACCACTTGTGAGCCGTGATTTCTTCGACGTACCATTTGGTGTCATCTGGGGCACCGAAGTCATACGCGTCAGGATAATGCCTGTTGGGAAACAACGAGTCATCATTAGGGTGGTGAGGCCTTAGTAGGCTCACGTGGAAATGCTGGTGTATACGCCAGCATTTCAACTCGCTGGGAAGATCCAGCACATAGCTGGATTTTTTGGGTAAAGCTTGTAGGACCTTGTAGGGTCCTACAAATTTAGGTAGCAGCTTACTTGCACATCCCTTTGGCAATGCAAGATTTTTGGTGGAAAGGTAAACAAGGTCTCCTTGTTTGATATCGGGCTCCTCGCGCTGATGCTTGTTAGCATAGTGCCACTGAAAGACTCTTTCAGCGATGATGCTATCATGGGCCATCGCCATGTTTCGCAGTGCACTCATTGCGAAAGTATGCAATCCGGGAGGAATGCGTTCTGTAGAAGGAAGTTCTTGCATCATGCGAGGCAAGAATCCATAGTTGATTTCAAACGGGGCCATACCCGTTGCTCTGTTAATGGTAGAGTTTATTGCAAACTCTATGAGAGAGAGGAACTTTACCCAATCTCTCTGATTGGACGCAACGAATGCTTGGAGGATTTGAGTGATCAAACGGTTTGCGTGTTCTGTCATTCTGTCTGTCTGAGGATGGAATGACGTGGACATGAGTATCTTTACGTCCAAGATACGGTGGATTTCACACCACCATTTGGACGTGAATTTAGAGTCTCAATCACAAATGATCGAGCCAGGTAGTCCATGCAAATGGACAATCTCCTTCATGAAGATGGGAGATAGTTGCGATGCTGTCGTCGTCGTGTTCACCAGGATAAGGTGAACCATGGAAGACAGACGACATATAATTACCCAAAGGTAGTCAAATCCATCGGACTCTGGGAAGGGTCCGATAAAATCCATTCCAATTGACTCCCATGGTCTCATGGGTGTCGGTAATGAGTGCAGCTTGCCTCAAGGGGAGCAGTATTCCCCCTTCAAGCAGACGCAAGGTTCACACGAATCACAGTACTTTTCGACTTTGTATTGAAGTCGAGGCCACCAATACCAACGTCGGATGTATTCCGATGTTTTCAGAGGGCCGAAATGCCCTACCAGTGTGTGGGCTTGTTTGATGATACGACCATGTAAGGTCATACCCTTGGAAGTAGAGGTGGGGACGCAAAGAACATCTTCGCCTCCTCTGTTCTCTCTCCAAATGAAATCATCCCGAATCTGAAAGTCTGGGTGGTCCTTAGGTTTTTCAAGAACCTTCTTGAAATGTTTGTCGTTGACATATCCCTTGCGGATATCGTTGTTCAGGGGGTCTAACTCTGACATGTGAATGTGCAGGTCAGGCCCTTTAGCCTGAGAGGCATAAATCGAAGGATCATCCTGCGATTGGTTGGTGTCTGAAGGAGTTGTGGTTACTTCTTCTGCATTTGCAGTCATTATGGCTGCGGCTGCCTCACACTCTTCGACTCGTTCTCGAAGAGCTTTTAGTTGTTCACCAACTCATTTTTGCTGGGAAGCAGTGGAATGAGTTTCAATTACTCAATTTTTGATTTTGAGATGTCGATCCCACAGGAGATCCTCGTGGTTGGGGTCGAGACGTAGTGTTGGACTAAAGGAGCATCATCCCAAGAGTTGAATTGGTAGTAGCAGGACAGAGCATCCGCTACTTTGTTCAATTTGCCTTTGACATAACGAATGTCAAAGTCAAAACGCGATAGATATTCCATCCATCGCATTTGCCTAGCAGACAGTCAGCGTTGAGTTTGGAAAAACTCAAGTGCCTGGTGATCGGTGACAACATGAATGTGCCTACCGATCAGTTTGTCTTCCCACTTGAGGAGTGCCTCAAGTATGGCAATCGTCTCATGCTCAAAGGTACGGTAGTTCCTTTGAGCGTTGGAGAATTTCTTGGACAGGAACCCAGCAGGGCAGCAAGTTTGCCACTCGGGTCCCTGACCATACATTGCCCCAGTCCCAAAGACTGAGGCATCACAGATCACCCATATTGGTTCAGGTGAATCTGGGTCAATCGGCTTCAGCACTGGTGTCATGCAACAGATGTGTTTAATCATCTGGAAGCAATGATCGTGCAATGGTCACCACAAAAAGGCTTGGCCGTTTTTAGTCATCACAGAAAGCGGACTAGTGAAGGCACTTATATCTGGCAGGAAATGTGCCAGATACTGCACAAGTCCCAGAAAACGCTGGACTTCATGATAATTACGAGGAGTTTTCCACTCTCATATACGCACCATTTTATCGCTATCAGCGTGTAGGCTGTGTTTGTCAATCATGTGACCGAGACACTCTACCTTTTCAGCATAGAGTTCACACTTCTCTGCATGAAGGTACAGAGAATACTCGCGTAGCTTGTCAAACATGAGCTCCAGATGTTTCTGGTGTTCTTTGATCGTGTCACTGAACACGAAAATGTTGTCCAGGTAGGCGTGGACGAATATTCCGATGTAGTCTCAGAATATGGAGTTCATCAACCTTTGAAAGGTTGATGGTGCATTGCAGTCGCCTTGTTGCATAACAAGACTCTTGTAAATGCCTTGAACAGTCGAGAATGCAGTTTTCCAGACGTCTTCTGGCACAACTCGGACCTGCTCATAGGCATCCGAGAGGTCAATCTTCGAGCAGTACTTTGCTCGAGTGACATCAAGATGAACCAAGTCTTGATCAGGAAACGGTGTAACATCTTTCACCATGTTAGCGTTATGTTTCACTGCGTTGATCACAGTGCAAAGTTTCCCTGTTTTCTTGGGAACTACTAGCATTGGAGCTGCTTGCTCCACGCGGGCAGGGCGCCACCAGCCTGCCTTGCAGTACTTGGATATTTTCTCGGCGAGGGGTTTCCTCATCGAGTCTGGACATTTGGGAAGATAGTAGTTATACTTCTTCTTCTCATTTACCAGTGGGATATGGTGGTTTATCTCCCTTAAAGGAGGTAGTTTGTCAGGTACTCCATTAAGGATGTCCTGACAAGATTGTTTCCACTCCTCATGGAGGCGTGGAAGGTCCTTCTTTGAAAGAGGTCCTTTACTTTTAGCTTTATCAGCCAGATCTTCGCAAATTGCGAAGAGTACATCGTTCAGGTCATCAACCTGATCTGGCGGAAGTACCACAGGGATAGAGGGATCAAACCTGGGAGGTTCGAAATTGGGTCCATCGGGAAATCTATCCTGAGTGAATTCCTGGACGATCTCTTCCAGATTGTCCTCTTCATCGCTTAGGGGTCCCTCTTCAGGTCCCAAAAGGACGGGGTCCGAAAGTTTCAGCTTCGATGGACAATGTTTGTCAACATCATCTATTTCTTCCATTTCAACATTCCTACGTCTCACAGATGGAGGTTGCACTTTCGTAGAACTCAGACCAGGCTTGTCCGGGTCTTTTTTCTTTTGCGCGGCTGGGTGGCTGCGGTTGAGTCACTCATCCTTGGGAGGTTGAGGATGCATGGCATGCTGCCGGGCTTGCTTGAAAGTGTTAGGGCCCTCGATGATGGTATCAAGGTGTTTGCCCTTGACGCATACTTCGTCACGTTCGAAGTCTAATACTATACCGTGTTTTCTCATGAACACGGTGCCCAGAATGGTGTCATACCTATCAATGTTAACAACATCGAAGTAGTGGGTGTTTTTGATTTCACCGATTTCAAAATCAGTGAATAGTCCAAAGTTGATCTTCGAACGGCTTCCAATGGTGCCCAATTGCAATGGCACTGGTTCTTCCAATTCGTGGGCTTTAAGGTTTGCCGACATGGCAAACTCAGGTGAGATTGAATCAGACATGCAGCCTGAATCAAGGAGGATGAAAGCTTCAAGTTCATGAAGCCTCATTTTTGCCATGAAGCAACGGTTGTCCTTCTCTGAGCGAGGAGGACGGGTTTTTTTCTTTGAGGATTTCCTCAAAGTGGTCGCGCCTCTAAAGTGCGGTTTGTTTTTGAAAAGGTTGTCCATCATGATGCCTAATCTTTCAGAAAATGATGGAGATTTCTTCTCCGTCTCGTCCTCAGAGTATTCCTCTGAGTCGGATACCAATTGGGCAGATGGGCAACTATCAGAGTCATACTCCGAAAGGATTTCTCGGATTGCACCAAAGTGCTCTGATCCAGAATATTCACTGGGGTTATCTCCAGTGTCAGATTCCAAGTTGTACAGTTCGCCTTCTGAACTGTACTGAGAACCGTCAGGGTTCATGTCTGACAACGCAGACCCATACTCAGAGGGAGTGTTGTCCTCTGAGTCGCTGTATGCTGCAGTGAGTCGTTCACTCGTCGCAGAGTGCAAATCCAAGTCCCTGGTAGGACTCGAGTGGTGATCACCACTTGGTTGAGCATGGGATGTCTGGAGATCAGTCGTAGAGCCTGATCCTTCCTGAGCGGCGTACATCTTAGCCGATGGTTTTGGCTGTCTGTATTTAGGGCAGCCCTTATCTGTGGAGTAGTGTGGACCTCCACAGCTGTAACAAGTTGGGGTCTTCTTGTCATCAGACCTTTTGTCTGATTTGGATCCGGAATGTCTGGATGGTTTTCCTCCAGATGAGTGATGTCGAGTATCACGATGATCTTTGTTATGGCGATCGCTGTCGCCGTGACTTCGAACTTCCTTGGTAGGATACTTCGAACCCAGATATTTAGAGTTGTCATGATAGTTCTTATCGTGTTTTTGGGAACGATCTTGGGATCATTCATGAGACTGTTCAGGTGAAGGGTCTTTTGTTTTAGAACTTTTAGTTGAAGAGGATGCGCTCTTTGACTTGGTGGAATCCATTATACGCTTCTTTTCGTTGAAGTGTTTTCTCATTTTACCTATTTCCTCCACCTGGCAGGCGAAGTGTAGAATATCTTGCACTGAGCTTGTCTCAGCAGAGCATCCTTTGTCCAGTACAAAGGAGATGATGCTTGTGGGCAACCCGGTCACTAATTGTGTTTTGAACGTAAAAGGATCGGGTGCCTGTATCATCCTGGTAGCATATTGCTCCAGTTTGTGGTAATAGCCCATAACACCTTCTTTGGTGTTATATTCGACGTGCCAGAATTTATCGGTCGTGTCGTGTGTCGCATTTTCATGCACAAACCGGTCGTATAGGCCGGTGATGACTTCTTTGAAAGTCCAGATTGAGCGTGGGCGGTATGCACTGTCAACACTATCTTCAAACCGAGTGAGGGCAGTGTTCTCAAGGAACATCACCATATATTCAATACGGTCTGAGTCCAGCTCAGGGCTGCATACCTTGTTCACCTTCAACCACCGAAGAAGGGCATTTAGCCATCTTTCAAAGCTTTCGGTGTCAGGTAATCTGCCATACTTTGATGGATTGGGAACATGGGGACCGTTCTTGCCTCCAGTGGTAGGAATTTCTGTCAAGACAGAGACCTTGTTGTCGATCTGTCTATGTATCTTGGTATGGATGTCCCTCAAATATTTTGAGGGATGGCGAGAGCCTTTTTCTTGATAAGAATTGGGATGGGAAGATGTAGACCAGTAAGGGCTATTTGGCTCTCGTTGGGTACCAGAATGTCCAGACAGCGTACGTCTGGAAGAATTGTGAGTCCATGTTTCTCGTCGATGATTCGATGAGTTTCTGCGGGACACCTCTTCCTCTATCCTGGAAGAATAATTGGTACTGTCATCGCTCGACGTGCTATACATCGAGTCGCTATCACTTTCATTATCATCACCCCCGGATCCATCTCCATCTGGTGGTCCTCCATGGCCTGCGTGACTCTGCGCAGGCCATCTGGAATTTCCAGAGGGTGGGATGTCCCACTTCTGATGGCAAGATGAAGTGTCATCCTTATCCCAAGGTTGACCATCTTTGTCGAAGCGGATCCCCTGGTCAGGGATCGAGGTGGGATGTCCGTCCCGGATATCGCCATTGTGTATCCTTTGAAGGACGATCCTGTTGTTGTTGATGTAGTGTACCTTCTTCTTAGAAGGTACTTCATGAGATAACTCGGGGTTTTGTAGACGTGGGGAACCACGTCTATGTGCAGAAGGATCTTCTCGTTCCGCAGAGTTGGTGGAACGAGGTAGGATAGGGTTGGGATCTCATTCCGCTGTGGCGGGATGAGGGATGGTAGGGTTAAATATACTCCTACCAGAAAAGTGTCTGGCGTAACTCAACGCCAGATCTTTAAGTTGGTTTTCCAACTTAATAGGTTCAAAATCTCTTGCATCCATGCAACAGGTAAACATATCTGTCGTGATCTGAGTGAAGTGCTTAGCTCCAAACTCTTCGTCCGATTCATCCTCTTGAGGTTTCTCGAGGGGCTTTTTCTCTTCTTGTCAGTGCAGCCGATCATTAGTGTTCATCAGCGTTGCAGGCGCTGATGGTGTTAAATCTGGCCACACGGCAGGAAATAATCCAGGTGTATCATACACCTGGTTGTTGCGGGGAAGATTGATACCACTACTGGGGGTAACCCGGTTGTTGTTGGGCTCTGGGGTCAATTCATCCAGAGGAGAAAGGTTCAGCAAACCAGGAGGAGGTCCTGGGTTAGGTTGAGAGTCTCGTTGACTGTTTTTTGACGAGGAAGATTTTCTGGATTCAGGATCACTGTCGTCGGCGTCCTCAACGGTGGCCCATTGATGGTGTAATCCGAGGGCAGAGGAATTGATGTTTCTTGAAGTGGCTGTATGTGCTTCGAGGGTATCCCTAGTAGGGGAAATGTTGTTTCTCGAGGTGCTTGTATGCACCTCGAGTGGATGGGGTCCAGTTAAATCTCTCGGCACACGCCAAGGAGAATCCGAGCCTGATGGCGACGGATGAGAGTTACCTTGCGTGGCCTGCTTAGGAGCAGGCTTCAGTTTGTTCTTGGTTTTGGCCTTGGTGTAGGCCATGGTGTCGGTCTTGTTGTACAGTCTTCAGCAATGGAGAGAAAAGAAAAATTTTCGGTTGTAGCAGTGGGTGAAAAGCAAAGAGTCAAGTGCAAAAGAAACTTGATTCAGGTCCTAGCGATGGATATGCTTCCGTCGCTGATCACGTTGAGAATTTTCTCCCTTCGCGGGAGAAGTTCAGGGTCGTGTTGATGATGATCGCTGATGGGGCAATGTCGAGCTTAACTCTATATGAGTTTGGGTGTTTAAAAAACTGTTGTGAGTCAGAGGGGGGTCCCTTAAGATCATGCAGGAGCTAAACACAAATAACGTATATTATCATGTGTACTTGAGGTGGTAGTAAAGGATCACTTATGTAAAATAGAAGGCTGGTCCCTTTATAGGGGCCAGCCAGGTCAATAGCAAAGAAATATAATATATACAAATGCGGGGTCAAGCCCCGGGTCACCACATACAGGCATACTTACATAAAAAGTGTTTCTTTAACTTACACAAAGGGAACATGAAAAATGTTTCCAGAAGGGATCTGAAAGAAACATTGTAGAATACACCTTTTATGTTCCTTGCAGATACAGCTTGGATACATGTAAAATATTTCCCTGACATTTCTTTTACATACATATTAAGAATATCCAAAGGATATACACATCAGAAGTCTTAAAACAAGTTTCCAAAACTGTGTTTCTGTGGGAAACACAGGTCAGCCCCAGTAGTGATCTGCAAGAAACAAAAAAAAGTGTATCCTACAATGTTTCTTTCAGATCCATTCTGGAAACATTTTTCATGTTTCCTTTGTGTAAGAAACACTTTATATGTAATTATAGCTGTACCTGCAGAAAACACTCAACATGTAATTTTATTATGTGTTTTCTAGGGATACATGCAAAGGACAAAGGGGTCACCATGGTTACACATGTATCCCTAGAAAACACATAATATATTTTTATGTTAAGTGTGTTCTGCAGGTACAGCTATAATTATATATAAAGTGTTTCTCTAACTTACTACACAAAGGAAACATGAAAAATGTTTCCAGAATGGATCTGAAAGAAACATTGTAGGATACACTTTTTCTGTTGCTTGCAGATACAGCTTGGATACATGTAAAATATTTCTTTAGTATTTCTTCTAAATACATCTTGAGAATATCCAAAGGATATACAAATCAGAAAACATGTTTCTGAGGCTGTGTTTCTGTGGGAAACTCCCAGCAGTGACAGACAAACCCGAGTTATCGGGGGACTCCGGCGTGATTCCAATGCTTTATAAGGTCCCCTCTGGCTACGGACACTATCAACACTGAATTCAGAGTTATGTCAATTCGCAATCGTGAAGACGTCGACAAGGCCCATGAAATACAGTCAAAAGCAGCGATAAAAGTCCGTCCCTACTTTAGTATACTAACCAATCGCGAACCGCTTTTCACCAGGGTGCCCTTCATGCAACTGCACTCGGTATCGGGTTAGCTATCGTAGCCCACTCCACCTGGCCTCTTTTCCGGTATTTCCAATAACGGGAAGAAGAACCTTCCCATCTAATTACCTATCTAGGCGTCAAACTCTTGCGTTCAAAGGGTATTTGGTGTCAGGTTGTGGGTATCTGCTTCCTGTTACGATCATTTGAGTTGTAAACTTTAAACATATTTACTAGTCACAATATGTGGCCTTATCTTTGCCGCGGAAAATGCACTTCTTGCACATGAGAGTGAACGGCGCCGCGAGGAAAATATAATTCGAAGAGAGGCACGATACGACCTCGCGCGACGTGGACTTATCGCTACGGAGACAGAGATCGCAAAATGGAAAGAAGCGAGAGTGAGATCCGCTGATCCATAAATTTCCCGCACCCAGGCGCTGCGATTGTAGACAATATTTTTATTGACAAGCAACAACACATATCTAGGTCTGTAATGCAAGCAAACTTGTGCGATCCAAAAAAGTCCATGACAAGAATGGAATGATTAAATGAGTGAAAAAAGCGTTAATTATATCCCTGGTGCACATAGCCTGAGTCCAACGGTTGCGGGGGTAACCACTGTCCAGGTAGGGCAGGAGGTTTCGGTGGGGGGCCAGGATGATACAAAGCATTGGAAATGGAAAGGTGCGATGGTGGGGGAGGTGGGGGAGGTGGTGGAAGCGATGGAGGATTGTGAGTAAAATGTTCGAGTGGAGGGGGTGGCGGCGGGGGAGCAGGAGGCTGCTGATATGACTGTGGTTGTTGCTGGTAGTTCACAGGTGGTACGGGAAGACTTGATCGGCGGGGTCGTGTGAATGTCTGTGGTATCACCTGTGGTGGAGGACCTGCTGTAGCTGCAATATGGGGCTGCTGAGCAGATGTGCCTGTACCGAATTGTGGTGGCAGTGGTGGCGGCGGCGGCGGGACATATCCACCACTGCCTGCGAACACGACATCCCCGGGTTGTGTAGGGCTATACGAATTTAGTTGGTGTGACGAACTACCAGATGGAGGTAAGGAATACGACGGATGAGACGGTTGATGCCCGTACACCGCCTGAGGTTCTTGAGGAAGAGGCCGCGAACCTGTGTTATAACCGGATGGAGGAACAGCAATGCTATCCTGAGATGGTGACGGTGTAGGTACAAACCCTTGATATGTTTGTGAAGGAGCTGTTGGGGTTGGCGTGGGTGGAACAACATATCCATGGGGTAGTATAGACGCCGGGGCCGCAGACGCAAACTGTGTGTAAGGGAATGACGGTTGTGAGTGGAAGGAAGCCGAAGACGGAAGTGGTGTATAGCTCGTTGGTACCGACGTCTGCGAGGGAACTGGCTGATATGTGATCTGAGGGTTGAACTGGGATGCATTGTATCCCACGGGGGTCGGGGTATGAGAGAGAGAGGAGGCAAGTAACGTCGGATCCGAGGGATGGGAAGAAAGGGGTACAAACCCTGGTGGTTGAGACATAGGCATGAACCCCGATGAGGATGCAGGGACACTGTGCCGGGGTCCGCGACTTGGGGGTTGCTGATATGTCAACGGTGGTCCTGTCTCGTACTGAGGGTGATAAGCGGGTTGGATGGGATAATGAGCACTAGTCACTGAGTTGCGCTGATGTATGGGAGTTTGACCATTGGGGTGGTCAATTGAATAAGTAGAAGCTGCATCCGATAAACTCTGGTGAAAACTATTTGACGGATGAGAGGAAAGGGCCGTGTAACCAGATGAAGAAGAGGATCCGTGTAGAGGCTAAAAGGCTCATCAGGAAACACGGGAATAAGTTCTATGGGTGACTCACTGGAAAACTCTCCCTCCGACGCTGTGAATCCGATACACCAAACTCTCCAAACTCGTTCGCAATGTAGTCTACAGGCGAGACGCGACGCATCTGCTCATATGGGGGCACATATAGATCAAGTTTGGCAAGTGAACTGGAAGCCCGAAGAGATGATGGAATATTGTCTGAACTGTGTCTGGAATGGTCGTAGAGACTAGTTGTGGATACAATCCGAGAAGGATGAGAATATCCATTTGCTAAAGGAGGCAATTCTCCTGTAGGGGCGAAGGAACCCGGACCTCCGTATTGATTACTTTTACTTGGCTTGGACGTCATTTTCTTGTCTGGAGGGGGTTCCTAGTTTCCGGGTCGCGTTAGTCCTAGCCGTCGTGAGTAATATGGGCGTAACGTACATTAGACCAGAAGGTCAGCTCAAGGTACACTTTACCCGCAAATTTGTCCTTGTTCATTAGCGTGAACCACTCTATCCTGAATTAATAGGCTGAATGATCTATATATCTGAGAACGCACCGTCAGTCTCTCCTTTAGTCAAGACCTCGGTAAGATCGACATCTGCCTCTCCGATAAAATCCGGCTCTCGTGTGTCATCCGCAAAACAAGAAAGTTTCATTTTCTTGCCACCTTTTATATTCTTGGGCCCCTTAGCATCCTTAGGCGGCGGGGGCGGGGGAGTATCGTTTCCAAGTGCAGTCCTTTCCAGCACATCGTCGACATCTTCAAATAAAGTGAATCGGATTTCCTCATCCCACTCTGGATGTTGACCACCGCGTTTGATTGCTTTAGTGCGTCGTTTCTCGCCATTCACGGATACTACACAGTATGGATCCTGCTTTCCTATATGCCTTTTATTTGGCAGATGGTTCTGAAGTGAAGTAATTAAATCAAGCGACGGAGAGGCATAGCGACAATACGCACGGCCTTTAAAACGACAACGATGAGAGTTCCAATTTCACGAGGAGTTGAAGACATCTGAATGAATCGTTGATACACGGCATAAAGAAATCGGTCCCAAACAATGGAACTTGGAGCTTGAACGTTGAACTTGAGTTTGAACGTCAAAACGTTAAACGTTTGCACAGGCGATGGCTTTGCCTCTGTTATGGTCTATTGACTTCACATCACACATAGTAAACACAAATGACAAATTGACAGTAAGTAGATCGCAGCGACAGCTATAGTTACTGCCCAGGCTTGTAACTTTTGTTTAGCTTGAGAATCAACCCAGGTTTACGATCAGCCAAATCAAGGATCATCTCAGCAAAATAGCTGTTTGCCCATGCAAACCAGCTGCGTGTGTAATCCGAAGTATTGTAGATCGACTGCGACTCATGGATCAGTCCGAGTCCGGCAGTGTTCTACGAGCATGATTTCGGTAATCTTTGTGAACCACAGGAAGAGCAGCGAAACCTTACATTTGCAATGATGTATAAAGAGTTAAGGATTTCATTGTCATTTTCCGTACCAAAGATTGATGAGATTTGTGACATGGGCCTATAGTTGACCTAGCATCAGATACTTGGAAACAGAATGAACAAAATGCTCGCCAAGGGTGCCATGGATCAACGTGAGGTCCTCTATGAAGAAATCAAATTAATAAGGAAAGGAAAAACGGGGAGAACGTACCCAATCCCCCTAAACGTTTTGCCCGCGGCGAAGTAAGGGTTCCTCGACGAGAGCAGAAGCTCGCGGGTAGCCAGATAGGAAGGATGCTTCTTGTCGAGGAAGCCGAGGTAGGGCAGGGACAGCAATGACTAAAGGACCCATCAAGATCGGAGTATACCGAAGGAGTGGTTGTGCAATTTACCGGCACATTGGCATCATCCATTACATATCGACCACCAAAACCTGCCCACATATATGAATGACCTGCTTTTTAGGAGAGAGAAGTTTACCGTTGGTCTCATACGCAAAAATGTTGTTCACGACCTGGGTGCCATTCATAAAAAGATAACTTGGGCGTCTATGGGAGAGCCCACCGTAGTTTCCCAGATTGCGTCATGTATTCTGGTGCTCCATTCCTTTGCTTGTTGGCTAACATCCCGCAGTTCACGTGCACTATCTAGGACATCGGCCAAATGTTTCAACTCCACACTTAGCATAGCATTTGCAGGAGTGAGGAATGCTTTCAAAACGAAATAAATGCATCAAACATTCATCCGCACAGGTGCAACTCACCGAAAACGCTCAGGTCATCAGAAGGCCTGTGGTGAGTCCCAACGAGACCTGTGTAGGCTTTCGGCTCTCCGTTGCCTCCGTTGTCAACCATCGGTGAGAGGGCACCATTACCGCCCGTCCAATTATAGTATGAAATGAAGTTGAAATTCTCGTCGAACGTAGGTTGTGATTGTTCGTGAAGGACCCGGAAGATTTGATTAACAGCTGCACGCCCTTGATAATCACGCATAGAATGCTAAATCGAAAGAAAAAAAGAGAAACACACACAATTATCATTGATGAAAGAGCTGTCGTTGGTTGCTTGGTAATATGATCTGGACAGCTTCAAAAATCCACATAGCGAATCAATTTCGTACTAGGTAGTATCCAAGGTTAAGGTGAAGGTAATGACAAAGACAATGAACTCTACCTTGCATTCGAATACAACCGAATTGTTGACCGGACTATGAAAGGTTAAACCATTCAACTTCGGAACATCGTTCGTCGGAACTCACGGATTCACAGTGACACCATCCGCCCAATTATTGTGAGATGGCGATAGCCCACTTTCTGGGGGCGGTTGAAATGACCCGCCTACCAGATATCAGCAAGATGCAAAAGATTGAGCAACTTGTCAACAAACAATACGGGTACTCTGCAACGTATCGGGCTTCATTATTGATGACCGCCTTGACTAGGGTGGCCAATTGCGGATCAATCGAAAGCAAAGAGTGGTAATGGGCAAACTATGTAGGATATTCATGAGTAGCACTAAAATGAGCACCATCTCGAGCACAAACTTGGTTAGCCGTGTCCCGAAGCCACTGAGCTCTGTATTAATCTATAGTATCAGACGGAAATTGTTGACAACACGAAAAACAAACGTAATGTCCTATGCAAGACTGATTACCAAGTGAATTTGACGATCATGAATCTGACTTACCCCGGTAATAATGAATGCAAGATTCTTGTTCTTGTCATCAAGAAAGGGACGAAGGATTAGTCGCGTTTATATTTTCATGATTTTGTGCTTACAGGATCGAAATACTTGACCGTGGTATCTAAATGCCGTCATTAGTCCTCCAAATCCTCCAAACGTGCTGTCAATGGTCCAAATGAATCACCAAGTGTATTCGGAAACGTGTTCTCAAACAGCCTAGCAATATCAGGATCCTTGAGCAGAGAGTTCATGTCTTCAATGACTTTCTAAGAGATTCAACTTGCCATAAGTGGAATATCGTGAACATGGAAAAGGAAACGTACTTCGACAGCCGAACTGTTGAAGGTACGACAAGCAGGAGATGGTCGCATGAATGGCAAGCCCAAAGGACCCAGTGACCGTGTACCGTGACCAGTCTAATTTCCAACAGACAGAGTTGACAGCCAGTCGACAGAACGTCGTAAGACCAACCTGGGAATAAAACGTGAAATCGGGACATTGCGCATGAGATACAGTCACCAATGTAGCGACGAACAAACGCCCGATACTAAACTTCAAGTTCATCTTCAGCATAAGCCAGATATGTTGGACAGCGGTACGAAGATGGAAGCGAGTCTGGAAGAGGGTTTCCTTTATACCCTCAGCTCCTGGATATGCATACATATATGGACTGTTGCATGTGTCGGCAGTGATGAGACCACGCAAAACGAAACTTCGGGGAATGGTGCATCACGGTTCTGGCACTAACTTCGGAGGCTATAAAACGTTCATATGCTTTTTATAGGCTTCCCAACCCTGAGACGTTCGTACTTATAACTTATAGTCTTATACTTATGCTGGATTGTAACATCACACATCGGGAGCAGCAGGTTTTCAGAAAATTTTGCTGAAAACAATTTGTAAACAATAGTTTCGGTCACAATACTGAGATTATACGGTGGCCCGAAACTACGTTTTTCTAGTTTCAGTCCACCTGAAATATCTAAGCTTCCTAGTTTTCAGGGCATCTAATTTCAGCAACGTGACCGAAACTATTGTTTTCAGCAAAATTTTCAGTTGACCTGAAAACCTGTCCATCCCGATGTGTCAGTGCGTTAGGCATGTTGTACATGTCATCTGATGTCAATATATAGGTCACCAGCCAGAGCCAGGTGATACTACACGTATATTCTGTCAACGACGTACTTATATTGAGAGATGTACGGGCCGTGATTTGATCACGAGCAAGAACGCGCCAGATACCTTCTCCTGGAGTTGGTGTTACAGTAAATTTCTCATTGCTCGCGGCAAACCAAGACTATAAAATATATCACAATAAGCAGGAGAAAATATTAAAAAAATGCTCTGGATGTAAATGGTATAGAAGTGCTGTTGTGTACGTTGAGATACAGTTTTACGTACGATAATAGAGAAAGATAATCAGATGTGCTATGCATCTTCTTGGCGCATAGATTGCTGGAAACCATAAGAGTAGCCTCAAGGTTTGTCTCTATTTTCAGCATGTAAAACATGGCTCTTGGAGACTTTTATGTCCATCTGAGCCTCGCTGGATATGGTGGTCATAGGGATATCAGCCTTGGCAGTGGCATCGAAGTCCGGGACTTGCTGCGCAACGGTATCGGTGGAGAATCTACGGCTAGCATCAGGCGGCGGATTGGTGATCATCGCAGAAGTCGGTTCCGAATCGTTCGTAATGGAGGGTGATATCAAACGAGTAGCTCCATCCACATCAGGAGGATCAGAAACGCACGGCGATGATGAACTATGTTTAGGCTCTGACACGTCCTCTCTCGAATGTTCATCTCCATTGACCGCTTCATCCGACTGATCAAACGTCCCCGTATTCTCCATGCTCAAACCACCTGTCCGAACACTATTCGCTGTCCAAAGACTCCTTTCCCTGGCCAATGAGGGAGATCCTGTACCAAGCTGATCCCTCGCACTCCACCGACTGGCCTCGCTCTCCCAGCTGCCTCTCCTGGAGCTTCTGGGTCGCAGCGCCCGAACACTAGCATCGACATCTCGTTCTTCGAGCCTGTCATCGTCTCCAACAACGAACTGACTTGTGCTCTCTGCATCCGGAAATGTAATGCTTCCACCGAAATGAGACAAAGAATCACCGATACCCCTCGCCGATGCAGTCGCAGAGTGGCCAACACCCGGACGCAGACCTGGGACCGCATACGCTGACGATGCGAGAGTTAAGACAGAGGCGTTATCTAGTGGCGGTGAAGAAGGACGAGGGTTGTTCCGTGGATGATGTGCAGTGTGTTGAGGAGCCTGCACAGAGGGTACTGCAAGCATGGGGCCTGGCTGTGGGCCGGGACTTGATGGGTGAGTGAGCGAGGAAGGACGAGAGGATGACTGAGGAAATGGGGAGAACGTAATTGAGGCTCCACTGCTGAAGAGGCCAGGATTAGTTGCCGACGAAGACGTGCGCATGTGTGGATAAAGGCGATTCACTTGAAACGGAGGCGTTATGGGTGCCTGAGCAATATGAGCCATACCATTCCCGTTCAGATCGATACTGAGTACTGTAGTGGGCTTTGTACTCGCAGCGATGCTTCTGAATGTACGAGGATCCGAAAGATATGACGAAGATGAAGGCGAAGGAGAGGGTGGTCCACTCGGAGGTATTGGTCGAACGGAGGCATCATCGTCAGCTTCTAGCACACTTGCTGGTGACCATGTTGATTCGCGAGCAAGAGAGGAGCGATCCATTGAGTTATCGTCAACATCTGCCAAATTTCTCGAATCATCATCCCCGTTCAAAGAGACCGTTTTCCGTCGAGGTATATCCAGCCTTCCTTGAGGTCGAGGTGAAGGTACAGGTATAGGGGATGACGCGATACGAGGAGCTGCTCGTGTTGAGCTTGGAACTACTCGACCTCTACCAAGCCCGAGCTCGACAGCTGTATTAGCTTTCCCCGCCCTCTTTGCTCTCCCGGTTCTAGTCAACTTACGCTGAAACCAGTTTATGATAGGTTTACTTGAACGACGTGGCACGTTCTTCTGTTGCCCAGAGTTTCCAACCTGCTTGCTTGGGACATCCTTCGCCTGCTGGACTGATTGGCCCTTTGGTGAAGAGAGTTTGATGGATTGCTGTTTGGACGCATCTGCTAGCATGGTGCCAACTTTTGAAGTATGGGTGGTGGACGCTGCCATTGGATGCAGAAACTAAAGTAGGAAAGATATGACAGGTTGGTGGCAACAATAGAAGCGACAAGTCTGCAGTAAGTATGCAGTGCAGTCACTGCAGTGCGCATTATGAATCATGACCCCACTGATGTTATTGAACCAATATTTCATAGTACATACTCGCTCTCCCTTAATACAATACAAATTCAATAGTACATAGCCTTGATTTACCAATCCATCTTTCTTGCCGTGCTCGCCGCCCCAACTGGTATTTTGGTTCCTTTATACCCAAAACCATCCAACCATGACCACAGTTGAGATCTCCTCTGTTCAAATGCTGCAATCGATGACTCCTTCTCCATTGTCAGTGCGATGTCATCCAGCCCGTTTAATAGGCAGTGCCTGCGGAATGGATCGATGACAAACGGGATTGGGGCTTTCCCATTAGGCCTTTGCACTTCTTGCTTCTCAAGGTCCACCTCTAGCTCTAGGCCCGCTTCGGCATCCTCCGCTAACACGCGACACTCCGCTTCAGACAAAGAGATAGGGAGCATACCATTCTGCATCGAATTGTTGCGGAAGATATCAGCAAAGCTGGGGGCAATGACACATCGTATCCCAAAATCGTTCCTAAAGCCGACTTGTGGGTTAGATGCGAGTGCGCTGCAAATAGATGAAAGGACCTACAGACTCCACGGCGCATGTTCACGAGAACTGCCGCATCCAAAGTTCTTTCCAGTGCACACAAGGATCTTGGCTTTGTTGTAAGGGGGCCGATTGAGAACGAAATCGGTGTCCTTGCCAGTACGAGGATCTTTTCGAAGACCGAAGAACAACGCATCAGCCAGGCCTGTCCGTTTTAACGTCTTCAAGAATTGCTTGGGAATAATCATATCCGTATCAACGTTATCCATGTGCAAAGGAGCCGCGATTCCTTTCCAAACGATGAAATTCGGGACGCTCGAGCTCGTTCCTGTCGGAGGCAGTGGCTTAGATGAATATAACTCATTTGTGGATGGCTGATCATCCGCTGCAGCTGGCGTTGGTAGGGGATCGTCCATGAAATCGAATGCGCTGGCTGTTTTCAATTGAGGTCCTGCAGCGACCCGCGCGTCAGCCTCCACACCCATAAATTTCCGCACATCTGTTAATTTGCCAGTAATGGCAGCCGCAGCAGCCATGGCGGGACTAAGTAAATGAGTACGCCCCCCGGCCCCCTGACGGCCTTCGAAGTTACGATTACTGGTGCTGGCACAGCGTTCTTGGGGCGCCAACTGATCGGGGTTCATACCCAAGCACATTGAACAACCCGCCTCACGCCAGTCGAAACCTGCGCGTTTAAAGATTACATCGAGGCCTTCTGCTTCGGCGTGTTGCTTAATGAGTCCAGAACCAGGAACTATCATGGCATGTACCCCAGGTGCCACTTTGGCATCTCGACCGGCAGCCAAAACGATCTTCGCAGCAGAACGGAGGTCCTCAATACGACTGTTCGTGCAAGATCCAATGAAAACCTTGTCAACATGAATTTCCTGCATAGGAGTATTGGGAGCAAGACCCATATATGCCAAAGAACGCTCCGCCGAAGCACGCTTGCCAGCATCAGTCATAGTTGAAGGGTCTGGTACGAATCCAGTGATGGGTACGACATCCTGTGGGGAGGTGCCCCACGTCACAGTGGGAACGATGTCCGAGGCAGGGATAATAACTTCGATATCGAACTTCGCATCTGCGTCCGTTTTTAGAGACCGCCAATAAAGAACAGCTCGATCCCATGCCTCTCCCTTGGGAGCAAGAGGACGGTTCTGTAGGTATTTGAAGGTTACGTCATCCGGAGCGACCATTCCAGCACGGGCACCAGCCTCAATGCTCATGTTACAGACACTCATGCGTGCTTCCATGCTGAATCCGCGGAAGACGGATCCCGCGTACTCAATGACACAGCCTGTACCTCCTGCTGTGCCAATGACGCCGATGATGTGTAAGATGACATCTTTCGAGGTGACACCTTCAAGCAACTCTCCGTCAACCGTGATCCTCATGTTTTTAGCCTTTTTCTGCAAAAGGGTCTGCGTAGCAAGAACGTGCTCGACTTCTGAGGTGCCGATACCGAATGCAAGAGATCCAAAAGCGCCGTGGGCTATGGTACAAACATGAAACCAAGGATCGAACGGAGAATGCAAAACGGTCCTCACTTGATGTATGAGAATCACCACAGACGCAAGTAATTCCAGGCAGCTACGGCACCATTACAAAACAGTCTGACATCAAACGGTCAAATAACGCACAGTGAAGCCTTGTTCCGGACCAATAATGTGAACGATTCCTGTCCCAGCCATCATTAACAGACACGATACAAGTTGCACACTGCCCTTACCTTGACGCCTATCATTCATTCCAAAATACGACAATTTGAAATCCTTGATATTTTCTTCAAGAGCAATACATTGAGCACGCGATTCGGGCTCAGAAATGAATGACGCGACGTTGATGAAGTTCTTGCGTGAAACGGTCCTATAAATCAATACCTAAGCTGTATTCCCGATCTTGACACGGTGTAGGCACGTACGGAACGTTGTGATCCACGGTAGCCAAAGTACAATCGGGCCGGCGAACTGGTCTACCTGCAGTTCGACTGAGCAAAAATGCATCAGCATACTATGCAGATTGATTAACTGGTACTGACAGGCCATCAAATGCTTGCGGACTGGTGACTTCGTGAACGAGATGGCTATCGATGCACATCATGAGAGGTTCTACACGGAACATACTATACATACCGATCAATGTAGATCAGCGAGAGCCCATCGTCGTTCACATCGCTGCAGAATGAGTGTGAGTGGTCGGCGCCAAAATCACGATGCATCGCACACGCACACGACGTGATCATCCCATATTTTGTCGTAAAGAGTGCGGGGGGCAGAAACGGGGGCTGGCATTATGTCTATTAGAGGAGCTGGTGCACCTGCTGCCTTTTGACTTGTGAGTTTCGGACGCGGATCGGGCAGTGATCGGCCGAACGGCTTTAGAAGCCATCGGGCCAATCGGAATGGTGACATTTATTTGCATTGACTGCCGACCTCTGCCGACGCGATCAGAGCCGAAAGATCAAATTTTGTTAAGAGTACATCATAACGCATATCGGGACTGGCCCCTGAGTCATGCATTATGACAATTATGCGGTACAGTATCCCTAGTGGCACAAGCGCCAAAACCCCGACTCTTTCTTACATGTTCATTATGACATTCATAAACATAATATCGTTGTATTACATGTTTCAATGAAATGTATCTAGGTTGCTACATTCATAGCTGATGTTTGTTCAACTTGGGTACCATCCAATGACACTTTTTTGCTAGGCAATCCCTCAGGGTGTGGTTCCTCCATTGCTTTGCACTTGCCCTTCAAGACTGTGATAGCGTCCGAGCAACATCTGAGTTGTCCAAGGGAATTATTTGCATATTTTTGTTAAGTTCTGAGCTGGACAAAGGAAGTTGTCAGAATTCTGGTCAAACCTAGTCGATATCGGTCAAAGGGAGAAGGGAAGACCAAAAACAGGAAAGGAAACCTGGAGGGATTCTGGGGCAGAGTCCACTTGATGTTATGCACCAAGTGTAAGGGGAACAGAAAGGACTTGGCTTCTGTTGAGATCTGCTGCACCGTGAATACATGTTTCGACACTGTTTGATGCAGTGTGTTATTTATAGCACACTTTGTGATGCATATGTTCCCCTTATCAATTATCCCTTTATCACTTCCCTTTCTTCTATATACCATTGTCATGCTCACAGTATATATATATGACATAGTAGACACATACACCTCAGTCTGTTATACACAGACTGAGGTGAGTAGATATTATTTCATTGATTGCTTATGGTTACTCACTATACTGCTTGTAGATTACTCGTGTATTCTAGGTATAGTAGTAACTCTAATAAAAGTCCATTATACACAGACTGAGATTACTTGTGGATTCTAGGTTGGATCCCTACAGGTTATGGGCCACAGATATCCCTCCTAGCCACTTGACGATTTTGTGCTTTGTCATATTTTTTGATTGATTGGCGGTGTGATCATTATCTTATCTTATCGTGCATGCATCAACAAATTGGGCATGTTTAGGGTGTAGCACAGGTCACACCATGGGTAAAATTTCACATACCGCACCTGCACCTGCCAACACCGCACCTGTCCTAACACCGCAACTGCAGTGACAGGTTTTTACCACGGTCTGTCGTGAAACACTGCAGGTGTGACACTGAGTGTATACACCATGGTTTTCACAATATTTTTGCCTTGTATTCGATGTTCTATATTGTTGAACATCCTGTATTTGTATTGTATAACTCCCTGACTAAGTTAACTACACCCCCTGCGTTCAATACCTAAGGTACAGATTTTTTTAAATTTGAATAATGCATGTTACCATTTCCATTCCTTGATTTACATTCACATGCAAATAAAAACACTGCTCAAGATGAGCAACAGAGGGATTTATTGATTGAATAATTTTATACAAATAGTACAATACTTAAAAAAAAAAACCCATCTCGCCGTGAGTGAGACAGTGTGGGGTGAGGTGTGGCAGTACTCCTCCCCCCATGTTGTGGAACCTGCTCATTCTGTCCAGCCCCTCCCCCTCCCCATTGCCTTCAGTTCCGCTGTTTGTTCGTTCCCCCTGTGGTTCGTTTTGCCCATTGCTCCAGCTTCCCATTGTCCTCTTCATGTCCATGCCATTGTTATACCCATTGTCCTGTCTCTCGTCCCTTGGTGTCCCCATCCATTAGCACCCCCCATCCACCCCGCAAGCAGTTGTTTGTGGTGGCAGTGGTGGGTGCTGGGTCATGGTGGTGTCCTGGTGGCCAGTTGCCCTCGTCATTGCTCCTCGCTTCCACCCTGTGAGCCTGTGGGGCTGGGGGTGGGTTGTGCATCATTCGGTTGTTCTTGGGCCCTGACACTCATCAGTTGTACAAAAAAGAAGGAAAAAACTTACAGAGACATCGGTGTCAACATCTCCTCAGCCCTCGTTCCCACTCCCCTCGTCTTTCGTCAGCCTGTCCCCACTGTCATCTCCCCTCATCCCCTGTAAGGGCGAAAAAAACACCTGGGGTATCGTCGTTTGGGCCCCCATTGTTCCCCCTTTGCAGCTGGCCCTTCCTCATTGCCTTTGTTCCCACTGTTTGTTCATTCCCCCTGCAGTTCGTTCTCCATGTTGCTTGAGCTTCCCATTGTCCTTGTCATGTCCATGTTGTACCCATTGTCAGCCCTTCTCTCGTTCCCTGGTGTCCCCGTCCATTAGCACCCTTCCATTCACCCTGCGAGCAGTTGCTCGCAGCAGTGGTGGTGGGTGCTAGTTCATGGTGGTGTCCTGGTGGGCAGCCCCTCCCCTCATCGTTGCTCATTGCTTCCAGCCCATGAGCAGTGATGGTGGTGGTGATGGTGGTGGCTGGCGTTGTCATCCCCATCCCCATTGCTCCCTGTTTCCACCCTGCGAGCAGTCGCTCATGGCAGCAGTTGGGGGTGCTGCAGTGCTGTGGTGGTGGTGGTGGTGGCCATCATTTTCATTGTCGTGGTAGTCGCATCGTTGTAAGTGAGTTAAAACCTGTAAATAATGAAAATAAAGTTAGTTGAATAAGGAAAAACAAGATATGAACAAAGAAAAACATACCTGGGGACCCAAATGACAATAAACATTGTTTGGGCCCTGTTTCATTTGCTTCATGTCATTTGCCAGTTGTTTAGAACCTAAAAAACAGTCAGTTGAAAAGTAAAAGTACAGTTGAAATGATGATGATTGATGGCCGGCAACTTCCACAACTGGTGACTTAAAATACCCGTTAATAACCATGACACTGTCAAAATGGGTATGGTATGCCACAGGTATGGCATTTCGGCAACCGTACCCATACCCGTCAAACCTGTCACCTATTTACCGCAGGTTGACCTGCACCCATGCTTTACCCTAGGTGTGTTCCATCTCTTTGTGCCATACTCTCGTCTTTCCCCATCCCATCTTCCAATTCTTACTTTCCACCTTGTCAAATCATGACTGTACCCCTGGAAAATAATCCCCCCTCTATTTCTCTTATACGACTCTCTATGCAATATTCCAGGGACAAGCTTGACAAGCTCAAGTCCAACTACAAAGACTGGAGTGAGGACATTACCATCACCTTGTCTCTGAATGGGCTATTCAAATACATTACGGGTGACATAGAGCAGCCTCCAGATACTGAGCCATGGGCTTTGTCCAATTGGAAGGCAAATTCCTGTTTAGCATACGCTGTCCTTGCATCTAGAGTGGCACCTTTGAAACACTCTTTCTTGAACCCCTTGAAGTCTGCTAAAGAAACCTGGGAAAGTATCTGAGAACGTCACCAGAAGGAAGGGCCTGTCAGGCAAGTCACTTTATTGCAATAGGCACTTACTATTCAGTGCACAAAGGAAACACCTCTCCCGGAGATAGCTGAGCATATCTGCATACTTATTGAGTGAGCATTCACTATGGGTACCGTTACCTCTGATCTACTGTGTTGTATTGCACTCCTCAACTCTCTCTCTTCTCACTTTCCCCATGCTCGTTCCATCATATCCCGTGACATTGCAGCAGCTACAGTGTCTGCGCCATATACTTCCAAGAATATTCACCGTTTCTTAGAGAATGAACAGTCCCTTCTGGAGAATGATGCACGAAATAATCCATCCTCTCTTGCACTCACAGCGACCTCCCGGCCAGCAAAATTCTCTGGGTCCATCATTTGTAGTAATTGCAAGCACCCAGGGCACACTACTGAGTACTGCATCTTGAAAGGAGGGGGGATGGAGGGTAAGACCATTGAGGAGTCAAAGACGGTGAGGAGGAAGGCATATGATGCAAAGAAGTCTGGTCCCAAGCCTCTCAAGCATGTGTCAAAGGTTCCCATTACCATGAAGGACAACAATGGCCAGGTGTTCACCATCATGATTGACTCCAGCACTCTAAACAATGCCGAGGCTGTTATGTGCGAGCTTGCTGGCTTAGCTAGTGACCCACTTCCCAGCACATCTATTGACAAGGTTGAATATGAGGGGTGGCTCACAACCAAGGAGGAGTTTACCACATCTATAGACTGGGCTGATAATAATACCCCTGTCAACAAGGACACTTTTGCAGTCACCCCCCTCAATCAGTCCTAACATACAACTATCTCACTCGACGACCACCCATTCTATGTCAACACAGGTGCGACGGTTCATATCACACTGGACTGTACTGATTTTCTTACACTACGCGCCATTTCACCACGTCACATATGAGGCATTGGTGGATCCTCCATCTCAGCTATCGGTATGGGGGACATAAAACTCTGAATTGCTCGAGGTGCCTCTATCATCTTACGCGACGCACTCTACATTCCCAATACAGTCTGCTTAATCTCAGTCAGCTCACTCACGAGGGACTCTAACATTGTTGCTCATTTTGATGACTTGTCATGCTGGATCACCAATAAATCTACTGGTGCCCACATAGCCCAAGGCACTCTCCGCTCGGGCAAGAAGCTGTACTCTCTCACCCTTCAGTCAGGGTTGGCAGAACATGCCCTCACCGTCCACTCCATGCCCAATATTGTCACCTGGCACAACCATCTTGGACACGTGAACTACCAAGCGTTACAGGACATGGCTAGAAGAGGGACAATTGCAGGTACACCTGCACAGTCCTCTTTCAAACCCCCCAAATGCGAATCTTGCATTCTTGGAAAGCAGACTCGCACTCCTGTTCCTAAGAAACACACAGAAGAGGAGGGCCATAGAGCTAAGCAGAAGCTGGAGAAAGTGTGGGTAGATTTGTCGGGACCACACGCTGTAAAGTCACGATCTGGAAATTTGTACATTATGAATATTGTGGACAATTTTACTTCTCATCCATGGTCCATACCGCTTAAGAGCAAAGATGATGCATATCCAGAGTTAAAAGCATGGGAGCTGATGCATGAAAAAGAAACACAATTGCAGGTTGGGATGCATATTACTGACAACAGAGAGTTGAAATCAGACATGATGGATGCATGGCTTAAAATGTGTGGAACCAACCATAGGTTTATAGCCCCACACACTTCAGCGCACATTGGACGGGTCAAGTGGATGCATTGAACACTGATGGGAAAGGCACGTTCCATGCGCATCCATGCAAACTTACCACCTTACCTCTGGGACGAGCTGTACCTGACTGCATCACACCTTCACGCCAAAACTACCACATGTTCATTGCAAGGTACTACACCTTGGGAGATGTGGCATGAGCAAAAACCAGACTACTCCTATATGAGAGAGATTGGGTGCAAGGCATTCATCTTCATTCAGAACCAGAATAATCCCAAGATCAATCAAATGTGTCCTCATTGGCTACAAACCAAAATCCAAAGCATATTGTTGCTATCATCATGGGACTGGAAAGATCTACAGCTCATACCATGTCAGATTTATCGAGAGTCATGACAGTCCCATACCTGTACCATCTGCGGCTCCAAATCCTTCCCTGGACTGTACTATGTCTGAACCATTCCAGGGTGACAAATACCTTCACTGCAGTCGATTTTGATCATGATGATAATAACAACGTACAGGAGATGACACCTCCCATTGAACCACCATTAGAAGAAACACGTACCGCACATGCACCTGATGTTCCACCTGAAAATGTTGGCCCTAGCAGATCCTTGAGAATGCCAATACCCACAGCCAAACACCCAAGTGGTGGACCACTTACTAACAGACTCAATAATGCGATACATGACTCCCAGAATGCATTAAAACACAGCATGTGGAATGGAAGAAAATCCTTGAGACTGCATAACATTGTTGCTTCCAATCGATCACCCACCGATCATGATCAAGTGATGTCATCTCCCAATCATGATCGACTCAAGACGCTTTGGGAATCATTTGACAACCTTGCACTCAGGGGTGAGGCGCATCAATTATATGCCCTGATCTTGGAAATGTCGGAGATAGATCCGGAATCACTTCAATTCGAAGATGACCCACGTACTTGGGATGAAGCACAGAACTCAACCAATGCCAAACATTGGGAGGAGGGCTATCATGATGAACTCAAGTCATTGCAAGATATGAATGTATATAAACTCATCCCACGTGACTCAGTACCATCTGGGCGCTGCATATGTAAAGGTTGACTGGTATTTCACATCAAGTGGGATGAGAATGGAACTCCAGTTTGTTGGAAGGTATGCCTTGTCTTTAAAGGTTTTGAACAGATATTTGGCAAGGATTACACAAAGACCACCTCACCTACCACGCGCATGGAATCTTGGCAAATTCTCTTACATATTGCTGCCTCACTCAGTTGGGATGCACAACAAATTGATGTCAAGACTGCTTTCCTCTATGGACTTTTACCAGCCAATGAAATTCAGTATATGGAACAACTGGCAGGTTTTGAGGAATTAGGAAAGGAGGATTGTATAAGGGCAACCTCAGCCTCTAGCAAAGGGAAATCTGAAGTTAAAATTATACTACATATTACAGGGATTGGGGATGCACCTAGCAAAGGGAAATCCAAAGAGAAAACTCTAAGGATCCCTTTGCCGATGCCCAGTATATGTGAAGACAACAAAAATCAAATAATAAATAGAAAAGGCGGAGATAGGCAGATCAAGGCCGCTGAATGACATCATACCAAGGGGTAGATGTCGGAAGGGTGCTCCGCCTCTAAATATAAAACTGTCAACATGCACAAACATGATAGAAAGGGAAATTAGTAATAAAATCCAGAAAAATCATAGAAAATGAAGAATAGAAGGAAATGAAGTGAGGAAAAATATAGAACGAATGTAAAAAATAGGAGAAACACACAGGGCACCCCCCTAGTCCCCCTAGTCCCCTTACATCACCCCCTCTCTAAGATGCATTGCCCTGATGCATTTGAAATCGCATACGACCAAAGTCCGTGACTTGAATGCAACGTGGTGCAGCAGTGTGCCATCGGTGGAATTCCTTGACTAACCGAGGGGCATTCATGTCAGACTCTTCAACCCATGAGTTCTCCTCATACCCATAACCCTTCCAATACACCAAATACTGGAGTTTTCCTCGACGCAACTGGCTGTCCAAGATTGACTCGACTTTTGTATTGGGGTTCTCCCTCAATCACTGTAGGCGGTGGTGGTGGGTGTGAATGGCATCCCGGGAATGGATCTGGGGGAGCTGGAAGGAGTTTGACGACATGGAAGACTGGGTGGAGTCTGGACATGGAGGCTGGGAGGCATAGACAATAGGCATGCATTCCAACACACTTGACGATGGGGAAAGGTCCCAGGAAGTGATGAGCAAGTTTCTTGGATGGACATGTAGTGGAGATGTCACTGGAGTCAAGATAAACTCGATCACCAACCTTGTACTGAGGGGTCAGAGAATGGTGTTGGTTGTAAAAGCATGCCATGTCGTCCTTTGCCTTTGCCTCCTCCAAGCTATCCCACATGTGTTCTGTGAACTCATTCACCATCTCGATGTGTGAGGGAGTTTGGCGAGGTTCAAATCCCATGCATGGATGTTGTCCAGTGTCTAAGAGGAAAGGGGTCTGTTGAGTGGAAGCATGGACACGGTTGTTGTATCCAAACTCGGCCAAGGGGAGAAGATTGTCCCAATTGTCCTGGCATTCATTGACAAAGATGCAGATGTACTGCTCCTGTTCCTGGTTGACTCACTCAGTCTGGCCGTCAGTTTGTGGGTGATAAGCGGTCAAAGCAAGGAGTTTGATTCCCAGGAGTCGGTACAGCTCGTGAGTGAACTCTGCCATGAACTGAGGGCCACGATCAGAGAGGAAAGCACCAGGAAGTCCATATAATTTCCACACATGGTGGAGGTAGAGTTGGGGGCACCCAGGGCACTGACAGTGGTGTGAGTGGGAATGAAGTGAGCACATTTTCCCACTGAATCAACTGTGCACATCACCACATCAAACCCATTCGACTCTGGCAACTCCACCACAAAGTTGATGCTGACAACATCCCAATGACTCTCTGGAACAGGAAGAGGGTGTAGCTCACCAATGGGTTTGCGATGAGGAATATTGGTGCATAAGCAAAGGTCACAAGTGCAACAATACTGAC
The DNA here is from genome assembly GCA_026075535.2 of Tricholoma matsutake. Classification (NCBI taxonomy): domain Eukaryota; kingdom Fungi; phylum Basidiomycota; class Agaricomycetes; order Agaricales; family Tricholomataceae; genus Tricholoma; species Tricholoma matsutake. Next base: position 6,930,386 of record AP026543.1, on the reverse strand, counting down.
CAATGAGCTGTGACATTTGCAGCCACCAATAATTCCGTGAGGTGAGCTCCAAGGTCTTCCAGTGTCCAGGATGACCAGCAATCTGTGAGTCATGGTGTTGGGATATGATGCACCAGCAAAGGTCTGGGTCATTGGGGACGTAGATGCGATCCCTGAAATACAACAAGTCCTCTTTTTCAGCCCACTCTGCCACACGCAAGGAAAGGGTGGATCCCTTCCTCAGTTCTTTAACAGCTCGGGCAACAACATACTCATGTAAGCCGCTACAGTTTGCGCAATGAATGTCATGTAGGATGTCCCACTCCTTGCCCTGGGGTGCGATGCCTTCCAGTGCCCAAATGGTGAACAGGTCTGGCTGCAACAACACAATGTTTTGATTGTCATCACTGCCATCCCCATGGTCTGCACATCAGGAGAGGGCATTGGTCTTCCCCATGCTGCGACCCGGATGGTGGTGCAAGGAGAGGTCGAATCTGGATAGATACAGGGACCAACAAGCTTGACAACAGTTCAATTTCTTGGCCGTCATAAAGTACTCAAGATTCTTGTGATCCATCCAAATTTCCACCTTGTTTTGGGCACCCTCGAGGAAGTGTCGTCACTCCTCAAGCGCACACATTATTGCCAACATCTCCTTGTCATGGATCTCGTAATTTCACTGTACAGCACTAAGGCTTTTGGAGTAGAATGCAACAGGATGCCACTTCTGGTCCTCTGGAGACTGCTGAGACAACATGGCGCCCGTCGCAAAGTCAGAACTGTTGGCTTCTACATGAAAAGGACGTGAATCGTCAGCAAAGGTAAGAATGGGAGTGGAATTGACCATCTCCTTAAGCTTTTTGAATGCCTCCTGTTGTGCATTATCCCACCTCCATGCCTCCTTTCCTGTCAAGTTGAACAGTGGTCATGCATGATGTGAGAAATCCTTGATAAAATGCCGATAGAAATTGATGAAGCCCAGGAAAGACTGCACCTCTTTCTTGTTTGTGGGCATCGGCCAAGCTGTGACCCCGTTCACCATGATAGGATCCATCTCCACCTGACCCTCTGAGATAATCAGGCTGAGGTACTCAATCTTGGTCTTCTCAAACTCGCACTTGTCCTGACAAAGGTAGAGTTTGTACCGTTGAAGCCGTTCTAGGACGAGGCGCGTGATGTGATGGTGCTCTTCAACCATGCGAGTGAAGATGAGGATGTCATTGAGATAGATGCAGACAACACCTTCGAGGATGAGGTTGTGGAAAATGTCATTCATCATGGTCTGAAAGGTGGCAGGACTATTAGTAAGGCCAAAGAACATGACAAGCAGTTCAAAAAGACCACGGTTGGTACAAAAGTCTGCCTTCCACTCATCTCCCTCCTTTATCCTCACATTATTGTAGCCCCAATGGATGTCGAGCTTGGTGAAGTATTGGGCTCCATGGAGCTGGTTCATGAGTTCAGAGATGAGAGGTAATGGGTAGCAATTTTTGACCGTGATGTTGTTGAGCCTTCTGTAGTCTTGAACTGGTTGAAGTGAGCCATCCTTCTTCTTGACAAAGAAAAAGGGAGAGGCCATGGGTGACTTCGATGGTTGAATATGTCCAGAGGCCAGGTGCTCATTGATGAACTGGTCAAGCTGTCATTGTTCTTCAGGAGAGAGAGGATAGACCTTGCAGGATGAAGGGGTTGTACTGGGGGTGAGTTCAATCATGTGATCCCATGGCTTGCATGGAGGGAGAGAGTCAAACGATTCCTTGGAGAACACATCTCCAAACTCATGGAGATGAGGGAGCAAGGAATTAGTAGAGGATTTAGCAGCATTGTTTTTGTGGAAGGCCTTGGCGAGGCGTTGGGATATGTTCGATGTAGCACACACCTCATGCGATGGACAAATTGCAGTGTAGAAGATCTGATCACCTTCCTCCACTTCCTCTGGCTCCTCCTCATCATCATCTGAGTCTGGCATCAGATCAGGAACCCCTTCCAACTCCACTTCAGGTATAGGCAGGGGTCCGGCATGACACTTCTGAGTATGTCGTATTGCAGCCTTCTGTCCACGATGTTCTTGCCTGGCTTCTGTGAAACAAGTATGACAGCGGGATGGACATTGGCTCATGGTAACCTCCCCGGTACACCAGTCAACCTCTGGGTTATGGTCTCAAAGCCACGGATAGCCCAAAATCACCTTTTGCTTTCCTAATTGAGTGACAGCAAAAAGGGCATGCTCACTATGATCTTTGTAACAGAGGACCAGGTCTACAACCTCTCGGATGGCACCAGCTTTGTTTGGGGACCCATCCACATTATACACAGGTATTGGACGCGAGAGTGAGCAAGTATTTAGGCAATGTTGTTGTGTGAGATGGGCATCGATGAAGAGACTGGTCACACCAGAGTCCAGGAGCACAGAGACACCGAGTATCTGTCCAGTGTTGGTTGTCTGCAGTTTGATTGCTAGGTTCAAGGAATGTGTAGAGGGAGTGGACACAACAATATATTTGCGTGGTAGTTTATGCTCCCATGATTTAATTTTGGGGTGTGGAGCAGAAGGAGAGATGGGAAGAGCAGGTATGTCTTCAGCCAACTTCGAAGGGTCAGAGAGGGGAACAGTCACAGAAATGGATTCATTCTCCGGGGATTCAACTGACAAGACTTCAAAGTGGTTATGGACAGGCAGTGAGGGCATACGATTCACTCGCTGCGAATAGAAAAATCCTGCTCCTCTACAACTTCTGACTTGATCTCCTCTGCAACCTGATCCTTCACTTCCTCAACATCTACAAGTGCCAACAAGTCTTGGAGGAGTTCATCTCACCCCTCGGGGGTGAGCATGTGGATATCCTGACAATGGGGACATGCTCCAGCCCTGTGCCCAGTTTCCCCACAGTGGTAGCAGAGATCCAACCTACGTGCATGGCTGTGGGCTGCATCAACATCCATTGGTACTGGGTCATTGATGGCTGGTGTGGGAGTCTGATGAACAGGAATGGGGTTAAGGCAGGGAAGGGTTCAATTGAAGGTGTAGGGCACGTGAGTGGTAGTTGGAGCATGGAATGCAGCATTAAATGCTGCATTTGTGAGTCGGTTCTCATCACAGAGTGAAGCAGCTTCATACCAAGCATAGATATCATCGTCCGCTGGGCACCCTTCCAACATCTGTGCAATCTGGTCCTGAATTTCTCGATTGAGGCCCCATCAGAACTTCACCACCACTGGTAGCCCACTCCCATATCCTGCCATGTCCACCAAATCCTTAAACTCATCGATATAATCGTCCATGGATCGATGCGCCTGGTGGTAAGAGGATGACTCGAGTCGTGTCACTGCTTGGTGGCACTCATTGAGGGGGCAAAAGTGGCGTACAAACTCGGCTCAAAAGTCACCCCAAGTGGAGAAAGGTAGAGAACCGAGTTCTTTAGTTTGATGCAGAATATGGTCCACATAGAGATAAGCGCATTCAGATTTCATGTATGTGAAGGCCCAATAAATTTTTGCAGCCTCGTCGACAAATTGATGCAACTGGAGACTGATGTATAACTCACAGGAATTAAAGAATGCATGTCCCTGCGCACATGCACCATTAAATTCAGTGGGGGGAGACGGTTTGATCTGGGCGCACTCTTTAGTGGGCACGTTTGGCAGTATGTCATTGTTGGGTGCACTTGGAGTTGCAATGGGGGGAATATTGGTCATAGGGTTAGTCTGGAGGGTCCTGACAAAGCTTTCAATCATAGATTTAAGCGAATCAATTGGCGTGTGTATTCCGGAAACATTGCTTTCAAGCATGTCAAGGCGCTCTGATGCGTCCATGTCGCTAGGGGGCACGTTTGGTGAAAATGGCAGCACAGTAAAGATGAGACTGTCTGGAACAGTGTGTAGGGAGTCTGTGGAGCTTTGGGAAGTGTCATCCACTCCATACCTGCCTATCTTGGGCAGTGCGTTCGCAATTTTGGGCCTTAGGGGAGAGTTTTCTACTATAAGGGCAACCTCAGCCTCTAGCAAAGGGAAATCCGAAGTTAAAATTATACTACATATTACAGGGATTGGGGATGCACCTAGCAAAGGGAAATCCAAAGAGAAAACTCTAAGGATCCCTTTGCCAATGCCCAGTATATGTGAAGATGACAAAAATCAAATAATAACCTAAAAATAGAAAAGGTGGAGATAGGCAGATCAAGGCCGCTGAATGACATCATACCAAGGGGTAGATGTCAGAAGGGTGCTCCACCTCTAAATATAAAACTGTCAACATACACAAACATGATAGAAAGGGAAATTAGTAATAAAATCCAGAAAAATCATAGAAAATGAAGAATAGAAGGAAATGAAGTGAGGAAAAATATAGAACGAATGTAAAAAATAGGAGAAACACACAGGGCACCCCCCTAGTCCCCCTAGTCCCCTTACAGATTGGGTGTGGGAATTACAACAAGGACTTTACAGTATGAAGCAGAGCAGACACATCTGGAACCAAACGCTAAATGCACAGATGATAGATAACCTGGGGTTTTACCAGGCTTTCGTGTGAATCCTGTGTTTATTATTGAAAGACTGATTCTGGCACCATTATAGCAGCTGTACATGTTGACAACGACTTATCAATTGCCAGTCAAAAAGAGGAGAATGAGCATTTCAAGAATCAGATGTGGGAGGTTTGGACAATTTCAGAGCTTGTGACAGCGCATTTTGTAGTAGGCATTGCCATTTTCTGCAATCAGGAGTGCAGGATGGTTGCATTATCGCAGGCAGCACTGATTGACAAAATTGTTTCTCAATTTGGTCAGACTGATGCCAACCCTTTATCTGCACTGATGGAACCAGGTCAGAAGTTGCGTTGCATTGAGTGCACCACTTTCTCTCCACAGGAGCAGACAAAACTAACCATGCTACCCTATCGCTCATTGGTTGGCTGTTTATTGTACTTTGCGATCTCGCCCTGACATCTCATTCATGGTTCAGCAACTTTCCCAATTCCTTGACTCATACTCTTTTGAGCATTGGTGTGCTGCATTATGTCTCATATGTTACCTTAAAGGGACATGCGATCTCAAACTTCACTTGGGAGGGGATAATCTGATCTCATTACTGGCATACACTGACTCTGACTGGGTGAGTTGCCTGGACACTTGTTAAGAACTGATCCTGGAAGGTACATCGGAATCTGATCAGACCCTGCAGGTGTTGATAGTGGAAGGTTGTCGGGTCATGGCAGATTCTGTGGAAGGGGAAACAGAAAGGACTTGGCTTCAGCTTGTAAGAGGTTGCACCCTCAGTCACCTCGTCTGGTGTCCTAATCTCAAGATGAAGGTTTGGAGGTAGAAGCAGGGAAGTGCAGGTAAATGTGGGGAGGAGTACGGAGGGACTTGGGTTAAGTTCAGATGAGATTAGAACTTCAGAGGAAGACTAGAGGTCGAGTAAAAGGGAGTTCAGACTCTTAGCGGACTGAGGTAGGAGTAGAAGGAGATTTAGATTGGCAGGTTTAAAGTTGAGTCTATGTCGATATACAAACTGAGGAATACAAGGCAAAACTAACTAAGCTTAAATACTGTTGTCTGGAATAAAGGCAGAATGGAAACAAAGACTGCGGCAGTGTCTTGACTGCATAGATAAATTACTTCATGGGAGCCGCACAGGAATCCATAGTCAAATTTGCAAAAGAGATGGCAGCCTTGGGAAGGCAGCCATGGGTGCTGTACAAGGTGGTCTGGTGCACAGAAGACTGCAGTGTGGGCAGTGCAAGGCGGCCGGGAATGAAAGCGGGAAGAGTAGATGAATGTTGGGTTCGACGTGCAGAAAAGGGTCAGATGGATGTGGGTTCCGATTGGGTGAGGAACAGTTCTTGACAGTATTTCCCCCTTAGTGCCGAGCCTATGAGGCACATGAGTGTTTGAGTCTGAATAAGGAAGTTGGTTGAATTTCCGAATGTGGTAGTTGGTTGGAAAATTTTCACGTTCTTTCCTACCCCCATCACCTATCAATTATGTCCCCCCCAGCAGTCTCTGCGCAAATCAAATTGGCCATGATGAGGGCCCAACATGAACAGAGGGAGCGGGCGCTGAAGGAGCAGATGGAAAGGGAGATGAAGGAGCTGGAGGAAGCAGCAAGGGAGGAGGAACACTGGGTGCAGGAGGTGCAAAAGGCAGCAGAGGAGGCTGCAAAGGCTGAGGAGGTGCACCAGGCAGAGGTGAAGAAAAAAGAGGCAGTGGCCGCACGATGAGCGGAAAAGAAGCGGGCAGCTGTGGCTGTGGGTTTGGAGGACGAGGCTGAGGGGAGCAAGTCCCCGAAGAAAAAGAAAGTTGCCAAGTCGAGGGTGCGAGTGGGGTCAGAGGAGTCGGAGGGTCCGGTGCAGGTGCAGGTGGCTTTGCCCTGCAAAAGGTGCATCTTTATCTTCTTTTTCCGTATTCTTTTACTGACAAATGGCCTAGATGCAAGTATCAAAAAATTGCTTGCTTCAAGATGGGCGTGAAGGGATGTGTGTGCAATAACTGCATGTGCATCAAACACAAGTGCAAGGAGGTAGTGTGGGAGGGGCAGGAGGCCCCTGCAGCAAAAATGGCGGGAATGATGGGGTTGATGGGGATTAGTGGGGAAAATGCGGAGATGATGCAGCAGATGATGAAGATGATGAAGAAGGGATTTGCTGAGGTGGCAACTGCGGTGTGGGAATCGATAGGGGAGATCCAGGACGCATTGGACCCAGAGTGGGTGGAGGACGAAAGCGCCAGGGAGGAGAGTGACAAGGGTGATGAAGAAGTGGAGCGGGCGGTGCGAGAGTCCCGGTGGGAAAGACACGGGATCCGCAAGTCTGGAGATGACTGGGCAGCCTTCCAGAGATATCTGGAGAAAAGGTGGGCAGATGACGAGGAGGAGAGTGAGAGTGGAGATGAGGGTGAGGGTGGAGAGAAGGACAAGGGTGGAGAAAAGGATGAGGGTGGAGAAAAGGATGAGGGTGGAGAAAAGGATGAGGGTGGAGAAGAGGGCAAAGTTGGGGGAGAGGGTGACAAAGACGGTGATGATACTCAACCTGGGAAAACCACCTAAACTGCCGATGAGGCAATCGATGATATTTGCGACAAGTCCGAGGAAGGGTGCGAGTCATTCTGAATGTTCGTGGTCCAACCGATGGGAAGATAACTAGTTGGTACTAGTCGTGAAGGTAGTGCTATAGGAACCAAAGGTGTTTGGGGCGGTCCGATCGAGTATCGATCAATATCGAGGATGATCAATGAGATCGATGGCAAACAAGTCTATCGTCGATGGTCGAAGTGTGAATTCCAAGGACCTTTCGATAGGTCAAAAGTATATGAAGGCTATGGTTGATGGCTAGGACATGTTGAAATGGTTGCTAGTGCTAGCGACAAGAGGATTGAAGGAGGATTGAGGACGACAATGATCGCAGAGGTTTCTCATCAATTGAGAAAACCCGTAGAGACTTAGATTGTTTTAGAAAGTTGATTGGATGCTTAGAACTGTATATGAGACGATAGGTGAAGACAATTTCTTCTGTTTCTCTAGTAGATACTACAGAGTTTTATATGTTTTAAAAGAAACTTCCTAAAAAGGTATAAGAAACATGTGTAGAACATGAGGCAAAAGATATGAGTTAAGGCACAAGGCCAAAAAGGAGACTGGAATCTGAAAAAGAAAGAGATGTATCATATGATGAAGGAGTAATAAAGGGAAAGAACTAAAAAGAGACTGTCCTTTGTGTATAACCCACGCTAAGTCTCGCAATAATCCATCCAGCGGGTTCTGTACACGATAGGGACTTGAAATGAGGCTGACCTATGATCAGCAGGTTTGAGCATGAGTTGGAATACGTCCTAGTGCATGGTCTTCCACCATTTAGATAATGAAGGCGGTGCCCGATGTCGCTTGTAGTCTCTCGATATCGATTGATAACGCTCGACAATGGTCGACAATGTTCGATTGTGGTCATGGCTGTTCGAAGTTGATTGGGGATGTTTGATGGTCATTTAGAGGGATCTTAGGGGCTTTCGGGGTAGTCCTAAGGTTGTGTGATGTGGGCTCTTGGTACGATCAATGTCGCTGGTGATGTTTCAACATGGTCGATATGATATCACAATCGATAGACTGCGTCACACTGCATCTGGGACATCGTAGGAGTTAGCCGATGTGATTAGAATATGGTTGAAATGGTGAATTGGCCTTTGAGCCGAGGAGACAACCTATCATCCTCCCCCTTACTGAAATTCTGACTGTCCCAGTCAGTCGAGCCGAAATAACCAGGTCATGTGACATTGTTGATCATTGATTTAAGACGTGTCGTGGTTTGGACTTTTCTCTTTCCATTCGATCTCCTCCAACCTCCTCGACAATATGTCTATCCTTGCTGAACTCGCCCTTCCCATCCTTGACCAAGCGAAATCGATGCCTGAGGCTGGCAAAGCTGAAGAACTCAACTTCGAGGTGTGGGGTCGTGCTTTTTGTGAGAAAATGGTATGTCTTTTCCTTTTTCTTTGTTTATCTGCTTCCTAACCTCATTGATAGGCTGAATATGATGATCTTATTGGATTGTTTGATGAGGCATGCGACGACCGTGTGCAGGCTATGTTGGACGAGGCGATCGGCCTCTTTGCACCTTTTGCTCACGAGGATTGGGTTTCGTGGGGTGGGAAGTATCTTTTTGAGGAGTATTCAAGGAAGGTCGAGGAAGAGAGGAAGAGAGAGGAGAGGGAGGCTTGGCAGGTGGCCATCGAGGCCAAAGTGAAGAGGATCAAGGAACAACGAGATGCGCTGGTCGAGGCACGTCAATCATTCTTGGCCGAAGTCTGGGCCAAAATGGTTTCGAAGGAAGATTTTCATGATCGGACCACTGCGCTTGAGCTCATGCACCTCTCGATCGATTGGGATGAAGCCGCGGATGAAGAAAAACCTCTGGTCAATGAGCAAATCATTGAGAAGAGGAAGGCGGACGAGATGGATGAGGAGGAGGAAGGTGAGGACGAGTTGGATGAAGAGCCTGTGGTCGCAAAGCAGGTGTGGCTAGAGGAAGGTGAGCTGATCACCTTCCATGGGCTGGTAAATTGTCATTTTACATCGATATCATTCAGACTAATTATGCTTGCTGTAGTGTGATCATTGCGCTGGGCTGAGGACGTTGCCAGAATGCATTGTCAAGGAGGGCGCACCCAAGTGCAAGTGATGCACTTAAGGGTTGCAAGGCTGCTACTGGGAGGGAGTGTTGAGGCGTGGACTCTGACGAGGCGAGTCAAGGAAAATGGTGGGCTCTAAACGAGCTACAAAGGCTACTGAGGAGTCGACGGAGGTGTTGACTCCTAGACGTAGTAAGTGATTCTTCTCAATAATGAGTGCCCAAAATGAACGGTGAAGGCGATGATGATACTCAACCCGGAAACCCAAACAAAACCCACAAAATGGCTTCAGATGGTATAACACGAGTCAGAGGAAGGTTGTGAGGCCCTCTAGATGTCACCTGTCAAACTGACCGTCAAATAGAAACAACTGCTTGTCGAAGCAGTTTGAGGCTAAAAGAATGTGTTTCGAGGACTTGCGATGATTTTCGAGGGGTTGCGATGATTTTCGAGACTTTGCAATGATTTTCGAGATGTTGCGATATTTTTTGAAGAAGTTTCGAGGAATTTCGAGTGTGCAGATATGTTTGGACGCAAGATCGGGGGACTAGACGAGTAGTAGAAGTGACGAAAAGGCTAATCGAGGGAAGCGAGAGTGAAAATAGCATAATGCGAGGAATTTCGAGGAAGTTTAGCGTAAAACACCAAACTTTGGACTGAATAAGACTAAACTGTACTCTCAAATCACTGTGATCTGGGAGGAAGACAATGACTTTCCTCATTTTTCTTTATATCTAGTACATCTTTTTATATAAAATAAAGAAAGTACCTAAAAAGGCTAGAGAACATGTGTAGAACATGAGGCAAAAGATATGAGTTAAGGCACAAGGCCAAAAAGGAGACTGGAATCTGAACAAGAAAGATATATATCATATGATGAAAGAGTAATAAAGGGTATAGAACTAAAAGGGGACTGTCCTTTGTGTATAAACTGCGCTAAGTCTCGCAATAATGCATCCAGCGGGTTCTGTGTGCGATAGGGACTTGGAACGAGGCTGACCTACTATCAGCAGGTTTGAGCACAAGTTGGAATACTTCCTGGCGCATGGTATTCCACCATATAGATAACAAATGCGGCGCCCAATGTTGCTCACAGTCTCTCAATATCGATCGATGATGCTCAACAATGTTCGATGATGCTTGACCACGTTCAATACAATATTCGACGATGTTCAACGATGCTTGACCGCATTCGACGATGCTCAACAATGTTCGATCGTGTTCGATATGATGCTCAATCGCATTTGACGCTGCTTGATGATGCTCGACTGCATTCGATATGATATTGCACTTGGTAGACTTGGTCAGGAGTGGTCGCGCTGCTTCTGGGACCTCGTGCGAGTTATCCAATGTGATTAGAATGTGGCCGAAATGGTGAATCAGCCTTTGAGCCGAGGGGACAACCTATCAGCGAAGCTGAAGATGGCTGAGAAGGAGAAGGGGAAGGGAAAGGCAAAAGCTAGAGAATGAGAGGTCAAACCTGAGGTCGTGGGTGCAGTCAAGGAGGAGATGACAGTGTCAGATGCAGCGCGACTCTGGCGTCGGTATCTCGCAGAAGTGCTGGTGCAGAAGAAACTGGAAGTGGAGGTGCTGATGGAGGAGATTGAGGTGTTGGAGAGGAAGTGGGAGGAATCCCAGTAGCTGTTTGTTTTATTGTATTAATTTTATCGTTTTTCTTGTGTCTGAGCAAGATAAGTTTGAAATGAGAAATATCGTGTACAATCGAAGCCAAGAAATGTAAGATATATTCGAAAGAGACATAGGAGAGAAAAAGAAAAAGAAAGTAAGATGGACAATTCATCAAAATGAGACATAGGGGAAAGGCTCAGAACTCCTTCATAGCTGAAAAACCCCGTCGAGCTTGCACAAACACGTTTCAAACGATATTGTGACTTGTAATAGTACACTGTTTAAATCGAGAGTTTGTTTCAATATCGCAAGTAAAAAAAAAGAAAAGAAAAATGGTCTATTCATCTTCATCGAGGTCAGGAATGCCTTCATCAATGTCTCTGTCGATGTCCGATGTTGTTCGAAGTTGTTCGAGCCAATGATCGTCGATATCAAAGAAGTTCGGGGGAAGGGGAATCAATTTTCGTGCTAGATAGGGTAGAACTCGGAAAGCAGCTACTGGTCGATGAAGAACTGAGCCGTCGAGCTTGCAAAGAATATAAGCGCCACTGTAGTTTCGTGCGATGACAATGAGTGGGCTGAGATATCGAGCTCACATTTTCCGATTAAGAGCTTTCTCGATCTGTGTGTTTCACATGAGTATGAGGTCACCTTTTTCTAAATTGTAGTCTCGAATTGTTCACTTGTGAACTTCTTCAAAGCGTTTTGCAGCTTCTTGTCGAGCGGTGTAGACTCTAGAGTAAAGTACTTCAAGATCGGTCGAGCATTTCTGTAGTGCAATAGCACGTCGGGCAATGAGATCGGTGGAGGAGAGTATCGAATCGGGTGGTGGCTGTAGATATGTTGCTTCTGAGATGTCGAGAGGGATGAGTGGATGAGAACCTGTGATCGCAAAATAGGGTGAACAGCCCATTTGTTTTCAAACTGTTACCCGTTCTGCCCAAAACACTGAGTAGGTCCCAACCGACCATTGAGTTTGGTCACCATTGATGGCCTTGTAGAGTGATTGCCATACATTGAAGTGGGCTTGTTCGACGAGGCTGTTGGCATGAGAATTGTAGCCACTTATCCGAATGTGATTGATGTGATAGTGCTTCAACAAATATTCGAGAGTGGAAAGGAATGCTGGGCCGTTGTCAGTAATGATCTCATAAAGTGCACCCCTCTCAGTGACTTTACTCCTATATATATGGAGTAGCTGAAGGTGGCTTTTGCCCATTGATGATGAACCAGCTAACATGGGCCCATGGGTTGCTGTAGCTCATGTTACAAGGATGGGCTCATCTTCAGTGCATGTTCCATGCAAATAGAGTGGGCCTATGAGGTTTCTGCCAGGGTGCAGGAGACCATGGATGGTAGGTGGGCCCATGGGTATTTACTAGTGTACATTAGACCATGAATGGTGGGTGGGCCCTAGGGTTGCTGGGGTATCAAATACTAATAAATACATAATCATAGCATGTGCAATAAATAATACAGTGGAAAACATATATAGAAGGCGTGGGAATAAACATCAGAATCATGGATTGGGTGAATGTATGGATCGGGTGAATATACAGATCGGATGGATATGCGAAAAATGGATCTGGTGGGATCGCATAGGTATGGGTTAAATGAAGATATCAAATAATTGAGTAGAACAGAGGTAGACCAAGGATTACAGCAGACCTGTTAAGGAACAGCTGGCTTATGGAATGGGTGGGAATACCGCATGGATGAGAATATGGAATGGATGGGAATGCCAAATGGGTAGGAATATGGAATTGATAGAAATATTGAGCGGATGGGACTACAGAACTGGGAATATGGAACGGATGGGAATACAGAATGGGTGGGAATATGGAATGGGTGGAAATACAGAATGGATGGGAATTCAGGATGGGTGGAAATACAGAATGGACGGGAACATGGAACAGATGGGAATATGGAACAGGTAGGAATATGGAACGAATAAAAATATTGAACAGAAGGGAATACAGAAGAGGTAGGAATATAGAACGGATTGGGTGAATATACAGATTGGGTGAATATACAGATTGGGTGAATATACGGATTAGGTGAATATACCTATCGGGTGGATATACAGATCGGGTGGGATATCAAACTGATTATTTGGGCTAGATACAGAATGAGTAATGATACAGCACGTAACATAAGGGTTAAACGAATAGAATCGTGTAATGGGAAGAATTACTGCACAACATCAAGGGATATCCTGCTGGGGTTCTTTTGATGCTGAAGTCTGTCGTTCAAATTGTTCCAGAGTGCATCGAGCCATTCAGCCAAGTTTTGATGAAGTCAGATTGGATAGAAGACAATAAAATTGTGGAATAGAATCTACTTGTATAAGATCATATGCTTGTTACAATACAAGACTATTCTAATGCGTTAGTCCACTGAATGACCGTCAGCCTCAAATTTCTGCAGGCAATCCTTCATTATATCAATGCTAGTCCCAATGAGCATCTGAGCTTGCAGCACCTGCGACAGGAGTGTAGTCTTTCATCGCCGTCGCCGCGAAGGACCACCGTCCTGTCTTCTAGCTTCAGCATTCTGCACCTCGGAAAGTAGCTCCTCATATTTTGCCTTCCATCCATCCAGCATGGCCTTGGCTTTCTCGTCCGTGTCCATCGAATCGTCCATATCATCAGGTAAAAAGCTGCTTTGAATGTTCGCAGTAACATCAACCTCCATCTCCCCCTCACTTTGGTCAACCATCTGAACCTCTTCCATCTGAACCAATTCTTCCTCACCAACCTCCCCTTCATCATCTTCTGAACTGTCAGTTGATGGTGATCGCCATACAGTGAGAGGCCATTTTGGAGACCCAAGTATTGGTGTTGGCGGGGTCGGTGGGAATGCCAGCATAGGCGACGACAGGGGTGACTCATCGGGAGGAGCAGAACGTACTGACCTTGTGTCACCAATCGGCACATGGCTAGGCAGATGAGAGGAGGAAGCATGGATATGCGGTGGTATAGCAGGAAGAGGGGGAGCAACGAGAGGAGTACTACTGTTTGGCAATTGGGACAATGCTGTGGAAGGTAGCAACAGTGGCTCATTTGTCTTATGGGATGGGAGATGCATCGATCCCAGTGGCATACTACGCTTGATTTGAATGTGTACAGGCATTTCTTCGACGATAGGATTTTTGAAATGAACGCGACCCTCCAAGCCAACATCAGTCATCGGTCCATCTTGCTTTATGGCAAACGGTGATTGCAGAGGAGGTGTGTCAACAGGTGGGGGTAAGTCAATGCCAAGTGGCACATAGAATCGTGGAGGTGTGATTGCCCTGCGCATGTGGCAAGATGTCAAACCTGCGGGACCGTGACGAGCGGAGGGAGGCCTGGGCAGTTGTTCATTCTGTACTTCCTCCATCTGTCTCATTTGTCGCCGATCCAGCAAAGGGATAACAAGGTTTTTGCTTGACGTTCCACCTGATTGACCACCAATATTACTAGGCATACCTAAAACAGGAGGTTCAATTGACAAAGACTTGGCTATGCCAACTGGCGTGGAATCAACTTCCAGCCAGGAACGTTGGACTTTCAAACGTCCAGAGGGCTGGTACTCCCAGCATGGATGCTGAATTTCTGATTCATCTGGCCTTGTTGCCTGTGGATCCAGGAAATCACACGTCTTTGCCCAGTTGTACATATGTCTATCCTCCTAATTACAAATTGAATGATCAGCTGAACTAAAAATGAAAACATGTTAAATACCATTGTCCAGCCTTTAGGGACTCGATCTTCTGGAAGAACAAATAGAGGGATGTTATTGCAGACAGCAAACCAATAAGTCAGTCTATCCACCATTGTACTGCGAAGTTGTTATTTGTAATTGTTGTCACCGGAGATCTGTCCCATTCCAGTGGTACATTATCATCCGTATATCAGCCAGTTTCTTCAAAATCCAAAGCCTGAGCTCATTTAAAATTCTAGATGGCATCATATGCTGAAGGTGGAGCTGAGAAGATCATTGGAAACCTGCTTTCAAGAGTGGACTCTGGGTATTCAGCACATGTTAGGGCAGCACTCCTCGGCCATGATCTGGAGCTCGAACAGCTGCTGGCACATCTACCAGGATCCCCGGTACATCCTTAATACCAAGCCACCCTACCTATTTTGTAACCCCGATAAACCTTCAGGCATCCAATACTCTCATTGGGCAGAAGGTTGGAGTATGGATCAACATGTACAAGGCTGAACTTGCAATTCAGCAATTACTCTCTGGCACTCAGTCAAATGGTGGACAGCTTGATGACTTCATTGTAAGTATCAAAAAGTTCTTAACTTCTTTCAAAATGTTCACCTCGTATTAAAGTTGTACCGAGTTGCGGAAGTGCCAGAAGACGAGAAGAACGACTTCTTCCCATCTCGTCTATTGCTCAGTGCCACCATCCACATTGATAAGGCAATCGAGGACAACATTCCAACTAACTACCAGGCCATTTCCTGGAATGACCCTGAAGTAACACATCACCCGATGGTTGCAAAAGGGGCTACAAAGACATGGTACGAGAGCAGTCGGGTAACACCTGGTAAGCCTCATGCAATCCTCTGCATTCTATTCCAATTATTAACTATTACCTACTTAAAAAGTTCCAACTATTCTGAAGCCAGTGTATCGCAGAATGAACATCGGTCCAACAAAGGCTGAGCCATCTGAAGTCAATCCTGTGTTGATCACATCTCCAACACCACATCACCCACAAACTCAATTTCCTGCCCTTGCATTTTGTTCAACGACACCTGCCCATGCTTCGGATCTCCAACATTCCGGGGAGGAGCATATAACGAGTACAGGGATATCAGAAGTGACTGCTGATCACTTGTCGACCAATGCATCAGGTCGATCAACATCTTCACGCTCGTGTTCCCGATCAAGAGGACGAAAACAGAAGAAAAGCAAGGAGTTCGTACTGGAAAGCGATTATGAGATGGCAGAGATGCCTGACAAACAGGTGAAGGTTAAGAAGGGGAAGAGGAAAGCGATAGAAGATGACGAAGATTATATGGAAGTAGATGAACTTGAAGAGAAGCCGTTGCCCATTCGACTCCGAGTCGGTCAAGGGGGAGTAACAGTGCTGACTCACAATATGGTGAAACAAAGTTCATCATGCCCAGCCGATGAGGATCCCGGTGTTTCCAACACTATTCCAGCCAGAGAACAGTGTGAGTCATGCAAGAGGAAGAAAAAGGAATGCAGGTTTGAGACAGTACGTGCATTTGCATGCACAAACTGCTGCAAAGGGAAGGTAAAATGCTTGGGTGTACCAGAAACATGGCGAACTCTCCAAACTTCAAAGCAGGAGGAAAGTCAGAAATCTTGACGTCGCGCACGTTCATCATCCTGGGGTCCACCGACGTCGAACAAGAAAGCATGTGAATGTTCAATATCCTGTGGTCCCGTAGGGAGAGATGGTGAGGCTGATGTTACTGAGCCGACCCGACACGATGCCAAATCCAAAAGCGGTACTCGACAGGGAAGCATATCAGTGACTTCAATCACTGTTCCAGCGCTAGGACAGGTTCCCTCAAATTACATGTACGTTGTTTTGAAGCAGGCAAAGCTCTTTCGACAGGAATTCGTTTGGAGAAAGGAGATGTAGCAGGGGAAGGAGCATCACAGCTCCAAGGTAGGATTGAGAAGTTGGAGGAGGAGAATGTGGGTCTGAAGGAAAAGATTGTTGAGTTGACATCCCAAGTCCAACACCTTTCAACAATGGTTGGAGTACTTATGGCTGGCCATAATGGACATACAACCATGCTTGAAACCCACCGGCTGGCTTTCAACGATCTTCATGCCAGATGCCTCTCCCAACCAAAAATTTCAACCACTCCAGAGGAGAACGGCTCGTCCATTATTGAACCCATCCCGGTCCCACCACCCATCCCTGTCCCACCACCATCCACGCCGATATCGAAAGCCAATCCTCACTTATACCCGTCTTCTAGTATCAGAACCTCAACTATCCCTCCATGTCAGCAGGTGAAGGATCCAAACATATTCTGGAACTCAGGTCTGTCTCCGCCTTCAACAGTTGTGGACAATTACATGGACGAAAGTGGCTACCCTCAACAAGATTATATTACAAGCCCTGTGGTTAGTAATCAGGCCCATTCCCCTCATTTTCCAATTCAAATGTATGATTTAATGGCTGGACCTTCTAGATTATTTAATGACTGATTTCATTCACATACCAAAAATTAAATACATGATATTATTCCTAAAACGAATGAACTAAATATCCCGAAATCTTTCATATGATGTTATATGCCATGGGTTCATTATGTATGGATGGGATTGGGAACATAATAATAACAATCATGGACAGTATATATAATATATAAAACCAGTCAGATCACAGCATCAAAATAAAGGGTACCATCCGACCAACCACTGTTGGGGGAATAGCAGATGGAACCAATGGAACAGACGATACCTACGGAGTGGATGACACCTATGGAGTGGATGACACCTGTGGAACAAATGCCACCTACAGAACGGGTGCCACCTACAGAATGGATTTCACCTATGGAACGGATCTCACCTATGGAACGGATGCCACCTACGGAACAGATCTCACCTACAGAACAGATGTCACCTATGGAATGGATGCCACCTATGGAACAAATGCCACCTGTGGAATGGCTGCCACCTACGGTACGGATGACACCTGTGGAGCAGATGATACCAACAGAACATAACAAACATCCTTGGATTGGGAAGTAACAAGAGGGAGGATGCCTACAGATTGGATGATGTATACAAATGAACCAGAGAGTGACAGATGACTATGGGACAGATGAATGATAGGGTTGAACCTAATCAAGAAAGTGTTTCATTTGAGTAATGGGGTTGAACCAACTTTACAAACAATGTGCAATAATAATACTACTGATCAGTTTGTAAACGTCCTTCACCTTCATTTACCCTTCTTCTGTTTATGAGCCTTGGCTGCACTAACCTGTGCAGAAATTGAGTCTGGCATTTGTTGAGGTATTGTAGCAGCTGCAGCCGTTGACCATGTGACACGTCGAGGGGGAGGGGGGCCTGCTTATTGTGAGCAAAATCTAATCATGTCACGTTCAAGTAGAAAGAGTCCATTACCTTCGACCCTGGATGAAACAACACCTGCCTTGGAATCCGTATGCTTAAACAGCTTGATCTCGACCTCCACTATCATGTTTTTCTTCTGCTTTAGAGTATGTTGTGGTTTGTTGACCTTGTTCTGGTGTCTGGTTAATGGTGTGGTGACAGCAGCTGACACATCGACATTTGGGACAGGATGCAGCTTCGATTGCATGGACTGAGGCCCAAAGGTAGAGCGACTGAGAGATGATGTGGGTACATCAACCGGTTTTACAACTGCTGATTTTCCAACCAATAAACATCATACAAGATTACAACGCGACAATAGCCGAAACTCACCATTTGCTTTGACAGCAGAATTCCCAGTTTTTGGCATATTTGCTTCGATTACCGGCATTGCTGATTGTTTGGACCTTAGTTTGAAGGTCAATTGAGATGAGACTACCCCCAATACTTGATTCACCTGCTTTGCTTTACCTGATTTGTGGAATAAATATGGAATTTATGGAGAAATAATTACAATGAAGACACTCACCAAGCCCTCTGTCCTTCCACAATTGCTTCCCAACAACCTGCTTCATCAATGACGATTGTCCCTGTTTCTGTTTAATGGCTGTGTCTGAATCAGATGACTCTTGATCAATTCCAGAAAAATTGAATTCTTCTGAAGACTTCGATGATACCGATCCTGATCTGGGTTTACGACGTCTTGAATCTGGTTGAATATAGTCCTTCCATGTGGGGACTTCCTTTTCTTTTCCTTTGTCCTTCCTCTTGCAACTGGGCCCATCAGATGTGGAGAATGTAGCCGACGTGCTCCGCTTTCGCTTTCTTGGTTGATCAGATGACTTCACTTGAAATTGGAACCCGATTCCATCATTGCCATCCTCCTGTCATTTATACCAGAAGTTGAGTAGATCTTGCACTTGAGGATCTTTCATTTTTGATGGATCAAGCAAAGTAAACCCTTCCAGGAGTTGGTCCAGGTCAAAGCAGTCGTTAGGGTTCTGGATAATTGAAGTCCAGGGAGGAATTCCATTATCATTTCCTGTAGCTTGCCCTATATGCGATATCATTAATACCAGCCAATCTTAACATTCATTTTTGTAAATTCACTTACGGCAAGCTACTGCAACATAGGATCGTACCAATGATTTCTTCTCCATCCCTTTTTTAGGCCACTCAGAGGGATCAGGAAGCAGTGGGTGACCGTTGTCATCTGTTTCCAGCTGCAAGTATGGCTTCTGGCTTGTGGAACTGTTTTGTACCATCGACCTAGCATCCTCAGAATCTAAATCAGTAATGCTGTAAAACAATGTTCTTACTGACCAGATTGAGACTCTTACCATGCATACATTTGCCATGAGCACTTAGGAGGGCCATGATAGGTTTTGTCTCCCAGTCTGGGTTTGCTTGAACAAACAAAGTCCCTCCCAGTTCCCTCATGTACTCATGCCTCATACAATACATGAACATCAGTATTTGGACTAAGGATAATGAAAACTCACATAGTTGAGACAACAGTTCCTTTTTCGTCCTTGTAAAAGCTCAGGACAAGACAGTCCATACTGGATGATTTCTTCATCTGTTTGCAAAATGACTGAATATATTTATAGGCCTTCTCAGCATTCCTGAGGAAATATGGATAAGTTAATCCAAATAAGAAGGGTAATTCATAATTGTAACACTTGCTTCGCTTGCTGTTTTGGTGGTGGGCCCATTTGGTTCCATAACTCCGCCACTTGATCCAGTCTTTCCTTCTCTTTATCCAATATGACATTCCATAACTTTGAGAGTTCCTTCTGATAGAGACTGAACACCTTCTTATTTTCTGACAGCCCTGATGAGGCCCCGTTCCATCCCCCCATCTTCCTTTGGATCGTTTCCTTCAACTCATCTTCCGCTTCCATTCCGAAGACACTCCATGCTGTCCACTTTTTGACACTCCTAAATTTCTCCACAGATTCCCGTTTCCTTCCATACATATGAAACCAAGTATAAACACCCTAAATACATGAATCATAAGTGGTCAGTTTGTCGTCTTCTATTACTGAAGGAAAACCCTGACATCTTTTTTAAGCTTCTTATCAGCTTCGTTCCAGTTTTTATTCGCTTTCTTCATGTCATGAAAAGCGTGAGTGGCAATCTGACTATGGTCAGTCCTATTCACCGCTTGCCATTCGTCTTTGTATTCTCCAAGCAAGGCCAAGTCCTTGGGTGTAAAATTGAAATGGAGAAGCTCTAGGGGAACATTGATTTCGTCTGACATACAGTTGGCAAAGGAGAATTATTGTGTCAATGAGGGAAAATGTCACAGTGAAATGTGTGAAGGATGCAGGGCTACCAATATCTTGATCGTAAAGTGATCTCGCCTAGAATCAGTGATTGAAAGCCCCTAACTTACTGAGAGAAAGATGCATATTTGATTCTGAATGTAAATGCTATAGATGTAAATGAAAGCAGGTTATGAACACAGGTAATTAAGGCAGGTAAACAGATGAGATAGATTCAGCTGGTGGCAAAGTACGAATCAACCCTAAGTTCGATATTTTCCAAACTTTAAGAATCAGGCTCTTGTCCAGATATAATCAATTTTGCAGGGAGATCTCCACTTAATACTAGCAGAAAACAGCTTTCTGCATGCTTGATATAAAAGTGAAAACATTCCAAGCCACGTTGAATACATAATCATATGGAAAGCGAGAGTGATCAGCTGAGTTTTGGTCCACCATTGCCTTGATACGGTCAGCGATCACTCTATAACAGTCTGCCATGATCCTTGAATGTCCCAGAGCCCTGATATCCAAGCACAAATTCAAATTTATTATCTAATATCTAACATCGAACATCTTCAATTACTGGTTAGCAGATAGCAAAACTCATGTCGAAGGAGAGCATAATCATCTTCGTAAACATAAGTATTGTATCCTTCCGTTATACAAATGCTACAGTCTATCAGAAAAAACCTAAATATCTCCAATGCGAGGCTTTTTCAAACGTTCAATTTCTGCCACGACATCCACCTTATTCTCTCTGTCATGTAAACCCTCTTCAACATATCGGCGCTTCTTCATATTGTGGCTAATTTCTATGTAAGTCTGCTGTTTCAGATGGGCATCAATCACTTGTTGAAGTACTGAAAATGGAATGGTGATTGCGGGCTTGTCTTGATCCTTGGGCGGTGATGTGCGATAGAGGTGTAGGTTCAGAATGTTGATTGCTGTAGGCCCATTTATCTTTTTGGGGAAAATCTATATTCCAAACATAGATGTTAGTGCATGGCAAGGTATTTTAGATGAAAGGAACTTCCTGTATACAGAGATTGTTGAGAAACCACGAATTTTACATACTTCCCATTGAATTTTGATACACAATAAAACTTGGTGGCAGGGGGGACAACATGGTCCTCGGCCTCATCAGCATACTCATCACACCTTGTTAGGTGGTTCAATAATTGTGAGCCTGACTCTTCCAACATCACGAATGTTTCGGTGTAGTCTGCTTCCCAAAAGACACATATCACTTTTTTCAAGCCTTGCAGTCGTCCACCCAGAGCATAGTCACGCTCAATCTTTATACCAATTGCTAGCCGCACCCTGCCGAGGGAACAAGCAACAAATCGGGCAAGATCACGTGCAAGCGTCATTGCATCCTCGCTATAGGCCACTTCCCAGACAACTGTTGGCCATGCTTGTGTTAGGGGTTGCTTCATGGGGTGATCCCCATACAGGCTGAAGTCAGGACTCTTCATGCCATCTTCCAAATCAACATCTGCAGAGCCTCTGAGGTGAACAAAGCTTGTATCGAGGCAGAATAAAGAGCGACCTTCAGTGTCATCGATGTTGACATTGAAAAAGAGAGAGGACATGATCTCATGTCCAAATGTTGGGTAGTGCATGATTAACTTGTCCTCTGAAAAATTGATCCTGTGATGCTGTTAGATTTTGCACGAACTAGAGAAACTCAACATACCTGATATTCTCCCAACCCGGCAATTCAGATGCTCTAGACCTTTCCCGTAACATATGAACAATCTCTGATGAGATACCCTCAATAGATATCTTGCGCTCTCCAGCTGTCCCAGCCTTCCCATCCAAAAGTGGCTTCAACCTAGATAAAACTTGATTGAAGGATAGATTATGGGTTTCATCAGTAGATTCTACCAAGGGATGAGGTGTAGAAGGGGAGATTGCAGTACGATTGGTTGGATCAGACGCAAGAGATGATGGTAGATGTTGTGAGTTGTCAAGAGAGTTTAATGAGGAGTGAGGTGTTGGAAGGCCAGTAGCATCATGACTAGTGGCAATGGAATTGCCAGGATTTGAGTTCTTCGCAGAAACTGTTTTGCTTCGGCCTACTGAGGGTGTCGCTGTCTGACCACACACATTAGAAGTTACTGTGCCATTGTGTTTCGAAGGAGATGGTGGTGGAGTACGAGGAAATGAGGAATCAAAACTCAAACGTGTAGCCAGTCTAGTGGTGTTACTATGATCCAGAAGTCGATGGGGTAGCATCTGTGAACGGTGCGACTTGGCAGCATTGGTGTCGAACGTCGAACCATGATTTCTAATAGTAAGTGATTGTTGATCGTCACACCATTAGGCATGACTTCAAGTTGATCCCAAACTTGAGAATGCCACAAAAAAACCAGCACAAGCCTTGTTGTCAGTACCTTATCACCCACATGTCAGCTTGCTTGAGGGGCATGAGGGAACGGTCATACTCTTGTGTTAGACTCAGACTTTGCCTCATGGTATGCCAGATGAAAATTAGTCAGCTCTTTCGACTTTGGTGCTTTTCCTTCCTCATTCACCTATATATCCTTCTCCATTATCATATTACCCAGATGCCTGTTAAAAAGTACAAACCCACACCTAAAAATACTAGTGCTGGTGACATGGTCATTCTAAGTTCCACCAGTCATTATACAGCTCAAGGACTGGTAGAAAAGCAGACGATCAGTAAGCATACTAGCACCAGTAACACTGCTAGTCCAGAAAAGTATCCTTCAAAATCCCCTCAGAAGCATACCCATGGCTTGACGCCAGATGTTGGTATTCATGGTGGATTCGACTTTGATCAAGGCATGTTGGAACCATTAAAAATTCCACAGTTGAAAGTGGGTCTTGATTATTTCTTAATACAATTCTGGAGGAAGGTTCTTACCTTTTATTTGCAAACCCAGTCTCAAAATGATTATATGAGGGAATACCTTGACAAAAGGAACTTCTATGTTGCCCGAATTATAGCATCTGAAGGTGGCTCACCTGACCGTTTGTGTGTCAGCTGTGGAACTTTGGGGGATTGGAGATGCGTGGATTGTCTTGGGCAGCCTTCCTATTGCATGACATGCTGTCGATCCAACCATGCCAATACTCCATTCCACTGGGTGCAACATTGGGTCGGCCAATATTTCGAAGATTCCTGGCTCATCAAGACAGGTCTATCCATTCATTTTGGTCATGGTGGGAAACCCTGTCCATCTGCTGTCCACTTACACACTCCTGGTCCCAGCAATCTCAATCATGACTTCTCATTTGGCCTACCTGATCTGCCCGAAGAGATGATGGGTGATCTGAATGATGACTTTGATTCCGAATCAACCCAGTTCTTAAACATGGAGGCTGCAGAACTTGGCGAAGTACCAGATGTTGTAGATGATGGTGAGCCAATAATGTTCGAGACCTTTGTCCAAGAGGAATGGAATTTTGATTCCAAGCCAACTGGACAAAACATATGTGTCATAGTACATGACAACAGAGTGCATCATCTGCCAGTTCAATGGTGTCAATGCCCAGGCCACTTACCTGAAGACATCCAGGCTCTGGATCTACAATTCTTTCCCACTTCATTCAAGAGAGTGAGGACCTTGTTCTCCTTCCAGGGACTTGATGCCTTTTTAGCAGAAAACCAGGAATGCAAGTCCTTGGCTTGGCATTATTACCAAAAGCTTCAGAGATTTACATCAGGATCATTTCCTCACATCGTCCCAGATCGATATAGGGAACTGTTACGATGCACGAGGCAATACCAAAATATCAAGCATGTGAAGTGGCATGGCTTCGGTCATGACGTTCGACCTCCAGGCCTTGGAGAACTTTCCGTTCAGTGTCCAGCATGCCCACAACCAGGTGTGAATATTTCTGAAGATTGGGAGCAGGACGAGGATCAGTAAGTCTAGTTTTCATTTCAGAACGTCCACCTGATCAAGTATTAATTGCAGATGGGTATACACACGGTCATTCGCAATCGATGGGAATTTCACTGCTTCACACCAACATCAAAAATCCCCTGATGACGATGTTCCACTAATGAATGGTCAATCGTTCATGATGGAGAGCTCTTCGTATAAGAAGCACTTAAAGGTTGCAATAGAATACAAGCACCAGCCTTGTACTTGTAATGAGTTCAAGGCAGAATGGAGTCAAAAGATCAATGTTGCTGCTTGTGATGCCACTGGGATAGGCTCCATCGTTTGCCTTTGGAATGGGTTTTTCATTCCAGAAGCTACAGTTGACTTCCAGAAAGGAGAACAGTAAGCATATTTACATGATTCAATCTGAAATTGGCCTCATATAGTTCATTCTAATCAGACAAAAGAATACTGACTACGCCGTTTGTAAGGCATTGAATGGAAAAAGTATGAAAGGAATTAAGCGAAGTTTCTTGGTCTATGACATTTTTTGTCAGTGGTGGATCAACTTCCTCTTATGGGTCAATCATTCACCCTACCTATCCATTCCTGAAGGTATGAAATTGATTGGAGGGATAGGAGACTTTCATGTGAAGGGGAATATCATCGACTGCTTTGCAAGGTGGACTTTGTTATTTATCATTGGGTCTGGTGTTATCGATGGAGAAATTCTAGAGACTCTGTGGTCAGTGCTGAACGAGACCTCCCGGAGTGCTAAAGGGTCGACGCTGGCCCACTGGAGCGAAATTCTGGATGATCACATGAACCATTCTAACTGGAAAAAACTGATAGGGATGGGTATGGAACTTCTGACATTTCATTTGGTTACTATCTTGCTGATCATGAGTTCTTCTAGTTTCAACATTGATCCGAAAGTTAAAAAGGGCCAAGGAGTTGGTGAAGTCATCTGAAGTGGCATATCAGAAACTGACAGATTCAGTGTCCAAGGTAGACCTTGAGAAATGGTCTAAGGGAGAGCAGAAGGCACAAAAGAATTGAGAACAGGACTTCTGGAGCATGGATTATTTCGCATTGAAAATGAATACAGGTGAGAGTGGCAGTAGTTAATATGTACAAGCTAACCATAATGCCACTGAAAGCCCCAGGCAAAGCGGAAGTACAACTACAGCTAACCAATGAAGAAATGTTTTCTGGAAAGGCTGGCATGATCAATTTTCTAACACAAGGCATCTGAATACAAGAAA
Organism: Tricholoma matsutake; assembly: GCA_026075535.2. NCBI lineage: Eukaryota > Fungi > Basidiomycota > Agaricomycetes > Agaricales > Tricholomataceae > Tricholoma > Tricholoma matsutake. The sequence goes on along the minus strand of AP026543.1, from coordinate 6,905,163 downwards.
CCCAGTATGGCGCCATCATTTACAATGAGATTGCAGATAGCTAACAAATCAACACGTTTTGGTTCCAGATTAGCCTTGCAAAGTTACTTAAGGCAGGCTGGTGCTAAACCAACTGTGAAAGAACAAATTGAGATTACAAAAAGGCAGAGCAAACTACTCAGCAAAATTACGGACCACCAAAGACGTGCCAATCGACTTCTGAGTCCTGATCGTCTACTAGAGGCTGATTACGGATATGAACCTACTGAATGATTCGAAGTCGGAAATGATGGGGAAATTGAACTGCTAAAGGCCCACTCCGGGTCAGATCCATTCGTCAATCCAGATAAATCACCCTGGCCAGAGAACTATCAGATTACAATGCCATCATCCATGGAATGATGGATGGAAAGTAACTTTGTGGAAGCAGTCCATTTGGAGGTAAGACTGAGGGCAGGCCAATGTAATGATAGTTTGCAAGGTGTCCAGCTGGCTTTGGGCAAGAAAGCTTTTCTATTCCAGGCACAAATTAGACCCAAGGGTCCAAAGACAGGGAAAACAAAGTCATGGGATGGCATTCATGCTGCAGATCAGTCCCTTCGGTTGCAAGTCCAAATGTACCGCTCGGCATGGGAAGCTATCGTAGATTTACAGGGCTCAGCAGAGCTTCTTGCCCGTTATCAGATCCTCAAGACTGAACATCTGAAGACTAGCACCACCTTGTTGGATCCAGCCATCTCTGGTTGGAAACATGCTGAATTACCTTGGTTTTGGTACTTGGATGTAGCGAGTGATAGCATCTTGTCAGATGACATGAAAGAGTGTAAGTTGATGGGGTTGATCTATAGATTTGTTATGCATACTGATTGGGTTATAAATTCAAGTTCACAGGGTGAATTGGCTGAGGGCAAAAGCTGCCTTTGATTGTGCATCTGAGGAGAATATCTTGGTAAAACATGAGATGAAATGGACATTGAACTACTTTCGATATCAGGCCTGATGGTGGGAGGATTGGAAGAAATCAGCCAAATCTTATGGTCATATTGTCTATGCGGCTAGGAAAGAAGGAATGTGGCATCGATTTGCCACTTTGGCTGTAGCTTCCTTCCATAATGTGGGTATTGAAATATAGCAATACTTTATCAATTTACCTCCATATAATACTACTAAGCTGTCAGGTCACCTCATCAGACCGTTCCATATTATCCATTCCGTGTTATCTGTATTATCCGTTCCATATCATCTATTCCGTATTATCTGTTCCGTATCATCTGTTCTGTATCATCTGTTCTGTATCATCTGTTCTGTATCATCTGTTCTGTATCATCCATTCCATATCATCCATTCCGTATCATCCATTCCATATCATCCATTCCGTATCATCCGTTCCATATCATCCATTCCTTATCATCCATTCCATATCATCCATTCTGTACCATCCATTCTGTATCATCCATTCCATTCAGTATGCCTTGTATCTGTAATGTATTAGCCTATGATCATACAATTATTCCATGGTAAAGATGACATGTGCTAGGCTGTGAAATCATCCTTTCTCCATTTATTCCACAAGAGGGGTAATGTTTAAGATGTTTATGAACTTGTTCATGGATTCACAGTGAGGTAGGTATTTCTTATGAAATACCATATTTTGCCAAGGTCATCCAACTTGGTGAGTCAATCCCCATTCTGCTGTGTACATTGTCCCTATGTATTGAGCAATGCATATCCTGTTTCCTTCAGGCTCCTTAACTCCATGCCTCACTAGCTTCCCCAACAAAGCGACTATCATCCCCGATTCATACTTGAATTCCAACCCCAAATTGTAAAGTCTCAACTGAGCATCAGAATAGGGACCTATCATTGTTAAGAAGTCGTACCATGGGCCTTGAGAGAAATTGTCTCAGTGCAGTGGAGTGCAACAATTGCTAATGAGTCCATACCCTGAGAATGGGGAAGTCCAGTATTTCAATACCTCTAGCACTGCCTCACCATCTTTGACAGCATCAGAATGATTCATAATTTCGAAAAATACCTTCCGGCCAGCATGATGAAGCTCGGGATGTGCAATGATAAGAAATGAGCCGATTACAGCCATTGTTTCAGCTGTTTCTTCGAGCCATGTTTGAGTACTTGGCTTAATCTTTCCTGGTTTGAGAGTGGCTGAAATTTCCAGTGGGTAGTCCCTTGTCTGATTGCAAGAGTGAATTTGTAAATATGTTGTATCACATTGAAGACTAGAACATACATCTTTGGCTTGCTGAAACCAAGCTGGTGAAAGATTGATATTTCCAGGTTGAGGTATGCAATTTTCTGGATCCTTGAAGAACTGTGGGTTGGACCACCAGCCACTGCTGTCCGCTGATAGTGATCCTTGGAAGGATTCATTTGCATTACAGGTGGCCATCCAGATAGCAGCCTTCAATAACAAAAATCATATTAGTAGTGACATCAGGAGTAATTAATCGAGCTGTACCTGTCTAGCATTTGACAAGGCACCTGGAAGATACCACACAACTATCTTCCCATGGTGGTTGACCACAGTCGTTGGTTTGCTGATAAGTAGATCTTTGTAATCGTCATCCGTTGGATAGCGGTTATTGAGCCTCTCCTCATCAGCTTCATTCTGTCCAGTTGGTTTTTTTGGTAGTGATGCATCATATCTTTGTGCATCCCATTCCTTCAATGTGACTGTTGACATCATTGATAAGGGTTCGACTTTCTCATATCATTGAAAGATGCAGCTTACCCTGGTTCAGATATGCTGTAGCAGCTTGGGAAGCAAGCAGTTCACAGTCACTGACAAGCTCGGCTGATAGATCCAAACTTGGAAGAGGTCCTGGGTGTGCATTACTAAATAGAGGAGGGAACGAGCCAAATTGAACAGATCCCAAAGTGGCTGTAACATCGCAGATGGTTTTGAGGTACTAGTAAAACCTCTGTTGAACATGGTTTGCAAGCTTATCTGTGAGGAAGAAGGGGGAGTCCAATGGTAGCATGGTGGGCTTATTTATACATGAAGTTGACAAGCTATGACTGATTACAAATTTGAGACATTGAAATAGGAATGAGGCAATAAATCACAAGACTATCTGATTCTCTGAGTCCTCTATTCCATCATCCATCAGTTGCGATCTGATCGAGGTAAGGATGGACTGTGCTCCTTCCAGGGCTCGGGTGGTTGCTACCAATTCTGGAATGATATCGCTGTCAAGTGGAGGGAGCCGTTGACGGTGACGGGTCCATCAGTTCTAAAAATGTCAAGTTTATTATATCCGGCAGAAAGGAAGTTAAAGACATACATTTATGTTGAAACTTGTCAGGGCATCAGTAAGCGATGCTGTCCAGCCGATATCCTGAGGTTTTACAATCCAGGGGAAATGGACAGGTCCCGGTCGGGTGGGATCCTGTTCACCATTATGACAAAGATCTACTTGCAGCAAGTGTTGAAGGGTGGTATTTGGTTGGTCATATAATTGGAGGATTTTGTATGTTGCAAGGTAGAAGTCAGGATGCATAATTCAAAAGTTATTTAGGAAGCATCGTCCAGCATATTTTGCCCTGGCAGTCTGACAAAAAAATCACAATTTGTCAGTTAATGGATTGATAATACCCAGGTCATTGACAAGGGATTCACCATCTCAGTCATAAGCAAGTTGATGAATTTTGTGATAGTGATGGAAGAGTCATTCAAAGATGGGGCTTGAAGGAGGAAACATCAGATGCGGGTAACCAGAAGATCAGAAAATATCTGAGCTGACTCAGTTGTGTCAAATGGGAAGGATTTGACACCTTGCCTTACAAAGTGAGGAAGTAGAGTCCAGTCAACGAGCTGTATTTGTGGTTGGATATCCATGGTAAACAAATGTTGTAGGTATGAAGTTGTATGGTAGTGAAACATCCTCCGAGTCACATGTCCTCCGAGTCATCCATTGAAATTTGGTCATTCTGCCCGTCGTCATATCCTGGATTGTCCAAATACTCATGCATTACATCGTTAACAACAGTGTTAAGATGAGACAAGGCTAATATCGAATTGAGATGAGCAATAATAGCGTCATTCTGGAGCCGCATTTCAAAGGTGGGAGGAACGATATAGCTATATCTGTCTCCAATCTATAAAGATGTGATATTAATTAGATGCTGATACTGATTATGGACATACCTGTTCCATAAATTTAGGCAGTCCATCGGTCAGTTCCAAGTAGTTGGTATCCAATGATGGATTTATCCACCAGGGATCTAGGTATTCGTCCACAATGCGAGCTGGATTGGCTGCCAGACATTTGTAATTTATTTGGCAGAGAGCAGCTTTGAAAAGCTGAACGGTTTGAAATGTTGTCCATATGAATCGATGGATAATTTTAAAAAATGGTGGGACATAATGGTATTTATCCCTCATGATAGAGCCACCAAGAAAGACCTCAGCCACATCCTGAATATAAAGAATCATTCATCAGTTGGCGTTGTTGAATTTGATTGTATATGTACCATCTCCAACTTCATTCTGGATAGCCAGATTTGATAATAATCATCTGGACCTGACATCCTGTGATTAGAAGTGGCCTCCTCTTGCTCTGGAGCAGAGGAGATTGAGAAGAACATGAGTTCCTTCTGGTGCAGTAGAATGTTCATATGTGGACATAGTTAAGCAAAGAAGAAAGAGAATTTGGTTGAGGAATGCTCTATTGATCGCATCCCGACATTATAGTCCATCCGTTCCAGTTACATCATTCGTCCAGTCAGCCATCCCATTAAACATCATCCGTTCCATTGGTGTATCAACACATCCATAAGAAAACACTCCATATATCATATCATATCATCTGTTTCACAGGTATCATCCATTCTGCAGATGTCATCCATTCCATAGGTTTCATCCATTCCATAGGTCTCATCCCCTCCATAGATATCATCTGTTCCGTAGGTACCATTCCATAGATACCGTTCCATAGGTATCATCTGTTCCATTCCTTCCATCCAACACTTGTCTTCACAAATTGTTATTATTTGAACACTGGTTGGTCGGATGATACCCTTCACTTTGATGCCATGATCGTTGGTGTGTCGTCCATGTTCCATTGACGTCATCCAGTGTTATCCATTCCGATGAACTCATCTGATCATCCAAAGGATTCTGCCTGGTCTTGATTGAATATCTGGTAGATTGATTAAATTGAATATTCCGTAGTCCAATATATACACACTTCTTCAATGTAGTTACTATCTAGCCTTTTCTCGTCACTACCCATCTTGCTGTGAAATGATCCTTTCTGTTAACCCCCACTACTTCCATCCTTTAAATGAAGGATTCTGCTTGGTCTTGAATATTATTAGGGTAGATTGAATGTACCGAAGATTCCCTCTAGTGCGTGTATAAATACTTCTTCAATGTGGTTATTGGCCTGGTCATTTCAATGTTATCCATTCCGATGATTTCATCTGCTCCGTTTCTGTCATCATCTGGCATGATACAGCTTGCCCCAACCTTTGAATAAAGATACATGGTGTCGAAGATTCCCTCTAGTGCATATGTGTAAAGACTTCTTCAATGTGTCTCCACTCTGTAGTGTTATGTTGCTCAAATGGCATACATTCTGACATGTGATACATGCCGTCATGGGTCCATAGGTGTCATCCATTCCGCAGGTTGCATCCGCTCCGTAGGTGGCATCCATTCTGCAGGTGGCATTCATTCTGCAATGTGTCCCATTCATCATCTGGTTCCATACTATCAATCAGTATAATAGTTGCTCATTCCTTGACCAAGTACACTGTCACAACTAGCATGACATTTGAGGTTTCCTGTTCTGGGGGCCCATCCCATCAATCATGGTCTAATGTACTGGTAGGTATACCCATGGGCCCACCCATCACCAATGGTCTAATGCATTTGGTAGGATACCCATGGGCCAACTCTATTTCTATGGTATATATGCACCAAATGAGCCCACCCTTGTAACATGGGCTATGACACCCCATGGGCCCATGTTAGCTGGCTCATCACCACTGGGCAAAAGCCATCATCATCTGGCCCATGTATACTGAGTGAAATACACTGAATGCCCTGTAAAGTGAGCATCGACAAATGATTTCTTTGAAGATCCAATTGCCGATGGTCTTCACTGTTTCATTGCAAAGCATCCTGAACTCCGGCCAGTACGATATTGAACATCGACCTTGTACTATATAGTGATATCTGCCAGAAGGCAGCATGTGCATTGTGTCAATGTAGACTTTTCCAAATAGAGGGGTGGGGGTGGCGACGATTGGTGGGATAAGAAGATTTCAAGTTTGTCGCAACTGACAGTAGTGGCACATTCGGATGTACCATGTGATATCGGCTTTCAGGTTGGGCCACCAGAATCATAGTGTGACATGAGACTTCGTGGCGAAGATCATTTTGTGGCCAATATGGTCATGTGATGACTGGATAATATCGATGCGATGGTCTGGAATCACGATGATCTTGTGTTCGCTGTGACAATCTTTTTGCCATAGTTTTCCGGAATCTATGAAGAACTCGGTGCAATATTGCACGAAGGTAGCGTACTCAGTGTCTGATAGATGTGGGGGTCACACCATATCGTCTAACCATGTATGAACGAGCAGTAATCGTTTGTCTTCTTTCTTTGCTTTGTCCATTCGAGGGACATCTTCATACAAAACATCCTCCCCCTTACTGAAATCTGAGGCTTGGGCGAAAGTCGGATATGTCGCATGAGTGGGGAAAGGTCGAATTGAAACTGGGTTGATTTGGTGAACGAAACCATGTAATTTGTCGATCCAGTTGCCAAATTCTTCTACTTCGACATCGTCATCTTCGGTTTGTCGAGGACATCGCGAAAGACTGTCTGGCCCATGGTGTGTACCTGTGACATGAACTAGCATGAAGTGGAATGTTAGAATAGAAACTATCCATCAGTTGATGCTAGCACTAGGTGCGATATCGGGATTTGAGAGCATGCCTTTGATATACCTCGCATTGACCTCAACGATAAGGTTTTGTACCCCTATCAAATATAAATGAAGTGCCCCAAGGGCTCGATATAGACCATAAAGTTTGAGTTTTGGTTGTGAGAACCGGGATTCGCAGTTGTTGAGCATGATCAAGCTGAATCGACTGTAGTATCACTTTTGAGGGTTATCGCGGTTGCATTGCGCTAGGAAATGGCCGATGGCGATGCTCGATGTGTCGACTGCGAGGATTACTGGGGAATTTGAGGTATAGTCGATGGCTCGAATCGCTGGTGAGTTTAGGAGCGCATGCTTGAGATCTTCTTGTGCTGCTACCTGAGATGGGCCGAATTCAAAGGGCACATCTTTTCGAGTAAGATTGATTAGTGCAGCTGCTCGATGTGCGAAACTCTGAATGAAAATTCAACAAACTCCAATTGTTCCTAAGAACAACACCTTAACTTCCATGAGCGTACGACACAGACCCCACTTCTTATACGCATCGGGTCAGCCATTCGACCTTGAATATTGCATCAATGACCTAAAATGATTATTTCGGGGACACAAGCAAATAACTTTGGTCCTGAGAATGTCCCACCACAATACTTCATGCGCTGGATGATGCGATTTAGGCTCTTGAAATGCTCCCATACGAATCGTTGAATGCCTGAGTTGTCAACGATCATTTCATAAGACCCACCGATCATTCAATATTCCGATTTCGGACCCTTCACTGGTGTGTCATCAATATAAGGGATCATGATGTGAGGGACCTCGGGTTGTAGGATGAAAGTGACATCGTCATGTAGGATCGGAACCGAGTTCATCCAACCCATCAGTAGGGTGATGATTCGAAGTGCACCAAATGGGGTCTGGAAAGTCGTTAGATCTTGAGAAGATTCAGATACAAGCCTTTCATCGAATGCCACATATAAATCCAACATTCCTCCACAAGTGCATTCCCCAAACTGTTCGGCTAAATGCTTGGGGATCAGGACAACGCCTGAGTGCTGAATTGTAACTTGGTTTAGTGGCTCAAGACTGTGGACTATTCAGAGCAATTTTGCGTCTTTCTTTGCAATGCAAAACCATCGTGATTGGTATGATGAGTTTGACGACTCATAGACTCCTGCTTCGATCTTCTTTTTCAGCATCTCGCAAATCTGTTCATACAAACCAGGCAGTATGGGGATATTGCGTTTGACCCAAGGAGTGTGAGGGACGACTGGGAACTCGATAGGGGGGAAGAAATCTGGTCAAAACCTTCCTCGTTCATTTTCCATCCATGCAAACCCTGCTTGCTGGTTTTGAATGAAGTCATGCATGAGGTCTTGTTCTTGAGGCCATAGGAAATTGCCTGGATGATTTTGATCGACAATATTTTTGCATTCAAGGTTATATCGGGGAGTTGGTTTGAATATCGGAGGATGGGGATTTAGGAGAGGCATGTCTTTGAGGGGATCACCCTCAATGTGTCAAATAATTTGAAAATGATCAGGTAGTCCAGCCACGATTGGATGGACCTTCTGTGCAACTGGTTTATACTTTTTCTTTGTTGATAAATAACTAGAATGGCAATTGTTGGAAATAACTGAGGAAGGGGAAACATACAATGAAGAAGTTCACATAGGTATAAACACCATCGAGGCATTTCGAGGAATGTGGAATTCATCGCATGCAGATAAATATAGGTCAGAAAGCATCACAGATAATTCTTTGGAGGAGTCGATTTTGGGGATATTTGCAGTGCGCTCGATAAATATAGAGGAGTCAGAAGAGTCGAATGAGATGATGAAAGTGCACTGTTCCGAAATTTCATTCTCTAACACTGAAAATCCTCACGAACTACTTTTTGACGATGGTGCAATCGAGGTATCGAGGGAATGGTAGAGTCTGAGTTGAGTTAAAATCACATATCGTGATGGTTTGGGCTTCGTTCCAATAGTTTCTAATGACGCTTTCTGTTAAGATGTCGAAAGGTTGTCTGAGTAGAATATCATAAGCTGGGTCCTGAATAACATGTATCTGCATGTATAAGGTGATTCCACTGAGATCACAGGGCACATTGCGTGCTAAGCCGAGTGTTTCGTCCACAGTCCCATTGGCAGACTGCATCGGAAGCCTAATCGAGGAGTTGTACATATGCTAGACTGAGTTCGTGGCAAACATCTTTGGCCATCGATATGATCAAGGAACTGGGATCGATGACACTTTCTACCTGGTTGTTACCATGGACATCCATAATAACTGATCTAATCGATGAAGTTTCTTTAGTGACAACAAAAGGCTGAGGGATTTCACCAGGTCGGAGACTGCTAATATAGGTCTTGTACGGGTCGGGCACAATAATCGTGTCAGGACTAAACATGTTCGTTGTGTTGTTTCCAGATTGTGGGACTCGTTTTGATGTGACCTGTTCTCTCCATTTTGTTCGAACCTTGGGTGAAAGCGAGAGTAGTTCTTCAGATGTCAGCGTGACGATCGGCATCTTCATTGAGTGCACAAAGATATTGTGTGTGATTTTCTTGTTCTGTACTGGTGCCTGTGTCGCATACGATGGTCCGTCTTTCTCTTTACCCTTCGATGCACCAGTGAAGTTCCTTTTGTGTGGTGGTAAATAGGCATTCTCCCTGACCGATGCGTATGGGTGTACCAAGGTTTGCATTGGGGGTAAAGTGGTCGATGATGAAGGGGTCGATGCAGGAGAAGTTGATGTCGATGTCGATGTTGGAGCCATAGTTGAAGTCGAAGGGTTGACCATTGTTGATGAAGATGTTGAGGGTGCTGGTACTGGAGCAGTAGACGTTGATGATGCAGGGACAGGGGTTGTCATGGCTGGAACCAAATTTTGAACCTCTTTGTTCGGACGTGAAAATGGTTGACCACTTCGAAGCATGAATATTTCATGCTCGAGAGCCGCTATTCTATCTTCAGAGTCAGCAGTCAATGTTGAGTTATGATAAATGCCTTTTGTTTCTGATCCCAATGTAGAAACTGCATTGGACTCCATTATCAAATTGATCGCAGCCGAGGTTGAATTAGTCAAAGTCGAAAGTGCCATTGGTGCGATGCTGAATAAGAGTGTGGCTGCTGGGGTTGCATCTGGGTTACGTTTCCACCATTTGTTGATGTGTTCCTTGATAAACCTGCCAGGAATGCTTCGAGGGGTGAATTGTCCATTTGGAAGTACGATCTTTCCTTCCGCATTTCGCTTACACTTCCCTTCATTCAAGTACAACTGACAAACCATACAGTCAGGAATAAAATGTCCCGATAAACCACAAAATATGCAAAGGAGTGCATCGATGTGTGCCTGTCTGTCTGCCAAATTAGTGTGAGGATTTTTAGTACCTGCAATGTGCATAGCGATGGTGCTAGCAAATTGTTCAAACATTGCATTTAGATCTTCGGTTTTAATCATAATAGTTCCGGGTGACGAGGTGACCGTATTTCCGACATTCAATGTTGAGTGCGATGAAGAGGTCAATTGGTGGATTACTGAGTTTGATGTGTTGGAGCCTGCTAGTATGAATTTTGCTGCATCATGAATGTTGTTGAGTGGATATGGATCGTCGGGATAATGGTTGGGGAATTTGAGTTCGAGTCGTCGAGCAATTCAAGTCCATAAGCCAGGTTGGAATCCTTGAACATAACCTCTGCTTGCTCGGCTTCCAAGATCTTATTCTTTGCTCGCAAAAAGTGAGTAATGTTGTAGAATGTGCAATAATACATTCCTAAGTCATTCGCATCAAATATCCCAATGCGTAGCTGTTCTCCCACTAATTTGTCCATGTCCGATATGCTCCACTTGCGATCGTCTTCCGAGCTGAGGTACTGCTGTTCAAAATTCATTGAATGATGTGCCAGGCTGATACTCTGGAAGCAATTCCCAGAGTTCGGAAGAGTCGATGTCAAGGTAGCGACAAGTGTGTTTCTTCATCAGATTCGATTTAGTGACGCTGCAGGTCGGGAATAATAGTTCAAGCTCTTCGAAGTATTGTCAGAGCTCTCGAGGCTGAGTAGGGTCAAACTTCGGAGCAGTCGAGTGCCCACAAGCTGGCATTGCAGTTTGGGTAGTCATGAATGTGATGACTCTAGGGGTAGGGGTTAAGACTTGTGTAAAGGATGGTAGATGTGTCAAAGTTGTTGGAAGGATGAATGAAGAGGTTGATGATGAGGACAAAGAAGTAGATGATGATGTGGAAGGCGATGAGATAGGTGAAGGAAATAGTCTATGATGAGTAGATTCTGCTTTGGAAACTGGAATTAGAATGTCTCCCGATTGTTCGAGAGATTTGAAGGCATGGCGAGTATCAATACGAAGGTTTCTGTAGTAAACTGGAGGGTAGACTTAATTCACACAAGGCAAGAACACGATTAACGTATATTTTTGCCTGGTGTAGAAGTCTGCTGTCGTCATTAAACACCATCCCTTATAAAGGGACTGGTGGCTGGAACAAATACTATATAATAAATGTAAAGACTGGGCAACAGTCTGGATCACTACATTCTCCCCTTCTGGCTTGGACCCATGGTCCAAGCCAAAAACCCAAAGGAAACAAGATATGTACCAGAAGTCCAAAAGTATAATAAGACATCTTCGACCTAAGTGAGGACGGAGACAGAAAAGCAAGAGGGTAGAACAGTGATATCCAGTCTGCATCGGAGCGGGGTGGATGATTGGAATGTAGGATAATCTATTTTGTCTCCTCACTGGGGCAAGGAGGGGAAGGGGGCAATGGAACCATGTCGGCCGGGTCATCGAGATCCATACTGCCTCTGAGCAGGGTGGATTGAATGGTAGGGGTAAGAGGAGCCATGGTTTGGGATACTGGAGTGAGGGGAGAAGAGTCAGCCACGGAAGGACCGGGGGACTGTTCTCCTCTGAGGGGAACAGTCGTAGTCACTGGGTTGTCTTCCATGTCATCAGATACCGAGTCAGTCTCCTCGGTACTATATTTCTTTTTGTTTTGCTTGCTCCGGGTGACATGAGCAACTGGGAAACGATCCTGGATTTCTCCAGGCTTGGTAGATGCTACACCCATGGCAGCAGCTCGCTGTCTCCTTCTCTCATTCTTGGCCCAATTCTTCTCGGTCTTGGTTCGACGAGGAGGGCCCACATAGGTCCATCCTCCATCCTCGTAGTTGGGGGTCTCTAACACCTGGGAGGTGGTAGATGGACCGGGTTGGGAAGGCCCAGTAATGGGGTGTGACTCAGCTGTGATGATAGGTTGAGTAGGAGTGGGATCTAGGGGTTTTGGAAAAACAGCAGCGGTAACTGTCATGGTGGGTGTATGTCTGTTCAACCTGGCCGAAGGCAGCCCAGGGTGAATGGATAGAGATCGTATACCGGATGATCCCACAGACGGGGGAATCACCAAACTTGGAGCAGTCACTGGGAGTACAGGAGAAGACACTGGAAGTCGAGATGCCGCATGCATTGAAGTGGACAGCCCTGGGTTTCCACCCAAAGGGGAGACCCAGTCGATCATCTTGGGCATTCGCTTCCTCTTGGGGGGCGGGGGCTGTGTCAAGCATCAACTCCCAGGTGGTGCGATCCACCACTTGGGCTCCGTCATCAATGGGGCATCCAAGGCGTCGGGAGTGGACAACTGTCTCAACTGTTGCAACACCTCCGACGCCAGAGCCAAGTCTTCTTCACATCGGGATTCAGCTGCCCCAGTGATCCATCCTAGCCCATAATGGTAGGCCTCTCTGACCTCATGGTCAGAGACTCCGAGAAGGGCGAGATGGCTCACAACATCATCCAGAGTGATGTTAGGGGAAATGGGAGCCATGAACTGTCAGTCACGCCGTATGCTCATAGAAAGGTGTAGGTTCTGGCGGGTACGTCAGTATAAACCAGGGGTACAGAACACCTCGGCCAGAAGGAGTTGCAGAAGTTGCTTTTGCTTCTGGGGTAACCCAGAAGGAATTTGCTGTCTCATGAGTAGCATGCCTCGAACGTGAGGGAGGCTAACTCGTGAGTGGTCCAAGATCAACCCAGAAGAGTTCTGGAATTGAAAGAGTTGTCGATGCATGAACCGAGCCCAAGACTCGGGTGAGTCATTGATCAGAGGCTGAGGCATCTGGTCAGGGTCTTGGAGTCGGCATATTCCCTTTGCTGACTGGCAACCACTTGGGAAGTCTCCAGGTCACAAGCACATGGCTCATGAGTGGAGTGCGATCTGTGGTAGGAGTCAGACTGGCAATACGTGTAAAGGACTGGGCCCGTTGAAGGTCCAGTTCATTTCCTTCTCGTTGGGCAGCAACTGCCCAGTGATTGAACTCCGCAGTATCTTGGGAGAGGTTGGTGGGGGCTCCCTAGGTGCGGGTACCCAATTGGCCCACCGGGGATGGGTTATGGAGGAAGAGACGGGTTGCTTTGGAGAAACGGGTGGAAGTGGTGGATATTGGATGGCCTTCATATCCACATCCATGGCCTCGACAGAGGTATGAGGAAGGTGGGAAGGACCGGTGGGTACTGATACAGGCCTGGACACAGCACCTGCATAATTGGGTCGAGCGGGCGTCCCAGACACTGGGGATGGCTCACGAGCATGGGGTCGCTTAACTGGCCGGTCCTCTCGATATCAGTCCAGGTGATCCTCAAGGCTGTGAATCTTGGCCTTGAGGTCGGCGATCTCGTCGTTGTAGCTGTCATATGTTTGCTCTGCGATACTTCTGACTTCCACCGTGAGGGCTTGGTCTCGTCGATCCTGAGATTTGAGATAATCCCTGTCCTGCTTGAGCTCGTGTTGATACATGTGCATCGCGTAGGACTTACATGTTTCGCACTCAACCCGGTGAACAATGATTCCCAGGTGACCATCGTATTTCCACTCCTCCCTAGGGGGAGCGGCCCGCGTTCCACATCTCTGGTCAACCCTAACGTACTCCACTGAGCCGCTGGTTGAGGGGGACCTCCTTCTTCTATCATCTCTCCTCGAGCCTTGCGGTTTGAGTTCTCTCCTCCTCGAGCCTTGCAGTTCAAGGTCCCTTCTTCCCTGCCTATCCTCCCTTCTATCCCTCCCCCTTTGAGGCACGTCCGCCTCACGACTGCATCACCCAAATGAGTGTGAACCGTCCATGGAGTCATTGGACTGGCCATCCATAGTGAAGGATGGACTTGAGGAAGAGAAAAAAATTTTCACATTCAACTCTGCCGGTCAACTATACAGTACCTTCCCATGCCTGGGGAAAAGTGTGACAGCTTCACCGGTGAAGCTCATAATTCCCACTAAGGAATTCCCACCCTTAGTGGGAGGGCCCAGGCATCTCCTCTCCTGGCCTTCTCAACCAAGTCAGGAAGTCTCATCACCTCTTGCATGCTGGTGCACGCTTGGGCAATTCATTCCAGTCCTTGGCCCCCACAAGGGCCAAGTATGCATCCAGGGCCGCCAACTCATTGCAGACCACCAGGGGTTCCCAAGTGGACTCACCAACACTCCACTTCACCTCCAATTCCAATGCATGTCCCTTCCATCGATGGGCCGTGATCTCCTCGACCCACCACTTGGCATTGTCAGGCACGCTGAAGTCATAAGGATCTAGACATCTCCTGTTAGGAAACAGGGCGTCATCGCTTGGGAAATGGGGGCGCAGTAGATTCACATGGAACCTGCCATGCACCCTTCAACTCTGGAGTTCGGAAGGTAAGTCCAAATTGTAATTTGATGTATCTGGGTAACTTTGAAGGACCTCATACAGTCCTACGAATTTGGGGAGGAGTTTACTGGCCCTCCCCTTGGGAAGGTTAAGGTTCTTAGTGGACAAGTAAACCTTCTCCCCTGGCCTGATTTCTGGCTCCTTTCCATGCCGCTTGTTGGCATGGAACCTTTGGAAAACTCGCTCTGCGATGATACTGTTGTGAGTGATAGCCATGTTGCACAATGCATCCATCGTGAAGGTCCGCACCCCAGGTGGCACTTGCTCGGGGGTGACTATCTCTTGCATCATGCGGGGAAGATATCCATAGGTCACCTCGAATGGGGCCATACCGGTTGCTCGATTAATGGTGGAGTTGATCGCAAACTCCACCAGGGCTAGGAATTTTACCCAGTCTTTCTGGCTTGATGCCACAAAAGATCACAATATCTGTGCGATCAAGCGATTGGCTCATTTGGTAGCACCATCCATTTGAGGGTGGAAAGAAGTAGACATCAACAGTTTGACATCCAGGATACGGTGTACCTCCCACCACCAGTGGGAGGTGAACTTGGAATCCTGGTCAGAAACAATTGATCCAGGTAACCCATGCAACCTCACAATCTCTTTGATGAAAAGAGACAACAATTCAGAGGCGGTGGTGGTGATAGTTATAGGCACTAGATGTACCATGGATGACAATCGGCATATAACTACCCATAGGTAGTTGAACCCTTCAGACTCAGGGAATGGACCAATAAAGTCCATTCCTATGGATTCCCAAGGGCAGATTGGGATCGGCAACAAATGTAGCTTACCTAGGGGGGAGCGATACTCCCCCTTAGATCGAACGCATGCCTCACATGATTCACAGAATTTATCCACTTTGTATTGGAGGCGGGGCCACCAATACCATCTCCTTATATATTCAGAGGTTTTTGCTGGGCCAAAGTGCCCGACGATCGAGTGAGCCTGGTCAATGATATGACCGTGCAAGGTGGTGTCCTTGGATGGAGCCGAGGGTATGCAGACCACTCGTACACCTCCCTTGTTCTTTGTCCAGATTATCCCATCGACTACCACAAAGTCGGGATGATCCTTGGGATCATCGAGGATTTTGCCAAAGACCTTGTTGGCCTTATAACCCCATTGGATGTCCTCATCCATCGGGTCAAGCTCTGAAAGAAACACCTTCAAATCCTGGTGTTTTGTCAAGGATTCGTATACCATGGGGTCTCCATCCACAGGATCCTTTGGAACGTCTACTCCATCCTTGGCTCAAGCCCTGGCTAATTTGGCCGTGGCTAATTCTTGATCTTCCACCCTTTCGCGCAGGGCCCTTAGGTGCTCTCCTGCCCGACGAGCCTGGGCCTGTGCTGATCGAGTCTCGATGACTCGATTCCTAATTTCCAGATGACGGTCCCAAGGCAAATCCTCGTGCATGGGATCCAGTCGCACGTTGGCAAACACATAATGTTGCACCAATGGGGCGTCCTCCCAGTTATCAAACTGGTAATATCGCGAAAGGGCATCAGTGACCTTGTTTAGGTTTCCTTTGACATATCGTATGTCAAAGTCGAATCGAGATAGGTACTCCATCCATCAGGACTGTCGGGTGGACAATCGATGCTGGGTCTGGAAAAACTCCAGAGCCTTATGATCGGTCACGACGTGGAGTTGCCGACCTATCAGCTTGTCCTCCCACTTGAGCAGCGCCTCAAGTATTGCTATCATTTCATGCTCAAAGGTCCTGTAGTTCCTTTGAGCATCCGAAAACTTCTTGGATAGGAATCTGGCAGGTCAACAGCTCTGCCATTCAGGTCCCTGACTGTACATGGCCCCAACTCCAAACACTGAAGTGTCGCAGATCACCCAGATGGGCTCTGGGGAACTAGCATCAATCAGCTTCAGTACCGGGGTCAAGCAGCAGATGTCCTTGATAGACTGGAAACAGCTATCGTGCAGGGGGCACCAATGGAAAGATTGTCCATTCTTCGTCATGGCGGAGAGTGGACTGGTGTAGGCTGAAATATCAGGGAGGAAATGGGCTAGGTACTGCACCAGACCCAAGAATTGCTGAACCTTGTGATAATTCCAAGGTACCTTCCATTCTCATATCCTCGCCATCTTATTGCTGTCAGCATGGAGTCCATAGTCGTCAATCATATGTCCAAGACACTCAAGTTTCTCGGCATATAGCTCACACTTATCCACGCGCAAGTACAGTTCATGCTCTCGTAGTTTATCAAACACAAGCTTAAGATGACGTTGATGTTCCTCGACAGAGTCACTGAACACGAAGATGTCATCTAGATAAGCATGCATGAACCTGCCGATGTACTCCCGAAATATAGAGTTCATCAACTGTTGGAAAGTGGCTGGGGTGTTGCAGTCGCCCTGCTGCATTACTAGGCTCTCAAAAGTGCCCAGTACCGTCGTGAACGCAGTTTTCCAGATATCCCCTGGTTCCACTGGGATCTGTTCATAGGTGTCAGACAAATCAATCTTCAAACGATATTTCGCTCGAGCTACGTCCAACCTGATCAGGTCCTGATCAGGGAATGGCATCACATTTTTAACTGTGTTGTCATTCCTTTTCTTCACATTCACCACAGTGCGAATGTCCCCATTTTTCTTGGGAACCACCAACATCAGGGCAGCCTGCTCCATGCGAGCAGGCCTCCACCATCCTGCCTGGCAGTACCTCTCGATCTTATCGGTGAGAGGTTGTCTCATCGAGTCCAGGCATTTAGGCAAGTGATAGTTATACCTCTTCTTTTCATCCACCAAGGGTATCTGATGGTTGATCTCCCTCATCGGGGGAGGTTGTTCGGGTACACCCCTTAGGATGTCCTTACATATTTCAAGCCATTCCTCCCACAATTGGGGAATGTCCTTTTTATCCAAAGGTCCTTGGGCCTTGGCACTCTCCGCTAGCTCTTCGCAGATGGTGAAGAGCACTTCATTCAAGTCGGTCAGTTGCTGCTCCAAGAGGACCTCGGGCACAGTGGGTCGACCAGGACTGGGACCACACTTCAGTCCTTCGGGATAATGGTCCCAAGTAAATTCCTCAACGAGTTCATCCCATTCGCCATCACCCTCATGATCGCTCATAGGCTCCTTGTCAGGATCCTTTTTCAAGGTATCCCAGTCTTCGTCTTTGGGGCCCAGTAGTATGGGGTCGGAAACACCCAACCCCTGTCCCTTCTGGGGACGATCGACATCCCTCTCTTCCACCATTGTCATGGAAGCCTGACCCCTGGAAGGAGGCTGGGCGGAAACTGAACTTAACTCCAACTGGTTGGGGTCCTTCAACATGCTGACAGCAGCACTAGGGCCACTGTCGAGTCACTCATCCAGTACAGGTTGAGTTCTCATGGCATATCGACGTACCTGTCAAAATGTGCTCTTGCTCTCAACAATGGTGGGGATGACTTGCCCCTGAAACCACACCTGGTCTCATTCAAAGTCGAGGATGATGCCATACTTCCTCATGAACACTGTCCCCATGATAGCATCATATCTATCGAGGTTGATCACATCGAAGTAGTGATCCGCTTTCATGGTTCTCAATTTGAACTCTGCAAAGAGCCCGAAGTTAATCTTGGATTGACTCCTCACCATTCCCAATTGGAGGGGCATGGGCTCAATAAGTTCGTGCACCTTTATATTCGCCGAAACAGTGAATTCAGGAGAGACCGAGTCCACAGTACACCCCGAGTTGAGGAGTACGTTGGCTTTAAGACCATGGATCTTCATTCGAATGATGAAGCACTGGTTGTCCTGCTCAGTTCGAGGAGGACGGGTAATTTTTCTGGATGACTTCCTGAGGGCCAGGGGGCGCCTGAGGTTCAAGGTAGGAGGGGACTCATCCATCACTCCCATCTGCTCATCGAGTAGGTGGTCTCCAACCGATTCTTTGTCGGAATCCTCTTCGGAGTTGGATACCGATTGTGCGGAGGGACAGGAGTCAGATGCGGAATCTGAATCATATTTGCTAATCACCTCCCGAATAGCACCACAACATTCTGAATCCTCGCCGGGGCCTTGGTCCTGGTCGGAGTCCATGAGGAATGGATCCCCCTCAGAACTGTATTGGGATCCCAATACGTCTCCATCAGATTCATCAGAATCACTGTGAGCTGCTGCTAATCAATCCTCCTCCATTGGAGGGGCATTGTCCTGTCCCTTCGCAAGCTGCATACATCCTCGCGCCGGGGGAAGGTTTCGATTGTCCTGGAGTATTATACTCAGGACACTCCTTGTCGGTGGAGTAATGTCCTAATCCCCCACACTTATAACAAGTGGGGGGAGGGTTACTGTCCTCATACTTCCTAGGGGAAGCTTGGTCCCTGGAATTCTGCTCCCTGGAGAAAGGCGCCTTTCTTTCTTCAGGACAGAAATCCTTCTTAGATGGGGCCACCTCGCGGGTCCTAATAGGCCTATCCCGATTCCTAGGTCGATTATCTCGCCTGGGGGGATCTCGAGGTTGTTTGCGCGATTGCTCAGGCGATTGGCCCTCCCTGGAGGGGGGATTCACCTTGGGCTTTGGGGTCTCCTTGCTAGAAGAAAGGGCCTCAACCAGTCGCTTACACTCCTGGTATCGTTTCTTCTTCCGGAATATTTCCTCTGCCTCGCATGCGTAGTAGAGGATGGTTTCCATGGAACTGGCTTCCGCGGAACAGCCCTTGTCGAATATGAAAGACACCATCATCTGGGGCAACCCAGACAAAAGTTGGGTCTTGAAGGTGAATCGGTCTGGAGCTCGGATCATCCTGGTAGTGTACCGCTCCAGTTTATGATAATAGCTCATGACCCCTTCGACGACATCATATTTCACCTTGGAGAAATGGTTGGCTGCATCATGGGTTGCGTTGTCATGGATGAACCGATCATACAGACCGGTGATAACATCCTTGAAGTTCCACTGAACCCGGTGGCAGTAAACTCCGTCCACATTATCTTCAAACCACGTCAGGGCAACACCTTCCAGGTACATGCCGGTATACTCGATCCTTTCGGCATCGAGACTGGGACCGCTGATCTTGCTCACCTTCAACCATCGAAGGAGAGCATTCAACCATCGTTCGAACACTTCAGTATCCAAACTCCCACCATAGGTTGGGGGAGTAGGCACACGGGGTCCATTCTTTCGATCCGGGAGTGACTCCACGGTCGCGGACACCTTATTGTCAATTTGCTGGTAAAACTTGGCATGCATCGCCTTCAGGTACTTGGACAGACGATGAATGCCTTTGTCTCAATACAAATCGAGCTCACTGCAGTGCCCTCAACTATGGGAATGGGCATTGGTATGATTGGAGGCTGAGGGGGTATCTCCTCTCAGCCCAATACTGGGGTTTGTTCTCGGCCTCGAACAAGACCGAGAATTGGGGTGAAGTAGGCTGTGCTCTTCGACCTCATCCTCCTCATCGCTAGGGGGAAATGTTTCTTCATCGCAGTCACTGTCGTCACTGCCACTATGGGAGGGAGAGGAATCACTTCCCCCTCCTCCGCCTCCACTTTCCCTGGGCCCTCCGCATCCAGGGGTATCTTCTCTCCTTCCTGGCTCTTGACGATTAGAGTTAGGATGGAGGTTAGGTGGAATTTCTGAAGGGGATGGAACATCTTCAAAAGGGAATCCCTTAGCATCAAACCGTATTCCTTGGTCTGGGATATTGGAAGGTTGTCCATCCCGGATGGCAGAGTCCCAATATTGTTGAAGAGCCACTTTGCTGGCCCCATCGTAGTGAACCGATTTCTTCTGGGCAGTCAATGCAGGAACCCCATGACGAGAAGCTGCGGGGATATGATTCTCCTCCCGACTAGGGGAGGGAACTGGAGCTTGACTACCAGACTCCCAACGGATCTGAACAGAGAACTTGCTCATCAACTCGTGTATCTGCGCACTGAGTTGATGAGGGTCATAACTGTCCTGATCCATGTGATGGTGGATGAGATCACATGCCTGGGATGTGTACATTGCCACGCTGTTCTCCTCCTGGCTAGGTGGAGTATGCTTCTTGGGTCTCTTCTCCTCTTGGCATCGTTTGCTAGTTCCCTCATCCATAGGAATGGATGGGGAAGTCAGTGCATTTCTTCCAGGCACTTGCCTGGAAGTCCCTCGTGGTGTTATAAACTCATGATCTTGGGAATGGTCGGACTGACCCTCCCTTCTGGGTAAGTGTCGGGGAGTTCCATCTGGAGTACGGGGTGTAGGAGAAAAGGACGAGGAATCATTCCATCGATGGGCTCTATCGGTGGGAGTAGGGTCTTGAGTTGATGCTCTCAGCGCTGACTCCACTTCATCGACTTCTTTGACAGTACCCATCTGGTTTCCCTCAACTGGGGGTTGAGATCCGTCACCTGGTGGTTCGGAATCCGATCCACCCTTCACCCTAGTCCAGCTAGTCTTCTTTTTGACTTTGGTCGAAGACATGTCTGTCGCGGGTAGTGTCGAATTCAGATCAAGAATTTTAATGAACTGTCGCCGGTGGCATCAGGGTCACAATTGATGTTATGGCACAATTTGACGTTTGCGAAGTAAGAAAGTTGTTTGGTAAAAGTAACATATTTGAGTGTTCAAAAAAGTGTAGTAAACCAAAGGGTAGACTTAATTCACACAAGGCAAGAACATGATTAACATATATTTTTGCCTGGTGTAGAAGTCTGCTGTCATCATTAAACACTGTCCCTTATAAAGGGACCAGTGGCTGGAACAAATACTATATAATAAATGTAAAGACTGGGCAACAGTCCAGATCACTACAGTTTCTCACTTGTGTTGGCCTAAGCTGAGGAAGTTGAGGTTGGTCCAATGATGAAATGATTCAGAAAGCCCTCATGGTGGGCTCCAAAAATGATGATACTCAACCCAGGAAAACCACCTAAACTGCTGATGAGGCAATCGATGATATTTGTGATGAGTCCGAGGAAGGGTGCGAGTTATTCTGAATGTTCATGGTCCAACCGATGGGAAGATAACTAGTTGGTACTAGTCATGAAGGTAGTGCTATAGGAACCGAAGGTGTTTGGTGCAGTCCGATTGAGTATCGATCAATATCGAGGACGATCAATGAGATTGATGGCGAACAAGTCTATCATCAATGGTCGAAGTGTGAATTCCAAGGACCTTTTGATAGGTTGAAAGTATACAAAGGCTATAGTCGATGGCTAGGACATGTTGAAATGGTTGCTAGTGCTAGCGACAAGAGGATTGAAGGAGGATTGAGGACAACAATGATTGCAGAGGTTTCCCGTCGATTGAGAAACCCATAGAGACTTAGATTGTTTTAGAAAGTTGATCAGATGCTTAGAACTGTATACAAGACGATAGGTGAAGACAATTTCTTCTGTTTCTCTAGTAGATACTACACAGTTTTATATGTTTTAAAAGAAACTTCCTAAAAAGGTATAAGAAACATGTGTAGAACATGAGGCAAAAGATATGAGTTAAGGCACAAGGCCAAAAAGGAGACTGGAATCCAAAGAAGAAAGAGATGTATCATATGATGAAGGAGTAATAAAGGGAAAGAACTAAAAAGAGACTGTCCTTTGTGTATAAACCATGCTAAGTCTTGCGATAATCCATCCAGTGGGTTCTGTATGCAATAGGGACTTGAAACGAGGCTGACCTATGATCAGCAGGTTTGAGCATGAGTTGGAATATGTCCTAGTGCATGGTCTTCCACCATTTAGATAATGAAGGCAGTGCCCAATGTCGCTCGTAGTCTCTCGATATCAATTGATAACACTCAACGATGGTTGACAATGTTCGATCATGGTTGTGGCTGTTTGAAGTTGATCGGGGATGTTCGATGGTCATTTAGAGGGATCTTAGGGGCTTTTGTGGTAGTCCTAAGGTTGTGCAATGTGGGCTCTTGGTATGATCAATGTCACTGGTGATGTTTCAACGTGGTCAATATGATATTGCGATCGATAGACTGTGTCATGCTGCGTCTGGGACATCGTAGGAGTTAGCCAATGTGATTAGAATATGGTTGAAATGGTGAATCAGCCTTTGAGCCGAGGAGACAACCTATCAACGGAGAGGGAGAAGCGGAGGTAGTGTAGGGATCTGGTTGGATCCAAAGAAAAAATCTTTTTTTCAATAAAGTTTGTTTCTGAGTTCTGACTGAGTGAATGAGTAACATGAATAGACTTTAAGCGGGTAATGGACTGGGTTTCTGCAGGTAGCGGGTGTGAAAATCCACAAGGAGTTCTTGGGCATGGTCAAGTTCCGTAACAGGTAGCCAGGAGGTCTCTTCATCGGTTCCCTGGTAACCTTCCCATCGGACGAGGTAGAGAATCTTGCAGCAACATCGGTTGTCAACCTTGGAGTCAAGGACTTTGGCGATCTGATATTTGAGCTTGTCGTCAATGGTGATCGGAGGAGGTGGAGGTTGTGCTCGATTTGGAATTGTGTTTGGGAAGTGTTTTTCTAGTTGGGAGACATGGAAAACAGGGTGGATGGCCCACATGTGGTCCGGAAGCCACAGGGTGACTGAGTGAGTACCCGGGCAGGCAATTATTTCAAAAGGACCATGGTTCTTTTCGGAAAGTTTCTTGGAGGGATGAGTGGTGTGGATATTTTCTGCAGTGACATAGGCAGAGTCACCAATGTTGAAGTCGGGTGTGGGTGCCCGATGTTTGTCCACAGGGCCTTGATAATGCTCTTGAGTGGCCGCAAGCTGTTTCCAAAGCTCCTGATGAAGGTTGTCTAAGTCGACGACAAACTCGTGGGCACGCTGTGAGGCTAAGTCGCATTCGGGGAAGATGGAAATGTTTGGGTGGTAGCCCTTGTTGGTGAAGAAAGGAGATATGCCTGTAGAGGCAGAGGGAGCATTGTTATAGGCAAATTCACCCAAGGGTAAGAGGTGAGACCAGTCATCCTGCTGATAGTTGCAGAAAATCTGGAGGTACTGC
This sequence comes from Tricholoma matsutake, assembly GCA_026075535.2. NCBI lineage: Eukaryota > Fungi > Basidiomycota > Agaricomycetes > Agaricales > Tricholomataceae > Tricholoma > Tricholoma matsutake. The sequence goes on along the minus strand of AP026543.1, from coordinate 6,881,655 downwards.
TCCAACGTCTGATTAAGTCGTTCCGTCTGACCATCACCTTGCAGGTGATAACCAGAAGTGAAGTGGATCTGCATGTCGAGCGCTTTTCTGAGGGAGTGGAAAAAATGGGAGACAAACTCGGATCCCTGGTCACAAGTGATGTGTGATGGGACACCATGCTTCGAGAAGACATGGAGGACAAACAGGTTGGCTAATTCTTGGGCTGTGATTTCATTGACAGTTGGGGTGAAGATGCCTTGTTTGGTCAGGTGGTCAACAATGACCAGGATAGCTGTGTGGCCATCGGAGTCAGGTAGTTGTTCAATGAAATTCATGGAGATTGAGTTCCAAGGTTGTTCCGGGACTGGAAGTTGCTTTAGGAACCTGTAGGGCTTGTGTTGAGGTGATTTGGATTGTTTGCAAGTGGTACAGGATTTGCAGAATTCCTGCACAAAGGTGCAGAGGTTTGGCCAGACATATTCCCGATGGACAAGCTGCTGGGTTTTGTTTTGTCTGAAGTGGCCAGAGAGGATATGATTGTGTTTGTACTGAAGGACCTTGAGGCGGAGGTCTGCAATGTCCGGAACATAAATCTGGTCAAAGTGGTGGAGAAGACCTGCCTCGTCTATAGTCCAGTTGGGGTTGACAGGTGTCAGAAGATGTGCAGATGATAGGGGGTCAAGGGGTAGGGAGGTGCGGATGTCATTATGGAGTTTCTCAACATCCATGATTACAGCTTGTCAGATGATGGGTGTGGTGAGATAGGTGGCACAGAGGGAGGAGGTGAGTTGTTCCTGTGTGAATACAGGTCGGAAGTTGGTTGGGTTTATGGAGGCAAAGTCACTATTTCCCCCTTTGTGGTAGACGTCCCAATGTCTTGTGAGCGTGTCTGGCTTGGCCCCTAATTTTCTGGGGTGGAAGCGGATGATGAGATTGAACTGGGAAAGGTATTCAGACCAATGGACCTGGCAGCGGGTGAGCAACTTAGTAGTGCTGAAGTACTCAAGATTTTTGTGGTCAGTGACCACATCAACCAGGTTTGCGGAACCCTCAAAATACTGCTGCCAGTGTTTGAAGGCTTCCAAAATGGCCAAGAGTTCCTTATCATGGGTGTCATAATTTAGTTCAGCAGGATTAAAGGAGCAGGAATGAAAAGTGACTGGATGGAGAAATCCATCCGCAGTGTAAACCAAAAGGATAGCCGCTAGGGCATAGTCGGAAGTGTCGGTTTCAAGTACCATCTGTGAGTTGGGTACTCATTGAGTTAAGATGGGGGCGTGAGTGAATTCTTGTTTGAGCTTTTCAAAAGCATCATGGCACTTCTTGTTGAAGTCCCAGGGTGTGAATGTCTGCATCAAGCGGGTGAGTGGGATGACAATGTCTGAATAGCCATTAATGAAGCAGTGGTAAAAGTTGCAAAAGCCTAAGAAGGATTGTATATCCTTGACTTTCCTGGGCTCGGGCCAGTCAAGCACAGTTTTAACTTTATCCTCTGACATCCATAGTCCATCTGGTGAAAGGATGAAACCTAAATATTCAATGGTGTCTTTGTGGAACTCACATTTCTGTGGTGAAGCGTAAAGTCCATTCTTCCAGAGGCGGCAGAGGACTTCTTTGAGGTGAGCCCTGTGCTGGGACTTATTGTCGGAGTAGATTAGGATGTTGTTGAGGTACACAATGACACAAACATCCAGCATGTCGCTGAAGATGTCGTTCATAAACTGCTGGAAAGCTGTGGGTGCATTAGTGAGTCCAAAGGGAACCACCAACCACTCGAAGGATCTGTAGTGGGTGCGGAAAGTGGTTTTCCATTTGTCACCATCTGTGATGCGGACTAGGTGATAAGCGTGCTGCAAGTCTATCTTAGTGAATAAGTGGGCTTTTTGGGGGGAGTTGAGGAGGTCAGAAATGAGTGGGAGTGGGTAGTGGTCCTTCTTCATGAGACAGTTGAAGCCTCGGTAGTCGACGCAAAGTCGGAGACTACCATCCTTCTTCTTGACGAAGAGAATAGGAGCACCGTGTGGGGACTTGGACAGGCGGATGAAGCCTGAGTGGATGTTTTCGTCAATAAAGACTCATAAGGCTTCTAATTCAGAGGGGGAGAGGGAATACATGCAGCCCGGAGGCAGAGGATTATTGTCTTCTGTCTCTATCTTGAGGTTGTAAGACCAATGTGGAGGAAGGGTATCCACTTTAGTCTTATTAAAGACATCAGCGAATTTGTGATACTTGGGCAGAATATCGGAAATGTTGGATGAGTTAGTGGATAGGGTGGAGTGGGCGGATAACCCTTCTGGAGTGAAGGTCATCTGAAAAGCTACTGCCCCAGGAAGTTTGCTAGCATGCGCATAAGCGGCAGCATTGATGAAAGAGATGTCGGGAGGTGTAAACTTAGGAGGAATGGGGGGTTCGGAAAGTGCGGAGGAGTTGAGGATTTCTACTGGAAGGTTCAGGGACAAAGGTGACATCGGGGGTGCTAGACCTCTATGATCTGCAGAGCGGAAAGTGAGTTGGCTTGAAGACCAGTCAATCAACGGATTGTATTGCTTCAGCCAGTTATGACCGAGTACGGCGGAACAGGAAGAGTTGAGTGAGGTTACATAGAATGACAAATTGAACACTTCACCAGCAGGGAAGGTGACCAGAAGTTTGACGACCTGAGTTATGGTGGAGTTGCAAGATCCATCAAAGAGTTGTAGACCGATCAGGTTAATGGATTCCATGCTGAGTTGGCTATCCAACATGAAAGAGGAGTCAAGGAAGCAGTGGGAGGAGCCAGAGTCGATAAGGGTTCGGACAGGAGTGGAAGAGTTGGGAAGGGTTAAAAGAATGGTTAGGAAGTCAGGGTCAGAAAGAGCGGACACATTGAGATGAACATAGGCAGCCAAATGGGTAAGGTCAACGCAACCCTCAGCCCCAATAGCTGTATCCTGAGGGTTGCGGACTATTTTTCTGAGTCCATAGTGTCAGGAATGACAGTGGATCCATGGGCTTTTGTGGCTTTGGATTTTGGGCAGTTTCCTGCTACGTGCCCTTCCTCACCGCAGTAGAGACAAAGTCATTCTCTCATGCAACGTTCTCATTCCTCCCCAGTAAGCTTGCTGTTCTTCCCCAACTTATCGGAGATGGACGACTTGGGCTTGTCCCAGGGAGTGTTCTTTGTCGTGGAAGACTGCTGGTTGGAGGCAGAGTTCAAAGAGGTTTGGTTTGTTGACGGGGAAGGACTTTTGGAAGTGTCCTTCCAACTAGAGTTAGTGACGTTACTGATGTTACTGGAATTCTTTGTTTCAAAATGGGATTCATCTTCTTGCATCCAGTAGATGTCGTTGCTGTCCTGCGCTTTCAAGCGCAGTTCTGCAAGAGTATTGGGTTTACCACCCCAGAGAACTTCTATGCAAAGCCGGAGCAGAAGACCGCAGAAATAGCGGTCACAAAGGGCTGCTTCATTCCAATTGACCCTAGAAGTTAATTCCCAGAAGTCAATGTTATATTTTGTGATACAACCACCTTTCTTCATTGCTAAGTCAGAGAGAGCTTTTTCCACGGCTCTGACCGGGTCATGCAGACCAAAGTTGCTTTCCAGCTTGGCGAGGAAAGTTTTGTAGTCCCACATCCAGTGTGCAGAATCTGTCAGGTCATTAAGACCAGGCTCAAACCAACTGAGAGCTGATCCCTTAAGATAAGAAAGAATAAATATGATCTTTTTCTCATCAGAGGAAAATATGTGCAGATGGTTGCAGAAACAAAGATTGCAGAAGACTAGGAAGTCTCTAAGTTTCTTTGGATTGGCGCCATTGAAAGTGTCAGGGTCCCAAACTTTGATTTTTTCGGTCTTGGGTGCATTGTTCTGATGAAGGGTGTGGATACTCTCTGAGAGGTTGTAAAGGACTATCCCCTGGATCAGGGTTTTCCACTGTGGGAGGTTGATCATCTGGATCATTGGGATTGGGGTCACCCCCAGGGCTGTCAGGACCACTAGGGTCATTGGGTCCACTGGGGGGTCCATCCTCTAGACCAGGATCTTCCAACCTGAAGTGTTCAGGCTGGTTGATGCCCCCTACATTATACATACTCAAGGGGAGTTCTTGATTGAAAACCTTCTGGGTTGGCAGAAGGGTGCGGGGCACAGGTGGACATGAGATTGGCACTGATTGAAGGGGCTCCTGAGCTGATTTGTCGGAATATGTTTGAGGGTCTGGAAGACACTCCAAAAGTAGTGGTGGGTTGAGGGTCAGAAAGGGTGGATCACTGGATTGCAGAGATCCCAGGAATAGTACTGGTGCATTGGGAATTTCTTGTTGTGTGCTGGCGGGTCTCAGTAGGGGTCATAGAGAGGAATGAGATGAGTGAAGTGTGAGTTCATATATACTGTTAAGAACTGATCCTGGAAGGTACGTCAGAATCCAATCAGACCCTGTGGGTGTTGATAGCAGAAGGTTGTTGGGTCATGGCGGATTCTGCAGAAGGGGAAACAGAAAGGACTTGGCTTCAGCTTGTAAGAAGCTGCACCCTTCACCTTGTCTGGTGTCCTAATTTCAAGACAAAGGTTTGGAGGTAGAAGCGGGGAAGTGCGGGTAAATGTGGGGAGGAGTACGGAGGGACTTGGGTTAAGTTCAGATGAGATTAGAACTTCAGAGGAAGACTAGAGGTCAAGTTGAAGGGAGTTCAGACTCTTAGCAGACTGAGGTAGAAGTAGAAGGAGATTTAGATTGGCAGGTTTAGAGTCAAGTCTATGTCAATATATGAACTGAGGAATACAAGGCAAAACTAACTAAGCTTAAATACTGTTGTCTGGAATAAAGGCAGAACAGAAACGAAGACTGTGGCAGTGTCTTGACTGTGTAGATAAATTACTTTGCGGGAGCCACACAGGAATCTGTAGTCAAATTTGCAAAAGAGATGGCAGCCATGGGTGCTGTACAAGGCAGCCTGGTGCACAGCAGTGTGGGCAGTGCAAGGTGGCCAGGAACAAAAGCGGGAATGTTGGGTTCAACGTGCAGAAAAGGGTCGGATGGATGCAGGTTCTGATTGGGTGAGGAACAGTTCTTGACAACACTAGACAAAGCATTGGAGGATACATGTGCTCGCTTGGGTCTGGAGCAATTTCATGGACTGTGCGTAAGCAGAAAACCGTTGCTGCTTCCTCCTGTGAGGCCAAATACGTTGCTGCTTTTGAAGCAGCAAAGGAATGCATTTGGGTTCATACTCTACTCACTGCAATTGGTTACGCACCCCATGCACCAACCCTGATGCTCTGTGACAACACAGCATCTATCAGTTTATCTGAGGACCCTCTTCTTCACTCAAGAGTGAAGCATGTTGACATAAAATTTCACTTCTTATGTGAAAGAGTTCAATCACAGGAACTCACTGTATCCTATGTCAATACAGGCAATAATATTGCTGATCTCTTCACCAAGGCTCTTGATGTCAAACAATTCACAAGACTTTGCAGCTTTCTGGGTCTGGCCTAATTTTCATTATTCCCTTGATTCCATGCAAGGAGGAGTATTCATGGTGAGGAGGAGTGTTGAGATCTGCTGCACTGTGAATATGTGTTTCGATGCTGTTTGATGTGGTGTGTTATTTATAGCACACTTTGTGATCCATTGATAGGTCCACCTTGTCGTTCAAGCTTGGAAAACACATCTACAATCATTGTCAAAGCTCTATGAAGTTCTACAGACCTCTACAAAGCTCTATGAACCCATATGAACCCCTCCAAAGTTCTGCAAACCTCTATGAAACTATACAAAGTCACAAAAATGCTTCAAAATTCTTCGCATGCCTTTGGCCACCATAATACAATTCCCCCAACCTTCAGACAGCTCGGAATATACACTTGGAACATCGTCAATGAGTTCTGAACCAGTCTCGAGCAATATTGCACTGATTTCTGGCCATGAATGAAGTCTGAAGAAACTTCGAAAATCTTCAAAAGACCTCGAACCTCAAAAAACATCTTCAGACACAGTATTTTCTATTTGAACGATCTTCGGACGCATGCTGGACACTATCTCGAGTATATTGAACACATTTTGACTGCATGTGCATGCATACAATCCGCTTGAAGCAGTTTCCGATGTTTTATGCAATTTATAACAAGGACAGTCCGCTTTTAGCTATTCTTTCTTATTATTTCTTCATCATGTGTTATATTCACCCTTTCTAATCTTGCTTTATTGTTCTGATATACTTCTATTGTCTTTTGCCTCGAGTTTTCCATGTGTTTGCCTCATGTTCTCTAGCCTTTTTAGGTAGTTTCTTTATTTTATATAAAAAGATGTACTAGATACAAAGAAAAAAAAAGAAAGTTGTTGTCTTCCTCCCAGATCACAGTGATTTGAGAGTTCAGTTTAGTCTTATTCAGTCCCAAGTCTGGTGTTTTATGCTAAACTTCTTTGAAAATCCTCAAAAATCCTCAAAAATCCTCACATTACACTATTTTTGCTCTCGTTTCCCTCAATTTGCCTTTGCTTTGCTTCTACTATTTGTCTAGTCCCCCGATCTTGCGTCCGAACATATTTGTGCACTCTGAATTCATTGATCTATCCACAAAATAGTCCAAAAATTTGTTGGATTTCATCAAAACTTGTTCATCCTCATTGTGCCTCTTGATATTATCGTCATCCTCTCGTATTCATTGTCACTCACCTCTCGCATCATTTATCAACCTTTCCATCACTCACCAATATCTTTGCAGTCTATTTTGCAATCCTGGAAAATATCATGACATCTCAAAAAATATTGCAATGTCTCGAAAAACATCGCAACTCCTTGAAAATCCTCGAAAATCCTCGAAACACATTCTTTTAGCTTTGAATTGCTTTGACAAGCAGTCCTTTTATGACTATTTGATGGTTGATCTGACAGGTGACATCTAGAGGGCCTCGCATCCTTCCTCTGACTTGTGTTATACCATCCAAAGCCATTTAGTTGGTTTTGTTTGGGTTTCTGGGTTGAGCATCATCAGTGTATGTTCCCTTTATCAATTATCCCTTTATCACTTCCCTTTCTTCTATATACCATTGTCATGCTAACAGTATATATATTAGACATAGTAGACACATACACCTCAGTCCATTATACACAGACTAGATATTATTTCATTGATCGCTTATGGTTACTCACTATACCGCTTGTAGATTACTCGTGTATTCTAGGTATAGTAGTAACTCTAATAAAAGTCCATTATACACAGACTGAGATTACTCATGTATTCTAGGTTGGATCTCTACAGCTTCAACTTGTAAGAAATTGCACCCTTCTCCTTGTCAAGTGTCCTAATTTCAAGACAAGGGTTAGGAAAGAGAGAGACCCAGAGGTTTTCTGGGGAGAATGAGGTAAAGTTCAAGGTAGACTTAGAAGAGGATTGGAGACATTTAACTTGGTTGGAATTAAGTTGGGTGACTTTGTTGATTTACAAACTGCCTAATACAAGACAAAAAAGTAGCTAGCTTAAATACTAAGGATTGGAGGTGGTTGGAGTTTCCGAGGCTGTGATAATTTGCAGACCAGGCTCTGAGACAAATAACTTGAAACTGTTTCATCAAATCAGAAAAAAAGGAATTTCATCTCCAGGCAGTGCTGCTGATAGGAGGCAAGCTGTGATGCAAGGCAGCCAGAAAAGATGGTGGAAAATGATCAGAAGTCTGGTTGGAGGAATTGGTCTTGACAATTTTTCAGAATGAGTTGATATATGTGGGAGCTGTTGTCTGCAGACCTATTGTGTCTGGGTGTACCCAATTTGTTGGGTTCGATTTGCCAACTGTTGGACATCACCAAACTGAATGCAGGCACTGAGCATGTGATGTACAATTTAAGCATGACTTCAAGTCTTCAACTGAAAAGGGCATTCCATCCTCCAGCTTATTCTCATAATTGATAGGTGAGATACATTCACCCTTGGGCTTCAAGAGTGGCAGCACAGTTTCGTTCATGTTCCTCCAGAGTTTGTGACCATATGATGATATCATCAAGATACACATGGCAAATCTTGCCAATGAGTTCTTGTAGTGCATCAGTCATTCGGCGCTGATGTGTGGCCGGAGCGTTGGTTTCATTGTCCTCCACCGGCGCCATTGTTGCTGCCACTGGCACTGTGAGTGTGATGTATGTCTCGGCATCAGGCCAGGTGTTGTCTGCCTTCATGGGACAGTCAGGGTTCTTGTGGCCGGCGTACAATTTCCAGCATCGTGTGCAGCCGGTGTGTTTTTTGAGAATTGCCCATTCTTTGAGTGTGAGGGCAGGAAGGCGCTTCTTCTCAACCTTCTTTGTTTTGCTGGGGCCAGCGGTGGGAGAGTTTCTCTTTGCCAGCGGGTCAGTGAGTCGAGAAAGTAGGTCTTTCTTCTCACCACGGCATGTGGCACATGCAGTGGCTGAGGTGTCAATGAGTTTTTGGGTGCATGCATGCGGTCATCGCGTTCCTTTACCTCGAGGGCCTAGGGGGCAAGTTTGGTGGCCAGGACAGGCTCGAGACTGATGTTGAGTCTCAAGTCAGGGTGGAGGTTGGATTGGAGTTGGTTTTGAGTTCAGCCTTGGTCAGGGCCTTGGCTGGTGCAGAGGTGGCGAGGATGGCATTCAGGTTCTCGATCTCAATTTTCCAGTCAATGAAGACCTGGTCACCTTGCAATGAGGAAAGGATGGTTTTGAGGATGTCATGGGCCCAGTTCTTCTTCAGGACAAGTTGGGAGAGCTCACCAAGGTATCCATCCAGGGAGAGGGCATCAATCCAAGTTTGGTCAGCTTAGTACCATGCCACAAGGTGAGGTTCAAACATGCCCTCGGCAACATAGCTGACAATTTCATCGTCTGTCTTCCCACCATGCTTCTTGTAGCATTGATGATGCTCAACCCAGAAACTCAACCAAAACCAACTAAACTAGTCTTAGGAGATATAACATGAGTCAGAGAAAGGTTGCGAGGTAGTACTGAATATCACCGTGCTATCCAAAGGCTGGTAAATGTACTGTAAGATGTTGCAAAGCCATATTAGGCTGTGCAAAGTCCTGCAAAGCCGTCCAAAGTAATGCAAAACACTATGAAGCATTCTGAAATGATACAAAAGAGTTTAGCAGTGATGTGAAGGAGTTTGAGAATCTCCGGAATGGTTTCATGGGTTCGGGAGATGGTGACGATAGTTGAAAGTGAGGTAAGAGATGATGACACGACAGGTAGACGATGTGACGAGGGTTTCGAGAAACTATGTGGCAAAACGATGTAGTTTGCAGAATACTTGAGTGGGTTTGGATGAAGACTGAGTTAAAACTCAAGAGTTAAACCCTTAAGTCAGACAATAGGTGATGTGAGAAGACAATTTCTTGTTCTATTGACAGTAAATACACCAAACTATATATGTTTTAGAGAGATAGTACTAAAAAGGTAAAAGGCCATGAGGCAAAACATGTGGTAAATGTGAGGCAGTGAACAAGGTGTCAAAATCACAAAGTAAATGAGAAAATGGTAAGAAAGAAATGTGCCATATACATGATATATCAAATCTCCTTGTCTTGTGGTGCCAATAAATCATGAATATGTCGAAAAGTGCCTCAATGTGGGCTAAGTTGCTAGCCATTGTGTTTCTTTGTGTTTGTGGTGGCGGGATTGTGATGCATTAGTGTGTGTAATGGTGGGAGCGTGTGTTCAAGGTTTGGTATGATAGGAATATGACGGCTGAAGTCATTCAAAATGGTTCAAAGTCTTTCAAAACATTTCGAAGTGTCGTTTCACTGTTTTGTGCATTCATAGGTGTTCGTGAGCATTCGCAAAATCATAGGACTTTGGGAAGGAGGTGTCCGAGTGTGATTTCTTGATTTCAGAGCTCTGCTGCCATAGTGGATCTATCATCCTCCCCCTTACTGAAATCCTGACTGTCCCAGTCAGCTGATCGGAGTCACATGCCAAATCCATGATCGTGTTGAAAAACCTATAAAGGTAACTCAAAAACCTCACTCTTTTTCTCCCATCTTAGACTCTTACATCCTCTGATCATGTTGCTACTCCTCGAATTGAACACAACATCCTCAAACACACGAAGTCCATGCCCAAAGTTGGTAAGGCAGAAGATATTGATTTTGAAGTTTGGGGGCATGATTTTTGTGAGAAAATGGTGAGTGTTGACACATTTTCTGAGATGGTTTTAGATGCTAACGACTTTTCATAGTACGAATATGACAATCTCGTGGATGATGTTGAGGAATCCCATTTGCAGGCTGTTCAAAAGGTTGTGGACAAGGTATTCGATTTGTACACTCCTCTGGCACGTCAGGAGTGGCTTTCTTGGGGTGCCGAGGTCCTATTCCAGGACCTAGCAGATGAAGTCAAACGAGAGGAGGAAGAGGCCAGGGCTGCTCAGGCAAAGTCTGAGGCAGAAGCGGCAGAGGTGGAGGCAAAGCTTCAAGAGGAGGCAGAAGTGTTTTGGCACAAGGCAGTGGCAGCAAAAGCTGCCAAGCTCGATGAACGATGGAAGGCTCTCGAGTCTACTCAAGTTATTCTTGTTGCTGAGGTTCAGGCGAAGATGATATCGAAGGACGATCTGAAGAGGTGGAATTTAGTGTTGCAGGCCAAAAGTGAGATGATTCTGGTAGCAGAAGTTGGGGAGGAAGATCAGGAGGTGGATGAAGACCCAGTCATTATCCTGGGCAACCAAAAGCAGCAGGCAATGAAGGAGGACCTCAACGAAGATGAAGACAACAGCAAACAAGGAATCGCCACTAAGCAAGCAAGATTCGAGGAGGGGGGACTTCTCAAGTTCAAAGGACCAGTAAGTCATATGAAATGTTTTGCAAGGATTTCAAAACTAACAAAATGCCTGTAGTGCGATCGATGCTCTAGCTTCAAGAGCCGGCCCATGTGCATCATAGATGAAGGAGCAGCAAAGTGGCACAAATGCATGCAAGAGGCACAAGGGTGCTATTGGGAAGGTGTTTTGAGGTGGGGGGTTCATAAGGTGAAAGGAAAGAAGGCTGGAGGGAGTCATGGGGGAAAGGTTTCAGAGCATCCAAAACCAGGTAAGCCACCAATCCATCTCTTTCAAAGCATTCACTAATATTTTGTAATGTATAGTACCTCGAATTTGAGTGTTCAGGCCTTCATTAGCACCAGAGGCAGGGCCTTCAAGGTTGCAGGGTTGGACAAAGTCAGACAGGAAAGAGAAGGGGCAGGAAATCTGAGATGGTGACGAGGGCATTTTGGGCGTAGAGCAGCACCGACAAATAATTTCGGAGGAGATGGCAAAGAAAAAGATGCAGCATTGTATGCTGGATCAGGAGATAGCGGCACTGGGTAAAATGTTGGACAAAGAAGAGTAAAATTTCATTGTTTTAGTTTTCACTATTTTCATATAATAAATTTGTGCTTTTTTGAACTGGAAACAGAAGATATAAGAAATAAGTAGAGTAGAAGAAATATCTGAACATTTTTTGAGATGAAATTCATTGCTGAAACTTGTTGTAAGTGTTCTGAGCACATTTGTAAGAGAAAATGAAAGGAAACGATGTTACAAAGTAAGGGAAAGGCTCAGTAAATCATCATGGCTGAAAAACCCTTTTGGAGCTTGCATGACCACGCTATAAGGTGATATCGCGACTTGTATGATACACTAAGAGAAATCAAAATCATAGGTAAGTAATTGTGAAACATAGAAAGAGAATAGTTAATTGTCTTCGAGGTGTGGAATGTCATCAGGAATATCTTCATCAACATCTGAAGTTTGTTGAAGTGTTTTGAGACGTGCTGAGTCGATGTCGAGGAAGTTTGGAGGGAGTGGAATTGATTTTCATGCTAAGTAAGGAAGTAGATGAAAGGCAGCAACAGGGCAATGGAGTACTGATCAGTCGAGTTCGCAAAGGATGTAGGCTCCTCCATAGTTTCTATCAATGATGATGAGGGGACCTATGTATTGAGGTCGCATTTTGCGATTAAGGGACTTTTCGATCTGTGTATTGCAAAGTAGGACTAAATCACCCATTGCGAAGTTGTAGTCTTTGACAGTCCTTTGGTGGACTTGTTTGAATCATTTCGCAGCTTTGAGATGGGCTGACAAAACCTTCAAATAAAGGTTTTTGAGGTCGATCAATTGATTTTGTAAGGCAATAGCTCTTCATGCCATAAGGTCGGTTGTCAAAAGTATTGAATTCGGAGGGGGCTGCAAATATGTAGCTTCGGAGATGTTGAGTGGAATGAGGGAATGGGATCCTGTTACTGCGAAGTAGGGTGAACAACCCATGCATTTGTGAACTGTTATGCATTCTGCCCAAAAGACAGAGTGTGCTCCATCTGACCACTTGCTCTGGTCTCCATTGACTGCTTTGAATAACGATTGTCAAGTGTCGAAGTGTGCTCTTTCTACAATCACGTTTGCTCGAGAATTGTAACCACTGATTCAGATGTGATTGATATGGTATCGTTTCATGAGATACTCCATCGCTGCAATAAATGCTGATCCATTATCACTCACAATTTCATAAAGAGACCCCCAGCAACAAATGATGTCTTCGAAGATCCAGTCTCCTAATGTCATGGCATTTTTGCGTTGAAGCTTTCACCATTCTGGATAGGCTGTTAGCAAACATCGCCCTTGAACGATGTATTTGAATCCGTTCAATGGGGGCATTTGCATTGTGTTGATGTAGACTTTGCTAAAAAGTGGTGCTGGTGTTGCCACTGTGGGCGGAATAAGCAGATTTCAGGTTTGTCAAAGTTGGCATAGGTGGCAAGAATGAATGTACCATGCAATGTCAGCTTTCATAGTGGGCCACCAAAATCGGAGTGCAATGAGGGTTTTCATAGCGAATACCATCTTGTGACCAATGTTATTGTGAGCAGCTCGAACAATGTCAAGGCGGCATTCAGGGATAGCGATGATCTTGTGGGCTCCTTGTGAATCTTTTCACCAAAGCTTTCCAGAATCTGTGAAGAACTCAGTACAATATCGCATGAAAGTGCTGTAGTCTGCTTTGGAGAGGTCTGGTGGCCGTTGTAAATCTTCGAGCCATTTTTGAACATGAAGAAGTTGTTCATCATCTCTTTTGGCATTTTTGGAATGAAGGACATCTTCATAAGTGATGTTCTCCCCCTTACTGATATGTGAAGGTAGGGTGAATGTTGATTGGAGCAAATGCGATGGGAATGGGTGAGTTGTGAGCGAGTTGATTTGATGAATAAAACCATGCAGTTGGTCGTTTCAATCTTCAAAGGATCCATCATTTGGTTGTGCGTCATCTCCATTCTGTAGAGGACGTTGTGAAAGTCCATCTGGGCCATGATGCATTCTGGCGACATGTACAAGCGTAAAATGGAAGGTAAGGATGGATACAATCCATTGAGGAATGCTTGCACTTGGTGCGATGTCGGGATTCACTAGCATACCTTTAATGTATCTGGCATCAACTTCGACAATGAGATTTCGTATGCCAAATCATGCCGATAACGTACAGTCAAAGTGCGCCAAGGGTGCGATAGAGTCCATAGTGCTCTAGTTTGGGTTGTGAAAAGTGGGATTTGTGGGCATTGAGTGTAATAGATCTGAAATGACTGTAATAGTGTTTATGAAGATTTTTGGGGTCGCACTGAGCCAAGAAAAATCCAACTGCGATGTGCGAAGTGCCAACTGAGAGGATGACAGGTGCATTCAAGGTGTAGTCGATCGCTCAAATTGCGGGAGAAGTGATGAGAGCAAGTTTAAGATCTTCTTGTGCTGTGATTTGTGTTGTATCAAATTTGAATGGAACATCCTTACACGTGAGGTTGATAAGAGCTGCTGCTCATTTAGCAAAATTCTGTATAAAAATACGACAAACTCCTATGGTTCCTAAGAAGGCTTTTACTTCAGTGAGACTTTGACAAGGTCCCCATTTGCTGATTGCATTGATTCAAGTTGGGTTGGCCATACGACCTTCGATGTTGCAATGATGTCCTAAAACAGTAATTTCAGGGATGCAAAGAAATAGCTTGGGTCCTGAAAAAGTCCCTCCACAATATTTCATGTGTTGGACTACTCAGTTGAGATTTTTGAAGTGTTCCCAAATGAAATGACGAATTCCTGGGTTCTGCAAAATAGTTTCGTAACCTCCTCCAGGGAGTGAGTAGTGTAATTTTGGACCTTTAATGGGTGTGTCATCAATGTAGGGGATCGTAACATGGGGAATCTTGGGTTGTAGGATAAGCAAAATGTTGTCGTGCATGATGGGGACAGAGTTGGTCCAACCCATTGGTAGAGTGATGATGTGAAGTGCTCCGAAAGGTGTTTGAAAGGTAGTCAGGTCTCGAGATGATTCAGCTACTTTTCATTTGTCAAAGGCAACATAGAGGTCTAGCATTGCTCCACAAGCGCGTCCTCTGAACTGTTCTGCTAAATGTTCAGGGATCAGAACAACACCTGAGTGCTGTATAGTGACTTTGTTGAGTTGTTTGAGACCATGGACTGAGCGAAGTGCTTTGCCATCTTTCTTCATGACACAAAACCAATGCGACCTATAAGACAAGTTTGATGGTTCATAAATGCCTGTTTCTATTTTCTTCTTGAGCATGGCGCAAACCTCTTTGTAAATCCCTGGTGGGATAGGAATGTTTCATTCAATCCATGGGGTGTGTGGAATAACTGAGAATTCAATTGGAGGGAAGAAGTCGGGGTGAAAACTTCCTCGTTCTTGTTCAGTCCATGCGAAACTGGTTTCATGATTTCGAATAAAATTGTGCATGAGTTTTCTTTCCTCGGGCCAAAGGAAATTGCTGGGATGATTATTATCAATAATTGTTTTTCATTCGAGGTTGTATCGGGAAGATGGCAAAAATGTTGGAGGTTTAGGATTAAGTTTCGGCATTTCTTTGAGAGGATTCCCTGTGATTGTGCGAGTAATGCGAAATCGATCAGGCAGGTCGGTGATGACTGGTCATACTTTCAATGCGACAGGCTTGTACTTCTTCTTAGTGGCTGCAAAGGCAGGATATAGAGAGTCGGAGGATAGATAGGATGTGGAATATCTAGATGAATCTGGCATAGAGGGGGCCATCGAGGCCATTAAAAATGTAACATACTGTTCACTAGCTGTCAAATAGAGATGGGCGATAATATCCGAAGTAGTAGTGGCATTCAAAGAAGGCGAGGATTCAAAGTTGGGAATGTTCACAGTGCGTTCGATAAATATAGAAGAGTTTAAATGGTCAAAAGAAATGATGAATGCACACTGTTTGGTCTCTGAAATATTATCCTCTAGTAATGAAAATCCTTGCGAACTACTTTTGAGCATTTTGTGGCTCTAGAAAAGGTCAGGATAGTAGATGATGTTGTCGAGTTGGGATCATAGATAGTAATTGTCTGAGATTTGTTGCTCCAGTTTTTGACGGTGCTTTCAGTGACTACGTCAAAGGGTCGACCAAGTAGGATGTTGTAGGCAGGGTTTTGGATTATATGAATCTGCATATAGATGGTGATCATGCCAACTTCACAAGGAACATTTCATGCTAGTCCTAGACTTTCGTCAATGCCACCGTTAGCTGATTGAAGCAGAATGTGGATGGAAGGATCATATGCAAGACCTAGTTCATGGCAGACTTCTTTGGACATAGCAATAATTGAAGAACCCAGGTCAACCACACTTTCGACAGGGTTTTTACCATTGATGTTCATCATAACTGATCTGATCAAGTGAGATTCCTTCGCAGTGATGAAGGGTTTTGGAATGTCACCAATTTGAAGAGAGCTGATATAAGTTTCATATGGGTTGTTGATCATAAGTACCTCTTCGTTGATGAGGTGCCCTGCATTATTTCCATCCTGATTCAGAATATGATGTGGAGTTAGCTGTTCCTTCCATTTTGTACAAACTTTGGGTGATAACAAAAGAAGTTCTTCCGTACTAAGGGTGATGATCAGTATTTTCATCAAATGCAAAAATATTTCCTGAGCGATTGAGTTGTTCTGAATGGGGGCTACTGTGTGGTATGAAGGACCATCACATTCTTTACCTTTACTAGTAGATGCAAAGTTTCATTCATGAGGGGGTAAGTAAGTGTTCTCTGAAGCTGTGGCATAAGGATGAATTGGGGGTTGCAAACTCACGAGAGGTTGCAAATTTGCCATGGATTGCAAATTCGACATCGTCTGCGAAGCTGTCACTGGTGCTATATTGGATGAAGATGGATTGGTCGCAGTAGAGGATATAGATGGTGGTGGTGCGGCGGTAGGAGTGGGAAGGGCTACTGGTTCTGCTGATGGAGCTGTGGACAAAATTGATGGCTGAACCACAGGAGCTGCGATTGGACTGGGTTTGTGTCGAGCGAAGTTTCGGCCACTTCATAAGGCATATAATTCTTGTTCTAAGCGAGCGATATGAATATCAGCTGCAGTATTCATGTCCGTGATCTGGTAGATCTCCCTAGGAGCGGGAGCTGGAGTGGGGGAAGAGGCAATGCCATACATGAGGGCAGGGACAATATTTATGTCTGGGTTTCAATGAATCCACTCGTCGATGCGATCTTTGATACAATGCCCAGGGATGTTTTGTGGCGTGAACTGTCTATTTGGAAGCACAACTTTTCCTTCGGCGTTCTTCTTACACTTTCCATCATTAATATACATTTGACAGACCAGACAATCACTAATGAAGTGTCCCAAATGACCACAGAAAATACAAACTAGATTTTCGAGTTGGTCCTGGCAAAACCCTTGATTAACACGAGGGGAATTGTTGTTGTTATTGTTGGATCGAGCTCCTGTTAAGGCCGTGACAAGAGTGGTCACAAATTTCTTGAGAACCATTGATAAATCCTCTGTTTTGATTTGTGGAGACAATGTAGAGGTAGTAGGGATAGAAGTCAAAGCTGAAGATGAGGATGGGACTTGCAAAGTTGAGGCCGAGGGAGTTCGTGATGATGTAGTACCTGCTAAAACAAATTTCGCAGCAGGATGAATGTCATTGAGAGGATAGGGGTCGTCTGGGTAGTGGTCAGGGAATTTGAGTTCTAGATGGTGCACAATTCGCATCCATAATCCTGGTTGAAAGCCGCGAACAAAGGCTCTGCTTTGTTTGGCTGCCGAAAGTTGATTTTTTGTGGTGAGGAACTTAGTGATATTGTAGAAGGACCTGTAATATAATCCTAATTCGTTTGCATCATAGATACCGATGCGAAGTTGTTCGCCGATCAGTTTATCCATATTGGTGATCGACCACTTGGGGTCATCTTTGGATCCAGAGTACAACTTGTGAATAGCTGTACAAAATTCATTGAACGAAACCCCTGTGTCATATTCTGGGATTGACTCCCAAAGTTTGGAAGTATCAATGTCGATGTATCAACAGGCCATCAGGAAAATTGCTTTTGTCCCCAGGGTGTCCTGGGTTACCCTAGGATGCCTTGGGACATGCCAGGGCATCCAAGGCTATTGTCTACCCTGGGCACTTTGCAGGTAAAGTGCCATTATATGCCAGTCTTCAGGGTAGTGAATTTCAGTCCAAAGTGCTCCAGGACACCTCAGGAATGTATGATTCATATGCTTCCTGGATAGCCTCATCAGAAATATCCCATGCACAAAGGCCTGCCCTAAAGATGTCACTAACATCATTACAAATTTCTTTACCAACTTCATTATAATCATTACAAATATGTTACTAACTTCAATACAAACCATTACTACTTACGAACTTGATGAGTTCTTCATCAGTCACTGCAGGACTTGAAAAAATCCATGAGTTTAAGTAGTAATAGCTTGTTAATACACAGACAGAATTAGGCTGCAAATATAACATTAATTGAAACTGTAAATGCATTGACTAACAAAGGACTTACAAAGTTAGTGTAGCGCAGTAGCAGCTTGTTGATGCAGCTACTAATATTATTATATTAGACTATAAGTATAGCATAAAGGGGGGTCCCTGGGTTCATGAGTAATGGTTTGTATTGAACAAGTTTGTGATTGAAGTCAGTAATCTGTTAGTAATAGTTTGTATTGAAGTTGGTAATTGCTTGTAATAGTTTGTATTGAAGTCAGTAACCTGTTTGTAGTTTGTATTGAGGCAGTTAGTAATTGTTTGTAATATGTTTGTATTGAGACAGTCATGGTTGGTAATTGTTTGTATTGAAGTCAGTAAACAACTTTGTAGTGCAGTATTGTAAGCTTGTTGATACTGCCAGCCTGTAAATATGACATTTGTTACCCACTGTTAATACATTTACTAACAAAAGACTTACAAAATAACAAGTAGTAAAGAGGAAGTCATTACTTCTGTTGTAGAAGGCAAGGGGTTTTGTTTGGTTGTATTATGGCTGGAAACCACGAGGCGTGAAAACTAGGTGTCCACTATATCGCGTCAGGCTTTTTTCATGCGCAAAGTCCCTACAACTACAAAAATTGTTACTGACTCTATTACAAAAGTGTTACTGAATTCATTGCAAATGGTAATTGACCAGTTACTAGCCTCAATACCAATTGTTTACTTACTTTATTACAAACTTACCTGTTTACAAATTGTTTACTTACTTCATTACAAACTGTAATTGACTTGTTACTAACCTCATTACAATTATTTACTTACTTCATTACAAACTGTTATTGACTTGTTACTAACCTCATTACAATTGCTTACTTACTTCATTACAAACTGTTATTGACCTGTTACTAACCTCATTACAAATTGTTTACTTACTTCATTACAAACTGTAATTGACTTGTTACTAACCTCATTACAATTATTTACTCACTTCATTACAAACTGTTATTGACTTGTTACTAACCTCATTACAATTATTTACTTACTTCATTACAATTGTTTACTTACTTCATTACTATTGTTGGCATACTAGTTTTTTGGGTCTTTACAACTTATCTACTGAGTTTGAGTAGTTAGGGTTCATATGTTCTTTCATATGTACAAAATAACTACAAAAGAAAAAACTAATATGTACAGAAAGTCCCTGGGGCCTCCTCATCATCCATGTCATCTCATCCCCATCATCCTGTCATCCCCATTGTCTCAGTCATGGGTGTATGATAGTATCGTGTCAGCACATGTCTCTGGCAGTAGTATACTTCCTAAAAATGAACAAAATACATTATTTAGTTGAAAAGAACAAGGAACAGAGAAATGAACTTACCTAGGGCCCAAACGATGCAATCATCATTTGGGACTGCATTGCACCCAAGAGGGTTCACTGGCAGCCATTGGTGGCTCTTGCTGGCATGGGAATGTGCATGGGAGTCATGGTGGTGGATGCTGATGGAGTGGAAAGGTGGTAATAGTGAGGTGAAAGGGAGGATGGCGGTGTCATTGAAGGTGGTTATTATTCTAAGTTAATTCACTTAAACATCATCATTTGGGCCCCTTGTAAGTTTTTATCTTCACTTCTTGTTCTTTTACTTCAACTAAATTAAGTTTTCTTAATTTACAGGTTTTGAGGGCTTCAAAGGCAACTAGTGTATGGGGTATGCCAACCCATGTGGGTATGGACCAAGGGTAGGCACAGGTAGGGGTATGGGTACACAAGATGCGACCCTCAATGTAAATGGCATGTCACATTGTTTAAGATGTTCTTTGTTGTTTTGTTTAAACTGACTCTTTTTTTTGTTTAGGTTCTATCTATGGTACAATGACACCACAATGCCAAAACCACAATGACGGCTGCCACAGCCACCACACAAGAGACCCAGAACTACTGCCACGAGCAACTTCTCGTGGGGTGGGAACAGGAATGGCAACATGCACCAGATGAAATGGAATGACAACAAATGGAACAATGGAATGATGAGATGATGGGGAGACAACAGAACAACAACATAATGATGCAATGATGGGAAACTAGGGGGAGGAGGTAAACCAAATGAAAAAAAGGTGGAAGAGACATCATCTTGGGCCACCGGTAAGTTTGTTTTTTCTTTGCTCGTTTCATGATCTTTTTACTAACAGGTTTTTAGTTACAAAGCTTTACTATGGGGAGGAGCAGGGGAAAGAGAAGGGACACAATGACAAGAGGGGAGGACAAGGGGACAATGAGGACAAGGACAATGACCAATGTCAAAGCACCCCCAACCACAGCCATGAGCAACTGCTCGCAGGGTAGAAACAGGGAGCAAGGTGACAGGAAACGAGAGACAAAAGACGAGAATGAAGATGGGGGAACAACAACAACAACAACCAGACAACAATGACAATGCGGGGAGGAGGAGGAGGGGAAGGACAAGGGAACATTGAGAGTGAGGACGAGGACCAGATGACACAAACGACAACAGAAGGGGCACAATGATGGGAGGGGGAGGGGAGAGAGGGACGATGACAAGACCACGACCCAGCACCCACCCCTGCCACTGCAAGCCACTGCTTGTCAGGGTATTAAGTTTTTTTTTTTAAACTTTTGGTTGTTATTTGGCTAACTGCACCTTTTTACTCTTCTTTAGGACTTTTTGACAACAAGGGCTGTCCCAGCCCACCTGTGCTCTCCTCCCCTTGCACATGGGATGTGAGATTGAATAGGAGGTATCAGAGAGCCCAGTTAGTGGGATAACTAACCACAAGGTAGGTACCTCCTGCCATGTTGCAACCTCCCCAGCTGATGAAACATGAGTGATGAGACAGCAATCTCCTATGCCCACACTGCTGTGAGCCTCTGCTTGCAGGGTGGACAACAGGATGAAGAACAGCAGGATGAGCTGACACCATGACACCATCTCCAATTGCCACCGCGAGCAGCTGTTTGCGGGGTGGAAATGGGGAGCACAATGGGAACAAGGGGGAGAAATAATGACCCCACTACCACTTCTTGCCTGTTCATGGGGTGGATAACCAGTGGAAGAACAGGACGACGATGGCCAATCATTGCTGCAAGGAACTCCTTTGGGGGGAGGAAATGTGCAAACCAACAATGACACCAACAATGGGGAGGGGGATGACACCAGAATGATGGGCATGACCCAGCAGCCCCAACTCTCCAACAACTATGACAACAAGAAGAAGACTGGCATGAGGACAGCCACCATCATCACCACCACCACCACCTTTACAGCACCCCCAACCACCACCACAAGCAACTGCTCGTGGGGTGCAAATGGGGAGTGGTAAGGCCAGGGATGACAGAGAGGTAGTGGGCACAATGAGGATGACAGGCATGTGGAAATGGCAACAAGGAGACAACAGTGTCGATGCATGATCGGACGACCCCTGCCCCATGCTTTGTGTGGGGGCAGGATTTTTTTTCTTTTTGGTTTACTTGTACTAGTCTGTACCAGGATATTGGGGGTATTAAATTTAGTGCTTTAGTAACTATACAACACAAATACACTATGTAACAATAGAGAATGTGAAAAGGAAGGCAGAGATTGAGTAAAAACCACAGTGAATATACATGGTGTTGCACCTGTCATATTTCATGAACCCTGACGTGTCGCAGTGCATCACAGGCTATCACAGGGCATCACAGGGTGATTCAGTGTGCCCTGGGAAATAGCCTTAACCCTGGGAAAGTCTGGGTCAGAAAGTAATTTTCCTGATGGCATGCTTCTTCATATCTTCAGAATTGATAATTCTGCATGTTGGAAACACCATTTGAGTTCATTAAAGTATCTCCAAAGTTCTCGAGGCTGAGTAGGATCGAACTTCGGAGCTGTGGAGTGACCACGAGCTGGCATAGTAGTTTGTGTAGTCATGAGTACGATAGCTCTTGGGGTAAGGGTTAGGACTTGGGTGATAGATGGTAGCAGTGTCGATGTATTCAGAAAGATGAATGAAGTGCTAGAAGCTGAGGATGAAGAAGTACAAGATGATGATGAAGACGATGGAATGGGTGAGGGAAATAGTCAATGATGTGTCGACTCTGCTTTGGATACTGGAATTAGGATATCTCCCGATTGTTCAAGAGATTTGAAAGCATGGCGAGTATCGATTTGGAGGTTTCTGGCTTGGGTTGGCCTAAGCCAGGAGATTCGAGATGGATTAGGTGATGAAATGATTCAGAAACCCCTCATGGTGGGCTCCAGAATGATGATGCTCAACCCAGAAACTCAACCAAAACCAACTAAACTGGTCTTAGGAGATATAACATGAGTCAGAGAAAGGTTGCAAGGTAGTACTGAATATCACTGTACTATCCAAAGGCTGGTAAATGTACTGTAAGACATTGCAAAGCTGTATTATGCTGTGCAAAGTCCTGTGAAGCCATCCAAAGTAACGCAAAAAACTACAAAGCATTCTGAAACGATACGAAAGAGTTTAGTAGTGATGTGAAGGAGTTCGAGAATCTCCAGAATGGTTTCATGGGTTTGGGAGATGGTGACGATAGTTGAAAGTGAGAGATGATGACACGACAGGTAGATGATGTGACGAGAGTTTTGAGAAACTATGTGGTGAAACAATGTAGTTTGCAGAATACTTGAGTGAGTTTGGATGAAGACTGAGCTAAAACTCAAGAGTTAAACCCTTAAGTCAGACAATAGGTGATGTGAGAAGACAATTTCTTGTTCTATTGACAGTAAATACACCAAACTATATGTTTTAGAGAGATAGTACTAAAAAGGTAAAAGGCCATGAGGCAAAACATGTGGTAAATGTGAGGCAGTGAACAAGGTGTCAAAATCACAAAGTAAATGAGAAAATGATAAGAAAGAAACCTGCCATATACATGATATATCAAATCTCCTTGTCTTGTGGTTCCAATAAATCATGAATATGTCGAAAAGTGCCTTGATGTGCACTAAGTTGCTAGCCGTTGTGTTTCTTCATGTTTGTGGTGGTGGGAACGCAATGTGTTAGTGTGTGTAATGGTGGGAGTGTGTGTTCGAGGTTTGGTACGATAGGAATACGGTGGCCAAAGTTGTTCAAAATGGTTTGAAGTCTTTCAAAACATTTCGAAGTGTCATTTTGCTGTTTCGTGCATTCGTAGGTGTTCATAAGCATTCGTGAAATCGTAGGACTTTGGCCGTGAAATCGTAGGACTTTGGGAAGGAGGTGTCCGAGTGTGATTTCTTGATTTCAGAGCTCTGCTGCCATAGTGGACCTATCAGCATTTGCATGCGAGGGTCCACAGTTGCATGATGAGAGGGGTGATTTTTCCAGCAGTGAGCATTGGGCATTCCTTCATCTTTGTGACCTTCACTTCGGCAAGGGGTTGTGTGGAGGGCGACATTTTGGTTCGAGTGGCAGGTGGAAAGGCCCAGTAGTTGGGATGGTTAATTGTGATGGTTGGTGTACTTTCGTCAGTGGACAAGTCAGTATCAGTGTTTGGTGGTGATGGTGGCGGTGATCAGCAGTGATGATGCTCAACCCAGAAACCCAAACAAAACCTACTAAATGGCTTCAGATGGTATAACACAAGTTAGAGGAAGGATGCAAGGCCCTCTAGATGTCACCTGTCAGACTGACCGTCAAATAGTCATAAAAAGACTGCTTGTTGAAGCAGTTCAAAGCTAAAAGAATGTGTTTCATGGAATTTCAGAGAGTTTTGTGGCTAGATCAATGAATTTGGAGTGCAGAAATATGCAAGATCAGGGGACTAGATGAGTAATAGAAGCAAAGCAAAGGTGAATTGAGGGAAATGAGAGTGAAAATAGCGTAATGCGAGGACTTTCGAGGATTTTCGAAGATTTTCAAAGAAGTTTAACATAAAACACCAGACTTCGGACTGAATAAGACTAAACTAAACTCTCAAATCACTGCGATCTGGGAGGAAGATGACGACTTTCTTTTGTTTTTCTTTGTATCTAGTACACTTTTTATATAAAATAAAGAAAGTACCTAAAAAGGCTAGAGAACATGAGGCAAACATGTGGAAAACTCGAGGCAAAAGACAATAGAAGTATATCAGAACAATAAAGCAAGACTAGAAAGGGTGAATATATATAACACATGATGAAGAAATAATAAGAAAGAATAGCTAAAAGCAGACTGTCCTTGTTGTTACAATTTTCCTTGTAACTCATGGAACCCAACCAACCCGACCAACCCGACGATCCCCTCCAGACAGGAGGCACTCCATGATTCATGCCTAGGGCATGACCTTGACACCAGACACATGCATGATGCATGCTGACTGCATGCATTTGATCCCCTTCCCGAGGAAGGCACCCTTGACACATGGTGACTCCATGCACCCGAACCTACTCCCACACATGCTGTGATATGACAACCTCTTGACATGAGGTCCGTGATGTTGGACTCTCACAATTGACATGCTGTGCTGCAGCATGTCCTTGACATCAGATCCTTGACATCGGATCCTTGACATCGGATCTGTGACATCGGACACCTCATGCTAGGCATGAGGCTTATCTCTTATTGTTTCCTGACATGCTGTGCCGCAGCACTCCGTGACATTGGATGCCTCATGCAAGGCATGAGGGCTATTGTTTCTATTCTTACTTGATACACATCTACCTTTCCGATTGGACGATAAGGACCTCCCTTGTAGTATAAGTACTGCAACTCGTAGTAGGGATGTCCTTAGTTTAGATCTAGGCAATTAACAGCCTTAACTTGCAACTCGCGAACTTACTTGAAACCACTAAGGAAGCCCCTTAGTGCATGAACCTGAACGATTCTATGCAGAAGCCCTGCTAGAGTGCACTACCTATCTTATGTCAGACGCTCTGAGTAAGACTAGTGCCGAACGACTCATTGAGGAAGCACCTCGTTGAATGACATTGACTAGATCGAGTGGTTGAGGCTTCGCCCTTAACATAAGATCTAAACTATCTGCTAGCCCACCTACCTAGGTGTAGGCAATATGTCTCGATATACACCACAGCGACCCGGGTCTAGACAAACCCCAGACCGACCACCAAGAGAAGCAGAACCACAGCCAGGTTCATCTTGGTACTGATACAATGGAAGACTAGTCTGTTACTCGACCCCAGCACAGCGTTGGTTCTACAGATCAACTGACAGACAACAGGGAGATTTCCTCACCGACGAAGACTTTGAGCAACCGCACACACCCCTACCTGAAACATCCACCCACTTCTTAACAGACGAAACTGATGACCTCTATAATGAGATGTCCAAATCCACAACCACACCGATGATGTCCATGAAGGACATTTGAATCTGATCACCAACAGACTTCTCAGGAGAGCAGACCAAGACCGCCAAGTTCCTGCAGGAGATAGACCTATACCTGTGAATCAACGACCAGGTCTATGACATGAATGACAAGAAGATTATCTTCATGCTGTCCTTCATGAATGGAGGGACAGCAGCTGCCTGGGCGCAGGCATTTGTCAACCAACACCAGTCCGAGGGACTCAGTGAATATGCAGACTTCTGACAGAAGGTCCTAGAGGCCTTCTCACCGATCGATGACACCAGAACGGCAAAGACAGAGATCAAGAATCTCAAACAAGGTTCAGGGAACCTCGAAGAATATGTGGCGAACTTCTGCATCCTGAAAGACAGGATGGGAATCACCGAAGATGCAGCCATGATTGAGTACTTCATGGATGGACTGCATCCCGAATTACTGAAGAGGGTACACACAATGGAGACAGTGCCCAACACTCTTGAAAGCTGGATAAAGGCAGCTTTGAAATACGAAGGCCAATGGAAACGGGCCATGGCAATCCTGGGGAAGACCAGGCAAAACCAGATGACAAAAGAAATGACGAAGAAAGGACAGCCCTCTCTCGACATCAACTGACTGACAAACCAAGAACGTGTGGAACACCTCCAAAAGGGATTGTGTTTCATCTGCCACCAACCGGGACACCAATCGTCTGACCACAGGGATGGAAAGAACCCCACTCAGATGGGGTCAGCGCCTCCTCCCTACCAAAACCACTTCACTCAGAAGAAGACTGGGGTGGACACCTACCAGAAGATCTGCATGATGCTGGATGAACTAGATGAAGAAGAAAAGCAACGAGCCCTCAACCTCATGGATGAATCGGGTTTTTAGAACAGCGGCCTGATACAATGCCAGTCACCACTGTAGTCTCCCTAGGGTCTGTACTCTTGGCTACCATGAATAGACAATCTATGTGCCTGTCTATTTGGGTAGCTGAGTCAGACAACAGGAAAGACATTGCAACAAATGCGCTCCTCGACTCTGGAGCAGGAGGAGTCTTTATTGACTCGAAATTTGTTGAATGAGAAGGGATCAAGATGTATCCCTTAGGCTATACCATCTGGGCCACAAATGTAGATGGAACCCTGAACAGACAGGGAACAATCACAAGATACATGAAAGGGAAACTCCACATCAATGGACGGAGCTGCCCAATGAAATACCTAGTTGCTGGACTAGGCAAGGAATTAGTAATCCTGGGCCTGTCATGGCTGTGGGAGGTGAACCCGATCATCGACTGGAAGAAGGGAACTCTTGAGTTCTGAGATGAAGAATGATGGGCTCAGATCAAACAAATCTTGGAGAAGACAAGAAGAGCCAAACGGGCCCTCCCAAACACCCTAAACCTTCCTAGGGTAGATGCCAAAAGGGCGCCAAATGACAGAATGGCACAAATTTGACACATCGTAGCCAAGACGAGACAAAGACTCTCCGAAGAAAAGAAGAGAAACCTTGCCTGAGCACGACTAGCCATGGCAAAGACAAGAGAAAGGCTCGCTGAAGAAAAAGAGAGGAGCCTTGCCTGAGCCCGATTGGCCATGGCAAAAACAAGAGAAAGGCTTTCAGAGAGGAAAGCAAAAGAACTAAATTCTGTCCAGATAGCCATCGCAAAAACCAGGAGCAGAAACACTCCTAAAGAACCCAGAAACCTCGAAGCAGCACGATGGGCCATTGCCAAAACCCGAGAGAACCAGAAGAAGAAACAACTGGAAAAGGGTGAAAACAATGAATGCGACAGGGCACGATGAATCATGCAAAGGATGAAGGAACTGCTGACCTCCACAGGGGAGGAAAGCACCAGCAAACGACACTCAAAAATGGCATCATGAAATAGGACAAAAGACCCTCATCAGGAGGCTACCCTGATATGCAATCATGGAACCCCAGGTTATGGTACTAACGACACTGGAATACCTATGCCCAGGGAGACTCCACCTCAAGTAAAGATCGAAGAGGTACCCGACGAAGAACTACTGGCAGACACAGGCATGGACATACAAATGACAAACCAGACCCCCGAACAAGACACAATTGAGGATGACTCGGTGTTGATCGCATACGTGCGAGGCGAACTGGTCATTGGCCTATTCGGACCAGACATAGAACTGCCCCTGATGGAGGAACATCGAGAGCCAACACACAGATACATCCAAAAAACAAACACGATCAGCAGGCTCACAAAAGGCAAGGGCTCCCCACGGTACCTACTCAACTTGGACATATGGATCAGAGCAAAGACATCCATATCCCAACGACTAGCACACAAGCAAGAGGGAAAGGAGACTAGCCAACGGACCCTGGATGATTTACTGCCACTGGAATACCAGAAGTACAGACAGGTATTTGAGAAAGCCACATCCAAATGATTCCCAGAATCAAGACCGTGGGATCACACAATCGACCTGAAGGAAGGCTTTGTACCGAAGGATTGCAAAGTCTACCCATTGATGCCAAAAGAACAAGAGAAACTCAATGAGTTTCTAGATGAAAACCTGGAGAAAGGATACATCCGACCGTCGAAATCACCCATGGCATCCCCGTTCTTCTTTGTGTTGAAGAAGGACTCCAACGCTCTACAACCTTGCCAAGACTATCGCTATCTGAACGAAGGAACAATCCGCAACAACTACCCCCTGCCACTGATTGGAGACCTCTTGGACAAGCTGAAGGGAGCGAGATTTTTCACGAAACTTGATATTCAATGGGGATATCATAACATACGGATAAAGAAAGGAGATGAGTGGAAGGCAGCATTCAAGACTAACCGAGGGCTATTCGAGCCAATGGTGATGTTCTTTGGGCTGTGCAACTCACCGGCAACATTCCAGGCCATGATGAACGATCTCTTCCGAGATATGCTAGATGAAGGATGGCTCGTCATCTATATGGACAACATCCTGATCTTCTCAAAAATGGAAGAAGAACACCGGATAAGGACCAAAAGGGTCCTCGAATGACTACGACAATGTGATCTCTACCTGAAAATAGAGAAGTGCAAGTTCAATGTGCAAGAAGTCAACTTCTTGGGCATGATCATCAGGCCCAACGAACTTGCAATGGACAACACGAAGCTGGCTGGGATCAAGGACTGGCCCATGCCAAGGACAGTGAAGGATGTAAGATCCTTCCTAGGATTTGGGAACTTCTATCGAAGATTCATCAGACACTTTGCGGATCTGGCTAGACCGCTGAATGATTTGATGAAGAAGAACCAAAAATTTGAATGGATGAATGACTGCCAGCAGTTGTTCGATGCGCTAAAAAGGAAGTTCAATGAAGCCCCAGTACTGCTGATGCCAGACGCAATGAAACTGTTTGTGGTGGAATCTGACGCCTCAAAGTTTGCAACAGGTGCGGTACTCAGACAACAGGACGCCAATGGAGACTGGCACCCATGTGGCTATATCTCGCATTCTTTCAATGAAGCTGAAAGAAATTATGAGATATATGACAGGGAACTACTAGGAGTGATCCGAGCGCTAGAGACATGGAGACACTACCTACAGGGGACACCATTCCCTGTGACGGTACTGTCCAATCACAAGAACCTGACGTACTTCCATCAGGCACAGAAACTAAACCGACAACAGGCCAGATGGGCCATTTACTTGTCACAATTCGACCTGAAGCTACAACATGTACCAGGATCACAGATGGTACAATCTGATGCCCTATCAAGGAGAGCAGATCACATAGCCGAAGAAGACACCGATAATGAGGACAAGACCATCCTTGCTGATGAACTGTTTGTCAAAACGATCGACACTGAGCTCCAGGGAGCCCTGGTCTCAGCAATAATGAAGGACGACCTTGTAGATGATGCTTTATGAGCCCTGAAGAACAATGGAACCCCCCCAATCAAGTCTGCATTGGAGGACTGGAAATTCAAAGATGGCCTGCTCTTTTTCAAAGACAGGTGCTATGTGCTACAGGACGAAACCCTCTGCCAAGCGATCATACAGAAATATCATGATAGCATCATGACAGGGCACCCTGGACAATGGCAGACGATTGAACTGATCCAACGAGACTACTGGTGGCCAGGAATGGCCAACTTCATCAAGAAGTATGTCGAAGGCTGTGCAAAGTGTCAGCAAATGAAAGTGAATACACACCCGACAACCCCACCGCCAACACCGATATCATCCGATGCCAGCAGACCATTCGAGCTGGTAACGACAGATTTTATCATGGACTTGCCCATGATAAATGGATTTGACTCAATCATGGTCGTGGTAGACCATGGTCTTATGAAGGGGGTAATTTTTATCCCTTGCACAAAGACGATCGATGCACTTGGTGCCGCAGACCTTTACCTGCGCCATGTATACACAAGATTTGGACTCCCCGGAAGAATCATCTCAGACAGAGACCCTCGATTTGCATCCAAACTCTTCCGAGAACTCGGACAATTGCTCGGGATTAAGCTATCCATGAGCACCGCCTATCACCCCCAGACCGACGGAGAAATGGAGCGAGTAAACCAAGAGCTGGAGGTTTACCTGCGCATGTTCTGCTCGAACAAACCCGAAGATTGGGAGTGTTATCTCCCAATGGCAGAATTTGCGCACAACCAGAAAACGCACTCCGCAGTAAAACACTCACTGTTTTACTTGATGATGGGATATCAACCACATGCTATCCCCACCCCATATGAAAAGATGAACGTGCTGGCTGCCGAACAGAGAATCCAAGAACTTCTCTCTGTGAGAAGGGAAGCTCTTGCCACACACGAACTAGCCAGACAGGCTATGGCCGCCCGAACGAAAGGGCGATATGAACCGTTCAAGGTTGGAGAACAAGTATGGCTTGACTCCAAGAACCTGAAGATTGGCTACCCAACAAGAAAACTGGCACCAAAACAAGAAGGGCCCTTTGTAATTGAGGATGCCTTGTTGAGAACGACATACCAATTGAAACTGCTGCCGAGATGGAAGATCCACCTGGTATTCCATGCGGCTTTACTCACACGATACCATGAGAATGACACTCATGGGCAAAACTTCCTGACTCCACCACCCGACCTTGTGAAAGGAGAAAATGAATACAAGGTGGAAGCGATCATCGCACACAAGAAGCACAGCAAGACACACTGTTACCTCGTGAAATGGGTTGACTACCCAACATCCAAAAACACATGGGAACCCGAATCAAACCTGAAGAATGCCCCCGAGATCCTGATGGCATATAAAAAGAGGTATCACCTCTAATGGAACCCAAGAAACCCCCACTATCTGAACTGAACCCCAGCCAAACAACACCCCTGATACCTCCCCAAACAATGATTGACCCACTGAATGTTGACGCCCCTCACGTTCACCCCCCCCCCCCCCCCCCCTTTACAACAAAAGAATGAATATGAGAAGAACATGGCAACTGGACAACGAGCCATTGACCAGTCACCAAGAACAAACAGACTGCCAGGGCAACCCTCCTGGGAATGCCCGCATGGAATCACATTCTGGATAAACAGAGACGACTGGATAAAAAGAGTATCCTCAACTTGCCCGAGATGCTGCCTCTATATGCGGAGGAGCACAAAGATGGATTTGGTTTGGGTAGAAGCACCATTGAATGGTGCTTCGAGGGAGAATTAGACGGCGGCGACTATTTCCCCAAAGAATTCATTATCGACTGGGATGGTCTGACCCCAGGCAGGAGACCACTAGTGGGAATTGGCCCACTACTGTGGAATGACCTTCAGTGGAACACCCACTACGATGAAGAAAGTGGATTTGAGCTGGCAAGGCAGCTCTTATTCGGATGACATGGAGAACTGGGGACACTGCTGCATTCCAGCTGACACCCCCACACATCGACACCCCTGACCACTGAGCACAACTAGGTGCAAACCAATCATCTGCAAAGATGTTAAACTAGCGACCGTCTGCAGAGACGATAAACTACCAATCATCTGCAGAAGATGTAAAACTACGATGATTTCCCTTGACACCGCACAAACCTACAAGACCCCTCCCCTTCCAATGACACCACCGACTCTTTGACACTGCTACCTAGGGCAGTGCGAACCAGAAGAACCCAATTATGGTCTGAATTCAGACATGAATTATTCCTCCATTGTACCCCTCGACCCCGACCTACCCACATAACCAGACCACGCCTGATCAGACCACAAAGGAGAGGCAAAGATTTAGGTTGAAGTGTGGAACTTTTGACCATAGTGGGGGGGTAATGTTACAATTTTCCTTGTAACTCATGGAACCCGACCGACCTGACCAGCCCGATGATCCCCTCCAGACAGGAGGCACTCCATGATTCATGCCTAGGGCATGACCTTGACACCAGACACATGCATGACGCATGCCGACTGCATGCATTCGATCCCCTTCCCGAGGAAGGCACCCTTGACGCATGGTGACTCCATGCACCTGAACCTACTCCCACACATGCTGTGATATGACAACCTCTTGACATGAGGTCCGTGATGTCGGACTCTCATGATCGACATGCTGCGCTGCAGCACTCCGTGACATCAGATGCCTCATGCAAGGCATGAGGGCTATTGTTTCTATTCTTACTTGATATGCATCTACCTTTCTGATTGGATGATAAGGACCTCCCTTGTAGTATAAGTACTGCAACTCATAGTAGGGATGTCCTTAGTTTAGATCTAGGCAATTAACAGCCTTAACTTGCAACTCACGAACTTACTCGAAACCACTAAGGAAGCCCCTTAGTGCGTGAACCTGAACATGTTACAATTTGTTATCTGGACCCGCAAGACCGGGCACTTCATTTTTCCTTTCTGACACGACATGACTCACTTCCGATGGAGACACCCCCTGACCTGACTCCTGTCGATCGACATGCTGCACCGCAGTATTCTGTGATGTCGGACTCCGTGACATTGGACTCCTTGACATTGGACCCTTGATATTGGATCCATGACATCAGACGCCTCATGCTTGGCATGAGGGTTATTTGCTATTGTTCTTTGACATGCTGTGCTGCAGCACTCCGTGACATTGGACGCCTCATGCTAGGCATGAGGCTTACTGTTCTATTGTTCCTTCTATATTTACTTGACAAGGATCTCATATTCTGATTGGACGATAGACATTCTCTGAACTGTATATAAGCTACAGTAATACTGCCTGTATTCCTTAGCTTGACCTAATTCAAATAACAGTCTTAGACTCAACCAAGAACACTCGACAGCTTAGGAAGCCCCTAGCTGTGATAACTCGGACTCGACAGTTGGAAAGCCTCCAACTGTGATACATGAACCAACAGTCTACTCAGAAAGCCTCTGAGTACCGATAGCCGTAACGACTTGAGGAAGTACCCAAGTGAAGGCCAGAAGCCCGATACACTAGGAAAGCCTCCTAGTGCAATACCGATATAGTTGGAAAGCATCCAACTACGACATACGAAGCCAAGGCTGAGTTAAAGACCTATAGTCTTAACAAAAGGTCAAGCTGATCTACGAAGTCCACCTACCTAGGTGCAGACACAACATCTTTCAGACAAAGCCCAGACAGACCTCCAACAGGAGCATCATCATCAGGATGAACCCCATGGTATAGATACCAGGGTCGACTAGTACGATACTCAGAACCAGCACAGAAGTGGTTCTCAAGGAGAACCAGTAACAAAGAACCCCAATACCTCAATGAAGAGGATTTTAGATCCTTCGATAAAGAAGAAACCCCAGAACGAGATCCATTCTCCCTATCCAATGACAACGCCAACATGTCTACCAAACCCACCACATCGACCAAGGAGATTAGAATCCGAACCCCCTCTGACTTCACAAGGGACCGAACGAGACCTGCAAAGTTCTTACAAGAAGTAAAACTCTATTTGAGAGTGAACCACGGAATCTATGACACCGATGAAAAGAAAATCATCTTCGTGTTGTCATTTATGAATGGAGGAACCGTGGTGCCCTGGGCACAGACATGGGTGGAGAAGGAAGACCTAGGAGCATGGTCAGCCTTCAAAGTGGCACTCAAGATAGCATTCACGCCGATTGACAAAGTTGGCAGAGCCAGAACTGAGATGAAGACACTGAAGCAGGGACAGGACCTGGAGGACTACATTGCGCAGTTCCAAATCCTGTGAGAGAAGGTGGGAATCAACGACGATACTGCCCTGATAAAACTCTTCATGGATGGGTTAAACCCCAAGCTCCTCGAGAGGATCTTTAACATGGAGATGATCCCCACAGCGCTGGAGGGGATGATCAATGCCGCCTCAAAGTATGATGGACAGTGGAGGAGAGCAAAGGCCATAACAGGGAGACTGCAGAAAGCTTTGACAAGGAAGCTGCCAAACTCCAAGGCAAAGGAGACCCCACTCGAGATCAACCAGCTCTCCTACCAGGAGAGGATCGAACATATGAAAAAAGGACAGTGCTTTGTGTGCCATCAGACTGGACACAGAGCGTCCAAACACAAGAAAGGGGAAAAGAGGACTGAGGACCAGCCTTTCCCAAAGAACAGGGGCAAAGAAGCCTACTTGAAGATCCGAGCAATCGTGAAGGACCTCAACAATGAGGAGAAGAGGGCAGCTCTCACTGCGATAGAAGATGAGGGTTTTTAAAGAGGTGGCCTGCCTCAATGCCAGGTACCACCAAACTCTCTGTCTGCTCTGTACTACTAGCCACTTTGAAGAATCAATCTATGCGTTTAGATGTCAAAGTGCTAGGAGCAGGCAGAGGGAAAGCCATCAAACCCAAAGCCCTACTTGACTCTGGAGCAGGAGGGATATTCATGAGTCATGAATTTGTGGAGAGCAGCGGATTTGAGCTGCACCCCCTGGAGAAGGTGATCAAGGTCAAGAACGTGGATGGAACCCCAAACAAGAAAGGGGAGATTTCCCACTATGCCAGGAAACTCCTGATGATCAACGGAAGAACCTTCCCAATGACCTTCCTCATTGCAGGACTGGGAAAGGAATCAGTCATCTTGGGCTTGCCATGGCTCAGGAGAATCAATCCAGTAATCAACTGGAGAATTGGAACCTTCCAATTCAGGATGAATGACAAGACCCATCCTGAATTCTCATATGGAAGAGGAAGAACCCTTATCAGTAGGGTACAGACCAAGAAAACTGACGATGAACACTTGTCATGGCACCAGAGGGGAACCGAAAAGAAGAAGGACCCCCTAGACATGACAAAAGAAGAGCGACAGGCATGGTGCCAAAAGATTGTCACCAAAGGACAAGAAAGGCTCACCCTCAAGAAGAAGACTGCCGAGGAAGAACGAGCACAATGGAAAAAGGTGGCAACCAGAGAACTGGAGAAACTGGCCGCCAAGAAAGAAGAAAGATGACTGGCATTGGCCCGAATAGTCACGAAACAGAGGGAAAAGATTACCCTGAAGAAAGAGAAACCGACGAATGAAGAATGGTGAATGGATTGCCAAAGAATCGTCGCCAAGGCAAGATTAATGGGGGGAGCCCTCCATGCTGAACCAAGAAGAAGCAAGATGCCCATCGAGACAAGAAAGGTGGCGATTGAAGAAATATATGATGAAGAGATCGTGATCACGACTCTTCAGAACATGGAACCCATTGGGCTGCAAGACAAAGAAGACACTGGGAAGGAAAACCCAGGACAGGCAAACCACGAACAGGCAACAAAACAGGCAATGGAACAACCAAAAGAGACACCCGAACTAAAGATCAAAGACGACAAGCTACTGGTCGCCTACATCCGAGGAGAACCCGTCATTGGAATATTTGAACCAGCTAGGACACTGCTGACAGAGGAGTATGACGAGCCAAGATACAGATATTCTCAGACGACAAAGACAATCTCTTGGATCGTAAAGGCAAAAGGATCACCGCGATATGCTTATGGACAAAATATCTGGATCAGGGCAAAAACATCGGTCTCACAACACCTGACACACAAGAAGGAAGGAGACCCCAAACAAAAGACCCTCGATGAACTACTCCCCGAACAGTACAGGGAGTACTGATGGATATTCAAAAAGGAAGCATCGGAGAGATTCCCAGAATCAAGACCCTGGGATCATGTGATCGAACTGAAAACAGACTTTACGGCAAAGGATTGCAGGGTTTACCCATTGTCACTGGCAGAACAAAAGAAACTCGACGAGTTTCTCAATGAAAGCCTACAGAAGGGATACATTCGACCATCAAAATTGCCCATGGCATTGCCATTCTTCTTCGTCGCGAAGAAGGACTCGGATGCGCTATGACCCTGCCAAGATTACAGGTATTTGAACAACAGAACGATCAAGAATACCTACCCACTACCGCTGGTAGGAGACCTGTTGGACAAACTGAGAGGGGCGAAATGGTTTACAAAATTGGACATCCAATGGGGATATCACAACATCAGAATCAAGGACGGAGATCAATGGAAGGCAGCCTTCAAGACAAATCGGGGGCTGTTTGAACCAACAGTGATGTTCTTCGGATTATGCAACTCACCGGCGACCTTCCAGGCGATGATGAATGAGATATTCTGTGATATGATCAGAGAAGGATGGCTCGTGATTTACATGGATGACATCCTGATATTCTCCAAGGATCAGAATGAACACCAGGAAAGGACAAAGAGGGTACAGCAAAGACTGGCAGAAAATGACTTATACCTGAAGCCAGAAAAATGCAAATTCGATGTCCACGAAGTGGAATTCTTGGGTCTGATCATCCAACCCAACGAAATTGCCATGGACAACACGAAACTGGCAGGTATACAGGATTGGCCAACTCTGCTTGTCTCTGCAAAATGTCCAATAAACTTCCTGTAGAAGTTTCCGAAGGATCTGACTGCCTTTACATTTGTTTGCTTAGCTCTGAACTTGTATGCTTATTGCCCCTGGTAACATTATCACTACACCATGTCGGGCGCCGACTTAATGTTTTCTGGTGCCAAGACATCCTGTTAGGAAATAGCTGACTGCCACACAAGCGACAGTTGCTGTCTGGCTGGTGTCAGGATTAATCTATGTCTACTCTCATTGCACATTACTACTATCTTCGACTAATGATTGTTCTCTTCTGTTATGTGCCTGTGTATCTCCCTACTGGTGCTGGTCACTACAATGTACTGTTTTAGGATATATTCTTTATGATTTGTAATAACAGCAGTAATTCAAGTCCTGTACACTATAGTCGTGTGGGCCCATACTGTTTTCCTTTTACTGTCATGGGCCCACCCGATCATTCCATTGAGCGTATCATTCGTATGGGCCCATTTCCATGTATTATGTTAGGATGGGCCCATACGCATGCTCATGGGGTTCCACAACTCCAATGTACTGTTTTAGCATATATTCTGCACTGGTCAGCTGGCGGCGATTAGTGTACATGGTGTTTGTGATACCCATTGGTCAATAGTTTCTTACTTTTACAGCATGTCATTGCTTTTTGTTATCAGTGACCACTAGCGGTGATTAGTGTACAAGTCTAAGAGCTATGGGAATGATCGGCGCGACGTTGTCTTCTCCGGTGCCCGTCACTCCAATGTACTGTTTTAGCATATATTCTGCACCAGTCATTTGCTTTGCTCTTCACTTGGATGCTTATCACCACCAGTGACTTTATCACTACCAGTGCTGGTCACTGCAATGTACTGATTTTGCATATATCCTTATCCTCCCACATTCCTACAGCATACAGCATGTCACCATTCCTGCATTTGTTATCCATATTGTAGTGCACAGCGGCTGCAATTAGTATACAAGTCTTTTAAGAGCTATGTGGATGACCAGTGCCACCTTTACCTTTTCCGGCCCTGAGAGATACAGTTCAGAATTAGCTGACTGCCACACAAGCAACAGTTGCTTTCCAGCCAGTGTCAGGATTAATCTATGTCTACTGTCAAGAACTGTTCCTCGCCCGATTGGAACTCGCATCCATCTGACTCTTTCCTGCATGTCAAACATGACTTTTGTCTATGCCTCCCGATTTCATTCCCCGCTGCCTTGCACTGCCCATGCTGCTGTGCATCAGGCCGCCTTGTACAGCATCCACGGCTGCCTTTCCAAGGCTGCCATCTCTATTGCAAATTCAACTACAGATTCCTGTGTGGCTCCCATAGGTAATTTATCTATGCAGTTGAGACACTGCCACAGTCTTTGTTCCTGTTCTGCAGTATTCTGGACTACAGTATTTAAGCTTAGTTAGTTTCGCCTTGTATTCCTCAGTTCATATATCGACATAGACTCAACTTTACCCTGCCAATCTAAAACCTCCTTCCACTCCAACCCCTGTCCTCTAAGAGTCTGAACTACATTCGACTCAACCTCTAGTCTCCCTCTGAAGTTCTAGTCTCATCTGAACTCAACCTAAGTCCCTCCGTACTCCTCCCCGCATTTACCCGCACTTTCCCACTCCTACCTCTAAACCCTCGATTTGAAATTAGGACACCAGACGAGGTGAAGGGTGCAGCTTCTTACAAGCTGAAGCCAAGGCCTTTCTGTTCCCCCTCCCGCAGAATCTGCATCAACCCGACAATCTCCCACTATCATCACCCGCAGTGTCCGGTCGGATTCCGAAGTGGCCTCTAGGATCAGTTCTTAACAGTATATACAAACTCACACTTCACTTG
This sequence comes from Tricholoma matsutake, assembly GCA_026075535.2. Classification (NCBI taxonomy): domain Eukaryota; kingdom Fungi; phylum Basidiomycota; class Agaricomycetes; order Agaricales; family Tricholomataceae; genus Tricholoma; species Tricholoma matsutake. The sequence goes on along the minus strand of AP026543.1, from coordinate 6,844,082 downwards.
TCCATTTCCTCTCTATGACCCCTACCGACACCCACCAGCGCACAACAAGAAACTCCCAATGCGCCAGTACTATTCCAGGGATCTCTGCAATCCAGCAATCCACCCTTTCCGACCCTCGACCCGCCACTACTTTTGGAGTGTCTTCCAGACCCTCAAACATCTTTCAACAAATTGGCTCAGGAGCTCCCTCAATCAGTGCCAACCTCATGTCCACCCGTGCCCCGCAACCTTCTGGCAACCCAGAAGGTTTTCGATCAAGAACTCCCCTTGAGTACCTAGGAGGCATCAACCAGCCTGAACCCTTCGGGTTGGAAGATCCTGGTCTAGAGGACAGACCCCCTGGTGGACCTGATGACCCTAGTGGTCCTGACGGCCCTGGGGGTGACCCTGATTCCAATGATCCTGAGGATCAACCTCCCACGGGGGAAAACCCTGACCCAGGGGATAGGTTCATAGATGTCCTTTACAACCTCTTGGAGAGTATCTGCACCCTCATCGCTCCTTGACTTGTTACAACCACCATAAACAGTGGTAAACACTCCAATTTTGGTCCAATTTTCGATCGGATTTCACCATCACGAACGCTCTCGGCGTCTCCAGGCCTGGCCTGATTTGCTAAGAGATCTGTCCATCCGATCCCCGGGGATGCCCCAGTCATTGTTTTTGACAATGGCTGCTATTCGTCTCATTCCCCTGTGCTTCGAGGATCCTGGCTAGGTGAGTGGTGTCTATGAAAGAGTAGTCTAGGTCCCTATGGGGGCTTAGAGTGGGTGTGGGATGCCTGCTTCAATGCTCGCCCAAGTCGACGCACTCGTTTAGTTGGGGGAGGTCTGGCTCAGGGGGAGGGACATCGTTACTGGACTGCTGGTTGTCTCTGGGGCTTCCAACCTCCATGCTATGTGAGTCACTACTACTAGGGACAAGCTACACTGACTACCTGTTGGAATACACCGTCGCTAAAAGGGGCCGGGTGACAGTGCCCCCTGATAGCTAGGTCGATGCTCTGGTGGCTGCATTTCACCACCGACTCCTCACCTCCGGTGCTCACTCCTCTGGGGTGTTATGACCCGGGTTCAATCTTCTCCCACCAGGCAACAGGATGCACGGCCTGTTTGCCCCCTCAGAGCGTTTGGAGGCTGTATCGGGTGGACCTGGAACTGAGACAAGGGGCCATCTGTTATCGATCTTACGCTATGTACTTTGACTGTTATCAACATTTACCTGTGCTAACTCACTCTCAATGCCCAAACGGCTGAACAGACACCAAACCACATGCTGGGGCCTTCACGACCCCACCTTGATTACGGGTGACATCATTGGTGATGATGCCCAAGACTATGACACCCAGTTCTCACAGAACGGACTGGAGGTAGCAGCTGCCCTAGGCAGTTTGAGATCTGTGGGCTGGGGAGGACCTCCCTGACCCTGATGACTATGAGGACTCTCTTGCTAGGCAGGAGGCCCTCGCTTACACTGCACGCTCCGTATTTTGATCACTAGCATCATATACCAGTACTAACTTGCTCCTGATGCCCAAACAGACAACCAGAGACGATCGTTCCAACAATCCTACGCCTCCGGCAGCTGTCCCAGCTTCCTGTGTGGCGATGCCAACAGCTCTAGCAGAGCTTCAATCTGGGGAACCCTCATTCCCAGTACAGTGCCGTCATCATCACAGATGGCCGTGCCATTACTCGTGTGGGGCATTCTGCTCCACACCCATCACCGCCAGTCCACTGGCTGCTGTCAGGTTGGTGACAAATGTCGCTGCCCTTTACGTTCTCCCCGCTGCGGGGGGGAAACTGCTATCGAGTGCATGTGCTTGCAGCACATTTGCTTGAGGGGGGCCTTGGCCCCCTGCCTACGACGGTTCCAGTGAATAACCAGGTGAACAACCAGCCGCCACATTACTGTCATGCATGCATTACATGGTGATGGTCCACCTCATTTGTCTGGGGTGGTCAATCCTCATTGGCTGGGAGTATGCGGATGGTTATTCCTCCTGCAAGGGGGGATTTACAGTGAATTAACATGGCTGTGCCTGATCTGACTTTGGTTGGATATGTGGCTGGGGGACTGCTTTGCACCAGCTGACGATCTAATGGCTAGCTTCAGGAGGGGGGCTCCCCCTCCAGATTCTTTCCTGGCTGAGAGGCCAACGTCTGTGGCACTGCCCGCCTAAAGTGGCTAAAACGGGGACCTGGGTGGGAGATGGGCGAGGGGAACGCATAGATAGAGTAGTACCCAAGTTTGTACCCTGCTCTGCGGACTGTGATCGAGCCCCGCATTATAAATTGTTGACCCAAAAAAAAAAAAAAAAAAAAAAAAAAAGTATCCGCACCCTTCATCAGAATACCACACCCAAGACCGAAAAAATCAAAGTTTGCGACCCCGACACTTTCGATGGTGCCAATCCGAAGAAACTTACAGACTTCTTAGTCTCCTGCAATCTTCATTTCTGCGACCGTCTGCACATATTTTCCTCTGATGAGAAAAAGATCATATTCATCCTTTCTTATCTTAAGGGATCAGCTCTCAGTTGGTTTGAGCCTGGTCTGAATGATCCGACAGATTCTGCACACTGGATGTGGGACTACAAAGCTTTCCTTGCCAAGCTGGAAAGCAACTTTGGTCCGCACGACCCAGTCGGAGATGCGGAAAAAGCTCTCTCTGATTTAGCAATGAAGAAAGGTGGTCATATCATGAAATATGATGTTGACTTCTGGGAATTAGCTTCTAGGGTCAACTGGAATGAAGCAGCCCTTTGCAACCGCTATTTCTGCGGTCTTCCGCTCTGGCTTTGCATAGAAGTTCTCCAGGGTGGTAAACCCAATACTCTCGCAGAACTGCACTTGAAAGCACAGGACAGCGATGACATCTACTGGATGCAAGAAGACAAATCCCATTTTGAAACAAAGAACTCCAGTAACATCACTAACTCTAGTCAGAAGGACTCTTCAAAAAGCCCTTCCCCATCGACAAACCAAGCATCTTCAAACTCTGCCTGCGGTAACACCTCCAACCAGCAGTCTTCCATGACAAAGAACACTTCCCAGGACAAGCCCAAGTCATCCATCTCTGATAAGTTGGGGAAGAACAGCAAGCTTACTGGGGAGGAATGAGAACGTTGCATGAGAGAATGACTTTGTCTCTACTGCAGTGAGGAAGGGCACGTAGCAGGAAACTGCCCAAAATCCAAAGCCACAAAAGCCCATGCATCCACTGTCATTCCCGAGTCTATGGACTTGGAAAAATAGTTTGCAACCCTCAGGATACAGCCAATTTTTTTTTTTTTTTTTTTTTGGGTCAACAATTTATAACGCAGGGCTCGAATGCAGTCCACAGAGCAGGGTACAAACTAGGGTACTACTATATCTATGTGTTCCCCTCGCCCATCTCCCACCCAGGTCCCTGTTTTAGCCACTTTAGGTGGGCAGTGCCACAGACATTGGCCTCTCAGCCAGAAAAGGCAATAATCTGGAGGGGGAGCCCCCCCCTCCCAAAGTTAGCCATTAGATTGCCTGCTGGAGCAAACGGTCCCCCAGCCACATGTCTGACCGAAGTCCGACCAGGCACAGCAGTGTCAATTCACTGTAAATCCCCCCTTGCGGGAGGAATAACTGTCTGCATATTTCCAGCCAACAAGGGTTGACCACCCCAGACAAATGAGGTGGACCATCACCGTGTTGTGCACGAGTGACAGTAACAAGGCGGGTGGTTGTTCACCTGGTTATTCACTGTGACCGCTGTAAGTAGGGGGCCGAGGCCCCCCTCGAGCAAATGTGCTGCAAGCACATGCACTCGATAGCAGTTTCCCCCCCACAGTGGGGAGAACATAAAGGGCAGCGACACTTGTCACCAACCCAACAGCAGCCAGCAAACTGGCGGTGATGGGTGTGGAGCAGAATGCCCCACACTAGTAAGGGCATGGCCATCTGTAACGACAATGGCACTGTACTGGGGATGAGGGTTCCCCAGATTGAAGCTCTGCTGGAGCTATTGGCATCGCCACATAGGAAGCTGGGACAGCTGCCGGAGGCATAGGATCGTTGGAACGATCATCTCTGGTTGTCCATTTGGGCATTAAGAGCAAGTTAGTACTGGTATATGATGCTATGATCGAAATATGCAGTGTGCAGCATAAGTGAGGGCCTCCTGTATAGCAAGAAAGTCCTCATAATCGTCAGGGTCGGGGAGGTCCCCCCCAACCCATAGATCTCAAACTGCCTAGGGCAGCTGCTACCTCCAGTTCGTTCTGTGCAAACTGGGTGTCGTAGTCTTGGGCATCATCGTCAAAGATGTCACCCATGAACAGGGAGGGGTTGTGTAGACCCTGGTGAGATGGATGGTCTCTGGTTTGCCATTTAGGCATAGAGAGTGAGTTAGCACGAGTAGATGACAGTAGAAGTCAAGATACGTAGCGTGGAATCGATAGCAGATGGTCCCTTACCTCAGTTTCAGATCCACCCGATGCATCCTCCAAATGCTCCGAGGGGGCAGGCAGGCCACACATCCTGCTGCCGATTGGGAGGGACAATTGAACCCAGTTTTGAACACCTGAAGGGTGTGAGTGCCGGAGGTAGAGAGTTGGTGGTGAGTAGCGGCCACCAGAGTGTCGACCTAGCTGTCAGGGGGCACCATCACCCAGCCCCTTTTAAGGATGGTGTATTCCAATGGGTAGTCAGTGTAGCATGTCTCTAGTAGTAGAAACTCACAAAGCATGGAGGCTGGAAGCCTCCCAGGCAACCAGCAGTCCAGTGAGAATGTCCCTCCTCCTAAGCTAGACCTCCCCCAACTAAACGAATGCGACAACTTGGGCGAGTGTTGAAGTAGGCATCCCACACCCACTCTGAGACCCCAAAGGGACCCAGACTACTCTTTCATTGACAACACTCACCTATCCAGGATCCTTGAAGCCCAGGAGAACGAGACGAATAGCAGACACTGTCAGAAACAGTGCCCGAGGCATCCCTGGAGATCGGATGGATGGATCCCTTAGCAAATCAGGCTACGCCTGGAGACGCCAAGAGCGTTCGTGATGGTGAAATCCGATCGAAAATCGGACCGAAATTGCAGTCTCGACGTTGCTACCAACGTCGAGCAGGAATGTTTACCACTATTTATAGTGGTTATAACAAGTGACCATTCCTTTGTTTGTTATCCATGTTCTAGTGCACACTGGCCGCGATTAGCATACAAGTCTTTTAAGAACTATGTGCATGACCGGCGCCCACTTTATCTTTTCCTAAATAGTTGACTTAAAACAGTATGGGCCCCCACAACTATAGCACACAGGACTTGAATTACTGCTGCTATTACAATACAAATCTTTTAAGAGCTATGTGAATCGCCTGCGCCAACTTTATGTTTTCTGGTGCTGAGAGATGCACTGAAGTTGTGTGGGCCCATACTGTTTTCCTTTTACTGTCATGGGCCCACCCGATCATTGCATCGGGCGTATCATTCATATGGGCCCATTTCCCTGCATTATGTTAGGATGGGCCCATACACATTCTCTTAGCTCATACAGTAACCGGCGCTGGTCATTCACTTAGCTCCACTGTTATGCTTATGGCCACCAGCGACTTTATCACTACCAGCGTCAGTCACTTTAATGTACATTTGTTGTATCTATCCTTGTAGCCTCCTTCCACATTCCTACAGCATGATGAATTCAATATATACCTTATACTCCATCTATTAATGAAGCAACTATGCATATATTGATCAAAATATATACACAAATAGGCATAGTATAAAAAATATTGTTAATTTTTATCCAACGTAGAATTATGCTGGGGGTGTTGATGTTTTTGGAATTGAGACAGTGGTATCAGGCGGGAGGGGGGACATTTGTGCAGTGTATGTTGATGTTGGATCCGGGGAGGTAGAAGTTGCAGCTGCATTGGTGAAAGAACTGGTGTCAGGGATCACCAATGTAGCTGTGGTCATAATAATGGGAACAGGCGACGGTGGGGAGCAAATGGATTCATGCAAATGGGCTGGATTGACGAACATTGATGACTTTGGGAGATGGATTGTCAACGGCGCCATGGCATCTGCATTCCGTGGATCTTTGTCTTCTGATTCCTCCTCGGAGCTTCCCTTGTTCTCCAATTCGGCCAGCCGCTTTTTCGTCGCCGCCAATTGACCATGCAACATGAAAACCTCCTGCTTCATCTTCTCCAACTCCATCCCATTCCTCAACCCCCTTATCTCAGCCTCCAGCACCGGAATGCTCACCAGCACCTTTTCTCTCAACTCACCCATCTCAGCCTCCAATGCCGGAATGCTCACTGTCATATTTTCCTTCAATGTGTTCAAAACTTCCATGTATCCACACAACATGAGGCTTTCCTTATCCAATTTCCCTTGATTTTCTGCCAAGACCGATATGAGCGTGCAGAGGTCTTGGAGCTCCCATTGTAAACCACTGACGGTGGGCATGCAATTGGGATGGGTGACATGACCTGGGGGTGGTGGCACAGGAAGTGTGGTGTTGATGGATTGGGGGATCATGAGGCTTGTTGATGGGACAGGCTCTGGGGTTAGTATATGGTTGGAGATGCATGAAGTTGAGGGGACAGGGGCTGGCATGATGGGGATGTACTCATCTGACTCACTGGCAGTGTCTGCTGCCCGGTGTTTTCTCTTCAGCGCCATTCTCGGTCGTTCACTTTCCTCTGCCTTCACCTTTTTCTTCCCAACGACCTTTTTTCTCCCCTTGAGCTCCCCTGCCACTATCAATTCATCCCACCGTGCTGAATGTGATGCTATATATGAGCATTTCGTCTTGCCCTTGTGGCACGTCATGCAAGCAATCTGGATGCCCATTGTTCGGCAGGTTGTCAGGCCCCTCAAACTGCAGGTGTCGCACAGAGCAGTGGGCCATTCCACAATGGACCTCCATATATCGTCTTCAGGTAGAGCAGGAGTGGCCGTCATGATTGGCAGGTTAGCATGGATGAATGGTGGTTCTTTTGTGATGTTGCTGTCCTCTGTTTGAGGTGGCACCAGCTGTGGCGACACCTTTTGGCATTTCGACTGAGGTGGAGCCAGGTGTTCTATGACCTTCTTTTCCTTGCCCTTGCCCTTGCCCTTGCTCTGGGCTGTTGCAGCCGCTTCTGTTTGGTTGGTCTGAGCCTCCGGCGTCGCAGTGGTAGGAATGGGTGCGGACATGGCAATGAGTGATTTGGCTGCAGAACCAGGAGCAACAATGGGTGGCGTAGCCGTGGTGGGGATTTGGAGCATAACGTGCATGGCCGGGAGAGTGCTGCTTGGCACAGCAATGGGCGAAGGTTGACAAATATATATGCTCTGGTCGATGGATTCCCAAGGTGCTGGGCCAGATGTATCCCACTGATGGAGTACTTTGAACATGTGTTTGAGGAACAGTGTCATCGCTGCTTCCTTCGCCAACACCTTTTGCCTATAATCCAACTTCAAAGCCTTCTTAGAAAGATTCATAGGACATAATTTTTTTTTTTTTTTTGGGGTCAACAATTTATAACGTGGGGCTCGATCGCAGTCCGTGGGTCAAGATACAAACAAGGTACTACTAAGACTACACATTCCCTATGTCCGCATCCCACACCAGGTCCCTTGCAGAAGCCATGTTATGGCGGGTGTACCAGCGTTGTCCTCTCAGACAGGAAAGGCAATAATCTGTAGGGGAGGGGCCCCCCCCAAAGGCTAGCCATTAGTTCGCCGTCTGGTGCTATCTCAGTCCCCCTGGCCACATATCCAACTGAAGTCAGATCAGGCGCAAGCAGTGTCAATTCACTGTAAGTCCTCCCTTGCGGGAAGAGTAACCGTCTTTCACCAGACAACGAGGATTGACCACCCCATGCGAGTGAGGTGGACCATCACTGTGTCCAAGCACAAGTGACAGTGACGAGGCAGCTGGTTGTTCACTGGAACTGCCATAGCTGGTTATTCACCGGAGCTACTGTAAGTAGGGGGTCGAGGCCCCCCCTCGAGCAAACGCTACTCTGAGCATGCACTCGATGACATCATCCCCCCCACAGTGGGGGGAAGGTAAAGGGCGGCAACATATTGTCACCATCCCGACAGCAGCCCTGGTGGGCAGTGAAGAGAAGGGGAGGTCCCCTTCTTCAAGCTCGGCATGGTCATTGGCGAGGCCCACGAGGACGACAACGCCGTTCTGGGGACAAGGGTTCCTCGGTTGGAGGCTCTGCCGCTGGTGGAGCAGACTGAGCCACCTGCATCGCCGCATAGGAAGCCTGGAAGGCTGCCAGAGACATAAGGTCGAGGGGAGCTGATGCCACGCGAAGCAACTCCATCATGCTCCCTGAAAATTGCTAGGTGGTGGTGAAGAGCTCCCACGCCATCTGATGCCAAGAGTTCCTGTCGTTGAGAGGAACTGCGGACACTTGGACGGTACCTACAAAGGAGGTCATCATGTCCAGTAAATGCAACATGGCATCAGAGGTGGCTTCGATCTCCAGCCTCTGATCCCTAGATAGCGGCACTTTGTCCTCCACCAGCTCAGGGATGGGGGGCCAAGGCGGTAGCGAGGCAGGGGATGCCTCCGGATAAAGGAGCTCAGCAATGCCGAGCTCCTGTGAATACATATCCTCCTTTGGGAGGCTACGAGCCCAGCACTTGTGTTCGACGTCGACACCTAGTGCCCATCGTACACGATCGATCGTTTTCCTTGAAAAGAGCCTAGGCCCCCCCTCACCGAAAATGAGAGCCTCTTGCATGGCAAGAGAGTCATCGTTGTCATCATCGTTAGGGTCGGAGAGGTCTTCCCTGGCCCATAGATCTCTAGCTGCCTTGAGAGCAGCTGCTACCTCCGATTTGTCCTGCACAAACTGGGTGTCGTAGTCTTGGACATCATCATCAAAGATGTCACCTGTGATCAAAACGGGGTCGCGTAGACCCCGATGTGGTGGTTGGCCTCTGGTTCACCGTTTGGGCATTGAGAGTGTGTGTTAGTGCTAGTAGATGATGGTAGGAATCAAAATACGCAGCGTGGAATTGATAACGGCTGGTCCCTTATCTACATTCTGGGTCCACCCGATACAGCCTCCGAACACTCCGAGGGGGCGAGCAAGCCGCACATCCTGCTGCCTAGTGGGAGAAGATTGAACCCGGGTCATACCACCCTAGAAGAGTGAGCACCGGAGGTAGAGGGATGGTGGTGAGAAGCAGCCACCAAGGTGTAGGCCTAGCCGCCAGGGGGCACCATCACCCGGCCCCTTTTAGCGATGGTGTATTCCAACGGGTAGTCAGTGTAGCATGTCTCTAGTAGTAGAAACTCACAGAGCATGGAGGCAGGAAGCCTCAAAGACGACCAGCAGTCCAGTAAGAATGTCCTTCCCCCTAAGCCAGACCTCCCCCAGCTAAACAAGTGCTTCTACTTGGGTGAGCATTGAAGCAGGCATCCCACACCCACTCTAAGCCCCCATAGGGACCCAGACTACTCTTTCATAGACATCACTCACCTAGCCAGGATCCTCGAAGCCAAGGGGAACGAGACAGATAGCAGTCACTGTTGGAGACAATGACCGAGACATCCCCGGAGATTGGATGGGCGGATCTCTTAGCAAATCAGGCCAGGCCTGGAGACGCCGAGAGCGTTCGTGATGGTAAAATCCAATCAAAAATCGGACCAAAATTGGAGTCTCGACGTTGCTACCAACATCGAGCAGGAGTGTTTACCACTGTTTATGGTGGTTGTAACAAGTCAAGGAGCGATGTTCATAGGACATAATAAAAATCATGCACCAACTTGCCCAACATGGATTTCGAATCCACGGTCATCCGAGTACCATCCAAAAATGTATTGAGGGCATGCTCCATGGATTCGGTGTGCTGAGAAGACATGATAAAACTCTTTGTACTTAGGGTGGATGCAGTTGATAGCGTCAATAAATGCAATGTCAGTTTCAACTTCTGTATTCAAAATTCACGTGACCGCGGTTGTTGATCAATTTTCGCATCTTATGGAATATTCAGGCAGCTCATCAGTAAACTTGCCAAATTTGCCACCAACAAGTATGCCCACTCTGGACCTCGACACCTTGGATATTCCTGGTAGTCCTGATTCACCAGCGGTGGATATAAATAATCTGGACCTGGCCACTTTTCATATTCCTGAATGTCCTGATTCACCAGTGGTGGATGGTACTCTTCATTTCTCCATACCACGTTCATCGATACATTCCTCATTTGCTTTTGATATTTCTGAAGCGGCTGCAGATATTATCCATTTGGCAATCCCACCCGCCGAAAATTCCCAATCTTTTGACTTGGATGCATTTCACATTCCTGGTAGTCCCGACTCACCCACAGCAAGCACCATTCATTTGACATCATCACCGCCACACCATGACCTAGATCTCTTTCATATTCCTGACTCGCCGGCCACCGATGCATTTTATATTCCTGGTAGTCCTGACTCGCCGGTGGCAATCAGCACTGTTCATTTGACATTATCGCCGGCACACCATGACTGAGACATGTTTCATATTCCTGACTCGCTGGCCACTGATGCATTTTATATTCCTGGTAGTCCTGAGCTGGTGGTGAGCACCACTGCTCATTTGACATTATTGCCGGCACACCATGACCTAGACATGTTTCATATTCCTGACTTGCCGGCCGCCGATGCGTTTTATATTCCTGGTAGTCCTGAGCCAGTGGCGAGCACCACTGTTCATTTGACACTATCGCCAGCACACCATGACCTAGACATGCATATTCCTGACCCGCTGGCCGCCGATGTGTTTATATTACTGGTAGTCCTGAGTCGCTGGTGGCGAGCACCACTGCTCATTTGACATCACCCCCAGCACACAATGACATGAACATATTTCATATTCCTGACTCGCCAGGCACAAATTGTTCTGGAGTTGATTTTGGAGCCCCAATGGTGCTACATACCCATACCATTGACCCAGACACTTTTTATATTCCTGGCAGTCCTAATCATTCATCAACACCACCATCACAATTACAAATGGTGGACACTCTTGAGATCCCTGCCAGTGTTGACATGCCAGATGCAGACAGTGCACACTTCTGGTTTACTGAGGTGACTGAAGGTAGTGACATGGAGCTCGATGTCTCTATGGCCTATATTGAACCTGTGCTGGATCATGTCACCCCAACATTGTCCTCGCCTGGATCTTCTCATAGTTCAATATTGACACAGAGAGATTCAGATGAGGTCCATTCTCCCCCTGGCTCTCCCCAAAATGTTCCTCAGTGCACTGTCCGCCTTTTGTTACCCAGCCGCATTCATCCAGTATTCACAGGTTGTACTCCATCAACACCGGCATTATCCCAGCAGGCCCCCCAAGTAATTCCTGAACTTTGGCCAGGAGCTGCTGAATAATGATTGTAGGAGATTTTGACTTATTCTGATGCTGTTGAACACAGCTACCGTGAAGCCGTCAAGACAGTGAAGTCCAACATTGCAGTAAACCATGCCCTTCACCAGCAGCTTGCCACCCTTGATGAGGCAATGTGCCAGATGGCCCAATTAATGCAGCAGAAGTGCAGGACAATGATGAATTCTTTACCAAGGACATCGTAAAATTATCACTAGCAACTTCTTTCATTTTGCTTAATGTATATGTCAACCGTGCTAGCCAGCACTGTTTTTTGGCAATTACAATCTTTTCAGTAATTACCGGCGGCGAGAATCGTCGCCCATGAAGGGTAGACCATATTTTTCTAGCAATTACTGGCAGCGATTGTTGCTGCTGGTGCTATAATTCTATTCACTGGGCCCACATGGATTAAGCAATTACCACCGGTAATAATCATTGCCGGTGCCATGTAGTAAAATGGTGACCGTGCTAGCCGGCGCCATGAGTCAGATGTTACTGCCACCGAGAATCTTTCAGCAATTACCACTGGGAAGAATCATCACCGGCAGTGAATCTGTATACTGGGCCCACATGGATGCATCACACCCTCAGCCCACACGAGTCTTTCCTGCTATGGGCCCAATCCGCTACTGATGGATCTATCATTGTTTTGCAGAAATCTGCTGGATGGATGTATTGTGGACTTCTACTGAATAGGCTGCCATCTCTGACACCAAGTGCCCCAAACACTAGACAAAAAATGGCAACAATGATAACACAAAAGACCAGAAAGGAAATAGAAGATGCTGATTGTTACGATTTGTTATCTGGACCTGCAAGACTGGGCACTTCATTTTTCCTTTCTGACATGACACGACTCACTTCTGCTGGAGACACCCCCTTGACCTGACTCCTGTCGATCAACATGCTGCACCGCAGTATTCTGTGACATCAGACTCTGTGACATTGGACTCCTTGACATTGGACCCTTGATATCAGATCCATGACATCAGATGCCTCATGCTTGGCATGAGGGTTATTTGCTATTGTTCTTCGACATGCTGCGCCGCAGCACTCCGTGACATCGGACGCCTCATGCTAGGCATGAGGCTTACCGTTCTATTGTTCCTTCTATATTTACTTGACAAGGATCTCGTATTCTGATTGGACGATAGACATTCTCTGAACCGTATATAAGCTACAGTAATACTGCCTGTATTCCTTAGCTTGACCTAATTCAATCAACGGTCTTAGACTCAACCAGAACACTCAACAGCTTAGGAAGCCCCTAGCTGTGATAACTCAAACTCGACAGTTGGAAAGCCTCCAACTGTGATACACAAACCGACGGTCTACTCAGAAAGCCTCTGAGTATGGATAGCCATAACGACTTGAGGAAGTACCCAAGTGAAGGCCAGAAGCCCGATACACTAGGAAAGCCTCCTAGTGCAATACCGATACAGTTGGAAAGCATCCAACTGTGACATATGAAGCCAAGGCTGAGTTAAAGACCTATAGTCTTAACAAAAGGTCAAGCTGATCTATGAAGTCCACCTGCCTAGGTGCAGACACAACATCTTTCAGACAAAGCCCAGATAGACCTCCAACTGGAGCATCATCATCAGGAAGAACCCCATGGCATAGATACCAGGGTCGACTAGTATGATACTCGGAACCAGCACAGAAGTGGTTCTCAAAGAGAACCAGCGACGAAGAACCCCGATACCTCGATGAAGAGGATTTTAGATCCCTTGATACAGAAGAAACTCCAGAATGAGACCCATTCTCCTTATCCGATGACAACGCCAACATGTTCACTGAATTCACTGCATCAACCAAGGAGATCAGGATATGAACCCCCTCTGACTTCACAGGGGACCGAACTAGAACTGCAAAGTTCTTACAAGAAGTGAAACTCTATTTGAGAGTGAACCATGGAATCTACGACACCGATGAGAAGAAAATCATCTTTGCATTGTCCTTCATGAATGGAGGAACCGCCGCGCCCTGGGCACAGACATGGGCAGAAAGGGAGGACCTAGGAACTTGGTCAGCCTTTGAATCAGTGCTCAAGGCAGTGTTCACACCAATCGACGAAGCTGGCAGGGCCAGAACCAAGATGAAGACATTGAAGCAGGGACAGGACCTGGAGGATTACATTGTGCAGTTCCAAATCCTGCGAGAGAAGGCAGGAATCAACAACGACACCACCCTGATCGAACTCTTTATGGATGGGTTAAACCCCAAGCTCCTCGAAAGAGTTTTCAACATGGAAACGATCCTTTGGAAGGGATGATTAATGCCACCTCCAAGTACGATGGACAGTGGAGAAGAGCAAAGGCCATAGCAGGAAGGCTACAGGAGACTTTTATGAAGAAGCTCCCAGCCTCTAAGGCAAAGGAAACCCCACTTGAGATCAACTGCCTCTCCTACCAGGAGAGGATCAAACACATGAAAAAGGGATTATGCTTTGTGTGCCATCAGACTGGACACAGAGTGTCTGAACACAAGAAAGGGGAAAAGAGGACCGAGGACTGGCCATCCCCAAAGAATAAAGGCAAGGAAGCCTACTTGAGGATCTGAGCGATCGTAGGAGAACTTGATGAAGAAGAAGAAAAGAAAGAAGCTCTCGCCGCAATTGAGGACGAGGGTTTTTAAAGAGGTGGCCTGCCTCAATGCCAGGTACCACCAAACTCTCTGTCTGCTCTGTACTACTAGCCACTTTGAAGAATCAATCTATGCGTTTAGATATCAAAGTGCTAGGAGCAGGCAGAGGGAAAGCCATTGAAACCGAAGCCCTACTCGACTCTGGAGCGGGAGGGATATTCATGAGTCATGAATTCATGGAGAGCAGCAGATTTGAGCTGCACCCCCTGGAGAAGGTGATCAAGGTCAGGAATGTGGATGGAACCCCAAACAAGAAAGGGGAGATTTCCCACTATGCCAGGGAACTCCTGACAATCAATGGAAGAACCTTCCTGATGACCTTCCTCATTGCAGGACTGGGAAAGGAATCGGTCATCTTGGGCTTGCCGTGGCTCAGAAGAATCAATCCAGTAATCGACTGGAAAATTGGAACCTTCCAATTCAGGCCGAACAACAAGACCCATCCTGAATTCTCATATGGAAGAGGAAGAACCCTTATTGGTAGGGTACTGACCAAGAAAACCGACGATGAACACCTGTCATGGCGCCGAAGGGGAACCAAAAATAAGAAGAACCCCCTTGACATGACAAAAGAAGAATGACAGGCATGGTGCTGAGGCATCATCGCTAGAGATCAAGAAAGGCTTGCCCTCAAGAAGAAGACTGCCAAGGAAGAACGAGCACGATGGAAAAAGGTAGCCACCAGAGAGCTAGAGAAACTGGCCACCAAGAAAGAAGAAGGATGACTGGCAGTAGCCTGAATAGTCGCGAAAGAAAGGGAAAAGATAGCCCTGGAAGACAAGAAAGCAGAGCTGGCAAAAGAAGAATGCCAAGAGCTATGCCAAAGAGTTGTCACCAAGGCGAAACTGATGGGAGGAGTCCTCCACGAAGAACGAAAGAAAAGCAAGATGCCCATCGAGACAAGAAAAGTGACGATTGAAGAAATCAATGACAAAGAGATTGCAATCACGACTCTTCAATATGCGGAGCCCATTGGGCCACAAGATGAAGAAGACACTGGGAAGGAAAACCCAGCACAGGCAAACCACGAACAGGCAACGGAACAGGCAATGGAACAACCGAAAGAGACACCCAAACTGAGGATCGAGGACGACAAGCTACTGATCACCTACATCTGAGAAGAACCCGTCGTTGGAATATTTGAACCAGCTAAAGACACCGCTGATGGAGGAATATGATGAACCAAGATACAGATATTCTCAGATGACGAAGACAATCTCTCGGATCATAAAGGCAAAAGGATCACCGCGATATGCTTACAGACAAAATATCTGGATCAGGGCAAAGACATCGGTCTCACAACACCTAACACACAAGAAGGAAGGAGAACCCGAACAAAGGACCCTGGATGAACTACTCCCCGAACAGTACAGGGAGTACTGGCGGATATTTGAAAAAGAAGCATCGGAGAGATTCCCAGAATCAAGACCCTGGGATCATGCGATCGAACTGAAAATGGACTTTATGGCAAAAGATTGCAGGGTTTACCCATTGTCACCGGCAGAACAAAAGAAACTTGATGAGTTTCTCGATGAGAGCCTGAAGAAAGGATACATTCGACCATTGAAATCACCCATGGCGTCGCCATTCTTCTTCGTTGCAAAGAAGGATTTGGATGTGCTATGGCCCTGTCAAGATTATAGGTACTTGAATAACGGAACGATCAAGAACACCTACCCGCTGCCGCTGGTAGGAGACCTGTTGGACAAACTAAGAGGGGTGAGGTGGTTTACGAAACTGGACATCCGGTGGGGATATCACAATGTCAGAATCAAGGACGGAGACCAATGGAAGGCAGCCTTCAAGACAAATCGAGGGCTGTTCGAACCAACAGTGATGTTCTTTGGATTATGCAACTCACTGGCGACCTTCCAGGTGATGATGAATGAGTTATTCTGTGATATGATCGGAGAAGGATGGCTCATGATTTACATGGACGACATCCTGATATTCTCCAAGGATCAGAACGAACACCAGGAAAGGACAAAGAGGGTACTGCAAAGACTGGCAGAGAACGACCTATACCTGAAACTGGAGAAATGCAAGTTCGACGTCCACAAAGTGGAATTCTTGGGTCTAATCATCTGACCCAATGAAATTGCCATGGACAACACGAAACTGGCAGGTATACAAGATTGGCCAACCCCGACAAACGTAAAAGCAGTCAGATCTTTCCTGGGATTTGGGAATTTCTACAGGAAATTCATTGGACATTTTGCAGAGACAAGCAGACCACTCAATGAACTGACAAAGAAGAACAAAGTGTTTGACTGGACAAAGGAATGCAAACAGGCCTTGCAAATGCTGAAAAGGAAATTTGCAGAAGCACCGGTACTGCTAATGCCAGACCCAATGAAACCATTCATGATCGAATCAGATGCCTCAAAACATGCGACAGGAGGAGTGCTGAGACAGAGGGATATGAATGGGGACTGGCACCCTTGCAGATATATATTGCATGCGCTAACACCAACAGAACGGAACTACGAGATCTACGACAGGGAGTTACTAGCGATAATATGATCGCTAGAGACCTGGAGACATTACCTAATGGGTTCAGAACACCCGGTGGTAATCCTGTCGGACCACAAGAACTTGACATACTTCTGAACGGCACAGAAACTGAACAGACAACAGGCAAGATGGAGCCTATTCCTATCGGAATTTGACTTGCAAATTGTCCATGTGCCTGGATCACAGATGGTACAGAGCGACGCATTATCACGGAGAGTGGATCACATACCGGAAGAAGACAATGATAATGAAGATGTCATGATGCTGCCAGAAACAGTATTTGTGAAATTCATTGATACTGAAATGCATGATTTACTTGCAGGGAGTATCATGAAAGACGACCTGGTGAAGAGCGCAATTGAGGCGCTAAAGACCAAGGGAATGCCACCAATAAAGTCGGCACTGGAAGATTGGAAAATAGAGGACAGCCTTCTATTTTTCCGAGACAGATGCTACATCCCGAACAACAGAGATCTACAGAAGAAGCTGGTGCAAAAGTACCATGAAGGAGTAACCAGCGGACACCCGGGACAATGGCAGACTACCAAAATAATCAGGAGGGACTACTGGTGGCCAGGAATGATGACATACATCAAAAACTATGTCGCTGGATGTGCCACATGCCAGCAAATGAAGGTCAATACCCACCTGATGACACCCCCACTGCAACCAATCAAATCCGAAGCAACGAGACCATTTGCGATGGTGACGACAGATTTTATAACTGACTTGCCAGAGTCCGATGGTTATGATGCACTCATGGTCGTGGTAGACCATGGGCTTATGAAGGGGGTAATTTTTATCCCTTGCAGGAAAATGATAGATGCATTGGGAGCGGCCACCCTCTACCTAGACAATGTCTACAAACGATTCGGCCTCCCAGACAAGATCATCTCTGACAGAGATCCCAGATTTGCCTCGCAGCTGTTCCAGGAGCTAGGAAGACTGCTCAGAATCAAGCTGGCAATGAGCACAGCATACCACCCCCAGACCGATGGGGAGACAGAATGGGTGAACCAGGAAGTGGAAATATACTTACAGATCTTCTGCTCAAACAACCAGGAGAACTGGAAGCACCTCCTCCCAACCACGGAGTTCACACATAACCAGAGGACGCACTCCATACAGAAGAACTCCCCGTTCTACCTCATGATGGGCTATGAGCCCAAGGCGATCCCACTCCCCTACCTGAAGACAAACATACTGGCCATAGAAAAATGAATAGTTGCATTGCAATGGGCCCAAGATGAAGCGAAGGCAACTCACGAGTTGGCCAGACAAATGATGGCGGAAAGAATGACAAGGCACTTCACCCCGTTCAAAGAAGGAGACAGAGTGTGGCTAGAAGCGAAGAACCTCAAAATGATGCACCAAACAAAGAAGCTCGCACCGAAAAGAGAAGGACCGTTCTCTATTGAGGAGGTCCTGAGCCCACTCTCCTACCGACTGAAGTTGCCAGAACAATGGAAGATACACCCGGTGTTCCACGCAGCACTCCTTTCCCCATATAAAGAAACCGAGACACATAGACCAAACTTCCCAGAACCGTCGCCTGATCTGATAGAAGGCGAATCGGAATATGAAGTGGAAGCGATCATCGGACATAAGAAGAAAGGAAGGACCATGCACTTCTTAGTGAAGTGGGTCAGATACCCGACCTCGGAGAACTCATGGGAGCCCAGGGGAAACCTGAAACATGCCAAGACAATCCTAGGGGGATATAAACAGCAACGACAGCTGTAGAACCCCCAAGACTGAAAACACCCACCAAACCGAAGAAACCACAGGATGCTCCCCCCTCCATCAACACTACACCTACCATGAACTCCAGCAAGGACTGGGCAAACGGTCATCGACCAACGACCACTGATGAACATACTCCCAGGCAGACCCTCATGGGTATGCCTGCATGGGATTCCCTTCTGGATAACAAGGGACGACTGGATAAGAAGGATGTCCTCAACCTGTCCCAAATGCTGCCTCTTTGCCTGGAGGAGCACGAAGGCGGACTACACCTGGGTGAGGACCCAATATGAAGAGTGGTGTTTATGAGGAAGAGCGAGATGGGGAAGACTACATCTCAGAGGACTTCTGCATCGACTGGATAGGGCTTCCCCCTGGTATGAGGCCACTGGCGGGTGTGAGCAGACCCCTATGGATCGACCTGCAGTGGAATACCCACTATGATGATGAGAGCAGATATAGCCTGGTGAAGAGGCTCCTGCTTGGAGAACACGGAGAGTTGGGAATACTGCTGCACTTTAACCAATTCCCTCAAACCCCACGACCCCACCCCACCTCCTGACTAGGGAGGAGAAAGAGATTTTGATCGAAGTCAGTGACTTCAAAGATAGAGAGAGGGTGATGTTACGATTCGTTATCTGGACCCGCAAGACCGGGCACTTCATTTTTCCTTTCTGACACAACACGACTCCCTTCCAATGGAGACACCCCCTTGACCTGACTCCTGTCGATCAACATGCTGCACCGCAGTATTCTGTGACGTCAGACTCTGTGACATTGGACTCCTTGACATCGGACCCTTGATATCAGATCCATGACATCGGATGCCTCATGCTTGGCATGAGGGTTATTTGCTATTGTTCTTTGACATGCTGCGCTGCAGCACTCCGTGACATCGGACGCCTCATGCTAGGCATGAGGCTTACTGTTCTATTGTTCCTTCTATATTTACTTGACAAGGATCTTGTATTCCAATTGGACCATAGACATTCTCTGAACCATATATAAGCTACAGTAATACTGCCTGTATTCCTTAGCTTGACCTAATTCAATCAACAGTCTTAGACTCAACCAGAACACTCAACAGCTTAGGAAGCCCCTAGCTGTGATAACTCAAACTCGACAGTTGGAAAGCCTCCAACTGTGATACATGAACTGACGGTCTACTCAGAAAGCCTCTGAGTATGGATAGCCGTAACAACTTGAGGAAGTACCCAAGTGAAGGCCAGAAGCCCGATACACTAGGAAAGCCTCCTAGTGCGATACCGATACAGTTGGAGAGCATCCAACTGTGACATACGAAGCCAAGGCTGAGTTAAAGACCTATAGTCTTAACACTGATGACACAAACACAGCAGTAAAATGAAAGGAGCAAGTGATTGACTACCTTATGGCAGGGGACTACCTCCTACCCAGTAAGCAAATAGACATGTACATTCTTTCTCTTGTTCTGTTACAGTTCAGCATTAACATCAAAATGCCAAAGCTGGTGATGGATGGCATTAGGGTGGTCACATTCTTAATGGAAGATGAATATGGTCTACATATTGCCAACAGCATCACCAATATGGTCAAAAAGAATATAGAACAGCAAGTAGAATCCCTTGGGGCAAGTGTGGAAAACATGTGAGATGCAGTAGAACACATCAGAGAGGCTGCAAAGATGATCACAGGTAAGATGGATTATTGGAGTAGGGTGTGTGGGCACCTACTCCAGTAGTCATGTGACTTAGTCAGTAGAGTAGTCACACCTGCTGTAGTCAGTCATGCAATCCTAGCAGCAGCCTCCACCATAGCTATAGGAGACACCTCCAGCATCTCCATCTTGGTGATGAGAGTGAGCTTTGACTCGTGCACTGCTTGATTCTCACTATCCTGCCTTTGGCCCACTCAGCATTGCCTCATTATCGTGTGCCACATCATGGCGCATCCAGATTCTTGCTTGGTCAGAGACTCAGTTCCCAGCTCTCAGGTCCCTAGTCCCAGTCCCAGTCTTAGTCCCAGTAGTCCCAGCCCCAGTTACAGTTACAGTCTCAGCCCCAGCCCCAGTTTCACCAGCCTCAGAACTTACAGAAGCCTGAAAATGGACATTATTAGTACAGGAACAGCTTCCCTCGACCTCCTGTTCATGACCACAGAGGAATGCACTGCAAACAATGTGAGCCACCTTCTTAAAAAATTAATAAAATACACTTTAGATCATTTGGATGACAAATGGTCACCCCCAAGCATGCAAGATTTACAGAACAAGTGATTTGCACATGGTTTTCAAGCAGGCTACATGCAGGCTTACAAGCAATGGGGCAAAGAGGTGCAGGAGAGACTAGATGAGGCACATGAAGGTGGAATAAATGATGAATGCAAACGGTGGATAGCAAAGCAGACAAACACCAAACCCTGTGGCACTCCTATGCAAGCCACCACGACAACTTCTGAGCCAGCCATGCAGACCAACCCAGCCCCTGAGCATTTGTGCACCTCCCTACAAATGGAGCCCCCCAACAACAAAGGACCTACCTCACTGAAAAATGCACAGATGACACTCTGCATCAAATTTAGCATGCAAACTACTACACAAACTACAGAGGCAACCACCCAAACTGAGAACAACCTCACCACTCCTGTTACACACCTCAATTCATCTGTTGACACTGCCATGTCATTGCTGATGATGCTTGCACAGCCCCCAGCAACAACGCCAATACTGTCAACAACTGCCATCACCATCTCCCCTCCAGCTCCAAAACAACTGCCAACACCTTGCAAATGATGGCACTTGCCCCCAGGTTGACCCATGGCCCCCCAGCAGACTGCCCAGCCCCCCTCTGCCACCCACTGCCGCTGCCACATCACAGCTGCCAGTGATGACAAAGAATGTTGGTAGTACCCTAGAACAATGACCAGTGCTGTCTAGATGATAGCAAATGCTTCCTGAAAGATCTACAGCCCCCCTGATAAGCCTGCAGCCCCCCCTCTCATGTCCTGAACCCCACAGTGTCATCGCTATGTCATTGCCAACAATGGCAGTGACCCCTGCTACCACCACCTCTAAAATGGTGTCTAGGGCCATTTCTAGCACCCAGGAAGCACCCCCCAAGCAGGAGGACAATCAACATGAAGTAAACAATGTACCACAATGGTCTGCAGCCTGGACAATGGAGCTATGTGAGGATGAGAAGATACATTTGTCAGAACACATCATTTGCTCAACAAAATGATGCTGCCAGCCCAACTAACCCCAACGACAGTCCAGGACCCCTCCCAAATGACCCAGCTCCCCCCAGTTTGGCCCCCACACTCTCATCAAAAACCCCAAACCACCCAGCATGACCACCACATCATCATCAACAATGGCCTACTCCCCTGCCCTGCCCTGCCCTATTCAGGATCACAGCCCACAGCTCTGAAATGATGGAACAACCTTCCAGAACCCTCAAAACACCCCCAGGCCCTGCCATACCTGCCCTGCTCCCCTCAGAAACCCCATAAACAAGCTGTTTTGTGACCACCCCCATCTACCATGGCCACTGACACATCTGAGCTCCCCACTGCCACCATTTTGTGGCCCCTGTCACCTGTTCCACCCCCCCTGAGCTCCGTACTGATGCATGCAGCACCTGTACCCCTGCATTTTGACTGGGCTGATGACACTGTATTGTTGCCCACTGTGCCTTGTACACAACCCTGAGACCTCTCATGTCTAAGGACCAGCCACCCACAGCCATTCAGAACCCTGTGACAATGAATGAGGTGATGACAAGCCCCAGCCCCACCATATTCTTTTTTGCAGTCTCAAAAGTTTTCATATCCAGCCCCACTATTTCCTCCTTGGTTTCAACCTGTCCTTCCAGTTTTGATGCTGGACTGGGATCATGACCCCTGCCTTGCTGACTTAAGTCAGGCTCTTCAGGCTCTGGGATGGGTACCTCCATGTTGAGTCCCTTTTGTTTTGTTTATCACCCATAGAGTTTTTTTTGTCACATTGTTTATATTATTCCTATACCTATTGTTCTGCATTCAGCTTTTTCTTTTGTTTTCTTCCAGTGGCAATGAGGATGTCACCTTTTTTGGAGGTGGGCAGATGGAGTAGGGTGTGTGGGCACCTACTCCAGTAGTCACACCTGTTGTAGTCAGTCACACAATCCTAGCAGCAGCCTCCACCATAGCTATAGGAGACACCTCTGGCATCTCTATTATTTTGCTGATGGTTTCCAGGAATCTGCCAACTAGCTCACCCAAGCCACACACAAAGTCATGGAAAAAACCATGGAGTCTACAAGCAAAGCAACACCAGTGTTGAAATGGACCCTAACAACATATGCAATGATCACACAACAACCAACAAATCCAGAAAACAGTGAAGTAGTTGCAAGGGGAGAATGCTTGGACAGACAAATCCTCATTCAAAAAGATAAAAACAGTGCTAACAATACCCTCACTGCATTGCAGCAAGAAAACTCCCAAGCAGTGGAGTCTTATACAACATGAACTCATGAGAAGCTGCTGCATGGTTATGAGACACTAATGTGCAGAAAGCCTTCCTGAAATATTTCAGTGGCACTGCCAACATGAGCTCTTTACACTTAGCCACATATTCCTGGAGGAATCCACAGGAATCCAGGAGGAATAATAACCCAGCCAATGTCCCCTGAAATGGCTCATCCCAGTTCTTCCCAGTTCAGGAGGATTTCTGGTAGAATTGAAGGGATTCCCAGGAATCCCCAGGAATCCCCAGAACTGAGTGTACCAGGAATCCCTGCTAATTAATTAGGAATAATAAAATGAAACCAGTGAGAATTGAACCCATAGCCAGAGTATCAACAAGAGTCAACAAATCAGACAATATAACCACTAGACCAAGTGGTCATACCAGGGGGGCTTGCTAATAGCTCTAGGTACTGTTCACATGGCTGTGTATGACAAAGCACACAGCCACATCATTGCCAGCTCATCACTCTTCCTCTCACCACCACCATCAATGACAATAGCCCCTCTCCCTCCCTCCCTCCCTCCCCCTTACCACCACTACTGGACAACAACAACAATGACAATGACAACAATGACATCCAGCACCCATGGCTACAGACAAGCCACCTCATGCACAATGTGGCCCAAATGATGCCAAGCATCGTTTGGGCCCTGTAAGTTTTTCTTCTTTTTCTTTCATATTCAATTATACTAATTACATATTTTACAGGTTCATACCACTACCATAAGCTCAAAATGAGGACACTATGGACAAGCCACCTTGTGTACAACATGGCCCAAATGATGCCAAGCATTGTTTGGGCCCTGTAAGTTTTTCTTCTTTTCTTTCATATTCAATTATACTAATTACATATTTTACAGGTCCATACCATTACCATAAGCCCAAAATGAGGACACTACAGCCAAGCCACCTCATGTACAACATGGCCCAGTAAGTTTTTTCTTCTGTTTCTTTCATATTCAATTATACTAATTACATATTTTACAGGTTCATACCACTACCATAAGCCCAAAATGAGGATACACAAGCCAGGTATGCACCCCCCACGTCACTGACGATGGCGCCACCTAGGAACATGACCCCAGCACCCTCCCCATGCCCATGAGCAACTGCTCATGGGGTGGATGGGTGTTGTTGATGATGATGATGGTGGTGGCAGGAATAAGAGGGAGGGCACACAGAAGGGGACGAGATGGTGGGAACAAGAGGCAGGGAGATGAGATGAGGGAAAGGGAGATGAAGGTAAGGGAGAGGGAGACGAGGAGGGGGGGGAGATGGGGAGGAGACGAGATGAGCAAGATGATGCCACCAAGGCCCAGATAAGAACCCCCCCTCATATACATGCCACATCACACACTAACGACCCCCCCCCACAGATGCCCCACATCGTTAGACGACAATGACACACCCCAGCACCCTACCACAACACCAGGCCAACCCAGCACCCACCCCTTGCAGGGTGGATCACAGGTGCTGATGCCCATTAGACAACAATGATGTACACCACCACCCACCACAACACCAGGACAACCCAGCACCCGCCCCTCACCTGTGAGCCACGGCTCGCAGGGTGGATCATGGGTGCTGATGCACAGGACAAGTGGAGACGGTGGGGACAATGATGACCCCCTGTGTGTACATGCCCCCCTCCCCTGCACATATATGCCCCCACCATCTCGAGACGGTGTTTTTCCTTAGCACTTGCCCCCCTCCCCCTATGGGGGGGCTTTTGTATTTATTTTGTAGTAATTTAATTTCCTCAGAAAATTTTTTCAATCTATCTACAGTAATAATTATAGCTTAAATAGCATTAGTATTATAAATAATTACAGCCATTTTGGCAGAGTGGTAAAATGCTCTGGCTGGCCATGTGACTCTGATGGGGAGGCAATTCCTGCTCTGAACATTAAATTTTTCAGTACAAGTTGCCCAAAAATCTCACTAAGTAACTCTCTGCTCAGACTCTACTCAGAATTTTCACTTTGAAAGTGTTCAGACTTCCTCTCTGGCTAAAACAATTAGGAATTCTGAGCAGTCCAATCAGAGTCTGTTCAGACTACTAGGACTTTACTAGGATTCCATTTGGATTCCTAGCATTCTGAGTGGTCCAATCGGAGTCCGTTTGGAGTAGGTGGGGGAGTGTAAAGTACAGGCATGTTTGGGATTCCTACATTTATTATCCCTTTTGTAATATCCCCAGATAATACTGACCACTCACTATCACCATGACACTTATTATCCTGGTCATTATTTACTCACTGTCTGTAAGGGGACCATTTGATGAATGTCTACAAACCCCTATGATGATGATTATCTATGATCTCCCAGAGGGAAACACACAAAACAACTTTATTGATGGTAGTTAGTTCAAAGGGTCTCAGTTTCTCTCTTCATTAGGTGCTTCCGTGTTGCATAGGTTGCTAGGTAATTGATTAGGGAATGGTAGGTTGAGCTAGCTTTGCTTTAGAATGTGTTAGCTCAACTTCAATATTTCTAGCTAGAGCTTTGACTAGCTTAGCTATTTAGAAGCTCTAGTTGTATTGCTTGTTGTACTGTGCTTGGCAGACTGGTTGAAGTTTCTTTGGTGTAATGTGATATTCTGGATGATAGTGACAATAGTTGACAATAGTAGAACAAAGTAGTCAAAAAGCTAAGCTTTTTCTGATCTTAGCTGTGAAGTAAAGGGGAACTGAACATGATGGATTTCTCTGTCTTTCTTAGTACTATATACAGGCTCTTTTTATACTATGCTGTAAGTATGAAAGGGATAATGAAATAAGCAGTGAATAAATAGCTAAGGCTCAACTAAATGGTATAGCTAGCTGAAAGCTGTAGGTGAATAGCCTGTTACCCAGAACTACCATAAAAATAACTGCCTTTGAAAATGTGCTCATAATTGCTGACCTGGGTCCAAGCCAATAGTGATGGTGTTGAAGGCTATGCATGGTCAGCTTTTTAAACGATATCGGTGAAGGAGCTAGAAATAGCTAGCAAATTGCTACTGGCAGCTGGTCCCATAAGCAATGAGCTGAGATGACCAAAGGATAAAGAATGTCAAAGGAATGTATGAATGCCACAGCTATGTGCATGAGAAGTCAACCTGTCAAAGATAATGACCTAGACAATACCAGGTATTGCAGCTAAGTCCCATAGAATGCCATATATACAGATTACACACTCAGATGCTGCTAGTGCACATCAACAAAGATTGATGGTCATCTACAAACATCTACAAACCTCCACAAACACCTACAAACTTGTTTGACCTACTTCAATCAAAACCTCACTATGTTCCATATACAGTAGGTCACATGACTATGTGAATGCCATTTTCATACTCAGCTTGAAAAACCAGTCAGAATGATATATATATAACATCAATATGTTCCTATGGTAGGTCACATCACTATATTTCATGACATCATATATTCCCCCAGGACTACAGGGATTCCCCCAGAACTCCTCCAGGACTATGGGGATTCCCCAGGGCCTACAGGGATTCCTTCAGGACTCTGTGGGGGAGTGTAAAGTTCAGGCCAACATCCACAACAAACTCCACTACATTATCATGGAATTCATACCTACCACCTTCAATGCAGGAGCCAGCTACACCTACACAAAGATAGAAGAAGACAATATGATAATGGATGGAGGGATTGCTTTCTCAAAGTACATCAAACCACCACATCTACATTCAGCAAACCAAAAGGTAGCACATATCACAATTGGGTTTGCCACCAAGAAGATGCCTCAAATGTCAGAAATATGGACATTATGCCCCACATTGCAAAGCCAACAAAGATACCTGTGCACAATGTGCTGCCCACCACCATACATCACAATGTGACAATGCAGATGCCTCATTACATTCATGTGTGAACTGTAAAGGTGAGCTGGCAAATGGTCATGGTGCAGCAGACAGGAACTGCCTGAGCTTCAAAATGGAAAGAGAAAAAATTCAAAGTTGTACACCAGAAAATAAGTACAAGTACTTCACTATGGCTGACCCTAACACATGGAGACTACTGAATGAACAGAACTCACACAGATTACCAACAACAGGGACCACACCAGAACATGGGATGGAACCCACACCACACAGACACATTTCACCAGCAGCACTTCTGATGAGGCCAGCACAGACCACACTAGACAAATTTGGGTACAACCTGAACATGCATGCACCTAACACCCCTACAAATATGACAGCAAAACATCAACAAATCACTGATAAGCCAACTGGACCTCCTTGTAAGCCTCAAATGTGATGAGTACAACATCTGCGCAATACAAGAACCATACATGAATTTCAACAGAAAATCACAAGCAAATAGACAATGGATCACAACATACCCCAACACTCACAAAATGGATCTGCAAAGCTCAAGGTCCACCATTCTTGTCAACACTAACATCCTCACAGATTCTTGGAGACAAATCCCCTTTGAACACCTGGATATCACTGCAATCAAAATAATTGGGGCATTTGGTACACTACACATCATCAATATCTACAATGATTGTAACAACAACATTGCACTAACACATGTATCCACATTCATGCAAGACTGAGAGAAACAGTGATACACTATAGGACCATTCCACACCAGCTGGTTGGGTGACTTTAACTGCCATCACCCACTCTGGGATGAAGAACAAAACACACACCTGTTCACTCATGCAAACCTGGAACTAGCACAACAACTACTAAACATGCTCAGATGGCACAACATGAAAATGGCACTGCCAGCGTCCACCCCAACACTATGTGCACACAGCCCAGGAAACCACACTAGAGTTGACAATGTCTTCTGCACAGAAGCCCTCATGGATAAAATAATCAAGTGCACCACAGACAATGTGGTGCAGCCAATAAAAACTGACCACTTCCCCATCATGACACAAATCAACATCCATGCATGGATAGCAGCATCAAAGCCCAGATACAATTTTTGGCTAATGGACTGGCCTGAGCTGATAAAAACATTGAAAACAAACCTCACTAACATACCCCCTCCCACAGAAATCACAAATGTACAGGAGTTCAATGCAAAGCTCAAAATGCTGAGTGACACAATACAACATGCCATCAGCAAGCACATCAAACTGACCAAGCCAAGCCCATACTCAAAGAGATGGTGGTCAAAGGAGCTAGCAGATGAAAAGAAGAAAACACAGCAACTTGGAGGAAGAACCAAATAACATCGGCAGAATCCACAATACCCAATCCATGAGGAATACCAGATACAACAAAATTATTACTTAGAAAAAATATGAAGAGCAAAAGCAGAGCACTGGGAAGAATGCCTGGAAGGTCTAGACAGAGCCAGTGTGGTGGCAGGTGAGTAAACTCTTTACCTCACTGCCTACTGATGCAGGCAGAGTATGAATCCCAATGCTACAAATAAAGACCCAGCGACAAAACATGTAACACAAGAAGTGATGGACAACAACAGTAAAGGAAAACTGTTCTATGAGACATTCCTCCCACCAACAAACACCACACTGACACCACCACCAGAAAACTTCATTTACCCACCACCAAGGTGGACCTTCCAAAACATAACAGACAAACAGATACACCAAGCTATCCTGAAAATGAAACTGTTAAAAGCAAGTCAGGGTGGGACCATACCTAACTTGGTACTAATCCACACTGGAGAAGAAATTATTCCATTCCTAAGTCCACTCTTCCATGCCACTAACACCTTGAACTACTACCCACAGATATGGTCAATCACAGAAACCCTGATCTTCAAGAAACCCAGGAAACCATATTATACAGCCCCATCCACATGGCCCATTGTCCTCTTGAATGGCATGGCTCATCTTCTCAATAGCTGCCAAATGGACAACATAGTCACAATGTGCCAGAAATATAGCATCCTACCAGCAAAACCATTTTGGAGCCAGGCCTGGATGTACCATGACAGACTCCATACACATGCTTATGAAAACAGTAAAAGATGCATGGTGGAAAGGGCAAGTTGCTTCCACACTATTTCTGGACATTAAAGGTGCCTTAGTGTAGACATCAACCAATTTATCCACAATATGAGAAAATGAGGAATACTGAAAGAGTACACTGAATGGATGAAGAGG
Organism: Tricholoma matsutake; assembly: GCA_026075535.2. Lineage (NCBI taxonomy): Eukaryota > Fungi > Basidiomycota > Agaricomycetes > Agaricales > Tricholomataceae > Tricholoma > Tricholoma matsutake. Next base: position 6,815,225 of record AP026543.1, on the reverse strand, counting down.
CACCTCAAACACAGATGCACAACATTATCATTCAATGACCACCAAATGGAACTCTTCACAGTGCTAAATGGCTAGACCAAGGAGACCCATTTTCAGGGATATGCTCCCTCTTATACAATGCTGATATATTAAAGATTCCAGACATCAAAACTGGAGAATGGGCACTACTCTTTGTGGATGATGTTGCCCTGATCACCACTTCTCAGAAACTCATGAGAAGATATGCAACATCATGAACTGACCAGGTGGTGTCTCTGAATGGGCCACTTTGCACAATTGTGAATTTGGTATAGAAAAATTTCAACTATTAGATATGGCAAAGAAACTGGTACCCCACCCAATCAACCCTAGGAAAAGGATCCCAGTCCCATGAAGAGCACTAATCCTGGGTACCCAATGCATCCTATAAGAAACAGCAAGATTCCTCAGAGTAATCATCAACAACAAGCTGAACTGGAAGGTGCAATGCATGGCTGCACTTGCCAAAGGCCAAGACTGGCTCATACAATTTAACAGAATTGCACAAACAACCCGAGGAAGTCCCACTAAGTACATCCACCAATTATACCTCTTAATCACTATACCTTGCATGCTATACACCACTGATATCTTTCTCACACCACAACAGAACATAGGAAAACAATCAAAAGATGGGAAGATAAAACAGGCAATCCTCAACAAGCTAGTGTCCATACAACATTGCACAGTAATCCTAATTATGGGTGCCATGAGAACCACTGCAACTGACACCATGGAAGTTTTAACCAACCTACTCCCATTCCATCTCCTGGTAGACAAGTACAGGCACAGAGCAGCATACAACTCACCATGTTGCTGACAACACATCCACTACACCAACCCATCAGAAATGCAGCAAACAAGCTAGTCAAACAACATCCCACACCCCTCCATGACCTAATACACAAATACAATATTCATCTGCAAAATATCAAAACCATCAAGGCAGTGCATTTTGAAACAGGATGGAAACCAACTGTAACAACAGAAGTCATGCAAAACATCAACTTAGTGATTGCATCCATGCAGCAGGACAACCCAGATGTAAAGGTGTTCACAGAGGGGTCAGGTATGGAAGAAAAAATAGGTGCCAGCACAGTCCTATACAGGAATGGCAGAATCAAATCAATGCTGAGATACCAGCTCAGGTCAGCACATCACCATACAGTATATGAGGGCGAAGGTGCTGGGGCCCTGTTTGGCACACAACTCATAAAAAAGGAATGGGGCATATGCTCAGCCTACATCTATATTGACAACCAAGCTTCCATTGCAGCCACAGTACTAAATAAACCCAACCCAGGTCACCACATTGGAGTAGGGTGTCTGGGCACCTACTCCAGGTAGTCACATGACTGCATAGTCAATAGCTGATCACTTGTACATATAGAGCATTCTATCACTACACTGTCCCTGCCATAGCTATAGGCAGGAGACTCACTATGTCTCCATCTTGGTGATGAGAGCATTATTTGACACACTCACAGCTGCTTTGTTCTATTTTCAGCCCTCTGGCTTTTGATTCTTGTGTGCTTCATCATAATGCACCAAGTTTGTGTCTACTTCTGCTTCTTATTTTTAGCTCTTGAGTGCTCAGTCTCAGCACACAGTTATAGCCTCAGAACCCCAGCCTAGTACCTGTCCATCACCTCAGTCACACAGAACCAGAACCAGAACCAGAACCAGTCCACTCCAGCAACAGATTTAGTTACCAGTACACCCAGCTTAAGCTGTCTAGCACCAGCTGCATGCTAAAAACTCAGTCTCTACCACCATGCCTGGCCCAGAACAAGGCAAATGAAGCAACAAGAAGAAGTGGCATGAGAATATAGACCCAAATGCAAATAACATGGCTGTAAACACCATTATGAGCACAGATGCTCTAACTGCCTGAAACTAAGGCAACAACAACAAAACTACCCACTACAAGTGTCACCACAACCACTACACCAAGACAGTTGCTAATGACACAACCAACAGCTCCAGCAATGTGACACATGTTGACACAGCCACTGATGCATCATCAACAAATGATGTTGACTCACAACAATACCCATTTACCTATGACAAAATACAGGAACTAATTGTAAGCATGGCTTACATCATCACAATGGCATGCCAAACTTGTTTGTTATTGATAAAAAACCCTGGGATCTTTTGACCTTTTTACCATCTCATCTATGACTAGTCAATTACTTTACTCTCTCAGGAATATTATGCCGTGTCTTGTCACTCTGTGTGATTGAGAAGTGAGTTGTAATATTCCATCTTTTCTCCTTTTCTAGTGTTTTCTGTCTTCTCTTCAAAGACAGGCTTCCAGTTTTTTTGACTTCAAACACAGCATATTTGGTGTGACCTCGCTGATACAATCATCTACATAGATGTGCAAGGTTCACAGGTACAAACTGTCTCAATTGCCCTCTGTGCCTAGGTCCCTCACTACTCAAAGTAAGGCCCAGCTGATAACTGCCCTGTCCACTACTTTGTTGGTGGGCTCTGCTGTGACTGAAACTCATTCCTCACTGTCTCTTCCTGTCCCATGAGAGGACTCTTTGACTGTCCCACAAGTGGATGCTGCCACAGTCCCACAAGCAGATGGCACCACTGTCCCACAAGTGGTCACTGCTTTGTCTGCTACTCCCGAGGTCACTGCCACCTCACATACCCATCACCGCAGAACTCCATCTTCATCTCCTACTCCTGACAAATATTTTTGCACATATAGCCACCTGCACATCATGTCTAACTTGAGTACTGTGACTCTTGTACTGAATAATGGCAAACAGCCTACAATTACCATGGGAGTAAATGACCCCCAAACTACTTCATTGCTTTGAACATTTCACACATGGATACCTCGCAAACAGGGGAAATCTCAATGCTAAAGACTACATCACACAAATTGCATATGCATTCGAGGATCCCCTTTTTAGTGATTGGTTCCAAACTTCTCAAGAATACTACGAATCTTTATCTTTTATGGAGTTTATGTCAAGAGTCAGAGGGCTCTGGCTCACCCCAGGTTGGGAGAAGGAGTTGGCGTGGAAAGTGCAAAATTTCAAGCAAGGTGCAGCACCCTTCCATGAATTCTCGACTACCATCTGACACAATAACCTTTTGCTTAAAAACACAAAACATCATCTCTCATCTGCACAACTATGCACACAAATTGAGGCAAACCTTTCTCCTGAGCTCTTCTCTGCATATGATTGATACAAAGAAAAACATGACTCCAACTCAGATTCAGACAGGGAGAACAACGCTGTGGAAGTGGATGATGGGTCAAACGCTACTGCCAAAGCCAAAACTTCTGCATGCAAAGCTGAATCCCATCTTGAAGCTTTTGTCCAAACCCTCATCAAACTTGATGACAAAGTACATGAAGAATCTGCCTCCCATAGGAAGGAAGCTGAGGATGCAGCTTGCAAACTTAAGCGATCAGGGTCCATGGTGGGCTTATCAGACCTGTCATGCCGAGCTACCTCCATGCATTCACAATTCCCATGGGGCCAGTCATCATTGTCGTTCTCAAAGCAGAACTCCAGTTCCTTCTTGGCTGTGAACTCAATGAGACCCCTGAAACTCACAGAATGTGAGCACAAGTACCTCAATGCTCATGAGGGTTGCAAAAAATGTTGCCAGTTCTATGTTGCAGATGGTCATGCCTGCAAGTTCCCAACCCGCAACGGTTATATTGAGCACATGATGATCGCTATGAATGAGGCACACCAGCGCAAGGGCAAGCCTGCACTCCCAGTTCCTCGAGAGGAAAGTACCCCAATGACTATTGCTGCTGTCTCTGCTGCTTTCCCTGCACCCCCTGCTTCTGCACCTCCTCCCCTTCCGGTCGCGGCTGTCATGGGTATGATGGCTTACCCTGTGATGTTGGTGATGCACCCCAACAACAAACACAATGTCCTCTGTGGTAGTGAGGGTGATTTGTCGCATGACTCAAATGACTCTGTGAGCACTCCTGTTCCTTTCTCCATCCCACATCTCATCTGGCATTGCGCTGTCAATGACCATGACCCATCCTCTTCTGCCTGTGTTCATGTTGAAGCATTGATTGACCATGGTTCCCCTGTAGTTCTGATTGATCAACTTCTGGTGTCTCACCTGCATCTTTGTCAAAGACTCCTGCCTGAACAGTTCCCCATGTCTGGTGCTTTCTTCAATGATTCTGTGCTGCCTGCATCCATTTCTCTTATGTGCTGGGTGAGACTTAAATTACATGACCAAAATAGTCACTACTCAGCCTGGACTGTATGTGCTCTCATGACACCAAACTTGTGCCACCATATTATACTTGGACTGCCATTTGTGTACCATAATAACATTGTTGTGGATGTTCGCAAAAGCACAGCTATGAATGATGCAAATTTTGACCTCCTACACCCAACACCCCCACAATTACCCCAACTGCTTCCACTAAAACTATGTGATGTCATCAATGTAAATATTGAGAATTGCAAACAGTTGATGCTTGAGTTGCATGATGTTTGTGAAAAGCGTTGAGCTGTTATTGATGCATCTTGCAAGATTGTGCGACCATTTGATGTGATTGCAGCTGTACATGTGCGAATTGAGCAACTTGCTGCCTACACTCACCTGGATAAGCTTGCAGCCAATGTTAAAGAGACTTATGCTGATGTTTGCAAACTGATTCCACATGTCTGTGAAATGCCTGATAACATACATTGTAAAATCACACTGAAAGATGCGAACAAAACTGTTAGCACTCGTTCATACTCTTGCCCTCAGAAATACTGTGAAGCATGGAGTACCCTCATCAGCAAGCACCTTGATGCAGGGTGAATTCATTCTTCTTCTTCAGGTCATGCTTTGCCTGCCTTTCTTGTACCTAAGGCTGATAAGGAAATGCTGCCAAGGTGGGTAAACAATTATTGCCAGCTGAATGCAAATACTGTCACCAACTGTCACCTGCTGCCATGGGTGGATGATATCCTAGCTGCTGATGCAGGCAAAGGAAAAATTTGGAGCAAGATTGATATGACAGATAGTTTTTTCCACATGAAAATGGACCCAGAGAGCATTCATCTCACCACTGTGACCACACCCCTGGGGCTTTATGAGTGGCTAGTCATGCCACAGAGCCTGCGAAATGCTCCACCTGTTCATCAATGGTGGGTAACTGAGGCTCTCCGCCCATTGCTGGCACGTTTTTGTCACATATACCTTGATGACATTATCATTTGGTCTGACTCGGTTGAGGAACACATACAGCACATCAAATAAATTATGAATGCGCTGCGCAAGGCTTGCCTATACTGCAATTCCAAAAAATCCCAGTTCTTTCTTACCGAACTGGAATTTCTTGGACACCGCATCTTGCATGATGGTATTGAGGCTTGCTCCTCAAAGGTGGACAAGATCCTCAGGTGGCCTACTCCTAAATTGGCCACAGATGTCTGCAGTTTTCTGGGCCTTGTCCAATATATTGCTGTGTTCCTGCCAAAACTTGCTGATCACACATCAGTCCTCACTCCCCTTACTATAAAAAAATGTGAAAAACAGTTTCCTGCATGGGAAACTCATCACCAAAATGTGTTTGATGCTATCAAAGCCCTTGTTGTCAGTCAAGAATGCCTGACTGTGATTGATCATGCAAACCCTGGTGACAATAAAATTTTTGTTACATGTGATGCGAGTGATCTACAGACTGGCACTGTACTGAGCTGGGGTCATACCTGGGAAATGGCTTGACCTGTGGCTTTTGATTCTATGCAGCTCAAGGATGCACAAAAGAACTACCCTGTCCATGAGAAAGAGATGCTGGCTATCATCTGTGATCTCAAGAAATGGGAATCTGACCTGCTGGGGACAGAAATTCTTGTCTACACAGACCATTGCACATGAGAGAACTTTGATACACAAAAAGATCTTTCATGTCATCAGGCATGCTGGATGGAACATCTATCCCAATTTGACATGACCATCAGGTACATCTGTGGTGAGGACAACACTGTAGCTGATGCCCTGTCACGATTACCAAGCAATATGCATGACTCAGATACTTGTTCTGACATTGAAGTCTCTGCCATTTTAACAATCTTGGCAAATGAGTCTTTCCTACAAGATATCTCTACTGGATACAAACATGACAATTTTTGCAAAAAACTGTCAACCATTGATGCTAGCATCCCAGGAATCAAATTTGTCAATAACCTGTGGTCATTGGGGATCGACTGATAATACCATGCTATGGGACTGTCTGAGAGGACCTGTTCCATCTTGCACATGATGCTCTGGGACACTTCAGTGTGGATAAATTGTATGCTGCTATCCATAACTGCTATTATTGGCCCAACATGCAGTGTGACATTGAGAATGCCTATGTCCCTGGCTGTGTGCCTTGCCAATGAAACAAGAGCCCAACTGCAAAAGCAGTAGGCCCACTTCACCCTCTCCCAATTCCTGATGGACATGGTGACTCCATGTGCCTTGACTTTGTGGGGCCTACCATGGACAAGACAACAATGAGCCCCACTGCATTTTTTTTCAGTCTCAAAAATTTTTGTATCCAGCCTCATCACCTTTTCTTCAGTCCCAGCCCCTCATCACTCAAGAACATCCTTCTGGTATAGGACCAGGCAGTCATCTCTGTTCCCACTGCTCCCACCCCCCCCAGTTCCAAATTTTGACTGGGATTGAGACCCCCATCTTGCAAACCTGAGCCGGGCTCTTTGAGCTTTAGGATGGACACTTCCTTGTTGAGTTTTCCTTTACTTTATTTTGATATCAACCATAGAGTTCATTGTCAATATTATTGTTACTTATTGTTTTGTTTTTTTCTCTTTTCTGTGGCAATTGGGATGTCACCTTTTTTGGAAGTGGGCAGATGGAGTAGCGTGTCTGGGCACCTACTCCAGGTAGTTACATGACTGCATAGTCAGAAGCCAATCACTTGTACATAGAGAGCATCCTATCACTACACTATCCCTGCCATAGTTATAGGCAGGACACTTGCTATGTCTCCAACATCTTCAATGCCTTCCATAACAGCATCACAACACTATGGAAGAAACACATTGGTATAAAGGTCAAAATCAAATGGATACCAGGCCATGAGAGAGGGGAGGGAAATGAGATGGCAGATGAACAAGTGAAGAAGCGATGACAGAGGGAGGGAGCAACACCAACAACCTCCCAAAGATCCTATGCGAGAAGCTCCCACACAGCAAATTGGTTGCTAACAAGCATACAGAGCAAAGATAAAGCAAAGAGCAGAGAAACTATGATTGAAATTGCACCACTATGCATGGATGAAGAACATGGACCCATTGGCACCCTTGGGAAAATTCATCAAGCTCATCACACTACTACTGAGGAAGTTAGCCAGCATCTTGACACAGCTAAGAACAGGCCATGGACCTTTAGCTAAGCACTTATACTGCACCAGAAGATTGACTCACCAACATGCCCTGCATGCCAACAGAATGAAGAAATGACCCAACACCTCATGCTCCACTGCCCTGCACACCAGGCTGCCAGACAGACCTTATAAAATACCATGAGAGAAAGAAATATCAACCTGATGAAGCTATTCACCACTCCCAAAACCTTACATGCAATATTCACATACATTACAGAAACAGGTTGCTTTCACACCATGTTTGGAGACTTACCTGCAATAGAGGAGGAACAGTGGGGAGGAAGGAGATGAACAAGGGACAACACTAATCTGACACCACACACATTACTCTACACCTGGCCTCACACCACTTATTTTGCACCAATGGTGCTTGAGAACCACTATGTGGCCTCTCCAAGCTGATGAAGAAGAATTTGGATTAGAAGGAAAATGATGACAAATATCACTGTACTTAATTAATCTTTTACATATGGTACACCACAATAGAGAATAATTGGATTCAAAAAAAAAAAAAAAAAAACTGGTAAAGGGTCCAAAGTTGATCTTTGAACAACTTCTGATGGTGCCAAATTGCAGGGGCACCAGGTCTTCCAGCTCATGGACTTGTCAAGTTTGTGGAGGTTGTGAACTCTGGGAAAATAGAATCAGATGTACAGCCTGAATTTAAAAGGACATACACTTCAAGGTTGTGAAGCGACATCTTCACAATGAAGCATTGGTTTTCATTATCAGTATGAGGAGGACAGGTAATCTTCTTGGAAGATTTTCTCAGCACTGCAGCGCCCTTGAATTTGGGTTTCACTTTGATCAGGCTGTTGATCATGATGCCAAATCTTTCTTTGAGAGTCATAGTTCTCTTTAGGCAATAGCATGGGTTGGGGTAACCCATGTGGGTCATGGCTACGGGTATCTCCAGGTATGGGTATGGGTCACACTTATGTCACCCATGACCCGCACTTAACCTGCCCTGTATATGAGTTATGATTTTGGGCACTCTATATTATGGTAAATTTCCATCTATTCCATATGATATTATATTCATTATAACTCTATTTGAGTCTCATTTGAAGGTCCCAATAAGATGAGAGACCTATGTTCATTCATTACTTCACAATAGTGCTATCTTGTTGGGTAGGGGGGCTTGGTATGAGTATCTGGGATCTTAGTGAGTTCTCACTCATTTCATATGATCTTATACTTATTCTGACTCTATTTAGGTGTCATCTGAAGGCCCCGATAAGATGAGAGGCATGCATCTATTTGTTAGTTCACAATAGTGGTATCTCATTGGGTATGGGGGCTTGTATGAGTATCTCAGATCTTTGTGGGTTCTCATTCATTTTATATGATCTTATAAATAGGCCTGCATTAATCCATTACTTTGGAATAGCACCATCTTGTTGGGTAACTATAAGCCACTGTGATAGTCAGTAGAATTGAGCAGTGTATTGTTAGTGTATTAAATATGTAGCTCAGACCCACAGAACTGACCCATACCCCTGATACCCACAATGTACCCTACCCACAGCAATGGGTAGGTAACCCGCAAGGGTATGGGTATGGGTAGAAGCTGGGGCACCTGTGGGTTTACCCATGCCAATGCCTAGTTGTTCTCAGTGTGGGTGTTGGCATAGCTGTCAATGCTGTTGTTGCTGGTATTCATCATCATGGTGGGACCACCAGTTCCCCCATCCACCCTGCAAGCAGTTGCTTGCAGTGATGGTGGGGGGTCCTGTGCCACCCTCCTGGTGTCATCAGATTTGGTGCTGGGTCACACTGGGGGCTGGGGTGCATCCTACACTGTGCACACCTGGATCCACAAGCAGTAGCTCATATGGATGGGGGGGCAGGTGGTGCATCTGGTGGGGTGTTGGGGTTGGGGGTAGCATAGAAAACTATTAGTTAGTAATAATAATAAAACACAAAAGAAAAAACAATTACCTAGGGCCCAAATGACAATAGACATCATTTGGGCCCAATTTTTTCCATGCATCATCATTGTCATCCATTGGTGGTGGTGGATTTGTGGTGTCCCCACCCCATCCTGTCCCCTCATGCTCCCCATCATTCCTGTTGTTCCTCATGCTGTGCTTGTCTTCCCCATTGTTCCTGTCATAGTCACCTACCATATTTTTTTTCATCCACTGTCACTGTCCCCCATCCCTGTTTGGTAACCCACATATCATGCTCTTTATGTGTTCCCTACCAGACAAATGATGATACACTGGTCAGCCCAAAATACTACCTCAGAAAGAAATAAGATGAATACAAAAGAACATACCTAGGGTTCAAATGTCGATAAAGAATGATGATCAAGGCCATTTGTTGCCATTATTGATGTTCTCCAGTGGTTGAGGATAGGCAATGGCATGGGTACTCCCGTGGGTACCAGCGGGTGTCAATTCCCATGCGGGTTTCATACCAAGCATATAAATTAAAATTAATTCTATTTAAACTATATTGATAACTATATAATTGTACTAAGAACCACCCCCACCTTGTGTTTGCAAGCAAGAGGGGGTGGTTGTGAGCTTGGGGCCATCGTCATTCCTGTCATCCTGTCCCATTCCATCACCCTTTGTTGTTGGCTGCTAGCACCCATGATCCACCCCACAAGCAGTGGCTCACAGGGCTGGGCACGGGTGCTGGGTTGTTCCCCGTTGTTGGGTGCATCCCCGTCGTTCATCGTTGTTGTTCCCCCCCCCTCATTGTTGTTCTTTCTGCTGCTCCCCCCCTCTTGCTGTTCCCCCCTCACTGTCATTCCCCCCTTTCCATCATTCCCCCCTTGCCGCTGTTCCCCCTTCACCGTTGTTCCCGTGCCTGTCATGGTTGCCGTCGTGGTTGGGGGTGGGGGTGGGTGCTGGTCGTTGGGTTCCTGTTGTCTTATTCCTCATCATTAGGTGTTGGTGCGGGTATCTAGGTCGTCCATTGTGCCACCGTCGTTGTCGTTGTTCGTCACCTTGCTGTGTCATTGGCCATTCCACCAGTTGGTCATCACCCTGCTTGCAGGGGCTTGCAGCGGTGGCATAGGGTGGGATAGCGGGGTTGGGCCCATTGTTACAAGATAATTATAATCTAAAAGTGAAATTAAAATAGTTAGTAAAAAGAAGAAAAAAGAAAAGAAAATTGTGCTAACAACAATGTTAACATGACAAAAAATATTCACCAATTACAGAGCATACAATTTTGGTTTTTCAAGGTGTTTCACCTTCAATGCCACCTTTGTAACAGTTGGAGAAAGGGAAGATGGTTCCTCAACATCTGGCAGGGCAGATTTTGTGGTGCCCCTTGAACTCAAAGGTTTTGGAGCATTCCTGGCATCTTTATCAGTAACTGGAGCCTTTGGACTGAAACACCAGAGTTAAATAAGGTAGGAGAAATCCTATGATACAAAAAATTCAGACCTCATATATGGAGCCTTTTGGCTTCATTTTCTGAAACACTGAGGGTGGAGAGGAGTTGGGGTGAGTTCACACCTATCCATTGCATGTTTTAGTCATAAAACAGGCAATCAGCAATTAAACTCATGCTTCATTGTCTTTCTCATCAGCAGTGGGGCTCATCTGCCCACTCTCACCTCTACACTTGGAAAGGGTTGCAGCCAACTCAATTTTTTCAGAGGGTTGATCAGGTTGCCTATAGGCCACATCAGACTACACTGTCATTGATTTCCACTAAACCATATGTGTTTCCTTCTTCCATTCTTCTGGTGCATAGTATTCACATGTTCAACCTAAAGTACTTGTTACCAGATCACTCAAATTCATGAAGGGATCTGAGTCTGTAACGGCTTCACCATAAAGCAATTATTGATTAATTGTGAACTTAGGGGCGGGTGGTGGTAGGTGGATGAGGGAGAGGTGGCATCACCAACGGCTCTGGCTGTTTACTGGAACCAAATGGTAATAAATAACAACTTGATCTAGTAAACAGCATGTCACATTTGTGTTTGTTTACTGGAACCAAACAGTAACAAACATTATTTCATATATAACACCCTGCTTCCACCAGCTCCCCTCTCTTCTGGGGCATTGCTTCCCCCTTAAGTAATTTGTATATTAAGTTAATTACATAGTATTTAAGTATATAAAAGATTGTCAGCACTCAGATGAGTGCCAAAATCGGTAAACAGACATGTAAGCAATGGGTACTAGGTGGGTCATGGGTACACGATGGGTGACCCATACCCATACCTGCCAATACCCATGCGGGTTACCCATACCCATGCTATTGCCTAGTTGAGGATCTGGACAGAAAGTTGGGTGGGCAGATTGGATGTAACAGTGGACAAATATGTGATTACATCTGTATACTGTATAGCTGCAAGTTTAAGGTTTGATTATGACATTTTTTGATGCATATCAAAATCCAATTGCACTTATAATTACATGTATAGTAAGTATACTTGAGAATATAACTCACCAAAAAGCCATGGCAACATTCAAGCCAGGCCAAAGCCACTATGAAGCCATTGTCATGGCCTGGCTTGGCTCAGCTCATGGCCTGAGGCTGGGCAAAGCACAGCACTACATGTGGTGTCTTGAAGTCCTGTATACATTACACAATGTTTAATCCAATATGGGCTCACAATTCTTCAGTTGACTTGTGACTGTGGGGGGGTTGTTGCTCTCTCACTACTCTGCATGGTGTTTAATTCTACTACAGTCATACTTTGGCCCAAAGTCAATGTGTGGGGGGTCTTGAAGTCCTGCACACATTACACAATGTTTAATCCAATTGGGTTCACACTTCTCAGTTGACATGGGACCTTTGGCTCTAAGTCAACATGGCTATTGCTCTCTTACTACTCTCCCCATCCCCATGCCCCCATCACCCCATCCACATCCCCATCTCCTCATCCCCCCTCCTCCTCTTTACCCCATCCCCCTCTCCCCATCACTCCATCCCCATCACCCCATCACCCCATCCCCATTACCCCATTTTTATTACCCCATCCCCATTACCCCATTCCCATGTCCCCATCCCCCTCTCCTCTTCACCCCATCCCCCTCTCTCCATCCCCATGTCCCCATCACCCCTTCCTCTTCACCCCATCCCCCTCTCCCCACACCCCATCCCCTGGACCCACTCTCCTCCCTCCCCCCCTCACAGTTCTCCTTACTTCCCCCCTCCTCCTTGCCTACTCTTGCCTGACCCCCTCCCCCCCCATTCACCCCTCCCCCTCCCTCCAATCCTCCCCTCACCCACTCACCCCACATGCCACTCACCCTCTCTCCATTCACCCTCCCCCCACTCTCCCTCACTCCCATCCTCACTCTCACCCCACTCTACACCTCCCACTCCCCTCATTCATTCACTCTCTCCTCCTCCTTTCACACTCAGCTCACCTATATGGGATGATGAAAATTGAAACTCAGCCATATTAGTCAGCTCTGACTAAGGCTGACCAAGGATGACCAATTTTACATAATCATTCCCCCAAAAAGGTCATCCCATACAAAAGTACTGATGGGATCAGCCTACCACTCCCACAAAACAGTTGGTTATAGATTGTATCTTTAATAGGAACAATTATCTGGACATCTTGGATGCCCTGAACTTAGAAAGTGCTAAGCATTCTGGATAATTGGCAGTTGGATGCCTATCACATAGCTGGCTGGTTGAGGGTCATGTGATCTTAAAGAAGTGGTGATAATTTTGTAATGCCAACCAGCTGGCAACCATCATGACCCTCAACCAGCCAGCCATGTGGCATCCAGGATGCCCAGATGAATTGAAGGAGGCCTGTTGGCATTACAAAGGTTTCTCACTACCTTGTTTCCCCAAGATTACATTGGAGATGTACTGAGTCCTCCCTAGATGTAGCATGGCAATGCAGTGAGATAGCAATCCAATGAACTAGATACATGTGACTGGCTATGGTTCTATCAACATGATCATGTGATCACCTGACATTATTGTAGCCCCAATGGATGTCGAGCTTGGTGAAGTATCGGGCTCCATGGAGCTGGTTCACGAGTTCAGAGATGAGAGGTAATGGGTAGCAATTTTTGACCATGATGTCATTGAGCCTTCTGTAGTCTTGAACCGGTCGAAGTGAGCCATCCTTCTTCTTGACAAAGAAAAAGGGAGAGGCCATGGGTGACTTTGATGGTTGAATACATCCAGAGGCCAGGTGCTCATCAATGAACTGGTCAAGCTGTCGCTGTTCTTCAGGAGAGAGAGGATAGACCTTGCAGGATGAAGGGGTTGCACCAGGGGTGAGTTTGATTGCATGGTCCCATGGCTTGTGCACAGGGAGAGTGTCAAACAATTCCTTGGAGAACACATCTCCAAACTCATGGAGATGAGGGAGCAAGGAATTAGTAGAGGATTTAGCAGCATTGTTTTTGTAGAAGGCCTCGGCATGGCATTGGGATATGTTCAATGTAGCACACACCTCATGCGATGGACAAATCACAGTGTAGAAGATCCGATCACCTTCCTCCACTTCCTCTGGCTCCTCCTCATCATCATCTGAGTCCAGTATCAGATCAGGAATCCCTTCCAACTCCACTTCAGGTACAGGCAGGGGTCTAGCACGACACTTCTGAGTACATCATATCATGGCCTTCTGTCCACAATGTTCTTGCCTGGCTTCCATGAAACAAGTACGACAGCGGGATGGACATCGGCTCATGGTAACCTCCCCGGTATGCCAGTCGACCTCTGGGTTATGGTCTCAAAGCCACAGATAGCCCAAAATCACCTTTTGCTTTCCTAATTGAGTGACAGCAAAAAGGGCATGCTCACTATGATCTTTGTAACAGAGGACCAGGTCTACAACCTCTCGGATGGCACCAGCTTCATTTGGGGACCCATCCACATTATAAACAGGTATCAGATGCAAGAGTGAGCGAGTATTCAGGCAATGTTGTTGTGTGAGATGGGCATCGATGAAGAGACTGGTCGCACCAGAGTCCAGGAGTGCAGAGACACCGAGTATCTGTCCAGTGTTGGTCGTCTGCAGTTCTATTGCTAGGTTCAAGGAATGTGTAGAGGGAGTGGACACAACAATATATTTGCGTGGTAGTTTACGTTCCCATGATTTAATTTTGGGGTGTGGAGCAGAGGGAGAGCAGGTACGTCTTCAGCCAACTTTGAAGGGTCAGAGAGGGGAAAAGTCACAGAAATGGATTCATTCTCCAGGGAATCAACTGACAAGACTTCAAAGTGGTTATGGACAGGCAATGAGGGCATACAATATACTCGCTGTGAATAGAAAAATCCTGCTCCTCTACAACTTCTGACTTGATCTCCTCTGCAACCTGATCCTTTGCTTCCTCGACATCTACAAGTGCCAACAAGTCTTGGAGGAGTTCATCTCGCCCCTTGGGGGTGAGCATGCGGATATCCTGATGATGGGGACACGCTCCAGTCCTGTGCCCAGTTTCCCCACAACGGTAGCAGAGATCCAATCTATGTGCACAGCTGCAGGCCACATCAACATCTATTGGTACTGGGACATTGACAGCTGGTGTGGGAGTCTGACAAACAGGAATGTGGTTAAGGCAGGGAAGGGTTCGATTGAAGGTGTAGGGCACATGAGTGGTAGTTGGAGCATGGAATGCAGCGTTAAATGCTGCAGTTCTTGTCACAGAGTGAAGCAGCTTCATATCAAGCATAGATATCATCATCCACTGGGCACCCTTCCAACATCTGTGCAATCTGGTCCTGAATTTCTCAATTGAGGCCCTGTCAGAACTTCACCACCACTGGTAGCCCACTTCCATATCCTGCCATGTCCACCAAATCCTTAAACTCATTGATATAATCGTCCATGGATCGACGTGCCTGGTGGTAAGAGGATGACTCGAGTCATGTCACTGCTCAGTGGTGCTTGTTGAGGGGACAAAAGTGGTGTACAAACTTGGCTCAAAAGTCACCCCAAGTGGAGAAAGGTAGAGAACCTAGTTCTTTAGTTTGGCACAGCATATGATCCACATAGAGATAGGCACGTTCAGATTTCATGTATGTGAAGGCCCAATAAATTTTTGCAGTCTCATCGATGAATTGATGTGACTGGAGACTGATGTATAACTCACAGGAATTAAGGAATGCATGCCCCTGCACACATGCACCATAAAATTCGGCGTGGGGAGACGGTTTGATCTGGGTGTGCTCTTTAGTGGGCGCATTTGGCAGCACATTGTTGTTGGGTGCGCTTGGAGTTGCAATGGGGGGAATATTGGTCATAGGATTAGTCTGGAGGGTCCTGACAAAGTTTTCGATTGTCGATTCAAGTGAATCAATCTGTGCACGTATTCCGGAAATGTCGCTTTCAAGCATGTCGAGGCGCTCTGATGTGTCCATGTTGCTAGGGGGTGTGTTTGGCAAAAATGGCGGTGCAGTAAAGGTGGGACTGTCTGGAATGGTGTGTATGGAGTCTGTGGAGCTTTGGGAGCATCATCCACTCTGTTCCTCCCTATCTTGGGCAGTGCATTCACGATTTCGGGCCTTAGGAGAGAGTTTTCTACTATAAGGGCAACCTCAGCCTCTAGCAAAGGGAAATCCGAAGTTAAAATTATACTACATATTACAGGGATTGGGGACACATCTAGCAAATGGAAATCCGAAGAGAAAACTCTAAGGATCCCTTTGCCGATGCCCAGTATATGTGAAGACAACAAAAATCAAATAATAACCCAAAAATAGAAAGGTGGAGATAGGCAGATCAAGGCTGCTGAATGACATCATACCAAGGGGTAGATGTTGGAAGGGGTGCTCCGCCTCTAAATATAAAACTGTCAACATGTACAAACATGATAGAAAGGGAAATTAGTAATAAAATCCGGAAAAATCATAGAAAATGAAGAATAGAAGGAAATGAAGTGAGGAAAAATATAGAACGAACATAAAAAATGGGAGAAACACACAGGGCACCCCCCCTAGTCCCTCTAGTCCCCTTACAACACCCATGCCTGTGAGCAGCTGCTTGGGGGGTGGGACCCCTTCTGTGTCACCAGGAACTGGGGGCACCACTGCCACTCCCTGGCCCTCAGTGGTTATGATGGGCCCATGATGACAATGATGGGAGATGGCTGGTCTCCATACTGACCCATGGCTTATGAACCTGTGGGTTATGGGTTGGAGACGTAGCGAGTCTCCTACCTATAGCTATGGCAGGGACAGTGATAGTGATAGCCTGGTGACTATGTACAAGGGTGACTGTCTACTGACTACATGGTCACATGACCTGGAGTAGGTGTGCCCACACACTACTCCAGGGTACAGGTAAGTGAGATATTGTAGTTCTAATTAGAATTGTAAAGTACACAGTTTTTAAGTGAATCTATAGCATGAACTAGGAGATAAACATTCAGTGTCAATGTCAATCATATGAATTCCATGGAATGAATAGTGATACATTACATAACTACAAATGTCAAACACAAGTCAACTCTGAGTCAACTATGGTGCCAATCACTTACACACTGCTACTTTTGTACAAACTTTTCTGGTCCTCTAAAAAACACCCATTTTCTTATTCCTCTTGTAGAAACACTCCTTTTAGTGATAAGAAGATATTGTATTGTGCATTTCTGATTAGCTTCAAAACTGAGTGAGAAAATTTCTCGAGCAGACTTGAGTTTGGTGGGTAGTCACATTTTTGCCTCTACAACTTGCGAAAAAAAAAAGGGTAGTTCTTATCCCTCTTGTATAAACACTCTTATATGTGTTTTGAAGAGATTGTATTGACAGAATCCTGATATCACAAAAACTGGAAGAGAAATGATGATTTGAAATTTCATGACAAACTATGGTGTGAACAACAAAATCCAATTATTATGACTACTGGTCAAAAGTATGAGCAACTGTCTCAGGAACACGCCAATGTGACTTGTACTTGGTGCAACTAAATGATCACAATCAACCCCTCCTTCATACCCACAGTCCGAGTCTGACTGCCCTGAATTGTTTCAAGTTCCTTACTTTTCTTATGCTGACTGCTTTGGGCTTTTGCAATTGTTTTGCAAGGTTGTTTTTCTGATATGATTTGGCCATGGATGAGCAGCAGTACTCAATCCATGTCAGAATTTTCACAGTATTTACTCATTAACCTAAAATGTGCTAGTCAATAAGAAAGCTGTTTTAGGGTCAGAGCTTTTTTTTTGTTTTTTTGGGCAGCCAGATTGGCGGTTGTACAAAAGTAGCGGTGTGTAAGTGATTGGCACCATACAAGTCAACTGCCTCAGAACTTGCCCGCTGTGTCAGGACTCAGCATTTTGATCAGCTCAGATGCCTGAGCCATGCCGTGGCATCACTGCCTATCCTCATCAGTGTCTCATGTTACACTGCCACATTTTGGCCACATTGTCCTGGAAATCCTTGTACTTTTGCCTGTGAATTACCACTTAAAAAAGTGAACTACCACTAAAGCATGTGTTCTGTATAGTTCAGTGAATCAAACAAGGAAAAAGCCCAAGAGATCGGATCGGTGCAAGCACCGCTACATGATGGACAATACGCACTGCTTACTGGATGCAGTCCTGGGACCAGCTGACCACGCACAATAGAGATGATGGCCAGGTAACAACCCAAGATGTCCCAGAGGTAATCTGCACCTACCTCAGTCAGACCCGGCAGGATCCTAGTTGTATGTCAGCAGGGACAGCTATCATTCAGGATCTGACCCCAGTTTAACAATATCTGTATATCGATGTTTTTCATGGCAGGACATGTTTTGTATCCTTGGGTGTCATGTATCAGGGACACTATCACTGTAAATTCTGTAAAGAGATATGATGCTGTTCACCTCAGGCTCTATGGTAGAGGCCGCCTATTTTGTGTAAACATTTTACATGTCCAAAAAAGGTCCATTTTCTTATCCCTCTTGTAAAAATGCTCCTTTTGATGTTGTGAATACACTGTCCAAGGTCTGGTCTAGCACTGGTCCAGGCAAATTTTGCTGGACCTGGACCTGGACCTGAGGTCTGGTCCAATTTTCTTCGGACCTTGACCCTCAAGGTCCGGACCATGTCCAGACCTGGTCTGACCCAGGTCCAATTGCCAAAAAGTTTTTTTTTTCAAGAAACAGAATACTACAAGTGTTGCTAATCATCCTCCTCACTCAAGCAGTCAAAATCTGCATCCAGAGCAACCCAGACTTCCTTTTGTACCTCTAGTCTTCCATCAGCATATGCACCTCGTAACCTTTGTAAACCACCAAATTTTTTCTTCTCCATATTTCTGCGACATGCTGAATCTGTCCTAGCTGAGAGCGAAAATGCATGCTCCAAAAAGACAAGATGACTCTGGAATTGCAGCAAAGTCCCGAGTAATCAAATGCATCACAGGATATTCCGAGACTTGATGCTGTAGAAGACTAAGAAACGGTATATGTAAGATGGAAACAAAAACTTACACCCCACCATGCAACCAGATCAGTGCAAACTGATCGATCCACACATGGATGAGAGAAATATCAGTCAAACTCTTCCAGTGGATCAATTACCTGAGTCGCAGCTGACATGGAGGGAATAATAGCCTCCCGTTTCTTGATAAATTGGTCCATAAAATCATCCGGTCCAAGGATGTGGTCTTTTTTGGCAGGACCTGGGGCTTTAGACGACATCACGGAGGGGGGCTGTGGTCCCAACAGGGTTAAGTTCTTCATCATACCATGCTTTATATTCAAGAAACTGCAAGTCTGTCAGCCCCAACATGAAGAAGTCATTAACGTGATACTTACAGTCTTTTCAAACCATTTCTTTGAAAAAGGCGAAGGGTCTTCTCAAGGTCCAAATATAGGCAAGTGTTACCAACTTACCGTTACATCATTTTACGTACTATCAATACTCTACCAAAGATACAAGTTTTTGAACATGATTGTCAAAAACTTTGGTCGTCTTTGTGGAGGTGCGTAATCCCTTACTGTACACTACTCGGGTCCACACAGTCCAGACCTGGTTTGCAGTCCACCCCTTGACTGGACCTGGACCTGGAAGGGCGGTCCAGTCCAGTGTTTTGCTGAACCTGGGCTGGACCTGTGAGGGTCGGACCTGGGTCGGACCCGGTTCAGCAGGTCCTGACCTGGACCTTGGACAGTGTAGTTATGAACAAAATGGCAAGAGAGATTTTTTATTAAACTGGACAAGTTTTTTCAAGCTTTTCTTTGTTTGACTCTGATTCTGTAGGTCCAAGTAGCCATAATCTTGGCCTAGGGTCATTTTCTATTTTCAAATATTTCTCTGGCCAATTTGGCCAAAATTAGGGGGCCTCTAAGTGAACGGCACCATAGTACATATCTTGTCAAGTATTGAATGCTATATTTCTGAATTTCATTGGACATCGATATACATATTGGATGACTTCCCATAGGATTTGAAAATGCAGAATATTTTCCAAACAATAAAATGGGGTGCCAGGTCGGAGTGTAAATTGTGAGATCCATGTTCAGATGCGAGTGCGGCCAAAGATGAGCTGAGCATGCCGATGTCATGATTCTGCTGGATTTGGGTGAGGTTGACATCGCTTAGGAGTCGGAGATGGAAAAAGAGTTTAGAAAGGAAATTTATGACTGAAAGAGGGGAGGACCCCCAACAACCCCTCAAAATGCCTGATCCCTGATTTTACCATGCAGATAAAAATATTTTTGGGTTGTTTCGTGGTATTCCTATCCGGATTTTGCCTCAGGCCTACCACAGGTCCCATTTTTATCTGCACATGGGATCAGGCATTAAAAAAAACTGCCAAAATAGTTTTTTTTTTTCTCAAAATTTTGCTCCAGTAGGTAACATTGTCAAATAGGGCATGTGCACCAACATCCTCGCCCATATCTTCATCATTTTTACATCTAGAGCCCAGTATCTTGAGAATCTTGCAATTTGGTTTGTGAGAACACTGAAGTTTGAACTGAGTGCTACATAGTAGTCTGTTAATAATTATAGTGATCCTGACCCCAGTTTCTAATGTCTGTGCACAAAGAGCATCAATAGTAAGCAAAGAAATCAAAGCACCTTTTTTGCTTGAGTATTAGGATTTTTTGGTTTTACCGTTCTGCCATCGAACAGCGCGTGCAAGCCCCGATGCTCTAAGACTTCTAGGTGGTGGATTCTCATGTACAACAAGGGGTACCCGGGATGTTGATCCATGACATGGGGGTTGGGGGGGGGGGGTCCCCCCGGCCGGCCTAAAAATATTTTCTATATATGGCTCAGAAGTGCATTTGTAAGCATCAGGACTCAAAGAATGAGAAGCTAGTAGACATCAAATGAGAAATCCAACCAGTTCTTCTTCATTCTTTTCATGTTTAAAGCATTTCCGACAGAAAATATGTCTCAGTCACATAAGGTGCGAACAATTTTATTTAAGTTTGATCAATATGACAACATGTGATAACAGAAACAAAAGTACGATGAATCATATACAATGAGATGCCCAGATTGTGATGAAGATATACATGTTGGAACAGGTGGTCCAAAAAATCTTGCCAGCCACCGGGGGAGAAAACAATGCTGCAATGGGCAGGAAAGGAAGGCCCGGTTGAAAAAGCAGGGTAGAATACAGACATTGTTTGACATTGGTATCACGAAGGCCACAGCTAAACCGAAAAACATAGTTGCAGCTACCTCATCCTAGTCTCTAATCCATGCCGCCACACCAGCCAGAGAACAGCAAGGACTAGTCCATGATGTCAACACATGTGAAAGGAAAGGCTGTTTGACAGCGTGGGGATTACTCCAAAGGCTATGCGATGCCGCAGGGGGTCTTGAGTTATTGCCTGGAGTGCCTGAAGCCAGAGACGATGATGAGTTGGCATCATTTAGTCATGAAGGAGCCATGTTTGAGTTGGCCACTGTTAGTGATGACAAAGTCTGGGAGGCAGTAAACCCTCGACTCGACTGATTGCTCGGTTTTGGACGACTGAAGGATGAAATCAGCATGTTAATCCAGAGAGGGCTGAAAGGGGTGAAAGGACTGTGTGGATTCTTGGAATATCTTGTAGAAGAGAAAGCGATAGTGGGAGGTCTATTGGAAGGAAAGGTCACTGTTCTCGATGCAATGAATCAGTAAGACAGCACCTAACTGATAATAAGTTGACTGATCTATGACCCAGGTTAATGCCACGCAGCACAGGCAGTCAGACGAAGCCTATTGACATTGACTTGGAAGTCGAGAGGAATTCGGCCGAGCGCATCACCGCCGAACTAGCCAGTTCTGCTTCCACAAATCTGACTCCACACTGTCACGGCGTTCATCTAGTTATGCAACCTGGCATCAGCCCATACGAAGCCTATCCATTTATGCTACATGCGAAGCTTAAACTTGCTTGGAATATTTGTATCATGAATGATCAACTCACCCTCTTGTCTATCCATTGCCATGGCTACGTAAGCCCAACTATGAAGTCTTGTGCTTGTCGAGAATGCGAGAAGCTCCTAACGCACAATGTTGTTGAAGGAATCATGGACCAAATGAGGGATGGTGTGCACGAGAACTCTATGCTCACCTACCAACCAATTGGAGGGTTGATTGAAATTGTGCAGCGTAAGAACAATCAGCTGAATGTATTGCGAATAACAAAGCATACCATATCACGATGGCTCGCCACACATGCTAGGACTCTCGACAATTATAAGAAGTTTGTGATGGCGTTAAGCAAAGGGAAAACACAGAGAGTTGATGCTCTAATTTGTGCGGGGTTGAGGCGGGGTGCAGGAATACGTGGGTTGCTGCAATTGCTTGATCATGCGAACCAGGGTCTCTATAAACCTAAGGGCTTTATGGAAGAAGAGATGCTTTGTGGCATCTTGTTCCTGCGGCTTGGCAGCTCCCATGTGGCAATGCTAGCACACTGAACCCTCGGTTCCCCATTGGTTTTAACCCTGAGACAAAACAATCCCATTTCGCCTCTCATTGCGTCGCCAGGAAGTCCAACATTGCAAGAGATACAGCAAAATGTTAAGTCAGCCTTCGAAAATATGGATGTAACAGGGGCATATGGATATGTTCTAATGATAGATGAAATTGCTATTGAAGTGCGTTCACACTGGGATCCCACAACAAACAACATACTCGGTTTATGTCGGGAACACACAGCTCACCTCAGTCTGAAATTCTGCTTGATCAATGATGTCAAAGTGCTATTCCGAGGTATTTTGGATAGAGAATGTCATTATGCCAAAGAGGTGCATGTGTCATGATAAATCCCATTTGTACATCTACTAAACCAAGCTTCTAGGCATCTGTCTTTTCCATTGGATTGTTATCTGATGATCGCCACATCACTGGATCTCGACCATTTTTAGCTGCAGGAACTTGCAAGAGAGAGGATGCTGAGGTACACGGACAACTCATTTCTCTCGTTATCGATGCATGTGTTGCTGAGATGAAGTCGATTGGTGTCTCAATGTATTGCATTGCCTCTGATGGCGAGAGTCGCCGTGGTGCTTCACTTATGGCTCTGACCCAAAGCCAACTATTGGATGAGCAAAGTCCACTGTAAACTATTCTGGGTGGAATGCAGCTTCTGAACTTCCTTGTTGGGAACAACAACCTCACGACTGATAAAGACCCCAAGCACATTATGAAACAATGTCAAAATCTGTTACTGAGAAAGTCTGGTGTGCTGATTCTCGACACTCAGGTCACTCTGGCCCTACTGCAGTTTCATCTCAAGGAATCCGGACTATCTTCAGTTCGTATTGACAACCTCCTTGACCCAACAGACAAGCAAAATGTTCCTGTTTGTTACACTCTTCTGAAAGAAATTTGGTCACTCCGACATCCCATTGGCACCGACAAACCTAGTTTTGCAATGGCATGCAATGCACTCCGAATCCTGGGGAAACTTTTCCAGCATCTTGTTCTTCCATTTGTCCAAGTAACCCTCAGCTTACATGAGCAATTGAAACATCTGAGCACTGTGGCTCATCTTGCTACATTTCTATTCACATTCCAAAATGCACGAAGCAAGACACTTCCTTCTTTGACTTACAAAGATATCATATTGATGGTGAAGAATGCTTACTTTTGTGTCGCAAAGGCCAAGATACATAATCTGAACGGTTCATTTTGGCTTATTCTGTTAGGTACAGACCGACTCGAGTCTATGTTTGGTGTCATTTGCTCAATGGTTGGAAACAATACAAACACTGACATGTCCTCTCTGACAACACGTCTATCACATGCCGTCAAATGCCTCAATGTGTTTTCATTGCATCCAGAGTGGGACCGTGGAGCTTGGCAGCTTAAGCTTCGCACGATTGAGGACAGCAATGGTGATGTACTGTCAAGTGTTGACCATATCAGCCCAAAAACCTGGAAGGGTGATGTGTTACTGGAGTCTGTTGTTCTGCTCACTGCATGGAATGAAGGGCGCCAGTTAATCAAGACCAAATCGGTGTTTTGTCACACTTCGCCGAAATGGAGAAAACTGGAGTTGACCTGCTTTATCCATTTGGATGATTTGAAAATGCTGAAGATGAAGATGAAGAAAATGAAGCAGTCAACACCACTCCCACCAAAACTCCATCATTCCACCGTGTTGACCTGAACACAGTAACAGCTGCACTTGAGGAGGACACAGCAGAACCACTTAACCTTGAGGACCATATCGACATTGAAGAAAACTGGGACAGTCGCGGGAAGTACAACCCCTTCATCGATGCTGGGAATGGCAAGATGGTGTCAAAGGCTCAAGTTCTCCGTGGACTAGAGCACGCTACTTTCTCAAGGATCCCTGGATCAACCGATCGCATGACACAAATAGCAGGTGGTGGCCGATTTTCCAAATCATCAACTACTCCAAATGCTATTGAGTCAAGCTCAATATTCAGCTCATCTACCCTCTGTGTTGGTGATCCTGCTGCCACCATCGTCAATTGTGAAGGACGATTATTCCTTGCAATCATACATGTTAGCGATATCATTGTTGACTTCAATGCTACTGTTGAAATTGATGTTAAACTCCTGATGGAACCGGTGGTTGTTATACAGTTCCAAATTTGTCAGATTGTTGAAACAATCAGACCAAATGATACAGGGGCTGAATTTGTCATTGACAAGGTGGAATGGAGATGGAATCAAAAGATGGAAACAAAGGTGTTCAAAATGTGCGGTGCCTTTATTCAAGTTATCGATCCCATTGTTGTTACAGAACATACAGGGGAAGCTGTCTATGTTTTCCAAAGTGGAGACTTGCATGCTTTAGCTGCTTTGTTGTTCAGTTCAATGTCTCTTGAAGACAATGCTCAGTTACCTTCCCTGCAAAAGCAGACTGACCAGTTTTCTTACAGATCAGGTGGTATGTTTAATGCTGTTGAAATGACTTCAATGCAGTAGCTTACTTTTCCTACTAGATCGTGCCGCATTTCTATGCACTGCTGAAGGAAAAGAGGAAAATATTTATGGACTTGGTACCAAATTGGGTAAATGCTCACACTGCCGGCCACCCATGCTCTGGGACCCTGAACATGTCCAGAAAGTTTTGGAACATGTGGCTGCACATCTTCTTTTCAAGAAATCTATTGATACCTTGCTTGAGCTCTGCAGCCTCTGCCTTCGCCCTGCTCCATCTTGTGTCTTTTACCTTTGAAAGGGCAAGGGATCTGGAAGCTCTTGCCAGGTCGACCATCAAAAATCTCATTGTCCAAATCTTCGACGTTTTGCTTACTTGTCAGCTGCGATGGAAACGCTGAGTTCTCCATGTACAAATGTTCCAGTCATATGCCCCCTTTGCCCATCATCATCCAGTGCTGTGTGGAAGTACAATCTGAAAGTACATTTTACAAAACATCACCCTTCTGGAGATCTCGCCCATCATTTCAGCAATTTCTCTATCTCCAACTCGGAACAAACTGGTCTATCAATCAAATGGGACAGTCGCCATAAAACATGTTGAAGAAAGCCCATGAAGTCTCCACTCACCATTTCTGAGAACCATAGCTCGCGTTTTACCCTGTCTTCGGAGTAGTATGTTGAATGTTGTCTCTCACCTTTCCATATCTTTAAACTTTCCAATTCAGTGGTCCAGCGCTACAACATGGGGAAACAGAAGCTGCACAAACTCTTCTGTGCCATGAGGAGGCCATGTTCGAGGATATTCAAGCAGGTTCAAGTGGTTCTGAGTCCAAGTCTTCCACATCTGAATCCAAGGCTGAATCCGAGACTGAACCTGTCGAAGACGATTGTCACCAACCCCAAGGTGAGCCATTGCCTATAATCAATTCATCATTTATGTACCATATTTTTCCAGAAATGAATCAAGGCAACTCTGAGTCAGGTGAGCAGCAGGTGCTTATTGCAAGAAATCAAACTGAGTTCATCATCGAGGCAGAACCAACACGACATGGACGTACCAGAAAGATGAGGGATATGGGAGAGATCACAGCATGTATATGTGGGTTACCTGTTGCATCAGAGGAGAGAATCATGACATCGATGACTGCTGTGGTCTGTGGTTACCGAGGGTGTGAGACTGCATGGGTACGTGCATTTCATAGAACTTAGATATGGAACTTATTTATTTGTCTGTCAATAGTTTCATTTGGAGTGCCTCAACCTCCAATATGCTCCCAGGGGCTGGCGGTGTGAGATACATGCAAAGCGTCCTCGACACTAGTCTATCAAATTACATAATTATTTCCATATATAGTAGTAATATCCCACGGGAAGGGGGAGGGGGTAGCCCATATCCTCTTAACAAAATTTACCGACCCCGTGTCATTACTAACATCCCGGGTACCCCTTGATGTACAATCACGTAGTCCGAGTCAGCGACGACTCAGCGTCCATTTTGGGGATTTGACGTGTGCGCGAGAAAAAGTCTGAACTTGAAAGACGCGGATGAGTTCAAGTTGAGAGCAAACCCACTTTCAAGTTCTAACTTCTGAACACAGCTACGACTTGAATGTCCGGGACGGTCTAAAATTATAGAAATTTGCTATTGGTAGTAAATATGCGTTAGACTAGTACAGGCTGGTTACAGAGCAATGCCTACCTGCCGCGTAATAGCGCTTGCATACTTACTATGCGCTCATGGGTCATTTTTGTGGCTCGACCCTGCAGTTTTATCCGGACCGGATCAGACCTGCGGTGGTTAGTCAATCCTTATCCGGACTATACCTCAGGGACTGGTCCAATTTTTGCCCAATTCCTATCCGGAAGGCCTCAGGGATTCAAAAAAATTTCTCCAATCCTTATCTGGATTGGGATCAGGCATTTTGGGGGGTTGTCGGGGGTCCTAAGAGGGGGGGGGAGGCCTCGTTCAGATTTAAAGTTTACAACGCTTTCGGAGTGCAAAGTATTTTCCGGGGGCTTAGGGCACTCTCGCGTATCACCCATCAGCTCGGCAAATGCGATTTGAAACCAAAATCTGTGTTTCCAGACGCTACGGGAAGTCACCCATTAGCCACACGCCGCGGCTGAATTCGAACTTCGAATCATACTTCCGTAACTTAATATACTGGTCGAAGACTACAACTAACCAAACTCCTAGGGTCGAACAACAGATTGTCCAAACTCCACTACCGCGCCGGAGACCTCACCAGTCATTCCTGCCATGAACTTCTTCCAACCCACTTCACCAGGCTCCAATTCCACCTCTCCACATTTCCAGGTGTTGACGTCAATTTCCTTTCTCAGACCCTCATGTGGCTTTTTCGCCTGTACGAAAGTGTGCCATAAGCCTCCGCCCAGCTCTGCTTTGACGTCCAATTCCGTCACGAAAGGTACTCCACCGTGGTCAACGACCACCGCTAATTGAAAAAGTGAAGGGATGCCTCTTTCACTACTTTTGTTCTCTTCGACCGTCCAATAGGCGCGGGTACCGGGTCTGATACTACCCATGATAGTCATTGCGTGCAAAACACCCGTCTGGGTTTCTTTCTGGACTGAGGGGTCCACCCCGACAGAGGCGCCCGGAAACGCACTTCCAACATTGGCAGCTAACCCCCAAATGATTTTGGTTTGTTCCTCCGTCCAGCCGCCCACACTGTGCAGTGGCGCAAGAGTGATTATTTTGGGAGGAGAGGATATTGGCGGGGACGGATCTTCCGTACTGGGGAGCGCTGTTGGTGCGAACTTCCATATTATGGTTGAGTTCTTGAAACGACGTCCTGGGGCTGGATGACAAGTAACCCTCAAAATCAGGAGGGCTTTGTGTTCATCTAGAGGCTGTATTGTGGAGAGAACCGCAGAAAGGAATGAATTCGATATTTCTGCCTCCGTGACTACATAGTCAGGTTGCTCGGGGGTGTCTGGTTTCTCGATCTCCCTAGATCTAGACCTTGAGCCAAGAGAACGCGGACGAAATTCTGTTAATGGTTCTAGTACGTCAAGATGGTGGGCGTCGAAATCTTTCTCTAACTCTACGACGAAGGAGTTGGGATTGGTTAATTGCATAGTTTCGATAGGTTTTGAGAAGGGACTCACATATCTATGTTTTCAAGCACCAACTTATATTCTGCATCGGCTCAATGGCTGTGAGTCTGTGACCAAGTTCCGATGACCAAGGCAGCGCCCAGGGGAGAACGAACACTGCGGAGATCCGGGGATGGCGCAGTGCCGGCTCAGACATGGTCGCGAGGGGGGAATTTTTCATATGATGTCGGTATATTTTTTTCATACCGGAGGGCCAATAAAGGTATTCACTGGTATTCATCAGTTCCCACTCTGATGTGGAGACAGCACAGTGAAAAGCATCCGTTCATTTAGATTACTATGTCTAGTTCGGGATATCCCGACAACCCCTTGGCGCGAGCGCTCAAATCAAGACGGCGTCGCAGGTCCGGTAGTCCGCCACTGGAATGTGTATCAGTCCGCAAACATTTTACGTAAGCCTTCTGAGATTCTCTTCTCATCCCATCAATTCGCTGGAGCCTGGCAGGCACATCAGTACTACCATGGGCAGGGTGTTGCAAATTTTTTTGTATCTCCACAATGGCTCCTTCAAATCTCTTGATGTAGGAGGATCCAAGGTAGCCTACAATGTCAAATACATCTGATCCAGAAGCCTTGAGGCTGTGGCTGGAGTTGTTGCTTTACGAGGCCATTTTGCAACACTAGGTGACTTTGCAACACCTGGGCCGTGATAGTACCCCCCGACCTGGCTTTGCCATGGATCAACGTCTTCCCACCGCATCCGTTCAGAACACTGTGACTAGGGTCACTAAGCCTCGAGGCCACTGCAGTTGCACAATGATCAACTTCCTGTTTGTTGACGATCAACTGGCTCCACATCGTGCGTGTTTGGTAAATCAGTGCACTATCATATATGCTAGTGAGATAACAATTTTTTTTTTGGTTCATGCAGCAGGGAAGGTATTTTTTCAAGACCATTGTAGCTGTGCCGGTATTGCTCATAGCGGAGTCCACGGTAGAGTCCGGAGTCCACGGTAGAGTCCAGAGCCGAGGCAGTAGACAGAGCCAAGTTCGGCAACTTCCGTAGCGGTCATGTGACACGTGTGTGTGTGTGTGTGTAGATATCAATTCATCCTTGCTTGTCCAGAACCCGTAACATTCTAGTAGAACATGACTGCTGGCCAAAGTCTTCTCATGCACTAGCACGAGTCTGCATTCCCCATTCAGCAGTCAGGCACAGCATCTCCATCTGGTGACAACAGCAAGATTTGCACTTGGCCACTCCACCTGTAACCTTGGTGCACCTGTCATCTGTCAAACTTGGTTGTCTATCTGTTTTGGTTATTGGTCCACTCGGTTTCAGCTCATTCTCTACTCAGTCTTGGCTCACCTGTCTAACTCAACCACAGCTTCCCGAGCACTTGTCTAATCCAGTCCATTGTTACCTGCCATTTCCATGCATCCACTGACCAGCCATTTCATTTCATTCTGATCTACCACACACTGGCTGTGAGGGCAACCTTACAGTGTGTGGCACAGAGTCCAACAACCTTGCAAGGGGGAACCAAAGTCAATTCTAGTGTGGTAAATACATGAAATCTCCTACTAACCTTGCAAGGGGGAACCAAAGAGAATTCTCTGAGGTCCCCCTTGCAGGGTACAAAGCCTTATATACCTGAGTATGCTACCTACATGTCACCTACATGTGGTGGTGCCTCATGTACTACACATCATCTCTGCAAAGGGCAGGTATCTGCAGGGTTGCCACAGGGGATCCCATGGAAAGCTGACCAATCTCCATGAACCTTAGTGGTTCATCCTCTACTAGGTGGTGTTAGTGCGGGGTTATTGCCAGAGACCTGTGGTGAGGGGTGCTGTGAATATCCATTGGGAAACCCATGGGTTTCCACAGATGATTGTCCCCTTACATCACCCCCCTCTCTAGGGTGTCACGACCTCACAATGCTTCTGAATTTGAAGTTGGCAAATCAAATGGTGTGCATCCTTCTTGGGGTGCCAGGGTTTTTGCAATAGAAATCTGCTATCAGCTCCAGTGCTGAGACATCTTTCTCATTGACCCAGGAATGTTCTTCATATCCATAACCTTTCCAGGCCACAAGGTACTGGAGTTTGTTGCAGATAATTTGACTATCTCTGATTTGCTCAATTTCATACTCAAGGGCTCCCTAGATGAGTTCAGGTTCTGGTGGGTTTTGCGCATGTCTTCCTGGGATTGGGTCCTGTGGTGCAGGGAGTAATTTGACCACATGGAAAATGGGGTGAATGCAGCTCATGGAGTTGGGCAGTTTAAGATGGTAAGTGTGGCTCACAGCTGCACGAACTATTGGGTAAGGACCCAGGTAATGATGTGCAAGTTTCTGCGAGGGGTGGTGGTTTTAATGTCACTAGAGTCCAGAAATACCTTGTCCCCAGGGAGTACATGGGGGCTGGAGTTCTTTGTTGGTTATAGTACCTCACCATATTGTCCTTGGCTTTTGTCAGGGCAGCCTTGGCCTCTGTCAAGGTCCCTTTCATTCAATCTATGAATTCATTAACTGTTTCTATGTGGGAAGCCATGGTGTTTGGTTTGAAACCCATCTGCAGCATTCATCTGGTGTCTAGCAGGAATGGAGTGTGTTGAGTCGAGGCATGGACATGGTTGTTGTATTGAAATTCTCCAAGTGGTATTAGCTTGTCCCAGTCATCCTGCCACTTGCTTATGAAGAGTCAACTGTACTGCTCTAATTCTTGGTTGACGCGCTCAGTTTGTCCATCAGACTGTGGGTGATAGGCTATCTTAATGCCCAGTAGCCTGTAAAGCTCCTTCATGAATTCTGCAACAAATTGTGGGCCTCAATCATGGATTGGCAACCCATGCAGCTTCCATACATTGCTTATGAAATGCTGCGCAGTTCTGAGGGCTGTGATTGTGGTGTGTGTTGGTATAAATGCACGTGTTTTCCTGCAGAGTTGACTATTACCATTACTGTGCCAAATCCATGAGCTTTGGGGAGTTTGACAATGAAATAAATGGATACTGTATCCTATCTTCCTTCTGGCACAGGCAGCAGGTGCAGTTTGCCCATTGGAGGTCGTCATTGGATCTTAGTTTGTAGACAGAGGTTGCAGGTGGTGCAGTACTTGCCGATGTAATGGGACATTTGTGGCCACCAATATGACGTGGACACCAGTTCTAGTGTCTTCCAATGCCTGGCATGTCCTGCTATCTTTATGTTGTGGTGTTGTTCCACAATTTTCTGACAGAGTTCCATGTTGTTGGGCATGTAGATGCAATCTCTAGATAGTAGTAGGCCTTCTGAGTCCTTCCATTCCCCACTGTGAATGGTTTCCCATGGCACTCCCATAGGGCCTTTGCTGCAGTGGCTACCAAGCCTTCCTGTTCACAGTTGCAATTTTGCTGCTGGATTTGCTGCAGTATATCTTGTTCCTCACCTTCCACCATGATACCCTCCAAGGCGCAAATGATGAACAGTTCCAGTTTTAGGTGTGACATTGTCATTATCCTCATTGCTATCACTGTGGTCTGGTGGTCTTGAGAGTGCATCAGGTTTTCCCATACTTCATCCTGGACAGTGGTGCAGTGTGAAGTTGAAGCATGATAAATACAGGGACCACTGGGCTTGCCGCTGATTGAGTTTTTTTGGCTGTCATGAAGAACTCAAGGTTTTTGCAATCAGTCCAGATCTCTGATTTGTGTCAGGATCCTTCTAGTAAATGCCGCCACTCTTCCAGTGTGCAGATAATAGCCAACATTTCCTTGTCATGGATCTCATAATTCCTTTCTACCACATTGAGGCTTTGGGAGTAGAATGCACTGGGGTGCCATTTGCCATTGGCATCTGATATCTGAGATAGTATGGCTCCCATCACAAAATCCGATGAATCTGCTTTGACTTTGAAAGGCTTTGAGTCTTCTGCAAATGCAAGTACCAGGGTGGCAGTGATGGATCCATGCAGCTTATTGAAGGCAGTTTGTTACTCTGCCTGCCATTTCCAAGGTGCTTTAGTGCCTGTTAGGTTGAACAATTCATGAGCATGATGTGAGAAGTCATGAATGAACTGTCTGTAGAAGTTGGTGAACCCTAGGAATTGTTGTACTTTCTCTTTGTTCCTGGGTATGGGCCATTCCACAACTCTGGCTACCTTGATGGGGTCCATCTCAATGCAGCCTTCCAAGATAATCAGCCCTAGGTATTCAATTTTAGTGCATTCAAATTCACATTTGTCTGCACGTAAGAACAGCTTGTGCTCCCATAGTTGTTCCAGTACCATGCAGGTTATGCAGTGGTGTTCCGCTATGTCTTTTGTAAAGATGAGGATGTTGTCCAAGTGGACACAGACCACTCCTTCTGAGATGAGATCTTGGAAGATGTCATTCATCATCATCTGGAAGGTGGATGGGCTGTTGGTTAGTCCAAACATCATTACCAGAGGCTCAAATAATCTGTGGTTGGTCCGAAACACTGCTTTCCACTCATCTCCCTTTTTGATCCTGACGTTCTGATAACCCCACCACACATCTAGCTTGATAAAGTAGTGAGCCCCACAGAGTTGCACAATTAGTTCTGAAATAAGTGGCAGTGGGTATTGGTTTTTTATTGTAATAGCATGGAGGGCTTGATAGTCCTGGATCAGTCTGAGAGTGCCATCCTTCTTCTTGATAAAGAAGCAGGGCTCATCCTCATCAGAATCTGGTATGAGTTTGGGGATTCCTTCCCAGTCCACTTCTGGTGCTGGGAATGGACCAGTCCAACAGGCGTGAATGTGCCAGGTTTCCATATGATGGATCTTGGACTCTGCTTTCACTTCATCCTTACAGATGCAACATTTAGCAGGGTAGCGACTCATATTAACCTCTCCTGAGACCCAGTTGGCTTCTGGATTAGGTTCCTTCAGCCATGAAAGTCTGAGGAGTATTTGTTGGTTTCCTAGTTTGGTTACTGCTGGAGATGCGTCTCTGAGGCCAAGGAATCAAGTAAGCAACTCTTTGAGTTTGAGGGGTATCATATGTGTATGTATGGTATGTACATGGATATCTAGGTTGGGATATCACATGCTTCTCATGTGGCTGCACAACCACAGGTGCCCCCCTCCAAGAGATGTCCACCCCAGACATCTGCTGCTGTAAAAAAAAACATGTCTACAGCCTGTAACTAAAATGCTGAGTGAGAGTGTTCACATCATCCTATGTTGAAAAAATATGTGCAAGTGTCTCCCACTTCCTGGACAGCCATCCCCTCCCTTCCACCCATTTTGGTCGCACTGCAATCCACAGCTCTGTGTACTTCACCCTCAAGTTGACACCCTGGTACACAATCCAGCTGTCATCATCCATCCCTGTAACCTCCTGTAACTGGATGATGCCCACATCCTCATTGAAAACCTCCATCTTGTCCTTCAACAGTACTGGTGGTCTTGAACACACTTTCTGTACACTGTAATCTGGGAATGGGTCTTTGTTCTTGGGGAACACATGGACCTGGTTTTGTGGTGCGTCACAACTGCAGTGGCAGACAGTGCAGAGGACTGTGTGGTTGTGGTGGTGTTTAGCAGAGATTGTGGCCATTGTTGTGTGTTGTATTGTGTGTGTTCAACTCTGGGTTGGTTGTGTGATTGATATTACATGTGGTTGGCTGGGAGTGGTGTGGCCATTGTGGGCATGTGGTGGGGATTAAATGTAACCTGTTGTATATGTGGGCAAACATAGTGGAGTTGCAGAATTTAAACAATGGGGTGTCATGCCATGTGGTAAGGCTAGATTAGGTGTCTTCCATTCAATCTTTGGCTTCTTCTACTGTTACCTCATCCATCTCTGCATCTGCATCTGGGGTTTGCTCATCCGGTGGGCCCACATAGTCTAGGGATGAGCCTCTCAGTGGTATGTATTGTCTTAACCAGTTTGCATGGTATTTGCCTGGGAGTGGCATGCCTTCTAGTGTGCATGGTGTGAAAGAATTTAAAAACTTAGCGGTTATCATTGCTGGTGCTGACCACCTTGGCTTCAATTTGTTCAATGTGCTGTGATTCTTGTCCATTGTTGAGTCATAAATCTGGACAAGACAGCCTGGTTTGAAGGCTTCCTGGGTTCCCACTTTTTGGTCATATGCTGTTTTTCTTCTGTTTGCCTCAAGCTGTCTTTGGTGTGCCCCAGCATGGAAGACCTCTGCAAGGGATAGGTTAGTCTGGATCTCCTGTTCAGTTGGTGGGTCATGTGTGTCTGGTAGTCCTCATGTTGGTTGGAGGTACATCCCAAACAAGAGTTCATGTGGTGTCACTTTGAGTGCTGGTATAATCCAGTCGTTGAGTTGTTGGATGGCTTCATTGATGTGGTTGGGCCAATTTCTTGGGATTGATCCAGGGTCTACACTGTCCTCATCAAATTTGGTGTCAATCTCTGGTGCACATAGGTGTTTGAGCCTTCCTAAAAGGAACTTGTTGGCATTTTCTATCAGTCCGTTTACCCACAGTGAGTATGCTGGTGTCATAATCTTCTGGATGTTGTTGGCCCCACAGAAGCTGTCAACTTCCTTGTTGTTGAAGTGTGATCCTCCATCTGACATGAAAGCTGCTGGTGTTGCATAGTCACAGCAGATTCTATGTAGCAATCCAGCCATAGATTTCCCTGTACCGGTGATAGGTCCACTATGGCATCAGAGCTCTGAAATCAAGATATCACACTCGGACACCTCCTTCCCAAAGTCCTACAATTTTACAAATGCTTACAAACACCTACAAATGCACAAAACAACGAAACAACACTTCAAAACATGTTGAAAGACTTCGAACCATTTCGAACAACTTCGGCCACCATATTCCTATCGTACTGAACCTCGAACACACACTCCCACCATTACACACACTAACACATCGCGTTCCCACCACCACAAACATGAAGAAATACAATGGCTAGCAACTTAGCGCACATTGAGGCACTTTTTGACATATTCATGATTTATTGGAACCACAAGACAAGGAGATTTGATATATCATGTATATGGCACATTTCTTCCTTATCATTTTCTCATTTACTTTGTGATTTCGACACCTTGTTCACTGCCTCATGTTTACCACATGTTTTGCCTCATGGCCTTTTACCTTTTTAGTACTATCTCTCTCTAAAACATATATAGTTTGGTGTATTTACTGTCGATAGAGCCAGAAATTGTCTTCTCACATTGCCTATCGTCTGACTTAAAGGGTTTAACTCTTGAGTTTTAGCTCAGTCTTCATCCAAACTCACTCAAAGTATTCTGCGAACTATGTTGTTTTGCCACATAGACTCTTGAAACTCTCATCACATCGCCTATCTGTCATGTCATCATCTCTTACCTCACTTTCAACTATTGTCACCATCTCCCGAACTTGTGAAACCATTTCAGAGATTCTTGAACTTCTCCACATTGCTGCTAAACTCTCTCATATTGTTTCAGAACACTTTTTGGTGTTTCACGTTACTTTGGATGGCTTCACAGAACTTTGCACAGCCTAATACGGCTTTGCAACATTGTACAGTACATTTACTGGCCTTCAGATAACACGGTGATATTCAGTACCACCTTGCAACCTTTCTCTGACTTGTGTTATATCTCCTAAGACCTGTTTAGTTGGTTTTGGTTGAGTTTCCAGGTTGAGCATCATCATTCTGGAGCCCACCACGAGGGGTTTCTGAATCATTTCATCGCCTAATCCATCTCGAATCTCCTGGCTTAGGCCAACCCAAGCCAGAAACCTCCAAATTGATACTTGCCATGCCTTTGAATCTCTCAAAAAATTGAAAGATATCCTAATTCCAGTATCCAAAGCAGAATCAACACATCATTGACTATTTCCCTCACCCATTCCGTTGTCTTCATCTTCATCTTCTACTTCTTCATCCTCAGCTTCTAGTGCTTCATTCATCTTTCCAAATACATTGACACCACTACCATCTATCACCCAAGTCCTAACCCCTACCCCAAGAGCTATCACACTCATGACTACACAAGCTACTATGCCAGCTCGTGGTCACTCCATGGCTCCGAAGTTTGATCCTACTCAGCCTCGAGAACTTTGGAGATACTTTAATGAACTTGAAATGCTGTTTCCAACATGTGGAATTATCGATTCTGAAGATATGAAGAAGCATGCCTGTCGATACATCGACATTGATACCTCCAAACTTTGGGAGTCAATCCCAGAATATGACGCAGGGGTTTCATCCAACGAATTTCATACAGCTATTCACAAGTTGTACCCCGGATCCAAAGACAACCGCAAGTGGTCAATCGCCGATATGGATAAACTAATCGGTGAACAACTTCACATTGGTATCTATGATGTGAACAAATTAGGATTATATTACAGGTCCTTCTACAATATCACTAAGTTCCTCACCACAAAAAATCGACTTTCGGCAGTGGAACAAAGCAGGGCCTTCATTCATGGCTTTCAACCAGGATTATGGATGCAAATCGTGCCCCGTCTAGAACTCAAATTCCCCGACCACTACCCAGACAACCCCTATCCTCTTGATGACATCCATGCTGCTGTGAAATGTGTTTTAGCAGGTACTACATCATCATGAACTCCCTCGGCCTCAACTTCACAAGTCCCATCCTCGTCCTCAGCTTCTATCTCTATCCCTACTACCTCTACATTGTTGCCACAAATCAAAACAGAGGATTTATCAATGATTCTCGAGAAATTTGCGACCCCTCTTGTCATGGCCTTAACAGGAGCTCAATCCAACAATAACAACAACAATTCCCCTTGTGTTAATCAAGGGTTTTGCCAGGACCAACTCGAAAATTTAGTTTGTATTTTCTGCGGTCTTTCGGGACACTTCATTAGTGATTGTTTGGTCTGTCAAACATATATTAACGATGGAAAGTGTAAGAAGAACACCGAAGGAAAAGTTGGGCTTCCGAATGGACAGTTCATGCCACGAAACATCCCTGGGCGTTGTATCAAAGATCACATCAATGAGTGGATTCATCAAAACCCTGACATAAATATCATCCCTGCCCTCATGTACGGCATTGCCCCCTCCCCCACTCCAGCTCCCGCTACTAGGGGAATCTACCAGATCATGGACATGAATACTGCAGCTGATATTTGAATTGCTTGCTTAGAACAAGAATTATATGCATTACGAAGTGGCCAAAACTTTGCTCGACACGATGATAGGTTGTCTCCTCAGCTCAAAGGCTGATTCACCATTTCGACCACATTATAATCACATCGGATAACTCGCACAAGGTCCCAGAAGCAGCGCGACCACTCCCGACCAAGTCTACCGAGCACGAGCATCGTATCGAACATTGTTGAGCATCGCGAACATTGTATCGAACATTGTTGAACATCGTTGAGCATCGCGAGGATCATATTGAACATGATCAAACATCGTTGAGGATCGTATCGAACACAATTGAACATTGTCGAGCATTGTATCGAACGTGATCGAACATCGTCGAACATCGAAAATCGACATCGGACACTATATCGCTATCCCAATGGTCATCGCACACATGCCAGATGTATCCCCTACCATTGTCAAACAATATCGCACCAATATCAGGCCATGAACGAAGTCAGAAGAATCTTCGAAAATCTTCGAAAAACATCGAACCTCGAAAAACATCATTGGACACAGTATTTCCTATTTGAATGATCTTCAGATGCATGCTGGACACATGGGACACTATATTGAGTATATTGAACACATTTTGACTGCATGTGCACGCATACAATCCACTCGAAGCAGTTTCTGATCTTCTATTCAATTTATAACAAGGACAGTCCAGTTTTAGCTATTCTTTCTTATTATTTCTTCATCATGTGTTATATTCACCCTTTCTAGGCTCGCTTTATTGTTCTGATATACTTATATTGTCTTTTGCCTTGAGTTTTCCACATGTTTGCCTCATGTTCTCTAGCCTTTTTAGGTACTTTCTTTATTTTATATAAAAAGATGTAGTAGATACAAAGAAAAACAAGAAAGTCATCGTCTTCCTCCCAGATCACAGTGATTTGAGAGTACAGTTTAGTCTTATTCAGTCTGAAGTTTGGTGTTTTATGCTAAACTCCTCGAAATTCCTTGCATTACGCTATTTTCACTCTCGCTTCCCTTGATTAGCCTTTTCATCACTTCTACTACTTGTCTAGTCCCCCGATCTTGTGTCCGAACATATCTGCGCACTCAAAATTCCTCGAAACCTCTTCGAAAAATATCGCAATGTCTCGAAAAGCATTGCAACACCTCGCAAATCATCGCAACCCCTCGAAAATCATTGCAAGTCCTCGAAACACATTCTTTTAGCCTCGAACTGCTTCAACAAGCAGTTGTTTCATGACTATTTGACGGTTGGTCTAACAGGTGACATCTAGAGGGCCTTGCATCCTTCCTCGGACTCATGTTATACCATCTGAAGCCATTTTGTGGGTTTTGTTTGGGTTTCCAGGTTGAGCATCATCAATGAACCCGGTCCAATCACAGCTCCTGTGGTTCAGCCATCGATTTTGTCCATGGCTCCATCAGCAGAACCAGTAGCCCTTCCCACTCCAACCACTGCAACACCATCTATATCCTCTACTGTGACCAATCCAGCTTCATCCAATATAGCACCATCGATAGCTTCGCAGACAACTTTGAATTCACAATCCATGCCGAATTCACAACCACTCGTGAGTTCACAACCCCCAATTCATCCTTATGCCGCAGCTTTGGAGACACTTACTTACCCCCTCACAAACAAAACTTCGCCTCTACTAGTAAAGGTAAAGAACAAGATGGTCCTTCATACCACACTGTAGCTCCCATTCAGAATAACCCCATTGCCCAGGACATATTCTTGCTGATAGGTCGTCTTCTCAGCTCAAGGACCGATTCAACACTTTAGCATCATTCTAATCACATCAGCTAACTCCTATGACATCCCAGACGCAGTGCAACATACTCTATCGATCATGATATCATATCGACCACATTGAAACATCACCAGTGACATTGATAGTATCAAAAGACCACATCACACAACCTTAGGACTACCCCAAAAGTCCCTAAGATTCCCCTACACGACCACCGAACATCCCCAACCAACTTCGAACAAGCCACAACTGCGATCGACCATTGTCAACCATTGTTGAGCATCATTGATCGATATCAAGAAACTACGAGCAACATTGGGTGCCGCCTTCGTTATCTAAATGGTGGAAGACCATGCACTAGGATGTATTCCAACTCGTGTTCAAACCTGCTGATCATAGGTCAGCTTCATTCCAAGTCCCTATCGTGCACAGAACCTGCTGGACGCATTATTGCAAGACTTAGCGCAGTTTATACACAAAGGACAGTCTCTTTTAGTTCTTTCCCTTTATTACTCTTTCATCATATGATATATATATCTTTCTTGTTTGGATTCCAGTCTCCTTTATGGCCTTGTGCCTTAACTCATATCTTTTGCCTCATCTTCTACACATGTTTCTCATTCCATTTTAGGAAGTTTCTTTAAAACATATAAAACTCTGTAGTATCTACTTGAAAATAACAAGAAATTGTCTTCACATATCGTCTCGTATACAGTTCTAAGCATCCGATCAGCTTTCTAAAACAATCTAAGTCTCTGTGGGTTTTCTCGATCGACGAGAAACCTCCACAATCGTCGCATCCTCGATCCTCCCTCGATCCTCTTGTCATTAGTTCTAGCAACCCTTCCAACACTTCATAGCGGTTTGCCGCACCCTTTGTATACCATCGACCTATCGGAAGGTCCCCATAATTCACATATCGACCATCAACGATAAAACTCATTTGCCGTCGATCTCATCGATCGCCCTCGATATCGATCGATACTCAATCGGACCACGACAAATGTCTTCGTCTCGCATAACACTACCTTCACGACTAGTAATCTTCTCAGAGGTTTGACCACAAACTTTCGGAACATCTCGCAACCCTCCTCTGACTCGTTGCAAACATCATCGATTGCCTCATCAGCAGTTCTGGTGGTTTTCCTGGGTTGAGCATCATCATTGCATTCGATGAAAATACCAATCGTCACTCTTACTATGGAAGAACTTCTTTCGTTATCACCCGAAGTTCATATGAAATGGAAGGAACAGCTAACACCACATCATATTCTGAATCAGGATGGAAATAATGCAGGGCACCTCATCAATGAAGAGGTACTTATGATCAACGACCTGTATGAAACTTATATCAGCTCTCTTCGAATCGGCGACATTCCAAAACCCTTCATCGCTGCGAAGGAATCTCACTTGATCAGATCAGTTATGATGAATGTCAATGGTAAAAACCCTGTCGAAAGTGTAGTTGACCTGGGTTCTTTGATTATTGCTATGTCCGAAGAA
Organism: Tricholoma matsutake; assembly: GCA_026075535.2. Lineage (NCBI taxonomy): Eukaryota > Fungi > Basidiomycota > Agaricomycetes > Agaricales > Tricholomataceae > Tricholoma > Tricholoma matsutake. The sequence continues at coordinate 6,775,141 of AP026543.1, read as the reverse complement.
GTCTGCCATGAACTAGGTCTTGCAGATGATCCTTCCATCCACATTCCACTTCAATCAGCTAATGGTGGCATTGACAAAAGTCTAGGACTAGCATGAAATGTTCCTTGCAAAGTTGGCACAATCACCATCTATATGTAGATTCATATAATCCGAAACCCTGCCTACGACATACTACTTGGTTGACCCTTTGATGTAGTCACCAAAAGCGCCGTCAAAAACTGGGGTGATGAATCTCAGACAATTACTATCTATGATCCTAACTTGACAAGATCATCTACTATCCCTAGTGTTTAAAGGTCCAGTCCATAGGACCGAAAAAAAGACCGAAACTGAACTGAACTGGACCGATTAGGACCGGACCAGTGGTCTATTTATGGTCCAGTCTTTTTTGGTCCAGTTGCTGGTCTTTCATTTTGAAAAATATAGTAGGACCGATAAAAAACCGGTTTCAACCGGTTTTATGTCCCAACGCATGTTGGACCTTACTCCCATACCTATTTACTTCATTTTCGGTCCCTGGATCATCAGAAACGGTCAAGAATTGGTTGAGATATGACCAAAAACATTTTTGAATGATTATTTTGTTGTATAAGAACAACTTTGATTACATTACTTATTACCTGAGCTATAATTTTTTTGATACAGCCATATGACATCATAAAAATGACAAAAACACACCTAACCATCTGTACCATGTGATTTTATTCACTTAACAGCCAAAATGAGTTGCAGCTACAAACTACAAATTACAAACTACAAGCCACAACTTGAATGCATGTCCTCTTGGTTTTGGTCATATCTCAGTCAAATCTTGACGGAATTGCTTAAATATTGGATCAGTCTATGGAGAACTACAATATCTATCCATTAATGTGATATATATGATATAATGGTCATATTTGTTGAGATACATATGGGTTATTTGGTATGATAAATTTTACGACAAAAAACCGGTCCGAACCGGTCTTTTTTTGGTCCACAGACCGATTAGGACCGGTCCTAAAGGGTCCGGTTGCGGTCCCCCAATATTTGGGTCGGTCCTAGACCGGTTGTGGTTGCTGGTTGCCCCATTTGGAAGTCAAAAACCGGACTGGACTGGACCTTTAAACACTAACTATCCCAACCTTTCCTAGAGCCACGAAACACCGAAAAGTAGTTCGGGAGGATTTTCGTTACTAGAGGATAATATATTGGAGACTAAACAGTGTGCATTCATCATTTCTTTTTACCATTTAAACTCTTCTATATTTATCGAATGCACTGCAAACATTCCCGACTTTGAATCCTTGCCTTCTTTGAATGCCACTACTACTTTGGATATTATCACCCATCTCTATTTGACAGCTAGTGAACAGTATGTTACATTTTTATTGGCCTCAATGGCCCCCTCTATGCCAGATTCATCTAGATATTCCACATCCTATCTATCCTCTGACTCTCTATATCCTGCCTTTGCAGCCACTAAAAAGAAGTACAAGCCTGTCGCATTGAAAGTACGACCAGTCATCACTGACCTGCCTGATCGATTTCACATTACTCGCACGATCACAGGGAATTTTCTCAAAGAAATGCTGAAACTTAATTCTAAACCTCCAACATTTTCGCCATCTTCCCGATACAACCTCAAACAAAAAACGATTATCGATAATAATCATCCTGGCAATTTCCTTTGGTCGGAGGAGAGAAAACTCATCCACAATTTTATTTGAAATCACGAAACCAGTTTCACATGGACTGAACAAGAATGAGGAAGTTTTCACCCTGACTTCTTCCCTCCAATTGAATTCCCAGTTATTCCACACACCCCATGGATCGAACAAAACATTCCTATCCCACCAGGGATTTACGAAGAGGTTTGTGCCATGCTCAAGAAGAAAATAGAAGCAGGTGTTTATGAACCATCAAACTCATCTTATAGGTCGCATTGGTTTTGTGTCACGAAGAAAGACGGCAAAGCACTTCGCTCAGTTCATGGTCTCGAACAACTCAACAAAGTCATTCTACAGCACTCAGGCATCGCTCCAATCCCTGAACATCTGGCTGAACAGTTCGGAGGACACTGATAGGTCCACTGTGCGCTCTAAGCTCTGGGAACATCTCCAGAGGCATCAACACATCAAAATGCATGCTCCCAACCCCTACAAACCCTGTGACACCGCTCCGAAACTACTTTGATTGACTTTGAACGATCTCAAACAACTTTGAACAATATCGCAGCACTTCAAACGCCTTTGGCTGCCATACACCAATCGCACCGCCCTTCAGATACATGCAGCACACCTGGTAAGAGTTAGTGCATTGCATATTGAGCACCACCAGACATGAGGAGATACAACGACGGGATTATAGGACGTGATTGTGGTGCTTTGACACCTTGATGATATATTGGATCAATGGGGACAGGTACCAGTGATAAATCATGTCTCTAGACATTTCCCTTCTTATTGTCTTTCATTTATTCTATGATTTGCAAAGATTCTCTATTGTTTTATATCTTGCCTCATGTATTCCTCATGTTTTATTTCCTTTTTAGTATCACTTCTCCCAAACATATATAGCCTTGTACTAGCTACTTAGAAGAGCAGAATACATCGTCCTCTCACACCAATCATCTGATTTAAGAGCTATTCTCTTGAGTCCAAGCATCTCAACTTAGTCTCGAAATTCAGTGTTTTACGCCAAATTTCCTTGAACTCCTCGTACTAGCTTCTTGGAACTATCGCATATTGTCTATCCTCTCTAGACACCTTTCTACATCCTCATAGTCTATCCTCAGCCACTGTCGAAGGCATCTTCATCTTCTATAAAGGCCTTTGAACTTTATTGCACCTCTTTGAACTTCATCGCACCTCATCGCACCTCTTTGAACTTCATCACACCTCATCGCACCTCTTCAAACTTCATTAAATCTCCCTCGAACGTTATCACAGCACTTTGTATGCCCTCGATTGTTATCAAACTTCTCTCGAACATCATCGCAGTGCTTCGAATACTTTCAAACCTCATCAAACCTCTTTGCACCTCTTCGAACTTCATCGCACCACATCACACCTCTTCACACACCCTTTAGAGTCGTTTTCATACCCCTGGTTTACAGTGGTGATATTTAGTACCACCTTGCAACCTTCCTCTAACTAGTGTTATACCATTTGAGCCCTTATTGTGGGTTTTGTTTGGGTTTCCTGGTCAAGTATCATCATTTTGGAGCCCACCACGAGGGGTTTCTAAATGATTTCATCGCCTAATCCATCTCGAATCTCCCGGCTTAGGCCAACACAAGCTAGAAACCTACAAATCAACACTCATCACGCCTTCGAATCTCTCGAACAATCAGGAGATATTCTTATACCTGTTTCCGAAGCAGAATCGACTCATCGTCGACTATTCCCTTCACCAATATCATCGCCCTCAACATCATCTTCTACTTCTTTGTCTTTGTCATCTACATCTTCATTCATCCTTCCAACAACTTCGACTCCTCTACCATCATTCACACAAGTTTTAACCCCTACTCCTAGAAACATTGCATTCATGACTACGCAAGCAACGATGCCAGCTCGTGGTCATTCCACGGCTCCAAAATTTGACCCTACCCAGCTGCGAGAACTTCGCAGATACTTTAATGAACTTGAATTGCTTTTATTGGCGTGCAATGTCACAAACTCAGAGGATATGAAGAAGCACGCTTGTTGCTACCTCAATATCGACACTTCCGAACTCTGGGAATCAATTCCAGAATACGATGCCAGCATTTCATTCCAGAACTTTCACATCGCGATTAACCAACTGTACCCCAGTTCCAAAGACAATCAGAAATGGTCAATTTTGGACATGGACAAACTCGTCGGTGAACAACTTCACATAGGTATTTACAACACGAGCAATTTGGGATTATACTATCGGTCATTCTATAACATTACAAAGTTTCTATCTACTAAAGGCAGGATTTCCGATGTGGAACAAAGCAGAGCCTTCGTCCGGGGTTTCCAACCAGGCTTATGGGCTAGAATCGCTCGATGACTTGAACTAAAATTCCCTGATCACTACCCCGACAACCCCTACCCACTTGACGATATTCATGCAGTGGCAAAATTCGTTTTAGCAGGATCTATTGGCTTGGATTTGACATCGCTACTTAGTTTGCATTCTTCAGCACCTTCGGCAATCCCAACAACATCGACATCTTTGCCCCAAATTAAATTGGAAGACCTTATGGCAATCCTCAAGAAATTTGCAGCCACTCTTGTAACAGCTTTAGCAGGTTCGAAGACCACAAACACTACTTGACCTAACAGCAGATTTCATTTGGACCAGCTTGAAACATTAGTTTGCATCTTTTGTGGGCTTACAGGACATTTCATTAGTGACTGCTTGGTTTGCCAGTCTTATATCAATGAAGGAAAGTGTAAGAAGAACACCGAAGGCAAAATTGTTCTCCCAAATGGTCAATTCACTCCTCGAAGCATCCCCAGTTGTTTTATCAAGGACAGGATTGACGAATGGACTCAACAAAACCCTCCATCTAACCTTACCCCTTCGCTAATGTATAATATTGCACCTTCAACAGTTTCTTCGACACCATCCAGGGGTGTTTACCAAATTGACGACTTATCCACAATGGCCGAAGATCATATCGCACAACTCGAACAAGAGATATATGCTTTGCGAAGTGGTAGACCTTTTATGTGAACTGATCCGAATGTGCCAGCAGCTCCTACCTCACGGCCCTCAATCCTTGTGATGGTCAAACGATTCATCCCACAACTACTGGCACCATCCAACCCACCTACTTCGAATACAGCACCATCTTCAACCTCTGAGCAATCATCGCAACCGGTAATACATCCCTACAACAGCGCTAAGGAAAACTCGTACCTACCTCCTCACGAATGCAACTTTGCATCGACAGGCAAAGCGAAAGACAGCCCATCATACCATACCCAAGCTCCCATTCAAAAGGACAAAATCACCGAAGACATCTTCACTCGATCGATGAAAACACTGATTATCACTCTAACCCCCAAAGAATTACTTTCGCTATTGCCCGAATTTCATGCGAAATGGAAAGAACAGGTCACTGTGCATCATACCCAACAACCTGAAGGAAATAACGCTACGAATCTCCTTCACAATGACATATTCGTAATTGATGACCCTTACAAAACCTATATTAGCAATCTTTGCCCTGGAGAAATGCCCGAACCTTTTATCGCAGTGAAGGAATCACATTCTATTAGATCAGTTATTATGAATGTCAACAGAAGAAATCCAATCGAAAGCGTAGTTGATCTGGGTTCATCAATCATTGTGATGTCAGAAGAAGTCTGTCACAAACTTGGTCTCGCATACAATCCTTCAATACACATCCCTCTGCAATCAGCTAATGGTGGTATTGACCAGAGTCTAGGTTTGGCATGGAACGTACCTTGCAAAGTTGGTAGCATCACTCGCTATATGCAGATACACATCATCCACAATCCAGCATACGACATTCTGCTTGGACGACCATTTGATGTTCTCACAGAGAGTACAGTCAAGAATTATTGAAATTAAGTGCAGACAATAACTATATTTGATCTGAACTCGACACAATCCTGCGCTATTCAGACTATTCCCCGATCTAATTGATGAAGAAGAGTAGTTTGCGAGGATTTTCACAACTAGAGGATAAAATCTCGGAGAATAACCAGTGCGCCCTCATTATTTCTTTCAACCATTCTAATTCCTCTATAACTATCAAGTACACTGCGATTATTCCCAATATTGACTCCTTGAACTCTTTGAACCCTTTTTCCTTTTCTTCAATCCTTGCGAACTTATATTTAACGGCTAGTCGCCAGTATGCAACGTCTTTATCGGGCCCGACAGCCACCTTTATGCACGACTTCACTATCATTTCCCCTCCCCACGTCTCATCAACTGACTCTCTATACCCAACCTTTGCAGCATCGAAGAAGAAATACAAACCAGTCACACAGAAAGTTTGGCCAGTTATTACTGAACTACCCGATCAATTTCGCATCATTCAAACAATCACTGGCGACCCCCTCGAGCAAATGCCAAAACTCAATCCTCACCCCCCATCGTTCATCCCTTCTCCCCAATATACACTTGAACGCAAAGCTATTATCAATAAAAACCATTCTGGCAATTTTCTATGGCCAGAAGAATGAAAGCTTATGCACAATTTTATTCAAAATCATGAAACGGGTTTCACATGGACCAAACAAGAATGAGGAAGCTTTCGCTCTGACTTCTTTCCTCCTATAGAATTCCCTGTTATTCCTCACACTCCATGGGTCAAACGTAATATCCCTATACCTCCTGGTCTGTATGAACAGATCTGCGAGATGCTAAAAAAGAAGATAGAAGCAGGAGTATATGAGTCGTCGAACTCATCATATCAGTTGCGATGGTTTTGCGTTGCAAAGAAAGATGCGAAATCACTTTGAATTGTTCACAGTCTTGAGCCTCTTAATCAAGTAATGATACAGCACTCTGGCATCATCCCAATCCCTGAGCATCTAGCCGAACAATTTGGTGTATGCACTTGCAGTGGAATGTTGGACTTATATGTTGCATTCGACAAAAGGAAAGTCACAGAATCATCTCGAGATCTAACGATGTTTCAGATGCCTTTCGGAGCGCTTTGAATCGTCACCCTACCGATGGGTTGGATGAACTTGGTCCCAATCTTACATGACGACGTAACATTTATCCTACAACCCGAAATCCCTCATATCACCATCCCTTACATTGATGACACACCAGTTAAGGGTCCAAAATCAGAATATCAAACTATCGGAGGATCTTACGAGGCGATTGCCGATAATCCAGGCATTCGACGCTTCGTTTGGGAGCATTTCAGGAATCTAAATTGTATAGTCCAACGCATGAAGTATTGCGGAGGAACCTTTTCTGGTCTGAAACTTTACCTTTGCATTTCTGAAATAATCGTTCTAGGTCATCGATGCAATATTGAAGGTCGTATGGCCAATCCCACTTGCATCGCAGCAGTTAGCAAATGGGGGCCTTGTCAAAGTCTTACCAAAGTCAAGGCATTTCTAGGAACCATTGGAGTTTGTTGTATTTTTATTTGAAACTTTGCTCAACATGCTACAGCTCTAATACACCTTACGCAAAAAGATGTCCCTTTTGATTTTGGACCAAAACAAATCGCAGCACAGGAAGACCTGAAGCAAGCATTGATCAATTCCCCAGCAATTCACGCTATCGACTATTCATCCGACACCCCAGCTATCCTATCCATCGATACTTCATACATTGCTATTGGCTTCTTTCTCATGCAATGCGATCCCGACAACCTTCAAAAACGATATTACAGTCAATTCAGATCGATCACACTTAACAACTGCGAATCCCAGTTTTCGCAAGCGAAACTCAAACTTTACGGTCTATATCGCGCTCTTGGAGCACTTCAATTGTACCTAATAGGGGTCCGAAACCTCATTGTCGAAGTTGATGCAAGGTATATCAAAGGCATGCTCTCGAACCCTGATATTGCACCCAGTGCTAGCATAAATCAATGGATCATCTCGATCCTTACTTTTCATTTCACATTGGTTCATGTCGCAGGTACACATCATGGTCCAGACGGACTTTCAAGACATCCTCCACAAGATGAAGATGATCAGTTCAATAACGAAAATGATTTTGGAGACTGGATCGACCGTCTTCACGGTTTCGTACACCAAATCAATCCCATTACGACTCGACCTTTCACTTCCTATCGAGTTTCGACACTCTCCCTCTCTTCAGATCTCAGTAAGGGGGAGGATCTGACCTACAATGATGTCACACGAACAAACAATGCGAAAAAGGAAGATGAAAGATTAATTCGTGTTCAAAAATGGTTAGAGGTTTTGGTATGACCTCCAGATTTATCAGATTCCAAATACGCTACCTTCATTCGATATTGCACCGAATTCTTCTTAGATTGTGGCAAACTTTGGAGGAAAGACTCACATGGAGCTCACAAAATCATTCTAATTCCCGAACGTCATCTCAAAGTCATTTGTGCAGCTCACAATGATATCGGACACAAAATGGTCTTTGTGACAAAAGCCATTATTTTTCTACGATTTTGGTGGCCTAACATGAAAGCAGACATTGCATGGTATATTCGCACTTGCCACCTGTGCCAGGTACAACAAACTCGAAATCTCCTTATTCCACCTACCATCGCCACACCCGCACCTTTATTCGGCAAAGTCTACATCGATACCATGCAAATGCCTCCCTTGAGCAGATTCAAGTATATCGTACAAGGTTGATGTTCACTAACAACTTATCCCGAGTGGCGAAACCTTCAACAAGAAAATGCCACGACCCTTGGGGACTGGATCTTCGAAGATATCATTTGTAGATGGGGTTCGCTATACAAAATCGTGAGCGATAACAGATCAGCATTCATCACAGCATTGGAGTACCTTTCGAATTAACCACATTCGAATTAGCAGCTACAACTCTCGTGCGAATGGAATTGTTGAACGAGCTCATTTCGATATTTGACAATTGTTATTCAAAGCAGTCGATGGAGATCAGAGCAAATGGTTGGCTGGAGCACACTTAGTGTTCTGGGCAGAACAAGTTACGATTTGTAGATGCATGGGTTGCTCTCCTTACTTCACAATTACAGGATCACACCCCCTAATCCTGCTCAACATCTCTGAAGCAACATACTTGCAACCCCCGCCCAATTCTATCTTATCGACAACCGATCTCATTGCTCGAAGAGCAATCGCCCTACAGAAACGCTCAGCCGACCTCAAAATTCTCTATTCGAAAGGCTATACTGCTCGACTCGAAGCTGCAAAATGTTTCGAAGTCGTTCACAAACAAATGATGCACAACTACAACTTTGAAAAAGGTGACCTGGTCCTACTTCACAACACGCAAATCGAGAAATCCCTCAATCGCAAGATGCAACCTCGATATTTAGGCCTGCTCATCGTCATTGATCAAAACTATGGAGGAGCCTACATCATCTGTGAACTCGATGGATCAGTATATCATTGACCAGTCACAGCTTTCCAACTCCTTCCCTATTTTGCACGAAAATCAATTCCCCTACCGCCAAACTTCCTCAATATTGGCTCTGAAAGACTCGAAAAACTTCGAAACACTTTGAACGTTGATGAAGATATTCCTGAAGACCTTCCGGACTTCGAAGACGAATAATTATCCCCTTTCGTTGTTTGCGATCGCTTTCCTATGACCTCAATTTCTTTTAGTGTACAATACAAGTCGCGATATCGCATTATAGCATGGTTGTGCAAACTCCAAAAGGGTTTTTTGGCCATGATGATCTACTGAGCCTTTCCCATATTTTTTTTTTTTTTCTTTTCTTCTTTCTTTTCCTTCTTACTTTTCTTATCGCTACTTTTGAGACTCACAAAAAAAAAAAATCTAAGTTATAAAACAGAAAGAACGACACAATCTACTACTCTTCCAACATCTCTTCCACCACTTCTATTTGCCTGCACAAAACCTCCATCTCGACCTTCAACTCCGCCAACCTCGTCACCAGATATCGCCAATGAGTCATGATCTCCTCATCGACATCCTCACCCTCTTTGAAACTATGCGATGCTTTTGCTTTTGCCTTTCCCTTTTCCTTCAACGACTTCTTTTTCTCCTTCAATGGTTTTGAAGGGCCTTTGACCAGTTCAATGTTGGCGATGGGACCCACAACGCGAATTTGAGGTACTTTTGATCTGAAAATAGGTTAGCATACACTACGAGATTATATTGAATGAATTTCATACCTGGTTTTGGGTGCAAATCCGGTTTCGCAACCCCAAATCATCTCGCCTTGCCTTTGCGAAGTCCCCGCCTCGAGACCCCTTCCCAGTAGCAACCCTGCGCTGCCTGAGTGCACTTTGTGCACTTTGGGGCTCCCTCCTTGACAATGCATGATGGCTGGAATATCATTCTAGCACATCGATTGCACTACAACATTGATTAACACTCCAAAAACCCTTCGAAAACAGAGCAAAAACTCACCAGGCCTTTGAAGTCGAGAAGTCTGCCCTCAGTGAACCTCCTCCGCTTGCCCTCTACCCCATCCTCGACAATCTCATCCTCATCATCCTCACCTCCCTCGATCTCCACTACCTTACGCTTCCCAATCCTGATTATCGGCAATCCTCCCAGATCTTCTTCCTTGTCCTCCTCTCCAGCCTCTAGCCTCTCGATTGCTTGCGCCTCTGCTGCAAGCTCCATGTTTTGTCACTGCAGTTCCTCCTTTGACAAACTTCTAGCACAAAACTCAGCAAGGGCTGCATTTCGAGTGTCTACTAATGCCCCCCTCTGAGCCTCGATCTTCACCTTCTTTGCATCTTCCTCTGCCCTGCAAGCCTCCTCCTCCTCCTCCTGAACCCATCTCACTTCCCCTTCCCTTCGCTCTCGCTCTACCTGCTCACTCAGATCTGCAAATAAAAAGTCTTCCTTCCACAAAAGCCATTCACATCGAGCTATCAGTTTGAAAAACTCGAAAACCTCATTGACGACCTGTTGCACGGTCGAGTCACATTCCTCGCCCAAACCATCTGCCAATTTGTCGTATTCTGCCTGAACATATCACGTTAGAATCTGAATATCAAATTGGAATCGGAAACTTACCATCTTCTCACAAAAACCTTTCCCCCACACTTTGAAGTTGAGGTCTTCAGCGACACCACGATTGGGCATCGATTTGGCATATTTGAGGATTTCAGTGTTGAGTTTGGTGAGAAGAGACATGATGAAAAAAATAGTGTCGAAGGTTTGGAGAGGTGACAAAGAAGAACGAGAGGTTTTTCGAGTTTTGTTCACAATTTCAACACAATCACGCAGTTCTCACATGACTCCAATCGGCTGACTGGGACAGTCAGGATTTCAGTAAGGGGGAGGATGATAGGTCCACTGTGCGCTCTAAGCTCTGGGAACATCTCCAGAGGCATCGACACATCAAAACACATGCTCCCAACCCCTATGAACCCCATGACACTGCTCCGAAACTACTTTGATCGACTTTGAACAACTTCAAATGATCTCGAACAACTTCAAATGATATCGCAGCACTTCAAACGCCTTTGGCCACTGTACACCAATTGCACCACCCTTCGGATACATGCAGCACACCTGGTAAGAGTTAGTCCATCGCATATCGAGCACCACCGGACACAAGGAGATACAACGATGGGATTCTAGGACACGATTGTGGCGCTTTGACACCTTGATGATATATTGGATCAATGGGGACAGGTACCAGTGATAAATCATGTCTCTAGACATTTCCCTTCTTATTGTCTTTCATTTATTCTATGATTTGCAAAGATTCTCTATTGTTTTATATCTTGCCTCATGTATTCCTCATGTTTTATTTCCTTTTTAGTATCACTTCTCCCAAACATATATAGCCTTGTACTAGCTACTTAGAAGAGCAGAATACATCATCCTCTCACACCAATCGTCTGATTTAAGAGCTATTCTCTTGAGTCCAAGTGTCTCAACTTAGTCTCAAAATTCAGTGTTTTACGCTGAATTTCCTTGAACTCCTCATACTAGCTTCTCGAAACTATCGCATATTGTCTATCCTCTCTAGACACCTTTCTACGTCCTCATAGTCTATCCTCAGCCACCATCAAAGGCATCTTCATCTTCTATAAAGGCCTTCAAACTTTATTGCACCTCTTCGAACTTCATCGCACCTCATCACACCTCTTCGAACTTCATTAAATTTCCCTCAAACATTATCGCAGCACTTTGTATGCCCTCAATTGTTATCGAACTTCTCTCGAATGTCATTGCAGTGCTTCAAATACTTTTGAACCTCATCGAGCCTCTTCGCACCTCTTCGAACTTCATCGCACCACATCGCACCTCTTCACACACCCTTTAGAGTCGTTTTCATACCCCTGGTTTACAGCAGTGATATTTAGTACCACCTTGCAACCTTCCTCTAACTAGCATTATACCATTCGAGCCCTTATTGTGGGTTTTGTTTGGGTTTCCTGGTCAAGTATCATCAATGCGCTTGTGGAGGAATGCTAGACCTCTACGTTGCCTTTGACAAACAAAAAGTAGCTGAATCATCTCAAGACCTGACTACATTTCAAATGCCTTTTGGAGCACTTCACATCGTCACTTTACCCATGGGTTGGACCAACTCCATGCCCATCATGCATGATGACATTTTGTGTATCCTACAACCCAAGATTCCCCACGTCATGATCCCCTACATTGATGATGCACCCATTAAAGGTCCAAAATCATGCTACTCACTCCCGGGAGGAGGTTATGAAACTATTTTGCAGAACCCAGGAATTCATCGTTTTGTTTGGGAACACTTCGAAAATCTCAACCAAGTAGTCCAACATATGAAATATTGTGGAGGGACTTTTTCAGGACCCAAGCTATTTCTTTGCATCCCTGAAATTACTGTCTTAGGACATCGTTGCAACATTGAAGGTCATATGGCTGACCCAACTCGAATCAATGCAGTCAGCAAATGGGGACCTTGTCAAAGTCTCACTGAAGTAAAAGCCTTCTTAGGAACCATAGGGGTTTGTCATATTTTCATACAGAATTTTGCTAAACGAGCAGCGGCTCTTATCAACCTCATGCATAAGGACGTTCCATTCAAATTCGGTACAACACAAATAGCAGCACAAGAAGATCTTAAACTCGCTCTCATCACTTCTCCCGCAATTCATGCGATCGACTACACCTCGAATGCACCCATCATCCTCTCAGTTGACACTTCGCACATTGCAGTTGGATTTTTCTTGGCTCAGTGTGACCCCAAAAATCTTCATAAATGCTATTACAGTTGTTTCAAATCTATCACGCTCAATGCCCATGAATCTCACTTTTTGCAACCCAAACTAGAGCTCTACGGACTCTATTGTGCCCTTGGCGCACTTTGACTGTATGTTATCGGCATGATTTGGCATACGAAATCTCATTGTCGAAGTTGATGCCAGATACATTAAAGGTATACTAGTGAATCCCGACATCGCACCAAGTGCAAGCATTCCTCAATGGATTGTATCCATCCTTACCTTCCATTTTATGCTTGTACATGTCGCCAGAATGCATCATGGCCCAGATGGACTTTCACGACGTCCTCTACAGAATGGAGATGATGCACAACCAAATGATGGATCCTTTGAAGATTGGATCGACCAACTGCATGGTTTTATTCATCAAATCAACCTGCTCACAACTCACCCATTCCCATCACATTCGCTCCAATCAACATTCACCCTACCTTCACATATCAGTAAGGGGGAGGACATAACTTACAAAGATGTCCCTCGTTCCAAAAATGCCAAAAGAGATGACAAACGACTTCTTCGCATTCGAAAATGGCTCAAAGATTTACAACGGCCACCAGACCTCTCTGAAGCAGACTACAGCACCTTCATGCGATATTGTACTGAGTTCTTCATAGATTCTGGAAAACTTTGGTGAAAAGATTCACAAGGAGCCCACAAGATCATCACTATCCCTGAACGCCGCCTCAACATTGTTCGAGCTGCTCACGATGACATTGGTCACAAGATGGTATTTGCTACGAAAACCCTTGTTGCACTCCGATTTTGGTGGCCCAATATGAAAGCCAACATCGCATGGTACATTTGTTCTTGCCACCTATGCCAACTTCAACAAACCCAAAATCTGCTTATTCTGCCCACAGTGGCAACACCAGCACCACCTTTTGGCAAAGTCTACATCAACACGATGCAAATGCCCCCATCAAACAGATTCAAATACATCATTCAAGGGCAATGTTTGCTAACAGCCTATCCAGAATGAGTCATGGCTGGCATTATTGTTAACAATCTATCGGTGTTAGTCGATAGGCCATTGTGCACAGTACCGATGGTTTTATTACAATGACATTGTAATAGATATCCAATAGATGTAGTAGATGTTATTGTTAATGATTGTTAATGATTGTAGATGGTACCACAACCAACTGTAATACATTGTTAATGGTATTGGGGCCCATTGTAATATGTTGTTAATCATTGTAAATGGTACTGGCATCCATTGTAACACATTGTTAATCATTGTAAATGGTACTGGCATCCATTGTAATATACATTGTTAATCATTGCAAATGGTATACTGGCACCCATTGTAATACATTGTTAATTGTTGTAAATGGTACTGGGGCCCATTGTTAATCATTGTGAATGGTACTGGCATCCATTGTAATACATTGTTAATTGTTGTAAATGGTACTGGGGCCCATTGTAATACATTGTTAATCATTGTAAATGGTACTGGCATCCATTGTAATACATTGTCAATTGTTGTAAATGGTACTGGCATCCATTGTAATACATTGTTAATTGTTGTAAATGGTACTGGGGCCCATTGTTAATCATTGTAAATGGTACTGGTATCCATTGTAATACATTGCTAATAGTTGTAAATGGTACTGGCATCCATTGTAATACATTGTTAATTGCTGTAAATGGTACTGGGGCCCATTGTAATACATTGTTAATCATTGTAAATGGTACTGGCATCCATTGTAATACATTGTCAATTGTTGTAAATGGTACTGGCATCCATAGTAATACATTGTTAATCATTGTAAATGGTACTTGTGTCTATTGTAATACATTGTTAATGATGCTGGGGCCCATTGTAATATATTGTTAATAGTTGTAAATGGTACTGGCACTCATTGTAATACATTGTTAATCATTGTAAATGGTACTGGTGTCTGTTGTAATACATTGTTAATGATGCTGGGGCCCATTGTAATATATTGTTAATCATTGTAAATAGTGCTGGGCCCATTGTTAATCATTGTAAATGGTACTGGGGCCTATTGCTAATTTTGTTAACTGAACATCAGTCATCTAATTCAAATGGATCATAATTTTCATCCTTTTCAACTTCTTCATCCTCCATCTCATTCTCCTCCTCTTCATCCTTCTCCTGATTGCTTGATCCATTACTTTCTGGATTATCCATAGTCTTGGATTTCAAGGGATCTATTGCATTAGAATTTTTGTTAGTGATCAAATGGCTATACCAGTGACCCCATTCTGTTTCCATCTTGTTGGCTTGCATATAAGGCAGCCATGCCTTTGCAAAGCTCTCAGCCAAAGCTTTGCAAAAAAATGCTTGCTTTTGTGCATATGCAGTAACTCCATGGATAATGGCATTTTTGGCTGTGAGAAGACCAGGCTCAAGCTGAAGCCACCAGGATGCCTTCCACTCATAATATACGATTGACTGGCACATTTCCTCTTTGAGTAACTCAACCTCCTCCTCCCATCGCATCTTTCTTGCCTGAGATTTAGACCATTCTACATGCATTCCTTCATCCAAAATCTGCTCCGAGGCATCCACTTCAGTCTCTGTTGCTGGCCTTGGCACCAGCCAAATCCACGAGATTTCAAAGTGGCCTTTTCTCATGTCCAGTTCATCAGACATCTCCATAGAAAAATCCATCCTCCCTGGTCCATGAACATCAGACTCCTTAAGCTCTTTTAGTCTGGTGTTCCATTCACCCATTGGATCAGCTGCAAGCAAGCAAGTATGTGCAGCAGAGTAACACAGCATTGAAAGTTTTATATGATGGTTGAACCAATTGAACAAGGTGCGCATCCGAGTATTTGGGCAATTTCCAGTTCCACTGATGTTGACTTTTTTAAATTGCCAGAAGCCTGAGATAACATGCAGATAATGCTGTATATCGGCTAAAGCATCATCAGCTTGTGCAATATGCAAGCGGACTTCACATGATAGACATTTAGCAAAAGCCAGAGAAGGTTGTTGATTTGGTAGAAGTGATGAGGGAAGGAATAATGGTGTGGCCTTGGCTGTGGGTGATTCTTTGCTTGATTGTATCTCTGATAAAAGATTGGTATAAATCACTGAAACAAGGGAACCAGTTGAAGGAAGATAGGCCAACTGGATCTCTCACCAAAGATTGATATGCATCATAAGAATGCGGTGCTTTTCTTCTAAATCTGCCAGCTGGGTTTGTGTCTTGTACTTTTTCAAAACTTTAATGTCATATGTGATGATGCGCCTTGACTCAAACAAGTTAGAGAAGATATTACCCAAACAAATTACAATTACATACTGCCGTTCTTCAAGTTCTAGTCCAGTTGTAAGAAAAGTTGTTAAACTTGTCTTATGAGTTGCAACTTCTCCCAGAGCAGCTGAAGTTGATTCTTCTTTTGCGAGTTCAAGCCACACATCTTGTACAGTAGTGCTTGCTGAAATGACATTAAAAACCTCATTGCAAGAAGAGGAATTTCTACTTACATCGTCCTGGTTCCAAATATGGATTTGCTTTTGAATGGTCTTCCTTCCAAACATTAATCATTGTTTGCCAGGCAGTAATCGTAGCTGGTCAGAAAGTTGCTGAAAATTGATCAAACAGCTGCTGGTGCTTTGCATGCATTCCAACTGCCTTTTTTAAGTGGCATAAAAATTCTTGACCTATTATAAATATGTAATAGCTTATTGAAGGGGGAAAAAATAAAAAATAAAAAACTTACGGAAAACAAGTATTCTTTGAAAATTCAAACCACCCCATTGATCATTTAAAGTCTCATGACAAGCACCTGGACCCATCTCCCATGTGCTTGGACCCAAGGGACTCGTCCTAGCCCATGTACTCTCAACTTCTTCACCACAAGTATGCCCAACTCCATCCCGAAAGCCAAGTCCAAAATCTGCCTGATAATTGGGACCATGAGCATTGATATGCCAACTAGGGATTCCAAACTTGATAATAGTTCCTTTACTCAGCTGCAGCTCTGGTGGAAACTTGGACATCTGCTCGTTAAATTTTTTGGAGTATTGGCATCCAATATCATAAGTCAAAACAATGCGGGAAATGGCTTCTCCCTTGATTGATGATAATATTATATAGTCAATATTGCAGAATCTATTGGACAATCAGCATCCATTCAGCAAATAATAATCATAGTGCACTGTACCATTCTCCTTTTTGCAGATCACCAACTCCATTTCTTCGAATAAGACCATGGCAGGGACAAATAACAAGTATAACACCAGTAACCTTATATCCTGGTGTTAAATGAACAGCTGACCGCACCAATGCATCATGCTCTGACTGACATGTGTTAACCTTGGAAAATATTAGATCCACTATAAAACTGGCATTAAATACAACATACCTCTGGCTGGTCAATGAAGTTTTTGATAAATGCTTGATAGGCTTCTTCCTCAACAAAATATCCCCACCCAGGAGCAAGTTCTGGATCATTTATTCCATGCTCCTTTAACCACAGTTTAAAGTTTCCATCAACTGCCAGAAATTGTGTATACAAATATCTACAAGTCATATATTAGTGCTGAATCACCATTGAGAATAAAGCTTACTGCTTTGGATCTGTGACATTCCAATTATCAGGTAGGTTTTGTCCAGGATGGGGGCAGGCAGGACATTTGATAGCCAGTTCACCATGTGAAGTCACCTGGGCACCTTCAGAACATTGTCCATGGCCTGATCGTTTGAGCATTAGAAGATGGTGCCATATGCAAACAGCCTGTCGGAACTCAGATAGGCGATCCTAAAAGGGAACTTACAATAAGCATGGCATAATCATCATTAGGAAAATTGAAACCAACAGGGGTTTGATTGAGCTCAAGACTATCTGTGAGGTGAAGGACTGTGTGACAAAAATCATATGCATTTACTTTGGCTTGTAGAGTCAACTCATGGTAGAAATCAAGACAGCGAAATGTAAAGGCATTTTGGGGCCGATTAAATGTTGCTGGAAACCACCCTGCTCACAAAAACTGTATATGATGAGGGACAATTCCATTTTGGTGGCAGTCACAGAAGTCCACTGCAACACGATGAACACCAGACAGGTCTGTTACAGTGAATGCAGGAGGACCATATATTGGTGAAATGCATTTGGCACCACCATGCCCCAGTTGGATGCGAAATCCTGCTTCACGAAGAGAAGACCTGCAAAAATAGAATCCATTCCATTGCTAGGTTCTATCAGTATTGAAAAATCAATAATGGTAATAACTATATTTACCTCAATCCGATGTAGAGGGTGTGAAGCATGGGCAGCAAGCAAACAGCCTCTGCATTGCAGTAAACCACCATCAATGCAATCTAGACATTTCCAGCTGGCATGGATTTGTTGTTGACAACTAGAACAAGTGTCATGGCACAAACAACTAGCCAGACCATCATGCCAAAGCAGCTCAAGTAAACAGGCTTGACGATATGAAAGCCAATCCTGAAGTTTTGTCTACAAATATAATTAAGTACAATGTCATTATAAAGCAATTGTACTCTTACTGTTGTTGTATTCTTTTTCTTGAGTTTAGGCTTTGCAGGAGATACATTGTCACTTTCTGCTGTTTGAATATCGGCAACCAATCCAGAAGTAGAATCCAAGGATGCTGCTTCAGACAAGGGTGTAAAGCAATTATCAGAAGTGGGAGATGCAGATGAAGAATCCATGTCTTGTGTTTGATATCCACAATGACCACTAGCACTAGTTTGTAAAGTGACAATCCGATTTTTCTTTGATGTCACTGCCCCCTCTGTGGTTAAGCCAGATCTGGCAGTTGTAGGTGTACAAAAGGCTGGTTTTGTTCGTTTTGCAGTTGATCCAGCAGATGATACAGAGCTATTGTCTTTCTGCTTCGGTGGCATGGTGGAAAAAGTAACTTGAGCTACACAAAAAAACAAAGACAAACTACACCGACTCAAAGCCCCCCATCTGAGTCACTCCTCTCATCACCCTCCTCTTCATCATCTGACACTATACTCTCTAACATCTCATCTAAAGCTGCCTGCTCCTTAGCATACTTCTTCCAAAGCCCTGGAATCCGATTTGGAGTAATGATAGCAAGCCCAACCTGATTGTAGTGAGAAATGGCATCTGTCTTGGGAGGGTAATCTTGGAGGCTAGTACCATGAAAATGCGAGGGATCCCATGCAACAATTGTATCATTACCTCCTTTGGCCCAAATACTATACTTACAGTTGTAGAAGTGGCCACCCTGATCTTCTCTTAAAGTCCTCGATATTGTCCAGGCAGTAGCAAACTTGTGTGGCTGATTGACCTCCTTATGAACAAACCTAGAAGAGAAACATTGTTAGTCAGGAGAAGCTGTAATATAACTGGTGGTAAATGCCTAGAATAATTTGCAGCCATTGCACCTGAAGGAGGAGCAAGCTCTGCCCATTCAGAATTGAATGATTCTTCTCCAATTTCCAACTCTAACTCCCCTTTAACACTATTCTCCTCAAAGCCCTCAACAATCTTCTTGTTCATCCAATAGATCCCAGTCTCAGCAAGCCAAGTGACAATATCATCTGAGAGCTTGTCGGGAAGTTGTCTGTGAATAAGCATCCACAGAAGAGAGAAGCATGGGCAGTCCTCTCATTGAGATGATTGACAGATTCATCAGACAGCTTCTTTGACTTGATATTTTTGACCCAACCAATTGTAGGCTTGCTTCGTGCTCCAGCAGAAACTCCAGTCTGAACAATGCTGCCTGGATCAGCAAGCTAACAAAAGTTTGAATCAAGATAATGAATATTAGAACAAGATGCTTACTCGCATGCTCTTGCGATACTTTACATTATCTTTGATGATATCTTCCATGCAACAAAGAAGTGCTGGATGGCCAACAAAATTCCGAATGATAACCATCACCAGCTCCTGTGTTCTCTTATCGTAGACAATAACAGTATCCTGCTCTCCAAAATCCCCCTGAAGTTTCTTAGGATCAACAAAAAATAAAGGATATTGCTTGTGCCTGGGATCAGGCTGCTTTCCTGTTTCGATGTACCCCTTCCATCTCTGCTCGATTGCCGAAGATTCCACCATCCAGTGGTATTTGGGTGGATAAGGGGTTTTGAGCTTGGAAACATATACAACTTGAATCTTGCCCAGAAAGGCCGACTTTTCATCATCAGTCCAATCCAAACTGATCGCAAACTGATTGAGGTGCTGAACTGCCTCTTGCTGAATTGGTTCTGCAGGAAGTATTGCTGCCGCTGGTATAATGCACCACTGATGCGACGAAAGAGGTTATGTGACTGGTCATAGTTGTCAAACCAGGTGGTGAAGATGTCGAACTGCTTTGCAGGCTCCTTGCCATCAAACCAATCAAAAGCACCAGGCAGGGATTCATGAAGGTGGGAGACAAAGATTGTTTTTCTAGCAGGGGATGTCGCAATTTCCAGCAGATCAAGAAGATCAGCATCTTCCTCTACAGTGGTAAAGATTGCAGATTGCTCAGCTCTTGCTTTCCGATTCTTGGACATTGTGGATAGGCAGATAGGTTTGGTGATAGTAGATGTGGTGTTTACAGGGGCAACTTCACAGGGGCAAGTTGTCAGCAACAATTTGGTGATTAGATGTGGCATTTATAGGGGCACCCAGGCAAGTTATCGGCAACAATGTGGCTATGGTGTGGCTGTGCTGTAATTGCCTGCAAGCCACCATGTCCACCTTGGCCTGTGAAGGCTGCAGCACCACTGTGTGCGGTCCAAGCAATTCCCCTGGACATCTGGGTTTCACTCGCCCAGTGGTAGCTGTAGCTGTAGCATGTGCCAGATGCGTCGTTACTGGCCAGGCAAGTCTACCTAGTGGCACGACAGTTACCACATCCACAGCACAAAAAATGGTTGGAACGGCAACAGACCCCACCACCATACCTCAAACTGGCCCCAGGACCATGATCATTACTGACCCCACTGCCCCTGTTATCTGCCACATATGGTGACGTCACCACCAACAATGTTTTGCACAGCCCCCAGGTGCCACACCACCATTGACAATGACATTGACAACAGCCACCAGAACTGCACCCCTTGCCTCCACTCAGCTAAGTTTTTTACTTTTGTTTCATTATTTTGCTGCTAACAATCTTCTTAGGTACAAACTAAAGTACTTCTAGGATGACAACAAAGCTGACTTGCCACCACCGTTGCAAGCCCCTGCTCGCAAGGTGGATCGTGGGTGGATTGCCAATGGTGGTGACGACTGATGGTGACGACTGAGGGGGGACAACCACAACAAAGGGAGGGGATGACCACAACAAAGGGAGGGGATGACCACAACAAAGGGAGGGGATGACCACAACAAAGGGAGGGGATGACCACAACAAAGGGAGGGGACGACCATGACAATGACAATGAAGGGAGGGGACGACAATGACAACGACAAGCCCCTGCTCGCAGAGTGGGCAGGAGGGACTCGGAGGGGAGATGATGCCAGGAGGAAGCAGACAATGAAGAGAGGGACATCTACAATGAAGAAAGGGGGGGACAACTATGATGAAGAGAGGGGAATGACCATAGTGAAGAGAGGGGGGACCAGAACCAAATGAAACAAAGGCCCAAGAGATGTCGTCAACATCTCTTGGGCCATAGGTATGTTTGTTTCTTCTCTTCTTGTTTCATTTTCATTTTACTAACAAACTGTTTAGGTATTAATTTAACTATTGGCACCAACAAACACAACTGCTGCCGTGAGCATCTGCTTGTGGGGTGGATCCCTATCCCAGCCCCAATGACGACGACATTGCATGGGATCTTTCATACCTATATGCAATTAGGTAGGTACTGTTAATGTAGTACTGTACCGATGATAAATCTATTTACAATGTATTTTAATTGCAAAACCTGCAGTAAGGACATGGCTTGGCTATGAACATGATCATGTGGGGTTTGCCTTGCTTGTCACATTGCACATATCTCCAAATTTCTTCGCAATTTTCACTACTATGCCAAAAGCAGCCTGGATGACTCCTGAGCAGCATGCCTGGCTTTACAACCTGCTTGCAGGGTTTCATGAAGCACAGGAGAGTAAAACAGTTCCCACCTTTCTTGCTAAAGTTTACAAAGACTTCCATGACAAATGGCCTGCCAATGCCCCATCTGCTAAGGAGATAGAGTTCGCAAAAGGAAATGAGGAGCATGCAAAACTCCTCAAGCTCAAGACAAGCGAAAAGGTAAGTTGTCCAACACTTATATACTTTTGTTCGGCATATGATAATATTGGGCAGCAAATTCATGATTGGATTTATAATAAGAGTCGTGGTTTGAGTTCGGGTTCTGGCACTCGAAAGGTTCTAAATCTCAAGAGCACTTCACGACTATTACATCACTGGCAAGCATTTGCGAAGTTATATGGAGAAGAGCTTAAACTGAAGTTCAACACTGAGTGGGAAGCACATAAAGAAGCCAATCTGACTAAGGAGTTTACACATCACAATCGCTTTACCTTTCATAACCAGAAGATGCAGGAATGGTACAATTCAGCCAATGAAACCACCAAGGAAAAGGTAGAAGAGTTTAGGCAAGAGTATAAGTCCATGGACAGTGAAGGCGATAATCCCAATTGCATGCTACAAAAGTAAGTGTTGCAAATCTGGGCCATCATGACTTGAATTATATTCTAATTTGCAATAGCCATATTGACATGCTCCCTTGTACAATTGAAGATGCTGCCAAGAATATTGCCAGGCAAACAGGTTGGGCTTGTACAATCATTGTGGGAGGACCAATGCCTCAAGAAGGAGGTGCCATTCAAACTCTTGTGTAAGTGACTTGACCCATCATTTCTCATGAATCTAACCTTCAAATTGATAGCTCAAATGAAGGAACTACATTAAAGGGTCAATCATTGGCCCAGTTTCTGGGAAGCTCATATAACAATGATTTTCTATCGCACTTTGATAGGTTTTTTGAAGCTGCTTATGGTGACAGTCTTAAAAGCATCCAGTATTCAGAGCTCATCATTTGCAGTAGATAAGAAGACTTGTGATTCCTGAGCATTGGAAGGTCTCTCACATGAAGCCACTCCTGCACCTGCTGTTGTCGATACTACCCCTTCTGCATCTGCTGATGTCAACCCTACCCCTTCTGCACCTGCTGATGTCGATGCTACCCCTTCTGCATCTACTGTGACCCTTTCTGATTATGAGAAGGAACGAGCAAGTAATATTGCAAGAAATAATCAATTATTACATGAACTAGGATTGGGTAAAGGGGCTTTGAATTTGATCAACAAATCATCAAAAAAGGGAAAGGGCAAGAAAATGAAGTAAGCAATACTTATTTGCTTTGACTATGAGGCTAATGCAAATGAAGATCTGCTTCTAATGCTGGAGACATGACAAGGGCACTGTCGCCTGTGAAGGCAACCAAAACCCTTCCAAATGCAGCATCTCTGATATCATTCTCTGCTTTCACACCTTCCAGAGATGATATTATTGTACCCCAACTTCCTACAGCCGACAAAGCAGACAGTGCTGTCATCGCTATTCTTCCTTTCTTGAAGAAGATTTCAGATGAAGAGTTTTGGGTCAATCTATTGAAAAACTGGTTTTTGTTCGAGACCGAAAATCCACCAAAAACCGTAAGTGCTAGCTAATTACCAATTCACAATCTAATAGTAGCAATGTCTAGTGTTTGCCTACCAAGAATCGACCTGGTGAGATTGGAGTATGGCTGAAGAATGGCCGGCGGTTACAAGCCGATCAAATGCCACAGTTGAAGAATATCAAAGATTTTGGCAATCACTGGTTTGCATGGTGGAAGGCTATTCAGCCAGGCTGGCGGGGTGATGAACTCTCTCAACTTATACCCTCTGACCCTTCATGGTCACAGCTGTTATGTGGTGGAGCAAATGGCTTTCTTGTGGTTATTCTTGCTTTGGCTTGGTGGATGCAAGGTAATACTTCTTCTGGTGATTCTGATTTGCCTCACCTTAAAACAGCAGTGGTGGATGTTAGTTGGACTTTGGTCCAGCTAAAGATTGCCTTGGATGCCAGAGAGGATCAGGGGGAAAAGTGAGGGATTGATGACACTGAAAATGGGGAATTGCCTGCCACAAAAAAGTATGTGGTGTCCTTTTTTTTAGATCAAACTAACATTTATCAGATCTCGAACTACTCATCCACATTATTTATACTTTGTGGTATCCAATAGACTAGGATTATAATCACATTTGTTTGGCAATATTTTCTGCTATGACTTAAAATAGAGTGAAATACTATTTATTCATTAGCAATGATTTACAATAGTTCAAATATTATTTGCAAGCATTAAGAATGAGTCCCAGTACCATTTACAATGATTAACAATGGGTGCCAGTACCATTTACAATGATTAACAATAGGCCCCAGTACCATTTACAATGATTAACAATGTATTACAATGGATGCCAGTACCCTTTACAATGATTAACAATGGGCCCCAATACCATTAACAATGTATTACAGTTGGTTGTGGTACCATCTACAATCATTAACAATCATTAACAATAACATCTACTAAGTCTATTGGATATCTATTACAATGTCATTGTAATAAAATCATCAGTACTGTGCACAATGGCTGATCGACTAGCACTGATAGATTGTTAACAATAATGCCAGCTACTATTGCCAGAATGGCAAAAGCTTCGACACAAAAATGCCACGACATTAGGAGATTGGATCTTCAAAGACATCATTTGTTGATGGGGGTCTCTTTATGAAATCATGAGTGATAACGGATCAGCATTTATTGCAGTGATGGAGTATCTCGCGAAACGATACCATATCAATCACATCTGTATCAGTGGTTACAATTCTTGAGCAAACGGGATCATAGAAAGAGCACACTTCGATGTTCGACAATCATTATTTAAAGCAGTCGACGGAGACCAGAGCAAGTGGTCAGATGGAGCACACTCTGTCTTTTGGGCAGAACGCGTAACAGTTCACAAACACATGGGTTGTTTGCCCTACTTTGCAGTAACAGGATCCCATCCCCTCATTCCATTCGACATCTCCGAAGCTACATATTTGCAGCCCCCTCCGAATTCAATACTTTCGACAACTGACCTTATGGCACAAAGAGCTATCGCCTTACAAAATCGATCGATCGACCTCAAAAACCTTTATTCGAAGGTTTTGTCGGCCCGTCTCGAAGCCGCAAAACGATTTGAACAAGTCCACCAGAGGAATGTCAAAGACTACAACTTCGCAACAGGCGATTTAGTCCTACTTTGCAATACACAGATCGAAAAGTCACTCAACCGCAAAATGCGACCTCGATACATAGGTCCCCTCATCATCATCAATTGAAACTATGGAGGAGCCTACATCCTTTGCAAACTCGACAGTTCAGTACTACATTGCCCGGTTGCTGCCTTTTGTCTACTCCCCTACTTAGCACAAAAATCCATTCCACTCCCTCCGAACTTCCTTGACATCGACTCAGCACATCTCAAAGCACTTCGACAAACTTCAGACGTCGACAAAGATATTCCTGATGACATTCCACACCTCGAAGACGAATAACTATTCTCTTTCTATGTTTTGCAACTACTTACCTATGATTTTGATTTCTCTTAGTGTATCATACAAGTCGCAATATTGCATTATAGTGTGGTCATGCAAGCTCCAAAAGGATTTTTCAGCCATGATGATTTACTGAGCCTTTCCCTTACTTCGTAACATCATTTCCTTTCATTTCCTCTTACAAATGCACTCAGAACACCTATGACGACAAGTTTCAGCAATGAATTTCATCTCGAAAAATGTTCGGATATTTCTCTTACTCTACTTATTTCTTATATCTTCTGTTTCCAGTTTGACAAAGCACAAATTTATTATATGAAAATAGCAAAAACTAAAATAATGAAATTTCACTCTTCTTCATCCAACATTTTACCCAGTGCCGCTATCTCCTGATCTAGCATATGACACTGCATCTTTTTCTTCGCCATCTCCTCTGAAATTATTTGTCAGCGCTGCTCTACGCCCAAAATGCCCTCATCACCATCCCGGATTTCCCACCCCTTCCCTTTCCTGTCTGACTTTGTCTGACCCTGCAACCTCGAAGGCCCTGCCTCTGGTGCTAACAAAGGCCTGATGACTCGAATTCAAGGTACTATACATTACGAAATATTAGCGAAGGCTTCAAAAAACATGGATTGGTGGCTTACCTGGTTTTGGATGCTCCGAAACCTTTCCCCCATGACTCCCTACAGCCTTCTTTCCCTTCACCTTACGAACCTCCCACCTCGAAACACCCTCCCAATAGCACCCTTGTGCCTCTTGCATGCATTTGCAGCACTTCGCCGCTCCTTCATCTATGACACACATGGACCGGCTCTTGAAGCCAGAGCATTGATCGCACTATGGCCATTTTGTTAGTTTCAAAATCCTTGCAAAACAGTTCGTATGACTTACTGGTCCTTCGAACTCAAGAAGTCCCCCCTCCTCGAATCTTGCTCGTTTAGCAGTGATTCCTTGTTCACCATTGTCATTGTCTTCGTCGAGGTCCTCCTCCATTGCCTGCCACTTTTGGTTGCCCAGGATAATGACTGGGTCTTTGTCCACCTCCTGATCTTCCTCCCCAACTTCCGCTACCCGAATCACCTCACTTTCTGCCTGCAAAGCTGAATTCTGCCTCTTCAGATTGTCCTTCAAAATTGTCTTCGCCCAAACCTCGGTGAGGAGAATAGCTCAAGTAGACTCGAGAGCTTTCCGTCGTTCGTCGAGCTTGGCAGCTTTTGCTGCAGCTGCCTCGCACCGAAATGCTTCCGCCTCCTCCCAAAGCTTTGCCTCCGCCTCTGCAGCTTCTTCCAGTGCCTTCGCCTCTGCTGCTTCTGCTTCAGACTTTGCCTGAGCAGCCCTGGCCTCTTGCTCCTCTCATTCGACTTTGTCTGCTAGGTCCTGGAATAGGACCTTGGCGCCCCAAGAAAGCCACTCCCGACGTGCCAGAGGAGTGTACAAATCAAATACCTCATCCATGACCTTTTGAATGGCCTGCAAATGGGATTCCTCAACATCATCTGCAAAATTGTCATATTCGTACTACAAAAAGTCATTAGCATCTAAAACCATATCAGAAAATGCGTCGACACTCACCATTTTCTCACAAAAATTGCACCCCCAAACTTCGAAATCGATATCTTCCACCTTACCAACTTTGGGCATGGACTTCGTGTGTTCGAGGATCTTGTGTTCAAATTTGAGGAGAAGCAACATGATCAGAGGATGTAAGAGACGAGTTCGACTTGAAGATGGAAGAAAAAGAGCGAGGTTTTTCAGTTACCTTTATAGGTTTTTCAACATGATCATGGATTTGGCATGTGACTCCGATCGGCTGACTGGGACAGTCAGGATTTCAGTAAGGGGGAGGATGATAGGTCCACTATGGCAGCAGAGCTCTGAAATCAAGATATCACACTCAGACACCTCCTTCCCAAAGTCCTACAATTTTGTGAATGCTTACAAATGCCTACAAATGCATGAAACAATGAAATGACACTTCAAAACATTTTGAAAGACTTTGAACCATTTTGAACGACTTTGGCCACCGTATTCCTATCGTACCAAACCTCGAACACACGCTCCCACCATTACACACACTAACACATTGCGTTCCTGCCACCACAAACACAAAGAAACACAATGGCTAGCAACTTAGTGCACATCAAGGCACTTTTCGACATATTCATGATTTATTGGAACCACAAGACAAGATTTGATATATTGTGTATATGGCACGTTTCTTTCTTATCATTTTCTCATTTACTTCGTGATTTCGACACCTCATCCACTGCCTCACGTTTACCACATGTTTTGCCTCATGGCCTTTTACCTTTTTAGTACTATCTCTCTAAAACATATATAGTTTGGTGTATTTACTGTCGATAGAGCCAGAAAATCATCTTCTCACAATGCCTATCGTCTGACTTAAAGGGTTTAACTCTTGAGTTTTAGCTCAGTCTTCGTCCAAACTCACTCAAAGTATTCTGCAAACTACATCATTTCACCACATAGACTCTCAAAACTCTCATCACATCACCTATCTGTCATGTCATTGTCTCTTACCTCACTTTCAACTATTGTCACCATCTCCCGAACTCGTGAAACCATTTTGGAGATTCTCAAACTTCTCCACATTGCTGCTAAACTCTCTCGTATTGTTTCAGAACACTTTGTAGTGTTTCGCGTTACTTCAGACAGCTTTGCAGAACTTTGCACAGCCTAATATGGCTTTGCAATGTCGTACAGTACATTTACTGGCCTTCGGATAACACGGTGATATTCAGTACCACCTCACAACCTTTCTCTGACTCATGTTATATCTCCTAAGACCTGTTTAGTTGGTTTTGGTTGAGTTTCCGGGTTGAGCATCATCACCAGCTGTTTTCAATTTGGAATAAAAGAGGAATTATGAGTGTGCATCAATATATAGTCTGATCATTTTGAACCCTCCTTTCCCAGTGGGAAGTGATAGGTAGTCTCCCGTTGCTAGTGTGAAGGCTTGGGAATGCTTGATTGGTTGGAGTAGTGTATTGATGTGTGCTGGTCCAAAATTCTTGCATTTTGGACATTCAAGTATTGCTTGTCAACTGTCCTGATCCATGCCTGGCCAAAAGAAATGGTCATGTAGTTTTAGCTTCACAATGTTGACACTGAAGTGGCCATGGTTGCTATGACACTGGAGTGCTCATTGGAAGCCTTCCATGCAGGGTATGCACTCTGTCTGTGGTGCCCACTCATCTGCCCTCTTACTGACCCTCCATAGCTTTCCATCTTTGATCATGAACCCCTCCGCTCTGTGCACCGTCCTTCTGTGTTCTGAGATTGTTGTGCCAGTTGTGTGCCCTAGCAGGTATTGGATGATCAGTTGGAAGAAACTGTCATCCTTGTAACAGGTCTCTAATAGGTGGGGGTTCTGTGTCAATGTCATCTCTGTCACTAGCATGATGTCGTTCTTGATCCCTTGTGTTGCTTCCCAGTCCAGGAGCACTGACCATTCTGATCCATCCCCTGGTTGTCATTTCCTGAGTTCCCATTTCCTGCTGAGTCCATCTGTGACTGGATTCTTGATGCCTGGTCTGTGGCAGATTTCTATGATATTATGTACTAGTATAGAATCTTTCCATCTGCTGTGGTGGACACTCATCTTTTCCTTCATTAGGCAATCTCTGAGTGCCTGGCAGTCCGTCTCCAACTCTACTGGGGACCTGAAGATATATTGGTCAAATTTGTCCAGGCTGTACTTTAGCGCTGCAAATTCTAGAAAGAATGGTTTGTAGTGTTCCTCGCTTGGAGAGGTGCTTTTTGAGCAATATGCAATTGGGTACCACCTGGTGACTTCCTTGCCATCTCTGTTAGTCTCTTTAAATGGTTGTGAGAGGAAACCTACCAGGCCTCTTGCGCATCCATCTGTTGTGACTCTAAATGGCCATCCATCGTACTGTGGTGGTCGTACTAGTGGTTCTTGGGACAAGAGGCATTTTAGTGTCACAAAGGCTTTCTGCTGTTCCTGATTCCATTCCCCTTTTAAGGTTGCCGCTTTCAGTGCACATTTGTATGCACCCTTCCTCACCATCGCCTTTGTGCCTTTCGGGATCTCAGCCTGGACATTTCTTGTTAGGTCTGTTAGTGGTGCTGCAGCTGTTGCGTAGTTGCAGATAAGTCATTGGAAGTAGTTGGTGAGTCCCAAGAATCCCATTAGCTCCTGTACATTCTCTGGTTCTGGTTAATCTACTACTGCTGAGACTTTGTCAAGGTTCAGTTTGATCCCACTTGGTCCCACCATGACTCCTGCAAACAGGATGTCAGTGGCGAATAGCTTTGTTTTTGATGGCGACAGGCTTAGCTTCCAGTCCCTGCATCTCTGGAAGAACTTCTTCAAGTTCTTCATCTTCATTTCAAACTTGTCTCCAGGGAGGCATATGTCATCCATCCAGTTGGTGAATTCTCTGCCTATCATGTCATCTAGTGCTATTGCAACCATTTCACAGAATGTTGCCAGGGCACCTGTGAGGACAAAGGGCATCCTAAGGTATACATAATAGCCCCTGCCCTCTACGTAAGAGGCCACATACAGTACCAACTCATCGTCCAGTGCAACTGCATAGTACCCTGATGCAAAGTCAACAATGCTTGCCCACCAGTGCCCTGCTGCAAACTCATGTTTACTTTTGAGGTCTTCCATTGGGAACGGTGGGACCTGTGTTGCTCTGTTCAGTGCCATGAATGCATGGCAAATCCACCACTTAGTCTTTTGTTTCAATTTGCCTGTTCCTTCCTCTGTCTCTAGTGTTGCTCCCTGTTCTCCTTTGTTGGTTACTTCCTCCCAGAACAGTGGGAGTCTGTTCTTTCTGCACTCCCTGTTGACCTTGTGCATGATCTCAGTTTGGGTAGCACCAATCTTCCCTGCTTCTTTGGGTTGTAGGTTTGTGCTCTCAAGGCTCTTGATGAATTTGCCTGGTACTCTTTGGACGATGCACACCGCTTCCATTTCATCCAGTTGTTTGTAAAACCATTCTTTCTGATTCTCTTGGAGCAGTCTTTGACTTGTGCGCATTGGTAGTTTTGTATCTTGGTCTACTGTTAAGTGGTGTTTGTGCCATTCTACTGGCCATACCTCTGAGAGGCTTAGTGTGAAGGCATCAGTGAATTATTGGACTAGCGTTCGGACACTTCCCTTTTGCTCAGGTGTTAGGTCATCCCCTATGCTGACCCTCTCCAGGATCTCCTCGACTCTGCTTGCCTCAAATGAGTCCATTGTTCTCTTTGAGTTCATTGGTCCACTGTTAAGTTCTATGCCTGTTGTTTCTTCTTTTCTCACCATATGTACTTCTGCCTCCTGGCCGTTGTTCGTTATGTGTTGGCTTGTGTTGGCTAGGTTTTTGAGGTACGTGAGGCATCACTGTAAGGAGTCAATCCTTCTTTCCAACTGTATGAGCTTGGTTTGCTCTGCTTGTTGTTTGAGCTGATCTTTGTCTGTTTCTGTTAAGGTGAAGAGTGAGGTTAGTGCTCTGTAGGCTTGCCACCATTCCACATCTCACTTTTCTCTCTCTTCGCATTTCTCCTTTGGGCTTTTCATTGCTGTTGCTTTTTGTTGTCTTCCCTTTGCAGATTTTTGCCTAGTGTTTAAGGGTCCAGTCCAGTTCGGTTTTTTGACCCAAAAATGTAAAGACCGCAACCTGAACCAGTCCAGGACTGACCCAGATACTGCTAGAGCCGAACTGGACCCCCTAGGACTGGTCCTTTCCAGTTAAAAGACCGAAAAAGACCAGTTAAGACTGGTTCAGACCGATGTTTTGTCATGAAATTTGTCGTATTAATATAACCATATGTATCTTAGCAAATATTACCTGGACCTTATAACCACTGTACAGATAGATAGACATTGTAATTTCCCATCATTCGGTCTAACTCTTAAGACATTTTATTAAGATTTGACTTGGCTATGATCAATATAAAAATACATCTACTGAATGACTCCTGCTAAACACCAGGAAATGTAATGTGACAACGATAAATTATGTGATGCATAGCATGCATTGACAAATGGTGGGAGTATTATTATACATGTTAGTCCTATGATCATTAATAGAATCAAGCAAATGATCAACATATGAGTAAGATGAAATGAAAATCAATCTGATACAACAAAATACTCATACAAAAATAGATTTGGTTATATCTTGCTCAATTCTTAACCATTTTTTATGAACCAGAGGTCGAATTTGCCGGATTTCATGTGGGAACATGGTACAGTATATGTTCCCACAATAAAACTGGTCCTAACTGGTTTAGACCAGTTTTCTTCGGTTTTACAACATTTTTCAAAATGGAAAGACTGCTAACTGAACTGCAAAAGACTGGTCCATAAATAGACCACTGCTCCGGTCTTTTCCGGTCCAATTCAGTCCAATTTCAGTCTTTTTTTCGGTCCTATGGACTGAACCCTTCAACACTATTTTTGCCTGGCATTTGTTAATAGGGCCTCTTCTTCTTCATCTCTCCTTTGCTTCTCTCTTCTCTCCTTGTGTTGTTTCTCTTGTCACATCTTCCCCTCGATCTCTGCTCTTTCTTGTTGAGTGGTGTACCATTCTACTCCTGGAATCTTCCTTTCTGATGGCGCATTGATGATACTCAACCCAGGAAAACCACATAAACAGCCGATGAGGCAACCAATAATATTTGCAACGAGTCAGAGGAAGGGTGCGAGATGTTCTGAATGTTTGTAGTCAAACCTATGAGAAGATAACTAGTTGGTACTAGTTGCAAAGGTAGTGCTATAGGAGATGAAGGTATTTGACGCGGTCTGATGGGGTATCAATCGATATTGAGGACGATCGATGAGATCGATGGCAAATGAGTTCTATCGTCAATGGTCGACGTGTGAATTCCGAGGACCTTTCAATAGGTCGATAGTATACAAAGGGTATAGCAAATGGCTATGAAGTGTTGAACTGGTTACTAGTGCTAGCAACAAGAGGATCGAAGGAGGATTGAGGATGCAATGATCACAGAGGTTTCTTGTCGATTGAGAAAACCTGTAGAGACTTAGATTGTTTTTAGAAAGTTGATTGAATGCTTAGAACTGTATATGAGACGATAGGTGAAGACGATTTCTTGTATTTCCAAGTAGATACTACAGAGTTTTACACTCCCCCCCGTATTCCTATAGGAATCCAATGATTCCAATGATTCCAATTGGAGTCCGATTGGAATCCGACCATATTCCGATGTCATTTTCACCAGCCAAATTGACATGAAATGGCAGGTTCAGTCCTAGTCCAGTCCAATGCAGTCCGATCAGAATCCGATCGGACCATCAGAATTTCCTAGGAATTTCTGACCATAGGAATCACATAGGAATATTCCGAGGTTATGCAGAGACATCGGACAACATAGGATTCCGATAGGAATGATAGCAGCATTGCTTAGTAATAGTAGAAAAAGTAGAAACACATGACAGAATTGAACCCCAGAGCTCTAATATGATTACATAAACTTACAGTAACAACAAGACCACTACACTAAGCGGTCATTGCAGGTACGTGCTCGTACTGCACTACATACCATTCCCGCGGGTGTGATGACAAAGCACAAAGCCATGTCACCACACCTGCCAGCTCATCATTCTCCCACCACCACCACCAACGACGACGACCATGACCATGGCCACCTCCCCACCTCAACCACCACCACCACCACCATACCCACTCCCACTCCCACTCCCATGCCATCAAGAGGGGCCAATGGCCATCAATGGACACAAGCAGCCCAAACAACAATTCCGTCGTTTGGGCTGCGGTAAGTTTTTTTTTTTTCCCTTCATTTCTTGTTTTCTAAACTAACTAACATCTTTCTTTTGTTTTTTAGGTCCTAAACTGCAGGGTAACAACGGACGGACAGACGGACTCACCCAAACGATGCAATCTGCATCGTTTGGGCCCTAGGCAAGTTTTTTTTTTTTTCCCTTTGATTTTGAGTTTACACTAACTGTTTTTCTTTCATCTTCTAGGTTCTAAGCTGTTGGTAACAGCGGAGGGACACGAGACGACCCTGACAATGCCACCAGGGCCCCACCATGAACACCCATGGAGACAAAGAGGGATGGAGACAAAGAGGGACAGGGAGGGAGATGAGGAAGTGATGACAATGACAATGATGACAGGGAGGGGGAGACGAGAAGGTGGAGGGGGAGATGAGAGGGTGGAGGGTGGAGGGGGAGATGAGAGGGTGGAGGGTGGAGGGGGAGATGAGAGGGTGGAGGGTGGAGGGGGAGACGAGGGGAAGGCTACAGGCACCAGCACTGGACAAGACAAGGGTGGCAAGGGATGACAAGGGGGGGACGACAAGACGGCACCCTGAATGACACACCACTCACCATCAGCCTCGCGAGCAACTGCTCGTGGGGTGGACAGTGGGTGGAATGACAACGAGGAGGGGGAGACGAGGGAGGAGGAGACGAGGGACACACAGGGGACACCATGCCACTGCCATGAGCATCTGCTTATGGGGTGGATCGTGGGGTCTACAAGAAGGAGACGGCGCCCCAACACCCGAACCCCACTGCTGCGAGCTTTGCTCATAGGGTGGAACGGGTGCTAATGGCCATGTCACCACCTCCACACCAAAATGCAATGCACCACCACTCCCTCCCCTCCTGCAAAACAGGGGGGAGTTTTGTTTTTGTAGAATTTTAAATAGTATAATTAATTGTCTCCCCCCTGTGTTTGCGTCGGGGGGTATTTTTTCAATCTATATTAGTTATATTAGTTCCTCGCATCTTCGCGAGGGCTAATCAATTTTTTTTTGAGCTCTCGTGAGGGAGGTTAAAAATATGTGAACTATCCCTAAGTGCATTAAATGGACTTTGTATTACATATTTAATAATTCTCCTGGGGCTCAACTGGTTGAGGGCTTGTTTGGTCATCATGTGACTTACATCCCATGGTCAATGGTTCAATCCCTGCTTTACCCACTTATTTTGTAAGCACTTGGGGAAAGTTAAGTCTTCCAAAATGTGGTAGTCCGACTTCATGTTGGAATTGCATAGGACTTTACTAGGAATTTACTAGGAATTTCTTGGAAACAACAGTACATGGTCATCAAGATACATTCCGATCAGATTCCTATTGGACTACTAGGACTAGTGTTGGACTAGTAGGACTCCTATCGGATTCCAATTGGACTCTTATCGGAAAACTCGGACTCCTAGGACTCCAATAGGAATATGGGGGGGAGTGCAAAGTTTATGAGTTTTATATGTTTTAAAGAAACTTCCTAAAATGGAATGAGAAACATGTGTAGAACATGAGGCAAAAGATATGAGTTAAGGCACAAGGCCAAAAAGGAGACTGGAATCCAAGCAAGAAAGATATATATCATATGATGAAAGAGTAATAAAGGGTATAGAACTAAAAGGGGACTGTCCTTTGTGTATAAATCATGCTAAGTCTCGCAATAATTCATCCAGCAGGTTCTGTGTGCAATAGGGACTTGGAATGAGGCTGACCTACTATCAACAGGTTTGGGCACAAGTTGGAATCCTTCCTGGCGCATGGTATTCCACCATATAGATAACAAATGTGGTGCCCAATGTCGCTTGTAGTCTCTCGATATCAATCGATGATGCTTGACAATGGTCGACAATGTTTGATCACGGTCACGGTTTGTTTGAAGATGATTGGGGATGTTCGATGGTCATTTAGAAGGGGTCTTAGGGACTTTCGACGTAGTCCTAAGGTTGTGCGATGTGGTCTCTTGGTATGATCAATGTTGCTGATGATGTTTCAATGTGGTTGATATGATATGCGATCAATAGACTGGGTCATGCTGCATCTGGGACCTCATAGGAGTTAGCCAATGTGATTAGAATGTGTTTAGAATGATGTATTGGCCTTTGAGCCAAGGAGACAACCTATCAGCATCCTCCATTTCCTCGACATCCAGGTATTTTGCCCACCTTGTTTCCTTCCACCTTCCTATGGTCGCTTGCATCACTGCTATCCTTGCTTCCTCCCTCTGTAATTGCCATCCTGGATCTGTCTTGCTTACCATTTCATCCTCTTCCTCATTGTTATCCACTATCCGCCCTTCTTCCATCTCTCCCTCTTCTTCCCCTTGTCTTCCGTCTTCCTCTTCACTCTTGTCCATTCTTCCTTCCCCATTGTTCTTTCCCTTGTCTGCTTTGTTCAATAGTATGTCCATGTTCCCCTCTTGTCCTATCACAATTCTGTCTTGTTCATAGTAGTGGATTGCTTTTACTGTTCTTAGCCATGGTTTGCCTAGAATGATGTCAAAAGTGTCATTGCAGTCAAAAACCTCGAAGGTGCATCTTGCTGTTGTTCCTCCCACTTGGACCATGCCTGTCCATATCCCCATGCTCTTGACATGTGCATTATTTGCAAATGTGATAGTCGTTCTTGACTTTGCTAACTCTCCTAGGCATTGGTGATATGCTTCCCAATGTTTCTTTGTGATGCAGTTCTTGCTTGCTCCGTCGTCCACTTGTGCCAGCATGCACACCACATCCCCATTGATCCCTCTTAGTTGGATGCACTGCAGAAATGGCTTGGTTTGGTCTTTATTGTCTGGTCTTCCATTGACATGACTCTCTCAATGACTGGCTCATCATAGGGTTGAATCGATGTCATTATTTGCATGGAATTTTGTACAGGCATCTGGTCCTGTAAACTACTCTTGGTTCCTCTGCTCCCCTGCTCTCTCTCTCTCTCATCCCCTGCTTGTTGCAGTTTCATTGTCAGAGCCTCATTTCCCACCATTAACAAGACTCTCCACCATTTCCATGCTCCGCCTTTTCTTCAAAGCGCATCCTTGAACTGTTGTAAATGTGGGGGTTGTAGTCATCGGTGATGTCCCAGGCATTGATGTTCATCATGTGGATTTGTGCCATTTGATTTGGTTGTGTGGGTGGTGGTGTGTTGAACAATGTCGCCACTCTCGTTCTGCCTTGGTTGTATGCGTTTGCTACATATGCTCGCCAGTTTGATTTGCAGATTGGGATAGGCTGTCCCCCATATTCCGCTCCCCTGTGTAACGGGTCTATCACCTTGCCACACCTGAAGCATTCCCCCGATCCTAGCTTTGCTGTCCCCAGCGTCAGTGGTAGTGGTTGTATCATGTAGTTTGCTGGTCCCTCTCCGTGTACCTCTGTCCACTTCTGCATTGCTGTTTCATATATCTTCCAGTTGTCCTCTGTTGCTAGCTGTGCAACACTGTTTGCCACTGCCTCTGATGCTAGTTTGTAATAAGGTTTGCCTCTCCCTCCTGATCTGTTGGCTAGTGGGGGTGGCGGTGGGTTTCTATAGCCATACATGATGTTGTTTGGTCTGAGCATTGTGTTTCCTACGAATGGGTCACTCATGCCTGTTGGTGTCTGGATGGGGGTTGCTGGGGTCTGGAATCTGTTTGTGTATTGTTGTTGGGGAGGTGTTTGTTGCTTTTGTGGGGTATACCTGGCCATCACTGCATAGTTTGTAAGTCGTGGGTATGTTTGGTTGGCAGATTGGTTGGTGTAATGGCTCATCACCAGGTTGTGCTCCTGGCCTTGGAGCATTGTCCTTGCCAGCAAGCGGGCTACTGTGTTGTTCACTTCTTTGTTCTGCTTCTCATCTTCCACTGCCTCCTTGATCTTCCTCAATGGTATCCCCTTCACTGCCTCCATGAACTTGTCCCAGTTGTTTTCTATCCCTTGGCCTGGCAGTAAGCGACGTATCAGCTTTGGGAGGTTGTCCAGTACCTGAGGGATCAGGAATCCTTGGGTGTCACCCTGTCACCTACTGTTCTTGCCACCTTTCTGACTTTGTCTGCCCACTTGACATGACTCCATCTCTTCTTTCCTTCCTCTCCCACTTTCTCTCCCAAGTCCTCTTTCTTCAGTTTGATGTCCAGTAGCTTCCATAGCTTCTCCTCCCTTGTTAACTCCAGTTTCTTCTCCATTGGCCTTTCCTTCTTGAATGCTGTCATTATGTCCTTCCATGTCGCCTTCTCTGCCTGGGTCAGCCCATCAAACCATTCCTCCACTTGTCCTCCTGGTTCTAAGCTCTTTTTGAAGGTCCACATGAGGGTTTCTCCTGTTGCTCCTCTCCCGCAAGCATGTTCTAACTTCCTCAGCCATGTTTGTGGTTCATCTTTGTCCTGATCTTCATCTCCATGGAACATCGGTATGTCTTGTGTTGCATTCACCATTTCACTATGTTCGTGTTATGTTGGTATTGGTTGATCTTGGTGTTGGTTTTCTTCCTTGCTTTCTTGCATTGTGGGCGATGAGCTTCAGCTGTGTGTGTGGTTGGGGATCTGTTTCTGGTATTGGGTTATCATTCTGTTTCTTTGCCTCAATATGCATTCTTTGTTCTGTAGGCTCTCTCTGTTCTTCCGTGTTGCTCTCTGTTCTTGTAGTTCCATAATCTGTCATTGTGTCTCTGTTTGCTTAGGTGCCAGTGTGTTCAAATCCACTCTTGTCACCACTTGGAGATGCATCTCCAAGGCCAAGGAATCAAGCAAGCAACTCTTCAAGTTTGAGGGGTATCATCTGTGTATGTATGGTATGTACATGGGTATCTAGGTTGGGATATCACGTGCTTGTCATGTGGCTGCACAGCCACACTGCAAAATGCGCTCTTTCCAAGTGGTTTTAGTAATGCAGAACTATGTCCACTATTTCCTCGATGGGTCCAGTTTCCACATATTCAGTTTCCATTTTTTTTATGTATTCTGAGTCCATGAAAAGTCCTGTGGTGCCACTGTCCAGTAGTGCAGTAACTGCCATGACTTCTTCTGTGTCTGTAGTGTGGATTCCCACTTTGAGGTTGAAGGAGTGTGGTGATGGTGTCACTGCCATGGTTAGTTTTCTAAGCAATTTCTGCTCCCATTTGGGCATATGAGGCAATGGGTTGCGCAGTTTTTCTGTAGGTTGTTTCAGTACATCTTGCAAGATTTGTTGGTCAAAGACATTGTCATTTGTTTCTTCGATGCCTAAACAACTGTATCTGTTATTTACAATGAGGGTGTATAATTCACTTGTTGCAACTTGCAAAATCCTGACTACAGGTACTGCCTTGGCCATTTCCTCGATTTGGGCATGGTCTGCTTCTAGTACCCAGCTCTGGTCCCACTCATCCCATTCCTCTACCATCATAAACCTGATATCAAAGCACTGTGGGCAATCAGGTTTTAAGTGATCAGGACTCCCACATCTAAAACATTTTTTGGTTCTTCAGTGTTTGTTGTCCCAGCTGTTTGTTGTCCCCCATTCATGGCTACTGTTGTTGTCAGCACCTCCAATTCCCCCTATGAGCAGTGGCTCATAGGTGGGTTGGTGGTGCTATGTGATGTGGCAGCAGTGGCAGCAGCAGTGGCAGCAGAGGTTGCTGTTGGGGGTGTCATGTTGTTGTTGCTGGCCATTGCCATTGCCATGTAAGAACAGAACCTGTTGCCACCCTGCAAGCAGAGGCTCACAGTGGCAGCACAGGGTGTGTGTTGTTCAGTGGGTGGGCAATGTCATAGTCAAGATGTGAGAACCTAAAAGAAAAACATTTAGTTAGTAAAAGAAACAACTCAACGAATAATAATATGAAAGACTTACATGTGGGCCCAAATGATGACTGGCATCGTTCAGGCCCCCTGCCTTGCATTGGTTTGTTTGGGTGGTGATGTGCATGTCATTGGTGGTGAGTGCGGATGGAGGTGGTGGTTTTGTAAACAAACAAGCAAACACGTCAATGCAGCAAACATGTCAATGCATGATGCAAACAATGCGTATTATGTGTTAAGGGTGAAGCCTCAACCACTCGATCTAGTCAATGTCGTTTGGCGAGGTGCTTCCTCGACAAGTCATTCAGCACTGGTCTTACTCAGAGCATCCAACATAAGAGAGATAGTGCACTCTAGCAGGCCTTCTGTGTAGAGTCGTTTGGGTTCACGCACTAAGGGGCTTCCTTAGTGGTTTCGAGTAAGTTCGTGAGTTGCAAGTTAAGGCTGTAGAATGCCTAGATCTAAACTAAGGACATCCCTACTACAAGTCGCAGTACTTATACTAGAAGGGAGGTCCCTATTGTCCAATTGGAATGGTAGATGTGTATCAAGTATCAATAGAAAGAATAAGCCTCATGCCTTGTGTGAGGCGTCCGATGTCAAGGAGTGCTGTGGCACAGCATGTCAGGGAACAATAAGAAGTAAGCCTCATGCCTAGCATGAGGCGTCCGATGTCAAGGATCTGATGTCAAGGACATGCTGCAGCGCAGCATGTCGATCGTGAGAGTCCGACGTCATGGACCTCTTGTCAAGGGGCTGTCGTATCACAGCATGTGTGGGAGTAGGTTCAGGTGCATGGAGTCACCATGCGTCAAGGGTGCCTTCCTCAGGAAGGGGATCAAATGCATGCAGTTGGCATGTGTCATGTGTGTGTCTGGTGTCAAGGTCATGCCCTAGGCATGAATCATGGAGTGCCTCCTGTCTGGAGGGGATCATCGGGTTGGTCGGGTCAGTTGGGTTCCATGAGTTACAAGGAAAATTGTAACATTACCCCCCCACTATGGTCGAAAGTTCCACACTTAAACCTAAATCTTCGTCTCTCCTTTGTGGTCTGATCGGGCGTGGTCTGGTTATGTGGGTAGGTTGGGGTCGAGGGGTACAATGGAGGAATAATTCATGTCTGAACTCAGACCATGATCGGGTTCTTCTGGTTTGCGCTGCCCTAGGTAGCGGTGTCAAGGAGTCGGTAGTATCATTGAAAGGGGGGCGTTGCAGGATGGCAAATTCAATGTCTGTAATCGGGGGTTTGGGTTCTGTTCGGAAGATGGCGTAGAGGCAAAATGCGAAGGTTAGGGCTGCTGCTGCAGCCAGGGTCGTGCCAATGACGATGGCAAGGATCGTAATCCCTGTGAGCATGGGTCTGTCTTGTCATGCCATCATCTTGAGCTCTGCCTTTTAAATCCTTCCATATGGCTCTCCTGTCATGTTTCCCATCGCATCATCATCAAAATCATTGTATCCAGAGTTAAAGAAGAGCCACTGTCTGTGCTCAGCTTCTCTTTGATCGGTCTCTCGATCTTTCTGAGGTTTCTCCAGGCAATTCATCCTGTAGTGTCTGGGGCCTCGCTGTTTGCAATACCTGCAAACATATCATTGGCAAATCAGGCCGAAGTGGCCTATCTCTTGGCAGATGAAACATCTGGCATGTCTCATGTGTGGGGGGAACCAAGGCAGTTGGGTGGTTTTCGGTTCAGGTTCGGGGGTGGTCAGATCAATTACTTCAGGTGCCCTAGGCATGATCTTCGGGTTCTTCATAGAATGGGAGGAGTCTCCAGAGGGAGCTCATTGTTTGTCTCTGTCACTCCGCTCGCTGAATGGTGAGAGCGAGGTCAGTGGTCATCTGTGTTGACCTAAAGGGGTGTGAGGTCTCTCCTCAGCTGTTCTCAGTCTGTCTGACTGCGGTGCAATCATTTCCTGGATTGTTTGCTTGATCCCCAGGGCGTCTGCATCATTCATTGCTTCTTCTAGATTTTGTTCCATCTGTTCAATAGTGCTTGTGTAGTAGAAGCACATTCTGGGAAGGTGGTATCTTGGTGGGTCATGGGCAAGGTGAACATGAAGGGCATCAGCGTTCAATTGGTTTCATAGGTATTCTCGGGTGAATCGTCGTTTGGCAGGCATATTGGGGAATGTCATTGTGGGAAGAAAGGGGGGTTTTTGGGTTTTTGTCAGAGGTGATACCTCTTCTTATATGCCATCAGGATCTCGGGGGCATTCTTTAGGTTGGATTCAGGTTCCCATGTGTTTTCGGATGTTGGGTGGTCAACCCATTTCATGAGGTAATGGTGTGTCTTGCCATGCTTCTTGTGTGTGATGATCGCTTCCACCTCGTATTCATTTTCTCCTTCCACGAGGTCGGGTGGTGGAGTCAGGAAGTTTCGTCCATGAGTGTTGTTCTCATGGTATTGCATGAGTAAAGCCGCATGGAATACCAGGTGGATCTTCCATCTCAGTGGCAGTTTCAATTGGTAAGTCGTTCTTGACAAGGCATCTTCAATCGTGAAGGGCCCTTCTCATTTTGGAACCAATTTTCTCATTGGGTAGCCAATCTTCAGGTTCTTGGAGTCAAGCCATACTTGTTCTCCAACCTTGAACAGTTTGTATCGCCCTTTTGTTTGGGCGGCCATAGCCTGTCTGGCTAGTTCGTGTGTGGCAAGAGCTTCCCTTCTTGCAGAGAGAAGTTCTTGGATCCTCTGTTTGGCGGCCGGCACGTTTGTCTTCTCATAAGGGGTGGGGATAGCACGTGGTTGATATCCCATCATCAAGTAAAACGGCGAATGTTTTACTGCGGAGTGCATCTTCTGATTATGCGCGAATTCTGCCGTTGGGAGATAATGCTCCCAATCTTTGGGTTTGTTCAAACAGAACATGCCGAGGTAAACCTCTAGCTCTTGGTTTACTTGCTCTGTTTCTCCATCAGTCTGGGGGTGATAGGTGGTGCTCATGGATAGCTTGATTCCGAGCAGTCGTCCGAGTTCTCGGAAGAGTTTGGACGTGAATCGAGGGTCTCTGTCTGAGATGATTCTTCTGGGGAGTCCAAATCTTGTGTATACATGGCGCAGGTAAAGGTCTGTGGCGCCAAGTGCATCGATCGTCTTCGCACAAGGGATAAAAATTACCCCCTTCATAAGACCATGATTGAGTCGAATCCGTTTATCATGGGCAAGTCCATGATAAAATCTGTTGTTACCAGCTCGAATGGTCTGCTGACATCGGATGATATCGGTGTCGGTGGTGGGGTTGTCGGGTGTGTATTCACTTTCATTTGCTGGCACTTTGTGCAGCCTTCGACATACTTCTTGATGAAGTTGGCCATTCCTGGCCACCAGTAGTCTCATTGGATCAGTTCGATCATCTGCCATTGTCCAGGGTGCCCTGTCATGATGCTATCATGATATTTCTATATGATCGCTTGGCAGAGGGTTTTGTCCTGTAGCACATAGCACCTGTCTTTGAAAAAGAGCAGGCCGTCTTCGAATTTCCAGTCCTCCAATGCAGACTTGATTGGGGGGGTTCCATTGTTCTTCAGAGCTCGTAAAGCATCATTTACAAGGTCGTCCTTCATTATTGCTGAGACCAGGGCTCCCTGGAGCTCAGTGTCGATTGTTTTGACAAACAGTTCATCAGCAAGGATGGTCTTGTCCTCATTATCGGTGTCTTCTTCAGCTATGTGATCTGCTCTCCTCGATAGGGCGTCAGATTGTACCATCTGTGATCCTGGTACATGTTGTAGCTTCAGATCAAATTGTGACAAGTAAATGGCCCATCTAGCCTGTCATCGGTTTAGTTTCTGTGGCTGACAGAAGTATGTCAGGTTCTTGTGATTGGACAGTACCGTCACAGGGAATGGTGTCCCCTGTGGTAGTGTCTCCATGTCTCTAGCACTCGGATCACTCCCAGTAGTTCCCTGTCATATATCTTGTAATTTCTTTCAGCTTCGTTGAAAGAATGCGAGATATAGCCGCATGGGTGCCAGTCTCCATTGGCATCCTGTTGTCTGAGTACCGCGCCTGTCGCAAACTTTGAGGTGTCAGATTCCACCACAAATGGTTTTGTTGCATCTGGCATCAGCAGTACTGGGGCTTTGTTGAACTTCCTTTTTAGCCCATTGAACGACTGCTGGCAGTCGTTCATCCATTCAAATTTTTGGTTCTTCTATGTCAAATCATTCAGCGGTCTAGCCAGATCCGTGAAGTGTCCGATGAATCTTCAATAGAAGTTCCCAAATCCTAGGAAGGATCTTACATCCTTCACTGTCCTTGGCGTGGGCCAGTCCTTGATCCCAGCCAGTTTCGTGTTGTCCATTGCAAGTTCATTGGGTCTGACGATCATGCCCAAGAACTCAACTTCCTGTACATTGAATTTGCACTTCTCTATTTTCAGGTAGAGATCACATT
This sequence comes from Tricholoma matsutake, assembly GCA_026075535.2. Classification (NCBI taxonomy): domain Eukaryota; kingdom Fungi; phylum Basidiomycota; class Agaricomycetes; order Agaricales; family Tricholomataceae; genus Tricholoma; species Tricholoma matsutake. The sequence goes on along the minus strand of AP026543.1, from coordinate 6,731,873 downwards.
GTCATAGTCATTCGAGGACCCTTTTGGTCCTTATCCAGTGTTCTTCTTCCATCTTCGAGAAGATCAGGATGTTGTCCATATAGATGACGAGCCATCCTTCATCTAGCATATCTCGGAAAAGATCGTTCATCATGGCCTGGAATGTTGCCGGTGAGTTGCACAGCCCAAAGAACATCACCATTGGCTCGAATAGCCCTTGGTTAGTCTTGAATGCTGCCTTCCACTCATCTCCTTTCTTTATCCGTATGTTGTGATATCCCCATCGAATATTGAGCTTCGTGAAAAATTTCGCTCCCTTCAGCTTGTCCAAGAGGTCTCCAATCAGTGGCAGGGGGTAGTTGTTCCAGATCGTTCCTTCGTTCAGATAGTGATAGTCTTGGCAAGGTCACAGAGCGTCAGAGTCCTTCTTCGACATGAAGAAGAATGGGGATGCCATGGGCGATTTTGATGGTCGGATGTATCCTTTTTCCAGGTTTTCGTCAAGAAACTCACTGAGTTTCTCTTGTTCTTTCAGTGTCAATGGGTAGACTTTGCAATCCTTCAGTACAAAGCCTTCCTTCAAGTCAATTGCATGATCCCACAGTCTTGATTCTGGGAATCATTCAGATGCGGCCTTTTTGAATACCTGTCTGTATTTCTGGTATTCTGGTGGCAGTAGGTCGTCCAGGGTCTGCTTGCTGGCCTCTTTTCCCTCATCCTGTTCATGCGCAAGTCACTGGGAAATGGATGTCTTTGCTCTGATCCATGCACTCTTTGAGAATATGTATCGCGGGGAGTCTTTGGCCTTTGTGATCCTGGAGATCGTGTTCGTTTTCCGTATGTACCTATGGGTCGGTCCTCGGTGCTCCCTGGTGAGGGGTGGTTCTTCTGACGGTTCAAATATGCCAATGACCGGTTCTCCTCGTACATATGCAATCAAGAGGTCTGTTGCATCTTGTTTGTAGGTCTCTTCCATTGCTTGTATTTCCATGCTGGTGTCTGCCAGTAATTCTTCATCAGGTATCTCCTTGACCTTCACTTGAGGGGGAGTCTCCCTGGGCATAGGTACTTCAGCATTGGTGGTACTGTGATCTGGGGTCCTAATATTGTGGGTCGGGGTAGTCCCTTGTCAAGGGTTGTTTATCCTGTTTTGTAGTGTTGTTTTCATGTTCTTTTTGCCAGTACTTCCCTCCCCTATGGAGGTTAGCAGTTCTTTCATCTTTTGCATGATTCATTGTGTCCTGTTGCATTCATTGTTCTTTCCCTTCTCCAGTTGTCTTTTCTTCTGGTTTTCTCAGGTTTTGGCAACGGCACGTCTTGCTGCTTCGAGGTTCCTGTCTTCTTTAGGAGTGTCCTTGGTCCTGGTCTTCGCGATGGCTTTCTGGACTGAATTCAGCTCCTTTGCTTTCTTCTTGGAAAGCCTTTCCTTCGTTTTTGCCATGGCCAATCGGGCTCCAGCAAGGTTTCTCTGCCTTTCTTCAGAGAGTCTCTCCCTGGTTTTTGCCACAGCAAATCTGGCTTGGGCAAGATTTCTCTCTCTCTCTTCGGAGAGTCTTTCTCTGGTTTTTGTCACGGCCACTTTGGCTCGGGGGAGGCTCCTCTCTTTTTCTTCAGAGAGCCTTTGTCTTGTTTTGGCCATGATGTGTCGAATTCATGCCAGTTTGTCGTTGGGTGCTTCCCTTTCAGTGTTGACTCTGGGGAGCTTTAGGGTGTTCGCGAGGGCTCGTTCAGCTCTTCTTGTCTTCTCCAAGATCTGTTGGATTTGAGCCCGTCATTCTTCGTCTCAGAACTCAAGAGTTCCTTTCTTCCAATCGATAATCGGGTTCACCTCCCATAGCCACGACAGGCCCAGGATCACCGATTCCTTGCCTAGTCTGGCGACTAGGTATTTCATTGGATAGCTCCGTCCATTGATGTGGAGCCTTCCCCTCACGTATCTCATGATCGTTCCCTGCCTGTTCAGGGTTCCATCTACGTTTGTGGCCCGGATGGTGTATCCCAAGGGATATGTCTTGATCCCTTCTTGTTCGATGAATTTTGAGTCAATAAAGACTCCTCCTGCTCCAGAGTCGAGGAGCACATTCATTGCGACGTCTTTTCCTTTGTCTGACTCAGCTACCCAAATAGACAGGCGCATAGATTGTCTATTCATGGTAGCTAAGAGTACAGACCCTATGGAAATTTCAGTGGTAACTGGCGTTGTATCAGGCCGCTGCTCTAAAAACCCAATTCCTCCATGAGGTTGAGGGCTCGTTCCTTTTCTTCTTCGTCTAGTTCATCCAGCATCATGCAGATCTTCTGGTAGGTGTCCACCCCAGTCTTTTTCTGGGTGAAGCAGTTTCGGTAAGGAGGAGGCGCTGACCCCGTCTGGGTGGGGTCTTTTCCATCCTTGTGGTCAGATGATCAGTGTCCAGGTTGGTGGCAGATGAAACACAATCCCTTTCGGAGGTGTTCCACACGTTCTTGGTTCATCAGTCAGTTGATGTCAAGAGAGGGCTGTCCTTTCTTCATTATTTCCTTCATCTTCTGGTTCTGCCTGGTCTTCCCCAGGATTGCCATGGCCTGTTTCCATTGGCCTTTGTATTTCGAGGCTGCCTTTATCCAGCCCTCGCGAGTGTTGGGTAATGTTTCCATTGTGTGTACCCTCTTCAGTAATTCGGGGTGCAGTCCATCCATGAAGTACTTGATCATGGCTGCATCTTCTGTGATTCCCATCCTGTCTTTCAGGATGCGGAAGTTTGCCACATATTCTTCAAGATTCCCTGAACCTTGCTTGAGATTCTTGATCTCTGTCTTTGCCGTTGATAGGTTGTCTCCTCGGCTCAAAGGCCGATTCACCATTTTCACCACATTCTAATCACATCGGATAACTCGCACGAGGTCCCAGAAGCAGTGCGACCACTCCCGACCAAGTCTACCAAGCGCAATATCGTGTCGAACACGGTCAAGCATCGTATTGAATGCGATCGAATGCGATCAAGCATCATCGAATGTGATTGAACATCATTGAACATCGTTGAACATCATCGTGAGCATCATATCAAATGCGATTGAGCATCGTCAAATGGGATTGAGCATCATCAAACACAATCAAACATCGTTGAACATTGTCGAACATCATTGCGAGCATTGTATCAAACACGATCGAGCATCGTCAAATGTGATCAAACATCATCAAACACAATCAAACATCATATCGAACGCAATCGAACATCATCGAACATTGTCGAACATCATCGTGAGCATCGTATCGAATGTGATCGAGCATCATCAAATGCGATTAAACATCGTCGAACGTGATCAAACATTGTATCGAATGTGATCAAACATCGTTGAACATCATCGCAAGCATCATATCAAATGTGATCAAGCATCATCGAACACAATCAAGCATCGTCAAATGCGATCAAGCATCGTCAAATGCAATCAAGCATCGTCAAACACGATCAAGCATCGTCGAATGCAATCAAGCATCGTCGAACGCGATCAAGCATTGTCGAATGTGATCAAGCATCGTCGAACATCATCGAGCATCGTATCAAATGCGATCGAACATCATCGAGCATCGCAAGCATCGTATCAAATGCGATCGAACATCATCGAGCATCGCAAGCATCGTCAAACGCGGTCGAGCATTGTATCGAACGCGATTGAACATCGTCAAACATTGTCGAGCATTGTCGAGCATTATTGATCGATATCAAGAGACTGCGAGCGACATCGGGCACCACATTTGTTATCTATATGGTGGAATAACATGCGCCAGGAAGTATTCCAACTCGTGCTCAAACTTGCTGATAGTAGGTCAGCCTCGTTCCAAGTCCCTATCGCGCACAGAACCCGCTGGACGCATTATTGCGAGACTTAGCACAGTTTATACACAAAGGACAGTCCCCTTTTAGTTCTATACCCTTTATTACTCTTTCATCATATGATATATATCTTTCTTGTTTGGATTCCAGTCTCCTTTTTGGCCTTGTGCCTTAACTCATATCTTTTGCCTCATGTTCTACACATGTTCTCTAGCCTTTTTAGGTACTTTCTTTATTTTATATAAAAAGATGTACTAGATACAAAGAAAAAAAAGAAAGTCGTCATCTTCCTCCCAGATCACAGTGATTTGAGAGTACAGTTTAGTCTTATTCAGTCTGAAGTTTGGTGTTTTACGCTAAACTTCCTCAAAATTCCTCGAAATTCCTCGCATTATGCTATTTTCGCTCTCACTTCCCTCGATTAGCCTTTTTGTCACTTCTACTACTCGTCTAGTCCCCCGATCTTGCGTCCGAACATATCTGCACACTCGAAATTCCTCGAAACCTCTTCAAAAAATATCGCGACATCTCGAAAAGCATCGCAAAGTCTTGAAACACATTCTTTTAGCCTCGAACTGCTTCGACAAGCAGTTGTTTTATGACTATTTGATGGTCGGTCTGACAGGTGACATCTAGAGGGCCTCGCATCCTTCCTCTGACTCGTGTTATACCATCCGAAGCCTTTTGTGGGTTTTGTTTGGGTTTCCGGGTTGAGCATCATCACCGTTCCAGCGTCATCAATCGGCGAGAAGGCCTCTAAGACCTTCTGTCAGAAGTCTGTGTATTCACTGAGTCCCTCAGACTGGTGTTGGTTGACAAATGCCTGTGCCCAGGCGGCTGCTGTCCCTCCATTCATGAAGGACAGCGTGAAGATAATCTTCTTGTCATTCATGTCATAGACCTGGTCGTTGATTCGCAGGTATAGGTCTATCTCCTGCAGGAACTTGGCGGTTTTGGTCTGCTCTCCTGAGAAGTCTGTTGGTGATCGGATTCGAATATCCTTCACAGACGTCATCAGTGTGGTTGCATGTTTGGACATCTCGTTATAGAGGTCGTTGGTTTTGTCTGTTAAGAAGCGGGTGGATGTTTCGGGTGGGGGTGTGTGCGGTTGTTCAAAGTCTTCGTCAGTGAGGAAATCTCCTCGTTGTCTGTCAGTTGATCTGTAGAACCAACATTGTGCTGGGGTTGAGTAACAGACTAGTCTTCCATTGTATCGGTACCAAGATGAACCTGGCTGTGGTTCTGCTTCTCTTGGTGGTCAGTCTGGGGTTTGTCTAGACCCGGGTCGCTGTGGTGTGTATCGAGACGTATTGCCTACACCTAGGTAGGTGGGCTAGCAGATAGTTTAGATCTTATGTTAAGGGCGAAGCCTCAACCACTCGATCTAGTCAATGACGTTTGGCGAGGTGCTTCCTCGACAAGTCATTCGGCACTAGTCTTACTTGGAGCATCCGATGTAAGAGAGATAGTGCACTCTAGCAGGCCTTCTGCATAGAGTTGTTTGGGTTCATGCACTAAGGGGCTTCCTTAGTGGTTTCGAGTAAGTTCATGAGTTGCAAGTTAAGGCTGTAGAATGCCTAGATCTAAACTAAGGACATCTCTACTACAAGTCACAGTACTTATACTAGAAGGGAGGTCCCTATCATCCAATTGGAATGGTAGATGCGTATCAAGTAACAATAGAAAGAATAAGCCTCATGCCTTGCGTGAGGTGTCCGATGTCAAGGAGTGCTGTGGTGCAGCATGTCAGGGAACAATAAGAAGTAAGCCTCATGCCTAGCATGAGGTGTCCAATGTCATGGATCCGATGTCAAGGATCCGATGTTGATTGTGAGAGTCCGACGTCATGGACCTCTTGTCAAGGGGCTGTCGTTTCACAGCATGTGTGGGAGGTGCATGGAGTCACCATGCGTCAAGGGTGCCTTCCTCGGGAAGGGGATCAAATGCATGCAGTTGGCATGTGTCATGTGTGTGTCTGGTGTCAAGGTCATGCCCTAGGCATGAATTATGGAGTGCCTCCTGTCTGGAGGGGATCGTCAGGTTGGTCGGGTTGGTCGGGTTGGTCGGGTTCCATGAGTTACAAGGAAAATTGTAACATTATGTGTTCATTTACTGTGAACAAATATGTATATAAGCCCCACCAATTTGTGTGGCTTCCTCCCTCATCATTAGTTTATTATATATAATATGTACATTATAGGGTATATAATCTAAGTGTAAAAAGACTGGTTGCAACCGGTTTTATAATGGTTTTCAAATGTTTTCAAAACAGGTTAACTGATAACTGAATTGTGGTGTTGGTTACTCACTTTTTCAGAAAAATGGACTGGACTGAAGCATGGACCACAGTTTGGTCCGGTTCAGTCTTTGGTCCTATGGACTGAACCTTGATACACTCCCCACCCAGCGAGTTTGGGGGAGACCATGCTAAAGGCCAGGCCTTCTTAAACTCATGTGAGTTATATATCTGGCTCACACTGGAGCAATTCAAGAATGATAATGCCAAAATCCATTGGACAATCTCATTCATGAAGTCCAGATGAGAAGCACTGTTTGCAGATCAGATGCTAAACACCTGAGCCGCACTGGACATGCCAAGTATGAGACTTGGGTGGATTTCCGCACAGCAATAATCAATGAGTTTTGCTTGAAGAATGAAGCACAACTATTGCTCACCCAGTTAGAGACCACCGAGTACTATCAAGGTCAATGAACAATGGGCAAATATTTGGACAGTTTCCAAGAGTTAATTGAACTGGCTGGATACACCAAGGGAATAGCCATCGTGGTAAAGTTCTGTTGTGGGCTGATGAGGGAGATACAAGACCAAATCGCCCACATGGGAATAGGTCACCCAGTGGACAACAACCCCAAGGAATGGTGCAAAGCCACCATCAGGTGTGACAAAAACTGCACCACAAATGCCATATTCAATGGAAACCTGTGGCCACTAAAAACACTATCAATGTCAGTGTTCCCATGCAGCCTGCAGCCACCCATGTGGGTCCCCAGCAGGCCTTCACCTGTGAGCATACCCAAAGTCACCCCAACCACCCTCCCAAATAACACCCCTCCAATCAAGACAGAGGAGGACAACAAACACTGGGATGATGAACCGCAGGTACAGCCACGACAATGAACAGCCATGCCAATGAATGGCAGGGAGCCTGGAGGATGAATGGTGGAGAGGATGAACATTGGGGACAATGAACACTGGGGATGATGACAAGTGGCAGGGACAACAAACATGACCACAAATGCAGGGGACAATGAACACCATGGATGATGAACACCAGGGACAATGACAAGCAGGAATGCAGGACCCCACCCTTGCTACAAATGTGAGACAGTGGCCATTTTTTTTTCTATTTCATTTTCATTTTCATTTTCATTCTCTTACACCATGGCTGCGAGCAACTGCTCACAGTGTGTAAATGTAATTAGTTTTATTTAGTATATAATAGAATTAAGTTATACTCAAAAAAATGGGACAAAAACCAGTTTTAACCAGTTTTGGGACCATAACTGAACTGATTAGGACCAGTCCTATTGGTTCGGTTATGGTCTATGTCACTTGGGCTTGTGGTCTGGACTGGTTATGGTCCTGGTTAACCCACTTCAGGGTTAAAAAACTGGACTGAACCAGACCTTAAAACACTAGTGGGGAGGGGAAGGGGAGGGTTTGAGAGAAACTTTTTGTGCAGTTTTTCTGTGGGTTCTGATTTTTTGTGTTTCTCTGCTATTTCCTCAATTCTCTGACATAGTAGGTTGTTAGCCTGTCTTAACTCCTGGATTTCTGTTTCTATGCACTCATCAATGGAGGTCTGACATGTTACAGGCATTTTGTGTGAAAGGGTGTTTTCTCAATGTGGTAATATGGAGGATCTATTAGTACAGTAATCATCTCATTTTTCAACTTGGTAAAGTCTTCTATGCAGAAGACCTTCAGAAACCTGGTTTGCGGTTTGAAAGAGAATTCTGCTGTAAGGGCAACCTTACAGTGTGTGGCACAGATAGGGTGTAGCACAGGTGACATCATGGGTTTCACTGGCAACACCATACCTGTCACCTGTAACACCATACCTGTACAAACACCATACCTGCAGGTCCAGGTTATAAGCACAGGTTTTGTATGGTGTTTCAAAACTACAGTAGCACTTGAGTAACATGGCATAAACTATGTATAGCTAAAACAAAGATAAGGGTAGCTATACTAGAAAGTTATCCAACTTTTCTATACTGCTTCAACACTTGAATCCACATATAAATTATGATATAATGTTCAATTCTTTAACAAATCATCTGTCAACCTTTTTGATCCATCATGAAGAACACAAAGAAACTAGTAATATGCTGCATTCTATCTGGGCAGAGTAGTTTTGTCATGAGAGGAGCATTTTTTGGAAGGAACACTCAAGTCACCATGCAAAATAACATCAACTTCACTGAATTAGATCATTGTATGTCATAAGATCCCACAGTACCAGGCAGATGCATGTCCTTTTAACTCAAAGCAAAGAGCTCAGAAGAATTTTGGAACCACAAAACCTGATATGAATTCTATCACAACTCAAACCTGTGACAACCTGCAATACCATGAGTACAGGTGTGGTGTTGCCACAGTACAGATATACAAACCCATTCCTGCACCTGTGCTACCTGCAGGCAGAATACCACAGGTTCACCTGTACCTGTGCTACACCCTAGGCACAGAGTCCACCAACCTTGCAAGGGGGAACCAAAGTCAATTCTAGTGCGGTAAATACATGAAATCTCCTACTAACCTTGCAAGGCTTGAAGGTGGAACCAAAGATAATTCTCTGAGGTCCCCCTTGCAGGGTACAAAGCCTTATATACCTGAGTATGCTACCTATGTGTCACCTATGTGTGGTGGTGCTTTGTGCACTACATGTTATCTCCATGAAGGGCAGGTATCCATGGGGTTGCCATAGGGGATCCCATGGAAAGCTGACCAATCTCCACAAACCTTAGCGGTTCATTCTCTACTAGGCAGTGTTAGCATGGGGTTATTGCCAGAGACCTGTGGTGAGGGGTGCTGTGAATATCTGTTGGGAAACCCATGGGTTTCTGTGGACAGTTGTCCCCTTACAACTCAAAACAATCCATAAATAGAAGACATTGCAAAAATTCCCAAGGATGGTAATTGGATAGTCCTACAGAATCAATACCAGTGTGGAAGGGGTGGAGAGGCAATACTCTTGATGGGTCAAAATCTAAAAATTAACCAGCACATAAACTTCAAGGGGGATCACTGTGTGAGGCAAGTCTCATGTGATAAAAATGATAGTGAACCAGTTGATGTACCAGGGAGCAGAGCAGCACCACTACTTGTGGGGGGTCAAGACCTGAATACTGAATGGCACACAAACTTGAAGGGGGATCACTGTGCACCCCCCTCAAGGCAAGTCTCCCAATGTGCTAATGAACTGGTTGATGAGGAAATAATTGAGCAAGCAGGACACAGGGACTGTCCCTTGGATGATAGAGAACAGGAAGAAGGAAGTTCAACAGCACAGAAGACACCAGATATCCAACACCTGCCTACCCAGGAAGGGAGCAAGAGGTGCACATGGGAAGAACACATCAAACAGCAAAAAGCTAGCAACTTGGAAAGGAGAAAGTCTCAAACAGACTGAGCAATAACAAGGCATGTTGGACTATTTTTGGACTACACAGTATGACATCAGGTATTACAATGTTTGTTTACTTGTTTGTAGTTCTTTATGTGCTTGTTGAAGTCCAATACAAGCACAGAAATCTATCGACTGAGCTCTGCATGGTTCTACTGCAAGTCATTTCTATACAAGCACATCATGGGTGGCTCCCGTTCACCACAGCTGCACTGAGGATCTATTCCAGTGCTGAGACTGCACTTCTAGACTGGAAACTCAGTCATTAAGGCAATCCAAAAGCCCTGCTGGCACTTGCAGGCAGTTCTCTAAGGCCTGGAAATCTCTGGCAACTAATCTAGCTTTATTATTAACCATCCTCTGTTCTATTCACTACATAAAGTCTCACTCTAGGCAACCTACAATGAGCCGCCTCATAACTACCACCTCACACCACACCCAAACCATACCAAATGGAAAACGTGCCAAATGACTGCATCATGCACACAGTGTGAGCCTCTGACAAAGCAGACAAATTGGTAGAGACCACATTGCTGCATCTCCCAAATCTGTTAGGCACTTGATGCCACCAATGAAACTTACCAAAACCCATGAAACCCCAAAATGGATGAAAAAGCCCCAGAGCAGCACATTGAACACTAGCCAGAGGGATAAGAGCCAAAGGAGGAAAGAAGAGGGAGGTAGGAAGTCGACAAAAGGACCAACAAACCCACCTGTGAAGCCGTGAAAACTGCCATGTCACCAATGTTCACTGGAACTCCTGATGGAATGAGCCCAATGGGGCCAGCTAGGGTAGAATAGTGTAAGTCTGGCCCCACAGACTCACGACATTATGACAAGTTAATTTACCTATGCCGGTTACAAACTTCCACAGTGCCAACACACCACACACATCACCAACACAACCACCCTTGCCGCCGACACAGCCACCTATGGCACATAAACAACTCACCAACACCAGACATACCAATGTCTGTGTTATATTACTACACCACTGTTACACACTTCCACGGTGCTGGCACAGCCACACAAATGGCTGACACAACCACCCTCGCCACCGGCGATAGCACAGCCACCTACAACAACTCACCAACACCAGATATACCAATGTCTGTTACAGTGAGTTACAGCCACCCTATGCCACCAACACACTCCCATGGCACTGACACAGCCACACACATTGCTGACACAATCACCCTCACCACTGGCACAGCCACTGGCAAATATGACATCAACACACCGGCGACATGCATCCTGGCAATGGCACCATACATCCTTATTACCCTTCTATCCACATCCAGCAGTGCCGACATTATCCTATTGATGCAGTACCTTCCTATTATGTGACTACGCCCGATGTAAGAGAACCCTTTCTCTTACAACACACATTCTATGCAATCACATGACTATTAACACAGATTCCTTAGATAGACAAACTATTTGTAATAGTAGACTAACCCCCCTTCAATTGATACCACATTCCTCACAACTGATTCATCCTGAGTGTTGGGAGAATACACTCCCTTCCACCCAATGCAGCCTTCCCAAATCACACACTATGCTTGATGCAGCCTTTTACTTACACGGTCAATCTTTTTCTTATATATTACTTATTTTTTATTCCTTAACCTTCATTTCTACTTCCATGCAACAAAGGTATAGTAACTTCCTATTCTTTTATTTGTAGTAACTTATGGTTCCTACTTCCATGCAACCAAGATAATTTGATCCTGTCTTTTAGTAAACCTAAGTCTAGTGTAGGCTGCCAAACTCAGCATCCTTCCACTTGTTTTTTGACACTGACAACTTTCTTCACCTACTGAACCAACCCTGTCTCAGCAAACTTCCACCCTCACTCCTCACCAGGAGCACGAGAAGAAGTTTACAGGATTCTGGCCAACCAGCCAAATTTGAGACACTACCAACCACATGACAAAAGTGCTGGCACATCCACTGATAGGTCCACCTTGTCATTCAAGCTTGGAAAACACATCTATGATCGTTGTCAAAGCTCTATGAGTCTCTACAGACCTCTACAAAGCTCTACAAACCCATATGAACCCCTCCGAAGTTCTACGAACCTCTACGAACCTCTACAAAGTCACGAAAATGCTTCAAAAATCTTCACAATGCTTCAAAATTCATTGCATGCCTTCAGCCACCATAATACAATTCCCCCGACCTTTGTACAGCTCAGAATTTACACTTGGAACATCGTCGATGAGTTCCAAACCAGTTTTGAGCAATATTGCACCAATTTCGGGCCACAAACAAAGTCCGAAGAAACTTTGAAAATCTTTGAAAAACCTTGAACCTTGAAAAACATCTTTGGACACAGTATTTCCTATTTGAACAATCTTCGGACACATGCTGGACACATGGGACACTATCTCGAGTATATCAAACACATTTTGACAGCATGTGCACACATACAATCTGCTTGAAGCAGTTTCCAATGTTTTATGCAATTTATAACAAGTGTTAAGGGTGAAGCCTCAACCACTTGATCTAGTCAATGTTGTTTGACAAGGTGCTTCCTCGATGAGTCATTCGGCACTAGTCTTACTCAGAGCATCCGATGTAAGATAGGTAGTGCACTCTAGCAGGGCTTCTGCGTAGAGTCGTTCTGTTAAGACTATAGGTCTTTAACTCAGCCTTGGCTTCGTATGTCATAGTTGGATGCTTTCCAACTATATCGGTATCGCACTAGGAGGCTTTCCTAGTGTATCGGGCTTCTGGCCTTCACTTGGGTACTTCCTCAAGTCGTTATGGCTATCAGTACTCAGAGGCTTTCTGAGTAGACCATCGGTTCGTGTATCACAGTTGGAGGCTTTCCAACTGTCGAGTTCGAGTTATCACAGCTAGGGGCTTCCTAAGCTGTCAAGTGTTCTTGGTTGAGTCTAAGACCATTATTTGAATTAGGTCAAGCTAAGGAATACAGGCAGTATTACTGTAGCTTATATACGGTTCAGAGAATGTCTATCATCCAATCAGAATACGAGATCCTTGTCAAGTAAATATAGAAGGAACAATAGAACAGTAAGCCTCATTCCTAGCATGAGGCGTCCGATGTCACAGAGTGCTGCAGCGCAGCATGTCAAAGAACAATAGCAAATAACCCTCATGCCAAGCATGAGGCATCCGATGTCACAGATCCAATATCAAGGGTCCGATGTCAAGGAGTCTGATGTCACGGAGTCCGATGTCACGGAATACTGCGGTGCAGCATGTTGATCGACAGGAGTCAGGTCAGGGGGTGTCTCCATCGGAAGTGAGTCATGTCATGTCAGAAAGGAAAAATGAAGTGCCCGGTCTTGCGGGTCCAGATAACAAATCGTAACATCACCCTCTCTCTATCTTTGAAGTCACTGACTTCGATCAAAATCTCTTTCTCCTCTCTAGTCAGGAGGTGGGGTGGGGTCATGGGGTTTGAGGGAATCGGTTGGAGCGCAGCAGTGTTCCCAACTCTCTGTGTTCTCCGAGCAGGAGCCTCTTTGCCAGGCTATATCTGCTCTCGTCATCATAGTGGGTATTCCACTGCAGGTCTCTCCACAGGGGCACACTTACCCCTGATAGTGGTCTTCTGCTGGGGGCGAGTCCTCCTCGATCAATGTAGAAGTCCTCTGGGAAGTAGTCCTCCTCGTCTAGTTCTCCCTCGAAGCACTACTCTTCGTACTGTGCCCTCACCCAATTGTAATCCGCCTTCATGCTTCTCCAGGCAAAGAGACAGCATTTCGGACAGGTCAAGGTCATCCTTCTTATCCAATCATCCCTTGTAATCCAGAAGAGAATCCCATGTGGGCATATCCATGCGGGTCTGCCAGGGAGTATGTTTGTCAGTGGTCGTTGGTCAATGACCGTTTGCCCAGTCCTTGCTGGGGTTTGTGGTAGGTGTAGTGTCAATGGGATGGTGAGCATTCTGTGGTTTCTTTTGTGGTTTGTTTGGTGGGTGTCTTGGTCTTGGGGGTTCTACAGCTGTCGTCACTGTTTATATGCCCCTAGGATTCTCTTGGCATTAGTCAGGTTCCCCTCGGGCTCCCATGAGTTCTCTGAGGTCAGGTATCTGACCCACTTCACTAGGAAGTGCGTGGTCCTTCCTTTCTTCTTGTGTTCAATGATCGCTTCCACTTTGTACTCCGATTCGCCTTCAACTAGATCCAGCGGAGGTTTTGGGAAGTTTGGGCCGTGTGTCTCGGTTTCTTTATAAGGGGAAAGAAGTGCCACGTGGAATACAGGGTGTATCTTCCACTGTTCTGGCAACTTCAGTCAGTAGGAGAGTGGGCTCAGGACCTTCTCGATAGAGAATGGTCCTTCTCTTTTTGGTGTGAGCTTCTTTGTTTCATGCGTCGTTCTGAGGTTCTTTGCTTCTAGCCACACTCTGTCTCCTTCCTTGAACGGGGTGAAGTGCCTTGTCGTTCTTTCCACCATCATTTGTCTCTCGTGAGTTGCCTTTGCTTCATCTCGGGCCTGTTGCAGTGCAACTATTCGTTTTTCTATGGCCGGTATGTTCATCTTCAGGTAGGGGAGTGGGATTGCCTTAGGCTCATAGCCCATCATCATGAGGTAGAATGGGGAGTTCTTCTGTATGGAGTGCGTTCTCTGGTTGTGCGTGAACTCCGCAGTCAGGAGGAGGTGGTTCCAATTCTCCTGGTTGTTCAAGCAGAAGATCCATAAGTATACTTCCACTTCCTGGTTCACCCATTCTGTCTCCCTGTCAGTCTGGGGGTGGTATGCTGTGCTCATTGCCAGCTTGATTCCGAGCAGTCTTCCTAGCTCCTGGAACAGCTGCGAGGCAAATCTGGGATCTCTGGTGGAGATGATCTTGTCTGGGAGGCCGAATCGTTTGTAGACATAGTCTAGATAGAGGGTGGCCGCTCCCAATGCATCCACAGTTTTCCTGCAAGGGATAAAAATTACCCCCTTCATAAGCCCATGGTCTACCATGACCATGAGTGCATCATAACTGTCAGACTCCAGCAAGTCAGTTATGAAATCTGTTGTCACCATCGCGAATGGTCTTGTCACTTCAGATTTGATTGGTTGTAGCGGGGGGGTCATCGGGTGCATGTTGACCTTCATCTGCTGGCATATTGCACATCCAGCAACGTAGTTTTTGATGTACATCATCATCCCTGGCCACCAGTAGTCTCTCCTGATCATTTTGGTTGTTTTCCATTGTCCCGGGTATCCGCTGGTCACTCCTTCGTGGTACTTTTGCACCAGCTTCTTTCGTAGATCTCCGTTGTCTGGGATGTAGCACCTGTCTCGGAAGAATAGAAGGCCATCTTCTATCCTCCAGTCTTCCAATGCCAACTTTATTGGTGGCATTCCCTTGGTCTTTAGCACCTCAATTGCACTTTTCACCAGGTCGTCTTTCATGATACTCCCTGCGAGTAAGTCATGCATTTCGGTGTCAATGAATTTCATGAATACTGTTTCTGGCAGCATTGTGACATCTTCATTATTGTTGTCTTCTTCCGGTACATGATCTGCTCTCCGTGATAATGCATTGCTCTGTACCATCTGTGATCCAGGCACATGGATGATTTGCAAGTCGAATTCTGATAGGAATAAGCTCCATCTTGCCTGTCGTCTGTTCAGTTTCTGCGCCGTTTGGAAGTATGTCAAGTTCTTGTGATCCGACAGGATTACCACTGGGTGCTCTGAACCCATTAGGTAGTGTCTCCAGGTTTCTAGCGATCGTATTATTGCTAGTAGCTCCCTGTCATAAATCTCGTAGTTCTGTTCCATTGGTGTTAGCGCATGCAATATGTATCCGCACGGGTGCCAGTCCCCATTTGTGTCCCTTTGTCTCAGCACTCCTCCTGTCGCATGTTTTGAAGCATCTGATTCGATCGTGAATGGCTTTGTCAGGTCTGGCATCAGCAGTACCAGGGCTTCTGCAAATTTCCTTTTCAGTGTTTGAAAAGCCTGTTCGCATTCCGTTGTCCAGTTGAACGCTTTGTTCTTCTTTGTCAGTTCATTAAGCACGATGGGTGCGATGTTGTCTCAGCAGTCTCTGGAGGACCAGAAGTGGCATCCTGTTGCATTCTACTCCAAAAGCCTTAGTGCTGTAGAGCGAAATTATAAGATCCATGACAAGGAGATGTTGGCAATAATGCATGCACTTGAGGAGTGGGACACTTCCTTGAGGGTGCCCAACACAAGGTGGAAATCTGGATGGATCACAAGAATCTCAAGTACTTTATGACAGCCAAGAAATTGAACTGTCATCAAGCTTGTTGGTCCCTGTATCTATCCAGATTCGACTTCTCCTTGCACAACCATCTGGGTCGCAGCATGGGGAAGACCAATGCCCTCTCCCGATGTGCAGACCATGGGGATGGCAGCAATGACAACCAAAACATTGTGTTGTTGCAGCCAGACCTGTTCACCATTCGGGCACTGGAAGGCATTGCACCCCAGGGCGAGGAGCGGGACATCCTACATGACATTCGTTACACAAACCATAGCAGTTTACATGAGAATGTTGTTGCCCAAGCTGTTAAAGAACTGAGGAAGGGATCCACCCTTTCCTTGCGTGCAGCAGAGTGGGCTGAAAAAGAGGACTTGTTGTATTTCAGGGATTGCATCTACCTCCCCAATGACCCAGACCTTTGTCAGCACATCATATCCCAACACAATGACTCACAGATTGCTGGTCATCCTGGACACTGGAAGACCTTGGAGCTCACCTCACAGAATTATTGGTGGCCACAAGTGTCATGGCTCATTGGTCAGTATTGTCACACTTGTGACCTTTGCTTATGCACCAAGATTCCTCATTGCAAACCCATTGGCGAGCTACACCCTCTTCCTGTTCCAGAGAGTTGTCAGCATCAACTTTGTGGTGGAGTTGCCAGAGTCGAATGGGTTTGATGTGGTGATGTGCACAGATGATTCAGTGGGAAAATGTGCTCACTTCATTCCCACTCACATCACTGTCAGTGCCCTGGGTGCTGCCTGACTCTACCTCCACCATGTGTGGAAATTACATGGACTTCCTGGTGCTTTCCTCTCTGATCGTGGCCCTCAGTTCATGGCAGAGTTCACTCGTGAGCTGTACTGACTTCTGGGAATCAAACTCCTTGCTTCAACTGCTTATCACCCACAAACCGATGGCCAGACTGAGCGAGTCAACCAGGAACTGGAGCAGTACATCTGCATCTTTGTCAATGAACACCAGGACAATTGGGATGATCTTCTCCCCTTGGCTGAGTTTGGATACAACAACCATGTCCATGCTTCCACTCAACAGACCCCTTTCCTCTTAGACACTGGACAACATCCACACATGGGATTTGAACCTCGCCAAACTCCCTCACACATCGAGATGGTGAATGAGTTCACAGAACACATGCAGGATAGCTTGGAGGAGGCAAAGGCAGCCTTAGCAAAGGCGAAGGATGACATGGCATGCTTTTACAACCAATGCTATTCTCCGACCCCTCAGTACAAGGTTGGTGATCAAGTTTATCTTGACTCCAGTGACATCTCCACTATGCGTCCATCCAAGAAACTCGCTCATCGCTTCCTGGGACCTTTCCCCATCATCAAGTGTGTTGGAATGCATGCCTATCGTCTACGCCTCCAAGCCTCCATGTCCAGACTCCACCCAGTCTTCCATGTCATCAAACTCCTTCCAGCTCCCCCAGATCCATTCCTGGGATGCCATTCACACCCACCACCACCGCCTACAGTAATCGAGGGAGAACCACAATATGAAGTCGAGTCAATCTTGGACAGCCGGTTGCATCAAGGAAAACTCCAGTATTTGGTGCATTGGAAGGGTTATGGGTATGAGGAGAACTCATGGGTCAGAGAGTCTGATGTGAATGCCCCTTGGTTAGTCAAGGAGTTCCACCAACGGCACACTGCTGCACTGCGTTGTATTCAAGTCATGGACTTTGGTCATATGCAATTTTGAATGCATCGGGGTGATGCATCTTAGGGAGGGGGTGATGTAAGGGGACTAGAGGGACTAGAGGACTAGAGGGACTAGGGGGTGCCCTGTGTGTTTCTCCTATTTTTTATGTTCGTTCTATATTTTTCCTCACTTCATTTCCTTCTATTCTTCATTTTCTATGATTTTTCTGGATTTTATTACTAATTTCCCTTTCTATCATGTTTGTGCATGTTGACAGTTTTATATTTAGAGGTGGAGCACCCCTTCCGACATCTACCCCTTGGTATGATGTCATTCAGTGGCCTTGATCTGCCTATCTCTGCCTTTTCGATTCTTAGATTATTATTTGATTTTTGCAGTCTTCACATATACTGGGCATTGGCAAAGGGGTCCTCAGAGTTTTCTCTTCGGATTTCCCTTTGCTATGTGTGCCTCCAATCCTTGTAATATGTAGTATAATTTTAACTTTGGATTTCCCTTTGCTAGAGGCTGAGGTTCCCCTTATACTCATCAAGTGTCCTAATTTCAAGACAAAGGTTTAAGAGAATGATCAGGGGTCCAGAGGTTTTCTGGGGAGAATGAGCTAAAGTTTGAGATAGACTTAGGAGGATATTTGGAGTGTTTAACTGGGTTGGAATTAAGTGGGGTGACTTTGTTGATTTACAAACTGCCTATGACAAGACATAAGTAGCTAGCTTAAATACTGTGGGCTGGAGGTAATCAGAGTTTCTGAGGCTGTGATAATTTGCAAACCAGCCTCTGAGGCAAATATCCTGAAACCATTTCATCGAATTGGAAATGGGAGAATTTCATCTCTAGGCAGTGCTGCTGATAGGAGGTGTGCTGTGATGCAAGGTGGCTGGGAAAGGTGGCAGAAAATGATTGGAATTCTGGTCAGAGGAATTGGTCTTGACAGGTGGGAAAAGCCAAAGTCTTCACAAAATTGGATCTATGATGGGGATGCAATAATGTATGAATTAGGAAAGGAGATGAGTGGAAGGCCACATTTGCCATGCATCAAGGATCCTTCAAACTGCTTGTCATGTTTTTTGGGATGACCAATAGTCCCCTGACTTTCCAAAATATGATGAACGACATTTTCAAGGACATAATTGACAAAGGCATGTTAATAATATTTATTGACGACATTCTGTAATTTACACTCCCCCACCTATTCTGATTGGACTCCAGTTTGTCCAGTTATTCTGACTGGATTCCAGTTATTCCAACCAGATTCTGGTTATTCCAGTGGGACTCCAGGTAGCTCAACTTAGAGAGAATCAAATTTTGAGTCCAAAGTTCTCAAAGTGCCTATAAAATAAAGTTGTGCAAAGCAGGGATTGAGCTCAAGGCCTCACCATAAAGTGATCACATGACAAACCAAGCAAGTGTGCTCAATCAGTTGAGCCACAGAAGAATTATTAGTTAGTAATATAAGGTTTAGTTATGACACTCAGACTCATAACTATTTTTTTTCTAAGTAATCAAGGGCAAAGTTTTTTAATTAACCACATTCCTCGTGTTCAACATGAGGGAGTGGGGATGATGTGATTAAATACATAAACTACATTATTTATATATATATAAAGCCCTCACATTCGGCACGAGGGGTGAGGTAAAACATAAAGAAAAAAAAACCCTCCCCAAGCAAAATGGGGGAGGGGGAGGTGCAATACTATTAAATAATTAAAAGTATAAAAAAACCCTCCCCACGTGAAATGCAGGGGAGGGGGAGGTGACGTGGCCCTGCTGTCTTTGGTGCATCTCCTGGGTTTGCTGTCCCAGGTGCCTGTTGTCCTGCCTGCTCCCTGTGGTCCTGTATCTCCCCATTGTTGCCCTTGGTGCCCATTGTCCTCCCTGCTCTGGTGCGTGGCCTGCTGTGTCATTCAATGCTGTCATGTGGGGCTGTCCTCATCCTCGTTCCACTCACCATCCACCCCATGAGCAGTTGCTCTGTGGGGCTGGGGGTCGGTGGTGTGTCATTCATTGCAGGGCCTGTTTGTGTTGTTAGTTGCACCAAAAGGAAGAAAATTAGATAAAGAAACTTACTTATGGCCCACTTCCCTGTTGTTTCCCTCCCATTGTCCATCCCCACAATCCACCCTACGAGCAGTTGCTTGTAGGCATGGGGTGGGTGCCATGATGCTTGTCGTTGTCATCTGGCCCTGGTGGTGGTGGTGGTGGCACCCCTGGTGGTGCTGTTCAGCATTTCATCATTGTCACCAGCATCGTTCCACCCATGATCCACCCCACAAGCAGTTGCTCATGGGGCTGGAGGTGGGTGGTGTGTCAGCATCAGCATCTGGGTCATCATGGTGGGTCCTGGGGCCATTCCTCATTGTGGTGGGGCCCTGGTGCTCGCTCTTTGTTGTCGTCAGTGCCTACCATCATCCACTCACCCTACCCAACCAGCAAGCAGGTGCTTGCAGCGGTGGGAGTGGGTGGTGTAGAAAATCAATCCTAGTGTAAACAAGATCAAACTCAGTCTCTGTATAAGTGACTTTATTCATGTATACTGTACCTAGTGTAAACAAGATCAAACTATTGGTACAGTAAGTAAAGACTCACATCTAAGTATGACAGTACTCACCTCAGTCTCTGTATAAGTGACTGAGGTGGTTGGGTAACTGTATACTGTATATATAAGTGTCATGGAATAAAGAAAGGATGAGGTATAAAGGGATCAGTGGCGTGCAAACAAACACACATCTCAAAGGGATGTTCCAAATATAGCACATGCATCAAACACACACATCAAAGTGTGCACTCATGGTGTGATTCTCAACACTCCTCCTCACCATGAATACTCCTCCTCACATGGAATCGTGTTAGTGAAGACCGAGAAAACTCCTGAGGTAAGTGAATTGTTTGACATCCAGTGCCTTTGTGAACATGTCCACAGTATTTTTGTGGGTGTTAACATAGGTGAGTTGTAAGTCGTTTGATTGGACATGCTCATGGAGGAAATGGTATTTTATATCAACGTGTTTGACGTGGGAATGGAGAAGGGGGTCTTCGGATAGGGATTTAGTCCCAGAGTTGTCACAATAAATAATTGTTGGGGAATATTGTTGGTAGTTGATGGAATGGAGTAGGGTATGCAGCCAAATGCATTCTTTAGCTGTTTCGAATGCTGCAACATATTCAGCTTCACAAGATGAAGTTGCCACAACTTTCTGCTTCCATGCCATCCAAGAAATGGCTCTGGAGCCGAGTGAGCATACATAACCACCGACACTACGATGTGTGTCAAGACAATTCGCCCAATTGGAGTTGCTAAAGGCCTGGAGAGCAATGGGATTATCTCCACCAAGGTAGAGTTTGAAATCCTTAGTGCCTTTGAGGTAACACACCAATCTAATTGCCGCTGCCCAGTGTTCGAAGGAATAACAATCAAGATATTGTGATAGTTGTTGAACCGCATATGAAATGTTGGGGCGTGTAGATATGGCCAAATAGAGTAGGCAACCTACTAGTGAACAGTATGGAAGTCTACTGAGTTGGAGTTGGTCCTCAGTGGAGATGGCTTGTCAATTTGTTCAGCGTAATTTGGAACCGGGTTCAAGGGGTGCTGATACTGGGTGGGCATCTTTCTGTCCAAACTGGTCAATAATTTTATCGATCAAGGCGGTCTGTGAGAGCGCGACGGTTCGAGTAGTCCTGTCCCAGGTGACAGCAATTCCAACAATAAAGCACGCAGTGCCCAGTTCCGAAATAGTCCATACTTTTTTCATTTGGGTCTTGAAACACTCGTTTTCATCCTTTGTGTCAGCGATCAACAGGTAATCATCAACATGGACAGCTGCAATAATAATTCCTGAGTCAGATTTGCGGTAATAAATGCAGGACTCGCAAGATAGGCGAGTGAAACCCCATTCGATCATCTGAGCATTGAGCATTTGGTTCCATATATGCCCGCTCTGCTTCATACCATACAATCCGCGTTGTAATTGCCATACCCAATCTTCCTTCCCAGACTCCTCAAAACCTGCCGGTTGTTGCATGTATTGCACTTCGTCGTCTGGTAGTAGCCCATAGAGGAATGCAGTTTTAACGTCAATTTGTTGCGTGTCCCAACCGAGAGAGGCTGCCAGGTGTAAAAGTATTCGCCATGATTCCATGCATGCTGTCGGTGAGGTGGTCTTGGTGTAGTCCTTTCCATAGATCTGTTCAAAACCCTTGAAAACAAGATGTACTTTCCACCTAACAGCTTTCCCAGTCTCATCCCGCTTGATGTGGAAAATTGGTTTCCCTTTTTGGATTTGCTTCCCTTGCGGTACGTCATCCTGGGGGACGAGTTTGTAAACACCCATGTCTTTCAGCAATTTCAACTCTTCTAAATAACCCTCTCTCCATCTCTCAGCATCAACAGAACTTCTAGCCTCCTCCCATGTTTTAGGATCGTCCTCAAATTCCAGTGATTCGGGATCAAAATCTACCATCTCCAAGATCAAGGTGTGGAATTGATGTGCCTGATTGCCAAGGTCAAGGTTGTTGAATAGTTCTGTGATGACATCATGATCATGATCGATCGTTGGATCTGGTGTGTGGTCAGGGTCCATGCATGCAGCTACAGTAGCTGCCCGCCATTCCTGTCGTGCTTCCTTGATCTGGGTGGCACTCTCCCTCGATTCTTGAACAGCTGCTGCAGTTCTTGTGATGTCTGGTCCTCCACTTGAATGTTTCTTGGTGGGGATGGGTATGTGTGATGAGCGGCGTGGTGGTTCAGGAGCAGGTGGGTCGACCATGACATGGTTATTTTGGTTGGGCAGAAGTTGTTTGGTTAAGGGTACATCGTCATCATCATCATTTGGTGACAAGGGCCTGAGGGTCTGTTCATCCCCTGCAGTGTGGTCGACTGTTCCGTCATTCCCAGAGTTGGTGGGTGTGAGGGGTACATGGCCATCGTGACTTTCAAGGAACCTCACATGGTAAGAACTGTGAATTTTCCGTGTAGCACGGTTATAACATTGATAAGATTTGGACTTTGGATCATACCCGATTAATACACATTCAATTGAACGTTCGAATATTTTTGGATTATCCTTCTTGGGAATGAGTATGAAAGCATGACACCCGATTTCATGGAGGTATGAGTAGTCAGGTTTTCTCTCGAACCATAGCTCCCAAGGGGTACAACCCTTGAGGGAACGGGTAGTGGTTTTGGCATGTAGGTGGGAAGCTGTGAGGTAAAATTCGTCCCAGAGGTAAGGTGGTAAACGTGCATAAATTCGCATTGTGCATGCTTTTGCCATAAGCGTTCGATGCATGCGTTCAACATGGCCAATATGCGCTGAAGTGTGGGGGGCAGTGAATCAATGATCAGTCCCCCTGGTCTTCAACCAAGCTTCCATTTCATGTGATTTTAATTTGCCGTTATCAGTGATATATGTCCCAACCTTGAGTCGAGTCTCAGCTTCTCAGACAAGTTCCCAGGCCTTTAGTTCCGAAAATGAATCGTCTTTGTTACAAAGCGGTATCAACCAAGGAAATGAGGTATAGTCATCAACAATATCCATAACGTATGAATTCCCAGTACGTGATTGTATGGCATGTGGCCCTCATAGATCCACCCAAACTTTCTCCAGCTTCCTTGTCGCTCTATGCCCAGGCCCCTCTTCATGCTTCTTTGGTACTGGCGTTTTTGTCTGTTTACCCAGAGCACATGATTCACATTTGGGCGGTTTGAGAGTGGAGACGATGGGCGCACCTGTGAGTGTCCCCTTCTTTGCCATATCCCAGAGCGATTGGTAATTTGCATGGCCGAGGCGACAGTGCCACATCTCTAAGGTGGGAGACTTGTGTACAGTGAATGCATGATCAGCAGTGGCAGAGCAAAGATTTAAGGAGTAAAGTTTCTTGGAAAGGCGGGATCCACGTGCAATAAGCATGCCCGTGGACTTATCAGTGATCCAACATTCTGAGTTGTTGAAATGTGTTACGGCATTGGAGTCATCAGCCAGTATACCTACAGAGATGAGGCAGACTGCCGAATGTGGTATGTATAGCACATTACATAAAATGATTGATGCGCCTCGGGCTATCTGAAGTTTGACATCACTGATGCCAATGGCAGCAATTGAAGTCCCTCCAACGCCTCTGACAGATTGGGGTGGAGTTGTATGAAGGGTGAGGAAATCACTTCAATCAGGTGAAATATGCATGGTTGCACCCAAGTTGACAATGAACGGGTAGTCATCTAAGGATAGTTGGGTGCGGTGGGTTTGGTTAAGTGGTTCGGCAGCGAACACATTGTCAGCGGGTGTGGAAGTGTGTTGACTCCAATCTATGGTAGTAGTTGCCTCCTCCTCAATGACAACCCAACCATCATATTCCACTTTGTCAATAGTGGCAGTGGGAATGGGATCACTGGCAAGGCCAGCAAATTCTGAGCAAGGCAGGGTGGGTATGTCGGCTTCGGAATCGACCATGATTGGAATCTTTGATCCCGGTGTCTTTTTCTCGAGTGCTAATTTACGAGCTGCCTTAGATTTCTCAATAGTCTTCCCAGCCATACCTCCTCCAGGCTTAATACAATACTCCATCGTATGTCCAGTTCTTTTACAAATCAGGTTCCTGCAAGTAGGTACGTTGGATGATTTGGGAGGTTTTGCACGAGCAGTGAGAGCGACAGGATAATGGGAGTCATTATGCTGATCATTCTCAAGGATTGTTCATTCTCCAGGAATAAACGAATGTCCTTAAACCCGTATGAGGAAGTGGCGGTCAAAGCGGCAATATCGCGGGATATAATTGAACGTGCATGAGGAAAGTTGTCGCTAAGGGAATTAAGGAGTGCGATACAACATAGGAGATCGGCTTTGATGTCTCCCATGGCAAAAGCTTGTTCTATAAGATTGCAAATCTTCTCTGCCATTTCAGGGAGCGGAACGTCCTTCGTGCACTGAATAGAAAGTGCCTGCTGGAGTAGCTGAACCTGACGAACAGGTCCTTCTTTCTGATGATGGTCCTTGAGTGTCATCCAATTGACATCAGGACCCTTCTTGATGTTGATAAAAAGGCACTCAGAAGGAGAGATGCTGGAGGCTAAAAAAGCATATGCAAGGCACAAATTAGCCTTCCAGTTGGCGAGAGCCCACGGTTCTGTAGATGTAGGTTCAGTAATGTCACCAGTAACATACTCATAAAGACTGTTCAAGGATAGGGCGATAGTGATTTCCTCACACCACTCTTTGTAGTTGGATTTGAACTTGTCGAGTTTCTCCCCAGAGTATTGAACAGATAATTTGATGAGGGAAATGGACGGTGGGCTGGTTTTGGTACTCATAGTGGAAATGGTCAAGAAGAGGATAAAAGGGTAGTGGCAAACGGAAAGCGTTTGAAAGACAAAGGGGAGGGAAAGACAAAGGGGAGGGAATAACATGTCGGGAAACCTGATTCCATTAATTTTGTGATCCGAGATCTAGTGATTGGGCAGATCGATCAAAAATGATGTATGCAAGCATCAAGTGGCTAGGAGAATTTCTACCATCATCTAGGTGCGACGGGAGTGGCCCATAACCTGTAGAAAATCAATCCTAGTGTAAACAAGATCAAACTCAGTCTCTGTATAAGTGACTTTATTTGTGTATACTGTCACAATTTGTTCCTCATCCGCTCGGAACCTGCAACCTTCCGATTTTTTTCTGCTTTTTTTAACCCAACTCCTTCCACCTTCATTCCGGCCCCCTTGCACTGCCCACACTGCTGTGCACCAGGCTGCCTTGTACAGCAACCACGGCTGCCTTCCAAGGCTGCTGTCTAGTTTTGCAAATTCAACTATGGATTCCTGTGCGGCCTCCGCTAGGCAATTTATCTACGCAGTTGAGACACTGCTGCAGTTTCCATTTCTGTTCCGCTCTTATTCCAGACTCTAGTATTTAAGCTTAGTTAGTTTCGCCTTGTATTCCTCAGTTCGTATATCGACATAGACTCGACTCTAATTTGTCAATCCAAATCTCCTTCTACTCCTACCTCTGTCCTCTAAGAGTCTGAACTCAACTTTGACTCGACCTCTAGTCTCCCTTTGAAGTCCTAGTCTTATCTGAACTAAACCCAAGTCCCTTTGTATTCCTTTCTGCATTTACCCGCCACTTTTCTGCTTCCACCTCTAAACCTTTGTCTTGAAATTAGGACACCAGATGAGGTGAAGGGCACAGCTTCTTATAAGCTGAAGCCAAGTCCTTTTCATTACCCATCCGCATAATCCACTATGACCCGACAATCTTCCACTCTCAACACCCGCCGGGTCAGACCAGATTCCGACGAGCCCTCTTGGATCAGTTCTTAACAGTATATACAAACTCACACTTCACTTGTCTCTTCTCCTCCTATGACCCCAACTGAAACTCACCAGCGCACAACCAGAAACTCTCAGTGCACCGGTACCATCCCAGGGATCTCTGCAATTCAGTGATCCACACTTCCTAGCCCACAACCCGCTACAACATTTGGAGTATCTTCCAGACCTTCCAACATTTTCTGACAAATTGGCTCTGGAGCCCCATCGATCAGTGCAAACATCATGTCTACTCAAGCCCAACAACCTCCCACAAATCCAGAAGAATCCTGACCCATGACTCCCCTGGAGTACATAGGGGGCATCAACCAGCCTGAACCCTATGGGTTGGAAGATCGTGGTCTAGAGGACGGACCTCCCGGTGGACCCGATGACCCTAGTGGTCTGGACGGCCCTGGGGGTGACCCTGATCCCAATGATCCTGACGATCAACCTCCCGCGGGGGGAAACCCTGATCCAGGGGATAGGTTCATAGATGTTCTTTACAACCTCTCAGAGAGTATCTGCACCCTCCGACAAAATAATGCACCCAAGACTGAGAAAATCAAAGTTTGCAACCCCGACACCTTTGATGGCTCCAACCCAAAGAAACTTAGCGACTTCCTAGTCTCGTGTAACCTTCATTTCCACGACCGTCCACACATATTTTCTTCTGATGAGAAAAAGATCATATTTATCCTTTCTTATCTCAAGGGATCAGTTCTCAGCTGGTTTGAGCCCAGTCTTAATGACCCGACTGATTCTGCACACTGGATGTGGGATTATGAGGCTTTTCTCGCCAAACTAGAGAGTAACTTTGGCCCACATGACCCGCTCGGGGATCCAGAAAAAGCTCTTTCCAACTTAGCAATGAAGAAAAGTGGTTGCATCACAAAGTATAACATTGACTTCTGGGAGTTAGCTTCTTGGATCAACTGGAATGAGGCAGCCCTCTGTGACTGCTATTTCTGTGGTCTTCCGCTCTGACTTTGTATAAAAGTCCTTTGGGGTGGTAAACCTGACACCCTTGCAGGACTGCACTTGAAAGCGCAGGACTGTGACAATATCTACTGGATGCAGGAAGATGAAACCTGGTTTGAAACTAAGAACTCCGGGAACTCTTCTAACCCTGTCAAGAAGGACACCCCCAAAAGTTCCTCCCAGTCCACCAATCAATCCTTGTCGAACTCTCCTCAAGGAAACTCCTCCAACCAGCAGTCCTCCATGACAAAGAACACTTCCAAGTCGTCCATCTCCGATAAGCTGGGGAAGAACAGCAAACTTACTGCAGATGAATGAGAACATCGCATGCGGGAAAGACTTTGCCTCTACTGCGGTGAAGAAGGGCACGTAGCAGGAAACTGCCCGAAGTCTAAAGCCGCAAAAGCCTGCGCATCTGCTGTGATTTCCAATTCTGTGGACTTGGAAAAATAGTCTGCAACCCTCAGGATACAGCCATTGGGGCTGGGGGTTGCATTGACCTTACCCACTTGGCTGCCTACATTCGTCTCAACGTGTCCGCTCTTTCTGACCCTGACTCCCTAATCATCCTCTTAACTATTCCTGACCTTTCCGCCCCTGTCCAAACCCTCATTGATTCCGGTTCATCCCATTGCTTCCTCGACTCCTCCTTTGTGTCGAATAATCAACTCAGCACAACATCCATTAAACCGATTGGTTTACGACTCTTTGATGGATCTTGCAACTCCACCATAACTCAAGTCGTCCAACTTCCAGTCACCTTTGTTACCAGTGAAATGTTCAATCTGTCATTTTATGTAACCTCGCTAGACTCTTCCTGTTCTGCAGTACTTGGTCATAACTGGCTGAAGCAATACAATCCATTGATTGACTGGTCTTCAAGCCAAATCACTTTCCGCTCTGCTGATCATAGAGGTTCAGCACCCCAGATGTCACCTTTGTCCCCGAACCTTCTGGTAGAAATCCTTGAATCCTCCACATTTTCCAAACCCCCCATTCCTCCTAAGTTTACACCTCCCGACATCTCTTTCATCAACGCTGCTGCTTATGTGTGTGCTAGCAAACTCCCTGGGGCAGTAGCCTTCCAGATGACCTTCGCTCCAGAAGGGTTATCTGTCCGCTCGACCCAATCCTCAACCCCGCCAGATTTATCCGACATTCCCGCTGAGTATCATGAATTCGCCAATGTCTTTAATAAGAATAAGGCAGACACCCTTCCTCCACATCGTCCTTATGACCTCAAGATAGAGATGGAGGATAATGCTCCCCCTCCTCTGGGTCGCATGTACTCCCTCTCTCCCTCCAAATTAGAAGCCTTATGAGTCTTCATTGATGAAAACATCTGCTCAAGCTTCATCCATCCTTCTAAGTCTCCTCATGGAGCTCCCATACTTTTTGTCAAGAAGAAGGATGGTAGCCTCTGACTTTGTGTCGACTACCGAGGACTCAATTGTCTTACAAAGAAAGACCGCTATCCCCTTCCTCTCATTTCCAACCTCCTTGACTCTCCCCGAAAAGCCTGCTTGTTCACCAAGATAGACTTGCAGCACACTTATCACCTAGTCCACATCGCGGACAATGATGAATGGAAAACTACTTTCCGCACCCGCTACGGATCCTTCGAGTGGTTGGTGGTTCCCTTTGGACTCACTAATGCACCCGCAGTGTTCCAGTGTTTTATGAACGACATCTTCAGCGACATGCTGGATGTTTGTGTCATCGTGTACCTCGACGACATCCTGATCTATTCAGACAACAAGTCCCAGCACGGGACTCACGTTAAAGAAGTCCTCCGCTGTCTCCAGAAAAATGGACTTTATGCCTCCCCACAGAAATGTGAGTTCCACAAAGACACCATTGAATATTTAGGTTTCATCCTTTCACTGGATGGACTTCGGATGTCCAAGGATAAAGTCAAAACCATGCTCGACTGGCCTGAGCCTAGGAAAGTTAAGGACATCCAATCCTTCTTAGGCTTCTGCAATTTTTACTGCCGTTTCATTAACAGCTATTCAGACATTGTCATCCCACTTACATGCTTGACACAGAAATCCGCACCTTGGGACTTCAACAAGAAGTGCCGCAATGCCTTTGAAAGGCTCAAACAAGAATTCACTCATGCACCCGTCTTAACCCAATGGGTACCCGACTCACAAATAGTACTCGAAACCGATGCTTCTGACTATGCCCTAGCGGCTATCCTTTCAGTTTACACTGCGGATGGAGAAATCCATCCGGTTGCCTTCCATTCCCGCTCCTTTAACCCCGCTGAACTAAATTATGACACCCATGACAAAGAACTCCTGGCTATCTTTGAAGCCTTCAAACACTGGTGGCAATATTTTGAGGGTTCCACAAACCCAGTGGATGTGGTCACCAATCACAAAAATCTTGAGTACTTCAGCACTCCGCCGCCAGGCCCGTTGGTCTGAATACCTTTCTCAGTTCAACCTAGTCATCTGTTTCCACCCTGGAAAATTAGGAGCCAAGCCAGACGTGCTCACTAGACATTGGGACGTCTACCGCAAAGGGGGAAATAGCGACTTCGCCTCTGTAAACCCAACCAACTTCCAACCTGTATTCACACAGGAACAACTCACCTCTTCCCTCTGCGCCACTTATTTCGCCACACCCATCCTTTGACAAGCAGTAATCATGGATGTTGAGAAACTCCACAACAACATCCGCACCTCTCTTCCCCTTGACCCTCTATCTTCCATTCATCTCCCAACACCTGTCGACCCCAACTGGACCATAGACAAAGCAGGACTTCTCCGCCACTTCGACCAGATTTATGTTCCGGACGTTGCAGATCTCCGCCTCAAGGTCCTTCAATACAAACATGATCATATCCTCTCCGGCCACTTTGGACAAAACAAAACCCAGCAGCTTGTCCACTGGGAATATGTCTGGCCAAACCTCCGCACCTTCATCCAGGAATTCTGCAAATCCTGTATGACTTGCAAGCAATCCAAATCGCCTCGACACAAGCCCTACGGGTTCCTAAAGCAACTTCTGGTTCCGGAACGACCTTGGAATTCCATCTCCATGGATTTCATTGAACAACTACCCGACTCCGCTGGTCACACCGCTATCCTGGTCATCGTTGACTGCCTCACCAAACAAGGCATCTTCATTCCAACTGTCAATGAAATCACAGCCCAAGAACTAGCCAACCTATTCGTCCTCCATGTCTTCTCCAAGCATGGTGTTCCATCACACGTCACTTGCAACCGGGGATCCGAGTTCATCTCTCATTTTTTCCGCTCTCTCAGAAAAGCGCTCAACATGTGGATCCACTTCACTTCCAGTTATCATCCACAAGGTGATGGTCAGACAGAACGACTTAACCAGACCTTGGAACAGTACCTATGGATCTTCTGTAACTATCAGCAAGACAACTGGTCTCACCTCCTTCCTTTAGGCGAATTTGCCTACAACAATGTGCCTGCCACCTCTACCGGTGTATCCCCTTTCTTTGCCAACAAGGGCTATCACCCAAACATTTCTGTCTTTCCAGAACACAACTTAGCCTCGCAACGCGCCTGAGAGTTCATTGTCGATTTAGATGACCTTCACCAGGAACTTTGGAAACAACTTGCAGCCACTCAAGAACATTATCAAGGTCCTGCGGATAAACATCGGGCACCTGCACCTGACTTCAACATTGGTGATTTTGCTTATGTCACTGCGGAAAATATCCGCACCACCCATCCCTCCAAGAAACTCTCCAAAAAGAACCACAGTCCTTTTGAAATCATCACCCGCCCGGGCACTCACTCAGTCACCCTGTGGCTTCCAGACCACATGCGGGCCATTCACCCAGTCTTCCATGTCTCTCAACTAGAGAAACACTCTCCGAACACCATTCCGAATCAGACACAACCTCCACCTCCTCCCATCACTATTGATGATGAGCTCAAATACGAGATAGCCAAAGTCCTTGACTCCAAGGTCGATAATCGACGTCGGTGCAAGATTCTCTACCCCGTCTGATGGGAAGGTTACCAGGGAACCGATGAGGAAACCTCCTGGCTACCCACTATGGAACTCGACCATGCCCAAGAACTCCTTACAGATTTCCACACCCGCTACCCGCAGAAACCCGGTCCATTACCCGCTTAAAAGACCTATTTATGTTACTCTCACTTGTTTTGAAAGCAGAAGCAAATTTCATTGAAAAATTATGGATCAGACCGGATCCCTACACTACCTCCTCTCCCCCCTCTCTGGCTTTGGCAGCCTCTCCTCCGACTTCATCCGCTTCCCCACCTTCCTCTGCCTCCCCACCTTCTTCCTCTTCCCCACCCTTGTCCTCTTCCTCACCTTCTTCTTCACCTTCACTCTCCTCCACATTATCCGCCCGCCTTTTCTCCAGGTATCGCTGGAAACCTGCCCAGTCATCCCCAGACTGGCGGATTCCGCGCATTTCCCACCAGGACTCTCGTACCACTTCCTCCTCGTCCTCGTCACTCTCCTCTGAACTCTCACCTGCCTCCCACTCCAGGTCCAACACATCCTGGACATCCTCCATCGACTCCCTCACCACTGTTGCCACCTCTCCAAACCTCCTCCTCACTGTTTTCACCAGCTGCCGCAGCAGCTCCGCCACTTCTCTGCTGTTTTCCGCCAGCCCCATCTGTTAGGGCGACACCCACTATCTGCTAGCTAAGACCATGCAGGTTCTCTCTACAAGAAGGGGGCGGGATCCACGCTCGTGATGGGGAAATTGATGGTTTTGATGCAAGGGGTTATTAATAGATGAGTTTGTTGAGATAGGCCTTTCACACTGAAAACGTAGGTGGAAGACCTAAGAGAACACAACTGGGGTCCCCTGGGCATATATTTAGGGTTTATATACTATGTTACATATATTGTACATTGTTGTTACCGACGCACTCGTACATGCGCATACATTTTGATGCGTGCGAAATAAAATTCTCACGCTATCAAAATGTAGCATCATTTGGTGTCATGTAGCGTAATTCAACATAATAAAATAAAAATGAAAGTTTATTAGGTAATGGGGTGGTTTCCTAACATTACCCCCCTTTTATGCCTCGACTTCCAGGCAAGAAAATATGATGTTTGTCCCCTCTGTGAAATTTTGGTAAGGCCGGAATTTCATCCCCTCATACACCATTCTCACAATGTGACGCGGAGCATTCAGATTACGTTTAAAGAATTGGGCAATCGCATTATGCACTCGCTTACAATTCTCTTCGGGTTCCCACAAATTATTTTTGTCAGTATAGTTTTTCCACTTTATTAAGAACTCCAATTTGTTCCGTCAAAGACATGAGTCTAGAATTTCTTCAACTATGTATTCTGGAGCACCTTCTACTATTATCGGAGGTTGCAGAGTAGTTTGTTGGCCAGGAATAGTGGGCAGATGGTAAGGGCGTAGGCAGGATACGTTAATCTTGGGATCAATCTTAAATGATCAGGGTACTTTTAGCACTACCGCGTTAGGCGAGATCACTT
The DNA here is from genome assembly GCA_026075535.2 of Tricholoma matsutake. NCBI lineage: Eukaryota > Fungi > Basidiomycota > Agaricomycetes > Agaricales > Tricholomataceae > Tricholoma > Tricholoma matsutake. Next base: position 6,699,782 of record AP026543.1, on the reverse strand, counting down.
TAGAGATCACATATGGGCCAACTTGTTTCTCCATAAGTTTCTTCGAAGGTCGTGGAATATTCAGGTCCTTGGTACTTAGCCATACCAAGTCACCAACTTTGTACTCTGGAGTGCGTGCTCGAGTACGATCCACGTGTCGCATCATGTCATCACGTGCTTTCTTCAATGCTGCCTCTGCTTCCTCTTGTACCTTTTGCATCTTAGATACAAAATCTTCTACTGACTGTAGTTTGACTTCCCTTCTGGGTTCTACTCCCATGCGAGGATGATATCCATAATTGGCGAAAAAGGGTGACATATGAGTAGCCGAATGGAATTTGTTATTGTGGGAAAATTCGGCAATTGCCAACCATTCAGGCCAGTCGGTTTGTCGGTAGTTGACAAACATACGTAGGTACTGCTCCAACTCCTGATTCATTCTCTCTGTCTGCCCATCAGTCTGTGGGTGATATGCAATAGATAATTTAGTTTGAATTCCCAATATGTTGTTTAGTTCTTGCATAAACACGGAAGCAAATTGTGGTCCACGATCGGAGATAACGGTATCGGGTAACCCATGTAACTGCCATACATGATTTAGATAGAGGCGTGCCAAGCCCAATGATGAGGTTTCTGTAGTACTAGGAATAATATGGACCTCCTTTGTAAAGCGGTCACATACTACGAATATTGCATCGTACCCTTGAGCCTCGGGTAATCCGGTAATAAAATCCACAGATATATCTCGCCACAGTGCTTTAGGTATAGGGTTCGGCATTAATTTTCCTGCAGGTTTCTCTGGAAATTTCTTCCCCCTCATGCACATATCACATCCATCCACATACCCCAACACATACTTCGAAATTCTGGGCCACCAATAATTTCTCATTACTAATTCCAATGTCTTCCATCTTCCTGGGTGTCTGGCAATCGGTGTATTGTTATGTAACTGGACGATCTCCCTTCGCAAATCCTGATCCTTCGGTACATACACTTTTCCTTGAAACAACACCAACCCTTGTTCCTCAGCCCATTTGTCTCCTTTGATATTACCTTTCTTCTCTCCCTTCAGAGCTTTCACGGCTTCCACTACTTCATCATTCATTTCCAAACATTGTCTAATTTTAGACAACATTTCCGTTTCCGAGCTATCTATTAATAGATGCCCTTGATGCATAGCGCAAATGCGAAAGTATTTGGGTTTGAGTAAGGTAACATTTTTATTGTCCTCCTCCACCCCCCTTTTATGATCAATACATCTGGATAATGCATCTGCTTTCCTCATTAAGCTTCCCGCTTTATGGACCAAGTGAAAGTTGAAATGCGATAGGAATAGTGCCCAGCGCGCTTGCCGGCGATTAAGCTTTTTAGCGGACATGAAGTATTGCAGATTTTGATGATCCGTCCAGATCTCAATCTGATGCATACATCCCTCCAAATAATGCCTCCACGCCTCCAATGCTCGTATTATCCCCAACATCTCTTTGTCATGCACATCATAATTCCTCTCCACATCATTCAACCCTTTTGACAAGTATGCACAAGGATGCCATTTGTCATCTTCACACAGCATTGATAATACCACTCCAGTAGCAAAATCGGATGCATTGGATTCCACTTGCAAAGGGCGTGTGAAATCCACTGGGGCTAATATTGGTCCCTCCACAAACTTCCTCTTCAACTCCTCAAATACTGTCTGCTGCTGCTCTCCCCACCTCCACACTACTCCTTTTTGCGTAAGGTTATGTAAGGGTGTGGCAATTTTAGAAAAATTGTGCACAAAGCAACGATAATAATTTGCGAGTCCCAAGAAGGCTTGAACCTCCTTGACACAGGTGGGTGCTGGCCAATCTGTGATCGCCTGTACCTTGATCGGATCCATTTTGATCCCGTCAGGGCCGATCTATAATCCTAGGAACTCAATCTCGCTTGCCCCAAACACACACTTCTCTGGTTTCAAAAATAGATCATTCTCCGCCAACCTCCGTAACACCTCCTGCACTATCGCCTCATGATTCTCTTCATCCTCCATGAATATCAGAATGTCGTCAATAAATATTATTACCACGCCTTTGTCTATTACATCCTTGAAAATGTCGTTCATCATATTTTGAAAGGTCGGGGGACTATTAGTCATCCCAAAAAACATGACAAGCGGCTTGAAGGATCCTCGACGCGTGGCAAATGCAGCCTTCCACTCATCTCCTTTCTTTATTCGTACATTGTTGTATCCCCATTGTAAATCCAATTTTGTAAAGACCTTGGCTTTTCCCACCTTATCAATTATTTCTGAGATCAATGGCAGGGGGTATGCATTCTTCACTGTCCACTCATTCAGATACCTATAATCAGTACACATCCTCTTCCTTTGGCCTTTATTTGGCATGAAGAATATTGGTGACGTCTGCAGTGATTTCAAAGGTCATATGTATCCTTTGCGCAATTGCTCCTTCAGGAATGCATCCACTTCTTCTTGTTCCATTGGAGATAATGGATATACCTTCGACTTCTTCGGCACAAACCCTGGCTTCATCTCAATTGCATGATCCCATGGCTTCTGCACTGGCATTCGCTCAGACTCCTTCTTTTGGAACACTGACAAATGTTCATGATACACTTTTGGCACCCATTCCTCCACTGGCTTCTCCACCTTCACGATATTCTTGTCCCACGACTGTCCTCCACAAACTGCTCTAAAGGTTTGCTTCTGCTCTTCTTTCTCAATCATGATCAGAACTTCCCCATTTGGCATTTCCTCATCCTCCACTTCCTCCATCGTAACAGAATACTTTCTCGGATGTTCTTTCTCTTTCTTTTTCCTTTTTTCCTTCTTCATCTTCCTCCCATACACATTACATTCCTTAGGACAATGAGTCATTTGTACTTTCCCAGTTTTCCAATCAATTTCGGGATTATGCTTTTGTAACCACAGACATCCTATTATTAGATTGGTTTTCCCAAGATCGCACACTTCGAATACGGCTCACTCCTGATGCTCCTGATACTTTAGTACCATAGTCACCTCCTCCTTGATAGTTCCTCCATGATTGACTGTTCTGTCAATATTGTACACCATTATAGGTTGCACCAGCCTGCATGTGTTAATACCGTTTCCGGTAATTAAGGATCAATTAATAAATAATCCTGTAGCACCACTGTCAAGCAACACTTCCACATCAATAGCTGCATGCGTGTCCACTGTCTTCAGTCCCACAGTCAAGGTGATTTTGGGTTCTATTCGTGCAGAGCAAATAAAGAATTTAGGGGTTTTCAGAAATGACATGTGACAATTTTCTTTGTCATGTGATTCGCAACAGTTGTACTCCTCCTCAATTTCCTTTTCTGATTTACTCTGGGTTTCCTCGGATACTAATACATTGTAACAATTCTGGGTCACCAATGGGGAAACCTTCACTGGGACTCTTCCACAAAATTCTTCTGCCTGCCTTCCTCTGGCTTCACTTCCTCGATTATAGCTTCCCTAATCTTTCTTTTCTGCCTACAATTCCTAGAAATGTGTCCTAACTGCCCACAGTTAAAACATTTAAGTGGGGCTCGTCTTCCTGCTTGATCAACCTCCATTGCCTCTGCTGGTGCTGCTGACTCTGTAACTATAGGTGTCACTGCCATGGCTGGTGGCTGTGCCCTTGGAGCTTGCGCCTGAGGCGCCTTTCCTTTCTCGGACTTTCCTCCTGATGACTTTCAAAATTTACTACTTCCATACATCAACTTTGACTCCGCCTGTTCCTGCCGATATTGCTGGTCAAGGCGCATTGCCCAATTATACCACTTGTCCAACTTCTCTGGCATAGAAGGTAGTCAGTAGATAGACTTGAATAAAGAGGGATTTAATCCTGCTTTCAAAAACTCTACCAATGCGGCTTCTCCCATGTCTGTTTGCGAAGCTTCTGCTTTGAACTGCAAAATAAATTCATCCGCCGTTAGGGAACCTTGGCGCATGGTCTTTAATTTAGCATTGGCTGTCGCCTTTGGATTAGGGTCTCCAAACTGTGCCTCCAATCTCTCCAGAAATTCCTTGAAGGTTGCAAAAGGTTTATTTCCCACGGCAATTTGATTAATAGCCTCATTTCTCCAGAACTGTGCTTTCCCCCCCTGAATATATGAGAGAGCAAACATAATCCTAGACTTGGCTGTACGAAACTTGGGCTTCCTCCCATGGATGTACAATACTATAGAGCTGATGAAGGATTTTGTATTCTCCATGGTACCGTCAAAGATTTGCAGGGGTACGTACTTAGGTAAGTGCGCTTTTCCATTTCTGGATTTCTCCACCATCTCATCCTCCTGCGATATCCACTCCACCATCTCCTCCATCTCATCATCTCTTTCTCCTATCATCTCTGGCTGTACTTCCGCTTGTCTGGGCTGTGATGCTGCCAATACTGACACTAATTGCGACATTTGCACTGTGAGTGCATCAATTTTCGCCTCTAGTGCTGGTATGGGAACAGGATTAGGACTGGGATTAGAAGTTGAAGGTTCGGACATAATTGTAGAATCTGTGATGAATCACTTCTTCAACAAATTCAAAATTTTTTCTTCAAAACCTCTCCAAACATCTACAGGTCACGTGATAAGGTTCGTCGAGGTTTGTCAATGGTTCGTCATTTGTCGGGCGCCTATTTTGACACTTCGGATCAATAACCCTTCCAACAGTGCCTGATTTCGGAGATAACACTGAATTCGGCTTGTAACTAAAATAGTTGTCCAAATAGAGTGATATAAATCGTAACTAAACCAGATCCGATTGGTTGTCTGGTTGCAGCTGTCCTAATGACGAGCGCTGCCTCTTGATCACTGGCAGTCGCAATGTAAGGCAAGGCCTGGCGTCGGCTTACGAAAGAAAAGGTAGATTACATATATACAAGTACTTCCAGCTCGTGCCGAAAGGATGAGTAATCGGATGTGGTGCAGTGAAACAATGACATATGCGCAAGTAAGAGAAGGCACACTGATATGGGCAGTTGTGTTCTTCTGTTAGGGCGACACCCACTATCTGCTAGCTAAGACTGTGTGGGTTCTCTCTACAAGAAGGGGGCGGGATCTGCGCTCATGATGGGGAAATTGATGGTTTTGATGCAAGGGGTTATTAATAGATGAGTTTGTTGAGATAGGCCTTTCACACTGAAAACGTAGGTGGAGTACCTAAGAGAACACAACTGGGGTCCCCTAGGCATATATTTAGGGTTTATATACTATGTTACATATATTGTACATTGTTGTTACCGATGCACTTGTACATGCACATACATTTTGATGCATGCAAAATAAAATTCTCATGCTATCAAAATGTAGCGTCATTTGGCGTCATGTAGCATAATTCGACATAATAAAATAAAAATGAAAGTTTATTAGGTAATGGGGTGGTTTCCTAACACCATCGTCCCTGCTGCGGACTTCACCTTTTTTGCTGCAGGAGCCTCCTGCCCCTCCCACGCCACCTCCTCACAGTTATGTTTAACATGTGTGCAGTTGTTGCACATGCGTCCCTTCGCTCCCATTTTGAAGCACGAAATCTTCTGATATTTGCACCTAAGCCACTTGTCAGTCAGAGAACACTGAAAGGAAAATAACTATGCACCTTTACAGGGTAACACGGTCTGCACCTGCACTGGACCCTCCGACTCTTCTGATCCCACCTGCGCCTTTGACTTGGCAACTTTCTTCTTCTTTGGGGACTTGCTCCCCTTGGCCTTGTCTTCCAAACCCACAGCCGCAGCTGCCCACTTCTTCTCCGCTTGTTTTGTGGCCAAAGCCTCTTTCTTCCACACCACTGCCTGGCGCGCCTCCTCTTCCTTTGCAGCCTCCTCTGCTGCCTTCTGCGCCTCCTGCGCCTGATGCTCCTCCTCCCTCGCTGCCTCCTCCAGTTCCCTCACCTCCCATTCCATCTGCTCTTTCATCTCCCACTCCCTCTGTTCATACTGAGCCTTCATTGCGGCCAATTTCAGTTGAGTGGAGCCTGCTGGGGGGGACATTTTGTATAGGTGATGGAAGTAGGAAAACAACAAAATTTTTCAACCAATTGCTGCATTCAGGAGTTCAACCAACTTCCTCATTTGGACTCGAACCCTCATGTGCCTCGTAGGCTCAGCACTAAGGGGGAAATACTGCCACGATCCGTTCCTCATCTGCTCAGAACCCACAACCTTCCAATCCTTTTCTGCTTTTTTAACCCAACTCCTTCCACCTTCGTTCTGGCCCCCTTGCACTGCCCACACTGCTGTGCACCAGGCCACCTTGTATAGCAACCATGGCTGCCTTCCAAGGCTGCCGTCTAGTTTTGCAAATTCGACTACGGATTCCTGTGCGGCCTCTGCTAGGCAATTTATCTATGCAGTTGAGACACTGCTGCAGTTTCTGTTTCCATTCCGCTCTTATTCCAGACTCTAGTATTTAAGCTTAGTTAGTTTCGCCTTGTATTCCTCAGTTCATATATCGACATAGACTCGACTCTAATTTGTCAGTCCAAATCTCCTTCTACTCCTACCTCTGTCCTCTAAGAGTCTGAACTCAACTTTGACTCAACCTCTAGTCTCCCTTTGAAGTCCTAGTCTTATCTGAACTAAACCCAAATCCCTTCGTATTCCCTTCCACATTTACCTGCCACTTTTCCACTTCCACCTCTAAACCTTTGTCTTGAAATTAGGACACCAGACGAGGTGAAGGGTGCAGCTTCTTATAAGCTGAAGCCAAGTCCTTTTCGTTACCCATCCACATAATCCGCTATGACCCGACAATCTTCCACTCTCAACACCCGCCAGGTCCGACTGGATTCTGACAAGCCCTCTCGGATCAATTCTTAACATATACTGTACCTAGTGTAAACAAGATCAAACTATTGGTACAGTAAGTAAAGACTCGCATCTAAGTATGACAGTACTCACCTCAGTCTCTGTATAAGTGACTGAGGTGGTTGGATAACTGTATACTGTATATATAAGTGTCATGGAATAAAGAAAGGACAAGGTATAAAAGGATCAGCAGCATGCAAACAAACATGTGCCTCAAAGGGACATTCCAAATATAGCACACACATCAAACACATGCATCAAAGCATGCACTCACAGTGTGATTCTCAACAGGTGGTAGGTCAGCATTGTTGTGGATTTCTGTTTGGGGGGGGGGGGGGGGGGCATGTCAGTGCGATGTGGCATGCTTATGGGGGTTAGTGGTGCTTACTAGGTAGGTATCCCCCTTCTGGGGTCTCCTGGCATCCCTCTGCACCCACCTAGCCCATATCGACAGCCTCACATCCCATTTGAGAGGGGAGGAGGGGATTGGGTGGCCATGCATGTGCGTTGCACGTTTTTCATCGCGGCAGGTCGTCCCCAGTAGTATACAACCTAAAAGGCAATAAATTACAATTAGTTGATTGATAAAAAGAAAAAGAAAAAAGAAAAAAACTTATGTATGGCCCAAACGACAGTTGCCATTGTTTGGGCCCACGTTCCATCAAGTTGGCTCATTTGAAGGTGGTGGTGATGGTGGCAGTGGGCGTGGGAACAGTGGTGGCAGGTGCACACACAGTGGTGGTGGTAGAGTGGAGAGGAGGTGGAGGTGGCATTGATGATGGTGGTGGTGGTTGTGAGCTGGCAGTCATGTGTCACCTGTCAGTATGCATACTTATTAATTATTCTGTTAATGGCTGTGATTAACTATGCACCTTGGTTGGGTAATAAATGTATTAAATGTATGTAGAGGAATAATTGCTTGGTAGCTCAGTGGTTAAGCGCACTGTTATGTGTGCAGATCCAAGGTTGAGTGTTCAATTCTTGTTGTATGACAAACTTTTATTTGGGAAAGCATGTGCATTCCAGTTATTCCAGTTAGTCCAGTTATGATGAGTCCAGTCAGATTCCAGGGATTCTGGGTGTAAATTTGATGCTTATTCCAACCAGAATCGTGCTGCATAGGGAGAACTTCATACACAAAAAATTCTACCAGATTCCAGAAATTCCAGAATTCCAGCTGGACAAACTGGAATCCAACCAGAATAGGCGGGGGAGTGTAAAGTACTCACGACATTCTGATATTTACAGAGGATGAAGAAAATCATGAGGCGATAGTGCAGGAGGTGTTTTGGAGATTAGTGGAGAACAATCTATTTTTGAAACTGGAGAAGTGTGTATTCAAAGTGTGTATTCAGTGCAAGCGAGATTGAGTTCCTAGGATTATTGATTGGCCCTGATGGAATTAAGATGGACCCAATCAAGGTACAGGCAATCACTGGCCTGCACCCACCCATGTCAAGGAGGTTCAAGCCTTCTTGGGACTCACAAATCATTATTGTTGCTTTGTGCATAATTTTTCTAAAATTGCTGCACCCTTACATAGCCTTACATGAAAGGGAGTAGTGTGCACTGTGGAGGTGGGGGGAGCAGCAGCAGACAGTGTTTGAGGAGTTGAAGAGGAAGCTTGTGCAGGGACCAATATTAGCCCCAGTAGATTTCATGCACTCCTTATGAGTGGAATCAGATGCATCTGACTTTGCTACTGGAGTGGTATTATCAGTGCTGTGCAAAGATGACAAATGGCATCCTTGTGCATACATATTTATCCCAAGGGTTGAATGATGTGGAGAGGAATTATGACATGCATGACAAAGAGATGTTGGGAATAATAGGTGTGGAGACATTATTTGGAGGGATGTATGCATCAGATTGAAATCTGGACAGATCATCAGAATCTGCAATGCTTCATGTCCACCAAAAAGCTTAACCACTGGCAAGCAGATTGGGCACTATTCCTGTTATGTTGCAATTTTCACTTAATTTCACAAAGTGGGAAGCTTAATGAGGAAAGCAGATGCATTATCCAGATGTATCAATCATAAAAGGGGGGTGGAGGAGGACAATACAAATGTTACACTACTCAAACCTGAATACTTTCACATTTGTGCTACGCATCAAGGGCATCTATTAATAGATAGCTTGGAAATGGAGATGTTGTCTAAAATTAGACAATGTTTGGAGATGGATAATGAAGTAGTGGAAGCTGTGAAAGCTCTGAAGGGAGAGAAGAAGGGTAATATTGAAGGAGATGAATGGGCTGATGAGCAAGGGTTGGTGTTATTCCAAGGGAAGGTGTATGTGCCAAAGGATCAGGATTTGCAAAGGGAGATCATCCAGTTACATCATAATACACCCACTGCCAGACACCCAGCAAGATGGAAGACATTGAAATTAGTAATGAGAAATTATTGGTGGCCTAGAATTTCTAAATATGTGTTGGGGTATGTGAATGGATATGATATGTGCATGAGGGGAGAGAAATTTCCAGAGAAACCTGCAGGGAAATTAATGCCGAACCCTATACTGAAAGCACCATGGTGAGATATATCTGTAGATTTCATCACCCATTACCTGAAGCTCAAGGGTACAATGCTACATTTGTAGTATGCGACCACTTTACAAAGGAGGACCATATTGTTCTTACCACTGCAGAAACCTCATCATTAGGCTTGGCATGCCTCTACCTAAATCAGGTATGGCAGTTACATGGACTACCTGATACCATTATCTCTGATCGCGGACCACAATTCACTTCTGCATTTAGGTGAGAATTAAACAACATATATTTAGGGATTCAAACTAAACTATCTATAGCATATCACCCACAAACTGATAGGCAGACAGAGAGGATGAACCAGGAGTTGGAGCAGTACCTACAAATGTTTGCCAACTACTGACAAACCAACTGGCCCAAATGGCTGGCAATTGCCAAAATAACAAATTCCATTCAACTGCTTGGATGTCATCCTTCTTCACTAATTATGGGTATCATCCTTGCATGGGAATAGAACCCTAAAGGGAAATTAAGGTACAATCAGTAGAAGACTTTGTATCTAAGATGTGAAAGGTACAAGAAGAAGCAGAGGTGGCATTGATGAAAGCACATGATGATATGATACAACACATGGATCATACTCAAGCTCCCACTCCAGAGTACAATGTTGGTGACTTGGTATGGCTAAGTACCAAGGACCTTAATATTCCATGACCTTCTCAGAAGCTCACAGAGAAACAAGTTGGCCCATATGCAATCTCTAAAGTAATTTCACCTAATGTGGTAGTGCTAAAATTACCTTGATCATTCAAGATTGATCCCAAGATTAATGTTTCCCACCTACTATTCCTGGCCCACAAACCACTCCACAAGCTCCAATAACTGTAGAAGGTGCTCCAGAGTATGTAGTCAAAGAAATTCTAGACTCCCATCTTCAATGAAATAAATTAGAATTCTTAATAAAGTGGAAGAACTACACTGATGAAAATAATTCATGGGAACCCAAAGAGAATTGTAAGCGAGCACATAACACAATCTTCCAATTCTTTAAACATAAATCCAAATGCTCCATGTCACATTGTGAGAATGGTGTATGAGGGGATGAAATTCTGGCCTTACCAAAATTTCATGGAGGGGACAGATACAATATTTTCTCACCTGGAAGTCGAGGCATAAAAGGGGGGTAATGTTAGGAAACAGCCCCATTACCTAATAAAATATTATTATGTTGAATTATGCTACATTATGCTAATTTATGCTACATTACAGTACCATGAGAATTTTATTTTGCATGCATCAGTATGTATGTGCATGTATGCATGCATTGGTTGCAACAACGTACAATATATGTAACCTAGTGTCTAAACTTGAATATATGCCTAGGGGACCCCAGTTGTGTTCTCTTAGATATTCCACCTACATTTGTGGTGCAAAACACTTTTCTCAACCAACCATTCTATTAATAACCCCTCACATCAAAACCATCATTTCCCCCATCATGTGCATGCATCCTGCCCCCTTCTTGTAGAGAGAACCTGCACAGTCTTAGCTGACAAATAGTGGGTGTTACCCTAACATGGAGGAGTGTAAATTACTGGTGTGAGAAGACCAGTTGCAACCAATTGCAACCAGTTTTTGAACAGTTTCTAAAGATTTCCAAAATGAGGCAACTGGCAACCGGATTGACCCCCAAATGTGGGCAACTGCAACTGAAAAAAAAAGACCAGACCAAGGTTTGGTCCAGTTTGGTCCTATGGTAATTTTTGGTCCTGTAGAATGGACCTTGAAAGACCATCCCTACAACCCATGAGCCTAACAAAGTTGCTAGCAGAGATCTTGATATTGCTTGAGGCAACCACAGGATTGTGTTGAGTGCAATTTTTGACTTGTGTGACTATCACTTGCTTACTGGCATGGCAAAATGTCAAGGACCAGGGTCATACAGAACAGTAGGCTGTGAAAATCCATTTACCACTCCATTAGACAAGTTACAGCATGCTTAAATTGGGAAGCTTACCATGCAAGATATATGAAAGCATACACTGCTCCAGAGATTTGCACAAAATCATTTAAGAGGTCTTTCCCTGTCATCCATCTGAGATGGTGTATTGAGAATGTGATTTCATAGATGGTGGGCTCACATGGCTGCCAAGTAGATGTATCAGGTGGAATGTAGCCAGGTAACCATGACATAATATGGTTTACATACAGCTCTAATGCTTCAGATGAAGGAAACAAACTAGAAATTTTGGCTGCAAGGGTCCCATAGCAGCATCCAAGGATGGTGGGAGAGTTAGATGCCAGTTTAGAACACATGTCTTTATGCCAAGTTTTGATGAATTGTTGACATCCTTCTGTATCTTGATTCTCTGCCACAAGTTCAATCAGCATGTTGCCATACCCACACCTAGCAAGGCCATGTGCAGTCTATGTTCCAATGCCTATGATACCTTGACTGTAGTCACTGCCAGCCAGTAGTGCAATTAAAATTGATCCACCTCATGTAATTGCAATCACATCACTGTGTTCTATGACATCAGAAGCATAGACTTCAACTTGGTCAAGATCATAACTCCCAGGTTTACTAGAACACTCACAGATGGGCATCAACTTGCATAGGCTACATATGATCTGAAATATGTACCTTCCATCAAATTACATGCTGAGCACCAAAAGCTCATACATTGCTGTTATATGAGATCACTACATCAATTAGCTCTGTGTTGAGCTTTGCAAGTTCAGCCTCAGCTTCCCCTGGTGCCTTGACCCAAGAGATCAGTGTTCAATTGGTAAAAATGTTAGTACAACAACTCACTTGGGCATAATAGTATCTGAATGCTGTGATAAGCTTCTTTGCATGCTCAGTAAGCTGGTGAGCACAATGAATTGGTAGTGTTTTGAAGTCCTGTTCAGTCCAGTTTTTTGACATCCCAGTAAGGCAACCACAACTGCAACTGGTCCAGGCAATTACCAAATAGGAAAAAAACTGGACTGGACTGGACTGATATAGACCTGGACTGTGCCAGACTGGTTTCAACTAGTTCTTGTAGAAAATCAATCCTAGAGTATACAATATAAACTCAGTCTCTTGTATAAGCGACTATATTGTGTTAACTATGCCTAGAGTATACAATATAAACTATAGGTATAGTGAGTTAATGAGCACATGGTAATCATAAAGTAAGTACTCACCTCAGTCTCTTGTATAAGTGACTGAGGTGTTTAAACTACTGAGCACAGTATATATACCTATCTATCAAGACAAAGAGGCCATTCACAAAGGTATTTACAAAGGTATCTGTTGGACACCAAGTGATATGCTAAATATAGTACTCACATCATACATGCTGACAGTTGCATTAAATGATGCAGCAGTGTTTTTGCTCATGGTGTGATTCTCAACACTCCTCCTCACATGGAATCTAGTGGAGGCCCAGGGAATTCCAAAGGTATGTGAATTGCTTGACATCTAAGGCCTTCGTGAACATGTCAGTGACATTTTCATGAGTGCTCACATATGTCAGACATAGCTCATCCAATTGGACACATTCATGCAGGAAATGGTACTTGATGTCGATGTGTTTAACACGGGAATGGAGGAGAGGGTCTTTGGATAAAAATTTGGTGGCAGAGTTATTGCAGTAGATAACTGTCAGGGATAATTGCTGGTAGTTACCAGAGTCAAGTAGTGTGTATGCAACCAAATGCATTCTTTAACAGTTTCAAATGCAGCAACATACTCCGCCGCACATGAGGAGGTGGCGACTACCTTCTGCTTGCGTGCAGTCCAAGACACAGCACCAGAACTGAGGGAGCATATGTATCCCCCAACACTGCGGCATGTGTCAAGGCAGTTGGCCCAGTCAGAATTTCTAAAAGCATGGAGGGTGAGAGGGCAATTCCCTCTGAGGTAGAGTTGGAGGCCCCTTGTTCCCTCTAAATAGCACACCAATCTGATAGCAGCCACCCAGTGATTGAAGGAGTAGCAATCAAGGTATGGAGATAATTGTTGAACTGCGTAAGAAATATCTGGATGAGTGGATATTGCCAGGTAGAGCAGGCAGCCAACAAGATATCAATATGGTAGTTTGCTAAGTTTAGTTGATCATTGTCAGTAGGGCAAGGCAGGGGTTACCCCTGGGTGTCAAATCTCGTACCCTTACCCCTACCCCTTTACACCCTACCCTTAGGGGTAAGGGTATGGAAACATATAAGGGTTTCCAAGGGTATGGGAGGGCCTGTCAAAGGTACAAGGGTTTGGCACAATATCAACATATTTAGAGCAAAATTCATTTGAAAAGTGTTGATAACTATTGTATTTACTGTCAATATCACATATTAATACCTCTTATTAACATATGAAAGCCATTATCATGTTGGACAATCCCAAAATCTGAATTTAATTGATGAAAATCTTGAATATGAGTCTTTGTAGCTGAAAAAATCAAATGATATTCTTACATAGGCATACCCCTGGCATACCCCTGTACCCTTAGTAGGGGTACAGGGGTATGCAAGGGTATGAACTTCCAAACCCCTACCCTTACCCCTCATACCCTTAGCCCCAAAACACAAGGGTATACCCCTGCCCCTGCCTTGTCTTAATTGTCAGATAGTGATTGCTTGTCAGGGTGATGAAGCTTAGATCCAGGCTCAAGGGGGGCAGATATTGGGTGAGCATCTTTCTGGCCAAACTGTTCAATGATTTTGTCTATAAGTGCAGTTTGTGAGAATGCAACTGTGTGCTTAATTCTGTCCCAGGTAATGGCGATTCCAATGATGAAGCATGCAGTGCCTAGGTCAGCAATAGTCCACATCTTGCACATTTGATCCTTGAAGCATTCATTCTCAGCTGACAAGTCCACAATAGAAAGGAAATCACCGACGTGAACAGCCACAATGATAGTTCCCAAATCAACCCTGTGGTAGTATTGGAGATGGTGGATCCATCTCCTATATCCAAGTGGTGGATGCAGTAGTGATAGCCTTAGCATTACTATGTACATGTGTGACTCTCTACTAACTATGTGGTCATGTGACTACTGGAGTAGGTGCCCACACACCCTACTCCATCTGCCCACCTCCAAAAAAGATGACATCCTCATCACCACAGAAAGAAAACAAAAGAAAAGGCTGAATGCACAACAATAGGTATAGGAATAATATAAACAATGTGATGAAAAAAAAAATTCTATGATTGAGAAAAAATAAAGCAGAAGAAGACTCAACAAGGGGGTGCCCATCCCAAAGGTTGGAGTGCATGGCTCAAGCCCATGAGTTGGGGGTCTCCATCCCAGTCTAGCTTCAGAACAGGAGCAGGAGTAGTTCCAGAAGGAATGGTGACAACAGGTTTTCCAGGGCCAATGCCAGATGGATGACATTGAGTGATGAAGTCTTGAGACTGGATAAGCTGGTGGAAAAGATGTTTGAGATGATGAAAGAATATTTGGCAGGGTTCATTGTCAAACGGTGTTGTATTGTCGAACACACCTGCATAAGGACCAAAATGGACCTGGGAGATTCAATTGAAGACCCGAGAGGTCTTGTGGGGATGCAGGTGCAGCAGGTGTGGGAATGGGGAGGGATTCCATGTCTTCCACCCAGTTGAAACATGCAGGAGGTAGCAAAACAGTTTGTACAGGGTTGAGCAGGGTTGAGCAGGGGTGTACAGGTGAAAATGAGGGTGTAGAAGGTGAGTGGGGGCTGTCAGCAGTTGTTGGTGGCATTGTTAATGACATGGCTGGAGTATAGAATGCAGGCAGCAGTGAAACCGCTCATTTAGGGTCGAGCTGGGGCATGATGGGTGATGTTGACTGTTTCCTGAGCTGTGTGAGGGAACGGGGTGTTTTGGGGGTGGTGTAGTTAATGCCATGCCATTTTTTTGTAGTCATTTGTGTTCATTGTTGATGGCTGGTATAGGTAGCAAAACAGCGCACTTATGTAGGGTCTGGGGTGAGCTGGTGGTGTAAGAGGCTTCCTGGGCTTTTGTCTGGAGTTCTGGGGGGAGGAGAGTCATTCCATTGAGTAATTGACATGTCTCAATGAACACATTTGCTCATCCTCGCATAAATCCATCTGCTGAGCTGTAGACCATCATAGCATGTTGTTTACTGCTTCCTTAGTCATCTCTGGGGTAGTGGTGGTCATCTGGGTACTGAAGTCAGCATACAGATCAAGCATGCCCAACCTTCCTGCGGAAATGCATGGAACATGACATGAAAAACCCTGAAAACTCACTCCCCTTTTTCCTGTCGACAGAACCATGGATGTGGGAAGCAGCCCCACCAGGTGGGCAAAGATCTGCAATACCTACAGGTAATACAGAGAACACAGAATTTACATGAACGGACAGGATAGGTAGGTACCAACAGACACGACTCATGTTCTACCCAAGACAGATAGCACCAAATGGCCGAGAACTGGAGAGGCACTCATGGGACAGAGAATGGGATGCAAACGCGGCATGAGCACCCCAGCCCCCCAATGATTCGACCTGAGACAATAACCAGGAGTCCAATGAAACAAGAGTAAGTAATGAATAGGAAAACAAAAGAGGCAACAAAGTTAAGAATACTACAAATCAATCTAAACAAATCACTATCTGCTCACCTCAAACTTATTAATGACTCACTAGCAGAGCACTGGGACATCATACTGATTCAAGAACCATACATCACTTTTTTCAGCAGCATCAGGACACCGACACAATTTACATCGGTAACCCCTTCATCGCAAATGACACTGGACTCACTGGTTTGGTCCACAATATGGGTGAACTCGAAACTCTCGACTAATAACTGGAAAATACTGGATATCCCCAACACGAACAATATAGCGGCTATAGAGATAAATGGCGAGTACGGTAACCTCAAGATATTCAGCATATACAATGCCTGTGAGAATTTGAATACGCTGACCACACTCAGAGAATATATGCACGACAGATGGATCGAGGCGAATGGACAACAAGACTATCACGCTCTGTGGGGAGGGGACTTCAATTGACACCACCCTATGTGGGACAGGGATGAAGACACATGACTCTTCACAGCCAAGGCCCTAGAGGATGCAGCAGAACTAATCAAACTGGTAGCCAAACAGGATATGGAAATGATACTGCCAAAGGGGCTACTGACATTAAAACATATGGTAACAAAGAAACACTCCAGACCAGATAATGTCTTTTGCACTAATGAACTAGCAGCTCAGGTGGTAAAATGCGACATTATGCCAGAAATACAACCAGGAAAGACAGATCACTACCCAATCACCACAATACTAGATTTAGAACAGGCAAAAATGACACCCAAAACATCCCACAACTACAGAGAAATGGACTGGGAACAGTTCAACACTTTCCTCAAAAGGGAGATAGCGGAATTCCCAGCCCCAACAGATTTACACAATGAGGAAGATCTAGGTAGGGAGATAGAATGGCTAACCAAGACAATAACAGAACATGATCAATAACAAGGTTTTGGAGAACAAGCCTTTCCTGCTATCCAAAAGATGGTGGACGAAGGATCTGAAGAAGATGAAGAAGGTAGTGAACCATTTGCATACTGAATCCTTTAGAAACAGAGCCCTAGATGACCATCTGAGCCACCAAGATCTTCAGCAGGCACGACAGAGATATGCAGTGGATATAGCTAAAGCAAAGACAGAGCACTGGAATGCTTATCTGGAGAATGCAACAGATCAAGATCTCTGGACTGCAAACAAATTCCTATCAAACCCAACAGGAGATGGAGGGAAGATGAGAATCCCCACCTTGAAAGTGTTGAAATTAAATCCCTGATGCATGCTGTATACATGAGGCAATACATGCAGCATACACATGTATACATGAGGCGATACATGCAGCATACACATGTTACTGCGCTTACTGTGCATACATGCGGTAAACACATTCCCGAGTCATGTGACATCCATTATATTATGTATATAAGGAGAACCTGTACCGTAGTAGGAATACAGTGTTCTTACCTCTGCTAACCCTAGCTGTAAGTCTAACTAAACCCCAGGTAGGTTGTAAGGAACGTGTTGTCTCTTCCCCTGTGCAGCGTATATAGTCTGCTCCAACAGGTTATGGGCCCTGCTGGGCACGTCGCGAACGCGCTTTAATTAGCTGCGAACGACGTAGACTTCATCGTCTCCAAATTTATAACCTTGTGCTCTTCGTGAGCTGCATTGCGCTCCCTGCGAGCTGCACATAAAACCTAGGTTCACTAGGGTTAACCACTCTGAAGGAGTGTTTTCTCCTGAGAACGTTAAAACGTGTTTTATTGAGTATGAGACTGATTGAGCGCTTTTAACAGCTGCCACCAAGAATCATGTCTTCAACTCTTGAAAAACTCGTTCAGACTTTCGATGGATCCAATTACATTCAATGGGCCGACTCAATGAAGGCGTGGCTCAGGTCTCAGGGCCTCTGGCAAATTACTAGCGGGGCGGAGCAAAAACCGCCCCCGGCGCCTCCTTTGACGGCGACGAACGCTACCTTGGTAGCGGACGCTAATGCCAAGCTCCAGACCTGGAGCAACAAAAATGACCAGGCTATTGGTAGCCTAGTGCTCTGCCTGGCCCCCTCCATTCGGCAGCGTGCCAACACAAAGGACACTGCTGAGGAGGTGTGGGACCTCATCCGCACCGATTATGGTGTGGACGGCCCCTCCCAAGTCTTTTCGGACTTTAGGTCCGCAATAGCAATCAAAATCCCGGCTGCGAACCCTGCACCGGAGATTGCGAGAATGGCTGACAAATTTGAGCGCCTCACGGCTGCTAACGTCGCCATCCCTGAGCTAGTACAGGCGATGATTCTACTTGCTGCGATGCCGCGCGAGTACGACTCATTGTCTGCAACGGTCCTTAACACGACCGCCACTAGCGCCTTGACATTTAAACATGTCAAGGACTCCATTGTTGCTGAAGCCTCAAGGCGCACAGCAGTTGGAAAGCCCGCTGGCCAGCCTCAGGCCAACAAACTTTCCGCTGTTAAGCGCAAGGGGGGAAACCCCAAATGGCAGCCCAAAGAAGGGCAAAACAGCAACGGAGACTCGTCCCGAAAACGAGGACGACGTGGGGACAGAAAGACTAAGGAGGAGAAGCCAAAGGAGAAGCATACCCACCTCGCCTCCAAGGCCTTTACCACCATAAATGGTAATGGCACCATCATACCTCCGATGCCGCTTATCCAGCGCATCGAACACACTCCCACAAGGGATCCTCGCCGCCGACCGCCTGCACAGGCATACACGGGCGCGGCCTCTTCTTCTCATTCGGTTTACACCGAATACCAGCAAGCTCGAGACACCCTCGAGCGCATGCAACTTCCGCGCAGCGCGAAAAACCTGCGACCGCTGGAAGAGCACCTTACGGTGCGAGAAGGTAAGAGAAGGAGGATAGAGCCAGAAACCGAGGCTACGATCGAGGAGGTAGAAGACGATACTGTCTCCCTCGGATCCGAACCTCCGGTAACTGACGAGGAAGTGTGGAAAGCCGTCGACGAAATGCTCGTCGATGAACCCCTTGACACAGGGGCGTATGATGACAGGTCAGTCCTTTTCCCTGCCACAAGCACTAAGATTAAAATTCCTATGAATACAGCGAACTTTTCATGTGAAATTTTACCGCTATTAAATGTATCATGGAATTATGTAGATCTTAATATATGTGCTATGTGTGCAAAGGGAGATTGTAAGAAAGGTGCCGACTGGATCATGGATTCAGGCGCATCAAAACACTTCACTGGTGAAATGAAAGATTTCGCTTCTTACGAGCCTTTACCGAGAAAGGACTCTACCTTGGTCCAAACGGCCACTGGTACTACTCATATAGTAGGAAAAGGAGCAATCTTCATTAGACACCAGGTAGTATGTA
Organism: Tricholoma matsutake; assembly: GCA_026075535.2. Taxonomy (NCBI): domain Eukaryota; kingdom Fungi; phylum Basidiomycota; class Agaricomycetes; order Agaricales; family Tricholomataceae; genus Tricholoma; species Tricholoma matsutake. Next base: position 6,680,618 of record AP026543.1, on the reverse strand, counting down.
ATGGGAAGTCAGAGACGCGTGAAACGCGACTATACCCCGTCTACTACATACCCGACATTAATACTCGATTGATGTCAATGGGGGTCTTTTTACAAGACGGAAGTGATGTGCGTGGTTCCTCCGCATACATTTCATTCATCGAGCATGGAAACCCAATCATGCATTGTGTCCCTCTAAGGAGGAATGACACGATCTATTGGGCTCGGACTCATATATTGAGCACCAAAAAGGTTAATGTCGCGACCATTTATGTCGCTGACTACTTGACTTGGCATAGGCGACTTGGACACCCATCCAAAGAGGCGCTAGGGAAAATGCCTAAAAGCACCATAAAATTCCCAAGGAATTTAATTATTCCTAAAGACAAAATTATATGTCCAGGGTGTGCAGAAGGGAAAATGACCTCAAAATCTTTTCCCGAGTCAGACTCACGAGCTGACAAATCCTTTGAATTAATACATTCCGACCTAAAGGAACTCCCGGTACAATCGTACCACAAACATAAATACTTCATTGTATTTCTGGATGACAAAACGTCACATATTTGGGTCCAATGTCTCAGAAAGAAATCTGACGCTGCTGCAGCGATTAGACAATTTCTAGCAATGGCTAAGACCCAATATGGCGCTACAATCAAGCGCTGGCGTGTTGATCCAGGGGGGGAGTTCAAGGATCGTGAGCTACAAAAACAGCTCAAGGATTTAGGCATCAAAATAGAGATGTCTGCACCCCACGTTCATCAACAGAATGGGCGCGCAGAGCGCGCTATAAGGACAATAATGGAAAAGTCGCAAACCCTGCGATTCACCGCTTGTCTACCACAATCATGGTGGGAATTTTGCATAGAACATGCAACACATTTATACAACCGAACCCCAATAAGGCGCCTGAAATGGCTGACACCTTTTGAGGACCTGACAAAGGTCCGCCCAGATCTAAACAATCTGAAGGTCTTCGGTTGCGGTGCTTATGTCTATCTACCAAAGGAAAAACGTCCAACAACATTGTCTCCTCGATCGGAGCTAATGACGTACCTTGGAGTAGAAGATGGCATTAAAGCATATCGTTTCATGCGACGAAACGGCGCAATATTCATTGGTGCTACGGCACTATTTGATGAAACGATGTTCCCATGCTGTCCCGGAGCTAAAACTCCTGCCAAGACAGACCTTGGTGATTTTCCACCAGAACCAGAAGATGACGACCACTCATCTGGAACGGATGGCGATGACCCTATACCGCCACAAAATCCGCCCCTTCCTCCATCATCAGAAGATGATGATGATTTACCAAGCGAGCAAAAGGCGCATGACGATGCGACTAACGCTCCTCCTCCGCCGCCTCCAGTTAGCACTGAGGACTTTCGTCCAAGACGTGAAGATCAACAGGAATGGCAGCAATTGCCCCGTCGATCAGGCAGGCAGAGGAAAATCCCAAACCGTCCCGGCAATACCTATGGAGAACAGCGACTCCCCTCTGACATAGAGAGAGACATTGCGCGTGATCGATATTGGAAGAAGTCTGTGGGTCAAGATTCGGATCATAACCGAACACGACCACGACCTCAACAGCAAGAACCGGTTGCTGGACCGAGTTCGGCACCCCACGAGAGTGTGCCCGATTCCAATAATCAAGAACATGATCACCCAATGGGGGAACCGGACGAAGCAGGTTATATTAAAAAGATAACCAAGGAAGGTGGAGATGAGCTTATCCGCTGGCTGTTGTCAAAAGCAGTCACACCATCAAGCGGAAAAAGCCTAGTTCCAAACCAATTTCGCGATATTGCGCGCCTACCCCGGCAGCAGCAACTTGAGTGGAAACAGGCTTGTCGTGAAGAGTTAGAGGCTCTTCGCAAGCGACAAGTCTATGACATCGTCGATCTTCCACATGATCGAAAAACGATCAAAAATAGATGGGTTTTCTCCGTGAAATCGGACGGAAGAAAACGAGCCAGACTCGTGGCCAAAGGCTTTTCACAAGTCGAAGGCGTTGACTTTGATGAGATTTTCTCACCAGTAGTCCGCTACGAGACCGTACGCCTCATGTTTGCCCTTGCGTCTCTAGAAGGCATGTATATGACCGGTCTAGATGTAAAAACCGCATTTTTATACGGCAAACTTGATGAGGAGATCTATATGGATCAACCCGAGGGTTTCAAACTCGAGGGTAAAGAGCGCAAAGTAATGCGCTTACGCCGAGCATTGTATGGCCTTAAACAGGCTTCACTAGCATGGTGGAGAGAGCTAGAGGCATTTATGCGCACCATTGGGTTCGTGCGCGCCAGCTCCGATGCCGGCATCTTCATACACAAGGATCCTAAGACAGGCAGCATCGTTATTGCGCTAGTCTATGTTGATGATGGCTTGTTCATGGGCAAGAACAAGAAACTTGTGGATGAAAAGAAGAATGCTTGCCTGAAGCATTGGGAGTGCCGTAGTACTGAAAAAGTCACGGAATTCTTAGGCATGCGCGTCACCCAGACCGCTGCAAAAGTCAAACTCGATCAAACAGAATATCTCGCCAAAGTGCTTGAGAGGTTCGAGATGACAAATGCCAAGATTGTCCCCACTCCGCTCCCGACTGGCTACAAACCGTCGGAGAACACAGCGACGCCAAACGCGGCGCTTAGATCAAAATATCAGTCTGTGATCGGATCTTTATTGTATCTGATGCTCGGAACGCGACCTGATATCGCTTACGCGGTAATCAAGATGTCGCAATTCTCGGCTAATCCTAGCCAAGAACATCTAGACAAAGCGATGTACATAATGCGCTATCTGGTGGGAACCCAGAAGTACAGTATAGTCTATGATGGAGAGAAATCCGAGGGGCTACAGGCCTTCACAGATTCTGATTGGGCAGCTGACACAGTCAAGCGCCGATCTACAACGGGTTACTTTGCTACTCTGGCGAGTGGCATTGTGTGCTGGCAGTCCCGTTTACAAAAAACTGTAGCACTGTCATCCACAGAAGCCGAATACATGGCTCTCTCCGACACTTGTCGGCAGATAGTATGGATAGAGTCCTTATTCCAGGAACTTGGATATACACTGAAGCGCGTACCAATCTGCGCTGACAATCAAGGATCCATCTTTATTGGATCAAATCCAGTTCAGGAAAGAAGGACCAAACATATAGACATTCGCTACCACTACACCCGCGAATGCATAGAAAATGACAAAGTCACAGTCGTTTTCATTCCTGGAAGTGATAATCCGGCTGACATGTTCACAAAGAACCTTGGCGCCGTCCTATTCAGGAAATTTAGAGACTCTCTCGGAATTACTTTCGAGATTCAAACTTAGCTGCTTAGAGCGCTGTACAGTTTGAGGGGGGGTGTTGAAATTAAATCCCTGATGCATGCTGTATACATGAGGCAATACATGCAGCATACACATGTATACATGAGGCGATACATGCAGCATACACATGTTACTGCGCTTACTGTGCATACATGCGGTAAACACATTCCCGAGTCATGTGACATCCATTATATTATGTATATAAGGAGAACCTGTACCGTAGTAGGAATACAGTGTTCTTACCTCTGCTAACCCTAGCTGTAAGTCTAACTAAACCCCAGGTAGGTTGTAAGGAACGTGTTGTCTCTTCCCCTGTGCAGCGTATATAGTCTGCTCCAACAGAAAGTAAAGGGGGAGAACAGATGCTCAGAAGAGATAAATACGAATGAGGGCAAGGCAAAAGTGCTCGCGAAGGCCTTCTTTCCGCCGAAGCCAGCAACATCGGCAGTCCCACAAGAATACGAATACCCAGACCCTCTGCCAGAGCCATCACCAGTAACAGAGGCCCAGATACGCATGCACATCACAAAACTATCTCCGTATAAAGCGCCAGGGCCAGACGGTATCCCAAACATAGTCTTGCAGAAATCAGTAAATATTATAATCCCGCACTTACTACCTATCTACAGGTCGATTTTACAATGCGGCATTTACTATCAAGGATGGGAGCAGTTCATGACATGCGTGCTCAGGAAGGGAGGGAAGCCCAGTTATGAAGTACCCAAAGCCTACCGCCCCATCGCCCTACTGTGCACTATGGCAAAGGTTCTGACTTCCATAGTTTCCGAAAACCTCATACAAATAACGGAGCAATACCAACTACTCCTGGACACTCACTTTGGAGGAAGGCCCTGCAGAAGTACAACTGACGCGGTGCACCTGCTGGTACATAGGGTAAAAGATGCTTGGAGGAAGAAGAAAGTCACGTCCATACTATTTCTTGACATCAAAGGCAATTTTCCCAACGCGGTAACGGAGCGGCTGATACACAACATGAAGAAGAGATGGGTCCCTAGGGGGACAGTGCAATTTGTCAGCCAACTATTGGATGGGAGATCGACAAGATTACAGTTCAATGACTATATATCAGAGCTGATACCCATAGACAACGGAGTGGGGCAGGGTGACCCGATATCACTGCTGGCTTTCAATTTTTACAACGCAGACCTACTTGAGCTAAATGGAACCCTGCAGGCACTAGGCTATGTCGACGATGCAATGGTCATGGCCACTGGAAGAAACTTCGAAGAAACTACTCAGGCTATCAAGGATCATATGGAAGGGGAGAATGGAGGCTTCAAATGGGCAGACGACCACAACTCAAAGTTCGAAATCAGTAACCTAGTGATCATGCATTTAGGATGCAAGAGAAGCAGACAGCCATCTGGAACGCATCGGCAAATGACCAAGCCAAGGCTAATGTTACAGGGAAAAGAGGTAAATATGGTGGATAACTACAAGTACCTAGGCATAATCATCGACGACAAACTATCATGGAGGAACCAAGAAGACAGGGCAATAGACAACGCGATGAAATGGGTATTGCAGTGTCGATGGCTAGCGAGAACAGATTATGGTCTGTCACCCAGGCTAATGCATCGGCTATACCTGTCAGTAGCTATCCCCAAAATGACATATGGAGCCGAAGTCTGGTATAACCCACCACAAATAGTACCAGGGGCCAAAAGGAGAACTGGCTTGGCTAGAGTCGTGAATCAACTAACGAAAATCCAGAGAATCACCACCCTAGCCACCAATGGAGCACTTTGCTCAACCCCAACAGACACACTGGATTTGCATTCAGGTATCCTACCGCTAGAACTAACGATGCTAAAAACATGTTACAGGGCGATAACCAGAATATGCACCCTACCTGAGACACACCCACTACACCGGATAATACGTGAATACCGAGAGACACACACGAGAAAGCATCGCACTCCCCTCCACAACCTGCTAAACCTCTTCATAGAAATACATCCGGACAGCATAGAGAGCATAGATGCTCCATGACACTCAATCCCACGACGTTCACCACGGAGATAGCTCAAGATCGCAACGCATCCATACACAGAGAAAAGGAAAGTACACCCAAGATAAAGATTTTCATGGATGGGTCGGGAACGGACGGAAAAATAGGAGCAGTGGCGGTGATGTATAGGAAAGGGAGAACCGCACCTTCCAAAATATTAAGGTATCATCTAGGGAGCACAAAAAACTACACATCATTCGAAGCGGAAGCAGTAGGAGCAACTCTGGGAATATGGCTAATCAGAACAGAGCATATTGCAGGGCACTTACCGATTTCGATACTGACAGACAGCCAATCACTAATCAAGAGAACCCAGTCGCACAGGGCAACGACTGCACAATACCTAATCAAAGACCTACTAAACGCAGCAAATAACATTAACACAGACAACGCAAGCACGAACTCGACAAAGTTTCACTTAGTGTGGATCTCAGGACATAGCGGGGTACAGGGAAATGAAAGGGTAGATGAAGAGGCAAAAAGGGCAGCAAGGGGTGAGTCTAGTCCACCACACAGACTCCCTCCGATACTGCAAGAGGAACTGCCGAAAAGTATCGCAGCGCTAAGACAGGAATTTCAGAGAGAGTTGAGGGACAGATGGAAGGGCATATGGGTGGTGTCACCTCATCAGCCAAAGCTAAGCCGCATCGACCCCGATTTTACATATGGCAGATATGCAGAACTACAGGATAACTTAAAGCGATGACAGGTCTGCATTCTAACACAAATCCGCACAGGCCACATCCCACTGAACTTCTACCTACACCGCATCAAAAAGAGGGAGTCAAGTAATTGCGACGCATGCCAGGGACAGGACCCACCAGCCAAAGAGACGATCAGGCACTATCTATTTGAGTGCGGAGCCTACGCAAGGGAAAGACACAAACTGGACAATCAGATGAGGAGAGACTCCAGGGATTTGACAGTGCTACTAAGTTCCAGGAAGGGAGTCGAAGCGCTAACAAACTACATGAATAAGACAGGACGTCTACACCCCCACAAAGGTGAATACCCAATCTCGTGAAGGACAGACTCTCGCACATAAACCCCACAGAGATAAACCCCTCTGGGACTACACGCAAACACGTGCACGCAACACCATATTGATTTGTGAAAACACAATCCCAAAAACTGAAAATTACTACCTGCGACACAGAGAACTATGCTAAACTACAAGAGGTTTACAGTCAAAAAGCAGCCAAGTACGAAAACACATACACCGACACCATTCACACTGTGCCTTCCACTATGTGGTCAGGCAAATAACAGACACATACCGAACAAAAGCAACTTACGAGGAGAAAAGGAAAGGAGAGGTCGACAAAGGTCCCGTAGTCCTAAACAGCTAAAGAACTGGACCTCAGGGGGAGCGATTGCCTAGGGCATGCCATCTGAGGGGCAAGGACTAGGGCGAGGGAAGGCAAAGGGGCCTAGTGTAGACACTCTAATACGTAAAGACCATTGTAGGGCATGCCCTGAGAGGTCGAAAAAATGACATTAAAAAAAAAAAAAAAAAAAAAAGGTGTGTTTGTCTATAGCTGGTTTGTCAAGGGATACATTGTGGTCTGGGATGGAGGTCATGGGTGGACTATGGCCATCTTGACTTTTGAGGAACTTGACATGGTAGGAACTATGCACCATTCCTGTAGTGCAATTATAACACTGGTATGCCTTCAACACCAGCTCATATCCTATTAGCACATGTTCGATAGATTATTTGAAGATCTTTGGGTTGTCCTTTTTTGGGATGAGGATAAAAGCATGGCAACCAATTTCATGCATGTATGAGTAATCAGGGCTGCATCCATGCCATAACTCCCAAGGCATACATCCCTATAGTGAGCACATTGTAGTTTTGGCATGTAAGTGAGATGCCATTAGATAAAGCTCATCCCAGAGAAAAGTTGGTAGTCTTGAGTAGATCCACATGGTATGGTGTAGCCATGCTGGCATTGCCCATGGCAGAGTCCAGAAGCTGAGGCAGTAGACAGAGCTGAGTCCAGCAACTTCCTTAGCAGTCACATGACCTTGTAGATAGATGTGCATGTGTGCAGATAGAGAATCATCTTTTGCTTGTCACATTTGTCATGTCTTGTGTCCAGTAGTAGACATGAGTCTGTCCTTGAGTCATTGCATCTAGTAGTAGATGCGACCCTGAGGCCAGATGACTCCATCTGGTGACAACAGGGAATTTGAACTCAACGCATATGGCTGACCACTTTCATTTCCACATTGGCTCTTTTTGGTCTCATCTATCTCAGGCTACCATCTCTATTGGCCCAACATCCCCATCTGGTTGCCTGCCCACAATCATTATTGTCTACATCCAGTCAGCTGTCTGATTTTTAATTTCAAGTTCATTAGCTGTTGTTCTATTTTTGTCCACCCAGGTAACACCCGATTGTGTCCATGCAGCATGCACCCATCAGTGCACCTCATGCTGTGCATCCTGCTCCACCTCATGGTGACCCTTGCATCTGCAACTAATGTTTTAAGGTCCAGTTCAGTCCGGTTTTTAGACAATGATGGGCCACAACTGCAACTGCACCCTCATGTCTAAGTAACCAGACTGAACCACATAGGACCAGTTCATATTGATCCAGTTGTGGTTCACCAACCAATTTCAACTGGTCCCATCAAAGACCGGTTAGGACCAGTTGCTATCAGTCCTAACATTGGTCTGAACCAGTCTTTCAATACAAAAACTACTCTACAAAAACTACTCTATGCAAAGTGTAAGGTACTAAGTCTGTAATAAGGGTATAGTAATAGACTAAAAGCAAAGAACACCTACAAGGTGCATCCATCACAGCAAAAGAAAGAAAAGAAAGAAAAAAAATAAACACCCCATTATCTTGTGTTTGCTGCGAGAGCAGGGTGTCATATGTCATCCCGCAACCCATTGCCACCCTGTGAGCAGAGGCTCACAGCAGCAGGGTAGGGCATGTGGTGGGAGGCATTGGTGGTCGCTGTTGTTGTTACAAAGAGGTAAGAATCTAAAAAAGAGAACAAGTTGGCTAGTAAAAAAAAGAAATCAACAATAACAATAATGAACATACTGCTGGCACCCAAACAATGCTAGTCATCATTTGGGTGCATTGCATTGGTTCATTTTTGGTGCTGTCCTGCACACTAGCATTGGTCAGTGTTATCGTTCATTGGTGTTGGCATTTGTTGGCATTGGCATTGGCGTTCGTTGGCATTGGCATTCATTGGTGGTGGCATTTGTTGGTGTTGGTGTTGACATTCATCAGCATCAGCATTCGTTGGCATTGTTGTTTGTTGTCCAGAAAAAGCGCCCTTTGTGACCCTGTGAGCAGAGAGGCTCACAGTGGTGGCTTGGGGCATGGGTATGTGTCAGTATTAACAGGCAAGCACCTAAAAAGAAGAATCATTAGTTAGTTAGTTGGTAAATGTACAAAGTAAATCATAAGAAACTTACCCAATGGCCCAAATGACACTAGTTGTCATTTGGGCTTGGATTTGTTTGCCATGTCATTATTGACATTGGTGTTGGCAGTGGCTAATGCTGGCATCAACACAGTGTCGCATTGGGAGGGTTAGGGCAGGGCTTGGGTGAATGGAGGGTGTCGTTTCAAGAGGCAAGAAACTAAAAAAATGTATCATTAGTGAAAAAGAAGAGATCAATAAGAAAAGATATACCTGGGACCCAAACAACAACTAGCTTGTTGTTTGGGGCTACTTTGAGGTCATTCACTTGAAGTTTTACTGGTGGTGAGAGCAGAGGGAGGAAAGGAAGCGGTGTTGTGGGTGATTTGTGGTCATGAGAATTGTTTCGCAAAGTGGTGCGACTTTCTTTTTTCAGGGTGCAAGCACAACCAAATGGTCTGTGCACAGCCACAGGGTATATAAGGACTCATGAAATGAGTTCTTTTTGCTCTGGGTTCCCATTGCCCTTTTGTATACCGTAAATATAAGTACAAGTAGACTACATTAGTTATATTTTTTCAAATACAGTACATAAATTTACCTAAGTAATATAGAATATGTAGAACTGTAAGAAGACTGGTTGCAACCAATTGCAACCAGTTTTCAAATGGTTTTCAAGTATTCTGAAGAGGCAACTGGCAACCCAACCGCCCCTGAAACTGAGCAACTGCAACTGATGGTTGGGTTGCATTTGGTTGGGTTTGGTTGGGTTGCAGTTTTTTTCCAGTCCATTGGACCGGACCTTTAAACACTATCTTCAACACTGGTGAAACCCGTATGATGTGACCCTAAGGGCAGATACCTGCCTGCCACTTTGATGGACACACCAAGTGAACCACTGCCCCTAACTGCCTCTTACATGTTCCCATCACTACCCAACCTCGCAACCAGCCCCACCCCCATCTTTGTGCATACACCACCACCCATACCCCCATCTACACCTCAGCCCTCCACAACCCCAACTCCACCAAATGACAACAATGACTTCATGCCCAAAAACATCAAACCATTCTGTGGTGATGATGAGCACACAGAAGAGAGCCCCCAGGACTTCCTGACGGCGATGCAACATTGCAGCCTCCATTGCAGCCTCAACAAAACCAACACCACAGACACCCAGAAGCTGGAAAACTTTGGGCTTAACCTGAAGTCAAGTGCCATAGCTGAGCAGTGGTTTGACAACCTACCCACCAGAGACACTGACACCTGGGACCACCTTGTCAGCACATTCAAGAGGTGGTGGCAACAGTCCACATAGCAGGAGGGGCCGTAACATGCACCTAGAGAGCAGGTTGAACCAAGTGTTCCCAAAAAGGCAATAACACTGAAATAGTTTGACATTGAGACAACGCGCCATTGATCGGAGACCATGGGCAGATAGAGGGTGATTTATTCCATAGGAGGCAAAAGAGACGAGAGTAATCCATCAAGAAATGGAGGGGATATGCTCAAGAGAGCATTGATGAATGGTGTGATCGGGAATATGATCGTGTGATATAAGCGTGACAAATCACGGTTCTAGCACACGAAGTTCTAAGGTCACTCTGGGGCGAGATGGCTCAATGGTTAGCTCCATCATCTCATTTCAGGGGGACATACCCTTGCACTCTTGGTTTGAACCCTGATTCCTCTGAAGAGTTTAGTGGGTATTGCTGAAAGACAGTGGAGTCCCACACTACCATTAATGGTGTCCATAAAAGCATTCTCTTCAACCGGTGTCCTCCTAGATGTGCATCTTATGCGTAGTCAGAGTTGACCGTGGGCTTTGGGCTCAAACCGGTTACCAAAAAAAAAAAAAAAAAAAAAAAAGTTCCAAGGTCACTCGATAGACAGTTTAATAGGCTCAGAATTTTTCTACCCTACTAGTTACAAAACTGCTCATTTATATAAGTAAGAATTTGGGCATGTCAGGTATCTAAATAAAGAGTCCAGCTCATTGTCAAGTAGTAAGCAGCAAGGGATTGGAAATACAGATAAGTCATTGTGTGAGAAGAGATAGGATAAAAGAAAAGGAAAGAAACCATAGAGATGAAATAAATGAAATAACAGAATGGAAATATGAAAAGGAAAATACCGGAGCGCGCATCCCCCAGATCACGCTATCCTTACACCCGCCCTCCAGATGTTGTTCTCGTGACATCTCACAATTAATCCTTCTTCCTCCCCTTCCCTTTAGCTGAAACTCCAGCAGCCTTCACAGTAGAATCACTTCCAGAGTATCCTTCATAACCTGATCTTGAGCAGATAAAGAAGTCGAAATGGGGTCAGGGGAAGTGGTTTGGTCATTGGGAGGAGTGGTAAGTGGTTCTAGATCGAAACCATTGAGATCATCAGTGATCCCCGAGCTCAACGCAGCCACAGACGCCTCGCGATAAGGGAGAAACTCGCGATCGTCATAACACTGTCTTTTCCCATGTACTGGCTCTATCCCCAAATTGTCCTCATATGAATTGGGCCCATTTCGACGACTCCAGGAGGCATTCTCTGTGTTTCGCCATAACATCTGTGTCATAATCCCAGCTTGACTTGGCAAGAGGAATTGGCTTCTGCATGGTGCCACTTGTCGTGCACTGTAAAGGTCATGGGGGGATACTTTGAATACCTCGTGATCTGGTTTTGGACCCGATCCCATCAAGGTCTTGTTTCTGTTGATATAGATGAAATTGACTGGCACTCCAGGTGCTGCATTGAATATCTGGGCAAACTGAGTGTATCTGATGGGGACAGTGAGTTTCTGTTCTCCCATACAGAGCATCACATCGTACTGTTGAGTTGCCCTCCATGGATGCGAAGTGAAGTCCTGATGGCAGCATTGTTCTCTAGGTGAAACCAGCGATGTCGAATCTGAGCTGATAGATCCTGCTAAAACAAATTTTGCTGCTGCGTGAATATCGTCGAGTGGGTAGGGGTCATTGGGGTAGTGATCGGGGAATTTTAGTTCGAGTTGTCGAGCAATTCTAGCCCATAAACCTGGTTGGAAACCCTGGACAAAGGCTCTGCTTTGTTCAGCGTCGGAAATCCTGCCTTTAGTAGATAGAAACTTTGTAATGTTATAGAATGACCAAAAGTATAATCCCAAATCGTTCACATTGTAAATACCTATGTGAAGTTGTTCACTGACAAGTTGGTCCATGTCTGAAATTGACCATTTCTGATCATCTTCAGAACCAGGGTACAGTTGGTGAATAGCGATGCAAAAGTTCTGGAATGAAATGCTGGTGTCATATTCTGGAATTGATTCCCAGAGTTTGGAAGTGTCAATATCGAGGTAATGACAAGCATACTTCTTCATTTCTTCAGAGTTTGTGACATTGGATGCAGAGAAAAGCAATTCGAGCTCGTTAAAATATTGGTGAAGTTCTCATGGCTGGGTAGGGTCGAATTTTGGAGCCATGGAATGACCACAAGCTGGCATCGTTGCTTGTGTAGTCATGAATGCGATGTTTCTAGGGGTAGGGGTTAAAACTTGTGTGAATGATGGTAGAGGAGTCAAAGTTGTTGGAAGGATGAATGAAGATGTAGATGATGAAGACGAAGAAGTAGAGGATGATGTTGAAGGTGATGAGATTGGTGAAGGGAATAGTCGATGATGAGTTGATTCTGCTTCGGAAACAGGGATTAGAATATCACCCTGATTGTTTGAGAGATTTGAAGGGGTGGCGAGTGTCAATTTGTAGGTTTCTAGCTTGTGTTGGCCTAAGCTGGGAGATTCAAGATGGATTAGGCAATGAAATGATTTAGAAACCCCTTGCAGTGGGCTCCAAAATGATGATGCTCAACCAGGAAACCCAAACAAAACCCACAATAAGGTCTCAAATGGTATAACTCTAGTTAGAGGAAGGTTGCAAGGTGGTACTAAATATCACCGCTGTTACCCCCAGTTAGGGAAATGACTTTAGAGAGGGTCCGATGAAGTTCAATGAAGTTCGAGAGTGTACGAATCACTACAATGATGTTTGAGGGAAGTTCGATGAGGTTGGAGGTTGTACTAAGTGCTGCGATGACGTTCAAAGAAAGTTCAAAGAAGTTCAAAGAAGTTTGAAGGGCTTATAGAGGATGAGGACAATTTCAACAATGGCTGAGGATAGACTATAGGGATGTAGAAAGGCTTTTGAGAGGGGATAGACAATAGATGATTGTTTAGAGAAGCTAGTATGAAGAGTTTGAAGAAGTTTGGCATAAAACACTGAACTTTGAGACTAAGTCGAGAAGCTTGGACTCAAGAGAATTGCTCTTAAATCAGACAATTTGTGTGAGAGGATGATCTATTATGTCGTTCTAAGTAGCTAGTACAAGGCTATATATGTTTGGGAGAGGTGATACTTAAAAAGGAAATAAAACATGAGGAATACATGAGGCAAGATATAAAACAATAGAGAACTTTGCAAATTATAGAATAAATGAAAGAAGATGAGAAGGGAAACATATAGAGTCACAATTTATTATGGGTACCTGTCCCCATTGATCCAATATATCAACAAGATATCAAAGCACCACAATCGTGTCCTAAAATCCCATCATTGTGTCTCCTTGTGTCCAGTGGTGCTCGATATGCAATGCACTAACTCTTACAAGGTGTGCTGCATGTATCTGAAGGGTGGTGCAATAGGTATATGGCGGCTGAAGATGTTCAAAGTGCTGCAAAGTCGTTCAAAGTAGCTCGAAGTAGTTTCAGAGTGGTCTCATGGGGTTCGTAGGGGTTCGTAGGGGCTGGGAGCATGTGTGTTGATGTGTTGATGCCTTTGGAGACGTTCCCAGAGCTTAGTGTGCATGGTGGACCTATCAGTGTCTGCGAATTGTAATCCTCTCTGCCCAAAAGACGGAGTATGCTACTTGTGACCAGTGGCTTTGATCTCCATCCACTGCTTTAAACATCGCTTGGCAGACATCGAAGTGTGATCTTTTGACAATTCTGTTCACTCTAGAGTTGTAGGCGCTGATTGTGAATGCATGAATATGATATTTCTCCACTAAATATTGCATGGCTTTGAGCATTAAGAGTGCATTATCTGTGATGATTTCACAAAGTCCAGCCCATCGACAGATGATATCCTGGTAGAGCCAGTTGCCAACAGTTTGCGCTGTCTGAGTTTGCAGCATGTGAAACTCTGGCCAATGTACAAGCGAACATTGCCCCTGTACACAGAATCCAAAACCGCCGGATCCAGGCTAGGGAACTGCACGGGTTTTACCTGCGGGTTTCCCACGCTTTTATTTCCTAATTTATTCAATGAGTAAACCCCATGCAGTTCCCTAATCCAGGCATGTGCATCGTGTTGATGCATACTTTAGCGAATAGTGGAGCTGGTGCTGAGATGACAGGAGGTATTAGAACCTTTGTGGTTTGTTGGATTTGACATAGATGACATGTGTGAACAAACCAGATGATGTCTGCCTGTACATGGGGCCACCAAAATTGCTGCATTAAAATCACATGAGTTGCATAAAATCGCTTGTGACCAATATTATCGTGAATTTGGCTAAGGATATTGAGGTGGTGCATAGGTTCTATGACTAGCTTGTGGGCTCCTTTCTTTTTGCCAAAGTCAATCGTGATCTGGGAAGAACTCTGTAGTATTGAAGGAATGTTATGTATTCCTTGTCTGATAGTCTATCAGGTCACACCCCATTGATGTGCCACTTGCAAACTTTTTGAAGCCTTATGTCTTCAGCAATCACTTTTGTGGAGCGAGGAATGGCTGCATAGCGCAGGTTCTCCTCCTCACTTAAATCCTGAGCTCTGGCAATGGTAGCGATGAAGGAGCTAGTGATGGAAGGCACAGAGAATGATTCCCCAGAAGGCAAGTCCTGAATCATGTGTACGAAGCCATACATGTGATCTATCCAATCCTCGAAATCATCCTCTCCTTCGTCTGGGAAATCACCAGGCTGTGCTGGGTGACAGGAAAGACCATCAGGTCCATGGTAAGTTCCCTTGACATGAACAAGGTCAAAATGGAAAGTAAGGATTGTGACTATCCAGTGATTTATACTGGCTGAGGGTTGAATGTCTGGGTTGGCCAGCATGCCTTTAATATATTGTGCATCAGTTTCTATGACAAGGTGGCAAACCCCAATTAGAAATAAGCAGAGAGTGCAAAGAGAGTGAAAGAGGCCATAGATCTTGAGCTTTGGTTGTGAAAATTGTGCCTCCCACTCATTTAGTGTAATGGATCCAAGCCGATTGTAATGTTGTCAGCTTGGATTATCGACATCGCATTGACACAGTATATATCCTACTGCAATGTAGGATGTATTGACAGCAAGAATGACAGGGGAAGACAATGAGTAATTGATTCCCTTCAAAGCTGGAGATTTTAGCAGAGCACTCTTGAGGTCCTCCTGCGCTGCTATCTGTAGTTCACCAAACTCAAACAGTGCATCCTTGTGAGTGAGCTTGACTAGATGATGTGCACGATGTGCAAAGTTGCAAATAAACATGTGAAGTACTCCCATAGTACCAAGGAATGTGTGAACTTCAGAAAGAGTGCCACAGGGCCCCCACTTTTGGATTGCTGTGACCCTGGATTTGTTGGTGATGTGACCTTCATGAGTGCAACAATGACCAATAACCCAAAATCTAGGGACACAGAGCGCAAGCTTGGTTCCTGAGAATGTCCCACCCACATACTTCATGTGTTGAACTATGCGATTGAGGTTCGCAAAGTGTTCCCAGACAAATTGATGGATATGAGGGTTGGTGGTGATGGTCTCGTACTTACCATTCTCCAACATATAGTGCAATGCTGGGCCTTTAACTGGAACATCATTGATATAAGGTATCATTAAATGAGGAATTTTGGGTTGAAGGATGTGTGTAACATCATCATGAAAGATTAGCACTGAGTTTGTCCAACCCATCAGTAAGGTGACTAGACGGAGCGCACCAAATGGTGTTTGGAAGGTGGTGTAGTCTCATGAAGACTCTGCTATAAGTCGCTCATTGTAACCAACAAATAAGTCTAACATCGCACCACATGACCTTCCCGTGAACTGTTCTGCGAGATGGTCTGGGATTGATGGAACACCGGAGTGCTTGATTGTGATGCAGTTGAGGGGTTCGAGGCTGTGAACTATGCAAAGCGACTTTCCATCCTTCTTTAGAACACAAAACCAACATGAGTAATAAGAAGAGTTCGAGGACTCATATACCCCTGACTTGATCTTCTTGCAAACTATTGCACAGACTTCTTCATAAAGACCTGGGGGAATAGGAATGTTATGCTCAATGAATGGTATATGAGGAATTACAGGGATCTCAATATCCGGAAAGAAGTCGGAATGGAATCTTCCGCATTCCAAGTCGTCCCAAGCAAAAGCTAAGTGTTGCTTGCACATAAAATGATGCATTAAATCGTGTTCTTGAGGCCATAGGAAATCTTAATGGTTTTTGTTGACAGCATCACGCCGTCCTTCAGTGTATCTACATGTAGCAATAAATGGCAGAATAGTAGGTTCTAGGAGAGGCATGTCAGCAAGAGGATTGCCAGTGATATTTTGCACTATTTGGAATCAGGCTGGGAGGTCTGCTGCAACTGGGTGAACTGGTTTGTATTTCTTCTTGGTGGACACACCTTTCCTGGTGATGATGCTTTCAGTGAAGATTTTGGGCAAACCATTACAGGAGAAAATTGGGATTGGTGAAGCAACTCCAATGTTGCGATGCCGTGTCTTTGCGTTTAATAGAATGTTGTGAATGTCTTGGTTCAATACTATACAAGGGCTAGAGTCAGACTGAAGAATGAACTGTGCTGGCAATATCTGTGAAGCCGATAAATATGAACTGGCAAAAATGGAGGATGAGAGATCGGGACTATGAGTAGGAAGAATAGCATATGAAGAAATTGATACAGAATCCTGTGAAGGATCGAAGTCGACTACTAGTGTGATTTCTCCTTGATCATTGATCAATTCTCTGAAACTTTCTGAAAATTTATTGCTGTTGGTGGAGGGAGCTGTGCTGGCTGCGATAATTGAATTTTTAGGCAATGTTGTGCTTTGCCGTGAGGAATTGTCCATATTGTTGAAACTTGACCTGAATTTGGATCCCATATGGTGATGGTCTGGTCTTCATTCCTGTAGTTTTTGATTGCCCTTTCAGTTAGAACATTGAAGGGTCGTCCCATTAGAATATCATAGGCTGGGTTGCAAATTACATGAACCTGTAAATAAAGAGCAGTCTCACCTACATGACACACAATATTTTGTGCTAAACCCAAGGAGTGATCTACTGTGCCATTGGCTGATTGCATGTTCAGCTGGATGGTAGGATCATAGGCAAGTCCTAAGTTATGGCAGACTGCATCAGACATAGCAATGATCTGCAACCCAGGATCGATTACTGCTTTGATATTCTCCTGGTTGTCCACCATCATGATCATAGAGCAAAGTGCATGGGATTCCTTAGTGACTACAAGAATTTTGGGTTCCTGGCCTGGACTTAAAGTTGTGAGGTATGTCTCGTAAGGGTCGGGAATGACAATCCCTGTTGATGCAAATTATGAGGAGCAGCTATTGTGGCTGCTCTGCGCATATCACTCACAGCTTTATCGATGATAGAAGCTTGTTGCTGCATGATAATCACCAGAGTGGGTGAGTTGCCAGTAACATGCTTAGGTGTTACTGCATTGTGCATTTTCTGGCGCATTTCGACTAAGATGCTGAGGAGCTCCTCTGAGGAAAGTGTGACTAGTGGAGCCTTCATTGACCGACTGTATATGTCATCGATGATTTTTGCATTCTGGATGGGTGCAATAGTGTGATATGCTGGCTCCTTTTCTCTCATGATCTTCTCTTTCTCAGCTGGTGCCGCAAAGTTGCGATGTACTGGTGGAGCATACAATGCCTCAGGTACATTCACAAAAGGATGAATGGGCTCCTCAACTGCTTGTGAAGCAGGAGGCTGTGGTATTCCTTCTTCAATTTCAACAATAGAGGCAATAGGATTATCCTGTCTTGGTTCCACCTGCGTTGGCTGTGATGGGGATGGAGCCTTCTTTGGTTTTGTCAAATAGGGAGCATGAGGAACCTGTATTCCATCAAAGACTGGCTTCTTTGCATGTAGTGTGAGAAGTTCACGTTTGAGCACAGCAATGCAGTCATCCATAGATAGCTTGAAAGCATCGGAAGTCTGACTGACCCCTCTGATCATCGGATATGTAGGTACTTCTGCAAACATCAACTGTACTGTATTTGGCAAAAGACGACCTTGAACAGTCTGTCCTGGGTTCCTGTGATGCCATTCCTGGATTTGTTCACCTAAGCTATTTCCAGGAATAGAGTGAGGTGGATAGCCTCCACCTGGAAGAACTATCTTCCCTTCTTGGTTTTGGCAGCACTTTCCTGCTGTGATTAATTCTTCAATTAATGGACAGCTACCAATGAAGTGACCAAATTTGCCACAACCATTGCAGGTTCCACTACCACTGGGTAGACCAGAGTAGGCAGGTCTCATTGCTGCATGAGCTACTGGTGCTAGGCAAGAATTGAGCATTGCAATAATTCATGTAGTATAGCAATTGAGCATTCCCATGAAGTCCTCCATTTTAATCACTGGCTCGGGCACTTTTAAAATGGTTGTGGGAGGACCCATGGCATTTGAAAGTGGAAAGGGTGGTATGTACTGCTGTGTTGGTCCAACAAGAGACAGACAATGATGCTATTGTTGCAAAGGAAGGATGCGATGAGGCTGGGCCCCCTGTGTTGCTGAGGTTAATGATTAGCTTCGCAGCATCAAACAGCAGTGGTAATTCCCAAGGCTTGTTGACATCACGTTTCGGATCACTAGTATACAGGTGATTCTGGACCTTGGACCACAACTGTGGTTGGAAGCCACAGTAAAATGACTTCGCTTGTTCGATCGGCAAAGTGTAGCCTTTGCTGATAAGGAAGTTCGAGATGGTATAGAAGTCGCGATAGTAACTAGTTAGATCCTCCATGGTATAAATACCAATGTGCGCTCATTCACCAAGTAGGTGATCTAAATTGTTCAGCGTCCATTGTAAGTCGTCTATTGCTCCTGGGTAGCACTTGAGTATTTCATCCTGCCACTGTATGTAGGTGTAGTGGCAGCAAACTCTGGAAGGGACTGCCAAAAGTCAGCCGATTTGACCTTGACATAGTGACAAGTGTGCCCCTTCTGTTCAGTACTGTCTGTTATGTTACAGGTGGTGAATAATGTTTCTAATTCAGTAAAATATCGCTTCAGTTCTCATGGCTGATTGGCGACAAACTTCAGAGCTGCGCACTCTGTTCATGGAGGCATGGTTTGGACATGTCCTGGGGCAGTCTGGGCTGCAATGGGTTGTACTGGATTAATATTAGCCATGGTATTCAAGGGGTTAAACAGGAGATAGTTGTGTGATGACTGTGATGTTGGAAATTCTAAAGGTGGTAACTGTGAGGTCGAAGCTGTACATTGTGATCTCCTAGATGCAAGGGGGGTGAATACTGCAGTGTGAAGGGTATATCTATCAGAGTCATCTGATGTATGCGATGTTGATTCCTCTAAATGACTATTATCTCCAGTTTGAAGGAAGAGTTGTCATGTCTTGTTGCTGTCGGAATGGATGTCAGAAGACAAGTCGCTTGCTGACTTGAGGGATGGCGATGGTGGTCCTGACAAAATCTTTGCAATCCCTTGCAGTGGGCTCCAATTTGCTAGTTGTTCTGTGCCTCTAGCCTAAGAGAAACAACAAAACAACAAA
The DNA here is from genome assembly GCA_026075535.2 of Tricholoma matsutake. Taxonomy (NCBI): domain Eukaryota; kingdom Fungi; phylum Basidiomycota; class Agaricomycetes; order Agaricales; family Tricholomataceae; genus Tricholoma; species Tricholoma matsutake. The sequence goes on along the minus strand of AP026543.1, from coordinate 6,661,125 downwards.
TGCAAGTTATGGGTGCAAAGGGTCTCAGTGATGCCTTGTTTTAGTAGATCACAAACAAAGATATAGAAGTGGGATGGATATTAAAGTCTGCTCAGTGTAGACCGCAATGTATGGCAATGTTCCTAGCAATAAATCTCTACCACTATGGTGGTGATGAGAGAGAGGTGAAGGGCTTTTCAGTTTCTAACTGTGAGAGGGGAATTTAATCATTGTATTCTTCTCTGACTATCTACTATGAACAGGGGGGTTTTTATACTATAAATCCTGAATACCTAATATATACTATGAATTGCGATATAATCAAAGTTAATAAAAGAAACCTGTGTTTAAGGCTAGCCTGCTGTTTTATTATATTGAAGGAGGGACTAAACTGGAAGAAGTGGAATGCGGTCACAGTACCCTAGATAACATAGATAAGACTCAAGTAAATCTGAAATGAAGGCCTGTCAACAGTCAGCACCATACCTGAAGGCAGTGTGCAAACTTTTTGCTGTATCAAAAATATTGCCAAAGACGCTATGTCACTGAATGTCGCAGAATGTTGCTGAAGTAACCGAAACATTGCAGAAAGGTTGCAGGACACTAGGGGTATATCACAGAATATTGCAGTGTGCTGGATGAAAGGAAGGAATGATGGTTGGCAGGCTAAAAAATAAAAAATAGGCAGATCTGTGCCCAGGGCTGTACAAGGCATATCACTGCTATCAATGCATCTCTTGGACTTGGCAAAAGAACACTGAACCATTATTACTTGCTTACTGATTCCTCAGAGGTGTATCACATTGCTATGGGTGTGTTGTGGGTTTGCATTGATGCATGTAACTCACTCAAATGCAGTTCTACACCCCCATCATAAGTTGAAGTATTTTGAGAAGGCTAATTGGGAACAGGATTGGATCGACACTGCATGGGAATTGGTGTGTGACAGATTTGAATGATCTTACAAGGAGGACAGTGGTAGCAAAAATGAGGAATCTCCTTACCTCTACCCTTCCCCAAAGGAGGTATGTGGTTTGAGTCTTCTCTTCTATTCCTAGGACTTACAACCCTCAGGTGCCAACAAAATCTAAAGATGTGTTCAATAATCTCATGTCACTGAGTGCTCCCACATGTGCTGAACTATGGGATGAGTATGAACGATATCTCAGCATGGACCCCAAGGTGGTGGATGATGTTTTGTTGTGGTGGTCTGAACAGTGCGTGATGTATCCTCATTTGTCATGTATGGGTTTGTATTATCTGACAATTCCTGGTAAGTACAGTCACTTCATATCTTTTTCTCAGACTAATGCCTTGTTAGCCACTTCTGTTGATGTCGAGCATGTTTTCAGCAATGGCCATCTAATTTTATCTCATGTTCACAGTCAGCTCTCAGCACAATCAACTTGGGCATTGATTTGTTTAGGATCATGGAGTTTGTTAGGCCTGGTGAAGGACTCAGATGTTCTTGCAGTTGGTGTGCTAGATGAGGTTGAAGGGGATGAGGAGCCAGAACTTGAAGATGGCTAGGACCATATTATATTGTAGTTTAGGAATCTATGATCTTAGTCTATGGAAATGACTGTACCCACTTGTAATACCCATACCCCCCATGACCCTTGGTGAAAACCCGTGGGTTAGTGGGTGTGGGTACTTGAGGGTAGGGGTATGGGTCAAGTCTCAGGTACCTGAGGGTTACCCATGCCAATGCCTAAATACAATATTTTCTTGCCTGGAAGTCAAGGCATAAAAGGGGGGTAATGTTGGGAAATAGCCCCTTCTATAATAAATTTTTCATTTTTATTTTATTACATTGAATTATGCTCAATAGTGCCCATGCATGAGGCATGAGAATTTTATTTTGTACATGTCAATATGTACACACAGGTATGTGTGCATTGGTAGCAACATTGTACAATATATGTAACATAGTATATAAACTAAAATATAGGCCTACCTCAGTTGTGTTCTCTTAGGTATTCCACCCATAGTTGTGGTGTGAAACACCTTCCTCAGCCAACTAAGTTATTAAAAACCCCTCACATCAAAACCATCAATTTCCTGATCATGACTCCCACCCCTTCTTGTGGAGAGAACCCGCATGGTCATAGCTAGCAGATTTGTGGGTGTTGCCCCAACACTCTTAACTCTTACAAATGCTTGAGTTCCCACAAACCTAAGCACAGCAATATCAGCTGAACTATCTATTTCAGATTAAGAAGCAATGGGTGGCACTCATGTCACAAAGTTGCAAGCTCCCAAACAGCTCCAAGCACTTGAAACACCCCATGTGCTCAATCAGGGACTTGATGGAAACACTTCAAAATCCTCCAGCCCTACTGCAAGTAAGGGAAGCATGAAAAAATGTGACCTAGTAAATTATTACGGTTGTTCACAGTAGCCATTCTTGGGCCATTTTTGGCTCATTTTCAAACTCATTTTCAGCTCATTTTTGTGTATTTGGCAGAGGAACAAATAAAAGGGAACAAAAAATGGAACAAAAATGCATTTTTCTTGCGAGGCACAGTGCCAAAAAGATGGAAAATGATCATTTTTTGGTTCCCTTTTTACAAAAGCAAGGGTAGGGTTCCATTTTACATTCATTTTACATTCAATCTCAGTTCCATTCTTGAGAAAAATGGAATCAAAACAAAATAGAAAATGATTGAAAAATGAGTGAAAAATGAACCAACAATGCCAACCATGAACTGTTGAGATTCACACCATGATCATGCAATCGGAACATTTGATGTGTTGTAGCCGTGGCAGTAGTGCCCATAGCAGAGTCCAGTAGCAGAGCGTGCCAGAGTCCAGCATTCCCCTGGTGGTCACGTGACCTCGTAGATAGACACGCGCATGTGGTAGACAGGGGATCATCTTTATCTTTGCTTGTCCGCGTCCGTTCCGACTCGCGTCTAGTAGTAGACGCGAGCCCTGTCTGAACCATCTCATCTAGTAGTAGACGAGACCCTAAGAGACCGCACGACTCCATCTGGTGACAACTGGGAATTCGAACTCGATGCACACAGCTGACCACTTTCATTTCCACAAGTTGCTCCTTCTCGTCTCATTTATCTCAGGCACCATCCTTTTTAGCTCAACGTCGCCCTCTGATTGCTCACCCACATTCATTATTGTCTACATCCATGACACCCAATCGCGTCCCTGCAACATGCACCTGTCTATGCACCTCGTGTTGTGCATCCTGCTCCACCTTGTGGTGAGCCTCGCATCCGCAACACTGGCTAAACCTGTACGACGCGACCCTAGAGGCAGATTTCTGCCTGCCACTTTGATGACTGCACTGAGTGAAGCACCATCCCTAACTACCTCGTACATATTCCCATTGTTACCCAACCTCACAACCAGCCCAACTCCCACCTTCGAGTATATACTACCACCTGTACCCCTGTCTACACCTCAGCTCTCTACAACCCCACCCAACGATGATGACTTCATGCCTGAGAATGTCAAACTGTTCTGGGGTAATGATGAACATCCAGAGGAGAGCCCTCAGGACTTCCTAAAAGCGATGCAATGCTGGGGCCTCAACAAAGCCAATGCCACGGACACACAGAAGCTGGAGAACTTCGGGCTCAACCTGAAATTGAACGCCGCAGCAGAACAATGGTTCGACAACCTACCTACCACTGACATCGACACCTGGGACCACCTCGTCAGTGCATTCAAGAGGAAGTGGCCAAGCAAAGCGCCCACCGTGAAGACTGTCGAGGAGAAGCAGGCGGCGCTAGAGCAAACCACAATTAGCAAAGAAGAGGTGGGGAAATGAGTGGTGATGAATGGAGTAGAAGAACTTGCGCACGTCGTATGGGCTGACAAGATAGAGCGTCTCGCAGCCGCAATCCCAGACGCCAATGGTTTGTTGGTCAACTCCATTTGCAGATCAATGCCAAAGGTCCTACAGAAGGTAACGGGATCAGGGCACACCACCTGGGCATCATTCTGCAATGCTGTACATGCAGCTACAGTCACCCAGATTGCCGAGGCAAAAGAGGAAGAGAAGGAAGCAAGGGAGTTACGAGAGCAGGTAAGGAAGTTACAGGAACTACGCAAGATGTCTGTGCAAGACGTCACGAATGCACTCCAACAGCTCACCCTCAACGCACCACCCCCTGTTCCCCAATTCCCAATGCTCTGAACACAACCACCCAGCACCCTGAACTATTCCCCTGCACCAATGCTCAATGCGAACAACCAGGCCCCACGCACCACCTACCAAACACCGAACCAACCAACATACCAGCAGAACAGAACCCCTGCCGAGCACATGAACATTGTCATAAGGCTTGCACTCCCCATCCACCCAAACACCCCAGCCAGCTGGCCTTTGTACGAGGCCCAGATCACGAAGTGGCACACTGAATACGCCGGACAGCAAGTGAGCAAGACACATCCATACCCACTCTCACCTGGAACCATGCCTGTCACATCAGGAGAGTGCTGGAGGTGTGGCTTGCCAGGACACATGGGCCCCAGCTGTGACAGCTCCACACCGGTCCCAAGATCTGAAAGTCGCTGGAGATCCATCGCTGCATCTATCAAACGCAGCTGCCCACCAAATGTAACAAGAAACGTCAACCTCATCAACAAGATCAGTCCATGGACATCAAGGGAAGAGTACGACCAGCAAGTGATCGCCAACTACTTAGCAAGTCAGGGAAAAGGACCGGGGTCGTCAGCATAGAACAAGAGGTCCCGCTGACGACCCAAGGAAATGAGCATGATAGCGGAGGAACGGTCCTTGGGTGTGAGAAGGCGTCATCCAAGGACAATGAAATGCCATTGAGCACAAGGTTTACCATAGAGAAGGAAGACAAACTCTTACTTACAGATGCGAATAGTAAACCAGACACCACCATGTACACCGCCCAAGCAGAATCTCATATTGTTGATCTGTATTGCATGGAGAGCAATGACGATGAAACAAGAACCACACCATTCCAATACATGGTCAAATTACATGGACCACGAGGAGAAATCGTGAGGCTAAATAGCACATTCGACGATGGAGCAATGGTGAATGCCATTGATCTCTGGACATTCCGAACTGTCAAGCACCGCCTCGAAATGCTGGGGAAGTCAAATCATATCATGCATATGGTGGATGGCAGGCTGGTACCATCTGCTGGAACATGGACAGGAAGTGTCACAGCAGCAGACGTCTCGCATCGAGGTACCTTTGAAGTCTTCGATCGCAATGGGGCTTGGTCAGTGCTGTTTGGGAAACCCCTCCTGAAGAAGTTCAAAGTGGTGCACGATTATGACCTGGACATCATAAGGATCCCCAAGGATGGCAACTGGGTCATGCTACAGAACCAGCACAAGTTGGAAGGAAGAACCCAGTCACTGTTTCCAGCAAACGGTAATTCCAGTAATAACCAGGGCATAACTCCAAGGGGGATCTCTGCGCATCCCCCCCAAGAACACGAGAGTCATCAAGAAACCAGAACCGAGCATCCAGAGGCACAGGACAGGCACATGCACCAGAATCTTGCAACACCACAAACTCAACACCCACTCATGCAGGATGGAAACAAGAGACGTACAAAAGTGGAACGTGCCCAGTGGCAAGTAGCCAACGGCTTGCATGAAAGGAGGTCTCGGGCAGAATGCGCATCAGCAAAGCGCAAGAGATTAGGGAAATCACTACAGAAAGATAAATGACTAACTGCCCAGCTTTCATCCTCCACCAAAATACCTCTTACTAATAATATACCCAACAGCCCAGACCCCAAACCAAGCGAAGGCAACATATGGAACATCGGCTCAGAAGAACATGACATCAATACCAGCACAGAGCAGAAAATACTTTCCAGGGACTGAGACAAAGCGGTGTTCACCTGGTCATCAGATCCATTTAAAGTTGAGCATGTGAATGCAGTGCTCTCAGAACTAACTATAGGTGACGATTTAACTGAAAAACAACACGTAAGCATCGATAACCTACTCCGCGAGTTCACTGACTGCTTTGCACTATCCATGAGCGAGGTAACGGTAGTAGCAGGAGCCACACACAAACTACACATATCCAATGGCACAACATTTAAAAAGAAGGTAAATCAACATCCTCTCAGTGGCCCTCAAAAGGAATACTTCAATGGTGTGCTCGACAAAATGCTAGAGGCAGGTATAATTGCCCCAATCAGCCACAGTGCAGTCAAGTGTTGTGGTGCAACTACCTTGGCAAAGAAAGCACATGAAGGCATAGGTCTAAACTTAGAAGAACTGCAACATCAGGTCAATGATGAATGCATCACCACCGGAATACCTTCAGCATTCAAAAACCTCCCACCGAGAAATTCTGAATGGCCAGACACAGTACCAGAAGAAACACAAACTAAGTGGCGAGTGTGCCAGGACTTTGCCGAACTGAACAAAGTAACACAGGTACCACCTATGCCCCAAGGAGACATATGGGCCAAGCAACAGCGCCTGAGCAGCCACCGATGGGTAAATACATTTGACTTTGCAGCAGGATTCTACGCTTGCGAAATCAGCCCAGAGGACCAACCATATGTATGCTTCTATGTGGAAGGAAGGGGGTACTTCTGTTACAAGCGCATGCCCTTCAGATTAACAGGTGCGCCCTCTACCTTTGCAGAAATGACAGCTCAAGCACTTAGCGACCTCATAGGTATACTTTTTGAACTGTTCATAGATGATGGTGGAATGGCCGGAGATGATTTTGAAGAAACATTGGCCAACATTCGAACATTGCTAACCAGGGTAAGAGAAAAAGGGCTCTCCCTATCAGCAGCCAAATCAAAATTCTCCATGACTGAAGCCACCTTTGCGGGAGCAAGAGTGGGACCAACGGATATAAAACCAGACTTGACAAAACTAACAGCCATCATGGACTGGAAATGGCCCACAGATCTACAGAATCTAGCGGCATTTACAGGACTTACAGGTTATTTTAGATCGCTAATCAAAGGCTATGCAGCCTTGGCCCAACCCCTCACTGACCTAGCCAGAGGCCTCGACCTTCCAAAGGGAAAGGGTAAAGCAGCATATTGATGCGCCATGAAAGGGCACTTGCTGGCAGGCCTATGGAAGGAAGAACATGAAAAAGCCTTCCTGGGACTGAAAATTGCCTTAACCAATGAACCAGTTTTGAAAGGACCAAAATTCGATGGAACACCCTTCATTGTTACCACAGATGGTTGCAAATATGGTTTTGCAGGCATGCTGTCACAAAGACATACTACGGTCTCGCCAAACGGAAAGGACACCACACATATACATCCAGTCGCATTTGGCAGTAAACGAACATCTGAGACAGAAGAGAAGTACAAACCATACTTACTAGAATTTGCTGCACTGAAGTTCTCTTTAGACAAATTCTCCGACCTTATATGGGGCTACCCAATGGAACTAGAAACAGACTGTCAGGCACTCAGAGACCACCTGCTAAATGACAAACTCAACTCCACCCATGCTCGTTGGAGGGACGGCGTGTTAGCCCACCAAATTGTGGATGTACGACACCAACCTGGCTGCCTAAACCCCATAGCAGATAGTATCAGCAGGAAATATGTGAACCTACCCAAGGAAGAAAACGATGGTCACACATGGACAGTAAGTGAAGATTGGGAAGCACGAACGGGCATTCAGAACAACATATTCCAAATTGAGTCACCACTCATTTATGATGCTCTCAAAACCCGGTTCGCTAATGAAAAAATATTCCTAAATGTTATAGAGGCGCTGGCTGAACTAGATCATGGGAGGAGTATTAAGGAACAGAAGAAAGCTAAGCACCAGGCAGAAGGGTACATAATCCAAGATGGTAAGCTTTGGAGGATTGGCAACACCAAATCTACACAGGCAAAACCACGAGTAGAATGTGTACCACAATCGGAGGCAGTCACACTAGCATGGGAGGTACACCGGAGCCAAGGACATTTCCACTGAGATAATGTGAAGATCGCACTAATGGACAAGATAGCCAGCCCACATCTAGACCAATCCATCACCAAGGCGATCATGGATTGTGGTAAGTGCAAAGGACATGGCCCAAAACACTTACATTCACTACTAGAGCCCATAACGCGGCGACACCCATTTGAACTGCTTGTGGGAGACACACTATCAATGCTGAAAGGAAAAGGGGGTTTCACGAAAATTGCATTATATGCAGACGTCTACTCGCAACATGTTTGGGCAGATAAACTCAAGACAGCTGCAACAGCTGCAACCACATGCAGAACATTCAACAACATTTGTACCATGTTCACAGCACCTGAAGCCCTCATGGTTGATGGAGGACTGGAGTTTGACAACAACACTGTTCGTGAAGCATGCACCACATGTAAGGTTGAGTTGCAGATCGTCCCAGGATATTCCCCCTGGATCAATGGCCTCATAGAAGGGATGAACACAAAATTGTTGGGGAGATTGAAGAGGCTATGCTCACCTGATCTAGGGGAAGACAAATGCAATGCAAAGGACCTACCAGCTTCATGGCCTGACCACCTTGAGGAAGCCATTGAATCCCTTAATAATTGCATACTGCCAAATCTCAAATTCTCACCAAATGAACTTCTTCTAGGCATCGTGATCAACACAAAGCACACTCCAGTGGACTGAGCAGAACAGGAAGTGTCAACTGGTGAAGTGGGGGTCCAGATGGCATACATGGAACAGCAGCGATTAGATGGGTACGAGCACATACTATCTCATGCCCATAAACAGAAGCTGGCATTCGACAGGAGACTATTAGCCCAAGCTCCAAGAGAGGTCATATTCAAAGCAGGACAACTTGTACAGGTATACAGGAGTGACCTGGACTTCACATTTAAGGTAGAAAGGAAGATGGAGCCTAGGTGGTCAGCACCACACTGAGTAACAAGCAGGAACCGCAATTCTTACAAGTTGGAGACTCTTGAAGGATTACCTATTAGCAACAGGTTCTCCTCCAGGTGACTATGAAGGTTCATTCCACGTAGCGGCACAGCACTACATGAAGCACAAGCAGAGATTGAAGAGCTGCGGAGTAAGCAGGAAGCCGAAGAAGACATTGTGCAAGGGGTAGAAGACAGGTGATCGACGATGATAGCAATACAGATTGGGAGGATATAGAGCACGGAGTGGAGCAGGAACCATCAACCCTGAGCTGAGTTCAGCAATGGCCCTGGCTGCTGACTAACACCGATCACTTTAAGCCTATATATTAGAGGCCCTAGATCGCTTCAACCACCTCGCCCAACCCACACTCAGTCTAATGAACACAAGAGCCTTGAATAATGGATGGTTTTCCGGATATACCCTATTCTTCATTGTCATGGTGTTCCTCAGCCCTTTCATCCTAACATCAAAACAACTACAACCGGACCCTGAATACGACGATATTGAACTGGGGGAGTTACCCAGTTTTGTCAACCCAGAGCTAGTTCAAGAACGACTTGCTATCCCAATACCACCCGACATCAACTTCCCGCTGGCTGCTCATTTACGGCCTTCACAAGATGCACACCCAGTAACCCTGACTGATCCAAGAGCCAACTACGATGATGGACAAGGTCCCAGAAGGTACCTGTGGCCCTAAACACCATTTCTACATTGGGCCTTTAGGGGGAGCGATTGTCATGGACATGCCTCCTGGGGTACATGGGCCAAGGTGAGGGTAAGGCATTGGTGCCTTGTACATACATAATTCTCTCTTCCTTCCCTGAGTGAGATCACAACGAGGGCGTTGCTATTGTGTAGGGGGGTACATGTAGCCATGGCAGTAGTGCCCATAGCAGAGTCCAGTAGCAGAGCGTGCCAGAGTCCAGCATTCCCCTGGTGGTCACATGACCTTGTAGAGAGACACGCGCATGTGGTAGACAGGGGATCATCTTTATCTTTGCTTGTCTGCATCCGTTCTGACTCGTGTCTAGTAGTAGACGTGAGCCCTGTCCGAACCATCTCGTCTAGTAGTAGATGAGACCCTAAGAGACCGCACGACTCCAGCATGCTCTATTCTTAGTGCATCCCTTTGATGCACTTGGACAAATGACTCATAGATACCTTTCTCTCGTTATCCCTTTATTAGATTGAACTTATATATATAGGTAGATAGATATACAGCTACCTCAGTCACTTATACAAGGACTGAGATACTCTAGGATTGATTCTCTACATGAACAACCCTATTGATTATTCTCCAACAGTCTGATTCCCTTGTATAAGAAATCTCTGTGCCATTGAATGGATGAAACTGAACCCCAAGGACACTACTGAAGAATTTGCAGCCTATTATGTGTTGAGAGACACACCATGAGCGTGCACAAGTGGTGCATCACTAGATGCAGAAGAGTCAGCCACGATTGATGTGTGCACTATTCTTAGTGCACTGAAATGTGTGCTCTTGCCAACTGGAAAGCTAACATGTGCCTCACCTATGTATTCCTAGCATCTAGTGTCACCAGTGGCAAACACCTTTGCTTGACATGACAGAGGGACCCAATGTCAACTGGAAATCTCTCCAGAATCAACACCAGAAGGAGGGACCCATATGTCAGGTGCAGCTCTTACAGCAGGCACTTTCCATCCAATGCACAAAGGACACCCCGCTTCCCAAAATGGTGGAGTGGATTTGCACTCTAATTGAATGTGTGTTCACTATGGGTGACATTAAAACTGACCTTTTGTGCTCCATAGCACTCCTGAATTCCTTCAGTGACCACTTCCCTCATGCTCACTCCATCATCTCCTGCAACATTTCAAATTCTACCCCAAAATCCCCTTACACATCCAACGATATTTGTTGATTCTTGGAGAATGAACAGTCCCTAATTGAGAATGACCAGTGCACAGAGCACAAATCGTTGATTGCACTCATGGCCCATATGAAGACCCAGAAGATGTCCAGTCCGATTCTTTGTAGCAACCCAGTTTGCAAGAAAACCGGCCATACCACCAAATTCTGTATCAAACTTGGTGGGGGCATGGCCAGGAAGATGATTGAAAAATCCAAGGCAGCACATAAACTCATGCTTGATAGAAAAAGGTCAGGTACCAACACCTTGAAAGTGCCTGTCATGGTGAAGAATGTTAATGGATGAGCATTCACCATATTGGTTGATTCTGAACCCCCCACCCCCTTCACCATATCCTGAATTTGCTGGTCTTGCCCATGACCCCCTTCCCACCACTTTGATTGAGGAGGCTGAGTATGAGGGCTGGATGGCAGTTGAGGAGGAGCTGACAACATCCATTAATTGGAAGCACCATACCATTCCAGCTGCTGAAATGACCCTTGTGCTTACTGCCCTAAACCAGACAACATGCACCCAGATGTCACTTAACAACTTTCCCTTCATTGTAGACACTGGTGCCTTGGTTCACATATCCCCAGACCATTCTGATTTCCTCTCACTTCACCCAACCAAGCCACGTTCAGTGAAAGGTGTTGGAGGATCCTATATCCCCACTTTTGGTGTCAGCCATATCAAAGTGCAGGTGGTGCAGGGTGCATCAATTATCTTACATAACACACTGTATGTCCCGAGTGCAACTGTACAGTTGATCTCTGTTAGTTCCCTCACCGCAGACTCAAACACTGTTGCCCATTTTGATTCATCATCTTGCTGAATCACCAACAAATCCATGGGTGCCTTCATTGGCCATGGTCCTCTTCTCCCTACAAAGAACTCTATGTACTCACTCTCCACTCAGCTACTGCTGATCACACCCTTACTGTACACAGCTCACCTTCACTTGAAACCTGGCACTGTCACCTCGGCCATGCAAATTATCAATCCCTATGGGACATGGCCAAAAAGGGAACACTCAGAGGTGCATCTGTCTCTTGCATCTCGAGACTGCCTAAATGTGATGCATGTATCCTTGGGAAACAGATGAAAACACCAGTACCAAAGAAGCATGAGGAGGGGGACAGGCATAAGGCAACGAGGAAACTTGAGAAAGTATGGGTAGACTTATCAGGAGTGCACACTGTTAGATCACATACTGGAAATGAATATGTGATGGACATAGTTGATGACTACACTTCTTTTCTATGGTCTATACCTCTGAAGAATAAGGATGATGCATTTCCTGAACTCAAGGCATGGGAGCTCACTTGTGAAGCTGAAACAGGTCTGAAGGTTGGTACTTACACTACTGACAATGGGGAACTCAAGTCACATCAAATGGACACTTGGCTCAAATCCTGTGGTACAGAACAGCAGTTTCACCCCACACATCTGCACATATTGGATGTGTCAAACATATGCATAGGACTCTCATGACAAAGGCATGTAAATGGCTGTTCATCACACACCAAGACCACTACTCACTCACTATGTGGGATCATGCCCTGGGAGCTGTGGTATGAGCATAAACTGGATTATTTATACATGTGCAAGATCAGTTGTTGGGCATTTGTCCTTATCCCTAAGAAAGACAATCCAAAAATCTTCAAACAATCACTCGAATGTGTAGTCATTGGATATGAATATAAATCTAAGGTTTACCGGTGCTATAATCAAACTACCCACAAGATTCACAGCTCCTATCATGTTCACTTCATTGAGAGCCATGAGGGAACACACACCATTGGGACTGGATGCACTATCAGATACCCCTGATGCAGACATAGTTGATCCCATGGACCATATACCCATACCACCCCATGATGATGAGGATGATGATGATGATGAACCCATCCCTCCCACTGCCCACCTAGATACACATCCACCTACACCTATAACCCCACCTCCATGCCACTCCTCTCGCCTCCCAATACCAACTGAGTGGAACCCAAACAGTGGACCTACTACCACCCACACAGAAGGAGCAGTACAGGAAGCACGGGAAGGGGCAGCCTGCACAAAGGAACTTCATTGGGAGCAGAGAGCAGCCAAACAGATGGCTGAGAAGTGTGCTGATCAACCCAACGAGCCTACCGCTGACAATGATGTCACCACTGATCTTTGTCAGGCATTTGAGAACCTCAATCTTGGTGATCAGGCACATGAGCTTGTTGCCCTGATCTCGGAAATGACCTGCCTTGATCTGGAGTCCCTACAATTTGAAGATGAGCTCTGAATAGTGTTGCCACTGGCTCAGCCGAGGTTTTTCAATAAATTGGCTATAGCATGCCAGATAAATTTTATAAATTCAACAGAATATTTGGGCATATAGACGGGTCCATAAGCCGAGGGGTCTTCTGCCAACATTAGTTGATCCAATCAAGTGTTCCTGAATTATTTAATAAATAAATTTCGGCTTGATGGCTCAGCTTGAAATCAAATCCGAGTAAATAAGTCAGGAACGGGGCATCGGATCGACTAAAATTGGCAGAAGACCCCTCGGCTTATGGGTTTGTCCATATGCCCAAATATTTTGGTGAATTTATAAAATTTATCTGGCATGCTGTAGTCAATTTATTGAAAAACCTCGGCTGAGCCAGTGGCAACACTAGCTCTGAACATGGGACAAAGCAAAGGGTTCAGTTGATGCAGCTCAATGGGAAGCTGGATATCATGATGAACTGAAGTTGCTGAAGGACATGGGGGTCTACAAACTCATTCCTCGGTCTGAAGTTCCCCCTGGGAAATGCATCCAAAAAGGGAAACCCATTTTCCACATTAAGCATGATGAAGAAGGGAAAGCAGTTAGATGGAAAGTACGTCTTGTCTTCAAAGGTTTTGAACAGATCTATAGCAAGGATTACACTAAAATGACCTCACCTACTGCATGCATGGAATCTTGGCAGATCCTCTTACACATAGCAGCATCTTTGGGCTGGGACACACAACAGATTGATGTAAAAACCACCTTTCTATATGACCTACTATTGGACGATGAAGTACAATACATGCAGCAATCTATTGGGTTCAAGGAATCTGGGAAGGAGGATTGGGTGTGGCAACTTCAGCATGGTCTATACGGTATGAAACAAAGTGGCCACATCTGGAACCAGACACTTGCACCCAGATGATCAAATGGGGTTTTACATGCTTAACCTGCAAGTCTTGCATATATTACCAAAAAACTGACACTGGCATTACTATTTCAGCTGTCCATGTTGACAACTACTCTCAATTGCGGATTCAAAGGAAAAAAATGAGTGGTTCAAAGACTAGATGCAATGTTTGGACAATTTTTGAACTAGGCACTGCACACTTCATTATGGGTCTTGCTATATCCTGGGACAGAGCTGCATGGACAGTCGCACTTTCTCAAACTGCTCTTATTGATAAAATCATTGAACAGTTCAGTCAAAAAGATGTGCACCGAGTATCGGCTCCCCTCGAGCTAGGCTGTAAACTTTGTTGCACTAACCCACATTCTACAACCCCTGAGGAATGATTACAACTCAGTAAACTACCCTACAGATCTCTTGTTGGATGCCTATTATATCTAGCAATATCCACTTGGCCCAATATTTCATATGTGGTTCAACAACTCTCACAATATCTTGACTCATATTCCTTTGACCACTGGAATGCAGCCATCAGGCTTGTCTGCTGCCTCAAGGGGATGAGAGATCTCAAACTACACCTCAGGGGTAATTCCCTGATTATACTTCATCCCTGCAGCAATTCAGATTGGACCAACTGCCTCAATACTTGTTGTGTTATGTTTGCACCCTTGGATCTGGCATCGTCTCCTGGGCCATACACAAACAGAAGGTTGTCACTGCCTCATCTTGTGAGGCAGAATATATTGCCACATTTGAGACAGCAAAGGAGTGTATTTGGTTACAAACCCTCCTTGAAGCTATTGAACATTGGCAGACTAATCATACCATCATCTCATGTGACAATACAGCAACTATAGAGTCAAACATGTTGACATCAAATATCACTTCCTTAGTGAACACGTTCAATCAGGCAACTTATGTCTCACCTATATCAACACCAATGAAAATGTCGCTGACATGTTCACAAAAGCACTGGATGTCAAGCAATTCTCTTACCTGCAAGATCTCCTTGGTCTACAATGATTCCATGCAAGGAGGAGTACTCACAGTGAGGAGGAGTGTTGAGAGACACACTGTGAGCGTGCACGAGTGGTGCATCACTGGATGCAGAAGAGTTGGCCACAGTTGATGCATGCACTATTCTTAGCGCACCCCTTTGACGTGTGTGACAAACACACCTCAGGTTTCTTTCTTATCTCTTTCCTTTGTCCATCAGACATTATATATATCAGTAGATAGATGGTCTGCCACCTCAGTCATTTGTACAAGGACTGAGGTGAGCATGATCTTAGACATTGCATTATAATGACACTAACAGTACTGTAGTATAACCTTGTTTACTCTAGGTACAGTACAAACTAATAGAGTCATTTGTACAAGGACTGAGTATAACCTTGTTTACTCTAGGATCAATTCTCTACATTATGAAGGGCTTTCTCCATCCAATTTACAGGTCTGCTTATATCTTTTCTGGCAAACCTATTCTTATGTCCTGCTGTTCTAGAAATACCAGGCTCTCAAAGTGGCTGCAGTACATTTTGTTGACTATTATATTCAATTTTCATTGTTCTTTCCAACAGAAAGCACAAAAGGCTGCTGCTTGAGCTACTGTGTGCTATCAGGTAACAGACCACACATGGTAATGGGTCATTGCATTTTTTCTCAACAACTGCTACAGCTTTCCTTGTGATTCCTTTTGGAGGGCCAAAGCTTGATGCTGGATGATGTCCTCAAGGTGTCCAATCCAGCAACCATTGTGTTTGTGGCTGGGCATCCTCAAGATACCCTGTGGGACAATTGATTTTTTGGCATGCAAAATTTGCTTTGGGATGTCATTTGTGCTTGGGTTCCCTGGCTAAGGTATGTGTGCTAAATCCTCATCCCATACCATGTCCTCATAATGGCTGCCCTTCAAGCTCCATATCAACCCCAAAAGCAACTCTAGAACTGCCCTCAAGAGCAATCAGAGTGTAACCAGCCAGAAAACAAATTTTTTGAGGTCCTGTCTTTAGTATTTGAAGGTCCAGTCGGGTTGCGGTTGCAGCCCCTTTTGGCTGCAACCATAACCGCAACCAGTTGTCTCACTTACAAAATCCCACCAACCACGGCCAACCGGTTGGTGACCAGTTGTTGTCAGCCTGCAACTGGTTCCAACCAGTCCCAACCATACATATGTACATTAATTTGTAAATAATAAAATGTAATATAAAACTAATAATAAAATAACAAAAACCTTCCCCCTGCTCGTGTTGGGAGCAAGAGAGGGGGGGGAGGTAGCTGTAGTCACGTAGAAAAGATCAAGAACCCCCCCCCCCCCCTGCTCACATTTGGAGCAAGAGAGGGGGGTGGACAAGGAGGTTAGGTGAGTATGTGAAATTCCTACTTTGTAGGATGAAGTACTGACCATATGGACTGATTGTAGGCTATAAATGAAGGTGAAAGGCACCAACTGAATGCCTATGATGAGGTTTGGATGAAAGGTACAGAGGGTGAGTCATGCTGAACAAAGTTCACCTCTGCTGGTGAGGAACCCATGCCATGTTGAGCCAGGATCTTCTCCCCCTGTCATAACATTTACTGACCTTTATTTTACCTTTATACTAGACCTAGGAATCAAAGAAAGTGAACACTTTTGCCCCACGGATCTCACAGGGTAAGTATATCTCTTTCTGAGTACATATGCTCTTTTCTGTCTATCCTTGCAGCTGCAGGGCCTCTGGGGGGTCCATCAGGTCATTATTAGGACCATAATACTCTCTTTCCAGGTGCATTTCATAAGGGGAAGGCTTAGGTATGCAAGTAAGTGACCACCTCTCCTCCCTCCCTATGCAGGTCACTGACAGAGAGCACCTTGTCCCCAGCTCTCCCAACATCAGTCCTTGCTTCTACATACATCCATATACCCTCCACATACATTTTTCTAGCTGTAGATAGTGTACAATCCCAGTAGATGGTACCCTCTCCCCTCATTCTGTCACTTCTCCCCATTTCCCCCCTTCCCATCTCATACAGCACCCTCCCCATTCATGTATTTAGTTATTAATATGAATATACAGCCATATACATGCATTACAGACACCACCAAATGAAGAGAAGAGACCCCCTCCTCCTCTCAACCAGGGAGAGTGCTTGTTATGGGTTAAATATAGCTGTAAAAGTGAAAACAACTGCTTATTAACACTATATGTACATACATAAGTGTTATCTGGCAAAAAAAGCGAAGGGAAAGGGCCAGGAATGAGTGGAATAGCATGCTCATTGTTGGGGATGATGAGCACAACGTTAGCAGAGACTGGCGCGTGTTGATCAACTGTGGGAGATGGTGATTGGGTGGTAATCGGGGGGGGAACATATCCATCACTATTCTTAGGCTTGTATTGTGGGAAGGTCAGGTGATGATTCTTTGTTAAAGGCAATATTACATAATTACTGATTCAGGCACTGTCAACTGCCATACCCACTGCCTCAAAGGCAGTTGAGTTTCAACTCCCTTAGGTTTTGCCCGTGGTGTTACTTGCACCACACATATTCAAACATATACAAATGGCCCAAACATATATAAACCCTTGCCCATCCAACCTGTCATTCCTTGGGCATGCCCCAAATTTGTTATGGAGTAAGTAAATTACATAGAAAATAAAATACTATCTAAAATTGAGTAGTGAGGTAAGGCCACCCAGTTGCGACCAGTTGTGACTGGTTCCAATTGGTTGGACTTGCAAGCCTGAGCCTACCAACTGCAACCACAACTGTTGACAACAAGACCCAACTGCAACTGGAAAGACCGGTTGCTTGCGGTTGGGTCCAGTTGAGTTCTGTTTTTTTTTTGGTTGCAGCAACTGGACCCTCAAAGACTACCTGTCTTCATGCATATGGGCTTCAGCAGGTCCCATTCTTTTTCCAACTGAAGGTCTAGTATGCTAGGTCTTTGTTTCCAATGTCATTCACCAGTCACTCAAAATCTCTGTTTGTGATTGGGCCCTGACCTGTTACCATGCTTTTGACATATTTAGACAGCCCCATGCACAGAATTTATTGAATTTTTTCCATTATTCCTGTTGTCCTATTGACCACATAGAACAACAACAACAACAACAACAACAACAATCATCACCACCCACCGCTCATGTGGGATTGGGCCTTGGCTGCTTTCTGGTTGCTTGTTCTGGCCACTATGAGGACAGGACTTTCATTGCTGCCAACAAGCTCAATTCCTGATACCGCTTTATGCAAGGTTTTGAATGCACACACACATGACACTTACACCCACACCAACTTCACATATCCCACTTGCAAGCCCCCTGCCATTCAAGCCACTCACTCCACCACCACTGCTCTGGCCTCTCAGCAGGTGGCATCTATCATCATTCTTTGATAGTGACAACACCCCATATCACCTGCCTCAACACCTCCTGAACAGAGCAGACTCAGCCACATGTGTGCGCTTTCAGCTATGCAAAAAGGATCTCTGCACCCTCCACACCCTCCAATCCACTCACTCTGCTCTCACACTGTCGCTTGCTGCAACCTCGTCAGTATTGCCACAGATGTTGAAGAGCCTTGTGGGGTTGCCACACAACCTCCAAACTGTCACTCACACATCCAGCCCATTCAGCATGACTATCACCTTAACTTCTATTCTACCTCTGACTACATACCCTGCCATTAGTGACAACACATCCTTTTGTTGAGAAATACACCATGAGAGTCTATGAATGCTGTATTACCATTTACGGACACCAGCACAATTGTCTTTGATGCAGATGCTATATTTAGCATGTCAGGTTTCCTTTGAGGCGCATGTACTGATTCATGCAGTAGATACCTTTATGGTGCCTCTCCCCTTTGTCTATATGATACATATATATAGTAGATAGTCAGACAACCACCTCAGTCTGTTATACAATGACTGAGGTGAGTAACGATATTATTATTTAGATGAGAACGACTACTTACTGTACCTATAGTTATTCTTGTATACGCTAGGTACAGCACTCATATATATAGTCCGTTATACAATGACTGAGTACGCTAGATGCTAGGTTGATTTTCTACAGGTTATGGGCCACTCCCATCATATTTGACTGACGGTAGAAGAATCTCCTAGCCACTCGACGCCACTACATCATTTCTTGATTGATCTGATCGCCCTTTGATCCCCTATTGGAATCGGGATCCCTGACACATTCCCCCCTTTGTCTCTGGATGCATTTTTTTGACTTGCCACTTCACCGTATTTCCCTCTTGAAAATTACCACTATGACAACTGAATCCAGCCCACCTTCTATCTCCCTCATTAAACTATCAGTTCAATACTCCAGAGAGAAGCTGGACAAGCTCAAATCCAACTACAAAGAATGGTGCGAGGAAATCACCATCACTCTCTCTTTGAATGGTCTCTATGAATATGTGACTGGTGATATCCCCTTGCCCACATCTAGCAAAATATGTGCCCTCACTGTTAAGGGCAAAGCCTCAACTACTCAATCTAGTCAATGTAGTCCAATGAGGTGCTTCCTCAATGAGTTGTTCAGTACTGGTCTTACTCGGGGCATCCGACATAAGATGAACAGTACACTCTAGCAGGCCTTCTGCATAGGAGTTCACGCACTAAGGGGCTTCTTTAGTGGTTTCAAATAAGTTCATGTACTAAGGGGTTTCCTTAGTAGTTTCGAGTGAGTTCACAAGTTTGCAGGTTAAGGCTGTTAATTGCCTAGATCTAAACTAAGGACATCCCTACTACAAGTTGCAGTACTTATACTAAGAGGGAGGTCCTTATTGTCCAATCGGAAAGGTAGATGCATATCAGGTAAGAATAGAAACAATAAGCCTCATGCCTTGCATGAGGCATCCAATGTCAAGAATGTGCTGCAGCACAGCATGTCAATCATGAGAGTCTGATGTCATGGACCTCATGTCAAGGGGCTGTTGTATCACAGCAAGTGTGGGAGTGGGTTCGGGTGCATGGAGTCACCATGCATCAAGGGTGCCTTCCACAGGAAGGGGATCGAATGCATGTTGTCAGCATGCATTGTGTGTGTGTCTGGTGTCAAGGGCATGCTCTAAGCATGAATCAGGGAGTGCCTCCTGTCTGGAGGGAATCGTCGGGTGTCAGGTTGGTCGGGTTCCATGAGTTACAAGGAAAATTGTAACATTACCCCCTCGTTATGGTCGAAAGTTCCACACTTTGACCTAAATCTTCATCTCTCCTCCATGGTCTGATTGGGTGTGGTCTGGATAAGTGGGTGGGTCGGGGTCGAGGGGTGCAATGGAGGAATAATTCATGTCCAAACTCAGACCATGATCAGGTTCTTCTCATTCGTGCTGCCCTAGGCAGTGGTGTTAAAGAGTCAGTGGTGTCGTTGGAAGGAGGGTTTTCTGCAGAGCGTTGTAGGATGGAGAATTCAATGTCTGTAATCGGGGGTTCGGGTCTTGGTCGGAAGATGGCATAGAGGCAAAATGCGAAGGTCAGGGCTGCCACTGCAGCTAGGGTTGTGCCAACGATGATGGCGAGGATCGTGATTCCTGCAAGCATGGGTGTGTCCTGTCATGTCATTGTTTTGAGCTTTCTTTTTAAATCCTTCCATAGGGTTCTCCTATCATGTTTCCCATTGCATCATCGTCGAAGTCATCATATCTTGAGTCAAAGAAGAGCTGCTGTTTGCGCTCGGCTTCTCTTTGATCGGTCTCTCAATCTTTCTGAGGTTTCTCGCATGTGCAAGTCGCTGGGAAATGGATGTCTTTGCTCTGATCCATGCAGTTTTTGAGAGTAGATATCGTGGAGAGTCTTTGCTTTTTGTGAGCCTGGAGATTGTGTTCGTCTTCCATGTGTATGTATGGGTCAGTCCTCAGTGTTCCTTGGTCAGGGGTGGTTCTTCTGGTGGTTTGAATATGCTGATGACCAGTTCTCCTTGTACGTATGCAATCAGGATGTCCATTGCATCCTGTTCATGGGTTTCTTCCATTGCTCATATTTCCATGCCTGTGTCTGCCCGTAGTTCCTCATCTGGTACCTCTTCGACCTTTACTCAGGGGGGAGTCTCCCTGGGCATAGGTACTTCAGCATTGATGGTACCATAATCTGGGGTCCTATAATCATGGGTCGGGGTAGCCTCCTGTTGAGGGTTGTTTGTCCTGTTTTGTGGTGCCACTTTCGAGTTCTTTTTGCTGGTGCTTTCCTCCCCTGTGGAGGTTAGCAATTCTTTTATCTTCTGTAAGATTCATTGTGTTGTGTCGCATTCATTGTGTTTGCCCTTTTCCCGTTGTTCTTTCTTTTGGTTTTCTCGGGTCTTGGCGACAGCACGTCTCACTGCTTCAAGGTTCCTAACTTCCTTAGGAGTATTTCTGGTCCTGGTCTTCACAACGGCTTTCTGGGCCGAATCCAGTTCTTTTGCTTTCTTTTCAGAAAGCCTTTCTCTTGTTTTTGCCACAGCTAATCGTGCTTGGGAAAGGCTTCTTTCTTTCTCTTCGGAGAGCCTCTTTCTTGTTTTGGCCACAATGTGTCAAATTTGTGCCATTCTGTCATTGGGCACCTCTCTTCCAGTGTTGACCCTGGGGAGGTTTAGGGTGTTTGGGAGGGCCCGTTTGGCTCTTCTTGTCTTCTCTAAGATTCATTGGATTTGAGCCCATTGTCCCTCATCTCGGAACTCAAAGGTTCCCTTCTTCCAGTCGATGATCGGGTTTATCTCCCGCAGCCATGGCAGGCCCAGGATTACTGATTCTTTGCCTAGTCCAGCAACTAGGTATTCCATTGGGTAGTTCCTTCCATTGATGTGGAGCCTCCCTTTCATGCATCTCGTGATCGCTCCCTGCCTATTCAGGGTTCCATCCACGTTTGTGGCCTGGATGGTGTGGCCTAAGGGATATGTCTTGATCCCTTCTTGTTCGACAAATTTCAAGTTGATGAAGACTTCTCCTGCTCCAGAGTTGAGGAGTGCGTTCATTGCAATGTCTTTCCTGTTGTCTGACTCAGCTACCCGAATAGACAGGTGCATAGATTGTCTATTCATGGTAGCCAAGAGTACAGATCCTACGGAGACTACAGCAGTGACTGGGGTCGTATCAGGCCACTGTTCTAGAAACCCGATTCCTCCATGAGGTTGAGGGCTCATTCTTTTTCTTCTTCATCTAGTTCATCCAGCATTGTGTGGATCTTCTGGTAGGTGTCCACCCCAGTCTTTTTCTGGGTGAAGCGGTTTTGGTAGGGAGGGGGCACTGACCCATCTGGGTGGGGTTCTTTCCATCCCTGTGGTCGGATGATCGGTGTCCCAGTTGGTGGCAGATGAAACACAATCCCTTTCAGAGGTGTTCCATGTGTTCTTGGTTCATTAATCGGTTGATGTCAAGAGAGGGCTGTCCTTTCTTTGTTGTTTCTTTTGTCTTCTCATTCTGCCTGGTCTTTCCCAGGATTGCCATGGCCTGTTTCCATTGGCCTTTGTATTTCGAAGCTGCCTTTATCCAGCCTTCGAGAGTATTGGGTACCATCTCCATTGTGTGTACCCTCTTCAGTAATTCGGGGTGCAGTCCATCCATGAAGTATTCGATCATGGCTGCATCTTCAGTGATTCCCGTCCTGTCTTTCAGGATGCGGAAACTCACCACATATTCTTCAAGGTTCCCTGAACCTTGTTTGAGATTCTTAATCTCTGTCTTTGCCATTCCAGCATTGTTGATTGGTGAGAAGGCTTCTAGGACCTTCTGTCTGAAGTCTGTGTATTCTCCGAGTCCCTCGGATTGGTGTTGGTTGACAAATGCCTGCGCCCAGGCAGCTGCTGTCCCTCCATTCATGAAGGACAGTGTGAAGATGATCTTCTTGTCATTCATGTCATAGACCTGGTCATCAATTTGCAGGTACAGGTCTATCTCCTGCAGGAACTTGGCAGTCTTGGTCCACTCTCCTGAGAAGTCTGTGGGTGATCGGATTCGAATGTCCTTCGCAGACATCATTGGTGTGGTTGCAGTGGGTTCGGACATCTTGTTATAGAGGTCGTCGATTTTGTCTGTTAGGAAGTGGGTGGATGTTTCGGGCAGGGGTGTATGTGGTCATTTGAAGTCTTTGTTGGTGAGGAAATCTCCTCTTTGTCTTTTGGTTGATCTGTAGAACCAACGCTGTGCTGGGGTCAAGTAACAGACTAGTCTTCTGTTATATTGGTACCAAGATGAACCTGGCTGTGGTTCCGCTTCTCTTGGTGGTAAGTCTGGGGTTTGTCTAGACCCAGGTCATTGTGGTGTGTTTTGAGACATATTGCCTACACCTAGGTAGGTGGGCTAGCAGATAGTTTAGATCTTATGTTAAGGGAGAAGCCTCAACTACTCAATCTAGTCAACGTTGTCCAACAAGGTGCTTCCTCAATGAGTTGTTCAGTACTGGTCTTACTCGGGGCATCTGACATAAGATGAACAGTACACTCTAGCAGGCCTTCTGCATAGAGTCATCGGGAGTTCATGCACTAAGGGGCTTCCTTAGTGGTTTCGAATAAGTTCACGTACTAAGGGGTTTCCTTAGTAGTTTTGAGTGAGTTCACAAGTTTGCAGGTTAAGGCTGTTAATTGCCTAGATCTAAACTAAGGACATCCCTACTACAAGTCACAGTACTTATACTAAGAGGGAGGTCCTTATCGTCCAATCAGAAAGGTAGATGCATATCAGGTAAGAATAGAAACAATAAGCCTCATGAGGTGTCCAATGTCAAGGATGTGCTGCAGCACAGCATGTCAATCATGAGAGTCTGATGTCATGGACCTCATGTCAAGGGGCTGTTGTATCACAGCAAGTGTGGGAGTGGGTTCAGGTGCATGGAGTCACCATGCATCAAGGGTGCCTTCCACGGGAAGGGGATCGAATGCATGTTGTTGGCATGCATCGTGGGTGTGTCTGGTGTCAAGGGCATGCTCTAAGCATGAATCAGGGAGTGCCTCCTGTCTGGAGGGGATCGTCGGGTGCGTCGGGTCGGTCGGGTTCCATGAGTTACAAGGAAAATTGTAACACTCACTAACTGGAGAGCTAATTCCCACCTTGCATACACATTTATCGCCTCTAGCATATCTCCCTCTGAACAACCTTTCATAGACATCACAAAGGGTCCCGACATCAACTGGAAAAATCTCCAAGACCGTCATCAAAAAGAGGGTCCTGTCCGACAGGTACAGCTATTACAACAGGCATTATCCATACAGTGCACAATGGATGACCCGCTCCCCGAAACTGCAGAGAAGATCTGCACCCTCATCGAACGCACTTTTGCCATGGGTGACATCAAAGCCGATCTTCTTTGTTGCATCGCACTCCTTCTCAGCAATAATTTCCCTCATGCATGCTCCATTATCTCCCGTGACATTGCGGCATCCACTACTGCATCTCCATATGGATTGAGGGATATCTGTTTGTTCCTGGAGAATGAACAGTCCCTGCATGAGAATGATCATCGCAATAACTCACGATCTCACGTCGCTCTTACTGCTCATGCCAAACCCACCGAGTTGTTGAATATACCTATGTGCGGTAACCCGGCCTGTAAAAGAACTGGGCATACAACAGAGTACTGTATTAAGGTGGGAGGGGGCATGGTGGGAAAAACCATCAAGGAATCCAAGGCCACCTGTAAGTTAGCACTTGAAAAGAAACCACTGGGGTTTAATACCTCTAGAATCCCAGTTACAGTCAAGGATGTCAATGGGCAGGCATTCACAGTAATGATCAAACCCGAAACTAACCCGTCACCTACCTCGCACTCAGAGTTTGCAGGTTTGGCTTGTGACCCCATTCCCACCACCACTATTGACAAAGTCAAGTATGATGGGCGGGTCGTTATCAAGGAAGAGGCGGCCACCACTGTCAACTGGAGTCAGCACACCTCAGCACCCATTGTATAAGGGCAACCTAAGCCTCTAGCAAAGGGAAATCTGAAGTTAAAATTATGCTACATAATACAGGGATTGGGGGTGCACCTAGCAAAGGGAAATCCGAAGAGAAAACTCTAAAGATCCCTTTGCCAGTGCCCAGTATATGTGAAAACTGCAAAAATCAAATAATAACTAAAAATAGAAAAGGCGGAGATAGGCTGATCAAGGCCACCGCATGACGTAATACCAAGGGGTAGATGTTGGAAGGGTACTCCGTCTCTAAATATAAAACTGTCAACATGCACAAATGTGATAGAAAGGGAAATTAGTAATAAAATAAGGGGAAAATCATAGAAAATGAAGAATAGAAGGAAACGAGGCAAGAAAAAATATAGGACAAGCGTAAAAAATAGGAGAAACACGTGGGACACCCTCTAGTCCCCTTACATCACCCCCCCTCTAAGATGCATCGCCCTGATGCATTCGAAATCGCATATGACCAAAGTCACTGACTTGAATGCGACGTGGTGCAGCAGTGTGCCGTTGGTGGAACTCCTTGACCACCCGAGGGGTGTTCACATCGGACTCCTCAACCCATGAGTTCTCCTCATACCCATAACCCTTCCAGTGTACCAAATACTGGAGCTTCCCTTGACATAACCGGCTGTCCAAGATTGACTCAACTTCATACTGGGGTTCTCCCTCCACGACTGTAGGTGGCAGTGGTGGTCATGAACAGTGTCCTGGAAAAGGATCTGAGGGAGCCAGAAGGAGTTTCACGATGTGGAAGACTGGGTGAAGTCTAGACATGGAGGCTGGGAGGCGTAGACGATAGGCATGCATTCCAATGCACTTGACAATGGGGAAAGGTCCCAGGAAGCGATGGGAGAGTTTTTTGGATGGACAGGTAGTGGAGATGTCACTGGAGTCAAGATAAACTCAATCACCAACCTTGTACTGCAGCATTGGAGAGTGGTGTTGATTGTAGAAATGTGCCATGTCATCCTTTGCCTTCACCAAGGCCACCTTCGGTTCCTCCAAACTGTCCCTCATGCGTTCCGTGAACTCATTCACTGTCTCAATATGTGAGGGGGCTTGGTGAGGTTTGAATCCCATGCATGGATGCCATCCAGTGTCCAAGAAGAAGGGGGTTTGTTGAGTAGAAGCATGGACATGATTGTTGTATCCGAACTCGGCCAGGGGAAGGAGATCATCCCAATCGTCCTGGCATTCATTGACAAAGACACGGATGTACTGCTCCAACTCCTGGTTGACTCGTTCAGTCTGGCCATCAGTTTGTGGGTGATAAGTGGTCGAAGCAAGGAGTTTGATACCCAGAAGTCAGTACAGCTCACGAGTGAACTCTGCTATGAACTGAGGGCCACGGTCGGAAAGGAAGGCACCAGGGAGTCCATGTAATTTCCAGACATGGTGAAGATAGAGGCAGGCGGCACCCAGGGCACTGACAGTGGTGTGAGTGGGAATGAAGTGAGCGTGTTTCCCTGCGGAATCAACTGTGCACATCACCGCATCAAACCCATTCAACTCTGGCAACTCCACCACAAAGTCGACACTGACAACATCCCAATGACTTTCTGGAACAGGGAGAGGGTGTAGCTCACCAATGGGTTTGCGACGAGGAATCTTGGTGCGTAAGCAAAGGTCACAAGTACGACAATACTGACCAATGAGCCGTGACATCTGCAGCCACCAATAATTCCATGAGGTGAGCTCCAAGGTCTTCCAGCATCCAGGGTGACCAGCAATCCGTGAGTCGTGGTGTTGGGATATGATACGTTGACGAAGGTCTGGGTCGTTGGGTACGTAGATGCGATCCCGGAAATACAACAAGTCCTCCTTTTCAGCCCACTCTGCCGCATGTAAGGAGAGGGTAGATCCCTTCCTCAGTTCCTTAACAACTCGGGCCACAACATCCTCATATAAACCACTACGGTTCACGCGACGGATGTCATGTAGGATGTCCTGCTCCTCGCCCTGGGGTGCAATACCTTCCAATGCCCGGATCATAAACAGGTTTGGCTGCAACAACACAATGTCTTGATTGTCGTCACCACCATCCCCATGATCTGCACATCGGGAGAGGGCATCGGTCTTCCCCATGCTGCGACCTGGACGGTGGTGCAAGGAGAAGTCAAACCTGGATAGATACAGGGACCAACAAGCTTGACAATGGTTCAATTTCTTGGCCATCATAAAGTACTCGAGATTCTTGTGATCTGTCCAAATTTCCACCTTGTGTAGGGCACCCTCAAGGAAGTGTCACCACTCCTCAAGTGCATGCATTATCGCCAACATCTCCTTGTCATGGATCTCATAGTTTCATTCCACAGCACTAAGGCTTTTGGAGTAGAATGCAACAGGATGCCACTTCTGGTCCTCTGGAGACTGCTGAGACAACATGGCACCCATCGCAAAGTCAGAACTGTTGGCTTCTACACGAAAAGGGCGCGAATCATCAGCAAAGGTAATGATGGGAGTGGAAGTGACCATCTCTTTAAGCTTTTCGAATGCCTCCTGCTGTGCATTGTCCCACTGCCATGCCTCCTTGCCAGTCAAGTCAAACAGTGGTCGTGCGTGATGTGAGAAATCCTTGATAAAACACCGGTAGAAATTGATGAAGCCTAAAAAGGACTGCACCTCTTTCTTGTTCGTGGGTGTCGGCCATGCCATGACCCCATTCACCTTGACCAGATCCATCTCTACCTGGCCCTCCGAGATAATCAGGCTGAGGTACTCGATCTTGGTCTTCTCAAACTTGCACTTGTCCTGGCGAAGGTAGAGTTTGTACTGTCAAAGTCGGTCCAAGACAAGGCGCATAATGCGACGATGCTCTTCCACTGTGCGAGTGAATATGAGGATATCATCGAGGTAGATACAGATGATGCCCTCGAGGATGAGGCCGTGGAAGATGTCGTTCATCATGGTCTGGAAGGTGGCAGGACTATTAGTAAGGCCAAAGAACATGACGAGCGGTTCAAAAAGACCATGGTTGGTATGAAAGGCTGCCTTCCACTCATCTCCCTCCTTTATCCTCACATTATTGTAACCCCAATGGACATTGAGTTTGGTGAAGTATCACGCTCCACAGAGTTGGTTCACAAGTTTGGAGATGAGAGGTAGCGGGTAGCAATTTTTGACCATGATGTCATTGAGCCTTCTATAGTCTTGAACTGGACAAAGTGCATCCTTCTTCTTGACAAAGAAAAAGGGAGAGGCCATGGGCGATTTGGATGGTCGAATACATCCAGAGGTTAGGTGTTCATCGATGAATTGGTCGAGCTGTCGCTGTTCCTTGGGAGAAAGAGGATAGACCTTGCAGGAGGAAGGGGTTGCACCGGGGATGAGTTTGATGGTGTGATCCCACGGCTTGCGTGCAGGGAGAGAATCGAATGATTCCTTGGAGAACACATCCTCGAACTCATGAAGATGAGGGAGTAAAGAGTCAGTAGAGGATTTAGCAGTATTGTTTTTGTGGAAGGCCTCGGCAAGGTGCTGGGATATGTTCGATGTAGCACACACCTCATGCGATGGACAAATTGCAGTGTAGAAAATCTGATCCCCTTCCTCAACTTCCTCTGCTTCCTCCTTGTCATCATCTGAGTCTGGTATCAGATCAGGAACCCCCTCCAACTCCACATCAGGCAGAGGTAGGGGTCCAGCACAACACTTCTGAGTGTGTCGTACTGAGGCCCTTTGTCCGCAGCACTCTTGTCTGGCTTCCGTGAAACAGGTGCAACAGCTGGATGGACATCGGCTCATGGTGACCTCCCCAGTACACCAGTTAACATCTGGGTTATGGTCTCGAAGCCACGGATAGCCCAAAATCACCTTCTGCTTCCCTAACTGAGTGACAGCAAAAAGTGTATGCTCACTATGATCTTTGTAATGGAGGACCAGGTCCACAACCTCTCGGATGGCACCAGCTTCATTTGGGGATCCATCCACATTATAAACAGGTATCGGACATGAGAGCGAGCGAGTATTCAGGCGATGTTGTCATGTGAGGTCAGCGTCAATCAAGAGACCAGTAGCACCAGAGTCTAGGAGCACAGAGACACCAAGTATCTGTCCAGTGTCAGTAGTCTGTAGTTTGATCGCCAGGTTCAAGGAGTGTGCAGAGGGAGTGGATGCAACAATATATTTGCATGGTAGTTTGCACTCCCATGATTTAATTTTGGGGCGTGAGGTAGAGGTAGAGAGAGGAGGGGCAGGTACGTCTTCACCCGACTTCAAAGGTTCAGAGAGGGGAATAGTCATGAAATCAGATTCATTCTCTGGGGATTCAACTGACAAAACTTCAAAGTGGTTATGGACAGGCAACGAGGGCATATGATTCACTTGCTGCGAATAGAAAAATCCTGCTCCTCTACACCCTCTAATTTGACCTCCTCTGCAACCTGACCCTTTGCTTCCTCGACATCTACAAGCGCCAACAGGTCCTGGAGGAGTTCATCTCGCCCCTTGGGGGTGAGCATGCGGATATCCTGACAATGGGGACACGCTCCAGCCCTGTGTCCAGTTTCCCCACAGCGGTAGCAGAGGTTTAACCTGTGTGCACGGCTATGGGCTGCATCGACATCCATTGGTACTGGAACATTGATGGCCGGTGCAGGAGTTTGACAGATGGGAATAGGGTTGCATTGGGGAAGGGTTCAATTGAAGATGTGGGATGTAGGAGTGGTAGTTGGAGCCCGGAATGCAGCATTGAACACCACATTTGTGAGTCAGTTCTCATCACAGAGGGAAGCAGCTTCATACCAAGCATAGATATCATCGTCCACCAGACGTTCTTCCAACATCTGGGCAATCTGGTCCTGAATCTCCCAGTTGAGGCCTTGTCGGAACTTCACCACCACTGGTAGCCCACCCCCATATCCTGCCATGTCCACCAAGTCCTTAAACTCATCGATATAATCGTCCATGGATCGACATGCCTGGTGGTACGAGGATGACTCAAGTCGTGTCACTGCTCGGTGGTGCTCATTGAGGGGACAAAAGTGGCATACGAACTCTGCTCAAAAGTCACCCCAAGTGGAGAAAGGTAGGGAACCGAGTTCTTTGGTTTGTCGCAGAATATGGTCCATGTAGAGATAGGCACGCTCAGATTTCATGTATGTGAAGGCCCAATAAATTTTTGCAGCTTCATCGACAAATTGATGCAACTGGAGACTGATATACAACTCACAGGAGTTAAGGAATGCATGTCCCTGTGCACGTGCACCATTAAATTCAGTGGGGGGGGATGGTTTGATCTGGGTGCATTCCTTAGTAGACGTGTTTGGCAGAACGTCATTGTTGGGTGCGCTTGGAGTCATAAAGGGGGAACTATTGGTCATAGGGTTAGTCTGGAGGGTCCTAACGAAGTTTTCAATCGTAGATTTAAGCGAGTCAATTTGTGCGTGCATTCCAGAAATGTCACTTTCAAGCGTGTTGAAATGTTCTGATGTGTCCATGTCGCTAGGGGGCGCATTTGGCAAAAATGGTGGCGTAATAAAGGCGAGATTATCTGGAACAGTGTGTAGGGACTCTGTGGAGCTTTGGGAAGCATTGTCCAGTCCATACCTGCCTATCTTGGGCAGTGCGTTCGCGATTTTCAGGCCTTAGGGGGGAGTTTTCTACTATAAGGGGAACCTAAGCCTCTAGCAAAGGGAAATCCGAAGTTAAAATTATGCTACATAATACAGGGATTGGGGGTGCACCTAGCAAAGGGAAATCTGAAGAGAAAACTCTAAAGATCCCTTTGCCAGTGCCCAGTATATGTGAAAACTGCAAAAATCAAATAATAACTAAAAATAGAAAAGGCAGAGATAGGCTGATCAAGGCCACTGCATGACATAATACCAAGGGGTAGATGTCGGAAGGGTACTCTGTCTCTAAATATAAAACTGTCAACATGCACAAATGTGATAGAAAGGGAAATTAGTAATAAAATAAGGGGAAAATCATAGAAAATGAAGAATAGAAGGAAACGAGGCGAGAAAAAATATAGGACAAACGTAAAAAATAGGAGAAACACATGGGACACCCTCTAGTCCCCTTACACATTGCAGATGCCTTCCCTGTTGAACCACTCAGTCAGACCAGTAGATCCCAA
Organism: Tricholoma matsutake; assembly: GCA_026075535.2. Taxonomy (NCBI): domain Eukaryota; kingdom Fungi; phylum Basidiomycota; class Agaricomycetes; order Agaricales; family Tricholomataceae; genus Tricholoma; species Tricholoma matsutake. The sequence goes on along the minus strand of AP026543.1, from coordinate 6,630,254 downwards.
CTTTCCTTGCAGGACTACCCATTTATTGTGGATTCCAGGGCGACCATACACATATCTCCCAACAAGGAGGACTTTATTACCCTTCATCTGACTCAACCTCATTTGGTCAAGGGCATGGGAGGGACTTCAATTGCCGCCATTGGTGTCGGTGACATCAAACTCAGAATAGCCCGAGGTGCATCAGTCATATTACATAATGTGCTCTATATCCCACATTCGGCAGTCTGCCTTATCTCAGTGGGTGTGCTGGCTGACGACTTGAAAGTGGTAACACATTTTGATAGTTTGGGGTGCTGGATTACTGATAAATCCACTGGTGCTTTTGTTACATGTGGATATTGGTTGTCCAAGAAACCTTATTCACTCAATTTTCACACTGTAGCCACTGACCACACTCTCACCATACACAAATCTCCTACCTTGGAGATGTGGCATCATCGTCTTGGTCACACAAATTACCAATCCCTCTGGGACATGGCCAAGAAAGGAACACTGACAGGTGCGCCCATTACAAACACCTTAAAACCACCCAAATGTGAATCTTGTGTCCTTGGAAAACAGATGAAAACACCTGTCCCAAAGAAACGTGAGGAAGGACCCAGTCACAGAGCAACTAGACAGCTGGAGAAGGTGTGGGTAGATTTGTCAGGGCCACATGCTGTCTCGTCTCGTATGGGGAATTCATATATAATGGATATAGTTGATGACTACACCTCTTTTCCTTGGTCGATACCCCTCCACAACAAAGATGATTTGTTTCCTGAATTAAAAGCTTGGGAACTTGCACAGGAAGCTGAGACCAGACTCAAGGTTGGGACTTATATCACTGACAATGGGGAGCTGAAGTCACATGAAATGAAAGCCTGGTTGAAGACATGAGGAACTGATCATCATTTCACTGCCCCACACACCTCTGCTCATATTGGCCATGTCGAACGGATGCATTGCACACTAATGGCTAAGGCCCGTACCATGCGAATATATTTGGGTTTACCTGCTTATCTGTGGGATGAATTCTACCTAATGGCATCTCATTTGCATGCCAAAACTACCACCTGTTCTCTACAGGGACACACTCCTTGGGAACTATGGTTTGGACGAAAGCCCAATTACTCATATCTGTGCGAAATTGGGTGTTGTGCCTTTGTACTTATACCTAAAAAGGACAACCCAAAAATCTTTGAAAGCTCCGTTGAATGTGTATTGATAGGGTATGACCCTAAATCCAAATCCTATCAGTGCTATGATCATGCAATGCATAAAATCTACAGTTCTTACCATGTTCAGTTCCTTGAAAGTCTTGACGGATACTCACCACCCATGCCTGTCATCTTATGGGGTGATGCAACTACCAACCAATTTAATGATATGGAATCTAATCAAAGTCCCTTAATTCCAGATGACAATAGTGATGACAAAGAGCAGCTCATTGACCATGGTTCAAATGATAAGGATACTGGTGACTTAGATGAATGACACATACCACCGCCTCAACCTATACCCCACTGTTCCTCACATATCATTACCCCCATGGAAAAGAACCTGAATGGTGGTCCAGTCAACACCAGAACCACAACAGCTGTTCAGGAATCCTGGGAGAGTGCGACCCAGGTCAAGGAGGCACAATGGGAATGTAGGGCGGCATTGGTCGCTGGCCAAACAGCTGAGCCGGATCACATACAAGATTTGATGATTGATCATGATCATGACGTCATTATGGATTTGTGTCAATCACTTGGCACCCTTGATCTCGGTGATCAGGTGCATCAACTCCATGCTTTGATCTCAGAAATGGCCAACTTTGATCCCGAATCCCTTCAATTCGAGGATGACCCAAGAACATGGGAGGAAGCCAAGAACTCTGTTGATGCTGAACAATGGAGGGAAGGATACACAGAGGAATTGAAATCCCTAAAAGATATGGGTGTCTATAAGTTATTCCTCGAGATGAAGTACCACACGGTAAGCACATCTGAAAGGGGAAACCAGTTTTCCACATCAAGCAGGACAAGACAGGAAGGGCAATAAGATGGAAGGTGTGCCTTGTCTTTAAAGGTTTTGAACAGATCTATGGGAAGGACTATACAAAGACTACCTCACCAACTGCACACATGGAATCATGGAGAATACTCTTGCATTTAGCGGCCTCTCTGGGCTGGGATGCACAACAGATAGATGTGAAGACTGTGTTCCTCTATGGGTTACTATTGGATGATGAGGTACAATACATGCAACAACCCAGGGGTTTTGAGGAGCCTGTGAAGGAGGACTGGATCTGGCAGCTTCAACATGGGTTATACGGTATGAAGCAGAGTGGGTGCATATGGAACCAGACACCTAATTCCCAGATGATCGATTGGGCATTCACCCACCTATCTTGCAAGTCTTGCATTTATTACCGGAAATCTGACTCAGGTATCATTATTGCAGCTGTCCATGTTGATGATTATCTCTCCATTGCAGATTTGAAGGACAAAAATGAACACTTCAAGACCCAGATGAAACAAGTATGGACTATTTTGGAGTTGGGCACACCGCATTTTATTGTCGGGATCGCTGTCACCTGGGATAGAATCACACGGACTGTTGCACTCTCACAGACTGCTCTAATTGACAAAATAATTGAACATTTTGGCCAAAAGGACGCTCACCCCATATTGTCGCCCCTGGAGCCAGGATCCAAATTATGCTGTACAAATCGGCAGTCAATATCCTCAGAGACTCAACACCAACTCAATAAACTTCCGTACCAATCCCTAGTGGGGTGCTTACTCTATCTGGCTATATCGACCCACCCCAACATCTCATATGCAGTTCAACAACTTTCTCAATACCTCAACTGCTATTCCTTCAAATATTGGGGGGCAGCCATCAGATTGGTGCATTACCTCAAGGGTACAAAAGATCTTAAACTTTATCTTGGGGGCGATCTCCCTATCAATCTTGAAGCGTTCAGTGACTCTGATTGGGCCAGTTGTCTCGACACGCACCGTAGTGTTGGTGGCTATGTTTGCTCCCTAGGTTCCAGCACAGTCTCCTGGACAGCACGAAAACAAAAGGTTGTCATAGTGTTGCCATGGCTCAAGCCACGTTTTTTGCTATCTTGGGAAATAAATTACATAAAATTACTAAAATATTTGAGGAGCTAGATCCCATCAAAAGCCGAGGTGTCTCCTGCCAACTCTAAGCAATTGGAGAAGTGGTTCCTGAGATATTCCAGTGGCTTTGAAATGACTTGGCTTGAGCCATTTCAAAGCCACTGGAATATCTCAGGAACTGCTTCTCTGATCGCTTAGAGTTGGCAGGAGACCCCTCGGCTTTTGATGGAATCTAGCTCCTCAAATATTTTAGTGATTTTACATAATTTATTTCCCAAGATAGCAAAAAATGCGGCTCGAGCTATGGCAACACTAGACCGTTGTTGCCACTTCATCATGTGAAGCGGAATATGTTGCAGCTTTTGGAACGGCAAAAGAATGTATTTGGTTATGAACACTACTATTGACCACCAACAATCTATCCCTACCATAATTCACTGTGACAACTCCACAACAAAGTCCTTATCCAAAGACCCCCTTCTCCGCTCGTGTCAAGCATGTCGACATAAAATACCATTTCTTGCAGGAGTGGGTCCAATCAAACAAACTCAAACTCACATACGTCAACACCCAGGAGAATATCGTGGACCTATTCACGAAATCTCTGGATGTCAAACAATTCACTTACCTTCACAATTTCCTTGGGCTCCATTAATCTGATTCCATGTGAGGAGGAGTATTCACGGTGAGGAGGAGTGTTGAGAAATACACTGTGAGAGTCTATGAATGCCATATTACTGTTTACAGACACCGGCACAATCATCTTTGATGCAGATGCTATATTTAGTGTGTCAGGTTCCCTTTGAGGTGCATGTACTGATTCATGCAGTAGATACCTTTATAGTGCCTCTCCCCTTTGTCTATATGATACATATATATAGTAGATAGTCGGACAACCACCTCAGTCTGTTATACAACAACTGAGGTGAGTAACGATATTATTATTTAGATGAGAATGACTACTTACTGTACCTATAGTATACACTAGGTACAGCACTCGTATATATAGTCCGTTATACAACAACTGAGTTATTCTTGTATATGCTAGATGCTAGGTTGATTTTCTACACCTTTTCCCTCAAAAGACATCATGCTCCTTCACCATTGCACACATCACCTGTCAGGCCCACAACATGTAGTCGGATCACATGATTGTTGATTTTGGATAGAAATGGACTCTTTGCATGGTCGAGCACATACAGTATTGGCATACAGTATTGGTGGACATTTTTTTTCTGGTCTCTCCGTATCTAGGTCTATCAAGGCTTACTTTTTAGCATGTCCTTAGCTACTTATGTAGTGTAGGTAGATATCAAAATAGTAACATAGTAACACTAGTTTACATACTATTTTACATGTAAGAAACAAGTTGAGGTGGATTGATTGAGCTATTGCCTCACAAATTGAATTTTGGTTTGAAGTGACCCACTACCCCATAGCACACAGTACTACCAAGTTGGCCTAGGCTAGAAATGAAATGAGCCAAACATGCATATCAGGGCAGTGGCATATACCTGATTTATCAGTTGGTGGCAAGGTAGCAGATATATGACTTAATCAGATATTCTATTCCATTTACTAAACCATAAGCCATGTTTCATCAAAAAACTACCTAGTATAAACAAAGCCTTGCATGAAAACCCATCTGAAATTCCAACATTGTACATCAATTGTACATATCAAACTTACATAAGTTAAATTTTTCTGGCACCAAGGGAGAGTTGAGGTGCTGACTGGCGGATGAAAGAGAGCCTGCCGATTTGGACGAAATGCATTTATTCTTGATTTATTCACCGAAAATAAGCTATTGGGGTGTCTATGTACCAACAGTCTAAGCAACGTCGATTGTTAAATCGGCATTTCGGCATCTTGACTTTTTATTGTCCGATTTATTCTAATTCAGAATAAATTGCTTGCGGAAAGTCTCAGTGTGTCATTTCTAGAGGATTATTGAATTATGCTGAATAAAATCGGGATCATGATATTTTTCTCGATCAACCTCGTTGTTCTTTGATACGGTTTTCACTGGGAATAAGTACTTGAACGTATACGTACAAGCTTGATGATCTTTTTTCAACAGGGCAGTGAGTGGTCAAAACATTACCATGACAACCTGCCAAATGCGGCTAGTGTTTGGCAGTGTCTTGTCAGGCTACAAAAGGCATTCCTGCAAAGCAAAGTAGACTTTTTCTTGACCTCCAAGTTTGACACGAAGAAACCGGTTCAACAAGTTCTCAAGTTCCTTACCCACAAATTCTCATCACCTCACTCTGCTCACCATGTCTGACGCCCCAGCCGCCTCTGTCACTGAAAATGGCGTGCCTCCTTTTACGCAGAACACTGTCGAAGCCCCGGGTTTCAAGGTACTTGGCTTCTTATCTTATCCTTTCAGTTTATCTCATTTCCTTAAAGGTCTTCGCCGGCAATCTCGCGTACTCTACCACGGATGAAGGGCTGAAGGCTTTCTTTGCCCCAGTTCAGAGCGACATGTACGTGGCAGCTCTTGCACAGCCTCCATCACTTCTCATTTCCGTCTTAGCCTCTCTGCTCAAGTCATCCTGCGTGGCACCCGTTCTGCAGGTTACGGCTTCGTCGCCCTGGCTACAGCAGAGGCTGCGCAAAATGCTGTCGAGCTCCTTAACAAGCAGGACCTTGATGGCCGTCAGGTAATCGTCGAGGTTGCCAAACCGTCTGATCAGAAAGACAAGGAGAAGAAGGAGAGGAGGGCCAAGAGAAGACCCGGCAGGCGAGGCAGCAAGGCAGTTCCCGGCGAAATCTCAGAAGCCGAAGCAAATGGCGAACCTGCAAAGGAGGACGCTGCCGCTGCGCCCGGAACAGACGAAGCCTCCAAGCCCAAGAAAAAGAAAAAGAAAGCTCCTGTAAGCTTTATATAATTCTCTCTCGGTCGTAAGTAAGAGTACCCCTATTCAGCGTAAGCCCAAGGCAAGGGCTGAAGACGAGACTGCCGAAGCTGCCGTTCTCGCAGAAGAGACAACTGCTGACGGATTTGGCAAGAGAGCCGCGCGTATTCGCAAGCCCAAGGCCCCTCGCCCTCCCCGCCCAGCTGGTGAAGATCCTGCCGGCGAGCCATCCAAAAACATGCTCTTTGTTGCCAACCTCGGTTTCAATATTGACGACGACGGTCTCGCCGCTCTATTCACCGATGCTGGTATCGTTGTCAAATCTGCCCGCATCGTTCGCAGACGCTGGGGCCAGCCCAGGAAGAGTAAAGGTTACGGCTTTGTTGACGTCGGAGGCGAGGAAGAGCAAAAGAAGGCAATCGCGGCTCTCGAGGGCAAAGATGTTGGTGGAAGGGCCATCGCAGTCAAGGTTGCTGTCAATACACCCCACGCCGAGGAAGGCGAAGATGTTGAGGCTCCCACTGCTGCTGCTTAATACGTTACGATCCATCACGCCTTTCACATGCGCTTATGCTATTAATTGCTCTATACGCTGGACCGCTTGTTCCACCAGACTCCTATTCATTTCCGTAGTTCATTGCGGTTCTCGCCGTTTCGTCTTTGTAGTAGCTTGCGGCTTTTCGTTGTTCAATGAATGACCATACTCAGAGCCCACGTGCAAGAATGACCATACTCAGAGCCCACGTGCAAGAAATTAAGGACCCTTTGTTTACACGTTTTTGCATTTTTACCCATGTTCGCAGACGAAGATGACTACCTATCTGACAAGTTCCTGACAGACGCTGGCTCGACTTCATCAGCACCAAAGACATACGCCCAGATCCGAAAGGAAGTTGTAAAGAAGGCTCAGCTCAAGAGTGAACAAAATAGATTGAAAGGTCGAAGACAACGCGAGGTTGAGGCCCGGGAAGAGGGTCTCAGCAAGAGTCTTTTCGAACGGGCAAAGGAAGAGGAAGAGGCCGGTGTCAGCACGGGGAGCAAAGCACTGTCAATGATGATGAAAATGGGGTTCAAACCAGGCCAATCGCTTGGGCAAATAGAAGAGACTGCCAAAGAGCAACCAGAGCCCAGTCCCGCGGGGTCCCCAGATGCTGATGGTAGCAAGATACCTCCTTCACAAGATGGACATTCCATCTCCGAGAAACTTTCCAGACACAAGATTGAACCTCTCCCATTACACGAATGGTCAGGCGCGTTACTATCCCACTCTCATCATCGGATCTTCCCCGCTGATAGTCTCTAGGAAAGAAGGGGATCGGGTTGGGCAAGCGCTCAAGGTCGCCTACTGCTGCCGAGAGAGTGGCTAAAATGGCTAAAATGGCTAAAATAGCAGAGGAAAGCAGCCACCGGGACTATAGAGATCGCGCTAGGCAGGAATACGAAGATCGCCGTGCCGAGGGACGACTTGGTGCGTTTCGGTACCCCTTATTCCTCAGCTCGTTGCTAACACCGTGGCGCCCCCTGCTAGGCCCCGCACAACGCACCTGCATCACTTTAGATGAACAAACGGGGAAATCGGTTGAGTCGCATTCTGGGGTCACTTTGCAAAATGAAAAACTAACTGCGCTGGGTGTAGTTCAACGTTCTGTGGCTCAATGTGAATAGTCCAACCTCGTTTCCTGCTGGCCTGGCGGATGCGCTTACGCTGCGCGGGCACCCAAAAATATTCCATGAGAGTCCAGGCGAAACAATCCAGGCTCGTCTTCGGCGACAGATGCAAGAAGATGCTCTCGAGTCGTTAAGAGACTCTGAGACGAAGGCAATCTTCCTCGAAACATTTTCTTCAGAGGTGGTTGAAGAATCTATCCAGTTTTTACGTCTCCAGGTATGATTGTTCATTCGCTTCTGGATAAAACTCTCTTACACGAACTATAGGTACAGGATCGATTACACCTTGTGCTATCATATCTACGCGACAAGTACGCGTATTGCTTCTGGTGTGGAGTACAGTACGAGAACGACGAAACAATGGAAGATCAGTGTCCTGGACCTGACGAAGGTTCCCATGATTAAGGCATCGCCTCACCACTTGTGCTATGATGCTGGCATCACCCAGTCATCACCTCGCTTGGCCCTGCAATCAAACATATCTAAAACGATTCTTACATTTGGACTGTTGCTCCAAACTTGTAGTTAAAAGGAATGATAATCGTCCAAGGCAAGGTGGTAGCAGAAGAGAATTCGAATCAGATGAATAAGGGAATGAATGTTCGAATGAAACAAAATGAGTGTGATCTGCAGAAGGTCCGTACGCGTAAGTGGAATGGATAGAGAGACGTAATATTACAGTTTTAGTCCAAGCTAGTTGTCCGCAGAAAAGTATGTTGTACAAGAAGCATACGAAGAATGAATAGTCATGCAATACAGGCCAAAGATTGACTCCGTGGATACGTGCTGCTGAAATCAGCACTATCAGGGGATGATGAAATTCGGACTCCAGAAGTACGATATGAACCAGGAGACCCGCGAGTGGATCTATCTAAGCTGTGGCTGGAAGAATCACCGTCAACGTCGGGAGGCGACAGCTCTGATTCACAGAATGTGGTGTGAAGAGAATCGGTACTACTTGGAGGGCTATGGATCAATGTTGGAAGGGTTGGTACAGTGACAACATTGCGGGAGGCCGTGTCAGAATCATATGGTGATTCACGTGGGAATGTAGGCGACGTTGGCGACGTGCCGGGGGTCTTTCGACGGACGTAGGAGGATATGGGGGTATTCGCGGATGCTGAGCCATACACATCAATTGAGGATTGCTCGTAGGATCGTCTGGACAAGCGAGGGGACGATTTGGGGTGTGGAGAAGTAGAAGAAGCCTACATAGGACATGTCGTTGAAATTCGTTTCTGAAAATACTGTAAGATTAACGCTCACGCGCAAGGATGCCCAATCGAGTTCGGGAGAAGAAGAAGAAGAGAGGCTTCCGCGACGGGTTACAGACTACATTCAAATTGTTTTAAGTACAAGTTCGGCAAGATATGGAATATAACACACTAGGGCTGGCGAATATGGCGAATAACGAACTACCCGTTGACGAGAAATATTCGTCTCTCTTAAACATTGGGTAGATTTGGATCTTATGTGGCGGGGCTTTCCAAGACGAAGAGAAGGTGCAGGTGAAGAATGGGTGGAGTAATCTTGTGCTACCACGACGTGATCCAAACCAAGGGACCCCATTAGTTCGACAAATGAAGGGAGCGTAGTCATCGTTCACTTAAAACGAGAGGGAGTCAAACGTCGTAGAAGTAGTCTTGGAGGAAGCGACGGACAACCTTGAAGCCCCAAATAAGAGTAGGAATATAAAGAGCTTCGCCCTCAGATGCCTTAGAAACGGCCCACGGTCATGTTGTCAAGACAAGTGGCGATTATCATGCAAGTGACGGACATACCACCATGGTTAGGGAGCTGGTTGTAAAGAAGTTTATTATTATCAAAAATGGTCGGCAAGGAGATCAAGCCAATTTAGGCGATCTGTGATTTGGAGTTTCAAACGATGATCGCTGGATTGTGTATGAGTAGTGCGCGTTTCAGAAGTAAGAGACCTACCCAATCTCTCTGAATCTTCATGAGGAAACGAGTCCCCGTCAATCCGGGCGTCAAAACGTAAGACCATATCACCGGTAAGGGCAGGTTAGAACTTGCAGGAGGCTGCATATGGAGGCTATACACTAATGGCATCTGCTTGCGGGTACAAAAGGCACTGGTTGCTATAGTGCAACGGTGAAGACTTGATTGCCTGCATAATTGACAGTCGAAGACAGGCAACGCATTAAATCTGGACTGCACGTTGGCGAGCCCTTCAATCTCTTGTCGATGACAGACTAGAGCCAAGGATAGGATAGATAGGATCCGCGGATAGGTTTACCAGCAAGACAATAGTCAATGTCGTGCGCAACGACATGGCAAGTGGACGCTCGATTTACAACTTGGGCAATTGCAATGGATCGAACACATAGTCTGTCGCTCGCGCCTTCAGAAGGCAAATTTGAACAGAACATTTAACTCTTGTAACTTCAGAAATTGGATTTCATATAAAAAATAACGAACAAGTTCATCATGAGTATATCAGTCATCGAAAAGACTGTAGTGCGCTGCTAGTTACAGAACTCGTAGATACGGAATGTCGCATTGAAAAGGGTCTTGGATAGAACATCAACCGCTATGTGGTGCGATATCTTCTTGAGAAGCTTCTGCAAGGGAGACGCAATCCACTCCTCAGTCTGATGCACTGCGAAGTGAAAGCGCAGAGTAACAGGGCACTATATAAATTCTCTTGCTGGTCCACGAGCAGCCATTAAACTGAAGATGTTATACTAAAAGTTAGCTTGAATTGATACCTTGCACAGCTCGAACATCACTGCATCAGTGATGATACCCCAAGGGAGCTGTTTGGAAAGAATTTTGGAGAGCACAGGGTCCAGCCATTTGGCAATTTTCTCTCCTTTGTCCATCCTTGGTGCGCAATAGCTCAACCGACAGAAGTCGACCAGGGAGACGAAGAGATGGTGGGCGTAGCGTCCGGCTCTTGCAAGATGCTCTCCCGTCTGAATGAAAATTGGAGCTTCGTGGTACCCGCGTCTGGAATTCGGTTAGAACGCGGTCAAGATTCCGGTAGGATTGTTTCAGAATCAAACGGCCAAGGTCAACTCCCAGTAAGGCCGGTTCTCTCGGGAAGCGATTTATTATGAATTCGCCGAATTCTTTGGACAGCAACGTGAAAAAATGGTATGCCAGTCGAACGAGCCATTGCAAACAACCGATTCAACCCGCAGTCTTAAAAACCGTATGCGTGAGCAAAGAGGTCGGCGTTGGGTGTTCGAAAACATTGGTAGCGCTTCCTCATGTTTCCGATTCAGTCCAAGTGCTCTCCAGGCTGCAACTGCGAGATAGTTAGATAATGGTGACATATGTCTACAAGCATCTGATCTCCTCACCTGATGGAAGCTGGACGGTAGTTTCTCGTCCACGAATTTCTCGTAGGAAACTCTGCCCTGGACCCGGGCACTTGAGGCCTTGCCGGAAAGAGCTTCAAACCAATGTCCTCTAGCCCTGCATTCATCCAACGGCTGCCAAGATAAATAAAATGAGATCGTATAAACTTCTAGAGAATAAGCTTGTGTGGAAGGAGAAACAAAATTGGGTGAAGTTGGCATTCTGGATCGCATCGTCGACGTCAGGGGCAATATTGCTCATCCGGAGAAAAACGAGCGAGAGGAGCCCAGCACCGTCGATGGCAGAGCGAGTCAAGCCTTAAGGATGTTTGTATGTGTTGAAAGCTATGTGGTGTTGCGCACAAATCTTGCAGCCTTCCACGGTCACGATGAATAGCCAGCAGCCGGGCATAAACCCTAGTATCCAAGGTGGGAGTGGTGTCTATGTGGCGCCGCCAAAGCCAGATATGGAGTATATCTGCGCGGGTAGGAGTTTAACCAATCCTCTACCCAGCCAAGTGCTTATTTTCATTGAAGATTGTGGCGCAAAGAATGAAATCAAATCCCGAGAACCCATTCGCTGTCGAGAATGCGGACATCGTATCATGTATAAAAAGCGGACCAAGCGGAGTACGTCTTGTCTTTCGGCATGATTTACTTCATTTGCTGACTACAATCAGTGGTGCAATTTGAGGCTCGTTAAACAATTTTGATCTTTTGCTACACCCTGCGCTTCTCAATTTGCGTGTTCGTCAAACCGTCTGTACATTGTATTATATTGCATTGTGTATATTACGTATTTACAGCTGCAGATTATAGCGTGTGGAATGCAGTATGTATTAATTGCCCTGATCACCACATGCCAAGGCGTCTGATCCATATATTCAACAGACATGTCACGACAATGCGATCAAGAGCGTCTGCAACACGAGCGGCAACACGTAAACGGAGCTGTTCTTGTGACCAGCTCGCGACTGTCCTGCCGCGAGAATCAAGACACTAAAGGAAATCGGGGTGTGTTGACGGAACTGGATGAAGTAATACCTTGTACTCACATCCAGATCGCCTTGATTATTTCCAAACCTCCACTTATATTCGGACCCTTCAGCCTTGAACCGTCGTGATCTCAAGGGAATATCAGAAAACAACCATATAAAAGAATGCGAAACACCTACTGGCTGTTCTTCGCCTTCCTCAGATCTCTAATAGGAACCTAGCAGGATTGTCAGCTAACGACCATAGCCATGGCATCATGCATCCATCACCTCGTCGATACCAAAGTGCACCGTAGCATTTGAATTGGAGAACCACTCGATAGCGCCAGCCGTCTCGAAAACATGAGTCGCTGGATTTTGGCGACAGAACGTGGTCACGCCGGTCGTATGTCCAGTTACTGGATGATAGAACTTATGCGTTCATGGTAGATGATTATCATAAGAGTCACTAGGATTTAAAGACTTACCTGGTAGAGCTCTGTGACCTCCAATTCGTCGTTTGACTGGATTGCTCGCGTCCAGTAGACCGAAAACGTACGTATGTCGGTATTGGAGCCCGTAGAGTATTTGAAATGGAGATTAATGTCGTCGCTGGTCATCTTTCGGGTCGAAAGCAAATCGCAGAAAACTCCAGGATGGCGGCATCCAGGTTTGGATTTCCGATTAATAACATTCCAAATGTACTAGCGCGAATTATCGATGTCGGACCATGAAATCCGATGGGGCGAACGTAAATAGCCAATATAAGGATAGCGAGACAGGGACCGCGCTTAAAAGAGCCCAACGGGGTAACCAGCCCCCGATAATAGGTAGGCCTGCTCGGCATTTTGGCCGAAAAATTTGCCTACGCAATGATTTCATCCGAACAAAAACTTCAAAAACTGGCCTAATTTTTGGTCCGAACAAAATCTCTGCCCATCGTAGAGGCTTAATTAGTACATCCAAACACAAAGTTGCTTAGTGTAGTGGTTGTTGCCAGTATCATGCTTGTTGTCTAACGTAACACAGTCCTAGCATTATATTCACGGGGTGGCGGCAAATCCGGCACGCACTCGTGGCAGAGTGTTACTCGGAACCTTGGCGTGGTCTCCAGTCTTTCAATTCACTGTTCCGTGCTGTGCATAAATAGATGGCACACCTACTTTTGATCATTTCACATCTGATTCATTCTTATGGCTCATTTCTGGTTCTCCAACTTTCAGCCCTGACCGTACTCTTCAGCTTGACAACATTGCATACACTGCCTACTCACAGCTTCTCCCTGTAGAGAATCAATCCTAGTGTAAAAAGGTTATGCTTAGTCCTTGTATAAGTGACTATATTTGGTTGTACTGTACTAGTGTAAACAAGGTTATACTAAGGTACAGTTAGTGACTTATGGTAATGCGAAGTCTAAGATTGTGCTCACCTCAGTCCTTGTATAAGTGACTGAGGTGGCAGACCACTATCTACTAGTATATATAAGTTCTGATGGACAAAGAGAAGAGATAAGAAAGGTAACCTAGGTGTGTTTGTCACACACATATCAAAGGGGTGTGCACACATCGATCACAGCTGACTCTTCCACATTAGGTAATGTGCCATTCACAGTGTGTCTCTCAACACTCCTCACTGTGAATACTCCTCCAGGCTTTGAAGTATTCATTTTGCCCTTTTGAGTCCACAATTGAGAGGTACTTAGTCATCAACATGGATGGCTGAAATAATGATGCCAGTGTCAGTTTTGTGATAATAAATGCAAGACTCATAGGCCAAACACATAAATTCCCATTCAATCATCTGGGCATTAAGTGTCTGGTTCCAGATGCAGCCACTTTGTTTCATACCATACAGGCCACGCTGAAGTTGCCACACCCCCAGCAAGGCTCTTCAAATCTGCTGGGTTACGAGTCCTTAACAACGTTAAGTAAGACTATACCGGGAATCGAGGAAAAATTCAGTGCTATAAGAAAAACATTTCCTTTTTCCCCACGGTCAGTAAGTTCTGTGCAACCATTACAAAAAATTACTGACTTTACTAACCGTGGGACTGAAGAATTAGCCGAGACGCGGATTTCGAGTATAAAAGGAAATTTTCATCCGGCTATCTAAATTACCGGTAACCTACAGTAATTGACTTCAATACAATCCATTACAAACTGTTATTGATAGTTTCATTACAAACTATTATTGATCAGTTACAAACTTTGTATTGAAATTTTGAAATTTGATGATACTTCGGGGGCGCCCTAAAGTTATCACATGCACCAAATATCGACTTCTCTCCCCCCCGAGAGATGTCGATATTTGGTGCACGTGACCGCTTTAGGGTATGCTTTTTTTTAGCACATCGACAATGAAAGTCTTGTATCTCACTCATTTCTTGTCCGATTAGGTTCATTTAACTACAGATGGGAAAGTACATCATTGGCCAGTCATCGGGGGAGTACTTGGCATTGTTTGGTATTGTTGTCATGGCTAAATATAGTATCTCCTTCAGTTTTCATCCAATTTGCACGATTTAACTTGCAAATGAAAAGTATTGCTGTTGGTCTATCATTGGGAAATATTTACAAGTATTTGGGATTGTTTGTTTATAGATCAAAAAGATCAAAATAACTATATCAGAGCCAGTTTTTACTCAATTGAGTTTATTTAACTTGTGGAAGGGTGGACACTTTGCCCTGTGCTGACAAAAGTTGTTTATATTTGTTTGTTAGATTATCAAAATACTGTATCTTGCTCAATTCTTGGCTGATTTCTTTTATTTAACTTGGAATGAGAAGATACATTATTGGCCAATCATTGGGAGGGTATTTGGTGTTTGGCATTGTTGTCATGGCTAAATATAGTATCACCCAAATACTCGGATGCGCACCTTGTTCAATCAGTTCAACCATCGTATAAAACTTTCAATGCTGTGTTACTCTGCTGCACAGACTTGCTTGCTTGCAGCTGATCCAATGGGCAAATGGAACACCAGACTAAAAGAGCTTAAGGAGTCTGATGTTCGTGGACCAGGGAGGATGGATTTTTCTATGGAGATGTCTTCTCCTTCAGTTTTCATCCATTTTGGATGATTTAACTTGCAAGATAAAAAGTATACTGTTGGTCTATTATTAAAAGATACTTACAAATATTTGGCATTATTTGTTCATATATCAAAAAATCAAAAAGATGATGTCAGAGCTGGTTTTAACTCACTTGAGTTTATTTAACTTGTAGAAGGGTGTAGCTTGGGCACTTTACACTGACAAAGGTTGTTTATCTTTAATTGTTAAATCATCAAAATACTGTATCTTGCTCATTTCTTGGCTGATTTGTTTTATTTAACTTGGAATAAGAAGATACACTATTGGCCCATCATTGGCCAATCATCAGAAGAGTATTTGGTATTGTTTGACATTGTTGTCATGCCTAAATATAGTATCTCTTTTAGTTTTCATCCATTTTGGATAATTTTACTTGAAAATAAAAAGATACTGTTGGTCTATCCTTAAAAGATATTTACAGATGTTTGCTATTATTTGTTAATATATCAAGCAGATCAAAAAGACTATATCAGAGCCAGTTCTAATTCAATTGAGTTTAACTTGTAGAAGGGTATGTAACTTGGGCATTTTATACTCTGTTGACAAGATTGTTTATCTTTATTTGTTAAATTATCAAAATGCTGTATCTTGGTCAATTCTTGGCCAATTTGTTTTATTTAACTTGGAATAAGAAGATACATTATTGGCCCATTCACTGAGATCATATTTGGTATTGTTTGGCATTGTTTGTGGTATCTCAGTTAGTTCTTCTTTAATCCAACTGATTTAACCTGCAAATAAAATATATACTGTTTGTATGGAGCGGGTCACTTAGTCACTGCTACTTTTGGAGAGTGGCCAAATTGGGCTGGCCCTGGTCATGAAAATTCAAGCGGGTGGTCAGAATAGCCATGACCCTTTGCAACCATATATTGAGCAATATAAGTATGATGCAACGATCAGTGGTGCTCAGAAAAAAGTAGGGAGAATGTAAAACTGAATATTTGTGTACATATTCTCAATGCCTCATCCTTTGAAACATTGGAAAGATGCTGCTGCACAAGCATGTAGTGGAAAGTCCAAGCGTGTGGATGAAGATACCGACAGTGATGAGAGTTCTTCCGGGGTGCTGTTAGTGTTTTAAGGTTCAGTCCGGTCCAGTTTTTTAAGAGGGTTAACTGGTCTAGACCAGTACTGCAAGTCAGTTGGACCATAACCGAACTGATTAGGACCAGTCCTAATTGGTTCAGTCTACTGGTTTTTGACTCTAAATAAATTGTAGTATATATAGTGTTTAAGGGTCTGGTTTGGTCCAGTTTTTTGACCCCAAGGGTGGTCAACCGTGGACCAGAACTAGTCCAAGCTGATGCCTAAAGTAGCAAGACTGCAACCAAACTGAATAGGCTAAATTATATTACATATTAAATAAAACTGATTCTATTTACACCCTGCGAGCAGTTGCTCACAGTGGTGTTGCTAAAAGACTGAAAGAAAAAGAATGAGATAATAAAAATAGCCACACCATCTTTCTTTTGTAGTGAGGGTGGGGGGTCATTGTCCTGTGCCATTGAAACCCCTGCGATGAGGCATGGACATCTTTTTCAGCAAATTTCAATCAAATATCATGAAAAATGACAGTAAAAAATGCAGGGGTACTTTTTGATGACATATCACAGGAAAACCCCACGAGTCATGGTGACATGACTGGTGGGTTTACCTCTCACAATGAGATGCAAACATCTTTTTCAGTAATTTCCCTCAAATATCATAAAAAATAACAGTAAAAATGCAGGGGTACTTTTTAATTGGGGAAAACCCATGCCTCATGGTGACATGGCTCGTGGATTTACCCCCTGTGATGAGGTGTGGACATTGAACCATGTACAATTACTGTAACATATATAAACCCCACCAACTCTCATGACATCTCCCCTTGTAGTTAGTCTCTTGTATATAATGTGTATATTTGTTCATATGTAGTGCAAAAGACCAGTTGTAACCAGTTCAAACCAGTTTTACAACGGGTTTCATATGTTTCCAAAACAAGTGAACTGTTAACTTAACCAAACTGATGGTTTCAGTTAATCATTTTTTCAGAAAAATTGCATGGACCAAACCATGGACCACGGTTCAGTCTGGTTCGGTCTTCAGTCCTATGGACTGAACCTTTAAACACTAGGTGCTGTGAAGTGTTATCTTTGAGACAATTGTAATTACACCTTCAAGACTCTTCAGGAGAATATGCCAAAAGCGCTGGCTGCTGTCAAGCTTTCCACAATTCGGACATGGGAGCATCACATGATCCAGTGGATGGAAGCATATCGGTCAGGTCTTGGTCCAAAAGCGGCTCAATTTCAGGTCAGGGAGTTCAGTTCAAAGCAGTACAAATCACACAGGCATGTTCCAGAGACCATAGCACATCAATTTGATGCTTAGTAGCAAGTTTTGTAGGGTGGTGGCCAAATTTGGTCGACCTCGATTTATATCTCCCACAGTTTTGAGTATCAAGACAATCGCTCTAGCCAGTTTGTTCTCATACTATACATGCTTATCCCAAGGTTCAAGTGCAGAAGACACTGTAATTGTACAAGGTTTCAATCCATATAAGATTACTTGTGGAGCATCTGGTTATCTTAGACAAGAGTTTAGAGAGCTTGAGCTCCTTGATGAAATTACCAAGCTATCTTATGTAGGTGCTTTGCCTGAGCATATTAATAGCAATCTGCAAAATGCACGTATTCATCAATTCCAGCATTACAAAGGGACTGAATTTGTTCCATCCAACGTTCCAAGTCAGCTCAATTGGACTTCATCAGACCCTATGGATTTGCTGCCTTGTGTTACAGATAGTCCATGGCAAATTGTTCAAGACAACAAAAAGAAACATAAATCTGGTGTTGATTCTGAAGTCAAGCCAAAAAATAAACAAGACCTTAATACTCATGCATTTGTTGTTGTTAAAGGCACAGTGCCTATCCCCAATGCAGATCAGATTGTTGGAATGAAGTGCAAGACCATGGACTATGATCTGGTATCTGGTCCTTTAAAGAAGAAAAAAGCCAAGTTGACATTTATTCCAGCACAAGATTCTCCTGTCAGATTAATATGGGACTCTGAGAATTATAGCTGTGCATATGATGCTTTGTTTTCTATTCTATGTGACATATGGATTCAAGATCCCAAGAAATGGACAAAGTGGCTCTACTGGTTAAGTAAGCCATTCGAAATGCTAGCATATAACTACAGAGAAGTTCTTAGAGGCAGAAAAACACTTGAGATGGCAAGAGATAATGTCAGAAAGTTATTATATGAAACAAATCCTGCACTGTTTCTGTATGGTCAAGTTGGCACTAATGTTGCAGAACTTGCTAGACAGTTGATAGTTAGGCCTAAGTCTCCTTGCTATGCTAAACTTCATTGTGAGTCATGCAATAAGATAGAACCAGCTGATGCACCAGAAAATATAATGCACATAACAAGCAGTATTTTGAAATCTACTAATGGTTGGTTTCAGAATTGGCAAGAAGAGCCTGCAGCCAACTGTGTGCAATGTCAATCAAGTCAAAAGATTCTTTGCCAACTCACTGGAGCTCCAGAAATGCTTATGTTTAGCTTGAATGTCATGGGGATAGCCATAAGCAAGACAGTGAGAGTCAAGAGTACTAATAACAAAGATAGTATGTTACCTTTGAAAGGTGTTGTTTACTCAGGAGAATTCCATTTTACATTGTGAATTATATCTGATAAAAATGTATGGTATCATGATGGAATGACAACAAAGAGTAAGTGCTGGGATGAAGGCAATGCAGCTAGCTTTTCAGAAAAAAACACATATGTCCTGTAACAACAAGAATGCAGTATTGGCAATATATGCCAAGAAATAGTTATCATATACATAGTTAGTTGGTTAATATCAGTACTTAGTTTTCATGTCAAATAGATAACCTTAAATATAATAAGAATTTTAAATTTTCAATAAAAAATAAAAATAAAAATAAAAAAAACATAAGGACTCATACCTGCCAGACCAATGGAAGGTGGCTGGTCTTGTTGGACCCATCAAGCTTATGAATTGAGACAATGCTGCCATGGCTGCCACTGGTCCCTTGGGTGCACAAACACGTGCTCTCGAAGTTTCCACAGGTGGTGCTGTGAGGTTGATGCTGTTGGTAGGTATGTTACTACATCACAAAGACAACAAGAAAGGTCAGCAAGATTCATTCCAAATTTTCTTTGAGCTTCACCTGGGTTATGCAATTCGATTCCCAGACACGAGTAACACCCAGTTTCAATCCCACTGCAATGCAGCTGTCAAACTCATTCTATATCTCCCATACTACCTCGAGTTCCTGCTCCTTGTCCATGACAAGAAAGAGAAACAAAACTTCAACCACCTGGAAGCCAATGTCTTCAACGGCCTAAAAGATATACCGACACTCACCAAACTCTGTGTGCTCGCTCTGTATTCACAAGCCATTAGTCATCCATATATGTGCATGGTTTGAGGCTCAGGTGAGCGGCAGATGAATGCAGTTGAGCTTGGACCCTTGCACATGAAGGTACAAGCTCATTGCCGGGCTGTCATTGAGAATCCACAGCTCTTGCTCGCATCAGATATTGACTTTAAAACTGGTGCACTAGATGGCAAACTTTGGGAATGGCCCGAGTTATTCTATGCCATCCAGAGAATGTCTGACTCACTTCCACATCTTGAACCATGCCTCGTAGCATTCTTCAAGGGTGCACTCAAAACATGGGACCATTTCTCTTCCGAATTTGCAGATGGCGAAGCAATCTCTCAGTTGTCAGAAGCCAAAAAAGACCACATGTTCATTCCTGCTACCAATAACCATAACAAAGGAGCCCTGGGCAGTTTGCGACAAACTTGGCAGCATGGACCCAACATGACAATCAGCCAATACAATGCTCGAGCATTATATAAACAGAATGACATGGGTAGTTTCGTTCGAAGTGTGCTGGGGCCCCAAGACTGCAGATTCCTTAGAAAAGAGGCCCGTAAAGTTGATGGAAGTGGAGCAGAGAAGCAAATGCGAGAGGAGCAGGCACAGTATGACCAGCAGATGGTGGATGTGAAGAGAAAAGCAGATGTTGAGAGGCAGGAGAAGCTAGATGCCTGAGAAGCGCAGATTGACGCAGTAACACCGATACTTGATGTGGCAGAGCTAAAATGGAAAATTAAACAGCTAACTAATTCTGAACTTACTTTACAGATAAACTGGCATCATCAACATGACACAGATGGGAAGATTCTCTCCAAGACCATGATAGGAAAGATGAGGAAGGAGGATAAAATGATGCAACTGATTGTTGCCATCGAGAGGTATAACATGTCATCGATACCAGTGGCCATAGCATCTCCAGTCAACCAACACAATGTCACCGAGGAAACAGCAATGGATTGGGAGGCAGCAGAGGATGTCAAGGATGCTGACATGGAAGATTGATAATAGTATTGGTTTGGCAAATACTCAAGCTTACAACACATTCCTTTGATTCTGTTAATACTAATATTCTTACAGTAATTCTTAATCCTCTTACTTACTCAATTCTACATACACAAGTGATTTGGGACCAGAACAGCTTATGTAGATAAAGATTGGACACACTTGGGATGCGCTAAGTGCAGCTCAATCGATCAGTGATCAGGACATGACTTCCAAAAACAGCAATACCATTTTTTCTGTCACACTTTGTTTGGTGGGATTGCCAGACCCCACACACACTACTCCATTTGCCCACCTCCAAAAAAGATGACGTCCTCATTGCCACAGAAAAAAAAATGCAAAACAATGAGTAGGAATAATATAGACAAAAGAATTCTATGGTTGGTCCAAAAATAAAGTAAAGAAAAACTCAACAAGGAGGTATTCATCCCAATGCCCGAAGGGCCTTACTCAAGTCAGCAAGCTGGGGGTCTTGATCCCAGTCTAGCTTTGGAACAGGAGCAGGAGTAGGGGTTGCTCCAAAGGGAACAATGACAATAGGTTTTCCTGGTCCTATACCAAGAAGGGTGATGTCGGGTGATAAATGCTTGAGGCTGGTCAAAGAATGGAAGAGCTGGTTGAAAAGATCTACAAGATGAAAAAATATTTGGCAGGGGTCATCGTCAAACAGTGTCATATTGTTGAACAGTGTCGTATCGTCGAACAGTGTCATATTGTTGAACAGTGTCGTATCGTCGAACAGTGTCGTATTGTTGAACAGTGTCATATCGTCGAACAGTGTTGTATTGTTGAACAGTGTTGTATTGTTGAACAGTGTCGTATCGTCAAACACGCCTGCATAAGGACCGAAACAAACCTGGGAGATTTGATTGAAGACCCGAGAGGTCTCATGGGGATGCAGGTGCAGCAGGTGGGGGAATGGGGAGGGATTCCGTGTCTTCTGCCCAGTCGAAATGCACAGGAGGCAGTGAAACAGCTGGTTTAGGGCTGAGCTGGGATGAACTGGGGTATATGGGCCCATACAGGGATGCAGGCAGCAAATGGGGAGCTTCCCTGTGTGTAGACAATGTAGGTGGGGGTGTAGATGACATGGAAATGTAGGGGGATATTGGTATCATCATCTGTGACATAGTAGGGGCAGTGGGGGGCTCAGGGTGTTGAACAGGGGTTACGGGAATGAGCTGGGGGAGCACCGATGGTCCAGGGAGCATGAGCCATTGATTTTTGGGTGCCAGGTTTTGTTCTGAGAGTGGCAGGAGTGGGGGAGCGGGTCGTTGAATATGACATGGTAGTTTTGCCAGGTGGTTCAATGATTTCAATGGGGGTCTGTGGGATGAGATGGGGGATGCTGGGAGGTGTTCTGGGCTTTCGTTTGGAGTCCTGGGGTGAGCAGGGTTGTTCTGTTGAGTAAACGACATGTTTTGACAAGCACATTTGCTTGTCCTTGCGTAACGTTGTTTGTTGGGCAATAGACCATTTATGTACATCATTTAGGGCCTGGCACTTAGTATACAAGGTGGTAGTGGTCGTCTGGCAGCTAGTTATCACTTTAGTAGTCATTCCATGGGTGGTTGCAACGGTTTTCATTGCCATTGTAGGTTGTGATGTGGTGGTGGAACAGTGGGGCTCTGGGCTTGAGAGGACAGGCTGGGGAGTTATCAGGGGTGCTGTAGGTCAAGCCAGCAGTGAGTGCTGTCATTTGGGAGCTGTTGGGGGCAGGTTCAAAGCAGTGGATGAGGTTGTGGTGGTGGTTGTCGACAACATTGTCATCATTGATGGGGGCTGTGCAGGTGCCATCAAGGGTGATGTAGCAGCATTGAGGGGGGTACTGGGGTGTTCGACAATGGTTTGCATGGCTGTTTCCATGGCACTGGGAGTGGTTTGGGTGCTGAAGTCAACATGGGGTGCTGTATCCATGTTTTCCACTGAGGTGAGGCCCTTGTTGTCAGGCAGCTCTGTTTGCAGGGTGGCACACTGATGTTCAGGGGCAGCATTGGTTTGTGTACCCATTTTGTCAATCCAAGGTGTTGTCTGGGTACCAGTGTCCATCATTTCAGTATTTTCTGTCTGTACCTCCATTTGGTCCTGAATTATGGCCTTCCTTATCATTTTGTGCATGTGCCATTGCATTGACATGCACATGCCGGGTCCATGTCCTTCTGCTAGCCACTTTGCTTATTCCTTGTCTTTCCCAAATTCATACCCCTTTAACTGTCCCTCTTTGCATGCCTGTTCTTCCTTCCCCTGGTCTAGTTTCTTTCATGCTTCATATTGATCCCTGTAGCCTTCCATCAACTTTTTACTTCCTTCCTCGTATCCTTCCTGCCATCCATCAAGCTTTGCTTCTTCCAATAGTATGTGGACTTCCTCGTGGCTGTAAGTGAACAAACTTGTGTCAGGTGTTGAGTCAACTGGAGGTAACACAGCTGTGGCTGTATCAACATTGCTGGCATCATTTGGGTCGCTTGTTGTGACCATAGCTGTACTGATGCTTGTAGTAGGTAGTGGAGCTGTATACAAAGCCATTTTTGGTGCCATTTCATTTGCAGATGGTGTTATGGTGGTTACATCAGGTAGCAACATTGTTGACATAGCTATGGTCCTGTAATTTACCCTCCCCCACCTATTCCAATCGGAGTCCAGTTATTCTGACCGGAGTCCAGTTATTCCAGTTATTCCAACCAGATTCCAGTTACTCCAGATGCTCAACTTAGAGTATATACCCTAATGGATAGTCAAATTTCAAGTCTTAAGTTGTCACAGTGCCTACAAAATATATTTGTGCAGAGTAAGGATTGAACTCAAGACATCTTGATTAGAGTGATCACATGACAAACCAAACATGTGTGCTTAACCAGTTGAGCCACAGGAGAATTATTAGTTGGTAATATAAGGTGTATTTATGACACTCAGACTCATAACTCTTTTTTTTTTAAGTAATTAAGGGCAAAGTTTTTTAATTAACCACATCCCTCATGTTGAACACGAGGGAGTGGGGGATGATGTGATTAAATACATAAACTATGTTATTTATACATATAAAAAGCCCTCATGTTTGGTGCAAGGGGCAAGGTAAAAACATAAAGAAAAAAAAACCCTCCCCACGCAAAATGCAGGGGAGGGGGAGGCGATGCAGCCCCACTGTCCTTGGTGCATCTCCTGGGTTCACCATTCTGGGTGCCCATCATCCTGCCCACTCCCTGTGGTCCTGTATCTCCCCGTTGTTGCCCTTGGTGCCTGTTGTCCTCCCCGCTGTGGTGCTGGGCCTGCTGTGTCATTTGGTGCTGTCATGTGGGGCTGTCCTCATCCTTGTTCCCCTTGCCATCCACCCCACGAGCAGTTGCTCTGTGGGGCTGGGGGCGGGTGGTGCATCGTTTGTTGTGTGGCCTGTTTGTGTTGTTAGTTGCACCAAAAGGAAGAAAATTAAATAAAAAAAGCTTACTTATGGCCCAGGAGATGTTGCTGACATCTCCTGGGCCCTTGTTCCTGCTTTCCTGACATTTCCCGTCGTCCGTCCCCACAATCCACCCTACAAGCAGTTGCTCGTAGGTGTGGGGTGGGTGCCATGGCACTTGTCATCATCGTCTGGCCCTGGTGGTGGTGGCGCCGCTGGTGGTGCCGTTCGGCATTTTGTCATCATCACCAGCATCATTCCACCCATCATCCACCCCACGAGCAGTTGCTCATGGGGCTGGAGGCGGGTGGTGTGTTGGCATGGTGGGTCCTGGGGCCGTTCCTCATTGTGGTGGGAGTGGGTGGTAGGTTGGCATTGTCATGGATTTCTGTTTGGGGGGGGGGGGGGGGTTGGGGTGCATCAGTGTGACGTGGTGCACTTATGGGGGGTTGGTGGGTGCTTACTAGGTAGGTATCCCCCTTCTGGGGTCTCCTGGCATCCCTCTGCACCCCTCACATCCCATTTGAAAGGGGAGCGGATTGGGTGGCTGTGGGCATGGGTTGTGCATTTTTTGTCATGGCAGGTCATCCCCAGTAGTATACCACCTAAAAAGCAATAAATTACAATTAGTTGATTGATAAAAAAAAAAAGAAAAAAGAAAAAAAACTTATCTATGGCCCAAATGATGTTGCTGTTGTTTGGGTCCACGTTCCATCCAGTCGGCTCATTTGAAGGTGGTGGTGATGGTGGCAGTGGGCATGGGAACAGTGGTGGTGGGTGTGCACACAGTGGTGGTGGTAGAGTGGAGAGGAGGAGGTGGTAGTGTTGACAACGGTGGTGGTGGTTGTGAGCTGGCAGTCACATGTCATGTGTCATGCATGTATGCATACTTATTAATTATTCCGTTAATGGCTGCGGTTAACTATGCACCTTGGTTTGGTCATAAAGGTATTAAATGTATATAGAGGAATAATTACCTGGTAGCTCAGTGGTTAAGCATGCTGTGATATGCAGACCCAAGGTTGAGGGTTCAATTCTTGTTGTATATCGAACTTTTATTTGGGAAAGCATGTGCATTCTGGTTATTCCAGTTATTCTGGTTGTGATGAGTCTGGTCAGATTCTGGGGATTCCAGGTGTAAATTGGATCCTTATTCCAACTGGAATTGTGCTGCATAGGGAAAACTACATACCAAAAAAATTCCACCAGATTCCAGAAATTCCAGCCAGACAAACTGGAATCCAACTGGAATAGGTGGGGGAGTGTAAAGTACTCTACTTTACACTCCCTATTGTCGCACTTGGAGCCATTGTGTTCAATGCCATTATTATGGTGTTTATGGGAGTATTATTCACGTTCAAATTAGACGTGTTCTCTGTCCTGGGCCTGGCATGCTCAGTCTGAGAACTAAATGAAAGACTGAGAGACTGGTGCTGGTTCTGTGTAACTGGTTCTGTGGTTCCAGTAACTGGATCTGGTTCTGTGAGCTAAGAGCTAGTTCTGTGAGACTAGGGCTGGGGACTGAAACTGGAGACTCGAGAGCTAAAAATAAGAAGCAGGTGTAGATGAGAACTTGGTGTGCTATGACGTGGCTCACAAGAATCAAAAGCTAGAGTGCCAAAAATGTACCAAAGAAGCAGTGGGTGCATTGAATTATGCTCTCATCACCAAGATGGAGATGCTGGATGCATCTCCTATAGTGATGCAGTGGATGTGATAGCGATGGCCTGAGCCTGTATGTACATGTGACTGTCTACTGACTACATGGTCATGTGACCTGGAGTAGGTGTGCCCACACACACTACTCCAGTATGCTAAAAATAGCTATCCACCTTGTACATATTGAGAATATGGCTGCATCAAGACTTTCTATACATGGAAGGTTGCATCATGATGTTGGAATGATGGGAGCGCATCATTCTCAGGGATTGATAGGATTGATGGGAATTTGATGGAAAAGTGATGGGGTGTTAAGTGGGCACTGATTGATGTGGAATTGATGAGAACATGATGGCAATGCATAGTGGGCATTGTTTCATGGCCCGATTCTATATTTGGAAATTCTTTGATGTGAATATTGATGCATGCACACATTAGAATGTTTGGGTGCATTGTGTGTGTGTGGTAAGTTTGTGAGGGTACCAGACTTACAGTAACTTTAAAATGTTAAAAGTAGAATAATACTTACACTGCTATATTAGGAAGCAAGTGACCTCAAGGAGTGACATCATTGGAGGCCTGCCCTGTAATTGGAGGGGGTAGGCAACACTATGGTGGAGAGAGAAAGAGAGAGAGAAAGAGACTAAACTCACTACTAATCATGCAGCAGACAGGACAACAACATGATATTTAGAAGCGAGTAGGGTAAGATACAAGAGTCTAGGGGGGGGAACATAATGGGGAAAGGGAAGAATGGAGATTCTACCTATGTGGCATTTCTTGTTAGTCAGAATATGAACTGTGTACAAACAGGAATCAATGGTGTTATGTAAGCCAGGCTTACACCCTCCCACTCTTAGGAAAGTGTCTGGGGTACCATTCTGAAGAAGTGTGATAAGGAAATCAACAGCACATCAACCAAAATTGATGGATGCATTAAAAAACCCAGTGGGAAAAAGCTACCATGTTTCCTCTGCCCTACAAGCCTTCCATCAGTCCAAAGCCTCACAGTCTTCCAGTTTGCATTGAGGAAGCCACAGGTCATCGCCTTCAGAGTAGCCTGACCATTGGACAAGGTATTGGTAGCCACAGCCTCTTCTTCACTTGTTGATGATTTCCTTGATGTGGTACTCTTCCAGGCTGTCTTCCGTCATGACTGGGCCAGGTCATCCAAGTTTACATGAGGGGAAAAGAGAAGCATCATTTTGGATGAACCATTTCAGTAAGGATGCATGGAATTTTGGAAACATGTTAGGTGAGTTGGATAGGTGTAGAGTGTACGAGGAAGTCTCAGGAAATGCCGCCATCACTGAGAAGGGTCTGTCCCAGTGAGGGAAAAATTTTGCGACACTTAATTGGTCTCCCGCCTTGTACTCTCAGTGGCAGTGTAAAGTGGCAAGCATTACGTGGTCACCCACAAGGTATGGATCCTTGTGACCACAAGTTTTGTTAACGAAGAATGCTTGCAAAATCTTTGCACCAAGCAAGGTGTCTTTTGCTTCTGCCACATCAGATTCAATTTGTGCAATCATGCTGTATGTGGTGGTGGTCTCTGATGTGTCATCACCTCTAGTGCCTGGCACCAAGGGAGCCATGATTCGTGGGCTGCATCCCATATGGATTTGAAACCCCAAGAAGCCCATTGAGGCATTCACAGAGTTCATGATGTGGAAATGGATGATCAGCAAGGCACAGACCCAACCTTTCTGGTTGCATTCCACATGGAAGTGTACACATTTATTTAGTGTCTTATCATGTGTTTGCTTGCACCATCTGTTTGTGGGTGGTGTGCAGTGCTTTCCAGAATTTCAAAACGAAGAGCTTATTGCAGTCGGAGATGAGTTCCAGTGGCAAACTGTTTTCACAGTACCACTCATTAAAGAAGATAGAAGCCATGCAGGCTGCGGAGATGTCAGTCCTTGTGGGGATAAGACAAATGTCTGAGCCCAGTCTGTCAGTCAATGTGAGGATGCAATTGCATCCCTCATCCTCAGGCAGGGGTCCCACAAAATCAAGACATATGGAATTGCCTCATGCCTCTGGCACAGGCAGTGGATGTAGCAGCCCTTTTGTTTTAGATGTGGCACTTTTGTTGTGCTGGCACTCAGGGCAAGTGGGTACATATGCCATCTCAAGGTCTCTGTGCATGTTTGGCCAGTAATAGCAGTTTCTGATGTTTGCATATGACTTTTCACCACCAAAGTGACCCAAGGAGTCATGTGCCAGGTGGAACAAGTCCTCGCATAGGGTGTTGAATCTCAGTATGACAAGACATTCTCCCAAGTACCACAGCCCATGCTCAGTATGCACTCTGGGCATGCTCATGTTTAGTGTGGAAAGTTTCTGACAAAATTTGTTGTGTTTGTACCCCTCATGGACATTGTTGAGGAATGACTTGTCTGCAGAGATAGTTAAGATTGCATTGCATGAGCTTTGCATTTTCAGCCAGCTGTCCCATCACAAAGGGGAGTCAGTGACATCGACATCTTCGGTCACAATTTCACAAGCATCAGCAGGTAAGCAGGACAGTGCATCTGCCATGGTGTTGTCCTCTCTGCAGATGTAATGAATGGACATGTCAAATTGAGAGAGGTGTTCCATCCAGCGGGCCTGTCGGCATGACAGGTCCTTCTGGGTATCAAAGTTTTCCAGTGTTCAGTGGTCAGTGTATACAATAAATTGTGATCCAAGAAGATCTGATCTCCATTTCTTAAGGGCCCTAGCAATTGCCAGCATTTCTTTTTCATGAACAGAGTAATTCTTTTGTGCATTGTTGACCTGCATCGAGTCAAATGAGACAGGCTGAGCTGTCTCCCAGTTCTGTCCCCAGCTTAGGACAGCACCTGTTCTCAAGTCACTTGCATCACAAGTCACAAAGATTCTGTTCTCTCCAGGTGCAGTATGGTCAATTACCATCAGGCATAACAAGAGATTTTATTGCCTCAAATGCAAGCTGGTGTGTGGAAGACCATGTTGGAAAGTTCTTTTTGCATTCTTTTGTGGTCAGCGGGGTAAGGATAGTGGTGTGGTCAGCAAGGTGTGGTAGGAACACAGATATGTATTGGACCAGTCCCAAAAAGCTTCACACATCGGTTGCAGTTTTAGGGACTGGCCAGTTCAGGATCTTATCCACTTTTGAAGAGCATGCCTCAATGCCACATTGCAAAATTCATCAGGAAAATCACTTTTTGACACAAGCTTTCCCAGGGTTGAAGGCTATTTCCCAGGACACATCAAGCACCCTAGAGTACTGTGTGATGCCCTGTGATGCCCTGTATGATTATATATTTCAATTGCACTTCTCAGCATTTCAACCATGTATTTTTTAAATCAATTTTACAACATTCTACAAGTAGATTATATTAACTAACATGACAGCAATTACATTAAATAGTTATTGGTCCAGTGTCATTGAGCCCCTAATCTTCAAGCCTCAGCAGGGTGCAGCCTACAATTGGGGTGCTCTATTGATGTACATGTTACCGAGTTTTGGTGTAGAAAAGGGTGTCAGTTGCATAGTTGAGAGAGAAATTTTCCCAATTTGATTTTGGCAGATGCCAACTGTTGTAACTTTTTGAGAAAGCTAATCAATGTTGACAATGACATGGCAACAGTCTTCTGACAAGCAAGTGCTGAATGTACAGTGTCAATGGTGATGTTGATGACACAGGATAGAGGCAGAACTGAGATGAATTGCTGATGTATGCAGGAGGAACTGTCACAGTGGTGGGGACATTTTTTCATAATTTGAGGCAGCGCTCACAATCATGGGGCTTGTAGCTGTAAGTTCTCAAAGAAATGCCTTTTGAGGGCCTGAATTTGAGCTTGCAGTTGATTTGCAGAGGCATCAAGGGTTGGCGGAACTTGAGGATCGGTCTTTTCTCCAGGGACATGTCTCATATCAATTTTACCTTCTTCTTATGTGTGCAGGGATATTTGATATCAATGATGAGGTCATCTTCTTTATCTGAGGAGTTGTTGATATCTTGATCCCAGGCTAAATCTGGGTCATCAGAGTCATTGTCAATGTTGTCCACATCAAATTTGTTCCTAAGGTTACCTAGCATGCTGGTGATCGATGGGGCCATGGTGACCATTTAAAGTAATTAGTCATTAATCAGAACAAGAATGATGAAAAAGAAAAAACTTACCTCAAGTCAAAATGACACAACTCATTCAACTGCGCAAGAGAATTCCTCTTTGGACAGATCCATAATAATCAAAGGGGATGAAAAAATTTGTTCCCTGAGGTTTCTCTTGTCCAGTGTTAGTTGGTACTGGGCTTTCATCATAACAATTTCTATTTGTGTATCTGGATCTGATGACACAGGAGACACAGTGGGAGATAGTGCAGATGTTTCATGGGCAGCGAGTGATGCAAGTGTTGAAATATTAGGCAGTCTGGGATATATTTAATCACTTCTGGACATGTTTCCTGGAGGAACAGCATGAGGCCCAGCACACCCATGTGGAAGATTTAAATAAATAGCAAGCACCATGATCCCACCAAAGCCAAAAAGAAAACCATGACAGCAGTACAACATGAGCACCAACAAGTGAGAGATGCAAAGTTGAACCCATGATGACACAAAGTCAGACCCATTGAGAAGTAAGTTACCCAGGCTCAAATTGAAGTTGTAAATATATGTCGATGCGCCCATGGGGCGCAATGTTCCCATGGGTTGTTCATGTGACCAATCATTGATTTCAAGTCACACTGAAGTTGAACTTCACAAGTTGAACATGGGCCAACTGCTACCACCAACTCTCCTTCCTTCAACCCCAACCACCTCCCACCTCCATCAGCAGCTGTCAATGCTGCTCCCATGCTGCTCCATCAACAGTAAACGGTGACCTGCATGGCTTCAAAATTCCTGTGTCACGCAGACATCAACAGCATCAACAGCCATTGATTCATCTTGAGGAGCCTGAGGCCCCTCAACACAAAGTAAATTAAGTGTTTTCAATGTTCTTTTCTTTATTTTTCAAGTTCTAATGGTCTTGTTCAGTTAGTTTTAGGTTATCTACTACCACAACGATGCACAATGCAGACACATGCTCACCCCCTCCTCTCCATCCAAATGGGATATGGGGGGGTTGTTTGGGGTTAAGAGACCCCATTGAGGCTGGGTAGCAGGGTGCCTGTGAAGTAAGCACACAAAATGCCCTTAACCCCACCACCTTGTCACTAACCACCTCACACCTCGAAAAAGTATGAAGCACTGCCATGACAATGGCAGGATGGGGTGACAGGACCCATAACCAAAGAGGCATCCCCCAACAACCGCTGCTATGAGCCTGTGCTTGTAGGGTGGGATCAGGGGTGCTAATGACAATGATGACATGAATGGAATGATGACAATGGAGTGGGAGATGACAGAATGATGAGGCAACTGGAGTCGAGGGCCCATGAGACATTGTTTGATGTCTCTTGGGCCATTGGTAAGTTTTTTTATTACTCTTGTTTCATTATTTTGCTGCTAACAATTTTGTTTAGCAACAAAGCCGACCAGCACCCACCACCACTGTTGTGAGCCCCTGCTCACAAGGTGGATCATGGGTGCTCAACAATGAGCGAACAATGACAGGGGACAACAACTGTAATTTACCCTCCCCATAGCGCTTTAAAGTCCAGTTTGGTTCAGTTTTTTGCCCCTCTCGAGGCATAACTGAAACTGCAACCAGTCACTATATTTCCAAAAAACTACATAACCATAACCAGACTGACAAAAACCGGCCAATACCAGTTCAGACACAGTTATAAAACCAGTCAGAACCAGTAAGTAACCGGACTCAGTCATAAACTATGTAATAGCTATTATAATGACTTGCAAACACTAATTATATTACTATAACAACTAAAATGTATGTGTAAGTAGTCTACTAGGGAGGGGACAAGCCCAGGGAATCAAAAAAGTGAAATCAGGGGGGTTTATATACCCTGGGGAAGGTGCACAGACCATGTACTAAGTTTAGATATCATGTGCTGATGGTGATGTGGCACCATATGCTAGAAATCATGCCACATCACACAATGCTAAATTTAGCCCAGACTGTGATGTGGCATGATTTTGAGCATATGGTGACCATCAGCACATGATATCTAAACTTAGTACATGGTCTGTGCACCTTCCCCAGGGTATATAAACCCCCCTGATTTCGCTTTTTTGATTCCCTGGGCTTGTCCCCTCTCTAGTAGACACTACTTAACTACTTATTAGTGTTAGATTAGTTTGTGTAGTTCCTTATAGTGTATGAAATGTGTGTCAGTAGTGTTTATAGTCTACAATAACTCTTATATAGTAGTAGTGCAGTTATAACCGGTTATAACTGGTTTTGTATCAGTTTTAGTTAGTATTCAAATTTATATAACCATAACTGTGACTGCAGTCCAGTTACAAACAGTTATGGTTCAGTTCAGTTTGCAGTTTTTTTTCAGTTATAGTGACTGGACCTCAATGTGCTACTCCCCCACCTATTCTGATTGGATTCCAGTTATTCCAGTTATTCTGACCAGAATCCAGTTATTCTGACAGGATTCCGGTTACTCCAGATGCTCAACTTAGAGTATATACTCTAATGGATAGTCAAATTTTGAGTCTTAAGTTGTCAAAGTGCCTACAAAATATATTTGTGCAGAGTAAGGATTGAACTCAAGGCATTTTGATGAGAGTGATCACATGACAAACCAAACATGTGTGCTTAACCAGTTGAGCCACAGGAGAATTATTAGTTAGTAATATAAGGTTTATTCATGACACTCAAACTCACAACTCTTAACTTTTTTCAAAGTATTTAAGATCAATTTTTTTGATTAACCACATCCCTCACATTGAACACGAGGGAGTGGGGATGATTGTGATTACATACATAAACAAAAAATCCTCCCTCTCACAAGATGCAAGAGGGAGTTTTATTTATATACATAAAAACCTAACCCCTCGCATTCAGCGTGAGGGGGGAGGTAAAAACATGAAGAAAAAAATCTTTCCCTCACACAAAATGGGGAAGGGGGGGCACAATACTAATAAATAACTAAAAGTACAAAAAACATCCCTCCCCATGCAAAGTGCAGGGGAGGGGGAGGGGATGTGACCCCACTGTGCTAGGTGTGTTGTCTGTCATTCCACCTGCGATCCACCCCATGAGCAGTTGCTTGTGAGGCTGGGGGCAGGTGGTGTGTCATTGTTGCCTCCTGTCCCTGCGCCTGGGCGTTGCTCCACCCACGTTCCACCCCATGAGCAGTTGCTCATGAGGCTGGGGGTGGGTGGTGCATCGTCATTTGTCCCTGTCATCCCCCATTTGGATTTCTGTTTTGTTTTGGGGGGGGGTTGGGGCACATCAATGCGATGTGGCACGAGTACAGAGGTTGGTGGGTGCTTTCTAGGCAGGTACCCCCCTTCTGGGGTCTCCTGGCATCCCTCTGCACCCTCCTAGCCCATGTTGACAGCCTCACATCCCATTCAAATGGGGAGGTGGGGATTGGGTGGGCATGGGCATGGGTTGCGTGTTTTTTATCATGGCAGGTCATCCCCAGTAGTATACAACCTAAAAAGCAATAAAATACAATTAGTTGATTGATAAAAGAAAAAGCAAAAAAAGAAAAAAAAGAAAAACTTATCTATGGCCCAAATGACAGTTGCCGTCATTTGGGCCCGCGTTCCATCCAGTCAGCTCGTTCGAAGGTGGTGGTGATGGTGGGAGTGGGCATGGGAGTGCTGGTGGTGGGTGCGCATGCAGTGGTGGTGGTAGAGTGGAGAGGAGGAGGAGGTGGCATTGACGACGGTGGTGGTGATGATTGTGAGCTGGCAGTCACATGTCACATGTCATGCAATATGCATGTATGCATATTCCATTAATGGCTGCAGTTAACTACGCACCTTGGTTGGGTAATAAATGTATTAAATATATGTAGAGAAATAATTACTTGGTAGCTCAGTGGTTAAGCACGCTGTTATGTGTGCAGACCCAAGGTCAAGTGTTCAATTCTTGTTGTCCATTGAACTTTTATTTGGGAAAGCACATGCATTCCGGTTATTCCAGTTAGTCCAGTTGTGATGAGTCCAGTCAGATCCTGGGGATTCTGGGTGTAAATTAGATGCTTATTCTGACTGGAATTATGCTGCATAGGGAGAACTACATACAAAAAGAATTCCACTGGATTCCAGAAATTCCAGAAATTCCAGCCAGACAAACTGGAATCCAACCAGAATAGGTGGGGGAGTGTAATGTACTCAACAACAATGACATGGGAGAGGACCTACAATGAAGCACACCACCTGCCCCCAGCCTCATGAGGGGTGGATCATGTGTGGACCAACAATGATGACAACTGAGGGGGACAGGAGTGAAGATAGGTGAGAGGGAGGGGAGACAATGATGAGAGGGAGGGGAGACAATGATGAGAGGGAGGGGAGATGACAACAAGAGGGAGGGGAGATGATGACAAGAGGGAGGGGAGATGATGATGAGAGGGAGGGGAGACAATGATGATGAGAGGGAGGGGGGACAACAATGAGATGGAGGGGGGACAACAATGAGATGGAGGGGGGACAACAATGAGATGGAGAACAATGAACAATGAGAAGGAGGGGGGACGATAATGAGAGGGAGGGGATGATGAAGAGAGGGGGGATGACAACAAGGGGGGGGACAATGACACCACCATCATGGACACCAACAGACAAATGGGAACTGTATGTAGTGTAGTTACATATCAAATACATGTATTATATAGGAAATGCAATAATTTTTCTGATATCATATGCAGTGTGAATGACATTTAGAGGACCAAAAAATCTTCTCAAGCATCAGAGGATATCCAGGAAGCATATGAATCATACATTCCTGAGGTGCCCTGGAGCACTTTGGACCAAAATTCATTACCCTGAAGACTGGCAAATAATGGCACTTTACCTACAGAGTGTCCAGGGTAGACAATTGCTTTGGATGCCTTGGCATGCCCCAAGACATCCTAGGGTAACCCAGTACTTTACACTCCCCCCCCCAGTCTGAGCGGACTCCGCTCGGACTCTGCTCGGACACTCGGACACTCGGACTGTCTGAGGACTTCACTCAGACTCTGCTCAGACTCTGCTTGGACACTCGGACTGTCCAAGTTGTCCGAGTAAAGTCCAAGGACTGCACTCAGACTTTGCTCGGACAACATCAATTGTGCATTTATTTACACCTTCTAAAGTACTGTCCAAGTAAAGTCCGAGTTCGAGTCTTAGAGAAAGTCTTATAAGTCTCACAAAATAATGTGTGCACAGCAGGAATTGAACCAACAGCCTTCTGGACTAGCAATCACATGACGACGAAACATGCACACTCTACCACTTAAGCCAAGTAGTCATTTCAAGTTACATACATCATATCTATTTATTACTGAAATCTAATTTTTATATATATCATGAATAGATTATTAAATTGACCCCCTCACATCTGTGCGAGGGGTAATTAATATGGGTAATTAAATAATACTAAGTCCTCCCCTCGCAAGCTTGAGGGGAGGGGGTCATAACTATCAATAATAAAAATAAATTAAAAACACCCACCATGAGCAACAGTTGCTCGTGGTGGCATTCGTCTCTCCCCGGGTTGTCCCCTGGCCGTCTCGCTCTCCTGTCCCCATTCTTCTCCCCCCCAAACCACCCCATGAGCAGATGCTCATAGGAGTGGGGCAGGTGTCATTGTCTCCCTTCCCCCTTGTCTCCCTTCCCTCTCGTCTCCATTCCCTCTCATCTCCCTTCCCTCTCGTCTCCCTTCCCTCTCATCTCCCTTCCCTCTCATCTCCCTTCCCCCTCGTCTCTTCACCCTCACCTTCCACCCTGTGAGCAGGGGCTCGCAGCAGTGGTGGTGGTGGTGTCCCCCCATCGTCGTCGTCACCAGTAGTAGTTTGTACCTAGAAAAAGTTGGTTAGAATTGAAAAATGAAATGAGAAAAGGAAAAAAAAAACTTATCTAGAACCCAAGAGATGTTGACGTCTCTTGGGCCTTTTTTGTCTCCCTGTTGGTACCTGCACTCTCACACCCCCCATCCACCCCGTGAGCAGTTGCCTGCAGCAGTTATGGGGGGTGCTGGCTGTCATTGGGGTCTCCCCTAATTGTTGTCGTTCCACCCATCGGCCACCCTATGAGCAGTGGCTCATAGGGCTGGAGCGGGTGGTGTCGTCATTCCCTGTTGTTGTTGTTGTCATTAGCAGCCACTCTCCCCCATGCGAGCAGTTGCTCATACTGGTGGGGGCAGCTGCTGGGTTGTGGTCTCATTGTTGTTCCTCATTTGGTGGTTTTGGGGTCATTGTGCTGCTACAGTATAGATATAACCTATAATTAATGAAAAAATATGTTAGCTTAAAGAAAACATGAGAAAAGAAAAAAGAAAAAACTCACCTGGGGCCCATTTCATTGTGTGCTGGCACGGGGCCCATGGCTGTGGGGTGTTCAGGGGGCAGTGGCAGCAGTGGGATGCGGGAGGGAGGCGTTGTCGTTGAGTGGTGGTGGTAGTGGTGGTTGGTGGTGAACGATGATGATCGATGATGAGCTGGCATCATTGTTGGTGACGCAGCTGTGTTGATTTGTCATCACAGCTGGGGTGGTACATAGAGAGATAAAACTATCTACCTGTAATGATACTTTAGTCTAACAGTTATATTGTTGCCTTAAATGTACTTTATCATGTGACTATGAGGGTTCAATCCCTGCGGTAGCCACTGATTTTTCAGTCAATTATATAAGCAACTCAGACAGTCCTAGGACTGTATGAGTCCTGGTCCACTCAGACTCCACTCAGAAGCTTGGACAGTCCGAGGACTCAGCTCAGACTGGACATTTAGTTTGGCAGGACTTTCAGCCAAAGAAGTCCGAGCAAAGTCCTCGGACAGTACTTGGACAGTACTCAGACAGTCTGAGTGTCCGAGCGGAGTCCGCTCAGATTGGGGGGGGGGAGTGTAAAGACCTCAGGTAACCCAGGACACCCTGGGGACCAAAGCAATTTTCCTGATGTTTGGTGTCCAAGGAACACCAGTTCCGTCAAGTAAAACCTTGATTTCTTTGCATTGCAATAGAGGCGAGCTTTTCGCAGAGCGTTCATTACAAGTTTAATCTGAGCTGTGTGCTCTTCGAGTGAGTTTGACCAAATGATGATATTGTCTAAATAAATATGGGTGAAGATCCCAAGGAAGGGGCATAGAGCAGCAGTCACTCATCGTTGATGGACCGGTGGTGTGTTTCTCAGTCCCTGAGGCATGACTAACCATTCATACAGTCCCAGCAGTGTGGTGACAGCAGTGAGGTGGATGCTTTCCAGGTCCATTTTAGTGTGGAAGAAGCTATCTGTCATATCCAGTTTGCTCCATATTTTGCCTCAACCAGCATCTGCCAAGATATCATCAATGCATGGCAAAGGGTGGCTGTCTGTCACTGTGTTGGCATTGAGTTGGCAGTAATCATTCACCCAATGTGGAAGTACCAATGAATCGGCTTTTGGGACAAGGAATGCAGGTAATGCGTGAGCAGAGGACAAAGGACAAATATGGCCAGCATCCAAGTGTTGCTGTATCAGTGTACTCCACGCATGCTTCATGAAATGTTTGTGGGCAGGAGTAATTTCAGGTGTCAATCATTTTGCTGGCATCTTTCAGATCAATTTTACACAGTACAGTGTCTGGCATCTCATCCATGTGGGGTATTGGCCTGAACACATCTGTATACTTTTATTTTATTTCAGCATCCAGTTTATCAAGCTCTTGCTCTGCTGTGAGCTGCTCTGCACATAGTCAAATTGCAGCAATTATGTCTATGCTGTTAACATGTTCACATCGCGCATCCACCAATATTCAATGAGATGTGCAAACTTCTTTAAGTTCTCTCACAAGCAGCTTGCAATCAGCTTTGATCTTATTAAACATATCTTGTAACTTAGCCTTTGGCTTCAATGGTATGGGAGCTATGGGGTTCATGAGGTCAAACATGCAGGTGCTATCAATGGCAGTATGGTCATGTGCATTTACAACAATACGGCTATGTGAAAGGAATGGAAGTCCTAAGATAATAGGGTGACAAAGGCTTGGTGGCACAATGGCATGGACAGTATGTGCAAAATACCAGTCGTTACAATCATGCAATTTAAGTTTGACCCAGTGGGTAAGAGAGACATGCGACGAGCTATCGGAATTGTTGAAAAAGGCACCAGAAACAGGAAACAGACAAGGCAGCAGGTGAGTAGGCAGGCAAAGGTGATCAACAAGTGCTTGGTCAATCAGAACTGGAGGAGAACCATGGTCAATTAATGCAGAAACAGGAATACAAGACAAGCAAGAGGCATCACAGCTATCGATAGCACACTCCCACACAAGGTGGGGTAATAAGAAGGGACATGGGTTCTCACTGAGTCATTAGAATCTTGTGACAAATTGCTATCTCCTCCTGTAAGGATTAAACTCTTGTTGGGTGGGTATATGGAGGTAATAGGGTAAGGCAACATTCCAAGTACTGACACAATTGGCAGAAGTGTGGGGGCAGTCATGGGTTAAGGAGGGGCTGAGCTAATTGCACCGACTGATGTAGGAAACTTGTCTCTAGGGATGGGCAGGCTGGGCAGCTTGATTTGCTTTCGCACCTCATTGACACTTGCCATTGAGCATTCGATGTATCCATCACCAGTAGGGAACTTGCAGGAGTGATTCTCAGGCATGTAGAAGCCTCAACACTTCTCACACCTGTTATATGTCTCAAGATACTTTCATTCGTGGTCGGTGAGCTTAGGAGGGTGTGATGACAAAGATGATGGTGGGGCTTGCCCCTGAGGGTTGGATGAAGATGCGCCATGAGAGTAGGGGGCACAATGCAAATCATTTGAGAGACCTACACTGGATCCAGAGCATTTCAGGCTCCTAGCTGCATCTTCTGCATCATGCTTGCAGGCAGTATGATCCTCAATAAGCTTCTGGTCCAGTTTGGTCAGAGTATCAAGGAAGGACTGGAGCCTAGCCTCAGCTTTCAACACATCAGAGGCAGCCTTTAACATGCCAGCAGCTGCAGTAGCATCAGCATCACTGGGTGTGTTGTTCTCTTTCTCCAAGTTGTTGTTGGAGGACTCATGGTTGTCCTTCCATCAGTCAAAGGCAGCAGCAAGCTCAGGAGATATGTTGGATTTGATTTGTGTGCAAAGTTGAAAGGAGAAAGGTGGAATTGCAAACCCTTGAGTAGGAGGTTATTGCGGCATAGTGAGTCTATGAAATTGGAGAAGGCAATCTTGTTCTGCTTTGTAGAGTGTACTTTCCAAGCCAGGTTCTGCTGCCAATGCTTAGGCAACCAGCATGCACATACCTTCACCATGAAATCGGCAAAGGAGAGCATTGAAAGTAAATCCTGTTGGGACTGATACCAGTCTGAGAACAAAGGGTCTTTGAATGAGTACACAATGTGATCAACGTAGTTCTTAACCTCAAGACCTTCTTTGTTTTAAAGGTAACTGCATGCATGATGTTTGAAATGGTGCAATAACTCAGGCATCATAGTGCTGGCCAATATCATTGGCCGTTTCCTGTTGTTCAGGCTCAGGATAGCAGAGGGCATGGTCAACGACATGTTGGTTGTTAACATGATGATGTGGTAATTGTCAGAGGATGACAACAAACATCAACAGCGTGGTGCTGCAGTAGGGAGAGGGGATGAGGCAGTAGGGGATGGAGGAACACTTGAGAGGGTAGAGGGAGGTGATGTATGTGTGTTGTTGGTGTCGACAGGCAGATGAACAGGGTATATGCATGAAGCACAGGAAGTACATGTGTCGTGAGTGCCAAAGGACTGATGGTCATTTGAGGCAAGCTCACAGTGTGCTGTGGGCAGTCATTTGTCTCCCACAGTGAGGATGGGGGTGGATGTCAAGGAGGGAAGCATGCTGTCATTGACAACGGCGGGTGCAGACAATGGCAGTGTTGAGTTGATCTCAGTGTCTGAGGCAAGAGGGCATGGTGTGTGGCCACTAGTAAGAGCACTCAAGCCATAAGCCTTCCTCATTCTACTGCATGTAGTGAGGGATATGGTGAGAGACAGCGTTCGAGAAGACAGTGTTCTACTGTTGGCAGAAGTCATTGTTAGCATGGTAAAACTCAAAGTTCACAGCGTCCAAGCAGAAGTAGTTGTT
Source organism: Tricholoma matsutake (assembly GCA_026075535.2). Classification (NCBI taxonomy): domain Eukaryota; kingdom Fungi; phylum Basidiomycota; class Agaricomycetes; order Agaricales; family Tricholomataceae; genus Tricholoma; species Tricholoma matsutake. Next base: position 6,590,632 of record AP026543.1, on the reverse strand, counting down.
AGCACAGTAAAACTCAAGGTTCACAGCATCCAATCATTCTCATGGTAAAACTAAAAATTATATGGCATTGTCATTGTCAAAAAAAAGTGGAAGCCTGCCCTGTAATTGGAGTGGGTGGACGCTGCTTGATCTTGTACCGCCACTACCTTGAATCTTCCCATGGTTTGCAGACCAGAGAAGGAGAAAGGAGGGCAAACATAGACATAGATTAGCATCATAATACATCACTCCATAGACATACATAGCCATGTCACAACCCTCTGCTTCCATACCACCTCAGACAAGACAAAAAACTGCAGCAACAACAGCCAAAAAACCACAAAAAGAAACAGAAAACATTGAGGGCATAAACACTGATATATGAACAAAGGAACAGGCCATCAGCTTCCTAACAACCAGAGATTATCTATTGCCAGGTAAATCAGTTGACACGCAGACACTATCTCACATATTGTTACAGCTTGGAAGCACGGCTATCAGAATGCCAAAAGCCCTGACAGATGGAATAAGAGTGGTCGCAATCCTAATGGCTGATGCCGCAGCACAGCACATGGCCAACGAGATCACATCAATGGTCAAAATGCAACTACAAGAACACCTAGAAACGTTCACATCCAATGTAGAAACCATGCATGATGCTGTTGAGCATGTAACTGGGGCCACAAAGGAAATCATGGGTAAGATGGATGAATTTAATGATGGTTTCCAGGAAACAGCCAAACAGTTGGCACAAGCGATGCAAGAACTCACAGAGAAAAACACAGAGAAGGCCAACAATGAAAACATGGTGCCCAATTTCACCTATTGACCACTGACATATGCAAATGCTATACAGCAAGTGCCTCCAGTGCATGAATCCATGGTAACAAGGGGAGAGTTAACCACTAAGCAAATCATGATTCAAAAAGACCCAGGTGCAACTGACAATGCCCTAGAAAGCCTCACAGAAAAAGACTTAGTAGCAAAGGCAAACACAACCATCGACCTCATGGGAATAGAAGCTGCTGACAAACCACCAGGTATGGCCATCATCAGAGCAAAGAAACTCCAGAATGAGAATGTCTTGTACCAACTGAACTCAACTGATGCAGGACACTGGCTCAAACAAATGGATGTACAAAGAGCCTTCATGGCAAATTATGGTGGCACTTCCAACACACAAAACAAGCTACACTACATCATAGTGGAATTCATCCCTACCATGTTCAACGCAGGAGCCAGTTATGCACACACAAAGGTAGAAGAAGACTCTGGACTATGCGCTGATACCATCGCCTTCTCAAAGTACATCAAACTGCCACACCTCCGCAACAAAAACCCAAGGGTAGCTCACATCATCTTCGGCTTCAATGACTGCAATGCAGCCAACATGGCAATCCAAGCTGGCATGTTCATCGAAGGGAAACACACAGATGTACACAAAAAACTAGCCAAACCAAGAAGATGCCTTAAATGTCAAAAGTATGGCCACTACATGACAGACTGCAACGAGAGTACAGATACGTGCGCTCGATGCAGCGAACCACACTGAACCTTGACTTGTACCATACCAGATGCTTCCTTTTTTGAGTGTGCTAACTGTACAGGCATGGATGCCAAAGGGCATGGAGCAGCAGACAGAAACTGCCCAAAGTTCAAAGCAGAACAGGAAAAGATACAAGCTTGAGTCCTGGAAAACAAGTATAAGTACTTCCCAAGATGTGCACCAAGCACCTGGAAGCTACTGAATGAGCCAGAACATCACAGAGAACCACCAACAACAGTGACAACAAAATGCAACCCCAAACCAACATAACAAGAACCCAAGCAACCAACAGAACTTCATGGAAAGCTGGCAGATGGTATGATGTGGCAGACAACAAGCCCCGCAGACCCAACAAGGTAGGTACAGAGACAACCAATCGAGAATTAACACACATACAGTCAACAATGGATGGCCAGTAAGACCTACACAAGCAACTTTGGACAGATATGTCAATACCATGCCAAGCAATAGCATGCCAACAAATGACCAACACAAATGTGGTGAGAATAATGAATCAACACAACAAAACAACACATGGGGAGACCGAGACCCAAATGATCAAAGACCAGGCCTAAGACCAGAATGAGTACCACCAAGCAGAGAATACTCACCGCTGATGATGCTCAACCCGGAAACCCAAACAAAACCCACAAAATGGCTTCAGATGGTATAACACGAGTCAGAGGAAGGATGCGAGGCCCCCTAGACATCACCTGTCAGATCGACTGTCAAATAGTCATAAAAGGACTGCTTGTCGAAGCAGTTCGAGGCTAAAAGAATGTGTTTCGAGGGCTTGCAATGATTTTCAAGGGGTTGCAATGATTTGCAAGGGGTTGCGATGATTTGTGAGGTGTTGCGATGCTTTTTGAGATGTCACAATATTTTTCGAAGAGGTTTCGAGGAGTTTCGAGTGCACAGATATGTTCGGATGCAAGATTGGGGGACTAGATGAGTAGTAGAAGTGAAGAAAAGGCTAATCGAGGGAAGCGAGAGTGAAAACAGTGTAATGCGAGGAATTTCAAGGAATTTCGAGGAAGTTTAGCATAAAACACCAAACTTCAGACTGAATAAGACTAAACCAAACTCTCAAATCACTGTGATCTGGGAGGAAGACGACAACTTTCTTGTATTTCTTTGTATCTAGTACATCTTTTTATATAAAATAAAGAAAGTACCTAAAAAGGCTAGAGAACATGAGGCAAACATGTGGAAAACTCGAGGCAAAAGACAATATAAGTATATCAGAACAATAAAGTGAGCCTAGAAGGGGTGAATATAACACATGATGAAGAAATAATAAGAAAGAATAGCTAAAACCGGACTGTCCTTGTTATAAATTGAATAAAAGATCGGAAACTGCTTTGAGCGGATTGTATGCATGCACATGTGATTGAAATGTGTTCGATATACTCAATATAGTGTCCCATGTGTCCAGCATGCGTCCGAAGATCGTTCGGATAGGAAATACTGTGTCTGATGATGTTTTTCGAGGTTCGATATTTTTTGAAGATTTTTGAAGATTCTTCGGACTTCGTTCATGGCCCGATATTGGTGCAATATTGTTCGACAATGGTAGGGGATACATCTGGCATGTGTGCGATGATTATTCGGATAGCGATATAGTCTCCAATGTCAATTTTCGATGTTCAATGATTTTCAAAGTCGGTCGAGGAAATATTGGACTTGTTCGAATGCCGATATCATTGCGATATTGCTCGATACTGGTTTGGAACCCATCGACGATGTTCCAAGTGTATATCCTGAGCTGTATGAAGGTCGGGGGAATTGTATTATGGTGGCCAAAGGCATACAAAGAATTTTGAGGTGTTGCAAAGAGTTTCGAAGTGTTGCGAAGAATTTCGAAGTATATTCGTGACTTTGTAGAGGTTTGTAGGGCTTCAGAGGGGTTTGTATGGGTTTGTAGAGCTTTGACAACAATCGCAGATGTGTTTTCCAAGCTTGAACGACAAGGTGGACCTATCACCACTCAAATATGTCTGAAACACAAGAACAGGAGGAACCGCGAAGGCCACTACAGATATGACAACAGAATGTTAACAAGTCCCTAATCAGCCAGCTTGACCTACTCAAAAGCCTCAAATGCGACGATCACGACATATGTGCAATACAAGAACCTTACATTGACTTTAGAGTAAAACAAGAGCAAATCATCACTGGATTACTATATACCCCAGTACACATCAGGAACACCCAGACAGTACAAGATCCATTACCCTCATCAATGCTAACCTCTTAACAGACTCATGGAAATGAATACACTTCCAACACATGGACATCAAAGCCATAGAAATCCAAGGTCAGCTTGGAATGCTACACGTTATTAACATATACAACAGTGGCAACAACAACCATGCCCTAATGCACATATCCAACTACATGCAAGATCATGAAAGACAGGTATACTTGGTAGGACCACTACATACTATATGGATGGGAGACTTCAACCGACACCATCCATTATGGGACAAAGCTAGAAATTCACATCTTTTCACCCACGAAAACCTGGAACTAACACAGCTGCTTCTAAATATGCTAGGGAGACACAACATGAAGATGGCACTACCACCATTCATACTAACACTGCGCGCACACAACACAGGCAATCACACAAGAGTTGACAACATGTTCTGTATGGAAGCCATCATTGACGCGATCATCAAATGCAGTACAGATGATGCGGCAAGACCAGTAAAAACGGACCACTACCCAATAACTACACAAATTGACATCCATGCACTAAGAACAACATTGAAACCACAATGAAACTTCAGACTCACTGACTGGACAGAACTCAGTAAAACATGAAAAAACAACCTCGCTAACATCCCTGCACCCACCAAAATCGAAGACACCCAAACCTTCAACTCCAGGCTCAAAACCTTAAACAAAGTGATACAAGACGCCATTGAGAAACACATAAAGCTAACAAAGCCAAGCTAATTACTCAAAGAGATGGTGGTCGACCGAACTTGCGAATGAAAAGAAAAAAATGCAACAACTTGGAGGAAGATCAAAGTACCACTGCCGCAATGCACAACACCCAGTACATGAAGAATATTGAAGACAAGGAAACTGATACTCAGAAATGATATGCAATGCAAAAGCAGAACACTGGGTAGAATGGCTAGAAGGACTGGATCAGGCCAGCGTCTGTCAGGCAAGTAGACTAGTGACCTCACCAGCAACTGATGCAGGGAAGGCAAGAACCCTGACATTACAGGTAAAGGATCCAATAACAAAACACATAACAAGAGAAGTGATGGACAATGCAAGCAAAGGCCAATTATTTTATGAAACTTACTTCCCCCCACCAAACCCAGTGACACTGCCCACACCACAAAACTGCCAATGCCCACCACCATGGTGGACCTTCACTAACATAATGGATGAACAGATTCACTGAGCAATAAAAAAGATGAAGCCGTACAAGGCCACCAGAAGTGGAACAGTACCAAATTCAATATTTGTACATGCCAGAGAAGATCTTGTCCCACATCTAGGTCCCCTATTCCATGCCACTAACTCGCTGAAATACTACCCCCACAGGAATGGGCAATGACAGAAACACTTATCCTGAAAAAACTCGGAAAACCCAACTACACAGCTCCCTCAGCATGGCGACCGATTGTACTTTTGGATGGGATGGCCCGCCTACTCAACAGCTGCCAAATGGATGACATCATCACAATGTGCAAAAAACATAACATACTACCAGCCAACCACTTTGGAGCAAGACCAGGATGTACCAGGACGGACTCCATACACATGTTAACAAAGGTGGTAAAGGATGCATGGAGAAAAGGGCAAGTCACATCCACTCTCTTCCTTGACATTAAAGGTGCATTCCCCAGCATAGACATCAACTACCTCATACACAACATGCAAAAGAGAGGGATACCACAGGAATACATGGAATGGATGGAAAGACACTTAGGAAACTGCCACACAACTCTAGTATTTGACAACTATGAAACAACAGCCTTCGTGGTGGAAAATGGATTAGACCAAGGAGACCCATTCTCAGGGATCTGTTACCTCATCTACAATGCAGACCTAGCAACGATCCCAATCCTCAGAATAGGCAAATGTATACTATTGTTCATCGACAACACAGTAATAATTGTGACAGGTAAAGATTTTTCAGAAACTCATGGGAAATTACAAAACATCATGAACCAAGTGGGGGGAGTTTTCAAATGGGCAAGAGACCACAACTGCAAATTTGGCATCAAAAAATTCCAGCTCCTAGACATCTCAGGGAAACTCATACCACACCAGCTAAACCCAAAGAAGAGGATACAAATACCACAATGAGCTCTAATACTCGGCAACCAGTGCATACCATCAAAAGAAACTGCAAAATTTCTAGGAGTGATGGTGGACAACAAACTCAACTGGAAAGGGCAATGTGCAGCAGCTCTCGCAAAAGGTCAAGACTGGTTAATCCAGTTCAGCAGACTAGTGCAGACATCACAAGGAATCAACACAAAATACACATGGCAACTATACCTCTCCATCACTGTCCCCCGCATGCTATATGCCACTGATATATTCCTTACCCCACAGCAAAATGTAGGCAAGCAAATGAAGGACAGTCGCAACAACTGAGCCATCATAACCAAGCTAGCATCAGTACAGAGATGGGTGGCAATCATGATAATGGGAGCAATGAAAACTACAGCAACTGACATTATCAAAGTAATGGCAAACCTCATCCCGTTCCACCTACTGGTCGACAAGCATCAGTACCGAGTAGCGGTATGCCTCACAACTCTACCCACAACACACCCCCTCCACAAACCAGTTAGGAATGCAGCAAATAGATTAGTGAAATGCCACCCAACCCCACTACATGACCTCATGCACAGGTACAACATCAACCCCCAAAAGGTTGAAACCATCAAAGCAGTACAATACAACATGAAATGGAAAATGAAAGCCACAGCCAACATTGCAGCCAACATCAACGAAGCAATAGAAAGCATGGAACACAACAGATCAGATGTAAAAGTCTTCACGGACAGATTGGGCATGGAAGGAAAAATAGGTGCGGTGGCAGTCCTATACCAAAATGGAAGATTGAAAACCAAGCTACAGTACAAGTTGGGCTTGCAATGACATCACACAGTATATGAAGGAGAAGGAGTAAGGGCAGTACTAGGCACCAAACTAGTCTCCAACGAGTGGGGAGTATGGTTGGCCATTATTTACATTGACAATCAAGCCTCAATCACAGCTACACAACTGACTAAACCCACCCCAGGACATCACATATTTGATGCTTTCCACGAGAACATAGATACACTAAGGAACAAGCATCATGGAATATGCATTAGCATCAAATGGGTACCAGGACACAAAGGAGTGGAGGGCAACAAACAGGTGGATAAACAAGCAAAGAAAGCGATAACAGAGGGGAGCAGCGAGCGGCGCGAACTACTGAAATACCTCAAAAAGTCACTACCCCACAGCAAGTCTGCGATGAAGTGGGCATACAATGAAAAACTCAAATGCAGAGCACAAAAAATATGGCAAAGCTCGCTGCAATATGGAAAGATGAAAAAGACCGACCCCACAACCCCCTCAGACAAGTACATCAAGCTCATTACCAACCTACCAAGAAAGCTAGCTAGTATCCTATCACAGTTACAAACAGGGCATGCCCCACTAGCTAAGCACCTTCATCATATTGGGAAAAGTGATTCACCAATTTGCCCAGCATGCCAACAGGGAGAAGAATCAGTACAACATCTCCTACTACATTTCTTGGCACACCAAAGAGCGAGACAAATCCTATGCGACAGCACAGGCGGAAGAGATATCAACATCATGAAGCTGTTCACAACACCCAAAATGCTCTGTGCACTATTCAAGTACATAGCTGAAACTGGGCACTTCCATAGTACCTTCAGAGACATACCACCACTAGATGAAGAACAGCACAGGGGAAGAGAGACAAGAGATAGGAGATAGGACTCAGAGAAGGGAGAGCAGAGAAAGAAGGGAAAAGAGGACAGTGTGAATGGACAGAGAACGATGAACACAACACCCTTACATTACACCTGGTGCCAGAACCACTTATTACAGTGCCACCGGCACTTTGAGACCCACTATGTGGCTCCTCCAAGCAGATGACAAAGAAAACAGGGAGAAGGAACCACAGGAATGCAAGAATTACCATACTTAGTTACTCTCTTACATATGGTTTGCCACAAAGGAGAATAAATGGGAAAAAAAAAAATTTTGGAGGGGGTAGGCAACACTATGGCGGAGAGAGAAAGAGAGAGAGAAAGAGACTGAACTCACTACTAATCATGCAGCAGACAGGACAGCGATGTGATATTTAGAAGCGAGTAGGGTAAGATATGAGAGTCTAGGGGAACATAATGGGGAAAGGGAGAATGGGGATTCTACCTATGTGGTGTTTCTTATTAGTCAGAATATGAACCATATACAAACAGGCATCAATGGTGTTACATAAGCCAAGCTTACAATCATGCAGAGCTTCCAGATGTGGTGACTGTGAAAATGGACTCCATGTGGACTAGCTCAGACTGGCACCCACTCATTTGGCTCAAATGTCCTGTATAGCAGTTGCTCAGACTCCTAGAGAGTCTGCATGGAGTCCGAGCTATTTTTGGACTTTTACTCGGAGTGTGCACAGACTTTTTCTGAGCAACATCAATCTACTCAAACTCAGATGGACTAGGACAGATACATATCTGAGTCGAGTCTGAGTCAAGTCCATGGATGCATAGCAGAGACTACATAAAAATTATGTACTAAAGTAGAATTGAACCCCAAGCCTTGTAGCCAAGCATAAATAGCAGCAGTTAACCACTACACCACAGAGCCATTGTCAGTAGGTGCAAACAATTGGATTATCTAATGGTGTTTGAATCATGTGACTCACGTGCAAGTTCATGATGCATCAACAATCATTGTTGATCAACATTTTTGCTGACCACCACCACTCTCAAACGGGCCCAGGTAAGTATTTTTTACATTTCTTGCTTTATTTTTATGAACTAACTATTTTATTAGCAAACTAGCCGAGCCGATGCAATGGGCCCAAATAATGATAATCGTCATTTGGGCCCCAAGTAAGTTTTTTGTTTTTTTGTTTTTTTGTTTTTTTTTTTGTTTTTATTAAGTAACTAATTGTATTTTATTAATTTTTAGGTTGTACAGTCATGGTGATGACCGCTGACCATGAAAAACATGCAATGCATGTGCATGGTGACCTAATCCCCCTCCTCCCTGCTCAAATGGGATGTGAGGCTGTCAACACAGGCTAGGAGGGTGCCAAGGGATGCCAGGAGACCCCAGAAGGGGGATACCTGCCTAGTAAACACCCACCAACCCCCGTATGCATGCCACGTCGCACTGATGCTCCCCAACCCCCCCCAAAACAAAATCCCATGATAACACCCACCTCCAGCCTCACGAGCAACTGCTCGTGGGGTGGATGGTGGGTGAGCACTACCATGGTGATGGATGACACACCATCCACCCCCAGCCTCACAAGTGACTGCTCATGGGGTAGATCACAGGTGGAACAATGAAGACAACGACTGAGGGGGATGGGGGTGCCACCACCACCACCACTGCTGCAAGCCCCTGCTTGCCAAGTGGATGGGCAAGGGTGAGGGGATGAGAAGGGGAGGGGGAAAGGGAGGGCACAATGAACGGCCAGGGGAAAACAGGGCAACATCCACCACCACCACTACTACCACCACCACTGCTGCAGGGATGACAATGACACAGATGACAAACCAAAACGACAACACCAATGTGACGAGAGGGGAAGCAGAACAAAAAAAAGGCCCAAGAAATGTCATTGATGTCTTTTGGGCCAGGTAAGTTTTTTTTTCTTTTCTTTTTTTCTTTTCTCATTCCTTTCTTTTTTTTATGAACAAACTTTTTTAGATATTAATTTGAACTATAGACAACAAGAGGGGACAAGGAAGATAACAAGGGGGGGGGAGCTGACAAGCACCACCTGCCTCCAGAGTCCAGCCTCACAAGCAACTGCTTGTGGGGTGGATGGTGGGTGGAACAACAATGAGAAGATGGCCAAAAAACAATGACAGGACACCCATGGCACCACACCCCTCTGCTATGAGCAACTGCTCATAGGGAGGAAGGGGGGTGCATACAGACCAACAGCGGTGATGATGCTCAACCCAGAAACTCAACCAAAACCAACTAAACAGGTCTTAGGAGATATAACACAAGTCAGAGAAAGGTTGCGAGGTGGTACTGAATATCACCATGTTATCCAAAGGCTGGTAAATGTGCTGTACAATGTTGTGATACCATATTAGGCTGTGCGCAAGTTCTGCGAAGCCATCCGAAGTAATGTGAAACACTACAAAGTGTTCCAAAACAAGTTTAGCAGCGATGTGGAGAGGTTCGAGAATCTCTGAAATGGTTTCACGAGTTCGGGAGATGGTGACGATAGTTGAAAGTGAGGTAAGAGATGATGACACAACAGATAGGCAATGTGACGAGAGTTTTGAGAGACTATGTGGCGAAACGACGTAGTTCACAGAATACTTTGAGCAAGTTTGGATGAAGACTGAACTAAAACTCAAGAGTTAAAGCCTTAAGTCAGATGATAGGCGATGTGAGAAGACGATTTTCTGGCTCTATCGACAGTAAATACACCAAACTATATATGTTTTAGAGAGATAGTACTAAAAAGGTAAAAGGCCATGAGGCAAAACATGTGGTAAACGTGAGGCAGTGAACAAGGTGTCGAAATCACAAAGTAAATGAGAAAATGATAAGAAAGAAACGTGCCATATATATGATATATCAAATCTCCTTGTCTTGTGGTTCCAATAAATCATGAGTATGTCGAAAAGCACCTCGATGTGTGCTAAGTTGCTAGCCATTGTGTTTCTTTGTGTTTGTGGTGGCGGGAACATGATGCATTAGTGTGTGTAATGGTGGGAGCATGTGTTCGAGGTTTGGTACGATAGGCATATGGTGGCCAAAGTCATTCGAAATGGTTCAAAGTCTTTTGAAACATTTCAAAGTGTCGTTTCATTGTTTTGTGCATTTGTAGGTGTTCATAAGTATTCATGAAATTGTAGGACTTTGGGAAATAGGTGTCCGAGTGTGATATCTTGATTCCAGAGCTCTGCTGCCATAGTGGACCTATCAGCAGATGGCAAGGGGGATGAGAGGGGGCCACAAGAGAGGGCCGATAATGAACGCACCCACCCCATGCCTATGAGCATCTGCTTGTAGGGTGGTTTGTGGGTGCAGCCCCTGCCATCTCACATGCTAGTGAGATGGTGGGTTATTTTATTTTATTCTATAGTCTACTGCGCCCCTCTTCAGCAGGGGGGCAGCTTTTTTTGTATTTAATACTACCAATAAAATGTCCCCCATTGTGGGGGCATCCTTTTTTTTTGATGTTGAAAGTATTTTAAATAGTTAATAAATAACATAAAGTGTTTGTTTATCATTGCCTGTATGGCAGAGTGGTTAATTTGTTGTGTAATAACATTGTTGTGACCTTGAGGTTGAGGGTTTGAGCCTGCTCTTAGTACAAAACATTTGTGCAGCCACAGCCTTGAAAAATTCAAGTTGACATTTAATTACCTGGCATCTGTCTGTGTGGAATCTGTGTAGAGTCCTAGCTAGTCCATGCAGAGTCCAACCTAGTCCATGCAGTCTGTGTAGAGTGCACATGGACATATGGGGGAGTGTAAAGTACTGTCTGTGAATTTTGAAAGACCTGTTGACAATGTTTTCAGACCGCATAGATGTCAAATTCAAGCGAATAGAAATGAACTTACAATGGCATAGGGAAAACAAAAGTTTGAAGGGAGGGCAGAGAAAGGCATTCTTCACTGGGGGAAATTTGAGTTGTTGAGCACATATTCATTCTCACTATTCCTTGTATCAACAATGTTGCAAAGAGCTGAAAATACCTGAAAATCACCATGCTATTCCTTGAGAGATCTGGCAGCAAATGAAGGCAGGAAAGTCAAAGGAGAAGAAGCAGGTGAAGCTAGATGGGATGCTCAAATAGCAGACAGCCCCACAGGAATTCATGCATGATGGTGTGATGGAAGCCATTGCAAAGTTTGTAGCTTGTGACAACCGGGTATGGCCTGCAAATAAATTTTCATGTTGCAGTATTGATGTTCAATGTTTGGCTGCAGGTGTTGGTAGTTGCAGATAAGGTAGTGTTTTGTAACTGTTTGGTTGCCATGAGGCTGAAGGCAGGACAACAGGATATACCCAGTACTCACAATGTTGCAACTTATATTCACAATGAGTTTGTCAAGTGGCTCAGGCAGCTGAAGGGTGAAATCCAGGTGAGTTGAATAGAATTTACCATGAAATAGGCCACTTAATCAGAGAGCACAACAGAATGCTCCTGGAAAGATCTTGTCAACAATGGGTGAACTGCAGATACTACAAAAGTGTCATTACTTGGAATGACAGTGCACTGGATTGAAGTGAAGGAAGGAAAATGGAATTTGTGGTCAGAAGTTGTTGGTTTCATGTCCATCTCAGGGGATCACAGTGGTTGGAACCTAGGGCAATACTTTGTGGGTTTATGTGACCATGTGGGTATCTGCAACCAAGATAGATCCAAGGTGTGTCAACTGATCTGATGATAAGATAATAAACTGATTAGATACAGCTGTATACAGTTACGCTTGACAATACTTCAAATAATGACACAAGCTGCCAAATGATTGAGTCTCTGCATACTCAAAGATTGTATGTCCCATGGAATGCAGAAGAGAATCAGCTTCCATATGCTCACCTTCTCAACACTTAACTCCATCAAGATGCTTCAGGCACATTGTCAATATTGCCAATGTTGCTGTGATGAGCCATATCACTAAAATCACCACAATTGAGACTGCAACCCACTATGAGACCCATGGAGTAGGAAACCTATCCCACATTTCATACCTTTAAATAGTGTAAAATGATATATCTATGATATAGTTTTTATGTATTGATAAACCCCAAAATGGAATAAGTTTCATCAGGAGTTGGCATGAAAATCTACCACTAAGAGGAGTGAAAAAGAAGGCTTTTTCTGACTTGTAAGGGATGAGTCAATGGGATGGTTCTCACCTTTATATGGGCATCAATAACACCCCTCTACCCAGGTTGAATTTCATCAACTTTGGGGGGGTTTAAGGGGAATGAAACAACCTTGCCAATAATGTTAAATGGCATGTTTTCATCACATTGGGGGGATTTTCGCACCATTTTGGCTGGTTGAATTTCTCTTGTTTACAAAGGATTTTCAGACCATTTATAGAATAGTTTCACCATGTTATTAGGGTAAATTTCAAGCCACTAAAATACAAAATCTACTTGAAAGAAGCAAAAAAAAAACATCCCCCTGGTCCCCAATTGTTGTCATTGTTGTGGCACCATTGCTGGTGTTGGGGTTATTGTCCATTGCTGCTTGCACCCGTGATCCACCCATCTTTTCCTTGTCTCCCCATCATCCCTTTGGCCCTTGTGTCCCATCCCTTGTTTCATTGTCCCTCATCAGCTGCTGCTGGGTTGTTCCCTGTTGTTGGACTTGCTGGCTCACAGCTGTGGTGGGTGCCCATTGTTGTTCATTGTTGTTCCCCTCTCCATCATTGTCATCTCATTGTCACAGCTCCTCCCATTCTGTGTGAGCAGGTGCTTGCAGCAGCAGCAGGGGGTGTTGTCCTGTTGTCCCTGTGGTGTTGTCCTGTGGTGTTGTTGTTTGCCCTCCCTTGTTGTGTCTGTGTCCCTTTGTCCTGTTGTGTCTCTCCAGTATGGCAGTCCTCCATCCTGTTGTTGTCCTGTGGTGACCCAGGGCTTGACCCCATGTTTGTATATATTACTTTTCTTTGCTATTGACCTGGCTGGCCCCTATAAAGGGACCAACCTTCTATTTACATAAACAATCTTTTACTACCACCTCAAGTACACACAATAATATATGTTATCCATGTTTAGCTCCTGTGTGATCTTAAGGGACCCCCCTCCAACTCACAACAGTTTTTTAACCACTCAAACTCGTAGAGTTAAGCTTGACATCACCCCATCAGTGATCATCATCAACACGACCCTGAACTTCTCCCATGAAGGGAGAAAATTCTCAATGTGATCAGTGATGGAAGCATATCCCTCGCTAGGACCCGAATCAAGTTTCTTTGCACTTGACTCTTTGCTTTTCGCCCGCTGCTACAACCAAAATTTCTTTTCTCCATTGCTGAAGATTGTACCTCAAGAATGAGACCATGGTTTTGACCAGGGCCAAGAACAAGAACAAGCTGAAGCCTGCTCCCAAGCAGGATGCGCAAGGTAACTCTCATCCATTGCCATCAGGGTCGGATTCTCCTTGGCATGCTCCGAAAGATTTGGCTGGATCCCATCCACTCGAGGCACATACAAGCACCTTGAGAAACAATGTTTTTCCTAGGGACTTTCAGACCCTTGAAGTGCATACAGCTGCTTTGAGGAATCTCAATTCCTCTGCCCTCAGCCCACACCATTGATGGCCCACCATCGAGGATGCCGACAACAGCGAACCCGAATCCAGAAAATCTTTCTCATCAAACAACAGTCGATGAGACACTCATTCCAATCCAGGACCTCCTCCTGGCTTGCAGAAGCTTTCTCCTCTGGATGAATTGACCCCAGAGCCCAACAACCACTGGATTACCCCTGGTAGTGGTATTGATCTTCCCCACAACAGCCAGATGTATGAAACACCTGGATTATTCCCTGCCATATGGCTGGATTTAACAGCATCAGCACCTGCCATACTGATGAACACTGATGATCAGCTGCGCCGACGCCTAGAGAAAAGACGCCTCGAGGCCAAACCTCGAGAGGATGAATCAGACAACAAATTTGGAGCTGAGCATTTTGCTCAGATTGCAATGGATATTGTTAGGGTGACACCCACTATCTGCTAGCTAAGACCGTGTGGGTTCTCTCTACAAGAAGGTGGTGGGATCCGCATGCATGATGGGGGAATTGATGGTTTTGATGCGAGGGGTTATTAATAGGTAAGTTTGTTGAGATAGGCCTTTCACACCGAAAATGTAGGTGGAATACCTAAGAGAACACAACTTGGGTCCCCTAGGCATATATTTAGGGTTATATACTATGTTACATATATTGTACATTGTTGTTACCGATGCACTCGTACATGCGCGTACATTTTGATGCGTGCGAAATAAAATTCTCACGTTATCAAAATGTAGCATCATTTGGTGTCATGTAGCATAATTCGACATAATAAAATAAAAATGAAAGTTTATTAGGTAATGGGGTGGTTTCCTAACATTACCCCCCTTTTATGCCTCGACTTCCAGGCAAGAAAATATTATGTTTGTCCCCTCTGTGAAATTTTGGTAAGGCCGGAATTTCATCCCCTCATACACCATTCTCACAATGCGACGCGGAGCATTTGGATTATGTTTAAAGAATTGGGCGATCGCATTACGCGCTCGCTTACAATTCTCTTTGGGTTCCCATGAATTATTTTTGTCGGTATAGTTTTTCCACTTTATTAAGAACTCCAATTTGTTCCATCAAAGACGTGAGTCTAGAATTTCTTCAACTATGTATTCTGGAGCACCTTCTACTATTATCAGAGGTTGCAGAGTAGTTTGTTGGCCAGGAATAGTGGGCGGACAGTAAGGGCATAGGCGGGATATGTTAATCTCGGGATCAATCTTAAATGATTGGGGTAATTTTAGCACTACCACATTAGGCGAGATCACTTTAGAGATCGCATATGGGCCAACTTGTTTCTCCGTAAGTTTCTTCGAAGGTCGTGGAATATTCAGGTCCTTGGTACTTAGCCATACCAAGTCACCAACTTTGTACTCTGGAGCGCATGCTCGAGTATGATCTGTGTGTCGCATCATGTCATCACGTGCTTTCTTCAATGCCACCTCTGCTTCCTCTTGTACCCTTTGCATCTTAGATACAAAATCTTCTACCGACTGTACTTTGACTTCCCTTCTGGGTTCTACTCCCATGGGAGGATGATATCCATAATTCACGAAAAAGGGTGTCATACGAGTAGCCAAATGGAATTTGTTATTGTGGGAAAATTCGGCAATTGCCAACCATTCAGGCCAGTTGGTTTGTCAGTAGTTGACAAACATATGTAGGTACTGCTCCAACTCCTGATTCATTCTCTCTGTCTGCCCATCAGTCTGCGGGTGATATGCCGTAGATAATTTAGTTTGAATTCCCAATATGTTTAGTTCTTGCATAAATGCAGAAGCAAATTGTGGTCTGCAATCAGAGATAACGGTATCGGGTAACCCATGTAACCGCCATACCTGATTTAGATAGAGGTGCGCCAAGCCCAATGATGAGGTTTCTGTAGTAGTAGGAATAATATGGACCTCCTTTGTAAAGCGGTCGCATACTACAAATATTGCATCGTACCCTTGAGCCTCGGGTAATCCGGTAATAAAATCTACAGATATATCTTGCCATGGCACTTTAGGTATAGGGTTCGGCATTAATTTTCCTGCAGGTTTCTCTGGAAATTTCTTCCCCCTCATACATGTATCACATCCATCCACATACCCCAACACATACTTTGAAATTCCAGGCCACCAATAATTTCTCATTACTAATTCCAACGTCTTCCATCTTCCTGGGTGTCCGGCAATCGGCGTATTGTGATGTAACCGGACAATCTCCCTTCGCAAATCCTGATCCTTCGGTACATACACTTTTCCTCAAAACAACACCAACCCTTGTTCCTCAGCCCATTTGTCTCCTTTGATATTACTTTTCTTCTCTCCCTTCAGAGCTTTCACAGCTTCCACTACTTCATCATCCATTGCCTAATTTTAGACAACATTTCTGTTTCCAAGCTATCTATTAATAGATGCTCTTGACGCATAGCGCAAATGTGAAAGTATTCGGGTTTGAGTAAGGTAACATTTTTATTGTCCTCCTCCACCCCCCTTTTATGATCAATACATCTGGATAATGCATCTGCTTTCCTCATTAAGCTTCCCACTTTATGGACCAAGTGAAAGTTGAAACGCGATAGGAATAGTGCCCAACGTGCTTGCTGGCGATTAAGCTTTTTAGCGGACATGAAGTATTGCAGATTTTGATGATCCGTCCAGATCTCAATCTGATGCGTACATCCCTCCAAATAATGCCTCCACGCCTCCAATGCTCGTATTATCCCCAACATCTCTTTGTCATGCACATCATAATTCCTCTCCACATTATTCAACCCTTTTGACAAGTATGCACAAGGATGCCATTTGTCATCTTCACACAGCATTGATAATACTGCTCCAGTAGCAAAATCGGATGCATCGGATTCCACTCGCAAAGGGCGTGTGAAATCTACTGGGGCTAATATTGGTCCCTCCACAAACTTCCTCTTCAACTCCTCAAACACTGTCTGCTGCTGCTCTCCCCACCTCCATACTACTCCCTTTCACGTAAGGTTATGCAAGGGTGCAGCAATTTTAGAAAAATTGTGCACAAAGCGATGATAATAATTTGCGAGTCCCAAGAAGGCTTGAACCTCCTTGACACGGGTGGGCACAGGCCAATCTGTGATCACCTGTACCTTGATCGGATCCATTTTGATCCTGTCAGGGCCAATCAATAATCCTAGGAACCTCGATCTCGCTTGCCCCAAACACACACTTCTCTGGTTTCAAAAATAGATCGTTCTCTGCCAACCTCCGTAACACCTCCTGCACTATCGCCTCATGATTCTCTTCATCCTCCGTGAATATCAGAATGTCGTCAATAAATATTATTACCATGCCTTTGTCTATTACGTCCTTGAAAATGTCGTTCATCATATTTTGAAAAGTCGGGGGACTATTAGTCATCCCAAAAAACATGACAAGCGGCTCGAAGGATCCTCGACACATGGCAAATGCAGCCTTCCACTCATCTCCTTTCTTTATTTGTACATTGGTGTATCCCCATCGTAAATCCAATTTTGTAAAGACCTTGGCTTTTCCCACCTTATCAATTATTTCTGAGATCAATGGCAGGGGGTACGTGTTCTTCACTGTCCACTCATTCAGATACCTATAATCAGTACACATCCTCTTCCTTTGGTCTTTTTTGGGCATGAAGAATATTGGTGACATCTGTGGTGATTTTGAAGGTCGTATGTATCCTTTGCACAATTGCTCCTTCAGGAATGCATCCACTTCTTCTTGTTCCATCGGAGATAATGGATATACCTTCGACTTCTTCGGCACAAACCCTGGCTTCATCTCAATTGCATGATCCCATGGCTTCCACACCAGCATTCGCTCAGACTCCTTCTTTTGGAACACTGACAAATGTTCATGATACACCTTTGGCACCCATTCCTCCACTGGCTTCTCCACCTTCACAATATTCTTGTCCCATGACTGTCCTCCACAAACTGCTCTAAAGGTTTGCTTCTGCTCTTCTTTCTCGATCATGATCGGAACTTCCCCATTTGGCATTTACTCATCCTCCACTTCCTCCATCATAACAGAATACTTCCTCGGACGTTCTTTCTCTTTCTTTTTCCTTTTTTCTTTCTTCATCTTCCTCCCATACACATTACATTCCTTAGGACAATGAGTCATTTGTACTTTCCCAGTTTTCCAATCAATTTCGGGATTATGCTTCCGTAACCACAGACATCCTATTATTAGATTGGTTTTCCCAAGATCGCACACTTCGAATACGGCTCGCTCCTGATGCTCCTGATACTTTAGTACCATAGTCACCTCCTCCTTGATAGTTCCTCCACGATTGACTGTTCCGTCAATATTGTACACCATTATAGGTTGCGCCAGCTTGCGTGTGTTAATACCATTTCTGGTAATTAAGGATCGATTAATAAATAATCCTGTAGCACCACTGTCAAGCAACGCTTCCACATCAATAGCTGCATGCGTGTCCACTGTCTTCAGTCCCACAGTCAAGGTGATTTCGGGTTCTATTCATGCAGAGCGAATAAAGAATTTAGGGGTTTTCGGAAATGACATGTGACAATTTTCTTTGTCACATGATTTGCAACAGTTGTACTCCTCCTCAATTTCCTTTTCTGATTTACTCTGGGTTTCCTCGGATACTAATACATTGTAACGATTGTGGGTCACCAATGGGGAAACCTTCACTGGGACCCTTCCACAAAATTCTCCTGCTTGCCTTCCTCCTGCTTCACTTCCTCAATTGTAGCTCCCCTGATCTTTCTCTTCTGCTTGCAATACTTAGAAATGTGTCCTAACTGCCCACAGTTAAAACATTTAAGTGGGGCTTGTCTCCCCACTTGATCAACCTCCATTGCCTCTGCTGGTGCTGCTGACTCCGTAACTATAGGTGTCACTGCCATGGCCGGTGGCTGTGCCCTCGGAGCTTGTACCTGAGGCGCCTTTCCTTTCTCGGACTTTCCTCCTGATGACTTTCCAAATTTACTACTTCTGTACATCAACTTTGACTCCACCTGTTCCTGCCAATATTGCCGGTCAAGGTGCATTGCCCAATTATACCACTCGTCCAACTTCTCTGGCATAGAAGGTAGTCAGTAGATAGACTTGAATAAAGAGGGATTTAATCCTGCTTTCAAAAACTCTACCAATGCAGCTTCTCCCATGTCTGTTTGCAAAGCTTCTGCTTTGAACTGCAAAATAAATTCATCCGCCATTAGGGAACCTTGGCACATGGTCTTTAATTTAGCATTGGCTGTCGCCTTTGGATTAGGGTCTCCAAACTGTGCCTCCAATCTCTCCAGAAATTCCTTGAAAGTTGCAAATGGTTTATTTCCCACAGCAATTTGATTAATAGCCTCATTTCTCCAGAACTGTGCTTTCCCCCCCTGAATGTATGAGAGAGCAAACATAATCCTAGACTCGGCTGTACGAAACTCTGGCTTCCTCCCATGGATGTACAATACTATAGAGCTGATGAAGGATTTTGTATTCTCCATGGTACCGTCAAAGATTTGCAGGGGCGCGTACTTAGGTAAGTGCACTTTTCCATTTCCGGATTTCTCCACCGTCTCATCCTCCTGCGATATCCACTCCACCATCTCCTCCATCTCATCATCTCTTTCTCCTGTTGTCTCTGGCTGTACTTCCGCTTGTCTGGGTTGTGATGCTGCCAATACTGACACTAATTGCGACATTTGCGCTGTGAGCGCATCAATTTTCACCTCCAGTGCTGGTATGGGAACAGGATTAGGACCGGGATTAGAAGTTGAAGGTTCGGACATAATTGTAGAATCTGTGATGAATCACTTCTTTGGCAAATTCAAAATTTTTCTTTGAGACCTCTCCAAACGTCTACGGGTCACGTGATAAGGTTCGTCGAGGTTCGTCAATGGTTCGTCGTTCGTCGGGCACCTATTTTGACACTTCGGATCAACAACCCTTCCAACAGTGCCTGATCTCGGAGATATCACTGAATTCAGCTTGTAACTAAAATAGTCGTCCAAATAGAGTAATGTAAATCGTAACTAAACCAGATCCGATCGGTTGTCTGGTTGCAGCTGTCCTAATGACAAGCACTGCCTCTTGATCACTGGTGGTCACAATGTAAGGCGAGGCCTGGCGTCAGCTTACAAAAGAAAAGGTAGATTACATATATACAAGTACTTCTGGCTTGTACCGAAAGGATGAGTAATTGGATGTGGTGCGGTGAAACAATGATGTATGCACAAGTAAGAGAAGGCGCACTGATATGGGTAGTTGTGTTCTTCTGTTAGGGCAACACCCACTATCTGCTAGCTAAGACCATGCGGGTTCTCTCTACAAGGGGGTGGGATCCGCGCGCATGATGGGGGAATTGATGGTTTTGATGCGAGGGGTTATTAATAGGTAAGTTTGTTGAGATAGGCCTTTCACACCGAAAACATAGGTGGAATACTTAAGAGAACACAACTGGGGTCCCCTAGGCATATATTTAGGGTTATATACTATGTTACATATATTGTACATTGTTGTTACCGATGCACTCGTACATGCACGTACATTTTGATGTGTGCGAAATAAAATTCTCACGCTATCAAAATGTAGCGTCATTTGGCGTCATGTAGCATAATTCAACATAATAAAATAAAAATGAAAGTTTATTAGGTAATGGGGTGGTTTCCTAACAGATATGTTTACCTGTTGCATGGATGCAAGAGATTTTGAACTGATTAAGTTGGAAACCAACTTAAAGATCTGGCGTTAATTTACACCAGTCACTTTGCCCATAGGGAAATAATCAACCCTACTATACATCGTTCCACAGCAACAGAACAAGATCCCAACCCTGTCCAACCTCATTCCACCAACCCAGCGGAACAAGAACATCTTTCCACCCACAGACATGGTTCTGGCCCCCAAGTTATCTCATGAATTACCTTCTAAAAAGAAGGTACACTATATCAACAACAACAGGATTGTCCTTCAAAGGATACACGATGGGGATATCCAGGATGGACACCCCACCTTGATCCCCAATCAGGTGATCCATTTCAACAAAGATGGTCAACCTTGGGATAAGGATGACCCTTCATCTCACCATCAAAAGCGAGAGAGCCCACCATCTGTAAATTCCAGATGGCCTGTGCAGAGTCACACAGGCCATGGAGGACCACCAGATGGAGATGGGTCTGGGGATGATGGTAATGGAAGTGATAGCGACTTGATGTATAGCACGTCGAGCAATGAAAGTACCAAACATTCTTCCTGATTTGAGGAAGAGGTGTCCTGCAGAAACTCGTCAAATTCCTGACGAGGAGCGCAAACATGCACTTCATCCAGATGTACCCCATCTGGATGTTCTGGTACCCCACGAGAATCAAGTAGCCCTTACTGGTCTACATCTTCCTATCCCGATTCTTATTGAGATAAAGGCTTTTGCCATCCCTCAAAATATTTGAGGGACATCCATACCAAGATACATAGACAGATCGACAACAAGGTCTCTGTCTTGACAGAACTTCCTGCCACTGGAGGCAAGAATGGTCCCTGAGTTCCCAATCCGTCAAAGTATGGCGGGTTACCTGACACCAAAACCTTTGAAAGATGGCTGAATGCCCTTCTTCAGTGGTTGAAGGTGAACAAGGTGTGCGGCCCTGAGCTAGACTCAGACTGCATTGAATATACGGTGATGTTCCTTGAGAACACTGCCCTCACTTGGTTTGAAGACAGCGTTGATGGTGCATACCATCAACAATCAGCCTGGACTTTCAAAGAAGTCATCACTGGCCTGTACGACCAGTTTGTGCATGAAAATGCAACCCACAATGCGACCGACAAATTCTGGCACGTCAAGTATAACACCGATGAGGGCATTATGGGCTATTACCACAAACTGGAGTGCTATGCTACCAGGATGATACAGGTACCTGATCCATTTATGTTCAAAATGCAATTGGTGACTGGGTTGCCCACAAGCGTCATATCCTTTGTACTAGACAAAGGATGTTCTGCTGAGACAAGCTCAGTGCAAGATATCCTACACTTTGCCTGCCAGGCAGAGGAAATCAGTAAGATGAGAAAACGCTTCAATGAAAAGAAGTGTATAATGGATTCCACCAAGTCGAAGAGCACATCCTCTTTGACTAAAACTTCTAAAACAAAAGAACCTTCTCCTGAATGGTCTCATGAACAATCCCGGGATCATTCTCAAAAACACAATAAGAACTATCATGATAGCTCTAAATATCCGGGGCCGAGGTATCCTACCAAGGAGCCTCAAAGTCACAGCAATAGTGATTGCCATAACAAAGATCATTGTGATACTCGACATTGCGCATCTGGAGGGAAACCATCCAGACACTCCAGATCCAAATCAGACAAAAGGTCTGATGACAAGAAGACCCCGAATTGTTACAGCTGTGGAGGTCCACACTACTCCACAGGTAAGGGCTGCCCTAAGTATGGACAGCCCAAACTGTTGGCTAAGATGTACACCACTTGAGAAGGACCCCGATCATTCAAGATTGATCCCGAGATGAATGTATCCTGCCTACGCCCTTACCGCCCACCCACTATTCCTGGCCAACAAACTACTCTGCAACCTCCGATAATAGTAGAAGGTGCTCCAGAATATGTAGTTGAAGAAATTCTAGACTCACATCTTTGACAGAACAAATTGGAGTTCTTAATAAAGTGGAAAAACTATACCAACAAAAACAATTCATGGGAGCTTGAAGAGAATTGTAAGCAAGCCTGCAACGTGATCGCCCAATTCTTTAAACATAATCCAAATGCTCCACATCGCATTGCAAGAATGGTGTATGAGGGGATGAGATTCCGGCCTTACCAAAATTTCATGGAGGGGACAGATGCAATATTTTCTTGCCTGGAAGTCGAGGCATAAAAGGGGGGTAATGTTAGGAAACCACCCCATTACCTAATAAAATTTCATTTTCATTTTATTATGTTGAATTACACTATATTATGCCAAATGATGCTACACTTTGATAGCATGAGAATTTTATATCACATGCATCAATATGTACATGCATGTACGAGTGCGTCGGTAACAACAATGTACAATATATGTAACATAGTATATAAACCCTAAATATATGCCTAGGGGACCCCAGTTGTGTTCTCTTAGGTATTCCACCTATGTTTTTGGTGTGAAAGGCCTTTCTCAACCAACTCATCTATTAATAACCACTCGCATCAAAACCATCAGTTCCCCCATCATGCGCGCAGATCCCGACCCCATCTTGTAGAGAGAACCCACACGGTCTTAGCTAGCAGATAGTGGGTGTTGCCCTAACAAGCTCAGTGCAAGATATCCTACACTTTGCCTGCCAGGAAGAGGAAATTGGTAAGATGAGAAAGTGCTTCAACGAAAAGAAGCATATAATGGATTCCACCAAGTTGAAGAGCACATCCTCTTTGACTAAAACTTCTAAAACAAAAGAACCTTCTCCTGAATGGTCTCATGACCAATTCTGGGATCATTCTCAAAAACATGATAAGAACTATTGTGATAGCTCTAAATATCCAGGGTCGAAGTATCCTACCAAGGAGCTTTGAAGTCACGGTGATAGTGATCGCCATAACAAAGATCGTTGTGATACTCAACATCGCGCATCTGGAGGGAAACCATCCAGACACTCCAGATCCAAATCAGACAAAAGGTCTGATGACAAGAAGAACCCAATTTGTTACAGCTGTGGAGGTCCACACTACTCCACAGGTAAGGGCTGCCCTAAGTATGGACAGCCCAAACTGTCGGCTAAGATATACGCCACTTGAGAAGGATCAGCATCTACGGCTGATCCCCAAACCTCCTGTGCTCAACTGAGCAGTGAGCGCAATTTGAGTCCTACCCGGGACTCAGATTCACATTCTGCAATGAATGAGAGACTCACCGCAGCATACAGTGACTCAGAGGATAACTCTCACTCTGAGTATGGGTCTGCCTTGTCAGACATGGACCCTGACAGTTCTCAGTATAGTTCAGAAGGTGAACTGTGCAACTTGGAGTCTGACATTGGGGGTGACACCAGTGAATATTCTGGATCAGAACACTTTGGTGCGATCCGAGAAATCCTTTTGGAGTATGACTCCGACAGATGCCCATCCACCCAGTCAGTGTCTGACTCAGAGGAAGACTCTGAGGATGAGATGGGGAGAAATTCTCCATCATTTTCTGAAAGATTGGGCATCATGATGGACGACCTATTCAAAAACAAGCCACGCTTCAGAGGCATGACCACTTTGAGGAAATCCTCTAAGAAAATAACCCATCCTCCTCGCTCTGAGAAGGACAACAGGTGCTTTGTGGCGAAAATAAAGCTTCATGAACTTGAAGCTTTCATACTCCTTGATTCAGGCTGCACGTCTGATTCGATTTCCCCAGAATTTGCCATGTCAGTGAATCTTAAAGCCCACAAATTGGAAGAACCGGTGCCCTTGCAATTAGGCACTGTTGGAAGCCGTTCGAAGATAAACTTCAGACTATTCACTGATTTTGAAATCAGTGAAATAAAAAACACCCATTATTTCGATGTTGTTAACATCGATAGATATGGCCATTCTAGGCACCGTCTTCATGAGGAAACATGGTATAGTTCTAGACTTCAAACATGACAAAGTATGCATCAAGGGCAAACACCTCGATACCATTATTGAGGGCCCTAACACTTTCAAGCAAGCCCGTTGGCATGCTATGCATCCTCAACCTCCCAAGGATGAGTGACATGAGAGTGGCCACATGGCAACGCAAAAGAAGAAGGACCCAGACAAGCCTGGTCCAAGTTCCACAAAGGTGCAACCTCCGTCTGTTAGACATAGGAATGTTGAAGTGGAGGAAGTAGATGATGTTGACAAACATCGTCGGTCTACACTAAAACCTTCGGACCCCATCCTTTTAGGACCCAAGGACAAACCATTGAGTGACAAAGAAGATGATCTAGAAGAGATCATCTAGGAATTTACTTGGGATAGATTCCCCGAGGGACCCAATTTTGAACCTCCCGGATTCGACCCCTCTATCCCTGCGATACTTCCACCAGATCAGGTCGATGACCTGAACGACATACTCTTTGCAATTTGCAAAGAGCTGGCTGATAAAGCTAGATGCACAGGACCCCTTTCAAAAAAGGACCTTCCACACCTCTGAGAGGAGTGGAAGCAATCTTGTCAGGACATCCTCAATGGAGTTCCTGACAAACTACCTCCTTTAAGGGACATAAACCACCACATCCCATTGGTGGATGAGAAGAAGAAGTATAACTACTATCTTCCAAAGTGTCCCGACTCGATGAGGAAACCCCTCACCAAGAAAATAGCCAAGTACTGCAAAGCAGGCTGGTGGCATCCTTCCTGCGTGGAGCAAGCCGCTCCGATGCTAGTAGCTCCCAAGAAAACTGGGAAACTTCACACTGTGATCAATGCAGTGAAATGTAACGCTAACATGGTGAAAGATGTTACACCGTTTCCTGATCAAGACTTGATTCGTCTTGATGTTGCTTGAGCTAAGTACTGCTTGAAGATTGACCTCTCTGATGCTTATGAGCAGGTCCGAGTTGCCCCAGAAGACATCTGGAAAACTGCCTTCTCGACGGTTCAAGGCATATACGAGAGTCTTGTTATGCAACAAGGCGACTGCAATGCACCCTCAACCTTCCAAAGGTTGATGAACTCTATATTCCGAGATTACATCGGAATCTTCGTCCATGCCTACCTGGATGATATCTTCATGTTCAGCAACACGATTGAAGAACACCAGAAGCATCTGGAGCCCGTGTTTAACAGACTATGTGAGCATTCTCTGTACCTCCATGCAGAGAAATGTGAACTCTACCCTGAAAAGGTAGAGTGTCTCAGTCATATGATTGACAAGCATGGCCTACACGTGGATAGTGACAAAATGGCCCATATATGAGAGTGGAAAGCTTCTCTTAATTATCACGAAGTCCAGCGTTTTCTGGGACTCGTGCAGTATCTGGCACATTTCCTGCCAGATATACACATTGCCGGTGCTGAAGCCTATCGACCCAGATTCACCTGAGCCGATATGGGTGATCTGTGATGCCTCAGTCTTTGGGACTGGAGCGATGTATGGTCAGGGACCTGAGTGGCAAACTTGCCGCCCTGCTGGGTTCCTGTCCAAGAAATTCTCTGACGCTCAAAGGAACTACCGTACCTTTGAGCATGAAATGATTGCCATACTTGAGGCACTCCTCAAGTGGGAAGACAAACTGATCAGTAGATGCATTCATGTCATCACCGATCACCAGGTGCTTGAGCTCTTCCAAACTCAATGCCGACTGTCTGCTAGGCAAACACAATGGATGGAATATCTGTCGTGTTTTGACTTTGACATTCATTATGTCAAAGGCAAATTGAACAAAGTAGCAGACACTCTGTCCCGCTACTACCAATTTGACTCTTGGGACAATGCTCCATTAGTCCAACACTATGTCTCGATCCCAACCACAAGGATCTCCTGTGGGATCGACATCTCAAAATCAAAAATCGACTAATTGAAACTTGTTCCGCTGCTTCCCAGCAGAGACAAGTTAGTGAACAACTCAAAGCTCTTCGAGAATGAGTCAAAGAGCATGAAGCAGCCGCAGCCATAATGACTGCAAATGCGGAAGAAGCAACCATGCCTTCTTCAAAGACCAGCCAATTGCAGGATGATCCTTCAATTTAGCCTGAGAGCCTTACCTGCACATTCACATGTCAGAGTTAGACCCTCTGAACAACAATATCTGAAAGGGATACGTCAACAACAAACACTTCAAGAAGGTTCTTGAAAATCCAAAGGACCACCTGGACTTCCAGACCTGAGACGGTTTCATTTGGAGGAAGAACAGAGCGAAGAGGTCCTTTGCGTCCCCACCTCTACTTCCAAGGGTACAACCTTACATGGTCATATCATCAAACAAGCCCACACATCGGTGGGGCATTTCAGTCCTCTGAAGACATTGGAATACATCCAACATTGGTATTGGTGGCCTCGACTTCAATACGAAGTCGAGAAATACTGTGATTCATGCAAACCTTGCATCTGCTCGAAGGGGGAATACTGCTCCCCTCGAGGCAAGCTGCACTCATTACCAACACCCATGAGACCATGGGAGTCAATTGGAATGGATTTTATTGGACCCTTCCCAGAGTCCAAAGGATTTGACTACCTTTGGGTAATCATTTGTCATCTGTCTTCAATGGTTCACCTAATCAGTACTTTACACTCCCCCCCCCAGTCCGAGTGGACTCCGCTCGGACACACTCGGACACTCGGACTGTCTGAGGACTTCACTCGGACTCTGCTCGGATTCTGCTCGGACACTTGGACTTCACTCGGACTCTGCTCGGACTCTGCTCGGACACTCAGACAACATCAATTGTGCATTTATTTACACCTTTTAAAGTACTGACCAAGTAAAGTCCAAGTTCCAGTCTTAGAGAAAGTCTTATAAGTCTCACAAAATGATGTGTGCACAGCAGGAATTGAACCAACAGCCTTCTGGACTAGCAATCACATGACAACGAAACATGCACACTCTACCACTTAAGCCAAGTAGTCATTTAAAGTTACATACATTATATCTATTTATTACTGAAATCTAATTTGTTATATATCATGAATAGATTATTAAATTGACCCCCTCGCATCTGGGCAAGGGGTAATTAATATGGGTAATTAATACTAAGCCCTCCCCTCGCAAGTTCAAGGGGAGGGGGCCATAATTATCAATTATAAAAATAAATTAAAAACACCCACCACGAGTAGTTGCTCGTGGCGGTGTTCATCTCTCCCTGGGTTGTCCCCTGGCCGTCTTGCTCTCCTGTCCCCATTCTTCTCCCCCCTGAACCACCCCACAAGCAGATGCTTGTAGGCATGGGGTGGGTGTCATCATGGGTGTCCCCACCCTCATCGTTGTCTCCCTTCCCTCTCGTCTCCTTCCCCCTCGTCTCTTTCCCCTCACCTTCCACCCTGCGAGCAGGGGCTCACAGCAGTGGTGGTGGTGGTGTCATCGTCGTCATCATCACTAGTAGTAGTTTGTACCTATAAAAAGTTAGTTAGGATCAAAAAATGAAATGAGAAAAGAAAAAAAACTTACCTATATGACCCAAGAGACGTTGACGTCTCTTGGGTCTCCCCTAATCATCGTCGTTCCACCCGTTGTCCACCCTATGAGCAGTGGCTTGTAGGGCTGGGGCGGGTGCTGTTGTCATTCCCTGCCATTGTCATCATTCCACCCACCATCCACCCCACGAGCAGTTGCTCGTGAGGCTGGAGGTGGGTGGTGTGTCCTGCGTGGTGGGCATGAGTAGCCGTTGTTGTCGTTTCAAAGTTGCACCCATTCCCATGCCACAAGCAGCTGCTCGCGGCAGTGGTTCTGAGTGCTCGTCATCGTCGTCATCAGCAGTACTAGATAATACCTAAAAAAGTTTGTTAGTAACAAAAACAAGAAAAAAAAACTTACCAATGGCCCAAGAGATGTTGTTTGACATCTCTTGGGCCTTTTCTTTGTTTGCTTTGCCTTCCTCTCATTGTTTCCCACTCATCCCCTCGTCATTCCATCTCCCAGTCCCAGTCGTCTCCAGTCATCTCGTTGCATTGTTGTTCCATTTGGCCAGCTGTTGTCTTGCCATTTTGCAGTTGTACCCGTTCCCACCCCGCAAGCAGTTGCTTGCAGCGGTGGTTCTGGGTCCTAGGGTGGTGGCTGTGTCAGCCATTGTCTTGAGGCTGCAGCATCGTTACAACATAGATAAAACCTATCATTAAGGAAAATTCAGTTAGTTAAACACAACAACAAAAAACATGTAAAAAAACACTTACAAGTGATCCAAAATGACAATACTGTCATTTGGGCTCATTCCCATTGTTGGTTATTGGGGTAGGAGGTAAGGAGGAGGCGGCGCCGTTGCCAGCATTGTTGATAACATGGCTGTGTTGATTTGTCATCACAGCCGGGGTGGTACATAGAGAGATATAACTACTTACCTGTAATGATACTTTAGTCTAACTGTTATATTGCTGACTTAATTGTACTTTATCATGTGACTACGAGGGTTCAATCCCTGCAGTAGCTACAGATTTTTCAGTCAATTATATAAGCAACTTGGACAGTCCCAGGACTGTACGAGTGCTGGTCCACTTGGACTCCGCTTGGACGCTTGGACAGTCCAAGGACTCAGCTCAGACTCAGCTCGGACTGGATATTTAGTTTGGCAGGACTTTCAGCCAAAGAAGTCTGAGCAAAGTCCAAGCAAAGTCCTCGGACAGTCCTAGGACAGTCCGAGTGTCCGAGCGGAGTCTGCTCAGATGGGGGGGGGGAGTGTAAAGACCTCCACCTAATCCCAGTGAACATGACGATGACCACATCACAACTATCTCCCATCTTCATGAAGGAGATTGTCCGTTTGCATGGACTACCTGGCTCGATCATTTGCGATCGAGACTCTAAACTCACATCCAAATGGTGGCGTAAAATCCACCGTATCTTGGACGTCAAATTACTGATGTCCACTTCATTCCATCCTCAGATGGATGGAATAACAGAACACACAAATCATTCAATTGCTCAGATTCTCCGAGTGTTCATTGCATCCAATCAAAAGGATTGGGTAAAGTTCCTCTCTCTCGTAGAGTTTGCCATAAACTCTACAATTAACAGAGCAATGGGGATGGCCCCATTTGAAATCAACTATGGATTCTTGCCTCATATGAAGAACTTCCTTCTACAGAACGCATTCCTCCCAGAGTGCATACTTTTGCAATGACTGCACTGCAAAACATGGCCATGGCCCATGATAGTATCATCGCTGAAAGAGTCTTTCAATGACACTATGCAAACAAGCATCGGCGCAAGGAGCCCGATGTCAAACAAGGAGACCTTGTTTACCTCTCCACAAAGAACCTTGCATTAACAAAGGGACGCGCAAGTAAACTGCTACCTAAATTTGTAGGACCCTACAAGGTCCTACAAGCTTTGCCTGAGACATCCAACTATGTGTTGGATCTTCCTACAGAACTGAAATGCCAGCATATACACCAGTGTTTCCATGTGAGCCTACTAAGGCCTCACCATCCTAACGACGATGCATTGTTTCCCAACAGGCGTTATCCTGACGCATATGACTTCGGTGCCCCAGATGACACTGAATGGTACATCAAAGAGATCACGGCACACAAGTGGTGTGGCCATACCATCCAGTTTGAAGTTAGGTGGAGTATGGGAGACACCACTTGGGAACCTTTAGCGAACTGCAATGATCTTGCAGCCCTAGATGCTTATCTGGCACTGATGGGTGCCAGAGACTGGCAAGAATTGCCCAAATGCACAGGAACTCCTGCACGTTGACGGACATAACAACTTGGAAATTTCCAAGTCACATTGGGGGTGTGCCTTGCCCAATGGATTTCACACTCCGCAACTTTACATCATGCAGAGTTTCAATTGTTTTTTTTCTTCATCGCTTGGTACACTTACCATGGTGAGTTTTCCTCCAGACAAAGATGACCCCATGGGGGGTGATCACAATGACAGACCTGGCCACACATGTGAGATGGGCCCTAGTGGCCAGTCTCAAAGGGGGAAGGAGAAGCAGAGAGAGCTTGAGCCCACTGGCTTGAGCAGCAACACCCAACACCATCGCTCGCCAAGCCCTGGCAAGATCAAAGGAGCCATCAGCTCTAGCAGACGTTCTGCTAGAGAAGAACAAAACCAGTGAGCTGGTGTGGGCACCAGCTCTTCCACTGCTGGAAATTGGAAGATTGATGGTGAAGGCATCATCCTTCACTGAGGCACTTGCGACACTTGCAAGAGCTATGCTTTACATGTGTACACCCACGTGTATGACCACAATGATGAATATTTCAATGCGAGAGATCGTCGAAATTCGAGTATTAACTCTGGTGCTCTTGCCAGAGCTGAACATGTTTATAATGAATATGAAAAAGATATTGCTGCCCTCCAGGAGACCATCCGGAACCTGGAGGATGAGAATGAGCACCTGCATGAGCAGCTTGATGGATGTTCATCCAAGCGAGCTCATACTCGTGAACCCTCTCCTCACCCTGAGAGGCCCCAGGGTACTTTGTATGCCAGTGCAGCCTCTTGGCCTGCACCACCTCCTGCTCCCCACCCTGTCAGGACTTCAATATGAACGAGGTCTTCCCACCTCTTCCCAACCTTCCAACCCTGAGATATACATTCTCAGGCCCTGATGTTCCCAGGATGAATGTGGGTGCAATTCATGCACCGACACCTGTACCAGTGGTGATCCCACCCCGGTACACTGCTGGACGAACAGAGGGTCTCCCTCCAACACGTCAGGGGACAACTCCTGCTTCATCAACAGATTCCTTCAGGGCTATCCCCTGAAGCTAAACTACTTCTCTACCTTTGTACTCTGGAGGTACTAGCCACGACTGTACTGACAGATTCAAGAGCATGAATGCCTCCCACTGTCCCCCATGCGCTGTTGGCAGCCCATGCCAATCAGCACCAATTCAACTTCCCTCCAGGACATTGTATGACACCTCACTACCATGGGAGTCTCAGACGAGGAAGTCCGAGAAGGTTCTCACTATGCCATCGGCTGGCTTACAGCGATGGCTACTGCCAACTCCTCCCATTTGGAAGAGTCTTCTACTGCTGCCGATATCGTAAGACATCTGTAGCAACATTCCAATACCTGTTCAGAGGATGCTCCTCTGATGAAGGCCTTGAAGAGAGCAAGGAGAGTTGCCGCCGGCATCCCTTCAGATGGGCACAAGAAGCCCATTAGCAAACTCACTCCCATCACATCTACCAAGCCATGAAAAATTAGAGACTCTGACAACAACGGTGATTCCACCGACTCCATCTCTTCATCCAATGATGAAACGTTCACCATCGACAAGGACCATTTCCCTCTTGATGAAGGGCAGACGACGGACACCTCCACTCTGGGGAACACCCCAGAGACCCCCATATCCCAATTGTCTTCATTGGCATTGAACAACAAAATGACCCTACTTTCCTCCGTGCCCGATTACGAGCATGAAGTACCCATACCTACCACCCCGGAGGAAGTTAGATGTATGTTAGTTGATGCCAACCTCCCCAAATCCTCGTTGACCCTCAATGAGTCCCACATATCATTGTTGAGTCTCGATGATACCCACATCCCCAATGACCCTACTAAATAAGGTCATCACATTTTTTAATAAACAAATGAATTGATTCCTTTCGTCGTACCCTGACGATACCCACATACCAGACGATGCTGTCTTTGAGATCGTGTATTTACTCAAAACATTATGCTTCTCCCCTGGATGAAGCCTAAGGGGGAGGGTGTGGTGACCCAGGGCTTGACCCTGCATTTGTATATATTATATTTCTTTGCTATTGACCTGGCTGGCCCCTATAAAGGGACCAGCCTTCTATTTACATAAGCAATCTCTTTACTACCACCTCGAGTACACACGATAAATATACGTTAGTCGTGTTTAGCTCCTGTGTAATATTAAGGGACCCCCCTATGACTCATTACATTTGGTCTGGAGTTACCAGTGTTATTACTGGGACAATGATAATTCCCTTGGGAGTTTTCATGATGGTTATCATTTCAGTAAGTTTTCCAGTGTTCCTCACGTCGATGATTGTTCCATGAGGGTTTACCATTCCTATTGCTATTATTCTCATAGGGAGTTGTTTCATTCCATCTGTTCCTAGGGAAACTGGAGACGGAATTGTTACCATGGGTGGAAGGATGCCAAGTTTGGCAGCCTACACTAGACTTAGGTTTACTAAAAGACGGGCTCAAATTATCTTCATTGCATGGAAGTAGGAACCATAAGTTACTACAAATAAAAGAATAGGAAGTTACTATACCTTCATTGCATGGAAGTAGGAACAAAGGTTAAGGAATAAAAAATAAGTAATATATAAGTAGTGCTTGAAAGTCCAGTCTAGTCCCAGTCCTATAATATTTAAAATTCTACATAACCGCAGACCGAACCACTCAGAACTGGTTCTGAGCGGTCCATCTGCAGTTCTCAACCGGTTTTGACCAGTTCTACAAATTATATACCAACTATTTTTTGTAACTAAGATACATACAGAAAAAAGAACAAAATTAAAAGACAAGGAAACAAGTCCACCCACGAGCAGTGGCTTGCAAGGCTGGACGGCGGTGTTGGGGATGACTCATCAGTAGAAAATGACCCCTCTGTCTCACATTTCGAGTGAGGGAGGGGTGGGTGTTGCATTGTTGCCGTCTCATGGTCCCTGTTTATACTCGTTGTCATCCCCAATCGTCATCGTTCATTGTTGAAGTCCTCTGCTCACCATTCATTGTTGTTGTCCCCTACTCATCATTCATCGTTGTCATTGTCCCCTGTTTGTCCCCCATTCATTGTCATCCCATCATCATCGTTCCCAGTTCATTGTCGCTCCATTATCCACCCCACAAGCAGAGGCTCGTGGCAGTAGACAGCGCCGTCATAGTCATAAATATAAATATAGTACCTAAAAACAAACAAAAATGGTAGTTAGATATGTAAAAGACGAAATGATAAACTTACCTGGGCCCAAACAATGTCTTTCATCATTTGGACCCTGTTCCACCGAGAAAGTTGTGAGTGCATTGCGGGGTTGTGGCAATGCAGTACAAATAAGTATAAACATATAAACAAAACATGTAAACGCATCAAAAACACGTAAACAAAAGTGCGTGACCATGCAAATACATACAAATAGTCTGTAATATTTAAATGGCTCGCATTTCCATGCTTTCCCTTGGGTGTGCCCCACTTTTTATGTATATACAAGTTCAATAGATATATTTACAACTACATACACTTAGGACTAAGGGTTCAGTTCGAGACCAGTTCTAACTGGTCTTGAATGGTTTTGCTGTTTGTCTCGAGATCAGCAAACTGCAGACTGAACTGGTACTGTAACCGACAGGACCATGACAACAGGTCCGGTTACATTGGTTATGGTTCGGTTCAGTCTCAGTTATTTTTCGGTCTGCGTGACTGGACCTTCAAGTACTATATATAAGAAAAAGATTGACCATGTAAGTAAAAGGCTGCATCAAACATAGTGTGTGATTTGGGAAGGCCGCATTGGGCATAGTCACAAAATAGGAAGGTACCGCATCAATAGGATAATGTTGGCACTGCTGGATGTGGATAGAAGGGTACTAAGGATGTATGGTGCCATTGCCAGGATGCATGTCGCTGGTTGTTGTTGTCATATTTGCTGGTGGCTGTGCTGGCAGCAAGGTTGTGTCAGCAATGTGTGTGGCTGTGTCAGCGCCATGGGAGTGTGTTGGTGGCATAGGGTGGCCATAACTCACTGTAACACAGACATTGGTATATCTGGTGTTGGTGAGTTGTTTATGCACCATAGGTGGCTGTGCCGGTGGCAAGGGTGGTTGTGTCGGCGATGTGTGTGGCTGTGCCGGTGCCATGGAAGTGTTTAATGGTGGTGTAGTAATGTAACACAGACATTGGTATGTCTGGTGTTGGTGAGTTGTTTATGCGCCATAGGTGGCTGTGTCAGCAGCGAGGGTGGTTGTGTCGGCAATGTGTGTGGTGTGCCAGCACCATGGAAGTGTGTAATGGCAGCGTAGGTAAATTAACTTGTCGTAATGTCATGAGTCTGTGGGGCCAGACTTACAATGGGTGTCAAATGTAACACGACGCTCACGTCTATCAGATACTTCCTCCGACAATTCAATAACCTGTGCAGCATGCTTTATTTCTTCCCATGAGGATACTTTGGGGTTATACTCATCACGCCATAGTCCTTTCTGCTGTAATTTACCCTCCCCCACCTATTCCGGTTGGAGTCCAGTTATTCCAGTTGGAGTCCAATTATTCTGGTTGGAGTCCAGTTATTCCAGTCAGAGTCCAGTTATTCTGGTCAGAGTCCAGTTATTCCAGTCAGAGTCCAGTTATTCCGGTTGGAGTCCAGTTATTCCGGTTATTCTGACCAGATTCTGGTTACTCCAGATGCTCAACTTAGAGTATATACCCTAATGGATAGTCAAATTTCAAGTCTTAAGTTGTCAAAGTGCCTACAAAATATATTTGTGCAGAGTAAGGATTGAACTCAAAACATCTTGATTAGAGTGATCACATGACAAACCAAACATGTGTGCTTAACCATTTGAGCCACAGGAGAATTATTAGATAGTAATATAATGTTTATTCATGACACTCTAATTTTTTTTGGAGTAGTGAAAGATCAAAAATTTTTAATTAACCACATCCCTCACATTGAATGCGAGGGAGTGGGGATGATTGTGATTACATAGATAAACAAAAAATCCTCCCTCTCACAAGATGCAAGAGGGAGTTTTATTTATATACATAAAAAGCTAACCCCTCGCGCCGAATGCGAGGGGGGAGGTAAAAACATGAAGAAAAAAATCCCTCCCCCACACAAAATGGGGGAGGGGTGGCACAATACTAATAAATAATTAAAAGTACAAAAAAAATCCCTCCCCACACAAAGTGCGGGGGAGGGGGAGGGGATGTGACCCCACTGTTGTCTGTCCTTCCACCCACGTTCCACCCCACGAGCAGTTGCTCATGAGGCTGGGGGTGGGTGGTGTGTCATTGTCATCTCCTGTCCCTGCACCTGGGTGTCATTCCACCCACGATCCACCCCACGAGCAGTTGCTCATGAGGCTGGGGGTGGGTGGCTTGTCGTCGTTCATCGCTGTTGTCCCCTGTCTGGATTTCTGTTTTTTTCTTTTTTTTTTGGGGGGGGGGGGGGTTTGGGTGCGTCAGTGCGACATGGCACGAGTACAGAGGTTGGTGGGTGCTTACTAGGCAGGTACCCCCCTTCCAGGGTCTCCTGGCATCCCTCTGCACCCTCCTAGCCAGTGTCGACAGCCTCACATCCCATTTGAATGGGGAGGAGGGGATCAGGTGGGCGTGGGTGTGGGTTGCGCATTTTTCGTCGTGGCAGGTCGTCCCCAGTAGTATACAACCTAAAAAGCAATAAATCACAATCAGTTTAGTTTATAAAAACAAAAAGCAAATGAAAAAAACTCACATAGGGCCCAAACGATGTGATCTGTGTCGTTTGGGCCCATGTTGGCTCGTTTGCGGGTGGTGGCATCGTTACTAGTAGATTATAACCTAGAAAACTAAAAAAATGAGTTAGTTAGTTTATTAAAACAAAAACCAAACAAAAAAAACTTATGTATGGCCCAAACGACGCGATCTGTGTCGTTTGGGCCTGTGTTGGCTCGTTTGCGAGTGGTGGCATCATTGCCAGTAGATTATAACCTAGAAAGCTAAAAAAAAGGTTAGTTAGTTTATAAAAACAAAAAGCAAATGAAAAAAACCTTACTTAGGGCCCAAACGACGTGATCTGCATTGTTTGGGCCTGTGTTCTGTCCAATCATGTCATTTGGGCCCATGTTATGTCTGGCAGTCGAGTAGAACCTATAAAACAAATGAAACAAGTTAGTTAGTATGAAAAAACAAGAAGCAAATGAAAAAAAACATACTTAGGCCCCAAATGATGCGATCTGCATCGTTTGGGCCCGCATTCCATCCGGTTGGCTTGTTTGAAGGTGGTGGTGATGGTGGCAATGGGCATGGGAGTGGTGGTGGTGGGTGCGCATGCAGTGGTGGTGGTAGAGTGGAGAGGAGGAGGAGGCAGCATTGGCGACAGTGGTGGTGGTGGTTGTGAGCTGGCAGTCATGTGTCACGTGTCATGCATATGCATACTTATTAATTATTCTGTTAATGGCTGTGATTAACTACGTACCTTGGTTGGGTAATAAAAGTATTAAATGTATGCCCAAGAATAATTGCTTGGTAGCTCAGTGGTTAAGCATGCTGTTATGTATGCAGACCCAAGGTCGAGTGTTCAATTCTTGATGTGTGTCGAACTTTTATTTGGGAAAGCACGTGCATTCCAGTTATTCCTGTTATTCTGGTTGTGATGAGTCTGGTCAGATTCCGGGGATTCCGGCTGTAAATTGGATCCTTATTCCGACCAGAATTGTGCTGCATAGGGAAAACTACATACAAAAAAAATTCCACTGGATTCCAGAAATTCCAGAAATTCCAGCCAGACGAACCGGAATCCAACTGGAATAGGTGGGGGAGTGTAAAGTACTCCCTTTCTGGATCACAGGTTGAAATCCATCCCATAGGCATACAACTTTCTCTCGTTCGTCTACAAGTCCAATCATGTTGATTATCTCTTCTAGCTCATAGATGAATTCCAATACAGTCTTTGAATTCTGGACACATTTACAGAGCCTTTCTCTTTGCTTCATACAGTAATTGATAGGAAAACAGTAATTAAATAACTCTTCAAAAAACTGTTTCAAACTCCAATCATAAGCATTCATGGCTACCTTCTGAGTGTAGAAGTCATAAGCTTTGCCTTTCAAATAATATGAGAGTACAAAAACCCTTTGTCATATGAACATGACCCAAAACGACATAGTCAGTTCCCTCAGTTATGAATCAGTGGTAACTGCAAGCATCAGCTGCACCATCATAATCCAATGGCACAAGCGGCTTCAGCAATGTTTTGTGTTTCGGTTTTGATGGCCTCGATCGAGTTGATTGAGATCACATTTGGCAGTGTTTTCTTCCTTCTCCACTAGTTCCACTTTCAGGGTCAGAGGAATTTGTAGACTCAGAGGAACTGGATGAACTATCAGATGGGTCTGAAGGTAAGTGTTCATTTTCTTCAATATGGCTCATTGCTTGACCCAGAAAACTTCTAGGGGCAATTTGAGACAAAGGCTGTATATCCAAGCTTCGTCGTTCCTGGCAAATGTTCAGTCATCGATGACCCTTTATGGCATTCGCTACTCAATTCATCAAAGCATCTGACATTGGTGTAAACTTGGTTTTGGAGGGTTTTTCTTTAGCTGCAGCAGGGGCACTCGCTTTTGGTGCATCTTCATCCATTACACTCTCAACTTGAGCTTTATGATTGGAATCTTTCTGATGAGGAGTCTTCCCCTTAACATGCTTAGATTCCTTATGTTGGTCCTGGTCTCGGATTTCATTCCAAGTTTTTATCGCCTCTCTTTGGGCATTCACATCCAATTTGGATGGTTCAATTCTCAAGGTTCCCCAATTTTTAGGGTCTATTCCTCTTCCTTTCGAGCGTCCCTCACCCCTCAAAGATTCATCCCCATTGTTATCAAAGTGCACTTTCTCATAACGATGATCAATTCTTTCTCGTTCTTCAGTGGTCAAATTCTGTTCAGCTTTTTTAACTGCAATTTCTTGTTCAGATATCAAAATGTTTCCTCTCAAAAACTTAGTAGTTCCAGTATCAGAATGATGACGTCTTTGGGCACCTTTGGACTCAACTAAAGTCCAAGGTTCATTATTGTTAGTCTCCTCATCAGGAGAATTTTCAGTCATTACTCGAGTGGAAGAGAATAAAGGTGAATTGTCATTGAAAGCT
The DNA here is from genome assembly GCA_026075535.2 of Tricholoma matsutake. Classification (NCBI taxonomy): domain Eukaryota; kingdom Fungi; phylum Basidiomycota; class Agaricomycetes; order Agaricales; family Tricholomataceae; genus Tricholoma; species Tricholoma matsutake. The sequence continues at coordinate 6,552,191 of AP026543.1, read as the reverse complement.
TGGTCTACCTGAGATGAGAAGCTTTCAAGATAAGGTGTAATTGGAGCTGAATGGATCTCCAAAATACCCACTGATAGGTCCACCTTGTCGTTCAAGCTCGGAAAACACATCTACGATCATTGTCAAAGCTCTACGAACCCATACAAACCCTTCCAAAGCTCTACGATCCCCTCTGAAGCTCTACAAACCTCTACAAAGTCACGAGAATGCTTTGAAATTCTTTGCAATGCTTCGAAACTCTTTGCAACACCTCGAAATTCTTCATATGCCTTTGGCCACCATAATACAATTCCCCCGACCTTCGTACAGCTCAGGATATACACTTGGAACATCGTCGATGGGTTCCGAACCAGTTTCAAGCAATATCGCAGCAATATCGGCCTTCGAACAGGTCCAATATTTCCTCGACCAACTTCGAAAATCATCGAGCATTGAAAATCAACATCAGACAATATATTACTATCTGAATAATTATCGCACACAGGCCAGACATATCCCCTACCATTGTTGAACAATATCGCACTGATATCAGGTCACAAACAAAGTCTGAAGAATCTTTGAAAATCTTCGAAAAACATCGTCGGACACAGTATTTCCTGTTTGAACAATCTTCGGACACATACTGGACACATGGGACACTATATCGAGTATATCGAACACATTTCGACTGCATGTGCATGCATACAATCTGCTCGAAGCAGTTTCCAATCTTTTATTCAATTTATAACAAGGACAGTCCGCTTTTAGCTATTCTTTCTTATTATTTCTTCATCATGTGTTATATTCACCCTTCTAGGCTCGCTTTATTGTTCTGATATACTTATATTGTCTTTGGCCTCAAGTTTTCCACATGTTTGCCTCATGTTCTCTAGCCTTTTTAGGTACTTTCTTTATTTTATATAAAAAGATGTACTAGATACAAAGAAAAACAAGAAAGTCGTCGTCTTCCTCCCAGATCACAGTGATTTGAGAGTACAGTTTAGTCTTATTCAGTCTGAAGTTTGGTGTTTTATGCTAAACTTGCTCAAAATTCCTCAAAATTCCTCACATTATGCTATTTTTGCTCTCGCTTCCCTTGATTAGCCTTTTCTTCACTTCTACTACTCGTCTAGTCCTCCGATCTTGCATCCAAACACATCTGCACACTCGAAATTCCTTGAAACTTCTTCAAAAAATATCGCGACATCTCGAAAATCATTGCAAGTCCTCAAAAATCATCGCAATGTCTCACAAATCATTGCAACCCCTCGAAAATCATTGCAAGTCCTCAAAACACATTCCTTTAACTTCGAACTGCTTCAACAAGCAGTTGTTTTATGACTATTTGATGGTTGGTCTGACAGGTGACATCTAGAGGGCCTCGCATCCTTCCTCTGACTCGTGTTATACCATCCAAAGCCATTTTGTGGGTTTTGTTTGGGTTTCCAGGTTGAGCATCATCACTGTGTCCAGCTGGGTATCATCATGCCAACTAGCAGCAGAGGATGGTCTAGTCACAACCACATCACTATACAAGTGAGGACTAACACCTCAGTCAATAGGAAAGGTCTGCTTGTTACGCGCTGTAGTGGCCTCGTCTACTACTGCCCCAGAAGTCAAAGTGAGGGGCAAATGAGCCACCCCTGACTCAAGGTTAGTTGTACCAGCAGAACTAGATGGTATCTCACCTGGAATTGGTGCAGCCACATATTTGCGGGCCAAATGGTTACAAAGTGGGTAACAAGTTTCAGACATAATGAGGTGTCAATATAGGTGAAGTGTAGAAAAGTTGTTGCAAAGGTGTTGCCTAGCAGTGAGAGCCTCAGTTGATCAGACTAAGAGATCCAGATGCGAAGCGAGCAGAAGTTCAGTAGTAGTAAAGTTTTGAGTGAGTAGACTGTCAAAAATATGTGATATAAGCATGACAAATCATGGTTCTAGCACACAAAATTCTAAGGTCACTCAATAGACAGTTTAATAGGCTTGGAAATTTTCTACCCTACTAGTTACAAAACTGCTCATTTATATAAGTAGGAATTCAGGCATGTCGGGTATCTAAATAAAGAGTCCAGCTCGTTGTCAAGTAGTAAGCAGCAAGGGATTGGAAGATAAGTCATCGTGTGAGAAGAGATAGGATAAAAGAAAAGGAAAGAAACCATAGAGACAAAATAAATGAAATAATGGAACGGAAAGATGAAAAGGAAAATACTGGAGCGTGCATCACCTGGATCATGCTATCCTTACAGATCGGACACACCTCAAAATGCTCACCCAATCAATTACTGCAAAGTACCTTGTTTTGCCCATTACTCCCTTGTTCTTCCATGGATTCCCTTGCAGTCAATCTTATCCCCATGCAAACCATTTTCCTCTATCTATCTCTGCCCTCTAATCAATGGTGCGTTGTTTCACTGCCAACATATTTCAAGATTATTACTATTTTTGGAACACCTGATTCAACCTGCTCTCTGGTGCATAGCTCAGCCTCTCCTGCTATGTGGACTGTCTCTAGCTCAAGGGAACCTCATATAATACCATATTATGCACTATTTTTAATACTACATTGAAAACATGAAGTGCTGTTGGCCTTGGGTGAGTGACTGACATCTAGCTCAATACATTGACTTTCCACTTCTTTTCTGTAGACTTATGTACTGCACCAAGGTGTCAAATCCACTCCTAGTACACTGGTATACCTGTATAGAAGGCCACTAGTGAATCCCATGAGATGGAATGGAGTAGCAAGAACATTAGGTGAGTAGGTGAAGATCCTACCTTGTAGGATGAAATATTGACTATTTGGATCGCTTGTGGGCTATAAATTAAGGGTAATGGACTACTCCGACCACCTATGAGAAGTTTTGGATGACAGGTAAGTTGTGTGATTCATGGTGAGCAAAATTCACCTCTGTTGATGGGGAACCCATGCTCTGGTGAGCCAGGATCTTCCCCCCTGCTATCCCCTTTTCTGACCCTCATTCTACTTTACAACTAGGCCTGATGAAGTTGGTCCATGCTGATGGCATATCGGAACCCATTCAGGAATTGAAGAAAGCGAATGTTTTAGTGCCACAGATTTTACAGGGAAGACATATCTCCTCCTGAGTACATATTCTTTTTTCTGTCTATACTGACAACTGTAGAGCCTTAAGGGGCTCTATCAGGTCATCTATCAGGACAATTATACTCTCTTACAATGTGCATTTTATCAGGGGAAGGCCTAGGGATGCAGGTAAGTGACAACACCCCACCCTCCCCATACAGATGCACTGACAGAGAGCACCTTATCCCCAGCTCTCCCAACATCAATCCTCACCTCTACATACATCCCTCTACCCTTTACATACATTTTTTTCAGCTGTAGAGGGTGTATAAGCCCAGTAGATGGCACCTCCTCCCCTCATTCTGTCACTTCTCCACATTTTACCCCTTCCCATCTCATGCAGCACCCTTTACAGTCATGTATATAGTTATAAATATGAATATATAGCATATACATGCATTACAGACCCCCTTAATGAATAGAATAGACCCCTCCCTCCTCTCCACCAGGGAGAGTGCTTGTTATGGGCTAAATATAACTGTAAAAGTAGAAACAACTGTTTATTAACACTATATATACAAACATAAGTGTTATCTACCAAAAAAAGCGAAGGGAAAGGGTCAAGAAAGAGTGAAATAGCCTGCTCATCATCGGGAATGATGAGCACGATGTTAGCTGAGCTGTGGCGCACATTGATGAACCGTGGGAGATGGTGATCAGTTGATCAAGGTGGGAACTGGCAGTGGGAAGTGTCTGATGGTGTCCCGCACATTCCCGAGGTGATGCTTATGTGAGTGTAGTATGTAGACTTACCTTGTTGAAGTGTAAATGTGAGCTGGGGAGAGAGATAATGCTGGTGTCAGGTTTTGATGGAAATGAGTATAACTATAGTGAGTCAGGGACGGGATCACCCACTATTATTAGGCTGGGTTTGTGGGAAAGCCAGGTGCAAGTGAGCAAGATGTGACCATACCCCCTTTCCCCCAGAACCACACCAGTCACATCAGGAGAGTGCTGGAAGTGTGGCATGCTCAGACAGATGGGCCCTAGCTGTGAGAATCCCACCCCAATCCCAGGTTTCAAAAGCCACTGGAGATCCATTGCTGCATCTAGTAAACACAGCTGTCCACCGGCTGCAATGTGGAACATCAATTTTGTCAATGAAGTCAGTCAGTGGACCTCAAGGGAGGAATACAACCAACAAGTGATTGTGAACTACTTGGCTAGTCAGGGAAAGGGGCAGGGGTTGTCAGTGTAGAATGAGAGGTTCCACTGACAACCCGAGGAAATGAGTACAGCAGCAGAGGAGTGGTCCTTGGGTGTAAGAAGGCGTCATCCAAGGACAATGAAATGCCATCAAGCGCAAGGTTTACCATAGAGCCAGAGGACAAACTCTCACTTATGGATGCGAATAGTAAACCAAACCAGACACCACCATGTACCCAGTACAAGCAGAATCACATATTGTTGATCTGTGCAGCATGGAGAGTGACAACAAAGAGACGAGAACCATACCATTCCAACACACAGTCAAGCTACATGGACCACGGGGAGAGATTGTGAGGCTAAACAGCACCTTTGATGATGGAGCAATGATGAATGGTGTCAATCTGCAGATGTTCCAAACTGTCAAGCACTGCCTTGAAATCCTCAGAAAGTCAAACTGTATCATGTGTATGGCTGACAGTAGGCTGGTACCTTCCGCTGGATGGACAGGGAGTGTCACAGCAGGAGATGTCTCACATGGAGGCACCTTCGAAGTCTTTGATAGCAATGGGGCCTGGTCAGTGCTGTTTGGGAAACCCCTCCTGAAGCAGTTCAAAGTGGTGCATGACTATGACCTAGATGTCATAAGGATTCCCAAAGGTGACAAGTGGGTCGTGCTACAGAATCGGCACCAGCCTGAAGGAAGAACACAGTCACCGCTCCCAAGGAACAGCAGCTCCAGTAATGATAAGCACATTAGCTTCAAGGGGGATCACTGTGCGTCCCCCATGAGGCAAGTCTTACACAATCAACAGAGTAGAAAACCCATTGATGTAGCAGTAAGCCAGACAGCCCTGCCAATTATGGAAGGCCAAAACATTGAAGAGTGCATTAACTCCAAGGGGGATCACTGCGCATCCCCCTTGAGGCAAGTCTTCCAACATGATAACTGCATTGGTGAACCAGTTGATGAGGCAATAATTGGGCAAATAGAACACCACAACAAGCTTGAAGTACCACAAGCTCAGCACCCACTCACACAGGATGGGAACAAGAGACGCACAAAGGTCAAATGCACCAAGTGGTGAGTAGCCAATGGGTTCAACAAAAAGAGGTCTTGAACAGACTGAGCAGCAGCAAAACACAAAAGATTAGGGAAACCACCATGACCAAAGCCCAAAAATGAGGACAACATATGGAACATTAGCTCAAAGGAACATGACACCAATGCTGGCATGGAGCAAAAGATGCTTCCAGGGAAGCTGTGTTCACCCGGTTGTCAGACCCATTCAAAGTCAAACATGTGAATGCAGTGCTCTCAGAACTAACCATAGGTGATGACTTAACTGAGGAACAATGCATAAGCATTGATAATTTACTCTGTGAGTTCACTAACTGCTTTGCGCTATTGATGAGTGAGGTAATGGTAGTAGCAGGGGCTACACATAACCTGAATATACCTGAAGGCAAAACATTCAAAAATAAGGTAAATCAACATCCTCTCAGTGGGCCTCAAAAGGAATATTTCAATGGTGTGCTCAACAAGATGTTAGAAGCAGGTATAATTGCCCCAATCAACCATAGTGAGGTAAAGTGTTGTGGTGCGACTTCCTTGGCAAAGAAAGCACATGAAGGCACAGGTCTAAACATAGAGGAGCTGCAACACTGAGTCAATGACAAATGTTTTACTGCTGGAATACATTCAGCCTTCAAAGACCTTCCTCCAAAAGTTTCTCAACAGCCAGACATAGCACCAGAAGAAACACAAACCAAGTGGTGAGTGTGCCAAAACTTTGCTGAACTGAACAAAGTAACACAGGTACCCCTCATGCCTCAAGGAGACATACAGGCCAAGCAACAGTGCCTGAAGTGGCCACCGATGGGTAAATACATTTGACTTTGCAGCAGGGTTCTACACTTGTGAAATCAGCCCAGAGAACCAGCCATACATATGTTTCTATGTGGAAGGAAGGGGGTACTTCTGCCAGTACTTTACACTCCCCCCCCCAGTCCAAGCAGACTCTGCTTGGACACACTCAGACACTTGGACACTGCTCAGACTCTGCTCAGACACTTGGACTTCACTCAGACTCTGCTCGGACTCTGCTCGGACACTTGGACTGTCTGAGTTGTCCGAGTAAAGTCTGAGTAAAGTCCAAGGACTGCACTTGGACTTTGCTCGGATAACATCAATTGTGCATTTATTTACACCTTTTAAAGTACTGACCAAGTAAAGTCCGAGTTCCAGTCTTAGAGAAAGTCTTATAAGTCTCACAAAATGATGTGTGCACAGCAGGAATTGAACCAACAGCCTTCTGGACTAGCAATCACATGACAATGAAACATGCACACTCTACCACTTAAGCCAAGTAGTCATTTAAAGTTACATACATTATATCTATTTATTACTGAAATCTAATTTGTTATATATCATGAATAGATTATTAAATTGACCCCCTCGCATCTGGGCGAGGGGTAATTAATATGGGTAATTAATACTAAGCCCTCCCCTCGCAAGCTCAATGGGAGGGGGCTGTAATTATCAATTATAAAAATAAATTAAAAACACCCACCATGAGCAGTTGCTCATGGCGGCGTTCGTCTCTCCCTGGGTTGTCCCCTGGCCATCTCGCTCTCCTGTCCCCATTCTTCTCCCCCCCGAACCACCCCACAAGCAGATGCTCATAGGCATGGGGCGGGTGTCATCATGGGTGTCCCCACCCTCATCGTCATCTCCCTTCCCTCTTGTCTCCCTTCCCTCTCATCTCCCTTCCCTCTCATCTCCCTTCCCTCTTGTCTCCCTTCCCTCTCATCTCCCTTCCCTCTTGTCTCCCTTCCCTCTTGTCTCCCTTCCCTCTCATCTCCCTTCCCTCTTGTCTCCCTTCCCTCTTGTCTCCCTTCCCTCTCATCTCCTTCCCCCTCGTCTCTTCCCCCTCACCTTCCACCCTGCAAGCAGGGGCTCACAGCAGTGGTGGTGGTGGTGTCATCATTGTTGTCATCACTAGTAGTAGTTTGTACCTATAAAAAGTTAGTTAGGATCAAAAAATGAAATGAGAAAAGAAAAAAAACTTACCTATAGGACCCAAGAGACGTTGACATATCTTGGGTCTCCCCTAATCGTCATTGTTCCACCCATTGTCCACCCTATGAGCAGTGGCTCATAGGGCTGGGGCGGGTGCTGTCATCATTCTCTGCCATCATCGTCATTCCACCCACCATCCACCCCACGAGCAGTTGCTCGTGAGGCTGGAGGCAGGTGGTGTGTCCTGCATAGTGGGCATGAGTAGCCATTGTTGTCATTTCGAAGTTGCACCCATTCCCACCCCACAAGCAGCTGCTCACGGCAGTGGTTCTGAGTGCTCATTGTCGTCGTCATCAGCAGTACTAGATAATACCTAAAAAAGTTCATTAGTAACAAAAACAAGAAAAAAAAACTTACCAATGGCCCAAGAGACGTTGTTTGACGTCTCTTGGGCCTTTTCTTTGTTTGCTTTGCCTTCCTTTCATTGTTTCCCACTCGTCCCCTCATCATTCCATCTCCCAATCCCAGTCACCTCCAGTCGTCTTGTTGCATTGTCGTTCCATTTGGCCAAGTCGGCATCACCATTGTCTTGCCATTGTCTTGCCATTTTGCAGTTGTACCCATTCCCACCCTGCAAGCAGTTGCTTGCAGCGGTGGTTCTGGGTCCTAGGGTGGTGGCTGTGTCAGCCATTGTCATGGATTTGAGGCTGCAGCATCGTTATAACATAGATAAAACCTATGATTAAAGAAATTTCAGTTAGTTAAACAAAAGAGCAAAGATTATGTAAAAAAACACTTACAAGTGAGCCCAAACGACAATGCCGTCGTTTGGGCTCATTCCCATTGTTGGTTATTGGGGTAGGAAGTAAGGAGGAGGCGGCGCCATTGCCAGCGTTGTTGATGATGCAGCTGTGTTGATTTGTCATCACAGCCAGGGCGGTACGTAGAGAGATATAACTACTTACCTGTAATGATGCTTTAGTCTAACTGTTATACTGCTGACTTAATTGTACTTTATCATGTGACTAGGAGGGTTCAATCCCTGCAGTAGCTACAGATTTTTCAGTCAATTATATAAGCAACTTGGACAGTCCTAGGACTGTACGAGTGCTGGTCCACTCGGATGCTCGGACAGTCCAAGGACTCAGCTTGGACTCAGCTCAGACTGGACATTTAGTTTGGCAGGACTTTCAGCCAAAGAAGTCTGAGCAAAGTCCAAGCAAAGTCCTCAGACAGTACTTGGACAGTCCAAGTGTCTGAGCAGAGTCCACTCGGATTGGGGGGGGGAGTGTAAAGACCTCTACTTCTGCTACACGTGTATGCCCTTTGGATTAACAGGTGTGCCCTCTACCTTTGCAGAAATGACAGCTCAAGCACTTGGTGAGGTATACTTTTTGAACTGTTCATAGATGATGGTGGAATGGCCAGAGATGACTTTGTGGAAACATTGGCCAACATCTGGACATTGCTAACCAGGGTAAGAGAAAAGGGGCTCTCTCTATTGGCAGCCAAGTCAAAGTTCTTCATGACTGAAGCCACCTTTGTGGGAGCAAGGGTGGGACCAACAGGTATAAAACCAGACTTGACAAGACTGACGGCCATTGTGGACTGGAAACAGCCTGCAGATCTACAGAACCTAGCTGCATTTACAGGACTTACAGGCTATTTCAGATCACTAATCAAAGGCTATGCAGCTTTGCTCACTGACCTAGCCAGAGGCCTTGACCTTCCAAAAGGGAAGGGTAAAGCAGCATATCAACGCGCTATGAAAGGACACTCACTGGTAGGTCCAAAATTTGATGGCACACCCTTCATTGTTACCACTGATGGTTGCAAATACGGTTTTGTGGGCATGCTGTCACAAATACATACTATGGTCTCACCAAATGGAAAGGAAGTCACACACATACATCCAGTTGCATTTGGCAGTAAATGAACATCCGAAACAGAAGAGAAGTACAAACCATACTTACTGGAATTTGCTGCACTGAAGTTCTCCTTAGATAAATTCTCTGACCTTATATGTACCCAGTTGAGCTAGAAACAGACTGTCAAGTGCTCAGAGACCACCTGCTTAATGACAAACTTAACTCCACCCATGCTTGCTTGAGGGATGGTGTGCTAGCACACCAGATTGTAGATGTACAACACCGACCTGGCTGCCTGAACCCCATAGCAGATGGGATCAGTAGGAAATATGTGAACCTACCCACAGAAGAAAATGATGGTCACACATGGACAGTAAGTGAGGATTGGGAAGCACAAATGGGGATTCAGAATGACAGATTCCAAATTGAGTCACCACTCACTTATGATGCTCTCAAGACCCAGTTTGCTAACAAGAAAGTGTTCCTAAATGTCATAGAAGCACTGGCTGAACTAGATCATGGGAAGAGTATTAGGGAACAGAAGAAAGCCAAGCACCGGACAGAGGGGTACATGATCCAAGACAGTAAGCTTTGGAGGATTGGTGACACCAAATCTACATGGGCAAAGCCACAGGTAGAATGTGTGCCACAATCGGAGGCAGTCACACTGGCATGGGAGGTACACTGGAGCCAAGGACATTTCCACTGAGACAATGGGAAGATTGCACTAATAGACAGGATAGCCAGCCCACACCTAGACCGATCAATCACCAAGGCAATCATGGATTGTGGTAAGTGCAAAGGACATGGCCCCAAACACTTACATTCACTGCTAGAGCCCATAACATGGTGACACCCATTCAAACTGCTTGTGGGAGACACACTGTCAATGCCGAAAGGAAAAGGGGGTTTCACAAAGATTGTATTATATGCAGACATCTACTCACAACATGTTTGGGCAGATAAACTCAAGACAGCTGCATCAGCTGCAACCAACATGCAGAACATTCAACAACATCTGTACCACATTCACAGCACCTGAAGCTCTCATGGTTGATGGAGGACCCAAGTTCAACAACAACACTGTTTGTGAAGCATGCACCACATGTAATGTTGAGTTGTGGATTGTCCCAGGATATTCCCCCTGGATCAATGGCCTCATAGAAGGGATGAATGCACAAATATTGGGGAGATTGAAGAGGTTGTGCTCACCTGATTTAAGGGAAGATGAATTCAATGCAAAAGATTATCATGGCCTGACCACCTCGAGGAAGCCATTGAATTTCTTAATAATCACATGCTGCCAATTCTCAAATTCTCACCAAATGAACTTCTTCTAGGCATCATGATCAACACAAAGCATACTCCAGCAGACCGAGCAGAACAGGAAGTGTCAACAGATGAAGTGGGGGTTCAGATGGCATACATGGAACAATAGTGATTAGATGGGTATGAGCACATATTATCTCACGCTCGTAAACGGAAGCTGGCATTCAACAGGAGGCTATTAGCCTGAGCTCTGAGGGAGGTTGTATTCAAAGCAGGACAACTCATACAGGTATACAGGAGTGACCTGGACTTCACATTCAAGGTAGAAAGGAAGATGGAGCCTGAGTGGTCAGTACCATGCCGAGTGACAAGCAGGGACTGCAATTCTTATAAGTTGGAAACTCTTGAAGGATTACCTATCGGCAACAGGTTCTCTTCCAGGCGACTATGAAGGTTCATTCCATGTAGTGGCACAGCGCTACATGAGGTACAAGCAGCAATTGAAAAGCTGTGGAGCAAACAGGAAGCCAAAGAGGATGTTGTGCAAGAGATGGAAGGAAGACAGGTGATCAATGATGATAGTAGTGCAGAATGGGAGGATATAGAGCACAGGGCAGAGCAAGAACCATCAACCCTGAGCTGAGTTCAAAAAATGACCCTGGCTGCTGACTAACATCAGTTATTTTTTAAAAAGCTGACTTCTTATATATTAGAGGCTTAGGTCACTTCAACCACCTCGCTTGCCCACACTCAGTCTAATGAACCCAGAAACCTCAAATGGCATGTGGTTTTCCAGATATACCCTACTCCTTCTTGTCATGGTGTTTCTGAGCCCACTCATCCTCTCATCAGAACAACCACAACCAGACCCTGGAGATGATAATATTGAACTGGGTGAGTTACCCAGTTTTGTTGACCCAGAACTAATTCAAGAATGGCTCACCATTCCAACACCACCCAATATCAACTTCCCACTGGCTGCCCATCTGTGGCCTTCACCTAACACACACCCAGCAACCCTGACTTAACTCAAGAGCCAACTAAAAATGATGGACAAGGTCCCAGAGGGTATCTGTGGCCCTAACCACTGTTTCTATGTTGGGCCTCTAGGGGGAGCAATTGTCATGGACATGCCTCCTGAGGTACATGGGCCAAGATGAGGATAAGGCATTGGTGCCTTGTGCATGTATATATGTGTATAGTTTTCCTTCTCCTCAAGTCAAGATCGCAATGAGGGTGTTGCTACTTGAAGGGAGGGCACATGTAGCTGTGCCAGCATTGCCCATGGCAGAGTCCAGAAGCTGAGGCAGTAGACAGAGCTGAGTCCAGCAACTTCCTTAGTGGTCACATGACCTTGTAGATAGATGCACATGTGTGCAGATAGAGAATCATCTTTTGCTTGTTGCGTCTGCTGTGTCTTGTGTCCAGTAGTAGACACAAGTCTGTCTTGAGTCATTGCATCTAGTAGTAGACACAACCCTGAGGCTGGACAACTCCAACAGGCTTTAGCCATAAGCGTGCAGTGCATGTGCTCAACCCACCCAATGTGTGCAGAGGTACATGGAGCAGTGAAACATTGTTCAATTCCTCAAGTTTTAAGCCAGGCTTCCATCTCGTGTGACTTCAACTCTCCATTATCAGTGATGTAAGTCCCCACTTTGAGTCCTGTCTCATTTTCCCAGGCAAGTTCCCAAGCTTTCAATTCTGAGAAAGAATCATCTTTGTTACACAAGGGTATCAACCAAGGAAAAGATGTGTAATTGTCAACTATGTCCATAATGTATGAATTTCCAGTACAGGACTTCACAGTGTGGGGGCTGGATAAGTCTACCCATACTTTCTCTAGTTTCCTCATTGCCTTATGACCTATCCCCCCCTCATGCTTCTTGGGAACAGGTGTCTTTGTCTGTTTTCCAAGTATGCATGAGTCCCATTTAGGCAGTTTAGAGGTGGATATGATAGGTGCACCTGTCAATGTCCCCTTCTTGGCCATGTCCCAGAGGGATTGGTAATTGGCATGGCCAAGACAATGGTGCCAGGTCTTGAGACTGGGAGATTTGTGGACAGTGAAGGTGTGGTCAACAGACACAGCATGAAGGTTGAGCATGTAGAGTTTCTTAGAAAGCTGGGATCCCCATGCAATAACTGCTCCAGAAGATTTGTGCATGATCCAGCATGCAGAATCATCAAAATGCGCAACAGCATTCAAGTTGTCTGCCAGTGCACTTACTGATATAAGCCGAACTGCTGCATTAGGTATGCAGAGGGCATTATGTAAGATAATTGATGTGCCCTGGGTAATTTTTAATTTTATGTTGTTGACACCAACAGCGGTGATGGATGTGCCTCCAATGCCTTTTATGGGACAAGGTGGCATAGAACACAAGGTGAGGAAGTCAGATTTTTCAGGCAAAATATGAACAGTTGCACCCATGTCAACAATAAAGGGGTGATTGGTGGTGGAGAGCTGGGAATGGTTGACTTGGTTGATGGGTTCAATAGAGAATGCATCCTCGGTGAGGGTGGAGGTGGTATGCATCCAGTCTATGGTAGTAACTGCCTCCTCCTCAACAGCAATCCAGCCTTCATATTCTGCATCCTCGATGGTAGCGGTGGGAAGCACATCACTAGCAATACCAGCACAAGCAGGGGTGTCATCATTGGAGAGCAACGTGTCAGCAGAATTGAACATGACTGTGAATGCCTTTCCATCAGCATCCTTCAACGTCACCAGAATCCTCAAGCTAGTAGTTGATATGCTAGGCTTCTTCCCTTTGTTGTGCATGGCCCATCTAGCAGTTATCAACTCCTCAATGGATTTCCCAGCCACACTGCCCCCAGCTCTAACACAATATTCAATGGTGTGCCCCACCTTCTTGCAGGTAGGGTTTGTGCAGGTGGGTAAATTCGAGGACTTTGTTGGTTTGGCTTGGGCAGAAAGAGCGATAGGGGCCTGGGATTTGTTGTGGCGGTTGTCCTCAATAAGTGTCTGCTCATTTTTGAGGAACAGACAAATGTCCTTTATAGTATAAGGAGATTTGTCATTGGAGGCACCAATATCCCAGGATATGATGGAACATGCATGAGGAAAGCAATCACCAAGGGCATTGAGTGCAACAATGCATTTAAGCAAGTCAGGTTTAATATCACCCATGGCAAAGGTGTGGTTGATAAGGGCAGAAATCTTGTCGACAGTCTTGGGAAGGGGATTTTGAGCATGAATTGGATTGCAAGTGCCTGCTGCAACAACTGGATCTGACATACTGGGCCCTCGCATTGGTGATGTTTGCAGATCGCCACCCAATTCTTGGAGGTGCTCAAGATTGCATCAAGGAAGGGGCATTCCAAGGATGCAATACTGGATGAAAGAAGTGCAAATGTGAGGTGAGAGTTGGCCAGTTAAAAGGAGCATGGGTCTCTGAAGAGGGTGGTTCTTTGATTTCGCCTGTAACATATTCATACAGGCCATTGAGTGAAAGGGTAATATGAATTTCCTTGCACCACTCTTTGTACTTGGACTTCAGTTTGTCTAGTTTCTCCCCAGAGTATTGGACAGAAAGTTTGATCAGGGAAGTTGATGGGGTGGTTTCAGATTCAACTAGTGTTTTAAGGTCTGGTTTGGTCTGGTTTTTTGACCCCAAAGTGGGTTAACTGGGACCATAACCAGTCCAGACCACAAGCCTAAGTGATGTAGACCATAACTGAACCAATAGGACCAGTCCTAATCAGTTTGGTTATGGTCCAAAAAACTGGTTTTAACTAGTGTTGAAGGGTCCAGTCCATAGGACCGAAAAAAAGACCGAAATTGGACTGAATTGGACCGGAAAAGACTGGACCAGTGGTCTATTTATGGACCAGTCTTTTGCAGTTCAGTTAGCAGTCTTTCCATTTTGAAAAATGTTGTAAAACCGAAGAAAACCGGTCTAAACTGGTTAGGACCGGTTTAATTGTGAAAACATATATTGTACCATGTTCCCACATAAAATCCGGAGAATTTGACCTCTGGTTCATAAAAAATGGTTAAGAATTGAGCAAGATATAACCAAATCTATTTTTGTATGAGTATTTCGTTGTATCAGATTGATTTTCATTTCATCTTACTCATATGTTGATCATGTGCTTGATTCTATTAATGATCATAGGACTAACATGTATAATAATACTCCCACCATTTTTCAATGCATGCTATGCATCACATAATTTATGGTTGTCACATTACATTTCTTGGTGTTCAGCACGAGTCATTCAGTAGATGTATTTTTATATTGATCATAGCCAAGTCAAATGTTGATGAAATGTCTTAAAAGTTAGACCGAATGATGGGGAATTACAATGTCTATCTATCTGTACAGTGGTTATAAGGTCCGGGTAATATTTGCTAAGATACATATGGGTTATATTAATACAACAAATTTCACCACAAAACATCAGTCTAAACCAGTCTTAACTGGTCTTTTTCGGTCTTTTAACCAGAAAGGACCAGTCCTAGGTGGTCCAGTTCAGTTCTAGCAGTATCTGGGTCAGTCCTGGACTGGTTTAGGTTGCGGTCTTTACGTTTTTGGGTCAAAAAACCAAACTGGACTGGACCCTTAAACACTAGTTTTAACTGGTTTCCCCCCTGTTTTTTCATGGCTAACTAAATATAATTGTGTATACAAAATAAAATAAATACATAAGCATCCTGCGAGCAGTTGCTCGCAGCAATGCAGTGTAGCTACATACAGAATGAAAGATTGAAAATGAAAATGAAAAGAAATAGCCCCACCCTCTTGCGTTTGTAGTGAGGGTGGGGGTCTGGTGTTCTTGCCACTGTTGGTCATTGCTGCTGTTCATTGTCATTGCTGTTCATTGTTGCTGCCATTCATTGTTGCTGCAGCTTGTCATCGTTGCCATTCATCATTGTTCCCCCCATTCATCATTCCCTGCTATTCATCATTGGTGCTGTTCATTGTCATCAGCACCTCCATATCCCCTTACAGGCAGTGGCTTGCAGGCAGGGTGGTGGTGCTGTGTGATGCATCTCCATGTCATCATTGTCCAGAAATGGGGCCCATTGCAACCCTGTGAGCAGAGGCTCACAGCAGTGGCATAGGGCATAGGTAGGGGTCATTATTAATAGGCAAAAAACTAAAAAGAAGAAATATCAGTTAGTGAATTAGTAAAAGAAAGAAATCAAGCAAAATGAACATACCCAGGCACAAGGCCAGCCTCATAATTTCTCCTTTCTGAAATATAGTTAGAAATTCTTTGTGGAATATTATATTTGAGACTAAATTTCTACAAACAGAAATTCAAAAAATTACCCATTAGAAATATACTTTAAAAATCAATATTTCTAATAGGTAATTTTTTGAATTTCTGTTTGTAGATATTTGGTCTCAAATATATTATTTCACAAAGAATTTCTGACTATATTTCAGGAAGGAGAAATTATGAGGCTGGCCTTGTGAGGGGCCCAAATGACATTAGTTCATTGTTTGGGCCCCTGCTTTGTGGTTGTGTGTTTGTGTGGTCATGGGCAGCATCTTGCAAATGGTGCCACTTTTATTTTTTGTGTAAACAAACATGTCAATATGTGATCCAAATGATGTGTATGTGTTCATTTACTGTGAACAAATATGTACAACCCCTGCAACATATATAAACCCCATCAATTCATGTGGCATCCCCTCATAGGTAGCCTATTATACATTAGTTTTATTATTTTATAGGGTATATAATCTAAGTGTGAAAGACCAGTTACAACTGGTTACAACTGGTTTTATAATGGTTTTCAAATGTTTTCAAAATGAGTTAACTGTTAACCGAACCACGGTTTCGGTTACTCACTTCTTCAGAAAAATGGACTGGACCAAACCATGGACTGCAGTTCGGTCCAGTTTGGTCTTTGGTCCAATGGACTGAACCTTGAAACACTAGATTCAATGATCATGGTGTCAAGAAATGGATGATAGGGTGAGAATTTTAGTGAGCAGAAAAGAGATGAAGCCTGTTAGGGGCTGTTTGCACAAAGGGCAAATATTGATCTGAGTCAGGATAGTGATCTGGACAACAGATGAACGCGAGTGGCTAGGAGATCTTCTACCATTAGTGCTTTGAGGTCTGGTCAAGTCCGGTTTTTTTGCCCTTTCAGGACTTAACTGAGACCAGACCAGTCTATTATATTTCACAAGTCTAAAAAAAACTGAACCAGACCCTAAAGGACTGGTCCACTATGGTTCATACCAGTTACAAAACCAGTCCAAACTGGGTTCAGACCAAACCCAGTTTGAACTGGTCATTACTACTTTAAATCAACCGCTCACAGGTGCTGAGTCGTCATTGATGCACCCATAATCCACCCTGTGAGCAGCTGCTCACAAGGCTGGAGGTGCTCAGTCATTGTCATCATTTCGGACTCCTTTTGCTTGGTGTTTCTTTCATTGTCCCCTGACACTCCCATTCCCATTGTCACTGTTGTCCATGGCATCCTCATCCATAGCAGCCATGCCATCGATCCACCCTGCAAGCAGAGGCTCGCAGTGGTGGGTGGCAGGCATGTCTCATTTCAGGGGAGTGTAACATCGTTATGATCACCTTAGAACCTAATAAATGAAGTTACTTGTTAGTTAGTATCAAAAACATGATGAAAGGAACATAAAAAAACTTACCGAGGGCCCAAACAATGCTAGACATCCTTTGGGCCTGTTCTGTTTGTGATGTGGCAGAGTTGTGGCCATGCATCAGTCGCTGGGGTTGTGGTGGAAGTGGGAGCAGTGGGAAACAGAGGTGGGAGGGGAGGCAGCATCAGCATCAGCATCAGCATTGGCATTGAGGGGAGTGGTGGTGGGTGATGGTGGGTGATGTCATTGGATTTGGCAGTGTGCAACAATCAATGAGGTCACATGTTTGGCTGCAAATACAACCAAATGGTCTGCATGGCCACAGGGTATATAAACCCTTGCAAACCTCTCACAAACTTTGAGGGTCATCCTCATTTTAATTACTATTAACTACATTTTGTATTTATAATGTGGAAACTGATGGTTTGGTCCAGGACCAGTTCAAATCGGTCTTGGATGGTTTTCTTTGTGTACATGAGCTGAGTGAACCATGAACCAGACCACTTCAAGACCTGGTTGAACTGTGACCAATGGTCCTATAGGACCAGTTACAAATGTTGGTTCAGTTTGGTCTGGTCCCTGGTTCTTGGGACCAGACCTCAAAGCACTATCTACCATTACCTAGAAGGAATGGAAGTAGCCCATAACCTATAGAAAATCAATCCTATAGTATGCAATATAAACTCAGTCTCTTGGATAAGTGACTATATTGTGTTAACTATACCTAGAGTATACAGTATAAACTATAGGTATAGTGAGTTAATGAGCACACAGTAATTGTAAAGTAAGTACTCACCTATAAGGGCAACCTCAGCCTCTAGCAAAGGGAAATCCAAAGAGAAAACTCTGAGGACCCCTTTGCCAATGCCCCGTATATGTGAAGACTGCAAAAATCAAATAATAATCTAAAAATAGAAAAGGTGGAGATAGGCAGATCAAGGCCACTGAATGACATCATACCAAGGGGTAGATGTCAGAAGGGGTGCTCTGCCTCTAAATATAAAACTGTCAACATGCACAAATGTGATAGAAGGGAAAATTAGTAATAAAATAAGGAAAAATCATAGAAAATGAAGAATAGGAGGAAATAAAGTGAGGAAAAATATAGGATGAACATAAAAAATGGGAAAAACACATGGGGCATCCCCTAGTCCCCTTACATCACCCCCTCTCTAAGATGCATTGCCCCAATGCATTTGAAATTGCATACGACCAAAGTCAGTGACTTGAATGTGATGCGGTGCAGCAGTGTGCCGTCAGTGGAATTCCTTGACTAACTGAGGGGCATTCACATTGGACTCTTCGACCCATGAGTTCTCCTCATACCCATAACCCTTCCAGTGCACCAAATACTGGAGTCTTCCTCAATGCAACTGGCTGTCCAAGATCGGCTCAACTTCATACTGGGGTTCTCCCTCAATCACTGTAGGTGGCAGTGGTGGATGTGAATGGCGTCCTGGGAATGGATCTGGGGGAGCTGGAAGGAGTTTGATGACATGGAACACTGGGTGGAGTCTGGGAGTACATTACACTCCCCCACCTATTCTGGTCAGATTCTGGTTAGTCTGACCAGAATTTCTGGAATCCAGTGGAATTTTTTTGGTACATAGTTTCCCTACGTAGAACCATTCTGGCTGGAATAATCATCAAATTTGCAACTGGACTCCCTGGAATCTGACTGGACTCATAATTGACTGGATCAGCTGGATTCCACTGGAATCCACCAGACTCTAACCAAAATGCATGAGATAAAACTTTGTGTACATAACAAGAATTGAACACTTGACATTTTCACTTCATAACAAGTTACAACAATTAACCACTACACTACGCAGCCATTACAGGTGAGTCTAATAATCAATTTATATACCACATCCAGTGGCTGTGTATGACAAAGCAGTTGGCTGCATCATCTGCCAGCTCATCACTCACCACCACGATGCATGGCTTGCATCACACCACCACCACTTCAACATCCACCATGACAACTCCCACACCCGCCACACTATTGGATAATGCTGCCAGAGGCTACAAACAACCAATGCGGCACAAAACATGGGCCCAAACCAATGTCAACATTGTTTTGGGCCCCAGGTAAGTTTCATTTCAGTTTCATTTCAATTACCAACATATTTTTTCATTGATTTAGGTTTTAACTATATTACAATGACACACCAAGCTTGAGATGACCCACATATGCCAATGGCACCCATGGAAACTAGTGCTTGAAGGTCTGGTCACACAGACCAAAAAAGAACTGAGACCAAACTGAACCGTAACCAATGTAACTGGACCTGTGGTCATGGTCCTGTCGGTTACAGTACTGGTTCAGTCTGCGGTTCACTGATCTTGAGACAAACAGCAAAACCATTCAAGACCAGTTAGAACTGGTCTCGAACTGAACCCTTAGTCCTAAGTGTATGTAGTTGTAAATATATCTATTGAACTTGTATATACATAAAAAGTGGGGCACACCCAAGGGAAAGCATGGAAATGCAAGCCATTTAAATATTACAGACTATTTGTATGTATTTGCATGGTCACACACTTTCATTTACACATTTTTGACGCATTTACATGTTTTGTTTATATGTTTATACTTATTTGTACTGCATTGCCACAACCCCACACGACTTTCTCAGCAGAACAGGGTCCAAATGATGAAAGACATCATTTGGGCCCAGGTAAGTTTATTATTTCATCTTTTACATATCTAACTACCATTTTTGTTTGTTTTTAGGTACTATATTTATATTTATGACTACAATGGCGCTGTCTACCACCACGAGCCTCTGCTTGTGGGGTGGATAATGGAGCGACGACAAACTGGGAACAATGATGACAGGATGACAATGAATGGGGGACAAACAGGGGACAACAACAATGATGAATGATGAGTAGGGGACAACGATGATGAATGGCAAGCAGAGGACTTCAACGATGAACAATGATGATTGGGGATGACGATGAGGATAAACGGGGACCATGAGATAGTGACAATGCAACACCCACCCCTCCCTCGCTCGAAATGCGAGACGGAGGGGTCATTTTCTACTGATGAGTCATCCCCAGCACCACCGTCCAGCCTTGCAAGCCACTGCTCATGGGTGGACTTGTTTCCTTGTCTTTTAATTTTGTTCTTTTTTCTGTATGTATCTTAGTTACAAAAAATAGTTGTTATATAATTTGTAGGACTGGTCAAAACTGGTTGAGAACCACAGATGGACCACTCAGAACAGTCTGCGGTTACGTAGAATTTTAAATATTATAGGACCGGTTCAGTCCTCGGTTTGAGCCCACAAGGGCAAAAAACTGGGACCGGACCGGACTTTCAAGCACTAATGGAAATGATGGACAATGGCAACCAGGAACAGTAAAAAAAAGGGCACCAACCAATTGGGGAGGGGAATGGCACTGTGGACACCAGGTAAGCACCAACCACAACCCCTCTACAACCCCCCCACTAACTGCACCAGAGGGACCAGACAGGACAACAGGAACGACACAGAACAACAGCAACACTGCGGGACAGCAAGATGACAAACACACAGAGGAAACGAGGAGGACCAGGAACAACAGCAGCAGCGAGGACACACCAAGGATGGTGCAACAAGGACAGTGTAACAAGTACAGCGAACCAAGGACGGCGCACCCAAGAAGATGCACTGAGGACGACGCACTGAGGACAGCACAACCAGGATGGCACAACCATGATGGCACAACCAAAAAGACAGACCAAGGCAGACAGACCAAGGATGACAACGCATGCAGGACAGTGTAACAAGGACGACACACCAAAGAAGATGCACCAAGGAT
Organism: Tricholoma matsutake; assembly: GCA_026075535.2. Classification (NCBI taxonomy): domain Eukaryota; kingdom Fungi; phylum Basidiomycota; class Agaricomycetes; order Agaricales; family Tricholomataceae; genus Tricholoma; species Tricholoma matsutake. The sequence goes on along the minus strand of AP026543.1, from coordinate 6,531,386 downwards.
GACACACCCACCATGACAATGCATGCAGGACAGTGTAACAAGGACAACGCACCAAAGAAGATGCACCAAGGATGCACACCAAGGATGCAGTGCAACGCACCCACCACAACAATGCACCCAGCACAGAGGCTGTGTCCCCCTCCCCCTCCCCTGCATTTCGCGTGGGAGGGTTTTTTTTGTAGTTTTAATTATTTAATAGCCTTGGGCCTCCCCCTCCCCCCTCGCACCAAATGTGAGGGGTTAGTTTTGATATATAATTCTCCCTCTCGCATCTTGTGAGAGGGAGGGTTTTTTGTTTATGTAATTACATTGAATGCGAGGGATGTGGTTGAATCAAAAATTTTGATCTTAATTATCTAACTTTGAGGAAAAGGAAAAGTTATGAGTTTGAGCGTCATAAATAAACCTTGTATTAATAGCTCATAATTCTCCTGTGGCTCAATTGGTTGAGCACAGTAGTTTGGTTTGTCATGTGATCATTTCACTACAAGGTCTTGAGTTCAATCCTTACTCTGTACAAATTTGTTTTGTAGGCACTTCGAGAACTTAGGCTTGAAATGTGACTCTCGATTATGGTATACTATAATAAGTTGAGCATCTAGAATAACTGGAGTCCAACTGGAATAACTGGAATCTGGTCGGAATAACCAGAATCCGATCAGAATAACTGGAATAACTGGAATCCGGTCGGAATAACTGGAATCCAATTGGAATAACCAGAATGGGTGGAGGAGTGTAAGTTACAGGAGTCTGGACATGGAGGCTGGGAGGTGTAGATGTTAGGCATGCATTCCAGCACACTTGACAATGGGGGCAGGTCCCAGGAAGTGATGAGTGAGTTTCTTGGATGGACATGTAGTGGAGATGTCACTGGAGTCAAGATAAACTTGATCACAAACCTTGTACTGAGGGGTCAGAGTGGCATTGGTTGTAAAAGTGTGCCATGTCATCCTTTGCATTCGCTAAGGCTGCCTTTGCCTCCTCCAAGCTATCCTGCATGCATTCTGTGAACTCATTCACCATTGATAGGTCCACTATGGCAGCAGAGCTCTGAAAACAAGAAATCACACTCAGACACCTCCTTCCCAAAGTCCTACAATTTTGCAAATGCTTACGAATGCCTACAAATGCACAAAACAACAAAACAACACTTCAAAACATTTCAAAAGACTTTGAACCATTTCGAACAACTTCAGCTGCTGTATTCCTATCATACCAAACCTCGAACACACGTTCCCACCATTACACACACTAATGCATCGCGTTCCCACCACCACAAACATGAGGAGACACAACGGCTAGCAACTTAGTGCGCATCAAGGCACTTTTCAACATATTCATGATTTATTGGAACCACAAGACAAGGAGATTTGATATATCATGTATATGGCACATTTCTTTCTTATCATTTTCTCATTTACTTCGTGATTTCGACACCTTGTTCACTGCCTGACGTTTACCACATGTTTTGCCTCATGGCCTTTTACCTTTTTAGTACTATCTCTCTAAAACATATATAGTTTGGTGTATTTACTGTCGATACAACAAGAAATTGTCTTCTCACATCGCCTATTGTCTGGCTTAAGGGTTTAACTCTTGAGTTTTAGCTCAGTCTTAGTCTGAACTTGCTCAAGTATTCTGCAAACTACGTCATTTCGCCACATAGTTTCTCAAAACTTTCGTCAAATCATCTATCTACCATGTCATCGTCTCTTACCTCACCTTCAACTATTGTCACCCTCTCCTGAACTTGTGAAACCATTTTGGAGATTCTCAAACTCCTTCACATCGCTGCTAAACTCTTTCGTATCATTTCAGAATGCTTCATAGTGTTTCGTGTTACTTCAGATGGCTTCGCAGAACTTTGCACAGCCTAATACTGCTTTGCAACATTTTACAGTACATTTACTGGCCTTTGGATAGCATGGTGATATTCAGTACTACCTCGCAACCTTACTCTGACTCATGTTATATCTCCTAAGACCAGTTTGGTTGGTTTTGGTTGAGTTTCCAGGTTGAGCATCATCACTGTCTTGATGTGTGAGGGAGTTTGGCGAGGTTTGAATCCCATGCGTGGATGTCGTCCAGTGTCTAAGAGGAAAGGGGTCTGTTGAGTGGAAGGATGGACATGGTTGTTGTATCCAAACTCAGCCAAGGGGAGAAGATTGTCCCAATTGTCCTGGCACTCATTGACAAAGATGTGGATGTACTGCTCCAGTTCCTGGTTGACTTGCTCAGTCTGGCTGTCAGTTTGTGGGTGATAGGCAGTCAGAGCAAAGAGTTTAATCCCCAGAAGTCAGTACAGCTCATGAGTGAACTCTGCCATGAACTGAGGGCCATGGTCAGAGAGGGAAGCACCAGGTAATTTCCACACATGGTGGAGATAGAGTCGGGTGGCACCCAGGTCGCTGACAGTGGTGTGAGTGGGAATGAAGTGAGCACATTTTCCCACTGAATCAACTGTGCACATGACCACATCAAACCCATTTGACTCTGGCAACTCCACCACAAAGTCTACACTAACAACATCCCAATGACTCTCTGGAACAGGATGAGGGTGTAGCTCACCAATGGGTTTGTGACGAGGAATCTTGGTGCATAAGCAAAGGTCACAAGTACAACAATACTGACCAATGAGTTGTGACATTTGTGGCCACCAATAATTCTGTGAGGTGAGCTCCAAGGTCTTCCAGCATCCAGGATGACCGGCAATCTGTGAGTCATGGTGTTGGGATATGATGCACCAGTGAAGGTCTGGGTTGTTGACATAGATGTGATCCCTGAAATACAACAAGTCCTCCTTTTCAGCCCACTCTGCTGCATGCAAGGAAAGGGTGGATCCATCGCTGCCATACCCATGGTCTGCACATCAGGAGAGGGCATCAGTCTTCCCCATGCTGTGACCCAGACAGTGGTGCAAGGAGAAGTTGAATCTGGATAGATACAGGGACCAATGAGCTTGATGACAGTTCAATTTCTTGGCTGTCATAAAGTACTCAAGATTCTTGTGGTGATCCATCCAAATTTCCACCTCGTGTTGGGCACCCTCAAGGAAGTGTTGCCACTCCTCAAGTGCACACATTATTGCCAACATCTCCTTGTCATGGATCTCATAGTTTCACTCTACAGCACTAAGGCTCTTGGAGTAGAACGCAACAGGATGCCACTTCTGGTCCTCTGGAGACTGCTGAGACAACACGGCGCCCATCACAAAGTCAGAACTGTTGGCTTCTACACAAAAAGGGTGCAAATTGTCAGCAAAGGTAAGAATCAGAGTGGAAGTGACCATCTCCTTAACCTTTTCAAATGCCTCCTGTTGTGCATTATCCCACCTCCATGCCTCCTTTCCTGTCAAGTCAAACAGTGGTCATGCATGATGTGAGAAATCCTTGATAAAATGCTGATAGAAATTGATGAAATCCAGGAAAGACTGCACCTCTTTCTTGTTTGTGGGCATCAGCCAAGCCATGACCCCGTTCACCTTGATAGGATCCATCTCCACCTGACCCTCTGAGATAATCAGGCTGAGGTACTTGATCTTGGTCTTCTCAAACTTGCACTTGTCCTGACAAAGGTAGAAAGGTGGCAGGACTATTAGTAAGGCCACAAGAACATGATGAACAGTTCAAAAAGACCATGGTTGGTATGAAAGGCTGTCTTCCACTCATCTCCCTCCTTTATCCTCACATTATTGTAGCCCCAATGGACATCGAACTTGGTGAAGTATCAGGCTCCACAGAGCTGGTTCACAACTTCAGAGATGAGAGGTAATGGGTAGCAATTTTTGACCGTGATGTCGTTGAGCCTTCTGTAGTCTTGAACTGGTCAAAGTGAGCCATCCTTCTTCTTGACAAAGAAAAAGGGAGAGGCCATGGGTGACTTTGATAATCGAATATGTCCAGAGGCCAGGTGCTCATCAATGAACTGGTCAAGCTATCACTGTTCTTTAGGAGAGAGAGGATAGACCTTGCAGGATGAAGGGGTTGCACCAGGGGTGAGTTTGATCATGTGATCCCACAGCTTGTGCACAGGGAGACTGATCCAACCTATGCACATGGCTGCAGGCCGCATCAACATCCATTGGTACCAGGACATTGATGGCTGGTGTGGGAGTCTGACAGACAGGAATAGGGTCATGGTGGGGAAGGGTTTGATTGAAGGTGTAGGGTGCATGAGTGGTAGTTGGAGCACAGAATGCAGCATTAAACACCACATTTGTGAGTTGGTTCTCATCACAGAGTGAAGCAGCTTCATATCAAGCATAGATATCATCGTCCACCAGGTGCCCTTCTAACATCTGTGCAACCTGGTCCTGAATTTCTTGATTGAGGCCCCATCAGAACTTCACCACCACTGGTAGCCCACTCCCATGTCCTGCCATGTCCACCAAATCCTTAAACTCATCGATATAATCATCCATGGATTGACGTGCCTGATGGTAAGAAGATGACTCGAGCTGTGTCACTGCTCAGTGGCACTCGTTGAGGGGACAAAAGTGGCATACAAACTCTGCTCAAAAGTCACCCCAAGTAGAGAAAGGTAGAGAACTGAGCTCTTTAGTTTGGCACAGAATATGGTCCACATAGAGATAGGCACATTCAGATTTCATGTATGTGAAGGCCCAATAAACTTTTGCAGCATCGTTGATGAATTGATGCAACTGGAGACTGATGTACAACTCACAGGAATTAAGGAATGCGTGCCCCTGTGCACATGCACCATTAAATTCAGTGGGGGGAGACAGTTTGATCTGGGCACATTCGGTGGTGCGTCGTTGTTGGGCACGCTTGGAGTCGCAATGGGGGAAATATTGGTTGTGGAGCTAGTCTGAAGGGTTCTGATGAAGATTTTGATCATAGATTTGAGCAAATCAATTTGTGTGCATATTCTGGTAACATCGCTTTCAAGTGCATTGAGGCACTCTGATGCATCCATGGCACTGGGACATGTGAGATGAAAATGGTGGTGCACTAAAGGCAGGACTGTTGGGAACAGTGTGTAGGGAGTCTGTGGAGCTTTAGGAAGCATTGTCCACTCTGTACCTGCCTATCTTGGGCAGCGTGTTCATGATTTCGGGCCTTAGAAGAGTGTTTTCTGCTATAAGGGCAACCTCAGCCTCTAACAAAGGGAAATCTGAAGCTAAAATTATACTACATATTACAGGGATTGGAGGCACCTAGCAAAGGGAAATCTGAAGAGAAAACTCTGAGGACCCCTTTGCCAATGCCCAGTATATGTGAAGACTGCAAAAATCAAATAATAATCTAAAAATAGAAAAGGCAGAGATAGGCAGATCAAGGCTGCTGAATGACATCATACCAAGGGGTAGATGTTGGAAGGGCTGCTCTGCCTCTAAATATAAAACTGTCAACATGCACAAATGTGATAGAAGGGAAAATTAGTAATAAAATAAGGAAAAATCATAGAAAATGAAGAATAGAAGGAAATGAAGTGAGGAACAATATAGGACAAATGTAAAAAATAGGAAAAACATATGGGGCATCCCCTAGTCCCCTTACATCACCTCAGTCTCTTGTATAAGCAACTGAGGTGTTTAAACTACTGAGCACAGTATATATACCTATCTATCAAGACAAAGAGGCCATTCACAAAGGTATTTACAAAGGTATCTGTTGGACATGTGCATCAAGTGATATGCTAAATATAGTACTCACATCATACATGCCAACAGTTGCATCAAATGATGCAGCAGTGTTTTTGCTCACGGTGTGATTCTCAACAGTTCTTAGACTGAGTTGCAGTTGCAACTGGTTGCCCTACCTCCCAGCTCCCAGATCATCCAAAATTTAAGGAAATTGGTTGAGAATTGACTTAGTTATGATGAAAACAATTTGTCAAAGTTCTCATTAGGTTAAGATCTTTATATGACTTTATTTCTATCATAACTCAGTCAATTCTCAACCGATTTCAGAGCAGTTTGTAGCTGCAAAATAGGCCTATTGAATATAACCAATAAGTTGGTCAATAACTGGTTGAAACCAGTTTTTTTATTGGTTGTGCTTAATGAGCAATCTTTGGGCAACTGCAACTGCAACTGATTGCAACTCAGGGCAACCAGACCAAAAGTCCCATTGCCTCCAGTCTATTTTTCAGTCTAGTCTGGTCCAGTTGCCAGTCTATAGGACTGGACCTTTAAGAATCAAACACTATGAATTGGCACCATTTGGCCATGCTTAACAGAAGGTTGGTGAGGGCCATCAAATACAAACACTAGGGTAACTGGGCTCATTTCACAGCTTGCATACCAAATACTGCAAAGATGACAACAGAGTGAAGGCTGATGATTTTGATCAGCACAATCTCTTGTAACACACCTGATATCAAATCCAATAATCAATGTATGGTTGCCCCAATGGTTTTGTTGAAATCCCTCAATGGTGATATGCTCCAAGAATGACTTTTCTTCATGGACAGCATCAAATACCTACAAGTGATAGATGGTCAGTGACAAAGACACAGTAAATTTAATGCAAACCTCCTAAAGCCCATAGTTGCATGCTGAGTCTTGTCTGAGACATCTGCCTGAGCATTTCCCAAGAAAACAGGAAAGCAAGAGGAAACAGGAAAACACATGTGTAAATTAGTAGGAAGACACACTGAGGGAATGCTAGGAGCAGCCAAGCAAAATTTATGACATTGGCAGTAGCTAGAAATACATATCAGCAATGTAAAGATGCTCTAACACAAATCAATATCAAGGAAAGATCATGGTAAGGCTAACAAATAGGCTACATTATGCCAAATGACACTACACTTTGATAGCATGAGAATTTTATTTTGCATGCATCAATATGTATGCACATGTATGAGCACATTGGTAACAACACTGTACAATATATGTAACATAGTATATAAACCCTAAATATACACCTAGGGGACCCCAGTTGTGTTCTCTTAGGTATTCCACCTACACTTGTGGTGTGAAATGCCTTTCTCAACAAACTTGTCACCCCTTGCATCAAAATCATCAATTCCCCCATCATGCCCCCTTCTTGTAGAGAGAACCCACATGGTCTTAGCTAGCAGATAGTGGGTGTCACCCTAACAGAAGAACACAACTTTCCATATCAGTGCACCTTCTCTTACTTGCGCATATGTCATTGTTTCACTGTGCCACATCCGATTACTCATCCTTTTTGGCACGAGCTGGAAATACTTGTATATACATAATCTACCTTTTCTTTCATAAGCCAATGCCAGGCCTCGCCTTACATTGTGACCGCCAGTAATCGAGAGGCAGTGCTTGTCATTAGGACAACTGCAACCAGATAACCGATTGGATCTGGTTTAGTTATGATTTACATTACTCTATTCAGATGACTATTTTAGTTACAAGCCAAATTCAGTGATAACTCCAAGATCAGGCACCTTAGCCAAAGAAGTGATTCATCACAGATCTAACTGTTATGTCCAATCCATCAACTTCTAATCCTGGTCCTAATCCTGTTCCCACACCAGCGCTAGAGGCAAAAATTGATGCACTTACAGTGCAAATGTCGCAAATAGTGTCAGTGTTGGCAGTAGTGTTTGAAGGTTCAGTCCATAGGACCGAAGACTGAACCGGACTGAACCATGGTCCATGCTGCAGTTCGGTCCATTTGTCTGAAAAATTGAGTAACCGAAACCGCGGTTCAGTTGCCAGTTCACTCATTTTGAAAACATTTGAAGACCGTTATAAGACCGGTTGTAACCAGTTTACAACTGGTCTTTTACACTTAGATTATGTACCCTATAAGCTCCTATAAGAGTACCAAATAAATATATTTATATGCTAATTACATATGTTGTAGATAAAAAATGGGGGCACACCCGAATGAATACAGGGAAAAGTAAGCTGTTTAAATAGCACTGACCATTTGCACCTGTTTGCATGGTCAATGTACTCTCATTTATGCATTTTTGATGTGTTTACATCTTTTGTTTATATGTTTACATTTATTTGTACTGTATTGCCACCAGCCACAACATGTTTCGCAACTTGGTTTCTCTCCCTACAACAACAGCCTTGTCCACAACTGGGGCACAAACAACATCTGTTGTTGTTTGTGCCCCAGGTAAGTATCTTTTACTCTTTGCCTTTCATTTGTAACTAATTATTATCTTGTTTGTTTCTTAGAATCTATGTATATTATAACACATTATAACACTGATGACACGGCACCCCCTTCCAGCCTCATGAGCCACTGCTCGTGGGGTGGACTGTGGGTGCAGGAGATGAGGACAATGAAGACAAGGACAATGAGGGACAACAACAACAACAAACAACAAATGACAAGCAGGGGAGGACAATGATGACAAAAAATGAGTGGAGGATGATGACGATGAACAATGAGTAGGGGACAACAACAACAACGAATGCCAAGCAGAGGACAACAATGATGATGAACAATGAGTAGGGGACAGTGACAACAATGATGAACAACAAGCAGGGGACAACAATGATGATGAATGAGTAGGGGACAACAATGACAATGAATGACAAGCAGGGGACAACAATGATTGGGGATGACGACGATGATGAATGGGGACCACGAGACAGCGACAATGCAACACCTGCCCCTCCCTTGCTCGAAACACGAGATGAAGGGGTGGTTTTCTACTGACGTGTCTTCCCCAGCAGTGCCATCCAGCCTCGTGAGCTCCTGCTCGCGGGTGGACTTGTTTTCTTGTTTTTTAATTTGTTTTTTTCTATTTCTATTTCTATTTCTTTTTTCTATTTCTTTATCATTCTCTTACACCATGACTGCGAGCAACTGCTCACAGCATGTAAATGTAATTAGTTTTATTTAGTATATAATAGAATTAAGTTAATACTCGAAAAAATGGGACAAAAACCAGTTTAAACTGGTTTTCTGGACTGTAACCAAACCAATTAGGACCAGTCCTATCGGTTCAGTTACAGTCTATGTCACTTGGGCTTGCAGTCTGGACCAGTTACAGTCCCGGTTAACCCACTTTGGGGTTGAAAAACTGGACTGAACCGGTGATGATGCTCAACCCGGAAACCCAAACAAAACCCACAAAATGGCTTCGGATGGTAAAACACGAGTCAGAGGAAGGATGCGAGGCCCTCTAGACGTCACCTGTCAGATTGACCATCAAATAGTCATAAAAGGACTGCTTGTCAAAGCAGTTCGAGGCTAAAAGAATGTGTTTCGAGGGCTTGCGATGATTTTCAAGATGTCACAATGCTTTTCGAGATGTCGCAATATGTTTTGAAGAGGTTTTGAGGAATTTCGAGTGCGCAGATATGTTCAGATGCAAGATTGGGGGACTAGACAAGTAGTAGAAGTGAAGAAAAGGCTAATTGAGGGAAGCGAGAGCGAAAATAGTGTAATGCGAGGAATTTTGAGGAATTTTGAGGAAGTTTAGCATAAAACACCAAACTTCGGACTGAATAAGACTAAACTGTACTCTCAAATCACTGTGATCTGGGAGGAAGACAATGACTTTCTTGTTTTTCTTTGTATCTAGTACATCTTTTTATATAAAATAAAGAAAGTACCTAAAAAGGCTAGAGAACATGAGGCAAACATGTGGAAAACTCGAGGCCAAAGACAATATAAGTATATCAGAACAATAAAGCGAGCCTAGAAGGGGTGAATATAACACATGATGAAGAAATAATAAGAAAGAATAGCTAAAACCAGACTGTCCTTGTTATAAATTGAATAAAAGATCGGAAACTGCTTCGAGCAGATTGTATGTGTGCACATGTGGTCAAAATGTGTTCAATATACTCAATATAGTGTCCCATGTGTCCAGCATGCATCCGAAGATCATTCAAATAGGAAATACTGTGTCTGACGATGTTTTTCGAGGTTCAATGTTTTTTGAGGTTCAATGTTTTTCGAGGTTCAATGTTTTTCAAAGATTTTCGAAGATTCTTCGGACTTCATTCATGGCCCAATATCAGTGCAATATTGTTCGACAATGGTAGGGGATACATCTGGCATGTGTGCGATGATTATTCGGATAGCGATATAGTGTCCGATGTCGATTTTTGATGTTCAATGATTTTCGAAGTTGGTCAAGGAAATATCAGACTTGTTCGAATGCTGATATTGTTGCGATATTGCTCGAAACTGGTTCGGAACCCATCGACAATGTTCCAAGTGTATATCCTGAGCTGTACAAAGGTCAGGGGAGTTGTATTATGGCAGCCAAAGGCATACGAAGAATTTTGAGGTGTCACAAAGAGTTTCAAAGCATTGCGAAGAATTTTGAAGCATTCTCGTGACTTTGTAGAGGTTCGTAGAGGTTCGTAGGGCTTTGGAGGGGTTCGTAGAGCTTTGGAGGGGTTCATATGGGTTTGTCAAGCTTTGACAACGATTGTAGATGTGTTTTCCAAGCTTGAACGACAAGGTGGACCTATCACCAGACCTTAAAACACTAGCTGGCAGCATCACAGCCCAGACCAGCAGAAGTACAGCCAGAGACGACAGGAGATAGAGATGATGAGATGGAGGAGATGGTGGAGTGGATGTCACAGGATGATGTGCAGGTGGTGGAGAAATCTGGAAATGGAAAAGCACACTTACCTAAGTACATGCCCCTGCAAATCTTTGATGGTACCATGGAGAATACAAAATCTTTTATCAGCTCTATAGTATTGTACATCCATGGGAGGAAGCCAGAGTTTTTTACAGCTGAGTCTAGGATTATGTTTGCTCTCTCATACATTCATTCAGGGGGGGAAAGCACAGTTCTGGAGAAATGAGGCTATTAATCAAGTTGCCATGGGAAATAAACCATTTGCAACCTTCAAGGAATTTCTGGAGAGATTGGAGGCACAGTTTGGGGACCCTAATCCAAAGGCAACAGCCAATGCCAAATTAAAAACCATGCGCCAAGGTTTCCTAATGGTGGATGAATTTATTTTGCAGTTCAAAGCAGAAGCTTCGCAGATGGATATGGGAGAAGCGGTGTTGGTAGAATTTTTGAAAGCAGGATTAAATCCCTGGTTATTCAAGTCTATCTACTGACTACCTTCTATGCCAGAGAAGTTGGACGAGTGGTATAATTGGGCAATGCACCTTGATCAGCAATATTGGCAGGAACAGGCAGAATCAAAGTTGATGTACGGAAGTAGTAAATTTGGAAAGCCATTAGGGGGAAGTCCAAGAAAGGAAAGGTGCCTCAGGTGCAAACTCCGAGGGCACAGCCACTGGCCATGGCAGTGACACCTATAGTTACAGAGTCAGCAGCACCAGCAGATGCAATGGAGGTTGATCAAGTGGGGAGACAAGCCCCACTTAAATGTTTTAACTGTGGGCAGTTAGGACACATTGTTAGGAATTGTAGGCAGAAAAGAAAGATTAGGGAAGCTACAATCGAGGAAGTGAAGCCGGAGGAAGGCAAGCAGAAGAATTTTGTGGAAGAGTCCCAGTGAAGGTTTCCCCATTGGTGACCCAGAATCATTACAATGTATTAGTATCTGAGGAAACCCAGAGCAAATCAGAAAAGGAAATTCAGGAGCAATCCAACCATTGTGAATTATGCAACAAAGAAAATTGCCAAGTGCCATTTCTGAAAACCCCTAAATTCTTTATTTGCTCTGTGCAAATAGAATCCAAAATCACCTTGACTGTGGGATTGAAGACAGTGGACACACATGCAGCAATTGATTAGCATGTGCAAGCTGTCACAACCTATAATGGTATATAATATTGACAGAACAGTTAATTGTGGAGGAACTATCAAGGAGGAGGTGACCATGGTACTAAAGTATCAGGAGCATCAGTAATGAGCCATATTTGAAGTGTGCAATCTTGGAAAAACCAATCTAATAATTGGATGTCTGTGGTTATGGAAGCATAATCCCAAAATTGATTGGAAAACTGGGAAAGTACAAATGACTTGTTGCCCAGGAATGTAATGTGTATGGGAGGAAGATGAAGAAGGAGAAAAGGAAAGAGAAAGAACGTCCAAGGAAGTATTCCATTACGATGGAGGAAGTGGAGAGTGAGGAAATGCCAAATGGGGAAGTTCCAATCATGATCAAAAAGGAAGAGCAGAAGCAAACCTTTAGAGCAATTTCATGGAGGAGGACAAGAATATTGTGAAGGTGGAGAAGCCAGTGGAGGAGTGGGTACCAAAAGCATATCATGAATATCTGTCAGTCTTTCAGAAGAAGGAGTCTGAGCAAATGCTGGTGTGGAAGCCATGGGATCATGTGATTGAGATGAAGCCAGGGTTTGTGCTGAAGAAGTTGAAGGTATATCCATTATCTCCAATGGAACAAGAAGAATTTGATGTGTTCTTAAATGAGCAATTGTGCAAAGGATACATACAACCTTCAAAATCACCACAGATGTCACCAATATTCTTTGTGCCAAAGAAAGATCAGAGGAAGAGAATGTGTACAGATTATAGGTATCTGAATAAGTGGACAGTGAATAATGCATACCCCCTGCTGTTGATCTCAGAAATAATTGACAAGGTGGGAAAAGCCAAGGTCTTTACAAAATTGGATTTATGATGGGGATATAATAACATATGAATAAGGAAAGGAGATGAGTGGAAGGCTGTGTTTGCCCTGTGTCAAGGATCCTTTGAGCCGCTTGTCATGTTTTTTGGGATGACCAATAGTCCCCCGACTTTCCAAAATATGATGAACGACATTTTCAAGGACATAATAGACAAAGGTGTGGTAATAATATTTATTGACAACATTCTGATATTTATGGAGGATGAAGAAAATCATGAAGCAATAGTGCAGGAGGTGCTACAGAGATTAGTGGAGAATGATCTATTTTTGAAACCAGAGAAGTGTGTGTTTGGGGCAAGCAAGATTGAGTTCCTAGGATTATTGATTGGCCCTGATGAGATCAAAATGGATCCAATCAAGGTACAGGTGATCACTGATTGGCCTGTGCCCACCTGGTGTCAAGGAGGTTCAAGCCTTCTTGGGACTCACAAATTACTATCATTGCTTTGTGCATTATTTTTCCAAAATTGCTGCACCCTTACATAACCTTACACGAAGGGAGTAGTGCGGAGGTGGGGGGAACAGCAGCAGACAGCATTTGAGGAATTGAAGAGGAAGTTTGTGGAGGGACCAATATTAGCCCCAGTAGATTTCACGTGCCCCTTACAAGTGGAATCAGATGCATCTGACTTTGCTACTGGAGCAGTATTATCAATGCTGTGTGAAGATGACAAATGGAATCCTTGTGTATATTTGTCCCAAGGGTTGAATGATGTGGAAAGGAATTATGATGTGCATGACAAAGAGATGTTGGGAATAATATGAGTGTTGGAGGCATGGAGACATTATTTGGAGGGATGTACACATCAGATTGAGATCTGTACAGATCATCAAAATCTGCAATACTTCATGTCTGCTAAAAAGCTTAACCGCTGGCAAGCGTGTTGGGCATTATTCCTATCGCATTTTAATTTCCACTTGGTTCATAAAGCGGGAAGCTTAGTGAGGAAAGCAGATGTATTATCCAGAGGTATTGATCACCAAAGGGGGGTGGAGGAGGACAATAAGAATGTTACCTTACTCAAACCCAAATACTTTTGGATTTGTGCTATGCATCAAGGGCATCTACTAATAGATAGCTCAGAAATGGAAATGTTGTCTAAAATTAGACAATGTTTGGAAATAGACAATGAAGTAGTGGAAGCCATGAAAGCTCTGAAGGGAGAGAAGAAAGGTAATATTAAAGGAGATGAATAGGCTGAGAAACAAGGGTTGGTGTTATTCTGAGGAAAGGTGTATGTACCGAAGGATCAGGATTTGTGAAGGGAGATCATCCAGTTACATCATAATACACTGACTGCCAGACACCCAGGAAGATGGAGGAATTAGTAATGAGAAATTATTGGTGGCCCAGAATTTCTAAATATGTGTTGGGGTATGTGGATGGATGTGATACATGCATGAGGGGGAAGAAATTTCCAGAGAAACCTGCAGGGAAATCCCATACCTAAAGTGCCATGGTGAGACATATCTGTGGATTTTATTACCAGATTACCCGAGGCTCAAGGGTATGATTGGAGGCCTGCCCCATAATTGGAGGGGGTAGGCAACACTATGGTGAAGAGAGAAAGAGAGAGAGAAAGAGACTAGGGAACTGCACAGGTTTTACCCACAGGTTTCCCACACTTTTATTTCCTAATTTATTCAATGAGTTTTGCATGAAAAATCATGAAAAAAAGGGTTTCTGGAAGCTTTTTGTTGGCTCTTTGTGATCTAACACATAAAACAATATTTGGGTGACATCTGTCATGTGACAGGGTTTATCACAAGCATCCATTGAATAGCTATCAGAAAATCATTTTTTCATGAGTTTTCATGCAAAACTCATTGAATAAATTAGGAAATAAAAGTGTGGGAAAACTGCGGGTAACACCCATGCAGCTCCCTAAAAGAGACTGAACTCACTACTAATCATGCAGCAGACAGAACAACATGATATTTAGAAGCAAGTAGGGTAAGATACAAGAGTCTAGGGGGGGAACGTAATGGGGAAAGAAAAGAATGGGGATTCTACCTATGTGGCATTTCTTATTAGTCAGAATATGAACTGTGTATAAACAGGCATCAATGGTGTTATGTAAGCCAGGCTTACAACTGGCTACATGAACTGGTTATATGCAGTTTGGTTCAGTTTTGGCAAGATTTGGGGAAAGTATGAACTGGTTGCGGTTTTGGTTCTTCAGATTTTGGGCTAAAAACTGAACCAAACTGGACTTTAAAGCACTACTTACCTTTGTGATGTGGACAGGAGCAACAGCAGGAACAGTACTATGAGCAGACATGTCTGACAAGGAATGACTTCAAAGGCTCAAAGGTTGGGGTGAATCTGTGGCTACATGCAGTGCAACTATTGAGCCACACAAGGGGACATTGGTGGTCAACTGTCAGTTGTAGGGTTCTGTGAACAACTCAATTGTTAGCAACAATAGTTATTAACACCATGTTAATAACAGTTAATAACTAGTTAGTAACTCATGGGGTCGGAGTAGGTTGTGAATAACTGTGAATAACTTGTGAAGTTCTGAGAACTCCATCAGGCTCTTCTCAATTTTGGTTAACTCAATGTTTGATAATGCACTGGATCTAAGTTCACATGGCTGAACTCACCTCTCCATGGTAGACAGTGTTGAAATTAATTACCAATATTGTTGCATGTGCATATTCTCCCACATTAATTACCAATATTGATACATGTTTCATATGCATATTCCTCTGGAGTCATGTGATATCCTTACTATTATGTATATAAGGAGAACCTGTACTGTAGTAGGAGTATAGTGTTCTTACCTCTGCTAACCCTAGCTGTAAGTCTAACTAAACCCCAGGTAGGTTGTAAGGAACGTGTTGTCTCTTCCCCTGTGCAGCATATATAGTCTGCTCCAACAGGTTATGGGCCCTGCTGGGCATGTCGCGAACGTGCCTTAATTGGCTGCAAACAACGTTGACTTCATTGTCTCCAAATTATAACCTTGCGCTCTTCATGAGCTGCATTGCGCTCCCTGCAAGCTGCATTAAAACCTAGGTTGACTAGGGTTTAATCACTCTGAAGGAGTGTTTTTTCTCCTGAGATTGTGAAACATGTCTTCTCAGATAAAAAGACTGATTGAGCACTTTTAACAGCCACCACTACAAATCATGTCTTCAACCCTTGAGAAGCTCATCCAAACTTTCGATGGATCCAATTACATACAATGGGCCGACTCCATGAAGGCATGGCTCAGGTCTCAGGGCCTCTGGCAAATAACTAGTGGGGCAGAAGTCAAACCGCCTCCAGCGCCTCCTTTGATGGTGATGAACGCTACTCTCATAGCGGATGCTACTGCCAAGCTCCAGACCTGGAGCAACAAAAATGACCAGGCTATTGGTAGCCTAGTGCTCCACCTGGCCCCCTCCATTTGGCAGTGTGCCAACACCAAGGACACTGCTGAGGAGGTGTGGGACCTTATTCGCACCAATTATGGTGTCAATGGCCCCTCCCAAGTCTTTGCAGACTTTAGGTCTGCAATAGCAATCAAAATTCCGGCTGCAAATCCCACGCCAGAGATTGCCAAGATGGCTGACAAGTTCAAGCGCCTCACGGCTGCCAATGTTGCCATCCCCAAACTAGTTCAGGTGATGATCCTACTTGCTGCAATGCCGCGCGAGTACGATTCTTTATCTGCCACAGTCCTTAACACAACTGCTACTAGTGCCTTGACATTTAAACATGTCAAGGACTCCATTGTCACTGAAGCCTCAAGGCACACGGCAGTAGGAAAGCCCACTGGCCAGCCTCAGGCCAACAAACTTTCCGCTGTCAAATGCAAAGGGGGAAACCCCAAATGGCAGCAGCAACTTGAGTGGAAACAGGCTTGTCATGAAGAATTAGAGGCTCTTTGCAAGCGACAAGTCTATGATATCATTGATCTTCCACATGATCAAAAAACGATCAAAAATAGATGGGTTTTCTCTGTGAAATTGGATGGAAGAAAACGAGCCAGACTCGTGGCCAAAGGCTTTTCACAAGTCGAAGGCGTTGACTTTGATGAGATTTTCTCACCAGTAGTCCGCTACGAGACCGTATGCCTCATGTTTGCAATTGCATCTCTAGAAGGCATGTATATGACCAGTCTAGATGTAAAAACCACATTTTTATACAGCAAACTAGAAGAGGAGATCTATATGGATCAACCCGAGGGTTTCAGACTCGAGGGAAAAGAGCGCAAAGTAATGCGCTTACGCCGAGCATTGTATGGCCTTAAACAGGCCTCACTAGCATGGTGGAAAGAGCTGGAGGCATTTATGCGCACCATTGGGTTTGTGCGCGCCAGCTCTGATGCCGGCATTTTCATACACAAGGATCCCAAGACAGGCAGCATTGTTATTGCGCTGGTCTATGTTGATGATGGCTTGTTCATGGGGAAGAACAAGAAACTTGTGAATGAAAAGAAGAATGCTTGTCTGAAGCATTGGGAGTGCTGTAGTACTGAAAAAGTCACAGAATTCTTAGGCATGCATGTCACCCAGACTGCAAGCAAAGTCAAACTTGATCAAACTGAATATCTCGCCAAAGTGCTCGAGAGGTTCGAGATGACAAATGCCAAAGCCACCCCCACTCTGCTCCCAACTGGTTACAAACCATCGGAAAACACAGCGACGCCAAATGCAGTGCTTAGATCAAAATATCAGTCTGTGATCAGATCTTTATTGTATCTGATGCTTGGAACGCGACCTGATATTGCTTACACGGTAATCAGGATGTTGCAATTCTTGGCTAATCCTAGCCAAGAACATCTAGACAAAGCGATGTACATCATGCGCTATCTGGTGGGAACCCAGAAATATAATATTGTCTACAATGGAGAGAAATCTGAAGGGCTACAGGCCTTCACAGATTCTGATTGGGCTGCTGACACTGTCAAGCGCCGATCTACAATGGATTACTTTGCTACTCTAGCGAGTGGCATTGTGTGCTGGCAGTCCCATTTACAAAAAACTGTAGCACTGTCATCCACAGAAGCCGAATATATGGCTCTCTCTGACACTTGTCAACAGATAGTGTGGATAGAGTCCTTATTCCATGAACTTGGATATATACTGAAGCACATACCAATCTGCACTGATAATCAGGGATCCATCTTTATTGGATCAAATCCAGTTCAGGAAAGAAGGACCAAACATATAGACATTCGCTACCACTATACCCATGAATGCATAGAAAATGACAAAGTCACAGTCGTTTTCATTCCTGGAAGTGATAATCCGGCTGACATGTTCACAAAGAACCTTGGCGCCATCCTATTCAGGAAATTTAGAGACTCTCTCGGAATTACTTTCAAGGTTCAAACTTAGCTGCTTAGAGCGCTTTACAGTTTGAGGGGGGGTGTTGGAATTAATTACCAATATTGTTGCATGTGCATATTCTCCCACATTAATTACCAATATTGATACATGTTTCATATGCATATTCCTCTGGAGTCATGTGATATCCTTACTATTATGTATATAAGGAGAACCTGTACTGTAGTAGGAATATAGTGTTCTTACCTCCGCTAACCCTAGCTGTAAGTCTAACCAAACCCCAGGTAGGTTGTAAGGAATGTGTTGTCTCTTCCCCTGTGCAGCGTATATAGTCTGCTCCAACAGACAGGACATGCAAAATATCATTGATATGGTCCAGATAGGACAGTGGTACAGGCAAAAAGTTGTATAGTCTTTGTTTATATATCTCATTGTGCATACAGCTTATAAATACCTTTACTATTTAGGATACGAAGGAGCAGCCAAAATGAAGTGTGTATTGGCCAGTTGTCAAATTTTGCAATATCAACCAGGGTGTCTTAGAAGCTGTTCAAAATGACACGGAACCAGGTATTGTGTTGGAGAATGGTGTCATGGTGAGGCAAGTGAGGACTCTGATTGTGGGGAGATGGATGAACCTGAGTTTTCTTCAAGTTTTTTCTGAGTCATGCCTGCTCTCTACTACAGCTGAACAGGTGGCTTTCGAGGTTGACTGTGACATCGATATGAAGTCATCTTGGCTCCTTGATCTCTTGACGGACAGTCTGACAGTTACAGAAACTGATGTGATACTTTCTCCAGCTCCATCTGCCATAGATAACACTGAGGACACCAATTTAGAAGCAAATTTTGCTGATTGGTAGCAAGACAACTCTTTTTTTTTTGCGTTTTTAATAGTTATTTACACAAAAACTAGTTATTAACAGTTAATAACAGGTGTGAAGGCTTACCGATCACTGTGCTGGGTGTCTAATAATGTTATTAGCCACGGCAATTGCCACGCTCACAACAATATTTGTCTCTCTGGGTTGTACTTCTGCTTGTCATACTACCTTGTTTTACATGCAAATAGTACAACAATAATATGGTGTTTCTATCTTTTCAAAAAATTATTTGGGCTTCTATGGGCCAAGGAAATTGATCTGCTGTTATTAGCCTGACAGTGGCACTGCCACAAGTTATCTGCCATAGGGGTCAGTTATTAGCCATCCACCCAATATTATTGGTTTCCACTCTGGATCCACAGCTGTATCTTCCAAACAAGCACTCTTAGTTCATTTCAGATGTCTTCCATTTAATATCCCCTGCTGTAATTTAAAAATGAGACAAGACTTTGCTTAGGATCATGTCTTTCTCGGTCACTCCTCAATATTAATCTGCACACCTATATTTTGCTATGAATCTACTATCAAACTACTGGAAGATATTCCACAGGTATCAGGGAGGTTTCAAGCAACTTGTAGTGCAGTATACCCAGCAGTCAGTGACCTTCTAGGCAGTTGTCACATCCCCAGATTTCAGATTCTCAGCTGTGGGCTAAATACACATGAAAAGGTTAGACTCAGGTACTTCACATGTCCATGTACTGTAGATTTCAATTATACTCATATTATTCTATGAGGACCTGGTCCATTTGTTTAGCAAAAATACCTGTTGTTTGCTTATTCACTACCAACAGCACCAAAAGACATTTTGAAAAGGATTAATAGTAGTTGTGAAGAATCCTATGTTGGAATTTGCTGACCCAGTATATAACCGGCAATAACTGAAGCGACCCACTTAATCAGAGCCGAGGGTTATGACCTGAGTTATAATTAGATCATGATCTGACATAATCAGCACTTGCTGGTTGTAATCTTGGTCATAACTCTATTCGGCATTTCATTCACCTTGTTCTTCCTCTCTGGTTGCCTTGTCCATCTCCCTTTCTGAATCTCCAGTTGCCTTGTCTGACCTCACTTTTGCCTCATCCATTTGGGTTGCATCCTTTCCTCAGCATTCCAGGGTAGACTTGGTGTCTCCCTTGTGGAACAGACTTGGTGTCTGTCTGCTCTTTCTGCCTGACTTGGTGTCAGTGCACATTTCTTGGAATCCAAATCTCGCCTGATCTTTGGGTGCATGTTCCTTGGAGTCCTCTCACTTGATCTTTTGGTGGCCTACTTTCTTGACTTGGACAACTTCATATTATGGGCTTCACTCTTGTCTTACCATTAGTTTCCTGCTTTGGTATGTCACTTCTGCCCCTCTTTTGCTGACTGAAAATATGTGCGTCCTTCAGATCATCAAAATGGCCCTTATCTTGGATGAACAAACTCTGCTGCGCAACAGTCATTATGGTC
This sequence comes from Tricholoma matsutake, assembly GCA_026075535.2. Lineage (NCBI taxonomy): Eukaryota > Fungi > Basidiomycota > Agaricomycetes > Agaricales > Tricholomataceae > Tricholoma > Tricholoma matsutake. The sequence continues at coordinate 6,511,256 of AP026543.1, read as the reverse complement.
AGCTGCTAGAGTTTTCTGATGCTAAATGTCATTACTGATTTTAGCACTTTGTACAGTCCGGATAGGTCCCCTCGATGGCAAGGTTGGCGCGATGATCTCTGATGGTCATGCGTTTATCACATCGTCAAGCCAAGATTATGTTCCCTACCCTCCTCTCGGAAGCCATTGTCAAGTACAGCTTCGCTCTGACTCACGTTATGCTGATGACGACCCTATCTTATGGCCGCAACCATTTATCCCCTATTTTTCACACTATGGAGTGATTCCTCAGCCCTACTCGCTTTATGAGCACCAAATAATCTGGTGGATGCCCTCCCATGATCATTTCGTCCATCATGCGCACCCAGCGTCCCTGGTCTCTGGTCTAGGAAAACTTTCTGATATAAAATTTGCTGAACTGAAAGCATCTGTCGATCCTCTCTTAGAGCGCTTGAAGAATTATCAGGCCAAGACTTCCTCTGAGCGACAACCCTGAATACTCCATCCTTTTGTCAAAATGCTCATGCACAGCCTTGCTTGGTTGGAGTCTGTGTACACCAACTTTTGCCAGATGGAGTTCAGCATATGAGATGTGCAACGGACTTGGCTGGAGCTCACCACCCTTCTTGACTACATGGAAATCTACAAGCCTTGGATGGATGGGCATGCTCACAGTGCCTCTGAAGTTGCTAACACCATTGGTGTTTTCACGCATGATCTACGAGTCGCCCAAGACTTCTTTACAGCAGGTCTCCCATGCTGGCTCATCCGTCCAGCCTCGGACTTCACCAACCAGATCATTCACAAAGTAGTTGTACCCAAAGATCCAAAGCATACTCTCTGTTTCAGGGCCCATTCATTTTCATATCCTGTCCTCTTCACTGGTCCAGCATCATCACTTGAAAAGTACCACTTGATTCATCAATATGCCCAAAATTTTCTACGTGCGCCCGATCCTTTCAACACTTCAAGCAATCTGGAGCGCATCGCCCCATCCATGAACAGTCCAGCTCGCCAGAGGATGGAGGCACCCTCAGTTGCTAGCTCCAGCACCCAGCACTTCTCAGCCCACTCTAGGTCAACGTCAAAAAGCCATCAACATGGTCGTTCAAAGAATCAACATCAATTTGGTATGGTGCATTTTACTTTGTTCAGACCATTTCTCACATTTTGCAGGTCGTCCACAGCCATCTCCTTCCACCCATGACAAGTTTCTCCCTGTCAAAAATAGCCCCATCTTTCCAATTCCAATTAGTTCCTGGGTTGAGGCTTTAGCTGCCATGGATTGCGATCCCTCCCGAGTTGACCCCAGGTATCGATCACCCAATGACCGCAAATACCTGTTCCCTGAACCTGCCATCTTTGCTACCGCTAATGAAGCACATCGTGCTACATACTTTACAACTTGGAATGCCATTGAGCCAGTATGTATCTACTGGCTATACATGTCCTCATCTGTCACCCCCTTGTCAAATCAAGAGTGGCAAGATGTCCTCATTGGAGATATAAAGTCAAAATCTCCCAACACAAAATCAGCTCAGGCCTGGGAAAATGCACAACGTCTTCTTGGCTCTGCTCTTGAGGAATTGGACATTCAGATCAACCAGGCACCACCCATCAATACTACACCTTTGTTACCAGACTCCGAAGCTCAAAAAGTTCTTTGGAAGCTAGGTGAACTGAATTTTTGCTTCGAGATATTGGCACTGGACAAACATGCATGTCAGTCAAATCATAATGAGGACACTCGCCAAGACCTTGTTCAAGATTGCTTTGGTAGCTGTTCACTTCTTGTTATCGATTATGAACAGGCAAACATGGGGTTGGGGTCTGTGAATTGGCGTGAGAGATTGCCATGCTTGCTGGCACTTCGGAAGCTGATGAAGGATTGGGATGGAATGAAAGTGACACCACTTCTTTTACAGGACTGTACTTCTTTGACAGATTATTCCGAAGTGGATGTGCTGCAGTTGGAGGATGCTATTACTAGATTCTACACTGACTCTTTCTTCCGTTTTTTTGGTCGTGCCCCTGTTATACCTACATGTCTGCCTTAGCTGTCTAGTTCATACTTTGTGAGGTACTATTTTGGACTTGTAAATATCTCTGCTCATACAATGATACCATGTCAGTCAAAGCTTGAGTGTCAACTATGTAATATAATGTGGAGTTGGCTCTGAATCTTGATAATATGTGCATGTGCATATGGTCAAGGCAAGTAATTCTATTATTTTTCTCCAGAACCCATACTGACGATATTATCCTAAGCAGACCAGTCAATACATTAAAGTATCAAAGTGGTATGACATTAAAAGGCTGTAGTTTCACGACAACATGACCCTGCATTCATATCTCGGGGCACAATGTTGAATGTTTCCCAAACACTTGTCCGATGTGACAGGCTGTTTCATTAAGACCACATAATGCCTTGCAAATTAAAGTCTGTCCGTTCCACAAATGCCTATCCTGCAACGAGGTTTTCATCTTCAAGATTGCATAAGCCCTTGCAACTTGAAAGGTACATGGATCATCTTGATATCTTTAGATTGGATAATCGTGATAAGTGCAGTTTTGTGCACATCTATCCATGAACCCTGTGCACGAGGCCCTGAGCCTCTTTGAACCAGTGTGTTTTCTATCCATTTTTCATGTTTAATTCATCAACTATTGATAGTAGTCTGCCATCTTTCACAATCAGATGATCATGATAAGCTCCTTCACTTGTCACTGACAGCTGATAGTAGATTCCAGTAAAACATCTTCTTCGCACTGTTACCCATTCTCAGGCTACGACAAGCAACAAGCAACACACATATAACCGACTAAGTAAGTCATTGATCAGTAAATTTGTTTGATGTCCTTGACCCACACAAGCTATAGTCTTGCAATGCGCCCTACCAACCATCATGCTATTGTCTTTGACTCTGAATCTGAAGGCCACACGTCGGATGAGTTTGATTCAAGACTCCGACACACTCCCAGAGGCAAGGCGTATGAAAAGGTCAGCTTTAGGTATATTCGAGACAACTTATATCTGAATATGTATAGGCCCTGCTAGCGACTCAACACGAGCTGCAACAGTCACGAGCAATTTGCAAAGCACTGAATATCGAAAACAAGGTGCTCAAACAGGAGATCATCGAACTCAAGGAACAGCTAAACACTCTTTCTACCACCACCACAACAACACGTACAATGCGTGATACAGCGATGGAAAGGGTCAAAACATCTGCCAAGATATGGACCTGCTTTTACAAACCATTTTCACGCATGTACAATGACCCAAACCTATTTTTTGGTCCGAAGCCTTCTTCTGAGTGGCTGCTCCCAGAAAAATGATTCTGCACCAATGACCTTATGGCACAGAGAGAAGGGTGGCTCGCTGAGCTCTATCACTTTCTGCCTGTGGAACTTCATCCACTAGTCTGTCAGTCCTCTGAATTTGACGCTGAGGCATGTATTATTTCTGTCTTCTTCTCTCTCATTGTCTAAAATTGCACAGTTCCGGTTAGCATCAAAATCATTTCGAAGTGCACTCATCGATAGGATGCGGAAGGCGGCACCCCAGATTTTCAAACTCTCTCCAGATATTTTTAAACCGTCATTTCAATGCGATACTGTTCCTCAATTAACGATGCTCCTCAACTTTGCTAGAAATTCAAAGCACTCTTCAATAAAGCTTTGCAATTCGAAGCTCCCACCTCTTATCTACCCTCCATCTGTTCGACGAAGAGGCATCAAAGGATATCAAACTAAAATATTTCAATCGCCAGAAGTGTTTTTAGTAAGTAAAGGGAGCCAAATAGTATCCTGTTTCTCATCAATAATTTTTTTAGTTTATGAGAGCTGTATTATTTGGCCTAGCCTCACTGGATTCGACAGGGAAGCATGGGGGGCCTGCCACATATGGGAATCAATGGGGCATCACATCATTGGAGAAGCTTCCATTTTATGCTGTTCCTTTGTTTTCAGTATTGGTATGTCTAGTTTTATACATTCTCGATCTGGTTGTTACTGAATGGTTGTAATTGTCAAGGCCATGTTTATTATATCTGGGGATCCTGACTTCTGCTCTGAGGGCTCCCAGACTGGAAGAAACTATGAAGAGTATTATGATTTTCTTCGTGTCCAATTCCATGCAGTACACAAGACAGCCGAATTTCAGCGGATCATGGATATGTGTCAGAAGATAGTCTTTAGTGGACAGACTGATAAAGGGAAGGGTAATCAGATGGAGGACAATGCTTCGGACAGTGGTGAAAGTGAAATCAATTGGGGGATGGAGGCATTGGCGCTCAATGATGAAGACGACTCACATGAACTGGAGAATGATGAGTGGGGTTTGCCGGACTTTGCATTCAACCCCGTTCTTGACCACAATGACCAGTCTTGCACTGGTCCCTCCACATACACTCTCCCACCCCCTAATTCCTTCTCTTTGTATGACAACCCCTCATCCCTCCATCCACCAGTAGCAACACTGACGAATACTAGTCCAGCTCCTTCCCAACCCCTTATCCCACAAGTACCACCGGCACCAAAGAAGAAGTCAAGAGCTTCAAACAAGGCATTACACTCTGGTATAACACAAGCCAATTTATTGTTCCCACTGCCAGCACCAGCTACACCAAAGAAGAGTACCCTATCTGTCCCTGTTGGCCTCAATCTTAGTACAGATGAATCTGTTTTATCTGAACCTATGCCTCCGAAGAAGACCCGAGCATCAAAAGCAAAACAATCTCAAAGGAAGAGGGCTGATGATGCTGGCTCAATAGTTGGAGTGATAGGACAGTTCAATGTACTATCTGCTGAACCAGTGGATGAGGAAGAGAACAGTAAGTGAAGGGTTTTAGCTACCTATTTGGTTTTGAACCTACCTTAGCACCCATGATCACAACAGTTGTAGAACCCAACCCTACCTTACTGCCTCCAGGAACAGCGGTGGAGCCAGAACTTGCCCCAGCAGAAGCAGGGCTACATCATGAAGGAAGCAAGGTGGCGAGCAAGAAGGGAGCAGGAGCAGGAGCAGGAGCAGGAAAGGGAAGGGGAAGGGGAAGGGGAAGGGGAAGGGGAAAGGGAAGGGGAGTGGGAACAGGAGTGGGAAGGGGAAAGGGAGCAGGAGTGGGAACAGGAGTGGGAAGGGGAAAGGGAGCAGGAGTGGGAACAGGAGTGGGAAGGGGAAAGGGAGCAGGAGTGGGAACAGGAGTGGGAAGGGGAAAGGGAGCAGGAGTGGGAACAGGAGTGGGAAGGGGAAAGGGAAGGGGAAGGGGAAGGGGAAGGGGAAGGGGAGCAGGAGCAGGAGTAGAAGCAGGAGCAGGAGCGGGAACAGAAGCAGGAGTGGGAACAGAAGCAGGAGTGGGAACAGAAGCAGGAGTGGGAACAGAAGCAGGAGCGGGAACAGGAGCAAGAGTGGGAACAGAAGCAGGAACAGAAGCAGGAATGGGAACAGGAACAGGAAAGGGAAAGGGGAAAAAGGTCAGTTTTGCGGTATAGCATTTCAACTTCTATGATCTTTTATGTCGCCAGTATGTGTATTTAAATATCTTATGCTGCGGTTTGCAGAGCACAGCCTGATTGTGGTACATTTGTTTTGCTACTGATTGAACATCTGATTCCTTGCAGTATGCTAGAATGATACAGATCCTGATCTAAGAGTAAACATACTAATGGTTCTGGGAGTGGGAGCAACTAGGTGGAATCTGGGTAATTGGAAACACAGGTTTTACAACTGAGATCATCTCCTTGGATTCCATCATTGTTGAATGGGGGGTGAGCTGAGAGGATGACTACAGAAAACCATAGCTAATAAATATCCCAGCGCCTTTGTTCATTAGTCTGAGTACAAATGAGCTTTCACTATCTCCATCTCCAACCTCATGTTATAAGGGCAACCTCAGCCTCTAGCAAAGGGAAATCCGAAGAGAGAACTCTAAGGACCCCTTTGCCAGTGCCCAGTATATGTGAAGACTGCAAAAAAAATCTAAAAATAGAAAAGGTGGAGATAGGCTGATCAAGACCACAATGACATCGTACCAAGGGGTAGATGTCAAAATGGTACTCCGTCTCTAAATATAAAACTGTCAACATGCACAAATGTGATAGAAAGGGAAATTAGTAATAAAATAAATAAAAATCATAGAAAATGAAGAATAGAAGGAAATGAGGTGAGGAAAAATACAGGATGAACATAAAAAATAGGAGAAACACATGGGGCACCCTCTAGTCCTCTTACATCACCCCAAATGTGATGTGATGCAGCAGTGTGCCATTGGTGGAACTCCTTGACTAACCAAGGGGCATTCACATTGGACTCCTTGACCCATGAGTTCTCCTCGTATCCATAACCCTTCCAGTGTACCAAATACTGGAGCTTCCCTTGATGCAACCGGCTGTCCAAGATTGACTCGACTTTGTACTGGGGTTCTCTCTCAATCACTGTAGGTGGCAGTGGTGGATGTGAATGGTGTCCTGAGAAAGGATCTGGGGGAGCTGGAAGGAGTTTCACAACATGGAGGCTGGGAGGTGCAAATGATAGGCATGCATTCCAACACACTTGACAATGGGGAAAGGTCCCAGGAAGCGATGGGCGAGTTTCTTGGAAGGAAGTGTGGTGGAGATGTCACTGGAGTCAAGATAAACTCAATCACCAACCTTGTACTGCAGTGTTGGAGAATGGTGTTGATTGTAAAAGCATGCCATGTCATCCTTCACCTTCACCTCCTCCAAATTGTTCCTCATGCATTCTGTGAACTCATTCACTGTCTCAATGTGCGAGGGGCCTTGGTGAGGTTCAAATCCCATGTGTGGATGCTGTCCAGTGTCTAAGAAGAAAGGGGTTTGTTGAGTGGAAGCATGGACATGGTTGTTGTATCCAAACTCGGCCAAGGGGAGGAGATTGTCCCAATTGTCCTGGCACTCATTGATGAAGCCATGGATGTACTGCTCCAGTTTCTGGTTGACTCATTCAGTCTGGCCATCAGTTTGCGGGTGATAAGCAGTTGAAGCGAGGAGTTTGATCCCCAGAAGTTGGTACAGCTCACGAGTAAACTCTGCCACAAACTGAGGGCCACGGTCAGAAAGGAAAGCACCAGGGAGTCCATGTAATTTCCACACATGGTGGAGATAGAGTCAGGCAGCACCCAGGGCACTGACAGTGGTGTGAGTAGGGAACTGCATGGGTTTTACCTGTGGGTTTCCCACGCTTTTATTTCCTAATTTATTCAATGAGTTTTGCATGAAAACTCATGAAAAAATGATTTTCTGATAGCTATTCAATGGATGCTTGTGATACAAGGGACAAAATAATTTATTTTCAACCTTGTCACATGACAGATGTCACCCAAATATTATTTTATGTGTTAGATCACAAAGAGCCAACAAAAAGCTTCGAGAAAATATTTTTTTCATGATTTTTCATGCAAAACTCATTGAATAAATTAGGAAATGAGAGCATGGGAAACCCATGGGTAAAACCCGTGCAGTTCCCTAGGTGTGAGTGGGAATGAAGTGAGCGCATTTTCCTGTGGAATCAACTGTGCACATCACCACATCAAACCCATTTGACTCTGGCAACTCCACCACAAAGTCGACACTGACAACATCCCAATGACTCTCTGGAACAGGGAGAGAGTGTAGCTCACCAATGGGTTTGCAACGAGGAATCTTGGTGCGTAAGCAAAGGTCACAAGTATGGCAATACTGAACAATGAGCTGTGACATCTGTGGCCACCAATAATTCCATGAGGTGAGCTCCAAGGTTTTCCAGCATCCAGGATGACCGGCAATCTGTGAGTCATGATGTTGGGATATAATGCATTGATGAAGGTCTGGGTTGTTGGGGACATAGATGTGATCCCTGAAATACAACAAGTCCTCCTTTTCAGCCCACTCTGCCGCATGCAAGGAGAGGATGGATCCCTTCCTCAGCTCTTTAACAGCTCAGGCCATGACATCCTCATGTAAACTGCTATGGTTTGCACAACAAATATTGTGTAGGATGTCCCACTCCTCGCCCTGGGGTGTGATGCCTTCCAATCCCGTCATTCCAGGATGAGGTGCATAATGCAATGATGCTCTTCAACCATGCAAGTGAAGATGAGGATGTCATCGAGATGGATACAAACGATGCCTTTGAGGATGAGGTCATGGAAGAAGTTGTTCATCATGGTCTGGAAGGTGGCAGAACTATTAGTAAGGCCAAAGAACATGATGAGCGGTTCAAAAATACCATGGTTGGTATGAAAGGCTGCCTTCCACTCATCTCCCTCCTTTATCCTCACATTATTGTAACCTCAATGGACATCAAGCTTGGTGAAGTATTGGGCTCCATGGAGTTGATTCACAAGTTTGGAGATGAGAGGTAATGGGTAGCGATTTTTGACTGTGATGTCATTGAGCCTTCTATAGTCTTGAACTGGTCAAAGTGAGCCATCCTTCTTCTTGACTAAAAAAAAGGGAGAGGCCATGGGTGACTTTGATGGTCAAATATGTCCAGAGGCTAGGTGTTTGTTGATGAACTGGTCAAGCTGTTGCTGCTCCTTGGGGGGGAGAGGATAGACCTTGCAGGAGGAAGGGGTTGTGCTGGGGGTGAGTTCGATTGTGTGATCCCATGGCTTGTGCACAGGGAGAGAGTCAAAAGATTCCTTGGAGAACACATCCTCAAACTCATGGAGATGAGGAAGTAAGGAATCAGTAGAGGATTTAGCAGTATTGTTTTTGTGGAAGGCCTCGGCAAGGCATTGAGATATGTTCAATGTAGCACACACCTCATGCGACAGACAAATCACAGTGTAGAAATTCCAATCACCTTCCTCAACTTCTTCTGGCTCCTCCACATCGTCATCTGAGTCTGGCACCAGATCAGGAACCTCCTCCAACTTCACATCTGGCACCGGTAGGGGTCCAGCACAACACTTCTTGGTGCATCGTATTGAGGCCCTTTGTCCATGGTGTTCTAGTCTGGCTTTCGTGAAACAAGTGCAACAGCTGGATAGGCATCAGCTCATGGTGACCTCCCTGGTATGCCAGTTGACCTCTGGGTTATGGTCTCAAAGCCATGGATAGCCCAAAATCACCTTCTGCTTCCCTAACTGAGTGACAGCAACAAGGGCACACTCACTGTGATCTTTGTAGCAGAGGACCAGGTCTACAACCTCTCAGATGGCATCAGCTTTGTTTGGGGATCCATCCACATTATAAACAGGTATTGGACGTGAGAGTGAGCGAGTGTTCAGGTGATGTTGTTGTGTGAGATGGGTGTCGATGAAGAGGCCAGTCGCACCAGAGTCCAGGAGCACAGAGACACCAAGTATCTGTCCAGTGTCAGTAGTCTGTAGTTTGATTGCCAGGTTCAAGGAATGTGCAGAGGGAGTGGATGCAATGATATATTTGTGTGGTAATTTGCACTCCCATGGTTTAATTTTGGGATGCAAGGCAGAGGGAGAGATAGGAAAAGCAGGTACATCTTCAGCCAACTTCGAAGGGTCAGAGAGGGGAACAGTAGATTCATTCTCTGGGGATTCAACTGACAAAACTTCAAAGTGGTTATGGACAGGCAATGAGGGTGTACAATTTACTTGCTGCAAATAGAAAAATCCTGCTCCTCTACAACCTCTGATTTGATCTCCTCTGTAACCTGACCCTTCGCTTCCTCAACATCTACAAGCACCAACAGGTCCTGAAGGAGTTTGTCTCACCCCTCAGGTGTGAGCATGCAGATATCCTGATGATGGGGGCATGCTCCAGCCATATGTCCAGTCTCCCCACAGCGGTAGCAGAGGTTCAACCTGCATGCGCGGCTATGGGCTGCATTGACATCCATCGGTACTGGAACATTGACAGCTGGTGTGGGAGTTTGACAGACAGGAATGGGATTACATTGGGGGAGGGTTCGATTGAAGGTGTGGGGCATAGGAGTGGTAGTTGGAGCCCAGAATGCAGCATTAAACACCGCATTTGTGAGTTGGTTCTCATCACAGAGTGAAGCAGCTTTATACCAAGCATAGATATCATCATCCACTGGGTGCCCTTCCAACATCTGTGCAATCTGGTCCTGAATTTCTCGATTGAGGCCCCGTCAGAACTTCACCACCACTGGTAGCCCACTCCCATATCCTGCCATGTCCACCAAATCCTTAAACTCATTGATATAATCGTCCACAGATTGACGTGCCTGGTGGTAAGAGGATGACTCAAGGGCTTATTCTAATGAGAAACCCAGGGTGCTGACTGAAACCCTATGTGTCTATTTAGAACCCCAGGATGTGCAGTTGGCCAGCTTCACTGGTGTGGCTGTGCATTGAATTTCTCTCACTCACAGTGGCCACTCAGTCCTCAACTGCCAAAGGCTACTTCTTCCTGAATCCTTACCTCTATGCTGTAGCCTTCCAGAAAGCAGATATGCCATGGCCACTTTACAAGAACATGTTGTGTACCCAGGATCTCCATTGAATAACAATGTGTTAAGTACAAGATGAGTGCAGCAAACCACTGGCATATTGAGTGCTGAGGAAGGAACTGGGGGTTGGTGCAGATAGCTAAACATCAAGATTTTGGGTGGGCTGGGGATTAGGTTTTTGTGATAAGTATGTGTTCACATCAAAAAGTATCTCATCGATCATCACCAAAAGAGTCCTTCTAGAAACACTTAAGATTGGGTTAATGGACAATTTGAACAATTGTGCCCTTCTTGATGACACAGTCCACATCGACGCCTGTGATTTTCCTGGCCTGAATGTATGGCACCATTAGCATCATGGTCTTCTCATGCCAAACTTGTTGTCACCTTTGCTCCTCCACCACATGGCCAACCTTCAAGTGGACCAGTAATGCATGCTGACCGAGGTCTTTTCTTATTCCTTATTACTGGAGGATCATGAATATGTTCATGGTGATGTTGGGCATTTTCTGCACACCTTGTGGTAGATTTTTTGTGAGCTGTTGTAAAGTTATACCAGGGTTTATTACTGACCAAATATCACCAATATGCTCGACAAGTGTGTCAAGCTGTTCTTGAGTTTGGACATTGGTGAGAAGGGGGTGAAGTGCAGCTTGTGCTTCATGATAAATGGTATGCACACCGAGGGTTCTCGTAGGTTGAGCAGCTGGTGATGCAAAGCTATGTGTCAGATCTAGTGGGTTCAACAGAAGGTGGGAATTGCTGCTGTCCATTGAAAACAGCAGCTCCTCTGGTCTTAATGCATGCTCTCAAGTCACAGGGGGGATGTCCATGATATTTAGTGATGGATTTTGGTACCAGCTTTGGCAAGAAATTAATAATGACAACATTGACTCACTGTGGTCGAATCAGTCCAATATGAAATGGCAGACCCTTTACATCTGTCCAAGCCCTGAAGTAATGATGGCATGGAAGACCAAGGTTAAGTCCCATGCAGCAGTCACAGATGTATCATTTATCTTGTAGGAGAGCAAGATGGTGTGATTTTTCAGTCGCAGTATGCACAATTCGTAGCAGATGCTCAATGACTAGCCCACATCCCATGATGAGCTGTAAGAGCCAGCGAGTTGAGACATAAGCATTGTCATTTTCAAAACTGTTCATTATGCGCTACCAAAGACAATTAATTCAAGTCATATAAAGGTTAATTATTACTTACATCCTCTTCCTTACACTTCCAACTGAACTCCTTATCCATATTATCAGTCACCAAATTATGTCCCTCCTGTCGTTTGAAGAATATTGTCAGCACTTTGTGAAACTGCTGAGAATGGAATCTGATAGCTTGCCCATTTTTGAACTCCTGGTGGTAATTGAACTACTTCTGTATGATAGAATAGGCTATGCTGCATTTGTTGATGGCAGGTGTGAAGTGCAAATGGCCCAACATATTTTTGAAGTGTTGCAAGGGTAAAAGAAACAATGATTCTAATTGTGTATTATGCTGCCTTCTGGATGACTTCAAGTTGTGGATTTGTTAGTGCATGCTAGTGCAACGCAAGTTAAAAACACAATTTACCTCTTGGGTTTGTATCAATTCATAATCTGTCTGGTCTAACATGGGCTGGTTGAGAGCATCAAAGACCTGCAGGAGAGTCTTTTTGGCATTGCCAAGTGTTTTGCTTGTCTTGTTCTCTGCCTCTGCACAGCCATTTGTCCTAACCCCAGCAGTAAATTTCATCATGATCCAGGCCCAAGCCCATTTTTCCCTGCATGGATATAACTCCTCTTCAAGATACTGCTTAGCAGCTGGGTAATGTGAAACAAGCAAAGCCCAAAGATGGTCAAATTCCACTGGGGAGACTGCCCAGTATGTAGCCCAAAATTCACAATTGAAGTTGATCCAATCACTCCCAAGAGCTGCTCATAGTTGTACTGTGACATTGCCATTCAAATGGTGAAGGCAGTATACATGGTGACTGAGAGGCATGACATGTGGAACTGATGCAAGAAGAGAAGGATGGCAATCGGATGCAACAACTTCAGGATGTTTGCCAGCAGCATCAAGATGACATTGGAAGACCCAAGTGTGCATTGCAATATCTTTGGAACAATGGAATGCATACCATGCATTTCAGGATTTTCCAAAGTTATCAATGATAATACCAATGTTCAAAGGATAGCCATATTGGTTATGATTATATGAGTTATCAGTGATCAGGAGATCAGAAAACTGCTGTAGAAGGGTAACTTGAGCAGGAGACTGCCACCAGAGACCAATCAGAACTTGGTTTTCATCCAGTTGGATCTGATACTGCCACCCATGTTCATGTTCACCTTTTTCTCGAAGGCTATTCAAGATTGCTGAGGCATCACCACCAAGGGCTGTAACTGCAGCATGAGCTTCCCATCATGCATCATTGAGTAGATTGGTTATTTGGCGTGGTTCAAGGATGTGAGTTGGAAAATGTTCTGCAAAAATGGTCTTGAGTGTTCCCCATGAAAATGTTGGATCAGAAAATTTTGCAACAAGCTCATGCTGAGCCTGTGTTGGTGGCCATGAAACAATACCTCCAAGAGGTACTTCTCATTGGTGATTGTGTTCCCATGCAACAGTTGTTATATGCCAGAGTCCCCTTTGGATGCGATTGACATTGACATGGGTGAAGCATTCAGTTTTGATTGTTTTTCCTTGGCAGTGATCCGAGGGATCAATTGATGCCAAGTGCAAGGGAATGATGGTTACAATGCAAAGTGACTTTCTTGATAGTTCCATCTGGAGAGCATTTTGACTGTCCCATTTGCCAGGTATGGCCGAGTTTTTTCTCTTGTGCATATACTGCATCATGAGCAGCCTCCATAGAATTGTACACAGAACCCACGAGGACCTGCCCCAGCATCTGTGGAGTTGCTCAGTTCAGTGTGTTTTTTACATCATCAACAGGAGCTGATTTGAGATTGATATTCAACAGTAGCTTGGAATGTAGGTCAGGCTTCGCAGGGAGTTCCTCAATGTCAGAGTCATCAGAAAGCACAATAACAGGCCCAGATGTCATAGGAAGTGTGAGAACAGGTTCGTTTTTGACACATTTCACAGGTGGGCCAAGGATAATGACGTCTGGGGATGGAGATTTTACACGTGCAGGTTTAGGAGTAGGTTTGAGAGGTGATACAAGATCAATTACAGGTGCTTGTTTGATTGGAGCAGGTGGGCTTGAAAATGACAAGTCAATAATTTCAGAACTGGGCTGAGATTTGATGGGTGCCTTGATTGCCTGAAAATCAATCCTCAGTTCATCTCGCAAGCTGGCTAAAAACTGATGGATGGGGTGCCAAGCCTGCATATTGCTTAAGTAGCTGATCATGCTTCCTTGCAACTACCAGAGGACTTACATTTGGAGAATCAAGGTTATAGTCATTATATCCAAATGGCCCAGAGACAGACACATCAATGGTTGGGGGAGAGGTCCATGAGACCACCCAATCAGTATACAACTGAAGAACTGGTCAGATGGTGTAATTTACACAGATGGAAAACACGTACACCTTTGCCTAATGCAGCACAATGATAAACCAACATATTTTGTAAAGCTAGGTTGCGAAAAACTGAGGAAAGTGAATTGGACCATGCTGGAATTGAGGGGTCAGCACGAGAAGCAATGAAATTCTTGGCTGCAATCCTGCAACTACCAGAAGTCTGACCTTGTTTTGATAACTTGCCTTTGATAACTTTTCTGGGTACATAATAATCAATGTTCAAGCCTGACAGCACCCACTGAAGAATTGGTAGGACCTCCATTACAGGTGGAAATTCCAAGGAGTCTCCATGCTCGATACACATCTTGTTCTTTTCACTGCAGTATGCTGAATAGTGGTCATCAATGCAAGCAATGGCAAATATTGCACGTGGTGTGGCCACATGAAGGCGGTTCCTCAAGGCTATAAGGTTTGGGCTATATAGCCGAGGTGACTGATTATAGAGATGTTTAGCATCATTGAAGAAGGAGGTTGGAAGGAAGATAAAAGGGGAATGAGATTGGAAGGATGTAGCGGCCAGTCGGAAGTAAAGCAGCTTGAGCAACCCATTGACTAGATCCTCTTCAAGCCAATTTTCATCAAGAAAGCAGCCAAGCTTCCACAATGGGAAATCAGTTACACAAAAACCTGCAATGTGCGAAGCTATCTTGAATTCACAAAATTTGGCCACTAGCGAAGGTGAAAAGCATGGCTCAGAAGTCAGGTGGGTGACAAGCCGACATGCATAATCTCGAGGTATTCGCTAATTGTTCAAATTGACAAAAAGTCACAACTTCAAGATCATACCGAGATAACAAGTAAAACACAAAAATGTAGGTACACACCTTCGAAAAATGGCACAAATGTTCAGTTGTAACATCTGAATACTGATCATGGAACACTAGTACAACAGAACATTGGCCATTGTTATATTCATCTTCCAGACTGCACATGATTGGATTGAGGTCTGCAATATCAGGAATGACCTCATCAAACAGGATGATTGTGCTTCTAGCCATCATGGGGACTTCATCTGTAAACATCCAGGTTGTGACTGTGTTTGGTGGCAAGAAAGATGGGTAAGTATGTCTGACATTTTGATTGAAAGTTAGACTGCAAAAGAACTGAGAAGAATATGCCGCAGATGTGGAAGGAGTTGTGTACATCCAAAAGGTGCTCATGGTGGTCATGCCAACAGCAGTACCCTCACCACACATTCACTTATATACCTATCTTGCCATCAAAAAAATTTCTCACAATTCATGATGGCATGGAAGCACCCAGAAGTAATGGATGGCTTGATCAGGCAGGACTCTAACCCAATTGAATGTTTGTTTCTCGATCTACAGACCAGGAGATATACGTCGCAATCTAGAAGCTGATAAATGAGATTAGAATGGAGAGATCTTGCAGGGTGAGGGGTTGAGAACACACCAAATTAATACCATTCTCCCTATCTAGTCATATTTTTCCCAATGAAACCGCTAATGAGCTTTGTAAACCACCCCGTCAAAGTCATCATCATCATGGAAGGCAAAGTCAAATTGTGACTTGGAACTATGATTCTGAAAAAAAAGATATCACATGATGAACAAATAAACAAATGGCCGGAGTAGCTGGCCAGAGGACAAATCATGACAACCCATATGATCACAACAAAAGTCAATGGGTTAGTATTGCAACCCAGGGTTTCAGTCGGCACCCCAGGTTTCTCATTAGAATAAGCCTGACTCAAGCCATGTCACTGCTTGGTGGTGCTTGTTGAGGGGACAAAAGTGGCATACAAATTCTGCTCAAAAGTCACCCCAAGTGGAGAAAGGTAGAGAACCAAGCTCTTTAGTTTGGCACAGAATATGGTCCACATAGAGATAGGCATGTACAGATTTCATGTATGTGAAGGCCCAATAAATTTTTGCAGCCTCATCGACAAATTGATGCGACTGGAGACTGATGTACAACTCACAGGAATTAAGGAATGCATGCCCCTGTGCATGTGCACCATTAAATTCAGCAGGGGGAGATGGTTTGATCTGGGCACACTCCTTAGTGGGCACGTTTGGCAGTGTGTTGCTGTTGGGTGCACTTGGAGTTGCAATGGGGGAAATATTGGTCACAGGGTTTGTCTGGAGGGTCCTAACAAAGTTTTTGATTGTAGATTTAAGTGAATTGATTTGCGCACATATTCCAGTAACATCACTTTCACGTGCGTCAAGGCGCTCTGATGCATCCATGTCGCTAGGGGGCGCGTTTGGTGAAAATGGTGGTGCACTAAAGGCAGGACTATCAGGAATGGTGTGTAGGGAGTCTGTGGAGCTTTGGGAAGCATTGTCCACTCTGTACCTGCCTATCTTGGGTAGTGTTTGAAAGTCCAGTCCATAGGACTGCAAAAAGACTGACAACCGAACTGGACTGCAACTGGTCCTACATGGACCATGGTTGCAGTCCTAGCTGGTTCAAAAGCGGTCCAGTTGTCAGCAGTCCATCTCATTTGTAGATTAGTAGTTGAACCACAAAAGACCAGTCTAAACTGGTCTACAACCGGACCACCAGTCTATCCAAAATGCTTCAAGAAAAGGCAGAGCACCTCAGATCTCCTGTGTATTTTGTATGGATTATCATGGGAAAAACCTGTGAGTCAGGTTGCCATGACTGGCGGGTTCCTTTCCCGTGATGACATACCCCACAAGTCATGTCAACATGAGGCATGGGGTGCTCATATCTGTAATAATGTGTTGAAAAGATACGAAATTATTATAGATTTGAGCAACCCGCACCTCATGGTGACCTGACTCACAGGGTATGTCATTGCAGGAAAGGAACCTGCCAGTCATGGCGACCTGACTCGCGGGTTTCTCGCAATCAGGTTTCTCATTTCTGTAATAATGTGTTGAAAAGATATGAAATTATTACAGAAATGAGAAACCCGCGAGTCATGGTGACCTGACTTGCAGATTATATCATCGCAGGAAAGGAACCCATGAGTCATGGTGACCTGACTTGTGGGTTTTTCTGGATATAAGAAAAGACTGGGCAACAGACCGGTTGCAACTGGTCTTTTGTAGGCAACTGAACCGATGTGGACCGGTTGTAGTCAGTTCGGTTGCTGGTTGCTCTAAATTTGAAAAAATGTATGGACCAGTCCGGTTCATGGTTGCCCCTTCTGGGGTCCAAAAAATCGGACCAGACCGGACTTTCAAACACTAATCTTGGGCAGTGTGTTCATGATTTCGGGCCTTAGGAGAGAGTTTTCTACTATAAGGGCAACCTCAGCCTCTAGCAAAGGGAAATCCAAAGTTAAAATTATACTACATAGTACAGGGATTGGAGGCGCACCTAGCAAAGGGAAATCCAAAGAGAAAACTCTAAGGACCCCTTTGCCAGTGCCCAGTATATGTGAAGACTGCAAAAATCAAATAATAAAAAAGGCAGAGATAGGCTGATCAAGGCCACTGAATGACATCATACCAAGGGGTAGATGTTGGAAGGGTACTCCATCTCTAGATATAAAACTGTCAACATGCACAAATGTGATAGAAAGGGAAATTAGTAATAAAATAAGGAAAAATCATAGAAAATGAAGAATAGAAGGAAACAAGGTGAGGAAAAATATAGGACAAACATAAAAAAATAGGAGAAACACATGGGGCACCCTCTAGTCCCCTTACACACGTTGTGTTGGTGCACCTCTTCCTATGAAATTATGGGCTGGCCCTGACATTAGTGTCCACCATCACTGGCTCAAGTAACATAATCAGCACATGCTCAGTGACAAGGTCAAGGTCTTAGTGTCGAACCATATCACTGACTCACCTTGTGTGCTTGTTGCTGGTAAATTTGGTTGGTCATGGAACATGGTGGGCTGCTTTTCAGTTGTCAAACAGCCATAGATAATCACCTTCCAGCCCTTATACATTGACAGGCCCCCCATTATTACTACAGTCTTCATCTCATTGGCCTGTATTCCATACCAACTTGAGGGGTCCTACAAATGAGATTGCTCTATGTGCTTCATAAGACAGAAAGTCATAGAACTGTACATCTTTCAATTACTCTTTTCAAAACTACAACTCTGGGTACATCCTGCATATACGAAGGAACATATCTGTGTCAACTACATCTACAGCCAGTGAGAATTTTTTTGTGAGGTCCTCTGGAACAATATATGCACCACGTATGAATGACCGAGCAGGGACAAAAATAGCCTTTGTCAGTGGTGTTTCTTGCAGGCAATGCAAGCCAAGATCTTTGTCCTTTTTCTGTGCTAGTGTTATCTCTTTGAATGGTTGGATTAGGGCCATGGGAATTGTAACTTCAGCTTCACCACTGGGTATGACTGCATCTTCACTTGCCTTCACTTGATAAGTGAAGACAAAAAGAAGTCTAGCAAAGTAAGGTTGAGAACCAGTATCAATGAAGACACAATCAAATCGTCCCTTGCCCTTCCAGAATGAGGGATTGCATTGTAAGAAATCGGTATGGGCCCGCCAATCAACTAGTGATTCAAATGTAGCCTTTATAAATCGATGCTCTGTTATCTGATGCATAAATTTGTTAGCAGACTGTCAGAAACAAGGATGATTACAGCATACAAAAGCATCAGCTGGCACTGATAATCCCCAAGCATTTTGAAGTTGTACAGGGCTGTCACTGTGACTGAGGATCTCATTGAGTGACTTTTTGAAATGGCTTTGAAAGTGTAGGAAAGCTGGATTCTCTGAGTGCATTTGTTCAATGTGATAAATGGAGGATTGCTTTTGGACAGCACCAAGATACACATTATTGAATGTATTTCTTGTTTGAGACCTAGGTTGAGCATCCTCGGCATCATTATCATCTTCATTATCCTCATTGGCTGCCTTTGAAGCATCAATGTAGCTTCGAATAATAGCAGCTGTAAGCGACCAGTGTTCATTTTGCAGAATCTGATATATTTGTAGCAAATATTTAGGTGGAAATGCTCCGATAAATGATTAAATCAACCTACCTGAGGTGCCACATCCTTGAAATTTGTTCGTGACAGGTACCAAGTTTTGAGTGTACCATGCAGTCATTCAAAAAGCCGGGTAGAAAAATTGTGAAGAACACCCTTTTGCTCAATGTCATCAAATGCATGACTCTGAGCATGGAGCTTTGGAAAGTCAAAATTTTTATTGAGCCCATCCTTTTCAAGTTCATTTGCATGTTCCTATAAGTATAAGACAGTTAACTAGGCTTTTTGTTATAGAAGTAATTACTCACCTGAAGCAATTTTCCAAGTCTGTCTACAGCCTTTCTACTGGCTGCAACTGTTTCATCTGTGTGAACCTCAAGAGCCTCCCACATGATTAAATCAAGGTATGCTCACAGACAGCAGAGAAGGTGGTATCCATGTGGGCTTTCTGTTTCTGTAAGAATATTGTGGCTTACAAATATGAACATCTACCAAGAGCTCAGGCTGAACTGAAATATCAACAAGACAAACCACAAACTTTTAATATGTCCCGAAATTTGTTTGCATCTGAGAAGTTGACGTTCATAATTTTATCCTGAATTTTCAAGCCACTCCATGGTGGAAGTACTCTCATCCTGCAAATATAGAGATCTTGGATTGACCAATCAATAGCCATGGTGTTATGTACTGGTCATCAACCTGTTGGCATGCAGCTGAACCCAATTCTGATACAAATTCTTTCAGCTGTGGAAAAAAATGCTTTCCACCAAGACCATGATCGTTGGCATGCATTTCATCAAATGAGATTGTTCTGTGAGGATCAGAGAATTGGACATCCCAAAAGGCATTCTGTATCAAAGAAAGGACATGAATGATAGATATCTCAACTTGAAGCAGAGAAAAATCATACCATAACAGGACAAAGGCTTTCTACCTTTACAATTTCACTTCGTCTACTAGCATTTGGCTCCTTCAAGGCTTTCAAAACAAGCATCTTTGATTGTTCTGCTGTCTGTAATTGATATGTTTGCCACGTGTGTGATTGCTCAGATTTTGGAACAAGGCAGACTGGGCAGGGATAATTTCCATTGACACCACGAGTCAGTGCCATGACTGTACTAAAAGGAAAGTTTGAGTGAGATTACAAAAACAAACTACTACATAACGTACTGCTCCTCATAATCAGCTGCTAGAATAAAGACAAAGGGATGCACTCGACGCCATATACCATCTCCACACTGCATAAGATATCCTGTAACTGAATAGTGTGATATGGTTTCAAGGAGAATTTCAAATGATTTGTGCCACACTGCTCGCTTGAAATCAACAACATCACTTTTATCAGACTCCTCCTCAGAAACCTAGAATATGAATTAGTATTATGATAACATGAGACCAACAAGCTTACAATGGGTAACCATCCAACTATTTGTGTTGAGCCCAGCCCCTTCCCATTGCGAATGTGTTGGGGGAGATTACCAACCTGAGCCATTATGGGATAACCCTGGGCAGTGCCAAATGAAGATAGGCAAGTCTTATCAGCGTAGAGTGTGATGCACAGTGGCTTGCCACCTTCAGGAAGTTGGCTCTGATTACATGTTATCATTGTCCTCACAGTGAATAAGAGACTGAAGTACAGACCTGCACATTCCACATACATTTTCCTGTCCATGACTCATGTACAAAATGAACCCATTTTTTACCATCAAACTTCTCAAGACACTGGCCATCCCACTCGAAATGTGGGGCAAGGAGAGGATCTTCTATAACATTTCTAGCCCAGCCCATTAACGATCATGACCAAAAGTCAAACATCCGGGTGGTGCCTTGATATTCTGCCTTGACAACTTTCTTTTTGAACTAAAACAGTGGAGAGAAATATTCAGAATTTATCATACAGCATCTACATTACACATACAGGCATTAATGGGTCAGAGGCCCCAATCCAGAGATTATTCAGCTCTTTATGATTTTTTACTCTAAATGTTTCCTTGCGTTCGATAAGTGTATGTATGACTTGAATGAGTTTGTCGACCTGGGTGTTGGACATGGCAGATTCAAGGATAACCTCAGTGAATGAAAATTTGCTCTCAGAACTGAAGGGTAGCCATGGGATAGTAGGAAGAGTGAGAGGAGGAGCCGGCTTGCCAAGGCCATACTCCTCAAAAGCCTTGACTACAGCAGATCGTCCAGATTTAGGGTGGTAGGTCGTCTGAATGTTGTCTTTCTGAGGTTGTCACAGCGCTGCAGCCAATTTGGAATTGGTCCCTGAAAATGCTTGAGTTTGCATAGAAGGAGAATATAAGAAGCTTACAATTGATGCCTGGCATATCATCGATATTCTCCTTGTCTTTGACACCAGCAGGCAAAGGACCCGCTCCTCATGATGAGCTACCTGTTGTAGGGGCAGCCAGTGGGTGGCAGACCGTGGCTTGCATTGCTGTATTTCCTGAAACATTATCAGAGGCCGATACATGAGAGATCAAAAAAACTTATGGTTTCTTGGTAGCATCTCATGTTCCGCCGCTGAAGTCGAAACACCAGAAGTTAGGCGTGGCAGGCGAACAGCCTCGCCAGCCACGTGCATGTAGT
The DNA here is from genome assembly GCA_026075535.2 of Tricholoma matsutake. Lineage (NCBI taxonomy): Eukaryota > Fungi > Basidiomycota > Agaricomycetes > Agaricales > Tricholomataceae > Tricholoma > Tricholoma matsutake. Next base: position 6,489,843 of record AP026543.1, on the reverse strand, counting down.
GTCGACAGCTTGCACATCTGAGATTCCGAGTTGTGGCAGTGTGTGTTGTTCCGGAGCTGAAGTTGGAGGGCCAGAAGTCGAGCTAAGTGGGGGCTTGCCTGCCGACAGTTATTGTTCAAATGAAAGTGGAGATAATGGGGCACGAGGCAGACTTACTTTGCCTGCCAAGTGGATCCTGCGAGTTCTTGAATGTCGGCAGTGAATACTCTGAGACCGGGATGCTTCAGAAAGATGATAAGATAGTCAGAATGACTGAGACTCACTGGGGGCTCCTGCTTCACGTGGTTCTTCTTGGCCTGACTCAAACTCCTGGTCTTGTTGAAGCCTCATGGTCATATGGAGGCATTTTCTTTGGTGATTGGGAAAGCCATGCGATGAGAATTCTTTCCCACATCCTGTGCAGGTCTTCATGTTTTTCAGCGGCATGTCGAGAGTCTAGGTATACAGAGATAGTGTTACAACGAATACAAGCGATAGCGAGTGTCGAAGTACAAGGACAAGATCAACATCAATCATGACTGATCATGATCGGATCAATGATTTTGACCGGTATCAATGATCATAACCGAGGTGATAACAAGATAATCAAGTGATAACCAGCATTATGACCCGGCTAGATTTTGAGCCCGGTCAGAAATTTCCGACATAAGTCCAGTTGCAGTTTTTTTGATTAGTAGAAAATGGCTGCAGACTTTTGTGGAAGGAGCCAGCAATTCTTTTAATTTTTAGGTCTTTTTCCGATATTTGCATCTATTTATACCCAGCAGAGTGATCGGAAAACCGGTGTGAATAACTAGTCCAGACTCTGTATGTTACTAACATATGTGACAAACTCCGATGGGAGTTGTTCACAGAACCCTAGTCAGTTGCAGAGAGCTCATTGGGGTGTGTGAATCAATATGAGAGCAACTGAAAGATTTTGACAGCTCATTCCCCGAGTAATGATCAGGAATTGCAGCACTCAAGAAAGAGGTAACATCCAGAGTAAAAAGGACCAGGACTTGCCTGGTTCGAAGGTGAACAATAAGACACGAGGCAAAACAACAAGGTGATCAGCCATGGCATCGATACATCTGGAGTCGTCTCATCACACTACGTTGACAGGATATTGTCAGTGTGCTCCTGTGGTAGTCATGGCTCTGAGGAGAGTAACTCGCGTTGAATCAGCTTCCATCATCAAGAACGTTTACATAAATTGTTACCTGATTTAGCAATAGCTGCACAGTTCATCAGCCACAGTGGCTGTACAGCCAGACCTTACATTATCATTCTAATACTGTGAGCGTCGCAATGGCCAAATCCAAGAAGTATACTCTTACGCTCGTTATTGGTGAACCAAAGCTCATTATCGAACAGCCACACAAATCATAACCAGAACAAGAAGGCCCACCGGAATGGTATCAGGAAGCCCCAGACTACGCGATCTTTCTCATTGAAAGGGGTACGTCCTATCGTGTTGACAGAGTTGTAAAGGAGAAACTAACTTGTTTCTTTCTGGTTCTCAGGTTGATGCAAAGGTTACTTTCTAGTTGGGATTGAAACCGCTGAAGACTTATTGTACTGTTTTTTAGTTCCGTCGCAACGCTAGACATGCTCTTGCTGGCACGGTGTGTAAATACACATTTATGTGGGGCGAATCTTGACGCCACGTTTAGATCAGAGCCCGTCAAGAACGAAAAGCTGCAGCATCGTGAGACGATGTTGTTTCTCGCCTTATTTGAATTTCATAAGGACGCTGCGTGATCGGGAGGATGGCGAGCTTAACATGCCATACATTCTTATGCGACTATCCATGTATTACATCTCGAAACACAATACAAAAAACAGCGAAATGCATCCAGCATCCAGACCAGTTATAGGATGACGCCAGTATATGACTTCAAGAATATACCTCCGAATATCATCGTAGACCAGGGAACAACTTCGCGTTTCGATCCAACGTTGCTCGCAACCGCATTGCCTGTATTCTTTCAGTAAAAAATGACGACACAAAAGGAACATGCTCACTGCAGCATCTTCTGGCCTCAACGCACCTTTGGCCATGTTGTGCTTGCCAGCTCTTAGCTTGTGACCTCTGTTTGAAACCGTCGATTTTGCTGATCCCTCGTTGGTGGCAAGTAGGGCACGGGATTCCTCGTCTGTGGCCGGGTGGCCTTCAAGAAGAGAAAAGAACTTATGTCGAAGAACAGCTTTGATGCGCTCAAACGCATGTGAACTGTACCACCCATCCCGTTCCTGAGTTATATATGAGTCTATGCCTTGGCTGGAAGGCGTCTAACCTACGTTGCATTCCTCTCGCAGATCATCAGGGTCCTCAATCATCTCCTTCAGCATTGGGTCTGTAATATCACACAGTTGGAACGCGGCAGTCTCTTTCGTTATAGTCTGTCCGTCAAACAAGTGCGACCTCCTAAATATAAGAATGAGGTAAGGAGTCGTAGGGATGAATGATCAAATCAAACCTTCGATCGGCTTCTTTCTCAGTCCCTACCTCCTGCGTTCGAATCTGTATATTGGCTGCAGACCGATCTTGCCGTCGTGTTGTGACCGATGGCCTCGCAATTGGATGGTTCGCGTTGCGAAAATAGAGCCGCTGGTAACTAGGCAGCAGCACCGTGAGCTCAACAGTGCCATGACCTTGTTTAAACACATACAATCGAGCGCTGGGATCCTTCCGCGGATCGTAACTGAAACGAACAAGTGTATCACGCCATGGCCCGTCTTGAAACACATAGCAGACAAGAGGAAGAAGGACCTTCGAACTGACGAACGGTCTGTCAATTCCAGAACGCAGGTTCATGCAAAATGGCATACTTCAAGATCTCGCGGGTTTCTGTAGGAGCCATCTGATTGAAAAGAGACATGCGCGTCCAAACCGGGCGCTCGGCAAAGAGCTACACGGGGATCAGAGCGGGACAGTAAGGAGCACAGGGAAAATGTACTTTCCGCAGCTTTTGAAGAATCTTCTGGTCGATGACATTTCGCCCTTCTTCAACTGACTGAGGTGGCTTGTCTGGGACCTGGCATAGAAAGATGAGACAACTTGACAAGATGAGGATCTGATGCGCACGTTTGCATCAGTAAACATGATACTGGCGGGCCCATACCCTTTCCAGCGCATACGGTTAATGAGTCGCTTTTTCTCCTCGCCTGTCCCTTCGTCAACAGTAGTTGATACCATCGATGCAGTGTTGGACTTGAAACTGATTGCCTGAGATGATCTCACAATGATCCGATAGGAAGAAGAGTACAAACTTGTATCCCTGAGGTATGGTTTGCCTACTAAAGAGGGGAGGGGGAAATAGACGCAAATTACTTTTCATCGGCGGATTGAAGGTTGATTGGTATCCAGTTGACCCCATTAACTGTGGGTCAATGTTAACATCAATATCCATATGCGCCTCAGCCGTCTCGCATGAGGGGGCTATGTAGTCTGCTTTCTCCTCTGGAATAGCATATGTACGCAAAGCCTCGACTGAGAAGGAACAATGTATGACGAAGCGTACAGCGCAAGAACAAAATTTGAATCTACCGTCCATGTTATCCATCGCGAGGCGCAGTTTTACAACAGGATCGTTCATATCAGGTTGATATTGATAGTCAACCATACCTAAAATTCTAGTATCAGACAGAACGCGCGCGACCACATCCAACACTCACTTCGAAATCGAGCAGTTTTGGGAATGATGCCAATTGCCTCAGCCGTGTATTCTCCCATAGCTCCATCGTCTCGATCTCTGTCCATCCTTCTCTTCCGTCTTCTCTTGACTACTTTCAACAATATGTTGTTCGTACCAACGACATCTCCGGGGATTGGATGAGCAAAAGGTTGACCAGGTCTCAGGGCGAGCTCAATCAGAGATTCTGTCTTGGATGCAGTACGCTTGAAGGCTTTATCGATGCTAGTTTGACCGCCTAGGTTTTTCACGGCAGTGGGGACAGATGAGGGACCGACGTAGCCTGGATACTCGACTGAATAGAAAGGAATTTGAGGGAGCTGACGTTCAGGAGCTGAGAAAGGACTAGAAACAATTTCAAGGGCTCCTGGGGCCGATGTCGACGATGAGGGATACATTTATAGTCGGTATCAGTGCCAGCGCTATTTTCATCGCTGTCACATGATTATCGCTTCTCACTAACTCACGCGATGCATCACCATCAAGAAGGAGAAAATGATTATTTAGGTCCTAAAGTCTTCTGTAGATTCATGACTTCTTCTAGAACAGCCTGCAATAGAACGTGTACAATAAGAACAATCCAGTGAGCAACCAGAGCAACGCACCGGTGAATTCAAGTCCAATCCAGCTTTCTCCATTTCCTCTTTCACTCGTTTTAGGCTAGCTCGAAACTCAGGGTTGGTGGCAAGCTTCATAATCTTGAAGGTCGAAGGTCTGCCCGCTGACGGATCGACTCCTGTATACTTTGCAGTATGTAAACGTGGCCGCGCAAGGTGCTAAAGTGGGTACTTTCCCCCCTTCTGCAGCACTCGTCCAAAGTCCTCGATTACAGCGATTGCATCAGGGTAGTTTGCCAACTTTTTCCATAATGATGTCTTTCGCAACTCTGCTGTAAAGTTCGCAAGGTTTTCAGGTGGAGGGTTGGCATGATTTATTGGGGAGACAGAAAAAGAGCGTTGACGTCGAGAGAAATGATGCTTGTACGTGGATTGGAAAGGGGCGCGCGCGCTTCTGAAGAGCGCCACGGTGAAGAGTCGTGTAGCAAACATGAAGTAGAAATCGTGGGAATTAATCGACGCGACTTGATTTGCACCTCGTCTCATGGAAAACGAGTATTTCTCAATCGATTCTATCCTTGCAGAAAACCAGGCAAAGTATCCGATCCTCTCCATGTCCACACCGTAATTAACCACATAGTTTCAGAGAATTCAATGTACTTTCAAGCATGACATCCCCGATATGGGCCACCTCGGAGGAGGATCAGAACGCGACGTGAGCCATTATCTCCTGGGCGTAGCTCATCCATTAGTTCTCAACATTAGTTCCTCAGATAAAAGCATTTAGCAAAATCCAGATTCCCATTTGGCTTGCATATACCATCATTTACTCGTCCGGTCTTACTCCTCCTGCTTAGACAACGCGACCGCTGACCGGCAATGTTCCAGCGACTGGGCTGATTTCAATATTCCAACACCCTTTGGGCCAAGGGTCCGTAATGCACTCAAAGCGGAAGCTCGCAGTGTGCGATTATCAGGCCTTGTAGGTGCTGGTGGATTGTGGTATGGATTCGGCAAAACTATCATGGACATGTGCGTTATTCGGCTGCCAGACCACACAAGCACATCTGACTCGTGGTGCAGACTGAGTGAGGAGCAGGCGAATGAGATATCGGACGTATTGACAAAGGTATGCACCCCAGTCCCGTTTCTTTTTGACCCATTAACGTTTTGTCTTCAAAGACTTTCCGAGCGCGTCTCGTTGAGGTCATCGATCAAGCTCAGCATTTTGCTGCCCTTGGTCCAGCTGGGGGTGGGAGCGCCAGTGGCGATTCGGCGCAAGCTTTTCGGGAAGGACTTGACGCTACCGAGCGTGATCGTGAGTGTTACTACATTCCAACACCTCCTGATGAGCTTATAAGGCCTAGTTTTCATCTTGGCACAGGAAAGTGCGAAAAGGACGAAAAAGTGGTACGACGATAGTGACAGGCCAAGGCGATGAGCCTCCTTTTAAAGATTCTTCAGTTTTCCTTTTCCTTCCTGGCATTCCACTATCGGAATATTTTTAAGTTCATTCACGAACCTGTTGTACCAATATTTAGCATCTATACATTTCTGCCATGGTACCACGCACCACTTTACGCTAGCCCAAAGACTGAATTCAATTCCCAAGAGGACGAACACATGAATGTTCCCTGATGTTAAAAATGCTAGGACCAGGAGCACACTGAAGAGGCAGGCAAACGCGCCGTCTAGGACAGCGAGGAAGGTAGGATTGAGGGAAGAACCTGGTTTAAGGATGGTGTTAATGAAGGATTCTTCAGTTTCGACCTCTTCGTTTTGTACGGAAGACGCCATGGACTGCCTGCAGAATTATAACTTGAATTACATGACTTATTTAATCACGTGGCTCATTCACATCCAACCACATCACATGGTACCGCTTCTTGATCTTTAACCACCACCATCCGGTCGTGGGAATTCGGTGCCCCCACTATGACTGTGCTTTATTCTACCTAACACCTCCTCACTAATCACTGTCAGGCCTCTCTCACGGCTCAAGCTGTCATCCTTTATAAACTACCCCTTCATTTTATCTTATTGGAGTTCATCACGACGGTTTGCGTGGTGGACCCCACATGCTCTCGCTGGCAGCAGGAATGCCCTGCTATCCATCTTACTCTCAATGCGACTCAGGCACCATTTTCAACACCTCAGCGTACCGCCACCAGCTCTGCTTAGTGCAGACCTTGGCCTTGTGTCAAGGGTGCAATCCATTGTCGATTGGGTAGAGACCTACAACCTTTGGGGAGGAAGACCAATAGCGGAAGGTCGCCAATGGCCGATCATAGGACCATCCCTGCACGGCCCACACCCTATTGGGAGAGCGTTGGCATACTCGACTTGGGACTTCATTGGCAAGGGGTGGACTGCGGACATATATACTGTGGGTGGAATAGATGGGGAACAGGGGAGTATCGGTTGAGGGGGATGGGGGGCGGAACTGCAGAGTAAAGGCAAGGGTCGTTTGTTTAACCACAATCGTTTTTTCTTTTCTGACAGGTGCAAGTTAAGCCTTCCCATGATCGATCCCATGTTCATACACCAACTATGCAGCTCGCTGACAGCTGGAAGCCTTGGTGCTCATGTGGGCTCAGGAAGTATAGAATACCGTAGTGGGAGGAAGCGCATCAGCCAGTCCTGCAAGCTTGAGAGGGCGTGGTAGCAGTTCAGGTGCTTGTCGATGAGGAGGGTTCTTTAGGTGTAGCCTACTTCCAGGGGATTGTGTTCGGGTGCCCTTTTAAAAAAGGAATAAATCCTTAATCCAAAAAAAAAAAAAAAAAAAAAACCACATCACATGGTTGAGGAGTGACAAATTGTGACAAACAACCATTTCTCTAATTACTGTTTGCTATAAGTATTTCTCTCAAATGTAAAACCTAAAGTCATTGCAGAATTGTGTTCCAAAGAGATTCTAGGTGCTTGTTCATTTAATTTTTAAAGAGGCAGGAAGTTATTGGGTTTAGATCAATTGTACACCCATTTTCAGCAATACCCATAAATCAGCCTCAAACACTCGTTGCAACTCTAATAACTTTCCTCCTCCATTAAAACTGAGTGATCAAACACATAGAGCCTCTTCATAAAACAATTTTGTATCAACTTTAGGTTTTACATTTGAGAACAACTGTTATGGGAAGTAGTAATTAGAGAAGTGGTAATTTGTTACAGTTTGTTACTCTTGAACCATGTGATGTGGTTGGATGTGAATGAGCCCTACCTTAACTTCATCTTCTGATTATTCTCTTACTAAGATCTCATATTCTATGCTACTCGTTCTACTTAGGAATACTGTGTTATGTCTTAACACCTTGTGTGAGTTATGGTATTCCTCCTATATATTTTCTACTAGTGTTTTCTATTGGGATTATAATTGTTCAAGGAAGGGGGGGTTTATTATTGAGCATGGTGAGAGTCAAAGAGAGACCTAGACATACTCCTATTGCAGTACTGTACCAGGTCAGGAAGTGGGCCACCCTGTCTAGTGGGCCACTTGGCAATTTTCTGATGAATGATGCCACTTACTGCTAATCTGTTATGTGCCAAAGGAGTGCCTGTAGGGGACGCCAGAAAACTGGAGCTGAAGTCATGTGATAGTGGTTTCTAAAAATATGCCCAAAGAGCTCCAAAATGCTGGTTTCCTTAAAAGGTATGTGATGTTGAAATCTTGGGATGCAGGGCATAACAGGATTACCCAAAAATTCTGAAAATATTTGGGGAAGTAGAGAATATATATGTCAATGTCATAGGGTCAAAATATATAGAATTGTGTTAGGCCCTGTTCGGTAACTGTCAATAATTTTGACTTGCTGATCAATAAAATATGCTGATTTCAAAAATATTGTGGGAACAATAAAATAAAGTATGACTGCAATTGCGACGGAATGCAGCAGCACCATGGTGTGGATTCACCCCTCTCCTCCATCTCTCCACGCACTGGCAGATAAGGCTGTGCGACATCAGAAGGCTCTCGTAGCCACCATGATCACTCTTGCAACTGCGGGGGTTGTTCTTCAGACTTTGGAGGCTCGGTATCCTGAACCTTATCATACATCTGTGCTATTGGGTGAGGCATGGGTAAATGAGATGATAGACGGAGACTCAGATAGGCTAATGGACAATACCAGTCTCCGAAAGCATGGTTTCCGCAAGTTGAAGAAGGAATTGGTTTGAAAAGGAGGGCTCAAACCTCAGAGACATGTTGGTATCACTGAGCAGATCAGCACATTCCTATACCAGCTTGTAACCAATTTGTCTGTGCAGAAGATGGCTGAGTGGTTTCAATGAAGCAATGAGACTATTTCAAAGTGAGTGTGCCTTTCATATTACTTTGCAATAGCCAACCATACAACTGCCCCAGATCATTTTGAGCAGTTCTGGATGCAGTAGTCTCTGATCAGTTCTGCTCTGCCTACATGGAGCTTCCAAACCCACAGGAGATTCCATATCTCATCCACTCAAACCCCAAATTCTTCCCATTTTTCAAGGATGCTCTCGGTGCCATTCATGGGTCTCATCTATCTGTAAACCCTCCCTCAGCAACAAAGGCTTGGTATCAAGATCGAGATGGCAACTTGACTCAGAACCTGTTGGCTGCATGCGACTTTGACATGTTTTTTGTATATGTCATGAGTGGTTGGGAGGGGAGTGCAGCAGACAGTTTTCTTTTCCAGAAAGCCATGGTTTCTGGCTTCGATGTTCCACCCAACAAGTACTACCTGGCTGATGCAGGGTTCCCCAATTGCTGGCAACTTCTTGTCCCCTACTGCAATGTCCATTATCACCTACGTGAGTGGGAAAATGGCAATAAGTGGTTCATGTTATTTCGACGTTGTACGGTGCCCCAACATTGACTTTGCTCCTGTTCAGCCCACAAAACAAGAAGGAGCTCTTCAATTTGTGACACTCACAACTTTGAAACATTATTGAACATATTTTCAGAGTCATCAAACACAAATTCAAGATGGCTGCTGAGTCAAATGAGTATCCTATCCACATACAAACTGTTGTTCCCATTGCAATCACGACACTTCTGAACTTCATCCATCGTCACCAAGAATCTGACTTTCTGTTGGAGGTTTCATCATGTCTGCTCCCCCCGCAAGTCCCCCATGGAGACCAGGTGCCAACCTTTGGCGTATCTGAGGAGGAAGCAGAGGAAGCAGATTGGAAACGTGAGGAGATTGCAATAGCGATGTGGGTGAGCTATCAGGAGGAGTTAGCAGCATGCAGTTCTCCGTGAATGAATGATATGTGTTCAAATAACTATGACTATGAATGACTATGACTATGGTAGGATCAAAAGAGCATGAAGTAGTAGGTAGAGTGTGAACTAGTAGGTAGAATAGGTATGACAACATGAGATGAAGAATGAAAAATTGATTGTAAGGATGGTGATGACGACTGACTGCACACGAGTCAGTTCATCACTAAGCCAGTACGAACATGCCTCACGCATCCCAGTCTGAGAAACATCAAAACTCAAATATTCATGCACAAGCTCGGCACTTCCACAAAAGATCTTCGGAGCAAGAGCAATTGAGTGCAGTGAGAGCCCCTCTGTTAGGGTGACACCCACTATCTGCTAGCTAAGACCGTGCAGGTTCTCTCTACAAGAAGGGGGTGGGATCCGTGCTTGTGATGGGGGAATTGATGGTTTTGATGCAAGGGGTTATTAATAGGTGAGTTTGTTGAGATAGGCCTTTCACACCGAAAACGTAGGTGGAATACCTAAGAGAACACAACTAGGGTCCCCTAGGCATATATTTAGGGTTTATATACTATGTTACACATATTGTACATTGTTGTTACCGACGCACTCATACATGCATGTACATTTTGATGCGTGCGAAATAAAATTCTCATGCTATCAAAGTGTAGCGTCATTTGGCGTCATGTAGCATAATTTGACATAATAAATAAAATGAAATTTTATTAGGTAATGGGGTGGTTTCCTAACATTACCCCCCTTTTATGCCTCAACTTCCAGGCGAGAAAATATTATGTTTGTCCCCTCTGTGAAAATTTGGTAAGGCCAGAATTTCATCCCCTCATACACCATTCTTGCAATGCGACGTGGAGCATTCAGATTACGTTTAAAGAATTGGGCGATTGCGTTACGTGCTCACTTACAATTCTCTTTGGGTTCCCACAAATTATTTTTGTCGGTATAGTTTTTCCACTTTATCAAGAACTCCAATTTGTTCCATTGAAGACGTGAGTCTAGAATTTCTTCAACTATGTATTCTGGAGCACCTTCTACTATTATCAGAGGTTGCGGAGTAGTTTGTTGGCCAGGAATAGTGGGTGGGCGGTAAGGGCATAGGCGGGATACATTAATCTTGGGATCAATCTTGAATGATCGGGGTAATTTTAGCACTACTGCATTAGGTGAGATTACTTTAGAGATCGCATATGGGCCAACTTGTTTTTCCGTAAGTTTCCTTGAAGGTCGTGGAATATTCAGGTCCTTGGTACTTAGCCATACCAAGTCACCAACTTTGTACTCTGGAGTGCGTACTCGAGTACGATCCGCGTGTCGCATCATGTCATCATGTGCTTTCTTCAATGCTGCCTCTGCTTCCTCTTGTACCTTTTGCATCTTAGATACAAAGTTTTCTACCGACTGTACTTTGACTTCCCTTCTGGGTTCTACTCCCATGCGAGGATGATATCCATAATTCGTGAAAAAGGGTGACATATGAGTAGCCAAATGGAATTTGTTATTGTGGGAAAATTTGGCAATTGCCAACCATTTGGGCCAGTCAGTTTGTCGGTAGTTGACAAACATACGTAGGTACTGCTCCAACTCCTGATTCATTCTCTCTGTCTGCCCATCAGTCTGCGGGTGATATGCCATAGATAATTCCCAATATGTTGTTTAGTTCTCACATAAACACTGAAGCAAATTGTGGTCCGTGATCGGAGATAACAGTATCAGGTAACCCATGTAACCGCCATACCTGATTTAGATAGAGGCGCGCCAAGCCCAATGATGAGGTTTCTGTAGTAGTAGGAATAATATGGACCTCCTTTGTAAAGCGGTCGCATACTACGAATATTGCATCGTACCCTTGAGCCTTGGGTAATTTGGTAATAAAATCCACAGATATATCTCGCCACAGCGCTTTAGGTATAGGGTTCGGCATTAATTTTCCTGCAGGTTTCTCTGGAAATTTCTTCCTCCTCATGCACGTATTACATCCATCCACATACCCCAACACATACTTTGAAATTCCGGGCCACCAATAATTTCTCATTACTAATTCCAACGTCTTCCATCTTCCTGGGTGTCTGGCAATTGGCGTATTGTGATGTAACCGGACGATCTCCCTTTGCAAATCCTGATCCTTCGGTACATACACTTTTCCTCGAAACAACACCAACCCTTGTTCCTCAGCCCATTCATCTCCTTTGATATTACCTTTCTTCTCTCCCTTCAGAGCTTTCACGGCTTCCACTACTTCATTGTCCATTTCCAAACATTGTCTAATTTTAGACAACATTTCCGTTTCCGAGCTATCTATTAATAGATGCCCTTGACGCATAGCGCAAATGCAAAAGTATTCGGGTTTGAGTAAGGTAACATTTTTATTGTCCTCCTCCACCCCCCTGTTATGATCAATATGTCTGGATAATGCATCTGCTTTCCTCATTAAGCTTCCCACTTTGTGGACCAAGTAAAAGTTGAAATGCGATAGGAATAGTGCCCAACGTGCTTGCCAGCAATTAAGCTTTTTAGCGGACATGAAGTATTGCAGATTTTGATGATCCATCCAGATCTCAATTTGATGCGTACATCCCTCCAAATAATGCCTCCACGCCTCCAATGCTCGTATTATCCCCAACATCTCTTTGTCATGCACATCATAATTCCTCTCCACATCATTCAACCCTTTTGACAAGTATGCACAAGGATGCCATTTGTCATCTTCACACAGCATTGATAATACTGCTCCGGTAGCAAAATCAGATGCATTGGATTCCCCTCGCAAAGGGCGTGTGAAATCTACTGGGGCTAATATTGGTCCCTCCACAAACTTCCTCTTCAACTCCTCAAACACTGTCTGCTGCTGCTCTCCCCACCTCCATACTACTCCTTTTTGCATAAGGTTATGTAAGGGTGTGGCAATTTTAGAAAAATTGTGCACAAAGCAACGGTAATAATTTGCGAGTCCCAAGAAGGCTTGAACCTCCTTGACATGGGTGGGTGCAGGCCAATCTGTGATCGCCTGTACCTTGATCGGATCCATTTTGATCCCGTCAGGGCCGATCAATAATCCTAGGAACTCAATCTCGCTTGCCCCAAACACACACTTCTCTGGTTTCAAAAATAGATCATTCTCCGCCAACCTCTGTAACACCTCCTGTACTATCGCCTCATGATTTTCTTCATCCTCCGTGAATATCAGAATGTTGTCAATAAATATTATTACCACGCCTTTGTCTATTACGTCCTTGAAAATGTCATTCATTATATTTTGAAAGGTCGGGGGACTATTAGTCATCCCAAAAAACATGACAAGTGGCTTGAAGGATCCTCAACATGTGGCAAATGCAGCCTTCCACTCATCTCCTTTCTTTATTTGTACATTGTTGTATCCCCATCATAAATCCAATTTTGTAAAGACCTTGGCTTTTCCCACCTTATCAATTATTTCTGAGATCAACGGCAGGGGGTACGCATTCTTCACTGTCCACTCATTCAGATACCTATAATTGGTACACATCCTCTTCCTTTGGTCTTTTTTGGGCATGAAGAATATTGGTGACGTCTGCGGTGATTTTGAAGGTCGTATGTATCCTTTGCACAATTGCTCCTTCAGGAATGCATCCACTTCTTCTTGTTCCATCGGAGATAATGGATATACCTTCGACTTCTTCAGCACAAACCCTGGCTTCATCTCAATCACATGATCCCATGGCTTCTGCACCGGCATTCGCTCAGACTCCTTCTTCTGGAACACTGACGGATGTTCATGATACACTTTTGGCACCCATTCCTCCACTGGCTTCTCCACCTTCACGATATTCTTGTCCCATGACTGTCCTCCACGAATTGTTCTAAAGGTTTGCTTCTGCTCTTCTTTCTTGATCATGATCAGAACTTCCCCATTTGGCATTTCCTCATCCTCCACTTCCTCCATTGTAACAGAATACTCTCTCGGATGTTCTTTCTCTTTCTTTTTCCTTTTTCCCTTCTTCATCTTCCTCCCATACAGATTACATTCCTTAGGACAATGAGTCATGTGTACTTTCCCAGTTTTCCAATCAATTTCAGGATTATGCTTCCATAACCATGGACATCCTATTATTAGATTGGTTTTCCCAAGATCGCACACTTCGAATACGGCTCGCTCCTGATGCTCCTGATACTTTAGTACCATAGTCACCTCCTCCTTGATAGTTCCTCCACGATTGACTGTTCCATCAATATTGTACACCATTATAGGTTGCACCAGCTTGCGTGTGTTAATACCGTTTCTGGTAATTAAGGATTGATTAATAAATAATCCTGTAGCACCACTATCAAGCAACACTTCCACATCAATAGCTGCATGTGTGTCCACTGTCTTCAGTCCCACAGTCAAGGTGATTTCGGGTTCTATTCGCGCAGAGCGAATAAAGAATTTAGGGGTTTTCGGAAATAGTGCTCAGCAATTTTCTTGGTCACATGATTCGTAACAGTTGTACCCCTCCTCGATTTCCTTTTCTGATTTACTCTGGGTTTCCTCAGATACTAATACATTGTAATGATTCTGGGTCACCAATGGGGAAACCTTCACTGGGACTCTTCTGCAAAATTCTTCTGCTTGCCTTCCACCGGCTTCACTTCCTCGATTGTAGCTTCCCTAATCTTTCTTTTCTGCCTACAATTCCTAGAAATGTGTCCTAACTGCACACAGTTAAAACATTTAAGTGGGGCTCGTCTCCCTGCTTGATCAACCTCCATTGCCTCTGCTGGTACTGCTGACTCCGTAACTATAGGTGTTACTGCCATGGCCGGTGGCTGTGCCCTTGGAGCTTGTGCCTGAGGTGCCTTTCCTTTCTCGGACTTTCCTCCTGATGACTTTCCAAATTTACTACTTCCATACATCAACTTTGACTCCACCTGTTCCTGCCAATATTGCCGGTCAAGGTGCATTGCCCAATTATACCACTCGTCCAACTTCTCTGGCATAGAAGGTAGTTGGTAGATAGACTTGAATAAAGAGGGATTTAATCCTGCTTTCAAAAACTCTACCAACACGGCTTCTCCCATGTCTGTTTGCGAAGCTTCTGCTTTGAACTGCAAAATAAATTCATCTGCTGTTAGGGAACCTTGGCACATGGTTTTTAATTTAGCATTGGCTGTCGCCTTTGGATTAGGGTTTCCAAACTGTGCCTCCAATCTCTCCAGAAATTCCTTGAAGGTTGCAAATGGTTTATTTCCCATGGCAATTTGATTAATAGCCTCGTTTCTCCAGAACTGTGCTTTCCCCCCCTGAATATATGAGAGAGCAAACATAATCCTAGACTTGGCGGTATGAAACTTGGGCTTCCTCCCATGGATGTACAATACTATAGAGCTGATGAAGGATTTTGTATTCTCCATGGTACCATCAAAGATTTGTGGGGGTGTGTACTTAGGTAAGCGCGCTTTTCCATTTCCGGATTTCTCCACCGTCTCATCCTCCTGTGATATCCACTCCACCATCTCCTCCATCTGATCATCTCTTTCTCCTATCGTCTCTGGCTGTACTTCCACTTGTCTGGGCTGTGATGCTGCCAATACTGACACTAATTGCGACATTTGTGCTGTGAGCGCATCAATTTTTGCCTCTAGTGCTGGTATGGGAACAGGATTAGGACCAGGATTCGAAGTTGAAGGTTCAGACATAATTGTAGAATCTGTGATGAATCACTTCTTTGACAAATTCAAAATTTTTTCTTTGAGACCTCTCCAAACATTTACGGGTCACGTGATAAGGTTCATCGAGGTTCATCAATGGTTCGTCGTTTGTCGGGCACCTATTTTGACACTTTGGATCAATAACCCTTCCAACAGTGCCTGATCTCGGAGATATCACTGAATTCGGCTTGTAACTAAAATAGTCATCCGAATAGAGTGATGTAAATCATAACTAAACCAGATCCAATTGGTTGTCTGGTTGCAGCTGTCCTAATGATGAGCGCTGCCTCTCGATTGGTGGTCACAATGTAAGGCGAGGCCTGGCATCGGCTTACAAAAGCAAAAGTAGATTACCTATATACAAGTACTTCCAGCTTGTGCCGAAAGGATGAGTAATCGGATGTGGCGCAGTGAAACAATGACGTATGTGCAAGTAAGAGAAGGCGCACTGATATGGGTAGTTGTGTTCTTCTGTTAGGGCGACACCCACTATCTGCTAGCTAAGACCATGCGGGTTCTCTCTACAAGAAGGGGGTGGGATCCATGCTCGTGATGGGGGAATTGATGGTTTTGATGCAAGGGGTTATTAATAGGTGAGTTTGTTGAGATAGGCCTTCCACACCAAAAATGTAGGTGGAATACCTAAGAGAACACAACTAGGGTCCCCTAGGCATATATTTAGGGTTTATATACTATGTTACACATATTGTACATTGTTGTTACCGACGCACTCGTACATGCATGTACATTTTGATGCATGTGAAATAAAATTCTCATGCTATCAAACTGTAGTGTCATTTGGTGTCATGTAGCATAATTTAACATAATAAATAAAATGAAATTTTATTAGGTAATGGGGTGGTTTCCTAACACCCTCCTCCTTGCAAATCATGTTGAATGCCTTGTCCTTTTGGGGTGTAGCTGGAGTGGATCCAGAATGCAGGTGAGGACTATCAAAAAATGAATTTGCAATGATATGGTTGACTGAATTTGCAAGTGACTCAAGTGCCTGAGCACCTGATATGCAAGTGCGTTTTCGTGGAGGGGCTGGGGTTGCAGGGGGAGTGTAGGTGAATGAGAACATTTCTTTCCCTGTAACCATGGTTCAGATCATGAGCTTCATCATGGCAATTGAACTTACCTTGTCTGCTGGGCCATTTTCTTTGTCACTCTCATTGTTGTCTTTCTCTGACTCATCTCCTGAGTCTGATCCAGAGGGTGGGCTTGGGTGGTCAGTTGACATGGCCAAGGAGACTGTGGGCACAGCAGAATGCTCCGAAGAGAACGCCAACTCGCCCGTAGCCATGCAATCCCCAATGAGGGCACCAATCTTGTCATAGAATGGAAAAGGCTTTTTACGGAAGGGCCGAGCCTTTTTATGACCCTACTGACCATGTCAGTCCAACTAATATTCAGAATACAGCATAATAAACACTCACCTTGAGATACGCATCCCAAACCTGGGGCTCAGCAGTCACCATCTTCTTTGAGTCATCCCAACCAAAGCCCAACAAGCTCCAAAGAGTCTTTACAATCTTGTACTCTTCCTTGAACTGTGGTTGATATAGTGAGGGCCATTGAAAAGAGGAAAAGAACCACTTACCCAGGTCCAGTGTGACTTGACCTGCTTTGATGTGAAAAGGTGACCTTTTGCAGTGAGGTGCTTTGCAACACTTGTGTAGACAGAGGGCTTAAAATTGTTGTCTGACTTATGGTTCTCACTGACGGCCTTGAGAAGACATTTGATGAGCAGCAATTCAGCACCACTGCTCCAAGCGGCATGGCCTGAGTCACCATCATCTCCAGCCATGAGGAAGAAACAGTGACACAAGCATGCAAATAAGTGCAACCAAACAGCCAAACATTACAAAATTGGATGATGTGACCATATTAGGCAAAATTGCACCTGATCTTCCCACAAACCCAGTCTTATAATAGTGGGTGATTGTTAAGAACTGATCCTGGAGGACGCATCAGATTCCGATCGGACACTGCAGGTGATAATAGTGGGAGTTTGTCGGGTCGATGCAGATTCTGTGGGAGGGGAAATGGAAAGGACTTGGCTTCAGCTTGTAAGAAGCTGTGCCCTTCACCTCATCTGGTGTCCTGATTTCAAGTCAAAGGTTTGGAGGTAGGAGTGGGAAAGTGCAGGTAAACGCGGGGAGGAGTACGGAGGGACTTAGGTTAAGTTCAGGTGAGGTTAGAACTTCAGAGGGAGACTAGAGGTCAAGTCGAATGGAGTTCAGACTCTTAGAGAACTGAGTTTGGAGTAGAAGGAGGTTTAGATTGGCAGAATAGAGTTGAGTCTATGTCAATATATGAACTGAGGAATACAAGGCAAAACTAACTAAGCTTAAATACTGTAGTCCGGAATAAATGCGGAACAAGAACAAAGACTGCAGCAGTGTCTTGACTGCATAGATAAATTATCTAGTGGGAGCCGCACAGGAATCTGTAGTCAAATTTGCAATAGGGATGGCAGCCATAGGTGCTGTACAAGGCGGCCTGGTGCACAGCAGTGTGGAGTGCAAGGCAGCTGGGAATGAAATCGGAAGGAGTAGACAAATGTTGGGTTTGACATGCAGGAAAAAGTTGGATGGATGCAGGTTCCGATCAGGCGAGGAATGGTTCTTGACAGTATTTCCCCCTTAGTGCTGAGCCTACGAGGCACATGAGTGTTTGAGTCTGACTAAGGAAGTTGGTTGAATTTCCGAATGTGGTAATTGGTTGAAAATTTTTCATGTTCTTTCCTTCCCCCATCAACTATCAATTATGTCCCCCCCAGCAGTATCCATGCAGATCAAATTGGCTGTGATGAGGGCCCAACATGAACAGAGAGAGTGGGCAATGAAGGAGCAGATGGAATGGGAGATGAAGGAGCTGGAGGAAGCGGTGAGGGAGGAGGAGCGCAGGGTGCAGAAGGCACAAAAGGCAGCAGAGGAGGCTGCAAAAGCTGAGGAGGCACACCAGGCAGAGGTGTGGAAAAAAGAGGCAGTGGCCGCACGACGAGCAGGCAAGAAGCGGGCAGCTGCAGCTGCAGGTTTGGAGGACAAGGCCGAGGGGAGTAAGTCCCCGAAGAAAAAGAAAGTCGCCAAATCAAGGGCACAAGTGGGGTCAGAGGAGTCAGAGGGTCCGGTGTGGGTGCAGGCAGCTTTGCCCTGCAAAAGGTGCGTCGTTATCTTCTTTTCCTGTATTCTTTACTGACAATGGCCTAGATGCAAGTATCAAAAAATTGCTTGCTTCAAGATTGGCGTGAAGGGGCGTGTGTGCAATAACTGCACATGCATCAAGCATAAGTGTGAGGAGGTAGTGTGGGAGGGGCAGGAGGCCCCTGCAGCAAAAACAACAGGGACAGCAGGAATGGCAGAGAACAGGGGGGAGGTGGCGGAGCTGCTGTGGCAGCTGGTGAAAGTAGTGAGGAAGGGTTTTGGTGAGGTGGCAACAGCGGTGCGGGAGTCGATGGAGGAGGTCTGGGATGCAATGGACCCAGAGTGGGAGGAGGATGAAAGTGTTGGAGAGGAGAGTGACGAGGATGAGGAGGAAGTGGAGCAAGCAGTACGAGAATCCCAATGGGAAAGGCGCGGAATCTGCCAGTCTGGGGATGACTGGGCGGGTTTCCAGCAATACCTAGAGAAAAGGCAAGCGGATGTGGAGGAGAGCAAGAGTGGGGAAGAAAGTGAAGGTGGAAAAAAGGGGGATGAAGACAGCGAGGGAGATGAAGAGGGTGAGGGGGACGTGGAGGTGGAGGTATAGAACCCGGCGGAAAATTTTTTCTTTTCAGTTTGTAATTGTTTTGCAATAAGATTTGTTCTGAGTTGATTGCATTAAAGAGTAAGGTGAACATGTTTTAAGTCAATAATGGACCAGGTTTCTGTGGGTAGCAGGTGTGAAAATCCACAAGGAGTTCTTGGGCGTGGTTGAGTTCCATAGTGGGCAACCAGGAGGTTTCTTTGTCGGTTCCCTGGTAGCCTTCCCATCGGATGAGGTAGAGAAATTTGCAGCGACATCGGTTGTTGACCTTGGAGTCGAGAACTTCAGCAATCTCATATTCGAGCTCATTGTTGATGGTGATCGGAGGAGGTGGAGGTTGTGCTCAATTTGGAATTGTGTTCGGGAAGTGTTTTTCTAGTTGAGAGACATGGAAAACAGGGTGGATGGCCCGCATGTGGTCTGGAAGCCACAGGGTGACTGAGTGAGTACCCGGGTGGGCGATGATTTTGAAAGGACCATGGTTCTTTTCAGAAAGTTTCTTGGAAGGACGAGTGGTGTGGATATTTTCCGCAGTGACGTAGGCGGAGTCACCAATGTTGAAGTCGGGTGTGGGTGCCCAATGTTTATCTGCAGGGCCTTGATAACGCTCTTGAGCGGCCGCAAGCTGTTTCCGAAGTTCCTGATGAAGGTCGTCTAAGTCGATGATGAACTCACAGGCATGCTGTGAGGCTAAGTTGCATTTGGGGAAGACAGAAATGTTCGGGTGATAGCCTTTGTTGGCAAAGAAAGGGGATATGCCTGTAGATGCAGAAGGAGCATTGTTGTAGGCAAATTTGCCCAAGGGTAAGAGGTGAGACCAGTCATCCTGCTGATAATTGCAGAAGATCCAGAGGTACTGCTCCAAGGTCTGATTAAGTCATTCTGTCTGACCATCACCTTGCGGGTGATAACCAGAAGTGAAGTGGATCTGCATGTCAAGTGCTTTTCCAAGGGAGTGGAAGAAATGGGAGATGAACTCGGATCCCTGGTCGCAAGTGACGTGCGATGGAATGCCATGCTTGGAGAAGATGTGGAGGACGAACAGGTTGGCTAATTTTTGGGCTGTGATTTTGTTGACAGTTGCAATGAAGATGCCTTGTTTGGTGAGATGGTCAATGATGACCAGGATAGCGGTGTGACCATTGGTGTTGGGTAGTTGCTCAATGAAATCCATGGAGATGGAGTTCCAAGGTTGTTCCAGAACCGGAAGTTGCTTTAGGAACCCGTAGGGCTTGTGTCGAGGCAATTTGGATTGTTTGCACGTGGTACAGGATTTGCAGAATTCCTGCACAAAGGTGCAGAGGTTTGGCCAGACATATTCCTGGCGGACAAGCTGCTGGGTTTTGTTTTGTCTGAAGTGGCCAGAGAGGATATGATTGTGTTTGTATTGAAGGACTTTGAGGTGGAGGTCTGCGATGTCCAGAACATAAATCCAGTCGAAGTGGCAGAGAAGACCTGCCTCGTCTATGGTCCAGTTGGGGTCGACAGGTGTCAGAAGATGTGCGGATGATAAGGGGTCAAGGGGTAGGGAGGTGTGGATGTCGTGGTGAAGTTTCTCAACATCCATGATCACTGCTTGTCGAAGGATGGGTGTGGTGAAATAGGTGGCATGAAGGGAAGAGGTGAGCTGTTCCTGTGTGAATACAGGTTGGAAGTTGGTTGGGTTTATGGAGGCGAAGTCATTATTCCCCCCTTTGCGGTAGACATCCCAACGTCTAGTGAGCGCATCTGGCTTGGCCCCTAATTTTCCGGGGCGGAAGTGGATGATGAGATTGAACTGGGAAAGGTATTCAGACCAATGGGCTTGGCAGCGGGTGAGCAACTTAGTAGTGCTGAAGTACTCAAGATTTTTGTGGTTGGTGACCACATCAACCAGGTTTGCGGAACTCTCGAAATACTGCTGCCAGTGTTTGAAGGCTTCAAAAATGGCCAAGAGTTCCTTATCATGGGTGTCATAATTTAGTTCAGCAGGATTAAAGGAGCAGGAATGAAAAGCGACCAGATGGATCTCTCTATCCGCAGTGTAAACTGAAAGGATAGCCACTAGGGCATAGTCAGAAGCATTGGTTTCGAGTACCATCTGTGAGTCAGGTACCCATTGGGTTAAGATGGGGGCATGAGTGAATTCTTGTTTGAGCTTTTCAAAAGCATCATGGCACTTCTTGTTGAAGTCCCAGGGTGCAGATTTCTGCGTCAAGCGGGTGAGTGGAATGACAATGTCTGAATAGCCGTTAATGAAGCAGCAGTAAAAGTTGCAAAAGCCTAAGAAGGATTGTATATCCTTAACTTTCCTAGGCTCAGGCCAGTCGAGCATGGTTTTGACTTTATTTTTGGACATCCGGAGTCCATTCGGTGAAAGGATGAAACCTAAATATTCAATGGTGTCTTTGTGGAACTCACATTTCTGTGGAGAGGTGTAAAGTCCATTTTTCCGAAGACGGCGGAGGACTTCTTTGACGTGAGTCCCATGCTGGGACTTGTCATCTGAATAGATCAGGATGTCATCAAGGTACATGATGACACAAACATCCAGCATGTAGCTGAAGATGTCATTCATAAACCACTGGAAGGCTGCAGGTGCATTAGTGAGTCCAAAGGGAACCACTAACCACTCGAAGGATCTGTAGCGGGTGCAGAAAGTAGTTTTCCACTCATCACCATCAGCAATGCAGACTAGGTGATAAGTGTGCCACAAGTCTATCTTGGTGAACAAGTGGGCTTTTTGGGGGGAGTTGAGGAGGTCAGAAATGAGAGGAAGTGGATAGCGGTCTTTCTTCGTAAGATGGTTAAGTCCTTGGTAGTTGACACAAAGTCTGAGGCTACCGTCCTTCTTCTTGACGAAGAGAATTGGAGCGCCATGCAGAGACTTGGATGGGCAGATGAAATTTGAGCAGATGTTTTTGTCAATGAAGACTCGTAAGGCTTCTAATCCAGAGGGAGAGAGAGAATACATGCAGCCCAGAGGTGGAGGAGTGTTATCTTCTGTCTCTATCTTGAGGTCATAAGACCGATGTGGAGAAAGGGTGTCTGCTTTAGTCTTATTAAAGACATCAGCAAATTCATGATACTCGGGTGGAATATCAGAAAGGTCAGATGAGTTAGCAGATTGGGGGGAGCGGGCAGATAACCCTTCTGGAGCGAAGGTCATCTGAAAAGCTACTGCCCCAGGAAGCTTGCTAGCACACACATAAGCAGCAGCGTTGATGAAAGAGATGTTGGGAGGTGTAAACTTAGGAGGAATGGTGGGTTTGTAAAGTGTGGAGGAGTCAAGGATTTCTACCGGAAGGTTCGGGGGCAAAGGTGACGTCAGGGGTGCTGGACCTCTATGATCTGCAGAGCAGAAAGTGAGTTGGCTTGAAGACCAGTCAATCAACGGATTGTATTGCTTCAGCCAGTTATGACTGAGTACGGCGGAACAGGAAGAGTCGAGTGAGGTTACATAGAATGACAAATTGAACACTTCACCAGCAGGAAAGGTAATCGGAAGTTTGATGACCTGAGTT
The DNA here is from genome assembly GCA_026075535.2 of Tricholoma matsutake. Taxonomy (NCBI): domain Eukaryota; kingdom Fungi; phylum Basidiomycota; class Agaricomycetes; order Agaricales; family Tricholomataceae; genus Tricholoma; species Tricholoma matsutake. The sequence goes on along the minus strand of AP026543.1, from coordinate 6,467,465 downwards.
ATGGTGGAGTTGCAAGATCCATCAAAGAGTCATAAACCGATCGGGTTAATGGATTCCATGCTGAGTTGGTTATCCAACATGAAAGAGGAGTCAAGGAAGCAGTGGGAGGAGCCAGAGTTGATAAGGGTTCGGAAAGGGGCAGAAGAGTCGGGAAAGGTTAAAAGAATGGTTAGGGAGTCAGGGTCGGAAAGAGTGGATGCATTGAGACAAACATAGGCAGCCAAATGGGTAAGGTCAACACAACCCCCAGCCCCAATGGCTGTATCCTGAGGGTTGCGGACTATTTTTCTGAGTCCGTAGTGTTGGGAATGACAACAGAGGCACGGGCTTTTGCAGCTTTGGATTTTGGGCAGTTTCCTGCTATGTGCCCTTCCTCACCGCAGTAGAGACAAAGTCGTTCCCTCATGCGATGTTCTCATTCCTCCCCAGTGAGCTTGCCGTTCTTCCCCAACTTATCAGAGATGGATGACTTGGGCTTGTCCTGGGGAGTGTTCTTTGTCATGGAAGACTGCTGGTTGGAGGTGTAACTGCAGGCAGAGTTTGAAGAGGCTTGGTTTGTCAACGGGGAAGGACTTTTGGAAGAGTTCTTCCGACTAGAGTTAGTGGTGTTACTGGAATTCTTTGTTTTGAAATGGGATTCATCTTCTTGCATCCAGTAGATGTTGTCGCTGTCCTGCGCTTTCAAGTGCAGTTCTGCAAGAGTATTGGGTTTACCACCCCAGAGAATGTTACAATTTGTTATCTGGACCCGCAAGACCGGGCACTTCATTTTTCTGTTTGACTCGACTCACTTCCGACGGGAGACACCTTGATGCATGGTGACTCCATGCACCCGAATCCACTCCCACACACACCGTGGTACGACAACCCCTTTACATGAGGTCCGTGATGTCAGACCCTCATGATCGACATGCTGCGGCGCAGCATGTCCTTGACATCAGATGCCTCATGCTAGGCATGAGGCTTATCTCTTATTGTTCTCTGATATGCTGCGCCACAGCACTCCTTGACATTGGATGCCTCATGTGAGGCATGAGGCCTATTGTTTCTATTGTTCTTGTCTATATTTACCTGATAAGCATCTCACTTTCCGATTGGATGATAGATAGTCCTGGAACAGTATATAAGCTGTAGCTACACTCTGTGTATTCTCCAGCTTGACCTAATTCAATCAACGGTCTTAGACTCAACCAGAATACTTGACAGCTTAGGAAGCCCCTAGCTGTGATAACTCGAACTCAACAGTTGGAAAGCCTCCAACTGTGATACATGAATGAACGGTCTACTCAGAAAGCCTCTGAGTATGGATAGCCATGACTACTTGAGGAAGTACCCAAGTGAAGGCAGGAAGCCCGATACACTAGGAAAGTCTCCTAGTGCAATACAAATACAGTTGGAAAGCCTCCAACTGCGACACATGAAGCCAAGGCTGAGTCAAGACCTATAGTCTTGACAAAAGGTCAAGCTGATCTACGAAGTCCACCTACCTAGGTGCAGACACAACATCTTTCAGACAAAGCCCAGACAGACCTCCAACCAGAGCATCATCATCAGGAAGAACCCCATGGTATAGATACCAGGGTCGACTAGTACGATACTCGGAACCAGCACAGAAGTGGTTCTCAAGGAGAACCAGTGATGAAGAACCCCGATACCTCGACAAAGAGGATTTTAGACCCTTCGATAAAGAAGAAACCCCAGAACAAGATCCATTCTCCCTATCCAACAACAACGCCAACATGTCTACCGAACCCACCGCATCAACCAAGGAGATCGGAATCCAATCCCCCTCTGACTTCACAGGGGACCTAACAAGAACTGCAAAGTTCTTACAAGAAGTAAAACTCTATTTGAGAGTGAACCACGGAATCTACGACACCAATGAAAAGAAAATCATCTTCGCATTGTCATTTATGAACGGAGGAACCACTGCGCCCTGGGCACAGACATGGGCAGAAAGGGAGGACCTAGGAACTTGGTCAGCCTTTGAATCGGCGCTCAAGACAGCATTCACGCCAATCGACGAAGCTGGCAGGGCCAGAACCGAGATGAAGACACTGAAGCAGGGACAAGACCTGGAGGACTACATTGCACAGTTCCGAATCCTGCGAGAGAAGGCAGGAATCAATGACGACACCGCCCTCATCGAACTCTTCATGGATGGGCTGAACCCCAAGCTCCTTGAAAGAGTTTTAAATATGGAAATGATCCCGACAACCTTGGAAGGAATGATCAATGCCGCCTCCAAGTACGATGGACAGTGGAGGAGAGCAAAAGCCATAACAGGAAGGCTGCAGGAGGCTCTGACAAAGAAGCTACCAAGCTCTAAAGCAAAGGAGACCCCACTCGAGATCAACCGACTCTCCTATCAGGAGAGGATCGAACACATGAAGAAAGGATTGTGCTTTGTGTGCCACCAGCCTGGACACAGAGCGACCGAACACAAGAAAGGGGAAAAGAGGACCAAGGACCGGCCACCCCCAAAGAATAAAGGCAGAGAAGCCTACTCGAAGATCCGAGTGATCATAGGAGAACTCGATGAAGAAGAAAAGAAGGGAGCTCTCACCGCTATTGAGGACGAGGGTTTTTAAAGAGGTGGCCTGCCTCGATGCCAGGTACTACCAAACTCTCTGTCTGCTCTGTACTACTAGCCACTTTGAAGAATCAATCTATGCATTTAGATATCAAAGTGCTAGGAGCAGGCAGAGGGAAAGCCATCAAAACCGAAGCCCTACTCGACTCTGGAGCGGGAGGGATATTCATGAGTCATGAATTCGCAGAGAGCAGCGGATTTGAGCTGCACCCCCTGGAGAAGGTGATCAAGGTCAGGAACGTGGATGGAACCCCAAACAAGAAAGGGGAGATTTCCCACTATGCCAGGGAACTCCTGACAATCAACGGAAGAACCTTCCCAATGACCTTCCTCATTGCAGGACTGGGAAAGGAATCGGTCATCTTGGGCTTGCTGTGGCTCAGAAGAATCAATCCAGTAATCGACTGGAAAATCGGAACCTTCCAATTCAGGACGAACAACAAGACCCACCCTGAATTCTCATATGGAAGAGGAAGAACCCTTATCGGTAGGGTACTGACCAAGAAAACTGACGACAAACACCTGTCATGGCACCGAAGGGGAACCGAAAATAAGAAGAACCCCCTTGACATGACAAAAGAAGAACGACAGGCATGGTGCTGAGGCATCATTGCTAGAGATCAAGAAAGGCTCACCCTCAAGAAAAAGACTGCCAAGGAAGAATAAGCATGATGGAAAAAGGTAGCCACCAGAGAGCTAGAGAAACTAGCCGCCAAGAAAGAAGAAGGACGACTAGCAGTAGCCTGAATAGTCACAAAAGAAAGGGAAAAGATAGCCCTGAAAGACAAGAAAGCAGAGCTGTCAAAAGAAGAACGCCGAGAGCTATGCCAAAGAGTTGTCGCCAAGGCAAAACTGATGGGAGGAGTCCTCCACGAAGAACGAAAGAAAAGCAAGATGCCCGTCAAGACAAGAAAAGCGACGATCGAAGAAATCAACAACAAAGAGATCGCAATCACGACTCTTCAAGATGCAGAGCCCATTGGGCCACAAGACAAAGAAGACACTGGGAAGGAAAACCCAGCACAGGCAAACCATGAACAGGCAACAGAACAGGCAATGGAACAACCGAAAGAGACACCCGAACTGAGGATCGAGGACGACGAGCTACTGGTCACCTACATCCGAGGAGAACCCGTTGTCAGAATATTCGAACCAGCTAAGACACCACTAATGGAGGAATATGACGAACCAAGATACGGATATTCTCAGATGACGAAGACAATCTCTCAGATCATAAAGGCAAAAGGATCACCGCGATATGCTTATGGACAAAATATCTGGATCAGGGCAAAGACATCAGTCTCACAACACCTAACACACAAGAAGGAAGGAGAACCCGAACAAAGGACCCTGGACGAACTACTCCCCGAACAGTACAGGGAGTACCGGCGGATATTCAAAAAAGAAGCATCGGAGAGATTCCCAGAATCAAGACCCTGGGATCACGTGATCAAACTGAAAATGGACTTTATGGCAAAAGATTGCAGGGTTTACCCATTGTCACCGGCAGAACAAAAGAAACTCAATGAGTTTCTCAATGAGAGCCTGAAGAAAGGATACATTCGACCATCGAAATCACCCATGGCATTGCCATTCTTCTTCATTGCAAAGAAGGATTCGGATGTGCTACGGCCCTGTCAAGATTACAGGTACTTGAATAACAGAACAATCAAGAACACCTACCCGCTGCCACTGGTAGGAGACCTGTTGGACAAACTAAGAGGGGCGAGGTGGTTTACAAAACTGGACATCCGGTGGGGATATCACAACGTCAGAATCAAAGATGGAGACCAATGGAAGGCAGCCTTCAAGACAAATTGAGGGCTGTTCAAACCAACAGTGATGTTCTTTGGATTATGCAACTCACTGGCGACCTTCCAGGCGATGTTGAATGAGTTATTCCGTGACATGATTGGAGAAGGATGGCTCATGATCTACATGGACAACATCCTGATATTCTCCAAGGATCAGAACGAACACCAGGAAAGGACAAAGAGAGTACTGCAAAGACTGGCAGAAAATGACCTATACCTGAAACCAGAGAAATGCAAATTTGACATCCACGAAGTGGAATTCTTGGGTCTGATCATCCGACCCAACGAAATTGCCATGGACAACACAAAACTCGCAGGTATACAGGATTGGCCAACCCCGACAAACGTAAAGGCAGTCAGGTCTTTCCTGGGATTTGGAAACTTCTACAGGAAGTTTATCGGACATTTTGCAGAGACAAGCAGACCACTTAATGAGCTGACAAAGAAGGACAAAATGTTCAACTGGACAACCAAATGTGAACAGGCCTTTCAGACGCTGAAAAGGAAATTCACAGAAGCACCGGTACTGCTAATGCCAGACCTGACAAAGCCATTCACGATCAAATCAGACACCTCAAAACACACAACAGGAGGAGTGCTGAGACAAAGGGATATGAATGGAGACTGGCACCCATGCGGATACATATTGCATGCACTGACACCAATGGAACGGAACTATGAGATATATGACAGGGAACCTCTGGCGATAGTACAATCGCTGGAACTTGGAGACACTACTTGCTGGGTTCAGAACACCTGGTAGTAATCCTCTCGGATCACAAGAACCTAATGTACTTCCGGACGGCACAGAAACTGAACAGACGACAGGCAAGATGGAGCTTATTCCTATCGGAATTCGACTTGCAACTCGTCCACGTACCTGGATCTCAGATGGTACAGAGTGATGCGCTATCACGGAGAGCGGACCATATACCGGAAGAAGACAATGATAATGAAGATGTCACGATGCTGCCAGAAACACTATTCGTGAAATTCATTGACACCGAAATGCATGACTTACTCACAGGGAGTATCATGAAAGACGACCTGGTGAAAAGCGCAATCAGGGTGCTAAAGACCAAGGGAATGCCGCCAATAAAGTCAGCATTAGAAGACTGGAAGATAGAAGACGGCCTTCTATTCTTCCGAGACAGGTGCTACATCCCAGACAACGGAGATCTACAGAAGAAACTGGTGCAAAAATACCATGAAGGAGTAACCAGCGGACACCCGGGACAATGGCAGACAACTGAAATGATCAGGAGGGACTACTGGTGGCCAGGAATGATGACATACATCAAGAACTATGTCGCTGGATGTGCCACATGCCAGCAAATGAAGGTCAATACCCACCCGACGACACCCCCACTGCAACCGATCAAATCCGAAGCGACAAGACCATTCGCGATGGTGACGACAGATTTCATAACCGACCTACTGGAGTCTGATGGTTATGATACACTCATGGTCGTGGTAGACCATGGGCTTATGAAGGGGGTAATTTTTATCCCTTGCAGGAAAACTGTAGATGCACTGGGAGCGGCCACCCTCTACCTAGACAATGTCTACAAACGATTTGGCCTCCCAGACAAGATCATCTCTGACAGAGACCCACGGTTTGCCTCACAGCTGTTCCAGGAGCTAGGAAGATTGCTCAGAATCAAGCTAGCGATGAGTATGGCATACCACCCCCAGACCGATGGAGAGACAGAACGGGTGAACCAAGAAGTAGAAGTGTACCTGTGGATCTTCTGCTCAAACAACCAGGAGAATTGGAAACACCTCCTCCCGACCGCGGAATTCACACACAACCAGAGGACACACTCAGTACAGAGGAACTCCCCATTCTACCTCATGATGGGCTATGAGCCCAAGGCGATCCCCCTCCCTTACCTAAAGACAAACATACTGGCCATAGAAAAGTGACTTGTTGCACTGCAACAGGCCCGAGACAAAGCAAAGGCAACACACGAGTTAGCCAGACAGATGATGGTGGAAAGAACGACAAGGCACTTCACCCCGTTCAAAGAAGGAGACAGAGTGTGGCTAGAAGCGAAGAACCTCAGAATGACACACCAAACAAAGAAGCTCGCACCAAAAAGAGAAGGACCATTCTCTATTGAGAAGGTCCTGAGCCCACTCTCCTATCGACTGAAGTTACCAGAACAGTGGAAAATACACCCGGTATTCCATGCGGCACTTCTTTCCCCATACAAAGAAACCGAGACACATGGACCGAACTTCCCAGAACCACCGCCCAACCTGATAGAAGGCGAATCGGAGTATGAAGTGGAAGCGATCATCGGACACAAGAAGAAAGGAAAGACCATGCACTTCCTAGTGAAGTGGGTTGGATACCCGACCTCGGAGAACTCGTGGGAGCCCGAGGGAAACCTGAAACATGCCAAGACAATCCTAGGGGCATATAAACAGCGACGACAGCTGTAGAACCCCCAAGACCAAGACACCCACTGAACTAACCACAGAAAACTCCCCACCTATCCATGGCAGAACAGACACCCATTATACCCCCCAAACGACGATTCACCAAACAATTCTTACGAAACCCAGCAAATGCTGAAACCCTCCACACCCACCTCGCCCATGACCCCTCGAAATACCACCTTGCAAGTGTTAGGGCGACACCCACTATCTGCTAGCTAAGACTGTGCGGGTTCTCTCTACAAGAAGGGGGCGGGATCCATGCTCGTGATGGGGGAATTGATGGTTTTGATGCAAGGGGTTATTAATAGGTGAGTTTGTTGAGATAGGCCTTTCACACTGAAAATGTAGGTGGAATACCTAAGAGAACACAACTGGGGTCCCCTAGGTGTATATTTTGGGTTTATATACTATGTTACATATATTGTACATTGTTGTTACCGATGGGTGCATACAGGTGTGTACATAGTGCTGCATGCAAAATAAAATTCTCACACTATCAAAGTGTAGTGTCATTTGGTGTAATGTAGTGTAATTCGACATAATAAAATGAAAATGAAATTTTATTAGGTAATGGGGCTGTTTCCTAACATTACCCCCCTTTTATGCCTCAACTTCCAGGCGAGAAAATATTATGTTTGTCCCCTCTGTGAAATTTTGGTAAGGCTGGAATTTCATCCCTTCATACACCATTCTCGCAATGCGACGCGGAGCATTCAGATTACCTTTAAAGAATTGGGTGATCGCGTTATGCGCTCGCTTACAATTCTCTTCAGGTTCCCACAAATTATTTTTGTTGGTATAGTTTTTCCACTTTATTAAGAACTCCAATTTGTTCTGTCGAAGACGTGAGTCTAGAATTTCTTCAACTATGTATTCTGGAGCACCTTCTACTATTATCGGAGGTTGCAGAGTAGTTTGTTGGCCAGGAATAGTGGGCGGACGGTAAGGGCATAGGCGGGATACGTTAATCTCGGGATCAATCTTAAATGATCGGGGTAATTTTAGCTCTACCACATTAGGTGAGATCACTTTAGAGATTGCATATGGGCCAACTTGTTTCTCCGTAAGTTTCTTCGAAGGTCGTGGAATATTCAGGTCCTTGGTACTTAGCCATACCAAGTCACCAACTTTGTACTCTGGAGTGCGTGCTCGAGTACGATCCATGTGTCGCATCATGTCATCACGTGCTTTCTTCAATGCCACCTCTGCTTCCTCTTGTACCCTTTGCATCTTAGATACAAAATCTTCTACCAACTGTACTTTGACTTCCCTTCTGGGTTCTACTCCCATGCGAGGATGATATCCATAATTCGTGAAAAAGGGTGTCATACAAGTAGCTGAATGGAATTTGTTATTGTGGGAAAATTCGGCAATTGCCAACCATTCAGGCCAGTCGGTTTGTCGGTAATTGACAAACATACATAGGTACTGCTCCAACTCCTGATTCATTCTCTCTGTCTGCCCATCAGTCTGCGGGTGATATGCCATAGATAATTTAGTTTGAATTCCCAATATGTTGTTTAGTTCTCACATAAACACGGAAGCAAATTGTGGTCCGCGATCGGAGATAACGGTATTGGGTAACCCATGTAACTGCCATACCTGATTTAGATAGAGGCATGCCAAGCCCAATGATGAGGTTTCTGTAGTAGTAGGAATAATATGGACCTCCTTTGTAAAGCGGTTGCATACTACGAATATTGCATCGTACCCTTGAGCCTCGGGTAATCCGGTAATAAAATCCACAGATATATCTCGCCACGGCGCTTTAGGTATAGGGTTCGGCATTAATTTTCCTGCAGGTTTCTCTGGAAATTTCTTCCCCCTCATGCACGTATCACATCCATCCACATACCCCAACACATACTTTGAAATTCTGGGCCACCAATAATTTCTCATTACTAATTCCAATGTCTTCCATCTTCCTGGGTGTCTGGCAATTGGCATATTGTGATGTAACCGGACAATCTCCCTTCGCAAATCCTGATCCTTTGGTACATACACTTTTCCTCGAAACAACACCAACCCTTGTTCCTCAGCCCATTCATCTCCTTTGATATTACCTTTCTTCTCTCCCTTCAGAGCTTTCACAGCTTCCACTACTTCATTGTCCATTTCCAAACATTGTCTAATTTTAGACAACATTTCTGTTTCCGAGCTATCTATTAATAGATGCCCTTGACACATAGCGCAAATGCAAAAGTATTCAGGTTTGAGTAAGGTAACATTTTTATTGTCCTCCTCCACCCCCCTTTTATGATCAATACGTCTGGATAAGGCATCTGCTTTCCTCATTAAGCTTCCCGCTTTATGGACCAAGTGAAAGTTGAAACGCGATAGGAATAGTGCCCAACGTGCTTGCCAGCAATTAAGCTTTTTAGCGGACATGAAGTATTGCAGATTTTGATGATCCGTCCAGATCTCAATTTGATGCGTACATCCCTCCAAATAATGCCTCCACGCCTCCAATGCTCATATTATCCCCAACATCTCTTTGTCATGCACATCATAGTTCCTCTCCACATCATTCAACCCTTTTGACAAGTATGCACAAGGATGCCATTTGTCATCTTTGCACAGCATTGATAATACCACTCCAGTAGCAAAATCGGATGCATTGGATTCCACTCGCAAAGGGCGTGTGAAATCTACTGGGGCTAATATTGGTCCCTCCACAAACTTCCTCTTCAACTCCTCAAACACTGTCTGCTGCTGCTCTCCCCACCTCCATACTACTCCTTTTTGCATAAGGTTATGTAAGGGTGTGGCAATTTTAGAAAAATTGTGCACAAAGCGACGATAATAATCTGCGAGTCCCAAGAAGGCTTGAACCTCCTTGACATGGGTGGGTGCAGGCCAATCTGTGATCCCCTGTACCTTGATCGGATCCATTTTGATCCCGTCAGGGCCGATCAATAATCCTAGGAACTCAATCTCACTTGCCCCAAACACACACTTCTCTGGTTTCAAAAATAGATCATTCTCCGCCAACCTCTGTAACACCTCCTGTACTATCGCCTCATGATTTTCTTCATCCTCCGTGAATATCAGAATGTTGTCAATAAATATTATTACCACGCCTTTGTCTATTACATCCTTGAAAATGTCATTCATCATATTTTGAAAGGTCGGGGGACTATTAGTTATCCCAAAAAACATGACAAGTGGCTCGAAGGATCCTCAACGCGTGGCAAATGCAGCCTTCCACTCATCTCCTTTCTTTATTCGTACATTGTTGTATCCCCATCGTAAATCCAATTTTGTAAAGACCTTGGCTTTTCCCACCTTATCAATTATTTCTGAGATCAATGGCAGGGGGTACGCATTCTTCACTGTCCACTCATTCAGATACCTATAATCGGTACACATCCTCTTCCTTTGGTCTTTTTTGGGCACGAAGAATATTGGTGACGTCTGCAGTGATTTTGAAGGTCGTATGTATCCTTTGCGCAATTGCTCCTTCAGGAATGCATCCACTTCTTCTTGTTCCATCGGAGATAACGGATATACCTTCGACTTCTTTGGCACAAACCCTGGCTTCATCTCAATTGCATGATCCCATGGCTTCCACACCGGCATTCGCTCAGACTCCTTCTTTTGGAACACTGACAAATGTTCATGATACACTTTTGGCACCCACTCCTCCACTGGCTTCTCCACCTTCACGATATTCTTGTCCCATGACTGTCCTCCACGAACTGCTCTAAAGGTTTGCTTCTGCTCTTCTTTCTCGATCATGATCGGAACTTCCCCATTTGGCATTTCCTCATCCTCCACTTCCTCCATCATAACAGAATACTTCCTCAGATGTTCTTTCTCTTTCTTTTTCCTTTTTTCCTTCTTCATCTTCCTCCTATACACATTACATTCCTTAGGACAACGAGTCATTTGTACTTTCCCAGTTTTCCAATCAATTTTGGGATTATGCTTCTGTAACCATGGACATCCTATTATTAGATTGGTTTTCCCAAGATTGCACACTTTGAATACAGCTCGCTCCTGATGCTCCTGATACTTTAGTACCATAGTCACCTCCTCCTTGATAGTTCCTCCACGATTGACTGTTCCGTCAATATTGTACACCATTATAGGTTGCGCCAGCTTGCGTGTGTTAATACCATTTCTGGTAATTAAGGATCGATTAATAAATAATCCTGTAGCACCACTGTCAAGCAACGCTTCCACATCAATAGCTGCATGTGTGTCCACTGTCTTCAGTCCCACAGTCAAGGTGATTTCGGGTTCTATTCGCGCAGAGCGAATAAAGAATTTAGGGGTTTTCGGAAATGACATGTGACAATTTTCTTTGTTGCATGATTCGCAACAGTTGTACTCCTCCTCGATTTCCTTTTCTGATTTACTCTGGGTTTCCTCAGATACTAATACATTGTAACAATTCTGGGTCACCAATGGGGAAACCTTCACTGGGACTCTTCCACAAAATTCTCCTGCTTGCCTTCCTCCTGCTTCACTTCCTCGATTGTAGCTCCCCTGATTTTTCTCTTCTGCTTGCAATACTTAGAAATGTGTCCTAACTGCCCACAGTTAAAACATTTAAGTGGGGCTCGTCTCCCCACTTGATCAACCTCCATTGCCTCTGCTGGTGCTGCTGACTCTGTAACTATAGGTGTCACTGCCATGGCTGGTGGCTGTGCCCTCGGAGTTTGCACCTGAGGTGCCTTTCCTTTCTCGGACTTTCCTCCTGATGACTTTCCAAATTTACTACTTCCATACATCAACTTTGACTCCGCCTGTTCCTGCCAATATTGCCAGTCAAGGCACATTGCCCAATTATACCACTCATCCAACTTCTCTGGCATAGAAGGTAGTTGGTAGATAGACTTGAATAAAGAGGGATTTAATCCTGCTTTCAAAAACTCTACCAATGCAGCTTCTCCCATGTCCATTTGCGAAGCTTCTGCTTTGAACTGCAAAATAAATTCATCCGCCATTAAGGAACCTTGGCACATGGTCTTTAATTTAGCATTGGCTGTCACCTTTGGATTAGGGTCTCCAAACTGTGCCTCCAATCTCTCCAGAAATTCCTTGAAGGTTGCAAATGGTTTATTTCCCACGGCAATTTGATTAATAGCCTCGTTTCTCCAGAACTGTGCTTTCCCCCCCTGAATGTATGAGAGAGCAAACATAATCCTAGACTTGGCTGTACAAAACTCGGGCTTCCTCCCATGGATGTACAATACTATAGAGCTGATGAAGGATTTTGTATTCTCCATGGTACCGTCAAAGATTTGCGGGGGCATGTACTTAGGTAAGCGTGCTTTTCCATTTCCAGATTTCTCCACCGTCTCATCCTCCTGCGATATCCACTCCACCATCTCCTCCATCTCATCATCTCTTTCTCCTGTTGTCTCTGGCTGTACTTCCACTTGTCTGGGCTGTGATGCTGCCAATACTGACACTAATTGCGACATTTGCACTGTGAGAGCATCAATTTTTGCCTCTAGTGCTGATATGGGAACAGGATTAGGACCGGGATTAGAAGTTGAAGGTTTGGACATAATTGTAAAATCTGTGATGAATCACTTCTTCGACAAATTCAAAATTTTACTTCGAGACCTCTCCAAACGTCTATGGGTCACATGATAAGGTTCATCGAGGTTCGTCAATGGTTCGTCGTTCATTGGGCGCCTATTTTGACACTTCAGATCAACAACCCTTCCAACAGTGCCTGATCTTGGAGATATCACTGAATTCGGCTTGTAACTAAAATAGTCGTCTGAATAGAGTGATGTAAATCATAACTAAACCAGATCTGATCGGTTGTCTGGTTGCAGCTGTCCTAATGACGAGCACTGCCTCTCGATCACTGGCAGTCGCAATGTAAGGCGAGGCCTGGCATCAGCTTACGAAAGAAAAGGTAGATTACGTATATACAAGTACTTCTGGCTCATGCCGAAAGGATGAGTAATTGGATGTGGTGCGGTGAAAGAATGACATATGTGCAAGTAAGAGAAGGCGCACTGATATGGGAAGTTGTGTTCTTCTGTTAGGGCAACACCCACTATCTGCTAGCTAAGACCGTGCGGGTTCTCTCTACAAGAAGGGGGCGGGATCCACGCTCGTGATGGGGGAATTGATGGTTTTGATGCGAGGGGTTATTAATAGGTGAGTTTGTTGAGATAGGCCTTTCACACCAAAAACGTAGGTGGAATACCTAAGAGAACACAACTGGGGTCCCCTAGGTGTATATTTTGGGTTTATATACTATGTTATATATATTGTACATTGTTGTTACCGATGCGCACGTACAGGCATGTACATAGTGATGCGTGCAAAATAAAATTCTCACGCTATCAAAGTGTAGTGTCATTTGGTGTAATGTAGTGTAATTCGACATAATAAAATGAAAATGAAATTTTATTAGGTAATGGGGCTGTTTCCTAACAGCAAGAATGTGTTTCTACTACCGAAGCACAATTGATCGAATGAAACGCAACCTGGAAGAAGCAATGAACGATGCTGACACCCTCGGAATTGAACAAGCGATCCAAGACATGGCTATGCCACAGTCAGACAGACAGAAGGCAGTTGAAAGAAACCCTCACACCCCCATAGATCAAAACAGACAACGACTGACCTCACCCTCGCCTTACAACGGGCGGAAAAACAAAAACAAACCATGAACTGCCTCTGGAAATGCCTCCCCCTCTACGAGCAACCAGATGACCCAACCTTTAGAGATCATCGACCTCATGACACCCAAACCCGAACCACGATTGACCCAGCCACCTTGGTCCCCTCCCCACATGAGGAATGCCAGATGCTTCATCTGCCACCAGATCAGGCACTTTGGCCTGATCTGCCAAAAACATATCTGCAAGCACTGCAAGCAACGAGGCCCCGGACATTACAGCCCTGACTGCCCAATGAGGCAGCAGAAAGAATGAGAGGAGGAGCAGAGGCGATGGGATTTCCTTGAATCGGGGTACGATAACTTTGACAAGGATGCGATGGGAAATATAACCAGAGAACCATGCGGGAGAACCTAGGGGGGAGCAGATAGTAATTCGAAGTCAGTGACTTCGAAGATAGAAGGGAGGTGATGTTACAATTTGTTATCTGGACCCGCACGACCGGGCACTTCATTTTTCTGTTCGACTTGACTCACTTCCGACGGGAGACACCTTGATGCATGGTGACTCCATGCACCCGAATCCACTCCCACACACACCGTGGTACGACAACCCCTTTACATGAGGTCTGTGACATCAGACCCTCATGATTGACATGCTGCGCCGCAGCATGTCCTTGACATCGGATCCTTGACATCGGACGCCTCATGCAAGGCATGAGGCCTATTGTTTCTATTGTTCTTGTCTATATTTACCTGATAAGCATCTCACTTTCCAATTGGACGATAGATAGTCCTGGAACAGTATATAAGCTGTAGCTACACTCTGTGTATTCTTCAGCTTGACCTAATTCAATCAACGGTCTTAGACTCAACCAGAATACTTGACAGCTTAGGAAGCCCCTAGCTGTAATAACTCGAACTCGACAGTTGGAAAGCCTCCAACTGTGATACATGAACAAACAGTCTACTCAGAAAGCCTCTCAGTATGGATAGCCATGACTACTTGAGGAAGTACCCAAGTGAAGGCAGGAAGCCCGATACACTAGGAAAGTCTCCTAGTGCAATACCGATACAGTTGGAAAGCCTCCAACTGTGACACACGAAGCCAAGGCTGAGTCGAGACCTATAGTCTTGACAGAGAACTTCTATGCGACGCCGGAGCGGAAGAGCGCAGAAATAGTGGTCATGAAGGGCTGCTTCATTCCAGTTGACCCTAGAAGCTAATTCCCAGAAGTCAACATTATATTTCGTGATACGACCACCTTTCTTCATTGTTAAGTCAGAGAGAGCTTTTTCTGCATCTCCGACCAGGTCATGCAGGCTGAAGTTACTTTCCAGCTCGGCAAGGAAAGCTTTGTAGTCCCACATCCAGTGTGCAGAATCTGTCGGGTCATTAAGACCAGGCTCAAACCAACTGAGAGTTGATCCTTTAAGATAAGAAAGGATAAATATGATCTTTTTCTCATCAGAGGAAAATACGTGCAGACAATTGCGGAAATGAAGATTGCAGGAGACTAGGAAGTCTCTAAGTTTCTTTGGATTGGTGCCATCAAAAGTGTCGGGGTTGCAAACTTTGATTTTTTTGGTCTTGGGTGCATTATTTTGATGAAGGGTGTGGATACTCTCTGAGAGGTTGTAAAGGACATCTATGAGCCTATCCCCTGGGTCAGGGTTTTCCCCCGCGGGAGGTTGATCCTCAGGATCATTGGGATCGGGGTCACCCCTAGGGCCATCAGGACTGCTAGGGTCATTGGGTCCACTGGGGGGTCTGTCCTCTAGACCAGGATCTTCCAACCTGAAGGGTTCAGGCTGGTTGATGCCCCCTACGTACTCAAGGGGAGTTCTTGATCGAACACCTTCTGGGTTGGTGGAAGGGTGCGGGGCATGGGTGGACATGAGATTGGCACTGATTGAAGGGGCTCCTGAGCTGATTTGATGGAATATGTTTGAGGGTCTGGAAGACACTCCAAAAGTAGTGGTGGGACGAGGGTCGGAAAGGGTGGATTGCTGGATTGCAGAGATCCCTGGGATAGTACCAGCACGCTGAGAGTTTCTGGTTGTGCGCTGGCAAGTTTCGGTTGGGGTCATAGGAGGAAAAGAGATGAGTGAAGTGTGAGTTCATATATACTGTTAAGAACTGATCCTGGAGGATGCGTCGGATTCCAATCAGACACTGTGGGTGATAATAGCAGGAGTTTGTCAGGTCGATGTGGATTCTGTGGGAGTGGAAATGGAAAAGACTTGGCTTCAGCTTGTAAGAAGCTGCGCCCTTCACCTCATCTGGTGTCCTAATTTCAAGTCAAAGGTTTGGAGGTAGGCGCAGGAAAGTACGGGTAAACACAGGGAGGAGTATGGAGGGACTTAGGTTAAGTTCAGGTGAGGTTAGAACTTCAGAGGGAGACTAGAGGTCGAGTTGAATGGAGTTCAGACTCTTAGAGAACTGAGTTTGGAGTAGAAGGAGGTTTAGATTGGCAGAATAGAGTCGAGTCTATGTCAATATATGAACTGAGGAATACAAGGTGAAACTAACTAAGCTTAAATACTGTAGTCCGGAATAAATGCGGAACAAGAACAAAGACTGCAGCAGTGTCTCGACTGCATAGATAAATTATCTAGCGGGAGCCGCACAGGAATCTGTAGTCAAATTTGCAATAGAGATGGCAGCCTTGGGAAGGCAGCCATGGATGCTGTACAAGGTGGCCTGGTGCACAGCAGTGTGGGCAGTGCAAGGTGGCCGGGAACAAAATTGGGAGGAGTAGACAGTTGTCGGGTTCGATGTGCAGAAAAGGATCGGATGGATGCGGGTTCTGATTGGGTGAGGAACGGTTCTTGACAGTACCCATACACAAGGGTATGGGTTCTGATAGGTATGGGTCATGGGTTGGGTATAACCCACAGGTATAATCCATGGGTATCAAAACCCGTACAGGATTGAAACACATTGAAAGCAATCATTGATCGTTTATATGTTTACACATATTTGAATGCTCACCACATCAACCACCACTCTCAATGATGCTGCCACCTCCTCCCTTCCTCCTACCCATAGAACCAACCACAGAAACAGGCCCAAACAATGTTATCATCATTTGGGCCCCTGGTAAGCTTCTTTTTATATATTCTTTGCTTTTTATTTTTCAACTAACTTATATTTTTTGTGTCTTATAGGTTTTGATGTATAACAATGAAATGACATCAGGACGATGGCAGCGGCCACTTATGGGACCATGAAAGCACCCCCAACCACCGCCATGAGCGACTGCTCGTGGGGTGGGAATGGGTCCAACTACAAAACGGCAAGAGAACAGCAATGCCACCACCAAACCAAATGAAAATGGAACGAGGACAGAATGATGGGAGAGGAGGGGGAGACAACAAGGAGGAGGCAAGGCAAACAAAAAAGGCCCAAGAGACATGCCATTGGTAAGTTTTTTTCCTTCTATTTCATTTTTTGTTACTAACGAATTTTTTCAACTACTAACTAGAACTGCTGACCATGCTGACAATGACAGGATGACAAAGCCAACCCAGCACTCGCCCCACACTGCTGCAAGCCCCTGCTTGCAGGGTGGATCACAGGTACTCAACAATGACAACAACATGGAGAGGGGAGGACGATGTCAATGACAATGAGGGGAAATAATTTATTTAATAGTTTATACTAGTATTTGGCCTGAGCCCTACATTCATGTACAAAATCTGCCATGCCCACATCATGGGTGCAGGTTGGGCAAGGGTTACTAAAACCCAACCCATACCCATACCCTTATGCACCCGTGGCATCTACCCACATGGGTTTACAAACCCGTGACATTCCCCATCTGCATGGTCATGCCAGCACCAGTATCCATAGAAAGTACACTTTGTCAACTCACCTGACATAGCCTGTACCAGCAATCAAGCATCAAATGTGCTGATCCCCATCAGATGTTGCTGTGCAGGGGAATCTTGAGTGGATTGGGTATCTTACACTGTATCTGGAGTTTCTCAAAATATTCAATACACTGTCCAGATGAGTGAATCTATGTGAATGAGAAGTTTTGCAAGTTGAAAGAAAATCAGATCAATCCAAAAAAGTACCTTGATAGCAGCAGTGTGTACCAATGTGATGACATCAAGGGAGCCCCCAAGCACGCAGTTGTCAGGTAACAATGGATCATACTCCCATATAGTGGTCACTGTGCACCTAGCACAGTAGGGTTTTCAGCCATTTAAATTCTAAAATGTGAATTTCCTAACATAAATGGCTGAATTCAGGGTGGATGAATTTGGGATGAATTTTCATCCCAAATATTTCAGCCATCCAAGGGATGGAGTTCATATGTGTTACCTTACAAATTTTTCTCAACCTAATGGAATGAATTTTCATTTAACAAGGGGATGGAATACAGGGGATGATTTTAATCCAAGATAAGGGTATGAATTTTCAACCATCTAACATATGAATTTTCATCAAATTTTTCAACAATTTATGGGATAATATTTCCTACCACAAACGTAAGAGTGTGTTTTTCAGCTGGAGATAGTATAAAAATTTCATACCATTATGAGATGCTTTTAGTAGGCAAATTTCTTTCATTAAAGATTGAATTGACTGTTCCTTTCTCTGGCAGGTATTTTTATTATTTTCAGTCAGAATGAGAGGATAATTTTCACACTTCAGGATTACAAATATTATGAGATTTTTTATCTGTGTTGTAATTGTTTACTCACCAAGTCATTTGAAGCCTACCCTCAACACATCACATGATGAATGTTGAACCTCCATCAACATCATGTCACATCAACATCAACCATAACCACCTTCAACGCCGGCGCCACCCTCCCTCTCACCTCACCACTACCACCTTCCCACTCCATCAACATCCACCACCACCATTCACATGCCCATTCTCACACCAGCAAGAGCCACCAATGGTAGCCAATGAACCCTAGGTAAGTTTTTCTTTTCTCCATTCCTTGTTTTTATCAACTAACTAATGTATTTTGTTCATTTTTAGGAGGTATACTAGTGCCAGCGACATGTGCTGACATGATACACCCATGACAACAAGCTAACAGGACCAGTACAACCAGCACCCGCCCCTCACAGGGTGGATTGTGGGTGCAGATGTACTGGGGTGAGTAGGAGATGGCAGGGAACAGCCACACCCACACCACCTGCTTCCAGCCTCATGAGCAACTGCTTGTGGGGTGGATGGTGGGCAGAACAACAAAGACAAGATGGGACAATGGCAATGGTGAGAACAAGGGGACAGGGAAACAAGGGGGAAAGGACATGACAACCCAGCAGGGAGGGGCAGCCACCATGACAGCACCAACAACGATGAGGGGATGACAGGGAATGAGATGGCACCTGCCTCAGCCCTATGAGCAGTGGCTCATAGGAACAAGGATCCAGGGGCCCATGACAATCTGGAGGAGAGGACAATGGGAGACCTGGTACCAGATGGAAATGACAAAAAAAGGCCCAAGAGATGTCGATGACATCTCTTGGGCCCTAGGTAAGTTTTTTTCTCTTTTCTCATTTCATTTTTTTGTTACTCACAGGGTGGAAGGCTGAGGGTGAGGAGATGAGGAGGAAGGGAGACAATGATGAGAGGGGACACCCACAATGACACCCACCCCATGCCTACAAGCAATGAACCACATTAAGCCCAAACAACAACAGATGTCATTTGGGCCCCAGGTAATTCTTTTTTCCCTTTTTTTCTTCAACTAATTAATATTTTTTGTTTGTTTGTTTAGGCTATAAGTTATAACAATGAGGCAGCATCAAGATGGCACCCACTGCAGCTGTAATAACAGGAAACAGCCCAGCACCCAACAATGAGGGATGACAAAACATGGGACAGGGACACAAGGGCCAAAAGGATGACAGGGAGATGAGGAAAACAATCATATCGCCCAAGAGACATTGTTGGGGACATCTCTTGGACTGTAGGTAAGTTTTTTGTTTCTTTTCTCACTTTATTTTCTTGTTATTAACAAACCTTTTTTTAGGGACTATTTATGACCCACCCACTCCCCCACTGCTACAAGCCCCTGCTCATGGGGTGAGGAGGGAGTGGGACATTGAGGACTGGGATGGGGACATGTTGTGAGTCAGAGGGGGGTCCCTTAAGATCACACAGGAGCTAAACACAAATAACATATATTATCATGTGTACTCGAGGTGGTAGTTTATGTAAATAGAAGGTTGGTCCCCTTATAGGGGCCAGCCAGGTCAATAGCAAAGAAAAGTAATATATACAAACATGGGGTCAAGCCCTGGATCACCACACCCTCCCCCTTAGGTTTCATCCAGGGGGGAAGCATAATGTTTTGAGTAAATAGATGATCTCGAAGAGAGTATCATCTGGTATGTGGGTATCGTCAGGGTATGATGAAAGGAATCAATTCATTCATTTATTAAAAAACAGGACGACCTTATTTAGTAGGGTCATTGGGGATGTGGGTATCATCGAGACTCAACGATGATATGTGGGACTCATCGAGAGTCAACGAGGATTCAGGGAGGTTGGCGTCAACTAACATATGTCTAACCTCTTCCGGGGTGGTAGGTATGGGTACTTTGCACTCATAATCGGGTGCAGAGGAAAGTAGGGTCATTTTGTTGTTTGATGCCAATGAAGACAATTGGGATATGGGGGTCTCTGGGGTGTTCCCCAGAGCAGAGGTGTCTGTTGTCTCCTTGTCGACGGTGAACGTTTCATTGTTGGATGAAGAGACAGAGTCAGTGGAATCACTGTTGTTGTCAGGGTCTCTAATTTTTCATGGCTTGGTAGACGCAACTGGAGTGAGTTTGCTAATGGGCTTCTTGTGCCCATTCGGAGGGATGCTGGTGGCAACTCTCCTCGCTCTCTTCAAGGCCTTCTTCTGGCCTTGAGTTGCCTTGATGATGAGGGGGACCCAGACCATCCTGAGGTCGGATTGTTCTCCAGGGGATATACCTCTGGAGGAGGTGGATGCCAGCTGGACAGGTAAGAAGGCCCTGCACGGGCAGGAGGTTGGTTGTCCACAGGTGCTCGCGTGCAGAGATGCAGATAGTCCAGCGGAGAATCCAGAGGACTGGGCAGTGGAAGTCATTGATTCAGGGCAGGGTCGCCCTGAATGAGAGGGAGCTCTGCCCCTGGTGGGAGCAGTGGATTCTCTTTTTCTTTTTCTTCATGGCTCTCAAAGGGCCACATCATTAGGCCCGGCGATCCACCACCGGGGTTCAGACATCAGAGGAGCATCCTCTGAACAGGTATTGGAATGTTGCTGCAGACATCTTACAATATTGGCAGCAGTGAGAGTCTCTTCTGAATGGAAGGAGTTGGCAGTAGCCATCACTGTAAGCCAGCCGATGGCATAGTGAGAACCTTCTCGGACTTCCTCATCCAAGACGCCCATGGTAGCAAGGTGTCATATGATGTCCTCAAGGGAAGTTGAATTGGTGCTGATTGGCATGGGCTGCCAACAGCACACAGGGGACAGTGGGAGGTGTTCACACTCTCAAATCTGTCAGTACAGTCCCAGCGTGGCTAGTACCTCTGCAGTACAAAGGTAGAGAAGTAGTTTAGCTTCAGGGGATAGCCCTGAAGGAATCTGTTGATGAAGCAGGAGTTGTCCCCTGATGTGTGGGAGGGAGACCCTCTGTTCATCCAGCAGTGTACCGGGGTGGGATCACCACTGGTACAGGTGTCAGTGCATGAATTGCACCCACGTTTCAGCAGAGTCCAGGAGCGAGGGTTGCTCCAGGCAAGTAGGGTCGTTGAGTTGGCGTAATCCTTGCGCCGACTGCATCTGAACAGGGAGCCAACTGGGTAATCTCCAGTGGGCAAGGGCATAGATCATCAGGGGCGTTTGAGCCCCTGAAGGAGTATCATTGATGAACCGCATGTACTCATGCATTCATTCCAACATTGGGTAGTTCCCAGATGTGTGGGCCATCCGGGACCAGTTATCAAATTCCTCAGTGTTCTGAGGAATGGATGTAGGAACTTGGCCACGCAGCTTGGGAGCTGGTCTCCAGTTTGCCATCCTGGGAACATCAGGGCCCGAGAATGTATATCTCAGAGGTGGAAGGTTGGGAAGAGGCAGGTAGACCTCATTCATATTGATGTCCTCATTGGGGATGATGGGGCAGGGAGCAGGAGGTGGTGCAGGCCGAGAGGCTGCACCAGCATACGAAGCACCCTGGGGCCTCTCGGGGTAAGGAGAGGGTTCACAAGTACAAGCTCGTTTGGATGAACGTCCATCGAGCTGCTCATGCAGGTGCTCATTCTCATCTTCCAGGTTCCAGATGGTCTCCTGGAGGGCAGCAATATCTTTTTTGTATTCATTATAAACACGTCTGGCTCTGGTGAGAGCACCAGAGTTAATACCCAAATCTCAATGATCTCTCACGTCAAAATATTCATCATCGTGGTCATACATGTGGGTGTACACATGTAAAGTGTAGCTCTTGCAAGTGTTGCAAGTGCCTCGGTGAAGGACGATGCCTTCACCATCAATCCTCCAATTTCTGGCAGTGGAAGAGCTGGTGCCCACACCAGCTCACCAGTTTTGTTCTTCTCAAGCAGAACATCTGCTAGCGCTGATGGCTTCTTCGATCTCACCAGGGCTTGGCGAGTGATGGGGTTGAGTGTTGCTGCAGCCTATTCAGTAGAAATCCATGATACATCCATCCAGCGGATTTCTGCAAAATGATGATAGATCCATCAGTAGCAGATTGGGCCCATAGCAGGAAAGACTCATGTGGGCCGAGGGTGTGATGCATCCATGTGGGCCCAGTATACAGATTCACTGCCGGTGATGATTCTTCCCAGTGGTAATTGCTGAAAGATTCTCGGTGGCAGTAACATCTGACTCACGGCACCGGCTAGCACGGTCACCATTTTACTACATGGCACCAGTGATGATTATTACCGGTGGTAATTGCTTGATCTGTGTGGGCCCAGTGAATAGAATTATAGCACCAGCAGCAACAATCGCTGCCAGTAATTGCTAGAGAAATATGGTCTACCCTTCACGGGCAACAATTCTCGCTGCCGGTAATTACTGAAAAGATTGTAATTGCCGAAAAATGGTGCCGGCTAGCATGGTTGACATATACATTAAGCAAAATGAAAGAAGTTGCTAGTGATAATTTTATGATGTCCTTGGTAAAGAATTCATCATTGTCCTGCACTTCTGCTGCATTAATTGGGCCATCTGGCACATTGCCTCATCAAGGGTGGCAAGCTGCCGGTGAAGGGCATGTTTTACTGCAATGTTGGACTTCACTGTCTTGACAGCCTTGCAGTAGCTGTGTTCAACAGCATCAGAATAAGTCAAAATCTCCTACAATCATTATTCAGCAGCTCCCGGCCAAAGTTCAGGACTTACTTGGGGGGCCTGCTGGGATGATGCCGGTGTCGATGGAGTACAACCTGGGAATACTGGATGAATGTGGCTGGGTAATGAAAGGTGGATGGTGCACTGAGGAACATTTTGGGGAGAGCCAGGGGGGGAATGGACCTCATCTGAATCTGTTACAATTTTCCTTGTAACTCATGGAACCCGACCAACCCGACCAACCCGACGATCCCCTCCAGACAGGAGGCAATCCATGATTCATGCCTAGGGCATGTCCTTGACACCAGACACATGCACGATGCATGCCAACTGCATGCATTCAATCCCCTTCCCGTGGAAGGCACCCTTGATGCATGGTAACTCCATGCACCCGAACCCACTCCCACACATGCTGTGATACAACAGCCTCTTGACATGAGGTCTGTGACGTCGGACTCTCATGATCGACATGCTGCGCCGCAGCACTCCATGACATCAAACGCCTCATGCAAGGCATGAGGCCTATTGTTTCTATTCTTACCTGATATGCATCTATCTTTCTGATTGGACGATAAGGACCTCCCTTGTAGTATAAGTACTGCAACTCGTAGTAGGGATGTCCTTAGTTTAGATCTAGGCATTCTACAGCCTTAACTTGCAACTCACAAACTTACTCGAAACCACTAAGGGAGCCCCTTAGTGCATGAACCTGAACGACTCTATGCAGAAGCCCTGCTAGAGTGCACTACCTATCTTACATCAGACGCTCTGAGTAAGACTAGTGCCGAACGACTCGTCAAACGACATCGACTAGATCGAGTGGTTGAGGCTTTGCCCCTAACATAAGATCTAAACTATCTGCTAGCCCACCTACCTAGGTGTAGGCAATATGTCTCAATACACACCACAGCGACCCAGGTCTAGACAAACCCAAGACCGACCACCAAGAGAAGCAGAACCACAGCCAGGTTCATCTTGGTACTGATACAACGGAAGACTAGTCCATTACTCGACCCCAGCACAGTGTTGGTTCTACGGATCAACCGACAGACAACGAGGAGATTTCCTCACCGACGAAGACTTTGAACTGCACACACCCCCACCCGAAACATCCACCTGCTTCTTAACAGATGAAACTGACGACCTCTATAACGAGATGTCCAAACCCGCAACCATACTGATGATGTCCATGAAGGACATTCGAATCCAATCACCAACAGACTTCTCAGGAGAGTGGACCAAGACTGCCAAGTTCCTGCAGGAGATAGACCTGTACCTGCAAATCAATGACCAGGTCTATGACACAAATGACAAGAAGATTATCTTCATGCTGTCCTTCATGAATGGAGGGACAGCAGCTGCCTGGGCGCAGGCATTCATCAACCAACACCAGTCCGAGGGACTCGGTGAATACGCAGACTTCCGACAGAAGGTCTTAGAGGCCTTCTTGCCAATCGATGATGCCGGAACGGCAAAGACAGAGATCAAGAATCTCAAGCAAGGTTCAGGGAACCTTGAAGAATATGTGGCGAACTTCCGCATCTTGAAAGACAGGACAGGAATCACAGAAGATGCAGCCATGATCGAGTACTTCATGGATGGACTGCATCCCGAATTATTGAAGAGGGTACACACAATGGAGACAGTGCCCAACATGCTCGAAGGCTGGATAAAGGCAGCTTCGAAATATGAAGGCCAATGGAAATGGGCCATGGCAATCCTGGGAAAGACCAGGCAGAACCAGAAGACAAACAAAACGACAAAGAAAGGACAGCCCTCTCTTGATATCAACCGACTGACAAACCAAGAACGCGTGGAACACCTCCGGAAGGGATTGTGTTTCATCTGCCACCAACCAGGACACCAATCATCCGACCACAGGGATGGAAAGAACCCCACTCAGATGGGGTCAGCACCCCCTCCCTACTGAAACCGCTTCACCCAGAAGAAGACTGGGGTGGACACCTACCAGAAGATCTGCACGATGCTGGATGAACTAGACAAAGAAGAAAAGGAACGAGCCCTTAACCTCATGGAGGAATCAGGTTTTTAGAACAGCGGCCTGATATGACGCCAGTCACCGCTGTAGTCTCCCTAGGGTCTGTACTCTTAGCTACCATGAATAGACAATCTATGCACCTGTCTATTCGGGTAGCTGAGTCAGACAACGGGAAAGATGTCGCAACAAACGCGCTCCTCGACTCTGGAGCAGGAGGAGTCTTTATCGACTTGAACTTCATCAAATGAGAAGGGATCAGAACATATCCCTTAGGCCGCACCATCCGGGCCACGAATGTAGATGGGACCCTGAACAAGCAGGGAACAATCACCAGATGCATGAAAGGAAGACTCCACATCAACGGAAGGAGCTACCCGATAGAATACCTAGTTGCCGGGCTAGGCAAAGAATCGGTAATCCTGGGCCTGCCATGGCTGTGGGAGATAAACCCGATCATCGATTGGAAGAAGGGAACCTTTGAGTTCCGAGATGAAGAACGACGGGCTCAGATCAAACGAATCTTGGAAAAGACAAGAAGAGCTGAACGGGCCCTCCCAAACACCCTAAACCTTCCTAGGGTAGGCGCCAAAAGGGAGGCGCCAAATGACAGAATGGCACGAATTCGACACATCGTGGCCAAAACAAGAAAAAGACTCTCCAAAGAGAAAGAGAGAAACCTTGCCCGAGCACGACTAGCCATGGCAAAGACGAGAGAAAGGCTCGCTGAAGAAAAAGAGAGGAGCCTTGCCCGAGCCCGATTGGCCGTGGCAAAAACAAGAGAAAGGCTTTCAGAGAGGAAAGCAAAAGAACTAAATTCTGTCCAGATAGCCATCACAAAAACCAGGAGCAGCAACACTCCTAAAGAAACCAGAAACCTTGAAGCGGCACAATGTGCTGTCGCCAAGACCCAAGAAAACCAGAAGAATAAACAGCTGGAAAAGAGCAAAAACAAAGAATGCAACAGGGCACAACGAATTGTGCAAAGGATGAAGGAATTGCTAACCTCCACAGGGGAGGGAAGCACCAGCAAAAGGAACATGAAAACGACACTATGAAACAGGATAGACTACCCTCGACAACAGACTACCCCGACCCACAATGATAGGACTCCAGATCACGGTACCATCAACACTGAAATACCTATGTGCAGGGAGACCCCCCCTCAGGTAAAGATCGAAGAGGTACCCGATGAAGAACTACTGGCAGACACCAGCATGGAAATATGAGCAATAGAACCGACCCCCAAACGAGATGTGATTGAGGATGACTCAATACTGATTGCATATGTGTGAGGCGAACCAGTCATTGGCCTATTCGGACCAGCCATAGAACTGCCCCTGACAGAAGAACATTGAGAGCCGACACACAAATACATCCGGAAGACAAACACCATCGGCAGACTCATGAAAGGCAAGGGCTCCCCACGATACCTACTCAACTCTGACATATGGATCAGAGCAAAGACATCCATATCTCAACGACTGGCACATGAGCAAGAGGAGGGAAAGGAGACTAGCCAACAGACCCTGGATGACTTGCTGCCACCAGAATACCAGAAATACAGACAGGTATTTGAAAAGGCTGCATCTGAATGATTCCCGGAATCAAGACCGTGGGATCATGCAATTGACTTGAAGGAAGGCTTTGTACCGAAAGATTGCAAAGTCTACCCATTGACACCGAAAGAACAGGAGAAACTCAATGAGTTTCTCGACGAAAACCTGGAGAAAGGATACATCCGACCATCAAAATCACCCATGGCATCCCCATTCTTCTTCGTGTTGAAGAAGGACTCTGACACTCTATGACCTTGCCAAGACTATCGCTATCTGAATGAAGGAACAATCTGGAACAAATACCCCCTGCCACTGATCGGAGACCTCTTGGACAAGCTGAAGGGAGCGAGATTTTTCACAAAACTTGATATTTGATGGGGATATCATAACGTACAGATAAAGAAAGGAGACGAGTGGAAGGCAGCATTCAAGACTAACCGAGGGCTATTCGAGCCAATGGTGATGTTCTTTGGGCTGTGCAACTCACCAGCAACATTCCAGGCCATGATGAACGATCTCTTCCGAGATATGCTAGATGAAGGATGGCTCGTCATCTATATGGATGACATCCTGATCTTCTCGAAGATGGAAGAAGAACACTGGATAAGGACCGAAAGGGTCCTCAAACAACTACGACAATGCGATCTCTACCTGAAAATAGAGAAATGCAAATTCAACGTACAGGAAGTTGACTTCTTGGGCATGATCATCAGGCCCGATGAACTCGCAATGGACAACACGAAGCTGGCTGGGATCAAGGACTGGCCCACGCCAAGGACAGTGAAGGATGTAAGATCCTTCCTAGGATTTGGGAACTTCTATCGAAGATTCATCGGACACTTCATGGATCTGGCCAGACCGCTGAACAATTTGACAAAGAAGAACCAGAAATTTGAATGGACGAACGACTGCCAGCAATCATTTGATGTGCTAAAAAGGAAATTCAATGAAGCCCCAGTACTGCTGATGCCAGACGCAACAAAACCATTTGTGGTGGAATCTGACACCTCAAAATTTGCAACAGGCGCAGTACTCAGACAACAGGACACCAATGGAGACTGGCACCCATGCAGCTATATCTTGCATTCTTTCAACAAAGCTGAAAGAAATTATGAGATATATGACAGGGAACTACTGGGAGTGATCTGAGCACTAGAGACATGGAGACACTACCTACAGGGGACACCGTTCCCTGTGACGGTACTATCCGATCACAAGAACCTGATGTATTTCCATCAGGCACAGAAACTGAACCGACGACAGGCTAGATGGAGCATCTACCTGTCACAATTCAACCTGAAGCTACAACATGTACCGGGATCACAGATGGTACAATCTGATGCCCTATCGAGGAGAGCAGATCACATAGCTGAAGAAGACACCGATAACGAGGACAAGACCATCCTCGCTGACAAACTGTTTGTCAAAATGATTGACACTGAGCTCCAGGGAGCCCTGGTCTCAGCAATAATGAAGGACGACCTCGTAAATGATGCTTTACGAGCCCTGAAAAACAACGGAACTCCCCCAATCAAGTCTGCATTGGAGGACTGGAAATTTGAAGATGGCCTGCTCTTTTTCAAAGACAGATGCTACGTGCCACAGGATGAAACCCTCCGCTGAGCGATCATACGAAAATACCATGATAGCATCATGACAGGACACCCTGGACAATGTCAGACGATCGAGCTGATCCGATGAGACTACTGGTGGCCAGGAATGGCCAACTTCATCAAGAAGTATGTCAAAGGCTGCGCAAAGTGCCAGCAAATGAAAGTGAATACACACCCGATGACCCCACCGCCGACACCGATATCATCTGATGCCAGCAGACCATTCGAGCTGGTAACGACAGATTTTATCATGGACTTGCCTGTGATAAATGGATTTGACTCAATCATGGTCGTGGTAGACCATGGTCTTACGAAGGGGGTAATTTTTATCCCTTGCGCGAAGACAATCGATGCACTTGGCGCCGCAGACCTTTACCTGCGCCATGTATACACAAGATTTGGACTCCCCAGGAGGATCATCTCAGACAGAGACCCTCGATTTGCATCCAAACTCTTCTGAGAACTCGGATGACTGCTCAGGATCAAGCTATCCATGAGCACTGCTTATCACCCCCAGACCGATGGAGAAACGGAGCGAGTAAACCAAGAACTAGAAGTTTACCTCTGCATGTTCTGTTCGAACAAACCCAAAGATTGGGAACATTATCTCCCAATGGCAGAATTCGCGCACAACCAGAAAATGCACTCTGCAGTAAAACACTCGCCGTTTTACTTGATGATGGGATATCAACCACGCGCTATCCCCACCCCATACGAAAAGACGAACGTGCCGGCCGCTGAACAGAGAATCCAGGAACTTCTCGCTGCGAGAAGGGAAGCTCTTGCCACAGACGAACTAGCCAGACAGGCTATGGCTGCCCAAACGAAAGGGTGATACGAACCATTCAAGGTTGGAGAACAAGTATGGCTTGACTCCAAGAACCTGAAGATTGGCTACCCAACGAGAAAATTGGCGCCAAAACGAGAAGGGCCCCTCTTGATTGAAGACACCCTGTCGAGAACAACATATCGACTGAAACTGCCGCCAAGATGGAAGATCCACCTGGTATTCCATGCAGCCTTACTCACGCGATACCATGAGAATGACACTCATGGACGGAACTTCCTGACTCCACCACCCGACCTCGTGGAAGGAGAAAACAAATATGAAGTGGAAGCGATCATCGCACACAAGAAGCACGGCAAGACACGCTGTTACCTCGTGAAATGGGTTGACTACCCAACATCTGAAAACACATGGGAACCCGAATCGAACCTGAAGAATGCCCCCGAGATCCTGACGGCATATAAGAAGAGGTACCATCTCTGATGAGAACCCAAGAAACCCCCACTATCTGAACCAAACGACACCTCTGATACCCCCTAAACGACGATTGACCCACTGAACATTGACACCCTTCACGTTCACTCCCACCCCCACCCCCTTTCAATAAAGAACGAATATGAGAAGAACATGGCGACTGGATGACGAGTCATTGACCAGTCACCAAGAATGAACAGACTGCTGGGGCAACCCTCTTGGGAATGCCCACACAGAATCACATTCTGGATAAACAGAGACAACTGGATAAAGAGAATATCCTCGACTTGCCCAACATGCTGCCTCTATGCGCGAAGGAGCACGAAAATGGATTTGACCTGGGTAAAAGCACAATTTGAGGAGTGGTGCTTTGAAGAAGAGTTAGACGGCGGAGACTATCTCCCCAAACAATTTGTTGTCAACTGCGATGGTCTGACCCCAGGCAAAAGACCACTAGCGGGGATTGGCCCACTACTGTGGAATGACCTTCAGTGGAACACCCACTACGATGAAGAAAGTGGATTCGAGCTGGCAAGGCAGCTCTTATTTGGACGACATGGAGAACTGGGGATGTTGCTGCGTTCCAGCCAACACCCCCATACACCGACACCCCAGACCACTGAGCACAACTAGGTGCGAACTGATCGTCTGCAAGGACGTTAAACTACTGATCGTCCACAAAGACGTTAAACTAGCGATCATCCGCAAAGATGTAAAACTACAGTGATTACCCTTGATACTGCGCAAACCCTACACACCCCTTCCCCTTCTGACAACACCACTGACTCTTTGACACCACTGCTAAAGGCAGTATAAAATGAAAAGAACCTGATCATGGTCCAAGCTTGGACACAAACAATTCCTCCATCGTACCCCTTGACCCTGACCTACCCACATAACCAGACCACGCCTGATCTGACCACAAAGGAGAGACAAAGATTTAGGTCGAAGTGTGGAACTTTTGACCATAGCGGGGGGGTAATGTTACAATTTTCCTTGTAACTCATGGAACCCGACCAACCCGACCAACCCGACGATCCCCTCCAGACAGGAGGCACTCCATGATTCATGCCTAGGGCATGTCCTTGACACCAGACACACGCACAACACATGCTGACTGCATGCATTCAATCCCCTTCCCGTGGAAGGCACCCTTGATGCATGGTGACTCCATGCACCCAAACCCACTCCCACACATGCTGTGATACAACAGCCTCTTGACATGAGGTCCATGACATCGGACTCTCACGATTGACATGCTGCGCCGCAGCACTCTGTGACATCAAACACCTCATGCAAGGCATGAGGCCTATTGTTTCTATTCTTACCTGATACGCATCTATCTTTCTGATTGGATGATAAGGACCTCCCTCATAGTATAAGTACTGCAACTCGTAGTAGGGATGTCCTTAGTTTAGATCTAGGCATTCTACAGCCTTAACTTGCAACTCACAAACTTACTCGAAACCACTAAGGGAGCCCCTTAGTGCATGAACCTGAACGACTCTATGCAGAAGCCCTGCTAGAGTGCACTACCTATCTTATGTCAGACGCTCCAAGTAAGACTAGTGCCAAACGACTCGTCGAGGAAGCACCTCATCGAATGACATCGACTAGATCGAGTGGTTGAGGCTTTGCCCCTAACAGAATCTCTCTGTGTCAATATTGAACTATGAGAAGATCCAGGCGAGGACAATGTCAGGGTGACATGATCCAGCACAGGTTCGATATAGACCATAGAGACATCGAGCTCCATGTCACTACCTTCAGTCACCTCAGTAAACCAGAAGTGTGCACTGTCTGCATCTGGCATGTCAACACTGGCAGGGATCTCAAGAGTGTCCACCATTTGTAATTGTGATGGCAGTGTTGCCAAATGATTAGGACTGCCAGGAATATAAAAAGTGTCTGGGTCAATGGTATGGGTATGTAGCACCATTGGGGCTCCAAAATCAACTCCAGAACAATCTGTGCCTGGCAAGTCAGGAATATGAAACATGTTCATGTCATTGTGTGCCGGGGATGATGTCAAATGAGCAGTGGTGCTTGCCACCGGCGACTCAGGACTACCAGTAATATAAAACACATCGGCGGCCAGCGGGTCAGGAATATGCATGTCTAGGTCATGGTGTGCCAGCAATAGTGTCACATGAACAGTGGTGCTCGCCACCGGCTCAGGACTACCAGGAATATAAAATGCATCGGCGGCTGGCAAGTCAGGAATATAAAACATGTCTAGGTCATGGTGTGCTGGCAATAATGTCAAATGAGCAGTGGTGCTCACCACTGGCTCAGGACTACCAGGAATATAAAACACATCGGCGGCCGGCGAGTCAGGAATATGAAACATATCTCGGTCATGGTGTGCCAGCAATAATGTCAAATGAACAGTGCTGATCGCCACTGGCGAGTCAGGACTACCAGGAATATAAAACGCATTGGTGGCCAGCAAGTCAGGAATATGAAAGAGATCTAGGTCATGGTGTGGCGGTGATGATGTCAAATGAATGGTGCTCACTGTGGGTGAGTCAGGACTACCAGGAATGTGAAATGCATCCAAGTCAAAAGATTGGGAATTTTCGGCGGGTGGGGTTGCCAAATGGATAATATCTGCAGCCGCTTCAGAAATATCAAAAGCAAATGAGGAATGTATCGATGAACGTGGTATAGAGAAATGAAGAGTACCATTCACCGCCGGTGAATCAGGACGTTCAGGAATATGAAAAGTGGCCAGGTCCAGATTATTTATATCCACCACTGGTGAATCAGGACTACCAGGAATATCCAAGGTGTCGAGGTCCAGAGTGGGCATACTTATTGGTGGCAAATTTGGCAAGTTTACTGATGAGCAGCCTGAATATTCCATAAGACGCAAAAATTGATCAACAAACGCGGTCACGTGAATTTTGAATACGGAAGTTGAAACTGACATTGCATTTATTGACACTATCAACTGCATCCACCCTAAGTACAAAGAGTTTTATCATGTCTTCTCAGCACACCGAATCCATGGAGTGTGCCCTCAATACATTTTTGGATGGTACTCGGATGACCATGGATTCGAAATCCATGTTGGGCAAGTTGGTGCGTGATTTTTATTATGTCCTATGAATCTTTCTAAGAAGGCTTTGAAGTTGGATTATAGGCAAAAGGTGTTGGCGAAGGAAGCGGCGATGACGCTGTTCCTCAAACATGTGTTCAAAGTACTCCATCAGTGGGATAAGTCTGGCCCAGCACCTTGGGAATCCATCGACCAGAGCATATATATTTGTCAACCTTCGCCCGTCACTGCACCAAGCAGCACTCTCCCGGCCATGCACATTATGCTCCAAATCCCCACCACGGCTACGCCACCCATTGTTGCTCCTGGTTCTGCAGCCAAATCACTCGTCACCATGTCCGCACCCGTTCCTACCACTGCAACGCCGGAGGCTCAGACCAACCAAACAGAAGCGGCTGCAAGAGCCCAGAGCAAGGGCAAGGGCAAGGAAAAGAAGGTCGTAGAACACCTGGCTCCACCTCAGTCGAAACGCCGAAAGGTGTCACCACAGCTGGTGCCACCTGAAACGGAGGACAGCAACATCACAAAAGAGCCACCATTCATTCATGCCAACCTGCCAATCATGATGGCCACTCCTGCTCTACCTGAAGACGATATATGGAGGTCCATTGTGGAATGGCCCACTGCTCTGTGTGACACCTGCAGTTTGAGGGGCCTGACAACCTGCCGAACGATGGGCATCCAGATTGCTTGCATGACATGCCACAAGGGCAAGACGAAATGCTCATATACAGCATCACGTTCAGCATGGCGGAATGAATTGATAGTGGCAGGGGAGCTCAAGGGGAGAAAAAAGGTTGTTGGGAAGAAAAAGGTGAAGGCAGAGGAAAGTGAACGACTGAGAACGGCGCCAAAGAGAAAATGCCGGGCAGCAGACACTGCCAGTGAGTCAGATGAGTACATCCCCATCATGCCAGCCCCTGTCCCCTCAACTTCACGCATCTCCAACCATATACCAACCCCAGAGCCTGTCCTGTCAACAAGCCTCATGATCCCCCAATCCATTGACACCACACTTCCTGTGCCACTGCCCCCAGGTCGTGTCACCCATCCCAATCACATGCCCACCATCAGTGGTTTACAACAGGAGCTCCAAGACCTCCGCATGCTCATATCGGTCTTGGCAGAAAATCAAGGGAAATTGGAAAGGAAAGCCTCATGTTGCATGAATACATGGAAGTTTTGAACACGTTGAAGGAAAAAATGACAGTGAGCATTCTGGCATTGGAGGCTGAGATGGGTGAGTTGAGAGAAAAGGTGCTGGTGAGCATTCTGGTGCTGGAGGCTGAGATGAGGGGGTTGAGGAATGGGATGGAGTTGGAGAAGATGAAGCAGGAGGTTTTCATGTTGCATGGTCAATTGGCGGTGAGAAACAAGCGGCTGGCCAAATTGGAGAACGAGGGAAGCTCTGAGGAGGAATCAGAAGATGAAGATCCATGGAATGCAACTGCCACGGCGCCATTGATGATCCATCTCCCAAAGTCATCAATGTTCGTCAATCCAGCCCATTTGCGTGAATCCATTCGCTCCCCACCGTCGCCTGTTCCCATTATTATGACCACAGCTACATCGGTGATCCCTGACACCAGTTCTTTCACCAATGCAGCTGCAACTTCTACCTCCCCAGATCCAACATCAACATACACTGCACAAATGTCCCCCCTCCCGCCTGATACCACTGTCTCAATTCCAAAAACATCAACACCCCCGGCATAATTCTACATTGGATAAAAATTAACAATATTTTTTATACTACGCCTATTTGTGTATATATTTTGATCAATATATGCATAGTTGCTTCATTAATAGATGGAGTATAAGGTATATATTGAATTCATCATGCTGTAGGAATGTGGAAGGAGGCTACAAGGATAGATACAACAAACGTACATTGAAGTGACTGACGCTGGTAGTGATAAAGTTGCCGGCGGCCATAAGCGTAACAGTGGAGCTAAGCGAATGACCAGCGCCAGTTACTGTATGAGCTAAGAAAATGTGTATGGGCCCATCCTAACATAATGCAGGGAAATGGGCCCATATGAATGATACACCCAATGGAATGATCGGGTGGGCCCATGACAGTAAAAGGAAAACAGTATGGGCCCACACAACTTCAGTGCATCTCTCGGCGCCAGAAAACATAAAGTCGGCGCAGGCAATTCACATAGCTCTTAAAAGATTTGTATTGTAATAGCAGCAGTAATTCAAGTCCTGTACGCTATAGTTGTGGGGGCCCATACTGTTTTAAGTCATCTATTTAGGAAAAGATAAAGTGGGCGCCGGTCATGCACATAGTTCTTAAAAGACTTGTATGCTAATCATGGCCAGTGTGCACTAGAACATGGATAACAAACAAAGGAATGGTGACATGCTGTATGCTGTAGGAATGTGGGAGGATAAGGATATATGCAAAATCAGTACATTGTAGTGACTGGCGCCGGTAGTGAAAAGTGCCCGGCACCAGGAGTGAAAAGGTGACCGGTGCTGGTAGTGATAAAATCGACGGTCCGAGAAAATGATGCCCAACTTCAGAAGGACAGGAAATTGTTGGCCTACTGGGAGGATGTGTGGAATCAGGTTAGGGAGCACCTTGACACTTAACAAGTCGTCTATGTAGGAAAAGATAAACATTGTAGTGACCAGTGCTGGTAGTGATAAAGTCACTTGTGGCAATAAGCATCCAAGGTCAAGAGCTAAGTGAATGACCGGTGCTGGTTATTGTAGAACCCCATGAGCTACGAAAATGTGTATGGGCCCATCCAAAAAGAATACAGGGAAATGGGCCCATACGAATGATACGCTCGATGGAATGATCGGGTGGGCCCATGACAGTAAAAGGAAAACAGTATGGGCCCACATGACTATAGCGTACAGGACTTGAATTACTGCTGTTATTACAAATCATAAAGAATATATCCTAAAACAGTACATTGTAGTGACCGGCACCAGTAGGGATATACACAGGCATGTAACAGAAGAGAACAATCATTAGTCAAAGACAGTAGTAATGTGCAATGAGAGTAGACATAGATTAATCCTGACACTGGCCAGAAAGCAACTGTCGCTTGTGTGGCAGTCAGCTATTTCTGAACTGTATCTCTCAGTGCCAGAAAAGGTAAAGGCAGCACTGGTCATTCACATAGCTCTTAAAAGACTTGTATACTAATTGCAGCTGCTGTGCACTACAATATGGATAACAAATGCAGGAATGGTGACATGCTGTATGCTGTAGGAATGTGGGAGGATAAGGATATATGCAAAATCAGTACATTGCAGTGACCGGCGCCGGTAGTGATAAAGTCACTGGTGGCGATAAGCATCCAAGTCAAGAGCAAAGTGAATGACCGGTGCAGAATATATGCTAAAACAGTACATTGGAGTGATGGGTGCCGGAGAAGACAACGTCGCGCCGATCATTCCCATAGCTCTTAGACTTGTACACTAATCGCCGCCGGTGGTCACTGATAATGAAAAGCAATGACATGCTGTAAAAGTAAGAAACTATTGACCAATGGGTATCACAAACACCATGTACACTAATCACCGCCGGATGACCGGTGCAGAATATATGCTAAAACAGTACATTGGAGTTGTAGAACCCCATGAGCATGCATATGGGCCCATCCTAACATAATACATGGAAATGGGCCCATACAAATGATACGCTCGATGGAATGATCGGGTGGGCCCATGACAGTAAAAGGAAAACAGTATGGGCCCACACGGCTATAGTGTACAGGACTTGAATTACTGCTGTTATTACAAATCATAAAGAATATATCCTAAAACAGTACATTGTAGTGACCGGCACCGGTAGGGATATACACAGGCATGTAACAGAAGAGAACAATCATTAGTCAAAGACAGTAGTAATGTGCAATGAGAGTAGACATAGATTAATCCTGACACCGGCCAGACAGCAACTGTCGCTTGTGTGGCAGTCAGCTATTTCCTAACAGGATGTCTCAGCACCAGAAAACATAAAGTCGGTGCCCGACATGGTGTAGTGATAATGTTACCAGGGGCAATAAGCATACAAGTTCAGAGCTAAGCAAATGACTGGTGCCATGATCAGCGATGGTCACTGTACATGACCTAAGGAAATGTCTATGGGCCCTTCTCATAAAAGAATCTATACACAAACGGTACTTTGTAGGGACCGGTGATAGTAGTGACAACGGCGGTGATAATGCACTGGCACTTAGGGGCACATAGTTTGAAGAATATATGCATGGTTATTTCATTAGTAGATGAAATATATAAGGGATCTATTGAATGTATTGCATCCATGGCAGTGCCAAAAAAAAACTATCCGCCAACCGCGGTGATATCCAAAGGCATGGTTTATTGTGCATGTCGGTGTCTTAAGTCAAACGTATCCTGGGGGTCAGTGGATGCATCTCCACGAGCTTTTGGTCTTGGCTTTGGATGGAGGCTGGGATCCATTGTCACATTCATCACTTCGACATCAGTGTTGCTGGGCTTTGATTTTTTACGCCGCCAGCCACGACTATTGTGGTCATTTGACTGTGCTCTTTTCAGCTTTCCCTTGCTTCCTTCTGCTGGTGTACTTGTTCCAGCATCCTGTGTTGTAGTCACTTCATCGGTGTTGCAAGCGCAGGATCTGTGGTCATTTGACCATGCTCTTTTCAACTTTCCCTTCCTTCCTTCCGCTGGTGTACTCGTTCCAGCATCCTGTGTTGTAGTCACTTCATCAGTGTTGTGAGCACGGGATCTTGATCGTGTTTTCATCCAACGCTTTCTGTGGTCAGGGATTACACTATCAGTTGAAGCAACTGATGTTGCCTCAGGGATGGTATCCATCGGTAATGAAGCTGTGTCATGTTCTAGTGAGAATTTTGACCTTGCCGAATGGCCGGTCGGAGGGCAGGTGCAGTGGAATCATGGATACTACCATGTTCCATCCATGCAGGAACCGGACCATTCATTAAATGACCCCCATGCTCCAAATCTGCAAGATAGCTAGCGTAGGTAGGCTCTGTCATGTCAACTCCTGTAGGACCGGTCATCAAACCCGTCATCGCCAGAATATTGTGATCCTCCGCTGGTACGTATCGGCCAGGTGGAATGAGCGCCTTCTGGAGCATGGGATCGACCAAAAGGTCCCATTCCAGCAGCATCAGGTTTTCTGGTAGCAGTGGAGCTAACCCAGCGGCTTGCTGCTTTTTCTTTTGTTGTTTCGGTACTGGTGCACTCTCACTTTCAGATTGCTGTGTGGTGGCCTTGGGCCGTTTGCCTTTTGTTTTCTTTTTGGTTTGTTTGCGCTTCAGCGGATTGCATGGAGCTGCTGTCGTTCCTTTGGTCTCCATGTCATCCAAGTCTGTGAGTTCTTGTAATCAAACTGCCAGCCAAAGTGTTCCCTCCCATGAATTAAGGACATTTGTGAATTCGAAACCAATCTTTCCTTCTTCCTGCCTTCCCATCCAATGGGTAAAACATGCCTCGATATCATGTTTATGCATTTTTGATGGTTCCCACAATAATACAAACTCCTCATCCAGTGATTCATCTGAGTCTTCCAGCACCGCAGTCAATGCTCGTGATCTCCCCAGCACTGAGGAAGTTGCGCAGCTCTTTCCTCCTTTCTGCAGAGGCATATAGTCCACCTGGTTGATAAATTCGGATTGCCGTGTGTGAATATCAAGCCACGGGACATGACTGGAGGTTCTCCTTGCAGCTAAATCTTGCCGGGGATCAGTATCTTCATTAATCAAAAATGGTTCACTCACTGTACATCCTTTCAATGTATGCCCATAAAACTTGTTTTTGGTAATTCAAAAACTGGGCATTGTCGCCGTGGCGGATAAGACAGTTCACCAGTAGCAGTGGCTGTCCCTTCACTCCAGTCTCCAGGATTTGTTTAGGCTTTGCCCCACCAGCAGGTCGTATCACTGATTTCTCCTCTTCATCAGTGGTGAGATATTCCTCAATGTATGCCTCGAACATGTCTGCAATAGGCTTTTCATGCCACCCAGGTTCATCGGCAATGAAATTTGGCTTATTGTTGCCTAGAAAGCTATTTGTTTCAAACCTACAAATTCTTCATTAGTCACCATTAAATGCCAGGTGAATGGACATACACACTCCACTTCCTCTTGCCCGCTGGATTTACCCATCCACCCAACACAACCATTCGAACCCCAAGTTCAAGGCACATCAAATTTTGAAATTCATTCATATGCTTTGTGAGTGCTTTCTCGGCATCCCTAAGATCAATTCAGCCAAGTTACTGAATTACGGGCGATACACATACTTTTGCCGAACAGCTGACGGTGGGCCAGTATTCATCCATTGTTGCTGAAGTGCCTCAATCTTTGCATTTTCCTTTGAATCATTGGAGATTCTTTTGTTGACCTTCGCATATTGCCATGAATATTCAGCCATCCAGTCTGGTCATCCTTTCTCCAGTTCTGGAGCCTCCTGTCCAATCGCCGCCTCTATTTCTGACCCATACAGGTGGATAATTACTTTGCGCCGTGGAGGGACCTTGCCGACTGCTGCCTTCGGTGGTTTGCGAGCATTTTGTCTGTACCAAGCTCTAATACGCTGATAATCATGTTTGTCAAAGAGCAGAATATACATCAAGGGCTTATTGCTCACTTCCTGCAGGCCATCCATTGGAGGTTTAACAGGTAAATTAAATAAGTCCGTCATGGCACCTTGTAAGGTTAGTTGTTGCACTTTGCGGTTTTTCGATGTCTTCCAGTCGTCCACTCATTGCCGTAGCACATTCAGTTCTGCTGGTGACCACTTATGGGCAACTGGTTGAAATTCCACATGCTCGTCGGTCTGATTTCCATCATCTGAGCTAGAACTTGAAGGACAGCTGCCAAAGTCTTCCCTGCTTTGATCAGCATCCTCGGCGGACATGATAGTCAATGTGGATGCAGTAGACAGGTTGTGCTGGCAAATACATTAGGTACCTTGATATTGCATCAGACTGTCCCTGAGGACTATTTACAGGTCATATTTCAGCCTCAATATACCCTAATATACCCACGACTTCACTCGGTACACCTTTAATCCTCTCACCACACCTTAATATATCACAATGTCCCTGAGCAGAACAGCGAGTAGTGGAGTATTATTAGCTGGGTGGTCCGCCAATTATTTAGAATTTTATAAAAAAAAGGTAAGATTAGTAAACCATCATTTGTTGTCTTCAGTCATGGCTCCAATCGAGCCATTCAAGCCATTCAAGCCATTCGCTGATAGATGGATGTGTTGTCAGTGGGGCTGCAATTACAATGTCGGTGGCAGGGTACATGCAGCAAGTATGGTCGAATATCACAAACAATGAGCTAATTTACCTATGCCACCATTACACACTTCCACCGCGCCGGCACACCACACACATCGCTGACACAGCCACTGGTGACAGCATAGCCACCTATGGTGCATCACCAACTCACCAACACCTGATATACCAATGTATGTGTTACAGTGAGTTACGACCACCCCATGCTACCAACACACTCCCACAGTGCCGGCACAGCTACACACATCACCGACACAATCACCCTCGCCGCCAGCACAGCCACAGGTGAATACAACAACAACACACCGGTGATATGCATCCTGGCAATGGCACCATACATCTTTATTACCCTTCCATCCACATCCAGCAGCGCTGACATTATCCTATTGATGCAGTATTTTCCTATTATGTGACTACGCCCGATGCAGCCTTCCCAAATCACATACTACACTTGATGTGGCCTTTTACTTGCACAGTCGATCTTTTTCTTATATATTACTTATTTTTTATTCCTTAACCTTCGTGCCTACTTCCATGCAATGAAGGTATAGTAACTTCCAGTTCTTTTAATTGTAGTAACTTATGGTTCCTACTTCCATCCAACGAAGATAATTTGATCCTGTCTTTCCCATAAACATAAGTCTAGTGTAGGCTGCCAAACACGGCATCCTTCCAATTACCTGGCTACTCAAAACCCCAGACATTTCCTACCCATGGATGTATGGCTTTGAAAATATGCATGGAGGAAGTGGCCATCCTTTTCCAGTTCGCCGCCTGACGTTTGGTATATGCCACAGCTCCTGGCGAGGTCTGAGTCTCCAAGCAGTTAACGCAGACCTCTGCTCTGTGAAGAAAATAACGTGGGATCCAAGCCATTTCATGACTAGTAATTGATAACTCCTCCAACCATCTATCA
This sequence comes from Tricholoma matsutake, assembly GCA_026075535.2. Taxonomy (NCBI): domain Eukaryota; kingdom Fungi; phylum Basidiomycota; class Agaricomycetes; order Agaricales; family Tricholomataceae; genus Tricholoma; species Tricholoma matsutake. The sequence goes on along the minus strand of AP026543.1, from coordinate 6,427,012 downwards.
TGTTTGGCATTTGCCCATAACCAGTGCACCCTGTAGACTAAATAATAGTGAAGTCGCTCATTAAAGTGAATTGAGGTGTACTTACATTCTTTCATCATTTCGCTTGCCTTGACATCGGCTTGGACATTAATGGTCCAAAACCATGGCAATGGTTCATCCTGTCTCCAGCTTCCACCCTCAGCATTGCCGGTACCACCCCTCACTGTGGCAGTTGAAATCTTGAGTTTGTCCCAGCGCAATACCTGATACTTGGACTGCATCTCAGGTGAACATCCCAATGATACCATTGCAGCCCTTGCACCATTGTATACCTGACGATGTGCTTGAACCCAGTGGCTAATAGCATGCACCTTTGACCAAGCCCTTCCCTTTTTGCTCTTGGAGGTGGCGAGACATAAATTCTTTCTGAATAAGAAAGATTTCTCACTGAGGGCCATTCTAACACCCTGGAGCTCATTGTTTGCTTGTCCTTCCCTCAATCTCAACTCTTTCTCAGCGAGGGAATCCAAACCAAGCTGAGTAATTTGTGGAAAGCCAAATGTAGAGGGAAGAGGTAATGGGCGTGTTTCAGCGGTATGGACTGCTGCTACCGGGGGCCTTGTAATAAATGGGTTGCTTTGATCATCGTCATCCGAGTTAGTCTGGTAATTGGGAGCTTGTGATGGGAGTACTGGTCTCAGTGGCGAGTCATTAAGCTTTTGCAGTGTATCCAATGTGTCATTGTTCACAAATTGTTCTGATTTAGCAATGAAGGAATCCACTCTGGTATCAAGGTTTTGCTGTTTTGTTGCAATCTTCAGCTTATCGGCCTTGGACAACACTGAACGCTGTTGACATATAAAGGTCTGAAGAGCCAGTCTGATACTAGTTAGCATAGGAATATTTTGCAATGGCTGGATATGCACTGGGCTTCCTCAAGTTTGAGGCCAAGAGCAACCCAGGTGGTTTCACCCTTTCCATCACCAGTTTCATCTTCATCCTCTAGAGAGTTCATTTGAAGGTCGCTTCGTGTGACCACTACCTGACCAGGGTTTATGTCATAGATGTCCATTGCTTCTGGATCAGTTAGACATGTTGCCTGAGAGTGTTTTTCCAATTCTTTCCAGGTTGCAATCTCCTCAGGGTCTGAGTTTGCTGTGTACTGCAATAGGTCCACCTGACTTTCCTCCTCACCTGCCACAGCGGCTCTGAATCGGCGGGCAGTGGTAACCACTACATCTGGTTCCAAGTCAATCTGGCACAAGGTACAAACATGTATTCACCTATGTCCTGCATTTTTTTGAAGTTGGAATCCCCCATATGATCATCCAAGGTTTCAATCCGTCCAGAAATGGTAGCATTTTGGGTACTAGGTGAGATTTCATTCAACACTGACCACAATGATTCAAGGATTTCTCCATCCACTTGTCCGGCGCCGGGAATGAAACTCAGTGAAAAGCATGAGAAACATTGCCAGACGTGGCCACCAACATGGAAAAGACCAATACCATGCAGAATGGCGATGCCGAGTGGTAGCTGGATATACTGACTCTCCTCCATCCAAAGTCTGAGCCTCTTCCAATACTGGCACATTATATCATAAATCGAAATGATTTTCTTGAGTCTGGTGATATTAGTGTTTTTCAAGGCTTCAGATAAAGAATAGTCCATGTTTGCTTGTCTAGAAAACATTACACAATGTCTCTCAAAATGTGAAGATATCTCACCATTCCCCTTTTTGGAAGTCAACTACTGCACTGGGGCAGAAGCAACCATGATGGCCACAAGCAGTTGCACTAACACTGGTTACATCAAGACCCTTGTATTTGATGAAGCAGTCATTTACAGCATGATGCTCATTGCAGGTCGGTTTCTAATTTGGAGTTAGTAAATACGCTGAAAGTCTTTCAAATATCTTACCTCTGTGACTTCCTTAGCAACAGCGAGGTGTGATTTGTAGCGATTCGGCTCAGTCATGAAAAAATCACCATGACTGAGCTTAATATCATGGTGAGCATTTTTGCGCTTCTGATGAACAGCGGTGAAGTTTCCATCCATGACAAAAGTCCGAGTGTATGCCATTCTGAGGTAAGATTACATTAAATACATTCCAATTCATGCGATTTGACTTACTGGTCAGGATCCTCAGTCCAATTTTCCAGCAGATTGACACCAGGCTGAGGACATGCAGCACAGAATGTTGGGATGTCAGTTGCACCATGCATTGCAGCCGCCGATGAGCCGCCGGCACTGGACTGTGATTCTCCCCAGCGGCCTCTCCACTTCAAATGTTTCAACATTCACCATAGCCGGCTTGCCCTGAGAAGCTCCCTGTATTGATCCTCAAGTACCGATGTCAGAGATATTGACAACTGTAGTATATCAATCATACCTCCACAGCACTAGGAAATAAGGGTGAAGTCATGCGCTGGAGCTTCTGGTAGTATTGATAGGCTGAAGATTTACATTCCAGATTGGACAATCGTGCATCATCGAGGACTTTAAATGTGAACGTGGTCTTGATATTTTTGTAGCTGACTGGGAAAAGCCCCGATTGCAACAAGTGATTTTCCTGCTCTTGATGGGAATTAGGGCAATTACACCACTTGACCCACATACGATGTACACTGGAAACATTGATTACTGTCAATTTGTGACAATCCATCGGCGTTGGGAAAGTTGTGGGACCAAGGTCATAAACACTGGTAAACCTTTTCATCTCCTTGACGATGTTGTTGGTTCCATCACCTTCTGTTGCATCATCCAAATCATCTTCATAATTGTCGGCCTCTTGTCCAACCACATCTGGCGCCAATGGGTGAAAGTAACTTGGGCAGGATGCACCATTGTGACCAAGATGTAAAACTAACCCGACTTGGAACAACCAAGCTGGTTCAAAATAGGAACCTGTCCAGTGGTCGATGCGGTGAAATGGGTTAGAAGCATGGTTATCATGGCAGCAGTCAGTACAGAACATGGGATTGAAAAGACAGTCTCAGCATTGCCAGGTAGCAGCATCATCCCCACACAAATTGCATTTTATGCAATCGGGTACTTCATTGGATAGTAGTGCTTCCAAATACATGGCCTTTTTAGGCAACCATTCTTCGATGTAATCTTGAGGTGTCTGAGGGTAATATTAGCATAGTAAATGTGGTAGCCATAATAAGTCACCTTTGAAGAGGGGGTATCAAGATCTGCAATGAAATTTAGAGTGTGATGCTCAATTGGTTCATCAGACATCAGAGATGTTATATTGGTGTTGGATGTGGTCGCCGATCCTGACACTGGTGCACTTATCTTGGCCTTCTTATGCCTTGGAGTTGACTGAGGACTTTGCCGAACTGGTACAAGGCAATCCCTGGGTCCCCGCGATGTCTGGGAGCGAACGACAGTCATCTGGGTGATTCTTCCAATGATGGTGCAAGTGTGTCCTCTAGGCATGATGGTTTGTAGAGTGATGTAAAATTATGAACAAGCATCTCCAGGATTATATAGGCACTGTAGGCAGTGAGGAAACATGGCAACATGGCAATGTAAATGACAATGGTACCATGTAGAGGTTACTATGGGACTGTTCTACACAGCATACTAACATGTTACCTAGGTCATACTCACAAAGCTACTGTCGATGTTTCCAATGTAAAATTACACCGGCAGTGTTTGTGATACCCATTGGTCAATAGTTTCTTACTTTTACAGCATGTCATTGCTTTTCGTTATCAGTGACCACCAGCAGCGATTAGTGTACAAGTCTAAGAGCTATGGGAATGATCGGCGCAACGTTGTCTTCTCTGGCGCCCATCACTCCAATGTACTGTTTTAGCATATATTCTGCACTGGTCATTCGCTTTGCTCTTGACTTGGATGCTTATCGCCACCAGTGACTTTATCACTACCGGCGCCGGTCTCTGCAATGTACTGATTTTGCATATATCCTTATCCTCCCACATTCCTACAGCATACAGCATGTCACCATTCCTGTGTTTGTTATCCATATTGTAGTGCACAGCAGCTGCAATTAGTATACAAGTCTTTTAAGAGCTATGTGAATGACCAGTGCCGCCTTTACCTTTTCCAGCGCTGAGAGATACAGTTTGGAAATAGCTGACTGCCACACAAGCGACAGTTGCTTTCCGGCCAGTGTCAGGATTAATCTACATCTACTCTCATTGCACATTACTACTGTCTTTGACTAATGATTGTTCTCTTCTGTTACGTGCTTGTGTATATCCCTACTGGCACCGGTCACTACAATGTACTGTTTTAGGATATATTCTTTATGATTTGTAATAACAGCAGTAATTCAAGTCCTGTACGCTATAGTCGTGTGGGCCCATACTGTTTTCCTTTTACTGTCATGGGCCCACCCGATCATTCCATTGAGTGTATCATTCGTATGGACCCATTTCCCTGTATTATTTTAGGATGGGCCCATACACATTTTCATAGCTCATGGGGTTCTACAATAACCAGTGCCGGTCATTCACTTAGCTCTTGACCTTGGATGCTTATCTCCACAAGTGACTTTATCACTACCGGCGCCGGTCACTACAATGTTTATCTTTTCCTACATAGACGACTTGTTAAGTGTCAAGGTGCTCCCTAACCTGATTCCACACATCCTCCCAGTAAGCCAACAATTTCCTGTCCTTCTGAAGTTGGGCATCATTTTCTCGGACTGTCGACTTTATCACTACCAGCACCGGTCACCTTTTCACTCCTGGCGCCGGGCACTTTTCACTACCGGTGCCAGTCACTACAATGTACTGATTTTGCATATATCCTTATCCTCCCACATTCCTACAGCATACAGCATGTCACCATTCCTTTGTTTGTTATCCATGTTCTAGTGCACACTGGCCGTGATTAGCATACAAGTCTTTTAAGAACTATGTGCATGACCGGCGCCCACTTTATCTTTTCCTAAATAGACGACTTAAAACAGTATGGGCCCCCACAACTATAGCATACAGGACTTGAATTACTGCTGCTATTACAATACAAATCTTTTAAGAGCTATGTGAATTGCCTGCACCGACTTTATGTTTTCTGGCGCCGAGAGATGCACTGAAGTCGTGTGGGCCCATACTGTTTTCCTTTTACTGTCATGGGCCCACCCAATCATTCCATCGGGCGTATCATTCATATGGGCCCATTTCCCTGCATTAGGATGGGCCCATACGCATTTTCGTAGCTCGTGGGGTTCTACAATAACCGGTGCCAGTCATTCACTTAGCTCTTGACCTTGGATGCTTATCGCCACAAGTGACTTTATCACTACCGGCGCCGGTCACTACAATGTTTATCTTTTCCTACATAGACAACTTGTTAAGTGTCAAGGTGCTCCCTAACCTGATTCCGCACATCCTCCCAGTAAGCCAACAATTTCCTGTCCTTCTGAAGTTGGGCATCATTTTCTCAGACTGTCTCAGTCATCCTTTTCCATGTCAAATGCAGGTCATTGAAGATCTTCATCATTAATTGTATTTCGGCCAGGTCACCGGTGGCATATGGGACCAGCCGTAGGTCTTGCCAGGTGAACTGGATCTGATGAAACTTAAGATAAATTAAAGGACAACAACATGTTACTCACCTGTGGCCGATGAACCACCAGGAAGTCGTGTGGAGCAAATGGGTATGAGTCGTAGTTCTCCAGATCGTTCTGTTTACTCCACCAAGAATTGATATAGCTATCGACAATATGGGTGGGGTCATCAGCATCAACCTTCAAGTACCTTTGTATCACTGGAATGTATTCTAGTTCCAGAAAATCTTTGCCCTCAGGATCATTGCGTTCTGAGCACCCCAAAGTCCCATCCTGTACCATCTTTATGGTTTCCATGATGAGCAGGGGAGTGTATGGACCACTGCCACCCATAGAGGCATAAATTCCGGTGGCCATCAAGAATTCCTTCTAAGTTGGTATTGGTGATCAGATAATTGGCAATCACAATATGTTCACTTACAGTCTCAAAAAATAGGCTAGACACCCACCCCAACCATGACTCTTTGTAGTCTTCATCATTATCTACCGCAAGGATCCATGCAGTGATTGCAGCACGGAGATGTGACGTTCCATACAACAGCACTTCCTGCCCATGTGCTAGATCATTCCATGCTGGTAGTAGTCCTGTAGTACTCTCTCGAATGCTGAGATCATGAGCTACCTGTTGAGCAGCGATGGCCTGCTCATGGAACTCAGTAGGTTTGACTGTAGGGTGAGGGTTCTCTAGGAAATCAGTGTTCCTCTGATGCTCGACTTCTATTTGATTCAATGCGGTAGCGAATTTGCCAGCAGTAACAGGGTCAGGTTTATATGGCCAGCGAGGCATGGATTCGAGGTTTGTATAGCGGGATATCATAACTTCAATGCAGTTGTAGATACAGAATGTTTGGACAATTAAGTAATCAATAGACAAAATTATCATCGGCGCCGGGAACAAGCACCAATGATAAGTCTGTATGGGCCGATTCTATAGGAAAACCAGTGGTGGGCCAATATGATCGTTCCCTGTCAAATGGAATCATTGCATGGGCCCATGTATATGTGGTAAGCAGTTCAAACTCTTAACTACACCCTCTGTCAAGTCAGTAAAATTGTGCACTCATACCTCCGGATTCTGGCCCCAACATTGGGACATTTGTTTATATCTAACCATAATCTATAGCAGGACATCACATCAGTGTCTAAAACAATCAGCTAGTGTGGCATGTCCCAGCGCCGCATGCATCCAACTGTATCTGCTGTGACCTGACACCATATGCATCCAACCACCGATACCTGCTGACCTGCTGCTGCACTTTTTCCTACCAAACCTACAATGATCATCGGCACCGGGAACCAGCACCAATGATATGTCTGTATAGGCCGATGTCTATAAGAAAACCAGTGGTGGGCCAATACGATTGTGCAGTATCACACGCATTGCATGGGCCCATGTATATGTGGTAACATGTAGTAAAATGATGACTGTGCTAGCTGGCGCCATGATTCAGATGTTGCTGCCGCCAAGAATTCTTCAGTGAAGCTGTATACTGGGCCCACACGGATGCATCACACCCTGGGCCCACACGAGTCTTTCCTGATGTGGGCCCAATCCACTACTGACGGATCTATCGTCATTTTGCAGAAATCCGCTGAACGGATATACTGTTGTTTTTTACTGAACAGTGTGGTTGCTGCTGCTCAAGCCAGTGGGCTTGAGCTCTCTCTGCTTCTCCTTCCCCCTTTGAGACCAGCCACTAGGGCCCCTCTCACATGTATGGCTAGGTCTGTTGTTGTGATTGTCCCCCATGGGGTCATCTTTGTCTGGAATGATAGAAGCGACTCAGGTGCAATCAGTCACACCTTCAATGATTTCATTTTCATGGCATCAAAGGCTCGTGCTTTCTCAATACCACCCACTAATGTGCAGTATAGACCTTCTTGGTTTATGTCGGAGTGGGCACTTTCAATAAGATTACTAGTTGTATCCCCTGCTTGCCAGATAATCTTTGGAATGTGACTTCTCTCCCAGCATAGTGCCTCAAAAGCAAATCCACTTCGAAGCTTGTCCTGGATCCAATCTATAAGTATTTGATGTGTGAGAGTTCTGATATTATCAATGTGCAAACCAATGGCTAGACCTTTGCCAGGTTTTCCTCTGAGCTCTGCAAAAGACCATAATGTGCCATCCCAGTTGTTGTGTACTGTACAGATCAAACTATGCATCAAGTTGTGGACCTCTTCTGGTACAGCACAGGGCCAGATATTTCACTTTGCATGGCCGATACAGAGGCAATAGAGGTGATGAAGATGATCATAAGGAGATAGGTTGGAGAGTAAGCAATCAAGTTTGTGAAGATCAACCTTACCAATGAGACCCTGGCTCAACTTCTGCAGGTGTAGTCCGAGGCCTAAACTAACAGTTAGCTATGCGGCTGTGGTGATGGATATCATGGAGTTGACTTGTACCTTTAGCCTGTCCTCTGTGTTGATCTGCTACCCAATGAAGGATCATCCCATCAGTCTCATGAACTGAATTTGCATGTAGATGTCTCCATTGCAAGTTCCTTCCTGTATCTGTGTGAACAATCTTCTCGATTTCTTCAAAAACACGCCGATGTGCAATGGCCATCTGTCTGGTGAGATAAACATGGCAGAAGACAACATCTGTAAGAGGCCCAGGAGTCCATTCCAGACATTAATAATATCATGTAAAGCACTTACTAGTGTTGCTTATGTGGTCCATACATGCTATCTCAAATTTGTAGAAATCGACAACACACTTAAAGCTTATGTCACTAGAAAGGTACTGCACTTTCAGCAGGTGCTCACTGCCTTCCTTACTCATACAGATGATAACTCGGAGCAGAGACGAAGCACCAGGTGATGGCAATGCATCCTCGTCATGGGCATCTTGAAATTCACCTGGAATCTCAAAGATGCATCATATAATGGTCAGCCAGTGGAAAATTGAGATCTTGTTGCTGTTTGAGGTATAGCGCACCTTAATTTGAGTTATAAATATCAGTTTATGTGTTCACAATACCACATGGTGGCAAGGGAAGCACCGAGCAGCAAGAATTGGACATACCTTCCCATCCTGTTCCTGCTGGAAAGTTTTCTTGTTTCGCCACATTGATGTATGACCTTAGGTGTGATCTATTGGCTAGCAAGACATGAAGGTCGCACTGTAAGGGGACTAAGGGGGTGCCCTGTGTGTTTTTCCTATTTTTTATGTTCGTCCCATATTTTTCCCCACCTCATTTCCTTCTATTCTTCATTTTCTATGATTTTTCCGGATTTTATTACTAATTTTCCCTTGCTATCATGTTTGTATATGTTGACACTTTTATATTTAGAGGCGGAGTACCCCTTCCGACACATACCCCTTGGTATGATGTCATTCGGCGGCCTTGATCCGCCTATCTCCGCCTTTTTCTATTTTTAGGTTATATTTGATTTTTGTCGTCTTCACATATACTGGGCATCAGCAAGGGGATCCTTAGAGTTTTCTCTTCGGATTTCCCTTTGCTAGGTGCGCCCCCAATGCCTGTATTATGTAGTATAATTTTAACTTCGGATTTCCCTTTGCTAGAGGCTTAGGTTGCCCTTATAGTAGAAAACTCTCCCCTAAGGCCCGAAAATCGTGAACGCGCTGCCCAAAATAGGCAGGTACGGACTGGACGACGCTTCCCAAAGCTCCACAGAGTCCCTACACACCGTTCCAGATACTCTCGCCTTTATTGCGCCGCCATTTTCGCCAAACGCGCTCCCTAGCGACATGGACGCATCAGAACGCTTCGACGCGCTTGAAAGCGACGTTTCTGGAATGCGCGCGCAAATCGACTCGCTTAAATCTACGATTGAAAACTTCGTTAGGACCCTCCAGGCTAACCCTACGACTAATAGTTCCCCCTTCACAACTCCAAGCGCACCCAACAACGATGTTTTGCCAAACGCGTCCACTAAGGAACGTGCCCAGATCAAACCGTCCCCCCCCGCCGAATTTAATGGTGCACGTGCGCAGGGACATGCATTCCTTAATTCCTGTGAGTTATACATTAGTCTCCAGTCGCATCAATTCGTCGATGAGGCTGCAAAAATTTATTGGGCCTTCACATACATGAAATCTGAACGCGCCTATCTCTATGTGGACCGTATCCTACGTCAAACTAAAGAACTCGGTTCTCTACCTTTCTCCACTTGGGGTGACTTTCGAGCTGAGTTCGTACGCCACTTCTGCCCCCTCAATGAACGCCACCGAGCAGTGACACAACTTGAGTCATCCACTTACCACCAGGGACGTCGATCCGTGGACGACTATATCGATGAGTTCAAGGATTTGGTGGACATGGCAGGGTATGGGAGTGGGTTACCAGTGGTGGTGAAGTTCCGACGGGGGCTCAACCGAGAAATTCAGGACCAGATTGCACAGATGTTGGAAGGGCGCCCAGCGGACGATGATATCCTTGCTTGGTATGAAGCTGCTTCACTCTGTGACGAGAACCGACTCACAAATGCGGCGTTTAATGCTGCATTCCGTGCTCCAACTACCACTCATACACCCTACACCTTCAATCGAAGCCTCCCCCGCCCTAACCCCATTCCTGCTCGTCAAACTCCCACACCAGCCGTCAATATCCCAGTACCAATGGATGTTGATGCAGCCCGCAGCCGTGCACGTAAGTTGGATCTCTGCTACCATTGTGGGGAACCTGGACACAGGGCTGGAGCGTGTCCCCATCGTCAGGATATCCGCATGCTCACCCCCGAGGGACGAGACGAACTCCTGCAAGATCTGTTGGCACTTGTAGATGTTGAGGAAGCAAAGGATCAAGTTGCAGAGGAGGTTAAGCTGGAAGTTGTAGAGGAGCAGGATTTTCCTATTCGCAGCGAGTGAATCGTACGCCCTCACTGCCTGTCCATAACCGCTTTGAAGTCTTGTCAGTTGAATCCCTGGAGAATGAATCCATTTCTGTGACTGCTCCCCTCTCTGACCCTTCGAAGTTGGCTAAAGACGTACCTGCTCTCCCCATCTCTCCTTCTACTCCACGTCCCAAAATTAAATCATGGGAGCGTAAACTACCACGCAAGTATATTGTGGCATCCACTCCCTCTGCACATTCCTTAAACCTAGCCATCGAACTGCAGACGACCGACACTGGACAGATACTCGGTGTTTCTGCGCTCCTGGACTCTGGTGCGACTGGTCTCTTCATCGATTCCCATCTGGTACAACAACATCGTCTAAATACTCGCTCACTCTCACGTCCGATACCTGTATATAACGTGGATGGATCCCCAAATGAAGCTGGTGCCATCCGAGAGGTTGCAGACCTGGTTCTCCGTTACAAAGATCATAGTGAGCGTGCCCTTTTTGCTGTCACTCAATTAGGAAAGCAAAAGGCAATTTTGGGATATCCATGGCTTCGAGACCATAACCCAGAGGTCGACTGGCGCACCGGGGAGGTTACCATGAGCCGATGTCCATCCCGCTGTCGGACGTGTTTCACAGAAGCCAGGCAAGAACGTCGTGGACAGAAGGCGGCAATACGACGAACTCAGAAGTGTCGTGCTGGACCCCTGCCTATACCTGAAGTGGAATTGGAAGGGGTTCCTGATCTAATGCCGGACTCGGATGATGATGATGAGGACCCAGAGGAAGTGGAGGAGGGTGATCGGATCTTCTACACTGCGATTCGCTCATCGCATGAGGTGTGTGCCACATCGAACATATCCCAACGCCTCGCCGAGGCCTTCCACAAAAACAATGCTGCTAAATCCTCTACTAACTCCTTACTCCCTCATCTCCATGAGTTTAAAGACGTGTTCTCCAAGGAGTCATTCGACTCTCTTCCTGCGCGTAAGCCATGGGATCACGCGATCGAACTCACCCCCGGCGCAACCCCTTCATCCTGCAAGGTCTATCCTCTCTCTCCGGAGGAACAACGGCAGCTTGACCAGTTCATCGACGAGCACCTGGCCTCTGGACGTATTCGACCATCGAAGTCACCCATGGCCTCTCCCTTTTTCTTTGTCAAGAAGAAGGATGGCTCACTTCGACCGGTTCAAGACTACAGAAGACTCAACAACATCACGGTCAAAAATCGCTACCCACTACCCCTCATCTCCGAACTCGTAAACCAGCTCCGTGGAGCCCGATACTTCACCAAGCTCGATGTCCGTTGGGGCTATAATAATGTGAGGATAAAGGAGGGAGATGAGTGGAAGGCAGCCTTTCGTACCAACCGTGGTCTTTTTGAACCACTTGTCATGTTCTTTGGCCTTACTAATAGCCCTGCCACCTTTCAGACCATGATGAACGACATCTTCCATGACCTCATCCTCGAAGGCGTTGTCTGCATCTATCTCGACGACATCCTCATCTTCACTCGCACGGTTGAAGAGCACCGTCGCATCACGCGCCTCGTCCTAGAGCGACTTCGACGGTACAAACTCTACCTTCGTCAGGACAAATGCGAGTTCGAAAGGACCAAGATCGAGTACCTCGGCCTGATTATCTCGGAGGGTCAAGTGGAGATGGATCCTATCAAGGTAAATGGGGTCACAGCTTGGCCTACGCCCACGAACAAGAAGGAGGTGCAGTCTTTCCTGGGCTTCATCAATTTCTATCGGCGTTTTATCAAGGATTTCTCACATCATGCACGACCGCTGTTCGACTTGACAGGAAAGGAGGCATGGAGGTGGGATAATGCACAACAGGAGGCGTTCGAAAAGCTTAAGGAGATGGTCACTTCCGCTCCGATCCTTACCTTTGCTGACGATTCGCGTCCTTTTCGTGTAGAAGCCGACAGTTCTGACTTTGCGACGGGCGCTGTGTTGTCTCAGCAGTCTCCGGAGGACCAGAAGTGGCATCCTGTTGCGTTCTACTCCAAAAGCCTTAGTGCTGTAGAGAGAAACTACGAGATCCATGACAAGGAGATGTTGGCGATAATGTGTGCGCTTGAGGAGTGGCGACACTTCCTCGAGGGTGCCCAACACAAGGTGGAAATTTGGACGGATCACAAGAACCTCGAGTACTTCATGATGGCCAAGAAATTGAACCGTCGTCAAGCTCGTTGGTCCCTGTATCTATCTAGATTCGACTTCTCCTTGCACCACCGTCCGGGTCGCAGCATGGGGAAGACCGATGCCCTATCCCGACGTGCAGACCATGGGGATGGCAGCGGTGACAACCAAAACATTGTGCTGTTGCAGCCAGACCTGTTCACCATTCGGGCACTGGAAGGCATCGTACCCCAGGGCGAGGAGCGGGACATTCTACGTGACATTCGTCGCGCAAACCGTAGCGGTTTACATGAGGATGTTGTTGCCCGAGCTGTTAAAGAACTGAGGAAGGGATCGACCCTTTCCTTACGTGCGGCAGAGTGGGCTGAAAAGGAGGACTTGTTGTATTTCAGGGATCGCATCTATGTTCCCAATGACCCAGACCTTCGCCGGCGCATCATATCCCAACACCATGACTCACAGATTGCTGGCCACCCCGGACGCTGGAAGACCTTGGAGCTCACCTCACGGAACTATTGGTGGCCACAAATGTCACGGCTCATTGGTCAGTATTGTCGCACTTGTGACCTTTGCTTACGCACCAAGGTCCCTCGTCGCAAGCCTATTGGTGAGCTACACCCTCTTCCTGTTCCAGAGAGTCGTTGGGATGTCGTCAGCGTCGACTTTGTGGTGGAATTGCCAGAGTCAAACGGGTTTGATGCGGTGATGTGCACAGTTGACTCAGTGGGAAAACGCGCTCACTTCATTCCCACTCACACCACTGTCAGTGCCCTAGGTGCCGCTCGACTCTACCTCCACCACGTGTGGAAGTTACATGGACTTCCTGGTGCCTTCCTCTCGGATCGTGGCCCTCAGTTCATGGCAGAGTTCACTCGTGAGCTGTACCGACTCCTGGGGATCAAACTCCTCGCTTCAACTGCTTATCACCCACAAACTGATGGCCAGACGGAGCGAGTCAACCAGGAACTGGAGCAGTACATCCGCCTCTTTGTCAATGAACGCCAGGACGATTGGGATGATCTCCTTCCTTTGGCTGAGTTCGGATACAACAACCATGTCCATGCTTCCACTCAACAGACCCCTTTCCTCTTAGACACTGGACGACATCCACGCATGGGATTTGAACCTCGCCAAACTCCCTCACACATCGAGACAGTGAATGAGTTCACAGAACGCATGAGGGATAGCTTGGAGGAGGCAAGGGCAGCCTTAGCGAAGGCGAAGGACGACATGGCGCGATTTTACAACCAGCGCCACTCCCCAACCCCTCAGTACAAGGTTGGTGATCGAGTTTATCTTGACTCCAGTGACATCTCCACTACACGTCCATCCAAGAAACTCGCTCATCGCTTCTTGGGACCTTTCCCCATTGTCAAGTGCGTTGGAACACATGCCTATCGTCTACGCCTCCCAGCCTCCATGTCCAGACTCCATCCCGTCTTCCATGTCGTCAAATTGCTTCCAGCTCCCCCAGATCCGTTCCCGGGACGCCATTCACACCCACCACCACCACCTACAGTGATCGAGGGAGAACCCCAATATGAAGTCGAGTCAATCTTGGACAGCCGTTTGCGTCGAGGAAAACTCCAGTATTTGGTACATTGGAAAGGTTATGGGTATGAGGAGAACTCATGGGTCGAAGAGTCTGATGTAAATGCCCCTCGGTTAATCAAGGAATTCCACCGACGGCACACTGCTGCACCGCGTCGCATTCAAGTCATGGACTTTGGTCGTATACGATTTCGAATGCATCGGGGCGATGCATCTTAGAGAGGGGGTGATGTAAGGGGACTAAGGGGGTGCCCTGTGTGTTTTTCCTATTTTTTATGTTCGTCCCATATTTTTCCCCACCTCATTTCCTTCTATTCTTCATTTTCTATGATTTTTCCGGATTTTATTACTAATTTTCCCTTGCTATCATGTTTGTATATGTTGACACTTTTATATTTAGAGGCGGAGTACCCCTTCCGACACATACCCCTTGGTATGATGTCATTCGGCGGCCTTGATCCGCCTATCTCCGCCTTTTTCTATTTTTAGGTTATATTTGATTTTTGTCGTCTTCACATATACTGGGCATCAGCAAGGGGATCCTTAGAGTTTTCTCTTCGGATTTCCCTTTGCTAGGTGCGCCCCCAATGCCTGTATTATGTAGTATAATTTTAACTTCGGATTTCCCTTTGCTAGAGGCTTAGGTTGCCCTTATACGCACAGTGTTGGTGCTGGAATTTCAGGGAATCAAGAACATAGATATGCCTTTAATATAGGATGTTGTAGGAAGTAGGAAGCATCGTGGAGTCAAATCAGCTAAGTCATCTTTCAGAGTACCCAGGATTCTTTGTATCTCTGAGCGGAGGACAGGTGGTGTTCTGTTGGGAAGTGAAATTGGGTGTGGATGGGCACCATGTGATATCATGAGCACATATGGGCAAGATTTATGATAAGCCAGGAGCAGTTCAAAGATACAGAACTTGACACCACAAGGCAAACACATCATCTTGGGCTCAATCAGAATATCTGGATCATTGATACGATGGTCATATGCTGGAATCAAAATGAACAATTATTCAGAAGTTTATGGAAAGAGCTAGACAGGTGGCTTACAACAGTGAACCTTTTGAGCATTAGAGTTGGTTACCATGGTACATTTTGCTAGAGGTCCATATCCAAGTGCAAGGGCTGACTCTTCGATGCGGTCAATCTCCTCGGAATCTTCATTGAAGAAGGCATCAAGGTAATCAATATCATAAGAGTTGTCCAAATAGTGTATATAGTGGTTGTGTGCATTTGTTGTATCATAGTGCTCACAGCTAAGTGAAAGTTTGAGATTCTACTACTTGTAGCGAGGACTCGGGAGTAAATTGGCAACATACATCACGATGCTTATCATATTGCAGATCTAGCCGGCCTTCACATGTTTCTTTTACAGGAATATAGCCACAATGGCGCTTGACTCGGTGCTCTGACAGAATATCATCAATATCTTGCTCAGCAGGAGGAATACTGTTGGTTCTTGAGCAGGAGCATTACAGCCCACCCTTCGAAGGGCACTTATAAATGCAGCAGTTTTTTGAAATACATTGCGTGTTGGAGATGCAAGTGCTTACCAGTTTGTCAGCCCCACGGTCTCCTTTGTCACCATTGCACTTTTCTATTGCATGCTTTCCTTCAGAACCCATATCTGATGTTCAAACACTTGTTAAACTCAATCGTAAAACAACCCTTTCCCAACTGTACAGATATGAGGATGTACATACCTTCATTGAGTATCCAAACACAGGTGTAGACCAGCTGACTGGCCATCTCTTTCGTCGAGACCCTGAAAACTGGCAGGACCCTGCACATCACTTTGCCTACTCTCTCGGTCTTCCATCTGGTCGGACTCGCAAGGGCACTGAAGTTACATGTCTCTTGCTTCATAAAATCGGAGATGCTACAAAGTTGGTGCCATGTACTGAGAGTCATTTCACATGTATGTAACTTTGTCATCATGTTACTCTGCTCCAATGTCTGTGTTAGGCCAGGGATGCAAAGTCTGCCCATATAGTGATATAGAAATGATGAAAACTGAACACATATCTGCATCTCGTGAAGACTTGCGTGTACGTCTACTCCATGATCGAGACAATCGTCTCCTGAAAGCCACTCTGCAACTACAGGTGGCACCTATAGTGGCCGCGTCGAAGCATTCAAAAGATCTGCAAGGGTAACAAGCTGGTGACAAACATCCACAAGAGCCTTTGGAGTATGAAACACCGCTGTGGATGGCTCAGAGTTGGTCGCATTGAGCAGTTCAGAAACGGTAAGGCAGCGAGACATCAACTATCATGTGATGCAGCAGGTGTGTAGACTGCGAATGGACACAGGTAGTGGATCTATTGGATTTGGGATAAAAAATACATTGGAAAATTCTCTAGTGTTCCGATATCATGTATTGCACTAGCCTGTCCTAGACACAAGAACCGTACCAAGCACATGTTGTAGCTTGGGCATTTGACGGCGGCCGTGTTTTTCGCGTGTTAAGGAGCCAAGTAAGCTTTAGCCTTCGATTTGTAGCAGACAGGAACACTGAGAGCAGACTACACATGTCGAAACAACTACAGCGGGTAAGAACAGACATCCGAGCTCCAGAATCTTATACATCATGCATTTGTTGGTAGGCGGCGAGCAATTGAGACAGCTCAGACCAGAACACTGAGAACAAACTACCCCCGTTGAAATTCCATGACTGCAGCGGGTAAGAACCAAAGAACAGCAGATGAGAGACATCTGAACTCCAGAACCTTGTGCATCGTGCCAGTTGGTTGGTAGGCAGCAAACAATCAGGACAGCTCGGGAACACAGAAAGAACCTTCATTCCGAGGAGCGAGGTAAGCCAGGAATAACACTAGAAGAGGCGAACATTTGACACATAGCCGTTGACTGCTCGCGAGGGAAAAATTTCGACGTAGGTAGGTTTATTCGGGTGTTTATCAACATTTATTTCTAATGTCTATCATTATTTGTGTGGGTACCTTTGGTTGTGGCTGTCCCAA
Source organism: Tricholoma matsutake (assembly GCA_026075535.2). Classification (NCBI taxonomy): domain Eukaryota; kingdom Fungi; phylum Basidiomycota; class Agaricomycetes; order Agaricales; family Tricholomataceae; genus Tricholoma; species Tricholoma matsutake. The sequence goes on along the minus strand of AP026543.1, from coordinate 6,409,981 downwards.
TCTCTTCCTTGTCTGCTTCTTGATGGGATCGAATTAGACAGATCGAGTCCCCCCTCGAGAGTATCCTCAGGATGTAATAGGCTATATACGTCACATCAGCCTATGGAGTATGCCTTACTACAAAGTAGAATTCAACTAGAAACATTACCCTACTTTTTATGATGATGCCAACAGTCGGAATTTTCCACCACTAACTAGACGGAGCCTGTTATCCAGAATACATACGTTCTGGAAGTTGTCCTCAAAAACAGCATGATATAATTTTGACATATCTAAGTAGTACGCAAAGTTGTATCAGGGGAGCAATGACCAAAGAGTGAGTCCACTTACATGGGTGTTCCTTCATTGGACGAGTAGTACGGCAGTCAACGATGATGTATTCAGATAGAGAGAGTGTCGTCCCATATGACCCTGTTTTGGAAAACCGACCGCAATGCCTTTCGAACTGATTACCATCACGTAAAAGTTCTATCCCCCAGCCTTTGGCAGGAATATAAAAGTCTACACGTCCTTTCGCCGTTCCAAATTCAGGGAAGGTAACCAGTGACCCTTTTGAAAGAGTGTGACAGCAGCGATACAGTTCGTCCTGATACTGTGCTTCGGGTAGTCGCTGAATACAACCGGGACCTATTCTTCGTTCAGCCGAGAGAAGGCGCGGGGAGAACAGGTGAAAGACGTCAATCACAAAGTCCAGAAGACTGTTTGATTGGAATTGGGTTGGGGGGAGACTGTCCGACAGCTTCCACTCCACATACCAGCGACGATGGGAAGAAGTACCCGACGTCGTCTGGTAAGTTGATGACACCAAGGTTGTCTGCGTGGAGCCAACCGTTGTGAAAACACCGCTGAAGTGCGTGCTTCTCACCATCAGTCCCGAAGTCGGCATCGATTACGACATTCATACGAAGGACGGCAGAGAAAATGCCAGCGGTGGCTGTGGTCTGGAGTTCCCTATTCTATGGTAGCCCCCTTCCGAATATGCTAGCAGAATTCTCGAGCTTCCGTAGTAATTCTCGTGGGTTAACTTCGGCCAGAAATGAATTCCAAGTGTAAAGCTGGCCGGCGGCACGCTTGAGGTTACGATATGACTGAATCCCGATGTCAGATCGTCACTCTTTGTGAACACAAAGGAACTTACGTCGTCGGCAATAATAATACCAGTGAAATCATGGATCGCCCCCACGTGCCCGTTGGTCATATCAAAAAGCGCATCAAGAAAAGACGAATGAAAATAAAACTCCGAAGAAGGATAATGCTTGATGACAAGATCGTTAAACTCGCATCGGGTAAAAAGGAGTCCAGTGGGTGGGAGGCCATCCTCATGGGCAACATGACGCAAAGTGACCCGCTGGGGATCAGGGATGACCATTGAGGTCCCCTTTATGCTGATACGCGACGTTGGGCTGCCATAGCTAGCAAAGATGATCGCGCGACGTTCCTCGTGGTCATGCATGGATTTGAAAAATTCGCCCCAGAGTTGTGCGTCTTCGTACGACAATTGCGCTTCGTCAAAGATGAACACTGTTTTCTCACGTTCTACCCAGCCTTGCTGTTCAAGATAGGAAGGATCGATAGTTGCCACTCTCTTTTACGTCTTTCAGTGGCCACCCATAAATCCAAATAATGCGTACGTTAGGGTCTTTCTGGGAAATATGATCAGCGAGTAGTTGGGCGAGCACCGTCTTGCCGCTCGCGGGAGTCCCGCGAACCTGTATGGAGTGAGCAGGGATTTCCAGAATATTCAACGTAATAACAATACCTGAACGAAGGCATATTTCTTGAGTCGCTCGTACAGTGCTGCAACTGTATCGCTTCGCGGAGAGGCATTTACTGAGGTCTCTGTGAGCGATGAGAGGGCGAAAAGTTATTGTGCTTACATGGAGCTGAGGGAAATGAGGGAGACAAGCGGGTCCGTTTGAAAGGTCTGGAGTCTATTGTGCAAAATGGCGGCGAGTTGGACATAAGAGCCAACCAAAGGTAAAGGGATGATGAGGGGGAAAGAAAATTCGTGCGGGTGGGAGCACGGGGATGGCGGAACGCCATTTGGCAGTCAGGCAACGGAGGAGACGAGACGCAGAAGATGAAGGACGATATCGATGGAAGGGGAAACATCGGAAGGGATGAAGGGAACAAGTAGGTGACAGATGAACAAAGCATAGAGAGATGAGATGAGGAGAACATGCGGGAGGAGGCAGTCCGGAGCGGCGAGCGAATCGCGTTTGGGAGGCGGCGAAACGAATAAATGACATTGTTACGCACAAAGAGTAGATAGTATGGCCGGCACCAGACGCGACGACGGCAAAATGCCAATCCCAGCAGGAGAATGAAATGGGATATCGAGGAATTGAGGCGAACAACGAGTTGGCGAACATTGAAGGGAAGACGAAAGGGGAAGTGAGGAGATAGGAGCGATGAGGACGATCGAAACCAAGATGCGCAAGTGAGGTGAGAAGTTCAACGATATCGTCAGTTCTGCTCATAAGGAACGATGAGCCAGCAGTACTCACCAGGGCACTGAACGATGATATGAAGATTGTCCTCAGAATGCGGTTCAGGAAATAGCTCCCTCACTCTTTCTCCAGAACTCAACTTTCTCGAATACGCGTCGATGTCACCCAAGGCCTCTAATCGCTGCGCGAGACTATCATCTGGATCGATAGGAACTGTCTCATTCAGCTGAAAGAGAAAGTCAGAAGGTGCACGCCCTTGGTATTAAGGAAACAACCTTCCGAAGCGTCAGACCGTCGGGGTTTACGCCATCAAGAATTTTGATTCTCTTCTGAATCGCTGCCTTCAATCGAATAACGTTGGCATCAATCGGAGTGTCGATGAGGTCGTATGGCTTTGCTAGTGGATCGCCTTCCAGGAAGAACATAAGTGTGCGAAATACTTGTGAAGACATGGCGGAGAACACTGAAGGAATGCGGTATTGAACAAGAGGTGGGCGAGGGTTAAAGTTTGAAGGAGGAAAGGGGCTGTTGGACTGGAATTCGCTCATCACAATAGGAGACTGAGCGTCGTGGGCAGAGATTGAATCTTGACAACCAATCGTCATATTCAGGCTCGACACCGGAGGCATTGGCCAGCTCATGTCTTCGGCAGATCATCTAGCAATGATGTATATATCTCCAGTAGACACATTTCGAGACAACTGACGTAAGCCGTTGCCCAAAAAAGGTGGCAGTCGACTACAGTCGACTCCCTCTTAACCCATACCCCTTTGTGGACACTGCAGGCTATGGGTTACAAGGGAGTATGGGGTTGGAGGGTGCTAAAAATAGGTCCCAAAAAATCAGTAAAAATTTGTAAAAATCAGCTTTATATTTCTCAAGCGCAAAACAACTATTTATGATGAATAAGGTAAACTATCTACAGCAGATTCTTCTCATTAGATTCCTTAGCTTTGGTTTCAGGCCCTTCATGTTCATTTGTTACTGTAACAAACACTGGAGTTGCAATTGATTAATGTACATTTTCACTTCTTGCCCACCACCTTGCTTAGATCTCCTACCACCTCCCGTAATCGTTTGACAGCACCCTTCTGCACATCATTAAGTCGTTCCACTCAGCCCACATCGTCTCTGCCGGCTCCAGAAGCAAGCTGGAGCAATCCGGAATGTAGAAGACGCGTTTTCCTTCACGAACGAGGTGATATACAAGCGCGGCAAGGAGATGTGATTTCCCTGAACCAGACGTCCCATACAGGTATAGACTTTCGGATCCCTTCAGAAAAGTTTTGTTCTCGACACGCTTTTGCAATTTGTGAAACTGATATCTCCCTATGTGTTCAAAGTGGTCGATGCCGTTGATTTCCATGGATTCAAATCGCTGGTAAGGCATTGAGAGCGGCGAAGGGCAAGGAAGGGCGATAAATGTCGAAGGGTTGGACAAGTCCAGATTGTCCGGCACGGCTTTGATCGCTTTATGGATAGCGACACAACGGGTCTGTACGTCCGGCCCATCCCTGTCGATCTCCTTGCGCTTTGCTGCCTGACCATCCTCTTCCGTTCCAGACCGTGAGCGTTTGCGAGAAGCTGAGAAAGAGACGTCGGTGGAAAACAAATGCGACGAGCAGTGGAGCACGTAAGTCATGTGCTGAGTCGAGATAGGACTGATGAAGACGATCGAAACCAAGATGCGCAAGTGAGGTGAGATGTTCAACGATTTTGTCAGTTCTACTCATAAGGAACGATGAGCCAGCAGTACTCACCAGGGCACTGAACGATGATATGAAGATTGTCCTCAGAATGCGGTTCAGGAAATAGCTCCCTCACTCTTTCTCCAGAACTCAACTTTCTCGAATACGCGTCGATGTCACCCAAGGCCTCTAATCGCTGCGCGAGACTATCATCTGGATCGATAGGAACTGTCTCATTCAGCTGAAAGAGAAAGTCAGAAGGTGCATGCCCTTGGTATTAAGGAAACAACCTTCCAAGGCTCCAGCCTGTCAGGATCTACGTCGTGAGAATTTTGACTCTCAGTTGAACCACTGCCTTCAATAGATCGACGTTGGTACTAATGGAAATGTTGTCGATTGAGTATGGCTTTGGACCGCCTTCTAGGAAGAACCAGAGAAGTCTAGATGTTTGTGGAGACATGGTGGGGAATACTGGAAGATAGCCGTATCGAACAAGAGGGTTAAAGTTTGAAGTAGGAAAGGGGCTGTTGGACTGGAATTCACTCATCGCAATAGGAGACTAAGCCAGAAAATCCGGGTATTGGAGATTCTAACGATAGGGTTCTGTGAACAACTCCCATGGGAGTTTGTCACATATGTTAGTAACATACGGAGTGTGGAGGTAGATGAGCGAGGCACGAGTGCAGTGTACTGGTGTTTTGCATGGGACGCGTCGAGATCATGTGATGGTGTCGTTTCTTCACCTTTCGCTTCCACCGCTCCAGGTTACTAGATCCTTGCTCCTTACGTTCTCAGTTGTTGCATCGATTGCAACACCATTTTCTTTCGCCCGCCCGCCCACTGCCTGCAGTTTTCTCCAATCATTGTCTGTTTCATGTAAACGCAAAATGATGCTCAAGTATTTAGCACAAGGCTATGGAGTGGTCACGTATGGTGCATGCCTTTTGAACTGAAAATGTTTTGTAGATCGAAATCTAAGTACTCAGACTAATGAGCAGAGACATAGCTATGGGTTACCGTGGTCATATCTCAGCTCACCCCGTTTTCGATTGGGTTGGAATTCGAGAGGAGGTCTTCCGTTAGGTTCTTGTTTTCGGATTCCGGCCAGTCGCTTCCGCTCCCAGAAATATTAGCATGTATACTTAGTTTAGATTTGTACAAAACTCTACGAGCATATCTCTAGGCAATCAGCTATTTCGACCAGTAGCAAAACTGGACTAGTTATTGTGGCAAAAGCATGACCGGTAGTTGCGGTTTCGTCACACGTTCAATTTGGACAGGAGGGATGTGATATAATGAAACTGGATTCTGAATCGTAGACTACAAGTATGTAGAGACTTTATACTGTAGGATAAATAGGGGTTCATAGGATAAATATAACACAGGAGCTCAGGGGTGAAGGCAGTATCGTAGCCAAAGAAATAGTGGGTAAGGAGGGCAATCAAATAAATAAGAAACACTGTCCATTTTACAGTTGGTTAGGGTTGTGTTTGTCACAGTTATTCACACCTGTTATTAACCATTAATAACTAGTTTTTGTGTAAATAACTATAAAAACGCAAAAAAAAAAAAGAGTTGTCTTGCTACCAATCAGCAAAATTTGCTTCTAAATTTGGTGTCCTCAGTGTTATCTATGGCAGATGGAGCTGGAGAAAGTATCACATCAGTTTCTGTAACTGTTGGACTGTCCGTCAAGAGATCAAGGAGCTGAGATGACTTTATATCAATATCACAGTCAACCTCAAAAGCCACCTGTTCAGCTATAGTAGAGAGCAGGCATGATCCAGAAGAAAAACTCAGGTTCATCCATCTCCCTGCAATCAGAGTCCTTGCTTGCCTCACCATGACACCATTCTCCAACACAATACCTGGTTCCACCCCTTCCATGTCATTTTGAACAGCTTCTAAGACACCCTGGTTGATATTGCAAAATTTGACAACTGGCCGATACACATTTTGTTTTGGATGCTCCTTCGTATCCTAAATAGTACAGGTATTTATAAGCTGTATGCACAACAAGATAAACAAGGAAGGACTTTGAGGCAGAGGTCCGCGATGTCTGGAACATAAATCTGGTCGAAGTGGCAGAGAAGACCTGCCTCATCTATGGTCCAGTTGGGGTCGACAGGTGTCGGAAGATGTGCGGATGATAAGGGGTCAAGGGGTAGGGAGGTGCGGATGTCGTGGTGAAGTTTCTCAACATCCATGATTACTGCTTGTCGAAGGACGGGTGTGGTGAAATAGATGGCGTGAAGGGAAGAGGTGAGCTGTTCCTGTGTGAATACAGGTCGGAAGTTGGTTGGGTTTATGGAGGCAAAGTCATTATTCCCCCCTTTGCGGTAGACATTCCAACATCTAGTGAGCACGTCTGGCTTGGCCCCTAATTTTCCAGGGCGGAAGTGGATGACGAGATTGAACTGGGAAAGGTATTCAGACCAATGGGCCTGGCAGTGGGTGAGCAACTTAGTAGTGCTGAAGTACTCAAGATTTTTGTGGTTGGTGACCACATCAACCGGGTTTGCAGAACCCTTGAAATACTGCTGCCAGTGTTTGAAGGCTTCAAAAATGGCCAAGAGTTCCTTATCATGGGTGTCATAATTTAGTTCAGTGGGATTAAAGGAGCGGGAATGAAAAGCGACTGGATGGATCTCTCCATCCGCAGTGTAAACTGAAAGGATAGCTGCTAGGGCATAGTCGGAAGCATCGGTTTTGAGTACCATCCATGAGTCAGGTACCCATTGGGTTAAGATGGGGGCATGAGTGAATTCTTGTTTGAGCTTTTCAAAAGCATCGCGGCACTTCTTGTTGAAGTCCCAGGGTGCGGATTTCCATGTCAAGCGGGTGAGTGGAATGACAATGTCTGAATAGCCGTTAATGAAGCGGTGGTAAAAGTTGCAAAAGCCTAAGAAGGATTGGATATCCTTAACTTTCCTAGGCTCAGGCCAGTCAAGCACGGTTTTGACTTTATCCTCGGACATCCGGAGTCCATCCGGTGAAAGGATGAAACCTAAATATTCAACGGTGTCTTTGTGGAACTCACATTTCTGTGGAGAGGCATAAAGTCCATTTTTCCGAAGATGGCGGAGGACTTCTTTGACGTGAGCCCCATGCTGGGACTTGTCATCTGAATAGATCAGGATGTCGTCGAGGTACACGATGACACAAACATCCAGCATGTAGCTGAAGATGTCATTCATAAACCACTGGAAGGCTGCAGGTGCATTAGTGAGTCCAAAGGGAACCACTAACCACTCAAAGGATCTGTAGCGGGTGCAGAAAGTAGTTTTCCACTCATCACCATCAGCGATGCAGACTAGGTGATAAGTGTGCCACAAGTCTATCTTGGTGAACAAGTGGGCTTTTTGGGGGGAGTCGAGGAGGTCAGAAATGAGAGGAAGTGGGTAGCGGTCTTTCTTCATAAGACGGTTAAGTCCTCGGTAGTCGACACAAAGTCAGAGGCTACCATCCTTCTTCTTGACAAAGAGAATTGGAGCGCCATGTGGAGACTTGGATGGGTGGATGAAACCTGAGCAGATGTTTTTGTCAATGAAGACTCATAAGGCTTCTAACTCAGAGGGAGAGAGAGAATACATGCAGCCCAGAGGTGGAGGAGTGTTATCTTCTGTCTCTATCTTCAGGTCATAAGACCGATGCAGAGGAAGGGTGTCTGCTTTAGTCTTATTAAAGACATCAGCGAATTCGTGATACTCGGGTGGAATATCAGAAAGGTCGGATGGGTTAGCAGATTGGGCGGATAACCCTTCTGGAGCAAAGGTCATCTGAAAAGCTACTGCCCCAGGAAGTTTGCTAGCACACGCATAAGCGGCAGCGTTGATGAAAGGGATGTTGGGAGGTGTAAACTTAGGAGGAATGGTGGGTTCATAAAGTGCGGAGGAGTCGAGGATTTCTACCAGAAGGTTTGGGGGCAAAGGTGACGTCAGGGGTGCTGGACCTCTATGATCTGCAGAGCAGAAAGCGAGTTGGCTTGAAGACCAGTCAATCAATGGATTGTATTGCCTCAGACAGTTATGACTGAGTACGGCGGAACAGGAAGAGTCGAGCAAGGTTACATAGAATGACAAATTGAACACTTCACTGGCAGGAAAGGTGATCGGAAGTTTGATGACCTGAGTTATGGTGGAGTTGCAAGATCCATCAAAGAGTCGTAAACCAATCAGGTTAATGGATTCCATGCTGAGTTGGTTATCCAACATGAAAGAGGAGTCAAGGAAGCAGTGGGAGGGGCCAGAGCTGATAAGGGTTTGGAAAGGGGTGGAAGAGTCGGGAAAGGTTAAAAGAATGGTTAGGGAGTCAGGGTCAGAAAGAGTGGATGCATTGAGACAAACATAGGCAGCCAAATGGGTAAGGTCAACACAACCCCCAGCCCCAATGGCTGTATCCTGAGGGTTGCGGACTATTTTTCTGAGTCTGTAGTGTCAGGAACGACAATGGAGGCACGGGCTTTTGCAGCTTTGGATTTTGGGCAGTTTCCTGCTATGTGCCCTTCCTCACTGCAGTAGAGACAAAGTCACTCCCTCATGCGATGTTCTCGTTCCTCCCCAGTGAGCTTGCTGTTCTTCCCCAACTTATCAGAGATGGATGACTTGGGCTTGTCCCGGGGAGTGTTCTTTGTCATGGAAGACTGCTGGTTGGAGGTGTTACTGCGGGTGGAGTTTGAAGAGGCTTGGTCTGTCAACGGGGAAGGACTTTTGGAAGAGTTCTTCCAACTAGAGTTAGTGATGTTACTGGAATTCTTTGTTTCAAAATGGGATTCATCTTCTTGCATCCAGTAGATGTTGTCGCTGTCCTGCACTTTCAAGCACAGTTCTGCAAGAGTATTGGGTTTACCACCCCAGAGAACTTCTATGCGACGCCGGAGCAGAAGACCGCAGAAATAGTGGTCATGAAGGGCTGCTTCATTCCAGTTGACCCTAGAAGCTAATTCCCAGAAGTCAACATTATATTTCGTGATACGACCACCTTTCTTCATTGTTAAGTCAGAGAGAGCTTTTTCCGCATCTCTGACCAGGTCATGCGGGCTGAACTTACTTTCCAGCTCGGCAAGGAAAGCTTTGTAGTCCCACATCCAGTGTGCAGAATCTGTCGGGTCATTAAGACCAGGCTCAAACCAACTGAGAGCTGATCCTTTAAGATAAGAAAGGATAAATATGATCTTTTTCTCATCAGAGGAAAATACGTGCGGACAATTGCGGAAATGAAGATTGCAGGAGACTAGGAAGTCTCTAAGTTTCTTTGGATTGGTGCCATCAAAAGTGTCGGGGTTGCAAACTTTGATTTTTTTGGTCTTGGGTGCATTATTTTGATGAAGGGTGTGGATACTCTCTGAGAGGTTGTAAAGGACATCTATGAACCTATCCCCTGGGTCAGGGTTTTCCCCCGCGGGAGGTTGATCCTCAGGATCATTGGGATTGGGGTCACCCCCAGGGCCATCAGGACTGCTAGGGTCATTGGGTCCACTGGGGGGTCCGTCCTCTAGACCAGGATCTTCCAACCCAAAGGGTTCAGGCTGGTTGATGCCCCCTATGTACTCAAGGGGAGTTCTTGATCGAAAACCTTCTGGGTTGGTGGAAGGGTGCGGGGCATGGGTGGACATGACATTGGCACTGATTGAAGGGGCTCCTGAGCCGATTTGACAGAATATGTTTGAGGGTCTGGAAGACACTCCAAAAGTAGTGGCAGGACGAGGGTCGGAAAGGGTGGATTGCTAGATTGCAGAGATCCCTGGGATAGTACCAGCACGCTGAGAGTTTCTGGTTGTGCGCTGGCGAGTTTCGGTTGGGGTCATAGGAGGAAAAGAGATGAGTGAAGTGTGAGTTCATATATACTGTTAAGAACTGATCCTGGAGGATGCGTCGGATTCCAATCCGACACTGTGGGTGATAATAGCGGGAGTTTGTCAGGTCGATGCGGATTCTGTGGGAGTGGAAATGGAAAAGACTTGGCTTCAGCTTGTAAGAAGCTGCACCCTTCACCTCATCTGGTGTCCTAATTTCAAGTCAAATGTTTGGAGGTAGGAGCAGGAAAGTACGGGTAAACACAGGGAGGAGTATGGAGGGACTTAGGTTAAGTTCAGGTGAGGTTAGAACTTCAGAGGGAGACTAGAGGTCGAGTCGAATGGAGTTCAGACTCTTAGAGAACTGAGTTTGGAGTAGAAGGAGGTTTAGATTGGCAGAATAGAGTTGAGTCTATGTCGATATACGAACTGAGGAATACAAGGTGAAACTAACTAAGCTTAAATACTGTAGTCCGGAATAAATGCGGAACAAGAATGAAGACTGCAGCAGTGTCTCGACTGCGTAGATAAATTATCTAGCGGGAGCCGCACAGGAATCCATAGTCAAATTTGCAATAGGGACGGCAGCCTTGGGAAGGCAGCCGTGGGTGCTGTACAAGGCGGCCTGGTGCACAGCAGTGTGGGCAGTGCAAGGTGGCTGGGAACAAAATTGGGAGGAGTAGACAAATGTTGGGTTTGACGTGCGGGAAAGAGTCAGATGGATGTGGATTCTGATCGGGCGAGGAATGGTTCTTGACAGTGATCCAGTGCCTCACCCACTATTATAAGGCTAGTTTCCATAAAACCCCAACACTGGCATTATTTCCCTCCCCAAGCACCATTTAATCTTCACCAAGGCCAGCATACACACTATGCTCACATAAGCATAGCTCTGGGGATGTGCAGGACAACTTCCTGCCACTGTTCCCACCCCTATCACTGTCTGATCATGTCTCCCATGGTTGATCAACACACATCACAGCTTTGGCTACCATCGTGCTCATCATCCCCAATGATGAGCATGCCTTAGACTCCAAACCCGGTCCAGGTCCAGAAAAAAACTGGACCGGACCTTGGACAGTGTACCTATTCCCCACTGCCATCTCGCGAGCATTTTTTGTAATAGGTAACAAGGAGATAAACACAGCCAAACAATCTCATCAATGATACGGATCCATACAAAACTCAATAGTATGCCATATTTCTTTTGTAATAATGGTCTACACGACTTACTTGACGTTAAAAAGCATAACTGAAGCATAATTACAAGTAGAACGGTGAGCCCACAACTTTGGGCAATTTCAATCGGCTTAGCCGGCTCACAGTCGCTCAGGGCGACTTAGCGCCATTTTGATCGGCTCAAGTGCCTGAGCCGCGCCGCGGGCGAGGCGAGGCGAGCCGTGGCATCACTAATGGGTAATGGTAGACTGGTTGTCTGAGCCAACAGGATGGATGTCACTATATACCATTGTTCTATCAGCATGGACAATGATGACATAGCTCATATCAGTTTACATGTACAGCTTCAGATGGTAGCTTTCCTCACTAGTTGCTTCTCTTTTTTCTACCAGGTTTTCCAGCAACTCAGAGGTTTTGATGCACCCACACCAAGTTTTTTAGTTTATTTATTTTTTACTTAGACAATAGTATACGACTGGTGCGCTCTGATAATGCGATTAGACGAACTATCGGCCGATCGAAATCACATGTTTCCATTTCCCGTTAGAGTTTTCGGAAAGTGAATAACTGGCTCAGTGTTGCTTTGTTTGGATCGGAAAGTTCGGCAGAGCTGTGTACCTTGTCGATCGTAATACCTCTCACACAAGCAATCATGCCTACACATGAGCCGAGGGAGCGCAGTGTATCCGGTGATTTTGAGGTATAGGCATTTCGGTTCTCACTTTACTTCCGATTAACGCGTTCCAGCTCGATTCTGACTTGGAATCTCACAATGATGACGCAAATCACCCGGGCAAACCTGGGCGTAAAAAGAATCCCAAGTTCGTGCTGTCATCTTGCTTATCAACGCCTTTTGTAATCCAAATCATTCCAAGTTCTCAAGCAGCGAGACGCGATCAGAATAGGATCGCTCAACGCGAATTTCGCTTGAGAAAGCAACAGCGAGTTCGTCTGGCATGTACCATTCTTTTTCGTCCGTTTTGTTTACGTCTTTTTGGTTTCCAGATTCGTGATCTCGAAGCACGCGTCGAAATACTGTCAGGGGGACAGGACGAAGCTCTTGGTGAAATGAGGAACATTTTGAAAGGTCGGTGGTCATATGTGCTTCACCGATACTAATCATTACTGTTGCATAGATTTGATGGCGGAAAACCACACATTGCGAAACCTCTTGCGAAGCTTAGCCAACTTTATCGGCGACGGAGCTGGAGGACTTCTCCCTAAGCTTGGATGGGAGATGTCGGACTTCAACGCTTTCATAAACAAATCAGAAACTGATACCGCATGGGAAGGGTACCAGAAACGAAAAAAGCAAGGGACAGACTCCGGCTCATCTGTAACAATTCCTTCAGGCCAAAAACGCGCTGCAGACGATGAGCCCATAGGAGGACGTCCAAAGAAATCTAGAAGCGGCGAGAAGGAAGGAGAGTATGGCCAAAATGGGTTTCCTCTGCTCACTCCCGTTAATGCGGCTTCCCTTGCTGCAAATGGCATGTACCCTGGGAGTTCGAGATCACAAGATGTGACAGGCATGTTCTCCGACCTCATGCGCAGTTCAAGCAATTCTCCGGGCTATATGCAACAAACCTCTCCCGCCGATGCTCCTGCGCAATATAGTGGTAGTTACCAACCATCGTATATCCCTGGAGGCAACATCATGGAGCCGTCTTTTACTTCACTTCCTTTCAATCCTGCCCATACTAGCGGAACTTCTGTTCAACAGAGCATGCAACAGCAATCGTCAAGGCAGACGTCCATGGAGCCGCTCGAAGATGACGGAGACCCCAATAAGAACGAAGCATATAAACTCGTTCAGTAAGCATTTATTTCATTTGATTACATTCTTATTCAGCGTCGACTCTACCCCCAGTTATCATCTTGAAAATTTCAAAAGGAACAACAATTACTGTCTGCCGTCGTCTCTCCGACCGACCATAGTTCAAAAGTAATGTTTCATCCAGTTTAATGTTAATCTGAACTGACCATATCGATATTTATTTGCAGAACAGTCCCTCATGGTGTGCTCTTCGACATAGAATGCGCACTTGTTCTTACAAATTAATACAATCTACAGAGAGCGTCATTGATGTCATCCTTCATGCCGAACTGCGTGACCGCATGATACTGCTCAGAGGTTCGGTTGTCGTATGCTTGTCTTGAGCCATCTTTTGAGCCTCGATTTAGAGCGCTATGACCTTGTCGAATGCCTTATGGATTACCGTGCGGCAGTCATAATACATGGAGATGATGTTCTTGCCCATACCAACTGGGAAATCGGAGAACAGTTTCTTCGTAAATATGGGTATGAACATTGACGTCTTCTACAACCTGGACTTATCCAAACCCTCTTTTCAGGTTCTTGATTGATGCTGCTACGCTGAACATAGCAAATCGATGGAGAAGGGAACGAGGAGAACCAGAAATTCGGTTGAGTGATATTGGTAGCGTGGAAAATACGCCACCCACATAAGCGTAAGGGTTCCTGTTCTGTTTGGTTGCGATAGTCTATAAATTATACTCGCTTTACCTTGGAAGGAAGATGTAATTCTATCAAAATGTGGCTGAATCTAAATCTCCTCGCTCACCAAAATCACCATGATGCTTTATGAACACCATTGAGTTCCCCTTTGAGCGCCTTTAGTCGGAATTGATGCTACATCGCCTGGTCGGTATGCTATGTCATAAAAATCGAAACTCCAGCTTACCCTGCATAATGCAAACTCGCTCATGATCCCTCTTCCCCTTCCAGTCTCAGAACAACGATTTTTAACGGTCGTTGGACGTGTGTACCGACCGAAGGTGTTCAGCTGCAACTGGGCTTGATGGCGAACTTGGGGTGGTAATGACTGGTTTCGAGCGACATATAGATATGCTCGACGAGCGATTTCGTTCAAGCGAACACCGTTTCGGGCTTTAATGTCGCGCAAAACCCTGATATTCGGCATGACTGAGTTCAAGGGAGTCGTAGAAATCCTGAGTGGTGTTGTCACCATCAAATACAGGCAAATAAACCCGGTTCAACTCGGAGACAGAAAGTTCTTGCAAGTTGCCATTCGCACATCATACTCTCAAATCTGCAGTCCTTTGAGAAAGGCTCTGCGCGGTGGACATGGGTAAAGTTCCTGTAAGCTACACTCAAGGTTATTTAACTTATCCGCATTCTGAACTAGAAAAGTGCTAGAATGCCCACATACAGAGCTCTACGATTCATACGCCGCCCTGCCTTCGTCTCTTCGCTTTTCGGCTTTACTTTCTTCGCGACGGTCTTGACCGTGTCAACATCCAATATTCTCCCGTGCCCTGCGCGGCATAACAAAAACCGCTTTGCCGAGAGTGAGCTGAAAGGAGCATCTGTAGTCGGAGCTAGACCCAGCGTCACAGTCGCAAAACGGCCAAAGAGGTGGATTGAGGAGAACCATCCGGCTCTGGACTAATGAACAGCTGTTCCGCCTTCAAGGTCGGAGTCGGTGAAGGAATGACAAATGACAGCATACTTTACTTAGAATGTTGTGAGGCAGGCACAAATACATTGGCTATATGTACATCAACTATCTGATGAATTTGTATGGTTTGGGTTATCCCGGTTCTGATAATGCTGCTCCTGCTCTTCACGGGTCCCTCTATGTTTTGCGCTAGTCAGGACATGCACTTGGGTAGATGCAGAACTCAGAACTCACGGCAATGGGTTCTCCTGTATTGGTAAACAAGCCAGGAATCCCAAAACACCAATTGCTATTTGAAACACGAAAACAACCCAAAGAGCATCCGCGTACGAGGCCACAGCGGCTCTTTGCAACAATGGGTCTAACGTGGGTATAATTTCCGTGTTCCGACTAAGAATGCAATAGGGTGAGTTGAGCGCGCAATACGATGAGAAACCGACAGCACCGGATCGCATCAATGTCCTGCATGTAAGAAGATGTTCACAAACGAGGATACGCGAAATTATTATCCGACCTTACCTCCGATGAGCCAGGACCCTGTATTCGCTCCCGCAATTTCTGAAGCAAAACGGCCTGGAAGATGGTGCTGCTGAGACTGACACCTACAACTTGCCCTGTAGTTCTGAAGAGGTACGTGACTACAGAGGGCATTGAGAAACCAGCAACATGTATTCCTAGTAACTTACTGCCAGTGGCAACAGGCATGTCCTCCTTGTAGACACCAGCCATCATAGCCTGACACAAAGAAAACGGGAATCAGTGGAGCAGTCTCTCACATAAAAGATGGACAGACAATTAGGGTGCTAGTGATGAAGCTGGCCATACCAAAGCCTTGAGGGATAAGATCCACCCAAAGATGAAAAGCAGAAGTGTTTGCGTTCCAGAACGTGACAAGAATACTCGCAAGGATGGACAAGAGACTTGACATCAAAGTGAGGGTATAAAGCCTTCCCGTTTTTCGCATAATCCTTCGAATGTGTCAGCAATATATTTCACGTAAGTTTTCATATAGGGCAAAACTAACCAACCAGCAAAGAAACTGCCAGCCGGGATGGCAATCTACGGGTTGTTATTGAGCATTTCGTATGATATAGTCAGAGCTGACTAACAGAGTGTGGTACTAGGTGGAGGCCTTTACAGGTGAAGGATCAAAGATCAGTGTCAGCACAGCAACATGATAGAACAACGAACCAGAGACCGCGGCAGAGTCAAGACGGACGACGGAGAAATACTGGAGAAAGATGTGGCAATAAGGTTTATTGAGCTGTCTGCGACTTACCAAAGGCACATTATATAGCTAGAATGTAGGGTTGAATAAATTGATGGATCTGGAGGTGTGAAGACAGCCGTACCATCGAAAACGCCGCCATACTGGTTAAGAAATTTGATATTGACACGGCCAAAGGTGTTCGTTGCATCATTAAACGTAATGGCATGACCGGATATGGTGCCCAGTACTTCTCGATGAGAATAAAGAGTACAAGGAAAACGAGGCCCGCAATAAAAAGACCATAAATAAGAGGGTGTGACCAAGGAAGTTCCTCCGCAGTCTTGACACTCAATCCTAGAAGCAAGCAGCTAACCATACCTACGAGTGTTATGGAACCAAGGATGTCAATGCGACGCAGCCTATGTGAAAGGCGTTGATTCTGGACTTCGGAAGGCAGTTGGATATTCACTTTGGTTGCAACCACGATGAAACTAAACAGCAAAAGCGGAGCCTGGTGTTCTGATCAAACGACCGCCTCAATGCCCATTTAAGCACTGACCTGCATGTAAAATGCGTATCGCCTAAACGAAAGTGAGCACATAACATGGGGAATGTTCGCATAACTATGAAAACAGACCATCCAAACTTATCATTAGCCCACCCGCCCACAGGACCGCCGAGCCCAGCTCCCAATCCATAAAGTCTGTCAATTATCTAAGTAATGGATACTAGACATTCTAGTAATATCCCTACAAATTTGCTATCCCTTGGTACAGGCCGCGCTGTTTTCTGATTTTGGAGAATCAGCGGATGCTCGCGCGGCAAAAGCCGTAATTTCGCATTCGAACTCACAGGGGTATTAAATCGGACACAGTAATGCTAGCGACTGCAGTAACAGAGTGCGTCAACACACGAAATTGAACATTGATAGAATAGGAACCTGTCATGACGCTGTTGCCACACGTAAACTACGGATTTAGTAGAGAGGAATTGGACCCGTTGAAGGCTGAACTGACCCTCCCCCTCCCATTCCTGCTACTGTACGAGCAGTTATTAGAGCACCCATTGAGGGAGCCAGGCCACAAAATATGGTTCCGGATCCTGAACCCGAGGTATTACATCATAGCGCTAAAAAAAGATATTGCTGACATACCGAATAAGGATAGTGCAAGTAACATTGCACCTTTTCGACCAAGAATATCAGCCAAACGACCTGATTAGAAATTGAGCAACAGAAGGTCGAATAAATAAGCGTCGCATACCATATAGGGGCGTGAAACAGCAAACGGATAGCAGATATGACGTGCCGATGTAAGAAGCCTGATTAGACGCCTCAAACTGGCTGCCAATGGGCGTCAAGAGCGTGGCAACAACGGTTCCTGTCGTGCTGTGTCGAAGACATGCTCTTCTAACACATGACCATTCACACACACCATCGAACGCGCCCAGTAGTACGGGTAACCACACGCCTGCAAGTATCCAAATTGTGTCTGTTCTGGAAAACTTGTTCATTGGCGTTACATCCTCGATGGGCAAAGCAACATCGTCGACATCATCGGTCGCATGATATGAGGGAGGAGGGTCCTCAAGCAGTGGCGCCTCTTCACTAGATTGTGAAGACCTGCGATCGAGGGGCATGAAGATAAAGGAGGGGGTTGGGCAGGTTCCTTTATATTTCTTCGCGCGACTGTCTCGTCAACAAGCTTGTAACCACCGAGGGTGACAAATCAGAAGAAAAGAAAAAAACCTGGTCCAGCTGCGAATAAAAATGAAGCAGAAGAAAGGCAGGAACATGGAACCATGGGATTAGATTCGCGTATCTCGCACATGTCGTAGCCAGTAGGTCGATAATTTGGACTGATTGAAATGAGCATGTCATTTTCCGCATTCATCGGTGGATATTCCGGTTTGGGACCGGCCGGCCTCCGACGAATACGGTAATCATAACTGAGGCGAAGACCCATCTAAACGGCGTCCGTCGAACCTCAATTAGATGTCAGTCACATGTCCACCCTGTCCGTTCAGCAAGAGCTCTTCAAAATCCTCGCGTCCCCACAAAATTACTACAACTCACCTTGAGTTGATTTTTTACATATATCTTGTTCCTTACTGCCGCAGTGCACGGCGCCACAGGCTTATAACATTTTGTTGCATAATTTCCATTTTCGACGGACCGACAATTAACAGCTCCGGAAGCGTTTTTTCGCGGGCTTTGTGGGTAGTAACAGAGTTGATACCTCAGGCTACGTCCTGATGAACCGGAGGAATATAGCGCTAACAGAGGCTCTGTTTTGAAGATGAAGAGCTAGTAGCGCTGCGCGAACGACTTGAGCGCTTTCCTTTGCAAATGGATGTCATGTGCCGCACACTGTACAGGCCCTGGCCGGCAACGGCACAGGGTTGCTGCTCATTATAATTGTGATCGCCACGGAAAACGGTCCACAACGGGGCTTTCCAACTGCCTGAACTCCAATGCGTTTGAGATCTACCATAAATGCAACATGACCATATATCCGCACAACTTGATGGCCTATGTAGGTGCTCGGCCGCTCGGCGCTTAGGCCTCGATGTAGCCAGCGCCAGGAAGGTTGATGGAAGATATCATCGATGGCGAATTTTGCATCACCAATCGAGCGGCGTGTCTGTCCGTAAACACCGTTTTCATCAGGACACCGTGTAGTCACCTCCGCCCGTGCCCTCTGACTATCTGCCTTTCTCACAGATCAAGAACCGAGATCTTGTGAACCGGCAGGAGTCGAGTCCATCTGATCACGCCTGCGTAGTGCGTAGGAAATGGATGTGACATATATATAGTCCATGTTAAAAGGAATAGTCGTCGAGCGTCTCAATCTGCAAAAAAATTGGGATCTCGTGGGATTCACGAAAAGTGGGACGCAATTGAAGGGGTTCCTTCGAAAGGAGCGCTAGCGACATAAAGTCCATATTCGCCGCCCAGGCCAGATAGGAAGATGGGAGCATCAATTGCAAAGTACCCTGCGTACCTGTTTGCATAATTAAGGCAATATTTTACCTTCCCTGATCACACCCCTAGCTAGACTTTTGAATTGGTGATTCCACGACAATACTTACTTGTTCGACTTTGTGCTCGATATGATGAAGGCATCAGTGAGGGAATAATACTAGTAGTTTCTTGAGTGAAAGAGTAGAGGAAGGGTCATGGATGAGACGGTAATCGCCTGATGACGCTTAGTGTATCTGGGCTAACTTGATTTAGCCATCCACATAACATTATGTAAAAAAAAAGATCAATTTGGTAGATATGGAGCTGTGAATCGACTTCAAAAGAGAGTTCCTGGGCTCATGTCACTCCATTGTGCTTATGGACGTATGTAGGAAGACGAGAAGCTCGAAATATGTGTAAATTAGAGGAAGACACGGAAGCAATGCCTGCTTACGTAACTGATTTTCAGAGTATGTACCTGGATTTGGGTCGTCACTTCTGCTTTACAACTTGGAGCCAACTTTTCTGGCGTTCTCGGTGCGCTGAACTGTCGTTAGACGTTCGCTGCCCTCATGCCATCACCAGCGCTCCATGACGCCCATTTTGGCTCTCAACATCCCTTTGCTCAACATCACCATTCTTCTCCTCGTTCAAGCTCACAACCATGGAAATCTGTCTTTCGGTTTCCCAATTCATCTTCAAAGAAGATCATGTTATCTGCTCCCTCACTCGCTCTCGATACTTCTGTCTATCCGAACGGTGCTGTATCTCATACCCCTGCCACGGTAACACCTTCGTTAACGCCCACCTCCTTCTTGTTCGATCCTCGTTCTTCCTTCAACTCCTCAAACACCCAGTCCAGCGATTCGAACGCCTGTCTGCATTCCATCATCGATAGTGGCATACAAAACAGGACCTACCCACCATACGAGCCGCGTCACCAGAAGTACACAGACGCGCTTTCAATGGAAGCTTTCGGGAGGATACGGACACATACAAAATCTGAGAAACAGAGAATGAATCTTCCGCACAACCCCCACTCCCCACACGCGAAGCCACTGACGGCTGATCCCTCACAAGCCTCGTTTGTGAGCCCTACAACGCCTTCAAAACCAAAGGCAAACGGTGCACTATCTCCCAAGTCAATGGGGGCTTCTGCAACGCGCTTCATTCGACGCGTGGCCTCAGCTCCGAATGTTAAAGGCTTGTTTTCCATGGGTTCGCGATCTGCTTCGACAACAAAGAATGGTCTGTTGGCACCTTCTGATGCTGTACCCCCCATGCCATCATTGGCATCGACTTCTCTCGACCATGGAGCGGATTCTCTGGAGACGATGTCTTCAGATTCATCGAGAGGGCGTCCGTCGGCTGGCTTTGGTTCGCTATCCATGAAGTCTCAAATAAACAACGGGGTTGCGGAAGGTCCAGGCAAAGTGGCATTCCGGAGAACGTACTCCAGCAATTCGATAAAAATCGGACGGGTAACACGTTCGTTTTACTTGCAGTCTATGATGATTGATTGTATGCATATCAGGTCGAAGTTGGGCCATCGAGTTTTCTCAAAGTTAAAATGTTGGGAAGAGGGGACGTTGGACGAGTATATCTCGTGCGGGAGAAGAAGACACACAAACTTTTTGCAATGAAAGGTAAAAAGACACTTGCATTCTAGAACCCACCCCTCTCTCCCATTCACCTCACCATCGTGGCGCGCATAATGCTTACTTGACGTTGATCCGCAGTGCTATCGAAAAAAGAAATGATAGAACGGAAAAAGATCAAGCGGGCGTTGACTGAACAAGAGATACTCGCCACAGCGAATCATCCGTTCATCGTGACTCTATACCACTCATTTCAGTCCGAGGAATATCTTTATTTCTGCATGGAGTACTGTATGGGAGGGGAATTTTTCCGCGCATTACAGACGAGACCGGGAAGGTGTCTGCCCGAGGATGGGTCCCGGTTTTACGCCGCGGAGGTAGTTGCTGCATTGGAATATCTTCAT
This sequence comes from Tricholoma matsutake, assembly GCA_026075535.2. NCBI lineage: Eukaryota > Fungi > Basidiomycota > Agaricomycetes > Agaricales > Tricholomataceae > Tricholoma > Tricholoma matsutake. The sequence goes on along the minus strand of AP026543.1, from coordinate 6,389,253 downwards.
CTTATGGGATTCATTTACCGTGATCTGAAGCCCGAAAGTACGCATTTTACTGTTGTTTTCGCTACGCTCGTTGACCGAGCTGTCGCAGATATTTTGCTTCATCAGTCGGGTCACATAATGTTGTCAGATTTTGACCTCGCAAAGCAGTCAAGTGAGCCTGCTGGGATGCCAGTGATGATACATTCAGACCAGAACGGGGTGAGTCGAGATTACATGCCTAGTGATGGACTTATTTCGAGTATATTCAGGTACCGCTTGTCGACACCATGTCGTGTACTGCGAATTTCCGAACAAATTCATTTGTTGGTACGGAAGGTAAGGAAGAATGCCACTTGCGACGCTTTGTTAATTGAAAAAATGTGGTGGGGGGGTGGGGGGTTACAGAGTATATTGCTCCGGAAGTCATCGCCGTCTATGGACATACAGCTGCCGTGGATTGGTGGACTTTGGGAATTCTTATTTACGAGATGATTGTACGTGTTGCTTACTCTTGGCTGCCACAGAGTGTTGACGTGTTATGGACTATCTGTCCTGTAGTATGCAACCACACCTTTCAAGGGGGAAGAACGAAATGACACGTTTGCTAATATCCGCCTGCTACCAGTCCATTTCCGGGATTCGCCTAGACTATCACAGTGAGTGTGTATTCCTGATTTGTTAATTGAAATGTGGATTGTGTGGCGTTGTATATGGTATGTATAGATCAGGCAAAGATTGTGTCACACGACTGTTGGACAAGAACGAGCGGACTAGATTGGGAAGCAAAAGTGGAGCTAGCGAAGTGAAGCAACACAAATGGTTTGGGAAAATCAACTGGGGGCTACTACGAAACAGTCGACCACCGGTGAGTAAAGATAACAATTGGGGAAGCAGAGGGTGACAGATTTGAATAGATCGTGCCATGTTCAAGAGAGGTAGGGAAGAGTCGGAAGATGAAGGAGTCTAATTCGTTGCATCTTGACGATCAGATGGTATTGGAAGAAGGCGAGGGGACGGACTTGTTCGGTGGATTCTCGAGTGTGACATTGCATTATGACGGAGAGTAAGTTGATGACGGGAATAGCCGAAAGAGTTTGTGTAAAAACGTAACCGAGGGAGTCGCGCGTGGGATGCGGATCCTTTATGACCCTGGATTACTAAATGGATCGAGTGCGGTTGATCATTTTAAAATGGGGTACTTTACATGTGACCCTCGGGACCTCGGCCAGGTCAGTGTCACAAAATGTAACGCGTTATACTTTGACTACTTAGCCTCCTCATCTCATTTCTTCTCTCTTCCTACTCAATGGCTGATCTATACCCTCCCTCCTACTCTTCTCGTTACAACAACAACAGAAATCCAGATTACATTTACCCTATATCCTCTCAACATTCATCTTCTAGCGCTGGTAGCTCAGATGATAACCATGATCCTCCTCAATCCCCTTCAAAGTCTTCTGATCAACAGAAATCTGAACCAAAACCACAAGCTACTTTTCTTACAAAACTTTACGCGCATGTTTCTTTATCTTATCCTTCTTTCTTCATTTTTTGACGCGTCTCCATTACTCTCAGTCTCCTCGAGCGTCCTGAAAATCACCATATGATCCGTTGGGATCCTGCAGGTGAACATATCATTGTCGAAAGACCAGAGCAACTTGCGCTCCATGTCCTACCAAGCATATACCGTCAATCCAGATTTGCGAGCTTCTCCCGCCAACTAAACGTTCGTCTCTCTCTCTCTCTTTCTCCCCACGTCTTCTTCACTTCCTTTCCAGATTTATGGTTTCATGCGTAAAGTTAACCTACGCAATGTCGATCCCGCTATTGACGATCCAGACGCCAGCACTTGGTGTATGTCCTTTCTCCAGACTCTTGCTCCCAACTCTCCCTTCATTTTTCTCCTTAGCACATCCTACCCTCAACCGACATTCCCCCCCAGAGGTTGTTGCTAATTTTAAACGTCGCGTCCCTCCACGTCTTCCCAAACCTCGAAAACGCGAACTTCAGGAGTCTCCACCCATCCCGCCTCCTCGTTCTGCCATAGGAATGGGCCCCGTCCCTCTGTCTATTCCCTCTTCCGTCGCATCTTCCCATAAGATGGGTGTTCCTGGTCGCGCTCGCGGCTTTTCCGCACCTGGCTCTTTTACCCCCCTTAGTCAGGGTGGTTCTGCTGGCTGGGGCACCAGCTATCCACGTTCCGCCCTTCCACCGCTTACCGTACCCTCAGACCCTCCGCATCTGTCCCATGGAAGCTCCTACAATCATTCTCCTCATACCTACCACCCGATCACGCCTACAGATGAAACACCACACTCGGCAGGAGGCTACAATTCAATGCCTTCCTATTCCAATTCAAACCGCGACATGATGGTTTCCTCCTCCCAGTATCCCTATCAAGAACAAAATAATTGGTCGTTTTCTCCCACAACCAATGGAAGCTCCTCAAGTCATAACGGTAGCCTCTCCTCGCTCCTAAATCCTAGCAGCAGTGGCTATTCTCGGCCAACCCCGACCATCAATACCTCTTATGGTTCTCCGTTTTCCTCCATGCCTATGCATTCTGAACATAGTAGCTCCTCTTTGTCTCCGGATAGCCGACCCAACACCGGCTACTCCATATCATCGGTCTCTTCCATCCCCCCTTACCAGGATGATCATCTCCATCACGACTACCCCCGTCCTAACTCCAGTCACCACCGTCCAATCTCCCCTCCACGTCCCCATTCCTCAAAATCTAATTACCCGACAGGTTCTCTCAGTGTTCGCCGTGCGCGTCGTCACAGCCAGGCCATGAGCCCTTACCCTAGCCCTTATGATCATTCAGAACAACAGCGTCCTTCGACATCCCCACAACCTGTCGAAGACCATCATTCTTCAGGGATGCCGCGCGTAAGGAGCATGATTCAGTTACCTTCTGTTGACCCCTACTCGTTCAACACTTCCCATGCTGACTTTGCTTATTCGGCCATCGCTCATACGCCCTCTGTCGATTCCATGAATGATGGTCAAAGCTGGAATCAGAGGAATATTCGGCCGTCGACTTCAACATCATCCATCTCGGCCGCTTCTCACGCATCATCGCAGGCAGCGACCCCGCCAATCCCAGAAAATTACCATGGAGATACGGACATAAATCGCTGTAAGTCTTTCGGCTTCTTTCCCCTATTTACACCCCCCTCGGGCTGGACTTGCTCTTTTGATTCTTTTGCGATGAGTTTTTGTCTCGCACCATATTTTATTTGGTGATAAATAAACTCACAAAGCTCCGTTTGCTGACTAGTCTTGAACAACCAGTCTCACCGGACTTTGGCTTTGTCCCAATGAACGAGCATATGCCACATCACCAGTACAACAAATCTGCTGGTGAAATGTAATGCGGGCATCTCTCTGCACGCGTGTGTTGTTTATTCTTAAACTCTTTTTGCAATCCTACGTCGTATCTGCTTTGTCTTGCACTTGTTTACTCGTGTGCTTTTTGGACAATCTGCTTGCTGCTGCTCATCGCTCTCTGGAGGGATAATAACCATTGTTCAATCTCCACGCATCTTGGAATCTGCCTTTTCCCTGTTCTTGCGATTGCGAATTAGCTCTTTCCTATCAGCTTAGCCGTCTTTCACTCGAGCTATATACCTTGCTTCTTTCGCTGTTTACCATTCAATTGATACCACCACCATTTGTAGCCACGATTGTTAGATAGTCACAAGATGTATTACTTTTTATTTTCTGCTGCAGTGAATTATTTCCCCTCGCCTGACGTACATGCGAACCCGCTTATAGCGTCCGCTTCTGTAGACTTCCGTCGAGCTTCCACGTTGATCAACGGAGAAATCTTATTTGGTGACGTGTTGGCGTGATCGAAATAGATCCAACAGAACTTCTGATCGGAAGCAAATCGATGCGATCGGTATTGATATCTATTTGTTCGCGGGGTTTAATCACGATTACCACTCTACTGGGTCTCAGGCAAACCTATTTTTTTTTTTTTTTTCATTTCAGCGGTACTTGTACGCACGTCCTGGACTCCAATGGTCCTAAATTGCCCATTTCACTGATGGTCTCTGAAATGATATGACAATGGCCTAATATAGCCCTTTCCTTTTAAAAATTATACACGTAGTCCAAGACTGGTAAAAAAAGTCCAAAGATGCAAAGATAACTAAGCACGATAGGTTATAGGTTAAAACGAGGGATGGATGGGCCCTTGAGAAAACCTGCTCCTAGTTATAACTTATTAGTGTCCATTCGCCGAACCCGGCGGCGGAAACGGTAAAACATGCTGTCCAGTGCGGAACGGCGACTCCACCATAGGCTGTACCCGTCCTGATTCAAGGTCATTTGTCTCGTCCGAGAGAAATGCGATCGTCTCTTCGTTATCACGTTCATCATCTAGCTCCTCATCAACTGCCCGTCGAGCAACAATTGACAGATAGACAAAAATGGCTATGCAAAGTATGATGCCGATCACCGTCCATAACTCCCCCAGCGTGTGTTCATGCTTTTCCGGATTCTTGGGATCGACGATATGGTGATCCTTGAATGATTGGATAGATGCACCCATGGTTGTATGTATTATGACCTTGAACAGCGAAAGGGCAGTGCAGATGGTATATGTCCGCAAAGTGAGCGTGGGAGATGCCGCCAGCAGACAATTCATCACGTTATAAGGGTAAGGCGCTAGCCGAATGAGAAAAAGTAACTTTGGGCGCCTTTCGACAGCATGGACAACGCGTTTAATTGTGGTGGTGGAGGATAGCCATCGAGAAATGGCATCGCGAAAGAATGTGCGAGACAGGAGGAATACAGTAAGCGCACCCGAGAGGGCTGCGAAATAAGAGATAATAGCGCCGGTCCATGGACCGAAAGTATAACCAGATAATGTAATGAGTGTAGAGTACAGAGGGACTGGCGCTGTAAACCCGAGGACAATTAATTATAGTTAGATGACGATAGAGGTTGATGACCCACGAAATGTTGTTATAAATATGAGAACGAACAAAACAGCAAGACCAAATTGTCTATCGCTTTGTAGCCAGTGGGACAGCTGATCGAGGCCTAAATGACAATGCTGAGAAATACGTTATTGTGATAAGATTTGGGAGATCAACACACGTGCGAAAACTTCTGTTTTGTTAAGCGCGATTGCAACGATAAAAGCAAGACTTGTTATGCCGTATAGGATTATAGGAATCCACGGTTTTATAAGATTGGCTATCCGCAGCCCACGAGGGCGCGTGTACGATGAAGATGATTGAGGAAGGGGTCTACTGAACGCTAGTGATGGAGTGGGCTGCCGCAGCAAAGGTGATGAAGATGGTGAAGACTGTCCGACCTGACTGGTATGCTCAGATCTAGGTTGGTATCGACGGTCCGTACGGGTAGAGCTCGTGGGTGATATGGCTTTCTGTTGACTGGCAGAAGGGCCTGGCAGTACCTGTCGTTGAGTGTCGCTAGGAAAGCCTATAAGGGGTGTGGCTTTCTCATCTATATCATCTGTTCTTGGACGTAACTGAATGTAGCGAAATGGCGACTGCGACTGGCGATGCTGCGTAGATGGAGAACTAGACACAGGATGAGCTGGAGAAGACGGGAAGAGTTTGAGTGCTGGAGGGCGACGATTGTGTTCCATTGGATTCCAGTCCAAGAGAGGGGAAGAACGAAAGATGAAAAAATGGCAAGAAGGAGAAAAGTTGGGAGCGGGCTAAGTCCCAGCTGATCAAATTTAGATGTCCCACGCCCGTTGCTCCGCAGCACCAGGTTCTATACCGCACGCTATCCCGCGAAACACCCGCAAAAGCACAGTTGGATGTATGTATGATAACGAATAACTTGATTTTCAACTGAAAGTTGTCGATAGTGGTAAGAGATTGTTCTTCTTACTGTGCTTCTCTAGTCCGCCATCATACCACTTGCCAAGGCGTATATCACTGCCCCGACCCCCGAAGGTGCCTCAAAAGCTCCGTGTATCATACATATGATCATTCAATTCACGCCAAGTTTTCCCATGAACTGAGCAGCTGACAGTTATTGACTCGGCACAGCAACATCATGTTCACGTTCGTCAGAGGTCGATTTGTATCCACTCTGAAACCACGATGGCGCTCGTATGGCACGAGCAACCCAAGATCCCCACATGCGCAATGGTACGCGGATATCGTGCCTGCAATGATCCCCATATTTTTGCTAGGGTCGGCTGTCTACCTCGTGTGTCTGTTCCACCTGAGTCACCTATCCATCTAACAAATCCATGTGCCAAGGGTTTGCAGCTTGCACAGCAGAAATTGTCGCATGAGAAGTATATAGAGGAAGCTTCACAGCATGTTAAAACATTGGAGGCCGAGGTTGAAGCTTTGCAGGCGGAATACATGCGCCGGCGTGAGGGCGAAGCATCCGTCCAGACACCTGGTAACAAAACGTGGCGCTGGTGGCGGTGAATTGAATGTCCTTGCAATCCGGGAACAGTCTGTCGCCAATGAGCCCTTAGGGGTATATTGAAAATCTAGCAACTCGCGAGACAATTATGTATCCACATCATAAATATCTGACGTATGATAAGCAAGAACGGATGTTTAGCTCTTAAATAGCTGTTTTGAAAAGAACGTTTTTATGGCGATCATAAAGCTTTGCAGAACTGGAAACAGTGCGGATCAGGAAGATCATGAGGCTAGAATTTCAGCAATGTACCTTAAGATAGCAGCGGAAAGCCCGGCGATGGTCTTCACTGTGTCTCTTGCACGCGTGAGGTGGAATAGATCATAGGCTGCATGACATTAGCAAGTTGCTGAACCTCTCTGTTTTTTAACGTACAAACAAATATTAAATCCATGACAAGTTTTACTTGGGATATTCGCAGCCAGTAGTTTTGCTTGTGTAGCCTAGCAAGTTCCCTCTCATCAGTCTTCGAGGCCTTGGGTGTTGATTTGGCCGTCGCGCCCGCCATGGACTCTGTATACATCCGAGATTCAACTAACAAAAGGGTTCAGTCAGAGATGTTGAATAAAACTGATGCAGTGATGCGGCATACCTTCTTGCTGAAGGTTTTCCATCATTTGCCGCTCGACACCGTTCTCTACGAGACCGACCAGTGTGGCAAGAAACCAGCACCAATCAGAAAATCGGTCTGCACGGCTTCCAATTCTCTTCCCCAAAAGGCCAATCTTGGAGAAAGTTGCCACATCGTCGGCCACAGCATGCACCAGTTCCAAAAGAACTGGGGGAGGCGCATACAGTAGGGATTGCACAAATGGCTTGGTAGTCTTCTTCCGAGCTTCAGCAGATTTCTCAGCAGAATACGGTACTGATTGTTGTGCCATGATGGTGGTCAAAGGCCCCAGCCAGTTAAACAATAGTAAGAGCTTCCTATAGAATCCAAACCAGTCAAGACGATGAGTGCGAAGGCCAAAGCACGGAGATTACCTTGTGAAAGATAGTCCAGAAGCAGTAGACTGCAGACGCTTGATTAATTCCAACTCCCAGAGTGGACGGGTAGGTCGCCTCAACACCCTACTGGCTGCTAATGAAGTATGGCAAAGGAGGTATAATCGGATAGAATATTGTATTAGTTTCTGCCATGCAGTGTGAAATGAGAATGTTCATGTAGATGAATTCGATATGAACGCACAAATGCCTTGTCCCTACCATTACTTGTTAGGAACATTTCTCTCCAGACTTCCTCCGGCCTTACTCTGCTTTGCACGACTTTCACCTCCTCCTCTTCCTCGTTGTCAGCATCCTCTCCAACACCACCGACTACCTCGTCTCTCTGCTCCTTTGTTTGATAGATGCTTGAGTCATACACGTGCGCAGTCAAGGGAGAGGATATGACTGAAGTTCTTGGCGTCCGTGGTGGATGAGACGACAGAGGATTCATTTGAAATGACGAATTGGTGTCGAATGAGGATGAATAGAAATGACCATTATGTGCAGACGACGGCTGTTGTTCGGTAGGAAAAGAGATGGACGACATGGGAATCTTCCTCTGTGAGCGTCCCCAACGTCGGTGAACACGCCTACTTGGTACACGTGGTTGTGTAAAAATAAACCAAGTACATAACAAAACAGATAACGCAAACACACTGGCACATCTTCACGATCTACTCGAAATCTGTAATGGCAAACGCGTCTGGTTTACGCTCTCCCCCACCACCTCGCTCCAATGTTACGTCCCCTCGACCCAAGTTCGATTCCGAATTACTGAAAGCGTACATGAAGAAACTGCTCTCATCCACATTTCAAAACACCTCATGGCCAGAGGCGAAAGATCGTGACCGAGTAAAGGGTTGGATCAAGGATATCGGAGAAAGAGTCAAGGAGAGGATGATTGAGATCCAACCTCTAGGCTTGTGAGTGGCATCACATAAAGGATCTGCCGTCTGAATGTCGTCTCGCTGCAGTAAGTATATCGTATTAACGCAGATAAACGAGAATTTAGGACAGGGTGGCCGGTGCGTTCTCATTCTTCGATTGCTACTCTGCCACGCTCACGACCTTGACAGTGCAGACATGGTTTGCCATTGGGAGGACACTGACGTCGTGGCTCAGGAAATGTATTCCAATGTTAGTCATTCAAATTCCTTGTCCTACAATTTTCTGACCGTGTTGGACTGGCCAAGGACACCCTAATTTCCATATGCATAGCTCTGGCCGTTTCGTGATTTATTTCAATCTGCCGCGACACACCCTCTATAATTACTACATTACGGACTGTTCCGCCTTTCGACGCTTCAGGACGCCAGGGATAGAGTGCTGTGCCAATTCTGAGACTTGTTCCTTGTCTTCGATAAAGTTCGCCGGTATATGCCTGCTTCTCGAAGATCAGACATCGGTGTCTCCACTGTTCAGATTCGCTGTCGATCCAACCACGATCAGATCGGGGGAGATTATCGTCATATTCCGGTGGTAAACTCGCAGCTACGTGGAAATAAATCATGATGTGGATTTGCTTTCATGCGGAATTTTCTGCCATGAGAGCATGAAAACAGGAACCCTGACTCTCTGATTGACTATTATGTCTTTTTTGTAACTCCGTGCAACGTTGAGCACGGGCGCTGAACAACCCACAACTAGCTTGAGGAATGTTCCTGAAATCACGTATCCTCGGGCATCGGTGGTTTGGGAATGTACTCACGGGTCGGACAGCTGTGGACTTGACGAGAATATGTATAACGCGATACATCGACTACACTCAATTATCTGTTTAGGTGCACATCCGAAAGAAGCTTCGGATTTGCACGAATTTGATTGGTGGGAACAAGCACACACGGGGAAGAGTTCCATCACAAGAAATGCTATCTTGCCGCATCTAATGATGATATCACCAGAATGCTTGCAATCTGGCCCTTACTGTGCAGTTGATCTCGTCACTAATATATAGCATGTGGGTCGCTTAGAGTATTGTTCTAGCCCTGCATTGCCACCCTAATAGTTTCTCATCTGATAGTTTCTGAGCGGTTCTGACTGGTTCTGACTAACCTGTATTCAGGGCCAACCGCTGTTTTCGACCGATCAGTGATTCATAGAAGTGACTCTTTGCTACCTGCGTCAATGCATAGCCACATCTTCTTCATGCCGGCGGCCCACGAGAATTACTCAATCATTACTGTACAATTACATCATAACAAAACATATTTATACACCAAGGTTAGGGTTAGGACTAATCAAAGTCTATAAAAAAAGACCACTCAGCCAGAGTGGCCGAAGCGGTTCAGGAAAATATTGAGACGGTGCATGAGCCGAAGCACATAGCTGAACACCCCCCTGTATGGACAAGGTCGCCGTGCAATGGGGGTCTCCCCGGCCACAAACCCACGTACTGGAAGGGGCTTGTGCCATGATCAAGGTACTTAAGTACGAAGGCTTCTTATCTTCTTCATACCCTTATATACTCAGCCATCGTGCACACGGACCATCAGACCTGTTAAGCACGTTTAGAGCCAGCTTTATAGTCTATTGTGGGCTTGTAAGTTGAGAAAGTGAGCTTTTGCGATTACCTAGTAGGCCTACAGTTGTACACTGGTCAATAACATTGATTTAAATCGGCTTCGGAACACAACGCATGTGTAAAATCAACAGATCGGACCTGACAGGCATTACTGTAGGTTCAGAGCAATATTCAGGTACACATCGGCCAGAACCCACCTTTCGTCCACCTCGATTTTCTTGCTCGATTCCCTTCCAGTCCACATCAAGATTGGTATATGATATCCACTACACATTAGTGCATTCCGAATGTTTTTACCCAAAAAATGGCGGTGAAGTGAGAAAAGAATTGTTGAATGTTCACACACATCACGAGCTTGCTCGTGTGTGGATATATCAGTGAGAAATTAGACATGTCACGTCACAAGAGATAACACCAAATCTGGAAGGTACCCTTATTCGAGACGTCAAGCCAACGTCAAGCACATCGAACCTGAAATCACAACGAAGGTCTTTTTAATCTGCCAGTAATTAGAACCTGGATCTTAAAAAATGGTGCCAAAAATGAAAACTCTGGTTCCGAAATGTTTTTCTTACATAATATTGAGACAATGAACATATATTTATGTAACCCCGAGGCCAACTAATTACATAACCGGTGTAATGTGATCTAGACTTGACATAGTTCACACATCTCCGGGCTGCACAGGCGGGGTTGACCTTTAAACCATTTGAGACAACTCGTTGAATGTTTGACATGCATGCGACATTCGGATCCATTCCATCAACTTTCGCTGCCGACTTCGGTTCGTCTGATTTATTATTTCCTTCCTTGTGATTCACTCTTCAACTTGGATGTTGGACATAATGGTCACGATGTTGACATGTTGCTAAACTGTGCATTGTCTCATCGGCAGCCCTGTTTCTCTCATGGAAAATATATTTTTAGGCGCGCAGGACACATTCCGTACAATCGTGGCCACGGGGGAAAATGCTGCGTCGCGGAGACTTCCGTACTGGCATCTCTTCAAGGAATCGGGGGCTTATGCATTTATGTTGTGTATGCCCGCTAAACCTAGCTTTGTTCTAGGGTCAAAATTTGGCCTTGTCTTCAGCCTTTGTGCGAGGACCTTGGGCCCCGCTCGTGTGACCGTATTTACGCAAGGGGGCTCCGTGTCAACTGTGGTAATGACGTGATTTATCCAAAATATCATGGCTTAACCGCATTGACCTCCACTCGACGTAGTTCTCACGGATCTACAGGCCGCAAAGCCGAGATTGGGCTTAATATCTCATCAGGACGACTTGTTGCAAAGATTTCCAACAGCAATCAATGCGACTACTCGGCTCGTCTTCAACCCCCCTAAATGCTGGACATGTGGACTCAATATTTAAACTGCATCGTGTTTCTCTCGTGGAAAATATTTTTAGGCATCCAGGATTCCGTACGATCGTGGTCATTGGCAGGGCGGGATGGTCATGATCTGAAATTTATTTTCAAGAGACACGGGGTATCACTATCTAAAGTAAACGACACTCCCTATCCCTTACTCCGGTGGCTTTAGTGCACTCATCTTTGGAGTCTCTTCAAGTAACGCTTTCGATTTGCTATGGCTGTTAAGCCCGCCAGTACTGTCCCAGGATTACATTTGGCGTTCCCTCGACCCTTTACGGGCGTTGGACTCCACTTGCGTGATCGCATTTACATGGGTCTTGATATTGATACACGCTGGTCGCTCGTATTCGTCTTTTACTTCTTAGTGGTCTATTTTGGTCTTCGGGAAGATCGTTGTGCGAAATGAAAGCAAATATCTATTCTTGAATGTGTCTTGAGCCTGCGCCGTTTTTCAACCCGGACATCCCTGAGCCTTCGGCCCTTGGGGTTGTAGCCTTATTCGGCACTTTCATTTCCGATTCAGCGAACGACTTCGGATTTCGAAAAGCCAACACATTTTCCAAATGCCTGGGATGTTCCCTGATGTTGCTTTCGCTCCGTCGTCCGGTTACCCCTTGGAAATCCCTCGATGATGATCACAGAACCGTCTGATTCTCTAGGAAACACGCCATCCGGATAATTGCATTCGCTTCTGACGATCAATTCAGCCCTGCCTAAACGCTCGCGGTCTCCCTACATTGCCCGGAACCTATGAGACTTCAAGAAACTCTTCGGGGATATAAGTATGTATTCATTCAGCCTGTCGCCGCACTATCGCATGCGGTTTACTCAATCATGGCGACCTTGAGAGATTCTCCTTTGCTTTTGTACTTCTAACGCCATATCTCCATTATCGGGTCAAGAAACCTGGGACCGACCGTCTGGCGACGCGGTTGGGGCTTTCTTGATTGTACGATTGATATCAATCTGTCAAGTAGATACCTCAAGTAAACATAAATAATATTTGTTCGCTCTTGTCCTCTGCCCTCTGGGGCCTGAGTTTCTACACGATCTGTCTAATCTAATACATTCTGGTACTGTTAGGTACTGGAGGATGTACTATTAGTAAACATCAGCGCGTGTGACATATGTATGTTTGTCAATTCTCGATTGCGCGCCTTTGCAAGATACACTCAGTGGGTGCCAGTGCGGACACATTGCACAATGATATATATCTACAACATTACACCAAGGATAAGGAAACAACAAAACTGCGTGTACAAAAGTCCGGTCCGTAGAACCGGGAGACGTGATAAGAGAGCAAACAATATATATGCTCGTCCGTTCAAGGTATGGAAAGTATAAGCATAAATGGGGATTAAAAAGGGGTTCTGTATTATCTGCGTTGAAGAAAAAGCGGAGCTTATGCTGTCAAAGTCGATATGAAGTCGTGGTGGTCTGTTGTCCGCGTGATATTGCTGGTTGCGGTGAGAAACGTCCCGATCCATGGGATCAATGATACACGCCCGTCGTCATGGGGGCTGTCCGGTGTCAATTTGAAGGAGTTGACTGATGTCAAGCCACATGCACACCGTGCATACCTGTTTCTTCAGAGAAATCCTCCCCCACCCTTAACCCCTCCATCCTTAGAGGGCTGCTAGCCGTCGTTGCCGACAGAGGACTGCTGACTGTCACCGTCCCGACAGGCCCCGCACCACGTCGCCGATGCCTTCGCTCAAGCAACGTCGCACATTCTAGGTCTAGCTCAAACCCAACTCTCGGCGTGCGCCTTGTACCAGGGCCACCCGCCTGTCTCTCTCGTTGACCACCGCGTCCTACATCCCGCTGTCCAACGGCTCCTACACCTCCTACCCCTAACGCTTCCTCTTGTTCACCTTCATCCCATTCCTCATCTTCATTCAGGCCCCCGAGGAACCCCCTGGGCCCTGCACCACCCCGGCCATTATACTTTCGTCTCCGCGCTCCCTCCTCCTCCATACGATGGACAGCATACGTGATATCAAATGCCTCCTTCAGAGTTGCCAACCCCGGACTCCGGCCTTCGTGTATTCGCCCCCCGTGCGCAGCCGAAAGAAGCGGGGAATCCAGCGGTCTTAGAGATGATCCTGACAATGGATCTTTACCATACATGAAGGGCGTAGGGGGAGGAGGTGGAGCTGCGGAAGCAGTACACCACGGATGAGCAAGGAACTCGTCAATGGTATAACGTTGTGCCGGGTCGACACAAAGCAGGTGTGTTATGAGATTCTTTGCTGTAAGAAAATTGAGTTCGGATGGTGCGATTAGCGGAGGGCACAGATCGTACCTAGAGAACTGATATCGTCCCACCAGGGACTCAAAAATGAATATTGACCACGGGCCACTTTTTCTGTGAGCACGTTGATGCTCTCATCGTAAAACGGAGGAAAGCCACACAGGAGTGTGTATAGCACACATCCGAGAGCCCACATGTCGACACTCTTGCTATACCTCTCGTCCTTCACGATCTCAGGAGCAGTATACCCCACAGTTCCACATGGAGTCATCGTCTCCTCATTCCACACAACTTTACTAAGTCCGAAGTCGGCAATCTTGACGCGGCCGATGCCGCCACCACCAACACCCGGAATGAACTCGCCCTCATCTTCTTTGTCTTCATCATAAGGCCGGCGAACGGGCGGTGGGTTTGAAGGGATGATGGGAATCCCATCAAAGAGAAGGTTCTCAGGTTTGATGTCACGATGAACAACACCACGTTCTTCATGCAGATATCGAATTCCATGAGCAACTTGGAGGATAACGTGACGAGCGAGATTTTCGCTGAAATAAGTAAGTTTGACGATTTGGTGAAACAACTCGCCGCCTTCCATCACTGTATGAAAGATGTCATTAGAGCACTGTGAATGAGCAACGCAGGTACTGACACTCTAGCACCAGGAAGTAGTGTTCTAGGGACTCGGAGAAGGATATTAGCTTGACGATGGATGGATGGTGTGTCCCTCGCATGATTTGTACCTCTGAAATGGGGTCAGCAGGAACCATTGTTTGAATGGCGCCAACATTACACACCTTTGAGGATATTGGCTCGCTGAGGAAAAAGAGAAGAAATGTAAGAAAACAATTTCCTACAGCGAGTGGATAATGAAGGAAGGAGGAACGGTCACCTCTGTCACGCGCGGCCTTTGCTTGAATTTTGGATTCAAGTGTTTTTCGCCGGCCTGACAGCGGCAAGCGCGAGCAGGAGCAGGTAGGAAAATAAGGAGGGCGAAAATGCACATCAGTTCTCTATATCTGATCGCTGGCTGACCGAGCCGAGTAGAAGGAAGATCTGACCTGAGATGCATTAAGCTCGTGCTTGCGAACTACCTTAACTGGAGCAAGGTCGGTAATCTGAAGAATACCGGAAAGGGAGTAACATACCAGCGACTTTCTTTCCAGTAGAAATGTCGATTGCTTTATATACGTTGGAGAATGCACCGCTAAGAGGGTTGAAATATCAAGGAAAATGACGACTCAAAGCTCAACTGTCACTCACTCTCCCATCTTCTCTAAGAGCTTGAAGTTTTCGAGGCCTCTGTAGGAAGGCATCTTTGAACTCGCTTTGCGTTCCTCATTGACTATCATTTCTGCAGCCTCGCGATGGCCAGGGGAGACGTCCTGTGGCTGTGATTCAGGAACTTCGGGGTGGGTGTTATGTTGAACTTGATGTGCGTGCGCTTGTTGGTTTCTAAAACCACGTTGAGAATTGGGAGAAGGCGATGGGGAAAGAGAGTTGTCTATGTAGTCGTTGTTACGAGGTTTGAGGATGTCGTTGCGAATGTTGTGGTGATTGTGATTTTTGCCATGTCTGATGAGATCTAGGAGGGGTTGGAGATCAGGATCGTTTTGGTGGGGACAGAGATTGCAAAATACTTTTGAAAGCGTCGACGACGCCAGTGCCAGTGGGCATTACAGTCTGTTCGTCGTTGAAAGCAATGGTGAAACACAATCTACCAACTACATAAGCAATAGTATCGTGACGTCACAAGTCTGCTCCACGTTTCCACTCCTAAGCTTTTCCAGCAGGCGCGTACTGAATGACGCGCTAGGCGCTTAGTAGAAGCACCACGCTGCTTCGGGGTAGTCTTAACCCATGCCCGATCGTGTAAACATCCCATGACTCAGAGATCATCATACTCATGAGACTTCACTGGACATCCAATAAAATCGTGAATTGACTGTCATCAGGTCTATAAAAAATGTACAACTTGAAAATATTTTCGTGGTCATAGGAATCCAAGGTCCAAACACTTGGAGAACAAAAATCGAATTTCGTCAACTGTGCTGAAACGTTGAAGCCTGGAAGGCACCCAGATCCGGGACACGGAACGGCCTCACTTGTTTGCATTTGCGTACGGACGGAAAACAAAGAAGCATCCTTCAAACCTAATACAATGTCGGCCATCTCCTAAATTCGGCATTTGTCGGATGGCCAATCCACTAATCCAGGGGATGATGGGGAGAGCGAATCATGAAAATGGATTGTATTGCCGTTTGTGTCTGATTCTGTTTGTGGCCCCGACCTGACGGAGGACACGTACAACAGGGAGAAAAATACACTGAGCCATACTTGACGTGGATGTGCGTAAGTCAAATCCACTCCTGTTCCCTTGGTTTGACGAGATTAATACCTTTTACGGAAAATTTAGGGGTCAGGATATTCTAGGGTGTGCTGCCTCGCGTGGATAGGTACGGCATCGGCATTTGCCAAGATAAACGATCAACGTATACTGTGCGACACGCCTGGCGCTAAGAGCCGATCAGGCGTGTAAATGAAGAAGCCGTACTGGGATGAGCGGGGTGGGAATTAAGGCCGCGAGATGGCTAAGGAGGATGCCGTCTACTGTGAACGGAAATGAAGGCACGATGGGTGAACATTTACTGTCTTTGGGTTTATTTGTGGGTCATTCCAGAGCATCAAATTCTCGATTAAGATGGCAGGCATAGGGTCCAAAGTTCAAAGCCGAGAACTGATTCACGGTTAAGCCGCGGAGCGGCCGGGGGGGGGGGTTGTCAAGGACACCAAGTAGTAAGATCTAGCCCATCCGAGCGGGTGAGGGGGGGAGGAAATAGGCGCGACGCGACGGACAAACCGTCCACATTCAATCCAGTCCTTGGCCAAAAATTACAGGCGCCTTAGATAGAAAGATCATGATCTCGGAGTATGCATGGAATCTTGATCAAGGGTGCCATGGTGCCATGGTGCAATCTGTGAGCCATTTTGAACCCCACATTAAGCGGGTATGGTGCGGGCTAGACACAAGTCCTCGTGGGCTGATCGCATGACAACCCTCTGAAGTTTCATCAACAATCGCCCGATATGAAAATTGTACATACCCAAGCGAGGATCACCGCCAAAAAAAGACGTGGAAACACGATGACTCGGAACAAATGCGGCAATAGAACAAGTCGTCTAATGCGAACGATTATCAATAAGCCGAGGGTCGCGTCATCCTTGCATCTTGCACTCCAGGGGAGATACCCAGTGGTTGTATCTGTGTTGCACGTAAGACTGAACACAAAAGTTTCGACGCGTATGCCGGCACAGGTGAGACTGATGATGCGGGCTAGGCTTAGTGTTCAGTTATGGGAGATGGCTGCTACTATTACTGTGGCGAGGAGTGTTCGAATTTCACGTCCACGTGAAGTAAGCCAGGATATTGAGCCACTTATGAGAATCTTTAGAATCTTTGGTAAAATGCTTCGAGAATGGTTCAACCGTCGGGCAGAGCAATTCCTCAGCGTGAACTCCTTCCGAGTCGCTCACCAGAAGTTCATTCAAGGCATCATAGAACTTTTTAGTTTCCCACGGACCCTTTTAGCTGACCTTCACTTGTAAGTTATGAGTGGCCTTGCCGATGAGCTTCTTGCCGATCTAGATGGTCTCTCCGACGGCGGAGAAGACTACCAGGAAGAACATGAGATCAACAATGCATCTCCCACCAATGCGTCTTCAAATAGCCTCAAACGCAAAGCAGAAAACTTGCGCTCCGACGATGAAATGTCCGACAATGGGGTGCAGGAAGGAGAGGTCGATCAGCAAGAGATAGGAGGCCTGGTGCTTGAGGGAGGTGTGAAGCCTGCTGAGGAGTTGGACGCGGAGGAGGTCCAGAGGATGGATCTTGGCGGCATCGCAGACGTGAGTAAGGTCGCTAAGCTGGAAGGTAGCAAGAAGATGGTCGATATCCTCAAGGTGTCCTGCATGTCAAACATATAACGCTATGTTCTGCTTACTTCGAAGACAGGAAATTGAAAAGTATCAAGCCAACCCGAGCACAGCGGCGGCAATGGCCCTCCCTGCACATATGAACCCTGAGTATAACCTCATCGTGCAAGCTAACAATCTTTCTGTGGATGTCGACAACGAAATTCTCGTCGTGCACAAGGCATTTCAGTCTTACCTGCATCCTACGATTTAAGGTATTGACTTTTTTCTTCTTGATTGTTGACGTTTAGTTCATCCGAGACCATTATGCTCCCAAGTTTCCCGAACTCGAACAACTGGTGACTGATCCTTCCATGTTCATTCGGTCCGTAAGGTCGCTTGCCAATAACGAGGTATAGTCAATCATCCGTATATCATAAACCGATACTCAGACCGCTCCTAGGACCTTACCAAAGTTGATCTTACTGGAGTGCTCCCGCCGGCTATTATCATGAGTGTCGTTGTTACTGCAACCACGACAACTGGGAAACAACTGTCAGACGCTGATTGGGCTGCTGTAGAGCGTGCTTGTGACCTTGCAGATCGGCTAGAGGAGGCTCGTAAAAAGGTAAGTTGTGCTTCCAGCTTCGTTTTCCCATTCATAACATGTTATTCAGATATTCATGTATGTCAGCTCAAGAATGAATGTGCTTGCTCCCAATCTATCAGCAATTGTTGGTACTACAACAGCTGCCAAACTTCTGGGGGTTGCTGGTGGACTCGCCGGACTTGCAAAGATGCCTTCGTGTAATGTTCATGTAAGCACAGAAATTGCACGTTCTTTCTTATGGGCATTAACTGTTAAACCAGTTACTAGGCGCACAACGAAAGATAGCGGCTGGGTTCTCCTCTGTAACCCAACGTCGGCACACTGGCTTCATTTTCCAATCTGAACTGGTTTCTCAAACACCGCCAGAGTATCAGTTGAAGGTCCAACGGACCGTAGGGTCCAAGGCAGTTCTAGCTGCTCGCATGGACTTGGAGCGACAGCGTCGGGATGGTGAGGTCGTTTTTGTACGTTGGACAGAGTCTGAGGCTGATGAAATACATTGCTGTTAGGAACCTATGGCGAAGGTCTTCGTGACAAAATCGAAAAACATATCGACAGACTCGCTGCCCCTCCTCCATCTAAAGTTGTCAAGGCACTGCCGATCCCGAACGACGGTCCAAAAAAGCGCCGAGGAGGAAAACGGTGTGTCGCTCTTCAAGGTTCATACTGTTCCCGATCTTATTTAGTTCTTTTAGCGCGCGGAAAGCCAAGGAAGCCTATGCTCAGACGGAGTTGCGGAAACTTCAAAATCGCATGTCGTTCGGTGAGGCAGAACAGGAGGTGGGTGCCTTCGACCAAACGAAGGGAATGGGCATGATCGGTATTGGAACGGGTAAAGTCAGAGCTGGCTTGGGAGAGGAGAAGACTCGAGGTTCGTTTTTCTCTCTATCGCTGGTGTATCTCAACTCACGAGGATTGTCAGCCAAAATGTCGAAGGCAAACAAGCTACGAACCGCAGCGATCACACGCTCGGCTCAGCTCGGTGGAACGCAGACTTCTGGTACAGCTACCTCACTGAGTGTTACCCCAGCTCAAGGTATGATCTTTGGGGTTTCTTTTGGAGGGTACAAAATCTGACCTGTCTTCCAGGATTCGAGCTAACCAACCGAGCTGCTGCTGCACAACGAGTGAAGGAGGCAAACGAACGATGGTTTGCTGCTGGAAATTTCTCTTTTGTTGGTCAGAAAGGAACGTAGTCCTTGGACCTTGTTGATAATGTCCGTAACATTCCGTCTCGGATAAACGTATGTGCATGGGATAATAAGATTACAAAATGGTACGGGAGATAATGTCAATAGAGATGCAGTGGTAGAGTAACAGAAATGTCAAACCCAAAGAACTTTCAGTATACTACGCTTGCCCAGGATGAGCAGTGGCTACTGTCTCCCCCGTCACTACGCTCTGGGATACATCGATGTAGCCTTGTTGTTTGGGGTTTGTCATGGAATTTCGCTTGGACTGGTAATCGCGGATAGCCGAACGGATTGCATCCTCGGCCAGCACTAGACACGAGTCAACAAGTCAGTGACAAACCAGAGCAAGAAGCATGTCGTCAACCCACTTGAACAGTGCAACTTCACGGGAGGAAGGCATAGCTCCTTCGCAATCTCCGTATTTTTGATTTTTCCTGCCTCCTCCAATGACAAGCCCTTAACACGCTCTGTCATGTACGAGCTGGATGCGATGGCACTACCGCAACCAAACGTCTTAAACTTCACGTCAGAAATAATACCGTGCTCGTTCACGCGGATTTGGAGTTTCATGACGTCTCCGCAGCTGCAAATGGAACATGCATGAAGTCAACTCTACAAGAAGAATAGTGAGTGGCTACATACGCAGGAGCTCCTACGAGACCTGTGCCAACATCGATGTCACCTTTTGGAAGGGAACCAACCTGGATTGGAGGGGAAAAGGCGTTATCAGATAAGGGTAGTCCAGAGTTGAAAAAACAGTGATGTTTACATTTCTAGGTTTTTCATAATGTGAAATCACATTCTCGTGATATCCACGAACAACTACTGGTCGTATTGTCGACCTTGATACAGATTGACGAGCAGCATTCAACACAGACTTTGTAGCGGCTGAGTGGAGCATGTTGTTGAAGTAAAGAAAGGAGAGCCTGAGAGCGAAGGCAATGGGTGTCGGCTTTGTCACACGAGGGGAGCGGAGTATGAATTTCGCACTTGCTTCGGAGTCCCGTCGCAGCATCCTCATGTCACGTCCGGCCGAAAATCTACCTGCCACTGCACGCGCGATTGCCCTCCTCCTTTCATCAACGCCTGCAGTTCAGGATGCCCAACCAGGCGTTCTACACCAATTACTCGAATTCTCTCAACGTTACACAACCCAGGTGCTTTCGGATGCCAGTGTATATGCCGAGCATGGGGGTCGATCAGGTAAAATTGAAATGGATGATGTTGTGCTAGCCGTTCAAGCTCGTGTTGGTTGGGAATTTGGTGGACGTGTTCCGAAAGAGGTATGTGATTCGTGCACTGAAGCTAGATCACGATTAACACTGGACACAGTACATACTTTCCTTAGCTACACAGGTAAACGCAACACCACTTCCTGCAGTTCCAGAGGTATTCGGGGTTCGCATGCCCCCACCATCTGACTGTCTCACATCTATCGACTTTGATCTTGTTACAAGCAAACCACCTCAAAGCGTCAAGCTTTATGACGAAGAAGTTGAAGAAATTGAAGAATCCGAGTCTGAGGAAGAGGAAGAGGATGAAGACATGGAGCCTACTGCCATCTCCCAGCCTTCCGGTGTACCACCTTCTGCTACTTCGATGGTTGTGGATGCAGTAGCCAGGGAGGAAGCACCATTCCCCATCAGTGCCATTGCGACGTCGTCTGATATCCGTATGATTGGTCCTCCAGTTACTGGATCTGGCCAACCCCCATCTGAAGGGAGTGATGTAGCAGAGGAGGAAGAAGGCCTGTTTGCCGGCGGAGACGATGAAGAAGAGGAAAGTGATGCTATGGAAGAAGTGCAGACAGCATCCGGTGCTCTGGAAAGTAAGTCAGGGGAAGAGAGTAAAGCATCGAATGGTGTAGAACGAATGTTGGTAGAAGAGGACAATTATGATGATGATTAGACATAGCTTTTGTATCTAATAGCTGTTGTAGACACGTGTCAAAGGATAACTTAACACTAAATTTTACCATACAACGTTAGATACCGTTGTGCAAACGCTATCAAGACGATGATCAAGGTCAAAAGAATGAACAACAGCGGTCCCCAAGCTGTAGTTGGAATATATATTAGTTTCTGTTGTCATGACTGGGCAAGTCAACGTACACCATCCTCCTGTAGTTTGAGGTACACTGACGATGCGGACAGAATGATCTGCGCTGCCGGAGACCAGCAGCGTAGACGTGGGGTTGAATGTGATGGTGGTCAGAGGGAACTCATGAGCCTTGAGTATTGCTAGAAGGGACTGAGCAAGGCATGAGCTATTATGGACCTAGTGAGAGGGAGTGGCTTACACTGAAACTTGTCGTATCCAAAAGCCCAATACTCAAATCCGAAGATCCAAATCCTATAAGCCTACCATCGTCGCTGTACATACATTGAATACGAAGATGATGTGGCATGACGCGAGCATACCTGACGTCGACGCATGTTATCTGTCGATCGCCTACTTTTCTCGTTTTTTCGACTGTCCAAGTATCTGTATTCCACTTGCACACAAAAGCCTGCCGTGGAGTAGTTTTAGATTTTCGTGACCGTGGCGACGAGGTGTTGACCACTGTGTATATGATCTTACTATCCAGAGGGTGGTATCTGCCAAAGAAGACGTCAGTTATCGATGATGAGCCCAGGTTGACACCCATTCACCTCACTGCACGGAATGTGCCTCCTGCTGCAGCCCCTAAAGTCGCAGGGAGTTCTATTGTTTTCATCAGTTCGAGGTGCAAAGAGGTTTGGCGAGTTGCTGATTTTCCCTTCTTTGCTTTGCTTTTTCCTTTCCCCTTCTGTGATGGGATTGAACTACCCATTGGCAACGCATAAACTAGTAGGTTGATTGTCGTTGCGATAACAAGCTAAAAGTCATTCAAGAAGAGGAATATGGATGATGAACATAGAACTCACTGTTGTTGCAGAAAATGTAGCATCATAAATTTCTTTGTCCAGATGGATTGGCTCCGCAACTGGAGTCAATGAAGGAAATGACAGCAGTGAGAACTAGACCAGTGGTTTCAGCAATTCGACATACAAACAGAGGGTAGACATGCGTACATCATGACTGCTGGCAACCGCCAACATTGAACCATCTGGGGACAGTACAGTGACTTTCTGCGTCTCGATCAGCAAATATCTTGTAGGAGGTCAATATGGAAGGAACCTGGTAGTCTTCAATGTCATCAGGCGGTATGGTCCCTTTAGTGTTTAGCAGCTCAAGCCTTGACAAGTCACACGTGATTATTGGAGGAAAACGAGGTTGATTAACAACGCACTTCTGGTCTTCGACGCTGAAAACACGACAGTTTTCGTTTTGACCCTTTTCGATTTTCTCCATTGTACTGTTTACACCGCAGATGATAGAACTGGTCTGGTATATACCTTTCATTGTGCTTGCTGAAAGAAAACTTTGTGCTCAAACCTTGGTGTGCGAAGCCATGCTCATGGGAGCATCTTCACCATTCGCCAGCTCCAGTTCGTCCAAAAGCTGAAGAGACCTGTCATCACCAACATGGTATAATCTCTGAATATTGTTTCAGAACTAGCATCTCAGTTGCAAGGATGTAACATGTAACAAGAACTTGCCAGTTTATTTTTTATTCCAGTTCTTGAGGCCCCACCCCCGCCTCCAAGCACGAGCATATTTGGCGATAAGAACGATGATGAGAAGACAGGAAAGGCTGGTAATGCATGGGAAGTATGGCGGGCACGCATCTCGAGGTTGAAGTCAAGGGCGCGTACTACGAATATCACGTGCCTCTTAGAACCGGGGAACGCTTTTTATTACCTGGTTATACTGAACAGGGTCAGGAGTTGCCTGCCAGATCACAGGTGGCGGGGATGTCTCCTACCTCACCTCAAGCTCGAGGCTTCCGGTTGCTCGCGGCCATGTCACAGGTACAGCTGGAAAGAATGGACAATCCTCTAACAGTTACAACGGCGACTTTCATCGGGATAGTGGTCGCCATCACTGGGAATGTCCTTATATCCCTTGCTCTTAATCTACAGAAACTGGCACACAAACGCATTGAGGCAAAGACCTTGGCTCGCCAAAAGCCGTCCCGCCAAAATGGCAAAGTTGATGATGGCCCGTCGAAAGGCAGACGTGAGCGCACCTCGGAGGGGGGAAGTCTGGATCAGAATGATGAAAACCGCTTACAGAGACATCCTGAGGAAAACAGCCGCAATAACAATACTGCCGAAACTCAGTCGCTGTTATCTTTCCTCAATACCAGTTCGTCACCTATATTGGAATACGGAGCTACGTTGCATGAGCAACATAATTTCTCGGAACGACCATCCTCGACTCCTAGCAATAAAACTACTTTGGCATCCCAACGTCTCCCTTCTGCAGCTGATGATGTACAGTCACACGACATAGCGACATTACCTGTTGACACTCTGTCCGAGGAATCTGCCTTGAATCAACAGGCTTCTACGCAGAAATTATCTATGGAGAGAGTGGACCTGGTGGAGGAAAGTAACGAGACCGAATATCTCAGATCAAAACTGTGGTATGTATTATCTCCCCCTAGCACTTTTTATTGTGCCATAGCTATAAGTATGACATTCAGGTGGCTAGGTTTCTTGCTCATGAACGTCGGCGAAATAGGCAACTTTATATCTTACGCATGGGCTCCAGCATCTGTCGTTGCCCCTCTAGGAACCGTGAGGCAGTCCATTTCTCTACTCATATGACTCACATCGTGTTATTGCAGTTTGCCCTCATAGCTAACTGTGTCTTTGCGCCTGTTATTCTGGGGGAACATTTCCGCAAGGTACAGAACACGGTTCATTTTACGGCCAAGTATTGACTTGTTTAAAGCGCGATCTTTTCGGGATTATTATTGCAATCATTGGGGCCGTAACGGTCGTGCTCGCTTCGAATGCCGCTGACGTTCGGCTCGATCCTGATGCACTCATCCGGGCAATCCGTCAGACAGCATTTATTGTCTTTTCTGGCATCTACGTCGGAGGAGCAATTATCCTGGCTATCCTGTCGCATACGAGTATTGGTAGACGATGGGTATTTGTGGATGTTGGCTTATGCGCCCTCTTCGGTTTGCAATCGTTTGTCCGTGCGCTCCCCGATGAGTGTCTGAATATCTGTTAGGCGGCTTTACTGTCTTGTCAACCAAGGCAATCTCGACGCTACTGACGATGCAATGGATTGATATGTTCACAAAGTGGATCACTTATCCCGTGCTCGTGGTATATCTTCCACTATGTTCTTTTCCTTTACCCTGAGCCTTGGATAGGTACTTGTCTTCACTGGTGTAGGTCAAATCAGATATGTCAACAGGGCCTTGATCCGGTTTGATAGCAAAGTACGCAACTGTTTTCACGCCACCAATTGTCTTCTGATCTCAGGTGCATTTCACATTCAGGTCGTTATCCCTGTGCAATTCGTTTTATTTACACTCTCGGCCATCATCGGTTCAGCAATTTTGTATGGAGATTTCAGAAAGGCAACTTTCCATCAGATTTTGACCTTCCTCTATGGTTGCGCTGCCACGTTTCTTGGAGTATTTATCATCGCATGGGCACCCTCGTCAGCCGACGATGACGAGGAGGAAGTTGAGCAGGGAGATGTTTCCTCACCTGCACCGCAATCTATCCTTGGCCGCGGAAGTATAGGTAGAAGGAAGCAAGCCACGCTTATTCTTCCCAGCGGCGTGAAAGATTCGCCCACTGTAAGACACCAACACAGTATTAACCTCATCGGTTTGTCCCCAGCTCAGGTAAGTAACCAATTGCATGAAAAACATCCACCCTTCAACAGATTTTTTCATTAGCATCTTCTACTAGTACACACACCTCCTCGAGATGTCCCCATCCAATTTCGAGATAGAGGAAGGGACCGGGATGTTGAGAGGGAGTTGAGGACGCCTGACTCTGCGGGCAGGAGAAGGACCATAAGCTTGTTCACAGATCACCCGCCAGGGAGCGGTAGTCCTAATCGTACGCGAGATAGCAGCGTTGGAGGAAGACCAAGGAATGGTACAGGTGCCCCCATCGGGAGTTTTGATCAGGAGGGTAGTTACTCGAACGCCCATGCATAAGACTAAGCCCTTGTATTTAGTTGTGCATACCTATCTATCTACGTGCTTAGAAATGCGACGAGAAGACAAGTTCGATGACGTTTACAGTAATTACAATTTGATATCTGCCGACGTCGGTTAAAGCCCCACGCTGAAAGTCAAATGTGATTAGGCTCGTAAATTAGACGTAGTCCAAGTTCACCAAATCAGGTTTGAGGGGTGTTAAAAGCGCCATCTAGGCCTTGAATCTTCGGGTGATCCGCGATATTCGCCTGCGCTTCATAGACTGTGATGATCGGGTGTTTTTTACGCTGCAACTACAATCAGACTCGTCGCAATTAACGATTGAAATGACGACACGCACCTTCGTCCAATGCCCCAAAAATCCAACATAGTAAATCTGGGTGGCTTCTGCTCCTTGCGAAGCAGGGAAGAACAGTGTAATAGAAGATACGTTGGAGAATTTGTTTGTCCTATTCCATATTAATAATAACGGGTAGCACCATAAGCTAGAAGACTCACTTCACTGCATATTCGCCTACTTCCCGTCCTTGCGCCACGTCAAATTCTTGCGTCGGATCTTTGTCGGCGACATCTTCAAAATCGAGACTGGGTTCGTTGGCATACTGAATGGTACGATGTGATGATTAGTCACTCTCAAAATACTTATCTGGAACATCATTACCAAAACGACCTTCGAAGGTGTCTGGTCTCCAGGTCCAGTTTTCAACAGAAGAGACCGTAATCTTACAGAGCCCGTGAAAGGCACACGAATGATGCTAATCAGCAGAAATGAAACTAAGCTGGTGTCTGGTCCTGGAAATACGTACATCTGGTCATCTGCGTCGGATTCCAGTGACTATCGCATACTGGTAAAAAGTCGACTGAGCGCCATGTTACCAACCAACCTTCGTTTCGTCCAATCGTTCATGCCACGGTTTTATGGCCGTAGAGCCTTCTTGGACGGTATTTAGCGCAACGACGTTGGAGCGATCGATGTAGATATACAAGTTGTCCTGGGGTCCAACATCGGATGTATGGTCATGGTCATGAGTTTCATGACTACAGTTATTGTCATGTTGGTGGGGCATTGTCCTTCACAAGAAATAACCAGAAAGCTGTCACAGAAATGAGCACATAACAACAAATACATACAAATAAAGCAGCGGTATAAAGGCCAAGGCCACAAACTACGACTCCTGCTTTGTTTCTCCTACAGTTTCGTGAGTAATCTTCCCATTTTGTGTTATGATGTTGTCTTTTGTAATTTGCGTTCGATTTTCATTTGCCTTTCCAAGGGATCACCCGCCAGTGCATCCTGGGTTGATGGAATGAGACAAACATTCTTTGCCTGATCACCTCTCTCGCACCTCGCAGTCATACCTGTACTGATACAATCCCAGCGCAATATCTAGGTCCTGTGTTCGAGTTGGCTGGACGTGAGGCGAACTCTGTCCTATACCAAGTGTATTACTTAAGATCACAATCAGTATAGTTTGCAATTGCTTTCTGACCTCATCATTATGGAAATCTCCAGCGCACCAGTTCCAAGCGCTGAGCCCTTGGGAGAATTGAATCCCCAGAACCTGGCGGAGGGACAGCCCACTTGCAAAGTTTTTAAGCCTCCAAGTGACACTTCCGCAGCTTTTGCGCGTGAGTACGTTTGTGATAGCCCCGTTTTACCCACAGACCATGTTTATGTCGCAGTCGATTTACCAGATGATTACTTTCAACCAACTGCCGCAGATCTCAAGGCTGTTCAACACACATTATCGGCACGAACTCAAGCACTCGTGAATGCTCCATTGCAATTACGTACAGTGCGGGAGGCTAATGAGAAGGCCAAACTGGATAGATGGCCGAACGTAAGTCTTGCATGGCGATCAGGTCTGATTGGCTTCATTAGTTCTCAAGACTACGATACGAGTGAGGTTTACGGATCGCACTCAATTGGAATATGTCTTTCCTTCCACCGATAAGATCAGATCCGTGTACGCTTTCGTGAGGGGTTGTTTGAGAGAAGATGTAAAGCCAATCAAGTTCATTCTCTGTGTGTTCATCTCATTTTTTTCTCATATATTCCACGACTTTACTCACTCTGCTAAGATCAAACACCTCCAAAACGGGACTTGAAGGTTTCGGACCCAAAAGTCAGGGATCTCACTCTTGCGGAATTGCACCTAGCTCCGTCCTCTGTGCTTCTCTTGAGATTTGAAGACAAAGCACTTAATGGTATGTCCATCTCTCTGGAATGATGTGCTGTCTAAAATCATTTAGCGTCTAATGTCACCGCTCCACTCGTGTCGTCTATCCTTTCCAAGGCGATTGACCTGCCTGCACCCCCGCAATACAATGTTTCATCAACTTCCGAGCGCCAAACATCTTCAGCTTCAGCCTCATCTTCAACAGTATCGAATGATGGACAGAAGAAAATACCGAAGTGGTTGAAAATGGGCTTGAGTAAGCTTGGTTCAACTTCGTACCTTGGCTGCAGTCCATTGATATACATTACAGAGAAGTGAACATCGCAAATGGATATATTATAGAGAATGTGTCGGCTACTGTGCATCTACACGATTGTAAGAACCATCCACCGTGTCAGTACAGACTGACTGTACAATTTCATGAATTGTATCATTAACAACCTCTTTTACGCTGTTCGTTCTTTCCTCCAACTCCAACTGCCTTGCGGACTAAAATAGATGTTACCTCCGCTCGCGACCAAGGTGACCCGACGTTGCGCAGGGGCCGTCTGAATACGTGGAAACTTGAAACCGATGCCTCGAGGCAAATATAAGTTGCAATACGCATGGATTGTAACGACATAGTGATGGGACTGCATAATTCCGCCGAAGGCGATGGCAGTTAGCGATGGCAGTTTCAAGTTCAACCGTCGTAGT
The DNA here is from genome assembly GCA_026075535.2 of Tricholoma matsutake. NCBI lineage: Eukaryota > Fungi > Basidiomycota > Agaricomycetes > Agaricales > Tricholomataceae > Tricholoma > Tricholoma matsutake. Next base: position 6,361,057 of record AP026543.1, on the reverse strand, counting down.
GTCACACCAAGGTTTAGTCATTGAGTTCTTTCCAGCCGGTGTTCAAATGTTCAACGTTCATGTGTCACTATAGGACCGGACGTCTACGCACGTTGTAATACCTGGCCGAGGTCAGAATATCTATCATTCTTCCGAGGCTTCCCACTGTTGCGTTGTCAATATCTGCATCTCTTTGTCCCTGATTCTGCCATTTTGAAGGTGCCAGCGAACATTTAACTCGTATAAGCAGAAACAATTTAGAAGATACGTTGCTCTGGGTAAGTCACGTCGCGGGCGTGCACTTCTCCGAAGCTCTTCTCGCTTCCGTCGTGACATCATTTCAGTTATGTGCACTTCGATAGCAACGACCTCGAGTAGGTTTTTACATAGCCTCTTTGCTCTTCCTTCAGAACTTGCAAATTATGTCACTCGATCACTCGATTACGGTGCGCCAGGAGTGCCAGGCAGGATTTCAAGATACTCGATCCCTCGGACGTTGCACTCGGGGCACCACTGTCGCCATGAAGCCTGAAAGTAGTCTTCTGTAGTCTTTGGTTCTTCTGCGTTCCGGCCATCAATACTGGGTTCTTTCTCTTGTGCCTATTATCAAGCGACGATCCCGCACTTGCATTTTTCCATGTATTACGATTCCTTACTCGTTTCTCGAATTATGTACACTATCAGAAGCTGTATGATTGCTCCGGTGACCGGTTGTTCCTTCGAAGCTCGAAGCTGAGTGCTCTTCAACCCACCTCGATGACAGCTTATTCCGCTTGTAGACCCGGAGTTGATAAGTTTTACATATTTTTCAAGGTGGTCGACACCAGCCCACCCTGCATTATCTGCCCTGAGCGTGCTCCCTTGCTTTCCTGCACCTGAAAGCATGATACTTTGTACGAAACTCACGTTTGCATCTCCGTCCTTAAGGCTGTCAAAATAGCAACTCTTCTTATCGGCCGCATGTCAGGCACATTTCTTCCTGAAAGTGAAAGGAAGCTATTGTCCCTACTTCACTTGACAGTTTCATACAGGTTCTTCGAGTGCCGGTGCTGTTGAGCCACGGACGAACATATATCAGTCCGTCGTTTCACAATACCAATGTCCACGGATATCATAGGAAGACCTTGCGGGGGTCTGCTTATCTAGGTTGTGTGCAATGAGTCTCGTCCACTATTACCCTCATGGCCCAGCTCGCGTTCTACGGCACCTATGGCCTTACGCTCGGCGTTATCATTGTCTCTTTGACGACAGTATACCGCTTATTTCTGCACAGACTTCGAGTCTTTCCTGGTCCCTGCTTGGCCGCTATCACGTCTCTGTACAAGACGTATTATGAGGTTTTCAAAGGAGGGGAACTCCTACAACATCTCATAGAACTCCATGCAATATATGGTGTGTTACGTCTTTTCGTGCCCTGCTTAGCATCACATTCTCTCTATTCAGGCCCAGTGATTAGGATTGCACCCAACGAAGTAAGTCCATTGATGATCGTTTTTTCTGCGTATTTATCAGCTGTAACTAGCTCCATTTCAACCACTACACCGCCTATGCAGACATTTATGCTGTTAGATCGCGATTCACGAAAGAACCCGAATTTTATCAGTCCTTTGGCGTAGACTGCTCGACGTTTGGAGCGATCCATCCCCAGGATTCTAGGTCACGAAGAAACATGTTAAATATCCTATTTTCTAAGCGTGCTGTGCTGAATATCGAACCTATTATCCAGGAAAAAGTATCTCTTCCACGCTTTATGTCCGTGACAATACTGAAACCCGTCATAGGTTAGAAAACTAGTGTTTCGTCTAGCGGAACACCATGACCAACAGCCAGCTAATATGTTTCTCGCCTTCCGTTGCACTTCCATGGATATCATTGCAACTTACTGTTTCGCGAGATGCGACAATTCCCTCGATGCAACAAACTTTCATGACCCTCTCCTTATGACCATGCAAAGTACAATCCCATTCTTTTGGTTGATAAAGTTCTTCTCCTTCCTCATCCCACTCGTTGCGGTTTTGCCCGAAAAAATCTTCATCTCATTCAATTCGCCGTTCCTGGCGTTCATTAGGCTCAGGAACATAATCACTAATCAAATTGACCGGATTTTAAGCGATCGAAGCTTCTTCGACACCACGCAGAACTGGACTATCTATCATCATCTCTTGGGTGCACGCGTCGGCAAAGACGGCCCTTCAACCTCTTCTAGACGCGATCTCTTTGAGGAAGCCCTTTCGCTGCTGCAAGCTGGAAGTGACACTGTAGGCAACACCTGTACCCTCGGGACGTTTTACATCCTTAATGACCCAGATGTTCACTCGAGACTTTTCGACGAGTTACAGGAGGTCTGGCCGGACAGGAATATGCAAGCTGAGTACACTATGTTGGAGAAACTACCGTACCTGGTAAGGGGTGCCTATCGTCCGCAGTCAAACATCGGGATTGACCGACTGCTTACAGACCGCAGTCATCAAAGAGTCCCTCAGAATGTCACATGGGATAGTGACACCTTTGCCTCGAATTGTCGGACCTACGGACGCAGACATTGCAGGCCACGACGTCCCGGCTGGGGTCTGTGTATTCTCATTAACGTCTCGTCACTATCTAACTAGACTGTTGTTGGAGTCAGCGCCATATGTCTTCACAACGACGAAACTATCTTCCCTGACCCCCTCAAGTTCTCTCCCGAACGTTGGATGCAACCGAACTCAAGAGAATTAGAAAAATATCTGGTTCCCTTCTCAAAGGGACCAAGAATGTGCCTTGGTATCAAGTTCGTCACAGTCACACCGTCGCCAATATTAAACTGACCAGCTACTGTAATACTGCAGTCTCGCCTGGTGCGAGTTGTACCTCATTTTTGGTAATATATTCAGGAGGTTAGATATGGAAATACATAACACGACGTATGTTTGCAACTCAATTGCTTTCTCGTTCATATGACTGTGATGCATCTCTTAGGACTGAAGACTTCAGGAGATTCAAGGATTTTTTCATTCCCATTCACCAAGGAAGACAATTCCACGTTCTTGCGAAGGAAAGGACACTTTGACTCGAGTATTCTGTATACTCAATTCCATTAAGGATTTACATATATGACCAAACACTCATATTATTCGGTGCTTGATCCGAGGAGGGCTATCATGTGTCCGTACGGTATGCCTGTGAGGATATTACGCTGTCATCAAAGATAGGAGTGTAGTCTCAGACTCTTTGAGAAATTGGATTTCTGACTATCTTCGAATTCAGCTCATGCTCTTTGAGAAGACAAGCTCAGACCTACTAGCAACGTTTAGAGCTCTGATGAAGTGTCGGCATGTCTTCAGGCGCATGACACATGTCTCTATTGATATAGAGCGATCATCTCACTTATCGACAAGTACTTGCTGATGACGTGAAGAAAGTATTCCCTGCTCCTTCTCTTAATTATCGAGGATTCTGAGCTAGTTCGTTATGGAGCGAACCTTACAGTTGAAATGTCTGTCTGATTCCCTGTTCTCAAAAATCTACATAATGTAGGAATGGGCAGAAAAAGTTACTCATTGGACGAGCCCTTTTCTATCTGCGAGGCCCCATGAAAGGGCTGGTCCCAATAACAAGTTGACTCGTGCTGGGCGCGGAGGCACGTACGGCTAATTGAACAATCTCGGCATCACGATCAGTCTCAACAAAATCAACTGATTCCTACACAGATAATAGATAGAAAACTGAGGATCACTGCCCTGAAGGTGGTCGACTCAATGATATTTCTAGTTTTGTTGCCAGCTGGGTTATTTCCTTCTCTAGTTCAGTTATTCTGGTCTGTCTATACAAATTGTAAGGATCCGCAAGCTAAAGGAGACCAGTTTTGACGTACTCGAGATTTGACCGCTCTCCAAACTCAAATACTTGCGAAAAGCCGAGTCCTTGCGTACTCTCAGCAAGTTTGTCTTTCCGATGTCTTTCCTTCTCCAGCAGTGCTTTCAAGCTAGGCATCACACGCGCATATTCTCTTTCCAGCTAAATATTTGATCAGTACCCCGTTGGACAAAGAAATCGGAAGACATACTAGTCGAGTCCGGGCGACCAAAGATCCCTCATCATATTTCCCAGAGCCTGATATTTCTTCACTCATCCGCTTGAGCTCTTCAAACCATTTAGTCTCATTCTCGCTCAGCTCAGGAGAAGCCTTCTCCATCAACCCCTGTAGCATCCGGTCCAGTCTCCGTAGTAAAACTTTCTGCTCGTTTTGTATCCTTTCCCAACGAGCTTCACCAGCAACGCGTGCAGGGCCTTTCAGTCGTTCAACTACAGCCTGCATCTCCCGACACTTGGCAGACACCTTCGCGAGCTCTTGCCTCTGCAGCATCGTACGATTTTCCGCAGCCCAATATGCCAGCTGAATTTCTTGAATCTGGGAGGTTATTTCTGCCACAATTGTCCCGATGTATCTTAACGTGTCTGGTGTCAGCTTGAAGTCAGGATTCATTGGACCGAAGCTTGAAGGAGGAAGGGAAAGCCGAGGATTGGATGGCAAGCCAGAAGACCGAGACAAAGCCGGGGGTGGTTTGTATGGGTCAGTCTCTAGGAGTGACACATATCCTGATGGGCCCTCAGCCATTAACCATTTTCTTTTTATCTTCGCTTGGTCTCCATCCTTGTCAGGGGCGGAGAGTAGGTTGGGCTGTGAGCCGGGAGACTCTGATCGAAGGTTTAAGGGGAAAGAGGTAAACCGCATGGCCGATGTGAGGATGAAAATGCTATATGCTAGATAGATATCGTTAGGGATGGTGATTGCCACAACTGGATTGGAACATCTGTCAAGCAACAGGTGTCGTATTCATCAATAGTAGTTATACAGCCCAGAATGAATGAAAATACCTTCGTTCAAATGAGAAGGTAGTCAAAATTGGGTGCACAGAGGTTCCAGCAGAATTTTGGACTCCTGCATCAAGGGATGTGTCGTCCTCGGTCCGAACAGCAACGGCAAGACACTGCAAGAGAGGTCCAATATCGAGGGTATGCACTCCGAATGCATGATATACATAAACTGTATCGTCATGTATTGGGTCTGCGAGGAAGACTGGGTGATTTCCCTGAAGAAGATCAAGGGGTGGGTCACCGGGCGAGCCCGATATTTGCGCAAGCGTAGATACGAGTCCAAGATCGATGGTTTCGTATACTGCAAGCATTGGCAAGTCACGACTAGGAAGCTATATTCGCACAATAAGGTCAGCCTTAAACCTGAAGGGATCGGGAGAAGCTCACCTGTCGACTCTCCCATCTCGCCTCAACTTTCTCAACATCTAAGCACACATCAACTTTTCCGTCCTGGAATACTATCATCACAATCCCTAGATGCTCCGTCTCCCCACCTTCGCCATCTCCATCCTCCTCGTCGGTGCCAAAAGCGAGATACGTGATATCAGTTGCATCCCCTCCCTCGCTGCCTTCCAATGTCCTTGGAGAGGGCTGCAGCAAGAACGGGCCTTGACGTGCAGGTGCTGCTTTCATCGTCGTCGGAGGGTGCATGAGCACGGATCGAGAAGAAGCAGGGAAAACAGTGCCCCGAGGTAGCTGTTTTATAAGAGCATTGACATACTTGCGCTGGTAGTCGTAAATCGTCGAGAGATTCTTAGTGGCATCCGATGTGCCTTGAGCGAGAAATTCCTGTTTGGCCGATATAAAGCATTCGAGGGAATGCACGTAGGACGATGGGATGGATCTAGCAAGATTGATGGATGAGCCAAGTGCATTTTGAGGAGGTTATGCAGAAAAATTACGCGTTTCTGGGCATGTAAGGACATATGGAGTAGACGTCACCCGATTTCATGACCGCGTAAATGGTAAGAGGACCCCAATCAGCCCTACCCTTTCCTAGCACAAAAGACGCAACTTCACGTTCGGATGAGTCCTCCGCCACGTACGACTTCGACTTCTTTTCAGGAACGAACGATAACACCTGCTGGGGTTCCTCAGCATCCACGGATATGTCGTACTCTCTGTATAGCGGAATGAGGAAAACCAATGACAAATGAATGAGAAGTACATACCGTAGCTTTCCATCCACAGTCATAACCATCAAAGTAGAACCTGCCTCGCCCCAGGGATGCCACTCTATTTTAGTAATAGGTGCGGCTGCATTAGAAGCATGGTAGAACTGTCCTACTTGGACGGACCTGTACAACACAGACTAGGTTAAGACGAAGGCAAGTTAGAGTTACAATAAAATGCATACTTGCAATCTACAGTATCCGGGACAAGCCGCGTAAAGCCTGAACGAGGCAAAACTACAACAGCCACCTGGAATGCGCCAGCTACAGCAAGCAGCTTTCCACTTGGATTCAGTGAGATTTGATGAATTTCAAATTGAACATTAGGGGTGTGCAGAGTCTGTTTACACAGGTGAAGCATTCAGCTGAATGTGTACAAGATGAATGTTTGCCTTGTAAGTTCGCGAGACACTTCGGCTTAGTTTCGTATCCCCCAGAGAGGTAATTCTGATCTCCTTTCCAGCAGCAACGATCAGATCAGCGTCACTGAGTACCATGACCTGCAGTCGCCCTGAATGTGTCGGTCCATCTTCTGCAGGATCGACGTGAGTGAAATTTGGAAGTGTGTTTGAAGAGAGTTCAAGAGACGTCTCTAACTGTCCAGTAGAGCCACTGAATGACTTCGGCAGGGAGAATATGGGATGGCCGTCGAGTATTTTGCTCCAGTCTTCGTCGCCGTCCATTTGCGCAATTCAGGCACAACTTCAAGTTGTGGTGTGGTGTTGAGACGCGACCATGACTGATCAAATTATTCCCACGATCGACTGACGCGTAGCTTGCGCGTCCTTCCCCCGTCGATAATTTGAACATTCATTAATCTAGCCCAGTATGACCTCCATCGGAACAGGTTACGATCTTTCAGCGAGCACGTACTCTCCAGATGGCCGCATTTTCCAAGTCAGATCATCTTTCTGATTTGCTCAACATGATTACTGAATTCTTGTAGATTGAATATGCTAACAAAGCAGTCGAGAATTCTGGGTATGTGTCCATGTCATTTCATCTCCTGCCCTTATTGATTCTATGTCATAGGACAGCCATAGGCCTACGAGTAAAGGACGGCGTCGTATTGGCTGTGGAGAAAGTCGTGCACTCAAAACTCCTGGTCCCAGGTGCGAATCGAAGAATTCAGACGGTGGACCGACACATTGGGCTGGTTGGTCTTTACGTGGTTTTCACTCTATCATACTGACAACGACCATGTCAGGCAACAGCAGGACTTCTAGCGGACGGACGACATTTATCGAACCGAGCGCGCAGCGAAGCAGCCAATTACCGTGAAAATTATCATTCACCCCCTCCATTGAAGGTTCTTTTTACTCATTCGTATGTACATGAATATGGCGTTTACAACCAAGCAAGGCCCTCGCTGATCGTCTAGGCCTATATGTCCAAGCTTACACTCTCTATTCTTCTGTTCGACCTTTTGGTATCAGCACCATACTGGGTGCCGTAGATAAAGATGGACCAGCTCTTTATGTCGTGGAACCAAGTGGCGTTTTTTATGTTCGTCTTCTATTTCTTCTCTCCACACGATAACCCACACCATTGGTGGCAGGGATACAACGGTGCTGCAGTCGGCAAAGGCCGTCAGCTTGCCAAGACAGAACTAGAGAAGCTCAAACTTTCAGAATTGTCGACACGAGAAGCAGCGATCGAGGCAGCCCGAATGTGCGTATCTGTATCCAACTAGTGTCGCGTCTTCCACTAATATTATGACCATAGTATCTATCTTGTGCACGATGACGCCAAAGAAAAAGAGTTCGAGCTGGAAATGTCATGGATCGGCGACGAGACGAAAGGACTGCATCTTCCGGTGCCCAAAGACCTTGTGGAGGAAGCAGAGGCAAAGGCAAAGGCAGCTTTAGAGACCTTTGAATAGTCGATGTTTGCTGCATGTAGTTTTAATGCATATTTTCAAGCCGGAGAACCTCTCTTAATGCAAATCAAACCTCTATACAATTTGTTCTAGTTCCCGAGCGTAGGCTAGGGATGCCGCTATGAGTTTTTGCTTCGGTATCTCCATCTGCTCCTCGCCTTTCCGTGCAAAAGTGATAGAAGACTCCGTGAGGTTCACTTGCCATCCGCGCTGTAATCAACCCTTGAGCCCAGGGAGAACTGGAACTAAAGAAACAAGATACCAACATGTTGTGCAAACTTCAAGAGTTCGGATTGCGACGTGAAGAACAGCAGCGTGGCCGCATCCTTCAACGGCAGGCTCTCGTATGCCGCCTCTTCACAACTCGCAATCTCATTCCTAGAATACACATAAGAAACAAATTCTTGACCTTCTAAAACAAAAAAAAACGCACCTGATGGTCCCCATCAAGCTATCCACAAAGAACTTGTACTCCTCTGCCGGTGCCTCCTCACGTGCATTCCACACCTTACTGTAGCTGCCTTCCATCAACCATCGCTCCAGATTGACGGGATGGCTGATATATGGGTTATCCGCGATGACGTCTGCAGGTAGGGGAAGACTCTCGAGGGTGGTATGGAAGTCTGCTATCCTGTTCTGCGTAAGGAGTCGGATGAGATTCAGGCCTCGAATAGGGTATTCGCGTTTGGATGGAGGGAGGACGGAGCTATTTAAGTTGTTTGGTCGCAGATAGATATCGAGTAAAACAAAATCACACCTGTAATCTGTGTAGAATGTTTGTAATTGAGAGAAGTATCGGTCGAACGAGGGTACATCTCGTGTCCTGATACTCCAGAATGCGCCGATTTCGAGTATGTCACCTGGTCATCCAAATGAGCTGTTACAGATAATTGGGTGCACTGAACTACGCACGAGCAGCAATAAGGTCGACCAAGGGAGGGTCTCCTTGAGGCAGAAGTAGGCCTGCCTCGATAAGACCCATCTAGAATTCATTACTAGTGAGTTAAGGTCAAGAACTGTTGGTTAGCAGAATAGCCCAACCTTCAACTGAGCCAGGAGAGTGCCACATTTCTTCAGGTCAGATGGACTTGCAGTAAAAGAGCGTTGCAAATCGTCGTAAAGAGCTCTGAAGTGTTGCGCCATCGAAGAACGAGTTTGTGTTGGGACGCGTGGTCCTTCGACGCGTCAGCTCTGTTCCAAATTGGGATCACTGCTACTGGTCGTACTTCCAACATCAATCGCACAATCATGGACTACGTCGACTTTCAACAGCTCAAGTCTGGAGAGGTCAACCTCGGAGTGCGTGTTCTGTAATATTCGTGAGCTTCCCTGTTGATCTCGGTGTAATAGACATCCATTATGGCCGTTCAATTCGATGGTGGCGTCGTCATTGGTGCAGACAGTCGTACTACCACCGGAAGCTACATCGTAGGATATCTGACCTTTCCGAGATCGAACACAACATCTAATCCAACCCCCAGGCCAATCGAGTTACTGATAAACTCACCCATGTCCATGACCGCATCTATTGCTGTCGCTCAGGCTCAGCAGCAGACACACAGGCAGTCGCCGACATGGTCCACTATGCTCTCCAAATGTACACGTACGTCCATACCCCATTTTGGCATCCCAGATCGTTAAACAATTCGCCTCCTTGAAATATAGCCAGACCTCAAGCAGTCCTCCCTCTGTCCACACCGCCGCGTCCATCTTCCAAAAACTATGCTACGAGAACAAGGATGCACTGAGCGCAGGCATCATCGTTGCTGGGTGGGATAAGGAAGTCGGGGCTAGCGTATATAACATTCCTCTCGGTGGCGGTCTTTTCCGGCAACCGTGGGCGATTGGCGGTACGTCTTCTGTCCTCCTTCGTGGCAGTATCTGTAACCGGTAGACACCGTATAAGGTTCTGGGTCGACCTACGTGTATGGATACTGCGATGCTACATATCAAGAAGGATGGGGACGAGATGAGACGGTCAACTTTGTAAAGAACAGTTCGTATCTCGTGCATACACTCTGATGTACGTCTTCGCTTATTTGCAATACAGCACTGGCGTTGGCGATGTCGCGTGACGGATCGTCAGGAGGCGTCATCCGCATGTGTGTAATCACTGAGGATGGCGTAGAGAGATTGTTTGTCCCTGGGAACGAACTGCCCAAGTTCTGGGAGGGACACGAGGTGCTTGGCGCACCAATATCGATGAAGAAAATTGCAGGTGAAACGGGCGTAGTGCCGATGGCTGTTGAAGTATGAGGACGGCTGTATTATACTTAGACTGATGATAATACAGTTTTTTTGTACACGTCTACGTTAACGTCGCGTCTGCAGGTAACATATATACATACCTTGGGCTGTATAACGCCGACCGTTCGAGCATGCTAAGACTGCAATGTGGATATTATCAGTGACACGAACGACATATAATCGTGTCTAGAACGTCAATGTTCCCCAGAAAACATCAGCTCCCTGTAAGAATATTGACCCACCCATTACTACCCTCAGATGTATCATCCCAACCGCCACCTTCAAACATCCTCACCCTCCAAAGAGCTATTCCTACAGCAGCTACATCCGCTCTCCTGCTGATTTCTGCATCTGAACACAACAAAAACGCGTGACTCCCTTTCTTATCCTGATCATCCACCTTTTCAGGCATTTTGGGAGAGGGCGACGTACGATGCCGAGACCGTCTCTCGATATCTAATAGGCGAATTAGAAGATTATAGAGGGCGGCACGCTGTGCGCGTGCAGGGAACAGCGGAACTCCATTATATAGAGGTATACGTGCTTGCGGGAGGGTATTGTCATTCACGGTCTCATGTGCGGTTGTTGGGTGAAGTGTTGACAGAGGGAGAGGAGGATTGACGGGGGCCGGCTGCTCGGGTTCTATAAGCGGTGCGGCAGACATCGATCCTTTAGGTCTTGTTTTGGAAACAGGGTCTCTATTGAGAGGGGATACGATTAGGACAGCGATCGCGTTTGGATATGGTATAACACCCGTTGCGCGAATGGACTTCCATTCATGTCGCGTAAGGCGGCGGATAAGCCTAGAGTTGTAAACAGCACCTGGTTTGCCAAGAAGAGACTCCATCCTGTCGCCCAGAAGTTCAAGCTCCTGGAGAACACGCAACCGAAGAAGGTGCACAATGTGCTCGGCAAAGAGAGCATGAACGGACGTATAGCGTCCAACACGTCTGTAAGCGGCGCGTTCGATGAGAAGGGGCACCGCTTCTCTGTTACAGACGATGTAACCAGCCCTTTCTGCTTTGCGGGCGGTGAATTTGGGATGTTGAAGGCCGTCCGGGATCAACGTTGCTTCAGGGGATTCACGGTTGTTATTTTTCGATTTGGTGTGCAAGTCGGGTGGCATGCGCATTGGACCTATGCGAATGAGAAAATCTATAATAAAAATGAGGGGCTGGGTAGGCGGTCCCGAAGAAAGGAGCTGACCGGAGGGCAAGTAACGGTCCGTTACGACACATTTCCGGATTGGAGATGCCAACATTCTAACTAAAGCATGTTGGTTGGATATCGTTTGAGAGACAAAGGTACATACGATACGGATTTGACCACCACTGCAGTTCAAGGTTAGACATTTCCCTTGGTGAATCATATTGACCAGGTAATTGATTGACACGTCTTTGGAACCGCAAATGAGGTGGCATTGTTTTGTGTCGCCTGTAGACACGGGATGAGGATATTGGGTTAGTTTCCGATAGAATGATAGACTTTGTATAGTGAGATGGAAGGAAGGAAGGAGGAGGATGGACTTGTTTGAAAAGAGACTTTGGCCATTCTCTTTTCAAAGAGAATGGCGACTTTTGCCAGTCTTTGTCTTTTTGGTTTGCGATTCTGTCGAGCAGTCGAGGAAGAATTCGTGGCATGCAAGCGGCATGGATATAAAAGGAAACTCTGCCATGTCATCTGTAACCAGCGCACAATCTCGACGCCCTTCTGAGCCTGTCACCTTGGCAGTTGTAGGATGTGGGCAACGGGGAAAGGTACATTTATTTTCACTAGTTACAACCAGCCTAACTGGCAGTGACCTTTTCTTGTTCAGGCATATACCGAATACGCCCTCCAAAGTCCAGAACGCTGCAAAGTCGTCGCTATTGCAGAACCACGTCCGAAAACACAGAAACACTTTGCAAGACGTCACAGTATCGACGAGACCCTCGTCTTCACAACATGGCAAGATCTACACGCTGCCTCTGCAGAGACCATTAGTATCATTGGTAAACGTCTCGCAGATGCCGTTATCATTGCTGTGCAGGATCATATGCATCTCGAAGTCACTCTGGCATTTGCTGAGCAAGGATACCACATTCTTTGCGAGAAGCCCATGGCCACAAGCTTAGAAGACTGTCTCAGAATGGAAGCGGCGATCAAGAAGGCTGGGACGATCTTTGGCGTCGGACATGGTTTACTTCCTTGCCCTGTATGCTGACTGACCTACAATTTACTTCATCGTTGCAGTCATGCGATACTCGCCGTACAGTCAAGATATCTCAGATATTGTACGATCTGGTGCTCTCGGCCAACTTGTCAACATCGTTCAGATTGAACCAGTTGGTTATTACCACTTTGCACATTCTTATGTTCGAGGAAATTGGGCAAAGGAGAACGAAAGCTCATTCTCCCTAATGACCAAGTGCTGCCAGTAAGTCTAATTACTCACAAAGGTCATTTTATTCGAGTCGAACACAAGCTTTGCAGCGACATCGATCTCATATGCAAATGGTTTGCACCCGCAACGCCGACACGGGTATCGTCATTTGGGTCGCTGCAACATTTCCGCAAATCAGCTAAACCTGCCTCAGCTGGTGAAGCTACAAGGTGCCTCGAATGCCCGATGGAAACAGAATGTCCATATAGCGCAAAAAGAAGCAAGTGATCCTATGCTCTCAGGCCAATTACGGAAGCTGAACATCCGATCGCTCTTCATTAGTTTACCTTGACCCAGTCGCTCGGGGTGCAGATGGTTGGCCAATGAGTACCATCGTAGATGGTATAGCTGATATTGAGAATGTTACCGAGGCCCTCAAAACCGGGCCCTATGGGCAATGCGTGTATGAAAGTGACAACAATGTCTGCGACCACCAGGTCGTCAACCTGGAGTTCTCAGACGGCAGCACAGCATCTTTCACCATGATCGCCTACAGCTCTCTGATTTGCGAACGACAGACACGGCTGCACTTCACGCATGGCGAGATTGTGGGTGATATGACCAACTTCACGGTCATCGATTTCCGGCAACCTAATAGTAGGACATATCACCCAAAATCTGAAGGTGGGGGACACGGAGGCGGTGATACGGGGCTGATGAGGACGTTTGTGGAGGCTGTGGCGACCGGGCGGCAGGAGATGCTTGGGACGGACGTGCAAGAAGTGATGAAGAGCCACTTGACGGTGTTTGCCGCGGAAGCGAGCAGAAGGGAAGGGCGCGTGATAGATTGTATGGAGTTTGAGAAGGAAGCAAGAGGGAAGATTTTAAAACGAGATGTGTGAAGGGGAACATTTGAACTTGCAGGACAGATATATAGTAAGTAGAGGTGTTTGCTCGTTCTCACGAGGGACGACTGCTCCCGGGAAAGTCAGGGCTGTCAAACGATTTCATCTGGGAATGATTTGAGACTGACGACCCCTGTCTCCATCTTGTATCCATCCTACAAGGGATCTCGAGAGATCTGACATGTTACGACCTAGCGAAGCACCGAATTGCCGCCTTTGGTTGTAAAACTATAATTCTCTTTATCTCCTATTGCCTGCCAAGTATACAAAGAGGCATACGGATAAATATATCTAGGGTTGCTAAATCTGTGACACAGTTTCTGTTCTTGTATACGACAGCAAGCATAGTCTTGTTCCATTTACAGGATTCTCAGCGGAAACGCCAGCTCCCACAATTCCGATTCAGTGATGTGACTTGAGGATGACCCCAAATAGGTTCGGTTCGCGTGGCCCTTTCCTTTCCTTTACTCTGTCAGGCGCGCGCCTTTTTTTTTTCTGCAGGTGTTACTACCATGCCGCACGTTGAAGACAAAAGGCTGGCCTTGTCAGACGGTCGTACCCTTGCTTATGCCGACAACGGCAATACTTCTAGTTCTTCTCTTGTTCTGTTCCTACACGATGCCTTCAGTGTGGGAGATGCATCACGACCGCCGCGTGTACTCATTGAGAGGAATGTCCATTTCGTAGCTCCCACCCTTCCTGGCTGGGGCAGGTCCTCACCTCTCCCTGCCTCCTCATCCTACGCGACCACCCTCGCTACAGACATCACAGCATTGATCACCCACCTCCATCCACTCAACTCTAATTTAAAATTATACATTTGCGCCCATGGATTCGGGACCGTCCCCGCACAGATGCTGTATGGCCTACCCCACGACGTATTTCCACTGGGTCAGCAAATAGCCGCCCTCATCCTCCTTGCTCCCCTGTCGCCTCCGCACTGTCACAAAAATTATGCCAGGTCAATGTCATGGCAAACCTACTTTATGGCCGGCCCAATTGCTCGTTATATCCCCTATAATCTGTTCATGCATCTGACAAAAGCCTTTTGGGCCAGCTACGTGCGCTCTCAATCTTCAGCAGAAGAATATGTAAAGAAGCGGGTGTTTGAAGCTATGGGTGAGGAAGAGCACGAGATGTTTTCGCAATGGCGTGATGACCAGGGGCTGGAAGTCGGCCAGTATGAACGAGAGATGGGCAGGAATATTGTGCGAAGTATTGCCCACACCTGGCAAGGATTCCTAGAACTTCCTGAGGTCTATCATTCCGGCTGGGCAGGATTTTGTCCTGGCAAAAGCATGAGTGACTGCCCCGTGTTCATTGTATCCCCGAAGGGTGACTACATGTTCCCAGAAGCAATGGCCGAGTGGTTGGCGGAGAAATACAGGTCTGCGACGCTGAAGACCGTCAATGGAGGCTACATGTCGTCATTCTTTCATCTAAATTCAGTCTGGAATGAGGTCTTTTCGGGTTGATTTGTCGTCAATAGGATTGCACATCATTCTCGGTATCGTCACAACTCTATTCAAGGACAAAACTACGGACACGGGAGATAATGTATATATTATGCATAGATGGAGCAGTAGAATTAATCCTGAAGTTCCAGCTCCCGCCGGATTATCTCTCTCACTTCCCTCAGGCCCCCAGCTTCTCGCTTCACCTTTCGAGGACTTCGCGTGACGAGCTCTTCACTACTTTCATGCTTTCCTTTAATGGCGCTGGGACTGGAAGGTGCGACAGGTTTTTTCTTATTTTGACTTGCATCTACTTGCACAGCGGTGTTGGAAGAGGGCATCTCAACCCAAGCTTTACCAGCAATAGTGAGCTCCTTTATGAAGAACGGGCATAGTTTTGCCAAAATGGAAAGGGACTCGTTCGCCTCTGCGGAGGAGATAGGAACGGGGGATGACTTAATAATCGCGGTGGCCACTTCAGATGTTGGCAATGCTCGACGTTTTCGGGCTGTAGGGGTTGTGGAAGAGCCTGGGGTAGGTGTAGAAAAGAGCCTAGAATCTAACGTGTGAAACGGAGCCATTTGCAAGAATAAGCAAAAACTGACATCCAGACACTCTCCGCCACACCACCTAGGCGACCTAGTAAACAGCGTCGTCTCATTTCTTCTTGTCCCAATTTGAGCATTTGATCTCGGGTCAACTTGCCGCCTGTCACCTCGTTGCTCAAAGCTTTAGTCGGGGATGCTGTCAGGGATCGCTGGCGAACTCGGTCATACAGAGCTTGACGGCGAGATGTGGTGGGTGTTTCCGGTGCGGTAGAAGCATTACTACCTATTTGGTGGACTGGTGTAGAGGGATCAAATACATCATGTTTTGAAGACGAAGCAGGGGTACGGGGAGTGACTAGAGCTGAACGATCTGTACGATTGTGGCGAGGAGTCTCGGGAAATAATGCGGATGGTGGCCTTGAAGCAGCGGGAAGAACGGGGAATGGCACAGCAAAATCGTGAAGCATTTTCTTGGTTGGAGATTTAGAGGGCGATCTACTAGCAGGAGAAGGTAACGAGAGAGATGGCATGGATGCCTTGGGAGAAGTGGAGGCTAAGGTCCTTGTAAAGGAAGAAATTTTGCTGGGCATGACGAGACGTGGAAGGTCAGCAAGTGGGATATGTGGAATGGGAGATACACTAGAGTGAAGCTAGAAATGGAAATCACCCAGATGAGCTTGGTAAATAACGACAAGTGGACAAGATATGTACCTCAATCCAACGGGTCAGCTTCGCACGAAAGTCAGAACGACGATTTTCCGTGGCAGCCGTCCAGCGAGCGACCGCTGCCATTCCTCCTCCCATGTCCTTATCAATGTCCATTTCGACCTCTATTCCGATACCGTAGGCAGGAACACGCTTCCTGTCAGTTTTCGAATAGTGAGTTGTTGGACTAAGAACAAGCCCCATAGACCCTCGAGTCCATTCAGTGACAGAAGAAGAAGACGATGCAGAGGAGTCTAAGAAGGGATTCTCATCGTCGTCGGCAGGATCGCACTTTCCTTGACTGGTTGGAAGGGATTTTCCATCCCACTCCCAAATCCAGCACAGTCGGCTCAAGTCGTCGACGTTAAATTGTGTGGTCAATCCAGTATAGGTTGTGAGTGACAAATGATTCACTACATTGTGGACAATCCCTTTATCGGAAGTGGGAGAAACAGCGCAAGTCGCCAGAGCGTGCGAAACAGCATGCAAGAGTGCAGTGTGAATTGTGTAAAGACGCGAGAGATTGGTGGGAAGCAGAGTTTTGACGGAGTGACGAGAAGATGTAGGTGGTGGTGTGGGTGGCCTGACAAGGATTGCTAAGAGTCAATTGGGAGAAAAATATTGATGAACACTCACGCAGTCCTGAGCTTCTTGGGTGTTACAATATTGTTGTCATGAGACTCTGGAGGGCATCGCTTCTTCTTCTTTGGCAAAACTTGTAGGGTTGCATAGATATCTGACATACTCCTTGTTCGTCGCTGTCGCTGGTAAAGAGGACGCGATTGTCACAAGCTTGTCACACCAGCAGACACGCCCATGTGATTATTTGGCTGCATTGAGGTGTCTGCATGTTTTCTACTCAGACAGTCAGCATCTTGTAGAACTCGTGGAGATTCAGTCGATCGTCAACACGTTGTAATTGTGGTCTGGAGAAGAATTTCAAATTCTTTACGGCTTCGCTAAGAAACAACGCGTTCAAGACGTGTCTTCGCTGTTCGGAATCCTCCTTTTGACTTGGAAAATCCGAAACATTGCTCCATACACCTTTTGGCACGTACTCCTGCAGGCAACCTGTTTAAATGGCGTGCTTGAAAATCCTCACTGAACTTAATTCCGTTTCTCCCGCTTACCGCTCCTTTACTATCGAAGCCAAATCATCTTTCTCCAGGGTTTTTCAATGTACTATGAAACTAATGAGGTCAGAAGTGACAACTGCCCAGGTTCCACGACTCCGGCAAATCGAGTGTATGTTACGGAATCACTTTCAAAAATTTATATCATGATTCACGTCATTGTAGTGCTTTATATCTCGAACAGCTGAGAGGTATTTGTAATTAAATGCTGAATATGCGATCTCGCTCAGTTTTGTGTTTAGGTGAATTTCAAAGTCTGTTGAGCAACAAAGCTCTATGGCACGACCAAATTCAGAAGCTGGAGACTGAATTAAGTGTTTATAAGAGGGCATACGTTGATGTAGACGGCGAAAGGCGGCGACTCGAAACTTTTAAAGAGGAAGCAGAAAAACAAATGGGTCTTCTGGAAAATCAACTTAAGGCCCGTATACCGATCCCGAGTAATAACACGCTGGGAAATAATAATGCTTCACAGGGTCATCGTGTCATTGCTCTCCTTGATGGAGATGGTGCGATCTTTACTAGTGAATTGATCGCGCGAGGTCAAGCTGGAGGACATGCTGCAGCGCAGATGTTATCTGACTCCATTTTGCAATATCTCACATCGAACTACGGCGCCCACCAATATCAACTATGGGTTTACATATTCTTCAACAAACGTGGGCTGATCGAGGCCTTTGGACGCTTCGGAAATGTGAAGCCTAAGGCCAAGTTTGAAGAGTTTTATATGGGCTTCAACCAGGCCGCAGAAAATTTTCTAATGGTGGACGTCGGGAGCGTGAAGGAGGCAGCTGATGCGAAGATCAAAGGTAGGTCTCCACCACTCACCCGCAGTATAGCCTGTTGAATACAGACTCGGAAACGTGCAGCACACCTCGAGAATGACATTCGCCTACCCCAAACATTTAAAGTTATTTTCGGCGGTGAGCCCTCATCCTTGTGTCTGCCTTGCGGCGTCATAGTGAGCGATGCTACATTTTGTAGGTTGCCACGACAATGGATATGTCACCAATCTCCGATCGCAGATCACCGCAGGCTTCAAGCAGAAATTAATTCTCCTTCGAGGTTACGCAGAATTAGCTACAGGAATCGCAGACCTTGATCTCCCAGTGCTCACCGTTCCAGACCTCTTCCTGTCACAGAAACTCGGTGCAACGCGTGTCACTCCAACTGTTTCCGCCGCACCGCTAGGGCTTGGACCTACCTCATCTTATCACGTCGGACCGGTTCAGAGTGCAGCACCGGTTGCCATACCCTTGGTTCTTTCCGAGAACGAGGAAACTCCGTGCAATATCCCCGAGCTCATGGTTGAGTTTGATATCTTCTCTCAACGGCATCTTCCCATCCCGTTTACTGGTTCATCGGCGGTGCGAACTACCCAGAAACGACCTCCGACCCCTGACTTGGACTCCGGTAGCAGCACTGCGAGTGATACAAGTGATGAAGTGCTTGATCAGCCACCTGTTCCCACGTTCAGACCAAGGCATATTAATCCAAAGATCGTAAGTGGATTATGAGCGCTATATTGTCCTGATTTGACCCGTCACGACCATTGCATCCAGCCTCTATCGAAACGTAACACTGAACAATTTTGCTGTCCCGCTAGCGACTCAACTGACATGGATAACTGTACTATCAGATAAACCTCCGCCCTGCACCTTATTCTATCTCACAAATTGCAAACATGGTGCCGATTGCAAGTACGCGCACGACTACATACTGGAACCTGAACACTTCGCCGAAATTCGACTCAACGCGAAGAAGTCCCCGTGCCCGGCTATCAATAAAAGTGCGATATTTTGAAGAACCGCATTCATCCTCTGCTCGATTTCATTGTTGTCTTTGCAGATGAATTCTGTGTATGGGGTGATGATTGTTGCCATGGCCATTATTGCCCGCAGGGGCCCAAATGTCATTTCTTCAAACAGGGTCGATGCAAGTTTACTGGAGGTGAATGCTTTAACAAGTATGTCCGACCAGCAAGTTGACTAATTTGATTATAAGTCGACGTGCACAAGGAGCCGAAAAGTCAGAATGGTGAATCGCCGTAAGGGTATGTTTAATCATCACAGTGATCAGTCCACGCTTATGCTATATATCATATGCAATTGTATGCTGTACATGTATGTGTGTTCCGACTTATATGATTCTTTGTTAGTGTGATACTGGTAGTTTGGTGATGCCGTCCACGGTATTCGCGCGGAGTTCTGATTGGTTCAGGATATATGCTCGATATCGATCAAACAATGATGAGGCGTTTTTCTTGACTTTTTCTTCAGGACGAATCATGATACTAGGGATTCATTGTATCTGTCAAATGCTCGATTGGGGTGAGTTTCGAAGTTTTGTACAAAATCTTCCGAATTCATTTAGATTGGTACCTGCCAGTGCATGGCGTGGCAAAAGAAGCTGGGTCAGAAGCGCCTATTTGCCTTTTCATTTGCACAGAAAGGTATCGTTTTTAAGGATACCCCGCGTTGGCTCTGCGTGCGTTTCATTCCCGCCTTCCCACTTCCTGTCATCTCTACCCCATTTTCTTCCTCCAGCCTATCATGGCCCAACCGGTGGAAGAGGCTAATCAGCACCTCTGGTCAGTGTCGCCGTCAACCACAAACTTGCCACAAACCGGAGATAATTACTTACGTAGTTTTTCTGCAGGGACGAAGCGCTTACCAGACTCCTGAGTAAACTTCTATATTTTTATGTCACGAGCTGTGTGCTGAGCTTGGAACCAGACCTCTCCAGTGCAACGCTAAAACGAAATGCTGTACTTGAGAGCCGGGTCGCTGAACTTGAGATTGAGATCGCGGTCTGGAAGCAAGCCCACTCCGTTGCTCTTGAGGCCTCAGAACGCGAGACTAAGGCACATAATGCGCAAGTCGCTGCTCTTAATAAACAGGTATCCAATATGGACTGCTTTAGAGGAGTACGTTGCCAAAACGATTCCAGTGGACATCTCTAACTTTCGACGAAGAATCAAAACCCTCTAATATTGTGTGTTATCAATGGTGATGAAAATATATTTACAAGGGAGCTTCTAGTACAGGGGCAACAGGGAGGAAGGACTGCTGCTCAGCAACTCACTAAAGCAGTCGCGGAATATCTTGTGAACGAAGACGTGCATATTTTTGGGCGCCTCTCTTTCTGGATCACTATTTTTTTCAACAGGGTAGAACTCACAGACATTTTGAAGAACAACGATGTCTGTACCATGGAACAGTTTGATGCCTTTGCATCGGTATGTACGGTTGACTTTATAAAGAGTGACAGATTCATACTTGTTGCTAGGGCTTCAGCCAAGCTTCTGGTCGCTTTTTAGTGGTGGATGTTGGCTTTAACAGAGAAGCGGGAGATTTGAAAATAAAGGGTCTCCTCAATGATGTCTATAAATTAATTGGCAACTGAAGTTGGATTCCACAGAATATCTGTTGACATTCACGCGTATTCCGCAGACTCTGAAGGTCTTCTTTGCTGGCAAGTGTTAGCTAGTATTTCTTTTTATCTTGGTTTACACAGAGACCTGGACCGCAGGGGGCAATTCAGACATCCCTGGATATATATCGACGTTTAGCACATTGGAGAAGGAACAGCTACTTGGGAAAGTAGTCAGGCTGAGCGTTTCTGTGGATCTGGAGGAAGCCGAGTCCAAATTACCTTCACTTCCTCGCTTGGTCCTTGAAGGCCTGTTTATGGAGGAAAAACTCCCGCGAGTTGTTACAAAGCTCGCACCATTAAGTGTGGGCCCTGTTAGCACAGTAACTACGAATGGCGGACTTATTAGTCCTCAGTCTCCAGGAGGACGACAGATCGATCCATCTTTGGTATGTGAACTTACGTGATAATTCTTTACCTGTGCAAGGCGCTGACTTCTATGTGGGCAGCCACTGCACAGACGTACGTCGTCATACCTCCTCATGAGCGTAACCTTATGTTGGATGAATTAAGAAAATCCTCCGCCTTGCAACGAATATTATTTGATGACTTGTTCTAAGGGGGTATATCTAGCTTCTGCTCGCGCGCTTACATGAAAGTGTTGACGATGAGTGTAGGCTTTAGTATGCCGGTACTCGCACGATTACGTGCTGAGCCCAGAGCAAATAGCATGTCTTTCGAACAATGCAAAGAAGGCGCCCTGTAACTGGCTCAAAAGTGGTAAGTCTGCGGGCTTTAATCACTTCCAGTCTTCTCGAAGACCCCTCTATCTAGGTGTACAGTGCCCTTACGGTGAAAAATGCTGCTGGGGCCATGTGTGCCCTAACGGCTCGAAATGTTTTCATCTCAGCAAAGGCAAATGCTGGTTCAAGGCTGGTGAGTGGAACACATCGACTCTGGCATTCCTACTCAACAGGATATACAGATGGAATGCATCCAGACATATATTCATAACCGAAGTTCTGGCCTGGGCATTTCTCTAAGGGTACTTGATATGTCACTTTAAGTATATTTTTTCGGACAGATGTAAAAGGATTTTTAAGTGATGGATGGATGGATGGATGGATGGGAATTATCTGGGAAGTTACTAGCTATTATCCTAGTCAACTCAATTGGTTATGAACACTTGCTGTAGGCTTACCTGAGAAAGACGCTTCGGCAAAAGGCGTGTGACATATGGATAACCAAAAACCACCTTTGCCATTCCTTCTTGGGCACATCGTTCATTGTCCTCATCTTGATTTGTGTATAGAACTTCGACATGTCTTCTGTACGTATATTAATCACTCGAATCATGTTAAGAACAAATCTTATCGGCAGCCAACAGAACGACGACCAAGATGATCTCAAGCCCTCCTTCACTCCAGGTCATACTGATTGCAATCAATAATACAAGATGTCTTGTTACTGATAGATAACCTTGGTTCCAAGGATATAAGCCGACAGTTGCGAAGAGTACTGACGAGTACGCCCAACTTGATGCCGAGGATGAGAGTTTAACTCGCTGGAAGGCGTCGCTGGGTATCGTTCCTGGTGCTAGCGTGGACACGAGCGGACCAAAGGCACATAAGACTTTCATGACATCATGATCGTGTTTTGACGCGACTCCACTCAACAGGTTACTGTTCTAACCCTTGAACTTGACTCTCCTACACTGCCTGCGGGGAAAAGGATCGTCTTTGATCTCAAAGATACCGCTAAGCTTCTTGACACCAAGAAAACTCCCATCATCATCAAAGAGGGGGTGGAATATAAGTGAGCTAGCGATTCAATTATATTTGACCAGGGTTGACAGTATTCCAGTGTCCGTATTACATTTAGAGTCAACCATTCCATCATCTCTGTGCGTCCCTTTGTCTGCGTAACTCTCTCTTTGACACCTTTAAAATATATTCAGGGTGCGCGTTACATCCAAGTGGTCAAGCGCACTGGCTTGAAAGGTAGCTGTTAAGCCACAAGCCCCCGTTTATATCTGGATCTTTGTTTACAGTGGATAAGCTTGAGCAAATGCTGGGATCTTACGGCCCTTCCAAGGAACCATATACGAAGAATTTTGAACCAGAAGTATCACCTTCCGGCATGATGGTTCGAACTGGATCATACCACGTTCGAAGCCGAGTGGTCGACGACGATGGCGAAGTTTATGCGGGTTCGTTTCTTTTGGTTTCTTGAGGTATACATACAGTTTCTAATTTCACCTAGATTGGGAATGGTATTTCAAGCTCGCAAAGGAATGGTGATGGGTTCAGAACAAAACGTTCTTATTTTGTTTTGAGTAACTATGTACTTCTTGCATCTTTGCAGTTATCAGATATATTTGTACAAGTAGTTGGTTGCGAGCAGTTTGACATTGTTCGTCACAAGCATGATCTATATTTGTGCAAGACTCACCGGCGTTCGCTCTTGGAATCGATATCTCCTTGGTCGGCGCCAAAGTATCTTAACGGCTTCTGTAAATCATTCCTGGGTGCTCAGCAAACCATTCATACATACCCAGACCCGCCTTTCCGCTTCAAGAGCAATCCCCGCGAGTTCATGGGTAGACCGACTCCCAAGAAAAGTGCGACCGTATCTACACTTGACTCGCGTTGATAAACCTATCGGGACCCTTCTATTGTATTACCCATGTGGTCGGTGCAATTGACATGTCTAACCAAATTCCCTCCCTGAATCAATCACCCAGCCTGGTCAATCACCATGGCCTCCTACGCTCTGCACGCTCCTTTCACGATGCCCTTGGCATATCTGAGTCTATTTGGTCTCGGAGCCCTAGTCATGCGTGGTGCTGGCTGTACAATCAACGATATGTGGGACAGGAACCTTGATAAAGCAGTTGGTGAGTCTCAATGACCTACCTATTCATTGGTGCTAATTGTCCAAATCGAATTCAAGCAAGGACTAGAGATAGGCCATTATCAAGGGGTGATGTTACTCTGAGGCAGGCGGTGACATTCCTTGGCGCCCAACTAACTGTAGGCCTTGGGGTCCTGACACAGCTGAATTGGTACAGGTGTGTCGTCAGGTCACTCTTATGCCAATGACCAAACTATAGCCGAGCATCAGCATCCTGCTCGGCGCATCTTCGTTGTCGATTGTGATCATCTACCCTCTAATGAAAAGAGTGACCTACTGGCCGCAAGCGGTGCTAGGTTCGTAGATGATATTTCTTATTTCTTTCGACAGAACTGGCCGTTCTGAAGCTTCAATTCCATCAGGCCTCGCATTTAATTGGGGAGCTCTCCTTGGTTGGTCAGCCGTGGCCGGGTCAGTTGATTGGAGCGTCTGTCTCCCGTTGTATGCAGGCGGCATTTGTTGGACGCTTGTGTATGACAGTATATATGCCCACCAGGTATATCGTCTAACAATGCAAGGCACGAAACGCTGACTCGTACACTAGGACAAGGTAGATGATGTAAATGTTGGGATCCACTCTACGGCGCTTCTCTTCGGAGCGCATACCCGACCTATTCTCACCGGATTATCCCTGTCAACTATTTCTCTGATATCGTACGCTGGCAATCTGAACGGCCAGGCATTGCCCTTCTATATAGGCATCGGATTAGCATCACACCAGCTGGCGCGCGTGCTCTACCGGACTGACTTCGACAACCGACTGAGTTGTTGGAAAGGTTTCACTGGTTGCGGCTGGGCAGGTTTTTGGATCTGGATGGGATCTTTAGCAGATTATATCATGCTTGTAGCGGGGCAATAAGGTATGGAATTTAGGGCGTAAGATCTTCAATTGGTCGTAAGTTTGACTACACGATTAGAGCACATCAGCCTAGAAGAACAGATGGTAATACACATAGGTCTAGATGTACGGAAGTGGAATGGGCCTAGGTAACGCAAAATGAATCAAACTGGGCGAAGGTAAACAAAGCCTGGCCACTACGTCGAGTTGCTGCTATACGAGCGGACAGGACGGACACGGGACTTTAGCCAGCCTTTGAAGCCAACAACAAACAGCGTCCAGCAGAAAGCAAAACACGTGATTGCAACGGCGAGATTGAGGAACATCATGACATCTGAAGGAGAGGATATTAAGAACACAAATCGTTTCCTTATTACCTTAATGCTTACCATCTCTGCCTCTGCGCATAGCGGCGATACTAACTTCCTCAGTGGAAAAAATGAAAACGAGACCACCACACGCGAGGAAAAAGCTACCGAGAGCCTCGGTCGGTGGACGAGATGGAAGGATCGATCGCGGGGGGCCGAGCCACAAGAAAAAGTATGTCAAGCATCTCAGAACCGAGAAGCCGACGAGCAAATTACCCCATAAAGCATGTATTTGAACCTGCACAGTGGAAGAGGATTACATTAACAACGCATGCCACAAATGTGAACTCAAGAGGGTCACCTGGTAAAGATACGTTTGTGCGTGCGCAGCCATTGCTGCGCCTGTCACACCTATGACAAGGGCGGGAAATGGATTAAAGCTGGCTGAGTAGCTGGAGGGCTCAGCAACAACGTCTTGCTCTACTCTTGCGGAACTTAGAGAAGCGAACGTGGAAGCAGCTAGCCAATTACGGACTCTCTTCGACTCAATTCCCATGCCTGCGAATCAGAATGTTTCCAAACTTTTCCTCACAATTGTAAGTTGACTCACCGATAAGGCCAGCAAAACAGAACATGACCTAAGCAGAATCGTCAGTTTACACTTTCTGTTTATCAAATGAGTGGTATTTACCGCAATGCTGATATGCTGAATTTGTTTGGTTGTAAACGGATCGCCTGCGTTTGCGCCAAACCTTTCCATCCACATATTTGTTGCACCGTAGAGGAAAATAACCAGAGATTCAACGAATTCTGCAGAGACAAAACCGGCGGATGGCGCTCTGTTCCATGCCCAACCAATTTCGGAGAATGTTCCAAGGAAACGGGCAAACGTAACTAAACCGTATGACCAAAATATGGATCCCTCTACATGAAACATGAACATTATGATTTATGAACGTGAAAAGCACGTACTTATTAAGTGAGCTAAACAGCCATTAATATAGTTCCCTCTGCAACCTCCTAACCGTGACATGAGAAGTTGGAACTATCATAATCAAATGGACATACCCGTATAAACGACAACCCCCGTTAAAAGTTGACCGAGAGCAGCAAACACGAGGAACCTTTCCAAGACAGCAAAGGCTCCATTTCCAATTTGACGGAGATAGCCGGTCTTAAGATTTCCCTTCGGATCTTCAACTTTGTCTAGAGAACGTGTGCAAGTGGGTGAGCCATAAATAGTACCATCCGATGTAGCCGACTGTCGGCGGTAGTGTTGGAGGTGTACGTCGTTAGCCCATCGAGCCGTGTCGACGTCAAAGGCTTGCCTCGGGGTATCAAGCTCAACAGAACCACGGATCGGAGATAGGGTAATTTCGTTCTTGACAAGCGCTTCCCGCTCCTCCGAAACGAGCTCCACGTATTCAGGACCAAGAGTATCGCACACTCGACCAAGGATTGCTACTTCCCAGAAAGTCTTGACCGATAAATTGTCGCCGTGCCTGAGGAAAGCAAATATACGACGAAAAATGGCGAATCCATCGATCATCGTCAGAACTAGTGAAAGGACAATGACCATGTAGCCCTGGGACCCGTGAGCAGACCCTGCAAAGTCCGTTCAACGAAGGGATTGAGCGACTTGGGCTACCGTAGCTAACCTTCGTACCTAGGATCAATCCAATTAATTGAGACAATAGCAGTTGAGCGACTGGTAGAATACTCACATATTTAGCGTCAATTTTGAGTATAATGCACTCGTAGCACAACCAAACACGACCAGTGCATAGAACACCACGACCATAATGCCATGGGCCGCATGTTTCACCGAACGCATTGCGATCCCTCATTAGAAGAGAACGCGGTCATTGAGGAACGAGGAGGACGGAGATTAGTAAACCTTACCCATAGGCAGAACCACAAAGAAAGCCAGAGACATCAGTATGATATGAGTTATCATTAGCGCGGGATATCGTGCTCCAGGTTCACCAGCACCTTCCCAATCGATAGTATAGTAAGAATCGGGGGTAGGAGCATGGTACATGGCAATTTCGGTTTCGTTCAAGTACAGGAGGGGCGCGCCTAGGTGGTGATGGTGGTCATCCCTTCCTAGAATGACACCCGCCAGAGAAGTATGGACAAGAGTAGTAGCAAACAACACGAATGCCATGGGTACAAGATGTAGACTTGTAGAGCGGCCCATTGTACTAGATTGTACTTACCTTGGGCTATAATCGAGGAAAGATCGATCGAACATCATATATAGGCGTTTGGCTGAGTAATACGAGTGACAAATCAGACCCCTTAGTCCCAAGCGAGTCGACTCACGTGAACCGCGGCTTTTTCCGGTCACAAACTCTGAATCTTTCTAACAAAAATCAAACATTACTTAAGACCTTGAGTTGAATATTCACAAGACCCTCTCGGTCTCCCCATTGCCCTCCATTGCCTCCTGTGTTGTATGTCTTGTGCTTTCAAGAGTGATTAATGATCAATCAACGATGAGCCATCCTGTCGGTGCTTTAAATAATATTGTACACGTAAACAGTATAACAAACACTCGTATACACAGTCTTGTTCTCCCGAATCTCCGTAATTCACACTCAGCGATCTCATGGTGGCGACAGCAATCTGCTCTATATCGGCTCCGCCTCACTTATACCCAGCATGCCAGTGCAAAGCTGGGAGCGGGCCCGAAGCTTTTTTGGGGGCACCACGCCGTCTACTAAGGAAGAAACTAGGTTACTCTACAAGATTGACTGGTTCATACTCTCATACTGTTGCCTTATGGTATGTTCCTGGTCTGCATGCTATAATTTCGTAATTGACGAAGTGCCAAGTACTTCACAAATTGTCAGTCGATAATTTTTCCAGTTGATTATCATACATTCAGATCCCATTCAGATCTGGACCGGTCAAATATTTCCAATGCATATGTTTCTGGGATGAAAGAGGAGCTCAATATGATCGGAAACGACTTTAACGTTGGCCCGATTATCATGCGTTTGAGTGCTGTTCCCACTGACAAACGTTTGTCCAGAAAATCAATACCATCTTCACTTGTGGTTACATCGTAGGAATGATACCAAGTCATTTCATGCTGATGCCATATGGTCCTCATTTTCTGATGGCCTTGCACAGATAATCTGATGTTGCAAGTGATCCCTCCAAGGATTTGGTTTCCTACTATGCAAATTGTCTGGGGCGTCCTCACGTTTTGGTACTACTGTCCTTGACCTGCCGTCACTGTTATCAATAATCCATTGCTGATAGCACTAGCGCGGTGCACGATGTGCAGCAGGTAATCATCAACTTGCCGTTCAACATTCGCTATTAGCATCTAAGTTTGATCGCGCTACCAGATATACGTCATTCGGTTTTTCCAGGGAATGGCAGAATCCTCGACATTCG
This sequence comes from Tricholoma matsutake, assembly GCA_026075535.2. Lineage (NCBI taxonomy): Eukaryota > Fungi > Basidiomycota > Agaricomycetes > Agaricales > Tricholomataceae > Tricholoma > Tricholoma matsutake. The sequence continues at coordinate 6,332,977 of AP026543.1, read as the reverse complement.
TGGGAACTCACTACGTCCTTGGGTCGTGCGTTACGTTCCCCATCGCATCAAGTTTGAGCCGCCCATTTCTCAGGAGTTGCTTGGCAGATGGTATAAGCCTGAGGAACTTGGCAAACGCTCAGGGATATTCACAAGTTCTGGATTAATAGGAACATTGTGAGGCCTTCCAGATATCGACGAATCATTTGCCCATGTACTTTCAGATTTTCAGGCGTACTTCAAGGGGCGGTCTACAAGTAAGTATTGATGTGTTTAGTTACACCAAGCTTCTTCAAGATTCCTCGTCAGGCATTTGAACGGTCACGCTAGGCGAAGCGGCTGGAGATGGTTGTGCGTTAATCTTGTCCGACTTGCATTGACAGGAAGATGACTCTATAGCCGTAGGTTCATCATTGACGGCATCATTACTCTTCCTATAGCACTCTATGGTTTTCTTATCTTCCCGGACTTACCCGCAACAACAACAGCTTTCTATCTTACAGAGGAGGCGAGTACCGCCTACCACGTCGGAGATCATGCGGACTGCTGATATCTCCTAGGAGCGCCTCCTATCCTACAAACGGTTAGAACCTGACATCCAAGTTGCCAGACAACCCCTTTCCTCAGCTCTTGTCCAGCGGGTACTAAGCCGCTGGCGATGGTACGGCTGTAGCCTGCTCGTAAGTTACCATCGTCGCTCCTATCAACTATTTGATTTATTCCCACAAGTAGTTTGCCGTTTCGGGCGAAACCGAAAGTTTCGGATCCAATAACCTCATGGGACAGTTTTTGAAAAGTATCGGCGGCTTCACTGTGGAGCAGATCGGTTAGTTCATGGTTATTCATCAATCATTGTTGCACTCAGCTCACATTCTGTCCAACAATTCAGACTTCTATCCATCCGGTGTCACTGCTGTTGCCATCGTCTCTACCCTGATTTGTTCCTCTTGGACTGACCGTAATGCCATCCGCTGGCCGGTACTGGTGTACATGGCCATTGCGTGTCTAACAGCCTCCATCTGCATTCTTGTTTGGGGTAGTCCTATCGGACTGAAATTCTTTGCCTATTGTAGGCTGTACGGTATTTCACGCATCATTCTGAACCTAACTATCCAATAACAGATATCGCCGGTGCATCATACGCTGGACAGGCAACCACTTTCGCGTTTGTTTTCAAAGACGAGTCTGCGTTGGTAGACTTTGCTGACGGCCTTGAAGGTGGGCTAACCAGATATGTGCCGACGATAACCAGGAACGTGTGATTGTACTCGCCTCGATGAAGTATGTCTCATTGTCATTCATATGCCTATGGTTTGGAGGCACAGCTCTTATTACTAGTCTCTGGTTAGCATGTGGAACAACATCGTGAATGCTTGGTGGCCACTGCTTTTCTATCCTGCCACCGATGCACCTCGATTTCGCAATGGTATGATTGCTATGATCTGTGTATGCATCGCTACGCTCGGCGTGACGTGGTTGGTGTGGTATTTGGAGAGACGAGAGCTGAAGCCGAGGCAGTCTTTAGATGAAAGCTTGGCCTCCGTGAAAAGTTCGTAATAAGGTGAGCTGATGACCGGCGCACTATCTTGTGCTAATGCATCTCATGACGTGCAAGTTTAAGCCAAATGAACATGTTCGCCAAATCATGGCTTGGGAGCCAGGTTGACGAACAGGGGGTATAGGTAATAGGCTTTATAAGGCTTAAAATGCGAGAGGGCGTGTTTGCTGGCGATGCATCAAGTTCGATGACAAACCTGGGTGATGGCAATATTACTATTACTGGTTCATTCGAGTATAGTTCTAAGACAAACCTGTGAGTGTATAGATCCGACCTGGAAGCAATGGCGCAAGAGAGAATTGGCGACACAGGGAAAACAGTCATAAACGGTGTCCCACTCCATCATCCTTGGAGCCTAGTATAAAAAGAACCGATGTAGTCCGTCTTGTGGTATCACGGTCGTTCACCAGTAGCGAACTCGGAGGCGGTCTTTCTATTTTCATATTAGCTACCTTTGTTTATTTACAGATGTTCCAATTATACACAATCACCCAAGGTAAACGTTCAACGCGCATACTGTTCCCCTGCTTTACGCTCCATAATCTCACGAAGAGGGCCAAGAAGGCGAGTAAAAGCAGGTGCATCGAGAGCCGCCACTTTCAACTTGGGCAACCCGGGGTGGTCTCGGTAAATAGCGCTCACTGTAGCGGCACGAGGAGCACGACGCAAAAGGGATAGCTCTGCAAACGACCGTAAGCGAATAAGGTTCCTGTCCTGAAATCCAGAGTGGAATGGAACGACTTACCACCAAAATAATCACCTTTCGTGAGACGACCAACTGTGATTTCATGAACATCTCCATTATCGTTTTGCTGCAGTTTTGTCACTACAGCTTCGCCTTCTTCAATGAAGAAAAAGGTATCACCCATTTCTCCTTGCCTTACAACTGACTCGCCGTCAAGATAAACATTGCTCGCAAGAGCATCCGCAATCTTGCTCCTCTCTTGAGCGTCAAGGGACGATAAGAGCGTCACAGAGGACAAAAAATGTTCGTACATCGTTCGTCGCCTGTGAGCTACCTTTAGGATAATTGTTCGGAAAGTTATCCGATCTAAAGACCACAAAGTCGACGGCTCGATGGAAAGTACTGTGGCAGCTCGCGGATGGCCATACATCAAGGCAAGCTCACCAAATGACGTGCCTCGTGGGTACTCTGCGACCTGCTTGCCAAACTCAGGATGATATCCCGGTTGGACAAACATGTCCTCGGGGTTGAGATCCATGGAAGAACTGCTTTGAGTAAGCCATATTGGTGGGAGTGGTTCAGGTCGGATATAGCAATACAGTAGACCCGATTCAACGACGTAGAAAAACTCGCCAACATCTCCTTGACGGATGACGACATGATTCCTGTCTACGTGTACTTCCCGCATAGCATTCAAGACACCCGTCTCCTGTTCCTCGTCAAGATCGCGGAAAATGAGATTATTGGCAATAGAGGCTTTGATGCGATGAATCTGGTCGGCTGACTTGGGGTATGTGGGTAAAGGTTCGTCCGAAGTGCTGTCGACGGCTATGGATTCTGCTGAAACAGATGTACGTCGCGCAAATATAGTGGAAGTGGGTGGATGAAGGTAGTCTCCTGGATTATGGGTTGTAGGAGTGGTGGGGTCGAAGCTAAACGGCGCTGAAGTAGTAAGAGGCGACGTTGGAGGAAGGTCATGCCGATCAAAGTTGAAAGGTGATGTAGGGTTATCGTAGGGAAGTAACGCGTTCCCTGGGACGTTTAGCATCCCAAATGGACTTTGAGCGACGCTATTTCTTTGAGATGAGCGATATTGAGCTGACGACCGGAAGAATTGTGTGGAGCTGGCTGGTTCAGTGCCTCCGCTCAATGGTGAATCACAGTAGATATCGTTTGGTAGATCTACTGTACGCTGATTCAATATAGCGTCACGCGTACGTGCTCTTTGTTCCTCGAGGCGAGACTGGAACCAATTGGCACAGAATTGAAGAGCGTCTTTTGGCTGAACACGTTGAGCGTCTCGGGACAAGTCCCTGACAAGGGTATCGAACGTCGACATTAGGGTTAGTCGACCGTCTGAGGTCGTTGGGAGATTAAAAACAAGAGATTGATTGAAAAAATATTTAATAATTCAACAAAGTACTGTTCACGTGGTCTTTGCTGTTACTTGCCCATAAATACAATATACATCCTCTACTGCTAATCAGAATCATCAACCCAGTCACCAGCAATCACACGCTCCATATAATCCCGTATCCAGCGTGGACGACGTGCATGCTGTGCACGTAGCTCCCTCTGCATTTCCACCCTGGTCTCATTCTGACCATCCTCACCTTCTGCACCAGCCGTAGAACTATCTCGCGAATGTCCCTCCGTCCGAATCCTGCCCTCTCTTCGTCGAAGAGCAGCACGTCTTTGGTTCCACACGGCAGGATGGATCGTCGTAAGAAACAAACTGAAAAAAGTGATAACCTTGTGACCAAACCCAGGCTCTCGTGTCACGGCGCCAGGCGCATCGTTGAGGATTTGCTCCTCAGTCGAGATATTGAGGCTAGATATCGTGTCAAGGACAACAGCAGCTGCCTGATTGTCGACCCGCTCCGCAATAGCAGCTCCGAGAAAATTCTGGGGAGGTCTCGGCGCCTCAAGTGCATTCTGGACAGGACGAGGCTCCTGTCGAGCAGGAGCATCTTGTCGCGCTAGATCATTCGGGACACCTCGACGCAAACCGCGTACCAAACCATCCCGAATGGGCCGCCAGATCTCGTATAACATCCAAGCAACGACGAGGATACCAAATATCGGTTTTCTGGCTGGTGCAACGAAGTATAGAAGAAGTAATGTCCTGAAAAGTAGCATCATGAGTGGTGCCAACAGCGGACGCAATGGCATTTCGCGCAGTTCGGGAAGAATTCCGTTCGGGATATAATTCTGATTATGAATCTGTGCAACGCGAAGTTGTGGCAGGCCGAGTTGTTGGAGCATCATATTGACATTGGGTGGAATCGGGACAGTTTGCGAAGGGATGGTACGGGTATTGTTAGTTTGAGAAGTCGGTATTGATAACAATGAGAATGTGCATGTCAGGACCTTGAGGGCGTGCGCCTGTAACGCTGTTGGGTCCTCCGAAGGACAATTTAGCGACAGAAAGCTTTGACCACTAACCAAAGTATCATGAGCATATATTATACACAAAATATCAACATAACGAACTTGAGGGTCACGCAGTCATACTTTAGTCCGCCTGCAGTGGCAGCTGGAAATTCTTCGTCTAGAATAGCTGGCCAAGTCCAGCCGTGGCTTTCAACAGCCTGAACAGCCAAGGAGCGTGATGCGGATAGATCACCAACGTCGATGACATGACTGACTGCGTCGGGTGTAAGGGCACGAAGAGCTATCTGGTGTTTGAAGAGAACGAATGTCAAAGAATGCGCCACTTGAGATATTGTGGGCGGTGAATTCATGACCGGGGATGAAGGTGATTCTGGGGGACTTTGAGGAGCAGGGCGGGACTTTGGAATTGTAGATTGGACTTGGGGTTGGGGGACCTTGGGAATGTCTAGTGGAGTTGATGACCAAGCTGAAGGGTGAACTGCGAGATGCACAATCCGAGTTTCATCGCAAGACTGCACAGTAAGTAGTTATGATAAGATGAAGCAATTGGTACTGGAAGCAAGATACCTTCCAAAGCTCATCTAGCTTTTCGCTATCGACGAGATAACGACCTCTCCATATGAGTCTCTGTCCATCTACCCGCGGTGCTCCAACGCATTTTTGGAAGATTTCCTGCTTTACATCGAGTATGGTACATGAACTGGGAACGTGAATAAGGAAAGAATGTGCATAGGCAGGAAGTTCGACACGGAGTTCGACGAGGGACATGGAAGATTGTGGAATAGGATAAGTCCACGTTTGCAATTGTGGCTATACATGTATCGACACGTGACCCGTCGTTTTCAGGTGGAGATAGTTACCCCCTCTCTAGAACTCTGGTACGCAAGCTCGATCATCTCGATCACCGCAGTTGCTTCGTCCCATTTCACTGCCATATCCGCCTTGTCTCGGATTGTTGCTCCCAGATTCTTGAATAACTCAATGTAGCATCCTGCATCAGCGGAAGGCCAGCTGGTTTAATGTCAGAGCCCTCGCTTGTCATGTGAACTGAGGGAATCCTCACATAGACTGCGTAACCGTGGCATGATCAGCCCCAAGAGTTTCCACTGTTCCCCAAATAGATTCCGACTCTTTGCCGTACTGTTCTTCAAACATGGCTTTCGGGGTAGACAGAGCCTTTAATTGATCCTCTTGGACATCCAATCCATATTTAATGAAAGTCCCTCGAGTGCCTCGTACCACGAAACGAAGCTGGGAGGAGCGGGCGGATAGAATATGTGCCCGCAGGATCGCAGTAACGGGATGAGGACGATTATTCCCGGCTGGATAATGGAAGTATATAGTAAACTGGGAAACCGGTGAGTAGACGTCTGAGATGATAAATCAACGGCATGACGACTCACAGAATCATCCAACTTGGGGCCGCCTAATCCTCGCACATTCTGGATGAATGCAGTTACTTTCTCAGGTCTGCCGAAGAGTGTCAATGCTTGGTCGATGAGGTGAGCACCTAGGTCATAAGTCTGGCCTCCAGCGGGTAGCGGTTCGTCTTTCCATGTCCCCTTCAAGTCTTTACGATATCTGTCAAAACTGCGGTAACGATTGATCAGGCTAACAAAGGTTGCAACTTGGGCACCAATCACATACTGGGACTCAAACTCCACAATAGTACCCAAGGACTGTAAAGATGATTCCGGCAGGGAAAGGAGACGCTTCAAAGCCAGGAAGTCGGAATCCCATCTGCGGTTCTGAAACGCATACAACACTAGATCCTTGGCGCGAGCAATTTGGCCAAGTTCTTTGGCTTCCTCGGCAGTGGCTGTAACCGGCTTATCCACGAGAACTGATGACATTTTGAGGATAGAAGATCGATGTAAAGGAAATGTACCTACCATGCTTCCCGGCCTCGAGTGCAGCCTTCGCAATTGAATAATGAGTGTGACTTGGAGTGCCGACGATGACCAGTTCCACGTCAGAGTCTTCCAATACTTGATCCAAAGTCGTGTAGATTTTGACGGTAACATTGAAACGATCGTGAACTTTGCCTCCACCGGACTGGGGGTTCCGTTCCAAGACGGAATGCAATGTAAAGACATCGGGGAGCGCGAGTATGAAGGGAATGTGAAATGTAAGTCCTGAAAGACCTACGCCCAATACGCAAGTGTTGATAGGCTTCGTCATGTCTTATCGATATACTAGACCCCGGGAAGCTCCTATACGATTCTTTGTCCCGGTCCGGCAACGGTCTCAAGATGTCACTTGTCACGACAACGTGACTATGCCAGATGTCCCGCTCCAAAGAAGATTTTACCCATCCTTCCTCCTGCTTTCCTTAGAATTTGGACGAGTAAAAGTATGCCAAATCTTTGCACCGCTTCGGTGATTGTAAGGTGTTCAGGACTCAGTGGGGACATGACGTCCTGTCCGAGATGAAGTGGCCAATGGGTGCATGTGTGTGTAGATGTGATTGTCGATAATGTTCTGCAAAGATTGGTAGCGGAACTTGAGTGGGGTCATTGAGGTTGTCATCATCCACGTCCGTCATCAGTGAATGGTGGTGAAGATTGAGACTGCACAATCAAAACATATAAATTCTTGAACTCACAACCATGATACCAATACCCAAGTTAATGAAAGGTACACTGCCTTTATCCAACCCGTGTTCTTGTAACCAAGGACTATTACCAACATATATTTATCTTGATCGACGCTGAAAATTTCTGTGAGGAAGACCTAAGTACGGACAAAGATACTGGGCAAATGGCGTGAAATATGCTAAATGCGGACATGCATATGCTAATTTTTCGCCCCTGAAATGTGCTAAAACCCGGACAAACCTTGGCGGGAGCTTCTCGGGGCCTTTGATACAGTGATACTTCCGCGAAACTTGAGAAAGGCGGGAGAAGGCGGGCCGCCCTTACACGTGACTTTGAGAGCTCGTTCAGGCTAGCAGCGAATGAAGCTATAAAGGCGCGGGTGGAAGCCGCGCCTTTCTCCTAGACCCAACTCATGTTCCCCCTGCTTCTTTGTCGCTTTGTTTTCCTGGCATCGCTTTTGCCTGGCCTTGTTAATGCCCAATTACCTTTACCAAAACCTCCGTTCTTGCCGCCAGATGCGTCGGCTGGAGCTCAGCCTTCCTCCGGATCTCCAAATCCTCAATGGGCCACTCTTTTAGGAAATCTTCTATATTTCTACGAAGCTCAACGCAGTGGAAATCTTCCATCTGACAATCGCGTGTCATGGCGCAACTCCAGTGCATTGAATGACGGAAGGGATGTTGGTCTGGACTTGACTGGTACCTTGGTTTCTAACATCTTCTTTCATATCTATCTAAAATGAGGAAACAGGGGGTTATTATGATGCAGGAGGTAGGCACCCTGTGTTTGATGTTGTTAACATCAACTAACGTCCATTCAGACTACATAAAAGCAACATTCCCACTGGTTAATTTCTTTTCCAGTAACGCATATTTTGAAGCCATGCTCATAATTATTGTCTAGAGTGCTACTATCATGTCCATTTGTTGGGGAGCAATGGATTACGGCAGAGGTAAATTTTACGTCATTGGCGGTGTTGGAGTTCGCTAAATAAATTTCCAAAGGGTATGACGTGGCTAACCAGACGGCGTACCTCGATAGCATGTTACGATGGGGTCTCGATTACCTTATAAAAGTCAGAACAGTTTTTTTGGAACGACTTTCCATCCCTTGATCATAATGTTTCATAGGCACACCCTGCTCCAGATACCTTGTATGTTCTTGTCGGGAACAGTGAGAATCCATGACATCATGTCCGAACATAAATTTACTTTCTGTCTAGCTAACACTGACGACGATTATTGGGGTGGCGATCTCAATATTCCCAAGTCCCGACCATCGTATCAAATCAACGGTACCAACCCCGGTACGGATGCCGCTGCTGGTGCATCAGCAGCTTTTTCCGCGTGTTCAGCCCTGTACTCCCAGCGAAGCTTCAACGGAAAATACTCATCGCCCGCGTCATTAGCAAATTCTTCCTACGCTGCGACTCTTTTGACTCATGCTCAACAGCTCTATTCCTTCGCAGTCAATGCGCCAGGTGGCCAGAAGACGTATCAAACCTCTGTGCCTGCTGTCGCAAAAAGCTACAAGTCAAATTCTTTCCAGGACGAACTGACGATAGCGGCTCTCTTCCTTGCATGGGCGACCAACTCGACTACATTATATCAGCAAGCCGAGAGCTATTATTCGAAATTTGGCCTCGCGGGTGGGGACGACGTGTTCAACTGGGACTCCAAAACTCCAGGGTTAGCTGTCTTGTTTGCACAAATCACCCAATCGTCCGCTGGTATAGGAGGAAATCTTGCCAACTGGCAGCAAGAGGCCGAACGCTACTTCGATGTCATTGTCAACCAGAAGGGTCGTGGAAAATTAACGAAGAGTTAGCGGGTTCCTTCTCATCGCAATTTTGCATCACGCTAATGTGTTTATTAGATGGATTACTCTTCTACGAAGGCGACTCTGATGCCGCTAGCCTGAATCCATCTCTGAATGCTGCTATGCTCATGACCAGATACGCTTCCATCGCGTCGAGTGGGGCCAAGCAGGCATCATATATAGTAAGGCCTTACTTTGACGCTTAGACCATTGCTCATGGCTCTGGGCAGAATTTTGCCCAAAGTCAGATGAATTACGCGCTTGGAAAAAATCCGATGTCAGGTATTTCACTTTCACAGCACTCTGCTAATCGAATATCTGCTGATCTTTCAAAGTACCGTATATCGTGGGGTCTAATCCGAACTCTCCATCCAACCCTCATTCGGCGCCCGCAAGCGGAGGGGACGACATCGGGAAGATTAACACGTCTCCTCCCAAGGAAACTTATGTTCTATACGGCGCTGTCATAGGTGGCCCGGATAGAAACGATAACTACTATGACATTCGTAGTGACTGGCCAGAAACCGAGGCAAGTCCGAGTTTACTGGGTTGGTCTGTCTTTTCTCATACGATCCGAATAGGTGGCTCTTGACTACAACGCCCCGATGCTGACGCTGACTGCGATGCACGTCTTGAACGAAACTACTGATCCCTTCTTCACATCTCTCCAGCCTGGAGCTTATGAAAAAGTCCGACCCAAAGGTACACCGTGCGATGAAGTTTTCCCTTGCGGCGGAACCGGAAGCCTCTCGAAGGGTGCGCGTATCGCAATCGCCGTTACTGTCTCTGTTGTCGGCTTAGCTCTTATTGGCCTCTTACTTTGGTGTATCCGGTCCCGATTCGCGAGGAAAAAGCGCATCTGAACAGACGGATTGTACTCAAGGGACTACATTTAGCGCATTTTGTAAAATGGACCTGCATATCCTTAATTTATGAGTACATGTAAATTAAAAGCATGGATAAGTCATATTTAGTAGACCTAGATTGTGCATCGTGAGTTATACTCATGCAGAGATGTAAATACGCATACCTCCAATACATATCGTTCCTCTTCCTTTAGGCTTTCTAGATAAGTGCCCGCTTGCTCTGGCGCAAATCCTCGATACTTTACCAGCGCATTGAGGAGCGCCTCATACACGTCGGGCACAGGCCACGTTGGACCGCACAGATAAAAGACGCCCTCCTCTTGCAGCATCCGTGACAAAGCCTCAGAGTCCTCAAGCATCTTATGTTGAATATAGACCTTCTTGGGGCCATCCCGGGAGAAAGCAAGGCCCGCTCGAGTGATGATACCGTCCAGAATGAACGCCTCGATCTCCTCTCCGTACAGATATTCTGATGCTTGATGCCGAGAGCCGAAGTAATAGTAGACGGGGCCGATTTCTTGTCCTTGGGAGGACAGCAGAGCGAGATGTTGCAGGAATGCACGGAAAGGCGCTGCACCTGTGCCAAGTCCAGTCATGATAATAGGTTGTTTTGGATTAGGTGGCAGCTGAATACTCTCGTCAAAAAAGCAAAGGATCAATCCAAATAAACGAACCTTCATCACACTAGGTTTGATCGACACTGTTACTTTCTGGCCGACTTGCAAGCCAGCAAGATACCTTGTGCATTGGCCATATCGAGGAGTACCTATCATTGATATATATATATATATAAGATGCAAAGAGCTGTTCACGATTCACCTACCACTTGGTGTCACCCATTCCACAGTTACTACCAGCAGGTCAACTCTATTACCCACAACGCTTTGTGCGCTGGCAATACTGTAATGTCTTGGTTTGATATCTCCTACCATTTCACATAGCCTCCCGATCCCCGGTCGTGCGCTTGCATACTTCACAAGGATATCGGCGAATGTGACGGTATCTTTTTCCGAAAGCTTCTTATATGTGGAGGAGCCTTCGGGAGACCCAATAAATAGTAGTGCATGTCTATCAACCGAAGAGGAGGCGTACGCGGCCAGATCGGTGTAAAAGGATTTAGGAGGATGGCCGAAGATGTCGATCTGTTGCTGGAGGGCTTGGAACACAGTCCGAGTATGCATCTTGCCTTCGCCTGAGGGAACAAGAATGGTGATAAGTCGGTTAGGATCCGCCCCATACCATCCACAGAAATCAAGGACTTCTTGCTCGTCGTTCCATCCGTGCACCCCGAGAGCTTCACCTATTTCGTACTTGAGGCCAGTCCCAGTGGTATCAAACTCAAGATGAAAGACGTTGCGATTATATTCCAATGGAGTGAGACGACGATTCACAGAACATGTAACGAGGAATGTACGATCGGGTATTTCGGGACGTAGAGCCGGAGTCTGAGGCAAGTCTTCAAAAGAGAGTCCAACAGAAGGGGCGAAAACAATTGGAAAGAGAATATGCTTGGCTCCATCGTGCCACGACGTTAATTTGGCACCATTAATGACAGTCTGTCCAATATCAGGGTCAATAGCGATGGCGTTGGATACAAACTGCTTTAATGGAGACTCTGGCGTCCCGGGTTTGCCTAAAAAGGCTTTGAAGTCCACCTCATCTAACCCAGACCACGCACAAGCGTTGATCTTTAACAACGGAACAGTCTGTGCGGCTTCACCTAAAGATTCTTCTGCTACCTGGAGGACAGTAGACTCCGTTGCGGCTGTCCCGAGATATAGCCTCACGAGTGCCAGAAATGCCAGTAACGCCTCGATAAAGCTGGCTGAACCCAGGGCTAAACGGGTCGAGGCTATATCTTTGGCATTAATGGTGAAGAAGCGAAGTTTTTTCTCAACAATACGGGATACCACATCAGGAGCAAGGTTTGAAGATAACTCCTCAGATGACCACGCTGTGACTACAAGGACCGAAGCACCTCGTCTCGCATAGTCAATGATCGAGTGCGACTTCAAAAGGCTCTGGTCCAAGACGCCTAAGAAATCGACTTCTCCGTCTGTAGAAAGCCATGGGAATGCTATGGGAATTGGAATGAAATCGCTGATATCGTTCCCGGGGGAAAGAAGCATTCGAGTAGCAGCGATCCCACCAGGCTTCGAGAAGGCATCATAATCAGAAAGTGATCGTGCATTTATTCCTTTCTTAGAAAAGAAGAGATTCTGGACCAAGCCAGACAATAAGGAGAGGGGTGATTGCAGGTTGTTGAAGAGTAGCAGTTTCTTGACAGAGTGGGATTGAAGTTGGGAAGTTTGGTAAAGGGAAGGAATGATACTGTGGAGGAACTGGAGGAATGAGCCCCTCTGGTTTATATATTGTTGTGTTTCGGAAGGAGGAATGCGATGGGGATGAACTGAGAGGCCTGCGCCCAATTCCAAAAGCGTACCGAAAACATCAATATAAAGCCCTCCTTGGGTATATGCACTGGGAACATCATCTATGACATGCACGTTCCTCACACTTGTCGGCAAAATGTTTCGAAGTGCAGTCTCATCCCATGGGCGAAGGACATTGACCGTGACTGCCCCGAGGCCAGCTATCCGGCTAGCAAGAGCCATCGCGGACAGCGCCAGAGGACCGTTCAACATGACAATGACGGTATGCGCCTCTGTATCACCGACATAATCAAAGAACTTATGTCCGGCATAATTGAGGATTTCAGCAACTGTACCACCTTCGACAACCTTTCCATGCAACGGAGCGATCGAATGTCCAGTTTCCCTTGAGCTGCTGTGATCGTCGAAGAGATGAATCACGTGGGAGTGAATGAGTTTGTACGAAAGTGCTGCAAAATCGACTGTCTGCTGTGGAGTAGCCGAGAGTAGTACCACAATGTCTTTCGGAAACATGGGCCATACTGAAGCAAGAGATGAAAGGGATGGGGAGAGAGAAAAAGTGTCCCCCACAGTCATCACTGTAGGCACCTGTATGACCAACCTGCTACTGGGCGTTGCAGTCGATAAATGCAGGAGGGATGGTGCCATGATAGAAAGACCCCCTGGAGTGGTGTACGCCGTTAACACGGTATCCTTGGCAGTATCCTGGCTGGGACCCTCTGACAAACGCCCGACGAGGCTTAACCCAGCGCCTGCTCTTGTCTGGAGGTCGACAATGGGGACAGCATCTGCTCTAGATTTCGACCAGTCCTTGGTCAAGGCACCGAACCCTGCTTGATTGGCAAGGTCATATATGTACACGGCAGAACTCGACTGCAAAGAAATGAATTCCACGATGCTTGAAGCGGAAACTCGAGGATTGTAATAAATATTTGAGCCAAAAGGATCAGCTATACGAGGAGAGGAGGGGGACGAGAGAGTAGATGAAGAGAGAGGAGTGGACAGACCAGAATCGTTTGTGGAGGCCATATGCATAGGAATAAGCACATCGCATTTTCTTCTTCCACGGAAGTTGAGGGATAGAGCAATCTGTGCTCAAAATCACGTCTTCCCTTCATTCACGTGCCTCCGGCCCATCCCGAACGGGATAACGGCGCAATGTTCACATTACATAATTTATACACGATTAGCAGTTGTATTGAAAAGGCGATCTCCCTGAACTCGTTCGATGATCAGTATATATTGCTATGTAGTTGACACTTGTAAATGAAACGACTTGCCGTATCTCCCAGTCCTGGACTGATGATTCCTTCCGATGTCAGTTCTTTGTCAACACCAGCGACCCAAATCTATTCAAAGTTTAACAGGTTTTCACGCACACCAGAAGCTGCCTATATCACGCACTTCAACACCCGGATACTCCTTTTGAACATGCTTCAATCCCTCTTTTGAAGCAAGTACACAGAGCAGCTTAATGTTCTCCTCTTGACCGAAAACATGTTTTTAATAACAATGCGACCATAGGAGTCACGACGCACGAGCAATACCCCAGTCCAGAATCATAGCGAGTGCAGCACATGCTGTATTACCCGTGGCAATGAGGGGGTCCAGGAGAAATACTTGATCTACTGGAGGTGAAGGAGGTAATTTTGAATAATCTAAAAAGATTGTTATGTAAATGTGCACGAAACAAACGAGTCAAGTCCACAAACATTCCACTGCTTGCAGGGTGACTTTCTCCCTGAATATGCCAAGATGATACACTGGAGCGGATCTAGGTACAGAATCAAAACTGGGATATTGTGAAGCGATGAGAACTTCGTGGTCGTACGGGAACAAGGTTAACTAGGATGAACATATAAATCACGCCATCCGAGGTGAAAGTATACTAACGTACCAAAGCATCTGTCATTCCGAGTCCAGCACGCAAGATCGGTGTCAAGCCAATACGAGGCTTTATAACGGTGCCAGTGAAAGGTCCGACAGGTGTTTCCTACAAGCAAATCGCACACCAGGAAGTTGTCCGATGGATAAACGCCGAACCTAATACATACGCCATTGAAAGTCGACTCTTCCAACGTCCGCGTGGCTTCGATACCGAGGATAAAGCTTATATGTCGAATGCCCTAGGAAATGCTAAGAAAATAATTGTCGAAATATCGCACTTGTACCTCACGAAAGTCCTTGGATGAGGTTGAAATCTGTCGCAACTTTGACAGCTCTGCATTGACAATCGGATGAGATACGACGTTGACTCCGCCAGGCATATTACACAGTGAGAGGTACGTAGTAGAAGGATTTATTATTTAAACAGGATTGAACCGGGGAACTCTGTGGGTGGTTCAGGGTTCACCGAAAACCTGATATCCGAGATAAGATCCTCGATCAGATTGCTATCTTATCTCGCTCCATTCATCTTCGCTTATACTCGCATGGTTTCAAGACAGACGATTTCGATGTAATCTTGCTCCACTCTTTGTCGCTTTTCCATTTCCGTGGTATCTTCCTAAACTCAAATAGTGTGAAATGCGAGTTGGAATCATCCTGCAGTCAAGGTCAATGTTAGCAACAGTAGGAGGTGAGATTAGCCTCCACCTTTGAATTCAGCTCAAATCCAATGGACTGAACAAGAGCCAGGAATTCTTCCACATCCGTAAATCGACTTGCAACTTCCGCTATCTTCAGTTCGCCACTTAAAAGAAGACCAGTCAGATTTGGTGAGGTATTCAGACTGGAGATCCATACTTCATCTTGAGAATTCTCCAAGTCTCGCGAAGACAACTGGGCCAATTTGTGCCCATTAAACTAAGAGCGCATACGGCGACATCGACGACGCTCCCTTCGCCATCTAATTTCCCGCCTTCTGTGCCTTCGGAACCGGGAAGCGGAATTTTTGTACAAATATCGGCCTCCACAACGAACGCACCATCAGACACCAAGTCAAAAGACAGAACAGTCATTCCTTTAGGAATCAGTGCACGAGCCATAGCAGCATCCCCGCATCCCAAATCCGCAATGACCGTTCCGGAGGGATAGCTAGAAAGAGCAGAAACATAGTACAGCACCGGATTCGTAGGCCACAGTTCAACCTGGTGACGAAAACCAATGTGATACTTTGCAGGAAATGGATCAACTGCGAAACGACGAAACCTATTTGAATGGACTCACATCTTCGTATATTTTGGGGTTATCTAGCATCATTTTGTGTGCTTGTAGACTATCTGTTTTGTACAGAGTTTCGTTGATCAATCTAAATAGCGTCAGTACCAGAATGAGATGAAAAACATGCCAAAGTTACCGAAAACGTGCTCCATCCAAGCTTTGCTTCATTCCTTTCTGAAGGGTTGTCAAGCCGGCTGCCATAACAGCATCCGTTTTCTTGTCAGGAGAGGCATTCTTGTGCGGCAACGAGTCAGTTGCAGGCCGGCTTCGCTTCGACACTTTGGTCTGTGGAGATACAATAATCATGTCTGAATCCATGTTGGCAGCTTTCAGAGGTTTTGGGAGGGAAATGGATTTCTTCCTCTGCTCAACATCGTCCGTCTTCGATTTCTGTCCTCTTCTCTTGGTTTTCAGTTCAGGACGCACGGACGATCTTGCGCCTTCCGCTTGATTCCCGTTCCAGGTCTTGTCTTCTCTGATCCCAGGGCTTCCTTTCAATTTTTTGACCAGTTTTTCCAGGTTAACTTCCATGGATTCTAGTCTGTCAGTGTCACTTGAGAATCTTTTGCGCTTTTTGGATCCATGTTCAACGACAGGATCAGAAGGGATGGACCATCCAGGTATTTCGAACAAGGGCATTTCGTCGGATACTAGCGAAGAACTTAGAACTATTAAGAAGAGCCTGAGCCGTTGCCAAACGCGACTCGAAGTCCGTGATTACGTAAGTGTGACGAGGCTGAAAGTTCGAGCTTTCAAATTTCAAGTTCAAACGTTCATGGTTGGCTGGCCCGTAGATCGACTCGGAGGTTGCATTGACACAGGATCAACAATTAACGCGTTCAAATCAAATCACCTCCGAAATCCTTCACCGTCAGTCATACCGTGTTCACGCGGCGTAACTACTGGCGCCAAATTTGAATTACGACTTTGCTAAAAAGAAACGGAAAACAAGTAGAAGCTCGCTCGATCACCAACGTGGTCTACGCGTTGGCTCATCGAAGATGCGCAGTCTTTCGTCAAACTACTCACCATATATTAGCGCCTCGAATCCCCCTGTCATCTCTATCTGTCTCCTACCGAAGTTCACTTTACTTTGAGCAATGAATCCAATCCCAAGTCCTCCAGCTACACTCAGTGATCACAATTCGACTGCAGCAGAGAATTTCAGTGGTGGTTCTAGCTTTGAGGTGGTGAGAATTTTTTCTTCTCTAACCTTGGACCGGAACCAAAGAGAGCTAGGAACACCAGGCGGAATTTTCACTCTTGGGTCAGAATAGCCCATTGCAAAATTACATCGAAGATCACGACATTTCCACTGCGCCTCTGATGACGAAGGATGCATATCAGACTGCAGAATACGATGACCAAGCCATTCAGTACGGCGTTATGGGCAGAATAGTTTCCACCCAGTAACTATAATGTGTTTCTGTTCCTTGATGGCCGCTCTGAAACTTGACATAGTTTTAAAAATGCAGTCGATCTGCCGAAAGACCCACGCCTATACCTCAATACAGTGAGTAACACTTGCGACACCACTTTTGGCATTCACGATTAGACCGAAAATAATAGAATGCCCCGTTTTCAGCCATTGTCTGTGGGGTACAAGGTCAGTCTCAAGTCTGTCATTAATTTCGACGGCATTGACTTATATTTTCGTTGGAAAGGCTCGGGAAAATCCCATACAGTCTCCGTAATGTTGGAGAATATTTTTATTTCCCATTGCGCTTCGATAGGCTCCTTGAAGAAACCCCTTGCTGGCCTAGTGTTACATTTTGGAGGTAGTGGTTCTAGCTCCCTTCCTTGCGAAGCTGCATGGCTGGCGACGACCACAAGGTTGGATGTAATACCGCCGGTGGTTCGCGTATTTGTCTCTCGTTCGTCTCTGAACACAATGCGTGCTATCTACGCTCCTCTTGGCCAGAAGGTCACTGTGGAACCGCTGTATTTTTCAGAAGCTGAGCTAGATGCTCAGGCATTCTTATCGATGATGGCTGTTGGCTCATCAGAGTCGGCACCTCTATATGTTCAGACTGTTCTGGTGAGACCAGCCACTTCGTTTTCTTTATTTGACTGACACTCACCCAGACAATTTTGCGCAACTTGGGCGAAAAATATACATATGGAGCATTTATGTTGGCACTAGAAGATTCCAAGAGGGATTTTAATCCTGCTCAACTGTCTGGATTGAAACAGCGAATGTCCCTGCTCACCTCGTTCTTGGACAAAAGCCCGAAAAGCCTGAAACGACGCCAAACTACCAGTCGATTCGCAGCCGGGCAACTGACAATAATCGATTTGACGGATCCCTTCATCGATCCATCGTGGGCATGTGGACTTTTTGAGATCGTCACGCGCTTATTTGTTCGATCTGAGCTCCAAACGGGAAAAGTCCTAGTCGTTGATGAGGCCCACAAAGTATGTAAAAAAAAATCGTAAAAGATAAAAAGAACTTAAACATTCCGCTTCTTTTAGTATTTATCGTCGGCTAAAGCATCTTCAGGGCTTACTGAAGCATTATTGAGCTTGATTCGTCAACAGAGGCACCTTTCGATGAGGGTGATCATCAGCACCCAAGGTCGGTATGCAACACATGAAGTTGCTTGATGACTGTTAATTTATCACTTTTCCTTTAGAGCCTACTGTTGTGCCTCCGGTGCTGCTCGATCTCTGCGGTCTTACCATATTGCATAGATTCTCGTCCCCATCCTGGTGGGAGCATCTGATTAAACATGTCTCGGCGGATTTTACAGGGACTGATGCGTTCGACCAAGTTGTCAAGTTGCAGGTGAGAATACCCTCTGATCAACTCCACAAATGCCTGTCACTTATCAGGTTATCAGACGGGCCAAGCGATCATCCTTGCTCCTTCCGCGTTGACGACTTCTGAAGAGTCGACTACTTCAGTTCTGAGTTCAACCGGAATGATCCTCTCCCGCCTCGGTCGTCGTTACATGATCATGAAGACTCGACAGAGGGTAACCTCAGATGGAGGTGCATCACTCCTTGTCCTCTAGGCGTGATTTGATTTCTACCTGATTGTGTTGTATGCATCGCCTATTTCTTGATATGTTAATACATGTACTTTCACATATATGATGGATAGTTCTTGCCCTACCTTCGAGCAAAGCAACTTTCGAAACTCGCCGCATTGCCTGAATCTAACGTCAAAATGAGTCTTCGACGATCTCGGAAACATGTTAAATTGTTGTTGCATTCACCAAGTAATAAATGCAAGCTCTATATTCCATAGATGGTGAAGTTCTGTCAGTACAATAACCAAGATTCTGCCTTTCGTAGCGCCGTATCCCAGTTGTCCCCATAGTTTTCCCAGACGACCAGACTCTCGATTTCATCTTTTCCCAGACGACCGCCATTGTATAAATGAGGAAACATGCCCTCATCTTCTCTCGTCCCACATACTGATATCAATTAGTCATTATGAATTATGTTCTGCTTGCATCACAAATCTACCTACCCTCCGCTTTGGGATCCTCCCACTTGATATCCCTTTCAACGCGTGCATATTCGATTCTGAGGACATGGACACGAGGTTCGTCCGTAAAGAAATGCTTTAATGTTCCAGGAATTTGGGAGGCAGTCGAAAGATGAATAAAACCTGACTTGGTGTCGAGACTGCTTAACGGCAAACTCTCTGGAAGTGGATCCGGAGGAGGTGCTATTGAGGAAATGAGTTTGTACACATATGTAGGCTTGCTAGTGGTCGACATCAAGGCACAGTCACTGAGTTGAACAACTCTCTGAGTAAATAATAGTATTGCTAGATTGTTTGAAGGTATTGATCATAGCTCTCGATAGCATGGTAAGTATACAAATAGGTATCATGGGCCGACATTGTTTTCGGTCTGTGGTAGCAGTTTAGTGAAATAATGTTTAAACCTCCATGACTTCCGTTGAAATTTCCATATGACAGAGAAGGTGTATAGTGCAGTCGTAATGGCCGCAAGGAGTATGGCAAATACACCCACGACTGTCCAGCCAGACGCGCGGTGCACGACATCAGCATCAGTAAGATCTTGCACGGTAAAAGCAACGATAGATACCGCGAATGCTACAATAGCCCAGACAAGAAGGACAGGGGGAAGGCTCAGGAGCATCGCATGACCATGCAGTCCAAGGTAGCTGTGTTGAACATTATACATGTATGTGAACTGCGGACAGAGCAAAGTTAACAAGGAGAAACAAGAGAAAAAAAGAAAGGGCTTACGGAATCTGCGGTGCCAGCATTGGATTGGTGTCGCCAGATCGAGAAAACACCCACGATTAAGCTCCCCATGGAAGCAAAAGCAGAGATTGTGGCAGCCACTCTTGCAGGTGCAGCAATGACAGGAACTGCCATGAATCCGACGGTGGCACTGTCAGATATATATCAGGCAGAGAGGTAGGACGGGAAACCGAACGAACGAACGAAAGTAGAACTGTTGACTTGTAAAATAGAAGTTTTATCTTAAGTTGTTCAGTAAGCAACCTAGCAACTTACGATCAACAGGAAATGAGAGTACTCTCGCACTAAACGCTCGATATACGTTTCCCAATTCTGTTTCACGCTAGCTAAACGCCCACGGTATTCACTTGACCGCTGTAGAGCCTTGGTTACTGTTGTCCATAGTAAGGAACGGAGACACAAATACCTTCACATGGGTATAGTACGTGTGTGGTATTCCAAAGAATAATATGTTCATAATCAAATTGAGGGTGGAAATCAACCACGAAGGTCGACGAGAGGCAGAATTCGGTGGGAGGACCTTCGATTTTCGCACGGCTTCGGATGTCTTCCATGTAAACTGCCCGTAGCATTCTGAATCCCGGAAGCTGCACGCTTCACGAAGCAACCAAGCGAGAAACACAGTTCTTGCAACTGATTCATGATTCCACGGTTCTATCGAGGAAAAGAAAAATTGATTAAGGTGTATAATCGGTTACATATCAAATACCTACGAGCCATTTCTTGGACAACTCGAGAGAGATCTTCGCATTCCGGTTTCGAGAATGGTACGACGCTCCGCGAACCAGAAATCAGATTGTCAGTCTGCAAACCATTTCAGTTAACAGCCATTTTAGAGCATACGAATCGTACGTAGTACCACGTCAAGGCGTCTGCAGCATCTGGAACTGCTCTCTCCGGGGTAGGGACATGAGCGGGGTGCTTCCAAAGATAGTTCCAATAGAGACGACGCTTTCGATTTACTATGATATAATTCAGCCAGAAAACCGAGTGGTTCTTGAGGGATCGTACGAGTATTTGGATCGAAGGAATGGAAGTTTTTGTCTTGCACCTCTTCATAGACATAGGATGCGATGCAGTGCTTATGATTGATAACAAGATTGAAAGTCGAGTTCTGAGGTTTTGATTCGACATCCAGCTGCATGAACAGCACTTCCATCTGGTCGTCGAGATCCGACAAGGGATATCCAGAAGTACTATTGCTTACTGACGAGTAGACAGCGTCGTCACGGATGTCGTGGTCCGTCACAACCTTTAGAGAACGATTATAGAAATAAATCCATCCCTTGTTGGAGGTGAATATTCAGCCGGCTTGCTTCTAGTGATTCAACGCACTTGTGGGTGCACGCAGAGCATCCATCCGCCTGGGCAGCATTTCTCGTCGAAACATATATCACCACTACATACGACACTAGTCAACAGAACAAGATAGAGAACGGAGTTACATACGGATGGACAAGGGTGCTGGATCGTGATATGTTGTCGGCCGGCATGAAATCGAGTTGTTGTACAGAGCAGAAGTCACTGTACATTCGGACAAACAAGACGCGTCGGTCGCGCTCTCATCTCCTCATCGACAATAGCTTCAAATGAGCGCCTTTGGCAACACATCAGGGGGCACATCTGGCAACTTGTTTGGAGGCACTAGCACGACCACGACTCCCGCCACTAATTCAACCAACAACACAGGGCAGCCCAGTATTTTTGGTGGTATCTATCATTCCTAATCTACCAATGCTCTCTTCCCTAAGCTCAGTCTCCACTGTCCAGATAAATCAGGAGGCTTGTTTGGAGGGAATACGACAAGTGGAACAAACACTGGGGGTCTATTCGGTAGTGGTTCAGCACCAGTGTCTGGAAGCTTGTTCGGTGGGGGATCTAACACGACGACAGCTACGCCAAGCATATTAGGTGGTGGTACAACGACGAATACAACACTACCATCTACTACTCCAGCTGCTACAACGACTACCACAACATCGTCTAATTCTCTCTTTGGTGGAGGGTTCAATTTACCAAAGCCTGCTGATCAGAGTGCCACCACTGCTTCGAAGCCTGCGGGATCTAGTTGTGAGTCCATGTCTGTACACAATTTTTCGTCTTTGATAATGGTCTTCTGCCCTAGTCTTTAGCCAGCCCCCTACCACAGGTGATTGATTATCCCAGCTTTCCTGTTAGTATCTCATTATCTCTGTTAGGATCAACACCTGCTGCCGCCGGCGGACTTTTTGGTGCGCCCTCCAAGCCTACGGACTCGACAACGCCAGCGACTGCTAATGCCCCCACGCCTTCTAATAATCTTTTCGGTGGTGGAAGCATATTTGGAAAGCCCGTTGCCACTTCTACTTCTTCCGCAACTTCTGCGACCAGCCCCGCAGGTGGGAGTTCTTCTCCTGTTCCAAACTCTACTCACAGCCTTGCGAAAGCATCAGGTGGTCTCTTCTCAAATCTAAGTGCAACAAAATCTGCTGAGACAAAAGACTCCACCACTCCAAGTAAATTTTCAGAATTTTCATCTGATTAACCCCAACCGATATTTGCAGCTTCCAATCTCGCACCTCCAACCTTTAATCTGTTCGGTGGTGCAAAAACTGATGATAAGAAAGATGCTCCTGCAGCTCCTCCATTGTTTGGTTTAGGTCAGACGACGGCAACAACACCTGCAGAGGCGTCATGTACGTTCTTTTGTCAGATCTCGTTTCTCACGCGTAATGCTGATTGGGTCTCGCAGCATTGACTAAACCGAATGCTCCAGTAGCAGGTTCCACAGCGCCCGTAGTCGCAGTCCCCCCTCCGTCGATGCTTAGAGGCAAAACCATCGAAGAAATTGTCAATCGATGGTCGGCTGAACTTGAGACTCATGTTCGAGAGTTCAATAGGTTTGCGGGAGAGGTAGCTGTTTGGGATCGTGCCCTGATAGAGAATGGACACAATGTGAGTCGGAATAATGTTCATTATCTGGTGCTCGTCCAATCAAGACCTTTCACGCCGCTGTAGTTTGCTGCACTATATAGCCACGTTCAAGGTGCAGAGCGGGAACAGAACGATATTGACCAATCGTTGGATCATATTGAGCAGCAACAGAAAGAACTTGCATCGACATTGACTGCTTATGAAAAAGTGACACAGGAAATACTTGGCAGCCAGGGGGGAAGCTTAAGAGCCCTGGACTCTGGGCCTGCCGATACAGAACGTGATAAAAAGTAAGTGTCAGTCAACTACTTGTGTGCGACACTGATAAACATGCTTCTGCGTTAGCTACATGCTCGCTACAGATCTGCATACGCATCTGGACGACCTCTCGGGCTCCCTTACACAAATGATCGATTCTGTGAACGCCCTTTCGTTGCCCTCGAACGACACAGCGTCTGCAGATGACCCGATGGCGCAAATTGCCCAGATTTTGAGCAGTCATTTGGAAAGTTTGCAGTGGATTGACGGTGCCGTTCGTGAGGTTGAGTCGAAGGTTTCTGATGTGGAAAAGCGGGTAAAAGATTCCGGTCATGGAACTGTGAATGGTACCGGGCAGAAAAACCGGGGCTTTGGCCTGTATCGATGACGAAATTTCATGTAAAGACCCTTTCATCACGCCTTATATTTAGCAACTTGCTTTGATACTGAAGCAGGATAGTATCCGCGGTCGACTTCTATGCTATGAATTTCTCGACCATTGGAGAGAACCCCATTCATTCCACCCAACCGAAAGAGCCAAATCGCTGGCAAGCCATATGGCGTCACGTACCATTCATACGGGAGAGCGAATTCACTTTCAATTATTATATCCGTCGGGAATATATATATATTCGGCAGTGAACACAGAATGTAGGTCAGTAGGTATCGTATGCACCAAGGCGGGACAAAAAAGATGGACAGACAAGTGCAGGAAACACAATTACAGAACACTGTACCGCCCAGATGTTGCTGTAGGATTCCGCATTTCTGCTTGCAACGCGGCAGCCGACGCTTCAATCAAGAGACGCTTAATCTCACGAACAGCTTGCTCCACCTGTGCGACGAACACTGAGGAAGGTTCAAAATGTAGGCAAAGTTTACATACCCTGTACTCCTCGTTCGACTCAATGAGAAGATGAAGTTTCGGAGGGCCGTCGAACGGCGGCTCTTTTCCATGTTCGTAATAGATGCCTGGACAAGTAATATCACGAAATCTAATAAGAACGGCCTTTACATAGCACTTACCCTTGTTTGTGACTGACGCGCCGGTCATATCGATGAGCTACGAATGAGTTGGTTGAGACGTCCAAGAAGCCTTCAAGGAGCCCTCACCTGCACCATAGTCTCCTTGTTGGTGACACGCCACCGGGCCTTTTGAGGATAGTCGTTGATTGGAATGATAGCATGGAAGTCTGTCGAGTCCGGATTCGAACTAGAAGTCAGCTTCTTTCCTGACTCCTCTGCTTGTATTTGAGACTGAAGAACGAGTTTGGCAGCCCTCATCTGTGCATTGAGCTTGGCAACAACACTCATGGCCTGCTTATGTGCAGCAGTATCCTTGCCAGCACGTGCGGCAGCTTCTTCGGCGGCGCGCACCTGGGCTTGAATCTTCTCCTCTTCTTTAGCAAATGCCAAACGTCGAGCGGCAGCAACTGCGCCGCCCACCCCAAGAAGGCCCTTGGACGAGTCGGGTGCTGGTCCGCGTTTGATTTCGACTTTGAAGGTTCCAAAGGTCATGTCGTCCCCACTGGTTGCTGTAGCTTTTGCTGTCATTTCTTCCACCGTTGTCGCTTTCTCATCGTCTGCCATTCCGGGTTCACCGTACGCCTTACGCTCAGCCTTCTCCTTTGCATCTCTTTCTTTATCGAGTCTGTCCAGTCCCTTACCACCGAAGCCAGAGCCAGCCGCTTGAGCTTTTCCGGTCTTCAGTTTGTCCAAAAAGCCTAAGATATTCATGTAAGAACTGAGATTCATATTTTGATGAATTCAGGGTTACCATTGGCAAGATCCTCGAGCTCTGGGGAAACAGTAGCATTGCTCGCCTTCAGTGCTCTATAAATGTCAACCGAGTATCTCTCCTGTTCTGGGGTGATAAAGGTCACACAAGTTCCCGTATTCCCTGCTCTTCCCGTTCTTCCCGCACGATGGACGTAGTCTTCCATGTGGTTTGGTGCATCATAATTGATTACCAATTTCAACTGCTTCACGTCCAGACCTCGCGCAGCAACAGATGTCGCAATGACTATGGGAACTACACCGGACTTGAAATCTGCAATCGTCGAATCCCGATCCACTTGATCTTTACCACCATGCAAAGACATGCATAAGTACCCTCTCCGCATGAGCTCACGGAGCAGATTGTCAGCTGCTTCTTGCCTGTCAACGAAAACCAAAGTCCGACATTCAGGATCTTCGTTGTACATCTGACCGAGGATATCGAGCAGGCGGTTGAATTTTGTATCTTCAGCGCGAACTTCAACAATTTGTTCAATCTCGGCAGCAACCACCGATCGGCCTCCGACAGTGATTTCTAGTGGCCTGTGCAGAATCTTTCGAGCAAGAGAATCCATTTGTTTGGGAAAGGTGGCTGAAAAAAGGACAGTCTGTCGGTCGGGTCGAATGTTATTCACGATCTTCATCACTTGAGGCTCGAAACCCATATCAAACATGCGATCCGCCTCGTCAAGAACAACATACGTAACACGTTTGAGGTTGGTGACGCGGCCTGAATTAGCAGTCAGCAGATCAATCATGCGGCCTGGAGTACAGACGATGATTTCTGCTCCCTTTTTCAATTCTGCAATCTGGTCTTTAATAGGAGAACCTCCATATGCACAAACGGCCTGGAAAAGTTTAATCACAAGAGGACGCAAGGTTGAGCAAGGTAAAACATACCCGAAGATTCATGACCTTTAAGAATGGCTTGCATTCTCTGTGAATTTGGACCGCCAGCTCTCGGGTGGGAGTCATAACGATAGCCACAGGCCCCTCCATTTGTTCCAGGGGTCGCTGATCCTTGATATGTCGGAAAAGAGGCAACAGGAACGCAATAGTCTTCCCAGAGCCTGTCTTGGCAACACCAATAACATCGCGCCCGGACATGATCGCAGGTATTGCTTGAGCTTGAATTGCAGTAGGTGCAATATAATTCAGCCGTTTTATTACATCCAGACTGAACACAAATGAGCGACAATCATAAGAGCTAATACCAGGCTAAAAAGACACGCACCAGTTAGCAGGCAGACCATAATGACTCCACTTCGTTACTGGCCTTGGACAATCAACTCCACGAATTTTGATGCTATCTAGTTCAAGCCTGAGGAGATCAGCCTCTTCATCTGTCATCGCGGCAACATCGGGGGGCGGTACATAGAATTCTTTGCGGAAGGGCTCGTATTTGACGCGAGCATGATCAACAGTAGCCATTTCCTTCTTTTTCGCTTTTCTGGCAGCTAATGCAAGAATGTCCTCTGGATTGAGGTCGGTTGTATCGAGCTCGTCGACCGCGGCAGGTTCAATGACATCCTCCATTGCTTCCTCTGCTACCCGCTCATCCAGTCGTATGCGGGAGCGATTACCAGGAGCATCACCCATCTTCTTTATGTCTTCCAGATTGACCTTCTTCACTTCTTCCTTGACACCACTCATGAATGCATCCAACGGATCCAAGTCCTCTTCATCGACATCCATGGTATCCATCGCTTTGGTTTTCAGGGCCTGATCCATTCTATTCGCCTCTTCGTCGTCGTCGTCAACCTCCAAATCGCCAACACCAGCTTCGCCTTCTGCCATGGTCATGTCTACTGCTGGCATATCACCTAATGTTTCTAGCTTTCTCTTTGTTTCTACAGAATCGTCCAGAGATGCAGCGACGGTTCCCTTAGCGGGGGCTGAGAATTCAGGTTTGAGCGGCAAGCCTTTCAGACCAAGACCACTGAGTGCAGCACGGTTGAGCTGGCCGGCAGGTTTAGCAGTGGTCGGAGCAGGAGTCGCTAAAGGGATTGGATCAAGTGGTGTAAAATCACGGAGTGTAATGTACAAGGGCCTTTCACGACTCACAAGGGACAGATTTCCCTGCCAATGCCATGGCTTTTGCCTTTGCCTCATCGAGCGCCTTTTTTGCCTCTCGCTCTTTTTTCCAAGCTTCAAGTTTCGCTCTTTTCGCTTTCAACTTGTCATCTTCAGGAGGTGGGGTCTGTAAGGTCTCAGACTTATTGCGAGGCGGAGTGGGCGGTTGGGCTCCTCTGCGTTCCCTGGAACGAGAGCGGCGGTGCTCGTCTTTTCTGTCATCACGTCCACCATCCCTGTAGGAGTCCCGCCTTCTGTCGTCACGATAACGGTCCCTGTCTCTATCCCTGTCTCTATCCCTTGGCCTGTCCCAATCCCTGTCCCTGTCGTCGTCGTATCTTGATCTATTTGTGGTCCTTTGTGTACTGCGCCTAGTCGGCGACGGAGACCGGGGTGAAGAACGATGAGATGGTCTTACCCGTTTATTCGAAGCATCTGGAGAAAAGGACCTGTCCCTTCGAGCCATTCCTACGTCGTAGTGCAAGATGAAGAGGGATATTTGTACATGATTAGTTCTCTTGACATTGGCCTTCGGGTTATGTAAGCAATGCATAGCCTTAGTCAATCCATACTTAGTCAAAGCCTCCGTGACTCTCGACCATCATGTCGAGCAATATTCTTGATCCATCTGCTCTTCTTTCCCTTCTTCCTTCCCTCTTGCCACTGTCATCCATTTCTTCTCCTCAAGATGCTATCGCTGCTCTCCTTCATTCTATCATGTCTACACTAGCTTTCCGTCTAATTGCAATCGATGAAACATCAGTACAAAATTTGCCATCTGCCACTGTTCTACCTACTGAGTGGAACAAGAACGGTCCCGGCCATTACACTTTCAAATACAGACATGACCAGAGCAGTCTTGAGTTTGTTCTCAAGGTCTCCAAATTAGGCGCCCACACTCTGATCAACGCAATTGCCGTTGAGGTAAGTCCCTGTATTATATGGTGATCGGGTTTAAGACATTCGTTTTTCGAACAGAGTGATAAGGTCGCCACGTTAGACATTAACACGAATGACTTTGTCTCACCATCTTTCTTTCCGCATGATCTTGACGATGCCAGCCAACCACTTGTCCATGGCTTCATTTCCTCCAACCGCGTTGCAGACTTGACGTCTCAGATAAAGCTCACAATCATTCAACATCTAGTTCCGGGTCTCCGGAAAGATGGTTACACAGAGAACGCAACGACAACCACGGATGCAAGCCCTTCACGGTTGCAGGATCCTACACCTGCACGTCCGCAACCTCAACAACCCCAAGATCTATATCGTCCACCCTCGCTATTCCCTCCCCGAAATCCCCTTGAAATCGGTCGAAGCGATCTAGACCCATTTCCCGTGAACCCATTTACGCCGCCTGACCTATTCCCGCAGAGCGGCAATGGCATGTTTGTTGGTCCAGGTCATCCCATTTTCGGCGGCAGGAGGCCTGAGCCTTTCGGTGACCGTGGTCCATGGGGAGGTGATGGTTACTTGCCACCTATGGGTGCACCACCTGGTGCGCGGTTCGATCCCACGGGACCTGGACCTAGAGGCCCTTTTAGCGGGGGTCCTTTCGGCGGCCGTCGTTTGTCGGGTGACCCAGACAACGATGAGTTTATGCCCCCTGGAGCGGTAAGTCAAACCAACGTTGACTCGTTCTCACCTGACTTACAAAAAAACTAGGGTGATATGTAGCTAGCGTTCGGTGTTGTATTGTTATCTGTATGATTACGTTTGCTGTGTTTAGGATTTGTAGCATGTACTAAATCGAAATACTCGGAGTTCCTGGTGTCTGTTAAGAGAAGTCCGCTACCCTAAAAAGGCAATGAAACTCGCCAAACCACACGCAACTCATATCCTCCACCTTCACCATCATCTCCAATGTTTCGCAGAAAGCAAGCAATTCCAGCCGGTTTCAGACCAGCACCCAAGCCGAAACCGAAACCAATCACTGAAATGACCCTCCGTGAGCTTCAGGACTCGTACAACCTCAACAGAAAGATTTTGTCATCCCCGTATGTCCCGTCACACCAATTTATGCGCCATACTTGCCATTTATGCAGTTGTGGTGCTATCCAGGGGAGCGTCCACCTCTACGTACGTGCAACGGGTTTCCGCTGAACAGATGGCTATAGAATCACGATTGATCGAACTCGACGGAGTGGAAAAGATTAACACCGGACTCAAGAATACAAGATTGAATGAGGAAGGAGACATGATTGTAGATCTGCCGCTAGAGCAGCCGTCCAGCAGAACACTCGATGCGAAAAGGAAAGCGTTGTCTATGTTTGTATGTGGATTCCCGGGCCAACCGTGCACCTCATGAATGCTCATAAAAATGATCAAAAGGCACCTGCTCATGGGAAACCCGCTCCAGGGAGACTTACTATGCAAGAGGCAATTGACCTAGAACGTCAAGCTTTTCTACAAGACAAGGAGCGACAAGACCGTATTGCAGAGAAGAAGAAGCGTCTTGGCATGCCGATCGAGGGAGAGGTATTGACGAGAGAGGAAAGGGAAGCACGAATATGGGCTTTCATGTGAGCAAACCTATCTGTGCTCAGCAGGTGCAATTGGCTGAGAAACCATACCATAGGAATTATAGGCCAACAGATTCAGACATGGAGCAGGAGGAGGACTCTGACGACGAAGACCCAGCTTCGTGGTTTGATGATGACCAAGATGATGGTCGGAAGGGACAAAATATTGTGGACCCAGACACAGAGGATCTGTCTGACATCATCCGAGTCGACGCAAGTAGAATTCGTTATAGCACATTTTACGAGCCTCGTGATGAGGGCGAGTGATGCCAGAGTAATGCCAATGTCCCTCTTAATAAATTTCATATCTAACATCGAGAACACCTATAGCTAGCGCGGGAGTATTCAATACGATCGACAGCAACAGATCAGCGGGCATGGACGGGACAGCTCTTCCCTCGTTGAAGCCACGACGAAAGGCAAGCTAACAACAAGATTAGCATCACTGTGTTGGAAGAATCTTCCAAACAAACCATTGTGGAAGCTGCAAAAACAACTTAAACGGGCAACAGTAGACCCTATTATGACCATGAGAGATTAAAACAGAATGAACGAGGATGGGCTGCACCTATCATGAACTCCTCCAGACATATGACGCCTACGAATCATTCATTTAAGGAAGAGAATCTTGAACATAGCACGTACATTCAACGCCAAGTAAAGCACTCTCGGCCGGAAGATGGTATACCAAGTATTTGGCTGCCTGTGGAGTAGAGCCTGAGCCTCCTTCCAAACAACTCTTGACATGAGATTCCTGTTCATTGGCAGTGTCAAACTCGTCAAGATTCTTATTGCAGACAGGACACCTGTCAGTAGGAGGGGGAAAGCGGTGAGGATAATGCATCACGTTCAACAATATCTGACTTACTCCGCAAGATCACTTAGTTGAGAGCTGGAATCCCTTCGAGAGAGATGGCCAGGAATAGTCAGCCTCGCTTGATCAACTACAATTCGCTCCATTGATATCGTACTGGATGCAAGTAACCTGCCGGGAACCCCGGCGTTTACTTCATCATGGCATGTTCTACAAACTCGCTGAGAACTGGCTGAAGCCTGAGGATCCTGGAAAACGGGATCCTGGACAATGTCAGAAGGATCCAAAAGTGTCCTATACGATGAGCAGCGATCACAAAAGATACGCCCGCATTTGCGACAGTGCTAAGAGAAACGTCAGCACGTCCAACGTAGTTTTGATTGCGAGCGTCCTACATGCTGCACAGGGATTGAGACACATTAAATGCCAAGAGAGATATGAGGATACGTACTCTGCGATTGAGGAAGTTGAAACGCCGTTGACAGTCCCGACATTGGTGAACCATCTCATCTCTTTCCCATTGAGCATGGGCATGATGAGGTGTGAGAGATGTCCATCGAGGTGTGAAAATCTTCTGAGGTGCTTCATGAGTAGGAACGCGAAAATCAGGCGCTTGTGACAATTGGGGCGTAAGATCGGTAGGTGTACGTGATATGCCACGAGTGAAATAATCTGTAGAGCTTGATGTCCTAGATGCTGGACGTACAACGTCTATAGCTGAGGAACCAGGATAGTGGAACTCGTCGTCGTCGTCGTCGTCGTTCCCTTCAGCATTGTCATCTGACATCTCGAGAATGTCAACAAAAGACACACGACCGTAAGTTAACGAATCGTTTACCGTCTTCTGAGATGAGCAGACCCTGAGAACCCGCGGCTAGGCGTTGACGTTCAAGTTCCCGGCTGTAAGCATTCAGTAATACTTCAGCTTGAGTTTTACGCTCTACATCATCGTCTCCTATATCTCACAAGGTTGAGTTGTTCATCTGGTTTAGAACAGGCACTAACCTAAGATTCCCTGCCTTAATTCCATAGTCGCACGTTCCAACTTTGCTATAACACGTCGAACTTCGACGGCGGATGTGGATACTCCGTTGGTATCTGTGTATGGAGCTTGTGCACCGACAAGATACCGGGACCGCGCCACGTAATCTTGAGCAGAAGAGAAGAATATTGAAGACATTGTACCAAGTTCCTGACCACCTTCTCCGTCAGAATTATCTTCAATACGTGGAATCAAGTTTCCCTCGGTGTCCAAGTGATACATGGAACCATCAGGTCCGAGCAAAGGAAGTGGAGATATGTCCAACCTACGACGCATAATCCGCACCCAACGCCTACGTCGAACCCAAGTCTGTGACAAACGGGCAGAACTCGTAGAAGATACGGAATTTGATCTGCTGCCAGCTCTCGATGTGGAGCCACCGAAGCCAGCTGTCACAACCCCGCTCCCTGTCAAGATACGCTCCAGCTGAGCCGGCTTTTCGGCTGTCCACTGGTCATCCGGATCGCTAAAATAGTGAGCGTATTGCCATCCATCTTCAGCCTCCACGCCCGGATGCGTAACATCCAGCGTCCAATCGGATCTGAAAGCAAGTGTCAGATCTGAATATCAAAGATATGAACGCAATAAGTACAGCCAGAAGTGGCTCCTCTCTGCTCCATCCAGTGCAGGCCGGTCGTTTGGGTTCGGCTTGGGCAGGATCCATGGAGCATCACGCAACGGTAGCTGTACATCACTACGCCAAGCTGCCACCTCTCGGACCCCAGTTTCCTCGTCAAGTACAGGCAACTTCAGCTCGAATGGGGGACGACGACCATGCTTGCCTAATCCTGACGCAGAAAATTTTGGTTTACCACCTGAGACCGCGATAGTCTTGAGACGAGTGTCCAGCCTCTGGTTCTCGTACAAAACCAGTGGCACAGTCGTATGCACGGACAGAGGATTGTAGGAAACAGGGGAGTCACGCCAACGCTCTGCCTCAGCTTGCTGTAGAACCTAAAGAACGGTCAACTTTTGCTAGCTATTGAACAGCGGAACCCTACCTCACAAATCCAGATTTCGAAGACGGCTGCGGCAACATCATAGGCCGACTCACCCCACTTATTTCTCACGAGGGGATCCGCAAATTGTTTCGTAAGAAGATATAGAACGACAGGCAGGTGACCCTTTGATGAAGCGTTCACTGTAGAAACATTCTGAATTGATATGGAGCATGCACAATACCGGGCCTTACTCAATGGAGTCCAGCCAGCCTTGCTGCGAATATCAACACCCTGTACACCATCCAAAGCAACAGCTGCCCCGCCATCGTTGCAGAGAAATTTGACGATGTCCAGATACCCCTATCCTTCAATGTAAGCAGAACGACGGGAAATATAAAGGTATTGTTACTTTCGAACACGCATTATGCAGGGCCGTCCAGCCATCGGCATCCCGTGCATGCACATCTGCCTTGTTTGGGAGAAGATAGCCCACAACAGACATATGGCCATTGAGAGTTGCTTTATGCAATGCTGTCTAGTTCCAAACAGTCAGGAGGGAATTACGGCATGATATAATATGATTAACTTCGCCCTCTCTGTCCTCCAGATCTGGCATGGCACCGCAGTCTTCAATCACTGGGACCAATGTCAGAGCATAAACTTATCGAGGTCAAGGAGAATCCTACGCCACATGACTATGTCCAAATATCCTCGACTGGCAGCAACATGTAGGGCAGTGAATCCTGTACGAGAAGATGCATCATTCGCGAGCCCGAATGGCTCTACATCACCTGTCTCTAACGCATTTCGAAAAAGCCTTTTGAGCAGAGGCAAATCGCCCGAAGAAGCGGCAGCACACAGAGATTCCAGTTGCGCAGGAGACGGGGGATTACGCTGCCGCAGCAATTGTACATGTTCGGGTACACCTTCGAAATGGTCCACTGATGCACCTAGGTAGACGAACACTGGTGATTCAAGTTGCACAGGAGATGGGGGGTGATGCTCTTGTGGCACTTCAGGGTCAATAAGGTCGACGGATGCACTGGGATAAAGAAACACTTCATCGCCATCATCAACGTCGTCGTGTAAAATTTCGGCGCCGTGGAGATTGGGTGTGTTGTCCCTCGGGTCTGGTGTAATATTAACGCTGTCGAGAGCACTGGTCAGCTGCGTATTTGACTGGCCACACCTAGAGGAAGAATAGGTATACAACTGAGCAAAAGTATAATATACTTACTCTTCAATCATTCCTAGATGGCCTCCTACACCATTGCTGGCCATGTTATGGTTTTCTGTCAAATTTAAAAGGGCCCATCCAAGGATAAGTCGTGGGATACTAATCACATTAATCAAGGATCACGTGAGTCACATGACCGACACGGCTAAAGAAATCGTTTGTTGAGCTGAACAATTGTCAATCACCATCTCGCCTCTAATGATTTATAGCTATAAAATAATTAAGAGATTCGAAGCTCGAAGTTGTCTAACTAGCTTCTAATCATTGATGAGAAGACGGTCGTTCTTAAAGTTTACCCACTGGGATCAATATCGCAGACTCAAAGGTAGACATCCGTAGACATCGGGCGCTCGAATATAAATAATAAGTACGACGGCCGTGGGTTGATCTCGACATAGGCTTCCAGAATCCGAATAATTTTGTAGTCGCGACTCGCGAGATTGTGGAAGGTATTTGAGCGCGCAAATGACTCGACTGTTACTAACTATCTAGTACGATTTTATGTCGGAAATGCCGGGACTCGGGGACTCGGTACTATTGAATTTGAACGCCGTCGGGGACTGTCGTAGACATGTCTCAAGTTTTTAGACGGATATCAGTTAGGTCTGGATACTGTAATATCATGGAAAACGCACGGTATGTACGGATGATAAAAAGCCTGCGGTGATGACTCGGATCAGCTTTGATCGGCTATCGGGATTGGAGAAGATAGATTTAACCGCGTATGCTGACGGCTCGTCTCCTTAGTCGTCGTCTATCACTTATCTGTCGCAGTCCCAGTCTCTCGCTAGCTTTCTCGACATCCCCTCATCTTATGGACAAACCAAACGGACATGCCTCATCCAAGGAGACCAGCAAGCCTCCCATTCCTTACGCTTCGCGCTTGCAAAAAGGAAGAGCTATCGCGGAAGACGTCTGGTCTATTTACAAGTGGCTCACTTGCTCGTCCATCCAAATGGATGTCTGATTTTTGTTGTACAGTGCTGCTAACCTGCCCGCGGACTGCATCAATCTTGGCCAAGGTTACATGAACTTCTCTCCACCTCTTTGGATCACCGAAGCCGCAAAAGAAGCCCTTCACACAGTGACTGCCAACCACTACTCACACCCAAAAGGGCGAATTCGCTTGCGGGAGGCTCTCAAGGCCTTCTACGATCCCTTGTTCAAGCGAAACCTCAGTGTTGATTCCGAGATCCTCATTACAAGCGGGGCTAATGAGGGTATACTCTATTGATATACTTAAATACGTCTGCTTACTAACACGAGGTAGGGGAATATTCTGTCTTTACCGCATTCTTGGAACAAGGAGACGAAGTCATTATGTTCGAACCTTTCTTCGATCAATATCTTCCATCTATAGTGTTTAATGGAGGCACACCGGTATACGTTCCGTTGCATCCCCCAGCCCAATCACTCGAGAAGCCAACCAGCAACGACTGGACTATCGATTTCGATGAACTTCGGTACGTTATGTTTGTCCCCGGCGCCTGATGATTGAATCATTTAATTCAACCACAAGTCGTGCTGTTACACCACGCACTAAGATAATTATCGTAAACACTCC
This sequence comes from Tricholoma matsutake, assembly GCA_026075535.2. Lineage (NCBI taxonomy): Eukaryota > Fungi > Basidiomycota > Agaricomycetes > Agaricales > Tricholomataceae > Tricholoma > Tricholoma matsutake. The sequence continues at coordinate 6,298,142 of AP026543.1, read as the reverse complement.
TCACAACCCTGTCGGCAAGGTTTTTACCAGGAAAGAACTTGAAACCATCGCCGCACTCGCGCAAGAATTCAATCTTATTGTTATGTCTGACGAAGTGGTAGGTGTCATCATGCAACGAAATTACGTGTATTCCACCTCGTGCGTTGTTGCAGTATGACTGTCTCGTCTTTGACGGCAAAGAACATCACCGTATCGCCACTTTCCCTGGCATGTGGGAGCGAACAGTGACTGTTGGATCTGCTGGGAGTAAGAAACGCTATCTGATTCTGTATTGGGCGTGTCCAACCTATTCTCTAGAGGCCTTTGCCGCCACCGGTTGGCGTGTCGGCTGGCTTATCGGCCCCAAGTGGATTATGCAGCCTACGTTGGCTGCGACGACGCGAATTGTCTTCTGCAGCAATTCACCTCTGCAAGAAGCTGCGGCTGGTGGCCTAGAGCAAGTCAAGGAGCGGAAATTTTTTGAAACTCAGTGCGCGGAATATATTGAAAGACGAGATATCCTGGCCGCCGTATTTGACGAGCTGGGGCTGAAGTACACTCTCCCCGAAGGAGGTTATTTCATTCTTTTGGTAGGAATGCATAACATGCGCTTCGTACCTCATTCTTACTTGATAACATTGTTCACAGGATGTATCCGAACTGAAGTTCCCAGAGGATTATCCGTTCCCACAGAGTGTACTCGGACGGGGCAGGGATTTCAAGTGAGTTTTCTCGATCATCAATCCGATATTCACAGCCTGATAATAATTCAAGGGCCTGTTGGTTCATTGCACTGGAACTTGGCGTCTCATCCATCCCCGTGAGCGAGGTGGGTGTCTTGCTCAGCTTTGAAGTTCACATTGCCAATTTTCACTTACCTCACCTTTTTAAGTTTTACTGCGAACCGCATGCCAACATCGGGGAGAAATACGCACGTTTTGCGTTTTGCAAAGATGTGGATACTCTTAAAAAAGCAGCAGAACGACTCCGAGGCTTGAAGAAATACATGTAGATACTCTATCTACTTATTGTAAAATAGATTTTATTCTGTGTCTATCGAGATAACGCAATAGATGCTTCAGAGCCCTCCACAAACAACTTGTCTACGAATTGGGAGATGTTCTCATCTCGCGAAGTGGATGTACAGTCGTAATATGCTGGGTTGTTGACGAGACGACGGGCAAGGAAGGTGAAGGAAAGCACATCGACAACCTGCTGTTCCTTTAATGAACCAAGATTTTGTTTCTGAATATTGATCCACACCGAGAGATCCTGTGTCTCTGAAAGCCGGGATTCGAGGGGAAGGCCTTCGTTCAAAAACCGCGTGAAGGTATCGTTCGTCTCCGCTTGGCAGAATAGATAGAAGTGGCCTGATCCTGCATGCCGAACTGCTCGACTCTGCATCCGAACGAGCTCAATCAGCCCATAGTCACGCAGTTGACGATCAACATCCTCTCCCTCAATATGCACGTGTTGAGTACCCATCACTACCACCACTGTCGCCCGGACAGGCACCGTCCAACAGGAGTCCCGAGGGACTATGAGCACACGAATGATGCCTTCCGCATATAGCTCCAACATCAAGTTACGATCTGATTTGTGTATACCTTCGTGAAAGAATCCGACACCTCTGGATACGCAGTCGACGAGTGTGGCGTCTTGGATCCTTACGAGACGATCTTCTAGATAGTCCTGAGGAGTGTTATCGGGAAGGTAGCCTTTCTCTGTGTCCGTACTCAGTGCACATTGAGTCAGAAGGTCTAGCGCCACCGCACGACACTGCCCGCGAGATGGAACGAAGACCAGAGCCGATTCTCCTGGAGGTGCCGTCTGAATCGCCGCATGAGTAGGTTTCGCCATAGCTTTGAACAGCGCAGCGGAATGTGGTATTGTGAATGTTTGTGTCGAAAACGTCAGAGACTGATCACGATCCCTTGGCCTGAAACTATACAACCCAGATGGATCGACATCGAGCCAGTCGGCTAGGTCTGAAGGGTCGTTGAGCGACGCTGAAAACCCTACAAAACGCGTTGGACATGATTGTGTGGCATGACGTAGAAGGGAAACGCCGAGCTCATAAGCCGAGTCTAGCTGTTCCAAGTTTTCACACACAACTAGATCCAAGCCAGCGAGAGACAATTTCGAGTTCCGCTGAGAGATGGCACGCAGGAGTTGCGTAGCCGTGAAGACATGAATGACTTTCCCTGTGGGTCGGATCAGACAATCAGGTCCAACTCCGTACATCACAGAAACACCAGCAATAGCAGCGGATTTGAGTTCTGATACCATCTCGACGACCACACTCTTGCGAGGTGCGATGACGATTATCCAGCTTTCACGGGTTCTCATGATCGTCATCCTGCAAACAGATGGTTATTAATCAATCGGTAAGCAGGAAAAGCAAACCTACCAAATTACTATCTGGGCCATCACCGATTTCCCACTTCCAACCGGAGCACAGAGTAGGAAATGACATTTAGTATTCACAAGGCTCCAATAGGCCTGTGTTTGAATGGCGTTAAGGTTCTTCACCCGCCCAGAGAATATTTTCTCCACAACAGCACTCTTGAAGACGGACGTTGACAAGTAGGGTAGATTTAACATAGGTGAATGGCATTGTAACGGCGTGGGCATGACTAGGGCATCAAGGGGAATCAAGATCTCATCCTCCGCTCCCATCCACAGATCAGAAACATATCTCATCGTCACAGATGGAGGCGGTTCACCATCAGGAATCGAGATAACAAAGTCGAAAGTCAAGACATTTGTATTTTGGCGGAGGAGAAGATGTGCCAACTGGAGGATGGTCAAACCGTCATAGTCCTCTACCCACAGCCAGAAAGATTCAGCTTGACCATGGATTTTAGTGTTCCAGTTGAATGCACGTTTTACCCGGATAGAGATCTTGAGCACATCGTATCCAAGGGGCCGGAGGTCATAGTCGATCTGAACGGTCGGAAACTGCTTGCATGCGTTCAAGAGAGCTAAACCATGGTGTTCGTTCAGATGGACAAGCTGCCCGAGAGCCGACGCATCGAGGGTAGCTAGCTGCGCTACAGACCAGTCATCAGCCCACTCCTCCAATCCGTAGAAGATGTCGGCCCTCAAATCAAACTGTTTCAGTGGCTGATCAAATGGCCACAAGCGTTTTTCTATGGCTTTACTCAGCCCCATCAGGACAGCCGTAACATTAGCCCACTTTCTGCTGATGGCAATTTCAAGAAGTGCTCGAACTATGCGACCGCCATTCTGTGCAGCGTAAGCCATGTCGGAAACAAGAGCGAAATCGTCTACGAGCTCTTTTGATACATAGGCTTGCAAAAGAATGTTCACTTTGCCCTGACTAGTATCTGTGCCTCCCTGTGATACGTGAAGACTGAGGTTGCACGGTAGAACATGGATACTGACTTGAACATCACAAGGTACACGCTCCATTAATTGTTCAAGCTCTTTAGCCTCAGACTCGCGTACTTGAATTTGCTCAAACTAGGCAAACATTAATCAAACCCGCCATATTGTCTAAGGGCACATACCTCAGTACTCATACAAAGCATCCTGAGAACATCTGCCTCGGACATTTTTGGCCTGAACTCCTTGTTGAAAATTTCGATCGATGTATGACGAATATAATATCTGGCTGCGATTCTACCCAGATCCGTGATAGTGAACATGCCGGTGGTACGGTCGAACACGATCATGCGGGCTTCAGCGAGTCTCTGTGCCGATAGTGTGACAAGCTCATGGCGTTTACTACCCAGTTGCGGATCATCGCCAGTCGCATCTCGTGCAATACCTGTCATTACGATTATCAAAAGCACATGATCCAGAATTGGAGGCAAACCGTAGACGAATGGATTCTTCCGCATCCTTACAAACAGATAAGTATATCCCAGCCACAGCACTGCATCGTGGGTATCCGAAACAGTACCGAGGGATATCTCTGCATTAAGAGCATCGTTGATGCCACGTTGAAACCTGGAATGATATGTAAGTGGTATGCAGGAGGAAAGAAATCATGACTTACTGTGATTCTATCGGGTTCTAACACAAAATTGGATGTCAGAAGGTAAGAGCTGATGAGTTCCGATCACATACTTGCGAAGTTACAGCTTCTAGATAATGTGCAAACTTGTCTTCGGTGGTACATATGTATCCTTCACCGCTTGTTTCAAGACCAGGGCGACCAGCTCTTCCAAAGACCTGCAGAACATCAAGCACGGATAGGTCAACGAAAGCACCCTTCGAACTGTCGTAAATTTGGGTCCCTTTAATGATAACTGGATTACCAGGGGGGAGGGGTGAGTGAGGGTTAGAGGAACAGGTATGATCTTACCGGCATGGGCAGGTAAATTTACTCCCCAAGCAAGAGTTGCGGTACAACACAACACCTATGAATGAAATTCCGAGTTGTTTCAAAAGTAATAAGTAAAATGTATGGTTACCTTGATTGCGCGGGCTTCAAACATTCTCTCCATCATGTTCCTGTCAGACCGCAGCATGCCAGCATGATGTATGCCAAACCCGCTATCAAATAGCATCTTCATCTCTTTATTCTTGGATTCCCCTATGCTTCGACGGAACAGGGGAAATTGAGGGTGGTCTTCGCAAGTGAAGTCATCAATGTTCCCTTCGAGGAGAGCAGCTTCCCGTAGTCCCATTGCAGTCTTAACTGTCTCTTTTCTAGCATGTACAAATACCATTACTTGGTGGCCTGCAGCTACCAGCGCAGAAACCTTTTGAAAGGTAACCCGATCGAGATTCTTCCGTGATAAAACACTGCCGGGCTTTCCCTTGATACCAATGAAATGTTGTTCTAGGGGTATCGGTCTAAATGAAGAATCAAAGTAGAACAAACCCTTGTGACGCGAAACACTACATTTATGCGACTGTCAGTCGAATTTACTATGTGATAGAAACGACGAACCTCAAAAATTCGGCAACATCGATGTAGTTTGGGAGAGTGGCGCTCAGCCCAACGATTCGAATCATTGATTGGCTTGACTCCACCTACGGGAGGGTTCAGCCGTTGGACGGAAAAGCGAAATGGTCATGTACTTGTCGTAATGTTCGAGCAACGATAGTCTCTATGACTGCTCCACGTTCTTCATTCAGGAGATGAACTTCATCGATGATAAGGAGCTTTAAGCTCTAGAAAGCGATGGGTTGATATGCACGATAACAGAGGCAAAAGGCAACGCACGGCAGCCAATTCTCCTTCTCCAGTAGGCTTGCGAGTGACTACGTCCCACTTCTCCGGAGTTGTAACAATAATCTGTGTCTGGGCGATTTCAGCTTTTGTTAGCTGCATGTCACCTGTGAACAAGCTTGAACATGATTTGTGTATCGCAGGGCTATCTACATACCGGTTAATTCTCGAACTTGTATGGAGAGCCATTGTAATCTCTTGCCCAATTTTCTTACAATTTCCGAAGCCAGTGCTTTCATGGGAGCTCTAGATTATCACTCCAGTTCTGCATTAAGTGAGATAAGAAGAACCGCACACGTATATGACTTTGAATGAATTTCTGTCTATTGTTGAGCGGGGATGCATATCAGGAGGTGAGGCGGAGCGATGCTGCTCAATAACACGAAGTATAGTTAGCATTGCTACATCCGTTTTCCCCTATTATCAAGAGTTGATTACAATGCGAGGCGATATAATCCAGAAAACTTACAGCACCAGTAGGAGCTGTGGAAACCAGTCAACCGAGCAACAACATCGAGGTATCGAAAGCACGAACCACAGATGAGCAAATTTTCATTCGAATGGTATGCCATAGGATATACAATGGACTGTATCCTATTGAGGGTCGAATAACCCTAAAAGGTCCGATGAATAATATTCGATGGAGAAAAACATACAACATACCGGGAAACATCCCTTAGCTAAGGAATCCAGCTCAGAGATTGGTATTAGACGTTCAGTCGTCCGTGGAGGAACGGGTCTTGCAGGTGGTATAATCATTTCCTCGTAGTCCTGTAGCCAACGACTCAGCACCGAATCCCGCGTCTGTATTATACTCCATACCTCATACTTGTTATGCAGGGTCCCTGCGGGAAGGACGTACTTGCTTCCAAACTGAGATAAAACATTACCTTGTCCTAATGCTGAGGAATAGATATTGGTTAATATCTCAGGCTCGGCTTGCTAAAAGATCTGTTAGTGTTTCATTGGGTTCAAGATATCATGATGAATTTACGGCAATCCCTGAAAAGAGAGGCCGAGCAGCATGTTCACGGAAATTCTTCGCCATGCGCTGCCGAGCGTCCTCGACAGATAGGTTATCCACTTCTCATCTTCAATAAGCAATTGAAAATGTGAAAATTTTACAACACGCACACCCTGTAGCATGGAGTCCTGCGCTTGTGGAAGGCTCTGATCTCAACGGTAAGTCGACAACTCCTTCAAGCTTCGTGCGCATTATTAATTGGAAACGTTGTGACAGAGTTAGATAATGTCGGACCTCATGTACAACTGCTGCTCGTTCATTGAGCATGTCCATGACAAGATCAATTTCGTCGAATCCGACCATCTCTGCGATCTCTCCAGATATATCATCGTTGTGTCGATTAGAGGACAGAATGGTATGAAGGGAACCCAACAATGGTCTGAGGTGGGGTTTTCTAAGATTTCGCAATTTTAGTTTACTTGTGTCGTTCACCAAGATTACACACTGTAGAAGCCGAGAAACGAAACGTGATCTTGACTTTCCGGTCAAGCGATACTTGTCCAGAACAGTATTCCAGGCTTTACCCTCGTTTTCAAATGCATCGTTCGGTGTATCTTTGACAGAGGTAAAGAACAGGTCGAATGTTGAGAACTGAACAGATACCTTTTGTGGCATCCCGGATTCTTCAATCGTTGTGAGATCACTGACCTAGGCAGCTAAGACGTCGCGACCTACGTTTCCCATTCCTCTAACAAACGTCTGTCGTTATCAAGCGCATCTTTGGATGAGCCAACGAGGAATTCCAGATGGCTAATAATTCTGGACATTTAGAGAAAAAGCTAGACAGGTGACCGATCCTAACACAAGCGGTCCGATTGCCGGTCAAAATGTTTGCACTACTGTCACCGCCTGAGCATCAAAAAAAAGTTCATCAACAGAAGCACCACACTCCATGCTGCTGACCTGTGTCCAATTTCCATATGTCAATGGATGGATCGGTCTTCTTTCTTATTCTTATCCTGACTCGCCCGAAAATTGATAATCTGTAACCCTGCAGTTCCGAGGGGAATCATCCAACCATGCTTGACCCGGATTATTATCATTCTCCAGAATTCGAGGCAGAAGTCGCATCGCATGCACTCTCATTGCGTGGCACACAGCTTACTGTAATTCTAGCCTTCGTGACAGGCACTGGCTTTACGTTATTTGGGTACATTTTTTGTTCAAGTATTTCAGCTTGCATGTCTCGCTAACGACGTAACAGTTATGATCAAGGAGTTATGTCTTCATTGTTGACTGCACAGCAGGTCTGTGCGACAATTGTAACCTTACAGAAGTCTTAACACCTCTATAGTTTGAGAAAACGTTTCCAGAGGTGATTGTCAGTAATGTCCATCCAAACCACGCAACCCTACAGAGTCTGCTTGTCGCGATCTATGTGAGCTCCATCCAGAGGAAGTATGGTACAGTTGATCGTTTGTCGCAGGAAGTTGGTTGCCTAATTGGAGCACTTTCGAACCTTTGGGTCGGTGATAGACTAGGTCGCCGTCGAACAATCATACTAGGAGGAATACTTATGATCACTGGCGCTATACTTCAAGCAACATCCTTCAGCTATGCGCAAATAATTGTTGCTCGCATCGTCACCGGTTTAGGGAACGGCTTGAATGTAGGTTTCGAGAGTTACAAATTGGGTGTACACTCAAACAACACCAGACATCAACTGTCCCCGCGTATCATGCCGAATGCTCCCCAGCCGCGCACCGTGGAAGCTTGATCATGATTGAGGGTAGCTTAATTACCTTTGGGATTATGATTTCGTGAGTATGTCTGATTCAGTCGAATACAACAGGTAGTAATACACTCTGACTTTGCAGATATGTTTGTACCTTTTATTCTGCAATGCAGAGGTGTTCTTTGATATGTTTGGATTAGTGGATTGATTTTGCGCTGTACGGTTCAATTTGATATTTCCTGCACAGTATGCATATCCTCACGTTGTTGGCAGTTTCTGGGCCGGTAATTCATCCGCGCAATGGAGAGTTCCAGTAGCTCTTCAAATCATCTTTGCTCTCATCATGATTTTCACCATCGGTTTTGTGAGTCATCTTCTCAGTTTTCTCGTCTCATGTCTTCAGACTTTATTCAATATAGCTTCCCGAATCTCCACGATGGTGAGTTATCGACCTGGGCTCTCAGCTTTGAGACGATCAACAGCATAACAGGCTCTTCAAAGCAAACCGCCCTGCAGAAGCTATGGCTGTTATTTGTGCATTAACTGACAAACCCACGTCTGATGCTGAGGTTCGACGTACTTTCCATGCTATTCGCGAGGCGGTCACCATAGAGGGCACCAATCCGAACCGTACAGACAAAAGGGAAGCGCAGTCAACAAGTCAAACCTCGTTAAAGGAACTCTTCACCGGAGGCCGCTCACAAAACTTCAGACGGGTCACCCTGGGGGTTGTCATCCAGTGTTTCCAACAGGTCCTCATTCACTATGAAATCATTAGCGGTTAACTTATGTTTGTTTCTTGTCAGATTACAGGAATCAATCTCATAACATATTATGCCGTCAGTGAATATTAAGCACCACTTTTACTCAAACAACTCAAGCAGGGTGTTAGACTCTCCTTTTCCAGCGTTTGGGAATGTCAGACGTCAAATCTCGTATCATCGCTGCTTGTAATGCAACGGAATATTTCTTGGCTTCCCTCGTTGCCATCTTTATCATAGATCGCATAGGACGGCGCAAACTCATGCTTTTTGGTGCGACGGGTCAATGTATCACCATGGTCCTCCTAGCCATCCTTGGCAGTATCAATAATGGTGGGGCGCGTGTTGTAAGCGCCGTGCTCCTGTTCGTGTTCAACTCATTTTTTGCTGTTGGTTGGTTGGGGATGACATGGCTATATGTGAGGCAATCCATCTTTCTTTATTGCTATCCGTTTAACTCTTGCACCTAGCCTGCGGAGATTGTTGGCCTGCGTATGCGAGGCCCAGCAAATGCACTTTCGACTGTGTGTATATACTGTATTTATTGTATCCCAGCTTATTCGCTTGTGATAGGCTAGTAACTGGACCTGGAATTTCTTGGTGGTAATGATAACCGGGCCCTCCTTCCAAAATATCCAATGGCGGACCTACATTGGTATGACCCCACTTCCTGTCTCACCGATTCAACACCAATGCTTTGATTTCTCTTCGAGTATTTGCCTCACTCAACGCTATTATTATCCCTGCGGTCTACCTCTTCTTCCCAGGTGTGTTTGAAAGTCAAAAATGGTCACTTGCGACTGAATTCTCCTTCATGCAACAGAAACAGCTGGCAGGTCATTGGAGGGTATGTCATCCGTTGTGAACGTGCTTGGGGCCAACCTGACGGTTAATGAGCAGACATGGACATAATTTTCGCGCTGGCCCATAATGAAGGCGTATCACCAGTGACTGTGTCCCTGCGCAAAGATTTGCCTTTGGCGGGCTCACCCGAAGCACATCGGATCCTAGGCGTAGGTTCCAGCGTAGACCCAAGTGTCATGTCAGAAAAGGCATGACGGTACTGAGTGTTTGGCACTCCATATATTCGCATTGCCTCCGAAACTACAATATTATCCCGATGCGGGGTTTATACGTACTCTTGATTTTCGGCTACCGTCCTTTCCGAAGAGAGTCATTGCATGACGATATGCAGGTCCATTTTTCGCTAGAGGTACGGCTGGTGCAGGAATGAATCCAAAGCGGCTGAATGGCCACACAACAAAGACCAGTTTAGAATCCACTAAAGCCAACGGGACCTTCAAATGTGAGGAATTAACGACAGAGGGCAAATAAGCAGAGAAAGATATACTGGGCCAAAGCGATTGCTGTCATCGCTGTGCAATGGCTCGTCTCCTGGAAATGGATATCATGAACACTGTTGCAAGAGAGGTAGTACTAATGAACCTTCTACCCATGCGTGTCCCGGAGGAACGCGCACGACGGGTTCCGGATATGGAGGCAGTGTCGCGACATCATCTCCTTCGATTCCAATTATCCTTTTGACTAAAATACGGTCTTGGTTGTTGGGAGAACTATATAAGTCATACATGTCACGGTCAGTAGAGGGCCAATGTGGGATCAAAAAACACTAACCGAAGGGCAACGATATCATCTCTCTGATAGCTGCGAAGGGTGTGGATCGAGTAGCGGTCAAATATTCCAATATCTTTCCAGGAAGACGTGTCTGGATTGAGGGTTGGCTAGCTAGGACGCCGTGAGTATCGCCGCCGCTATGAGGCGCGGTTACGAACCTGCATACTTCTTCCAGTGATTTGGAGTGGAACATAGTAATACTGAGAAAGAAATACTGCTGTTGGAGTCCAGTAAAGCCAACGGATTCCAGGAACAGTACTGTGCAAGTGTTTGAGAAACTGTCGGACCTGGCTCAACATTCCAAACGAGATATCTGTCGGACCTGGCTCAACATTCCAAACGAGATATACTTTCGACTCCGCTTCCTCAAATCATCGTCGCAAGTAAACCACCATGTGTCAGAGGCATCAAGTCTTCATCATTGCCCGCATTCTTACTGCACAGGGCGAGAAACACTATCGCTGTGTCGGCGCACTCCATCATCAATGGTGCTACGGAAATCTTTCTTTTTTAGGAGCACATCGCTTTCTTACGCTGATCAAGCAAACGGATACAAAATGCCGAGATCATTGGCGAAGAACTTCGTCTGATTCAGGGTAAGTATGGGAGGAGGTGGAGAATGTCACCCAAAATCCATAACGTTCCGTTGCCGTACACCACCTTGTTGGCCTCGTCATGGACGACCGATTATGGGAATCCCCTTGAACCATATGCCAGCGGTATCTCTTTCTTACCCGCTGACATGGAAAGTTCTCAGGGAGGCCAGTTCTTGAATAACTTTCTTAGACAACAACGATGGGATAACCATTCTCGATATTACGACTCCGGAGAACCTCTCGTACTGCTTTATTTCTAGGCATGACCTCAGACAGGCTGAAGGCAAAGTTCCTCTCTCAGCTGAAGGATACGTACGTGAATATTATCCCGTTTCCAGCGATGAAGACGAAGAAAACGAATACACTGGCAGCGACAACGAGGAATTTCTTCTAAAGAATATCGCTGACCTCAACGGAGACTCGTTAGTGACCCTGGAGATGTTGGCGGACGCATGGCCTGCGGAATATGAGAAGTCACATGAAAACTCCCAGAAAATTAAACCCGATTGTTTAGATGCTAGCGAAGAGTCTGCACCCACTGTTATCCCATCTTTGGCCGAGCTTTCGCTGAAGCCTGCTGTTGAGGAGGCTCTCTGGACTAATCAGACTACAGAAATCGAGGAGCTCCTTTGGATGTCACACAAAACAGAACTTATCAAGGCGAACAAAATCATTGATTTTTCCCATTTCTCGTTATTTCCAGAAGGGATTGTTTCTATGGTGTCGCAGTTCCAAGCTGTAGAGGTTCTGAGGTTGTCACATAATCCAAACGTCACCATTGAAACTGTTCGTAGGGTACTCCCTGCTCTTCCATGTTTACGACGTCTCGTTCTTTTGAATACCTGCCAACGAGGACCTTCGTAATCTGCTTCTGATGAACCATGGTTATTCATCAACATTGAAGCTCTGGTTCATCCTCATTTCCTTAGATTTGATGGAGAAACATATCCTAACGCATTTTCCCTCGTGATTGCTCCCGCTCAGAGCCACTATTTGGGTATAGGCTCACTCCCTTGTTTTACACCAGCACTGATTGTGCAAACACTTACGGATAACCTCGATGCTTTCTCATCTGAAGATTACCCTCCATATGGGGTGCTTCAATCGAATCTGCTACCGCTTTCAGCATCTGAGGTTCGTAAGAGTTAATTGAGTTGGACAGAACGGAGTGTCCTCCTACTTCCTCAGCGCTGCTGGCGAGCATTCAAAGGTGAAGGATGGTTCTTCGCGTTCCAGTGGCCTCTATTCAGTTATGGCCCTGCATCCAACAATAGATATGCTTTTGTAACAGCCATTTGCAGAACGATAGGCCCTTTCGAAAACGGCTTGTTTATGTCTTTTTGTTTGTTCCATCAGTGATGTGATGTGCCATGGGTGTGCCGGTAGCGAGCAAGGCTGGTCAATGTTTATCGGCACATCGGCATTTAGCTAGCATCATTGATGGGACCAAATACGGCGTATAAACAAGCGTTTTGCCAAAGGGCCTATCGTTCTGCAAATAGCTGAAAGATAAACCCTGCGGCCCTCGAAGGAGCTACAGAGGTTCAAGAAGCTGAACAATCGGAATTTACTGGTGACGAAAAGACACAGGCGACAGCCTAACACGAAGTGTACGATTTGCAAGCTTTTTTGAAGGCGATGGAGTTGGAAGGTCGTCCCATTCCAGCAGCGCCTGCAGTTGACGCACTTGACATGATTTTCGAGAAGTTGAATGATGTATAGCTAGGCACTTATGGATCATGACGAACTCAAGTCCTTCGTTGCAGACGCTGAAAATCGCCGCTACTTCATGTCCTCACCCCTCCGCATATTGACCATGAACATTTATAATATATAGATGTATATTGTTCCCACAGCTCACTGTTACACGCTGTCACTAATAAAATAACAGCATTTTATGGATTCTAAAGATCGTCGATTGATCAGAAGTCTTCGTCAAGTGTGCTAGGGACCCCCCATTAGATGTTGACATAATTGCTAGGCATGCAAAAGACTGACAAGGTTTTTTGAGGAGTCGGTAGATTATTGTTTGAGTGGTTAAAGTTTGCTTTAGAGTATTCGGATACCCTCTTCTCGAAGAAATTGGTCTTCCCTTGGAGTGAGATCATATCCATAAAATCGAATGGATTTGTTGCATTATAGTACTTTTCATTTCCAAGGGATACAAGTAGGCGATCGGCCACAAACTCAATATATTGACACATCAATACTGCATTCATGCCGATGAGTGCCACAGGAAGAGAGTCTGACACTGAATGAGTAGATGTCATCGTAAAATTTGCTGGTGAAAACTTACCTGTCAAAAACTCCTGCTCAATTTCAACGGCTTCTGAGATGATGGCTTGTACTGTGTCGGGATGCGGTCGGCGCCTGAGATGCGTGAAGAGGAGGCACGCAAAATCTGTGTGCATGCCCTCATCACGACTAATAAGCTCATTAGAGAATGTCAAGCCAGGCATGAGTCCTCGTTTCTTCAACCAAAATATAGCTGCGAATGATCCGGAGAAAAATATGCCTTCAACTGCAGCAAATGCTATGAGGCGCTCCGCAAAAGATGACTGTTCGTCGGCAATCCATTTAAGAGCCCAGTCGGCTTTGTGCTTGACACAAGGGATGGTTTCAATTGCCTCGAAAAGGTGAGTCCGTTGATGAGGATCTTTGACGTATGTATCAATAAGCAAAGAATAAGTTTCCGAATGTATGTTTTCGATCATGACTTGAAATCCATAGAAGCAACGGGCTTCTGCGACTTGAACTTCCTGCGAAAATCTTTCAATAAGGTTTTCATTGACAATGCCATCGGACGCCGCGAAAAAAGCAAGAATATGAGAGATAAAATAACGTTCGTCAGCGTTTAGCTGATTTTTCCAGTCCATGAGATCATGTGAAAGGTCCAATTCTTCTGCGGTCCAAAATGATGCCTCTGCTTTCTTGTACAGCTGCCAAATCTAAATACATCATTAGCTGACTATAGGAAGAACAACAGGGGAGGGTGAAGTACCTCCGGGTATTGTATCGGGAACAACACAAATCTCCGTTTGGATTCCTTTAGTAGGGGTTCTTCATCTGAGAGATAAGGGATGAGAATCTGTTCGTTGAATAGAAGAACGATAACAAACGTTCAGGCAAGTCGACGTCCCCAACAAAACGCCGCTGTAAAGAATTACCGTTCAGAGATCCAAGCTTCTCAATGGGTTTGGGCTTTAGGGACATTTCTTCCACACATTGAGTCACTTGTGCATGTGAGGGCTTTAAGTAATAGGGCTTAAAATAGGCACGGGATGGTTTGTAATAGCAGTCACGTTTCCATCGTGTCAATAAGCGCAAGTAACACGGTCACGGACTTGACAACTCTGTTGATCACGCCAAACACAGCCATACGCGTTGTTTGAAATAAAAACCCACAAACACTTTAACTTCCTCTCTCCTTCGTACTCCCATCTCCAAAACACTCTTCTTGCAATGACGACCACAGTTTGCCCAGAGCCTACTCCTTCCAAAAAGGTATATCTTTTCGTTGTCTGATCAACTAGGCATAACTTCCTCTCTCTAGGCCGCCGCTTCGCTCGCTGCCTTGACCTTTGACAGTCCCACGAAACCCATGAAGAAATCACTCAAGATCCTTGACGACGAACGTCTCCCTCGTTCTCCCAGGTCGGTGGATGAGGAGGGAGAGCATGAAGAGTCCCCGAGTCCGGAAGAAGCGCTTTCCCTTTCAAGGAGGAAGTTTATCGGCGAGATTGACCTGCTGGAAAGTGTGTATATCGTTACATTACATACTATACTCCATACTGACAATATCGAAGAGGAGGAACCTCTTCTAAGAGAATCTCGCCGTCGTTTTGTACTATTTCCTATTCAGTATCACGAGGTTAGTCGCGTCCTTCAGTCAAATACAATCTTTAACAAAACGCGCGGTAGATATGGCAAATGTATAAAAAGGCAGAGGCTTCGTTTTGGACCGCCGAAGAGATGGATCTTTCCAAGGATCTACATGACTGGCACAACCGTCTCAACGACAACGAACGTCATTTCATCTCTCATGTTCTCGCGTTCTTCGCAGCGTCTGATGGGATAGTTAATGAGAACCTCCTTGAGAGGTTTTCAAACGAAGTCCAAGTTGCGGAAGCGCGTTGTTTCTACGGTTTCCAAATTATGATGGAAAACATTCACTCCGAGACCTACTCCCTACTCATCGACACTTACATCAAAGATGCCACGGAACGAGAATATCTTTTCGACGCCATCGAGACCATTCCCTGTATAAAGCGAAAGGCTGACTGGGCCCTGCGGTGGATATCCGACAAACATTCGACATTCGGTGAACGGTTGGTGGCCTTCGCCGCTGTCGAAGGCATCTTTTTCTCTGGATCATTCGCGTCCATCTTCTGGTTGAAGAAGCGTGGTCTCATGCCTGGCTTGACCTTTTCAAACGAGCTTATCAGTCGCGATGAGGGTATGCACACAGATTTCGCGTGCTTGCTGTTCAGTCATCTTAAGCGCCGTCCGCATCCCGACACTGTGAAGTTTATCATCACAGAAGCGGTTGTCATCGAGCAAGAATTCTTGACTGGTTAGTTCTTTCTCTGCTCTCATCGATGACTGTCTCAGAACCGTCGTTCAGATGCACTTCCTGTGAAGCTCATTGGGATGAACTCAAAACTCATGTGCCAGTATATCGAGTTTGTTGCCGATCGTCTCCTTGTCGCACTTGGTAACGACAAGGTGTATGATGTGACGAACCCTTTTGACTTCATGGACATGATCTCGCTTCAGGGGAAGACCAACTTCTTTGAGAAGCGTGTGTCAGATTACTCAAAAGCAGGTGTCAACCATTCGGCTGCGCTTGATGGGACCGCCCACTTGTCAGCAAAGACGTTGTTAGTCGTTCTCGTCTTCGATGTTATTTCTATACTGACCACGTTCACAGTGTCCTCGATGAAGATTTTTGACCGTGCCAGTGTGTTCTTTTCTATTGCACTATCATTCAATGTCCATACCAACAATCATTTATTTTTATTATGTACCACTCGCCGCAGACGCTATGTTACAGTATATGTATGCCTATTTTACCTTGTCATCAGTAGCTTTTTGAAGGATTCATTTTGTGATGTTATCCTTTTCTCTGGACCATACATTGTCAAGGTGACTTCATAACTCTGGTCTCATCTCCCCGAACAATGGCCGGTTTACGGCTATGTGGCGGACAGACGGACGGATGGATTCTCCGAAGTTTTCTCCGCGACATAAATTTAGGTGGCCAATTTTTTTTCGCAACATTATGGACCCTTTTGAGGGGTTTTAGCAATAAAAAAGTTCTGTGATCCGTATGTAGTCAACCATCGTTATTTCCAGGTAGTTTTATGTTAACTTCAAAGTAGCCACCCCAATTGGATGGAAAATGGCAATTACATGCAATCAATTCACTCTTGTAAGTAAACCAAGACTTTGTTGCAAAGTATAGCTGGCCATGCGTGCTAATTAGATTCTTATCTTTTACATCGGTCGAGGACACTCACTTCCGAACTTCAACTTAAAGCTTGAAGCCTGAATGGTTGGTGACAGGCTCGACTGCGTCAAGTCCCCTTTGGCACCGTCGCCGTACTTACTGGGGTCAGACATGTCAAGTGTTCATGATATGCTGTACATTCCCGGTTGGGTTAGGCTCGAAACTATTCTCCCATTGAAGATGGTGAACCTGAAGCTAGTCCTATCAAAGAGTCATCCATCTGCCCTTCTCCGATTGCTTTCGATCGATTGGCTACGGGGCACTGTCGCTGAAGCGGGTGGGTGCATGCAGTATCGGCTGAGCACATCTTCCAGGGTGCGGTTCATGTGAATAACTTGGAGCGTTTTATTTGATAACAATTGAAATGTCAACTTGCCAACGCTAAGCTGTTGATATCGACAACGACATGGATCTAACTCCATCCGAACTTATAAAGTATGCCACCACAGCTTCGTGAATTTCATCTCCGGCCGACCCTTGTCGAGGTGCAACGCAGCCCTGTATATGTGGCATCCGAGTCTCCAAGTCTTCGTACATAGGGACGTCCAAAGAATCCTCAAGGCACAATCAAAACCATATCGAGATCATTCGGGCAACGCCCACTGACCCTTACATCCTCCGTCAGTTGTGCGGCATGTGCGAGTCATACAGATGTGGTGATTGATAGGGCATAGGAAGCTGTATAGGAAATTCGTGATTCGGAGACAAGCAGGACCTGCTATTCTTAGCGGCCACTCGGATATGCCTTGAGCCTTCTGTCATACAAGTGTCCGGAAGCTCGCAACACAAGGAATGCATAGGAACAGATCTCCTGGCTTATTAACAGACCATGAACGCCTAACGAGGCGAGTAGAAGATATTGCATTGTCATTCCATCCCATATATTCGCCCACCTGAACTGTTGTCATCGGCCGCAGCAACGAGTGCCATCTCTCTCACTGCTCTTGACAGGACAGCGACGGTCTCTCCATCTTGTCTCTCACTATGAAACTCTTCCCGTTCCTGCGCTCCGTCTGGAAGAAGAAGAATAGTATTAACTCATCGACTCAAACCTCCTCTCCGCACCTACCTGAGCATGCATCACCAGAAGTCATTTCCGCATCTATAACTCCAAAGATTAGCTTCGGCGAGATGGAGTATATCCAGTCTAACACTGCCGCTGAGGTGCACCATACTCACGCACAAGAAACTAGTAATTCCAAACCACAACTTGCCGATGGTCAGGGGATCTTGGCAGAGAAGCTACATTCTGCTCCCCAATTTGTTCCTCACGGTCATTACGGTGCTCCATTTTCCCATGGGCCACCACACAACCTCTCGCATGGCCCGCCGAATCTTAGGATATCGCGCGAGTGGAATGACCCTCTGAGTACACCAATTCGTCCACCTCGCCCTCCCTTCCTAGATCCTTGGTACCGTTCATCAAACCAAGATATCGAATCTGTAAGCGTCCCTCGCTCCCCCACCCGCGTGAAGTTCTCTCCAGCACCGCAGACTCAGAGGCCTTCCCAATCCGATTCTTCATCACGATCTTCTCCACGTCTCGTCGAATTAAACGAAAATGATCGTGAATCTGCTTCGAGTCGAGCATCTTTGAAGGATGCTTCTACTGCCGACGGTTCCCGGAGGTCTGATTCTTGTTATTCTCATGACACCGAGTCTATCTACTCCCAGGAGTCCGCGTTGTCTAGTTCTAAGGACGACAGACATCTTGGAGCCATTCCTCTGAGCATTCAGGATAAAACAACTTCGACATATCAGCACTCGGATCCTACTGCTACTCTCATTAATACCCCAGATCTGAATTCTCCTTCGCTTGAGGAAAAATCTACGAAGCTACCCAAGCCGCGTACCCCTTACCATGCGACAGCCGCTGTTCCTTTCACCAAAGGCGGAGTGTCACAATCGAAGTCAGAATTCACCAGAGAGACAGAATTCTCCCTAGCATCGTCGCCATCTTCTTCTCCCCCTTTCTTCCGCAGACGACCCAAGCCACTTGCTTTGTTACCCGCCCCTACAGCAGTGCAACTTCCACCTTCGCCGGCGTTCAGCTCTACCCAGTCTACTCCACCGGCGACTTCTACATCATTTTCGTCAGCCTCTCCACAGCCTCAATCACCGTCTCCCTTGAATATAAGGGCGTTTCATAGAATGTCACCGCCTACTAGCACCCCTCCCGACAGTCCGCTTCCCACTCCACCAATGACTCCAAGCTATGATACTGTTGCTGCTCCTCACTTATCTTTGTTAGTTGGTCGGCGATTAACACTTCGGAGTGCACACTCCACGACTGAGCTTCGAGTCCGAGACCTACGGGTCGAACGGCGAAAGCTCTCTTCCGCTCACGGAACTACTACAAGCGCTGGGATCCCCTTTCCTCGTGATGATAGTGGGAGACATACCGATTCGCAGCATGAGCGTTTTGCGGCGACCACGTACATGGTGCATTTCTTCATACATCTCTTCACCGGCGCAATTGCTGATTTACGCGTGATAGCATTCGAGAAGCAGAGCCGTCCCAGTCCCTACTGACACTCAGATGCGAGGCAATCGTAGATTGTACAAAGAACAATAGGAAAACATTAACATGAATTGTATAGGTTGTTTATCACTCAATGACAACGTCCACTGTCCAGTGGGCAGCAGCGACATCGTGAATGGTGAATGTTAGCTCTGACATTCCAACCGGTAGCATAGAATAGCACCCTCCCGAATGAGAACAAGGAACGGGCTGAAATTGCACGCATTCCGTTGAAAAAAGTCAATAATTTTGACAAGTGCATTAACGGGTTCAAAGATGCCTCATTGTTTTTTCTTTGTTTCTAGAGGTACCTTTATCAGAGAGGCACCCTTTTGATCTTCCAAGATTGAGCTTATGATATATGCAACAAGAACGATGTTGGCTAGAACCACCGCAGTAATGGCTGCATATGTGGAGTTACCTGGTCGGAAAGCGGCATGAGGGAGTCATGAAGTGAAATCTTTAGTATTCATGCCCACCGTTCCAAATATACTTCAATGACACGAAGTATCCAGAGATTGGCACAATGCCCAAGGAGAGAGTGAAAATCAGGAGTTTGACGAGTACGGCTCTATACAGTGACGTCAGTTATAAGCCGCTGCCAGAACATACGTTTCTACGTACCCTGCTGCTGCTGCCTCGTTGGTTTTCCCTGCAGTGACTTGTTCACTCATGTTGAAGCAAGTAGCGTTGTGCACTGACACAGAGAGGTTGACTTCAAGCGCCCTTGCACATGATTGACACAAAACTCGGCCAGTTGGAATTCAAATTACGTCCCTTCTCTTGCGATCGACATCATGAACGGGGGTGACGTGAACACTCTTCGGCGAAGAATACCGTCTTCAAATCTCAATACGCCGCCAACGAATATTCCCAGTGTGGACTCTCCAATAGCAAAGCAAAGCACGTGGCTTCTTTGGGATGTGGAGCCTTCAGAATGGGACGTCTTGATTCTGTCTACATGTATCAAACTTTTGTTATATCCTTCTTAGTGAGTTTGCATGAAGTATATTCCACCAGTCCCCGGCCATTGAGATCCTCAACAGTCGGTCTACAGATTTTGAAGTCCATCGAAACTGGTTAGCTATCACACACTCTCTTCCCATATCCCGATGGTACTACGATGTGAGTTGCATTAAACCTCTCGTATGAAACGCGATTTCACGCAGAATTGGTGCAGACAACCTCGGAATGGAGTAAGCCCAATCATCGTTCGTTCTGACTTGCCCTAATTGAGTGATCCACACCTCAGCACTCGACTATCCACCATTCTTTGCTTATTTCGAGAAACTGTTGTCAATACCCGCATCATACATTGATCCCAAAATTGTCGACCTGAATAATCTCAACTACGACAGCTGGTCGGTGATAGCCTACCAGCGTACGACGGTCATTATCACGGAATTAGTCCTTGGAGTTGCTGTTCTCAGGTAGTGTCCTCTCGTCACATTTAGAAGTGCTTTAGACTGAATTCTCTCTCTGTCCAGGTTCATTCGAGGCTCTGTGGATCCATCGACTCAACGAATAATCTCAGCCTCACTTTTCCTTCATCCCGGATTTCTAATTGTCGACCATATCCACTTTCAGTACAATGGGTTTATGTTTGGAATTCTTCTATGGTCAATTCTGATGGCTCGCAACGTAAGCACCACATGAATGTCCTGACGTGCATACCTAGTATATTGACCCACGTTTCCAGGGGAATAAACTTGCCAGCGGCATTCTTTTCGCCGTGCTGCTAAACTTTAAACATATCTATATGTATCTAGCGGTAATACTCATCTACTTTTTGTCGCTCATCGATCTTATGCTGACATCTACCGTATCCATAGCCTGCATATTTTGTTTATTTGCTTCGTTCGTTCTGTGTGTCATCTTCTGGGCAACTTGAAATCAAGAACTTCCTATCACTGGCAAACGCGGTTATTGTTGTATTCGTTGTTTCCTTTGGACCATTCATTCTGATGGGCCAGATCCCACAAGTACTGTCCCGACTGTTCCCCTTCACCAGAGGTTTGAACCATGCCTACTGGGCTCCAAATGCATGGGCTTTGGTAACTGCTGCTGATCGAGTTCTGCTTCGATGTATGTAGACAATCTCGTTTTCACAGGTCACAAGTGACTTCCATCTCACTCGCAGACATTGAACGCATCGGTGCAGATATTGCAATCAACACCTCCGGCGTCGCTTCAACATCTCGAGGCCTTGTGGGTGACACGATTTTTACAGTCCTACCGAACGTCAAGCCCATCCACACCTTCGTTATCACGATCTTGTTTCAATCAGTCAGTGATTGGCAGACTTCGTTCGACACAGGCTCATTCATCAGCATCACAGATCTGGTTAATCAAGCTCTGGATTTCTCCGACGTACAAATCATTTTTGACTGCGCTGACGCTTTGTGGATACACCTCTTTTTTATTTGGCTGGCATGTCCATGAGAAGGCTGTTTTGCTTATCCTGGTACCTCTAAGGTAAGCACTAGCTGTGACGACCATGCTGTCTTCCCTAATTCATTTCAATATCAGTTTACTTGCTGCAGAGAGGCAAGCATACTTCAGGACTTTCGTCATGGCTAGTGTTGCGGGCATTTTCTCTCTATTTCCGCTACTCTTCACACCTGGAGGTATTTGAATAGTGCTATTGGAAGTACTCCCTACTTATTCAAGGCAAATACAGAATCGGTTGTCAAAGTCTTGTATTCCATTCTTTGGATCACGTTCGTCTATGCAACCTTGCGTCGTCGTGTTTACGAGTAAGTCATTCCGCGAGTTTGGGTGTTCTGACGGCTGCTCAGTCTCAATTTTCAGGTTTCCAAGGTCACTGGTGTTGGTGATCATCGATGGCCTCGAGAAATTGTACATAGCAGGCTTCCCACTCCTTCTGGCCTTTATCACCCTCTTCCCCGTTTTGACGCAACGCCCCAATAGCAAGATGGACGTATATGTCTCTTCCGAGGAATTCTCCTGGGTTGAAACAACTGGGTCGGCGATGGAATTCCTCCCGCTAATGTTGACCAGCGTCTATTGTGCTGTCGGATTGGTGTGGGGGTTCCTCAGGCTTATGTTCATTTATTTAAATGAGGAAACAACGTATCAAGGTCAACTCAGTGGTCTTGGGTAGAGATATGATGTTGCGAGGATATAATGCTATAGATACTTTTGTTCGATGGTTGTTGATGCTTACTTCTTGGAGATGTGGACAACTGTGTCGTGTAGGTCAAGGTTAAACAATGAAATGTGTCAGCAATGGAAAAGTGCGCACCGTCTTCGTCTTCCAAGACATGATCCAGTCCCACCTTTTGTCCGCGTGAGTGTTTAGCGCTAGCACCCCATACGATAGCGCTGAGATCAACAAAGCCGTTAATCCACGAAGGACTATTCACATCCCAAGCACTCACTATTTCATCTGTTTCGCGATTTCCTTGTGTATGGAATTACAAAAGTCCTCTATAGTGCATTTACCCCTGCGGAGGACAACGGGCTGAGAGTAATCTGGTGGGAGGCCCCGGGGTTTCGTGTAGACGCGGACGAGGTCGAGCGTTTCCCACATTTTTTCAATCAGTTCGTCGATGTTGAGCCATTCACGGGAGGATATAGGGACGGAGTTGGGGATTTTGTACCTGGAGAAGAGATAAATAAGGCTATGTAAAAGGGTATGGAATAGGCATACAGGAGGTCGAGCTCTTCTATTGATATCGCATCAATCTGTAACCATATTGGCTTCTTGTTCGTTTCTTGAGGCACATTACATACCTTGTTCAATACCTATGCAAGAGAGTTTAGAATACGTATATACGGAGAATGCGAGACTCACGTATAACGCTGGGATATATACCCTGTGAACAGGGCATCAGGAGTCGTGTACTAAAGACAGTCGTAGCGCACCGGTTTCCTTCCACCACATCCACAAGATCGTCGGCCGTAGCTCCTGGTTCTCGAATCGCAACATCAGCATTACTTATTTTGTACTCACTCAGCACGGCTTTGATTTCATCATGGTCTATATTCGTCAGCGGGACGGTGTTTGTTATTGCAATGCCACCCTTTTCCTTCTTTCGCACGAGGATAGCGGGAGGTCGTTTGTTTAGCCTGATGCCGAACCCCTCGAGCTCTGATTCAATGATCTTCTTGTCGCCGAGGGGTTTAAGGACGTCGAGGACGATGAAGATAAGGTTGCATGTACGCGCGACTGCGGGATCGTCGGTGAGGAGTTGAATTGGAGGTTTGACGGGCGTTCATACCGGCAATGACTGTTTGTGTGAAATAAATTGAGAAACAGATAGTGATGAGTTGGGGACACGTGGGACGTACCTTGGCGACCTCTTCCTCGTCCGTCATTTGCACCTTCGATGATACCAGCTATGTCTGAATGAGAAAGATCCCAATAGGTAGGTATGGACTACTCACGTAAATCCAAGATCTGGATTGGGGCACCGTGTACTTTGACCGTACCCGGGACTGTCGTTAGAGTTGTGAAATCGATTTCCGAAACCTCCGAGTGCGTTCCAGTAAGTTTTGACATCAACGTCGACTGTTGTATTGGTGAGCTAGGGGATGTAAAACGGAACAATGCGACAGACCTTCCCGACCGAAGGGAAACCAACGAAACCAACAGAAGCAATGCCCGTTCTATGTATGGAGATGAGGGAATTGGTAAAAGTGATCTGAACAACAATACCTGGCTACATCGAAACCTAGACCACCACCGCCTCCACCTCCACCGATGGGATTTATGAGCTCACGTCTGAGCTTTGCAAGCTTGGCTTTTAGCTGACCGAGATGGTAGCTAGTGGCCTTATTTTTTTGAGCTGCACGATATGAATGAGTGGTGTAGTAGGAAGAAAGCAGTTATACTTCTGGCCTATAAGAAAAAGGTAAGAGGAGAAGGAAAGACAATTAGAGAATGATTACCATCTCATCTTCGACTTCCTAATGATGAATGCGATTAGAATGAGATTATCAACATAGAATAGACTTGCTTTGATTTTCTGGACTGTGGTCATTGTTTTAAAGAGAATCGATGTTGTTGATGTTTGTTGTGTTTGCTGTACTTGCCTTCCTTCCTTCCTTCCTTCATCCTCGTCCTTACTGTTAGCTAGCTCATCTAGCTCCACGTTCTTTCATCCACCGCTATCCTTTTCGTGCGACTGGCTGGTTCTGGTCCATACCCTCCATCTCAATCATGTGTACAGGTGCTAAATGGAAACGTGAAATCGTTCCAGACCACAAGGTTATCTTATCGTTCTCATTCACTCTGGTGGCTGACATCCCTGTCTAGTTTGATTTTGTGGACACCCGTGAATTCACTGACAATGGTTTTGTCATGCGCATGAAGTATATCATCCTCATCTCTAGCCAATACCATTTTCTCACCGTCTACAGGTATCTCTGGCTTTACATTATCGTGCTAAAGTCCTTCCTCGTCTACATGCTCGATATCTTCTCCGCCGTAACCATGTTGTCCACAAAAACTTGGTCCAATCAAATTTTCAGCCAGTGCAGCACTAGCGACGGCTGCATCCCAATCCCCTTTCAAACTGGAAAGTGGCTATTTGTCGGTTGCATCATTTTTGGGTTTCTCCTTGTAAGTATCGCCCTTCTTATCTGCATCTCGTTTTTCGTTTAACCACTCTGCAAGTTTGCATACGAATCTAGGAAATCCAAGAAAATCATTGCCAGCCGCGACATCTCGTATGCTTTCACTAATGTCATGGCGAACCACTATTATTCCCTTCGTATGTCCGCCTTTTCTCCTTCCATTTATCGGCTAACAACCTCGTGTCGTCAAGGCTCGTATGATCACTTCTGCTTCTTTGAACATATTAGCGATTCCACCAAAACAAGTGACGACTTTGCGTTCTTCGTCTTCTTCGCTTTCAAGAGTATGTAACTCCGCAACACCAGCGCATCAAGCGGTTAATCTTGCTTTAGGCTGGAAGCGTGTTTTACTGTCAGAAGCTCCTCGTCAGACAATCAACGCCCTCACTCTATATGCCATCTATCTGTCAAAGCGCAGTGTCCCTGGTCAGTGGTACGACGTCAGCAGATACTTTGTCAACAGCACCTTGTCTGCTTCGCTTTTGACAGTAACGACCTTCTGTACTGTCGTCGTTTTTGCTGGTTCCCTGTTGATACTCATCGCTGCTGCCATCTGTTACGTTCCATTGCTTTGCCACATCCGTGGCAATCTCAAGGTTTGTCCTGTGTCGTTTGGCTCCCTACATCAGAACTGATCATTGTAGGAATATTGCTGTCACAAAGTTGACAAGGTGAGAGTTGCCACACTATCAGCGTCCATCAATAATGGACATGTGTTTGTCCTAGCGCATAGGAGCCGTCATCAAACGCCGACAAAAGCAGCGTCTGGCCGATGCCGCAAAGCTCGCACAGAAAGAAGCCAGAGGCGACTACTCGCATCTGAAGAACAAGAGAGGCGAGATGATAGCAAAGCCTCTTCCGCAACCCACACTTCCCAATCTTTCTGTGGATGACGACGTCGACGACAATATGTCCATAAATACGCGCGCCCCGCCACCAAGCACCTATACCCAAGATTACTACAACTACAACTCTGACAAGAACTCCACTGTCAACGTAGACTATCCTCCTCCTATGCCTGCCTACAATCCTTACTCCACCCACCAACAACCTGGCTCCCATACACATTTCCAGCAATCATCAACATCGTTTCCTCAAGATGACCAAAACTACCACCAGCACCCAATGTACGACGAAGACAACGAGAGCACGGCGCACCTTGCCGCAGCAGCCGCTCCGTTTAGCCAACAGCCAACATATGCTGTCGCTCCACCGTATGTCCACACAGCCCATGGTGGCGGAAGTGGTAGTTACGACCCACATCATGTCTATCAGGGACGGGCACGTTCCATTCCAGACCCCTCCCGAAGACCGTCGTCTGGGTTGGCTTATGATGAAGCCCCGGAATATTCGAGATATGGAGCTCCCCCGCCAACACCATTAGATAATCCCTATGATCATAACGGATATCCACAGCAAGGATTTAATGCAGGAGGCGATGGTGGATATTGTCGAGCTTTGTAATATATTACTGTCCTTTCCTCATACTTCTGCTTTTTTTCTTTACGGAGATCCCTTTCATCTACCCCTTCATTCATTATGTTAGCCAGCAACCCAATGGTTGCTAATTTGTATCATTTCTTGGGTTTGAGCAGCAATAGATTGAAAACTGTCCATCCAAAATTGAGCTTGAGCATAAATATGAAGAATGATCTATATGCATATGCTATCCGAAGTTACAAGCCTTCAGCTCAGCTTTTCCCAAATAATGATACCGATAAGGAGGACGAGGACGAGGACGATGGCAGCAGTCACCACACGTTGTTTGTACATCCTAGATGAATCAAAAAAATCTATCAGAGTGTGGTTGGCGCTGACCAGAAAGATAAATGGTCCTTACTGCCTTATCATCTTCTTCAGTGTTCCGGACGCACGGTCGATATTAGAGTCTGCTGCATGTAACTACACGGACATGGGTTCATAACCCACACCTCTTATGGATTTCCCAGACATACCGTATTCCTTGAATTCTCTATCTGCTCCCTCTGCGTCCGCAGATTCAGAAGGATGTCGTTTCCTTGCGACTCGGTCTCTAGCGCAATCCGGTGGGAATCCTGTAACCTCTTCGACCCATCTTCCAGCATCGACGTGCTCGCGAGCAGGCGCGTCCGGTCACTATTGGGTGCGTATGGGTCGTCCGACGGCACGCCGAGGGATCGGGAGGACGAGAGCAGGTCGGCACGAGCGATTTGACTGTTTTGGTCCTTCAGTAGCTTCTTGTACCGCGCGAGATCGGATTTTGCAGTTCGCAGGCGTGGCTGGTATTGCGCGCGGATGGAGTGAGGAATGCCTTGGATTTCCAGTTCCATTTGAGAGACCTACATGATATATATGTGAGGTGCGACGGAAAGTGTCGGAGGGTTGGATTGTACCATTTCATCTGCCTCGTCCAGCTCCATTTCCACCCGTCTCAGTACAGTTTTCCGCTGCTCTAGTAGTGAGAATCCTTGTTCAATGCTTTTCGTGGAACAAAGATAATAGGGCTGCTCACCATCACGATCATCACTACCTTCGCCTTCAAGTTTCTCCTGGATGGTTCCAATGAATTGCCGAAAATCCTGCTCGTATGAGTCAAATAGTGCAGTCGGTGAGCTGTTCATTGCTTAAAGATTGCGTTCCGCCAGGGAGGCGATGTGCTAGCGTATAATACTGACGGAGAACAAATGGGTCGATGCTGCGCCTGGCAGTCGATGTGAACAAATCGTAGTGTCCAAATTAGGCAAAACAGCCTGTCATCGACCACCCCCCTCGACCACTATGTCGAGCTCAGCGTATGTATCTTTTCCATTTTCATAGCGTCCAGCTGAATAGTTTCCTCGCAGGATGTCACTATACCTTGACCCCCAAATTCGGGACTGGGTGTTATTTCCTATAACACTAGTCATGGTATGTGCTCACCCTTGAAGGTCGATGTCGACAGTGATGAGCCAAATTTTCTTTCCTAGATCCTGGTTGGTATCCTACGACACTATGTAGTAGTCCTACTCCAGTCCTCGCCCAAAATCTCGTCCCGAGCTGCCATCCGTGAACAGTATGCTTGATGTTCCCCGGTGTCCAGCTGAACTTTAAAAATGCCACTATCTAGACGCGCACTCGTGCGGTCACAAATTCTTCGTGCCACATCGTCCAACTCTCCTATAACCCCCACTTTCTACTTATCTATCTCCCGACATCTCTCCGAGGCCTTCGAGACCGGAACCTATCTCAAAGACGGACCACCGAAAGATGACTCACCCGCCCCGCCGCCGAACCCTATGGACCCTGCTGCGATGGACGGTATGATGGCTGGCATGAAGACGCAAATGGTGATGATGGTCCCGCAGATGGTCATCATGGGATGGATAAATTTCTTCTTCCAGGGCTTCGTCCTCAGTGCGTAATCACATAAAGCTAAAGTCGAAGGCTAATGTTGAACAGTCAAATTGCCCTTCCCTTTGACCCTCGGGTTCAAATCTATGTTACAGCGTGGCATTGAGACGCCTGATATGGATGTACGATGGGTATCCTCCCTGTCGTGGTACTTCCTCAACTTCTTTGGGTTGAACGGCCTATACCGCCTCATCTTGGGTGGGGACAACTGTGGGTGTCGTTTTTTGGGCTTGGGGCTTCCTCAGTATCGCTCACTAACAAGTCTTCATTGTAAGCCGCCGACTCATCGCGCGATATGACGGCGTCGCCTTTTGCCGCCAGTGCTGGCGCCGCACCCACTGGTCCCCAAGACTTCAACAAACTTTTCAAGGCTGAAAGAGACAACCTTGCCTTCGCTGAAGGATTGTATTCCTGGGTAGGAAAGGATGTGGATGAAAGGGTGCTTCGTCGGTATGGTAAACTCCCTGCTACGTCGTAGCATCTGTTGGCATCTTGCGTAACCTTCGAGCTTGTTTATTTGATGAGACAGCATACAGCTACATCGTGAATGGATAGTTTACAGTTGATACCACTCGTTGATATCAGCAAACCAGCTCCCTTTCCCGTCGCATACGCAGAAGATGAGAGATTAAATACGAGACATAAAAACTGTTAAAAGGTATATGCCGTCGTAGTCAGTTGCTAAGAATATGACGACTCACTAGCTAGAAGAACATGAATGCCGACAAAGGAGTACGTTATACCAAGCCATCGTATAATGACAGAGCCTGTGCCAGTTTCAGATTGAACATGGATTGTGGCAGTTTCCTCAGAGGTACACACCTGCACGATTGTTGGGTCCTGCTTGCTGCCCTCTACAAATTCATCAAAGGTCAACTTCGCATCCTTATCTCTGTCCATGTTCCTGAAAATCTTGTCAACACGCTACGTTGAAGGTCAGTGGAAGAACTCGACATGGAACAACGATACAGCTTGCCTTCTCCGGTGTATCCTCGTCTGATGGCAACTTTACCATCTCCCCCGTCATTTTGTATATGGATTGCACAATCTGCAGCATCTCGTCATATGTAATAGTGCCGTCTTTATCGATATCGTACAACTGAAAGGCCCCTAGATGGCGATCAAATAAACTATATGCTACCCAATAAACGACGTACATTGGAGCTTCTCATCCAACCGGCCGCGACTTGTCACACTCAGAGCACATATGAACTCTTTGAAGTCGATTGTTCCATTCTTGTTTAAGTCGAATACATTGAAGACGTAGTCCGCGAATTCAGCAGGATCGCCAAAGGGGAAGAACTGTTTGTATATGCGACTGAATTCGGCCTTGTCGAGCTGACCTGATGGACAATCTTTACGGAATCCCTTATACCTGAGACAGCATGAGGAACGCGATAAAATGAATAGAACAAGGTAAAGACCATTGTTGTAGCTCCTTCTTATCAACTAGACTGCCATTAGATTTTGTTTTATTTGATCAAGAATGGGCGATACGTGCAGTAAGTATTCTTCTGCAAATCAGCCAGCTGGTCTGGGGAGAGTTTACTCTGAGATTTGCCCATGGATGAAGAGAGATGGAATGCTGTGATCGTGCTTACTACAGCGCGCGCTTGAACCTGAAGGCTGTGTATAAATTTACTTGCGACTTCTTTCCTAACCGCAATCGGGGTATCTCCGCAATCAAGGAGAAATCTGGATGGAAACGCAGCTGAGGTGGACAGATGGGGTATCTGCTGGGTATCTGTTACCTTTTGGGTGGTTGCATCGTGTTCGTTGTTGGGCATGAGGAGCGACGAAAGTAGACGATGTTCGCCAACTCGTGGCGCATGGTGAATCTTGTTCAGCATATAAGACCAGTCAAGTTGCTGGGAGCAGATCTGCCATTCCTCAATCCCTCTATCGTCGTCTGGCAAAGTCATGGCGCCTCATAACGGGACGATCAGCAGCACAAGCAGGGAACCACATGCTGATCATGCCTTCTCTGTAAAGTTCTTTCTCAAGTACAAACACATCGATACCCCTCTCCCTTTTCGATTCTCCGCTCACACTCATATCCTACAACAGCTCTAATACCCACTGTACTTGTACCCTTTCCACGAATGTGCTACGCATACGGCTCAGTAGATCAGGCCGTTAATCCTTGTCCGATGTGCAAAGTCTTCCCCCACACAAGGTCCGTGTTTCAAGGCCGCTACACACATCCAAGCGCCTACGTATTCCTTCTATCCTCAGGTGTCCTCATCAGCGTGATATCTGTCGCAATCGCGTTTCTCATCCGCGCATGGACGTCTTGTATCTCAAGAATGCTGAAGGTAAAAATACAAGTCAACGGGTGATATAATCTATCCATGGGTCAGACTAATTCGGTTACCTACAGTGGATTCATTCAATGGCTGTGGTTATTGCAAGGTGGGTGAATGGAACTCATTACTCCTTGAGTAGCTTACAAGAGCTGTGTGTTCAGTGGGCTCGTACCAATCCCCCTCAAAAGCAGGCTGGATACAATAATCCAGGCTGGCCTGGGTGTTGCCGACCACCCACGACCAACGAGTACCGGATGATACAGGCCGCAGACTGGCGATCTGTCAGTGTTATACATCAAGTTCCTATACCCCCAGACATCAAGGCTGCCCTGGATAGCCTTGGAACCAGGGGAAGTCCCATCCCTCATGGCGGACGAGGCATGGGAGGAGGTGGCAGGTCTGTCATACCCTCGTTTGAACGCAGAAACAGTGGTAGCCCTTCAAGCAGATCAAGCTCTTTGTCAGGAAAGCCGTCTGCCATGTCAATTTCTGGCAAGACGCGAGGGGGTAGCCCCAAACAACTTAATGCATCCCTTGGAAGCAGTCTGTCGCGCAGTTCCAGCGGTAATGCAATTTCCACGTCTGTCCCGACTGGTTCATCTCCCTTAGATCAGGGTATCCAGCGCCGCCAGGCTCCTGCTGATTCGGCGGTGGAAAAGTGCATCGATGGGACACATTCGTTGCATTCCTCCCCAAGTCGTAGAACTGTCGATCTGGACTCTTCTATTACACCGAAGCGTAACTCATCCGGACGCCCGTCGCTTACTCCTGCAACCCCATCCGTATCGCTGTCTAAGGTAGTTGTAGATGGTCGGCCTCAGGCGCCTATCCGGCGTCGTGCATCTATCTCGAGTTCCACCAAATCCTCACCCCCTCCACAACGTACCGATCGTCCAATTTCCTTCGTTATTCCACGATCAACAAAGAAGGACGAGCATTTATCCAGTGCATCGAGCAGCAGTGGGAGTAGCGACAGTCTGGGATCGCTGACTGATAGCACAGTCACCTCAGATGGAGCGTTCACAGATTATCTGTCGGATGAATCAGAGGCAGAATTGCAGAGGCAGGCGGAGGCAAGGGCGGCACTCCTCGCTCAAAATCAGGCAGAAGAACAAGAGTTCAAAGCTGCTCGTCAACAGCTTGCCCATGTTGATTTACGACCACCTAAATCCTGGAATCCCACCAACATAACCAACAGTCCCGCTGCACGACTAGCGCCGGGATCTACACCCGCTTACTCTTCACGCAATGGCGTGCCTACGGTGCATGCCTCGCAAACACGAAGCTAACTGAACATTGGAAGGAGGGAAATGATCTCCTTGGTAAATGGCTGTATTTTTTGTTCTGCTATCTGCTCCTTCTCATGTCCACTCGCTGCTTTTACTGTGTAATCTTGAATAGAATCTTAAGTACCACCTACTGAAGGATGGCACGTGATGGTCGTGATTACCGTAACACGTGCACAGCTCTGACACTCTCCTCCATGAACTTAGCCCGTCATTCTATAACTTCTACCATTCCAATCCATATATCCGACGTCCGTTTTGATTCTGATTGCAAAATATTTACTGCTTCTACCCCTGCAGGCTTTGCTGTCTATCGTACATGTCCTCTCCAGCTCATTCGGAAACGCGGTATCTTTGCTTGTTTCTTGAACCGATGACCATGGTTGTTAAGTCGAGTTAATAGAACTCACAGGAGGGACACTCGCAGCGGTATTACCCTTACAAACTTCAAATATCCTTTTCCTTCTCGGTGGTGGTCGGAGCCCCCTCTATCCACCCAATAAAGTGATCGTGTGGGACGATGCCATCGGTAGCGAAGTCGCCGAACTAGAATTTAGGGAGAGAGTTCGAGGCATTGCATGTAGGCGCGGGTGGCTTGCTGTTTCTCTACGGCGACGGGTCGTCGTTTTCGAAATCGGAAAGCAGGTCACCAGATACGGGGAATGGGACACCTGCGATAATCCTCGAGGTGAGTAGAATCCCCTTTTGTCTGTTCCGGCCTTCAATGTCGCCATTCTGAAGAAATATAATCATTTCATTCAGGCTTACTGGCGATGGCAACTGGTGCTTATGCGACTCTACTTGTAATTGCTGGTCGTCAACTTGGACATGTGCAACTAGTACATCTTCCTCCCTGTCCTCCATCTCCTAAGTCTCCCGACTCGTCCTCTTCTGCGAACAAACCTCCGCCAGTGCCTGCCAGAAGTCCGATCTCAATGATAATCGCACACGAGTCGGCTCTATCGACACTAGCATTACCTCCATCCGGTCGTCTACTTGCGACAACGTCGGCGAGAGGGACCCTTGTAAGGCTGTGGGATTCCTTAACAGGGAAGCTTCTGCGGGAGTTAAGGAGAGGATCGGATAAAGCAGAAATCTACGGCGTGGCTTTCCGACCGGACGAGAGGGAACTGTGTGTGTGGAGTGATAAAGGCACGGTGCATGTCTTTACTCTCTTCGTTTCGGGAGCATCGTACGATCATGTTGTATCTCTCCTTATAAGACATATATCTGACATGCTATGACAGGAACCGACAATCAACATTCTCCTCCTTGACACCATATCTACCACTTCCGAAATACTTTGGATCCGAATGGTCGTATGCTCAGTATCGGATACCCGTGCAGACTTCACACATATCCATATCAGCTTCTTCGCGTTCGGCGGATGTCGCAGATGAAGAACGATGTGTCGTAGGTTGGGTGGAAGCTCCTACTGATGGCAGCTCGAGTCGATCAGACGTTGAATATCAACTCATAGCTCTCACATATATCGGTGGCTGGTACCGTCTTTCTTTACCTATCCACGGTGTTTCTTCATTCCCCTCTTCCCCAACATCCGGATCACCGCCCAAGCTGTCGTCAATGGCGCGACAACGAACATCGAGTGGGACATCGGTGGCCTCTAGAACAGAGAAAGGCAAAGAGAAAGAACGAGAGAAGGAAGGAAAGGAGAGCACGGAGTGTGTGCTGCAGGAATTCAGGAGATTTGGAAGATGGGATGGGTGGGGTTAGATCATGGTTGATTGGGACTCTGGGTTTGAGGTTTTGTATCATCATCATTATACCTCGTCATGCATTGCCGTCGCTATCCTGTTTGTATACTGTATAATCTTGACATCGTATCAACACTAATACTATTCACAAGTACTTGTCACGCCTAATAATCAGACGCGTGACTCTTCATATAGAATGGAAAATCCACATGCAGAACGACAAGCTGTTCTTCTTGAACGAATACTTAAGAACACAGTTGCGTATATGCAGCATGACTCTTGCAGAAAAACGCCTCTAATCAGAAGCGCAGTCCAAATGTACGGAAATGGTACTGGAACTCAACCATTGCATGGAGGTAAGCAGACGCTGCGTCATGACTTCAGACGTGATCTTGATTCGCTCGTGCAGGAGATCCTGCGGGCCAATGCGTACGTGAAGACTGCGGCAGATTTGGCCACTAAATATCGGAAGAACGTCCAGTATAATTTGGAGGCGACGAAAGGAAATCAACCAGAAGGACACACATAAATATGTACCTGCGCCATGGGCGCAGTGCACTTGAAAGCTTGAGCTTGCGCGAAGTTCCCTGCTTCAATGCGCTGACGGATTACCAAACTCAGTGATGGGAACGGAGGCTAGAGTGGAGAGATAGGGTTTCGTGGGGGGAAGGAGGGAGATCAGACAGGGTGAACTGCTTGTAATTGACTTGGTCAGGATAGATGAAGAATGGTATATGCCTGGAATTTATCAGCCCGACTGAAAGGAGATCTAGAGTTTTGGCTGTCATTGCATAGTCTACCAGTTTTAGCAAGTTCGAGTATCCACGACTGCACCCCAACCATGACTCTCGTTTCTATCGGAACCCCCGCTGGGCCCAACTCGACAACATGTGGTTACTGTTCTGCCCCTGGTGAAAGGAGTCAATCTGCTTCGAGCTACTTAACAGCTGGCTTAGATGCCAGGACGCTCTCTTGTACAGTGTGTCTACTTACATGGCCCGTTGGTGCAATGTTTAGCTTTCTCAACAGCTATATCAGAGAATGATAGATCGTGGATGGCGACGCTCCGGTCAATGTTGTTGATCTCGACAATGTTCTGAACTGACAATTTCACGCAGGAACATGGTGCTACAAACCCAATCTACGAGCTTCTTGTTGTCCACAGTACACTATCAGGTACTACGTGCGTTCATTCTCGTTGACTGAATAGTAAGTGTTGTCATCGTTAGGTTGGACGCTGTTGCGTTCAAGCCTTCGAAAAGCCAAAGGAAGCTGGTTAATCGGTATTTGTTGATTGTCACGGTATGACCACGGTTTCAACCAAGGATCAAGGTGGAATCGATACGTGATCAGTGGTACAAAGGGGGGAGCAATGGACATTGGGCAGGAGAAGATAATGTGCGTAAAGTCATATCACTGAAGGCGTCAGTTGACTTGAATACCACGCACAGAACAACTGACCAGCCCTCCCTAAAACCATCCAAAGCCACACCCACCTTTTCTCTACCTACGTCCATCCATGCTTCTGAAGACGGGTTTTATGGCGAGAAGTCTGCAATACATCGATTTCAGGTGAGCATTGTGTGCAGTCCCGCAATACCGGCTGATTAGCAATTCTGGGATTAGACTACTTTGGATCCTGCTTCGTACACCGATGAAAAATATGCCCTTTTTGATAAGTATCAAAAAACGATACATCACGACCACAAGTCGTCGCCCTCCGATTTTAGGCGTTTCCTTGTAGACTCCCCCCTTCAAGTATTTCTTTCTAGGCAGCTCCTGCTCATTCTATCCTTATCATATAACAGGTGGCACCTATTCCATATACGCAACCTCCGCCAAACCACCTGCCGACCAACTATGGCTCTTATCATCAACTTTACAGATTGGATGGGCAGCTCATTGCCATTGGAGTTATCGACATCCTGCCTGCCTGCGTCTCGAGTGTCTATTTCATTTATGACCAGACTTGGGAGCAATTCTCACTTGGCAAGGTGGCAGAATCCCTACCTTAGGGTGTCAATGTCAACTCATTACACATCTCAGCTCAGTGCTTTACGCGAAGTATCTCTAGCCTGTGAAATGCATAATGCTGGCGCACCTCAGATGGGGTTCTTATACATGGGTCAGTGTTTGTTACTTGTTCTGTTCCGTCAGGTGTTTAACATAGGTAATCAGGTTTCTACATTCATTCCTGTCAGAAGATGCGATATAAAGGGGACTATTCACCATCTTATTTAGCCGACCCGGTAAGCAATATCTTTACCGACTCCTGCTTATTGACCATCGGCCGCAGGAGACTTATGCCTGGTTCCCACTGTCCACTTGTTTGCCGTTACTCGATAAATATCGGTATGCATGTTTCCAGAATCCTGATCATTTTATGAATGTGTTTCCTGAGGATGAAGAAGGTAAGGAGCACACATTTGTATCAAAACCTTTCCCCTGAACTGCTGGCAGATGATAACACTCCGATGTCATTGGATTTGCCTGACCTTGCAAAAATACAGTTGGTGATCGAGATAGTAGACAACGATGTTCATACTTTGCCCATCAATGTTTGTCGTACATCTCTCGCCCCTGCCTTGTCGCCTAATTGTAACTCAAAAGATGACTCCATATTGGGCATACGAAGAAATACGCAAAGAAGTGCTAGGGTGTGTACACGGTCTGGGGACGGATATATCAAAAGAAATTGCATTTCTATTGTAACAAGGATGTTAGCGCGAGTCAGTCTAGATTTGTCGGACGCTCATCACTACACGATGGACAATAAATAAAACAGAGTAAGGGAAGTTTGCATTCAGTGACAACTCTAGCCTTCTCTTTGCGGCGTCGTTTGTGATCCACGTATGCATGATCTCCTTCGCCACTGGCATCTCCTGCAGCTGGGGATTGCAATCTCGATGGTGAGGCTTCTTGCCTGTGATGTAGGAATCCTTAGCTTCAAGGTACTCATCATCTTCCATGAGGGTCGAGAAAATCTGTGTCCATCCCGACAGTGAAATGATCCCCCATGTATGGTATCATGTCCTGTACGAGGCGGGCATGAGCAGGCAGGCAGAGTCAAGCGTTGAACTCAGGATGAAAAAGAGCAGCTTTGGAGATTATAATTTGCGGTAGACAACTGAGGTACAAAGAAAGTGTATCGAGACCAGAAATAAGGGAGCTCGAGCCAACTTCATCAGGAAAACGTGGAGATACAGATATAACCAGATGGGAATTGCCGAACCCTCCAAGTTTGACAGATGTAAATAAAGGGTTACCTATTCATAACAACGGATGCAGGAATTGCAGTGTCTTGGAATGTAGTGCACTGGCCAGCCAATTCTTTGATCAATTTATCTGCAGCTGGAATGCTGACATTACTCTGACCTGAGGCTCACAATACTTGGAAAGAGTTGCGATGCTTTGGAATGTGGTGGAAGGGCTACCTAATTCTTTGATTAGTGCTGTGCTTGGCCCGGCCTCAGGCCGTGAGCCAGGCCAAGCCGAGCCAAAATGACGGCCTCTTGACGGCTTTGGCCTGGCCTGGAGATCTGACAAGCCAAAGCCAGGCCGTCAGGCCGCGGCTTTTCAAGTGTTGTATCTCGGTGAGTTTGAAGTACTAAATTGTGGTTACCATGTGCCAAGTCACGATATTGAACCAGTGTCGTATGTTCTCAATGTTTGGATGGACACATGACAGCATTACGATTTACGATGTGAGTCGTTTCGATTGTCGCGTCGTGTTCACAGTAGTCATGTGACCAGCCAAACGAACATGTTTTGGACGTGTTTTCATGTAACAACATCATCGTCCATTGAGTACACTGTATACCAAGCTGCATTTGAGGTAAGTTAGACCCTTGGAAGCATCAAACTTGCTGGCTAACCTCTCAGGAAACTTTTATTATTCTTGCATACAAAGCCGTGGCTGTTACGATTTTCTGTTATCGTAACCCACGACAACCAGATGTACGCCGGCAAGACCGGGTACTTTAATTTTCTCATTCGACTCGACTCACTTCCGATGGGAGACACTTTGACGCATGGTGACTCCATGCACCTGAACCCACTCCCACACATGCTGTGATATGACAGCCTCCTAACTTGAGGTCCGTGACATCGGACGCCTCATGCTAGGCATGAGGCTTATCTGTTATTGTTTCCTGACATGCTGCGCCGCAGCACTCCATAACATTGGACGCCTTATGCTTGGCATGAGGGTTATTTGCTATTGTTCTTCGACATGCTGCGCCACAGCACTCCGTGACATTGGACTCCTCATGCTAGGCATGAGGCTTGCTGTTCTATTGTCCCTTCTATATTTACTTGACAAGGATCTCCTATTCCAATTGGACGATAGACATTCTCTGAACCGTATATAAGCTACAGTAATACTGCCTGTATTCCTTAGCTTGACCTAATTCAAATAACGGTCTTAGACTCAACCAGAACACTCGACAGCTTAGGAAGCCCCTAGCTGTGACAACTTGAACTTGACAGTTGGAAGACCTCCAACTGTGATACACAAACCGATGGTCTACTCAGAAAGCCTCTGAGTATGGATAGCTGTATCGACTTAGGAAGCACCAAGTCCCGAACAGAACCCGATACAGTAAGAAAGCCTCTTACTGCAAGAACTGATACAGTTGGAAAGCCTCCAACTGCAACATATGAAGACTAGGCTGAGTTGAGACCTATAGTCTTAACAAAAGGTCAAGCTGATCTACGAAGTCCACCTACCTAGGTGCAGACACAACGTCTTTCAGACAAAGCCCAGACAGACCTCCAACTGGAGCATCATCATCAGGAAGAACCCCATGGTATAGATACCAGGGTCGACTAGTACGATACTCAGAACCAGCACAGAAGTGGTTCTCAAAGAGAACCAGTGACAAAGAACCCCGATACCTCGACGAAGAGGACTTTAGATCCCTCGATACAGAAGAAACTCCAGAACGAAACCCATTCTCCTTATCCAATGACAACACCAACATGTCCACTGAACTGACCGCATCGACCAAGGAGATCAGGATATGAACCCCCTCCGACTTCACAGGGGACCGAACTAGAACTGCAAAGTTCTTACAAGAAGTGAAACTCTATTTGAGAGTGAACCATGGAATCTATGACACCGATGAAAAGAAAATCATCTTTGCATTGTCCTTCATGAACGGAGGAACCGCTGCGCCCTGGGCACAGACATGGGCAGAAAGAGAGGACCTAGGAACTTGGTCAGCCTTTGAATCGGCGCTCAAGACAGCATTCACACCGATCGACGAAGCTGGCAGGGCCAGAACCGAGATGAAGACATCGAAGCAGGGACAGGACCTGGAGGACTACATTGTGCAGTTCCGAATCCTGCGAGAGAAGGTGGGAATCAATGATGACACCGCCCTCATTGAACTCTTTATGGATGGGTTGAACCCCAAGCTCCTCAAAAGAGTTTTCAACATGGAAACGATCCCTATGACCTTGGAAGGAATGATCAACACCGCCTCCAAGTATGATGGACAGTGGAGAAGAGCAAAGGCCATAGCAGGGAGGCTGCAGGAGACTTTTACAAAGAAGCTCCCGGCCTCTAAGGCAAAGGAAACCCCACTCGAGATCAACCGCCTCTCCTACCAGGAGAGGATCAAACACATGAAGAAAGGGTTGTGCTTTGTGTGCCACCAGCCCGGACACAGAGCAACTGAACACAAGAAAGGGGAAACAAGGACCGAGGACCGGCCTTTCCCAAAGAACAAAGGCAAAGAAGCCTACTCAAAGATTTGAGCAATCTTGAATGAACTTGATGGAGAAGAGAAAGCGACTGCTGTCGCTGCCATCAGAGATGAGGGTTTTTAAAGGGGTGGCCTGCCTTGCTTCACGTGCACATGCAGCCAGATCTAGTCAGATGTTTTTAGATAGATATACATAGGGTCAAAATGACATTGTATTAAGCTTCAATTTTGCTCTATTCCAAATAATATCAATCAATACTAATTGAGGCAAATCGATACCGATCAATCTCTCAAGGCAAAATGCATGACATATTATATTGCGAGAACATATATAGAGCCCATAGAAACATAGAAATTATGACGCTAACCTGCAGAGCCAGTTTGCAGCGCTGTGACCTCCTGCGTTTCCAATCTACCCAAATGTGTAATCGATTGATCAGTCGGACACCCCAGGAGCAGCGCATGCAGCTTTCTGTGGTCAAAAAAAGAAGTTAGGACTGTATCACATAGATATGGACAGCTTACCATGGAGAATTCACAATCCTTCCAGTGCTGTAATTTATGTGAGTCATGATACTAAAGAACATACAAAGGCACACAGACCTTCTTCTGCTCTGCAGAGAGGTTATCATAATATTACTTGAAATTGCTCATGGAACCATGAGGGTTATGCTCTTTCCAATCCAAAGCACATAGGTTTCTGGTTATCAATAGGCAACATTAGTCTATACCTAGAACTTCTACAATACGATCACTTACCGGGCAGTAGTTGGATGAGGGTTTGGCCGCATCGTCCCAGCTTTCTTCCCTGTCCCAAGTCCCACACTAGGGACTGTGATGGTAACAGGAGCATCAACAGGAGCTTCAGTAGCGGGAGCTTCGACAGGAGCCACAGTAGCAGGAGCATTGACAAGAGCTGCAGAGGTTGTAGTCAGATTATCAAAGGTTGAAACTGACGGATATGAGTTTATTTTTCGAGGAATATTCCAGGTCCAGGATTAGCGTGTGATTAGGTCCTAGATCGAGCACTTTCCCAGGTCCTGCTATATGGATCACATGGTCTATTGCCTGAAACCTAATCCAACAACTTGGTCACAACTTTGGTTTCCTTGTCACAACTTTGGTTTCCTTGTTGCAACCTTTGGTTTCAGAAATGCAGCTACTTAGTTCAGTTACAGTTATATTTAGGCTCTGGACTCGGCTCTGGTTTATCAGTCCATACCACTTTATTGGCAATTACAGCTATGACACTTGGGTAACAACCAAAACACTCATGTCTGATTCTGGAATAACCATGTAGCATGCCGGGGAGCCGGCGGCAGAGCCCACTACTTTCGTAGTGCAAACAATGGCAAATGAGAGCAGGTGTTGATGGTGGGATGCACACCATTGACTTGTCCACTTTGTATTATGTAGTTACTTAGTTTGGACTCCTTGGTGGACATTCAATAGTACCCTAAATTGTCAAACAAACAGCAACTTATATTTGACATACTTGAAGGAATACAAATTAAACCTCTGATGGTGTGCATAAGCAAAAGAAGATGGAAATCTATCGGTCAAAGTATCTCTATTCCACCCAGCAGCTTTTCCTTCCAGCCTACAATGGGAGTTGTGGGGGAAAAAAAATACATTACCAATGCGTCCAGAGGTCAAAGGCTCTCCGGGAGGTGGAATGGATGGCTGCCATAGCTGTACTGCATGGTAAAGCCAGCCAGATAAAAAGATAAGGATGTCACCTGGAGTATATCTGTAAAAGAGAGAAAGGCTAAGATGTCATTGAAAGCAGTTGAAAATTCTTACCAAAATTTAAGCCCCAAATCAGATAGATGCATATCTCCTCTGGTAAAGAACCCCACAGGAAAGCAAGCTGTGGGGCCATCATCAGGGATTAAGAGATCGGCTTCGTTGAGTTCAGGTTCATGTTGGACTTCCTGCTCCTGATCCAATCCTTCATCGCTGTTCTCACTCCCTTCCGCTGCAACTCCATCTATAGGTCATCATTGCGACAACTTGTGTCCCCGAGTTTGGGGATGGATTGCAGAACCCGACACACTGCTATAGGACCCTGTGTGTGTTAAGTGAGGTGGGACATGAATGCTTAATTCCAGCCCCTCGCGTGGCCCATTTTGAGCTACTAGCTGCTGATGTGGATCATGCGAGTGTCATCAGCTTTGCCCATTCTCATTCACCTTTTGGGGTAGAGATGAGCAAACATTTTTTTATTGTCTTTCATGTCCCCAACACAATCCATTCTACAACATTCTGCTGCAGTTCCAGGGCATCTTTGGAGTTGAGTTTAAGCCCTTCCGACTCTGTCAGTCATTTGCTTTCTTGGCGTTCCTCTCTCCACTCCCTCACACCATCATCCCAGCACACCTCTCCCCACCTACCAGCACCCTCCTCACCCGCATCTGGGAACCTGCTGCAAAATCGCCCCTCTCCCTCATCTGATCGCCCATACAGTGAAGACCTTTGCTCTCATGGGAATCAGGGTCTTATGTTCAATTCTGTGAGAACGATGCAGCCAAACACTTTCTTCGTTGCACCAGTAGATACGCCCCCAGCTGCAAACCCCAAATGGGGGGAACACGGCCCACCACCCGCCCTGACACTACGTCTGCAAGTTTCTCCAACAAGCTCTGAGAGGCCTGCAGCCACATATACAAACAGTGTGGGATCGTTGCTCCAACTCAAGGGCATAGACACAAATGATCCACAAGTTGTCAATGCTTGGTGTCAGCAGGGACGGACCCTAACGCACTTGGTTAGGAACCATCGCACTATGGTTTCACTACTAAAGCAATTAGGTTTCACTGTGCCTCTTCCCAAAAAAGGTGGTAAGATTGATGTCCATGGTCTCACCTTCCAGGCTTCAGAGGTTTTGGATCACTTCAATTGGGCAGCGACTTTGTTTGACCACAAATGCGGCTGGTATGACTGGGCTGAGGTGGCAGCAAGAAGCCAATGGAAAGGACTCATTCCAGGTTAGCCCCTTCTAGCTAGACTTTTCATGCAAAGTGCATATTTTGACATCTGCCACAGGGAAGGACGAGGCTAGCTACAAATTGTATTCCCTCTGGAGAGGCATATGCTACCTTTGGAGTTCTAATGGTCCCATTTCCACTGGCCAGATCCCTAATGCAAGGTCAACTGACCCCGATGAAGCCTTTGGTGCTGGAGTGACCCAAAATCAACTCTCTACTTCCAAGGCCACTTTGTCACTCTGTCTTGAATAGTATAGCTGTCGTAACCGTGCCCTCTGTTGACTCAACCAATTTTATTCTCACCACTCGAATTTGTGAACTAAGTGTACTCAAATTTGTGAACTAAAGGTACTCAAATTTGTGAACTAAGTGAAAAGCTGCGCATTTGTTGTACAAAGGATTGGGACTACTCCAATCATGCTTTCTTCCTCTTCCAGGTCTCTTCCTGTTTGTGTTCCAGCGCTTGTCTTGCTGTCTCAAGCATACCCTGCAGCTGCTGTCACTTCATAGTGTGCTTGGCTGCCAAATCAGCATCTGTCTGCAAATCAACATTGCTTTGGATTGTGTCAAGAATGAGGTGATATGGAATTGAGATAGCATAGTCATTGCCATGCCTGCCTTGAGGGATTGTCCGAAAGATGTGCTTTTGCAGAATTCGGATATAGTGATTCTCACTTGAACCTGGGATTATCTGTTTTTATGAATAGTTACAAGGTTGTAAACCATTGTAAAGGGTCCCTTACCTGATATCTCTCTGTTTGCGACACAACATACTTCCAGTACACTTTGATGTCATTTTGGAAGAAAATGTATTGATACTTGTCAGCAAGTGATGCCGAGACCACCCTCGCTGAATCGTCAAGACCATCAATGCACATCAAGCAATTGAGGTCGGAGTCTTTCCCAGCCCAAGACTCGAGTTGTTCAGATTCTGTAAGCTTCCAAAAATCGATGGTAACTGCCTTCAACTGTCTTCCAATGCCTTTGACAATCTTATCCTCTATATTAACCGTAATCACAAGCTGTATACCACCAAAAGTACCTGCCACCAGCCTAGCAGCATCAGCCAAGTTTTTTTGCTGTTTCACTGTAACCCACTTCCCAAGCAATCATCGGATAATGGGTCCAGGCATCAGGTATGTCAGGCTGCTCATAGATTGCAAAATCGGGGGTCTTCTCTCCATCATCAGATAACCAGACGTTAGATCCACCACCAAATCTGGCATTGGGTGTATCTCCACAAAAAATGACCCCATGGATGTGTTCATCAGATATCCTTGGGAAGATTTGGCTGATAGACTCATGAATCATGGTAGGAAAATGCACAATAAGGTCAGTGCCAGAAAAGTCGATGCTTAAAAGATTATTAGATAACCCATCAAAGTTTTGAAGGGTCAGGTGTTAAACTCACTGAGCCTGTGCCCATCCTTCTAGTTCACCCTTTTCCGCCATCAGCTGCAGAGTTTGAAAGGTTTCAGATGTAACACCTTTCACTAATATACGGTTTGGAGCACCAGCCATTCGTGTCAAGAACAGATTCAACTCAGAAAGGATACCCTCTATAGAACATACAGTAGGGGTTTCAGGAGTATTGGAAATGCAAAGGGGGACAGAGTCACTCCACATCTCCAAAGGATCAGGGCACATGAGGTCACTAGAGGGGGGAGTGGAGATTGATGGTGAATGTGATGGGTTCAAAGTAGGCACAGCATGGGGCTGAGGAGCACTAGCAGGCATATTAAGCTTGGCAATAGGTTTAGATGACTTGGATGGGCAAAGATTTGGACCATTTGGTGGTGGTGAGGATCGAGCATGGACCTGGTTGAGACTCCAAGAGGGCACAAAGGTGCTATGTATATTTCCATAAGGTCCAGGTGACTGAAACATTTGATAACAATGGCAAAAGACAAGGACAAAAGGCAAAGAGATTGGTTTGAGGCACTAAGTGGGGTCGCGGTGGGAATGAAAGAGCCACACAACCGTCTCCACTATCATAGCTTTTATATCACATGTCTGCTCATGTGAAAAACATTATATTGCGTAGTGTATTGTAATTAGAGAAGGGGTAGACATTGCTAATGAAGAATGCAACAGTAGCAAGCAAAGGCAGGTGTTGGTAGATTTCAGAGGACTATCAAAAGAGAAAGAGAGTAGTAGTAAAGATAAAAGCAATTAAAGGGGTGATGAGCAACGCCAATGATTAGCAAGCAAAGA
Source organism: Tricholoma matsutake (assembly GCA_026075535.2). Classification (NCBI taxonomy): domain Eukaryota; kingdom Fungi; phylum Basidiomycota; class Agaricomycetes; order Agaricales; family Tricholomataceae; genus Tricholoma; species Tricholoma matsutake. The sequence continues at coordinate 6,254,050 of AP026543.1, read as the reverse complement.
CAGTCATCAGAAGGTAGAATTTGGAGGATGACCAAAAGAAGGCACTAAAGATAAGTAATTAAAGCGATCAGACACATCAATGTGAAATCAGAGAATTGAATGAGAACCAACGGCACCCAGGCATTCACACAAAAGCCAGTGATCAACAGCTTCCTGAAAGGTGTGAGCTTCTCGATTGGGGGAAGAGTCCAGATTGTGTAAACACATCAAGTAAGAAATGGGAACCCTTGCTTCCCGCAAGCAGGTCTTGAAGCTGATTGTTCCTTCTGCTATCATCGCTGACCGGACTTCAGGGTCTAACCCATAGGCAAGTCCGTCATCATCTACAAGAACAACCTGTACAATATTCATTATCTGTGAAGGGTAAGATCATGGCATTTGCACATACCATAATTTGCCCGACTTCATTCACATTGACAGATGAACTTCTGGTGGATGCCCAGGCGAGTAATTTTGGTCGAAAACAGGGTTCACCAATTGTTGACAGGTCTACCGATGTTGAAAACTGGCCTTGGACCTCTTCGAATGAGTTAGGACAAGGAATACCAGAACCACTGAGAAATGATGTGATAATGGAGTCAAATGTTGTAGAAGGACAAATTGAAGAAAAATGTTCAGCTACTTCTGTGTCGGCTGTCTTCACAGCCAGGTAAGGTTCCAAATCCTTGTAGCATGTGATGTTTGACATCCAAAGAGCACTGAAGAGGAACTCCAAACCTCCTTCGAGAGAATTCACCAGCTAAGAAAGTTGCATAAGTATCCATGCTGATGACAATGATAAAGCTGAACCTTAGGGAAGCTGAAGCCATTCCGGCAGGGTAGGTTGAAGCCCAAGAGAAAGGCTAAGATGTCAGGATGATCTGGTTGGGAGGGCCCAACAATAGCTCAATAAAGGATTTCACATGCTGTCCACTGATGAGTTTCTTTGTCTCGGCCAAGAAGTGGTCCCACCTATTGGAAGTGCTGATGAGTACATTGTATACAGACTAGTAATTGATAACAAAGCACCTGCATATCGTGATACATTATAAAATGGGACTCAAAAGGTGTCGGATCTCCAGTGTGGCCAATGGCAAGCCAGTTTTGAATTAATTGACGAAGATCAGGATACCAGTTACCCAAGAACAAAGGGTGGATAGCATTGAGATTAGATTGGTGAATGAAATAGTGAAGAAGAACCAGAGAGAGAGGGACTGGAGCAACGCCATTGATGATTAAGAGGCTGGTAAGTGCACCCAATGTAGCAAGACTTTGGCCGCAAGCAGAACTTGAAGGACCTCTAGCTGAGGACCTAGAGGTGGGGACAGTCAAAGGAGTCGAGGCAATAGCAACATGCCCATCCTGGCGTGGTAAGAACCATTTGGTGGATTCATCACGGAATTCTTGAAATGCCAAGTGTAAAACCTCCCTCTCAATTCCTTTGCCAATGGAGAGTGTTCATTTGTATCCATCCTGATTTATCTGAATTCTAGAACCAATTGGTTAGTATTCCACTTTGAGCTAATGTGATATACTCATAAAACTGACATCACAAAGTCTCACCCTGGAGCCAGAATATCAGTGAAGTCGTTTGTTTGCACTGCTAGTGCAAGAGCCCTATTGAAACTTCGGACCAGCTCCTTAACATCTGTGCCCTGTATCTTCAAATGGTCAATGTCCACACCTCTTGTGGCCAAGATGTAGGCACGTTCTTTGAGGCGGTCGGGTGTAATGGCCTCTGGAAAATGGGAACCTTCTCAGTGGGGCAGGGTGTGCAGTGGCTGGAGTAGGTGGCACTGTAGAAGAATTGCTTGTAGAAGACACAGTGCAGGATGGAGGGGGAGTGGCTGTGGAGGGCCTTGCTCTCCTACCATGTCTAGTAGTGTTTCAATTGGAAGGAAGCTGGTGCACGATGAGTAATATATCAAGAAGAACACTCAAACATAAGTACAACAATCTCTCATTCTCACTTCAAGAAGGTAGTGCTCTAGCAGGCTTATCAGGGCAGGTAAAGTGGAAAGGATGGCAGGTAGTCATTCTATGTACACATGTAGTTAATGTAAGCAAAAGAAACCAAGGGAAAGAAGGAAATAGTGAGCTCGCTGTCAGAGACAGTGAGCACAACATTAGCCGACGTGGGTGGACATAAGCTGACAGTGATGGGAGAAATTGATGGCCTTGATGGTGACAGTAGTCGATGACACTGATGGCAGGTACTGATGTCCGGCACATGCTGTAGATGTCTTGGAGGAGTCTACACTATATTTATTCAAGGTTTATCGGAGGAGGGCCATACACATTTAATTCCCTCTTATTAGAGGACCTCATATGTAGCTCCACCTCTAATAAGAGGTGATTGGTGGGATTATCAGGTGCAGGAGACTCCTATTACAGTTGCTAGTCCTCAGATAATCATAGTAATAGTGCTATTTGTCCAAGTTCAGCTGATGTGCACATGGTGCTGTCTTTACTGGAAAGTACTTTGCATACTTCATGAACGCTGCTTGGGCACTCATTCCATAGTCCACTTTACCCAAGTCCCCTGCTTCAACAGCTTCTCCAATTGTTGCATACCCTGTCTCTGATGTCTGGTACATGGTTGCCTGGTTGAAGTACACCAGGCTTCCTTGACCGCATTCATCACCTGCTGTGATAGGCCTGGAGTTTGCAGGAGTTGGTCACTGCAGACCATCTGTTGCCAGGAACTGAATAGCTGGGGTGCAGTAAGATGGGTAAAAAAACCCCTTTGGGAGACCTACCATGAATGTCAATGTTGAAGTGGTATAGGAGGGAGGATGGGTATAGAAGGAGCACCCAGGGTGGGAGCTCAATCACAACCCCTGCCTTCCAGATGACAAGCCAGGACCTCATTGTGTGGTTGAAGTTCGCTGAAAACCCCGTGAGCAAACTGTCTCCAAAAGAAAGGTGCACTGACTGCTAGGAAGCTTGTAGACCAGCAGGGTGCAGATGCCCACTATGTTTTTTTGGTCTGCATGGCCACAGTGTACTTGCACCTGATTTGGGAAGGAGGCGTTTATGCACAGGTTCCAATACACGCCAAAGAGAGGCACGATGCCCCTCTTCTTGTACCAACTGGAGGATTCATCAAAGCGCTTGGCAACCCCAGGAAAAACCTGCTGCACGACCTGCTCCACCCACCTGCTGTGTGGGCATCAGAAAGAGAGGAGCCAAGCGCTCCAACGGCTCACTTTATCCAAACTATGATGGGTGCCTTCATGAAGACTTCAACTTTTGCAAGGTTGTTTTTGTGGAATGCAGTGAGATCGGCGCTCTAAAATCCCAGGCATGTCAGAAGACCCCCTTGGGCTTCAGGATGGATGGGCTTACCCATTGGTACTGTTGCTGGTGCCCAATAATACAGGGGAAGTGGGGCCCATGGGGCCCAAGGTTGCACTTCTTCTCTAGTGATTGGTCCATGAGGGCATTGCTGAGTAGTGCCTGTGTTGCTTTGGAGAGCTCACCAGCCTGAGAGCAGAGCCACTGGGCTCGAAAGGAGTGGTAGGTGAACACGCAGCCATTGGCATCCACGAGGAAGGTCCCCCGCTCTTTCAGAACACTTTCCCTGTGATCAGTGCAGTTTCCACACACAAGGGCTCTACTTACCTGGGGGGCACTGGGTAGGGGATGGGGAAGAACACCCGCAGTAGCTGCAGGATCTCTCCACTTTCATACAACCCCCCGAGCTCTTCCTGTATTTTTTTCGGTGGGGCCCGACCTTGCCAACCTGATGAAGATGCGGAGCCATGCTGCTGCATTGAGAACTCATCCGAGCACACCACCTCTCCCTCTCAGAAGGTCCGCTCATGAAGCCGGCGCGTTCTGCCCTCACTCACGCCTGCCTTCTGCTCCTGCTTCTCTCTCCCTGCCCTCAGCCTCTTCAACCCAAGGCCCCTCTTCCTGACCATTTTGCTCATGGGGGCAGCTGCTTCCAGGGGCTGAGTCACCTTGATTGAAGCTGGCGCAGTCTTTCATCGCTTCTTTGGCACTGGAGCAGGCACTGCAGCGAGCAGCTTTGGGGACTGCTGGGCTGTGGGACGGAGGGGCACATGGTGATCCATAGCTGTCTTGCTCTTAGCAAAGGGGTGAAAGGAGATAAAGGAAGCCTGAGTTGCTCACGTCCACAATCCACTGGCATTCCCCCCCATCTCATGCGCACGCTTCTGGCTCTCCACCTGGAAAGCTGGGGGATTGGGTTCACTGAGGTCTGAATCATAAATGCAGGGGAGGGCTTCTTCCACCGGCTGCCTGTTTTGAGGCTTGAGCATAGTGGACTCTGGGGCGAAACAGCTGCCTTTCGAAGCTCCTTCCTGAAGCAGGGTCCCAAGTTGGAGGCCAGAGGATTGAAGTGCCAGGAAATCATCTTTAATCTCAGAGTCACGAGCCTTGATCGTGGCTGCACAAGAAAGTGGTTCATTGCAGGCAACATAGTCACTGAGAAGCATTTGTAGGCAACAGGGTGTGGCATAGAGGAGGGGAGGGGGGCTGTAGGAGATTCAGCAAGGGAAACAGACTCAACCACTGTAGACTTGCACACACCTCATCTGATTTAACAGCAGTGTTCTCTCTGGAGTAGGGTCAAGTGCTTGAGGTGATGCAGTGCTTGTGAAAGGGGGGGATGATGGAGTCAAGGAGGAGGATGCTGCCCTTGTGGCACCATCCCGGCAGAGATGAGAAGATGGTGGTGGTAGTGAAAAGAGAGGTGGGGAAGATGGTGAGGCCCCCATGTCATCAAGCTTGGCAATGAGGAGCATGCATGGCGATTCGGCAGGGGAAGGTGTTTGTAGGATAAACAAAAGAAATTGTGTTATATAAGTGGGTACATTTGACACATGATCGCAATGCGAAACAGTCACAGTTCTTCAAATCAGTAAAAATGTCACCTGATGCTTTGTATGTTACAATTTTCCTTGTAACTCATGGAACTCGATGCACCCGACGATCCCCTCCAGACAGGAGGCACCCCTTGACTCATGCCTGTGGCATGCCCTTGACACCAGACACACGCACAATGCATGCCAACTGCATGCATTCGATTCCCTTCCCAAGGAAGGCACCCTTGACGCATGGTGACTCCATGCACCAAGTACTGCAACTCGTAGTAGGGATGTCCTTAGTTTAGATCTAGGCAACTCGCAAACTTACTCGAAACCACTAAGGAAGCCCCTTAGTGCGTGAACCTGAACGACTCTATGCAGAAGCCCTGCTAGAGTGCACTACCTATCTTATGTCGGATGCTCCGAGTAAGACTAGTGCCGAACGACTCGTCGAGGAAGCACCTTGTTGAATGACATTGACTAGATCGAGTGGTTGAGGCTTCGCCCTTAACATTGTAAGTACAAAGCACTGGGTCAAATAAGATGGGTGTAAACCAAGCCATTGTCCGGAAATTTGTGTTACCACTAGGAGGGACCTCTGATGAAGAGCTTTCGGATGCGGAATCCTGGCAGGAGGATTTGGACTCAGACACATTAGAGACAGTCGACATGTACCATTCACAGATTCTTTGAAAATAGAGAGGTGAAAAGTCATTCAGCCCACAGTGACCTGAAATAACTCACTGACTCAGAATGTTTATTTTTTTCTGGATTGAGAGTCTTGATTGATGATGTAACCTTGATGATGTAACCTTGAGCAAAAGTGTGCATGCACACTTTTGAGCTCGTGTCATGTGACATATGGCCATATAAGTACTAACCCAACTCTTGAACTTGAAGCTTGATCACTCTGTCTTACTTGTCTTACTTGTCTCACTCATGCATCGCTCAGAGGGTTTTGACCAGCAAAGCCTCACTGTCAGAAGGATATCCAATGCAAATTTCCAGACAATGGCCTGGTTTACACCCGTCTTATTTGACCCAGAGGGTACAAAGCGTTTGGGCCAAAGTCACCCAGAATTTCAGGTAAGAATTCAAGACTTCAGCTTCAATACCTATCCTGATAGTTTAAATTGTGTTGCAGAAATTTATTGATACTACTACAGGCTGGGAACAACTGGAGATGACATCTGATATTCAATGTGCTCGCCGAGTCCTTAAGCATCTTGCCGAGTCATCTACCCCTGGAGAGCCTATTTCAAAGCACCAAGCCATTGTTTATGGGGCCCTATTCAACTACCAACTGTTGGATGTCATAGCATCAGTTTACAACCTCCTTCCTGACGAGATCGCCCCAGCTAAGCAGAGGGCTGCTGAAGTGTCTATGCCAACGTGCTTGGTAGCTTTTAATTCTGCACCATTATGTGACAGTACTAACAGGGCACTTTATAGGATCGTAAAGGGGTTTTCGTGGACTGGCCAAAACTCTTGGAGCAGGCAGGACAGGATCTAGCCCAAGTGCAGGGTCTAGCCCAAGTGCAGGGTCTGGCTAGCGCTTTCACTGCGGTTAAATGTTTGTGGATAGTGTTGATAGCTTTCAGTGAATTGCTAAGGACCATTCTTTTCTTACACAGGGACATCTTAGGATTACAAATGACATATTGGACAACTTTTATCTGTGAGTTAATGGGTATTTATGTATTGGAATATTTGTTACATAATAATATTGCAGGCAAGTGAATGGCTCTGGCCCAGATCTGAAACTGGCCTTCAAAGGCACTAACCATGCTGCATCGATGGAGATCTCCCTCTGCATTGCACTGGGGATTTCTCCTCTCTGCTTGTTGACAAAGAGGCCTCTGATTGAACAAAAAATAAGCAAGAAAGCGATTTTTAACGCAAGTACTATCTATGAAATTGTTACGTTGTTGACTGGTTTTGTAGGTTTGGCAAGCCCTGGGCACTCATTGCCCCAAGATTCTTTCTGACATTGAAAAGATCTTGTGGAAAGCCCTCTTTCAAGCCGCGCATTCCCCTGACTCCCTGGAGGATATCCTGTGGGCAGCTATAGATGCCTCACTCATGATCCTCTGGTCAAGCGCTGAAGATGATAGATGTGCGTCCTGGCTAGGAGGTCCAGGTAAGATACTTGTTTCAGTTTTGTAACCTTTCTGATGTTGTGAGATGCAGAGCCAAGTATTGCTGAAGATGATGGAGATGATGGGGAGGATGGACAGTATGAAGACAATGGTCATGGGAGAGATGAGGATGGGCATGCGATGCATCAGGCAGGAGCAGGAGAAGGATGTTGTGCAACTGGAGAGCTGCATCAGGGTATGCTGGGCACTGAGAATGGTGCACAAGTAGTGCAGCCAAGTAGTAGCGGCGTCCAGGGATCAAGAAACCCGCATAAGAAAGCAACGGTTGAGGATGAAGAGGAGGAGCCATGCCTTCTGCCCATAACATCAGAGGAGGATCTTGTTAGGAAACCACCCCATTATCTAATAAAATTTCATTTTATTTTATTATGTCGAATTACGCTACATGATGCCAAATGATGCTACACTTTGATAGCATGAGAATTTTATTTCGCACGCATCAAAATGTACGTGCATGTACGAGTGCATCAGTAACAACAATGTACAATATGTGTAACATAGTATATAAACCCTAAATATATGCCTAGGGGACCCCAGTTGTGTTCTCTTAGGTATTCCACCTATGCTTTCAGTGTGAAAGGCCTTTGTCAACAAACTTACCTATTAATAACCCCTCGCATCAAAACCATCAATTTCCCCATCACGAGCACAGATCCCACCCCCTTCTTGTAGAGAGAACCCGCACGGTCTTAGCTAGCAGATAGTGGGTGTCGCCCTAACAGAAGAACACAACTGCCCATATCAGTGCACCTTCTCTTACTTGCGCATACGTCATTGTTTCACCACGCCACATCCGATTACTCATTCTTTTGGCATGAGCCGGAAGTACTTGTATATACGTAATCTACCTTTTCTTTCATAAGCCGACGCCAGGCCTCGCCTTACATTGTGACTGCCAGTGATTGAGAGGCAGCGCTCGTCATTAGGACAGCTGCAACCAGACAACCGATTGGATCTGGTTTAGTTATGATTTACATCACTCTATTCAGACGACTATTTTAGTTACAAGCTGAATTCAGCGATATCTCTGAGATCAGGCACTGTTGGAAGGGTTATTGATCCAAAGTGTCAAAATAGGTGCCTGACGAACGACGAACGATTGACGAACCTCGACGAACCTTATCACGTGACCCATAAACATTTGGAGAGGTCTCAAAGAAAAAATTTTGCATTTGTCGAAGAAGTGATTCATCACAGATTCTACAATCATGTCCGAACCTTCAACTTCTAATCCCGGTCCTAATCCTGTTCCCATACCAGCATTAGAGGCAAAAATTGATGCGCTCACAGTGCAAATGTTGCAATTAGTGTCAGTATTGGCAGCATCACAGCCCAGACAAGTGGAAGTACAGCCAGAGATGATAGGAGAAAGAGATGATGAGATGGTGGAGATGGTGGAGTGGATATCGCAGGAGGATGAGACAGCAGAGAAATCCGGAAATGGAAAAGTGTGCTTACCTAAGTACACACCCCCGCAAATATTTGACAGTACCATGGAGAATACAAAATCCTTCATCAGCTCTATAGTATTGTACATCCATGGGAGGAAGCCAGAGTTTCATACAGCCGAGTCTAGGATTATGTTTGCTCTCTCATACATTCAGGGGAAAGCACAGTTCTGGAGAAATGAGGCTATTAATCAAATTGCTGTGGGAAATAAACCATTTGCAACCTTCAAGGAATTTCTGGAGAGATTGGAGGCACAGTTTGGAGACCCTAATCCAAAGGCGACAGCCAATGCTAAATTAAAGACCATGCGCCAAGGTTCCCTAATGGCGGATGAATTTATTTTGCAGTTCAAAGCAGAAGCTTCGCAAACAGACATGGGAGAAGCCGCATTGGTAGAGTTTTTGAAAGCAGGATTAAATCCCTCCTTATTCAAGTCTATCTACCGACTACCTTCTATGCCAGAGAAATTGGATGAGTGGTATAATTGGGCAATGCGCCTTGACCGGCAATATCGGCAGGAACAGGCGGAGTCAAAATTGATGTACGGAAGTAGTAAATTTGGAAAGTCATCAGGAGGAAAGTCCGAGAAAGGAAAGGCGCCTCAGGCACAAGCTCCGAGGGCACAGCCACCAGCCATGGCAGTGACACCTATAGTTACAGAGTCAGCAGCACCAGCAGAGGCAATGGAGGTTGATCAAGCAGAGAGATGAGCCCCACTTAAATGTTTTAACTGTGGGCAGTTAGGACACATTTCTAGGAATTGTAGGCAGAAAAGAAAGATTAGGGAAGCTACAATTGAGGAAGTGAAGCCAGAGGAAGGCAAGCAGAAGAATTTTGCGGAAGAGTCCCAGTGAAGGTTTCCCCATTGGTGACCCAGAATCGTTACAATGTATTAGTATCCGAGGAAACCCAGAGTAAATCAGAAAAGGAAATTGAGGAGGAGTACAACTGTTACAAATCACATGACCAAGAAAATTGCCGAGCACTATTTCCGAAAACCCCTAAATTCTTTATTCGCTCTGCGCGAATAGAACCAGAAATCACCTTGACTGTGGGATTGAAGACAGTGGACATGCATGCAGCTATTGATGTGGAAGTGTTGCTTGATAGTGGTGCTACAGGATTATTTATTAATCGATCCTTAATTACCAGAAATGGTATTTAACACATGCAAGCTGGCGCAACCTATAATGGTGTACAATATTGACGGAACAGTCAATCGTGGAGGAACTATCAAGGAGGAGGTGACTATGATCCTAAAGTATCAGGAGCATCAGGAGTGAGCCATATTCGAAGTGTGCAATCTTGGGAAAACCAATCTAATAATAGGATGTCTGTGGTTATGGAAGCATAATCCCGAAATTGATTGGAAAACTGGGAAAGTACAAATGACTCATTGTCCTAAGGAATGTAATGTGTATGGGAGGAAGATGAAGAAGGAAAAAAGGAAAAAGAAAGAGAAAGAACGTCTGAGAAAGTATTCTGTTACGATGGAGGAAGTGGAGGGTGAGGAAATGCCAAATGGGGAAGTTCCGATCATGATCGAGAAAGAAGAGCAGAAGCAAACCTTTAGAACAATTTGTGGAGGACAGTCATGGGACAAGAATATTGTGAAGGTGGAGAAGCCAGTGGAGGAATGGGTGCCAAAAGTGTATCATGAATATTTGTCAGTGTTTCAGAAGAAGGAGTCTGAGCGAATGCCGGTGCGGAAGCCATGGGATCATGCAATTGAGATGAAGCCAGGGTTTGTGCCGAAGAAGTCAAAGGTATATCCGTTATCTCCGATGGAACAAGAAGAAGTGGATGCGTTCCTGAAGGAGCAATTGCGCAAAGGACACATACGACCTTTGAAATCACCTCAGACGTCACCAATATTCTTCGTGCCAAAGAAAGACCAAAGGAAGAGGATGTGTACAGATTATAGGTATTTGAATGAGTGGACAGTGAAGAATGTGTACCCCCTGCTGTTGATCTCAGAAATAATTGACAAGGTGGGAAAAGCCAAGGTCTTTACAAAATTGGATTTACAATGGGGATACAACAATGTACAAATAAAGAAAGGAGATGAGTGGAAGGCAGCATTTGCCATGCGTCAAGGATCCTTCGAGCCACTTGTCATGTTTTTTGGGATGACTAATAGTCCCCCGACCTTTCAAAATATGATGAACAACATTTTCAAGGACATAATAGACAAAGGCATGGTAATAATATTTATTGACGACATTCTGATATTCATGGAGGATGAAGAGAATCATGAGGCGATAGTGCAGGAAGTGCTATGGAGGTTGGTGGAGAATGATTTATTTTTGAAACCAGAGAAGTGTGTGTTTGGGGCAAGCGAGATTGAGTTCCTAGGATTATTGATCGGCCCTGATGGGATCAAAATGGATCCGATCAAGGTACAGGCGATCACAGATTGGCCTGTGCCCACCCATGTCAAGGAGGTTCAAGCCTTCTTGGGACTCGCAAATTATTATCGTTGCTTTGTGCACAATTTTTCTAAAATTGCCGCACCCTTACATAACCTTACGTGAAAGGGAGTAGTATGGAGGTGGGGAGAGCAGCAGCAGACAGCGTTTGAGGAGCTGAAGAGGAAGTTTGTGGAGGGACCAATATTAGCCCCAGTAGATTTCACATGCCCTTTGCGAGTGGAATCCGATGCATCTGATTTTGCTACTGGAGCGGTATTATCAATGCTGTGTGAAGATGACAAATGGCATCCTTGTCAAAAGGGTTGAATGATGTGGAGAGGAATTATGATGTGCATGACAAAGAGATGTTGGGGATAATATGAGCATTGGAGGCGTGGAGGCATTATTTGGAGGGATGTACGCATCAGATTGAGATCTGGACGGATCATCAAAATCTGCAATACTTCATGTCCACTAAAAAGCTTAATCGCTGGCAAGCACGTTGGGCACTATTCCTATCACGTTTCAACTTTCACTTGGTCCACAAAGCGGGAAGCTTAATGAGGAAAGCAGATGCATTATCCAGATGTATTGATCATAAAAGGGGGGTGGAGGAGGACAATAAAAATGTTACCTTACTCAAACCCAAATACTTTCGCATTTGCGCTATGCGTCAAGGGCATCTATTAATAGATAGCTCGGAAACGGAAATGTTGTCTAAAATTAGACAATGTTCGGAAATGGACGATGAAGTAGTGGAAGCTGTGAAAGCTCTGAAGGGAGAGAAGAAAGGTAATATCAAAGGAGATGAATGGGCTGAGGAACAAGGGTTGGTGTTGTTTCAAGAAAAAGTGTATGTACCGAAGGATCAGGATTTGCGAAGGGAGATCGTCCGGTTACATCACAATACGCCGATTGCCGGACACCCAGGAAGATGGAAGACGTTGGAATTAGTAATGAGAAATTATTGGTGGCCCGAAATTTCGAAGTATGTGTTGGGGTATGTGGATGGATGTGATACGTGCATGAGGGGGAAGAAATTTCCAGAGAAACCTGCAGGAAAATTAATGCCGAACCCTATACCTAAAGCGCCGTGGCAAGATATATCTGTGGATTTTATTACCGGATTACCCGAGGCTCAAGGGTACGATGCAATATTCATAGTATGCGACCGCTTTACAAAGGAGGTCCATATTATTCCTACTACTACAGAAACCTCATCATTGGGCTTGGCGCACCTCTATCTAAATCAGGTATGGCGGTTACATGGGTTACCCGATACCGTTATTTCTGATCGTGGACCACAATTTGCTTCTGCGTTTATGCGAGAACTAAACAACATATTGGGAATTCAAACTAAATTATCTATGGCATATCACCCGCAGACTGATGGGCAGACAGAGAGAATGAATCAGGAGTTGGAGCAGTACCTACATATGTTTGTCAACTACCAACAAACTGACTGGCCCGAATGGTTGGCAATTGCCGAAATTTCCCACAATAACAAATTCCATTCGGCTACTCATATGTCACCCTTTTTTGCGAATTATGGATATCATCCTCACATGGGAGTAGAACCCAGAAGGGAAGTCAAAGTACAGTCGGTAGAAGACTTTGTATCTAAAGTGCAAAAGGTACAAGAGGAAGCAGAGGCAGCATTGAAGAAAGCACGTGATGACATGATGCGACACGCGGATCATACTCGAGCACATGCTCCAGAGTACAAAGTTGGTGACTTGGTATGGCTAAGTACCAAGGACCTGAATATTCCATGACCTTCGAGGAAACTTACAGAGAAACAAGTTGGCCCATATGCAATCTCTAAAGTGATCTTGCCTAATGCGGTAGTGCTAAAATTACCCCGATCATTCAAGATTGATCCCGAGATTAATGTATCCCACCTACGCCCTTACCGCCCACCCACTATTCCTGGCCAACAAACTACTCCGCAACCTCTGATAATAGTAGAAGGTGCTCCAGAATACATAGTTGAAGAAATTCTAGACTCATGTCTTCAACGGAACAAATTGGAGTTCTTAATAAAGTGGAAAAACTATACCGACAAAAATAATTTGTGGGAACCCAAAGAGAATTGTAAGTGAGCACGTAACGCAATCGCCCAATTCTTTAAATGTAATCTGAATGCTCCACGTCGCATTGCAAGAATGGTGTATGAGGGGATGAAATTCTGGCCTTACCAAAATTTCACAGAGGGGACAAACATAATATTTTCTCACCTGGAAGTCGAGGCATAAAAGGGGGGTAATGTTAGGAAACCACCCCATTATCTAATAAAATTTCATTTTATTTTATTATGTTGAATTACGCTACATGACGCCAAATGATGCTACACTTTGATAGCATGAGAATTTTATTTTGCACGCATCAAAATGTACGTGCATGTATGAGTGCATCGGTAACAACAATGTACAATATGTGTAACATAGTATATAAACCCTAAATATATGCCTAGGGGACCCCAGTTGTGTTCTCTTAGGTATTCCACCTACGCTTTCAGTGTGAAAGGCCTTTGTCAACAAACTTACCTATTAATAACCCCTCGCATCAAAACCATCAATTTCCCCATCACGAGCGTGGATCCTGCCCCCTTCTTGTAGAGAAAACCCACACGGTCTTAGCTAGCAGATAGTGGGTGTCACCCTAACAGATCTGGGTCCTGGAGTAGTCCTTCCGATTGTTTATCTGGCAACTCCGCAGCGCTTCTCTGAGCAACCACACCCTCAGCGGACAACAGGGCATTCATATAAGGGCAACCTAAGCCTCTAGCAAAGGGAAATCCGAAGTTAAAATTATGCTACATAATACAGGGATTGGGGGCGCACCTAGCAAAGGGAAATCCGAAGAGAAAACTCTAAGGATCCCCTTGCTGATGCCCAGTATATGTGAAGACGACAAAAATCAAATATAACCTAAAAATAGAAAAAGGCGGAGATAGGCAGATCAAGGCTGCCGAATGACATCATACCAAGGGGTATGTGTCGGAAGGGGTACTCCGCCTCTAAATATAAAAGTGTCAACATATACAAACATGATAGCAAGGGAAAATTAGTAATAAAATCCGGAAAAATCATAGAAAATGAAGAATAGAAGGAAATGAGGTGGGGAAAAATATGGGACAAACATAAAAAATAGGAAAAACACACAGGGCACCCCCCTAGTCCCCTTACATCACCCCCTCTCTAAGATGCATCACCCCGATGCATTCGAAATCGTATACGACCAAAGTCCGTGACTTGAATGCGACGCGGTGCAGCAGTGTGCTGTCAGTGGAATTCCTTGATTAACCGAGGGGCATTTACGTCAGACTCTTCGACCCATGAGTTCTCCTCATACCCATAACCCTTCCAATGTACCAAATACTGGAGTTTTCCTCGACGCAAACGGCTGTCCAAGATTGACTCGACTTCATATTGGGGTTCTCCCTCGATCACTGTAGGTGGTGGTGGTGGGTGTGAATGGCGTCCCGGGAACGGATCTGGGGGAGCTGGAAGCAATTTGACGACATGGAAGACGGGATGGAGTCTGGACATGGAGGCTGGGAGGCGTAGACGATAGGCATGTGTTCCAACGCACTTGACAATGGGGAAAGGTCCCAAGAAGCGATGAGCGAGTTTCTTGGATGGACATGTAGTGGAGATGTCACTGGAGTCAAGATAAACTCGATCACCAACCTTGTACTGAGGGGTTGGGGAGTGGCGTTGGTTGTAAAATCGCGCCATGTCATCCTTCGCCTTTGCTAAGGCTGCCCTTGCCTCCTCCAAGCTATCCCTCATGTGTTCTGTGAACTCATTCACTGTCTCGATGTGTGAGGGAGTTTGGCGAGGTTCAAATCCCATGTGTGGATGTCGTCCAGTGTCTAAGAGGAAAGGGGTCTGTTGAGTGGAAGCATGGACATGGTTGTTGTACCCGAACTCGGCCAAAGGAAGGAGATCATCCCAATCGTCCTGGCATTCATTGACAAAGAGGCGGATGTACTGCTCCAGTTCCTGGTTGACTCGCTCCATCTGGCCATCAGTTTGTGGGTGATAAGCAGTTGAAGCAAGGAGTTTGATCCCCAGGAGTCGGTACAGCTCACGAGTGAACTCTGCCATGAACTGAGGGCCACAATCCGAGAGGAAGGCACCAGGAAGTCCATGTAATTTCCACACGTGGTGGAGGTAGAGTCGAGCGGCACCTAAGGCACTGACAGTGGTGTGAGTGGGAATGAAGTGAGCGCGTTTTCCCACTGAATCAACTGTGCACATCACTGCATCAAACCCGTTTGACTCTGGCAATTCCACCACAAAGTCAATGCTGATGACATCCCAACGACTCTCTGGAACAGGAAGAGGGTGTAGCTCACCAATAGGCTTGCGACGAGGGACCTTGGTGCGTAAGCAAAGGTCACAAGTGCGACAATACTGACCAATGAGCCGTGACATTTGTGGCCACCAATAGTTCCGTGAGGTGAGCTCCAAGGTCTTCCAGCGTCCAGGGTGGCCAGCAATCTGTGAGTCATGGTGTTGGGATATGATGCGCCGGCGAAGGTCTGGGTCATTGGGAACATAGATGCGATCCCTGAAATACAACAAGTCCTCCTTTTCAGCCCACTCTGCCGCACGTAAGGAAAGGGTCAATCCCTTCCTCAGTTCTTTAACAGCTCGGGCAACAACATCCTCATGTAAACCGCTACGGTTTGCGCGACGAATGTCACGTAGGATGTCCTGCTCCTTGCCCTGGGGTACGATGCCTTCCAGTGCCCGAATGGTGAACAGGTCTGGCTGCAACAGCACAATGTTTTGGTTGTCACCGCTGCCATCCCCATGGTCTGCACGTCGGGATAGGGCATCGGTCTTCCCCATGCTGCGACCTGGACGGTGGTGCAAGGAGAAGTCGAATCTAGATAGATACAGGGACCAACGAGCTTGACGACGGTTCAATTTCTTGGCCGTCATGAAGTACTCGAGGTTCTTGTGATCCGTCCAAATTTCCACCTTGTGTTGGGCACCCTTGAGGAAGTGTCGCCACTCCTCAAGCGCACGCATTATCGCCAACATCTCCTTGTCATGGATCTCGTAGTTTCTCTCTACAGCACTAAGGCTTTTGGAGTAGAATGCAACAGGATGCCACTTCTGGTCCTCCGGAGACTGCTGAGACAACACAGCGCCCGTCGCAAAGTCAGAACTGTCGGCTTCTACATGAAAAGGATGCGAATCGTCAGCAAAGGTAAGGATCGGAGCGGAAGTGACCATGTCCTTAAGCTTTTTGAACGCCTCCTGTTGTGCATTATCCCACCTCCATGCCTCCTTTCCTGTCAAGTCGAACAGCGGTCGTGCATGATGTGAGAAATCCTTGATAAAACACCGATAAAAATTGATGAAGCCCAGGAAAGACTGCACCTCCTTCTTGTTTGTGGGCATCGGCCAAGCTGTGACCCCGTTTACCTTGATGGGATCCATCTCCACTTGACCCTCCGAGATAATCAGGCCGAGGTACTCAATCTTGGTCCTTTCGAACTCGCATTTGTCCTGACAAAGGTAGAGTTTGTACTGTCGAAGTCGCTCTAGGACGAGGCGCGTGATGCGACGGTGCTCTTCAACCATGCGAGTGAAGATGAGGATGTCGTCGAGATAGATGCAGACAACGCCTTCGAGGATGAGGTCATGGAAGATGTCGTTCATCATGGTCTGAAAGGTGGCAGGGCTATTAGTAAGGCCAAAGAACATGACAAGCGATTCAAAAAGACCACGGTTGGTACGAAAGGCTGCCTTCCACTCATCTCCCTCCTTTATCCTCACATTATTATAGCCCCAACGGACATCGAGCTTGGTGAAGTATCGGGCTCCACGGAGCTGGTTTACGAGTTCGGAGATGAGGGGTAGTGGGTAGCGATTTTTGACCATGATGTTGTTGAGCCTTCTGTAGTCTTGAACCGGTCAAAGTGAGCCATCCTTCTTCTTGACAAAGAAAAAGGGAGAGGCCATGGGTGACTTCGATGGTCGAATACGTCCAGAGGCCAGGTGCTCGTCGATGAACTGGTCAAGCTGCCGTTGTTCTTCTGGAGAGAGAGGATAGACCTTGCAGGATGAAGGGGTTGCGCCGGGGGTGAGTTCGATCACGTGATCCCATGGCTTACACGCAGGAAGAGAGTCGAATGACTCCTTGGAGAACACGTCTTCAAACTCATGGAGATGAGGGAGTAAGGAGTTAGTAGAGGATTTAGCAGCGTTGTTTTTGTGGAAGGCCTCGGCGAGGCGTTGGGATATGTTCGATGTGGCACACACCTCATGTGATGAGCGAATCGCAGTGTAGAAGATCCGATCACCCTCCTCCACTTCCTCTGGGTCCTCATCATCATCATCCGAGTCTGGCATTAGATCAGGAACCCCTTCCAATTCCACTTCAGGTATAGGCAGGGGTCCAGCACGACACTTCTGAGTTCGTCGTATTGCCGCCTTCTGTCCACGACGTTCTTGCCTGGCTTCTGTGAAACACGTCCGACAGCGGGATGGACATCGGCTCATGGTAACCTCCCCGGTGCGCCAGTCGACCTCTGGGTTATGGTCTCGAAGCCATGGATATCCCAAAATTGCCTTTTGCTTTCCTAATTGAGTGACAGCAAAAAGGGCATGCTCACTATGATCTTTGTAACGGAGAACCAGGTCTGCAACCTCTCGGATGGCACCAGCTTCATTTGGGGATCCATCCACATTATATACAGGTATCGGACGTGAGAGTGAACGAGTATTTAGACGATGTTGTTGTACCAGATGGGAATCGATGAAGAGACCAGTCGCACCAGAGTCCAGGAGTGCAGAAACACCGAGTATCTGTCCAGTGTCGGTCGTCTGCAGTTCGATGGCTAGGTTTAAGGAATGTGCAGAGGGAGTGGATGCCACAATATACTTGCGTGGTAGTTTACGCTCCCATGATTTAATTTTGGGACGTGGAGTAGAAGGAGAGATGGGGAGAGCAGGTACATCTTTAGCCAACTTCGAAGGGTCAGAGAGGGGAGCAGTCACAGAAATGGATTCATTCTCCAGGGATTCAACTGACAAGACTTCAAAGCGGTTATGGACAGGCAGTGAGGGCGTACAATTCACTCGCTGCGAATAGGAAAATCCTGCTCCTCTACAACTTCCAGCTTAACCTCCTCTGCAACTTGATCCTTCGCTTCCTCAACATCTACAAGCGCCAACAAATCTTGCAGGAGTTCATCTCGTCCCTCGGGGGTGAGCATGCGGATATCCTGATGATGGGGACACGCTCCAGCCCTGTGTCCAGGTTCCCCACAACGGTAGCAGAGATCCAACTTACGTGCACGGCTGCGGGCTGCATCAACATCCATTGGTACCGGGACATTGACGGCTGGTGTGGGAGTTTGACGAACAGGAATGGGGTTAGGGCGGGGAGGGCTTCGATTGAAGGTGTAGGGTGTATGAGTGGTAGTTGGAGCATGGAATGCAGCATTAAATGCCGCATTTGTGAGTCGGTTCTCGTCACAGAGTGAAGCAGCTTCATACCAAGCAAGGATATCATCGTCTGCTGGGCGCCCTTCCAACATCTGTGCAATCTGGTCCTGAATTTCTCAGTTGAGCCCCCGTCGGAACTTCACCACCACTGGTAACCCACTCCCATATCCTGCCATGTCCACCAAATCCTTGAACTCATCGATATAGTCGTCCACGGATCGACATCCCTGGTGGTAAGCGGATGACTCAAGTCGTGTCACTGCTCAGTGGCATTCATTGAGGGGGCAGAAGTGGCGTATGAACTCAGCTCGAAAGTCACCCCAAGTGGAGAAAGGTAGAGAACCGAGTTCCTTAGTTTGACGTAGGATACGGTCCACATAGAGATAGGCGCGTTCAGATTTCATGTATGTGAAGGCCCAATAAATTTTTGCAGCCTCATCGATGAATTGATGCGACTGGAGACTAATGTATAACTCACAGGAATTAAGGAATGCATGTCCCTGCGCACGTGCACCATTAAATTTGGCGGGGGGGGACGGTTTGATCTGGGCACGTTCCTTAGTGGACGCGTTTGGCAAAACGTCGTTGTTGGGTGCGCTTGGAGTTGTAAAGGGGGAACTATTGGTCGTAGGGTTAGCCTGGAGGGTCCTAACAAAGTTTTCAATCGTAGATTTAAGTGAGTCGATTTGCGCGCGCATTCCGGAAACGTCGCTTTCAAGCGCGTCGAAGCGTTCTGATGCATCCATGTCACTAGGGAGTGCGTTTGGCGAAAATGGCAGCGTAATAAAGGCAAGAGTATCTGGAATGGTGTGTAGGGACTCTGTGGAGCTTTGGGAAGTGTCGTCCAGTCCGTACCTGCCTATCTTGGGCAGCGCGTTCGCGATTTTCGGGCCTTAGGGGAGAGTTTTCTACTATAAGGGCAACCTAAGCCTCTAGCAAAGGGAAATCCGAAGTTAAAATTATGCTACATAATACAGGAATTGGGGGCGCACTATAAGGGCAACCTAAGCCTCTAGCAAAGGGAAATCCGAAGTTAAAATTATACTACATAATACAGGCATTGGGGGCGCACCTAGCAAAGGGAAATCCGAAGAGAAAACTCTAAGGATCCCCTTGCTGATGCCCAGTATATGTGAAGACGACAAAAATCAAATATAACCTAAAAATAGAAAAAGGCGGAGATAGGCGGATCAAGGCCGCCGAATGACATCATACCAAGGGGTATGTGTCGGAAGGGGTACTCCGCCTCTAAATATAAAAGTGTCAACATATACAAACATGATAGCAAGGGAAAATTAGTAATAAAATCCGGAAAAATCATAGAAAATGAAGAATAGAAGGAAATGAGGTGGGGAAAAATATGGGACGAACATAAAAAATAGGAAAAACACACAGGGCACCCCCTTAGTCCCCTTACATCACCCCCTCTCTAAGATGCATCGCCCCGATGCATTCGAAATCGTATACGACCAAAGTCCGTGACTTGAATGCGACGCGGTGCAGCAGTGTGCCGTCGGTGGAATTCCTTGATTAACCGAGGGGCATTTACGTCAGACTCTTCGACCCATGAGTTCTCCTCATACCCATAACCCTTCCAATGTACCAAATACTGGAGTTTTCCTCGACGCAAACGGCTGTCCAAGATTGACTCGACTTCATATTGGGGTTCTCCCTCGATCACTGTAGGTGGTGGTGGTGGGTGTGAATGGCGTCCCGGGAACGGATCTGGGGGAGCTGGAAGCAATTTGACGACATGGAAGACGGGATGGAGTCTGGACATGGAGGCTGGGAGGCGTAGACGATAGGCATGTGTTCCAACGCACTTGACAATGGGGAAAGGTCCCAAGAAGCGATGAGCGAGTTTCTTGGATGGACGTGTAGTGGAGATGTCACTGGAGTCAAGATAAACTCGATCACCAACCTTGTACTGAGGGGTTGGGGAGTGGCGCTGGTTGTAAAATCGCGCCATGTCGTCCTTCGCCTTTGCTAAGGCTGCCCTTGCCTCCTCCAAGCTATCCCTCATGCGTTCTGTGAACTCATTCACTGTCTCGATGTGTGAGGGAGTTTGGCGAGGTTCAAATCCCATGCGTGGATGTCGTCCAGTGTCTAAGAGGAAAGGGGTCTGTTGAGTGGAAGCATGGACATGGTTGTTGTATCCGAACTCGGCCAAAGGAAGGAGATCATCCCAATCGTCCTGGCGTTCATTGACAAAGAGGCGGATGTACTGCTCCAGTTCCTGGTTGACTCGCTCCGTCTGGCCATCAGTTTGTGGGTGATAAGCAGTTGAAGCGAGGAGTTTGATCCCCAGGAGTCGGTACAGCTCACGAGTGAACTCTGCCATGAACTGAGGGCCACGATCCGAGAGGAAGGCACCAGGAAGTCCATGTAACTTCCACACGTGGTGGAGGTAGAGTCGAGCGGCACCTAGGGCACTGACAGTGGTGTGAGTGGGAATGAAGTGAGCGCGTTTTCCCACTGAGTCAACTGTGCACATCACCGCATCAAACCCGTTTGACTCTGGCAATTCCACCACAAAGTCGACGCTGACGACATCCCAACGACTCTCTGGAACAGGAAGAGGGTGTAGCTCACCAATAGGCTTGCGACGAGGGACCTTGGTGCGTAAGCAAAGGTCACAAGTGCGACAATACTGACCAATGAGCCGTGACATTTGTGGCCACCAATAGTTCCGTGAGGTGAGCTCCAAGGTCTTCCAGCGTCCGGGGTGGCCAGCAATCGGTGAGTCATGGTGTTGGGATATGATGCGCCGGCGAAGGTCTGGGTCATTGGGAACATAGATGCGATCCCTGAAATACAACAAGTCCTCCTTTTCAGCCCACTCTGCCGCACGTAAGGAAAGGGTCGATCCCTTCCTCAGTTCTTTAACAGCTCGGGCGACAACATCCTCATGTAAACCGCTACGGTTTGCGCGACGAATGTCACGTAGAATGTCCCGCTCCTCGCCCTGGGGTACGATGCCTTCCAGTGCCCGAATGGTGAACAGGTCTGGCTGCAACAGCACAATGTTTTGGTTGTCACCGCTGCCATCCCCATGGTCTGCACGTCGGGATAGGGCATCGGTCTTCCCCATGCTGCGACCCGGACGGTGGTGCAAGGAGAAGTCGAATCTAGATAGATACAGGGACCAACGAGCTTGACGACGGTTCAATTTCTTGGCCGTCATGAAGTACTCGAGGTTCTTGTGATCCGTCCAAATTTCCACCTTGTGTTGGGCACCCTCGAGGAAGTGTCGCCACTCCTCAAGCGCACGCATTATCGCCAACATCTCCTTGTCATGGATCTCGTAGTTTCTCTCTACAGCACTAAGGCTTTTGGAGTAGAACGCAACAGGATGCCACTTCTGGTCCTCCGGAGACTGCTGAGACAACACAGCGCCCGTCGCAAAGTCAGAACTGTCGGCTTCTACACGAAAAGGACGCGAATCGTCAGCAAAGGTAAGGATCGGAGCGGAAGTGACCATCTCCTTAAGCTTTTCGAACGCCTCCTGTTGTGCATTATCCCACCTCCATGCCTCCTTTCCTGTCAAGTCGAACAGCGGTCGTGCATGATGTGAGAAATCCTTGATAAAACGCCGATAAAAATTGATGAAGCCCAGGAAAGACTGCACCTCCTTCTTGTTCGTGGGCGTAGGCCAAGCTGTGACCCCATTTACCTTGATAGGATCCATCTCCACTTGACCCTCCGAGATAATCAGGCCGAGGTACTCGATCTTGGTCCTTTCGAACTCGCATTTGTCCTGACGAAGGTAGAGTTTGTACCGTCGAAGTCGCTCTAGGACGAGGCGCGTGATGCGACGGTGCTCTTCAACCGTGCGAGTGAAGATGAGGATGTCGTCGAGATAGATGCAGACAACGCCTTCGAGGATGAGGTCGTGGAAGATGTCGTTCATCATGGTCTGAAAGGTGGCAGGGCTATTAGTAAGGCCAAAGAACATGACAAGCGGTTCAAAAAGACCACGGTTGGTACGAAAGGCTGCCTTCCACTCATCTCCCTCCTTTATCCTCACATTATTATAGCCCCAACGGACATCGAGCTTGGTGAAGTATCGGGCTCCACGGAGCTGGTTTACGAGTTCGGAGATGAGGGGTAGTGGGTAGCGATTTTTGACCGTGATGTTGTTGAGTCTTCTGTAGTCTTGAACCGGTCGAAGTGAGCCATCCTTCTTCTTGACAAAGAAAAAGGGAGAGGCCATGGGTGACTTCGATGGTCGAATACGTCCAGAGGCCAGGTGCTCGTCGATGAACTGGTCAAGCTGCCGTTGTTCCTCCGGAGAGAGAGGATAGACCTTGCAGGATGAAGGGGTTGCGCCGGGGGTGAGTTCGATCGCGTGATCCCATGGCTTACGCGCAGGAAGAGAGTCGAATGACTCCTTGGAGAACACGTCTTCAAACTCATGGAGATGAGGGAGTAAGGAGTTAGTAGAGGATTTAGCAGCGTTGTTTTTGTGGAAGGCCTCGGCGAGGCGTTGGGATATGTTCGATGTGGCACACACCTCATGCGACGAGCGAATCGCAGTGTAGAAGATCCGATCACCCTCCTCCACTTCCTCTGGGTCCTCATCATCATCATCCGAGTCCGGTATTAGATCAGGAACCCCTTCCAATTCCACTTCAGGTATAGGCAGGGGTCCAGCACGACACTTCTGAGTTCGTCGTATTGCCGCCTTCTGTCCACGACGTTCTTGCCTGGCTTCTGTGAAACACGTCCGACAGCGGGATGGACATCGGCTCATGGTAACCTCCCCGGTGCGCCAGTCGACCTCTGGGTTATGGTCTCGAAGCCATGGATATCCCAAAATCGCCTTTTGCTTTCCTAATTGAGTGACAGCAAAAAGGGCACGCTCACTATGATCTTTGTAACGGAGAACCAGGTCTGCAACCTCTCGGATGGCACCAGCTTCATTTGGGGATCCATCCACGTTATATACAGGTATCGGACGTGAGAGTGAGCGAGTATTTAGACGATGTTGTTGTACCAGATGGGAATCGATGAAGAGACCAGTCGCACCAGAGTCCAGGAGCGCAGAGACACCGAGTATCTGTCCAGTGTCGGTCGTCTGCAGTTCGATGGCTAGGTTTAAGGAATGTGCAGAGGGAGTGGATGCCACAATATACTTGCGTGGTAGTTTACGCTCCCATGATTTAATTTTGGGACGTGGAGTAGAAGGAGAGATGGGGAGAGCAGGTACGTCTTTAGCCAACTTCGAAGGGTCAGAGAGGGGAGCAGTCACAGAAATGGATTCATTCTCCAGGGATTCAACTGACAAGACTTCAAAGCGGTTATGGACAGGCAGTGAGGGCGTACGATTCACTCGCTGCGAATAGGAAAATCCTGCTCCTCTACAACTTCCAGCTTAACCTCCTCTGCAACTTGATCCTTCGCTTCCTCAACATCTACAAGTGCCAACAGATCTTGCAGGAGTTCGTCTCGTCCCTCGGGGGTGAGCATGCGGATATCCTGACGATGGGGACACGCTCCAGCCCTGTGTCCAGGTTCCCCACAACGGTAGCAGAGATCCAACTTACGTGCACGGCTGCGGGCTGCATCAACATCCATTGGTACTGGGATATTGACGGCTGGTGTGGGAGTTTGACGAGCAGGAATGGGGTTAGGGCGGGGGAGGCTTCGATTGAAGGTGTAGGGTGTATGAGTGGTAGTTGGAGCACGGAATGCAGCATTAAACGCCGCATTTGTGAGTCGGTTCTCGTCACAGAGTGAAGCAGCTTCATACCAAGCAAGGATATCATCGTCCGCTGGGCGCCCTTCCAACATCTGTGCAATCTGGTCCTGAATTTCTCGGTTGAGCCCCCGTCGGAACTTCACCACCACTGGTAACCCACTCCCATACCCTGCCATGTCCACCAAATCCTTGAACTCATCGATATAGTCGTCCACGGATCGACGTCCCTGGTGGTAAGTGGATGACTCAAGTCGTGTCACTGCTCGGTGGCGTTCATTGAGGGGGCAGAAGTGGCATACGAACTCAGCTCGAAAGTCACCCCAAGTGGAGAAAGGTAGAGAACCGAGTTCTTTAGTTTGACGTAGGATACGGTCCACATAGAGATAGGCGCGTTCAGATTTCATGTATGTGAAGGCCCAATAAATTTTTGCAGCCTCATCGACGAATTGATGCGACTGGAGACTAATGTATAACTCACAGGAATTAAGGAATGCACGTCCCTGCGCACGTGCACCATTAAATTCGGCGGGGGGGGACGGTTTGATCTGGGCACGTTCCTTAGTGGACGCGTTTGGCAAAACATCGTTGTTGGGTGCGCTTGGAGTCGTGAAGGGGGAACTATTAGTCGTAGGGTTAGCCTGGAGGGTCCTAACGAAGTTTTCAATCGTAGATTTAAGCGAGTCGATTTGCGCGCGCATTCCGGAAACGTCGCTTTCAAGCGCGTCGAAGCGTTCTGATGCGTCCATGTCGCTAGGGAGCGCGTTTGGCGAAAATGGCGGCGCAATAAAGGCGAGAGTATCTGGAACGGTGTGTAGGGACTCTGTGGAGCTTTGGGAAGCGTCGTCCAGTCCGTACCTGCCTATTTTGGGCAGCGCGTTCGCGATTTTCGGGCCTTAGGGGAGAGTTTTCTACTATAAGGGCAACCTAAGCCTCTAGCAAAGGGAAATCCGAAGTTAAAATTATACTACATAATACAGGCATTGGGGGCGCACCTAGCAAAGGGAAATCCGAAGAGAAAACTCTAAGGATCCCCTTGCTGATGCCCAGTATATGTGAAGACGACAAAAATCAAATATAACCTAAAAATAGAAAAAGGCGGAGATAGGCGGATCAAGGCCGCCGAATGACATCATACCAAGGGGTATGTGTCGGAAGGGGTACTCCGCCTCTAAATATAAAAGTGTCAACATATACAAACATGATAGCAAGGGAAAATTAGTAATAAAATCCGGAAAAATCATAGAAAATGAAGAATAGAAGGAAATGAGGTGGGGAAAAATATGGGACGAACATAAAAAATAGGAAAAACACACAGGGCACCCCCTTAGTCCCCTTACACGCACCTAGCAAAGGGAAATCCGAAGAGAAAACTCTAAGGATCCCCTTGCTGATGCCCAGTATATGTGAAGACGACAAAAATCAAATATAACCTAAAAATAGAAAAAGGCGGAGATAGGCGGATCAAGGCCGCCGAATGACATCATACCAAGGGGTATGTGTCGGAAGGGGTACTCTGCCTCTAAATATAAAAGTGTCAACATATACAAACATGATAGCAAGGGAAAATTAGTAATAAAATCCGGAAAAATCATAGAAAATGAAGAATAGAAGGAAATGAGGTGGGGAAAAATATGGGACAAACATAAAAAATAGGAAAAACACACAGGGCACCCCCCTAGTCCCCTTACAATTCACCAGTAATGCAACAGAGACAGCTTTCCAACCTGCCGCCTGATGGAGAAGATGAAGATGACTCGCATATGACGGGACAGGACCAACATGAACGTACCAACGACGCTAGGGATGTCGACGGTGGTATCGGTATGTGCAGATACTGTCACAAATAGCCCAGCTCAACTGTTGCACAGAGTCAGAATTGCTGGACATTCTGGCTGGAAAAGTAGCTGGCATTGAACGCCAACAGGCGAAGCCAGACTCTCCCTTAGTGTTTCGACACTCTGAACAAAAACACTCCTCGTGATCAAGTGCTCTTACAGAACTTACATCCCCCTCAAATACCAAGAAGAGGAAGCGCAAGGAGATAGAGAGGCTGGGGGCTTTGAAAGAAAAGCATACTGAGGCCAAGAGGCAGGAGATGAGGAAGCAAATACGCCAAGAGACAGGGAGACAGCGGATGGGGACAGGGATGGAGAGCCAGGGTCTACGGGAAGCATTAGAGGGGAGGAGCACTTTTGAGGAACAACCAGATGGCAGGCTACTGGAATTCATTGACCTTACTCTGGTGGAGGTAAAGGAAGACATGGTGAGAGCTGTTGCCCGTTCCTCGCACCGCTAGGCTCTGAACGCAGAACAGCAGTCTGAACCTGATATTACTTTTGCATGGGAGGACATTCCTCCAGAGGTATGTGGCTGTAAATGATGCTATTATTCCTAAGCATACCATTTTTTAGATGTTTGTGGCCCCTCAATCTCTTCCCCTGTATGGGCCTGAATCCACAATCCCATATAATTATACAGCTGGCTTTCATGTAGGTCATGTTGGCATGCGTTGTCAGCCTTACTGATGTAAAAGCAGTCCAAAGCAGTGTTGAAGTTCTTCTGTGATGTATGGAATGCAGTTTCCAGGGGATTCGTGGATGGTCTGCCCCCTCATCTACAACCCAATAGCTCTCACTCAATCTTTCATGTGATGCGGTCAACTGAATGCGCTTCTATGCCACCAGAAGTGATTCGAGATATCTTCAGCCGTAAATGTATCATCATCACTGACAAGCCTATGCAAATTGTTCAATTTGAGGCAAACGGCTGTCCACCATTTCACCCAAGCTGAGTAAAAGAATCACTATTCAGGGTCAGTAACTCCACATCGCACTTTTACTAGACTAAATACCCTCACAGATCACTCCCTTCCTGAAGATGATGAGGGAAGGATAGCATTATGCATCGGAACCCCTGAAGATTTACTACGAAGCCACCGAGCAGGGGATGGTGGGAAGATCCTCAACACCCTACACTTTCCACTTCCCTTGCCACCTATTGATTGCATGCCTCTGCCATCATTAGCAAGCGATGAGTATGCCTTCTGAGCGACTGCAGATTCTCAGTTCTGCAAGGTCTCGTACCATCCATTTCCCTTTGCTAGTTTAGCTTGGGGCCTGGCAGCAACATCGGGTGCCCATCATAAGTTCCACCTTGATGCTGATGGATTTGGTACCCACATCAAGGTCATCAGTAAAGGGGGATGCAAATGGTGGGTCATTGCAACTCCCAAAAATCCCCAGGCACTTGCCAGCACCCTGTTGTTCACTGGGAGCTTTGGCGTTGATGATGTGGATGTGGATAACTATGATTTTGAAGCTGTGCTCCTCACACCTGGCATGGAGCTGTGAGTCATTTTTTGCTTTTTGGATTTGGGATGATAATACAGGATGGATAGGAATATGAGGCCCAGTACATTGCATGCTGTGTTCACTCCCAAGTCCACTATCTGTTTAGGTGGCCATTTCTACAGCATCAGAACCATCACTCGTACAGTCTACTCCATCATCCACACCTTTGTCGGCAGCCAGACTCTGACAAATACGGAACATGCCGCCAATTCTAGAACCCTTCTTCACCACCTCCTTATCCATATTTATGAGGAATCGGTGGCAAGTGGGTTTTCAGCCACTCCAGAGCAGCCGATCCCAGTAGGGAATCATCTTCCTGCATTTAATACCTGGGAAGGAGTCGTCGAAATTGTCAATCTCATCAATGTCATAGAACTTGAAGAAGTTTTGCATTGGCAGACATATACTCGAAACAGCTTATCGTACAAAGAGCAGCAGGCCATGAAGCATTGCCATAAACTGGGTAGAGAGCTCCTGCACTGGCTATGGTGCAACTACAGCTTCAGCATCTTCACGGAACATGCTGGATCATGGGATAAATGGAGAATCTTTTATTTTACAGGTCTTGCTAGCCAAACTAAGGCCATTTCCTTCTATCTTGAGTGGCCATTAAAGGTGAACTTGAAGCCGGAGGAAGATGGCTGTACATCCGAGCAAGTGGTTGCAGCTATTTACCGAGTTTTCCAAAACAACCGACTATTTTGGAGAGCATGGCACACCATCAATGACAGTCATTCCCAACAGTTCTTATCATGGACAGATGCAAACTTCGAGGTCTCCGTCAGACAACCTGTGAAGTGTTTCCCTGCAGATGAATTTGGTTTGCATGCATTTTGTATAAACATCATTAAGCTGACTTGTTCCCAGATGATAGCGTAGAGATGGGCCCTCTTGAAGACAATGACAAAGACAATGACAATGACAAAGACGAAGATGAAGATGAAGACCAGGACGTGGAAATGGATGGGCGCTCAGAAGGAGGTTCAGGAGAGGACTCAGCAGAGGAGAATGCTCATATGTGGAGATTGGACCTATCTTTACTTCCTGTAGCTCACTGATGTTTATCCTATAGCAAAGCGACAAAAGGCTAGCTGAAAGGCTGGACCCCTTACACTTCCCTATTAGGAGCAGCTTTGACTGCACATGACAGGTCTCTGAACCTGCCATTTTTTTACAACCTCGCTACTTTTATGACCCTGATGCCTTCAATGTTTCAACATTGGGCAGTTGTGTACCTTGAATATGGCTTTACTCCCGAATTACTATCCCCCATGCTTTGCAATCAAAATCTGATTTTAAAATCCTTCCTGATACAGTTGTACAACAGAGTAAGTACTAGAGGTAGTGATGATTGAGAAAGTTGAAGACTAGCAAAAAAATTACTCTCGTACTAGTACAAGTTGATTCAGACATGGCACTGGCTAAGGCTCCAACTGTTTAGTTTACACTTACTCAACAAAGGTCAAGTATACATAAATGGTAGCCTAAACAGTATAACCATCTATATGCCATTTAATAACTTCAGTATGTAAACAGTTTAAAATATTAGTATTTGATGAAAGTGTTCAAGGTTTTTATTGAGCTAACTAACCTCTCTCACATGAAGCGAGGGGCCCAAAAGTAGGGGCCACAAAAGTAATTAATGATCAAAACAAAAAAAACTTGCACTTTTCACAGGGAGGCTGCCCCGTGAGCAGCTGCTCATGGCGGTGGTTGGGTGAGCTGCCGCTTCCGTGTCTCTTGTCCCCATTTTCCCCGTATGTGTTAGCATCCTTCATCTGACGCTGACGCAGTGGTGGTGCCCATACCTTCGCTTCTGGTTGTTTGCTCTCCCCCACCGTTCGTGGTTCGTCCTCTTCTGGTGGTTACTGTCTGGAAGTTGTCCCATCCCCTGTCCCGTTGCTCCCCGTTTCCACCCATGAGCAGTTGCTCGCTGCGGGGGTTGGGGGTGCTGCTGTTGTTGTGGTGGTAGCCTGAGCAGTGGCCACGTGGTCCTCCACGTTGTCGTCTTCCTGTCATTTTCCATGGCATCAGTCCATTAGAGCATTGGTCTTGTCCTGGTGGTTGTCCTCGTCATTGTCCTCCCTTCATCATCGTTGTTTTCGTCCACTGTCTCCATCATTATAATGTAATGGTGGCAGGTGCTGGGTTGGTGGATGATCTGGGGGTGGGGTGTGAGTTGTGGTGGGTGGAGATGGAAATAGGGGACATACCTGGCAGTCTTCAGGTCTCCCAACACCCCTCTGCAGTCTCCTACACCCAAACAAGAGCCTCGCATCCCATTTGGATGGGGAGGAGGGGTGGTGTTGTGTTGCGTGTGTTGTTGGCTGTTGTCGAGCTGAAAACACTGTAGCAGTGTAACCTATGGAAAAGAACATTTTTCTAGTTATAGTTGAGGAGAAAGAAAAAACTTACTACATATTTCGACGGTGGAAGCAAGGATCTGGTGACTTGTGAGAATACAAGTTATGATCTAACAAAGGAGACTATTAGTAGTGAAAAGAACAAGAAAAGGAGGAGAAATTACATAGGGAACCTGTTAAAATATTCCTTACTATGTAGGGCGAGTTGTGCCAGTGAAGATCCTTAGCTCTAGTTAGCATAGGCAGATATCAAGCAAGTAACAAGTCCATGATCCCTGCATCCACGGCTCGATAGCGGTGTTTGTGGACACTCCAAATCCATTGAAAATAAATTCCCAAAAAGGAAAATACAAAAAAGGAAAGAGGGAAGATCGACTGACAGCGCGGTAACTGTGTTTGTGGTCTCGATAGCCAGTTTTGAGTTCCCATGCTAGTATCGAGGCCACATTTGGCCTCGATAGCCTAGTACCACTGCAATGTTCAGTATTCTGGGTCTGCCACCATGCTTCAAATACCACTATAGTGTCAGCTGTGATCATCCCTTTTATTGCTACACTGAGGTCACCTCGATATGTTGTCTTGTGCTGTTCTGGATCTCAATGTCTCGGTGTCTCACTGCTCTCTCTCTATTTCTTGGGCTTATCCTCTTGTGACTTTTCATACCTGCACTCTGAGTATTCCCACTCATGGATATTTGAAGTCTTGGGGATCTACAATATTTTGGGTCTCGACACGACACAATTTAAAATTTTGTCGTGTGCACAGCCACCCTCTCAATGAAAATCTTCGGACCACCATATCTCCTCTGCCCTTGCCTTGTTTTCTGTCATCTTTTTTTCTAATTAACGAGTTATTTCCCTGCAATGATTAGTCCCCATGTGTGATCCTTCAATTTAAGAAACCCATGCATCTTGTCCCTCAAAATTTCCTGTTCCACCACCAGGATACCCTCAGTTTACCTAGTTCTTTCTGCCACTTAATCTATAACAGGCTGATACAGAGTGCTTAGTCCTGGAATTTTAGGTCCTCACTTTGCTCTCACACTTTCCAGATTTGTTGTATTTTTGACTTTCTTGTTACACATTCATCCATCCATTATCAATCTTGTGCTTAACCCCAACTAATTACGCTGCAGAAAGCTTCTCCATCCCTCATTTCAACAGGTTTTCATCCATATGCTAATCCTATATGTGTGATGTACATATACTTTGTAATTGAAGATGTGTAGTGTATGCAAGCCAAAATAACTAGTCTAATTCTGTATTTCACATGACATGCACAAATATATTCATGTCCAGTGACCCACTTCATTAAATGGTGAGATGCACAGTTACTACGAGGTGCTGTCGATCTTC
Source organism: Tricholoma matsutake (assembly GCA_026075535.2). Taxonomy (NCBI): domain Eukaryota; kingdom Fungi; phylum Basidiomycota; class Agaricomycetes; order Agaricales; family Tricholomataceae; genus Tricholoma; species Tricholoma matsutake. Next base: position 6,222,976 of record AP026543.1, on the reverse strand, counting down.
CCTCTTTCCTTTTTTGTATTTTCCTTTTTGGGAATTTATTTTCGATGGATTTGGAGTGTCCACAAACACCACTATCGAGCCTAAAATTGACAGTATACTGGTGTGACATATGTCACTCAATTCTGCTTTTTGACCAGGCTGTCACTACAGTACAGCCCCTTCACAACGGCCTCTATTTAGTTGTTGTTTGGTTCTATCAGCGACGGAACTCTACATGCCGACGAGCCGAGTACATGGCAAAGTTGCACCTGTATCTTGCTTTGTAGGGGCTCAGCATGGGGCTCATCGCTGATATGTAGAACCAAACAAACAACAAAACAGGGGCCTATCATTGACATGATATCAGCTGTAATTGTTCCTGGAGCTCAGCACTCAGCACTCAGATCTCTTGTGGCCCTCAACTCGGAGTCCTGACTAGTCAGCTTCTGGACTGAAGCTTGGACTATATAAAGGCTATGGCTGGGACCTAGCCGCTCTTCACTGGCTTGACACTTGATAATGCTCGTCAACGATGAAAACCACCAAACTTCTTCTGCCATGCATCATCAACAGCAGGACAATGCACTTCATTTGGGACTGCGTAAAAGGCTGTAAGCATTGTTACCATCTTTAATCTCACTAAAGTTCTCGAAACTCCTTGTGAATAACTAGCTGTATCGGCGACCCTCTCGTACACTATGGGCGTCACTTTGGCCGCACTGTGCATGCCTTGTGTAATGTTCATGTGTTAATTACTAGCGGGCTTCTGCGTGATGGTGAACGCGCAGATGACCCAGAAGAATCCTTTACCACAGAGTAAGTGCTTCTCCCAGCCTCATATCCCTGCTGATGATTCCCACCAGACAAAGGCTGGAGTATCGCATCTACAGGACCCTTCTAAACATGGTTCCAGGTTTAGAGGAGCGTTTAGTTAACAGCTCGGATGAAGAAATGCGAATGATTGCAGATCTGGTCTGTAACAAACTTCTGATAGGCTGTGCTGCGCTAATGAAGAATCACATCTGAAGCTGCAGAAAGGTGCATCAAGTGCATGATCAGATGATACTAAAGGCCTGAAAAGTGCTGTTCTTGACTGGATCATCCCTCAGGGAGATTCACTTACTCCCCCTATTCCTTGTAATGTCAAGTCAAGTTGTGGGTTTAATCATGACAAGACTGGCCAACTATTGTGCCCAGTGGAGTTTGACTGGTCTGATGAAGAGTAAATAGTTTCTCACCTGCTGCACAGTTGACATCTAATGCACTTTGGTCAGGGTCAAGGCACAGCTGCGTAGCGGTGATATCACGGTGCCTGGTGATCAATGGCCAATCCTCTTATACAAGGAGCATAAGTATGACCCAGAGGATCCTTGGGATGGGCTCCTGCGAAGCGCCATCTTGGTCTCGGTGAGTTCTCGAGCCCTAAGTGTGCAACCTACTAATTTTTACCTTCCTGAAGGCCTATAAATACATATTCACATCACCGAGTTCAGTTGAAAAGGAACCCAAGGCCACGCACTCTGGAAATGCCTGGATACATGGAATGACCCAGGTCACTATGGCATCGATCGCTTACATTGCAACTCAGGTACGGCGCTGCACTGTCTTCATCAGCTTCTCATTGTGATTAGAGCTCTCACAGTCATAAAGGTAGTTCTATAAGAGATGAATGTGTTTGACACAGTCTGATGGGGTATCGGTCGATATCAAGGACAATCGACGAAATCGACAGCAAACGAGTTTTATCGCTGATGGTCGAAGTGTGAATTCCGAGGACCTTTCGATAGGTCGATAGTATACAAAGGCTATAGCCGACGGCTAGGAAGTGTTGGAATGGTTGTTAGTGCTAACAATCAGAGGATCATAGGAAGATCGAGGATGACGATGGTCACAGAGGTTTCTCGTCAATCGAGAAAACTTGTAGAAGCTTAGATTGTTTTAGAGAATAGATCAGATTCTTAGAACTTTCAGATTCGCACTATCATCTTCTGCGACGTTTACTCGGTCTGATACGATCACGGATTCTGAGCGCTTTTACCCTTCAATTTCTTGAGGATGCAGATGAGAACAATGAGGGGGATGCTTTGCTAATCTGGTGGAACTGGTGAGTTGCCAGCCAATCAAGCTCTAACTTTTCCTCACTGTCACCTAGCCAGATATTTCCCACCTACTCTTCTGCTCAACGTCCTGTCACCAAAAATAGTGCATTAGCGAAACTAAAGTAGAAAAGGGCTGCACTTAAGGCACAAAACCATGAGTTATAGTTATCCGATGTTTTAGACATGTATGCCAATGAGATAATATTTCCCATCATAAATTTCCTCCCTTTTCTCCCTTTGCATCATGAGCAAGTGTTGTTACTTTCCCAGTGTCATCTGCCTGTGTTATAGTTCTTCTGCCAGAGACAGTGTCTCCAATACTTCACAGGATATCTCTGTCTGTATACCACATATCCAGGTCATCCAGGAACTCAATAAAAGTGCAACTTGCTATTCTTCTGCTTAGATATAGGCATTGTTCACAAGCCTCACAATTCTTATATGACTGACCTGACCTGGGGTCCTTCCATCTTTGTCTATTCTACAAAACCATGCTCACATCTCCAGATCTGCCACGGCCTTTCAACATTGTTGAGACGAATAATTCTTCTGGCTTATGCAATATGATATGTTTTCTGATATGTCTCGTAAGCCCCGAAATAATTCTGTTACAGTCAATGACCTGATTTCTTCCATCTCATGATAGGGTTCAATGTTGTTACAATTCTTCCGCATGTGAAGCACAAGTCATTTTCTTCTCCACACTACATCCAATCCACCTGAGTTCCTCCATTTGTGACAAGTTGTCAATGGCTTTTCTGCTTGTGAAACATGGTATGCTTTCTGATATGTCTGGTGCTGTGTGTAAGCTCCGAAATAACTCTGCTACAGTCAATGGCTTGAGTTCTTCCATCTCATGACAGGATTCCTACCACTTCAATTTTGTTACAATTCTTTGGCACATGAAGCACAAGTCATCTTCTTCTGTGTCTTCACAACATCTGCACTACATCCAATCCACCCGAGTTCCTCCATTTGCAACAAGTCATCAATGGCTTCAAGATCTTTGCAGTTGGTCCAATTATACTGGGTGATGGCCTCAGGTGGGGTTCTTCTAGGCATGGTAACAAACAGAAAGCTGGCCGTCTCTTAGATATCTTGATCACAATTCAGATTTCATGCAGCTATTGTACATTTGCAGATTTAATCTGTTGCTCATGAACATTACCTGGTTGGTGCTTCATGAAAGTAAATGGCATTATTCTACCCTCGATGAATTTGGCAAAGGCTACTGTCCTTTAAAATTCATTAGCAGCCTACCTGCAAGACTTATGGATGTGTTGGACATTTTATATCATACCAGCTTTTATATAGTGTAATAAAGTATGGTCAATGTAACCGCATTTTCCTGATGTTGAAGACCCGCATGAATTGGCGCGAACGTCTTGTGATCCATGTGACCGTTGTACATAAACGAACATCACAGATTATTTCAAAGTTTTTCTTGCGCGAGGAATATGGTGAGTGAGAGGTGCTTCAACGCTGCTTATTGTTTGAGGATTGAAACTCGTGTAGCTGCGTCGCCAGATTAGGGAGCGCCGACAGTACGTTTATGCAAAATCTCAAGAGGCTCAGGAGAGGCAAACCTATGCCCGAAAGCAGCAATTGAAAGACGCTTTAGCCGTAGGTAAATCCTTGCCGACGGAGTTAAGGAAAGATGCGAAGAGTCTAGGAAAGGATTTACCATTCGACGAGGGGCAGACCGGTGTGTGGGACTTAAAGAAACTGTGTTAACTAAAGCTTTAACTTTCTTGTAACAGAACCAACGACACACATCGACAATGAGTATTCTCGCGCAGGTATTCAAGATCCTAAGATAATTATAACGACATCAAGGGATCCAAGCTCCAAGCTATCACAGTTTGCAAAGGTGTCTTCTTTTGCGTACCAATTTCTGGCTATATGAAACGTAGTTTGGTATATTCAGGAAATGAGACTCGTGTTCCCCAACTCGCACCGTATCAACCGCGGGAACTATGTTGTAAAGGAGCTTGCAGAAGCGTGCAGAGCAAACGATGTAACGGATCTGATTGTGCTGCACGAACATCGTGGTGTGCCGGGTGAGCCTTCTCGATTTTATTGAAACCACGTATATTGACCCTATATTAGATGCCATGATTGTCTCTCATTTTCCTCATGGCCCAACCGCGTATTTTACACTGAACAATGTTTCCTTGAGACACGATATCGGGACATACAAGCATTCCACCGTTTCGGAGCAATATCCTCATCTTATTTTCGAGAACTTTACCTCTAAGCTGGGTGAGCGTATACGGGACATTCTCAAATATCTCTTCCCCGTCCCAAAAGAAGACAGCAAGCGTGTCATGACATTTGCAAACGAGGATGACTTTATCTCGTTTCGGTAATAAAAATTTGCTTCTTACCTGAACTCAACCTACTTACTTGATGTTCCAACTCAGACATCACGTTTTTGTCAAAATTTCGAAATCTGTACAGCTGGCTGAAGTTGGGCCACGTTTTGAGATGAAACGTGATTGCTTTTTTGTTTTGCTCTTTGTCAAGGGTTAACATTTCGATAGCGTATGAAATACGTCAAGGCACTATCGAACAACCGGAAGCAGAGCGAGAATGGGTGTTGTCACACTACTCACGTACCGCCAAGAAACGCAGCGTGTTAGCGGGGCCTGGTTCGTCTTCTGAGCCACCTTCCAAGAAAAGTAGAAGGTGACGCGATCGCTGCGATGGATTTACGCAAGAGCCTTGTGTGTCATTCACACCTGAGGGCCAGGTACGCAGAGTGTCGACTGGAATTCAAGCCCATACTTGCTCAGGCTTCCTCCGTCGTTCATCGTTGGAACAGGGCGCCCGTTTCTCTACTATGGCAGGCCGTCTTTTGCCCATTTGGTAGAAATGTACCACTTTTCCACATCCACACCTTAGAATGGACCAACTTTGGTGTATTAATTCTTCTGGGTAAATGACATCTCATAGAGGTCTTAATCCACCACCAACTCCTTGTCGAGTGAAGAAAATCCTTCAAAGAATGAGGTGAATAAGTCAATGGCATTTTGGACGTCCTGGGAGCCCGCTGTTTCCCTGATGGAATGCATCGACAGCATGGCATTCCCGACATCAACCGTACGGATGCCTATCTTCGATAGCATCGGGCCAACTGTAGATCCACAGGCCCTAAGAATGATTAATTAGCTGCGCGCGAACGAACGTGGAAGAAAGCATATACATGTCGTTTCGAACTTCATACTCCTGTACTTTCCCACCCTTACGTTCGACAAGTTGTTTCACAATGAAAGATGTTACAGCATCACTTGCATATCTTTGTTTTGCATTGGTTTTTATGATAACACCACCATTCATTCTTGGTGTATGCTGATCTTCATGCTTGGATTTGTAGTTAGGGTGGAGGGCATGTCCCATGTCAGCAGAGATAAGAAACGATCGAGAAATAGATTGGGCTAGCGTTGCTGGCGTATCAGAAAGTCGATTGAGAAGCGTTGGGATGAGGCTGGATTCAGCACCAGATGTCGAAACACTGCCTATTTCCTCGTGATTAAACAACGCTATGCAGTTGACGTTCCCTTCAAGGCTGGGGAAAAGTTGGGAGGAGGCACTTTCTGTAAGAGCTTCGACAGCGCAAAAGCTGGCAAGGTATTAGTGGTTTGCACCACAAGAATCCTCTGACAGACTTACGACGACACGAGGTTATCCATGCGCGGGCTGAAAATGAATTCACCATTGATACCTCCTAGGGTTGCAGGCTGGGTATCATACAATGACCTAGTATAAGACAGCTTCAGCAACAGGAAAAAGAGAAGGAAGTATCATTGCCATACAGCTCAAAATCGTGTATTTCTTCCGGAGAGACAGAAAGCTCCCCTGCCAAAAGTGCCAACAGGGCGGGATGGTGGTTGCCCTGGATGCTTGAAGCTACACTCTCAGTGGTTGGCTTTCGAGGCAGTTGGGCGGAATTAGAATCAGAATCATCCGCCGGAGAGTTTAACTGTGATTCAAGCAGTCCAAGAATAGGAACAAACTCGGTTTCTTGGTTGAATTTGAAACTGTCATTGACATTTTTGTCCACTGTTCAGGCTTATAAATATGTCCTTATTCCAAAAAGGAGGTGCTCACGGTGAATAGCAAGAGTCGGAATACGCAGGATGGGTTTGTCGACCTTGATAAGTTTAGATCTGAATCCACCTGCTTGTTCAGCTATTACCACTCTTCCAGCCACAGATAGGTCACGATCCAGCCAGGAATGCCATATGCCACCGCCGTAAGTTTCTACACCTACTTGAAGATAACCAGATTGGGAGCGTTTCGAGATAGGACGAACCTTGGATTGTCGTTAGTTTGACAGAAAAGCACTTGAAATATTTCTTACCCGTAGATTAGGACTATCCACGTGAGTCGCAACGATGCTAAGCCCAGCGCCCCGCCGCCACTTCGAAGGAAGCGTAAAGGCTACGAGGGAAGCCTGATTCCTGTAATATACGATATTAGCAACATGTAAGTGTGGTTCAGGTCGAAGGAATGTCACCGAGTGAAATAATATTTGCCACCAGCTTTGATATCCGTTTCCCAGTTATCTTTCTCCCTGATCTTTGAAAGTATGAGTTGCGATAGGACTACAAAATTGATCTCACTTTTTGGAAGCCAGCTTTCTCGAGTCGAAGAGCGGCGTTGTGCACTGCGTGAAAAGGTGTTGGAGAAGCATTGACAAACTTGACAAAACGGACGGCAGCCTCTGGGCCAGATGGATAGAGCATCATGGTTGAAGATAAGTTAACCGAACAAAACATCCGAGAGTCGATCACCAACTCGCTCACGTGTCTGAGTCTTTTTTCTGCCTTACTGAGTTACTCGATGGTGCAGAGTTATCTCAAGCACGGTCCTACCCAGGTGTGTTTGGAACATTGATAACTACAATATCACAGTTCGGATTGATTGCTTCTTAGGCTTTTGGCTTAGTTTGCAGCTCGTCGTCAAACTCTCAGTATGACGGTAAGCTGGCTTACGTCCCAGCCTTGGAAGATGTGCTGGTATGGGACGTGAAAAAAGGCCAAATGGTATGTCAACACGGTTTACAACGTTTTGTATTTTGATTAAATCTTTTAGATTGCCATGTGGCATGAAACTGGCCATCGAGCTGAAGTGACTTGTATAGCACGGTCTCCTCAAAAGGATGCCTTCGCCGTTGGGTATGCTGATGGGTCTATTCGTCTCTGGAACAACTCCACCGGGACCGTAATTTCGACGTTCAATGGACATAAAAAATCGGTTACTGCACTTGCATTTGATGAACGAGGAACACGATTGGCCTCGGGCTCTCAGGACACTGATTTGATTGTCTGGGATGTGGTAGCTGAAGCTGGACTTTTCCGGTAAGAAGATGATTTCATATATCTATGCAGAGAGTGTCAAATGTAATTTCATAGTCTACGAGGTCACCGAGACCAGATCACTGCCATGAAGTTTATTATCGCCCTCGACATTCCGTCGACATCTACACCGGCATCTGGCTTCTTGCTTACTTCTTCAAAGGATACATTCTTGAAGTTCTGGGATCTTTCAACCCAACATTGTATTCAGACAATAGTTGCACATCGTTCTGACATATGGACAATGGATATCAATGCCAACCGAGATTTGATATTTACCGGCAGTGGAGAAGGAGAGCTGAAGGCATGGTGGATTGATCATGAAGCCTTGGCTACAGGTCTTCAGGAAACCGCAACAGGAGAGGTATGTGTTTAACAATGACATTTGCATCTTAGTACTTTCCTCGCTTTACATATAGGTTGCAAAAATTATTCACTTCGTGTCCACCCTTCCACTCTCCTCTCGGAACCGTGTATCTCAGATATTGTTCCACCCACAGGAGGCTTATCTTGCTGTTCAATCTCACGATCGTTCTGTTGAGATTTTCCGTACACGCACGGAAGAGGAAATTCGCAAAAAACAAATCAGGCGGATGAAGCGGGCGAAAGAAAAAAAACAGCAGAAACTACAGGACTCCGTCCACGACAGACAGGAAGATGAAACTAATATAGACCAGCAGAGCACTGACCAGGATATCAAGCTCGTTGATCGGTTTACTCCATATCTTATCATTAGGACTAGTGGAAAAATAAGATCCTTTGATTTTGGACCTAGCGTAAAAGGCGGCGCACAGGTACAGAAGCTCAATTTTTTGGTAGTCGCCACTAATATCTATTTGTAGCTCTGTGTTGCATTGGCTTGTAACGCACTGGAAGTTTATACTATTCCCCAACCTACAAAATCCACAGATACGCCAGAAGTTGCACGCATCTATGTTGTTGATCTTCCTGGTCATAGGACGGACGTGCGTACTTTGTCTCTCAGTTCTGATGATCAGATCCTCGCTTCTGCTTCAAACGGTGAGTTCAGGCAATTGTCTGTTGCCTTGATTAAAATCTGACGATGCTTCACAGGCTCCCTCAAAATATGGAACATGAAAACTACAGCTTGTATCAGGACTATTGATTGCGGATATGCAATATGCAGCACTTTTCTACCCGGCGATCGACATGTCAGTATTTCCGCTTTAAGTTTATGATCTATAATTCACCGGTGTTCCAAACCACTCAAGATAGCAATTGGCACTAAAAGTGGAGAAATTCTCCTGTATGACCTTGCGTCGTCTTCTTTAATGGAGACAATTCAAGCCCATACTGCTACAGTGTGGTCATTGCATGTCCGACCTGATCAGCAAGCACTTGTCAGTGGTGGTGCTGACAAGGATGTGAAATTCTGGGAGTTCGAGCGCAAAGACGCAACAGGCGAGAGTGTAAATGTCAATTATTCCCATTGATTGCATTGCATTGACTTATTCTATCGGCAGTTTAAGAGCGGGAAAATGCTCTCGTTGGTGCATGTACGGACTTTGAAAATGACCGACGACGTTTTATCGGTCAAATATAGTCCCAATGGAAAGCTGTTGGCGGTCTCCCTTTTAGATTCCACAGTTAAGATATTTCATCAAGATTCCCTCAAATTTTTCTTATCACTGTATGGTCACAAAGTAAGTCTGGATGGGGTGTATTCATGCATATTGGCTCATTTAACCCTCTAATCAATCTCAGCTTCCTGTTCTCTCGATGGACATTTCCGATGATTCAAAACTAATCGTTACATGCTCCGCCGACAAAAACGTGAAGATTTGGGGTCTTGATTTCGGGGATTGCCACAAGTCCATATTTGCCCACGACGAAAGTGTCATGGAGGTGGCATTTGAGAAGAATTCCCATTATTTTTGGAGTGTTGGAAAAGACAAGATGCTAAAGTATTGGGACGGTGATAAGGTATACTCTGTCCCACCCTATCTCACTTCCTTTCCACCGTTCATTTTTGGTCCTAGTTTGAGAATATACAAAAGCTGGACGGGCACCATGGCGAAATCTGGGCCCTGGCACTCAGCCATCAAGGGAATTTTGTTGTAACCGGTTCTCACGACAAGTCTATTCGTGTTTGGGAAAAATTAGACGAACCTGTATGCATCAAATCCTGTTTTTCTATTCACCATTTGTAAGCTTATTGCCACTAGCTCTTCCTAGAAGAGGAACGCGAAAGGGAGTTAGAAATCTTATATGAGAGTGGAATAGCCGACTCTCTCAATCGCATTGATGCGCCTCTTGTGACGGAGGGCGAGACCGGTGATTCTGCCGGACAAACGGAGGTCGTAAATGTCATGAAGCAAACGACGGAGACACTGATGGCAGGCGAACGCATAATGGAAGCGCTTGATCTCGCGGATGGCGAGCGTGCGGCGTTCAAGGAGTACGAAGAAACCATGTCGCGGTTGTCAGAAAATGATGCAATGCGACTACAACCGCCTTCCAGAAACCAAATCCTGGCGGCGTATGATCTGGAGCCCGATGCGTATGTGCTAAGAGTAGTAGAGAAAGTGCCAAACACCGCTTTACAAGATGCTTTGCTGGTACTTCCATTCGGGAAGGTGGTATCGTTGATGAACTATCTAAACCAATGGGTACAGAAGGTAATGACCATATATTATTCTGAGGATTTACCGCTCACTCCTAGACAGGAGTTGAATGTACCGCTTGTGTCACGTATACTTTTTTTTCTGCTCAAAACCCACCATCACCAGATTGTTGCTAACCGCATAATGAGGACCACCCTTATTCCCCTCCGAAAATACCTGCGGCTTGCTTTACAACGACAGAAAGAAGTTTTGGGCTATAACCTTGCTGCTCTACAATATCTTCGTCGACGCAATGATTCTGATCGGACAGCTGAATTCTTTGAAGAGACCATGGATGAAGAGACGATGCGCTTGAAGATAGCGGAGGGAAGGAAAAGGAAGCGAGTTATGGTCAAGGCTTGAAATCGCAATGACCTGTGGAATCCTTCTGCATAGGTACATAGAGTCGTCGCGCGGGAAGTAGAATACAAATGTGTGTGTCTAGAAATAGGATACAAGTGTGTATGTCTAGAAGTACAAGATATTATAGATATCTAGGAGTGTGTGCATGAATACATTAGCTACAAAAGAGTGTATCTAGTGATTATCCGTGTGGGTGTGGTTTGCCTTGGGGCCCCAAAGGTCCGTAAACCTATTGCAAAGTCAGACCACATATCAAGAGCCTTGGACTGAACTCACCAATGGTCGGGATCTGTTGCTATTCTGAGTTTCACATTGAGCTGTCCAACGTCGTAATCCGCAAGTTGATGGAATGCAGCTTTAGTTAAGTCGACGTGACGGGATCCCGGAGTGCATCCCCCGCAAGTGTCAACAACGCGGACAAAAACGCACTTCATCGGGGTATTACACACTAAACCAACAAAGTAAAGTGGCAGCATGAAGACGTTTCAGAAGAATAACGTTACATTCGATAAAGGTGAAACATTTTGGTCGGCCTATGTCCCAGCCATCTTGAGTCAACGCGCAAGCGAAGGATTGGTCCTATGATCGTTAATTCGTAAGACGACGACCAGCTTATTGTTGATAGGGTGTAAGACACACCGTTGGTGCCCAGACATTGTCTGCCCAGCAACTAGGTTTTAAAAGGTCATTCCCCGTGTACCTTAAGAATTGAACAGCATGAGCAAACGAATACCATCACGCCGATCGTAATGCCGATGTACCAGGTGATTATAACATCTTGAGGCTTGCCGATAGCCTTTATGCCTTGAAAAATGTTTTTAATGATTTGGCTTAGGTCAAGCTTTGATTTATTTGCTGGTTTGCCGTTTCTCTTTTCTAACTCTGCAGGATTGGTGGTGGTGTCGAAACGAGTGTCGCGAGGGTATTTGTACTGAAGATTCGTAGCATTCACACTTCTCCAGCCATCCCGCGGATCGAAGACATAATTGTGTCCCAGAGAGTGAGCCTTGGAGTATCTGGTGCGAGAAAAGGCGCGTACTGAACCTGTGGCTGCTAAGACCGAGAAAGGCAAGATAAAGAAAACGCCTAAGAGAATAGCAAGGGGCGTGTGTTTTCGGATCATTTCTCGTGAAGACTATGGGTATTAGGAACACGGTACTAGGTGTTTCGTGGTAACTCACTTGAACGGCCAAATAGCACCACATAGTATGCGACCTGTCACATGCACGTGCATGTAGTGACTGCTATATCCGTGACCAGGACGTCTAATTCAAAGAAGAAATCGATTGCGAAGATGATAATGAACATAATGCTGAAGATCTCAGTGACAATGGCATGGTAGAATCAGCCCACCTGACGAGCGGGAATACGAAGGATATCAAGGAAATGTGTATTCCTTTCAAATTGTCATTCACCAGATCTTGTAAGTAGCATCATGTATGTATGTTGGTCCTGCATTTTCCAGTGAGATGTGATTTATCATGTTCGCCAGGTTATCGAAGAACAGCACTCATCATATGGGCCGATGCTCAACATCTTGATGTGGAACATTCACAAAGTCCATCGGCATTATCGCATCAACAGAGTCAAGTAAGCCCAACAAAGAGGACTACATTGCTATGAAATTCTTCTTACGCGGTACGCCGGGGTATGGTCAAGAGGTCTTTGTGCAGCGCTATGTCGACGGAAAGAGATGCAGTTCAAAGTTGTGGCATCAGGCAATGTAAAGGATTGTAGGAGTTCTCTTTGCTTGGAATAGATGGGTACGCAATCACTTGGTCAACGATCAACACTTTCCTTGCAAATTTGACGTACAGCTTGGAAACAGTACTAAATAGTAACCCAAGCAACAAGGCGCGGTAAGGTCAATGTACTGTCGTCTCTGCTTGGCTGCAACCTAGAATGTGGCCAATTCGCTGAGGGAGCCAAAACTGGGGCAGGCGAAGAAGTTGATAGGGCACAAGGATGCGAATTGCAAGCGTAATTATCATGCCTTGCAAGCTCGCATATTTTCTAAACTCGATTTACTTGGAGGATTTCAGTCCTGTCACCACCATTTCACTGATCTGACTGAGGCAAACTGATCGACGTCCACCACAGCTTTGCTCTTCCTTAGGCTGTCGAGAAAGCAAAGACCTTCAAAGAAGCGACGACGGCCCTCCCTCTTAACCCATAGCCCTGATAACCCATACTCTCTCATCCCATAGGATTTTTGATTCACCAAGTCAGTAGGCAGGGATTTGGGACCCATAACCCATAACTCTGATACCCAATAACCCATACATTTTCGAGGCAGAACCCATACTTTTATATGTAATATATTATGTACATAGTGCACTTTAGTAGCTTTTTTGTCCTCTGCTGCGTGGATCAAACAAGAGGTAGCTCAAACGGGGGTCCAGTGGTCCAACTTCTGACATGATGTATGATTTTTGACCTGTCTTGTTCATGGCTGCTTATTCATTTACATGCATGCAATCATTGTTCTACATTTGTCCTACTGCCGGTTGCCAGCCTAGGGTGCAGCCTGAGTTCAAATATCAGTGCTGCATGACATCAAACCTCTTGAGAAGTGGCGGAAATCTTACAAAACGGCAGGTCATAGATGGACCTGTCAGGGATCAAAATCTTACCCTCATGACATCTGTAATTGTTCGAGGGGCCTATTATTTTGAATTAGCTACAATAGACCAACATACTTCGAAGACATAATACTGATTTTTTTCAGAATTTTACTGAATGGATTTTGGGGATCTATTTTTAGCACCATCCTCGAAATACTCCCTCATAACCGATACTTAGCCTGAAGTGTCCACGGAAGGGTATGGGTTAAGAGGGAGTTGACTGTACATTGAAGCTTGGAGCTTGATCTTGGCGTGTAGAACTTTTATGTAAGAATGCGGAACTTGAACTACACTCGAGTTTTCCCGAAAACATATGTATACCACCTACAAATGCCTGCGGAACTCTTTACACACCCTCGCAGAGGGTCGCGCAGATTGATGAGTGATGATGATGATGTCAGGCGAGCTCGGGGCGAAGTGAGTCCCACAGCTAATCTCAGACATCTTTTAACTGAAGTCTCAAGATCTCTTGTGCTGAATGTCGACGGTATGTTTCTCCTCAGGGATCTACTGCCAGCCAGTTCATCAGCGGTACAGGCTCAAACTCAAATGCGATAAGAAAATACCGTGCAATTCGTGTAGTAAGCCGTGAACTCAGCAAACCCTCACACCCAAGCTTAGGATCTCATTTCCTAGGTCGTCGAGGCTGTCCCTCTATTTGTCCCAATGGATGTTTGTCAAGTGGTCAAGGAACAAGGTTCGCTTGTTGCTTTGAATAGGCGGCTTTCATCATACGTCGACCTTGGGTACTCTAGATTTGTGCTCGCAGATACCCTACAGCTTCACGCTAAAATCGCGGAGATGGGACAGCGCATCCGCCAACTTGAAGACGCGCTTGCAATTTTTCAATCGGGTATCTCCAACGAAAGACATCCTCTACTTCGAGATGAACTTCTTGCGATTAAATTTCCCCCCGACAAAAGTAGTACGCCGGATGTCGGAGAGCCCCCGCGAGACAATACAGTCGACTCAATCGATGTCAGTGGCATATTGACAATCGGTGATCAAGGTGCCAAATACTATGGGCCTTGTGCTGGATCAGAAGTATGTCCATTATCAACGCAAGAACTTCAAAACCATTTCTGACCGATGTCTTCTTAGGCACTATTTCTGGTACGCCTTGATACTTATGATGACAGCATACTGTAACAGATCTCTCAATAAGGCTGGTGCGGAAATGGTTTTGTCCGCAGAACATGACGAGACACCCACAGTGCCGGTGGAAATCACACGGTTGCTGAAGTTCCCCTTCGGAACCGAAGATACTACGGGGATAAATCTCGAAATGATAATCGGTCATCTCCCGAGCCAACCCCGTGCATGGTCACTTTATGAAGCCTATATGGAGCATGCCTCCGCTATATTTTGTCCATTGAAACGGGATGAGATGGTCGACGATTTTCTGTCCCCGATATACAAAGCTGTGAAAGAAAAGCAAGGATCTGGATCAAGTGCAATCCAATCAATTTCACCTCATAGACTGGCGGTGTTGTTCCTTATCCTTGGTCTTGGTGCTCTGGTTGACCTCACACTAGAGCCGTGTGAGTTTCCACATTGTCCTTTAGTAGTACCCAGGAGCATGCACTCATCCTTCTTCTTACTTTAGATAACACAGAGTCTGAAATCTATTACCAATCAAGTTGTGCCTGTCTATCTCTTCGTTCTGTTTTTGATTCTCCCGAGACGGCCACTGTCCAAGCAGTGGCTCTAATGGCAAACTATCATCTTTGGGGAGGGAAGAAGCATACAATGGACAGCGCCGTATGTCATCAGTCGATAGGTGCTGGTGCACACCTGACCTTTCTGTCAGTGGACTTTAATGTCCCTTGGTGCTAAGTTAGCGCAAAGCGTAAGTCAATCACCTGTTCTGGAAAGATGTCCTTAATCTGATCCTCCAGATTGGGCTCCGTATGTAAAACTTCTCCGCTTTGAATATCGGCACTTATCAGACATCCAGATCGAGATGGAGCAAAGTTTAACATTGACGCCAAAACAGTTCAGCGGAGAAGAATATTGTTCTGGGAACTGTGTTCTTCTGAGATGTTTTATGTGTGCGAGGTGTATCTTCTTCTTGGTCTGGAGCTCATTGAACAATCAGAGCCTTTCACTTGGTCGACCTCCATCCATCCGCCTATCATACGTAGATTGCCAGTTTCCTGAAGACGACCGGGCGACCCTCGATGAGAATGACGATGTTCGCATAGGGTGTCAGTGCTTCTCCTCATAATATTTTGTCGCTAAGACATCTGTTCTCAGTGCATCAGTGGAAGTATGAGTTTATAAAAGATATCATAGGGACAGTGACAGAGCTTACGCTGACAGCAAAAGCACCTCAGTACCAGACGGTCCTGGAGTTGGACCGAAAAATCCGCGAGAAGGTGTTGCCTCCACATCTCAGTGGCAGCTTTACCGGACCAAAGGCCGACCAATGTATTAGTCCATTAGAGTACATGCGAGGGTACATATTATCGCAAATTCGCTCGGCTAGTATGTTATTGTTGCTTCCAAAATATGTCTGATTGCTGATGGGCCTCTTTTCAGCCTTGCTGTATATCCACAGAAGCTTCTTTGCGCAGGCCATGCTCGACCAGCCCGTCAATCCCTTACGTAGCGCATATGCGCCTTCGTTCCTTGCGGCGTATCGCTGTGCCTCTGAATCAATCAAATACAGTTTAATTATTTTTGAGAGATATCCCGATCTCTGTTGCAGAGTGTGGGGCATTTGGACAATCTGTGAGCAACACATGCTAGTACTATAGGTCTCGGAATATTCTTAGCGACCATCCTTTATGCTGTAGTATTTCCAGCGGCTGTAGGTAGATTTTAATACGCAATCTATACCGTACTCACATTTCTTCTAGATCATCGTCGGTTGCATCGTTGCACGATCTCCGTCCTCGAGCATGGCACCTAGCGCGTTTGCTGAACTTGGACTCGTTTGTGACTTATTTGAGAAGGGCGCAGTGCAGTCTCGCCGTGCGCGGGATGGTTTTGTATGTGACTCACCTCAGTCATGATACCGAAAAGCTTAGTGGATCATTTTTGACAGGGTTTCCTTTGTAAGCTGAAGGAGAAGGCATGTAAAGTTTACTCACAGTTTCGAAGCGGGAATCCTACTTCAAATGCAATCCTGTTTGCGGAGAACCGTGAGCATGCAGGTGATGAACTAGCCTTGTTTGGGGGTCAAACTCGGGTGCTAGTGAGCAAACTACTCTCGAGTCGATCTCTAAAGGGGAACCAATCTGCTTCGCCAAGTCTTCCCGTGCCAAGCGTCTTAGACAACGATTGCAACCTTGCTTCACCTGAACGTGCTCCAGATGTTCATCCTGCTTTAACGGAATATCTCTCCATGTTCCCCCACGAATATGTCCACAATAATACAATTATTCCCGTTTTCGGCTATGAGGACGTCGCAACGTCCTCGACCTTTGATCAACCTCAACACAATACGCGGGAGAATCAAAGCACGCAGTCCCGTTGGCAGCCTCTGTCATCAAGACTCACGACTTCTGCTACCTCGCCTCAAAGCTATTCATCTCCTCAAAGCTCTTCAAGTTCCTTTGGGGCTCCTCTCATGACTTTTGCGCCGCTGTCTGAATTTGAAACAACTCAGTCAAAGCGAGACACTTCAGAGGAAGACCTCGATATGACTGCAGATTCTGGTGTGGATGAACATTGGATGTCTTTCATGCGAGACACTGGTTTATTTAATGGAAACCTAAATGGTTCAGGGCCATATGGTGTCGGTGGGACTATGTCTGCTTAGGTCTATGAAGGTCACGCATGGATCTTTTAAAATTACTGCACAGTATAGCATTGCAATACTACTGTACCGATATGGAATACTTGGTGATTACGCAATTGTGCAATCTTGGTCCTATACCATGATTAAGAAGACCAGCAACTTGAACGGCACTGATCTTATACATGGCGACAGCCTGAGCGTCTCTAACATCGGTGCAGAGGTTGCTCCTTCTATTTCGGTGACCACCAGTACGTAATTGCCTACTGAAGCAGCGCCGAACATGCCTTGAGTTGTGTCTATACCTAGCCTTTCGAGGCCCAAATCCTGCTACAGATACTCTAAACCCACTGTCTGACATCGACCTTCGAAATCCTTCTCGGCATATCTACTCTCGATACACACAACAAATCAGCACACGCGCAGAACACATCCTTAGCCGAATCACTGTAGGTCATCCATCGCGTTCGACTCTGGTGGCACTTCTTACAGCCCTTTGGAAAGGATGGCTTTGCCCTTACTTACTCTTCTGGTCTCTCTGCCTCATACGCTGTCAGTTGTATTGCACGTCATATGAATTGGGTATCACACCTCATCGCTTTCCTGTCAGGCACTCGTGTTTTATCAGCCTAAACGAGTTGCGATTTCGGATGGCTACCATGGCTGCCATGCTACTATAGCCGTCTATAAAAAAACTAAAGGCGTCGATCTGGAGGTTATAGGGTTGGATGACGAATTTCGACCTGGAGACGTTTGTTGGTTGGAAACACCTGTGAATCCAACTGGGGAATCCAGGTGAGAAGTGCAAGTTTTGGGCCTTGACATGTTCATGACACAAGGGCAGGGATATACGATACTATGCTGAGAAGGTGAGAATTACTCTGCTAAAGATATCTGCGATGCCCACGCAACATCTTTACCCAGATACATAAAGTTGGCGGAAAACTAATAGTAGATTCTACGTTTGGTCCTCCACCCCTGCAATACCCCTTCAAGTTTGGCGCCGACTGGTAAGTAAACTGGAAAATAGATGGAATACGTACTCACTATGTCATACAGTATTTTGCATTCCGGTACGACTTTTTGACACTGGAATGAGTAAGTAACCCTGACCAAACCTAGGAACGAAATATTTTGGTGGTCATTCCGATCTGCTTTGTGGAGTGCTAGTGGTGAAAACACGTGAAGAATGGGCTACCGTTTGTCTTCTCTGCCGTCCTAGGGTTCTGTATTCTCACAACCAATGTAGCTACAACACGAGCGTACATTCTTAGGGAGCATGATGGGATCTCTTGAAGCATGGTTATTGTTGCGTTCGCTCCGAACTCTTCATCTAAGAGTTCCACATCAGTCTGCTACCGCTACTTCGCTCGCTTTATGGCTTAATACCATTGCCTCCACTCCTGCTGGTCAATCATACGACGGCGTCCGGGGGGGTGTCCTAAGCAAAGTCTGGCATTCATCTCTACAGGTCAAAGACTCCAGGGGGTTTGAGCCTAGTAAACAGATGGAAGGGGGCTGGAATGCTACCTTCGCAGTCCTCGTAAGTTTCACGATCTTGAGAATTTGAAATGGAATAAACTTTGTTGCGATTAGTTCGCCCAACCAGAATATGCGGTCCACTTTCCCCACCTCTTGAAGTTCTTTATTGTTGAGTAGCATGCTCTACTTGAAAATTTTCTTTCCGCTCACACTGTCTACAGCCTGCCACCAGTCTTGGAGGTGTCGACTCACTCGTGGAACATCGTCTCCAGACTGATCCAAGTTCTCATCCATGCTTAGTCAGATTAAGCATTGGCGTCGAGGAAGTCGATGTAAGTTGACGTGTTCTTGTCACATTCTACGACAGCTAACATCCGGAGAAAGGATTTGAGGGATGACCTACGTCAGGCTCTGCAGAACGTTGTCAAAGTGCGTTCCCTACGATGTTCGATGTCTTCTCCGTTCTCATCACCTTATCAGGTCAAAACTAAGTTATAGTAGCTGATCTCTAAACGGAGGATACATATTAGGTTTTCTGGTGAAGCTATATAAGGTTACTCAATGAAAAGATGTTGTGGTGAACCGTGCAAGTAGCAGATGTAAATTGCAAATCGTCGCGGAGCTTGAACTTGGGTCACTTCGAATCTGGTATTGCTGGTTCAGCAAGCGTTCTGCATACGGACAGTAACAATGGTACCATTGAAGCGTCTGTATCTACGGAGTATGTCGTCCATGGTACTCTGCTCTCTTCCTGGTTATTGACTATAAGCCTGTAGATCTCCCCAATAACGTTGGAGAAGACGAGCTTCTGAAGGTATGACCATCTGGGCTGCGTTGGACGTGGAGTTCGTCGTGTTAACAGCTCGACCCACCAGTACCTTTCCATCTATGGAAAAATTCACGAGGTAAAAATCGTGCATGGTATGAATGGACTTTTGACGCGCTCGTCATGACTTTGATGCGGGTCTCCTTCCTCGGAACAGACTACGCATTTGTACAGTTTGAGTCTGAGAAAGTACGCCGTCATCTTACCCTAGGTCGTAAAATAACCTGGACATGTTTTTCAGGATGCTCGGGATGTGTTGGAAACATTTCAACGCCAGCCGTTTCTGGGCAGAAGTGGGTCGCCCTCACTAAACTGAAGCATCTTCCTTCTTATGTAACTAATCACTGGATAAGATATCGTCGTAGAATTTGCCCGCCCGTTACGCAAGGATATGCCATCGGTAACAAGTGGTACCACAGATTCACGGTCAAGAATTCGCTCAAGGTCGGTCATTCAATTTTTATTTTCTCGATGTGCAGCGTACCAACGCGCACAAATCTGATCTCAGCATGAGAAGGCACCTGCCCTCTCATGTCCAATCTCGATACCCCGTCATTGTCACAAACATACCCAGAAACATTCGTTGGCAGGTTCGTCTCTTTTCTGCGCCAGAGACTTTTGATGCCACCCTCGCCTCTAGGAACTGAAAGACTTCGGAAGGACATTTGGAGGGCTTGTTGCATATTGTGATCTGGACAGAAAAAAACATGGACGAGGGTGAGCAGCACATCAGACGTCATCATGATTATATAGTTGTTTATTGTTTTCACATCCTTAGCTTTATAGAATACTTTTCAAAAGATGATGCTGAGCGAGCAATCCAGGAACTCAACGGAAAGCGCCTTGGAGGGAAGCGTGTTACGGTTTCTGGCATTACGGTTGTAAGATTGATCTGAATCACTTTAAGAAGTGGCGTTTACTGTTTTACTGTAACAGACTTATCGACGCTCGCGTTCTCGCTCGCCTCTTCGTAGTCACCACGATTCTCGTCACTGGCCACCCAATGACAACGCAACTAGCCCTGTTCCGGATCCTGTCTATCCAGATGCTAACGCACGCCACTGCCGAGACACCCCACCGCCTTCCTACGCTTATCGTCACACTCCTGCCTCGTATCATACACAGCACTCCACTACTTGTTATCATTCCCCTGTACTGCCGCCCCTTGAGCCGGAATCAAGGTTGCTCGTGGAGTATAATCCTACCCCACGCCATGGGGTTCCCTACGGTGGAGAACGATATGATGATAGGCTGGGACGCCTGGATAATTGGAAGTACGGTTACTACTATGACTATGGCTATGATGCAGGTTACGATACGGCTCGCCTCTGGGAAGAACGCAAGGAACGTCAAGAGTTCGATCCTTTCCAACATTATCAACGTTGAAAACCTTTATTTCTCCGAAATCATCAGCGTCTGTCATACTTTCACTATGATCTATGGCGTGACTGACTGCCTACATCAGATAACTTGCATCGCATATCATTACTCTTAGTATCTCCATCTGGTAGATCTGTTTCCCCATTTTCACCAGTCAATTGGCTAATCTGGACATGCCCCTCCACAGCATCACGACCATCCAATTACGATGCTCATATGCATCTTGTACCGACCCCATCCATCTCTGAACAATCAGGCGGCACGGAACAGACTTGCTGTTAAACCACGTATTTATTTTCAATCATGCGGCTTAGATCCCTCAATATTTGTGTAAAACATCGTCCCATAGTAATGATCATCCAATAAATATATATTACTTGTGGTAACCCCGATAGAAATCCAGGAAGCTCGCTTTGTCTTCCCAGCCCATTCCCATTCTTTTCATTTTTCCGATTTGAGAAATCAAAGCGACGCACGTTTCCGCGAGTTGGTCTCCCCCAGCAAACTCCGTGATAACATCACTGGCTATGAACAGTTGACTGCTGGGAGAATCCGATGGCGCAAGCAAGCGGATAGAGATTGTCGGAAGTGTGATGGATGTGGTGATTGTGAATAAATGAGCAATAGGATTTGCGGAAGTGGACGGGATAGAGCATGTCAACGTCGGAGCAAGGACGGTCGGGGGATCATAACTGTGCGAGGAGCGAAATTGAATGACATAAGAACAGTGTGATGCGTTGAGAGCTACACACCGCACACACATGACAAATACTTCATAACTTTTGACGGGTACTTTTTCTCCGAAAGCATCTGAAAAGCGGAGTATTCCCCTGCCATTACTAGTTGTGCATTCGGGGAATACAACGACAGGTCTATCAGCGCGTTTTCTAATATCTTCTAGGGCCCGCGGAGATGAGTCGCTTGCTGAGCCTCCAAATGGGGGTACGTTCCCAGTGTATCGAATAATGGAGAGAAGAGAAACTTCCCGATATCCCAAAATGCGGGTTCTGGTATTTGTTGCCTTACGCGGGGATTGGACATTCGCTGATCCAGTGCCTGTGCGCCTTCCCGGTGTGTGTGTGATGGGGGCGGAAGGCTGTGATGCAAGGGAGGCAGTGACAGGGGATTCAGGGATGGGAAGTACAAAGACGGGATTAAAGCTCAAGATTCCTCGTTTCAAAATGTTGTCAAGGTCGACACCAGGTGTTTAAAACGTACCGAAACGCCAGCCACAGCAATTCTATCCACGAAACCCAATTGGACACGATGATATCTCCAGCTCGTGGATGCCATGGTTGACTTTGTTGTTGACTTCTCCTAAAACCAATGACTGGTGACAAAGGAAGATACGTAAAATAGGCAACAACACACCCTTTCTTCCTTGTTACTTGTTCAACAGGAATCCAGAAGAATCCCAGCAGCAGCAACACGGTGCGAGCTATAATGGATGTAAATATATATGATACAGAACGATGCAACAGTGGGACTGGTATCTGGTGAGGTGAGTGTAATACGAGAATCAGAACAACGGAGGACTTACGAAGATAAGGCACAGTATTTGAACAAACACAACGTAGACAACAAGAAACAGAAGAACGAGGGCCGTTCTTACAACACCAAATATGTACCTCAGTGGCAGAGTTACTGTATCCAAAAGGTCAGAACCCACAGGTGGCACTGGGGTGAGGAAGGGCTGAAGAACGTTAGTGAGAGAATGAGCGGGGGGATTTCTTTACCTGAATGCCAGTTCCTGGATCCTAAAAACAAAGGAGATATTCATGGACAATAAGGAGAAGAGACAACCTGGAAGCACTCAACTCGATACGCACTGAATTTTTCCATCGTTGTGGAGGAAACGCGTCGTACACGTGACTTGGGAAATCGGCAACTTCGGCTAATTATAACGCGGCTCGTGGTGTTACCACCATGGCCGGCAAGACCGCCAGTCTGGTTTCAATAATCAAGTACTATGCAAACATCGTCTTCCGTCGTTATAAGGCCCTCCATATATTCGGCAAGGTACAATTGCTTGCCACCAGTATCAACTCAACTTCACAAAATAACCTAGATATTCATATGGCTTGTCATGCTATTCTACATATGCTTAGGTTTGTCGACGTACCATATCTCCTACTGCTTACTCAATAGTATCAAAGGCACCTTTATCATTGTCGTGACGCCGAGTCGTATCGCCCAATACCTCTACGACCACGCACGACTGCTGGCTGAAACCCGCTTTGGATGGCTTGCAATGGGTGGTGCAATAGGTGGGGTTCATCTTCTCTCACGTTATTCTAGAAGTTGAGTACAATAAATGCCAGTGGTCGCATCATTTCCTCCTTTGGTTGGCCATACAACTCTTGTCACCCTGTGCGGCTTTGCATATGGAATGAAGGGCTTCTACATCGCTGCTTCGGCGTCAGTGATAGGTGCTTCCCTCGTATTCGTCGTCCTGCGTTCTCTTTTTAGCCACCGCCTGCACCTGTGGGCCACTCAGAACGACAAATGGCAAGCTTTGGAAGCTGTTGTAGTACGCATAACTCTCCTACCCTGACAAACACCCCATCATTTTTCTGTTCTCTTTTCCAGAAAGCCAAAGGGTTGCCCCTAATCGTCTTGATTCGTATATCACCCCTCCCGCCGTGGGTCTACTCAAATTCTTTGTTCGCGGTTGGTAAATTTTCATTTCGAACTGCCCAATAAACTAACCAGATTATTGACAGTCCATTCAGGCCGTGTCCCTGTGGCAATTCGTGACAGCGACCTTGTTTATTTTTCCAAAGCTTGTTCTCCATGCTTTCATAGGCTCAAAGATTGCTGCACTCTCTGACGGAGATCAGCGTAGCCACATGGATACTAGTAAGGCTTTCATATTTCAGCTGTATTCTGTCACCGACAGTGGATCTCAGACACTAAAATCATCAATGGTTGTCTTGTTGTGGGTGGATTGATTATCGCAGTCTTTGCGAGCTGGTCAGTTGCTAGTCATGCCTTTGTACGTAACTGCTCATCGAGATTACTAGGCTGGTCTACACTCTAGTCCAAGGGCATATCCGACATCTAGAAGGTATTCTTCCTGAAATAGATGAGTCGGCTGCAGAACCTGTGGAAGATTTCGGCGATGTCGGGGAAGATGAACCGCTGTTGCGGCCAACAGTATCGAACACCACACAACAATGCGTAGATTAGAGTATCAACGTGTACGATTTTCTAGCAATGCTAGTATGTACAATAGATCGACATCGCTAGGCTCGAGGAAAATTCTTGCTAATAATAATGTAGGAAAAGTAAACTTAAGCTTGCTCCGATGAGAAATAGAAGAATGAATAGTCGACCGTCCTTTGCCCGTTGCTTTGCTTCTCTGAGTTGAACATTCCCTTTCTCCACAGTGGCAGTTGTAGCTATTGCATCTTCGTACAGTTGGTCTGTCAACTCCGTCTGCTTCGTTAGGTGCGTGACCAATTCCATCTGTATTGCGCTGATCTCCATCAGCCTTGACTCTGCTTGTTGGACTGATTCCAGGGTATCCTGGACTGTCTTTAGGATGTTGGCATTCTCTGTCTCGAACTGCAGAATTTGAGACGCAGAAAGTTCGATTTCTTCTTCGTCATCTGACGAAGATGGAGCGTCGATCGGTTGTACTCGGTGGAACTCGTTCGGAGGAGGTGCTCCAATGGTGGCGGCAATAAGACTTGATGATGCCTCTCCAAGCCAGCTCCCTCCCTGTTGATTAAGAACAGGTGTTGGTTCCTTCGACTCCATAGTAAGCGCCTCTCTGGTAGCGCTAGAACCCAACGTTCGCGTCCTCTCCAACTGCCGCTTCACGCGCTCTTCCTGCATCTCCTTTTGTGTTTGACTTGCCTCTGCTAAGCGCCTTCCAAGATACCAGGTAATGCTGGAATGGTGGGCTGCCAAAAAGTCTGACAAAACTGTTGATACATCTTGTCTAAGTCTGGCTGGTAGCAATCGAGTCAGAGGATTAGTTTTGCTAGCAACAAGCTCTGTACGCCCTAGAAACAAGAAATATGAGTAAGAAATTAACAAACTCAGGCAATCGAGAGAGAAGTGCACACGCTTTTCTAGGGCTTCCATTTCTTTCACTCTGTCGGAACATCGAGTCAAGATGACGCGTGCTTGGAGATCTATCTGGTCTCGCTCTTCGTTTGTGAGATATCGGATTCCTGCCCACAACGGATCTGCACCGCCAAAATCTATATTACTCGGCGCCTGGCGAGACATTGGTGTAGTCCGAGTGTCAACATTTAAATAAGGCTTGCGGATGTTTGCAAGCATTCTTGTCAACGTGTTTATGTGATTCAACTGGTTACATGAACATCGAGACCTTGGTACGAATATCCAGCAACTCACAACGATATACGCTTCGGACAAATACTCTTTTTCGAAGTGACCTTGACCAGCAAGTGCAGCGTCGCTTTGATTGAATCTGACAGGCTTCCTCCGTTTTGCATCAGGTATTGTGAGTTTCTTCTCTCGGATGAAATTACGAAAGTCGGCGGTGCGGTCGCTTGAAGGCATCTAAGCTAGGAAGAAGTGTAGGAGACGCGTCAGTAATAATTTATGAAAGTACAAGGTGGAGGCCCTAAAGCCTGTCACATGTCACACCCCTGGCACGTGTCTATAAAAATCGTCGCTTCAACCTATTATTTATCATTAACGCCACGTCGACTTACGATACCCTGGCCCAACCATGGCCGAAGGTCGAAGAAAACGTGGTAGAATAAGTAAAGC
Source organism: Tricholoma matsutake (assembly GCA_026075535.2). Lineage (NCBI taxonomy): Eukaryota > Fungi > Basidiomycota > Agaricomycetes > Agaricales > Tricholomataceae > Tricholoma > Tricholoma matsutake. The sequence continues at coordinate 6,197,748 of AP026543.1, read as the reverse complement.
GTCCTCGTTTGAGGTGAATGGTGTCCCTTCTTAGCACCGTTTGCCATAGTCTGTGATGCACATGAACTTTTCGCGAATACTTATGTGGATAGCATCACGATCTCTATTTCTAACAAAAATTCTGGACTTTCTCTAGTAATACCTTCAGCTTCAAAGAATAAGCTTTCCATTCTTCCGTTGAAGTTTTGCCAGATGCATACTACGTAGCTGTAAACGTTTCCGGTATCGCTCATTTTGACAACACCCGAAACTCCCTAGTTAAAACCCATGAGGGAAGTATACGACAGGATAGTGGATGGTACTTACGACAATAATCGGCAGCCCCCATAACTACCTGGCAGACAGTTATCTCTGCCAGGTCGAAAATATCTTGTTCCTTGACGAAGGAACAATTGATCACCGTCAAGCCAGTGATGGATGTTAACGGGGGTCCGGATAGATCGTCGTTACCAGAATGGCTGGGACGAATGCGACTTTTCACCAGTTCGCTCAAGGCGCGCCCCGTGACTTGCCCACACCAACGAAGATCGAGCCGCTCGAGCAAAGGGCATAATCCTCCCCGTCCATGAAGTGTCTGTATGATGGAATCGGAAATTTGGCTGTCATGTAACCGTAATTCTTTCAGATATGGCAACCCTGCAAAACATGCAGAGAAGTCCCCTAGCGAAAAGTCTATATCAAAAAGTTCAAATAATTCCAGAGGTGGTGATGCTCTTTGGATAAGTTGTACGACGTATGAGCCAACCTCCTCATCTGGGTAACCGAGTGGATCGAGAGAAGAACGGAGTTGGAGACGCCCCAGAGACGGTGTCACAAGGTGCGGCAATACGCCAAAGATATCGGATGAACCGATAAGCACCAATGCACGCAGCTTCAGTAAACTGACAGTGCGAGAATCATCGAATGCCGAAAGAAACTCTCGCGCTTGGCCACGTACGAGTGACACAGTTAGACTCCCGAGTAGTGGAAGCCCTTCTAGAAGATGCAAAAGTTTAGTTATCGAGGACCTGGTCTTGTTGTCATAACGCGGCAAAGTCAGGGAAAGATCTGTGATTGAGGGAGGAATAGTGCCGTGGGATGGAAGGATGTTGCGGTTGATCCGCAACATCTGCAATCGAGACGCGTCACGAAATGAATTCACGAGCCCGACCAGATCGTGACGCCCATCAAGTTCTCCATCAACCTCGTCGAATTCTTGAGTGACCGAGATATTAATGAGGCGAAGCTCCGGTGCCGCACGAACACAAAAGGATAAAATATAATTGGAATGTGACAAGAGAGAGGAATTAATGGTAAAAGTTCGCCAATTCGAGATTCGCTCCAACAACAACTCCATGACACTCGGAAGTTGCAGAATGTCATTCCGCACATCAATGGTTATGTGAAGCGAGCTGTTCTGGGCCTTTCCGAGCCAGAACCGCGTCCGTCCAGTGGGGTCTTTTGCATCGCAGTTTACGTATATGTGTGACCAAACAGTTGCGATGCTTGCCGCTTTTCGCCATTCTGAACAGACGTGCGAAGCAGTAAGAGGGGTGAGAGTCCAGCCATCATGTCCACATTCCTCAAAGATGCTTGCAAGGATTTCCGCAGGCAAGCGTCTAGCTAAAGTCATCAACCCTTTGTAATGTTTAATTTTCTCCTGATGCTGTGACTTCTTAAACTGGAGCTGACGCACGTTCCGCATGAGGCCTTCAATTTCTTCATCAAGAAGTGCCACGGCTGCTTCATGTGCCATCATCTCATTTACCAAGTTGACATCTGCTTCTCGAGGGGTCAGCCTAACGGCAGCTTGCTGCGTTCGAGAATGGCTAGAAGCCATGTGTTCCGTGAATTCTGTGTGTTACGCGATGAGTGCATTCATAATTCTATTCCGTGAACGACTCACTGGATCTAGACAAGTACTTACAACTCGATTCGTGACTCAGCAATGGCTCTGTTTGTTCATGTTATGCAACAACAATCTCGAACTTGTTCCAACTCAAGGTGATTCTCATTTTTTGCTTTCTCCCTGGCCAGTGATGATTCAGAGTGGAATCTCTATCAACCCGACACTCATAGAGCTGTTCTGGGTTAAAATGTAGACTAGAAAGTGTTCTAGATACTGCTGAGGCCTCAAGTTTCCATCTTCATGTTCTGTTGTTTTCACGTAGTTCTTGACGATTAATCTCCATGCGTCCTAGAGGAACAACCTGACTAATGGATCCTCGACGAGCCCGTGACCCTCGTCTTGTGCGTGCAGACCCACGTCTTCAGCGCGCCCAGCCTGGATCGCCTGTATCAACCCCGCCGCCTCTATACAACTTTTCTCAGCCGCCAGAGCAATGGATAGAGAACGGAACAAATGCTCAGCAATCACAGTCTCAACCGCAAAGCGACCAGCAACAATCGTACAAGCCTCGGCCTCTGTTTTGCGTGGTTTGTGCAAGCAATCAGGTAAGTTGTCCTTGACCTGTATGAATGACGATGTGATTGCTCTACACTTGTGTAGAATCGGTCCATGGAAGGACACTATGTACTGTCGTAAGTCGATCTTCACACATACCGACAAGGACTGCACGGAAACTCTTTGAAGTAAAGGAGGATATCGGGTCATTTCTTCCGGAACAGGGTCCGCTGTTCGTCTCCCGGGACCTTCTATCAATGAACCGAATATCTACCAGTTTGGTACCCCATATAACGCAATCTACGAAGAGCTCAGCTCCAAGGATCCTCGTCTGTGCGTTCTGCCGCCACTTTGTCTTCTATACCATTTCTGAGTGCGGGATTGTCAGGTACTCGGCAAATGGTCTTTTGAAAATGCTTGATCGGAATCGACGTATAAAGCTCGCCCCGGAGCGCTGGCAAGATAGCCGGACGGTGGCTGATATCGTCATCACCTGCGAAGAGCGTTGCTTTGATGCCGTATGCGATGGTGTGTGACATGGTTTTAGAGTTTGGAGTTAATTAGATCGTCTTCACAGATTTGTTGTCTCGAGGTGGCGAATTCAATAGACCTGTGCATATAATAAACCTAGAGATTAAGGACAACCACGAGGAGGCGCTGATAGCAGGGAAGGCTATGCTTGATCTGGCAGCAGCGGTTAGTCGATGTCAACGGGCCAAGCAACCACAGTCTTGACCAAGTTTTTAGATCGAGGCCGCGGACGATATCGATGAAAGCATAGATCAGATACTCGATGCCCAGCAAGAAAAACATCCGCATAGTATTCTCCACGCGGTGGCATTCTACTAAGACTTGATCACGCGCCCTTTGTTCTTAGTTTGCTTTTGGCATATCTTTGATTGCAACCATAACCGAAGTCTTTTGTGGCGGAATTGTCTTCAGAATTGCGCAATGTGAACGCAAGATTGCTGTCTCACCTCGCGTGAGAATCGAAGACGCGATTTCATTTACGGTATAAATTAGCTGGATTTCGATCTCTTTGTAGTCTCAGTTCTTATCGTCATATCTAGCTAGCACCATTCAACCAACATGGGTTTGCGACTGGGAAGTACCGCTCCAGATTTTGAGGCTGAGACTACAGCCGGATCTATCAAATTTCATGAATGGATTGGTAATTCTTGGGTATGCCTAAGCAAGGTGTTGTTATCTGTCTCGTTTGAATCTTATGCGGGAGGTCGTTGTAGGCCGTTCTGTTCTCTCATCCAGGTGATTTCACCCCCGTCTGCACGACCGAGCTCGGAGAGGTTGCTCGGCGAGCTCCTGACTTCGCCAAGCGTGACGTGAAGGTTATCGGAATCTCTGCCAACAACCTCAACGACCACAACAGCTGGGTCAAAGACATAAACGAATACGGTGCCAAGGTCGCACCAACGGATGTACAATTTCCTATTGTACGTGATCATCTAGATCTATTCATAGCTGAACACAGCATGAAACAATTTCCTTCAGATCGCCGACGAGGACAGGAGGATTTCCACACTGTACGATATGTTGGATTCCCAAGATGATACCAACGTTGATGCAAGGGGCCAACCATACACTGTGAGATCCTTTGATCACCGCTGACCCTTCATGCCGACCATTTTTCAGATTCGTACTGTTTTCGTTATTGATCCAAAGAAGATCATTCGCTTGACAATCTCTTACCCTGCTTCTACTGGTCGAAACTTCGACGAGATCATTCGGTATGTTTATATACCGTAGACCATCACTTTGCAGAGTGCTCACGATAACTACAGGGTCATCGATTGTAAGGTCGATGTCTCCCTGATGAAGTCAGCAACTGATTTTTTCTTATGATAGCTCTTCAGATTGGTGACAAGCATCGCATTACTACGCCAGTTAACTGGAAGAAAGGAGAGGATGTGATCGTGCATCCCTCGGTCACCAACGAGGAAGCGAAAACTCTCTTCCCTGGTCACACAGTGCATAAGGTAAGAAGAGCGCTTAGCAGCAGCTAACAATGTTGATTGATTACTTTCGCAGCCTTACCTTAGGACCACGCCCTTGAATGTCTAGTAGCTGTATGTTATATGAAAAAGAACGTTACTTCCAATCTATACATCAATTGTACATCAAGCACTTGAGTGATATATATATAGTGGGAAATTGGAATCACCGTTGAGCCGCAACAATGACAAACAAGAACGCGCGTCGATTGAGATGTTCTGTTCATCCTGCTGCATATTTCATAAATCAAAGTCAAGGCAGAGTCATCCTACATCTATAAGTAATGGCTAACGCAGACAGCGGAGCATACAGGCGCGTCTCTCATTTCCGGCACTTCCATCATCTAACACCTTGTATAGTTATTCTCTTACAGTTTTCTCCCCAAGTGGAAAACTTGTCCAGATCGAACATGCGTTGGCCGCAGTTTCTCAAGGGACCACAAGTCTTGGGATTAAAGGCATGTCTGGTTGTTTGTTTTCCGATACGTATCATACAATCTTCACAGCGTCGAATGGAATCGTCATTGCCACTGAGAAGAAGTCGTCCTCCGTATTAATCGATGACTCTATGCTCGATAAAGTAGCAATTGTGTGTCCAAACATTGGAATTGTCTACTCGGGAATGGGCCCAGACTTTAGAGTCCTGATCGCCAAAGCCCGAAAAAGCGCTCAGGCCTACTGGAAAATTTATGGCGAGTATCCCCCGACGCGTGTTTTGACACAAGAAATTGCAACAGTGATGCAACAGGCAACACAATCTGGGTATGGCTTTCCTTTTATTCATCGGACTTCATTCATTTGGAGAGTAGAGGAGTGCGGCCGTATGGAGTGTCATTACTTGTCGCAGGATGGGATATCAACCGCGGCCCAACGTTGTATCAGGTAGATCCGTCAGGGTCCTTTTGGGCGTGGAAAGCCAGTGCCATCGGGAAGAATATGGTCAATGCGAAAACCTTTCTAGAAAAACGGTATGTCTATTAACCTCCAGATTTCTCTGTGATACATTAACCTCGTTGACTTCTTGAACAGTTATAATGATGACATCAGCTTAGAGGACGCTATACACACCGCTCTTTTGACACTCAAGGAGGGATTCGAGGGTCAGATGACCGAAAAGACCATTGAAATTGGTGTGATTACTGTTCCGAGCTTAACAGAATTGGAGGAGGGCAGCGTAGGAGGAGTGATTGGTCGGCCGAAACCAACGTTCAGGAAGCTGACAGAAGAAGAAGTCCGAGATTATCTGGCCCTGTAGCAAGATAGCTTACAATGCTGTACGTTAATCTCCTTTTTGTAGAAATATTGATTCACCCAGAGACATACGTCATGGCTGGCCTGCGGAATGGCTCATCGTACTGTTTAAACTTTACTTTCATCTGCATCGTGCACGTCTCACCGCACCCCGAAGGCATGTTTCAGATGACCTTGCTTCAAAATCCGCATCATGTTGACTCGAATGATCTGGATCTTTTCAGTTGTTGGGTAACGTAAACTCCTTTCTAGTGAGTCGAGGTCTTCATTTAATTGACCATGCATCGATCATGTGGATGGCCTTTAGCGGCTTATCGTCATGCTCTTTTCGGAAAGGTCAGGGTCACGGACACTTTTCATTTTCATTCCAAAATCGTCACGCCTCCGACAGCTCTGATATCATTCAAGGTGTATGATAAAGTGAATCTCCAGGAGGTACCGGTCACTCCACAACACAAGGCGGGAGAAACACTCATTTTACAATCAGATGAACATTTATCTATGTTTGTCGTGTATAGTTCAGAGGTCGTCAACTCCTCGGAGCGAAAGGTGGTCCATACTTCTCTGGTTTCAGGACTCGAGCACAGTCAATATGATGTCGACATGTGGAGAGCATGGCGCATTCTTTTGTCCCGATGGACATACTCAGAGACAGACGCCATAGTTTTATCTTGAAATATTCTGCTGCCTCAGTTTCGCCTCACGTTTATACTGCACCGAACGCACATGTCGGACCTCAATTTCTTTGGTCACACGTATTCATTCCGTTCCCTTATTCTCTTTACCTTGAGCGTTGATTTCCTCCAACAGCCTGTGGGGGCTTTGGCCCGTGTTCCCACCCAGCGACCTATAAAAGCCATGGCGTCATCTCAGGGAAACTCAGCATTTTCAAACTTTCGATCCATGACTACTCAGGACCAGTCGCAACGTGAAACATCTCCCCATCCGTCACGGACAAAAAGAACACTCATTGCGTGTGTTCGATGTCGTGCTCGGAAAGTGAAGGTATGTACCTCCCTCCTGTGAATGAACGCGTTCAAATAGTTGTGTCAATAAGTGTATTCCCCTTGATGATCAGCCCGAACGCACATGCCAACGATGCTGCGATGGAGGGCTTCAGCGCGAGTGCAAATACATTTCTGTCACTGAAGAAGAGAATCGGAAGTCACGTTCCTGGGATCCAGAGCCCGCTCATGGAGACCTCGGGGCCGTTCTGGCAAGTTTTTCTGATGGGACGCCGCCGGTTCGGAGTCCTGGCAATATGCCATGGCTTGGTGAGAATATGACAGACTCCATAGGCGCTTCGTCCCCCCCGTGGACCCCGGTCCCAGAGTATCCGACTGTATCACACGTCGATGCCAACACCTGGTACGGTGCATCGCCCTACCTGAATTACCCACAGGGATACCATACTCACGGCCAGGATATCATACCACCCGCCTCTTTTTCTCGCGAGGGAAGTTCTCATGATGCGGGACCGTGGCCTTCGCAATTGCAGGGTCATACACCTTCCACGTCTACCTTTCCTGTGACAAGCAACGCCACAGCTAGTTATGGTTATAGCTACAATTCTGCCAATGCTGATCAAGACATGCACGCTGCAGTCGTGCAAGTATTTTTTCATTGTCCCCGTCTCGATGATATTGACATTCCGCTTCTCCAGAATGAGAAATCCTAAGTTTCCGGGCGGTTACAGCAACAATCAGAACCATTATGGTCGGGGTAATCCGGATGAATGGTACGACGACGGCCCTTCAGGAGTCGGAGAATGACTTTGACTTGTATATATCAATTACAGTATTCTGTCCCATCTATAGTATCGTACTCAGTGATGTTTAATATATTCAGCTCTCTACTCAAAATCCAATATCAATCAACTTCTCAAGAACCAGATGCAAATCGTCAAATTTTCACAAGCAAGCTCTGCGGAAGGGGAAGCTGGAGATCAGTCTAGGCCCGGCTCCTTGTTGGAATTATGTTACTATGTATACGTCAAAATTAAACACAATTAATTGCAGGGTTTGACATTTGATCATGATCAAATTTAATATGTACAATGGATCTGAGCAACACGTTCCTGTGACGCAATCATACAAAATAGACAAGCCACGATGCTCTATCTTACAGCTACACAAGTTTGAAAGTAACCTTACAACGGCCAGTCAAGTTTCTCGCCGAAATTCCAATGGACTGCCTTGACAGAAGTATACTCTTCCAACGCGTAGCTTCCGAGTTCACGACCTTTACAAGTGCAGTAAATCATGTTTGGATTAGACTCAACAAGAATAAGAATGTCACAGCGAGAGCGTACTGACCTACTCCAGACTGCTTCTTGCCTCCAAATGGAACGTTATTGTTTAATATATTGTACTGATTAACCCACACCTATCAACACGGCCAAATCAGCGTCACTTGTGTAGATAGCAAGGAACACGAATGGTGTGAAGCGCGCGTATAATAGGGGTATATGATCTCTTACCGTTCCTGCCTCGAGGGCAGACGAGACACGCATGCACTGGTTGGCATCGCCTGTAAAGTAGAAAATCAGACACAACCATCATTCTGCGCAAAAGCCGCAGGAGTAAAGGAAATGAACGCACTGGAATGAAGGCCAGCACCCAAGCCGTATGAAGTATCGTTTGCCAAAGAGATTGCTTCAGCTTCAGTCTTGAACTTGCCGATCACGAGCACCGGACCGAAAATCTGCAAAACATAGGATCTTAAGCGTCACGCAAGGAATAGAAATATGAAACGCTGACTTCTTCCTTGACCTAATATTTGTCGGGAAAGCCCCAAGGGGTCAACAATAAATGTCACCGTTTCAAGACATCAGTCCTCACTATTTTCATGTCGGATCGGATCTCTGTGAAGACTGCAAGAAGTCGATGAGATAGATGTTCGCTACGATCGCGGAGTACACGGACTCACTCGTAGGATCAGCGTAGAAGCCCTTGCCTGGTCTCTTTATGCCACCTAATATAGCCTTGGCGCCTTCCTGTATTCCCGCGTTGATATAGCCCCAAACGCGATCATATTGGGTTTTAGAGACCTGAATGTCATTACGAAAGTCGTACATATCGGGTCGTAACGGCGGAAATCATACCAGAGGACCACCAGCGCTTGCATCATCAAATCCATCTCCGATCACTTGTGCCTTTGTTTTGGAGACCAACAAGTCGACGAATTTATCGTATATTGTGTCCTGCACATATAATCTCGACCCAGCTGTGCAGTCTTGTCCACTGTTGTAGCATATTCCAAGTGCAGCCCAATTCGCAGCTGGAAAACCATACACATTAGACCAAGGACAGCAAAATGCATTGAAACAGATTAAACTGAAAACCGAAAGTGCCACGTTTACAATATCATTTTCGGCGTCTGTCCGATGCTAAAGCGGCTTCGTTCCTTCGGTTCTCTCCAACCATATGGAATAAAGCAGCTCATGCTAATGTCGAAGACTAGTACTTTTTGAGGGGAGGAACCATAGGCAAATAATCTGGGAAAGTGGGCACTGTCCATTACCTCGCTCCTCCAAGTCAAGAACCATCATGAGATAGGTCGGGGACACCGTAATTTTGATAAGTGACAAGAGAAGGGCACAGGAGTTTGCAAAATATAGAAGAAAAACGCAAGCTGATGGCAGACGAACAATCCTGACCTTGTTCCAAGTCAGCAGATTCGAACACGAGATTGGGAGATTTTCCTCCCAACTCCAGTGAGACCTGTAAGAATCCGCGCTTTGTCGTAACACAGAGAGGCAAAAAAGCGAAAGGGCACGAGACCTTCTTCAGATTGCTCTTAGCAGCAGCTTCCATGACCTTGCGGCCGGTAATTGTAGAGCCCGTGAAAGCGACCTTGTCGACATCCGGGTGGGCAGTCAAGGCAGCGCCACCAACAGAGCCAAGGGAAGGTACAGTGTTAAGGACGCCAGGAGGAAAGCTATACAATCATGAATGGATAACAACGATCAGCAAATCAAGATCTTTACCCTGCCTCCTTGATCAACTCGGAAAGTTTCTGATCAGACGTCCATTAGACAAATCGAACCTCGACTTTCGCAAAGAATACATACGAGAGCAGTAAGGGGACATAATTCTGACGGCTTCATCACAATGGTACAACCGACTGCTAAAGCGGGGGCGACCTTCCATGCCCTAGAAAGATAAATTGGTAATAACGAACCTAAAAAGTTGAAATAACTTACCACATCTGGATTGGATAATTCCACGGAATGCTTGCTAGAATGTTAGTACATCCCCGATTACACTGACACTAAAAGCACATACATTTGCCCACAGACACCGATGGGATCATGACGGGTGAAAGCGAGCTTCGTTTTATTGTCAACTTCAATGGTCTAGTCCTGGCATTAGTAAAGTGAAACAGATGCGAAGGTCTTTATGTCAAAAGCAAGGTCTACCTGACCAGTTATCTTGTCTGCCCAACCAGCATAATATCGAAGACATTGGATGCTATCCACAATATCAAAGTCCCTTTTTCACGCCTTCAGTTGGGAAAGATAGAGAAAGACTCTTATCGGGTAGTAGTACCTTGCGATCTTGACTGGCTTTCCGTTATTGAGCGACTCGAGCTCTGCAAGCTCTTGCATGTCCCTCTCAATGAGATCGGCGAGCTTGTTGAGCAATTTGGACCGTTCAAATCCAGTGACGTTTTTCCCCCAAGTAGTCTTAAAGGCACTGCGAGCAGCCGCGACCGCCAAATCGATGTCTTTCGGAGAAGCTAAACAACATAACATGAATAAAGGTGAGGATAGAGCTACGACAAACGCACCGGCAACGACTGAACAAATAACCTCTTCTGTAGAAGGGTTTACAGCACTGGGGGTTTATGAGATTGCTTATCTGTTGATATCAAGACCAGGACATACTTAATGACATCTGTTGAATCGGAAGATGGAATGAACTCGTTGTTTATGAAAAGGCCTGTAGGAACCCTAATTTTCTTGTTGAGCGCCGGAATACTAACGACAACAGGCTGGGCCATTATAATGAAGACGAAGAGACAATCGCAGGGGCATGTTCCCAGGTCTTAATACTTTGGGACTGGTTGATCAGGTGATGAACGCGAGAACGCTACGTCAAGTATGGTGTGCCGATCACTTACACCGCTATCTATACTATGTGCAACCGCCAATCTGGCTGCCCAAAACAAAACAAAAACTCTAACCCTAAAAAGGCTCTGCCACGCAGTCAGAAACAATTTTTTAAGACATCGACTAGCACATTTTGTACAGTTGCGAACAATCTGGCGATGGGAGCATCGGTGAATGGATGCTTACAGAGTGGGAACAACAGATGCCCAGAAACAGGTGAAGAAATTTAGTTCCACGAAGACTTAAGTACAAGTCACATCGGCGTGTTCCTAAGACGGTGGCTAGCGCTCAACGGTGGCTCGTACTTTTGACCAGTAATAATTGGACTTTGTTGTTCACACTATCGTCCGTCGCAAATCGAATGAGTGTTTCTACAAGATGAATAAAAAAATGGCTGCTTTTTGGAGGACCAGAAAAGTTTGTACAAAAGTAGCGGTGTGTACTTGAGTGATCGGCACCATAGGTTCATTGTATCCCAATTGTATTCTAGGTGCATTGTTTTAGTTTATTTCACGGATGCGTTGGAAAGAGTTCATTGAAGGTCGTTGCAGGTAGCAGGCCGACTATATATTATTTAAATAATTCAATTTCAATGAGTTCGCGTGACTAGTCACGCCGTCTTCCGAGTCCTTCCCTCATGTCGCTATCTATTCTCCTTCGCTCTGCACTTCGCCAACAGGCAATTCGTGCACGCTCGTTGCATACAACTGCGCCAATTCGTGCTGATCATGGCCATTACCATGTACGTTGAGTTTGCTACGAATGTCCCTCTTCTCTAACATTCCCCCATCCAGCATCTGCCTTTTCAGTTTCCTGGAAAACGAAAAGCCCTCTTCGGATTCCAACTTTTCGTCTACATGGCTAGTGGGTTTTCCATCCCATTCCTTGCTGCTAGGCATCAATTGTAAGCTATTTTCTGTCTGCCCCGAGTGCGCATCCTGACGCAGCCCAAAGAACAAAGCAGGGTGGATCAGACAAGTAGTTCATCCTATGGTTGACAAATATCACTACTTGCTATGTCTCGCCCGCGTTCTCAACATCCATTCAGGCATTATAACCTCTTCAAGTTCGACTTCCTCAGAAGCACGTCTACTGCTCATGTTTTCGTCTCCGGTCAGCACCTTCTCAACGGCTAATATATCCCTTTCCTCTTCTTCGAAATCCAGCAAGACATTTTCGAGCGTTTTCTGTTTTTGTTTCTTCTTCGTCTGCGAGACCGTGCGACAATCGCAAGTTCTGGTCAAGAACGCCGCATCTCCCTCAAGAGCATCTAAAGCAAACAGTGACGCGCGTCTCGCTGCCACCGCCAGTACAGTGTCTTCCCCACTTGCAAGTATAACGTCGTGCACGAGAACTAGATATGTTAACTCATGTTACAGCGGCGTGCAACATGACTATAGAAATCTCACCATGACACCGTGTAGCATTCTCACTCTTTTCCTTCTGAATCGCGAACTGTCGGCATCCCTGCGCTTGGAATACTTCAAACAGTACTTTTGTTGGGTGGTGAGAGAGCGTCTTTAACGTGATATGTCGATCGTAGAACTGCTTCAGTACATTGTCAAATAGGGCCTCGGCGCCCACCGGCATAAAATTGTCCGAAATATAGATGGCTCCCACTATTGATTCAATCACGTCTGAAAGTGCCTACGTAGCACAGATGGTAAATGGCGTCTCCGGTTGAGAAGGTAAACTTACCTTGGGTGGATCTATATCTAACCAATATTGACCTGGAGCACGACCTTCTCTTTCTGCTGCTTCGTATTCACCAGCCTGCTTGGCCTCAAGCTTTGTGATGTATTCTCGTATGCTGTTTGCCAAGACATATGACTCGTAAAGCAAGTGCTTGTGTAATCCGGACCACACGCAGGCAGCAGCAAGCACAGAGTTCGAAACCATAGCGCCCTGAAATTCACTTTAGTTTCATAGAAACCAAGTAGCCCAAGCTTACTTTAAGTAGAGTCAAGCCTCCAGGTGAAAGCTGATGGTCACGGTCAAAGATATATCTTATTACCACTACTCAAGTGCATCAGTCAAGTTTCCGCAGAAATGGTGAAATCTTCCTACTTACTGAAGTCTAGAATCGCATCACCGATAAACTCCAGTCGTTCATATGAAGTTGATTCATATCCTTGTATAGAAGAATGTGTCTGAACTCGCCCTGTTGTTAGCCTCCACATACACAATCAGTTAACCCATACCAGAGCCTGCGCAAGGAGATGCGGGCGAGCGATCTTGTGCCCAATGATAGATTCGATGGCCGCAACAGACTCCGGCCGCAATTTTGCCATATACTTAGGTGGTGGTGACAGGACCTTGCGCCCAAAGTCGGACCACTGCTCAATGCCTAGGACTGGGATTCTAAGAGCCTTCGTGACCTTCAGCGCAATTTCACGCCCCCCTGTTATGTACGCAGCTCCGATGATGGCCTCCGCAACATCGGCGACAGCCTATGCATAAGAGGAAATGTTCAAAATGAGAAAGGTCAAGAAATTGAAGCAGGATCACCTTATCCCCTAGCCAGTGCGTGTCTTCCAGACGCTTTTTATTCTTTTTGTTCGGCTTTTCGGTTACCACAGGTGCTGTCGTGGGTTCGCACTGCAAGGATGAACGCTCCATAGGTGGGTCTATAGGAGACTCCGTAACACCCATGGCCTGTGAATCTTCGATATTGTCTCCGGGAGTCGAGTTTTGAGTAGGCTTGTTGTCTGGCACTCGGCTCAATTGGTCAAGGAAAAAATTTGGAGGATGCCAGTCCTTCGATGTAAAAGGTTTTGCTTGAATATATGCTGGTAGGCCTATGTGACTGGCATGCTGAAATAGCGATTTGTTGCTTATGATTCGCTGCCTGGCTGTATGCAGAGTACCTTCGTTATGAGATGGATAAGTTACGAACACATAGAGGGTAGACAGATATTTCAAGAAAGCATCGCCTGGTGGTGTTGTCAGACTGATATCTAGGTATATATAATTAAAACAGCAACACACCTAGCAGCTCTAGACGCTCATAATTATATTCATAACCAGCAGATGGTGCACATATAGCAATGTGCAGGAGATCTTCAGATATGCTGTGACGGAAAAGCTTTGCGTTCAACTCCTTCACCAGGAGAAAGTCGTCGATTCTCCGGGTGATTGAAGGTAAAAGAAGTGCAGATCGATATGTACTGTTGAAATCCTATCAGGATATGTAATGCCAAGTAATCAACGAGACCGACATTGCTGGTATCGTGAACTTGGCGCAAAGCTCCGGTATTAAGTCTGCTAACAACTTAATCACCACCAAACGGATATTGTCGCACACGTACACTTGGCAGGCGCCTTCATAGAAGAGGTCAATTCTCGGGAAATCGGGTTCAACAGATTCAACATATTTGGAACCTTGGAGACTTGGATGATAGGCTGTCCGTAATCCAGCAAGCCTTGAAAGTTTTTACGTCTTGCTTTACAGAAGTCGAGTAAGCTATCGTATTCAGCTTCACGCTGTATAAGGATAATTGGCATAGAGTATGCTTCCCATCGAGATGTGAATACACGCACAGGACTATCCAATGGTTTGCTTAGAGGAGTCAGATCAGGCCTCATTCTGACAGCATCATAACGGCGGGTGAATTCAACCCATCTATCCTGGATCACTGCACCTTTGATATCCTGTTCCATATCTCCAAGAGTACCGTTTTTGAGGGGTACGGCGAATTTATTGCCAGCCAAGGCAACAAGATCCCATGGAATATGTTCAACAACACTGGGAAGAACAATGGTGTTGTCCTTCAGGGAACTCCACTTCACCGTCAAAGGTGCAAAGAAATACATCATATTGGCCATTGGACACGCATATGGCTTATTGGTTATTATCCGGACCAGTCTAACTGTGTACAGGTAAAGATTGGTCAGGTGGATGTCAATCGGATGGAATGGAGCCCCGCGTTTGAAGTTGACTGTGGCTGAGACACCTGCAAAAAAGAGCTTGAAACTCGCCAAAACGGGGAGCGGCTGTCGGGTAAGTATCAGAAAGGGTGAATGGGGCTGCATTGCCTCATCTGCATAATCGGAGATAATAATCGGATAAAGTAACTCAGTAGACTTCGAGCCAGTGTTGATCCAGAAGTCTGGGTGCTTCCTAATGTAACTGCGCGCCCCACCTTTGTCGTTCGACAAATCCAAGGCAGGCTCGTTCTTGGCTGTCAAATTTGAGGATAAAGGAAAGAGACGATAGTCAAGGAGCCCTGTTTTCGCAAGGCTTTCGCACACCTTGTAACATGCTGCACGTCTCGCAATTGCCCTCGATATCGAAGGAGGCCCTGAAGTTCTATGCACAGGTGTTTCGGGAAGCAGAACAGTGCAAACATATTTGTGAGGCATGTCGAACGCCTTCCGTTCATCTTCAAATTCAAACAAAGTCTGTTCGGCATTGACACCCTCTCCGTCGCACGATAGTTTTGATGAGAACCGGTACACAACAGTTGTGGCATCCTCCAGATAAATGCGACTGCTAGTAGTAGGATCTCTGAGGAATTCTCGTGTAAGGTCGTCATCATCGTCATCATCTGAGTGGTATGAAGCCACACATTCCCGCAACTTATAGGGTGGAACAGAACTTTGCAACGTGTTGCAAATTGATTCTGTCCATCGCAGCATTTTTGCATCTAAGTGCGTGATCTGGAAAAGGATCCGACGATGGATCTCGTTACCTCTCTCTGCCAGATGTACCAGATGGCTCTCACGCCCACGGGTGCATGCACGGACGTACGCCTGCGACACTGGACTATCAATGACGTCGAACCTGATCACCAAGCTTTGAGCAGAGCGGTAGAAGACAGAAGAGGATACGCATACTGTACGACAATGTATGCCTTTGGGACCTCAAGATCTTCGACTGAGTTGGTTGCGATGAGAAGATTGTACCCTCCTGTCGCAAAAGTACGGAAGACCTCCTGCTATGGATGGAAGTCTGTTGTTACTAAAGATAGGTTCATCAAAAAAATTGGACCTGACCAGATGGTTTGGGCTTGAGTTAAAATCATGCCCAACCAGCGCATATGGGCGAAGAAAACCAACTTGTTCATCCAACATGCGGAGCAATTCTACGATGACAAAGGCAACAGCGCTTCGTTGGACTAACCAGATCATAAATAGAGTATGGGTGACCTAGAAAGCCTCAGCATACCAAAAACGATACCACGGAACCCTTCCCCATATGGTTCACAAGATTTGAGAACTTTTACCAACTTCAGAAACTTGTGGGTTACGTTGAACCCTCGTGAACTAGGATCTAGATTTGGCATAGTAAATGGCCAATTTTTTACGACGACCCATATCTGTTGTTGTTTGCTTGCAGTGGAAAGCGACCGCCCGTCCTCATCCTCATCATCTTCATACCATGGAGAAACGGACGACTCTATTTCCTTGAGCGCACGCCGCCAGATGAGATCAGAAGCGCAGGCCCCCACTCCCGCTAGTACGTGCCGTGACGCTCGAAAGTGCTTCCGAAAGACGGACTCAGATGGGTCACACTGTTGCAACCGCTTGAACAACTTGGTCGTAGCAGGCTGGATTGGAGCATCGTAAAGAACAACGACTTCGTTTGGACGATCTGGAAGAGAAAGAATTTCTTCCCTCCTCTCTGCGGATACTCCAACAACCTTAGAATCCAAAGTCTGCTCCAGTCTAAGCATTGCAGAATCAAAAGGAAATCCGCGATCGGCAGGAAGCGTGGCGAGGGCGAAGACACGAGGACGGGAAAGAGGGTCTGTAATGCGATAAAAGTCATTCATAACCTGAATAAGGGGAAGAAAAGCATTTGAGTCCTGATCCTGGATATCCTGGGCATTGCTAATAATCAGAACATGGAATTGGGTAATGGCGAGGGTGCCTTTGAAGAGAGAGTGCAGCAAGAACTGCTTGGAGAGCGATCAGAAGCATAAACACGAGCATATCACTTGCTCACAGTTGAAGGGACTACCACGACATCTTGCTGTAGGAGAATTGGCCAAGGATCTCCATGTTGATGACTTGCGCTATATTTTCCGATGAGGAAATGGGGCATCTCGACTTCGATTTTAGCTGAGTACTTGTCGACCGACAGTTCATCGCTGGAACACATGTTAAGCACAGCTCAGTAAAACAACGCAATGCGCGGACTCCACTAATAATAACGCCGTTCGATGACGCGTGGACACCAGATTCCGTCGACTTCGCTCATTCTCTATCGCCCATACGAGAAATTGAACCACGATACTGAACGCAGCTGGAAGGGTAATGAGTCAATCTGCAGATATCGAAAAGATTCGGGCTTGCACTTCTTAGCGGAGGAAGGGCAACAATAACTACAGAGTAATGTAAGTATATAGGCATAATAAGAAAGACCCTAATTCACTGTTTTCGTGCTTTGCCTGTTCCAGAACTTGCTCTCTGAACGCAGAGATGGAACGTGGAAGCAAAGATTCAACCTCGTCGGCGTCGTTGATTTCTGGAAGGTGGTTTCCTAACGAACCAGAAACCGGTTGTTGATGTCGTCTGGGCTTCTTATGAGGTTGATCGTTTATGAGATCTTCCAACTGTCCGCTCGTCCTGGAGCGCTTGATCCCGGAGTTCTCTAGAGGCAATGCAGAAGATGCGCTACTGCTGGGTCCACCCAAAATGTCTGCCTCGTCGTTATCTCGCATAGGACGGGGGTCATCTGGGCCCTTCCATGTCCTTTTCCATATCTTCAACATGAAGGACAACGAAGAGAAACAACGAACAACATGTATGGTGTGACACAAGCTTACCCGTGACATACTTTCGACATTCTTTCGACAACAAGTTGGCCGCCGCCTTGCCATTAACAATACACCTCCCATGTATTCATAAAGGCCGTCCGAACTGACTGTTCATCATCTCTTTCAAATGTTTTATAATAATGCTCCAGTCGTACATGCAATTGGAAGCTCGCCTGACACCAACCAAGGGTTGCTACGTGTTCCGACTCCAAGGCGGCGGGTTATCTCAGAGCCTTGCCTTCCCGAACGTCTTCCATCCAACAGTATGTCTGTCTTTGCCATGCTTGTTATTTTGTTCATCCTTCATCAAGGATTCATGGAACGCGAAGCTACACAATCAGCTCCTAAAGCAGTCCTTCGGCAGTTGCGTCGCAGTCCTACGCCACCATCTCCCGAATCTGATGCTCGGTATGATGAACTACCGCCGCGTACTCGGAGAGCGAGCGTGTCCTCTGTGATATCGTCTTTGTCCCCTAAATCCATCGAATCCCCGACCAAAGATATCAGAACGTCAACTTGGGCTGAGCCACAGGT
Organism: Tricholoma matsutake; assembly: GCA_026075535.2. Classification (NCBI taxonomy): domain Eukaryota; kingdom Fungi; phylum Basidiomycota; class Agaricomycetes; order Agaricales; family Tricholomataceae; genus Tricholoma; species Tricholoma matsutake. Next base: position 6,179,697 of record AP026543.1, on the reverse strand, counting down.
TAGTCTTTCGATTGTCCGTGACGTGTGTCTGGACCATTGTTCTCGTTAGCCATTTGAGGTGCTCCGTGCAATTGAACGCAAGGATATTGTATATCTGATGGAGATTCGTGACCGATCTTTCCCCGTAAGTGTGACCGAACTCAGTCTATATCTCTTTTAATTACTAGGTTAGCTCCTCCTTCGGAAGACCGGTGATGCCACTCCTCTCCTGCATGCAATGCGAATAGGGCAGTCGCACAGGGATGTCGCGATCGTTTTGTTGGGTGCCTTTTCACGCTGGATAAACCATCTTGGTGACGATGATATCCCCACATCGCGTACGAAGGTAATTCTAAAGGCTCTTAGTGCGTTTCTCTACATTTCCTTTCCTTGAGCCTCGAACGCCTCCAAATACTAGGGACTAATCTCAAGCTTGCAATCGACTTTGGGCTGGCAAAATCACAAAGCGATCTTACTGCCTCGTTCTTGCAGACCCTTATCATGAGCGAAGGTGACAAGTGGGTCTGGGCACAAGCTTCGACTGTTACAAGAGCTTTGAGTGCTGGTACAGCTGGTCAACCTGTGAATACAGCCGAATCTGCCGTTCGCAAATTCGCTACCAAAGAGTTGGGGAAGGCCCATCTTATCGCCACACTTGAAGATTAGTACGTTGAAAGTATTACCTTGATGAAAATGTTTATTGAAGGTCTGCAAATAGTGTGGCCAACGCAACCGTGTTTGTTGATTTATCAGACTTCAGACCGTTATATATTGACGACTTCTTCATAGGGATTTGTTGATGCTAGGTGCTTGGTCCGGCGCATTGGAATCGGTACACGGCGACGCAATACCCGTATGTATCGTTATCTTCTAGGCACTGAATCACTCACAGCCAAACCTACTCGCTGCTCACAGTCGTATTATTTTGCCCGTGATGATCGTCTCTACAAAGCTTTCGTTGAAAATTTAGACAAATACAAGATCGCCATTCAACACTCATTGACTCGGCGGTTGAAATGGCAACTGAGAGTTCTCAGAAGCGTCTTGGAGGGAAGAACGACAACGTATCGGGTGAGCTTGGCCGCTAAAAGTTTTCATGGCATTCTCATGCGCTTTCAGAGGAAAGTAGAGCTGTTAGCAAGTCAACTGGATGAAGGTGCTGGGGTGTAACAGATCGTCTTATGGTGTATTTTGTTTGCATTGTATCAGACACATTTGCATTTGTACTAACACTCACAGGAATTAACCCTTCGGATTCAGGATCGGGAATACGTTCCGACCCTACCATACTCTCCCTTGCATGCACAATCAATCACACTCCTTGGGACCATGTCCTACCATTGTTCGTATGTTGTCCTTTTAGATTTGCTCGTAAAAGGTGCCCTGCTGGTTTAAGACTACTCCCGGCAGCGGCGTATTATCGAGCATACATTAATTCATTGTGAACTCTTTGAATCCCAACAAATCATGCAGTCAGAGGGCATCTCTTATGCTTACCTTCGGCCTGCGTGACCTTGGAGAGTCCTTCCAACGCCCTGATGAGGCGACATTTTTCCTTGACCATATACTTTGTGTGTATATTCCCTTGAAGGCACCAATTCGAATATTGAAAGTGGATAGAAGTAATATAATATCATTTCCACGTGCTCCTCGTAACTCACGCAAGTACTACAATATTAAGTGAAGCCCCTTCCACCACACATAACAACCGACTGTCGTCAAGCTGAGGACAGCAGGGCCCAAATTAAGTTGAACGATGGTGTAAACCCATACTGTTGCCAAAGCAGGACACTATATCCCTAGATATTAGTCCTCGGAGGAGCCCACATAAACAGTCGTTACCTGGCGCATATTCACCAACCACGACCCAAGGCTCAACAGGTATATCATTCTACCACCAACAATGGTTGACAACGCAAACAGAAACATTTGCATCCTCCTGTCAGTCTTATATCGGGTAGCTAAAACGCAAGATTAATCTATCCAAATGCAGGCTGTAGGAAACCTACTGTAAAATATGAAAATGGAGAGAACTTTGGCAAACATGAATTATGCAGGAACGCATAAAGATTCAATGCACATACTAGGAACACCTGGAGCCATCCTATCCACTAGAGCTTGAAAAGACGGTTGTTTCCCGTACTGATAATGGATTAAACTGCTCTGCCAGAAAACCTCCGTCAACGTTGATTCACAAGGAGAAAGCGGCACAAACATCTCCATCATAAGTAATAGAGAAGAAAAGGGGATAATCAGAATGACTGCGCCAAATATTTCTTCGGCAAGAGGGTCCTCGTCAATGGTAACCTGTTTCCTGGGTATACTGGAGATCTGTCCTAAGATACCCGACTCATCGACAAGACGCCACTGTTCTTCCTCCGGAATTTCGTTCGCTGCTTGATCCAGATTATCGGCAGAGTTGTTGGGTTTAACTTTCACCTCACGATGGCCCAACATACTACGAAGACAAGCGTTATGTATATTGTCACAAACAAACCGTCACAAAGTTTACGCTGACAATAATGACATGGCTCCAACCAGAACATGGGAGACGCTAAGGAAGATGAACTGCTCAACATCCTCCAGGCTCACGGCGAACAGTTCCTAGGTTCTTTTTCGCTGCCCGAACAAATGTTCAACTCCCGAAAGCGCAAAGGAAGCCCGGAAGTTATTTCTGCCCGAAAGAAGTCTTGGTGGTCTGCTGTGGACGAAAGAGAAAACAACGAAGTAGACGACGAGGAAGAATGGGGAGGAATCATCGAGCACTCTGCTGCAGATGGCAATGAAGATTTTGACGTTCAGCCAGATGTTGAACCTCGTATGTCATTGTGCTTCGGTGCACTCTTTAAGCACTACACTAACAGCATGTAGATCTCGAAAATTACGGCTTCAGAGCTGAAAGTGGCACAACGGAAGGAGAGAATGTCGTGATTTTCGACGATCTTTCGAGCAACGGCGAAATTTCCAACCTTACATCGAAAGCCGTTATGAAAGCGTTCATGGTGAGCATGAGTGGAATCTCTGAAACAATGCTACGGATAGGTAATTAATTGTGATAGTCATCTAAAATCTCAAAGCTTCGGCAAGGCCTCCCTAGCCTTTCAAAACCAGAGGTAGCGGAAGCGGATGCTAACGATGAACGGTATGTGTGTTCATACTATTCAGCTATACCTCTCCTGAACGATAGCGATTAGTTCTCACGCTCAGAACGATGTACTCCTCCATCGCCTTGTCCATACAGAATTGTTATCTGGTTCCTCAAATCCAATGCTCAATCTATCGGCTGCACAACGTCGGAAAGCTTTGGCTGCGCGCGTTTTGGAATTATCAGGTGGCGCGAGGCTTGGAAAAGGCGAAAGGTATATAGTCGAGAAAGAGAGAAAGAAGGCAGCCAAGCACGTGCGTGAAGGACTCCTTGAAAAACAAAAGGCGAGGGAGAAACAAGAACTCGAAGAGGTCAGTATCCAAGTTATAAAACATGTTTGGCATTGGTTGATTCACATTGCACAAAGGCTAAAAATTTAGGGAACTATCATCCTACAATCAAAAAACTCTTCAAACCTTCAACTGGTCCTACCAATGCAAAGAGAGATAGAGGCCTGAAACTGGGAGTAGGAAAGTTCAGTGGTGGACTTCTGAAACTCAGCCCAAAAGAAGTCAGCCGAGCAGAGAGTGGCCAAAGAGAACGGAGCAGTAATCGTGGCCGGCATAGGAGAGGGGGGAGAGGCTAGCTGGTGGTTACTTCTTTTGTTTAAGAGGCAAGTGCTTTGCCGTGTGTCCAGGCTTGGAATTAGCTTCCATGTAACGCATTCTATGGAATACCCACTTGTTGGGCCGTGGTTGGGCCTCTTGGTATGGTAAATATCTCATGTAAATGCCAGGCATCTGAAACACTGGAATCTCGCCTGCCACGATAGGAAACTATCAGCGTAGAGCAATACAGAGACCCTAAGTAGCTCATGCGGGTTTTTGGGTGCTGGGGCGCACTCATGAAGGTCTGGCTTGTGGGATAACTTGCAAAGCACAAGTATAAATAGAACGATTTATCTTCTTCATCACTGCTAGAGCTCATTGCCGTACTCGTCCTGTATGATGATTGTGCCGGGGTTTGTGTATTGACTCATACGTTCATGCGCGAATGAAGCTTCGGCTAAGGTGTGTAGTAGTTCTTACCTGGTCATCTCGTTCAAATCCAAACATCTGGGAACAGTAATGTCATAATCATTTTACATAAATCTAAATCTCCTGATCCTGGGTTACTTCTTGTTCGATCGACTCTTCCAGCAGTGAGTCTGAAAGTGGCCTCGAGACCATTTTAGGTGCCTGCCTGTGAAGGCCTTCGAATGAGGTATTTAAGTACTTCGAGCCTCGAGGGGAAGTCGGCCTGAGCGTAAAGCCAAGGGATAACCAGTGATCTTGTTGCCAAAAATTGTTTCTCTGACTGTACCTTTGATCTGCTCTCTGAGGACGGAAGATCTTAGCTGTCCAATATTGGAATCGTCACCCCCCCACGGTTGAAATTTTTATCCTACGCATTCAACTTGAATCGACTGGCTCCAGCTGGATATCAAACTATTTCCTTGTCCGAGGCTCCCTGAACATGTTGCAGATGATATCGTTTGCCCCCCTTCAAACTGTTCTGTTGTAGCAATATCTCCCCTGTGTAAGTTTTATGTGAGGATATCGGAGCGCATACTACCCGAAAACATATAATTCAAGACTTCTTATTCACAAGCGATGTTTATCAATAACACACGAGGGAACGTAATGCTGACCAGCGTAGTACAAAACATGCAGACAATGTCCTACTACGATAGATCGTCCGAATGGTCTCCAGAACCAGCTCAAACCTATCCTGTAGCACAAATTACATTTCCTGTACTTGACCTTCACTCCACTGCAGTTGCCGAACATGAATCAACGCTTGTGTGACTTTATTGATTGCGTCTGCAGTCGATCCGATAGAGATCGTATCTAGAGAAGCTCGTGTGCTGGAGAGGGTTGCTAACCGCACCGACAACCTACGTAGTGTAGATTGCAAAGCATTTGCTGACTCCGCTAACGCCTGGAGCGTAGCACCAGATTGGATCTACAACGGCCGTCACCAACCAGATTCTGTATCACAACCAGAACTCACCGAACCGTCACCACTTGAATGCAAGGGCACCGAGTGCAGAGTAGCCTGGTTTGACGGGATAAGCCCGCGATTTCGTTCAAGTATAAAATTGAAATTCACATCATTTAAGGCGGGCGCCTCTTGCGAAGACAATTTGGTTTTAGAAGCCTAGACAGAGTCAAACAACGATCAACGGCCGAAGTAAAATAGCATCCGATGACATCCTTACGTGAGGAGGTATTGTTTCCTCCTGCACATGTGCCTTGCCCGTCTGGCGAGAATTAGGCAGATTTGGAGTCTCATTAACGGCGGGGTCTGAGTGCGCTGGGACCAAATGTTCTCGACCAGCCCAATCTACTTCAGTGACATAGACCGTTCCACAAATTACGCACTCCTTGAGGTTCGTTAAAGACGGCAAGACGGATATTGGATACATCACAGACCTTTCTGGGATCTTTTCCACCCCCGACCTTGGGAGGCCGAACCAAAGGCACACCATAACATCTCGTATTTGGGCATTCGTCACCCAGCATAGCCCACCCTTTGAGAAGGCGTTTTCCAATTTCAGACGAGGCCCTATCTGATTGTTCACGACGATGTTGAGATTCCTGGGTTTCAACAGGGGGTGCAAACACCGGAGAGCTAAGTGCGCTAGGTACATCGGTTGGTGGAGTCGAGGAGCGGGAGATGTGTGAAATTGATGTAGTGGACGAATCAGAGACGCTAGCGGCGGGCTTGGCTTGAAGTCCTGATATACACTGATCAATGACTCGTTCGCTGGCATTAGAAGAAAAAAGGAGACGCGCCACCAGGTATTTCATTGCAATTAACACAAAACTCGGTAACGGGTAATCTACCACTCGGTGAGTGCATCATGGGCACAGAGCACCCAGGACTTGGACAAGAATGATCTGTCAACACCTATGAACTTGAGCGATTAGGATAGTGGTGTATCATATATCAAACTTCAGAAAGGCTAACCCATCCTTGCAGCATGTATTGACCTAGTCTGGATACATTAGTCATAGTAATTGGACTTGGATTAAGAAGTATTTAGCATGATCCATCATCAATAAGTAAAGGAGGATGGTCAGGTGACAGGCCACATTTGGGGTCGTGAGACTTTTTTTGGCAGACTGGGAATTTCAACTTTTCGTGGGAGTTTTTTGGGGGATGGGAATTTTGGGATGTGGGAACTTTTCACTGTATTACCTCAGCATCATTGCCAGCTCATCACCTGCCTTCTTTGCTATATACAACACTCTTTGCCTCACTACTCTGTCTCTCTTTCTTGGGCTCTTTTCCAGTGGGGGTGCTGTTGCATTCTTGGGGAATCAGTAGTTCAAGGTGAAGCTCTGTGAAGTCCTACCTCCCTGGCTTCTCTTTTTTCAACAAAAGGAGTGTCTGCCGGTTGCTTTTGGACCTCTCTCAGGGCACAGTGTGCAGGGAGATTGGGCTGGTGGGTTTGCAGTTGCCTCCCCTTCCATTTTTGGAAGTCGCTCCACTTGCAACTGCCACTGTTAGCACCGATTTCACTGCTTCCTGCAAGGATCTCCCATCTCTGCTGCTGTAAAAGTGGTCCCCCCTCCTCTTACCTTTTCCTTGGCTGTTGATTGTGCTGTGTGCTATCATGTACATATATATATATATGTGACTTTTTTGTCTCACTTCTCACATTTTCCAGGGATCCATCTCCCCCCAACACTCCTCGACGGGTCCAAGCTGCAGCACAGCAAATGGAAAGGGACCAAAGGACTCTGGAGAGTCCTGCTTGCCATCGAACTCCACATCATGTTCACATGATGCGCATTACCCAACCTGCACTGCCACTGCCACTGCCTAATGCTCACTTGGATATCCACAATGATGATCCTTTTGCTGCTCCTCCACCACCTCCTCAGTATCACCATCTTCCTCCTCATCTGGCACAGCAGCTAGCTGCACTTCCTCCTCTTCTACAGCAAGGTAGAGGTAGAGGAAGAGGAAGAGGAAGAGGCAGAGGTAGGGGCAGAGGTCTTCCAATGGTCCCACTTCCTCCACTTGCTCCTCCTCCTGTTTTTGTAGCTGTCCCTATTATTCCTGCTGCTGCTCCTGTTTTTGATCCTCCACTAGCTGCTGCTCCTGTTCCTGCTCCTCCCATTCCTGTGGTTGATGTGCCTTTGCCACCTGTATGCTGTTTTCAATACAACAACGTTAACAACTAATATATTGTTTGTAGCCTGCTCTGCCTTTGGTCTGGGCTCCTCCTGTGTTTGCTCCTCCTGTTGCTCCTCCTATCATTCCTGCTCCTCCTGTTCCTGTGGTTGATGTGGCTGCTTTTGTTGCTGCTCCTATCATTCCTCCTCCTCCACCTGTATGTAGAATCTAATATTGCTATGTCATGATGTTGATAACTAATCTATTGTTTGTAGCCTGCACTTCCATTTGTTTTTGCTCCACCTGTTCCTGCTCCACCTGTTCCTGCTCCTTCAGTTCCTGTGGCTCATGCTCAACCTCCTGCTTTTGCTCCTCCTGCTCCTGCTCCTGCTCCTCCTGTTCCTGTGGTTAATGGTCCTCCTCTTGGGATTATAGATCATATTCCAGTAAGTACATAGCTGCAATATACTTTCAATTGGAGAATTCTAATAACACTTATGTATTTAGTTTGCTCCACCTCCACCTCCAGATCCTCAGCAAATGATGATTCAACTGCTGCCTCCACCTCCACTGGCATTGCCTCCACCTCCACTGGCATTGCCTCCACCTCCACTGGCATTGCCTCCACCTCCACTGGCATTGCCTCCACCTCCACTGGCATTGCCTCCACCTCCACTGGCATTGCCTCCACCTCCACTGGCATTGCCTCCACCTCCACTGGCATTGCCTCCACCTCCACTGGCATTGCCTCCACCTCCACTGGCATTGCCTCCACCTCCACTGGCATTGCCTCCACCTCCACTGGCATTGCCTCCACCTCCACTGGCATTGCCTCCACCTCCACTGGCATTGCCTCCACCTCCACTGGCATTGCCTCCACCTCCACTGGCATTGCCTCCACCTCCACTGGCATTGCCTCCACCTCCACTGGCATTGCCTCCACCTCCTATGCCCCTGCCTCCTGCACGACAGCCTTTTAGTCCTGACTGGCCTGTTCATTATATGGGAAGAATGGATGTTCAATGTCCTCATTGCCATGCTTTGCACTGGATGGCTGAGCGTTTGACTGCATCTTCAAATGCAAATCCAAGATTTGGCACATGCTGCTTAAGTGGAAAGATTGTCTTGCCACCTCTTCATGCTGTTCCTCCTGAGCTTCTTCAGTTGCTTACCACTCAAGACTACATCGGCAAATCATTTCGTGACCACATTCGCACTTACAACAATGCTCTTGCCATGACTTCTATTGGTCGCAAAGTGGATGAGTCTGTCAATGCTGGTGAAGAGGCTGTCAACGACGGTGTGGGTCCTTACATCTTCAAGTTGCATGGAGAGCTATCTCACAAGGCCGGTTCTCTGCTTCCACCCGATGGTCAACCTCCTGTATATGCTCAGCTGTACATTTATGATCCTGCTGATGCTGTCAATTTCCAGATGGCCAATGCCTGGAATAGCCAGCTCGATCACCACACTTTAGTCACTCTCCAGGACATGCTTCACCGCCACCATCCAGCTGTTCAGATGTACAGGCAGGCCCATGAGCTCACCAGGAACATGCCTCCAGAACAGCAGTGCAAGATAGCTTTGTGTTTTGATCAGAGCTGCGACCATCACCACTACAATCTTCCTGATGCTACCAACAATGAGATTGCCATTATTCTTCCAGGAGATGGCGATCAGCCAGAGAGCACACGTGACATCATTCTCTATTGCAGGCATGGCCCCCCCCTTCAGCGCATTACTGATCTGCATCCACTCTATCCTGCACTTCACTACGTTTTGTTGTTTCCCACTGGCCAGCTTCAATGGCATCCTCACATCGAATATGCAGCAGTCAATGCCAACAATCAAGATGAGAGTGCTAATAGATGCAGATATATTTCCAAATCAGAGTTCTACCGCTATTGCCTTCATGTTCGACCACCTGCTGTAGAACCTCAGCACATCTTCTTGAGTGGAAAGCTCTTTCAGGAGTTCATTTGTGATGGGTGGGCAACATCAGAGCAGGAACAGTTGCGCTTCATCATGATGAATCAGGACACCATTCGTGGTGAAGTCTACATTGGCTTGGCAGATGCTGTAGCCGCAAATGTGGATGCAGACACAGAGTCCCTTGGTCAAAGGATCATCCTCCCTTCTTCTTTTGCAGGAAGCACACGTCATATGCAGCAGCTTCTTCAGGATTCATTGGCTATCAATCACCACTTCAAGGGTGGTGATCTCTTTCTGACCATGATTGCAAACCCAGCTTGGCCAGAGATCCAGGATGAGCTCAAGCCAGGTCAGACTGCTGCCGATCGCCCTGACTTGGTTGTTCATGCATTCTATGCAAAGCAGAAGCAGATCATCAAGGACATCGAGGCTGGCATGTTTGGCAAGGCACTCTCTTATGTGTTTGTCATCAAGTTTCAGAAACGTGGCCTCCCTCACATGCACTGCATCATCTTTCTCGATGGGGACTCCAAGCTTCGCACACCTGAGCAGATAGACAGCCTCATGTGCTCAGAGTTTCCCGAGGACAATCCTGAGCTGCTCGAGTTGGTCAAGAAGTTCATGGTCCATAATCCCTGTGGTGCAGAGAACCCTAGAGCTCCTTGCATGGTCAATGGACAGTGCTCCAAAGGTTTCCCTAAGCCATTCAGAGATCACACAACCATCTCTGAAGATGCCTATGCTGCAACCAGGCATCGAGACACTGGACAGACTCATGAGGTTCGGGGAAAGCAGGTCGACAATCACTGGGTCGTCACTTATTCACCCTATCTCCTCTGGAAGTACCATTGCCATATCAACATTGAGTCCATTGCCTCCATCAAAGCTGTCAAGTACATCTACAAATATGTGTACAAGGGACATGATCGCATCACAATGCAGTTTGGCACTTGCAACGATGAAGTCAAGCAGTATCTGGATGCTCGCTATATTTCTGCCTGCGAGAGCATTTGGCGCCTCTTTCATTTGCCTATGCACTCTGCTTCTCCCAATGTCGTCCGACTTCAGGTCCACCTCCCTGGCCAGCAGTATGTCACTTGGAATCAGAATGGCCAGCAGTCTATCCAGGAGGTCATCCAGCATGCTGCAGAGCGTGACACCACTCTCACTGGCTATTTCAAAGCCAATCAGCAGTATCCAGAGCTCGCACAGGATGTTCTCTATCAGGACTTTCCCTCTAAATTTGTGTGGGATCATAAAGGCCACAAGTGGAAGCCCAGACAGAGAGGATTCACTATCAGAAGGATGTACTACACTCAGCCTACTGCAGGTGAATGCTTCTACCTCAGGCTTCTTCTGACAGTGGTCAAGGGTGCAACATCATATGAAGATCTTCGCACTTTTCAGGGCAATGTCACTCCCTCATTCAGAGAGGCATGTCTGGCATGTGGCCTTTTGGAGAATGACCAAGAGTGGCTGCAGTGTTTGGAGGAAGCAAAGTCAATAGCAACAGGTCATCAGCTCCGCCAACTCTTTGTCACTATTCTTCGTGACTGTGCACCCTCTGATCCTGTCCAGCTTTGGAACACATACTGGCCTCACATCTGTGATGACCTGCGCTATCAGCTCCAGCACAACAATATCCGTGTCAACCCTACCGATGAAGATGTGCAGGATTATGGCCTCTACTTGATCAACCAGCTTCTCTTATCCTCTGGCAAATCTCTCAGCAAGGATTGGCCATACATGCCTCAGATCACTCAGAATTGGGAAGCCAACCTTGGAAACCGCTTGGTCGCAGAGCAGTGCAGATACGATGTTGTCGAGCAGGCTGAGCTGGCTGCACAGAATATTGACACTTTCAATCCAGACCAGAGAGCTGTCTTTGACAAGATCATCCATGCAGTCAACAACAGGACTGGCCAGACATTCTTCCTCCATGGTCCCAGTGGCACAGGAAAGACCTATGTCTACAACACTCTCTGCCATCAGCTTTGTTCTCAGAAAAAGATTGTTCTCTGTATAGCATCATCTGGAATTGCTGCACTCTTGCTCAAAGGGGGCTCCACTTCTCATTCATGTCTCCAGATACCTCTCATAATCAATGAGTCATCCACCTGCTCTATCTCCAGAGGTTCAATATGGGCAAAGCTGTTGCAGGAGACTGATCTGATCATTTGGGATGAGGCACTCATGCAGCATCGTCATCTCCATGAAGCTGTCAACTGCACTCTCAAAGACATCCTCCAATCTGATCAACCCTTTGGTGGCATTCCTGTGGTTTTTGGAGGTGACTTTCACCAGATCCTGCCTGTTATCGAGAGGGGTTCACGACCTCAGATTGTTGGTGCTTCCTTGCAGCACTCTGTTCTTTGGCAGCACATCAAGGTTCTTCATCTCAAAATAAACATGCGTTTGAACACAGATGATCTTCAAGAGCAAGAGTTTGCAAAGTGGCAGTTGGAGGTTGGAAAAGGTGGTCATACAGATGAAGGTGCCAACATCGAGCTTCCTGATCATTTCAAATGTCCTGAAAACACTCTGGCTTCCCTCATTGACTCCATCTATCCTGGCATCTATGACCATGCTCAGCATCCTGATCAATACTTCTCAGAGCGCATTGTCCTGGCAAGCAAAAATGATAATGTCGATGAGTTGAACCATTACATTCTTCAGAGGTTCCCTGGAGAGGAGCGAGTGTTTCACAGTGCCAACTCTATTGAAAACAGCGATCTTCTCTATCCACCAGAATACCTCAACTCAATCAACTGCTCAGGTCTACCTTTGGCACAATTGGCACTAAAGGTCAGATGCCCTGTGATGGTTCTTCAGAACCTGAATATTTCTGGAGGGGTCTGCAATGGTTCTCGAGGCATTTTGACTTGCATTCGCAACAGAGTGTTGGAGGTTCGCTTGATTACTGGAGATCATGCTAGAGAGAAGGTCTTTATTCCAAGGATGCGACTGCAGCCAATTGAGGGACAACTTCCTTTCACACTCTCTCAACTCCAGTTTCCTGTTTGACTCTGCTTTTCAATGTCAATCAACAAATCACAAGGGCAGTCAGTGCAGCATGTGGGTTTGGATTTCAGGAGTCCAGTGTTCACACATGGGCAGTTCTATGTGGCAGTATCATGGGTGAGGTCTGTGCACAACATCAAGGCAATATGGCCAAGTGACAGTGAAAGTGCAACAACAAAAAATATTGTTTATAATGAAGTACTATTAGATTAATGTATATAGAAAATGTATATAATGTATATAAAAACTTAACTATATAGAAAATGTATATAATGTATATAAAAACTTAACTAAAAAACTTAACGCGTGCTGGAGGCACTTCCTAAACTTGTAAGTAAGTAAAGGAGGATGGTCATGTGAATGCCTTTTTTGGAGTTGTGTGACTTTTTTCAGGACCGTGAGGCCTGGTACCAATCCGGATGGATTTTGTGAAAAATTTGAAAATGGCTAGGTGTGAATCCAGACAAAATCAAAGAATTTTTTGAAAAGGCTGGGTCCATCTGTCCAGACGAAAATAATTTTTTGGCATATGGCCAGGTTCACCATCTGGACATAAGTCAGTTGTGGTATATTGGTTTGGTGCGACCTCATTGCATATTGTATTTTTTTGCAATTCTGCTCTTCATTGGATTTGTAAGTTATTTGAAAAATTTGCTGAGGCAAATCAAAATCAGCGACTGTATCTAAGATAGATCTTGTTCAGAACAAATGTGATCACGTGAAATGTGTGACATTTGAATAGACTTCTGCTAAATTCACTTCACAGCACATTTAAAAAAAATCCATTTCCACAAAGCTATTTAAATCATATATGTCCAGGTTATATTGTTTTTACAATAGGAGAAACTTGACTGTAGAAGTTGCCATTAGGTTTCTGGAAGCGGGAACTTGACATTGTGACTACATGGTCACAGCATCCAGATTCAGCACTTGCAAACCTAATGACTTCTCATCCTCAACACCTTTGGAGAATGTAAAGTAACAGATCATTAATAAAAATGATTTTCAACAACTCTGTGCAGCCAGAAGTTTTAAAAGTGTCATCAAAATGACTGCCAACTATGATCTAGTCCAATGTCACACATTTCACATGATCACATTTGTTCTGAATGAGATCTATCTTATCATCTATCCAGCAACACATAAGCCTGTCAAAGTTCTCATTCCCCATTAAGCAATCACATCTCTTATTATGGATGGCCCTGGCTCACTCCTTGAGCTTGATGATGATGTACCTTTCATCCAAAGCAAATGGATTGGACAAAGGAAACAATACACCAATGTTCCTGCCTTTGTCTGATGGGAGGAAGAAAAAGACATGAAAATTCCCCTTGACTTCCTCCAGAGCACAAATTTGCCAGAACCCACACTCTCAGTCAATGAATTTCTCACCTGCGAGCTCCCCCAAATTTCATCAGAGATCATCTTGAATAAAGTTGCAAGGTAGTTCAGCAAGGACCCTCCCAGCACTTTGGACACACAAACCTTGCTTCAATGGTCCATTCCATCACCTGCATTCCTTATTCAGCTCGAAGATGCTGCTGGTCAGGCATGGTTAGATGGTGCAAAATCTGTCATTGATGTTGAAATTAATCCCAGTGATGCATGCTGTATACATGAGGCAATACATGCAGCATATGCATGTTACTGCACTTACTGCGCATACATGCGGTAAACACATTCCTGAGTCATGTGACATCCTTATTATTATGTATATAAGGAGAACCTGTACCGTAGTAGGAATACAGTGTTCTTACCTCTGCTAACCCTAGCTGTAAGTCTAAGTAAACCCCAGGTAGGTTGTAAGGAACGTGTTGTCTCTTCCACTGTGCAGCATATATAGTCTGCTCCAACAGGTTATGGGCCCTGCTGGGCACGTCACGAACACGCCTTAATTGGCTGCGAATGACGTTGACTTCATCGTCTCCAAATTATAACCTTGCGCTCTTCGTGAGCTGCATTGCGCTCCCTGCAAGCTGCACATAAAACCTAGGTTGACTAGGGTTAACCACTCTGAAGGAGTGTTTTCTCCTGAGAACGTTAAATGTGTTTTATTGAGTAAAAAGACTGATTGAGCGCTTTTAACAGCTGCCACCACAAAATCATGTCTTCAACTCTTGAGAAACTCGTTCAAACTTTTGACGGATCAAATTACATTCAATGGGCCGACTCAATGAAGGCATGGCTCAGGTCTCAGGGCCTCTGGCAAATAACTAGCGGGGCGGAGCAAAAACCGCCCCCGGCGCCTCCCTTGATGGCGACGAACGCTACTTTGGTAGCGGATGCTAATGCCAAGCTCCAGACCTGGAGCAACAAAAATGACCAGGCCATTGGTAGCCTAGTGCTCCGCCTGGCCCCCTCCATTTGGCAGCGTGCCAACTCAAAGGACACTGCTGAGGAGGTGTGGGATCTCATCCGCACCGATTATGGTGTGGACGGCCCCTCCCAAGTCTTCGCAGACTTTAGGTCTGCAATAGCAATCAAGATCCCAGCTGCGAACCCCGCACCGGAGATTGCTAGAATGGCAGACAAATTTGAGCGCCTTACGGCTGCTAACGTCGCCATCCCCGAGCTAGTGCAAGCAATGATTCTACTTGCTGCGATGCTGCACAAGTACGATTCCTTGTCCGCAACGGTCCTTAACACGACCGCTACTAGCGCCTTGACATTTAAACATGTCAAGGACTCCATTGTCGCTGAAGCCTCAAGGCGCACAGCAGTAGGAAAGCCCACTGGCCAGCCTCAGGCCAACAAACTTTCTGCTGTTAAGCGCAAAGGGGGAAACCCCAAATGGCAGCCCAAAGAAGGGCAAAACAGCAATGGAGACTCGTCCCGAAAGCATGGACGACGTGGGGACAGAAAGACTAAGGAGGAGAAGCCGAAGGATAAACATACCCACCTTGCCTCCAAAGCCTATACCACCATAAATGGTAATGGCACCATCATACCGCCGATGCTGCTTATACAGCGCATCGAAAGACGCGAACACACTCCCACAAGGGATCCTCGCCGCCGACCGCCTGCACAGGCATATACGGGCGCGGCCTCTACCTCTCGTTCGGTTTATGCCGAATATCAGCAAGCTCGAGACACCCTCGAGCAAATGCAACTTCCGCGCAGCGCGAAAAATCTGCGACCGCTGGAAGAGCACCTGACGGTGCGAGAAGGAAAGAGAAGAAGGATAGAACCAGAACCCGAGTCTAGGATCGAGGAGGTAGAAGACGATACCGTCTCCCTCGGATCTGAACCTCCGGTGTCTGATGAGGAAGTGTGGAAAGCCATCGACAAAATGCTTGTCGATGAACCCCTTGATACAGGGGCGTATGATGACAGGTCAGTCCTTTTCCCTGCCACAAGCACTAAGATTAATATTCCTATGAATACAGCGAACTTTTCATGTGAAATTTTACTGCTATTAAATGTATCATGGAATTATTTAGATCTTAATATATGTGCTATGTGTGCAAAGGGAGATTGTAAGAAAGGTGCCGACTGGATCATGGATTCAGGCGCATCAAAACACTTCACTGGTGAAATAAAAGATTTCGCTTCTTATGAGCCTTTACTGAGAAAGGACTCTACCTTGGTCCAAACGGCCACTGGTACTACTCATATAGTAGGAAAAGGAGCAGTCTTCATTAAACACCAGGTAGTATGTCATGGGAAGTCAGAGACACATGAAACATGGTTATACCCCGTCTACTACATACCCGACATTAATACTCGATTGATGTCAATGGGGGTCTTTTTACAAGACGGAAGTGATGTGCGTGGTTCCTCTGCACACATTTCATTTATCGAGCATGGAAACCCAATCATGCATTGTGTCCCTCTAAGGAGGAATGACATGATCTATTGGGCTCGGACTCATATATTGAGCACCAAAAAGGTTAATGTCGCGACCATTTATGTCGCTGACTACTTGACTTGGCATAGGCGACTTGGACACCCATCCAAAGAGGCGCTAGGGAAAATGCCTAAAAGCACCATAAAATTCCCAAGGAATTTAATTATTCCTAAAGACAAAATTATATGTCCAGGGTGTGCAGAAGGGAAAATGACCTCAAAATCTTTTCCCGAGTCAGACTCACGAGCTGACAAATCCTTTGAATTAATACATTCTGACCTAAAGGAACTCCCGGTACTATCGTACCACAAACATAAATACTTCATTGTATTTCTGGATGACAAAATGTCACATATTTGGGTCCAATGGCTCAGAAAGAAATCTGACGCTGCTGCAGTGATTAGACAATTTCAAGCGATGGCTAAAACCCAATATGGCGCTACAATAAAGCGCTGGTGTGTTGATCCAGGGGGGGAGTTCAAGGATTGTGAGCTACAAAAACAGCTCAAGGACTTAGGCATCAAAATAGAGATGTCTGCACCCCACATTCATCAACAGAACGGGTGCGCAGAGCGCGCCATAAGGACAATAATGGAAAAGTCGCAAACCTTGCGATTCACCGCTTGTCTACCACAATCATGGTGGGAATTTTGCATAGAACATGCAACACATTTATACAACCGAACCCCAATAAGGCGCCTGAAATGGCTGACACCTTTTGAGGACCTGACAAAGGTCTGCCCAGATCTAAACAATCTGAAGGTCTTCGGTTGCGGTGCTTATGTCTATCTACCAAAGGAAAAATGTCCAACAACATTATCTCGATCAGAGTTAATGATGTACCTTGGAGTAGAAGATGGCATTAAAGCATATCGTTTCATGCGACAAAATGGCGCAATATTCATTGGTGCCACGGCACTATTTGATGAAACGATGTTCCCATGCTGTCACGGAGCTAAAACTCCTGCCAAGACAGACCTTGGTGATTTTCCACCTCCAGAACCAGAAGATGACGACCACTCATCTGGAATGGATGACAATGACCCTATACTGCCACAAAATCTGCCCCTTCCTCCATCATCAGAAGATGATGATGATTTACCAAGTGAGCAAAAGGCGCATGATGATGCGACTAACGCTCCTCCTCCGCCGCCTCCAGTTAACACTGAGGACTTTCATCCAAGACGTGAAGATCAACAGGAATGGCAGCAATTGCCCTGTCGATCAGGCAGGCAGAGGAAAATCCCAAACCATCCCGGCAATACCTATGGAGAACAGCGACTCCCCTCTGACATAGAGAGAGACATTGCACGTGATCGATATTGGAAGAAGTCTGTGGGTCAAGATTTGGATCATAACCGAACACGACCACGACCTCAACAGCAAGAACCGGTTACTGGACCGAGTTCGGCACCCCACAAGAGTGTGCCCGATTCCAATAATCAAGAACATGATTACCCAATGGGGGAACCGGACAAAGCAGGTTATATTAAAAAGATAACCAAGGAAGGTGGAGATGAGCTTATCCGCTGGCTGTTATCAAAAGCAGTCACACCATCAAGCGGAAAAAGCCTAGTTCCAAACCAATTTCGCAATATTGCGCGCCTACCCCGGCAGCAGCAACTTGAGTGGAAACAGGCTTGTTGTGAAGAGTTAGAGGCTCTTCGCAAGCGACAAGTCTATGATATCGTCGATCTTCCACATGATCGGAAAACGATCAAAAATAGATGGGTTTTCTCCATGAAATCGGACAGAAGAAAACGAGCCAGACTCGTGGCCAAAGGCTTTTCACAAGTCGAAGGCGTTGACTTTGATGAGATTTTCTCACCAGTAGTCCGCTACGAGACCGTACGCCTCATGTTTGCCCTTGCATCTCTAGAAGGCATGTATATGACCGGTCTAGATGTAAAAACCGCATTTTTATATGGCAAACTTGATGAGGAGATCTATATGGATCAACCCGAGGGTTTCAGACTCGAGGGTAAAGAGCGCAAAGTAATGCGCTTACGCCAAGCATTGTATGGCCTTAAACAGGCTTCACTAGCATGGTGGAAAGAGCTAGAGGCATTTATGTGCACCATTGGGTTTGTGCGCGCCAGCTCCGATGCTGGCATCTTCATACACAAGGATCCTAAGACAGGCAGCATCATTATTGCGCTAGTCTATGTTGACGATGGCTTGTTCATGGGCAAGAACAAGAAACTTGTGGATGAAAAGAAGAATGCTTGCCTGAAGCATTGGGAGTGCCGTAGTACTGAAAAAGTCATGGAATTCTTAGGCATGCGCGTCACCCAGACCGCTACAAAAGTCAAACTCGATCAAACAGAATATCTCGCCAAAGTGCTCGAGAGGTTCGAGATGACAAATGCCAAAGTTGCCCCCACTCCGCTCCCGACTGGCTACAAACCGTCGGAGAACACAGCGACGCCAAACGTGGCGCTTAGATTGAAATATCAGTCTGTGATCGGATCTTTATTGTATCTGATGCTCGGAACGCGACCTGATATCGCTTACGCGGTAATCAAGATGTCACAATTCTCGGCTAATCCTAGCCAAGAACATCTAGACAAAGCAATGTACATAACGCGCTATCTGGTGGGAACCCAGAAGTACAGTATAGTCTATGATGGAGAGAAATCCGAGGGGCTGCAGGCCTTCACAGATTCTGATTGGGCAGCTGACACTGTCAAGCGCCGATCTACAATGGGTTACTTTGCTACTCTAGCGAGTGGCATTGTGTGCTGGCAGTCCCGTTTACAAAAAACTGTAGCACTGTCATCCACAGAAGCCGAATATATGGCTCTCTCCGACACTTGTCAGCAGATAGTGTGGATAGAGTCCTTATTCCAGGAACTTGGATATACACTGAAGCGTGTACCAATCTGCGCTGATAATCAGGGATCCATCTTTATTGGATCAAATCCAGTTCAGGAAAGAAGGACCAAACATATAGACATTCGCTACCACTACACCCGCGAATGCATAGAAAATGACAAAGTCACAGTCGTTTTCATTCCTGGAAGTGATAATCCGGCTGACATGTTCACAAAGAACCTTGGCGCCGTCCTATTCAGGAAATTTAGAGACTCTCTCGGAATTACTTTTGAGATTCAAACTTAGCTGCTTAGAGCGCTGTACAGTTTGAGGGGGGGTGTTGAAATTAATCCCAGTGATGCATGCTGTATACATGAGGCAATACATGCAGCATACGCATGTTACTGCGCTTACTGTGCATACATGCGGTAAACACATTCCTGAGTCATGTGATGTCCTTATTATTATGTATATAAGGAGAACCTGTACCGTAGTAGGAATACAGTGTTCTTACCTCTGCTAACCCTAGCTGTAAGTCTAAGCAAACCCCAGGTAGGTTGTAAGGAATGTGTTTGATGGAGCCAATTACCTTCCATTGTGGATCATCATGTTTTGGAGGGAGGCTGAATGGAAGGAAGCCAGAGCTTCCAACACTCAGGGACTCAAGGGCATGAAAACTATAAGGAACTTAATATGATTTGAAGGGGGATTCTAGAATACAGTACAAGTACTCGAAGTATAGACTATATACTATCAGAATAACATGTGATAACTGAGTGGCATGTGATAATGTAATGATGATGTAAGAGGCACTCTTACACTCTCTCATACTCCAAAAAAAAATGACTGGGGGGGGGGGGCAGGTGGCAAGGTAAATGTGGTCGTGGTAACCAAAAATAACTTTACATGTTCACAAGAACATTGAGTCACAGTTGGACAGGTGCGGTGCAGGACCAGGTATAGGCATTGATGGGGCATTGACAAGGACAGACATTGATGAGGACAGGCATTGACCAGGGCAGTGGGTGTTTTCAGGGACAGTGGTGATGGTGCATGGGTCACATGGTGCTGGGGACAGGGACAGTGACATGGTGGGGGTGGCGAAACGATGTGTTTACATGGCACCCAGGGTGAGCTGGGGCAGATTGGCAGTGAGTGGCAGTGAGAGGGGGACGGGGGGTGAACAGGGAGCTTCCATGGGTGTGGACGGCATCGTCAGTGACATGGCATGGGTGCGAGACATGGGGGTTGGCAAAACGGCACCTTTCTGGGGGATTTGGGGTAAGCTGAGTGGATGGGGCAGGTCCTGGGGGTGCTCTCGTGGGTTTAGGTGCATGCTCAGTTGTTTCTCAACTGTGGCTCGTGGTCCTGAGTGGGCCAGAGCAGGGGATATGGCTGTCATCGATGACGTGGCAGGTCTGGTGGGCTCATGGTGGATATGGCTGTCATCGATGATGTGGTGGGTCTGGTGGGCTCACAGTGGATAACGGGGGCAAGGGGGTTGAGCAGGGGGGGACTGGGGTGTGTGGGCAGGCTTCTGGATCATTGTTAGAGACGGTGGGGCTGGCAGGGTGGTTCCATTGAGTAGACGATGCGTTGTGATGAACACGTTTGCTCATCATTTTGCGACTCGGCTTGCTGCACTGTAGACTGTCATTGTCAGCTGCCAGGTGCATGTGTAGCTGTTGAGGTGCTGGGGGTTGGTTTGAGACTGGGGACAGAGCGGTGGTGGTGTTATTTTGATGTTGTGGGCATTGTTGATGGCGGTGGTGACGTGGCAGGGGTGTGGGACATAGGTGGTGGTGAAATGGCTCATTTTTGGCTGAGCTGGGGTGAGCTAGGGTGCATGGGCAGTGAATGGGGGTGTTCCGATGGGATTAGTAGTAGCATATTCCATCGTTTCTGAGATGTGGCCCGTGGTGCAGAGTAGGACAGTGCAGTAGTCTCAGGAGTCGTCAACAGGAGTTGGCGGTGAAACGGGGCAAAATGAGGGGCTCATCAGGGCTCAAGGGGGTGTGCAGGGGATGGCAGGGTGATGTGGGATGCAGAATAGATTGTTGTTGGGGAACATGGGGCTGGTGGGAGTTGCCTGTCGAGCAGACAGTGCATTCAAATGAACGCATGGGTGCGTGAGCGTGTAACACCGTTTCCTGGGCTGTAGACGGGCTCTGTGTGTCATTTAACGCTTGCTGGGGGGTACCTGCAGTGGTGGTGGTTGTCTGGGTGCTAGACGCAGCTGTAGTTGTCGTTTTTGGGCCGGTTGCAGCTGGGTTTGTTGCCGTCATTGGCTGTGATGTGGCAGCGTGATGGTGAGGCTCAGGGCTTGAGAGGAGGGGCTGGGGAGTCTGTAGTAGGGCTGTATGTCGGCTAGCCAGGGTGTGGCGTCATTTTCAAAATGTTTGGGACTGGTTTGGGGTAATGGGAGGGGTGGTGGTGGTGGTTGACAACGACGTTGGCGTCGTTGATGGCATTGTCGACAGGGCTGATGGGGGCTGTGCAGGTTTTGTCAACAGTGTTGTGGCAGATGCCAGGGGTGGCAGTGGAGTGCTGAGGTGCATGGAGGGGTTCAGAGATGCGTCTGGGGGTTCTGTGGAGGTGTGCTGGCCGTGGCTCATCATTTGGTGCTGTTGGTACAGCGGTGTTGGCAGTGCTGGTAGAGGTGGTATAGGTTGTCATTGGGACTGGTGGTGGTTTCCACATGTAAGGTGGGGCCGTTGTGGCCATTGTCAATGGTGTTGGCAGAGAAGCATGGGCAATGGTATGAACTGGAGAACATGATGTGGGAAATGAACGGTTATTGTTAGATGGAATGGTTATCCATAGCAACGAAAAGTCGGTTGGAAGGCTGGCACGATTATGTTTATGTTTGGGTTTAGTTGAGGTAAGAAAGGCAGGTTTTGTGGCACAAAAATCGGTGTCGGATTCATCTCGGGAGAAGGTGAGGGGGTTAGTGTTGGGGGTGTGTAGCAAGGGCCGCAATGGCAAAAAAAAAAAGGGTGTCGGGTGCAAGGGGAAGGTGCCGACAGCAAAAAATGGAGGTTGGGGCGTGTGGTAAGGCTCCTTGGCAACAGAATGGGGGCTGGGGCAGGAGATGGGGAGGTGAACAGGGAGCATGATGGTCGTCATGTCTTTTGAGGATATTTTGGGTGACGCCATGTGGACATGGTAGGGATGGATGGTGATGTAGGCAGCAATGGTGAGCACAGGGGAGAGCTGGGGGCAACAGGGGGGAAATGGAGGCATAGGCAGTGAACCAGGGGTGTCGAAAGGTGTTGATGGCATCGTTAATGATGCGGCGGCGTTGTCAGATGTGGGTGGTGTCAAAATGGTGCTTATCTGGGATGTCTGGGGCAAGCTGGGGGTTTGGGACCGGGACTAGCAGGTGTTTTGTCACCCTGGAGCTTCTCTCAGTGGTCTATAGTGGACCAGAGCAGGGGATATGGTTGACGATGATGAACACATCGATGCAGATGCAGTGGATCATGTAGGCTTGGGGTGGACAGAAGGGGCCCAGGGAATGAGCTGGGGGGTAAGTGGGGGCAAGCAGGGGTGTGTGGGGGATGGTATAGGTCATCGTTGTAGCTGGTGAGGCTGCCCGCATGGTTTCGTCAAGTATACAATGAGTTCAGAGGAGGATCAACCGTCGAGAATGACATGGTAGGGGTGTATAGCGATATGTGGTGTTCGACAGGGGGGGGTGGCAAGAAGAATGCGTTGTTGAATACAAGTTGCGGAAAAGGGGCTTCTGTGCGCGTGGATTGTGTCGTCTGTGATGCGCCAGGGGTGTGAGACATGGGGGGGTGGCAAAATGGCGCATTTATGGGGTACCTGGTGTGAGCTGGGACAGATTGGCACTTGCATCAATGAAGGCTCAGAACATGTGTTCTGATCTAGAGATCACAGCCGGCCGCATATCAGGGGCCAACAATTGTGCTAAGAGAAGACCAGAAAAGGGTATAGAATGCGCAGAAGATGATGTAAGAAAAAGGAGCGAGGCAGTGATGAAAACAATGTTGTGGGAGAACCAAGATGGGGAAAAGGAGTTGGTAAAAGACATTGTGTATATGATTTGACGAGAACCTGAACTGGTTGCTCGATAGGGAAGGGCCAATGTGTTTGTGAACAGGGCAGTGTCCGTGATGCAAGCAATGTCACTGTGGTTCTTGATGTGTTAGATGTTGTGGCGGTTGAACTGTGTCTCTGCAGACCAGGAAACACGATGCAAATAAATTGTCGATGTGAATAAATTGTCATAGATTGAAGCTTGATTTTACACATGGCAGGATGAACAATGGAGTGTGGGTGAGCAAGTGAAAAAAATTGACCGTTTTGGAAATTTCAGGGTCAGTGGGGTAAAGAAAAGATGCGCATCATGAGAGAGTACTAGAGTGTGGATAGTAAGTTCGTTATAAAAAAAAATGGAAGGAAGCTGGAGCTTCCAACACTCAGGGACTCAAGGGCATGGAAACTATAAGGAACTTAATATGATTCGAAGGGGGATTCTAGAATACAGTACAAGTACTCGAAGTATAGACTATATACTATCAGAATAACATGTGATAACTGAGTGGCATGTGATAATGTAATGATGATGTAAGAGGCACTCTTACACTGAAAGGGTTAACAGAATACAGTCAATGTGGAAGCAGAGCATGAAGTGGCTGTCTTACAAAGAGGCTCGGGAGCAGAGAAATGGAAACCAGTTGCACTATCAGGGCCAATTCAAAACATGTGCGAGTTGCTTGGGTCCCTTCAGTAGAATGGGAAAATGGATTACTGCAACCAGATGACCTTGACACCACATCGAGCTTGTGAACCCCTCGCAATTGTAGATCTCCTCAATCCAATTGACAATGGGCTGTACCAGGCCCCCACAACTACTGCTGATGGTAGTTCTGATTCAGACAATATACCTTTGCGACCAAAACCTAAGCCAGCCATGTCTACATCTGAATCAGCTGGCAATGGTCACAAATGCACAAGGGATGACTCTTTGACTGATTTCAACATGGAGTCTAGCGATGGATATGAGTTGAGTACAAATTCTCCCTCCCCCATGGAGGGTAAATGGAGGGCCAAGTATATCAAAGCTGGTGAAGGTACTAGCTGATCAGCCACAGCCTCTTGAGTCAGGCGGGAAAGACTTCACAATGGTACCTTGAAGATTGAAGCATGTAAAATTGAGGCGTGGAAGAAGAAGGTTTTGAAGGATGACCCAAAGGTGGAGTTTGATCCCAAGGACATTTGTTGTGCCCGCCATGCGGGATGTGGAAAGTATGTGAAGATGAAGGACCCATGTGACATTAGACAATGGAAAGATCATATAGAGGCATGCTGTAACAGAAGTACTCTAGTACTTCTGGCACTCAGGTGAGAGGAACAATGCTAAATGGGAAGTTGATATGGATTCAAGAGTGAGTAGTAATCTAAGACATTGTACAAGAATGAATATCCTACAGGCATGTGATTGTGTGTATTAGTAATCATGGTCAAGGCATATGGAAGGTAGTAATGGAAGGTAGTAAGAGAATAAGGGAATTCTCTTACACTTGCACAATCCCCGTTGAAAAGGAGTGTATCATCTAGGTGTTGTGTGATGACTCCCATGTCACAAGTGCTTCCATGTCAATCAGTTCAGATTGGGGCAGCCACAAGTTGTGTTCAGGTCCATACCCTGTCCATGGCACGAGGTATTGGTGACTGCGTTCCCGTGGACGTTTGTCGATGATTCGGTCAATGAAATATTCAGTTGTACCATCTGTCATTACCAAGGGTGGTGGTGGGTGGTGTGCTTGGGATGGGAACATCTCATCATTGTTCGCAATGTTGCGTCTAAGGTGAGAGACATGGAATGTCGGGTGAGCCTTTGATGAGGGTGGTAGTCACAGGGTGTATGCAGAGGATTCAGGATGTGCTCGTAAGACCTCATATGGTCCATCAAATCTTGGCATGAACTTTGTGATGCGACCATCTTTAGCTTGCATGTAGTCTCTTCGACGATGAGCTGTAGCTAGCAAAATCTTATCACCGACTTCAAATGCCGGGTCCGCTGTGCGATCTCTGTTCACTGTGTGTGCTTGATTGATCTTGGCTGCTAACAGGTTATCCCGTGCTGTATTGGTTAGCTCTGCCATTTCTGCCATGAAAGCCTCCGCAGCCATGGCATCGATAGATGAGTCTGTTGAGGGTGTGGATGATATGAAGGGGGAAAGTAGACGAGGTGATCTGCCTGTCTTCAATACAAAAGGTGATAGGCCTGTTGAGTTACTTGGAGTGTTCATGATGTCGAAGCGCACTTTTGGTAAGGCCTTTGCCCACCCTTTCTGGTTACGTTCCATGTGGAATCACAGGCATTGGATAACAGTTTTGTTTGTATGTTCTGAGGATCCATTGGTCTGAGGGTGGTAAGATGTCGATAACTTGTGATTGATGCCTGTGAGTTTCATCAAGGCATGCCAGAATTTTGAGATGAAGATTTTGTCGCGATCACTCACGATCTCCACAGGACACCCATTCTCACAATACCATTTGTTGAAGAAAAGGTAAGCGAATTCTTCTGCAGTGATGTTGCTCTTGCATGCGGTGATCTGGATATCAGCCCCTAGTCTGTCATGGTCACAATAGCATCAAAACCATTGTCTCTCGGGAGGGGTCCTACAAAGTCGATGGCCATGCGCTCAAATCGGTTGTCAGGGATAGGTAAAGGATGTAGGGGGCCTGCCTGCTTTGTATTTGATGATTTGTTTCGTTGACAGTCCGGACAGGAAGGGATGTATCCATTCACAAGGTCTTTCTTCATATTTGGCCAATAGAAGTCATCTTGGAGATTTGCATATGATTTTTCTGCTCCAAAGTGACCGAGGTTGTCGTGTGCCAGTTGGAAGAGGTGCTCGTGCAGTTGTTTGTACTTTGGCATCACCATGCAGTTACCGATGAACAGGAGTCCGTGTTTAATTGTGACATTCAATTTGCTGTCCACTATGCCTCGTTTGAGATCATCCAGAATGCCAATGCACCAAGGATCTTCACGGTAGCCGTTTTTGATTCGAGTGATGAGTTTGTGGTCGCTTTGGATTGTGAATATGCCCACAATCTGCAAAGGTGGTGAAGTGTTGTCGACGGAGTCAGAGAGTCGGGAGAGGGCATCTGCAACCGTGTTACATTCCCCGTTGATATACATGATACTATATTCGTACTGTGACAGGTATTCCATCCAGCGCGCCTGGCGCTGGGAGAGGTCATGCTGGAAATCGAAGTTTTGCAGGGTCTTGTGGTCTGTACAGATGTGGATGTGGGTTCCGAGTAGGTCCACTCTCCATTTCTTCAATGCGTGCATGATGGAGAGCATCTCCTGCTCATGTACTGGGTAGTTTCATTCAGCGCTGTTGAGTTGTCTGCTTTCAAATGCTACTGGTCATGCTGTCTCCCATGAAGGCCTGAATGAGAGTACCATGCCCGTCCGTCGCTTGCTGGCATCGCAAGTCACGAAGATCTTATTATCGCCAGGGTTCTCGTGGTTGATCGTGGTGAGGCAGTCTCAGCTGACCACGAGATGTTTGATGCTGTTGAAGGCATACTGGTGGGTTGCTGTCCATGGTGGGAAGGATGCATTACATTCTTTTTGTGTCAGGGGTGTCAGGACAGAGGTGTGCTCTGTGAGTGAGGGAAGGAATGCCGAGATGTAATGTACAATGCCTAGGAATTGCCTTATGTGCTTTGCTGCTCTGGGTGCAGGCCAGTTGAGAATACAGTTAACTTTGCTGTCGTCGGCTTCAATTCCTCTGGCTGAAATATGGTGGCCCAAAAATTCAATTTCTGTGCAGAACAGGCTAGACTTCTTCAGTGAGCAGTAGAGTTGTGCCTTTCAGAGGGCATCAAGGATGAGTGTCACATTTGTTCTATGTTCCGCTAGCGAGTTTGACCAGATGATAATGTCGTCCAAATACACATGGCAGATTTTGCCAATGTAGTTCTTGAGAGCAAGAGTTACCCGGCGTTGGTGTGTTGCTGGTGAGTTCCGCATGCCCATTGGCATAACAACCCATTCCCACAGGCCAAATGGTGTTAATGTCGCTGTGTACTTTATATCATCAGGGTGAACAAGGGTTTGGAAAAATGAGTTTGTCATATCTATCTTTCCCCATATTTTGCCTTTGCACAGTCGGTGAGTATGTCGTCAATCCATGGTAGGGGATAATTGTCAGGGATCATCAGCCTGTTGAGGTGTCAGTAATCGTTTACCCATCGGAGTAGAACTGTTGGGTCTGCCTTAGGGATAATGAATGAAGGGGATGCATATGGAGATGATGAGGGTCTTATCTGTCCAGCAGCCATGTGTTGGTCTATCAGTGTTTTCCATCCAGCCCTATATTTTTGCGGGCAAGCATATGCACGGGAGATGGAGATGGGAGAACCAGGTAGGAGTTTTATGTGGTGGTATACCTCATTTGGTAGATTCTTATGTGAGGGATATCAGTCGGGAATCGGTCTGCAAATTCTTCTTTTAGTTTTGTGTCCCATTTGTGCAGAGTAGCTTGCCTGGCTAGTTGTTCGATTCGAGTTTTGATCAAAGCTATTAAGTCCGGTGGGCCAGTAGTTACGTTTTCAAAATTAAACCGCTCTGGGTTTTCTTCAAACAATGCTAACAGTTCCATGTGAACCAGTGCGCGCTTATCGCATGTTTTTGCCTGTCCTTCTTTGATTTCTCATGCCTCAAGTTTGCGTCGTTGATGAGGTGCCCTTACAGGGACTTGTTGTAACAATTTAGGGTTAGGTGGGTTGAGGAGGTCGTAACCAGTCTCCTTAGCGATTGTGGTATGGAGATGGGCATCAACAACAATTCTATTCTTCACTAGAAAGTCGAGGCCTAGGATAAGGTCAGTATGCAGGTTGGGGCAAATGATCACATTGATCGTGCGTGACTTCCAAACGGCATCCGTTGATTGGACGAGTAATCTACAGTAGTGCATTAAAACGAGAGGTGAGGAAACAGTCGAGTGTTCTTTGCTGAAAGCGCCGGATACAGAAATAGGTTTGAAAAGCGGTCGAGGCATGAGGCATAAAATCTCTGCAAGGTTACTAGAAATCAAGACTGGGGGCGAACCATGGTCAATAAGAGCCTTGATTGGGGTTGGGGTGCAGGTGGCCAGAGCATCAACACAGCACATCCAGAACAAGTGGGAAGGCAAGGAGAAGGATGGAGGCACGCACTCATCTGCCTCGGCATCCATGTATTCATCAGATTCCCCATTGCTAACCTCCTCTTCAAAAGATGTGCTGCCCTCGAATATGGCCACGATGGTCGTAGTACCCAGCTTCTTCTTTTCGTAGGCGACCTTGGCCTTGGCTGCATGTGCAGGCGTCACTTTCTTGCAGTCTTCAATGGTGGGTCTTGGGTTCTTGGAGTTCTTGCTAATGTGTTCGGCATAAAAGGTCCTGCATTTGAAGCAGCCTTGGTGGAGTCTGAGCAAGTCTTTCTCCACATCGGTGAGGGGGGTGAGGTGTAGGTATTGTTCGAGGCGGGGTAGGTATTGTTCGAGGCGGGGTAGGTATTGTTCGAGGCAGGGTAGGTATTGTTCGAGGCGGGGTAGGTATTGTTTGAGGCACCAGAGTCGTTATGGCTAGTGTCAACAATGTTAGAATCCTTCAAGATGTTCCTGGCTCTTGTCGCACATGCGACCCAGCCAGCACCTTGAGCCACCTGAAGATCTAACTCCAAAAGGTGCAGATGCTCCAACCAGTCATCAAAATATGTGATCACATCCAGTGTACCCTTTGTGGCACCAGGCACAATCCTGTTGTTCGCTTTGTAGAGTCGTTTAAGGCCATCAGAGAGGTGGGGAAGAAGGTGTAAGCGGAAATGGTCATCAGGGATATGATAAGGGGATTTTGCAGCTTTCAGTTCATCATTTGCATTGCAGACTTTGTTGACCCAAGTAAGTAAGTTCATGGATCCTTGGATAGTGATCTGGTCCTGTACAAGGTCATCTTCCCAGTTTCAAGGTAAGAATTTCTTCCTGAAGCTAACCAGAAATTCTGGGAAGGAGAGGGCAATGAGTTGAGCCTCATCCGCCAAGATTGGACAGAGGTCGACTCGAAGTTATAAATGATTTTACCAACACGATCCACCATGGCGATGTCTTTCATCGAGAAGTAATGTCAGCATGCATTGTCAAATTGGCGTATGATGTTGATGGTGAGGCATCCCGCAGAGAGAATGGGAGCAGAGGATGGCGATGCCTGACAAACTTCAGCCAGCACATATAATGGGTCAACGGTCATTGTCATTGCAGGTGAATGGTGAGTTTGAATTATGCAGGGTTCTGAGTCGGAGTCTGAGGAAGGGATACGTCTGAGTGGGTTGTTCCAGGTCTGGTTGGAAGGCAGTGGAGGGGTACCATCTATAGATGTCAAAGGAGACAAAGCGGTGGAAACAGGGGGGGACTGGACATCTGGCACGGTTCCTGGTGGTGAGCGGTGTTGGTAAAGAGGGGAGACGAGACAGATTGATCTTTGGCAGGAGCGGGTTGGCATGGTTGGAATTTGCAGTGGAACTGGGGAGTCTCTGTTTGTGAATTATATATGTTCATGCAAGTGGGTCATCATTACTCTTGGGGATTGGGTATGATGATAAGGGTCGAGACGTGATAGTTTGATAGCCAAAAATAGGTTGGTGACTGTAGTACTGGTTTGCTTCTCACCCAGAATAGGTTTGGCTTTGCTCAGAAAGGTTTAATGCCATTATCTGCCTGTCTAGCGCCTGTCAGATCAGTGTATCGTGGTGGTGTTCGCGTCTCTCTTGCGCGGGATTGGCTGGGTTTTTTTTGATGGAGCGGTGTAAGCGGTGTTTTCAGGACTTGTTCTGGTCTTCCAGGTATCCAGGTCAAGTTCCTGTTTAAAAAAAAGTGTAACAGAAGTACTCTAGTACTTCTGGCACTCAGGTGAGAGGAACAATGCTAAACGGGAAGTTGATATGGATTCAAGAGTGAGTAGTAATCTAAGACATTGTATGAGAATGAATATCCTACAGGCACATGATCGTGTGTATTAGTAATTGTGGTCAAGGCATATGGAAGGTAGTAATGGAAGGTAGTAAGAGAATAAGGGAATTCTCTTACACATGCCACAGCAAGGAAAGGTCAAAAAAACCTGCTGGTGGAACACTGACTCTCTTCCAGCTAGGTTGGGCAAGTGTCACTGCCAGCACAAAGAAAAGGAAAGCTGGCCACAATGATTCAGATGATAACAACTCAGAAAGTGAAAGCAAACCTGAACTTGAACTTGAAAAGGTTCCATGCCCAGGAATCACAGTGTTGGATGATCCACAAGTTTTGCAGTATCTCAAGTGTACTGGTGCATCTGTGCAATGGGCACATGAGAAACTGAGTGATAAGAGCCAGAAATGAGGAGAAGAGCCAAAGTACTGGCATTGGTTCGACGAGAGACATTACAAGATGGGACGACCCATTGAGTACGAGAATGGGAAGTACCAAAGATGATTGAGAATACAAATGGAAATAACTACAACTAGGTGAAAAGGCCATGAATGTACATATGAGTGCCCATGATGATAAGTAGAAGGGCCATGAGTTAAACTGGAGGTGAGAGTTGCATGTGAGGGTACCATAACCATCACATCATCTCCCTTTTTAGGCAGATGAGGAGGTTTTCAGGATCTGAGTGTGTTGAATGTGTGCTGGATCTAGATGCGAAGGAGGGTGGACGACATGGCCGGAATGAGTGGTCATTTGAGTGGGCGGCACATACTCAGATCTCAAACTCTGACATATGGTGGGTGGGGAGGCAGGGCATGGGGCAGCAGCGGGAACGGCGGAGCATGCAGTGGGCACATGAGTGGGCGTGATGAGAGGAGGGACCTGGGCAGAGGGGGCAAAAGAAGTGGGATCAATGGTAGGTGGTACAGAAGAAAAAGTAGAGAAATCTTTATTAATATCAAAAACATGAGGATGAGGAGCATGTGGATGGCGATGATGGAAGTGTTCAAGGGCTTCATTGAATGCAGTAGGAATGTCGGAGAGGGGAATCCATGAGTTTTCGGACTTGGGAAGGGATTTCCATCAGACTAAGTATTCATATCGGTGGCCAATCTTACAGCAGTCGAGAAGGCAGTTGATGTCAAGTGCAGGATCATGGTCGAGAGTGAAAGGTTGAGGGGAGGAGTGAGGGTGGAATTTGGAGGGATCAGAATATGGTTCAAGGAGAAAGACATTGAAAATGGGGTAGAGATGGGAGAGATAGGAGGGAAGTTGGAGGAGATAGGAGTTAGAGTGGACTTTGTGAATGATGGGATAGGGGCCGAGATGGCGGTGCTCAAGTTTAAGGGAGGGTCTGGTAGTTTTAATGTTGCGTCGCAGGAGCCAAACAAGTTGATCTGGCTTGAACTCGGGCACTGGCAAAGTGTTCTTGTTGTGGTACTTTGCTTGCTGTTCCTGAGCATGGAGAAGTTTGGCATGAATGGTGTCCAGACGAGAAGTGAGATCTGCAGCTGTGGGAACAGATGAGTGCTCAGCAATTTGGGGCTCAAAGGTGGGGTGATAGGCATAGTTGGCGAAGAATGGAGAGATTTCGGTGGAGGAGTTGTCAAGGTTGTTGAAGGAGAATTCACTGAGTGGAAGGTAATCCACCCAGTCATCCTGTTGGTAAGAGCAATAGGCACATAAGTAGGTCTCAATGGTCTGATTTGTATGCTCCATCAGACCGTCAGTCTGGGGATGGTACGCAGTTGTCATTCGAGCATCAATTTTGAGTAGAGAAAGGAGTTTGGACCAAAATTTGGAAACAAAAAGTGAACCATGGTCAGAGAAAAAGCCATGCCAATTGCAGTGCATCCATGGACTCGTTGCAAGGGATAAAGTGAGCATACCATGAGAAACAATCACAAATGATCCAGATGGAGTCATAACCATGTGAGATGGGCAGTTTGATGATGAAATCCATGGAAATAGATTTCCATGGATGTGCCAGAATGTCAAGAGGCTTGAGGAGGCCATAAGGTTTGTGGCAAGGAGACTTGATGTGAGGACAAGTGTCGCAAGCCTCCACATAATGGTGAATAAAAGTTTGCATGCCAGGCCAAGAGTAGTCATGAGAAATGAACTGGAAAGTTTGCATTTGCCCCAGATGACCTGCAAGACAAGAATTGTGATGAGAATGTAGGATGTCAGCACGCAAATGGTAAGGAATGAAGAGTTTTCCTTTGTGAAAGACAAGACTGCCTTCAGTGGTGAAGTTGGAGTTACCATGCATGAGCACCTCCCGCCACTTGGTATCTTCATGAAAGGCAGTGTGAAAATGCTTGAGAAGCACTGAGTTGTCAATGATGAGTAGGGAACTGCATGGGTTTTACCTGTGGGTTTCCCACACTTTTATTTCCTAATTTATTCAATGAGTTTTGCATGAAAACTCATGAAAAAATGATTTTCTGATAGCTATTCAATGGATGCTTGTGATACAAGGGACAAAATAATTTATTTTCGACCTTGTCACATGACAGATGTCACCCAAATATTGTTTTATGTGTTAGATCACAAAGAGCCAACAAAAAGCTTCCAGAAAATCTTTTTTTTATGATTTTTCATGCAAAACTCATTGAATAAATTAGGAAATAAAAGCGTGGGAAACCCGCGGGTAAAACCCATGCAGTTCCCTAATGGTGAGAGTGGTGATAGCATTGGCATGTAGAGAGGAGGTTGAGGGAGGTGGATCTGCAGGAGGAAAAATGTCAGTAGTATGTGAGGGAGTGAGTATGAGTTGATGTTGGTGCAGAAGCACTTCATCCCCCTTTTTAGGGACAAAGTCAGGCCAGCGAGAGGGGCTGTCAGCCACATTCTCAATTCTGGGCCCCCAAGTCAACTTGAAATCAAATTCTGAAAGAAACATGGCCCAACACTCCTGACAGCAGTTGAGTATATGTGAGGACATAAAGTAAAGGAGGTTGTGGTGATCGGAGATGACAGAAATAGGAAAAGGAGAGCCAAGTAACCATGCACGCATGTCACGGAATGACTCAATGATCCCTAAGAGCTCTTTGTTGTGGACATCATAATTGATTTTGGCAGGAGTAATTTTATGGGAGAAAAAGGCGACAGGGTGCAAGTCACCATTCTCATCTGGCTGGTGAAGGACACCAGAGAGAGCAAAGTTGGAAGCATCAGTGGACAAGGTGCAGGGTAAGTGGGGATCAAAATGTTGGAGAACGGGTGCATTGGTGAAGCACCATTTGAGCTCTTCAAAGGCAGAGCAAGCAGCATCTGAAAAGGAAAAGGGAGTGTGTTTTTTGGTAAGGTTAGTGAGTGGAATTGTGATGCAAGAGTAACCATTGATGAAATGACAGTAAAAATCAGAAAAACCAAGGAAGGACTTGAGTTCCTTGGGAGTAGTGGGCTCAGGCCAGGAAACAATAGTATCAAGCTTCTTGGGGTTCATTTTGATGCCATCAGCACCAATAACATAGCCCAAGAACTCTGATTTCTAGAGAAAATTAGTATGTCATCGATATAAACAACATAGAGAATGTCCTGAATAAAAGATTGGAATGCCGCGGGGGCATTAGTAAGACCATATGGAATGATAAGATGTTCAAAAAGGCTGAGATGGGTGCGAAAAGTGGTTTTCCACTCATCACCTTTGCGAATGCAAAGATGGCTGTAAGCAGACTTGAGATCAATGAGAGAGAAAACTTTGCAGCCCTGAACGTGGTCCAAAAGGTCATTGACAAGAGGTATGGGATATCGATTCTTGCATGTGATGGTGTTAAGACCACAAAAATCCACGCAAAGGCAAATTTCCCCAGTTTTCTTGTGAGTGAAGAGAATGGGAGCACCAGCAGATGAGGTGGATCAACATATATGTCCACACTTGAAATTAGCATTGACATAATCAGCAACAGCCTCTTGTTCAGCAGGTGTAAGTCGGTAAATGGGACCAAAGGGAGGCAATTTGCCTTCCTTGATCTCAATGTCGATGTCATAGGGACGATGTTGCGGTAAGTTGTCAAATTCCATAGGGTTAAAGACTGTCTCCACCCAAGGCATGTACTTGTCAGGGATGAAGCGGTAGGGATTGTTGGGAGAATTGGGAGGATATTCAGGAGGAGGGGGTGTAGTAGGAACTTCATTCAATTCATCAGTAGCAGATGCAGCAGTTGCCTGGATGTAAGCTGGAGAACTGACAGGAAGCAAATGAAGAAGGGAAACATGTTCTGTAGAACTTTTGGCAGATTTTTGGAATTTGGTCGGGCTAACCATCCAAACATTTGGTGTAGCCAGAGGAGAAATAGATGGCGAAGGCAGACCATAGCCATGCAAACACACAAAAGAAGAGAGAAATGTGGTACCAGGAGTTGTGGACACGCAGTCCTCAGCCCCATCGACAGGTGTGATGTTAGGGCTAGGAGGTGGGGGAGGAGAAACAGTAACAGGATGAGAAGGAGAGAGACCACAGCAATCAAGGGAGAGATTCGCCTCAGCCCAATCAATTTTTGGATTGTGGTGATGGAGCCAATCCAAGCCAAGAATGACTGGATAGCCAACAAAAACAACAGCAAGGGGTCATACCTCAGTATGAGCCCCAACAGAAATATTAGTGAGGACGTCATGGGTGATCAAGCCAGACACAATGGGACAGTCGTCAACCACCATGATAGAAATGGGGATGTCCTTTAGACGCTGAGTAAGGGAGTGACATGATGCAAAACGCTCTGAAATACAGGATGCATCTGCACCACAGTCAATGAGAGCATAAGTATTAATAGGTTTGCGATTAGGAAAATAGAGACAAATAGAAATAAAGAAATGAGACAGAGAATAAAGAGATGGACCAGCAATAGATAAAAGAAATTGAAGAGCAGATTTAAAATTCACATCCCAAGATCCATCCATCAGATGGACATGGATGGGCACCGGCACACATTGAGGTACAAGATGTGTCCCAACATCAACTGATTGCCCAGGGACAGTCAAGCAATTGGTCAAGCTTTTCCTGAAGCAGGAGGAGGTTTGCGAGCTGCGAAATTCTTCTTTGTGCACTTGGACATATTAGGACAATCATGAATATTGTGCTTACCACCACAATAACTGCACAAGCCTTCATGACGGCGGCGCTCATGCTCCTTGTTAGTGAGAGGAGCATGAGGCTGACTCATTTTGGCAGCGTCGATCTCTATGAGAGTACCAGGAGTGACAGTGGGAGGTGCAGGGGGAGTGCATGGAGCAGATGAAGTGCTAAAAGTAGGAGAATGTTTAGTAGTGGATGAGGAGTTATTACCAGAAGGTTTGGAGCCCTTCTTCTTGCACTCATGGTGATGAAGGGAGTTGTCAATGGAAACACAGAGCTTGACGTATTCATCAAAGTCCATAGGTAAATCCTTGCATTTGATGAGAGCCAAAGCATCTTGAACGTTGTCCTTGAGTCTCTTGCAGAAATATTCAATCTTGAGAGACTCATTGAGGTCAAGGTCAACTAGAAGCTTGTGGAAGCGAGAGGTGAAGGTGGCACAAGAGCTGGTTTGTCGGAGTTGATCCATCTCCTCAGTGGCTGAGAACTGACAGTCCAAGTCACCAAAATGATCATGGAAGGCCTGTAAAAAGGCTGCCCAAAGAAGGTGTGCCCAGGTTGCACTGTTGTTGATGGTGTAGTACCAGGATTTAGGACTGCCATCTTTGAGGTAGCCAGAGAGGAACAGGGCTTTATCATAGTCAGTAATAAGAGTGTGCCATTGGAGCCAGACAGCACTCTCAATTTTGTCAAGGAAAGGACGAACTGACTTTACTTTCCCATTGAACATGCGAGGTTCATGGAACTTAAGACCACCTTTTGGTACTGTAGTAGAACTAGTGGTGGTGTCGGCAGTAGTACTGCCTAATGAAACCTCGTTAATGTGAGTGAGAAGTGCATTGATAGTTGCCTTGTGTGCTTGGACTTGCTGGCATTGAGAGTCGGTAAACACCATGTTAAATGATGTGGCATGCCTGCTGAGAGCAACGATGGCTTCCCACAATGCCTGCCGATCATCAACAGGTGGGACAGGAGAGTTCTTGGGATTGGTGGGGATAAGGGGGTCCATCAGAGTGGAAGTCGAATAGGAGTAAGTGAGACTTTTAGAGTTAAAGGAGTAGAGAGGAGGGAGAGTGAAGAAATTTTTTTGAGGTTGTTGGTCAAACCAAACTATAATGGGCATGTGAGAAACTGAGTGATAAGAGCCAGAAATGAGGAAAGAGCCAAAGTACTGGCATTGGTTCAACAAGAGACATTACAAGACGGGACGACCCATTGAGTATGAGAACGGGAAGTACCAAAGATGATCGAGAATACAAACAGAAATAACTACAAGTAGGTGAAAGGGCCATGAATGTACATACGAGTGCCCATGATGATAAGTAGAAAGGCTGTGAGTTAAACTAGAGGTGAGAGTTGCATGTGAGGGTACCATAACCATCACAATCTGGGGGTGGTGGACAGACATTACCTGTGATTGCCCAACAGTTATTCAGGAAATTGTTCAGCAAGTTGTTGAAGAAAGCCAATAGGAAGATTGTAGTTGACACCCAGATGCATGAGTGGAAGTGGAGGAATGATCATGTGAACCATCACATTCATGCAATGTCCTGTGAACAGACCATCATTGATAGGTCACTCAGACCCCCTCATCCTTGTTCAGAATGTGATATTGTCCTTTGCAGTAAAGCATTCAAAAATGCAATTTGCAGACCTCTTCCAAGCAACAAGGCCAGTAGATTCATCTATTATCACTTCTGAAACCCTCTACTAGGCAGCATTTATGCATGTACCATTGGTGTACAAGAAATTGTTGAAGACAATGTATGCTTCTGAATTCAAATTGCTCATTTCCTTGCTTATTGTTATCCTGATGTAGGATGCCAGATCAAGTCCTTTTGTTTGTTATGCCCAGGGTGCACTGAATGGACAATACAACAACAAAGTTTTTAATGGTCTTCTTCAAGCCATGGTCATGAAAGATGATCACAAAGAGCACAAGGTTGACCTCCAGAACTTCCCATATGCCCCTGCATGGGAAGAGATGTCCCATCTCCTTCAAATTCACAGCCCTTGTGCATATTGAGCCTTGAAAGAGTATTTCCCAATGTCCAACAAATGGACCATACAGTGTGTGATTGTGACTTTTTGGAACTTCAAAAAAAGAAGCATGACAGCCTCGCTTTCTGATGGACATTGGTCCTCGAACCTTCAAACTGGCAACTGAGCACATCAATGCCCTAGACTACAATGGGCCACTTGGACTTAGTTGTGATAATATGAACTGTTTGCTATGTTTTGCCTTTATTGGGATTCAATAGAGGGATAATATTTTTTGGTAGGTGGAGTGGATGGTCTGCTGAGAGTTGCAGATGCAGAGAATGTTAAACAAGCTATTTGAGATGCAAAAGTGGAGAAGGCAACAAAAGTATGTCTTCCCAAAGTTCCTTCAAATTTATTGGTCTCATTTATTAATGGGGGGGGCAATCTCGGGTAAAGCCACGGTCAGCTGACATAAGCCAAACAGTGCCAAATCACTGATTTCAGTGAAGCAGGGTGATTTTGGTCAATTCTCAACTAGAGAATACCAGGGGTATGCAAAACCCCCAGGGTAATGGTGAAGGGTATGTGAGGGTAGGGGTAAGGGTACAGGAGTTGTCACCCTTGACCTACCCCTACCCTTGGAAAAGGTATGCAGGGGTATGGCAGGGTATGATTGTGCCCTTTCAAAGTAAAAAGCTGTCATATTGTGAGATTTCAGCAATGGAGTTAATGATTTTGAGAACTGAAACTCAACATAACTAGATATCTCTTCAGAATAGTCCAGTCCAGACCAGTTTTTTTACCCTAAAAGGCATAGACTGAGACCGTAACTGGTCTAGGACCACCCCATGCATTGAGGAACCAGACCAGCTAGAACTGGTCTACTTTGGTTAATAGACCAAAAAAGGACTGATTAAGACTGGTTTTTTGTCATGAAATTTGTTATACCATTGGTATCTTGGCAACTATTACTTGGACCATCAGACTGAGGTATAGGCAGATGGACATTGTAATTCCCAGTGTTTGGTCCAAGTGTTAAGAGATTTCATCAAGATCTAATCTAGTTTATGGGCAACACAAATGTACATTATCTGAAGTCACGCCTGGCTGCAGTGTAGTTCAGATTTGTTGCTACTTGTCAGGGATGTTAATTGAATCAAATCGACCTGGTGCAAATGTTTATGTGTGTTATTTTAATGCCTTGGATGATGTCCAATTGCCCTCAGTATTTTTGTGGCACAGGTTATATATAAGCAGTACTATCAAAGTTACTCTAATCATGACAAAATAGTGGTATGAAAATGGATTGGGTCATATCTTTCTCAGTTCTGAACCATTTTGGATGAACCAGGGAGTGGAATTGAAGGAGATATGTATGGGGGTCAGTCCTTTAACTTGCCATTAGTCCAGTCTCTTTCAGTCATGGTCATGGTCAAGGGTATTATGTCCCTCTTGTACCCTTCATACCCTTTACCCTCACCCCCAGAAACCCCTACCCTTGTGAAGGGGTAAGGGTTTTGGAGGGTAAGAGTAAGGGTAGAGAATTTTTACCCTAGGGTTACCCCTGGTATTCTCTATTCTCAACCATTTTCCATTGTTCTTTTTGTGCTCATGACTTCTATAAGGTATAATATGTGTCTCCCAATGCATATAATATTATAAAAGGCTCTATATACTGTATAAGGGCTTGGTAAACATATTGTGCAGAATGTAAATATACTACTATTCACTATTTATGCTATCTTCCCATCTCCTGAGCCCTTCTCAAGCATTCTCCTCTTCATCTTCTTCACTTTCTCCACTCTCCCCCTCCTCCCCCCCCCCCCTCCTCCTCTGTAGAATCAGAATGGCTTTGATTGTACCTCTCAATTGCTTCTTTTAACCTCTCAATTCTTTCCTGCTTGTTTTTCATGTGACTTTTGAGAGGAACATCTTCAACCAGTGCTCTATAGATGTCTAGCTGATCATTAAGCTGATTGACATTCAGAGCACCTGTCACCTCAGCTGGATTTCTGATCCTCTTGACCTTTGCTAGTTCTGCAGCCTTTGCAGCCTTTGCTTCTGCTTTCTTTTTTGCTTTGCTTCTTGCTGCTTCTACTTGCTCAATTTTCTTCTCCATCATAGCCTTTCTCTGTTTCTTTGCCAAACATCATAGCTGACTCTTTGGAATATTCTCTGCAGATGATCATACTAGTGAAACACAAGTTGATCTTCTGATCAAGCACCTGCTTCAAATTGCTGAAAGGCTAAAGAGCAGTCCTTTAGCACAAAGAGGGAAACTGGCCCTTCTGCTTGAGGACTTTTTTGCCAAGCTCAGAGGCATGAACTCTGACCATGCTAAAGACCAGAAGAAGGTGTTTGCACTACTGAAAGAACTCAAAGACCAGTTCATGTATGAAACTCTTGGAGCTGAAGTACTTGTTGAAATGGAGCCTGGAGATCTGTTCAGACTATTGGCAGAAGTGCAAGAAAAAGAGATTGCTGAGGCAGGTGGAGTTGCACAGTGGAATGCATTGTCAAAAGAGGAGCAAGAGGAGATAAATGTTGAGGCAATGAAGGATATGGTGACAGAACTTGGGAAGGGAAAATATGCACAACTGACAGAGCAGGAGAGAAGAGATTTGCAGCTATTTATCCAGATAGGTAAGCTACAGTGTATTGAATGATATGGTCTATCGAACACATACAATGTATTGAATGATACAGGTTCAGTGGATGCTGTCGAACACTCTATATGTATATATATACATACTGTAGTATCGAATAAATTCACTATTACAATCCTTGCTGTCTGATACACTACATATGTGTAATGAATGTAATATATAGCTCAGTGACCTATGCATTGGACACAATCGGCACCGGCAATGGCAGTGGCATGGGGCTTTACCACTGGGCATCACCATTGGGAATCAGGATGGGGAGTTGGCATTCATTTGTTAGACCTATGTGGTATACAGACCTACAAAATAAAATTGGTGCTGAGTGCTGCTCAGCGGCCTGGTGGCTGTGGCCAATGCCGATGCCACCTAAACAAAACCCCAATGACGAAGGTTGTACAGCATCATGTATGACAAACTGAGTAAAGGCCTCGTTTAAGTGATAATTAATTTGTTGTAGTATACAGACCTACAAAATGAGGTTGGTGCCAAGTGCTGCTCAGCAACCCGGTGGCTGGGCCAATGCTGATGCCGATGCCACCTAAAATAAATTCCTGATGCCGATGCCTCGTTTATGCAATAATTAATTTGTTCAATGTAGCATGCAGACCTCCAAAATGAGGTTGGTGCCAAGTGGTGCTTGGTACCCCAGTGGCTGTGGCCAATGCCAATGCCAATGCCACCTAAAAAAAATCTCGATGCCAAAGGTTGTACAGTGTCATGTATGATATACTCAGTAAATGCCCTGTTTATGTGATAATTAATTTATTGTAGTATGAAGATTTATAAAATGAGGTTGGTGCCAAGTGCTGCTCGGCAACCCGGTGGCTGTGGCCAATGCCGATGCTGCTGCCATCAGTTGTACAGTGTCATGTATGATATACTCAGTAAATGCCCTGTTTATGTGATAATTAATTTATCATATGTGACACTGTACAACCTTTGGCATCAGAATTCTTTTGTTAGGTGGCATCGGCCACAGCCACTGGGATGATGAGCAGCACTATCACATAAACAGGGCATTTACTGAGTATATCATACATGACACTATACAACCATTGGCCTCGAGATTTTTTTGAGATGGCAGTGGAATCGGCATCGGCATCAGCATCAGCATTGGCCACAGCCACCAGGTTGCCGAGCAGCACTTGGCACCGACCTCATTTTGTAAATCTTCATACTACAACAAATTAATTATCACATAAACAGGGCATTTGCTGAGTATATCATACGTGACACTGTACAACCTTCAGCCTTGAGATTTTTTGAGATGGCAGCGGCATTGGCACAGCCACTGGGTTGCCGAGCAGCACTTGGCACCGACCTCATTTTGTAAATCTTCATACTACAACAAATTAATTATCACATAAACAGGGCATTTACTGAGTATATCATACATGACACTGTACAACCTTCCGCCTCAAGATTTCTTGAGACGGCAACGGCATCAGCACAGCCACCAGGTTGCTGAGCAGCACTCAGCACCGACCTCATTTTATAAATCTTCATACTACAACAAATTAATTATCACATAAACAGGGCATTTACTGAATATATCATATGTGACACTGTACAACCTTTGGCCTCGAGATTTTTTTGAGATGGCATCAGCATTGGCATCAGCATCAGCATTGGCCACAGCCACCGGGTTGCCAAGCAGCACTCAGCACCAACCTCATTTTGTAAATCTTCATACTACAATAAATTAATTATCACATAAACAGGGCATTTACTGAATATATCATACATGACACTGTACAACCTTTGGCATTGAGATTTTTTTGGAACGGCAGTGGCATCGGCACTGGCATTGGCCACAGCCACTGGGTGGCTGAGCAGCACTTGGCACTGACCTCATTTTATAAATCTTCATACTACAACAAATTAATTATCACATAAACAGGGCATTTACTGAGTATATCATACATGACACTGTACAACCTTCAGCCTCGAGATTTTTTGAGATGGCAGCGGCATCGGCACAGCCACTGGGTTGCTGAGCAGCACTTGGCACCGACCTCATTTTATAAATCTTCATACTACAACAAATTAATTATCACATAAACAGGGCATTTACTGAGTTTATCATACATCTCACTGTATGGCATCAGGATTTTTTTTTCAGTGGCATTGGCATTGGCCACAGCCACTGGGGTGCTGAGCACCACTTGGCGCCAACCTCATTTTGTAGGTCTGCATACTACATTGAACAAATTAATTATTGTATAAATGAGGCATCGGCATTGGGAATTCTTTTTAGGTGCATCGGCATCAGCATCAGCACAGTCACCGGGTTGCTGAGCAGCACTCGGCACTGACCTCAATTTGTAGGTCTGCATACTACAACAAATTAATTATCACTTAAATTTATTCTACATGATGCTGTAATAACCCGTATCATTCGATACATTGTATGTGTTTGATAGACCGTATCATTAAATACACTGTAGCTTACCTATGTGATTTATCTGGGTTGGCTGTGGAATGCACAAGGACATGAATGCAGGCAAAGGAGGTGACAAAGAGATGCAGTCATTTTGGCCAGAAGAGGGAATCACTGGTCCTGTTTTATAAGCCAATCGTGACAATGCTCCAGTCATTGATGACATTGATTCTGACTCTGAAACATTGAAGGCATCTGAAAAATGTGGATTGAAT
The DNA here is from genome assembly GCA_026075535.2 of Tricholoma matsutake. Classification (NCBI taxonomy): domain Eukaryota; kingdom Fungi; phylum Basidiomycota; class Agaricomycetes; order Agaricales; family Tricholomataceae; genus Tricholoma; species Tricholoma matsutake. Next base: position 6,137,477 of record AP026543.1, on the reverse strand, counting down.
GTTACTGGTTCTGGGGCAACAAGGTTCACACTTTTAATGGGACTATATGTCAAACACAAGGATGACAAAAAAGGCCAGCAGGATATGTTTCAGTATTTCATGGAGTCAGTTCTTGGGTCCAGGTATACTTTTAAGTTATCCAGATACTATTAATACATGCTATCAATCTTCTGGAAGAGCTGCAGGGGAGCTTATTGTCCACCACCCTTACTATGTGCAATTCATGGAGTTTAGCCATGATGGGAAAAAAACCAGGAAGTTTAACCACCTGGAGAACAATCTGTATGCTGCTTTGCATGACATTCCTACACTCACAGAACTATGTGTTCTTGCATTATATGCACAAGCAATCACACATCCTTACATGTGCCAAATCTGTGGTCCAGGCACTGAACAAATAAATATGCTTGATCTAGGTCCTTTGCATACACAATTGAAGGATCATGTTCAAAAGATCATCAACAATCCTGATCTGCTATTGTCACCAACATGCAGTTATGAAACTGGTGCAATGGATGGAAAAGAGTGGGAAAGACCAAAGGTTATCACTGCAGTTCATGAGAAATCAAAGGATCTTCCTCATCTTAAACCATTATTGGTCAGATATTTCAAAGGTGCTCTAACAACATGGGAAAGATTCACATCAGAGTTTGCTGCAGGGGGTGTAATTGATCTTGCAACTCCAGCAGAGAAGGAGAAAGCAAAGATACCACCAACAAATGATGTGAATGAGGGTGCTCTTGGTTCCTATCGAGTATATATCCACAAGAAGCCTAACACATCCATGCACATGTATAATGCTATTGCAATGTGTGCTTGAAATGGTACAGAGCAGTTTATGCTCAAGAACTTCAATGATGATGACTATGCATATATTTGTCAACAAGCATGTCTAGTGGAGAGCAGTGGACTGGAAATCTGAGTCACCATCACCTTCATCAGAGTAGGGGACTTTTAGATGGATATGCTGAGATTCATAGTTGATGTGCTTGTGTGTGGTACCATCTCCAGTTAGGGTCAGATCATTTGTCTTGACTATCTCATATGCAAGTTGAATCTCTGCTGCAATTCCACCTTCCAGAATTGCTCTTGCAACTGTCCTTCTACTCATCTTTGCAGAAACTTCTACACCTGACTTGCAGACCTTCTGAATTATCTCTCCAACATACTCCTGTGAGCACCCTGCCTGGACTAGCATGCGAGCCAAGACACAAGCCTCTGGTGTGTAGACCCCTTTCTGAAGCAAAGAGAAATTGTGTTTCTCCTTCAATACCTGACTTTTAGCCTTTTCTACCTCTCTGGCAAGAGTGCCAGGAGCACAGTTATTATGCTTTTGTAAAGTATGCACTTTCTTTCTGGACTGAACCAGCTTATCCTTCAAATCAGAAACCTCAGCAGCAGAGGACTCCAACAGCTGACAAAGCTCATCCCTGAGGGAAGCATTCTCCTTGGTAGTACCATCTAGAAGCTCAATAGCCTTGGCAGCCTCCTCCCTAGCATTGGGGAGTTGCACAGATTGCAGGAAATCAACAATAGACTGCAGCTTAACCTTCGAGGCTTGTGTCCTTCTCACTTTTTGCTTTTGGATCTTCAAGGCATGTTGGAGGTCTCCAGACTTACTCTCTGCAGCTCTGAGAGCAGTAGCTGTAGCCTCCAACTCAGCCTGTGTACTATCCAGAGTTGTCCTGCAGTCTTCCAGATCTGACTGGACAGCCAGAAGGGCCTTCCCTGTAACTTCTAGCTTCTTTCTCACAGCAGGAAGTGATCTAGCAATCCTGGAATCACTCTCTGCAGTTGACCCTACCTCTGGATCTGTCCCACTCTGAGATCTGGCTTTGTTAACTTCAAGCAGCTGCAATTTCTGGGCCTTGGATCTCTTTTTACCCATACTCAATGAACTGTAAAAAGTTTAGCATAGAATAACAATAATCTCTATACAGCCTACTGGAAATAAATGCTTGATTAAAATTGGAACTTGTATGCTGTTGAATTGGAAATTCAAAATGATGAAGTTGAAAGTACAGGTCTACAGTGTAAGAAAAGCAAGGTGAGCAGAGTAGGATATCACTCTGATATGAGAGGAGTTACCAGATGGCAGAGATCAAGATCAAGATCAAAAGAGATCTGGTGTACCAAGCAATGCTACTGTAACTATACAAAATACACCATAATCATAGGTTAGGATGAGTATTATACCAAGATCTACATGCTAAGGACCTACCAGAGTGAAGGTCTCGGGTATGTGGGGTGTACAGAAGTTGAAAGTTGTGTGCATGTGCGCATGCAACACATTTAGCGCATTTGCGCTCAAATTCAAACTCCGCTTCGGCTATGTAACGCACCTCTAACCTCGCGAGGTGTTTTGTCGCTCGTTTGCTCACACTTTGGCCTCAACTTGGTGTCAAAACAGGGGTTATTGGACATGGGCTACAAGTTCTTTGTGGCCGATTTTTTATATTTTTTGTTGTTCTTATTATAGACTACAAAAAAAGGTGTATTATCGTCCTAACTTGATAAAAAAAACAAAAACAAAAATTCCGCCATGAATAAGTTGTAGAGAAATTTATTGTGAATAACTTTTCTCACTGCAACGAGCCCAGGAAATTGCTGTGTGAAGATAAAAACAAGTGCTTCACGAAATTGGTGTTTATTAGTGTGAGCCAAACAAAGCTACACAAGCGGCAAATACCAGAATTGCCCCCCCATTATTAAATGCCAGGTCCATGTTTGGTGCCTGATAATCCCAGCACCCAAGGTCAGCCCCATTATTGTAGCTGCCCTACCCATACCAAATTTGATGGATGCACCAGCACTCTGCATCCTACTCAAAAAGGTTTTTGATGGGCTCGTTGATCAGGGTATATCAATTGTTTCATATGCATGTGATGGAACTGAAGTCAAATGTGCTGTTGAAAAATGTTTCCTCCAACTCTGCTCCCAGTGACATCTCACATTCAAAAATCCACACCCAGGCTGCAAGGACACTGTCACTACCTATGGGATTTATTGCAGTCAACCGATCTGCATGGTCCAGGACTCAAAACATGCCCTCAAGATGTTGCACAACAATCTCTTTTCAGGTGCTCGACTTCTAGTACTAGGCAACTACCCAGCCATGTACCTTCACATCCTTCATGTCACCCAGGGAAACAGAGTGCCACTTTATAGCTGTGATGTTACAAAAGTGGATCGCTAGGATGACAATGCAGCTGTTTGCCTCTTTTCTGCAGACATACTCCAGTACCTTGCAGACAACCACCCTGACTATGTTGGTGAGATTGTTTACCTATTCATATTTGGAGAACTAATTGATGCATATCAAAATCAGAGCATGCAACATCTGGGACACATCAAGCTGGTTCTGTGGGCCAAGTACTTCCTTGACTCATGGGAAGCATTTCTTGCTGCCTGTGGATATTGAAAGGATTGGTACTTTATGTCCTGTTAAGTGGCTGACATTGTGCACTTTATTATCGATGGATTGATCACCCTCGTTATCATCCATCAAGATCATGTTCCAGGATGAGTCCCCCTCTTACCTTGGCTGCATTCAAGCGAGGCTTGGGAATATGTTTTTGGAGAAGCCTGCCACATTGTGAAGGATTTCACTTTATTTACATGATACCTAAACTTTGTGTTAAGCTACATGAGGCAGTGTTGTGAGGAAAGTCTTCCAATCCCAAAGCCCATGCATCTGGATACTCTCATAGCTACTTTGACCATGAAGGTTTTGACCTCATTGCCCTGTCAACATACCCCTTGGATGCCAACATTGAATTGGCAAGTCAAAGTGCAGCTAAAGAAGCAAATAGTTTAATTGCACTTTTCAGTACTTTACACTCCCCCCCCAGTCCAAGCAGACTCTGCTTGGACACACTCGGACACTTGGACTGTCCTCGGACTTCACTCGGACTCTGCTCGGACACTCAGACTGTCCTAGGACTGCACTCAGACTTTGCTCGGACTTTGCTCAGACAACATCAATTGTGCATTTATTTACACCTTTAAAGTACTGTCCAAGTGAAGTCTGAGTTCCAGACTTAGAGAAATTCTTATAAGTCTCACAAAATGATGTGTGCACAGCAGGAATTGAACCAACAGACTTCTGGACTAGCAATCACATGACGACCAAACATGCACACTCTACCACTTAAGCCAAGTAGTCATTTAAAGTTACATACATTATATCTATTTATTACTGAAATCTAATTTTTTATATACAGTGTTCCGGTGGTCCTTGTCACAGTAGATTGAGTTCAGTATACTGCATTTCTCACATGCCACTTTTGGGAATTCTGAGTTCACAGAAACATGAGGGCATATCTTGAGTGTATTTCTACGAAGTCCTAAGATAAATTAGACAGCGGAAGCCAACGAATTACTTAGAATACTATTTGAAGTGGTTTTGTCATGAAATGCAGTCCTTGACACAGTGTGACATTGCCTAATCAGCTTATCAATTATCAATTACCATCACCATCGCCATCGTCTTCATCATTGCCAACCCCATTGTTGTCATCTACCTCCTTTGGTTTTGGTTTTAGCGGTCACTTAGGCTTCTTTGGCAGGTCTTTGACCAACACACGCTGCTCGCACAGCTTCTTACAGGTTTCTTCCCACTGCGCAACTTGATGAGCATAGTCCTCCAGCATCTCCTTCCACTCTAATTCCAGCCTCTCCTTTTCTGCCTTTCAATTTCCCCTTGCACTCTACCTGCTCCTGCTCCTTTTCCTTTTCCAGCTTTCATTTCTGCTCAATAACTTTGATAGCTGTCAAATGTTGACCTTTACCTCCAGGGTACATGACTGTTCAGTCAGTCTTCTTTCTTGTCTCTTTGACGTGTAGACTCTGGTTCAGCTTGATATTAGTTAGGTTCATAACAGCCAGCTGTGCATTTGCACCCTCATTGATGATCTGCTGCACCATAATCAATTTCTGTGCATGTTCAAGGCTTTCTTCAAGACCACCAGCCTGTTTCTCCAACACTTCTCTGGGGAGTTGAGCTGAGGTGGTTTTTGATGAAAGGAGGCCCCAGTCTGGATGTTCCAGCTCACGAGGAACATGGTCAATGACTGGTGGAGCTACAAGTTTCAACATCTCAAGGTGAGAGGCATGCACTTTTGAGATGAGAATGGATCCTGACGAGGTGTTTGCCAGACCTGCAGCAAGGTAGTGCATTCGCTTTGATGGAGTCACAAGATCTGGATTTGAAGCAGGGTTGATGTCATGGCGGCATTTCGGTGTACTCCATAGTGCAGGGTCAATTGTATGATCATCCGACAATGATCCTGGAAAAGTAGATGGGCCAGCAGGCATGGGTGGTGAATCAGGATGGCACTCTTGGTGCATAAACTCATGATTTCGACATGCTACTATTACTGTGTGCACAGGACTTGGCTGCAGAAGGGGGAATGATGATCGGGTCGATGTCGCCTCAGCTGGCTTCATCTGTTCTGGCCTCACAACATTTGGATCGAAGGGGTGGATTCCTGTAGCAGCAAAAGCTGCTTCAATATTTTCTTTGGTAAACGCAAGGATATATGCTCGCCCAAAGACACCACAGAAGTCTCCCTTGTCTACTGACCGTCTGTGCAGCTCTTCAAAGGCATTTATCTCTTCCTTCCATGCCACCTTCATCTTCACAAAGCAGACTACATCAAGGCCCTGTAATGCATGTGTGCAATGAGGTGGGTAACCAATAACCTTAATGTCGTTTTCTAAGCAATATTCCAGCAGGTCTGCTGTGTAGTGAGAGCTATGGCCATCCATCAGAAGGACCCGAGTCTCACCTGCAGCTTTCTCTTTTGTCTGTGGGTCAAAGTCTTTCTTCATCCATTCAAGAGCAAGGCCGCCATCGGTCCAACCATTTTCCGAGACACAGATTCTATTATCCTGCATTAGTTTTCACTTCCTTGAATTGAGATTATGCTCACGATGCTTCTGACAGGTTGTCTTCACCCCAGCTCTTCATAAAGTTGCGACCCTTGAAAATGATTGTAGGCTTTAGTGTCATTCTGTCAGCACAGATTGTGACCAGTGCTGTAACATTCTTGTGATTCACGCTTCCTGCCTTGTGCTGGATCTTCAAACCTCGGCGACCAATTACTTGCTCCATACCTTGATGTGAAGGTGGGAAGCCACTCTTGTCCATCCCATAGATATTGTGTTTCTTGATTCCTCTCTTCACAAGCCTCTCCTCAACAAGCTTAAACCAGTGCTCAACTGCTTCCTTGTTCAAAGACTTTGCTCGTTCTGTTGCTAATGGGCTTGACCAGTGAGTCTGTAACTCATCTCGGTACCTCTCCAAAAACCTTTCTACCCAGGACCCTCCAACTGGCTTGACGGGCTCCTCTCAGTATGCCAGGATTCCATTGGCATGTATCTTGATCTGTTTCGGGGTTAGTGGGAGTGCACGGTCAGCAGATTCCAAAATGAAGTCCACGAGGATGCACTCTTCAGGGTAAGTCAACTTCCTTTTTGACATGTTAAATGCTGAGATTGATCGTCCTCCATTGGCAAGGTGCCCAAGTGTCCTATATTGGACATTGTGCCTCTCTGCAATGACGCGTAGACCACATTTTTTGGTACCCACTGGCTTTTCTTGCTCGTGTAGATATTCATCAATAGCTGCCTGATAATGTGTATTTGTTGCCTGTCATTGTGCTTGAGTCTTCACTCTTTCAAAAAGAGCGCATCCTACCATCAGTGTTCCATCAGCTGTCAATCCAATGTGGTAGGTGAGGCCCAGAGAGTTGCAGATGGAAGCAATGGGATCAGGGTTCTCACATTGTCATGCTCAACAAGGATCATAATTTGGCCGATTTTTTGCAGCATCATTTCTGGCCTGATTGTACTCTTTTTATGGTCAAAATGTAGTGTTCCTGTGTCACTTATAGGCCTAGTTTTTATATTTATGAGAATCTGTTCTGAACGGTATATAATCTCTGTCGAAAAGTTGCCACATTTCCAAATTTGGCCAATTTGGTGTAATGGCTGGAATACTGCTTCAACAGCATTCCCAAAAAAATTGAGATTTTTATGGAGCAAGATGGAACATAGTAGAGCAGTTTTTGTCAATGAATCTAGACAAACAGATGTGATTTGAGCATGCTAGAGCCAAGTGTGTCAAGAAGTGGTGGTGTGTCAAGGACCGCCGGAACACTGTATCATGAATAGATTATCAAATTGACCCCCTTGCATCTGTGCGAGGGGTAATTAATATGTATAATACTAGGCCCTCCCCTCCCAAGCTCAAGGGAAGGGGGCCGTAACTATCAATTATAAAAATAAATTAAAAACACCCACCATGAGCAGTTGCTCATGGCAGCATTCATCTCTCCCCGGGTTGTCCCCTGGCTGTCTCGCTCTCCTGTCCCCATTCTTCTCCCCCCCGAACCACCCCACAAGCAGATGCTCGTAGGTGTGAGGTGGGTGTTGTCATGGGTGTCCCCACTCTTGTTGTCATCTCCCTTCCCCCTCACCTTCCACCCTGCGAGCAGGGGCTTGCAGCAGTGGTGGTGGTGGTGTCCCCCCATTGTCGTCGTAGTAGTTTGTACCTAAAAAAAGTTAGTTAGCATCGAAAAACAAAATGAGAAAAGAAAAAAAAACTTACCTAGGACCCAAGAGACATTGACGTCTCTTGGGCCTTTTTTGTCTCCCTGTCGGTACCTGCACTCTTGCACCCCCCATCCACCCCGCAAGCAGTTGCCTGCAGTGGTTATGGGGGGTGCTTGCTGTCGTTGGCATCTCCCCTAATTGTCATCGTTCCACCCATCATCCACCCTACGAGCAGTGGCTTGTAGGGTTGGGGCGGGTGCTGTCATCATTCCCTGCCATCATCGTCATTCCACCCACCATCCACCCCACGAGCAGTTGCTTGTGAGGCTGGAGGCAGGTGGTGCGTCCTGCATGGTGGGCGTGAGGGCTGGGGGCAGGGGCTGTGTCTCATTGTCTCATTGTTCTGTTGGGGTTGCCATTCTTGTCATTTCAAAGTTGCACCCATTCCCACCCTGAGAGCAGCTGCTCGCGGCAGTGGTTCTGAGTGCTCATCATCATCAGCAGTACTAGATAATACCTAAAAAAGTTTGTTAGTAACAAAATAAGGAAAGGACAAGAAAAAAAAACTTACCAATGGCCCAAGAGATGTCATTTGACGTCTCTTGGGCCTTTTCTTCGTTTGCTTTGCCTTCCTTTCATTGTTTCCCACTTGTCCCCTTGTCATTCCATCTCCCAGTCATCTCCAGTCACCTTGTTGCATTGTCATTTTGTTTGGCCAAGTCAGTGTCACTGTTGTCCTGCCGTTTTGCAGTTGTACCCATTCCCACCCCGTGAGCAGTTGCTTGTGGCGGTGGTTCTGGGTCCTAGGGTGGTGACTGTGTCAGCCATTGTCGTGGTTTTGAGGCTGTGGCATCATTATAACATAGATAAAACTTATCATTAAGGAAAATTCAGTTTGTTAAACAAAACAACAAAAAACATGTAAAAAAACACTTACAAGTGAGCCCAAATGACAATACCGTCGTTTGGGCTCATTCCCGTTGTTGGTTATTGGGGTAGGAGGTAAGGAGGAGGCAGCACCATTGACTGTGGTGGTGGTGATGTGCCAGTGTTGTTGATGATGTGGCTGTGTTGATTTGTCATCACAGCCGGGGCGGTACATAGAGAGATAAAACTACTTACCTGTAATGATGCTTTAGTCTAATGGTTATATCGCTGCCTTAATTGTACTTTATCATGAGGGGTCCTTAGAGTTTTCTCTCCAGATTTCCATTTGCTAGGTGTGCCTCCAATCCCTGTAATATGTACTATAATTTTAACTTTGGATTTCCCTTTGCTAGTCCATTAATTAAGTGGCCTCTAACATTGCCCTTATAGTAGAAAATTCTCTCCTAAGGCATGAAATTGCAAATGCACTGCCCAAGATAGGCAGGTACAGAATAGACAACACTTCCCAAAGCTCCATAGACTCCCTACACACCATTCCCAACAGTCCCACCTTCAGTGCGCCGCCATTCTTGCTTAACACTCCCCCTAGCGCCATGGATGCATCAGAATGCCTCGATGCGCTTGAAAGTGACATTACCAGAATGCGTGTGCAAATTGATTTGCTTAAATCTATGATCAAAAACTTTGTCAGAACCCTTCAGACTAGCTCCACAACCAACATTCCCCCCATTGCAACTCCAAGCACACCCAATAACGATGCACCACCTAATGTGCCCACTAAGGAGTATGCCCAGATTAAACTGTCCCCCCCCCTGCCAAATTTAATGATGTGTGTGTGCAGGGGCATGCATTCCTTAATTCCTGTGAGTTGTACATCAGTCTGTAAGAGTGCCTCTTACATCATCAAACCATTATCACATGCAACTCTGTTATCACATGTTATTCCATTAGTATATAGGCTATACTCAAATACTTGTGTACTGTATTCTAGAATCCCCCCTCGAATTATACTAAGTTCCTTATAGTTTTGTGTCCTTGAGTGTTGGAAGCTCCAGCTTCCTTCCACTTTTTTTTTATAATGAACTTACTATCAACACTCTATTCTCTCTCACATGCTCTTTTCCCAAAACCACGCCGACCCTGGAATTTTCAAAAACAGTCTAATTTTTCACGCTGAACACTGTACCTTGACAACACTAAGCTACCCGCTCACTCGACACTTGCTCACTGCCCCTGCACCAAGGGACCTCCCTAGAATTCATTCAAGTCTTTCTTCTCTCTATCCCCCAGTTCTTGCCAACCCACTTAATCCTGGTTTCTCATTACACAATGGCTTCTACAATCTCCTTATCCGTCTCTTGGTTTTCTCCCAACCTCATTTTCGTTGCAGCTTCTGTCGCCTTCACCTACATCCTCTTTCGGGCCATCTACAACCTCTTCTTGTCTCCTCTTAGCGCAATCCCTGGCCCCTGGTATGCAGCCGTCTCCAATTTCTGGATTACAACACACGTTCTATGACTCCGCCAATGCAAGGTCTCGATGCCTACGGCCCGGTAGTGCAAATCACCCCATCCCTTCTGTATCCCCATCCCCAACCGCCTCCACTTCCTCATTGCCTACCCCTCCAGCCACGTCTTCACATCCAACTCTGGTTGCCTACCCCTCCAGCCATGTTTTCACATCCAACTCCCGGGAGTTATAGTTCTCCTCCACTCATCATGATCTCAAAAATAGTCACCTTCCACCAGCGTATCGCAGCCACAACTCTCTTCACAATTATACACATGCTCACCACCCTTTCCTCATCCTTTCTTGACAGAACCTTCCCTCATTTTCTCATGTTGCACCTCTCCGCTTGCTTCCTCCTCACCACAATGCGTCTCACAACCAGCCTCTCGTAAACATGCCCAGGCTTTCATTTATATGCTCGACCTCTTGTAAATGTGCCCAGTCTTTCAGTTATGCACCCAACCTCACATAAATGCGCCTGGCCTCTCATAAATACAGCCAACTCCCAAACCTTTGCCCACCACCTTTCAGCCCCCTGTGTCTCGTTTTGCGGCCCCCCCCTCTGTCCAACACCATTCTGGCATCGAACGATGTTGGAATTTTTTTCCTGTTCGCACCCTGGACAACTGCCACCACCACCCCTTCCCTTGCCCCAAACCAGTCCCAAAAACCTTGAAAACAATGGCACACACTGCCAACTCCACTCACAGCCCCACGGCCGAGTTCCCAGCCCCCCTGAGCCTGCCACTGCCAGCACCACATCGTCATTGTCAATGGCAACAACACTGGCTGCAGCCACCCCAGAAACGATGGCTTGGGCCCCCTCTGGCATCCGGACCACCTCTACCACCTCAGAGACAGGTACCCAGACGATCAACAGCCCACAGCAACAGTCTGCAACCCTGCAAATGGAACACACCCTGTACTCGACGAAACCACCCCACCAGCCTCGCCCTTCTTGATGACAGTCCAGGAAGCCTACAACAGCACCACTCACCCCAGCTCGATCCTCAGCCCCCCGTCTGTACCCAGAACCACCCCGTCTCACCGCCACATCATCATCGACACCCCCATTCACTGCCAACCCCGTCCCAGCCACCCAGCTCACCCCAGACCCATCGTAAATGCGCCATTTGGATGTCGTCTGTGTGATACACCCCTGCTGTGTCACTGACGATGCTGATGACAACTGTTGACACCCCCTCTTTATTGCCTGCACCTCGTTCGCTTTCTATGCACCCCTGCTCGGCTCAGACCCCCCCCCACCATATTGGCCCCCCTCGCTCCCTGTTCACCTCCCCATCTTGTGCCCCAGCCCCTCATGTCGCATTTGCCTAGCCTGACCCATTGAGCTCTCACACCCTTGTTTTGCCAGCCTCGACTCTCCTCTGATGCCCACCACTTTGCCCCCTGCTCTGGGATAACTACAAGCCCTCAGAGCACCCTCCTGTCCCTGTCCCAACCCCCTGCCATCATCATCACCTGGCACATCATCACCAACGACACTCACACAGCCCCCATCAACAATAACTATGTTGTCAAGAACCCCCAACAGCCCAGTCCACAACCTCCCCATTATGCACCCTGACCCTGTTCTGAACCCTGCCACATCACAGCCATCAACAACAACATCAATGACAGACGACGACCACTCCCCACCTCAACCACCCCAGAACACCTAACGGCACCACCACATGCATCCCTGTCCCCCCCAGCTTGTCAACAACATCCTGGATCTGCTCAGCAGCACTCCATGTAGTGTTCACCTCATATTGCTGCTTTTGGACTGTATTGTTGTGACTCTGTTCCCCGACTTGTTCACCCCAACTCAGCCATGAACACACCTTGCCACCAGTCCCATCCTCCCCCATCACCGCCCCCGACTTGATGCACCCCTCTGTCAAACCCCCCCCCAAACTCCCAGTACACAGCACATCCACAACTCTTGCACCCCCAACACCCCTATGCCCATGCACCAAACCACAGACTCATGCCCCCTCCACTTCACATCAGGAACAGCATCCTGCACAGTTCAAGTCCTAATGCCGTCATTCAGGATTTCTCTTTTGTTTCCACACCTTCTCAGACTCACTTGGTTTTCCCCCCCATCACCTACATCTATGCTAACAACACGGATGCTGTCTATGCATGGATGCATTCATCAAAACACGTCTGCTGCTCGATGGAATGGCTCTGCTGGTTCCAGGATCCCCAACGACAACCATACCACTGCCTAGACCCCTCTGTCCCCCCAGCCTGTACCCCTGCTCCCTGTTCCACATCTCAAACAACCCAAAACGACTGCAACATCATCGTTGACGTGCCTGTTGATGACAGCCAAATCCTTTGCTCTGCCACACTCTGGAACACTGGCCCTATCTCTGGAACGACAAATTATGCAGCTAGATGCAGTAGGACGTGCAAAATAATCCCGGCCCCTTGGCTCACCCCAGAACACCCAGAGATGAGCCATCTCACCAACACCTGTAACCTACACCCCTGCCATGCCACTGAGGATGCCATCCACATCCACGGAAGCTCCCCGTTCACCCCCTGTCCCCCTCTCACTGCACATCCGCCCCAGCTGTCCCCAACTCACCCCGAGGTGAATCATTTGACCATCCCCGCCAAGCCCAGTCCACGTCACCAGCCCCATCCATGTCACCAGCCCTGTTCACATCACCAGCCCTGTCCACATCACCAGCCCTGTCCATGCCCTTGTCCATGCCCATCGTCATCAATGTCCTCATCAACACCTGTCCCTGTCCTTGTCAGCACCTGTCCCCGCCCTCTTCAACACCTGTCCCCATCCTCATCAACACCAGTCCTCATCAACGCCTGTGACATTCAATGCCCACTTTCATCATCAGTCCACTACCAGGCAACTCAATGTTTTCACCGATGTGTAAAGTGTGCCTATGACTTGTTGATACAACCCCCCCAGTCATTTTTTTGGAGTATGAGAGAGTGTAAGAGTGCCTCTTACATCATCAAACCATTATCACATGCAACTCTGTTATCACATGTTATTCCATTAGTATATAGGCTATACTCGAATACTTGTGTACTGTATTCTAGAATCCCCCCTCGAATTATACTAAGTTCCTTATAGTTTCGTGTCCTTGAGTGTTGGAAGCTCCAGCTTCCTTCCACAGTCTCCAGTCACATCAATTTGTCAACAAGGCTGCAAAAATTTATTGGGCCTTTACATATATGAAATCTGAATGTGCCTGTCTCTACGTGGACCATATTCTATGCCAAACTAAAGAGCTTGGTTCTCTACCTTTCTCCACTTGGGGTGACTTTTGAGCAGAGTTTGTATGCCACTTCTGTCCCCTCAATGAGCACCACTGAGCAGTGACACAGCTTGAGTCATCCTCTTACCATCAGGCAGATTGATCCATGGACAATTATATCGACAGGTTTAAGGATTTGGTGGACATGGCAGGATATGGGAGTGGGCTACCAGTTGTGGTGAAGTTCTGACGGGGCCTCAATTGAGAGATTCAGGACCAGATTGCACAGATGTTGGAAGGGTGCCTGGCAGACAATGATATTTATGCTTGGTATGAAGCTGCTTCACTCTGTGATGAGAACCAACTCACAAATATGGTGTTTAATGCTGCATTCCATGCTCCAACTACCACTCATGCACCCTACACCTTCAATCAAACCCTTCCCCAGTGTAACCCCATTCCTGTCCATCAGACTCCCACACCAGCTGTCAATGTCCCAGTACCAATGGACATTGATGCAGCCTGTAGCTGCACACATAGGTTGGATCTCTGCTACCACTGTGGGGAAACTGGACACATGGCCAGAGCATGTCCCCATCATCAGGATATTTGCATGCTCACCCCTGAGGGGTGAGATGAACTCCTCCAGGACCTGTTGGTGCTTGTAGATGTTGAGGACCAGGTTGCAGAGGAGATCAAGTCAGAAGTTGTAGAGGAGCAGGATTTTTATATTTGCAATGAGTGAATCATATGCCCTCACTGCCTGTCCATAACCACTTTGAAGTTTTGTCAGTTGAATTTCCAGAGGATAAATCTAATTCCATGACTGTTCCCCTCTCTGACCCTTCAAAGTTGGCTGAAGACATACCTGCTCTTCCTATCTCTCCCTCTGCCCCACACAAATATATTGTTGCATCCACTCCCTCTACACATTCCTTGAACCTAGCAATCAAACTACAGACTACTGACACTGGACAGATACTCAGTGTCTCTGCGCTCCTGGACTCTGGTGTGACTGGTCTCTTCATCGATGCCCATCTCACACAACAACATTGCCTGAATACTTGCTCACTCTCACATCTGATACATGTTTATAATGTGGATGGGTCCCCAAACAAAGCTGGTGCCATCTGAGAGGTTGTAGACCTGGTCTTCCATTACAAAGATCATAGTGAGAATGCCCTTTTTGCTGTCACTCAGTTAGGAAAGCAGAAGGTGATCTTGGGCTATCCATGGCTTCAAGACCATAACCCAGAGGTCAACTTGTGTACTGGGGAGGTTACAATGAGCCAGTGTCCATCCTGCTGTTGCAAGACAAGAACACCGTGGACAAAAGGCCTCAGTACAATGCACTTGGAAGTGTCATGCCGGACCCCTGCCTGTGCCTGAGGTGGAGTTAGAGGGGGTTCCTGATCTGATGCTGGACTCAGATGATGATGAGGAAGAGCCAGAGGAAGTTGAGGAAGGTGATTAGATCTTCTACACTGCGATTCATCCATTGCATGAGGTGTGTGCTACATCAAACATATCCCAACACCTTGCTGAGGCCTTCCATAAAAACAATGCTGCTAAATCCTCTACTGATTCCTTGCTTCCTCATCTCCATGAGTTCAGGGATGTGTTCTCCAAGGAATTGTTCAACTCTCTCCCTGCATGCAAGCCATGGGATCATGCGATCAAACTCACCCCTGGTGCAACCCCTTCATCCTGCAAGGTCTATCCTCTCTCTCCTGAAGAACAGTGACAGCTTGACCAGTTCATCAACAACCACCTGGCCTCTGGATGTATTCAACCATTGAAGTCACCCATGGCCTCTCCCTTTTTCTTTGTCAAGAAGAAGGATGGCTCACTTCAACCAGTTCAAGACTACAGAAGGCTCAACAACATTGCAGTCAAAAATTGCTATCTGTTACCTCTCATCTCTGAACTTGTGAACCAGCTCCATGGAGCCCGATACTTCACCAAGCTCGACATCCATTGGGGTTACAATAATGTGAGGATAAAGGAGGGAGATGAATGGAAGGCAGCCTTTCATACCATCTGTGGTCTTTTTAAACTGCTTGTCATGTTCTTTGGCCTTACTAATAGTCCAGCTGCCTTTCAGACCATGATGAACAACATCTTCCATGACCTCATCCTTGAAGGCATTGTTTGTATCTATCTCGATGACATCCTCATCTTCACTCGCACAGTTGAAGAGCATTGTCACATCATGCGCCTCATCCTGGAACAACTTCGACAGTACAAACTCTATCTTCATCAGGACAAGTGTGAGTTTGAGAAGACCAAGATTGAGTACCTCAGCCTGATTATCTCAGAGGGTCAGGTGGAGATGGATCCAGTCTTTTCTGAACTTCATCAATTTCTATTGGTGTTCTATCAAGGATTTCTCACATTATGCACAACCACTGTTCAACTTGACAGGAAAGGAGGCATGGAGGTGGAATAATGCACAACAGGAGGCATTTGAAAAGCTTAAGGAGATGGTCACTTCCACTCCCATTCTTACCTTTGCTGATGATTTGCACCCTTTTCATGTAGAAGCTGACAGTTCTGACTTTGTGATGGGTGCTGTGTTGTCTCAGCAGTCTCCAGAGGACCAGAAGTGGCATCCTATTGTGTTCTACTCCAAAAGCCTTAGTGCTGTAGAGCAAAACTATGAGATCCATGACAAGGAGATGTTGGTGATAATGTGCACACTTGAGAAATGGAGACACTTCCTTGAGGGTGCCCAACACACAGTGGAAATTTGGACAGATCACAAGAATCTCGAGTACTTTATGATGGCCAAGAAATTGAATCATCTTCAAGCTCGTTGGTCCCTGTATCTATCTGATTCAATTTCTTCTTGCACCACGGTCTGGGTCACAGCATGGGGAAGACTGATGCCCTCTCCCAACGTGCAGACCATGGGGATGGCAGCAATGACAATCAAAACATTGTGTTGTTGCAGCCAGACCTGTTCACCATTCGGGCACTGGAAGGTATCACACCCCAGGGTGAGGAGCAGGACATCCTATGCGACATTCATCATGCAAACAGTAGCAGTTTACATGAGGATGTTGTTGCCTGAGCTGTTAAATGGTGTAAGAGTATAGTATCTCTATACTCTTACCAGGACTCCTTACCATGGACAGATGATTAGTAACACACACAGTCATGTGCCTTATGTTGAATACACGCTCAGATGTCTTAGATAGATTCATTACTCCTTGAATAGATACCAACTTCCTAAGGAGTGCCAGGGGTAACCCTCAGGTATATTTTCTCATACCCGTACCTGTACCCGTGAACACCATACCCGCACAGGTAGGGGTATGGTATTACCACAGGTTTTCACGAGTTTCAGCATAAATATGTATTTTAATATTTTAATTACACTAAATTAATATATAGAAAAAAGAAAAACCCCTCCGCTCGCGTTTGCAGCAAGGGAGGGGGTGGTGGTGGTGGTTGTCACCCAGAACAACATGAGAAACCACCCCTGCTCGCGTTTGGAGCGAGGGGGGTGGTGCCTGTGGACTTCATCCTGTTGTCCTCTCATCTCATCAATGACGAGGGGGTGGTGGACCTGCAATAAGAAACCCCCCTCTCATGCTAGACATGAGGGAGGGGGAGTCAACCAAAGATAGCCCCCTCCAGCTCACATTTGAGGTGAGGGAGGGGGGAGCTGCTGTCATCGTGGCCTAGAAAATGAATATAGCCCCCTCCAGCTCACATTTGAAGTGAGGGAGGGGGAGCTGTCGTTATCATTGCCTAGAGGAAGAATATAGCCCCCTCCAGCTCACATTTGGAGCGAGGGAGGGGGGGTGGTGCCTGCTCATCGTCCCCATCCAAAATGCATCCCATTTCCACCCCATGAGCAGTTGCTCATGGCGGTGGTTGGGGGTGCTGTCATGGTGGTGGTGCACTATTAGAATCTAAAAATTGAATAAAAATATTAACTAGTTGCAAAGAAAACAAGAATGAAAGATATATAAAAAATACCTAGGGCCCAAATGACATTGAATGTCGTTTGGGCCCGTTCCCTGTGTGATGTGGTCGTTTTGCGTCGCTTCCTGGTCGTCAGAGCTCCCTGTCCCCACCCCATGAGCAGTTGCTCACGGCAGTAGTTGGGGGTGCTATGGTAGTGTCATCGATCATCCTGTAGTTTGAAATCAAATACATTGTGAGTGAATCAACAAAGTCAGATGATCACTCACCTGACTGGTAATTCAGTACCCATAAGCCCGTGGTTACAGGTACGGTGTTCTGTGGGTATGGCAATTCCATACCTGTACCCATACCCAGGCATACCCGTGACCAGAAACCCATGGTGTTACCCATACCCGTGCTATTCCTTACAACTTCCTGTTTACATTGTTCCTCCGTAACTGAGTGACAGAAGTACAAGAGTACTTCTGTTCCGCTTTTTTTTTAAACATGAACTTGGGCCCACTGTTTCCAACCTCCAGAAAGCCAGATTTTGAACCTCGCTTCTGGCACCTATCAATTCCCCCCCCCCCACCCCAACAAACCACCAAACTTAGTTAATTAATTGCCCCACCCGGAAATGCAATCAACCCCTTCTGAGCGAGAAGCTGCCACTAGAGGCAGTCTCATGTCATCGGTCAGAACCGTTACTGCACTATCACTCCAGCACATCCTACTTTGCCCACCCCAACGAAACTGTTTGGATGTAGAGATATAGAATAGACGCAACACCACACAGAATCAATTGTACCTCACAACCCCCCTTTTTTTAACAATCTGTCTCATCGCCCATCTTGACCAGCACCGCTCACCACCAGGAGCAGAGCTAGCTGTATCCTCACCCACTCAACCCCACTCTCACCCCTGTCTCCCCTGTCTCCCACACCAGCACCCCTGATCGCTCCACACATACACAGATGCACCTTGTCATCTGACTCAGACACAGCCCCCCCAGTCTGTTCGTCTAACATAGCCATGTCCCCTGCCTTTGACCGCTTGTATGCCCCGGTGGAAGTCCATCAATCTTCACCTTCTGCTGCCCCAATCCTCTCCGCAGGACACATGACCATCTCCGTCTTGCATCAGTTTGACAATGCCTGCTGTTGTTATTTCTTCCTGAAGGATATCGCCACTGACAATCAGGTTGGCAAAATCATTTACAATTTTGAATCATCAGCAGTACAGTCTTGGGTTGCAGTGGATGAACCACGTCTCATTGCCCTGACCTTCCCGGCATTCTTAATACAACTTAAGAAGAAATTCTTGCCGAGGTCCTGGGAAGACAAACTGGTACAAGACCAAATCACCATGCAGGGCTCAACAAACTTCCTCACCTGGGTTAACACCATCTGGAATGCAAATGACAAACTCCATGCGGCGGGTTCAGCATATCACATTGACAACAACTTCTGTCACCACCTCATTCCTTGCCTCTCTGACGGGCTCAAACACCTGTATAAAGCAAACAATGGTACAGCCCCAGGTGCAACCCAAGGAACCTTAGATGCTATCACTGACCTCGAGGATTGGTTGGAGTGAATCCACTTGCTCGAGCAAGATCTCCAAGCGACCTGCAGAGCGGCTTGGGTTGCAAAAGCAACCAAGGCAGGCAACACACCCACCTAACCCCATTCCCAATGCTACGCCCATCGCCGCCCCCATCCCTACATTTTCAACAGCACCCTCCACTGTCCCACTGAGTCCACTCACCGAGGATGAGAAGAATTTACTTAGGCTCCATCTCAGCTGTTTCAAGTGTCAGATTTTTTATCCAGGCCATTTAGGTTGAAACTGCAACAACCCCTGCCCAACCCCCGATGACTGCAGACGAGTCACAGTGGCACATGCAGCAAAAGCAAAAGCTGCCTACAAAAAGAATAACAACACCACCACCATTGCCGCAGTTTTTGCAGGAGGTGCAACATTCAACGATAGTGAGAGCGATGATGAGGTGGATGAGTGGATTGATGCAAATGAGGCCGAAGAGTACATGACCTCACCTTTTGATCTCCCCGTGCACCTACTCTGGACATGCTGTCTCGACACTCCCACTATGTGTGCACCTACTCCTGTCAATGCGCTTATTGATCACGGTTCATCCCCAGTATTGATTTTGAGTGACCTAGCGGAAGTTTTATGCCTAACACCTCATCTGTTATTCAAATCTCTGTCTGTCTCTGGCGCATTCATGAATAAAAGAAAGTCTCCCAAAGCTTTAGAATTGACTTATTACTGTAAATTATCAATCCAATCACCAGACGCCTTGTGGCATTCCCGTACAATCAATGCAATTATATGCCCCGAACTTCACACAGACCTCATATTGGGACTAGACTTCCTCGCTAAGAATAAGATAGTGGTCGATGTGGACCTGCAAACAGCAATAGCAAAAGAAACAGGGTACGACCTACTCAACCCACCAGACCCTGAAACCAAAAAGAAACGTGTGGTAAAATCACCTGCTGAAAGACACAAAATCGAGGCACGTCAGATCAAAGATGGGCAGCAACAGACAAAAAAACTCAGAACCCTCATCCATATGGAATTAATGGCACTCTTCAAGGAAAACGAAGAATGGTTCAACCTAGATGCCTTCACAACTGGCCCACCTAAGTCGATAGCTGCGATCAAGGTCCATATCAAGCAACTCGCTGGACTGGCCACCTTGCAGAAACTGGACCTAAAAATGAAATCACAGTTCCCAGACTGTTTTCCGTCAGACATTCCACATGTAACCAAATTACTGACTGATGTATATCACCACATTGAGCTCCAGCCAGGTGCACCAATCTCTGTGGCTTGTGCATATGGTTGCCCACGCAAATACTGGGCTGGGTGGAAAACTCTTATAGACCAACATGCCACTGCAGGATGCATCAGACCATCCTCCTCTCCATATGCATCCCCATCCTTCATCATTCCTAAAGCAGACCCAACTGTCCTACCTTGCTGGGTAAATGACTACCGCCACTTGAACCATCTCACAATCCTGGACAATTATCCACTCCTGCAAATTGATGACATCTTGGTAGACTGTGTGAAGGGAAAGATTTGGGGAAAAATAGACATGACCAACTTGTTCTTTCAAATGCTTGTTCACCCAGATCACATCAAATACATGGCCATGCTGACACCATTTGGCCTCTGGGAGTGGGTTGTCATGCCAACAGGCATGTGAAACTCCCCGGCAACACACCAGCAATGTGTAACACTGGCACTTAAGGACTACATCAGCAAAATTTGCCACATTTACTTAGACGACATCATTATCTGGTCAAACTCCCTAGCCGAACATCAAACAAATGTGGCACTCATCCTGGAAGCATTACAAAAATCAGAATTGTACTGCTTGACAAAGAAGTCAATGCTATTCATGACCAAAATCAATTTCCTTGGCCATCACATCTCTGTGCGAGGCATAGAGGCGGACACCTTGAAGGTTGCTCACATCCTTGGATGGCCAAAACCTCAATCTGCAAAACATGTCCAGCAATTCCTGGGGCTGGTAAGATATATCACGGCCTTCCTGCCAATGCTAGCAAAGCACACCACAATCCTGACTCCTCTCACACGCAAAGAATTCAACACCTCCATGGACCACTGAACATCAACTAGCCTTTGATGCCATCAAGCGACTGGTGGTCAGCCAAGATTGCCTGACCACTATCAACCACGAAACACTGGGTGAAAACAAGATTTTCATAACATGTGATGCCAGCAAACGTCGTACTGGAGCAGTCTTGTCCTTTGGCCCATCATGGGAAACTGCACAGCCTGTTGCCTTCGAAAGCAGGCAAATAGGGCATGGCATGGGTATGGGTAACACCATGTGTTTCTGGTCATGGGTATGCACAGGTACGGGTATGGGTATGGGATTGCCATACCTGGGCAACACTGTACTTTTTTCCATGGTGTTATGGGTATGTGTGTGTATGCTGGTACCCAGATTTTGGTCAGGTTAGTGATCATCTGTGTTGAGATTTTGACTTTTTAATGACATATCATGGGAAAAACCCCCTGTGATGAGATGCGAACATCTTTTTCAGCAAATTTCTATCAAATATCATGAAAAATAACAGTAAAAAATGCAGGGGTACTTTTTGATGACATATCGCAAGTTTACCCCCCATGAGAAGATGCAAACATCTTTTCCTATCAAATATAATAAAAAATATCAATACCCATGAATAACCACAGGTAACCCACAAAAACCCATGGTAACACTGTACCCCTACCCATGCAGGTACAGTGTTCAGGGGTACAGGTAGGGGTATAAGAAAATATACCCGAGGGTTACCCATGCCATGCCCTACAGGCAAATGAATGGCGTGGAACATAATTACCCGGTACATGAACAGGAAATGCTCACGACCATGCAAGCATTGAAGAAATGGAGAGTCGACCTACTAGGGACACACATCCACATTCGAACTGACCACAAGACGCTACAAAATTTTGATTTCCAGAGGGACCTCTCACAACAACAAGTGTGATGGATGGAGTATCTCTCCCAGTACAAATACACCATTACTTATATCAATGGGGAGAAAAACACAGTCACTGATGCTCTGTCCCGACTCCCAGACTTGATCGATGAGAAAAACCCACCAATGACCACCGCCGCTATCTTCGAGGTATGAAGTGACCCCAAACTGATTCGACAAATTGTGAAGGGCTACCAAGTCGACCCATGGTGTAGCGGTATCCTCAACGATCTCAACCACGGCATTTTGGACAACAAACTCAGCATCACACTGAAGCATGGGCTTCTCTTCATAGGATCATGGCTGATCATTCCCAAGTACAAGCATTTGTGAGAACACCTTTTCCAGTTGGCACACGACAACCTCGGTCACTTTGGAACAGAGAAGTCATACACAAACTTACGGGATGACTACTACTGGCCTATCATGTGGCATGATCTTGCAAAGGGATACATACCTGGATGCATTGACTGCCAGAGAAACAAAGGGACTACTTTGAAACCCCCAGGCCCACTTCACCCCTTACCAACACCAGATGCATGTTTCGACTTGGTGGCCATTGACTTCATCGGGCCCCTCCCAAAAGACGATGGGTTCGATGCAGTGGTAACAATGACGGACTGGCTGGGCGCCAACATTCAAATTATTCCATGCAACACAACCACCACAACAGAAGAATTTGCATTTCTGTTTTTTGACAGGTGGTACTGTGAAAATGGGTGCCCATTGGAGATTATCTCGGATCGAGACAAGGTCTTCATGTCAAAATTCTGGAAAATGTTGACAAAGCTCACAGGTATCCATCACAAGATGTTGACATCTTACCACCCTCAAACTGATGGCACCTCCGGACATTCCAACAAAATGGTAATACAATGCCTGAGGTTCCACATCGAATGGAATCAAAAAGGATGGGCTAAATCATTACCAAAAGTACATTTTGACATCATGAACATGATCAATGCGTCCACCAGAGTCTTGCCATTTGTATTGAAAACAGGGCAATCACCTCGGGTCATACCTCCACTCAACATCACCAATCCACCCACTCCTCCTGCCGACACGTCACCAGATGAGCACAAAGCACAAAAACTCATTGAAGACATGGAAGAAGAGACCAACACAGCAAAAGACAGTCTATTAGCAGCAAAGATTCACCAAGCACATGAAGCGAATAAGGACCATGCAGTGGACCCCACATACCAAGTAGGTGACAAGGTTCTCTTGGCAATGGCCCATCGGCGGAGGGATTATATGCAAGCTAAAGATAGACATGTTGCAAAATTTATGCCGTGTTACAATGGACCATATGATGTGGTACAAGCATATCCAGAGAGTTCAACCTACAAACTGATTCTACCTCCAACATCAAAAGCACACCCCACATTCCATGTCGCAAATCTGTGACCATACATCCCCAATGACAATGCCCTATTTCCACAACACGCATCACATGCCCCGAAACCTCTCATCACAGCAGATGGTAGCACAGAATACTTCATTGAACAAATACTCAAACAGCGCACAAGAGGATGAGGCCATCAATTTTTAGTGCATTGGAGAGGGTATGGAGCTGAGCACGACATGTGGCTACCATGCTCCAAACTGCTGGAAACAGAGGCGCTCGCAAAATGGGAGAATGAGCACGAATAGAGTTCACAATCCTTTTCAAGAGGGTATATGTGAGTGTAAGAGTATAGTATCTCTATACTCTTACCAGGACTCCTTACCATGGACAGATGATTAGTAACACACATGGTCACATGCCTTATGTTGAATACGCGCTTGGATGTCTTAGATAGATTCATTCCTCCTTGAATAGATACCAACTTCCTGTTTATGTTGTTCCTCCATAACTGAGTGACAGAAGTACAAGAGTACTTCTGTTCCAAAGGGGTCCCCAACGACCCAGACCTTTCCTGGCACATCATATCCCAACACCATGACTCACAGATTGCCAGTCATCCTGGACACTGGAAGACCTTGGAGCTCACCTCACAGAATTATTGGTGGCCACAAATGTCACGGCTCATTGGTCAGTATTGTTGTACTTGTGACCTTTGCTTATGCACCAAGATTCCTTGTTGCAAACCCATTGGTGAGCTACACCCTCTTCCTGTTCCAGAGAGTTGTTGGAATGTTGTTGGAATGTTGTCAGTGTTGACTTTGTGGTGGAGTTGCCAGAGTTGAATGGGTTTGATGTGGGTGATGTGCACAGTTGATTCAGTGGGGAAACACGCTCACTTTATTCCCACTCACACCAATGTCAGTGCCCTGGGTGCCACCCAACTCTATCTCCACCATGTGTGGAAATTACATGGACTTCCTGGCGCCTTTCTTTCTGACCGTGGCCCTCAGTTTGTGGCAGAGTTCACTTGCAAGCTGTACCGACTTCTGGGGATCAAACTCCTTGCTTCAACTGCCTATCACCCACAAACTGATGGCCAGACTGAGCAAGTCAACCAGGAACTGGACCAGTACATCCACATCTTTGTCAATGAGCGCCAGGACAATTGGAACGATCTTCTCCCCTTGGCTGAGTTTGGGTACAACAACCACGTCCATGCTTCCACTCAACAAACCCCCTTCCTCTTAGACACTGGATGGCATCCATGCATGGGATTCAAACCTCACCAAACTCCCTCACACATCAAGATGGTGAATGAGTTCACAGAACACATGAGGGATAGCTTGGAGGAGGCAAAGGCAGCCTTAGGATGACATGGCATGCTTTTACAATCAACATCATTCTCCAGCCCCTCAGTACAAGGTTGGTGATCAAGTTTATCTTGACTCCAGTGACATCTCCACCACCACATGTCCATCCAAGAAACTCACCCATTGCTTCCTGGGACCTTTCCTCATTGTCAAGTGTGTTGGAATGCATGCCTATCGTCTGCACCTCCCAGCCTCCATGTCCAGACTCCACCCAGTCTTCCATGTCATCAAACTCCTTCCAGCTCCCCCAGATCCATTCCCAGGATGCCATTCACGTCCACCACTGCCACCTACAGTGATGGAGGGAGAACCCCAGTATGAAGTCAAGTCAATCTTGGACAGCCAGTTGCATCGAGAAAAACTCCAGCATTTGGTGCACTGGAAGGGTTATGGGTATGAGGAGAACTCATGGGCCAAGGAGTCCGATGTGAACACCCCTCAGTTAGTCAAGGAATTCCACCGACAGCACACTGCTGCACCGTGTCGCATTCAAGTCACTGACTTTGGTTGTATGCAATTTCAAATGCATCGGGGCGATGCATCTTAGAGAGGGGGTGATGTAAGGGGACTAGGGGGTGCCCTGTGTGTTTCTCCTATTTTTTTACATTTGTCCTATATTTCTCCTCACTTCATTTCCTTCTATTCTTCATTTTCTATGATTTTTCCTTATTTTATTACTAATTTTCCTTTCTATCACATTTGTGCATGTTGACAGATTTATATTTAGAGGCAGAGTACCCTTTCCGACATCTACCCCTTGGTATGATGTCATTTGGCAGCCTTGATCGGCCTATCTCTGCCTTTTTCTATTTTTAGGTTATTATTTGATTTTTGCAGTCTTCACATATACTGGGCATTGGCAAAGGGGTCCTTAGAGTTTTCTCTTCAGATTTCCCTTTGCTAGGTGCACCTCCAATCCCTGTAATCTGTACTATAATTTTAATTTCGGATTTCCCTTTGCTAGTCCATTAATTAAGTGGCCTCTAAGGTTGCCCTTATAAGCAGACTCAAAGTTGGAACCTACATTACTGACAATGGAGAGCTGAAGTCACACAGAATGGAAACCTGGCTAAAGACCCTGGGAACTGATCACTGTTTCACCACTCCCCACACCTCCACACATATTGGCCATGTTGGATGCATGCATCATACATTAATGGCTAAATCCCATCTATTTGGGTTTACCTGCTTACCTGTGGGATGAATTCTATCTCACAGCATCTCATTTGCATGCCAAAACTACTACCTGTTCTCTACAGGGATATACTCCTTTGGAGCTGTGGTTTGAACAAAAGCCTGACTAAAATGAACACTTCAAAGCCCAGATGAAACAGGTATGGACTATTTCAGAGTTGGGCACAGCGTGCTTTATTGTTGGAATTGCTGTCACCTGGGATAGAACCACATGAACTGTGGCACTCTCACAGACTGCTTTGATTGACAAAATAATTGAACAGTTTGGCCAAAAGGATGCTCACCCCATATCAGTGCCCCTGGAACCAGGTTCTAAATTATGCCACCTGAATCAACAATCTATGTCCTTGGAGGATCAGCGCCAACTCGATAAACTCCCATATCAATCCCTGGTTGGGTGCTTACTTTATCTGGCCATATCAACCCATCCTGATATTTCCTACGCAGTCCAACAACTTTCCCAATACCTTGATTGTTATTCCTTTGAACATTGGGGTGCAGCTATCAGATTGGTGCATTACCTCAAGGGTACAAAAATTTCAAGCTTTACCTTGGAAGTGATCGCCCTATCAATCTTCAAGCATTCAGTAACTCCGATTGGGCAAACTGCCTTGACACACAACATAAATATGTACTACAATTAGTGTTTGAGGGTCCAGTCCATAAGACCAGAAATAGACTGGACCCTTAACCAAACTTAACTGCAAGAGACCGAACCTTTGGTCTTGGTCCATCCAAAAATGGCCTGCAGTCCAGTTAGCAGTTGATACTTATTTAAAAGTCACAAGAACCGATCAAAGACCGGTCTCAACCGGTCTTTCATACCCACAAATGACTATGTATTCATGTACCTAGATACTAAAATTTCTTGTACATATAACAATGAGAGGGGGATGCCCTGAGGATAAGTGGGGGAGGGTCTGGGTTTATATATCTTCAAAATCATTGTACATGTTTGTCTTAGTTGTACATGTTTGTTTGTAATTACAAACATTCACACATGATGAACATCCTGTGCTGTGTCACCACCCTGGTCTGCAACTACGACCATGAAAACCAACCAACACCAAGCAGGGGGCCCAAATGATGCTAGTTCATCGTTTGGGCCCCCTAGGGTATGTTTTATAGTTTATTTCTTCTTCCTTTTACTAACTACATGTTTCTTCATCTTTAGGTTTTTGCATCTTGATAACGACATTGCCCACCCACCAAACGATGCATGCAAGTCCTTCACTGCCTCTGCGAGCCTCTGCTCGCAGGGTGGCAATGGGCCCTTTCCTGGACAACACCAATGGCAACGACAATGACTGCAAACACCACGTCACACAGCACCACCACCCTGCCTGCAAGCCACTGCTCATAGGGAGATGGAGATGCTGGGGATGACAGGGGATGACAAAAGACTATACCAACAAATGACAAACACCGGGGACAACAAAAGACAAACACCAGCGATGACAAAAGACAATGCCAAATAACAACATACACCAGAGACGATGAAAGACAACACTAACAATTGACACACACCAGGGATGACAAATGGCAGGAATGACAACTAGCGGGGTACAATGAATTAAGGGGATGATGAGCAGCCTGGACAATGAATGGCAGTGAACAGCAGGGACAACAACAACAATGAATCGAGGGGATGACAAACAGTGGGGAAAGGGACGATGGCATGGACAAGACAATGATCCCCTACCCTCACTACAAAAGCGAGATGGTGGGGCTGTTTTTTTTTTTCATTCTAATTTTTTTTTCTTTCGGTCTCTTAGCAACAGCCCACTACTGTGAGCGACTGCTCACAAGGTGTAAATGTAACTAGTTTTATCTACCATATAATATAATTTAGTGGGACTCAAAAAAACAGCCAGAAGACCAGTTAAAACTGGTCTTTTGGGGTCAACTGAACCAAATAGGACTGGTCCTATTCAGTTCAGTTGTGGTCTATCTAATCTGGGCATCAAATTGGACCGGTTTCAGTCTCCAGTTGTCCCCCTTGGGGTAAACTTTGCACTCCCCCCCATATTCCTATTGGAGTCCTAGGAGTCCGAGTTTTCTGATAAGAGTCCGATCGGAATCCAATAGGAGTCCTACTAGTCCAACACTAGTCCTAGGAGTCCGATAGGAATCCAATTGGGATGTATCTTGATGACCATGTACTTTTATTTCCAAGAAATTCCTAGTAAATTCCGAGTAAAGTCCTATGCAATTCCAACAGGTAGTAGTCAGAATACCACACCATTTCAGAAGACTTAACTTGATGAAAGTGCTTACAAAATAAATGGGCAGAGCAGGAATTGAACCCTAGACCTTGGGATATAAATGACATGACTACCAAACAAGTGCTCAACCAGTTGAGCCACAGGAGCATTAAAAATATGTAATATAAAGTCCATTTAAAGCACTTAGGATTAGTTCACTTATTTTTAACCTCTCTCACAAGAGCTCGAAAAAAAATTGTTGAGCCCTCGCATCTTCGCGAGGGAGTAGATAACTAATATAGATTTAAAAAAAAAACCCCATGCAAATGCGGGGGGGAGAATTAATTATACTATTTAATTATACTATTTTAAATTCTACAAAAAAAACCCACCCCCCCGCAAAACGGGGGGGAGGGGGTGGTGGTGCGTCGCATTGGCTGTCTCATCAGCCCTGTCCCGTTGTTTCCCCTCCCTCTTGTCTCCATCGTGTCTCGCCTCCCTCACCTCACCTCCCCCGTGGCTGCCCTCCCCTCCCTTGTCTCCCCTCCCTTGTCATTCCACCCACTGTCCACCCCACGAGCAGTTGCTTGCGAGGCTGGTGGTGGGTAGTGTGTCATATGTTGGTGGCAGCATTTGTCCATCGTCCCCTCGCTCCCTCCCCCTCCCCTTAAACACCCTACAAGCAGATGCTTGTAGGCATGCATGGGGTGGGTGTCGCCATCATCTCCCCTTCTGGTCGTTGTTTCCCTTTCCCCTTGTCATTTCATCACCCTTGTCATTTTGTCACCCTTGTCGTTTTGTCACCCTTGTCATCTTGTCACCCTTGTCGTTTCATCACCCTTGTCGTTTCATCACCCTTGTCGTTTCATCACCCTTGTCGTTCATCCCCCTCGTTGTCTGCACCCACAAACCACCCTACAGGCAGCTGCTCATAGGCATGTCATTTGGTGCCATCATCGTCCCTCCACGCTGTTCCCGTGTTCTCGCACCCCATATACACCCTGCGAGCAGTCGCTTACGGCGGTGATGGGGGGTACTGGATGTCATTGGTGTCGTGGGGGGTCCATGCACTCACGATCCACCCTACGAGCAGCAGCTCATAGGCGTGGGGTGGGTGCGTTGTCGGTTCATCAGTGACATGGCTTGAGGGGAGGGGTCAGGTGGTGTTTACTGGGTGGGTATTCCCCTTCTGGGGTCTCCTGGTGTTGCTCCCCATGCTCCTGACCATGATTGATACCCTCACATCCCATTTTGACGGGGAGGAGGGGGGTTGCCAGGGGCGTCATTGGGTGTGGGTTTGGCTTGCGTCAGTCCATTGTTACTCATGTAGATTAGAACCTAGAAACAAAACAAATGAATTAGTTAGTTTACAAAAGTAAAAAACAAATGAAAAAAAAAACTTACTATGGCCCAAATG
This sequence comes from Tricholoma matsutake, assembly GCA_026075535.2. Taxonomy (NCBI): domain Eukaryota; kingdom Fungi; phylum Basidiomycota; class Agaricomycetes; order Agaricales; family Tricholomataceae; genus Tricholoma; species Tricholoma matsutake. The sequence goes on along the minus strand of AP026543.1, from coordinate 6,108,298 downwards.
ACGATTGCGTCGTTTGGGCGTCGTTCGGTGTCGAAACCAGTCGTTTCCGGTCTTGGGGGCTCGTCTAGAGATGGGGGTGAAGTGGGAGTGGTGGGAGTTGCTGGGTTGAGGTGGTTGAGGTGGGGGGATGGAGGTGGCATGCTTGTCGTCGTTGGTGGTGGTGGTGGGAGTTGATGAGCTGGCAGGTGTGATGACGCAGCTATGTGCTTTGTCATCACACCCGTGGAAAGGTATGTAGTGTAGTATGATCACTTACCTGTAATGACTGTTTAGCCTAATGGTATTGTTGTCGGTTTATGCTTACATAATCTTCTGTAGTCAAGTGTTCAATTCTTGTCTGTGCATTTAATTTTTCATACTATATTACTAAGCAAGGCTGCTTTCATTCCTATCGGAATCCTATGTTGTCTGATGTCTTAGCATAACTTCGGACTAGTCCTATGTGATTTCTATGATTGGAAATTCCTAGGAAATTCCAATAGTCCGATCGGACTCTGATTGGACTACATCAGACTGGACTAGGACTAAATGTGCCATTTCATGTCAATTTGGCTGGTGAAAATGACATCGGAATATGGTTGGATTCCAATTGGAATCCAATTGGAATCATTGGAATCATCGGATTCCTATAGGAATACAGGGGGGAGTGTAAAGACCTCCCCTTGGGGGTCAAAAAACTGGACCAAACTGGACCCTTAAACACTAACTATAATTTTAACCCTTTGCTAGTCCATTAATTAAGTGGCCTCTAAGGTTGCCCTTATATCAATGAACCACAGCAGCAATTGTTAGGGCTTGACAAGCTTGCCAAGGTTGAGTATGCCTTGCATGAAGGTCAAGCTTACAACACTACAGATAAGCTTTGCCTTGCAATCCAGACCTTCAACCATAACATGAGGTTCAAGGTCAACCAAGTATGTGGTCAGGGTGCCAACACTTGAGCTCAGGCATTCCTCAGGACACTCTCCAGCAGCAAGATCAGTGTGGCTGACAAGTATTGCACTTCTCAGGCAGTGCTTCTTGTGCTCAGACTCTCAGCAGAAGACCAGTCTGTAAGAGTGTCCTCTTACATCAGCAAGCCATTATCACATGCATCCAGTATCACATGTTATTCCACTGGTATATAGTCTATACTTCGAGTACTTGTACTGTATTCTAGATTGTCCCCTTGAGATATATTAAGTTCCTTATAGTTTCTCTGTCCCTGAGTGTTGGAAGCTTCAGCATCTCGTCCCCCAGCCCCTATTCTGCCCAGCACAACTGCCACATCACCATCGCTGCATGTGTCGATGACTTCCCAAAACCCCCACTCTGCCCCACCCAACACCACATGCTGCAGCTCTAAAGCAATGAAGCATGCAGCTAACCTCAGATCCTAGTACTTATGTTCACATTCAGGGTTATCTCATCTGGTACTTCCACTTTCTTTTTTCCCTCCTGTCATTTCAATCATGGCCTTGCTTTGCCTACTCCTCATATCCATATCTCTCTCATTTACCCATTCCTGGGCCCCAGCTCAAGCTCCAGTGCACCACTTCTGCAAAGCTCAACCTTGAAAGTGTTAGGGCAACACCCACTATCTGCTAGCTAAGACCGTGCAGGTTCTCTCTACAAGAAGGGGGCGGGATCCACGCGCGTGATGGGGGAATTGATGGTTTTGATGCGAGGGGTTATTTATAGGTGAGTTTGTTGACAAAGGCCTTTCACACCGAAAACATAGGTGGAATACCTAAGAGAACACAACTGGGGTCCCCTAGGCATATATTTAGGGTTTATATACTATGTTACATATATTGTACATTGTTGTTACCGACGCACTCGTACATGCGTGTACATATTGATGCGTGTGAAATAAAATTCTCACACTATCAAAGTGCAGCGTCATTTGGTGTCATTTAGCGTAATGTAGCATAATTCGACATAATAAAATAAAAATGAAATTTTATTAGGTAATGGGGTGGTTTCCTAACATTACCCCCCTTTTATGCCTCGACTTCCAGGCGAGAAAATATTGTGTCTGTCCCCTCTGTGAAATTTTGGTAAGGCTGGAATCTCATCCCCTCATACACCATTCTCACAATGTGACTCGGAGCATTCGGATTACATTTAAAGAATTGGGCGATTGCGTTACGTGCTCGCTTACAATTCTCTTTGGGCTCCCATGAATTATTTTCATTGGTATAGTTTTTCCACTTTATTAAGAACTCCAATTTGTTCCGTCGAAGACGTGAGTCTAGAATTTCTTCAACTACGTATTCTGGAGCACCTTCTACTATTATCGGAGGTTGTGGAGTAGTTTGTTGGCCAGGAATAGTGGGTGGGCAGTAAGGGCATAGGCAGGATAGGTTGATCTTGAGATCAATCTTGAATGATCGGGGTAATTTTAGCACTACCGCATCAGGTGAGATCACTTTAGAGATTGCATATGGGCCAACTTGTTTCTCTGTAAGTTTCCTTGAAGGTCATGGAATATTCAGGTCCTTGGTACTTAGCCACACCAAGTCACCAACTTTGTACTCTGGAGCGCGCACTCGAGTACGATCTGCGTGTCGCATCATGTCATCATGTGCTTTCTTCAATGCCGCCTCTGCTTCCTCTTCTACCTTTTGCATCTTAGATACAAAATCTTCTACCAACTGTACTTTGACTTCCCTTCTGGGTTCTACTCCCATGCGAGGATGATATCCATAATTCGCAAAAAAGGGTGACATACAAGTAGCCAAATGGAATTTGTTATTGTGGGAAAATTCGGCAATTGCCAGCCATTTGGGCCAGTCGGTTTGTCGGTAGTTGACAAACATACGTAGGTACTGCTCCAACTCCTGATTCATTCTCTCTGTCTGCCCATCAGTCTGCGGGTGATATGCCATAGATAGTTTAGTTTGAATCCCCAATATGTTGTTCAGCTCTCACATAAATACAGAAGCAAATTGTGGTCCACAATCAGAGATAACGGTATCGGGTAACCCATGTAACTGCCATACCTGATTTAGATAGAGGTGCGCCAAGCCCAATGATGAGGTTTCTGTAGTAGTAGGGATAATATGGACCTCCTTTGTGAAGTGGTCGCATACTATGAATATTGCATCGTACCCTTGAGCTTTGGGTAATCCGGTAATAAAATCCACAGATATATCTTGCCACGGCACTTTAGGTATAGGGTTCGGCATTAATTTTCCTGCAGGTTTCTCTGGAAATTTCTTCCCCCTCATGCACATATCACATCCATCCACATACCCCAACACATACTTTGAAATTCCGGGCCACCAATAATTTCTCATTACTAATTCCAACGTCTTCCATCTTCCTGGGTGTCCAGCAGTCGGCATATTATGATGTAACCGGACAATCTCCCTTCGCAAATCCTGATCCTTTGGTACATACACTTTTCCTCGAAACAACACCAACCCTTGTTCCTCAGCCCATTCATCTCCTTTAATATTACCTTTCTTCTCTCCCTTCAGAGCTTTCACGGCTTCCACTACTTCATTGTCCATTTCTGAACATTGTCTAATTTTAGACAACATTTCCATTTCCGAGCTATCTATTAATAGATGCCCTTGACGCATAGCACAAATGTGAAAGTATTCGGGTTTGAGCAAGGTAACATTCTTATTGTCCTCCTCCACCCCCCTTTTATGATCAATACGTCTGGATAATGCATCTGCTTTCCTCATTAAGCTTCCCACTTTGTGGACCAAGTGAAAATTGAAATGCGATAGGAATAGTGCCCAATGCGCTTGCCGGCGATTAAGCTTTTTAGCGGACATGAAGTATTGCAGATTTTGATGATCCGTCCAGATCTCAATCTGATGCGTACATCCCTCCAAATAATGCCTCCACACCTCCAACGCTCGTATTATCCCCAACATCTCTTTGTCATGCACATCATAATTCCTCTCCACATCATTCAACCCTTGGGACAAATATGCACAAGGATGCCATTTGTCATCTTTGCACAGCATTGATAATACCACTCCAGTAGCAAAGTCGGATGCATCTGATTCCACTTGCAAAGGGCATGTGAAATCTACTGGGGCTAATATTGGTCCCTCCACAAACTTCCTCTTCAACTGTCTGCTGTTGCTCTCCCCACCTCCATACTACTCCTTTTCATGTAAGGTTATGTAAGGGTGCAGCAATTTTAGAAAAATTGTGCACAAAGCGACAATAATAATTTGCGAGTCCCAAGAAGGCTTGAACCTCCTTGACATGGGTGGGCGCAGGCCAATCTGTGATTGCCTGTACCTTGATCAGATCCATTTTGATCCCATCAGGGCTGATCAATAATCCTAGGAACTCAATCTCACTTGCCCCAAACACACACTTCTCTGGTTTCAAAAATAGATCATTCTCCGCCAACCTCCATAACACCTCCTGCACTATCGCCTCATGATTCTCTTCATCCTCCATGAATATCAGAATGTCGTCAATGAATATTATTACCATGCCTTTGTCTATTACATCCTTGAAAATGTTGTTCATCATATTCTGGAAAGTCAGGGGACTATTGGTCTTCCCAAAAAACATGACAAGTGGCTCGAAGGATCCTCGACGCATGGCAAATGCAGCCTTCCACTCATCTCCTTTCTTTATTTGTACATTGTTGTATCCCCATCGTAAATCCAATTTTGTAAAGACCTTGGCTTTTCCCACCTTGTCAATTATTTCTGAGATCAATGGCAGGGGGTACACGTTCTTCACTGTCCACTCATTCAGATACCTATAATCTGTACACATCCTCTTCCTTTGGTCTTTCTTTGGCACGAAGAATATTGGTGATGTCTGCAGTGATTTCAAAGGTCGTATGTATCCTTTGCGCAATTGCTCCTTCAGGAATGCATCCACTTCTTCTTGTTCCATCGGAGATAACGGATATACCTTCGGCTTCTTCGGCACAAACCCTGGCTTCATCTCAATTGCATGATCCCATGGCTTCCGCACCAGCATTTGCTCAGACTCCTTCTTCTGGAACACTGACAGATATTCATGATACACTTTTGGCACCCATTCCTCCACTGGCTTCTCCACCTTCATGATATTCTTGTCCCATGACTGTCCTCCATGAATTGCTCTAAAGGTTTGCTTTTGCTCTTCTTTCTCGATCATGATCGGAACTTCCCCATTTGGCATTTCCTCATCCTCCACTTCCTCCATCATAACAGAATACTTCCTCAGATGTTCTTTCTCTCTCTTTTTCCTTTTTTCCTTCTTCATCTTCCTTCCATACACATTACATTCCTTAGGACAATGAGTCATTTGTACTTTCCCAGTTTTCCAATCAATTTCGGGATTATGCTTCCATAACCACGGACATCCTATTATTAGATTGGTTTTCCCAAGATCGCACACTTCGAATATGGCTCGCTCCTGATGCTCCTGATACTTTAGTACCATAGTCACCTCCTCCTTGATAGTTCCTCCACAATTGACTGTTCCGTCAATATTGTACACCATTATAGGTTGCGCCAGCTTGCGTGTTAATACCGTTTCCAGTAATTAAGGATTGATTAATGAATAATCCTGTAGCAACACTATCAAGCAACACTTCCACATCAATTGCTGCATGCATGTCCACTGTCTTCAGTCCCACAGTCAAGGTAATTTCAGGTTCTATTCGTGCAGAGCAAATAAAGAATTTAGGGGTTTTCAGAAATAGTGCTCGGCAATTTCCTTGGTCACGTGATTTGCAACAGTTGTACTCCTCCTCAATTTCCTTTTCTGATTTACTCTGGGTTTCCTCAGATACTAATACATTGTAATGATTCTGGGTCACCAATGGGGAAACCTTCACTGGGACTCTTCCACAAAATTCTTCTGCTTGCCTTCCTCTGGCTTCACTTCCTCGATTGTAGCTTCCCTAATTTTTCTTTTCTGCCTACAATTCCTAGAAATGTGTCCTAACTGCCCACAGTTAAAACATTTAAGTGGGGCTCATCTCCCTGCTTGATCAACCTCCATTGCCTCTGCTGGTGCTGCTGACTCCGTAACTATAGGTGTCACTGCCATGGCCGGTGGCTGTGCCCTCGGAGCTTGCGCCTGAGGTGCCTTTCCTTTCTCGGACTTTCCTCCTGATGACTTTCCAAATTTACTACTTTTGTACATCAACTTTGACTCCGCCTGTTCCTGCCGATATTGCCGGTCAAGGCGCATTGCCCAATTATACCACTCGTCCAACTTCTCTGGCATAGAAGGTAGTCAGTAGATAGACTTGAATAAAGAGGGATTTAATCCTGCTTTCAAAAACTCTACCAATGCAGCTTCTCCCATATCCGTTTGCAAAGCTTCTGCTTTGAACTGCAAAATAAATTCATCTGCCATTAGGGAACCTTGGCGCATGGTCTTTAATTTAGCATTGGCTGTCGCCTTTGGATTAGGGTCTCCAAACTGTGCCTCCAATCTCTCCAGAAATTCCTTGAAGGTTGCAAACAGTTTATTTCCTGCAGCAATTTGATTAATAGCCTCGTTTCTCCAGAACTGTGCTTTCCCCCCCTGAATGTATGAGAGAGCAAACATAATCCTAGACTCGGCTGTACGAAACTCTGGCTTCCTCCCATGGATGTACAATACTATAGAGCTGATGAAGGATTTTGTATTCTCCATGGTACCGTCAAAGATTTGCGGGGATGCATACTTAGGTAAGCATGCTTTTCCATTTCCAGATTTCTCCACCGTCTCATCCTCCTGCAACATCCACTCCACCATCTTGTTAGGGCAACACCCACTATCTGCTAGCTAAGACCATGCGGGTTCTCTCTACAAGAAGGGGGCAGGATCCATGCGCATGATGGGGAAATTGATGGTTTTGATGCGAGGGGTTATTAATAGGTAAGTTTGTTGAGATAGGCCTTTCACACCGAAAACGTAGGTGGAATACCTAAGAGAACACAACTGGGGTCCCCTAGGCATATATTTAGGGTTTATATACTATGTTACATATATTGTACATTGTTGTTACCGATGCACTCGTACATGCGCATACATTTTGATGCGTGCGAAATAAAATTCTCATGCTATCAAAATGTAGCGTCATTTGGCATCATGTAGCATAATTCAACATAATAAAATAAAAATGAAAGTTTATTAGGTAATGGGGTGGTTTCCTAACACATCTCCTCCATCTCATCATCTCTTTCTCCTGTCATCTCTGGCTGTACTTCTGCTTGTCTGGGTTGTGATGCTGCCAACACTGACACTAATTGCGACATTTGCACTGTAAGTGCATCAATTTTCGCCTCTAGTGCTGGTGTGGGAACAGGATTAGGGCCGGGATTAGAAGTTGAAGGTTCGGACATAATGGTAAAATCTGTGATGAATCACGTCTTCAACAAATTCAAGATTTTTTTTTTGAGACCTCTCCAAACGTTTATGGGTCACGTGATGATTTGTCAATTGTTTGTCAATTGTTTGTCAGGCGCCTATTTTGACACTTTGGATCAATAACCCTTCCAACAGTGCCTGATCTCGGAGATATCACTGAATTCAGCTTGTAACTAAAATAGTCATCCGAATAGAGTGATGTAAATCATAACTAAACCAGATCCAATTGGTTGTCTGGTTGCAGCTGTCCTAATGACGAGTGCTGCCTCTCGATCACTGGCGTTCACAATGTAAGGCGAGGCCTGGCGTCAGCTTACAAAAGAAAAGGTAGATTACATATATACAAGTACTTCCAGCTCGTGCCAAAAGGGTGAGTAATCGGATGTGGCATGGTGAAACAATGACGTATGCGCAAGTAAGAGAAGGCGCACTGATATGGGTAGTTGTGTTCTTCTGTTAGGGCAACACCCACTATCTGCTAGCTAAGACCGTGCAGGTTCTCTCTACAAGAAGGGGGCGGGATCCGCACGCGTGATGGGGGAATTGACGGTTTTGATGCGAGGGGTTATTTATAGGTGAGTTTGTTGACAAAGGCCTTTCACACCAAAAATGTAGGTGGAATACCTAAGAGAACACAACTGGGGTCCCCTAGGCATATATAGGGTGAAGCACGGGTGCGGGTAGACCTGCGGTAAATGGCTGACAGGTTTGACAGGTACAGGTACGGTTGCTGAAATGCCATACCTGTGGTACACCATACCCGTTTTGGCGGTATCATGGGTATCAACGGTGTCATGGGGTACGGATGTTGCCAAAGTTGATCGCTGAGCAATAACAGGCAATAATGCCATGCAACACAAAGAGTTCTTTCCTCTGCTCGACTTTGACTGGTTGTTGCCTCTTCCACCGTCTTAATTGACGTTGTAGTATGTGGTTGGTAAGTAACAAGTTCAGTTTTTTACATCCGCTGTTGAATTCCTCAACAGGATAAATTATGTATAATGAATCTCCAACCCTATATAAGCCATCCTTGCTTCGACATTCCACTATTCTTTCCCCCCGTTGTTGGTTAGTCACCATGCGCCGGGATCATGCTACGTCGCCTTCTTCACGTTCCTCATCCATGCTTTCATTCCCTTCATCTCCCTCCCCACTTGCTTCTATTGCATCAAGTACTGCGTACACCAGCAAAAAGGCCTTGCAGTCTGTCAAAAATGTTGTCAAGAATGCTATTCGTCCATTCAAGAAAGCTCGTACCAAGTCTATGTCTTCAAACATGTCCATGACTGGTTCCGATAACGGTATGTTGTTCGTTTCTTTGTGTTATGATGTCTATCAGCTCACTCACCTATGTGTTCAGATGTAGCTCCTGTTTTGACTATTGGTGGGAGTATAGGTGACAACAAGGAACCAGAAGCGGAGGACGAGGAAAGTGATGGTGCTGAGCTCAGTATGTAAACTTTTGACCAACATTATGCTCCTTCTTTTACTGACTCTCTTTTGCAGAAAGACTCAGTAAAGGTTGGCGCTCAGCGGCATATGGCTTCTTCAAACCCAATGTCAAGGTTGGATACGATGGCAAACGCAAATACCATTTATTTAGCTGTGCTGCGAAGAAATGTAAAGGCCTCAAGGGTGTACACGGCGTTCAGCGCTTCCAGGATTCGAAGGACCATGCTGCGACGTCTAATCTCAAAAGTCACGCAATCAAGTGCTTTGGGCAGGAGGCTGTCGATGCTGCCTTCAATGGCACACACCCAAAAGCTCAAGATACATCAATCTTTGCAGCATTTGCGCGACAAGGCCAACAACCCATCAAGATCTCTCACCATGCACATACAAAGGCTGAATCTCGGTGAGTATTGCCTTAATTGTTGAGACCCCCTTCTGATTTATTGGCAGCGCTCATATCTCCTGATGGTGTGCCGAAAACAATCACCCCTTGTGCATAGTCAAAGACCGGCACTTTGAGGTCCTCATGAAGGCGGGTCGACCTACTACTTATATCCCGAGCCTGAGTATGGTGTCGCGAGACATAAAGGCTGTATTTGAGAAGTCTCGAGAGCATATCGATAGGATTTTAAAGGTGAGTCAACTATCAATGCGTCATTTTTTGAGTCACTGACATCATTCTTAAAGGAACACCCCAGCCATGTACATTTTGCTACCGATGCCTGGACCTCCCCTAACCACCGCGCTTTTGTTGCATGGACTGTGCATCTTCACCATGAAGGGCACATCTTAACCTTCCTCCTCAACATTATGGAGGTTCCTGAGGTCCGTGATATTCTTCAACTTTGATTGATGCCTCTCTGATTGTTGCCTCACAGTCTCACACAGGGGATGCGCTTGCAAGGGCATTCCACAAGATGCTAGTTGAGCATGGCTTGACACAGAAGGTAACTGCAGGGGCTATGGCACCTCTTCCATTGCTGACATCTAATTTAGATATTGACATTTGTTGGTGACAACGCAACATCAAATGACAAGCAGACGTCATGTTTACATTGATTACCAAATGCATTTGAATCCATCAACTGTGTTCAGTGCTTCAACCACACAATGCAATTATCTGCAAAGGCTCTACTCCGACTGTTTGCTTCTGCTGCTTCTACTGCCTCACCAGCTCAGATGTGCCCTGAACCTAATAATGATAATCCCAACGACGATGAGGACGATTTACCAACCCTTGAAGAGGTGGTTGACAACGATGAAGAAGAGGATAATGACGATGATGAAGGGAGCAGAGAAGAAGAAGACTCCAAGGCTGAAGATGACAAAGATGAGGTTGATGAGGCATTTGACAGCTTGACAGAGGAGGAGCATGGACAGCTCCTTGATAATACGGCTGCTGTTCGCACCACCCTCAATAAGGTGCACTTTGTTCTCATTACTTGGATCACACTGTTGCTAACTGGCTTGATTATGAAGATTCGCAAGCTCTCATTTGCAATTGTCCATTCTACTATGATTACCCTTCCAGCATGGCATGCAGCTTGTGTCACTCATGGTCGGTGTGTCTGCCTTATCCCTCGTGACGTCAAGACTCGCTGGAACTCCACCTACAACATGCTTATGGTCACCTTTGACTATTGTATTGTCATCGACAACGTGACAGGAAACAAGACGCTCAAGCTTTGTCAGTATGAACTCGATGATGGAGACTGGGAGGTTGTCAAGGATCTCTTGTGGGTTTTGAAGGTAAGCATGTTTCCCCGTCATCACACTTGGAAAACTCAAACATTGTTGCTAGATGTACAAGGACGCCACACTATTTTTCTCTCAAGATGATGCTGTCACCATCGCCAATGTGGTGCCGATGATGGACCGGATCGATGCTATGCTGAGCAGATCGGCTATGACCCCACTTGCGCCTGCCGTCAAACACGCTCTTACTTTTGCATGCCAGTTAATGGACAAGTATTACTCCAAGACAGATCTTTCGAATGTGTATCGTATCGCCATGGGTATGTATTCTTCCATCTTCATCACATGTGTTTGCTCTTAACTAACAAAGCAATCATTTGTACAGTGCTCCATCCTCAACTCAAGCTCAAGTACTTTCAGCAGCACGGATGGGAGAAGGACTGGATCAAAACAGCTGAGGGGATTGTCAGGGACGAGTTCAGCAAGTACTTGAGAGGCTCACCATTGGATTCCACTCCCCCAGCGGTATGTTTTTCCAAATCAAATTTCATCATTGTCCTTGTTACTTACATCTTGTCTAGCTTGAGAAAAATGTTGAGTTTGAAGACTTTGCTGACATCCCCATGGATGGTATCAAGGAGGTAGATGAGCTCGATGAATATCTGTCATCGCCCATCGAGAGAGTATGCGACCCGATTGCGTGGTGGTGGGAACATCGCCACACTTATCCACGGCTGTCTGCAATGGCCTTTGACTTCCTCAGTGCACCTGGTATGTGTGATTCAACTTAAAGTCTTGTTGTAATGTGTCATTGACTGCTATGTTTAGCTACCTCCACAGCTGTTGAACGTGTGTTCTCTCAGGGTCGACAGCTCCTTTCGTACACCAGAAACTGCCTCTCTGCATCCTCCATCCAGTCCATCTTATGTTTTGGGAATTGGAGTTGGAAGGACCTTGTTCATATGCTGGATCTCATTGAGGCTGTGGATGATAAGGGGAAGGGGAAGAAGTGAGTGTTGGATGAGGACTCAAGTGTCGAAATGTTATAATTTTATGCCGATGTGTTTTGTCTTGTACCTTTGCAGGTAGTTTTTTGTGCTCTTGTCATCTGTCAACACCACGGTCTTATGCTGTGGTGTCAATGGTATATTGCGGTGTGTCGACACCACGGTCTGTATATATTACCTGTGGGTTTGACCTGTACCTTTGGGTGTGGTGTATGTAAGGGTACAGTGTGACAGGTTACAGGTATGGTGTTGGTGACAAGACCCTCAGTGTGACCCGTGCTACACCCTAGGCATATATTTAGGGTTTATATACTATGTTACATATATTGTACATTGTTGTTACCGATGCACTTGTACATGCGCGTACATATTGATGTGTGTGAAATAAAATTCTCACGCTATCAAAGTGCAGCGTCATTTGGCGTCATTTAGCATAATGTAGTGTAATTTGACATAATAAAATAAAAATGAAATTTTATTAGGTAATGGGGTGGTTTCCTAACAGAAAGCACCCAGCCCCAGCATGGGATCAAGCAGCTCAGTGGTACCCCATGGAAGTTCAGTTTTCATCGCTCACCCTGCATCCATGCCCCCTTTTGGCATTTCCACTACCTCTTTCAGTGGGCGGACTGTGCCTGCTGGCTCTTTTCTACCTGGTCTTCTAGCTTGTCTTTTATGTGCTCCAGCTCCAGCTCAACTCCCACTCCCTCCTCAACCTCAACCTCCTGCAAGCAAAGCCAAAAACATCATCTCTCCTCTTCCATGCCCCCCCCTTGGCAGAAAAAAAAAAAAGGTGATTATACAATCACCACTACAGGACTAACCCTTTGTGGTGATCCACCCTGACTTGACTTGATGACTACCAGATGTTGTTGTTGCCCTGTTTTTTTGTTCTTTTTTTACCTCTGTTGGCTGGCCAAAATGAACATGTTTTCTTTTCTTGAGATCTCGAAGATCTCAAACTCATGCTCCACCTAACTTGGGGGTTCTCCTGGAATTGAGAAACGATGGAGCTCTCCACTGAGCTCACCAGAACACCCCAGCAGCTCGTTCTAACCAACCAGCTCACCCCAGAACCCCTTGGAACAAACCACTTTGCTCCCACCTGCATTCTATGCCACCTCTGCATCACTGACACCACCATCTATGCACATCCTGGATGCTGTCCACTGCCCGGCTGCCCCAGGTCACCCCAGTTTGAATGTAAAGCCCCTGTGTTCCCCGTAAATGAGTCGTCTCACCATTGCAAACAATGCCCACACAGCCTCACCTGTCACCATGCACCAGCACCCTGTCACTGTCCCCAACCAGCCCTGTCACCATTCACCAGCACCCTGTCACTGTCTCCAACACCCTGTCTCCAACACCCTGTCATGTCCCCTGCACCACATGAACCCCATGCCTGTCCAATTTGACTCAGTGTTCTTGTGAACATGTAAAGTTATTTTTTGGTTACCACAACCATGTTTACCCCTTGCCCCCCCCTCAGTCATTTTTTTTTGGAGTATGAGAGAGTGTAAGAGTGTCCTCTTACATCAGCAAGCCATTATCACATGCATCCAGTATCACATGTTATTCCACTGGTATATACTTTGACACAATGGGCAAGTTCTGAGGCAGTTGACTCACCGTTGACTCGTAGTTGACTCACCGTTGACTCGTAGTTGACTCACCGTTGACTCGTAGTTGACTCACCGTTGACTTATGGTTGACTGGAGTTTGCACCTTATTACATAATCCTACCAAATTGAGCACTTGGATTGATGCTTCCTTTTACGAACAAATATCTGTTTAAATCAATAGGTTCATGATAGTGACTATGGTGACAGGCATCAGACTGTTGCATGGGACGGTTAGAGGATGTACAGTGTTCAACGGGCCAATGAAACAAAAATAATAGTCTCTTTTCCATTCACTCCCACTACAACCTGTTTGAAATTGTGAGTACACATGAAGATGTATTTAGGATAAAACATGAGTTCTACAGGTTCAGTTGAATATTTTATGTCAACATGTGGAAGCAGCACACCAAAGACTCAAAATGTGCTCTGGGCAACTCAAAGAAACAAAAGACTCGATCAGGCAATTTGTGACACAAACAATCATGTCACGCCCAAACCATCAACATGTTAGATCCTGTATTAAGCATTCTATGGCCAAATTCTGACTGTACTTGATGAACATAACTGGGACAAAAAGATCCTACAGAGAAAATTCTGTTCATATGAACATGACTCTAGAAATTAGAATGGCTCCTATTACTGTGACTAGAACATTTTTGGGTGGATGACCAAGATTGACTTCCTGTTTTGGAATGATCGAGTGAAAGCTGAAAAAAGCTGCCAACGTTGCGAAAGATCTAACATAGGATGGGCCCCATGCACTTGATAATTTGACAGCCATACAAGAGGAGTATACCTAAGTATCTGTTGAAGAATTGAAACTGAAGAGTTAAGATTAACATGATGAAAGTGTTTTGTTTCTTTGACCTGCCTGTTTCTTTGACCCATTGAACACTGTACATCAGTTACAATAGCAACCAATTTTGATGTTTCTATTAAAATGGTCCAAAACAGCTGTCATTCTTTTCCCCTCTTTTCCTTCACTGAGGCTTCACCAAGTTCACCATGCCTCCAGTCATATGTAACTGCACAATTTGTAGCACAAAAACCATCTTCATCAATGGTGTTGAACAGCCAGGACAGTATGTTGATGGTTCTACCTGTTTGAAGCATGAGAAACAGGATAAACGGCCTGTTTCACAACTGGCAAAGGGGAAGCGGCAATCATCATCCCCAAGCCCATCACCAAAACATTCTAGAGCTTCTAATTCTCCCACAGGTAAGTGCTACATTGTTATTGTTAGATCAAGACTAATAGTAATTAGTGCGAGCACAGGCAGAGGCATGGTTGCATCAGACAACCAAAGCTAGTCGAAATGCTCTGCAAAAGACAACTGGTGTGCAATGGACTCCACTGCATAATCTTCCATATTGGGATCCAGTCAAACATGTTGTACTAGGTTTTATGCATAACTGGCTTGAGGGTGTTTTACAGCATCATCTTCGTGCACTCTGGGGAATTGGACGGGATGAGGATGAAAGCCAAAAAGTTAAAGAGGTGGAAAAGGATGAGCAGTGGAGTGAGGCAGATGTATCAGATTCTGCTGAAGAATTGGATGACCTTTTTCAAGAAGCAGCTAAACATAATCTTGAGGCTGCAATGGCAATGCACCATACACCACCACCTATGTCTCCCTCACCATCTTCTTCTGAATTATCAGACTCATCCTCATCATCAACACCTACAGCCACCACACAGAGCCACACAAATCCCTATGCATATGACTTCAATTATGATGATGATGATGATAACTATATTCCTGTTGACCCTTTGCCTTTTAGCTTCACAGAAACTGAGCTACAAGCAATAAGAAATTGCATTCATGATATCACTCTTCCAACATGGATACAAAGACCACCAGCCAATCTTGGTGAACCAAGCCATGGCAAGCTCAAAGCTCAGGAATATCTCACCCTCTTCACATGTATCTTTCCCCTCATTATTCCTGAATTCTGGTACATGACTACTGCCATAAATTTCCACCACCAGCACTTCTACTGCTTCTATCATGTTGTTGCAGCAACAAATATTGCAGCTGCATATCAAACCTCCAATGCTGATGCTGATGCCTATACTCAGCATTATATTCAATATTGAACTGCTATTCAACAACTTTTTCCACATTGTCCATCCAAGCCAAACCATCATTATGCAATGCATAATGGTGCTCTTCTCAAATATTGGGGTCCTTTGGCTTCTTTTAGTGAGTTTCCAGGTGAACAAATGAATGGAAAGTTGCAAAAAATGAACACCAATCATCATCTCCATATGTGTTTCAATTATTTTGCTCAAAAATTGATAGCTAATACCAAGATCAGGGGATTTAGATCTTACAATGCTTTGTCAGATGAGTCATCAAGCACGTGTAGATGCTTTACTGCACAGTGAAGATCATTTAAAAGAATTATGTGATATTCTTGAGCCAGGAGACATGGCCATGGATGACCATCCAGTACCTCTCCAGCCTACAGAAGTGGCAGATATTCTAGCAAAGGCACCTTGCCTTCTTGAAGTAGATTATAACAATCTGCTTAATTATCTTCACCAGACAGGAAGACCATACCGAGCTTACTCTGATCTTCCCTATCTGCCAAATGCCATTATTCTCCCTCCACAAGCCCAGCATCTTTTGCAGGTGCACCATGATGAGTGCCCATTCAGTTGTGAAAAGTCACATAAAGGAAACAGTGCTATAAAGTTCTACAATCCATTGACACAGGCTCATGATACAGGATTCATTCAAAACATTTGGAGACTTCCACTGGAGGGAATAATGCACACCTTTATAAGAGTCTGCTCACATCAATCACTATCTACACAAGAGGAGAGGCAGGCACCATTCATACACCACCCTGGATTTATGGTACGAATTGTTGATGCACTCCCCTCTAACAACCTTAGTATTATTGAGCCTGTCCATATTATCACTCATGTCACAACTGTCCAGTGGCCAGCAGGCACTTATGGTATTGGCAGGAAGGTCCTGGTTGTATGTTGGGCTCCCAACAGAGGGCGCTGATAATTTTGCATCCCTGGCAATGTGTAAATAGCTGTTATAACCACAATTATGCCTTCATTCTATGCTTCATTTTCCTGTTCTGACTTCTTTCCAACTTGAAATCTTGTTCCGCTTCTACTTCCTTATTCTGTTCTGTGCTATCACAACAGTTGTCTTTCATCAGGTTGTAGATTTTCCCCACGTCCATTTTGCCCTACATCTGTCTCTCATGTGTCTCAGATTGTAACAATAGCTTTGAATAAATAGAAAAGATGGTATTAACTTGAAATACATTAAGTGACTTGGCAAGCATGAATATGAAGAGGGAAGTAAATCAATTACCACCATTAACCAGAATATGTATTAAACAACACCCATATCTCATTCATCACCTGAGCCCTCATCTCCCGACCCCTCACCTGATACATCTGGCTCATCTTCATCATCCTCATCATCCTGCTGCTCAAGTCATTCCAATTCATCTGGCATAGGTAGCTTGTATTCTGCCTGCACTTCATCACCATATTTGGCCATAAACTCCTTCTCTGGCATACTCTTATATTTCTCACACTCATCCCAGCTGGCACAGAGCTCTGCAGGTGGCAGAGCAACATAAGTACCATTCTTGACATATTGGGCATGCTCACGGAGAGAAAGATTGTTCCAATAGATAGGATCAAACCAATCAATTGGGACTTTCTTTGGGAGAGCAGTGAGCTCAGATAACTTTGGCATGGGGGCTCTTCACGGCATCACTCCAGTCTACAGATAAATAGGATCAGTCAAATGTAAAAAGAAAAACAAAGATTGGCCAACTTAAGGTGTCTTCTTTTGCTTCTATTTATCCGCTTGCACTCTTGATCAGCCATTCTAAAGAATGCAGTAACTTTTGTTGAATGTCCCTCCTTCTCCTTGATGTGGTACACCGCATCAACTGACTCAGCATTCCCTTCAGCCAACTCATCATCCGAATGGGCCTCATTCTCTCTAGCCAAGGCCACAATGTGTTTATTGAAACCACAATGTGTTTATTGAAACCACATGCCCTGAACATGTCCATCCTGCCATCAGCAAGCTATCAAGGTTTATTAGTAAATACAATCTGCAAATGGCATATACAGAATTCCAGGAATTACATACCACACTACATCATTTCCATACTCTGGTCATCTGCTTTGCTTTTGCAACACTTCCTGGATTCTTTGCCTCTGACTTGGCAATACCATGCATATACGAGAAAACGAAGCTTCGATAAAGTTTACGCATAAGTGCAAAATCGTTGACACACGACAGGTTTGTTCCCATATGAGAGTATCCAAATGTGCCCAAGACCTGCTCAAATGTCTTGAGGGCAATGTGCTCATGAAGGAGATTATACATAGACTCTGGATCATTACCCAAGACATCAGGTGCCCACTGTTGAAGCCCAAGGCATGCCACTGACCTGAACATGAGCAACAGATGGGATTCTGGAATGCACTTGATATTGTTGGCAATAATCCCAACTGAGTCTGAGATAGAGTTAAGGAGCTCGCACACTTTCATTTGGGTGCCCTGAATGCTAGCCGAGTTGTCATCAAGACTGGCTGTGACAGAGTTCCGCAACTGTGCTTCAGAGGTAAAGCGGCGGGTGAAGGGTACTTTGTCATCTTCTGTGACCTTGGGGGGGACAGTAGTCTGGTGTGGTAAGCCCCAAAGGACACGGAGATGAAGCTCAAGTGCAGGCTGAAAGTGATTTAGACTTTAAAGTGCTTGAATACAATGAATGTGCACCTTTGTCTTCTCAGCCTCCTTTGGTACCTCTCCTTTTCTCATGTGCCAATCACTAGGCTTCTTGGGCTTCTTGGGTTGCTTTGCAAAGGCCTTGTGGGCTTTCTTTGCTTGCAAAGCTCTTGAACCAGGGTTCATGTTGCTCAGAGAACGCTTGCGCTTGCCAAGTCCAGCCTGAGATGGGCCAGCCTCCCCTGAACTAGAACTCACACAAGGATCCATTGTAGTAATAGAAGATGATGGAATAAAGAGTCCAGGTATCCAGTAAAGCCAGAAGACAAGTATGCGCAAACACGTCGAGAACAAAGAAACTCAAAATTGCTGCAAGCATGATCACATGATGCATCAGAACCTGCCGAACTCACCATGTCGAGTCATCGACACCCTCAACACCTCTGGCAGCAATGTATCGTAGTTCTGATCAGAAATAATAAAATTGTTTATTGAAGTACAGAATAAAGTTTTCAGCTAAAACTATAGCATGAACTTGGCATGAACTGGATGATAAACATTCAGTGTCAACGTCACTCATGAAATGAATTGTTATTACTAAAGTATATTACATCACTACAAATGACAACTACCAGTCAAACACAAGTCAAACACGAATCAACTATGAATCAACTGCCTCAAGGCTTGCCCATTGTGTGAGTACTTGTACTGTATTCTAGATTCCCCCCTCAAAATATATTAAGTTCCTTATAGTTTCTCCATCCCTGAGTGTTGGAAGCTTCAGCTTCCTTCCACAGTCCTTGCAGCCATTGCATGATACTCAGTTGTGGTGCAAGAACAAGAGTGCAGCACCTGCACAGGGTGATACAAGGAGGGAAGACCCATGGTATTGGATGGTTGGATGTCCCAGTGGCCTTTCTCCCAAGGAGGAGGTTGGATGGCAGGTTGAGTGTACGTATGCTTTTCAATACATACTTTTGATGTTCTGATGTGGTTTAGTGGACCTCTGAGAGTTAAATGGTTTTGAGTGCATGCCACTCGCGATTGTGCTCAAGAGGAGAAGGAGATCCTGGAGGAAGAGTTTTGATGGTCTGCAAAATCCTTTGACTGAATGTCCAAGGTATGGAAGGAACTTGCTGCACAGAGGTGAAACAACAGGGGTGTAGCAGGTTATGCATCAAAGCAGTCTGTGATGTATCATAAACTAGCAGCAGATTGCTCAGATGTGTTTCAGGCAGCTTGTACATCATTGGCTAAATAATATAAAGGTCTGGATTAGGATGTAATCTATTGCTGATTAGCACTATTGGATTGAGTGTTCCACATAGGATTGGCTAGGAATAGGATTGGAGAAAGGGTAGGATTTTCATTGCCAGACATGACTAGTCTCTTACCTTGCCAATTTATCCCACTGATGGATAGGATTGGATAGGATTGGATAGGATTGGATTGGAATAGGATTACATGACACTGCTCTTAACCTGTGCTTGTCATGTTTAGGATTGATGTAGGGCTGCTATTGGGATAGGATAAGATTTCATTTGTAGTTACTAGTATATTTCCTCTACTTGAAAGGTAAGATCAATCCTAACTCTATTAGAAATGTAAGGTATAATTAATCCCATCAACTCTGAATGGTGGATCTAAAAAATGAAAAAAAAAAAAAACTGGTCCAGTGGTCCAGTTTTTTCAGGTTCAGTCCTGTCCAGTCCTCCAGTCTTTTGTAAAACACTAAGGTTTCCTTTTTGGTAGTAGAAGACATGTCAGAGATATCGGCAGGGCCCATAACCTGTAGAACACAGAGACCAAATGCAAGAGACTAGAAGTAAATAAAGTAGCTAAGTGAATGGTTAAACACTATATTGAGTAGTAGGTACCTAGAAGTAGATAAAGTAGACTACTACAAGTAAGTAGAGAATATAAAATGAAGTATAGCAAATGGCCTCAATGAATGGTTAGACACTGATGTGGAATGGTATGGATAGATGACTCAAGTAGGTGGAAGTAACTATGGTAACCGAAAGGGTATCAAGGGGACGTCTCGATATTACAACAGTGGTTGTGGTGGTTGTGGTTGTGAGGTTGTCAACCGCTATTTCGATCGCTCACGTGATACGAGGTAAACAAGTCACAACTTTAGTTCTGAGTAACTTAGTGTAGCAACTGCCAATTGCGGGCGTCATTTTCCTCACGCACCCCTATGAAGTGGGGAAGGTATTGGCTTGAATCATGTCTAGCCATTGTCGTTATAGCTCTCCAAGTACCCAAGGAGCATACACATGCCTCCACCCCGTCAAAGGGTACCGGTTGGACTGCTCAGAGGAAACTGGCTGCTCGGCACGTCACCATTCATTTCTTATTATCGTGTACTCATTTCAAACAGTGAGAAGACTCGTGAGCTGTGGTATCATGGTTTCGATAACTACATGACTTTTGGTTAGTGCGCTCATGACTACCTGATTAGGAATGCTAAGTAATTGTATGTTGCAATAGCATTTCCATTGGATGAGGTTCGCGCGTTTTCCTTTTGCAGCAAACTCAACTCATCATCCAAACAGTTGACTCCCCTGTCATGTTCTGGACAGGGACCGGATTGGGCCAATCCGTGAGTGAGTCTATTGTAATCATTCGGCTGGGTGGTCTGACTGATCTCCAGCAAGAATATCGCCGCGAATGATGTTGCGGGTAATTTCTCCCTGACATTAATCGATGTGCTGGATACGCTAGTTGTTCTTGATGATCGACAGGGATTCGAGAATGCCGTCAGAAATGTTATCGACTGGGTTTCATTTGATGTCAATACCAAACCTCAAGTATTTGAGACCACCATACGTGTTCTTGGTGGTCTTCTTTCGGGACATATTTTTGCCAACCAGACGGGACAACCATTCCATCTTCCATGGTATCGCGGAGAGCTTTTGGACATGGCATACGACCTCGGAGAAAGGCTGTTGCCGGCATTTTCTACGCCCACTGGGCTTCCTTATGCGAGGGTATGGGTTAGACTCTTACTGGACTCTATCTGACTCTTTCTGAAGATTAATTTACGGCATGGGATGGTGAAAGGCGAAACCCGAGAAACATGTTAGTCTCTTTCCGTGATGGGAAGAAGCAATACCCGCTTACTGTGGATCAGGCACCGCTGGCGCGGGCTCCTTAATTTTGGAATTTGCGACTTTAAGTAGGTTAACAGGCGATGACCGTTTTGAAAAGGCGGCATATAAAGTACGTACCATATATTTACGATCATTGGACGTATTCAATCAGATGCACAGGCATTCTTTGGAATATGGAACCGGAAGTCGGACATCGGCCTAGTAGGGAATACAATCAATACGTGGACCGGAGTGCGTGACTCCCCGATATTTCAGATTATTATTGAGCCAGGATACACATCCAGGCTTGGACGCATCCCGAGATAACTGGCATTGGAGCGGGTATTGATTCATTTTATGAGTACGCTCTAAAGTGGTACGTGATGAGTGGTACGTAGCGTTGCAGGTCTTTCTCGGAGGATAAGCGTTAATCGATCAACAGGTGAGGTAGAGTTTATAGATGTGTGGGATGAGGTTTATGCAGGCATCATGCGATATTCCAGAGCGACTGACGGGTTCTGGGTAAGTGGAGCATATTGTATTGCATCAGATACGCCGATCTTCTGAACATAACATCAGTATCGAACAGTGAACATGAACAGTGGGGATGTTGCCTTCTTTACGATTGATTCTTTATCCGCTTTCTGGCCTGGCCTCCAAGTACTGGCAGGCGATGTGCAGAGTGCTATTAGGTTACATATGATATGTAAGTGTCCCCCGAGCTGGTTCTTTTTATCTTAACGGTGTTTCCAAGCAGACTATAATATATGGCGGGAACATTCGGGGCTGCCAGAAGTTTACGACACAAACTACAGACGAGCTACTTCACATCAGTATCCATTGAGACCTGGTAAGCTTCGCTGTCAATATTACGAAACGCTTTTGGAACATTTTTGTAGAGTTTATTGAGTCGACATGGTACTTGTATCGTGTAAGTTGCGACGCTTCATCTATCTAATAGTCGTTGATCTTGCGACAAGGCCACAAGAGATCCCTTCTACCTTGATGTTGGAGAGCGTGTTTTATTTGATCTAATTACTCGGGCTAAAGTGGACTGCGGGTTAACGGGAATCCAGGATCTTAGAACCAACAAACGTGACGATCGAATGGAATCCTTTGCTCTTTCGGAAACACTGAAGGTAGAGTCGAGATATTTTGCTCCCCCTGACACACTGAAATATGTTTCTAGTATTTGTTTTTACTTTTTGATGAAGAAAACCCTCTGCATAGCGATGGCTCCAACTACGTTTTCTCTACCGAGGGTCATATCCTCACTCTTGGCAAGGAGTATATCAGGCCCATATCGCCTGCGCGGAGAAAAATGCGCAACATTGACAATCATCAATGTCCTGTCTATAAACCTTTCATTCGCATATATGATAATTATGAAGAGGGCACTGGGTTGGTTCAGGGTGTGCAATCCCGACCTGATATGGATTACGCACGTCATTTGGTTGGGTTGCTTCCTACTCAAGCCGATATCGATACATGGTCACCAGATGGTTGGTGCGAAAAACCAAAAGTGGATATTTTCGTAAGTAAGCTATGGATTGCCAGAGCGTGTTTTAACACATCCTCAGTCCTACGATTTCATCTTGTCGCCGAATGGCAGGTCCGTTCCGGAAGACCTTAGCCCAAGTCTCTTAAAACTTGGTGTTCTTCCTGATGGATATATCATTCAAAACGCTTCTGGTATTCGAACACACATCGTTCGTCGTTTGGACGGCAAAGGCTATGACATCAGGAAATGTGCGATAGATCAATACTCTTGTTGCTAGCGGAATTGCTGACTCCGTACTCTCTTACGGCAGTGGGACACTACATTATTAGGCCAGGACACCTGGTCTATATTAATGACTCATCCTTGTTCACGCCACCTGTCACGGGGAATGAGAGTGATAAATACCGCGTCCCCAACATCCAGCTTCGGTTCTATATGGATGTTGCAGACTCCGTGTTTCAACTCCAAACCGACACTCATGACATGTTCCAGATGTCCAATGATATGCACGCACTTGTCATGGGCTACACTGCCCACTTCGGTGGTGATTTGTCTCCAGCGTCGGATCTCAAAAACAAACCTCTTCGCTTCATCCGAAAGGAAGGGGTACTAGTTCACAGAGAATGGAGCAATGTGCAAGGCTGTGAACCGTACAAACTTATGTATCCCGACAGTGTCTTGGTTGCACACAGGGGCGGATGTACGTTCCTGGAGAAACTCCTCCACGCGCGATCGGCATCGGCTGCAGGTGTCCTAGTTATTAGCGACGATGACGTCGTGATCAATCCAACTGCTGATGCCCAGGAACTGGAAGCAGCTGGTGACCCGCACGATGTCGCAATTGTCCTACTACCACACAAAGAGGGTCAGGTACTTATGGGGATGATGGACCGTGTCGAAAGACTAGGGAGCAACAAAATCTCAATGGTGTTGGATTACGACTCGTGGCCGACAATACCAGACCCTGAGAGGCGTAAGGACCCAGATCGGATATTGTACCTTAATGAACATCCACTGCTGAATACGAGATTGTTGGTCTAGATCGTCTACTTCTAATTGTTGGATTGGACGATGGAATATACTGGGGCATCCAGTTTAGCGCTTCCTTCGAGAAACACCAATTCGATGATGAAAAGGTATTCCAGAGTTTTCCCGCCTTGTTTTGCGACGAGTTCTCCTGCTGCTTTAGCAGAACCGCCTATTGTAAATTTGAGATGTTGGAAGTAGAGCAACCAAAAGTGTTTGCCAGCACACCTGTGGCTATCAAGTCGTCGATCACAACGACGGTTTGGCCTGCTCTAATCGCACCAACTTGCATTTCAAAAGAGTCCTAAGGTTAGTTAGCGCAAGTATGCTAGCACTTGTTATATACTTGCCGTGCCGTATTCCTTTTCATAGGATGCAACGACACAGTCGCCTGGTAGCTTCCCTTGTTTCCTGACAGGAACGAATGCTGCACCCAGTCTTAATGCGATTATAGGACCCAAGAGAAATCCCCGAGCATCAAGACCGACGACGACATCGATCTTCCCGGACGGCGAGCTTGCTATTGTGTGCGATGTCAAATGATGCAACAAATGCGTGAGGAGTGTTTCGAAAGCGATTGGGTTCCTCAGGATCGGAAAAATATCCAAAAACACGATACCCTGGTACCAAAAGCTGAATAAAACCAACGACAACCCCGTGAACTTAGTTTACCTTCTGAGGGAAGTCTGGGTGAGCCGTCAGATGAGACTTGATGATTTCAATGTCCATCATGCCGTCGTGATTAGACAGTTCAGTTCGTAAATCAGTTCTTCCCGTGGGAAGACATTGCTAAGCAGGAAACTGCCGAGAGTAAGAGTTACTTCTTGGGTTAAAATAACGTCGTACAGTCGTCTCTGTCTTAACCCATACCTGTGATAACCCATAACCTCCCATAACCCATACTTTCTCGTGTCCACCAAGTCGGTTCCCTGCCAAAAGGACCAAACTCTCCCATATCCCATAATCCATACTATTTGGTGGACCATAACCCATAGGTGGACATGGAATCAATCACAAAAGTTCCATATATGGATGCTCCTTTGTAAATTAGCAGGTTTTCCTGCTGCGGTGTACTTATTAAAAATTAACAAATTACTATGACGGTTCCTTTGTACAAATATTATTTTCCGCGCGCGAAGGGATTTCCCGCGCGCGCAACGGTGTTGTCCTCATCTAACAATGATGATCATGCATCATGTCAGATCAGCCCCCATGTGCCTGTTTCCCATCATCATCGATCATTCATCTGCTGACCGTCTCCCATGGTCCATCCATGCGCCACAGCCCGCTCATCGTGTGCGACGACGAGCAAACTATTCAATGAAGTACGAATCATTTCCGTTCGCTTTTTTCATTTATTACATAATCCTACATAATTTCCAATTGAATTATTACCTTACACCTGCTTGAAAAGATGGATTATGCCATTCCAACTGATAATAAATATACATTTTCAATACTGAGTAGTACAGCATATAACTATTAGATACTTATTAAAAAAGCAAAGATAATTTGCAGTGGAAAGGCATGCCACGAAGCATCGTTCGATCAACGTTGACCGTGCACGTGGGCTGAAATGATCGAAGCAATTTGCTATTCGGGATCCCACGGTTTCTTCACTATGGCCTTACTGCCAGCTTTCTGCTCACTCAATCTTGCCCTCCACCCGAACTGGCTGATGGCATTGTCAGTACTCAGTTACATTAGAGGTACATTGCAGCCTGAGAGGACGAGGTCGGAGGGCACGCTAGGACGGGGCTTGATAGGGCTTGATATTAGGTGGAGATAAATAGATAACAACAATTGTGCGCGCGCGGGAAATCCCTTCGCGCGCGGAAAATAATAATTGTACAAAGGAACCGTCATAAATTACAGTTTCTGAGGAAGCCAATGGTTTCTCAAAGATCTGGCGACATCAGCCTCGACTAATGACAACAGTGGTCGACAGCTTGGAGAACGAGTTCTGACTGCGGTGGTCATATCTCCATCCTCCTGAGTAGATCCCAAGAGTAACATTCGACCCTGGGAGAACAGAGCGGTTGAGATGGGTTCGGTATCGCTAAAGGAGGAATTGTCAAGGTCAATGCTGGGTGTGGGTCCACGGTTCCGCAATGCTACATGTGATTCACCATCGAGAATTTTACATGGGTGGTCCAGTTCCAAAGTTTCATGCTCATCGCCAAAGTATTCTTCCCCATAGTCGCGATCACTGTCACTATCCGGACACAAGTCGCAGCCAGCGACGTGCCCCTCTACCAGCTGGTGATCTCCATTATCACTGAAAGTGAAAGCCAGATCTATCATATGTTCGTCGGAGTGCTCGGCCTCATCATACGCCGAGATTATAGCATTCGTCTCTCCGGATCCGCTATAGTCATGGTACAAGTCCTCGCGTGCGTCATATGCAACATGGGAGTGGCGAGAAACAAATTCCTCTGGAACATCGCATCCATGGTGCTCGAGAGGGTCACAGTCACCATCATAGTCCACGGATAGCCACGGATGCCTGTCATGAGTATAGTTGTCCACAGAATGCTCAGAGCCCCACCAAGACGTGCACCCATGATCGATCAATTCTGAGTCAACGCGATTGTCTGGGCCGACTTCTTCAATGTTAACATCGGATACTGGTTGCCATGAAGAAGATGTAGTTTGTCTTGTCGGACCAGGTTGCGAACACGGAGAACTTTCAGGATCTGGGCGATGGTCTGAAGCTAGACTATGTTGCGTTACTTGCTTGTCCAAATGACTAGTAAGATTATATGTGTCCACCAAGAACACAAGATCAGAAGGTCGGTTTGGGGATGAGTCCAGACGGCTAGCAGGCGGAATCTTCGCCCCTTGTTTTGATAAAAAAACCGAGACTGAATTGAAGGGTTGTATCTCAAGGGAGGGCTGTTGTTCATCTTGAACTATTTGGGGGTTAAAGTACTTTGAATTTACACCTTCTGGAGGTCTTGTATCGTAGGTGGGAGGAAATGACCAGCGATGTTGCGAGGCAGATTGTGAAGGACCGAGAGACGGACTTGAGCTCTTCTCTTCAATAAAGTTGTCTGATTTGTCTGGCGGTGTCTCTGACGAAGGAAAAGAAGCAGCTTTATCCTGAGAGTCATCCGGTACAGCAAGCTCAACCGTTGGTGAGTCATTCCAAGGACGATTACGAATTTCGAGCACCGCATTATGTTTCTTAGAGGAAAGGGCTGGAGAGAGAAGAGAGGCCGTATGGATTTCTATATCCCACACTGTAGATTCTGCAAGAGTCGCTTTGGGTAGAGCATCGGAGCTGGATCGCGCCTGGGTCGAATGACATATCGATAACCTGTCCACAGACATGACGCTCTTGTTTTCATTCCCAGGCAGACTACGCGGCGTCCTCTTCTTAGTCACTGACTGTCTCGCTTTAAGAGGTCTTCGGTTTGTTATGACAAACTTCTCCGGTTGTTCTTCCGGACTTTGATCTGATGATCGCGAGCGGCTGTCTGTGTCGGACAACAGATGTATAGGAGTGTGCTTCTCTGTTAATTTGCATTGTTCTTGGCCCCCTTTGTTCAAAAATCCTAGTTCAGAAAACCCTATGCTTTGACGAACTATACAGGGGTGATTCTTCAGTAGATCTAGCAAGTGTCGTGACAATCTGTCCACCTTTCTTTGCAGATTTAGCTAGAGCTTTTGCCGAAGCTTTGCCTTTGTTAAAAACACCGATGCTTGCTGTGGGTTTGATCTTGGGGATGTATAAGCAAGTGGTTATGAGCAAAACACTTCATACCGTCAACCTGCTCGCCCCTACGTTGGTAGCAGTGAAGCCTTGCATGAGTGCAAAACCCGCAGGTATCCTGGGCCTGGTATTGGCCTTTCGTGTAGCCTTCGCGTCTGAGGCTGTCTCGTTCTCAACGTTGCTGGATCTTGTCGGGTTGATTATAGTTCGCTTTGCACGTTTTCGGTCACGTCGTTCTCGACCTATGCAAGAATTGTACTCTCAGCAAAGCATAAACTTCCGCTGGTCATTAACGTACGCCAGGCTTGTTCGTCTTTTACATCGAGGTCGTTTTTAAGCGGTGGTTTATGCTGGCCAAATTTAGGAACAGATCGTTTTGCCACACCTGCTGAACCCGGGCGTTTGCGCTTGTTCTCTTTTGGTGTACGATGATCGAGGCGATCTTCTATGAGAGCCTTGGGCAGGTCGTTCATGTGGTCATTCAAAGGCGACGGTGCTGTTTCCAGGATAATCTTCGCCTGTCGGCGTGGTTTTAATACGGGTGTGCCAAAAGCATTATGTGCTTGAACCTCGTCCCCGATTGAAGCCACACAGTAATCACGATCTTCGAGGACATAGGACTTCGCGTGAACCTTTTGGTCTCGTACATAGGTGGACACAAAGTGGGTTTTGTCTAAATTGGGGAGACTAGAAAGGTGCTGCGAAAGACTGCCACTGGTCGCTTTAGGGTTAGACATGGCATCGGAAGGAAGGTAACACCAAACTGAACATTGCGTATTTTATTTGTATACCAAACAGTGAGGTTGGAGAAGCTCCAGTACGAAGCTTACCTCGGACTGATATTCCATCATGATTCATTGGCAGCCGCAGAACCAAATACTTTTCCACATGTCCATTGGCAAAGTTGACTTACGATACCTATACTCAACTTGAATGCTGTTCATGAAATCCCGAAATACTAACTTGTTTCTAAATTACATAAAGTCAGAAGGTCCGAGTCAGCCTTCGTCCGCATCGAAGGATGATACATCGCAGTGAACCATCAAGATAAAATGCGGGGTGCTTCGATTGCTCGGGTCATGGGCTCACTTGTGATCATAAGATGATTGAGTTCATAACGAGTTTCGAATAGGGAGGATTCCTAAGTTATTCCCGACCATCTTAAGCAGCTCACTGTATTTTTATACGTAACGCAATCAATAATTATTCTCCGAGAATACCAACCGTCATATTAGACGGCGATGTCAAGCTGTGTATACAAAGTAGATATTTCTGGGCGCAACATGAGTGAATGAGCCGTAACCGTGTAGTGAACCTTACTCTTTGTCCGTTAAGTCAGCGAATGCATGTCTATCTCTCTCCCGTTGAACGTCTTCGTCGGACCAGCCGTTGCGAGCCTTCAACTCCGCGATCTGCTCCCGCTTCTTGGCATTCAGACGAAGATTGATGTATCTAAGCAGGAAACATATCGCAAGCTGGACGGTTAAAAGTACCATAATAGCGATCTTTGCCGGTAAATAGCCCGGGGCATCTTTAGGTTGAAATATTTCTGTGCCGATGATATTACCAGCAGAAAATGACACCAAAGTCATCGCATTGATAGTGCTCTTCTTGGTATGACCGCTTGTGTTGCTGGCATTCCATGCGTATACTGTCGATAGTGCACTTCCGAATGTTCCAATGATATATACCGCTGTGGTAGATCAATTGATCAAGGGCATCAGGACTCGAATAGTGTGAACAGGAAAGCACCGAGGTCAGCGTACCAAACAGCAGTGCACTTTTCTTGCTTGAGCCGTTGAGACTAATCAACATCGCTGCGGAGCCTCTTGTGAAATTGTTGTAATCATTCGTTGCATAAATCATTTACCAGCGCCAACGATAGTCGGAATCAAGGCGAAGACGATTGGAATCATACGGTCATTCTGAGGAAGAGTTTAATCCTTGGAAGAGTTTCGGTGGCCTATCCCACATACCTTCTTTCCCGAGTACCAGCCGCAAAGAAGGACGGTTGCAGCGGCGACTGCTCCCGTAGGGGTGGACAAGATAAGTGTTTGCCTGGAACTATTTACCAAGGCTCGTCAGAATCCAGGGGAGAATGGGAAGGGACACAATGTACGTGTAACCGAAGTTTTTAATGATGATATTGCTGACTAGTACAGGTCAGCAATATTGTTACAATGAGGAAAAAGTCACTGTGGTACTGACAGTTGCTAAGACCACCATTAGGTATACTCGCTTCGTCGTAGATCAGTGCAAAGTCCATATGCAGGAGATGGTTAGGAAGGACCTACTCAATATCGTTGTGAGGACGATGAGCCACGCTCTACTATCAGTGAAGGCTTCTACGATCTGATATTTTTTCAGAGTTTTGTTCTCTGTGCCTCCCTGGTCGTCACGAACTCGTTCGAGGGCTGCAATACGTTCTTCCTTCGTAAGGAAGGTGGCATGCACAGGTGAATCCGGCATCCAGATCAGGAAACATATCCCAACCACAATGGCAAGCCCACCAAGGAGGATATACATGATCTTGAATGGAGCCAAAGCGTGCCCGTTGTAGAACGATATTCCCTGTCACATCTTATTGCGTACCACGCCTCACGATAGATTCAGCCACCTACGTATGCAACAAATCCGCCGAATATTTGTGTCAGACCATTCTGGTTGATATTGGGCAACTTGGGCAACTGCACAAGGATAATAAGCAATGGCGTACCATAACATAAAACCAAGAGATGCGCTGTGCCTTGTCATTGGGTGAGCGAACCGTCAACCAGATAATAAGGGACATGGACTTTTACCTGTTCGTCTTTCTTGTAGAACATAGATATGATCATGATCAGTAATGGCGCCACACAGCTTTCACACATCCCTGGATGCCTATTGAGTTTGCCTTGCACATAAGAATCATTGGAACCTCACCCAAGATAAAACGAAGGGCGAAAAAGGCGCTAAAAGACGTGCCCACAGCTTGAAGCATGAGAACAACGCCCCACACGATGACATTGGCTCCTAAATGCTTTCGGTCACCACCAGGTGTAAAAATGAAAATCACATCATTATTCACCAAGGTACTTCGATAGCCGCGTCTTCTGCGAAAGGTACACAGTCGGGAACTCCCAGACCAGAAAACCTACAGCAACGTATACAGCACCGCACCCACCGGGTGACCCATAGAGCTAAAAAGATATTTACCTAGGTAGAAGGCCAAGGAGACAAGATTGTATTGCTTTCGATCGTAAGTCGTTCATTAATTTATTTTCACCCGTAAGAGTGTTGACGTCAAATTACCTGGCCTTTGATGGGAAGTCCCATGATGCTGCAGGTTTAATTCGCGATGGGCAAAGCACACAATTGCATCCTGTGACTGTAATCACCTTGCGTAGTTCAGCGACGTTTTGTCCCTTTGGATAAGCATTAGACTTCCAATCTGGGGGTTTGATCGTAAACGTACAAATACTGTGTGAAGTACACTGCGGCGCATAGTGGCGGAATCAACAAGTCCTTCGAAAATTTGAGATATCAAAACACGTGGGTGACGCGATGGACATACTAGTTTTCTCCTAAGCTTGCGGTTGTATTCCTCGCTAAATTGAGCAGTTCGCTCCATCCCAATGAGCCGGAGCGCCTCGTCCCCTTCATCGATATTAATTGACGCGTGGTGCTTCTCCACGACGACATGATCGTCGATCGAAGAGGCTTTCTTCTCTGAATCGTGGTCGACAATCGGAGACATGGTGATCATATCATGTACCAAGATGTCTGCATCCCCTACTTAAATATCATCGCTGCTGCGGGAGACCGTTCACGAATCCATATGTCATATCAGGGTCGGGAATTGCAAGCGGGCTCACGAGACGGCAACAGATAAGTAGTTCAACATGCACACTGAGTGAGAATAACCTGATTAGTGTCTTATCTAGACGTGAGCAGAAAAGAGTTTTAAAAGTGTATGCACCTGTCACACTCCAAAAATAAATACTGCTCAACCAATGAAGGTCGTTCTTCTCACAGAATCTGTTCACTATCTGCTCACTATCTGCTCACTATATTCTTTCCTTATCTTTTATTTGTGCCAAGCCAGGGCCCCAAGGCCCCACAACTCAGTCTTTGATGAAAAATGAATTTCGTATTCTATCATTGACGCAAAAACATACATGAATCTACAATTTTTGGATAATGAGCGCCGATGCTGCTCCACCCTACAACAAAAGTTTGAACGACCAATTTGGATGTTTGTTGAACATTCACTTACCCCATTACAAATTCCAGCTGCTCCGTATTCTCCTGATTTGAGGGCATGAACGAGTGAAACAACAATGCGAGAGCCTGAGTTCCCGATAGCATGACCAAGGGCAACGGCACCACTTGGCGAGATAGTCAAATCAATGAAACAGTATATAGCGACACACATACCCGTTAACGTTCACCTTTGCTGGATCAACTTTTAGGACCTTCTCGACGATTCGGATAACGACGGAGAAGGCCTCGTTAATTTCGAACAATGAAATATCATCCACTGTGAGGTTCGCCTTCCGCAGAGCCTGCGGAAGTGCAACAGTTGGCGCCGCAGGGAAGTCAATAGGATCGACCCCAGCATCAGCCCAAGCTTCAAACGGAATAGGTTGAATAGACTTCAAAACAGGTTAAAGAAAACGACTCAACATATAACTTTGGCTAGCGGTTGAAGTCCGAGCTCACTGGCCTTCTCAGCAGACATCAGTATCAACGCCGAAGCGCCATCGTTCAAAGGAGAAGAATTTGCAGCTGTGATTGTACCGCCTTGCTTGAAAGCAGATTTGAGGGTCGGTATTTTATCGAAAATGACTCTCTTGTATTCCTCATCTTCCTTGACCACAATATCACCCTTCTTGCCCTTGACAGTGACATGTACAACCTCCGCGTCGAAGGCGCCGGCTCTCCAGGCACGCTCCGCGCGCTTGTACGACTCGATCGCGTGCTCGTCCTGTGCCTCTCGGGAAATATCGTATTTAGCAGCCGCTGATTCACCACAATTTCCCATGGCAAAATTATTGTAAGCATCCCAAAGCCCATCGTTCTCAAGAGCATCGATGGTTTGGAATTTACCGAACGTCGGATTCTGGCGGGGAAGCAAGAATCTGGACATACAAAAGGTTTGGGAAGGGTTGTGGTTTGGCAAATAAACTTGACTGACGGTGCATTGCTCATACTCTCCATCCCACCGGCAGCGACGACGCTGCGATCCCCTAATCGAATGCTTTGGGATGCAAGGATAATTGATTTCAAGCCGCTGGCGCAGACTTTATTAATCGTAGTTGCATCGGAGCTACTGCTCAAACCGGCGTTCAGCGCGACCTGACGTGCAGGCGACTGGCCAACACCCGCTTGTACTACATTGCCGAAGAAGACTTCTTCCACAACGGCAGGATCGATGTTCTTCGATTCAAGTGCGTGCTTGAGGGCGATCGTCCCAAGTTGAGGGGCGGTGAAGGATTTGAGAGCCCCATTGAAAGAGCCCACTGGAGTTCGAGATGCGGCAACAATAACAGCTTCGTGGGCCTGTCAATGCAGCTTAGCGACTTGGACCATGCTAATCAGTGGGATAGATACAAACCATAGAGCGGGAGAGGAAGGGAAGAAATATACGAGGAGAAACACGGGAAGTTGAAGCGAAACGCGATAGTAACATCACCTTTATGTATACGTATGCCTGACAACTCGAATGATTTCGATCACGTATCCGACAATATCGTACGATAAATGATAATCCCTGAGGAGTCGGAAGAACCAGAAAAACTGTCAAAGCTGAGGAGTGGAACTACTGTCAAAGGCCGATTTATATATTTATCAAAGTGTCATAGATAAGCTCCGGCATTGCTACGTTATATACGGAATGGCAGCCAAATGGCAGCCATATTTCACGATTTGATGTTTATCGTTGTTCCAAGTATCATAAACCAGGCACTAATCGCAACTCTTCCACCCACCCATCCTATTGTACCTCCTTCATGACCTCTTCAACAGCATCAGCGCTTTGGCAAGGATGTAGATACCAGCATGGCGTTCCCAGTGTAGGGTGGTCTCCTTGCGACAGCAACGGAATGACGAAGACGGACGGGTGAGTGCAAAGCTGGAAGCTTCCGTCTTCTCAAAAGCAAATGGCTGAAAGAGCGTCGATCTAAGTAAATCATCAAGTGCTAGACCCCGCTGTATCGCAGTCAGAATTGCACCAGAAAACCTTAACGTAGCTACAAACTCGAATTGTGCATAGTGAAGTAGAATGCAGGAACCTGGAATGTACACGACCCATTGTTGGCTCTCATGAGTAATACTAACAGGCACAGAAAGCGCAAAAGCATCATCGTCAGGGCATCTGTCATCAAGATCGCTATCGAGAGACAGTTCGTCCCTGGCAAGGGGTTGAGAACGCCATGTGTGGATTAGAACGCTTAGTATTCACCAGCACTTTCTTCGCAACACGTGATTTTCGGGAACAGCCGAAGTTGAACTTGGGCTTTGTTTACTGGACAAGCAAGGGAGACCACTATGCTCCCTCTTTAGTTTGGGCACCTCAAGAATGTGCTTTGGACAATTATATGTTCTATGTTAATAGAGCACTTCAGCAACCTGTTCAAACCTAATTTTTTGTTCATACCTTAGCAATTTTCCATCGAAGCTGGAGCCTCGGCTCATTTCGGCTGTGGGCCTGTGGCTCCAGCTCACATCAGCTCAGTGGAGTGTGTCGAACCAATGACATAGACGTTACTTCCAAAAAGTGTTAGAACAAGGAGCTACTAGAAGACTAGAAGAGTGGTGCAGTGGCACTGGTGGTGCAAAGTGTTGGAGCAGACTATATACGCTGCACAGGGGAAGAGACTACACGTTCCTTACAACCTACCTGGGGTTTAGTTAGACTTACAGCTAGGGTTAGCAGAGGTAAGAACACTGTATTCCTACTACGGTACAGGTTCTCCTTATATACATAATATTAAGGATGTCACATGACTCAGGAATGTGTTTACCGCATGTATGCGCAGTAAGCGCAGTAACATGTGTATGCTGCATGTATCGCCTCATGTATACAGCATGCATCAGGGATTAATTTCAACACCCCCCCTCAAACTGTACAGCGCTCTAAGCAGCTAAGTTTGAATCTCGAAAGTAATTCCGAGAGAGTCTCTAAATTTCCTGAATAGGACGGCGCCAAGGTTCTTTGTGAACATGTCAGCCGGATTATCACTTCCAGGAATGAAAACGACTGTGACTTTGTCATTTTCTATGCATTCGCGGGTGTAGTGGTAGCGAATGTCTATATGTTTGGTCCTTCTTTCCTGAACTGGATTTGATCCAATAAAGATGGATCCTTGATTATCAGCGCAGATTGGTACGCGCTTCAGTGTATATCCAAGTTCCTGGAATAAGGACTCTATCCACACTATCTGCCGACAAGTGTTGGAGAGAGCCATGTATTCGGCTTCTGTGGATGACAGTGCTACAGTTTTTTGTAAATGGGACTGCCAGCACACAATGCCACTCGCCAGAGTAGCAAAGTAACCCATTGTAGATCGGCGCTTGACTGTGTCAGCTGCCCAATCAGAATCTGTGAAGGCCTGTAGCCCCTCGGATTTCTCTCCATCATAGACTATACTGTACTTCTGGGTTCCCACCAGATAGCGCATTATGTACATTGCTTTGTCTAGATGTTCTTGGCTAGGATTAGCCGAGAATTGCGACATCTTGATTACCATGTAAGCGATATCAGGTCGCGTTCCGAGCATCAGATACAATAAAGATCCGATCACAGACTGATATTTTGATCTAAGCGCCGCGTTTGGCATCGCTGTGTTCTCCAACGGTTTGTAGCCAGTCGGGAGTGGAGTGGGGGCAATCTTGGCATTTGTCATCTCGAACCTCTCAAGCACTTTGGTGAGATATTCTGTTTGATCAAGTTTGACTTTTGCAGCGGTCTGGGTGATGCGCATGCCTAAGAATTCCGTGACTTTTTCAGTACTACGGCACTCCCAATGCTTCAGGCAAGCATTCTTCTTTTCATCCACAAGTTTCTTGTTCTTGCCCATGAACAAGCCATCATCAACATAGACTAGCGCAATAATGATGCTGCCTGTCTTAGGATCCTTGTGTACGAAGATGCCGGCATCGGAGCTGGCGCGCACGAACCCAATGGTGCGCATAAATGCCTCTAGCTCTCTCCACCATGCTAGTGAAGCCTGTTTAAGGCCATACAATGCTCGGCGTAAGCGCATTACTTTGCGCTCTTTACCCTCGAGTCTGAAACCCTCGGGTTGATCCATATAGATCTCCTCATCAAGTTTGCCGTATAAAAATGCGGTTTTTACATCTAGACCGGTCATATACATGCCTTCTAGAGACGCAAGGGCATGAGGCGTACGGTCTCGTAGCAGACTACTGGTGAGAAAATCTCATCAAAGTCAACGCCTTCGACTTGTGAAAAGCCTTTGGCCACGAGTCTGGCTCGTTTTCTTCCATCCGATTTCACAGAGAAAACCCATCTATTTTTGATCGTTTTTCGATCATGTGGAAGATTGACGATGTCATAGACTTGTCGCTTGCGAAGAGCCTCTAACTCTTCACGATAAGCCTGTTTCCACTCAAGTTGCTGCTGCTGGGGTAGGCGCGCAATATCGCGAAATTGGTTTGGAACTAGGCTTTTTCTGCTTGATGGTGTGACTGCTTTTGACAACAGCCAGCGGATAAGCTCATCTCCACCTTCCTTGGTTATCTTTTTAATATAACCTGCTTCGTCCAGTTCCCCCATTGGGTGATCATGTTCTTGATTATTGGAATCGGGCACACTCTCATGGGGTGCCGAACTCGGTCCAGTAACCGGTTCTTGCTGTTGAGGTCGTGGTCGTGTTCGGTTATGATCCGAATCTTGACCCACAGACTTCTTCCAATATCGATCACGCGCAATGTCTCTTTCTATGTCAGAGGGGAGTCGCTGTTCTCCATAGGTATTACCGGGACGGTTTGGGATTTTCCTCTGCCTGCCTGATCGATGGGGCAATTGCTGCCATTCCTGTTGATCTTCACGTCTTGGACGAAAGTCCTCAGTGCTAACTGGAGGCGGCGGAGGAGGAGCGTTAGTCGCATCGTCATGCGCCTTTTGCTCGCTTGGTAAATCATCATCATCATCTTCTAATGATGGAGGAAGGGGCGGATTTTGTGGCGGTATAGGGTCATCGCCATCCGTTCCAGATGAGTGGTTGTCATCTTCTGGTTCTGGTGGAAAATCACCAAGGTCTGTCTTGGCAGGAGTTTTAGCTCCGGGACAGCATGGGAACATCGTTTCATCAAATAGTGCTGTAGCACCAATGAATATTGCGCCGTTTCGTCGCATGAAACGATATGCTTTAATGCCATCTTCTACTCCAAGGTACGTCATTAGCTCCGATCGAGGAGATAATGTTGTTGGACGTTTTTCCTTTGGTAGATAGACATAAGCACCGCAACCGAAGACCTTCAGATTGTTTAGATCTGGGCGGACCTTTGTCAGGTCCTCAAAAGGTGTCAGCCATTTCAGGCGCCTTATTGGGGTTCGGTTGTATAAATGTGTTGCATGTTCTATGCAAAATTCCCACCATGATTGTGGTAGACAAGCGGTGAATCGCAGGGTTTGCGACTTTTCCATTATTGTCCTTATAGCGCGCTCTGCGCGCCCATTCTGTTGATGAATGTGGGGTGCAGACATCTCTATTTTGATGCCTAAATCCTTGAGCTGTTTTTGTAGCTCACGATCCTTGAACTCCCCCCCTGGATTGACACGCCAGCGCTTGATTGTAGCGCCATATTGGGTCTTAGCCATCGCTTGAAATTGTCTAATCGCTGCAGCAGCGTCAGATTTCTTTCTAAGGCATTGGATCCAAATATGTGACGTTTTGTCATCCAGAAATACAATGAAGTATTTATGTTTGTGGTACGATAGTACCGGGAGTTCCTTTAGGTCGGAATGTATTAATTCAAAGGATTTGTCAGCTTGTGAGTCTGACTCGGGAAAAGATTTTGAGGTCATTTTCCCTTCTGCACACCCTGGACATATAATTTTGTCTTTAGGAATAATTAAATTCCTTGGGAATTTTATGGTGCTTTTAGGCATTTTCCCTAGCGCCTCTTTGGATGGGTGTCCAAGTCGCCTATGCCAAGTCAAGTAGTCAGCGACATAAATGGTCACGACATTAACCTTTTTGGTGCTCAATATATGAGTCCGAGCCCAATAGATCGTGTCATTCCTCCTTAGAGGGACACAATGCATGATTGGGTTTCCATGCTCAATGAATGAAATGTATGCGGAGGAACCACGCACATCACTTCCGTCTTGTAAAAAGACCCCCATTGACATCAATCGAGTATTAATGTCGGGTATGTAGTAGACGGGGTATAGTCGCGTTTCACGCGTCTCTGACTTCCCATTACATACTACCTGGTGCCTAATGAAGACTGCTCCTTTTCCTACTATATGAGTAGTACCAGTGGCCGTTTGGACCAAGGTAGAGTCCTTTCTCGGTAAAGGCTCGTAAGAAGCAAAATCTTTCATTTCACCAGTGAAGTGTTTTGATGCACCTGAATCCATGATCCAGTCGGCACCTTTCTTACAATCTCCCTTTGCACACATAGCACATATATTAAGATCTACATAATTCCATGATACATTTAATAGCGGTAAAATTTCACATGAAAAGTTCGCTGTATTCATAGGAATTTTAATCTTAGTGCTTGTGGCAGGGAAAAGGACTGACCTGTCATCATACGCCCCTGTATCAAGGGGTTCATCGACGGCTTTCCACACTTCCTCATCAGTTACTGGAGGTTCGGATCCGAGGGAGACAGTATCGTCTTCTACCTCCTCGATCGTTGCCTCGGTTTCTGGCTCTATCCTCCTTCTCTTACCTTCTCGCACCATAAGGTGCTCTTCCAGCGGTCACAGGTTTTTCGTGCTGCGCGGAAGTTGCATGCGCTCGAGGGTGTCTTGAGCTTGCTGGTATTTGGTGTAAACCGAGCGAGAAGAGGAGGCCGCACCCGTGTATGCCTGTGCAGGTGGTCGGCGGCAAGGATCCCTTGTGGGAGTGTGTTCGTGTCGCTCGATGCGCTGTATGAGCGGCATCGGCGGTATGATGGTGCCATTACCATTTATGGTGGTAAAGGCATTGGAGGCGAGGTGGGTATGTTTCTCCTTTGGCTTCTCCTCCTTAGTCTTTCTGTCCCCACGTCGTCCACGTTTTCGGGACGAGTCTCCGTTGCTGTTTTGCCCTTCTTTGGGCTGCCATTTGGGGTTTCCCCCCTTGTGCTTAACAGCGGAAAGTTTGTTGGCCTGAGGCTGGCCAGCAGGCTTTCCAACTGCTGTGCGCCTTGAGGCTTCAGCAACAATGGAGTCCTTGACATGTTTAAATGTCAAGGTGCTAGTGGCGGTCGTGTTAAGGACCGTTGCAGACAATGAGTTGTACTCGCGCGGCATTGCAGCAAGTAGAATCATCGCCTGTACTAGCTCGGGGATGGCGACGTTAGCAGCCATGAGGCGCTCAAATTTGTCTGCCATTCTTGCAATCTCCGGTGCGGGGTTCGCAGCCAGGATTTTGATTGTTATTGTGGACCTAAAGTCCGAAAAGACTTGGGAGGGGCCATCCACACCATAATCGGTGCAAATGAGAGCCCACACCTCCTCAGCAGTGTCCTTTGTGTTGGCACGCTGCCGAATGGAGGGGGCCAGGCGGAGCACTAGGCTACCAATAGCCTGGTCATTTTTGTTGCTCCAGGTCTGGAGCTTGGCATTAGCGTCCGCTACCAAGGTATCGTTCGTCGCCGTCAAAGGAGGCGCCGGGGGCGGTTTTTGCTCCGCCCCGCTAGTTATTTGCCAGAGGCCCTGAGACCTGAGCCACGCCTTCATTGAGTCGGCCCATAGAATGTAATTTGATCCGTCGAAAGTTTGAACGAGTTTTTCAAGAGTTGAAGACATGATTCTGTGGTGGCAGCTGTTAAAAGCGCTCAATCAGTCTTTTTACTCAATAAAACACGTTTAACGTTCTTAGGAGAAAACACTCCTTCAGAGTGGTTAACCCTAGTCAACCTAGGTTTTATATGCAGCTCGCAGGGAGCGCAATGCAGCTCACGAAGAGCGCAAGGTTATAATTTGGAGACGATGAAGTCAACGTCGTTCGCAGCTAATTAAAGCGCGTTTGCGATGTGCCCAGCAGGGCCCATAACCTGTTGGAGCAGACTATATACGCTGCACAGGGGAAGAGACTACATGTTCCTTACAACCTACCTGGGGTTTAGTTAGACTTACAGCTAGGGTTAGCAGAGGTAAGAACACTGTATTCCTACTACGGTACAGGTTCTCCTTATATACATAATATTAAGGATGTCACATGACTCAGGAATGTGTTTACCGCATGTATGCGCAGTAAGCGCAGTAACATGTGTATGCTGCATGTATCGCCTCATGTATACAGCATGCATCAGGGATTAATTTCAACACAAAGAGTTGCTGGTACCGACTGTTAGGGCGACACCCACTATCTGCTAGCTAAGACCGTGTGGGTTCTCTCTACAAGAAGGGGGCAGGATCCACGCGCATGATGGGGAAATTGATGGTTTGATGTGAGGGGTTATTAATAGGTGAGTTTGTTGAGATAGGCCTTTCACACCGAAAATGTAGGTGGAATACCTAAGAGAACACAACTGGGGTCCCCTAGGCATATATTTAGGGTTTATATACTATGTTACATATATTGTACATTGTTGTTACCGATGCGCATGTACAGGCGCATACATAGTGATGCATGCAAAATAATATTCTCACGCTATCAAAGTGTAGCATCATTTGGCATCATTTGGTGTAATGTAGTGTAATTCGACATAATAAAATGAAAATGAAATTTTATTAGGTAATGGGGCTGTTTCCTAACATTACCCCCCTTTTATGCCTCAACTTCCAGGCGAGAAAATATTATGTTTGTCCCCTCTGTGAAATTTTGGTAAGGCCGGAATTTCATCCCCTCATACACCATTCTCGCAATGCGACGCGGAGCATTCAGATTACGTTTAAAGAATTGGGCGATCACGTTATGTGCTCGCTTACAATTCTCTTCGGGTTCCCATGAATTATTTTCATCGGTATAGTTTTTCCACTTTATTAAGAACTCCAATTTGTTTTGTCGAAGACGTGAGTCTAGAATTTCTTCAACTATGTATTCTGGAGCACCTTCTACTATTATCGGAGGTTGCGGAGTAGTTTGTTGGCCAGGAATAGTGGGCAGACAGTAAGGGCATAAGTGGGATATGTTAATCCCGGGATCAATCTTAAATGATTGGGGTAATTTTAGCACTACTGCATTAGGCGAGATCACTTTAGAGATCGCATATGGGCCAACTTGTTTCTCCATAAGTTTCTTCGAAGGTCGTGGAATATTCAGGTCCTTGGTACTTAGCCATACCAAGTCACCAACTTTGTACTCTGGAGTGTGTGCTCGAGTACGATCCGCATGTCGCATCATGTCATCACGTGCTTTCTTCAATGCCGCCTCTGCTTCCTCTTGTACCCTTTGCATCTTAGATACAAAATCTTCTACCGACTGTACTTTGACTTCCCTTCTGGGTTCTACTCCCATGTGAGGATGATATCCATAATTCGTGAAAAAGGGTGTCATACGAGTAGCCGAATGGAATTTATTATTGTGGGAAAATTCAGCAATTGCCAACCATTCGGGCCAGTCAGTTTGTTGGTAGTTGACAAACATATGTAGGTACTGCTCCAACTCCTGATTCATTCTCTCTGTCTGCCCATCAGTCTGCGGGTGATATGCCATAGATAATTTAGTTTGAATTCCTAATATGTTGTTTAGTTCTCGCATAAACGCGGAAGCAAATTGTGGTCCACGATCAGAGATAATGGTATCGGGTAACCCATGTAACCGCCATACCTGATTTAGATAGAGGCACGCCAAGCCCAATGATGAGGTTTCTGTAGTAGTAGGAATAATATGGACCTCCTTTGTAAAGTGGTCGCATACTACGAATATTGCATCGTACCCTTGAGCCTCGGGTAATCCGGTAATAAAATCCACAGATATATCTCGCCACGGCGCTTTAGGTATAGGGTTCGGCATTAATTTTCCTGCAGGTTTCTCTGGAAATTTCTTCCCCC
The DNA here is from genome assembly GCA_026075535.2 of Tricholoma matsutake. Taxonomy (NCBI): domain Eukaryota; kingdom Fungi; phylum Basidiomycota; class Agaricomycetes; order Agaricales; family Tricholomataceae; genus Tricholoma; species Tricholoma matsutake. The sequence goes on along the minus strand of AP026543.1, from coordinate 6,066,983 downwards.
TCATGCACGTATCACATCCATCCACATACCCCAACACATACTTCAAAATTCTGGGCCACCAATAATTTCTCATTACTAATTCCAATGTCTTCCATCTTCCTGGGTGTCCAGCAATCGGCGTATTGTGATGTAACCGGACAATCTCCCTTTGCAAATCCTGATCCTTCAGTACATACACTTTTCCTCGGAACAACACCAACCCTTGTTCCTCAGCCCATTTGTCTCCTTTGATATTACCTTTCTTCTCTCCCTTCAGAGCTTTCACAGCTTCCACTACTTCATCGTCCATTTCTGAGCATTGTCTAATTTTAGACAACATTTCCGTTTCCGAGCTATCTATTAATAGATGCCCTTGATGCATAGCGCAAATGCGAAAGTATTTGGGTTTGAGTAAGGTAACATTTTTATTGTCCTCCTCCACCCCCCTTTTATGATCAATACGTCTGGATAAGGCATCTGCTTTCCTCATTAAGCTTCCCGCTTTATGGACCAAGTGAAAGTTGAAATGCGATAGGAATAGTGCCCAATGCGCTTGCTGGCGATTAAGCTTTTTAGCGGACATGAAGTATTGCAGATTTTGATGATCCATCCAGATCTCAATTTGATGCATACATCCCTCCAAATAATGCCTCCACACCTCCAATGCTCGTATTATCCCAACATCTCTTTGTCATGCACATCATAATTCCTCTCCACATCATTCAACCCTTTTGACAAGTATGCACAAGGATGCCATTTGTCATCTTCGCACAGCATTGATAATACTGCTCCAGTAGCAAAATCAGATGCATCGGATTCCACCCGTAAAGGGCATGTGAAATCTACTGGGGCTAATATTGGTCCCTCCACAAACTTCCTCTTCAACTCCTCAAACGCTGTCTGCTGCTGCTCTCCCCACCTCCACACTACTCCCTTTCACGTAAGGTTATGTAAGGGTGCGGCAATTTTAGAAAAATTGTGCACAAAGCGACGATAATAATTTGCAAGTCCCAAGAAGACTTGAACCTCCTTGACATGGGTGGGCGCAGGCCAATCTGTGATCGCCTGTACCTTGATCAGATCCATTTTGATCCCGTCAGGGCCGATCAATAATCCTAGGAACTCGATCTTGCTTGCCCCAAACACACACTTCTCTGGTTTCAAAAATAGATCATTCTCCGCCAACCTCTGTAACACCTCCTGCACTATCGCCTCATGACTCTCTTCATCCTCTGTGAATATCAGAATGTCATCAATAAATATTATTACCACGCCTTTGTCTATTACGTCCTTGAAAATGTCGTTCATCATATTTTGGAAGGTCGGGGGACTATTAGTCATCCCAAAAAACATGACAAGCGGCTCGAAGGATCCTCGACGCATGGCAAATGCAGCCTTCCACTCATCTCCTTTCTTTATTCATACATTGTTGTATCCCCATCATAAATCCAATTTTGTAAAGACCTTGGCTTTCCCCACCGTATCAATTATTTCTGAGATCAACGGCAGGGGGTACGCGTTCTTCACTGTCCACTCATTCAGATACCTATAATCGGTACACATCCTCTTCCTTTGGTCTTTTTTGGGCATGAAGAATATTGGTGATGTCTGCGGTGATTTCGAAGGTCGTATGTATCCTTTGCGCAATTGCTCCTTCAGGAATGCATCCACTTCTTCTTGTTCCATCAGAGATAACAGATATACCTTCGACTTCTTCGGCACAAACCCTGGCTTCATCTCAATCACATGATCCCATGGCTTCCGCACCGGCATTCGCTCAGACTCCTTCTTTTGGAACACTGACAGATGTTCATGATACACTTTTGGCACCCATTCCTCCACTGGCTTCTCCACCTTCACAATATTCTTGTCCCACAACTGTCCTCCACAAACTGCTCTAAAGGTTTGCTTTTGCTCTTCTTTCTCGATCATGATCAGAACTTCCCCATTTGGCATTTCCTCATCCTCCACTTCCTCCATCGTAACAGAATACTTCCTCAGACGTTCTTTCTCTTTCTTTTTCCTTTTTTCTTTCTTCATCTTCCTCCCATACACATTACATTCCTTAGGACAACGAGTCATTTGTACTTTCCCAGTTTTCCAATCAATTTCGGGATTATGCTTCTGTAACCACGGACATCCTATTATTAGATTGGTTTTCCCAAGATCACACACTTCGAATACAGCTCGCTCCTGATGCTCCTGATACTTTAGTACCATAGTCACCTCCTCCTTGATAGTTCCTCCACAATTGACTGTTCCGTCAATATTGTACACCATTATAGGTTGCGCCAGCTTGCATGTGTTAATACCATTTCTGGTAATTAAGGATCGATTAATAAATAATCCTGTAGCACCACTGTCAAGCAATGCTTCCACATCAATAGCTGCATGTGTGTCCACTGTCTTCAGTCCCACAGTCAAGGTGATTTCGGGTTCTATTCGCGCAGAGCGAATAAAGAATTTAGGGGTTTTCGGAAATGACATGTGACAATTTTCTTTGTTGCGTGATTCGCAACAGTTGTACTCCTCCTCGATTTCCTTTTCTGATTTACTCTGGGTTTCCTCGGATACTAATACATTGTAACAATTCTGGGTCACCAATGGGGAAACCTTCACTGGGACTCTTCCACAAAATTCTCCTGCTTGCCTTCCTCCTGCTTCACTTCCTTGATTGTAGCTCCCCTGATCTTTCTCTTCTGCTTGCAATACTTAGAAATGTGTCCTAACTGCCCACAGTTAAAACATTTAAGTGGGGCTTGTCTCCCCACTTGATCAACCTCCATTGCCTCTGCTGGTGCTGCTGACTCCGTAACTATAGGTGTCACTGCCATGGCCGGTGGCTGTGCCCTCGGAGCTTGCGCCTGAGGTGCCTTTCCTTTCTCGGACTTTCCTCCTGATGACTTTCCAAATTTACTACTTCTGTACATCAACTTTGACTCCACCTGTTCCTGCCGATATTGCCGGTCAAGGCGCATTGCCCAATTATACCACTCATCCAACTTCTCTGGCATAGAAGGTAGTTGGTAGATAGACTTGAATAAAGAGGGATTTAATCCTGCTTTCAAAAACTCTACCAACACGGCTTCTCCCATGTCCATTTGCGAAGCTTCTGCTTTGAACTGCAAAATAAATTCATCCGCCGTTAAGGAACCTTGGCGCATGGTCTTCAATTTAGCATTGGCTGTCACCTTTGGATTAGGGTCTCCAAACTGTGCCTCCAATCTCTCCAGAAATTCCTTGAAGGTTGCAAATGGTTTATTTCCCGCGGCAATTTGATTAATAGCCTCATTTCTCCAGAACTGTGCTTTCCCCCCCTGAATGTATGAGAGAGCAAACATAATCCTAGACTCGGCTGTATGAAACTTGGGCTTCCTCCCATGGATGTACAATACTATAGAGCTGATGAAGGATTTTGTATTCTCCATGGTACCATCAAAGATTTGCGGGGGCGTGTACTTAGGTAAGCGCACTTTTCCATTTCCAGATTTCTCCACCGTCTCATCCTCCTGTGATATCCACTCCACCATCTCCTCCATCTCATCATCTCTTTCTCCTGTCGTCTCTGGCTGTACTTCCACTTGTCTGGGCTGTGATGCTGCCAATACTGACACTAATTGTGACATTTGCGCTGTGAGCGCATCAATTTTCACCTCTAGTGCTGGTATGGGAACAGGATTAGGACCGGGATTAGAAGTTGAAGGTTCGGACATAATTGTAGAATCTGTGATGAATCACTTCTTCGACAAATTCAAAATTTTTCTTCGAGACCTCTCCAAATGTCTATGGGTCACGTGATAAGGTTTGTCGAGGTTTGTCAATGGTTCGTCGTTCCTCGGGCACCTATTTTGACACTTCAGATCAACAACCCTTCCAACAGTGCCTGATCTCGGAGATATCACTGAATTCAGCTTGTAACTAAAATAGTCGTCCAAATAGAGTAATGTAAATTGTAACTAAACCAGATCCGATCAGTTGTCTGGTTGCAGCTGTCCTAATGACGAGTGCTGCCTCTCGATCACTGGCAGTCGCAATGTAAGGCGAGGCCTGGTGTCAGCTTACAAAAGAAAAGGTAGATTACGTATATACAAGTACTTCCGGCTCGTGCCGAAAGGATGAGTAATCGGATGTGGTGCAGTGAAACAATGATGTATGTGCAAGTAAGAGAAGGCGCACTGATATGGGAAGTTGTGTTCTTCTGTTAGGGCGACACCCACTATCTGCTAGCTAAGACCGTGCGGGTTCTCTCTACAAGAAGGGGGCGGGATCCACACGCATGATGGGGAAATTGATGGTTTGATGTGAGGGGTTATTAATAGGTGAGTTTGTTGAGATAGGCCTTTCACACTGAAAACGTAGGTGGAATACCTAAGAGAACACAACTGGGGTCCCCTAGGCATATATTTAGGGTTTATATACTATGTTACATATATTGTACATTGTTGTTACCAACGCATGCGTACAGGCACATACATAGTGATGCGTGCGAAATAATATTCTCACGCTATCAAAGTGTAGTGTCATTTGGCGTCATTTGGTGTAATGTAGTGTAATTCAACATAATAAAATGAAAATGAAATTTTATTAGGTAATGGGGCTGTTTCCTAACACTGACAAGTAGAACAAGCAGATAAGTTTCTCTTTACTAGGAGTGGTGGTTCAGTGTGCCATAGTCAACGAGACATAACTTATAAGACACAAAATGCATTCAATCCTGTGACTATGCATCAGTTTTGATCAAGCAGTTCTGGGTCACATGCAACAAATAACTGAGCTGGATTGAGTGGGGCGATGATGAATCACTAGTGGAGCTGGTGGGAATACTCAAAGCTTGGCATTTTTCCATCATTCGGTTCCACTTTGAATGGGATTGCTGAAGTGCTCTAATAGCTGGTCTATCTCTGTTTGCATCAAAGTTGGTGGTTGTGTGATTTTGATGAATTTTTCGCACAAATATGTAAGAGAATTCCATATTCTCTTACCAGTTCCATACCATAGCCACCATGTTACTAATACACGTGGTCACATGTATGTAGGTTGACCTTTCTCATACAATGTCATAGATATTCATTCACTCTTGAATTCATACCAACTTCCAGTTTACATCGTTCTGCTCCCTCTGAGTGCCAGTCATACAAGAGTACTTCTGTTACACTTTTTTTTAAACTCGAACTTGGCCTGGACTCCTTGACAATCAAAACCGCCCCACTTGCATCACTTGTTTAAAAACCCAGCTGTCCACATCTCCATGCAAACACCGCACCCCACCGTATGCCACAAGCTGTCAATTAATTGCCACAAAGAGAATGAAGTCTGCCTATTCTGAGCCAAATCAAACCCTTTTAAGCGAAAAGCACTCGGGAACCTTACCTGCTGCAACCGTGAGCCTATCATCTTATCACGCCTGAGTGATTAGGTTTGCCCCAATCCCCATGCAAAAGGCAACACCTGTCAAATACATATAACCTCAATTGACCTGGTATCCTTTTCTTACTGCAACCACCCTCTTACACCCCCTCCAACAGAAATGTACAACCTGTCTCAACTCCCATCACTGCCTACCCCGCTCACCACCAGGAGTCGAGCACGACTTGCCACACCACCCCCCGTCTCAGCCACATCGTCACCCTTGACCTCTTTAAATGCGTCACCCCCCCCTCTTCCTCAACAAACACGTAACCTCACACTCAGATGCATCCCGTCATCTGACTCAGACTCAGAATCTTTTGCATCCTGCCCTGTTCACCCTACAGCCATGACCCCAGTTGTTGACCCCTTGTATGCGCCAGCAGAAGTCTGCCAGGTGTCCCCTTCTGCAGCTCCCATCTTATCCGCCGGATGTTTGACAGTCCATGTCATGCGTCAATTTGACAATGCTTGCCGACGTTACTTTTTGATGAAAGACATTGATGCGGCCGACCACATAGGAAAGATTATCTACAACTTCGAGTCCAGCGCTGTGCAGTCATGGATCTTGGCTGAAGAAGCTCGGCTCATAGCACTCACCTTCCCCAAATTCCTTGTCACGTTCAAGAAGAAATTCTTGCCCCATACCTGGGAGGACGACCTCGTGCAGGACCAAATTGCCATTCAGGGTTCCATGAATTTCTTGACCTGGGTTAACAAAGTCCGCAATGCAAACAACGAGCTCAGAGCTGCTAAATCCCCATATCACATCCCCAAAGACTGTTTCTGACTTCATTTACTTCCCCAACTCTCTGACAGATTGAAGCGACTCTACAAAGCGAACAATGGCATGGCCCTGGGTGCCACCAAGGGAACTCTTGATGCTATCACAGACTTTGATGACTGGTTGGAGCATCTTCAACTCTTGGAATTGGACCTTCAAGCTGCCCGAGGTTCTGGGTGGGTAGCTCGTGCTACAAAGGCTGGCAATGTTTTGTGCGATTCAAGCATCCCAAACACATCCAATGACACTTCCACTTCCACCCCCACATACAGCAGCTCCACACCTCTTGTACCTCTCACCGACGCCGAGAAGGAACTACTCAAGCTTCACCAAGGATGCTTCAAGTGCTGAGTTTTCTACATGGAACATATCAGCCGCAACTGCACCAACCCCTGTCCAACAGCTGAAGACTGCAAAAAGGTGACACCTGCGCATGCCACCAAGGCCAGAGTGGCATACGAGAAGAAGAAGCAAGGCACCACCACCATCGCCGCCGTCTTTGAAGGAGCAGCTGTCTTTGAGGATGATGTGAGCAATGGAGATTCAGACGAATTTGTGGACACAAATGAAGCAGATGAGTACGTGCCTCCATCACTCTCTCTCCCTCCCCATCTTGTCTGGACTTGTTGCATCGACACACCCACCACCTGTGCGCCTACACCCATGGAAGCCCTTATTGACCATGGTTCCCCCACAGTCTTGATTTCTAGTAACCTCGCAGAAATACTTTGCCTCACACCTCGACCACTTTTCAAGACTCTTTTGGTTTCTGGTGCCTTTGACAAAGAAAATTACTTTCAATTCCAGTCCTCTCGTCTTAATGCATTATTGTAAATTACTTGTCCAATCACCAGACGCTGTTTGGAAGTCATGTGCGATCAATGCAGTCATTTGCCCCAACCTCCATACTGACCTTATTCTAGGACTCGATTTTCTAGTGAAGAATAAAATTGTTGTTGATGCTCATCTCCATACTTAGGGATCTGCACGGGTAACCCATGGGTATTTTGCACTGTACCCGTACCCATACTCATTGCGGGTTTTACCCGTGAACCCACAGGTCTTAGCTACAAAATGCACTAAAAATCAAGCAAAACAGTCAAGAATTGATTTTTAGTGCATTTTGTAGCTCACGGGTAGGACCATCGTGACCCATACCCCTACCCACATGTACCCATACCCGTAACCCATACAGGTACACAAAACCCATGCAGATCCCTATCCATACTGCCATAGCCAAAGAATCAGGCTTTGACCCTTTAAACCCACCCAATGCAAAGTCAAATCAGAAACTGCCTGTAAGAACACCACATCAGTGGCGCAAACTTGAGGCACAATGAATCAAGTCAGGGCAAACAGCCGCTCACAAATCGAGGACTCTGGTTCATATGGAACTCATGGCCTTATTCGCAGAAAACTGTGAATGATTCGACATGGAACCATTCACCACTGGACCACCAGATATCATTGTGTCAATTAAAAGCTGGATTGAACAGCTTGCCGGTAAAGCCACGCTGTTAAAATTGGACAAAAAAATGAAAGAATCATATGCTGACTGGTTCCCAACCAACATTCCCCATGTGAAAGATCTCCCATGAGATGTTTTCCACCATATCAAGCTTCTCCCTGGAGCACCCATCTTGGTTGCTCACACTTACTCATGCCCCCAAAAATACCATGCTGGGTGGAAGACACTGATTGACCAACATGCTGCTGCTGGTCAGATTTGGCCCTCCTCATCTCTGTATGCCTCTCCTTCATCATCCCAAAGGCCGACCCAATGGTACTACCGCGATGGGTGAATGACTACAGACACCTGAATCGCTTGACTGTTCCTGACAATTATCCCCTACCACGTATCAATGATATCCTCACTGACTGCGCAAAGGGGAAGATTCGGGGGAAAATAGACATGACAAACTCATTCTTTCAAACATTGGTGCACCCTGATAACGTCAAATACACAGCTATGCTGACACCATTTGGACTATGGGAATGGGTGGTAATGCCAATGGGCATGAGGAACTCACCTGCAACACACCAGTGATGAGTAACTCTTGCACTCAAGGACTACATAGGGAAGATTTGCCACATTTATCTGGATGTCATTATTATCTGGTCTAATTCACTGGCAGAACACAGGACGAATGTGGTGCTCATCCTCGAGGCCCTTCAGAAAGCTGAATTATGCTGCTCTCTAAAGAAATCAACATTATTCACAATGGAGATTGATTTCCTTGGCCATCACATCTCAGTGCGAGGGATCGAGGCTGATGATTCCAAAGTCAAATGGATCCTTAACTGGCCAGCACTGAAATCAGCCAAACATGCTCGACAATTCCTGGGTTTAGTCAGATATATCTCAGTTTTCCTGCTGACACTTGCAGAACACACAGCTGTCCTGACACTGCTTACATGCAAAGAATGCAACACTTCCTTCCCACAGTGGACCTCGATACACCAATACGCGTTCGAGAGCATAAAACGTCTGGTTGTGAGCTGGGACTGCCTCACGACAATCAACCATGAAAGTCCCGGAGATAACAAGATTTTCATGACGTGCGACACTAGCAAGCGACACATGGGCACCATCCTTGCCTTTGGCCCCTCATGGGAGTCAGCCCGGCCTGTTGCATTCAAGAGCAGACAGCTGAATAGTGCTGAACAAAACTACCCTGTTCATGAACAAGAAATGCTCGCAATCGTGTGAGTGCTGCAAAAGTGGAGAGTTGATTTACTTGGAACACACATCCACATCCGTACCAACCACAAGACACTGCAAAACTTTGACTTCCAGAGAGACCTTTCCCAATGACAAGCACAATGGATGGAGTATCTCAGTATGAATACACAATCACATATATCAATGGTGAATGAAATACAGTCGCTGATGCACTGTCCCGACTCCCTGACTCCATTGATGAGATACCCTCCATCTTGATCACTGCCTCCATGTTCACCATACAGAGCAACCCAAAACTCATCACACGTATCAAAAATGGGTATTGAGAGGACCCTTGGTGCGTCAGCATCCTCGACAATCTTAAATGAGGAGTTGTAGACACAAAGCTTCACATCAATCTCAGGCACAGCCTACTTTTCATTGAGAATCGCTTGATTATTCCCAAATACAAACACCTGCATGAGCACCTTTTCCAACTGGCCCATGACAACCTCGGCCACTTTGGAATGGAGAAATCTTACACTAATCTGCGCGACGACTTCTACTGGCCCAACATGAGAAGAGACTTGGCATGTGGATATGTACCTGGATGCCCCGACTGCCAGTGAAACAAAGCAAGCACCTCTAAACGAGCTGGACCCTTGCACCCCTTACCAATTCCTGATAACAGATTCAACTCAGTGGCCATTGACTTTGTGGGCCCCCTTCCTAGAGATGATGGCTTCGACGCTATAGTCAGCATGACAGACAGGCTAGGAGCGGACATACAGCTGTCAGCATGCAAATCTGACATGGGCGCCGAAGAATTTGCATACATTGTCTTCAACAAGTGGTACTGTGAAAATGGTTGCCCACTGGAGATCATCAGTGACTGAGACAAATTGTTCATCTCAAAATTCTGGTGAGCGTTGATGAAACTCACGGGTATACAGCACAAACTCTCCACCTCATACCATCCTCAGACCAATGGGTCATTGGAACAGACAAACAAGACAGTAATCCAGTGCCTATGCTTCCATGTCAAACATAATCAGAAAGGTTGGGCCAGAGCACTCCCAAAAGTGCATTTCAACATCATGAACAGATACAATGCATCCACAGGACTTTCACCCTTCATGCTGAAGACAGGGAGATTCCCAAGACTGCTCCCACCCCTCATTTCCACAACACCGCCATCAGATGCCACTATCAACATTACAGCTGCACAAAACTTCATGAACAAAATGGAGGAACAGACAAATGCTGCAAAGGACTGCCTCCTCGCAGCAAAGCACACGAGTCCAACAAAGATTGGAATGCTGACCCCACATACAAAGTAGGAGACCAAGTCTTACTGGCAATGGCGCATCAATGAAGAGACTATATGCAGGTGAAAGATGGGCGCATCGCCAAATTCATGCCATGCTTTGATGGCCCATACAAAGTTCTGAAAGCTTACCCGGTGTTGTCCTCTTACACCCTTCAACTACCAGCCTCGTCCAAAGTGCACCCAACATTCCACATCTCCCACTTGCGACCACACATACCGAACAATGATGACCTGTTCCCTTCACAGGCACACCACCCACCCCAACCTCTCATCACAGTGGATGGGACTACAGAATACTTCATCAACCGGATCCTCGACAGGTGGCCTCATGGGAGGGGCCACCAATACCTCATTCGATGGATGGGATATGGCCCTGAACATGACTTATGGCTGCCAAGATCAGAACTCATTGACACAGAGGCATTAGCAAAATGGGAAGCTGAGAACCATGCCTGAGAGATCATTTTCTTTTTTTCAATGGGGATGGTGCGAGTGTAAGAAAATTCCGTATTCTCTTACCAGTTCCATACCATAGCCACCATGTTACTAATACACACAGTCACATGTATGTAGGTTGACCTTTCTCATATGATGTCTTAGATATTCATTCACTCTTGAATTCATACCAACTTCCAGTTTACATCGTTCTGCTCCCTCTGAGTGCCAGTTGTACAAGAGTACTTCTGTTACAAAATAAGCCATGAATCTTCTGCAAGCCATATCTCAACAACCAGGCCACATGATCTTGTAGTAAATTTTTTACTAGTAATTGAGCTCTAGAGCAACATGTAATTTGCTTATTTTTTGGTTGAGTTTTGAAAGAGTGAGTTTGAGTCCAGCCAAAAAGGTGTGTGCAAGTAATATTTCAAGTGCCACGAGTCATGCAGATAATCTGAGGGATGTAGATTGTCTAGAGTAGTGCATATTGGAATATTCTATAAAATTTGAGATTATAGACCACTGTGGCCACTGTCAACTCTCAAGGAAGCAGTGATGAGACCTTGTCAGCATCATCAGGGAGTGGCTGACCATAACAGCACATAACCTGAAAATTTTTGTATTGGGTAGCCAAGGGTGCTCAGGAATCTGAATGCCAGATGTGGACCCGGTTAGTTAGTCCAGCCCCAGGCTGTGAAAAAAAAAATGGAACCCCCAAACTTTGGGCAAAATTTGATATCTGGAGCTTGTTTTAGACAAGCAGGCGATCATGGACATGGTTGATGGCTCAAGTAGGTCCCCCTACCCCCCCAAATAAGGAGATTGTTGGTGTATGTGATGATGAGCAGCAAAGCGGCATCAAAGCGGTAAGTGACACACATCTCTCCTGCTCTCGATGCATGTTTTTATCTCTGAGCAATGGGTCTACTGTGGTGACCCGGGGCTTGACCCCGCATTTGTATATATTATATTTCTATGCTATTGCCTTGGCTGGCCCCTATAAAGGGACCAGCCTTCTTATTACATAAACAAATTTTTTTGTACCTTCACTACCATACATGAACAATATATGTAATTTGTGTTCCTTGGTGTGTGATCTTAAGAAGACCCCCCTCCAACTTACCACACTTTTTTGAACACCCAAACTTGTATAGAGTTTGCTCAACATTGCCCCATCAGCGATCGTCATCACCATGACCCTGAACCTCTCCCATGAAGGGTGAAAATTCCCAACGTAATCAGCGATGGAAGCAAATCCATTGCTAGGACCTGACTCAAGTATTTTGCACTCAAATCATCGCTCTTATTGCTTTTTCGCCTGCTGCTACAACCAATTTTTTCTTCTTTTCTCCCTTGCAGAAGAACGATCCCAACCCCGACAGCCAAGGCAAAGACCTGGAACAAGAACAAAGCCCCTCCCATTAAGATTGCCCAAGGTATGTTGCACCTGTCGCTGACAGGCCCAGACTCCCCTTGGCATGCTCCAAAAGATTTGAGCGTACCCCAACCCCTCGAGGCACATACAGGCACCTCAAGAACTCTCCCTTCACCAGAAAGAGAGACCGTCAACCTCAATGCACATACAGCCGCACTGAGGACCATTAATAGTGTTTAAAGGTCTGGTTCAATGGACCAAAAAAATGACTGAAACTGAACCGAATGCAACCGAATGCAACCAGACCATTGGTTGCGGTTGCTTCGGTTTGGGATCAGTTGGGTTGCTGGTTGCCTCAATTCTAAAATATTCAAAAACCATTTGAAAACCAGTTGCAATTGGTTGCAACCAGTCTTCGCACAGTGGTATACATTGTATATATAGTACATATACTTTAAGAAATAATAATACTAATATAATTCCTATTTATACTACCTGACTTGAATCCACACAAGAATGGGACATGATGGGAGGTAAAGTAGATTATTTTGTGGGTGTTTATATACCCTGTGGCAGCACACAGACAATTTGGTTGTGCTTGCTCCCAAAAAAAAAAGTAGCACCATCTGCCAGATGACTCCCATGGCCACCAACAACACTGCATTGCCACCACCACTCTCTATCCGCACCCAGCCACTCTCAGTTTGCACCCACCACCCATAACACCCACAAGAATGATGCAAATGAACAAATACAACAACCTGGTGCCAAACGAATGCAATGTGGACCCAAATGGCAACTAGCATCGTTTAGGTCCCAGGTAAGTTTTTTCTTTTTGATTTCTTTTCTACTAACTCATTCATTTTATTCTTTTGAGATTCCACCTGTTTATCATGCCCTAACAATACATGCCACATCACCACCATCTCAGCGCTGTGCTGGCAACAGCGGATGACATGGCACCATGTTCCCCGCCTGTAAAGTGGGCCACAGGGTATGTTTTTCATAATTAATCTTTTACATTAACTAACTGTCTGTCTTTTTTAGATTCTTCTTATTTGTTGATAATGACATTGCCCACCCACCAGACACCCCCGAGCTGCCCCCATGCCCCCACTGTGAGCCTCTGCTCGCAGGGTGGCAACGGGTACCACCACCTCCAGATAGCACCAGCAACTGCAGCCAGGGATGACAACAACTGACACCACATCACAGCACCGCCAACCTGCATATGAGCCACTGCTCATAGGGGGAGATGGAGGTGCTGACGACAAACAACAATGCCAACCAACAACAAATGGCAGGGACAACTTGGGGACGATGAACAGCTGGGATGATGAGTGAACAGGGTGGACAACGAACAAACAGTGGGGACAACAATGCAGGGACAACCATGAGCATGAGGACAATGACACAGGGACAATGACAATGCAACAATGACAACATGGGGACAACAATGACATGGGACAACAACAACACAGGGACAATGAACAGCGGGGGGGCCAGCGAGCACAACAATGGCATGACCCCACTCGCTATAAATGCGAGACGGCAGGGCCCTTTTTTTTTTTTTTTTTTCTTCATATTTTCTTTCTTTGTTCATTTAGCAACCTGTCACTGCTGCAAGCACCTGCTTGCAGGGTGTCATGTAATTAGTTTTATTTAATACAAAGTAAAAATTAGTTAGTAGAGTACTTTTTGTATTGTAAGACCGGTCCTAGGTGGTTTGGTCCAGTTATGTAGATATGAGGGTGCAGTCCCAACCGGTTGCGGTTGTGGTTGTGGCCCATCATTGTCTAAAAACCAGACTGAACTAGACCTTAAAACACTAACTATTAATTTCCCTGCGCTTGGACTTCACTTGTGCCCAGCGACCTTGACTCCAAAAAATCCCATTCATCAAAAAGTAGTCGACAAAGCACTCACCGAAGCCCAGGTCCTCCTTCTGGGTTGCAAAGGCTTTCACCTCTGGATGAACTCATGTCAGAGCCTATCAATATTCCTCGCAACAGTCTGGAGTATCTTACACCCAGACTGCACTCGGCCCAGTGGCCTGAGTTGAACCCATTGGCTCCTGCAACACCAATGAACACTCATGAACGACTACATCATCTTGAGGAGAAGAGACCCCTCAAGAATAAACCTCGAGGTGACAAGTCAGATGAGGAATTCAGAGCTGAGCATTTTGCTCAGCTCACTACTGACATGATTACCCAATGCATGGATGCATGGGATTTTGAACCCATTAAGTTGGAAAACCAACTTAAAGAGCTGGCGTTAAGCTACACCAGACATGTTCCCTGTAGGGCTGCTCTCAGCCCTACTAACCCTCATTCCACAGAACCTGGAGAACAAGAACACCCCCCTTCCCAAAGACATGGTACCCCATGTCTCAATACTCCCGACTTGCCTAACGATGTACCTTCTAAAAGGAAGGTACATTACATTGACAACAATAGGCTTGTCCTGCAGAGGATACATGATGGTGATATCTGAGATGGACATTCCACCTCGATTCCCAACCAGGGAATCTGCTTCAACAAGGATGGAAATCCTTGGGACAAAAATGATCCAAACTCTCACCATCAGAAGTGAGAGAACCCATCACCAGGTGGTTCTGGACAGCCTGCACAGAGTCATGCAGGCAACAGAGGTCCACCCAATGGTGATGGATCTGGGGATGATGGGGACAGAGGTGGGACAAACTCGTCATATGATATGTTGAGTGATGAAAATTCTGAACACTCTTCCTGAGATGGGGAAGAGATGATGCACCGGTCCTCGTCTCACCATAGATGGGGCAACAGCTCACACCATTCGTCTAGATGCAACTCGTCTAGATATTCCAGTACTCAGCAAGGGTTGGATGCCCCCTCTTATTCTGCATCTCTCTGCCCCAATTCATATTGAGGAAAAGGATCTCATTGATAGGTCCATTTTGTCGTTCAAGCTTGGAAAACACAACTATGATTGTTGTTGAAGCTCTATGAACTCATACAAACCCCTCCGAAGCTCTACAAAGCTCTACAAAACTCTACAAAGTCACAAGAATGCTTTGAAATTCTTTATGACACCTCGAAATTCTTTGTATGCCTTCAGCCGCCATAATACAATTTCCCCGACCTTTGTACAGCTCAAGATATACACTTGGAACATCGTCGATGAGTTCTGAACCAGTATTGAGCAATATTGCAGCAATATCGGCCTTCGAACAAGTCCGATATTTCCTCGACCGACTTCAAAAATCATCAAACATTGAAAATCAACATCGGACACTATATCACTATCTGAATAATCATTGCACACATGCCAGATGTATCCCCTACCATTGTCAAACAATATCACACCAATATCGGGCCACAAATGAAGTCTGAAGAAAGTTCGAAAATCTTCGAAAAACATTGAACCTCGAAAAACATCTTTGGACACAGTATTTCCTATTTGAACAATCTTCGGACACATGCTGGACACATGGGACACTATCTCGAGTATATTGAACACATTTCGACCGCATGTGCATGCATACAATCCACTCAAAGCAGTTTCCGATGTTTTATTCAATTTATAACAAGGACAGTCTGCTTTTAGCTATTCTTTCTTATTATTTCTTCATCATGTGTTATATTCACCCTTTCTAGGCTCGCTTTATTGTTCTGATATACTTATATTGTCTTTTGCCTTGAGTTTTCCACATGTTTGCCTCATGTTCTCTAGCCTTTTTAGGTACTTTCTTTATTTTATATAAAAAGATATACTAGATACAAAGAAAAACAAGAAAGTCGTCGTCTTCCTCCCAGATCACAGTGATTTGAGAGTTCAGTTTAGTCTTATTCAGTCCAAAGTTTGGTGTTTTACGCTAAACTTCCTCAAAATTCCTCAAAATTCCTCACATTATGCTATTTTCACTTGTGTTTCCCTCGATTCTCCTTTGCTTTGCTTCTACTACTCATCTAGTCCCCCAATCTTGCATCCAAACATATTTGCACACTCGAAATTCCTTGAAACCTCTTCGAAAAAATATTGCAACACCTCGAAAATCATCGCAACATCTCGAAAATCATCGCAAGTCCTTGAAACACATTCTTTTAGCTTCGAACTGCTTCGACAAGCAGTCCTTTTATGGCTATTTGATGGTTGATCTGACAGGTGATGTCTAGAGGGCCTCGCATCCTTCCTCTGACTTGTGTTATACCATCCGAGGCCTTTTTGTGGGTTTTGTTTGGGTTACCGGGTTGAGCATCAACATCGTCGTCCCTCAAAATACTTGGGGGACATTCATACGAAAATTCATAGACAGATCAACAGCAAAGTCTCTGTCTTGACTGAAGTTCCTACCACTGGGGGTAAGAATAGTGTTGCCATGGCTCAGCTGCATTTTTTGCTACTTTGGGAAATAAAATAGCTAAAATTCTGAAAATATTTGAGGACCTAGATCACATGATAAGCCGAGGGGTCCTCAAATATTTTCAGAATTTTAGCTATTTTATTTCCCAAAGTAGCAAAAAATGCAGCTGAGCCATGGCAACACTAGGTAAGAATGGTCCATGTGTCCCAAATCCGCCTAATTATGGTGGATTACCAAACACCAAAGGCTTTGAATGATGGCTGAATGCCCTCCTTCATTGGCTCAAGGTGAACAAAGTCTGTGGTGGACTCAGACCATATCGAGTATATGGTGATGTTCCTTGAGAACACCCTTACTTGGTTTGAGGATAGTGTTGACGGTGTGTACCATCAATGATCTGCCTGGAGTCATAACCGGCCTATATGACCGGTTCATGCATGAAAATGCAACCCATGACATCACTGACAAATTTTGGCACATTGATTATAATGCCAAGGATGGCGTTATGGGCTACTACCATAAACTGGAGCACTATGCTACCAGGATGATCCAGGGGCCCGATCCTTTCACCTTCAAGACCCAGTTGGTGACTGTGTTGCCCAACAATATCATATCCTTTGTACTGGACAAAGGATGCTCCACTGAGACTAGCTCAGTTGGAGACATTTTACACTATGCCTGTCAGGTGGAGGAGATTGGTAAGATGAGAAAACACTGAAGCATATCATGTAATCCAGCAAGTCAAAGACATCCTCTTTGACTAAAACTTCCAAAACAAAAGATCCTTCTCCTGAAAGATCTAATGAACGATCGAAAGATCATTCCTATAAACATGATAAAAAGTATCATGATAACTCTAAGCCATCCGGTTCAAAGTATCTAGACAAGGACCATCGAAATTATGGTGATCTCGATTGCCATAACAAAGATCATCGTGATACATGACATCAGTCATCTGGAAGCAAACCTTCCAGATCTCATGGTAACAAACCAGACAGAAAGTCTGGTGATAGCAAGACACCCACTTGCTACAGCTGTGGAGGCCCTCACTACTCCACAGACACCAAGTGCCCTAAATATGGGCAACCAAGACCAGCAGCAAACATGTACACCACTAGAGAAGGGTCAATCTCTCTGATTGACCAACAAGCTACTCATCAGAGTAGCAGAGAAGGTGACAAACACCATCCATGCCCTAATAACTACTCAGACTCTCAGTCTGCACCAAAAGAATTATTCACCGCTGCACATAGAGTAACTCAGAGAGTGATTCTCCCTCCAAGTACAGTTCTGCCATATCAGGCATGAACCCTTACAGTTTGCAGTACAGTTCTGAATGTGAACTGTACAACCTTGAATCCAACACTGGGCATAACCCCAGTGATGAATCTGATTCAGAATGCTTTGGAGCAATCCAAGAAATTCTCTTGGAGTATGACTCTGATAGCTGTCCATCTGCCCAGTTGGTTTCTGACTCTGAGGAGGACTCAGAGGATGAAACGGAGAGGAAACCTCTGTCATTTTCCAAATGTCTAGGTGTCATGATGGACAATTTTCTCAAAAACAAGCTGCACTTCAAGGGTGCGACTACTTTGAGGAAATCATCAAATGTCCTCCTTGCACTGAGGGGGGAAAAAAGTGCTTCATTGCGAGAATGAAACTTCACAACCTTGAAGCATATGTACTGCTCAATCCTGGCTGTACAACAGATTCCATTTCACCTGAATTCACCATGTCAGCAAATTTGAAAGCCCATGAACTAGAAGAACCAGTGCCCTTACAACTGGGCACTGTGGGCAGCCATTCAAAGATAAACTTCGGACTCTTCACTGATTTTGAGATTGGTGGAGTGGAGAACACCCACTACTTCGATGTTGTTAACATTGATAGGTACGATGCCATTCTGGGGACTGTGTTCATGAGAAAACATGGTATCATGCTAGACTTTGAGCATGAAGTTTGTGTTGGGGGAAAGTGCCTCAATACAATAATCGAGGGCCCAAACACATTCATACAAGCCAGACAGCATGCTATGCATCCTCAACCTCCAAAAGATGAGTGACTCTGTAGTGGCCACCCGGCTGCTAAAAAGAAAAAAGACCCGGACAAAACTGTTCTGAGTTCTACACAGGCCCAACCTCCCTCTGTGAAGCGGAGGAACGTAGAGATTGAAGAAGTGGACAATTGTTGACAAACATTGTCCATCAGGCTTGAAAATATCAGACCCCACATTACTGGGACCTGATGAGGAGCCTGACCTGAGTGACAATGACGATGATGATCTCAAAGAGATCATCCATGAATTCACTCGGGATCAATTTCCTGAGGGCCCTCACTTTGAACCTCTTGGGTTCAACCCTTCCATTCCTGCGATACTACTGCCAGAACAAGTGGATGATTTGAACGACATCCTCTTCGCGATATGCAAAGACTTGGCATGTAAAGCCAAATCCAAAGGAAAAAAGGACCTTCCATGCCTCCATGAGGAGTGGAAACAGTCCTGTCAGGACATCCTAAATATTGTACCTGACAGACTACCTCCCCTGAGGGAGATAAACCACCACATCCCATTAGTGGATGAGAAGAAGAAGTATAACTACTATCTTCCAAAATGCACAGACTCAATGAGGAAACCCCTCGCTGAGAAAATTGCTAAATATTGCAAAGCAGGGTGGTGGCACCCTGCTCGAGCAGAGCAAGCTGCTCCAATGCTCATAGTTCCCAAGAAAATGGGAACAATTTGCACTGTGATCAACACAGTGAAACATAATGCAAACACGGTGAAAGACATTACACTGTTTCCTGATCAAGACTTGATTTGTCTTGATGTTGCTCAAGCAAAATATTGCTTGAAGATTGATCTCTTGGATGCATATGAGCAAGTCTGAGTTGAGCCTGAAGATGTCTGGAAGACAGCCTTTTTGACAGTCCAGGGCGTTTATGAAAGTCTTGTTATGCAACAAAGGCGACTGTAATGCACCATCAACCTTTCAAAGGTTGATGAACTCTATATTCCGAGATTACATCAGAGTATTCCTCCACACATACTTGGACAACATCTTCATGTTCAGTGACATGATTGAGGAACACCAGAAACATCTGGAGCTTGTGTTTAACAAACTTTGTGAGCATTCTCTGTACCTTCATGCAGAGAAGTGTGAACTCTACACTGAAAAGGTAGAGTGTCTCGGGCATATGATTGATGAGCTGGAAGGAAGCCGGAGCTTCCAACACTCAGGGAGAATGAGACTTAGTATATTTTGAGGGGGGAAACTAAGATACAGTACAATACTCGAAGTATAGACTATATACCAGTGGAATAACATGTGATAATGGATGCATGTGATAATGGATTGCTGATGTAAGAGGAACTCTTACATGAGCATGGCCTACATGCAGACAGCAATAAGATGGCCCATGTATGAGAGTGGAAAACACCTCATAACTATTATGAAGTCCAGAGATTCTTGGGACTTGTGCAATATCTGGCACACTTTTTGCCAGATGTCAGTGCCTACACCAGTCCGCTCTCTGCAATGACTAAAAATGGCACCTCCTTCCTGTGGTGACCATTACACGATCACTGCTTCCAGATGATTAAACACATCTGCTGCACAACACTAGTGCTGAAGCCAATTGACCCAGAATCACCCAATCCAATCTGGGTGATCTGTGATGCCCCAGTCTTTGGGACTGGGGCAATGTATGGTCAAGGACCTGAGTGGCAGACTTGCCACCCTGCAGGATTCTTGTCCAAGAAATTCTTGGATGCTCAAAGGAACTACCGTACCTTTGAGCACAAAACTATTGCTATACTTGAGGCCCTCCTCAAGTGGGAAGACAAACTGATCAGTAGACACATTCACATCATCACCGATCACAAAGCTCTGGAATTCTTCCAGACCCAGCATAGGCTTTTTGCTAGGCAGATGCGATGGATGGAATATCTATCACATTTTGACTTTGACATTAGATATGTCAAAGGCAAACTGAACAAAGTAGTGGACGCTCTGTCCTGCTACTATCAATTTGACTCTTGGGATGATGCCCCATTAGTCCAATACTACATCTTTGCAGACGTACATCTTGATCCTAACCACGAGGACCTCCCATGGGATCAGCACCTTGAACTGAAGAATTGAGTAATTGAGACTCGCTCCACAGCTGCCCAGCAGAAGCGAGTTGGTGAACAGCTTAGAGCTCTGCATGAACTTATCGAAGAGCAAGACATAGCCGCAGCCAGAATGACTGCAAATTCTGAAGAAGCGAATTCATCTTCTTCTGACAACCAACAATCAGAGGATAATCCTTCAATTTATGCATCTCAGGCTAAAGGACCTGATCTTCACATCCACATATCAGAGTTAGATCCTCTGAACGACAATATCTGAAAACGACACATCTATGACAATGTTTTCAAGAAGGTTCTTGAAAAACCAAAGGACCACCCAGATTTCAGTATCCGGGACAGCTGCATCTGGAGGAAGAACTGGGGTGGTGAGGACATCTTGTGTGTTCCCAGCTCCACTTCCAAAGGTATGACCCTACATGGTTGTATAATTGAACAAGCCCACACCATTGTGGGACATTTTGGGCCACTCAAAACTTCAGAATATATCCGACGTTGGTATTGGTGGCCTCGACTTCAGTGTGAAGTCAAGAAATACTGTGATTCTTGTGAGCATTGCATACACTCTAAATGAGAATACTGTTCCCCATGAGGCAAACTGCACTTGCTCCCGACTCCCTTGAGACCATGGGAGTCAATTGGTATGGACTTCATCAGACCCTTCCCAGAGTCTGAAGGATACAATTACCTTTGGGTAATTGTTTGCTGATTGTCTTCAATGGTTCACCTAATACCAGTGAACATGACAATGATTGCGTCTGAACTATCTCCCACATTTGTGAAGAAGATTGTCTGTTTACATGGACTCGCTGGCTTGATCATGTGTGATCAAGATTTGAAATTCATGTCCAAATGGTGGCGTGAAGTGCACCGTATCTTGGATGTCAAGATACTTATGTCAACTTCATTCCATCCTCAGATGGATGGACTGACGGAATGCGCAAATTGTTCAATCGCTCAAATACTCCAAGTGTTTGTTGCATCCAATCAGAAAGATTGGGTTAAGTTCCTTGCCTTGGTAGAGTTCACCATAAACTCTACTATCAACAGAGCAATGGGGATGGCTCTGTTTGAAATCAACTATGGTTTCTTGCCTTGTATGATGCAAGAACTTCCTTCCACCAAATGCATTCCTCCTGGTGTGCATACTTTCACAATCAATGCACTGCAAAACATGGCTGTCACTCATGACAGTATCATCGCTGAAAGAGTCTTTCAGCAACACTATGCCAACAAGCATCGGTGTGAGGAGCCCAATATTAAACAAGGAGACCTTGTTTATTTGTCTACAAAAAACCTTGTGCTCCCAAAAGGGCATGCAAGTAAACTATTACCTAAATTTGTAGGACCATACAAGGTCCTACAAGTGTTACCCAAAACACAACTATGTGTTGGATCTCCCAAAGGAGTTGAAATGCCAGCAGTTACACCAGTGTTTCCATGTGAGTCTGCTAAGACCTCACCATCCTAACAACGATGCACTGTTTCCCAACAGGTGTTCCCCAGCAGCCCACAAGTGGTGTGGCCATACAATCCAATTTGAGGTCAAGTGGAGTCTAGGTGACACCACTTGGGAACCTTTAGTGAACTGCAATGATCTTGCAGCACTGGACGCCTACTTGGCCCTCATGGGGGCCAAGGACTGGCAGGACTTGCCAAGATGTGCAGCTGGTACTGTGCATCGATGGGATTAATGACTTGGAAATTAACAAGTCACATTGGACATGTGATGTGCCCAACGTGTTTTCAAACTCTGCTGCTGTATAGTACAATGTGCAGAGTTCCAATTTTTTTCTCTAGGCTGCTTGGTACATTACTATGGTGAATACAGACAAGGATGACCCCATGGGGGATGATGACCACAATATACAACCAACTCACCAAAAGTGTGAGACTGGCCCCAGTGGCCAGTCTCAAAAGGGGAAGGAGAGGGAGAAAGAGCTTGAGCCTGTTGGCTCAAGCAGCATCAACACTCGATGCCACCACTTGCCAAGCCCTGGCAAGATTGAAGAAGTCATCAGCTCCAGCCGATGTATGGCTAGAGACAATCAAAACCGATGAGCTGGTGTAGGCACCAGCTCATCCACTGCCGAAGGATGGAGGATTGATGGTGAAGGAATCGTCCTTCACTGAGGCACTTGTGATACATGCAAGAGCTACGTTATGCACATGTACACCCACATATACAACCATGATGAGGAATATTTCAATGCGAAGGAACATCGAGATGCAGGTATTAACTTTGGCATACTTGCCAGAGTCGATCGTGTTTACAATGAATATGAGAAGGACATCCGTGCCCTCCAGGAGACCATCCAGAACCTGGAGGATGAGAACAAGCACCTGAAAGAGGAGCTCAATTGCCGAACATCCAAATGAGCTCATACTCATGAACATTCTCCTTACCCTGAGAGGCCTCAGGGTAACCCATATGCAAGCACCACTGCCCAGCCTTCACCTCCTCCTGCTCCCCACCCCATTGTCCCTGATGAGGACTTTAACATGAATGAGGTTTACCTGCCTCTTCCAACTCTTCCTCCACTGAGGTATACTTCCTCAGTACCCGGTTACCCCACTGGTGAGCAGCTCCCAAGCCGCATGGCCAGGTCCTGACCTTCATTCCTCCGAACACTGAGGAATTTGATGCTTGGTCCCAGTTGGCTCATACCTCCAGGAACCTATCCCATGTTTGAATAAATGCATGAGTACATGCGGTTCATTAAATGACACTCCCACAGAGGCACAAATGCCCCTGATAATTTATGCTTTAGCCCACTGGAGGTTACCTGGTTGGCTTCCTGCTGAAATGCAGTCGGTGCGTGGTTTGTGCTGACTCAACCCTCATCATCTGGAGCAACCCTCACTCTTGGACTCTGCTGAAGTGTGGGTGCAGTTTATGCACTGACACTTGTACCAGTGGCAGCACTACCCTGGTACCCTTCTCAATGAATGGAGGGTTTCACTCCCTCATGTCAGGGGACAACACCTGCTCCATCAACAAATTCCTTCAGGGCTCTCCCCTGAAGTCAAACTTCTCCTCTAACTTCATATTGCAGAGGTACTTGCTATGCTGGGCCTGTACCAACAGATTTGAGAGTGGGAACACCTCACTCTGTCTCCCGTGTGCCATTGGCAGC
This sequence comes from Tricholoma matsutake, assembly GCA_026075535.2. Classification (NCBI taxonomy): domain Eukaryota; kingdom Fungi; phylum Basidiomycota; class Agaricomycetes; order Agaricales; family Tricholomataceae; genus Tricholoma; species Tricholoma matsutake. Next base: position 6,043,398 of record AP026543.1, on the reverse strand, counting down.
CTATGCTGATTACTAACAACTGAATCACCATTGAGGACATCATCAGACCCCTCGCCTCCATGAGAGTCTCAGATGCTGAGGTCCGAGAAGGATCTCACTATGCTGTTGGCTGGCTTACAGTGATGGCAACTGCCAACTCCTCCCGTTCAGAAGAGTCCTCGCTGCAGACATCATGCGACGTCTGCATCAATACCCCAACACCCAATCAGAGGATGAACCTCTGATGTCTGAGCCCTGGTGGTGGACCACCAGGCCTAATGATGTGGCCCTTTGAGAGGCACATCGAAAAAGAAAAAGAGACCTTACCATTCCCACCCAGGGTGGAGCTCCTCCTCATTCAGGATGACCTCGTCCTGAATACATGACCTCTACAGCCCCATCCTCTGGGTTTTCCAGTGGACTTTCTGCCTCCCTGCATGCGAGTACTTCTCGCGTGGACAATATGCCTCCCCCCAGGGCTGGGCCCTCTCACAGGCATGGCTCAACTGCTCCTCCTCCAGGGGAAACCTCCCTGGAGAATGACCCATCCGATGGGTGGTCATTCCCTGTTGTTGTCAAGCCCCCTCTGGGCCAGAAGAGGGCGATGAAGAAGGCGAGGTGGATCGCCGCCAGCATACCTCCTAACAGGCACAAGAAGCCCATTAGCAAATTCATCCCTGTCACATTGATAGATTGTCTCCTCGGCTCAAAGGCCGATTCACCATTTTGACCACATTCTAATCACATCGGATAACTCGCACGAGGTCCCAGAAGCAGCGTGACCACTTCCGACCAAGTCTACCGAGCGCAATATTGTATTGAACACAGTTGAACATCATCGAGCATCATATCGAATGCGATTGAACATCATTGAACATCATTGAGCATCATATCGAACGCGATTGAACATCGTTGAGCATTGTTGAGCATCATCGATCGATATCGAGAGACTGCAAGCAACATCAGGCGCCGCCTTCGTTATCTAAATGGTGGAATACCATGTGCCAGGAAGGATTCCAACTTGTGCCCAAACCTGCTGATAGTAGGTCAGCCTCGTTCCAAGTCCCTATCGCGCACAGAACCCGCTGGACAAATTATTGTGAGACTTAGCATGATTTATACACAAAGGACAGTCCCCTTTCAGTTCTATACCCTTTATTACTCTTTCATCATATGATATATATCTTTCTTGTTCAGATTCCAGTCTCCTTTTTGGCCTTGTGCCTTAACTCATATCTTTTGCCTCATGTTCTACACATGTTTCTCATTCCATTTTAGGAAGTTTCTTTAAAACATGTAAAACTCTGTAGTATCTACTTGGAAAAAAAAGGAAAATCATCTTCACTTATTGTCTCGTATACAGTTCTAAGCATCCAATCAACTTTCTAAAACAATCTAAGTCTCTACAGGTTTTCTTGATTGACGAGAAACCTCTGCAATCATCGCATCCTCGATCCTCCTTCAATCCTCTCATCATTAGCACTAGCAACCCTTCCAACACTTCATAGCCATTTGCCATACCCTTTGTATACTATTGACCTATTGAAAGGTCCCCAGAATTCACACATCGACCATCGACAATAAACTCATTCGCCATTGATCTCATTGATCATCCTTGATATCGATTGATACTCAATTGGACCACGCCAAACACCTTTGGTTCCTATAGCACTACCTTCACGACTAGTACCAACTAGTTATCTTCCCATCGGTTGGACAACAAACATTCAGAATGACTTGCACCCTTCCTCGGACTCGTTGCAAATATCATCGATTGCCTCATCAGCAGTTTAGGTGGTTTTCCCAGGTTGAGTATCATCAACGTCTAACAAGCCGCAAACAGTTAGAGACCTGGATGACAATGGTGACTCCACCAATTCCATCTCCAACTCCTCAGAAGATGGTGAGACTCTCACCATCGAGCTGAACTGCTTCCCATCTGTCCCTTTTGATGAAGGACAGACGACTGACACATCCACTCTGGGAAACTCCCCAGAGACACCTATTTCTCAGTTTTCCTCGTTGGTTTCCAACCATGAGACCCAACTCCTGTCCTTTGTGCCCAACTACAAGCATGAGATTCCTGTTACCACCCCGGAGGAGATCTGCACAATGTTGGTGGACTCCAACCTCCCCGAATCCTCGTCGACCCTCGACGAGCCCAAAATATCGTCATTGAACCTCGACAATACCCACATCCCCAACAACCCTTCTGAATAAGGTCGTCGCATTTTTTTATAAACAAACTGACTGTGTCGTCATACCCTGATGATACCCATATCTTTGACAATCCTCTTTGAGGTCATTCTCTTACTCAAAACATCATGCTTCTCCCCTGGACAAAGCCTAAGGGGGAGGGTGTGGTGACCCAGGGCTTGACCCCATGTTTGTATATATTATATTTCTATGCTATTGCCTTCTTATTACATAAACAATCTTTTTTGTACCTTCACTACCATACACAAACAATATATGTAATTTGTGTTCCTTGGTGTGTGGTCTTAAGAAGACCCCCCCTCTGACTTACTACATCTACCTGACATTTTGCTAATATCATGGAGGATCAATACTGTACATAATGTATCAAAGCCTTCTTCTCATGCTTCTGTTCATATACCTTCATTTTCATCAAATAATGCAACTATACCAATCCTGATGCTGAACTGTCTGGCCTACCTCTCGAGAAGCTCAACCCTTCAAATGGAAACCACCTAGTCCTATGTACTATATGTCATGAATATGTAAATCATGGATAGGATAGAATTGGCACCAATACCCTTAATAAACATGCAGGGACACAGAAATGCAAGTTGGGGCTTGCAGGTGCATAACAACACCAATCTCAAGCTCACTCACTTTACTCATCAGAAGTCAAATTAGACTGAATACTCAAAGATCCCAGCTGCTTTCAACCCCAGCCTCCAGCCGAGCCCTTGCAATTCCCAGGTGCTGGGTTTAATTGGAATTTGGGATCACCATACATGACCTACCCATTTGCCATTTATGATCCTGGATCACATTTCATGCCAGGCTACGACCTCATCTTTGTTGAACCCCTTAACTCAACCACTTGTGTTTGCTCTCCTCACTGCACTGGAATGTCTCCTAGCAAGTCTGATCCATGTCTCACATGTCAGAACACAAGTGCACTTGTTGTGGCTGTCAAAGAACACACTATGAAACCCATGGTGAGGCTCAATCATAACACAATGAGCAATGACCAGCTTAGAGAGAAGCTGAAACTTATGGAGCAGAATCTAAAGGATCTAACATTCAAGGTTCTTGTTCACACATGGCGAACATGCCTTAGAGTGTTATCTGACTTTCTTTGCATAGTATCTTAAGGATTTCAAAGCACTTGCTTGACTTCATGGCCATGAAGAAACTTGGGATGAACTTCTTGAGCTTGTCAGCACCCATGACATTCCAGTGTTATGTAATCCTGGTGCTTACTCATCTGATGCTCATATTTGCAGATCTGTCACTTTCCCCATATATATACTTACAGCTCAAGATCACATTGCTTCCTTCCTTCTCACCCACTTATGTTCACCTCCATTCACTATTGTATCTTGCCCTTAGACTCTCACTCCACTATATATCCTGATCCTATTCTGTGTTGTCAGACTCAGTGAAGCTTAACTCTATCCGAGGTAAGCTTACACTTTTTTTTTGAATACAGATCAGAACCACCAACTACCCTGTCCTTACTGTTACTACTGTTATGCCAACTAGCCGCCCACTGTTCCTTACATCCCAAACTGTCACAAAGAAAGACTCTCACCCCTGCAATGTGTATTTCTACGTGTCTGCAGACTACTGTTTCTGCACCCAACACACTGGGCACATGCCAAACCCCAGCTGGCACATCAGGCACAGCTTCTGCACCATCAGGCTCACCTGTGACTGTATCAATGTTAACACCTATCTCTGAAGCCGATGACAACAAACTACAAACACCTGCCTTACCAGTGACTGCTGCGCATACAGCTACACCAGTCACATCACCTCGCCATCGACAACTTGACTCTGACTCCTCTTCTGATTTTGATTACCCTGTTTCCTACACTACTTGCACCTTGCTTGCCATGTCCTTCATCCCCAACCAACTCACTGTCATTGAACATATTCATCAGTCCAAATCTCCCATTCTGTTAGCAGGGGAAACCGACCCGGCTGTCATGCGAACTTTTGAACTCAGCTGCCTTGACTTCTTTGACTGCAAGGAAATCAAAGAGGATGACCAAGTTCGCAAAATACTTGGGTGCTTCAGGGATACTAGGATCTGTGACTGGATTAATGGCAATCGCAACAGGCTTTTAACTCTTTCCTTTGCAGATTTCATGACTGAGCTATGATCTAACTACCTTGATCCTGATTGGGAACCCACTGTCTGCTGTCGCATCCTCACCACAAGATTGAAACAAAACCAATCATTCTGGGATTGGTTCTCTCACATGCAGTCCCTCAACTCTTTACTTGCCAATACTGCTTCCCACTTCTCAGATGCTTCTCTTCGTGAAAAACTCGAGGCTGGACTTGACCCAGAGCTCACATGCCACTGTAACGCAAACAAAGTCGACAAAATCCTGATCTTGCGACCATGGGCTCTCGAGGTCAAGCACCACGATGAAAATTGCCAAGCTGATCTAAAGCATGCATGGGAGGTCACCGAAGAAGTCTTCAACAGGCACAAAGACAATGGCAAACACCGTCATGCAAACAACAGCTCAAACAACACCTCCAGCCCCACTAATTTCACTGTGAATGCCAGTGCAGCAACTGCTGCTGCTATTGCAGGCACCATCTGACACTTAGCAGCGCTCACTGATGCTGAATGTGATCAACTCAATAACAACAACGGTTGTCGTAAATGTTGCCATCTGAACGTGGACCATATCTCTAAGAACTGTCCGAATGGGTTCCCCAATGCGGCAACCTGCACTGGCCTTATCAACCATCCCCTTCATCCTCCTCCACCCACAATGAACAATGTCCCGAGCACCTCCAGTACCACCATCACTGGGCCCATTGCAGGTTCTAGCTTGGGAACCTCGTTGTCCTGCAACCAAAACCAAACATGTCCCATGGCTGCTGTTGGTTCATGGGCAGACGACACCACTGCTACCTTCCCTGCAGCGTCATCTGCTCTGGGGGATGGGTCAGACACTGAGGATGAATACAATGATGATGTGAGTGCTCCCTTCTGATCACCACACCTCTGGTGGAAGGCCTGTGTCAGTGGGCCTAACACAACCATCCCTGTTACTGTACCAATGCTGCTGGACAATGGAGCTTATGTTGTACTTATCCACACAGACCTAGTTACCAAACTTGGTCTCCGTCGCCGCCTGCTGCCCGAACCAGAAACCATAGATGTCACTGTCAAATCTTCAAGGTCACTGTCTCGAACAACCCTCACTGAATGGGTTAAACTTTCTGTAACATCCCAAGACAGACAATGGACTTCTCACACTGTATGTGCCCTTGTTGCCCTGCACCTCTGTACTTCTATTATACTCAGACTACCATTCTTATCGCATAACTTCATAGTAACTGACCACTCTGCATGCACCTGTATAGACAAATGTAATAATTATGACCTCTTGAATCCTCAACCTGCGCTGTTACCAAAATGATTCAAACCAAAACTGAAAGAACAACTTGAACAAGTTCAATCTGACTGTAAACTACTGCTAGCTGAACTCAAATACATGCTACGCGTTCGATGACAACTGATGTCATTTGATTACATCAAGCCCGTTGACATCGTAGGAGCAATCAACCAATGTGTCGAAATGCTCACACACCTCGCTGAATTGATGCACCACGAAGACCTACTGAAAGCTGAGTTTCATGAAATTTTTGAACTGATACTGGCATCATACTGCACGTCAATGAGCTGCCAACAGATGTTCAAGCATGTATAAAACTGAAAAACACCAAGCAGACCATCAAGATGAGAATGTACCAATGCCCCCGGAAATTCCGTGAAGCTTGGGGTATCTACAAAAACATCTGGATGCTGGACAAATCAGACCAATGATGGGCATCCCCTGCCTTCATTATCCCAAAAGCAGACCCAATGGTACTTCCATGCTGGGTGAACGACTACAGGCAATTGAGTGCAAACACAGTCATTGACTCCCACCCACTACCATGGGTGGACGACACCTTGAACGACTGTGCAAAAGGAGAAATCTGGGCAACCACTGATAGTTTTTTCCAGATGAAAATGCACCCTGACAACATACCATTAACTGCAGTCTCCACACCGTTTGGTCTGTATGAATGGCTTGTTATGCCCATGGGCCTCCGAAATGCACCTGCGATCCACCAATGCTGGGTGGCCATCACACTTTGTGAATACATTAGCAAGATCTGCCATGTGTATCTAGATAACATTGTCATCTGGTCAAACACCATCGAAGAGCACCACTGCAATGTGCATACCATCCTCACAGCTCTTCAGGCCACCCAACTGTACTGTAACCCAAAGAAGACTCACCTGTACTGTGCGTCAATTGATTTCCTAGGACACCGGATCTCCACAAATGGTATCAAGGCTGACTCACGAAAAGTGGACCACATCCTGTTGTGACCAAGACCACAATCTGTGACAGATGTCCAGTGTTTTCTGGGACTTGTCCATTACCTCACATTCTTCCTGCCAAACCTGGCTACACACACCGCAATTCTGACACCACTGACCACCGCAGAAGTGAACCGCTCATTCCCAACATGGACAGATGAGCATCAGTTTGCTTTGAGGCCATCAAAGGCATCATTGTCAGCCGCGACTGCCTAATGACCATTGACCACTCCAACACCATGAAGAAGATCTTTGTTACCATGGATGCCAGTGATTTCCAATCTGGAGCTGTACTGTCATTTGGGGAAACATGGGAAACAGCCCGTCCCATCGCGTTTGATTCCATGATGTTCAAAGGCGCTGAACTCAACTACCCAGTTCATGAAAAAGAAATGCTTGCTATCATTCGCATGTTGCAGAAATGGTGAGCAGATCTTGTGGGCTCACCCTTCACCAACTTCACAGATCACAAGACACTCAAAAACTTCGATACCCAACCCGACTTATCATGGCGTCAAGCATGCTGGATGGAGTTCATGTCACAATTCAATGCTAAAATTGTGTACATCAAGGGCAGAGAGAACACTGTTGCAGATGCACTCTCCCAACTGCCAGTAAATCTCTGTGCCTCTAGTGAATCTGCTGTACTGTCTGCCAAATCTCCATATGAATTCTGCCCAGATGACAATGAAGAGAATTCTGTAACTGTGAACGCTATCCTCCCTGCAACACATGCTTGCCCCCTCCTTGCTGCACATGCACTGGCTGAAACTGATATTGCGTCGACGCAAGCAGTAACAGCTGTGCTGTCAATATTGCAAGACCTGCAACTACATACTGCTATCATCAATGGGTATGATACCGACCCCTGGTGCAAGAAACTGTGCAGCGCAGCAGCTGGCATGCCCATTGTCCAGAAAAAAGAAAACCTCATGTTCATCAGAGAACGACTTGTTATACCTGCAGCTGGCACCATATGGGAATCCTTGTTCCGGCTTGCTCATGACACTCTGGGACATTTTGGATAGTCTATACTTGAATACTTGTGTACCGTAGCTTAGTTTCCTCCCCCAAAATATACTAGGTTCCTAACATGTTTCTGTTCCTCTGAGTCTCGAGTGTTGGAAGCTCTGGCTTCCTTCCAGAAATGTGGAAAACATCTGGCGAGTAGGGAAGTCTGGCATCAGCAAAACCACATTAAGTATACCTATGAATGCCTTGCGCTACATACCTACGAAACATGGTCATTTGCAGAAAATGTGGGTGACCTGTGGATTTGAATAGCTCATGACGATTACTTGACTGACAAGTGACATGTTGGGAAATTTTGGCCCAACATTGAGGTAAGTTGGCGACCAAATGGGAAGGTGGCAAACTTGGCTACAACATTTCAAAAACATGGGATTAAGTTTTCAAACTAGTCCCATGTATGAGAAGAAGGCATGTCAATGGAGAGGATTTCATTTCTTCTTAATATTCAATACAGATTGTTTTGAAGCAATTTCATTGGCACAATGGTTACTACAGGTAAGACTGGTGGGGATCGTCGTAAGTGGTCAGAGGTGTCCAATCAGCAAAAGAGAGCATCGAGAATAGTAAGCACAGCAGGTTGAGCAAAGAAAAAGTCCAGCATGAGCAATCACAAGTGAAGTAGAGAATCATCGAGGACAAGCGAAGCAAAAAGGTCAAGGCAAATTTGTTGTATCCTAGGGATTTGCAGTGGCAAGCATCGAGGAGTCCAGGAAAGCGAGAATAATAACCTGTGAAGCCGCATGAGATGAATATGATGACAATACAACCATCACGACTTACCTGTGCTCAGTCACTCTCTGGCTCTGTCTGACTGTTGGGCTCCATCTCGGGCTCCATCGGGCTCTTGTCCAAGTCCTTGCTGTGGCCCTTACCCTTGGAGTTAGACACCAATATCTTCTTCCAATGTTTGTCACCTTCAGGCTCTGTCTTGGGCTCCATCGTGCTCTCGTCCAAGTCCTTGTTGTGGCCCTTACCCCTGGAATTATGAAAGTGAGGCCTACTTGGCAATGAGACTGTATTCCGTGCATCATGTTCGTTATTGGATCAGCTGGGGCCAGGAGACGATGCAGTTTGGCATTCATTCTGTGAAGTTCTGGTGGCAGCCTTCTTTGCCACTTTTTGTGCCTTGCGCTTCACCAGGAGTGCAGGGTCAAACCACAGACAGGGGCAGTAGGATCTGGAGCTGATTTATTGTCGAATACTTGCCTAGAAAGAGTATCAGTGCAAAACAATGAGAGAGCGGTGATGAACGCACATAGTGAACCATGCAATCATTCCCTTTGTCCACTGTCTCGTCTCCTCATTGTCGTTTTTGTCTTCATCTTTGCCTTCATCATCGTCACCCTTGCCATCATCCTTGAGGCAGATATCGATCCCAAATGCTTGCATCAGAGGGCCGTAAAACTCCTCAGGGCTCCAATTTCTGTCTCCAAGATGCCAGTCATCTGAGGCACTGAGACACCATCAGAGCTACATGAAAAGATCAATAGTGAGGTATCCTACACTAACAGAGAACCTACCTGGGTTGCAGCATAAGCGATTGAACCTGCCATAGGTTTCTTCATGTTGTTTTTTTGGGCCTGACCCCTCTTCGCTTTGCTGCCACCCAGCCCATCCTTCAGAGCAGTCGATGGCCCAATGAAAATGTGTTTGAAAAACTAGATGAGAAATTAACGTTGTAATTAAGTAATAACAAAAATTGAAAAATGTACTGCAACTAAGAGATTGCTTCGCATGAGACCGGAACTAGGGTCTTCTTTGTCAATCAGCGCTTCGTTGTAGAGGCACACCAGAAAGTCCATGCTATGGACTTTTATTGAGCTGTTCACCAATTTGTTGTGAAACCTGTAAACGTAGTCAGCATGAAGGCGAACGAGTGAGATGCCACACCTTTCTGGATCTTCATCAAATGATGCCAGAAAGTCAATAGGGCAGAGAAGTCGGGTGACCATGGGATGGTTGAAACCTCGAACATCAGCCTTGGGCTGTCGGGCAGGGATTGCCGGATTGAGTGGCCCACACTTCGCACTGACATATTCCAGGCCATCTGATAGTAAGCTGTTGGAATTGTCTGAGCACGCTCATCACGATGCGTTTCTTAACTGCCGAGATGTGACTATATGCGTGAAAATATGATCAAAACATGATGGAATGTGTACCAGACCAATCATTTCCTTCTCATACTTGGCCTTCCTCTTCATTTTCTTGATATCATTTGCAAATCGCGGGTATTTCTTGTGTAGTTGGCAGTAAATGTCCAGTTTGATCTGGTATCGTTCCATGAATCTGGAATGAAAGGGTGAGTAAGACAAATATATTGATGACACAATACATACCGATCATTGTCATTGTAATCCTCAGCATCTGCCTTGAGTCCAACATCCAGAACGGTGTACCAGGATACAAACAGGTGTTCACTGTGAATGATCCACCTTGCAAAATCCTTGTAATGCATGAAGGAGTCCTTGTGTTCATCCAGCCTAACAGTAATTAATGTACAAGCAAGGATGGAATGAGATGATACTTACTTTTGGTGCTTTTTACTACCTTTATCTTCATCAGCAGCACTCTTCTGTTTCTTGCTGTTTGTATTGTGAGACAAGGATTGCGAGGATGACTTGGATCTGGAGGATGGAATAGAATGAGACAATGAGGACAGCATAAGGGGGAGATAGTAGTGGGAAGGAAGAAAGAGATGATGCAACCTGCGATTCCTTCAAGATTCCTGGTCATGTGCCTCATGCGTTTGTTTATTTGAGTCAATTGATCAAGTAGCCGATGATTGACAATCAAATAGACCATCGACAATCAAGTAACCGACTGTTGACAATCACCATGGTCCGCTGTGCCTGTGGGCGTACTTTCCAAGATGATGGTACTCTAGGGAGGCACCATTCTAACTGTCAAGCAGCATGCAAGTGGCCCTTGGATCTTGTTGGGAAGTGAGAGGAGGCTGTAAAATGTAGGAAGGCAGAGAAAAATCTGGTGCCGGTCGAGGTGAGTAATAAGTTCTGAGTACTGCAGTTAGGATCTAATGACTCTGGACAGGTTGAAGAAATCCCTATGGATGTTGAGGAGCCTCAGATTGACCCTCCTACCCCAACAGTAACTCAAAGTTGTCCAGAGGTGCCACCAACCTGGTCTGGTCATCGCAGGTTCCTGCCAAATTGCTTTGAGGATTTTGTACCATCATCCCGCACAGCTGTCCCCCATGTTCCCAAACCTGTGCGAGATCCTACCCCACCTGCTGGCGCTCACTCCCCATCCCCATCCCCTTCCCCTTCAGTACATACACCTGAACCTGTCTTATTTTGAACAGAATGTGATAACTTCAGATTATATTGTGAATACATTACTTTCCCTACTACTAATCCTAAGGCTGATCAAGATCTAGATGACATATATGACATTCCTGGAAAACCATCAATGGAGTCTGGACAACACTGGTGGACCGGCATGGGTGCAATGTTTAATGCTGCCATCAAGAACATTTACCATCCGTTTCTCAACGCAACGGTGTGCCGGCTGATGAACTGGTTCTATTCTGGTTCGAACCAAAAGCCCATTGTGGAGCTGGACCATCTCATTAAGGAGGTCCTTGTTCAAATGACTTTGATGTCAGTGATCTCGAGGGTTTCAGTGCAGCTTGAGAGCTGTGCTGCCTTGATATGATGGAGGATGAAGCTGTGTTTTCAGGAGAGGCTGGTTGGAGGGAATCTTCTGTGAAGATTCATTTACCTGTTGATAAGCAAAAGATCAAGGAAGCCACTGCTCTGACATTTGAGATACCTGGTGTTTGGCATCGTGACCTGTTGGAGGTCATTCGCACTGCATTTGAGGATACAAAGGCGCAATTTTATCATTTGATGCCATTTTGTCTTTTCTGGAAACCTACTCCTGATAGTGAGCCGGAGCGAGTTGTGATGGATCTGTACAACTCAGATGCTTTCTTACAGGAGCATGAAAAGCTGCACCAACAACCAAGCAAAATAGGTTGTGATCTCGAGCGGGTCATTGCTGTGATTATGGTATGGTCTGATTCAACACACCTGGCAAATTTTGGGCAAGCATCACTATGGCCAATTTATCTCTTTCTTGGGAACCAGTCGAAGTACCAGTGTGCAAAACCATTCCAATTTGCTGCGCATCACCTCACTTACATTCCCTCAGTATGACCAGCTCTTGTATTTTTCTGATCTATCTGACTCTTTTTATAGCTCTCCGATACAATTCAGGATTTCTACAAGGAAAACTTTGGTACTACTGCATCTCAGGCAACCCTTACACACTCGAAGTGGGAGCTAATGCATGCAATCTGGGAATTAATCCTTAACAACAAGTTCATGGAAGCCTATGAACATGGGATTGTGATCAAGTGCCCTGATGGTGTCTTACAGTGAGTTTATCCTTGGTTCTTCACATATTCTGTGGATTATCCGGAAAAGTGGGTTTTTAATGACAGCGTGCTATGTTCAATTTATCTAATGTCATCAGAGTTCTTCTGGCAACAATCCAAAGTCTGGGGCAATGTCTCTGTCCAGGATGTGAGATCCAGAAGGTCCATGTCAGTGGTCTTAAAACAACTGTCGATCAGCAACATCAGGATCATGAACAGACTGACACACTTTTGCGGATTGCCCGGATTGATGCAGCATGCAAGGTTATCTTCAAGAAGGGGGCCATCACAAGTACTCAAGTGGAGAACATTCTTAAAGAAAGATCTGAAGTGCCGACTCATGTGAGTGAAATGTATTAATAGATTCACTTAAATAACTTTTTGCTAGAATGCGTTCTCCAAGCGACTACAAAACTTTGGGTTCAATTTTTTTTCAATGTTTGTTCCCGACTTGCTTCATGAATTTGAACTTGGGGTCTGGAAAAACATTTTCAAACATTTGATTTGAATTCTCTATGCAGTGGGCGATGATCTTATTCAAGAATTAAATTTATGGTTGGCACAATCAAGATTTCTCAGAGTCTCACATTGATAAGAGCTTTAGGTATTGACAAATTCCTACATTTGGGACTTCAATCCGGCAGTTCAGTTCCAATGCATCCACAATGAAGAAACTGGCTGCGAGAGATTTTGAGGATTTATTGCAGGTATGTTTTTTATTGTATTTTAATAAATAACGGTGTGATGATTTCATCCTAGTGTTCAATTCCAGTATTCGAGAACCTACTTCCAAACCAACACCACAATATCCTGATTGCAAAAATGCTCTTCATCTTGTGTACCTGGCACGCTTATGCCAAACTCCGGCTTCACACTAGTTCTACACTTGAGGCCTTGGCGAAAACAACATGAGCACTTGGGGCATCGCTTCGGCAGTTTGTCAAGGTCATATGTTCATGTTACGCTATGAAAGAGCTGCCAAGGGAGGAAGCTGCACGAGTACACCGTAGGGCCAATGCAAGTTCAAAGGGAAAGGGAAAGGCAACAGCAACATCTGACAAACCGAGTTCAGCACATGGGCGCTTCAACATGTATATGTACAAACTTCATGCTCTAGGTGATTATGTTGTGAATATCTGGTTGTATGGACCGATGGACAATTATTCAACTCAAGTGGTCAGTTATTTTACCTGTTGATCATTTTTAACATTGAGTGAAGATTGCAGGGTGAGCTTGAACACTGCTGCATCAAGTGTTTCTATGCACAAACAAATAAAAGGTTCATGTTTACCCAACAAATAAGCAAACACCACCAGTGGCAGCGAATTTTGCAAAAGATTCAAGAGTGATATGCAGACACAACAAGCGGTGAGGGAGTGGGACCACAAATAAGCAAACACCACCAGTGGCAGCGAATTTTGCAAAAGATTCAAGAGCGATATGCAGACACAACAAGCAGTGAGGGAGTGGGACCACACCGACACTTGGAGGAGATTGCGGTACCAGTTGATGCAAGTGAGCCCTTGCCCTCAATGTCACCTGAAAAACACCACCACATGTCTGTGTCTCATCGACATCCTGTAAATATTTTGTGATGGACGGATGAGTGCTCTGATGATCCAGTGACCAGGGTATGCATTTCCCCTCCTTCAGCTTGCACCGTGCTGATCTCAAGTAGACATTTATTCTCAACCTCAAATCACATCTCTTAGGACATCTACTCAACCAGCCTTTCAGTGATGACCATCATGTGTATAAACAGAAGAGTCAGCAAATGCTTCTGTGACAGTATGTGGTCCATCAAATCTTGGGGAAAAACTTAGCCACACACTTTCTGTCTCCTGCTTTGTATTCTCACTGGCAGTGTAGTGTCACCAACATGACCCTGTCACCAACATTGAATACATCCTCAGCCCCTTGACTCTTGTTAGCATTGAAGGCCTGTGAGATTTTTCTGGTCAAGAGCATGTCCTTTGCTTCCTGTTCATCTTCAAGTATTTGCTTGCAGATAGCCTGAGCTTGACATCCCTCAAGGGGGGGTGTTGTTACAGACAAAGGGATCAAAGGTGGCAAAATGCATGGGCTGCGCCCCATGCAGAGTTGAAACCCTGAAAATCCTGTAGATGAATTCACAGTGTTCATGATATTGAGTCAGATCAGTGGCAGAGCATGTGCCCAGCCCTTCTGATTGCATTCAACATGGAAATGGATACATTGGTTGAGGATTTTATTGGTGCACTCACTGGACCCATCTGTCTCTGGGTGATATGCAGTGGACAATTTCAAGTGTACCCCAGTCAGGGCATGGAGCACCTTCCAGAACTTCAAGACAAACAGTTTATCACAGTTGGATATGAGCTTGAGTGGCAGTCCATTTTCACAGTACCATTCATTGAGAAAAATCATTGCCAATTTCTGGGCTGTGATGTTTGTGCATGTGGGAATCAGTCATATGTCAGAGCCCAAGCGATCAGTGATGGTTAAGATGCAATTGAAACCATGATCCTCAGGGAGAGGGCCCACAAAGTCCAGGCACACAGAGTCACCACATCCAATTGGGAGAGGGTGAAGTGGGCCTTTCAGCTTTGATGTTGGGCTTTTGTTTCATTGGCAAGGCATGCAGCCTGGGACATAGGCATTCTCAAGGTCACTGGACAAAAGCCAAAGCTTCCAACACTCAAGGACACAAGAACATATAAGGAACTTAGTATATTCAAGGGATAAAACTAAGGGTCTGTTCGGCAACCAAACCTAGGTTGCAGTTGAGGTTATGGTTAGAGTATGTAAGCATCAAAACATGATGTAAGTCAGGTGTCATCCATCAACTGTGGGAGATGTTGTAGTTTTTTGCCACACTTCATTGCTTTGTGATAGCGTCATCCATTCACCCATGCTGTTGAGAAATGGGATATGCCGGTGATGATAAGAAATGGGACATGCCGACAACAATGATCCCATCATGCCAGGAACCATGATGAGCACCACCTCTTGACACCATTCCCAATAATGTCAAGGGGTTATTCTGTCAGATTGTTCATAAATTCTAGCTTACACAGAGTTCCTCACATGATTAGGAACAGTTATTAAGGGTAGATTAGTAGCTAACAATAAATACTTATTTTGCAAATGTAATGAAATATCTGTGTGAACTGCCTGCTCACCATCACTAACAATGATAAGGCATCCAAAACATTGCCCCTGTACTTCCGAATGATTCTGAGAACCAGATAACTTTTGTGAAGCAATGAAGCATGGCAAAAAACTACAACATCTCCCACGGTTGATGGATGACACCTGACTTACATCACATTTTGATGCTTACATACTCTAACCATAACCTCAACTGCAACCCAGGTTTGGTTGCCAAACAGACCCTAAGATACAGTACAAGTATTCAAGGTATAGAAAAGAACACTGAGTCATTGGACAGGTACAGGGTCCATGTGGTGCAGGGGACATGACAGGGTGCTGGTGAATGGTGACAGGGTGTTGGACAGGGTGCTGGTGAATGGTGACAGGGTGTTGGACAGGGTGTTGGACAGGGTGCTGGTGAATGGCGACAGGGTGTTGGGGACAGTGACTGGGTGCTGGTGAATGATGACAGGGTGCTGAGGGCAGTGGGCAGTGTGCAAACAGCAGGGAATTATGATGGGGTACTGGTTACCAGTGATGAGGAGAGGATCATGAAGAGCACCACGGAGAAGTCGGGATCGGCTTTACATGTCAGAGAAAATACTGAGCAGCTCACAGGCAGTTGGGTGTTGGTACAGGGAACGGTGACATGGTGTGGTGGGCCCATCAACAGACACCTCAAAGATGACATGGTAAACTGATGTTGTACAGTGCCAAACAAGTAAGGAGGGGGGGGTGATGGGGCCAGTAGAGTAGTTCCATTGAATAAATGATGCA
Organism: Tricholoma matsutake; assembly: GCA_026075535.2. Lineage (NCBI taxonomy): Eukaryota > Fungi > Basidiomycota > Agaricomycetes > Agaricales > Tricholomataceae > Tricholoma > Tricholoma matsutake. Next base: position 6,027,490 of record AP026543.1, on the reverse strand, counting down.
TTGGGATGAGCACATTAGCTTGTCCTCACGTAGCTCCATTGTTTGGGCATTGGTGGTCCTCGTATGTAATTTCTGGTTGGTTAGCCATGTCTGGGGTGAGCCATTTGGGTGCAAGCTTGCTCAAGTGGTCATTTTTTGGGTGTTTGCAGCAGGGATCATTGTCAGTGATGTGGTATTTGCACTGGGCATTTCAAGGTATGGAACAGGGGTAAGGAGCATGGTTGGGTGGGCTATGGGTCATTCAGAAGGCATGAGTTGTCAGATGTTGCATGTACAGTGGATGTTGTGGGGACAGTGGACATTGTGGTGATGGTGGACAGTGTGGGGACAGGACATTGCAGGGACAGTGGGTGTTGACAGTGCTAGTGCAGAAATGGGGGCATAGACAGTGAGGGGGTGTGTCCTTGGGTACCGGTGGGTCTGGTAGTGTATTCTGTCATTTTAGAGCTGCAGTTTTCGGTTCAGAGTGGGGCAGGGGAATGGGCCATTGTCGATGATGACGTGGCCGGTGCACTGGGTGGTTCAAGGTATGTAATGGGGGACAGTGGGACAGGCTGGGGGGAGTTTGGTGGTGCTGCAGGGCTCCTGGGCCTTGGTTTGGAGCTTTGGGGCAAGTGGGTTTGTTTTGTCAAGCAGACAACATGTTCCAACAAATGCACCTGCTCATTGTCATGCAATTTGGTTTGTTGGGCTGTAGACTATTGTCATTGGCTGTCAGGTGCATGGTTAGCTATGTTTGGGGCAGGGGTAGTCATTTTGGTGCTTGCCATGGTCCAGGTGGACAGTTTGGGGGCAGTTGTAGCAGTCATGGGTGCTGTTATTGACGATGATGCGGTGGTGGAATGGTGAGGCTCAGGGGTTAGGAGAAGGGGCTGGGAAGTGGGCTGGGGGATAATGGGTCGGCCTGGTAGCCAGTGCCAGCATTTGCGAGGGGCTGGGAGTGGTTTAGAAGCTGGGGATGGGGTGGTTGTGGTGGTTGCCAACAATGTTGTTCATTGTCAATGGGGGCTGTGCAGGCATTGTGAGAGGAATGGGGTTCAGAACGGGAGGTGCAGGGGTTGAACAAGTCCAGGTTCAGATGTGTTGATCATTGTGGAAGATGTGAGGGGTGATGAAACAGCCTGTTTGCAGTTGAATTGGGGCTGACGATGCCAAGAAATTGTTGGATTTGTGGTGGGCTATGGGTGGTTCAGGAAGCATGTGCCATCATCTAGATGGTTGTCTGTCATTCTAGGTCGCTGTTGATAAATTCAGTCATCACTGGTGGCTGTGACATAGCAGTGGGACTGGGGTGCTCAGAGTGTGACATGAGGGCATGGGGAGGGGGCTAGGGTGCAGTCAATCGGCCTGGTATCCCAGTGCCGTGTTTTTTTTTTTTTTTTTTGGAGGCATTTCTGGTGGTTCTGAAATGGGAGGGGTGGTGGTTGATGACAAGGTAACTGTTGTTGATGCAGTTGTGCATGTAGCATCAGCAGTGGGGTGGCAGATAGCAGTGGTGATGGCAGCAGCAATGACATGGCAGGTGGCAGTGGTGGCGAGGATAGGTGGGGGTGGTTTGGGTTCTGTAGATGACTTCCCAGTGTGTAACGTCATTTGTTGTGGGTTCTGGTAGCTGTTTGGGTGTCAGATGCAGTGGGGAGGGGATGGGGTTGTAAAGGGACAAGAAGTTAACAATATTGAACGATGCCACATGACTCTAAACACATTGAGGCAGCTTCAAGATGGGGACCACGCAAACTGTGTACAGTCTACCCATTGTAGAATGGTCAGTGGGGTAGAACAGGAGGGGAAGCAAGGAACAAGTGGTTCATGATGAGGTAGATGCAGCATAAACAAGACTGGCAGGGTGGAAATGAGAATTCAATGGCGCTGTACAGTGCCAAACCAATAAGGTAGGAACCTCAGAATGAGAGGCACAGGGGGTTAAGTGGGTCCAGGGGTGGTTGAACCAACAGAGCCAGGGGGCTAGATGAGGGAGAGAGAACAAGCTAGTTGGAGAAAACAAGAGCCGGTGTTGCATTGTCGTTAGGGAGAGAGAACAAGCTAGTTGGAGAAAACAAGAGCCGGTGTTGCATTGTCGTTAGGGAGAGATGTCAGTGTGAAAAAATTGATTGTTGCTGTGATTTCAGGGCTGGCATGGCTCAGGGAATAGTACGTGTGTGAGAGAGTAGAGTGTCAATAGTAAGTTCATTATTAAAAAAAAGTGGAAGGAAGCTAAAGCTTCCAACACTCAAGAACACAAGAACATATAAGGAACTTGGTATATTCGAGGGATAAAACTAAGATACAGTACAAGTACTCAAGGTATAGACTATATACTACTGGAATAACATGTGATAATGAGTGCAGATGTAGATAAGGTTTGCTGATGTAAGAGACACTCTTACAGTCACGTCACATGTTAGGCCAATAATAGCAGTTACAGATAGTGGCATATGATTTATCTGCACCAAAATGTCCAAGAGTGTTGTGTGCAAGATGAAACAGGTCTTCCTGGACAGTCCCATATCGTGGTATTATCAGTCAATCACCAATATACCACAGGTTATTAATGAATTTGATTCCTGGAATGCTGGCATCAACAGTTGAGAGTTTCTTGCAAAAATCATCATGTTCATATCTGGCAGAGATATCCTGTAGGAAAGAATCGTCTGCTGAGATTGTTAAAACAGCATTTATGGTGCAATGCTTGAGCCAGCTGTTCCAGGGAATTGGAGGGTCAGAGACCTCAATGTCAGAACAATCACCTGAATCAGGTATGTGGCTTGGCAATCATGACAGGGCATCAGCTATGGTATTATCTTTGCCACGGATGTACATGATTGTCATGTCAAATTGAGATAGGTGTTCCATCCAGTGTGCCTGACAATGTGACAGATCCTTCTGTGTATCAAAGTTCTCAAGTGTGTGATGGTCTGTGTACAAAAGAATCTCTGTCCCCAGTAGGTCAGATCTCCATTTCTTGAGAGCACAGACAATAGCCAGCATCTCTTTCTCATGGACAGGGTAATTCTTTTGTGCACCCTTGAGTTGCATAGAATCAAATGCAACAGGTTGAGCTGTATGACCACAGCTGAGCACAGCCCCTGTCCATAAGTCACTCACATCACATGTCACAAAAATTTTATTGTCACCAGGGTTTGTATGATCAATCACTGTCAGGCATTCTTGACTGACAACAAGAGCTTTGATAGCCTCAAAAGCATTTTGGTGATGACCATCCCAAGTAGGAAACCTCTTTTTGCATTCTTTCATTGTAAGGGGAGTGAGGATCGCAGTGTGATCAGCAAGTTTAGGCAGGAATGCGGCGATGTACCAGACAAGGCCCAAAAAACTGTGGACATCTGTGGCCAATTTAGGAGTAGGCCATCCTAGGATTTTGTCCACCTTTGAAGAGCACACCTCAATACCTTTGCATGAGATGCAGTGTCCAAGAAATTCAAGTTCCATTAGAAAGAACCGGGATTTAAGATTGCAGTACAGGCAAGCCTTGTGCAGTGCATTCATAATTGATTTGATATGTTCAATGTGTTCTTCCACTGTGTTGGACCAAATGATAATGTCATCAAGATATATGTGACAAAAACATGCAAGGAAAGGGTGGAGTGCCTCAGTTACCTGCTGTTGGTGAACAGGCAGAGCATTCCGCAGGCCCTGCAGCATGACTAGCCACTCATAAAGACCTAGAGGTGTGGTCATGACAGTGAGATGAATGCTTTCTGGGTCCATCTTTGTGTGGAAAAAACTATCTGTCATATCAATCTTGCTCCGAATTTTTCCCTTGCCAGCATCAGCCAGGATATCATCAACCAAAGGCAGTGGGTGACAGTCAGTGACAGTATTGGCATTCAGCTGGTGGTAGTCATTCACCCAACAAGGCAGCATCTCTCTATCTGCCTTTGGCACAAGAAAAACAGGGGAAGCATGAAGGACAAATCTGCCCAGTGTCAAGGTGCTTGCTGATGAGGGCTCATGGTATTTATAAAGACAAGAGTATGAGTGAGTGCTAACAGCCTTGTTTGCATCCTTCAGTGTGATTTTACAACATATGTTATCAGGCATTTTGCTGACATGCAGAATTGGCTTGAAAATGTCAGCATAAGTTTCTTTCACATCAGTTGCAAGTTTATCCAGGTGAGTGCGGGATGCAAGTTTCTCAACCCATACATGTACAGCCACAATCACGTCAAATGGCCACACAATTTTACAAGACGCATTGATACCAGGTCGACACTCTTTGCAAACAGCACACAACTCTAGCATCAACAATCTCCGGTTTTCAATGTTCATTGCAATAACATCACATAGTTTAGGGAGAGGTGGTTGGGGCAACAGGGGACAAGTCAGGTGTAGCAAGTCAAAATCTGAATCATTTATAGCCATGCTTTTGCGAACATCTACAACAATGTGATTATGGTACATAAATGGCAGTCCAAGTATAATTTCATGGCACAAATTTGGTGCAACAAGAGCGCATACAGTCCGTGCAGAGTAGTAATTATTTTGGTCATGTAATTTTAGCCTGACCCAGTGTGTAAGGGAAATTTATGCAGGCAAAGCAGAACTATTGAAGGAGGCACCAGACTAGGGACTACCATGGATGGCCATCATCCGGGTGACCATCCATGGATATGACATATGGATGGATGGATATGGATATGGATATTTCATGGGTGATATCCATGGATGAATGGATGGTTACTATTAAATTTAAATAAATGAGTAATTCCGAGTTCTGAATTTATTGAGACGAGGTATTGTCGATTGAGCTGGCTGGATGTCTCATCTGATCTATTAGTGTGGTAATTGCCGAAGTGGCCTATTTTGATTCTCATCCATTTCGGATCTTGCGAGGTCCCTTTAGTAACCCCCCTCCCCTTTTTCGCCCATGAACATCAGTCAAAATGGAATGGCCAGAAGTGGGGCCCTGATTCTACAAAAACCAAGCCAAGGCCAGCTGGCCACTGCAATAGTGGCTGTGTATGCTCTAAGCGGGTAAAGCCCCCAGCCCCCTACAGAACTTGGAATTGCCATGCAATACAATGGCCCTCTAGCACAAGTATAGTCTTGGTAAGGAATGACAGTACTTTACTGTCCCCCACGTAATCCGCACAGACTCCACATGGACTCCTAGCTGTCCACGGACTCTGAGCAGAATCCTACCAGAGTCTGAGCAGAGTCCTAGCTGTTTGCATGGAGTCTGCGGACAGTCCTCGGACTCTGCCCAGAGTTCTAGTAAAAAAATTTTCAGAGTTGTAAAGACAAAAGTTGGATCAAAATCCGAGCAGAGTCCGAGCAAAGTCCTAGCTTGCAGGTGACTTAGTGATTAAATTTAGTTCAGTCCCTCACATAGTGATGTTATAACTTTTTGTGCTGAGTTCAAAAATGACATCTGTATGATGTGACCTATATGTAGAACATAGTGATGTTATATACCATTCTGACCGGATTTTTATGCTGAGTTTGAAAATGATATCCATCTGATCATGTGACCTACCATATAGAACATAGTGATGTTATATACCATTCTGACTGCAATTTTCAGCCGAGTTTGAAAATCACCCTTGCATAGTCATTAGTGTTTTAAGGTCCAGTTTGGTCTGGTTTTTTGACCCCAAGATGGGCAACCGGCAACCACAACCGGTTGCAACTGGTGCCCAACTTAGGGCAACTGCAACCGAACTGACTAGGACCGGTCCTAGTCGGTTCAGTTGCCCTTGAAAAACTGGTTGCCACCAGTTTTTCCAGCAATTTTCAATACATATTTTAGTTTTACTATATATTAAATACAACTAATTACAACACACCCTGTGAGCAGGTGCTCGCAGTGGTGGGGTGTTGCTAATAGAAAGAAAGAAAAAAAAAGAGCAAACAACACCTGTAAGGTGCGTCTGTCACAACGAAAGAAAGAAAAGAAAAAGAAAAAAGAACCCACAGACTCGCGTTTGCAGTGAGAGCGGGGCGTCATACATTGTCCCAGGTATTCATTATGGTCAGCTCCATTGTTCGTTGTCCCTACATTGTCATTTGTTGTCCTCGTGTTGTCGTCCATCATCCCCGTGTTGTCGTCCCTGTGCTGGCATTCGTCGTCTCCTCCCTGTCGCCACCCTCCCGTTTTTGCTGTCGTTGTTGTCTTCTCCCTGTCATCCTCCCTGTTCGTGTTCTTGTTTGTTGTCCCCCCATGGTCGTCAGCACCTCCATCTACCCCTGCAAGCAGTGGCTCGCAGGCGGGCTGGTGGTGCTGTGACGTGGCAGCATGGTGGCATGGTGGTGCTGTGATGTGGCGGCGTGGTGGTGCTGTGACATGGCAGTGCGGCAGCATGTTGGTGCCACGTTGTTGTGTTGTTGTCGTCATCCAGAAATGGGACCCGTTGCCACCCTGCGAGCAGAGGCTCGCAGCGGTGACATAGGGCATGGGTACAGTGAGGGCCCAGGTGCGTTGCGTCATGTCTAGGCGATGTCATTTGCAAAAGAGACACTACAAAAAGAATTATTAGTAATTGAAATAAGATTAAACAAAAAAATCATACCCGACAGTCCAAACAATGCTGGTCGTCGTTTGGGCCATCAGCTTTGCATTCATTCGTTGGCGGTGGTTTTGGGGCAGGTGGTGTGCATGTGTTGATGGTGGTGGTGGACGGATGGGATGGGAGTTGTGGGAGTTGTTTGTTGTCATGGGAGTCATCTGGCAATGGTGCCACTTTTCTTTTTTTCAGAAGCACATGACCACATGGTCTGTGCACAGCCACAGGGTATATAAGTACCTGCCAAATAACTACCCCGACTTGTCCCACTGCATGTAATTGTAGTGTAATGTAGTGTAACCATATGATAAATAGTTATGATTAGTACTTATGTTAGTTATAATTTCTTACTTCTAAGCAGGTACATAGTACATTGTATATACTGCGAGAAAACTGGTTGCAACCGATTGCAACCGGTTTTGTAATGGTTTTTAAATATTTTCAAAACAAGGCAACTGGCAACTGGACTGAGCTCGAAAGTAAGCAACCGCAACCGAAAAATGGACCGGACCATGTGTCAGTTCGGTTTGGTCTTCGGTCTTTTCCCGGTCCTATGGACCGGACCTTTAAACACTAATAGTCATGTGACCTACCATATATGGAACATAGTGATGTTATATACCATTCTGACCACAATTTTCAGCTGAGTTTGAAAATCACCCTTGCATAGTCATGTGACACTGTATATAAAACATAGTGATGGTACATACAATTTTGACCAGATTTTTTAATCTGAGTTTCACATGCTTTTTCTTGACATTCTTGCTCTCTTTGAATGATCAAGTAAAGCCATTAAGGCATCATCAAGATATACCTCTTGTATTTTTGTCATTCTCACACTTTTATTGAATGATCAAATCCAATTGGTGTGTGAAATATGGAATCATCAAGATATCCTGGCAGGATATTTAGTGTCATATTAGAGTATGTTGAAGGGAAACTTTTGAAAAATGTTGTTATACACCATTCTGACCTGCTTTTCATGCTGAGTTTGAAAATGACTGTCATGTGACCTACTATCAAGGAGGTTGGAGGAATCATGAAGTACTGGCATCAAGCCATTGAGCAGCGACCTCAGTTAGCAAAGATGGGGCTTGATTTTTGCTCAGCACCAGGTAAGTGTAATAATTCTTATTTTTGCTTCTACTCAGACACTCTTTTAGCATCATCAGTGGATGCTGAACATGCATTCGCAGTTGGAAGGCTTGAGATCAATCACCTTCAGCATAACACCAGCCCACAGACCTTCAAGGCTCAAGTTGCAGTTGGATCTTGGGCCAAAACTCCACTCTATTCAGGACTTTCAGAAACCATTAAGATTGTTCAGAAGCAAATGGGAAGTGAAGAGCAGGTGGGACCTCAGAAAGGAGTTGATGAGACTGAGTTGGAAGATGAGGTAGAAGAGACAGATGAGGAATCCAGGTTTTGGAGAACTTGAATTGTAATTGTACAAATTCCTATGGTATTTCAGATGTATTTCAAAGTAATATTTATTGGTGTAAAACCATTTTCTGATTAAAAGAAGCAGTCTTAAGTACAAACTTTACTCAGTATAATAGATAACATCATGTGTGCCAACTAGTGTTGCCATGACTTCAAGTCAGACTTTTTGATTGCTGTATATCTCTGCAAGCACATCATCGTAGGATGTAAACAAATCAACGCAGGGTACATATTTATTGCTGCTATCAACAAATCCAAAAATTATGTAAATCGGATTTATGTAATTTTTGGATTGGTCAATAGCAGTGATAAATATGTACCCCACATCAGATGCAAGACAAATGGTCACGTCGAGTTTATGTTCTACAATGATGTACTTACAGAGATATACAGCAATCAAAAAAGTCTGACTTGAAGACATGGGCCCTCATGGCAACACTAGTGCCAACTGCCAACAAGGCACTCCAGCAGGTAATTGACCTTGCAAAAACATTTTAATAGACCATGGTACATATATTAGAGCATTTGAGAGCATAAAAAATAGTAGTATTCATATGGATACCCATGGATGATCCATGGATATTCACCCGGATGGACCTGGGTCCATCCATGGTAGTCCCTACACCAGACACGGCAAACTGTTGAGACAGGAGTCATTCATGAAGATGCAGGTGAGACACCAGCAGCTTGTCAATCAGAACTATGGGGGAACCATGGTCAATTAACACATTGACATGAACATGAACATGGCCAGAAGAAAATGGGTCATGGTTATCAACAGCACAATGCCAGACAAGATGTGGGATGGAGAAAGGAATGGAAGTGCTCACAGAGTCATTTGAGTCGCACAACAAATCACCATCATTACCAATGAGGACATTGTGTTCATTGTTGGGGTGGTTCACTGACACCACAGGATAATTTGTCATGCCCAGGACAGCCGCAACTGGAAGGGGAGGCGGTGCAGAAGTAGGAGGGGTTGGGAAAGCAGTGGAGACAGCAGCAACAGTCATTTGTACAGTTTCTTCCTGAGGTATTGGGAGCGCAGGCTTGCCCATGCACTGGCATGCCTCATTCATGGCGACCATCATGCTTGCCCATGCACTGGTATGCCTCATTCATGGAGACCATCATGTGCTCAACATAACAATCATGAGCTGGGAACTCACACACATGGACCCAGATTGCTTAAGTTTGTGAGCTGCATCCTCAGTCTCCCTTCTATGTGAGGCTGACTCTTCATGTACCTTGTTGTTGAGCTAAAAACCTCAAGATGTGCTTCTGCCTTGCAGGCAGCAGTTTCAGCCCTGGCAGTAGCATTTGATCCATCATCAGTTTCAGGAGTGGCGTTCTTGTTGTCTGAATCTGAGTTGGAATCATGCCTTTCTTTATAATGGTCATACACAGAGAGCAGCTCAGGAGAAAGGTTTGCCTTGATTTGTGTGCACAGTTGGGCAGGGGAGAGATGATGTTTCATGTTTTTCAGCAAAAGGTTATCATGTTGGATTAGTGTTTTAAGGTCCAGTTCTGTGGTGACCTGGGGCTTGACCCATGTTTGTATATATTATAATTACTTGCTATTGGCCTGACTGGTCCCTATATATAGGGACCCGTCCTCGATTTACATAATGATCTTTTTACTACCACTACCATTACATGAAATATATACATTATTCGTGTTCTTTTGGTGTGTGCTATAAGGAGATCCCCCTCAACTCACTACACTTTTTTGAACACTAAAACTCGTATAGAGTTTCGCTTGACATCGCCCCATCAGCAATCGTCATCACCACAACCCTGAACTTCTCCTGCGAAGGGTGAAAATTCCCAATGTGATCAGCGATGGAAGCAAATCTGTCGCTAGGACCCGACTCAAGCACCCAGCACTTGAATCAATGTTTTTTTATCACTTTTCGCCTGCTGCTACAACCGAAATTTTTTGTTCCCTACTGTTAAAGACCGATATCGACCCCATCAGCCATGGCTTCGACAGCCAGGGCAAGAACCAGAAATAAGACCAAGCCTGCTTCATTGCAGGTCACGCAAAATTTGAGCGTACCCCAACCACTCGAGGCACATACAGGCACCTCGACAAATTTACTGTCTCCAACAAGACAGACAGTGAACCTTGAAGTGCATATATCCACTATGAGAATGATCGATTCCTCTGCGCTCGGACTTTGCACAGCCTGGGCGATGGTTGAGGACACTGACGACAGCGACCTTGACTCGAGGAAATCTAACTCGTCAAAAAGTAGTCGATGAAGCGCTCGGTCAACCCCTGGACCTAATCTGGGGTTACAAGGACTCTCACCTCTGGATGAACTAACTCCAGAGCCCCTGAATAACTGGGTCACCCCCGGTAACGATATTGATCTTCCCCAACAGAATCTGGAGTATACTACACCCAGACTATTCTCTGCCCAATGGCCAGAGTTAGCCCCGTCGGTGCCGCCGACGCCAATGGACATACATGAGAGACTACATTAACGTGAAGAGAAGAAACCTCTCAAGAAACCTAGAGAGGATGAGTCAGATGAAGAGTTCAGAGCTTGGCATTTTGCTCAGCTCGCTACTGATATCCTTGGCCATGCCAGGGATGCCTGGGACTTTGAACCTGTTAAGTTGGAAATCCAACTTAAAGATCTGGTGTTGGCTTATGCCAGACAATGTTCCTGTAGGTCTGTATCCAGACCTACTACTCCTTGTCCAGCCGAATGTGTGGAGCAACAACTGTCCCCTTCCCAGGAACGTGTTAACCCATGTCCAACCACGCTGGAAACACCGGTCGAGGTACCTTCAAAGAAGAAGGTACATTACATCAACAACAATAAGTTAGTCCTCCAGAGGATATGCGATGGCGATATCTGGGATGGACAACCCACATCGATTCCCAATCAAGGGATTCATTTTGACAACGATGGTAATCCTTGGGATAAGAATGACAAGAACTCTCGCCATGAGAGCCCCACCAGGAGGGTCCAAAAAGCCTGCACAGAGTCACGCAGGCAGGGATGGGCCACCAGATGGCGACAGTTCTGATGACGATGGAGATGAAAGTAGCACTGACTCGTCGTATAGCACATCAAGTAACAAAAACACCAAACACTCTTCCCCAAGTGGGGAAGAGATTTCTAATAGGACCTCGTCTCACCACAGACGAGGTAGCCAGGCACAGCATTCATCTAGATGATCCTCATCTAGATATTCTGTATCTTCCCATCCCGATTTCTATCGAGGAAAAGGTTCCCTTCGACCCTCAAAATACTTGAGGGACATTCATACAAAGATCCACAGACAGATTGACAGCAAAGTCTCTGTCTTGACTGAAGTTCCTACCACTAGTGGTAAGAACGGTCCATGTGTCCCAAATCCGCCTAAGTATGGTGGATTACCAGACACTGAAGGCTTCGAATGATGGCTGAACACCCTCCTTTGTTGGCTCAAGGTGAACAAAGTCTGTGGTCCAGATCTGGACTCAGACCGTATTGAGTATACAGTGATGTTCCTTGAGAACACTGCCTTGACTTGGTTTGAGGACAGTGTTGACGGTGCATACCATCAACAAGCTGCCTGGACTTTCAAGGAAGTCATAACTGGCCTATACGACCGGTTCGGGCATGAGAATGCAACCCATGATGCGACCAACAAATTTTGGCATGTTGATTATAACAACGAAGAAGGCATTATGGGCTACTACCACAAACTGGAGTGCTATGCTGCCAGAATGATCCAGGCACCCAATCCTTTCACCTTCAAGACCCAGTTGGTGACTGGGTTGCCCAACAACCTCATATCCTTTGTACTGGACAAAGGATGCTCCACTGAGACTAGCTCAGTGGGAAATATTTTGCACTACCCCTGTCAGGCGGAGGAAATTGGAAAAATGAGAAAACACTTCAACAAAAAGAAGTGTATCATGGATTCCATGAAGTCGAAGACATCCTCTTTGACTAAAGCTCCCAAAACAAAGGATCCTTCTCCTGAAAGATCTAATGAACGATTGCAAGATTGTTACAATAAACACGATAAAAATTATTGTGATAACTCTAAACCATCCGGTTCAAAATATCTGGACAAAGACCACCAAAGCTACGGCAATCGAGATCGCCATTACAAAGAGCATCATGATACACGACATCATTCTCCTGGAAGCAAACCTTCCAGGTCTAATGCAAACAAACCAGACAGGAAGTCTGGTGAAAGCAAGGCTCCCACTTGCTACAACTGTGGAGGCCCTCATTACTCCACAAATCCTAAGTGCCCAAAGTACGGGCAACAAAGACCAATGGCAAAAATGCATGCTGCTAGAGAAGAATCAGCCTCCTTGAATGATCAACATGCTACTCATAGTAGTAGCAAAGAATGTGACAAGCACGATCCAAGCCCTAAAAAGAGCTCAGACTCTCGATCAGCAACGAAAGAAAGATTCGCCACCGCACACAGCGACTCAGAGGGCAATTCTTCCTCTGAGTATGGTTCAGCCTTATCTGAGGAGATCCCTTACAGATCGCAGTACAGCTCTGAGGGCAAACTGTATAACATCGAGTCTGACACTGGGCATATTCCCAGTGATGATTCAGGAACTGAATGCTTTGGTGCAATCAGAGAAATTCTCTCGGAGTATGACTCTGATAGCTGCCCATCTGCCCAGTCAGTGTCTGACTCTGAGGAAGACTCAGAGAGTGAGACGGAGAATAAACCTCCATCATTTTCTGAATGGCTTGGCATCATGATGGACAGCCTTTTCAAGAACAAGCCATGCTTTAAAGGGGTGACTACTTTGAGGAAATCCTCAAAGAAAATTAAATGTCCTCCTCAGACTGAGGAGGATAACAAATGCTTGATTGCAAAGATGATGCTTCACAATCTTGAAGCCTACATACTGCTCGATTCCGGCTGTACAACAGATTCCATCTTGCCAGAATTTGCTATGTCAGCAAATTTAAAGGCTCATGAATTGGAAGAACCTGTGCCTTTGTAATTAGGCACTGTGGGTAGCCGTTCAAAGATAAACTTTGGACTCTTCACCAATTTTGAGATCAGTGGAGTGGTAAATACCCACTATTTTGATGTAGTTAACATCAATAGGTATGATGCCATTCTGGGAACCGTGTTTATGAGAAAACATGGTATAGTCCTAGACTTTGAACGTGACGAAGTACACGTTAAGGGAAAGCACCTCGATACAGTAATCAAGGGCCCTAACACCTTCATGCAAGCCAGACAGCATGCTATGCAGTGATAGGTTGTCTCCTCAGCTCAAAGGCCGATTCACCACTTTAACCACATTCCAATCACATCGGCTAACTCCTACAATGTCCCAGACACAGCGCGACCCAGTTTATTGATCGCGATATCATATCGACCACATCAAAACATCACCAGCAACATCGATCGTACCGAGAAACCACATTGCACAACCTTTGACTATCTCGAAATCCCCTAAGATCCCTCTAAACGACCATCAATCATCCCCAATCAACTTCGAACAAACCACGACCACGATCGAACATCGTCGACCATTGTCGAGTGTCATCGATCGATATCGAGAGACTACGAGCGACATCAGGCACCACCTTCATTATCTAAATGGTGGAAGACCATGCACTAGGATGTATTCCAACTTGTGCTCAAACCTGCTGATCATAGGTCAGCCTCGTTCCAAGTCCCTATTGCATACAGAACCCACTGGACGGATTATTGCGAGACTTAGCGTGGTTTATACACAAAGGACAGTCTCTTTTTAGTTCTTTCCCTTTATTACTCCTTCATCATATGATACATCTCTTTCTTGTTTGGATTCCAGTCTCCTTTTTGGCCTTGTGCCTTAACTCATATCTTTTGCCTCATGTTCTACACATGTTTCTTATACCATTTCAGGAAGTTTCTTTTAAAACATATAAAACTCTGTAGTATCTACTTGGAAATACAAGAAATTGTCTTCACCTATTGTCTCGTATACAGTTCTAAGCATCCGATCAATCTTCTAAAAACAATCTAAGTCTCTATGAGTTTTCTCGATCGATGAAAAACCTCTGCGATCATCGTCATCCTCGATCTTCCTATGATCCTCTGATTGTTAGCACTAGCAACCATTCCAACACTTCCTAGCCATTGGCTATAGTCTTCGTATACTATCGACCTATCGAAAGGTCCTCGGAATTCACACTTTGACCATCGACAATAAATTTGTTCACCGTCGATCTCATCGATCGTCCTTGATATCAATCGATACTTGATCAGACCACACCAAATACCTTCGTCTCCTATAGCACTACCTTCACAACTAGTACCAACTAGTTATCTTCCCATAGGTTTGACCACAAACATTTGGAACATCTCACTCCCTTCCTCTGACTCATTGCAAATATCATCAGTTGCCTCATTGGCTGTTTTGGTGGTTTTCCCAGGTTGAGTATCATCAGCGGCCTCAACCTCCAAAGGATGAGTGATTCCATAGCAGGCACCCGACTGCTAAAAAAGTAAAGGACCTGGACAAGGTTGTCCCAAGTTCTACACAGGGCCAGCCTCCCTCTGTGAAATGGAGGAAGGTGGAAATGGAGGAAGTGGATGATGTTGAGGCTCAACATTGTCCTTCAGGCCTTAGCATATTGGACCCCATGTTGCTGGGGCCTGACGAGAAGCCTGAAAGTGATAACGAGGACGAATTGGAAGAGTTCGTCCAAGAATTCACTCGGGATCAATTTCCTGAGGGCCCTAAATTTGAACCTTTTGGGTTTGACCCTTCCATTCCTGTGGTGCTACGGCCAGAACAAGTCGATGACCTGAACAATGTTCTCTTTGCAATATGCAAAGACTTGGCCTCCAAAGCCTACGCAAAAGGTCCTCTCTCCAAGAAAGACCTTCCACGTCTTCGAGAAGAGTGGAAACAATCTTGTCAGGATATCCTCAGTGGAGTACCTGACAAACTACCTCCCCTTAGGGAGATAAACCATCACATCCCACTAGTGGAAGAAAAGAAGAAGTACAATTACTATCTTCCAAAGTATCCAGACTTGATGAGGAAACCCCTCTCCGAGAAGGTAGTGAAATACTGCTAGTGTTTTAAAGTCTGGTTAGGTCCGGTTTTTTTCCACTTTTGGAGCAAACTGGGGTGGCAACCAGTTCAACTACGTTCAAAATATAATGAGAACTGGACCGAACCACAAGAAACCGGTTCATTGCAGTTTGGTCCAAGTTTGAGAACTGGTTGTGGCCAGTTTGGGCCACAACCAGTCATCGACCAACTCGTGTCGGTCTAAACTGACATTATATACATATATAAAGTATATAATAATACTATTCTACACTAAAATAAGCCCCTCACAAGCAGGGGCCTGTGAGTGGGCAAGTGGATAATAAAGAAACAAAAAATAACTAAAACAAACCCCCCCTACCTCGCAGGATGTGCAAAGGGATGGGGCCTGTTACCATCAAAATGAGAGAGAAAAAAAAAACCCCAAGAGGGGGCATCATCATTGTCGTTGTCGGCAGCCGCACCCCCCAACCCACCCTGCGAGCAGTGGCTCGCAGCGATGATGGTAGGTGCTTGGGTCATCAGCAGCCTCTTCTGGGGTGGTTTTCAATCTGTAGGTGGGGGGCTCGTGGTTAGCAGGACAAGGAGCAATTGGGGGGGGGGCAGTTCCATACCGCATTCCCTTCGTTCGTTGTCCCCATTGGCGTCGTTGTCGCATTGTTCCCCCATCGCATTGTTCCCCTGCCACTGCTGTTCCCCTGTCCCCCCCCATTCATAGGCCATCGTCTTAGCTACTGGCATTGTCATTGGAGCTGCATGAGGTGGCATCATTCGTCATCTTCATTGGCATCAGCGGTGGACGCTGGTGACGTGGCAGCAATGCCATGTTGTTGTTATAGTCGGTTGGTGATGTGGCAGCAAAGCCACATCATCATTGTCGGTGTTGGTGGCCATTTGGTGTCAGGTCCGGGGTGTGCCAAGTCAGGGGTCATTATAACATGTGTAATACCTAAAAATCAAGTTGAAGTATTAGTTAATAAAAATGAAACAAGTATTAAACAAAAACTTAACTAGGGCCCGTATGACAGCTATGGTTGTTTGGGCCCATCCTGTGTGATGTGGCCTGCTTTGTGGGAGGCAGCATCATGCTGGGCAGAGGAGCGGTGGTGGTGGTGAGGAGATGCAGCATTGTTGGTGGCAGTGTGTCATGGGAATGGTGTCTGCAAAGTGGCACCACTTCTATTTTTTGTGAGCAAGCACAATCAAATGGTCTGTGCATAGCTCCAGGGTATATAAACCCTCACTTTTGGTCATCTTTCACCCCATTAGAATTCTTTAGTATTAGTTAGTATACCCCCCCTAATCAAGTAGGTACTATGTAAATAAGTCGATTGGGACCGGTTAGGACTGGTTTCAATTGGTTTTACAATTTAAAGAACTGCAACCGACCCCATAGCAAAATGTAAGGCAACTGCAACCGCCAAAAAAACTGGACCGCAGTTTGGTCCAGTTCGGTTAGTGGTTTTTTCTGGTTGCGTGAACTGGACTTTTAAACACTAAATACTGCAAAGCAGGGTGGTGGCGCCCTGCTCGAGCGGAGCAAGCTGCTCCAATGCTAGTGGTGCCAAAGAAATCAGGAGCAATTCACACTGTGATTAATGCAGTGAAGAGGAATGCAAATATGGTGAAAGATGTTACACCATTTCCTGATCAAGACATGATTTGTCTTGATGTTGCTCAAGCTACATATCGCTCGAAGATAGATCTCTCAGATGCTTATGAGCAAGTCCGAGTGGAACTAGAGGACATCTGGAAAACCGCCTTTTCGACAGTTCAAGGCATATATGAAAGCCTGGTTATGCAACAAGGCAACTGCAATGCACCATCAACCTTTCAAAGGTTGATGAATTTAATCTTCTGAGATTACATTGGAATATTTGTCCATGCATACTTGGATGATACCTTTGTGTTTAGTAACTCGATTGAGGAGCACCAGAAACATCTGGAGCTCGTATTCAACAAACTATGTGAGCATGCTCTGTACCTTTGTGCAGAGAAGTGCAAACTCTACACTGAAAAGGTAGAGTGCCTAGGTCATATGATTGATGAGCACAGGCTGCACACAGACAGCGACAAGATGGCCCATGTATGAGAGTGGAAGACACCTCATAACTATCATGAAGTCCAGAGATTCTTGGGACTTGTGCAATATCTGGCTCATTTCTTGCCAGATATCAGTGCTTATACTAGTCCACTCTCTGCGATGACTAAAAATGGTGCCTTGTTCCTATGGCGGCCATTACATGACCACTGCTTCCAGATAATTAAGGACATCTGTTGCACAACACTGGTGCTGAAGCCGATTGACCCAAAGTCACCTGAGCCAATCTGGGTGATCTGTGATGCCTCAGTCTTTGGGACTAGCACAATGTATGGTCAAGGACCTGAGTGGCAAACTTGCTGCCCTGCAGGTTTCTTGTCCAAGAAATTCTCAGATGCTCAAAGGAACTACCGTACCTTTGAGCATGAAACCATAGCCATACTTGAGGCCCTCCTCAAGTGGGAAGACAAACTGATCGGTAGACGGATCCACATCGTCACTGATCACAAAGTGCTGGAATTCTTCCAGACCCAGCACAGACTTTCTGCTAGGCAGACGTGGTGGATGGAGTACCTATTGCGTCTCAACTTTGACAATAGATATGTCAAAGGGAAACTAAACAAAGTAGTGGATGCTCTGTCCCACTACTACCAATTTGACTCTTGGGACATTAGTCCAACACTACATCTTCGCAGACGTGCGACTCAATCCTAACCACGAGGACCTCCCATGGGATCGACACCTCAAATTAAAAAATCAAGTGATTGAGACTCGCTCTGCCGCTGCTCAGCAGAAGTGAGTCAGTGAACAGCTTAGAGCTCTTCAATAACTTATCAAAGAGCAGGATGTAGCTGCAGCCAAAATGACTGCGAATACTGAAGGAGTGGATCCATCTTCTTCTGGACAGCCACAATCGGAGGAAAACCCCTCGATTTACGCATCTCAGGTTAAGGGACCTGATCTTCACATCCATGTGTCAGAGTTGGATTCTCTGAACGATGACATCCAGAAAGGATACGTCAACGACCGAGTTTTCAAGAAGGTTCTTGAAAATCCAGGGGACCACCCAGATTTCAGCATCCAGAATGACTTCATCTGGAGGAAGAACCGAGGTGGTGAGGACGTCTTGTGCATCCCCACCTCCACTTCCAAAGGTATGACCCTGCATGGTCGTATAATTGAGCAGGCCCACACTATTGTGGGACATTTTGGGCCACTCAAAACTTCGGAGTACATCCAACATTGGTATTGGTGGCCTCGACTTCAGTGTGAAGTCGAGAAATACTGTGATTCTTGTGAGCATTGTATATGCTCGAAAGGAGAATACTGTTCCCCATGAGGCAAATTGCACTTGCTCCCAACTCCCTTGAGACCATGGGAGTCCATTGGAATGAACTTTATTGGACCCTTTCCAGAGTCCAAAGGATTTGATTACCTCTGGGTAATTATTTGCCGCCTGTCATCGATGGTCCACTTAATACCAGTGAACACGACAACGACAGCTTCTGAACTATCTCCCACATTTGTGAAGGAGATTGTAAGATTACATGGGCTACCTGGCTTGATCGTTTGTGATCAAGACTCCAAATTCACATCCAAATGGTGGCGTGAAGTGCACCGTATCTTGGATGTCAAGATACTCATGTCCACTTCATTCCATCCTCAAATGGATGGAATTACAGAATGTGCAAATCGATCAGTTGCTCAGATACTGCAAGCATTCATTGCATCCAATCAAAGAGATTGGGTCAAATTCATGGCTTTGGTAGAGTTTGCGATAAACTCTACAATTAACAGGGCAACGGGGATGGCCCCATTCAAGATCAACTACGGCTTCTTGCCTCATATGATGCAAGAACTTCCTTCCATGGAACACATTCCTCCTGGTGTGCACACTTTTGCAATGAATGCACTGTGAAATATGGCAGTGGCTGTTAGGAAACCACCCCATTACCTAATAGAATTTCATTTTTATTTTATTATGTTGAATTATGCTACATGACGCCAAATGACGCTACACTTTGATAGCATGAGAATTTTATTTCGCACGCATCAAAATGTATGTGCATGTATGAGTGTGTCGGTAACAACAATGTACAATATGTGTAACATAGTATATAAACCCTAAATATATGCCTAAGGGACCCCAGTTGTGTTCTCTTAGGTATTCCACCTACGTTTTCAGTGTGAAAGGCCTTTGTCAACAAACTCACCTATTAATAACCCCTCACATCAAAACTGTCAGTCCCCCCATCACGAGCGTGGATCCTGCCCCCTTCTTGTAGAGAGAACCCGCATGGTCTTAGCTAGCAGATAGTGGGTGTCGCCCTAACAGAAGAACACAACTACCCATATCAGTGCACCTTCTCTTACTTGTGCATATGTTAAGGGCAAAGCCTCAACCACTCGATCTAGTCAATGTTGTTGACGAGGTGCTTCCTCGACAAGTCATTCGGCACTAGTCTTACTTGGAGCGTCCGATGTAAGAGAGATAGTGCACTCTAGCAGGCCTTCTGTGTACAGTCATTCAGGTTCATGCACTAAGGGGCTTCCTTAGTGGTTTCGAGTAAGTTCGCGAGTTCACAAGTTAAGGCTGTAGATTGCCTAGATCTAAACTAAGGACATCCCTACTATGAGTTGCAGTACTTATACTACGAGGGAGGTCCTTATCGTCCAATCGGAAAGATAGATGCGTATCAAGTAAGAATAGAAACAATAGGCCTCATGCCTTGCATGAGGCATCCGATGTCATGGAGTGCTGCAGTGCAGCATGTCAGGAAACAATAAGAGATAAGCCTCATGCCTAGCATGAGGCGTCCGATGTCACGGACCTCATGTCAGGGGGCTGTCGTATCACAGCATGTGTGGGAGTGGGTTTGGGTGCATGGAGTCACCATGCATCAAGGGTGCCTTCCACGGGAAGGGGATCAAATGCATACAGTCGGCATGCATTGTGTGTGTGTCTGGTGCTAAGGACATGCCCTAGGCATGAATCAAGGGGTGCCTCCTGTCTGGAGGGGATCATCGGGTGCATTGGGTTCCATGAGTTACAAGGAAAATTGTAACATTACCCCCTCGCTATGGTCAAAAGTTCCACACTTCGACCTAAATCTTCATCTCTCCTTCGTGGTCTGATCAGGCGTGGTCTGGATATGTGGGTAGGTCAGGGTTGAGGGGTACGATGGAGGAATAATTCATGTCCGAACTTGGACCATGATCGGGTTCTTCTGGTTTGCGCTGCCCTAGGTAGCGGTGTCAAGGAGTCGGTAGTATCATTGAAAGGGGGGCATTGCAGGATGGCAAATTCAATGTCTGTAATCGGGGGGCTCGGGTTCTGTTTGGAAGATGGTGTAGAGGCAGAATGCAAAGGTTAGGGCTGCCGCTGCAGGCAGGGTTGTGCCAACTACGATGGCGAGGATCATAATCCCTGTGAGCATGGGTCTGTCTTGTCATGCCATCGTCTTGAGCTCTGCCTTTTAAATCCTTCCATATGGCTCCCCTGTCATGTTTCCCATCGCGTCATCATCAAAATCATTGTATCCGGAGTTAAAGAAGAGCAGCTGTCTGTGTTCGGCTTCTCTTTGATCGGTCTCTTGATCTTTCCGAGGTTTCTCTGGGCAGTTCATCCTATAGTGTCCGGGGCCTCGCTGTTTGCAATACTTGCAAACATATCGTTGGCAAATCAGGCCAAAGTGGCCTATCTGTTGGCAGATGAAACATCTAGCATGTCTCATGTGTGGGGGAGACCAAGGCGGTTGGGTGGTCTTTGGTTCGGGTTCGGGGGTGGTCAGATCAATTATTTTGGGTGCCCTAGGCATGATCTTTGGGTTCTTCGTAGAACGGGAGGAGCCTCCAGAGGGAGCTCGTCGTTCGTCTCTGTTGCTCTGCTCGCTGAATGGCGAGAGCGAGGTCAGTGGTCATCTGTGTCGACCTAAAGGGGTGTGAGGTCTCTCCTCAGCTGTTCTCAGTCTGTCTGACCACAGTGCAATCATTTCCTGGATCGTTTGCTCGATCCCCAGGGCATCTGCATCGTTCATTGCTTCTTCTAGATTTTGTTCCATCTGTTTGATAGTGCTTGCATAGTAGAAGCACATCCTGGCTAGATGGTATTTTGGTGGATTGTGGGCGAGGTGAATGCGAAGGGCATCAGCGTTCAATCGGTTTCGTAGGTATTCTTGGGTAAATCATCGTTCGGCAGGCATATTGGGAAGTGTTGTTGTGGGAAGAGAGGGGGGTTTTTGGGTTTCCATCAGAGGTGGTACCTCTTCTTATATGCCATCAGGATCTCGGGGGCATTCTTTAGGTTTGATTTGGGTTCCCATGTGTTTTCAGATGTTGGGTAGTCAACCCATTTCACAAGGTAACGGCGTGTCTTGCCGTGCTTCTTGTGTGCGATGATTGCTTCCACCTCATATTTGTTCTCTCCTTCCACGAGGTCGGGTGGTGGAGTCAGGAAGTTTCACCCATGAGTGTTGTTCTCATGGTATCGCGTGAGTAAAGCCACATGGAATACCGGGTGGATCTTCCATCCCGGTGGCAGTTTCAATCGGTATGTCGTTCTCGACAAGGCGTCTTCAATCACAAAGGGCCCTTCTCGTTTTGGCGCCAGTTTTCTTGTTGGGTAGCCAATCTTCAGGTTCTTGGAGTCAAGCCATACTCGTTCTCCAACCTTGAATGGTTTGTATCGCCCTTTCGTTTGGGCAGCCATAGCCTGTCTGGCTAGTTTGTGTGCAGCAAGAGCTTCCCTTCTCACAGAGAGAAGTTCTTGGATTCTCTGTTCGGTGGCCAGCACGTTCGTTTTTTTGTAAGGGGTGGGGATAGCGTGTGGTTGATATCCCATCATCAAGTAAAATGGCGAGTGTTTTACTGCAGAGTGCATCTTCTGGTTGTGCGCGAATTCTGCCGTTGGGAGATAACACTCCCAATCTTCGGGTTTGTTCGAACAGAACATGCAGAGGTAAACCTCTAGCTCTTGGTTTACTCGCTCTGTTTCTCTGTCGGTCTGGGGGTGATAGGCGGTGCTCATGGATAGCTTAATCCCAAGCAATCGTCTGAGTTCTCGGAAGAGTTTGGATGCAAATTGAGGGTCTCTGAGATGATTCTTCCGGGGAGTCCAAATCTTGTGTATACATGGCGCAGGTAAAGGTCTGTGGTGCCAAGTGCATCGATCATCTTCGCGCAAGGGATAAAAATTACCCCCTTCATAAGACCATGGTCTACCATGACCATGATTGAGTCAAATCTGTTTATCATGGGCAAGTCCATGATAAAATCTGTCGTTACCAGCTCGAATGGTCTGCTGGCATCGGATGATATTGGTGTCGGCAGTGGGGTCATTGGGTGTGTATTCACTTTCATTTGCTGGCACTTTGCGCAGCCTTCGACGTACTTCTTGATGAAGTTGGCCATTCCTGGCCACCAGTAGTCTCGTCGGATCAGTTCGATCATCTGCTATTGTCCAGGGTGTCCTGTCGTGATGCTATCATGGTATTTTTGTATGATCGCTCGGCGGAGGGTTTCATCCTGTGGCACGTAGCATCTGTCTTTGAAAAAGAGCAGGCTGTCTTCGAATTTCCAGTCCTCCAATGCAGACTTGATTGGGGGAGTTCCATTGTTTTTCAGGGCTTGTAAAGCGTCATTTACGAGGTTGTCCTTCATTATTGCTGAGACCAGGGCTCCCTGGAGCTCAGTGTTGATCATTTTGATGAACAGTTCGTCAGCGAGGATGGTCTTGTCCTCATTATCGGTGTCTTCTTTGGCTATGTGATCTGCTCTCCTCGATAGGGCATCAGATTGTACCATCTGTGATCCCGGTACGTGTTGTAGCTTCAGGTCAAATTGTGACAGGTAGATGGCCCATCTAGCCTGTCATCGGTTTAGTTTCTGTGGCTGACGGAAGTACATCAGGTTCTTGTGATTGGATAATACCATCACAGGGAACGGCGTCCCCTGTAGGTAGTGTCTCCATGTTTCTAGCGCTCGGATCACTCCCAATAGTTCTCGGTCATATATCTTGTAATTTCTTTCTGCTTCATTGAAAGAATGCGAGATGTATCCACATGGGTGCCAGTCTCCATTGGCGTCCTGTTGTCTGAGTACTGTGCCTGTCGCGAATTTTGAGGCATCGGATTCTACCACAAATGGTTTTGTTGCATCTGGCATCAGCAGTACTGGGGTTTTGTTGAACTTCCTTTTTAGCACATCGAACGACTGCTGACAGTCATTCATCCATTCAAATTTCTGGTTCTTCTTCGTCAAATCGTTCAGCGGTCTGGCCAGATCCACGAAGTGTCCGATGAATCGTCGATAGAAGTTTCCAAATCCTAGGAAGGATCTTACATCCTTCACTGTCTTTGGCATGGGCCAGTCCTTGATCCCAGCCAGCTTTGTGTTGTCCATTGCAAGTTCGTTGGGTCTGACGATCATGCCCAAGAACTCGACTTCCTGTATGTCGAATTTGCACTTCTCTACTTTCAGGTAGAGATCGCATTGTCGTAGTCGTTCGAGGACCCTTTTGGTCCTTATCCAGTGTTCTTCTTCCATCTTTGAGAAGATCAGGATGTCGTCCATATAGATGACGAGCCATCCTTCATCTAGCATATCTCGGAAGAGATTGTTCATCATGGCCTGGAATGTTGCCGGTGAGTTGCACAGCCCAAAGAACATCACCATTGGCTTGAATAGCCCTCGGTTAGTCTTGAATGCTGCCTTCCACTCGTCTCCTTTCTTTATCCGTACGTTATGATATCCCCATCGAATATCAAGTTTCGTGAAAAATTTCGCTCCCTTCAGCTTGTCCAAGAGGTCTCCAATCAGTGGCAGGGGGTAGTTGTTCCGGATCGTTCCTTCGTTCAGATAGCGATAGTCTTGGCAAGGTCGTAGAGCGTCAGAGTCCTTCTTCGACACGAAGAAGAATGGGGATGCCATGGGTGATTTCGACGGTCAGGTGTATCCTTTCTCCAGGTTTTCATCTAGAAACTCATTGAGTTTCTCTTGTTCTTTCAGTGTCAATGGGTAGACTTTGCAATCCTTTGGTACAAAGCCTTCCTTCAGGTCGATTGCGTGATCCCATGGTCTTGATTCCGGGAATCATTCTGATGTGGCCTTCTCGAATACCTGTCTGTACTTCTGGTATTCCGGTGGCAGTAAATCGTCTAGGGTCCATTGGCTAGTCTCCTTTCCCTCCTCTTGCTCGTGCGCTAGTCGTTGGGATATGGATGTCTTTGCTCTGATCCATATGTCCGAGTTGAGTAGGTACCATGGGGAGCCCTTGCCTTTCGTGAGCCTGCTGATCGTGTTCATTTTTTGGATGTATCTGTGTGTCGGCTCTCGATGTTCCTCTGTCAGGGGCAGTTCTATGTCTGGTCCAAATAGGCCAATGACTGGTTCGCCTCGCACATATGCGATCAACACCGAGTCATCCTTGATTGTGTCTCGTTCGGGGGTCTGGTTCGTCATCTGTATGTCCATGCCTGTGTCTGCCAGTAGTTCTTTGTTGGGTACCTCTTCAACCTTTACCTGAGGGGGGGTCTCCCTGGGCATAGGTATTTCAGCGTTGATGGTACCATGATCTGGAGTCCTATGATCGTGGGTCGGGGTAATCTGTTGTCGAGGGTAGTTTATCCTGTTTCGTAGTGTCGTCTTCATGTTCCTTTTGCTGGTGCTTCCCTCCCCTGTGGAGGTTAGCAATTCCTTCATCCTTTGCACAATTTGTTGTGCCCTGTCGCATTCTTTGTTTTTGCCCTTTTCCAGTTGTTTCTTCTTCTGGTTTTCTCGGGTCTTGGCAACAGCACATCGTGCTGCTTCAAGGCTTCTGGCTTGTTTAGGGGTGTTGCTGCTCCTGGTCTTTGTGATGGCTATCTGGACAGAATTTAGTTCTTTTGCTTTCCTCTCTGAAAGCCTTTCTCTTGTTTTTGCCACAGCCAATCGGGCTTGGGCAAGGCTCCTCTCTTTTTCTTCAGCGAGCCTTTCTCTCGTCTTTGCCACGGCTAGTCATGCTCGGGCAAGGTTTCTCTCCTTCTCTTCAGAGAGTCTTTTTCTTGTTTTGGCCACAATGTGTCAAATTTGTGCCATTCTGTCATTTGGTGCCTCCCCTTTGGCGTCTACCCTAGGAAGGTTTAGGGTGTTCAGGAGGGCCCGTTCGGCTCTTCTTGTCTTCTCCAAGATTTGTTTGATCTGAGCCCGTCGTTCTTCATCCTGGAACTCAAAGGTTCCCTTCTTCCAATCGATGATCGGGTTTATCTCCCGCAGCCATGGCAGGCCCAGGATTACCGATTCTTTGCCTAGTCCGGCGACTAGGTATTCTATCGGGTAGCTCCTTCCATTGATGTGGAGTCTTCCTTTCACGCATCTGGTGATTGTTCCCTGCTTGTTCAGGGTCCCATCTACATTTGTGGCCCGGATGGTGCGGCCTAAGGGATATGTTCTGATCCCTTCTTGTTCGACGAAGTTTGAGTTGATAAAGACTCCTCCTGCTCCAGAGTCGAGGAGCGTGTTTGTTGTGACGTCTTTCCCATTGTCTGACTCAGCTACCCAAATAGACAGGTGCATAGATTGTCTATTCATGGTAGCTAAGAGTACAGACCCTAGGGAGACTACAGCGGTGACTGGCGTCGTATCAGGCCGCTGTTCTAAAAACCCGATTCCTCCATGAGGTTGAGGGCTCGTTCCTTTTCTTCTTCGTCTAGTTCATCCAGCATCGTGCAGATCTTCTGGTAGGTGTCCACCCCAGTCTTCTTCTGGGTGAAGTGGTTTCGGTAGGGAGGAGGCACTGACCACATCTGAGTGGGGTTCTTTCCATCCTTGTGGTCAGACGATCAGTGTCCCGGTTGGTGGCAGATGAAACACAATCCCTTTCGGAGGTGTTCCACATGTTCTTGGTTTGTCAGTCAGTTGATGTCGAGAGAGGGCTGTCCTTTCTTCATCGTTTCTTTTGTCATCTGGTTTTGCCTGGTCTTCCCCAGGATTGCCATGGCCCGTTTCCATTGGCCTTCGTATTTCGAAGCTGCCTTTATCCAGCCTTTGAGTGTGTTGGGCACTGTCTCCATTGTGTGTACCCTCTTCAGTAATTCGGGATGCAGTCCATCCATGAAGTACTCGATCATGGCTGCATCTTCTGTGATTCCTGTCCTGTCTTTCAGGATGCAGAAGTTTGCCACATATTCTTCGAGGTTCCCTGAACCTTGTTTGAGATTCTTAATCTCTGTCTTTGCCGTTCCGGCATTGTCAATCAGTGAGAAGGCCTCTAGGACCTTCTGTCGGAAGTCTGTGTATTCACCGAGTCCCTCGGACTGGTGTTGGTTGATGAATGCCTGCGCCCAGGCAGCTGCTGTCCCTCCATTCATGAAGGACAGCGTGAAGATGATCTTCTTGTTGTTTGTGTCATAGACCTGATCATTGATTCGCAAGTACAGGTCTATCTCCTGCAGGAACTTGGCGGTCTTGGTCCGCTCTCCTGAGAAGTCTGTGGGTGATCGGATTCGAATGTCCTTCATGGACATCGTTGGTGCGGTTGCGGGTTCGGACATCTCGTTATAGAG
Organism: Tricholoma matsutake; assembly: GCA_026075535.2. Lineage (NCBI taxonomy): Eukaryota > Fungi > Basidiomycota > Agaricomycetes > Agaricales > Tricholomataceae > Tricholoma > Tricholoma matsutake. The sequence goes on along the minus strand of AP026543.1, from coordinate 6,000,904 downwards.
GTCATCGGTTTCGTCTGTTAAGAAGCGGGTGGATGTTTCAGGTGGGGGTGTGTGTGGTTGTTCAAAGTCTTTGTCGGTGAGGAAATCTCCTCGTTGTCTGTCGGTTGATCTGTAGAACCAACACTGTGCTGGGGTCGAGTAATGGACTAGTCTTCCATTGTATCAGTACCAAGATGAACCTGACTGTGGTTCTGCTTCTCTTGGTGGTCGGTCTGGGGTTTGTCTAGACCCGGGTCGCTGTGGTGTGTATCGAGACGTATTGCCTACACCTAGGTAGGTGGGCTAGCAGATAGTTCAGATCTTATGTTAAGGGCGAAGCCTCAACCACTCGATCTAGTCAATGTTGTTGACGAGGTGCTTCCTCGACAAGTCATTCAGCACTAGTCTTACTTGGAGCATCTGACATAAGAGAGATAGTGCACTCTAGCAGGCCTTCTGCATACAGTCATTCAGGTTCACACACTAAGGGGCTTTCTTAGTGGTTTTGAGTAAGTTCGCGAGTTCACAAGTTAAGGCTGTAGATTGCCTAGATCTAAACTAAGGACATCCCTACTATGAGTTGCAGTACTTATACTACGAGGGAGGTCCTTATCATCCAATCAGAAAGATAGATGTGTATCAAGTAAGAATAGAAACAATAGGCCTCATGCCTTGCATGAGGTGTCCGATGTCACAGAGTGCTGCAGCGCAGCATGTCGATCGTGAGAGTCTGACGTCACAGACCTCATGTCAGGGGGCTGTCATATCACAGCATGTGTGGGAGTGGGTTCGGGTGCATGGAGTCACCATGCGTCAAGGGTGCCTTCCATGGGAAGGGGATCGAATGCATACAGTTGGCATGCATTGTGTGTGTCTGGTGCCAAGGACATGCCCTAGGCATGAATCAAGGGGTACCTCCTGTCTGGAGGGGATCATCGGGTGCGTTGGGTTCCATGAGTTACAAGGAAAATTGTAACAGCATACGTCATTGTTTCACTGCACCACATCCGATTACTCACCCTTTCGGCACAAGCTGGAAGTACTTGTATATATGTAATCTACCTTTTCTTTCATAAGCTGATGCCAGGCCTCGCCTTACATTGCGACTCCCAGTGATCGAGAGGCAGCGCTCATCATTAGGACAGCTGCAACCAGACAATCAATCGGATCTGGTTTAGTTACAATTTACATCACTCTATTCAGACAACTATTTTAGTTACAAGCCAAATTCAGTGTTATCTCCGAGATCAGGCACTGTTGGAAGGGTTATTGATCTGAAGTGTCAAAATAGGCACCTGATGAATGACAAACCATTGACAAACCATTGACAAACCATTGACAAACCATCACGTGACCCGTAAACGTTTGGAGAGGTCTTGAAGAAAAAATTTTGAATGTGTTGAAGAAGTGATTCATCACAGATTCTACAATTATGTCCGAACCTTCAACTTCTAATCCCGGTCCTAATCCTGTTCCCATACCAGCACTAGAGGTGAAAATTGATGCGCTTACAGTGCAAATGTCGCAATTAGTGTCAGTGTTGGCAGCATCACAACCCAGACAAGCAGAAGTACAGCCAGAGACAATAGGAGAAAGAGATGATGAGATGGAGGAGATGGTGGAGTGGATATCGCAGGAGGATGAGACGGTGGAGAAATCCGGAAATGGAAAAGCGTGCTTACCTAAGTACGCACCCCCGCAAATCTTTGATGGTACCATGGAGAATACAAAATCCTTCATCAGTTCTATAGTATTGTACATCCATGGGAGGAAGCCAGAGTTTCATACAGCCGAGTCTAGGATTATGTTTGCTCTCTCATACATTCAGGGGGGAAAAGCACAGTTCTGGAGAAACGAGGCTATTAATCAAATTGCCGCAGGAAACAAACCATTTGCAACCTTCAAGGAATTTCTGGAGAGATTAGAGGCACAGTTTGGAGACCCTAATCCAAAGGCAACAGCCAATGCTAAATTAAAGACCATGCACCAAGGTTCCCTAATGGCAGATGAATTTATTTTGCAGTTCAAAGCAGAAGCTTCACAAATGGATATGGGAGAAGCCGCATTGGTAGAGTTTTTGAAAGCAGGATTAAATCCCTCTTTGTTCAAGTCTATCTACCAACTACCTTCTATGCCAGAGAAGTTGGATGAGTGGTATAATTGGGCAATGTGCCTTGACCGGCAATATCGGCAGGAACAGGCAAAGTCAAAGTTGATGTACAAAAGTAGTAAATTTGGAAAGTCATCAGGAGGAAAGTCTGAGAAAGGAAAGGCACCTCAGGTGCAAGCTCCGAGGGCACAGCCACTGGCCATGGCAGTGACACCTATAGTTATGGAGTCAGCAGCACCAGCAGAGGCAATGGAGGTTGATCAAGCAGGGAGATGAGCCCCACTTAAATGTTTTAACTGTGGGCAGTTAGGACACATTTCTAGGAATTGTAGGCAGAAAAGAAAAATTAGGGAAGCTACAATCGAGGAAGTGAAGCCAGAGGAAGGCAAGCAGAAGAATTTTGTGGAAGAGTCCCAGTGAAGGTTTCCCCATTGGTGACCCAGAATCGTTACAATGTATTAGTATCTGAGGAAACCCAGAGTAAATCAGAAAAGGAAATTGAGGAGGAGTACAACTGTTGCGAATCACATGACCAAGGAAATTGCCAAGCACTATTTCCGAAAACCCCTAAATTCTTTATTTGCTCTGCACGAATAGAACCTGAAATTACCTTGACTGTGGGACTGAAGACAGTGGACATGCATCCAGCGATTGATGTGGAAGTGTTGCTTGATAGTGTTGCTACAGGATTATTCATTAATCAATCCTTAATTACTGGAAACGGTATTAACACATGCAAGCTGGTGCAACCTATAATGGTGTACAATATTGACGGAACAGTCAATCGTGGAGGAACTATCAAGGAGGAGGTGACTATGGTACTAAAGTATCAGGAGCATCAGGAGCAAGCCGTATTCGAAGTGTGCGATCTTGGGAAAACCAATCTAATAATAGGATGTCCATGGTTATGGAAGCATAATCCCGAAATTGATTGGAAAACTGGGAAAGTACAAATGACTCGTTGTCCTAAGGAATGTAATGTGTATGGAAGGAAGATGAAGAAGGAAAAAAGGAAAAAGAGAGAGAAAGAACATCTGAGGAAGTATTCTGTTATGATGGAGGAAGTGGAGGATGAGGAAATGCCAAATGGGGAAGTTCCGATCATGATTGAGAAAGAAGAGCAAAAGCAAACCTTTAGAGCAATTCGTGGAGGACAGTTGTGGGACAAGAATATTGTGAAGGTGGAGAAGCCAGTGGAGGAATGGGTGCCAAAAGTGTATCATGAACATCTGTCAGTGTTCCAGAAGAAGGAGTCTGAGTGAATGCCGGTGTGGAAGCCATGGGATCATGCGATTGAGATGAAGCCAGAGTTTGTGCCAAAGAAGTCGAAGGTATATCCGTTATCTCCGATGGAACAAGAAGAAGTGGATGCATTCCTGAAGGAGCAATTGTGCAAAGGATACATACGACCTTCGAAATCACCGCAGATGTCACCAATATTCTTCGTGCCAAAGAAAGACCAAAGGAAGAGGATGTGTACAGATTATAGGTATTTGAATGAGTGGACAGTGAAGAATGCATACCCCCTGCCGTTGATCTCAGAAATAATTGACAAGGTGGGAAAAGCCAAGGTCTGTACAAAATTGGATTTATGATGGGGATACAACAATGTACAAATAAAGAAAGGAGATGAGTGGAAGGCAGCATTTTCCACGCATCAAGGATCCTTCGAGCCGCTTGTCATGTTTTTTGGGATGACTAATAGTCCCCCGACCTTTCAAAATATGATGAACAACATTTTCAAGGACATAATAGACACAGGCGTGGTAATAATATTTATTGACGACATTCTGATATTCATGGAGGATGAAGAGAATCATGAGGCGATAGTACAGGAGGTGTTATGGAGGTTGGCGGAGAATGATCTATTTTTGAAACCAGAGAAGTGTGTGTTTGGGGCAAGCGAGATTGAGTTCCTAGGATTATTGATCAGCCCTGACAGGATCAAAATGGATCCAATCAAGGTACAGGTGATCACAGATTGGCCTGCACCCACCCATGTCAAGGAGGTTCAAGCCTTCTTGGGACTCACAAATTATTATCGTCACTTTGTGCACAATTTTTCTAAAATTGCCGCACCCTTACATAACCTTATGTGAAAGGGAGTAGTATGGAGGTGGGGAGAGCAGCAGCAGACAGTGTTTGAGGAGTTGAAGAGGAAGTTTGTGGAGGGACCAATATTAGCCCCAGTAGATTTCACATGCCCTTTGCGAGTGGAATCCGATGCATCCAATTTTGCTACTGGAGCAGTATTATCAATGCTGTGCAAAGATGACAAATGGCATCCTTGTGCATACTTGTCAAAAGGGTTGAATGATGTGGAGAGGAATTATGATGTGCATGACAAAGAGATGTTGGGGATAATATGAGCATTGGAGGCGTGGAGGCATTATTTGGAGGGATGTATGCATCAGATTGAGATCTGGATGGATCATCAAAATCTGCAATACTTCATGTCCACTAAAAAGCTTAATTGCTGGCAAGCATGTTGGGCACTATTCCTATCGCATTTCAATTTTCACTTGGTCCACAAAGTGGGAAGCTTAATGAGGAAAGCAGATGCATTATCCAGACGTATTGATCATAAAAGGGGGGTGGAGGAGGACAATAAAAATGTTACCTTACTCAAACCTGAATACTTTCGCATTTGTGCTATGCATCAAGGGCATCTATTAATAGATAGCTCAGAAATGGAAATGTTGTCTAAAATTAGACAATGTTTGGAAATGGACGATGAAGTAGTGGAAGCCGTGAAAGCTCTGAAGGGAGAAAAGAAAGGTAATATCAAAGGAGATGAATGGGCTGAGGAACAAGGGTTGGTGTTGTTTCGAGGAAAAGTGTATGTACCGAAGGATCAGGATTTGCGAAGGGAGATCATCCAGTTACATCACAATACACCGATTGCTGGACACCCAGGAAGATGGAAGACGTTGGAATTAGTAATGAGAAATTATTGGTGGCCCGGAATTTTGAAGTATGTGTTGGGGTATGTGGATGGATGTGATACGTGCATGAGGGGGAAGAAATTTTCAGAGAAACCTGCAGGAAAATTAATGCTGAACCCTATACCTAAAGCACTGTGGCAAGATATATCTGTGGATTTTATTACCGGATTACCCGAGGCTCAAGGGTATGATGCAATATTCGTAGTATGCGACCGCTTTACAAAGGAGGTCCATATTATTCCTACTACTACAGAAACCTCATCATTGGGCTTGGCACACCTCTATCTAAATCAGGTATGGCAGTTACATGGGTTACCCGATACCATTATCTCCAATCGCAGACCACAATTTGCTTCTGCGTTTATGCGAGAACTAAACAACATATTGGGAATTCAAACTAAATTATCTACGGCATATCACCCGCAGACTGATGGGCAGACAGAGAGAATGAATCAGGAGTTGGAGCAGTACCTATGTATGTTTGTCAACTACCGACAAACCGACTGGCCCGAATGGTTGGCAATTGCCAAATTTTCCCACAATAACAAATTCCATTCAGCTACTCATATGTCACTCTTTTTCGTGAATTATGGATATCATCCTCGCATGGAAGTAGAACCCAGAAGGGAAGTCAAAGTACAGTCGGTAGAAGACTTTGTATCTAAGATGCAAAAGGTACAAGAGAAAGCAGAGGCAGCATTGAAGAAAGCACGTGATGACATGATGCGACATGCAGATCGTACTCGAGCACGCGCTCCAGAGTACAAAGTTGGTGACTTGGTATGGCTAAGTACCAAGGACCTGAATATTCCACGACCTTCGAGGAAACTGACAGAAAAACAAGTTGGCCCATATGCGATCTCTAAAGTAATCTCACCTAATGCGGTAGTGCTAAAATTACCCCGATCATTCAAGATTGATCCCGAGATTAATGTATCCCGCCTATGCCCTTACCGTCCGCCCACTATTCCTGGCCAACAAATTACTCTGCAACCTCCGATAATAGTAGAAGGTGCTCCAGAATACATAGTTGAAGAAATTCTAGACTCACATCTTCGACAGAACAAATTGGAGTTCTTAATAAAGTGGAAAAACTATACCGACAAAAATAATTTGTGGGAACCCGAAGAGAATTGTAAGTGAGCGCGTAACGTGATCGCCCAATTCTTTAAACGTAATCCGAATGCTCCGCATCGCATTGCAAGAATGGTGTATGAGGGGATGAGATTCCAGCCTTACCAAAATTTCACAGAGGGGACAGACACAATATTTTCTCACCTGGAAGTCGAGGCATAAAAGGGGGGTAATGTTAGGAAACCACCCCATTACCTAATAAAATTTCATTTTTATTTTATTATGTCAAATTATGCTACATGACACCAAATGACGCTACACTTTGATAGCATGAGAATTTTATTTTGCATGTATCAAAATGTATGCGCATGTATGAGTGTGTCGGTAACAACAATGTACAATATGTGTAACATAGTATATAAACCCTAAATATATGCCTAAGGGACCCCAGTTGTGTTCTCTTAGGTATTCCACCTACATTTTTGGTGTGAAAGGCCTTTGTCAACAAACTCACCTATTAATAACCCCTTGCATCAAAACTGTCAGTCCCCCCATCATGAGCGTGGATCCTGCCCCCTTCTTGTAGAGAGAACCCACACGGTCTTAGCTAGCAGATAGTGGGTGTCGCCCTAACAGTGGCCCATGATAGCATCATTGCTGAAAGAGTGTTTCAGCAGCACTATGCTAATAAACATCAGCACAAAGAGCCCGATATCAAACAAGGAGACTTTGTCTACTTGTCCACAAAAAACCTGGCGCTACCAAAAGGGCATGCAAGTAAACTATTGCCTAAATTTGTAGGACCATACAAGGTCCTACAAGCCTATCCTGAGATGTCCAACTATGAGTTGGACCTTCTGAAAGAACTTAAACGCTTGAGGCCCCACCATCCCAACGAGGACACCATGTTTCCTAACAGGCATTACCTGGATGCATATGACTTTGGTGCACCTGATGACACCGAATGGTATGTCGAAGAAATTATGGCCCACAAATGGTGTGGCTGTACTGTCCAATTTGAAGTTAAGTGGAGTCTGGGTGACACCACTTGGGAACTGTTGGTGAACTGCAATGACCTTGCAGCTCTTGATGCTTACTTGGTGCTTATGGGTGCCAAGGATTGGCAGGGTCTGCCAAGACGTACTTAAATGATTGGTGATTTCCAACTCACATTGGCCATCAACATGTTTTCAATCTCCGCTGCTGTATAGTACAACGCATGGAATTCCAATTTTTTTTTTCTCCTCATCGCTTGGTCTATACCATGGTGACTTTACCACCAGATGATGACGACCCCATGGGGGACTTCAGAGTGAAAACAAACAACCTTGCTGTACATGTGAGACCGACCCCAGTGGCCAGTCTCAAAGGGGGAAGGAGAAGCAGAGAGCGCTCGAGCAGTAACCTCACTCAGATCCACCGCTCACCAAGCCCTGGTGAGATGGAAGAAGTCATCTGTTCTAGCAGATGTTCTGCTAGAGAAGACCAAAACTGACGAGATGGTGTTGGTGCCAGTTCCTCCACCGACGAAGGCTGGAGAATTGATGGTGAAGGCATTGTCCTTCACCGAGGCACTTGCAATACTTGCAAGAGCTATGCTTTACATGTGTATGACCATGTGTATGACCATGATAAACAATATTTCGATGCAAGAGATCGTCAAGATGCCAACATTAACTCTGGCATCTTAGCCAGAGCCAAACACGCATATGATGAATATGAGAAAGACATCGATGCCCTCCAGGAGACCACCTGGAACCTGGAGAGTGAAAATGAGCATCTGAAAGAGGAGCTTGAGGGCCAATCCTCCAAACGAGCTCGTACTCATGAGCCGTCCCCTTACCCTGAGAGGCCTCAGGGTAACTCCTATGCAAGAGCCATTTCCTGGCCTGCTCCACCTTCTGCTCCCTGCCCTGTCATTCCCAACGAGGATGTTAACATGAATGAGGTCTACCCACCTCTTCCCAACCTTCCTCCACCGAGGTATATTTCCTCGATGCCTGACACTCCCAGGACGGCAAACTGGCGAGCAGCTCCCAAGCCACGTGGCCTAGTCCTGACCTCCATTCCTCAGAACACTGAGGAATTCAATGCTTGGTCCCGGTTGGCCCATACCTCTGGGAATTACCCCATGCTAGAACAAATGCGTGAGTTTATGCGCTTCATTGACGACACTCCTGCAGGGGCTCAAATGCCCCTGATGAGCTATGCCCTTGCCCACTGGAGATTACCCGGTTGGCTCCCCATTGAGATGCAGTCGGCGCAAGGATTGTGCTTTAAGGTCCAGTTCGGTCTGGTTTTTTTCTCTTTTGGGCCAAAACAGCAGACCGAACTGGTTATACATTTTTTTATATACTCCAAAACCATAACCGAAACCACAATAAACCAGTTTATTGCGGTTTGCGTGTGGTTTATTGACCAGTTCTGACCAGTCCTACACCGAACCCAGTCCCAACCAGTTCAACACTGGTCAGGACCAGTTATGGGACCTACTGGCTATGTTGTAATGTATGTATAGTTAAGAAAAAATAAAAATATCCACCCCACAAGGACAGAGGCTCATGGGGCTGGGGCTGGAGTAAAACAAAACAAAAACAAAAACAAAAGAAAGAAAAGCATCTGCAGTCTCCCCCCACAAGCAGTGGCTCATGAGGCTAGAGGTAGGTGCTGTGTCATAGCGCGTTCATCATCCCCACCCCTGTTGTTGCATGTTTGTTGTCCCCCACCCCGCTTTGTTGTGTGTTTGTTGTTTTCCCCCCATCATTGCTTGTGTTTGTTGTTCCCTGTGTTCTTCGATCCCCATTGCATGTGTCCGTCATCTCCCGTGTTTGTTGTTTCTGCTGTCCCAGCCTATTCCCATCATTGTCCATGATCGTTGACATTGGCACCGGCGTTGGAATTGTTGGGTGTTCTCCATGTTGCTGTGAACTTCATATCCACCCCACGAGCACAGGGGGCTCATGGCGGCAGTGGAGGGTGCTCTGGTAGTGGTTCGTTGTGGTCATCATCTTCATCAGGAAGTAATCATAGATATATCCTAATAAACAAAGAAAAGTAATAGTTAGTTGATGTAAACAAGAAACGAGTGGGGAAAAAAACATACCAAGGGCCCAAACGACAGTTGCTGTCATTTGGGCCTGCATTGCAGTGTGACGTGGCACAATTGCAGCCATGCGCATTGCTGTTGAGTTTCACTAGATTGGGGTGGGTGGATTGTTGGAGGTGTTAGGGGGAGTCAGTGATGTGGCATGGGTGGAGTGGTTGGATGGTGCTTACCAGGTGGGCACATCGTGTCAGCACACGTAGGTTGGCAGTAGTAGTAAAGTTCCTAAAAGATGAACAAAACAAAGTTAGTCATTTGATAAAAACATGAAACAGACAAAGAAAAAACATACCTAAGACCCAAATGACAATAGACGTCGTTTGGGCCCATTTTGTTGCTTGTGGTCCTTGTTAGTTGGTGGGAGTGGCAGCTGTAGGGGGTTGACGAGGTGGTGGAGGTGGGACAAGGGAGGCAACATTGTTGAGGGTAGAAGTGTGTGTGAGAAAATAATGTAAACAATCACCAGTAATCACCTACCTTGGCAACATGATCCAAAACTCCAGTTCCAATCAGTGATAACTGGTTTTGGATGGTCTAGAGCAGTCACACGATCTGCCAAAACTGCAACCGCAACGTCTCGAACTTTCAAAAACCGTAACTGAAAGTCCGGTTACGATCAGTGAAAGTTTGGTCCGGTTTGTGGTTATTTTCCAGTCCTATGGACCGGACCTTAAAGCGCTATGCGCTGACTCAATGATCCAAATTGCCTGGAGCAACCCTCGCTCCTGGACTCCGCAGAAATGTGGGTGCAGTTCATGCACCAACATCTGTACCAGTGGAGACACCACCCTGGTACCATGTTAGACGAACAGAGGGTCTCGCTCCCTCATGTCAGGGGGCAACTCCTGCTTCATCAACAAATTCCTTCAGGGCTATCCCCTGAGGTCAAAATCCTCTTGTCCCTTCATATTGCTGAGGTACTTGCTACGCCAGGCTTGTACCGATGGATTCGAGAGTGGGAATGCCTCACTCTGGCCCCCGTGCGCTGTCGGCAACCTATGCCAATAACCAACAATCAAGTCTCCTTAGAGGACGTCATAAGACACCTCACCTCTATGGGAGTCTTGGACGAGAAAGTCTGAGAAGGATATCATTACACCGTCGGCTGGCTTACAGCGATGGCCACTGCCAACTCCTCCCATTCGGAAGAGTCTACTATCGCTGCAGACATCATGCGACGTCTGTGGCAACTTCCCAACTCTCATTCAGAGGACACCCCTCTGATGACTGAACCCCAGTGGTGGATCGCTGGGACTAACAACATGGCTCTTTGGGAGCCACGACAGAAAAGGAAACGAGATTCTACCATCCCCACCAGGGGCAGAGCTCCTCCTCATTCAGGGCAACCCCGCCCTGGATTCTTGACTTCCACTGCTCCATCCTCTGGATTCTCCAGTGAACTCTCTGCTTCCATGCATGCGAGCTTTCCTCGTGTGGACAACCCCAACCAGGGTTGGTTCAGTGAAGTCCCCCTCGTCAAGAAGGCGACTCAAGGCGAGAAGAAGGCCTTGAAGAGGGAACAGTGTATCGCTGCCGGAATACCCCCTAACGGGCCCAAGAAGCCCTTTAGTTCCAAACCCATTGTCATGACTACCAAGCCGCGAAAGACTAGAGACTCTGATGACAACAGTGACTCCACCGACTCTGTCTCCGACTCCAATGGTGAAACACTCACCGTTGAGAAAACACGCTTTCCTTCTGTCCCTTTTGATGAAGGGCAGATGACTGACACCGCTCTGGGGAATTCCCCAGAGACACCTATCTCCCAACTGCACTCGTCGGTTTCCAACCACAAGAGCCAACTTCTCTCCTTGGTGCCCGACCACGAGCATGAGATACCTGTTACCACCCCTGAGGAGGTCCGCCTCCTGATGGTGGATCTCAATATCCCTGAATCCTTGGCAACCCATGATGCCTACATATCCTCATTGGATCTCGACGAGACCCATAACCCCGATGACCCTCTCAAATGAGGTTGTTGCATTTTTTTAATAAACCAATCTGACTGTGTTGTCACACCCCGATGATACCCATATATTTGATGATACTCTTTGAGGTCATTTTCTTACTCAAAACATTATGCTTCTCCCCTGGATGAAGCCTAAGGGGGAGGGTGTGGTGACCTAGGGCTTGACCTGCATTTGTATATATTATAATTACTTGCTATTGGCCTGACTGGTCCCTATATAGGGATCCATCCTTGATTTACATAATGATCTTTTTACTACCACTACCATTACATGAAATATATACATTATTTGTGTTCTTTTGGTGTGTGGTATAAGGAGATCCCCCTCGACTCACTACAAGTTTGGTCCAGTTTTTTGACCCCCAAGAGGGCAACCAGGGACCGCAACCGGTCTGAACCGTTGCCCACATTTGATGGACCACAACCGAACCGAATAGAACTGGTTCTATTCAGTTTGGTTGCCCCCAAAAGACTGATTTCGACCAGTCATACCACTAATTTTGTAACTAAATTCTATTATATAGTAAATAAAACTAATTACATTTACACCCTGTGAGCAGTTGCTCGCAGCGGTGGGATGTTACTAAGAGAATGAAAATAAAAGTGAATTAGAAAGAAAAAAACACACCCCACCATCTCGCATTTGTAGCGAGGGTGGGGTGGCTGCTGTTGTTGTCTTGTCCCCGCCATTTGTTGCCCCTGCCATTTGTCCTCCCCCTGGGGCATTGTCCCTGCCAGTCATCATCCCCACCAGTCATTGTCCCCACCAGTTGTCACTACCATTTGTTGTTCCTGCATTTGTTGTTCCTGTGTTCATTGTTCCCACATTCGTCATTCCCACCCACTCGTCATTCCCGCATTCATTGTCCCCTGCTGTTTGGCATCCTGGCAACTTGTTGCCTCCGCATTCATCGTTCATGCCCATTCATCGTTCCCGCATTTGTCATCCCCCGCTGTTTGGTGTCCTGGTGACTCATTGCCCCCACGTTTGTTGTTCATTTGCATTGTCCCCTGTTCATGGCTTCCATCCTCGTCAGCACCATCATCTCCCCCTATGAGCAGCGGCTCGCAGGCAGGGTGGTGGCACCATGTGATGTGGTGTTGGGCATGGCACAGTGGCATTGTTGTCAGCTGCTGTTGTTGTTGTGTTGTCACCCAGAAATGGACCCATTGCCACCCTGCGAGCAGAGGCTTGCAGCAGCAGTGTAGGGCTTCGGTAGGGTATGGTAATGGCAAGAAGTAAGATTCTAAAAAATAAGATAAATCAGTTAGTACAAAAAAAGAGAAATGAACAACATACCTCTGGGCCCAAATGACAACTAGTGTCATGTCATTTGGGCCCCCTGTCTGTCCTGTCAGCTGTGGTGGAGTTGTTGAGGTAGGCACAGTAGGTGTTGTGTTGTGGGTGGGTGGACAGAAGCCTTGTGGGTCATTGGTGGTCATGGGAACTATTTGGCAAAGTGGTGCCACTTTGTTTTTTTGGCAGTGCACATGACCAACAGGTCCATGTGCAGCCACAGGCTATATAATCCCCCACCAAACAAATACTTTTTCCCTGGGCATGTCCCATTTCATTATATAATGGTAGAAATAGAAAATATTAATAGTGTTGAAGGGTCCAGTCCATAGGACCGAAAAAAAGACCGAAATTGGACTGAATTGGACCAGAAAAGACCGGACCAGTGGTATATTTATGGACCGGTCTTTTGCAGTTCAGTTAGCAGTCTTTCCATTTTGAAAAATGTTGTAAAACCGAAGAAAACCAGTCTAAAGCGGTTAGGACCGGTTTTATCGTGGGAACATATACTGGACCATGTTCCCACATGAAATCCGGTAAATTCGACCTCTGGTTCATAAAAAATGGTTAAGAATTGAGCAAGATATAACCAAATCTATTTTTGTATGAGTATTTTGTTGTATCAGATTGATTTTCATTTCATCTTACTCATATGTTGATCATTTGCTTGATTCTATTAATGATCATAGGACTAACATGTATAATAATACTTCCACCATTTGTCAATGCATGCTATGCATCACATAATTTATGGTTGTCACATTACATTTCTTGGTGTTCATTCAGTAGATGTATTTTTATATTGATCATAGCCAAGTCAAATCTTGATGAAATGTCTTAAAAGTTAGACCGAATGATGGGGAATTACAATGTCTATCCATCTGTACAGTGGTTATAAGGTCCGGGTAATATTTGCTAAGATACATATGGGTTATATTAATACGACAAATTTCACAACAAACATCAGTCTGAACCAGTCTTAACTGGTCTTTTTCAGTCTTTTAACTAGAAAGGACCAGTCCTAGGTGGTCCAGTTCAGTTCTAGCAGTATCTGGGTCGGTCCTGGACTGGTTTAGATTGCGGTCTTTACGTTTTTGGGTCAAAAAACCGAACTGGACTGGACCCTTAAACACTATTATATTAATAGTATCTACATTAATTTATTGTCTTGTAGTGACTGTTTTTTGGAGTACACTTTAATATTTTATATACTGTAAGAAGAGTCTTCAAAGATTTTCGAAACAACCAACAACTGGAATGACCCCAAATATGGGCAACCACAACCAAAAAAAAAGACTGGACCGAGGTTCAGTCCAGTTCGGTCATATGGTTATTTTTGGTCCTATAGACTGGACCTTGAAACACTACATCGGATGGCAGTCGAGAAATCATGAAAAGGTGTTGTACCTTGTTTCAAGTTTTGGACCTTTCATCCCAACTCCTTCTCCCAACCCGGGGTGAGCCAGTGTGCTCTGACTTTGGACATGAATTCCGCAAAAGACAAAGATTCATAGTACTCCTGAGAAGTTTGAAACCAATCACTAAAAAGAGGATCCTCAAAGGCATATGCAATTTGGGTGACATAATCTTTGCCACTTAGGTTTTCCCTGTTTGCGAGGTATCCACATGCGAAATGCTCAAAGCGATGAAGCAGTTTGGGCATCATTGTTCCTGCAGTGATGGTAGGCCATTTTCCATTGTTCAGTATGAGAGTAGCAGTACCCAAGTTGGACATGGCATGGAGGTGGCTATAAGCATGCAAATATTCTCCAGAAGTAGATGACAAAGATGACAATCTGCAGTGATGGGCATGCAACATGGCAGTGTCCGCTTGTGGGACAGGGAGAGCAGGTGACTGAGATTCACTGCAAGTACAAAAAGTGACAGCTGAACCAACAGTCAAAGCAGTGGGAGGGGCAGTTATAAGCTGCACCTTACTTCAAGTTGTGTGGGAGCTCAGAGCAGTCAAAGGGGCAGTAGCAAGCTGTGCCTTACTTCGAGTTGTGAGGGAGCTCAGAACAGAAGGCAGTCAAGACAGTTTGTGTCAAAGTCAAAGTCACTCATCTAAGTAAATGATAGCAAAGTGAGATCCAATCAACAATGCTGTGTTTGAAGTGAAAAAAAAAGTGGAAACCTGTCCTCAAATGGAAGACAAGAAACACTAGAAAAGGGAAAAGGTGGAATATTATGACTCACTTCAATCACTCGAGGTGACAAGACACAGCGTAATATTCTTGAGAGCAAGTAAGGTAGTTAACTAGTTGTAGATGGGATGGTAAAAGATAAGGAAGGAAGGCAGGTTTTTTTCTATAACAAACAAGTCACCAACATTGATGATGTAAGCCATGCTTACACAAGTGTGCTATTTTGGGCAAACTCAATCAACAAATGTTTTTACGAAAACATACTTCAGCTTGTCAGATGCCAACATCGGATCACAGAATTCTGCCATCAAAGGCATTACTTTTGCATGACATGGTGAAAGACTAGGTACTTTTTGACATGGGCTTGTCATTGCATCATCCTCACCTTTCATTGAGATAATTAGATTTTCTGGAAGCAATGAAGCCTATCTTTTGAACCATGTATGCCTGTGAGCCTGTCTCCTATAGGGAGACAGACAAGCACTGGAAAGAGGGAGGGCAGAGAGATAATGTTATATTAGCACTCACTTCTGATCACACAAGATGTAACAAGACACAGTGTGGTATTCTGAGAGTCTAGAGCTATCTTATCATGATACGAGGTGGTGGTCAGGTGAAGCCAGTGAGTAGCGAGGCAATAGGAAGGGGGCAATATGTAAGTATCCAAATATGTCATAATAGTCATGTGATGTAAGCTATGCTTACAATGCCATCAGTATAATTTTGTAGTCAATGTGGTGTAATTTAGTAATTAGTAAATTGTGGTGAAAATAAGTACAATGCGCTGTTGCGAACAATGTTCCTGGAAAGCTGACACACTGGGTGACTTCCCGTAAGGATCTAGAAATATTTAGGAACTTGAAACAGTGCACTCCAGAGTTGAAAATAATTTGAATTTTACATTTTCTAGATTTTCCTAACCCGTAAGCCATTTCTGCCATCATATTGGTAGATTTGGGTCAGATCCTAAGTAAGATCTCTGCTATGCAAGTTGCATGACAATGTCCTCAAGCTATGAGTCCCTCTTCATAGAAAATCTGAACCATCTCAATGTCATTGATGATGAAGCCACTAGCCTATACTTAGTCATTATCCTTCTTGGCATCGTTGAGGCTCATGCAACTTGGGTGTGTTGCTGTAATGTTAATCAATTGTACCTCCGTTGACAAGACTTATTGCCAAATCCACGCATCAGAACTCCTTGGCAAGTCCTATATGCTGTGAGAAACAACCGTGCCCCATGTTCTCTCAGAGGAGTTCCAGGCATTTTTGAGCCTGAGTTATCTTCTGGTTGGTTCTCCATTGAGTGACAAAGAATGCAATAAAGAGCGACTGTAGTGATTGTATGGGGAAATGTATGAAGGGAGGACTAATGACCCAATGTTATGGAACTCTACCTAAAATAAGGATTCGGAGCACCAAACAGGGAGATCCCATCATTCCATTGCACAAAAACTGTCTGGAATGAACTACAGAGGGGTCCTGAGGGAGGTACAACAACTTTAGTACTATTAAGTTATTAGGTTATTTGGTCCGATCATCCAAATGACTATTTTGTTGTGAATGACTATTTTTCATAACCATTAACTATTTTTCCCAGATGTCATGCATCTTGCTGAGGAAATGTGAGTTTATGAGTTCTAGATATGTGTTGATGTGAACCATACCATTTTAGGTCAAGTCGCTCACTGTCCCTGACCATCCAATACCATGAAAAGCTACAGCGAGCATCGTCAAATTTTCCCCTTGCTTGAAATATACCATTTTAGGTCAAGTCGCCCACCGTCCCTGACCATCCAATACCATGAAAAGCTACAGTGAGTGTCGTCAAATTTTCCCCTCGCTTTCTGCCTTTTTGCCTCTCAACTGCCTTGCTAGCTTCTTAAAATGGTTCCCAATTGGGTGCAAAAAAGTTTGGACAACACGACAGAGAAGCAGTTGAAGATCTACAAAGAGGAATGGCTAGGTGAGTGCATGACATCCTCAGTTGCCAAATTTGAAGCTCATGGCATCATGGTTGGAACAGGCATGCCGACTGAGCTTGTAGAACATCCATTTTTGGGCCTAAAGAACGCAGGAAAATGGGTCAATCTCTTACAATATGAGCTCTTTCTCCATAACTCCATCGGGCAGTCCATTAGCAAGCCCAGGTGAGGATCACAGCAATGCTGGCACTGCAAATTTCACTAACTTTCTTCATTTTTAGCAGGATCTCACTGTTGATGCCTGCAGTTAAAATAGAACCCAATGCGGAGGTTCACTTACCTACTGTTTGACCCAGATGTACACATATTGAAACATTTCCGAACCAGCCATCAAATGCACATTGTAAATGCGCATGCAAAGTCATTGTCATCTCAGATGATAGTGAGCCCGAGAGCATCGTCCAAAGCAACAGGAAGCCCAAAATGTCTCACAAGCAGCCCACAAAGTGGCACACATCGAACCCAGACTCGGAAATCATCGACATCATTGATTCCCCTGACAACAAGACCAAATTGGTTCTCAAATCCAAGTTTCAGTCCACAGGAGGTGCAAAAACAGCCTCTGATGGGTTTCCAAAGGATCGGGAGGGACGATACATTGTCACCAGGAAGACCAAGGTAGATGCTGTCAAACTTCTTGATGCGGTCCCTCACTGCTGGCCTGTTCCTGAGGTGGACACTGCATATGTTCTTGATTTTGGGGATGATGCGAGGGTTTCAGGTTGGAACGATGGAGTTACAGTCACAAGAAAGCCAAGGGGGCTCGACTCATTCCTGAAAGTGGAGGTACATGGTTGTTTGTCAATTGCAACTAATAACTGAACATCAACTTGAATGCAGGATCAAGATTCGTGGGGAAGGGGCACAAATGGCAGTACCTCTCACGATGTAAAGCTCACACTTCTTGACAATCTCCCAGCTCGCCGTTCCATGCATGAGTGCAATGGAGCCCTTCGTTGTGAGATGTTTAGTACTAGATTCCTTGATGGGTATGAGCAGATTGATAGTGGTGACTTGAGCAAGATGGCAGATATATTTGAAGCAGAGCAGGCACAAAACCAGGCTAATGGAGATACTGTGCTTGGGATCACTGATGTGTATGCGCCGAATTCTCAGTAGTGTGTTCAATCATGACTGTGTCTGTATCAGATTCTATCAATTAATCCTTACGCTGAGATGCAAGAAGCAATGTGATGGTTTAGCCATCTTAAAGCCTCTCTGAAATGTGTGTGATCCCTTGAACCCATGCCCCAAACTGACATCTTGAGCACAGCCCCCATCCAAAGAGGGTAAGGCATATTTTGTGGGCTGCAGCAAGTGGACAATGGGAGGATAATGGGAACATATTTATGTGCCAATCCCATCGGCGGTTGATGAGGGCATCTTGTTCCAGCTGATAAATGGCCAGCCTGTCATGTCGCCTGATCTCGTTGTATATGAGAGGAGCTGCTCTACGTTTCTTCATCCTCGGCATGGAAAACAAAAACACTGTAGTCAGTAATCTGGGTTGGTTCATTTGATAACACCATTCTTGTGTTGACATCTGAGTCTGGACAGAACACATTCATTTTTGCCAGGGACATTCAGTATCTGGTCGATTGGTTCATTTTGAGTGCCCAGTGAAGAAGATTGTCTACACATCAAAAGATCCCCAGAATCCTAAAGTTGTAGTCATCTTTCAAGGTCGCCACTCGCACCCTCTGTGGCCCAACAGTAAGGAAATCAATCAACTTGGATAACATCCATCTAATCTTTCCATGGGCCAGCCTCCACAGCTCTTGCACTTCTTGGTTCATCCTTGAGTGCTAAGCATGAAGCCTTCCGAAATCAGAAGCTTCTTCAAGGGAAAATCCAAGAGAAAAAGGATGAGAAGGTAGCCGCCAGATATCAATGGCAAGGTGAATACGGACTCAGACCCACAATCAACTAATGAGCTGAATGTGTTGAACAGGGATTGTGGATCAGTATGAACAGGACCAGAAACTGTCACCCGATGAACGGTACATCTGGCATCTTCATATGGAAGGTGATATCAAGCTTGCTGTGACCATGAATCCAACTCTTGCAGCTTTAATTCATACAGCACAATATCTTGTTGGGGACTACACCTTCAAGCAAGTCAACGGTGAATTAGATGAGTGCGAATTTGTTATCTGGCATGCCAAAATGAATGAGCGTGAGTTGAGGATCATAATCTCAATCGACGGTGATGATGCTCAACCCGGAAACCCAAACAAAACAAAATGGCTTTGGATGGTATAACACGAGTCAGAGGAAGGATGTGAGGCCCTCTAGACATCACCTGTCAGATCAACCGTCAAATAGTCATAAAACAACTGCTTGTCAAAGCAGTTCAAAGCTAAAAGAATGTGTTTTGAGGAGTTGTGATGATTTTCGAGACGTTGCAATGATTTTCAAGGAGTCGCGATGATTTTCGAGATGTCGCAATATTTTTTGAAGAAGTTTCGAGGAATTTCGAGTGCACAAATATATTCAGATGCAAGATCGGGGGACTAGATGAGTAGTAGAAGCAAAGCAAAGGTGAATCAAGGGAAACAAGAGTGAAAATAGTGTAATGAATTTCAAGGAATTTCAAGGAAGTTTAGCATAAAACACCAAACTTCGGACTGAATAAGACTAAACTGTACTCTCAAATCACTGTGATCTGGGAGGAAGATGATGACTTTCTTGTTTTTCTTTGTATCTAGTACATCTTTTTATATAAAATAAAGAAAGTACCTAAAAAGGCTAGAGAACATGAGGCAAACATGTGGAAAACTCGAGGCAAAAGACAATATAAGTATATCAGAACAATAAAGTGATCCTAGAAAGGGTGAATATAACACATGATGAAGAAATAATAATAAAGAATAGCTAAAACCGGACTGTCCTTGTTATAAATTGAATAAAAGATCGGAAACTGCTTCGAGCAGATTGTATGCATGCACATGCAGTCGAAATGTGTTTGATATACTCGATATAGTGTCCCATGTGTCCAGCATGCATCCAAAGATCGTTTGAACAGGAAATACTGTGTCCGACAATGTTTTTCGAGGTTCGATGTTTTTCAAAGATTTTCGAAGATTCTTCGGACTTTGTTCATGGCCCGATATCGGTGCGATATTGTTTGACAATGGTAGGGGATATGTCTGGCATGTGTGCGATGATTATTTGGATAGCAATATAGTGTCCGATGTCAATTTTTGATGTTCAATGATTTTTGAAGTCAGTTGAGGAAATATTGGGCTTGCTTGAAGGCCAATATTGCTGCGATATTGCTTGAAATTGGTTCGGAACTCATCAACGATGTTCCAAGTGTATATCCTGAGCTGTCTGAAGGTCGGGGGAATTGTATTATGGTGGCCAAAGGCATACAAAGAATTTCGAAGCATTCTTGTGACTTTGTAGAGCTTTGTAGGGCTTTGGAGGGTTTCGTAGAGCTTCGGAGAGGTTCATATGGGTTCATAGAGCTTCGACAATGATCACAGATGTGTTTTCCAAGCTTGAATGACAAGGTGGACCTATCAATGGATTGCTGATTTTCAAATCAGGTGTTACAATTGCACGGCTATACTGCAATTCTGCCACCCATGAGGCATTTGGTTACACTTTCGAAGCTCTTTTCACTTCCATCAAAAAATTGACACATCGACAGGTAAAATTCAAGGTCTTTGATAAATCGGGTCACCTCCTTGCCATTCTCCTTGACATGGAGGCTGCCCAAGTCCAAGGTCTTGGAGATGCAGTTGTTCGATTGTGCATGAATAACCCAGCAACAAGCGGAATCCATGAAACTGATCCCGATGTTCTTGTTCAGTTTTTCATCAAGCTCTGCACAGTACACTTTGAAAGGCAAGTCCATGTCCTGACTATGTTGACTTTATCTTAATTGCCATGACACAGACGGACCGATGAGCTGGTCGGGGCGCTTGGCAGAAATACCATTCAGTATCTCAACAAATTTCGGGCACTCTCATCACCTGAGGATATTGCTGCGTGGCATGCCTTCTGCAAAAACCATCCAAGTGAGAAGCTGACAAGTATGTTCATCATGTCAGAAGATACTTTAGCAATCATGATCTCACTCAAAATATCTCTGCAGACTGGTATGCCCACAAGATCAGATATCCATGGTTACTACCAGGTTTCAACAAATACCTCTCAGGGATGCCCAACAATTTTTGGGATAGAACACCTCATCACACAAACCTTGTAGAAACGGCACATGCTGGGACTAATTGGAGCACACAAATCAATCTCCGGCCACTTGAGGCCATTCAACAGTGTGTGGCAAGAACCACCTACATATGCTAAATATCCTGAAACATCCGATAGGGCAAGAACCCTTGATGCTTCAGTAGCTGCATCAATTACAGCAGCGAAACAAACATATATTTTTTGTAATCCTCACAATGGCCAGATTGACCGAATGACTCATTCGATTACCTGCCAACAAAGAATGCTCATCAATGTGCAACTCACCAAGACCTTGATGACAACATCGATGATGTTTGAGAATGTATCACTAATGCCTCACAGGTTCAAAGGGAACTGCGAGCACAACTGAAAGACCTAACAGAGCAGAAGAAAGAGGCCAGTCGAACACCACAGCATAATCGATCCACATCAAAGTTTGACGATGTGAAGATACCGCCAATTCACGGTCTGAATGTTGTGCTGGGAGTGGCACCGGGTGTGAGAGTTACTATGATGCTTGACACAACTAACTACTGACATGCAACGTACTAGCCACCAGCCCTGCCCCCACCAGTTCAAGCTTGCATGCCGGAGAATATGATCCCAAAGCCTCGTTCACACCTGGTGACCTTGATTGGGAAGGCATTGTGCAAATGCACGTCAATCAAAACTGCGATGGAGGGCCAGCACAGCTCAGTTCGGGGCCACAGCTGGACATGCACCTTGTTCCACTCCCATCCACAGTCCCCTCCAATGCCCCACCTCGTCAACAGATCCAGCACCCCTTTTCCACCATGATCCCACCCCCAGCCTTGACACCTCACGATCCTCCAATCCAACAAGCAGATGGTTTTGGCCCTCCCATGTTCCCTGGACAAGATCACAGCTTGAACATGACCGATTTTCCTGGTTGGCACCCTGGATATGACCTGCCTATGATGGATCTGGACCTCTTGGCTGTTGAATTGGAGCAGATCTACCTGCCTACCTACCAGTAGTAGTGATGATTTGGACAAGACTAGAAGTACAACTTCAAATAGGCTTACTGTGGTTGAAAATCATCTTACTCATTTGTAAATGAGTAAGTTCAGCTTCGGCGGTTGATTGAACATGCATGTGGTGTGGGAATGAAGTGTTTCAGCCAGTGGGGGGCCCGCCTCCTGCCTACCCCAGAACTACTAGCACTTTCCCTAACTTGACCAGGTCCTGACAAAGGCTGAGCCAATCATAGCCCCCAATATTAGGGTTAAAAGCCTTGTGAACTGCAGAGCGCCGATCTCAGCACTTTAGTTTCCTACAGTTCACCCCTTGTGTCCCAGCTAGCTGGTGAGAGGCCGTTGCTGGAGACTGGTGTCAAGTAGCATCTTGGGAGTCTCTTCCAGCCGCATCCGGGAGCTTGTCACTGGAGCATGGTGCTGGCAGATGACTGAAAAAGAGTGACTGTGATACTGTGACCTGTGAATGCAGGAGGCAACCAAAACATTGAATGTTACAAATAGACCCACAGAATGGCTTATTCATTGATTGCGTGAGAAGAATGACGATTGTTTGTTTTACAAATGACTCCTAACAACCAATCACCATTTGACACGTCAACATGTATTGGGTATTTTGAATCTGAAATTTTCTCGGTCTGCAAAACCCAGTGGGGATAGAGCCAATCAGGAATGTCCTGTCCTGGTCACAACTTGGTCACAACAACAGGAAGATAGTTATTCGAGATGGAAGAGGCATTGCATTGGTCTAGGTAGTTATTTGCACCTCCAGCCCAAATAACTGAATAACTGAATATTACTAGTCTCCCATAGTCAGACTATAAATTTGTATCTTTTTTGGTGGGGAGGAGGACGATACTCATATATAGTCTGATTTCACGTGTGCCCTTGATACCATTGATCAGGATTTCAATCATGTGAATGTAAAAAATCTCCTTTAAAGGAGATTATTGGTAAGCATGACATCATATGAGGTAATGAGCAGCTGAGCTGTGAGCGATGCAGAGCAAATTCAGAGTATCGACAACACCCAATGCATGTCCAGTAACTCCCAGAAACCAAGTGTCTACTCCCTTATCTCCATTTTCATCCTGCTATCAATCAGCGGCACCTTTCTCTCCCCTGATATGCTCTCAGACACCTTTTCCTCAGATTCCCTTTGCATCGCCGAGTCTCCCAAGTCATGCTCCCACTCAGATGGGAAAATGAAAGCGAGCAGATGAAAAAGAGAATGAACTTCCCCAACACTTCAATACTATGGCAGGCTCAATGTCAACATCAAAGAAACCAAAATACTCAGCTCGACGAAATAACCAGCAAAAACTGGAAGATGTCTTTGAGGCTATTGAAGATGCAAACTGGGTGCTTGGGGAATTTCTGTATCATGTATTCTGGCTGAAAGATGATGATGGTGGCAAGAGGCACCGGAGCAAACGACATGCAAAGTTTGCATCGTCGTTTTTACAGGGCATGACTCGATACACACCTGCTATGATCATTGATGCTTGGTTTCAGGACCCTGATGGCTGTATCTCATCCAGTTCAGCAGAAGGGCACCTCATGTACTCTATGAAAATTCCATACACCGAGATTCAATCCATTTGGCCAGCATTTGCTGGAAAATATATGCTGCCAAGTGCAAGAGTGGGATCCCTCAATATTGCATGGATGACAAGCATGAGAAAAATAAAAAAACCTGTTTTCCTTGTCCCAGTTGCCATAGTTGCTACTACATCATATCCATCCAAAGAGAAACAGAGTCCATCCAATTGGTAGTCATGAGGTTCAATGGGTGGGACACAACTTGAAAGCATTTGTCAAACAAGATTGCAGCCAGCTGGTGTATTGTAGACAGCATTGTGAGGTCGAGGTTGAGAGGTTGAAAGAGTGTTAGATGAATCCATATATTCGAGAACTTAAATAGATGAGTGTATTGGATTATAGCAGTTCCATAATGTTAATATGACAAGGTCGTAGCAGCGGTGACGCGTCAATTAACAGCCGTGTCGTGTTTGTTTGTAGTGCACGTGATGTTTGTTGATTTAGCCGAAATGTTGATCAACGGTATCGACCCCGCACGTAAAAACAGACTAGAATATTACTAAAGTTGATAGTACTCGTCCTGAGGCCTTTGTAAATCACAAAGGTCAATTTTCAGGAACGGTAATATAACGCGTCCTGATTTGGATTCGGCATCTCGGCTGATGGTCATTTAGGGGGTTGAAATCTCTAGATTTTTCGGCTCGATATTGATGTTTGTGGGCTCGAGTCCGCATTTGGCCTCGTTAGTTGTAGTGTACAATATTCCATATTAGATGCCCCTAAAATCCTTCAATCCCAGAGCCAGTTACTGATCTTGTTTATCTTGATGCAACGGGGTCTTCTCAGCTTTTCTTGACCATGGTTCATTCATTCTTGGGCTTTGTTCTGCCTTGAACTCAGGGTCACCTCTTTGCTGTCTTTCTACCCTTACAACATCATACTATAAC
The DNA here is from genome assembly GCA_026075535.2 of Tricholoma matsutake. Classification (NCBI taxonomy): domain Eukaryota; kingdom Fungi; phylum Basidiomycota; class Agaricomycetes; order Agaricales; family Tricholomataceae; genus Tricholoma; species Tricholoma matsutake. The sequence goes on along the minus strand of AP026543.1, from coordinate 5,976,617 downwards.
TCTTGAATACCTTTGGACATTCTCACTCAAGATTTCTGGAGCTACTACACATGTTTGTGTCTCGACGCGACGCGATGTTTTCACTTGCACAGCCACTTTGATTTTCAAAATCTTCGGACTATCATATCTGTTGTGGGTTCATTTTCTATCATCTCTTTTGGACTCTAATTAACTTGACCATGCTTCCTTTCCTGTCATGATCAATCGCCATACTTGCTCTTTCATTCTGGAATTTTTATGCATCTAGGTAGTAGGTCCCACCACAAATACTAGTACATCCATTGCTTATCTCTTTCTTTCTTTCAAATAATCTACTGAAGGCTCTCTACAATCTGCTAAGTCCTAAGACTTTTGATGCAGCCTTTATTCTCCTATTGCAACTTTTATATTTTGCATTTTTTTAACTTCCTTGTTACATAATTCATCTAATACTTGTTTGTAATTCTTGAAATTAATTATCCTTAAAATGGCTCTTGGGATACCCAATTCCCATAGGATTTCATGCATCTCCAGATGTTGTGTGATTGATTTACACTTTACTATTCCAATTGTGTGGCTTAGAAAAGCTAAAATAATTCAGGGAAATCCTGGTGCATACAAGAGGCCCAAATCCATGTTTACACATGTGGTAGCTAATTAATTGCCAAGATGCACAGGGACTGTGAGGGAATAAACAGAAAATCTTCTTCCTTCCCTTTTTGTATTTTTCCTTTTTGGGAATTTATTTTCTAATTAATTATATCATCCCAACAAACATCAATATCGAGCCGATCCTTACGGGAAGTCACCCACTGTCACACTGCACATGATGTTTTCTACCTTATTTATTTCTGTTTGCCACGACCTTTTTAAAGGGCGACTAAGCCCACTCTATCACCCCAGATATGTTGTGATCATGAACTACAAAGAGAACAATAAGACGGGGAATCCGGTTGTGAGTTTCTGTTCCAAACTCTCTAAATGTGGTCTTGACGCGATCATCACTATAGCCTATCTCTGTAAAGCCAGAGCCACGAGAAATCGTAATGGCACCACTAGCGCCGTCCAATTCTGACGCCCAAGGCAATAATAACGCGTCAGCTACTGTGAAAGCCGAGCCCAACGATGTCGCTCGGCTTGTACGTGTTTTCCGTTTTGTATGCGTCGTACTTTCCCTGACTCTGTACAGTACCTTGAGAGAAGTCTTCCCGTCCTTGCTTATATGCAAAACATGGTTCCGCCTGAGCCTCTGCCATGTCCCTCGCAACACATCCCTCCCCCGACGACCCCAAAATGGGAAGACGTGACTATGGGAGACCCGAAAATTGCCACAGCGCCTGAAACACCTAAGCAAGCATTGTACACAGTGTATAGTTGTGCAGCTGAAATTACATACGTTCCCGAGAATGCATTGAAAGAGGGTCTCAGCATGGTTGACACAATCAAAAATAGTCTGAAGACGTTGAAGCTAGGAAGCAAACTGCGGCAAGACGTTTGGTCACGAGAGATTGAAAGGTGCGCTTTTCGTTACTAGATGACGACGCGCTTTTATTCCCTTCATAGCCTCCAAAGCCAAGGCGCGCCGACAACACTCATTGCTGTATGCGGTGGTATGTGGGCCACTTTCCGCATCGATCTATCTCGTGAATTGGTCCGTTTCTAGCGACTGGTGCCGGGAAATCGTCTATTCTCAATGCTATCCTCGATGGTAAAGCTCAGCTGCGGTGCAATGGCTTATTGCCGTGCTAATCAGAGACCCCCAGATAACATTGTTCCCACAAATGGGATGCGGGGTACATTGAAAATCTTATATTGACTATCTCAGACTCATGCTTCCGCTTCTCCAGCATGTACTGCTGTTGTAACCGAGTTGGCATATCACAACAAGCAGACAATCGACGCCGACGTATCCTTTCTGTCAGAAGCCGAATGGCGGGCGGAGTTGGATGTCCTTCTCCATGACCTAGTGGATGAGGATGGAAATATCAAGCGCAACACAGACCTTAAAAGTGATGCAGGCGTTGCATGGCAAAAAGTATGTTCTGCATATGGTATTCTCGAAGCAACATTACAGACATATTTTAGGTGCACGCGGTTTATCCATCAATTTTGCAGGAGCAGCTTGTGACTATGACTGTCGACCAGATTATTGCTCGAGATCCTAGTCAGTCGTGTCCACCCGTCAGAAATATTTGCCGCTCATGGTATCGAGACAGAAATTGCAAAAATTCTTGGAGCCACAAAGAGTATTATTGCTCGAGATTCAAAGGTCTTCGCCAAGGAAATCAGCAAATACATAGATTCCAAAAATCAAAAACGTGGTGGCAAGAAAGATAAAAAACCAAAGGAAAAAAGTCTTATGGATAAAGTCAGGGAGGCTGCCGGTACGAACAAGAGCAAAGAGAAGATGGATGGCGCCGATAGTCCAGCCTTATGGCCACTCATCCGCCAAGTCAATGTTCGCTGTTCTTCGGCTGCTTTGTCTACCGGTGCCATTTTGGTTGATCTTCCAGGTATGTGACGAAGTTTCTTGCGTGACTTTGCTCAGTACGAAATAGGTGTGGCGGATGCTAATGCCGCTAGAAATAACATCGCCAAGGATTATATGAAAAAGTGTGATTGTATATGGATCTTGGCTCCTATCACTAGGGCTGTGGATGATAAGACGGCCAGAGGTAATTATTCATCCCATCTTGAACACTGTCACTTGAGCACAAGTTGTTGCAGATCTACTCGGGGACGCTTTTAAGATGCAATTGATGAGTAAGTCATTCGTTTCTAATGTGTATTGGGATTGACATGCGCTGTTCCTCTAGTGGGTAAGCACATCTCACTCATATGCTGATCAGCAGGAGTAATTCTCAAATAACATTGATCATGCTGCAGACGGAAAGTAAGGCTCGTGATTTTCCTGACAAAACCGATTGATTGACGATTCCTCGATCTTCAGTTATGATGACCACGCTATCACTTTCATTGGTATCTGGAGCAGTTCGTAACTTGCTATGTTGGTTAATGCATATTGCAGCGAGCAAGTGCGATGATATCTCATGTACAGAGGTTATACCAGCCCTCAATCTTGAAGACGATCCCCAGTTAGAGGAGATAGAAAGTCGGATCGATCAATATAACGAAGAGACATCAGAATGGAAGAAGAGAAAGTCCGAAGCCGAGAAAGCAGCGAAAGGTTTTGTCACCTTTCCACTAATTGATTCTATTCCTGTGCTAATGTTACATTAGCTATCAATACAGAGTTGGAAGTTGTTTGCGAATATCAACACGAGTACGAAGAGCACCTTCAAGCGTTGAAAGACAACAAGCCTTTCACACCTACGCTGACCGGAAAGGCCGCGAAAACGATGGTGACTAAAGGCAAGAAAAGAAAGAATTCAAGTGGAGGCAAGAAAGGTTCGCCAAAGAAGCATCGCAGTAGCCCCGATGACGATGAAGACGAGTCTATGGAATCTGACTCCAACTCTGACTCCGATAGCGATTCAGGCAGTGATAGTGATTTTGCCAGCGACAAAGGTTCGGATGATGAGCAGAGTGACGACGAATCGAAATCCGGGTCAGACTCCGAGGAAAACGATGCAGGGGGCAATGATCAGGCCGAAGTGACCGAAGACGATTTAGAAGAGAGGATCAAGGAGGCCAAAGAAGCTGTCAAATCTGGCCGCAATCGTCTCTCCGAAGCACGCAAGCAGAAGAAGGAAGCAGTCGGTTACCTCTCCACACTGAAGAAACATATTACCAAGGCACAGAAGGAGAAGAACGCATTTTGTTCTTTAAAGCGGTCAGAGGTATATAACACCTACTATTTTGTGGATCCGCATAGGCATAAGGTATTCTGTCACAGTTTTCTCGTGATGTCCTCAAGGAGGACTTTAGAGTGGGTTTGAAAGACTTGGACGGTATGTGTTGTATTCCTGCCCTTCTCACTTCAGTAACTATCTTTGCAAACTTTTAACTTGTAGATGCAGCCGCCGAAGAACGCAATCCAGATGGCTTCAACCCCAATGTCAATCTCCGAGGTGCGCATCGCTTAAGTTTATTGGGTGGTGGTTGTTTACTTGGGTTGCTCTGAGTTTTGTAGATTATGATGCAATCGACCTCCCTGTTTTCACTTGTTCTAGCCGAGACTACGTAAGGCTCAAGTGTAAGCTTTGCGGCTGCTGCCTCCCATCAACGAGATTCTTATACTATGAGTAGGTCAAGTTAAAGGTGACGGCGAGCCTTCCTGTTTCTCCAATGTCAAGGATACTGGCATCCCAGATCTTCAACAATGGTGCCATCAATTGACTATCTCATCACGCGAACGTGCCGCGAGGAACTTTTTGGCCCATCTCAAGACGTTTGGCAACTCTGTAAAATCTTACGTTGAAGGAATTGGTGATGTTACTGCGGCTGATCGCGAAACCCTGCGTGAAAAATGGGAATCTTCCAATCTTCGTGACGGGAACGATGGAGAATCAGCGAACGGATGGGGGATGACTGACTTCGGTGGCGACTCATTTGACGCCATTTTTGGCGGCTTAGGCGGTGACCTCAGTGCGGAGTTGTATGCTCTGAACAAACCAGCTCCGAAGGTCGACCCATATGGTCAGCCTGTCGGAATTGCCCCTCGCCTTGCATTGGTTAGCATCTCACTCGATAGGTGAAGTTGAAGTTCACATTAGGTGCTCTTAGGAATTTGGCAAATTGGTCGACAAATGCGTCACAGATCTGCAAGAAAACTTCAAGGAGGGGCTGGAAGACAAATGCAGAGTTGGTGCGACTAATGTACGTTAACCAGATATCTCATCGCGGAAGTACTGCATTTATACAATTCGCTAGGCTGCAGATGTTGCAGTTCCGACCTCTGACGAATTCGCAGCGTCCATGCACTGGGCTACGTATCGAGCCAGTGAGCGCGACTCCTCGCTGGTATCTGGCCGTCTTATTTAATATCTACTTACAGCTCTTCGCCGTCATGGATCATGGCGCCGAGATCTCAATGTCGAGTTGATAGCACCTTTTACTCGAAACATCGCGCATTCTTGGAGCAAAGTCTTTGAGTCAGACCTCTTCGCACCCTTCGAACTTGCCGTCAAAAGTTGCATCAATAAATTACTTAAAGAGGTCGAGGACTCTGCTGCGGTTGGCTTAAAGGATCGTACGAAACTACAAGGCGAATTATGCGTCGAAGAAGCGCGCGTAGCGCTTCAGAAGACGATGTCAGCTGTTAAAGAGACGATGAATAATCAGCGGAAAGAAGTTTCGAGGTGCATGGCACCTCATGTTCAAGCGCAACTCGTCGAAGGCTATGATCGAGCCATGGAAGAGAGGGGGACAGGGAGTGTTGCGCGTCAAAAGGTATGCATGACTGAGATCGGGGACATCGCTAACCGGTATATCAATTTCAGGCGCTGTTCCGCAATTTTGTAGCACAAAGCAAAGATAACATCTTCGATGATGGGGCGGATGTCCTTATGGAACGGCTGACGAAGGTTGCAGAAGCTGTTGGAGAAGCACTCGACGAGGCGCTTGGCGCACTTGCCCAGAAGGTATGTCCGCCATGGGATAAATAACAAGGCTCAGTGTAAGGATCTTATGAAACCTTGTATTTTAGGTTGAAGTCAGCTTGTCCGTTCTCTGGGAGGGTACACGTGATGATCCCACTCAAGTCAGGGCCCGAAAGACGGTGGTTGACGTTGTTGCGGATATCCTTGGTCAAATTCTAATGTGGACCCAAGCAGAGAAGAGCCGGAATTCCAACGTGGAAGAGTCTGACAATGCTATGGTAACGTAACGACGATTGATTCATGCTGCATTATTGTCACTGAGTTCTTTCGTCTTGTTTATTTCGTTATCTTTCAATTTAATTATTTACAATCCTCTTTGTTACAGATACATAGAAATTTGCATAAACTTGTCGCATAACTTCTCTGTTCTGATCAAAGGCAGGGAAAAGGAAGCTGGAATACTGTACAAACGGGTAAACAAACGATATCAGAACTCCACAATTCCGAGTCTATACGTTCTATATATTGTCGTGACTCGTATAGCAATTTTGACTGACGAAACATAATAAATCGTTGCAATGCGCCAAACTATGCTGGTGCCCAAGATTGATCAGACCCTATAAATGGGCCTTCCTTTCCTATCAACCTCTACGCCCGTGGCCGCGTCGGCGTACCGTGGTCGACGAGACCATCCAAGGAAACCCCATGATCCCTTGTTTGACTTATATTTGAAGGGCCCTCGAGGCGCCAATCCGAAAAAACGTCGTACGCGCTCGCCGAATGAGACATCATAATATGGATGGCCGCCATGATGATAGCTGCTGTGATGAGTGCTTGGTTGCTGGAGATTCATTTCAGACATTGCCTGCTAGCCGATCAAGCTACATACCATCATGACCGGAGCGGTGGTGACCACCCGAGGAGGTTGACGGTGGTGATGGTGGTGGTGCCTGTGCCGGCTGCTGCTACGACGGCTAGAGTGAGATGGAGCGTAACTATAAATTACGCCCGGATTAGGAGGTTGTGGGTAGTAATCGCCTGGTGAGGAATATTGTGTTGGGTAGTAACCATGTCCATGAGAGCTATGACCATGAGAGCTGGATGTATAAACGACGGGGGGAGCGTGATGTGAATAATGGGAGCCTTGAGAAGGGTAGTAGGTTGGCATTGTTCAAGTAACGCTGCGATGGAGCGATACACTTATCAAACTTGTTGATGGCTGTGCAAGTCTAAACATAACAATCTACTACGTTACATGTTACATGCATTAGCTACGCTTCCCCCACCTGCATCGTGGAGGTTATTCCATGTCCTTGAAATCTCCCTCATCCAAGTCATGGGGCTACGGTACGGAAGAGGATGACAAACTGAAGGACATGCATCATAAACAAACCACGTACTTCTTTTGGTTCCTCATCTTCTCCATACTGCATTGTATAGTCAATGTGGCTTATGACAGTCTCTAACGAATCCACTTTGGTAAGGTCCAACGGCAGGAACGACACGAGTGGATGATCCTCAATCTATCGTTGGGCGAGTTTGTTATTAGCAAAAACATGTTTAGTCCTCGGACTGACGCGGCAACTAGTGCAACGTCAACTTGCGAAAGGAACACACCAATTGCACAATTGCTTGATTTAGAGCGTGAAATCGGGGATTGGACGGATTAGGGTCCCCACCCCGCGCCGAGGCAAGCAATAAAGGATCTGGATCTAGATACCTGAAGCATGTTTCAAAACATAGATCAAGACATGGTAGCTGGATAGAAATGGAAAATAGAACTCCGAGTGAAGTTAAAGATGAAATCAAAGACCGGGATAATGGCTTGGAGCACGAGACACGAAACAGGTGCAACGGAAAAGGTTGGGTCCAATCGAGCCGGAAGACATACCGTGCGATGTTCTTGCGGCCACGTACACCATTTCTTGCTCCACCTGCAGGCTCGTCGGTATTGGATGTTACTAGATCCATTTTTGACATGACATTGATCCATGGGATCTCAAGGTTAACCATCGCAGACATCGCCGACAAGACGCCGCTGCAAAAAGTGTAGGATGGCAGTTGAATTGTATGACCTCAGGCATACCTGAAAAACTTATATCTATCTTCCATGAATTGTGACTCGATAAGGTACACTGCGCATGTCCGGATACCCAGTCTGGAGAGATTTTTCACAAGCGTCGGTAAAAATGGATGGTGGGTGTACAACTCAATTTGACCTTTTTGACTCAATGTGAAGTACGGACTTCGAAGAATAAACCAAGCATACCTGGACAGTCAAAAATGAGGTAATCATCCTCAAATCCGCCTAGTTCCTCCTCAAGCCAATCCATGTTTTGCAGCAGATACCTATCTCCCAGGCAAGCGTGACTAAAGACTATATGAACGATCATCACTAACCACTCACTCACTCGAAGCAGTACACAAGACCACCGTTTGGACCATAACCTAACTCGCCCATCACATCATCCAGGCTGACAAGATCCTTGATATCGATTACAGGTTCGTATTCGAAACTGGTTGGTGAAGCTGCAGGGTCAAGATTCACCAGGTGAGCGGTTCGACGAGATGTTCGGAGATGGGTAAGAAAGGAAGCAGTAAACGTGGTTTTACCAGCGCCAGCTGGGCCAGTCACTAGAACGGCGTAACGCATCGGTGCGCTAGTGTCAAGAAGCTGTTCATCGCGTTGAGATCATAGTTTTACTTTGATTCCCACGCTTGATTCCTCCACACCTCCTGACCACTCACTGGCAGTACAACTAGCTCCCGGACACATTTTCTATGTCGAGACCACCCATAAATCCAGATAAGAGCGTTTCAGGGATCGCCCTCGACCCGCAAACTCTGGAGCGTGTGATTCCGGAGTCCAGACGGCCAGACGGATCGTAAGTCAGTTCTGTCTAATCTGCATATCAAGCTCTGCCATTCTAAGTATAACCTGCAAAGTGTCCGAAAGCAGATCAAAATTCGCCCTGGTTTCACTCCTCAAGAGGATGTCCGACGTTTCAGAGGTACGAAGCAAGCGCAGATGGATGCCAATACCCTACCCAAAGGACATATCATTGGCTGGGCACCGCCAAGTGCTGAATCTGCATCAGCTGCGAAGCCATTGAGTAAAAGTGCGAAGAAGAACGCGAAGCGGAGAGAAAAGAAAGCCGAGAAGAAGGAAGTGCCCGAGGACTGGGAAGAGGAGGAAGAGGGTGATGGGAGTATTCCTTCGACTGTCAAAGGCGTCCGGGCGAATGGGAGTGCCCCGTCTACGAAGGAAAACGTAGGATCTGACCACAAACAGGATACTCCTAATTGGGCCGCAGCACCGGATACAGAATGCGACCCAACAACAGTGGGATCGAGTGAGGACAAATTGGCATCGGCAGTTAAGAAGTTGGCTCTATAGTGGGTAAGGGAGAGTATGTATATAAGTAAGTTGGTATTATAATGTATAGCAGTGTAAGTTGAGGGTAAAATACTGGTTGGTATACAGGGTATGATACAATCTCATGTCTATTGTGATCGGGGAAGTTGCCTCATTTGGAATATTCGACAGTATCGGCTTGAAGTGTCGAATCGGTATGCCGAGTGATGGACAGAGCGTCAGGTGTGGGCTTGGGTCGAATTTCCATAGCTATAATGATGACAAGGACGAAGGCCGACAGGGTCACTAGGTATAACTTCTTGTCAGCTTCTACATAATGCAGTCAAACAGTCATGCGATACTTGCCGACAGCTTTCCGCATATTGTCCCATTTGTTCTCTTCGACATCAGTTCGAAGATTGTTGATGCTCACAATAGCTTTATTAAGAAGCTCCTGTCATACAGAAAGTATCGTTGAAGGCTGAAAGTTGGGCATCTCCGTAGAAGAGACCGATACTCACCTCAATGGCGATATCTTGTTGCTTCATGTCGGACCTAGCCTCGTTTTTTCTGCTATCAAGCTCCATTTGGATCCTTAGCCAACAAGTTATGATGAGTCAAAAGAGAGCGGTCAGATGTTATGTACTCATGTTTGAGAGTTCCAATGTCCTCCTTCATCTTAACATCGAGTCTGTCTACCTCCCTCCGTAACGCAGCGGTAGCACTTCTGATAGCAGCAGAGTCGTTCTTGGTCATCATGGTAATCTCGGCGCGTAGTTCTGACAGAGCTGCCCGAAATAGATAGGCTTGCTGTGATATTGCAGCTGGTTAGAGAATAAAACCGATAGTGGATCACTACATACATTATCGAGATCCTTGACGGTAAGACCTTCCCTGCGCACCTTCCCAACGCGATCAACTAAAAGAGCGCGGGTAGCGCGCATAAGGCTACGTGCAGTCGGGGTCGGAAAGGTCTTTTCCAAGGCAGTGAAGAAGGCATGTGTATGAAACGGTGGGTTGGAATATGCCGGAACGCGCGAAACATCCGTGGAAGGAACATCAGAGACTTGATGCGGTGGCTTTGAGTTGCCGCCTTGCCACGGATCCTGCGAGAAGGAGGAAACGAAACGAGAGTTCGAGGAAGCCGCCTCAAGCGACTTTTGTGGCTCATTTGTATCGATTGAAGAGTCGATTTGGTGTGAAAGAGCTATGGATGTTGTGACAGGGGCTTGCATGACCGATGTGGGTGGATCCATGACACTCTGCCCAGTCTGAACATTGCGACGAGATGTAACGTCGAGTCCAATTAGTTTTGCACTTTGCAACTGAGTATCTGTCAAGATGAAACGGGGGATGCGGATAACATTTCGTGGAATCATGGAATATATAGTTGTGAATTCAAGGGCAAGACCTGGTTGTTGTAGTTTGCTATGATCAGACGCTATCATCGTCCAGAGTCACATGATAGATATCATTACTTCGCGAGTCGACGGCGTTTCCCGAGCTAGTCAAGATGCACGAGTTCATGAAGTTGGATTTCCACGTCTTGTTCTCACAATGTCGCAAGCTGCCAAGAAGCCTCTCACTCTCTACACAAATCACTTGACGCCGAATGGCCTCAAAGTCTCAATCTATCTTGAAGAGCTGAAATTGGTTGATTCGAACATCGATTATAAGTGAACAACTCTCTCTTCTCTTAAGTGAAGAAATCCTGAAAACTTCCGTCGTCTGTGTTTCCAGTATTAAGAGAGTTGATGTTGCTAATGGGGAGCAGAACGTACAGCCTCAAATTCTGAGTTGACCATCTCATTAGATCTGATTATTCGACCAGGAGCCATGGTTTATCAAGATGAATCCAAATGGCCGGATCCCAGTTCTGGTCGATCACATTAAAGAGGATTTTGTGGTATTTGAAAGTGCAGCCATCCTCCTCTACCTCGAGCAGCACTACGACAGGAAAAGGCGTTTTTCATTTGATCCTCAGAAACAACCCAAAGAATGCAGCACGATGCTGCAATGGATTTTTTTTTCTGTAAGATCTTTTTAATAGAGTCAATACAGTGATACACCAATCTGAGCTGAGTAATTTCAAGCATGCTGGAGTAGGTCCAACGCAGGGCCAAGGTGACATCCGAACGAGATTTGGATTTTATTACTTAAATCTAACTCAATACATTCCTCAGCACATTTCTTCCTCCATTATACACCAGAGGATGCATCCTATGCAAAGAAAAGTGGGTTACGGTAGTGATATTACATAGTCTGTCGTCCGTCTTACAATTAGCAGGATATTGTGACGAAACAAAGCGACTGTATGGAGTGCTCGAGACCGCCCTCAAGAATCGTGACTGGCTTGTTGGCTCTGGACGAGGGCTTTTTACCATTGCTGACTTTAACGTCCTTCCCTGGTATGTCCTTCAAGGATCATTCTATTTAGCGAAGTATTTACACAAGTTGAACGTCCGTCAGGATCCGACTTCACGTGCGTGCCGATATCGAAGATCTGGACGAATGGCCGAACCTGAAGGTACATTCATGTCCCATTGGACAATCTTATCTCATTCGTAACAGAGCTGGTTATCGAGGTCCTTGAACAGGCCTGGGGTGAAAGCAGCTATTCAATCAGTAGTTCTGGAATGATCGTCGTCCATGATCAACTAAATTGTATTTGATTTCCATCAAGTAAAAAAAGCATGAACTAACAATTTTTCAGACCACCAGGAGTAATTACCAGTATCACCATCATCAGCTCATTGTGGGTGGAAGTCAGAGAGACAGATGCGCCAAAGTAAGAGGGCCTGGGTGAATAATAAACCATCCTTGCGAGATTGGTGGCGACGCGCATTCTCCTTGAATACCTTATTATGGTATTCGTGAAATGGTGACATCACGTTCCATGCCCTAGAAAGCACCGTGCTCGGGTTCCATGATAAGAGAGATTTAAACAGCAGCGAGTGGAGAAGCGGTCCTCGGGACGATTGGGCACTCCCTTGTGCTAAATTCTAGCTGGCGTAGAGGATACTTCAAACAAACGGGATGTTTATTTTGTACTTGTGCTCGGCTCTGTCGTGTCATTTTTCTCTGCGGGAGAGTATTCAAACTGTGAACCAACAATGTTTCCCCTGAAACGTTTCCTCATATCCAGCTGAACAAGGTCACATTCAGAATAACCTGAGGGGTCGGCAAAGAAAGACACACCATGCCCCGCTTGCATTCAAAGGTTGCCTTCCGTAATGACTGACACTCCTCTGGTAATTCCTCCACATGGTGCTTGAGGCAATCAGAAGGTAAGTTTCTTTGCTTCATCACGCAGTCGGAGTGCATTAGACAGTCTTTGAGGGCTGCAATGAGATTTTGGCAGGAAGAAGCCATTTGGAGATAGATGCTGGGAGCCTTGAGGTTGCGATAAAAAGTAAGGCGTTGCCTGGTTAAGTTTCAAGATAGTGGAACTTCAATTCGGTGTGCATAAATGAATACTTACGTAAGTTATGGCAAGTCTCCTACGATCTCTCATCCCAAATGTTCCTACAGTAGCTCCAGTTCCTCACAGAGCTATTCTATCCGTAGCAGGGACTCAAGCAGCTGAATTTTTGAATGGTATTCTTGCCTCCACAGTGCAGGAACCAGCTAGACCACTCTATTCTGCGTTATTACATCCTCAGGCAGGCGGCTTTGTTCGATGAGAACGATTTTCATTGACGAAAAATTCTTTCAATCAGGGAAGGATTCTCTATGATGTTTTTCTGTATACAAAGACAGATTCTCTGACTGGGCAACGCAGTTACTTGCTGGAGTACGATTCTCGGCCGTCGGACGCCACTCCTATGCTATCACTACTAAAAAGATATGTCCTCCGTTCAAAGGTCAGTATTCGAGACGTCTCCGAGGAGTACGATATCTGGGCCGCCTGGGGAAGTTCCAAAGACGCACGCTGGGAAACTACGAGACAATGGAACTGGACACCAAGCGGAGTCATAGAACCAAAATGGGACTTCTCTGAGTGGCCTTGGGGTATCAATGATGAAAGCATTTTGGACCGGAGAGCTACGTATATGGGTCGGAGATTTCTAGTCAAGAAGGGGGATCGCCGTATGTAACTTATTTTGTTATATGGGTCCGTCCCAACCCTGCTTCTCATGCAGCCCGGGAGATGTCAGACCATGATGTAGCATCGTCCGAAGCCTATACGCTTCATCGAATTCTTCGAGGCGTACCGGAGGGGCAGATCGATATGCCTGCAATGCAGGCATTCCCTATGGATTCAAACCTCGACGCTATGGGCGGACGTAATGCAATCCATTTGTTCAACCCTAGCCTTGTCTAATATTTATCCACTACTTTACTTTCAGTCAACTTCAGAAAGGGCTGTTATGTGGGTCAGGAGTTGACTGTACGTACATACCACACGGGAGTCATTCGGAAGAGGATCCTCCCTGTGGTTATTCAGAGCCCTGAGCAAACATTCCCGTCAAACATGGATGATCCTTCTAGCCCCGCAGCGGTCGTGACCCCAAGGCCAGACGCCCCATCGTATCCGACAAATCTTGACATCCATGCGTCTGCCAATCGAGGACCAGATGATCGACCTGTCCCCCGACCGCGTGGTCATGGAAAACTCCTGACCTCTTACCAAGGTGTCGGTCTGGCCCTCATGCGCCTTGAGCACGTAGAAGGTTTAGAGAAAGGCGACTTCAGATTGGAATTTAATGCTTCGCGTGGAGATAGCACAGAAACATGGAAGGTGTCGCATTGGTGGCCTGATTGGTGGCCTCGGAAACCCGAATAGATTTTCACTTGCAATGGCAGGTAATTGTTAGACAGCTCGATAGTGTAATAGTCGTCATTGCTCAAGCAGGGAGATGGGAATTGAAGACCATTCAAAATAGTGGATATGAACTGAGCAACCAACAGCGAAGGTGACTTATAGAACCAGCATTATGAACCCTTGGTGGAGGCTTCGATGGTAACAAAAGCGATAACATAATCTCCGTCGTGGCTGATTGAAATATGCATGCGGCCAACCTTGGTGGACTCTACAGCTATGATCGGGTGGTAAACTAACGCTGGCTTAAGACCGTCCTTTCTCGGACAGAGCCCGCGATAAGTTAACTCCTTCCAGGTTGGCCGCATTTCGGGGTACATGGCTTTGTACGCTGCTTCCTTGAGACACCAGCTAAATACCAAATTTCAGGACGAATGTGTGAGGCCAGACGTGGAGCCATACCGGACAGCAAGGAAGCGGATGCGTCTGAACATGTCAGACGTTGGCAACGACCCCCACTGAGTGAGCTCCTCCTCAGAAAGGATGCGAGCTGCAAGCCGTCGTGGACATCTACGACTAAGGAGGGCAGCGAAGCGAGGAATGTGGACCACGTCGACGCCGATGCCTAGAATTGCCATAAGTAAGCAGGATCCGGACAAAAAGTAAGCGGGTTAAACTTCGGTGCTATAAATAGTCACCCTTGTCATGGCCGCTACAACAGTCAAGATCGCATACATATCAGCTTCGACCAACAGACATTCTCAAGCTGCTGATATTTCAACCGCGTCTGTCGCCGCGTTCGGTTCATCGAACCTCATCGCTATATGGAATGTCAATGTACAGTCAATCGCTCGTAGCTCCATTTCTGCATGTATTTATCTCATCCTGACAGAGCGAGGATGGTCCTGGGGTGTCGGAGACATTGCCTGGGCACGACGGGACTGTCACCTGTGTTCGTTTTATCTCCGATGCGATGTTCGCCAGTGCAGATGATAAGGGAACACTGATGTGTTGGAGGAACCGTGGATGTCAGGTAGGCATTACTCTGCACGATTCCAGTGAACCTGTCTGACAAGGATACTCTTGGCAGTGGATACCCACCCTAAAGGTGCAGGCCCACGCAAAAGCCATTTCTTCCTTATGTGCGCTTGATCATTGTATCGTCACTGGCTCCTCCGATGCTTCAGTCAAGATATGGAAGCTACAATCAGCAGAACAACTAGGCAAGACTGAGCTACGAATCTCAAGATTGCTTGTTGAACACCTCATGTATAGATGACCTCATCGAGATCCAAATTATTTCGCTGCAAGGGAAGTACCCTCTCGCTGTGTCGCTTGCTCACCTGCCTGACTCCAACGGTTCGTGATTCATCTGCATCTGTCGATTTGAGCACCCTGATTTCTGTGCATTCAGTGGCTATTCTGGCTATTGGTGGGACAGACAGGAATGTGCAAATATGGGTCCGTTCTGAAAGTCATGTACGTAGCTCTATCGCCAATAAATTTATCGTTAACCTTGTTTCTGCTTAGTTCGTACATGCTGCGGCCCTTTCTGGACATGAAGATTGGGTCAAGGGTCTAGCCTTCCTGGCCCCTTCTCCTGGAGGACAAGCTCTCACTCTGGCGTCTGGCTCCCAGGATGCAACAATTCGATTATGGAGCATCGAGTCTCTGCAAAAAGACCTGTCTACCTCCCGAAGTGTTGCTACAGACATCCTGAGTGATGATCTTTTGGACACATTTGAAGCGTCGCTGGGAGATCTCGGCGAGAATGAAGAGGGTGGTAGACAAATATCCCTGAAACGACACATTCTGACTGTCAAGTCCGACCAGGGCAGGTAATAATTTAGTCTTTTTGACATCTTCCTCGTCGCATTGAAATTACAATCCAAGCTTCCAGCAGTACTCCATCACTTTTGATGCACTACTTATCGGACATGACGCTGGCATAACCTCAGTTTCATGGAGTCCCGTTGTAATGGACTCCGCTCCGACTCTATTATCAACATCCACTGATTCGTCCTTAATTATGTGGTCCCCTTCTGCTTCTGGGGCATCTTTGCAGGGCAAGTCATTTTCCATCTGGATCAGCCGTCAGCGTTTTGGCGATGTCGGTGGCCAGCGGCTAGGAGGATTCGTTGGTGGTGCCTGGGCGCACCAAGGGAAGCAAGCATTGGCATGGGGATGGGGAGGGGGTTGGAGACGCTGGAGGTGCGTGACTCCTTCCCAGATCGGGAGCGAAAAGATCTGGACAGAGGTGGGAGCTATATCTGGTCATAGTGGTCCTGTCAAAGGTATCGATTGGAGTCCCAATGGAAACTACCTCATCTCCGTAGGGTATCTAAACAAATCAGATCTTTTCCTGGAGCGGTTTTCATTGATTTCCCCTCAACAGCCTTGACCAAACTACGAGGCTTCATGGTGCAATATCGCCCTTTACTGCTGATTCGGTCTGGCATGAACTTGGTCGTCCGCAAGTCCACGGATATGATCTCCTTGACGCAGCGTTCATAGATCCCCTGAGATTTGTGAGCATTGCCGATGAGAAGGTTGCCCGTGTATTTGAGGCCCCACGAGGTTTTGTACAACTAACTGAAGGGTTGGGGATCTCCAAGTTTGCAGAAAAAGAAGTTTGTCACCCAGTGTTCTTGGAAAGAAACTACTGATGATCCAATTATCAGCACTTGCGGCCCTTGGGAGCTAGTGTTCCTCCGCTTGGCCTGTCTAATAAAGCACTGGGAGAAGGTCATTCCGGCACCCTTTGTATGCTCTGCGTTTCTTATAAAAATATTCACCAAACAGCGACACCTCGAGATAACTTTCGGGATGGAACGATGCACAGGCGGCCCTTCGAAGGCGAGCTTGCATCAATTACCCTGTGGCCTGAGGTTGAAAAAATCTTTGGACATGGATATGAGGTATCATTTGTTGATCAACTTTTTTCTATCGTAATTTCTTTTCAGTCGATAACATTGACGGTTTCTTCTTCGAAACGATTCTTGGCAACCTCGTGTAAAGCGACTACGCCAGAGCACGCCGTCGTTCGCGTTTACAATACGGAAAATTATCACCTCGTTGGTCAGCCTCTGGAAGGTCACTCATTGACAGTCACGCGTATTGCCTTCAGTCCTGACGATAAGTTTGTCTTGTCTGTGTCGAGGGATCGGTCTTGGCAGCTTTTTGAGTTTCAAAATCCGGGGGGTAAATATTCACAGAAGTTTTGAATGATTTACTTATTGACTACATCAGCCTTCGTTCCCGTTGCTGCCGACAAGTCTCATGGGCGAATCATTTGGGATTGTGCTTGGGCTGCTGAAGGGTATATCTTTGCCACTGCTTCGCGTGACAAAACAGTGAGTAGTGGTCAAATCCAATGATGACGTGTCAAGCCCTTAAACTGCACAGGTTAAAATCTGGTCTCGGGGAGATTCGAGCAACTGGAAAACAGTAGCGACAATTAAAACGAACGTAGCAGCGACGGCTGTCGATTTTTCTACAACAATTGCATCTGTTCGGTAAGCAGTTGAACTCTTCACATTGTTATATACTATCCCACCTACTGGCAACTATCAGACACCAACTTGCAATCGGGCTGGAATCTGGCGAAGTTCTCATCTATTCAAATTTACATAGCTCTGCCGAGATATGGAGCCTGGACGTTACTATTCCACCGAGGTTGGTGGGCCAAACAATGAGACATCATTCATTCATATATTCCCTAACAGAACTGCTCATGTTGACCAAATTCATCGGTTAAGATGGCATGATGGAGACTTACCCGGTCAAAGTATGCTTGCGAGCTGCAGTGAAGATGGTACAATAAGAGTATTGATTGTTCAGTCAGCTATAGAATGATAACAAATCGAATAAGTCACGGATGAGAAGGGGGCTGATATACAGTGTACGAGAACATGGGTTATCACAAACTTGAACGACATGTAGTAAGGAAACAATTCTGCGTAGATTGAAGGGTATCGAAGACGGAATGCGCGATGCAGGATAGTGGATATTAGTCAACAATGGTTTCAGATGGGGAAGGTGTGCAATAGGGATACAAAACCACGTTCGGTCATCATTTAAATAATATCACGTAGACTCATAGGAACCTCAGGCTGTCGAGTATAGAGGGTAAGCAAAAGAGGGGTTTATGATAGGTTTTGAAACTTACGCATTTAATCCTGCGAGAATCGCAGCTTGTCAGCGCTGGCATGTCACAACAGATTAGAGCACTCAACTTGTAAAAACACTCTATGGATCGTAGCATTTCAACATCACCGCCAGTGGCTGTTACAAAGTTGACAACGACACCAGCACGGGAGTAGTTAGAAGCAATGGCAGGTGATACACTGGATACCAAGAGTCAAGAGGGCTTCACAAAACATGAGGAAGAAAAGAATTAACCGATGCGCATACTCTTCAACAGCTTTGGGCAGGTCTGTTCAGGAAAAGGCATCAATTCTAGCAACTAGGATAAAAATGAAAAGATGGCTGACCATAATTAACGATAAGAGGGACGTGAGATACCTCAGGTGACTTGACCTGTACGTCATAGACTACAAGGATTTTTGTTCCAGGATGTCTCATAATAACGGAGTTGGAGTTCCTAAATTTGTTTAGAGCGGCCAGTTTGGTTCCTGCATTCATATCGCCATGCTGAAAACAGTAATCGTTAACTATAAATTTGGAGCCCAGGATAATCGTCCTTACTAGGGGAACAGCTTCTAAGCCTCGATTCGCCAACTTATACACCACCGAATCAAGGGAGGTCATCCCTCCGACATGTACAATTGCTTGAGTTACTTCAACATCGTCGAAGAGATCGGCAAGGGCATCTAGCTTCCATTCTCTTGCTTGAGTACTTTCTGCATTGGAAGCGCTCCTCCCAGAACCGATGATGCCAAGGCCGCCACCTGGTGGAGCAGCCATTGGGTCAGACCTTCCTCCAGCAGTAAACGCTAAGTATAGATAAAACTGGCGCAAACCGCGAGACCCTTGACTAGCATCTGCGTGGGTGACATTGCCATCGCGCCGTACAAGAACCCTTACAGGCTCGCGAAGCTGTATCGCAGAAGCGAGATTCAGGACATCCTGAGGAACAGTATTAGAGAAGAGGGCAGTTTGACGCTCGAGGGTCTGAGAAGTCCCGCCCATCGCCTCCGGCGGAGCAGGCGAAGGTGCAACGGCAGAGAATCTGCGAGTCTGGGTCTGAAAAGGAGACAATACACCGTTGGTTGATTCCGTGCCGCCTGGAAATGACGCTTGTGATATGGTGCCGGGAGTGACGCTAGAACCAGGCAGTGGGCGAGAGCGCGGAGGAGGAAGAAGTTTCACTACGTTGAACACAAACTCGTGAAGGTTACGTGCAATCAACTGATCAACCTCGTCAAGGACCAAGAAGCGTACTTCAGAACCCACAAGACCGCCAGGAGAGGTAAAGAGCGCATGAAGTTTCTGCGGAGTACCACAGATGATGTGGGGCATACTCCCCTGGAGGAGTCGGAGCTCCTGACTCAGATCGCTGTTGGCAGATGTAGCTCCAACGCCCAAGGCAGATCTGACTCCTATGGGCCCTCCTATGTCTCGAATCATGCGTTGTGCCTGAGTAGCTTGATCCACTGTCGTAGAGATCATGATCACGATCGGTCCGCGGTTCGGCGGACGAACTGTGATATTTGTAACAGCAACTTGTATAGCAGGTATCACATATGCAGCAATACGCTCCTGAGTTGGTGGTGCTTGGGCTATTATATCTGAGCCACGCAAGAGGAAAGGGAGAGCACGCTGTTGGATCTTGTTGGGAGGCCCAACTCTATCGTAGGGATCTTCAGAAATTGATTGAAAGTGAATCCATCTATCTCACCCGAATTTGTTCAGTGATCTTAAGAGATCAGGGGCAAGGGAGAGTTGCTCCCACTTGGAAATGATCGGACCAGAATCGCGAGAGGAACCCATCGTCCAATTATCGGCTTGGGGATCCAGGATCTACAGGAAGGATTGATGAAAGTAGATAGAGAAAACATTGTTAGCGTACCCCTGACGACTCGCGCCGCTGAATTCCCGTCACAGAACGACGCTTATCACGGATCATCGTCTCTTGACGACTAACATTGGGATCGGAAGATCGCATAGGCAGGTCAAGTGTGCCAGCGGACCAAGTGCGGGTCGGAAGGTGCGGGGGACGAGGTGAATGCCTCATGTCGGATCTGTGTGGCAGACCATGGCCAATTACAGTAGAACTGGGTATCGCGGGAGAGATTAATTGGTTCGAGGGGACGTCTCCTTGTTGTAGATTTGAACCAATAATGGAGTTGCTACGATTTTCAGTGTTTGAAGATTGTACATGCTGCGTTTGAAGAGCCAGAAGCTGGCCGACCGATGAAGTAAGAGTGTTCAACCGCTGAGAGATCATAGTAATATCATCCGACGGAGCAGGTTGATTAGGAGCAATGTTGCCGATCGATGGTCGAGGACCATTTGAAGAAAAGCTGAACCCGTTGGTGTTTGGAGGAGCAAACGGGTCTTTAAACTCAGGTTGAGAATTTGAACCCATAAAACGTTCCACCAATAAATCGACCTTGCGATGCATATCAGAAAGATCGTGCTGTATTTCTCTGGTAGAGTATTCGCATCGTATGAGTCGTTCCAAAATGTCGTGAATCATGGGTGAGGCCTTGAGCTGAGCCTCGAAACTCGAATGCGAGTCTATACCGGGAATGAAATGACTGGCAGAATCCAAGGATGAGACTGGCGAAGATGATGCGACTCCACCACTATGAACAGATGTAGCACCATGATTCACGGCTACCGAAGGTGTAGAAAAGTGCTCAGGGCTTCCCTGCTGCAAGGAAAGACCTGAAGGCCGTCCATCTCCCTCGCGTTCAGGGGTGTCGAGGTTGACATCGCCTTCGGATAATGTGTCCAGACTTCCGGGTACGCTAGCGCTCGCTTCCTTTGCTTTGCTTTCGACCACGGGGTTTGGTCCGACCTGGCGAACAACTGGCGATCGCCTAGGCCACTTCTGCTCTGATGATAGTGGCTGATGAGAGGCTTCACGAGCTTCAGTCGTTGGACTGGGCGAAGACCGCACCGACCGAAAGTCAGAGGAGGACATCGAGAGATACGACATGGAAGTTGGATCCTGCTCTCGGAGCACCTGATGTCGGATTCCAAAGCCACTACCGGCCACATCGTCGCGAGGACGAATGCCGCCCGGAAAGAAAGGCATCGAGGCCGGGTTCAAGGCCCCACTCCTCGACATGGCTCAAGTAGGCAGATGACAACTAGGCAACAATCAAACGAGAAAGACCGATAGCCACTGGCACCACTGAACGTGGGATGAGATGAGGTGCTGTTCTGACATGTGAACGAACAAGATTTCACCTTTGAGAGAAACTAAACAACTTCCATACAGCGGAGTATATGGTCAGCGTGGCTAACAGAAAAGCTGACGAAAAGTTTGGACGCAAGGGATTGATAACCTGATCGGTTATGTATAGGAGTTATCATTCGGGTGCCTTGCCCGACGTAACCCTCTCACTCAAAAGGAAGTTTTCGTCATACTTCATATACATGCGATAGCATAATTCATTAACTCTACATGGTACTTAGGCAATGCATTTGGCGAAGGACACCCCCATGAAGCGATGGCGGTCTGAATGAGGCGTTACTATCACTTGTTCCGTGGGCTCGATTTGTATCGGTCTATTAGTATATAATTCTTAAGCAGGTGTGTTAAACTGGTGGGGGTGAATTTCACACCTAGAAGGTTCATCGCCAAGGTTGTACAGATTCGGCAGGCCAAGACGCTTGGCCTCTCGAACTGGATTTTGTTTAAGGATGTGTTATCAGGATGACACAGAGAAATGACTGACACTTCAAAATATCTCTAACTTCGGGAAGGTCACCAGGCGAAACGGATACCTAAGCACGCTTGATGAGCAAACAACGGATTACCCCTACAGCTGGAGACATACCACAAGCCGGCAGCCCTTGAGCTTATCCCCATTTTTCTGGACCGCCTTCTGGACGGCTTTTGAGTCACTGAACTCTACGGTGGCATACTGACGATCACGCTTAGTCCGAACCCCTACCGGAACAGCCACACCCTTATTGATAGCTTGGCCCCGGCTGCAGCGAATTTGAATGCAAGATACTGGGCCACAACTCTTGAAAAAGGCCTCCAAGTCTTCCTTGCCGATAATTGGATCTATCTGTTGATACGGTAAGACCTCATCAAGTTACGACGGTGGGACACATACGTTACCAACATAGACATAAGAATACCCAACACCCGCGTTCGCTTTGTGATTTTTTGTGACTTTGGCTTTTTCCTTTTTCACCGCAGCGTTCTTCGCCATGATAACCGAATGATGCAGCTCGGCCCTTGAGAGGGTACGGGCACGCTTAAGCTCGCGGCCATGCCTTGTGAGCTTCTTCTGGGCCGCAAAAGCCGGTGTGGTGTTTGGGATAGGAGAAGGCCGCTGCAGATGGTTAGGGAGAGGACGAGTAAGTTCAAATGGGAGGACTAACATTGGCGATATTCGATGAAGCGATCTCTAAGTGAGAACTACTGGCCCAGCGGATACGCATAAGGAAATTGGAATCGGAGATGGGGAGGTCGTAGTTGTAGTCTTGCGGGGATCTGTTAATGTTCACGATGCGCCTGCCATGGTGCTACTTATATATATCTAGGGGCCAAAGCGAACATGGTATCCAAATCGTATAGTAGCGCCGCTTTGGCCACCGGGCTATAATTGTCTGTCAGAAGGAAACAATGGACAGGGAAGTGCTGTCAGTGTGTTGTCAGAGATCAAGAGAGAGGATGGCAACGGGCTACTTACTAACCTAAAATTAGATCACGTGAACGTCATTCCAGTTACTTTTAAGTACTGCTTCAGCATAACGATATGCTCTCACAGTATGCTCGTGCCTATCGAGATATTCTGCGGGAATTGAGCAGGGCGGCAAGTGCATTCTTTCTCCATAAATAAATCTCTCCATCTAAGGATTTGGACCAGGCTGTTGTTCCAAGGAAAACAAACCAAGTCGTCGCGTCCAATTTTCGCTCTATAGTCGAGAAATCTCGAAAAACTGGTGACCCTACGATATTTCAAGATGTTCAAAACGCATTGCTGTTTTTACGTTCTCAACGAGAACACAAGGTTAGTCAAGGATACAACGCTGGTTTCTTGATAAATGACCACGGCCTTTCCAGCTCCTGCTTGACAGATACAACCCATTAATTGATCTCACAACCGAAGAAAGAATACATGCCACTGCTCGTCGGGTTGGTCTTGACATGCCCATCACTCATACAAAAGCCTAGATATCATTGCTCTACTCGAGTGGTTATCGATTTATCTTTCGAATATGTTGTGTGATGTAGTTTAGACTTTTGTATGCAAACAACGCACAACATATATATCATGTTCAACTTCGCAACTTTTTTCAAGACCGTGCAGCGAACATATGTCCGATTCATGACTCCACGATCCCAAACTCAGGTTCTTAAATGCGACCCTTCAGCCATCGTGTTCCACCATACATCAGATGAGCCTGACATTTCTTGCCTCGAAACTTTGGCCGCCATAAAAACAGCATCACACCATCTTGTTGATCTATTGCAACCCGTCGCTTTCCCAACGGAGACCGTTTACGGACTTGGGGCAGTGGCACACAACTCACATGCTGCGGCCCGGATATTCTCTACGAAAGGACGACCGCCTGACAATCCTTTAATCGTTCATGTTTCCTCACTTGCGATGTTGAACACCCTACTTCCAGGAGATTATTCCATATCAAGAGCATATAAGGCGCTGATGAAACATTTTTGGCCTGGTGCTCTCACCTTTTTGTTTCCTAGAAACCCCAATTCCATACCTTCGATCATTACCGCAGATCAGCCGACTGTAGCAATCAGGATGCCGTCGCATACAGTTGCAAGAGCTTTAATTGCCATTTCGAACGTTCCACTTGCAGCTCCAAGTGCCAACTCCTCGGGAAAGCCTAGTCCGACTCGATCTGAACATGTGCTACGCGATCTTGACGGCAAAATCGGTATCATCCTTGATGGGGGTGCTTGTGGAGTGGGTCTGGAAAGCACTGTCATAGATGGCCTGTCTGAAGACGGGAATATCCGCGTCTTACGGCCCGGAGGAGTAACAGTGGAGGATCTCGAACGAGTACTTCGAGAAGAGCTGGGTGATTGCATCATACCTAGAGTATTGGTCCACCGGCGCGATTACCTGGACGAGACGATAGAGAAAGTACCAACAACTCCTGGCATGAAATACCGGCATTATTCTCCATCTGTCCCGGTGACTCTCCTGCTTACTGAATCGCGTCCTCCCCCTGACGCAAACTCGACTCCTATTCCCTCTTTTTTGGCATCGTTGAAGAAGAGTGGAGCGTCTAAAATCGGAGTACTTGCTCCTGCAGATTCAACGCTCTGGAATTATTTAACTCCCACCGATGGGCTTCAGTGGTGTCGATACCCGCTAGGACTAATATCCGAGCCATCGGTGACCGCACATCGCCTTTTTGACGGATTGCTTACGCTAGAGCAAGAAGGTGTCCATTCTATTCTGATTCAAGAAATCAAGGAAGACAGAGAAGGCTTAGCGATCATGAATCGCGTGCGCAAGGCAGCCGGGGATTTTAGATGGATTGCTATGGAATAGATTGCTGCTACGACCTAGTGAGTGTCTCAAGCTTGGCAGGTAGACTTGGATCTAGAATATAGACCACTAGAAATATACATACAGTAATATTGCATTTGGTAGGTCGCAAGTACTCTGTTTCGCAAAATATCTGACCCTCTCGATTCAGGCCCCGACTCTATATAGATCAAGAAAATTATAATATCTTACTGCAGGACATAGTTATCCGCAACATGGAAACTTTCGACGCGATTAGATTTGATCCCACGCCTTCAGAACTCGTGTCTGCCTCATGGTGGTGGCATTTGACACGAGGTTCTGCTTTCTGCTGCAGCATGTCCACTTTGGTTTGGCTTTGCTCAGTCATGGACTGGTTGCTTGAAGGTCGATACGCTCCGCCAAACCGTGGACATAAGGTGGTGGTGCTTTGGCTCTCCATTCGACTTTGATGCCGTCGGGCGCAGGCCTTCTGCTACTAATTCCCGCAGTACCACGTTGGGGAGATCGGGAAACGTGTAAACGGTATTTGCCGGGAGAGATTCACTCGATGAACGACGAGTGACTTCACGTCACGTTCCCTTTCATACGCCTGCCTCGTTTTTACTCTCACAAACGCATCCCATTACGAATGAGCCTCGTTTTGATCGCGGAATGTAGTCGTACAGATAATTTGTGGCGGACGTGGCGGGAATGTTGAATATTTAAAGGAAAGTAGTCGGTTCTTCATACTTGTTCGTCTATTCACGCGATTGACTATCAACATCTTCTGAATATGCACTTATCCGGTATGCTCTGGAGTAATCTCATATGTTTCTTTCTGACTTTGTCCTGTAGCCTCAACTAAACTAGAAGAAGATGCAAACTTTCCGCAAATGTTCGCGCTGCCGACTTTGTTCAACCGTGCTTTCGATGAAAATGGTATCGGGAAGGTTTTCCAGGATTCTTTTGATGTAGGTTCCGAGCATCATCGCGGACAAGCCCCTGTCGAGTCTGCTCGTGAAACGGAACGAGCAGATTCTTATTTCACCAATCAATATCAATTCCAGTCAATAGTGGCCACCGCTCCCACTTCTTTTGCCTTTGACCAGCTCCGATTCCCGCCTTCATTCAATGCTTCAGCTACCCAGCCATCTCTCTCCACCCCTCAAATCCGTACCCGCATCCCTCGCCCTCCTAACGCATTCATGCTCTTCCGCTCTGACTTTTTAAGACGCGGTGTCATACCCTCTCATGTCGAGCGCCGCCAACAGAATCTCAGTCGCATCGCAGGCCAATGCTGGAATCTTTTGTCGCCGGAGGAGAAAGGACAGTGGCAAGAGGAGGCTGCGAAGGTGTTGGCAGAGCATCAAAGACGAAACCCCGACTACAAATTCACTCCTGCACCGCGTGGTACACGACGCCCAAAAGGAAAGGGTCGTCGCAATTCTAATCCTGATGTAGATTACGACGAAGATAGAATCAGGAAAATCAGGGAAGAATATACACAGCTGGCTGGACCCTCCGCTACTCCTCCGCGACGAAGACGGCCAAAAACTGAAAACCGTATTCTCGTCAATACAACGAAGGACGAAGACATTACATTCCGTCAGACAGCTCCGATCCCACTCTCGCCTTCTACGTCCTCATCACCTTCTTTATCTTCCGAGTCTGACAGCAGTCTCTGTTTGTCTTCTGAGTCGCCACAAAGTTCGTTCCATCAGGCTGCTTCTCCCCGACGTCCTTCAACATCCCTTGGGTTCTCTACCCCGCTATCACCACACGATGCTACATTATTGTTGTCTAGTCGTTCTTTGACTCGCCCTTCGTCAGCCGCTTTCTCGGCCACCGATTTGTGCACCCCCCTTCGGGACCTTAATATTGTTAGTATTTCATACTTAGTCTTTTTTCTTCTCTCATGTTCATTTTAGACGCCGACTACTGCAACCTTTGGAATCGCGTCCGCCCCAATGAAGGCTTCTCCTCCAATTCTCGGCCCGCACTCGAATCCGGAGATACATTTTCCTGAAGCTCTTCGTGACCCTTTACCCTTCAGCGCTTTGAACATGCCAGTTTCCGACGTAGGGTCAGCGTCGATGCCCTGTAGTCAGGCAACCGAAGGACCACGTACAAACTGTGCCGAGTCTTTCTTGAGTGCGCTGTATGGGGATGAATTATTTCCCCTCGCGCTGCCGTCGTTGGAAAGTAAGGAGTTCTTACCCGAAGAAGAGGTATATTCTCCCTATGATATCCCCGTTGCGTTTGACTGTGCCACATTGGATCTATGGAACCTCAATTCACCACTTTTAGAGACTTCTTGTATATACAATGTATAAAACAACTCTAAAAAACCCTTCGTTTACGCTCGCCGTAATCGCTACTGTTGTATATAGGTATATGATCATTTCTTTGAAACCGTCATACATAGGGCCGTTGGACTATCCGGATTTTGTTTTAATCTGTCGTTATACTGGATGCCAACTTTTCCAACTTTTCATCAAGCCCCTGGACAACCGCCTGTAGTTCGAGGTTGTTGGTCAACGCCATCACAGAGGAAGGGAGGTGATATATGACATTCGTTCCTGTACCGTCGGCTTTCTCAAGGATCATCAAACGCAATGGAACCGCATACCCTGCACGAATATCATGCTGCATAGCGGTCTGAGCTATCAGAGGGTTCCCTATGGTGTAGACGAGGGCGACTGGATGAACAAAGCCCTCAGGCTCATATTTAGTCAACCACTGATCGTGGCTCAACTCTTGGAAGTATCTGTTCCAAGTTAGAATCCTCCTTGAAGCTGCAAGGAGTTACAACGTACAGCAAATCATTTTCTCCCAGGACATTTTGGACTACTTGTTCGATCTCTGCTTTGGAAGTGACTGTCCTGAAATGTTGTAGGAACTGAGCTGATCCCGACTTGTTTACCTGTTTATCCAGCCGAGTAATAACTTCTCGAATGGCCAAGGTAGTGTCGAAAGTGACAAGCTGTGCCGTGAAGGGAGTGATCGTCTTTTTCATCGGCAGCAATTCGAACAAAATTTGTCGTTGTTGAATTCGAGGCTATTCGATCTACAGGCGCGGCCGTCACCAGTCTATCAATCTATCATGACAACTGGCCAGAAGCGACGAGTGCTCACCACCGACGATCTATTGCGG
This sequence comes from Tricholoma matsutake, assembly GCA_026075535.2. Lineage (NCBI taxonomy): Eukaryota > Fungi > Basidiomycota > Agaricomycetes > Agaricales > Tricholomataceae > Tricholoma > Tricholoma matsutake. Next base: position 5,949,229 of record AP026543.1, on the reverse strand, counting down.
AGACAGGAAGAGCGTGCTCAGAAGAAGTCAAGGGTTTCTCCGCCCTTCGAATTTGATGGCGTGGACGACTCGGAAACAAGTAGCGAGCTCAGCGGCGAGACTTCGGAGGAGGAAGTGGCCAAGAACGAAGTGCGGCCAGGTGAAAGGAATAATTCAGGGAACGCAAGCAATGGAGATGATGACGATGTTCTATTGGCCGGAGAAGATGAAGAACCTTTGACATCGGGAGAGTCAGAAACTGGATTTCCAGTCACCGTAGATTGGAAAAGGAGGACTGGCTTCCAAAGCGTTAAGACTAAACACATGTCGCGAAGACCTTTCGAACCTACCCCTGCTACTTTCGCATCTTTGGGGATATCAGCGCCGTTACAAGCTTCCCTCTCTGTAATGTCGATCTGGACACCGACTGAGGTGCAGGCCGCTTGTATCCCCCCACTTCTCGCTGGTCAGCACTAATATTATAGCTTATGTTCATCCCCTCTGACATGTTAAAAGGCAGAGACTGTATAGGAAACGCGAAAACCGGTTCTGGAAAGACAATCGCGTTTGCACTTCCTATCCTGCAGCAACTCTCTATGGACCCCTATGGAATTTATGCACTAGTGCTCACACCGACTAGGCTAGTGGGAGCATTTCACCATACATGGAAACCTAGCTCAATGTTCATCTATTCAGGGAATTAGCATTCCAGATATCGGAACAATTTGCGGTACTAGGCTCTTCATTAAATGTTCGAACTGCAGTAGTGGTAGGTGGAATGGATATGATGGCTCAGGCTCTGGAGCTGAAAGATCGACCGCATGTGGTCATCGCCACGCCTGGCCGTATGGTCGATCACCTACGAAGTAGCAGCGGGGAATGGGATTTGTCGCGAGTCAAGTTTCTTGTGAGTAAAATTTTTTAGGTCAGGAGATTTCTTATGAGTCAGTGTTCAGGTCCTGGACGAGGCAGACCGTCTTCTTACACCCACCTTTGCTCCTGATCTTTCTCACCTGTTTGGTGTTCTTCCAAAAGATCGACAGACTAGCCTTTTTACTGCTACTTTGACAGAGTCTATCGAAGCACTGGCCAGTGCACCTCCAAGACCTGGAAAACAACACCTATTCATTCACAGGATGAGTGCAAAGTTGGTAGCCTTCTTAAAGCCGGTCTCGCACAACTGACATGCACCACCAGGATTGAAACTGTGTCCACTTTAAAGCAACACTATATCCTTGTTCCATCGCACGTTCGAGAACTTTATCTTTATTATCTACTTTGCCATCCTCCTGAATCCACTATACCAATGCGGCGAGCCCCTCCAGAGCCAACCAAACTGCCGAGGAAGTCGACGGTGAAAGCCAAATCTAAACAGAAGGCTAAGGCTGCGGCGGATGATGACAACCCGGAGCAGCCCCCTCCCACGATTATATTTTGTGCTCGAGCTAGGACGGCTGCTTACCTGACAAAAGTTCTGCACTCATTATCAATACGGAGCACAGAGCTGCACTCGGGTATCACGCAGCGCGAAAGATTATCTTCACTCTCTCTATTTCGAGCAGCTGTTGTTCCTGTGTTGGTATCGACAGATGTCGGTGCGCGTGGGTTGGATATTGAAGATGTGGCAATGGTGATTAATTGGGACATACCTAAGGAACCGGAGGAGTATGTGCATCGAGTGGGTAGAACTGCGCGAGCGGGCCGAGGGGGGTTTGCTATTAGCTTTGTGACGGAAAGAGATGAAGAAAGAGTGTTGAAGATTGAAAATAAGATCGGTGAGGAATGTTATTGAAGATTGAGATTGAAGATCTTACTTTACACAGGGACTAAGCTTGAAGAGATGATGATGGCAGAGGAGAAGGTGCTTGAGAAGTTGAGCCGAGTATCCACAGCCAAGCGAGTTGCAACCATGGTAAGTGTATATGATAAATAAATAAATAAATAATATATATATATATATAATGAATTTTGACTCCATTGACCACATGGATTGGGACAATCTCCTTCAATACGTCTCTGATCATGATCCTGTTGAACGACCCAAAAGTGAGTTGGGAGGCGTACAAGTCCCAACTCCTCCTGTAAGTCTTTTTTTCTTCATTACCCTTTACATTCTTATACATATTTCTCTTTTCAAGCACTCGCAAAACAGTTCCCCATTGCTGGACAAGCCAAGCGCTTTGGTGTCTGTCTCAACTACTTTTTTTCCTGGCGCACAACTCCATTCACTTTCCCCAGATGCCATTCTCTTGTCTTCAGATTCTGTCTTCTTCTACGTTCATTCTCACATCTTGCTCCAAACTTCGGATAACAGATTCCATTCATTGTTACCCTCTTCTTTTGAAGGCCGTGAATCAATCGTTGACATTCCAGAAACTTCAGTCGTTCTTAACATCATCCTTCACACAATCTACGAAATGTCCTGCTCCCATTACTCTCCGACTTTTTCAACTCTCATCACCGCAGTAACTCGACTCCCTTACTATGGTATCAATCCGAAATCCCGCATCTCTCCCTCAACCCAACTTTACATTCTTCTGCTTTCATATGCACCGCTGTATCCTATCGAATTGTACGCTCTAGCCGCCTCTTTTGATCTCTATGACCTTGCTGTATCAACTTCATCCCATCTACTCTCTTTTCCACTTTGGTCCTTGTCCGATGAAATGGCAGAGAACATCGGTCCCATCTATCTCAAGCGCTTATTTTTCCTTCACTTTGGTCGCATCGAAGCTCTCAAACGCGTCCTCCTTCCTCCCCCTCTTCCTCATCCGCCAACACAGTGGTGCGACTTTGCCGATCAAAAAAAAGTGACAAGGGCATGGGCATTGGCCGCCGCCTACCTTGCATGGGACGCAAGACCAGGTCAGTTGCTTATTTACAACTAGTTCCCCTACATCTATGTTCAATCCAGGGTTTCAGATTTGTCCACGAGCACGATGGAATCTGCTCTCACTCCACTCACAGAACATCTAACATGTGATCAATGTCGCCAGGTTCTGGCAGAACGAATAAAAACCCTTGTTATCCAGTGGTCTGATGTTAAAGTCCGTCCATTATGTTTCATACTTTCAAAACGCACGCAATTGACACCTGTCGCTCAGCGTACGGTCTAATTATTCATCGACGCATCATCCTTATCATTATCATGCAATCCTCAATCCTCGTGTTCAATTTCCCTTTCAACCTTCGAACAGTCCTCATTCTTTTCTATTATCATGCATCGTCTTGTATTTCCAATAGCATAAACCTGATACCGAGCCGTTCAATTCGCTGCGTTCTACATATTCTGTGTACTACCAACATACACGCATCTTGTAGTAGTACGACTTGTGCTCACATAACATACTCGATAACGTACCAAGCCTTGTAGTAAGTAACACGATATTTCATGCCAAATTTGTGATGATGAAGGCTTGCCGCTATCCCTGTTCTTCACAACAGCGAAAAGCCCTTTGGCATGTAGTCAAGTCCGCTCGTACATCAAAGAAACAGTTACATACATAATTAAAAATACATGCCGCAGCTTTGTTCCCGGATTCAAGAATCACCGTCCCTTGTCCTCGGCAAGAATCGCGTCGTTCAGCTCGTCTAGAGGCGCGAGCTCCTTCTTGTCCACCAGATCGAACTGCACCGCGTCATTCAGATGCATGCCGTAAAACCAACACGGAAACGTACTTCATTGATAAACAGGAAGAAATGCTTATAGCTAGTGTTGAGGTGGGCTTTCTCAACGCATATGTCAACAGCACTTTAGGAGGCTAGCAAATCGCACCTTCTATCCCCAGAGCGCATATCTGGTCAAAGTGACTGCTATATATATGCGCATATACACGGAACAATCGACGGACTATGGTCCGAACAGTGTCACGAAAGTTCTTCGGAAAAGGTACGCCTAAGTCATGTAAGGAGTTATACGTATCGAGATGATGAAGTATTCTCACCGATTTGGTTGGGAAAAACATTTTCATCGTCTAAGATATTCTGTGCCCAGTTCATCAAAGCATCGACATATTCTGGAGCGGGTAATTTCTTCGGTCTCTTATACCGAACGCCGTCCTCCCACAGATATTCATATCTGTCGAGTCCAGTCGAACCCTCAAATCACAGGATGATTAGAGCGATGTAAACGAACCGTGGGCCGGAAGACATGATTGGGCACTAGTTTAAAGTTAATTGTCAATCTTTAACAAAGTACTGGACATACCTCTTGTGCTGTACAGAACTCCGTGACAGTCCCGTACAACATATTCAAATGATTGAAGAAGTCGACCGCTAGACTCACGATCAATGCACCGAACAGCTGAAAGATGGGATGGGAACCGTACCATGTACTGCAAGCCATTCGTTCGTGTCCTCTCCCTCTGGCAGCCGCACCGCTAAACGAAGATTACCCGAACCCTGAACGCGTTGCGCAAGTTCGTCGATCGTGTAGAGTTCAAGAGAACCACGCAATGACAGGCTTACCAGCGTAGCCTCCGCATATTTCCTCAACTGATACTGCTTTGTACCCTCAGGAACATCTTTGCGCGGCTTGAATGTCCTTGTCTTCCCACTGGTATTGTGGTTACACTGTTGATCATGGCGATATAGCTGATGGGCGCTTACAGACCAAAAAACGAAGACATCTAGACTGATGTGAACGATGTAACGGCTGCTGAGCGCTGAGGCCTCCCTGTCAAAATCGCGTCGGAGCTGAGCGAGATCAATCGAATAATTTATGGCTGATTGAGACTCGAGGGAATAACAAATTTGACACAATACGTAGATTTCTCGTCAATGCCAGTCGAGATAATTCCTCGATTACAGCGGGAACAAAAGATACATATCTACTCAGTTCGAGCCTCGTCGATAAAAACATTATAATCATTCATGTAGGTCTAACTATAGAAATTCATCCAACATTGATAGAATTAGCAATGCACAATGTACAGCCTCCACGGATGTCCTTCAATCTCCTGCATGTGGATGCATACTGATGACAATCTGCTGCCTTCTGAATTCCCACAGTCAGCAGTTTAGAAGAAAACCTTGCTGCGGACTAGTGTTTTTTTTTTTTTTTTGGTGGAAGCATTTTCCCCACAATTTGTGGGAGGCTTTGAGACACTAGAATTCCATTTCTGGAAGACCATCCTGCTTAATATGGGGATGACAATGTTACTGCTCTCACCACCTGCTTAGGGATTCCAAGGAATTTGAACCTCAGAGTAGGGTTACCAGGGAGGAAATGCATTTTATATGATTACAGTAGTGTGGGACTCATCACATTGGATAATACTCACTAAAACCCCCCAGTGGCTGAACAGGGGTGGGATTCGAACTCGAGACCTCCTGTCTATTGTCAGTTGGTCACAGAGCCTAGGCCGCCCATCAGTAAATTGGGTGTTGGTATCTACCGGTACAGACTGGTACAGACTGGTGCAGATCACTTGGCTAACTCGCTTAGCTACGATCCATTTCTCTGATGCGAGTACGATGGTTGCCACTACACCATCGTGCCCCTGCTGTGGACTAGTGTTGTGGGGAGATTCACAATGGTGAATCACCTGATGTGATTCATGCTAATTAGCCGACCTATGATGGAATGGTATGATTATGGTTGCAAAATAGTAGTGTTTAAAAGTCCAGTTCATCGAACTGGAAAAAACTGGCAACTGGACTGGACTGAACTGGAAAAAAACTGGACCTTCAGTTCAGTTCGGTCATCCTGGGATTGTAAAACCACTCTGAACTGAACTGAACTGAACTGGTTCAGGTCGGTTCGAATTGGCATCAGGTACCCCTCTTAAATACGCATATTTTGACCACTTTCGTAAGAGAAACAGTCCAGAATTGCATGTGCTATGACCAAAATGATATGCTACTGCAAAATCTAACTTGCACGACATCTCATAGTTGTGTATTTCAAGATGTAGAGGATTGTTATCAACATAAAACCTTTACAGTTGACTAATATACACTGTGTACTATTGTTTACAACTGGTTTTATGTGGTAGAAGACCAGTTTGAGTCAGTTCAAACCAGTTCAAACTGGTTACAACTGGACTTCAGTTCGAACTGGTTCAAACTGTTTTCGACCAGTTTTTTCAGGTTCAGTCTGTTTTTTTGGGGTCTTACCATAATAGGCAACCGGTTACAGTTGCGGTTTGTCCAAATGGGGCCAAAAAACCAGACTGAACCGGACTTTTAAACACTACAAAATAGGGTGAATCAGACGTCCCATGTACAGCCGACTACTGCCTACCTAAAAATCTAAAATTTCCTGTTGAAAGGGCATGCCATCTGAGATAATTAACAGCAAAAAATTCATTGCTAACAGCCACTTCAGTTTGATTTCAAATTTACTGTGCTTACTCAGTCCACACATAATTTTCTCATTGCAGACACCTTTGATATCACCTCTGCCTTTTTACTCAACATTCTCAGAGATGCAGATGAGGGAGCTGGATATTCGGTGTCCAATACTACCAATCTTAAAATAACACAGACAGACTCAGGTAGAGGGAAGGCAGTAACATTAACTCATCAGCCAAGATGATGAGTGGAATACAGTATACTAGTCCCCTTGCAAAATACTATGGGGTGATTCGCCTGCAAAATAGGCTAATTCACTGGCTAATTATCGCAAAGAGCTACTGGGGGCTGTGCCCCCAGACCCCAGTGCTGCAAAACAGCTGTGATTCACAGCCACAAATCAGGGCCTCCTTGAGGCCCATGATGCTATTTCCCACAACACTAATGCAGACTCACCCAGTTCTCCTTTGTGAGACCTTCATATCTCTAATAAGGTGTATGTGATTACCATGGAACTAGAAACCACTGCTCACATACCTTCAGCTCTACAGATGACAAGCTATCATAGAAAGCCTTGAACTCAACAACTGTTCCTCATGTATTTTTTGCACACCAGTCTATAGAGCACAAGCCCCTGGAAGAGAGATTTAATGCACATAGGTAAGCTACACTGTATCGAATGATACAGTCTATCGAACACATACATTGTGTTGAGTGATATGGGTTTGGTGGACACTGTTGAACGCTCTATATATATGTACCTACTATAGTAACCAATGAATGCACTATTGGATAGCTTCCTGGACAGTACAGTATATTACAATACAGTAGATAATTGAGCATGGAAGTTTAACCTATGAATTGGCAACACAGGCATTGTTACGATTTTTGTTATTGTAACCCAGGATGACCAGACATACGCCGGCAAGACCGGGTACTTTATTTTTCTGATTCAACTTGACTCACTTCTGATGGGAGATGCTTTGATGCATGGTGACTCCATGCACCCGAACCCACTCCCACACATGCTGTGGTATGACAGCCCCTTGACATGAGGTCCATGATGTCAGACTCTCACGATCAACATGCTGCGCTGCAGCATGTCCTTGACATCGGACGCCTCATGTGAGGCATGAGGCCTGTCATTTCTATTGTTCTTTCTATTTTTACTTGATAACGATCCTGCATTCCGATTGGACGATAGGTATCTTCAAACTGTATATAAGCTGTAGTAGTACTGCCTGTATTCCTCAGCTTGACCTAATTCAAATAACGGTCTTAGACTCAACCAGAACACTCGACAGCTTAGGAAGCCCCTAGCTGTGATAACTCAAACTCGACAGTTGGAAAGCCTCCAACTGTGATACACGAACCGACGGTCTACTCAGAAAGCCTCTGAGTATGGATAGCCGTATCGACTTAGGAAGCACCAAGTCCTGAACAGAACCCAATACAGTAAGAAAACCTCTTACTGCAAGAACCGATACAGTTGGAAAGCCTCCAATTGCAACATACAAAGACTAGGCTGAGTTGAGACCTATAGTCTTAACAAAAGGTCAAGCTGATCTATGCAGTCCACCTACCTAGGTGCAGACACAACATCTTTCAGACAAAGCCCAGACAGACCTCCAACCGGAGCATCATCATCAGGAAGAACCCTGTGGTATAGATACCAGGGTCGACTAGTACGATACTCGGAACCAGCACAGAAGTGGTTCTCAAGGAGAACCAGTGACGAAGAACCCCGATACCTTGATGAAGAGGATTTTAGATCCTTCGATAAAGAAGAAACCCCAGAACGAGATCCATTCTCCCTATCCGACGACAACACCAACATGTCTACCAAACCCACCGCATCGACCAAGGAGATTAGAATCCGAACCCCCTCTGACTTCACAGGGGACTGAACAAGAACTGCAAAGTTCTTACAAGAAGTAAAACTCTATTTGAGAGTGAACCACGGAATCTATGACACCGATGAAAAGAAAATCATCTTCGCATTGTCATTTATGAATGGAGGAACCGCCGCACCCTGGGCACAGACATGGGCAGAGAAGGAAGACCTAGGAGCATGGTCAGCCTTCGAAGCGGCACTCAAGATGGCGTTCACGCCAATTGACAAAGCTGGCAGAGCCAGAACCGAGATGAAGACACTGAAGCAGGGACAGGACCTGGAGGACTACATTGCACAGTTCCGAATCCTGCGAGAAAAGGTAGGAATCAACGACGATACCGCCCTGATAGAACTCTTCATGGATGGGTTAAACCCCAAGCTCCTCGAGAGGATCTTTAACATGGAGACGATCCCAACAGCACTGGAGGGGATGATCAATGCCGCCTCAAAGTATGACGGACAGTGGAGGAGAGCAAAGGCCATAACAGGGAGACTGCAGGAAGCTTTGACAAGGAAGCTGCCAAACTCCAAGGCAAAGGAGACCCCACTCGAGATCAACCAGCTCTCCTACCAGGAGAGAATCAAACATATGAAAAAAGGACAGTGCTTTGTGTGCCATCAGACTGGACACAGAGCATCCGAACACAAGAAAGGGGAAAAGAGGACTGAGGACCGGCCATCCCCAAAGAATAAAGGCAAGGAAGCCTACTCAAAGATCTGAGCGATCATGAAAGAACTCGACGAAGAAGAAAAGAAAGGAGCTCTCGCCGCAATTGAGGATGAGGGTTTTTAAAGAGGTGGCCTGCCTCAATGCCAGGTACCACCGAACTCTCTGTCTGCTCTGTACTACTAGCCACTTTGAAGAATCAATCTATGCATTTAGATGTCAAAGTGCTAGGAGCAGGAAGAGGGAAAGCCATCGAAACCGAAGCCCTACTCGACTCTGGAGTGGGAGGGATATTCATGAGTCATGAATTTGCAGAGAGCAGCGGATTTGAGCTGCACCCCCTAGAGAAGGTGATCAAGGTCAAGAACATGGACGGAACCCCAAACAAGAAAGGGGAGATTTCCCACTATGCCAGGGAACTCCTGACAATCAATGGAAGAACCTTCCCAATGACCTTCCTCATTGCAGGACTGGGAAAGGAATCAGTCATCTTGGGCTTGCCATGGCTCAGGAGAATCAACCCAGTAATCCACTGGAGAATTGGAACCTTCCAATTCAGGATGAATGACAAGACCCATCCTGAATTCTCATATGGAAGAGGAAGAACCCTTATCGGTAGGGTACAGACCAAGAAAACTGACGATGAATACCTGTCATGGCGCCAGAGGGGAACTGAAAAGAAGAAGGACCCCCTAGACATGACGAAAGAAGAGCGACAGGCATGGTGCCAAAAGACTGTTGCCAAAGGACAAGAAAGGCTCGCCCTCAGGAAGAAGACTGCCAAGGAAGAACGAGCACAATGGAAAAAAGTGGCAACCAGAGAACTAGAAAAACTGGCTGCCAAGAAAGAAGAAAGACGACTGGCATTGGCCCAAATAGTCGCGAAACAGAGGGAAAAGATTACCCTGAAGAAAGTGAAACTGACAAACGAAGAACAGCGAATGGATTGCCGAAGAATCGTCGCCAAGGCAAGATTAATGGGGGGAGCCCTCCATGCTGAACCAAGAAGAAGCAAGATGCCCGTCGAGACAAGAAAAGCGACAATTGAAGAAATCGACGACGAAGAGATCGTGATCATGACTCTTCAAGATGCGGAGCCCATAGGGCCACAAGATGAAGAAGACACTGGGAAGGAAAACCCAGCACAGGCAAACCACGAACAGACAATGGAATGGACACCCGAACAAGAAATTGCAGACGATGAACTACTGATCGCCTACATTCAAGGAGAACCCATCATTGGAATATTTGAACCGGCTAAGACGCCACTGACAGAGGAGTACGACAAGCCAAGATACGGATACTCCCAGAAGACAAGGACAATCTCTCGAATTGTGAAGGCAAAAGGATCACCGTGATATGCATACAGACAGAATATCTGGATTAGGGCAAAGACATCGGTCTCACAACACCTGACACATAAGAAGGAAGGAGACCCCGAACAGAAGACCCTAGATGAACTACTCCCAGAACAGTATAAGGAGTACCGACAGATATTCAAAAAGGAAGCATCAGAAAGATTCCCAGAATCAAGACCCTGGGATCATGGGATCGAACTTAAACTGGATTTTATGGCAAAAAACTGGACATTCGATGGGGGTATCACAACATCAGAATCAAGGACAGAGATCAATGGAAGGCAGCCTTCAAGACGAATCAAGGGCTGTTTGAACCAACGGTGATGTTCTTCAGATTATGCAACTCACTGGCGACCTTCCAGGCAATGATGAACGAGATATTCTGCGACATGATCGGAGAAGGATGGCTCATGATTTACATGGACGACATCCTGATATTCTCCAAGGATCAGAACAAACACCAGGAAAGGACAAAGAGGGTACTGCAAAGACTGGCAGAAAACGACTTATACCTGAAACCAGAGAAATGCAAATTCGATGTCCATGAAGTGGAATTCTTGGGTCTGATCATCCGACCCAACGAAATTGCCATGGACAACACGAAACTGGCAGGTATACAAGATTGGCCAACCCCGACAAACGTAAAGGCAGTCAGATCTTTCCTGGGATTTGGAAACTTCTACAGGAAGTTTATCGGACATTTTGCGGAGACAAGCAGACTGCTTAATGAACTGACAAAGAAGAACAAAGCGTTCAACTGGACAATGGAATGCGAACAGGCCTTTCAAACACTGAAAAGGAAATTTGCAGAAGCACCGGTACTGCTGATGCCAGACCTGACAAAGCCATTCACGATCGAATCAGACGCCTCAAAACATGCGACAGAGGAGTGCTGAGACAAAGGGATACGAATGGGGACTGGCATCCATGTGGATACATATCACATGCACTAACACCAACGGAATGGAACTACAAGATTTACAACAGGGAGCTGCTAGTGATAATACGATCACTAGAGACCTGGAGACACTACCTACTGGGTTCAGAACACCCGGTGGTAATCCTGTCGGACCACAAGAACTTGACGTACTTCTGAACAGCGCAGAAACTGAACAGATGATAGGCAAGATGGAGCTTATTCCTATCGGAATTTGACCTGCAAATTGTCCATGTGCCTGGATCACAGATGGTACAGAGCGATGTGTTATCACGGAGAGCAGATCACATACTGGAAGAAGACAACGATAATGAAGACGTCACGATGCTGCCAGAAACAGTATTCGTGAAATTCATTGACACCGAAATGCATGACTTGCTTGCAGGGAGCATCATGAAAGACAACCTGGTGAAAAGCGCAATCGAGGTGCTAAAGACCAAAGGAACACCACCGATAAAGTCGGCATTGGAAGACTGGAAGATAGAAGACGGCCTTCTATTCTTCCGAGACAGGTGCTACATCCCTGACAACGGAGAACTGCGGAAAGAGGCTGGTGCAAAAGTACCATGAAGGAATAACCAGCGGACACCCGGGACAATGGCAGACTACTGAAATGATCAGAATGGACTACTGGTGGCCAGGAATGATGACATACATCAAGAACTATGTTGCTGGATGCGCCACATGCCAGCAAATGAAGGTCAACACCCACCCGACGACACCCCCACTGCAACCAATCAAATCCAAAGCAACGAGACCATTTGCGATGGTGACGACAGATTTTATAACCGACTTGCCAGAGTCCGACGGTTATGATGCACTCATGGTTGTGGTAGACCATGGGCTTACGAAGGGGGTAATTTTTATCCCTTGCAGGAAAATGATAGATGCATTGGGAGCGGCCACCCTCTACCTAGACAATGTCTACAAACGATTCGGCCTCCCAGACAAGATCATCTCTGACAGAGACCCACAATTTGCCTCGCAGCTGTTCCAGGAGCTAGGAAGATTGCTCAGAATCAAACTGGCGATGAGTATGGCATACCACCCCCAGACCGACGGGGAGACAGAACGGGTGAATCAAGAAGTAGAAGTGTACCTGCGGATCTTCTGCTCGAACAACCAGGAGAATTGGAAGTACCTTCTCCTGACTGCGGAGTTCACACACAACCAGAGAACGCACTTGGTACAGAGGAACTCCCCATTCTACCTCATGATGGGCTACGAACCCAAGGTGATCCCTCTCCCCTACCTGAAGACAAACATACCGGCCATAGAGAAGCGACTTGTCACACTACAATGGGCCTGAGACGAAGCAAAGGCAACTCATGAGTTGGCCAGACAAATGATGGTGGAAAGAAAGACTGAACACTTCACCCCGTTCAGAAAAGGAGATAGGGTGTGGCTAGAAGCGAAGAACCTCAAGACGACACACTTGACAAGAAAACTCGCACCGAAAAGAGAAGGACCCTTCACCATTGAAGAGGTCTTAAGCCTGCTCTCCTACTGGCTGAAGTTACCAGAACAGTGGAAGATACACCCGATATTCCACATGGCACTCCTCTCCCCATATAAAGAAACCAAAACTCATGGACTGAACTTCCCAGAACTGCCGCCTGATCTGATAGAAGGTGAATCGGAATATGAAGTGGAAGCGATCATCGGACATAAGAAGAAAGGAAAGACCATGCACTTCCTAGTGAAGTGGGTCGGATACCCGACCTCGGAGAACTCATGGGAGCCTGAGGGAAACCTAAAACATGCCAAAAGAATTCTAGGAGCATATAAACGACAGCGATGGCTGTAGAGGTGGAACCATGCCCACAGGGATTGAGATCCTCGCCATCATCGTTGGCACAATCCTGGCTGTGGCCGCAGCCCTGACCTTTGTATTCTGCCTCTATGCCATCTTTTGACCAAGACCCAAACCCCTGATTACAGACATCGAATTCTCCATTTTACAACGCCCTATGGAGAACCCACCTCTCAACGAGATCACTACCCTGCTGACACCACTACCTGAGGCAGCATGAACCAGAAGAACCTGATCGTGGTCCGAGTTTGGACACGAGTTATTCCTCCATTGCACCCCTCGACCCCGACCCATTCATCTATCCAGACCACATGCGATCAGACCCCGGAGGAGGAACGAAGATATTATTTGAAGTCAGTGACTTCAAAGATAGAAAGAGGGTGATGTTACGATTTTTGTTATCGTAACCCAGGACGACCAGACGTACGCTGGCAAGACTGGGTACTTTATTTTTCTGATTCAACTTGACTCACTTCCGATGGGAGACGCTTTGATGCATGGTGACTCCATGCACCCGAACCCACTCCCACACATGCTGTGGTATGACAGCCCCTTGACATGAGGTCCGTGACATCGGACTCTCATGATCAACATGCTGCGCCACAGCATGTCCTTGACATCGGACACCTCATGTGAGGCATGAGGCCTGTCATTTCTATTATTTTTACTTGATAACGATCCTGCATTCTGATTGGATGATAGGTATCTTCAAACTGTATATAAGCTGTAGTAGTACTGCCTGTATTCCTCAGCTTGACCTAATTCAAATAACGGTCTTAGACTCAACCAGAACACTCGACAGCTTAGGAAGCCCCTAGCTGTGATAACTCAAACTCAACAGTTGGAAAGCCTCCAACTGTGATACACGAACTGACGGTCTACTCAGAAAGCCTCTGAGTACGGATAGCCGTATCGACTTAGGAAGTACCAAGTCCTGAACAGAACCTGATACAGTAAGAAAACCTCTTACTGCAAGAACCAATACAGTTGGAAAGCCTCCAATTGCAACATACAAAGACTAGGCTGAGTTGAGACCTATAGTCTTAACAGGCATTGGCATCAGGCAGCTGGGATTAGGCAGGGCATTGGCATTGGACTACATTGAACACTCTCTATGCATATATGTATGTATAGTAACAAATGACTGCACTGTTACAATGCTTCTGTATATATACTAGAATGTAATATCAGTGACCTATGAAATAGCATGAGACACAGGCATCGGGGGTTGGGGTTGGCATTTGGCATTGGCATGGGGTTCTCTATCTGTGAGGTGCTGGGGGACTCGGCTCTGGAGCTATCCTCATCAGAATTGGCATTGGAGCCAGCTGAATCAGTCTCTGATGAGGAGAGGAAAACATCAGCTGCATCAGATGCAGTGGGGAAAGCAGTCAAAATGGGAGTTGAAGGGGGAGATGGGGGAGATGAGGAGGTAGAAATAGAATCCGCAAGGTAAAAGGCGGCCACATCAAAGCCAGTGGCTGAGCACCATGTGTGCATTGGCATTGGCATTGTCATTGGCCTCATCATTGGTATCGGCAGCAGTGGGGAAAACATTGGCATTGGCATTGGATCCGGTATCAGAATGTGACAAGTGGTCAGATCCAGGATCTGAAAAATAAAGGGCAGCATTGATACCAGTTACTGTGGGTGGTGGACCATAGGCACCAGAGACAGCTGTTGGGAAACTGGCTGTGATTGACCACTCCTTATTGTATACACCATCAGGCAATACCCAGAATGTAGTTGTCTGGTTTTTTTTTCTCTTTTTTTTTGAAACCTTGTTTATTGTCCTTTGTGGCAAGCCATATGGTAGACAAAAACACAACCATAACTGCTCCTCTATCTAATTGCCCATGAAAAGATTGGATGCCTTGCAACTGCTATGGGTATCGCATGGTGACGCCCGTAGCGGGGATCCTGCATGAAGTAGTAGACATAAAGTCACTGTAATGTAGAGTATTAGTGTGATGGAATATATCTTCATTCTGCTGGCTGTTCTGGGATATCTCCAAAGACAGATTGGAATTTTCCAGTGTGGCCAATGAATTGAAAGAGGTGCAGAAATAGTTTCAGCTCTGTCAATAACTTGGATAGGTTTCTTGCATCCCTCCCTGCTGCTTGTATCATCTGTTGTCACACATTCCCATGGGCTGGGCAGTGCAAAACATAGTGTGCTACTGTTTCATCATGGTGGTGGCAACATGGGCAGGTTGGCAACTCTGCCTTCTGGATCCGATGTAGATGCTTGTTCAATGGGATGTGACCTGTTCTCAGCTGGAGGAGTAGACTTGTGTGTTTCCTCATCATTTCTGACATCTGTTTTGTGAAGTTGGCAGAGGGGAGTGTGGGATCGATTCTTGAGAACTGGCATCTCGGTCACCTTCCAATCACTGGGGTAAACTTTGAGTGAGTCGGTAGCATGGAAAATCGGGCCAAGGTGAGGGACTAGAAGTTCCTGTGTGTGTATGAATACTGAGTTGGGTACCATGCCTGTCCTCGTGGCTTTCCAGGGTTTCATCTTCTGTATGGCGCGATGTATCTGCTCATCAGTAACTGGTTGATATTCCCATTGTGGCAGGGGATATGGTCCACTTGGTGCTGTTGTGGGTGCTGCTGTTCGTGGGGGGAAGAATGTTTGGTAGAAGAGCTTCCCTTTCTCCTCGTTGGTGCATGCTTCCTGTGTGACTACCTTTGTGATTGGGTCTTTTACTTGCAGGGTTGGCACTCGACTTCTTCCTCCATCTGATGCTGGCCCCATCACCAGCTGATTCGCTGTCCATACCCCTGCATCATCCAATGACTCTAGCCACTCTGCCCAATGATTTGCCTTTGCATCACGTATGGCTAACAAGTAATCATTTCTTGCTTGATGAAATGTTTCATGTATTGGGTCTCCATCCACCGCCCACCTCTGATATGATTTCCTTGCTAGTTTCTCCTTCTTCTTCTTCAGTTCTGCCAACTCCTTTGACCACCACCTCTTTGAGTATGGACTGTGTTTGGACATTGGGACATGCTTTTCAATGACTGCTTTGATTACCAGATCTAGTTGTTCAATTGTGGTGTGGAACTGTGCCACTGTGGTGAGTTCCTCTGGTTCTGGTAATGTTCCAAGGCTAGCCTCCAATGTTTTGCAGAACTCCTCCCAGTTTGTCAATTTGAAATTGTACTTGGCTTCAAAATCCATTCGGGGTGGTACAACCTCAAGATGACTCAGGATCGGCATATGATCTGTCTTCTGCAGTCACTGCTGTGGGTCAGTGTTGCAAGTGATAAAAGCATCCAACAGTGTTGCAGAGCAGAATACGTTGTCGACTCAAGTATAGTTCTTTGTTGAGCTGGCTTCTAGTGTTGGTATGTCTTTTGATAGTGCCATCTTCATATCATACTTTGCAACCATGTTCAGTAGTGGCCATGTTGCCTTGAGCACAGCCTTTGTGAAGAGATGAGTGTTCTGCTCCTTGTCCCACAATGGATGGTGCCGATTGAAGTCCCCTAGCCAAATGTATTGCACCCTTTCACCCGCCGCATGCCTCCTCACTGCTCCTCTCATGTACTCCTTCACCACCTCCAGGCTCCCATTATGTTTGCAATCGTTGTACACATTTATTATGCAGATTGTTCTGAAGTCCCCATCTAGGCATACCCTGGTCACATCCTGTGAGGGGAATGGGATTTCTGTCCATTTGTTCAATGCCATCTTGCAGTTTACTAGAATTACAGAGCACGTATCACTCGGGGTTTTTAAGTGTAGTCGGGGGTATATGACTGTCCAGTGTAGGTTGGATCTCGTCCAACCTAAATGGTCAATATGTGGTTCCTGCAGCATTGTGAAGTCGTAGTCATCAGCTCTAAGGGATTGTAGAAGGTTGAGTTGCCCCTCCAGGGAGCAATTCAGGTTTTGCTGCCAGATTCATAGCTGCTGTGGTTCACATGGTTCCAGTGTATCAGGCATGGACTACCTCAGGGGTTGGTTGACTTCCTGACGCATCTCCGCAGTGTTCCCTGTTCTGTGCTTCAATCTGTGCATTGACCTGGTCTGCCCAGGTAGCTTTGTCCCCCTTATTTCACCATGATTCTGGTAACATTGCCTGTACCAGTCCAGCTTGCATGCCTTGTCTGAAACTCTGGCCTGTCAATCCCCCCCTCATCTCAACACCCCTGTATCCTGCCCCAGCTGTCCTCTCTCCTCTGTCACCTCCACCGCTCATTCCTCCTCCCCTGTATCCTCTACCCCCTCCTGCTCCACCTCCTCTTCCCCCTTTCAATCCTATCTGTGCCCAGTCATTGCTTCCTATTCCCCAATTGTGCTCTACCCTATGTCCTCCTCTCTCTCCCTGTCCCCCTCCTGCTAACCATCCCTGTCCCCTCCTAAAGTTGCCATCTACCACCGCTCCCTGTGTCCATGCTCCCTGCCACTGCCCGTCGTTCTGCCATGCTGCATCTCAAAAGTTCCTGTGTACATTGCTGACCTCGAGAGTCTCCCAGGATCCTGGGTCATTTGTGCAGAAGAACTTGTACCCATTTTTGCAACACAATCAGTTCACGTGGTCAACCCGCTCCAGGAAAACTGGACACTGCCAATCTGCTGCACCATGTCCTCCCTGCTTCCCATTCTTCGCTGTCCTGCAGTTGGAGCATTCAAAATCATCTTGGTTCTCCTCACGACATTCATTTGCTCTATGTTGCTTCCCACAATGCCCACATACTTCGTGTATTGATGCGCAGTTTGCAGCTCTGTGCTCCCCAAAGCACTGGCATTTGAGGCAACACCTAGGTTCCTGCAGCTGTTTCCTTGCCCACACTTTCTTCCTCTCCACAAACATCCCATTTCCAATTGCCTGGTTGGCACCTTCACGTGTGTAGAAACCAAAGATGGCAAGGGCTGACTTCTGTCCTGGGCTTCTCATAGGTATCGGTTTGATCCACCTTGCCTGGGCGATTGCTCAGTCTGGAGCCCACTAGATTGCTCGACCATCTCCAGGGCTCCTATTTGCTGTGGATCGAATGTTACTGGCACCCAGTCCATGACCACTTCATATGTTTGTGCCTTGTAATCTGCTGTTGACCCCATTTTTGCTATGAATGCTTTCATCACATCGCCCTCCTTCAGCCAATCCACCACTTCCTCTGAATTCATTTCATACATCGCCCCCCTGCAGCTCCTCTTAACTTTGTTGCTCCTACAAATCTTGTTCCATCAGGCTTGTCCTCCGCCTGCAGCCCCATCAAGTCCAATGCTACATTGGCTTTCTCCACCAACTGTTTCTCTGTCAACTCGACCACTCCATCCACTTTCAACCCTGCTGGCTTCACCAACTGCACCCATTGCTTTTGCATCTCCCCTCTCACTATCATGTCTGCATGCATTGGTGGCACCATCTTCTTTGCCATGTCCACATATGTCCCTCCTCTGCCTGGCACTGGGCCCTCATCCCGTATACCCTGTAGTATTGGCACAGCTCCCACTGTCTCTGCTACTGCTTCTGCTACTTCTGTGAGTTCTTCTGTGAGCTTGTGGCATTCATCGCAGAATTCATCCATGGTGTTGGTTGCTGATATTGCCGCTGATGATAGATCGCTCATGACTTCCTCTAATGTTGTCTTGACACGTCCTAACATGGTGTCAAGCAATTTTTCTATGTGGTCTGTTATCATGCCTGCTATCTGTTTCTGGCTCACTTCCTCTATCAAAAAAGCCAGTGCTCAGAATGCTTCTATTGCGGGTTTGGTCAACTTCAGCATTTGAGACAACTGTAACATGACCGTGCTTAGCATCCCCATAGATGTCTCCATTCCTTCTACCATAAAGGCTCCAATCAACAGGTGTGCTCTCACTGTTTCAGCATCTCTAACATCCATGCCTGGGGCTTTAACAATGTCATCTCATGTTTTTGGTGAAGCAGTTGCAGTTCTTGTGCTACATAATATCGATGTTGGGGGTGGTGGCGACATTAGATTCTTAGTTATTTAACTTAGTAGTCTAGATAGCAATTGTATAGTAGAAACAAAGCTGGCAGCAATGCCCCGAGGTCATCAAATTTGATGATTTTCTGGATTTTTTCCTGGGGTCCTAGTCAGGGTGCCATGTGGTTGTTGCCAAAGAGAGTCCTAGTTGTCTGGTTAGATACCAAAACATCACTCTCTGTGATTGTAAGGGGACTAGGGGGTGCCCCATGTGTTTCTCCTATTTTTTACATTTGTCCTATATTTTTCCTCACTTCATTTCCTTCTACTCTTCATTTTCTATGATTTTTCCTTATTTTATTACTAATTTTCCTTCTATCACATTTGTGCATGTTGACAGTTTTACATTTAGAGGTGGAGTACCCTTTCCAACATCTACCCCTTGGTATGATGTCATTCGGCAGCCTTGATCTGCCTATCTCTGCCTTTTCTATTTTTAGGTTATTATTTAATTTTTGCAGTCTTCACATATACTGGGCATTGGCAAAGGGGTCCTTAGAGTTTTCTCTTCAGATTTCCCTTTGCTAGGTGCGCCTCCAAGCCCTGTAATATGTACTATAATTTTAACTTTGGATTTCCCTTTGCTAGTCCATTAATAAAGTGGCCTCTAAGGTTGCCCTTATAGTAGAAAACTCTCTTCTAAGGCCCAAAATCACAAATGCGCTGCCCAAGATAGGCAGGTACAGAGTGGACGATGCTTCCTAAAGCTCCATAGACTCCCTACACACCATTTCCAACAGTCCCACCTTCAGTGTGCTGCCATTTTTGCTTAACACACCCCCTAGCAGCTTAGTGTTGCCACTGGCTCAGCCAAGGTTTTTCAATAAAATGGACATAGCATACCAGATATATTCTCTAAATTCACTGAAATATTTGAGCATATGGATAGGGCCATAAGCCAAGGGGTCTTCCACCAACATTAGCTTATTGAATCATCCCTTCTTGACATATTCACTCAGCTTTGATTTGAAGCCGAGCCATCAAGCTGAATTTTGTTTATTAAATAACTCAGGGATGATCGATCAGTTCAACTAATGTTGGCAGACGACCCCTCGGTTTATGGGCCCATCCATAGGCTCAAATATTCTGGTGAATTTAGCAGATTTATCTGGCATGCTATATCCATTTTATTGAAAAACCTTGGCTGAGCCATCGTCCACTCTGTACCTGCCTATCTTGGGCAGCGCATTTGTGATTTTGGGCCTTAGAAGAGAGTTTTCTACTATAAGGGCAACCTTAGAGGCCACTTTATTAATGGACTAGCAAAGGGAAATCCAAAGTTAAAATTATAGTACATATTACAGGGCTTGGAGGCGCACCTAGCAAAGGGAAATCTGAAGAGAAAACTCTAAGGATCCCTTTGCCGATGCCCAGTATATGTGAAGATGACAAAAATCAAATAATAACCTAAAAATAGAAAAGGCGGAGATAGGCAGATCAAGGCTGCCGAATGACATCATACCAAGGGGTAGATGTTGGAAGGGGTGCTCCGCCTCTAAATATAAAACTGTCAACATGCACAAACATGATAGAAAGGGAAAATTAGTAATAAAATAAGGAAAAATCATAGAAAATGAAGAATAGAAGGAAATGAAGTGAGGAAAAATATAGAACGAACGTAAAAAATAGGAGAAACACACAGGGCACCCCCCTAGTTCCCTTACATCACCCCCTCTCTAAGATGCATCGCCCCGATGCATTCGAAATCGCATACAACCAAAGTCCGTGACTTGGAATGTGACGCAGTGCAGCAGTGTGCTGTCGGTGGAATTCCTTGACTAACCGAGGGGCATTCACGTCAGACTCTTCAACCCATGAGTTCTCCTCATACCCATAACCCTTCCAATGCACCAAATACTGGAGTTTTCCTTGATGCAAATGGCTGTCCAAGATTGACTCGACTTCGTATTGGGGTTCTCCCTTGATCACTGTAGGCGGTGGTGGTGGGTGTGAATGGCGTCCCGGGAATGGATCTGGGGGAGCTGGAAGGAGTTTGATGACATGGAAGACTGGGTGGAGTCTGGACATGGAGGCTGGGAGGCGTAGACGATAGGCATGCGTTCCAACACACTTGACAATGGGGAAAGGTCCCAGGAAGCGATGAGCGAGTTTCTTGGATGGACGTGTAGTGGAGATGTCACTGGAGTCAAATTAAACTCGATCACCAACCTTGTACTGAGGGGTCGGAGAATGGTGTTGGTTGTAAAAGCATGCCATGTCATCCTTTGCCTTTGCTAAGGCTGCCTTTGCCTCCTCCAAGCTATCCCGCATGCGTTCTGTGAACTCATTCACCATCTCGATGTGTGAGGGAGTTTGGTGAGGTTCAAATCCCATGCATGGATGTCGTCCAGTGTCTAAGAGGAAAGGGGTCTGTTGAGTGGAAGCATGGACATGGTTGTTGTATCCAAACTCGGCCAAGGGGAGAAGATCGTCCCAATCATCCTGGCGTTCATTGACAAAGAGGCGGATGTACTGCTCCAGTTCCTGGTTGACTCGCTCCATCTGGCCATCAGTTTGTGGGTGATAAGCGGTTGAAGCGAGGAGTTTGATCCCCAGGAGTCAGTACAGCTCACGAGTGAACTCTGCCATGAACTGAGGGCCACGATCCAAGAGGAAGGCACCAGGAAGTCCATGTAATTTCCACACGTGGTGGAGGTAGAGTCGAGCGGCACCTAGGGCACTGACAGTGGTATGAGTGGGAATGAAGTGAGCGCGTTTTTCCACTGAGTCAACTGTGCACATCACTGCATCAAACCCGTTTGACTCTGGCAATTCCACCACAAAGTCGACGCTGACGACATCCCAATGACTCTCTGGAACAGGAAGAGGGTGTAGCTCACCAATAGGCTTGCGACGAGGAACCTTGGTGTGTAAGCAAAGGTCACAAGTAGTATAATTTTAACTTCAGATTTCCCTTTGCTAGGTAGGCTGAGGTTGCCCTTATACTACCCCGGCCCCAACAATGCTGATGACAATGATGCCATGTTGTTGTCATAATCAGCTCCTGTCCAAGTAAGTAAAGTAAATAAATGGTTTGCAGCACTCATCTGAGTGCCGAAACCTGTAAATAGAACTGTAGGTAGGAGATTGGTGGTGGCACTGGTGGGTATGGGTGTGGGTTGCAGGTACTCAATGCATGACCCATACCCATACCCGTAACCTGCATGGGTTGCCAAACCTGTGCCATTCCCTACCGAGCACTTGTTGGCATGTAACATTCATGATTGATGAATTGGCAGTGGCTGCAGGGTCAGGCTGGATGGATGTTGATATGAAACAATGAAAATCAACAATCACATGTTGTTGATCAATAATATACAATCGATATATGCAAACAAATAATGTCTGATTAGATCCCTGATCGCTGATTAAATGGTGTTTGGTGGTATCCCCTTGTTATCATCTGTGTTATCTATACCATGAGCAATCAGCAAAGCAACACTTATATTCCTGATGGGTATGTTGCTATCTGAGGTGACAATGGGCAGCACTATCTAGTGCCCCATTTTATGATCCCAGCTACCCACTAGGCAATGGAGGCCTATTGCAAGAAGGTAGATTTCAATGCACACATGGCAGATGGGGGAGGTAGTATTTCCTTCTTTTCAAAGTGTCATTGCCACCAGCCTAGCCATCCTTGGGCCAATGTCGTCCTGTTGGTCAATGCCATGTCTTGGCCAATGCCCCATCTGCCCCATCTTTTGGCTCGTCTGATGACTTTGCAGTCTGGAAACATGACTGATCCCCCATACTACACATTGGCCCGCAACCAGCTAATGCTACCTGCCAATCCAGTAAGTGCCTTGTGCTCATTTGTATGACTGTTAGTTCATCCTGTTGCAGACATTGACAGACAGGGAGCTGTTGAGCTGCCATGCTGAAGTGAAAGCCCTGCAAAACAACCTTGGCACCTCATACAAGGATCCAGTCATCATCTCTACATGGCTGAGGTTGAGAAGCTGGAACAGCAAGATGTCACATTAAAGACATATGTGACCTTGAACGAAAGGATGGAATACAATCTGAAGTCATTCGAATGCAGGTTCTCAGAGATTCATCAGATCATTGTCCCATGACAGTGACAATGACAACATGGCCGATCCCCACAATTAGCTAGTACCAACATTGTTATTTTAGCTAAGATGAGCACTGCTGTTTTGTTGATTTTGTTGATTCATACTGCCTGTGCTCATTGTGCATCTGGTTTGCCAATGCCCATTGCCGATGCTCTTGGTATATAGATGTCCATGCCAAAGCATCTGTCTGCTGCTGCCGATGTAGATGCCGATGTAGATTTCTATGCTAATGTCTGCTGATGCCAATGCCGATGCCTGTGACACTATTTCATCAACAGTATTAGATTGTTACCACACATCTATGCCAATGCCATTGCCAAATACTGTGTCCAATGCTATCTCATAGGTCACTGATCTGTATATTAACATTCTTCATAGTATATCACAAGCAAGAATTATAACAGTGTATTCATTTGATACTAGTACATATTATACATACTAGGAGAGTGTTCGATGGCATCCACCAAACCCATATCATTTGATACATTGTATAGGTTTGATAGACCATATTATTTGGTACAGTGTAGCTTACCTATCTGCTACTAATTGAGCTCTAGAGTTCCACACAAATTATTTATTTCTTGGTTGACATCTGTGAAAGTTAGATTGATGTAACGAAAGCACTCTCATGCTTTGATCACTTAGAGGAGAGGAGACAACATAAATAGGAACTTGGTATGATTTCAAGGAAGACTAGGGCTATCTAAGACATTGTTTGAAAGTCAACAAGTGTGCACGTGATTGTCTATATTGGTAATTGTAAGGGAGGAAACTGGTAAGATAATCTAGAGAATTATCTTACACTCGCATATACCCTCTTGAAGAAAAACCAGGGGGGGGGGGTTATAGGAAGGCTAGTGGTTCTTGGATTCATAGTGAGCCAGTGCTTCACTCTCGAGAAGTTCGGAGCGGGGTAGCCATAGGTTGTGTTTGGGACCATAACCAGTCCACCTGATGAGGAATTGATGACCTCATCCTCGTGGTTGGCGGTCCAAGATCTTCTCGATGAAATACTCTGTAGAGCCATCTTCAGTTATGAGTGGCTTTGGTGCGATGTGTTTTTGGTCTGGGAACAGGGTGTCGTCATTTGGGATGTGTGTATGCAACTGAGATACATGGAATGTAGGGTGGACCTTTGATGTAGGGGGTAGGAGCAGTGTATATGATGATGATTCTGGGAATGCTTGAGTAATTTCATATGGACCATCGTACCTTGGCATGAATTTCGCTGCTCGCCCATCTTTTGCGCGAATGTAATCTCTGCGACAGTGTGCTGTGGCCAGGTAAACTTTGTCAGCGACCCTGAATGCTGGGTCTGGCTGTCGGTCTTTGTTCGCGAAGTGTGCTTGATGTAATTTTGCTGCGAGCAGATTGTCCTTTGCGGCATTTGTTTCTTCTTCCATGTTCTCCATGAAAATCCGAGCTGCAGCCATATCAGGGGGTGTCTGTTTGTTTGTGGAGATTGTGGATGGATCAATGAGAGGAGGTATGAGTTGTGGTGACCACCCTGTTTTCAGGATAAAAGGCGAGACACCAGTGGACGCATGAGTGGTGTTCATGATATCAAACCTGATTTTGGGTAATGCCTTTGCCCATCCCTTCTGATTCCGCTCAACATGGAAGCAGAGACATTGGACCACAGTTTTATTTGATCATTCAGATGATCCATCAGTCTGGGGGTGATATGCGGTTGAGAGCTTGTGTCGAATACCTGTTAGTTTCATGAGTGATTTCCAAAATTTTGACACAAAAAGTTTGTCGTGGTCGCTGATGATTTCGAGTGGACACCCATTTTTGCAATACCACTTATCGAAGAATAGAAATGTGAAGTCTTCCGCTGACATGTCTGATTTGCATGCTGCAATCTGGATGTCCACCCCGAGTCGATCTGTCATTGTAACAATGCTGTCAAATCCATCATCCTTTGGTAAAGGTCCTATGAAGTCGATGGCTACGGAGTCGAAACGGGCGTCAGGGACTGGTAAGGGATGTAAGGGTCCCGGTGTCTTTGAAGTTGATGATTTATTGCACTGGCAATCACTGCAACTGGGTATGTATCCACGAGCCAGGTCTCTTCTCATGTTTGGCCAGTAAAAATTGTTACGTAGGCTTCCACAGGACTTCTCTGTCCCGAAGTGCCCTAGATTGTCATGCACCAGTTGGAACAGCGGTTCTCTGAAATTTTTGTATTTAGGAATGATCAGGCACTTGCCAATGAAAAGCAAGTCGTGTTTGAGGGTGATGTTAAGTTTCACGTCTAGCATACCTCTTTTCAGGTCGTCCAAGATTCCATGGCACCATGGGTCTGTGCTGTAGCCCTTCTTGATCCTCATTATAAGTTTGGGGTCAGATTGTATGGCAAAGACGGCGCATGCAATGATCACAGGTGTGGCTTCATCAACAGAATCTGGGAGTCGCAAAAGCACATCTGCAACTGTGTTCTTCTCCCCGTTGATGTAGGTGATGCTGTATTTGTACTGGGAGAGGTATTCCATCCATCTTGCTTGTCATTGGGATAGGTCGCATTGGAAATCAAAGTTTTGTAAAGTTTTGTGATCGGTCCGTATGTGTACATGCATCCTGAGCAAGTCCACTCGCCATTTCTTCAGTGCACGCATGATGGCAAGCATCTCTTGCTCATGAACTGGGTAGTTCCATTCAGCACTATTCATTTGGCAGCTCTCAAAAGCGACTGGTCGTGAGGATTACCATGATGTGCCAAAGGAGAGTATGGCTCTGGTTCGTCGTTTGCTTGCATCGCATGTAACGTAGATGTTTCTGTCGCCTGGGTGTTCGTGGTCGATCGTCATTAAGCAGTCTCTACTGATGACCAAGTGTTTGATGTTGTCAAACGCTAGTTGATGTTGTGCAGTCCAAATGGGGAAAGAGGTATTGCACTCTTTACGAGTGAGGGGTGTCAGGATTGTAGTGTATTCAGCGAGTGTTGGGAGGAACGATGCAATGTACCATACCAGGCCCAGAAACTGGCAAACATGTTTAGCGGATTTTGGTGCAGGCCAATTGAGAATGTGCATGACTTTTGATTGGTCAGCCTCAATACCTCGTGCAGAGATATGATGCCCTAAGAAGTCAATCTCCATGGTGAATAAAATTGATTTCTTCAATGAACAGTAGAGCTCAGCTTTTCATAAGGCTTCAAGAATGATTGCTACATTTGTTTTGTGTTCTTCTAGTGAGTTTGACCAAATGATAACATCGTCGAGGTACACATGGCATATTTTTCCAATGAGGTCCTTGAGGGCGAGAGTGACACGGTGCTGATGTGTCGCTGGTGAATTCCTCATGCCCATAGGCATGACTACCCACTCCCACAACCCAAAAGGTGTGAGTGTTGCAGTGTATTTAATGTGGTCTGGGTGCACAAGCATCTGGAAAAAGGAGTTAGTCATGTCTATTTTTCCCCAGATCTTTCCTTTAGCGCAGTCCGCAAGGATGTCATCTATTCATGGCAGGGGATAGTTATCAGGTACCATTAGTCAGTTCAAGTGTCTGTAGTCATTTACCCAATGAGGGAGTACCATGGGATTGGCCTTAGGGATGATGAAGGAGGGTGAAGCATATGGGGATGAGGAAGGTCAAATTCTTCCTGCTGCCGCATGCTGATCAATAAGTGTTTTCCAACCTGTATGGTATTTCCACAGGCATCCATAGACACGAGAGACAGATATGGGGGCTCCGGGTAGCAATTGGATGTCATAATACACATCACGAGGCAGGTCCTTGACATGTGGGATGTCTGAAGGGAAACGGTCAATGAAAGATTCTTTCATTTGCCTGTCTAATTTTTGCAGTGTTGCCTGTCCCACCAATTATTCGATCTGTGTTTTGATGGTTGCGACAAGGTCAGGTGGGCTGGTTGTGAACAGTTCCATGCCAAAACGTGTTTCGTTCTCATCAAAAAGAGCCATCAACTCCATGTGGACTAGGATCCTTGTTTTCCTTGCATTTTGTTGTCCACTCTTTATTTGTTGTGCTTTGATTTTGCGATGTTGAGCAGGTGACCGTTTCACAGACTGACGGCACAATTTAGGATCGGGGGGGTTGAGTAGATCATAGCCTGATTCTTTGGCAATGGCTGTTTGCAGATGTGCATCGACAACAATTCTATTTTTAACAAGAAAATCGAGGCCAAGTATCAAATCTGTGTGAAGTTCGGGACATATGATGGCATTGATAACATGGGAATGCCAAAGGGCATCTGGTGATTGAATGGATAATCTACAATACTGGTTTAAAACGATAGGCGAGCTTGAGTCATTCTTCTTTCTGAAAGCGCCAGAAACAGAGAGAGGTTTGAAAAGTGGTTTTGCAGTGAGACATAGGATTTTGGCAAGATGACTAGAAATCAAGACTGGGGATGATCCATGGTCAATTAGTGCTTCAATAGGAGTAGGGGCGCAGGTTGCAGGAGCATCGACACAGCAAGTCCAGCGAAGGTGCTCAGGAAATGTAAGGGTGGGAGGAACATACTCTTCAATTTCATTCACGTCCATGAATTCTTCAGAGTCATTGTTGCTGTCGCTCTCCTCGGAAACACCATCCACATCAAAAATGGCAGCCAAGGTGATGGGAGTGGGGGTTGCAGTGTTCTTCTTCTTCTCATAAGCTGCCTTAGCCTTTGCAGCATGCACAGCCATGACTCTTCTGCAGTCCTCCAGCATTGGACGGGGATTGGTACAGTTGTGGCCAAGGTGTCCCACATAGAATACATGGCATTTGTAGCAGCCAAAGTGAATTTGCAAAAGTGTCTTCTCGTCCTCCGTGAGGGGGCTGAGAGCTGTGGTGTAGGTGGCTGACAAAGTCATGCCAGTGCTGTTGATGTTAGCAGCAGTGGAGTCCTTCAAAACATTACTAGTCTTGGTCGCACAAGTGACCCATCCTGTGCAACTCACCTGTAAGTCCTGCTGTAATAGTTGTAAACGCTCCAACCATTCATCAAAGTCCATGATAGCATCGAGGGTGCCCTTTGTTGCACCGGGGGCTGTACCGTTGTTTGCTTTGTAAAGTCGTTTCATTCCATCTGAGAGTCATGGGATTAAGTGAAGATGGAAATGGTCATCGGGGATATGATATGGGGGATTTGGCGGTGCCCAGTTCGAAGTTGGCATTGCGGACAGTGTTGACCCATGTAAGGAAGTCGGTGTTGCCTTGCGATGTGATCTGGTCCTGCACCAGTTTGTCCTCCCAAGAGTGCAGTAAGAACTTCTTCTTGAGAGCTATGAGGAATTCTGGGAAGGTAAGGCTGACAAGTTGCGCCTCTTCAGCGCTAATCCAAGACTGCACCGCTGTGGACTCAAAATTGTAGATGATTTTTCCTACCCAATCATCTTCCACCACATCCTTCACAGAAAAGTAGTGACGGCACATGTTATCAAATTGGCAAATGACTTTAACTGTTAGACGGCCAGCGGAGAGCAGGGGCGCAGATGAGGGCGATGCTTGCCTAACTTCTGCAGGCGCATACAGGGGATCAATACTGGGTGTCATGTTGGAGGTTGTACAGGGTGGTTCTGATTCTGATTCTGAGGATGGGAGACGTCTGTGGGTGGGTCATATAACTGTTGGTAACAGGGTCGGTGTCGGGGCAGGTGACAGTGCTGTTGATGGAGGTAAGGATGATAACGGGGAGGGAGAGGGGTTTAACTGGGGTATATGGGTGCGTGCTCGGCTCCTAGTCATGAGCAGAACAGGTTGGGAAGGGCATCAAGACAGGTTGATATCGGTACAGCGTGATGGTAGGAACAGCTTTCCAAAAAAAAAAGGAAACTGCCCCCTGGGGGTTTTTATAGACACAGTTTAAGTTGTGTTGGGGATTGGGGGTTTATGGACAGTCGTCGAGCCGGGCGAGGTGTGCATTAAGTTGGGGATTGGGGTGTCTGGACAGTTGTGGCATTGGGCAATTTTGGGGCTTCCTGGAGTTCTGATGCAGCTGCTCTTCTCGCCCAGAAAGGATAGATGTAGTTCTTCCTTAGAAGATGAACTACCCACCTTTGGTCTGTTTGGCAGTCTGAACCTTTTGACGGGGATGGCAGGGTGTCTTGATAGGACTTTGCTTCTGATGACGCATTTTGTGTGGGATTTTTGACTCTGGGAGGTTCACGACGAGTTTGTATTTGAAAAAAAGTGTAACAAAAGCACTCTTGTGCTTTGATCACTTAGAGGAGAGGAGACAACGTAAATAGGAACTTGGTATGATTTCAAGGAAGACTAGGGCTATCTAAGACATTGTTTGAAAGTCAACAAGTGTGCACGTGATCGTGTATATTGGTAATCATAAGGGAGGAAACTGGTAAGATAATCTAGAGAATTATCTTACAATTGACCCCTGCCTATTCTGTGTGTGCAAGCAATATCTCAAGAAATAATGGTCAGAAACATAAGTTGAGTGTCAAGGATAGTATAGGTAAGGGTTCTCCATGCAAAAAATGAGCCCTTGTTGCCAGTAGCTGGATGACAATGCCAAGTATGTAACTTCCCAGAATGGCAATCACAACTTTGAAGCTGCATTCAGCCACCACAAGGGCCCTGGGTTATAATTTGCATGGAAAACCTTTACCTACATTATCCTTAACACTGCACTGCCCTCAGCTTATGTTTCTGACCATTAGTTCTTGAGATATTGCTTGCACACACATAATTGGCAGGGGTCAACCTAACTTTCACAGATGTCAACCAAAAAATAAATAAATTGTGTGAAACTCTAGAGCTCAATTAGTAGTATAACATAGACTACAGAATTATGCAAAAATGTGGAATGGTTGTTGAGGAATGGCTTGCAGAGGATTTCCCATTAAAAATAGATAAAGTACAAACACAACCAAATTTACAAGTTGTGCCAGGCGTTAAGTTCAAGTTTACATAGGCAAAAAAAAATTAACGTGGCCCGCGGCTGGTTTGGAGTCTGTGCCGAACTCGGATTTCCCCAAACAGAACCGACACTTCTAAATGGAGACAACGACGGATCAATCGCGATGGGCGAAACACGTTTATTTTTTATTTTTTGTTTATTATTTATTTTTTACGATGGCACTGGTACGAGATCTCGTGCAAGACGGTTTGCTAAACATCGTGATCCTGAACAAACAGCAGTCGTCCTCACAAAGGCGTTACTTACTACGTCCAAAGCATCAAAAACACATCAAAGCGATGGGACTGGCACCGACTTGAAGGGGAGTGTTGGCAGACAAGCCGATAGGTAATAGGAGTATCCTGCACTGTATAAGATGTCCACCCCATAGGATGTATTAGATCGTCTCCCTCGCTCTCACAAGCACCATCCTATCATATTCTCGTACTCTACCGACTACATAGCCTTTGTGCTTCTGCCTTCAAGACGCTGGTTGTCGTTTCCCGTGCTGACCTCAGATACAAAAATCCTGCCCTGGACGGAAAATTAAAGTGTGCTAGCAGGGTTACCCGTTGTGGGAATTGGACACCCTTTCCGAATCGAATCGAAGATAAGATGAAAATCTTCAGCAGGGACGTAGTCAAAGCATTCGACGGCTGCAGCTCGAAGGTCTTTCGGTGCTCTCATGGTTCCAACATCCCAAGTTTGCATTCGGTCTCTTAGTAAGCATATTTATGTAACTCCCGCGGCTAAAAAGTATAACGAAAAGTATTATTGTTGTACACGTTACGAACGTTACAGACTAGATTGTCATATGTAGACCACAGACATAACCCAGCCTTTTTTAAGAGTAAAGCCATCCAAGGCTACTTTGGCGACAGATGCAAGATCAGGGGATTCGAAGAGCACCTGGGCCATTTTCACTCTTGCGCCTGCGACGTTCGCCGTTGGTGACCACGTAACTTGTGTCGTTTGGAAACCTTGGTATCTGGCAAGAATATATGAATCTTTAATCGGTATCAGCAAATAACAAGAAAGACGCACTGTTGGAATAAAACAGAAAGAACGTCGTCTGTCACTTCTTCGGGTAGGTTGGAGCATAGCAGTCGTGCAGAAGGTTGCTGTACAGATGGACGCACAGGCACAGTGGCTTGCGAAGTATGAACGTGAAGCGGAGATGAAATGAACATTCAGAACAACACTGCACGTACAAGTATTAAGATTGTCATGTTGAAGTGTCTCTTCCTCATCGTCGATTTCCATTTCCTCTTCATCCTCTTCACCCTTTTCCCGCTTTGCATGCCGCTCTGCATCTGTAGCCTCATCATCTCTCTGACGTTTCGCGTTTTGCTTTACAAACGAGCTCGCATTGGCAGCAGTAGGCGGAACAAATGAAGGATCCTCTCTTTGCAAAGTGGCATATGATTTCGTTTTGGCATAATCAATACGCTGATAGGACACGTTGGGTCATCCTATACGGTTGAGAACGGGTACGCGTTTGCTCACAAGTGGTTTATCATAAAACATCATCCCTTCACAAGCTCGCATGGCAGAAGTCGCTCCCGCAAGATCTGTAAACACAAGAAATGCCTGGCCCCTCATCTGTTGGCTTTTTGACGCGACGATGTCAATGATCTTGCCATACGTAGTGAAGAGGGCATAAAGATGAGTCCGCAATTCTTCCTTGTTTATTTTATCGTTGAGATTATTGATATAGAGTGTGGTATTCGGTTGATTTGAAGAGGAGGCCATAGTGCGTTACTCACGAACGTTTTATGGATAGTGTTAAGTTTCTCACGATAAATTTTGGCACCATACATATTTAAGTAAATTTTTGCGGCGTACTATAGTGCTGCGCTGTTCCTGCTGGCACCTGTTCTTTCTTTTCTCCCCAACCCCGACTGTGAACAAGGGGTTTTGTCCTTCGTTCCATCCTTCCTAACCATCCGTCTCAGGGATACACTCGCTTAACTCCCAAATCACACGTTCGACCAGGTCGCGATAAAAGGTTTCATACCTCTGAGACCATCTCGCATAATCAATCACTGATCTCATGGATGCTCTATATTCAACGAAATGGCTTCCCTCCTACCTCGAACCCTTCATCTCCTTGTCTTATCCCACAGAAACCTCAAAAGATCCGGACTCCTTTCCCCATGCCGCGTATTATAATACGGGACGTAGTGATCTATGTCTTATAATCACTTGCATTGTTGTAATGGCAGTCCTACGAGATGCTCTCAGGCTCGGGGTCTTTGAACCTTTTGCAAGGTGGAAGCTGTCTAGGGATCTAGCCCTGCGCAAAAGGCACCAGTCCTTGCATGGTGTTGCAATCGGAAAACTTAATGGCCAGGCTAAAAAAGCGGAGAATGGGAATGGCCATACTACCAGTCGCAATTTACATGGGAATGCGCGCGAACTTCGTCAAGTGCATCGAAGTGTCCTCCGGTTCGCTGAACAAGGCTGGTCGTTCGTATACTACAGTCTTCAAAGTGCTCTCGGCTTTGTATGTCCTCCGTTCCCCATTTTCCGCGTTGACTGACTTCCCTCTTCCGCAGTACGTTCATCGTAATCTACCGACACGAATATGGGATCCGACGGATCTTTGGCGCGACTACCCACATATTCCTCTCCCGGGGCCTGTCAAATTTTACTATCTTTCCCAGACTGCGTTCTACACACACCAAATACTAATTCTCAATGCTGAGGCTCGGCGCAAGGACCATTTTCAGATGATGGCACACCATGTCATCACTGTCATTCTCATGACTATGAGCTACTTCTCCAATTTTACGCGTGTCGGATGTCTAATCATGGTACTGATGGATTGGTGTGATATTTTTCTGCCGGTACGCGCACTGTCCTCTGCTGGAATCCAACAGCTCACTATTTTTAGTTGGCTAAGATGATTCGCTATATCGATATCAGTCAGTTCGCATGCGATGTGACATTCGGCTTCTTTCTTATTTCC
This sequence comes from Tricholoma matsutake, assembly GCA_026075535.2. Taxonomy (NCBI): domain Eukaryota; kingdom Fungi; phylum Basidiomycota; class Agaricomycetes; order Agaricales; family Tricholomataceae; genus Tricholoma; species Tricholoma matsutake. The sequence continues at coordinate 5,916,402 of AP026543.1, read as the reverse complement.
TGGCTGATTACGCGACATGTGTTGTTCGTCCGTGTCATCATATCTGCAATCATCGAAGTTGCAAGTCTTGTCTCCGTCTCAGCATATATTGCATTCTGCTCCATGCTAGTGGCGTTGCAGGTCATTCAAATTATATGGTTCTGGATGATTTGTCGGATTGCGTGGCGCGTCGTCATGGGTGGGGGAGCGTCAGACGATCGAAGTGACGACGAAGAGTGAGTGTACCTCGACTTCCAGGTCCATCATTGACATCATGGAATCGTTAGGAACGATGGAACCAAGGACAAATAAATGCCGCGCCCTCCTTGATCGATGTCTATCCTGCCGTTACTTGTAGTATGGCCTAATCCATATATACCATAGGCCATGCCACACAACGTGCACTATATAATAATACGCAGAACTTGCATATTCTAACGTATTAGTAACGCACTGAACATTATATTTATGACTGGGGTTCGCATGGGCTAAGAATCATAAGTATAAGTAGATGATAAGGTGAACTCCGTTGGAGGACCACTGCACTTGCACGCAGAGCTCGTCGAAGATCCGATCGGAAGAACTTCCTTATCGGGGTGTCATCTTAGCCGTCACGGTGCATCACCAGAGCGAAACTGCTGCGATTCTCGACTGACTCTAATTTCTCTATAAACGCGAACCGCTGTATTCCTTTTACATTCGGACATACATTCGAGCATGATGGCAAGCTTTATGAGCTATTTTGGAGCCAGGCGGGACCCTAAGCAATCAGCTCGAGATGCGATTGTCACACTGCGGCAGCAGCTGCAGATGATTGAGAAGAAAGAGGAGTATCTACAGAAGAAGATCGACGATGAAATAAAGAAAGCCAAGGCTAACGCTGTTTCGAACAAGGCAGGTACGCTCGCCGGTGATCGCTTTCTTCGTATCGGCTTGAGCTGAACAGCACGGTAGTTGCCACCGCCGCCCTGAAACGGAAGAAAGCGAGCGAGGCAGAGCTGGATCGTCTAGCTGGAACACGTTTGCAGCTTGAAATGCAAGTGAATACGCTGGAGTCGGCGAACCTGAATGCAGAGACGATGGCTGCGATGAAGAAGGCATCAGACGCGCTGAAGGTCATTCACGGGAATCTGTCAGTAATGCTGACTTTTCATCTGAGAGTTCTAATGACATTCCCGCCAGAACAATGGACAAGGTGGATGCAACGATGACGACTGTAAATGAACAGCGAGAACTGGCGAACGAGATTGCAGAAACGATCTCTGGTCCTTTGTATACACCAGAATATGATGAGGTAGGATTTGTTCTTATATTCGTGGAATTACCAGATGTCCTGACTGTTTATGAAGGAGGAGCTGAAGGCGGAGTTGGAGGAGTTGGAACAGGACGAGCTGAACGAGCGGTTAAGCGGAGCGGATCACGCTCCTGTACATGTGCCGCTTGGGACGAGAGTGGAAGGTGCGTGTTTTTCAATAACATTGTAATAGGTATCTAACCCCGTCCCCCCAAAGAAATACGAACACCTGCTGCAGTGGAAGACGACGAGGAAGCACAGCTCCGGGAACTGCAAGCTGCTTTGGCCATGTAGTTTTCTTTGATCGTCTTTTCTTTACTACTTATTTCAGTCAGTCGGCTTGTGTCTTAATACCATTCTTTACCACTTCAGCATGTACTAGATACTAATGACAGGATTTGTGTCAGTCAGAATCATTGAATACCAGCAAGGTGAAGCAGACCAAATACGTAGTGTACAAATTAAATTAACATTTTTCGGCAATTCTGTAGGTAGTGTTTGCGATGGTATCAATAAGTATGATGGTGTAGACGAATGCGAATAAAAATGTAAATCACAACACTCTAAGCATAGGAAAAGGAAAGTTCATGAGGATGTCATGTTAAGACACCCGCAGACCTCAGTCCAAGAACACGACGAACATCAGAAGTGAACCGCAGGGAATCGAGAACAGGCAAGAGGTCAAGCAATGCCTCATCGGATGGATCATGGGTCCAGCCTTCGATCGGTATTCCATTTGCTATCCAACCAAGGATATGTCACAAAGTCAAGACGTAAGGAGACATTTCATACCTTCGTTTACGCGGTAGCTGATTGGTGAATTATCTACAAGACAGACTCGTGAAAGGTCAGGATCCACGACGGACAAATCTTTCGTATAAGACCCATTTGGTAATTGCGTGCATGACTGCGGAAAGGTCAACATAATTGCGACAGAATAAATGGTGAGCCACTGACATCCCGAAATAGCCGATGGGCAAGGATACCTCGTCCAGCATCCAGCCAATCAATGACCGGATCTGCATATTCTTGCATGGAGGCAGTAAATATTACAAGGGTGTACCAGCTCGATACCTGAATGAAATACATCAGAAGAGCAGTTGTATCTGGAGTGCTAGGCATACCGTTCGAAGAAAGAAATCCACAAATGGTCTCTTATACACGTGGTAGAGAGTTGACCGACCGCCCATCACGACTTCCACAGTATGGCTCACACCCTTATTCCTTGAATCGAAAGAACCTAAACCGAAAAACCCAGAGCTACCACTACCAGCATATGTCATTGGACGAGATGTTGAGTGTATTAGTGTTTCGTCAAGGTCAAGCACAAGGGTTTTAGGGAGAGGGAAAGGCGTTTTTCGTGTAGCGAGAACAGGTGTAGATGATCGGGAGGCAGATATTGGTGATTCAGACGCGCGCATGACCACTGCGGGGCCAAGAGGTGGGGTTAAAGAGTTCGCTGCAGATCGTTGAGGTTCTGCCTTGGCATCAAAGGCTTCCGTATCTATCTCGGTGCGACTGCCGAATGGACGGGCGGTTGGGGTAGGAATGGTGACAGGGCATCTTGTTGAATCGGAAACATTGCATGTGTGCTCGTCGTCCTTATTGCCTTTCTCAACCTCTGGTTCCTTCCCCGCAGCAGTAGCAAAAGGTTGAATGACAAGTTTCTCCGTCCTGACCAGAGAAGACCAAGCTGTGCGTAGGTTGTCCCATACGAGAACAAATACGCGAATAAAGAATATTCGACGAACAAGATTTTCAATATGGGGTTTGGAGAGAGGCTGTGCTTCAGGGATAGGGGAAGATGGTGCCGCCAAGTGCTGCAATGAAGCAGCAAACGCTGGGGTGGAGAACGAACGTTTCGGACGGATTCCTGTCAAACTGGAAGATGGAGGGAATAGAATGGACTTTGTAGACCAGGTATTTACTCGCTGCAAGGGTGGATCTGAGGTTGAGTGAGTGCGTCGGTCGTTGATGAAGGATGAATGCTCAGCCGAAGGCGTTGAAGGCGGCGTCTTCGAGGAAGCCAACACGTCGAATTGGCGCGAAAGGTAAGCCAGAGAATTCATCTCTGATTCCCTGAAGAATGTCCGCCAAAGAGATGGCGAGAAAGTGGAATCGATTTGAAAGACGACCCTGGACTTGAATGTGGAAGGCATCACGTGTACTCATTATACCATGTAGATCCGGTCCTACTTACCCGACGCACATTCATCGTCAGTCACAAGGATATCTGGTATCAATCAATTGCAGATCACCGGCCAAGCGGATTACAGTAAATATCTATACCCTTTCCGCATCTGCCTCCGGTGGACCTCTTTCCTCTCTGCATCCATGTTCAGAAGCCTCAAATGATGCCGGAAAGCAAAACACATTCCAATACACACGGTACTTGCAACTATACATATGGCATAAGAGTTTGCATAACTGGGTCCCCAAGATGATGGCCAAATGTATCTAAGTAGGACAGTGCCATCAAAGCTGGGATCACGAAGACGGACAGCCTGAGGGACAACTCACGAGCCTGCAATGTTCCCAATTGTAGAACCACAGTTGATGATAGCAAGCGCTACCGCCCGTTTGGACGATGGACGGGAGATACTCCCACTGGCCCATGCCAGGAAGCACACATATCCTGTATAGGACTGAGCCATCAAGAATCTGGTTCAAAGTCATTTATGTCACGACAACGATAATAGATCCTTCGCGCTTACAGTGAGAAATAGCGTGCGGTTATGCTCATGGTAGACATCGCTAGGAGAAATCCCGAAATACCAATCACGAAGGGAATAACAATGTGCCAGCATCGTTCTTCAGACTGATCTGAATGTCTACCAAGCGTACGGTTCTCAAGCCAGCCCCAACGGAGTAGTCAGTGACGAAACATACCTAGAACCAAGGAAAGCTGCAGCGGTCGCAAATACCCACGGTGGTGCACACAGTAGCAGGGTCACCGTTCTACTGTACCCCATCGTTGCACTCAACGTCGGAAAAAATACATTGAACGAAGTGGACAAAGTCATGCTTCCCGTCGCGAAGAATAACCACCATACCTTCCAATCCTCCAATGCCATCACCAGACCCGACAAATATGAGTTCTTAGTAGAAGAGGCGTCTGTGACCTCCACTTCATCGCTGTCCATTGCAGCATCATCGATCATCCGCCGTCGGGCGAGAGCTCGTTCGGCGCGTGTGAGCCAAGTTGCGTTGCTCTCCGGAAAATCTGGAAGAACGAGCGTGGCGCCGATGGCGACGAAAATCGTCAAGGCACCTTCCACAAAGAAAAGCCACCTGAAGTACGTCTTGATGCATATGTGTAAGTAATTATCCCAGAGACTTACCGCCATGCTGCGAATCCCCAAATTCCGTCCATCACATCAAGGATTGCGGATGCAAAGAGGGAGCCAAATGCATTGCTGATGAGACTTCCACAGTATAGAAGGGCAGTTCTTTGCGAGAGTTCATTTCGTTTATACCATCTAGAAATAAGGAGCTGGAAAAATTAGTGCTTATTGAGATACACCACCCGTCGTCGGCGTACCAGAGCGCCAGGGAAAAAAGAAGCTTCTACAAATCCGAGGAAAAAGCGAGTGGAGACGGCACCAAAAAAGCTGAACGGCACCGATATGGCATCAGACTACAGTGGAGAAGGTGTACAACTGACTTGGTAGTAAAACCTATCGAGTAAAATAGCTAATAGAGTCACTAGAGATGAAGGATGAAAGTGCCACGAACCAGTGAGGATTGAGATGCCGCCCCAGACGACCATGCAGGCAGGTAGGTATATCGACGGCTTCCCACCGTAGTGAAGGAACATGTTACTATGTACAAATGAGATTCCGCTCTACAAAGAAAGTGAAAGGGTACTCACGAGGGTACTTGCATGATGATGTATCCGATATATAATGCAGAGAGGACCGAGGCAAATTGATTGCCTTCCAACCGAAGGTCCTCTTCAAACCCACGAAGTCTAGCAGCTCTACGAATACGGCTCGAGGTAACTGTATCATCATATCAAAGAACGACTCACGCAGCATTGTTTCTGTCAATATCTTGTCCACATGAGGGACGCAGAATTGAAGGCAATGATGAAAACTTACAATTCAATATATAAATAAGAACAAGGATCGACATGCGTCTATCGAGTTTGCGCAGGAGCGACCGTTCTAGCAATGCTCTTTCCTCTTTCCCTCCAAATTCGGCATCGAAGGTACCAGATTCGGGTACCTAACGCACACGATGAGAACAGTAATGTAGTTGAAAGGTGCAACTCACGATGAGGGAAGGAATTAACAGAGGACGATTTTCAGCGTCGAGCTCCTCGCCATGGAACATCGTACGCGTCATTCGAGAGGTTATCGTGAACTTCGGACCGATTTCCGATAAAGGCTTACTAGCGCTTACTCTCGACTTCCACCATGGCGACGGCTGTCCTGTTACCTCCGGACTATCATAGAATCCTTTCACCTACACTTCGCATACCCACAGACACACAAGTGTCCATACCAGTAGGAATTCTTGCTTGTCAACGTATTGCTTGCATCCCATTGCCCAGAAGTAACTTGTTGTAGTGACTCATTTCCATTCAGGTGATCCCCTTCTGCGGTCTCTTGTTACTTCTGTCGTTTCTGCATCTCTTTCTCACCCTCAATCGGTTTCAACCAAAAAGTCTGGCAAGAAATCTGTGATTGCACCAACGATTCCAAGCGAACCCTTGCTCGAGGTTATCCTTCATGATACCGTGATCTTTCCGGAAGGTGGTGGTCAGCCCACCGATACAGGCATCATCACCACAGGTGAGAACGGGGTTGTATGGGAAGTTGTCCAGGCAAAGAGACACGGCGGGCATGCCGTTCATTATGTGCGTATCCAGGATGGTAATGTAGACAATGCCCTATCGGCATTCCCACCCGGTGCCAGTGTAACAGTTGCATTGGATAAAGTAGGATCCGATCGACGCTATGACCATGTAAGCACATTACTCTAAGTAAACGTTGCACTACGACTGTTACACTGGTAGATGTCAATGCACACATCCCAACATCTTCTCTCCGCTCTGCTGGAAACGCGCCTTGGCCTTCCCACCTTGTCGTGGTCACTCACAACGTACCCCGCTCCATGCTACGTCGAAGTGCCACGCGGCATGTCTATTGATGAGGTTACCACCATTCAAACGGAGGCCAACAAGCTCGTATTCGAGGGCAGGAAAGTTCATGTTGAAGTCGATGAAATTGATCGAGACCAGGAAAAGGCCGTTCCAATTCATGAGTCGGGTCGCGCAGTTGGGAGGGGCCTTCCTAGTGATTATACCGGCGGTGTGAAGAGAGTTGTGGTGATAGATGGCATCGACCGAAATCCGTACATATGTTTTTCTTTGATCCGGTCGTCACAATTGACTGAAATGCCACCATAGTTGCTGTGGAACTCATCTTCCAAGCATCCATAATCTCCAGTTGTTTCTGCTACCACATACAGACGCCCTTGCTCGCTCAGGCACCACGTCCGCCAGGCTCCATTTCGTCTCTGGCCCTCGCCTCATTGCCCACCTGACGTCCGCGCACAGTTTGCTCTCCAACACGGCTACTATCTTGAGCTGCGGCGCCCCGTTGGTTCCCGAGCGTGTAACTCAAGTCCTAAATGAGAGAAAGAAGGCTGAGAAGCGTGTAGATGAATTGGGAATGGAGCTGGCAAGATTTATTGCTGAACAACTAGTAATAGACATGAATCAAGGGGATGACGCTGGGCTGTTCAAGAAGCATGTATCCCGGACTGATGATACTGCAAATGCGCTTGGACTCCTGTCAGCCATATCTTTTGCAGTTGCGGATATGGAGGCCTCGAAGAAACAGCCGTATATCGTGGTCTTGACTTCCTCTCCGTCCTCACAGACAGCCACCAGCACAACTACTGTTGTTGTATTTGGATCGGACGAGAAAGTGGTCAAGGAAGCTGGAGATGGCTTAAAAACAAAACTAGGTGTCAAAGGAGGTGGGAAGGGCATCAAGTGGAGTGGCAAGTTCACTGGGGTATGGAAAAAAATAGACCGAGAGTTGGAAGATTTACTCAACAAGCTATGAGATCTCGAGACTGAGGCCCTGCTTTGGTGTGTAAGACTGTCAAGGTGAAATACAGGTGTAAAATAACATGAACGACAACCACTGAAAACCGACCCCTGCTGTTGTCGAGTTCCTCTCACCACGCACAGAAGAGCGACCTTCTATTTCGATCCAATATTAAAGCAAGAACCATTAACTTCGGGGTGTACATCAAGCAACCTACTCATGCTCACAGTGTTCGCCCCATGCGTCATCATCAGCGCCGTCTACCACGGATGAGAAATCCCCATCTGTCGCGGTCCATTCAAATCCGTCATCCGGATCTTCATTGTCCCACTCACTACCCTGATCAACTTCCATTTCCTCAACCTCAAAGTCGGCGGCGTCGCTAAATTCATCCGTTGCAATGAATGCATCCTCGTCGATGTCGTCGAAATCATCATCGTGGTCATTGGGTATGTATTCACCACCATCAGACGACTCGTCATCAGATTCGGACGGAGGGCGAATGTCTAAAAAAACGTGTCTACACGTTGGGCAACTCCCATGCTGGAGAGAAACAGTTAGTTAGGGGGTCGTGACAAGAGCGTTTGACGAACACAGCTTCGGACCCATTGAGTGAGACTGACGATGACCGCCGTGATTTCAACAAGATAGTACACAAGATAAAAGTAAGAGACGTACTCTTTCCTACAAAATATGTGGTTACAGGCATCTAGTTTGGTTACGCCGGATTCAGGATCTGACAAAATAGAGGAGAAGGGTACGAGACAAATTGGGCATGAATCGTCGGCGTTGATGAGGTCGTTTGCGGTAAGAATGGGTAGGTTGTCGATGATGAGGTCAATGAGATCCATCATAATGGCCTTTGTTGAATGGGTCGCGTTGTATCACGTGTCCTTGCGCGTAGATCGGAGAACATTACCGGACGGGCCGGTCCGTCCAGAAGTTTAAAGTTCCCCTCGGAACATAAGACTGACACTACTTAAGTCACCAATGGGTAAATGCTATGCCCATCTTTCCCTTTGTCATGCCAGCCTTTATCGAAGAAGAAAAGGGTATCAATAACGACCCTGATGCAGAATTTGGAGGAACAGAAGCTCGACGTCTCCTCGAAACAAAGTTGGTTCGCAAAATTGACCTCAGAATGAGCATTATGGTAGTCATCTATATTCTGAACTATGTACGTTTTTTGTTCCGCTTATTCTATCTCAAGCTCAATACCTGCCATTTAGATTGATCGCAATAATGCAGGGTTAGCCGAATGCTTGCAGCTCTAATGTTTAATCGTGACTTTACACCTCTAGAGCTGCAAGACTACGTGGCTTTGAGAAGGATTTGCATCTCACAGGTCCGAGCCGGTTTTGCTGTTGTGACAATGTAATTTTATTCAATCCCCCACGGACAGGGAATCAATTCGCAACTCTATTATCTATTCTTTATGTCGGATACATCATCATGCAGGTGCCATCGTATGGTTATTTCCCATTCTGACCTACCACACACTCATGATGATCAGGAACATGTTCTTGAATTGGATGGGGAGACCATCTATCTATCTACCCTCTTGCATGATCATTTGGGGAGCAATCTCATGTTCGACAGGTGGGCTGCTTTTTTTTTCCCGGGAGAGTAATCTATAAATCTTTGTCCAGGCGCCACTCACAAGTTTGTATTGCTGTGTTTTACATCGGTAACTCTTTAAACTCGATTGCTCTCCACAGCTTTGTGGGTGCCCTTCTTTCAAGGTTTTTCATCGGATTTGTGGAGGCAGCATTCTTCCCTGGCGCTTTGGTATGGGATGCTTCCCTTACTGTACTTCGTTCTAACACTTCCACAAGTTCCTCCTATCCAAATGGTACAAAAGGGATGAAATTGGTCTTCGAACGGCCATTCTGTACTGTGGTAACATCATTAGCAACGCCTTTGGTGCGCTAATGGCATCAGGCATCCTGAGTGGCATGAATGGGGTGCTTGGCCATGCTGCGTGGAGGTACGTGGGGAGTCATGCTGCTAAGCTCCATCTTCACTTACCTCCAGATGGCTCTTCTACATCGAGGGTGCTCTTACCATAGCAGTCGCCATCGCTGCTATATTTATTCTTCCAGACTTCCCGACCACTACTGGCTGGCTGTCTCCAGAAGAACGTGCACTGGCCATACGTCGCATGGAAGAAGATGCAGGCGTTGGAGATCAGGAGGAGACGGAAGGTAGCACTAGCGGGTTGTGGTTGGCCGTTACTGACTGGAAAGTATGGTGGTTTTCTCTGGCACTAACTTCTCAGGTAGTCGCTCTGTCGTTCAACGCGTTCTTCCCGACATTGAGTGCTACCATGGGTTTCAACACAACTGTGACGTTATTGTTGTGTGCTCCACCTTTTGTCTTTACTGCTCTTTTGGCTTTCGTGCTTTCTCGGTGAGTACTAGGTAAATTGTATTGGTTTTTCAATCGTTGAAGCTTGCCATGACCAGTCATTCCGACAAGGTCGGTGAACGATTCTATCACATCGTCGGTTCTTTCGCTGTGGGTATCCTCGGCTTCATCATCGCCATCTCCACGATGAACACAGCAGCCCGATACGTATCACTGTATGTATTCTTCAGCGTTCTATGCTAGCATGCAATTGACGCAATGCACATCAGCTTCTTAATGGCTCAATCTTATGCCGGCTTCGTTATTTTCTATGCATGGATAAGTAATACATTTTCACGGCCACCCTCTAAACGTGCCGTCGTGCTTGCGATCACGAACGCCTTTTCTCAGCTTGGCAACATTGCAGGCTCGTAAGTTGGCTTGGTATAAATTCAAAAAAGCTCTTCTGATCTTGGGATGTGATGCAGGTATGTATGGCCCTCTACGTGGGGAAAAACGTACAAGAACTCGTATGCAATTTGCATTGCGACGAGTGGGACGGCAATCATCATGCTCTGGATAACCAAGTTATACTTGGAATCACTTAATAAGAAGTTGGACCAGGAGGAGGAAGAACAAGGGGTGAAAACGAAAGGTTTTCGATTCATCGTGTGAGCGTTGTCATGATCTGGCTCTGGAAGAGGGAAACACAGAGTTTCGTCTAAGGGATCAAATGTAACATGTGATAGGTACCATGAAGTTATCTGATAATATCTGGAGAAACGTCGGCGACTTGTCCGCTTGTTCGAACTTGGTTCGAACATGGCCAGCTGCCAGTGCTAAGAGTCACACATTACGTTCAGAGGCGCCTCAAAAAGACCTCATAAATATCATAGATTCTCACACTTCTAAGTTTGTTTCCTGAGAATGGGCGCAAACCGCTTACTGGAGGACTGGTCTTTTACACAAGTCGGCGGGGGTGAAGGCACGAAAGATGGAGAGTGGATAAGGGTGTCTGAGTTCCCGACGACCGTGCATGTGGAGCTCCTAAGACTTAAGAAGATCCCTGATCCTGTAGGTGCCATTGCTTTTTGAACTTCATCGTGAGGCTCGTCCATTGTCGCTGACACGAAATCTACCCAGTTTATTGGACTCCATGACTGGGATGTGCAATGTAGATATCCTCCATCTATCCCATGAATTTCCTGTCCCCTTATCTAACCTGCTTTTTTTTTTGCAGGGATAGGAGAAAGCGAGTGGGCATTCAAATCTCATTTTGATATGACTGAAGACGAGCTTGAATTTCCGAACGTTGACCTTGTGTTTGATGGCCTGGACACTTTTGCCAGTATTTACGTGGTCAGATGTGTTCATCTTCAAATCCTTGAGCATGGTTGACAACTACGCAGAACGGCTGCAGAGTTCTTCAGTGAGTGATTATGTGCATCACAAATGTATTTGCATGCTGATTCAACCTTCATTGCTCAGGACAACTAATCAGTTCGTCTCATATCGAGCTCCAGCGAAAACACAGTTGAAAGTCGGTAACAATGAATTGATTCTGCATTTTGAAAGTGCGTTCCTAAAGGTTGGAAACTTTCCTCTCGGATAAATTCATTTCTCAAACCTGACATAGGGGAGGGATATTGAGAAGGAGCACGGAAAACTTTCACTATGGAATGGTGATTCCAGTCGTTTGCATGTCCGCAAGGCGCAATACAAGTGTGTAAACAAGATTTCTCCAGAACATCTCTGTCGGGAATCATTGATTATACCCCTTCCGATAGTTATGGTTGGGATTGGGGTTCGTGACAACCTAATTTTCCACTAGCCAGTCTGATCTAGATATTACTCAGGCCCCGTTTTGATGACTGTGGGACCTTGGAAACAAATCGTTCTGCACACTTACCACCATCGTATTTCCGATGTCGATATCAGAAGTCGGGTCTCCCAGTCTTTGGCCGTCAAATTGACAGCAGAGTTGACCTTCTCCGAAAGAGAACTGGGTTTTGCTTCTTTCATTCTCAAGGCTCCCGACGGATCCGTTGAAGCTTCAGTCAACAAAATCTCGACTGACACTGGTCGTTGCAAAGTAACTTTTGAATGGGCGCCTGGTAAACTTGACCTTTGGTACCCTGTGGGCTACGGGACACAGCCTATGTATGCTGTAGAAGTCGAGCTTACGAGTGAGGTGAGGCTTTAACAGCTTATGAATCGGTGAACTCTGAATCATGGTCTTGCTAGAGTGGTCAAGTGCTTGATACCAAGTCCCTGAAGATTGCTTTTCGTCGTGCTCGCGTCGTGCAAGAGAAGATACTTGATCAAGAAGGCTTGACATTTTTATTCGAGATCAATAATGTCAGAATTTTCTGTGGAGGTCCGTCTTCATCTCCTTCCAGGAAATGTTCTCTCAGTGTTCTCAGGATCGAACTGGATACCTGCCGACTCTTTCTTGACCACGTAGGTTGTTGACACCAGTGTCTATTTTAATTCTCATCGTGTTGCAGGGTGTCGCCAGAAAGATATAGAGCGTGGTTGCAGCTGATGGTTGATGGAAACCAAAACATGGTCCGTGTTTGGGGAGGTGGCATCTATGAGCATGATGCCTTCTACGATATCTGTGACGGTACGATATCTTCGTTTTGGAAGCAAGTTGCTTATCTGATTAATTTTCTAGAGCTCGGACGTAATTATATCTGCCCGTCTTCTCTGCGGCCTTCATGCTCAGTTGATATTTACAGTTCTCGTCTGGCAAGATTTTATGTTTGGATGTGGCCAGGTATTGGACATGGATTTCAGCAAGGCTGCATTCCTGATTGAAACTTAATCAGTATCCGGCATACGATTCTTTCCTCGAGTCCGTTCGGCTGGAGGCTGAACAGAATGTTAAGAGGTTGAGACATCATCCGTCCGTAGTAATTTTCGGTGCGTCTCCATCGCTTATGCATATTTTGGTATACTACGATTCTCTTTTTCAGCGGGAAATAATGAAGGCATGTCCCACACTTTGCCTCTTCGCTCATTACTCTCAATGTGGACTACTGCAGATTATCAACTTGCGGAATCACTTGACCTTGAATTAGATTATTCCGATGAGACATCGGATTTCAGGAAGACCAATTTCCCTGCTCGTCACATTTACGAACGCGTACTCCCTGAGATCGTCCAAACACACTGTGATGTCTACTATCATCGAGCATCTCCGTACAGCGGGCAGGGGAAACCTACGACTGACAAGACCTTGGGAGACCTTCACCAATGTAATACTACACCTTGGAATTTCGTGCCAAGGATTGGATAACAATCATTGACCTAGGGAATGTATGGCATGGCTCCCAAGAACCTTGGCATAATTGGGACATGCTGGCTGGTCGCTTCGTCTCCGAATTTGGGATGTATGTCGTTGCTTGTCCAGGTCATACAGCGTTCACACTTCGATGTAGGCAAGGTTTCCCCAACATACGAACCGTTGAATTCTGGCTGGGCGGTAATAACTCTGAGCGGTTCCCACAGTCGAGGTATGCTTCCATGTCAAAGCCGGTATCTTCATCTCATCGACGTCTTCAGGATTAACAACAACCACAACAAGGCAGATGGTTTTGAACGACGCCTTGAGGTATCTATATCTCAACCAATCGCTTCTGAATTCTAATCATTTTAAGCTTTACTTGGTCGAAAACTTCAAACACTCGTTTGACATGGAAAGGTAACTGTAACAATCCCACTGTATATTACTGTACTCAACAGATCTGCCCAGCTATGTGTATTATACCCAGGTGATGCAAGCTGAGGCCCTCGCCTCGGCCTATCGTCTCTGGAGACGCAATTGGCGTGGCTACGGTAGGGAATACGTAGCCGGTGCGCTGGTTTGGCAGGTGAGAGAACAACAATGAATACAAGCCATTATTTCGTTCAACGTTTAGTAGATTAATGACTGCTGGCCAGTCACGTCCTGGGCAATTGTTGACTACTTCTTGCGGCCTAAACCAGCATATTTCACCATTGCTCGGGAGCTTCGTCCATTCACCGTCGGGATGACTCGCAAGGACCACCAGGAGTTCGCGAACGAACGGTCGGCCGCCGAGTTTTCCATACAGACAAAGCTCGAGATATGGGGTACAAACAGAACTTTAACTGAAAAGAGAGCCCTCCTTGAAGTTACTTCGTTTGACCTGCATTCTGATTGGAGGGACAAATGGTCCAAAGAAGTGTTACTATTTCCGAATTCCAGCACGGAACTGCACAAAGGCAATCTTGCGGGGCAACCTACACGAAGGAAGAAAAGCGAGATACCCAAAGTCATTATTGTCTCTGCACGACTGCTTGACGACAATGGCGATGTCCTTGGGCGTCATTCAAACTGGTGAGTTTCAGACCATTTTTAAGATACTAGTATTGGAAAATAATTTGTGAGGTTTTAAGGCCCGAGCCATTCAAATTTATCGACTTTCCTCCTGTAGAAGATCTAGGGTTGAAAGCTTCAGTCGCTGCTGATGGTGAATCCGTGGTTTTGTCCACCCGCAAGCCCATCAAAGGCATTGTTCTCGAAGTTGAGGGAGACGAAGTGCAATGGAGTGATCAGGCCATTGATCTTGTGCCAGATGATCCTCAGACAGTGAAGGCCGTCAGCCTGAAGGGCAGAGACGTCAAACTTCGTTACGTAGGACTTACAAATGGCTCATGATAACAGTAGCTGAAAATGGCGAGAATGAATCGTCCTACAGTCATGCATTACTAATAAGTGAATGTCACGGTGAGGCCTCGAAGCCATGTTACTATCAAGGCAGGATTATAGCAGGCGTAATGTATGAGACGATATGAATATTGCTCCCACAGTCCCACTGACAATGATTAATCGAGTAAAAGCAATAAAGACTAGGAGGACTACCGCCGAGACGCGACAAAAGGGTCGCTACATGATCAAACATCTTCTCCCTGTCGGCTCCGGTTGACTATTAGAGGTACGCTTCTCTATTTCAGCAAGACACAGTTCAAAGACTTTAGCTGTCCCAAACAGATCCTGAGCAACACGGTAATGACAAAGGAGTAGACTAACCAATGTTAACATTGTTCTTGGAGCTCGTTTCGATCCAAACAGCGTTATTCATCTGTGCCAGTTGCTCACCCTCTGAGGGCTCGACCTGTCGACTGCAAGGATTGTTATGGGAACGGCAGAATAAAAGGTAATGTCGGCTATTGGGAAGGACGAACCTTCTCTGAAGATCGGTTTTGGAGCCAACAATGACACAAGGAATATCCGTCATGCCACAGAAATCGACGATCTTGTCGTACACAACCTGGACCATATCAAAGGAATTTCGCGATGTCACCGAGTATACGAGGACATAGCCATGAATTCCGATCACATGCTTAGGACTCAAAATCGAATATTCATCCTGTTGGTAGAGTAAGATGGCCCAGACAAGTTATAGAACTTTGCGTACCTGTCCTGCAGTGTCAATAATTTCACATTGATACTCAGCACCTTTGTAGTTGACGGCTCTCACGAAAGTGCTCTCTATGGTCGGGTAGTACGACTCGACGAAGTTATTTTCAATGAACTGTACGACCAACGACGACTTTCCTATGATTCGTTATCTTAGCCTATGGGGCAGATCTGCAACAACTGGAGCTCACCAACAGAACGAGTCCCAAGCACAGCTATCTTCCTTTTCTTCAAACTATCACCAGCCATGATATGGATGACACGTGTGTGGGGGGGTGAGGAAAGGAAATTAATGCTGGGTTCACTGTGTGGCGAAATAAAGGCAGGCGAGTCAACAATAAATATGACTGAGGCGTAATAAGGAAAGGCGTGTTGTGGGTTCGGTGTGTATCTCCAGAAGGAAAGTAACTCGATAAATTCCAATAGCACCGAAATATTGCAAGCAGGTCAAACAAAAGACATTCACAGATTGAGAAAAAGGCTGAAATGTACACACTTTCAATGGTTTCGGATCTTTTCTCAGTTACAACTCCTATTCACTTCAGTCACAGGATGGGATGAGGGCAAACGTTGTTCCTTGTACGTCTACAACCCGACACGTTGTTTCCAGCCACCGAAGTCTCGGTAGACGAAATTGTTCCCGGCATGACCTCGTGCCTTGATTTGGCCTTGATCAAAAACTTTGGAATCAGGCTATTCATCAATCCAAAAGGAAAGTATGGATATTCAGAGGGATATCTAGGTCATGGCAGCAGCTAAGTAGCAAGAACATTATCATAAGAACTTGAAACGAATAAAGGTTAAGTAACTATAGATGCTCAGTGTTAGCAATCAGAGACGATAACAAACAAATGCAACGTGGTCATGTGACAGGAGGTTGAGTTGCGACGCGTCGCCATTTCCAAGTTGAAGTTCAACCATTAGATTGGCGTTGTCAAGCTCTACTAGAACTGTTCTCAGTCCACTTTATAACATACCATGTCATCAACAACTTCTCCCGATGGCTCTCCCGCTCCCATTCAGCCTCTTCATAACCCATCACAAGCTGCGCATATTGTCGTGCCGCAGGCACCCTTGGGCAACGTTGTAAATCAAGCTCCTGGAATGGGTGCAAAGGCTCTTCTAGCTAAGAAAATGGCCAAGACCCTGTCAGTCGTTTAGTCTTTCGTGCCACTATTCATTCTCTGACGTTCATAACCAGTAATCCTACGTACATTTCACCAACAGACAACCTTATGACTCCCTGCACGCAGAAGTTAAATGCTGCGAGGAAGAAGTACTTCAATAAGTATGTCACCTATCTGATGGAATGTACGTTGCTCAAATGAATGTCGTTGTCCAGGGGGGCAAAACCAATGCAACTGTTTGCTCAGGGCGAACAGGAGGAGGTCAGCAGCGATGAACAAGTGGATGAGGATCTAATAGTCGAAAGCGAAGTGAAGAAGATAGATACCGACGACGAGAACCCCTTCTAGATCTTTGGCATTCTCTCTCCGATTACTGTAGGCTGGTCCCTCCCTTCCTTGACGGTAGGGATGTCTCTTATTAGGTAGCTCCTTCCTTCGCTGATTTTGTATACGTGTCTGTAACCTATGTCATTATTGAATGTACAATGTAGTAGGATGATTTAACCCGTGTGACCGACTTTCCCACGGAAGGTTGTAGTTACCACACAAGTCCGACAGAAGAGGTTCCTCACATGGATGACTTCGGCACACGATCGTCCTTGGAGCAAGCTCCTCTCCCAGACGATGATTCCTTGTCGATAACCCTTGCCGAGATCAGGGAGAGTATTCAAAGATTACGAGACGAAATAACAGCTTCAATTCCACCCAATCGACTTACCCCTGCGTAGGTTAATTTCGAGCCTAGGCTTATAAGGTATATTTTCTGACACATCCAAGCCAAACAAAGGACGTTCTCAAGGGTCTGCCGAGGTTGACTAGACATGAGCTTGTGCAGCTTGGGCAAGAAGGTGAGTACGACGGATTTGTACCAAGGACGTATACTCATTCGTTCAGTTCAGACTCCGTATGCTCGATATGTTTGAGCCCATTCCTCGCAATCCTAGAGGAGGAATACATAGCTACTGCCATGGATTCACCAGCATACGCTGTCGAAGACCTCGGCGTGACAAAGCTATCGCAGACATGGCAGTGTGGCCATCTATTTTGCCGACGGGAGTTGGGTCGACTGCTTTTGCTTTTTTATGCCTTCATGAGACTAAAATAATTCTAAGCAGCATTTCCAAATGGATACAAGAGGCAGTAAGTACGTATTGACGAAGATTTACCGTGACACTCATTAGCTGTACATCTTCAAGCACGACTCTTGTCCGATGTGTCGACGGCTGCTAGTTCAACCTAGTTCGAATACGGCGGAAACAAACCAGCTTATTCCTCCTTTTGACCCCCCCTTTGACCCCGAGATCGCTGCCGGTGAGCTGGAAAGACAAATTAGGCACCATGTCGACCTCTTGCGTGCTCGCTTGGAAGGTATGACATTACCTTCTCCAGAGTCAGATCCTCCACCTACTAGAGACGAGAATACGCTTGTTGTAAACGAGTTTTCGGGAATGTATTCATAGTTACCAAGAGTTTATAGTTTAATGGTTGTAAACTGAGATAGCAACATCCTAGGATAGTCCAGACTACTCGAAACAGATGGTATAGCGAATGATCGTCCGTAAACCACACTGCAGATCATATATTGGAATGAATTAGGAACCAAATAGTCGTCTCCAGCTTCATCCGCCAGAAAGCAAGTTTATGTGTGCATTCGTGGGTCCTCCAATATACTCCTGAGAAGCAATGGCAAACACGAAGGAAATAACAACTTCTAGTTCCTGCGGCAGCATCTGAACAAATTTCGCTTGAAGAAGTAGTACAAACACTAAGTGGTTGCTCAGTGATAAGAGGGATATCAAAAATCGGCCAGGTTACGTACCCCGATGAAGCGCACTGCAGCAAGTGCGAAGGTCGAGTATAGGATGACAGCGAAGTATAGATTTTGTTTCTTCGCTAACTGTGCTTGATCTACCGTGAGGTTGTTGTTAGGCAGTCCATTCATATTTTCGATTGCGATGGCCAATGCAGCATTCGTAATCATCCACATAGCTACCAGACGCGTCCTGAATGTTTTGTTCTGGTCGTCCAGGGTAGGTTTTTCCACAGTCTCCTTTACATTAAGCTTGGTAATGGCACGTGTAACAGTCTCCTTGAAGGCAGCATCAACATCTTCTTGCACTTTAGTTGTATCAACAACAACAGGAGCGTCGGCGTCTTTCGTCTTGGATGACGACACTGACGGCAGAGCTTCAGCCTTGTCGCTTCCTTTTGTACCCCATGAGACCTGCAAACATTCTGAGCTCACGCCGTGACAGCGAACATAATGGCTACATACATCGTGCAAGTTGCAGAAAGCGTAAACATTGAGAACATTTGTGAAGCTGGGAGCAAGGCAAAGATATTGGAAAAAACTAGAGAACATATGCCAGGGGTCACGCTGGAAATCGCTTCATTTATGCCTGCTGCCAGATAATCTCAATAAAATAATGCTCACATAAAGGAATGATGCGATGAAATAGATGCCTGGTATTCTCATCAGCTATGAGAAGTATATAGTATATCGATTGAACATACCGAAAGTTGACACCATTGCTACAATTAGAGAACCAACAGGAGGTTTCAAGAAAGTGACAATGACTTGTCCTGGCGACAAATTTTTCAGCAAATTTGGAATCGCCTAAGTCGCCATGAGCGCGTGCAAGACTGGGTTTATGTCAACGTACTATGAATGCTTTGATCGTTAGCCAGAACGAACAGACCAAAAGGTACAGCGCAAGAACGGCATAAACCCTGGAAGTTACATATCGTAAGAAATCCTTGATTGCGCAAATAATGAGATATTATGCTTACCATAGAGTGACTGAATAGGCCATTCGTTCACCTTTGGGTCGATTACCCAATGCAAGGATGAACTGTAATGCCAAAAATGCTAGGTATATCCATTTCAGAGCAAGATTAACCCAATGTGTCTGTGAGCGATATGGAGTTAGCAATGTGTTTAGCGGAAGAATATCATGTTCAGGGCCTTACTACTGTCACGGTACCAAATATGATGATGTTTTGACTCGGGAGCAGATCGATGATGATGCTGAAGGTCAACCAAATGTTGGCAAGGGCGAACCAGGAAAATATTAGCGAGAAAATATTGTACTGCAAAATGATTTATAGAGTTAGGTCCATTTGGTCCATGGTAAGATGCATTACGTACAAGGGCTTGAACGTGTAGGAAGAACATGCGCAAGATTCCGTGTCCTGACCGATAAAACATGAAGAAATTGACGAGGGCATACTGACAACAGCATGACATTAGGAAAAAACCATCTGAGAAAAGGCAGAAACTTACAACGGAAGCCGCAAAAGAACCGTTTAGCCATCGCCGACGTTGACCTATCAATTCGACAGCTGACTCAGGGACATCGGTCTCAGCTTTGCTAGGCTTGACATAGGTGAGAGTCCACCGTTCTCCCTGCTTTGCAACCAGTTCAAAGCAAAGAATACGATCCTCAGCTAAAAGGAAATAAATACGCGAGGCATAACTCCGGGAATCGACATGACATACCCAAGAACATGTTCTTAGTAAAGATATTCATCCCATATATACCTTTCGGGCCAAGACGATCTGCTAATGAATGATCACCGTGGAAGTATTGATCTAAGGGCCGTCCAAGGATAGCGCGGAAGCGATAAGCAGAAAATGCTCCAGGTAGCACAGAAACGTAACCGAAACTGCTCTCCAGCGGTTTATCTGTGAGTAGTATTAGTATCCTGTTGCAAGATGTGGGCAACAAGCTGACCCAAAATATTGGACATCTTGTATTCAAAGTTCTGAGCTGCTATCAAGGGATTCAACAATTTCTTGCCACCTTCGATCATGGCATGGATTTCACCTATCGAGCTGATCAGTGATCCATTAATCAAAGGCGAAGATGCCAAGGAACGTACCACAGCAGCCTCCAAGATGAGCATCGTTGTAGAATGCCTCCCAAAGGTAGTAGATGGATTTGTGGCCGGGTTTAGTACCAGCGTCGATAAGAACGCATATTTCGGGCTGTTCCGACAAGGTATGTTAGTGATCAGCTTGCGAGATGAATTACTCACTTCCAACATTTTCCCGATGGCATTAAACAACCAACGATGTGAATTAATTTTCTTCTGATTTTTGGCCTTCAGCACAAGGATTATCTGGACAGGAACCAAATTCAACGGATCATTGGCTTGGGGGAGCACGAGTTGCGGTGTCGCATCCACTGAGAGTTGGGTGGTGTACTAAAGACAAAGATAAATGTTTTTTTCAGACAAGTTGTTACTTAATATAGCCAACCTCGAAAATATGAGCAACTGTGTCTTTACCATCGACTTGCTTTTTCATCACCCCATCTTGGTAGACTCCAACAGTTGCGAGAAGGTCCAGAACACCCTTGTCCATGGGTTCAAGACCATCGACAATCAGGGCGACTGTGATTCTTTGCCAACCAGGGTTTCCTTCCTCAGCAGTCTTCCGCCAGTACTTGGATTGTTTGGTTTTGCAGATGTCGCGAATGTTAAGCATGACGCCATGCAATGTTCGAGCATAAAGTGTCTTGTCCTCGTTGTAAGAAGTTACGGCGATTAAGATCTCAGTCTCGCGATTGTACTTCTTCGTACGCAGTGACCAGCCATTTGCCTCGGTAAAGTCATCTGGATCACAGGTAGCCGCAGTATACCGCATATGGCTAGGTTCCGTAGTTCAGCAAACAATAAAAGAATTACATGTAAAGACGCTGACGAAAATTCGGTGGTTTTTGTTGCAGACCACTTTGCATCAATTGCACTGTAGACTGGGGTTGGCACAGGATATTCAGCAATGAAATTGCCCTGAGTGAGCTTGACTTTGCGAGTGACGCCACGTTTGATGGTTTGACGTCGCCTCCACGCGCTTTCAACACCGGTGGTAGACATTGAGAGCGCAGATTCAGGGCGACTAATGGCATAAGGATCCCCAAGCGTGTTTGGGTCCAATGGACTGTGTGCGAGTGCCGTCAATGAGACACGTAAGGGACCATGAGGCTCAGGAGACAAACACACCCAGGAGGATAGAAGCCACCAGTGAAGCTCTGGCCAGGATTCAAAGGCTGTTTCTCTACGTAGTCATCATCGTGGTAGGTGTCAGTTTCGCCTAGAGAGAGACTTGTGCTGCTTTGAAATGGGCGCAGGGTATCTGTACTTTGGTATGGACGTAATGGCTCATCGAAGTGGAGTTGTGGAGGACGGTCGGAAAATGGGTCGCCATAGTTGGTAGGAGGAGTGTGAGTATCGGCCATGGATGAAGGAGAGAGATGAGAGTTCTTGAACCCGAAGACAGTTTTATTTGCCGCAAGGCTATGATGTGTCCTTTAAATAACTTTACATGGTCCCCAGTCACTCCAGCCTAGAGCTTTCGTCCAGACTTTGCTCTCATATATTTCACTCCTGTCAACTAATCTTCTAATTCATTCCTTCATTCATAACGAATCATGCAGAGCTAAGGAAGACTACCACTCCTCGAATGCCCCCATCAGTTAAAGTAGGACCCCGGACATTCGATGCTACGTAGCGAAGGAGACGCCTTCAACATCAATTCAACATCGGCCTAGGTTAGGTTTATAATCGCGGTCCCATTCAGGAACCGAGGTGTTGAAACATATCACACTCGAGCGCTACACAGCAACAACTATACGCGGCTGGACGGACAACATACTGCGGCACATCAGTTCAATCTCCGGAGTCTCGCACTTGGGCTTCGCGGTAATACACAATCCTCAAGTGGCAGACACATTCGCGTATGACAGAAAAACCAGCTTTGGTTATGTACTCTCGATTCTAATGTGTTGGTCTCATGAATAAGACTAGTCTTCTATTAAGTACAAAAGCGTTGCAAGCAATCACGTCCGTAACAGCCAAGTCCGAGTCACGGTACAAATAAATATCGAAAGTTTATCCACGTCTCCAAACAGACACACACATGCTTTTCAACAGCTGGGCGGTTTGCTCTGTCCAAGCTCGAGAGATAGTACGAGTGGTGCTGACCCCACACATAGTGGCAGGATTGCGCACTCAAGAAATATTCAACGCTGGGCTCTCCCAGTTTCCCAAAGCAAGAGAGCCACCACCTCCCCCCAGAGGGCCACCAGGATTAGAGCCTCCGCACCTGGGTCACCCTTTGCGGTCAATGAGGTCAGCATTCCCCCAGATTTCACCTAATGATGTTATATTTACACCTTGTTATTTAAAGGTTTCTCAAAAAAATTATTCTCCCAGATATGATGGCAAAGGGCGAGGTAGAAAAAGTGCACATTAGTGAAGGGCGACTCAATGAGGAAGGACAACGAATGGATGTCATTGCTTCGAAGGGGTATGGCAAAACTGTTGAACTAAATGTCGCGAAGCACAAAAGTGAATGGCGGTGGAGGCTGATACCAGAAGATAAGATCGAGCACCATAAAGAAGTTGTTGCGAGGCTTTCTCCAAAAGAAATTACGGGGAAAATCAAGCAAGAAAAGCCTGTTTTCAAACTGATCTATATATGAACTTCGGAGTTCCATGCATTAATCTCAACGTTATTTCTTCGCGATTTCCGAGTGAGCAACTTCATGTAATTGGCCGTGACGACACAGCGGACCGATTCAACAGATGCATTCTACTCATGTTCAGGTCCATATACCTCTATACACCGTCGCTCAAAGGCCTCGACCATGAGTCTAGACACCTGGCCGAAAAAGGTTGAAGAAACAGTTGCATGTAACGGGTTTGCGAACGCGTAGGCAATATCGAGAGTCACAAGCGTTGAATGTGTGTGGCTACACTTATCGTGAGCGGGCAGTGGGTCATTCAAAGCACGAGGAGATTGCGATGATACTGGCTGAAATCGCCATATCGTTGAAAGGGTTTTGAATAAGGGTGTAGACGAAGAAGCGACGGCCTACTTAGATGAGTAAGAAAGCGATTTGTTGTAAAAGTAGAATATACCTCGACTGAGTGATGGGGATGACATGTCACTTGGCTGACGTAGCTTTCGTTGAACGATAAGAATCCGACTGTCATTTCAGCTTCCATTACGAACGGCGCGGTTTGAGTCCTCTGAGACGCAGGGCGGAGGAGACGAGATCCAGTGCAGAATGGAACGAACTGAGGGTAAGAAGCGACATCGGCGACAATGTCATACAGCTGCTTTTGCTTGTACCTGATTTTGACAATGTCATGTTCAGCAAGATATAAATTGGTGTCCTGCCGTCAATCATACGTACGGGAAGATCTTCCGCTCATGATAGTTTTGTATTTCCGGACTCCACCGTGGAAAACCTGATATACCAGGGAATGTGAAAAGTGTTCTATAAAAGATTTGAGTCTGTATAATCGATCTGAGTGGGGTGCCTGTTGGTAAACGCATGCATGCCACCAAGTCAAACGTTTATGTAAGGCCTCGCAACCACAAAATTAATTCCGAATCGCAATCTTGTCATCTGAAACCGGCTTGTGTGATGCCATGTACACGTTGGTTGTTTTCGGTCTTTTTTTTTCTGTACATCATCAACAGAAAGAGGGGCATCTATCGACGTCTGAAGACATTAACAACCCACACGCCATGAGGTACGATTGTAATCAATATCTGCCGATGCTATCGATGGCGAACGATAACGGGAAATGTCATCCGGTGACCATTACAGCGGCCAATGAACGAATAACAGGGAGTTTGCACAACTCGACATTCCGCGAATACCCAGACTCAGATGACGGCGACCTGATCACGTCGTTCAAACAATAGATTCACTTTTTCTGGCATAGTAACAGAATTTAGGATCAAAGTCCAGACGACTTGCTTGATCTCATGCGCGAGGATCAACCGACGAAATCGGCGTTTTCAGGGCAATCTCTCGCAATCTGAGAGTTCGAGGCTTCACCGTTACAAAAGGTCATGTACTCTAACTGAGGTTACTCACATGACCCTCCTGCTGGCACTTGTAGCATGTTTTGTTCTTGTTCAAGTGGCTTGCCGCAGGACCAGTTGGGATGGTGTCCATCAAATTTCCAGGTGAAGCAAGGCAGTCCCTGAAAAATCCGCGTGAGGATAGGCAATGCCGGCGAAATCGAGGCGTACTTGGCCATGTGGTTAGGACCACCACAACGGTAACATTTTACTGGAGGCAAAGTTGAAGTATTGAGCGTACGACCAGGAGGAGGCGCGCGCGAGGCGAAACCGGACGAAGTACCCGGACCACCCCCAACACCATTTGGACAAGTACGAGCAATGTGCCCAAATCGGCCACAGTTCTAGCCGAAAAACTGTCAGCAGAACAAGATATTTCGAACTGCCTTACATAACATTTCTGATTACCACCTTGTTGTACCCTCAAACTTGGACATTCAGCTGGTCAATCGACCAAATTTTAGTGCCGTTCCCCTTATGGATACAGGTCGTACCTTGAATGTGGCCCACTCCGCCACACGAATAGCACTGCTTTGCGGCGACAGTGCGAGGAGACGGACATGCGGACGATTCATGCCCCGGTTGGCGACAGTTGTAACACAATCTCTGCTCAGACGAACAACTCTCGGCAATGTGACCAACTACGGAAACGGCTCGGCTGAGAATAAATAAGACAGAAATAGCGACGCACGATTTCCACACTTGAAGCAACCCTTCCTAGAAAACTGATATGCCATTCTCAAAACCTGACTTGCGAACAGATTAAGCACTGATATTTGTGAAAGTGTCAATCATGTACCTCGCTTCTCCCACTTCCAGCTAACCACTAACGCTCTGCCTCCTCCGTTGAGGTGTTCTGTTGTTGAGTGATGGTTGGTGGTGAAGATGACGGAGAATGAGTTTTTGTGGGCAAGAACCGGCCCTAAACATGTAGACCCATACTGGGAAAGTCAGTCACTACTTTGAATACTTATTTCATAACATTATTAATATTCCATTTTAAGGCGTGTCTTCTCCCGTGAACCTCACCGGGCGCTAGGTTCCTTCGCCGTCATCTGCTCGATCTTGACCTCATCACAAGCGGGAGATAGGGTCTTCCGAACATCTCGTTATCGGCTATCGATCGCGGCGTTATTGCTTTGCAAGTCACCACTATCTTGATTTGACGAATGGAGTCGCACGGTTTCAACATCGCAGATAAAAGGCCCCACGTCTACTTAGTCTTCAACATCTACTTCAGCTCTCAGGAGCGAGGTTATTGAAGTAACGTGCAACGAGCATACTTTTGCAACTTGGTCGCTGACATCCACTTTCTAGGCTCTACCCACCCTCCCAGCGTTCAGGCGACCTTCGGGCGCTCGCATCATCGCGCTTCTTGTTAGGTTGAAGACTGACTTCCCTCGAAGTAGGAGTGTTTCAAATTGCAGTAGACATTGCCCTCATCATCGTACACTTACAGATGGTTCATCACTCTCGTGGGACGCCGCTCGTCATCCTTTCAATAAGCAACGTAACGAACGAGCGAAGCATGGCTTAACGTGTGGGAGGAGAGCTTCAGCTGTATTCAATGTCACGGATTCACATTTTCGATTGCGAAAACAGCAGCTCTGAGCACTCAACGCATCCATCCCTCTTTACGTATTTCCGATTAACTTTCCACCACTGTTACAACACTCCTTTGAAGCACTTCGTGGTTATTTGTTGTTCAATAAAACCTCTGGACGTATGCCCTGACTGGTACGTGTGAACTGCGGAAGGTATCAAGTGCCATCACTCGGCTTCTTTCGTTGGGCATGCTGGTGCAGTTTCCAACGCCGCCTTGACTGGTACATGAGAACTGCAAAAGTCATTAGGTGCTGCCACTCGTCTTATTTCGTCGGGCACGCTGGTGCAGTTTCCTTTTCTCACAATGACAATACACCGAAACCCAGCGAGGGCCTCATGTCTTGAAGGTGCAGAATTTGGGGTGACAGGGATTTCCCTGGCTTCCAGTGATGACACCTTGGCAGTAATCGCTTCTTTGGCTCGATATGGAAACCCCAGATTTATCCACCGGGTTATACGAGGGCACCCTTGTGAAGATGCTTTATCAAAATGCCTGCAACTTGATATCTTTAGATTTAACTGCATTTGGCCTTCTCACAGTTTCGTTTGAAGCAATCAAGCCATCCTTAACTCCTTCTAGTTTCATATTGCAGGAAATGGCTAGCTTCTATAGCCGAGTTTTAACCTTGGTTCTTCCAGATCAAACTACACTTATCTTCATGTCAGCTGTACTTGAAGTCGCGTCGAGAGCATTGCAGAAACTGTAGTTGCAACGGACTGGTGAGATGATTTTGAAGTGCACTAATATAATTATTTGGGCTGGTGCTGGTTCTTTCCTCAGGAACACTCGAACCCATGGTCTTTGGGGATGTATCCTAGCATTGGTTATGGCGAAATCTTTCTTATCTGTTCGCCTGTCATTCAATGACGCAGACATAATTCTGACGTTGTCCAAACAAGCTAGGGCTCAAGTTAGAATGAAACGCGAGATTTTTTGTTCTGTGGCATGTGCATATATTGCAGCATTGGATCTATACCCTTCGCCTAACTCTCGACACGAATTAATGATTAGTTCAATGCGGCTATCTTATACTGTATGTGGCTAATAAGTTGTGACGTAGCGTCTCCGACTGCTATATTGCAAGACGACTGACATAAGAGGCAATGGCACCTGCAAGCAACTCGGACACTGAAGATATGAAGTTGCGTATAACGAACACAGACAAGGCTCACGCGAAGGTAAGACAGAATAATCCCTGTCCTGACTCAAGGATCGTTCACCAGAGGTTCCAGATGTCGTAGCGATTATTGACAACTTCGGACGACTTCCCATCGAAGAATGCAATCCAGTGTTTTCTGTTGCGTATAAACATATCACAAATGTTCAAATAGTTGGCGTGTTATTGATTCTCTAGAAGGTCTACGTGGCGCGACTGATGAAAACGACACAACTGTCTTGATTCGGCGACAGCGCAAAAAAAAATCGAAGGCCAGCTGACAGAAATCTGTAAAGATATCTGAGATAGATATCCCCTACCAGCAGCTAAGCAACGGGAGGAAGTTACATTTTACTCGAAAATGTAGAATCTGAGCGTTGTGCACGCGAAGAGGGGCGATGCCGATCATCACTGTCGACGTCCAGAAAAGGCGATTACTATCGATATTTGGCGGAATTTTCGCTTAAAACATATGAGATGGCGTACAAGCATGCTATGGATGCGCTTTTCAGGTCCATCCAACGAGGCTGGGTTTGGCCCTCAACTTTTCTGTGTTCTATCACGGTCGGTGCAAATCACATGTTCTTTCGGAAGCAGAATTCGACGAGACTTCGATAGACGTTAGAGAAAGTCCTGAGCGGGCAAACCATCTAGCAAAATGCGTCTTTGACCATGTAGTGTTATCCTTTGAACCGTCAAATCCGGGCTTAGATAAAACCTTGCGAGACTCTGACTATACTGCAGCTCCCGAAAGATGATTTGATTCTATGATGAGAAGAGATGCAAGGTTAGCCTATGGATCTAGAGCGATGAAAAGACAGATATCGGAACTAGCGTACATGCATTTCAACTTCATTTCCTCTTGCGCAAAATTTCATTGTCCACGGAGAGTGGTTTCAGGCTTCAATGATCATGGGCGTATGTCTATGGGTCCGGAGATACATCCTGTGCGAAGGTAGCTGCAACTAACATCGGAAATACCAATGTTGCGTCGGCATACACCTGGATTATGGGAATCAGACGCCGGGCTTGCGAGTCTACTGGCTTACAGACCTTGACAGATTCAGCATTGGCCCGAATTTTTCCCCAGGAAACTGCTTCGTCAGGCCGAGCACCAGAGTCAGAACCGTCAAATTCTTGTCCAGTGTTCTTGATCAGCGTTAGGTTTGATCCAAAGCAGACTGATTAACAGATGACACGCACAATGTAGACAGAGAAGTCGGCGCCGTTGCGCTTCAAGAAAATAGTCAGGCTGATATCAAACACTAGAAAAGAGATAGATACAATCAACATGGCATTGGCAACTTGATGCTTGCAAACACCACCGCCAAGAACGATCATCCCTGCCTTGCGAGAGGTACGAGAGTGTTCGTTCAAGTCACAGATATCTCGGACAATGTCAAGCGTGAAACCAGGGCAGCGAAAAGAATGGAAATAAATCATGTCTCCGATAGATCCGTCGGTAAGGGCGGGACAATAAACAGGTATGTCGTTCTGCAACGGAAAGAAATCTCAGACCAATGGTCATCAAATAAGGAAGCGGTTTGATCACTTTATAAGCCCAATAATAGATCGATTCTTCGTTGTTTATCTCTTTCCCAAGCCGTCGAATGAACGAACTCGGGGTCCAGACAATTCCATCTTGCTTCTGCTCAGCAAGCATCGAGTCGAGTATAGGCATGAGCCAGTCCTCGAACTTGCAGTAGTTGTCATTCGGTACAACGAGATTTCCTATGCGGTTCATCCCTCGTCTCCGCAGATCAGCACCATCGAGATTGAAATCTGCAAGATATGTCTTTCCCAGGCATTTGATGAGATCTTCTTCAATTCCTCCGGCTGTAGTTACAAGGACCGCGACGTGTTTGTGCTTGACAAGATGTAAGATTACCTCTCGCAGTCCAGAGGAAACTAAGTTCGAGGTGTATCCAAGGAAGATATTGCAACGTGTCTGTGCGCGAACATCTGGATGCATATACTCGTCTGATTCGTCCTCAGACAATGGTTCGTCGGACAAACGCCATTTCCGCTGAGACGATGCAACTCTTCGAATAACGAAAAAACAGAATGTACTTGGGACCTACCATTTTGTTCACTATGTCTATCGCTCTGCCAAGGCTGTTTGCCTGAAATCCGATCCTTTCGTAGCTCTGCAAAAATTGCAGTAGCGAGAGAGGTGTGTCGAAGTTTGGACCTTGGACAGAGATGGCATCATCCGAAATAGGATCCGATCGTTGCAACACGGCTGTAGCAGCACCTGTGGGTACCATGAGATCTGTTTTTGAGGCCATTTATCTTGAAGAAACTCCAAGCAGGTGCTACTATATATGCAGACTTGAACTTGATGAATTTCCGAGCCAAAAATACAGTGCACGTGACCATGAAGGAAACGTCCCAACTCTGAACTTCGAGCTTCCAAGTTCCAGCGACTCAGTACATCTTTGTCAGTCTCAGCTCATCACCGACGTTTATATGGAGGTGGCTGACGATGCTCGTTCCATTCCATCACCCCCTTCTTTCCCTCCGGATGGCCTTGCTACAGATGAGGTATCCGTAGTAATAGACTCTCATGCTAACGGTGGGCGCATGGATCCAGGAAAAGATTCCAGCATTGAGCGAGAAGACGGGAAAGAAGAGGAGACTACAATATTGCAGGTCATCGATGAGGTCGGGCCTGCAGAAGATGAAAAGAACCCTTTGCCCATCACGGTGCTACAGAACGCACCAGCAGTTGATGCATTTGCAGAGCCAAACCCGGATTATCAAGTGGATGTTAATGGAAATTCTGAGCCTCTGCAGGGGGTTGCCGACAGGACAAATCTACCGCCCACACCACCTGCTAAACTGTCGCCATCGCTAGAGTCAACGACAGAATTTCTTCCCCAGTCTGCCGGGCAGCCGGCGCCATCATCGAACGGCCATGTCAAAACTTCATTTGTCCCGTCCGCTTCTCTGGGCGAAAACTCCCCAGCTTCTCCAACTCATCGGCGCTCGCTTACCATTTCCAAAGGTCACACTGTTTCGGTTGTCCTGATATCAACTGCCTTGGATGCCATTGCTGCTTCAAAGGAAGCCAAGCGATCTGCCCCTCTACGTGACAGCACTCATAAGGCTCTCGAGATGATTCGTTCCAATCAAGCAGGGGATCATCCTCGTAAAATCCTGGAACCACTACGACTCGCTTGCGAAACACGAAGTGAAAAACTCATGATTGCAAGTTTAGACTGTATATCTAAGCTCATTTCCTACTCATTCTTCGCCGAGTCTGATCCTCATCCTCCTGCTGTTCTTCAATCGCCCCCTCCTTCCCCTCGTCGTTTTAAACGAAACTCTGGTGCTAACACATCGCAAGCAAGCATCGCACAACCGTCATTGGTTGATTTGGTGGCTCATACAATTACGTCTTGTCATACTGAAACTACCCCGGAGACTGTTTCGTTGCAGATCGTCAAGGCTTTGCTTTCCCTGGTGCTTTCTCCGACGATTCTGGTGCATCATTCCTCGCTGCTTAAAGCTGTCCGCACAGTATACAATGTATTTCTACTCAGCACTGATCCGGTCAACCAAATGGTAGCCCAAGGAGGTCTTACACAAATCGTTCACCATGTTTTCACTCGTTGTCGAACTGCCCATGAATCTAAGTCTTCAAACGACCCAGCCTTACCTTCCCCTAGCATTCAAGAAAGTCCACATTCATCTATGACAACGCCAGAATCTGAATATATCTCCTTTGCGCACGACCATTCTGGAGATGGCGAGCCTTCATCGAAAGATGAGATGCATCCGTCTCTTCCGCCACCTTCTGATCGTGTAGAATCTCATGAACTGGAGCCAGAATCTCCAAAGCATAGCAAGAACAGAAAGTTGGATGAGTCTCCAGCGCCTCAATCGCAGATCACTTTGTACGTTATTCATGCGTTTGTTCTCCGTGGTTAACTCAGTCCTGCTTTCAGACAGTCCTTTGAAGCCACCAACCCCCTGGATGCTTTAGCAGAGACAGAGCACGCTTACGAGTTGACGTCCAATGACCTATTTGTCAAGGATGCCTTCCTTGTATTCCGTGCCCTTTGCAAACTAACGATGAAGCCTCTGAACAATGAAAGGTTTGTTGTATGGTTGGTCGTCAGAAATCACTGATCAATTTCCGAACAGTGAGCGCGATCTGAAGTCGCACGCCATGCGTTCAAAGTTGCTTTCTCTCCATCTTGTTTTAACGGTATTAAACTCACATATGCCGTTGTTCGTCGACCCTGCAGCAATCATCTACTCTAGTTCTTCGAATGAAGCGACTAGTTTTGTTCAGGCTATTAATCAATATCTATGTCTGACCTTGAGTCGAAATGCTGTCAGTCCTGTCCCGCAGGTTTTCGAAATCAGTGTTGAGATATTTTGGCGAGTGCTGTCCGGTATGCGTACGAAATTGAAGGTATGCATTGACACAACTTTTGGATCAATAATTTACTGCTTTATAGAAAGAGATTGAGGTGCTGTTGCACGAAATATTTATTCCCATCCTCGAAATGAGGACATCCACCTTGAAGCAGAAGGCTGTGATATTGGGAATGTTTTCAAGATTGTGCCAGGACCCTCAAGCATTGGTAGAGATCTACCTCAACTATGATTGTGACAGTGAAGCTGTGGATAATATGTATGAGCGGTGAGCTCTAGATGCGTTCACCATTCTCTCATTTTGAGATTGAGATTGTTTGCTTAGCGTTATGAATGTCATCTCGAAGATCAGCACGACACCAACCACTGCTGCACAAAAAGCTAACGACCCTACAAGTCCCGTTCTTAGTACCCCTAGTAACCGCCATCAAAGTACGGGGGCACCTTCGACTCTCACCCCGTCCGTGTTATCTGTTTCGGGGACCATGGACACGTCCATCATGGGCCTCTCCGAAGGCCAGTTGAAGAGGCAGGGGCTTGACTGTCTCATCGCTGTGTTGCGGTCACTTGTTGCCTGGGGGACAGCCGCTGGGAAAGCTGCCGACGAGACTGTCCATACTCCCAAGTCTCAGACAGGGGAGGAAATCCGACGCGACCCCATCACGCCTGAGGCGTCATATGATAGGTTGTCAGTCGCGGGCATGAGCACGGAGACTTTGCGGCAGCCGACGCCTGATCTCATAGACGACCCGAGCAAATTTGAAAGTGCCAAACAGAAGAAAACGACTCTCCTTGAAGGTATCAAAAAGTTCAATTTTAAGCCTAAACGCGTCTGTTTTCCCTTCTTCGAAAATAAAAGTATCTTATCCTATTTCTAGGGCATCCAATTTCTAATAGAGACTGGTTTCATTGCGAGCAGGGCCCCTCTAGACATTGCTACTTTCTTACTCACGACGGATGGGCTCAGTAAAGCGATGATCGGCGAATATTTGGGAGAAGGGTGAGTTTCGATATACCTCAGTGCTATCTTCGCTGAATTTATCAGGGACGAGGAAAACATTGCAATCATGCATGCATTTGTTGACCAGCTCGATTTTAACAACATCCCTTTTGTTAATGCCTTGAGGTTGTTCTTGCAATCTTTCCGCCTACCTGGGGAGGCCCAGAAGATTGATCGCTATATGTTAAAGTTCGCTGAACGATATATTGCTGGAAATGCGAAGACTCCTTTTGCCAACGCTGGTATGTCATCTGAGATTTATGTTACTGATGGTGGTGCTGATGAGGTGCAAGACACGGCCTATGTTCTAGCTTATTCGGTTATCATGCTCAACACGGATGCGCATAACCCCCAAGTCAAGAAGCGAATGACTAAGGCAGATTTCATCAAAAATAACCGTGGCATTAATGACGGCAATGATCTACCAGAAGAGTTTTGGTCCAGCATCTACGATGAGATTGTAACGAACGAGATCAGGATGAAGGACGAAACCGAAATACCCGTCACAGTGACCGGCCCTGGACTAGCGAATGCACTCGCAAATGTTGGTCGAGATCTTCAGAAGGAGGCATATGTGATGCAGTCGAACGGCATGGCGAATAAAACAGAGGTATGCCCATTCTCACTGTATAATTGCCCTCACAATAAATATGACTGTACAGGCAATGTTCAAGACTATGATGCGGTCGCAACGCAAAGGATCAAAAAGCGGGGATCAGTTTTTCAGTGCATCTCACTTCGTTCACGTTCGGCCCATGTTCGAGGTCGCTTGGATTCCATTTCTAGCTGCCTTGTCAGCCCCTCTCCAAGATACGAATGACCTAGAGATCGTCGAGTTGTGTCTCGATGGCTTTAAAAATGCCATTCGCATTGTGTGCTTTTTTGATCTTGAATTGCAACGGAACGCATTTGTAACCACGCTTGCGAAGTTCACGTTTTTGAATAACCTTGGTGAAATGAAAACAAAGAACATGGAGGCCATCAAGTGCTTGCTCGACGTCGCGGTCACGGAGGGGAACAACTTGAAAGGATCATGGCATGAAGTTTTGACGTGTGTCAGTCAACTCGAGCATATGCAGCTAATCAGCGGTGGGGTTGAAGTACCGGAGTCTGGGCGAAAAGGGTTCGATTTCTCGTATGTTCTTTTCGAATTGTAACGTTAAACTTGATTTCCCAGACGTGTGCGTAAACTTCCGACTGAAGAATTGGCTAATGAGAGCCGATCTACGCACATCACTGTCGCAACTGATATGGTGTTCTCCTTAAGCCACTTTTTATCAGGGGTATGTTGATACGGCGTTGGAATTTTTATTACCCTGATATTCAAACAGACGGCAATCGTCGACTTTGTTCAAGCCCTTAGCGACGTCTCTTGGGAAGAGATACAATCTTCAGGCCTATCTCAACACCCTCGATTGTTCAGTCTTCAAAAGTTGGTGGAGATTTCATATTATAATATGACACGCATACGTCTTGAATGGTCGAATTTGTGGGATATCCTTGGGGAGCATTTTAAACTTGTGAGTCACAGCCTCTCAGCATACCTCCTGGGATAACTAATGCACGGTAGGTGTGTTGCCACAATAACCCTCACGTTGGTATTTTCGCTTTGGATTCTCTTCGCCAACTTGCGATGCGATTCCTTGAGAAGGAGGAGTTGCCTCATTTCAAATTTCAAAAAGACTTCCTGAAACCGTTTGAGCACACAATGATACACAACCAAAATCCCGAGATTCGAGACATGGTATCTGTTCTTATATGTATATGCCTTGCTCGCCACTTGACAACCTTTCTGCGCAGGTATTACAATGCCTACAGCAAATGATCCAAGCTCGAGTACAAAATATGCGTTCAGGGTGGCGAACGATGTTTGGCGTTTTCTCCGCTGCTTCGAGAGTCCTGACTGGTTAGTGAACCAAACCTCACCTGAGAACTCATCTGACCTGAGTTCCAGAACGGATCGCGAACTCTGCATTTGAGATTGTCACAAGATTGAACAAGAACCACTTTGCGGCTATTGTTCGTCATGGGGCATTTGCTGATCTCACTGTCTGCATAACCGAGTTTTGCAAAGTGAGCAAGTACCAAAAAATCAGTCTTCTAGCGATCGCCATGCTACGTGGTATCATTCCAGTCATGCTAGAATGTAGTGAGTGTTCGTTCAGGGTTGAAGGTAACCCTTCCAGCCCCATGGACGACGCCATGATCAAGTTCTGGTTTCCTGTTCTCTTCGGTTTCTATGACATCATCATGAACGGGGAAGATCTAGAAGTTCGACGACTGTGCGTCTCTTGGCTAATATCTGCTCGAACTAGTTTTAATTCGCTTTCGCAGTGCCCTTGATTCTTTATTCACCACTCTGAAAACCTATGGTTCAACCTACCCGGTGGAGTTCTGGGATACTGTTTGCCAAGAACTTCTATTTCCTATCTTTGCCGTCTTGAAATCGAGTCAAGATCTATCTCGATTTAGTACACAGGAGGACATGAGTGTTTGGCTCTCAACGACGATGATTCAGGCTCTCCGTAATCTCATCGACCTATACACCTTCTACTTCGATATTTTGGAACGTTTTCTAGATGGCTTGCTTGATCTGTTATGTATCTGCATATGTCAAGGTAGGGGGAGGGGTCCAAAGCCCTACATCATGGCTAATAGTCAGCACAGAAAATGACACGCTGGCTCGCATCGGCACATCATGTTTACAGCAACTTTTGGAAAGCAATGTCACAAAGTTAAGTCCGGCGCGCTGGGAACGAGTGACAATTACCTTTGTCAAATTATTCATGACCACAACACCTCATCAGCTTTTTGACGAGAGCTTACGTGTTGAAATTGATGGCAGTCCTGCGGAAGTGGGGGACCCAACGGGTAAGTAAGCTTTCGATTCAGTGTCAGCTTTATCGATTCTCTTTCTAGATGACAACGGCCAAACCATCATACCCGCCCCTCTTTCTCCAAACAGCGAGCAACCCAGATCTGATGCAAGGTCATCGCTCAGCGATCGTCGCCGAATCTTCAAGCAAATTATCGTCAAATGTGTTCTTCAACTGCTTTTGATTGAAACAACGAATGACCTTCTGCGAAATGATAATGTCTATACTACCATACCTCCAGATCAGTTGCTACGTTTGATGGGGGTTTTGGATCGTAGCTATCAGTTTGCTCGAATGTTCAATGAAGACAAGGAGCTCCGCACAGGCCTGTGGAAAGTCGGTCCGTAAACTCTTACATTGTGCGATACTCGTTTCAGTTATAGTCTGCCTTGCAGGTTTCATGAAACACTTGCCGAATCTTTTGAAGCAAGAGTCCAGCAGCGCTTCCACCTTGGTTCATGTACTTCTCCGGATGTATTATGATAACCGACCTGAACACCAAGGGGCCCGTCCACAAATTGCCGAACGCTTACTACCGTTTGTTATCGCACTATTCAAACTTGGCGTATAGTCTAACAAATGAATAGGTTGGGCCTTGGAGTGTTGCAAGACTACACCAGATTACGTACCGATAGTCAAGCTAAGAATATCATTGCATGGACGCCAGTAGTAGCCGAAATTCTGGAAGGCTTGTGTCGATTTGATGACAAAGCTGTGAGAGGTGTTTTCCTCACATCGTATCGTAATTTTTGATGTGTTTTCAAAGTTCGCCAGGTACTTGCCAGCTATTTTCCCCTTGGCAACAGAACTTCTCGGAAGGGAAATAGCACCGGAAGTACGACAACCATTGAGGACGTACTTCGTCCGTGTAGGCATTGCTCAAGGCATATTAGAGGCCTCCCCTTGATTTCGAACAATATGTTCTATTTATTTGTTCTACGGTCATCCACGGATAATGCAACTATTTGCCTAGTCAGAACAATCCAAGGCCGACTGATCAACGTTGGTACCCCATATTGCCCCCTTGGAAAGGTTGACCCCAACCAGTAGCCTGTGTAGCGAGCGCTAAAATCTCCAGTCAGCAGAAAGACGTACAGTGGGATAAATAAGAATCTCACGACTTGGTCGATACTTTTCTGAAGTTCACATCAGTCATTAGTTCAATCAACACAGTGATGTGAACTTACCAGCTGGTTGAGCCCTGGAATCATTGTCGTCAGCTGCAAAAGTTCCAGACTTCATTTGAGCAAAAACATTAGCAGGGGACGTGTTGGGTGCCAACTGAAGTGGAGGGTTTGAAACAGGGGGAAGTGGAGGAACGCGTGGAAGCACAGATAACGCGGCGTTAGACAGAGACAGAGACTGGTTGACGTTTGGATTGAAGCCTGTAAATTCTAGACGGGTTGTTAACTTAAGCTGCGGTAAATGCATGGTGTTTGCGTACGGGTCTGGACAGGGTTAAAAGGATTCTGATAAGGAACAGGATTGAAGTTGCCTGAAGGAATGCCTGTAGGTTGGGATATCAACGACTGAGTATTGAGCTGAGTATTGAAGAGGCCGGTAGGTTGCGAAGCAAGGAAGGAGGGTTGCGGTTGGGATATTAAGGGCTGAGTATTGAGAATTCCGGTAGGTTGCGGAGCAAGGAAGGAAGATTGTGGCTGTGGTCCCGAAAAGGAAGATATGAATGCTGGTCGAGTAGAAATGAAATTATTAAAGCCAGTCTGGGTAGGTATTAGAGGTTGTAACAAGCCCTGATTGGCCGGAACTGGGGCAAATGGACCTCTAGGGCCATTGTAGGACTGCGACAACATTTGTGAAGGCGCAATTGCTTGCCGAGTCTGGGTAAATTGTGCCAGCGGCGCAGGGGGGACGGAAATGTTCTGATTGCTGGGCGGAGGAGCACTATGAGAAATAGGGGGTGCAGGAGGCTGGGAAAGAGTATTCTGATTTCGTAATTCGCTAAGTCGGGATAGCTGGTTAAATATATCTGATTCAGTAGTCTTAGTAAGGGACGCGGGTGAGGATCGAGGAGGAGTTGCAGAAGGTACTGGGGCCGGACTTGGCTGGACAGCGGGAGCAGTAGATGAGGTTACTTGAGGGGCAGTAGGCGCAGTTGCCGGAGGAGCAGAAGGAGCACGAGGAGTGGTTAAAGGGGGTGTTCCAACAAGGGGGTTCGTTGAGCTTGGTCGATTCGTCCATGCGTCATCATCAAAACCATTGGCAACGGGGACTGCTGAGCTAGAGCGAGCAGGAGGTTGGACTGGAGTCAATGATGGATGAGCACTACCTGGACTTGACATTCCGGGTGAAGCAGTCCGCGATATCTGATCGGAAACTGTAGAGATAGCTTTAAGATCAACGTTCGATGGCGGTAGGGATTTACTCGGCTGAGGCCTTCCACGTCGAGGATTCTTTAATATACCTCCAGGACCAGAGAAGAGGTTGGGAGCCGGGCTCCTTGCCGAACCTCCAGAATCCTGGGCTTGCAATTGTTTGGCTAGTTCTTCATCACGACCCACTTGATCGTCAGTATAAACATTGGGCTTCTTGAGATTGTCGGTAGGCCTGCGTTTCTCAATGGCCTTAGTGACACGGATAATATCACCTTCTCGCAGCCCAAGTGAACGCATTGTCGCATCAGTGATATCCGGTAATATGGTCTCGTCAATCTTGTCCCTCTCGAACGAAGCAGCGTACCGAGTACAATCGTCAAGATCACATCCCGCCGACAAGAAAAAATCAAACCAGTCGATCTTTGACGCTTTCTTCGGAGAAGCGGCTCGTGAAGCGTTCGTCTTCGAAGCGGCACTTTCTCGCGAGAGTCCCAGTGGCATATCGTCGTCCGACACTTGCTTACTTGGGGGCCGTGACCTCTTGCTAGTCAATTTTTCCACATACTGCATGTCTTCAATTGACATCTTTTCGGACGGCACTTCCACAATCACTCCGTTTACTTTGTGCAATCTCAACTTGCCATTCACGAATCCCAAGAACGCAGCTTCTACGCGAAACTGGCCACTGCGATCATGCCATATGCGCGTTCGGTCTGGAGGTGGTCCTGAATCATGGCGATATGAGCTGGATTGAATGATGTGATAAGATTACCATACTGACGATTGTTCTCACTGGATATTCGACTAGAGCTTGACACCGCACCATTCTCGACGGATTTCCTTCCTGAGATTTCCCTATTCCAAAGATCAGCGTAGTCTATGGTAGAAGGGTTGCACATACGATGGCGGTAGCGGAGATCTCTGCGCAGTAGCTTCTTGCCGCTTCTTTCGGTCGGCTTCAGCAGCAGCAGCCTCATTTGCTCGCTGTTGGGCTTCCAACTTCTTCTGAGCCTTCTCAGCGCGTTCAGCAGCTTGTTCTCTTTCTCGACGTTGAGCTTCTACTCGTAGTCTAGACTCTTGAGCCAGTCTTTCTTGAGTTAATCTCTCTTCTTCTTCACCCTCTTCATCAGAAACGGAAGGTGCCTTAGAAGTCTCGGAAGATGCCAAGACCTAGAAGGTACATCAGATTACTAGTGATAGACGTCGGGAATATATTTCAATACCTCAATGTACGACCCAGGAACAACGCCTTCCATGCCTTGCGAATTCCTACACTTCCACCATTCGTCGCCGTGTCGCTCTAGAATGATCAATTGCTCTCCCTCGGTGATAGAAAGTTCGTCGTCACCATCAGCAGTAAAGTCATAAAGCGCGGTTCCCAGTTCTCTTTTCCCACCATGGCCATTTGTAGCTGGTGTATTGGACAGAGCTATATCCTGATCTTCCGCCAATTCCTCTTCTTCATAATCCTCTTCACCCCTTCTTGGGATGATGTCGGGAGATTCATGAGAGAAATGAACGGAGGGCTTCTTGATCGCTTTTGCGGATGAATGGTTCTCGGCAGAGGGGCTTGGCAAGATGTCACTACTGGAGGGCCTCGAAGCGTCAGAAAGTCCAGAGAGGGCTTTCGATGACTTCAAC
Organism: Tricholoma matsutake; assembly: GCA_026075535.2. Lineage (NCBI taxonomy): Eukaryota > Fungi > Basidiomycota > Agaricomycetes > Agaricales > Tricholomataceae > Tricholoma > Tricholoma matsutake. The sequence goes on along the minus strand of AP026543.1, from coordinate 5,877,268 downwards.
TTGGCCATTATGGCGTCTACGTTGTCCTTCGAACCTGCGTGAAAGTGAAGATTTACCGGGTTGGCACCACGAACGTCGATACTGATGTGCTTCGACTTTTCGCTGTTGATGTTCTCCACATCGGCAGTCTGCCATTTTTGCACGGGAGTCTAGATATAGCAGTATAGGATGACGCCAGTAGACTGAGTGAAATACACACCTTGTCTGCTTCACTGGCAAAAAACACTGCTCCATTGCCTACACCAAGGGTCCCCTTCTTCTTCTTACCCTTCTTGTCGATTTCTGACACTGACCAGGTTTGGATGCCATCTGCAGTGACTTTGGTTGAAGCCACGCGATCAGCAGGGTCAACGTACGTGCTCACAGGTCGAGTGGCCTAGAAAGATGAAGTAAGGCGAAAACGATTTCCGAACCTATCTCACCGATGGAGGCACGATGATTTGAGGTGCTGGAGGGGATGATTCATCGTTGTAAGCCTCGACATAGTTTCCAGGCACAAATCCGGCCTTGCCCCCTTCCTTCTGGCTTTGTACGAGAAGCCAGTCTTGTTCGGTATCGAATACTAGTAGTATCTCGCTCTCCTGGATGGCAAGCTCTCCTGGCGCAGAGGGTTCGTAGTCATATATGGCCCTGACAGTAGAAGTGTGTACAGCCTATTGGCGAAGTGGTGAGTATGAGAGGACGAGATATAGGGAAAATGGGGCGGACCGGCTCGACATAAGCAGCGGGAACAAGTCCTTCAGGAGAGTCCTCCTCTTGCGCATCGATCTTGATCTTGACCTTCCACCAACTGAAATTATTCGGTGAGCAGAGAAGGATGGGAGATGGAGGAAACTAACTCTTCGTCAACCCTCTCCTTGAGAAGGAGAAGTTGATCCTCTTTGATAGCTATCTCATCGTTTGACTGTGGATCGTAGCTGTACGAAGCCTTGAGAACAGCCAAGTATTCGTCTGATTGAGCGGCCATGTGGGGTATGAGTTGAAGCACAGAGAGATACCGTGTGACAAGCAACGGTATCAGTATAAGTATTGATTCATTTGTTGCGGAAGATAGTCTGCTCCTCCGTTGCTTCTGTCATCTCGTCCTTACTTCTGTTGTCTTTTCCTGATATGAGCAAGCTCAACCCAGGCGCCTTCGAATTTGTGCCAGGAAGAGGTCTAGTCCTACCTCAGAGACCTGCACAAACTTCACCTCCACCTCCTGTACAGCGTCCCGAACAAACCGAAGCGCCTCCACCACCACCCACTATCTCGCTGAACATCGGAGGTGCAAAAGGCACACCTCAGCCCCCTCCATCTGTTCCGGTTTCACAACCCCAAAGCCAGACTTCAACTCTTCCAGCCCCCCCTCCAGCAGTAACGACCAAACCTCAGGCATCTTCTGCGACCAAGACTTTCACGACCGAAAAATCGAAATCTGACACTAATACTATTGCTCAGGAGGTTCGCGCTGTTGCCGATCATGCCATTCTTGAGGATCTCTATGGCAATGGTAAACCTTTATCTAGCCAGCTTGGAGCCAACCTCAAATATTTGTTATCATAGTCAAAGAACATCTGAACATCGTCTTCATTGGCCATGTTGATGCAGGTAAGAGCACTTTGGGAGGTAACCTCCTCTTTCTCTCCGGAGCGATCGATAAACGTACCATGGAAAAACATGAACGTGATGCAAAGGAGGCCGGTCGCGAAACGTGGTATCTGAGCTGGGCCCTTGATTCTACACCACAAGAACGAAGCAAAGGAAAGACTGTGGAAGTCGGCCGCGCCTACTTCGAGACAGACTTACGCCGATATACAGTTCTCGATGCTCCCGGACATAAGACCTATGTCCCATCCATGATCTCAGGAGCGGCTCAGGCCGATGTTGGCATCCTTGTCATATCTGCACGGAAGGGCGAGTTTGAAACTGGTTTTGAAAGGGGAGGGCAGACTCGAGAGCATATCATGTTGGTGAAGACTGCCGGCGTCACGAAGCTTGTCATTGCCATTAATAAGATGGACGACTCCACTGTTGCTTGGGACAAGGCTCGTTACGAAGAAATCAAAGAGAAGCTGACCCCATTCGCCAAGTCTGCTGGCTTTAATCCGAAAACTGACATCACATTCATTCCCATATCTGGATACACTGGCCTTAACCTCAAGGAGCGGGTACCCAAAAATGTCTGTCCGTGGTGGAAGTAGGTGGCTTACCTTTTGATTATTCTGTGGTGTTCTAAACCTCGATTTAGTGGCCCTTCTTTCCTTGAACACATGGACCATATGCCTATGGTGGACCGAAAAGTCAATGCTCCGTTGATGATGCCTATTTCTGAAAAGTACAAGGACATGGGGACTATCATTGTAGGCAAAGTCGAATCAGGCCATCTTCGGAAGGGCGACCATCATCTTCTCATGCCGAATAAGAACGAAGTTGAAATAGCTGCTATTTACAATGAGGTCGAAGAAGAAGTAACGCAAGCCTTATGTGGAGACAACGTCCGCGTTCGCCTACGCGGTGTCGATGACGAGGATATCAGCCCTGGGTTCGTGCTGACAAGCACCATGAAGCCCATCCATGCCGTGCGTCAATTCGAGGCACAACTGGCCATCCTGGAGCACAAGAGCATCATCTGCGCAGGCTATTCTGCGGTAATGCACGTTCACACTCTTGGTGAAGAAGTGACATTATCTGTATGCCGCTTATCCTCTTGCACAACACGACCTTCTCATTTGCCTTTAGGCTCTCCTGCACTATTATGACAAAGCCACCGGCCGAAAATCCAAAAAGCCTCCGCAGTTCGCGAAGAAAGGTATTTTACCTTCTATTCTCGAAAATACTCCCGAGTCGTGACGGCGGACCTAGGACAAAAGATAGTCGCCCTCATCGACACAGCCGCCCCTATTTCTGTAGAAAGGTTTGTGGACTACCCGCAACTCGGTCGATTCACACTGCGCGATGAAGGTTGGTCAAACAATGTCTCTCCACACGTGATCCTCACTGTTGTTCTTGTTTTAGGCAGAACGGTAGCCATTGGCAAAGTGAGTGGACACTCGACCGTCATGAATCATTTTATTGACCATTCTCAGATCACCAAACTTATCGAAAGCCATCTAGAAGAAGCTACCGAAGGTATGGGCAGCCTATCGGTTGGCTGAAAGCGTTGTAAAGCCATAGTAGCTGCAAGCGATACTTCGTAGAATACGCCAGGCAGGACGGTCAGATCGGAACTATACACGCAAGTTTGCATAGGATACGTACAGAATACTTACGATCAGACTTGCATGCCACCTTGCATGAGTATACTTTCGCGCTATACCTTCAAAGAATCGAATTTCAAATGCCGCTTTCGCATGGCTCCTAATTTGCGACTGAACGCAGTAGCGTTTATTTCCTCCAACAACCATCCAATCTTTATACGTACGTTCACAAAGCAGGATGAACATGCCATTAAATATCATTATATCGCGCACACCAGCTTAGACGTCATCGAAGAGCGAGGTCAGTTGTCACGTCTTCCGTTTTGCCGCCTGATGCATAGGTGCATTGCAGTTAATTCGAGCACCAAAGCCACAGATTGTTATCTCGGCCTTTTATACACCATGGAGGATGTCGCAGTCTACGGATATATTACACCATTGAAGGTCAAGATTGTTTTAGCATTGGCTTTGTCTGATTCTGTCGTCAAGGATTTGGAAGTCACAATGGTGAACGAGACATACCCTATTTGTGGCTTTCACTGACATCCAATTGTATAGATTTTCAAGGCATTGCACATGGCGTACTACTCGGCCGTTTCGAATCCTTTCTTGAAACTCGATGTCCCGATGGAAGCATTGACTGACCACTCTCATCACCTTCTAGTGGGCAGTCCGAAATGGAAAAACTTTGGACTACGTGTCGACGAGATCTCTCGAATTGTTGGAAGCATACCCAATACAATCTCCTAGAACAATGCTGGATAGTATGCAAGTATGTCCAGCATTACGGTGGTTCTTCCAATCGCAGGTCCTCGACTTGTCTTCACTTGTTGATCTGCGATCGGCCTTCATATCTTGATGCGGAACCCAAATCCAGCGTACCTTTCCATTGACTCAGTTGTATCAAGGTTACCACATCTGAGACAGATACGGGGTAAACATTTATTCTATCGGCAGTACATGTCACAATCCAATCATTGCCTGTTGCATTTTCTGCAAGCCCTCGCCGGCCTCTCTTGCCATGACCCGTACTAGCGTGTCCTGGTCGGTGGACGCAACATAAGACAGAGTAGTTTTTGCTATTCGGATGAACCCGTCTGGCAATACTGAACCTCCAAAGGATGATTCATATATTTGCTTTGTCGTCTCGCGGAATAAAAGCGAAAGAAAATGCACTGCAGCCCGCCTGAAGGGTGGAAACTTTGAGTTTGTCGATGTCGGATTGGAGTCCATGGTAGGCGCTTGATCTGCGGTGTCATCGCCCTTTTCAGAAGACCGAGGATTGGTAGACACAGTCTCGAGTTGAAGCAAGTCAACAATTGTATTGCCGAGGTCCGATAGGTAGGGAAGCATGGATAGGGTATCTGTCTTAACACATTCAGCTAGAAGCGAGATGGACGACATGCGTAAGACGGTTGGAACATTTTGGGATCTCAATGTCCTCAACAACGGTGGCACCAGCATATCCGCTAGGCATCAAGTCAGGTCCGGAGAGCTGGGGCAAAGAAACTGCGGATTCACCGTGTATGCTCAGCGCATCTCCACTTTGCCTTATAACTATGCCCAATGCTTCTCCCAACCGAATACGTGTATCTACGTCGTGCTGTGTCAAGTTTACGCTCCTTAATCCGTCTAAACCCCCGGCATATTCCCCGACAAGGTTTCTGAGCACATCCTTGCCAAAAGTATAGGCCATAACTGCAAGACCTTGAACAGCGTTGAGAAACAGATAAGAATCGTCATCTCGAATGGATTGCAGAAAGATAGACAGTATTGCGGGGACAACTGCATAGTCATCTAACGTAGGTTTGTTTGACCCTCGAGAGGCCGGGCTTATCAGCTGTCGTAAGAGTAACAAACCATGAGCGCGGACAGGAAGGATTGGATCCTGGAGGAGCTTGAGAGCTTTCTGATATATCTCTTGAGTGCTATCATGATCTTTAGCTGATCTCCTAGAACCTGAGCTCCCCAAAGCAGATGTTGACGCCAAGCGTGCAGTCATTACCATTTGTGCTTCTCGAGCTAATGGACTGATAGCAGAAGAGGCTTCCTTGGCGAGCGGTTCCAAAAGAGAGAATATGTCATTAAGCACTGGGGTTGTGCGAGCTGACAGGTCCTCGTTCGCTAACCAGAATTGAGTAAAAATCCAAAGCAGCATTGAAACATATATCACACCTTCAAGTATTGCTAGCAGGAGATTGAGTGCGGTTTCAATCATCTCTTGATCCACACCAATAACCTCAGAGCCCGGCGTGTCATCGTCACTGTCTCCTTCGTCCGCCAGTTCACTTTCAACTTCATGTAAATGCAATTCATCGAGCCGTAATGTGCTCTCAAGCTTGGCTCTGTCATGCGTCTTGAGAGGCCTAGGATCCACTGCTTCGAGGACGTGCTTAATAAAGGATAACAAATGTGCAGGTTTGTAAAGTATATTCGACGATGTCTTTCCATCTGACAGCTGGGTTTGCATCTGTATAGTTATTTGCAGGTAAAGGAGCGTCCTGAGGAGGATAAATGAATACAGTTGGTAAGCAAGAGATCATGCGCAATACGAACCGCATTGGGTCACTGGCCTGAGATTTATGGATGCGGTATACCTCAAGAAGTTTTACAAATAGATCTGAAGAGATGTCGACGCGGTCGATGTCCTTGAGGAAACGCACAAAGCTAACTGGATCAGGATACAAGTCCAAGATATTCATGTCGAGGTGGAGCTCATCAGCTTCGTTTGCACGTCGTAGATCTTCTGGAGTCAGGAGAGAGAGCTGTGATGGTCGTTCAGACCTATGTATTCGATTAAGCAACAGTAAACCAGTTGCTCGTTTGGGGACTGTGCTTACTTGGCCACTTTACTGATGTGACCTTCCAGGTCTACCTGCCATCCTCCTCTATCATTACTTGTTATTATATGCCACAAGATGGCAACACCTTCTGGTTGGCTAACAATCTTCCCCCATGTGACGAGGAGTCCATGTAATGATTCCTTTAGAGTGGGGTCTGAAGCTTTTACTTTCTCCATGTAGTGGAAAAGAGAATAAATTGCAGGCGTAATTGGGGATAGCAAAGTCGTCATCAAGGTCGGCGAAGGGTCTGCATTAGACACCAGTGTGATTAACGTCGACAGTGCCGTAGTAGGAGGTTGAGACGGCAAAGAAGTCTTATCGGCATCACCCTCAAGAACCTCAAGAAATGGTTGATGAAGAAAAGAAAATATGATACCCGACGCCAATTCTCGGTGGGGGACCGGGTCGATGGGGGATAACATTCGAGAGATAGTGAAAGCAGCGGCACGTGTATGTGCGGGGGACTCTTGCGATGACAGTAGATCGGTTATACGAGGGATAATAGTATGGAAATATTCCTGGTGAGGGTTCAACAACAGAGCGCAGTATTATTTATGGGACCTACGTGTGGTTTCATGCTGGCTGGTACAGTGGTGAGAACACGAGCAATATGTTCAATCTTTTCTATCGGCGCATCATCATTCGTAGGTCTTTCTTCACTGAAGACAGCTGCGCAAAGGCCACGAACTCCTTGCGGCCTCAACAATTGCTGACTGAGGAGTGTGGCACATGCCTTCCTGACATGTGGAAGAACATTGGGTGCGGATGACAAGATTGCACCAAGAACGATTATTGCCTTGGAGGGTTGGAGACTGCCATATATATATATGATTAATCACCACAAGGAAGAACAGGGTACGAAAGCGTACAAACTAAGAAGCCGCATCGTGAATGGACGGCCAGCATCCAAAGGAGGCCTTGAATCAGAAGCAAGGTACTTCGGAACCCATCCTAAAGTGATACAAGGCCTTAGGAGATCGATAGCGTGTCTATCAAGCATGGTGGTCGTAATTAGAGTTTGCGATATGCCATCTTGCATGTCGCTGGGGAACAGGAGACTCATTAATTGGGAAACCAGGGAGAAAAGGAGCTCGTAGTCTTCTGCACTAGTGGTTAAATCAATTATCCTTGGTTCCTTGGTTTCTGGGGGAGCATCTTTGCTTGGCCATGCCAGAACAACCTTGGAAAGAAGAGGATCTACCCCCCATTTGAATACAACAGACAATAAAGTACGTAGTTCACCCAGATCTCGGTTTCCAATGAGGGGATTGTCGGTTGTTTTAGCGTCTGTGTCAGGGCCACCGAGGACACGCTGCACTCTGCCTACGACAGAAAGAGCTTCCCTTGCGGTTATAAATTGAATTTCCTCCAAGGAGATGGTGTGAGAAACGGATCCAGAACCTCGACGATCATAGTAACGGGACAAACGGTTGACAAGCACAGACTTTAGGTCGAGTGATAGAGTTGCGGGAGCAGAATCGACGAGGCAAGCACCGTCAGCAAGTGCGACACGGAGGAGGTCTTCCGAGGCCATGACCGTACAAAAGTCGCTTTGACGTGACTCGAACATGTGATTACTTACTACTACCCTTTCCATGGTCCTTCGCCGGGAAACTCTGGTACTATCGTTCTACCATGAATGACTCTGTAATCCACTCAATCGCAGGCGCTGCTGGCGGAATCGTCGCTATGACTGCAACTTAGTCAGTCTATTAATCTCTGACGGTCACCCAGAATACGCTGACACGAAACCATAGTCCTCTTATATTTCTTTCTACACGTGCGGCTGTGGAGACCAAGAGCGAATCTAAAGTAGATCAACATAAAGGAACGCGTTCTATGCTGACACATCCTGCAGCCCGTGCACCAGGCCGTTCTGGACATCATCAAACGAGAAGGGGTTGCTGGTTTATATAGTGGCTTGAGCTCAAGTCTATTGGGCATCGCAGTGACAAATGGGTACCATTGCTTCAACTCTTAAGTAGCTTTAAACGCTGACTGCAATTGTCGCGCAGGGTGTACTACTATTTCTACGAGCGCTCTCGGGGCGCTATACTCAAATCGAGGTCAGGCGGGAAAGGGTTAAATACTTTGGAGTCCATCTTGACCGGCATGGTTGCTGGTATGTACCTGCAATGATCCAAGAGGAATTTTGCAGACAATGGTGCAACATTAGGTAGCGCTACCACGATCATCAGCAACCCCATCTGGGTTGTCCAAACATCTCAAGCTGTTCAAACGCTCAACGAATCGGATTCCTGGCTTTCTCTGTCGAATTCGGAGGCCAGGAAACTTGGGTTTTGGGAGACAATCCAGCGTATTCTTGCAAAAGATGGCATAGGGTGAGTAGCCATAGTCGTCACATTCTACATAAACAGACGTCTGGTTATGTCGCAGAGCATTCTGGCGCGGTCTTGGTCCAGCCTTGATTTTAGTGATCAATCCAGTGATTCAGTATACCGTATTCGAACAGTTGAAGAACTTTTTGATCGCAAGTCGCACCAATAAGTTAAGAGCAGCAGGAGGTGTGACTGCTGTTGCCATCCTATCGGACTGGGATTTCTTCTTCCTCGGTGCCCTGTCCAAGCTTGGTAGGATCCCTCCTTGCATCTAGCATTTTGCTGTTAACAAGCATCGTTCCAGTCGCCACAAGTTCTACCTACCCATACATGTAGGCCGTGGGCTTGGCATCGCTTGTCATTGACTGAGAACCTTCCTATCGTCAGTGTTATGAAGAGCAGACTTCACGCGGGCGAGGCAAATGCGCTGAAGCATAAATCTTCTTTTGACGGTTTGCTTGCAATTATCAAAGAAGAAGGAGTACAAGGATTATACAAGGGGGTAGGAAGCAAGTTGGTACAGAGTGTTCTTACAGCTGCTATCCTGTTTGCAGGACAGAGAAGAATTTACGAGGTAACGAAAAAGGTACGTGTACAGTACTCATGCTAGTGTTTCCTTTATGAAGGGTCGTCCTTCAGGCGATTACACCTCTCACAAAGTAAAATACCTGTGACGCCTAGATTTCGAAGAGTTTAGAGTAATTTTTTTTTCATTCTCCGCGAGACTTCCCACACTTTGACTACAACGTGATGCATCCACCAGAGCGACATTCCTGGGCATCAGCGTACCTCAGTTCCCCAGAAAAGCATTCTCTCACGCGGTCGTCGTCTCCGTCGTCAACAGGTTCATCCTCTGATCTCGCGACCACTCTTGACTTGAAGGATTCAAAGAACTCATATGCAACACCCTCAAGATCACTCAAGCCAGGCTTGCTGGATAGCAAGAATGCCCCAAAATCCGTTATCCTCGGTGTTTGCGCAATGGACATCAAGGCGAGAAGCAAGGCCATGCGTGAGATCTTGACGCGTTTGGTAGAGAGAACTCGAGGAGCTATAGAAGTCAAAGTCTTTGGAGATAAAGTGATACTGGATGAAGGTGCGCCTCTCACTTTTCTCTGCTGTGTTTGACGTCTTCGTGCTTCCTTATAAAATTCATAGACGTTGAAAATTGGCCTCGATGTGACGTTCTAATATCGTTTTTTTCCACCGACTTCCCTTTGGACAAAGCTATCTCATATGTGAAATTGCGAAACCCATTTTGTATCAATGACTTGCCACAGCAAGCCCTACTTTGGGATCGACGTCTAGTTGGAGCTATTCTTGATCACCTCAGAGTGCCGACACCTCCCCGAATTGCGGTTTCGAGAGATGGCGGTCCCAAAGTCGATAGTGATCTTGTAGGTCTTCTGAAACAGAAATTAGGCATTACTCTGGGGGGCTTTCTAGTCACGCCGGAAGTGCAACTTCGGGAAGATGGTAATGCAATAATTGTTGATGGGAAGGTTATGGAAAAACCATTTGTTGAGAAACCAGTCTGTGGCGAAGACCACAACGTCTATATATACTTCCGAGGGGGTGGTGGTCGTCGCTTATTCCGCAAGGTGAGTCATTCTTATCAGCCTCAGCTACATTATCTTCTTGTCGAGCACTCATACTTAAGGTCGGAAATAAGTCGAGCGAGCTAGATCCTTCTCTGAATCATCCAAGAACTGACGGATCTTACATGTACGAAGAGTTTGTGGATGTCGATAATTCAGAAGATATCAAGGTATACACTGTTGGAAAAGAATATACCCTTGCAGAGACACGAAAGTCACCCGTTGTTGATGGTGTTGTGAGACGAAACACGGAAGGGAAGGAAATTCGGTATGTTCATATCTGATTCATGCATAGGTAGCAACTTAATCGGCTACCATCAGCTTCATCACGAGATTAACAGAGGAGGAGAAGTCCTGGGCCGACAAAATCTGTGAAGGGTTTGGCCAACGTGTATGTGGGTTTGATATGTTAAGGTGTGACAATGGCAGTCGTAGCCATGTTATTGATGTGAATGGGTGGAGCTTCGTGAAGGGGAATGATACGTACTACGGTAATTATACTGTGCCTCTAAATGATAGCTACTGACTTTATAAACCCTTAGACAAAGCAGCTGATATACTTTCTGCTTTTTGTATGCGACTATCCGTCTCATTAGAACGACCTCTTCCTGCTGCAGACACCCCTTCACTTGAGTCGCCGACATGGTTGTTAAAGGCCAACGTTACGGTTTTCCGCCACGCCGATCGTACGCCCAAGGTGGGGGTACACTTCCTTGTTTCTATATGTCCAACACTGTACTGTTCAATTTTAGCAAAAACTCAAGTTCAATTTTCCCATTGGAGAACCTTGGACACAACCCTTTGTGACACTTCTACAAGGGGAAAAAGAAGAAATTATACTGCGCGAGAAGGAGCAGCTCACATTAATTGCAACCGCAGTGGAGGAGGCCAAGAGACTAGGAGCAGACGGTGAAGAACTCACGAAATTGACGCAGTTGAACACAGCGCTTTTTAGCAAAATCAATTTGCCTGGAACAAAAGCGCAGCTGAAGCCCGTCTATTCAAAGCGTATAGCTGGTCATTCCAGGAAGTTGACGAAGTTGACGCTTGTGTTTAAATGGGGTGGCGAGGTATGATATTTTCTGAAAGCGACCCAGGTTTGCTTCATACTAATAATTGCAGTTCACTCATTCCGCCCGATATCAATCTCGGGACTTGGGGGAGAATATGAAGAAGGATATATCAATCATGAGTACATCCACATCTTTTCGAGAATCAAAACTACTGCTGATGGTAACGTCCATGAACAGATAGGGAAGCCCTTAACAATGTTAAAGCATGTCATTGCCACCATACAGAGAGACTGAGCTGATTGATCCATGATACAGATATACACATCATCAGAGCGTCGTGTCATCGCATCTGCGGAGATATTTGCCGCCGCTTTGCTTGACCCGCCGCATTCCGGCTACTCAGCACCGTCTTCTACTACGTTATCGAAGTCTTCAACAGACAGTGGAAATGTGTTTATCAACAAGAGCTTCCTACAACAACAACCTCTAAATCTCATTGTTCGAAAAGACCTTTTGGATGATTCCAATGCTGCAAAAGATCTGATGGACGATGTTAAGAAACGACTAAAGATCTTGTTGCGCCCAGGAGAGCCTGAAAAACGCCCTGAGTTAACTTGGCCTAAAAGTATGAAGAAAGAACCCGTCGAAGTCGTGAAGGTTTGTGTTTTCCGGCTAGATTTATTGTACAATACTCACTACAGTTTAGGAAGTCATAGAATTATTGAGTTCTTTCCGAGATATTATGCATCGAAATTTCGAAACCCTTGATGTCGACAAAATACAAGAGCGATGGTGGCTGTATATCCTCTCCTTCATTTTAATCTGGCTCAATCCTTTACAGGTGCTGTGGTGACGAACCCTGGCTTTTCCGAGAGCGGTGGGAAAAGCTATTTGAGGACTTTTGTGATGTGGAGCAAAAGAAATTCGATCCCTCTAGGGCAAGTATATTCTCATTCAAAGTTCTGTTTGTTTTTTCATTGTCGTTGGTTCATTTTGCAGGTATCGGAACTATACGATACTATCAAATATTGTGCTCTCCACCATCGGACATTTTTGTTTGCAATATTCCACGAACACGGACATAACGATGCTATCCACCCTCCTCTAGATCGTAAACTCCACGAACTATACGGACGCGCTAAAGCTCTATTCGATCTTGTTGCGCCTCAAGAGTATGGTATTGACCCAGATGAAAAGTACGGCCATGTAATTCTGCGCAAGCGCCTTCTTATATTTCTTTCAGGGAGGAAATCGGAGTCCTTACTTCCCTACCTCTTCTTCGCAACGTGGTAGAGGATTTGGAAGCTGCTCGAAATAATGGAGAGAGCTCTCTGACCTTGTATTTCACGAAAGAAAGCCACATCCATACCCTGGTCAATCTTGTACTACTCTCTGGCTTGCCAATTGCCAATCGCCGCATCCCAGAGCTTGATTATGCGGTTTGTACGATTTTTTTGGTGATTCCCTTAGCAACGCTGACCATGATCAAGTCGCATATCACGTTCGAGCTTTATGAGCGAAACCATGGAAGAGGGAAATCTGACAAGGAATACTCCATCAAACTTTCTCTAAGCGAAGGGGCACATTCCTCTAATGTGCTTGATTCGACGGTTGATGCCCGCCACTCTCTAAACGTCCAAAATCGCAGGTTGGCGGTGATCAATCCGATCTCCATCATGGTCGCTAATTCTTTGGAACAGAAAACTCTCGCAACATCTGCCATACAGCCTTGTGATCGAAAAACTATCCAAGCATTTCAATAGGCTTAATCAGGCGAGTTTTTCCAAATTGAACAGTGACCTTCTTTTGATATCCAAACAGGATGATGACACTGGGACAGATTCCCCATTTGAGAATCCAATAGACAAGTTGATACCAGCAGCAGCGATGACTCATAACGCTATGAGCAAAAGTAGAGCATCTGACACTCGTAGAAATCCCCTTAACTAGCATACCTACTCGAGAACTATTATATAGACAACCTAGCCTAGTTCATCCCATCCCTGCAGGCCCATCCTCTTTCGACCCTGCTGTAGTTGCTCTGGAGTTAATTCTTGAAACATAAATCCGTCAGACACATGTCCTGCTGTGGATGGGTAATCTTTATCAAACAACGCCGATCGCGACCGTGACAGTGAAGATGACTGTGTCGCTAGGGCAGCGAATGATGATGTCGAATTGTGGTATCTGCAAAGCACTCAGAAGAAGGCACATTGCGACCCAGTGTTTAGGAAAACCTACAAGCTACCATATGTTCAGCGACTGAAACAGGCCGGCTAGGGTAGACTCACCGAAAGGCTTCTTTGTTAAAACAATCAGACTCGTTGATTTTGTCAAGTGCATGCTTCTTGAAGGCAGCCTTAATGTAGTGGAGGATATCAAAAACATGATGCTCTTTGGGCCTGAACAATAGTTCATGAGTAAAAAATATCAGGGAATAAAAACATAGGTGTGTACCGCCATGGGCGAAAACGAGGCGAGAGGTTGAAAACCCCATCCTGGCCAATTAAGGGATGGAATACGTCCGTCACAAAGTGGACCACAGGATGGGCTTCCGGATAGTCTACAGGAAATGTCAGACGAAAGTTCAAGACCGCATCAGCATAGTAGCCTAGCGTTCGTCAATATGGTATATGGCTTTGTGTCAAATGCCACAAGATACCTTGATGGACAAAGAAAACCGCACCCCAAACCAGGAGGGATTCGGCAGACGGAACAACGTAGATACCAAGAGGACAATGCTGGCTATGCCGTAGGGACGCATATTCTAGTGAAACCGCGGTGCGCGTCACTGGACTAACATCATGGTCTGGCGATACTTTGACGGTTGAGTGATGTGAGGCCGACGACCCTTTGGCCCCAGAGTTGGCCCATTCAACTGGAGAAACATTTAAGGTTCCCTGCATAATGAACGTGGCGGACTAGCATTCCATGATTTGTAATCAATATCTCGAACTTGAAATTGCACTTCTCTAGAATCATAGTTCAAGCATTGTGTCGTGTTGCTTTATGACGACAACGACTGCGTTATCTCTTCCTCGTAATCCTCCGTGGAACCATGGACGCTGAAGCTTTTGAAGGACCCAAACTAAAAGACAGCAACTCTCTCAAACGCAAGCTGTACGCCTACGACATCATACCGTCCGTTCTCCATACACGCTGGGATATGCGATACCAGGGGGCGTCATCCCCAACTTCGAAGCGTTTCAAGCGGAGATGGATGAAAATTTCCAAGAACTGGCTGGACGGATCGTGGATACTATCTCGTCATTGCCACCAGTATTTTCAAAGTAAGTTACGTACGAGTAGACAAATTTCTTTATCTATAACTTGTTTGAATACTCCACTGGGATCCTCATTCTATTTATTCTCGTCTTGAAGACGTGTACTGCCGCTACGGTTGGCATAACATACCACCTATCGTGACACCACGTTGCCACCGAAATGCAACACGGGCGATGTGGATTCAGGAAGTACGAGAAAAAAACTAGGCTCCAATGCGTAGGCAAAGGAACTGGGGTAAGAAGAACTGACGATCAACGAAATTGAAACCAGAACGGGGCACTTGGTATAAACAATAGTTGCTGGTGAGACCTCATTGTCGCTCGAGGCTTCCATGTAGAACAGTCATGCAGACAGGAAACATGACGGCACTCTACATCATCATTGCCATCCTCTGGCGTATCCGTCTCTAGTAAACTCGTACCGAATACTTGGCGGGTAGAAACAAAACGCTGCTGGTTTTCATTCTTAGTCCATCTGCACTGTATATCCAAGGTAAATATAACATGGGAATCTGCTCCCTTCAAACATAAATTCATCTGGCATACCCTCCCTTGTAACGCGGACCGACCTCCTCTCTTCGGCGATCTCCCTGTCTGCTATCATCTCGTTTCGAATGATTCTTGCGGCTATAATGGTAGTTGGTCCGTGCGGAACGGGAGCTAGCTGGCTTGCGAGTAGCACTATGATCCAAAGGTTCTCCCAGGCGATCCGCAAGACTTGGTGGTCGAAACTGTTGCCCTGCCTTTTGAACAGATTTGCCAAAACTCATCTTCTTGGAAGGCCCGATAGGAAGTCGTTTCTTGTTAGGAAGTGAATGTCTTGCGTTCCCAAACCAATCCTCTGGGTCTTCGTCTGCCTCCTGCTGCTTCACTCTCCTCTCCATCATTTCAGCGTTCTTCCTCCGACCCTGTCTGCCAACATGTTCCGGTAGGTCATTTCCCCACGAACTGGAATGGTCGTAATGTTCCCACTCGCGAGGCTCGCGGCGAAGTGAGATGGATCGTGGAAGTTCAGCGTCAAAGAAAGGACCCGAGAGGGTGTTGTGTGTACTAAAGGCGGAGGGTTCTTCAGGAAGATCCCCTCTGTGCGGTATATCCTGGCAGTCCTGGATGGAGATTCAGCGGATCCGACGAAGAAACTAGGAAGGACTCACATCACCCCAATGTCCACAGCATCCGCAGTTGTAACACCATTCATCTGCCGCAATATAACCTTCCCCACCCTGTCCAAGACTCCGGTTCCTCCAATCTTCACGTGTCCGAAGAGTGTGTTCTTGTTCCTCATCGGCTAGATATTCGTATAGTCGCCACAGGGTTGGGCATTCCTGTGTATAAGCCAAGTTTTATCTCACGCAAGTTTATGACTTGTAGCGTACGAACATTGGCGTGGTGTAAACGTGACCCACAGCGAGAACAATCGTCGAACCTGTCGAAGTTCAACATCCGTGCCGAATTACGATTGGGGCATGTCTGGCAAGAAGGTAAAATGATGCACGGGAAAAAAGCTATCTGACGCACTGCGTTGATATGCCCCTTCATGCCACATGTGAAGCATGTTTTGCTGATAGGACACGATCGTGTAGGATGTTCGTTACGCGCACCGCAGGTCAGACACTTAGTTACGGAGCTTAGTGATAGAACAAGTCTTCAGGTTAAGAAGGACGAACAATTAACACTGGACATGCAGCTGTTCTATGCTCTCCTTCTGTTCCACAGTTCTTGCATACTATCCGATTTGCTTTTTTAGCAGATCCCTCAATTGGGTCCTCAAAATACCGCACGAGGTCCTGCGATAGAGTTACATGTTTAACGCGTTCGAAGTATTTGAAGTGATTGAGCACCTACTTTCTGTTCATTGTATTCTAAGTATTCGATGTAATCTTCATCGTCAAGATCAACATTAGAGGCGGGTAGAATCTCCGCGGGTGTCAAGCCAAATACTGAAACATGAGCCGGTAATAGCAATTTGTCGTCTGGTACATCTGATACGTTTGGAGGAACCAAACTGTACGCTGTTGGAAGCAGTGTAGGCTCGAAATCGATGAAGAAGACGTCTACTGCATCCGCAGGTGATCGAGGCGAGGATGGCGGTTGGCGCAGAGAAGGCGGAAGTCGTTCCTGCTCCTTCACTGTAGGTCTCTTCCGCTTGATATTGCCGTTTTCGCCTGAAAAATGTCGCTCTTGGTGTTGTATGAAATGTCTATCCAATTCGCCCTCCTCCAATGAATGCTCTCTAGTTTGCGCCGCACTTGATTGACTGCTTCCTGCGACCAACGACCTCTTGCGCCTTTTCCTTCGTGATCTTTTGCCTTCTCCGTCAGCTCCAGGTTGAATTCGAAAAGATGAAACTGGCTGTTCAGTGTCACGAATGACGCTTTCTTCAGAAGTGGGAGAGGTGGTCAGGTCAATGATCTCGTTCGCCATGCCTGTTGTCGCGGGACACGGGAGTTTGGGGAGTGATTATGTCAGCGTGTCGCAGGATGTGCGCACGTCGTCGTCGACAATGAGGAGGGATGGGTTGATGGCCGGGCGGCGTTGCGGCGAGCGAGGATCAGTTAGATAGCATGTAGCCGAGCATCATTGACCGTGATCTGTGATCTAAACGCGAGGGAAAAGCTATAAGCGGAGTTAAGGAACCTGAAGATGATAGTTACATAATTAATATACACGAGGGGTTCATCCGGGTCATGGGTACATTAGAGCAGTTCTGGGGTACGCCATGAATAGATAAACAACAGTATATGCCTCTGTACATATGGTTCGCCACAAACGGAGAATAAACTGGAATGAAAAAAAAAAAAAACGCGTGAAATCATTATCTTTCGGCCCCATCAAGGGTCTTCCAAAAGAGGCAGCATGTCCCAAAGCCTCCCCAAACCCTCAATCATTTCAAATTATCATGATTTTACTTGATCTTCAGTGTAGCTGGACCTTGAGCCTAACCAGGGTAAAAAAATCCCCTTTTTCTTTGAGGGTCAGTTGGCCCCCTGTGTATGCTACCTAGATATCTACAGTGGCTCAAAAAAATGACCCAATGTTTGTACCATTTCTAGTATTCACTTTATAGCACCTCTGAATGTAAGAATATGGATAGAGCATGTAAAAGCTCTGCTTCATGGCTACAGTCAACTCTGTCATAACCCATATATAAGGGCAACCTCAGCCTCTAGCAAAGGGAAATCCGAAGTTAAAATTATACTACATATTACAGGGATTGGGGGCACACCTAGCAAAGGGAAATCTGGTAAGGAAACTCTAAGGATCCCTTTGCCAATGCCCAGTATATGTGAAGACAGCAAAAATCAAATAATAACCTAAAAATAGAAAAGGCAGAGAAGGCCGCCGAATGACATCATACCAAGGGGTAGATGTCGGAAGGGGTGCTCCATCTCTAAATATAAAACTGTCAACATGCACAAGTGATAGAAAGGGAAATTAGTAATAAAATCCAGAAAAATCATAGAAAATGAAGAATAGAAGGAAATGAAGTGAGGAAAAATATAGAATGAATGTAAAAAATAGGAGAAACACACAGGGCACCCCCCCTAGTCCCTAGTCCCCCCTAGTCCCCTTACATCACCCCCTCTCTAAGATACATCGCCCTGATGCATTCGAAATCACATATGACCAAAGTCAGTGACTTGAATGCGACACGGTGCAGCAGTGTGCTGTCAGTGGAATTCCTTGACTAACCGAGGGGCATTCACATTGGACTCTTCGACCCATGAGTTCTCCTCATACCCATAACCCTTCCAATGCACCAAATACTGGAGTTTTCCTTGATGCAACTGGCTGTCCAAGATTGACTGGACTTCATATTGGGGTTCTCCCTCGATCACTGTAGGTGGTGGTGGTGGACATCAATGGCATCCCAGGAATGGATCTGGGGGAGTTGGAAAAAGTTTGACAACATGGAAGACTGGGTGGAGTCTGGACATGGAGGCTGGGAGGTGTAGACGATAGGCATGCATTCCAACACACTTGATGATGGGGAAAGGTCCCAGGAAGCGATGAGCGAGTTTTTTGGATGGACACATAGTGGAGATGTCACTGGAGTCAAGATAAACTCGATCACCAACCTTGTACTGAGGGGTCAGAGAATGGCATGTAGAAAATCAATCCTAGTGTAAACAAGAATAATCTATAAGGTACAGTAAGTATCATTCCGTGGAGCAGAGTGTAAACGATGCTCACCTCAGTCCTTGGATAAGTGACTGAGGTGACTATCTATCTGCCTACATATATATATACATTCAGTCAAACAAAAGAAAGTGTAAGGGGACTAGGGGGGTGCCCTGTGTGTTTTTCCTATTTTTTATGTTCGTCCTATATTTTTCCCCACCTCATTTCCTTCTATTCTTCATTTTTGGAAGGGAGCAAGGGCTCCCAACACTCAAGAAGTGGACAAGTGAGATGGAAATGGTATTGATTCAAGGAGTGCTAGCTAATACAAACAAATGGTCTGATAATCCATGCTATCTACACGTGATATATACATGACCGTGATAGAACGTGATCTCGAGGCTTGTAAGAGAGACATCTCTTACACTCCCTCAGGGTCCAAAAAATTGCTAGTCTCCACGGGTTGAATGTTCCCAAGTGGTGAGCGCTTCAGCTTCCAAAATTTCTGACCAGGGTAGCCACAAGTCTGATTCGGGGCCGTATCCCAGCCACCTGACGAGGTATTGTTTTCCGCATCCCCGAGGGCGTTTGTCAAGGATACGATCGATGAAGTACTCTGTTGAACCATCTTCCGTGATGATGGGCCCCGGCCATTCGAGTTCGTGGGAGGGGAAAAGTGTTGCGTCATTTTGATGGTGAGGTTGTAGCTGGGAGATGTGGAAGAGGGGTGTTTGTTTGGAAGACTCCGGCAGTAGCAGTTTGTATGTTGAGCTGTCTGGATACGCTTCCAGTATTTTGTAGGGACCATCATACCTAGCCATGAATTTCGCAACACGGCCGTCTTTTGCCTGCATAAACTCTCTCCGTTGCTTTGACGTTGTGAGCATGACATGATCCCCCACCTTGAATGAGGGTTCTGGTAGTCGGTCCTTGTTTGCATGGTGCGCTTGAGAGATCTTGGCCGCAAGCATGCAATCACAAGCGCCGCTGATGTCGTTAGCTATGGAATCGATTAGGGCCTGAGCTTTGACCTCTTCCGTCGTGTTGTGCATGTCAGATAAGGATCTGAGGAGAGGTGGGAGTAGTTGTGGTGAGTGTCCCGATTTCAATACGAACGCTGAGAAACCAGTGGAGGCATTTACCGTGTTCATGATATCGAATCGAACTTTTGGGAGCGATTTTACCCATCCTCGTTGGTTCCGTTCGACGTGATATCGCAGACACTGGATCACTGTCTTGTTTGTTTGCTCTGATGAGCCGTCCATTTCGGGGTGATAAGCTGTTGAGAGTTTGTGTTTTATTCCGGTCAATTTCATGAGCGCCTTCCAAAATTTTGAGATGAATAACTTATCCCGATCACTGATAATCTCGACCGGGCAACCATTTTCGCAGTACCATTTGTTGAAAAATATGCTCGCAAAATCTTCAGCCGTCATTTTTGTTGAGCACGCCGCTATTTGGACATCTGTGCCCAGTCAATCTGTCATGGTTACAATTTGATCATAGTTGTCATCTACTGGTAACGGCCCGACGAAATCAATTGCTACTGATTCGAAATGATGGTCCGGGATTGGGAGTGGGTGCAGTGGTCCAGGTGTTTGGTGTGTTTGTGATTTGTTGCATTGACACTCTGTGCAGGCAGGGACGTAGGCCGTGAGTAGATCCCATCTCATGTTTGGCCAGTAATATTCCTCTCGCAACGACGCGTAAGTTTTCTCCCCCCCAAAGTGACCGAGGTGGTCATGCGCGAGACGGAAGAGTTGTTCTTGCAAGTCCAAGTATTTTGGTATGATCAATCGTGAGCCCACGAAAAGCAATCCGTTTTGGAGCTTGATGTCTAGTTTCGAATTGATAACACCTCGCTTCAAGTCATCGAGGATTCCAGTGCACCAAGAGTCTTGGGCGTAACCCTTCCGAATTTTGTCAAACAATTTCGGGTCATTCTCAATTGTGAAGATAGCATTTACAGGTAAAGGTTCTGGCAAATCATCGATAGGTAAACAGGATAGGGCGTCTGCCACGGTGTTGTCTTCACCCTTTATGTACGTGATCAAGTGTTCATACTGAGAGAGGTACTCCATCCATCTTGCTTGACGGAGCGACAGATCTTTCTGTGAGTCAAAATTTTGGAGAGTCTTATGGTCTGTATAGATGTAGATATGCATACCAAGAAGGTCCGATCGCCATTTTGCAAGGGCACGCATGATGCTTAACAGTTCCTGTTCATGGACTGGGTAGTGTAGCTCGGCGCCCTTCATCTGCCTGCTCTCGAAGGCTACTGGTCTTGCGGTTTCCCAAGTTTTCCCGAAAGACAGTACCGCACCGGTCCGTCATTTGCTGGCATCGCAAGTGACGTAGATCTTGTTCTCCCCAGGGTTGTGGTGTTCGATTGACGTGAGGCAGTCTCTGCCTAGAACGAGGCCTTTTATTGCCTCGAACGCTCGCTGGTGATCTGAAGTCCAAGTTGGGAAAACCATGTTGCATTCTTTCTTGGTGAGTGGTGTGAGAACTGAAGTATGCTCCGCGAGGCCAGGGAGGAAGGTACTGATGTATCGGATGATGCCTAAGAACTGGTGTACCTGTTTTGCCGAAGTCGGGGCCGGCCAGTTCATGATCCGGTCTACCTTCGAATTATCAGCTTCAAGCCCGCGTGCAGAGATGTGGTGGCCCAGGAAGTCGATTTCCGTACAAAATAGCTGCGATTTCTTTAACGAGCAATACAATTGTGCTGATCTCAGAGCTTCCAAAATGCGCGAAACGTTGGTCTTGTGTTCTGCGAGAGACGACGACCAGATGATGATGTCGTCCAAGTAAACGTGGCAAATTTTTCCTATGAGATCAGCCAGGGCGAGCGTGATGCGTCTTTGATGTGTCGCAGGGGAATTCCTCAGTCCCATCGGCATCACTACCCACTCCCAAAGGCCGAAGGGTGTGAGTGTTGCTGTATATTTTACATGGTCAGGGTGTACTAGCATTTGAAAAAACGAGTTTGTCATGTCGATCTTTCCCCAGATTTTGCCTTTCGAGCAGTCTGCGAGGATGTCATCAATGCGTGGGAGGGGATAGTGGTCGGGGACAGTAACACTGTTCAGTTTTCGGTAGTCGTTAACCCACCTCAGAAGAATGGTGGGGTCGGCTTTAGGTATTATGAAGGACGGGGATGCATAAGGTGAGGAGGAAGGGCAGATCCGTCCAGCCGCGACATGCTGGTCGATCAAGGTTTTCCAACCTGACCTGTATTTCCTGGGACAGGAGTATGTGCAGCCTACCGAGATTGGCAAGCCCAGCTTGATCTCGATGTGGTGATATACGTCCGTTGGGAGGTCTGTGGCATGGGGTATGTCGCTAGGGAAACGGTCACTAAAAGACAGCTTGTATTTTGCGTCGAGTGTGAGCAAAATTTTCTGGGCCGCGAGCTGTTGTATGCATGTGCGAACTGCGGCAACAAGGTCAGGGGAGGAAGTCATGTGATCATCAAAATCGAATCGAGACGGGTTCTTTTTGAATAGGGCAATTAATTCACAATGGACTAAGATATGACGTTTGCGTGTTTCTGCTTGGCCCTTTTTGATGGCAGATTTCTCTGTTACCCTACACTGGTGAGGTGATAGTTTTGGGACTAGAGGTGTGGGTGGTTGAGGGTTGAGGAGGTCATAGTTTGCATCTTTTGCAATTGCTGTTCAAAGGTGTGCATCAACAACGATCTTATTTTTCGACAAGAAGTCAAGACCTAAAATGACGTCGGTATAAAGGTTCAGGCAAACGATCACGTTGACTATGCATGCTTTCCATGAGGAATCTTGTGACTGCAGGTGTAATTTACAATATTCATCTAAAACTGAAGTAGCGTCCGAATCTTTATTCTTGTTTACGAAGGCGCCTGAAACTGAAAGTGGTTTGAAGAGTTCGCGACGAGGGAGGCACATGAGGTCAGCGAAATCAGATGAAATCAGCACTGGGGTGGAGCCATGGTCAATTAGAGCACGGATCGGTGTAGGAGCACAAGTGGCAGGGGCATCAACGCAGCATGTCCACCATAGGTGGCTAGGGAAGGAGAGATTAGGGTGCATGTACTCTTCTGCTTCTTCATCACCCAATGCGACGTCACTGTCATCGCTATCACCGCCAAAAACCGCTGCCATGGTCGTGGCCATTTGTTTCTTCTCAAATGTGGCCTTGGCTTTGAGCGCGTATGCGAGAGTGCAGTTCTTGCAGGCTTCTGGGCTGGGTCGTTCGTCTGGGCCAAGTGTACAATTCGGGGCGACATGTCCAATGTAGAAAAGGCAGCAACGGAAGCACCCACGATGGGCCTTGAGGAGATCGTACTTGGCTTGGGTGAGTTTTGGGGTTCTGGGGCCACTGTAAGAAGAAGCGGGGCGGGGTGTGCTGCTGGAGCTCATTGAGGTGTTCTGGCTTGCCGTGGTGTTGACGATAGAGGAGTTGCGCAGCACGCCGCGCATCTTGGCCGTTCCTTGGTTACCATCCATGGCGACCTTCAGCCACTCAGCGCGTTTGTTCTCCAACTCGACATCAAGTAGGTGGACGCGTTCAACCCACGCATTGAGGTCCAAGATTCTGTCTAGATCACCATGTGTGTTGGCCGCGTCGTATGAAAGCTTCAGGCTGGGCGAGAGTCGAGGGACAAAATGTGCACGTAACTTGTCATCTTTGATGTAATAGCCAGATTTAGCAATGCCAAGTTCAGCGTTTGCTTCACGCACAGTCTCTGTCCAGGAGAGGAATGGGATGAGACCCTGCATCTGAATCTGTGCCGACACTAGGTCATCTTGCCAGTTGCGTGGCAGGAACTTCTTCTTGAATTCCAGAAGGAAGGCCGGGTAGGTGAGGGCTGTAAGCCGGGCAAGATTCGCGTTTACCCACAACTGGACGTTCGAGCCTTCGAAGTTGTAAATGATTGATTGTACGCGATCTGCTTCAGCGATGGACTTATGTTGAAAAAATTGGCGGCAGTTATTTTCCCAAACCTGCACGGCCGCAATGGTGACGCGACCTGCAGACAAGACTGGAGTGTGGCTGGAGGACTGTTGGCTGACTGTGGTGGGTGCATAGGGGATCTCGGGGGCCATGGTGGATTTTCTAGGGCAGGGCAAGAGTTCAAGTTCAGAGTCAGAAGACTCGTAGTTTGGCGTGCATGAGGTCGTGTACTGGGGGGTGGCTATATGCGTGGGAGGTGGCGAGGGCGTGAGCGAGGGTAAACTGCTAGTGGGGCTGGGCGGGGATGTGATCTGGTGCTGTGTGCGTGCGCGGCTGCATGTGGTGAGTGGGTGGCGAGTGGATGGCTTGCGAGACAGTTTGTTGACTGGGCAAGGGGTGATGGTAAGGGATAAATGGGACGTTATCTTGCTTCGCTTTTGCAGGTTATATATGGTCACGCTGACCGTATTGAGCGGTGACGTGAGGTGTCGGGGGTGCAATGACGTAGGCTAAGATATGATTCGGGCGGGTACGGGAGAAGCAAGGAATGCTGTCGATAAACGTCAAGATGGCAATAAGATGGTGAGTTCTAGGCTTAATTGGGTTAGAGGGGTGGTATCTCGTAGGTGTGTCGCCTAGCGACCAGGTTCGTCTCAAAAAAAAAGTGGAAGGGAGCAAGGGCTCCCAACACTCAAGAAGCGGACAAGTGAGATGGAAATGGTATTGATTCAAGGAGCGCTAGCTAATACAAACAAATGGTCTGATAATCCATGCTATCTACATGTGATATATACATGACCGTGATAGAACATGATCTCGAGGCTTGTAAGAGAGACATCTCTTACAATTTTCTATGATTTTTCCGGATTTTATTACTAATTTTCCCTTGCTATCATGTTTGTACATGTTGACACTTTTATATTTAGAGGCGGAGTACCCCTTCCGACACATACCCCTTGGTATGATGTCATTCGGCGGCCTTGATCTGCCTATCTCCGCCTTTTTCTATTTTTAGGTTATATTTGATTTTTGTCGTCTTCACATATACTGGGCATCAGCAAGGGGATCCTTAGAGTTTTCTCTTCGGATTTCCCTTTGCTAGGTGTGTCCCCAATGCCTGTATTATGTAGTATAATTTTAACTTCGGATTTCCCTTTGCTAGAGGCTTAGGTTGCCCTTATAGTAGAAAACTCTCCCCTAAGGCCCGAAAATCGTGAACGCGCTGCCCAAGATAGGCAGGTACAGACTGGACGACACTTCCCAAAGCTCCACAGAGTCCCTACACGCCGTTCCAGATAATCTCGCCTTTATTACGCCGCCATTTTCGCCAAACGCGCTCCCTAGCGACATGGACACATCAGAACGCTTCGACGCGCTTGAAAGCGATGTTTCCGGAATGCGCACGCAAATCGACTTGCTTAAATCTATGATTGAAAACTTCGTTAGGACCCTCCAGGCTAACCCTATGACAAATAGTTCCCCCTTTACGACTCCAAGCACACCCAACAACGACGTTTTGCCAAACGCGTCCACTAAGGAACATGCCCAGATCAAACCATCCCCCCCCGCCGAATTTAATGGTGCACGTGCGCAGGGACATGCATTCCTTAATTCCTGTGAGTTATACATTAGTCTCCAGTTGCATCAATTTGTTGATGAGGCTGCAAAAATTTATTGGGCCTTCACATACATGAAATCTGAACGCGCCTATCTCTATGTGGACCGTATCCTACGTCAAACTAAAGAACTCGGTTCTCTACCTTTCTCCACTTGGGGTGACTTTCGAGCTGAGTTCATACGCCACTTCTGCCCCCTCAATGAATGCCACCGAGCAGTGACATGACTTGAGTCATCTGCTTACCACCAGGGACATTGATCCGTGGACGACTATATCGATGAGTTCAAGGATTTGGTGGACATGGCAGGATATGGGAGTGGGTTACCAGTGGTGGTGAAGTTCCGACGGGGGCTCAACCGAGAAATTCAGGACCAGATTGCACAGATGTTGGAAGGGCGCCCAGCGGACGATGATATCCTTGCTTGGTATGAAGCTGCTTCACTCTGTGACAAGAACCGACTCACAAATGCGGCGTTTAATGCTGCATTCCATGCTCCAACTACCACTCATATGCCCTACACCTTCAATCGAAGCCTCCCCTGCCCTAACCCCATTCCTGTTCGTCAAACTCCCACACCAGCCGTCAATGTCCCAGTACCAATGGATGTTGATGTGGCCTGCAGCCGTGCACGTAAGTTGGATCTCTGCTACCGTTGTGGGGAACCTGGACACAGGGCTGGAGCATGTCCCCATCGTCAGGATATCTGCATGCTCACCCCTGAGGGACGAGACGAACTCCTGCAAGATTTGTTGGCGCTTGTAGATGTTGAGGAAGCAAAGGATCAAGTTGCAGAGGAGATTAAGTTGGAAGTTGTAGAGGAGCAGGATTTTCCTATTCGCAGCGAGTGAATTGTACGCCCTCACTGCCTGTCCATAACCGCTTTGAAGTCTTGTCAGTTGAATCCCCGGAGAATGAATCCATTTCTGTGACTGCTCCCCTCTCTGACCCTTCGAAGTTGGCTAAAGACGTACCTGCTCTCCCCATCTCTCCTTCTACTCCATGTCCCAAAATTAAATCATGGGAGCGTAAACTACCACACAAGTATATTGTGGCATCCACTCCCTCTGCACATTCCTTAAACCTAGCCATCGAACTGCAGACGACCGACACTGGACAGATACTCGGTGTCTCTGCGCTCCTGGACTCTGGTGTGACTGGTCTCTTCATCGATTCCCATCTGGTACAACAACATCGTGTAAGAGTGCCTCTTACATCATCACTGTTATCACATGCCCCACCATTATCACATGTTATTCCAGTAGTATATAGTCTACACTTCGAGTACTTGTACTGTATTCTAGATTCCCCCCTCGAAATATATCAAGTTCCTTATAGTTTCTTGGTCCCTGAGTACTGAGTGTTGGAAGCTTCGGCTTCCTTCCACTTTTTTTTTATAATGAACTTACTATCCACACTCTCTAATCTCCCACAACACATTCTTTTTCCAAAGTGAAACCGGCCCTGAGACTTCCAAAAATGACTGAATTTTTTTCACCAACAATGGACCTTGACAACGCTGGACTATACCCACTACTCGCTTGCTCTCTCCCTCCCCTTGACTAATTCTCGGCACCTCTCCCATCGACTCTGGAATTTTCCCACTCGACTCATTCAGCGTTGCATGGCATCGTTCAATGCTCATTTCTTCTCCTAACCCATGCCACTGAACATAACCCAGGCCACTTGCACCCCGGATAAGCGCTGTTTTGACACCACCCACGTCTGACAACACCACCACATCATTAACGATGCCGTCGACACCTTTCGACACCCCTGGTTCACTGCCTATGCCCCCATTTCCACCCTGTTGCCCCCAGCTCTTCCCTGTGCTCACTGTTCGCCGCCTACATCACCAT
Source organism: Tricholoma matsutake (assembly GCA_026075535.2). Classification (NCBI taxonomy): domain Eukaryota; kingdom Fungi; phylum Basidiomycota; class Agaricomycetes; order Agaricales; family Tricholomataceae; genus Tricholoma; species Tricholoma matsutake. The sequence goes on along the minus strand of AP026543.1, from coordinate 5,850,480 downwards.
CTATTCCCACACACCCTTGCTCATTCCCAGTAGCCCCAATGTCCCTGTCCCCAACCTCAGTGTGCCCCTGACAGCCTGTAAACGAGCCGTTTCATTGGAACCTGCATGACTGCACCTGCCATGTCACCAATGAAGCCCCCCTGTCATCAACGACAATCTAGGAGCCTCCCCACACATTCCAGTTATCAGCTCATTCTCTAGGCCACTTCTGTCCACCCCAAGCCCCCCTGTTCAACTGCCACATTGCCATTGACAACGGTGACAAACCCAACTGCAACCACCCGTGAAATGCCGACTAGGGCCGTGTCCACACCCAAATGGTGGCCACCACCTCGGAGAAGGCTACCCATGCACCTGACAGCCCACGAGAATGGTCTACAGCCCAGCAGACTGAGTTGCACGATGATGAACAGACACGTTCGTCGGAATGCATCATCTATGCCCAGGAACACCCCCTATTCATCACCCATGCTTCGTTCCTTGCCTACGCACCCCAGCTCGGCTCAGACCCCCCGTAAACGACCTGTTTTGCCGCCCCCTGTATTTTTCGCAACTACCAGTGCATATGACAAGTCTTTCAGATCCTTTTCATAGTTACTTCTACCCCTTCAGGACGTTGCCTACTCAATGGAACCACCCTGCCAGTCCCATCAACGACGCCCACAATGTCAAGAACCACCACCACCACCCCTTCCCTTGCCCCAAACCAGTCCCAAAGACCTCGAAAAGGATGCCACACATGGCCAACTCCACTCACAGCCCCACAGCCGAGTTCCCGGCCTTTGTGTCGAGCCCTGAGGCCCACCGTCCCTCTGCCACATCATGTCCAACAATGGCAACAAAAGCTGTTACAACTACTGCCAAAACGACAACTTGGGCTACAGCTGGTACCCAGACGATGGCTACCACCTCGGAAATCGATTACCAGGTGCTAAACGACATACAGAGATGGAGTACAGCCCTGAGGGCACAGTTACACGAGGATGAGAAGACGCATTCATAAAAAATGTGTCGTCTGCTTGATGGAACGAACCCGCATGCCCCAGAACCCTAAACGAAAGTCAAGGAGCCCTACTGCACCATCCAGCTCACACCAACTCGATCCCCAAACCCCTGTTCCACACCTCAAGCCCCATGTCACCGTCGACATGTTCATCAACGATGACCTGTACCATCCTCCCCACACCAGAAGCCCACCAGATTGCGCCCCTGGACCTGTTCAATACATATAAACACCCTATGCGAATGCCACATCAACGTCGACAACGCTGTACTTTCCCTCTGGAATGCGAGCCACAGCAATGACAGGACAGCCTCGCTTCTAATACGATGACATCTCCGTCTTTCCTTCATTTCTTCGCTCATGCTGGGCATGTTCTTCTTCTTTCTTTTACATGCCAACAATGCAAGAGCCCCACTCCCCTTCCCATCCTCGTCGCCCTTCTGTTATATCCCTTCCAGCCCCTCCCACTGCTGCTTCTCTCTTATACAGAAGAGAGGAAGAAGCTTCTCCTACCATTCCTTATCCTGATGGCCCCATTCAGGTCATTCCTGGCATTTGGCTAGGCTCAGAGGATGATGCCCATGACTGGAAATCCCTTGTCGAATGCGGTATCAGATCCATCCTCAATGTCACAAAGGAAGTCGCTTCTCCTCTCGACTCTGCCGTCGTCTCTCAGCCACTCCATGCCATCACTTCGGCTCCCAACTTTCAAAATCTCGCAACTCTGTTTCTACTTATCATCGTCCCATTCTTGCAAGAACACGTCGTATACTCGACGGGGCCCCCCAGCCAGCCCCAACATCTACAGCGACGACCCAGACCACCTCCAGCCAGCCCCAACATCTACAACGACAACCAAAACCACCTCCCACCGCACCCTGTTCCCCCCTGCTTGCCCCCATTATCCACCGTGAGCCCACCAGACCCACCACGTCATTGACGACAGCCATATCCCCTGCTCTGGCCCACTCTGGACCACGAGCTGCAGTCGGGAAATGATGGAGCATGCACCTAAACCCACGAGAGCACCCCCAGGACCTGCCCCATCCACTCAGCTTGCCCCGAATCCCCCGGAAAGGTGCTGTTTTGCCAACCCCCATGTCTTGCGCCCATGCCGTGTCACTGATGACACCGTCCACACCCATGGAAGCTCCCTGTTCACCCCCCGTCCCCCTCTCACTGCCACTCACTACCAATCTGCCCCAGCTCACCCTGGGTGCCATGTAAACACATCGTTTCGCCACCCCCCACCATGTCACTGTCCATGTCCCTGTCGCCAGCACCACATCACCCATGCACCATCACCACTGTCCTTGTCAATGCCTGTCCTTGTCCTTGCCTGCCCTCGTGAACCCCTGCCATTGACATGTTTGTCAACGATTGTGACTCAGTGTTCTTTGGAGCACGTAAAGTCACCCTTGGGTCCACATCCTCGTCAATACCTGTCATCATCAATGCCCAGCCTGCCTTCATCAATGTGAACCCACCATCATCCTTGTCAATTACCTACCCTTGTCAACACTGATCCTTGTCCTCATCAACACCACTCCCAGTGACCTCACTACCCCCCCCCCCCCCCCCCAGTCATTTTTTTGGAGTATGAGAGAGTGTAAGAGTGCCTCTTACATCATCACTGTTATCACATGCCCCACCATTATCACATGTTATTCCAGTAGTATATAGTCTACACTTCAAGTACTTGTACTGTATTCTAGATTCCCCCCTCGAAATATATCAAGTTCCTTATAGTTTCTTGGTCCCTGAGTACTGAGTGTTGGAAGCTTCGGCTTCCTTCCACATCGCCTAAATACTCGCTCACTCTCACGTCCGATACCTGTATATAACGTGGATGGATCCCCAAATGAAGCTGGTGCCATCCGAGAGGTTGCAGACCTGGTTCTGCATTACAAAGATCATAGTGAGCATGCCCTTTTTGCTGTCACTCAATTAGGAAAGCAAAAGGTGATTTTGGGATATCCATGGCTTCGAGACCATAACCCAGAGGTTGACTGGCATACTGGGGAGGTTACCATGAGCCAATGTCCATCCCGCTGTCGGACGTGTTTCACAGAAGGCAGGCAAGAACGTCATGGACAGAAGGCAGCAATATGACGTACTCAGAAGTGTCGTGCTGGACCCCTGCCTATACCTGAAGTGGAATTGGAAGGGGTTCCTGATCTAATGCCGGACTCGGATGATGATGATGAGGACCCAGAGGAAGTGGAGGAGGGTGATCGGATCTTCTACACTGCGATTCGCTCATCGCATGAGGTGTGTGCCACATTGAACATATCCCAACGCCTCACCGAGGCCTTCCACAAAAACAACGCTGCTAAATCCTCTACTAACTCCTTACTCCCTCATCTCCATGAGTTTGAAGACGTGTTCTCCAAGGAGTCATTTGACTCTCTTCCTGCGCGCAAGCCATGGGATCACACGATCAAACTCACCCCCGGCGCAACCCCTTCATCCTGCAAGGTCTATCCTCTCTCTCCAGAAGAACAACGGCAGCTTGACCAGTTCATCAACGAGCACCTGGCCTCTGGACGTATTCGACCATCAAAGTCACCCATGGCCTCTCCCTTTTTCTTTGTCAAGAAGAAGGATGGCTCACTTCAACCAGTTCAAGACTACAGAAGGCTCAACAACATCACTGTCAAAAATCGCTACCCACTACCCCTCATCTCTGAACTTGTAAACCAGCTCCATGGAGCCCAATACTTCACCAAGCTTGATGTCCGTTGGGGCTATAATAATGTGAGGATAAAGGAGGGAGATGAGTGGAAGGCAGCCTTTCATACCAACCGTGGTCTTTTTGAACCGCTTGTCATGTTCTTTGGCCTTACTAATAGCCCTGCCACCTTTCAGACCATGATGAACGACATCTTCCATGACTTCATCCTTGAAGGCGTTGTCTGCATCTATCTCGATGACATCCTCATCTTCACTCGCACGGTTGAAGAGCACCGTCGCATCACGTGCCTCGTCCTAGAGCGACTTCGACGGTACAAACTCTACCTTCATCAGGACAAATGCGAGTTCGAAAGGACCAAGATCGAGTACCTCGGCCTGATTATCTCAGAGGGTCAAGTGGAGATGGATCCTATCAAGGTAAATGGGGTCACAGCTTGGCCAACGCCCACGAACAAGAAGGAGGTGCAGTCTTTCCTGGGCTTCATCAATTTCTATTGGCGTTTTATCAAGGATTTCTCACATCATGCACGACCACTGTTCGACTTGACAGGAAAGGAGGCATGGAGGTGGGATAATGCACAACAGGAGGCATTCGAAAAGCTTAAGGAGATGGTCACTTCTGCTCCAATCCTTACCTTTGCTGATGATTCATGTCCTTTTCGTGTAGAAGCTGACAGTTCTGACTTTGCAACGGGCGCCGTCTTGTCTCAGCAGTCTCTGGAGGACCAGAAGTGGCATCCTGTTGCATTCTACTCCAAAAGCCTTAGTGCTGTAGAGTGAAACTATGAGATCCATGACAAGGAGATGTTGGCGATAATGCGTGCGCTTGAGGAGTGGCGACACTTCCTCGAGGGTGCCCAACACAAGGTGGAAATTTGGACAGATCACAAGAATCTCGAGTACTTCATGATGGCCAAGAAATTGAACCGTCATCAAGCTCGTTGGTCCCTGTATCTATCTAGATTCGACTTCTCCTTGCACCACCGTCCGGGTCGCAGCATGGGGAAGACCGATGCCCTATCCCGACGTGCAGACCATGGGGATGGCAGCGGTGACAACCAAAACATTGTGCTGTTGCAGCCAGACCTGTTCACCATTCGGGCACTGGAAGGCATCGCACCCCAGGGCGAGGAGCGGGACATCCTACGTGACATTTGTCGTGCAAACCGTAGCGGTTTACATGAGGATGTTGTCGCCTGAGCTGTTAAAGAACTGAGGAAGGGATCGACCCTTTCCTTACGTGCGGCAGAGTGGGCTGAAAAGGAGGACTTGTTGTATTTCAGGGATCACATCTATGTTCCCAATGACCCAGACCTTCACCAGTGCATCATATCCCAACACCATGACTCACAGATTGCTGGCCACCCCGGACGCTGGAAGACCTTGGAGCTCACCTCACGGAACTATTGGTGGCCACAAATGTCACGGCTCATTGGTCAGTATTGTCGCACTTGTGACCTTTGCTTACGCACCAAGGTTCCTCGTCGCAAGCCTATTGGTGAGCTACACCCTCTTCCTGTTCCAGAGAGTCGTTGGGATGTCGTCAGTGTCGACTTTGTGGTGGAATTGCCAGAGTCAAACGGGTTTGATGTGGTGATGTGCACAGTTGACTCAGTGGAAAAACGCGCTCACTTCATTCCCACTCATACCACTGTCAGTGCCCTAGGTGCCGCTCGACTCTACCTCCACCACGTGTGGAAATTACATGGACTTCCTGGTGCCTTCCTCTCGGATCGTGGCCCTCAGTTCATGGCAGAGTTCACTCGTGAGCTGTACCGACTCCTGGGGATCAAACTCCTCGCTTCAACCACTTATCACCCACAAACTGATGGCCAGACGGAGCGAGTCAACCAGGAACTGGAGCAGTACATCCGCCTCTTTGTCAATGAACGCCAGGACGATTGGGATGATCTCCTTCCTTTGGCCGAGTTCGGATACAACAACCATGTCCATGCTTCCACTCAACAGACCCCTTTCCTCTTAGACACTGGACGACATCCACGCATGGGATTTGAACCTCGCCAAACTCCCTCACACATCGAGACGGTGAATGAGTTCACAGAACACATGAGGGATAGCTTGGAGGAGGCAAGGGCAGCCTTAGCAAAGGCGAAGGATGACATGGCACGATTTTACAACCAACGCCACTCCCCAACCCCTTAGTACAAGGTTGGTGATCGAGTTTATCTTGACTCCAGTGACATCTCCACTACACGTCCATCCAAGAAACTCGCTCATCGCTTCTTGGGACCTTTCCCCATTGTCAAGTGCGTTGGAACGCATGCCTATCGTCTACGCCTCCCAGCCTCCATGTCCAGACTCCATCCCATCTTCCATGTCGTCAAATTGCTTCCAGCTCCCCTAGATCCATTCCCGGGACGCCATTCACACCCACCACCACCACCTACAGTGATCGAGGGAGAACCCCAATACGAAGTCGAGTCAATCTTGGACAGCCATTTGCGTCGAGGAAAACTCCAGTATTTGGTACATTGGAAGGGTTATGGGTATAAGGAGAACTCATGGGTTGAAGAGTCTGACATAAATGCCCCTCGGTTAATCAAGGAATTCCACTGATGGCACACTGCTGCACCGCGTCGCATTCAAGTCATGGACTTTGGTCGTATGCAATTTCGAATGCATCGGGGCGATGCATCTTAGAGAGGGGGTGATGTAAGGGGACTAGGGGGGGTGCCCTGTGTGTTTTTCCTATTTTTTATGTTCGTCCTATATTTTTCCCCACCTCATTTCCTTCTATTCTTCATTTTCTATGATTTTTCCGGATTTTATTACTAATTTTCCCTTGCTATCATGTTTGTACATGTTGACACTTTTATATTTAGAGGCGGAGTACCCCTTCCAACACATACCCCTTGGTATGATGTCATTCAGTGGCCTTGATCTGCCTATCTCCGCCTTTTTCTATTTTTAGGTTATATTTGATTTTTGTTGTCTTCACATATACTGGGCATCAGCAAGGGGATCCTTAGAGTTTTCTCTTCGGATTTCCCTTTGCTAGGTGTGTCCCCAATGCCTGTATTATGTAGTATAATTTTAACTTCAGATTTCCCTTTGCTAGAGGCTTAGGTTGCCCTTATAGTATGAGCTTGTAAATGCCCATGTCCTTTAAAGATCTCAACTCCTCCCAGTACCCAGCTTCCCATTGTGCTGCATCAGCTGAGTCCTTAGCTTCATTCCACATCCTGGGCTCATCCTCAAACTGGAGGGATTCCGGATCAATGTCAGTCATTTCCGAGATCAGGGCAAGAAGCTTGTGTGCCTGATCATCGAGATCAAGGTTACCAAAAGTCCAACTGAGATCATTGATTGCATCATTACTGGCGGAAGTCTCCCTGGGATGATCAGTATTCCGTTCCGTTGTGCACTTCGCTTCCCTCCATTGTCTCCGTTGTTCCTTGATGCGATCAGCACTTTCCCGAGAAGCTCGTACAGCTAACTCGGTGCGGGTAGTGGCTGGCTCACCGCCTGGGTTACGTTCGGTTGGTATTTGGATGCGGGTTGACCGGCATGGGGGTTGGGTTGGTTGTATAATCGGTTCTGCAGGTGAGCTATCAATTTCATCGTCGTCGTCATTATGTGGAAGCAGAGGTGTTGGGTATATGGGTTCGGTGATTACGGGTTCTGATGTGCCAGGTACTTCCCCTGGTCCTGATGGGCAGTACCCCTCATGGCTTTCAATGAAGCGGACATGGTAGGAACTGTGTACCTTATGGGTGGAACGGTCATAGCAATGGTAGGCTTTGGATTTGGGTTCATACCCGACCAGTATGCATTCTATAGAATGGTCAAAGATTTTTGGGTTGTCTTTCTTAGGAATGAGGATGAAAGCGCGACAGCTGATTTCACATAAGTATGAGTAATCAGGTGCATGTCTATGCCAGAGTTCCCAAGGTGTTATTCCATGTAAAGGGTGAGTAGTAGTTCTGGCGTGCAGGTGTACAGCAGTGAGGTAAAATTCATCCCAGAGATAAGCTGGTAGCCAGGCATAGATCCACATTGTTCATGCCTTGGCCATAAGAGTTCTGTGCATGCGTTCAACATGCCCAATGTGTGCTGATGTGTGTGGGAGCAGTAAAAAGCTGATCAGTACCCCTGGATTTGAGCCATGCCTCCATTTGGTGAGACTTAAGCTCGCCGTTGTCAGTGATGTAAGTCCCGACTTTCAGACCAGTCTCAGCCTCACAAGCAAGTTCCCATGCCCGTAGTTCAGGAAATGCATCGTCCTTATTCTTTAATGGAATAGACCATGGGAAAGATGTATAGTCATCAATGATATCCATCACATATTTGTTACCAGTACGGGACCTGATGGCATGCGGCCCAGATAAGTCTACCCATACTTTCTCTAGCCTCCTTGTCGCCTTATGCCCATCGCCCTCCTTTCGCTTCTTTGGGACTGATGTTCTTGTCTGCTTTCCGAGGATGCATGCGTCACATTTTGGTGGTCTCGAGGTGTAGGATGTGGATGCACCTGTGAGCGTTCCCTTTTTGGCCATGTCCCATATTGATTGGTAGTTCGCATGACCGAGATGATGGTGCCAAGTTTCAAGGGTGGGGTGAGCGTGCATAGTAAAGGCATGGTCAGCTGTGGTGGAGTGCAAGGTGAGCATGTAGAGTTTTTTGGAAGGTAGTCAGGAGCCTCGAGCAATAAGAGCCCCAGTAGATTTGTCAGTGATCCAACAAGAAGAGGAATCAAAATGTGCAATAGCATTGGAGTCCTCAGCAAGGGAGCTGACAGAGATGAGGCGGACCATCGCATTTGGTATGTAGAGGGTATTACATAATGTGATCAACGCACCTCATGCCACCTGTAATTTGATATCACTGATGCCGACAGCAGTGATAGAGGAACCGCCAATCCCTTTTACTGGGCAGGGTTGAATGGCATGAAGGGAAAGAAAGTCAGATTTGTCTGAGGATATGTGTGCAGTGGCACCAGTGTCGACAATGAAGGGAAAATCCGTGAGGGACAACTCACTTTGGTTTGATTGATTCAAGGGTTCGACAGTGAGTGCACTCTCCGTGGAAAAGGCATGGTGCACGTTCCAGTCGATGGAAGTGACTGGCTCCTCCTCAATTAGTAGCCAACCCTCATACTTGACCTCATCGATCATGGCCGTGGGGATAGGATCAGAGGCTAGACCAGTGAATGGGATGAAGGCATCCTGGGAGGATGCAACGGCGCTCAGCTCCAACAGAAAGGTGTAGGCGTGCCCATTGGCGTCTCTCATAGAGACAGGGACCTTGGAATCAGTGTGCGTACTATTATCCTGCTTCTTCCCTTTTTCCTTTGCAGCCCTTCAAGCTGCTATGGACTCATCAATAGACTTCCCAGCCATCCTCCCCCCCACTTTTCACGCAGTACTCAATCGAGTGACCTGGCTTCCTGCATAGCGAATTGGTACAAGTTGGCGCATTGGCCAATCTGCTTGGCTTGGCTTGGGCAGCCAGGGTGACAGAGGAAGTGGGAGTACTGTGATGGTTGTTCTCGATGAGGGATTGCTCATTTTCAAGGAAAAGGTGGATATGTTGGGAAGTATAGGGGGAATCCTTGGTAGACGCAGCAATGTCGCGTGAAATAATGGATCAGGCATTTGGAAAATTTGAGCTAAGGGAATTCAGAGCAGCAATACATCGAAGTAAGTCAGGTTTTATGTCACCCATTGCAAATGCATGGTCTATGAGCGCATAGATTTTGTCCATGGTCTCAGGGAGCGGGGTCGTAGTGGTGCACTGGATAGATAACGCCTGCTGCAGCAAATGGACCTGTCTCACAGGCCCTTCATTCTCATGATGATTTCGGAGCGCTGTCCAATTTTCAGCAGTGGGTCTGTCCATACTGATGAAAGGGCGTTCAGAGGGTGCGATGCTGGACGCGAGGAAGGCATATGCTAATTCGGAGTTGGCCTGCCAGTTGTTGAGGGAACGAGGATCAGAGGCAGGGGGTCTGGATATGTTTCCAGTGACGTAGCCATACAGACCATTCAAAGAAAGGGAAATAATAATTTCCTCGCGCCATTCCTTATAGTTGGATTTCAGTCTATCGAGCTTTACACCAGAGTATTGAACTGAGAGTTTCAACAGGGAAATAGATGGATTAGTTGGGTCAGCAGCCATGGCGTCGAGAAGTGGCGACACATGCTACGAGAGGTATGAAAGGTGAGGTCGGCCAGAGGCTGATCACACAAAGGATATGTGTTTGATCCAGGTGATCGGAACTTGATCGAATGATGGCACTCCCAAAGAAGGTGTGCCTGGTGGCTAGGAAACTTTCTACCGTTGTTTATGCACGACGAGAATGGCCCATAACCTGTAGAAAATCAATCCTAGTGTAAACAAGAATAATCTCAGTCCTTGGATAAGTGACTGTATTACATGAGACTGTACCTAGTGTAAACAAGAATAATCTAAGGTACAGTAAGTATCATTCCGTGGAGCAGAGTGTAAACGACGCTCACCTCAGTCCTTGGATAAGTGACTGAGGTGACTATCTATCTGCCTACATATATATATACATTCAGTCGAACAAAAGAAAGGATGAAAGAAAAAAAGGTGTCTTTGATGCGTTTGTGTGAATGCATCAAAGGAAGTGCTAAGAATAGCACATGCATCACAAAGGTTGATCTTGGCCGATCACATACCACGTTTGTCTCGCGACATCAAAGGGATGCATCAAAAATAGGACACGCATCAATACACATCAAAGGGATCACAGTGTGAATCCCAACATGGCATTGGTTGTAAAAGTGCGCCATGTCATCCTTTGCCTTTGCCTCCTCCAAGCTATCCTGCATGTGTTCTGTGAACTCATTCACCATCTCAATGTGTGAGGGAGTTTGGCGAGGTTCAAATCCCATGCGTGGATGTCGTCCAGTGTCTAAGAGGAAAGGGCTCTGTTGAGTGGAAGCATGGACATGGTTGTTGTATCCGAACTCAGCCAAGGGGAGAAGATCATCCCAATTGTCCTGGTGCTCATTGATGAAGATGCAGATGTACTGCTCCAGTTCCTGGTTGACTCACTCAGTCTGGCCATCAGTTTGTGGGTAATAAGCAGTCAAAGCAAGGAGTTTGATCCCCAGAAGTCGGTACAGCTCGCGAGTGAACTCTGCCATGAACTGAGGGCCACAATCAGAGAGGAAAGCACCAGGAAGTCCATGTAATTTCCACACATGGTGGAGGTAGAGTCGGGCGGCACCCAGGGTGCTGACAGTGGTGTGAGTGGGAATGAAATGAGCGTGTTTTCCCACTGAATCAATTGTGCACATCACCGCATCAAACCCATTTGACTCTGGCAACTCCACCACAAAGTCAATGCTGACAACATCCCAACGACTCTCTGGAACAGGAAGAGGGTGTAGCTCGCCAATGGGTTTGCAATGAGGAATCTTGGTGCATAAGCAAAGGTCACAAGTGCGACAATACTGACCAATGAGCCGTGACATTTGTGGCCACCAATAATTCTGTGAGGTGAGCTCCAAGGTTTTCCAGCATCCAGGATGACCAGCAATCTGTGAGTCATGGTGTTGGGATATGATGCACTGGTGAAGGTCTGGGTCATTGGGGATGTAGATGGGATCCCTGAAATACAACAAGTCCTCTTTTTCAGCCCACTCTGCCGCATGCAAGGAAAGGGTGGATCCCTTCCTCAGTACTTTAACAGCTCGGGCAACAATGTTCTCATGTAAACCACTATGGTTTGTGCAACAAATGTCATGTAGGATGTCCCACTCCTCGCCCTGGGGTGCAATGCCTTCCAGTGCCTGAATGGTGAACAGGTCTGGCTGCAACAGCACAATGTTTTGATTGTCATCACTGCCATCCCCATGGTCTGCACGTCGGGAGAGGGCATCAGTCTTCCACATGCTGTGACCCGGATGGTGGTGCAAGGAGAAGTCAAATCTGGATAGATACAGGGACCAACGAGCTTGATGACGGTTCAATTTCTTGGCTGTCATAAAGTACTTGAGATTCTTGTGATCCGTCTTGTGATCCGTCCAAATTTCCACCCTGTGTTGGACACCCTCAAGGAAGTGGCACCACTCCTCAAGTGCACACATTATTGCCAACATCTCCTTGTCATGGATCTCATAGTTTCGCTCTACAGCACTAAGGCTTTTGGAGTAGAACACAACAGGATGCCACTTCTGGTCCTCTGGAGACTGCTGAGACAACACGGCGCCCATCGCAAAGTCAGAACTGTCAGCTTCTACACGAAAAGGACATGAATCATCAGCAAAGGTAAGAATGGGAGCGGAAGTGACCATCTCCTTAAGCTTTTCGAATGCCTCCTGTTGTGCATTATCCCACCTCCATGCCTCCTTTCCTGTCAAGTTGAACAGTGGTCGTGCATGATGTGAGAAATCCTTGATAAAATACTGATAGAAATTGATAAAGCCCAGGAAAGACTGCACCTCTTTCTTGTTCGTGGGCGTTGGCCAAGCTGTGACCCCATTCACCTTGATAGGATCCATCTCCACCTGACCCTCTGAGATAATCAGGCCGAGGTACTCAATCTTGGTCTTCTCAAACTCGCACTTGTCCTGACAAAGGTAGAGTTTGTACCATCAAAGCCATTCTAGGACGAGGTGTATGATGCAACAGTGCTCTTCAACCGTGCGAGTGAAGATGAGGATGTCGTCGAGATAGATACAAACAATGCCTTTGAGGATGAGGTCGTGGAAAATGTTGTTCATCATGGTCTGAAAGGTGGCAGGACTATTAGTAAGGCCAAAGAACATGATGAGTGGTTCAAAAAGACCATGGTTGGTACGAAAGGCTGCCTTCCACTCATCTTCCTTCTTTATCCTCACATTATTGTAGCCCCAATGGATGTTGAGCTTGGTGAAGTATTGGGCTCCATGGAGCTGGTTCATGAGTTTGGAGATGAGAGGTAATGGGTAGCAATTTTTGACTGTGATGTCATTGAGCCTTCTGTAGTCTTGAACCGGTTGAAGTGAGCCATCCTTCTTCTTGACAAAGAAAAAGGGAGAGGCCATGGGTGACTTTGATGGTCAAATATGTCCAGAGGCCAGGTGCTCATCGATGAACTGGTCAAGCTGTCACTATTCTTCAGGAGAGAGAGAGGATAGACCTTGCAGGATGAAGGGGTTGCACCAGGGGTGAGTTCGATTGCGTGATCCCACAGCTTGCATGCAGGGAGAGAGTCGAATGATTCCTTGGAGAACACGTCCCTGAACTCATGGAGATGAGGAAGCAAGGAATTAGTAGAGGATTTAGCAGCATTGTTTTTGTGGAAGGCCTCAGCGAGGTGTTGGGATATGTTCAATGTAGCACACACCTTGTGCGATGGACGAATCACAGTGTAGAAGATCCAATCACCTTCCTCCACTTCCTCTGGCTCCTCCTCATCATCATCCAAGTCCAGCATCAGATCAGGAACCCCTTCTAACTCCACTTCAGGTATAGGCAGGGGTCCGGCACGACACTTCTGAGTACGTTGTATCGTGGCCCTTTGTCCACAATGTTCTTGCCTGGCTTCCGTGAAACAAGTATGACAGTGGGATGGACATTGGCTCATGGTAACCTCCCTGGTATGCCAGTTGACCTCTGGGTTATGGTCTCAAAGCCACAGATAGCCCAAAATCACCTTCTGCTTTCCTAATTGAGTGACAGCAAAAAGGGTACACTCACTATGATCTTTGTAATGGAGGACCAGGTCTACATAGGGCAAGGCAGGGGTTACCCCTGGGTGTCAAATCTCATACCCTTACCCCTACCCCTGAACACCCTACCCTTAGGGGTAAGGGTATGGAAACATATAAGGGTTGCCAAGGGTATGGGAGGGTTTGTCAAGGGTACAAGGGTTTGACACAAAATCAACATATTTAGAGCAAAATTCATTTGAAAAGTGTTGATAACTATTGTATTTACTATTAATATCACATATTAATACCCCTTATTAACATATGAAAGCCATTATCATGTTGGACAATCCCAAAATCTGAATTTAATTGATGAAAATCTTGAATATGAGTCTTTGTAGCTGAAAAAATCAAATGATATTCTTACATAAGCATACCCCTGGCATACCCCTGTACCCTTAGTAAGGGTACAGGGGTATGCAAGTGTATGAACTTCCAAACCCCTACCCTTACCCATCATACCCTTAGCCCAAAAACACAAGGGTATACCCCTACCCCTGCCTTGCCTTAGGTCTACAACCTCTCGGATGGCACCAGCTTTGTTTGGGGACCCATCCACATTATAAACAGGTATTGGATGTGAGAGTGAGTGAGTATTCAGGTGATGTTGTTGTGCGAGATGGGCATCAATGAAGAGACCGGTCGCACCAGAGTCCAGGAGTGCAGAGACACCGAGTATCTGTCCAGTGTCGGTAGTCTGTAGTTCGATTGCTAGGTTCAAGGAATGTGTAGAGGGAGTGGACACAGCAATATATTTGTGTGGTAGTTTATGCTCCCATGATTTAATTTTGGGGTGTGGAGCAGAGGGAGAGATGGGAAGAGCAGGTACATCTTCAGCCAATTTTGAAGGGTCAGAGAGGGGAACAGTCACAGAAATAGATTCATTCTCCAGGGATTCAACTGACAAAACTTCAAAGTGGTTATGGACAGGCAGTGAGGGCATATGATTAACTTACTGCGAATAGAAAAATCCTGCTCCTCTACAACTTCTGACTTGATCTCCTCTGCAACCTGATCCTTCGCTTCCTTGACATCTACAAGTGCCAACAAGTCTTGGAGGAGTTCATCTTGCCCCTCAGGGGTGAGCATGCAGATATCCTGATGATGGGGACATGCTCCAGCCCTGTGCCCAGTTTCCCCACAGCAATAGCAGAGATCCAACCTACGTGCATGGCTGTGGGCCGCATCAACATCCATTGGTACTGGGACATTGATGGCTGGTGTGGGAGTCTGATGAACAGGAATGGAGTTATGGTGGGGAAGGGTTCAATTGAAGGTGTAGGGTGCATGAGTGGTAGTTGGAGCATGGAATGCAGTGTTAAACACCGTATTTGTGAGTCAGTTCTTGTCACAGAGTGAAGCAGCTTCATACCAAGCATAGATATCATCGTCTGCTGGGCGCCCTTCCAACATCTGTGCAATCTGGTCCTGAATTTCTCGATTGAGGCCCCATCAGAACTTCACCACCACTGGTAGACCACTCCCATATCCTGCCATGTCCACCAAATCCTTAAACTCATCGGTATAATCATGTAAGATAAGTCCATCGATTATCTTACTACCTTCCTACTTCCCACCAACGCGCTACCTTTTCTATCACATGTCTTCCCTTTCGGGACCATTACTAATATACACAATCACATGCATAACTGTTGATTCGCGAACAATGTCTTAGTTAGTTCTTCATTCCTCTTTCAATCCATATCAAGTTCCAATTTACATGGTTCACGCTCTTAAGTGGTCAAGGCACAAGTGTGCTTTCATTACACTTTTTTTAAATTCGAACTCGACAAGTGTCTTTCCAAAATGCCCTATCAAAAACTTGGAGAAACCAAAACCCCCCATCGTATCTTGATACTGAAGTGCAGAACAAAACACGACACTGCCGAGCTCAAACAACCATTTCACTACCGTATCTGGCAGCTATCTACCCTTTCTGGGTGAGAAGATGCAAGAAGTTGCTGTAACTGACTGCTATCTACCCTTTTTGGGCGAGAAGAGGCTGCCGCATCAGAAACTGTGGAAGCCCAGTACTATCAACATCCGCCCCAACCCCAGCGTTATCCCACCTTGCCTATTTAACAGGCCCAGTCAAAGAGCATCACCCAGATTCACTGCCTGTATACGACACGACTATCACCAACAATCTGTCTCGACTTCTCTCACAAGCTGCATGCTCACCACCAGGAGTAGAGCGCATGCCTTTGTACCTCTAAACACACTGTCGTCTCCCCTTTCTTCACTATTGCCATCCCCAGTCCCAACACCAGCCCCTGTGACCACTGCTAAGCAACCATCGCTCAAACACACCCCTGCATCCGACTCTGAGTCTGACACCCCCAGCACAATGACCACGATGACTTCCACTGTTACCCCCCTGTATGCAGCCACTGAAGTTAAGCAGGCATCGCCTTCCTCTGCACCCCTCCTCACCGCCGGACATCTGACAGTCAAAGCCGTCCGAGAATTTGATACAGCTTGCCGTTGCTATTTTTCTGTGAAGGACGTCCCTGCAGCTGACCGTGTTGGGAAGATTATCTACAACTTCAAGTCCTCAGCAGTCCAGTCTTGGATCAATGCAGAAGAAGCTCGATTGCTCACACTCAGCTTCCAGGATTTTCTTATTGCTCTCAAGAAGAAATTCTTACCTCGTTCTTGGGAGGACAAGCTTGTAAAAGACCAGATCTTGCCTCAGGGCATGACCAAGCTCCTCACTTGGGTCAACAGTGTCCATAATGCAAATGACAAACTTGGCGCAGCCAAGTCGCCTTATCACATTCCCGATGATCATTTCCAACTGCACTTGATTCCTTGTCTCTCTGACGGAATAAAACGGCTTCACAAAGCCAACAACAGCATTGCACCTGGAGCCACAAGGGGTACCCTTGACACCATTATGGATTTCGAGGACTGGATGGAATGGCTTCTTCTTCTAGAGCAGGATTTGCAAGCAAGCCGTGCTGGATGGGTCTCCCGTGCTGCAAAAGCCGGCAACATCTTGTGAGACTTGTCAGCACAAAACATCAGCATCACCACGACCATGGCCCCTGCTCCCCCGAACGTCACCCACAGCACACCTCTCAAACCGCTCACTGAAGATGAGAAAACTCTCCTGAGACAGCACCTTGGGTGCTACAAATGTCGCGTTTTTTATGCAGGTCACCTTGGACGGAACTGTACCAACCCCCAGCCCACCCTGGAAGATTGCAAGTGGGTGATGGCAGCAAATGCAGCCAAGGCAAAAGCTGTGTATGACAAGATACAAGCTGCCGCACACATGGCGTCGACCACCGTTGCTGCCATTTTTGAGGCAGACATGGTTTTCAAAGGTAGCAAGAGTAATGGAGACTCGGAAGACTATGTAGATGCTAATGAGGTCAAAGAGTACATGACTTTGCCTTTTGCCCTTCCTCAACACCTTTGTTGGACGTGCTGCGTTGATGCTCTGGCTACCTGTGCTGCTACTCCCGTTAACGCGCTAATTGACCATGGATCTTCGCCAGTCTTGATTTTTAGCGAACTCGCCGACATATTATGCCTGACTGCAAGACCTCTGTTCAAACTGCTTTCTGTTTCCGGAGCTTTCACTAAGAAGAACGATGCAAGAACCCCGCTCATATTAACTCATTATTGTAGATTATCGATCATGTCTCAAGACTCTCTCTGGCACTCCCATGTTCTCAATGCAATTATCTGTCCTGGCCTTCACACCGACTTGATACTTGGTCTAGATTTTCTCATGAAAAATAAAATAGTTGTCGACGCTGAATTGCGAACCGTTATTGCAAAGGAGTCAGGGTATGACTTACTGAACCCCCCCGATCCCAAACTGCACCGTCAACCTATTTTGAAATCTCCTTCTCAACGTCGTAAGCTTGAGGCTCAGCAAATTAAAACAGGGCAGAGCAATACCAAGAAAACTCGAATTCTTGTACACATGGAGTTAATGGCGCTTTTTGAGGAAAATCCACAATGTTTTGATATGACGGCATTCACTACTGGTCTGCCAGACATCATTGCAATGATCAAAACACGGATCACACAATTGGCAGGAGAAGCAACACTGAGAAAGCTGAATAATCAAATGAAAGATGCATTTGCAGACTGCTTCCCCTCAGACATCCCCCACATCAAAGATCTCCCTCGCGATGTATACCACCACATCAAACTGCTCCCTGGTGCTCCAGTATCCATCTCACATGCATATGGATACCCACGAAAGTATCGTACAGGCTGGAAGACTCTAATTGACCAGCACGTAGCGGCAGGTCGCATTCGGCCATCTTCTTCACCTTATGCATCACCATCATTCATCATTCCAAAGGCTGACCCAACTGTACTCCCCTGATGGGTGAATGACTACCGTCACCTGAATCAACTGACCGTTCCAGATAATTACCCTCTTCCATGGATTGACGACATTCTAGCAGACTGCACTAAAGGAAAAATCTGGGGCAAAATAGATGACTAATTCCATTTTCCAGACACTTGTTCACCCAGACGACATCAAATACACAGCTACCCTTACTCCATTCGGTCTCTGGGAATGGGTAGTCATGCCCATGGGCATGCGAAACTCACCAGCAACACATCAGAGGCGGGTAACCCTCGCCCTCAAACAGCTAATCGGAAAGATATGTCACATATATCTTGATGACGTTATTATTTGGTCTAACACACTGGAGGAACATAAGCAGAACGCGAAGCTGGTACTGGAAGTGTTACATGAGGCACACTTGTACTACTCGCTGAAGAAATCTACACTCTTCACTACAGAAATAGACTTTCTAGGTCACCACATTTCAGCATGGGGTATTGAAGCTGATCAGTCTAAAGTCTTACGGATTCTAAACTGGCTGGCACCAAAATCAGCAAAACATGTATGCCAATTCCTAGGGCTCGTCCGCTACATCGCATCCTTTCTTCCTACACTGGCCAAATACACTGCAGTACTAATGCCTCTCACTCGTAAAGAATGCAACTCAATGTTCCCTACCTGGACTTGTAATCACCAAGCCACATTCGATAACATAAAATGACTCATAATCAGAAGAGATTGTTTGACAACAATCGACCATGAAAACCCTGGAGAAAACAAGATTTTCGTAACCTGTGAAGTGAGCAAGAGACGAACGGGAGCAGTACTTTCCTTTGGACCATGCTGGGAATCCACACGTCCAGTAGCATTCGAGAGTAGACAAATGAATGGCGCAGAGTGCAACTACCTGGTACACAAACAAGAAATGTTGGTGATTATGCGAGCTTTAAAGAAATGGTGGGTGGACTTACTAGGATCACATATACACATCCGCACAGACCACAAGATGTTACAAAACTTTGACTTCCAAAGGGACCTATCTCAGTGCCAGGCAAGGTGGATGGAGTACTTATCCCAGTACGAGTACAGCATCACATATATCAATGGGAAATGGAACACCGTCGCGGATGCATTATCTAGACTTCCTGACTCTGTGGACATGGACAAGTCGGCGATTGTAGCTTCGGCAGTGTTCTCCATCAACTCAGACCCTAAACTTATCATGCATATCAAGAATGGCTATCGAACGGACCCATGGTGTTTGGGTATACTTGACAATCTAAAGCAAGGCGTGCTAGATGCCAAATTGAACATCGTATTAAGACATGGACTCCTCTTCATTGGCAGCAGACTGGTGATCCCAAAATACAAAAACCTCAGGGAGCGACTATTCCAGTTGGTGCATGATAACTTAGGTCATTTTGGCACAGAAAAGTCCTATGCGAACCTCCGAAATGATTTTTACTGGCCAAACATGCAGCGAGACCTGGGGCGCGGCTATGTCCCCGGGTGTGCAGACTGCCAATGGAACAAATCCTCCATGTCCAAGACAGTGGGACCCCTGCACCCCTTACCTATCCCTGACAAACGCTTCGATTTGGTGGCAATTGACTTTGTTGGGCTGTTACCGAAGGATGATGGATTTGATGCCATCGTCACGATGACAGACCACCTGGGCACTGATATACAAATTGCACCTTGTCACAATAACATGACCCCAGAGGACTTCGCATTCCTTTTCTTCGACCGGTGGTACTGCGAGAACGGATGCCCTGTGGAGATTATTAGTGACCACGACAAACTTTTCATTTCAAAATTCTGGAAGGTGCTCATGAAGCTCACGGGTATCAGTCACAAACTTTCTACAGCATACCATCCACAGACCGACGAGTCTTCAGAGTGCTCAAACAAGACCGTGGTGCAATGCTTGTGCTTCCATGTCAAATGAAACCAGAAGGGATGGGTAAAGGCATTGCCAAAAGTTAGATTCAATATCATGAACACTCCTAACACGTCAACTGGGGTTTCGCCATTCGTATTGAAGACCGGACGTTCACCTAAACTATTGCTACCCTTGATCACAACACCATTAAATGAGACACCACAAAGCATCCAGGACAAAGACATGGCAGCGCGTACATTCATCAAAGCCATGGAGGAAGAAACTAATGCAGCTAAAGATAATCTCTTAGCGGCAAAGATCCAGCAAGCACATTTCGCTAACAAGGACTGACTCCCAGAACCAGCATTTGGAGTAGGCGACAAAGTGATGCTCGCGACAGCTCATTGACGGAGGGACTATATATGCGCAAAAGACAGATGGGTAGCCAAGTTCATGCCAAGATTTGATGGACTGTATGAAATTATGCAAGCCTTCCCCGAATCCTCATCATACAAACTCTTACTTCCACCACCATCCAAAGCTTATTCCACCTTCCACGTTGCACAACTGCAAACGCACATCCCTAACGATGATGACCTCTTCCCAGGGCGGGCACGTATTCCTCCAAAGCCACTGGTCACTATTGATGGAAGTACAGAATATTTTGTTGACAAAGTCCTTGATCATTGGCCTAGAGGGAGAGGCCACCAATTCCTAGTGAGATGGACAGGATACAGCCCAGAACATGACCTATGGTTACCACAATCAGAGCTTCTGGAAACAGAAGCACTTGTGCTATACGAAGTGGAGCACCCTTAGTGAGTCTCAACATGCTTACATCCTCCCTGCCCCCCCCCCAGTGCTTTTTTTTAAGAGGATATATGCGAGTGTAAGATAAGTCCATCGATTATCTTACTACCTTCCTACTTCCCACCAACGTGCTACCTTTTCTATCACATGTCTTCCCTTTCGGGACCATTACTAATATACACAATCACGTGCATAACTGTTGATTCACGAACAATGTCTTAGTTAGTTCTTCATTCCTCTTTCAATCCATATCAAGTTCCAATTTACGTGGTTCATACTCTTAAGTGGTCAAGGCACAAGTGTGCTTTCATTACAAATCGTCCACGGATTGATGTGCCTGGTGGTAAGAGGATGACTCGAGCTGTGTCACTGCTTGGTGGTGCTCATTGAGGGGACAAAAGTGGTGTACAAACTCTGCTCAAAAGTCACCCCAGGTAGAGAACTGAGCTCTTTAGTTTGGCACAGAATATGGTCCATGTAGAGATAGGCACGTTCAGATTTCATGTATGTGAAGGCCCAATAAATTTTTGCAGCCTCATCGACAAATTGATGCAACTGGAGACTGATGTATAACTCACAGGAATTAAGGAATGCATGACCCTGTGCAAATGCACCATTAAATTTGGTGGGGGGAGATGGTTTGATCTGGGCGTGCTCCTTAGTGGGTGCATTTGGTGGTGCATCGTTGTTGGGTGCGCTTGGAGTCGCAATGAGGGGAATATTGGTCATAGGGTTAGTCTGGAGGGTCCTGACGAAGTTTTCGATCGTAGATTTAAGTGAATTGATTTGCGCGCATATTCTGGAAACATCGCTTTCAAGTGCGTCGAGGCACTCTGATGCATCCATGTCGCTAGGGGGCGCGTTTGGCAAAAATGGCAGTGCACTAAAGGCGGGACTGTCGGGAACAGTGTGTAGGGAGTCTGTGGAGCTTTGGGAAGCATCGTCCACTCTGTTCCTGCCTATCTTTGGCAGTGCATTTGCAATTTCAGGCCTTAGGAGAGAGTTTTCTACTATAAGGGCAACCTCAGCCTCTAGCAAAAGGAAATCTGAAGTTAAAATTATACTACATATTACAGGGATTGGGGGCGCATCTAGCAAAGGTAAATCCGAAGAGAAAACTCTAAGGATCCCTTTGCCAATGCCCAGTATATGTGAAGACAGCAAAAATCAAATAATAACCTAAAAATAGAAAAGGTGGAGATAGGCAGATCAAGGCTGCCGAATGACATCATACCAAGGGGTAGATGTCGGAAGGGGTGCTCCATCTCTAAATATAAAACTGTCAACATGCACAAACATGATAGAAAGGGAAATTAGTAATAAAATCTGGAAAAATCATAGAAAATGAAGAATAGAAGGAAATGAAGTGAGGAAAAATATAGAATGAACATAAAAAATAGGAGAAACACACAGGGCACCCCCCCTAGTCCCTAGTCCCCCCTAGTCCCTTTACACCATACCTCCAATAACCCATACTCTCTAATACCCCATAGAATTCTAGAGTGACCAGGTTGGTATGCAGGGGATTTTGACCCATAACCCAAAACTTTCTGAAATCCAATAACCCATAATCCCCTTGAGCAAAACCCATACATTTTGGCATGATATTTTTCATACATTGTTACATATATAGTCATGAGTAACCATTTTTCGAATGCCACAGGCACAAAATAAAAATTTATGCATTTTACTCATTTATTCATGGTAGTAAAACCTCTTGAAATCTTGAAAAAGGGGCTCAAAACCTTGCAGAAACAAGTCAAGTCAAAGAAGGATCAGCTTCAAGCCTGCCTTGCTGAAAAGAAGTCAACTTTGTCACAAGATGAAGACTGGCTGGATCACGAAGCCAATTTAGTTGATGAGCATTGGGTCACAGATGCCTTGGAGCATGCTTCAGATTATGAGAAGGGTGTGAGTCTATCCCCTATGTGGAGATAGACAAGCACTATAAAGAAGAAAGGAAAGAATACTAAGACTTACTTCTGATCACACAGAGTGATAAGATACGGCGTAGTATTCCAGTTACTAGAGCTAGCATAATATAAGTTGTAGTTTGTGGTCCAGAAGAAGAAGAATAACGATGGTGAGAATCTGTAATGTAAGCATGTAAATAAGTCATCACAATAGGCTTACACCCTCCCACCCTTAGAAAAAGGCAGGGGGTGGTCAAGCACACTACAAGCAGGTGAGGTATAAATCAGAAACAACAAATCAGAGAGAAAAAAAAATCATCATCAACTTCATGACAGGTGCATCAAAAACCCAGTGGGAAAAGCTACCCCATGTCCCCTATCCTGAACATGCCAGCCATCTATCCAGCACTTCACAGTTCTCAAGTTCCCATCGAGGTAGCCATTGGTCATCTTCCACACTGAAACTGTTCCAGCGGACAAGGTATTGGTGCCCTCATCCTCTTTTCCTCTCGTCAATGATCTTTTCAGTGTACTCTTCAATACCCTCAGCAGTGACAATTGGGCCAGGGTGTGCGAGCTCTCAGGACAGGAACAAGTCAGGGTCATTAGGGTGGTAGCATTTTAAGACAGATGCATGGAAGGTAGGGAACACATCAGGTGTCTAGTGTATAAGCAGAGAAGTCAGGGAACACTTCTGTTATGGGGTGGGGACCATCAAATCTGGGGAAGAACTTAGCGACACAGTCTTTATCCCCAGCCTTCCACTCTTGTCTTTGGTGTAATGTCGATAGCATGACCTTGTCGCCCACCTTGAAGACATCCTCCTTACCCTGTTCTTTGTTTGCATAAAACACCTGTGAAATCTTCACAGTCAACAGAGAGTCTTTAGCATCAGCTTCATCTGCCAGGATTTGGCTGAACAGGCTTCACACATCAATCTTGGCTGTAGAAGCCAATGCCATCAGGACCAGCAGGGGGAGAATCTGTGGTGATCAACCCATTCAAAGTTGAAAACCTGAGTACCCTGTAGATGCATTGACTGTGTTCATGATGTTGAATTGGATCAAAGGCAGTGCCCATACCCAGCCCTTTTGGTTTCATTCAACGTGGAAGCAAATACACTGGTTTAGCATCTTGTTTGTATGCTCACTACTGCCATCTGTTTTAGGGTGATAAGCAGTAGAAAATTTCAAGTGAACTCCTGTGAGCGCATGTAGCGCCTTCCAGAATTTAGACACAAATAATTTGTCGCAATCTGAGATCAGCTCAGCAGGTAATCCATTTCCACAGTACCATTCAGAGAAGAAGATCCCAGCGAGCTTCTGGGCAGTGATATCAGTGCGAGTAGGCACGATTCGTACATCAGAGCCCAGTCAATCAGTTATAGTCAGGATGCAGTTGAATCCCTCATCTTCCGGTAATGGGCCAACAAAATCCAGGGCAACCAAATCTCTGCGAGCATCAGGCACAGGCAGAGGGTGTAACAGGCCCTTTAATTTTGTTGTCTGTCCTTTGTTACATTGACATTCTGTGCAAGAGGGGATGTAGGCATTCTCAAGGTCCTGACACATGTTTGGCCAGTAGTATGAGTCACAGATGGCCGCATATGATTTGTCACTGCCAAAATGTCTGAGTGTGTCATGTGCAAGTCAGAACAAATCTTCTCAAAATGTGCCATAATGAGGAATCACAAGACAATTACCAATGTACCAGAGTTTATTCAAGTACTGGATATCTGAAATGCTACAGTTGATGGTGGAAAGTTTCTTGCAGAAGTCATCTGATTTGTATCCCTTTCGTACATCAAGTAGGAATGATTCATCTGCTGAGATGTTCAACACTGCATTCACTGTTGTGTGTTTCAGCCAATGCTCCCATCAAAGTGGGGGGTTGGCAACCTCGATGGAGCAGGCACCAACATCAGGAATGTCAGTTGGTAGGCATGATAGCACATCAGCTACCGTATTGTCTTCACCTTGGATGTAAACAATGGTCATGTCAAACTGTGACCTATGTTCCATCCAACATGCTTGCCTCTGTGAGAAATCTTTCTGGGTTTCAAAGTTTTCCAGAGTGCGATGGTCTGTGTACACAAGAATAGGTGAACCGAGAAGATCTGAGTGCCATTTTTTTAGGGCATGAACAATGGCTAGCAGTTCCTTTTCATGCACAGGATAGTGTTTTTGTGTGTCCTTCAATTGCATTGAATCAAACGCCATGGGGTGAGCAGTTTCCCAGGTCTTTCCCCAGCTGAGGACAGCACCAGTGCAGTAGTCAGTAGCATTGCAAGTCACAAAAATCTTGTTGTCCTCAGGATTCAAGTGCTCAATTACAGTCAGGCATTCATGCCCAACTACGAGGGACTTGACAAAATCAAATGCATGTTGATGTTTGCTGTTCCATGTAGGAAAGTTCTTCTTGCACTCTTTAGTCATCAAAGGGGTGAGGACCAATGTGTGGTCTGCTAAGTTTGGTAGGAAGGCAGCAATGTATCAGACCAGTCCTAAGAAACTCTGCACATCAGAGCTAGTTTTAGATATTGGCCATTGTAGGATTTTCTCAACTTTTGAAGAGCAAGCCTTGATGCCTTCGCCTGAAATGCAATGGCCCAAGAATTCCAGCTCAGTAAGAAAGAATAATGATTTTTTTGAATTGCAATAAAGCCAACACTTTTGCAGTGTGTTCATGATTAATTTAATATGTTGGACATGTTTGTCAAGACTGTTTGACCAAATGATGATATCATCGAGGTAAATGTGGCAGATATGTCCAAGGAAAGGGTGCAGAGCTTCTGTTACTCGACGCTGGTGTACCAGCAGAGCATTGTGCAGTCCCTGCCATTCGTACAGTCCTAGTGGTGTCATAACTGCAGTAAGGTGTATGCTTTCAGGGTCCATCTTTGTGTGGAAAAAACTATCTGTCATGTTGATTTTACTCCAGATTTTGCCCCTTCCTGCATCTGCCAATATGTTGTTGACACAGGGCAAGGGGTGGCTATCTGTCACCATATTGGCATTGAGTTGACAGAAGTTGTTTACCCAGCGTTGTAATGCTCCTGAGTCTGCTTTAGGTATGAGGAAGGCAGGTGAGGCAAGAAGGTCAGATGCGGCCTGCATCAAGGTGTTTATTGATCAAAGTGCCCCAAGCCTCCTGGAATTTGTGAGGGCAAGAGTATGACCAAGTGCAAATTGTTTTTGATGCATCTTTGAGCATGATTTTGCAACATATGGTATCTGGCATTTGATCCACATGTGGGATCGGCTTGAACACATCAGCATAGAATTCTTTGATGTCAATTGCTAGTTTGTCAAGGTGATCCCTTGCCACCAGCTGCTCGACTTGTACATGGACAGCTGCCACAATATTTGGTGGCTTGACAGGTTCACATGATGCATCCACAACAGGTTTTCATGCAGCGCAAACAGTATGTAATCCTTCCAATAGCAATTGTTGATGCTTAATATTGGATGCAATAACTTCATGCAGCTTAGGAGCCATGCATGGTGTTACTGGTGTGGCAGGGTGTAGCAAATCAAATCCATCATTGGTCAATGCAGTTCCATCTTATACATTTACTGTGATGTTGTTATGAAACATGAAGGGTAGGCCAAGGATAACCTGATGACATAAGTTTGGAGTGACAAGGACACATACAGTTCATGCAGAATAGTAGTTATTAGGGTCATGTAACTTTAGCTTAACCCAATGGGTCAGCGATATTGACATGGATGTAGAAAGGTCGTTGAAGAAGGCACCGGAGACAGGAAACTCTTGTGGTAGCTAGGGCATGGCATGGGTAACCCTCAGGTATATTTTCTTATACCCCTACCCGTACCCGTGAGCACCATACCCGCATGGGTAGGGGTATGGTGTTACCACAGGTTTTTGCAGGTTACCCATGGTTATTTGTGGGTATTGATATTTTTCATTATATTTGATAGGAAATTGCTGAAAAAGATGTTTGCATCTTCTTGCGGGGGGTAAACCTATGAGTCATGTCACCCTGACTGGCGGGTTTTCCTGCAATATGTCATCAAAAAGTACCCCTGCATTTTTTACTGTTATTTTTCATGATATTTGATAGAAATTTGCTGAAAAAGATGTTCGCATCTCATCACAGGGGTTTTTCCCATGATATGTCATTAAAAAGTCAAAATCTCAACACAAATGATCACTCACCTGACCAAAATCCAGGTACCAGCATACCTGCACATACCTGTAACACCGTGGAAAAGGGTATGGTGTTGCCCGGGTATGGCAATCCCATACCCGTACCCGTACCTGTGCATACCTGTGACCGGAAACACATGGTGTTACCCATACCCATGCCATGCCCTAGTGGTAGCAAGCGCAGTCGAAGCTTTGGGCAAGATGCAAGTTCATGAGCAATTAGAACTATATGTGAACCATGGTCAATCAAGGCTTCAATGTGCACACAATCATGTGAAGAGGAATTATTGGCAATGCAATGCCATACAAGGTGTGGGATGAAGAAAGGTACTTGATTGCTTATGGAATCTGTAAGGGGACTAGGGGGGACTAGGGGGGGTGCCCTGTGTGTTTCTCCTATTTTTTATGTTCATCCAATATTTTTCCTCACTTCATTTCCTTCTATTTTTCATTTTCTATGATTTTTCCTTATTTTATTACTAATTTCCCTTTCTATCACATTTGTGCAAGTTGACAGTTTTATATTTAGAGGTGGAGTACCCCTTCTGACATCTACCCCTTGGTATGATGTCATTCGGCGGCCTTGATCTGCCTATTTCCACCTTTTTCTATTTTTAGACTATTATTTGATTTTTGCAATCTTCACATACACTGGGCATTGGCAAAGGGGTCCTTAGAGTTTTCTCTTTGGATTTCCCTTTGCTAGGTGCGCCTCCACTCCCTGTAATATGTACCATAATTTTAACTTTGGATTTCCCTTTGCTAGTCCATTAATTAAGTGGCTTCTAAGGTTGCCCTTATAGAATCATTTGAATCACAAGATAAGTCACCATTTTCCCCCATCAAGACATTGTGCTTGTTTGTGGGTTGTCTGACTGACATGACAGGGTATGTAGTCATGCCCATGATGGCCGCAATTGGCAGGGGAGGGGGAGTAACATTGGGAGCAGGGGGTGTGAAAAATGAGATGGAAGCAATAGGGAGTGATGATTCATCATTAGGAACAGGCAGAGCAGTTAATCCTAAGCATTGATGGGCGTTGTTGACAGCAGACATTGTTTGCTTGACATATCCATCACAACCTGGGAACTCGCAGGCATGTACTTGTGACATAGAAGTTCTGACATTTCTTGCAGCCACTGTGTGTAGCGAGGTAGTGAATGTGATGCCACCGAACTTCCTCGATATTGACTCTGAACATCTCAAAAAACTGCGAAACACTTCAAACGTCGATGAAGATATTCCCAAAGACCTTCCGGACTTTGAAGACAAATAATTATCCCTTTCTCTTTGTTTGCGATCACTTACCTATGACCTCAATTTCTTTTAGTGTACAATACAAGTCACGATATCACATTATAATGTGGTCGCGCAAACTCCAAAAGGGTTTTTCGGCCATGATGATCTACTGAGCCTTTCCCTTATTCTTTTTTTTTTCTTCTTTCTTCTTTCTTTTCTTTCTTACTTTTCTTATCGTTACTTTCGAGACTCACAAAAAAATCAAAAATTATAAAAAGAACAACAAAATCTTCTACTCTTCCAACATCTCCTCCACCACTTCTATCTGCCTACACAAGACCTCCAATTCAACCTTTATCCCTGCCAACTTCTTCACGAGGATCTGGTGATGCATTGCCCACTCCTCATCCACAGCCTCAGCCTCCTCAAATCCCCACACTTCCTTCACTTTCGCCTTTCCCTTTCCCTTCGACAACTTTTTTTTCTCCTCTGAAGGTCTCAAAGGTCCTGCGACCGGTTCAATGTCAGCGATGGGGCCTATGATGCGAATTCGAGGTACCTTTGATCTGAAGGACAGGATAGCATACACTATGAAATCATTTTGAATAAGTTTCGTACCTGGTTTTGGGTGTGAATCTGGTTTCGCAACCCCGAATCCTCTCGCTTCACCTTTGCGAAGTCCCACCTCAAGACCCCTTCCCAGTAGCACCCCTGCGCTGCCTGAGTGCACTTCATGCACTTTGGGGCTCCCTCCTTGACAATGCATGATGGCTGGGATCTCATCCTAGCACATCAATTGCACTATGACATTGTTAGCAATCAGAAAAGACATCGAAGCCAAACAAAAAACTTACTGGGCCTTCAAAGTCGAGAAGTTTGCCCTCAGTGAACCTCCTCCACTTGCTTTCTACCTCATCCTCCTCATCCTCCCTTCCCTCAATCTCCACTGCCTTCTGCTTCCCAATCCTGATTATTGGCAATCCTCCCAAATCTTCTTCCTCGTCCTCCTCTCCAGCCTCTAGCCTCTCGATCGCTCGCGCTTCCGCTGCAAGCTCCATGTTTTGTTGCTGCAGTTCCTCCTTCAACAAAGTTTCAGCATGAAACACAGCAAGAGCTGTGTTTTGAGCATCTCCTAACACCCCCTGGTCAAGCCTCAATCTTTGCCTTCTTTGCATCTTCCTCCGCCCTGCAAGCCTCCTCCTCCTCCCGAACCTGTCTCGCTTCGTCTTCCCTTTGCTCTTGCTCTACCTGCTCACTCAGATCTGCAAACAAGAAGTCCCCCCCCACAAAAGCCATTTGTGTTGAGCCATCGGTTTGAACAGCTCGAATACTTTGTTGACAACTTGTTGCACAGTCGAGTCGCATTCCTCACCCAAGTCATCTGCCAGTTCATCATATTCCATCTGAACATATCATATTAGAATCTTTGAATATCGAATAAGAAGCGGAAACTTACCATCTTCTCACAAAACCCTTTCCCCCCCACACTTCAAAGTTGAGGTCTTCTGCAACACCGCGATCTGGCATCGATTTGGCATATTCAAGGACTTCAGTGTTGAGTTCGGTGAGGAGAGACATGATAGAAGTAGTATTGGAGGTTTAGAGGTTGAGGAAGGAGAATGAAAAGTTTTCGAGTTTTGTTTACAGCTTCAACACAATCATGCATTTCACACATGACTCCGATCAGCTGACTGGGACAGTCAGTATTTCAGTAAGGGGGAGGATGATAGGTCCACCATGCGCACTAAGCTCTGGGAACATATCCAAAGGCATCAACACATCAACACACACCCTCCCAACCCCTACAAACCCCTATGAACCCTTACGAACCTTGCAAGACCGCTCTGAGACTATTTCGAATGACTTTGAACAACTTTGAACAACTTCACAACACTTTGAGCAACTTTGAACAACTTTGAACAACTTTGCAGCACTTCAAATGTCTTCGGCCACTGTATACCTATCACACCGCCCTTCGGATACATGCAGCACACCTTGTATGAGTTAGTGCATCGCATATTGAGCACCACCGGACACAAGGAGACACAATGACAGGATTCTAGGATGTGATTGTGGCGCTTTGACGTCTTGATGATATATTGGATCAATAGGACAGGTACCTGCAATAAATCATGACACTATACATTTCCCTTCTTATCATCTTTCATTTATTTTATGATTTGCAAAGTTCTTTATTGTTTATATCTTGCCTCATGTATTCCTCATGTTCTATTTCCTTTTAAGTACCACCTCTCCCAAACATATATAGCCTTGTACTAGCTACTTAGAAAGGGAGAATAGATTGTCCTCTGACACAAATTGTCTGATTTAAGAGCAATTCTCTTGAGTCCAAGCCTCTCGACTTAGTCTCAAAGTTCAGTGTTTTATGCTGAACTTCTTTGAACTCTTCATACTAGCTTCTCTAAACAATCGTCTATTGTCTATCCCCTCTTGAAAGCATTTCTACATCCCTATAGTCTATCCTCAGCCATCGTCGAAGTCATCCTCGTCCTCTGTAAACCCTTCAAACTTTATTGAACTTCTTTGAATTTCCTTGAACCTTCTTCGAACGTCATCGCAGCACTTCATACAACCTCGAACCTCATTGGACTTCATCGGACCCTCTCTAAAGTTGTTTCCCTAGCCTTGGGTAACAGCGGTGATATTTAGTACCACCTTGCAATCTTCCTCTAACTAGCATTATACCATTTGAGACCTTATTGTGGGTTTTGTTTGGGTTTCCTGGTCGAGTATCATCACTGGAAAGTGCGCTCAATGAAGCAAAACAAGACTCCCTTCTCTGACTTTATCGACTCTATGCGCCGTGACAACCTGCTGTTGAAAGGATCTCAGTATCACCTTTCTCCTGCCCAACTATGCACCCAAATCAAATCAAACATCTCCCCCGAGCTTGCTGCCACATTTGATTGATGGAAGGACAACCATGAGTCCTCTGATGATGAAGATGAAGAGCAGGTGAATGCAATACTAGACCCTGACACTGCCACTGCAGCCATAGTCGCAAAAGCAGCTTCGGACACATTGAAATCTGAGGAAAAGCTGCAATCTTTTGTCAATACCTTAACAAAGCTTGACCAGAAACTCATCGAAGACAGAAATGCCCGCAAGCAAGATGCCGAAGATGCACCTAGGAGCCTGAAGCACTCGAGCTCAGCTGTGGGCCTCGCTGATAGCTCGAGGCAAGCACCATACAACCGAGCGCAAGCTGCAACCACCTCCCATTCCCAAACTATGTTGTTGACCACCCATCCACCTAAATTGATGGATTGCAAGAGAAAATACCTGGAGACATATAACTGTTGTAAGAAGTGCCGAGGCTTCTACATGCCTGATGGTCACACTTGCAAATTCCCGAGCAGGGAAGGATATGTTGAGCGATCTATGGCATCTGTAAATGAAGTGCGGAAACGTGCCAAGCTGCCGGCACTGCCTATTCCAAGGGATGAGTTTGTCTCATCTGTTGGCACTGTCAACGCTGGCTCATCAAATGGAATCTATGTGCCTGCCCCACCTCAACCCTCTACTGCACCTCCTGCCCTGCCCATCGTGAGTGTATTGGGCATGTCGACATACATATCCTATCACTTCTATATACCCACTGAATGAAAGCTCTATCCTCGGCGGGGGTGATAGTGATCTCTCTCAAGACTCAAATGACTCGGTAAGCACCTGTGTTCCATTCTTTATGCCACACCTTGTATGGAAGTGCACTGTTGACAGTCTTGATTCCACTGCACTCTCTCGTGTCAATATTTCTGTGCTAATTGACCATGGCTCCCCTGCAGTTTTGATTGAAGAAGGACTTGCCAGAAGTCTACGCCTGCCTATTTGCTTGCTTCCCTGCCCTTTCCCCATCTCTGGTGCATTCTTCGACAATTCTTCTGGCTGTGCTGATGTCTCTCTGACCCATTGGGTAAAACTTAAACTGCATGACCAAAACAACCTGTATTCTGCTCGTACTGTCCGCGCACTTATTGCACCGAAACTTTGCCATCCTGTCATTCTTGGACTCCCTTTCCTTTCACATAATAAGATTGTAGTTGATGCCCAAAACAATACTGCAATAGATTATGGCTGCAACTTTGACCTCTTACATCCTATGCCACATGTAATACCAGCAGTAAAAATAAAATTACGCGATGTGATAGCAACCATTAAAACCAACCACAAACTACTAGTCGAAGAACTGAAAACCGTTTGCAAATTGCGGTGACCATGGGTTGATGCGCGATGTGAAAAAGTAATTGGAATAGACATTATAGCTGCAATACAAGGGTGTGTCGAGCAACTCGCGGCTGTAGAACAGCTGGAGAAACTCGGTACAAAAGTAAAAGAAGATTACTCTAATGTTTTCAAGCTGATACCACACGTTGATGAAATGCCAAATGAAGTCTTGTGCAAAATCAGCTTGAAAGATGCTGGAAAAACAATTACCACAAGAAGTTACTCCTGCCCATGTAAATTCCATGAGGTGTGGAGTGTACTGATTCAACGACACTTGGATGCGGATCACATCTGTCCATCTTCTTCCGCGCATGCGTCTCCTGCTTTCTTAGTTCCAAAGGCAGATCCAACAGACCTACCTCGCTGGGTAAATGACTATTGACAACTGAATGCCAATATGGTCATGGACTCACACCCACTTCCACGTGTAGACAACATCCTGGCAGATGCTGGACATGGCAAAGTCTGGAGTAAACTTGACATGACAGACAGTTTCTTTCATACTAAAATGGACCCAGAGAGCATAGGGCTGACTGCAGTGACAACCCCGCTTGGACTGTACAAATGGACAGTGATGCCACAGGGACTCCAGAATGCTCCTCCCATCCACCAATGGCAAGTAATGGCTGCCCTGAGACGCTTCCTGGGAATATTTGCTCACATCTATTTGGATGATATTATAATCTGGTCAGACTCTGTAGAAGAGCACATGAAACACATTGAGAAAGTTATGACAGTGCTTCGAGAGGCTCGACTATACTGCAATCCAAAGAAATCAAAATTTTATTTGAGTGAATTAATCTTCCTGGGACACCGCATCTCCCAGCAGGGGATCGAAGCTTGTTCCTCAAAAGTGGACAAGATATTGAATTGGCCAGTACCAAAGTCTATGAGTGACGTCCATAGTTTCTTAGGACTTGTTTGATACATTGCTGCCTTTCTACCTCACCTTGCAGACCACACGTCAGTTCTAACTCCTTTGACGACAAAAGAAAGCGAAAAGAATTTCCCCGCTTGGTCGAGTGTGCACCAGACTGCCTTTGAGACTATAAAAGCACTGGTTGTTAGCTGAGAATGCTTGACGGTGATTGATCACACCCTTCCTGGCAATAATAAAATCTTCGTAACTTGCGATGCGAGCGACTGGAGAACAGGCGCTGTGCTAAGCTGGGGCCCAACTTGGGAGACTGCCTGGCCAGTAGTGTTCAACTCCATGCAACTTAAGGATGCACAAAAGAACTACCCTGTCCATGAAAAAGAGATGCTAGTGATTGTGTGCGCACTTAAAAAATGGCGATCAGATCTACTTGGGTCCCAGTTTGTCATGTATACAGACCACTGAACTCTGGAAATTTTTGATATGCAAAAGGATCTTTCATGATGACAAGCATGGTGGATGGAACACCTCTCCCAATTTGACATGTCCATATACTACATTCATGGAGAGGACAACACAGTGGCAGACGCCCTGTCCCATCTAACGTCTGATGACCCAACTGAGGACATCAATGTTGCTGACTCACCCCTGCAGTGGGACTGTTGGGGAGACCAACCAAACTCTTGCAATGCTATCCTCAGTGTCTGCTCTGACGAGTCTTTCCTAAATGATGTTCTGGAAGGATACAAACACGACGACTTCTGCAAGAAAGGGGGCAAAGTAACCAGTAGCATTCCTGATGTTCACATGGTTAATAAACTGTGGTACTTGGGAGACCGACTAGTAGTCCCCAGGTATGGCCAGCTACACGAGGATCTGTTCCGCCTGGCACATGACTTGCTGGGACACTTTGGTGCAGATAAATTGTATGCAAGCATCAGAAATTGTTATTATTGGCCCAACATACAAAGGGACCTCGAAAATCCATACATACCGGCATGTTCGGACTGCCAGCATAACAAAAGTGGCACATTGAAGGCAAAGGGACCATTACATCTGTTGCCTATCCCCGAAAAGCATGGCGATTCTGTATGCCTGGACTTTGTAGGGCCACTCCCTGAAGATGAGGGATTTGATTGCATTCTGATGATAACAGATAGACTGGGTTCTGATATCCATCTCATTCCAACAAAAACTGATATCACTGCACCTAAACTTGCCCTAATATTCTTCAATGAATGGTACTGTGAAAATGGGCTACCATTGGAATTGATATCCGACTGTGATAAATTGTTCATGTCAAAATTCTGGAAAGCACTACACTCATTGACGGGAGTACATCTGAAGATGTCCATGTCATACCACCCTCAGATGGATGGTGCGAGTGAGTGAATGAATAAAACTCTGAATCAATGCGTGCGCTTTCATGTTGAGCACAACCAAAAGGGTTGGGTATGAGCCTTACCTATTATCCAGTTCCACATGATGAACTCGGTGAATGCATTGACGGGATTCTCAGGATTCCAGATCCAAATGGGATGAAGCCCACAGATTATTCCACCTTTGATACCGGGGACAGTCACAGATGACAGCCCAGAAGGGACTGCTGCACACATGATGATATCACAAATCGAGTGTGATGTTGACAAGGCTAAAGATGCTTTGATTGGCACAAAAATCATGCAGGCTTTCTTTGCAAACAAAACATGAGGGCACAAAGATGCGTACCTGGTGGGTGATAAGGTGATGCTTGCAACCCTTCACCACCATCAAGAGTTTAAAGCTGGAGACAAATCTAGAGTGGCAAAATTTTTTCCACAATTTGATGGACCGTACTCTGTGACAAAAGCTTATCCAGAGACATCGTCATACACTCTACTGTTGCCAAACTCCCCAAATGTATTCCCCACATTCCATGCTTCCTTACTAAAGCGACACAATGAAAATGATGCTGATCTCTTCCCTTCACCCAAACTGGAACAACCCGGCCCAGTGATGACAGATGACGGTCTGGAAGAGTATCACATCAAGAAGATCATGGACGAATGGAGAAGAGGACGTGGATTCCAGTACCTTGTAAGATGGTCTGGATACTCCGAGAGCAATGACCTATGGCTACCCGGACGAGAATTGGAAAATTGTGAAGCGCTGGACAGCTGGAAGGCTAGTAAGGCAGAGGAAACACAGTAGCTTTTTCCCACTGGGTTTTTTAATGCACCTGATGTTACTGGTTGATGTTGGGTTGAATGACTTTGATGCTGAATAGAGACACTTTTTTAAGTGTGGGAGGGTGTAAGCCTGGCTTACGTTATCATTGATGCCTGTTTGTACACACCATTTCTTTGTTACCTTATTTACTATGTAAAAAGGACTTTTCCCCATTCTTCCTTTTCCCCCTTCTCCCTTCCCTAGAAACTCAGCTTTTATATTATTTCTCACTCTAATTACACGTTGTTGTCTTGTTATATCACGTGATTAGCAGTGAGTTCCTCTATTCTCTCCCTTTCTATCTTCCTCTCTAGTGTTTCCTAGCCCAACTACGGGCTAGGCTTCCACACAGTTGCAGACTCTCATCCCTTGCCACAAATTAATGATATCCTGAATGATTGTGCAAAGGGAAAAATCTGGGGGACAATCAACATGACAAACAGCTTCTTTGGGATACCAATGGAACCCTCAGACATACCCCTTACAGCAGTATCAACACCATTTGGACTGTTTGAATGGACAGTCATGCTGATGGGGTTGAAGAATGCACTGGCAATTTATCAACATTGTGTGACAGCCGGGGAAATCTGCCACATTTACCTTGATGACATTGTGATCTGGTCAGACTCACTGGAAGAACACTGCACAAATGTGCACACTATACTGGATGCGCTGCATGGGGCTGGGCTTTACTGTAACCCTCAGAAGACACATCTCTTCCAATTGAGATTGACTTCTTGGGTCACCATGTTTCCATGTGAGGGATCAAGGCAGATGTCAGTAAAAAAGACAGGATTGCAAAATGGCCAAGGCCACGATCCGCAAAAGAGGTGCATCAATTCTGTGGACTTGTCCATTATTGTAGTGAGTCAAGGGGGATCTCCTTATATCACACACTAAAAGAACACGAATAACATATATATTTCATGTATTGGTAGTGGTAAAAAAGATTGCTTATGTAAATAGAAGGCTGGTCCCTTTATAGGGGCCAGCCAGGTCAACAGCAAGGAAATATAATATATACAAATGTGGGGTCAAGCCCCAGGTCACCACACCCTCCCCCTTAGGCTTCGTCCAGGGGAGAAGCATAATGTTTTGAGTAAATAGACAATCTCAAAGAGAGCATCATCTGGTATGTGGGTATCGTTGGGGTACGATGAAAAGAATCAATTCATTTGTTTATTAAAAAACACGACAACCTCATTTAGTAGGGTCATCAGGGATGTGGGTATCGTCGAGACTCAACGATGATATGTGGGACTTGTCAAGGGTCGATGAGGATTCAGGGAGGTTGGCGTCAACTAACATATGCCTAACTTCCTCCGGGGTGATAGGTATGGGTACTTCGCACTTGTAATCGGGCGTGGAGGAAAGTATGGTCATGTTGTTGGTCAATGCCAACGAAGACAATTGGGATATGGGGGTCTCTGGGGTGTTCCCCAGAGCAGAGGCATCTGTCGTCTGCCCTTCATCGAGAGGGAAACAGTCCTTGTTGACGGTGAAAGTTTCATCATCAGATGAAGAGATAGAGTTGGTGGAATCACCGTCGTCATCAGGGTCTCTAATTTTTGGTGGCTTGGTAGACACAACAGGAGTGAATTTGCTAATGGGCTTCTTGTGCCCATCCGGAGGGATGCCGGCAGCGACTCTTCTCGCTCTCTTCAAGGCCTTCTTCTGGCCTTGAGTTGCCTTGATGATGAAGGGAGACCTGGACCATCCTGAGGTCGGATCATTCTCCAGGGGATATACCTCTGGAGGAGGTGGATGCCAGCCAGACAGGTAAGAAGGCCCAGCGTGGGCAGGAGGTTGGTTGTCCACATGAGAGGTGCTCGCATGCAGAGATGCAGAAAGTCCAGCAGAGAATCCAGAGGACCAGGCAGTGGAAGTCATTGATTCAGGGCGGGGTCGCCCTGAATGAGAGGGAGCTCCGCCCCTGGTGGGAGTGGTGGAATCTCTTTTTCTTTTTCTTTGTGGCTCTCGAAGGGCCACATTGTTAGGCCTGGCGATCCACCACCAGGGTTCAGACATCAGAGGAGCATCCTCTGAACAGGCATTGGAATGTTGCCACAGATGTCTTACAATATCCGCAGCGGTGGAAGACTCTTCCGAATGGGAGGAGTTGGCAGTAGCCATTGCTGTAAGCCAGCCAATGGCATAGTGAGAACCTTCTCAGACTTCCTCGTCCAAGACTCCCATGGTGGCGAGGTGTTGTACGATATCCTCAAGGGAAGTTGAATTGGTGCTGATCGGCATGGGCTGCCAACGGCACATGGGGGACAGTGGGAGGTGTTCACGCTCTCAAATCTGTCAGTACAGTCCCGGCATGGCTAGTACCTCCACAGTACGAAGGTAGAGAAGTAGTTTAGCTTCAGGGGATAGCCCTGAAGGAATCTGTTGATGAAGCAGGAGTTGTCCCCTGACGTGTGGGAGGGAGACCCTCTGTTTGTCCATCAGGGTACCAGGGTGGGATCTCCACTGGTACAGGTGTCAGTGCATGAACTGCGCCCATGTTTCGGCAGAGTCCAGGAGCAAGGGTTGCTCCAGGCGAGTAGGGTCGTTGAGTCGGCGTAATCCTCGCGCCGACTGCATCTGAACAGGGAGCCAACCGGGTAATCTCCAGTGGGCAAGGGCATAGGTCATCAGGGGTGTTCGAACCCCTGGAGCAGTATCATTGACGAACTGCATGTACTCGCACATTCGTTCCAACATTGGGTAGTTCCCAGAGGTGTGGGCCATCCAGGACCAGTTATCAAATTCCTCAGTGTTCTGAGGAATGGACATAGGAACTTGGCCATGCAGCTTGGGAGATGGTCTCCAGTTCGTCGTCCTGGGAACATCAGGGCCCAAGAATGTATATCTTGGGGTTGGAAGGTTGGGAAGAGGTGGGTAGATCTCATTCATATTGAAGTCCTCATCAGGGACGATGGGGCAGGGAGCAGGAGGTGGTGCAGGCCAAGAGGCTGCACCAGCATACAAAGTACCCTGGGGCCTCTCAGAGTGAGGAGAGGGTTCATGAGTACGAGCTTGTTTGGACGAACATCCATCAAGCTGCTCATGCAGGTGCTCATTCTCATCCTCCAGGTTCTGGATGGTCTCCTGGAGGGCAGCAATATCTTTTTTGTATTCATTATAAACATGATCAGCTCTGGTGAGAGTGCCAGAGTTAATACCCGAATCTCGACGATCTCTCGCATTGAAATATTCATCATCGTGGTCATACACATGGGTGTACACATGTAAAGCATAGCTCTTGCAAGTGTCACAAGTGCCTTGGTGAAGGATGATGCCTTCACCGTCAATCCTCCAATTTCCGGCAGTGGAAGAGCTGGTGCCCACACCAGCTTGCCAGTTTTGTTCTTCTCTAGCAGAACGTCTGCTAGAGCTGATTGCTTCTTTGATCTCGCCAGGGCTTGGCAAGCAATGGTGTTGGATGTTGCTGCTTGAGCCAGTGGGCTCAAGCTCTCTCTCCTTCCCCCTTTGAGACCGGCCACTTCCCCCTTTGAGACCGGCCACTAGGGCCCATCTCACGCATGCGGCTAGGTCTGTCAATGTGATCACCCCATGGGGTCGTCTTTGTCTGGAGGGAAACTCACCATGGTAAGTGTACCAAGCGATGAAGAAAAAAAAATTTGAATCTCCACACGACATAAAGTTGCAGAGTGTGAAATTCATTGGGAAGCTGCAACGTGACTTGGAAATTTCCAAGTTATTATGTCTGTCGATGTGCAGGAGTTCCTGTGCATTTGGGCAATTCATGCCAGTCTCTGGCACCCATTAGTGCCAGATAAGCATCTAGGGCTGCAAGATCATTGCAGTTTGCTAAAGGTTCCCAAGTGGTGTCTCCCAGGCTCCACTTAACCTCAAACTGGATGGTACCACACCACTTGTGTGCCGTGATTTCTTCGATGTACCATTCAGTGTCATCTGGGGCACTGAAGTCATATGCATCAGGATAACGCCTGTTGGGAAACAATGTGTCATTGTTAGGATGGTGAGGCCTCAGTAGACTCACATGGAAACGCTGGTGTATATGCCAGCATTTCAGTTCTGTAGGAAGATCCAACACATAGTTGGATGTCTCGGAGAAAGCTTGTAGGACCTTGTAGGGTCCTACAAATTTAGGTAGCAGTTTACTTGCATGTTCCTTTGGTAACGCAAGGTTCTTTGTGGAGGTAAACAAGGTCTCCTTGTTTGACATTGGGCTCCTCGCGCCAATGCTTGTTTGCATAGTGTCGTTGAAAGATTCTTTCAGCAATGATACTATCATGGGCCACGGCCATGTTTCGCAGTGCATTCATTGTGAAAGTATGCACTCTGGGAGGAATGTGTTCTGTTGAAGGAAGTTCTTGCATCATACGAGGCAAGAATCCATAGTTGATTTCAAATGGGGCCATACCCATTGCCCTGTTAACCGTAGAGTTTATGGCAAACTCTACTAGAGAGAGGAACTTTACCCAATCCTGTTGATTGGACGCAACGAATGCTTGGAGAATCTGAGTGATCAAACAATTTGCGCATTCCATTATTCCATCCGTCTGAGGATGGAATGAAGCGGACATAAGTAATTTGACATCCAAGATACAGTGGATTTCATGCCACCATTTGGACATGAATTTAGAGTCTCAATCGCAAACAATCGAGCTAGGTAGTCCATGCAAATGGACAATCTCCTTCACGAAGATGGGAGATAGTTGTGATGCGGTCGTCATCATGTTCACCGGGATTAAGTGAACCATTGAAGACAGACGACAGATGATTACCCAAAGGTAGTCAAATCCTTCAGACTCTGGGAAGGGTCCAATGAAATCCATTCCAATTGACTCCCATGGTCTCATGGGTGTCAGTAATGAGTGCAGCTTGCCTCGAGGGGAGCGGTATTCCCCCTTCGAGCAGATGCAAGGTTCGCACAAATCACAGTATTTCTCGACTTCGTGTTGAAGTTGAGGCCACCAATACCAATGTCAGATGTATTCTGATGTCTTCAGAGGCCCAAAATGCCCCAGCAATGTGTGGGCTTGTTCGATGATTCAACCATGTAAGGTTGTACCTTTGGAAGTAGAGGTGGGGACGCAAAAGATCTCTTCCCTCCTCTGTTCTTTCTCCAAATGTAACCATCTCGGGTCTGGAATTCCAGGTGGTCCTTTGGATTTTCAAGAACCTTCTTGAAGTGTTTGTCATTGACGTATCCTTTTTGGATATTGTTGTTCAGAGGGTCTACCTCTGACATGTGAATGTGCAGGTAAGGCCCTTTAGCCTGAGAGGCGTAAATCGAAGGATCATCCTGCAATTGGTTGGTCTTTGAAGAAGGCATGGTTGCTTCTTCTGCATTCACAGTCATTGTGGCTGCAGCCGCTTCATGCTCTTCAACTCGTTCTCGAAGAGCTTTGAGCTGTTCACTAACTTGTCTCTGCTGGGAAGCAGCGGAACAAGTTTCAATTACTCAATTTTTGATTTTGAGGTGTCAATCCCACGGGAGATCCTCGTGGTTGGGATCGAGATGTACGTCTGCGAGGATGTAGTGTTGGACTAATGGAGCATTGTCCCAAGAGTCGAATTGGTAGTAGCGGGACAGAGCGTCCACTACTTTGTTCAATTTGCCTTTGACATAACAAATGTCAAAGTTGAAATGTGACAGATACTCCATCCATCGTGTTTGCCTAGCAGACAGCCAGCATTGAGTTTGGAAGAACTCAAGTGCCTGGTGATCGGTGATGACATGAATGTGTCTACCGATCAGTTTGTCTTCCCACTTGAGGAGTGCCTCAAGTATGGTGATCGTTTCATGCCCAAAGGTATGGTAGTTCCTTTGAGTGTCCAAGAATTTCTTGGACAGGAACCCAGCGGGGTGGCAAGTCTGCCACTCAGGTCCCTGACCATACATTGCCCCAGTCCCAAAGACTGAGGCATCACAGATCACCCATATCAGCTCAGGTGAATCTGGGTCGATAGGCTTCAGCACCGGCATTGTGCAACAGATGTGTTTAATAATTTGGAAGCAATGATCATGCAATGGTCTCCATAAAAAGGCTTGACCATTCTTTGTCATAGCTGAAAGGGGACTAGTGAAAGCACTTATATCTGGCAGTAAATGTGCCAGATACTGCACGAGTCCCAGAAAACGCTGGACTTTGTGATAACTACGAGGAGCTTTCCACTCTTGTATATGGGCCATTTTGTCGCTATCCGTGTGTAGGCTGTGCTCATCAATCATATGACTGAGACACTATACCTTTTCAGGGTAGAGTTCACATTTCTCTGCATGGAGGTACAGAGAATGCTCGCGTAGTCTGTGAAACATGAGCTCCAGATGCTTCTGGTGTTCTTCAATCGTGTCACTGAACACAAAGATATCGTCCAGGTAGGCATGGACAAAGATTCCGATGTAATCTCAGAATATAGAGTTCATCAACCTTTGGAAGGTTGAGGGTGCATTGCAGTTGCCTTGTTGCATCACAAGACTCTTGTATACACCTTGAACCATCGAGAAGGCAGTTTTCCAGATGTCTTCTGGGGCAACTTGGACCTGCTCATAGGCATTGGAGAGGTCGATTTTTGAGCAGTACTTAGCTCGAGCGACATCAAGACGAATCAAGTCTTGATCAGGAAACAGTGTAACATCTTTCACCGTGTTAGCATTATGTTTCACTGCGTTG
Organism: Tricholoma matsutake; assembly: GCA_026075535.2. Taxonomy (NCBI): domain Eukaryota; kingdom Fungi; phylum Basidiomycota; class Agaricomycetes; order Agaricales; family Tricholomataceae; genus Tricholoma; species Tricholoma matsutake. The sequence goes on along the minus strand of AP026543.1, from coordinate 5,808,785 downwards.
ATCACAGTGCAAAGTTTCCCAGTTTTCTTGGGAACTACTAGCATCAGAGCGGCTTGCTCCGCATGGGCAGGACACCACCAGCCTGCTTTGCAGTACCTGGCTATTTTCTCGGTGAGGGGTTTCCTCATTGAGTCAGGACATTTCAGAAGATAGTAGTTATACTTCTTCTTCTCATCCACCAATGGGATGTGGTGGTTTACGTCCCTCAAAGGAGGTAGTTTGTCAGGAACTCCATTGAGGATGTCCTGACAAGATTGTTTCCACTCCTCTCGGAGGCGTGGAAGGTCCTTTTTTGAAAGGGGTCCTTTGCATTTCACTTTATTGCCCAGCTCTTTGCAAATTGCGAAGAGTATGTCGTTCAGGTCATTGACCTGATCCGGCAGAAGTACCGCAGGGATAGAGGGGTCAAATCTGGGAGGTTCAAAATTGGGTCCCTCAGGGAATCTATCCCGAGTAAATTCCTGGACGATCTCTTTTAGATCGCCTTCTTTGTCGCTCAAGGGTTCGTCTTCGGGTCCTAAAAGGACGGGGTCCGAAGGTTTTAGTGTAGACCAACGATGTTTGTCAACATTGTCTACTTCTTCCATTTCAACATTCCTACGTCTAACAGACAGAGGTTGCACCTTTGTGGAACTCAGACCAGGCTTGTCTGGGTCCTTCTTCTGCCGTGCGGCCAGGAGGCCGCTCTCATGTCACTCATCCTTGGGAGGTTGAGGATGCATAGCATGCCGATGGGCTTGCTTGAAAGTGTTAGGGCCCTCAATAATGGTATCAAGGTGTTTTCCCTTGACGCATACTTCGTCATGTTCAAAGTCTAGGACTATACCATGTTTCCTCATGAAGATGGTGCCTAGAATGGCATCATATCTATCAATGTTAACAACATCGAAATAATGGTTGTTTTTTATTTCACCAATTTCAAAATCAGTGAATAGTCTGAAGTTTATCTTCAAACGGCTTCCAATGGTGCCTAATTGCAAGGGCACCGGTTCTTCCAATTCATGGGCTTTAAGATTCACTGACATGGTGAATTCTGGGGAAATTGAATCAGACATGCAGCCTGAATCGAGGAGAATGAAAGCTTCAAGTTCATGAAGCTTCATTTTTGCCACAAAGCACCTGTTATCCTTCTTGGAGCAAGGAGGACAGGTTATTTTCTTAGAGGATTTCCTCAAAGTGGTCGCGCCTCTGAAGCGCGGCTTGTTTTTGAATAGGTCGTCCATCATGATGCCTAATCTTTCAGAAAATGATGGAGAATTTCTCCCCGTCTCGTCCTCAGAGTCTTCCTCTGAGTTGGACACCAACTGGGCAGATGGGCATCTGTTGGAGTCATACTCCGAAAGGATTTCTCAGATCGCAGCAAAGTGTTCTGATCCAGAATATTCACTGGCGTCACCCCCAGTGTCAGACTCCAAGTTGCACTGAACTATACTGAGAACCTTCAGGGTCCATGTCTGACAAGGCAGACCCATACTCAGAGTGAGAGTTATCCTCTGAGTTGCTGTACACTGCGGCGAGTCTCTCATTCATCGCAGAATGTGAATCTGAGTCCCAGGTAGGACTCGAATGGTGCTCACCATTCGGTTGAGCATGGGAGGTTTGGGGATCAGCCATAGTTGCTGATCCTTCTTGAGCGGCGTACATCTTAGCCGATGGTTTGGGCTGTCCATACTTAGGGCAGCCCTTATCTGTGGAGTAGTGTAAACCTCCACAGCTGTAACAAATCGGGTTCTTCTTGTTATCAGACCTTTTGTCTGATTTGGATCCAGAGTGTCTGGATGGTTTCCCTCCAGACACGCGATGTCGAGTATCACGACGATCTTTGTTATGGCAATCACTATTGCTGTGACTTCGAAGCTCCTTGGTAGGATACTTTGACCCTGGATATTTAGAGCTATCACGATAGTTCTTATTGTGTTTTTGAGAATGATCCCGGGATTGGTCATGAGACCGTTCGGGAGAAGGTTCTTTTGTTTTAGAAGTTTTAGTCGAAGAGGATGTGCTCTTTGACTTGGTGGACTCCATTATACACTTCTTTTCATTGAAGCGTTTTCTCATCCCTCCGCCTGGCAGGCAAAGTGTAGGATATCTTGCACTGAGCTTGTCTCAGCAGAACATCCTTTGTCTAGTACAAAGGATATGACACTTGTGGGCAACCCGGTCACCAATTGTGTCTTGAACATAAATGGATCGTGTGCCTGTATCATCCTGGTAGCATAGCGCTCCAGTTTGTGGTAATAGCCCATAACGCCCTCATTGGCATTATAATCGATGTGCCAGAATTTGTCAGTCGCATCATGGGTTACATTTTCATGCACAAACCGGTCATATAGGCCAGTGACGACTTCTTTGAAAGTCCAGGCTGATCGTTGACGGTATGCCCCGTCAACACTGTCTTCAAACCAAGTGAGGGCAGTGTTCTCCAGGAACATCGCCATATACTCAATGCAGTCTGAGTCCATCTCAGGGCCACACACCTTGTTCACCTTCAACCACCAAAGAAGGGCATTCAGCCATCTTTCAAAGGTCTCAGTGTCAGGTAATCTGCTGTACTTCGATGGATTGGGAACTCGGGGACCGTTCTTGCCTCCAGTGGCAGGAATTTCTGTCAAGACAGAGACCTTGTTGTTGATCTGTCTATGTATCTTGGTATGGATGTCCCTCAAATATTTTGAGGGATGGTGAGAGCCTTTATCTCAATAAGAATCGGGATAGGAAGATGTAGACCAGTAAGGGCTACTTGATTCTCGTGGGGTACCAGAACATCCAGACGGGGTACGTCTGGAGGAAGTGCATGTTTGCACTCCTCGTCGGGGATTTGACAAGGCTCTGTGGGACACCTCTTCCTTGAATTGGGAAGAATGTTTGGTACTCTTGCTGCTCGATGTGCAATATGTCGAGTTGCTATCACTTCCATTACCATCATCCTCGGACCCATCTCCATCTGGTGGTCCTCCATGTCCTGCGTGACTCTGCGCAGGCCATCTGGAATTTACAGATGGTGGGCTCTCTCGCTTTTGATGGCGAGATGAAGGGCCATCCTTATCCCAAGGTTGACCATCTTTGTCGAAACAGATCCCCTGATTGGGGATCAAAGTGGGATGTCCGTCTTGGATATCGCCATCGCGTATCCTTTGAAGGACAATCCGGTTGTTGTTGATATAGTGTACCTTCTTTTTAGAAGGTAATTTACAAGGTAACTTGGGGGTCTGTAGACGTGGGGAACCACGTCTGTGGCTGGAAGGATGTTCTCGTTCCGCTGGGTTAGTGGAACGAGGTTGGACAGGGTTGGGATCTCGTTCCATTGCTGGGGAATGAGGTATAGTAGGGTTGATTATTTCCCTATGGGCAAAGTGACTGGCATAACTTAACGCCAGATCTTTAAGTTGGTTTTCCAACTTAATCAGTTCGAAATCTCTTGCATCCATGCAACAAGTAAACATATCTGTTGTGATCTGAGCAAAATGCTCAGCTCCAAATTCATCGTCCAACTCATCCTCTCAAGGTTTGGCCTCGAGGGGTCTTTTCTCTTGGCATTGGGACAGTTGATCGTCAGTGTTCATCGGCGTTGCAGGTGCCGATGCTGTTAAATCCAGCCATACAGCTGGGAATAATCCAGGTTTTTTGTTCATCAGGCTGTTGCGGGGAAGATCGATACCACTACCAGGGGTAATCCAGTGGTTGTTGGGCTCTGGAGTCAATTCATCCAGAGGAGAAAGCTTCTGCAAGCCAGGAGGAGGTCCTGGATTGGAATGAGTGTCTCATTGACTGTTGTTTGATGAGAAAGATTTTCTGGATTCGGGTTCGCTGTCGTTGGCATCCTCAACAGTGGGCCGTCAATGGTGTGGGCCAAGGGCAGAGGAATCGAGATTTCTCGAAGCGGCTGTATGTGCTTTGAGGGTCTGAACATCCCTAGTAGGAGAAATGTCATTTCTCGAGGTGCTTGTATGCACCTTGAGTGGATGGGATCCAGCCAAATCCTTCAGAGCACGCCAAGGGGAATCTGACCCTGATGGCAACGGATGAGAATTACCTTGTGCATCCTGCTTGGGAGCAGGCTTCAGCTTGTTCTTGTTCTTGGCCCTGGTCAAAACCATGGTTTCATTCTTGAGGTACAATCTTCAGCAAATGGAGAAAAGGAATTTCGGTCGTAGCAGCGGGCGAAAAGCAAAGAGTCGAGTGCAAATAAACTTGATTCAGGTCCTAGCAATGGATATGCTTCCATCGCTGATCACGTTGAGAATTTTCTCCCTTTGCAGGAGAAGTTCAGGGTCGCATTGATGATGATCGCTGATGGGGCGATGTCGAGCAAAACTCTATACGAGTTTAGGTGTTCAAAAAAGTGTAGTGAGTCAAAGGGGATCTCCTTATATCACACACCAAAAGAACATGAATAACATATATATTTCGTGTATTGGTAGTTGTAAAAAAGATTGCTTATGTAAATAGAAGGCTGGTCTCTTTATAGGGGCCAGCCAGGTCAACAGCAAGGAAATATAATATATACAAATGCAGGGTCAAGCCCCGGGTCACCACAATTATGTGTCAAGTTTCCTGCCACACATCATGGAGCACACGTGAATCCTGACTGAACTGACAATGAACCAGTGTAACAAGAACTCTCTGGCATGGACAGAGAAACATGAAGAGGCATTTAAGGGGATAAAGGCCACCATAGTCAGCTGCAAGTGCCTAATGACTATCAATTTCACAATGATGCTGGACCATAAGATTTTTGTGACAACAGACACTAGTGATTTTCAGTCTGGAGCTGTGCTCTCCTTTGGAAAATCTTGGGAATCAGCAAGGCCGGTTGCCTTCGATTCAATGATGTTCAAAGGTGTGGAACTGAATTACCCTGTGCATGAGAAAGAGATGTTGGCAATCATCTGAGCGCTGCAGACGTGGTGCTCAGACCTGACAGGCATGCCCTTCATGATTTACACCAACCACAAGACCCTGGAAATTTTTGATTGCCAACATGACCTTAGTCAAAGACAGGGGCATTGGATGAAATTCATGTCACAGTATGACTGCAAGATCATGTATGTCAAGGGGGAAGACAACTCAGCTGCAGATGCATTGTCACATACATCGTTTGAAGTGGAGGTGACTACTTTCATCCCATACCCACCCAATAACTCGGATGCTGTGGCACTCATTTTTGGAGATGATGACAGCTCCTTCTCCTGTGCCCACCTCTTGACAGATCCTTGCAACACACCCATGGCCATAGCACCAATATGTCGACTTTGATGATCATGGCAGATGAAGAATTGGTAAATGCTATTTGGATGGGATTAGGCTATAGCACGGGTATGGGTATGGGTCATGATTCCCTGACCCGTAACCCATGCCTACCTGTCACCAAGAGGGAGGCAGCAGTTTGAAATTTAATACATAACTAAGTAAATTATCATACTTGAACTATGTAACTACTTATTAAAAAATAGAAAGTGGAGCAAGCCCAGCTTCAAGTTAGATGTAGGGAGGTTTATATACCCCCAGGTGCACAGACCACTTGGATTTGTGTGTACACATTGCGTCTTCATTGATTATTGACATGTTATTTACCTACATTTGTACTTGCATTGTTCCTTCACCACACCACCATCATTATCGATGATGCTGCCTCTCCCTCATCCACATACCACCACCCACTCCTTCAACTCCCATTGCTGCTGCTCCCTTGCTCTTCAACACACCAAACACAGCCATGGCCAATGGACAGACAATGGGCCCAAACACTGATGTATGGTGTTTGGGCCCCATGTAAGTTTTTCTTTTCTTTTTCTTCTTTTTACTAACTATTTTAATTTCATTTTTATATTATAATTATCTTGTAACAATGGGCCCAACCCTGCTATCCCGCCCTATGCCGCCACTGAAAGCCCCTGCAAGCAGGGTGGCAACCAACCGGCAATGACAGGAACAGACAGAAATGGCCAACGACACAGAAGGGTGACAAACAACAACAATGACAGTGGCACAATGGATGACCTAGATACCCACACCAACACCTAATGACAAGGAACAAGGCAACAGGAACCCGACGACCAGCACCCACCACCACAGTTGTGAGCCCTGCTCACAAGGTGGATTGCAGGTGTTCAATGACGAACCATCGAGATATGGTGAAGGCACTCAACACCCAGCACTCCAATGCCAACGACAGATGACCAGTGCCCACCACCACCCCCAACTATGATGGCAACCACCACCACCATGTAACAGGGCAAGTAGGAGACAGTGAGGGACAGGCATGTGAGGGGGAACAACAGTGAGAACAACAGTGAGGGAGGGGAACAACGATGAACAATGGCAATGCACAGAATGATGGCAAGGGGGGGGAATAACAGAGAAGGGGGAAACAACAGCAAGGGGAACAACGGCGAGGGAGGGGAACAATGATGGGGAACAATGGTGATGCACAGAACAATGGCGAGGGGGGGGAATAACTAGCAGCCGACGACAAAGGGTGACAGAAGGGGACAGGACAATGGGGACAACAGCCCAAAACTCACAACCACCCCCCTCTTGCTCGCAAATGCAGTGGGGGTGGTTCTTAATGTAATTAAATATTTCTTAGTTTAGATAATATACTTAGTGAAACCCGTGCGGGAATTGACACCTGCATGTACCCACTGTGTAACAACCTGTGGGTCGATGGGTTAGGGTATGGGTAGAGCTCTGTGTACCCGTGGGAGTACCCATGCTATTGCCTAGATGGGATATGCAGATGACCCTTGGTGTAAGCATTTGAAGGTAGCAATATTCCTTCCACATGGTATCCAGGACAAAAAAGGCTTGCTTTATGCAGGCGGGCAACTAATTGTGCCTAGGAAATTGAATGTGCAGGAGTCACTTTTTAACCTGGCTCACGATGTTCTAGGCCACTTTGGTTTTGCAAAATCATATGGTTCACTTCACAATTCTTTATACTGGCTGAACATGCAATGAGATTTAGAGCTAGCTTATGTTCCTGTGTGTTCCAACTGCCAATGGAACAAATCAGCAATCAAGAAGCCATTTGGACCACTGCATCCTCTGCCAACACCTGATCAGCAGGGGGGGGACTTCATTGCAATGGATTTCATTGGACCACTGCTGGAAGACGAGGGATACAACTGCATTGTGACCTTCACAGATTGACTAAACAGTGATGTGCATATAATCACTATGCATACTGATATAACTGCAGAGGAACTTGCAGTGTTGTTTTTCAATGAGTGGTACTGTGAAAATGGGCTACCACTTGAAATAGTCTCCGACCAGGACAAGCTTTTCATTTCAAAGTTCTGGCAAGCCTTGCACAAATTGATGGGAGTTAAACTGAAAATATCAATGGTGTACCACCCACAGTCTGATGGTGCAAGTGAACTGTCAAACAAGACATAAATCAGTGTCTGCATTATCATGTGGAACACAATCAGTTGGGATGGTGAAGGGTGCTGCCATGGGTAAGGTTTGACATCATGAATACAATTAATGTGTTGACAGGGTTTTTGCCATTCCAACTGCGCATGGGCTGCAGCCCACATGTCATCCCACCCTTGGTTACTTCACAAGATGGAATGGTAGAAGATATCAGGGCAAGTGACATGATTGAGAGATTGCACCTGGACATGAAGGAAGCACAGGATAACATGCTGTGGGCTAAGATCTCACAAGTGCTATCTGCCAATGTTCATCATTCTAATGATTTTCTGTTTGCAAAAGGTGGTGTGTGGTATTGTCAACACTACACAGATGCTGCAAATACAAAGCAAAAGATGAGAAGTGGGTAGCCAAGTTCATGCCTCGATATGATGGTCCATACTTGGTTATGGATGCATCTCCTGAAATGTCAATGGTCATGGTAGAGTTGCTGAACAACACATGCATGTTCCCAATGTTCCACTCATCACAAGCCCTGCCATTTGTGGAGAATGATAAAGAACTTTTCCCTGGCTGGGAGCACAATCAGCCAGCACCTGTGATAATCAATAACAAGGAAGAATATTTTATTGATCAGATTCTGGATGAGCAGAAGTGAGGACATGGGAGTCAATACCTTGTGCGTTGGCGTGGTTATGGACCAGAAGAAGACCGGTGGCTGCCTGGTCAAGAACTGGAGGACTGTGAGGCCTTGGATATCTGGTCAGCATGGAAAAAGGCTGGTTGAAGTATGTAGCTTCATTTTTTTTCTGTTGCCAGCCAGTAGCCTTTCCCCACTGGGGTTTTTAATGCATCCGTGATCATGCTCTGGTTTTACTTACTGTTCATGTTGGGTCAGAAGTTTTTTTTTTTAATTTCAGGGGGGGGAGGGTGTAACAATGTTACTTATTTACACATATTTACAGTACACATCAGATCACTAGCATTGGACAGGACCTTGACCTTTCTCATCATCACTCACCATCATCATTGTCAATAGAGCTCTTTTCCTCCAAAATCTACCTTTTTGGCTTGTTCTTTCTGGTCTCAGTCTTAGTCTCAGTGGGGTCCATGTCTGGATACGACATGTACTTACAATGATCAAAGATATTTGTTGTACCACCCCAGTCCTCAAACCCATTGACCCATCATCCCCAGATCCTATCTGGGTGATTTGTGATGCTTTGGTGTTTTGGGTTGGAGCCACGTGCAGCCAGGGAAAGGAATGGCAAACTTGTTGCCCAGCTGGGTTTCTATCCAAAAAGTTTTCTGACACTCAAAGGAACTACCATACCTTTGAGCACCAGACCATAGCTGTAAGGGGACTAGGGGGGTGCCCTGTGTGTTTTTCCTATTTTCTATGTTCATCCTATATTTTTCCCCACCTCATTTCCTTCTATTCTTCATTTTCTATGATTTTTCCGGATTTTATTACTAATTTTCCCTTGCTATCATGTTTGTACATGTTGACACTTTTATATTTAGAGGCAGAGTACCCCTTCCGACACATACCCCTTGGTATGATGTCATTCGGCGGCCTTGATCCACCTATCTCCGCCTTTTTCTATTTTTAGGTTATATTTGATTTTTGTCGTCTTCACATATACTGGGCATCAGCAAGGGGATCCTTAGAGTTTTCTCTTCGGATTTCCCTTTGCTAGGTGTGTCCCCAATGCCTGTATTATGTAGTATAATTTTAACTTCAGATTTCCCTTTGCTAGAGGCTTAGGTTGCCCTTATAGTAGAAAACTCTCCCCTAAGGCCCGAAAATCGTGAACGCACTGCCCAAGATAGGCAGGTACGGACTGGACGACGCTTCCCAAAGCTCCACAGAGTCCCTACACACCGTTCCAGATACTCTCGCCTTTATTACGCCACCATTTTCGCCAAACGCGCTCCCTAGCGACATGGACGCATCAGAACGCTTCGACGTGCTTGAAAGCGACGTTTCCGGAATGCGCGCGCAAATCGACTCGCTTAAATCTACGATTGAAAACTTCGTTAGGACCCTCCAGGCTAACCCTACAACCAATAGTTCCCCCTTTACGACTCCAAGCGCACCCAACAACGACGTTTTGCCAAACATGTCCACTAAGGAACGTGCCCAGATCAAACTGTCCCCCCCCGCCGAATTTAATGGTGCACATGCGCAGGGATGTGCGTTCCTTAATTCCTGTGAGTTATACATTAGTCTCCAGTCGCATCAATTCGTCGATGAGGCTGCAAAAATTTATTGGGCCTTCACATACATGAAATCTGAATGCGCCTATCTCTATGTGGACTGTATCCTATGTCAAACTAAAGAACTCGGTTCTCTACCTTTCTCCACTTGGGGTGACTTTCGAGCTGAGTTTGTACGCCACTTCTGCCCCCTCAATGAATGCCACCGAGCAGTGACACAACTTGAGTCATCCGCTTACCACCAGGGACGTCGATCCGTGGACGACTATATTGATGAGTTCAAGGATTTGGTGGACATGGCAGGATATGGGAGTGGGTTGCCAGTGGTGGTGAAGTTCCGACGGGGGCTCAACCAAGAAATTCAGGACCAGATTGCACAGATGTTGGAAGGGCGCCCAGCGGACGATGATATCCTTGCTTGGTATGAAGCTGCTTCACTCTGTGACGAGAACCGACTCACAAATGCAGCATTTAATGCTGCATTCCGTGCTCCAACTACCACTCATATGCCCTACACCTTCAATCGAAGCCTCCCCCACCCTAACCCCATTCCTGTTCATCAAACTCCCACACCAGCTGTCAATGTCCCAGTACCAATGGATGTTGATGCAGCCCACAGCCGTGCACGTAAGTTGGATCTCTGCTACCATTGTGGGGAACCTGGACACAGGGCTGGAGCGTGTCCCCATCATCAGGATATCCGCATGCTCACCCCCGAGGGACGAGACGAACTCCTGCAAGATTTGTTGGCGCTTGTAGATGTTGAGGAAGCGAAGGATCAAGTTGCAGAGGAGATTAAGTTGGAAGTTGTAGAGGAGCAGGATTTTCCTATTCGCAGCGAGTGAATCGTATGCCCTCACTGCCTGTCCATAACCACTTTGAAGTCTTGTCAGTTGAATCCCTGGAGAATGAATCCATTTCTGTGACTGCTCCCCTCTCTGACCCTTCGAAGTTGGCTAAAGACGTACCTGCTCTCCCCATCTCTCCTTCTACTCCACGTCCCAAAATTAAATCATGGGAGCGTAAACTACCACGCAAGTATATTGTGGCATCCACTCCCTCTGCACATTCCTTAAACCTAGCCATCGAACTGCAGACGACCAACACTGGACAGATACTCGGTGTCTCTGCGCTCCTGGACTCTGGTGCGACTGGTCTCTTCATCAATTCCCATCTGGTACAACAACATCGCCTAAATACTCGCTCACTCTCATGTCCGATACCTGTATATAACGTGGATGGATCCCCAAATGAAGCTGGTGCCATCCGAGAGGTTGCAGACCTGGTTCTCCGTTACAAAGATCATAGTGAGTGTGCCCTTTTTGCTGTCACTCAATTAGGAAAGCAAAAGGTGATTTTGGGATATCCATGGCTTCGAGACCATAACCCAGAGGTTGACTGGCATACTGGGGAGGTTACCATGAGCCAATGTCCATCCCGCTGTCAGACGTGTTTCACAGAAGCCAGGCAAGAACGTCATGGACAGAAGGCGGCAATATGACGTACTCAGAAGTGTTGTGCTGGACCCCTGCCTATACCTGAAGTGGAATTGGAAGGGGTTCCTGATCTAATGCCGGACTCAGATGATGATGATGAGGACCCAGAGGAAGTGGAGGAGGGTGATCAGATCTTCTACACTGTGATTCACTCATCACATGAGGTGTGTGCCACATCGAACATATCCCAACGCCTCGCTGAGGCCTTCCACAAAAACAACGCTGCTAAATCCTCTACTAACTCCTTACTCCCTCATCTCCATGAGTTTGAAGACGTGTTCTCCAAGGAGTCATTCGACTCTCTTCCTGCGTGCAAGCCATGGGATCATGTGATCGAACTCACCCCCGGCGCAACCCCTTCATCCTGCAAGGTCTATCCTCTCTCTCCGGAAGAACAACGGCAGCTTGACCAGTTCATTGACGAGCACCTGGCCTCTGGACGTATTCAACCATCAAAGTCACCCATGGCCTCTCCCTTTTTCTTTGTCAAGAAGAAGGATGGCTCACTTTGACCAGTTCAAGACTACAGAAGGCTCAACAACATCACGGTCAAAAATCACTACCCACTACCCCTCATCTCCGAACTCGTAAACCAGCTCCATGGAGCCCGATACTTCACCAAGCTCGATGTCCGTTGGGGCTATAATAATGTCAGGATAAAGGAGGGAGATGAGTGGAAGGCAGCCTTTCGTACCAACCGTGGTCTTTTTGAACCGCTTGTCATGTTCTTTGGCCTTCCTAATAGCCCTGCCACCTTTCAGACCATGATGAATGACATCTTCCACGACCTCATCCTTGAAGGCATTGTCTGCATCTATCTCGATGACATCCTCATCTTCACTCACACGGTTGAAGAGCACCGTTGCATCACGCACCTCGTCCTAGAGCGACTTCGACGGTACAAACTCTACCTTCGTCAGGACAAATGCAAGTTCGAAAGGACCAAGATCGAGTACCTTGGCCTGATTATCTCAGAGGTTCAAGTGGAGATGGATCCTATCAAGGTAAACAGGGTCACAGCTTGGCCAACACCCACGAACAAGAAGGAGGTGCAGTCTTTCCTGGGCTTCATCAATTTCTATCGGTGTTTTATCAAGGATTTCTCACATCATGCATGACCACTGTTTGACTTGACAGGAAAGGAGGCATGGAGGTGGGATAATGCACAACAGGAGGCGTTCGAAAAGCTTAAGGAGATGGTCACTTCCGCTCTGATCCTTACCTTTGCTGACGATTCGCGTCCTTTTCGTGTAGAAGCCGACAGTTCTGACTTTGCGACGGGTGCCGTCTTGTCTCAGCAGTCTCCGGAGGACCAGAAGTGGCATCCTGTTGCATTCTACTCCAAAAGCCTTAGTGCTGTAGAGCGAAACTACGAGATCCATGACAAGGAGATGTTGGCGATAATGCATGCACTTGAGGAGTGGCGACACTTCCTCGAGGGTGCCCAACACAAGGTGGAAATTTGGACAGATCACAAGAATCTCGAGTACTTCATGACAGCCAAGAAATTGAACCGTCATCAAGCTCGTTGGTCCCTGTATCTATCTAGATTTGACTTCTCCTTGCACCACCGTCCGGGTCGCAGCATGGGGAAGACCGATGCCCTATCCCGACATGCAGACCATGGGGATGGCAGTGGTGACAACCAAAACATTGTGCTGTTGCAGCCAGACCTGTTCACCATTCGGGCACTGGAAGGCATCGCACCCCAGGGCAAGGAGCGGGACATCCTACGTGACATTCGTCGCGCAAACCATAGCAGTTTACATGAGGATGTTGTCACCCGAGCTGTTAAAGAACTGAGGAAGGGATCAACCCTTTCCTTATGTGCAGCAGAGTGGGCTGAAAAGGAGGACCTGTTGTATTTCAGGGATCGCATCTATGTTCCCAATGACCCAGACCTTCGCCGGCGCATCATATCCCAACACCATGACTCACAGATTGCTGGCCACCCTGGACACTGGAAGACCTTGGAGCTCACCTCACGGAACTATTGGTGGCCACAAATGTCATGGCTCATTGGTCAGTATTGTTGCACTTGTGACCTTTGCTTACACACCAAGGTTCCTCATCGCAAGCCTATTGGTGAGCTACACCCTCTTCCTGTTCCAGCGAGTCGTTGGGATGTTGTCAGTGTCGACTTTGTGGTGGAATTGCCAGAGTCAAACAGGTTTGATGCAGTGATGTGCACAGTTGACTCAGTGGGAAAACGTGCTCACTTCATTCCCACTCATACCACTGTCAGTGCCCTAGGTGCTGCTCAACTCTACCTCCACCACGTGTGGAAATTACATGGACTTCCTGGTGCCTTCCTCTCAGATCGTGGCCCTCAGTTCATGGCAGAGTTCACTCGTGAGCTGTACCGACTCCTGGGGATCAAACTCCTCGCTTCAACCGCTTATCACCCACAAACTGATGGCCAGATGGAGCGAGTCAACCAGGAACTGGAGCAGTACATCCGCCTCTTTGTCAATGAACGCCAGGACGATTGGGATGATCTCCTTCCTTTGGCCAAGTTCGGATACAACAACCATGTCCATGCTTCCACTCAACAGACCCCTTTCCTCTTAGACACTGGACAACATCCACGCATGGGATTTGAACCTCGCCAAACTCCCTCACACATCGAGATGGTGAATGAGTTCACAGAATGCATGAGGGATAGCTTGGAGGAGGCAAGGGCAGCCTTAGCAAAGGCGAAGGATGACATGGCACAATTTTACAACCAACGCCACTCCCCAACCCCTCAGTACAAGGTTGGTGATCAAGTTTATCTTGACTCCAGTGACATCTCCACTACACGTCCATCCAAGAAACTCGCTCATCGCTTCTTGGGACCTTTCCCCATTGTCAAGTGCATTGGAACGCATGCCTATCGTCTACGCCTCCCAGCCTCCATGTCCAGACTCCATCCCATCTTCCATGTCGTCAAATTGCTTCCAGCTCCCCCAGATCCGTTCCCGGGACGCCATTCACACCCACCACCACCACCTACAGTGATCGAGGGAGAACCCCAATACGAAGTCGAGTCAATCTTGGACAGCCGTTTGCGTTGAGGAAAACTCCAGTATTTGGTACATTGGAAGGGTTATGGGTATGAGGAGAACTCATGGGTCAAAGAGTCTGACATAAATGCCCCTCAGTTAATCAAGGAATTCCACCGACAGCACACTGCTGCACCGTGTCGCATTCAAGTCACAGACTTTGGTCGTATGCGATTTCGAATGCATCGGGGTGATGCATCTTAGAGAGGGGGTGATGTAAGGGGACTAGGGGGGTGCCCTGTGTGTTTTTCCTATTTTTTATGTTCATCCTATATTTTTCCCCACCTCATTTCCTTCTATTCTTCATTTTCTATGATTTTTCCGGATTTTATTACTAATTTTCCCTTGCTATCATGTTTGTACATGTTGACACTTTTATATTTAGAGGCGGAGTACCCCTTCCGACACATACCCCTTGGTATGATGTCATTCGGCGGCCTTGATCTGCCTATCTCCGCCTTTTTCTATTTTTAGGTTATATTTGATTTTTGTCGTCTTCACATATACTGGGCATCAGCAAGGGGATCCTTAGAGTTTTCTCTTCGGATTTCCCTTTGCTAGGTGTGTCCCCAATGCCTGTATTATGTAGTATAATTTTAACTTCAGATTTCCCTTTGCTAGAGGCTTAGGTTGCCCTTATAATAGCTATCCTTGAGGGGCTGCTCAAGTGGGAGGATAAACTGATCTCTGGTGCATAGCTCTTCCTCCATCACTCCCCACCTCTACATGCATCCATTTACAAGATGTTCATACCAAAAAAGAATGGTTAAGTAATTCACCTAATGCTTAGGGGAGGGTGTATATATACTATATATAATGTAAAATACAAATTTTCGAAAGGATCCGTTGAGGCATTGTGGAAATATAGTGGGACAAGCTTTTTAGGTAAACTAGGAGGAAGGGGTGCATACCAAAAAGGAACGGTTACATCATTCAACTAATGCTTAGGGGAGGGCGTATATATACTATATATAATGTAAAATACAAATTTGCGAAAGGATCCATTGACGAATTGTGGAAATATGGTGCAATGGGTTTCTTAGGTAAACTTGAGGTAAACTAGGAGGAAGGGGTGCATACAAAAAAGGAACGGTTGGGTTATTCAGCTAATCCTTTGGGGAGAGTGTAGATATACTATATGCAATGTAGAATACCAAGCTTCAAGGGGAATAAATAGCTAATTATTGAGATAGAGCAAAACAACCTTTGGCCCAACCTCAAGCACAAAATCCCTCATATCTTTGCAAATACTCTACCATGTAGGCTAAATATTGGATCATTTGGAAGTGGAAATAAAGCTGAATCCAAAACCCATTGAAACCCGCAACACCATGCAATGGGTTGCGGTGTGCTACAGGTTTGATTTTTTGGATACCGTACCTGTACCTGTGTACACCGTCACGTGAATACCGCGGGTATTCCCGTACCCGTGATATACACTAGTCACCGAATCATCAACAGCAGGAGGTGGTGGAGACTGTAAGTGTCCTTCACTTGGTGTCAGTGGGGGCAACGATGGGGACACCGGGCACTGATGGGCGTCGGGTGCAGCAAGCACTTGTTTCGCGTGGTCGGCAGCTGGAACAGCAAGGTCTAAACAGCAGTTCTAGCATGGCATGTTGAGAAAACTCCTGCCACAGCAATTATCGGCAGATCAGCGAACCTCATTAAGCAATGTCTAAAAAAAGTGTAAGCACACACTATGTTACGGGCATGCACTTCACTATGCCAAGAGTCCGAAAAGTCCTGTCCGTGATAATGTCCGAGGATGTCATCCGAGGCATGCAGTAAATAAGTGTAAATAAGTGACATCGTTACACATTTATCTTTATCGGGCAACCTGTATCATGCCAAGATGATGACCAAAACAGGACAGATGAAAAATATCAAATGGATATCGATATGACCAGGTGAGTAACCACATTGAAGAAGTCTTTATCCATGCACTAGAGGGAAACTACCAAAGCAGAGGAATCCTTCATTTTAAGGCAATGCCAGGCTAGTGCAGATATCAAGCAGGTAACGAGTAACCACATTAAAGAAGTGCACAGGGAATCTTTGACCCAAGCTATCTACCTGATATTCAAGACCACGTCAAATAAGTAGTACAAAAACGCTACGCTGGTGTTGACCAGCTACAAGCTGACAACTAGTTATCGATACAATGAATAAAAGTTCAGGAGAGGAGGTTGAGCTCCAACATAATAACGGATTTCAATATTCAATGGCCATAGTCATATCTGCGACAAGACGATTTTAACGCGGTTGAACACGAATGAAAAGGGATTGACACAAACTTCTTGTAAAAAGTTTCCGAGTCAGATGGAACCGTCTGTTGTGGCTCATGAGTTCAATCAAACAGGATGAAAACCAGACGAACTTCGTCTCGTCTTGCTCCTCGTCTTTTCATACCTTGGTTTTCCAGTTGACGACGGTGATCTCTGTCTTCTTTGAGCCACTGTAAGGCAACATTGTACAAGGTTGTTGACGTTGAGAATTTCATGGCAAGGGAAGAAGTTGGGATGATCGGCCAAGCTGAGGGCGATGTAACAAATGATCCAGAACGCATGTGGGCGATATGGGTTGGGAAGTTATTTAAGCCATCAAAAATATGTGTTGCATCTATATCTACATTAGCATGGTTTACCATGACGGGGGGGATCTCACATAGGATGGTTGCTCCTCTTGTTTCACTATCACGCTTGAGAAAATTGAGCAGATCGTCACGCACGAGAACATCCAAGTCGACGGTGACCTGGAAAGAGCGGATTATGCATCGGTGCTGCTGAGCATGTGGCGGAAAATATCGACCTCGTCAAGCAACAGTACATCCCATGGAACCATTAAGCCAAAACATAGTTGGACACGACGTCTCTCCCCGTCAGAAATTGCATGCATGCGCCAATCTAAATCAACGTCCAGGATATCAAGGAGGATATCTCTCCTCTCCTTGTGTCTATAACCGCCGACTGAGTCCAAGAATGCTGAGACTAAGATATCGCCTCGGACAACAGGGTTCATCGCCCTGGGTCACTATGATTTAAGGGGTGAGCGGTTGGGGGCACGGTAGATACGAACCATTCTGTTCCTAGAAAGGTGACCCCAGGAGGAGAGTCACGAAACACGTCAAGACTGTGGACCCTGATATCAGCGCCGTGTGTCGTTACCAGCCTTTTCCCGGCCAAGATTTGCAACAAAGTAGACTTCCCAGCTGGGAAGCTGTGTCAACAAGGCCTGTAGGATAAACGGTTTGGGCCGACCTCCATTAGCACCAACAAGGATTGTCCGTGAGCCTTGTGGGAGATGTAGATTGATGTCTAGAAGCGAAGGCTGGGCTGCCGTCGAGTGCGAATAAGTTAAGTTTGAAACCGAAACTGCCATGTCCATGATATGTAGAAGTGGCGGAAGCTATGCAAATTGGTGTGATAAGCAACTTTCCCACGAACTGGTCGCTCCGCCCTCTTTCAAATTCCTCATCTCCAGCACAACCAGCACCGTTTTCACTTGGTGATTCCCGTCTTTCTTCTATCTAACTAGTATCCACACTCTTTCTTTTTTTTTCTTATGAGGCTTGACGTTCTTCTCTCTCGATGTGTTTCTTGCTCTCCCCCCGCTTGCAACTGCGCTTCCAATCAGGATTGTATTCAGATAAATGGGTTTGCTCTCTCTGGCACATCTAATTCTATAGGCTTCTCATCTGCTCCTCATTAGGGACTGCAACACTTGTGGTCAGACAAGATGTGTGGACAGGAATGTCCCGGGCACCAAGACCTCTAGTGGCATTAGTAAGGGCGCGACTGCCGGTGCTATCGTGGGCGCGCTGCTTTTTCTCGCCATGGTCGTTGCGTTGCTCATTTGGTATCGTCGAAAAATGCGTCCTCGAAATAGCATTGCTGCTCAACGTGAAGGCAAAAAGGATATTCCTGCCCCAGCCGAAACTGTGCTCAATAGACCCGACCCCATCGAAAAATCTCCGACAGAACTCAATACTGTCCGAGTATATCCAGTCTCATCCAATACAACCATTGATCTCGACCCAGAGTCTCAGCGTACATCGCCCAACAATTCTCATCATAACCCCACAAATGTCAATCCCTTCGATGATGGGACCTCTATACAAACAGCTGGCACGGAAGGCACCAACGTTATACCCATTACCCTTGTATCTCCTGATACAGATCGACCTCCGTCGGAAGCGAGCGATTCGACGTTCCCCGTCCGTCCCGTTCGATCCCCAGACCTGAATTTGGATCATGTCAACATTTCCGGCGACTCCGTCCGTGGAACTGCTCCTTATGCTGTCTCACAGCGTTCAGGCGTCTCTGGGGTATCGACTAGGAATTCATTTATGTCCAACGCGAGTTTCTCTAGCGATTTCCTAAATGAGGCTCCCATGATCATCACGCCCCACAAGGGTGCTGTTCGACAGGTTTTGGGGGTTGTGAAGGCTGAAGTCATTAAAGCGCCCGGATCGCTCTCCCCTAGTAATAGCGCGGATGGGTTGAAACCACTATCTCTGGCCTCACGCCCTTCTGTTGGCTCCCCGCTGGCGTCCACATCATTTGGACCTGCGGACATTGTCAAAGAAGTAGATGAGCCTCAGCTTACTGATCCTTTCTGTGACGAGGCATCGGTTGGTGGGAATCGTAATACATCTCCGGCGGCTTCGGTGACAACGTTTGGTCACTCATCAACGGGTGCCGTTCACGATTCTCATTCATCAAATTGGGTGGCTGAGACTCCAAATCTACCTTGGTCACGTTCCAATGATAGCCGTCCATCTAGTATGAGCACTCAGAGCGGTTCTGTCGTCGATATTACCAGCGCCAAAAGGGTGAATGTTGGATTAAGTCTGAATAGACTGCACAGTTCAGAGGTCAACTATGAGGGCACCCCTCGTTCCTCGCACAGAACGACAGTAGGCAGACTAATCAGCCCTCCCTTGACGGTATCGGAGACGGAGACATTACATGAACAGCAACAACGAGCACTCGCTCATGCTCACGCCCGGGCCCAGGCCCAAGGCGTAGTAGACCAGAGTAAAAGACTCTCCGGTTCCTCTGTCTTGTCTGGCACGTCCACACGTGCTGATTCAATCCTTGAATCTTTCCCTTTCGTACCCCCTTCTCCCATCTCCAACAGACCTGTACGGTCGCCTCCCGTATCTCCTTTAGGGCAACAGTCTTTCAGTAGTCCTATCTTACCTTCGGGCCAACATACGATAAACGTTTCTCCACCTACACCGCATATTCAGCAAGTCTTCACTGAGAATACCAAGGACTTTGCTGATGCAGCACTCCCCCCACCTCCTGACCGCCGCATGCTTGGCTTGTCGACTGCCTCTCAACTATCAACGTCGTCTTCGGGCTTAGGCTCCTTCCCCTTCCAGATTGATTCTGGATCTGGCATAGAGGGTGCCGGCGCTCCTAGTGCGTTCAATGGGCGGCAGCGGGCTAGCTTGGATACCCTCGCTCTCACGAGCGACTTGTCTTCCTATCCGCTTGGGTTTGATCGCGAAAGTGTTCAAGTGTCTCCCAAATCCTAGAGATATATTTATTCGGAGTTGGTGATATCTTAGTTCTGATTTCTTACTTGTTTCTGTTTTAGCTACCCGCAGGTCGATTAGCATCTGTATCGCGTGTCATGATGCACAAAGTATTTATATTCTTTCCTTCCACTTACTTACGAGGTTCTTTTTATTTTTTTAGTTTCTTTGTATTTTCTTTCTGCTATACCATGGACATGGGATTACTGGTTGTTTATCGAGGGTGTACTTAAAAATTATATATACCATATACACTGCGTATCTTTCCACTTTACTGAGTGTTATCAGTGCCTTGTAAGTGCGACAAATAACCAGTTAACATTGTTCCCGAAATGCCTTATGTAATCGCATATGTTCTTGAACAGCTTTCCTCACTTAAGCGTTAAGATGGATAATCAAATCCAACAGCTTGTGGAAATGGTATGATATTCGTACATCCCGCGCGCTTATATTCGACTCATGCTGTATCCTTCGAGGGCGCAACACCTGCTCAAGCTCGAGCTGCTCTCAGACAGTGCAAAGATGTTATGGAAGCGGCCGAACTGTTTTTCGAAGGAAAGTTTGACGATGTGAAAGATGGGGACGACGTGCAGATGGCATCCAGCAGCGATACTAAGCGACGGGATAGACCTACAGTACGCCTTGCGCGATCTACGATGCGTGGCTTATGCACAGGTCTTATGAAATGTAGACCCCAGAAGATGATGGTGAAATGGGCTCCGATGATGAAAAAGAGGAGCATGAGGACGAAGACGAGGATGGTATGTAAATACAAATCCTCAACATGACATAGCGCTCAACACATCTACTCCAGGAGCTGACTACATGGACTACGATTCTGACTATGAAACAAAAGCGGACGGTGGTACGGGTGTTACAGATGTGGATCCATACTCTGGTTTGAATCTTTTAATCCTTGGCCAATTTGCGGAGCTCATACTTCATTCCAGGCATATTTTTTTCCAAAGATCGGAGGGAAGAAGTGATAGAAGTGGAAGAAGAATCTGAAGTCATTCATGTCCCTGGCGTCACTGAGCAAGTGAAGCTCATGACCCAAGGACAGTGGATGAAAGGTTGTCCTGAAGGCGGAGAGCAGAGCTTCTTGTTCGGCCTATATTCACAACTAAGTGAAGGCCAATGCACATGTCCCCATTCATGCGGTGGCTCAGTGACACGAAAAAAAAGTGACCTCTTTGCCATATATGTGAGTGAATGACATCTTTACGTTGACTGACTGTTGACAGTGTCTCGGGAAGTCCGAATTTTCGATATACATTGCACAGTTGCGGAATATCGTACATCAGACCTGCTCACGCTGTCATTCCGGATTTTGTTTCGCGTGTGGGGAACCCATATCGGCAGCTAAAACCAAGCGCCCCACTGCCGTCAAGGCTGACGATCCCCTGTTCCATTGCTCTAACCTACAAGGTGTCATTCTTGGTATTGGTCTCTTCATGCTCGAACAGCTATTTTCGGAGACCCAAGAACAAGCCCAAGACTTTCTAGAGAGCAAAGATCATAAAGTCAGAAGTTCTAAGCGTAGGAAAACTGACTCGACTCCTGACCTCGACGACGACGATACCGTCTACTACGCCAGCATTCAAGGTGGCAAGAAAAGAGGAGGTACTGGTTACGCGGGTGAACAGAAAGAGGATGTAAGTTTTGATATGGCATACGTGTACGGCAAGTGCTTAATACCTATAGACTTCCGGACAAATAGAAGCACAAGCAGCCCAGCATGCCAAGGATGAGAAAATAGCAAAACTTCTTTCTGAAATACGTGTCTACCTTCCAAACCTTCATCGTGAAGGGGGCGGGCAAACAAGCGACTACTTGGTACACCCGACTGCCTTAGCACACCTTCGAAGGCGTTTCAACTATATCTGTAGCACTCTGTTGAGAAACGATTCCTTGGCGGATATGTCAGACAGGGCCGTCCTGTATTTTGAGTTGCTGGAATGGCTTGAGGTAGGGTCAGACTTGTGTGTCGTAATATTCTCATTTATCGGCACGTTCTCCCCAGACGATTTCAAATCACGAGGCGCTTGCCAGTATGATGGCAATGCCAATCATGGTTGTAGTTGGAGTTAAAACAGTCGTAACAAAGAGGTCTACTGGAAATCCTAATCGTGCCATACGCGAAAGGACGATAATCTACGAAGGAAGTTCGGGCCCTCGAGAATTGCTAGAGGCCATCTCTATTCAAGCACAAGCCGCCTTGAAAGGCTTAGAAGGTGTCAAATCTCCCGACACACCCTCAGAGGAGCTCACGGAAGAACAAAAGCGTATGACGGTTGTCATGAAGGGGAAATCGAAGGAACAAGCTGTTGAAATCTCTGATGAAAATCAGAGACTGCTGGGTTTCTGCCATCGTATCTTGGCAACTGCGAACGCGATCGATCGGTCTTTACGTGACACTAAGGGGGATGCTTTCGTTGATCGGCTACACGCCTCATTACCCAAGATCTCCACTTCCTCCTCCCCTCACATTCACGTAGAAGCGGGAACTACAGAAACGAGTGCGCGGAACGCCTACTTGGAGTGGGCAACCAGAGTGAGATTTGAGTATTGCGATTTAATCATCCCGGCCTCGGATAAGGATAGCTCACGTGAAGAGGAGGATTACTCGCCACACTTCAAATTTTATTATAATAACGAAGCTCGTATGTTGGCTCACTCTGATATTCCAAAGCGTTCGCTTGCCATCGCTAAAGAGGTGTGTAGTTTCCTGGCGGCGTCCTCTCTCGATGTTTACCTACACTTCCATAGCTCGCGATTCTCACCACAAACTTGCCTGTGGCTTGGGACTCCTCAATTTTCCTGCGTGTGGATGAGACGCGTGTAGACGTGATTAAAGCCCTTATTACAGGACCTGAAGGAACACCGTACGTTCTGGATACCTCTATGTTTGTCATTTGTTCTCATATAAGTCCTAGTTATTACAATGGCTGGTATGATTGTTCTGCTTGTGTTGGCATTTTTATCTATGTTTCCTGCAGTTATCTATTTGACATATTCCTGGGTCCGAGTTATAACCAATTACCACCCAGCGTCAAGTATATGACAGTGAGTAGTGTATTTTGTATTTGGCGTCGGCAAGCTTCATTACTCTTCAGACAAATGGAGGAAAATACCGTTTCAATCCTAATCTTTATGCTGTAAGGCAAATTTACTGATGAATGTGGTGAATCAACATCAGTCTATCCTTCATTCAGGATGGCAAAGTGTGCCTTTCTTTACTAGGAACATGGTCGGGTCCTGGCTGGGTCTCAGGAAAATCCACTTTACTTCAAGTTTGTTTCCTAAATTGTAGAAATGGGGCAGACCTAACATAATACGCAGGTTCTGATCTCAATACAGTCCATGATTTTATGCGACGAGCCCTACCTTAACGAGCCTGGGTGGGCTTCAAGTGCTGGTACTCCTGCATCCCATGCTTGTAAGTCTACATTCTACTACCCGTCATCTGCTGACATTTTGTAGATTCTGCTAATGTCCGCCGAATGGTGGTAAGGACAGCTGTATGGTTTGGTATCCTTCTCAACCTTGGATATATCTCACGAAACAGCTATTTAGATGCTTGGCAACCTGAAGAATCCTCCAGAGCCGTTCGGCGACATAATTCGAACCCACTTTCGTCTTAAGGCGCGATCCATTAAAGTGCAGCTGGACGACTGGCTGAGTAAGGACGATGGAAAATTTACTCAGTCTGATGGCGCATATAACGGTGGGGCGGGGGGTGGAAGTGGCAATGGATTCCAGAAAGATGTGGATGAAATGAAGGCCATTCTCACTCAGCTTGACGCAGGAACGTCGTGATTCCTGGCTACTCCGGTTCGTCTTGCACACCATTTTCTTTTCACGGCCTAAGTGGAAAGACGACTATTCATACATAGCAAATAAATTCACTATACTAATTCCCCGTTTGCTGCACTTTGCACAGTTGCTATGCTGTGTCGACCCGCTTTTTTCCACACCAATAACTCCAGTGTCCATGCATCGGCAAGTCCGCCACTCAAGCTGCCCAGCAGTTTCTAATCTCAGACTTGGTAGAATCAATGTTTAGTTACATTAGATGCTATATCTAACATATCTAAGGAAACGGGCAGGGTCAACATTTGTGCGGGTCTAACAATTCTGACTAACATAAGTACTCTATTCTCTTTCCTGGGTATTACTACATACATTGGGAGAGAGGTTTCTACCCAGCGCCAGTGATCCAAATCCCATAAGTGGTTCCAGTTCACAATATTGATGTGAACTGTACTGTCCAGAATTCCAGTTGCTGCCAGTGTTACCCCCCATGCAACACACTGGGAGCGGATGGGGACGAGGAAGTTACAGTTGTCAAAGCTTCGATGAAATTTTATCATCCGCCACAGCTTTACCACCTAACCTCCTTTCCCATTCTTCTCGAGCCATTCTACGGAGCTCCGTCTTCAGAATCTTTCCTGATGGAGTGCGTTCTAGGAACCGGGGTCACTGCGATATCATAAGGTGTGTTTCCGAGTCCACTCACCAAATGGAGTATTTTGTATCAAAATCATGACAGGTATTGCGAACTTTGGAAGTCTGGTTGGTCACAGTGAGTGGTATGTTAACCAAGAACATAAAATGTCACCTTGAGGCTGCAATTGAGATGAGTGACGCTTCGGTTACCCGATCACGGAATTCTGGCTTTAGCGAAACAACAGCAGCTACTATCTCGCCTAATCGCTTGTGCGGTATTCCAACAGCACCAACTTCCAAAACGCCCTCAGCCGCATAAAGAGCATTCTCGACCGAAACCGAATCCTGATTTAGATTCTAGATTTCATAGGCCGATGCAGCATTATTAGATCTAGTGCTTACAACATTTTCTCCGCCACGGATGATGATATCTTTGACTATGTTCCATTTCAGTATGAGAAATAGTGCAAAATGGCATTGCTTACTCCTATCCCAAATGTAAAGGAATCCTTCCTTGTCAAGCATGCCCAGATCACCCGTTCGAAACCAACCATCTTTCGTCACCGCCTGAAAAAAATGGTGAGCGAGGGTTATTGCACACTATGTAGAAGGATACCTTGTCAGTGGCAACTGAAAAGATCATTAGCATATATATTTATCCTGAAGCAAAACTGAACAACCTGGATCACACCAGTACTCCTTCATTATATTGGGCCCTCTCACCCACACCTCTCCTATCACCCCCGTGGGTGCGGATGTATTTCCTGTCATAATAACGAGGTCGTTAACAGGTGTGGGTAGGCCACTGTATTTAAAGCATATTGAGCACCGCCCTTTTAACATAAAATTGATAACACACCATGTTGTTGGGCGCAAAGTGTAGTCTTCTCCGGCTATGACACATTTCATTAAAGTCATCATCATCGCAAATGACTGTATGAAAGCGACTGACCTACGGCCACGGCAATACTATTTGTTTCCGTCAAACCATACCCTTGGCTCCTTCATAGTTGGATCAATTAAGAGATATAAGGTCAAGAACATATGCATACAGTATTGCGCTAGGAAAGACCTGCCCTGCCTTCTTTGGAAGTATATCTGGGGCCGGCGCGCCTCCAAACGACAGAGTCTCAAGAGGATATCCAGCAATAGAGGTTTCCATAAGATCTAACGCCATAGAAGGAACACTTCGCGTGGAGGATGAGCTTACAAGCTGTGGACAAGCGCTAGGAACAGCTCACCCTCCAGCCAGTGTGATATTTTCATGTCTAATCAACCTGATAACCGATGAGCATGATTTCAGTCACGACATAAATATGACAACCTGGCGGCTTCGGAAAGTCAGAAAGAAAGATGAGAATATCGAATGCCAAATTAGATGCCTTCTTCGGGGACCCATTTTCGCATCAGCACAATCTTCATACCCGTCATTGAAGCCATCATCTATGTTTGAAAATGTACATGACAATTTTGACAAGTGATCTGATGACATACCGCTAAACTTGTAGAACCTGTAACATGGAAAAGTGGAACGGAAATTAACATCCCTTTCTGTGGGCCTGACGACTCCGTTGGTATCATTTCTCCTCGTCTCAGATTTGCCCTAAAACCTCCAACGCAAACCTGTGCATGGGTTACAAAGGACATAAGGTTACGAAATTCAGAACGTACATTAAAGACATTTGTCAGGTACATTCGTTGGGTACTCAGAACCCCTTTTGGAAGACCAGTAGTACCTACAGAAGAAAAAATAAGGGTAAGCATGTTGAAGATGCGTAGGCTTACCCGACGTAAATATTATCGTCGCATTGTCTTCTGGGAGGATGGCAGGACCACGTTCAGTGATTTCATCATCAGCACCATTGAAATGCCCCACAGCAGAGTCCCAGCTCTGCATGCCGCCCCATTCCCCTTTGCCTTCGTGGCACTCCATGACCAAGAATGCAACCGCTCCAGTATCAGTAAGCTTCTTTGTTGCCATCTCCAAAAGGTCCGCGCGCTCCGGATCCAAGATTATCAGTTTACACTGTGTATGGGACAGGCAATGTTGCAAAACATCAGGGGGAAGCCAGCTTCAGAGGTGCATGAGAAATAGTGGTCTACGTCCAAACCAAGATGGACTCACGCATTGACAAGTACGGAAACAGCGCCAACAAGATCTGAGAAAGGACTTAACGAGCTGATTTTTCAAGAAAATGAAATCAACTGACGACAAGCCCAGAAAGCGACAAGATACTCGGGGTAGTTTCGAGAACATATCCCGACTCTGTCCCCTGCCATACATGACGTCAAGTATCTGAAGGCCCAGAGAAATATTGGAGACCGACCCTTTTGAATTCCATAGATTGCACGGTACATACCAGCAGCTTGAACGGATCGTTGGAATACATCACGAAAAGAAAGCCGTTGTTGTTCGAAGACAACATAGGTCGCTTCAGAGTACTGTTGCGACGACCAAATCCAGAACTCGCGTATTGAAGGCCAAAGATTCTTGTAGACGCGTTGGATTCTGCCATCAATTAGACACGTTTCCAATTCGTGAAGAGCTCCTGGAGCGCAAAGAAGTTCGTCGGCTGGAATAACGATCAGTTTCAACGACCTGAAAGCAACCTCAGGTTGTATACCCACTCTGGGCGAGTGTACGCTGTGGATTCCATTGCGACATTTCCCTGTCCCGGGAAATGCACCAGCGGATAAAAGCAGATTGATAGAGATGGAGACGCCGCTCTCATGGCGGAAGACTTTACTTATAGGTAAGTGGGAGAGAACTTGATTGCTGCTTAGACTACAATCCAACCAACCATGTGTTACACCTTCCGAAAATAGATCTATTTAAATAAAACGCTCTACAGCCGGAAGCTCGTGCAATGGAACGGTTGACAGAAGCTAAACAGCTAAACCCTGCAATCAGAAATTCACAAGGCGACGCTTTGCCGCAGTCGGATTCCAATGTCGATGATGATGGCAAGAATTCAGGAAAGAACAAGGGAATCTGACATCATGATGGCATTGACTGAACGAATCTCAGCAGACCATCTCTCATGTGGAGGGGCCGCAGTGCTTGGAATGAAAAACTTTGTGGACCAACCAGGGTCGACGTCAAACCAGAACTATCGGGCACGTGTCTGCTGATGGTCGTATTGCTGATTGACAAGTATATCATCCCTTGCACAAGAACTCCGGACCGTCATTTCTTTCGGATGATTTACTTGAATACTTACCAAGTCCGTTGTGGTGCGGGACGGTCCGAGATGTGTCGAAGTGTTGTACTTACTACAACATGTCAATAGGGTGTTGCCAATTTTTAGTGGGTGGCTGAATCCTGATGCAGATAGGGATGTGAGAGAAAGCATGCTAGCATTCCTTTATTAATAAATCCACAGTTTCAGAAAATATTCAATAGTATAATGATCATAGCAGTGATAGCACGTAGTGCCAGTGCTTCCGTATGCATACACTACGTCGATAACCTCCATAACTATCACCTTGACATCAAATCACAGGTCTGAGAGCACTCAGCGCGTTTTATATTTTCCCGAGACCTAGATTTGACCTAGATCGCCAAGTTAACGTTATAGGCACTTTTCGAGGCTACTATTTGGTGCTGTTTACAACAGCTTGGTCTTCAGGTAAAGTGCTTGATCGACCAGCATTATTGGACTTAGCGCTCAGCATAGGCTCTGATGAACCATCCACAAAATGGATCCTTCGAACTCAAAACCATCCAATGCCTCTCTGAGCTCCAAGTCAGGGTCTTCAGGTCCTTTCGCGTACCAAACACGCCTTCTAGAACGAACAACCTCCAGAGGAAGCGGGACCTCGCTCTCACGGAGTAATTCACAATCAGGCATGGGGATCCTTACAAATACCACAGGTACGTCAGGCTCTTCTGCGAGTCCCAGAAAGTGGGTACCTTCGCATCGTGTCGCGAATAGTTTGGATGTCGTTCGGGGTAGATGGGAGGAACGGGCCAAAGAGGCAGCTGGAGAGGACAATACCAATTTGTCACTTGGTATTGGTGAAAGTTCCAGGAGTAGGCCACCGACGACGAGAGGTATCGATTCCCTGCACGACCCGGCCAGTGTGCCGGCGGCCTTGTCTGATTTTCGACCAACCACTCCACCCACGAAGTTGTCGACGTATACTGAGCCTCAAAAAACTCGAACATACTTGAAACGCCGTACTATGCCAGTGCCCATTATCCCGTCGCCGTTATCTCCTAATACAACGGGTATAACGGTCGAGTCCGACCCTTCAGCATCTGGATCATCATCATCGGGCCTCGTACATTTACCATCGCTATCATCAAAGTCTTTGCATTCTCCCTCTAGAGCTGGCGCTTTTGAACACCATGTGGGTGTATCACCTCCAATCCAGGCCGCTCCTTCCACTCGATATCGCCGATCGAACACCTTCGATTCGGTGAACTTGACTGGCTCGTCAAGCAATAAACTCGATGAACTTACATATTCTCCGCAGAAGGCCACGTCACGTCTGTACGGTGAATCATCTGTCCCTAATATAACATCTCCATCTGTGCATCGCCGGCCAACATCTTTGTACAGCTCTGAGTCTGACAAAGACGACCGTCGTCTCTCGTCTAGTTCGATACATGCATCATTGTCGATCGACACTGCGACAAATCCGCCACGTTCACCAAATATTAACCCCTCTGTGTCTGTGATGTCTCCAACTCCTTATCGGAGCTCCTACATGTCCAACAAGAAGTCCTCTACGTACGGAGATACTCTGACCACGGGTCGTAAGCTTGGCCGGCATCTCCCCCGCATAGCAAGTGGTGATGGGGAGGAGAAGTCGGAGGCGGAGACAAGAGGGGACGAAAGACTCGATCATGAGAAGCGAGAAAGACAGACGCACCATTGGAATGTAGTTGCTCCGCTGTCGCCGGAGAAGGTTCTCAAGCATGAACTTGCGAGCGGCGGTGCCCCAAGTGCCGATGATGTTGCGGGGTTGCCTGGCCGACTACAACTGAAGGCTCCGAGTGTTCCCTCATCGCCTTTGCCATCATCCAGGTTGTTGGATGGTCTTTGGGCTGATACTCAAAGACATCTAATACATGCATATGAATATCTTTGTCACGTAGGGGAAGCTCAGCAATGGATAGAAGGGTGCCTCGGAGAAGAACTTGAGTTTGGCGTCGTGGAAATGGAAGACAGACTGCGGAACGGCGTTGTGTTAGCAAAACTGGTGCGTGCATTCCAAGGTGAAGATGCTGTGAGGAGAATTTATGAGGTCAGTGTTACCAAAATTGTTGCAATGGAGTTTTTAACTTTGCCTCATAGGCCCCGAAATTGGACTTCCGCCACTCAGATAACATTAATTACTTCTTCAATTTTGTTCGTCGGGTTGGCCTTCCTGAAGTGAGCTGTTCTTGTGGCCTCTGTCATAAGTAAATAAGTAACGTGCAATGCTGGTACATTGACAGGGCTTCATTTTCGAACTCACTGATTTATATGAGAAGAAGAATCTCCCAAAAGTTATATATTGCATCCACGCTCTCAGGTATGCTCTGTCTCTCTGTCTTGAATTTCTTCAAACGACCGATCTATTCTCAGTCATCTTCTTGCTCGGCGTGGAATGGCGGAGCGTATAGGCAATCTTTTGGGACGTCTTCAGTTTTCCGATGATCAGTTACAGAAGACCCAGAAAGGCTTAAAGGATGCGGGTGTTACGATGCCTAACTTTGGTAATGTTGGCCGTGAATTGGCGAAAGAGATCAACGAAGAACCTGAAGTCGACATAGAAACTGACGACGAGCGTGGGTATCATTCTGTGGTCTCTTAATTCCTGCCTCTTAGTATTATCCTACAGGTCGAGATCGCCTTTTGTTGGAGAATGAGGCATCGATCACTGCGCTTCAGGCTGTTTGCCGGGGTTTCCTTTCGCGCCAAGTCCAAGCTACACTCTATGGCCGCATGCAGCTAACCCAGCACCACATGTCCAGACTTCAAGCCCGGTGTCGCGGTTATTTGATTCAGAGACGATTGGAGCGACAACGCCAGGAGAGGAACAATATGATGCCATGGGTCATATCGCTTCAGTCTATTGGTCGTGCTGTAATCATCCGGAAGCAATGGCGTTTGTGGCTTCGTCAAGTGACAGAATCTGTGCCCTACATATCTAAGGTACAGGCTCAGCTTCGAGGGGTCCTCCAACGTCGTCGTTACTCCCGATTAAGAACGGCATTAAGGACTAGTAGTGCTGCCATGACACAGCTTCAGGCCATGGCACGCGCCCGCATGACGCGCAATGCTCATTTTGAGCTGACCAAAACATTCGAACGGCCTCTGATCAAGTTTGCGGTTGTTAAATTCCAGGCTCATGCTCAGGGCGCTTGTGTCCGAGCACGAGTACACCGAAAAAAAAAGCTTCTACATCACTTCATGCGGAGTTTTACTGTGTTACAGGCACATTGTAAAGGCGTCCTCATGCGAAGACAAATGCGAACACAGATGGCAAAGCTTGAAGATGTCACGCTTATCGTCGTTCGGATCCAGGCCGCTGTCCGCACATTCCTCGCCAGGAAGCGATTACTTTCACTTATTCGTGGGCTTCGCAAGGCCACTCCCATGGTGGTTGACTTCCAAGCCCGTGCTCGTGCCATTCTGATCCGCCAGCATCATCACAATATTAGTAAAGCCCTATCAGAAGCAAAAACTATCATATCAGTTGGTGGCTTCCAAGCGTTAGCTCGTGCAAAGCTTAGCCGAAACCGACATAAGGAACTAAACCGAAGCCTAGAACTCGCTGCACCTGTTGTCGTCGGTTTTCAAGCTGCAGCACGGGGGATGTTGTTGCGACGCAATTTTTACGCCTGGAGAGATCATTTGCACCGCAGTCATCCTGTTGCTACATTACTGCAAGCAATGCTCCGCGGTGTTCTGTTTCGGCGTTCTTTTAGGGCAAAAATGCAATATTATCGAGCCAATCTCACCAAAGTGATCAAGATTCAGTCGCTGTTTCGTGCGAAGGAAACACGAGAACAATACAGACAGTTGACTTTGGGCAAGAACGTTACAGTCGGGACCATCAAGAACTTCGTCCACCTTCTCGATGATTCCGAGGCTGATTTTCAAGAGGAAGTCAAGGTCGAAAGACTGAGGAAAAAAGTTGTGGAAAACATCCGAGAAAATCAGGCGTTAGAAAATGATGTCAACGATTTGGATGTGAAAATCGCTCTTGTCGTGCAGAATGTCAAGAGTTTCGAGGAGGTCATTAAAGCTAAGAGGAAACATGGAGCGGATAGCGCTGCTGCGCAAGCAGCGAGAGCCTCTCTCCTTGCTGCACATGGAGATCCTTTTTCCAAGCTCAACACTCTTGATCACACTGCGAGACGAAAGCTCGAGCTATATCAGCAGCTTTTCTATCTGCTGCAGACGCGAGGTGAATATCTGAGCCGCCTTTTTATCCACCTGTCCTCCAACGACATACCGGAGAAGAATCGACGCTTCACAGAGAGAGTTGTGTTGACGCTCTTTGGATATGGCCAAGACCGCAGAGAAGATTATCTCCTTCTAAAGTTGTTTCAGGTAAACATCCGCGTTCATTTTTATCCTAGTTCTCTCACACTTTTCAGCTTGCTATTCGTGAAGAGATCACGTCTGCATCATCCATTGATGCAATTGTGCACGGTCATCCGATGTATATTAACATCGCAGTCCATTATGTTCGTCCAAAACAAATCACGTATGCTCGTGAAGCATTCCAAGCCATTATACGAGAAGTTGTAGACTCAGATGACCTTGATCTCGAGGCGGATCCTTCCCTGGTTTGCTGCTATTCCTATCTAGTTTCGATGAAAGCTAATCTGTTCTTGGTCAGATTCATAGGGCACGCATTGATCTCGAGGAAATGAGATCTGGAATTAAGAGCTCAAAGGTGAAACACGTCAATTTCCGGGAAGCGTTAAAAGATCCAGAAACTAGGCCCATTTACATTCGCCGTAAGTTCAACAAACAGCATCTCCTTGCATTATGCTGATAGTGAGAAGATCTGCAAGTATTGCAATGGTGGACTGAGGCATTTGTCACTGCTATCAAGCAGTCGACCAAAAAGATGCCTTATGGGATGAGATATTTAGCGCGAGAGACTCTATTACATCTGCGAGTGTGTGCATTTATCCCATGGTGCAAATCAGTTTGGTAAACGAATATTTCTAGGACAAATTTCCTGGGGCTGCAGCAGAAGCATATGCCACCTGTATTGGAAGATTAGTATATTATCGATACATCAATCCCGCAATCATGTAAGAGTCGTGACGATATTCTAATGTCTTTCTGGCTACTCATCAGTGAAAACCCAGAACACCGGAAACATTTGAGATTGTGTCGAAAACCGTTGACGTTGCGGCTCGAAAGAACCTTGCACAGATTTCGAAGATACTCGCACAAATTACTAGCGGTTCCGAGTTCAATGATGATAATCCAATTTACGTTCCTATTAATGACTACGTCAGAAAAGCGATCCAAGAAATGTCGGACTGGTTGATTGAAGGTTCTTATAAGATATTGACTCGACTGGGCTGAGTTATCTAATCCTTTGCATAACAGTGGCTGACGTACCAGATGCTGAAGTTCAATTCCATGCACACGAGTTCCTTGACGCCACTGTTCAGCCCAAGCCTATTTATATATCTCCGAATGAGATATATACGATGCACGGGCTGTTGTCACAGTACCAAAACCATCTTGTACGAGTTTATCTATTGTCAACAACGACGTCTTTTCACTAAGACCCAGGGCCTTGAACATGACGACCCTTTGAAAGCGATCCTTGCTGAATTGGATGGGGTACCAAATTTGGGCACAGAAGAGTTGAAGGACGCTCGAGATACTGTCATAACACTTGAGCTGACGAACCGGTTTGCTCACGTCCGAGGTCAGCTTGATTCTGCTCAGCAAAAATAATAAGGATAATCCTGATCATATGATAGATCCGCATGCGGAGGAGAAAACCCTATGGGTACAAGCAAAGCGAGGAGTTCTTGCTATCCTTCGTGTGCAGCCCGGCCAAGACCTTGTGGAATCTCTGATGCGGCCTGTCACAGAGGAAGACGAATTTATCTGGGAGGAAATATTAGAGGCTGAAATAGAGAACGAGCAGCTCAGGCAGATACCCCGACGCCAGCCTTCCAATGTTGCTGCGGATTCAGCTTACCGCCTTGAAGATATACGGTCGTAAGTCGCGTTTTCTTATTGATCCGTGTTTCCGTCTGAATGCGATCATCAGCCTGAAGTTTGCTGCTGTCAAAGCGCTTGCAATATCAAACTTGCTCGAACTAGAAAAGCAGGGAAAGATTACTCGCGACGATGGGTTCCAAGGCATACTAAATGCAATTGCAGGGGATGTTCGTAGTAAGCACAGGAAACGGCTTCAACGACAGCAGGAGATGGAACGCATGAATGATGCTATCCTGCACTTGGCAGAGCGCAAAAAATACTTCGAAGAGCAAATCAACAGCTATCACGACTATGTTGAAGCTGCGATGAATACAATGCAACGGGGCAAAGGGTGAGTGTATCGCACCTTGCGCGCCGGTGTTAGTTGACAATGAGTAGGAAAAAGCGATTCGTTCTTCCGTTCACGAAACAATATTTTCATCTTCGAGATCTTCATAAGTCGGGCAAAACCCCTCAGTTCGGTTCCTTCCTTTATACAGCCAAATACTTGTATGACAAAGGTATCTTATTATCCATCGAAGAGTATTCACCGCGACAATTCGACAAGATTCAACTTACAATGTCCTCCAACTCCCCTGGAATATTTACATTGCTTCTCGAGTCTACCACGCTTGGTGTTCCCACTCGTATCGCATCCGAAGATGTGCGCATGGAGGACCTTCTACAGGCAAAATATGAAAAGCGCCCCTCGCTTTCACTGTTCAGCGGCAAGGTCAAAGTCAACTTTGAACTGTTTTTGTATCAGATAAACAAGAAGTACGTCAGTAAATTCCTGCTGGATTTATACTAACGGGAAATTATAGATTTTATGTATGATATATACATTCAGTATTCGCCTTCAATTTACCTATGTTCACATATCACACTGTATCTTACATAAATTCATGTCATTTCACGATCAATTCCCTCGTTCAACATAGCGAAGCAAGTCGGTGAATAACCAGTACGACAGAAACCAGAATACACGTGAAGACTCTTTAACTACAAAAATCTTATAACGTAAAACGAAAATCGGGATGACGGTCGCCAATTGGTGCGCGAGTCTTTCCCTCGTTCCATAGTCTCTGATAATTCTCGATATTGCCTTGTCGACGTCCTTCACTCCGAGCTTTGTTTTCCCATTTGCAGTAACACCTGTAGACGTGCTCAGTCTAGGTTGACTGAACAGTATTCACTTACACATTTGCCACAATAAGAATCCAGGCGAGGCACTGAAAGCCAAGGACTATGCTATGGCCCCGGATGTACTTTGGTGCTTGATCTATAATATCACAAGATAAGTAATCCATACTCTGATAGACGACGTATATTGACTTGGGGTATATACAAAGGTGGCGACGAAGCCGCTGAGAATACATCATTGTTTTATTTGCTCAAGCCTTCTGCTGGCTAAGCTACTGACCTTGCATTCGCAATTGCGAGCTGTAATGCCGTTGTCGTTGCTTTTTTGTAATGGCCACTGGTGTTGTTGGGAAGAATTGACCTGTATATATACGTCGAGATCCGTTGGTGCATAGGCATGTGGGACACATACAGAACACAAGGAACTGTTGGATATCTATGATACCCGGTCAATGAATATCTCGAACTACTTGAAAGAATTATTACTCACACGCCTACCGCCATGAAGAATACTGCTATGTATCTTGTAGAATTGGCTTTTGCAGCTATGACGATAATATATCCTGACAATATTATCATGTCAAACACAGGACTGTGGAGCAGAGGCTCACTCACCGATGATAGCCAATGGTAGGAAAATCAGGATGAATGGACCCCTCCATTTGAGGCGATCGGCGAGGATCGCAACGATTACTACAGCCAAACATCTTTAGGACAATGAATAGCAGGTCAGACTACTTATTACCTGTAAGTATCGTTGCAGGAACATAAGGTGGTACTGGACAAAGGCGATCATTGAGCTCGAGTCTTTACCATCCAAAACCGCCAACTGACCCGTGTGCAACTGCGCGGCTGACCCAGAATACCCAAGTCCAGTCATAATAGTAGGACTTGACGGGTGGTCAGTCGACAACGAGATTTTTAAATGATGAAAGTGACGAACAGAAATAATGAATAAGAATAAAGGCTAACGAGGATCGCAAAATATGCAAGCCCGGTCAGCCACGTTTGAATATCAGTGATGCCTAGTGGTATTTGTTAGATGTTAAAAAGGCGGAAAGTTTGGATCCCAGACCTCTGATCACTTCCCTCCATTCAAAATATTCCTCGTCAGCTTCCTCAGCTCCAACAGCGAGGGATTTCAAAGGACTCTCCACTCGAGCACCACTTTCCTTCTCCATGGGAGAGTCTGGCTGTGCTTCAGTAGCGGGGCCTTTCAAGTATGTCACGTCGTCCGACTGGAAGCGACGAACTGCATGATTCTTGAGTTTAGCACAGAACACAAGGCCGTCATGCTCACCGGCGAAATCTCTTTCCTCTGGAGTAAGAAACTTGGCGGATGACAGGTCAGAAGGCAGAATGAGACTGCTAACGATAGCTATGATAATTGTAGCGAGGCCTTCCAGAATCTATGAAGTGCGAAGATGAAATGTCAGGCGCAAAAGTCTGAAACAGAAGTGTTGAATAATTACAAAGATCCACCGCCAGCCAGCCATTCCGCGAACGCCATTCATCTTCAATATTGCCGTTGCGAGCAACCCTACGCCGTCTCGTCAGATAGATCTAGTAAAATGATCCTACACCACTGAACCTCCAAATGCTCCAGAAAGGGATGCTAATAGAGAAAAATATAAGTAGAAGAGCTTCCAGCCGCTAAGTTGATTTAACCATACCGGATGCGTAGAATATTCCGACACTGTGTAGCTCATGTCAATCGATCCGTTTGCCAGTAGAAAGTCGACCAAATACTGCACCGTAACTGTAGTTCATGGCGTTTGTACATTGTACTCAAGTATAAAACCTATGAAATGATCCCTTTCAATTCAGTGTAGCGAAGAAGAAACACAACACAAACAAGCCCAGGAAGCAAACCACCTTCACAAAAACCTAGAGCCATGCGTATAGCAACAAGACCTCCGAAATTATGGACCTGATGGTAAAGTGAGAAACTAAACTGGACTGCTCTTGGATAAAACACGAACCACGCCAGTCAACATCGTCATGATGCCCCATACGAGTACCAAGAAAGGAATCCAACGCTGCATGATGTATGTGAGACATCTTTGCCGAAACCATCAAAAGAGGACGTACATCAGGCTTGACCTTTTTCAAAATAATGTTCGAAGGGACTTCAACAAGTATATAGCTAGAAAGGGGGGCGTTCGATACCATGCCATACGTTTCAGCCCATACGAAGCTTACGTTACGTAGAAAACTGGAAAATTTGTTCATCAGAAAATCGTCCGATGAGTAAACAAAGTAGGGGCACCTGCAAGAGCGGTATTGAACTGAGTTCCATGAAGGTGCGTATCGCGCTCAAGACCAGCTATCCTGTCGAAAATCTTCAAGTGAAAGCGCCCGAGATGGGGAATGAATTGACCTTGCGTTTCCAATGTTACTCCTGTCAATAAAATTGGCCAACCACAGCTGATACAAACAACTTGAAGCATGCATGGCACACGGCATCCCATGATGAAGGAGACACTTACCATCGCCAGTGGGGGTAGAATATATAAATCCAGCTTCAAGAGGACCCGCTTGGTCATGGTACGACTGTATTCTTCCGGAGTCGCCATCGCCTCAAAATTTCCAAGGGACGGGAGGAGTGGAGAACGAAACAAGACATCCTTGGATCACATTTAAGCTCCAGCACAATGACAGGGGAGTATAAAATTTGTATTGGCCCCGTACACGTCAGCTGGACGGGATGGGCGGCTCCTTGGGAGTTTTTAAGAAAGAAAACGACAGAAGGTGTTAAGCTGCGGGGACGCCGGGGAGACACACACATGGTTGTATTGTAGACAGTATCCGACACATCAACTTGAAAACTCCTTCCCATCCGAGTCAAATGACATTGATTGTGGGTTTGTTCATAAGGCGGTCTGTCGTGCGGAGTCCCGAGTTCCCGTTATTATTGCAAGTTGGTGTTGATCGTTACAGAAATTCGTGACAACTCACTCAAGCGATCCCTGAACATGTCTGCACCGTCCTTCGCTCAGCTTCCACCGCCTCCACTGCCGCTCGGATGGTCGGAACATATTGGTATGCCTTTGCTCATTGGTTGCTATTCATCACTTATGCGTATCAAATTTGAGCTCCTGGTGGTCAAACGTACTACTACAATGCCGAAGCCCAGGTCTCTACGTATGTTCGACCGATACCCACGTTTCCTGTCATGCCTACTGTACAACCAGAATCGACCAAGAAGAAGGAGAAGCCCCTTCTTAAAACACGCATCCCAGGTACTGATTGGCTTCGCGTCAAGACAACCGAAGGCAATATATTCTACTCTCACAAAATCAAAAAGGAGAGTGTGTGGACCGTGCCTGACGAAATTCGGGATGCAGTCGAGCAATTTGAACGCGAAGAAGCAGAGAAACTGAAACACCACAAACAAGATCCCGTTACAGCAGCAGCAGCAGAGGCCCAGAAGGTCGAACGTGAGCTGTCGTTGGAAGTCGAAAGAGTTAAAGGAGAAGTCCAGGCGATGGTGAAGCGGAAGGCTGAGGAAGTTGTTCCTATCGATGAGGTCGTTGTCACAAAGAAGGTTCGAGTCGAACAGTACGAACAGGAAGAAGATAGCGAAAGCGACGAAGAAGAAGAATGGCAGAGAGAAGCGGCGGCTCAGCTTGCTGCCGAGGCAGAAGCGGAAAGGAAAAGAGTGGCGGAAATGGAGCGAACACAAAGAGCAGCAGAAGAAGAGGTGGAAAGGTTAAAGGCTGCCCAGATCAACATGCCTGAACGCGTGGATCTGTCACTGGAAGAAGCAAAAGCTTTATTCAAGGTAAGTGTATCAGTGAACTTCTGTTACCTTTCAAATTTAACCCCGTGTGTTCGATCACAGGGTCTGTTAAGAGAAAAGGACATCAACCCACTGCATCCTTGGGATACTTCTCTACCTCAGTTCGTAAGTGATCCGAGATATGTCTTACTACCAACGGTATCGGCGCGGCGGGAAACATTCGACGAATATTGTCGAGATCGCGCTCGGGAGCTACGGGCGTCTACAGTGAAAAAAGAGAGAGCTGTAGCGGACCCTAGGGCAGAATTCGAGAACCTTCTCAATGCGGAAGTGAAAAGCACGCGTTCGAGTTGGACTGACTTCCGCAGAGCATGGAAAAAAGATAGGCGGTATTACGGTTGGGGAAGAGATGACAGAGAAAGAGAGAAGAGATTCAGGGAGTTCATCAAAGACCTTGGTGAAAGTCAGTGCTGCTCTTCATCTGTAGGCGTTTCTTGAGACTCTTTTCTCCATTGATGCAGAAAAACGATTGGCGGCAGAGAAAGCAGAGTTAGATTTTTTTGCTTTATTGCGAGAACGAGGTGGAATCAAAGTAGGTTCGGTCTGGAAAGATGTGAGTACCCTCGCTAAGACCCCAGGGCGAAGCACACTACTTGTACTGGGTGCCTGTAGATCAAGCGAAACCTGAGCGACGATCCTCGCTACGATGCTGTTGGATCTTCCTCCTTACGCGAAGAACTTTTTAACACGTTCTTAAGTGGCAACCATTTATCTTCGGGTTCGGCTTCTGGGTTGGATAATTCGACAAAGCAAACCAGCGAAGATGCAGAAATGGAATTAGATGAAGGTGAATCACAACGAAAACGATGGGAAAGAAAGGAACGAGCTGTTAGAGAGAGAGAGCAGAGAGTAAGAGCAGAGCGAGATCGCCTAGAAGTTGACATTGAAAGATCGAGAATGGGCATGAACCAGGATGAAGGGGAGAGAGAATTCAAGTGCGCCCTTCGTGATCCCTCCAGATCAGTTTCTGTGGCGCTTATTACTTATTTGTTTGAACTTTGATGCAGGAGTTTGCTCACTGACGCTGTCCGCGACCCACAGGTACGAGAACGATGCAGGTGGGAACGTATACTTAGCTTGTCCACAGATGACATGGACTGCAGCTCTTCCACAACTGAAGACAGATCCTCGTTTCAGAAATTCTCCGCTTCCACCAAATTTACAACTGCGTCTGTTTCACATCCATGTCGCCCATCTACGCTCCAGACATATGGATGGCCTGCGTGCCCTCTTTGAGACATACGCCCCGTCCCTCGCGACTGGCTTCAGTGCTTTGCCTTTACCCTCCTTGCTTGCCTCGTTACCTGTCACGAGACTTGGGTTTGACATAAAGGCTCTAGAATCTGAATTTGAAAAATGGCAACGTGAACGCACTCACGAGGCAAGGAAAGCGTTTGATGAGATGTTGGCTGAGAATTCATTCGTAGAATTCTGGGGTAGGTTAGGTAAGATTGGCGGTGAAGGTGTAGATGGTGGTGTCAAAGCTGATGAGACGGGAGATGATGAGGGAGAGGGCGGAGGCGGTAGGGTTGACATGAAGGCCCTCGCAAAGAATGTCGATGTGGGAGATATAGAGAAAGTACTGAAGGTATGACTTGTCGTTAACGTGCTTTGGCGCGCGCATTTCTGACGGACTCCAGAACGACAAGCGGTACATCATGTTTGAGCACATTCCAGAACAACGAGAGCATTGGATAAGGGTATGCATTTCGCCTTGTTCAAATGAAAACGGCTGAGCCAGAATTATAGAATTACCTGTCGAATTTGACCGCTCCCAAGCTGTCTGTGCATCTTCCACAGACTCCTATAACCTGATTAGTGTCTCGTAGGCTTTATATATTCTGGTAGACTCCACATTTTTGTTTGCATAAATGGGTCTGCACATGTCAAATGACAAGCTCGATCACG
This sequence comes from Tricholoma matsutake, assembly GCA_026075535.2. Classification (NCBI taxonomy): domain Eukaryota; kingdom Fungi; phylum Basidiomycota; class Agaricomycetes; order Agaricales; family Tricholomataceae; genus Tricholoma; species Tricholoma matsutake. Next base: position 5,768,622 of record AP026543.1, on the reverse strand, counting down.
AGGTCCACGAAGTTGACACGTCAGTGTGCCAACAACTTCATATACGTTCAACGTTCTTCCAGATTACTTCTTGAGCAACTACTTAACAGCGGTTCGCTGCTCGGAGATGCGGTTCATCCGTACCTTTCTTTGTGTATCACTAACCCTTCTCTCGTCTCATGTTCTTGCCAATGACCCTGATTCTGCTGGAGCCCCGGAAGTAAAGTATAACTATCAGGTAGGCAGTCTGATCGTTAATTGCGGGCAGTATTTTAAATGCATTCAACATGAAGAGTGATGTTGCACGCCTCCGCAAGATCGTTATAAACAGGCATGTCGCCATATAACGACCAATACTACTTGTGACTGACTGACGTTCCATTCTTTCAGCTTGTACTCTCACCAGTAAATCTCATCTTTTCATAAACAGCAAGGCGATTAACGTAATTCAGAGAAATCTTCATTCGGGAATTGATTTCCAATGCAAATGATGCTCTGGAAAAACTGCGAATAACCGCGTTAACCGACAACGGTGTGTGGAATGGCGACCCTCTGAACATCACGATCAAAGCAGTCAAGGATGAGGATGGAAATGGCGGTCGTATCATTATCAGTGGTATGGTCCCAAATGCCGCGTCCAAAGCGTCCTAGCTGATAGCTTTGCAGACACTGGCATCGGCATGTCTCCCGAGGAGCTAAAGACCAATTTGGTATGACTATGATTTCATTAACGCTGTGAAAGTTGTCATCTAACTGTAGCTATCAGGGTACACTTGCCAAGTCCGGAACGTCAGACTTTCTCGCAAGGGCCGAGGGACAAGACACGGCTGGCACTGGGAATTTAATTGGGGCCTTTGGGCTTGGCTTCTACAGCAGCTTCCTTGTTGCGGATCGTGTTCATGTTGCTTCTATACCTCCTAAAACCAAGACGAGCCCCACTCCAGTGCAGTACGTCTTCAGCTCGTCTGCTGAGGACACCACTTTCGAGGTATACCCCGACCCTCGTGGCAACACTCTTGGACGGGGGACAGAGATTACGCTTCACTTGAAAGAGGACGCTACGGAATATCTCGATGATTCCAGGATCATCAGCTTGATGTATGGTTTTTCTAGAAGCACATTGCATTACTACCCACTGACTTGTCACGGTGGCAGTAACAAGCACTCTTCTTACTCTTCATCGTTCCCGATATACCTCTTTACTCAGAGCACAAAGGAAATTCCTGACGAAGACATTACGGATCCCTCTACATCCGATTCAATGACCTCGGAAGCGACCGAGCCGACTGAGGCCTCTGTTCTTCCAGAGAAGCTAGAGACAGATGAAGATCAGGCTACCATTGAGGAAGTCCCAAGTGACGAAGAGAAGACGGCAGATGAACCGGTTCTTCCAAAGATGAAATCAGTGGTTGTCGATGAGTGGACGCAGCTCAATGCCCAACCACCCCTTTGGACTCGGTTCGTATTACACCGGAATCAACTTTCTTGTTTTATTGCTTACGAGATCTTCAGTGATCCCAAAAACATCACGGATGGTGGGCTACGTCTGTCATTACGAACGTTTAACTTGCTGACGAGACCAACAGAGGAATATTCATTATTTTACAGTGCATTCTTCAAGGACTTCTCCAAACCTTTAGCTTGGCACCACTTCTCTGGCGACTCTGGTTCTGGGGTCTCTTTCAAAGCCATTCTCTATCTCCCTGCCAAGTTGTGAGTCTTTTTTTAGCTCTGTTCGTCGAAGCATGCCGACACGAATCATGCAGAGCGGACGAATATTGGCAGCAACCGTTGGCATCTAAATCCAATGATCTCAAATTGATGGTCAAGCGTGTCTTTATAACCTCTGATCTCGGAGACGAGGGCTTGCCCAAGTGGGCCAGCTGGGTCAAAGTTGTTATTGATGGTCAGCTGATGTTTGAACCCACTAGGCCCGTGGTGCTAACGCCCTATCTCCTGCAGCTGAAGACTTGCCGTTGAACGTTTCTCGAGAGACCCTTCAGTCAAATCGATTCTTGAAGCAGCTCAAGGCCATCATCATCAAACGTTTGATCCAAGTCTTCGTGAGAATTGCGGAGGAGGATGCAGATAAGTTCCAGGAGATCCAGAATACATATGGTTCTATCTTCAAGCTTGGTGCTATCGAGGACCTGAAAAACCATGAAAAGTTAGGATCTCTGATTCGCTTCACCACCACACAAAGGAACAATACATCTTTCAACGACGTATGTCTTCTTTCTTGATGCAGATGGATAAATTTTGACTATTCGTCCAGTATCTCGAAAATAAGAAGAAGGGTCAGAAACAGGTACATGATTCATGTTTGGTTTCGCTACCCTTCCTAAGAATATTGCAGATTTTCTACCTTGCGGAGATGGGCAAAAAGCCTGAGGACCTTGCACAGAGCGTGTTTGTGGAGAAGCTTCGCGCTCGGGGATACGAAGTCCTTCTATTAACGGAGCCTTTAGATGAGATATTATTCAGCAATCTTCGTCAATGGAAGTAAGTTCTGCACACCATTGCTCCAAGTATCATCTTCAACGATTTTCTTCACAAGAAACGTACCCTTCCAAGATGTCGCTAAGGCCGGATTGAAGTTTGGCGACGAAGGTTCGGCTCTTTGCACTCTAATAGTCTACCGGACTCACAGTTTAACAGATATGGACCCTGAAGAAGAAAAGGATCAGCAAAAAGCTTTGGCAGAAGAATTCAAACCTCTTCTGGATTGGTTGAAAGTGGAGGCCAAGGATATTGTTCGCGATGGTATGTTTTCCATGCTCAGCATAATACTAACAGTTCAAATTCTCCATTAGTGGTCGTCTCTAATCGTCTTGTGACAAGTCCATGTGCTATTGTTGCTGCCCCGGATGGATATACTGCTAATGTCCAGAAGATGATGAGTTCGTTGTACTAATCGAATTGCAGCGTAAGGAAACTCAGCCGTTTTAGGTGCGAAGGGAAATCGTGCCGGAATTTTGCACGAGTTTGCCTTGAAAGCCAAAAACCTGGAGATCAACCCTCGTTCACCCTTGATCCAGGGTCTTCTCCGGCGAGTTGAACAACTTACTTCTGATGCAGACCAAGAAAAAGATCTCGAGGCAGAAGAGGAATTGAAGGAAGTAGCATCCATCTTGATTGATGGCGCGCTTGTGCGTTCTGGCTTCGAAGTACCAGATAGTAACAGGTAAGAGACAATGTCAATCGTGAGGCATTTCGAGTCATTAATTATTTCACAGGTTCTTTGGGCGTGTAGATAGGGTGCTGAGACGGTCATTAGGTGTGTCGGAAACAGCACCCACAGACACCACTGTGAAGCCGGCCCCTCCGGTAGACCCGGAACTACCATTGGAGGAAGCTGACCAACAATATATACCTCCCCTTGATATGGACGACTCGGATGACGGGAAAGCAAAAGTGATACTTCCTGAGCACTTGAAAGACCAGGTAAATTTCTGAGTATCATCTATCAATTGGTGAAGATTTACTGGCGCTACAATAGGTGTCAATCGAGATGGAGGAGATCGATGATGACGGTAATCCAGTTGTACAGCACGATGAACTCTGAGGCCTGAGGGGCAGCCTAAGCGGAATCATCTAAGTACTTAATACGATATTGTTATGGTACCCACGTGATTGATGTAACAATATCGTGACTTCCCGTATAACCACCATTGGGCATTAGTCTTAGCCAAGTCTGAGCTCACCGTAGGACGCTACAGGGTAGCACGGAACTCCTCGTCTGAATTTCTATATGGCTCCGGGATTCTCTCGGTTGCAACTTGCAGCAGCATTACTGGGTTTGTCTTTGGTTCATACCTTATTAACCGGCGGTACCCTGACAACGTTATCGCAGAATACGACAACGACCTCAATAATCCAGATACTCCCTATCGGTCAGCACATGAGAGTGCAATATTTGCCCACCTACGCCGGAATACTGGAACCCGCCCTACAGTTACATCCCATAGGAATAGTCATCTTAACGTGTCGGTTGAGGAAGCTGGCAGCACATTGGCAGAAAATCGAAATTCAACTTCAGACAATACGAAATACAGAGCTTCAAGAGGGTCGATTGATGCTCTTCGTAATCCTTTTGGTGCTGATGAATCCCTAGTGGAATATGAGAACGAAGGTGAAGAGGAGTTGGAAGTGGACCTCGCATCTTGGGGTCTCGATGCATTCATGCCTAAAGATAGGGCATCGAGAACAGGCAAGGGCAAAGCAAAATCCCCAGCATTGGCAACTTCGTATCCTATGTCGTCCGTACCTTCTCATCAACCTTTTACTAGCAATGACGCTGTAGTGACTGTGCCACGGCGCGCTTTGGGTGCATCAAGATCTATGAGTGTGGGCGGAAACTTGGAGTACTTTGGAACCGAGGGTGCTATCCTGGACAAGCAATCCTCCCTTCAGACAGACAACAGGCATCGATCAATGGGTGCTACCTTTGATCTTACAACGAATCTGCCTCAGCTGCCCATACAACGGCGACGTGCAGCCTCTCATACGCCAATACATACTTCCGTCACCTCTCCTCAAGCAATTCCCTTCCCCACCAAATCTGCAAATCCACCATCTCTGTATGCCAATGAAGACGTTAACGTCTCGCGTTCACTTACTACAGGCCCCTCTGACTCCTTACTTCACCAGCGTGTACTGTCAACTGCCAGTACTGATTCAAAGATGATTCTGCAAGAAGCCGATCGTCGTTCACGGACAATTTCGAATGCCACAATGCTCCTCGCAGATGATAATCCCTTTTCCCTTCGACCTCCATCTCGTGCCTCTCGGTTTGATCCTAAAGCTGCAGCACATGCACGGACAATATCCAACGCCTCCATGGGCTCCCGAATGCTTCTCGAGAATGATGGTGTGTCCGTCGTGACAGATCCAATTCAACTAGAGAGAGAACGTCGATATTCAACAACTCTTGACTTGTTGCGTCCCAAGGTATTGGTCATGCCCAGCCCTTTGCAATCAGCCCCTGCACCACCTCCCTCGCCCAACGACAAACTTAGAGATGGCTTCATGCTGTCGACGGATGGGACGCCTTTGCCACCAGGTGCCCGATCAGCACGCCGTTCTTCTATGACTTTGTCAGTAATTGAAGCCCCGCCAGTTGCCTCGAATTCTTTTACACCTAATCCTTTGACGAGCCTCTCGTTATCTCAACTGACATTCCGTGATACCCTGCCAGGTGGAACTCAGAGGCATTCAACCTACATGGACAGATCTCTACCCCGGGCCACCCAAGATGGCGAGCAAGCAAACATAGAAGTGACGGGCCCCCCAGAGGAGGGACATGTGCCAGCATCACCCGGCCTAGAATATCCTTCCAATCCTCATCGCCCCGCCGGTAAGTTGTTTGGCAAGAGCCTTATTGACGACATCGAAAGCCGAAAGGCCCAAATGCGTAGCAAGCAACGGTGCGTATATCGTTACTTTCTAGACCCTAATAAGATGCTGAGAGTAACGACAGCGTTTTTACCGGAGACGAACGACCGTCAATGATGGCACGAGGGCTGCAACGCTCTAGTACATTAATTGATCCAGCCGCGCTTCAAAAACGACCTCCTGTGCTCCGCACGAGTTCATACGAGCCCCAAACTGCCCAGACCCTCGCTCGGCATAATTCAGTCAACAGTAAACCATTGCTTAATTTTGACGACGATGACAAAGTACCACGATCAAACCTTTCCCCACCAAATTTGTCCAATAGTCGCTCAGTCTTTGGGGTAGATACCTTGTGGGAACGAGAGATGATCAAACTGCGAGAAATTGAGGCACAAGAAAAACACGAAGCTGAAGAACGAAGAAAACGAGAAGAAGCAGAGGAGAATAAAAAGAAGAAAAGGAGGAAGAAACAGAAACCCAAGGCAAACGCTACCGCAGACATCGACTCGCCACCTCTGACGGAGGCAGAGCAAGCTGGAGTCTCTGTAGAACCTCCAATGCTTCCGGATATCCAATGGGCGGTTCGCAGACCACCTCAGGTCCCAGACGATGAATCTGAGAGCGACGACAGTGAAGATGCCGGACCTTCCCGTATGCCTGTTTCCGGAACAAGCTGGCATGCTGGATCTTCTGACGAAGAAGCTGGACCGCGTCGCACAACAGGAACAGGGCCAAGATATCTGGATAAACGCCAACGTCGACCGAGCGAACCCGTTGACAACAACAGTGACGACGATTTGCCCCTGTCTGTTGCTGTGAATCGTGCAGCACAGCAAGCCACACTCTCGCGTCGTGCCGATTCTGATGACGAAGAAGAACCCCTATCTGCTTTGCTTCAGAAGAAACAGTTGAATACTCGCGACAGTTCGCTACACTCAAATCGCGGCCAAGACGAAGATGATGACGATCAGCCTCTCGGATTGCGCGTGTCAAGATTTGGTGCTCACAATCAGGGGGACCCTGGAGAGGATGATGATGAACGGCCTTTGGCATACCATCCCGAACAGCAGCGTCGGACTCAAACTCAAATGATGGCCCAACAGCAGCATCAGCAGCAACTCATGCTACAAGCTCAGATGCGGAGCAACATGTTCTTCGGTACTCCTTCATTGATGGGCCCCCAGTTCGGCCCCCAGTTCTTTGGTCCCACGATGATGCCAATGATGGTGCAACCTCCCATGCAGGCCCCGCCCCTGCCTGCCTTACATGATGAAGCGAGATATGGCCGAGTTGATAAGTGGAGACATGATGTTGCTGTAGAGGGGGATGCGTAGCGACTCTTCTCACCATACATTTATTGTTTCTTTCGGTGCCAAACCTCGGTAGAAAGTGTCGCACTGGTTTTACATGGTGATCAGCCAAGCCTTTTCCTTTGATCTTACTCATAGATTATTCATCTTATTCCAAGCAGCACATACCTATCCAATATTCAATCAGACCTCGATCATCACTTTTAACAGGAAAACATGTTTAATACACAGGAATCGAGGTAAGGACAATACTACTGATACTGAACAAAATCGTCTTGTGTGTGCATTTATGTATTTAGGTGGAATATAATGTGCGGGATGTATCTACTACGAAGGGTTAGTAATCCATAATTTGCGTTTGGGTATGGTGATAATGGAAACTTCTCGTCTACCCATTTCATCTTCGATCGCTCTTTGCCTCATATCTTCGTCAACATCGTCGGGTTCATCTGTTTCCAAGCTGCGACGTACTCCGTGAGAGATAGAAGCTTCATCAGAAGTGACAGTAGTATGGTATGGTGGATGATGAACATAAGGACCTGGCAATGACTGAGAATTGAGGGGCGGAGTTGGGGAAGATGTTGACTGATTTTGGGGGCGATGAAATAGGCGGCTACATATAACAGCGAGGATAGAGGTTTTTGGTCGAAGGTGCCAAGCATATGTCAACATCGCCATGTAAAATGCAACGGTCCAAGCGAGAAACACGGCGAAAGCGGCTCGAGATGGAGACCATAAGGCTATCAGTGTGACGACACACAACCCGAGTAGCGACCCTTGGAGAAGGACACGGAAAAGAATTTCGGAAGCTGAGGGAAAGTAAAGAGGAGATTGAGCCATCGTCATGGAAGAAGTCATCAAAGTATCAGCATTAGCGGTGGTTGACGACAATTGTGCTCTTTGTACTTGACTAATAACATAGTCAAGTTCTCCCTAGATAATTATACAGGTTATGACTGATTGAAGAAACAGGAGCTCCTGACTTACCACTGCATTCAAGCGTCGGCGACGTTGCAGCCAGTCGATATCCCCCAAACTTTTTGATGTAGGCTGTTGTAACAGATTTTCGCCTGGAGGTACGGGCCAACTCCCGCTTGTCCGACGGGTCCGAGGCCGATTGACAACTTCAAATGTCCTCAGTGGGCCAGCAGAACCGAAGGATTCACTGTCACTAGATAACCAGCCATCTTGCAGATTACTTGATGGGCCCCAGGAATTGGTTCGAGGTCGAGGCGAGGAAGGCGGCGAGGTGTTGTGAATACTATGAGGCGTCGAGGGCTCATCAACTGAATCCAGCTTCTCATGTGAATCTGGGCAAGCAGTTCGTTCCGCTTCATGTTTGCCACATTGGACATAACCCAGGAGGATACCACTGCGTTGGAAACACAGGAAGATGATATACAGTCCAGGGATCAGACCGTATAAGCATACAAAGAAGATGAGACCAGCAATTCCATGGCCAGTCTTCAAAGTTGGAGAATGCCCAGACTCTAGACCAGAGGCTGAGATGGTTGTGAAAGACATAACGAGACCAGCGATGCCCAAGCCGTATGCAATAAGCAGGAGGAGGGCAGATGAGACATGGCGGATGGGCAGTCCACTTCCATTATCAGAAGAGGAGAACACACGGAGAAACAGAAAGATGGGCTGAAAAACGGCCAACGATATTGGAGCTAAGATCTTGTGGACATCAGAGGTATTGTATGGATAACTGGCTGACGGAGGGTTATTAGAGGGTCCAGATGGGGGTCTGTTGGTTGGAGAGGGAGAAGAGGAAGAAAGAGAATTGGTGATCATAGATGCACATTGTGACATGTACTGGACGCGCACGCCGGATCCATCTGCGTTAATGCCAGTTTGAAGTTGACCGCTCCCATATCCAGACCACGTCATATTTGATGATGTGATAACCCCAGCATATGCCCGCAGAAGCCAAACCTCTGATATCATATTCCCTGAGGCATCTTGGCCACCGAATACCTTATAACAATCAAAAAAAAAGTCAATCAAAGGTGTTATAATGGCGGTAGCGACATACAATAGTATCAGAAGAAGCATTGCGTGACGAACCCACGAGTGCTGATGGATACGAGAACGCCGCAGAGCCCTGCCGAGGGGTAGGAAACATAGGTTGGCCGCCAGATACCCCAGGGTCACCAGAAGGTAGGATTCTGCTCCAAGTACCTGCATTGATATCAAGCACGGCCTGGTAAAGTATTCAAAAGACATCAAAGATTAAACACTTTGAAACGTACCACTTCTCCGTTGTTCAAACCATTGTCATCCTGCCACTGAGAGGTATTGACGGTCCCAAGGAGGAGGTACACCTGAGACGAAAATGAGGTTGTCAACCTATTCATGTTGGGAACGAGAACCGGACTCGTCCTAGGTGCAGGACAAGGTTTGGGTGAAACTGCTACTTGACGTTGCACATCAACAACATACGAATCTTGCTCTTGCGTGCATCCAATGGAGAACGTCAAATTGCAGCCCCCCATGGAAATTATCTGTTGAGAAATAACCGCCCCAGCTTGACCGGCTCTAGTTGGAAGGTTTCCTATAGTCAAATGATCCCAGCTAGCCGTCGTGTAATTCGGGAGATTTGGCGATAAGGTTCCAGATATATGAAGTCTCCACACATCGGATAAGGAGCTTGCCTGGGTCCCATTAAATCCACCTGCGACATAGAGCGTGTTATTCGGTCCACTAAGCAAGGGATCCTGCACCGGAGGTGTAAGAATGTCGATGCCTCCAGACGCGCCCCATCGAGGCAAGGGGCCTGGACCATGAAACACGTTGACTTGGGACCAAAACTGATTGTTAAAATCATACTCCTGTGTAGAAATTTACTAAAGAGTTGGGGATGTAAGAAACCTCGTACCCAGACATCTGAAAGTCCATTCCCATCAGTTCCTCTGCCGCCGATGACCACAAAACCATGTCGACTTGTAATGGGTAAGCATTGTGACAAGACCATGACAACACATGCACACACTAGCTTGCTGCAGAATCTCCACCAGCCACGGTGGCGCTCCTTGCGGCTGGTGTACGTCCAAGACCTGCTGGGGGAGATGGGGTGGACCAAGTAAGGGTATCCAGGTTTAAACTGACGTTATGTTAGACGGGATGACACCTGAGGGCCAATATAACGACCCACAGATATGTTTGTGACTGTACGAAACCACCTGCTGATTCTCCGCCGAAGATGACGATGGAGCGACTTTGTTTGACGGGATGTCAAGGAGATTTATGATGGAAGGAGAAAATAAAACATACCTCGTCTCGTCATACCCAATGGCAGCATCCTTCAGTGGGGGCGGCCAGGATCCACGGAGCGAACTAGAAAGGTTGAGCCATTGAAGGGGCGGCACTGGGAGGTCCGTCGATATGTTTTGCGCATTGACAGAAGAGAACAGAAAAAAAGCAGAAATGAACGTTGACCAGTAATATACAGCAAGTATCAGGGCCATTCGTATGAAGAAGCCGACCACCATAGAGGAGGGCTGGCCCGCCTGTGGCCTCAAAAGAGCTGCGCAAGGATGCAGAGAAGATAAACCGCAATTGGTATGCCCATCAACCAGTGCCGTCCCACGCCGGTGTCGTCTGCCGCATTGTCTACTAACTCAACAAGTACTCATCGAGTATATATTATTTCTCTAACCGCGAGTCCTTCCTTTGCCACCTAAGTAGGATGTTTTACGCTCTTTTGGCACATACTCAGAGGGAGCAACAAAAACTACTACTTATCTTGGTATTCACACCCCATCGTGGCGTTGCACACCGTGTGTATACTTTAGCCTCCACAGCGTGTGTAAGAAATTATCTTGTCGATCAGGAGTACCGAAGACTACACGTGCGATCAAATGACACATTCTGTGTAGAGAACTTTTAATCTGAATCAAATCGCGACTTCCTCCTGTCAATTATGCAAGACCAAATGCCATCTGCGAAGCGGGTACGGGAATCTACTAGTACGTTAACCCATGGCGGCCAGCCACCTTCGAGGCACGTGATCATATAACATTTCTTATCTCCACACACCAATACCTTTGCGCCATGCAGTTCATCGTCGGAATCTGATATGTCGGCTCATCTTCGAAGCGTTGCGGCACGCATCAGAAAGAGTAAGTGGCGATAGTAAATAGGCTATTTATCGATCAATGACGCGTCAAACGCGTCTTCCAGATGTGACGGAAGGATATGTAATAGCTCCTTCATTCTCCAAGTCTTATTCCACGGGGGACATTTTTTGCTCTGCGAATGATACGCTCCGTGATATTTTCCCGCCTGCAGCATCAAGAACAACTGAAACTCTTGTCTTGTCAAAAAAGCGAGCGCGGCCGCATTCAGACCAAAGCTACGACTCAGATCAACAGATGGCAGAAGACGATCACGATGTTGATATAGCTCTTTACGAAGAGCAACACCCCGGCACCCTCGGAAGACCTATGAAACCCCTTCGGAGGACCCCGCGTAAGGTTATGATGATAACGCGGTCTCTTCCCGGTGGCTCGATGATGGAGGGTAAAGCAACCTCTGATGCGCCGATGGATGATGAAGAGGATTGGAGCGTCCAGGACGTGCAGCCTGTATCATCTGGACACACAACTCCTTTTGAGCCAGTGATATATTCTTGATTTAAAGGACCAAGGTGAGCGCCACACTATTTTCAAAGAATCTGATTTATTGTGAATGGTAGATCATATCCAACAATATATGTATTTCGAAAGTTCGGTTCAATTACCCTGATTATGTAAAACTATCAATTAATCATGAGGAGATAAATTTAGATCCAGAACTTTGCAAACGTTATACTTTGCGTCGGTGGGCGTCGTATCCCATCGTGACTTGATCGATATTATATCACATCGGAGGTTAGCGAAACTAACAAAAGCGCTCAATTGCAAATGAATTCCAAGAGCTTCTTTTGGATCATCAGTCTGGCACCTGATCTGAACCTATCCTCGCGACAATAGACCTGATCGAGATGACTCCGCGATAGGACAGATGGACCATCATCAGGGAGGTACGAAACTCAGGCTTCAGCCTAAGGACGAGCGGAGATTGTTTTGAGATCGCTTAAAAATCCGTTGTTTTTTTAGCCTTTGGGGCAGTTGACCACAATTAGGCCCAGGAGCTCTACAGTGCGACATGGTCACCTGCTCTTTCACGCTTGTTGCCATTCATCACCCTTAAAGGCTGAATGCATAGTTCCTATAAGTTAATACAGCCGCCTCGTGCCTTTCCGGAGATCCATACCCTACCGTGAGTAGCATACATTGTCTGGAAATCTGGCATCAGTGGAATATCGTGACCGAGCAAAAAAATGCATAACGCTGACTCCCTTTGCCATCGCCAGACTTCTCTCACTTTCAGGGAATTCTGGTCATTCAACGACGGTATCCCACGCCTGCCACGCCGCAATTGACGAACAAGGGATGGAGAGGACGATTATCACCGATCCTGCACCACCTTACATCAGTCATTTGGATGCTTGCATCGCTGATATCGTAAGATGTCCATTGGAATGGAGGAATGTTTTCATCCTTGAGCTTTTCACCCATCTCGGCTCACTTGCTGGATGATTTAGACCATGTTGCTTCACCTTGCGTTCATTCGAGAAATGCCGAGCCGCGAGGTTAGTCTTGATGTTTTCCCTTTCCACAATATGAAAAATTGTCGCTACGTATAGTCATGACATTCGACTGGATATATACGATGCCAATCGGATGCTCACAGTTCCTGTTTCTTCACAACTTTCTTCAAGTTCTCTGTCGGTGTACAAATCATCAACCGCGATCTTTGCATGGCCTCATCTGTTGCCAGCGTCGCAAATGGATCGTGGGCCAGTACTCTACGCTGATATTGGTTGCGCGGAGTCTATATCACCGAGCGATATATATCCAGAGCAATGTAAGGTCGGAACTGTCAAAACCCAATTTGTTCGTGCTGATCACTGTCGCGCTGTGCTCAGCGCCAACATCAGTCACTGCCCGGTACGTAATGCATATATACGACTGATGTTCTCAGCTTCCATGATATGCAATTCATACAGGCAAGAAAATTCACTGAATATGGGGCCATCGAAGTTAATTGATCCTATTGCATCAGAATATTCACTGACCGTTGTCCATAGATCTCTACATGTTCATCCTCCACATCGGTCGGACTTGGAGTCAGACGGTGACCAGGATCGGAGAAGTCCTTCGTGGATGGGTTATCATGGCGAATCTCGCGGCTCGTTGCCACCACACTCAGCCGGCGAAACCGGTGGTGACACCGATGGTGAAGTTGAAACCTTGCAGTCTAGGCAAATTCCCTTCTCTAGGGTTCGGCAATGGGAGGACTACGCAGAAGAAATTCAGACAGCAAATGGCCGAACTGCCTACCTGTGCTTGTGGACAATTAAACATGGCGATCGGGTCATCAGCTGTAGCTACTTGTCCAAAAAGCAGTTGGTCAAGCGACATATAGAAACGACTCACTTGAAGTTCAAGTTAGTACTCATGTCATGACCTGTCTGACTACGTTACTAATATTACTTCAGACCTTTCGTGTGTGATATATGCCAGAAAGCATTCCCACAAGTAAGGGTACAAGTTAGCGGTCGTTTGAACAAACTAACGAGGAACCAGAAAACGTCTCTCGAAATCCACATGTCCGGACAGTTTGTAGCCTTTTCTCATCCACTTGCACTGCGAATTGACGGGACCGGACTCTTAGCACTGGGAATACACCTCACCAATGCAAGTATGGGTGCGGAGAAGCATTCAAGGATCCAGCAAGAAGACACAGACATCACGTAGAGGTGCATGGCTACATCCCCAAACAGTCAAAAAAGAAGCATAAAGTCGATATGTCGGATTATTAGTTGAAGTCAACCAAATATATGGAGTGCTGCAATCCTTGATATGTTCGATGCTGAAGCACAAGACCACGCAAGATACAGTGCAGGAAAGTTCGCGTGAGCATCCACATTCGCGATGGGCAGATACAATGTTAGTCACACGGGTGAGTGAGAATGAAGATAGAGTTCTTTCTAAGTATGTGGGCAGCAGACGCTGTAGGACCAATTATTTACCGGTCCGAGCTGGGTTTAAAGTCGGAGGCAAAAAAAACTGAACAAATCACTCGAATGAAACAAGAACGAGATAATAATTCTGGTAATCCCACTTATTGGGGAGCTTGCTCCCCACTATTCAGACTCCAAACCAGCCGCGGGCCGCATTTAACCTTTTTTTGCTTATGTAAACTTGAACTATTAACGCGCCCCAGCGACTGGCACAACTTGTAAATTTGGTTGTGTTTGTACTCTGATCTATTTTCAGTGGGAAATCTTCTGCAAGCCATTCCTCAACAACCATGGCATATTTTTGCATTATTCTGTAATCCATCTTATACTACTAATTGAGCTCTAGAATTTCAAACAATTTATTCATTTATTGGTTGACATCTGTCATGGTGAAAGTTAGGTTGACCCCTGCCAATTATGTGTGTGCAAGCAGTATTTCAAGAACTGATGGTCAGAAAAATAAGTTGAGAGTGGTACAGTGTCAAGGATAATGTAATTAATGGTCCCTAAGGCAAAACTTGAGCCCTTGTGGCCAATAATGCCAAGTATGTAACTTCCCAAAATGGCAATCACACTTCAAAGCAGCATTCAGCCACCACAAGAGCTCAGAACCTCAATTATTTGCATGGGGGACCTTCACTGAGATACCCTTCACACTTTACCACTCTCAGATTACTCTTCTGACTGTCAGTTCTTGAGATATTTCTGGCAAACACATAATTAACAGGGGTCAACCTAACTTTCACAGATGTCAACTAAAAAATAAATAGATTGCATGGAAATATAGATCTCAGTTAGTAGTATAAGATAGACTACAGAATAATGCAAAAATATGCCATGGTTGTTGAGGAATGGCTTGCAGAAGATTTCCCACTGAAAATAGATCAGAGTACAAACACAACCAAATTTACAAGTTGTGCCAGTCGCTGGGGCGCGTTAATAGTTCAAGTTTACATAAGCAAAAAAAGGTTAAATGCGGCCCGCGGCTGGTTTGTGAGTGCGCTGTTGAAATTTGTCAACGCTACCGTCCTTTAAATACCCTTTTCAGACTGTATATAAGAATTACAAATATTATTGTTAATTTGGATATTTTAAGGCCTTATCAAGCCTTAACCTTTTCGGCCCAAAACCCAGATGAGAGTACAAATACAACCAAATTTACAAGTGTTGGAGCAGACTATATATGCTGCACAGCAGAAGAGACAACAAGTTCCTTACAACCTACCTGGGGTTTAGTAAGACTTACAGCTAGGGTTAGCAGGGGTAAGAACACTATATTCCTAGTATGGTACAGGTTCTCCTTATATATAAGGCATGACATGGGTATGGGTAAACCCGTGATAATATGGTTATGGGTATGGGTTGGAAGTTGCTGTACCCAGGCAATACCGTACCCGTTTCCATGGTGTTATGGGTATGATGTGGGTATCTTTTGTTCTTGTTTTTTCCTAACTAACTAATGTTTTTATTCGACTTTTAGGTTCTAATGGTGCTATAACTGGCCCAAATGATGTCTATTGTCGTTTGGGCCCTAGGTATTTTTTTCTATCTTTCGTTCTTGTTTTTTCCTAACTAACTAATGTTTTTATTCAACTTTTAGGTTCTAATGGTGCTATAACCAGTCCAAACGACATCTATCATCGTTTGGGCCTGTTAAGAACTGATCCTACAAGGTTCATTGGAATCCAATCGGACACTGTGGGTGTTGTTTATGGAAGGTTGTCGGACCATTGTGGATTCTGCGGGAGGGGAAACAGAAAGGACTTGGCTTCAGCTTGTAAGAAGCTGCGCCCTTCACCTCGTCTGGTGTCCTAATTTCAAGTTGGAGGTTTGGAGGTAGGAGCAGGAAAGTGTGGGTAAACACGGGGAGGAGTACGCAGGGACTTAGGTTAAGTTCAGATGAGGTTAGAACTTCAGAGGGAGACTGGAGGTCGAGTTGAATGGAGTTCAGACTCTTAGAGAACTGAGGTTGGAGTAGAAGGAGGTTTGGATTGGCAGATTAAAGTCGAGTCTATGTTGATATACAAACTGAGGAATACAAGGCAAAACTAACTAAGCTTAAATACTGTAGTCCAGAATAATGTGGAACAGGAACAAAGACTGTGGCAGTGTCTTGACTGCGTAGATAAATTATCTAGCAGGAGCCGCACAGGAATCTGTAGTCAAATTTGCAATAGAGATGGCAGCCGTGGATGCTGTACAAGGCAGCCGGGTGCACAGCAGTGTGGGCAGTGCAAGGCAGCCAGGAATGAAATTGGGAGGCATAGACAAAAATCAGGTTTGATGTGTGGGAAAGGGTCGGACGGATGTGGGTTCCAATTGGGCAATGAACAGTTCTTGACAGGGCCCTAGGTATTTTTTTCTGTCTTTTGTTCTTGTTTTTTCCTAACTAACTAATGTTTTTATTCAACTTTTAGGTTCTAATGGTGCTATAACTAGCCCAAACGATGTCTATCATTGTTTGGGCCCTAGGTATTTTTTTCTGTCTTTTGGGTTCTGATCGGGCGATGAATGGTTCTTGACAGTATTTCCCCCTTAGTGCCGAGCCTACGAGGCACGTGAGGGTTTGAGTCTGAATGAGGAAGTTGGTTGAATTTCCAAATGTGGCAATTGGTTGAAAAATTTTCATGTCATTTCCTACTCCCATCACATATCAGAAATGTCCACCCCAGCAGTCTCCGCGCAGATCAAAATGGCCACAATGAAGGCCCAACATGAACAGAGGGAGCAGGCACTGAGGGAGCAGGTGGAAAGGGAGATGAAGGAGCTAGAGGAAGCGGCAAGGGAGGAGGAACACCAGGCACAGGAGGAGCAAAAGGCAGCAGAGGAGGCTGCAAAGGTTAAGGAGGCGCACCAGGCAGAGGTGCAGAAAAAAGTGGCAGCAGCTGCAAGATGAGCAGAGAAGAAGTGGGTGGCTGCGGATGTGGGTTTGGAAGATGAGGCTGAGGGGAGCAAGTCCCCAAAGAAAAAGAAAGTCACCAAGTCGAAGGTGCGAGTGGGGTCGGAGGAGTTGGAGGGTCCGGTGCAGGTGCAGGCCACATTGCCCTGCAAAAGGTGCATACTTGTTTCCCTTCTCAGTCTCCTTTTACTGATAAGTGGCCTAGATGCAAATATCAAAAGATTGCTTGTTTCAAGATGGGTGTGAAGGGACACATGTGTGACAACTGCACACACATCAAACATAAGTGTGAGGAGGTAGTGTGGGAGGGGCAGGAAGCCCCTGCAGCAAAAACAGCAGGAACAACAGGGGCGACCAGGGATAACCCGGAGGTAATGCAACAGATGATGAAGTTGATAAGGAAGGGATTCGCTGAGGTGGCCAATGCGGTGTGGGAGTTGATGGGGGAGATCCGGGATGCTTTGGACCCAGAGTGGGTGGAGGAAGAAAGCGCCAAGGAGGAGAGCGATGAGGGTGATGAAGAGGTGGAGCGAGTGGTGCGTGAGTCCTGGCGGGAAAGACGCAGGATCTGCAAGTCCAGAGATGACTGGGTGGCCTTCCAGAGGTATCTGGAGAAAAGGTGGGCAGATGACGGGGAGGAGAGTGAGAGTGGAGGTGAGGAGGGTGAAGAGAAGGACGAGGGCGGAGAAGAGGGCAAAGTTGGGGAAGAGGGTGATGAAGATGGAGAGGGAGGAGTGGAGGTAGCGTAGGGATCCAGTCAGGTCCAAAAATCTTTTTCAATGAAATTTGTTTCTGAGTACAAACCAAGTGAATAAGTAATGTGAATAGGCTTTTAAGCGGTTAATGGACCGGGTTTTTGTGGGTAGCAGTTGTGAAAATCCGCAAGGAGTTCTTGGGCATGGTTGAGTTCAATAGCGGGTAGCCAGGAGGTTTCCTCGTCGGTTCCCTGGTAGCCTTCCCATCGGACGAGGTAGAGAATCTTGCATCAATGTCAATTATTGACCTTGGAGTCGAGGACTTCAGTGATCTCATACTCGAGCTCATCATCGATAGTGATTGGAGGAGGTGGAGGTTGTACTCAATTTGGAATTGTGTTTGGGGAGTGTTTCTCTAGTTGAGAGACATGGAAAACAGGGTGAATGGCCCACATGTGATCCAGGAGCCGCAGGGTGACTGAGTGAGTGCCTGGGCAGGCAATGATTTTGAAGGGGCCATGGTTCTTTTCGGAAAGTTTCTTGGAAGGACGAGTGGTGTGGATATTTTCTGCAGTGACGTAGGCAGAGTCACCAATGTTGAAGTTGGGTGTGGGTGCCTGATGTTTGTCTGCAGGACCTTGATAATGCTCTTGAGCAGCCGCAAGCTGTTTCTGAAGCTCCTGATGAAGGTCATCTACTCGCGGGCGTGCTGTGAAGCTAAGTCGCATTCTGGAAAGACAGAAATGTTTGGGTGATAGCCTTTGTTGGCAAAGAAAGGGGATATGCCTGTAGAGGTGGAAGGAGCATTGTTGTAGGCAAATTCACCCAAGGGTAAGAGGTGAGACCAGTTGTCCTGCTGATAGTTGCAGAAGATCCAGAGGTACTGCTCCAAGGTCTGATTTAGTCATTCTGTCTGACCATCACCTTGCGGGTGATAACTGGAAGTGAAGTGGATCCACATGTTGAGCACTTTTCTGAGGGAGCGGAAGAAATGGGAGACAAACTCAGATCCACAGTTGCAAGTGACATGTGATGGAATGCCATGCTTGGAGAAGATGTGGAGGACAAACAGGTTGGCTAGTTCTTGGGCTGTGATTTCATTGACAGTTGGGATGAATATGCCTTGTTTGGTGAGACGGTCAATGATGACCAAGATAGCGGTGTGACCATCGGAGTTGGGTAGTTGTTCAATGAAGTCCATGGAGACGGAGTTCCAAGGTTGTTCTGGAACTGGAAGTTGCTTTAGGAATCTGTAGGGCTTGTGTCGAGGCAATTTGGATTGCTTACAAGTTGTACAGGATTTGCAGAATTCCTGGACAAAGGTGCAGAGGTTTGGCCAGACATATTCCTGGTGGACAAGCTGCTGGGTTTTGTTTTGTCCAAAGTGGCCAGAGAGAATATGATCATGTTTGTATTGGAGGACCTTGAGGTGGAGATCCATGATGTCCGGAACATAAATCCGGTTGAAGTGGCAGAGAAGACCTGCCTTGTCTATTGTCCAGTTGGGGTTGACAGGTGTCAGAAGATGTGCAGATGATAAGGGGTCAAGGGGTAGGGAGGTGCAGATGTCGTGGTGAAGTTTCTCAACATCCATGATTACTACTTGTCAAAGGATGGGTGTGGCAAAATAGGTGGCATGAAGGGAAGAGGTGAGCTGTTCCTGTGTGAATACAGGTTGGAAGTTGGTTGGGTTTATGGAGGCGAAGTCACTATTTCCCCCTTTGCGGTAGATGTCCCAACATCTAATGAGCGTGTCTGGCTTGGCCCCTAATTTTCCGGGGTGGAAGCGGATGACAAGATTGAACTGGGAAAGGTACTCAGACCAATGGGCCTGGCAGCGGGTGAGCAACTTGGTAGTGCTGAAGTACTCAAGATTTTTGTGGTCGGTGACCACATCAACCAGGTTTGCAGAACCCTTGAAATACTGCCGCCAGTGTTTGAAGGCTTTGAAAATGGCCAGGAGTTCTTTATCATGGGTGTCATAATTTAGTTCAGCGGGATTGAAAGAGTGGGAATGAAAATCCACTGGATGGATTTCTCCATCTGCAGTGTAAACCGAAAGGATAGCCGCTAAGGCATAGTCGGAAGCATCGGTTTCGAGTACCATCTGTGAGTCAGGTACCCATTGTGTTAAGATGGGGGCGTGGGTGAATTCTTGTTTGAGCTTTTCAAAAGCATTGCGGCATTTCTTGTTGAAGTCCCAGAGTGCAGATTTCCATGTCAAGCAGGTGAGTGGGATGACAATGTCTGAATAGCTGTTAATGAAGTGGCAGTAAAAGTTGCAAAAGCCTAAGAAGGATTGTATATCCTTAACTTTCCTAGGCTCGGGCCAGTCAAGCATGGTTTTGACTTTATCCTCGGACATCAGCAGTCCATCCAGTGAAAGGATGAAACCTAAATATTTGACGGTGTCTTTGTGGAACTCACATTTCTGTGGAGAGGCGTAAAGTCCATTTTTCTGGAGACAGCAGAGGACTTCTTTGATGTGAGCCCCATGCTGGGACTTGTTGTCGGAATAGATTAGAATGTAGTTGAGGTATATGATGACACAAACATCCAGCATGTTGCTGAAGATGTTGTTCATAAACTGCTGGAAAGCTGTGGGTGCATTAGTGAGTCCAAAGGGAACCACCAACCACTCAAAGGATCCATAGTGGGTGTGAAAAGTAGTTTTCCACTCATCACCATCAGCAATGTGGACTAGGTGATAAGTGTGCCGCAAGTCTATCTTGGTGAATAAGCGGGCTTTGCAGGAAGAGTCAAGGAGGTCGGAAATGAGAGGAAGTGGGTAGCGGTCTTTCTTCATAAGGTGATTAAGTCCTTGGTAGTCGACACAAAGTTGGAGACTACCATCCTTCTTCTTGACGAAGAGAATCAGAGTGCCATGTGGAGACTTGGATGGGCAGATGAAACCTGAGTGGACATTTTCATCAATAAAGACTCGTAAGGCTTCTAATTCAGAGGGGGAGAGAGAATACATGCGGCCTGGAGGCGGAGGAGTATTGTCTTCTGTCTCTATCTTGAGGTCATAAGACCGATGCAGAGGAAGGGTGTCTGTTTTAGTCTTATTAAAGACATCAGAAAATTTGTGATACTTGGGCGGAATATCGGAAAGGTCAGATGAGTTAGCGGATTGGGCGGAGTGGGCAGATAACCCTTCTGGAGCGAAGGTCATCTGAAAAGCTACTGCCCCAGGAAGTTTGCTAGCATGCGCATAAGCGGCAGCATTGATGAAAGAGATGTTGGGGGGTGTAAACTTGGGAGGAATGGTGGGTTCGGAAAGTGTGGAGGAGTCGAGGATTTCTACTGGAAGATTTGGGGACAAGGATGACATCAGGGGTGCTGGACCTCTATGATCTGCAGAGCAGAAAGCGAGTTGGCTTGAAGACCAGTCAATCAATGGATTGTATTGCTTCAGCCAGTTATGGCCAAGTACGGCAGAACAGGAAGAGTTGAGCGAGGTTACATAAGATGACAAATTGAACACTTCACCGGCAGGGAAGGTGACTGGAAGTTTGACAACCTGAGTTATGGTGGAGTTGCAAGATCCATCAAAGAGTTGTAAACCGATTGGGTTAATGGATTCCATGCTGAGTTGGTTATTCAACACAAAAGAGGAGTCAAGGAAGCAGTGGGAGGAGCCAGAGTTGATAAGGGTTTGGAAAGGGGCAGAAGAGTCAGGAAAGGTTAAAAGAACAGTTAGGGAGTCAGGGTTGGAAAGAGTGGACATGTTGAGATGAACATAGGCAGCCAAGTGGGTAAGGTCAATGCAACCCCCAGCCCCAATGGCTGTATCCTGAGGGTTGTGGACTATTTTTCCGAGTCCGTAGTCTTGGGAACAACAGTAGATGCATGGGCTTTTGCGGCTTTGGATTTTGGGCAGTTTCCTGCTACGTGCCCTTCCTCACCGCAGTAGAGACAAAGTCGTTCTCTCATGCGACATTCTCATTCCTCCCCAGTAAGCTTGCCATTCTTCTCCAACTTATCGGAGATGGACAACTTGGGCTTGTCCCAGGAAGTGTGCTTTGTTGTGGAAGATTGCTGGTTGGAGGTGTTACCATGGGTGGAGTTTGAGGAGGCTTGGTTTGTTGATGGGGAAGGGCTTTTGGAAGAGTCCTTCTGACTAGAGTTAGTGACATTACTGGAATTCTTTGTTTCGAAATGGGATTCATCTTCTTGCATCCAGTAGATGTCATTGCTGTCCTGTGCTTTCAAGTGCAGTTCTGCAAGAGTATTGGGTTTACCACCCCGGAGAACTTCTATGTGAAGCCAGAGCGGAAGACCACAGAAATAGCAGTCACAAAGGGCTGCTTCATTCCAGTTGACCCTAGAAGCTAATTCCCAGAAGTCAACATTATATCTCATGATATGACCACCTTTCTTCATTGCTAAGTCAGAGAGAGCTTTTTCTGCATCTCCGACTGGGTCATGCGGACCAAAGTTGCTTTCCAGCTTGGTAAGGAAAGCTTCATAGTCCCACATCCAGTGTGTGGAATCTGTCAGGTCATTCAGACCAGGCTCAAACCAACTGAGAGCTGATCCCTTAAGATAAGAAAGGATGAATATGATCTTTTCTCATCAGAGGAAAATACGTGCAGATGGTCGTGGAAATGAAGATTGCAGGAGACTAGGAAGTCTCTAAGTTTCTTTGGATTGGCGCTGTCGAAAGTGTTGGGGTTGCAAACTTTGATTTTCTCGGTCTTGGGTGTGTTATTCTGATGAAGGGTGTGGATACTCTCCGAGAGGTTGTAAAGGACATCTATGAACCTATCCCCTGGGTCAGGGTTTTCCCCCATGGGAGGTTGATCCTCAGGATCATTGGGATCAGGGTCACCCCCAGGGCTGTCAGGACCACTAGGGTCGTTGGGTCTGCCAGGGAGTCTGTCCTCTAGACCAGGATCTTTCAACCCAAAGGGTTCAGGCTGGTTGATGCCCCCTACATACTCAAGGGGAGTTCTTGATTGAAAACCTTCTGGGTTGCAGGAAGGGTGCGGGGCACAGGTGGACATGAGATTGGCACTGATTGAGGGGGCTCCTGAGCTGATTGGTTGGAAGATGTTTGAGGGTCTGGAAGACACTCCAAAAGTAGTGGTGGGTTGAGGGTTGGAAAGGGTGGATCGCTGGATTGCAGAGATCCCTGGAATAGTACCAGCGCATTGGGAATTTCTTGTTGTGCGCTGGTAGGGGTCATAGAGAGGAAATGGATGAGTGAAGTGTGAGTTTGCATATACTGTTAAGAACTGATCCTACAAGGTTCGTCGGAATCCAATTGGACACTGTGGGTGTTTATGGAAGGTTGTCAGACCTTTGCGGATTCTGCGGGAGGGGAAACAGAAAGGACTTGGCTTCAGCTTGTAAGAAGCTGCGCCCTTCACCTTGTCTGGTGTCCTAATTTCAAGTTGGAGGTTTGGAGGTAGGAGCAGGAAAGTGTGGGTAAACATGGGGAGGAGTATGGAGGGACTTAGGTTAAGTTCAGATGAGGTTAGAACTTTAGAGGGAGACTGGAGGTCAAGTCGAATGGAGTTCAGACTCTTAGAGAACTGAGGTTGGAGTAGAAGGAGGTTTGGATTGGCAGATTAAAGTCGAGTCTATGTTGATATACAAACTGAGGAATACAAGGCAAAACTAACTAAGCTTAAATACTGTAGTCTGGAATAATGCGGAACAGGAACAAAGACTGCAGCAGTGTCTCAATTGCATAGATAAATTATCTAGCAGGAGCCACACAGGAATCCGTAGTCAAATTTGCAATAGAGATGGCAGCCTTGGGAAGGCAGCTGTGGATGCTGTACAAGGCGGCTGGGTGCACAGCAGTGTGGGCAGTGCAAGGCAGCCAGGAACAAAATCGGGAGGCATAGACAAAAATCAGGTTCGACATGCGGGAAAGGGTCAGATGGATGCAGGTTCCAATCGGGCAATGAACGGTTCTTGACAGGGCCCTAGGTATTTTTTTCTGTCTTTTGTTTTTGTTTTTTCCTAACTAACTAATGTTTTTATTCAACTTTTAGGTTCTAATGGTGCTATAACCAGCCCAAACAACATCTATCATTGTTTGGGCCCTAGGTATTTTTTTCTGTCTTTCGTTCTTGTTTTTTTCCTAACTAACTAATGTTTTTATTCAACTTTTAGGTTCTAATGGTGCTATAACCGGTCCAAATGATGTCTATCATCGTTTGGGCCCTGGGTATTTTTTTCTGTCTTTTGTTCTTGTTTTTTCCTAACTAACTAATGTTTTTATTCAACTTTTAGGTTCTAATGGTGCTATAACCAGCCCAAATGACATCTATCATTGTTTGGGCCCTAGGTATTTTTTTCTGTCTTTCATTCTTGTTTTTTCCTAACTAACTAATGTTTTTATTCGACTTTTAGGTTCTAATGGTGCTATAACCGGCCCAAACAACATCTATCATTGTTTGGGCCCTAGGTATTTTTTTCTGTCTTTTGTTCTTACCACCCCCCCTTGCTTGCAAACATGAGGTGGGGTCGTTCTCTGTTCGTTTCACTTGGGAGCGCCACCACATCACCACTACCACCCCCTCTCACTCGCAAATGTGAGTTGGGGGTGGTTCTTCATCTGTTTCTCTCACAATGGCTGCCAAGTCATGACTATCACCCCCTCTCGCTCACAAACACAAGGTGGGGGTGTTTCTTAGTTTGCTAACTCACGATGGCCGGTACATCACCACTACCACCCCCCCTCACTTGCAATTGCAAGTTGGGGGTGGTTCTTCATTGTATTTAGATATATTTAGAATTATAATAAATTATTAATGTCATACCCATGGGTTTCAACCAAAACCCACCCATACCCATGGTAAAACTGCCCCTGTAACCGTAATGGGTATGGTGTTCATGGGTACAGGTATGGGTACACAAAATTATACCCAGGGGTTACCCGAGTCATGCCCTACTTATATACATAAATATAAGGGAGTCACATGACTCAGGAATGTGTTTACCACATGTATGTGCAGTAAGCGCAGTAACATGTGTATGCTGCATGTATTGCCTCATGTATACAGCATGCATCACAGGGATTAATTTCAACACCCCCCCTCAAACTGTACAGCGCTCTAAGCAGCTAAGTTTGAATCTCAAAAGTAATTCTGAGAGAGTCTCTAAATTTCCTGAATAGGATGGTGCCAAGGTTCTTTGTGAACATGTCAGCCAGATTATCACTTCCAGGAGTGACAATGACTGTGACTTTGTCATTTTCTATGCATTCACAGGTATAGTGGTAGCGAATGTCTATATGTTTGGTCCTTCTTTCCTGAACTGGATTTGATCTGATAAAGATGGATCCCTGATTATCAGTGCAGATTGGTACGCGCTTCAGTATATATCCAAGTTCCTGGAATAAGGACTCTATCCACACTATCTGCCAACAAGTGTTGGAGAGAGCCATATATTTGGCTTCTGTGGATGACAGTGCTACAGTTTTTTGTAAATGGGACTCCCAGCACACAATGCCACTTGCTAGAGTAGCAAAGTAACCCATTGTAGATCAGTGCTTGACAGCATCAGCTGCCCAATCACAATCTGTGAAGGCCTGTAGCCCTTCAGATTTCTCTCCATCGTAGACAATATTATATTTCTGGGTTCCCACCAGATAGTGCATGATGTACATCACTTTGTCTAGATGTTCTTGTGACATCTTGATTACTGCATAAGCGATATCAGGTCGTGTTCCGAGCATCAGATACAATAAAGATCCAATCACAGACTGATATTTTGATCTAAGCGCCACATTTGGCATTGCTGTGTTTTCTGATGGTTTGTAACCAGTCAGGAGCGGAGTGGGGGCAACTTTGGCATTTGTCATCTTGAACCTCTCAAGCACTTTGGTGAGATATTTGGTTTGATCAAGTTTGACTTTATTTGCGGTCTGGGTGATGCACATGCCTAAGAATTCTGTGACTTTTTCAGTACTATGGCACTCCCAATTAGGGCATGACTTGGGTAACCCCCTGGTATAATTTCGTGTACCCATACCCATACCCATGAACACCATACCTGTTACGGTTATGGGTGCAGTTTTACCGTGGGTATGGGGGGGTTTTGGTCGAAACCCATGGGTATGACATTAATAATTTATTATAATTCTAAATATATCTAAATACAATGAAGAACCACCCCCAACTTGCAATTGTGAGCAAGGGGGGGTGGTACTGGTGATGTACTGGCCGTCGTGAGTTAGCAAACTAAGAAACACCCCCACTTCGCATTTGTGAGCGAGAGGGGGTGGTAGTCGGGACTTGGCAGCCATTGTGAGAGAAACAGATGAAGAACCACCCCCAACTCGCATTTGCAAGTGAGAGGGGGTGGTAGTGGTGATGCTGCAGCCATTGTCGACTAGAGGGGGCTGTTGTTGATGAGAGGGGGCCATTGTCATCGTTGTTGCCTAGTAGAAAAACCACCCCCCACTCACATTTAGAACAAGGGGGGCCTGTTGTTGTTGTCTAGTAGAAAAAACACCCCCCACTCGCATTTAGAATGAGGGGGGCATGTTGGTAGTAGTTGTTGTTGTTGCCTAGTAGAAAAAACACCCCCCACTTGCATTTAGAATGAGGGGGGCATGTTGGTAGTAGTTGTCATTGTTGTTGCCTAGTAGAAAAAACACCCCCCACTCACATTTAGAATGAGGGGGGCATGTTGGTAGCAGTTGTCATCATCATCGAACCATTGTTGTTGTTGTTGATGTTGATCAACAAAGTCATTTGATAAAACATGTGACCGTTGAACCGGTACCGTGATACCCGTAACACTGTGGGTACGGGTATGGTTTTGCCTCGGGTATGGAAATCCAAACCCGTACCCATACCCAAGCATACCCATAAGCAGAAACACACAGTGTTACCCATACCTGAGTCATGCCTTACTCCCAATGCTTTAGACAAGCATTCTTCTTTTCATCCACAAGTTTCTTGTTCTTCCCCATGAACAAGCCATCATCAACATAGACCAGTGCAATAATAATGCTGCCTGTCTTAGGATCCTTGTGTATGAAAATGCCAGCATCGGAGCTGGCATGCACAAACCCAATGGTGCGCATGAATGCCTCTAGCTCTTTCCACCATGCTAGTGAGGCCTGTTTAAGGCCATACAATGCTCGGCATAAGCACATTACTTTGTGCTCTTTTCTCTCGAGTCTGAAACCCTCGGATTGATCCATATAGATCTCCTCATCTAGTTTGCCATATAAAAATGCGGTTTTTACATCTAGACCGGTCATATACATGCCTTCTAGAGATGCAAGTGCAAACATGAGGTGTATGGTCTCATAGCAGACTACTGGTGAGAAAATCTCATCAAAGTCAACACCTTTGACGTGTGAAAAGCCTTTGGCCACAAGTCTGGCTTGTTTTCTTCTGTCCAATTTCATGGAGAAAACCCATCTATTTTTGATTGTTTTTCGATCATGTGGAAGATCAATGATGTCATAGACTTGTCACTTGTGAAGAGCCTCTAATTCTTCACGACAAGCCTGTTTCCACTCAAGTTGCTGCTGCTGTGGTAGGCATGCAATATCGTGAAATTGGTTTGGAACTTGGCTTATTTCGCTTGATGGTGTGACTGCTTTTGACAACAGCCAGCAAATAAGCTTATCTCCACCTTCCTTGTTTATCTTTTTAATATAACCTGCTTCGTCCTGTTCCCCCATTGGGTGATCATGTTCTTGATTATTGGAATTAGGCACACTCTCATGGGGTGCCAAACTTGGTCCAGCAACCGGTTCTTGCTGTTGAGATCATGGTCGTGTTCAGTTATGATCCGAATCTTGACCCACAGATCACTTCCAATATCGATCATGTGCAATGTCTCTCTCTATGTCAGAGGGGAGTCGCTTCTCTCCATAGGTATTGCCAGGACAGTTTGGGATGTTCCTCTGCCTGCCTGATCAATGGGGCAATTGCTGCCATTCCTGTTGATCATCATGTCTTGGACAAAAGTCCTCAGTGGTTACTGGAGGCGGTGGAGGAGGAGTGTCAGTCGCATTGTCATGCACCTTTTGCTCGCTTGGTACATCATCATCATCTTTTTCTGATGATGGAGGAAGGGGTGGATTTTGTGGCGGTATAGAATCATTGCCATCCATTCCAGATGAGTGGTCGTCATCTTCTGGTTCTGGAGGTGGAAAATCACCAAGGTCTGTCTTGGCAGGAGTTTTAGCTCTGGGACAGCATGGGAACAACCAACGTTTCATCAAATAGTGCCATAGCACCAATGAATGTTGCACCACTAAGTTGCATGAAACAGTATGCTTTAATGCCATCTTCTAATCCAAGGTACATCATTAACTCTGATCGAGGAGCTAATGTGGTTGGACATTTCTCCTTGGGTAGATAGATGTAACTTACACTGCAACCAAAGACCTTCAGATCATGTAGATCTGGGCAGACTTTATTCAGGTCCTCAAAAGGTGTCAGCCATTTCAGGTGCCTTATTGGGGTTCGGTTGTATAGGTGTGTTGCATGTTCAATGCAAAATTCCCACCATGATTGTGGTAGACAAGCAGTAAATGGCAGGGTTTGGGACTTTTCCATTATTGTCCTTATGGTGCACTCTGCATGCCCGTTCTGTTGGTGAATGTGGGGTGTGGACATCTCTATTTTGATGCCGAAATTCTTGAGTGTATTTTGTAGCTCATGATCTTTGAACTCTCCCCTGGATCAACATGCCAGTGCTTGATTGTAGCACCATACTGGGTCAAAGCCATTGCCTGAAATTGTCTAATTGCTACTGCAGCATCAGACTTCTTCCTAAGGCACTGGACCCAGATATGTGATGTTTTGTTGTCTAGAAATACAATGAAGTATTTATGTTTGTGGTACGATAGTACCGGGAGTTCCTTTAGATTGGAATGTATTAATTCAAAGGATTTCTCTGCATGTGAATTTGATTCAGGAAAAGATTTTGACATCATTTTCCCTTCAGCACACCCTGGACATATGATTTTGTCTTTAGGAATAATTAAATTCCTTGAGAATTTTATGGTGCTGTTAGGCATTTTCCCTAGCGCCTCTTTGGATGGGTGTCCAAGTCGCCTATGCCAAGTCAAGTAGTCAGCGACATATATGGTTGCGACATTGATCCTCTTGGTGCTCAATATATGAGTCCAAGCCCAATAGATTGCATCGCATCTCCTAAGAGGGACACAATCTAATATTGGGTTTCCTTTCTCAAAAAATGAAATGTGTGCAGAGGAACCACACACATCACTTCCATCTTGTAAAAAGATGGCCATTGACAGTAGTCAAGTACTACAGTCGGGTATGTAGTGGACAGGGTATAATCGCGTTTCACGCATCTCTGACTTCCTGTGACATACTACCTGATGTCTAATGAAGACTGCTGTAAGGATGACACATATTTATTGTTGTTTGTCACAAGTCTCAGACAGATCCTTGACTCCCATCCTTATGGACTACTGACTTATGACCACACACAGACAGGGGAACTGTCGGTTCCACCTCATGACTGCCCTCACTTCCATCTCTCACGCCAAGTATTGAAACAGTACATTTACGACTGACTGTACTTGCAACGACCTCCAACATTGCTCGTGACCAAATTGAAGTGCATATAGCCACCCCCAGAATCACTTCACACCGCGCCCTGTTGCCATCTGACTCTGACTCTGAAGACACATCATCATCTGAACCTTCATTCTCACCTGCCCCTTCAACTGCTGTTATGTCTGTCAAAACCCCTGCTGAGTGCTTGCATACTGAACCAAAACATATTCCCATCTTAACTGCCAGTGAGATCTCTCCCATGGCCTTACAGCTGTGGGAGATGGCATGTGATGACTTCTTCGCCACCAACAGAAAGCTTGAAACTACCAATTATGTCTGTGCCATCTTGCCTGGATTAAAAGACATGCAAGTTCATGACTAGATTGCAGCTCGCTATGCTGCTACTTTCTGACTTCATGAAATTACTTTGAAAAGAATTCCTCCCAGAAGGCTGGGAAGATGAATACCATACCCAAATATGTACTTCATGGCTGAGATCCTCTGCCTTGTTCACAAACTGGCTAAACGATGTCTGTCATATCAACTTTGCTCTGCATGGGTGTGACCATCATTTTGATGATGACACCTTACAAATTCAACTCAAAAGTCTCCTTGACCCCGACCTCTGTATCCATGCTAAGAACTGCAATGTGAAGGACCTCGTCGAGGCAGCAATTGACAATGAGGGCATCAAAACACTGGAGGCTAGGCTTGCACATTGGAAAAATGAGCTTGCTGACAAATGCTCGCAGGACACCAAACATTATTTAGAGGCAACTGAGGACTTGCATCATCCCCATAAGTGCCAAGCCCTCGCGCTGAACTCACGTACCTACAACACTGCTGCGAGTGCCAGTGCCAAACCCAACTTCATTCCTTCTTCGAATGCCTGCACTCACACCCAATGAATGTGTACTTCTTAATAAGCATCAGGGCTGTACCAAATGTCGGTGAGGGTATCAGGACTATTGTGCTAGCAACTGCCCCTACAACTTCCCTGACCCCTTGAATTACAAATGGCTCACTGAGAGCTTCATGCTGAGTCACAAACATCTGCCGTCTGCCACTGCTAAGCCTGTGGGTGCCATCTGCACCACAACTGTCGATGATCTCAGTGCAGACAGTGCTGACTCACCCCTTATTGGTGCAGTAATGCTGCTTAGCATCCTTGGTAATGGGTCTGAAGACAAGGTGAGTGCGCTGTTCACTGTGCAGCACCTCTGCTGGCAGTGCTTGCTCATTGGGGAGCATGCTGATGAACCCATTACAGTGAATGGGATGCTAGACTCTGGAGTACACATCATGCTGATTGATGCTGGTCTTGTTGAAGACCTTGGGTTATGTCATTTCCAACTGCATAAGCCTCTACCTCCATTGCCTTGAACAATGCTGCCAGCTTGACAAATTACTTGTACAAATATGTTAAGATCTCTCCCTTTGCACCTGACTCATCTTGGCTGTCATGTACAATCCATGCCATTGTTACCCTGAACCTCTGTGTCCCCCTTCTGCTTGGACTGCCATTTCTCACATCGAATCACATTGTCATAGATTTCACTGCTCGCACTGCTATTGATAGTCAGGTTGATTTTGACCTTTTGAACCCCCCACCTTGTAAATGTAATAAAAAAATGATTGATGAAAAAGCTGCTTGACGTGGCATCATGAAAGATAAAAAGGCTATGTTCATTGAACTTATTGGTGTCTGTCAAGACTGTTTGGCAAACAGAAAGGAGAAACTGTGAAACCCCTGAACATTGCTGGGATGATTCGGGACCATTTAGAGGTCCTCACTTGCCAAGAATGCATCAAAGCCCTCGAGGCTGACACCCTCACTAACTTTAAGGATGTGTTCGAACCATTGCCACATGTTGAAAAACTCCCCAGCAACGTCACTGCCCACATTAAACTTAAAGATGCAGAGCAGACCATAAAAACTTGTACTTATGCTTGCCTGCAAAAGTTCTGGGAAGCATGGCAGATCCTCATCCAGGAACATCTTGATGCAGGCCGCATTCAACCATCTTCTTTACCTCATGCATCACCTGCTTTTATTATCCCCAAGTCTGACCCCACCGTACTCCCATGCTGGGTTAACAACTATTGACAATTCAACAAAAACACCATCGCTGACTCTCACCCCCTTCCTCGAATTGATGATATTCTAAACAGCTGTGCAAAAGGCCAGATATGGGCAATGATCGACATGACCAACAGTTTTTTCCAAACATGTATGCAGCCTGCCGATGTTCCCTTAACTGTGGTGTCCACACCATTTGGCTCTTTGAATGGCTCATGATGCCTATGGGCTTGAAGAATGCACCTGCGATCCACCAGTGATGAGTAACTGCTGCCCTCAGACCTTTGATCGGGAAGATCTGTCACATCTACCTAGATGACATCATCATCTGGTCTAACAATGGTGAAGAGCACTGTCGAAACATCGAGACTGTCCTTGTGGCTTTGCAAAGTGCACAACTTTACTGCAACCCTCATAAGACTCAACTCTTTCAAACCAAAATCGATTTTCTTGGACACCATGTCTCTGCTCATGGTATCGAAGCTGACACAAAGAAAACTGAGCATATTGTAAACTGGCCTCAACCACAGAGTGCAAAGGACATCTGCCAGTTCTGTGGCCTTGTCTGTTATATTGCACAGTTCCTGCCACACATTACTGAGCATACTCATGTCTTGATGGAGCTAATGACAAAGGAATGTAACAGAACTTTTCCACCTTGGCTCCCATGTCACCAAGATGCCTTCGAGGTGATTAAGAAGGCCGTCCTTGGTCGCGAATGGCTCACAACAATTGACCACAGTGTCATGCCCAACTACCAAAGCTTTGTGACAACTGATGCAAGTGACTATCAGTCGGGGGCTGTCCTGTCTTTTGGAAAAAGCTGGGAGACAGCCCACCCCATTGCATTTGACTCAATGATGTTTAAAGGTGTGGAATTAAATTACCCTGTGCATGAAAAAGAGATGCTGGCAATTATTTGCTCTCTGCAGAAGTGGCGGTCTGACTTGATCAGTGTGCCTTTCGTCATTTACACCGACCATAAGACACTCGAGAATTTTGACACACAACGGGACCTTAGCTGCTGACAAGCCCGCTGGATGGAATTCATGTCCCAGTATGATTGCAAAATCATCTACATCAAAGGAGAGGACAACATGGTAGCTGACACCCTCTCTCAGACTCCGTTCATTGCTGCACATGCCGCCAGCATCCCATATCCACCTGACAACTCCGACCCTATTGCTGTGATCTATAGCCATGATGATGATGATGCATTCACATGTGCCAGGATCCTTGCAAAACCAAAAACACTTGCTATACCATGCACTGTTGCTGTGACATTATCTATTGCTGCCAATGTTGAACTACTGGACAGCATCTGAACTGGCTATGAGACTGATCCTTGGTGCAAATATATCCAAGACGCTAAAATATTGCCACATGGAATTGAGCACCATGATGGCCTGCTGTATGCAGGGGGTCAACTTATTGTTCCTCACATCAAGTGGGTGCATGAAACACTATTCCACCTTGCCCACAATGTGCTAGGCCACTTTGGTTTCACAAAATCTCATGGCTCGCTCTGGGAATCATTCTACTGGTTTAACATGTGACAAGACCTGGAGTTGGTGTACATCCCTGCATGCGTCACATGCCAGGATAACAAGGCTGGCACAACAAAGCCAATTGGTCCACTACACCCATTGCCTATCCCAGACCAACGGGGTAACTCAGTGGCCATGGACTTTATTGGGCCCTTGCCCGAAGATGAGGGCTTTAATTGCATTGTCTCGCTGACTGATCGACTTAACAGTGATATCTGGATCATTCCAACTTGCATCGACATCACCGCAGAGGACCTTACCATAATTTTTTTCGACAAGTGGTATTGTGAAAACGGCCTGCCACTCAAAATCATTTCAGATCGGGACAAACTGTTCCTTTCAAAGTTCTGGCAAGCACTTTGCCAACTAACTGGCATCAAGCTGAAGATGTCGATGGCATATCACCCCCAATCTGACAGCGCCAGTGAACAATCTAATAAAATGATCAATCAGTGCCTCCAGTACCATGTGGAGCAGAATCAAATGGGCTGGTGTCGCGCCCTGCCACGTGTGCATTTCAATATGATGAATACTGTTAATGCATCAACAGGTTTTTCACCATTCCAACTCCAAATGGGCCACAGCCCATGTGTGATTCCCCCACTCATTGCTAACAAGGACGGCACTCTCGAGGACATCCATGCTTCCAACATCATCCAACGACTATCATTGGACTTGAAAGATGCACAGGACAATATGCTTTGGGCTAAGCTTTTGCAGTCCCTTGTAGTGAATGAGCATTGCACTAACAACTTTCCTTTTGAAAAAGGTGGCCGTGTCGTCTTATAGACACTCCACCATAGATGAGAGTACAAGGCTGGGAATGAAAAGCATGTGGCAAAGTTTATGCCATGTTACGATGGCCCCTATGTCATTACCAACATGGCTCCGGAGATCTCCACTGTCATGCTCGACATCCCCAACAACCGCCACACATTCCCAACCTTTCATACATCCCAGGTCTTACCCTTCATCAAAAACGATGCTGACCTTTTTCCATCATGCAAACTCGAACAACCTCCCCCGGTCATTGTAGACACTGAGCCTGAATTCTTCATTGATCAAATCTTGGATGAATGTAAATGCAGGCCTGGCATTCAATACCTGGTCCGTTGGCAAGGTTATGGCGCTGAGGAGGACCGATGGCTACCTGGCTGCAAACTTGAAGACTGTGAAGTGTTGGACGTCTGGTTGGCTCGGAAAAAGGCTGTTGCTAGTAACTAGTATCTTCTTTTTCGCTTGTCAACTGGTAGCTTTTCCCCACCAGGGTTTTTAACACACCCATGTTCACACCCTTTTTACAGTACCTTTCTTTCCCGACATGCTGGATTTTTTTTTCTTTGCTTGGGCTGGGGCAAATTTTGGAGAGATGGGGAGGGTGTAAGGATGACACATATTTATTGTTGTTTGTCATGAGTCTTGGACAGATCCTTGACTCCCATCCTTATGGACTACTGACTTATGACCACACACATACCTTAGAGCTCTATTAGCTGCAATCCACCACTTGAGCCTGTTCTTTCCCTGTTCCCTCACTCTTTAGCTTGTTCTCTCTCTCTCTCTTATGCCATGCATCTCTGGTCAGTGAAGCTCATGGACAGCATGAGCTTACAACTGCTCCTTTTCCTACTATATGAGTAGTACCTGTGGCTGTTTGAACCAAGGTAGAGTCCTTTCTCGGTAAAGGCTCGTAAGAAGCGAAATCTTTCATTTCACCAGTGAAGTGCTTTGATGCACCTGAATCCATGATCCAGTCAGCACCTTTCTTACAATTTCCATTTGCACACATAACACATATATTAAGATCTGAATAGTTCCATGATACATTTAATAGCAGTAAGATTTCACATGAAAAGTTTGCTGTAATCATTGGAATATTAATCTTTGTGCTTGCGGCAGGGAAAAGGACTGACCTGTCATCATATCCACCTGTTTCAAGCAGTTCATCAACAAACATCTCATCAATGGCCTTCCACACTTCTTCATCAGAAACCAGAGGCTCTGATCTGAGGGAGACGGTATCGTCTTCAACCTCCACGATCCTAGGTTCTTCCAGTTCTTCTGGTTCAGTCCTCCTTCTCTTACCTTCTTGCACTGTCAGGTGCTCTTCCAGCGGTCGCAGATTTTTTGCACTGCATGGAAGTTGCATTTGCTTGAGGGTGTCTTGAGCTTGCTGATATTCAGCATAAACCAAACGAGAGGTAGAGGCCACGCCAGTATATGCCTGTGCAGGCAGTCGGTGGTGAGGGTCCCTTGTGGGAGTGTGGTCATGCTGTTTGATGTGCTGAATGAGCAGCATCGGTGGTATGATAGTGCCATTACCATTTATGGTGGTAAAGGCACTGGAGGCGAGGTGGGTATGCTTCTCTTTGGGCTTATCCTCCTTAGTCTTTTTGTTCCTGCATCATCCATGCTTTTGGGACAACTCTCCATTGTTGTCTTGCTCTTCTTTGGGCTGCCATTTGGGGTTTCCCCCTTTGCACTTGACAGCAGAAAGCTTATTGGCCTGAGGCAGGCTGGTGGGCTTTCCAACTGCTGTGCGCCTAGAGGCTTCAGCGACAATGGAGTCCTTGATGTGTTTGAATGTCAAGGCACTAGTAGTGGTCATGTTAAGGACCATGGTGGATAATGAATCATACTCACATGGCATTGTGGCAAGTAGGATCATCACCTGTACTAGTTCGGGGATGGCGACATTGGCAGCCGTGAGGCGCTTGAACTTGTCAGCCATTTTAGCGATCTCTGTGGTGCTGGGTTCGCAGCCGGGATTTTGATCGCTATTGCAGACCTAAAGTCCACAAGGACTTGGGAGGGGCCATCAACACCATAATCGGTGTGAATAAGGTCCCACACCTCCTCAGCAGTGTCCTTGGTGTTGGCATGCTGCCAAATGGAGGGGGCCAGGCAGAGCACTAGGCTACCAATTTCCTGGTCATTTTTGTTGCTCCATGTCTGGAGCTTGGCAGTAGCATCCGCTATGAGAGTAGCATTCTTCACCATCAAAGGAAATGCCGGAGGCAGTTTGACTTCTGCCCTGCTAGTTATCTGCCATAGGCCTTGAGACCTGAGCCACACCTTCATTGAGTTGGCCCATTGAATGTAATTTGATCCATCAAAGGTTTGTACGAGTTTCTCAAGAGTTGAAGACATGATCTTTGATGGCAGCTGGTAAAAGTGCTCAATCAGTCTTTTTACTCAATAAAACATGTTTTAACAATCTCAGGAAAAAGCACTCCTTCAGAGTGTGTAACCCTAGTCAACCTAGGTTTCAAGTGCAGCTCACAAAGAGTGCAAGGTTATAATTTGGAGACTATGATGTCAATGTTGTTCGCAGCCAGTTAAGGCACATTTGTGACATGCCCAGCAGGGCCCATAACTAGGGCACGGCACAGGTAACCCTCGGGTATATGTCCTCATACCCTTACCCATACCCGTGAACACCATACCTGCATGGGCATGGGTATGGTGTTACTGTGGGTTTCCATGGGTTACCCGTGGTTATATGCGGGTTTCAAGAAGAATACATATTTTAATAATTTATTACACTAAACTAAGTTAATAGAAACCCCCTCGCTCATGTTTGGAGCAAGGGAGGGGGTGGTGGACCCATTCTAATAAATAAATTACATTAAATTAATATAGAAAACCCCCCCCCCTCTGCATTTCGAGTGAGGGAGGGGGTGGTGGTGCCTGTAGTCAATGAAAACAAAACAAAAAACCCCCCCTCTTGCGTTTGGAGTGAGGGAGGGGGGTGGTGCCTGTAGTCATCGATCCCCATTTCCACCCCATGAGTAGGGCACGGCACAGGTATGGGTAACACCATGTGTTTCCGGTCACAGGTATGCACAGGTATGGGTACGGGTATGGGATTGCCATACCCAGGCAACACCGTACCCTTTTCCATGGTGTTACAGGTATGTGCGGGTATGCCGGTACCTGGATTTTGGTCAGGTGAGTAATCATCTGACCTTGTTGAATACTCACGACACATCTATTTCTAAACTATACAATGATCCAAACACCACCATAGCATGGCCCAAATGACGTGAATCGTCGTTTGGGCCTATAGTAAGTTTTTTTGTGTTTCATTTCCTGTTTTTTGTAAACTAATTGATTATGTTTCTTCTTTTTCAGGTTCTAAACTACTGATAATGATGGATGATGACAGCTAATGACACACACCCAACAGTGCCACATTACCTGGGTTCAAACGACATGATTGCATCATTTGGGCCCATGGTAAGTTTTTTTTCGTACATTTCTTTTTTCATAAACTCACTATTTTGTTTCTTTCATTTCCTAGGTTGGAATTCCCTTGGAATGAGGAGCTCACATGGAACAACCCCATGCCAATGCCACCACGTCACAATGGCACACCACCCACCCCAGCCTCATGAGCAACTGCTCATGGGGTGGATAGCAGGTGGAATGATGATGATGACCAGGAGGAGGACCCGAGGACCCAACTGCCACCACGAGCAACTGCTTGTGGGGTGGAATCAGGGATTGACGACTACAGGCAGCACCCCCCCCCTCTCTCGCTGCAAATGCAAGCAGGGGGGTTACTCATTCTGTTCTTGGCAACTACAGGCACCACCCCCCTCACTCGCTCCAAACATGAGAGGGGGGGTTTTTTGTTTTGTTTTCATTGACTACAGGCACCACCACCCCCTCCCTCACTCGAAATGTGGAGGGGGGGGGTTTCTATATTAATTTAATGTAATTTATTTATTAGAATAGGTCCACCACCCCCTCCCTTGCTCCAAACGCAAGTGAGGGGGTTTCTATTAACTTAGTTTAGTATTAAAATATGTATTCTTCTCAAAACCCACAAATAACCACAGGTAACCCATGCCATGCCCTACCCACAAGCAGTTGGGTCCTTGGGTCCTCCTCCTGGTCATCATTGTCATTCCACCTGCTATCCACCCCATGAGCAGTTGCTCGTGAGGCTGGGGCGGGTGGTGTGCCGTTGTGATGTGGCAGTGTTGGCATGGGGTCATTCCATGTGAACTCCTCATTCTGAGGGAATTCCAACCTAGGAAATGAAAGAAACAAAATAGTTAGTTTATGAAAAAAGAAACAAACAAAAAAAAAACTTACCATGGGCCCAAACAATGCAATCATGTCATTTGGGCCTGGGTGACATGGCACTGTTGGGTGTGTGTCATTAGCTGTTGTCATCCGTTGTTATCAGTAGTTTAGAATCTGAAAAAGAATAATCAATTAGTTTGAAAAAACAAGAAATGAAACACAAAAAAACTTACTATAGGCCCAAACGATGATTTGTGTCATTTGGGCCATGCTATGGTGGTGGTTGGATTGTCATATAGTTTAGAATTAGATGTGTTGTGAGTATTTAACAAAGTCAGATGATTACTCACCTGACCAAAATCTGGGTACCAGCATACCCGCATGTACCCGTAACACCATGGAAAAGGGTACGGTATTGCCTGGGTATGGCAATCCCATACCTGTACCCATACCCATGCATACCTGTGACTGGAAACACATGGTGTTACCCGTACCCATGCTGTGCCCTACCCATAACCTGTTGGAGCAGACTATATATGCTGCACAGCAGAAGAGACAACAAGTTCCTTACAACCTACCTTAGTCTTTGAGGCTCCAGTTGCTGCAACCATCAACTGGACCCAACCACAAGCAACTGGTCTTTCTGGTTGCAGTTGGGCCTCATTGTCAACAGTTGCGGTTGCAGTTGGTAGGCTCAGGCTTGCAAGTCCAACCAATTGGAACTGGTCACAACTGGTTGCAACTGGGTGGCCTTACCTCGCTACTCAATCTTAGATAGTACAATTTTTATTTTATTTTCTATGTAATTTACTTACTCCATAACAAATTTTGGGCATGCCCAAGGAATGACAGGTTGGATGGGCAAGGGTTTATATATGTTTGGGCCATTTGTATATGTTTGAATATGTGTGGTGCAAGTAAACAGCAACGCAACACATTTGTTTGTATCTGCCATCATTCACTTCTCATGACAATGACAACGATGGCCCGTGGTAAGTTTTCTTTTGTATATCTTTATGTTTACTAACTTTATTTCTATGTTTTTAGGTTGAAATTCTTTGGTAACAATGTGCGCCGATGCGTACAAACCACACCCACCCGCTCTACCTCCTCCTCCCCATCGAAATGGGATGTGAGGAGTGCTGATCAGTCAGGAGGATGGGGAGGGACACCAGGAGACCCCAGCAGGGGGATACCTGCCAGGTAAACCCCCCCAGCTGCACCCACCTCCATGCCACGTCACAGCTAACCCACCCCACCTAGATGTGACACGCCCTCTCTCACTCCAAATGTGAGATGTAGGGGTATGTTCTTTTTCTATGGCAACACCCCCCTCCCTCACTCCAAACGTGAGATGGAGGGGTCTCTATTATGTTTCCAGCACCACCACCCAGCCTGTGAGCCACTGCTTGCAGGGGGAGATGGGGGTGCTGACTGAGAGGAATGACAATGGGGTATGGCAGGCTGCCACACCAAACTGATGACAATGATGTGGCACCACTGCAACATTGCCAACCCCAACAACAATGATGATGATGACAATGATGATGATGACAATGACCTGGCACTGCTGCCACATCACCAACACCCACCGCCAACCCCAATAATGACGATGGTGGCCCCCCACCCCCCTCTCTTGCTCCAAACACAAGCAGGGGGGGGTTCTTGATCTTTTCTATGTGACTACAGCTACCTCCCCCTCTCTTGCTCCCAATGTGAGCAGGGGGAAGGTTCTTGTTATTTTATTATTAGTTTTATTAATACATATTATTATTTACAAATTACTGTACATATGTATGGTTGCGACTGGTTGGAACCAGTTGCAAGCCAACAACAACTTGTCACCAACTGGTTGGCTGTGGTTGCAGTTGCAGATGGTGGGATTTTGTAAGTGAGACAACCCAACCGGACTTTCAAAGACTAACCTACCTGGGGTTTAGTAAGACTTACAGCTAGGGTTAGCAGAGGTAAGAACACTATATTCCTAGTATGGTACAGGTTCTCCTTATATACATAAATATAAGGCAGTCACATGACTCAGGAA
The DNA here is from genome assembly GCA_026075535.2 of Tricholoma matsutake. NCBI lineage: Eukaryota > Fungi > Basidiomycota > Agaricomycetes > Agaricales > Tricholomataceae > Tricholoma > Tricholoma matsutake. The sequence continues at coordinate 5,729,052 of AP026543.1, read as the reverse complement.
TGTGTTTACCACATGTATGCACAGTAAGCACAGTAACATGTGTATGCTGCATGTATTGCCTCATGTATACAGCATGCATCATGGGGATTAATTTCAACAACAAGTTGTGCCAGTCGCTGGGACGTGTTAATAGTTCAAGTTTACATAAGCAAAAAAAGTTAAATGTGGCCCGTGCTGGTTTGGAGTCTGACTTATACCCAGACTCCAAACCAATTGTGAGGCATGGTAAAAGTTTTTTTCCCACATTTTCAAAGACTGCAACTTCAACACATTATGTTATGATTTGTCTACAGGAACCTGCAAGTACGGGTAGTTCATTTTTTTATTCGACTCGACTCTCTTCTGACGGAAGACACCTTGATGCATGGTGACTCCATGCACCCGAACCCACTCTCACACGCACCGTGGTACGACACCCCCTCTACACGAGGTCCATGACATTGGACGCCTCATGCTATGCATGAGGCTTATCTCTATTGTTCTCTGACATGCTGTGCCGCAGCACTCCATGGCATCGGACGCCTCATGCAAGGCATGAGGCTTGTCTTTCTATTGTTCTTTCTATTTATATTGGATAATGATCCTATGATCCAATTGGACGATAGACATCTTTGAACCGTATATAAGCTGTAGTAATACTGTCTGTATTCCTTAGCTTGACCTAATTCAACCAACGGTCTTAGACTCAACCAGAACACTCGACAACTAAGGAAGTTCCTTAGTTGTGATACACTCAAACTCGACAGCTTAGGAAGCCCCTAGCTGTGATAACCCGAACTCGACAGTTGGAAAGCCTCCAACTGTGATACACGAACTGACAGTCTAACTCAGAAAGCCTCTGAGTACAGAAAGCCGTGACAACTTGAGGAAGTACCCAAGTGAAGGCAGGAAGCCTGATACACTAGGAAAGTCTCCTAGTGCGATACAAGACAGTTGGAAAGCCTCCAACTGTAACACACAAAGCTGAGGCTGAGTTAAAGACCAATAGTCTTAACAAAAGGTCAAGCTGATCTACGAAGTCCACCTACCTAGGTGCAGACACAACATCTTTCAGACAAAGCCCAGATAGACCTCTGACAGGAGCATTGACATCAGGAAGAACCTCGTGGTATAGATACCAAGGTTGACTAGTACAATACTCAGAACCAGCACAAAGGTGGTTCTCGAAGTGAACAGAAGATGAGGAACCAAGATACCTCACTGAAGAAGACTTCAGATCGACAAGCAAAGAAGAAACCCCAGAATGAGACCCATTCTCCTTATCCAACAATGACATCCCCAATAACATGTCTACCGAACCCACCACATCAAACAAGGAGATTAGAATCTGAACCCCCTCCGACTTCACAGGGGACCGAACTAGAACTGCAAAGTTCTTACAAGAAGTGAAACTCTATCTGAGAGTAAACCACAGAATCTATGACACAGATGAAAAGAAAATCATCTTCGCGTTGTCATTTATGAATGGAGGAACTGCCGCGCCCTGGGCACAGACATGGGCAGAAAAGGAAGACCTAGGGACATGGTCAACCTTTGAAGCGGTGCTCACAGTAGCGTTCACCCTGATCGATGAAGCTGGCAGAGCCAGAACCGAAATGAAAACACTAAAGCAGGGACAGGACCTGGAGGATTACATTGCACAATTCCGAATCCTGCGAGAGAAGGCAGGGATCAATGATGATACCGCCCTGATTGAACTCTTCATGGATGGGTTAAACCCCAAGCTCCTTGAGAGAGTATTCAACATGGAAACAATCCCCACAACCCTTGAGGGGATGATCAATGCTGCCTCCAAATATGATGGACAATGGAGGAGAGCAAAAGTGATAACTGGGAAATTACAGGAGAGCTGGGCAAAGAGGCCCGCGAACTCTAAACCAAAAGAAACCCCACTAGAAATCAACTGACTCTCTGACCAGGAGAGGGTCGAACACATGAAGAAGGGGCTATGCTTTGTGTACCACCAACCCGGGCACAGAGCGACCAAACACAAGAAAGGGGAAACGAGAACCGAGAACTGGTCATTCCCAAAGAAGAAAGGCGAAGAAGCCTACTCAAAGATCTGAGCAATCATAAAGGACCTCGATGAAGAAGACAGGACGAGGGCTCTTGCCGCAATAGAGGATGAGGGTTTTTAAAGAGGTGGCCTGCCTTGATGCCAGGTACCACCAAACTTTCTGTTAGCTCTGTACTACTAGCCACTTTGAAGAATCAATCTATGCATCTAGATGTCAAAGTGCTAGGAGCAGATGGGAGGAAAGTCATCGAAACCAAAGCCCTACTCGACTCAGGAGCGGGAGGAGTATTCATGAGCCATGAATTCGCAGAGGAAAACGGACTCAGACTGTGCCCCCTGGAAAGAATCATCAAAGTAAAGAATGTGGATGGAACCCCAAACAAGAAAGGGGAAATCTCCCAATACGCCAGGGGACCGCTAATGATCAACGGGCAAACATTCCTGACGACCTTCCTGATCGCGGGATTAGGATGAGAAGCAATCATCTTGGGCCTGCCATGGCTCAGGAAGATTAACCCTGTGATCAACTGGAGGACCGGGACCTTCCAGTTCAGGGCAAAGAACGAGAGTCACACAGAACTCTCACATGGGAAAGGGAGAACCCTCATCAGGAGGGTGCAAACCAAGAAACCCAATGAAGGGTGCCTATCATGGCGCCAGAAGGGAACCGAGAAAAAAGAGAACCCCTTCGACATGACAAAAGAAGAACGACAGACATGGTGCCGAAGAATAGTCGCCAGAGAAAAGGAAAAGATCGATCTCAAAATAAAGACGAGAGAAGAGCAACGGGCACAATTCAAGAGGCTAGCTGCCAGGGAAAGAGCAAGACTCCTTTCCAAGACAAAGACACCGACGAAAGAAGAACAGCTTGAGCAATGCCAAAGAATTGTTGCCAAAGCAAAGGTGATGGGAGGAGCCCTCCACACCGAACCAAAAAGAAACAGAATGCCCACCGAGACCAGAAGGGCGACGATAGAAGAAGTGAACGACGAAGAGATTGCAGTTACAACTCTTCAGGATGCGGAGCCCATTGGGCCACAGGACAAAGAAAGCACTGGGAAGGAAAACCCAGCATCAGCAAACCACAAACAGGCAACAGAACAGACAACAGGACAACCAGAGGAGACACCCATGCAAAGGATCATGGACGACGAACTACTAATTGCCTACATCCGAGGGGAACCCGTCATTGGCATTTTCGAACCAAGGAAAACCCTGCTGACAGAAGAGTACGACGAGCCAAGATATTTGTACTCCCAATCAATGAAGAAGATCTCCTGACTCGTAAAGGCAAAAGGAACACTGTGATATGTCTATGGGCAGAACGTCTGGATCAGGGCAAAGACATCAGTCTCACAGCACCTGGCGCATCAAAAGGAAGGAGACCCGGAACAGAAGACCCTGGACGAACTGCTCCCAGAGCAATACAAAGAGTACTGACAGATATTTGAGAAGGAAGCATCGGAAAGATTCCCAGAACCAAGATCCTGGGATCACGTGATAGACCTCAAATCGGACTTTACGGCAAAGGATTGCAAGGTATACCCACTGTCACCAGCAGAACAAAAGAAACTTGACGAGTTTCTCGACGAAAGCCTGCAGAAAGGATACATCCAACCATCGAAATTGCCCATGGCATCACCATTCTTCTTCGTTGCGAAGAAGGACTCGGACGGGCTATGACCTTGCCAAGATTACAGGTACTTGAATAATGGAACGATCAAGAACACCTACCCGCTGCCACTGGTAGGGGACCTGTTGGACAAACTAAGAGGGGCGAAATGGTTTACAAAATTAGACATCTGATGGGGATATCACAATGTCAGAATCAAAGATGGAGATCAATGGAAGGCAGCCTTCAAGACAAATTGGGGGCTGTTCAAACCAACAGTGATGTTCTTTGGATTATGCAACTCACCGGTGACCTTCCAGGCAATGATGAACGAGATATTCTGCAACATGATCGGAGAAGGATGGCTCGTCATCTACATGGACGACATCCTGATATTCTCTAAGGATCAGAATGAACACCAGGAAAGGACAAAAAGAGTACTGAAAAGACTGGCAGAAAATGACTTATACCTGAAGCTGGAGAAGTGCAAGTTCAACGTCCACAAAGTGGAATTCTTGGGTCTAATCATCCGACCCAATGAAATTGCCATGGACAACACGAAACTGGCAGGTATACAGGATTGGCCTACCCCGACTAACGTGAAGGCAGTCAGATCCTTCCTAGGGTTTGGGAATTTCTACAGGAAATTCATTGGACATTTTGCGGAGACAAGCAGACCGCTTAATGAACTAACAAAGAAAAACAAGACATTTGACTGGACAACCAAATGCGAAAAAGCCTTTCAGACGCTGAAAAGGAAATTTGCAGAAGCACCGGTACTGCTGATGCCAGATCCAACAAGACCATTCACAATTGAATCAGATGCCTCGAAACACGCAACAGGAGGAGTGCTGAGACAAAGAGACACGAATGGAGATTGGCACCCATGTGGATATATATCGCATGCACTAACACCAATGGAACGAAACTACGAAATCTATGACAGGGAACTACTCGCAATAGTATGATCACTAGAAACCTGGAGGCACTACCTGATGGGTTCTGGTAACCCGGTAGTAATTCTCTCAGATCACAAGAACCTGACATATTTCCGAACGGCACAGAAACTAAACAGAAGACAGGCAAGATGGAGCTTATTCTTGTCAGAATTCGAATTACAGCTTGTTCATGTGCCCGGATCTCAAATGGTGCAAAGTGATGCTTTATCACGAAGGGCTGACCACGTACTGGAAGAAGACAACGACAATGAAGATATCACGATGTTACCAGAGATGGTATTCATAAAATTCATTGACACCGAACTACATGACCTCCTTGCAGGGAGCATCATGAAAGATGACCTGGTGAAGAGCACGATTGAGGTGCTAAAGACCAAAGGAGCACCACCAATAAAGTCAGTGTTAGAAGACTGGAAGATCGAGGATGGCCTCCTATTCTTCCGAAATCGATGCTACGTCCCTGACAGCGGGGACATACAAAAGAAGCTGGTACAGAAATACCACAAAGGGGTAACCAGCGGACACCCAGGACAATGGCAGACTACCGAAATGGTTAGAAGGGACTACTGGTGGCCAGGAATGATGATGTACATCAAGAACTATGTCACCGGATGCGCTACATGCCAGCAGATGAAAGTCAACACCCACCCGATGACACTGCCCCTACAACCAATCAAATCCGAAGTGACAAGGCCATTTGCAATGGTGACAACCAATTTCATAACTGACCTACCGGAGTCCGACGGCTATGATGCGCTCATGGTCGTGGTAGACCATGGGCTTATGAAGGGGGTAATTTTCATCCCTTGCAAGAAAACAATCGATGCACTGGGAGCAGCGACCCTCTATCTGGATTATGTCTACAAATGGTTCAGCCTTCCAGACAAGATAATATCAGACAGGGACCCCAGATTCACCTCGCAGCTATTCCAAGAATTAGGAAGATTGCTCAGAATCAAGCTGGCAATGAGTACGGCATACCACCCCCAGACCAATGGAGAAACAGAATGGGTGAATCAGGAAGTAGAAGTCTACCTGCAGATCTTCTGCTCAAACAACCAAGAGAAATGGAAGCACTTCCTTCCAACAGCAGAGTTCACGCACAACCAAAGGATGCACTCCACCCAGAAAAGCTCCCCGTTCTACCTGATGATGGGCTATGAACCAAAGGTGATCCCACTCCCATACCTGAAAACAAACATACCGGCTATAGAGAAACGAATAGTCGCGTTGCAACGAGCCCAAGATGAAGCAAAGGCAACTCACGAGTTGGCCAGACAGCTGATGGCAGAAAGAACTACACGGCACTTCATGCCATTCAAAGAAGGAGACAGGGTGTGGCTAGAAGCAAAAAACCTCAAAACGGTGCATGTGACAAAGAAACTCGCACCCAAAAGAGAAGGACCATTCTCCATCGAGAAGGTTCTAAGCCCCCTCTCATACCGACTGAAGCTACCAAACCAATGGAAAATACACCCGGTATTCCATGCGGCACTCCTCACCCCGTATAAAGAAACTGAGACGCATGGTCCGAACTTCCCAGAACCTCCGCCGGACCTAATAGAAGGTGAATCGGAGTACAAAGTGGAAGCGATCATCGGACATAAAAAGAAAGGAAGGACCATGCACTTCTTAGTGAAGTGGGTCGGATACCTGACCTCGGAGAACTCCTGGGAGCCGAGGGAAACCTGAAACATGCCAAGAAAATCCTTGGAGCATATAAACAGCGACGACAGCTGTAGAACCCCCCCAGAAGCAAGAACCCACACCCCGACATGGCAGAGCAGACACCCGTCATACCCCCCAAACGACGTTTCAACAAACAATTCCTACGAGACCCATTGAACATTGACACCCTCTGCACCCACCTTGCCCACGACCCAGCCAGATATCATCTCACAAGAATATGCTTCTACTATCAGAGCACTATCGACCGAATGAAGAGAAACCTAGAAGAAGCCATGAATGATGCTGACAACCTCGGTATCGAACAGGCTATCCAAGACATGACCAACGCATGGTCAGACAGAATGAGAGTGGTTGAAAGAAACCCTCATACCTCCACAGATCACCCCAGACGCCAATGAAACTCTCCCTCGCCCTACAACAGGCAGAAAAACAAAAAGACAACACGCACCGCCTCTGGAAACGCCTCCCCTTCTACGAGCAACCAGACGAACACCTCCCTAGCAATCATCGACCTCACAATGCCAGAACCCGAACCTTGATCGACCCAACCACCGTGGTCCCCTCCCCACATGAGAAGCGCCAGATGCTTCATTTGCCACCAGATCGGACATTTCGGCCTCATCTGCCAGAAACACATCTGCAGGTACTGCAAACAACGAGGCCCTGGGCACTACAGCCCCGACTGCCTGACAAGGCAGCAGAAAGAACAGGAGGAGGAACAAAGACGACTGGACTTCCTTGAGGCGGGATACGATGACTTCAACGACGAAGCAATAATGAATATGACCGGGGAACCCTATGGGGAAGTGTAGGAGGGCGGGGAGAATAGTTCGAAGTCGAAGTCGGTGACTTCGAAGATAGACAGGAGGTGATGTTATGATTTGTCTACAGGAACCCACAAGTACGGGTAGTTCATTTTTTTATTCGACTTGACTCTCTTCCAATGGAAGACACCTTGACGCATGGTGACTCCATGCACCCAAACCCACTCTCACATGCACTGTGGTACGACACCCCCTCTACATGAGGTCTGTGACATTGGATGCCTCATGCGTAGCATGAGGCTTATCTCTATTGTTCTCTGACATGCTGTGCCGCAGCACTCCATGGCATCGGACGCCTCATGCAAGGCATGAGGCCTGTCTATCTATTGTTCTTTCTATTTATATTGGATAACGATCCTACGATCCAATTGGACAATAGACATCTTTGAACTGTATATAAGCTGTAGTAATACTGTCTGTATTCCTTAGCTTGACCTAATTCAACCAATGGTCTTAGACTCAACCAGAACACTCGACAACTAAGGAAGTCCCTTAGTTGTGATACACTTGAACTCAACAGCTTAGGAAGCCCCTAGCTGTGATAACCCAAACTCAACAGTTGGAAAGCCTCCAACTGTGATACATGAACCAACGGTCTAACTCAGAAAGCCTCTGAGTACAGAAAGCCATGACAACTTGAGGAAGTACCCAAGTGAAGGCAGGAAGCCCGATACACTAGGAAAGTCTCCTAGTGCAATACAAGACAGTTGGAAAGCCTCCAACTGTAACACACAAAGCTGAGGCTGAGTTAAAGACCAATAGTCTTAACACATTATTACCGCACCTCATCGAGTTTAAAGTCTGTTTACTCAAGTCCAATAGACAGAGGCCTGACTGTGGCGATGCTGGCACTCACTCCCTCCAGCACTGTGTGTCCTCGCAAACTTTCAGGCACTATGTGCTCGCTCTCATTTCTGCACCACATGCATGCACACTCTGGTCATGCAAGGGGCTCTTGCTAAGTCTCAGACCATATTTAGTTTCTCTTTCTCCTATTCCTAGTGAGTTATGTGCAACACAGAGACTTTTCCTTCCAGAGTCTCTCTGTTTCTCACTCTCTCCTAGGTATGGATTTTTTGTACTCGTCTCTCCATTTCTCACTCTCTCCTAGTACTGTCTCGCTACACATCTAGCTTGTTTTTGAACTAATAAATCTACACATTGTACTTCAGACAAGCAATCTCACTTGAGAGAGGAGCCCCTTCTTCCCAAACTGATGACTCTGAGTCACCATCATCCAGAACAGCTCCCACTTCTGGAACAACTGAGCAAAGACTCAGATCAAATGGAAATCCAAATAGGAGTGGACCCTTACTTATAGAGTCTGGTGTCAAACCTCTCTCCGATGCTGAAGTATTCAAGGCCAGCATCATCTCCAAGATGGATGACCTCATTGAAGACTTTAGAAAAAAGAAATCTTCACAAATGGAAACCTTATACCAAATCTTACAGGTCTTACACGATGCACAACTTAGCAAGCCAGAAAGAAGATCTACTCTGGAGGAATTCACACTCCACACTGACATCATCACCTCACATCAGAAAGGATCCAAGCAACAAGGATTACAAGTTAGCGGCACCCAAGATGAGTCTGGCGAAGGCATTATCGACAACAGATCTGGAGAGCAGTGCGCACAAGACCAACCAGTACAATCTAACATGGGTAAAGCCGAACAACTCCTTAGATGCCTGCACAAAGAACTCTTCCATAAGAAATGCCAGCAGAGTCACTCAGGATCAACAGACTCAGGGGAGGACTCTCAAGCTGAAGGAGAAGGCAGATCCAATAAGAAGAAGCATGTCTACCAGTCACAACTACCCTGGTACAATGCCAGAGTTGCCACTGAGGAGAAGGAGGTTGACAAGAACCAAAAGAAGACCAGAAGTATCCTCTCTGTTTTCCAAAGCGACCTCCCATTTGCCAAGCGAGAAATACCCTTGCTCCTCAAGGATTCCCCAAGTCCAAGTGGAAGCAAATCTTCAAAGGAGAAGCTGTCAATCTCAACGTAATCTTCAGCAGTCTCCACCACCTTGCCCCTCCTAAAGAGAATGTGGGACATGTCAGAGGAACAGAGATATCTCTTGGGAAGACAGATCCGGCATGAAAGGTCCAAATGAGTGGTGATTGGACTGTCTCATGGTATGCCACCTCCAAAGTGACTATGTTCACTTTCCCTCACTGTAAGGGGACTAGGGGGGTGCCCTGTGTGTTTCTCCTATTTTTTATGTTCATTCTATATTTTTCCTCACTTCATTTCCTTCTATTCTTCATTTTCTATGATTTTTCCGGATTTTATTACTAATTTTCCCTTTCTATTATGTTTGTGCATGTTGACACTTTTATATTTAGAGGCAGAGCACCCCTTCCAACATCTACCCCTTGGTATGATGTCATTCAGCAGCCTTGATCTGCCTATCTCTGCCTTTTCTATTTTTAGGTTATTATTTGATTTTTGTCATCTTCACATATACTGGGCATCAGCAGAGGGATCCTTAGAGTTTTCTCTTCAGATTTCCCTTTTCTAGGTGTGTCCCCAATCCCTGTACTGTGTAGTATAATTTTAACTTTGGATTTCCCTTTGCTAGAGGCTGAGGTTGCCCTTATACTCACTGGAGCGAGGAGCTCCAACTATGGGGAGACTATATGGTCTCCAAGTTCTCTGCCAAACAACTCAATGTGCACCACAAACTTTGCTTTTGATAGGGCAGTCTGAGCATTGGTTGGAGGAGGACAGTCTATCCTTCTCACCAATTGAGACCAATTCACTTACCTTTACTCAGCCTACCTCCTCCCAATGGAATCCAAGGAGTGTCTGGTGGGTGCTTTTCAGGAGACCAGCACCACAAAGATCAATCAACAGAAGTATGCCAATGTTTCAACAGCTCAGGTGGATGTCGGAGCAGACAAGAAGCATGCACTCAGCAGAATTGATGTAGCCTATGGTATGCAACCAAAGCATCTCAGATACAACTTGTGGAGCAATGTAGAAGAAAGGCCTTTCAGCTATTCTCCTACACCTCCTAGTCTTGCAACCTGGACTGAATCTGCAAGACCACTTCCCAAGGTTCCAGCAGAGGAATTCAACAACACAAAGGCACTTCAAACCATCAAAGACAACACTCACTTATTCAAAATTGTAACACCAATCAATGTTGACTGCTTCGAAGAATTACTCAAAACCCATCCTAACTGCCCTTTTGTGCAGTCCATCTGCTGAGGTCTGTGAGAAGGCTTCTGGCCTTGGGCGGACACACATCATACCTTCTATCTAGACATTGTCGACGAATCTCTAGGAATGCCCCAAGAGGCAGTGGAGAGAAATTTCTTAATCATGCAAAGGGATCACGAATGCCAAAAGGGACATTTCTCTGGATCTTTTGGTTGAGACCTGTTCCCAGGCATGCATGCATCTCCCATCCATGCTGTACCCAAACCTCACTCAGACAAACTGCGAATGGTGATTAACCAGAGCACTGGTCCTTATGCACCTAACTCTATGATAAAGCATGAGGATGTCAAAGGCTTTCCTCTGGACAACATGTCGCATCTTGGAGATTGCTTACTAGCTCATTACTGAGCAAACCTGGACCAGGCACAAGTCCTCTTCAAATCAGATGTGTCAGAAGCTTATTGCCTGCTCCCCATGCACCCTTTGTGGCAAATCAAGCAGATAATCACCATTGATGGAGAAAGGGACATCGACCAGAACAATTGTTTTGGTGGGCGAGGTTCTGCTGGGATCTATATTCCTTTCAATGGCCTCATCACTTGGATTGCTAAAAATGTATGGGCAATTCCTGACTTGTGGACTTACATGGATGACTCCTTCAGTATTGACAGAGAGGGAAACGTCCAGTGGTGCCACAAATGATAAGAACATGCCAAGCTCCCAAGTTAAACTTCTGTCCCTATGGGATGATTTAGGGATCCTGCATGAACCATGCAAGCAAGTTTTTGGAAAACGTTTGATGATCATTGGCATCGAGGTGAATGCAGACAGCTTAACTCTAACCATGCCCAAACAAGTGCTTGATGACCTTCTACAAGAACTCCAGGATTTCTCATCTGGATCTATTCAGAAGCAAACCTTATGCTGTTGGCAGCAATTAGCAGGCTGGATGAACTGGTCTTTCAACATTTTTCCAATGATCTGCCCAGCTCTCAACAACATTTACCCAAACTTTGTGGACAAGCAACAACTAGGGCGTGACTTGGGTAACCCCCAGGTATAATTTCGTGTACCCATACCCATACCCATGAACACTGTAACCATTACGGTTATGGGTGCAGTTTTACCATGGGTATGGGGGGTTTTGGTCAAAACCCATGGGTATGACATTAATAATTTATTATAATTCTAAATATATCTAAATACAATGAAGAACCACCCCCAACTCACAATTGTGAGCGAGGGGGGGTGGTAGTGGTGATGTACTGGCCATCGTGAGTTAGAAAACTACCCCCACCTTGTGTTTGCAAGCAAGGGGTGGTGGTGGAGGTAATGTGGCAGCCGTTGCTAGAGAAACAGACCAAGAAACACCCCCACCTCATGTTTGTGAGTGAGAGGGTGTGGTAGTTGTGACTTGGCAGCCATTGTGAGAGAAACAGATGAAGAACCACCCCCAACTTGCATTTGTGAGTGAGAGGGGGTGGTAGTGGTGACGTGGCGGCACTCCCGAGTGAAACAAACAGAGAATGACCCCATCTTGTGTTTGCAAGCAAGGGGGGGTGGTAGTCGTGATGTTGCAGCTGTTGCAAGAGAAACAGACCAAGAAACACCCCCACCTCACATTTGCGAGCGAGAGGGGGTGGCAGTCATGATGTGGTGGTGCTCCTGAGTGAAATGAACTCTATGACATTAATAATTTATTATAATTCTAAATATATCTAAGGTGGTGGCAGTGATGCTGCAGCCATTGTCGACTAGAGGAGGCTGTTGTTGATGAGAGGGGGCCATTATTGCTGTCCAGAGGTGTTGGTTGTCGCCCAGAGGTGTGGAGGCAGAGAGTGGTGGTGAGAATTGTTGATATTGATCAACAAAGTCAGCACATGACCTGATGATTGGACCTCAGGTACGGTACTGACTAAACCCATAAAACCGTGGGTATGGGTGCAGTTTTGCCTTGGGTATGGAAATCCAAACCCGTACCCATACCTGTGTGTACCCATAAGCAGAAACACATGGTGTTACCCATACCTGAGTCATGCCTTAGCAACAACCTCTAATGAAAATCTGGGTCAACAACTTGGTCCGACAGGACCTCTCATGGGCTATTAATCATCTTCAAGCCTCACTCGGTCTCTGTCTTCTAAATTCCATAGCTTGGGGTATTGAGGATGCCGACTTAACAGTTTTCTGTGATGGGTGTATGGAAGGTATGGGCTTCTGGTACCCTAACTTGCATCAAGGTTTTTATGCACCAGTACCACCTGGAGCTATCTGAGACATTATCTTTTACTATGAAGCTTTAGCTGTGACCAGTGCACTGAGCAACATACAGGCGATGGGTTGTATTCACTGATGGTATGAACACCATCAACATTTTCAGCTCACTCCATTGTCAACGGGAATTCAACCCTCTTCTCCATCACTGTGTCGACATCTTCCTTGCAAGCAACCTCGATGTGTGTATCCTACACGTACCAGGTGAGAAAAACAAGGTTGTGGACACAATCTCCAGACATAACTTTGAAAGGGCCACTAACCTAGTTCCTGGGATTCACATCTCAACATTCAAACCCCCACACTTTGATACATTGGGGGCAACAAAAAAATGATCACCTCTCACGTCCATGCCTGGTGACTTTTATGGGAGCCATGGTCATGGGAATGTCTTGTCTGTGAGCACACAATTGCTCTAGGACAAGCGATCAATGTCAGCACTTGGAAAACCTATGGTTCTGCCCTCAACTCTTACCTTTCATTCATACACATGCACAACATGCCAGTGGAACCTACCGCTGACACTCTCAGCCTGTACACAGTATACATGTGTCATCACATCAAACCTGATTCTGTGGACACTTACCTTTCCAGCATTTGCTACCAACTCGAACCCTACTTCCCTGAAATGCATGCTATCAGGAAGTCACGCTTGGTGCACTGAATACTCAAAGGCTGCAAAAGACTTTGGGGAACACCAGCCATGAGAAAAAGGGTCCTAACAATCGCTGACCTCAACCATGTTTGCACCAGCCATTCCATGAACCCAACACATGATGATCTCTTATTCTGCACTCAGCTATGTGTCAGTTTCTTTGCCCTGTTGTGTCTAGGTGAGCTGACCTGGCCTGACACCAAGGACTTACAAGATCCATGTAAACTCACTAAGCAGAACTCGGTCATCATCAATACAGATTCCTTCATTTTTTCTTGCCTGGCCACAAGGCCGACAAGTTTCTTGAGGGAAACACTATCATCCTGTGCTCAAACCCTTTCCTCTGTGACCTGACCACTCTTTTCCATCAATACATCTCATCATGCGATTGCTGGTTCCCCCTATCTTCACCTTTGTGGCTAAAGTCAAATGGTGCAATACCAATGAGATCTGACTTCATGAAACAGCTACAGTCTTTCTTTGAAAAGGATGTAGGTAGTCAATCCATGAGGGCTGGAGGAGCAACTTTTCTCACAGAGAATGGTGTTGCCCCCCACATCATACAGGGAATCAGAAGGTGGGCTTCCACCTCATGGCAAATTTACATCCAAAAGCACCCCATCTTACTTCAAGCAATGCTTCATGCATGACAACCTGTGTCCCTTGCCCCAGCAGGGAAAATACTATTTTGCCTTTCTTTCACATCCTCGCTCCTCACATTGAGATCCTCATCTACCAAAAAAAAAAAAAAAACTTCTTCCTATAGGTTTTTAGGCATACCACGAGGACATGAATACATGTGACCCTTCTGACTGGCCTTTTGGGCCATCAAAGGCATTGTTTCACCCTATTATTTCATTCACTGTGTGATATCAACATCATGCCCTCATCAATTGGACAACTGGCAAAACTTGTAAATGAGGCTGTGTTGGCATGTTTTGATTACTCACCTAAATCTTAGACTTATTTTGAGATTTTTTTTTTGCCTTTCTTGGAACCTGACATCATTGCCAATGTCCAGTCTAAAGTTTACTATCCCTTCACTTGCTGAGTTGCATACAGAAGTCAAGAAGAAGTTTAGAGTTCTACCATGTATCTTCCAGGCTTGTGCTGCTCTAGTGCAGCTGGAACAAAAAGACTGTGTCACTATCTCGCCTACAGGATCTGGAAAGACTTTGACATTCTGGATACCGCTACTCTTCAACAATGATGGAATCATTATTATCATAACAGCTTTGAATATCTTAGGTCATAAGAATGTCATCAAACCTGAGAAATTGGATATAAGTGCTGCCAATATCACTGGTGATAGTGTGACAGATGAGCTGTTCAAGGTATGGTCACAATTCTTCTTAGCTTGAGGCATAATTGAATTGTTATTAATCTGGAATAGGAGATTGAGGCTGGAAAGTGCCATGTCATTGTTGTCAGTCCAGAGAAGATCATGAAAGATAATCAGTTTCAAAACCTTTGGAATTCTAAAAAGTTCACTTCAAAACTGTTCAACATAACATTCGATGAAGCGCACTGTATCAGTCAATGGGGAGATGACTTTTGACCCGAGTATGGTGAACTTGGATGGCTACAGTGGCTCATCCCATCTCACATCCCATTCCATGTCATTTCAGCCACCATGCCAACACTTGTACTCAATGATGTGAAGGCAAAGCTAATGCTACATCCTAACAATACTACCGTCATCCATCGCTCAAATGACAGACCTAATATCAGCTTTGTTGTCAAGAAAATCAAGAGCATGCTTGATCTCCAATATGTCTTGCAGCTTAATGGAGCCACACCTCCAAAAAAGTTTATGGTGTTTGTCAATAAGCAATGTGAGTCAGAGATGGCCAAAAAGGAATGGGATAACTTACCACCACATTTGAAAGAAAAAATTGTATGGTTCCACTCTGGTATGAGTCTGGAGTTCTGAGAGGATGTGATTTGGAAGCTACAAACAGGTGAAATCTGGGGAATCATGGATGCTGCAGGGATGGTACAAGATTTTTATGCAATGCAAGTGTCTTGAGACTTATATGACTGATAGGGTTTGGATATACCTGATATTGAGATCATGATTCAATGGAGATATGTACTGTCACTGTGTACCCTAACACAGTGGATGGGATGTGGCGCATGCAAAACAAGCATCAATGCAATCACAATTTATCTTGTTAAACCAAAATACTTTGATGACCATAAGAAGAAAGCAACGAGCAAGATTGGCAAATGAAAGTGAGGGAGAATATCACAGGGAAAGAGCACTCAAAAGAAAGCCAAGACAAATCAACTCGCAGTGAATCAGATGACTGATCCTGAGAGCAATGATGACAAGGAGGGTAGCAATAACAATGGTGGTGTTGATCAGATGGATGTCAATAACAAACTTGTCAGGGATGCCGACAGTAGAAGCACAACAACAGCTCCAAACTCTGATGGGAGCACAGAAGTGCAGCAGAGTACTCCAAGCATACTATCTGCCCCACTCATCCTGTCACCAGTGGGAATGACACAAGACAAATATGATTTTCAAGTGATGGATACATACATCAATGCAAAAGCATGGGGGATTTGTCAGCAAAAAATCTGTGATGAATATTTTGGCAATGATAAAGGTCAGTATTATCCATGTGCACCAACCTTTGTATAACCTCTGAAGAATTCAGCAGTGAGGGAGCATGAACAATGTTGTGCACATTGTACTGTACAGCCATCACATGGTGGCTGTTGTGACAGCTGCATACCAAATCTATTTACCTTCTTATCTCCACCTCCTCCACCTCCCAAACCACCGTGCAGTAAATGAAAATTTAAGTTTGAGGACTACCAGATGACTGCCCATGACTTCAACCTGAGGAAAGGACTCAACAATTGGCATACTTTACAAATGGAATGTGAATTTCCTGGCAATGATTTCTTTGGACTGCAGTATATCATGTCTGATGACATCCTCAACAGGATTGTGGATCTTGCATGCCATAAGAAACTATCAGATGTTCCTTCACTGCTTGAGCAAACCAATTGGTGAAGTGCCAGAAAATATGGTTCCGCAATAATGGAATTGGTAAGTATCTATGCACTGCCACTGCTGCCACTGCCACTGCCTCTACCTTTACCACTTCCATCTTTACCGCTACCATCATCTTCACGACCAACCCTTCAAGGCATCTTAAATTCTCTCCCACAGGTCAATAGTGGTACTGTTCTCCCATCTGGCTCAAAGAGATCCCAGCATTGTACAGCTTGTGGTGCAGACAATCACATCTGTATGTTATTGTCTGTTCTAGTATCTTTTTTGCCTTGATGACAATCCCAATTAGCTTCCAACAAGCATTGTCCTCAATGGAAATCGAAGAAGGATGCCCTGATCAGAGAGAACAATGACAACATGCTTTCCCAAGCTTCAGTCAGTGCTACTGCTAGTACCTCAAATGCAAGATGAAGCTGCCAATGCAGAGCTTGCGATGCTAGTGATCATATTGGTATGATTTACTTTGTATGATTGGTCTTTTTTTTTTCCTACATGTTTCTATAGCATCAAGTAGAGGGTGTCCAAACTGGAAGCCAAAAGGAGAGAGAGGGAAGGGGAGGAATTTGGTAGATTTATCTGATAGCGCAGTAGAGAAGACTTTGACGGTCAGTAATCATCCATCAAATCCATGCCATCAACTTCCACTCGCTCATCCTCAGCTTCATTGACAGTAGTATCCTTTCTCTTTTTCACCATATCCATTGCCACAGCTATCTGATTGGGGATGCACATCTTTGAGCATTGACCTGCCTTGAAGGAATGAGCAGAATGCCACATGATCTCCATGCATAATTTCTGCAGAGTTTTTGTCATGTCAGGATGTGTGTGCCAGATCATGCAATGCTCTAGATGAAAACTGTTTTTGACAGTGATATGGCAGTCTTGGTACAGCTCAATCAGCGGTGATTCTTGTATGATGTGCTCAATTGTTTGATTGGACCCAGTCCCACCATATATAATATTCTGATGTGTCAATTCTGGAGTTTAACCCTTGCAGTCTTTGATAACAAACACACCTTGGTATACAAGTTATTTCTTTCCACTAACCAATCAATGGCTCAAAAGGTGTGAGGTTTTCTGGTCAGAGTACACAGCCAATTCATCTGTATAATTTTTCTGTGAGTAAAAATCATGTCACTGCACAATAAACACTGATATGCATGTACTGTCGGTCTGCATCATATACATCTCACATCTTTATCATAAATTGAAGCATCTGTGAGCCATACTTATGTTTTCCTGTTGCTTTGAACATATAGATCCATGATAGGAAGGTTGCCTCTAGTCATCCTATGTCTCCAGCATTCATCGCATGACTAAGTTCAAGGTACAGAAGCTCATTGCGATTGTGAAGAGTTTGATTCTCAAAGATCTTGTCCCATCCTTTTCCTGTCCTCGTTCTTGCCTTGGCAATGATTGGTGTTGTTGTGACATACTTTTCGACAATTGATTCAGACATCTCCACTATCAGATCCCAGCTTGGTTTTGACCTGGCAAAGTCTTCCAGGGAAGCCCAATTAGAATCTTGAACCTTTGCTTCCAGCCACCAACAATCCAACATTGATGCCAAAACATCATGATGAATTCCATCATGCATTCAACAGAAACCTGGGTTTGTTCCAAATTTTCCTGTGTCATCAGGTCTGAGAATGCCTATGTAGTAAACTGGGGGTTAGACCTTAGTTTTCACTCAACAATAACACGTATAATGTATATTGGTGTGTAAGTAAAAAGTCTGTTGATATAGAAGCTGACTGGCCCTTATAAAGGGTCCAGTTCCAAGTTATTGACAGGTAATGTAAATATATATAAAGACTAGCAAATGGAGCTAGCCATCACTACACTCTCCCCTTTGGCTTGAACCTGGAGGGCAAACCACGACCAACCCAAGAAGTCAAGAAATGGATAAACAATAAAGAGAAATAGTTTTACTCAGCCCAGGGAGGTTGAGGAGGAGGAGGGCCCGAGTTTCCAGAGGACAGATTGCCACTGTGTTCATCCAGATCCATTCTGTCACCTAACAGGATGGCGGAGAAGGCTGGTAACTCATTAGTAGACCCCAGGGAAGGCACCTGGGATATGGGAGCCACTGGAGACAATTCCACATGGGGGGCTGCTCCCCCTCTGGGAGGGCAGCTGCATGAGTGATTTGTCCTTGGATTCGGAGCCTCAGTTCTTTCATTGACTCTGAGTGACTCACACAATAAGTTGGGGCTTGCCCCCTCTCAACCCTGCAAGAGAGGGACCCTGCATAGCCATGCGCTCTTTTTTTTGTTCTTTTTTGGCCTTATTTTTCTCAGCCTTGGTGTGATGGGGAGGACCTATGTAGGTCCAGCCTCTGTCCACATAGTCTGGGGTCTCCAGGGTTCAGGGAACAACTGGGGAGTCAGAGGGAGTGGGAATCAGAGGAATGACATTGGGAGAGGGTGCCGCCGCCACTGGGGGAATGGTCAACACAGCTGGGGGGTTGTTTCCATTGGAGGGTCCAGATACCTCCAACTGAACACTGGGAAGTGATGGGTGGAGGCTCAGAAACCAGAAGCCAGAACTGGAAGGTCCTGGGGTGGATGGCCCAGAGGACGTGGAAGCAGGATGGGGAAGCACCGTTGGAGGATTCAGAGATTCAGCACAGCCCACAGGTCGCATGGTGGAGGTGGAAGAATTAGACGCAGAGCTTGGAGTCACTGCATGTATCAAGGATGAGAGTCCATGTCCCTCTTGTGCTTGGCAGGAGGGGGTTGAGTCAAGCTGTGCACCCCCGGTGTCACCACTGTCATCAGAGGGGCATCCTCGGGACTAGGAGGGGCAGCTTGATGAATGCGTTGTAGAGTAGCGGTAGTGTCCATGGACTTGTCTTCTCTATGGGACTGTGTAGTCGCCGTCAACCATCCTATCCCATAGTGATAGGCTTCCCTGACCTCATAGTCAGGGACTCCAATAGAGGCCAGGTGCTGGATGACATCCTCTATGGTGACATATCAGTCACTGGGGACTAGTGTTAGGCAGGGGTTACCTGCAGGTAAGTGATGGGTATGGGGTAATCAGCATGTAGCCTTTGTTTTTGTGATTCTAATGCACTAACTTTTATACAGAATTGGCCTAGATATGCTCATTCTAAATTTTAGCACCATAGCACAATATCTGATCTCACCCTGCTCCAATCTTTTCAAAATATTATCCAAAATCCGAGGTTTTGGAGTTTTGGGGTAACTTTTTGGAAAGATTGGAGCAGGGTGAGATCAGATATTGTGCTATGGTGCTAAAATTTAGAATGAGCATATCTAGGCCAATTCTTGACCATTTGGTATAAAAATTAGTGTGTTAGAATCACAAAAACAAAGGCTACATGCTGATTACCCCATACCCGTCACTTACCTGCGGGTAACTCCTGCCTAACACTACCAGGGACATGAACTGCCTGTCTCGGTGCAGAGCAACCGAGACGCCAATCGATGTTTGCACCCTTTGATACAATCCTGGGGCAGTGAATACCTCCACCAGGCATAGATTCAAGCTGGACTTCTGTCACTGAGACAGTCCAGAGGGCACCTGTTGACACATTAATGACATTCCCCTTACTTGGGGAAGGAAAACTTGGTGTTCATCCACAACCCGGGGGAGTTCCAGAATTGGTAAAGTTGGTGGTGCATGAATTGGGCCCATGATTCCACCAAGTCATTGATTCGGGGTTGGGCCATCCTGCCCGGCTCATGAAGGTGCTGGATCCCTTTGGAGGACTGGTGTTCCATAGGGAGCCACTGGGGAAGTCTCCAGTTGGCAATGGCGTAGTTCATCAGAGGCATCCATTCAAATTCAGCACTGTTTTGCAGTAGAGCGGGAGGAACAGGATTGCACCCTAGGGGAGCGGGGACCCGGTTGGCAGGTAGGGAAATACCCAATGCTGGGTTGCTCATCCTGGGTCCTGAAGGGGGGAGGAGAGGGTACTCCTTTTCCTTCTGTCCTTCATCCACCTCCATTGCCTCAGCTGGGTGGACAGTTTGGGCAAGCATGGCAGGCCTAGTGGTGGCACTGGCATAGGAGTGATCCCTGGCTGGAGAATGCAGTCTGGGTGAAGGTTCACGACCACGGGGTCATTTGGATGGGCAATCCTTCAAGCACTGGTCCAATTCATCCTCAAGGTGCTGAATGTAGGCCCTGAGTTTGGCTGTCTCATCCTCATAATCCTCCTAGAGATGCCTGGCCACCACTTATTCCCCTGAGGAGATCTCATGGTCTCGGTTGTCCTTGGCATTGAGATAGTCTGGGTCCCGGTCAAACTCCAGTTGGTACACATGCATGGCATACTGCTTGCAGATGTCACATGCACTGCGATGAACCACAATGCCCAAGTGAGCATTGTTCCTCCATCCCCCAGTACAATCTCTGTCATCCTCTTGACCCATTCTCCTTTTGCCCAAGTTTGGTGAAAGGCCCCATCCTCAGTTGTCTCTCTTTGAGCCTTTTGGTTCAAGTTCTCATTCCCTTTAGTCTTGTGCCTTGCGGCTCGAGATTCCTCTCTCATTGCCTCAAGCCTTGTGGTTTGAGTCCTTGTCCTCTCCCTATTCCTAATGTCAACGTCCTCCCTCCCCCTTAGAGACCAGCTGTTGGTCTCCTGGTCGCTGTTGTCCATGGGATTGTTGTTGAGAAAAGAATCTCCCCCCATGAGTAAGATGGGAGGCTGAAGAAAAAAAAAATTCAATCTCTGTCTGTTGTACTGTACAGGATTGGAGTTCCAACACTCCCACATCACGCAACGACTTGCATGTCGGGCTTCTCAAAGTCCTCTTCTGTCCCATCACTTACCTGCCTGAGTGCATGCAGGTGTGTGCTTGGGCAGATCCATCCAGTCCTTGGCACCGACAAGGGCCAAGTATCTGTCTAAGGCTGCGAGTTCATTGCAGATGCTCAAGGGCTCCCAGGTCAATTCACCCAGACTCCACTTCACCAGCAATTCCAGAGCACAACCCTTCCATCAATGGGACATGATTTCCTCAATGTACCATTCGGCATCATCAGGGGCGCTGAAGTCATAAGGGTCTGGACTATGCCAGTTGGGAACACGGCATTGTCATTGGCATGGTAGGGGCGTAATAGGCTCACATGGAACTGGTTATGCATCTGTCTCCTTCGTAACTCATCAGGAAGTTCCTGTTACAATTTTCCTTGTAACTCATGGAACCCGACCGACCCAATGTACCTGATGATCCCCTCCAGACAGGAGGCACTCCTGATTCATGCTTAGAGCATGCCCTTGACACCAGACACACACACAATGCATATTGACAACATGCATTCGATCCCTTTCCCATGGAAGGCACCCTTGATGCATGGTGACTCACCCGAACCCATTCCCACACATGCTGTGATACAACAGCCCTTTGACATGAGGTCCATGATGTCGGACTCTCACAATGGACATGCTGCAGTGCAGCATGCATGGCAACACTAATAAGGACCTCCCTCTTAGTATAAATACTGCGACTCGTAGTAGGGATGTCCTTAGTTTAGATCTAGGCAATCTACAGCCTTAACTTGCAAACTTGCAAACTTACTCAAAACCACTAAGGAAGCCCCTTAGTGCGTGAACCCAAACAACTCTATGCAGAAGGCCTGCTAGAGTGCACTATCTATCTTATGTTGGATGCTCTGAGTAAGACTAGTGCCGAATGACTCGTTGAGGAAGCACCTCATCGAATGACATCAACTAGATCGAGTGGTTGAGGCTTCGCCCTTAACATAAGATCTAAACTATCTGCTAGCCCACCTACCTAGGTGTAGGCAATATGTCTCAATACACACCACAGTGACCTAGGTCTAGACAAACCCCAGACCGACCACCAAGAGAAGCAGAACCACAGCCAGGTTCATCTTGGTACCAATACAACAGAAGACTAGTCCGTTACTTGACCCCAGCACAGTGTTGGTTCTATGGATCAACCGAAAGACAAAGAGGAGATTTCCTCACTGATGAAGACTTCAAACAACGGCACACACCCCCACCCAAAACATCCACCCACTTTCTAACAGATGAAATCGACGACCTCTATAACGAGATGTCTGAACCCACCGCAACCACACCAATAATGTCTGTGAAGAACATTTGAATCCGATCACCCAAAGACTTCTCAGGAGAGCAGACCAAGACCACCAAGTTCCTGCAGGAGATAGACCTGTACTTGCGAATCAATAACCAGGTCTATGACATGAATGACAAGAAGATCATCTTCATGCTGTCCTTCATGAATGGAGGAACAGCAGCTGCCTGGGTGCAGGCATTTGTCAACCAACACCAATCTGAGGGACTCGGAGAATACGCAGACTTCCAACAGAAGGTCCTAGAGGCCTTCTCACCAATCGACAATGCCAGAACGGCAAAGACAGATATTAAGAATCTCAAACAAGGTTCAGGGAACCTCAAAGAATATGTGGTGAACTTCTGCATCCTGAAAGACAGGATGGGAATCACCAAAGATGCAGCCATGATTGAGTACTTCATAGACGGACTGCATCCCAAATTACTGAAGAGGGTGCACACAATGGAGACAGTACCCAACACTCTCAAAGGCTGGATAAAGGCAGCTTCAAAATATGAAGGCCAATAGAAACGGGCCATGGCAATCCTGGGGAAGACCAGGCAGAACCAGAAGACAAAAGAAACAATGAAGAAAGGACAGCCCTCTCTTGACATCAACTGACTGATGAACCAAGAACATGTGGAACACCTCCAAAAGGGATTGTGTTTCATCTGTCACCAACCAGGACACCGATCGTCCGACCACAAGGATGGGAAGAGCCCCACCCAGACAGGATCAGCACCCCCTCCTTACCAAAACCGCTTCACCCAGAAAAAGACTGGGGTGGACACCTACCAGAAGATCCACATGATGCTGGATGAACTAGATGAAGAAGAGAAAGAACAAGCCCTCAATCTCATGGAGGAATCAGGTTTTTCAGGTTTTTAGAACAGTGGCCTGATACAACGCCAGTCACTGCTGAAGTCTCTGTAGGATCTGTACTCTTAGCTACCATGAATAGACAATCTATGCACCTGTCTATTTGGGTAGCTGAGTTGGACAATGGGAAAGATGTCGCAATGAACACACTCCTTGACTCTGGAGCAGGAGGAGTCTTTATCAACCGTTGAACAAGAAGGGATCAGAACATATCCCTTAGGCCATACCATCCGGGCCACAAACATAGATGGAACCCCAAATAAGCAGGGAACAATCACAAGATATGTGAAGGGGAGGCTCCATATCAATGGAAGAAACTACCCAATGGAATACCTAGTTGCTGGACTGGGCAAGGAATTGGTAATCCTGGGCCTGTCATGGCTGCGGGAGGTAAACCCAATCATTGACTGGAAAAAGGGAACTCTTGAGTTCCAAGATGAAGAACAATGGCAACAAATCTTGGAGAAGACAAGAAGAGCCGAACGGGCCCTCCCAAACACCCTAAACCTCCCCAGGGTTGACACTGAAAGGGAGGCACCCAATGACAGAATGGCACAAATTTGACGTGTCGTAGCCAAGACAAGACAGAGACTCTCTGAGGAGAAAGAGAGGAGCCTTGCCTGAGCCAGATTGGCTGTGGCAAAAACTAGAGAAAGACTCTCTGAAGAAAAGGAGAGAAACCTTGCCTGAGCATGACTGGCCATGGCAAAGATGAAGGAAAGGCTTTCCAAAATGAAAGCGAAAGAACTGAATTCAGTCCAGAAAGCCGTCACAAGAAACAAGACCAGGGGTACTCCTAAAGAAGAGAGGAACCTCGAAGCAGCGAGACGCACCATTGCCAAGACCTGAGAGAACCAGAAGAAAGAACAACTGGAGAAGGGCAAATACAATGAATGTGACAGGACACAACAAATCTTGCAAAAGATGAAAGAACTGCTAACCTCCACAGGGGAGGGAAGCACCAGCAAAAGAAACTCAAAAATGACACCATGAAACAGGACAAATGACCCTCGACAAGGGACTACCCCGACCCACAATATTAGGACCCCAGATCATGGTACCATCAATACTGAAGTACCTATGCCCAGGGAGACTCCCCCTTAAGTAAAGGTCGAAGAAGTACCAGATGAGGAACTACTGGCAGACACCGGCATGGCAATACAAGGAATGGGAGAAACCTATGAACAAGATGTGACAGACCTCCTGATTGCATATGTACAAGGAGAACCAGTCATTGACATATTTGAACCACCAGAAGAACCACCCCTGACCAAGGAACACCGAGGACCGACCCATACATACATACAGAAAATGAACACAATCTCCAGGATTACAAAAGCCAAGGACTCCCCACGATATATATTCTTGAAGAGCGCATGGATCAGAGCAAAGACATCCATTTCCCAGCAACTTGCACATGAACAAGATGAGGGGAGGGAGGCCAGCAAACAGACCCTGGACAACCTACTACCACTGGAATACCAGAAATACAGACAGGTATTTGAGAAAGCCACATCTGAACGATTCCCAGAATCAAGACCATGGGATCATGCAATTGACTTAAAGGAAGGCTTTGTACCAAAGGATTGCAAAGTCTACCCACTGACACCAAAGGAACAAGAGAAACTCAATGAGTTTCTAGATGAAAACCTGGAGAAAGAATACATCTGACCATCAAAATCACCCATGGCATCCCCATTCTTCTTTGTGTCAAAGAAGGACTCTGACACTCTACGACTATTGCTATCTGAATGAAGGAATGATCCAAAACAACTACCCCCTGCCACTGATTGGAGACCTCTTGGACAAGCTGAAGGGAGCAAAATTTTTCACGAAACTTGATATTCAATGGGGATATCATAACGTAGGGATAAAGAAAGGAGACAAGTGGAAGGCAGCATTCAAGACTAACTGAGGGCTATTCGAGCCAATGGTGATGTTCTTTGGGCTGTGCAACTCACCGGCAACATTCCAGGCCATGATGAACAATCTCTTCCAAGACATGTTAGATGAAGGATGGCTCATCATCTATATGGATGACATCCTAATCTTCTCGAAGACGGAAGAAGAACACCGGATAAGGACTGAAAGGGTCCTTGAATGACTACAACAATGCGATCTCTACCTGAAAATAGAGAAGTGCAAGTTCAGTGTGCAAGAAGTCAATTTCTTGGGCATGATCATCAGGCCCAATGAACTTGCAATGGACAACACAAAATTGGCTGGGATCAAGGACTGGCCCATGCCAAAGACAGTGAAGGATGTAAGATCCTTCCTAGGATTTGGAAACTTCTATCAATGATTCATCAGACACTTTGCGGATCTGGCCAGACCGCTAAATGATTTGACAAAGAAGAACCAGAAATTCGAATGGATGAACCACTGCCAGCAGTCGTTTGATGCACTAAAAAGGAAGTTCAATGAAGCCCCAGTACTGCTGATGCCAGATGCAACAAAACCATTTGTGTGGAATCTGATGCCTCAAAATTTGCGACAGGTGCAGTACTCAGACAACAGGACGCCAATAGAGACTGGCACCCATGCAGATACATCTCGCATTCTTTCAATGAAGCAGAAAGAAATTATGAGATATATGACAGGGAACTACTGGGAGTAATCCAAGTGCTAGAAACATAGAGACACTACCTACAGGGGATGCCGTTCCCTGTGATGGTACTATCTGATCACAAGAACCTGACATACTTCCATCAGGCACAGAAACTGAACCGACGACAGGCTAGATGGAGCATCTACCTGTCACAATTTGACCTGAAGCTACAACACATACCAGGATCACAGATGGTACAATCTGATGCCCTATCGAGGAGAGCAGATCACATAGCCAAAGAAGACACTGATAATGAGGACAAGATCATCCTCGCTGATGAACTATTTGTGAAAGCGATCAATGCTGAGCTCCAGGGAGCCCTGGTCTCAGCAATAATGAAGGATGACCTCATAAATGATGCTTTATGAGCCCTGAAGAACAATGAAACTCCCCCAATCAAGTCTGCATTGGAGGACTGGAAATTCAAAGACGGCCTGCTCTTTTTCAAAGACAGATGCTACATGCCACAGGACAAAACCCTCTGCCAAGCAATCATATGAAAATACCATGATAGCATCACGACAGGGCACCCTGGACAATGGCAGATGATCAAACTGATCCGACGAGACTACTGGTGGCCAGGAATGGCCAACTTCATAAAGAAGTACATCGAAGGCTGTGCAAAGTGCCAGCAAATGAAGATCAACACACACCCGATGACCCCACCACCGATGCCGATATCATCCAATGCCAGCAGACCATTTGAGCTGGTAACAACAGACTTCATTATGGACCTGCCTGTAATAAACAGATTTGACTCAATCATGGTCATGGTAGACCATGGTCTTATGAAGGGGGTAATTTTTATCCCTTGCGCAAAGATGATCGATGCACTTGGCACCACAGACCTTTACCTGTGCCATGTATGCACAAGATTTGGACTCCCCAGAAGAATCATCTCAGACAGAGACCCTCGATTCACATCCAAACTCTTCTGAGAACTCGGACGACTGCTTGGAATCAAGCTATCCATGAGCACTGCCTATCACCCCCAGACTGACGGAGAAATGGAGCAAGTAAACCAAGAGCTAGAGGTTTACCTCTGCATGTTCTGTTCAAACAAACCAGAAGATTGGGAGCATTATCTCCCATCAGCAGAATTTGCGCATAACCAGAAGATGCACTCCACAGTAAAACATTTGCCATTTTACTTGATGATGGGATATCAACCATGCACTATCCCCACCCCTTAAGATCAACATGCTGGCTGCCAAACAGAGAATGCAAGAGCTTCTCTCTGCGAGAAGGGAAGCTCTTGCCACACACAAACTGGCCAGACAGGCTATGGCCACCCAAATGAAAGGGCGATATGAACCGTTCAAGGTTGGAGAACAAGTATGGCTTGACTCCAAGAACCTGAAGATTGGCTACCCAATGAGAAAATTGGCACCAAAATGAGAAGTGCCCTTCGTGATTGAAGATGCCCTGTCAAGAATGACATACCAATTGAAACTGCTGCCAAGATGGAAGATCCACCCAGTATTCCATGCGGCTTTACTCATGTGATACCATGAGAACAACACTCATGGGCAAAACTTCCTGACTCCACCACCCAACCTTGTGGAAGGATAAAATGAGTACGAAGTGGAAGCGATCACCGCACACAAGAAGCACAGCAAGACACGCCGCTACCTCATGAAATTGGTTGACTACCCAACATCCAAAAACACATGGGAACCTGAATCGAACTTGAAGAATGCCCCCGAGATCCTGATGGCATATAAGAAGAGGTACCACCTCTAACAAAAACCCAAAACCCCCTTTCCTGAACACAGCACAATGACACCCCTGATACCCGCTAGACAACAATTGACCCAAGATCCATCAAACGTTGACGCCCTTCACGTTCACGTTCACCCCCTCTATTGATAAATACAAAAAGAACATGGCAACTGGACGATGAGTCATTGACCAGTCACCAAGAACAAACAGACTGCTGGGGCAACCCTCTTGGGAATGCCCCCATGGAATCATATTCTGGATAACAAGAGACAACTGGGTAAGGAGAGTATCCTCAACCTGCCCAAAGTGCTGCCTCTATGCACAGAGGAGCATGAAGATGGATTTAGGCTGGGTAAAGGCACAATTTGAAGAATGGTGCTTCGAGGGAGAGTTGGACGATGATGACTACTTCCCCAAGGAATTCTACCTTGACCGCAATGGCCTAACCCCAGGCAGGAGACCACTGGTGGGAATTAACCCACCACTGTGGAAGGACCTGCAGTGGAACACCCACTACAATAAAGAAAGCAGATTTGAGCTGGCAAGGCAGCTCTTATTTGGACAACACAGAGAACTGGGGACATTACTGCGCTCCAGCCGACACCCCCACACATTGACACCCCAGACCACTGAGCACAACTAGGTGCAAACTGATTGTCTGCAAAGACGTTAAACTATTGATTGTCCACAAAGACGTTAAACTACTGATCGTCCACAAAGACATTAAACTACCAATCATCCACAAAGACATTAAACTACCAATCATCCACAAAGACATTAAACTACCAATCATCCACAAAGACATTAAACTACCAATCATCCACAAAGACATTCAACTACTGATTGTCCACAAAGACGTTAAACTACTGACCATCTGCAAAGACATCAAACTACCGACCATCTGCAGAGACATTAAACTACCAAGCATCCACAAAGATGTAAAACTATGGTGATTGCCCTTGATACTGCACAGACCCTACAGACCCCTCCCCTTCTGACGACATCACCGACTCCTTGACACCACTGCTAGGGGCAGTATAGAATGAAAAGAACCCGATCACAGTCCAAGCTTGGATATGAATGGTCCCTCCATCCCACACCCAGACACCAATGCCATGACATACCCACACCACAACTGATTTGACCCCGGAGGAGGAACAAAGATTTAGGTCAAAGTGTGGAACTTTTGACCATAACGAGGGGGTAATGTTACAATTTTCCTTGTAACTCATGGAACCCGACCGACCCAATGTACCTGATGATCCCCTCCAGACAGGAGGCACTCCTGATTCATGCTTAGAGCATGCCCTTGACACCAGACACACACACGACACATGCTGACAACATGCATTTGATCCCCTTCCCGTGGAAGGCACCCTTGATGCATGGTGACTCCATGCACCCGAACCCATTCCCACACATGCTGTGATATGACAGCCCTTTGACATGAGGCTTATTGTTTCTATTCTTACCTGATACACATCTACCTTTCCAATTGGACGATAAGGACCTCTCTCTTAGTATAAATACTGTGACTCATAGTAGGGATGTCCAGATCTAGGCAATCTACAGCCTTAACTTGCAAACTCACAAACTTACTCAAAACCACTAAGGAAGCCCCTTAGTGCATGAACCCAAACAACTCTATGCAGAAGGCCTGCTAGAGTGCACTATCTATCTTATGTTGGACGCTCCGAGTAAGACTAGTGCCAAACGACTGGTCGAGGAAGCACCTTGTTGAATGACATCAACTAGATCGAGTGGTTGAGGCTTTGCCCTTAACAGTTCCAAGTCATAGTTGGACTTCTTGGGCATGCAGAGTAGGACCTTATAAGGCCCTATGAACTTGGGTAGCAGTTTGCTGGCATGTCCTTTTGGCAACCTAAGGTTCTTGGTGGACAAGTACACCCAAATCCCCTGGGTTGATCTTAAGCTCCTCTCACCTATACTGATTGGCATAGTGTCATTGGAACACTCATTCTGCAATAATACTATCATGAGCCATTGCCATGTTACAAAGTGCATCCATGGCAAACATTCATATGCCTGGAGGGATTTGTTCAGGCAATGGCAGTTATAAGTACTGCAGAACAGGAAGAGTTCAGCAAGGTTACATAAAATGTCAGATTGAACACTTCACCAGATGGAAAAGTGACCAGGAGTTCCACAACTTGAGTTATGATGGAGTTACAAGTTCCATCAAATAGTTGGAGTCCAATTGGAGGAATAGTTTTGGTACTAATTGGTTGTCCCACACAAATGGTGAATCGAGGAAACAATGTGAGGAACCAGAGTCGATAAGAGTTCAGATTTTTAGGGAATGTTTGGAAAGGGATAGCAGGATGGTAAGGGATTCAGGATCAGAAAGAGTGGACACATTAAGACAGATGTAAGCAGCCAGTTGAGAAAGGTCAACGCAACCCTCAGCCCCAATGGCATGTTCCTGAGGGTTGCGGACTATTTTTTTGTGTCTGCAGAGTCTGGCTTGGACTCGGTGACTGCTGCAGCATGGGCTTTGGACAATTTCCGGCTCCATGTCCTTTCTCGCTGCAGTAGAGGCAAAGTCCTTCTTTCATGCAGCATTCATGCTCATCTCCAGTTAGTTTACCATCTTTCCCCAACTTCTCAGAAATAGAGTTTTTTGGCTTGTCCTTCTGGAAGTTGTTCTTTGACCCAGAGGAACTGCCAGATGAGGATTGGTTTGTGCAGTTGATGCTGGATGAGGGCTGGGGTTTGGACTGAGTGTTGGAATTGGAGCTAGGAGAACCTTTAGATTCCCTCTTTCCAGTGTGTGCAGAATTTCCAGGGTTCTTTGCTTCTAAGCAGGTTTCTTCTTCCTGCACCCAATAGATGTTGTCAGCATCCTGGGCTTTAAGACATAGGGATGCTAGAGTATTGGGTTGTCCCCCCCATAAGACTTCTATGCAGAGATGGAGTGGAAGACTGCAGAAATACCGGTCATGAAGAGCGGCCTCATTCCAATTGACCCGGGAAGCCAGTTCCCAGAAGTCCACATTATACTTTACTATTCTTCCACCTTTCTTCATCATGAGTTCTGAAAGAGCTTTTTCCATGTCCCCGACAGGGTCGTGAGGACCAAAATTACTTTCCAACTCACTAAGGAATACCTCATAGTTCCACATCCAATGGGCAGAATTTGTTGGGTCATTGAGTCCAGGTTCAAACCAGCTAAGGGCTGACCCTTTGAGGTAGGAAAGGATGAATAGGATCTTATTTTCATCAGAGGCAAAGACCTGAGGTTGATCATGGAAGTGAAGGTTGCACAAGACTAGGAAGTCCCGAAGTTTCCAGGGATTGGCCCTGTCAAAAGTGTCAGGATCACAAACTTTGATCTTCTCGGTCTTGAGTGCTTGGTTCTGCCAGAGGGTCTGGAGACTATCCGAAAGCGCAAAGAGAACATTGAGGAACCTATCTCCTGGATCAGGATTTCTGCCATCAGGAGGTAGAGGGTCATCAGGGTCATCAGGATCAGGGTCATCCCTGGGGCCATCAGGACTGCTAGGGTCATCAGGTCCACCAGGAAGTCTGTCCTCTTTACCTGGACCTTCCTTGTTGAAGGGGTTAGGTTGCCCAACATTCTCTGCATACTCAAGTGGAGTCGTATTCCAAGGGGTCTCCAGAGGTTGAGACATGATGTTAGCACTGATGGAGGGTGCTCCAGAACCAATTTGCCTGAAGATGTTGGATGGTCTGGTGGATGCACCAAAAGTCGAAGTGTGCCTAGGGGAAGGAAGTATAGATCAGCAAATTGCTGATAATCCTGGTACCGCACCAGCATGGTGGGAGTTTCTTGTGGTTCGTTGAGTCTGTGACTCAGTAGGAGTCATAGGAAAAGATGGAATGGATTTGACAAGAGAAGTGAGAGTTTGTAAATACTGTTAAGTACTGAGCTGGAAGGGGAAGTTGTTGGAATTCCGGTTGTACCCGGACAATAGAAGTTGTAGAGGATGGATCGAGTAAGACAGGGAATCCTATGGAAATCTGGGGCAGGATTTACTTGATGTGTCACACCAAGTGGGGGAGCAGAAAGGACTTGGCTTCAACTTATGAGAAGTTGTGCCCTTCTCCTCGTCAAGTGTCCTAATTTCAAGGCAAGGTAAGGAAGATGACCAGAGGTTTGGAGAATTTCCAGAGAGGATGAGCAAGAGTTCGAGATTGACTTAAGAATGTAATTGGAGTTTTAAAGAGGATAGAATTAAGTGGGAGACTTGGTTGATTTACAAACTGCTGATACAAGGCAAAAGCAGCTAGCTTAAATACTAAAGTCTGGAGGCAATAGGGGTTTCCAAGGCTGTGATAATTGCAAACCAGCTTCTGAGATAAATAACCTGAAACCATTTCATTGAATTGGAAATGAGGGAATTTCACCTCTAGGCAGTGCTGCTGATAGGAGGTGGGCTGTGGTGCAAGGTGGCCGGGAAGGGGGTGGAAAATGATCAGAAATTTGGTCAGGAGAATCAGTCTTGACAAGTAAGAAACTATTGACCAATGGTTATCACAAACACCACCAGTGTAATTTTCCATTGGAAACATTGACAGTAGCTTTGTGAGTATGACCTAGGTAACATGTTAGTATGCTGTAGTGTAGAACAGTACCATAGTAACCTCTACATGGTACCATTGTCATTTACATCACCATGTTGCCATGTTTCCTCACAGCCTACAGTGCCTATATAATCCTGGAGATGCTTGTTCAATAATTCTACATTGGTCTACAAACCATCATGCCTAGAGGACACACTCGCACCATTATTGGAAGAATCTCCCAGATGACTGTTGTTTGCTCCCAGACATCACGGGGACCAAGGGATCACCTTGTACCAGTTTGGCAAAGTCCTCAGTCAACTCCAAGGCATAAGAAGGCAAAGAGAAGTGCACCAGTGTCAGGATTGGCAACCACATCCAACACCAATATAACATCTCTGATGTCCGATGAACCAATTGAGCATCACCCTCTAAATTTCATTGCAGATCTTAATCCCCCCTCTTCAAAGGTGACTTATTATGGCTACCACATTTACTATGCTAATATTACCCTCAGACACCTCAAGATTACATTGAAGAATGGCTGCCTAAAAAGGCCATGGATTTGGAAGCACTAGTATGCAATGAAGTACCCAATTGCATGAAATGCAATTTGTGTGGGGGTGATGCCGCTACCTGGTGATGCTGAGACTGTCTTTTCAATCCCATGTTCTGTACTGACTGCTGCCATGATAACCATGCTTTGAACCCATTTCACCACATCGACCACTGGACAGGTTCCTATTTTGAACCAGCTTGGTTGTTTCAAGTCGGGTTAGTTTTACATCTCAGTCACAATGGTGCATCCTGCCCAAGTTACTTTCACCCCTCGGTGCCAGATGTGGTTGGACAAGAGGCTGACAATTATGAAGATGATTTGGATGATGCTACAGAGGGTGATGGAACCAACAACATCATCAAGGAGATGAAAAGGTTTACCAGCATTTATGACCTTGGTCCCACAACTTTCCCAACGCTGATGGATTGCCACAAATTGACAGTAATTGATGTTTCTGGTGTACATCATATGTGGGTCAAGTGGTGTAATTGCCCTAATTCCCGTCAAGAGCAGGAAAATCACTTGTTGCAATTGGGGCTTTTCCCAGTCAGCTATGAAAATATCAAGACCATGTTCACATTCCAAGTCCTCAATGATGTGCAATTGTCCAATCTGAAATGTAAATCTTCAGCCTATCAATACTACCAGAAGCTCCAGTGCATGACTTCACCCTTATTTCCTAATGCCATGGAGGTATGATTGATATACTACAGTTGTCAATATCTCTGACATTGGTACTTTAGGATTGATACAGGGAGCTTCTCAGGGCAAGCCAGCTATGGTGAATATTGAAACATTTGAAGTGGAGAGGCCGCTGGGGAGAATCACAGTCTGGCAGCGGTGGCTCATTGGCAGCTGCAATGCATGGTGCAACTGACATCCCAACATTCTGTGCTGCATGTCCTCAGCCAGGTGTCAATCTGCCAGAAAATTGGACCAAGGATCCTGACCAGTAAGTCAAATCACATGAATTGGAATGTATTTAATGTAATCCTATCTCAGAATGGCATACACTTGGACTTTTGTCATGGATGGAAACTTCACCACTGTTCATCAGAAGCACAAAAATGCTCACCATGATATTAAGCTCAGTCATGGTGATTTTTTCATGACCGAGCTGAATCACTACAAATCACACCTCGCCATTGCTAAGGAAGTAAAAGAGGTAAGGTATTTGAAAGACTTTCAGCGTATTTACTAACTCCAAATTAGAAACTGACCTGCAATGAGCATCATGCTGTAAATGACCACTTCATCAAATACAAGGGTCTTGATGTAACCAGTGTCAGTGCAACTGCTTGTGGCTGCCATGGTTGCTTCTGCCCCAGTGTGGTGGTTGACTTCCAAAAAGGGGAATGGTGAGATATCTTCACAATTTGAGAGACATTGTGTAACTTTTTCTAGACAAGCAAACATGGACTATTCTTTATCTGAAGCTTTGAAAAACACTAATATCACCAGACTCAAGAAAATCATTTTGATTTATGACATAATGTGCCAGTATTGGAAGAGGCTCAGACTTTGGATGGAGGAGAGTCAGTATATCCAGCTACCACTTGGCTGTAAGAGTGTCTTCCCTCTTACTATGAGACTATCACATGCACTACATGATCACATGACATGGCTGGTACTTATAGCTTACAAAAACACATGTATAATTAATCTTTCTTAATTCATACTACATTCATCTCATTTAACCCTTCTCTGAGTGTTGGGAGATTCAACTCCCTTCCACTTTTTTTTTGAGATCAAAATTTCAGGACATCTAAATAGGCAACACATCTTATCGCCACTGTCATCCCACCCTTATCACCGCTGCGCCAACCTTGAAACTCCACCCCAGTAATGCCACCACAGGAACCATGCCAGTGATATCATGGCCAAGCAAGATCACCACAGCTACCACCAAAACACCCAACATGCCAGAGGACCCTGTGAAATCCACGCCAAACCCCATAGAAGAACCATCAACTTTGAGACACTGCCACATATTTAAACCACACAGTCATTGCTCTATCTGAAAAATGGTATACCCTCACCCCCCACCCCAGTCAGCAAACTGCCTCACCAGCCTTCTACTTCTGTCCCATTAATGACACACAGCAAAGCACAACATGTCCCTAACAATGCTCCCAGTCCAAGTCCCCTCTCATCACTCTCAACTTCACAATCGCCATCCCCTCCCCAGCCCAGTTCATCCTCCACTCCACCCCAGCCACCCACCTCCAGAAGGTCCTGTGTGGACTTGTCCAGCTCAGACACAGAACTATTGTGTTTACCACCATGCATACACCCCACCTCAAGCATGTCTTTGATGCCTTATGCACCTGTCTTATCTGCTGGATGCATCACAATTGCTGCTGTCCATGTCTTTGAGAATGCTTGCCGCCACTATTTCCAGAACAAAAAGATCAATGCTGGTGACTGTGTCACTTCAATCCTTTACAACTTTGAATCTTCTTCAGTACAATCCTGGGTGAACACCAACAAAATGTGCTTGGCCACCCTCACCTTCCCCAAATTCCTCTTAGACTTCAAAAGAAATTTCTCCCACATAACTGGCAAGATGACCTTGTTTCCATTCAGATCTCATCACAAGGCCTCACCCCCTTCCCGGCCTGGACAGAATCCATCCATGAGGCAAACACTGAACTTGGCATCACCACATCAGAATACCATATTACAGAAGACAAGGTGTGCTCACTAGGGCATGACTCGGGTAACCCCCGGGTATAATTTTGTGTACCCATACCCATACCTGTGAACACTGTACCCATTACGGTTATGGGTGCAGTTTTACCATGGGTACAGGGGGGTTTTGGTCAAAACCCATGGGTATGACATTAATAATTTATTATAATTCTAAATATATCTAAATACAATGAAGAACCACCCCCAACTCGCAATTGCGAGTGAGGGGGGGTGGTAGTGGTGATGTACTGGCCATTGTGAGTTAGCAAACTACCCCCACCTCATGTTTGTGAGCGAGGGGGGGTGGTGAAGGTGATGTGGCAGCCATTGCGAGAGAAACAGACCAAGAAACACCCCCACCTTGCGTTTGTGAGCGAGAGGGGGTGGTAGTCATGACTTGGCAGCTGTTGTGAGAGAAACAGATGAAGAACCACCCCCAACTCACATTTGCGAGTGAGAGGGGGTGGTAGTGGTGATGTGGTGGCACTTCTGAGTGAAACAAACAGAGAACAACCCCACCTCACATTTGCGAGCAAGGGGGGGTGGTAGTCCTGATGTTGCAGCCATTGCAAGAGAAACAGACCAAGAAACACCCCCACCTCACATTTGCAAGCAAGAGGGGGTGGTAGTCATGATGTGGCGGTGCTCCCAAGTGAAACAAACCCTACAACATTAATAATTTATTATAATTCTAAATATATCTAAGGTGGTGGCGGTAATGCTGCAGCCATTGTCGACTAGAGGGAGCTGCTGTTGATGAGAGGGGGCCATTATTGTCATCCAGAGGTGTTGGTTGTTTCCCAGAGGTGTGGAGGCAGAGAGTGGTGATGGGAAAAGTATGAGAATTGCTGATATTGATCAACAAAGTCAGCACATGACCCGATGATCAGACCTCAGGTATGGTACTGACTAAACCCATAAAACCATGGGTATGGGTGCGGTTTTGCCTCGGGTATGGAAATCCAAACCCATACCCATACCTGTGTGTACCCATAAGCGGAAACACATGGTGTTATACCCGAGTCATGCCTTAGCACTCACATTTCGTCCCTCAACTGTCCCCAAACCTGAAGACATCTTATGATGCATATAACACACTCGGCGACTCAGACAAGATCATGGATCTGGACGCATGGATCAAGTGTGTACACCTCCTCAATATTGAATTACAAAACAAGTGTCAGGAATGGCTCAAGCTAGCTATGGAAAAAGGCCACATGCCTACTCCAAACACTCATACAAACATTCTCTGCAACTTGAGCACTGCCAACACCACATCTTCATCTTCATCTTCCGCTATGACCACCACACCTGCGTTTATCCCCAAATTAACCCAGGTTGAACATGACCTCTTAAAAACCCACCAAGGCTGTTTCTGTTGCTGCATTTTCTATGTGGGCCACATCGCCCCTGAGTGCCCCTTACACATCGAAGAACATCCCACCATGGATGTCTGCAAGAACATCACGCTAACACGTGCACTCAAGATGAAAGTGATTTTCGATAAGAAACAGCCCACATCCTTCATTGCAGCTGTTTTCGGAGCCAATAGTGATGACTCTGATACTTTCAAGTTGGACAAGAATGAAGCCAATGAGTGCATTCCTAATTCCATCCCTCTCCCTGATCACCTACGGTGGAACTGTTGCATTGATGCACCCGCAACATGTGCCCCTATGCCCTACCATGTGCTTATTGACCATGGCTCTCCTGCAGTGCTGATTTTGTCTGAACTCACAGAGATCATGCTCCTCAAACCCCGCAAGCTTTTCAAACTGTTCCCTGTGTCTGGTGCCTTTGTAGATTCTGAGAGCAAAATGGACTCCACATCATTTCTTACCGAATATTGTAAATTACACCTGCAGTCACCTGATTCTGAATGGAAATCCTGCATTGTGAACGCTATCATCTGCCCAAACCTACACACAGACCTCATTTTAGGGCTCGATTTCCTCTCCCAAAATAAAATTGTGGTTGATGCCAAACTTTGCACTGCCATTGCTAAAGACTCTAACTATGACCTATTAAACCCCCACCCAATCACACCAAGGCAAAAAACAGAAGCAGCACCAATGCAAAGAATAATGGAAAAGAAAGCAGTGCAAACTGAATGCACCACGATATCACAAGCTCAGAAGCTGCCTCGTGTGCTACGACAACAACTACATGAAGAACTAGAAAATGTCTTTTTGGAAAACCCTGATCGTTTTGACATGACTGAACACATGAGCGCTGGGCCAAATATCATCAGTGTAATCTGCAGGTGGATTGAACAACTTGCAGGCGAGAAGATCCTCCACTCACTTGATGCTCAGTTCAAGAAATCATTTGAGGACTGTTTTCTGTCAGACATCCCCTACGCTAAAGATCTACCAATGGACATCTACCACCACATTGAACTCAAGCCAGGCTTACCAATCTCAGTAGGCCAGGCATACTCCTGCCCATGCAAATGGAGGGCTGGGTGGAAGACATTAATCAACCAACATTTGGTGGCAGGATGCATCTGGCCATCATCATCACCATTTGCATCTCCATCTTTCATTGTACCAAAGCAGACACTCCAGTCCTACCATGCTGGGTGAACGACTACAGAAGGTTCAATATAATAACAGTACCAGACAACTATCCCTTGCCACATATTGATGACATACTTGCAGACTGTTCAAAAGGCAAGATTTGGGGGAAAATCGACATGACAAACTCATTCTTCCAGATGTTGGTACACCCTGATCACATCAAATATACTGCAACCATCACTCCTTTTGGCTTATGGGAATGGGTTGTGATGCCTATGGGCCTCAGGAATTCACCTGCAACACACCAGCACTGCATTATGTTGGCATTGCAAGAACTTATTGGAGAAATCTGCCATGTGTATCTGGACAACATCATCATCTGGTCATCCTCGCTCACCGAACACCAAATAAACATTGCACATGTCCTAGAAGCCCTTTGAACAGCTGGGCTTTACTGTTCACTGAAGAAATCTATGCTCTTTGCAATGGAAATCAACTTCCTTGGTCACCATATCTCTGCTCGTGGCATTGAAGCAGACAACAGCAAAGTCGAATGCATCTTGAAGTGGTGAGCACCCTCTTCAGCTAACCAAGTCCATCAATTCCTTGGCCTCATGTGATACATCAGCACATTCCTACCTGCACTCATGGAACACATGGCCATACTCACTCCACTCACCAAAAAGGAGTGTAATAATGCTTTCCCAACGTGGACACCAGGCCACAAAACTGCATTCCAAGCAATCAAAGGCCTCGTACTCAGCCGAGATTGCCTCACAACAATTGACCATCAGACAGCTGGGAACAACAACATCTTCATGATGTGTGACACCAGCAAACACTGTACAGGAGCTGTCTTGTCCTTTGGACCCACCTGGGAAA
Source organism: Tricholoma matsutake (assembly GCA_026075535.2). Lineage (NCBI taxonomy): Eukaryota > Fungi > Basidiomycota > Agaricomycetes > Agaricales > Tricholomataceae > Tricholoma > Tricholoma matsutake. Next base: position 5,690,342 of record AP026543.1, on the reverse strand, counting down.
CAGCATGTCCTGTTGCCTTTGAGAGCCACCAGCTGAAAGGAGCAGAGCTACACTACCCAGTCCACAAACAGGAGCTCCTGAGCATCATGCGAGCCCTAGCAAAGTGGCGTGTAGACCTACTTGGTACACACATCTACATCTACACTGACCACAAGATGCTTGAAAACTTTGATGTGCAAAAAGAACTATCACTACGCCAAGCGAGGTGGATGGAGTATCTATCCCAATACAAGCACACAATCAAATACATCAAGGGCGAAGATAACACTGTTGCTGATGCCCTTTCACAAATGCCTGAAGATGACCCAATCCCCACCCTCATCAATGCAGTCTTCTCTATCGAATCAGACCCCAAGCTGTTCACCACAATCCACAAGGGATATCTCCATGACCCATGGTGTGCCGGAATCCTTGAGGACCTGAAAGCGAAAATCATAGATGAGAAATTGGACATCAGGCATCATCAGAATGGCCTCCTGTTCATAGGCTCTCATCTCATCATCCCAAAGTATGAAAACCTCCAGGAGCAAATCTTCAGACTCGCCCATGATTATCTCAGCCATTTTGGTGGCGCAAAATCATATGCAAGTCTGAGGGATGAATTCTATTGGCCTAATATGCACCAGGATCTTTTGACTGCATATATACTGGGCTGTGCCGCTTGCCAGCACAACAAATTGTCAACATCAAAGCCTCTGGTCCCCCTTCACCCTCTACCAATCCCAAAAGACTGTTTTGACTCCATCGCAATCAACTTTGTCAGTCCTTTACCTCTCGATGATGGCCATGACTCAATCGTCACAATGACAGACCATCTGGGTGCTGACATCCAAATTGCACTATGCTCGACAGCTCTCACAGCAGAGCAATTTGCAAACATCTTCTTTGACAGGTGGTATTGTGAAAATGGGTGCCCTCAGGAAATCATCAGTGACCGTGACAAACTCTTCATGTCCAAGTTCTGGAAAGTGCTCATGAAGCTCACAGGGATCAAACATAAAGCCTCTACATCATTCCATCCTCAGATGGATGGGGCCTCAGAATGTATAAACAAGACAGTGATCCAATGCCTACGATATCATGTGGAGTGCAATCAAAAGGGGTGGGCAAAGGCTATCCCTAAAGTTTGTTTCAACATCATGAATACAATCAATGCTTCCACCAGCTTCTCACCATTCTTCCTTAAAACTGGCCACTCTCCCCGGCTATTACCACCCTTAATACCTCCAGAAATGTCCAACACTCATCCCCCTGGAACTGAAGAAGCAAGGGCCCGCACCTTACTTGTGGAAATTGAAGAGGCTGTCCAAGGTGCACAAGACTCAATGCTAGCTGCAAAAATCTCACAGGCACATCATGCCAACTTGCACCGCTCTCCAGACCCCATGTTTGCCATAGGCGATCATGTCATGCTTGCAACTGCCCACTGTTGTCATGACTATTTACAAGTGAAGGATGGCCATGCGGCCAAATTCATGCCCCGTTTTGATGGACCCTTCACAATTTCAGAAGCCTATCCATCCTTGTCAACCTACAAGCTAGACCTCCTGCCAAATCTACAATGTGTTAACACCTTCCATGTCTCTCACCTACAACCACACATTGAAAATGATCCTATACTTTTCCCCTCACGTGAATTGCAATGACCCAGCCTGATCATCACTGAGTTGAGGAGCACAGAACACTTTGTCGACAAGATCCTGGATGAACATCCACATGGCCACAGAAAACAATACCTTGTTTGATGGCTTGGGTATGGCCCCAAATCCGACCTATGGCTTGCATGCTCAGAATTGCTGGAGACTGAAGCTTTAGAGAGGTGGGAAAGAACACCCCCCCACCATCATAATTTTTCAATCATGGAGAGAGTGTAAGAGTGTCTTCCCTCTTACTACAAGACTATCACATGCACTACATGATCACATGACATGCCTGGTACTTATAGCTTACAAAAACACATGTATAATTAATCTTTCTTAATTCATACTATGTTCATCTCATTTAACCCTTCTCTGAGTGTTGGGAGATTCAACTCCCTTCCATCAGCATTGCCATTCTGCATGGTATTGGTCTTTTTCATGTCGGTGGCCATGTCTGGCAATGTTTCTCATGCTTTTCACTGAGTTTCATTCCTGGCACCAGACAAGTGAATGGAGAAGTCCTTGAATCATTGTGGTCAGTGTTGAATGAAATCTCACCTAGTACCCAAAATACTACCATTTCTGGACAGATTGAAACCTTGGATGATCATATGGGGGATTCCAACTTCAAAAAAATGCAGGACATAGGTGAGTACATGTTTGTACATTGCACCAGATTGACTTGGAACCAGATGCAGTGGTTACCACTGCCCGCCAATTCAGAGCCGCTGTGGCAGGTGAGGAGGAAAGTCAGGTGGACTTATTGCAGTACACAGCAAACTCAGACCCAGAGGAGATTGCAACCTGGAAAGAATTGGAAAAGCACTCTCAGGCAACATGTCTAACCAATCCAGAAGCAATGGACATCTATGATATAAATCCTGGTCAGGTAGTGGTAACATGAAGTGACCTTCAAATGAACCTTCTAGAGGATGAAACCGGTGATGGAAAGGGTGAAACCACCTGGCTTGCTCTTGGCCTCAAACTTGAGGAAGACCAGTGCATATCTGGCCATTGCAAAATATTCCTATGCTAACTAATATCAGACTGGCACTTTGGACCTTTATATGTCAGCAGTGTTCGGTGTTGTCCAAGGCCAATAAGCTGAAGATTGCAACAAAATGGCAAAACCTTGATACCAGAGTGGATTCCTTCATTGCTAAATTGGAACAATTTGTGAACAATGACACAATGGATGCACTGCAAAAGCTTAATGACTTGCCACTGAGACCAGTAATCCCATCACAAGCTCCCAATTACCAGACTAACTTGGATGATGATGATCAAAGCAATCCATTCATTACAAGGCCCCCAGTAGCAGCAGTCCATACCGCCAAAACACATCCATTACCTCTTCCCTCTACATTTGGCTTCCCACAAATTACTCAGCTTGGTTTGGATTCCCTCGCTGAGCAAGAGTTGAAATTGAGGGAAGGACAAGCAAACAATGAGCTCCAGGTTGTTAGAATGGCCCTCAGTGAGAAATCTTTCTTATTCAGAAAGAATTTACATCATGCCACATCCAAGAACAAAAGGGAAGGGCTTGGTCAAAGGTGCATGCTATTATCCACTGGGTTCAAGCACATCGTCAGGTATACAATGCTGCAAGGGCTGCAATGGTATCATTGGGATGTTCAGCTGAGATGCAGTCCAAGTATCGGGTATTGCGCTGGGATGAACTCAAGATTTCAACTGCCATGGTGAGGGGTGGTACCGGCAATGCTGAGGGTGGAAGCTGGAGACAGGATGAACCATTGGCATGGTTTTGGACCATTAATGTCCAAGCCAATGTTGAGGCAAGCAAAATGATGAAAGAATGTAAGTACACCTCAATTCACTTTAACAAGCAACTTCACTATTATTTAGTCTACAGGGTGCACTGGTTATGGGCAATGGAGCCATGTGGTCTCTCAGGGTCTCATCTACTACTAGATGAGACGGTTCGGACAGGGCTCGCGTCTACTACTAGACGCAAGTCGGAAAGGACGCGGACAAGCAAAGATTCCTTTCTGTCTACAACAAGCGCATGTCTGTCAATGAGGTCACGTGACCGCTAAGGGAGATGCCGGACTCTGGCTGTGGGCTCTGCTGCGGGGGCTGCCGCCACGGCTACATGTGCCCCCCCTCACAGTAGCAACGCCCTCATTGCGATCTCAACTCTATGTCGAAACGAGTATGTACAAGGCACCAATGCCTTACCCTCACCTCAACCCATGCACCTCAGGAGGCATGTCCATGACAATCGCTCCCCCTAGAGGCCCAACACAGAAACATTGTTTAGGGCCACAGGTATTGCTCCGGGGTTTTGTCTATCTTTGGAAGAGGCCTTTGTCAAAGCCTCAAGTGGGCGGCCGGTGGGAAGTCGATATTAGGTCGTGTTGGGGTAGAAAGCCATCGTCGAACAAGTTCTGGATTGACGAAGCTGGGGAACTCGCCTTGTTCAATGTTGTGGCCTTGTCGAGGTCACCGTGTGATGAGGGCAAAGGGACTCAGAGCCACTAAAATAATAAAAAGCACCATCCATCCAATAAGCCATGTACCAGACATATTTATGTGATCGTGGGTGTGGGGTAGAAGTGAGGTAACCAAAGCGAAATGAGGCCTTAATATATATGGAGTCGGACCTTGAAGATAACCGATGTCAGTCAACTGTCAGGGTGGATTGTGGTCTAGACTCAGGGTCTTATGGTATCTGTTCTTCGTCTGCCTCGTGTTCTACATCCTCCCACTCTATGTCACCATCTTCATCAATCACTATTCTTTTTACTTCCTCCTGCACAATGTCTTCTTTGGCTTCCTGGTCACCCTGTAGCTTCTCGATGGCTGTTTGAGCCTCATGTAGCATTGTGCCAGTGTGGGGGATGAATCTGCGGAGTCATCGTGAGGAGAACCTGTTGCCGATGGGTAGTCCTTCCAGTGTTTCCAATTCATAGGAGTTGCGGTCTCTGCTTGTTACTCGGTGTGGTGCTGACCATTTTGGTTCCATTTTCTGTTCTGCCTTGAATGTGAAGTCTAGGTCACTTCTGTAGACTTGTACCAGCTGCCCGGCTTTGAATGTGACCTCTCTTGGTGCTCGGGATAAGACCTTCCTGTCAAACGCCAGCTTCCGCTTGTGAGCATGAGAAGATATGTGTGCGTACCCGTCTAATCGCTGTTGCTCTACATATGCCATCTGGACCTCAACCTCATCTGCTGATACTTCCTCCTCTGTTTGCTCTGCTGGTGTACGCTTTGTGTTGATCACGATGCCTAAAAGGAGTTCATTGGGTGAGAACTTGAGGTTTGGAAGAATGCAATTGTTGAGGAATTCCACGGCTTCCTCCAGGTGGTTGGGCCATGAGGCTGGTACATCCATTGCATTGTATTCGTCCTCCCCTAGATCTGGTGAGCACAATCTTTTCAGCCTCCCCAACAGTTTTGCATTCATCCCTTCTATCAGACCATTGATCCAGGGGGAGTATCCTGGAACTACTTGTAGTTCCACATTATGTATGGCACATGCCTCATGAATGGCGTCATTGTCGAACTCGCAACCTCTGTCAACCATGAAGGCCTCGGGTGCTGGGAATGTGGTGCAGATATTATTGAATGTCTTGCAAGAGGTGGCTGCTGATGTGGCAGTCTTGAATTTATCTGCCCATACATGCTGTGAGTAGACGTCTGCATATAATCCGATTTTTGTAAAGCCCCCTTTTCCTTTTGGCATGGCCAGGGTGTCTCCTACAAGAAGTTCAAATGGGTGGCATCTTGTTATGGGTTCTAGCAGTGAATGTAAGTGTTTTGGGCCATGTCCTTTGCACTTACCACAGTCCATGATTGCCTTGGTGATTGATTGGTCAAGGTGTGGGCTAGCTATTCTGTCCATCAGTGCAATTTTTACGTTGTCCCTGTGAAAATGTCCTTGATTCCGGTGTTCCTCCCATGCTAGTGTGACTGCCTCTGATTGTGGTATGCACTCTACCCGTGGTTTTGCTCGTGTGGACTTGGTGTTACCTATTTTCCATAATTTCCCTTCTTGGATCATGTACCCTTCTGCTCGGTGCTTGGCTTTCTTCCTTTCTCTGATACTTTTCCCATGTTCTAGTTCAGCCAATGCCTCTATGGCATTGAGGAATATTTGTTCGTTAGCAAATCAGTTTCTGAGGGCATCATAGGTGGGCAGTGACTCAATTTGGAATATATCATTTTGAATGCCTGTTCGTGCTTCCCAGTCTTTGCTTACTGTCCATTCATGGCCGTCGTTCTTTTCTGTGGGTAGGTTCATGTACTTCCTGCTGATGCTGTCTGCGACTGGATTCAGGCATCCTGGTCTGTGTCGTACATCTATAATCTGGTGTGCTAGTACTCCATCCCTCCATCGAGCGTGTGTGGAGTTGAGCTTGTCATTCAGTAAGTGGTCCCTGAGTGCCTGACAGTCAGTCTCTAGTTCAACCGGGTAGCCCCATATAAGATCAGAGAATTTGTCTAGGGAGAATTTCAGTGCAGCAAATTCTAGTAAATATGGTTTGTACTTCTCTTCAGATTCTGATGTTCGTTTGCTGCTGAATGCAACTGGATGCATGTGTGTGACCTCTTTGCCATTGGGCAGGACTGCAGTGTGTCGTTGTGAAAGCATGCCTGCAAAACCATACTTACAACCATCTGTAGTGACAACAAATGGTGTGCCATTGAACTTCGGTCCTTTCAATACTGGTTCATTGGTTAAGGCAATTTTTAGTCCCAGGAAGGCCTTCTCATGTTCCTCTTTCCATGAGCCAACTAGTGAGTGTCCTTTCATGGCACATCGGTAGGCTGCCTTTCCTTTCCCCTTGGGCAAGTCAAGGCTTCTGGCCAAGTCTGTGAGTGGTTGGGCTAATGCTGCATATCCTTTGATCAGCAACCTAAAGTAGCCTGTTAGTCCTGTAAATGCGGCTAGGTTTTGCAGATCGATTGGTCATTTCCAGTCCACAATAGCTGTCAGTTTTGTCAGATCTGGTTTTATGCCTGTTGGTCCCACCCTTGCTCCAGCAAAGATGGCCTCAGTCATGAAGAAGCTTGACTTGGCTGCTGATAAAGAGAGCCCTTTCTCCCTTACTCTGGTTAGTAGTGTTCGGATGTTAGCTAGTGTTTTTGTGAAGTCATCCCCAGCCATTCCTCCATCATCGACGAACAGTTCAAACAGTATGCCTACAAGATCACCTAGCGCTTGGGCTGTCATCTCTGCGAAAGTGGAGGGCACACCTGTTAGTCCAAAGGGCATGCGCTTGTAACAGAAGTATCCTCGTCCTTCAACGTAGAAGCATACGTATGGCTGGTCTTCTGGTCCAGTTTCACAAGCATAGAACCCTGCTGCGAAGTCAAATGTGTTTATCCACCGGTGTCCACTCAGACGCTGTTGTTTGGCCTGTATGTCTCCTTGGGGCATTGGGGGTACTTTCGTCACTTTGTTCAGTTCGGCGAAGTCTTGACACACTCGCCACTTGGTCTGCGTCTCCACTTGTGCTGTGTCATGCTGCTCAAAATCTCGGGGGGGGGAGGTCTTTGAATGCTGATGGGATCCCAGCCATGACACATTCGTTGTTGACTCAGTGCTGTAGTTCCTCGATAGTTAGTCCATTACCTTCATGCACCTTCTTTGCTAGAGTGGTTGTGCCACAACATTTGACATCATTATGGTCGATTGGAGCAATTATACCCGCCTCCAGCATCTTGTCAAGCACGCTGTTGAAATATTTCTTTTGAGGCCCACTGAGTGGTCATTGATTCACCTTTGTTTTGAATACTGTGCCTTTGGGCACATTCAGCTTGTGTGTTGCTCCTGCTACTACTGTTACCTCGCTCATGGACAGTGCAAAGCAGTCAGCAAACTCGCGAAGTAGGTTTTCAATGCTTACGCGTTGCTCTTGAGTTAGATCATCGCCTATGGTGAGTTCCGACAGTACTGCATCCACGTGTTCTAATTTGAATGGGTCTGATTGTCGGGTGAACACTGCTTTGTTGAGGTTGCCTGAAAGTATTTTCTGCTCGGTGCTAGAGTTGCTGTTCCGCACCTCTGTGTTGATGGTCCATATATTGTCCTTGTGGTCTGGTGCGGGATCTGGGTTGTTAGGTGTATCAGTTGGTAGTATTGCAGCAGAAGGGGATGGTTGGGAAGCTGGTTGTACTCCCTTCCGCAATGGCCTTCCTAGCCTATTGTGCTTTGCTGTTCCTCTGTCTGTTCGAGTCTTCTTCCCTTTCAAGCCATTTGCTTCCCACCACTTGGTTTGTTCTTCTTGCGTGCATCTCTTGTTTCCTTCCTGGGTAAGTGGATGTTGGATTTTTGGTATTTCTTGTCCTTTTGCAATTTCCCCTTCCTGTTCCTCGTTGTCCAGGGGGTGTTCCCCATGTTCTGCTTGCTCAATTGCTGTCTCATCAATGGGTTCCTTGATACTATTATCATGTTGGTAGACTTGCCTTGAGGGGGGTGCGCAGTGATCCCCCTTCAAGTTTGTGCGCTGGTTGATGTTTAAATCCTGACTGGTCGGGAGTGTTGTTTCTGTGCTCTTTCCGCATGGGTATTGGTTCCATAGAACTACCCAATCACTGTCCTTGGGGATTTTCACAATATCTGTGTCGTAGTCATGGATTGCTTTGAACTTCTTCAGCAATGGTTTCCCGAACAGTGCTAGCCAAGCCCCTTTGCTGTTGAAGACCTCAAAGGTGTCCCCCCGTGTGATATTGCCAACGGTAACCTCGCCGTTCCAAATGCCAGCTGAGGGTACCAGCCGGCCATCTGCCATTCGTAGGATACGGTTGGATTTGTCCAGAGGTTTGAGGCGGTGCTCAGATTTCTGGTATACTGATAGGTCGACTGCATTCACCATCGCACCATCATCGAATGTACTCTTGATTCTTACGATCTCTCCCTGTGGACTGTGCAATTCAATTGTGTGTAGGAATGGTTGGCTGTTCCTTTGCTCGTCTTCGCTCTCCACGCCATACAGGTCAACAATGATGGATTGTGCCTTGGCTAGATACATGTTGGTGTCTGGGATAACCACTACTGATGCTGGTAAAGCTCCCTCCTCACTACCTAAGGTACACCTTGCGATAGACGGCATTTCCTCGTCCTTGGATGATGCCTTGCTACATCCAAGGACTGCTGCGCTATTATGGTACTCGGTCTGGGTCGTCAGTGGAACCTCCCGTTCTACGCCAACGACCCTGGTCCTTTTCCCTGCTCTGCCAGGAAGTCCGTGATGACCTGTTGATCATATTCCTCCTTCATGACCCATGGGTTGGTAGCGACATAATTGACGTTCCTTGTTGTGGTTGGTGGACAGCTACACTTGATCGTTGCTGCGATCGATCTCCAGCGTCCTTCGAAGGCCGGTACTTGATTGGGACTGTCGCAGTTGGGGCTCATGTGCCCGATCATGCCGCATTTCCAACATTCTCCCGATGCGATGGGAGCCGTTCCAGGTGAGAGGGGGTACGGACGTAGCTCGCTTACTAACTGTCCCGGGTAGTCGTTGTCCCATTGCGCGATCTGCGCATTATATGCTGCTCGTCCGACAGGGGTGTTCGGGTGGATGGGGAGCGCTAGCCATACGATGTCTGCCATGCGTTCCGTGGGGAGTCTGTTCTGTCGGTATGGGGGCTGGTTTTGTGTGTTTGGGCTGGTGGCATTTGCGAATGGATTGTTTGTGCTGAACGTTGGGGTTGGGGAGCGGTTCTGTTGTGTCTGTGGGGTTTGGTTTCGGAGTGTGGGGAATCTTGGTGTTGGGGAGGGTGTACCTATGGTGAACCTTTGGAATGAGCTGGTGATGTCTCTTGTCGTCGCGCTGTGTGCATCCTGTAGCTTCTTCAGCTCTTCACGAACGTGTCATGCCTCCCTTTCCTCCTCCTGTGCCTCATCGATCTGGGAAAGTGTTGCTGTGCGGACGGCCTTGCAGAACATTGCCCAGTCAGTATGCCCCGAACCTGTTACCTTCTGTAGAATCCTGGGCATTTTCTTTCGAACGGCGCCAATCAGGAGACCATTTGTGTCGGGGATTGCTGCTGCCAAGCGTTCTACCTTGTCCACCCATACTATGTGCGCAAACTCTTCGACTCCTTTCACCTTTACTCGTTTCCCAACTTCTTCTTCTGTGATCATCGTTCGTTCCAACGCGGCTTGCTTCTCCTCGACTGTTTTCACGGTGGGTGGTTTGGTTGGCCATTTCTTCGTGAACGAAGCTACTAGATGTTCCCAGGTGTCATTGTCCCATGAGCTCAGACTGTCCCACCATTGATTGGCGATGGAGCCTGCCTTCAAGTTGAGCTCAAACATTTGAAGTTTCTGAGCGTCGGAGACGTTGGTCTTAAGCGAGAATTGGCGCTCAATGGTGTTGATGAAGTCCCGGGGGTTTTCGTCCTTGTGTTTGTCATTGCCCCAGAACAGTTTTGTGTTGTCTGACATGGTGTCTTCATCATCGGAAGGGGTAGGTGTGGTGGGTGCTGAACACTGTGGGGTGGGAGGCGGTACGGCTGGTGGGGATCGGGGGCTGGTTGAGATGGGGCTGATGGAGATGTCGGATACTGATGGAAGGGTGAAGGAGGATGTTGCTGAGGACTGGGCTGTGGTCTTGGGTGTGGTAGATGGTAGGAATCTACCCTTGTCGTCTCGTTGTGTGGTTCTCGCCAGTGTAGCGGGTGTGAGGCCGGTGCGTGGTAGATAGATCAGACAAACGATTAGACAGGTACTTGGGAAGCTGTGGCCGAGATAAGCAGGTGAACCGAGACTGAGCAGAGAACTGAGCTGAAACTGAGTGGACCAAAAGCCGAAACAGATGAAGAATGAGTTGACAGATGGCAGATGCCCCGAGATTACAAGTAGAGTAGCCGAGTAGGAATCTCGCTGTTGTCACCAGATGGAGCCGTGTGGTCTCTCAGGGTCTCGTCTACTACTAGACGAGACGGTTTGGACAGGGCTCGCGTCTACTACTAGACGCGAGTTGGAAAGGACGCGGACAAGCAAAGATTCCTTTCTGTCTACAACAAGCGCGTGTCTGTCAACGAGGTCACATGACCACTAAGGGAGATGCCGGACTCTGGCTGTGGGCTCTGCTGTGGGGGCTGCCGCCACGGCTACAGCGAATGCCAAACATGATAGATGGTCAAAGTACTGAGAGGAGTTATCAATTACTAGTCATGAAATGGCTTGGATCCCACATTATTTTCTTCACAGAGTGGAGGTCTGGGTTAACTGCTTGGAGACTCAGACATTGCCAGGAGCTGTGGCATATACCAAACATCAGGTGGTGAACTGGAGAAGGATGGCCACTTCCTCTGTGTGTATTTTCAAAGCCATACATCCACGGGTAGGAAATGTCTGGGGTTTTGAGTAGCCAGGTAATCTGGCGATATCAGCTTGCAACTGCCAATTTTATGTATGCAACAACAGAGGCGGTGTTTGCGATATTTGATCATACTTGCTGCATGTACCTAGGGTGTAGCACGGGTCACACCGCAGGTAAGATTTCACACACTGCACCCACACCTGCCAACACCACACCTGTTCTAACACCGCAACCGTGGTGACAGGTTTTTACCACGGTCTGTCATGAAACACTGCAGGTGTGACACCACATATATACACCATGGATGTTTGCCTCGAATTTGATGTTCTATGCTATTAAACATCCTGTGTTTGTATGGTATAAGCCCTTAACTAACTTAACTACACCCTGTACATAATACTTAAGCTATAGATACTTTTTTAAATTTGAATAACATGAGCAATGGAATTTTATTTAATCATGCTTATCATCCACATGCAAAAAAATACACCTTGTCCCTTGTCTCGAGTGATGGAGGGATTTATTTACTTAATAATTCTATACAATACTACAAAAAGAAAAAACTGCCATCTCACTTGCAGCAAGATGGCAAGGGGCAAGAGGTTGTCATGGTGGTGCCCTTCCCACTCGTTGGCGGTTTGTTGTCATCATTCTCATTTCCCATCATTCTCGTCCTCCCTGTTCTCATCCCCCCCTTGTCCCCCCCCTTCATTCTTGTTCTCCCTGTTGTTCTTGACCATTCTCGTCCCCTCCCCCCTGGTCATCATCAATAGTAAAATCACTACCTAAAACCTTTGTTGTTAGTAACAAGAAAATGAAATGAGAAAGGAAAAACCAACTTACCTATGGCCCAAGAGATGGCAGTGTCTCTTGGGCCTTTTTTTTTGTTTTGCCCCATCACCATCCTCTTCCTCGTTGCCATCGTTGTCATTGCTGCCCATGTCATGGTCGTTCATCCCCCTCTCTGTCCCTGTCCCCTGGCATTGTCGTCCCATCTCATTGCTCCCCGTTTCCACCCTGCAAACAGTCATTCTCAGTGGCAGATGGGGGTGCTGTGGTGGTGGTGGTGGTGGTTCGTCGCTCGTCGCTCATCATCCTCATTGTCATCCTCTGCCCCGCATGGTTTGTCATTGTCTTCATCGTTCTCCTCCCTTCATCCCTTGTGTCCCTGTCTCCCATTCGTCATTCGTCATTCCCCTTCCCGTTGTCCCTTGTTGTTGGCTGCTAGCACCTGCGACCCACCCCACAAGCAGTGGCTCACAGGGCTAGGGCGGGTGCTGGGCCATTTGTTGTTGCTTCCTTCATAACTCATCCACCCTGTGAGCAGGGGCTCACAGCAGTGGGTTCTCCCGGTCCCGTCCTGGGTCGTCGTCCTAGGCGTCTTGGCGCCATCTCATTGTTACAACATAGATAGAACCTTTAGAAAAAAGAAACAGTTAGTTAATTGAAAGAAATAAACAACTTACTGTTGTTGAGCTGACACTGTACCCTAGAAAAGAGCACATTTAGTTAGTTGAAAGAAACAAAAAACTTACTATTACGATGGGCAATGCCCATGGGTGAAGAGGAACTGGAAATCTGAAGTCGATCGGTAGTTTGGCAACTGCTGGATCTGGCAACTCAAGCAACCCGTCAATACCCATCACACTGCCAAAACGGGTATGGTATGTCACAGGTCTGACATTTTGGCAACCGTACCCATACCTGTCCAACCTGTGGGCCGTTTACTGTGGGTTTACCCATACCCGTGCTACACCCTACATGTACCATGCCACTGGCATTGTAATTCCAGCCCCACTGACGACACATCCATCTATTGCTGAATGGCTCCAATGGCTTGGATGGCTTGATTCAAGCCATGACTGAAGACAACAAATGACGGTTTACTAATGTTACCTTTTTTTATAAAATTCTAAATAATTGGCAGACCAATTAGGTAATAATACTCCACTACTAGCTGTTCTGCTCAGGGACATTGTGATATATTAAGGTGTGCCGAGAGGATTAAAGGTGTACTAATCGAAGTCAGGGTATATTAGGGTATATTGGGGCTGAAATATGACCTGTAAATAGTCCTCAGGGACAGTCTGATGCAATATCAAGGTACCTAATGTATTTGCCAGCACAACCTGTGTACTGTGTCCACATTGACTATCATGTCTGCTGAGGATGCTGATCAAAGCGGGGAAGACTTTGGCAGCTGTCCTTCAAGTTCTAGCTCAGATGATGGAAATCACGTGGATGAGCATGCGGAATTTCAACCAGTTGCCCATAAGTGGTCACCAGAGGAACTGAATGTGCTACAGCAATGAGTGGACGACTGGAAGGCATCAAAAAACTGTAAAGCACAACAGCTAACCCTACAAGGTGCCATGACAGACTTATTTAACCTACTTACCTGTTAAACCTCCAATGGATGGCCTGCAGGAAGTAAGCAGGTTTATTGCTTACTAAGCAATAAACCCTTAATGTATATTCTGCTCTTTGACGAACATGATTATCAATGTATTAGAGCTTGGTACAGACAAAATGCTCACAAACCACTGAAGGCGGTGGTTGGCAAGGTCCCTCCACGGCACAAAGTCATTATCCACCTGTATGGGTCAGAAATAGAGGTAGTGATTGGAAGGGAGGCACCAGATCTGGAGAAAGGCTGACTGGACTGGGTGGCCAAATATTTGTGGCAATATGCAAAAGCCAACAAAAGAATATCCAACAATGCAAAGAAAAATGCAAAGATTGAGACACTTCAGCATCAATGGATGAATACCAGTCCACCATCAGCTGTTCAGCAAAAGTATGTGTATCACCCATAATTCAGTAACCTGGTTGAATTGATCTTAGGGATGCCAAGAAAATGCTCACAAAATGTATGAATGAATTTCAAAATTCAATGTACCTTGAACTTGGGGTTCGAATGGTTGTGTTGGATGGATGGGTAAATCCTGCTGGAAAGAGGAAGTGGAGCATGTATGTACATTCACCTGGCATTTAACAGCAACTAATGAAGAATTTGTAGGTTTGAAAAAAATAGCTTTCTAGGCAACAATAAGCCAAATTTCATCGCCGACAAACCTGGGTGGTGTAAGTCTGGCCCCACAGACTTACAACATTATGGACATTCACTCACCTACACCACCACCAGCACACCCTGGCGTCAACACAGCCACACACACTGCTGACACAATCACCCTCGCCACTGGCAATTACAATGCCGCCTATGGCACAGAAACAACTCACCAACATAAGACGCACAAACATCTGTATTATGGTGCATTACGATCAACATCCACTTCACAATGTCCCACGGCGCCGGCACAGCCACCGCCAGTGACATCCTCACATACCCCCGGCACCGTACAACCACCAACACAGCCACTGGTGATTACACCAGCAATACACCGGCAGTATACACACAACAACAACATGTACATCATCACCCAGACATCAACATCCAACTTGTTCCCTCCATCACTGACACAGCCACTGCCGGCGACATCCACTCACTGCCCAATTGCCAGCACAGCCACATGCAATAATCCTAGCAACACACCAGCAACATATGCACCAGCAGCGACCTTTATATTATTACCTCCCTATCTGCATCCATCAATGCTGACATTGCACTGCTGATGTGGTACCTTCCTATTATGTGACTACACCTGATACAGCCTTCCCAAATCACACACCACACTTGACATGGCCTTTTACTTACATGGTCAATCTTTTTCTTATATATTACTTATTTTTTATTCCTTAACCTTTGTTCCTACTTCCATGCAACAAAGGTATAGTAACTTCCTATTCTTTTATTTGTAGTAACTTATGGTTCCTACTTCCATGCAATGAAGATAACTTAGTCCTGTCTTTCCAGTCCACCTTAAGTTTAGTGTAGGTTGCCAAACCAGGCATCCTTCCATGTGGCATGAAAAGCCTATTGCAGACACACTCAAGGCATACATCGAGGAATATCTCACCGCCGATGAAGAGGAGAAATCAGTGATATGACCTGCCAGTGGGGCAAAGCCTAAACAAATCCTGGAGACTGGAGTGAAGGGACAGCCACTGCTACCGGTGAACTGTCTTATCTTCCATGGCAACAATGCCCAGTTTTTGAATTACCAAAAACAAGTTTTATGGGCATACATTGAAAGGATGTACAGTGAGTGAACCATGTTTGATTAATGAAGATACTGATCTCCAGCAAGATTTAGCTGCAAGGAGGACCTCCAGTCATGTGCCATGGCTTGATATTTACACATGGCAACCTGAATTTATCAACCAGGTGGATTATATGCCTCTGCAGAAAGGAGGAATCAGCCACACATCTTTGTTGGTGCTGTGAGCATTGACTGTGGCACTGGGAGAATCAGATGAATCACTGGATGGGGAGTTTGTATTATTGTGGGAACCATATAAAATGCATAAACATGAAATCGAGGCATGTTTTACCCTTTGGATGGGAAGGCAGGAGGAAGGAAAGATTGGTTTTGAATTCACAAATGTCCTTAATTCATGAGAGGGAACACTTCGGCCAGCAGTTTGATTACAAGAACTTACAGACTTGGATGACATGGAACCCAAAGGAATGACAGCACCGCCATGCAATCTGCCAAAGCCCAAACAAACAAAAAACAAAACAAAAGGCAAACAGCATAAGGCCACCACACAGCAACCCAAAAGTGAGAGTGCACTGGTACCAAAACAAAACAAGAAAAAAGCAGCCCCATACTACTCCACCGGCTATTACACCTATCAACCAACAAGCTGCTGGGTTAGCTCCACTGATACCCAAAGATTTGATGCCATTGAAATGGGACCTTTTCGTTGATCCCAGGCTCCAGAATTATAAGGGCAACCTAAGCCTCTAGCAAAGGGAAATCCAAAGTTAAAATTATACTACATAGTACAGGGATTGGGGACACACCTAGCAAAGGGAAATCCAAAGAGAAAACACTAAGGATCCCTTTGCCGATGCCCAGTATATGTGAAGACGACAAAAATCAAATAATAACCTAAAAATAGAAAAGGCAGAGATAGGCAGATCAAGGCCACCAAATGACATCATACCAAGGGGTAGGTGTCAGAAGGGGTGCTCCGCCTCTAAATATAAAAGTGTCAACATGTACAAACATGATAGAAAGGGAAAATTAGTAATAAAATCTGGAAAAATCATAGAAAATGAAGAATAGAAGGAAATGAAGTGAGGAAAAATATAGAACGAATGTAAAAAATAGGAGAAACACACAGGGCACCCCCTAGTCCCCTTACATCACCCCCTCTCTAAGATGCATCGCCCCAATGCATTCGAAATCGCATATGACCAAAGTCCATGACTTGAATGCGATGCAGTGCAGCAGTGTGCCGTCGGTGGAATTCCTTGATTAACTGAGGGGCATTCACGTCAGACTCTTTGACCCATGAGTTCTCCTCATACCCATAACCCTTCCAATGCACCAAATACTGGAGTTTTCCTTGATGCAAATGGCTGTCCAAGATTGACTCGACTTCATATTGGGGTTCTCCCTCGATCACTGTAGGTGGTGGTGGTGGGTGTGAATGGCATCCCGGGAATGGATCTGGGGGAGCTGGAAGCAGTTTGACGACATGGAAGACTGGGTGGAGTCTGGACATGGAGGCTGGGAGGCATAGACAATAGGCATGCATTCCAACACACTTGACAATGGGGAAAGGTCCCAAGAAGTGATGAGCAAGTTTCTTGGATGGACGTGTAGTGGAGATGTCACTGGAGTCAAGATAAACTTGATCACCAACCTTGTACTGAGGGGTCGGAGAATGGTGTTGGTTGTAAAAGTGCGCCATGTCATCCTTTGCCTTTGCTAAGGCTGCCCTTGCCTCCTCTAAGCTATCCCGCATGCGTTCTGTGAACTCATTCACTGTCTCGATGTGTGAGGGAGTTTGGCGAGGTTCAAATCCCATGCGTGGATGTTGTCCAGTGTCTAAGAGGAAAGGGGTCTGTTGAGTGAAGGCATGGACATGGGTGTTGTATCCAAACTTGGCCAATGGGAGAAGATCATCCCAATTGTCCTGGCATTCATTGACAAAGATGCAGATGTACTGCTCCAGTTCCTGGTTGACTTGCTCAGTCTGGCCATCAGTTTGTGGGTGATAAGCGGAGGAGCGCGCCCAGATCAAACCATCCCCCCCCACTGAATAGCAAGGAGTTTGATCCCCAGGAGTCAGTACAGCTCACGAGTGAACTCTGCCATGAACTGAGGGCCACGATCAGAGAGGAAAGCGCCAGGAAGTCCATGTAATTTCCACACATGGTGGAGGTAGAGTTGGGCAGCACCCAGGGCACTGACAGTGGTGTGAGTGGGAATGAAGTGAGCGCATTTTCCCACTGAATCAACTGTGCACATCACCGCATCAAACCCATTCGACTCTGGTAACTCCACCACAAAGTCGACGCTGACAACATCCCAACAACTCTCTGGAACAGGAAGAGGGTGTAGCTCGCCAATGGGTTTGTGACAAGGAACCTTGGTGCATAAGCAAAGGTCACAAGTGCGACAATACTGACCAATGAGCCGTGACATTTGTGGCCACCAATAATTCCGTGAGGTGAGCTCCAAGGTCTTCCAGCATCCAGAATGACCAGTAATCTGTGAGTCATGGTGTTGGGATATGATGCGC
Source organism: Tricholoma matsutake (assembly GCA_026075535.2). NCBI lineage: Eukaryota > Fungi > Basidiomycota > Agaricomycetes > Agaricales > Tricholomataceae > Tricholoma > Tricholoma matsutake. Next base: position 5,672,746 of record AP026543.1, on the reverse strand, counting down.
TGGCGAAGGTCTGGGTCATTGGGAACGTAGATGCGGTCCCTGAAATACAACAAGTCCTCTTTTTCAGCCCACTCTGCTGCACGCAAGGAAAGGGTGGATCCCTTCCTCAGTTCCTTAACAGCTCAGGCAACAACATCCTCATGTAAACTGCTACGGTCTGCGCAACGAATGTCATGTAGGATGTCCCGCTCCTCACCCTGGGGTGCAATGCCTTCCAGTGCTTGAATGGTGAACAGGTCTGGCTGCAACAACACAATGTTTTGGTTGTCATCACTGCCATCCCCATGGTCTGCACATTGGGAGAGGGCATCGGTCTTCCCCATGCTGCAACCTGGATGGTGGTGCAAGGAGAAGTTGAATCTGAATAGATACAGGGACCAACAAGCTTGATGACAGTTCAATTTCTTGGCTGTCATAAAGTACTCAAGATTCTTGTGATCTGTCCAAATTTCCACCTTGTGTTGGGCACCCTCGAGGAAGTGTCGCCACTCCTCAAGCACACGCATTATCACCAACATCTCCTTGTCATGGATCGCATAATTTTGCTCTACAGCACTAAGGCTTTTGGAGTAGAACGCAACAGGATGCCACTTCTGGTCCTCCGGAGACTGCTGAGACAACATGGCACCCGTCACGAAGTCAGAACTGTCAGCTTCTACACGAAAAGGACATGAATTATCAGCAAAGGTAAGGATGGGAGCAGAAGTGACCATCTCTTTAAGCCTTTCGAATGCCTCCTGTTGTGCATTATCCCACCTCCATGCCTCCTTTCCTGTCAAGTCGAACAATGGTCGTGCATGATGTGAGAAATCCTTGATAAAACGCCGATAGAAATTGATGAAGCCCAGGAAAGACTGCACCTCTTTCTTGTTCGTGGGTGTTTATAAGGGCAACCTAAGCCTCTAGCAAAGGGAAATCCAAAGTTAAAATTATGCTACATAATACAGGGATTGGGGGCGCACCTAGCAAAGGGAAATCTGAAGAGAAAACTCTAAGGATCCCCTTGCTGATGCCCAGTATATGTGAAGATGACAAAAATCAAATATAACCTAAAAATAGAAAAAGGCGGAGATAGGCGGATCAAGGCCACCAAATGACATCATACCAAGGGGTATGTGTCCGAAGGGGTACTCCACCTCTAAATATAAAAGTGTCAACATGTACAAACATGATAGCAAGGGAAAATTAGTAATAAAATCCGGAAAAATCATAGAAAATGAAGAATAGAAGGAAATGAGGTGGGGAAAAATATAGGACAAACATAAAAAATAGGAAAAACACACAGGGCACCCCCCTAGTCCCCTTACATCACCCCCTCTCTAAGATGCATCGCCCCGATGCATTTGAAATTGTATACGACCAAAGTCCGTGACTTGAATGCGATGCGGTGCAGCAGTGTGCCATCGGTGGAATTCCTTGATTAACCGAGGGGCATTTACATCAGACTCTTCGACCCATGAGTTCTCCTCATACCCATAACCCTTCCAATGTACCAAATACTGGAGTTTTCCTCGATGCAAACGGCTGTCCAAGATTGACTCGACTTCATATTGGGGTTCTCCCTCGATCACTGTAGGTGGTGGTGGTGGGTGTGAATGGCATCCCGGGAACGGATCTGGGGGAGCTGGAAGCAATTTGACGACATGGAAGACGGGATGGAGTCTGGACATGGAGGCTGGGAGGCGTAGACGATAGGCATGTGTTCCAATGCACTTGACAATGGGGAAAGGTCCCAAGAAGCGATGAGTGAGTTTCTTGGATGGACATGTAGTGGAGATGTCACTGGAGTCAAGATAAACTCGATCACCAACCTTGTACTGAGGGGTTGGGGAGTGGCATTGGTTGTAAAATCGCACCATGTCGTCCTTCGCCTTTGCTAAGGCTGCCCTTGCCTCCTCCAAGCTATCCCTCATGCGTTCTGTGAACTCATTCACTGTCTTGATGTGTGAGGGAGTTTGGCAAGGTTCAAATCCCATGCGTGGATGTCGTCCAGTGTCTAAGAGGAAAGGGGTCTGTTGAGTGGAAGCATGGACATGGTTGTTGTATCCGAACTCGGCCAAAGGAAGGAGATCATCCCAATCGTCCTGGCATTCATTGACAAAGAGGCAGATGTACTGCTCCAGTTCCTGGTTGACTCACTCTGTCTGGCCATCAGTTTGTGGGTGATAAGTGGTTGAAGTGAGGAGTTTGATCCCCAGGAGTCGGTACAGCTCACGAGTGAACTCTGCCATGAACTGAGGGCCACAATCCAAGAGGAAGGCACCAGAAAGTCCATGTAATTTCCACACATGGTGGAGGTAGAGTCGAGCGGCACCTAGGGCACTGACAGTGGTGTGAGTGGGAATGAAGTGAGCACGTTTTCCCACTGAGTCAACTGTGCACATCACCGCATCAAACCCATTTGACTCTGGCAATTCCACCACAAAGTCAACGCTGACGACATCCCAATGACTCTCTGGAACAGGAAGAGGGTGTAGCTCACCAATAGGCTTGCAACGAGGAACCTTAGTGCATAAGCAAAGGTCACAAGTGTGACAATACTGACCAATGAGCCGTGACATTTGTGGCCACCAATAATTCCGTGAGGTGAGCTCCAAGGTCTTCCAGTGTCTGGGGTGGCCAGCAATCTGTGAGTCATGGTGTTGGGATATGATGCGCCGGCGAAGGTCTGGGTCATTGGGAACATAGATGTGATCCCTGAAATACAGCAAGTCCTCCTTTTCAGCCCACTCTGCCGCACGTAAGGAAAGGGTCGATCTCTTCCTCAGTTCTTTAACAGCTCGGGAGACAACATCCTCATGTAAACCACTATGGTTTGCGCAATGAATGTCACGTAGGATGTCCTGCTCCTCGCCCTGGGGTGCGATGCCTTCCAGTGCCCGAATGGTGAACAGGTCTGGCTGCAACAGCACAATGTTTTGGTTGTCACCGCTGCCATCCCCATGGTCTGCACATTGGGATATGGCATCAGTCTTCCCCATGCTGCGACCTGGACGGTGGTGCAAGGAGAAGTCGAATCTAGATAGATACAGGGACCAACGAGCTTGACAACAGTTCAATTTCTTGGCCATCATGAAGTACTCAAGATTCTTGTGATCCGTCCAAATTTCCACCTTGTGTTGGGCACCCTCGAGGAAGTGTTGCCACTCCTCAAGCGCATGCATTATCGCCAACATCTCCTTGTCATGGATCTCGTAGTTTTGCTCTACAGCACTAAGGCTTTTGGAGTAGAACGCAACAGGATGCCACTTCTGGTCCTCCGGAGACTGCTGAGACAACACAGCGCCCATCGCAAAGTCAGAACTGTCGGCTTCTACATGAAAAGGACGTGAATCGTCAGCAAAGATAAGGATTGGAGCAGAAGTGACCCTCTCCTTAAGCTTTTTGAATGCCTCCTGTTGTGCATTATCCCACCTCCATGCCTCCTTTCCTGTCAAGTCAAACAGTGGTTGTGCATGATGTGAGAAATCCTTGATAAAACACCGATAGAAATTGATGAAGCCCAGGAAAGACTGCACCTCCTTCTTGTTCGTGGGCATCGGCCAAGCTGTGACCCTGTTTACCTTGATAGGATCCATCTCCACTTGACCCTCCGAGATAATCAGGCTGAGGTACTCGATCTTGGTCTTTTCGAACTCGCATTTGTCCTGATGAAGGTAGAGTTTGTACCATCGAAGTCACTCTAGGACGAGGCACGTGATGCAATGGTGCTCTTCAACCATGCGAGTGAAGATGAGGATGTCATTGAGATAGATGCAGACAACACCTTCGAGGATGAGGTGGTGGAAGATGTTGTTCATCATGGTCTGAAAGGTGGCAGGGCCATTAGTAAGGCCAAAGAACATGACAAGCAGTTCAAAAAGACCACAGTTGGTACGAAAGGCTGCCTTCCGCTCATCTCCCTCCTTTATCCTCACATTATTATAGCCCCAATGGACATCGAGCTTGGTGAAGTATCGGGCTCCATGGAGCTGGTTTACAAGTTCAGAGATGAGGGGTAGTAGGTAGCGATTTTTGACCGTGATATTGTTGAGCCTTCTGTAGTCTTGAACTGGTCGAAGTGAGCCATCCTTCTTCTTGACAAAGAAAAAGGGAGAGGCCATGGGTGACTTCAATGGTCGAATATGTCCAGAGGCCAGGTGCTTGTCGATGAACTGGTCAAGCTGCCGTTGTTCTTCCGGAGAGAGAGGATAGACCTTGCAGGATGAAGGGGGTCGAATGACTCCTTGGAGAACACGTCTTCAAACTCATGGAGATGAGGGAGTAAGGAGTTAGTAGAGGATTTAGCAGCGTTGTTTTTGTGGAAGGCCTCGGCGAGGCATTGGGATATGTTTGATGTGGCACACACCTCATGCGATGAGTGAATCACAGTGTAGAAGATCCGATCACCCTCCTCCACTTCCTCTGGGTCCTCATCATCATCATCATCCGAGTCCAGCATTAGATCAGGAACCCCTTCCAATTCCACTTCAGGTATAGGCAGGGGTCCAGCACGACACTTCTGAGTTTGTCGTATTGCCGCCTTCTGTCCACGACGTTCTTGCCTGGCTTCTGTGAAACACGTCCGACAGCAGGATGGACATCGGCTCATGGTAACCTCCCCGGTGCGCCAGTCGACCTCTGGGTTATGGTCTCGAAGCCATGGATATCCCAAAATCACCTTTTGCTTTCCTAATTGAGTGACAGAAAAAAGGGCACACTCACTATGATCTTTGTAACAGAGAACCAGGTCTGCAACCTCTCGGATGGCACCAGCTTCATTTGGGGATCCATCCACGTTATATACAGGTATCGGACATGAGAGTGAGCGAGTATTTAGACGATGTTGTTGTACCAGATGGGAATCAATGAAGAGACCAGTCGCACCAGAGTCCAGGAGCGCAGAGACACCGAGTATCTGTCCAGTGTTGGTTGTCTGCAGTTCAATGGCTAGGTTTAAGGAATGTGCAGAGGGAGTGGATGCCACAATATACTTGCGTGGTAGTTTATGCTCCCATGATTTAATTTTGGGACGTGGAGTAGAAGGAGAGATGGGGAGAGCAGGTACGTCTTTAGCCAACTTCGAAGGGTCAGAGAGGGGAGCAGTCACAGAAATGGATTCATTCTCCGGGGATTCAACTGACAAGACTTCAAAGCAGTTATGGACAGGCAGTGAGGGCGTACAATTCACTCGCTGCGAATAGGAAAATCCTGCTCCTCTACAACTTCCAACTTAATCTCCTCTGCAACTTGATCCTTTGCTTCCTCAACATCTACAAGCGCCAACAAGTCTTGGAGGAGTTCATCTCGCCCTTCGGGGGTGAGCATGCGGATATCCTGACGATGGGGACACGCTCCAGCCCTGTGTCCAGTTTCCCCACAATGGTAGCAGAGATCCAACCTATGCGCATGGCTGCGGGCTGCATCAACATCCATTGGTACTGGGACATTGACGGCTGGTGTGGGAGTTTGACAAACAGGAATGGGGTTAAGGTGGGGAAGGGTTCGATTGAAGGTGTAGGGCACATGGGTGGTAGTTGGAGCATGGAATGCAGCATTAAACACCGCATTTGTGAGTCAGTTCTCGTCACAGAGTGAAGCAGCTTCATACCAAGCAAAGATATCATTGTCCACTGGGTGCCCTTCCAACATCTGTGCAATCTGGTCCTGAATTTCTCAGTTGAGGCCCCGTCGAAACTTCACCACCACTGGTAGCCCACTCCCATATCCTGCCATGTCCACCAAATCCTTGAACTCATCGATATAGTCGTCCATGGATTGACGCGCCTGGTGGTAAGAGGATGACTCGAGTCATGTCACTGCTCGGTAGCGTTCATTGAGGGGACAAAAGTGGCGTACAAACTCAGCTCGAAAGTCACCCCAAGTGGAGAAAGGTAGAGAACCGAGTTCTTTAGTTTGATGCAGGATACGGTCCACATAGAGATAGGTGCGTTCAGATTTCATGTATGTGAAGGCCCAATAAATTTTTGCAGCCTCATCGATGAATTGATGCGACTGGAGACTGATGTATAACTCACAGGAGTTAAGGAATGCATGTCCCTGTGCACGTGCACCATTAAATTCAGCAGGGGGGGGGACAGTTTGATCTGGGCGCGCTCCTTAGTGGGTGCGTTTGGCAGTACATTGTTGTTGGGTGCGCTTGGAGTCACCATGGGGGGAATATGGGTCATAGGGTTAGTCTGGAGGGTCCTGATGAAGTTTTCGATTGTAGATTTAAGTGAATCGATTTGCGCGTGCATTCTGGAAATGTCGCTTTCAAGCGCATCAAAGTGTTCTGATGTGTTCATGTCGCTAGGGGGCGCGTTTGGCGAAAATGGTGGTGCAGTAAAGGCAAGACTATCTGGAACGGTGTGTAGGGAGTCTGTGGAGCTTTGGGAAGTGTTGTCCAGTCCATACCTGCCTATCTTGGGCAGTGCATTCACGATTTTCAGGCCTTAGGGGAGAGTTTTCTACTATAAGGGCAACCTAAGCCTCTAGCAAAGGGAAATCCAAAGTTAAAATTATACTACATAGTACAGGGATTGGGGACACACCTAGCAAAGGGAAATCCAAAGAGAAAACTCTAAGGATCCCTTTGCCGATGCCCAGTATATGTGAAGATGACAAAAATCAAATAATAACCTAAAAATAAAAAAGGCAGAGATAGGCAGATCAAGGCCGCCAAATGACATCATACCAAGGGGTAGGTGTCGGAAGGGGTGCTCTGCCTCTAAATATAAAAGTGTCAACATGTACGAACATGATAGAAAGGGAAAATTAGTAATAAAATCTGGAAAAATCATAGAAAATGAAGAATAGAAGGAAATGAAGTGAGGAAAAATATAGAATGAATGTAAAAAATAGGAGAAACACACAGGGCACCCCCTAGTCCCCTTACAAGAATGCGCTAATTCCACCTGCCCAATATGTAACAGCAGAGGATCACAATATTCCAGCAATGATGGGTTTGACCAGTGGTCCTACAGCAGTCGACATGACCGAGCCTACATATGCTAGCTATCTGGCAGATCTGGAGCATGGGGTCATTTAACGAATGGTCCAGTTCCTGCATGGATGCAAAATGGTATTATCCATAATTCCACTGCACCTGCCCTCCAACTGGCGATTTGGCAAGGTCACAATTCTCAGCAGAACATGACACTAGCTTCATTACTGATGGATACCATCCCTGAGGCAACATCAGTTGCTTCAACTGATAGTGCAATCCCTAACTACAGAAAGCGTTGGATGAAAACATGATCAAGATCCCATGCTCACAACACTGATGAAGTCACTACAACACAGGATGCTGGAATGGCAACACTGATGTCCAAGCCATGAATATGACAGTGGATCCCAGTCTCCATCCAAAGCCAAGACCAAAAGCTCATGGAGATGCACCCACTGAACCCCAGGATACTTTTCACTTAAGACACCGACATGTAGGATAAACCACGCCTTTGCATATCACCAGGGTCAGCGGATGGTTTTTTTTTGGTGCTGCCATGCATCAATATATTCAATATATCCCTTATATACTTCATCTACTAATGAAATAACCATGGATATATTCATTCATCAAAATATGTTACCCTAAGTGCCAGCACATTATCACTGCCGTTGTCACTACTGTCACTGGTCACTACAATGTACCATTTTTGTATAGATTCTTGTATGGGAAGGGCCCATATGGATTTCTTTAGGTCATGTACAGTGACCGTCGCCAATCATGGCACCTGTAAGGGGACTAGGGGGGTGCCCTGTGTGTTTTTCCTATTTTTTATGTTTGTCCTATATTTTTCCCCACCTCATTTCCTTCTATTCTTCATTTTCTATGATTTTTCTGGATTTTATTACTAATTTTCCCTTGCTATCATGTTTGTACATGTTGACACTTTTATATTTAGAGGCGGAGTACCCCTTCCGACACATACCCCTTGGTATGATGTCATTCGGCAGCCTTGATCTGCCTATCTCCACCTTTTTCTATTTTTAGGTTATATTTGATTTTTGTCGTCTTCACATATACTGGGCATCAGCAAGGGGATCCTTAGAGTTTTCTCTTCGGATTTCCCTTTGCTAGGTGTGTCCCCAATGCCTGTATTATGTAGCATAATTTTAACTTCAGATTTCCCTTTGCTAGAGGCTTAGGTTGCCCTTATAGCACCAGTCATTTGCTTAGCTCTGAACTTGTATGCTTATCACCCCCAGTGACATTATCACTACTGGTGCCAGTCACTACAATGTACTGTTTTTGCATATCAATCATTTCATTGAGCATATCATCCATTGGACTATTACACCCCATTATGTTGGGATGGGCACATGTGCATTTCATTACCTCATGTAGTTCTACAAAAACCGGTGCTGGTCATTCACTTGGCTCCTAAAGACTTGTGTGCTTATTGCTGCCATCAGCACCTGTGCAATTGCCTGTTGCCCATGAGGTTCTGTGATTTTTTAGCACTGGGGAAGTTTACTGGTGACATATGATTTGTAATAACAGCAGTAATTCAAGACCTGTACACTATAGTCGTGTGGGCCCATACTGTTTTCCTTTTACTATCATGGGCCCACATGATCATTCCATCCAGCATATCATTCATATGGGCCCACTTCCCTGTATTATGTTAGGATGGGCCCATACACATTTTCTTAGCTCATGGGGTTCTACAGTACCCGGCACCAGTCATTCGCTTAGCTCCAGTGTTATGCTTATGGTCGCCGGCGACTTTATCACTAACAGTGTTGGTCACTTCAATGTACTGTTTTTGCATATCCTTGTATCCTCCCACAGTTTTACATGTCATTGCTTTTTGTTATCCATGTTCTATTGACCACCAGCAGCAATTAGTGTACAAGTCTAAGAGCTATGGGGTTATCTTTTCCAGTGCCAGTCACTACAATGTACTGTTTTAGCATATATTCTTTATGATTTGTAATAACAGCAGTAATTCAAGTCCTGTACACTATAGTTGTGTGGGCCCATACTGTTTTCCTTTTACTATCATGGGCCCACACGATCATTCCATTGAGTGTATCATTTGTATGGGCCCATTTCCCTGTATTATGTTAGGACTTGGATGCTTATCACCACCAGTGCCAGTCACTACAATGTACTGTTTTTGCATATCCTTGTATCCTCCCACAGTTTTACAGCATGTCATTGCTTTTTGTTATCCATGTTCTAGTGACCACCAGCAGCAATTAGCATACAAGTCTCAGAGCTATGGGAATGACCAGCGCAATGTTATCCTTTCCAGTGCTGGCTACTATAATGTACTGTTTTAGCATATATTCTTTATGATTTGTAATAACAGCAGTAATTCAAGTCCCATACGCTATAGTTGTGTGGGCCCATACTGTTTTCCTTTTACTATCATGGGCCCATGTGATCATTCCATCCAGCGTATCATTTGTATGGGCCCACTTCCCTGTATTATGTTAGGATGGGCCCATACACATTTTCTTAGCTCATGGGGTTCTACAGTACCCGGCGCTGGTCATTCACTTAGCTCCAGTGTTACACTTATGCACCAGCAACTTTATCACTAACGGTGTTGGTCACTTCAATGTACTGTTTTTGCATATATCCTTGTATCCTCCTTCCAGATTCCTACAGCATGTTATGACTGCTATGTTTATTATTTATGTTCTAGTGACCACTGGCAACTAGTAGCATACAATTCTTTATTTAAGAGCTATGTGAAAGACCAGCGCTGACTTTATCTCTACTGGTGTCAGTCACTACAATGTACCATTTTTGCATGGTAACATTTTCACTACCAGCTGTAAAATTGCTGTATATATTGATTAATTCAATATATACCTCATACTCCATCTATTAATGAAACAACTATGCATATATTGATCAAAATATATACACAAATAGGCTTAGTCTAAACAATATCATTATTTTTCATTCAACGTAGAATTATGCTGGGGGTGTTGATGCTTTTGAAATCGAGATGGTCGTATCCAGCAGGAGGGAGGACATTTGCATAGTGTCTTTTGATGTTGGATCCAGGGAGGTCGAAGTTGCACATGCATCGCTAAAAGAGGTGGCATCAGGGATTGCCAATGTAGCTGTGGTCATAATAGTGGGAACAGGTGATGGTGGGGAGTGAATGGATTCATGCAAATTGGCTGGATTGACAAACATTGATGACTTCGGCAGATGGATTGTCAATGGCACTGTGGCATCTGCATTTGGTGGATGTTCATCTTCTGATTCCTCCTCAGAGCTTCCCTCAGTCTCCAATTCGGCCAGCCGCTTGTTTGTCACCACCAATTGACCACACAACATCAAGACCTCCTGCTTCATCTTCTCCAACCCCATCCCATTCCTCAAACCCCTCATCTCAGCCTCCAGCACCGGAATGCTCACCAGCACCTTTTCTCTCAACCCACTCATCTCAGCCTCCAATGCCAGAACACTCACCATCATCTTTTCCTTCAAGGTGTTGAGAACTTCCATGTATCCATGCAACATCAAGCTTTCCTGATCCAATTTCCCTTGATTTTCTGCCAAGACCAATACGAGGATGTGGAGGTCTTGAAGCTCCCCCTGTAAACCACCGATGGTGGGCATGCAACTGGGATGGGTGACATGACCTGGTGGCAGTGGTGCAGGAAGCATGATTGCACCATTGTGAGGGTTGTTGACATGACAGGCTCAGGGGTTGGTATGCGGTGGGAGGTGCATGAAGTTGAGGGGACTGGGGCTGGTGTGACAGGAACATACTCATCTGACTGCTCACTGGTGGTGTCTTCTGCCCAGCATTTTCTCTTCGGCACCATTCTCCATCGTTCACTTTCCTCTGCCTTCACCTTTTTCTTCCCAACAACCTTTTTGCTCCCTTTGAGCTCCCCTGCCACTATCAATTCATCCTGCCATGCTGTACATGATGCCATATATGAGCATTTTGTCTTGCCCTTGTGGCACATTACGCAAGCAATCTGGACACCCATTGTTTGGCAGATTGGCAGGCCCCTCAAACTGCAGGTGTCGCACAGAGGAGTGGGCTGTTCCACAATGGACCTCCATATAATGTCTTCAGGGATAGAGGGAGTGGCTGTCATGATTGCCATGTTGGCATGGATGAAGGGTTTCTCTTTTGTGAAGCCCAGTGTGATGTCACTGTCCTCCATTTCAAGGTGGTGAGGCAGCACCTATAAGGGCAACCTAAGCCTCTAGCAAAGGGAAATCCGAAGTTAAAATTATACTACATAATACAGGCATTGGGGGCGCACCTAGCAAAGGGAAATCCGAAGAGAAAACTCTAAGGATCCCCTTGCTGATGCCCAGTATATGTGAAGACGACAAAAATCAAATATAACCTAAAAATAGAAAAAGGCGGAGATAGGCGGATCAAGGCCGCCGAATGACATCATACCAAGGGGTATGTGTCGGAAGGGGTACTCCGCCTCTAAATATAAAAGTGTCAACATATACAAACATGATAGCAAGGGAAAATTAGTAATAAAATCCGGAAAAATCATAGAAAATGAAGAATAGAAGGAAATGAGGTGGGGAAAAATATGGGACGAACATAAAAAATAGGAAAAACACACAGGGCACCCCCTTAGTCCCCTTACATCACCCCCTCTCTAAGATGCATCGCCCCGATGCATTCGAAATCGTATACGACCAAAGTCCGTGACTTGAATGCGACGCGGTGCAGCAGTGTGCCGTCGGTGGAATTCCTTGATTAACCGAGGGGCATTTACGTCAGACTCTTCGACCCATGAGTTCTCCTCATACCCATAACCCTTCCAATGTACCAAATACTGGAGTTTTCCTCGACGCAAACGGCTGTCCAAGATTGACTCGACTTCATATTGGGGTTCTCCCTCGATCACTGTAGGTGGTGGTGGTGGGTGTGAATGGCGTCCCGGGAACGGATCTGGGGGAGCTGGAAGCAATTTGACGACATGGAAGACGGGATGGAGTCTGGACATGGAGGCTGGGAGGCGTAGACGATAGGCATGTGTTCCAACGCACTTGACAATGGGGAAAGGTCCCAAGAAGCGATGAGCGAGTTTCTTGGATGGACGTGTAGTGGAGATGTCACTGGAGTCAAGATAAACTCGATCACCAACCTTGTACTGAGGGGTTGGGGAGTGGCGCTGGTTGTAAAATCGCGCCATGTCGTCCTTCGCCTTTGCTAAGGCTGCCCTTGCCTCCTCCAAGCTATCCCTCATGCGTTCTGTGAACTCATTCACTGTCTCGATGTGTGAGGGAGTTTGGCGAGGTTCAAATCCCATGCGTGGATGTCGTCCAGTGTCTAAGAGGAAAGGGGTCTGTTGAGTGGAAGCATGGACATGGTTGTTGTATCCGAACTCGGCCAAAGGAAGGAGATCATCCCAATCGTCCTGGCGTTCATTGACAAAGAGGCGGATGTACTGCTCCAGTTCCTGGTTGACTCGCTCCGTCTGGCCATCAGTTTGTGGGTGATAAGCAGTTGAAGCGAGGAGTTTGATCCCCAGGAGTCGGTACAGCTCACGAGTGAACTCTGCCATGAACTGAGGGCCACGATCCGAGAGGAAGGCACCAGGAAGTCCATGTAACTTCCACACGTGGTGGAGGTAGAGTCGAGCGGCACCTAGGGCACTGACAGTGGTGTGAGTGGGAATGAAGTGAGCGCGTTTTCCCACTGAGTCAACTGTGCACATCACCGCATCAAACCCGTTTGACTCTGGCAATTCCACCACAAAGTCGACGCTGACGACATCCCAACGACTCTCTGGAACAGGAAGAGGGTGTAGCTCACCAATAGGCTTGCGACGAGGGACCTTGGTGCGTAAGCAAAGGTCACAAGTGCGACAATACTGACCAATGAGCCGTGACATTTGTGGCCACCAATAGTTCCGTGAGGTGAGCTCCAAGGTCTTCCAGCGTCCGGGGTGGCCAGCAATCGGTGAGTCATGGTGTTGGGATATGATGCGCCGGCGAAGGTCTGGGTCATTGGGAACATAGATGCGATCCCTGAAATACAACAAGTCCTCCTTTTCAGCCCACTCTGCCGCACGTAAGGAAAGGGTCGATCCCTTCCTCAGTTCTTTAACAGCTCGGGCGACAACATCCTCATGTAAACCGCTACGGTTTGCGCGACGAATGTCACGTAGAATGTCCCGCTCCTCGCCCTGGGGTACGATGCCTTCCAGTGCCCGAATGGTGAACAGGTCTGGCTGCAACAGCACAATGTTTTGGTTGTCACCGCTGCCATCCCCATGGTCTGCACGTCGGGATAGGGCATCGGTCTTCCCCATGCTGCGACCCGGACGGTGGTGCAAGGAGAAGTCGAATCTAGATAGATACAGGGACCAACGAGCTTGACGACGGTTCAATTTCTTGGCCGTCATGAAGTACTCGAGGTTCTTGTGATCCGTCCAAATTTCCACCTTGTGTTGGGCACCCTCGAGGAAGTGTCGCCACTCCTCAAGCGCACGCATTATCGCCAACATCTCCTTGTCATGGATCTCGTAGTTTCTCTCTACAGCACTAAGGCTTTTGGAGTAGAACGCAACAGGATGCCACTTCTGGTCCTCCGGAGACTGCTGAGACAACACAGCGCCCGTCGCAAAGTCAGAACTGTCGGCTTCTACACGAAAAGGACGCGAATCGTCAGCAAAGGTAAGGATCGGAGCGGAAGTGACCATCTCCTTAAGCTTTTCGAACGCCTCCTGTTGTGCATTATCCCACCTCCATGCCTCCTTTCCTGTCAAGTCGAACAGCGGTCGTGCATGATGTGAGAAATCCTTGATGAAACGCCGATAAAAATTGATGAAGCCCAGGAAAGACTGCACCTCCTTCTTGTTCGTGGGCGTAGGCCAAGCTGTGACCCCATTTACCTTGATAGGATCCATCTCCACTTGACCCTCCGAGATAATCAGGCCGAGGTACTCGATCTTGGTCCTTTCGAACTCGCATTTGTCCTGACGAAGGTAGAGTTTGTACCGTCGAAGTCGCTCTAGGACGAGGCGCGTGATGCGACGGTGCTCTTCAACCGTGCGAGTGAAGATGAGGATGTCGTCGAGATAGATGCAGACAACGCCTTCGAGGATGAGGTCGTGGAAGATGTCGTTCATCATGGTCTGAAAGGTGGCAGGGCTATTAGTAAGGCCAAAGAACATGACAAGCGGTTCAAAAAGACCACGGTTGGTACGAAAGGCTGCCTTCCACTCATCTCCCTCCTTTATCCTCACATTATTATAGCCCCAACGGACATCGAGCTTGGTGAAGTATCGGGCTCCACGGAGCTGGTTTACGAGTTCGGAGATGAGGGGTAGTGGGTAGCGATTTTTGACCGTGATGTTGTTGAGTCTTCTGTAGTCTTGAACCGGTCGAAGTGAGCCATCCTTCTTCTTGACAAAGAAAAAGGGAGAGGCCATGGGTGACTTCGATGGTCGAATACGTCCAGAGGCCAGGTGCTCGTCGATGAACTGGTCAAGCTGCCGTTGTTCCTCCGGAGAGAGAGGATAGACCTTGCAGGATGAAGGGGTTGCGCCGGGGGTGAGTTCGATCGCGTGATCCCATGGCTTACGCGCAGGAAGAGAGTCGAATGACTCCTTGGAGAACACGTCTTCAAACTCATGGAGATGAGGGAGTAAGGAGTTAGTAGAGGATTTAGCAGCGTTGTTTTTGTGGAAGGCCTCGGCGAGGCGTTGGGATATGTTCGATGTGGCACACACCTCATGCGATGAGCGAATCGCAGTGTAGAAGATCCGATCACCCTCCTCCACTTCCTCTGGGTCCTCATCATCATCATCCGAGTCCGGCATTAGATCAGGAACCCCTTCCAATTCCACTTCAGGTATAGGCAGGGGTCCAGCACGACACTTCTGAGTTCGTCGTATTGCCGCCTTCTGTCCACGACGTTCTTGCCTGGCTTCTGTGAAACACGTCCGACAGCGGGATGGACATCGGCTCATGGTAACCTCCCCGGTGCGCCAGTCGACCTCTGGGTTATGGTCTCGAAGCCATGGATATCCCAAAATCGCCTTTTGCTTTCCTAATTGAGTGACAGCAAAAAGGGCACGCTCACTATGATCTTTGTAACGGAGAACCAGGTCTGCAACCTCTCGGATGGCACCAGCTTCATTTGGGGATCCATCCACGTTATATACAGGTATCGGACATGAGAGTGAGCGAGTATTTAGACGATGTTGTTGTACCAGATGGGAATCAATGAAGAGACCAGTCGCACCAGAGTCCAGGAGCGCAGAGACACCGAGTATCTGTCCAGTGTCGGTCGTCTGCAGTTCGATGGCTAGGTTTAAGGAATGTGCAGAGGGAGTGGATGCCACAATATACTTGCGTGGTAGTTTACGCTCCCATGATTTAATTTTGGGACGTGGAGTAGAAGGAGAGATGGGGAGAGCAGGTACGTCTTTAGCCAACTTCGAAGGGTCAGAGAGGGGAGCAGTCACAGAAATGGATTCATTCTCCAGGGATTCAACTGACAAGACTTCAAAGCGGTTATGGACAGGCAGTGAGGGCGTACGATTCACTCGCTGCGAATAGGAAAATCCTGCTCCTCTACAACTTCCAGCTTAACCTCCTCTGCAACTTGATCCTTCGCTTCCTCAACATCTACAAGTGCCAACAGATCTTGCAGGAGTTCGTCTCGTCCCTCGGGGGTGAGCATGCGGATATCCTGACGATGGGGACACGCTCCGGCCCTGTGTCCAGGTTCCCCACAACGGTAGCAGAGATCCAACTTACGTGCACGGCTGCGGGCTGCATCAACATCCATTGGTACTGGGATATTGACGGCTGGTGTGGGAGTTTGACGAGCAGGAATGGGGTTAGGGCGGGGGAGGCTTCGATTGAAGGTGTAGGGTGTATGAGTGGTAGTTGGAGCACGGAATGCAGCATTAAACGCCGCATTTGTGAGTCGGTTCTCGTCACAGAGTGAAGCAGCTTCATACCAAGCAAGGATATCATCGTCCGCTGGGCGCCCTTCCAACATCTGTGCAATCTGGTCCTGAATTTCTCGGTTGAGCCCCCGTCGGAACTTCACCACCACTGGTAACCCACTCCCATACCCTGCCATGTCCACCAAATCCTTGAACTCATCGATATAGTCGTCCACGGATCGACGTCCCTGGTGGTAAGTGGATGACTCAAGTCGTGTCACTGCTCGGTGGCGTTCATTGAGGGGGCAGAAGTGGCGTACGAACTCAGCTCGAAAGTCACCCCAAGTGGAGAAAGGTAGAGAACCGAGTTCTTTAGTTTGACGTAGGATACGGTCCACATAGAGATAGGCGCGTTCAGATTTCATGTATGTGAAGGCCCAATAAATTTTTGCAGCCTCATCGACGAATTGATGCGACTGGAGACTAATGTATAACTCACAGGAATTAAGGAATGCACGTCCCTGCGCACGTGCACCATTAAATTCGGTGGGGGGGGACGGTTTGATCTGGGCACGTTCCTTAGTGGACGCGTTTGGCAAAACATCGTTGTTGGGTGCGCTTGGAGTCGTGAAGGGGGAACTATTAGTCGTAGGGTTAGCCTGGAGGGTCCTAACGAAGTTTTCAATCGTAGATTTAAGCGAGTCGATTTGCGCGCGCATTCCGGAAACGTCGCTTTCAAGCGCGTCGAAGCGTTCTGATGCGTCCATGTCGCTAGGGAGCGCGTTTGGCGAAAATGGCGGCGCAATAAAGGCGAGAGTATCTGGAACGGTGTGTAGGGACTCTGTGGAGCTTTGGGAAGCGTCGTCCAGTCCGTACCTGCCTATTTTGGGCAGCGCGTTCGCGATTTTCGGGCCTTAGGGGAGAGTTTTCTACTATAAGGGCAACCTAAGCCTCTAGCAAAGGGAAATCCGAAGTTAAAATTATACTACATAATACAGGCATTGGGGGCGCACCTAGCAAAGGGAAATCCGAAGAGAAAACTCTAAGGATCCCCTTGCTGATGCCCAGTATATGTGAAGACGACAAAAATCAAATATAACCTAAAAATAGAAAAAGGCGGAGATAGGCGGATCAAGGCCGCCGAATGACATCATACCAAGGGGTATGTGTCGGAAGGGGTACTCCGCCTCTAAATATAAAAGTGTCAACATATACAAACATGATAGCAAGGGAAAATTAGTAATAAAATCCGGAAAAATCATAGAAAATGAAGAATAGAAGGAAATGAGGTGGGGAAAAATATGGGACGAACATAAAAAATAGGAAAAACACACAGGGCACCCCCTTAGTCCCCTTACAGCACCAGCTGTGGCCACACCTTTCAGCATTTTGACTGAGGTGGAGCCAGGTGTTCTATGACCTCCTTTTCCTTGCCCTTGCCCTTTTCCTTGCTCTGGCCTCTTGCAGCTGCTTCTGCTTGGTTGGTCTGAGCTTCTGGCATCATAGTTTGCATGGTTGTGGGAACAGGTGTGGAAACAGTGACAACTGATGCAGCTGCAGAACATGGAGCATCGATGGGTGGTGTAGCCATGGTGGGAGATTGGAGTGTAATGTGCATGGCTGGGAGAGTGCTGCTTGGCGCAGCAACAGGCAAAGTTTGACGAATATATATGCTATGGTCAATGGATTCCCAAGGCACTGGGCTGGACTTATTCCACTCATGAAGTACTTTGAACACATGTTTGAGGAACGGCATCATCGCTGCTTCCTTAGCCAACACCTTTTCCTATAATCCAACTTCAAAGCCTTCTTAGAAAGATTCATAGGACATAAGAAAAATCACGCACCAACTTTCCCAACATGGATTTCTCATCCGTGGTTGTCCAAGTACCATCCAAAAATGTATTGAGGGCATGCTCCATGGATTTGGTGTACTGAGAAGACATGGTAAAACAATTTGTACTTAGGGTGGATGCAGTTGATAGCGTCAATAAATGCAATGTCAGTTTCAACTTCCATATTCAAAATTCATGTGACCACGTTTGTTGATCAATTTTTGCGTCTTCAACATAACATTATGGAATATTCAGACAGCTCATCAGTTCACTTGCCAAATTTGCCACCAACAAGTATGCAAACTCTAGACCTTGATGCCTTTTATATTCCTGGTAGTCCTGATTTGCCAGCAGTGGATAATATTGATATCTCAACCCCACCAGCAAATATTGGACCTGGCCACTTTTCATATTCCCAAAAGTCCTGATTCACCGGCAGTGGATGGTACTCTTCATTCTCCAATACCGCTGTCATCAATACATTCCCCATATGCTTTTGATATTCCTGAAGCAGCTGCAGATATTATCCATTTGGCAACCCCACCCACCAAAAATATCCAATCTTTTGACTTGGATGTGTTTTGTATTCCTGGTAGTCCTGACTCACCCCCAGTGAGCACTGTTCATTTGACATCATTGCCAGCACACCATGACCTAGATATCTTTCATATTCCTGACTTGCTGGCCGCCAATGCGTTGTATATTCCTGGTAGTCCTGACTCGCTGGCCACCAATGCATTTTATATTCCTGGTAGTCCTGACTTGCTGGTGGCAAGCACCCCTGCTCATTTGACATCATCCCTGGCACAGCATGACTTGAACATGTTTCATATTCTGACTCACCAGCCACAGATTGTTCTGGAGTTGATTTTGCAGCCCCAATGCCGGTACATACCCATACCATTGACCCACACACTTTTTATACTCATGGCAGTCCTAATCATTCAGCAACACCACCATCACAATTACAATGGTGGACACTCTTTATATCCCTGCCAGTCTTGACATGCCAGAGGCAGACAGTGCACACTTCTGGTTTACTAAGGTGACTAAAGGTAGTGACATGGAGGTCAATGTCTCTATGGCCTATATCGAACCTGTGCTGGATCATGTCAGCCCAACATTGTCCTCGCCTGGATCTTTTCATAGTTCAATATTGACACAGAGAGATTCAGATGAGGTCCATTCCCCTCCTGGCTCACCACAAAATGTTCCTCAATGCACCATCTGCCTTTCATTACCCAGCCACATTCATCCAGTATTCCCAGGTTGTACTCCATCAACACCAGCAACATCCCAGCAGGCCCCCCAAGTAAGTCCTGAACTTTGGCTGGGAGCTGCTGAATAATGATTGTAGGAAATTTCAACTTATTCTGATGCTGTTGAACACAGCTACCATGAGGCCATCAAGACAGTGAAGTCCAACATTGCAGTAAACCATGCCATTCACCGGCAGCTCATCAACCTTGATGAGGCAATGTGCCATATGGCCCAATTAATGCAGCAGAAGTGCAGGACGATGATGAATTCTTTACCAAGGACATTGTAAAATTATTACTAGCAACTTATTTCATTTTGCTTAATGTATATGCCAACTGTGCTAGTGGGTGCCATTTTTTGGCAATTACAATCTTTTCAGTAATTACCAGCAGTGATTCTCGCTGCCGGTGAAAGGTAGACCACGAGGCATGTGAGTGTTTGAGTCCAAATGAGGAAGTTGGTTGAATTTCTGAATGCGGCAATTGGTTGAAAAATTTTCATGTTGTTTCTTACCCCCATCACCTATCAAATATGTCCCCCCAGCAGTCTCTACACAAATCAAATTGGCCATGATGAAGGCCCAACACGAACAGAGGGAGCGGGCAATGAAGGAGAAGATGGAACAGGAGATGAAGGAGCTGGAGGAAGCAGCGAGGGAGGAGGAGTGCAGGGTGGAGGAGGCACAAAAGGCAGCAGAGGAGGCTACAAAGGTGGAGGAGGTGCCCCAGGCAGAGGCGTGGAAGAAGGAGGCAGCGGCCACATGATGAGTGGAGAAGAAGCGGGCAGCTGTGGCCATGGGTTTGGCAGACGAGGCTGAGGGGAGCAAGTCCCCAAAGAAAAAGAAAGTTGCCAAGTCGAAGGCACAAGTAGGGTCAGAGGAGTTGGAGGGTCTGGAGCGGGTGCAGGCGGCATTGCCCTGCAAAAGGTGCATTCTTGTTTTCCTTCTCCATCTTCTTTTACTGATAAGTGGCCTAGATGCAAATATCAAAAAATTGCTTGTTTCAAGATGGGTGTGAGGGGATGCATGTGCGATAACTGCACGCACATCAAACACAAGTGCAAAGAGGTAGTGTGGGAGGGGCAGGAGGCCCCTGCAGCAAAAACAATGGGAATGAAGGGGTCAACAGGAAATAGTGGGGAAAATGCAGAGCTGATGCAGCAGATGATGAAGATGATAAAGAAGGGATTCAGTGAGGTGGCAACTGCGGTTGGGAATCCATAGGGGAGATCCGAGATGCATTGGACCCAGAGTGGGTGGAGGATGAAAGTGCCACAGAGGAGAGCGATGAGGATGAAGAAGAAGTGGAGTGGGCGGTGTGAGAGTCCTGGCGGGAAAGACATGGGATCCACCAGTCTGGAGATGACTGGGCGTCTTTCCAGAGATATCTGGAGAAAAGGTGGGCATATGATGAGGAGGAGAGCAAGAGTAGAGAAGAGGATGAGGGTGGAGAAAAGGGTGAGGGTGGAGAAGAGGGCGAGGTTGGGGGAGAGGACGACAAAGACGGTGAGGGAGAAGTGGAGGTGGTAGTGTAGGGATCCAGTTGGATCCAAAAAAAATTCTTTTTCTGAAATAAATTTGTTTCTGAGTTCTAGCTGAGTGAATGAATAACATGAATAGACTTTAAGCAGGTAATGGACCAGGTTTCTGTGGGTAGTGGGTGTGAAAATCTGTGAGGAGTTCTTGGGCATGGTCAAGTTCTGTAACAGGTAGCCAGGAGGTTTCTTCATTGGTTCCCTGGTAACCTTCCCATTGGACGAGGTAGAGAATCTTGCAGCGACGTCGATTGTCGACCTTGGAGTTGAGGACTTTGGCGATCTCATATTCGAGCTTGTCGTCGATAGTGATCGGAGGAGGTGGAGGTTGTGCTTGATTTGGAATTGTGTTCAGGAAGTGTTTTTCTAGTTGGGAGACATGGAAAACAGGGTGGATGGCCCACATGTGGTCCAGAAGCTGCAGGGTGACTGTTACAATTTGTTATCCGGGCCCGCAAGACTGGGCACTTCATTTTTCTTGTTCCATTCAACTCACTTCTGACAGAAGACGCTTTGACGCATGGTGACTCCATGCACCCAAACCCACCCCCATGTATGCTGCAATGCGACAGCCCTTTGACATGAGGTCCATGACATCGGACGCCTCATGCCAGGCATAAGGCTATTCTCTTATTGATCCCTGACATGCTGCGCTGCAGCACTCCATGACATCGGATGCCTCATGCAAGGCATGAGGCCTGTCTTTTCTATTGTTCTTTCTATTTATACTTGATAATGATCCTGCATTCTGATTGGACAATAGATATCTTCAAACCGTATATAAGCTGTAGTAATACTGTCTGTATTCCTCAGCTTGACCTAATTCAATCAATGGTCTTAGACTCAACCAGAACACTCGACAGCTTAGGAAGCCCCTAGCTGTGATAACTCGAACTCGACAGTTGGAAAGCCTCCAACTGTGATACACAAACCGATGGTCTACTCAGAAAGCCTCTGAGTACGGATAGCTGTGATGACTTGAGGAAGTACCCAAGTGAAGGCAGGAAGCCCAATACACTAGGAAAGTCTCCTAGTGCAATACGAGACAGTTGGAAAGCCTCCAACTGTAACATATGAAGCCAAGGCTGAGTTAAAGACCTATAGTCTTAACAGTGACTAAGTGAGTACCTGGGCAGGCAATGATTTCAAAGGGAGTATGGTTCTTTTTGGAAAGTTTCTTGGATGGATGGGTGGTGCAGATGTTTTCTGCAGTGATGTAGGCAGAGTCACCAATGTTGAAGTTGGGTGCGGGTGCCCAATGTTCGTTCGCAGGGCCTTGATAATGCTCTTGAGTGGCCCCAAGCTGTTTCCAAAGTTCCTGATGAAGGTCATCTAAGTCAACAACAAACTCGCAGGCATGCTGTGAGGCTAAGTTGCATTTGGTGAAGATGGAAATGTTCGGGTGGTAGCCCTTGTTGGCGAAGAAAGTGGATACGCCTGTAGAGGTGGAGGGAGCATTGTTGTAGGCAAATTCACCCAAGGGTAAGAGGTGAGACCAGTCATCCTGCTGATAGTTGCAGATGATCTGGATGTACTGCTCCAAGGTCTCTGAACTTTACACTCCCCCACAGAGTCCTGGAGGAATCCAGTGGAACTCACCAGGACTCCAGTGGGACTCACCAGGACTGACTCACCAGGAATCCAGTGGGACTCAGTACCCTAAAGTCATACCATAATGGAAAGTCAATTTGAGATATCTTATGAGTTTCAAGTGCTTCAGACTTCATGAATTTCACAAAGTACCTACAAAATAAACTTGTTCAGAGCAGGGATTGAACTCTAGAACTCATGATCAAGAATCACATAACAAACCAAACAAGTGCTTAACCAGTTGAGCCACAGGAGAATTATTAGCTGCCAATATAAAAGTGTATTTATACCCTCAAACTCAAACTTAGGTATTTCTCTCTCGAAGCTCACAATTAAGATCAAATAAAATTTATTAACTACATCCCTCACGTTGGACACGAGGGATACACCATTAATTACATAAAAAAAAACCTCCCCCACACAAGGTGTGAGGGGGAGTCCTACAAATATATACATATAAAACTAATCTCCCCTCGCGTTGAACGCAAGGGGAGCACTACAATTATAAAGAAAAAGAAAGAAAACCCCTCACCCACATAAACATGGGCGAGGGGGAAGGTATTACCATAAATTAAAAATGAAAAAAACTGCCCCACCCAAAATGTGGGGGCAGCCTGGTGAGTCGTGCCTGTCGTCCTGTCCCCATCATCCTGGGTGCTGGGCCTTCATTGTCACTGTCCTTGTCATTGCTATCCTGTGCATCATTTCCATGCTGCTCCTGGTCACTGTGCCCTTCCTGGTCGTTGTTGCCATCCTGGCCGTCTCCCGCTGTGTGGTGGTGGCCATCATCGCCATTCCACCCGCAATCCACCCCATGAGCAGTGGCTCATGGGGCTGGAGGCGGGTGGTGTGTTGTTGGCCCTGTTGTCATTGTCCATTGTGGTTGGTGGCCGTGTTTCGCATTCTCAGGGTTCTGGTGCTGGTAGGCAGTTCTGGTGCTGGTAGGCGGTGGCATCATTGTTGTCGTCAACTGCACACACTCACAATCCACCCTACAAGCAGAGGCTCGCAGGCGTGGGGTGGGTGTGTTGGGTTGTCTCGTGTCTGGCCATCATTGCCAGTAGACTAGAACCTATAAAACAAAAGAAACAAGTTAGTTAGTTTATAAAAACAAAAAGCAAACAAAAAAAACTTACTTAGGGCCCAAATGACGCGATCTGCATTGTTTGGGCCTGCATTCCATCCAATCACGTCGTTTGCACCCCTGTTCCATCTGGGAACCTATAAAACAAAAGAAACAAGTCAGTTAGTATATAAAAACAAAAAGCAAACAAAAAAACTTACTTAGGGCCCAAATGACACAATCTGCATTGTTTGGGCCTGTGTTCTGTCCAATCACATCATTTGGGCCCATGTTCTGTCTGACAGTAGAGTAGAACCTATAAAACAAACAAAACAAGTTAGTATAAAAAAACAAAAAGCAAACAAAAAAAAACATACTTAGGCCCCAAACGATGTGATCTGCATCATTTTGGCCCACATTCTGTCCAGTCGGCTTGTTTGCAGGTGGTGGTGATGGCAGCGTGGGCATGGGAGTGGTGGCAGTGGGTGTCCACACAGTGGTGGTGGTGGTAGAGTGGAGAGGAGGGAGAGGTGGCAGCATCATCGAGAGTGGTGGTGATGGTTGATGAGCTGGCAGTGTTGATGATGCAGCTGTGTGCTTTGTCATGCACAGCTGCCCAATGGTACCTAGAGCAGTTAGTGGTTATACATTGTAAATCTATGTGGTGTAGTGGTTATATTGGTTGTGCTATAATGTTGTCATCTAATGCTGAGGGTTCAATTCTGGCTCATAACATATATTTTATTACTTAGTAGTAATAAAGACTCCTGGTTAAATCCCAGTGGAGTCCCGGTGGATTCCTGGTAGAGTCCTGGTAGAGTCCTGGTAGAGTCCTGGTGGATTCCTGGTACCAGAGTCCTGGGGAATTCCAGGAATTCCTCCTGGAAGAGTGTAATTTACCAGGAATCAACCAGGAATCCCCCTGGAATGGGAAGAGCCAGGAATATATACTTGAGTCACAAATGGCTGGAACATTGGTTCCCAATAATCCTCCAGGATTCCTCCAGGAATACGTGGGGGAGGACAAAGACCTCCAAGGTCTGATTAAGTCATTCCGTCTGACCATCACCTTGCGGGTGATAACTGGAAGTGAAGTGGATCCACATGTCGAGTGCTTTTCCAAGGGAGCAGAAGAAATGGGAGATGAACTCGGATCCCCAGTCGCAAGTGACATGCAATGGGATGCCATGCTTGGAGAAGATGTGGAGGATGAACAGGTTGGCTAATTCTTGGGCTGTGATTTTGTTGACAGTTGGGATGAAGATACCTTGTTTGGTGAGGCAGTCAATGATGACCAGGATAGCTGTGTGGCCATTGGAGTTGGGTAGTTGTTCAATGAAATCCATGGAGATTGAATTCCAAGGTTGTTCTGGGACCAGAAGTTGCTTTAGGAACCCATAGGGCTTGTGTCGAGGCAATTTGGATTATTTGAAAGTGGTACAGGATTTGCAGAATTTCTGCACGAAGGTGCGGAGATTTGGCCAGACATATTCCCGATGGACAAGCTGCTGGGTTTTGTTTTGTCCAAAGTGGCCAGAGAGGATATGATCGTGTTTGTACTGAAGGACCTTGAGGCAGAGATCTGCAATGTCCAGAACATAAATCTGGTCGAAGTGGCAGAGAAGACCTGCCTCGTCTATGGTCCAGTTGGGGTCGACAGGTGTCAGAAGATGTGCGGATGATAGGGGGTCAAGGGGTAAGGAGGTGCAGATGTCATGGTGAAGTTTCTCAACATCCATGATTACTGCTTGTTGAAGGATAGGTGTTGCAAGGTAGGTGGCACGAAGGGAAGAGGTGAGTTGTTCCTGTGTGAATACAGGTCGGAAGTTGGTTGGGTTTATGGAGGCAAAGTCGCTATTCCCCCCTTTGTGGTAGACATCCCAACATCTTGTGAGCACGTCTGGCTTGGCCCCTAATTTTCTGGGGTGAAAGCAGATAATGAGATTGAACTGTGAGAGGTACTCGGACCATCTGGCTTGACAGTGGGTGAGGAATTTAGTAGTGCTGAAGTACTCCAGATTTTTGTGGTCCATGACCACATTGATCAGGTTTGTGGAACCCTCAAAATATTGCCGCCAATGCTTGAAGGCTTCGAAGATAGCCAGAAGTTCCTTGTTGTGTGTATCATAATTTAGTTCAATGGGATTAAAGGAGCAGGAATGGAAAGCAACCAGATGAATTTCTCCATCCGCAGTGTAAACCAAGAGGATGGCTGCTAGGGTGTAGTCAGAAGCATCGGTTTTGAGTACCATTTGGGAGTCAGGTACCCATTGAGTTAAAATGGGGGTGTGGGTGAATTCTTGTTTGAGCTTTTCAAAAGCATCACAGCACTTCTTGTTGAAGTCCCAGGGTGCAGATTTCCGCGTCAAGCAGCTGAGTGGAATGACAATGTTGGAGTGGCTATTGATGAAATGGCGGTAAAAGTTGCAGAAGCCTAAGAAGGATTGTATATCCTTGACTTTCCTAGGCTTGGGCCAGTCAAGCATGGTTTTGACTTTATCCTCTGTCATCCGTAGTCCATCCGGTGAAAGGATGAAACCTAGATATTCAATGGTGTCTTTGTGGAACTCACATTTCTGCGGTGAAGCATAAAGTCTGTTCTTCTGGAGTCTCCAAAGAACTTCCTTGACGTGAGCTCCATGCTGTGATTTGTCATCAGAGTAGATTAGGATGTCGTCAAGGTAGATGATGACACAGACATCCAGCAAGTCGCTGAAGATGTTGTTCATAAACCACTGGAAGGCTGCGGGTGCATTAGTGAGCCCAAATGGAACTACCAACCACTCAAAGGATCTGTAGCAGGTGTGGAAAGTAGTCTTCCATTCATCACCATCCGCAATGTGGACTAGGTGATAGGCATGCCACAAGTCTATCTTGGTAAACAAGCAGGCTTTTTGGGGGGAGTCGAGGAGGTCAGAAATGAGTGGGAGTGGGTAGCAGTCCTTTTTCATGAGACAGTTGAGGCCTTGGTAGTCAATGCAAAGTCGTAGGCTGCTGTCTTTCTTCTTGACAAAGAGAATAGGAGCACCATGTGGAGATTTAGAGGGGCGAATGAAACCTGAGCAGACGTTTTTGTCAATGAAGACTTGTAAGGCTTCTAATTCAGAGGGAGAGAGGGAATACATGTGACCCAGAGGAGGGGAAGCATTATCCTCTGTTTCTATCTTGAGGTCGTAAGGGCAATGTGGAGGAAGGGTGTCTGCCTTAGTCTTATTAAAGACATCAGCAAATTCATGATATTTGGCAGGAATGTCAGATAAATCCGGCGGGTGTGAAGATTGAGCAGAGTGGGCAGATAACCCTTCTGGAGCAAAGGTCATCTGGAAAGCTACTGCCCCAGGGAGTTTGCTAGCGTGCACGTACGCAGCAGCATTGATGAACGAAATGTCAGGAGGAGAAAACTTAGGTGGAACGGGGGGTTCTAAAGGTGCGGGTGAAGCATGGGTATCTACTGGAAGGTTCGGAGACAAAGGTGACATCTGGGGTGCTGGACCTCTATGATCTGCACAGCAGAAAGCGATTTGGCTTGAAGACTAGTCAATCCACAGATTGTATTGCTTCAGCCAGTTATGACCACATACGGCAGAACAGGAAGAGTCTAGCGAGGTTACATAAAATGACAGATTGAACACTTCACTGGTATGGAAGGTGACCGGAAGTTGGACGGCTTGAGTTATGGTGGAGTTGCAAGATCCATCAAAGAGCCATAATCCAATCAGGTTAATGGGTTTTATGCTGAGTTGGTTATCCAACACAAAGGAGGAATCGAGGAAACAATGGGAGGAACCAGAATCAATAAGAGTTTGGACTGGAGCGGATTTGTTAGGAATGGTTAAAAGAGTGGTTAGGGAGTCAGGGTCAGAAAGAGAGGATGCGTTGAGACAAACATAGGCAGCCAAATGGGTAAGGTCAACACAACCCCTAGCCCCAATGGCTGTTTCCTGAGGGTTGCAGACTATTTTTCTGAGTCTGTAGTGTCGGGAACGACAGTGGAAGCATGGGCTTTCGCAGCTTTGGATTTTGGGCAGTTTCCTGCTACATGTCCTTCCTCACCGCAGTAGAGACAAAGTTGTTCTCTCATGCGACATTCTTGTTCCTCCCCAGTAAGCTTGCTGTTCTTCCCCAACTTATCAAAGATGGACAACTTCAGCTTGTCCCAGAGTGCTCTTTGTCACAGAAGACTGCTGGTTGGAAGTGTTACCGTGGGCAGAGTTCAAAGAGGATTGGTTGGTAGATGGGGAAGGACTTTTGGAAGTGTCCTTCTGACTATGGTTAGTGAAGTTACTGGAATTCTTTGTTTCAAAGTGGGATTTATCTTCTTGCATGGGTGGACATGAGATTGGCACTGATTGAGGGGGCTCCTGAGCCAATTTGTCGGAAGATGTTTGAGGGTCTGGAAGACATTCCAAAAGTAGTGGCAGGTCGAGGGTTGGGAAGGGTGGATCGCTGGATTGCAGAGATCCCAGGAATAGTACCAGCACGTTGGGAATTTCTGGTTGTGCACTGGTGGGTCTTGGTAGGGGTCATAGAGAGGAATGAGATGAGTGAAGTGTGAGTTTGTATATACTGTTAAGAACTGATCCTAGAAAGCATGTTGGAATCTGATCGGACCCTGTGGGTGATGATAGCGGAAGGTTGTCAGGTTGTTGCAGATTCTGTGGAGGGGAAAATGGAAAGGACTTGGCTTCAGCTTGTAAGAAGCTGCACCCTTCACCTCATCTGGTGTCCTAATTTCAAGACAAAGGTTTGGAGGTAGAAGCAGGGAAGTGCGGGTAAATGCAGGAAGGAGTACTGAGGGGCTTGGGTTAAGTTTGGATGAGACCAGAACTTCAGAGGGAGACTAAGAGGTCAAGTCGAATGGAGTTCAGACTCTTAGAGGACTGAGGTAGGAGTAAAGCGAG
Organism: Tricholoma matsutake; assembly: GCA_026075535.2. NCBI lineage: Eukaryota > Fungi > Basidiomycota > Agaricomycetes > Agaricales > Tricholomataceae > Tricholoma > Tricholoma matsutake. Next base: position 5,644,724 of record AP026543.1, on the reverse strand, counting down.
ATTTAGATTGGTAGGTTAAAGCCGAGTCTATGTCAATATACAAACTGTGGAATACAAGGCAAAACTAAGCTTAAATACTGTAGTCTGGAATAAAGGTGGAATGGAAATGAAGACTGCAGCAGTGTCTTGACTGTGTAGATAAATTACCTAGCAGGAACCGCACAGGAATCTGCAGTCAAATTTGCAAAAGAGATGGCAGTGGCCATGGTTGCTGTACAAGGCAGCCTGGTGCACAGCAGTGTGGGCAGTGCAAGGCGGCTGGGAACAAAAACGGGAGGAGTTGACAAATGTTGGGTTTGTCATGTGGAAAAGGGTTGGACAGATGTGGGTTCCAATCGGGCAAGGAACAGTTCTTGACACAAGTCGACAATGGAGATGGACAGATTATCTTTCTCAGTGTAACTTCAACATCACATACATTAAGGGTGAATTCAACAAAGTAGCTGATTGCCTATCCCCGGTATTATAAAAGTGATACCATGGCCAATGTTCATCAGCCTCATGATTATGTCCAAGCCAACATCCCAATACGTGACACCAAGCTCTGACGCAGTAAATGCCTTCAAGAGCAACAGGAGACACATGATCTAGAAGCCAAACTTATGGAAGAGGCTAACCAATGTATTAGCAATCACACATCTAAGGAAGCAAACCCTCCATCGGTATCAGAAGGATCAAACCCCTCCTCATATGGCAATGATCTCACCCTGGCAGAGGCACTGTTTGAACAAACTTCAAATGCCATGCCCACAACTTGGGGAAGTGAGAATTTTACTAAGCAAATCCGAGCTGGATACAAAGATGATAAGTTACTTGCACTTATCCTGGACAAACCAGAGGAATATTGGGACTTCATCGTCAAAGACGACCTCATTTGGTGGAATAATCAACATCACAATGAGGTTGTATGTATCCTGCGTGATTGAAACATCATTACCCAGATTTTGGACCAAGCCCACACTATACTAGGGCACTTTGGAGACCAATGAATGGCAGAATATGTTTGATGATGGTACTGGTGGCCCCTTATGGCCAAAGACACCCGTGAATTCTGCTGAACCTGTGAGCCTTGTCAACATGCAAAAGGGTCTAATGCCAGACCCTTCTGAAAGCTCCACCCATTGCCTGTGCCCACCAAACCATGGGACTCTATCAGAATGGACTTCATAGGACTGTTCCCCAAATCAAAAGGCTTTAATTGTCTCTGGGTGATTATATGCCAGATGACTAGCATGGTACACTTAATACCAGTCCATACCAAGACAAAGGCATCAGAATTATCATGAATCTACCGATGAGAGATTGTACACTTGCATGGGCTCCTGAGCTCAATTGTGAGTGATAGGGACTCAAAGTGGTGGTGTGAACTCCACAAAATACTAGGGACCAAATTGTTGATGTCTACATCCTACCACCCTCAAATGGATGGTCAAACTGAATGTGCCAACTGCAATGTTGGACAAATTTTCCACACAATCATCTATAACGATCAAAAGGATTGGGTTGACAAAGTTGACCTTACGGAGTTTGCAGTTAATGCCAGCATCTCTGGCACCACCAAATATGCCCCATTCAAACTAAATAGTGGGTATATACCTTCTATGATTCACGAGATTCATTCAGACGATGTTATACCCAAAGGGATAAAGGAGTTTGCCAGACAAGCACTACAAAACCTCGCCGATACACATGATGCAATTAATGAGGCATGGGTATTCCAAATCCACCATGCCAATAACCGCCGTACTACTGAACCAAAGATGACCAAAGGGGACTTGGTTTTCTTGTCTATGAAGAACCTCAACTTGCCAACTGGACAGGCCCATAGACTTTGCCCAAAGTTTATAGGACCATACAGAATTTTCAAAGAAAGGCCTGAGACATCCACTTATACATTGGAAGTACCTACAGCATTACAGGCAAGATGGATTGTACCCTCCTTCCATGTATCACTGTTATGGCCCTACCATGCAAATGACAACACTATGTTTCCCAATAGGGTACAACCAGAACCATTATGACTTCAGAGCACCAGATGATCAGGAATGGTTTGTTGAAGACCTAATAGGACACCAATGGGCTGAAGGAAAGAACCTCAAATTTGATGTTCGATGGTCATTAGGCAACACCACCTGGGAACCAATGAGTTCATGCAAAGAACTTGCAGCCTTGGACCAATACCTCGAAATCCAGGGTGTACAATGACCATCCCAATTAGCCAAACACGGAACTTAGATAACTGAAGAGATAGCCTGACCATGGGAACCTGCAAAAAAAAATTTCAAACCCAGCTCCTCTCACCCACATTGACAGCACAACACCCATTCACTTTCAACAAAGACAGATTACATCAAATCCATCAAAATGCAATGCTTGTACTCATACATGTCCAGTAATGACAGCCAAGGTAGAGGTATAGGAAGGAGTCAGCAGAGTTCCAGAGTGAACTCTGCAGGGGGAAAAAGCCAGTACTCACCAGAACAACACCAACACAGATGATCTAGATCACCCACCTACCAGCAAAGACAATGATCACCTAATGCAATGGAAGTTGATGATGCCCCATGCAGCCAGATCATTGATCGTCACGATCAGGCCCCCCCTGAGACCAATGGCATCATTGACAAACTAATCAAATGATTGGGAAATATTGGTATTGACAAAGCATACACAGAATTCTTACAACAAGACATAATGGCCCAGGTAGTCATAGGACAACTACTTGACAAGATCAATGGCCTTCAGAACAAGGTCAATCGATCCAAGCGAACTGCCATGACCTTGGCATCTCAAATGATGGCTGATTCATGCAAACGCCCTGTCTCACCTGCTAATCAAAGCCCCAAGAATGAGGACCAACAGCCCCATAAGGTCCGTAGCCAGGAGCCACCCTCTGAGATACAGCCCCCCTCCTTGCTGAGGCAAGCAGTGACCGAGAGCCATCTACAATGGCCCCTTCCACCCCTACTGTGCCAAGGAGACCATTATCATTCTTGACCAATAACACCACCATCACATCATTGTAACTCCCCACCACCTTGCTGCCATGAATCACCACCCAGATGTAGGAACTCACCTCCACCATGTCAATGCTCACCACCTAGATGGAGAACCCTGTCCCTGCCCCCTCATTGAGAACATACACTGTTGAGGCCACCCTCTAATGCACTATGGGTCCTCAGTGTCACTGTTCCCAAACACTGGCCCCATCATGATATATATCAACCTGACCACTCACCAAAGGGTTCAAACACCCCTGCAGCCAAACAGTCAACCCAACCACCCTCGTCATCTGGCCCCATATCTGCTTCTGCACCTACATCAGCACCCACTCCTATAACCATTGTGGTCGCTATCCCTTCAGCACTGAAACCAACATTGGTGCAACCCAGTGAGCCACACCACTGCTTGACAAAAAGGAGGACTCCCAATCAGATGATCCAGGAAGCTCCAGCGATGAAGACAATGAGAAACACAAGGAAGTCAGAAAAGTGGAGTTCACGGTGTCACGGGAATGATATGCTGCCAGCCAACCTGGCCACATTCCAGAGGGACTAGGCATGGTCATTGTCAACACCAAATATGAGTGCAACAATGAGCTCTGGATGATGCTCAGCCATCACATATTCTATTCAGTCAAGTCCAACCATGTATATGCTGGCAAGACCACAGCTGTGGCCAACAACTTTGAGGGTTGCCTGGACAGCCCTTACATGACTGAGGGTGGTCACCACCTATACTCTTACCTACCCCAAGGGTTCCCTATGAACCCCTGCAAGGTTGTGCGAGGGGTACAGTTTATCAATGATCACAAGGAAATGGCCATCGACTGCATGGAGGCCTACAGGCTGCTGGCCAAATTCCATTGTGTTGCTGGCGGCTTCATACCTGAGCTACAGGACCTAGCCATGCAAGAAATCCTGAAGGATGAAGTATATGCACACAAAGTAATATGGCCCCACCCCAACAACCACCAGCTATGGGAGGACTTTCCTGTCCACTGTGATGAGGATGTGTTCATCAGTAACTCCTGGAACCAAACTTAAGGCACAGGATTGCCACCTGTTACTGGTGAACAAATGCTTGATATCGACACTGTCGCTCAATACATCATGCACCATGGGAGGCTCGGCAGTAGCAATGCCATCCACAGTGTCACTATGAACTTCACAATGCAAGTTGATCATCACAGCATGTTTGGATACTCACTTGGATGTGCCTTGGGTCCCCGCCCACTTGCAGCCCACTCAGACTTCATGAGGGTTTATGGGTGCATGGTAGCCCTCCCTGGTTACTACCGCAAGGCTATCGACATTTGGAATGTATCTTACCCCAACAAACCCTTCATCGAGTGTTTGGGTGACACCCTCACCATTTGGCCCTTCAACAACAAAACAGTGTCGAACCTCACCCCCAATAGCCTTATAGACCACCTGATTTCACATAGTATACCCTCTTCGTGGATTGACCACGCTTACACCTATGGCCTCCATCACCTCAACCATCAGTCTCACCTCCGACCAGGACTCTTCCAAGAACTATACTGCCACACTGATCATGAGCACCTCAAATGGTTGGATCGCCTCAGAACTCCTTCAGCCATTCCCCAATGGGATGGTTGGTGGAGCCCCTCCTATCACAATATTACCCAGATCCAACACTTGCTGCACCTAGACAATGAAGGACATGGTAAGTTGTGTTTCCAGGATTTGAAATGGCTCCCTGCTGGCACCCCAGCCACATTCTGAGAGCTTACTGGATCCACATTGCAGACCCCCTCTGCCTAAACCTGGTCATGCAACATTGCAACCCCACCTCTTCCCTTGTCATCTGTGCTGGCACATAATGTGCTGAGTACTCATACTCAGCAATTCTGCAGGTTTGGAGGATAGATTCCCAGGAGGCAATCTCAAAGGGGGGTGTGTAATGGACACAACTGTTTATCTACTTTGTTGACATTTATTTGGACAACAACTTTACTTGATTTACAATGTACATGACATAGCTACCAAATATACTGGACTCTGCTCTGTTGGGTGCAACATAAGTCATAGAGTTCTAAGCTAGTAACTAACCATTACAGTGTTGGAATGCATGTCTGTGCCTCCCAACCTCCATGTCCAGACTCCACCCAGTCATCCATGTCGTCAAACTCCTTCCAGCTCCCCCAGATCCATTCCCAGGATGCTATTTATGTCCACCACTGCTGCCTACAGTGATCAAGGGAGAACCCCAGTACAAAGTCGAGTCAGGAAAACTCCAGTATTTGGTGCACTGGAAGGGTTATGGGTATGAGGAGAACTCATGGGTCGAGGAGTCCAATGTGAATGCCCCTTGGTTAGTCAAGGAATTCTACCGATGGCACACTGCTGCACTGCATTACATTCAAGTTACTGACTTTGGTTGTATGTGATTTCAAATGCATTGGGGTGATGCATCCTAGAGGGGGGGTGATCTAAGGGGACTGGAGAGTGCCCTAGGTATTTCTCTAATTTTCTGCATTCATCCCATATTTTTCCTGGTCTTAGTTCCTTCTATTTCGCATTTTTGATGATTTTATTATTTATTTTCCCTTTTTTGGCTTGTGTGTGCATGTTGACACTCTATATTTAGAGGCAGAGTCCCCTTCTGATGTTTCCCATGATCTGCAATCAATCTACATTAATCTGTGCGCTTCTCTCTGCTTTTTCTATTTTTATACTACTATTTGATTTTGCCTATTTTCACATATACTGGACATTTGCAAAGGGTTCCTTAGAGTTTTCTCTTTGGATTCCTCTTTGCTAGGTGTGACCGTGTGCCTGAATTGCCTGTACTATGTAGTAATATATTAACTTTGGATTCCCCTTTGCTAGAGGCTAAGGTTGCCCTTATAGTCAGTTGCCATCAATAGGACCATTTTTTAGCTACAAATTGCTCTAATCTTTAGGGAAATCAGTTGAGAATTGACTGAGTTATGATAAAAATAATGTTGCATGAACATCTGAACATAATGAAAACATTGACAGATTGTTTTCATCATAACTCAGTCAGTTCTTAACTGATTGCCTCAAATTTTGAATCTGGAGAGAGCTGGGAGGTAGGGCAACCAGTTGCAACCAAACTCCGGTCCAAAACCTGGTTGCAACCAGTCTGGCACAGTCCCAGAATGCAAAAGACTGAAAAAACTGGTTCATATCAGTCCAGTCCAGTTTTTTTCCTTATTTGGTAATTTACCTGAACTAGTCCAGTTGTGGTTGCCTTCCTGGGATGCCAAAAAACTGGACCAGATCAGAATTTCAAACACTAGTCATACCCCTCTGTCCATTTTCTTAAAGGGGTGTAAGCATGGCTTACATCACACCACTGTTATAATGTGTTTGCACACTGACTTCAAGCCACCATCTTGTACCATGATACAGTGTTGTCAACAACCTGGGTAATTACTTTTTGGGTAATAATTCAACATCCATAAATTTTTACTACCATATATTACCATAGGTCAGTAGGGTAATTTGACCGAAAAAAATACAAAAAATTATTGCTGTCGATCTAGTGATTCTAACCATTGTCATTGACTTCCAAAGGGTCTGGAGATGTCCAGAATGATTAGTAGCATCACCAAGTCCATTGTTCTCTGTATCCAGACCCAGCTGACTCAGCATCTCATAGAATTCCAGCTGTTCGCAGTAGTTTCTTACTCCTTGTATCCAGAATGTGTCCTACCCAGCTTCAACAGACCAGCTGAACATGTCTGCAATGGTAATTGGTGTCTTCTGACCAAATTATACTCTCACCTATTAATAGCATTAAGTCAGATTATAGACTAAGATATCACAATGAGAAGTGCCCACCTGACCCATGGTTGTTGAGCAAGGATCCTTCACCAATTCAGTATCTTCATCATCTAACTTGGACCCAGAATCTGCTTCAGCATCCTTCTCAAACTGGTGGGTAATCGCAGAAAATGAGCAGCTTCCTTCACCCTCATCCTCCAAGTCATCATCAGTATCATTTTTATCTTCACTCACTCTATCAGCGGCATCTCACTTGGCTGCTTGAACAATATCTTCATCTTTGACAGTAGGGCCAGAATTGCCAAACTTGCATTTGAGCTGAATATGGGCTGTGCCTTCTGCTGCATGTAGTTGTCATATCTCACCCTTGACCAAAGCACAATCCTGTAACTTCTGAACACCAAGCCTGTTCCACTTCTTGGTTTTGATATCTCCCATGCTGGAGAACAGTCATTCTGTTGATGCAGAATTTGGAACAAAGCTGAGAATAAGAATTGCAAGGTTGACAAGCAGATTCTGTCTATCTAAAATCTTCCAGACACAGATTGGATCATTTGAGCCATCCTGGTGAAACATGTTGAATATCTGCATGCACATCAACAAGAAGCTACTTGCTGGTTCCTTCAAGGACTCCTTAAGCCCTGAAATAGGCCATTTCACATCCAAAAAAACTCCCTCACATGTGTGGTAGTTGTAAACTTAAGACATGAGATCACTGGGGCACTCTGGTGATTCAAGTACTCATAGGTACAGCCACTTGATGACCCCCATTAATACAGCAACTGTGAGATTGTTGCTGTTGATGAATGGGTTGAGGAAGAAGCAGGCAATGAACAGATCTTGGTCAAGCTTGAGCCATCGCTTCTCTATGCTGTCAAAAATGGACATAATGGAGTGATCAGCATCTTCTTTGGCTCTGTCAGGATGACTGTGATCCTCAATTCTGCACTTGGTGTATATATGGTACAAGTTGTCAAGGGTGAGAACAACATGATCACATCAAGTATTCACACCTTGGGTGACATTGATGGCAATAGCAAGAGGCTCAATGTGAGTTCTAATGGTGTGCCAATTCAACAAGATTCAGATGCTAATCAAAACTATGGGCTTACATGACAACCTTATCCCACCATGTGTCATTCCAGACACATCGTAAGATCTTCCTTTTTGCCTTTTCCTTGGGATTGACAGTTGGAATGATCTGGTTGCCATGCTTCACTGATGTCACTTCCAATGCTTTGTAAGTCTCCAGCAAACATGTCAAGACACAACAGTGAGCAGTCCATCTGGTGACAGTAGGAGTGATCAGACCACAGACTTTTCCTTTGTAGATATCCTTCTGCTCTTCATTAAACTTTCCTAGTGCATGAGTGATTGTTGACCCATTTCACAACCTCACTGCATTCAGCCATTACTTTTGTAACCTCTGGATTCCCTTTCTGATAGTCTACGAGGATCAGAGGAACCTGTCATGCAAATTTTCAATCTTAGATATGGGGCCAGTATTTCATCAACGTACTTGGTGACCCCAGCAATCTATAAGCATGAATGGGTACTCTTTCATGGTCAATTGTCAGCCTTTATGTTCATCCCCTCTAGCATCTCTGGCTACTCCTATCAGCTTCACTCCAAGGCTGCACAGATGCTCAATCTCCTTCTTTATATACTTGAAGATATTTTCTCCAGTTTTTTGCTCAGAAGACTGGTCATGAACACACATCAGATGGGCCTAACAGAGTCAAGGATTAGGCTGAGATTGAGTCAGAGAGTTTCTAGACACTGCACCTCATGATTGGCTGTGACCATAAAAGCTAAGAGGTGTTTCTTCAAAATATCCACCCATCAGCCTGCAGTGTCGCATAGGAGCAAAAACAGGAGGAAGGGCAGGCTACAAACAATGCATTAGTCATTAATATCATGCACAGTAATATTAGAATCGACATACCAATGGAGGAGGAGCATCAACCACAGGAATGGGAGGACCAGGAATGGGAGGAGCAGCCACTGGAGGATCAAAAACAGGAGGAGGAGCAAGCTATTATAAAATCAAATTGTTAAAATCCAATGTATATAAATATATGTATTTTTACATACAGGAGGAAGTGGGACCATTGGAAGACCTCTGCCCCTACCTCTGCCTCTTCCTCTTCCTCTTCCTCTACCTCTACCTTGCTGTAGAAGAGGAGGAAGGGCAGCTAGCTGCTGTGCCAAATGAGGAGGAAGATGCTGATACTGAGGAGGAGGTGCAGGAGCAGCAAAAGGATCATCATTGTTATGATTTTGGATCCCATTAGGCAGTGGCAGTGCAGGTTGGGTAATGTGCATCATGCAAACATGATGTGGAGTCCAATGGTGAGCAGGACTATCCAGAGTCCTTTGGTCCCTTTCCAATTGCTGTGCTGCAGCTCAGATGTGTTGAGGAGTGTTGGGTGGAGATGGATCCCTGGAAAATGTCAGAAGTGAGACAAAAAAGGTCAGATATATATACATACATGATAGCACACAACAGAGTCAACAGCCAAAGAAAAGGTAGGAGGAGGGGGACCACTTTTACAGCAGCAGAGATGGGAAATCCTTGCAAGAAGCAGTGAAATCAGTGCTAACAGCAGCAGTTGAAAGTGGAGCAACTTCCAAAAATGGAAGGGGAGGCAACTGCAAACCCACCAGCCCAATCTCCCTGCACACTGTGCTCTGAGACAGGTCCAAAAGCAACTGGCAGACACTCCTTTTGTTGAAAAAAGAGAAGCCAGGGAGGTAGGACTTCACAGAGCTTCACCTTGAACTACTGATTCCCCAAGAATGCAACAGCACCCCCACTGAAAAAGAGCCCAAGAAAAAGATATAGATGCACAGCTACAGCCTATGGCAAAGAGTATGTAGCCAAGGAAAAAGTTTGAAAGAGATAGCCAGGTGATGAGCTGGCATGCTGACATAATATAGTCAAAAGTTCCCATCCACCCAAATAACTCCCACGACAATGCAAATTCCCATCCACCCAAACAACTCCCATGATGTCATCACATGACCATCCTCCCTTTATTATGGACAAGTTTAGGAATGTGTAAGGGGGCTCAATGGTTAACTCCATCATCTCATTTCAGGGGGACATACCCTTGCACTCTTGGTTTGAACCCTGATCCCTCCAAAGAGTTTAGTGGGTATTGCTGAAAGACAGTGGAGTCCCACACTACCATTAGTGGTGTGCATAAAAGCATTCTCTTTGGCCAGTGTCCTCCTAGACGTGCATCTTATGCATAGTCAGAGTTGACTGTGGGCTTCGGGCTCAAACCAGTTACCAAAAAAAAAAAAAAGTTTAGGAATGTGCCTCCAGCACGTGTTAAGTTGTTATATATATTTTCTATATACATTAATCTAATAGTACTTCATTATAAACAATAGTACATTTTCTATATACATTAATCCAATAGCACTTCATTATAAACAATATTCTTTGTTTTTGCACTTTCACTGTCACTTGGCCATATTGCCTTGATGTTGTGCACAGACCTTACCAGTGATATTGCCACATAAATCTGCCCATGTGTGAACACCAGACTCCTGAAATCTAATCCCACATGCTGCACTGACTGCCCTTGGGATTTGTTGATCGACATTGAAAAACATAGTCAAACAGGAAACTGGAGTTGAGACAGTGTAAAAGGGAGTTGTCCTTCAATTGGCTGTAGTCACATCCATGGAATAAAAATCTTCTCTCCAGCATGATCTCCAGTAATCAACTGAACCTCCAACACTCTATTCCAAATCCAAGTCAAAATCCCTTGAGAACCATTGCAGACCCCTCCAGAAATGTTCAGGTTTCAAAGCACCATCACAGGGCATCTGACCTTTAGTGCCAAGTGTGCCAAAGGTAGACCTGAGCAGTTGATTGAGTTCAAGTATTCTGGTGGATACAGAAGTTCTCCATTTTCATTGTTTGCAACAGAGTCTGCACTGCGGAAAACTCACTCCTCTCCAGGGAACCTCTGAAGAATGTAATGGTTCAACTCATCGACATTATCATTTTTGTCTGCCAGGATGATCCACTCTGAGAAGTATTGATCTGGATGCTGAGCATAATTATAGATGCCAGGATAGATGGTGGCAATGAGGGAAGCCAGAGTGTTTTCAGGACATTTGAAATGATCAGGAAGCTCAATGTTGGCACCCTCATCTGTGTGACCACCCTTTCTGACCTCCAACTGCCACTTTGCAAACTTTTGCTCTTGGAGATCATCTGCGTTCAATCACATGTTGATTTTGAGATGAAGAACTTTGATATGCTGCCAAAGAGAATAGAGCGCTGCAAGGAAGCACCAACAATCTGAGGTTGTGAACCCCTCTCGATAACAGGCAGGATCTGGTGAAAGTCACCCCCAAAAACAACAGGAATGCCACCAAAGGGTTGATTGGATTGGAGAATGTCTTTCAGAGTGGAGTTGACAGCTTCATGGAGATGACGATGCTGCATTAGTGCCTCATCCCAAATGATCAAATCAGTCTCCTGCAACAGCTTTGCCCAAATTGAACCTCTGGAGATAGAGCAGGTGGATGACTCATTGATGATGAGAGGGATCTGGAGGCATGAATGAGAAGTGGAGCCACCTTTGAGCAAGAGTGCAGCAATGCCAGATGATGCTATACAGAGAACAATCTTGACCTGAGAACAGAGCTGATGGCAGAGAGTGTTGTACACATAGGTCTTCCCTGTGCCACTGAGCTCTCTGGTCTGGATTGAAAGTGTCCATATTCTGTTCAGCCAGCTCAGCCTGCTCCACAACATCATATCTGTGCTGCTCTGCAATCAACTGGTTTCCAAGGTTAGCTTTCCAATTCTGAGTGATCTGAGGCATGTATGGCCAATCCTTGTTCAGAGATTTTCCAGAGGATAAGAGAAGCTGATTGATCAAGTAGAGGCCATAATCCTGCACATCTTCATTGGTAGAGTTGACACAGATGTTGCTGTGCTGGAGCTGATCATGCAGGTCATTGCAAATGTGAGGCCAGTAAGTGTTCCAAAGCTGAACAGGATCAGAGGGTGTGCAGTCATGAAGAATGGTAACAAAGAGTTGGCAGAGCTGATGACCTGTTGCCATTGACTTTGCTTCCTCCAAACACTGCAGCCACTCCTGGTCGTCCTCCAAAAGCCCACATGCCAGACACACCTCTCTGAATGAGGGAGCGACATTGCCCTGAAAAGTGCAAAGATCTTCATATGATGTTGTGCCCTTGACAGCTGTCAGGAGAAGCCTGAGGTAAAACTGTTCACCTGCAGTAGGCTGAGCATAGTACATCCTTCCAATAGCAAATCCTCTCTACCTGGGCTTCCACTTGTGGGCTTTCTGATCCCACACAAATTTCAAGGGAAAGTCCTGATAGAGAAGATCCTGTGTGAGCTCTAGATACTGCTGATTGGCTTTGAAATATCCAGTGAGAGTGGTGTCATGTTCTGCAGCATGTTGGATGACCTCCTGAATAGACTGCTGACCATTCTGATTCCAAGTGACATACTGCTGGCCAGGGAGGTGGACCTGAAGTCAGACAATGTTGGGAGAAGCAGAGTGCATCAGTAAATGGAAGAGGCACCAAATGCTCTCACAGGCAGAAATATAGCGAGCATCCAGATACTGTTTGACTTCATCATTGCAAGTCCCAAACTGCATGGTGATGTGATCATGGCCTTTGTACACATATTTGTAGATGTACTTGACAGCTTTGATGGAGGCAATGGACTCAATGTTGATGTGGCAGGTGATGGGGACATGGGGAGGAGGTGATTACCATTCCTCCCCATGTCCCTATCCCCATCAACTCCCCCCTCCCCCTCCTCATCTTTGACATGGCATTTGCTTGCATTGCTCACTCAGCCTGACTCTGGATAGGCCAGCTTGCATGTACATCACTCAATGCTTAATCCTACTACAGGTACACAATTACTCTTACTGACTATTCTCATATTCAATTTATTTTTTACTGACTTGAGTTGTTAATAATTTAATTACTACTTGTAATGAACTCATTTCTAATTGTTAGTGACTTTACATTTTAATTCACTTGTAATGGTGATAAACTCATTTCTCACTGTTTTCATAAAGAATTTACTTTTTATGGACTTTGATTGTAATTTACTCACTCATTTCTTATGAAGTTGACTTTCTCATGAACGTAATGACTTTACCTGACATTGTTCCATAATGAATTCAATTTCAACCAACTTGACTTTGTAATGAACTCATTTCTTCTTGTGAACCCAATGAATGACTTTACCTGACATTGCTCTGTAATGAATTTAATTTCAACTGACAATGAATTCATTTCTTATGGACCTGACTTTTTTGTGAACCTAATGACTTTTAGTTGGCATTGCTCAGTAATGAATTTAATTTCAAATGACTTGACTTTGTAATGAACTCATTTCAACTTTTCTTAGTTGGTTCTTACAGCTTTCTTGCTTTAATTTGAAGCTCACATTTTTTCTTAGCTGTTTACTCACAGTTCTTTCTTTCTTGCTTCATTTCAAAGCTCACTTTCTCAGTTGCTTGCTTACTGCAGCTCAAATTTCATTGATGAACTCATTACTGACTAATACAGTGACATGTCTAAATCAATTTACATAGATCATGTGCTGGGGTCATGATCAGGTTTTTGCATTTTGTTCAACTGGCAGGGTTTACTTAGTCATGTTTTCACAGTATAGTAAAGAGAGCATGGTTTGTCATGCTGACCAATATACTCAAAAATTCCCATCCACCCAAAAAGATCCCATGGGCTCACAAAGCTCGCACAACACCAAAAAAGGCATTCACATGACCTTGCTCCTTTACTTATGGACATGTTTAGGAATGTGCCTCTGGCATGCATTAAGTTTTTATATACATTTTCTTCATTCAGGCTGGGCCAGTGTGTACATGACTCAATGCTTAATCCTACTACAGGTACACAATTCTTCAGTTGGGGGGTTATTGCTATGCATAGTTTTTAATCTACTTGGGACATGGGGGGGCTGTTGCTCTCTTACTACTCTCCCCATCACTCCATCTCTATCACCCCATCACCCAATCCCCATCACCCCATGTCCCCATCTCCATCACCCAATCCCCATCACCTCATCCCCTCCTCCTTCACCCCATCCCCCTCTCCCCCTCTCCCCATCCCCATCGACTCCCCCCTCCCCCTCCTCATCTTTGTGATGGCATTTGCTCACATTGCTCACTCAGCCTGACTGTGGATGGGCCAGCTTGTGTACATGACTCAATGGTTGATCCTAATACAGGTACACAATTCTTCAGTTGACTTTGGACCTTTGGCCCAAAGTCAACATGGGGTTGTTGTTGTTTTGTCATTGCTCTGCATAGTTTTTAATCTACTATAGTCACACACTTCTTCAGACTACAGTTGACTTGGGACTTTTGGCCCCAAATCAATGTTAGGGGGCTGTTGCTCCCTTACTACTCTCCCCATGCCTATGTCCCCATCCACCCCTCCCCATCACAGCACTCCCATCACTCTGTCAACCTCTCCCCTGTACCCCCTCCCCATCACCCCATCACCCCCTTCCCATGTCCCATCCCCATCACCCCATGTCCCCATGTCATCATCCCCATCACCCTATCCCCATGTCCCCATCCCCATCAACTCCCCCCTCCCCCTCCCCATTGTTGACATGGCACTCACTCACATTGCTCACTCAGGCTGGATGGGCCAGCTCGCATGTACATGACTCAATAGTTAATCCTACAACAGGTACAAAATTACTCTTACTGACTTGAGTTGTTAATAATTTAATTACTACTTGTAATGAACTCATTTCTAATTGTTAGTGACTTTACATTTTAATTCACTTGTAAAAAGAATTTATTTTTTATGGACTTTTCTTATCAAGTTGACTTTCTTGTGAATGTAATGACTTTACCTGACATTGCTCCATCATGAATTCAATTTCAACTGACTTGACTTTGTAATGAACTCCATTTCTTATGAACCTGACTTTCTCATGAACATAATGAATTTTAATTGACAATGAATTTAATTTCAAATTGACTTGACTTTGTAATGAACTCATTTCAATTTTTCTTTCACAGCTTCTTGCTTTATTTTGAAACTCACTTCTTTTTTAAGCCGTTTACTTGCATTGCAGTTCTTTCTTTGTTTAGTTGACATTGCTCAGTAATGAATTTAATTTCAAGTTGACTTGACTTGACTATATAATGAACTCATTTCAACAGCTTCTTGCTTTATTTCAAAGCTCACTTCTTTTTGTGGCTGTTTACTTGCAGGTCTTCCTTTCTTGCTCTCAAAGCTCACTTTCTTAGTTGCTTGCTTACTGTAGCCCAAATTGTAACCACATTTTATTGATAAACTCATTACTGACTAAATACAGTGACATGTCTAAATCAATTTACCTAGATCATGTGCTGGGGTCATGATCAGGTTTTTGCATTTTGTTCAGCTGGCGGGGTTTGCTTAGTCATGATTTCACAGTATAGTAAAGAGAGCATGGTTTGTCATGCTGACCAATATACACAAAAATTCCCACAAACCCAAAATTCCCATCCCCTCCACAGACAGCAGAAATTCCCAGTCTGCGAAAAAAGTCGCATGAGCCCAAATATGGCAGGCATGCGACCATCCTCCTTTACTTATGGATGGGAAAATTTTTTGGAATAATTGAGAAGAAATTTTCATGTCATTAGTATCCTGCAGGTGTGCATGATGGACTGCTCAATGGCATTCTAGCCAATGCTGTCAAGCAGAATCAAAGAGTGCAGCTATAATTACATAGATCTGGCCATTATCTGAGCATCCATAATAAAGGGAGGATGGTCATGTGGTTGCCTTTTTTGGAGGCGCACAACTTTTCTTTACAGACTGGGAATTTCTGCTGTTGTGGGAACTTTTCTCCATATTACATCAGCATCATTGCCAGCTCATCACTTTCCACACTCTTTGCCATAGTCTGTAGCTTTCTACTCTATCTCCTTTTCTTGGGCTCTTTTCCAGTGGGGGTGCTGTAGCATTCTTGGGGTAATCAGTAGTTCAAGGTGAAGCTCTGTGAAGTCCTACCTTCCTGGCTTCTCTTTTTTCAACAAAAGGAGTGTCTGCCAGTTGCTTTTTGGACCTCTCTCAGGGCACAGCATGCAGGGAGATTGGGCTGGCGGGTTTACAGTTGCCTCCCCTTCCATTTTTGGAAGTCGCTCCATTTTCAACTGCCACTGTTAGCACCAATTTCACTGCTTCTTCCAAGGATCTCCCATCTCTTCTGCTGTAAAAGTGGTCCCCCCTCCTACCTTTTTGTGGACTGTTGATTCAGCTGGGTGCTATCATGTATGTAGATATATATATGACTTTTTTTTTTTTTTTTTGGTCTCACTTCCAACATTTTCCAGGGATCCATCTCCACCCAACACTCCTCGATGTGTCTGAGCTGCAGCACAGCAAATGGAAAGGGACCAAAGGATTCTGGAGAGTCCTGCTTGCCACCGCACTCCACACCATGTTCGCATGATGGGCATTGCCCAACCTGCACTGCCACTGCCTAATGGGATCCAAATTCATAACAATGATGATCCTTTTGCTGCTCCTCCCTCCTGCTGCTGCTCCTCAGTATCACCATCTTCCTCCTCATTTGGCACAGCAGCTAGCTGCCCTTCCTCCCACTGCTCCTCCTCCTGCTGCTCCTCCTGCTGCTGCTGCTCCTCAGTATCAGCATCTTCCACCTCATTTGGCACAGCAGCTAGCTGCCCTTCCTCCTCAATAATAAAAGCAGGACAGTCATGTGAAGGCACCCTGGGAGACTAATCTCCTTTTCTTTACTGTGAGAATGGATGACAAATATTACTCAGCATGACAAACTGTCCTCCTATGGTGTGACTACCCAACTCTGTGACCTGACCACTTTTTTTCTTTTCTTTCTTTTTCTCCCCAGGGCTCTTTTCCAGACAGGCTTGGTGTTGCTTTCTTGGGGAGTCTGTAGACCAAGGTGAAGCCCTGTGAAGTCCTGCCTCCCTGGCTTCCCTTTTTTCAACAAAAAGGGTGTCTGCCAGTTGCTTTTTGGACCTCTCTCAGGGCACAGTATGCAGGGAGATTGGGCTGGTGGGTTTGCAGTTGCCTCCCCTTCCTCTATTGGAAGTCGCTCCACTATCAACTGCTGCTGTTCACACCGATTTCACAGCTTCCTGCAAGAATCTCCCATTTCTGCTGTTACAAAATCAAGTCAATTTGAAATTAAATTCATTGTCAACTAAAAGTCATTACATTCATGAAAAGGTCAGGTTCATAAGAAATGAGTTCATTACAAAGTCAAGTCAATGTGAATTTAAATTCATTACTGTCAACTAAAGAAACTGCAAGTAATCACCCACAAAAGAAGTGAGCTTCGAAATAAAGCAAGAAGCTGTGAATCAAAAGTTGATTTGAGTTCATTACAAAGTCAAGTCAATTTGAAATTAAATTCTTTGTCAATTATCAGTCATTATGTTCATGACAAAGTGAGGTTCATTATAAAGTCAAGTTAAAATTAAATTCATTATGGAGCAATGTCAGTTAAAGTCATTATGTTCACGAGAAAGTCAACTTGATAAGAAATCAGTGAATAAATTACAATCAAACTCTATAAAAAGTAAAGTAAATTCTTTTTACAACTGAATTAAAATGTAATGTGACTAACAATTACAAATGAGTTCATTACAAGTAGTAATTAGTGAGGGGGGAGGAGGAGAGTAAGGCAAACAGTGAGAGCAGAGGTGAGGGTGATGGGTAGAGTGAGAGGGGGAGGGGAGAGTTAGGGGAACAGTGAGGGGGAGGTGAGTGGGAGAGCACCAGAGAGTGAGGGGGAGAGGGGAGAGGGGGAGAGGGAGAGTAAGTCAGGGGAGAGGGTGAGTGGTGGAAGCAGGGAGAGTGAGTGGGGTGAGTGGTGAGGGGGGAGAGTGAGTAGGGTGAGTAGGTGAGGCGAGAGAGGGGTGGGGGGACAGGGAAAGACTGAGGAGGAGGTGGGGTGAGGATGGGGAGAGGTGAGCGGGGGGAGGGGAAGGGGAGAATAGGTGAGGGGGGAGAGTGAGTGGGGTAAGTCCAACTGAAGTCTGCAGAAGTGTGTGACTGTAGTAGATTAAAAACTATGCAGAGCAGTGAGAGAACAACAACAACCCCATGTTGACTTTGGGCCAACAGTCCAAAGTCAACTGAAGAATTGTCTACCTGTAGTAGGATTAAGCATTGATCATGTATAACAAGCTGGCCCATCCAGAGTCAGGTGAGCAAATGTCATGACAAAGATGAGGAGGGGATTGGGCAAAGAGGAGGGGGGATGAAGAGATGGGGAGGGGGGTGAGGTGAAGAGGAGGGGGGATGGGGTGAAGAGGAGGGGAGGATGAGGTGAGAAGAGGCTGATGGGGATGGGGACATGGGGTGATGGGATGGGGTGATGGGTGATGGGGAGGGGCAGATGGGGACATGGGGATGCGGAGAGTAGTAAGAGAGCAACAGCCCCTTCATGTCCCAAGTCAACTGAAGTCTAAAGAAGTGTGACTGTAGTAGAATAAAAACTATGCAGAGCAATGAGAAAACAACAACAACCCCATGTTGACTTTGGGCCAATGGTCCAAAGTCAACTGAAGAATTGTCTACCTATGGCAGTACTATCAAATTAATATATAAAAACTTAATGCGTGCCGGAGGCACTTCCTAAACTTGTCCATAATAAAGGGAGGATGGTCATGTGGTTGCCATATTTGGGGTTGTGTGAGCTTTGCGAGCCCATGGGATCTTTTTGGGTGGATGGGAATTTTGTTGTATAATATATTGGTCAGCATGACAAACCATGCTCCCTTACTGTATGGACTGTGAAAATGTTGAGGGGGCTGAACAACCCACTGCTCTGACTTGGGCTGAACAACCCACTGCTCTGACTTTATTGATGTATGTAACACTGTAACTACTAACCAACAACAAAAAAATCTGCTTTGACCCTGAGAGAGTAGTGAGAAAGTAAAAAATGGTACATTGCTGTACTGTGAAAATGCTGACTAAGCGAACCCTGCCAGCTGAACAAAATGCAGAAATCTGATCATGACTCCAGCACATGATCTATGTAAATTGATTTAGACATGTCACTGTATTAGTCAGTAATAAGTACATCAATAAAATGTGGTTACAATTTGAGCTGCAGTAAGCAACCAACTAAAAAAGTGAGCATTGAAAGCAAGAAAGGAAGAACTGCAAGTAAACAACCAAGAAAAGAAGTGAGCTTCGAAATAAAGCAAGAAAGCTGTAAGAACCAACTGAAATGAGTTCATTACAGAGTCAAGTCATTTGCAATTTAAAGTCATTACTGAGCAATGTCAACTAAAAGTCAGGTTCATAAGAAATACATTCATTACAAAGTCAAGTCAGTTGAAATTAAATTCATTACATAGCAATGTCAGGTAAGTTCATGAGAAGCAATGAGTTTACTACAAAGTCAAGTTGGTTGAAATTGAATGCATTATGGAGCAATGTCAGGTAAAGTCATTACATTCATGAGAAAGTCAACTTCATAAGAAATGAGTGAGTAAATTCCAATCAAAGTCCATAAAAAGTGAATTTTTTATGAAAACAATGAGAAATGAGTTTATCACTATTACAAGTGAATTAAAATGTAAAGTCACTGAATGAGTTCATTACAAGTAGTAATTAAATTATTAACAACTCAAGTCAGTAAAAAATAAAAATTGATTATGAGAATAGTCAGTAAGAGTAATTTTGTACCTGTAGTAGGATTAAGCATTGAGTCAGGTACATGCAAGCTGGCCTATCCAGAGTCAGGCTGAGTGAGCAACATGAGCAAATGCCATGACAAAGAAGAGGAGAGAGAGGGGGGAGTTGATGGGAATGGGGTGATGGGGAGGAAATGAGTTCATCACAAAGTCAAGTCATTTGAAATTAAAGTCATTAGGTTCATGAGAAAGTCAGGTTCATAAGAAATGAGCTCATTCCAAAGTCAAGTTAGTTGAAATTAAATTCATTACAGAGCAATGTCAGGTAAAGGCATTGGGTTCATGAGAAGAAATGAGTTTATTACAAAGTCAAGTCAGTTGAAATTGAATTCATTATGGAGCAAAAGTCATTACATTATGTTCATGAGAAAATCAACTTCATAAGAAATGTGTGAGTAAATTACAATCAAAGTCCATAAAAAGGAAATTCATTACAAAAACAGTGAGAAATGAGTTTATCACCATTACAAGTGAATTAAAATGTAAAGTCACTAACAATTAGAAATGAGTTCATTACAAGTAGTAATTAAATTATTAACTCAAGTCAGTAAAAAATAAATTGATTATGAGAATAGTCAGTAAGAGTAATTGTGTACCTGTGTAGTAGGATTAAACATTGAGTCATGTACATGTGAGCTGACCCATCCAGAGTCAGGCTGAGTGACCAATGTGAGTGAGTGCCATGTCAAAGATGAGGAGGGGGAGGGGGAGTTGATGGGGAGGGGGACATGGGGATGGGGTAGTAGGGATGATGACATGGGGAGGAGCAGATGGGGACATGGGGACATGGGGACATGGGGTGATGGGGATGGGACATGTGGAGGGGGTGATGGGGTGATGGGGAGGGGGTACAGGGTAGGGGTTGACAGAGTGATGGGGATGCAGTGATGGGGAGGGGTGGATGGGGACATAGGGATGGGGAGAGTAGTAAGGGAGCAACAGCCCCCCAACATTGATTTGGGACCAAAGGTCCCATGTCAACTGAAGAACTGTGTGACTGTAGTAGAATTAAACACTATGCAGAGTAGTGAGAAAATATATATATTGGATTCAACATTGTGTAATGTATGCAGGACTTCACTTTGACCCAAAGTCAACTTAAAAATTGTGTACCTGTAGTAGGATTAAGCATTGAGTCATGTCTATTAGATGAATGTATATAGAAAATATATATAACAACTTAATGCATGCTGGAGGCACATTCCTAAACTTGTCAACAGACTGTCAATTGGGCTGGTTGGCATCACAGGTCTGTAAATTGAACTGTAAATTGGGCTCAATTTACAGTAAATTATCAGTCATTAAGCTATTAAACTGCCAAAGTTGCTACTTGGTTACTTAACAATCTGAGCCAGCTATGGTTTCTGATGAATTAGCTGGCATTTGGAAGGAAGCCGTGGCTTCCAACACTCAAGGACATGGAAACTATAAGGAACTTAATATAATTCGAGGGAGGAAACTAGAATACAGTACAATGCTCCAGGTAAAGACTATATACTACTGGAATAACATGTGATAATGGTGGGACATGTGATAACAGTGATGATGTAAGAGGCACTCTTACACTCTCTCATACTCCAAAAAATTTGACCAGGGGAGGGGGGCTAAATTATCACTTGAAGTCACAACCAGCAGGTATACTTTACATGTTGGTGAAAACATTGAGTTGCCTGGCAGTGGACAGATGATGACAGTGGGCATTGAAAGTAATGGACATTGACAAGGACAGGTGAGGACAAAGACTGGTGTTGATGAGGGCAGGCATTGACAAGGATGGGCATTGACAAGGGTGTTGACGAGGGTGTTGATGAGGGCAGGCATTGACAAAGATGGGCATTGATGAGGGCATTGAAAGGGTGGGCATTGTCAAGGGCATTGACAAGGGCATTGACAAGGGTGTTGACAAGGGCATTGACAATGATGGGGGTTGTTGACAATGTATCCAGTGGTATTGATGCTGACGATGGGCATTGGCAGTGTGTAGACAGAGCTGGATATGAAGATTTTCAATGGCCATTGACAGTGTTTTCAGACTGGAGAGATCTCGTGGATATGAGGTAGGCATGACTGGCAGTGATGCAACATCTCTGGCCCAGTCAAAATGTGCAGGTGGCAGCAAAATGAGTCAGGCGGTGATGATGCTCAACCCAGAAACCCAAACAAAACCTACTAAATGGCTTTGGATAGTATAACACAAGTTAGAGGAAGGATGCAAGGCCCTCTAGATGTCACCTGTCAGACCGACCATCAAATACTCATAAAAGGACTGCTTGTCAAAGCAATTCAAAGCTAAAAGAATGTGTTTCATGGGATTTCAGAGAATTTCATGGCTATATCAATGAATTCAGAGTGCGCAAATATGTTCGGATGCAAGATCAGGGGACTAGATGAGTAGTAGAAGCAAAGCAAAGGTGAATCGAGGGAAACGAGAGCAAAAATAGCGTAATGCAAGGAATTTCAAGGAATTTCAAGGAAGTTTAGTGTAAAACACCAAACTTTGGACTGAATAAGACTAAACTGAACTCTAAAATCACTGCAATCTGGGAGGAAGACAACGACTTTCTTCCTTTTGTTTGTATCTTTTTATATAAAATAAAGAAACTACCTAAAAAGGCTAGAGAACATGAGGCAAACATGTGGAAAACTCGAGGCAAAAGACAATAGAAGTATATCAGAACAATAAAGCGAGACTAGAAAGGGTGAATCTAACACATGATGAAGAAATAATAGGAAAGAATAGCTAAAAGCGGACTGTCCTTGTTATAAATTGCATAAAACATCAGAAACTGCTTTGAGCAGATTGTATGCATGCACATGTGGTTGAAATGTGTTCAATATACTCGAGATAGTGTCCCATGTGTCCAGCATGCGTCTGAAGATCATTCAAATAGGAAATACTGTGTCCAAAGATGTTTTTCGAGGTTTGAGGTTTTTCAAAGATTTTCAAAGTTTCTTCAGACTTTGTTTGTGGCCTGAAATTGGTGCAATATTGCTTGAAACTGGTTTGAAACTCATCGACAATGTTCCAAGTGTATATTCTGAACTGTACAAAGGTTGGGGGAATTGTATTATGATGGCTGAAGGCATGCGAAGATTTTTGAAGCATTTTCAGGACTTTGTAGAGGTTTGTAGAACTTTGGAGGGGTTCATATGGGTTCATAGAGCTTTGTAGAGATCTGTAAAGACTCATAGAAGTTCGACAATAATTGTAGATGTGTTTTCCAAGCTTGAATGACAAGGTGGACCTATTAGCGTATGGGGGGTGACTGGGGTGCAGGTGGTGAACAAGGAGCTTCCGTGGGTGTGGATAGTGTCATCCATGATGTGGCAGGGGTGTGAGACATGGGGGGGTGGTGAAACGGTGCATTTACAGGACACCTGGGGTGAGCTGGGGCAGATTGGCAGTGAGAGGGGGACAGGGGGTGAAGGGGGAGCTTCCATGGGTGTGGACAGCATCGTCAGTGACATGGCATGGGTGCGAGACATGGGGGTTGGCAAAACAGCACATTTCCAGGGGGTTTGGGGCAAGCTGAGTGGATGGAGGGGTGCTCTCATGGGTTTAGGTGTGTGCTCTGTCATTTCTCGGCTGTGGCTTGTGGTCCAGAGTGGGCCAGAGCAGGGGATATGGTCATCATTGACAGACACATCATCGATGACATGGCGGGTCTGGTGGGTCCATGGAGGCTGACAGGGGCAAGGGGGTCAAGTAGGGGGGGACTGAGGTGTGTGGGCAGGCCTCTGGATTGTTGTTGGAGATGGTGGGGCTGACAGGGTGGTTCCATTGAGTAGACAACGTGTTCTGACAAACATGTTTGCTCATCATCTCGTGACTCGGCTTGCTGCACTGTAGACCGTTGTTGTGAGCTGCCAGGTGCATGCATAGCCATCTCATAGGTGGTGGTAACAGTTTGGGTACTCGCTGTGGCTCTGGTGGTCATTCCAGGGCTGGTAGCTGCAGGGCTTGCCACAGTTGTTGAGACAGGCTGGGGAGTCTACAGGGGGGCTGTGGGTTGACTCAGCAGGGTGTGCCATTATTTTCAAGGTGCTGGGGGCTGGTTTGAGACTGGGGACAGAGTGGTGGTGGTGGTTCTTGATGTTGTGGGCATCATTGATGGCAGTCGTGACATGGCTGATGGGGGCTGTGTAGGGGTCATCAACAGTGACGTGGCTGCATTGGGGGGAGTGCTGGGGTGTTCGATGAGGGTTTGTGTGGCCATTTCAGTGGTTTGGGGTGTGGGTCTTTTGCTTTATTTGCATGGAGGGTTGGTGTTTGTGAGGTGGATTTCAAGTTGCGGTCATCAGGGTTAGAGCCTGGAAGGAGAACGAAGCACTGTTTCTTTGGAGGAGGCAAGCAGTCGGTTTTGTTGTAAGACTCATCATCAAAAGGTGTGGTCATTTCAAGGTATTTAGTTTCTTGGGCATGGGCAGCTTCTCAGGTGCAGGTGCAGGTATGGGAGCAGAGAGGCATTTGGTGAACACAGCAGGAGGTAAAGAAGCTACTGGGGTAGACTTACAGAGTGTTAACATATCCTGCAACAGATCGACTCCAGGCCTGATCTGAGAACAAGGGCTAAGGTTTTGACGTTCCACTGGCAGATCTGGGTCCAGAGGTGGTTTTGGTGTTGGCTTGAGTGTCAGGAAATCAATGTCGGCTTGAACTTGAGGGAAATCGAGTAGTATTCTTGATGGAATGAAATTGTCATTGAGTGTGTATGGGCTCTGAACAAGTCAACTCAGCTTTGACATGCAGACCACACAAGTAGTGCACAGTCTACCCATTGAGGAACCACTAGCGGTGTGGAAATGGGAGGGGATGTGAGAGAAGTGAGGTCAAGATGAGGCAGGTGAAGCAAAAATGAGACCAGCAGGGTGGAAACAAGAATTCAACAATGCATGGTGCCGAACAAGTCAGGCCAGAATAACAAAACAAGTGGTGCAAGTGTCCAATGGGTGCAAGGGAACATTGAATCAACAGAGCAGGGGGCTAGATGAGGGAGAGAGCAAGCCAGAGGGAGTTAAGTGACAGTGTCAGTGTGAAAAAATTGACCATTGGGGTAATTTCAGGGTTGGCATGGTTTTAGGAAAAGAATGTGTGTGAGGGAGTAGAGTGTCAATAGTAAGTTCATTATTTAAAAAAAGTGGAAGGAAGCCAGAGCTTCCAACACTCAAGGACATGAAAACTATAAGGAACTTAATATAATTTGAGGGACCATGAGAATATACATGAACATGCAGACATATTCCAATTGCCATAGATCAGTAGGAATAGAATGAGAGTACATCAATTTCACACACAGTAGGGTTGAGTAGCCTGTAGGGTGCATAATAAGCTTGACTTGGCTAAAATGATGTGCATTCAATAGCCAGCACATGTTTCTAGTAATACTGTAGCTCCCCTTCAAAATGGTGGAAATGCTGTAAGAGTGCCTCTTACATCATCATTGTTATCACATGCCCCACCATTATCACATGTTATTCCAGTACTATATAGTCTATACCTGGAGCATTGTACTGTATTCTAGTTTCCTCACAGACTCACAGTAGACAGGTGCTGTGCACAGTTCTTTTTGCAAGCACCACAGAGGAGAGGAGGCATGTTGTGATGACATGTCAGGCAGAGTTTCAAATTGCTCAGCACCCTGGCACCAGCAATGCCTGGTAAGTTATCAGTACTATGCATGTATATCCAAGTTGATTTAAGTGAATTTAAGGAATTTGATGCTAAATTGAGGTCATTGCAGAGTTGCCACCTCTGCCATTTGATCTCTCCTAATGAGCCTTCAGCATCTTTCTGATTTTGGATACCACATCTCATGGACAAAACCCTGTCAACAGATGAGATGGACATCCATTTTTACAATCATAACATGATTCTATTCAATGTGGTATATACTTTAGGACTTGTATATCTACATGTAAAGCTGATAATAGAATGGGAAATCCTCGAGCCCCAGTCTTCACTAGGTCCCAGTGTGATGTAAGAACCAAGTAAGAACCATCAAATGTTTGGATTTTGCCAAAAAAATGTGTTCCTGCAATGGGAAGTGAGCAAATTTGGCAGGCTTAAATCAGGATCAGCTAACTGAGAACTGTGCTGAATTCCCTTAAATCAAGCTTAAATTGAGCTTAAATTGAGTCGGTCCACATTAAATTGACCAGGGATAAGTCACTTAGCCCTCAAATTGGCACTTATTTCCACTGATTGGTTTGCAAGCAGATAGATAGAGACTCAGTAGCTAGAATGAGCATAAATGGCTCCCTCTCTCTGGGAGCAGACACATAAATAAGCTAATACATGCTGTACTGTGCGTATTGCATTTATAGACCCAAAACCGCTCACGCGGTGCATGTTTCCTGCCAAATGATAGACGTCGCAGCGATCACTTTTCCATTTTCTCATTTTTAGGCCGTTCTCCACCATTTTGGAAGGCACATGCTCGCAAGGAACTCCTTTCAACTCCGCCAGCCGAGGCCGCTGATGGCCGCTTAGTCATCCTATCGCCTCGCGTAAATAATATTACCCTCGAAAAATCTTGACACTTTCGCGCTTCCTATCACAACACCTTGTATTTTTTGAAGTGGGGCCTGCCAATACGAGTTTAGCCGCAACTCGAAACCCAACATCTGGAAAGATCTGGAAGGCTGCCTCTGAAATTCTGCCTCCGCTCGTTGCCCTCGATTTCGGCACTCTCGACATATCATCGGCAGTCTTAGCTCCTGGTCTTGATAAAAGTAATGATATGTACTTTTACTCTCCGCTTGTCACCACATTCATTCGCTAAATTGGGGGAACAATACTAGAGGTTTTACTGGCTAGAAAGTAATACTGATACCAGCCTTGAAACTGGCGCCAGACCTTTCCGCGGAAAGACAAATTATTATTAATCCTTCTGGATAATATGGCCATTTGTGGCTGTGAATGATGTCGACAAGTGACAGCAGCCAAAGTGACAGTTATTTCCATTTTGGGACCTCCAGCTGCTTCCTGGAGAGTTCGCGCCCATCAAGAAGTACTATTTTCGAGACATCCGAAAGTTACGCAACCGCGGCAATCAATAAATTCAGCTATCTTCAGTGAAATATTTTGGGAGGGCTTGTCGTTTTGAGTTCAGTTGATGAAGTGAAATTAGAACTGAGCACACTTACTTCTTTCATTTGATGGGGATCGAATTATCTACCAATCATATTTCAGGCCCAAGATCGAAACTTGTTCTGCTGCCAGAATCATATCTGGGTGCATTTCGTGGGTTTCTCTAGGGTTTCTACAGCTATACTTGAGAGACTAAGCCCTGATTGTACTGAGATGCCAGGCAGATAAGATAACCCCGTTAATTAATTTACCTAAATTACTCCTTGAGCTCTAGTGCATCCCACATGATTATAAGTCAGGGACGTGAAGAAATCGTCGCGTTGGACACGGGTTCCTTTGTCATCCACGAGTCAGTCGCGTCCCAAAGAGGAATCCTTCGCATGGTGTGCGGCTAACAAGTTGAAAGGAGAAATTGAACGCAATGTTTTTGAAGGCACCGTTCCTCGCCTCTGGCCCCCATGTTCCTTTCAACTTGGGGACCAATGTCGCGTGCAGTATTCTTCTTCACTCTCTTCCTCACTTTCGCGGCTTCACTTCCTCTTAATGATGATACTCATTCAGTCTATAGACGCCTTCCAACTGCGTGGTATCACTCTGCTGACCATCCCGTCCATGCCTTGTTCAAGCGTGGACCACCCGGCGACGGTACCAATTACGCCCCTGTGGGCTCTCCAGGTTCGTCCACTCTTGAGTCTTCCTCATCTTCAGACTAATCAAATAAATCAGCTTGGTCAAGCGGATTTCCCATGGGCGTACCTAATGCAACTCAGCTTCCGAAAGCATGGGTTGATGCTCTGAATGCCGCTGTTGCCGCCGGAAAAATTCCAAATATCCCGGTTAGTTCGAACAAGCCTAACACAAATCCAGTGTACCCCCAGGGATTCGATCCGAACGGCGCACAAGTTTGCTCTTCTACCTATAAATGCAGAAACCCTGGCGACGTATGGGATGCACCTGTCGGTGTTTTTGCAAGTTCATTTGATGATGGGCCGCTACCTGTAAGTTCGGTGCCAGCCTCTAAGAATGTTACATTTTCAACACACTTCCTTTAGCCGACGCTTAAGCTTGTGGAATTTTTGCAGCAGCAGAGTGTAATTACGACACATTTCATGATCGGTATAAACATTGTCCAAAATCCAGCGGCTTTCCAAGCGGCTTTCAATGCTGGGCACCATATCGCAGTACATACTTGGACGCATCCTTATATGACCACTCTTAGCAATGTCGATGTTCTTGGTCAGGTTGGTGGTCTACGTGTTAGTGTCGTCCGAATCTCACTTCGAGGATTAAGCTGGGATGGACAGCGGAATTGATCCGGAATTCGACTGGCGGGCGACTGCCCAAATTTTGGAGGCCCCCTTACGGTGATTCTGACAATAGGGTCAGAGCAATTGCGAAAGAGGTAGTCCGAACGTCTTCATCTGTTGTTCAAGCTGTGATTTATTCGGTTTTTTTTTCATTGTAGGTATTCGGTTTGACCACCGTAATTTGGAATCAAGAGTAAGTTGAGATGGTCGTGCAAGGTATCTTCATTCTCAACGCCGTGTAGCCCTTCAGACTGGAGCTTATCAATTGGAGGGACTACTCTGGACAAGGTTCAAGCGTCATTGCAGCAATTCATAACGGGTCAGTTTCTAAGCCTAAAATACTGACTAACACCTCATGTTTTTATTCAGGCCCTAAGTCTCCTGGGCTTGTGATTCTTGAGCACGAGTTAAGCGATCAGTCGGTTCAGGCATTTATCAACGTTTATCCACTCATCGGACGCAATAACTGGACCTTCGCCTCTCTAACCACGACCATAAACGGGAGCGATACATACCAAAATGCTCATGATTCTTTATCGAATGTTACTGCTGTAGGAGGTGTCTTGGCTGGCCAGGTGTCGACATCCGCGCCGCCAATTTCATCGTCCTCTGGTAGTTCGGGGTCAGTGTTTGTCATGCTCCTTATCCTTCCGTTTATATGTTATATTCAACAGGTCCTCAACGCCAACGTTAACGAGCAGCAGCAAGTTAGTGCCTTCTGCCACACTTGCGGCCAAATCAGCCAGTGAACGCCATGCAAATAAAGTCCCTTTGAACATTATTTACGCAGTCTTCGCTATTGCGTTTCTGGGCACATTCACCTCTGGAGCATAATCTTACATTCTTTACGGACTCTGACACAGTAATATTCACCTCACTTGGAACATTCGAATCCATGGAAACTTTTGTATGATCTAGTGCCATAATTAATTTTGCTGGGACTTGAGTCGTTGTGGGTTATATAGTTGGTCTCATTCCTGTCGTTACACCATCCTCTCCTTTAGGGTCACTCAATATTCATGATGTTATTTGAATAATCTGATGTTGTTTCGTGTATAAAAAAGTACCAGATGGATGTCCATTAAACCGGGCTGCGGTTAGTACAGCAGGGGTATATCGCGCGTGTCGTGGGTGAATCGTGGCTACATTACGTATCATGGAGAATGCATGACGAGACATAAAATGAAGGAGAGAGCAGATAACGTTAATAGTTCACGGCCGTAGCCAAAAAAAGAACGGAGATTTAGAAATTGACGTACGTCGAGGGATCGGGATTTAGATTAACGGTACGACATCGGTTGAAGTGTGAAGATGATGGTGCAGGATGGATTGGCAACTCCACAGAGTTATATGAAGTTAGGCCATTTAATCTTCAACCCTTCCAGCCATCGCATATATAATAGCTCCGCGATGGGCGACTTGCGAGATGGAGCTATGGAATCATCGCTCTTCGCAGAAGTCAGGGAGGCGGCGGGGACAGATTGTCCAGAATCCGAGGACAATGGAAGGCCAGGTACCTCTTCCTGTACTTCTGTGACAACAAGACCCTGAGCAGTCATCTCACTCTTGCGAATAATTCGTTTATGAGGGAACAAACTGCGGGAAGTTTGGACGTGCTGCCTGATGGCCTGGTTGCTTAAATCAAAAGTTAGCTTCTCGCCATCGTGTAATAACGAGATGACATACTCATTGATCCCACACAAGACATCGAGGATAACATTGTATGCCAGTTCAGGATTAGCTTCCTTGAGCTCAAAAAAGCCTCGAGATAACATGCTGAGAGATTCGATCTCATGTGCATCCATGTCATCTCGAATAGCCTGGCAGCGAAAACGATCAATACTGACGCATAAAGCTTATTTTGAGCACACACCTTCCGTAAGATAGGGAGAACGACTTCATCAACCATAGCCTTTCCAGCTTGTCCAGCCTCGCTAGCTGCACGTGTGTGTTTTGTCGGTGACGTCGGTGTCGAGCTACTCCCTTCCCGTCGCAGGTTCCCTACAAATTCCGCCGAGATCCGCAAGGAGCCCACGGGATCCACTCTCTTGACAGGTCTGATGGTGTCCACCCCCGTACCAAGATCAGCTTCATTCAAAACTGTGCCCGCACCACGAACAGACGTTCGTTCAGCATATGACGCCCGTCGCTTACTACGTATAGACCCAGTGTACGCTGGGGGAGCTCCCTCTGGCGGGGCCGCAGGACTACCGGACGGTGTTTGGTCTGGCGAGCTACTTTCTGAGGCTAACAGGGGTGTGTCGGTTTCGGGCGCCGGACGTGGGGGCTTGATGACGACAGTGGAATGAGCTGCCTGCGGATTGAATCCGAGGCCTCCCCCTACAAGAGGTCCACTCCAATTTGTGGCACCACTTGTATCAATTGAGCGATGATCGTCTTCATATACAGACATGTTGTCATCATCTGCTTCCATTGTAGGCGGCATAACTAGATCCTTGGCCATACTACGGAATGTTCCCATGGCTGCAGTTGACCTAATCGTGTCAAAGTTCCAATCACTCTTCATGGTTCCATTGTTATCCCACGCATCACCGTTCCTTACTGACGGTTGGTACGTCTGCTGGCCTTTTTGAGGTGACCGGGCACGGTAGTCCTCGTAGCGCTCAATGAGTTCGGTAAGGTAGGATGTTTTGCGAGCACCACGGATGAAACGGTGTTGAAGAAGTTCGTTGGCAGTTGGTCGCTGTGCGAGAAAGCAATTGGTACAAGAAAAGCATACTGCAGCCGTGAACTCACGGCATTTGGATCCTTTGTCAGACATTGGGTGACGAAGTCTTTGAAAGCTGCAGAGAAAGGCCCTTCTAGGACTGGAGGCTTAGCCTTCGGAATAAGAAATAACACTCGCATAGGATGATATTCGGCGAGAGGTGGCTCGCCCTTCGCCATTTCAATAGCAGTGATACCCAGACTCCACATGTCTGCTTTCGCATCGTAACCCGCTTGACGGATGACTTCGGGCGCCATCCAGAACGGCGTCCCAACAAACGTATGTCGTAAAGTATTCGTAAGTTGCGCAGCAACTCCGAAATCGGCAAGTTTCACTTTCCCCGACGAAGAAAGTAGAACATTAGCCGCTTTGATATCTCGATGAATTGTACCTTCAGTATGGAGGTAGTCAAGGCCTAGTAAGAGTTCACGACAGATTACTGCGATATGGGCTTCGGAAAACACGCCAGGCTTCAAGAGGTCGAGGCATGACCCGCCAGCAAGATACTCCATGATGATCCAGAGCTTGTACGACACGACGAAGGATCCATAGTATCGTGTAACATATTCTGAGTCGCATTGGGCTAAGCTAGCAATCTCTTGTTGGATTTCTGAAATATCGTCATCCGAATCCTCCAGATCTATGGTTGAAACGGAAAGTAAGTTGCTGAAGCCGATCGATGCGTGTACGACAACACAGATACTTGCCAATCTGCTTGATGGCCACAATCTGTTTTGTGTCATTGTGCATACCCTTGTACACCGTTCCGAAACTCCCTGTACCAAGCTTCTCGAGCAATGTATACTGGCTTGCTGGATTATTACTTGGAATCGGATATGGACCGCGGAGACGAGGCTTATGTTCCGGAGAAGGGGGCGGTGAACGGGTAGCACTTTTCGGCTGTAATTTAAACGAAGGTCAGTCACTGCAGTTTCCGAATCGAAGTAGGAAACATGATGGTCCCAGGACACAAGACCCAACCACGCAGATAGGTGTCTGCATGGAATTAATTGGACTAGGACCACACTTAGCACCTTCTACCTCAGAACTCTGGGAGACAACTGCAGACAACAAGAGCAGGAAAGTGAGTCTTACCATCGTTCGTCAAGCCAACGTCAAGCTACACCAGCCAGCCGTATAGTTGTCGTAAAGTTAGGTGCAGAGATAATCCAGAAGGGAAGGATATTAGATCTTGCTTTGCCCAGCAATAGAATTGAGGAGGGAGGGGCGGGTGGACTTAGCAGCAGCGTGGGTCGGCGTGCATTATTACTAGTTCAATCGCAACTCGTGATCTTCTGACCGCCAATGTGTTGTGACAAAGAAATGATATATATAAACTGAAGAGACTGAGTCCCCTCAAATGTTCCAACGATAACCTTCCGAGACAAGCGTTCTGTGCTATCTACAACCTTAGATGTGTAGATGTGTAGAACAACTCGGATTCACTCAACAACCTTCTGGTGGTTGGGAAGTCTGGGCTTCTGGCTGATCATAACAGTGCATACAAAGCAACTCCAGCATAAATGCGACCTACTACCCTGCTCGACAATGAACCAACCCTGCTTATGCCTTGACTGCATACTTCCTAATCGGAAAGTTCTGATCCTTCTTTCGTTGTTTCAATGTCTTGATAGACGACTCATGCTGGAAAAAATTACAACTAAATCAAAAGTCCCAATGTAAAACGAAGGACCCACTTTTGACAAACGCCGTCTGATTGCCCGTGTTTTCTTCGGTCGCAGATCAAGGGGTTTGTACTTCTTGTCTTTGTAGTATTCGCGCAGATTCTGGCGAGCTTTTTGGTTCATGACCGTCAATACCCGGGCAATAGACTTGCGAACAGTAGCACTGATTTTGTGTAAAACAAAATTGCCATCCATGCTTAGGCTACGCACATTTTCGTGAGTTTCGATGCCGAGCCCCCAGCGATTTTCTGTACCCGCAGCGTAAGTAGTTCGTTCTTCAGTTCTAGCAGCTGCTTGGACAAGTCATTTTTTGACCTGCAGTCATATCAGATTGCAGCTCAAAATCGGGGCTGAAGATTCGTACTTGGATTGGAGCTCGTAGGCCTTGACTTTGCCGGGCATTATGGTGAGATCTGCTTAGACCAGTCAGAAACAGCGAGAGCACAGAATGACGGTGGGAGACCAGGAGTATACAACCCAGTTTCGGACCAACCGTCAGACAAATAGACTAGTATTCACCTTGAGGAGAGCGTCGTACTTCGATCGCAGACTTGAGGAATCCAAATTTGTGTCCCGAACCTTATTTCTATCAACTGTAACGTTGTTCCTATATAATTTCCCACACAGCAATGCAGTTTTATCTAATCTGATCTATCACAAAGTGATCGATTCATTTCTACCAACTTTCTGAAATTCACCATTGTACCCCCGAATATGTCCAGAGAGCTGTCAAACTCCTTCAATGGAACAGAAATGAACAGGAAGATTTATGATTTACCTCCCATAAGTTAAATCAACCCGTCCCCCTGAAAGCCGGTCAACAAGCTCGAGGTCAGCAATATCTGCGAAAGATGTTTTAACCAAATATTTCAATGAATATCATATGTTAACCTTTTGTACCACCAGCATAGGTCGTGGGCAGTTCAACCCATTCTCCAAGTTCTATGATGGCTAAGACAGGTAGCTGACAAGGAGATGGACGGTATACTCACTCGTAACAAGCGCTTCGTCAATACCTTCACACAAGCCTTCCACATCGGCAGCATGTACTAAAAATTCGCTGTACAAAGGGTGAGACATAGAAAGAGATAGGTGTTAGACATTGTCACCTGCAGAATGCAGACAGCAGACTCAAAGATTCTGTTCTTTACGTCATTTGAAGCGATAGCTACGATGATGAGGGATATATACCTTTGTTCACCTCCATGTCAGTGATGTCTTGCCACTTGTTCATAGCAACAAACCACTTGTCTTTTCGTCGTCGACAGCTGGTAAAATACGTCGTGAAAGAGACAGCCGACCAACCGATCTTGATCTTTTACCTCACATCTACAACAAGCTTATCTTTCCCAACAGCAGCAGAGATCTTCTTCAGTCGCTCGAGAGAGAACTTGGCATCTGGAAAAAGGTAGGACGTCACGATGACCTATAACACATCAGTCACACTATGGTTTGTGGCTTGACATCATCCAACCTTGCTCGCCCCCGCGTCTAGCCATTCCTTTGCATTTTGGTCATTGATCCCTCCACCGATCTGTAATCCACCTGCGTCGAGATGAATACAGACAGAACTCACGCCTGGGAGTCCAAACGTCGAAACAAACCTGGCCATGTCTGCAGCGCTTCTTTAGCAGCACCATCGTTTCCATGTCCAAGTTTGATAACATGGCCACCCACAAGCCCATTCTCTTTGTACAAAAAAGCAAAATAAGCAGGGGGTTCACTGGTTAGTTTTTGGGAAAGCGGTGTTATCGTCAATCACGAGGTGAAAAAAGCGAAGTAACTAGCCTTGCGACGAAATTAGTCTTCAGGCTTTCGGGAGTCGCATCTGACAGTGTACCTCCAACGATCTGTTTTACTTGTCCATTATGCAAATCAATGCATGGTCTGAAGGCACTACGACGCGCGGCGTGCATGTACAGGCTCAGGGGAGTTGTGCTTGTACGATGGTAAAGAGAGTCGCGATAAATTCTCACATGACTTTAAATTACGATCACATGATGGACCTAAGTGAACAAATTTTGAAAACGTGTCTCGGAATTGTGGTTCCTGACCACTACTGGTCTTCGGCTTTCTCGAGAGTATACATATGCTTCCTATCTACACTCTCATCATGTTCATGTAGTAAAAATATAACCAACTGCCGGTTTCAGGGTATACCAAAAAGTAGGCCATTGAACAGTTTCAGTCACATCAGTCACGGTTCCTTAGACATGCCGAATTTTTTTTTTTTTGGTGGAACACTTGAGCCCGAGACTCCGGTCAACTCCGACAACTGACAACGTCAGCTTAGGAGGACACGTTAGGTTGGTGGAATTCATTACTGAAAGCCCGAGAAGAAGATCACCTAGGGGAAATACCTTTACGTACGCCATTATGTGTTAGCAGTGTTGGGCTCACCATCTCAGAGATAGGCCGTAGCCCGAAACTATTATCTGTTCCACCCCGGAGGGCGGCGAGATAGACATGCCGAATTCTGTTGGAGCAGACTATATATGCTGCACAGCAGAAGAGACAACAAGTTCCTTACAACCTACCTAGGGTTTACTAAGACTTACAGCTAGGGTTAGCAGAGGTAAAGACACTGTATTCCTACTATGGTACAGGTTCTCTTTTTTTTTTTTTTTTTTTTTTTGGTGGAAGCATTTTTCCCACAATTTGTGGGAGGCTTTGAGACACTAGAATTCCATTTCTGGAAGACCATCCTGCTTAATATGGGGATGACAACATTACTGCTCTCACCACCTGCTTAGGGGTTCCAAGGAACTTGAACCTCAGAGTAGGGTTACCAGGGAGGAAATGCATTTTATGCACACTGTATGATTACAGTAGTGTGGGACTCATCACATTGGATAATACCCACTAAAACCCCCCAGTGGCTGAACAGGGGCAGGATTCGAACTCAAGACCTCCTGCCTATTGTCAGTTGGTCACAGGGCCTAGGCCAAGTACAATGGTTGCCACTACACCATCGTGCCCCTATGGTACAGGTTCTCCTTATATACATAATAATAAGGATGTCACATGACTCAGGAATGTGTTTACCACATGTATGCACAGTAAGCACAGTAACATGTGTATGCTGCATGTATTGCCTCATGTATGCAGCATGTATCTCAGGGTTAATTTCAACACCCCCCCTCAAACTGTACAGTGCTCTAAGCAGCTAAGTTTGATCTTGAAAGTAATTCTGAGAGAGTCTCTAAATTTCCTGAATAGGACGGCGCCAAGGTTCTTTGTGAACATGTCAGCTGGATTATCACTTCCAGGAATGAAAATGACTGTGACTTTGTCATTTTCTATGCATTCACGGGTATAGTGGTAGTGAATGTCTATATGTTTGGTCCTTCTTTCCTGAACTGGATTTGATCCAATAAAGATGGATCCCTGATTATCAGCGCAGATTGGTACGCGCTTCAGTATATATCCAAGTTCCTGGAATAAGGACTCTATCCATGCTATCTGCCGACAAGTGTCAGAGAGAGCCATATATTCGGCTTCTGTGGATGACAGTGCTACAGTTTTTTGTAAATGGGACTGCCAGCACACAAT
The DNA here is from genome assembly GCA_026075535.2 of Tricholoma matsutake. Taxonomy (NCBI): domain Eukaryota; kingdom Fungi; phylum Basidiomycota; class Agaricomycetes; order Agaricales; family Tricholomataceae; genus Tricholoma; species Tricholoma matsutake. The sequence continues at coordinate 5,608,840 of AP026543.1, read as the reverse complement.
GCCACTCACTAGAGTAGCAAAGTAACCCATTGTAGATTGGCGCTTGACAGTGTCAGCTGCCCAATCAGAATCTGTGAAGGCCTGTAGCCCTTCAGATTTCTCTCCATCATAGACAATATTATATTTCTGGGTTCCCACCAGATACTGCATGATGTACATTGCTTTGTCTAGATGTTCTTGGCTAGGATTAGCTGAGAATTGCGACATCTTGATTACTGCATAAGCGATATCAGGTCGTGTTCCGAGCATCAGATACAATAAAGATCTGATCACAGACTGATATTTTGATCTAAGCACCATGTTTGGCATCGCTGTGTTTTCCGATGGTTTGTAACCAGTTGGGAGTGGAGTGGGGGCAACTTTGGCATTTGTCATCTCGAACCTCTTGAGCACTTTGGCAAGATATTCAGTTTGATTGAGTTTGACTTTATTTGCGGTCTGGGTGATGTGCATGCCTAAGAATTCCATGACTTTTTCAGTACTACGGCACTCCCAATGATTTAGACAAGCATTCTTCTTTTCATCCACAAGTTTCTTGTTCTTCCCCATGAACAAGCCATCATCAACATAGATCAGCACAATAACAATGCTGCCTGTCTTAGGATCCTTGTTTATGAAAATGCCGGCATCGGAGCTGGTGTGCACAAACCCGATGGTGTGCATAAATGCCTCTAGCTCTTTCCACCATGCTAGTGAGGCCTGTTTAAGGCCATACAATGCTCAGCATAAGCGCATTACTTTGCACTCTTTTCCCTTGAGTCTGAAACCCCTGGGTTGATCCATATAGGTCTCCTCATCTAGTTTGCCATATAAAAATGCAGTTTTTACATCTAGACCGGTCATATACATGCCTTCTAGAGACGCAAGTGCAAACATGAGGCGTACAGTCTCATAGCAGACTACTGGTGAGAAAATCTCATCAAAGTCAACACCTTCGACTTGTGAAAAGCCTTTGGCCATGAGTCTGGCTCGTTTTCTTCCATCCAATTTCATGGAGAAAACCCATCTATTTTTGATCGTTTTTTGATCATGTGGAAGATCAACGATGTCATAGACTTGTCGCTTGTGAAGAGCCTCTAATTCTTCATGACAAGCCTGTTTCCACTCAAGTTGCTGCTGCTGTGGTAGGCGCACAATATCGCGAAATTGGTTTGGAACTTGGCTTATTTCACTTGATGGTGTGACTGCTTTTGACAACAGCCAGCGAATAAGTTTATCTCCACCTTCCTTGGTTATCTTTTTAATATAACCTGCTTCGTCCTGTTCCCCCATTGGGTGATCATGTTCTTGATTATTGGAATCAGGCACACTCTCATGGGGTGCCGAACTCAGTCCAGCAACTGGTTCTTGCTGTTGAGATCATGGTCATGTTCAGTTATGATCCGAATCTTGACCCACAGATCTCTTCCAATATCGATCACATGCAATGTCTCTCTCTATGTCAGAGGGGAGTCGCTTCTCTCCATAGGTATTGCCAGGATGGTTTGGGATGTTCCTCTGCCTGCCTGATCGATGGGGCAATTGCTGCCATTCCTGTTGATCATCACATCTTGGACAAAAGTCCTCAGTGGTTACTGGAGGCGGCAGAGGAGGAGTGTCAGTCACATCGTCATGCACCTTTTGCTCGCTTGGTACATCATCATCATCTTTTTCTGATGACGGAGGAAGGGGCAGATTTTGTGGTGGTATAAAATCATTGCCATCCGTTCCAAATGAGTGGTCATCATCTTCTGGTTCTGGAGGTGGAAAATCACCAAGGTCTGTCTTGGCAGGAGTTTTAGCTCTGGGACAGCATGAGAACAATGTTTCATCAAATAGTGCTGTAGCACCAATGAATATTGCGCCACTAAGTCACATGAAACGGTATGCTTTAATGCCATCTTCTAATCCAAGGTATGTCATTAACTCCGATTGAGGAGCTAATGTGGTTGGATGTTTCTCCTTGGGTAGATAGATGTAAGCACTGCAACCAAAGACCTTCAGATCATTTTGATCTGGGCGGACTTTATTCAGGTCCTCAAAAGGTGTCAGCCATTTCAGGTGCCTTATTGGGGTTTGGTTGTATAGGTGTGTTGCATGTTCAATGCAAAATTCCCACCATGATTGTGGTAGACAAGCAGTAAATCATAGGGTTTGCGACTTTTCCATTATTGTCCTTATGGTGCGCTTTGCGTGCCCATTCTGTTGGTGAACATGGGGTGTGGACATCTCTATTTTGATGCCAAAATTCTTGAGCATATTTTGTAGTTCACGATCTTTGAACTCCCTCCCTGGATCAACATGCCAGTGCTTGATTGTAGCGCCATACTGGGTCAAAGCCATTGCCTGAAATTGTCTAATCGCCACAGCAGCATCAGACTTCTTTCTAAGGCACTGGACCCAGATATGTGATGTTTTGTCATCTAGAAATACAATGAAGTATTTATGTTTGTGGTACAATAGTACCGGGAGTTCCTTTAGATTGGAATGTATTAATTCAAAGGATTTCTCTGCGCATGAATTTGATTCAGGAAAAGATTTTGACATCATTTTCCATTCAGCGCACCCTGGACATATAATTTTGTCTTTAGGAATAATTAAATTCCTTGGGAATTTTATGGTGCTGTTAGGCATTTTCCCTAGCGCCTCTTTGGATGGGTGTCCAAGTCACCTATGCCAAGTCAAGTAGTCAGCGACATACATGGTCATGACATTGATCCTCTTGGTGTTCAATATATGAGTCCAAGCCCAATAGATCATGTCGCATCTCCTAAGAGGGACACAATCCATTATTGGGTTTCCTTTCTCGAAAAATGAAATGTGTGCGGAGGAACCATGCACATCACTTGCCATCTTGTAAAAAGACACCCATTGACAGTAGTCGAGTACTACAGTTGGGTATGTAGTAGATGGGGTATAATTGTGTTTTATGCATCTCTGACTTCCCATGACATACTACCTGATGTCTAATGAAGACTGCTCCTTTTCCTACTATATGAGTAGTACCTGTGGCTGTTTGAACCAAGGTAGAGTCCTTTCTTGGTAAAGGCTCATAAGAAGCAAAATCTTTCATTTCACCAGTGAAGTTGTTGATGCACCTGAATCCATGATCCAGTCAGCACCTTTCTTACAATTTCCGTTTGCACACATAACACATATATTAAGATCTAAATAGTTCCATGATACATTTAATAGTGGTAAGATTTCACATGAAAAGTTTGCTGTAATCATTGGAATATTAATCTTTGTGCTTGTGGCAGGGAAAAGGACTGACCTGTCATCATATCCTTCTGTTTCAAGCAGTTCATCGACGAGCATCTTGTCAATGGCTTTCTACACTTCTTCATCAGAAACCGGAGGCTCTGATCTGGGGGAGACAGTATCATCTTCAACCTCCATGATCCTAGGTTCTTCCAGTTTGATCCTCCTTCTCTTACCTTCTCACACTGTCAGGTGCTCTTCCAGCGGACAGTTGCAGATTTTTCGGCCTGCATGGAAGTTGCATTTGCTCGAGGGTGTCTCGAGCTTGCTGATATTCAGCGTAAACTGAATGAGAGGTAGAGGCCACACCCATATATGCCTGTGCAGGCGGTCAGCGGCAAGGGTCCCTTGTGGGAGTGTGGTCGCGCTGTTCAATGCACTGAATGAGCAGCATCAGCGGTATGATGGTGCCATTACCATTTATGGTGGTAAAGGCACTGGAGGCAAGGTGGGTATGCTTCTCTTTGGGCTTATCCTCCTTAGTCTTTTTGTCCCCGCATTGTCCACACTTTTGGGACAACTCTCCATTGTTGTCTTGCTCTTCTTTGGGCTGCCATTTGGGGTTTCCCCCTTTGCGCTTGACAGTGGAAAGCTTATTGGCCTGAGGCGGGCTGGTGGGCTTTCCAACTGCCATGCGCCTAGAGGCTTCAGTGACAATGGAGTCCTTGATGTGTTTGAATGTCAAGGCACTAGTAGCAGTTGTGTTAAGGACTGTGGCGAATAATGAATCATACTTGTGCAGCATTGCAGCATGTAGGATCATCACCTGTACTAGTTTGGGGATGGCAACATTGGCAGCCGTAAGGCACTCAAACTTGTCAGCCATTTTAGTGATCTCTGGCGCTGGGTTCGCAGCCGGGATTTTGATCACTATTGCAGACCTAAAGTCTGCAAAGACTTGGGAGGGGCCATCGACACCATAATCGGTGCGAATGAGGTCCCACACCTCAGCAGTGTCCTTGGTGTTGGCATGCTGCTGAATGGAGGGGGCCAGGCGCAGCACTAGGCTTCCAATTGCCTGGTCATTTTTGTTGCTCCAGGTCTGGAGCTTGGCAGTAGCATGTGCTACGAGAGTAGCATTTGTTGCCATCAAAGGAGGTGCCAGAGGTGGTTTGACTTCTGCCCCGCTAGTTATCTGCCATAGGCCTTGAGACCTGAGCCATGCCTTCATTGAGTTGGCCCATTGAATGTAATTTGATCCATCAAAAGTTTGTATGAGTTTCTCAGAGTTGAAGACATGATCTTTGATGGCAGCTGGTAAAAGTGCTCAATCAGTCTTTTTACTCAATAAAACATGTTTTAACGATCTCAGAAAAAAGCACTCCTTCAGAGTGTGTAACCCTAGTCAACCTAGGTTTAAAGTGCAGCTCACAGGGAGTGCAATGCAGCTCATGAAGAGCGCAAGGTTATAATTTGGAGACTATGATGTCAACATCATTCACAGCCAGTTAAGGCGCGTTTGTGACATGCCCAGCAGGGCCCATAACCTGTTGGAGCAGACTATATATGCTGCACAGCAGAAGAGACAACAAGTTCCTTACAACCTACCTGGGGTTTAGTAAGACTTACAGCTAGGGTTAGCAGAGGTAAGAACACTGTATTCCTACTATGGTACAGGTTCTCCTTATATACATAATAATAAGGATGTCACATGACTCAGGAATGTGTTTACCAGATGTATGCACAGTAAGTGCAGTAACATGTGTATGCTGCATGTATTGCCTCATGTATGCAGCATGTATCTCAGGGTTAATTTCAACAAATTCAATCTCAGCTCTGCAGTTCTTATCATGAGACCCAAATGCATATGCATTTCAACAACATTTCAATCTCCATGGGGGGCTCTTGAACTCATACTACCATATACAAAGTATGGTGGCGCTGATACTCTGCATCACTGGATGTCTCTCTAACACCAAACAGAGACATTTTTCAACCTTGAATGCACCATTGTGCTCTAACAGCCACCTTGGCAGCCCCCACTTCACCATAAGTCTCTCCAGAATCTCAAGAGTCGCCCAGCCACTCATTAACTGAACTAAGAGCACAAACACTCCCCCCACCAGTGACAAACCTTTGAACAAAAGGATCAGTGCCACCCCCTGACGTAGCCAGCCCTAATGTGCACGCATTGCCCAAGAAACACCACAATCCACTCCAATGCTCAAAGGGATCACCCCCATCTTTAGCACCACAACATGTGTTCTCAGCATCTGACAGCCCAGTGACCTCATCTTGTACAAAAACTCCCCAATCCACAACCGTGGCCCCCAGCCTCTTCCTTATATCTGCAACAATCTCCACAACCCCTTACATGAGCATTCCCATGCCTCCCTCCAAGTTTATGAACACTGACTCTGGCCCCAATAAACGTGGCCATTCTGGAAGCCACTCAGATGCCCATGTCAAGAAAGCAGCCAAAGACAAACAGGGTGCCTCCACCTCCTCGATGGCTGATAGCCACTCGGCTAATAAACTGAGTGCTGCCCCTCAGGTATGTCTTTCTCACATTTCCAAATTCTCTACTCTGACCTCACCAAAGGACTCCTCCCCACCCCCCCCTGCAAGGATCCCCCAAACAATTGAATGCTGGCCTCCCCCTACCCATCCCCCCTTTACCTTACAGGGCAAAATATGTAATGGCACCATGACACTCAATAATGGTCTCCAGATCACTGCCCCCCCCTCCAATGGCTTTCCCACACCACAAATCTGCCGCCTCATCTGGCACAATGTGTCAGACAAGCTAGTCTTCCACTGGTCTCCCAAGCCTGGCCTGAGACTCTGGGCCTGCCCATGGTGCACTCACTATAAGGAAAATGCCCAGGGTGTCATAGGGAGGATCCTCTCTCTTATTTCCAAGATCATCACTCCTCAATCCTCCAAAGATGTAATCATTAGCCCCCCATCAAACAAGTTTGACAATGGGGAATGTCTCACCTCCCCGTGGTACTTCCTTGTTATGGGCCTCTCCCAGGACATCATTGATGCTCTCACCCTGCTCGCAGTCTGCTCAACTGCTGAGCTCACCATTTTCTTCACCCCCTTCCAACAAGTCCTACCCTCTTACATCTGCACCGTCGAAAACCTAACTTACTTGAACACTCCCAAGAGCAATGTGCTGGTCGCAGCCCTCATTTGCTCCATGATAACCTCGAATCCAGATGTTTCCTCATTTATTCACAGCAGGCTCTCTGATCCTGATGCAGAGGCGGCCATCAAAGTTCTCTGCTCCATCCACATCTCAAGCCTAAAAATTGCCATTTCCCCTGATGATCTCCACACAATCTGGAATGTCTACTGTGACAACCCCCCTCACCTATCCTTTGATGACTTCCATGCCTGGACTGACCTAATCAGAAACCTCTGTTTCAACTCTCTTGACTATGGTGTGGGTGCTGCCTGCCATTTCGACAACCAATTCTTTTGTTTGAACTGCAAATCCTATGACCACCCCTCTGGTCTCTGCCCCTTCCCCTGCCTTGTGGGATGGCTTAGCCCATCTGCCAGCATCAAAGAAGATACTGACATCTACACTGTGACCTCCCCCAAATCACCCCCTGCCCAAAACAAGAACACTCGCCAGGTCCCTCACACCCCCATCAGAGGAAGGCATGAAAGGGGTCACACCATACATAATATATATCTTTGTTAAAACCTTCCACACTATCATGTCCTTTTATGTCATACAGCTTTCAATACATGAGCTTGATCACCTTATTGCAACAACTGCCTTTTCATGAGGGAATCGGCACCTTGCTCAAGAAATAGAAGGAGTAGTTGTTAATCATGGTACCGCTGGGGGGCCTACATTTACTGGTTGTTAGCTTGCTAATGGGACAGGAAAGCCCCTGGGTACAAACAAGTAAACGGTGACCTATTAAGGGCAACAGACAGGCCATGCTGAGAAGCTGAAGTCCTAAGGATCAGTAAGTAATGCCTCACCCCTACTAACTGCTCTCCTTAGCAACAGAGTCCTTTGATGCAAATGAGATTTTGCGCGTCCCATAATCAAGGTTGTAAAAATGGGTATGTAATTGTTCAACTGCTAATAATACAGAAAATTGCACGGGAGGATTGTATGGCCTGAACCCCAACCCAGCTTCATCCAGAGGGGTTCAGGAAGCCGTCACCTGTCACCCTGATGATGGTCAAGCTGGGAACCCAGACAGCTCCCAGGTGAGTGCCTCACAGACTCCTCAGACTGACGCCCCCCCACAGAATGAGCACACCACTCCTCTCGAAATTACCCCAAGGGATTCAGGAACAAACTCCTTAGCCCCACAAGCTAATCACAGACCACATTGGTCTAGATGATGGAGACACTGTCTGTCCCAACTCCTGAAACCAGGAGCAACATCCCCAGACATTCCACAAAAGGACAAAAGCTTCACTAAAATTAGCCTCACTAAATATGAGAGGACGCTAGCATGGCAGCATTGACAAATGGAATCATGTAAACCAACTTGTCCAAACAGAGAAAATTGGTATTCTAGCCCTCCAAGAAACTCATCTCACCCCCATTGCAGAAATGAGCCTTAATAATTTATTCAAATAAAGACTTCACATCATTTCTTCCATTGATCCACAACACACCATCTCTGGTGGTGTTGCAATTGTGCTAAACAAAAATATTGCTAATGTCCACAACATTAAGAAATATGTACTCATCCCAGGCTGTGCCATGCTAGTATCAGTCCCATGGCACTGAAGCACAGAGATTCACATCTTAGTTATTTATGCCCCCAATTCTGTGAATGAGAACCAACAATTCTGGTCTGACATTGTGTCCAAACTGAGAGATCCTCTAATTCCTCCCCCAGATATTTTGCTAGGTGACTTCAATTTTGTAGAAGATGCCCTTGACAGGCTCCCCTCCAGATGTGACAGTGAAAATATAACAGGCTCCTTCTCGGTGCTCAAATCAAACCTTAACCTCCATGATGGCTGGCGTCAAGCAAACCCTGACAATATTACCTTAACCTATTCCCAATCCCCTGCACAAGGTGGTAGCAGCTCACGAATTGACAGAATCTATCTGCGTAATGCCCTAATACCATTCAGCAATGACTGGGACATTTCAGCCCAGGAATCATGACAGACCACCAGCTAATATCAGCAAGAATCTCTGATAACCACATGCCTGATATAGGGAAGGGTAGATGGACACTCCCACTTTTCATTCTGAAAGACAAAAACCTAACAAGAGAAATGATATCCCTTGGTGTAGACTTACACAAATATCTAGAAGAAAATACTAACAACCACACAGCATTGAAAAACCCCCAAACTATTTTCAAAGACTTTAAGGATAAAGCCCGTACTACTTGTAAAGCCTTTGCCAAAAAGGCGATCCCCCAAGCCAAAATTGAGATCCAGAAAATGTGTGATAACATGAAAAGCTCCCTAAGAGACCCATCTCTTGACACAGAAGAAAAATGTCTATTACATGCCACTCTGCAAGAGAGGATAAACCAGGCAGAGCGCAACCTCCACCAATATGTACAGGATAATTTAGCAGCCAAAATGCAATATGAGGATGAAAATGCTGCCAGCAAATTTTGGGCTCATAGTGTAAAAGAAAAAAACCAAGAGACACCATTCTTGAACTTCAAACCCTAAACTCCCCAGACAACCAACCTATATATGAGGCACAATCTAAAAAGATGGCCAACCTAGGAAAAACTTTCTATGAAAATCTCCAATCAGCCGACTTAGCAGCTGAGCCCCAGTGCACTGCTGCAACCAAGGAAATCCTTAGGAATGTTAATGCAAGACTGACAACTGACCAGCATGACTACCTTAACCAGCCAATCACTGGTGATGAAATTGCAATAGTCCTGAAAATGCTACCAAACAATAAAGCAACCAGTATTGATGGCCTCCCATATGAATTCTGGAAATGGCTAAATGAAACTGCAAAAACCTGCACAGATGAACAAGAAACAAATCCCCTTGACATTATTAAGTGCCTCACTATTGTCTTCAATGACATTGAAATCCACAGAGTTGATCCTGAATCTGGATTTTCAGATGGGTGGCTATGTCCATTATACAAAAAGAAAGACCGCCACAAAATTGAGAATTATCACCCCATAACCCTCCTAAATGGAGACTACAAAATCTTCACCAAGATCTTATCTTTACGACTAGCCAAAACTGCACCCGATGTAATTCATCCAAACCAAGCAGGTTTCATACAAGGCCAAAGCATTACAGACAAAATAAGACTTACACAGATGGTCCTTAACTATGCTGAAGTAGAGAACCTCAATGGGGCAATTATAGCACTTGCAATTGAACCCCTAGCAGAAGCACTATGTAAATCTAATCTCCAAGGCTTCCAAGCCCCAGGCATGGAATACCGCACTGTAGTTTCCATGTTTGCAGATGACACCACTGTCTATCTGACAAAAGACAATGACTACACTATTGTGATCTAGGTATGAGTGGGTACAATCATGTTCCTCCACATGATATTGTTTATACTGTTGATTGCAATATATTCACACACCTCAGTTGTTATCCCCAACAAGCTGAGGTATGCACTCTCGTTTACTCTGTCTCTCTTTAACTTACTACCACTAATGTATATAGCTTTTATTAGGTAGTATCTAATCTAGTCATTGTCCCCAATGAGCTGAGCTTTTATTAGGTTACGGGCCCTGGCTACACACTGTGACTGTTGTGAGTCGGAGGGGGGTCCTTTAAGATCACACAGGAGCTAAACACAAATAACGTATATTATCGTGTGTACTCGAGGTTGTTAGGAAACCACCCCATTACCTAATAAAATTTCATTTTATTTTATTATGTTGAATTACGCTACATGATGCCAAATGACGCTACACTTTCATAGTGTGAGAATTTTATTTCGCACACATCAAAATGTTTGCGCATGTACGAGTGCGTCGGTAACAACAATGTACAATATGTGTAACATAGTATATAAACCCTAAATATATGCCTAGGGGACCCCAGTTGTGTTCTCTTAGGTATTCCACCTACGTTTTCGGTGTGAAAGGCCTTTCTCAACAAACTCACCTATTAATAACCCCTTGCATCAAAACCATTAATTCCCCCATCATGAGCGCAGATCCCACCCCCTTCTTGTAGAGAGAACCCACACGGTCTTAGCTAGCAGATAGTGGGTGTCGCCCTAACAGAAGAACACAACTGCCCATATCAGTGCACCTTCTCTTACTTGCACATATGTCATTGTTTCACTGTGCCACATCCGATTACTCATCCTTTCGACACGAGCCAGAAGTACTTGTATATACATAATCTACCTTTGCTTTCATAAGCTGACGCCAGGCCTCGCCTTACATTGTGACTGCCAGTGATCGAGAGGCAGTGCTCGTCATTAGGACAGCTGCAACCAGACAACTGATTGGATCTGGTTTAGTTACGATTTACATTACTCTATTCGGACGACTATTTTAGTTACAAGCCAAATTCAGTGATATCTCTGAGATCAGGCACTGTTGGAAGGGTTATTGATCTGAAGTGTCAAAATAGGCGCCTGACGAACGATGAACGATTGACAAACCTTGATGAACCTTATCACGTGACCCATAAACATTTGGAGAGGTCTCGAAGAAAAAATTTTGAATTTGTCAAAGAAGTGATTCATCACAGATTCTACAATTATGTCCGAACCTTCAACTTCTAATCCTGGTCCTAATCCTGTTCCCATACCAGCACTAGAGGCAAAAATTGATGCGCTCACAGCACAAATGTCACAATTAGTGTCAGTATTGGCAGCATCACAGCCCAGACAAGCGGAAGTACAGCCAGAGATGACAGGAGAAAGAGATGATGAGATGGAGGAGATGGTGGAGTGGATATCACAGGAGGATGAGACAGTGGAGAAATCCAGAAATGGAAAAGCATGCTTACCTAAGTATGCGCCCCCGCAAATCTTTGATGGTACCATGGAGAATACAAAATCCTTCATCAGCTCTATAGTATTGTACATCCATGGGAGGAAGCCAGAGTTTTGTACAGCTGAGTCTAGGATTATGTTTGCTCTCTCATACATTCAGGGGGGGAAAGCACAGTTCTGGAGAAACAAGGCTATTAATCAAATTGCCACGGGAAATAAACCATTTGCAACCTTCAAGGAATTTCTGGAGAGATTGGAGGCACAGTTTGGAGACCCTAATCCAAAGGCCACAGCCAATGCTAAATTAAAGACCATGCACCAAGGTTCCCTAATGGCAGATGAATTTATTTTGCAGTTCAAAGCAGAAGCTTCGCAAACAGACATGGGAGAAGTCGCGTTGGTAGAGTTTTTGAAAGCAGGATTGAATCCCTCCTTATTCAAGTCTATCTACCGACTACCTTCTATGCCAGAGAAGTTGGACAAGTGGTATAATTGGGCAATGCGCCTTGACCGGCAATATCAGCAGGAACAGGGGGAGTCAAAGTTGATGTATGGAAGTAGTAAATTTGGAAAGTCATCAGGAGGAAAGTCCGAGAAAGAAAAGGTGCCTCAGGTGCAAGCTCCGAGGGCACAGCCACCAACCATGGCAGTGACACCTATAGTTATGGAGTCAGCAGCACCAGCAGAGGCAATGGAGGTTGATCAAGCAGGGAGATGAGCCCCACTTAAATGTTTTAACTGTGGGCAGTTAGGACACATTTCTAGGGATTTTGTAGGCAGAAAAGAAAGATTAGGGAAGCTACAATTGAGGAAGTGAAGCTGGAGGAAGGCAGGCAGAAGAATTTTGTGGAAGAGTCCCAAGTGAAGGTTTCCCCATTGGTGACCCAGAATCGTTACAATGTATTAGTATCCGAGGAAACCCAGAGTAAATCAGAAAAGGAAATCGAGGAGGAGTACAACTGTTACGAATCACATGACCAAGAAAATTGCTGAGCACTATTTCCAAAAACCCCTAAATTCTTTATTCACTCTGTGCGAATAGAACCAGAAATCACCTTGACTGTGGGACTGAAGACAGTGGACACGCATGCAGCGATTGATGTGGAAGCGTTGCTTGATAGTGGTGCTACAGGATTATATATTAATCAATCCTTAATTACCGGAAACGGTATTAACACACGCAAGCTGGCACAACCTATAATGGTGTACAATATTGATGGAACAGTCAATCGTGGAGGAACTATCAAGGAGGAGGTGACTATGATCCTAAAGTATCAGGAGCATCAGGAGCGAGCCATATTCAAAGTGTGCGATCTTGGGAAAACCAATCTAATAATAGGATGTCCATGGTTACAGAAGCATAATCCCGAAATTGATTGGAAAACTGGGAAAGTACAAATGACTCATTGTCCTAAGGAATGTAATGTGTATGGGAGGAAGATGAAGAAGGAAAAGAGGAAAAAGAGAGAGAAAGAACATCCGAGGAAGTATTCTGTTATGATGGAGGAAGTGGAGGATGAGGAAATGCCAAATGGGGAAGTTCTGATCATGATCAAGAAAGAAGAGCAGAAGCAAACCTTTAGAGCAATTCATGGAGGACAGTCATGGGACAAGAATATCGTGAAGGTGGAGAAGCCAGTGGAGGAGTGAGTGCCAAAAGTGTATCACAAATATCTGTCAGTGTTTCAGAAGAAGGAGTCTGAGTGAATGCTGGTGTGGAAGCCATGGGATCATGCAATTGAGATGAAGCCAGGGTTTGTGCCAAAGAAGTTGAAGGTATATCCATTATCTCCAATGGAACAAGAAGAAGTGGATGCGTTCCTGAAGGAGCAATTGTGCAAAGGATACATGCAACCTTCAAAATCACCGCAGACATCACCAATATTCTTCGTGCCAAAGAAAGACCAAAGGAAGAGGATGTGTACAGATTATAGGTATTTGAATGAGTGGACAGTGAAGAACGTGTACCCCCTGCCGTTGATCTCAGAAATAATTGACAAGGTGGGAAAAGCCAAGGTCTTTACAAAATTGGATTTATGATGGGGATACAACAATGTACAAATAAAGAAAGGAGATGAGTGGAAGGCTGCATTTGCCACGCGTCGAGGATCCTTCGAGCTGCTTGTCATGTTTTTTGGGATGACTAATAGTAAAATATGATGAACGACATTTTCAAGGATGTAATAGACAAAGGCATCGTAATAATATTTATTGACAACATTCTGATATTCATGGAGGATGAAGAGAATCATGAGGCGATAGTGCAGGAGGTGCTATGGAGGTTGGCAGAGAATGATCTATTTTTGAAACCAGAGAAGTGTGTGTTTGGGGCAAGCGAGATTGAGTTCCTAGGATTATTGATCGGCCCTGACAGGATCAAAATGGATCCGATCAAGGTACAGGCAATCACAGATTGGCCTGCGCACACCCGTGTCAAGGAGGTTCAAGCCTTCTTGGGACTTGCAAATTATTATCGTCACTTTGTGCACAATTTTTCTAAAATTGCCGCACCCTTACATAACCTTTCGCAAAAGGGAGTAGTATGGAGGTGGGGAGAGCAGCAGCAGACAGTGTTTGAGGAGTTGAAGAGGAAGTTTGTGGAGGGACCAATATTATCCCCAGTAGATTTCACATGCCCTTTGCGAGTGGAATCTGATGCATCCAATTTTGCTACTGGAGCAGTATTATCAATGCTGTGCAAAGATGACAAATGGCATCCTTGTGCATACTTGTCAAAAGGGTTGAATGATGTGGAGAGGAATTATGATGTGCATGACAAAGAGATGTTGGGGATAATATGAGCATTGGAGGCATGGAGGCATTATTTGGAGGGATGTACACATGAGATTGAGATCTGGACGGATCATCAAAATCTGCAGTACTTCATGTCCACTAAAAAGCTTAATCACAGGCAAGCGCGTTGGGCACTATTCCTATCACGTTTCAATTTTCACTTGGTCCACAAAGCGGGAAGCTTAATGAGGAAAGCAGATGCATTATCCAGATGTATCGATCATAAAAGGGGGGTGGAGGAGGACAATAAAAATGTTACCTTACTCAAACCCAAATACTTTTGCATTTGCGCTATGCATCAAGGGCATCTATTAATAGATAGCTCAGAAATGGAAATGTTGTCTAAAATTAGACAATGTTCGGAAATGGATGATGAAGTAGTGGAAGCCATGAAAGCTCTGAAGGGAGAGAAGAAAGGTAATATCAAAGGAGATGAATGGGCTGAGGAACAAGGGTTGGTGTTGCTTCGAGGAAAAGTGTATGTACCGAAGAATCAGGATTTGCGAAGGGAGATCATCTGGTTACATCACAATATGCCGATTGCCGGACACCCAGGAAGATGGAAGACATTGGAATTAGTAATGAGAAATTATTGGTGGCCCGGAATTTTGAAGTATGTGTTGGGGTATGTGGATGGATGTGATACGTGCATGAGGGGGAAGAAATTTCCAGAGAAACCTGCAGGAAAATTAATGCCAAACCCTATACCTAAAGCGCTGTGGCGAGATATATCTGTGGATTTTATTACTGGATTACCTGAGGCTCAAGGGTATGATGCAATATTCATAGTATGCGACTGCTTTACAAAGGAGGTCCATATTATTCCTACTACTACAGAAACCTCATCATTGGGCTTGTCGTGCCTCTATCTAAATCAGGTATGGCAGTTACATGGGTTACCCAATACCATTATCTCCGATCGCGGACCACAATTTGCTTCCGTGTTTATGCGAGAACTAAACAACATATTGGGAATTCAAACTAAATTATCTATGGCATATCACCCACAGACTGATGGGCAGACAGAGAGAATGACTCAGGAGTTGGAGCAGTACCTACATATGTTTGTCAACTACCGACAAACCGACTGGCCCGAATGGTTGGCAATTGCCGAATTTTCCCACAATAACAAATTCCATTTGGCTACTTGTATGTCACCCTTTTTCGCGAATTATGGATATCATCCTCGCATGGGAGTAGAACCCAGAAGGGAAGTCAAAGTACAGTTGGTAGAAGATTTTGTATCTAAGATGCAAAAGGTACAAGAGGAAGCAGAGGCGGCATTGAAGAAAGCACGTGATGACATGATGCGACACGTGGATCGTACTCGAGCACATGCTCCAGAGTACAAAGTTGGTGACTTGGTATGGCTAAGTACCAAGGACCTGAATATTCCACGACCTTCGAGGAAACTTACGGAGAAACAAGTTGGCCCATATGCGATCTCTAAAGTGATCTCGCCTAATGCGGTAATGCTAAAATTACCCCGATCATTCAAGATTGATCCCGAGATTAATGTATCCCGCCTACGCCCTTACCGCCTGCCCACTATTCCTGGCCAACAAACTACTCTGCAACCTCCAATAATAGTAGAAGGTGCTCCAGAATACATAGTTGAAGAAATTCTAGACTCACATCTTCGACGGAACAAATTGGAGTTCTTAATAAAGTGGAAAAACTATACCAACGAAAATGATTCATGGGAACCTGAAGAGAATTGTAAGTGAGCACGTAACGCGATCGCCCAATTCTTTAAATGTAATCTGAATGCTCCGCGTCGCATTGCGAGAATGGTGTATGAGGGGATGAGATTCCGGCCTTACCAAATTTTCACAGAGGGGACAGACACAATATTTTCTCGCCTGGAAGTCGAGGCATAAAAGGGGGGTAATGTTAGGAAACCACCCCATTACCTAATAAAATTTCATTTTTATTTTATTATGTTGAATTATGCTACATGACGCCAAATTACGCTACACTTTGATAGTGTGAGAATTTTATTTTGCATGCATCAAAATGTACGCGCATGTACGAGTGCATCGGTAACAACAATGTACAATATGTGTAACATAGTATATAAACCCTAAATATATGCCTAGGGGACCCCAGTTGTGTTCTCTTAGGTATTCCACCTACGCTTTCAGTGTGAAAGGCCTTTGTCAACAAACTTACCTATTAATAACCCCTCGCATCAAAACCATTAATTCCCCCATCACGAGCGCGGATCCCGCCCCCTTCTTGTAGAGAGAACCGGCACAGTCTTAGCTAGCAGATAGTGGGTGTTGCCCTAACAGCATGTGGCAGGGTTGAGCAATCACATGGTGTCATTATCAAAGGTAAGAAACTAAAAAGAAAAGGTTTAGTTAGTAAAAAAGAAGAAATCAACAATAAGAACCATACCTGGGACCCAAACGACATGCTAGTCATTGTTTGGGCCCACTTTGTGGTCATCTAGTTGAGGTGGGGGTGCTTCTGACCTAGGCAGTGTGGGCGTTGTTGGTGGTGAGAGCAAATAGTGGAGAGAAAGTGGCATCATGGGTTGTTGATGGTCGTGGGAATTGTTTCGCAAGTGGTGCCACTTTCTTTTTTTTGGGGCACAAGCATGACCAAATGGTCTGTGCACATCCACAGGGTATATAAGCATTCATTTCTTTGAATGCTTCTTCCCCTGGGCTTGTTCCATGTCCATAGTATCTAGTATAAATAATAAATAGTATTAATATAGTACATATTAGTTGTATTTTTCTTGTAAAGTAGTTACTTTTATATGAGTATATAATACTGTGAAAAGACCAGTTGCAACCAATTGCAACTGGTCTTTGAATGGTTTTCAAAGATTTTCGAAATAAGGCAACTGGCAACCAGAATGACCCCAAATATGGGCAACCACAACTGAAAAAAAGACTGGACCACAGTTTGGTCCAGTTTGGTCCTATGGTCATTTTTGGTCCTATAGACTGGACCTTGAAACACTAGTACCCAGTCATACCTAGATCACAACACTCCCACTCGAGCAATGTTTCAACATGTGAGTATAGCTCCCACTGAATCCAACTGGAGGCCAAGGTTAGAAGACATGAACATCATCATCATCACAATGAGATTCAGCTCTGAAATCCTCCCAAAATGAGGCAGCAGGTTTAGCCTGTTCTGAATCATCATCAGTGAGATTGGCACATTCACCCTTTTATTTCATTTTGGCCCGCAATTCGTCCCTTTCAATATCCCTTCTGAGTTCCCAGCACTTTTCACCAAGATGTCCAGAACGATGACAGTAGTCATATTGCTGAGTTGAGCCTGAGTGTGATGATGATGGCAAATTGGAGAATGTGGACTTGGGTTTGGATGGTGAATGGTCTCGGGAATACAATTTTAAGGCATTACACTTGTCACAATGGGCAAGGAGAGCTGAAGAAGAGCTGAGAGAACCATCATGATCTTCATTGAGACATTGTGCTTCAGATAAAAGATGGACTGTGACATCAGTGACAGTGAGCTTGGTTGAGTTTTGGAGGAGAGAGACTACAAGAGTCTCCCATGTAGTGTGATGGGGAAGGGACATGAGGATGAGTTGAGCCATGAACTCATCATTGAAAGCTTTGTCACCAAGCTTCTTGTTCTCCAGGATGAGGTGGTTGAGGTGAGCCTGCATCAACGAAAACAGAGTCTTTGAACCAGGATCCACACCATCAAGGTTGAAACACTTTTTGATGATCCCATGTTTGATGAAGAAAGCAGCAAGACCAGTGTTTTCATTCTTGTGCTCCTCTTTAATTTTGTCCCAAAGTGCTTTCGACATTAAACCTTCAGAAGTGAATGTTTGTTGGTGATTTTTGTCGAGGAGGCTGATGATGATGCCGATTGCACGGTCATTGCAATGGAGCCATGCCTGACAATCTTTAACGTTGGCCTTGTATTCATGTTTGGTGGCAGCATCAGCATCGGAACTCAGGGTTGTTGGAGTACCAGGGTCAGGATCAGCACCTGAAACATTGAGCCATACTCCTGCTTCGTGAAGTTTAGCAATGGTGGTGGGTGCCCAATAATGATAATTGCCTTGTGAAAGGATCTCGAGACCAGTTGTTGAGTAGGAATAGGTTTTGGTCATGGTCAGATAGTGAAAGGAATGGATAGTTGCAATGAGAATAAGCCAAATATCAACATGTAAGACGTAAGCGGATGATGCGTGAGGGAGTAATGCACCAGAATCAAGGGGAGAAAGAAATGAGAAAGTACTTGTAGGTCGAGGAATCGAAGAGTGCCATTGAGGAGGAAGTGAGGAGATGGGGCTCAGAGAGCGCTGCAGGAAGAGTGACTGCCAGAGCTCATGGAGTGTCATGAGCACGTTGTGAAAAGATGGGGTGGGGTTCATAGAATGCCACACAAAGGTTGGCCAATGGGGATCGTAGACCACCGCAGATCGTACCGAGAGGGGATGGGTCCAAGGAGGCCATTTAGCGATGGGGCTCGTGAAGCACTGCTGGTCACAACAGTTGTTTCAGTACCACAGAAAGGGTGTATACTCCAGGAGGGGGAGCCGTGAGAGAGATTCGAGGAAGGGGAGGCTGTAACGTGTGCAGCAGTAACGTTTTGAGAGGCTGATGTGTGCGTAGACAACGATCGAGGCCTTGAGATTGTTGTGAGTCACTGTGGTGACCCGGGGCTTGACCCCGCATTTGTATATATTATATTTCTTTGCTATTGACCTGGCTGGCCCCTATAAAGGGACCAGCCTTCTATTTACATAATGAATCTTTTACTACCACCTCTGTTAGGGCGACACCCACTATCTGCTAGCTAAGACCATGCGGGTTCTCTCTACAAGAAGGGGGCGGGATCCACGCTCGTGATGGGGGAATTAATGGTTTTGATGCAAGGGGTTATTAATAGGTGAGTTTGTTGAGAAAGGCCTTTCACACCGAAAACGTAGGTGGAATACCTAAGAGAACACAACTGGGGTCCCCTAGGCATATATTTAGGGTTTATATACTATGTTACACATATTGTACATTGTTGTTACCGATGCACTCGTACATGCGCATACATTTTGATGCGTGCGAAATAAAATTCTCACACTATCAAAGTGTAGCGTAATTTGGCGTCATGTAGCGTAATTCAACATAATAAAATAAAATGAAATTTTATTAGGTAATGGGGTGGTTTCCTAACATTACCCCCCTTTTATGCCTCGACTTCCAGGCGAGAAAATATTATGTTTGTCCCCTCTGTGAAATTTTGGTAAGGCCGGAATTTCATCCCCCCATACACCATTCTCGCAATGTGATGCGGAGCATTCAGATTACGTTTAAAGAATTGGGCGATTGCGTTACGCGCTTGCTTACAATTCTCTTTGGGTTCCCACGAATTATTTTCATCGGTATAGTTTTTCCACTTTATTAAGAACTCCAATTTGTTCCGTCGAAGATGTGAGTCTAGAATTTCTTCAACTATGTATTCTGGAGCACCTTCTACTATTATTGGAGGTTGCAGAGTAGTTTGTTGGCCAGGAATAGTGGGCAGGCGGTAAGGGCGTAGGCAGGATACATTAATCTCGGGATCAATCTTGAATGATCGGGGTAATTTTAGCATTACCGCATTAGGCGAGATCACTTTAGAGATCGCATATGGGCCAACTTGTTTCTCCATAAGTTTCCTCGAAGGTCGTGGAATATTCAGGTCCTTGGTACTTAGCCATACCAAGTCACCAACTTTGTACTCTGGAGCATGTGCTCGAGTACGATCCGCGTGTCGCATCATGTCATCACGTGCTTTCTTCAATGCCGCCTCTGCTTCCTCTTGTACCTTTTGCATCTTAGATACAAAATCTTCTACCAACTGTACTTTGACTTCCCTTCTGGGTTCTACTCCCATGCGAGGATGATATCCATAATTCGCGAAAAAGGGTGACATACAAGTAGCCAAATGGAATTTGTTATTGTGGGAAAATTCGGCAATTGCCAACCATTTGGGCCAGTCGGTTTGTCGGTAGTTGACAAACATACGTAGGTACTGCTCCAACTCCTGAGTCATTCTCTCTGTCTGCCCATCAGTCTGTGGGTGATATGCCATAGATAATTTAGTTTGAATTCCCAATATGTTGTTTAGTTCTTGCATAAACACGGAAGCAAATTGTGGTCCGCGATCGGAGATAATGGTATTGGGTAACCCATGTAACTGCCATACCTGATTTAGATAGAGGCACGACAAGCCCAATGATGAGGTTTCTGTAGTAGTAGGAATAATATGGACCTCCTTTGTAAAGCAGTCGCATACTATGAATATTGCATCATACCCTTGAGCCTCAGGTAATCCAGTAATAAAATCCACAGATATATCTCGCCACAGCGCTTTAGGTATAGGGTTTGGCATTAATTTTCCTGCAGGTTTCTCTGGAAATTTCTTCCCCCTCATGCATGTATCACATCCATCCACATACCCCAACACATACTTCAAAATTCCGGGCCACCAATAATTTCTCATTACTAATTCCAATGTCTTCCATCTTCCTGGGTGTCCGGCAATCGGCATATTGTGATGTAACCAGATGATCTCCCTTCGCAAATCCTGATTCTTCGGTACATACACTTTTCCTCGAAGCAACACCAACCCTTGTTCCTCAGCCCATTCATCTCCTTTGATATTACCTTTCTTCTCTCCCTTCAGAGCTTTCATGGCTTCCACTACTTCATCATCCATTTCCGAACATTGTCTAATTTTAGACAACATTTCCATTTCTGAGCTATCTATTAATAGATGCCCTTGATGCATAGCGCAAATGCAAAAGTATTTGGGTTTGAGTAAGGTAACATTTTTATTGTCCTCCTCCACCCCCCTTTTATGATCGATACATCTGGATAATGCATCTGCTTTCCTCATTAAGCTTCCCGCTTTGTGGACCAAGTGAAAATTGAAACGTGATAGGAATAGTGCCCAACGCGCTTGCCTGTGATTAAGCTTTTTAGTGGACATGAAGTACTGCAGATTTTGATGATCCGTCCAGATCTCAATCTCATGTGTACATCCCTCCAAATAATGCCTCCATGCCTCCAATGCTCATATTATCCCCAACATCTCTTTGTCATGCACATCATAATTCCTCTCCACATCATTCAACCCTTTTGACAAGTATGCACAAGGATGCCATTTGTCATCTTTGCACAGCATTGATAATACTGCTCCAGTAGCAAAATTGGATGCATCAGATTCCACTCGCAAAGGGCGTGTGAAATCTACTGGGGCTAATATTGGTCCCTCCACAAACTTCCTCTTCAACTCCTCAAACACTGTCTGCTGCTGCTCTCCCCACCTCCATACTACTCCCTTTTGCGAAAGGTTATGTAAGGGTGCGGCAATTTTAGAAAAATTGTGCACAAAGTGACGATAATAATTTGCGAGTCCCAAGAAGGCTTGAACCTCCTTAACACGAGTGGGCGCAGGCCAATCTGTGATTGCCTGTACCTTGATTGGATCCATTTTGATCCTGTCAGGGCCGATCAATAATCCTAGGAACTCAATCTCGCTTGCCCCAAACACACACTTCTCTGGTTTCAAAAATAGATCATTCTCCGCCAACCTCCATAGCACCTCCTGCACTATCGCCTCATGATTCTCTTCATCCTCCATGAATATCAGAATGTCGTCAATAAATATTATTACCACACCTTTGTCTATTACATCCTTACAAATGTCGTTCATCATATTTTGAAAGGTCGGGGGACTATTAGTCATCCAAAAAACATGACAAGCAGCTCAAAGGATCCTCGACGCATGGCAAATGCAGCCTTCCACTCATCTCCTTTCTTTATTTGTACATTGTTGTATCCCCATTGTAAATCCAATTTTGTAAAGACCTTGGCTTTTCCCACCTTGTCAATTATTGCAGAGATCAACGGCAGGGGGTACACGTTCTTCACTGTCCACTCATTCAAATACCTATAATCTGTACACATCCTCTTCCTTTGGTCTTTCTTTGGCACGAAGAATATTGGTGACGTCTGCGGTGATTTTGAAGGTTGTATGTATCCTTTGCGCAATTGCTCCTTCAGGAATGCATCCACTTCTTCTTGTTCCATCGGAGATAATGGATATACCTTTGACTTCTTTGGCACAAACCCTGGCTTCATCTCAATTGCATGATCCCATGGCTTCCACACCAGCATTTGCTCAGACTCCTTCTTCTGGAACACTGACAGATGTTCATGATACACTTTTGGCACCCATTCCTCCACTGGCTTCTCCACCTTCACAATATTCTTGTCCCATGACTGTCCTTCACAAATTGCTCTAAAGGTTTGCTTCTGCTCTTCTTTCTTGATCATGATCAGAACTTCCCCATTTGGCATTTCCTCATCCTCCACTTCCTCCATCATAACAGAATACTTCCTCGGATGTTCTTTCTCTCTCTTTTTCCTCTTTTCCTTCTTCATCTTCCTCCCATACACATTACATTCCTTAGGACAATGAGTCATTTGTACTTTCCCAGTTTTCCAATCAATTTCGGGATTATGCTTCCATAACCACAGACATCCTATTATTAGATTGGTTTTCCCAAGATCGCACACTTTGAATATGGCTCGCTCCTGATGCTCCTGATACTTTAGTACCATAGTCACCTCCTCCTTGATAGTTCCTCCACGATTGACTGTTCCGTCAATATTGTACACCATTATAGGTTGTGCCAGCTTGCATGTGTTAATACTGTTTCCGGTAATTAAGGATCAATTAATAAATAATCCTGTAGCACCACTATCAAGCAACACTTTCACATCAATAGCTGCATGCGTGTCCACTGTCTTCAATCCCACAGTCAAGGTGATTTCTGGTTCTATTCGCGCAGAGCGAATAAAGAATTTAGGGGTTTTCAGAAATGATGCATGACAATTTTCTTTGTCACATGATTCGCAACCGTTGTACTCCTCCTCAATTTCCTTTTCTGATTTACTCTGGGTTTCCTCGGATACTAATACATTGTAACAATTCTGGGTCACCAATGGGGAAACCTTCACTGGGACTCTTCCGCAAAATTCTTCTGCCTGCCTTCCTCCGGCTTCACTTCCTCAATTGTAGCTTCCCTAATCTTTCTTTTCTGCCTACAATTCCTAGAAATGTGTCCTAACTGCCCACAGTTAAAACATTTAAGTGGGGCTCGTCTCCCTGCTTGATCAACCTCCATTGCCTCTGCTGGTGCTGCTGACTCCATAACTATAGGTGTCACTGCTATGGTCGGTGGCTGTGCCCTCGGAGCTTGTGCCTGAGGCACCTTTCCTTTCTTGGACTTTCCTCCTGATGACTCCAAATTTACTACTTCTGTACATCAACTTTGACTCCGCCTGTTCCTGCCGATATTGCCGGTCAAGGCGCATTGCCCAATTATACCACTCGTCCAACTTCTCTGGCATAGAAGGTAGTCGGTAGATAGACTTCAGTAAGGAGGGATTTAATCCTGCTTTCAAAAACTCTACCAACACGGCTTCTCCCATGTCTGTTTGCGAAGCTTCTGCTTTGAACTGCAAAATAAATTCATCTGCCATTAGGGAACCTTGGTGCATGGTCTTAATTTAGCATTGGCTGTGGCCTTTGGATTAGGGTCTCCAAACTGTGCCTCCAATCTCTCCAGAAATTCCTTGAAGGTTGCAAATGGTTTATTTCCCGTGGCAATTTGATTAATAGCCTTGTTTCTCCAGAACTGTGCTTTCCCCCCCTGAATGTATGAGAAAGCAAACATAATCCTAGACTCAGCTGTACAAAACTCTGGCTTCCTCCCATGGATGTACAATACTATAGAGCTGATGAAGGATTTTGTATTCTCCATGGTACCGTCAAAGATTTGCGGGGGTGTGTACTTAGGTAAGCACGCTTTTCCATTTCCAGATTTCTCCACCATCTCATCCTCCTGCGATATCCACTCCACCATCTCCTCCATCTCATCATCTCTTTCTCCTGTCATCTCTGGCTGTACTTCCGCTTGTCTGGGCTGTGATGCTGCCAATACTGACACTAATTGCGACATTTGCGCTGTGAGTGCATCAATTTTTGCCTCTACTGCTGGTATGGGAACAGGATTAGGACTGGGATTAGAAGTTGGAGGTTCAGACATAATTGTAGAATCTGTGATGAATCACTTCTTCGACAAATTCAAAATTTTTTCTTCGAGACCTCTCCAAACGTTTACGGGTCACGTGATAAGGTTCATCGAGGTTTGTCAATCGTCTGTCGTTCGTCAGGCGCCTATTTTGACACTTCAGATCAATAACCCTTCCAACAGTGCCTGATCTCAGAGATATCACTGAATTTGGCTTGTAACTAAAATAGTCATCCGAATAGAGTAATGTAAATCATAACTAAACCAGATCCAATCGGTTGTCTGGTTGCAGCTGTCCTAATGACGAGCACTGCCTCTCAATCACTGGCAGTCGCAATGTAAGGCGAGGCCTGGCATCAGCTTATGAAAGAAAAGGTAGATTACATATATACAAGTACTTCTGGCTCGTGTCAAAAGGATGAGTAATCAGATGTGGCATGGTGAAACAATGATGTATGTGCAAGTAAGAGAAGGCACACTGATATGGGAAGTTGTGTTCTTCTGTTAGGGCAACACCCACTATCTGCTAGCTAAGACCGTGCAGGTTCTCTCTACAAGAAGGGGGCGGGATCCACGCTCGTGATGGGGAATTGATGGTTTTGATGCGAGGGGTTATTAATAGGTGAGTTTGTTGACAAAGGCCTTTCACACCGAAAGCATAGGTGGAATACCTAAGAGAACACAACTGGGGTCCCCTAGGCATATATTTAGGGTTTATATACTATGTTACACATATTGTACATTGTTGTTACCGATGCACTCATACATGCACGTACATTTTGATGCGTGCAAAATAAAATTCTCACACTATCAAAGTGTAGCATAATTTGGTGTCATGTAGTGTAATTCGACATAATAAAATAAAAATGAAATTTTATTAGGTAATGGGGTGGTTTCCTAACACATGCCCTCACAACACGGCGCTAACACCAATGGCAGCCGTGCCAATGACAACATGGCATTGCATGCAAAGTGCGCCTAAATGACAAGTATTGTCATTTGGGCCATAAGGGTATGTTTTTATGATTGATCTATTACTTCTACTAATTAACTAACCATTCTTTTTTCTGTTTAGGTTCTTGCCACTTGATAACAACATCTCCCACCCACACCCCGACCTCTCTTGGTACCCCATGCCCTATGTGGCTGCTGTGAGCCTCTGCTCACAGAGTCACAAGGGGTCCTGTTTCTGGACAATGACACGTGATTGCCACATCACAGTGCCACCACCCCACCTGCGAGCCACTGCTCGTAGGGGGAGATGGAGGTGCTGACGATGAACAACAATGCCAACCAACAAGGACACCAAACAGCAGGGGATGATGAATGCGGGAACAACAAGTGGGCGGGAATGACAAGTGGGCAGGAATGACAAGTGGGTGGGAATGACAAGTGGGCAGGAATGACAAGTGGGCGGGAATGACAAGTGGGCGGGAATGACAAGTGGGCGGGAATGACAAATGCAGGAACAATGAACACACGAATGATGAATGCAGGAATGACAAACGGTGGTGACGACTGGTGGGAACAACAACTGGCAGGGACAATGCCCCAGGGGGAGGATGAACAGCGGGGACAAGACAACAACAGCAGCAGCCCCACCCTCACTACAAATGCAAGACAGTGTAAGATAATTCTCTACTTATCTTACCATTTCCTTTTCTTCCAGACACCTTACACATTCATATGATTACAAATACACATGATCACATGCCTTCTTGTTGATCTCGTGATTCATGTCTTAGATAGCCCTCAGTTTCTTACAATCATAACAAATTCCTATTTATCTCGCTGCATTCCCCTAAGTGATGGAAACACCAGAGTGTTTCCGTTACACTTTTTTTAAATATGAACTCAATGTGCACCCCCTCCAACCCGCAAATCACAACCCCAGATACCACCCCAAAAACCCTGGCACTGGAAAAATACCCCCCTGGCCATATTCCCCAAAAAGAACCACACCGCCAAACGAAGAACAAGTGGTAAATTAAATTCCCCAATCCAAGAGTGCTCTATTCTTTCTAGGTGAGAAGCCTCATCTGCATCAGAATGCACGGAAATGCGAGAAGCACCCTTTTGGCAGTATCACATCACCCATCCCCAATCCCCAGCCTAATCCACAATGCTGCCTATATAAATCCTCGAGTAACCAACCAAACTTAGCCTCCACAACCCCCTTGTTCTTACCCATACGTTACCATCTAATACCAATCTGTCTCGACTCCCATCACACTCCACACCGCTCACCACCAGGAGTCGATCTCGCGCCCTAATACCCCAAGTGGACACTTCATCCTCCCCCTTGTCACCACTGTCATCGCTTTCCCCTTACCCAGCTCCATCGCCTGCCCCAGCCAGTAAAAACAGTCGACACACACCCCACTACACCAGTTCCTCAGACTCAGACTCCAAAACCCCCAGAATTAACACAAGAATGACTCCAAGCACCAACACCCTGTACGCCACCACGGAAGTTAAGCAAACATCGCCATCCTCTGCCCCCCTTCTGTCTGTCGGGCATCTGATGATTAAGGTCATATGCCAATTTGACAATGCTTGTTGCCGCTACTTCTCGATGAAGGACGTTGCCGTGAAGGACCGAGTAGGGAAGATCATCTATAACTTTGAATCAACAGCACTCCAATCATGGATCAACGCAGAGGAGGCACAACTTCTAGCCCTCACCTTCCTGGAATTCCTCATCGCACTGAAGAAGAAATTCTTACCTCGCTCCTGGGAAGACAAGCTTGTGCAAGACCAGATTGGCCCACAAGGCACCACAAGCTTCCTGACATGGGTGAACACCGTTCTCAATGCCAACGACGAATTAGGCACAGCACAATCTGCCTATCACATTCCAGATAACTGTTTCTGCCTGCATTTGATCCCCCGCCTCTCTGATGGCATGAAACGGCTCTACAAAGCCAACAACAGCACTGCCATGGGCGCTACCAAAGGCACCCTCGATGCAATCACTGATTTAGAAGAATGGTTGGAACATCTCCAGTTACTCAAGCAGGACCTGCAGGCCAGCCATGCGGCGTGGGTCATGCATGCAGCAAAGAGTAACAACGTGTTATGGGAGTCATTGGTACCTAACATTGAGAACACCCCCACCATTTCCCAGTCCACCACCCTCAACCCTCTTACAGATGATGAGAAGACCCTCCTCCGGCTGCATCTAGGTTGCTACAAGTGTCATGTCTTCTACGCAGGACACATTGGTCACAACTGCACCAACCCATGCCCAACGCTCGAGGACTGCAAGAAAGTCACGGTGGCCAACACAGCCAAAGCAAAATTGGTGTATGAGAAGATCAAGACCAGCAACATCACCGTAGGAAGCTCCACGACAGTTGCAGTGGTCTTCAAGAAGGACGCGATGTTTGATGAAATCGATCGCTACAGAAGTGATAGCAACAGAGACTCAGATGGGTTTGTACATGCAGATGAAGCTGATGAGTACATTTCTTCTTCTTTTACACTCCCACAACATCTCCTTTGGACGTGTTGCATCGACGCCCCTGCAACTTGTGCTCCTACACCTGTTGAAGCACTGATTGACCACGGCTCCTCGCCAGTCTTGATTTCTAGCAACCTCGCAGAGATACTATGCCTCACTGCACGACCCCTCTTCAAACCTCTCTCTGTCTCAGGCGCATTCACAAAGAAGAAGAAATCATTGCCTCTCATTTTAACACATTATTGTAAATTATATGTTCAGTCTCCAGATTCCCTTTGGCAATCCTGTGCTCTCAATGCAATCATTTGCCCCGAACTTCACATGGACTTAATACTCAGCCTGGATTTTCTCATGAAAAATAAAATTGTTGTCGGCATTGACCTGTGGACTGTCATTGCTAAGGGATCTGGCTATGACCTACTGAACCCCCCTGACCCTAAACTTAATCATAAAGTCCCGCTTCAATCCCCTAATGAACATAGAAAACCGGAAACTCGTCAAATCAAGACTGGACAGAACACAACAAGAAAGGCATGGGTGCTGGTCCACATGGAGCTAATGTCCCTTTTTGAGGAAAATGGGGAGCATTTTGACATGAGCTCATGCACCACCAGCCCGCCCGACCTTATTGCTACAATCAAAACCTGGATTGAGCAGCTGGCAGGAGAAGCAACCCTGAGAAAACTTGACAAGCAGTTGAAAGAATCTTTTCAAGACCAGTTCCCCTCCGACATCCCACATGTGAAAGACCTACCATGGGATGTGTACCATCACATACAACTGCTGCCTGGTGCACCTGTGTCAGTATCATGTGCATACGGTTGCCCACAGAAGTACTGTACCAGATGGAAAACACTGATCAACCAACACATCACTGCAGGCAGAATCAGGCCATCATTGTCCCCTTACGCATCACCCTCCTTCATAATACTGAAAGCTGACCCAAGCGTACTTCCTCGCTGGGTGAATGACTACCGACATCTAAACAGACTTACCATTCCCAACAACTATCCTCTGCCTCATATAGATGACATACTTGCTGATTGTGCCAAAGGTCGAATCTGGGGGAAGATCGACATGACAAACTTGTTCTTCCAAACCTTAGTCCACCCTGATGACATCAAGTACATGGCCATGCTCACGCCATTTGGGCTGTGGGAGTGGGTAGTCATGCCTATGGGCATGCGCAACTTGCCGGCAACACATCAGCACTGGGTGACCCAGGACCCTCACATTGAAAGATCTCATCAGAAAGATATGCCATGTATACCTCAACAATATTATCATCTGGTCCAACACACTTGCAGAGCACAAAATAAATGTCGCCCTTGTACTCGACGCCTTGCGAAAGGCCGAGTTATACTGCTCACTGAAGAAGTCCACACTCTTCACTATGGAGGTCAACTTTCTAGGGCACCACATTTCTGCTCAAGAAATTGAGGCCGACCAGTCAAAAGTTGCTCATATCTTGAATTGGCCAGCACCACGCTCAGCAAAGCATGTCCACCAGTTCCTGGGCTTAGTTCGATACATTGCATCTTTTCTACCATCACTAGCCGAACATACTGCAGTCCTGACTCCACTTACATGAAAAGAATACAACAATGCATTCCTGACATGGACATCCGAACACCAAATCACTTTTGACAGCATCAAGTGCTTAGTTGTGGGCAGAGATTGCCTAACGACCATTGACCATGAGAATCCTGGCGACAACAAAATATTTGTCACCTGTGATGCAAGCAAGCGAAGAACAGGCGCCATCTTATCTTTCAGGAATTCCTGGGAGGGATCCCACCCAGTAGCATTCGAGAGCCACCAACTAAACCATGCAGAACACAACTACCCAGTACATGAGCAAGAGATGCTATCCATCATGTGTGCCTTGAAGAAGTGGAGGGTGGACTTGCTCAGCACTCAAATACACATATGTACAGACCACAAAACCCTCCAGAACTATCACATACATCAACAGTGACAGGAACACGGTTGCTGATGCACTCTCCAGACTCCCTGACTCTGTCGACAGCCAGCCCTTGCTGATAATCGCATCTGCAGTATTCGCCATTCAATCGGACCCAAAGATAATCACTAGAATAAAAAAAGGGTATTGAGCCGACCCATGGTGTCTAGCACTTCTGGACGACATGAAACGTGGAATGCTAGATTCGAAACTCCATGTAACTCTCAAGCATGGCCTGCTTTTCATTGGAGAATGACTAGTAATCCCCAAATACAAGAACCTCAGAGAGCGACTGTTCCAACTTGCACATGACAATTTAGGACACTTCGGGACAGAGAAGTCATATGCACACCTCTGGAATGACTTTTATTGGCTGAATATGCGGAAGGACCTTGGTCAGGGTTATGTACCTGGGTGCATGGATTGCCAACGTAACAAGTCTATGATGACCAAGGCCCATGGCCCCCTGCATCCCCTCCCAATTCCAGATGCACACTTTGACTCCGTAGTGATCAATTTCATTGGCCCCTTACCAAAGGATGATGGTTTCAATGCAATTGTTACAATGACCAACTGGCTTGGGGTGGACATACAAATCGCAGCATGCACAACAGATATGACCGCCAAGGATTTTGCATACCTCTTTTTTGACAGATGGTATTGCAAAAATGGCTGTCCATTGGAAATCATTAGTGACAGAGACCGACTCTTCATGTCCAAATTCTGGAAATCACTAATGAAATTAACAGGGATAAACACAAACTGTCCATGTCATCCCACCCACAAACAGATGGTTCCTCAGAGCGGTTGAACAAAATGGTCGTCCAATGCCTGTGTTTTCATGTCGAACACAACCGAAAAGGATGGGCAAAGGCATTGCCCAAGGTTTGATTTGATATCATGAACTCCATCAATGCATCAACAGGCATATCTCCATTTGTATTGAAGACTGGATGATCACCATGACTCATCCCACTGCTTATCATGCCAACAGCAGACCACCCAGTCAAACAACAATCCAATGACATGAACACTGCCCGTACCTTTGTAGAAGCCATGGAAGAGGAGATGAATGCTGCAAAAGACAACTTGCTCACTGCAAAACTCCAACAGGCACATTTCACAAACAAAGACCGACTTCCAGAGCCAACATTCACCATCAGAGATAAAGTATTCTTGGCAACAGCTCATCAACGACGAGATTACATGCAGGTGAAAGATGGTCGCATCACAAAATTTATGCCAAGATATGATGGACCCTATGAAATCACACAGAGCCACCCTGAAACATCATCGTATACATTACTACTACCACCTACATCAAAGGCTCACCCCACCTTCCATGTCGCCCAACTGAGGACACACATTCTGAATGACAACAACCTTTTCCCCAGCCAAGCAAATACTGCACCAAAACCACTCGTCACCACAGATGGAACAACAGAGTACTTCATTGAGAAAATCATAGACTGCAGACCTCGAGAGAGTGGCCAGCAATTCCTGGTGCGATGGCTCGGATACAGCCCTGAACATGACCTCTGGCTACCTCGGTCCAAACTGCTGGAAACCGAAGCATTGGCAACTTACAAAGCTGACAACAACTGATTCACACACACACCTCACCACATCTCATTTGGGAACAATTTTTCCTTTTTTTTCAAGAGGGTATAGGTGAGTGTAAGATAATTCTCTACTTATCTTACCATTTCCTTCTCTTCCAGACACCTTACACATTCATATGATTTCAAATACACGCGATCACATGCCTTCTTGTTGACCTCGCAATTCATGTCTTAGATAGCCCTCAGTTTCTTACAATCATAACAAATTCCTATTTATCTTGCTGTGTTCCCCTAAGTGACAGAAACACCAGAGTGTTTCCGTTACAGATGGTGGGGTGTGTTTTTTTCTTTCTAATTCACTTTTATTTTCATTCTCTTAGTAACATTCCACCACTGCGAGCAACTGCTCGCAGGGTGTAAATGTAATTAGTTTTATTTACTATATAATAGAATTTAGTTACAAAATTAGTGGTATGACCAGTTGAAACCAGTCTTTTGGGGGCAACCAAACCGAATAGAACCAGTTCTATTCAGTTCAGTTGTGGTCCATCAAATGTGGGCTGTGGTTTGGACTGGTTGCAGTCTCCAGTTGCCCTCTTGGGGGTCAAAAAACCAGACCGAACTGGACCTTAAAACACTAGTGGGTACGATTGCATTCCTCCACATGATATTGTTTATGCTTTTGATTGCAATATATTCACACACCTCAGTCATTGTCCCCAACGAGCTGAGGTATGCACTCTCGTTTACTCTAGTCTCTCTTTAACTTACTACCACCAATGTATATAGCTTTTATTAGGTAGTATCTAATCTAGTCGTTGTCCCCAATGAGCTGAGCTTTTATTATACACCTCCCTCCAATCCATTTTACATAAATGGTTACCGCATCCAGTGCCAAGTTCAATACAACTAAAACGGAAATAATCCCAATTGGCTCACATGACTACCGTGAAAACTTATACAACACACACATACTTAATCCCAACTGTCCACCCCTACCAGCAAACCTCTGAATTGCAAAAGATGGCACTGCAATAAGAATCCTAGGTGCCTGGCTAGGAAATAATGTAGATGAAAATACCATCTGGTCCCCAATCCTAGAAAAGATTGACGAATGTTTAGGAAGATGGGAAAAAAACCACCCATTGGTTGATGGGAGAAAAACTATAATACAATGGACAATTGGCAGCATGACCCAATACATTACAAAAGCACAAGGCATGCCAAAAATTATTGAACAAAAACTTGAATGGAAAATCAAAGCTTTTATCTGGGATGGTGAAGGAAAACCTCCCATCAGCATTGAGACAATGTATGCTCCTATAGACAAAGGAGGGAAACAAGTCCTCAATTTAGCACAGTGCAATGATGCCATAGAACTCACCTGGCTATCTGATCTCCTAGCTCCGACAGCTAAACACCCACCTTGGGCCTTTTTTGCACATGCCCTGTTTAACCACTTTGCACAGAAATCTCCCATTGTCCGTGAAGAAGCAAGGGTTAATGTTTTTGCACAAACCTGGACACCACAAATCTGCAGCTTGCCCCAGTCACTCCAACGAATCACCAAAGCTGCAAGAAAATACAACCTAAACCTTGAAGCCCTATCCTATGCAAGTGATACACTAGATGCATTCCCTGTTTGGTTTCACATTGGAGCTGATGAGATAATAAGTAAACAAAACAATACCCATGCTGCCAACTGCCTTCGCACACATCATAAAGTTACAACAGTGGGACAGCTACAAAAAATTGCCAACCGTGATATGTTTAGTCATGCAGACTCACAATTCTGCAACTGTCCAAAATGCATTGAAGATGGGATACACCTTGGATGTGCTCACCCCAATAACTGCTGGAAACATGCCATACAAATTCTAAATCACCTCCACCCAAAATGGAACCTGGACTACCCTCTGAATAGAGATGCCTTGGCTCCACCTGAAAACCCCTCTCCCGACCTGCTAACAGAAGCAATCAAGGAAAAATCTGAGCTTACATTCTTTGCATACTCAACCTCATGTGGCCCCTATGAAGACAGCTTCCGTATCTTCTCTTTACCACCTCCAATGCACCCAATGCCAGCATATCCAATAGCCCCCCCCCAGGTTATTGCTCCTGACCCCCAACAACCTGCTTCTCTCCTTATCTCAGCAGGTTGCAGCCATATAAACCAAGATGGCAACTATGAAAATGGTGGAGGTTTCCTCCTACAAATGCCAGATAAATATCAAGGCTCCATCAAAATGCCAGAAAACATGACATCCCCAACCTGTGGGGAATTAGGTGCTCTAATATACACTCTCCAATCAACCCCTCCACATCTCCCACTAAAAAGATACATACAGCAAAAAACAATCCTATCAGAGATTACAATTAACCTTGCAAGAAATGAGGACTCTGATTGGGCACACACCAACAACAAGAACCTTTACAAATCCCTTGTCTCCAACCTCTGCCAATGATCAGCCCCAACCAAGCTCCAACAATGGTCTACGCATCAGGAAACCAAGGAGAAAATGATAATATTAGACTATGCTGTACAATATCTGATAAGCTAAATCTTTGGTATAACATGTCCAATTCTTGTACACCCTCTGCTAATGAAAGATATAGCACAGTAGAGTTGGCCAATTCCATCAGATCTGCCAGACTGATGGATTTGATCATTGACTGGCATTTATCTACATATAGGTCAAACCTTGTAATTGGAACACAAGAAGAAAGGAAAATAGTACCATTTTTGTCCCTTTTCATTCCATTTTTATGAGATATACTTTGTTGTTGTTTAGAAGTTGACTTAGTAAAGTTGTTGAATTGTTGCCTTATAAATATAATTAACTTAATATTTGTTCATTTGTTTGTCTCATTTCACACAATCTTACATGCTGACTCACACACCCATGTTTATTTGTGGCTGAGGTCATGATCAGTTTTTTGCATTTTGTTGGCCTCAAGGGGTTGTGGCTGTGCAGACTCTGTTTTTTGAAACATCCTGAATCTTATACTCTGACAACAAACCAGCCATATAAAAATGTTGAGTTCAGCTACTGGCAATGTTAGCATTCTATTATCTGTGCACTAGTAGCATTTTGAGTTGTTTGGGTATATTTGACTATATAATCCAATTCTGGCAGGTGGACTACAATTAGCTACAAGACTGATGGAATATTCTCATAGCTTTTCAGCTCTGCAACATAATTGCAAAACAATTATCATGCTTGTCCAATGCTGTCTCAGACTTGTATCAGATGGCCCAAAACTCCAATACTGCTTTAACATTGCAATGTTAGCTCTGGTAGTAAATTACTTGTAGTATAAAGATAAAAGTATTTAATTGTATCTCATTATATAACATTTTGATGACTATTTGTCACTATTGACTGGAAATACCAGCATCTCCACAGTTTCCTGATGACAATGACCCCAGCAGATGGGAAAGCAACTGCCCAACACCTTGCAAAAGCTGCACTTGAGAAGCCACAATGCGATGAAATTGACATTAGTACTGACCATAAATGGACCTTGGCAGGGATGAAACTAAATGTTCCACCAAAAAAAAAAAAAAAAATTTCAATCTCCATTTCAAGAGATTGTCACGCTCAACACCTGGTCGCCACAAATACTCTATCCTATACACTAGCGGTTGTCTGTACCTGTAAATTGCCAGGAGGCTTCTCATATAGTTAGATTTCATCTGTATCAATTTTCTTTTAGAAATTTCAATCCATAAAAACTATCCAGACACTGTTTTTTCCAAATCAGGACCTTCAAAACTAAAATTCCTCAACGATGTGGCTCTCTTCTGCGAAATAAAATTTATACACTGTTTGATAGTTACAGTAACTACTTATCCCGAGAATACTGAGTGCTAAAGTGGAAGGGAAGTGGTAGAAATATCGACTGTTCAAACACCTACCTGTGTTCAAACCCAGCACCAGGGATAGTACCCTGGCTAGTCAAGTAAAAGACATGGATCAATATTCCAGAGAACCCTCCATAATTCTGGTCAAATGTTCTCTGCCATCAGACCCGGCAATATCACCAATGCCGGGAGCCAGATCCAGGACACGCCTCTGGGGAAGAGTACCCTCAACGAGCATTTCTATATCACTCGAAGTGTATCTATTTCCGTGAGGAAAGAACATGTGGAGGAAATACTGACTTACCCAACAGCCTTCAATCCACGGGGAACACCTAGACCGTCAAGGAAGCGGGCGATGGCTTCGTACAAGTGAGCCCCGATTTCCCTGTCCGGTATACTAGTCACGGATGGATCGGATACAGTTGTGGAGTTGAAAATTGCCAAGGCTTGACGGTGGCGGTCAGGCGATGAAGGTGCAGTGAATTGGAATACTAGTCGGGAGGACGTATAAGCACCATGAACAGTATGGCAAAGCGGACAGCCAGACGATTACCTGCAGGACCGGTTAAGGCAACACTTGACCCTCATGAGAATGGATTGCCGGATATCGAAATAGATCGCCTACCTAATACCATGGGGGATAATGGGCAGATCAGTAACATATCCGGGGTGTCGGTATTTCGGGCCTTTCTTATTGAGTCCCGAAATCTAAGTTATCCAAGAAGCATTATGTAAAAATAATTTATAAATCTCTTGAAAATGACATACAGGATAGCTCATGCCATGACAGAGATGAACGCCAGCATTTCCAAAGCCAATTCCAGCAAAAGAGGATGCAAGTCTGAATCATTGTTTGAATTGAATCATGAATTTGTTTTTCGACTAAAATACGCACAACATCTGCCTTCTTGCTTCCAAATCATCAGGATTTTTTGCGACACGGGGAAGATATTCCACAGTAGTACGAAGCGCCCATAAGGAAAAGATATCCGCGACTGGGTTACTTCCTTGGTATGCCGGCCTTAAGATGGGGTTGGCGGGGCGAGGTATTCGTGTTGTATATCTAACACCACATGTGAGATCTCATAGAAGCTTCCAAATTATCACTTACGGGATCGCGGTGTAGCTTTCCATGCTGTGGAATAAGACGTCAAGACCTGCGCTGATGTGGACCGCGGTCGGGCAAGACTCCGTATTGTGAGTATCCTACATGCCATATATTAAAAGCCTGTTTCAATTGGAGCAAGACTTACCACAATGCCTAAAACGGGCTTCATCGCACGGTTTGCAATCCCGGTTTTGAAAGCACGCGAAGTAATATCAAGGATAGCTGTTCCGGTCGTTTCAGAACCAGTTCCCGCAGTCGTGGGCACTGCAATTAAAGGGCGAAGGGCCTGAGAGATGGGCAAGCCCTTCCCTATTGGAGCGTTGACAAAATCCATGAGATCTGCGTCTTTGTACACAGAGAATCTAACCAAAATGATAAGCTGAAGATGAGAATGAGAATGAATGGTTTCCACAAATTGGCAGCCTTGGCCGTATCAATCACACTCCCACCGCCTACCCTGATAATAGCTGAATATTTTGGATAAATCAGCGAGAACTGGGGGAACATACGCCAAGAAATGACTGAAGTCATGTTTCCTAGCCCATGCAATGGCTTGACGCCAGCTGTCTTCTGTGGGTTCTGCGACGACCTGATCAAAAACTTCGAACGGAAGATCTGACTGTGACTCAAGGGCAGCGAGTGCCTAAGCATAATATATGGGCTTCAACTCTGGAGATACGACTGTCATCTTACAGTTTTCATAGGACGCAGGTTGGCCACGTTGGGGTCAGTGAACACTGCGACCTGCGATACAGAGCACAGGAAAGTTTGAAGAATATGTACACGTTGGAGTTTACCCATACCTTGCGAGCTTTCATGTTCTTCAAGTCCATCCCCACTTCAGCAGTCACGCCATCGCCGAACCTCAAGTTGGATGCAGCGACCTTGTATCATGCAACAATAGTAAACAGTGTAGTTCGACTTTCGCACCTCAAAGGCGTATTCTTTCTCCACTACGTTCACTGGTGTTGCGAATGTTCTCAACTGGTTGAGAGCCTGCATGTGACCACCGTGCGGGTGGGACGCCGAATGACCACCACCATGACAAGGACAAGTAGAATGCTGAGATGCATTGATTAGACGGAAAATAGCACTTCTTGAGACGGCCGACATGACAGATGCTGGTTAAGATAAAGCGGAAGAGTGGGGTTTTTCCATCCCACAATCACGGAACGTATAGGTTCCGGCCCGGGAGCTGGACTGATGGTAGTCGCGATATGGGTCGGTTTCAATAAACGTAGGCTAGCTACAGTTTCAATACTCTTTAGCAATCCAAAGTAAGCCGACTAGAGTATGCTCACTAACAGAACTCCAACAAAGTGCATGGGCGTCAAAAGGGTACACAAGGCGCAGCGGTTAGCGTGTTCTGCATCAATCATTTAGGTATTATGATCCCACAAATATAGCCATCATTTGTCCGATTCCCTTCGAATTTGTCGGTTCCACTCAAGTCGCTCTTTGCTTTCATGAGGCTTGCCACAATTTCATCTGCGATACTATGGTTGGCGCCAATCAGCACTTCCGCTTTAATAGTGTCCTTCACACAGGTCAGCCGTCGTCCAACGAATCACGGAAAACGCGCAGGAAACAACGCTGCAGACCTTCAAGTTACTGTGGCTCCTACAGCTGGGACTACCGGACTTGACTTGAAGTGCGTTCAGTTTGTTCCTGTGATATTGACAGATTATTTCACAATGTTTTCGAAGTACCGTACACGACATGATTTACATGGCCAACGTGAGTTTCTTGATTCTGGAATTATGCCACGAGGCTGTAGCACCTTTGTTCAGATTACTGTTGGAGGCATAAGTTTGTACCTTGATTCTGTTCAGAGACCACCTTTTTAACACCCGCACAGACTACACTATACAGCTAGACACAGGGTCATCGGACCTCTGGATTAAAGGCCAAATCACACCCTTGCCGAATGCTCAACAAACAGTTCGTATCTATTGCACTGTTTGGATTCACTACTTACTGAATAACTTAGTCAATGACTCACAATCTTTCTGTACGACACTTATTCTCGTCCACATCTAGACATTATTTTTTCACCTCTATCTTGCCTCTATCCAGTATGCAATTGGCTGGGTCTATGGTCATGTGGCCTATGCGCCTGTTCAATTTGCTGGGTCGGTCGCTGTTTTAGACCTCCATAACTCCAGCGCTCACCCTCCGCAGTCTGTCCATCCCTAAGCAAGCCCTGCTCGATGTATCTAAAGGCCAGAACCCGGCGCTGAGTTATGACGGATCCGGAATAGCTGGTCTTGGTTTTACTTCTCTTTCTACCATCGACGCGATAGTGAATTCCTCAAGCGAATCAACCGGTCGAAGTCTTCTATATAATTTGTTTGATGCTAATCCGAGAGAGCCAAACTTCCTTGCTTTCTCGTTCCAGCGGAGCACCGAGGTTGGCGGTGAAATACAGGGTAGCTTCTCCATTGGTTTGAATTTGCACTCTTTTAAAGACGGAAATCTACTAACGTGTCACAGGCGAGTACGACCCTCAGTATGCGGCAGTTGCGAACAATACGGCTATCAATACATGGCCGATTAACTCGCCGAAGAGATGGAATGTTCTCCTTGATGCTGTCATCGTTGGTGACCGAATTGTTACGCCTACTACTACCGTTGTCGGCGCACCTAACAACAAAGCAGTAGTTTTGCTGGACAGTGGCTCGTCCTTTACGTACGTCCTAGATCCTGGCTGAGTGTGAAATTTTCTCTTATCCTTCTATCAGTTACGCTCCTAAGGAGATCTGCGCTGCTATCTATAGCAATGTGACCGGTGCCCAGTACGACGAGAGTCTAGGGCAGTGGGTGGTGCCATGCGACTATGAAATTGACATGGCACTTCAGATTGGGTGGGTTGCCTTCTTTCCTAACTTCGAACATGTTCTGATAAGATCTATGTAGCGGACAAGTCCTCCCTTTACATCCTCTCGATGTGACACCTACAAGTCTTACTGATTCCACGACATGCGTTGGTTCTTTTATCCCGCAGACCGTTTCGGTTGGTACTGGAGAATTGTATGTCTAGTCTGTCTCCCGATATCTCATCCTTACTCCCGCCTGTGCAGTGACTGGCTCATCGGCGACAATTTCCTCCGTTCACTCTACTCCATCTACGACTTCGGAGACTTTGACACGTCAGGGAAGATGGGCAACCCCTACATGAAATTACTATCCATCATTAACCCAGACGAGGCGTCGGTTGATTTCCACAAGGCTCGCGGTGGCCAGCCAAAGATCAATATCACTTACCAGGGTCTCACCGGCGTGTCTATAGAGCCATCCTTCAGCATTTCCCAGGACATATCAGCCTCACTGGAAAGAATTGGGAAATATATCCCTGCAATGCTTGGAGTAGTTGCCCTCAATGCGCTGGTCCTGTTGATTCTAGTTGTTGCGGGCGTCATAGTCTATTGTCAAAGGCAAAGACGGCGACGTGTTCCTGCAAGAACACCCCGGGGAAGGATGAGCCCTATGCCGATGAATCCCAGACATAGTTATCTTCCTGGCGTTCTTCCGCCACCCGAGCAGTCACACACATACCAACCAGTATCAATGGCACTGACTGAAGACACATTTGTACCCCCGTCACCTGCATTCCACAAGTTCGATGAGCAGCCAACCGACAGGCCAAAATCCATTGCTTAGTTTTGGCCATTTTTGTGTTTCTGTCCTTGTAGTTCAGGTCAACCTGAAAGACTGCTAATAACCAACGTTTGATACCCTAGTACCCATCGAGACAGACATACTTACCTCCATCTCGTTATAGATACTCTATCGCTCTTGAATTAGGGTAGTCGTAGATCTCCTGGCGAGTAGGAAGCTTCGAATAATTTTACTATTCACAACGATCATAGGGTCTTCTCATACTGTGTAAGGCGAGGCCTTGTGTGCTGTTCAGGGGTGGGTATGAATTCGTCTGTCGAAACTGCCCTTATCTCCTTTGCCAAATCCTTCCAACGTCTCAGCTCAACTTGGTAAGTCTTTTCCTTATTGTTCGAAACATCAGTGACGGCTTCTATTATAGCCGACGCAAGCTTGGAAGCGTAAAATGTCCTATGTTTTGCGGCTTTATTGGATTCGGTTTTTCCCACTTGCTGCGACGAGAAAAACTGGTCGACACCCAGATAGTCGATTATACGCAAACATTGTCGCACGTTTGCACGACTGTGGCTGGCCAACGCAGTTCGCATCAGTGAAGATAACGTCTCTGCAGTGGGAACCAAATTTCTCCCAGGAGCTCTTTTGTCAAGCCTGGGGGTATCCGACACTGCTCCATCCATGAAGTCGTGAGAGTGATAGCCCGTCATCAAGTCAAATGTTCGTGTTGCAGTCCGCAAATCTCCATCCCGCCAGCAGGCTGTCAGGACAAGGTTGAATGTGCTCAGGGCAGGCCGAATTTTCGGACCACTGTGGCCCGTGATTTCCTGTCGCAACATCCATTCCAAAGTCTCAAGGCAATAACGCGCCGAACCCGAATCCTCCAAAGACAAGCGTGCTTTAAGCACCTCTTCCATATGTGCTCGATCCAGTATAGAAGGTCCACCTGAAGCTTCTGGCCGCTTCTTTACCTGTTGAAAGAAATGGTCACAGAGGTGATGTTTTTGACTGTTATTGCAAAGGAGAAGTATCGCGGCGAATGATTGAGGTGCAAGAGGGATGGTCCCAGTCAGAGGCGGTTCGTCGGGTGCGGTAAGGCCGAAGTAATCACGTACAATCTGAAAGGCAAAGATCTGGTCTGCAAGGCGCCCGCGGGAGAGCGCGGACACAGCAGAGGTTACTATAAACGCATCTACTTGAAACCCAGGGGACTTTTGGGAAGCCTTTTGCATCTGAGTCCATAGAAGTCTCGCATCAGCAGCATTTTTAAGGCGATCTTGGTTACTGAATGCGGATAACGCTTGGAACATGGCTGTATAAACGAATTGGTTGGGTGCTAATGACCCGTCCGAGTCCATGGCATAATAAACATCGAAAACCTCCTGGTGAAGTCCTGTAGCTCCAAGAATCTTGATGTACGCCGCGAGGGGGTTGACAGAGAGCTCCAAGTTATCTTTATCATGTTTTTTGATGGAGTTTACGTGACGCTGGAAAGAATCATACAACGAATGCGCATTCGCAAGTTGTTTGGTATGGCCTGACCAATTTTCGATGCGAGACAGTCCCATGAACATGGTTTGAAAAGTTCTTGTGGTTGGGCTAAATCCACGACGCTTCATCTGAAAAAAATCCATGAATTGATTGACCAATAAAGATCCATGATCGCTGAAGCAACGACACGTACATCGGTGAAAAGTTGATAACCCAATTTGAAACGTTTCGCCTTCATACATTCCCAGATCAGAGTGTTCCAAACAGGCGTATTCTGAGCATCCAAAGGGGCATTTTTCAGCATAGACACGGCACTATCAATCTGTCCTGCGTCACACAGCTTCTTCAGCCTGGTTGAGAGTACGTGTGGTTCGA
Organism: Tricholoma matsutake; assembly: GCA_026075535.2. Lineage (NCBI taxonomy): Eukaryota > Fungi > Basidiomycota > Agaricomycetes > Agaricales > Tricholomataceae > Tricholoma > Tricholoma matsutake. The sequence continues at coordinate 5,567,399 of AP026543.1, read as the reverse complement.
GGAGGTGAATTTCATGTCTGAGTTTCTCTGCATGAGAAGGGTTGAAATGCCGAGAACGGTGGACAGATTCGCGGGATGAATTCCTGGGTGAGGACCCTTGTTTTGTTTGTGTCCGGGAAGGGGCAGGCTCTTGAGGAGGTGCAGAGGTCGATGGAGGATAGTGAGTCTCTCGTCGAATATAAAGAGGGAACTGTGGCCGCTCATAGTCCTCTGTAACTTGACTACGAAATGGTCGTGCGGTAGCTGCTGACCTCGTTTTCAAAAAGGCGGGGGCTGGGCTGCAGGCTACGCTGGGGATGGAACCATGCGCGCAGGGGAAAAGCAGATGCAATAAATCCAACTGTTTCTGAGGATGGGTAGACTTTAAATTGCGAAACATTCAATTTGTATTAAAGTTCGCGAAGCAAAGAGTGTGACGATATCACAAGTTATAATGATATAGTCATATAACCTGTCACTACGCGACGTGACTCAGCTGTAGCTACAACATAGTTTTAAAGCACAGTCTAGTTGCAATTGCTGCCAGATTACAACACTTTTTTCTTATTTATTGTAAGATCGATCCTCCGTCCAATGAGTGCCAACACAAACACACCAAAGAACGCAATCGACACAACGAAAGGTTTTTGAAGGTGAGCAGCAAACGGTACTTTGTATGACACCTGCGAGGGAGACTGATAAGTGAAAGATTCGAGATGACATTTACTGAAATCTCACGAAGATGCTCTGAGCATGCATGATCGTCAGATCCTTGTATTGAAAAATAAGTGCGGGACGGCCAATTGAATCAAGGTAAGTGATGTGCGTAGTCGTCCAATTTGCGGCTGCTGGGAAGGGCGGAGAACTTTCAACATCACTGTAGGGGCATCGGCGAAGGGTTAGCTTACTCTAAAGTTTTTTTAAAGCATGAAAAACTCACGTTGCACCTTCTGGCAAGATGATCTTGACTTCAGCGTCGTTTACAACAGTCCCAGGGATTGGGATCATGATAGGAATTTCAACGATATATTTGCCTGTTGTTTTATCCCAACCAGCTGAATCTCCCAAGGGAGCATCCCATCCAAGTGTGAAGCTGTAATTCCATCCACCCAGTAAAGGGTAGCGCGGACGCAATTCAAGAACGCTGTACCGGTTGATATGTGAGCCTTTAGGGACGGCAGGCGCAACTCGGAGGTGAGATGTAGAGACGTTGCCGATAAGGTCGTAATAGTAGGTGTTTCTAATGCCAGCAGGGAGATGCAGAGTTAATGAGGGCAACGTGTGGGGTGTACTACGCTGATAAAACGCGTTGTGTTGGTGATCCAGCCGGGAAAAATGACCTTTGAGCCTAGATTTGAGGTAAGTTGGGGGCGATACCCAGTTTCCTAGCTACTTACGCGGGCCCTGCATTGTGAAGATGGATGTTATCGTCAATGTTTAGATTGGCACCCCAGTGGCTAATCTCAGCTGAACGCCTCAGCTTTGCCACCTCTAAGACAGGTTGATCATGGTAATAATGAACAGCGACGCGTTGCTGGTGCTTGGAAATGAAGTTCTCGTCTGTTGAAGATGGTATTCTGTTAAACGGCCCATAAGTTACGGTTGCGCCCGACTTCGTCGCTACGTTGTCTTGTATAAAGTCTTGAAGGTTTTCCGGAGTTGTAAAGGAAATCACGCGAGGTGTATGTGCCCTACAAGTAAGGTATTGACACAGAAGAGTTGATATTTGATAATGAGACATACTTGAGCTTCGTGCGCTGAGCATATGTATAATATGGACTCAGAACAAGTAGGTCGGTCTCGTACTTGAGCGCCTGATCATCTGCCTGCGATGCTTGCTCTGGCCATGGAGTTGTGGCGTGCGTCTGAACAGTTTCGAGGACGATATTCAAGGTTGAGTTAGCCGCAAGAGCCTTTGGGAGTTCTACATCCAGCAAGTGATAATTTCTGAACGTGGAATAAGATAGGATGTTATTTCTTCAATTGTGCGTGGACGTACTTAATCGTGCCAAAACCGTGTTCAGAGACACTCAGAGCAGACTGTTGGCCTTTGATTTTGGCTTCAAGCCATGTTGTTTTCTGTCTCTCTTCTGAACCGAGAGCGATGGTGTACACCTTAGAGCCGGCATCGATGGCTTTGATGGCATAGGTCGTTGTGACGTGGACAACTGATCCTCCAAGGTCCACGGTCCGTACAATGGCAGTATTTTCGAATGGTGTACTTGGAGACGCGAAAGATGGGGCCAGAAGACTGAAGAAGAGGAGAGGGAACGTGTGCCAAAGTTTTATGGCCATGGCTAGGTCCTGTGAAGCCTTGCGTGATTTGTAATTGTTATACTATACGAAAGACTTAGGACATGCCTAGCCTCGACGGACCCGAAAATACTATTATTGCCCATGTCTCAACGTCTTCCCCCTTCTCATTCCGCCTTGCCATTTTCCTCTGCACATTACCCTACTATCCCTGGCGCTGGGTTTGAACACGTGTAGGTGTTTGAACAGTGGATATTTCTACCTCTTCCTGTCCGCTTTAGACCTCGGTATTCTCGGGATGAGCATCTAAACAATATATAAATTTTATTTTGCAGAGGAGAGCCGCATCGTTCAGGAATTTCAGTTTTGAACATCCAGATTTGCATTGATTTGAAAAAAAATAGTGTCTGGACGGTTTTATGGATTGCAATTTCTAAAAAAAAATTGATACAAATGAAGTCTACCCATATTAGAAGCCTCCTGGCAATTTAAAGGTACAGACAACCACTATAGCATACAAGATAAAGCATTTGCGGCGACCATGCGTTAAACGTGACAATCTCTCGAAGCGGAGATTGAACCCATTTTTCATCTTTTGCCTTGTAGTCCTGACGTCTATGCAGGGTTGATAGCACGACCCGATGACCCTTTTCGAAAGGAAATTCGTCAGATGGACATCAGCAGAAAGTGCTTGGGAAATCTTAGCCCTCAGCATGTTGTCCTGTGCCTCCATGATGTCCATTCGTAAATGCTCAATCACCTCCAATGCACAAATGTCATCTACGACACCTTCAGAAGACTGAATAAGAGGAGGGATCACGTGGGGGCTCTGGCCCATTCTTAGTTGAAAGGGCGAAAATCCTGTTGAACCGTTAATGGTATTCATCATATCGAAACGCACCCGAGGGAGGGCCCTCCACCACCCACACTGATTTCACTCCACATGGAAATGTAGACATTGGTTGATAGTCTTGTTAGATCTTTCACTCGCTCCATCCGTTTGTGGATGATATGCTGAAGACATTTTTAGTTTGACCCCCGTGATTTTGTGCAATGCTTCCCAAAAATTTGAGATAAACAGTTTGTCCCAATCCAAAATGATTTCCTTCAGCAACCTGTTTTCACAATACCATTCATTGAAGAAAATAACTGCCATGTCCTCAGCAGTGATATTCGTCCACGTAGCAACAATTCAGATGTTGCTGTTCAACCTGTCCATGAATGTAACAATGCAATTGCATCCATCATCCTCAGGCAAGGGCCCGATGAAGTCTATCGCAACAGAGTCACCGCATTGGTCTGGTATCGGTAAGGGGTGCAAGGGCCCCATCAGCCTTTTTGTTGTAGGCTTGTTCCATTGACAATCAGCACAACCTGGCATGTAGGTGAGTTCCAAATCTTGCCACATGTTTGGCCAGTAGAATGAATCCCATAGTGAGCCATATGATTTCATGAATCCAAAGTGTCCTAGAACATCATGAGCAAGGTGAAAAAGCAACTCACACATGGATGTGTTTCTCAGGATAATTAATTGGTCTCCCACATAAAGCAAACCTTCCTCCTTCCAAACACCATGCAGTAGGGATGCTGCCTCCAGCAATCTTGCACTCCAAGGGTCTTCTGCATATCTGTTCCTTATGCTGTCCAGCATTTTGGAGTCCATTGAGATTGTCAAGGTAGGTACCAATACTAATTTATCTGTGGGTGATGTCATTGGGTCAGCCAGTACCTTAGCACATTTGAAGCAGTCGTTGGCAACCCCCATGATGACGGCGACTGGCTCGCAGTTGTCAGGAGGATAGGGAATTGATGTTTCCAAGTTGAGTTTGAACGATGTATGCGACAAGGCGTCCACCACCCAATTGTCGTCTCCCTTGATGTACACAATTTTACAATCATACTGAGACATAAACTCCATCCAATGAGCCTGGCACCGGCTTAGGTCCCTCTGGCAGTCAAAATTCTCTAAGGTCTTATGATCAGTAAAAATTGTGAAAGGTACCCCAATAAGGTCTGCACGCCATTTTTGAAGTGCACAAATGATCGCCAGCATTTCCTTTTCATGCACTGGGTAATTCAACTCAGCCCCCTTGAATGTCATTGAGTCAAAAGCAACTGGTCATGTGTTTTCCCAATTTTCCCCAAAGGATAGGACCACCCCCAACTGATAATTGCTAGCGTCTGTAGTCACAAAAATTTTGTGCGCTGGCATCAGTGCGAAATCAATAGTAGTCAGGCATTCCCTGCTGACCACCGCCTTTTTGATGCAGTCAAATGCAGTCTGGTACTTCTCCTCCCATTCCAGGAAGTTTTCATTGCATTCCTTTGTAGTTAGACCTGTCAGGATCTGCATGTGTTCAGTAATATGTGGCAAAAACACTGAGACATATCGAACAAGGCCCAAAAACTGCCATACTTCCTTGGCATTTTGTGGCTGCAGCCACTTCGTAATACAATCTGTCTTTGTTGAGTCCACCTCGATTCCCTGCATGGACACATGGTGTCCTAGAAAGTCGATTTCCATTTGAAATAATTGTGTTTTCCAAGGGTTGCAGTATAGCCCCGTGGCACATAATGCTTTCAGGATGGTCCGCACATTTTCTTGATGTTCTGCAAGTGTTGACGACCAAATCACAATGTCATCTAGGTAGATGTGACAAATCTTTCCAATCCATTCCTGCAATGTGGTTGACACGTGCCATTGGTGGATAGCAGGTGCATTTTTCAAACCCATTGGCATAACCAACCACTCAAACAGTCCAAATGGTGTGGAAACAGCGGTCAAGCCGATATGATCAGGTTCCATGGGTGTCTGAAAAAAGCTATTTGTCATGTCAATGGTTCCCCATATTTTACCTTTTGTGCAATCGTTCAATATGTCATCAATGTGTGGCAAAGGGTGTGAGTCCATGATCATGTTCTTGTTAAGTTGTCTGTAGTTGTTAACCCACCTCGGCAGCATGGACACATCTGCCTTTGGAATTATGAATGCAGGTGATGCATGTGGTGAGGAAGAAGCCCTGATCCTCCCCATGTCCAGGTGTTGCTGAATCAATGTCTTCCATGCTTCTCTGAACTTCTGCGGACAAGCATAGGTATGAGTCTTGATGGTCTGTTCTGCACTTTTCAGCTTGATCTTAGCAGTCACATCCCGGGGAAGTTTGTCAACATGAGGAAGGGGTTGAAAAACATCAGCAAATTCCGTCAAGGTATTACGTTCGATCTCCTGTATCATTTGTTTGAAGTTCAACAACTCGATCTGGTCTTTGATCATCCCCGCCACATTTATAGGTGTAACTACTTCTGGGACCATCTTCCCTTCTGCCAAACGTCGCTTGCAAACTTTTACCAGTTCCAGCAACATCAATTTTTTGTTTGACTTAGTTCAAGCAATGGTAACTTGCGGTGAAATCCATTTTTTCTGTGCTTTTGGTGCAGGAGGTTGTAGCAGATTGTAGCCAGTACATTTATCAATTGCATTTCTACTTTCAAAGTCTGCTACAATATGGTTTACGGTGAGAAATGGCAGTCCAAATAGAATAGGTACACATAAGTTCAGAGTAATTACAGCTTTAACAGTCTTGGATGTCCATGCAGAATCAACAGAGGTAAGGAGCAATTTTAACATATTCATACAGTTGGCTTTTGGACAACAAAGAGTTGTTCAGCACGACAGAGATCGCTAAGGGCTTGTGCAAACAAAAACGATGAATTCCTAATTTCTCAACCAACACATTATCGATGAGGACAACATGTGTACCAGAGTCCAGCATACTATTCACTGTCACCGGTTCATCAGCTCCTGGTCCGATTAAGGTGCATGACCAGCATAGGTGGGGCACCATCAGCGGACTCACCTCCTCATCAGATTCAGAACTGGCACCCAATACAGACGAAGGCATCACTGCCCCAGCCATGAAGGAATTATCGTTCTCATCCAACTCCTCAATTTGCGATGTACTCCCCATTACTGCTCCAACTGGCTTGCTTCCCACAGGCACACTTGATTGTTTCTTTTGGCTTAGCAGCCCCTCTTCAGTAACTTCTTTGTAGTTTCGACTGTCTGGAAAATCATTGGGACAATCTGATGCCCGATGACTTTGGTAACCACGGCGGCATTTCAAACATCCTTGGTGTTTGAAGAGCAATGAGTGTTCGTTTCCATCAGGCGCTGCAGCCTTCTGCTAGACGATCCACTTGCAGCGCCAGTAGTAGACAACAATGAACCCCATGGCTTGTAGCCTCCAACGGTGTTAGCATTCTGTGCAGGGTTTGCAAGTGCTTGCCTCTTTGGCCCATGCTGAAGGTCCTCTGCTGCTTCTAGATACCGCTTTGTGTTGTTAGCGCATTCCTCTGCTAGTTTTTGGACCTCAGAAATCCAACATGCCAACCTCACTTCATCCATTTGTTGCGGCATCATCTTTGTCACCTTATCCATAATTTCTTTGATATTCTGGTTCTTGCAACGACTCCGCAAGTCAGCATCCAAAAGGCTGTCCAATTGTAGACAGAGATTGGCATCCAAGAAATAGTACTTGGTATTTCATAGCACAATATTCAAGTGTCGGATATCATTAATCCATGTAGGGAAGGAATCAGAAGTTTTCAATCGAGCATTTTGAATTTTTGCATGCAGTTCATCGTCCCACCCATCAGGTAAGAATTCTTTTTGCATTTCTTTCATGAAGTTTGCGAAAGTCATCTCTGCAAGTCTATCGCCATGTGTTGCAACCCAGTCACTCACATGCATATCCTTTAGTCCAGGTAAAATTGCAGCAACTTGTTCCTCCAACATTATCTTTTTATTAGCCCTGAAAAAATCTGTGCACACCATCTCCCATTCGCACATTACCATAGGAGACAGCACTCCAGGTGTCAAAAGTGGGATCCTCTTCGGTTCTGTGTGAATACATTCCAATGCAGTGCTAGGAGACATTTTATCTGCAGGTATCAAAAAACAGCTGTGTATATGTGAGGAAGAAAAATCAGAGTCACTTTCAGAACTTTTGGAGCTTTTGTTGGAGCTATCAGAGTTGTCAGAAGGTTCAGGCATATGCACACGAGGGTTTTCTTGCAGGGTCGAAGAACTGCTGGCTGTATGTGCGTTTGCAGCAACAGCAGATGATTCACCACCTATATGCACATTTGGTGGCACTTCAGGTGCCTCGGCTCACAATTCCAGATCATCACCACCAGGTGGTGACTCAGAACATCTATCGGATGGCGTCAGCAGCAGCAAAGATGGTGACGATGGGCCCTGCTGGGTGTTCAGAGCGGCTAGCGCTTGTTTGCGCGTGATCAGCAGCTTGGACAGCGCAGTCTAAAGACCTGTTCGACAATGGCTAGTTCTGCTTCAGCAATCAACGATATCAGCAAACCTCATCTTTGTGAAGTTTAAAAAAAAGTGTAAGTATGCGTGTAGGAGAACACATACTTCACTGAGACCAGAATCTAAACAGGCAAAGCAGATGGTTTTATGAAAGAGAAATAGAGCTCTATCGTAAGACGATGATGATGGTAAGAGTAAGAGTCTGTCTGTCCGTACAGCTGAGGATATAGTCTGAGGCTGATAGTAAATAAGTGTAAATAAGAGTAACGTCATTACAATATAGTTGAACAAACCAATTACATACCCATCTTTTCTGATTAATTTTTGGTGACCTGTGAGCTGAGGAAATTGTGCTGAGTTAACTGCCACCCAGGCACTGATGCCACATGTTATCTGCCATGTTATCTGCCCTCTCTCTTCAATGCTCTCCCCTGCCCTCAATCCTTCTCATCTTTCAGCTTTTATCATAGTATTACATTAACAACAGCCTGAAATTTGTGCTCAGTTGTTTGCAGAATATTTGATGCTCTAAGATTTCCATGGTTGTAGTTTTAAGTTTTTGGACATATTGCAGACATATTCTACCAAGTGCTGAAGAACTGCACAGTAGCTTAACTCTCTTCAATCACAGTAGACTACAATGTGCCGAATACAGTGTCCTGAGCAAGAAGAAGAGGTCCTGACTCCTAGAGCCCATAATAAATTATAATTGCTGGAGGACACTGGCAGAGCTTAAAAACTGAGTCAAGAGGTGTCCGATCCACCAATCGTGGCCATAGCTCCCATGCGGGGGTGGTACCCCCAAAAAAGGAAGTTAATGTAAGCAAGGCAAGTGAAAGCGAGATGGCTCAGCAAGGTCAGCATCTTAGACAGCTTCTGCAATAAACCTTCATCTCGACATTTGGATGCATATCTGCAAACACGTCAATGTCAACATCTCCTTCTCAACATGGAAACCTCATAGTGCTCCATATCAACCACATTCCTTCTTAACTGTCTCTATATTATCAAGTGTTCTCTCTCTGGCTACAAATTCCACTTCCTCTTGCCATATCCCTTCATCCTTTCTTCCAAACCCAACTACTTTTGCCCAAATGTCCATTGGAAGTACAACATGCACTGACATCTCCAGGAGCAACATCCTTCTTGGGAAAACAATGTGGCCACAGGAGCGAGTGAGCTCAACAAATTCTGTGAAAAGATCACAATAACCAGTAAGGAGGAGAATAGGCTAAAGATACCAGAAAGTAAACAAGGTTGGTCCACAGCCATATACACCGATGTGTATGATTTATGTCATCTGAACCACCTCCCATCTATATATGATGGTCGAGCAGATTCCCTGCAAATACCAAAACAAACATCTTTTGTGCCTTCTCTTGAGCCACTTCCTCCAATTTCTCTTCTGATCTTACCTAGATTTAATTACACTTCAGGTATGCAGAAAATGTCTGCTTATAGCAGTACAGATGTATTTTCCTAAATTACTTATCATATATAATCTTTCATTTCAAACTTCAGGTTGCACTGCACTGTCAGTCGGAGCGGTGTTCATGACAAAGCACAACTGGGGATTTCCAGGACATGGTATGTCAGCGGCATGGACCATTGCCATCAAATATGAATCTGATGGCCACGATCGGTGGATCTGACACCTCTTGAACCAAGTCTTTATCACGATGACCATGACTGGCTCCACCTTATTCAGTTCAGAACTCTCTGTCCCTTTGTACATCCCTTACTACAGCTAATTCCCTAATGCATTACATTTTTTAGTGGAATACAGCTGTGACTTGCTGGAACTTGGCTGAATGTAAGAGAACCCTTTCTCTTACAACACACATTCTACATGACTACACGATCACGTTACCAGATACGTGATCACATAACTATTAACACAGATTCCTTAGATAGACAAACTATTTGTAATAGTAGACTAACCCCCCTTCAATCGATACCACATTCCTCACAACTGATTCATCCTGAGTGTTGGGAGAATACACTCCCTTCCACTTTTTTTTTGTGATGAGCATGTTTTGTTTCAAGTACACAGAGGGCAGCAAGATCAATCCAGGCACACGATCCTGCAAATTCCCCTGCACATCACCCCCGTGTTAACCCCGTTCCTGTTGTCACCCGGGACTTCTGAGATAGTTCACGCCATGCCACGTCCACTGCAACTACCAACACCAGATAGACCACATCATCAATTAATTGCATCACCGCAGATCACGCATACAGTCACAACCCCCTAGATATAAACTCTGTTTTTGCTGCGTGATAAGAGGACCCCAGCCCAACCCTTGTATCACAACCTGTCTCAAAAATCCTCCACCCATATCCCTCTCACCACCCATAGCAGGGCGCGTGAACAACCAGAAACACCTGTCTCAAGTCCTCTCACAACACCACCCAGTTCTCCAACTGCCCCATCGACACCTTTCTTGCTCCCACCAATTCTCGCCTATAAGGGCAACCTAAGCCTCTAGCAAAGGGAAATCCGAAGTTAAAATTATGCTACATAATACAGGGATTGGGGGTGCACCTAGCAAAGGGAAATCCAAAGAGAAAACTCTAAGGATCCCCTTGCTGATGCCCAGTATATGTGAAGACGACAAAAATCAAATATAACCTAAAAATAGAAAAAGGCGGAGATAGGTGGATCAAGGCCGCCGAATGACATCATACCAAGGGGTATGTGTCGGAAGGGGTACTCCGCCTCTAAATATAAAAGTGTCAACATGTACAAACATGATAGCAAGGGAAAATTAGTAATAAAATCCGGAAAAATCATAGAAAATGAAGAATAGAAGGAAATGAGGTGGGGAAAAATATAGGACGAACATAAAAAATAGGAAAAACACACAGGGCACCCCCCTAGTCCCCTTACATCGCCCAGCACCAGAATATCACCTCAACCCTGCCACTTGACTCCTCGGACTCAGACTCAGACACAAGACCTGCAATGGACAACACTCCGTACATGCCAGCCATTGTTAGCGGTGGAAAAGGAAACCACCCCCCTGTTTTGTCCACAGGACGCATCACAATTGCTGCCATACAAATCTTTGAAAACACCTGTAGACACTTTTTTCAAAACAAGAAGATTGCTGAAGATGAGCGTGTCATTAATATCATCTACAATTTTGAAGGCTCCTCCATACAGTCTTGGGTCAATACACACCATGACCGTCTTCTCCTCCTCATGTTCCCAGCATTTATGTTAGAATTCAAGAAGTTCTTACCAAATTGGCAGGACGACTTGGTGGTGACACAGATCTCGATGCAAGGCAATCAGCCTTTCCTCTCTTGGACGGAGACCATGCATGAGGTGAACTTGGAGCTAGAAATCACCAGATCCGACTACCACATCAAAGAAGATAAGCTTCGAGCTCACTTTGTTCCACGACTATCCCCTATGCTTAAGGGATCATATGACTCAAACAACACCCACAGCACCCTTGACAACATCGCAGAACTCAAAGCTTGGATACAGCAGGTGCATCTGCTAGATGTTGAAAATCAGAGCAAGCGCAACAAGTGGCTCAAGATCGCCCAAGCCGCCGGGCACACAAATGCAAAGTCTGCGAGGGCGCCAGGTACCAGTGCCAGCAGCAGCAGTGCCCCTGGAGCAGGAGGATCTACACAACCAGTGCTCGCAAACATGACTAATACAATCCAAGGATTCATGGCTAAGCTCACTCAGCCTGAGCATGATCTTCTGAAAGCTCACCATGGCTGCTTCCATTGCAATTTTGAAGCATGCAGTACAAAGCTGCCATGTGTGATTGCGGTGATCAGAAGAAGGATTAAAGATCTTGTGACACTGAGCATCTTGGAGAAATTAGACACGACGTATAAAACACGTTTTGCAGACCATTTCCTGGCTGATATCCCACACGCGAGAGACTTGCCGACCAATGTATATCACCACATCGAAGTTAAAGCTGGGACACCAATCTCTGTAGGCCACATGTATTCCTGTCCAAGAAAATATAGGGATGGATGGAAGACATTGATAGAGCAGCACTCTAAGGTGGGAAGGATTAGGCCATCATCCTCACCATATGTGTCACCCTCTTTCATCATTCCTAAGGTGGACAGTGCTGTACTCTGGAGATGGGTAAATGATTATAGAAAACTGAACAAGATTACAATCCCTGATAATTATCCCCTTCCATGAATTGACAACATATTAGCAGACTGCGCAAAGGGAAAAATATGGGGGAAAATTGACATGATGAATTCCTTTTTCCAAACGTTAGTACACCCGGACCACATCAAATATACTGTGACACTCACACCATTCGGCCTATGGGAATGGGTCATCATGCCCATGGGTTTGAGAAATTTGCCTGTGATGTACCAACGACGCGTAACATTAGCGTTCAGTGAACTAATCAGGAGAATATGCCATGTCTACTTAGATGACATCATTATTTGGTCTTCAAGCCTGGCTGAACATAAGACAAACATTGCAGCAGTATTAGAGGCACTACGCAAGGCACAACTTTTCTGTTCCACAAAGAAATCAGTGCTGTTCATGATGGAAATTGATTTTCTTGGACATCACATCTCGGCAGACGGGATTGAGGCAGATGGAGAGAAAATAAAACAAATATTGGATTGGCAGGTGCCGCAGTCTGCTAAACAAGTGTGGCAATTCTTAGGCCTCATGAGATATATAAGCGCCTTCTTGCCAGCGCTAGCAGAGCACATGGCAGTGCTCACTCCATTGACAAAGAAAGAGTGTAACAAATTTTTTCTTCTATGGACTGAGGAGCATCAGTGCGCATTCAAATCGATCAAAGGATTGGTCCTTAGCCGAGATTGCTTAACAACGATTGATCACCACACACCGGGCAAGAACAAGATTTTTGTAATGTGCAACGCGAGTAAAAAGAGAATGGGTGCAGTACTCGCTTTCGGAAAAGACTGGGAGAGTGCAAGACCAGTCACTTTTGAAAGCAGGCAGTTAAAGGGCCCAGAGTTGCATTACCCAGTGCACAAACAAGAAATGCTGAGCATTATGCAGGCATTAGCAAAGTGGAGAGTAGACTTGTTGGGTACTCACATCAACATTTACACAGATCACAAAACTATCGAGAATGTCGATGGACAAAGAGATTTGTTGCTTTGTCAAGTATGCTGAATGGAGTACCTGTCACAATACGAGTATTTGATTACCTACATCAAGGGTGAAGACAATACAGTTCCAGATGTGCTCTCGAGGCTGCCAGAAGAGGTTGAGCGCATGACAGCAGTCAATGCAGTTTTCGATATTGAGTCCAGTCCAAAATTATTCGGAAGAATAAGGAAAGGATACAACAAAGATAGCTGGTGTGCAGGTATCTTAAAAGACTTGAAACAAAAGGTGACGGACTTGAAGATGGGTTTCGTGTTGAAAAATGGTCTACTGTTTGTTGGAAACCAGATAATCATCCTGAAGTACAAAGATGTACAAGAACAGTTATTTTGACTTGCACACAATCATCTAGGCCACTTTGGAGGTGATAAATCATATATGACACTCAAAAACGACTTCTATTGGCCAAACATGAGGAGAGACCTCATGACAGCATACATCCCAGGCTGTGGTGCATGCCAACGCAACAAGTCAGCTACAGGTAGAGTGCTGGGACCACTACATCCCCTGCCTATCCCTGATAAGTGATTCAATTCCATGGCAATCAATTTCATGGGACCTCTCCCCGTTGACGGTGGTTTTGATGCAATTGTTACCATGACAGATAGGTTGGGAGCAGACTTCCAAATTGCACCTTGCAAGATGGACATGACCACCGAGGAGTTCGCAAAGCTATTTTTTGATGTCTGGTACTGCGAAAATGGTTGCCCAGTGGAGGTGATCAGCGATCACAACAAATTGTTTGTATCAAAGTTTTGGAAGGCGTTGATGAAATTGGCTGGAGTCAAGCACAAGATGTCAAGTGCATATCATCTGGAAACGGATGGGTCCTCGGAGAGGTTGAACAAAACAGTGGTGCAGTGCCTAAGATACCACGTTGAGAGAAATCAAAGTGGGTGGGCAAAAGCCTTGCGAAAAGTTCGTTTCAACATCATGAACACGGTAAACACATCCACACAAGTCTCCTCATTCATGCTTAAGACCAGATGGTCTCCATGAATATTACTACCGTTGGTAGCAACCTCGGAGGAGGAAGAACGGTGGGAAGAGGACGAGGAAAGATGTGCAAGAGAACTGATTGAGAGAATAAACGAGGAAGTCAACAGCGCTAAGGATTGCCTGCTGGCAGCAAAAATCTCACAGGCTCACCACGCAAATAAGGACTGGGGAAACGACCCAGAATTCATAGTGGGAGAGAAGTTAATGATGAAGACAGCACACCAAAGATGAGAGTACATGCAGAAGTGTAGCGGAAGGGTGGCCAAATTCATGCCGAGATGGGATGGGCCATACAAGGTGTTAGAAGTGTTCCCACAGATGTCGACATACAGACTGGACTTACCCCCGCCGACGTCTCGATTCACTACTTTCCACATGTCCCAACTCAAACGACATGTCAAGAATGACAATGAACTTTTCCCAGGAAGATGAATGGAAAGACCAGGGCCTATTGTAACACCAGAGGGAACAACAGAGTATTTCGTGGAGAGCATCTTGGATGAAAGGCCATGAGGGCACAGAAAGCAGTACCTCATCTGATGGAGAGGATATGGACCAGAAGTGGATTTATGGCAGCCGAGGTCAGAAATGTTGGAAACAGAGGCACTCAAGGTTTGGGAAGTGAGGGCGCGATAAGATGGAGTTTTTTGAAATGTGAGAGAGTGTAAGAGAACCCTTTCTCTTACAACACACATTCTACGCGACTACACGATCACATTACCAGATATGTGATCACATGACTATTAACACAGATTCCTTAGATAGACAAACTATTTGTAATAGTAGACTAACCCCCCTTCAATTGATACCACATTCCTCACAACTGATTCATCCTGAGTGTTGGGAGAATACACTCCCTTCCACTGAAACTGCTGAAACTAACCCTTAGTAGGTGAGTAAAAAATGGAGGGAAGCTTTCACTATTCTGAGTGCAACTATAGGTAGATTTACCAACATTTTACTAACAGTTCCATGTATCTACACAAGCAAGAAGGCTCTCAAGTCAAAAGTATGCTATTTTTAATTCTTTCACACAATTTGTGCCTGTTTACAGTACATATTGGACAGAAAACCATCACTATTACCATCTCAGAGTGACACTTACTATCATTGGGTAGGTGTTTGAACAAATTTTGAAAACATGTCTTGGAAATGTGGGTCCTGATGACTACTATTGAAATGACTTGCAGCGGGACCATGCAGAGCTCAGTCAATAGATTTCCATGCTTGTATGGACTTGAAACGAGCACATAAAGAACTACAAACAAGTAAACAAACATTGTAACTAATCGGTAAGTTCCAAAGTCACACTGTCACGACTATGTAGTTTGAAGTACTTAGTCCAACAACTACTGGTCTTCGGCTTTCTCTACAGTATATATATGTTTCATACCTAGACTTTTGGGTAGTAAAAACATGAGTATAGCCAACTGTGTAATTGGCAGCGCGATACCAGTTTGAGGGTATACCAAAAAGTAGGCTTTTGAACAGTTTCAGTCACATCAGTCACAGTTCCTGGCATGCCAAATTCAATCTCAGCTCTGCAGTTATGATTCTCTGCTATCATTATGTGCGACTACACATTTCAATCTCCGCTTTAAGGGATTGTCACGCTCAACACATGGTGGCCACAAATGTTCTATCCTGTTCACTATTGTGGTTGACTGTACCTGTAAATTGCTAGGAGGCTTCTCATATAGGTAGACTTCATTTATATGAGTTTTGTTTTAGAAATTTCAATTTATAAAAACCGGTCAGACACTGTTCTTTCCAAATCAAGGCAAATCTGGACATTCAAAATTGAAATTCCTCAACGATGCAGCTCTCTTCTGCAAAATGAAGTTCATACATTGTTTGATAGTTACAGTAACTGCTCATCCCAAGAATACCAAGGGCTGAAGTGGACAGAAGGTGGTAGAAATATCAACTGTTCAAACACCTACCCGTGTTCAAACCCAGCGCTAGGGATAGTAACTATACTCAGATCAATTACAGTGCATTTGGCTAAGAAATGTATCTAAGAAGTCAAAGAAGATGTGAAGGGTAGATAGACGCTGCCTTGAGTGAGGCGATTTGAAGGGGTCGGTAGCGAAGGTGGAAATAAAGTGTTTTGAGTCAAAAGTTGCTGTAACAATGTTACATATTTACACTTATTTACTACTTGGATTGCATCCTCGGACAGATACAGATGACAGGGAGATCATCTTTCTTTCTTACCATCATCACATTCATCATCATCGATAGAGATCTCACTTATAAAATCACCTCTCTTGCCTGCTTAGCTTTAGTCTGACTCTAGTGAAGTGCGTGCTCCTAACACAGCGTGTGCTTACACATTTTTTTAAGCTTCACTCAATGAGGTTCGCTGTTCTACTGATGTTTTTCTTGCACTCTCACTGTCTCACCGTAGCCTTACTAAGGCATACTGTTTACGGGTCAAAAGACCTAGCTGTTCAAACTGCCGATCACATGCAAGCAAGTGCTCGGTGCTCACAACACCCATCAGGGCCCGCTGTCCCCTTCGTTACCCTCACTGACATCACCTGACAGATGGTCACAGTCCCCGCCTGCCATTGATGATGAGAATAATCTGGGAGAAGGCTCAAACAATCCTGCTGGGCCTGTGATCATGCATACATCCACTCCACCACCTGTGAACATGCATACATCCACTCCCCCACTTGCGGAATCTGACTCTGATGATTCCTCATCTTCCTACAACAACTCATTGCATATACTGATTACGAAAATGGCAGCTATAGGATCTGCTGAATGCCTTCATGCTGAACCAAGACGCATCCCACTGCTTACTGCTGGCATTGTAACACTGATGGTTATGTGTCAATGGGAGATGGCTTGCGTCGATTTCTTCAGGGCTAACAAGAAGATCTTGGAGACAGAACATGTCACAGCTGTTTTACCTGGACTGAAAGATATGCAGGCTCATGATTGGGTCACCACGCACAGAGATCAACTTGCTGATCTGGAGTTTGCAGATTTTATTAAGGAACTGCAAAGAGAATTCCTGCCTGATGGCTGGGATGATGAGCTGCATGCGAAGATTTGCAATTCTCACCTGAAATCTTCTGATTCTTTCACCAACTGGGTGAACGACATTCGCCATCTTAACATTGTCCTTCGGAACACAGAATACTACTTCTCAGATGTTGCTCTCCATCTCCAGCTTGACAGCCTCTTAGATGCCGACCTACAAAACCACTGCAAAAATTGCAATATAAAGGATGTTGTGGATAAAACGACGAGGGACACTCCTGCAAAGACAGAGGAGGCTCGGCTTTCTTGCTGGATTGCTGAGGTTTGGAAACTGGCTGAAGAATGTGCAAATGATACAAAACACTATTTGGAGGCAGCAGAGGATCTACAATGGATGCCAAAGAGGCAAGCCCTGGCTAATCCCTCGTGAAAGTCAAACACTGTTGGCAGCTACAAACCACGAGGTTCTGCCAATTCAGCTACGCCACAAGCTTCATCTGCATCTACCTCACATAAACCTCCTCGCCTGACCGATGATGAGTGCTCATTGCTTTTCAAGCATCAAGGCTGCTTAAAGTGTTGACGTGGTTATCAGAACCACCGTGCAACAGATTGCCCTAATGGGTTCCTGGA
Source organism: Tricholoma matsutake (assembly GCA_026075535.2). Classification (NCBI taxonomy): domain Eukaryota; kingdom Fungi; phylum Basidiomycota; class Agaricomycetes; order Agaricales; family Tricholomataceae; genus Tricholoma; species Tricholoma matsutake. The sequence continues at coordinate 5,550,066 of AP026543.1, read as the reverse complement.
CAGACACAACTATAAGGAGATTACAGAAGAAGAACTGCTTGCTCAGAAATGACAGGGCAACGTGCCAACAGGCAGCAGACCTGTAGGAGTGGTGGCGGGCGCCACAGCTCACATTGAGGAGTTGGGGGAGGATGAAAACTCGTTTGTCGTGGGCGCAGTGATGCCTTCTGCAGTGCTGGGCTTGGGCTCTGAGACAGAGGAAGAGGTAAGCCCTCTAACTGTTCCACATCTGCACTGGCCGTGCTCGTTGTTGGGACCCAGAACTGACAAAGCAGTTACAGTGAACAGTATGCTCGACTGTGGTGCACATGACATTCTCATCGACGAGGTGTTTGTCAAGAAGCTGGGATTGCACCATTTCCACCTTCATGATCCATTACCGATTTCTGTGGCTCTCAATAACTCAACTTCATCTGAAAGCTACTTGTATGAATATGTCAAAATTGCACCTTACACGCCAAACTCAGCATGGATTTCTCAAACTGTAAAGGCTGTTGTGACTCTGAACTTATGTGTACCGCTATTATTTGGACTGCCCTTCCTTACTGTAAACTGTATCATTACCGATTTCAAAGAGCATACAGCTATTGACAAAAGCACTGGCTATGATTTGGTAAACCCCCCTGCTTCGAAAAAGCATGTAAAAAGTGTCAACCCAAAGCTTGTCATAGCGAACACTAAGAAGAACAAAAAGCTTATGCTGGCTGAGCTAGTTGAGATGTGCAAGAAGCGGCTTGCAGATGGAAAAATGGTGCTGGAAGTGATCAAGCCACTGAACTTGGCAGGAATGATTAAAGAATGCGTGGAGTTCCTTAGTTTTCAGCAAAAAGTTGGAAAGGTTGATAAGCAAATGCTCACTGACTTTGCTGATGTATTCCAACCACTGCCACATGTCAAAAAACTACCCCAGAATGTAACTGCTAAGATCAAACTCAAGGATGCAGAACAAATGATCAAAACACATACATATGCATGTCCCCAAAAATTTTGTGACACGTGGAAAACATTGATCCAGGAACATCTGGATTCAGGCCGTATCAGGCCTTCTTCATCACCACATGCATCCCCCGCTTTCATCATTCCAAAGGCAGATTCATCAGTACTACCTAGGTGGGTCAATGATTACCGACAACTAAACAGAAACACCATTGCAGATTCCCATCCACTGCCAAGGATTGATGACATCTTGAACGACTGTGCCAAGGGTAAAATCTGGGGAACTATTGATATGACCAACAGTTTTTTTCAGACACCTATGGAGCCCTCAGATATTCCCCTGACAGCAGTTTCAACCCCCTTCGGCCTGTTTGAGTGGATGGTTATGCCTATGGGTTTGAAAAATGCTCTGGCAATCCATCAACAATGAGTAACTGCAGCTTTGCACAAGTGGCTTGGCAAAATCTGCCATATCTACTTGGACGACATCATGATCTGGTCGAATATGATTGAGGAGCATTGCAAAAATGTCAGGATCATCTTGACGGTGCTGAGAGAGGCTGGACTGTACTGCAACCCAAAAAAGACTCACCTGTTCCAGCTGGAGATCAATTTTTTAGGACATCACATCTCTGCTTGGGGAATTGAAGCAGACTCTAAGAAGATGGACTGCATATCGCAGTGGCCATGGCCACATTCAGCTAAGGACGTGTGCCAATTCTTGGGACTAGTCTGATATGTGGCCTCTTTTTTGCCTCAGATCACTGAGCATATGCATATTTTAACAGAACTTACATTGAAGGAGTGTAACAAGACCTTTCCAGACTGGGAGAACAGACATGAGTTGGCTTTCACTGCGATCAAGAGAGCAGTTGTCAGCCATGAATGCTTGACGACGATTGACTTCTCGCTGATGCCTCGCCACAAGATTTTCGTGACAACGGATGCCAGTGATTACCAGTCTGGAGCAGTCCTGTCTTTCAGGGAATCATGGGAGACAGCACGGCCGGTCGCCTTCGATTCAATGATGTTCAAGGGAGCAGAACTAAATTACCCAGTGCATGAAAAGGAAATGTTGGCGATTATCTGGGCGTTACAGAGATGGCCCTCTGATCTAATAGGAGTGCCGTTCATGGTGTATACTGACCATAAAACACTGGAGAATTTTGATGGCCAACGAGATTTGAGCAGACGCCAGGCTAGGTGGATGGAATTCATGTCTCAATATGACTGCAATTTTATTTACGTTACAGGCAAAGAAAATTGCGTGGCAGATGCATTGTTGCGCACATCCTTCGAGGCAGAGGAAGCAGCCTCAGGTCCATATCCCCCCAACAATGGTGATTTGGTGGCCATGGTCTTGGGGACAGATACGACTTCTTTCATGTGCGCCCATGTAATGACAGGGCCAGAGACGTTACCCTTGCCCGCACAGCCAATTGCTGCAACACTCATGGTATCTGTGGATGAGGAGCTTCTGAATGCCATCTGATCAGGCTATGCAGAGGACGGCTGGTGCGCTCGGCTCCTCGGTGCACCCTTCTTACCACATGGAGTGAAGAAAGTCGATGGGCTTCTGTACGTGGGGGACCAACTAATTGTCCCAAGGAAGTCATTGGTGCGTGAGTCATTGTTCCACCTGGCTCACAATGTCCTAGGACACTTTGGATTTATGAAATCATATGGATCTCTGCGGGACTCCTTTTACTGGCCGAATATGCGACATGATCTTTAACTAGCTTATGTGCCAAGCTGTATGGATTGCCAGAGGAACAAGCCGACAACCAAGAAACCTGTGGGGCCCTTGCATCCACTTCCCATCCCGGATCAGCATGGGGACTCCATGGCAATAGACTTCATTGGACCATTACCAGAGGATGAAGGGTACGATTGCATTGTAACTTTTACTGACAGGTTAAACAGTGACGTTTGAATTGTGGCAATGCATACAAACATCACTGCTGAAGAATTTGCAGTTCTATTTTTCGACGAGTGGTACTGCGAGAATGGGCTTCCCCTCGAGATCATGTCGGACCATGATAAGCTGTTCATGTCAAAATTCTGGGAAGCTCTGCACAAAATTACGGGCATAAAACTGAAGATGTCATCTGCATATCACTCTCAATCGGATGACGCAAGTGAACAATCCAACAAAACAATAAACCAATGACTACATTACCATGTAGAATGCAACCAGCTAGGATGGAAAAGGGCGCTGCATTGGGTACATTTCGACATCATGAATACCATCAATGGATCGACAGGATTCTCCCCATTTCACCTATGGATGGGACATAGCCCCTGTGTGATTCCACCCCTCATAAAGTCATTGGATGGAGAAGTTGCAGACATATGAGTGGTCAATGTAATCGAGAGGCTGCAACAGGATGTCAAGGAGGCGCAGGATAACATGCTTTGCGCTAAGATTTCTCAAGCACTCTCTGCTGATCAACATCGCTCTAACAATTTTCCTTTTAGTAAAGGTGGTCGTGTGGTGCTATCTACATTACACAGGCACCATGACTATAAAGCAAAGGGAGAGAAACAGGTCACAAAATTTATGCCATGATACGATGGGCCTTACTTAGTTACAGACATAGCGCCCGAGGTTTTGATGATCACAGTGGACATGCCGAACAACCCAAACACATTCCCAACATTCCACACTTCCCAGGCACTTCCTTTCATGGAGAACGACAAAGAACTTTTCCCTTCTCGGGAACTAAAGTGCCCGGATCCGGTTGTCATCAAAGGTGAGGACAAGTACTACGTTGACCAGATCCTGGAGGAACAAAAGCGCGGAAGGGGATCACAATACCTGGTGAGGTGGCATGGCTATGGACCTGAAGAAGATCGTTGGCTACCTGGTCATGAGCTGCAAGACTGCGAGGCGCTAGACATCTGGTTGGCATGGAAAGATTCAAGTTGCAGTATGTAGCTTCTATTTTCATCTGCCGACCCATAGCTTTTGGTTTTTCATGCACCCATGCTCATGCCTTTTTTTTGCTTACCTTTCATGCTGTTGAAAGAGATTTTTTAATTTTTCAGGGGGGGGAGGGTGTAACGATGTTACATATTTACACTTATTTACTACTCGGATTGCATCCTCGGACAGATACAGATGACAGGGAGATCATCTTTCTTTCTTACCATCATCACATTCATCATCATCGATAGAGATCTCGCTTATAAAATCACCTCTTTTGCCTGCTTAGCTTTAGTCTGACTCTAGTGAAGTGTGTGCTCCTAACACAGCGTGCGCTTACAGTTGCCAGTCGACAGCCCCAAAATTTAAATAAATAATTTGTCGCTGTCGACATGCCATTGCTACATCCATTGCACTCATTTTCACACTGGAGGCATTTTCCAGCTCATGTTGTGATGACATGAGTTCATCTCATGTCTTCGGCAGATCATCTAGCAATGATGTGCATATCTCCAGTAGACAGCCACATTACACTGATCTGGCCACAAGGCTTCGAGACAACTGACATAAGCCATTGCCCAAAAAAGGTGTTTTATTGGCAAAGATTGCATACAATTTCTGTGCTGGTAATAATAATTTGTAATCATTTGACAGTGCAGAATATCATCTCATCAGGTGATCTTAGTTGCATTGTGTCAAGACTCATTTAGTCAGGTGACTGTATGGATCTGAAGCCTCATGCATGACATTTGTTCTTTGTCTTCTTACATCGACATATCTTCCTCACCTTCTGGTCAATAGGTCCTCTTTACTATCCCAGCTATGCCACCATCAAGGTCTTCTGGACACAAGAGACCCCAAGCATCTGAATCAACTGCATCAAAGCATCTGTGGGCAAAGGGCTTTGTTCCTGGGGAAGGGCTTTGTTCCTGGGGAAGGGGAGAGGAGTGTGAAAGAAGATATTCATCATCTGAAGAAGATAGATATACCTGATGATGCCAGTCAAATTAAAGTGCGTGTTTCTTTGACTATTCTGATTTTATCCTGAACTCTGACATGGTACAACCCAGCTTGCCCTTGAGATGCACCTTCATGTCTTAATGGGTGCTGTAACCAACACATCAGTTCCTGAGGCCCCTGATAATCATACCTTAAACACCTTTTCACAATGTTTCACCTCTGCTGGTGAAATAAATGCTTCGCTCAAAGGCAATACCCACAATACCCAGTTTCAAGCAACAGATAAAGCGGCACTTGATGCAATCATAGAGCTTCGCAGGCAATGCAATGTGGTGCCAGACTCAAATATCACCCTCAATATTGCTCACATCCAGAGCATGATCTTCAATTGATCTTTTCAAAGGTTCACTCATTTGGTCTACCAGCATGGTGCCCCGATCTTCTTGGTGGCACACACACTTTGTTGTATAATGGAGCCCTTGAGTCAATCGCTATCTGGACTTTTGAGCAGGCTGCTACTACATTTGCTTATCAACATCTTGCTCCAAATCTTGCTTACCTCCAGAATAGACCTGTCCTCGAGAAATTATATTGCAATTTCATGTGGGGTTATATGAAGAAGCTTGCAGCAAAGGAGGCAAAAGAGAAGGGCAGTGTCCGTCAAGGTGTTGAGGAGAACAAAGCATACAAGAACTGCCAATTGGTACCGTTTTCAAGTTGTTTTTATCTTTCAGACTTGAATCACTAAATTTCACTCTAGCTTACTCTCAAGCGCTGCACTTATCTGAAGGACCATGGCTGGAACCAGCATATCAGGCTTCTAGCTGGTTCATATGAGTGCACGTCTGATGATGAGAGGAACCCTGATGGTGGTTTCTTCATTATGAGGAAGCAAGCACGCAATCCCCACATCACTGACTTTCTGCACCACATCGACAATAGCTGCAAAGCAGGGAACCCTCTTTTCTGCGGGAGCAGGAGGCATGAGGAACCTTGCATCCCACATCCTGAGAATCTCGAGAGCTGAATTTCCACCCGTGTACCTGTGGATTGTCCTTTGGATTGGTTTGATCCTGCCTTTTTCAACGCGATGTCGCTCAGGAATTGTGCTCGCTATCCCACGGCCCCAATTGCACTTCCTCTGAAGAGTGATTATCTTTCAACTGACTCTGATCCTGATTGGAAGGACATGCCCCAACGTGCTTTCATGAAGAAGTATGGGAACCGTGTTCGGGCTTTGTATAAGCTTCCGACAGCCACAGAATTGGTGGCCCTTGAAGATGGCGAGGAGGAGGAGGAGGAGGAGAACAAGCAGGGTGAGCAGGAGCAGATGCAAGCTTAAATGGCCTGGGGCCCATCACATCTTGTTGCAACTCACAACTTACATGGTAATAGCATATGTCCTGCAGTAGTTATGATTGCTCTTACTCTATGTTAGTATGCCTTTATGAATATGACTATGTTTTATGAACTTTGTAAGTATGTCGTGGCCTAGGCTGATTGGTGACTAGTCAGGTTGATCATGTTTGCATTGACTGATTGGCCACAACTCTTGTAAGTATTGTTCTTTCACATTCATGGCTTGAGGTAGCCTTCAACCGTTGTTTGGGCCCCAGGTAAGCTTTTTTTCTTATTTCTTCATGTTTCTTTTTACTAATCAACTCTATCTTAGGTGTTTTTATGTAACTTATAACAACTCCACCTGAGACACCCCGTGCCCAAACCCCGCACCACAACCACGGGAACGAGACAACAGGAGAACGGCAAGATGACAAACAATGCCAAATGAAGATGGCAACGGCGAGGTATGCAAATGCCAGGGGAACGGATGAAGATGGGCCCAAACAACATCTATCATCATTTGTGCCCTGGGTGAGTTTTTGTCATTTCTTTCTTTTTACTAATCTATTGTATTTTAGGCTATCAACATTTTGTAATGACAGACCCACACCGGGACGGGCCAGGACACCCCATGTCACCGCTGCGAGCCTCTGCCCACAAGGTGTGTAGCAGGGTGACAACAGGCAATGAACAACATTAACGATGATGAGAGCAATTATATTTGTTGCACAGACCAATTCACAAAAGTTCTGTAAAAGTTCCTGTTGTACCTCAGTGCCATTCCACCAGAGTAGAGTGCTGGAATGACAAGAGGAAATATGATGGAGAATAGAATGAGGAGCTCATGAGCTTTTAAGCTTCCATGACTGGCTTCACCAAGATTGGTGGGAGGCCATTGAACCCAAGTAGGAAGCTGAATATCTGAAATGCATGCTCGAATAATAGCCAGCTCTGTAGGTGTAAAGTGAAATGCACCAGCAATAGACACAGGCACTTCTTCATCTTCATCATAGTCATCAGAAGGAAGAGGCACAGCATTTGAACTGGGAGTAGGAGTAGAACTGGAGGTAAAAGTAGAAATGTTTTCATCATCAACATCCATATTGTCCAAATGCTCTGCAAGACCTGAAGTGCTGCTGTGTTGACTTGCACTATCATCTTCAGAGTAATTGGATGAAGTCTCTGCATCTGTGTCATCATCATTAAGTTGAAGGGTTGCCAACAATTTGATTGCAGCCTTAGTTTGACCAATGCCCCACAGAACTCAAAGATGATACTGAAGGATTCCTTCAAGAAAATTGTGCATGAATCCTAGAATGACATATTGAACAGGATCCCAGTAAGGAAGATCATGGAGTGGTGTCCACCATACACCAGTTTCTTTAGTCATAGCTGTTTTAGCCTTGATGGTCACCAGATTGCACCACTCCTGAGCTTGAGTGTGAACTTCAGTTCCATGCTGCAGTTCCCAATGATGGTAATCAAGATCCTCAATGTCATTGTGGTGACATTTACAGAAGGAACAGAATAGCCCAGCAGCATGAGAAACAAATCCAGACACTTTCCAAATGGCTTGCAAATCTGCAAGCAGTGAAATAAGTCGTGCTGCTACTGCAGTGCCCTGTGGGTTGCGATCTGTAGGTAAGACCTTTCCTGGGAGGTCTAAGTCTAAAATCATCTTCTTGATAGGCTCCAGAACATGTGGTATTGTCCAAATGGTTGGGGCATGTGGAGAGGGAGTCATTCCAATAGTAAATGTGTTTTCACAAAGGAATCTGATGGAGATGGGCAAGTTCAAACAGTATAGGATAATGGCACCACATGAAACTACTTTGCCTAAAGATTTGTTAATTTTCATCTACACCCCAAAATTAACAGACATACCTGCAATTTTATTGGTCAAAGGATTAAACCAGTCAATATATAAAGCAAAAACAAGGTGGTAAGGTGATTGAAGAAAAATGTGCAATGAACTCCAGGCAGGGCTGTCATATATATCATGCATCCATCCAGGATTGAACACCCCTTGAGATTTTGCAAAAGTCTGATACAAATGGTCCTCAATTTGAGAATGAAAGAGTAAAAATATGAGCCATGACTCAAATGACTGAGTGGTATAGAGGCATTCAGGGATCCTCTGCAGGCCACCTGAAGTCTCATGTTGTGTGTATAGATTAGTGTTACAAGGCCTGGACTTTGGAGAGCAATGCCAGTTACATTGTGATGGACCACCATTAGGATATTGCTTGAAGCACTTGGGGCAGCAAATGACCCGCTCAATTGTAGGATCTAGCTGACATCGGGAATATACAGTCCGTATATCCAGTGGCATCTTGAGTTCTGTGAGTTCTGAGGTCTTGATATCAGCAGCAGCAAGTGCAAGTTTAATGAGCCTCAGAGTAGTGAGGATGATGAACTTGAACAGGCGCAATAGAATATTGGCAGTATCTCTACTGATTCCAGACTGAAGGGAGAGCCAAGCAACAATGAGACAGCATAGATCAATGACAGGTGTAACAGCTATAATCCAAAGCCTAAATTGTAATTTAGTAAATGTAAAAACAGTGTTTGCATACCTTGTGTAAGATCTACACATTGAGCAGCCTGAGAGTGTGACTCAGCATCAATAATGGTGGACCTCGCTGGAAGTGGATCATCCTGGGGATCATGTTGATCTCAAATTTCATGTTTTCTTTGTATCTGTGAACTGACAAGGCGGCTAGGGACATTTTGGCCATGGGAGTCCAAATATGTCAAGTGAAAACAGACACTACAAGTGCAGACAACTTTGTGAGGCATGGAGAATTGGTGTTGTGGTTATCACTGGCAACAGGAAATCAATGTAATCAACGTGTGAACAAGTTCTGGCATTTTCCACGAGTGACTAATATAATCACGATTTTTGGGGCAATGGCTTACATCAGTTGTCTAACTTGTCTTGGATCAGTGTCATGTGTCTACTGGAGGCCTAGATGATCTGCCGAAGATGAGATGAACATGTCATCACAACATGAGCTGGAAAATGCCTCCGGTGTCATCCATGGTTGGGGAGAGAAATTTTTAGTACTACCACCCCCATGTTGGCGCAGGATTGCGTAAAGGTCTGTCCTCTCGTACCACCGCCGCAGAAACGATTCTCTTCAATTTCCTTGCTCGCTCCGCCGCCTTCCGTTCCTCTAACGTCTTTCCCTCTTTTAATACAACATGTAGCCTGGAATTTGGATGAGTTCGAATTCCGTAATGGCCTCGACCCCTTGGCTCTAATTTGCTTGCGCCTTTCGGGCCTTTAGTAACCCATGATTCGGCTAGGTTATGGTGAGCAATTTCAAAAACCTGCCTGAACCAAATATACATGCCTACAATAAGTTTTGGCTCCGTCAATCGCTTGTACCTAACGGCATGGTCTCTGGCCGTGGCAAGCATATTCATGATTCTCGAACTAGCCCGCTTCTCACTAAATTGCATCTGCAGAATCGCATAGTCGATAGGGTTTCCTGCGATTTGCCTACCAAGCATGTTTAGTTTGCGATGAGAAATCTTGAAGTTAGCAGTGGAATATTTGTGCTGGAACAGAATCAATCAATTAGTATATGTTGCAGAACCATACCACGCACCGATGTCGGCCTAGGCTTGGCTGATTTCTTAATACCTGAAACACCGAGAGTCGGAGTGCGCTTTGAAACCGCCTTCTGGCGACCTGGCGTTGGTACAGATTCAAACAGGCTCTGTGTCCCTTCCTCTGCAGCTTGTTGCTTTCCCGCTTCCAATTCTTCTTTGGCCTCTTTCTCACGAACTGCAGGTACTAACTTTTCCTTGACCCAGTTCAAGGGATTCAGGTAGCTTGCACTGCGAACGTCACTACTAATACGACAATAGTCAGGAGTGGAACATACTGGCGACGAAATTCGAACGGAACTCTGCCTGGATGAAACCGGTGTGTTACGGCGAAAGATGTACGCCAGACTATCATTGAATCTTTGAGTGTCGTGTTAAGAAAAACAAGTGTTTAACACACCATTTCGCAGAGCATTCGAGCTCTGCATTGGTGCGAGTTTTATCGTTGTTACATACTGGTTGTCACTCCCCGTGACAATCTCGTGTATGACACGCATGCCAGTAGTGCCACAGTAACTTTCAATTCAACTTTTGTGCGTACTTGCATCGTAAACAGCAGAATCCGCTGCGCTTGAAGCATTTGGCGCATCTGCAGGCGGCTGCGCAATTCATCGCGCTTTATCGTCTTCCTGTTGGCAATGTTAGGCCAAATATTCAAAGTCTCTCTCCTCCTAATTAATGCCATCGCTGTTTTAAGCGAGGACCGCTTTCTTGCTAGGCGTATGTGTTACACCGTCGACTTTGCACCTCCTGTGTTTGCCTGACTTATTCGATCTTAGTTGGTTGGGTCTCGTCCGGCCAACCGCAGAGCGTCAACGCTAGTTTTCATCCAACATACGACCAGAATGGCTATGGTGTAATTCAAGGGGAGGTCGGGCTAAAGGCCAGGTTAATTGACCTCATCAGCGCCGTGAGGACACTTATGAGGAGTGCGTGATCTTTATTTTTGACATACACCGAGCCAACTAAGTTTGCCCCTCCAGTACCACTAATAGGCTTCAACATTCTTGTCGTCGTATATGAGCTGCTGCTGGGTTAACTCTCAATAAAATACCTTTATGCACCAAGCTTCGTAGTTGCGCACACGGAATCTGAGCTTCCCGCACAGGAACGTAGATTGTTACATGTATCACAGCCCACGAATGTATTATAATGCTATCACTGGTTGTTCAGTTCCACTTGTCGCAGTGGGCTACGCATAGTTAAGTCGTTCATATTCATCGTCGATCCGCTTTATGAAGTCATTCACAGCATGTCCACCCTGTGCGTGCGGGTCAAATTATTAAAAGCATCTCATCTGCATCTTTGCTAATACATACCTCGCACTCTTTCCACGTTCCGTCGTGAATGCACACTTTACGGCCACTAATGAGTACTGTGCAACTTTTTCTGTTGAAATACTTTCGTGAGCTACGACGGTTGTGGCCCAATAAAGATGGCCTCTTACTCGACCCCCAATGTCTGACTCAAAACAACGCTCTCCTTCAACAGCCTTATTCCTTCGGCACCTTGCCCATTTCCATCCAATCCTGCACACTCCTTGGCCTTACTTGTGGCCCAGTCAATCCCCGCTACTCTGCCGCACTTCAGTGTAATATCGGGATTTCCAATCTTGTCGCGGCCCTCGAAATTCTGGCATTGAACAAATTCCCACCAACTTGACGAAGATTCATATTTCGCGACACAAAGCTGCTGCACGTTTCCCGCACATTCCTCGGCCCCATGCATACATCGTACGCCGAAGTCTGGCTCCGAGGGATCAATTCTGGGACACGCGTAAGGTGGGTTGACAACAGGACTAGATGCGGACACACTTCGCCACATAGATCAAAGATAACTCTATCTTCCCTGCAACCTTATCTAAAACTTGATCGAATATGTTCTCACAAAGCAATGCATCTGGGCAACGGCTCATAACCCCAAGCTGAACAGGTACTTTCACAACGGCATGCGTGAGATTTTGCTGATACTGACTCGAATCTTGAAGAACAAGAAGAGATCGCACAGCCAAAGCAGGGACGAAACACAGATACTGAAGCAACCACTTCATGCCAAACAGTAATGGTAAGAAGTCCACTGCTGTCCCTAAATAACCTACGGCGTCAGATCACGTGCCGATATATATGATGGTGCACAGACCACCCAGTTAGTAACTGAGTAGTATAGCAATCAACTGCCTGCTGGAAACGTAGTGTGCAGCCAAAGATGCGCGCAACCGTAAGGAAGGTGGAATGTCACTATCGAGCAACACTATCCCACATTTTACGGGCTTCGGGATCTGACGTAGGGGTGGTGAAGTACTGACAACGAGATCTGAATGCTGAGTAAACCCCAAAAAACAGTGTGAACATCTGTATCAACGCGTCAAACATTTCTGGCTGCATACCTTCAAATGCCCGTTTCCGAACAATTGACTCCACTTTAAGCTCGTTTCGAACTTGAGCACGCTATATATGAAGCTTTAAGAGGTCTGCATTAAATAGCCTTGGTCCATACCTTCACTTCGTTCTCAAACATCTTGGCTTGGTTTTTTCGCTGTTCTGCGGGATCCTCTGTTTGGCCTTCTATAGCGTTCCGCTGATCGGTCAAAGATTGGTCCACGACGTATGCGCAATATTCAACTAATTTTGTGCGACGGGTCCAGTTGCCTATTGTGTTTGAGAAGTTGCGACAACCTACAGCCGCGGAAACTCACCAACAAGCTCCCTCCACACACTTAAGCACGCTTGCTCCTGTACAATCCCGCTGTCTGTGGTATCTCGCAAGCGGTCTTGATCCCGCATGGTTGCGTTTGCTCTGTTTAGTCTCATTGTTATCGTGTCGTCCAGACGTCGATACTCTCTCAAGATCTCTAAAAGTTAATTTCAGCTCACTTGTTCTACTACGATCAAGACACTAACCTTTGAACAACGATAGATCATGGCACGTCGAGGGCGAAACATGTACTACATGTGGATGGACAGGTGCTTGTATTGCCAAACTGCCCAGTTGCGGTTGTTTACCAGGTAGCATAAAAGATGAGATAAGAATTGTATATATTATGTACAGACTCCAAACCAGCCGCGGGATTAAAAATAAATGTTTGCTTATGTAAACTTAGCGCATACTCCGTCATTCCAATCCAAGACAGAGAGGTGGCAGAGGCAGCTGGGTTGAGAGCATCACGGATGACTTGAGAATGGGCTCGCAGTGCCGTGGCAATGTGTTTCCGAAGCTTGTATCCTAGCCAGTGTGTTAATTCATGGAGCATGTGCATATGAACAAGACACACCTGTTTGGGACATATTCATTTTTGTAAGCTCAAACATCCGCAAAATGATCAGGCCCTCCAGGTCATCGCTGGTAGCGGTGTTTCCCCACCATGAGCACTGCTGCTCCCCACTCCAGACAATCTGGGACCCATCTCACGTCGACACTAAGCTTCATCTTGACATCTCCAAGTCTTGAACGACTTGGAGGTCCTTGTCTCAGTTCTCGAGAGTCGAGGGCATGACAGTGTTTTGTTTCCAGTGATGCAGCTGATGGAGAGGGCACGGTGTTTGTGGGGTTTTGCCAGACATCTGAGCTTCACCCTGAATTTATTAGCTCAGGTGTGTAGCACAGTGGGTAAAATATCTACTTGCTTGCCCATAGATTCACGAGCTTCTGATAATACTCCATTTCTTGCATCTTGTGAATCAGCTCTGCTGACAACCAAGTAGACCTGCTCCTCCTCCAACCAGTCCGCAAAGACCCATGCATTGGAGATTTCAACTGGTTTCATACTAGTATGCCAGAATAAACTGGATTGAAAAAAAAACTGAACAAGTACTTTGCTGCTGAATTTGGTCTCGTCTCGTCGGCATAAATCTCAGTTGGTTTATTAGCGGTCACACCTCGATTCCACCCGTTTCTTATGTCCACATTTGTTAATGTCACGGTGTCACAGGTTATTGTTATAATTAAAGGCGCTTACGGTATGTAGCGGTGTGTAAGTATAGAGGGATCACTCTTATTTTTGAGCGCGACATCAAACTTTATATTACGTTGCCGAGTTAGGTGCTGGAGAAGTAACTGTAGACCCTCCCTCCGAGTATTTCTTCCTCAAAACTAGCACCCCGTTTTTCAGCTGTGCAACCTCTCTGACTAGGGCAGAAAATTCTGTCTTCTTCTCCCCGTCCGTCAGATATGGAGTGAAATGATGGATGCAATCTCTCGTAGTTGCATTACCCGTGTTCCCTAGCCATTCGATAAGTAGATTTCGTAGCTCTTCAGCTGATACGGCAATCGGCGCTGCGCCCGGAGCTTGCGCCTTGCGTTTCTTCGGCTTCGGCTGAGAAGTAACAGTTGTTGTGGGCGATGTATTGGCAAGCTCGTCCGCCTTGCGTTTGTTGCCAGACTTTGGAGAATTTATAGCTGTCAGATTGGGACCAGAGGCGCTAACAGGTGGGCTGCCTGCTCGGGCATTCCCTATTGGACTCGTGGCGCGGCTGCCCAAAGGACTATTCCCACGGCTCATGTTATTCGTCTTCGGCTTTGGGGCCTTCGGGCTTGTTGCCCGTTTAGCGACGACAGAATGCCCACCAAGGCTTGGGGATGCTGTGGGTGATGCGGCACGAGATCCAGTAACGGTTTGCCCCGTACGGGAGGGGCTTGTTTGTGATTGCGGTGTCTGGGGATTTATTTGTGGTGCCTGAGAGCTTGACCGTGACTTCACTTGCTGAGGTTGCTGTTGGATGGCAGGCTCGCCGGTGGTCGCAATAATTTCTTCCTCCTCTTCTTCTTCAACCTGTTGGGAAAGTCGTCAAAAAACGAAGTCAAGTTTCACAAATTGTGACTGACCGAACTCGCGTATGGATTCTCTTCCTCATCACTCTCGTACGCCTCATTACCTTCTCTGTTACGAATCAGTTTCTGCATTGCCTTGGCCTGTTTGCTTATGCCAGGAAGTTCTTCATCGTCTGATTCATCAATACCACCTTCACGTTGCTTATTAGCAGTTTTATACTCTCGTTTCAATCGCTCCTGTTAAGTTTGTCAATATCTCTGCAACGGATAAGGTGAACAGACCTGACCTCGATTTCCTTCGCCTCTTCATCCTTGTTCTCTTCGACATCCATAAGTTCTTCGTCATCGGCGAAGTCCTCTTCGTAGACCTGCTCGTCCAGGTCCCCTTCAGCTCCATATTCTTTCTCACGCCTCCGCTTTGAATCACCATCTTCATCCTCATCAAACAAACCTCCAGAGCCACTATCCACCGTTTTGAGTTTCCTTCCACCAGGGGCTAAGCTCTGGCTTGAAGTATGAACAAGAGAGCTTTCGCCAGAAACTGTACGCCCTTCAGCATCAGCTTTGAACATAGCTGCCGTTGCAGCAGAGGGTCCTTTGCCATTTCGACTGGAGAGCCAGGCTTGCGGGTCCCGTTTCTGGTTGAGGGTATACTATACATATGTTTATCATGGCAACTGCAGAAGTAGTGGATAAAGATTCACATACCAACGACTCTACATTCGCCGTGTCTGTTGGTAGATCATGTTTTAATTTCTTTTGGAACTTGTACCACCGATGTGCGGGAACAAACTTGAAGACATCATTGGCGGCAGGCATGAAAAATCCATGCGTTTCAGACTTTGCGACGTCCTCCATCTGTCCTATCCAAAGTTCACTTTGTGTTGATGAGGAGTCCTCCATAACCCAAGGATACCGCTCCTCTCTTCTCAGTTGCCGAACTTCTTCTGGAACATAGAAAACCTGCCTAGTCTTCTTCTGAAATCTCTTCTTCCCGTTCACAGCTGGTGCCTTGCCCTTTCCCTCTTTGCCACCGTTGAAGTTGTCTGTGCTCTGTATTGGACGTCCCTCAGCATCAACCATGACCATCTTTCCGTCCACCCCTATAACTGGCTTTCCATCAGGTCCCAACATAGGTCCAACCGCTTGCGGCGCATCCGTCCCAGTATTATCGTCCCTCCTCAACTCCTTCCTATTCAGCTTGATAGGTGGTGTCCAGCGTGATATATCTGTTGGTTTTCGGGAATCGAATTTCATAACATCGTACTTCCAACCATTTAGTGCAGAGGACATCAGCTTGAATTCCTGGAAAGGACCGTCAGGGAGCTGGAGTCCTTCGTCTACATGCTCTTCTTGCGGAGGTTTGACGCGTGGCACAGCGGATGGTAGTTTGCGAGACAATGGCGTATTGGTCTGGGTCTCTTTCTTCATACCCTTCTTGGGATGAAACAGCATTGACAATGTCGCTTTTGGTGCCATTGGGTGGGCGCAAGCACTATTTCCGCATAGATAGAGTCACGATTCAATATAGCACGGCTGCCAGAGGCGGTCGTTGAGACGCACAATCAGGTCAGAGGGCGGAAGGAAATCCAGCCCACGAGGATTGATGGCTGGAATCACGACGGGGCCTACAACATCAATTAATTTGCACTTATTGTTCAACAACCCCAGAGCTGAACAAGTCACAACTTCAGCAAGGCTTGGGATTTATACTTTAATATGTAAGTACTCCAAAACAAAAAATCCGTTAGCAGCTAGTAGGCCTGCCTTACGATTAGAACGAGCAAGAATTCCCCTTATTGCTACATATTTTGACAAAAAAAATCCGAGTTGTTTCAGGAAGGTTCCATTCTATTAACGTTCCCATTTCGTGAAGTAGGTCCTGCGGATGATCCATTAGTTGGCATAATGACATTTTGCGATGAACCCGGACGTGAGGAGGAGGCGGGAGGTTGCGTCGGCAGCTGCTGGTGTTGCATGGCGACTGATGGGGATGGAGGGTATTGTCCAGAAACAGGCATGGGACCTTGCCCATACACCATTGCATGTGGAGGCTGACCACTAGGGGAAAAGGAAGGTATGCTGCCTTGACGCGTTGCTTCTAGCTCGTGTCGTAATCCTTCAATTTCCCTCGCCATCTCTTGATGGCTTTGCTTTAACTGTGCAACGAAATCGATGGCTGTTGTACTGTATCAGAACAGTTCAGTATCCCAAGGTTATGAGAATCACCTTTGCTCAATATCTCCCATTTACTCGCCTTCATACCGCGGTCAGCAGGCAATTGGTCACGTAATTCATCGAATAGATCTTTCATCTCCTTCCGTCTCTTTCTCTCCGCGAGTTTGTGGGAAACACGAAGTTCCGGTGAACGAGCATAGGGCGCAGTTCCGGATTCCTTTATCTGCTTGCTGACAGTGGTTGGAGAAGCTGATTCGTCTTGACCTGATGAAGGTCCCGATTGGGTGTTCGAATCCGCATTGGATCTCTGACGCGATGGAGGCCGCGATCGTGATCGCAGGACCTTTCTAGGAACATTCGATATCAGGGTGTCTGGCACAGACATTCGTCGGTCTGGTGCAAAATTCATGGCTGGCATCATGCTCATGGAAGTAGTTGGATCAAACGAACGAGACACGCCAGAAGTCGAATTCGGTTCAACGTCTGCTGGCATAGGGGTAGAACCTGATGGGTCTTGTGGGTGTGTCCATGGTGATGAAGGTGTCCGCCCGTGTGGAGAATCCCCTCCAGTAAAGCCCGAGCTGTAGCTGCTCGATACGTTCGAGAGCAACGATGATGTAGAATCCCGTCTGTCATTCATCCACCATTGTGAAGGGCCCCGCGAGTCCACAGAATTTCGGCGATCATTCAAACTCAACTGGGCTATTCTTTGGGTATCAATAGCTGATCCGCGTCGTTTTGAGGCTCGTGTATCTGTATCAATATCCATCACGCTTGGTATACCGGGCCCTGCTAGCTGAGGATCAATTTCTTCCCCAACAGCTGCAAAATTGCTTCGATCCGTGGACATCTTCCTCTTAGTCCCTTGAGGCATGTGTGGTGGGTCCTGTCCAACTGCAATGGAATGCCTTCGCATGCTGTAGTCAAACTGCGGCTGTTCACGAGACGAACGACGACCAAATACAGGTCTCTCACTGTCCAGATTCAGATGGGGGGTTGCACCACCAGATTTTGTGGGCACTATCATTTAGGTAAAGGAAGCTCACTGAGGAACAAAGAGATATATTTTGCGCACCTGAACCATTGGATGTAACATCAGCAGAAAGGTGAATTCCTTCGTGTGATAAAGAAGAGCGATTGTGGTTTGGCTCGATAGATGGCGAACGTAACAAGTTACGAATTTGGGGGCTGTTGTCGGTTATATGAGGAGTGGCATCTCCAAAGACATAGGTAGAAACAGGGCGAGGATCAGATAGATGATTTTTTGGACTGGAGTCGTGATGGGCAGAAGATGAGGCTGAGGAGGCAGAACCGAGGTGGTCAAGTGGAATTTGGCGGTAGTTTGTATTGAGAGTGACACTTGAGTTCATGGGGGCAGCATGCAGAGAAGGATCTGTGATAGAACCCCTGGGGTGAGTTTGAAGATAGACAAGAGGCGCGAGTGGGGGAGGAGAATGACTTGTGTCCTTGTAAGATGAGGCGGTAGTGCTAGAAGCGGTGAGCGGGCCGCTAGCGGACATTTATAAATGAAAAGAGAAAAGGAGGACTGTAAGTCTCTGTAAGTATTATAGAATAGACGACGACGACGACGACGACGACGACTTCGGTAATTTCAAGGTGCGATGATCGACAAATACAGCACGCGTTCCTCAGCAGCAGTCCATCCCCAATCAGTTATATTGAATCTTAATGCTATTGCTTCCATCTCCCTCCCTCTAGCCGCGTTCCTGCTAAAGCTACCCGTTCCGTTGCTGTCACCACAATCGTCCGCTCATACGATCCACCACTGTTCCTAGTCATCCTACCTGTCCGTTCCCTTTTCATGTGCAGCTCCTCTTGCTTGTCCTCTTCAGCCACCAGTTGTCGGATCCAGGGCCCGTAATCCATGTGAATCGCATACTTACCCGTCACCCAAACTGATGGCGGTATCATCTTTTTCAGTCCTTTAGCCATTTGAACTTGATGTTCCACGCGAGCATGGAAGAGCCCACGCGATTGAAGATTATCCTTGACTTCCAATGTCAGCCCTTGTTTGTCTAAAGCTCCACGTGAAAGTCGCATGACTGTCGAGGCAATGTCCCTACGTCGAAATTCAAATCCACTTCCTGCAGCTGGGACTCCATGCAACAATACGGCACGTTCATCGTTAGCGGAGGGCTCAAAGTCGTTGAATTCCTATTAAATAAGGTTAAAAAACATCGTCGCATCGCTGTTGCACGTACTTCCGATCTGTCCAACTCGCTTTGTAATAGCTGACTATCAACAAAAGAAACGAGATCTACATGACTTATCACCGATACACAGGGAGATGGGAACTCGGCATCCGCTGACGAAACGCTGGGGGATGACGGTCCTTTTATTGACCACTTCCAATCCGAGAGATCTTCGATGGAGTACTCCGATTCTGTTTGCCACTTGACTGTGCGTCCGGAAGGAGGGATAGTGCCCCCCGTGGTCGAACATCGCAATTGAAGGCAGTTAATCGTTCGTCTAAGATCTGGCACCGGAAAGTCTTCCAACAGTGCGGAGGAGGAAATCGGAATATCAGTGCATTCACAAGTCGAGTCATATAACTCGAGCAGTGAGTCTCGTTCTACTAAGTATCCTTCCGCAGAACACAGACCCTGGAGGTAGGAGGTGGCAACCGGTGCGGGACAAGCTTGAAAAGTAAGAATCGTTTGCAGTGGAAGATCTAGCGTGGGTACAAGAGATATATCTGCAATGGTATATGAGATTAATTTGCTGGAAGACAAGGATCGTGGCATAGCGAGCTACCGTTACATGTGCAGATGACTGGTCGCTTGCAGTCTTTGATGAAACTAGTGACAGTTGGCCAAAAATTGCTGTCTTCCTTGAACAAGATATCGACCTCTTCCAGCAATATGAGCGACTGCCGAACGGTGGAAACTTCCTCCGTTCCTTGTCCCGATTGATTATCCGTTCTAGAAATGAATCCAAAATCTACAGCTGGAGAGTGACTGTCCTGCGGCCGTTCGTCTGCTGAATCCTTGCCCTTTACAAGAAGCACATCGAAAGCATCGTGACCTTTAGAAGGGTGACTTGTTTCCCCGCCACGGTGTTGCGTCTTGCGCACAAGGTGATTCTTGCCTACATCCCCAATCATATTCTCGATACTTGCCCCATTCCGCTTCCCAATTCCGGGATAAACCTCAAAGACCTCCCATCCGAGTTCGTCCGCACAGGCATATGCGGCTGCGGTTTTACCGACCCCAGATGGGCCTGCTAAGAGTATGGTGTTCGTCAGATGGTGAGGAAATTGCTGCGACGTAGATAAAGCTGGATCAGAGTGAGAATCTAAACGTGACACCGTTTCTTGTTCAATCTCATCATCAGTATTATCCGCTTTGAAAATTTCGTCTTCGAACTCATCACTATGCACGATCCAATCGTCGTCGTCCGAGTCGATCCTGCGTTTCTTTCTCCCGCGACGCTTTTCAACTGCCCGTACAACACGCGGGCGTTTGTTTTTCCTGGCGTCTTTCCCTGCCTTTGCTGTTCCGTGGGTTCTGTGATCCTGCTTGGACGTTACCATTGAGTTTGTGTCGAAGTGCAACTCGAGGGCGCATAACCAGTTTCGCAGATATATAGCATTTGATTCATTACCGAGGACCTCTTCTGCGCGAGTTGGGCGCCACTTGTCTGTCCAAGCTTTATGCACCGAAGATGATGCAGGCGGAAGCACAGCATCGGGATCCACGAGGCGCAAGATGGCAGGATGAAGGGAGGAATGTTCGTTGGGAATTTGTTCTACATATTCCTTTTTACCTGCCGCAGAGTAAGGTAGAAAGTGCATGATATCCGTGGATGCTGCTGCATCATTCATATCTAGGTTCAGGTCCAACATTGGTAAGAAGTGGGATATAGTCGTAGTCGGCGTGTGACGTAGTTGGCGTCGGGAGTAGGGGATATCGGGAGCAGAATAGACCTGTTGTGGTCCACGAACATGCTGTGAATTTCTATCTGGATAAGGCACATGATCAGTGTCTCTGTCCCCTAAGGACTTCGCTTGAGAGGACACTGGAAGCGGAGGTCCTATGAGTTGTCGCCGAGATGGCACAAATTGAGGTCGAAGTGGAAGTGGAGATGGAAGTGAAGGTCTCATTGGGGATGAGTCGAGGACAATGGGATCCTCCTGGCTACCACCTGGTCGCGGCGAACAACATGGTTCAGGAAAATCGGCACAAAAGGGTGAGCCTGACAGAGGCAATGAACTTGGACCGGGTTCATCGTCAGGCACTTCGATGATCTCATCCTCCACGGTGGCCTTCTGAATTTGGGTAGTCTTCGGTTGTTTGGTAAACAGGGGATATAATGGCTTTGGTTGCGAATTACCTAAATAAAGTTAAAATAAACGCGCAAGTCGTCCGAGTGACACATCGACTCACGCGGCTTGATTCTGGTTGTCGTTGTTCCTGCAGAGTCCTCAATATGAATATCAGATGCAATGGCTGTGCGGACTTCTGTCTCGTGGTTTGAAGGTTCATGTTCCTGTGCCTCATCAACAGGGGGCGTTGCAACGCTGACAGTTTTTCTTGGAAACATGTCTAGCAAAGTTTTCTGCCTGGTTTCTACCTAACAATGACAAGATGGATAATTGTCAAGGAATGGAAGATAGGAGACTGACTGATATGATTTTTGATTTTTCCTGACCGTTCCTTTTCCTGTCGGGCATCGTGGAAAGGAGACCCGCCGCGGTTTGTGTCAAGGTCGCTTGAAAAGATGGTGCGCGTTCAGTGACGCCGCGTCCCACGTGACTGTTACTCGTGACATGGCTCTCCATACTTATCTCCATTTCGCCAAGTCCGCCTATGGAGTCTCAACAGTGGCTATCGAGAGAATATCACGGTGAGCAATTCTGCTTTACATCCAAGCCTATCTAATGGACAATTCCAGAACTCAATGGTAGTCATATCGAAGTACTACAAAGACCTCCCTCAGCACTCCAGTTCGCGCAATTGGTCCACATATCAAGGCCTGTCTTAATCAGGAGTGAGCATAACGAGGTGTTGGCGGATTACATCTCTATCGATTTCAACTGATGAGGTTTCGAAAATCCAGCTAAAGTATCGTTGGACGGATGAATATCTTATCGATCGAATGGGATCGCGGAAAATCTCCATCGCAGTTACACCAAATGGGTTAGCTGTTTCCTTGAGACTACGCTTGACAATCAAAAACTGCAACATTGTTTCAGGCTCGCGGATGCTGTTACGCGTGGTTCCGATGATAAACTCTACTTTGCTGAACCATTTGTAGAGCAGATGACCATGGCCGAATTTCTTTCGAAACTTACTTCAGGTGCGTACAAACCATCGGTTTCCATCTCTGTTTCATACTGAATGCCTCCACTCCTAGATTCAACACATTCGGAAATATATTATCTGCAGTCTCAGAATGGAAACATTTACTCTAGTCGTTACTTCAAAGAGGATAGTCTAGATTCGCCTTCGGAATTTGAGCCGTTAAGGCCAGATGTTCCCAAAGACATTACTTGGTGCACTGAAGCTTTCGGTGAGTGAATTGCGACGTATATCCATCTGACATTTTTCAGACAAAGTTAGTCCAGGCGAACTTCCAGACGCAGTAAATTTATGGATCGGCAATAGCAAGAGTGTCACAAGCATACACTGTGGTAAGTTTCATTTCACAATCTGATCCATGATGCTAGACAGTTCATTTACCCCACATTTTATGGAGACCCGTATGAAAATATTTACACCGTAGTTCGTGGTGCAAAACACTTCACTCTTCTTCCTCCGACAGAGGGGTGGTGCTTGAAAGGTGATGCTTTTGTTACCCCCATTTCCTGCTTATCGTTCCAATTCTTGTAGAGCGAAAGTACCCGCACGCGGTGTATACCAGACCATCTCCAGCATCAGGCTTAAAGCTTGTGCCCTCATCACCTAGATTCGTGGACAGTGTCCGTTGGTCTTCAATCTCCGACCCTCACATTCCTGGTGCTCTCTCTCCTGAAGCCCACCCCATCCATGTCACACTTCGGCCAGGGGATATATTATACCTTCCAGTAGGGTGGTGGCACCATGTGCGGCAATCTGGGGACATCACTATTGCATTGAATTGGTGGTATGATGCTCAGATGCGTGGTATGTCATGGGTATTACTTAGTTTCCTTAGGGGCATTGGGAATGTGCCTACGGCGGAAGAAGACTAAGTATTAGTTGTAGCTTGTTAGAGTTGCCAGTGAGAATCACACTTGTGACCATAACAATCATGTCACACTAAATTTCTTCATGCCGAAAGACAAGTCGGAAAAGAAGGATAAGGAGCGAAAAGAAATCGAACGCGCTGATGACCCAACGGCAGGAATGCCAGATGTTGTCATGGTCGATGCTGACGGGCCCAAGGTATTTGAACCACCTATATCGTACCGTTGTCCTTGAGCCGTATTTCAAATTGTAGCCCCCGAAGAAGGCTAGGAAGGAAAAGGATGAGATTGTTATCCATCCGGAAGACTTGTCTGCTTTAGCTCATCCGCTGGCCCAGAGGAAACTGCTCAAGAAGTTGCACAAAACGATAAAAAAAGGTACGCCATAGGAAATACTTCCCTGGTGCTCAATATTAACAAGCATAGCATCTAAATCCCGACATGTGAAACGAGGAGTAAAAGAAGTTGTAAAAGGAATACGAAAGGGGGAGAAAGGGTACGCTATGCTATTTCTTGTGCTTTGTTTTACGTCCTAAGCCATTCTCGCAGGCTCTTGATCCTTGCCGCTGACATCAACCCAATTGACATCATTTCACACCTACCGGTGCTTAGTGAAGAAGCACATATACCATACGTCTTCGTTTCCTCCAAGGAGGAGCTCGGTCATGCTAGCTCAACGAAACGACCCACGAGTTGTGTCATGGTGTGCCCTGACCAAAAGAAGAGAAAAAGGAAAGAAACGGAGGAGGACAACGACGATGATTTTCGGGAGCTTTATGATGAGTGCTACCGGGAAGTGGAAAAGCTGGACACCAAAGTTGTATTTTGATTGTCGTTTTTGTGCGAGTCAATCCGTGTCCATATTTTGGTCTTCTGGATCTTTTTTGAGGGATGTTAATCTGTCGTTCTCCACCGCCATGTATCGGGAAAAATTAGCAATGAGATTTCTAAGTAGTTGGTGGGATGTCGGAAGTTGAGAGTTTCGCACGTTCAATTTGAAGACCGTTTTCCTAACCGCACCAGCACTACCAGTATACCCCTTGCAATTCTCTTCGTCATGCCCGCCGCGAAATCCAAAGTTGCTGAATCTAATGGTAGTGCCGCGAAGGGAAACGCATCTTCTGCAAGTGGGACGGCAACGCCTGTTTCCACTGCTGAGAAAAAGGACACGTCGGACCACTTGGCTTCTCTTCCTCTTGGAAAGCCGGATAAGAAACTTTATGATGCGGAACAGGACAAGATAAAGTCGGAAATTGATGCTCTCCAAGTCAAGCTGGTAAGCTGCTCTTCCACTGAATTGTTCCCTGGGCCTGACACCGAGTGTTAGTCGGCTGTCCGAGATAAAATTTCCCTGGCAACAAAACCCAACTCGAGCAATGACCGACGGTCTGTCCTGCGTGCGGAGCTGGATAGTATTCGTGGTCAGCAATTTAACAACAAGGCTTCAAGGAGCAAGGTTCTGGAACAGATAAAAGGCCTCCAGGACGGTATTCAAAAGAAGGTCTATATTCATCTGTTGTCATCTATACCATTCGTCCGGCAACACTGAACACCACGTTTTTAGATTAAGGATCTTCAAGCCGCAAAATCGAAAATACCATTTAAGACCGTCGCGGAGGTCGATGCTCATATTCAGTACATACATTTCTAACAAATGCTTTGTCTTCCTTGCTCACCATCTTCACAGACACCTGGAGAAACAAGTAGAGTCTGGCAATATGAAGCTTGCTGATGAAAAACGGGCACTCCAGGAGATTAGTTCCGTCAAGCGGAATCGACGCGTCGTCGAAAGTTTTCAGGCGGATCAGGAATCCATCGAGGCGGATCGTCGTACCGTAGACGAACTCAAACAACAACTTGACGACCCCGAATCGAGAGCTATTTCCGAGCGTTTCGATGCAATCAAAACGGAGCTCGATGAGCTAAAAAAAGAAGGCGACGAGGCATATGCTGGTCGAACGAAGCTCTTCGAGGAACGTGACGGTCTGCAAGCTCAGTTGAATACCCTTTTCAACCAAAAACGAGAGTCTGCTCAGCAGTTCAGGGAACTGAACGATCGCTACTGGACTAAAGTCAACGAGGACCGTGCACGGCGAGCAGAAAGAGCCCGTGAACAGCGAGGGGCAGAAGAGGCACAGAAGAGGCAAGAAATCGCCGCCCGTCTTCGCGAGGAGGCGGAAATCCCCGCTTTCCAAGCACAGATCGAGGATTGTCAAACTTTAATTGACCATTTCTCGGGTAAAAATAGCGGGAATATCACCGTACCGCTTGCCGCCAAACCTGACGTTGCTGGAGTGCCAAAATTAGAGATACGGAAAGTTGACGGTGCACCAGAAGGGTCAATAGCCAGGAAGAAGAAAGGAGAGGAAGAGGAATCCTACTTCGTTGGTGGCAAAGGGAAGAGCAAGGGGAAACGCGGCGGATCGAAACCATCCGATGCGAACGGCACTCCTACATCACCTACTTCGAATTCACCTTTGAACGTCCCGCTTGCCACGCTTTCTGCCCTTCTCACGCTATCCATCCCCCCTCCGGCATCAGTTGTCGACCTTCCTCGAGTTATTGAGGACCTCAAGACGAAAAAGGCCTGGTTCGAAGCCAATCAGGCCCGAGTGACAGCAGAAAACATCTCAAAGGCGGAAAGCGAGATCCAGCGCCTGACAAAGCCCACGAAAGAGACGAGATCGGAGGTTGTGGCCGCGAACGACGTCTCCGGGAACGTGAAGGAGGCGGGATTGGCGTCGAGTGCAATGGAAAATCTGGACGCAGTCCAAGGACAGGAGGCTGAAGCCGAGGACTCGTGAAGTTAATAAGCAATGTCACGATTGGACGGATGGTATTCAGCAGCTACAGCTCAATATGTACTCCTTGTAATGCGGAAATAACAACGACTTGGACTATATATGAGACAGATATATATCGATAACAAAAATCCGGGCAGGTCAAGATCAGTACACGATTAAGGAGTGGGAGTGGGAGATACGAGCAACGAAAGGTGGGTAGTAAGGTGGCAGGCTGATACAAATATATATACTACGAGGCAGTAGCGACACAAGACAGAGTTGAAAACAATCCCCCTAGCAGTGAATAATAAAAAAAGGCCCATACATTTATGCACCCGACTGTTGCTCAGATTTGACAGGTTCCGGGTCGTGGTCTGGCTCGCTAGATGACGAAGCAGAATTCATTCCTAGTTCTGGCGGTGCGAAACCACCCACGTCAAAAGAATTTCCAGCGCCCGGGAAATCTGGGAATGAGAGCGGCGGGTGTCCAGCGTCATCTTGCGATGCTGATGTGTCCATGTACGACAAGGACCCGTAGGCATCTGAATTGAACGCCGAGGAAGTGGGGTCAAGAGAGGGGGCAGGGAAAGAATCCTGCTGGAGTGCCGCCAACATACTGGACGTGGTAGGAGTATGTGCTATCATGTGTTGAGGGCGAACATCAAGATTACCGAAACTTTCCTGGCCAGGCATGGGTGACAGGGTGAAAAATTGCTGTTGCATAACAGGTTCCACTGAAGCTGCCACCGAGTTTGTAGATAGCGCCACGCTCCTCAGGACATTGACTGCGATCCAGTCACTACGATTGAGCAAGTGAGGACATGCAACGATTTTGATGGAAAGACATGACTCACTCGAGAAACAATTTCAAGATCTGAAAGGCGCCAAACGCAGGGTCGCTACGAATGGTCTTTTCGTCAAGTCAGTATTCTGTTATGAAACTACCACTGGGCAGCGGTACACACCAAATCCCTCATGACCTGACTTGTAACATACCCCCAACGAATGAGGACGCTTCGCGAGCTCATTGTGCTCCTCTCCTCTGGACCACCATGATTACCACGACTACTTCCCATTAACCGTTCACAACACTGATCCGCCCACGACATCACTTCTCTGACAGGTTCATTGCTCTTTGCGAGGCTGTCCAACAATCCTACAAACTCCACTTCTAAAAGTTGCACCAAGTCTTCATGGCGACAATTGCAAACCAAGGCCGATTGGTTTCTAACAGATTCAAAATCAACTTTATGCCAAGATCGACGCATTTCTGTTAGCTGTTTTTGGTTAGTGAGAACAGTGTTCAAAGCCTGAGTCACTTGATAAATATCGAGATAGCGCACTATGCAGAAGTAGGATATTAACCATTTGCCAGCGAATGACGGGAATGGAACTGACAAACGAGATGGCCAAAGCGGGCACCAAGTTCCACTTTCGGCTCAACAAATGTATTGCCGTAGTTATCAAGGGCCACTAATAGTATTTTTTCCATCTTGTGTGCGAGCTGCCGAAGGTTTGACAGGGAAGTTGGTGATATTGGAGAAAGCATTTGGGATCGCAAAATCTCCAAAATTTCCTGGAAGATTGGGTTAGTACCTCTATCCAGATTTCGAGGGTTGAACTACGGAGTCTCACGTCATATACTATCGCGTCCGCCTTCGTCATTAACCCAGCAATCGCCGGCGCATGGACGACCTCACGATGAGGACCGCGTAGCGTCGACCAGAAAGTTCGAAGGTGCATCTCAAATTGGTCAAAGCGGAATGATCTAACGCTTTCCAAAAGGGCATCCAAATGATCTTGAAACCAACCCCAAACTTCACGAGCAACCATTCCATGAGAAGAAGTTGAATTCGCACCCACAGCCTCCTCTATTGACGGGAACTGTGAAATTTGGCGGACCGATAACCCTTGCTGAGTGCCCAGATATGGTACTGTATTTCCCGGCTGAGGAGAATGTGTTTGGACAGACATAGCAGGTTCCTGTTGTGGGTGCCTGCGGATAGAAGCTTGTGGAGGAAAGGAGACCGGAGGTCGTTGAGCGGACTGCACCTGGGATAACAACGTCGCCGCGGTAGGGGTCTTATCACTCATATCTGCAGCAAACGCAGCGCCTTTCATATCACCACTTAACATCAGCGAACTTCGCTTGGATCCCACGACGGAGTTGACACCTTCGGAATCGTCGTCGTCGTCTTCATCTGAACGATCCTCGCCCCTGTTGGCAGATTCCGCTTGCGCCAGACGAGCCGCTGTGACAGAAGATTGTCCAGCGTTGTTGTTAGACTTGTGAATGTAATCCTGGAGCCATTCGGCTTCTGCCGAAGTCGCGGGTCGAATACCGCAATCTGTCAACCCACTATTGATGACACTAAAATTCGACAAGTTGAGATGATCTTACAATGATATTTACTGTTCCCTCTGACGCCGAGACGTCTAGTTTTGATTGTGGGAAAACAAAGCCGAATTGCCTTTCCTAGTGTGGCTGTATTTATGTGAGGAATGCCATACTGGTCGCATACCCGCCTATATGAGAAGTAGAGACCTTGACGTGGAACGTTTCCATCGGGGTATGGGGCATAATTGGCGGTGAGCCTAAAGATGGATTAGAAACAGGCGGGAAAGGAAAAAAAAAATTACGTAGACGTACCATGCCTGAACAAAGATCTGCTTTGCTCTATCTGATGCGCTGGTGGTTGTAGCGGCACGTACGTTGGCGGCCAACTTCTCCAATGCGTGATCGGGACTGAGGGTCATTCGCCCAAATGCGCCAGCAGTATGCATGGTTTCTTGATTTGGAGCCATTGTTTGAGCGCCTCCTCCGTACATGGAATGATAATCAGGAGCAGGGTTAGCGAGAAACATAGAGATGTCTTCTGTTTCGCTGGAAGAAGAGTGGACGCTATCGGTGTCACGAGGATAAGGGGAAGCGGCAGCACGAGCTCTGAGATGGGTTGGACGAAGAGGACCCTTCAAAGCAGGATTAGTGATATTGTGATTTGGAGGAGACTGGGGTGTTTGAAAAAAGTTGAGGATTGTTCAAAAAGGGCTCAGAATATAAAGACGTACATGATCATGACCGTTCAAAGGATATGGAGATCGATACAAATCATCGACAGATGGAGGTAAAGCAGTGTGTATATGGGATAAACCACCTTGAGAAGAAGAAGGGCGAGAGTTTGAGGAGGATGAAGAGACAGAATTAGAACGAGAATGGATAGGAAGAAAGTCAAGAGGCATGGCGCTACGGATCACCTGCATAGTTGTAATGAGAGTGTGCAGTAAAGGTTGATGCGGACCAGCCGATTAGTTAGGATTGAAAGAAAGAGCAGTAGGCTAGAAAGAATGGCGAAAAGGAAGATAAGTGAATACGGAACGAAAGCCGCCGAGTACGAGTGAGCGGGAGATGGGGAGTTAGAGTTCGGAATGAAAAGTAGAGCGGTACGGTAGTCTGGTAACAACGTTGGTTACGAACTCAATCGTCAAGACAACAACATCCCTTTTGTCTTTTATAAATGTTTATCCTCCCACGTTTTCATCATATCTTCCATCAACGTTTCATCCCACAAACTGATCCGTTTCACCCTTCTTCTCCTCCCATATACATGTATTTCTTGTACCGCTTCCGTACCTTTTTCCTTTCCGAGTTTCCTAACTGCTGTCCAAGCACAATCCACGAACCGATCGTCAAGTCCTCCATCTCGTACGGTGTATATTTCGACCCACTCACACCCCTGTTCCTCAATGATCGAGGAAGATGTCCCAGGGGTATTGGATATATAAATTCTTCTGATTTATCACCGGCTGATGGGGGCGGGTGTAGACGAAGCGCCGGTAATGTCAAATACTCCAACTTGAATTTTGGTTTGTGTGTTTGGTTCGCCTTCAAAAGCTCCGGTATATAATACTGTGTATAAACCGACATCAACGCATTTTTTTTTTTTTCCGCAATTTAGTCGGACCTACCTGCGCATACCCCAAGGGACTCCATTGCTTGTTGCTTCTCGAAGGCGACTCAGCGTCAGAATGCCATGATTCGTTCAGGTGACATTTCCACGTATCTCGATAGATCTCTCTGCGGCAATACGATTCTTTATCGCCATGGTCACCACGACGATGGCCATGTTTACGCTTCTTGGTCTTCATCTCCCCGTTAGCCCCGGCGGATATGTTGTACGCGAACACTCGGAAACCTGGTAAATATGGGTTAGGAACAACAGACGGTGCGACATTGACAACTGCATAGTCTGCAAAGTCAAGGTCCTTTAGCTTTGTAGGGAGTGCAGAATATTCTTGTAGAAGCGTCTCATATAGTTCCTTGCGCATCTCGACAGGTTTCTTGTCATCCTCTGGTACAAACTGCAGATCGATTGCCTCCAGAAAGGAAAACTCCACCACAGATAAAAGCGTCGGTCTTAACTGCAATGATCCTATAAAAACATTACGTACATGATCTGCATTCATATGCTTGTACACAATTAGCATATGGAGCTCCGACGATCGTTCTAGACTCACCCCAAACAGATGGCCTAGTATCGTGTCCTGAAATCGCAGGGACAGCTCAACATAGCGCACATACTAAATTATACATTGTCAGCCGATCATCCTACAGCGCACAGGCGTCTGATGTACTCACACACTCAGGAAAGTAGTTCCCCGGAGAAGGCGGGACATGACCTGGAACGAAACTCGTCAATTCCGATGCCATCGACAAATGTACTTAGGATGGCCAGGAGTCTCACCCGTTAGCCAAACCTTGAACCAAAACATATGAAGAGTCTTCTTTCTCATAGAGCAGATCAACACACCTGCATCCCCCTCCCTCTGTAAATCTTCAGCTGCACTTCAAGCCAATCAAACTGGAGATTGCCCGGATCTTCGGGGTCTTTATATCCGCAACCACCCACGGCTACGATCAGGAACACGAAAAAGTCAAACAGAGGTGGCTTAGAAATAGCCAACGCCAAGCTTTTACCTTTGTTGGAGTCATAGAAATACATTGTGTTGAGACTAACGGCAGCAACCTGGTCTGGGATGACCTCCGTTGAATAATAAGCTCCGCGATGGAAAACTTGGAGGAACGGGAATGGAATGAATGACTTCCATATCCTGTTTTACATTAGTTCCAGAAAAATCAAGACTGGAGCACATAACACTGACGATGAGAACTCCAAGGTAATGCTGTTCGGACCTTGCGAATGTATCATGACTATGTTTTTTGTGCAGGAGAAATGACGTTCGTACCTGGCGTCATGATGTTCTTCACCAGAAAGCACTCAGAAAATAAGAACGCGTGCTCAAATGGTCACCTTACATGTGCTGCAGAACATCCATTAATCAAGCGACAAATAGTAGGGATGTAGCTTACGCCAGACATCATTGTTGCCTAAGGGTGCAGTGGTAACAAAAAAAAACTAGTCAGGCATGCAAAAGGAAGGCCAGTAGTATATATCTACCGAGACTGGGAACAACTGGTATGCCTTTATTGGTGAAAATCTGTTTCATCTTTGCTGCTACTCCTCTGTTCAAATCGTATATTTCTTGCAATGTTCTAGGCAACTTGTGGTCGTTATCATGTCTTCGAACTGCGATGAGAACAAGGGAAATTTCCGAATCAAAGAACGATTAACCTGGCATTATCTCCTGTCCCTATTTTTGAAAGCCTCACGGAGGCAGAATGATATAGATGAAAAAGGACGAACAAATAACAAAGTCCAACTCCGAGCTCCAATGCTTGTCAAGAAAGTCCAGCGTGAAATT
Source organism: Tricholoma matsutake (assembly GCA_026075535.2). Taxonomy (NCBI): domain Eukaryota; kingdom Fungi; phylum Basidiomycota; class Agaricomycetes; order Agaricales; family Tricholomataceae; genus Tricholoma; species Tricholoma matsutake. The sequence goes on along the minus strand of AP026543.1, from coordinate 5,518,613 downwards.
TGTGAGTACTAAAGGAGAATCACATTTCCTGTAGCCACAAACGTCACTCGACATCGATAGAGACATTCAAGAGCGCACGAGTATGGTGTGCCATAGTAACCAGACTCTTTCTTCGTCTTCTTTGGTTTCTTCCTATGACAAGCCTTAGATTGGGAAGTGTGTGGCATGTAGTACAGATCTGGATGCATATCAGTTATGTGCAGAAAACGTCCATGCAGCTTCCGTGGCTCTTTTAGTTTTACGACTTCAGCACTCGGAAGGATCCAATCCAATCCATGGGCTTACTTGTGGCCGGAGCTTGGAGAGAAACCTGAATGGGCGATGAAAGTACATCTGCGACGCCTATTGCGACGAGCAACAGCAGCCTGAACGCTAGCATTCTGTCAATCCCCCAAACGACTGACATCCTTAAGATATCACGAACCGTTACAATCATCGTGACAGTGTCACATGGGAATACTTATTGTTGTATCGATCAAACAAAAAAGTAATATAAAATATCAAAATCTATACCAAGTCACCATGCTTGGACCAATAGTAATAACAATAACAGCCTACAAAACCTTTTTATACACATACAGCTGGAGAATTACAACAGGGACATGTGGAATGCAAGTCAGGAATGATGGATGGATGATACAGCATGAGACGATTGATGAGAAAAACACGAGAAAGAAACTTGAAAGAGATCATTATGCTGTTTTAATGCACCGCGGGCTCATAGAGCGCTCTTCGACTTGGTGAGTGGCGCGTTCGGGTTGGTGAAGAGCGAGAAGAAACGTGACATTATCACCAGTATTCAGGACATCTCGGATGGATTTTTCGGCGAGATGGCAGACCTGAATCATGATCATCAATGACAATCCATGCGAAGCGAGGGGGTGACTCACTCTGCTGTACCCTCCAGGTTGCAGCGATGAGCGACTCCTTGCAATAGCGTTGTGTATCGCATCGTAGGAATATCTTTTCCTAATAAGATATCAGCACGTTGGCTATGTTGGAGATTTAAATAAAATAAAGATAGCTACAGTATGCTCTCTAGTTCATCTCTCGTGCAAGGGTGGAGAAAGAGATCCGCGCCACTGAGATAGCGCTCGAAGGCGTGGTATGACGCACCTCCGGCAACGAGAGTTTCGTTGAACGAAGGGTGGTCAGAGTCCCAATTAAACCAGTTCTCGCTGTAAGGAAAATATGATGAAAAGATAAAAGAGAAAAGAAAGATTGGAGAGTACCTGAGGTGATTGTGTGCAGCAGCTTCTGGTGTGTGAGGAGCGAGAAACTTGTCCATGAAAGAAAGAGATGGGGTATGTGAAGAGGAGTGACAGAGAGTTCTTAAGAGATTGCCGCTGACGTTGTGGGCCCCCAACGAACGTGAAAGGAAATTTAAGAATAGCCCTTATCTTTATTTTCGAACGTGCGCAATTTCGATCATTTTTTGTGTCACGGCAGGTCAACCGGTCACGGCCCACTAATCTCACGCGTACTAGAGCGTACTAGCCTGGCGGCCCTTAGGGGTAGCACCGAGAATTTGTTCAACACGTTCACTGTTCAGAACGTTCAACTGCTGGCAACCTAGACTAGCCCTATAGTCATCTGTCCTCAGTACACCGCTCTCCACGGGAAAGACTAATCAGTAACAAGTGCGGGCCGAGGTTAAACTCAAGTTCGCCGACCGCGGTTTGACCAATCCTCGGGTATCCACTTCCCCAAAGGCATGGCCGCCTTACCAAACCTGCCTGATATTCCATTATATCGTCCTCCAAACTCCGAAGCAACTGCAACTTTCCGTTTTCTGAACAAAATAAATTCAAAGTTCCGCCAATCTTTGGCTTCATATCATGATTTGTATACTTGGTCGGTCACTCACATCGATGAATTCTGGAGTGCTGTATGGGATGAAACCGATGTGATTGGTCAAAAAGGAGATCATGTCGTAGACAAAACCTCCCTTCCTTCTGCCAATCCACCTTGGTTCGCTTCTCGACCAACGTGCTAAACTGAAAGAACCTCACTATCAGTCCAGGTTCTCCCATGCCAAGGTGAACTGGGCGGAAAACATGCTGAATTGTCGCTCCAGCGAGAAACTGGCGCTTATTCAACCCAGTACGTGTCATCGGTCCCAAACGTCATCATTCAACCTTCTGACCACCGTCTCTTGTAGCTGAGCCCACTGCCGATGATCCGATTCCTGTAGTTAGGCAGTGCACATACCTCCGATTGTACTCTATGGTGGCTGATCTCGCTTCTGCCCTCCTTTCGAGTGGTGTCAAGCCTGGAGATCGAGTTGCTTCTTATTCGTCGAACTGCATTGTACGTCTTTCATGCCTTGGCACATCAATTTTCAGAGAGACCCCTGTTCCGAAAGAGAAGGGAAGGAATGACTATCATGAGTCGCTTAAAATCTTGGCGTGATTGGTGCATCATTTGCGATGTCAACAGCTTACAGATGTATGACTTTACTGATATAGGAAAATGTTGCTGCTTGTGTCGCAACTACTACGATTGGTGGGATCTGGGTAAGCGCTGCTGCTGATTTTGGTGCCCAAGGTGTGATTGAACGGTAAGCCGTTCTTTTCCATTAAAGTCACCGCTGGTCAAAATTCTTGCACAGCTTCGAACAAGTGCAGCCAAAAATAGTGTTTGCAATCGATGCAGTCGTGTAATAAGTCATCTGAATATGACCCTGCGAGATCCCAGCTTACATGATCCAGGTACAATGCGAAGGTGCATCGACACATCCCCAAGCTTTCTATGCTGCTTTCTGGGCTCTCGGATAAATCAATCGCACCCCTGAAAGTAATCATTATACATGCCATACCACAAGCCGAGGATCGTGGGGATTGGTCAACCAACTGGGTCAGTTGGGATAAATTCTTGGCGGAAGGTAACAGAAGTCAAGCCGGACGTACACCCTCGGGGGATATAGCTTGGAAACGAATGCCATTCGATGCTCCTCTGTGGATCTTGTTCAGCAGCGGTACGACCGGTCGTCCAAAGTGCGCGTCGTCCTGATCATATCTCTTCTGGTAGACACTTCTCACTCCTGCTTATAGACCGATAGTCCACAGAGCTGGTGGGATGCTATTGCAAACGAAGAAAGAGTTTGTCATATGTGGTGATTTACTTCCAAGCGATGTTTTTTTCTATTACACAACCACGTCAGTCTTCCCGGAGATGTCCTAAAATTCACATTAACCCATGCTTCAGAGGATGGATGATGTGGAACTTTCTGATCGGTGGTCTTAGTGTGGGATCAACTTTGGTGCTTTACGATGGTAGTCCTCTTCGAGACCCTAGTTACCTGTGGAAGCTTGTTGATGACATCGGTATCACGATATTTGGCACAAGCGCCAAGTATCTTGACCAGCTCTCGGTATATCCTTAATCGGGCACTGATTTGAACTAACTATCTACAGAAAGTGTATCGCCCACGTGAACACCATAGCTTGGCCAGCTTACGACACATCTACTCCACTGGCTCTCCACTTGCGCCCCCTTTATTTGACTTTGTATACCGTTTTATTCACCCCAATGTCCTTTTGAGCTCTATCACAGGTATGTTGGTAACTTGGTCTTAGCTTCCGTTGGGCTGACCCCTGATCATCACAAAGGCGGTACTGATATATGCTCCCTCTTTGCTGGCATGTGCTCTGCACTGCCTGTCTATCGCGGCGAAATTCAATGCCGCATGTTAGGAATGGCTGTTGAAAGTTTCACGCCACTGGGCGCCTTCTGTGCACCTGATGAAGCTGGAGAGCTAGTGTGTGTTCAGCCATTCCCTTGCATGCCTCTCGGATTTTGGCCATTGCCGGGGTATGGGAAGGATGATGATGTCGAAGTTGCGAAGGTTCGATATCAGGAAGCATATTTCTCTGAGTTCGAGGGCGTATGGTGTAAGCTCACTCCTCTGTGAGGTGTCACTGTAACCATGCTCAATGAGTCACAAGACCATGGCGACCACATTGTCATCACACGTTCAAGGGATGGAAATGGAGGAGGTCTTTTGATGTTAGGGCGTTCAGATGGTGTGCTGTGAGTCATTTGATCTCTTTGGTGGGCATGTGATGAATCTGGCGATACGCCATAGGAACCCAGCCGGTATTCGCTTCGGATCATCAGAACTTTATGATGTGCTTGATTTATGCTTTTCTGGCCCTCCTGTGGAGCAAATGATCCTGGATTACCTTGGTGTTGGGCAGAAGATAGACGGTGGAATAGACGAGAGAGTTATTTTGTTTGTCAAATTACCAGACGGTCAAAAGTTGTCTACGGACCTAGAGCAAAAAATCAAAACCGAGATTCGTACAAGGAGAAGTCCCCGACATGTCCCAGCACAGGTATGTATCTATCGTTCAATTACTGGCGCCTTGCTTGACACCGGGCGTGCGATAGATCATCCAGGTTACAGATATTCCCTACACGCTGAATGGTAAGCGCGTGGAAGTGCTAGTGAAAAAGGTGAGTTATGCTTTCCCCGGGGAAACGTGTTTTCCTCAAAGCATCAGATTATCAACGGTGCCTCTGTGACAAGTGTGAACCCCGCGACATTGTTGAACCCTGAATGCCTCACATTTTATGCGGACATAGGATCTGCTTTACGGCTGGAATTACATCACACAACATAGCTATCAACGTACAAATGTTCGACAAGTATATAATGTATCCTATGTTGTTGAAGCCGAACCGAAGGCAGCCCTATCGAAAGAGCATCTGGGGCTCATCTCTGCTACGCTAATGATCGATCGATCAAGGGTAGTAGCGTGGCTGTGTTGAGGCCAGTACCTTGACCATAAGAGGACCACAATGAGAAAATTTTTGTAGGGCATACCTTCAGGTGCGCTTTCGCCATCGTGTGTGCAAGGTGGGCAATTTTCAGGTCTAGGTCTTTGGGATCATACAATCGCCCTGCAATCGTGCAATCCACGTTCACGGCCACAATACAACCTTGCCGTGTCTGCCCGAGGTTCATGTTTGCCTCGTGCCCTGATTGTTGGTCGGTTTATCATGGTACCTAATCCTGTCCGTCTTCCTCAACATACCCCATCTTCTTCACGCCGAGAATCCCCTGCTTCGCGGATGCCCACTCTTTTTAACCTCATTAGAGTCTGGATCTATGGTTTGTGATTCTTCTCAGCGTTGGCTACCTTCCGTCTGAACGAGCTTTAGGCGCAGTCCTCTTGTTCACTGTCATATGCCTTGCGATGGCCGGATCTTTTCAACAAGTGTTGGCTGCTTCGGATCTCAGTAGGTATTTCAATTTCTTGTTGTCAGTCATTATATTAAGCAGTTTATCAGCTCGTTTCGTTCCGTTCGCCATATTTGTGTGCTGCGCCAGCCTACTTATTATCCTCGTTCTGTGAGTGTACGCATTTCTATTCACCTGTAATTGCTTAAGCCTCTTTAGTCTCGGATTCAGTTTCTCTCTGAGGGAACGGAATCCCATTTCAACAAGAATCGAATTGGCATGCCTAGGGCTTGCAGGGATATTTTGGTTGGGTGAGCTTCAGTGCATTTTACAAGACATGTTCTCGCCGTTTCAACGTACACTGCAGTCCTTGGTGTTTATCTGGCGACGTCACAGTCGCAATCTGCCGATGTGGAGTGTTTTGCTTCAGCATCATCCACACAGCCATTAGATAGCTCGTTAGCAAGTTGTGAGTACTCTGTAGAGTCTGTTCTTACTTCTTCTGACTTGAAATCCCTGAAACAGTCCATACCAACCAGTACCATGCAATGTATCGGGTCCTAACATCTTTTTCATTGATGAACGCAGCGCTTGGTTTGTTCATCATATTTCCCCAAAACCTATGACTTATGCTATCCATAGTTCTTCTGTTCTGTCTCACACTTTTGTTTTTGGCTGTCCGAAGACATAGCAAAGGTGATGAACACATGTGGCATGGGCCAGTGACATCCTGCGCGTGGTTTAATAGCTACGGGAATGTGGTCAAACGCAATAATAGCGGCAGCTCAAGTATATTGCCGATCACTGGCGGTCAAAGAAAATATGCTGGAGAACACAGTGCGCCCTACACAAATGTCAGACCGACAGATAGACAAGTGTATTCCGAGAAACCACTCCCGAGCCCCAAGCGACAAAACACGATCCCGAAGCAACATCGGTCCGGAAATTCTTCTTCAATCGGTTCCCGCTCCTCAACCAACGAATTCGAACGAGGGGGTATGATAAACCCTAACAGGAGATGATTGTTTTGTATGGAATTATCTGCCACAGTTGTAAAGTACCCATCCTGTAGACGTGTATCATATGTATGCATCGAATAGCAATAACGTGACTTGTATGTTGTATTCATGGACCTCGTGTTTTTCATTCCAGCGGACCGCTTGCAGTGGCGTTCCATTGTTCAAACGTTCAACATTTAGCTAAAAGGCTGTATAGACCAATCTCTTCACAGTTCACAATCTAAAATGACAGTCCGATTTGGGAACTACAGGGTTGCATTCTATGGCTAGTCCCAACCTTCTCTATGAAAGTGCGTCTATAGCTAATCGTGCAGTTGAACAGTCGCGGTGTTTTTGCTCTCAGGTGTGGAGATGAAAATAAAAGCAACCTATTTTTTTCTTCTGATAATGGATAACTACGACCTATTAGCCACGGTTCTAGGGCTCTCTGCACATTTCGCCGCTATCTTTCTCCCAAAACTTCATCGTAAGTGAATCACACCAACATTGAATATTCTAATCATATTTGCAGATGATTTCACGATATTCTCAATCATCGTACCATCGTTATCGATATTTGTATTTCTCATAACGTACGATTGTTGTCCATGAGCATCCTCGGTCGTGCTCACAACATTTGTAGATTGCAATGGTCACAGCCCAGATCTGAGGCAGTTGTTTTGTTTGTTCTGGGAACACTGTGGCTGGGTGAGTTCTGCATCTATGCGCATGATATCATTACTGATCAACCTCAAGCGATGGGCGCGTGGTCAGCGTGAGTTTCCAGCATACACCTCACCTCAAATCGACTGAAACGCAAAAAGTGATATCATTGGCCACATCCAGTGCGATGGCCTAGTCGGTCAGCGTACAGCGACCAAGAATGGAGACAGTAGTGTCCAATTCCTTCTTGCTGTTACACGTTTTGATTTATTTTATGTCTCAGTGCCCGCAACAGAGTTTTGCTATGAAATGAAAGTCATTGAAGCCTTTTCTTGGATGCTATTTGTTTTATTTGCTATTGCTCTCTATATGGTACTGCGCCTTGTGACGGAGGCCGAAAGGTTTGGGCGGTATGATATCTGGTGGGCCCCAATTCAAGGTGCGAATTATTATTTACTTTAACACATGCGGAGTTGATACAAAAATACCTATAGAATTGCCCTGGTTCGGAGAAGCACCTGGTTATTATAATACCCATCCGGGTGGAATGGTCCAGTACCCAGTTGGAGGATATGCATACCCCATGCAAAACGTAAACGCCCCAGTTGTTCAGACACCTGGACACTCGATTATTATCCAGCCCGGTATGAATGGGCAACCTCCGACTGTTACTCAGGTTCCTCTGGGAACTGCATGAGAACCACGAACAACACACATGATCATCGGAACATGAAACTTCTTAAATATACAAAACAAAATCTTTGGATGGAACATATATATAAAGTTTACCCGACAGTTCGTGTACACGTACTTCTTACAGCTGAAAACCTCATGCCCGCCTTGTACCTGCCACGTGCAAAATAATATAATAACTTACATTCCAGCTTTGCTATCTCTTTCATCCTGGATACAATGCCATTGTTTCGCGATCGTCCTATCCGGTCAACGGTAGCAGGTAGGTGTCCGAGTTTGACCGCCTAAAATCATTATAATACCAATGTACCACCAGCTGCCATCATCCTCGGCTTCGGACACTTCCTCACGAGGTTGATGTCTTCCCTTCGTCAGTACGACGTTATTGCCTGTAGATGATATGTTAACTTATCTGTTACAGATGCATTTCACTTGACACAGACGTCAGTGGCGATCCTGGCGATCTTATCAATGATGGTTTTGTTAGTTACTTCCTTTCTCTTTGAACCAACTCGTGCTCAACAGATGGCATAAAGCGTCACTATGCACCATAGGCGAGAAGGACAGCTAATGACGCAAACGCAGGAAGAGATGGTCTTGATCTGCGCTTTCGGATTATTCTGGGTCGGTGAGTCCAGCATAAAAATTAGGTCCTGATAAGCTTCTGCTAAAGAGAGCCAGCCACACTCTTAGCCTGGCGTGCATACTCCCATAGTGCGGGAGATCCGGGTCGAGCAGGCGAGGTAGATTTTCCCGTAGCGTCTGCAGGCAGGCAAGAGCCTCGGTATATTCGACCGTACCCCTGTTCGAGCGATGACATATATTGTGTCGTTGAAGAATACGCATTTTTCTAGATGAGGAGGAAGCCATAGCGATGTACGGTACTTAGCATGTTCAATGATAGCATGTTCGCTTTATCAATTGAAACTGCGTCGGGCAGTGCCGTACTTATGTAAAATAATACTAAGTAGCAGTCAAAGATTCTCAGAGTCATCTCTCCTTTGTTACCCCGTCTACCCTATACAGCACTCTTACGCGACTCGTCTCCCAGCATGATAAGTAACACCTATCCGACTGATCAGTCTGACAACTAATCAAGTACATGTTATCTACGCTAATCCCAGCAAACGCCGTATAGACAGGGATGTCATGGATCTGTGCGTGTTTCACTGGAGCCTTCTCTTCCCTCTTTTGCTAATAACTTTCATTATGCAAGGCATGTGTCAGACTATGATGTCTCCCTGGTGAATGGGAGTAACCAAGAATTCTACGTCCGTTTCTATGGCCCGGCCGAAAGCAAGTGCAATTCGTATTGTCGACTTGTCTTATGGGTTACAACTTGTTCCTTAACAGCACCTTTCGCGGGAGGAGTGTGGAAGATCCATGTAGAGATTCCAGATCAGTATCCATACAAATCACCCAGTATTGGGTTCATGAACAAGATATTTCATCCCAACATTGACGAACTGTATGCTTCATCTCAGGATCGCCGCAAATCAAATTCTCATCGTTTCTAGAAGCGGATCAGTGTGTCTCGACGTGATCAATCAGACGTGGTCTCCGATGTTCAGTGAGCCAAAGTGCTGATGAGAATCGTGATTTCCTGCTAACTTTCCTTGTTTGGAAAGCCATGAAGAACATATTCGAATCGTTCCTTCCACAGCTTCTGCGCTATCCTAATCCTAACGATCCTCTAAACGGAGAAGCTGCAGCATTGCTTATGCGTCATCCAAAGGAGTATGAAACGAAAGTGAAAGGTGAGAGAGACATGATTATCATTTTCGGGTTAGCCATAACGAACGGAACTAGAGTATGTACAACGGTTTGCCACGAAGGAGGCCGCAGATGTTGCAATAGATGGAAAGGACGAAGACGAAGATGAAGAAATGAGCGATGTCGGTAGCATCAGTGATGACGAATAATCTCCTGGACTCTGATAATCTTCCTAACCCCATCACCATCTTCAAGTCCACTCATTAATTGTGGTATCCACCTTTTCAACTCATCATGGTCTCGACTCATTCATATTTCATGTCTGTTATTATATCCTACATCCCTCCCCATTCTATCTTGTCCCTAACTTCTACATATCTCAGCCCTTGTTAATATTGTCGTAACCTTGGACCCGGATTTCCATCGTTACCTTGTAGTTTTACGGGCGTTGTACTATTATGTGTTTGGTAGACGTGCTAATAGATGTATTCATGGAAACTAGTTCGACGGGCATATACATCAGCCTGGTGTGGTGGCATTCGATGTGGGTATCGGCAGGACAAGTTGGTCTACTTTCTTCTGGATATCTGAAGCGGTCTAAAGCAATAAAAATCAATATGAGTGTCAAGACCGGGTTGTAGTACAACCAACCCTCATAAGTATGTCGATTTGGGCTTTGACATTGTCCATTGTGGCAACTTTTGTTTTGCTCTCCTTCAAAAGCTCTTCTTTCTGTTGGACAAATTCTTTCTTCTTCAGATCAAGCCTTAATGAGGTGAGAGTGGTTAAAAATGACCATGTGATAGACGGAGAAGGGGCACCGTTGGCGTTCCGCTAGTTCAAAACTCAAGCGGTTCAGCATGAGCTGGTGTTCGTCGGAGAGAACGTCCTCTGTTCGGGCTTCCTCGGGTGCGCGCCTCTTGAATTCGTCGAGGCTATACAATGGTACGTCTTGATGGATGGAACTAGAGAGCAACATTCTTTAACGTTTACACAAGACGATATAAAGCGAGCAAAAACACACGCGAATTGACGGCATTTCTCTATTTCCCTCTCAAGATGACGTTTTTCATAAAGCAGATTTTGCAAACCGAGGTGAGACTGATCCATTTCGTGCCTTGCCCGAGCTGTTGCGTCTTTTCTGACACGAGTAGCAGTGTTGGCAGCGCGATTCAATGACTTCAAGCGACCTATGAGTGCCATGGCGCGAATGTGTATGGCAGCGATATCTTGGTCGAGGTATGTTGTCGAAACGAGTTCGCGCAATTTGTCAATAACTTGATCAGGAGAGGGTGGGTGTTCTTCCATTTCCCAAGGATCGTTCAAGTCTTTGGCAGTGTACTTATAGGCACGGGCCGGATAAGCCGGTTAGAGATAATCAGAGACTTCCGTGTGGCGCCAAGTTCGATCGTTCACAACTCCCATTGTAACCCTTCTTAACCCGTCTCCCCAACTCTGGTTACAGAGCTTTCTCTCTTTCTCTTCAACTATAACAATGCCTCGCCAACGTTCTCTTTCTGGTACAATTCCTTCTATGGAGACTACTCACGATGAGCTCAAAGATAACACAATCATCGTTGGTCAGCAAGCCATATGTTGATTTACATCCTCATTGACACCTCCCTGCCTAGTTCTTGGAGCATCTGGTGATCTTGCAAAGAAAAAGGTCGTCTAATGTTTGGGGAACTCCCTTTCTTATTGAAACATCTGTCTTCAGACCTTCCCTGCCCTTTTCGGCCTCTACCGTCAAGGTTTTCTTCCTAAAGATCTGAAGATTGTGGGTTATGCACGTACTAAGATGGATAGAGAAGAGTTCTATAAACGCGAGACTTCCTATATCAAACTCCCAGAGGATGATCCTCATGCTTCTACCACCTTGAAGGAATTCACAGACCTCTCCTCATATATCGCGGGCGACTACGAAGATGGAGCTGCGTTCGATGAGCTTAATAAGCATATCGAGGAGCTCGAGTCCCGCTACCAGTCCAAAGAACGCAATCGCATATTTTACCTTGCCCTCCCACCTAGCGTATTCGTCCCTGTCTCCAAAAACCTCAAGGAGCACTGCTATGTCAAGACAGCTGGGATCAATCGTATCATCGTCGAAAAACCTTTTGGAAAGGATCTTGAGTCTGCTCGCGAGTTGTTAGCTTCTATCAAACAATACTGGACCGAAGATGAAACTTTCCGGATCGACCATTACCTTGGTAAAGAAATGGTCAAAAATTTGCTTGTCCTTCGTTTCGCCAATGTTGCAACGGGCGCTGCTTGGGATAAGAACTCTATCAGCAATGTACAAATCACGTTCAAGGAGCCCTTTGGCACGGAGGGTCGCGGAGGTTATTTCGACGAGTTTGGCATCATCCGCGATATATTGCAGAATCGTACGCATGCAGTTTATGAATCCGCCCTTCTCTATACTTACGACGTTACAGATCTGTTACAGGTGCTGAGTATCTTGACCATGGAACGTCCAGTCTCCTTTTCTGCTGAAGATATTCGTGATGAAAAAGTATGAGTATTTCTGCCTTGATCATGTTTGTGGCTTAGACTTCTCCCAGGTCAAAGTTCTGCGTTGCATCCCACCGATTGAGCGTAAAGACACGCTTCTCGGCCAATACGTGGCTGCGAATGGCAAGCCTGGTTATCTTGATGACAATACTGTCCCTCCCAACTCCGTCTGCCCAACCTATGCTGCTACAACTCTGTGGATTAATAATCCCAGGTGGGAGGGGGTACCTTTCATCCTCAAGGCCGGGAAGGGTGAGGGCCAAGTCTCACTAGAGCACTCCCGTGATCGCTGAGCTCCTGCTCTATAGCTCTCAACGAAGCCAAAGTCGAGGTCCGCATCCAGTTTAAGGACGTCACATCAGGTATTTTCAAGGACATTGCTCGTAATGAACTCGTTATCCGTATCCAACCTTCCGAGGCTGTCTACCTAAAAATGAACGCCAAAACCCCTGGATTGCATACACGCGCAATACCTACGGAGATGGACCTCACATACAAGAGGCGGTTTACGGAATCCAAGATCCCCGAGGCTTACGAAGCACTTATCCTGGATGCACTCAGGGGTGATCATTCCAACTTCGTGCGTAATGATGAGCTTGACGTCGCTTGGAAGGTTAGTCGTACAGTTATCACGTCGATCTCATGAAAACCAAGTCATTGGGTACAGATCTTCACTCCGATTCTCCACTGGATAGATGGAATAGATGGCCCCACTCCTCACCCTGCTCCCTATCCATACGGCTCCCGTGGACCGGAGGACCTAGACCGCTTCATCGCTAGGTATGGGTTCAAGCGGTTTGACGAGGGATAGTAAGTCCCTTTCCACTGACTTCCCCAGCACTCAATGTGTCGCCCTGTGATAGCACATGGCCAGTCACAAACCTGGCGTCGTTGTAAGATAGTAATCTCTTTTGTGTGTACCTGTCGTAGAACAAATAGTCGGCTCGAATGTGTTACATATTGGTATTAGGTATACATGTCAATGGCATTAGATAAAAATCCAGTCGAATGTACATCATGAACAGAAGTTAATGTACTCCAAGTTTAGACTTTCTGTCTGACCCGATGCTCGATCCGAAAGTGATATCATGAACGACTCGAAATTCAAGCTTAATGTCATATCCTGGTATCGACAATCATGCAGGAATCTATAATTCATGGAGCGTAAACGCTCTCGCCTACAGCCCATGTTGAGATATTGCAGGAAGGTGGTGGTATAACACAAACCTCGATAAGTCCTCCCATTAGGATCTAGGAGTTTTTGAAGTCTTTTCGCCACTGTTCGCACACCTTCTTTGCAATCCTCCAAGCCCCTCCAAGACCCAGCAGCACTCCAGCACTCAGAGCATGCCTTGGATGCAGCATTGATGGTCTCATGCTCGAGCTCATTTCTGGCATCGAGGGCTACAAGGACGTCTACTAGGCGACCGAAGCCAACAAACCAAGTGTCAATCCCTTGGTCTGGACTCATTGTAGTATCAGTGACTAGAAAGGACGAGGCCAGGCCAAGGCACTGGCGGAGAACGCCCTGATCAAGACGTTGCGACTTGCGAGTGGATTGAGCGAGTAGCTGTATAACGAATGCGCCAAAATCCGTAGGTTTCTCCATAGAAATTGAGGCCTGGATAAGAATAGTGATAAATAAGAGAAACTTACGAGGGATGCGCTTGGTGAATTGTGGGATGGGGTGCTGGTACTCCGTGTTACAAGCACCTCTTGCTCTTGCTCTTGCTCTTGCTCTTGCTCTGGCAAAGTCGACATTGTGCGATTATATAAAGAGAAGGGTGGCAGTCATGGATGCGGCATCGGAGCGCTCGTTGGAGAATATTAGAAAAGTAACATAACGTTCGGCATTATGTAACCGACCCTGGTTCAATTTTTTTTATCAGTTACTGGTATGGCTTCGGCTCTCAACCAGCTTCTAGCAGGCCTTACTCCTCCGCCTGTCATCAATCCTGTCGAATATGAAGGGCTCGAGTTCAGGTGGAAAATGTTCGTCTTCAGGCCAGCCTGTCAGTTTTTCTTCCCTAAATCATTCACTGCATTACACTAACTGCAGAATTGTAGTGTTTAAAACAGAATTGTATCTTCTGACAGGGGTCCTGATGTACGTTGCTGTGATATTTTTCGGCTCATCAAGCAATGCTGCAAAGGCCAATAAATGGCACGTCGTCATGCTATTATCGTATTTCCATGCTTACAGAATTTCATCTGCAGGTTTGCGGCTCACCTCCGAATATTCGAGGAGCAATTTTCAAAACCGCTCGGCAGAACAGGCCTTACGAAAGATGGATATACGGATTTCTTTAACTTCTCTACAGGTCGATGCAATGTCGCATCTCTCCACACGATATTTACTCTTCGGCCACGTCATGACCTGCTGCAATGGGCCTTCCAGATCGGAAGGACTCTTGTAGACCTTCAGTACCGACCCAAGGACGATATTCAACTTGACTTTAGACTTGCACCTGGAGCCCTGCCCCACGACTTTGTGTGGGCTGTCGTCGCGAAAGATGAGCTGTTGTCCATCAAGGACAAGAGGTGGGACTTGGTACGTTTCGCGTTTCGCATTTCTTTTCACCAACCCGGCTAAGCGGCACAACTGTAGACTCTCACCAAGACCTCGGAAAATTCTTCATTGCCCTCGATGCTCTCCGTCATGTCTGGTACGCGTCCTCTTTTTCTTCATCTGTGCAAGTCTGACGCGTCCACCCTGTAGAATTCGGCGACGTGACTGAGAACCTTTTGAAGCCGTCTTTAATCAGCGCATTGAGCGACCCTAAAATCCTTCCTTACTTCCGGTCTCTCTCAGTTAGTCCATCTTAAATTCTTAAGGCCTTACCGAAATTAATAAGTGCAGGTGACGGATCAACCACGCATTCGTCCTGACGCCCCCCTGGCTCCCAACCACCGTCACAAGCACGTTATCCTTAGCCTAGTTGCACCTCCACCCGGACATGCAGCAGATACTACCGCACTCGTGTCTGCTTTGTTCCCGTTCATCGACTCTTTGTCTCAAGTAAATCTTCGTCCCGAGACGAAGACCAAGCTCAGGAAAATCAGGGAAGACCTGGATAAGGATCTGAAGGCCGACTCTGAGCGGGAGAAAAAGGAAGAGGTGGAACTCATTTTCATTTTTCATCCGGTGATACGTGCTTGCGGCTGACTGTCGTTTTGCCCATGTTAGGTTTCTCAGGCAGCTGAGGACAAGAAAGCTGCAAAACGCAGGGCGGAGGAGGAACGAATTGGGAAGCTCCCCGCATCTGAACAGAGGAAGGCAAGTGTCAGTATTCATGTTATACAATCGAAAATCTTTACCCTCCTAGTAGATTCTTGAAAAAGAACGTAAACGTTCCATCAGGAAAACTCAGGGCAAGTCTATAGTGCGCAAGTAATATTATGAGCTACTTATTTGCTCAATATACGATAATGTATGTAATTATGGGATGGATCAATGTTGTTCTAAGCATGAAGTGCAAGCTATAAAGCGAACAAACAGGAGTATGGATGCTGTCCCTCCGCTGCAGACACTAATTGCCGCCACTACCGGCTATCTTCAACAACCGCAGTTCCATTGCTCTTGGCTGCATCATTGTTATCACTACATTCGCGAGAGGGTGCAGGCGCGCCCCATCTCGCGCCCCAGCTAGTAAAGAAGCGCAACAACCACATGGGCTTGATCCCCGGATGCTCCACCAGGTCCTCTTCCTCCTCCTCCGGGGGCAAAATAAACACAGAATGCGGATCCACAATACTCTCCTCCTCAGCCTCGCTGTCCGTCCTGCCCAGGTAATCAACCAGCCTCTCCTGCCCGTCTAGCGTCCATTGCAAGCGATTGAATCGCCCATGCACGCCATGCACGCCAGGGGGCAGCCGCCGTCCGCCTGACCCGAACACCTTTTCGCGCAGCTCGAGGACTTTCTGACGGGGTAGGGTCGCGGTGTGCCAGAGATCGGGTACTTGAAATTGTTCGGACTCGTATCTCAGTGTGTGTGTTGCTTGGGATGTCTTATCTGCGCGTGCGTTTTCTGCGTCGATGTCGGATATAACTCTGGTGTGCTCATCGAGACTGGAGATAAAGGGGAGATGGTTCTGGTAGTCTTCTCGGAGGAGGGCGTTCGTGTCAGACAGCGACTTTGTGAGAACCTGCATAAATGAAGAGTTAGCAAACGAAGTACACTTTACAGCGAATAAGAAATACCTGCAAGCAGGCCATGACGTTCCGCAAATGCTCCTCCCTCCGCGCCATGATCAACAACTGCCCACATAACTCGACATCGACCCTCATCTGCTCGAGGTTCTGCATTCGCATGCCGCGCAAGGACGGAAGATCGTGAAAGCTGCGCCGCCTGGAAGAGCTGTACTGAGAAACAAGTTGTTTCCCCAGATCGGTGAGAACACCCCTACCTCTGTGCGTCATACATCAACGTCCTTCTGGGAGTCTCGCGTACCTCATCTGGCCAATCCCCCGCAAACTCGCCCTCATCTTCCTCTTCCTCCTCCACAACACTCCCTTCAGCCAACCTACTCTGCCTCATATCTTTCTTCCTCTTCACACCCACACCCACTTCCTCGTCTTCTCCATCCAAGATATTCCGCGCGCTGACTGGGTCTGCCCAGCTCGATATGCGACTCTGGGAGACGCGACTGCCCCATGGCCGCTTCTGGTCGAACTCAAGCACTTTCCGCTCGCGTTCTGCTTTTGCGTTAGCTAGCGAGGTATCCAACAAACGATCATCGTGCAGGACGTTGAATGAGTTCGGCTGGTTATCTATACGCAAGTAACATTAGCTAGCCACTTTGTATCTGAGTTAATGTACCGATTGGAGAAACCTGTCCACTGCTAAGGAGGTCGTCGTCATCTCCATCACTACAAACTAGTCAACGTGATGTTCCATCACGATGATACGGACGACGCACTCGGCAAACATGACAGGCTGCAATGTCGGGGACACGGGTAGCGTCTGAGCTCGAGTGACTTTGACTTCCGGTATAGACGGCGGGGCGGGAAGATCAAGACTCGCATGTCCTCTCTTTCGCGTAATCCTATTCGTTCAAGATGAGGACAAAGTTCAAAAGGATTAAACGTTCCTCAAACTCACCCAGTCCATGACTCGATCTTCTTCTGAACCTTCTCCCCCCACATCATAGGGCCAAATCCACTCACTCCAGGACCCACCACCATGTCACTCTCCTCCTCTGTCCCACCGTCCGACTTGTCATTACGCGCCGAGTCTTCGAGGTCCCCATCGCTCAACGCCCTCTCTCCATATCCAATTCCCCGACGACGCGTCTTCTTCTCTTTCTCGCCCCGTATCTCCCGTTCCATCTCCCGTTGTCTCAGCCTCACAACAGTCGCCACCCCTCCACTCCACAACGCCCGCACACTGACGGCCACACTCGCGTCTTTCTCTTTCTCCCTACCATAGATCCCATAGCCCAAAGTTGCATCTCCAATTTCCCTCTTTTTCTCCTTTGCCTTGCCCTTTCCCTTTCCCTTCAACCCTTTCCCAATGACCATCCTCACAAACGCCTCCAAATCATGTGTTCCCTCCAACACAGCTCCAGGGCCTCCATGACTCCCCCCACTCGCCCCCACTAACTTTCCAATCCCACTCAGCAGCTGCCCTCCACTCGTAGCCAGCCCAACACCACCACCCGCAGTTGCCCCAGTACCACCTATGCGGCCATCGGCACCTCCGTCCCCTACATTCACCATCCCTCTCCGCTCAACAGCGCCGTCATCATCGCTTTCTCCACCGACCCTTGTCAAATCTTCTAATTTTCCCCTCAACCCCCTGCGCACCCCGCCTCTCCCCTCTGGAGACCTCACCTTTGACTCATACGCTGCCTCGATGACCTCTACGAGTTCTCGCGTCAGCACCACGTTAAGCATGTGTATTTTCCCCCCACGAGACAGCGTGATAGACGAGGACGTGG
Organism: Tricholoma matsutake; assembly: GCA_026075535.2. Lineage (NCBI taxonomy): Eukaryota > Fungi > Basidiomycota > Agaricomycetes > Agaricales > Tricholomataceae > Tricholoma > Tricholoma matsutake. The sequence goes on along the minus strand of AP026543.1, from coordinate 5,500,910 downwards.
CTGCGCCTGGGTGAGAGTGATTATGGTAGTATAGCTGCGGGGGAAGAAGGTGCGCGCCAAAGTGAGCGTATGTAAAACCATGGCTGGGGGACTGAGCTAGCGTGGAAGATGTGGAACTTGAGTGTGCATGGAGGGCTGAGGGGTATATTTGAGAAATGGATGGGGTGGTGGAGGGGGCTGAGGAGGAGGATTGGACGTATGTTGCTAGGGCATATGCAAAGATGTGGGGTTGGAGGAAGGGGTCTTTTGGGACGACCTATGTATATATTAGGTGTAAGATAGTGGATTGAGAATATGGTACGTACATGCGAGAAACCTAATGCGACTAGTTTATTACGGATGGAGAGAACGAGACTTAAAAGTGCAGAGACAAAGACCGGGTCTGCTATACGTTCCATAGGCTATGCGGATAAGTATCGGCTGTGTACGATATATAAGAAGGCTTACCTCGAGACCTACACAAGGTTCACCAATGTCTATAATCCATCTCCGAATGCCGTCGACAGTTTCGTCACACAGCACCCCGTCTGGCTGGATACCAGTATCAGGGGATCCATAGAAGCCAAAGATCGCGAGGCTGGCTTGAATGAGTTTGACTAGCTCGAGAACGGTGGCATTGAAGGTGTCACGGTCCCTTGTCTTGTTCCCGACTTCCTTCTCTTTGGACTTTGTGGTACTGTCGTGTGTAACGTTTGGAAGTCCCAGTACAAAGCCTGTAGCAGATTTGGATATTGAACTGCCGCCCTTGGAGATGGAAGCTGAAGGGGAAGCCTGGTTAGTAGTGTGTTGTTTGGCTGGAGAGGTATTAAAGTTGAGGAGGGAGTCTTGATGAGAGTTCGACTGGGAATGGGAACGTGTCTTTGATAAGGCAGGAGGCAAGGGAAGAGAATCAGTAGACGTAATGGGGGCATTGCGAGATTGGGTGTGTTCGGGTAGATGATAAGTGCATATGAACCTGTCCTTTGTCGCGTCACTGTATTGGATTAGATCGGAGAGTGGTAGTGGGAAGGAGTGGCGTACCTAGGTTCCTCGAGTGTGAGTGCGCTGCGACCTGAGCATCCCATACGAAGGAGGTTAATGTTGGTATAAAGCTGTTCACGGACAGCGAGAAAGTTTCCGTCTGGGATGTGGACGATGGTATAGTCCGAGCGGAAATGGGCCAATGATGTTGCCATGAGGACGCCATGAGGAGTCTTTGTGTGGAATGAAGAAAGAAAAGAGAAGGAAAGGAAGACGAACCTCTTTAGCTCTTGCACCGTCACGACGTAGATGGTGGAGAGCCTTGTCCCATTCAGCTTGAGCATCAGTTGCGGAGAGAGAAGACGAAGGGGCGAGAGCAGTGACAGATATCTAGAGAGAGAAAGAGAGAAGATGAAGTAGTCAAGATAAAATTATAGAAAACGACGTACCTTGTGAGAAGGGTCGCCTGTATAGACGGCAAGAACAATGATGGGCCTATTTCGTTCTACAATCCTGTAACCGATATGAAATAGCAAAACCCAAGGTTAGAGATGAATGAATACCATTTCTCTACGGCATACATCTGGTAGCCTTGTATTTCAAGGTGATGATGAACTACATCGAAATGTAAAGGGATACCTAACCAGTTGTTTGAATCAAAAGAGGTGACAGTAGGTAAGAGAAGACGAGAAGGAATAGGATGAGCAGTATGTCTTCGGGAAAGAGCGGGAGGGGTACGGGAAGTTTTGGACGATGGCCGGGGGCTCGCCATCATCGTCAAAGGAAGAAGCTTTGGACCGGCAATCAACCGGCAATCAAAGCGATTATGTGCACGTGCCTGGATACGAGTTTTGTCATTTCTCCGTGTTTGCTCTTGTCCTTTCTAATGCCCGACGACGAGCTCAGTGCTCTTCACGACGACGGCAACGACGACAACGACAACGACGGCCACGATGACAATGACAATGATCACCAGAGACTTCAGGGGCATTCATCAGATCAATTCTCAGATCCTGGCCCTACATCGAGCACACCTTTCGATCCACTCCCAAGTCCAACGCCTATTAATTCAAGAGTTACGACTGATTTATCTCTAATGCCTTTCCTTCTGTCCGCTGTTCTCTGCTGTCCTCTTTGCTCTCTTCCTTTTGACTCTCCTACGACTCTCCACTGTGGTCATACAATATGTTCTGCTCATCTCGCTGATTCTTGTCCCGTTCCATCTTGCTCTCCTCAAAACAATCCAACAAATCCAATCATTCCTTCATATTCTACCGTTTCATTCTTTCCTGCTGAATCTCCTCCTCCTACTCTTCCTCCTCCCACTTATTCTTCCCATGTCGACGTAACCATAAGCAAGGTCATTTCTCTTGTCTCCCGTGTCGAGGCTGAACAAGACGCCTATCCAACTGTTGACCATATCGATGGAAACCTATCTGACGACAACGACAACGACAACACCCCTCCTCGCCCTTCTCGTATACGTCCACGCCCCAATTCAACCCCGTCTCCCCCACGTATCCGTAAACGTCGACGCTACTCTCCGAAACCTGACCATGATGACCATGACCTGCTTGCTCATCTCCGCAAGCAAAGCACTGTACAAAGGTCTACCCCTCACGACGAACCTCTTCTTCCTTCCCATCCTCCTTCCGCTCGCAACGATATCTTGTCTCACTTCCAGAAGGATCTTCTCGCTGAGCTCACTTGTGATATCTGCTGCACCTTGTTTTTTCAACCTGTGACTACTCCTTGTCAACATGTCCGTCCTCACACTTTATATTATACCTTGCTTTTAATCTCTCATTTAGACCTTCTGTTCCAAGTGTCTGCACCGAGCGCTAGACCATAGTTCTGCATGTCCCATATGCAGACAAAACCTTCCTGGATTTTCCTACTTTCAAGACCATCCCGAAAATAAAGTCATCCTCTCACTAAGTACGTATCCTGCTTTAGCCATAACACTTGTCTTTACTTCTGCACAGTCCTCAAGGCATTTCCAGCTAATTACAAAGAGCGTGGCGATGCCATAGAAGCAGAAGAACGCGAGGCTCGCCTTGACACTCCCATTTTTGTCTGTCAACTAAGCTATCCAGGCATGCCTACCGTCCTACACTTTTTTGAGCCTAGGTATTCTTTTATACTCGTCCCATCTCTCGTCCCTCACGCTCTCCAGATATCGCCTCATGCTTCGTCGCTGTCTCGAGTCACCCAGTCCCCGCTTTGGTATGGTCATGGCGCCAAAACCAGGCGGCTCTTCACCCCATGAATATGGTACCATGCTCGAAATCAGACGCGTCCAAATGTTGCCTGATGGACGGAGTGTGGTCGAGACATGGGGTTCATTTCGCTTCAGGCTGTTGGAGAGCGGCATGATGGATGGGTACATGGTAGGCAGGATTGAGAGGTGAGCAATATTTTTGCCAAATAAATGTGGTTCGTTTACGTTGTTCAGGATTGACGACTATCCAGAAGACATAATCGAGACCGTACACACCGGAGGAGATCGAGAGCCGCCTTTGGTACCTAGTCCGGAAATAACTCCCCCTCTTGCATCTTCATCATCCTCTGCCACGTCGTCACCTCACTCCCCGACCACACCGCCGTCCCTCCCACGACAGCTAACCAACGCAGAACTTATGGAACAATGCCGTACCTTCCTTGACCGCCTACAGCGTGGCACCGCGCCCTGGGTTGTCCAGCGTCTCCGAATCACCTACGGTACCATCCCCACGGACCCCTCGTCCTTCTCCTTCTGGGTCGCCTGGATCATCCCGATCGAAGAACAAGAAAAGGCGAAGCTTCTCCCGATACGCAGTCCGCGGCTGCGGCTGCTGCTGGTAGCGCACTGGATCGAGCAGCTCGATAATAACTGGTACAAGGAGAGGATTTTGATAAACTGCATTGTTTTACTGATGGCGCTGTCTGTTTCTTTTTTTGCTTTGCGGGCGGTGTTGGCCGGGGCCTAGGTGGTTTTCGGCGGGGTGTACTATTCTTTAGATATCATTGCTGAGCGTGCAAGATTTGCGCATCCGCAAGAAGGACGTGGTGAGCTCTTGAGTGGGCTGAGGGGAGGAAGGGTGGATCTATGGATGTACTTTTCCAACTTGGGTTGTTTGCTGACAGCTGTTGGCGGAGGTACAGGTTATATTTACAACCGCTCTACCTCCTTATCATCCGACGTTTCGTATGCTAGACTCACTATGCTATTTTCATACTATTACCTTGCATTCGTTTTGGACTGTTCTGTCTAGCTGTACACCGTCGTTATACATTGCTATAGTATTTGTAAATTGTAGCTCTGGATTTTGTATGTATGTATATCTTCGCGTGTACGTTTACTATATCATTGTGTAATACTGACTACGGATTACTGAGTGGGCTGGGACTTTAGGGAAACAGTTCATAGTAGTGTATTTCTGAACTGGGAAAATTAAACCTAAAGGGCGACGGAATGGCCTTCCGCTGTGTATGGGAGTTACAGACACTGCACAGTGCGTATCGCATGTTCTTGCTTGCTCTGGCGTGGATAAGTCACTTTGAATTCTCAAGCTTCTGATTAATCCTGTTGCGAGGTTTTCCCGGGCGCGTCTCTATAGATGCTTGGGTGAGGAAGCGCGTGAGGAAGCGCCGAAGGGCGATGTTGGACAGGCGCCTATTTAAGAGTTCCGGGCTATGCAGTGGACAAGACGGCTCAGCCGATCATAAAACGCCCAACGATCTGCAATTATGAGATGCACTCTCCTTGTCCGAGAACTTGATGTGTCTTGCTCTTCAGAAAAGAAAAATGAATTGAGGGAAGCAACCCGTGTCAGGATGAGCCAAAATCCGCAGTGTAGCAGGGCCTACACACATCAGAGGGGTTTCGGGTTATCAGTCCAAGGTATCGTTTCGATCGGGATGTCCGACCTTCCCCCCATGACTGAAATGTTACACATGCGGGGAGTACTGCCCCCGATGGCTCATCTACATCGCCAATAGCCACAGATCTCAACTACCAATGGCAGCACTTCAAAGACAGAACACCGAAAACTCTTAGACCTAGACTCTGCGCAGTCGTCTTGTTGATAAGATACTCTCGATACCTCTGAGACTGGTCGATAGATCATAAAACATCCAGTCCGTTTCAGCCAGTCACGGTGCAAGTCAATTTCCTAGTTTCAGACAGAGGGGCTCTTCGGCGGTTGTTCTCCGAACCGAACCTGGGGGTGAGCCAACATTCGAAAAACCGAGAGTTTGCAAGATCCTTGATCTGCTACGTTAACCCACATAGGTGTGCCTGATAATCCAAGTTGGATAGTGCACCGCACGACATTCCATATGACCACCTGGGGCTAACTAAGGGGAAATCCAAGCGCTCAAGGGCGATTTAACGGGGCGGTGCTGCGTCCGTAGCTTTTCTTTGTACAGGAGCCTGGGGCGCCAATGTTTTCAATTGTGCCCCTGATATTCGCCCGTTTCCCATGGACAAGACCAAGTGTGACACTCGGAGTCGACCACCGTAAGAAGACCGGAGCTGTGCTTCTGAGATGTCCGAGATGAAATCCGATGGTGCTGAGTTGGAAGATGAATATTTGAATTGGCGCGCGCGGATACTTCTACTTCTACGACAATGGGCTCTCCAGTTCTATTTTTAAAATATGATAGGCGCCAAATCTGGCCGCAGTGCCTCATACGTTGGAAGTATGACGTGTTCTTTTCTGTTCTGGCATGCGCGTTCAATCTATTAGGGATGTTCGCTCTGAGTCGTCCGCAGCACTTGGCGAAAGCAGTAAAATCAGAGTGAGGCAAGAATGGTGATCCAAATTTGAAGTGGTTAGAGCTCGATCGCTCTCAGGCTGGTAATTAGTAGCCGCAACTTATAAGTAAGATTCACTACAGATCAAGATCGGGGTAAGTACAGCCCGGGCGGTTGATATCGATAAAGGGTCAGGAGGTCATTCGTAAATTGCTGTGACTCTAAACAGCTCAGGATTGCTTAGATGACACGCCACCACGGACTCGGAGGCGGTGGAAGGCTGCGAAATCGACTCTTCGAGTCATAACCGTTCATGGCGGATAAGATGTATTTATTTAATCTCACCAACTTGCGAGAGATTACTAGACAGCTATCAATTACTAGACAGCTATCAGTTACATCCCCAGCTATAACGCATCCAGCACGCTTAAAACACTTGAATCAGCTTACAATGCCCGGACAGCATGTGCACTTTGCGGAAGGCGCGTACCCGCCTACACCTTCCTCCACCTACTCTTCCTCGTCTTCCCTCCCGTCGTCAGACGAACCTGTGACGCCGCCACCTTTAAATTATTATGGGTCGCCACACGCATACTCGCCATTACCATCCGTCGGGTGCCGCATCCATCCAGCACTCAGCGTGTCGACGTATGCAGTAAACATATTTTACGACGTGTCGTTTCCGCCCAACACAGCGCAGCTGCACCCATCTATTTCTTCACAAATTTTTTCTCAACCAGCAACAAATCCACCACTTCCATACATGACTATTATCCATCGGCAGCTGCCGTGGACGATCAGGGTGGTGCCAACGCGTAAACCTGGGACATACGTGACGGTTGGGGATGTGCTAGAAGCGATTTATCACACGCTACGACTGACTGCGACTGAGATGGAATATCGTAATATTCCAACGCAAGATATGAAGGAGAGAGTGGACATGGCTTATAGACGACGATACAAAAGGCTACAACAGGATGGAGGAGAATATGAGAAGGAGAAAGCTAGGGGAGTGAGACGGATTGACTTTATAGGAGAGAAAAACATATTTGCGGGACTGGGGAGTACAGGGAAAGGACCGGATGTGTGGGAGTTGCAAGTGCAAGTGCAAGTGCGAGTGCGAGTGCAAGGATAGTATTGTAGTTTGTAGTATACCCAGTTCTCCGATATACCCGGACTTTTGTATAAAAAACAAATACATACTGTTACGTAACGGCGACAAATGGATTCTCAACTGTCTCCTCTTCGTGCACACTATCTTAAGAAATCTCTCATTCATCTTCAGTTCTCTCATGAACTCGATGCAATCACTACTCATTCTCCAAATAATGTCTCAACCCTTTCTTACCTCGGTTCTCCTTTCTCTTCTCCACCAAAGGATGCTAATCCACATCTAGATCTTCCTTTTCTTCGTTATATCTTTCGTCAATTCGTTCTCACCTTTCCATTCATGGCTGCAGCTCCCAAAGGTTTCTATTCCGACAAGCTACAACCCTTTGCCGCCTCTGCTTTAGCTCGCAACCTCTCACCTACTTCCGTATTAGATGACGACGACGTAGGTGATGGAAAGTCGGAGCAGGCTATGAGGATGAAGCTTATGGCAAAGCTTGAAAGGAACTTGTCTCTCTTCGTAGGCGCTGCCACAAAGCTCATCGAACAAGAAGAGGTCGTCAGGTTAAATCAGGTCGATCTTGATCGTCTCCAGACTTCATCAAAAAATAGGTTGGCAAGAGGTATCAAATCGAAAAACGTGTTCGAAATTAACGTCGTAGGCGTCAAAACTGTCCTCGACAAGGGTCGCATGCGCACTCGTGCCCATGACGTTCGTTCATTTGCCTCATCCTTGTATCATTTCATCTCATCTCATATCTTAGGAATTCATTGTACGCACTCGTCGTTCACATTACCCTGATGTTTTCGTTACCCGCCGGTATGGCGATTTCAGAACACTCGCCGATGAAGTACGTATGTCGTATTACACCAGCTTGGTGTCCCTAATCTTGTCCACAGCTTCAGAAAGCACATCCAGATGAACAAATTCGCTCTCCACCTCCGAAAGATCGTACCATCGTAAACGTCCCACTCGGCTCTTCCTCCTCATCCCCTCGCCAATTCTCTACATGGGAGGAGCCTGCATCTCCAGTTTTTGCCTCATCTCAACAGAACTTGGCTCCTTCACGCCTCGCTCGAGAGAAGAACCGTCTCACCTTGCGATCGCACTTGCATTCCCTTCTCTCTTCTTCCACAATCGCCTCCTCCCCAGTGCTCAGGTCCTTCCTTCTATCCGACCCCGTTTCTTTGACGCAAGAAGAGTTGGACGACATTCAGAAGAGGGAGGAGGCTGATATGGTGAGAGACGATGGGAGAAAAAGGTTTGCTAAAGAGATCGCGAGCAGGGTAGACGGGCTCAGGGAGGCCGTTAAGAGCGTAAAGGGCGACATCATGGGCAAAGGTGACCAGCTTTCAATTTCATTCATCCTCAGGTTTATGTACTTACGGATGTTCCGCAATCACTCAGACGGCTTGACTCGCATATTCGCGACGATCAAGGTAACGCCGGATGTGCGTGACCTTCCTGACAACTACCAAGCCGTCATAGAGTGGGCGCGAATATCGTTAGTCGTGCCCAGCTTCGCCTCCCTCTGGTGCTCATGCCAGCCTTTTCACACAGTCTGGCGTCTACTGTGTTTCATATGTTTGTAGCATCAGACAGCTCATCAGAGACGTTTGCAAGTCTGAAGAGGATACATGGACTGATGCCCTATTTCGTGCTCAAGGCTACATTGAAAATCAGTAATCCGATCGCCATGATACGCTGTGGGTTATTTTGTAATGCAAAGAAGTTACAGTTGATCCTTACTCGGATTTCAAGCCGTGCTGGATTTGTTTCTTGCTCAGCCGTTTGGGGGTCGAAGTCTCCTTCAGCGGTACGCATTGAAATCATGATCATCCTGCGCTACTCTTAATATATCATACAGGATGTTCACAAGTTCTCTGACAGAAGAGGTTAAAGCTCTGGAAGCGGACATTGAAGCCGTAAAGGAGAAAGTTGACGACCCTATCATGTGTGCCAAGATCCGTCAGTTTGTATACGCACCTCGTGAAATCCAGGACCTCTACAAGGCAGATGCAGGTATATAAGCTCTCTCCTTCCTTCTATTTCCTATCTGAAGATACATTCACCAGCCTCTGAACATATGAACCTTTTGACCATCGTGCTCCGTGCACCCGACGAACCAATATTGTCGCGCGTACAAATGCACCGTTTGGCCAAGGCACACCGGGCGCATATGGCGTATCTCAATCATCGTGAGTCCTTGGCTGATTCGGACGATGACAATGGACCACAAGACGACGATGCTTGGCTGATGGAGGATCTCAAAGTGCTTACACATCTATATTCACGGCTGAGAGATCGGGAGCAGTTGATTGCTCTCATATTCGAGGTTTGTGATTATGTATGCGGCTAGAATGAATATAGACTTATTTTGTTCTACAACAGGGTTCTACAGCAGAATTGTTGAAAGATATCATCACCATTTTCTATACGCCTCTCGCGCAGGTTTATAGAGCGGCCAGCATTGGCGATTCCATTAGCGATCTGCAAAACTTTGTAAACGATCTGATCAAAACAGTTGAAGACGTTGAAGAGCGTAGGTCTTTTGAACTTGATTTCAGCCTTGGATTATTAAAATTTGGCTATTCAGTTAGCCAAGAGGACCCGCATCGGACAGTACAAGCCTTCATCGACCTAATACAACGACATGAACAATCATTCTATCATTTCGTGCACAAAGTCCATTCCAAGGGTGAAAGCCTCTTTGACGGCCTTATGCGATGGATCGAGCTGTTTCTCACAGTTGTCCGCGAAGGCCTCGGCGAGGCTATCAGTCTTGAGTTCTTGCTTCCACACGCTGGCCAAGAACGCGCGAACATCTTGGCCGAGGTGGACAAGGTGGCTTTGTACCACTACAAGCTCAAGGTTGCATACGAAGGGAAACTGCGTCGGCGGTTCGGGAGGGCACAAAATACGGCAGATGCAGAGGATGAGGCGACACAGGCACTTGTCAATGGTGTGATAGGGGAGATCGATTTCGGGGAGCTTATGCAGGGCGATGTGGACGATATAGCGGCGGAAGAGACGAATTCGGATTGCGACGATGATGATTCAAGTACGTATGAGTCCTCGAGCAACGATGAGGATGCGTCAGACGACTCTGATGGGTCGGACGATAGTGAAGAATCTACAAGTGAGAGCATCCCAAAGCCAAAACTACCTGTTAGGTCGCAGACTACCAGACTTCCTGCACGAACTACGCCTCGTCCTGATACTCAACCTCCTACCCCTCGAACACTAACACAATCCCTTCGATCTTCCCGATCTATGAATTTTCTGTTGGGTCGCCGTAGCGACGGGCCCAACGCATCGCCCCCGCCACCGGTACCATCACTACCTCCCACGTATCATAAGAGTGAGAACTCGTGGTCATCAAAGCCTCTTCCTCCCAGCCCGATATCACAATCGTCCGAACGTCCGCCACCGCCACCGCCACCGCCCAAAACTGACCATGAACCGCTGAACCGGAAAGCGAAAGGAAAGAAGGCTGAAACGTTGAAGCCGCCTGAACTACAATATATTCCACAGTTACTTCCAATCTTTGTGGAAATAGTACGTCCTGCTTTTGTATTGCCTTCAGTTCTAATTTTTCATACACATTTCAGATGCGGCCCTTGCTCCGTCCCCGACAAGCCCAGGCTTGATTCTGAATCCCGAACATAACACTAACTTTATTGCTTTACCCATTTCTAATGTGTAGTGTACTTATCCCTGTTTGCTGGACACTTCTCTTGAAACAAAATATAGTAACCAGACTCTTGATAATTCAGCGGTATGATAGGGATAATTGTAGTTTTATACATTACAGATTCCCAAATTCCGCATCGAACATCTTTTGGCTGATGTCCCCTCTCTTCACTTTCTTCGCCATTCGTTCTTCTCGTGCCAACGCTGCCCAATCATCACCTTCGAGTTCACTATCATCCTCACCATGGACTCTTTTCCGCAGACCTTCACCTTCTGGACGGGAGGGTTCAGGTGCTTGTGCCTGCAACCACTTCTTTCTTCTCCTCCTCTTCTCTTTTCGGTTATCTCGTTCCTCTCTCTTCGCCGTCTTTTCACTCCATGCTGAATTCCTTTTTTTCGTCTCTCTACGGACTGCGATTCTCTCCTTCTTCTCATCATCCGCGCAAGCAGCGGATGCGCTTACCCTTTTCGCCTCCTTGGCTTTATCGGCGTAAGCAAAGCTACTCCACTAACATGCCAATCAGCCTACTAGCAAAGCAATAAAAGAACAAGATTACATCAACGATTGCATTCTCCCATTCTCCGCGATTGACCTCCTTCATTTCCGGCATCTTGGGCAGTTGTAGTAATCCAAAGCTCTTTGCAACACCCACGAGATCGAGGTCTTTTAGCCGAAAGATGTAAGAGGCCTCGTGCTTTGAATACGCACGAACGAATGAGACGAAAGCTTTAGCTGCCTGGCGTTAATCCCAGGCGTCAGTTTCAGCCCGCTGGCAGAATATGTGTACCGACCTGGTCATGTATAGCGCGATCACTCAGAATAACTTTTCGGATCTGGACGATGGAAATATCTACTTGAGGATCAATAGGTCGCTCATCACGTTCTTGCGATGATGTTGAACCTCCGTCGGTGAGATAAGGATGTTCCTTTAGAGGTATTTTGCGAATGGACATGAAATCTTCAAATGATCTTAGCACGATATCTACCATCTACTATAACGAAAACACTGACCAGCATACCCTGCTTCTCTTCCGACGAGTAATATCCAAGCTCTACCACTGCGACCGGCCCTTGCTGTTCGTCCACATCGATGTGAATAAGCCTTTGGATCGGATGGCGGATCAAACTGAATCACGACGTTTACATGGGGTAAATCAAGGCCCCGAGCGGCAACGTCCGTTGCGAGTAGAATAGATGGGGCAGAAGGGGTAGAGTGGGCTGAAGAAAATGCTTCAAGTGTGCGAGTTCGAGAAGTAGGGGGGAGATTGCCGTGAAGCGAATACAGGGTAAATGAAGGAGGCAGAAGACTGGGCAGGATCTAACCTGGATCAAGGAAGGAATTTCATTGCTACCACTTGACACTTACTTTGTAGAAATAATCAACACAAGCACACGTGGAAAAATAAACAATGAATTGCGAAGACTGGTTCTTGTCAATCTCATGACATATGATACGCGTCAATTGGACAATTTTCTCAGACGCTCGGCATTTGATGTAGAAATTTTGAAGACTGGTTCCAATAACATCAGATTAATCCTAGATATGAAAATAGGAAAGTATACTTTGCCGGAATTCTCCTTTCTTCTATCACTTCACCGGTTTGCCGTTTCCCATTGCTGGTGCTATGCAGGATCTTTTTTGATTGGACCTTAACAACTATACGTGCAGGGTTTCGAAGGCCAACGCGGACAAGTTCCGAAAGGGCTTCTGCATCAGTCATTGTTGCACTAAAAAGTCCTGTCCGTCGCTGTTTTGGAAGATGGGAGAGAATACGGGTCAGGGCGGGTTGAAATCCCAAGTCAAGAAGCCTGACTGATCAGTTTCAAGAACGACTGAGTGACTGCATAATGAGTACCTGTCTGCCTCATCTAGTACCAACACCTCAAACTCTCTCGTATTGACAATGTCCTTTCCATTTCCTAGTAGAAATTCCTCGATTCGACCAGGTGTACCAACGACTATGTCCGCATTTGTCGACAAGAAGCGCGTCAGGTCTTGACTTGGCGATGAGTATGTGGAAGAAACGAGCAAAAGCGGTGGAGGAAACGGCAATGGGATAGGATCTTGCGTCGAAGGGGGCGGAGAGTTCTCACTAGCTTCTGGCTGTGCGGACAAGAAGATAGAGAAAATAGAGTGTATCTGCGTGGCCAGTTCGCTAGATAGGTGAAGGAACTGAATATTATTCCCCCAACGTCGGAGAAGAGCGCACCGTGTAGGACTTATGATCAGAGCTCCGATCTCGTTCTTTCGAAGTCTTGTGTTTCTTCGAATAAGACGCTCTAAGATTGGAATGACAAACGCTAAAGTTTTTCCAGAGCCAGTGACAGCTTCGACGACCACGTCTTTATGCTTCATAAAAAGCGGTATGGTTGAGGCTTGCACTGGTGTCATTTCCGTATGGCCCATGGATAGTATGACATCTAGGCTTCCAAGAAAGCTAGATTAGTACAATAAAACAGGCATACGAGCACCTACACCCATGAGGTTAGAGGTATCGGGAGGGAGCCCCAGGAGCCCGCAAACGCAGTAGAAGACATGAAGCCTGACTGGTCACGCGCACGCTCAAACAGTCCGAGATTTGATGGCTGGATTCTCACGGATGGAGGTGAGCGGAATAGGCAAAAAGACTCTTCCGCACGCGGTGCAAAGTGTACGAGAAGCGTGCACGCGGGCAAAAGTCGTAGCGACGACGCGCACAGACCTCTCGCCATTGGACTTGCGTAAACGAACTTTAAACTCGATAAATAAGTACACTTAGAAATCCTCGAAGTGAAAATATGCAAGCGGTCTATTGAAATAAGATATATCAAATGCCTAAATTTACGCCCATCGATTAGGAAACAGAGAACCGTTTGAAGGTATACCTACAGGAAGAGCATCAGAAAAACATGTTGGTCCACAAAAATCCACTGACCCTAGGAATGCTAAATCTTTGCCCACTGCACTAGAATCTGCTGGCTTCTCCTCGTCTGCTTGGTCTATCTCGTCAGTTGGGAAATACGATGTGTCTGTGATGGATCTAAGATGTGGAACGAAAGGAGCAGCAATTTGGCGAATTGTCTCCCAATTTACACCATAGAAAAATGGGTGATTCTTGATTTGATCGACGGTAAGTCGACAATCCGCAGACGTAATCAACCTGCAAAGAAAGGTAAGAACATTTGAAAGCAGGAAGACATGTCATTCGCCTTACCGTCGTATTAAGTCTTCCGACTCTTGACTTAAATAAACATCGTCGGGGAACAGAAGGTATTGAGGCCATTGGATGATTTTTTGGTATGTATCATGCGTGTTATCGGAGCAAAAAGGCGGGTATCCAACCAAACATTCAAACATGATCGCCCCGAGTGACCACCAATCGCACTCTTTCCCATAACCTTTCTGCTCGAATATTTCCGGAGCAATGTAATCGGGCGTTCCGACTGTCGAATAGGCCTGCAAATTATTCTCAGATCCCGATTGGTATCAGGGATAATCATGAAGGCATACAAGTTTTCGACGATTCGCTTTCCATGTCAATATTTGATCCTTGTTGGTCATCGTCAAATTAATGGAGTTCACCATTACACTGTTACGCGCCGATTGAGCGGTAGGCGCCTCGGAACCGAGAAGTCGTTCATAGTAGGATGAGTCATGTGTCTTCTGGAATCCTGTAGAAAGGCCGAAGTCACTAAGTTTAACGTGCCCATCTTTATCTCTGGAAGCAAGATGGTTAATGTTCAGCCCGCAGCTAACAACGAGAATAATAACATCAGAATATTGTCAGGCTTGATGTCACTAGCAGTAAAAACACGTCAAGAGGCATTTGTGAAAGATGGCGGTAAGAGCTTACCGGTGGATGAAGCCTAACTTGTGAACTGTTTCTATGGCCAACACACATTCAGCTATATAGAACCTGGTGACATCCTCCGAGAAAGTGTCGTATTTTATCAGCATAGTCATCAGGTCACCACCTGGAAGAAACTCCATTATTAGGTATAGATACGTGGGGTCTTGGAAAGAGTAGTAGAGCTGAACGACCCAGGGAGAGTCTGACTCGGCTAGTACGTCTCGTTCCGCACGTACATGGGCCAGCTATGGCAGGTAAGTTAGTCAGTCTCCTCAGATTTAGGGAATCAGATTACCTGGTCTTTCTTTAACATCTCTTCCTTCTTCAGTGTCTTCATGGCATAAATTTTCCCTGTATCGGTTTTCTGAACCAAGCGAACCTTCCATCTCAAATAAGTATCGACCACACATTCAAAGGACGTGTTGGGACACACGCCTCTCCAAATGCACCCTTGCCAATGACTTTCACAGTTCTGAAGTCCTCAAGGCCCAGTTTTGTCCTCCGCAGTCGCAGAAAAGTAGACTCCTTCTTTCCTAGCTGTAGTAGATGCCGTTGCTTTCGTTCTTCTGACATCAGCTTTTCCCCTTGAAGCCGGCGTTCCAGCTCGACACGCCTGTCAGTCAGAGTATTGAGTGGATGCGATGCGGCAAGACACGTTTAACGAATGATGACCTTGTGTTGCGCTCAATCGCAGAATCGACAGCGACTTTATAATAATGTTCCAGCTTCAACTGTGCACTTTTTGCCCGCGGTTCGGCTGCTGGAGAAAAGCCTGCAGTGGATCTGTCGAAGTATACATCTTCATATGACGATGGCGTCACGATGTCAAGGTTGTCTACCTAAAGACAGGAGAATTTGAAACTGACAGTCAGATTTGCTAACATTTTGGCCAGCACTCTCTTGCGACATCCGTAGCTTTGAAGACGATTGCCGTAACATTGGATTTCGGTTTGGAGGTGCCATAATGGTGTCGTGATCGAAAAAGATGCTCTGAAAGTTGGTCTTGAAACAGAGGACAATGTCCACTATGTAGTCACATATCCATCGTTGATCAGAATAGCAACGATCATTTACGGATATTTATGTGACATACATTATATGCCTATAAGGAAGGTATCAAAGGTTCAAAATTACACGGTGGTATCTTAACCAAGCATAAAGTGATAAGTATCGAAGTGACTATGTTTTGGCCCTCTGCCACAAGTAGTAGTCTCTCATACTTAACTTCAAGACTATCGGCTAACCTAGATCACATGCAGATTCTGAGAATGCGGAACGTCCGCTAGGGACTAGGTTCATCGGATACAGAGCGGAGCCCAACATTCAGCATTTCTTAAAACAGGGTCAGCGGCCTAAGTGCGGTGTTTGGTTTCCATCATAAAGCACACTGTATTGCCGACCTGTAGTAGTATTGCGGCCGACTAGATGGGCATGAGAATTGCTCTGTTGCGCGGGGATGCTCCGTCTGTGCGACAAGTTAATGTGCGAGAAATTACAACGAGTTATGAAAGTCTCACCGATGTGGTGTCTTTGCTGGTGATAGATGAGCAGACACAGCCGAACTAAAAGAGATTTTAGCAGATAAATGATTTAAAAATCGAGCTGCCCATACTTGTAGAATCCAGTTGGATCAAAATGCTGTGTAAGGTGTCGTGCGGGTAACTCAGATATTCCTCCTCCCTGGCCGTAGGCCACGTAAGGGTTGAAATTCATACGAGGAGTTGGGGAGTTTTGTATGGGCCTGGGTGAGGACTCCGAAGTGGTTAGATGTCGCTGACCGATATTATGAGGGTTAGGAACCGCCGGAATGGCTGGAAGTGATCTACGTGTAGATCGATAAGTGCTAGAAGTAGCTTGGCTGCTTGCATGAAGTTGTTCGACGTACGGCTGAGGATGATCAGGCTGGATACGTGACGATGGCTGAGAAAGTGACATGGAGTCACGGTCATAGGCAAGCGGTCTCCGGACAGGAGAGTTCAAAGGTGATGGGGTCCTTGAATCCCCAGATGACTGATATGACACGATGACAGGTCGCCCGTCCAATGACGGGTCCACATCAGTGAATGGTGGAGGGGGAATCGAATGATCCTCTTCATCTTCAGGCGGAACGTCATGCTGCATGCTACCTGAAGCGCTTGATTGTGCATCAATTTCGGCATCTGCAAGCCAGCTGGGACGTGTTTTCGACTGGCCTGAGGAAGCACGTCTCTTCTTATGAATACGCAAGGGCTCGACAGTGGGCGGTAGATCAGGCGACTGAGCATCGTCGCCCGCCTTTGTGGGTGGGTGAGATACCTGAGAACTCGCTGATGCTCCGAAGCCTTGCGATGACAGTATACCGGTAGGTACCTGACTGTCCCAGGAAGAGATAGCTTGAGCTGCTGCGTGAAACGCTGGATCATCCCATTCTTCCCATTGCTCTTCAAGTTCTCCTCCGCGCGGCGGCTGTGCAGCACTCAAGGAAGCTAGTAAGGCAATAGAGATTTTCTGATCAAATTCTTGCTCTGAATAGGCAGGGGGAGGGTGATTTAAGCCTGCTTGGTCCATGAAGATGACCTCTGGGTAATGGTTTTATCAGGGGTGCGTCCGGCGCTCGTTTAGCTCCACGGTGCCTGGATTTGGGTGCCTGTGGAGATGTCAAGTTCCTGAATTAATCCCTTCCGTGGCACACCGTAATACAGCATATTTTCCTAAGGCTGAGGCTAGGTACCCATTGCCGCCGCGACGTCGGACTGACGTCGGGAGACTCCATTTCGTCACTCGTGAATGATAGTATGTAACAATGCTCATGCGTACATAAAACAATCTCAAAATAAGTAAAATATATATCTTGATATCTGCCTTAAACTTCAATGTCCTCTAGATTCGTTCCCTTGAGAAAAGAATGATTAGCTGATTCGAGGATAATACAACGGTTACATACGAGCTTCGGTAGTCGTAGGTACACATCAGTCCCTGGAAATAGGAATGAGTTTTACTACGATCGAAAGGCGGTCGACGTACCCCATCCATCTAGAAATACTAGCTCCAGCGATCCCCCGAAATATCTGGTAAAATGACCTTGATCAGTTGTTAAGCGTGCTCCTAGTTTAAATAACGCACGTTGCAAAAATATTACTCATTGGCAGGCCAATCCCTATTCTTGGGTGCGGTCCAACTCCTGCTTCCAACTCCGGACCATTCGAACTGCAATCAACATCGCGCTCGACTTGGTTAAGCATATTGTTTTGCCACCTTCCCACCTGTTCTCCTACAGTCGCTCGCACCCCTTCTGGGCTTGAGCTGACTGTGCGCAGGGCCCCCAAACGCTCGTCTTCCAACCGTGTGGCGTTACGTATGTGAGAGAAAGAGAAGAGGTCGGAAGGTGTTTTAATCGAATTTTCGGGGGTACAGAGCCCTCCGCCTGTGTAAGAAATTGCAATAAACCTCCTGTGTAATAGGACCGACATGCCTTCGTCAGATATTCGGATTCCAACATCATTTTCTCCCGCAACAATGGTCGCTCGTATTACCGGAAGTGACATTGATGTTGATGTATTATGTTTTACAGCGGTGGCATGCATTGACTGACATATCGCTTAAGTATATCCGATGTAGCTGGGTCCACTTGCTTACATTCTTCAGTAACTCAAAAACGATGTATCTGCAAGGGTCTTCGTCAGTAAATGATAAATGAATTTTGCGAGAAAGAGACAAACTCTAGGTGTTCTCTTATATAAGAAAATTTTGTCCCCAAGTGCCCATCAATCACGACGTCAGGCCACTTCTTTCTGTCGATGTCATTTCCACAATGATCGTCAATCCACACAGGCTTCTCTCTCAGTAATCTCGCACATCTTTCGATGCTTCGTCTTACATTGAGTCCAGTAAAAATGATCCCCACATGCGGTTCTCCAGAAGCCTCACTATATTTACCAGCGTGGATATCAGAAAGGGCGATATGATGCTCCACAAGAACACGGCGGGATATTCGCGAGACAAGCATTCGACGCATGAAAGAATCCAGCTGATCAGGTGGGAGGAATGGGGAGGAAAGTGATAGGCCCAATGACAGGCTTGGTATAACCGTTGCGCTACATGAAGTTATAAATGGCAGTATGGAGAACGACTAGTGCACTCAACTGTTCATTCAACATCTCCTGAAGGAACCCGCAAAACCGTTCATTTTCGGACAACGTTGTGATGGGGGGATACCGTCGGAACCTAAGAGAGGGCCTGAGCCTGATTTCATATGGCCACAAAAGACTCTGTACTTCTCAAACGCAGACCAGTATAGCTAGATTGAGAATTGTGTTAACCAAATGAATCAATGCGAACGAAAGTCGAACCTCATAAACCTTCGCCACGCCCTCTTGAGTAACAGCGACGTAGGGCAGTGCTTGTAGATCACGCAGCCGTTGCGCGATGCGGACCGGTAATTCCGTGCGGACGTAGTTGGCGCTCTGTGCATCATGCGATGCTATGAGATTGAGATCATGGATGCACTATAGAATTGCACCTTGATAAGACGGTCTTTGTCCATGGAACGTCCGAAAAAGACCTAGTGGTGAAGTAAGTCCAGATATCAACAAGCTAAGATATAACCATATACAAGCTGCCTCAAAGTCAGCCTCTTAGCTTCTTTAGATGCATAGAGTTCTAGCTGTCTGTTCTGGTAAAAATGGACAGCAGTAGACTGGCTTCGAAGCTGAGAATGAGGAAGGGGGTATCTCCTAGCGAACATTGCGAAACCAAAATGACATTTAGAGATAATCACGTGATCTTAAAGGATGCCTTCTGATCTGAGTGCACCCATGATTAAGTAAGCAGACCGACGGTCTCTGTCCACACCCACCCAGTCTCCTCGTTTGGTCTCCGTAATGTCCTCATCCCCGAATGCGTAGATGTCTTCCGCATCCTGACCATCCACATTTTCATTTGGGTCCATCTCTTCTTCTTCGCGATTCCACAACACATCTTCCCATTGAGAGTCACTGATCGTTACTGCAACTGTCTTTGCATCCCGGACGTTGGGCAACACCGATGTTAAGAGGTTTGATAAAAGTTCCGAGGTTCCATCCGCAACTGGTGAATGGAGCGCGGGAAGTGGAAGATACTCAGCCTATTGTGTACCATAATGAATCGACCATCCGAAAATGTAATGATAAGGGCACACCTCCAGAAGCATGCCTTTTACTGCTCCACCCGCTAGAACTACATTTCCGACCCGCACTAACCAGTCGCTTCCTATCGAAAATATATGCCCATCAATGGTCAGTTGCTGTCCGCTAGATTGCCCTCTCTGAATCCCGCTCGATGCCGACTGTCGCACTGAGACCCATCGTGCCTTCAACTGTGCCAGAAGCTGCTCAAGTGCACCAGGTGGTCGGATAGTTAAAAATGTTGTACGATAGTGCGTCGGACCTTGTAAATATGCAGATTCTTGACCTGGTGGTGCTGCAGCGAGAACATCTGCTCTTGTGGGAGCCAAAGGATCCTCAAGAAGAACAAAAACATTCTCATCCATTGTAAGAGCGCACATTGTTCTTTCAGAGGGTATCTGGAATCCGGGTGCCTGGCCCAGTGTAGATCGGTATGACCTTACGGAGAGATGCCAGCTCCCCTTGTATTGCCCCTCGAGTGCCGTCAGCACGTAACATGCAAAATGACATGAATCACGGTACATTGTGGTTCAGTGCAATGTTATCACGGACGAGTTGAAGACCAGAAGTGGGTGCATTGACCCAACGGGCTAGCCTATGTAGAGGGGGAGATCAAAGGCAAGTAAGCTGAGAAGTGGACAACTTACTTACCCAGTGAAGCCCATCGTTGTTCGTATACAAACCCGTGATTGTGACAGGACGTGTAGTGATTCCGTCACAACTTCAAGCTCTGTGGTGGCGTTTTATCGTTATCGATGCCCACAAAGCGAAAGTCCTCGTCTGCTTTTACAGATGATTCACCGACAAGGCGATTCACGCGCTCAAGCGCTGGTCTCCTTCCAGACGCACCGCTATCCAGGCCAAGCATCATACCCAAGAAACCCCTCAAGACTTACGGAAGGACTTCATGTCGTACATCGTTGATAACCGAAAGTTCTGATCCACAGAATGGGTGTAAAGAGGTAGATGAGGGGATTCGCGAGGAAAGTAGCGAAGACGAGCTCAATCTGTCACCGTCCAGGTCTCACAAACCTCCGTTGCGAAGAAGCCCGTCAAGGGTCGTAGAAGTGACAATTTTGGTCAAGAGACCAGGGGCGAGGAGAGACATAGCTGCTAGGCCTGATTCCCCTGCAGTAAAACGGAACATGCCAACCGGAAAAGCGCATCGCAGTTCGCCTACGACCAACGACGATGTAGATCAACTGGAACAAGACGGCGACTCGGATGACACACCTCTATCGTCGTTACCAGAAACCTCAAAAATCCTACCATCCACCAAGGTTCTCACGTCCTCTGGAAATCTTCGAAAACGCCGTCAAGACGGTGAATTCTCTCCGCCACCATCTCCAAAGAAGCTGAAGCCGCCCACCGCAACTAGAGCCTGTCCCACCTCCAATTCATCTTCGACTGCGCGCCGAGCCCTCCCACTTTGTGTCACAGACAGCCTAAGCTGTTCGTCTCCTGCACGCAGGAGCACGAAGTCGGCATCTATTCCTGCTTCACCACCCCCAAATGAAGTCATACCTTTACCCGCTTCGTCTCCTTCTAAAATGCGACTTACGTACAAGCCGACCGAACTTCCTCAGGAAATCCCACCTCATCTGCATTCATGTCTCGATGTTCAGAAAAGAGCAATACTACGAGCTCTCCATCATAATGCTCCGAAGGCTCTATATGGTAACGAGTATGAAGAAAGCGAAGACGAGGCTGCGACCAACGAGATTGCCTTTCAACAACTCATGAATGTTTTGACTGGTACGGTCAACCGTGGTGAAGGTAACAGCTGTCTTATTCTTGGGCCACGAGGAAGTGGAAAGACCAGTGTAAGCGATACTGTCTTGTGCAAGTCAACTGATGCACGATTATTTCTCAGCTTGTTGAACAATGCATATCAAACCTATCTGCAAAGCCTGTTGTACTTCGCCTTTCTGGCTGGACACAGTTTTCCGACCGCCTTGCAATGCGCGAAATCGCCTACCAACTTGGTCAGCAGACCGGCAACTGCTTTCTTTCCCAGAAAAACGACGTTCCTGAACAAGAACCAGATGATGATGAAGAGCGTAACCCCTTTTTAGAGGTCTCTCACAACTCAACCTCAACACTTTTCAACGTGTCTCTTCCCCCAGCGTCACAACTTCCAGGACTGATATCCCTTCTTCCTACACTTTCACAATCAACTATCGTAATCCTGGATGGCTTCGACCTGTTTGCGCTTCATCCACGTCAGTCATTACTATATTGCTTATTAGATACAGTGCAAAGCTATCGTGCCAGTGCGCAGAGCAAAGGTCTCGCCGTTATCGGAATAACGAGTCGCATGGATACCCTTAATATTCTTGAGAAGAGGGTCAAGAGCCGGTTCTCAGGACGAATGATAAGAACTGCTCCACCCAGGAAACTGCGAGATTGGCTAAAATTTGTCAAGACCATCCTTCGCGCAGACATTCAGAATGTTGTAAAAGGACCGACTGATCAGGATGTAATCGATGAATGGCACTCGTTATGGGAAGTCACAGTGCAGAACTTCTTGACAGACAAAGTAGCATTGGATATATTGAGCGAGACATTCAGCATCACTCACGATATCAGGATGTTATCTAGACTTCTGGTATGTTGACCTTGTATACCCCTTGCTCACCTGATTCTGACAACACCGCTATCTAGACATCATTGGCTGTTCATCTTTCACCAGTTTCTCCATTTTTGATGGTGTCACAATTCGCCTCGACGGCTGCCTTGCAGCGTTCTCGACCACGGTTTCCATTCTTGCACAGTGAGCCATTTCCTCTTCGATTTACAAGCCTGCTCCCTCATTGTTTTCCTATCTAGCATTGTCTTACCCTTCTTTGTGCTTACTTATCGCAAGCGTACACGCCGACACAGCCGGTCGTTCCATCTTCACATTTGAAATGCTTCATGAGAACTTCTGTGATCAAGTCCGTGCTTCCATGTCTGCACCTGTTCAAGTTAACGGGGGTAGCATTGGAATGGTGCGATGTACTCGTGAAGTGCTCATGAGTGTAAACTTCTTTCCTGCTGTTTCATCGAACATTCTGACTGTCTTCTCTTAGGCATTTGAGCATCTGATCAATGCGCAAATATTTCTTTCTGTCACACCCATTTCAACGAGCACCCGAAAAGAATTTCTGAAATACCGTTGTATAGTGGACAGGACTGAAGTAAAGAAGGCAGTTGAAACTATCGGACAAATTAATTTGAAGAAGTGGTTAACGAAGGCGCAGTGAATCTGTTCCAGTTTGTCATTTCATCTGGTACTATTTATTGTACCAGGATTATATCGGACAAATCAATGAATAACTTCTAAACATGATACCCAGATTGTGGTGGAAAGAAACTGTAGATAGAGGTGTACAGGGAATGCTGTTACATAGTTACCAAAGTGCTACACTTTCTAAATGCCCAGAGAAATCGGTCAATTAGCAGCCAGAAGACTGCGAGCCATCAGGATCAATCACATAAATCAGTCGATCAAAACGCACCAAAAAGAGGGATCCTGGAATCCAACTGTATTTTGGAAGGATGGCTGGGAAATGCACACTAGCATGCGACTCCAACACTAACACTTTTAGAAACTTGAAACCAAATATGTGATGAGACACTGACATATTATTGCGTTGCTCGTTACCCCAACCACCTTCATTCCAGGATGAAACGAGTTCCTTTACATCTGAACGACTAGGTTCTTGTATGGCCGAGTTGTGGTCTGATATCGATGTCTGCGCCTCGCTATGGAAAACGTCAATACCAATAAGCCCTAGATCGAGTTCTTCAGAATGGTCAGGTAGCATGGCATTCTCGTGTAAATCACTCTTCTCCGTATCAGATTTGCCTCCAGTGATCTCCGAGAGCAATATCCCAGAATTTTGAATCATAGACTTGAACTTATCGTCCATGAAAAGGCTCGCATCCCACTCTCTAGTTTCCTCGACGAGTTCGCGAATGATGCTAAGCAGGATATTCGGGTCATTGTTACTGGTTGTGGTTGCTGATATCTTCGCGTATTGTCGTGTATCCTGGTCTTGGGATGCTTCAGATGGGTTATTCGGCTGCTCATGATTTGTGTTAGGGGTCGGAAACCCAATACCAAGTTGGCCATAGTACGTTCTTCCCGAAAGAGAGAAATCTCTGCACCCAGCACCTATGGCGTTGTTCTGGAAGCCAGGGATACTATCTGAGTTGTCCGGAAGAATCATGGTTCGCAAAGGAGAAGGACCTAGGGGAGGACTACGTCGGCTTCGAACGGATGGGGATCTCGACTTCTGCTTTATCTTGGATGAGCGAGTTGTATTAAGAGGAAGGAAAACCAGAGGCACAGGTGAATTTAAATCTGTGGAAGGAGTAACCGGGGAAAGAGGTTTCCGAAAAAATGGAGTCTGACAAGCTGCACTGGTTTCTGTGGAAGAGATGACAGGAGGCGCGGATTCATTAACTCCAACCGGGCGAGAACGGGGAACTTTGTAAACGAGAGGAGAAACATCCAGAGGCATACGATGAACTTTCGAAATTAATGCGTAGGGGGAAGAGATGTGAAAGGCAGCTGAACCACGCTGGTAGCAATCCGCGGATGATGAAAGCGGTTCGCTGGATGAGTCTACAACGGGGGGAGGCAGAACATGCAAGTTACTGTCCAAGCCACCTATCGAGTGAGCCGGGCTATTTATAGAAAGAGAAAATGGTGCATCCGAGTGTGCTGGAGATAAAGGGAGTGGAAATTCAGGCCCAGTTGGGTTCTCGACCAGTCTAAGGGAATGGTTACTGGAGCTAGAAGATGGGGAAAAGACTGGATGAGGTTTTGGACATTTCAGGCTGCAAGCTCTCTTTAAATGCAAAATGTCGTGTATCTCCTTTCCGCTCAAGGGAGGTAATGAAAGGTGTCGAGATATTGCAGTATTAGAAGGGCCCGATAGTGACCTCGAAGACCTCGTACTTTTCTGTGAACCTTTTGCGTTGTAGGATGCGAAAACTTCATCAAATGTAGCCACCGATATCGACCGTGATTGTTCGGCATCAGACATAGATTTCGCTCCGACTATATTCGAGGCATGCAAATAAGGATGCTTGGCGAGACGACATTGACTGTGCAAGAGATACACAACCGAACACTGATTGTGCGGTTTCAAGATCGAGGGATCCTTCACTACCTTGACCCTCGTTTCCCAGGCAGGAGAACCCAAGAAGCCAACCAGAATCCCAGTCATGTAGTTTCCTGAATCAGCTTCAAGTTTGATGCCTGAAGGGAGGACAGAAGCAGAAGAACGAGTGAAGGAATCCCCAATGAAAGAAATCTCGGATCCAGATGAATGAGAGTGCTCGAGTCGGCGTTGCTTCATAAACCATCGTTTTACGATAACGAGCAACAACAAGAGCAGGAAGAGAGTGACTAGAACAACAAGACAAGCCTGGCCAGAACTGCTTGGCGTCGCGACGAATTTGACTGGTGATCCAACGGTCGCTTGTGATGAAAGCAACAAGAAGAGCCACCGATGCATTCTCGCGATTCTGTGTATCGCAAGTTGAAGTTAAAACCGGCGGATTCCAGGCATGTTTGGTGCTGTGTGGTGCAATTCCATAGACTCGTAACCAAGTCGGATTCTCTGCCATGTCTAATCCTGATTCTCAGCGACCTCGTCTCACTGCTGAAGACTTATTTGCTGCAGATTATGTGAACGAGTCGTGAGTTGCATGTTCAATCGGCTGTACTGTTGCTTAAGATCTTGTCCAGACATATCCGGTCTTTTTCTGACGCGTTGGGTGCCGACGAACTTGTCCTGGACCAGGGAGACGCTTCGCCAAATGTTCCCGGTTCACCGTTAGCATCTGTGACCCGCGTTCGAAAAGTTTCTGCCTTGTCGGACTTCGCACCTGTCAATATGAGAGTCAAAAGGTTTGCGTTCAATCACCATTGCCTCCTTCATGTCATGCCATGTAGGTAACTTTCAACGCTGTTATTCAGGCGTAGAAAGAAAAATGGGGCACACGACAAACGGAAGGATTGGCTTTTTGTCCTTCTGCGCTGGCCACTCCTGGTATGCCGTGCCGATCAACATAGTCCATGAAAGCGTCTACTGATGATGTGGAAGTGTTTTATTTTGCTGTTGATAGCTTCGGAATTCGGTTTGTATGTTGTTATACGGCAAGTGGTAAACACTAAGGAATGGATAACAGCATGTGGGTGGACCTTCCAGGTGCCATCATGCAATGTACACTGAATATATCTAGGGCGAGGCCAGAAAGGGCTTCTGAGAAAAAAGCTACGAGGAGCACGGGACTACCAGGTGGTTATGACTCTTTCAGGACCGTCAGGTCTGTGTTGATGAACATCCAAGGAGTGGAAAGAAGGAGCGAAAACTCTAGATGAATACCTACAGTTCGACCAATGGAAAAAAGTGGATGAGGATATTTTTTATGATTGGAAACTGGTGAAAAAGGTATTTACATAACATAGAAGATGATGCCACGCATAACTTCTCATTTTCAGGTACGAAGATCATTAAGGACATTACGCGAGGAAAAGGATGTCAGAGGTTGTCTTGGAGTCCTAGAAACCTGTATTCGGTCTAATTTTGCTGGTGTCGAATCCCCAAGGCCAGTGAGCTGGTACAATTTGTGATGATCTCACTGAGCCGTTTTCTAGACTGTATAGCGAGGTGAGGTAATCCGGAAAAGCAGTTCTAGGCAATTATTTACCGCCACTGCAAGACCTATTTAGGCACGAAAGACCTTATCGAATGTAAGCAACTCTTCTCATGTTTATCGACTGCATTCAAACTAGCCTCCAGCATACTTCACCGAGTTAGAGAAGGCTGTAGAGTTCGTCCGCGACTCACCAGAATTATCTTTAGACGAGAAGAAGAAATTTTTCAAGAGCGCAAATGCAAATTTAGGCAAGCATATGTCGGCCCTTCTGTGGTCAGTGCTTAACAGCCTGCAGGTATCACTGCATTATGTCTCTCTGGAGGGGCTTCGTTTGGCTACTGTACGTCATGGGCTGCTTTTGGGCTAGCTGCAACCTTACTTGCTTGGCAGACCATGTTGGAGTCGTGAAAGCTTTCCTTGATGCAGGACTTCTCCCTCGGGTAATCACGGGAACAAGCGCGGGCGGACTCGTTGCTGCCTTAGTATGCACGAGAACCGACGATGAACTTAAATTACTGTTGGTTCCCGACCTAGCGAATAAGATCACCGCTTGTGAGGAGCCGTACACCATTTGGATTAAACGCGCTTGGAAGACCGGCGCACGTTTCGACAGCATCTTGTGCATATGGGTTCCCTTCCTTTTGTCACTTTGTGTTATTAACCAGTAACCTGCTATCCAGATGGGCGAGAAAGGTGATCTCTTTGTTTCTTCACCGGCCACGGGGTGTCCGACTCAACAGTTACGAAGTGTACATTCTTCACTCGTGGATCTATGACGTTCAAAGAGGCATATATGAGAACAGGCCGAATATTAAACATATCTGTCATTCCAGCTGATCGTCATTCGTACGTCCACAAGCATCTCTGTATATCATCCATCCTGACTTGGGTATAGCCCCACTAAGCTGCTTAATTATATGACCGCGCCTGACACTGTCATCTGGACCGCCTTACTTGCCTCTGCTGCAGTCCCTGGCATACTGAACCCTGTAGTATTGATGCAAAAGCTAAAAGATGGGAGTATTGCACCTTGGAATTGGGGAAGCAGGTTCAAAGATGGGTCTTTGAGGTAGGAGGTTTCATGACAACAAATCGAAGACAGCTGATGTGCTCCGCAGAGTCGATATACCTGTTCAAGCATTGAATCTCTATTTCAATGGTATAATACATTACCACACTCATGACTAACAGCTTTTAATGATGATAAAATCCAGTGACACATCCTGTTGTGTCACAAGTCAATCCTCATGTGCACTTGTTCTTTTTTGCCCCCCGAGGCTCAGCTGGAAAACCAGTAGCTCACAGGAAAGGCAAGGGTGCGTAGTCCAGCTTTCTAGTAGTTTCATTAATTCATAATATCCTACAGGCTGGAGAGGAAACTTCCTGCTGTCTGCTGCTGAGCAATGGTTGAAGCACGAACTCTCAAAAAATTTCAAAGTTATTCGGGATCTTGAGCTTTTTCCTCAGCTACTCGGGCAGGATTGGTCGAGTGTGTTCTTGCAGCGTTTTGACGGCGCCGTTACGTGAGTTCTAGAGTAACCCAATTTCAGCCCTGCTGATCTTCTGGCGAAGAATTTGGCCGAGGACTCGTCTCTGGGCAAGCCTCTCTTAATGGACGTCCTAGGCTTAAATTGATCTGAACATTGTAGGATTGGTGCCGTCTGCTGAGCGATCCTGATCCACCTGAGCTCGAGAGAATGATTCGGGTAGGGGAAATAGTCACTTGGCCGAAAGTAAGAGCACTTACAGTTCGATATGCGCTGGGCTGTTGACATTGTCTTAGCTCCATATGATTGAGAATCGGGCGAAGATTGAAACACAAATATATATTGGTCGTCAGTATGTTCGTACATCTTCACGAAGGCGGACTGCCCGCTCCGATCCCCGATCCATACTCCTCGACAACACTACTCCTAATCCTCGCCTAGATCTGCTCAGGTCATTGTCACCACCCAACAGCGACTCTGAAAACCCTATCTCTGTGGATACCGACGCCGAAGCAGCGTTTATTCGTGGTTCTCGCTGGTTTTTTAGACGTGGCCATGCGAAAGTGTCACCTCTGCCCACATCTGGAGCTACAACTCCACAATATAGCTCTTCTCGGGATCCTCTCCGCATGCCTGCGATTCGTCGGAAGTGGACATCTGAACTTTTGAGTCCTTCCCTTGACGCACCGCTGAAACCTGAAAGGTTGATTTCTTAGTTCAATTAGACTCTCGGATACTCACCACCCTCAGGCCTGGTTCCAAAAGCATACTTTCGAGGCTACGCACAAAGTCATTTCCCAGTCTCTCATCTCCCTTCTCACACAGTGACCCGCGGATATTAGAGTCCAAGGTGGGTGATGATGTAGCCGAGCATGCTTGGAACAGCAACAGTTCCTCTGGGGATGATTTTTCTGTTGACGATCGAAGATATTCTCCACCTGACCACAGCAGTAAATGATAAATAGAGCGTGATTACATAAGAATATTGAAATATTAATGTGCAACATCATGGTCGTGACTAAGACTTGTATACGAACATGTGCCTCCAAGTCTGTCACTTCCTAAATCATGTCCTCCCCACCCGTATCCACCGATGCACTTGCAGCTGCAGCTGAACGGCGGGCAGGTCAACTGCCAGCTCAACCCTCTGCGGCACAACTAGCCGCAGCACATGAGAGGCGTCAGGCGTTTCGTCGTCTTATAGACCCTGGCATCCTCCGGCCAAATTCGAAGGAGCAGGCGATGGCCTCGCTCAAAGTACAGTGCTTGTTCTGTTTCTCATACTCCTTTAAATCATAGTTCTTCAGACCCTGTTAACAATATCGGAAAACCTGCTGCGTGAACCTGACAACCCAAAGTTCCAGCAGTTCAAGCCTACGAATAGCATCATCAAGCGAGACCTAGTAGATCCGAAAGGGACCCTTGAATATGCGATCGAAGTTAGTGGAGCCGCTCTGAGTCCTTTCATTGACTTATGCATGTGTGAATTTGCCCCATAATCAGCTAGGTTTTCGTCCTGAGGTGCTTCCTCACACTTTCACTAGGGCGTACCTTCTCATCCTGTATCCAAGGTGAAGAATTTTCAACCCTTCTACACCTTCAATCCTCGTCGTGTTGAGGATCTACGACTTGGTGCCGCCATTCTTAAAGAATTTGTGGACCTCGAGAACGAGAAGGCGGAACGTGCATCACGTTCCAAGGTTGATCAGAAGGCCGTGGTTGAAGCCATTACTAATCAAGTTGGTGTCGTTCTATCGAATTCTGTTTACATCATTTGAACGAGTTTTCCTCAGGTAAAGTTGGCGTTCATGGATGATAGGAAGACCAAAATGCTTCGTGATGAAAGGGAAAAGGAACAAAGGGCAGCTCGTGCTGCAGCTGCCTTATCCCAAGCGGAACAGCAGGACTCGACCAATCGAGTTTCCTCTCTTAACATGAGGGATGACACCGATCGACCGCCACCTTACGAGAATGGAGTCTAGCGATGAATTGTCGTTTTTACTTGGTTTATATAAGCGCCGATCTCACACGTGATCAACACGTGATGAGAGCTATTACGGCGATTTGTGTCTTATACTACATTGATTGGTCCCCAATGGATAAAAAACTAGCTCAATATTCAGCTCTGAGCCAGAAAGACAAAGGTCCTGCATTCACCTCTCTGCTTCCCGAAATCCTTGCACAGGAAGATCATGCCACACTTGTTGCAGACATGCACTTGCTCTTGGACACTGTAGTCAATCAGGATAGTGTCGGTCTTGTCGTCGGTAGACAGGTCTTATCTGAACTTGTCAAAACTCTTGGCGAAGGATGTATCAAGGATGTGCAACTACGCAAGCGTCTGGTCGAGGACACTCTTTCCGCAGTGCAGCCCCGCATTGTAAGCTATGAAGAGCAGGTAAGCACCCCGTAGAGACGTATTCATATATATAATTAACTCTTTCCCTTAGGTCAACACGTTGCGGTTTCAGCTCGCTGACCTTTTAGAGGAAGAGGAGGAATGGAGTGAAGCAGCTCGAGTACTTATGGGAATTTCTCTTGATTCAGGGCAAAGGTGAGCTCTATCGCTGCCCGAAATTCAACATGTCTAATGCATCTAGGTCAATCGGAGATGGAGACAAACTTCGTGTTTACGTTCGTATCGTCCGTCTCCTCTTGGAGGATGAAGATTCGGTTCAAGCAGAAACCTATTACAACCGTGCGGCGCTCCTGGTACATTCTGCGGATGATCGCGAGACCCTATTACAGTTCAAGTTGTGTCAAGCCCGAATCAGTGATTATGGACGCAAGTTTCTAGAGGCTGCCAGCCGGTACCACGAGTTGAGCTATGTAGGGGAAATTGATGAGGATGAGCGCCGCCATATGTTGTGAGCGTGTGACAAGCTTATTGCTGACTGCTCAAGGGATGACACGCGCCACCAGGTCTGCCGCTGTTACTTGTGCCGTATTGGCACCTGCTGGTCCAAACCGATCCAGAATTCTTGCATCGCTTTATCGTGATGAGCGCACTATTGACCTTCCAACATATAACATCCTGTCTAAGATGTTCCTTGATCATATCCTGCGTTCGGCCGAAGTGAAAGATTTCGAGCGAACTTTAAAACCCCACCAGCTTGCAAAAATCGCCATCTCTTCCAACGACCGGCTGGCATCAGTCGGGAACGACGATGGTCCCAGTAATAATAACGAGCCCGCCACGAGTACACGGACCGGCCCATCAACTGTTCTTGATCGTGCTGTCATGGAACATAATTTGCTTGCCAGTTCTAAAATTTACAATAACATTACCTTTCGAGGCTTGGGAGCCCTGCTTGATTTGACTCCAGGCGCTGCGGAAACAATGGCACGTAAGATGATTGAACAGGGCCGTCTCCGGGGATTCATCGACCAAGTGGACAAGGTTATATGGTTTGAGGGTAATCGTGAGGAAGACAATGCTCAAGGCAAAGCTGGAGGGTTGGGTGATGTAGAAGAGGCAGAAGACACGGGTGCTCCTTTCACAAAACGTTGGGATACCCAAATCAGATTGACTGCTGCTAACGTGAGTTAGGTGTCTGCCCCGTTAATGGCACTAAACTGCATTTCTGATAGGTTGAATCCATCGTTCAGCACCTTACGGAGAAAGGTCTCGTTCAGCTTGTGCCTGCGGCAGCATAATATTTTGATTGTACATAACTTGTAGTCCAGCAATGATACGATAGCACCAAGATAGGACAGTAATTACGAATTTCCATGGCGTCATTGCACCGTAGGCTCAGGTTTCCGCCGTCTCTTTGCACGCTCCCGCTTTGTTTCCAATTCATGCCACTCGCCTTCTAGAGTCGCCAGCCTAGGTTACCTTACATCAATCAAACGGCTCAAACAAAGCTTGTTGAACTCACCCGACCGGGGGAACAGCTCGTGGCTCTTCTTGTGTAAAATACGGGGCATCCATAGCTTGAATGGCAGTCACGCGCTGAGATGGATCGTAAGCAAGAAGTCGTTCCGCAAGATCCAGCGCTGCCGGCGACATCCATCTACCAACATATCAGATAAAGATATATATGGCTGCCACAGAATACTTACTTTTGGAACAGTTCTCGAAAGTGGTTGGGAATAGCGTCCCTAGGTTTAACGAGTTCATACCATGGTAGATCCAATACGCCAGTCCAACGGTCTGGAGTAGGAGTGCCGATAATCTTGTAAACTATATCTAACTGATGTATCTCGTCATTGCCTTGGAATACGGGCTTCTTGGTAAAAAGTTCCAGCATAATACATCTACCGGGGCCTGATTTAGTGGGATTATATGAGAGCAAGTCAAATACATACCCAGCACTCCACATATCAACTTCGGGACCATAAACAGTAGCACCGAATAATAGTTCTGGCGGCCGGTACCATAAAGTGATGACTCGGTTTGTGTAATCAGTACACCGCCGTTTTTGGTAAAATCGTGCGAGACCAAAATCCCCAAGCTTGAGTTCACCTCGGTTGTTGATTAGGATGTTAGAGCCTTTAATATCACGGTGTATGACTCCTTTATGATGAAGATAGGCCAATCCAGCTAGCATTTGATGACAGAGTGACTTAAGATGAGCGTGCGTGAAGGTAAATTGCGTTTGGGACAGGACACCTGTCAGATCATGATCCATATATTCGAAGACCATGTATACCGAACCTAGAGAAGCAATGGTGTAAGACATATACACAGTATGGAACAATGCTCTCACCATTCGACACCATCATTTCGTACAGCTGCACGACATTGGCATGCCTGAGTGACTGCAGAACTTTTATTTCTCGCATGGCAGTGACAGGGAAACCATCCTTCTCAGACTCCATTCTGATTCGTTTCAGAGCGACGTGGAGCTTCGTGACTGTATTTTGGGCTTTGTACACTTTCCCAAATGTTCCTTCCCCAACTTGAGAAATAATCTTGTACAACTCGCCAGACGCGCCCACAGAAGGCGTGACAGGTATTTCGCTGCTATGTGGTTCGGGCCCGCCCTGGCTACCGGGAGATTTTAAAGGCCGTGCATTGTCTGCTGCGGGTTTATCCGCCAAAGGAGAATGATCCTGCTGAGGAGAAAAGGGCATTCCGTTCCCGGTGACATTCTGCTCTACTGTCTGGAATGGTGAATGCTTTTTGTTTCCACAATGACTGGAGTCAGCATGTGCCGAAAATGTCTCACTTCCATGAGTCTTTCCCTCCATGCCAGGCCCAGCAGAGGATGATGACATGAGCTGGTCATCTGAAGCGAGTTCCATATCGTCGTCGTCCCCTGGAAAGAACTTCTTAAGAGTGGAGTTCGAGTTCGTTTGGGTTATAGGCCTGAATCCCGCATGTTTCGATGGCGAAAAATGCGTAGAAGCTGAAATGTCGGCTTTCCTCTCAGAAGCAACGGAACGTGAAGACGTAATGTCCCGAGGAGGGTACGTCATGCGAGATGTGTGGGAAGGGGGAATGGTGCTCGGTGGTGGCATGGAATCGAGGCTCGATGCTTGCCCAAGGGTACCACTTCTTCGTCGATCAATCTACCAGGGACTTCAGGACACGATCGAGATTTATCTGATCAGAGACTTACATTGCTTTGTTTTCCGTTGGTAAGAGCCTTTCCATTTCTCTGGTGAACGTCTCGAGCATTGCCCGATGTTCGTTGAGAAATTGGCGATAACGACGTGGGCGCGGTCGTAAGGGGAAGGCGGTGGACCGCTCGAGTACGAGGACTTCGACTCGGGCTTCGCTCGGTACTTACACTAGAAGTCGAGGAGATGCTTCTTTGATAGTCAACCACACTACCCGGGCTTCTACCAGATCTGGTAGGAGACAGAGAATGGCCTTTCACAACATGGACGCTTGAATTCCATGTTCTTCCTCTATCGCTGGGTGTACGGCTGCGGGGTGCTGCAGGACTGATCCCTCGACGCCGACGCTTCGGGGAGGGGGAGACGGAACGTGACTTGGAACGACCTCGAGAAGAGCGGCGTGAATAATAAGACTCAGCAGGCGACTGAGAACGAGATCGAGAAAACGATCGACGGTGTTTCCCTCTCTGGTTTTTGTGGGTCTTATCTTGTATACCGTGATTATCTCTTCTTGTCCAACTGTAGAAGACTAAGAACGGCGCTAAATCAAAGGAAAGTCCACGTACTTGTTCAAATTGCCATCGTCATTCCGCCAATCACGCTTTTGCTTATTCATATACGCACCTCGCTTCCCGCTTTTCGAGTTGCGGTTTGCGTGATTGTTTCGCTGACTGTTTCGGTTGTTTTGTTCGAAGTCACGGCGACCGGATTGCCAGGAAGGAGCGGGCTCCCAGGAGCGATCTTCAACCTTCGGACGATCTTTCTCGTAGGTGTCATCCCACACATGCGGCTCATCCCATCCTTTGCCTCCGCGGCGACTATCCCAGCCAGAATCACTCTGGAATTTCGGGAGGCCCTTGTCTCGACGGTTATCCCGGAGCCATTCTTGTGAGTGATGCCTGTCGTTTGGTGTGACCATTCCACGACGGTCGTCGACTCGAGTTTCTTCAGTCGGCCAATGATCAAACGAGGTAGTTCTACCATCATGTAGAGGAGGGTTCCAAGAGGATGATTCTGCATAAGACGATGACACATAACCATGGTCATACCGATGAGACCAATCTTCGTGGGACTGAGAGTATCGGACATCACGGTGAGAACGACTTGTCCATGGGTCTGGGTCCCTCGTCTCGACATATTCGTATTCGTCTCTCCCCCCACTGTGCCTGTGGTATCCATCATGCGAGGCATAGATATGCCTGTCGTCATCGGGTTCTGCATACCACAAATCTAGATGGCGAGTCCGAGACGTAGATCCTTCCCTGTTGGTATCATAAGGAGTTCTATTAGATGTTGAAGATGATCTATAGCTCTCCGTGCGGTCAGAGGGTTTGTGAAGACGTGAGTAGGTTTCAATGTCCTCTGATGGGACTAAGTAGTGGTCGTCATCCTGCCCCTTATTTCCCCGGTGACGTCTGTTGTTGTTTCTTGCATGAGAACGCATTTTTAGCAAGACGAAACGTCAAAGGATGAATGAGGGTGGTGAAGAGTGGATGATACGTGTAGTGTTCGCTAAAAATTGTAATGCTTGGCCTTAACCGAAACTGTATGCCAAGTGCTGCTTGTTCGATGAAACAGCGTTCAGAATACGCAGCAAAGAGGTCTAGACGGTGTGAAATACTTGTTCGAAAAGGCCAAAATTCGACAATACCGAAAGTAAATCCAAGAAGGATTAGCACCGTGTTCACTCTTGCAAAGTTTGGTAGGCAAAAACTTACATAACGAAAGCCGACTTGAAGCAGGGACTGACGGTGTTAGTATCAATACGAGAATGGACGAAGGGCCGTTATGGATGGTGGCACTAAGCTGGTAGTATGCGTATGACTTGTAGTTGGTTGGATGGAAGGAGGTAAGCGCAAGTCCCGAACCTTGCCAACATATGGCCAAGAGGAATCCCAACCACAATCGTATCTCATCTGCTAGCTCAAAATGTCCAACTATTTCCTGCCCTGGCTTTGTTCCAATGCCAGAGATATTGTCCAAATTACAGAAAGTCAGAGATTGACGTGTGCTGGTGGTGGACCGAGTAAAAGAACTTGTATGATATAACCCGGGGGGCAATCCGGCTCGCGCAGCTCAGTGAATACTCAATAAAATGGAATGTTATATATTGAATTATACACTGCTACTCGTCACAAATATAACGGCGGAACAAGCGAAACGACTGACACGAATTGGTCTTACCGTAACGATATCGATATCCATCATTGGTTCCTGCACTGAGGAACATCTATTTCATTGGCTAGACGTGCGTCGGCAAGAAGTGTGCCAATGTTGTACCTTAATATTCGGGTTATGCTCGAACGTCTATTCGTTTCTATGATTCGTTCAGCATTGTCCATCCTTGAAAATTGACTAGACCCATGAGTGGGTGCAAACAACTATGTAGTAGGAAGTAGGTCAGCTCAGGGTAGGTTATATCAAAGGGGCGAGCGACTTTGACTGTCGAATCAATCCCACTGACCGCCACCAGGGGAAGGTGGGGATGACCTTCGACCACATTGACAACGCTGCTGTCACCTTCGTATATCTCTCGGAGCGCTGCGGTTGCTTTGTCCCAGATGAAAAAATTACCGTCGTCGGAGCCTGATGTTACACATTCATCATCAGGACCGAGGAAATTCACTGCAACCACAAGGCCGTTAGCTAAGTTAGACAGTGGGGTATGTCAACCCCACCATCTTTTATGGTGGCCACGTTACGAGCCCCAGCAAACCTACGTCGAGGCAAGATGACCGGGACATGTGGAAGAAAACTTTCTTCGTCAACATCGGATGAACCAACGAATTCAGGATAACCTTCAGAAGCGGTGTCGTGGTCGTCTTCAGAATCATGGCCCTGGTCATCGTCAGCGTTCAAAATCATCTGGTCCGTCATGCCTGGAGCCGGCTGTTCGTCCACATCCATATCATTTTCTTCGTGCATGGGAACGAATTTTATGGCGCCAGATTCGTCAAGCTTCTTTCGCTTCGAGTTCTGAGTGCGGACAGAAGATGGTGATGATAACAACGAATCTTCAACACCTGGATCATCTGCAGTGGAATATAGATACACAGCATCTCCACTGTATGCTAAGACACGCATCAGTCAGATAAATTGGCATTGAAACGAGAACACACAAAGGAGGACCTGTTAATAACTGCCATGAGTAATAAAAGCAGCACAAGCGACACAAAATCACCTCATGTCCATTGTGGGCTGACATTCGAGCACCTGTGATGTGTTCCCCTCTCTTATGTGCTACTCCTTTTAGCCGTCCAAACCGTCGAACGCATGTGGTCAGTTCAAGTTCTCCAGCACGAGGCACCATTCCCCATTCTTCTTGTAGAATGCGGCCCGCTTGCCTTCGATCGAAAAGGTAGCCCTGTATATCAGGCCGCTTGTGGGCTTCATGTCTAGCAATCGAGAAAGAATCACGCACATAAGGGGACTCTCCAGCCACGACAAACTGATAGGGTGTGAGAGGTGAGAGTGACATTGTCGACAATTCATGATTAACTTTCACGAGCGGCACTGGACAAGCACCACCGCTGCGACAATCGTGCGGGGCGCGCAAATCGTGTTGTCTCACGGTCCCGTCCTTAACAATGATGATGAGCAATGACTCCATAAGCAGTAACCAGAACGGACCTCTGCAACAGACAAGAATAAGTCGGGACTGTGCTCGGTTATGATTCTTTTAACGCGCTGTTCGTGACATCGCAAGATATGCGTGCAAGACTGTCGTGTGCTGTACACAACTTCCTGGCCATCAGAACCAGCGCTATGCGCTTCACCGACGTCGAATACTCGGACCTGCTTGTCACCTGCAACTGTGGCTCTGTTCATGGCTAAGACTGTAATGGAGAAACTAGAGTATAGTGAAACATACATCCGCGAAGAACATGGCAACATCTGTGCACTAAAGATATTTGCTCTGTGGCCTGTTTGTACGACTGAGCGACAGACAAAAGGGTATTCCTGAGATGTATTGGTGGGGTCGATCCGCCATACTCGCACAGTCGTGTCGTCTCCCCCACTAAGCAACAACTCGCCATCTCGGGCCCAGCTTAAAGCATTGACACAACTGCAGATATTGAGCAGCAAGGAGGTGGATGTAACTTTTAGACCTACCCGGTATGACCGTAAGCTGCGTCCGAGTCACCGCCGAGAACATTCACTCTATCCAGGGTTCGTTCCAAGACTCGCGATAGATTTCGCCGTCTGAACCGCTCCGTGCTGAGCGAGGACGCAGGGCCACGGACAAACCTGACACATGAAGTCTGCTTCGAATGACCGTAGTATTCATTTGCTGAAGAAGTGGCCATACAGTAATGATGAATATCTCAGTCTACGAGTCGCAGCCACAGATCTTGATGTCAGTCTTATCTACCGGTTCAAAAATGCATAAATCGGAAAACATTCACAATTTACGATACGAATCTCCTTATACTGCAGTAATCACCAGGTTTAATATAGCCTTAACGTACGGCGACGAACGAGAAATCTGGTAGCTCAGAGACAGGGAAACCCTCGTCAATGCATCAACGAATTACAAGAAGTGCGTTGCATCACTTCGACTTTGCAAAGCCGACAGCATTCCTTCCAAGATCGTACACCGTAAAGTACCTCCGGAGGAAAACGTCACCTGTTATACAAAGTGAGCTAACATGAGTGATCGGAGTAGGAGCGATTACCAATGATCCAGAGTGAGCCCCCGGGCAGATTGATGTCCAAGCCAGTGAAGGCTGATATACAGGTTCCCTGTATTTCTAGAATATAGTCACTGCCTTTCAACGGATAGGCTTTGCCCGCGAAGTAGAAGGAAAGGTCTGGAAGGTCGGGCACTTTGGAGCAATCAACCTGGTATTGTCCGTTCCATGTCTTCTTAGCACCGATTTGCGTGTTCAGCATCTCCGCGATATCGGTGGGAAGTGCGATGAGAGACGTGCCTAAGATCGTTAGTATATGCTAGGAAAACATACAACAAATTTACCTGTATCAATGGCAGCGCCAGTGTTCACCAGTTCAAGTTCATCATCGCCGAATGAAACCTTTTCAAGCTCGACCTCCCAGTAAGCTCTGCGACGGACAGGAACATAGGTAATTTTGCCTGTATAGGCACTGGAATCGATACCACCAAATATAGCTTCACCACCATCCACATCAGAGTCTCCAAGTCGGAAGGAGAACACAGGCTCATCAATAAGGCCCTGGTTAATCATGTTGTAGAAAGGAGGGGTGATATGATTGACAGATATGGTATCATATCCAAGACCAAGAATGCCATCAAATCTGTAATCCAAGATAATAAGCTTAAATACATGCTATTATTATTGGTAGGCCTAGACCTACTTTCCGAAAGCAAATGCGAGGCCTGGTTCTTTGACAGCCTCTGCAAAATCCTGTTTCTTAATGGAAAGATCGCCGATATTAAGTACGTCACTGGAAACAAAGCCTTCCATTGATCCAGACCCATATTGGATGGAAAACTCGCTTCCATTTGCTTTGTAAGTCGACGAGTCTGATGATTCATATTTGGTGTGGAGGAAACATGCAATAGACGTGCACTTTGAACTAGGAACCCACAAATTGCTTGAGCTAACATGCTAGTTAGCACATTGAGGTGTATATGACAATGAGAAGCCGTACCCTGTGTCGAGAATGACTTTGAACTGTTTTGAGCAACTTCAGTTGCAAAGTAAAAGGGTTCGCGAGAATACATACAGCTTGCGGGGGGGTTCCAATTTCAATCTCGGTGAAATACTGCGCATTCATGAAATCTAACAAAGCGTTGTAGGAATGAAGAATAGACGCCAAACGACGAATAACGAACTGCTGAGGGGAACACCGTGGCCACCCTTGAGTGCTTCCTGAGTCCAATAGAGCTGCTCGCCATCGCGCATCATGGGACGACCCACACGACGACCTGCACCACCTGTTCCCATAAGAGGCATTTGAAGCTGCGGAGGAGCACCATATTTCTCTGCGAGATAAGCGCTCTCTAATACTGGGTCGCTGGTGGTAGGAGGAAGTTTCTGAAGCTTGAGTTTGTGTATGCGACCTGCAGAAACGAGTGGCAAAAGAGCTAGTAAGGGAGTGAAGATCATGGTTGTATGTCGAGAGAGCAAAATGGGGCTAAGCTTTAAGTAGTTGCCGTCGGCTTACTCCGAGATCATGTGATTAGAATCATGTGATTTCTCGTTCTTCGACTTGAAGTTCTTCAGCGATGAGCACCAGGTCGTCGCGTAAATTACATCCAGTCCAAGATCCGACACCTGTACTCAGCAGCGTTGAGGCTCTCATCCTTGCACAAGCTGTATGGGAACATGGCGCAAATGCATGGCCAGCCGTTGCCAAAGTTCTGTCAAAACATCCCCTTATTTCCAGGCCAAAATCATTTTCTACTGGCCCGGTTAGTCTATATCTTCTCTTTTCAGCATGTATTTAATTGCCACTTTAGACCTGTCTTAATATGTATAATCACCTCATGAAAGAAGCAGGCCTTGAATAGTGAGACTACCTTTTTTCTTCCCACTATCGAACTTCTTACGTCTGGTAAAGTAATGAAGCAAACTATCCCCCCCGCGGCAAGTGTTGCTCCATGAACTATCTCATATGATCTCAATTTCGTGCAGCGGCTGCGAATCTTAAGCTTGCCGAGAAGCATTACAACATACGTCTTGTGGAGTTGCGTGGCCTTATCTTAGCGGAGGAAGTGAAGTTCAAGTACGCTCCAATATATGAACATAATATGTTTTTTGATTTATACTGTACCAGGACCGTTCTGTCAGAAATCGATGAAATCCGCTCAGGACGCTGGGACGATGAAATAAAAGCGAAGGTCACTAGCACTCCTATTCCATCTGTGGAATCTAAGGCTGGAGTGACCGTATGTCTGATATATTTAACTCTCTGTCGCGTTCACTTCCTTGCTTTCTAGGCTCCGTTGTCAGAAGCATTACCAGACGAAGCTTATGAGGGATCGGATCTGAGCGGTGTGACCGACACTCCTGCTTCACCATCCCAGGTGTGTAGATCAATTAATCTGGATACTCTGAATTCGCCTTATTTCTCACTTATAGGGAAACAGGGATGTCATTCTCATTAGGGAACCAACCCCACCTGATGAGGAAGAGACGCTGGATGTGGAAGGTGGAATAGTGGAACCCCTCTCGTCTTTGCCTATAAAGGAATTCTCTCCTGCCCAAACGGTCGATATGCCAGTGGTCCTTCCCCATATAGCTACTGAAGTCCCTAGTCCTGGCGCGGAAGACCATGTGGTACCTCTTGTCAATGCCGTTCCTTCCGAAGTTCCTGCGTCTCCTTCATCCATTTCTGAAGCGCCAGTCAAGTCCCCGGTTATTATCCACGACGTCACTAGCCCCTCACCCACAGCAGAACGAGAACGAGATGAGGTTTGTGAAAACTTGTCGGGAGAGGTACATCAACACATGGAACAAAAATTTGCAAACGAGTCAATACAGCAAGAACAGGTGACAGAAAAAGAAGAGGAGGGAGGGGAGGAGGGAGGGGAGGAGGGAGTGGAGGAGGGAGAGGGAGAGGGAGGGGAGGAGGAGGAGGAGGAGGAGGAGGAGCAACGGGACGCAAAGGAAGAAGAGGAAGAGGGAGAAGAGCATGGGTATGAGGATATGCACACCGGAGAGAGTGACCGGGCGCCTTCCCCTGTAACGGATGTCTCTGAGTCAACTCAGTCTCTTCGGATAGACATGTACCAGGACACGGCTCTCGACACGGCGTCGGGCGGCTCTGAAGAACAAGCACCTGCCACGTCTGCGGTGCCAGAACTTGAGACTGAGCCCGAAGAGGTCAACGAGGACGAAACCATGTCATCCGGAGAAGAACCACTTCAAGTCATTCGACGTGAGCTATTTATCTTCTAGTGTCTCCTGTTTTCACTCAACTCAATTTACAGGTTCGACCCGTCGGCGCCGATCTTCTGCATCATCAGTTCAACCATTGCAAACTCGAGGCAGGAAGAATAGACGACACAAGCCGGTCTCAGCCGAAGCAGCCGATACTCCACCACTGACGTTAGATGTCGAGCCTGAACGGACACCTGGGACTGACAAGGAAGTTGCGATGGACAGTCCGAGGGACGAAGACCAAGATTTGTCTCCTGCGGCAAGTGAGGTGGCCTTTACTCGTCGTCGGGATGGTGAATTACATATTTTGATCTGATACGATGAAACTGATTTGGATCTAGGCAAACGTAAGGCTTCTTTTGCTGAAGGAATCGGATCACCGCGTGAGCGTAAAAAGGCAAGAGACGATTCCGAACCAGCTGAAGAGGATGAACCTGGTGCGATTGCCTTTGACCCATTGTTCCTCGTACTCCGGCTAATCTTTTGCTTCCAGGGCCAAGCTTTAGCATCTCTCGTGGACGTCGTAGAACGGATCGCACTGAAGAGCAAAAACGTTTCCAGAACGTCATCACCATGCTGCACTCTCAAATTTCGCAACATAGGAATGGCAACATCTTCCACAATCCTATCAAACCCTCCGAGGCACCCGACTACCATGATATCGTTAAGCGTCCCATTGACCTCAAAACCATCAAGATGAAAGTGAAAGATGGTGCCATTGCGAGCTCGCTCGAGTTTCAAAGGGATACCTATCTCATGTTTGCCAACGCCATGATATATAATCGACCGGGATCGGATGTTTATACCATGGCTGAGGATGTGAGGCTATATTCCATTACCATTGTTCCCGGCACTGACGCGAGAGGCACTCTAGATGATGTTGGAAAGTGAAGGCCATATTCTCGCCTTCCGTCAGACTGAAGGTTTTGTTAGAGGAGCTCATCGAATATGATGCGGAGTCTTTGATATGTGTCAACAACGGTTGCAGTAAAATATATTTCATTGTGAAGATAGTACAAATTGGCTACTCTTTCTATAGCTGAATGAGGCAGTATTGATATTACGGTGCGGGGAACTTGGGGAAATTAGAACCAAGGTTGATACAGTTCCCCCATTTTTGCGAGTTGTATAGGATTGGTTGCGTTAGAGATCAGGTTGGTTACAGTCTGGACGACGGGTATTTGACCCGGATGACTATTGTTTTGAAGTGCCTGCGATATTTCAGGATGTTTACGCGACTGTGAGACGAAGAGAACACAACACAAACCTGTTCTCTCTCCAGTTTGCACGCCATTGTTTCCGCTCTTTTCACAATCCCATCGATGTTTGCAGTCACACTCTGGCGGAAAAATTGATCGACAGTCCATGTTCGCCCTCGCATTGATAACCAGGAAATCACTTCATCACGTCCGTACAGGCAAAGCTGTTGTTCTAGGTCAAACTAGAAGAGCAGAGCATTTGGTTAACATCAACGATCAATTTATTAGCAGTGTTGATTGACCTCCGGTTCAGTGATACAACGGCCTATGGCCATAATGCCAGAAGCAAGTATGCCTTCCGTAAAGATGGGGCCCACAAAGTTCTGCATATTCGGGGTGAAGCGAAAGGGAACCACATCACTTGTCGCAAAGACTGGAAGTTGATTGGAGACACCTAATTATCAATCTTAAAATAATCTGTTCCATATCTTCAGGATTGTGCTCACCTGGTAAGAGTTCTGTCATAGCAATTAGGCCTGTGGCCCGTGAAATATGGAAGCGACCCGGATTTCTGCTAGAGAGGCAGAGCACATAAGTCATGAAACTCAGTGAGGCGACCTGGGATGCAAATTGTTTCCTCATCCTCCATAGATCACTAGAACAATCCATGGTGCGTATCATATACTTTCGAAGGAGTTGAGTAGTTGAGTAGATAATATATAACCTAATCGAACGACTCACATGAGTAAGGATGTCCTCGGGGACCATTTTCACAGTGACTTCATCATAGATATCTTTCTTCAAAGTAATGTACTCCGTTTTTGTCAACTGTCGACTAGTTGTAAGCACGGTTGGAAGACTAGCGGTTATCGTACCTGTCTCGTAGAAGGTTGTCGATATTCACGCAGAACCTTCTTGACTTTCTCTCCTGCGAACAATACGGGCTCCTCTTTGGAAATTCCGCTTGTGTCACAGAACCGATCGTATATATCTCCGAGTGTTATGTAAGAGGAATCCGTCTGAAAAAGACGTACAGTGGGGCTACAAGAAATGGTCGCGGGTAGATGAAAGGATAGATTGCGCTTCCTGCTTTCTTTTTTACGGCTAAGGGTGCTGTAGCGACGTTTGAGCAAACAGCCGAGAAGTGACACAAATCTGACCTATTGAACGTTCTAAGAATCTGCATCACCCTATCTTCACGGCGATAATGACGATGACACGGAAGTTGTACTGCAAAGGAAGTCCTTGAATTGTCACTTCCATGAAGCGTGAATCGTTTCCAACAGGATCCATTTGATCGACAAATTTCGATTTTCGGGGCAAACTTTTGAATTCGAACGAAGTTCTGATTGGTGTCTTTGTCCTGAATGTCTGTCAGACAATAGTAGAATAGCTTGCAGAGGGAACAAACTTCAGTATACTGGCCAGGTACTTCAATCTCATCTACTTTGCTGTATTGAAATTCCGTCAAGTAATGACTCAACACAGCTAGCGGTTGAAGGCGAGGTCTTGAATCCAGTATAGACTCGTATTTATCCCTCCATTGCTGGAGTCGTTGTATATATTCATAATGAGTCGGTTTTCGGGTCAAAAAGTCTTCGTCGTAATCCTTCTGTTCGATTTTTAGCGAGCCAAAGATTTAAAAGCCATACGCAGAACGTACTTTAACATGAGCGGGCATATTGTGGCTCATACGAATGACAGCTCCTATAGTGTGTTGGGTCATGAGACCGTCATCGTCCGTAGCATTCATTCGCACAACATAGTTCTGAAAGTCACTTAAGCACATTGCAAGGTCTACATATGTTATGCATACCTGAACCGCATCCTGAAGCAGCATACATATACTTCGGTAGATCTCTTCATCGGATGAAAGCTTGAATTTGTGTTGGATTTGATCGACCATTGTCTCCAGACTAAGAATGAGGAGGGGAAACGAAGTCTTGAGCACTTGAAGAACCTCGTCCACGTATTCCCAAGGCTGGCGAGGGGACACAGGACTGTCCGGTGCTGCTCCTGAGGCCACAGCTTGATTACCCGCAGGGCGGTCAGGAGGATGCGTTTCAGAGGCAGACAGAGCAGGTGTCGCAGGTGTCTGTGACGAA
Organism: Tricholoma matsutake; assembly: GCA_026075535.2. Taxonomy (NCBI): domain Eukaryota; kingdom Fungi; phylum Basidiomycota; class Agaricomycetes; order Agaricales; family Tricholomataceae; genus Tricholoma; species Tricholoma matsutake. The sequence goes on along the minus strand of AP026543.1, from coordinate 5,456,555 downwards.
TCACTGTTGGCTGATTCGATTCCATTCATGGGTTGATCATTTGAGCGCCGTGAGGGATCGGGTGTAGGTTGGTTCTGACGAGAGACGGCTGCCTTTTCAGCTGCTGCTTTTTCAGCCGCTTTCTTCATCATCTGCATCTCTTCGCGAGTTGTTCGCAGATAATAGAAGAGGGCCTGCGCAATCACCTTTTAGTTGATGGAGTTTTAATAGTTGAGAAAGCTGACCAACCTGAGGGAAAAGCCGAGCCAAGTTGAGAAGAACGTACCGGGCTTGCTTCACTTCACGGTGCGAGAACGAGAGGCAGAGTTGTGGAATCAGGTTGATCCAGAACCAAAACGCAGCATCTCCTTTGTAAGTGTCAAATGCACGCGAAATCGTCAAGACGTTATCGTCCAAGCTCAGAAGCCATAGTACGCGCGTTAGTAGCGGCCGACTCTTCCCACTTTTGTATTGCCCTGCAGCTTGGAGATAACAACTCACAGCATTTGCTGCGTATGACAGGTCATTGGGCATTTCTTTGAACATGCGATCATTGAAGCGGCCCCACTCCGCCCACGCTTTGGCCTGAGTCATATCGAGTTGGACAGCCTGGCCAAAGGCAAGGTTTGCTTCTTCGTTGCGGCCAAATCGTGCATGGAACATGCCCTTGAGTGTATAAAACTCAGCCTTCTGCGATATCGAGAAAAACATGAGATTCGTGTTGTTAATGACTTCAAGTCCTGCCTGAAGGTCGTTAGGCTTCTGGTAGTGGCATCGAGCTTGCTCTCGGAGTTTAAGAAATGCTTCCGAAATTTCGATGTTTGGTAACGTGTATATCTTTGTCAAGGAGGTGAAGCACACATCGAGAAGATCATGCTTGCGTGCTACATGGGCAAATCGGTTGATGATCCAAGCGGTTTCATGATAACCTCTGTATCCGAAGGTATTCGCATTGTTGGAGGCCGTACCCGTGCCTTGATTTGGACTTCCAATGAGAGGAATGTATGCATTGTTGATGGAGTGGAAAACATTTTGCCTCCAGGCCACGAGATCACTCCATATACTGATATCATCGTGAAGATTTGGAAGTCGCTCTCGCCATGCTTGAAGCACCATCTTTAGGTCTGACGATTTTTTCTCTAGGTTTGCGGCATTTGTCTGTGATAAGGACCCAAAGATTTGGACTGCCTCTTGGAGCTCGACAAATTGCTGGAAGTGTTGCAATAAGGGAATATGAGCTGCGGAGAGGTGAGGAGGTAAGCTGGCCCATTTCCGAAGGGATAGTTGCATCGCATCCTCAAGTATTCTTGTAAATTCTACGTTTTTGTCCACAGCGGCTGGGAGCTTGAGTAAGGCAATGAAGGCTTCAAATACCCTTCTCCTCGGTGTTGGAACTTCTGGAAGTTGACCAATCTGTTCTTCCAGACTTTCCTGGTTTTCTGCCCAATCCTTGATTCTCCAGGCGGCCTCTAACATCAATTCCTGGTTTCCTTCACCTTTTGCAAGATCATGAAGAATATCCCATTGTTGAAGCTTCTCAGCGGCCAATATCCAATGATCTTCCCAAAGGCAGTATTCCGATTCGGAAAACGGAATTGCACCTGCTCGTGATCGACTCTGAGCTAATTCGTATGTATTGGACGCCTGCTCCCACATCCCATTCTGTTCAAAGGCAATAGCGATGTTTGTCTCTTGATGTAGGCAACGCCGTCGCCACAACCCGTAGAACATATCTTCCTCCGCCAACTCAGCGTAAACGTCGGCGAGCGAATCATAGACATAATCGCGGGTGGCAGGTTCATCGTCCTTGAGATGTTCCAGAGAGGCGCCGAGTATCTCTAATGCAACATGCCAAGCACCAAATGTCTTCGCAAGATACTTGACAAGGTGGGGTGGAAGAGTCATCGGAGGGGAGCATGCGTGAATCCCAGCCAAAAGCGTCTGAATGACATTAGGTCGCAAGTGTGCTTGTTTGATATGATAGTCTTTGCTAAGGAGGTTGATCATATGTTGCGTGATATCTGCTTGTTCTCGTCGCGATAGGCAGCTCCATACAGCCGGAAAAACGGATACCCAAGTTTGATGAGCAACCTCCGAGTCCAGAAATAGTAAGCGCTGCATAGGCCGAAGTACGGCACGCGTTTGAGGCCGCATAATCGTAGATGAACCAGGTAGCATAGACCGTCTATCGTGTATGGAAGGAATATCTATGTCTGCAGCACCTAGGATGAGGTGCAAGGCGAGATGAATCCAGTTGTGATCAGCCAACGCATCCCAGCTTTGTACTCCGAGTATGTACGTTAGGCGGCTGAGGAGCGAGCGCGGGACACTGACATCTAGTAGATCTAGAAAACGTTCTCGAAGCTGGGTGTCTTTCGCGCGACAGCCAAGAAGGAAAGAATGTTCAAGACGAGTTGTCAGGTCACTTCGACGCAAGGAAGGCTCCGTGTAGATTTCGTAGATCAGTTCAAGGTATGGCGGAAACAGAATGTCCACTCGAGTCTCGAAAACGGTCATTTTCTGGAGGAGGCTTGCTTTCTCCTTCATAGTTGGGTAGGCTTCTTGTCTCGGCATCGCCCAAGTCCTTGCCAGATCCAGCATATAACGGCAAAGGGGAATGTTTTTAGACTTTTCGACCAGGACCACGAGGGTGCTGAGGAGCCACCGACGCTGGTCGGCCAAAAAAGCAACAGATAATTGGCAAATATCTAAGATAGTAATCAGAAGCCGAACACTACTGTTTTCGAACACGGCTTGAGGTGACGGGGGGGCGGCCTGGATATGCTCCTTAGCAAGTTTGCTGAGAAGCTTCATCAAAGGTTGGCTGAAGGGCTCTATACGCTCTGGAACAACTCGAACCACGGATTTCAACATCAGAAGAGCACCTCGCAAAGCTGTGGAGGAACGCAAGCTCTCGTGAACGGCGGAATACACAAAACCATGGAATTCCGACAGTTCGCTCTGTTGGTCTTCATCCTCCTTCGGTAGGGGGAAAAGCCGGATCAAGCGGTCGAAAATAGGGTGTAAAGCATCATGGAGTCCATAGTCGTCGGTGACGAGACCTTTCTGAACAAGTTTTTGCAGAATGGTTGCATTAGCGATATACCAAGCATCATTTTGTTCTGCGGCTACAATTTGAAGAACTTTTGCAGCAGGCAGTGCTTGCGCAATTGCAGCGTCAATCGTAAGGTCGACCTAACAAAGATCAATCAGTCATTCCTGAAGATGCGAGCGGCTGTCCTACGTTTTCGAGCAAGCGTGAAAAGAAACGTAGACCGACGGTGACATCCGTCCATCCATTCGGACCAACCAAGGTCTGAAGAAGAGAGAGGGCTCGAGGTAGAACGGCGCCTCTGGTTGATTGTTCATGGTGTGTTGTAGCCAGTCTTACGAGATAGCTAACCATATTCTCTCGGAAGGCCAAGGGAGTTAGCCAGACTCCCTCTGGTTTTGTAGACTCGGTTGTCGATGCTGTGGACGAACGAAGAGATCGACTCGCCTGTTCCTCCCACGTAAAAATAACTTGCAAGGTATCGATTGATAACATTCGCGACTCGAAAGTTGAAGTCGAAGACATTCCAAGTTTGTTGAGTGAATTTGTCATGTGGGGGATGAAAAGCGAACGGACAGGATAAAACAGCAAGGGTTGTTTCACAATCAGTTGATAGATTGCAATTAGTTGTCCAATCCCTTCTTCAGCGAGCAGACGACGAGTGCTCTTGGCCCACTGAGGATGTCCTGATTCACCGGTTTCTGAACCAGGAAGAGAAGGGGCGAGTATTCCAAGAGCCTCTTGCCTAACAAGTGCTCTTCCTTCCGAATGTGGTGATCGAAGAAGCCCTTGCCACGCCCGCAATATGAACTTTTGAGGCGATTGGAACATTGCATAGAAATGTGCTGCGAGGAGATATGCAGCTTGTTTGACTATAATATCATCCGTCGTCGTGATGTAATGCCAGGCACACTTAATGATATCCTTTTTGACGTCCTCGAGGAACGCTGAGTAATGTTGGACCATGACAGTAGTCAAATGGAGTGCTTCGATCTTGAACATGTCATCTGTCTCCGAAAATGCCTCTGTATCAGGGATGCGATGCCAGATGATGCGGTGGACGCCACCAATGAAGTCCAAGTCTAATAGCTGTTCTTTAGGTGCTGGGCGATTAGCGTGGACAAGCAAGGTGGGGGTGATGACGTATCGAATAAGGTAGGCTTTGTGAGACCACGAATAGGCCGGGCCATCGAACCAGGTGAGAAATCGCATGAGAACATTCCTGCGAAATCGAACATCCTCGCTTAATGCGACGTGCTGATACAAAAAGTGGATGGTACGGATAAGATCCATTCCAAGGTTGCGTGTAAAGACGGACACGATGTCGAACAAAAGGTCGATGCGCGGGGACTGATTGAGAGCCTCCACAAAGATGTCCAGCATCAACGCGTGGCGCTGAATTACTTCCGGAATAATAACGGCATTCTGTTCGGTCTGAGGGACCTCTGAGTACCAAAGTTCCAAGAGAGCGTCAACGACGTAGTTGTTTTCCTCTATCCATGTAGGAATCAACCGCACGAGGTCCTGGAACACGCACATGGCAGGAAGTACAAGACTGATATCTGTCCCTCGGAGGAAATTGGTAACTATGAACGAGGTTCTTGAAGTTAACTCCCGTTCAAGGTTAGGTGCTAGCTTCGCCTGGAATATGTTTCTGAAAGTTCGCAGGTGACGCGGAGAGTTCAGGTGCCCTATGAAGAAATCAATGCCTTCGATAGGATAGCGATCAAGATACCTCGCCAGAGGCTCCGAAAATGGGCTTCGAGTCGAGAAATGCATTTGTGACTCAGTCTGCACAATAGCATTAACGAGATTGTTTAGGAAGATGTTGGCTGCAGACGGTAGCAGGTGGAAGATATTTGCTAGGCGAACAAGCTTCGTCATGTCTTCGCCGTTTGTTAATCGAAGGTGGATTGGGTCTTCGAGCATCTGATCGGCCACAAAGCGGAAATGGTCCAAGAGTTTGTGACCTATTTCAACTTTGAAATAGTTGGTCAAAAGTTCCAGCAAGCGAGCCAGGCCTTCCAGTCCGGGCACCGAAAGTTTTTTGGGGTCGGCAAGATTCATCAAAATGGGACGTAAGCCGGTTTGTAGAAGCTCTTTGGGAAGCCGGCTCTGGTGAGTCAAGACCATTCGTAGACCCTCGTGTGCAACGTCCTTGATTTCTGGAGATGGAGAATACAGGGACTTGAAATAGACACCAGTCACTCTGTCAAGTTATTAGGGACACTGGTATGATAGCATGTGCAAGGAACTACCTTTGACGAGTCTGAGGTTGCCGTTGGAAAAAGTCTGTAAGGGGCATGGAAGCGGTCAACAGCTTTATGCATGCGACACGAAGCTTGACAACCTCAATGGTGTTCTGACGAACGGCTATCAACCGACCGAGCAAGGCGGCATCATCTGCATCCGCCAGAGCAAGCGTCTCGTGTAGCAATCGAAGGAGCTCGTCGTTGAGTTCAACGAGAGGGGGGTCGAGGCTGACGCAAAAGCGAATCGCTTCGATCATTCCTATCTGTTTCATGAAAGGCAAAGCCCTGAGAGGCTTCGTATAAATGCTCACGAGCATGCGATCGCGATGTGGCATTAAGAGATCAACCGCAGGCCTCCCACTCAGGGTTACCAAAAGTTCGATGCAAGTCTGAGCTGCCTGTCGCACAACCAAATTTGAGCTTTGAAGCTCAGGAAAGAATAAACCGACGAGATGAACAAGCTTGGCCCGCGCTTGCTTTGCGACGTCGGCCTGGAAATCCACATCAGTATTGCTGATGCGCAATACACTGGTAAGGACATCAATAACATCATCAACGTCTCGGGGGAGATCCCGAGGGAGATCTTTTAGGATGTGAAGGAGAGTGCGGACAAGGTCAGTTTCGCGATCAGTAACCCACTTGATACCAAACTCTGGAGTGCGGGTCATGATTCTGATACCGGAAGCACCTGCACTCTTGCGAGCCCAAGGATCATCCAGGCATAGCGCGGTGAATCGATTTGCAATCTGATGCAAAATTATTATAAAGATTTCCGAAGCACTGCCATTGTGCTGATTCTTGGAAGTGACGAAATCATTTATGATAAGGGCAACAAGCGATTGAGCCTTTTTCGCTTGTTCAGGCTGTTCGCGAGCGAGGGCGTGTGGCAAAGCGTCGAGGTAACAAGACAAGAGAATACCCGTAGAGTGTCGTGTGCCAGGTGCTCGTGCCTGGCTTCGGCGTATCTCAACATCAAATACAGCTTGCGCCAACTTTCTAATGAACGATTCTGCTTGCTCTTGAATATCAGGTAGATGAATGGCGTCAAAGATTCCCTCCAGTGCATGTATAAAGACTTCTTCAATGTTGCGCCCTTGTATTCCCTGACCATTGTGTGAAGATAGACCATTAAAAGATGAAGGGGAAGTACCTCATGCAAGATAACACATATACAGTTTTCCAGGTAATTGTAAGCGTGGACTCGGTCAATTGAATTTCCTCTTGTTAGTGACCGAGAGGCCAAGGTAGCCATTGGCCCAAGTTCGATCTTCTCAGATGATCCTCCGAATGAGACAACCATCTTGGCAGGGTCAGAGTGGTGCCGGTATTTCAAGGCAGGCTCCCTCGATAATAAACGCCGGTTGCGTCCACCTAATTTTCCGAGAATGCGAATGGTAGTGTGTGCTGGGTGGTGAGGTGCTGGTACCGGTCTCAAAAGACTGTGAAGAGCTTCCATCAATTCTCGCAGCACAGTGCTTAAAGTAGGATCCAGAAAATCTGGCGTAAGGTTGTCGATGCAAAGCTCGAGAGTCCGTAGGCCTTGAGAGACCAGTTCTGAATTTCCCCGCAGTGCCAAAGCAAGAGGTTGCATCAAATATGTCAGATGTGGCAGGAGATGTGTTAGACGTAAGGGAACAGTAAGGCAGAGCTCAACAATCATGTCTCTGGTCTGCCCTTCCGACGCCAGGAGCTGCCGATTTAGACTTTCTAACATCTCCGGCAAGAGAGGGAGGACCGCACTGTATAGCAATTCAAACCTGCCACCACCACCGCCGATCGCACGAAATAGTGCTCTCAAGAGGTGGAAGTAGTTCGTGGGCTTTGAGGCCTTCGCAGCCAACGGAAAGCAATCCATCAGCAATTTTGCAAGATGTGATGCGAGGATGACTTCATTTGGTCCAGGATGGGCGGTCACAGCTCCGAATGACATTTTGAAAAGCCTGATAGTTGCCGCAGCAGTCATATCATCATACTCTCCAAGTAAGTGAAGCCTGTCCACTAGATAGCTCAACACGATGGACAAAAGTATAGGCGAAGTGGTGTCGCGGCTGAAGAGAAATTGACAGATGTGAAGGAGGATCATCCGCTTTGATGCGCATTTGAAAAAGAAGTCCATCTTATGCGTCCACACCTCCTGGAAAACGTGCAAATCGATCTCCGAAAGAGCGTGACCGAACCACTCCACAGCATCGTTTTGTTCATTGACTCGAGGATCAGGATCGAATAGAGACATGCATCGGACACACCCTTCGAAGAGCCGAAAGACAAGATCTCCATCTGGTGTGGGGACTTCAGACTTTTTCAGAGCATTGATGCAAACACGAAATCCATGAAGAAGTGTCCTGTATAAGTTGCGTGATTCTGGAAAATAATGAGCAGCAGACGAGTGGAGCTGGAACTGAGGACTGACCATGAATGACTTCTTCTGGCTTCTCTATGGCATAGAAGGCACCACCAACAGGCCGGGCCTTCTCTATGAGCGCCGGACCGACAGATGTCGAGACATTGTTGTCCTTCAACTGGGCAAGGTTAGCCGAAACTCCTTCGTACATGAGCGCAAGAGCTTCGAGTCTTTCTAAGCAGGACTCCAACATGATTCCCAACAGTCTTGCGATTCCTGAAGAAGTCTCCTTTGCAGTGATAGGTTCAAGAAGACCAAACATCATTTTCGCTGATAATGTGTGAAGGTTATGGCCCAAAGCAGGATTGTGAATGAGACGGGAGTAAACATATATGATGCGCTCCAATTGCGGGGTAGTGAGCTCGTTCCTGATATGATGCACAAGGTCCGCAACTGCACTATAGACCACGGGGCTATAAAGAAATCAGACTCATGGTCGTCTGGATTACATGACAAACGTTGACAGACCGAAGCATCTCCTTGCTGCTCAGCCCAGAGCCAAGAAGAACGTTTTCATCAAATAATTTGTCCAAGTGTGTGAAGAGGGCCTTTCGATGCGGGGTTCCCATGAGATGGCGAAAAACAACCATCAGCTCCTAGATTACATGAGAACAACCACTCACGAGAAAGATTAGAAAAGCCTGACCTTCCTCAACGAGATTCCGTTCGTTGGACAATCCTGAAGTATTCGTAAAGCACTAAGAATTAGTGTTTGGCCATATGACTCGTCGGTTTCACCCAGAACTCTCATCACAAAGGCCAGATAGGACAGCATCTGATGACCCCTTAACAATAAGATAAGACCAAAAGTGGAGAAGCAAACCTTGATTTGAGTGTGAATGAAATCGCTATACGCTGAGGAATTCTTTATGGAAGTCGCCACGCCAGCCCAGATGCCGCCCATAGCCTCGTAGTCCTCTCTGGCCCTCTTCTGCGCTGGGGCCTCCAGACCGAGAACTTCAAAGGCGGGTGCTATTGTTGTCTGTACAGAAGCGGAGACCATGGGTCGATGAAATTGAGACATGATTACCATCACCATGCCCATCTCTCCGAGAACCTTGAAGCTGCGGATCCCATGCAGCATAACGTTCGGATCGAGCACAGCAGAGTCATCTGAAAGAGTTTGTTCAACAAGTCCACTCATGTTTTGAAAAGCTTCTTGAAAAATTGACAGAAATTCAGACAGAGAGTCGTCCGTTAGAGGTCTATAACTGCGCACAACATCGAGAAGAGTTTTGCAGGCGATCACTCCGTTCTCTTCATTGTCATGACGGAGTATATGAAGCATGCAATTGAATATAGGGGTTGCATAGGGACGAATGGCCTCGTTGACGGGAAGACGATTAATTATCTCAAGTAGCACGCGGCGGAATTGATATTCCACTGAGTCTTTGTGTAAAGCGACCGATCCGGAGCGTAAAAGCTCAAGAAGAGCAGGGATAAGATACGGAAGTGCACGAACTGATTCCGTATCACGGACAGTGTCCAACATTTCTCGTATTTCAGCTGCCACTGCATGCTTCGTCTTAAGGTCTGAGTGGAAAAATAAAATGTGTTTGTATCAGGAAGAGTACAAGAACGTACCAACGTTGGGATCAGCAATACGAGCGGCGCGTATTTCAAGGTCGGAAGTGGTGACAAGGTGAGGATTGGGCTCCATGGTCGACGGTGTTGGAGGTGCAGCCATGATAAACTTGGCATTGGTGATTACCATTTCTGGTAAAAGATTGTTTGATCTAGTTATGCCTTGTTAATCTCCGTCGCATATCACAAATACTTGACCTTCGAACCCTCACAGCTGCAACATGTCCAGTGAACTCTTGAAGCAAATCCAGGGAGGGAAAAAGCTAAAGAAGGCCGAAACGAATGATAGAAGCGCACCTATCATTGATAATGCCAATCACAAACCGTCGACTGGTGGAAATCCTGCATCTTCGATAAGTGCTGCGGGACGTTCGCCTGCTGGTGGACCTCCTCAGCTCGCAGGATTATTTGCTGGCGGTATGCCGAAACTAAAGCCAGCTGGGCAGAGCAATCTGGGTGAGCCGTGATACATACAAGTCTTTATCCCTAATGAAATGCTTTTCTTTAGCGAAACCACCTAACCTTGGCAAACCACCGTCAATTCCAAAGCGAGATCCACCGACTTCTACCACTCCACCACCTGTAAGAGTATCTCCACCAAAGCCCGCTTCACCTGCCCCAGCACCTCCCAGCCGACCTGCACCCAGCCTACCTGCACGCACAGTGCCCAGTCCACTAACCAATACTCCCTCTTTCGCACGCCGAGCTCCTCCGCCCCTGAGGAGTTCGAGCCCCCCTACAACACCCTCGCGTCCTTCGCCAGCAATCCCATTACGCCCGTCACCTGCTGTGCCGCAGCGTGACGTCTCCCCACCTCGAGCGACAACACCGAAAGTAACAAAACCTGCCCCCGCCATCCCTTCCCGTAGTAATCTACAACCGACCAGTGCTTCGATTAGAAATGCTTCTACTACCCCAGGGAGACCCCCACCTCCGCCTCCGCCTCCTAGGCCCTTAAGTGCAGGGCCATCGTTGGTAGCTAGAGCTCCTCCTCCCCCTCCTGCTCGTAAGCCACCCATCAGCGGTGGTTCGCCCGCCCCGCCCGCCCGCGTTCGCGTATTGTCTGAGGCGGGTTCTCCCGTGGGGCGTCTCCGACCTCCTGCACTTGCTAGTATGGTACCCCCTAAACAGAATGGGGAAACTGTTAGAAGCAGTATTGTGACTCCTCCAAGTAGAAGAGTTTCGTCAGTTGGCACTAGTAATGGTATTCCTCCTCGTCGAAAAGGTCAGTACGATTCTCAATTACAAATTGGCCATGCTAAGTTGGTTCAGTGCCTTCCCCACCTCCCACTGTCGGAGTGCACACTTTTCCGGTCGCTGACTTCCCTCCGCCTCGGGCATTTCAACCCAAAAGGAGAAATTATAATAGCGGTAGAGCACGAGGCAGTGATTTTGATCTTGAGACCCTGTACTAACAAGGGTCAAGAGTTTCAAAATATTTTGTAAACTGCCTCGGAATCTACGAGGAGGATACGGTTCTGCTTCGGAATTGAAATACACATTGACTAACATATATTGAATCGATCTACAACATAAAATAAAGGTAAGATGAAGTGGTAGTGCTAGCAGAAAGAAGCCGAGTCGACAGGTGCCAAAAACAGGGAGTTTCAAAACTTTTCGTAACACTAGTCACGCGAACGTACGCATTCATTCTGTCACACATTTTGCATCGTTCTTCCACCGAATGTCTCGAAGACATTATATTCTCGGGATATAATCTAATTGATACATACAAGAGGCCACAGGATTTTTCAGATACTTCTGCCCTTTAGAGAACTGAATAAAGTCACAGGTGATCATTTTGATCTGTCAATTTGATGTCTCTCTTTGCTTCCACAACACCCATCCTTCAAATGAGCTCATATATGGATTCACATCCAGTGTACCCCATAGTTTGAAAAGACTTGAAGAGCAAAAGCTGTTGAATTTACAAGGCTAAGATCTGAGTCCGAGCTCCCATGCTTGCACTAGCGGCGCCAGTTCATGTGTAAGAGTGTCTTACATCAGCATTTCTTATCTACATCCACACCTGTTATCACATGTTATTGTTGGAGCAGACTATATATGCTGCACAGGGGAAGAGACAACATGTTCCTTACAACCTACCTGGGGTTTAGTTAGACTTACAGCTAGGGTTAGCAGAGGTAAGAACACTATATTCCTACTATAGTACAGGTTCTCCTTATATACATAATAGTAAGGATATCACATGACTCCAGAGGAATATGCATATGAAACATGTATCAATATTGGTAATTAATGTGGGAGAATATGCACATGCAACAATATTGGTAATTAATTTCAACACCCCCCCTCAAACTGTAAAGCGCTCTAAGCAGCTAAGTTTGAACCTCAAAAGTAATTCCAAGAGAGTCTCTAAATTTCCTGATTAGAATGGTGCCAAGGTTCTTTGTGAACATGTCAGCCGGATTATCACTTCCAGGAATGAAAATGACTGTGACTTTGTCATTTTCTATGCATTCATGGGTGTAGTGGTAGCAAATGTCTATGTGTTTAGTCCTCCTTTCCTGAACTGGATTTGATCCGATGAAGATGGATCCCTGATTGTCAGCACAGATTGGTACACACTTCAGTATATATCCAAGTTCCTGGAATAGGGACTCTATCCACACTATCTGCCAACAGGTGTCAGAGAGAGCCATGTATTTGGCTTCTGTGGATGACAGTGCTACAGTTTTTTGTAAACGGGATTGCCAGCACACAATGCCACTCACTAAAGTAGCAAAGTAACCCATTGTAGATCGGCACTTGATAGTGTCAGCTGCCCAATCAGAATCTGTGAAGGCTTGTAGCCCTTTGGATTTCTTTCCATCATAGACAAGATTATATTTCTGGGTTCCCACCAGATAGTGCATGATGTACATTGCTTTGTCTAGATGTTCTTGGCTAGGATTAGCTGAGAATTGCGACATCTTGATTACCGCATAAGCAATATCAGGTCGTGTTCTGAGCATCAGATACAATAAAGATCCGATCACAGACTGATATTTTGATCTAAGCACCACATTTGGTGTCACTGTGTTTTCCGATGGTTGGTAACCAGTCAGGAGGGGAGTGGGGGCAGCTTTGGCATTTGTCATCTCGAACCTCTTGAGCACTTTGGCAAGATATTCAGTTTGATCGAGTTTGACTTTGCTTGCAGTCTGGGTGACACGCATGCCTAAGAATTCCATGACTTTTTCAGTACTACGGCACTCCCAATGCTTCAGACAAGCATTCTTCTTTTCATCCACAAGTTTCTTGTTCTTCCCCATGAACAAGCCATCATCAACATAGACCAGCACAATAACAATGCTGCCTGTCTTAGGATCCTTGTGTATGAAAATGCTGGCATTGGAGCTGGTGCACACAAACCCAATGGTGCGCATAAATGCCTCTAGCTCTTTCCACCATGCTAGTGAGGCCTGTTTATGGCCATACAATGCTCAGCGTAAGCGCATTACTTTGTGCTCTTTTCCCTCGAGTCTGAAACCCTCGGGTTGATCCATATAGATCTCCTCTTCTAGTTTGCCATATAAAAATGTGGTTTTTACATCTAGACCAGTCATATACATGCCTTCTAGAGACGCAAGTGCAAACATGAGGTGTACGGTCTCGTAGTGGACTACTGGTGAGAAAATCTCATCAAAGTCAATGCCTTCAACTTGTGAAAAGCCTTTGGCCATGAGTCTGGCTCATTTTCTTCCATCCAATTTCACAGAGAAAACCCATCTGTTTTTGATCGTTTTTTGACCATGTGGAAGATCAACGATTTCATAGACTTGTTGCTTGTGAAGAGCCTCTAATTCTTCATAACAAGCTTGTTTCCACTCATTTTGCTGCTGCCATGGTAGGCGCGCAATATCGTGAAATTGGTTTGAAACTTGGCTTATTCCACTCGATGGTGTGACTGCTTTTGACAACAGCCAGTGGATAAGCTCATCTCCTCCTTCCTTGGTTATCTTTTTAATATAACCTGCTTCGTCTGGTTCCCCCATTGGGTAATCATGTTCTTGATTATTGGAATCTGGCACACTCTCGTGGGGTGCCAAACTTGGTCCAGTTACTGGTTCTTGCTGTTGAGGTTGTGGTCGTGTTTGGTTATGATCCGAATCTTGACCCACAGATCTCTTCCAATATTGATCACGCGCAATGTCTCTCTCTATGTCAGAGGGAAGTCGCTTTTCTCCATAGGTATTGCCAGGATGGTTTGGGATGTTCCTCTGCCTGTCTGATCGACAGGGCAATTGCTGCCATTCCTGTTGATCTTCATGTCTTGGACAAAAGTCCTCAGTGGTTACTGGAGGCAGCGGAGGAGGAGCGTCAGTCGCATCGTCATGTGCCTTTTGCTCTCTTGGTACATCATCATCATCTTTTTCTGATGATGGAAAAAGGGGTGGATTTTGTGGTGGTATAGGGTCATCGCCATCCGTTCCAGATGAGTGGTCGTCTTCTTCTGGTTCTGGAGGTGGAAAATCACCAAGTTCTGTCTTGGCAGGAGTTTTTGCTCCGGGACAGCATGGGAACATTGTTTCATCAAATAGTGCCGTAGCACCAATGAATATTGCACCACTAAGTCACATGAAACAATATGCTTTAATGCCATCTTCTAATCCAAGGTATGTCATTAACTCTGATTGGGGAGCTAATGTAGTTGGATGTTTCTCCTTGGGTAGATAGATGTAAGCACCACAACCAAATACCTTCAGATCATTCAGATCTGGGCAGATCTTATTCAGATCCTCAAAAGGTGTCAGCCATTTCAGGCACCTTATTGGGGATCAGTTGTATAGGTGTGTCGCATGTTCAATGCAAAATTCCCACCATGATTGTGGTAGACATGCGGTAAATCACAGGGTTTGTGACTTTTCCATTATTGTCCTAATTGCACACTCTGCGTGCCCGTTCTGTTGATGAACGTGGGGTGCGGACATCTCTATTTTGATGCCAAAATTCTTGAGCATATTTTGTAGCTCATGATCTTTGAACTCCCCCCTGGATCAACATGCCAGCACTTGATTGTAGTGCCATACTGGGTTGAAGCCATTGCCTGAAGCTGTTTAATCACTGCAGTAGTGTCAGATTTCTTTCTTAGGCATTGGACCCAAATATGTGATGTTTTGTCATCCAGGAATACAATGAAGTATTTGTGTTTGTGGTATGATAGTACTGGGAGTTCCTTTAGATTGGAATGTATTAATTCAAAGGATTTCTCAGCACGTGTGGCTGATTTGGGAAAAGATTTTAATGTCATTTTCCCTTCAGCACACCCCGGACATATAATTTTGTCTTTAGGAATAATTAAATTACTTGGGAATTTTATGGTGCTGTTAGGCATTTTCCCTAGCACTTCCTTGGATGGGTGTCCAAGTCGCTTATGCCAAGTTAGATAGTCAGCGACATATATGGTCACGACATTTATTTTCTTGGTGCTCAATATATGAGACCGAGCCCAATAGATCGTGTCATGTTTCATTAGAGGAACACAATCCATAATTGGGTTTCCTTTCTCAAAAAATGATATTTGTGTGGAGGAACCATGCACATCACATCTGTCTTGTAAAAAGACTCCCATTGACAGTAGTCGAGTACTACAGTTGGGTATGTAGTAGACAGGGTATAATCGCATTTTGCGCATCTCTGACTTCCTGCGACATACTACCTGATGTCTAATGAAGACTGCTCCTTTTCCTACTATATGAGTAGTACCCGTGGCTGTTTGAACCAGGGTAGAGTCCTTTCTCAGTAAAGGCTCATAAGAAGCGAAATATTTCATTTCACCAGTGAAATGTTTTGATGCACCTGAATCCATGATCCAGTTGGCACCTTTCTTACAATTTCCATTTGCACACATAACACATATATTAAGATCTAAATAGTTCCATGATACATTTAATAGCGGTAAAATTTCACATGAAAAGTTTGCTGTAATCATTGGAATATTAATCTTTGTGCTTGCAGCAGGGAAAAGGACTGACCTATCATCATATCCTCCCATTTCAAGTGGTTCATCAACAAGCATCTCATCGATGGCTTTCCATACTTCCTCATCAGAAACCGGAGGTTCCGATCCAAGGGAGACGATGTCATCTTCTACCTTCATGATCCTTTGACCCTCCTCCTCTTACTTTCTCGCACCATTAGGTGCTCTTCCAGTGGTCACAGATTTTTTGTGCTGTGTGGAAGATGCATTTGCTCGAGGGTGTCTTGAGCTTGCTGATATTTGGCATAAACCAAATGAGAGGTAGAGGCTGCACCCATATATGCCTGTGCAGGCGGTCGGCAGTGAGGATCCCTTGTGGGAGTGTGGTCACACTTTTCGATGCGCTGAATGAGCGGCATCGGCGGTATGATGGTGCCATTACCATTTATGGTGGTAAAGGCACTGGAGGCAAGGTGGGTATGTTTCTCTTTAGGCTTTTCCTCCTTAGTCTTTTTGTCCCCGCATCGTCCACGTTTTCGGGACAGATCTCCATTGTTGTTTTGCCCTTCTTTGGGCTGCCATTTGGGGTTTCCCCTTTTGCGTTTGACAGTGGAAAGCTTGTTGGCCTGAGGCTGGCCAGTGGGCTTTCCTACTGCCATGCACCTTGAGGCTTCAGCGACAATGGAGTCCTTGACATGTTTAAATGTCAAGGCACTAGTAGCGGTCATGTTAAGGACTGTGGCAGACAAAGAATCATACTCATGTGGCATTGCAGCAAGTAGGATCATCGCCTGAACTAGTTCGGGGATGGCAATATTGGCAGCCATGAGGTGCTCAAACTTGTCAGCCATCTTAGCAATCTCTGGTGTGGGATTCACAGCCAGAATTTGGATTGCTATTGCAGACCTAAAGTCTGCAAAGACTTGGGAGGGGCCATCGACACCATAATTGGTGCGAATGAGGTCCCACACCTCCTCAGCAGTGTCCTTGGTGTTGGCACACTGCTGAATGGAGGGGGCCAGGCAGAGCACTAGGCTACCAATAGCCTGGTCATTTTTGTTGCTCCAGGTCTGGAGCTTGGCAGTAGCATCCACTACGAGAGTAGCATTCATCACCGTCAAAGGGTGGCTTTATTTCCGCCCCACTAGTTATCTGCCAGAGGCCCTGAGACCTGAGCCATGCCTTCATGGAGTCAGCCCATTGAATGTAATTTGAGCCATCGAAAGTTTGTATGAGTTTTTCAAGGGTTGAAGACATGATTTTGTGGTGGTGGCTGTTATAAGCACTCAATCAGTCTTTTATCCAAGAAAACACGTTTCACAATCTCAGGAAAAAACACTCCTTCAGAGTGGTTAACCCTAGTCAACCTAGGTTTTATATGCAGCTCGCAGGGAGCGCAATGCAGCTCACGAAGAGCGCAAGGTTATACTTTGGAGACAATGAAGTCAATGTTGTTCACAGCCAATTAAGGCGTGTTTGCGACATGCCCAGCAGGGCCCATAACCTGTTGGAGCAGACTATATATGCTGCACAGGGGAAGAGACAACACGTTCCTTACAACCTACCTGGGGTTTAGTTAGACTTACAGCTAGGGTTAGCAGAGGTAAGAACACTATATTCCTACTATAGTACAGGTTCTCCTTATATACATAATAGTAAGGATATCACATGACTCCAGAGGAATATGCATATGAAACATGTATCAATATTGGTAATTAATGTGGGAGAATATGCACATGCAACAATATTGGTAATTAATTTCAACAGTTATTCCAGTAGTATATAGTCTATACTTGGAGTACTTGTATTGTAGCTTAGTTTTCCCCTCTCAAAATATACTAAGTTCCTTATAGTTCTTGGTCCCTGAGTGTTGGAAGCTTTGGCTTCCTTCCACTTTTTTTTAATAACAAACTTATGTAATGATGCTACTTGTTTACTCTTATTTGCCACTCGGATTGCATCCTTGGACAGATACAGACAACTTAGAAACTACCTTTCTTTCTTACCATCATCATCTCCATAAACATCGATAGAGATCTCATGCTTATAAAACACCTCTTTTGCCTGTTTACATTTGGTCTGACTCTAGTGAAGCACCGCGTGTGCTTACACTTTTTTTAAAACTTCGCTCAATGAGGTTCGCCATTCTGCTGACGTTTTCTTATGCTCTTGGTGTCTTGCCATACCATTGATGAAATTTGCTGTTTTCAGGTCAAAAGACTGCACCGTTCAAACTGCCTATCACGTGCAAGCTGCTCCTGATGCCCCACAAGGCCCGTTGTCCCCGTTGTTACCTGCGCTGACCCCGTCTTCTGGGCGCTCACTATCCTTGCCTGCTGATCAGTCCCCACCTGCTGTTGATGAAGACGAAGACTCTACGCCCGCTTTGGTGATGCCTGGTGTGCCTACAGACGTGCATATAGCCACTCCGCCAACTTCAGATTCCAACTCTGACGATTCTTCATCTACCTACGACAACTGCCCGCATGTACCCACTATGAAAATGTCACCAATGGGAGCAGCTGAATGTCTCCATGCTGAGCCTAAGTGCATTCCACTTCTCACTCCTGGCATTGTGTCACCCATGGTCATGCGTCAATGGGAAATGGCGTGCACAGATTTTTTCAGAGCTAACAAGAAGATCTTGGAGCATGAACAGGTGGCTGCCATTTTGCCGGGTCTAAAAGATATGCGAGCTTGTGATTGGGTAGCTACTCATGGTGACCATCTTGCTGATCTAGGTTTCCCTGAGTTCATCAAGGAGCTGCAGAGAGAATTCCTGCCCGATGGCTGGGATGATGAGCTACATGCAAAAATCCGCAATTCTTGCCTCAAGTCTTCTGACTCCTTTCCCACCTGGGTGAATGATATTTGTCACCTGAACATTGTATTAAGAAATATGGAGTACTACTTCTCGGACATCGCTCTACGCCTTTAGCTTGACAGCCTGTTGGATGCTGACCTACAGAACCGCTGAAAGAATTGCAATGTGAAGGAGGTTGTTGACAAGGTTATGAGAGACACTGCTGGAAAGATGGATGAGGCTAGATTGTCTTGCTGGATTGCTGAAGTCCGGAAGCTGGCGGAGGAGCACACTAATGACATGAAACGGTATCTAGAGGCAGTGGAGGATCTTCAACACTTGCCGAAGAGGCAGGCCCTGGTGAACCCGTTGCAGAACGCAAATGCTGTGGGTGGCTACAAGGCATGTGGGGCCACCACATCGTCAATGCAACCTGCGTCAAGCTCAGGTTCACGTAAACCTCCTCGTCTGACCAACAATGAATGCTCACTGCTCTTCAAACACCAGGGCTGCTTGAAGTGTCAGTGCAGTTATCAAAACCATTGTGCGACTGATTGCCCTAACGATTTTCTGGATGGATGAAACTACAAAGAAATATCTGAGGAAATGCTACTCAGTCAGAAATGACAAGGGAACGTGCCGTCAGGCAGCAAACCTGTGGGAGTGGTAGTAGGTGCCTCGGCACAGATTGAGGAATTGGACAATGACGAGGATTTGTTTGTGGCAGGGGCTGTAATGCCTTCAGCGGTGCTAGGCTCGGGTTCTGAATCAGAGGAGGAGGTGAGCCCTCTCACTGTTCCACACCTATGGTGGACATGCTCCTTGATGGGACCCGCTGCTGACAAACCAGTTACAGTGAAGAGTATGCTTGACTGTAGTGCACACGTCATTCTTATTGACAAGACATTGGTCGATGAGCTGGGCCTGGATTGTTTCCACCTCCATGAGCTGCTGCCAATTTCCATGGCACTGAATAACTCTTCTTCTACTGAAAACTACTTGCATGAATACGTTAAGATTGCGCCTTTCACTCCAAACTCTGCATGGACATCTCGAACTGTAAAAGCTGTGGTAACCCCGAACTTATGTGTACTGATTCTATTTGGACTGCCGTTCCTTACTGTAAACTGTATTATCACCAATTTCAAGGATAGAACTGCAATTGATAAAATGAATGGCTACGATTTACTAAATCTGCCAGTAGTAAAACACCATAAGGGGCACGTCGGCCTGAAGCACGTTGTAGCTAACACTAGGAAAAATAAACGGTTGATGTTGGCTGAACTGGTCAATGTTTGCAAGCAGCATTTGGTGGATGGGAAAATGGTGCCAGAGTTTGTCAAGCCACTGGATGTCGCTGGCATGATCAAGGATTGTGTAGAAAGCCTGTGTTTTCAACAAAAAGTGGGAAAGATGGAGAAGGAGATGCTCATTGAGTTTGCTGATGTTTTCCAACCACTACCACATGTTGAAAAACTGCCTCAAAGTGTGACTGCCAGGATCCAACTAAAGAATGCAGAACAAACGATCAAAACATGTACATACGCGTGTCCCCAAAAATTTTGTGACACGTGGAAAACATTAATCCAGGAACATCTGGATGCCGGACGCATTTGGCCTTCTTCTTCACCACATGCATCCCCTGCATTCATCATCCCAAAGGCAGACCCATCAGTACTACCTAGGTGGGTCAATGACTATCGACAGCTGAACAGGAATACCGTCTCAGATTTGCACCCACTGCCGAGAATTGATGACATCTTAAATGATTGTGCCAAAGGTAAAATTTGGGGGACTATTGATATGACGAACAATTTTTTTCAGACACCTATGGAACCATCAGACATCCCCCTAACTGCTGTCTCCACCCCCTTTGGCCTCTTCGAGTGGATGGTCATGCCTATGGGTTTGAAGAACGCGCCAGCAATTCATCAGCGTCGAGTTACTGCAGCATTGTGCGAGTGGATTGGGAAGATCTGTCACATCTACTTGGACGACATCGTCATCTGGTTGAACACAATTGAGGAGCACCATGAGAACGTGCACATTATCTTGACAGCGCTGAGAGAAGCAGATTTGTACTGCAACCCACGAAAAACTCACCTATTCCAGCTAGAAATTGATTTTTTGGGGCACCGTGTCTCTGCACGAGGAATTGAAGCTGACTCAAAGAAAATGGATCACATATCACAGTAACCATGACCACGTTCTGTGAAGGAAGTCCGTCAGTTCTTGGGACTAGTCCGATATGTATCTTCATTCTTGCCTCACATAACTGAACATATGCGTATTCTGACAGAGCTAACCTTGAAGGAGTGCAACAAGGCATTTCCGAACTGGGAGGACAAACACAAATTGGCATTCAGTTCAATCAAAAATGCAGTAATCAGTCAGGAGTGCTTGACAACGATAGATTTCTCACTTATGCCTGGGCACAAAATTTTTGTGACAATGGACGCCAGCGATTATCAATCTGGAGCTGTGCTCTCTTTTGGAGAGTCTTGGGAGTCTGCACGACTGGTGGCCTTTGACTCTATGACATTCAAGGGAGCGGAATTGAACTATCCTGTGCATGAAAAGGAAATGTTGGCAATCATCCATGCATTGCAAAAATGGTGGTCTGATCTCATTGGGGTGCCTTTTGTGGTGTATACAGATCACAAAACACTTGAGAATTTCAACTGCCAATGTGATTTGAGCTGACAGCAAGCACAATGGATGGAGCTCATGTCGCAGTATGACTGCAAAATTGTGTATGTGAAAGGAGAGGATAATTGTGCTGCTGACGCATTGTCACGCACTTCTTTTGAAGCTGAGATTACTGCCTCAGCATCTTACCCCCCCAACAACTGTGATACAGTGGGCATAATTCTGGGATTGATGCTCAGTGCCTTCAAGTGTGCACATGTGATGACCAAGCCAGAGACCCTGCCTCCACCCACAGGAGCAGTTGCAGCAAGGCTAACAATTTCTGCAGATGGAGAGCTCCTGG
Organism: Tricholoma matsutake; assembly: GCA_026075535.2. Lineage (NCBI taxonomy): Eukaryota > Fungi > Basidiomycota > Agaricomycetes > Agaricales > Tricholomataceae > Tricholoma > Tricholoma matsutake. Next base: position 5,435,569 of record AP026543.1, on the reverse strand, counting down.
ACGCAATCAGGTCAGGTTATGTGGACGACAACTGGTGTGCTCGACTCCTCGGGGTGGCCTTTTTGACTCATGGAGTGAGGAAAGTGGATGGACTGCTGTATGTGGGGGATCAGTTGATTGTCCCGAGGAAATCTACAGTGCGTGAATCATTATTCCACCTTCCTAGGACATTTTGGATTTATGAAATCTTACGGATCCCTGTGTGACTCTTTCTACTGGCCAAATATGCGGCATGATCTGGAATTGGCGTATATACCAAGCTGTGCGGACTGCCAGTGAAACAAACCAACAACAAAGAAACCTATGGGTCCCTTACATCCGCTACCAATCCCAGATCAGCATGGTGACTCCGTGGCAATAGACTTTATTGGACCATTACCAGAGGATGAGGGGTACAATTGCATTGTAACTTTTACTGACAGGTTGAATAGTGATGTTTGGATCATGGCGACATGGACCAACATCATGGCTGAAGAATTGGCTGTTGTGTTTTTCGATGAGTGGTACTGTGAAAATGGGCTTCCCCTCAAAATTGTCTCTGACCGCGATAAACTATTCATGTCTAAATTCTGGGGGGCCTTACACAAAATTATGGGCATAAAACTCAAGATGTCATTGGTGTACCACCCTCAGTCCGATGGCATGAGTGAACAATCGAACAAAACAATAAACCAATGTTTGCGTTATCATGTGGAGTGTAACCAACTAGGTTGGAAAAGAGCATTGTGATGCATACATTTCAACATCATGAACACTATAAACAGGTCAACAGGATTCTCTCCCTTCCAACTGCGGATGGGACATAGCCCCCGCATGATCCCACTGCTTATAAGATCACCGGAAGGTGAAGTCAAGGATATATGGGCGGTGGACGTGATCGAGAGATTACAGCAAGATGTTAAGGAGTCACAAGATAACATGCTTTGCACTAAGATTTCTCAAGCGCTCTCTGTGGATCAACATCGTACTAATGATTTTCCCTTTTGTAAAGGAGGTCATGTCATACTATCTACCTTGCACAGGTGGCGGGACTACAAGGCAAAGGGAGAAAAACAGGTCGCAAAATTCATGCCACGGTACGACAGACCATACGTGGTCATGGAGACAGCACCGGATATATCAACAATCACTGTCGATATGCCTAACAACCCAAACATGTTCCCCACATTCCACACATCTCAGGCGCTACCTTTCATGGAAAATGACAAGAACCTGTTCCCTTCTCGGGAACGAGAGTGTCCAGATCCTGTGATTATCAAAGGTGAGGAGGAGTATTATGTGGATAGGATTCTAGAGGAGAGAAAATGAGGGAGAGGGACACAGTACCTGGTAAGGTGGCAGGGATATGGGCCAGAAGAAGATCGTTGGCTTCCTGGACACGAACTGCAAGACTGCAAGGCCTTGGACATCTGGTTGGTGTGAAAGGAATCAAGTTGCAGTACGTAGCTTCTTTTTTTGTTTTGTTTGCTGGCTGGTAGCTTTTCCCTGCTGGGGTTTTTAATGCACCTGTGCTCATGCACTTTTTTACTTACATTTCATGATGGTTGAAGAGAATTTTTTAATTTTTCATGGGGGGGAGGGTGTAATGATGCTACTTGTTTACTCTTATTTGCCACTCAGATTGCATCCTCGGACAGATATGGACAACTTAGAAACTACCTTTCTTTCTTACCATCATCATCTCCATAAACATCGATAGAGATCTCATGCTTATAAAACACCTCTTTTGCCTGTTTATGTTTGGTCTGACTCTAGTGAAGCACCGCATGTGCTTACAACTTACTATCAACACTCTACTCTCTCACACATTCTTTTCCCAAAACCACACCGACCCTGAGATTACTGCAATGGTCAATTTTTTCACACTGGCACCGTTGCTTAACTACAATGCAACACCAACACCCTCTGGCTTGCTCTCTCCCTTGTCTAGCCCCCTGCTCTGTTGGTTCAACATTCAACCTTGGCTGGACCTGTTGGACCCCCATGCCTCTCATTTTGTGGTTCCTACCTGACTTGTTCAACACTTCATGTCATTCAACCTCACGATGACCCTAGTTTCCATGCCATCCATGCCATCCTGACCCTGTCCCTCTCCTGACTCGTCTATTGCTCCAGTGCTGTCTGTAATGAACTTGCAAAAAGACTCTGCCGACCCTCACAATTTGAATGACCCCATGGAACACAAATCATCAAACCATCAGTATCTTTAACATCCACGGTGACATTCAGTCACCATTGTGGATGTTCTATACTCTTCACTGGAAGGAAGGATGGGCTTCCAACACTCAGAGGATGTGCAAATGAAATGAACATAGTATGGATTCAAGAGAGAGTGAAATTAATACAATGTGATTGTACAATAATGATGAGAAGAACACGTGATAGGCAGGTGATCATGATATGGATAGGATTGTGATAGGATTGGGACATGTTGTAAGAGAGACTCTCTTACACTTTCTCATTCTCCAAAAAATTCCTATCATTCTCCACATGCTGATGCCCATTTCGCAAGTGCTTCTGTGTCCAACTGGCAACAGCTCAGATCATGGCAACCAAAGATCTGATTTGAGTCCATAGCCACGCCAGCAGACAAGGTATTGTTTTCCCCAACCTTGCAGTCTCTCATCAATGATGTCCTCGATGAAGTATTCTGTTGACCCATCTTCGGTGATGATCGGTCCTGGGCATTTGAGCTCTCGTGATGGAAAGAGTGTCATGTCGTTGCTTTGATGGGGTTGTAGTTGGGAAACATGGAACATGGGATATTGTTTTGCCAATTCAGGGAAGTCGAGTTTGTAGGTCAAGGATTCCAGATAGGCCTCTAAAATTTTGAACGGTCCATCCCATCTCAGCATGAATTTTGCTACGCGGCCGTCCTTTGCCTGCATGTATTTCCTTCATCTGTGGGACATTGTCAACATCACCCAGTCTCCCACTGCAAGCTCAGGTTCTGGGTTATGGTCTTTGTTGGCATGGTGAGCCTGGGATATCTTTGCTGCCAGCATGGCATCCCAGGCACCTCGAACATTGTTTTCAATTGTTTCTAGAAGGTCTCTTGCTGAATCCATAGTTGCAGCATCATCATTGGGTGAGAGTGGAGATGTCATGGAATTATTAACGAGAGGGGGTAGTAAGCGAGGGGAACAACCAGTTTTCAGGATGAAAGGGGAGTAGCCGGTAGATGCATTGACGGTATTCATAATATCAAAATGTACTTTTGGTAGCGAACATGCCCAACCCTTCTGGTTGTGTTTGACGTGATACCTGAGGCACTGTACCACCATCTTGTTTGTTTGTTCTGACAAGCCATCCATTTCAGGATGATACAATGTTGATAGTTTGTGTTTTATTCCGGTTAGCTTCATTAATGCCTTCCAGAACTTTGAAATAAACAACTTGTTGCAGTTGCTGATAATTTCGACCGGGCACCTGTTTTCACAGTACCATTTGTCAAAGAAGATGTTTGTGAATTCCTCTGCTGTGATAGTGTTCCTGGACACTGTGAGCTGTATATCTGCTCTCAGGTGATCGGTCATCATGATGATTTCATTGAACCCATCATCTAAAGGCAGCAGTCCAATGAAGTCAATTGCCACTGAGTCAAAATGGTGGTCAGGGATGGGGAGCGGATGCAGAGGGCTGGGAGTCTTGTGGGTTCACAATTTGTTTCATTGGCAGTTTGTGCACATAGGTACATATGCGGACAGGAGGTCCTTTCTCATGTTTGGCCAATAAAATTTGTCACGCAAGGAAGCATATGATTTCTCTCCACCAAAATGACTGAGATGGTTGTGTGCAAGCCGATAGAGAGATTCGTGGAGGTCCAGGTACTTCAGGATGATGAGGTGTGAACCTACGAACAGTAGGCCATTTTGTAGTTTAATGTCAAGTTTCTTGTCGATAACTCCTCATTTGAGGTCATCCATGATTCTGGTACACCAGGTGTCTTCGGCGTAGCCCTTTCAAATTTTGGTGTAAAGTGTGGGGTCATTTTCGATGGAGAATGTTGTGGCGACAGTTAAGGGTTCTGCGTCTGTGACAGGCATCTGTGACAGTGCATCGGCTACTGTATTGTCTTCTCCCCTTATGTAAGTTATGGAGTACTCATACTGGGACAGGTATTCCATCCACTGGGCCTGCCCTAGTGAAAGGTCCTTTTGTGTGTCAAAGTTCTGGAGAGTTTTGTGGTCTGTACAAATGTGAATGTGTGTTCCGAGGAGGTCGACACACCATTTGGTGATTGCACGCATGATGCTTAGCATCTCCTGTTTGTGAACTGGGTAGTGAAGCTCCACACCCTTCAGTTGTTGGCTCTCAAAAGCCACAGGTCTGGAGGTTTCCCATGATTTGCCAAATGAAAGTACGGCTCCCATTTGACGTTTACTGGCATCGCAAGTGACGTAGATCTTGTTGTTACCTGAATTCTGGTGGTTGATAGATGTGAGGCAGTCTCGGCTCAGTACCAGACCTTTGATGGCTTCGAAGGCATGTTGGTGATGGGAACTCCACACAGGAAAACTTTTGTTACATTCCTTTTTTGTTAAGGGTGTCAGGATGGCCATGTGTTTGGTGAGGGCTGGAAGGAATACACTGATGTAACAAACGAGTCCTAGGAACTGTTGAACCTGTTTTGTGGATGTGGGTGATGGCCAGTTTAAAACTCATTCTACTTTGGAACCATCTGCCTTGATTCCCCACACTGATATGTGGTGGCCAAGGAAGTCAATTTCTGTTGCAAATAAATTGGATTTCTTTAGTGAGCAATAAAGTTGAGCCACTTGAAGGGCTTCCAACACCCACATGATGTTTGTGCAATGTTCTGCTAGTGATGACGACCAAATGATGATGTCGTCTAAGTATACATGGCATATTTTACCTATGAGATCCGAGAGCGCAAGGGTAACATGGCGCTGATGCATTGTGGGTGAATTTCATAGTCCCATTGGCATCACTACCCATTCCCATAACCTGAATGGGGTGAGCGTTGCTGTGTATTTGATGTGATCGGGATGTACCAACATCTGAAAAAAGGAGTTGGTCATGTTGATTTTGCCCCAGATCTTCCCTCAGGAGCAATCAGCAAGAATGTTGTCAATCTGCAGAAGTGGGTAGTTGTCTGGTATGGTCATGTTTAGTTTTCTGTAATTGTTTATCCATCTTGGAAGCACAGTAGGGTCAGCTTTGGGGATGATGAATGATGGTGATGCATAAGGTGATGACGATGGTTGAATTCATCCAGCTGCCACATGCTGATCGATTAGGGTTTTCCACCCTTCTCGGTATTTCCATGGACAAGAGTATGCATGGCCCATGGAGATAGGCTGGCCAGGTTTGATTTCTATGTGGTGGTAGATGTCTGTCGGTAACTTCACTGCCTGTGGAATATCTGTAGGGAACCGATCCTTGAACGATTTCTCATATTTTGCATCAAGTGATTGGAGGATCTTCTCTCCTGCCAGTTGTTCAATCCAAGCTCAGATCAATGCTATGATGTCAGGGATTCCATCGTGTATTCTTCCAGGTTGAAGCATTTCAGATTCTCTTCAAAGACTGCCATCAATTCACAATGAACCAGGCGCCGGAGTTTTCATGCCTGTTCTTGACCAGATTTGATTGCTTTTATTTCAGCTTGGTGGCGCTGGTGTGGAGAGGGTATTGGTTTACATGGGGTAATGCGTGGTGGATTGAGAAGGTCATAGTTACTTTCTTTTGCTACAGCTGTACATAGTTCTGTGTCAACAACTATCTTGTTTTTTGCCAAGAAATCGAGGCCTAAAATAAGGTTCATGTGCAAGTTTGGACAGATCACAGCATTAACAATGCAGGATTTCCATGTAGAGTCTGGGGATTGCAGGTGTAGTTTACAATATTCATCTAAAACAGTGACAGAATCTGAAGTTTTCTCTCTTTCTACGAAGGCGCCCAAGACTGAGAGAGGTTTAAAAATTTTGAGACCTGGCAGGCCCATGATATCGGCAAATTCAGATGAAATCAGCACTGGAGTAGAACCATGGTCAATGAGGGCATGGATCAGAGTGGGGGCACATGTTGCTGGGGCATCAATACAGCAATTCCACCAAAGGTGGTTGAAATGAAAGGTTATGGCTCACGTACTCATCGGTTTTGTCATTGCCCAGGACAAAATCTCCTTCATCGCTATCATCATCAAAAACTGCCGCCACAACAGTGGTCCCTTGCTTCTTCTCAAATGCTGCTTTGGCTTTCAGCACGTTGGTGAGTGTCACATTTTTACATGCTTCGTGACTTGGGTGTTCATCTGGGGTGAGGGTACAGTTGGGTCCGAAGTGACCTGTATAGAAGATTCTGCAGCAGAAACAGCCCAGATGCTCCTCCAAGAGCAACTTCTTGGCTTGTGTGAGTTTGGGTGTGAAGGTCTTTGTCGATGGTTGTGAGGTGGAGGGAGGAAGGGGTTGGGAATGTGGAAGTCGGTGCTTTGGTGGTCATTTTACTGGTCTGTCCTGGATTCCTGCCTCTTTCCATTGTGATTTTGAGCCATTCAGCCTGTTTGTTCGCCAGTTCGACATCAAGCAAGTGCATGCGTTCAATCCAGGTGTCAAGATCCATAATTTTGTCAAGATCCTGGTGGGTGTTGTGGGCGTCGTACAAAGTTTTCAGTGCAGGGGAGAGTCTTGGAACAAAGTGGGCATGTAGCTTGTCCTCTTCAATATGATAGTCTGATTTTGCAAGTCCCAGCTCCGAGTTAGCCTCCCATACCATTTCGGTCCAGGTCAGGAATGGGACTAGACCCTGCATTGCAATTTGTGTCGAAATTAGATCATCTTGCCAATTACAGGGGAGGAATTTCTTCTTGAATTCAATCATGAAGAGCAGGAAGGTGAGGGCTGTGAGACAGGCATGGTTGGCATTGACCCAAGACTGGACTGAGGAGCTTTCAAAGTTGTAGATGATGGCCATGACACGGTTATTCTCTGCCACAGATTTGTGCTGGAAGTAACGGCGGCAGGCATTCTCGAAAATGCACATAGCCACAATGGTTATGCAGCCAGCAGATAGGACAGGGGCATGGCTCATGGACTGCTGTTGTACTGGCATGGCAGGTGTGTAAGGAATTTCTGGTGACATGCAGGGCAGGCAAGACAGGATGGTTTCTGGTTCAGAGTTGGATGAGCAGGAGGATGTGGGATGTGGAACAGAGTGGATGACTGTATGCATGGGTGGTGGAGAGGGCATGAGAGGGGGAAGAGAGGTCTGTGTAGAGGATGAGGATGAGGAGAGATACTGGGCAAGGTGTGTGTGGCTGTGAGTGGTGAGCAGCCAACTTGTCGAGGGTTTTCAAGACAGTTTGTAGGGGTTTCTGGCAGTTACAAGTAGATGGTGATAGCGTGGTTCCTTGTGTCATTTTTCCACATTGAGGTTTATATCTGGTGTTTGAGTGGGTCACCATGCATCATACGTTGTTGTGGTACTAGGCAGTGACGTATCTCAGGGTGGAGTTACGTGGCGGAGTTGTGCAAGAAGGAGTTGATAGGCAGGTGGGTTTCCAGATTAGGTATCTCACAGGAAGAGGCAACTGGACTGATCGCCCTGTGGTCACGTCCATTTCAAAAAAAAAGTGGAAGAAAGGATGGGCTTCCAACACTCAGAGGATGCGCAAATGAAATGAACATAGTATGGATTCAAGAGAGAGTGAAACTAATACAATGTGATTGTACAATAATGATGAGAAGAACACATGATAGGCAGGTGATCGTGATATGGATAGGATTGTGATAGGATTGGGACATGTTGTAAGAGAGACTCTCTTACATTCACTCACCTTGCACAACATTCCCCTATGGTGACATAACTATCAACCTCCTCTCCTTTGCTGTTTTTTGATGATGGCTTATCAGTGTTTCCATGCCCTCCACTTTTTCACACCGACATGATGTTTCAGACCTCAAGCGCTCAGTCATCCTGCCCTACAACACTTTTTTCTGACCTCCATGCTGTGTTGGCATCATTGTCGGCCCTTCTACAATGTTTGACAATGGCTGGCTCTCAAAACCCACTCCTTCCACCCTTTGTCCCCAATGATGACCTCAACCACTCTCCAACCCTTGTCTTTCAACAGTGGCGGCCCCCATTGTAGTGAGTCGTAGGGGGTCCCTTAATATCACACAGGAGCTAAACACGAATAATGTATATTTATCATGTGTACTCAAAGTGGTAGTAAAGAGATTGATTATGTAAATAGAAGGCTGGTCCCTTTATAGGGGCCAGCCAGGTCAATAGCAAAGAAATATAATATATACAAATGTGGGGTCAAGCCCCGGGTCACCACACCCTCCCCCTTAGGCTTTGTCCAGGGGAGAAGCATAATGTTTTGAGTAAATAGACGATCTTGAAGAGAGCATCGTCTGGTATGTGGGTATCATTGGGGTACGATGAAAGGAATCAATTCATTCGTTTATTAAAAAACACGACGACCTTATTTAGTAGGGTCATCAGGGATGTGGGTATTGTCGAGGGTCGATGAGGATTCAGGGAGGTTGGTGTCAACTAACATACGTCTAACTTCCTCCAGGGTGGTAGGTATGGGTACTTCACACTCATAATTGGGTGCGGAGGAAAGTAGGGTCATTTCGTTGTTTGATGCCAATGAAGACAATTGGGATATGGGGGTCTCTGGGGTGTTCCCCAGTGTGGAGGTGTCTGTCGTCTGCCCTTCATCAAGAGGGAAACAGTCCTTGTCAATGGTGAACATTTCATTGTCGGATGAAGAGATGGAGTCGGTGGAATCACTGTTGTTGTCAGGGTCTCTAATTTTTCATGGCTTGGTAGATGCGACGGGAGTGAGTTTGCTAATGGGCTTCTTGTGCCCATCTGGAGGGATGCCGGCGGTGACTCTCCTCACTCTCTTCAAGGCCTTCTTCTGGCCTTGAGTTGCCTTGACGATGAGGGGGGACCTGGACCATCCTGAGGTTGGATTGTTCTCCAGGGGATATACCTCTGGAGGAGGTGGATGCCAGCTGGACAGGTAAGAAGGCCCAGCGTGGGCAGGAGGTTGATTGTCCATGCGAGAGGTGCTCGCATGCAGAGATGCAGATAGTCCAGCAGAGAATCCGGAGGACCAGGCAGTGGAAGTCATTGATTCAGGGCGGGGTCTCCCTGAATGAGAGGGAGCTCTGCCCCTGGTGGGAGTGGTGGAATCTCTTTTTCTTTTTCTTCGTGGCTCTCAAAGGGCCACATCGTTAGGCCTGGCGATCCACCACTGGGGTTCAGACATCAGAGGAGTGTCCTCTGAATGGGTATTGGAATGTTGCTGCAGATGTCTTACGATATTGGCAACAGTAGAAGACTCTTCCAAATGGGAGGAGTTGGCAGTAGCCATCACTGTAAGCCAGCCGATGGCATAGTGAGAACCTTCTCGGGCTTCCTCATCCAAGACTCCCATGGTAGCGAGGTGTCGTATGACGTCCTTGAGGGAAGTTGAATTGGTGCTGATCGGCATGGGCTGCCGATGGTGCACGGGGGACAGTGGGAGGTGTTCATGCTCTCAAATCTGTCAGTACAGTCCCAGCATGGCTAGTACCTCCACAGTACAAAGGTAGAGAAGTAGTTTAGCTTCAGGGGATAGCCCTGAAGGAATCTGTTGATGAAGCAGGAGTTGTCCCCTGACATGTGGGAGGGAGACCCTCTGTTCATCCATCAGGGTACCAGGGTGGGATTGCCACTGGTACAGGTGTTGGTGCATGAACTGTGCCCATGTTTCAGCAGAGTCCAGGAGTAAGGGTTGCTCCAGGCAAGTAGGGTTGTTGAGTTGGCATAATCCTCACACCGACTGCATCTGAACAGGGAGCCAACTGGGTAATCTCCAGTGGGCAAGGGCATAGGTCATCAGGGGCATTTGAGCCCCTGGAGCAGTATCATTGATGAACCGCATGTACTCATGCATTCGTTCCAACATTGGGTAGTTCCCGGAGGTGTGGGCCATCCAGGACCAGTTATCAAATTCCTCAGTGTTCTGAGGAATGGATGTAGGAACTTGGCCATGCAGCTTGGGAGCTGGTCCCAGTTTGCCATCCTGGGAACATCAGGGCCCAAGAATGTATATCTTGGGGTTGGAAGGTTGGGAAGAGGTGGGTAGACCTCGTTCATATTGAAGTCCTTGTCGGGGACGATGGAGCGGGGAGCAGGAGGTGGTGCAGGCTGAGAGACTGCACCAGCATACAAAGTACCCTGGGGCCTCTCAGGGTGAGGAGAGGGTTCATGAGTATGAGCTTGCTTGGACAAATGTCCATTGAGCTGCTTGTGCAGGTGCTCATTCTCAGTTTCCAGGTTCCAGATGGTCTCCTGGAGGGCAGCAATATCTTTTTCATATTCATTATAAACATGTTTGGCTCTGGCGAGAGTGCCAGAGTTAATACCCAAATCTTGATGATCTCTCGTGTTGAAATATTCATCATTGTGGCCATACACATGGGTGTACACATGTAAAGTGTAGCTCTTGCAAGTGTTGCAAGTGCCTCGGTGAAGGACAATGCCTTCACCATCAATCCTCCAATTTCTGGCACCAGAAGAGCTGATGGCTTCTTCGATCTTGCCAGGGCTTGGCAAGCAATGGTGTTGGGTGTTGCTGCTTGAGCCAGTGGGCTCAAGCTCTCTCTGCTTCTCCTTCCCCCTTTGAGACCGGCCACTAGGGCCCGTCTCACACATATGGCCAGGTCTGTCATTGTGATCATCCCCCATGAGGTCATCTTTGTCTGGAGGAAAACTTGCCATGGTAACTGTACCAAGCGATGAAGAAAAAAAAACAATTGAAACTCTGCACGACATAAAGTTGCGGAGTGTGAAATCCATTGGGCAAGGCACACCCCCAACATGACTTGGAAATTTCCAAGTTGTTACGTCCATCAACATGTAGGAGTTCCTGCACGTTTGGGCAATTCTTGCCAGTCTCTGGCACCCATCAGTGCCAGATAAGCATCTAGGGCTGCAAGATCATTGCAGTTTGCTAAAGGTTCCCAAGTGGTGTCTCCCAGACTCCACTTAACTTCAAACTGGATGGTATGGCCACACCACTTGTGTGCTGTGATCTCTTCGACGTACCATTTGGTGTCATCTGGGGCACTGAAGTCATGCATCAGGATAACACCTGTTGGGAAACAATGTGTTGTCATTAGGATGGTGAGGCCTTAGTAGGCTCACATGGAAACACTGGTGTATATGCCGGCATTTAAGTTCTGTAGGAAGATCCAACACATAGTTGTAGGGTCCTACAAATTTAGGTAGCAGTTTACTTGCATGTCCCTTTGGTAATGCAAGGTTCTTTGTGGAGAGGTAAACAAGGTCTCCTTGTTTGACATCGGGCTCCTCACGCCAATGCTTGTTTGCATAGTGTCATTGAAAGACTCTTTCAGCGATGATACTATCATGGGCCATGGCCATGTTTCGCAGTGCATTCATTGTGAAAGTATGCACTCTGGGAGGAATGCGTTCTGTAGAAGGAAGTTCTTGCATCATACGAGGCAAGAATCCATAGTTGATTTCAAACAGGGCCATCCCCATTGCTCTGTTAATCATAGAGTTTATGGCAAACTCTATGAGAGAGAGGAACTTTACCCAATCTTTTTGATTGGATGCAACAAACGCTCAGAGAATCTGAGCAATTGAACAATTTGCACATTCCATTATTCCATCTGTCTGAGGATGGAATGAAGTGGACATAAGTAATTTGATGTCCAAGATATGGTGGATTTCATGCCACCATTTGGATGTGAATTTAGAGTCTCAATCACAAACGATCGAGCCAGGTAGTCCATGCAAACGGACAATCTCCTTCACGAAGATGGGAGATAGTTGTGATGCGGTCATCATCATGTTCACCAGGATTAGGTGAACCATTGAAGACAGATGACAGATGATTACCCAAAGGTAGTCAAATCCTTTGGACTCTGGGAAGGGTCCGATGAAATCCATTCCAATTGACTCCCATGGTCTCATGGGTGTCAGTAATGAGTGCAGCTTGCCTCGAGGGGAGCGGTATTCCCCCTTCGAGCGGATGCAAGGTTTGCACAAATCACAGTATTTCTCGACTTCGTATTGAAGTCGAGGCCACCAATACCAATGTTGGATGTATTCTGATGTCTTCAGAGGACCAAAATGCCCCACCAAGGTGTGGGCTTGTTTGATGATATGACCATGTAAGGTTGTACCTTTGGAAGTAGAGGTGGGGATGCAAAGGACCTCTCCGCCCCCTCTGTTCTTCCTCCAAATGAAACCATCTTGGGTCTGGAAGTCCGGGTGGTCCTTTGGATTTTCAAGAACCTTCTTGAAGTGTTTGTCATTGATGTATCCCTTTCGGATATCGTCATTCAGAGGGTCTAACTCTGACATGTGAATGTGCAGGTAAGGCCCTTTAGCCTGAGAGGCGTAAACTGAAGGATCATCCTGCAATTGGTTGGTCTTTGAAGAAGGCATGGTTGCTTCTTCTCCATTCGCAGTCATTACAGCTGCAGCTGCTTCATGCTCTTTGACTCGTTCTCAAAGAGCTTTTAGTTGTTCACTAACTCGTCTCTGCTGGGAAGCAGCGGAATGAGTTCAATTACTCAATTTTTGATTTCGAGATGTTGATCCCACAGGAGATCCTTGTGGTTGGGATCGAGATGTACATCTGCAAAGACGTAGTGTTGGACTAATGGAGCATCGTCCCAAGAGTTGAATTGGTAGTAGCAGGACAGAGCATCTGCTACTTTGTTCAATTTGCCTTTGACATAATGAATGTCAAAGTTGAAATGTGACAGATATTCCATCCATTGCATTTGCCTAGCAGACAGTCGGTGTTGAGTTTGGAAGAACTCAAGCGCCTGGTGATCAGTGATGACATGAATGCATCTACCGATCAGTTTGTCTTCCCACTTGAGGAGTGCCTCAAGTATGGCAATTGTTTCATGCTCAAAGGTACAGTAGTTCCTTTGAGCATCAGAGAATTTCTTGGACAGGAACCCAGCAGGGTGGCAAGTTTGCCACTCAGGTCCCTGACCATACATCGCTCCAGTCCCAAAGACTGAGGTGCAGATCACCCATATCAGCTCAGGTAAATCTGGGTTGATAGGCTTCAGCACTAGCATCGTGCAACAGATGTGTTTAATCATCTGGAAGCAATGATCATGCAACGGTCGCCATAAAAAGGCTTGACCATTTTTTGTCATCGGTGAAAGGGGACTAGTGAAAGCACTTATATCTGGCAGGAAATGTGCCAGATACTGCATGAGTCCCAGAAAATGCTGGACTTCATGATAATTACGAGGAGCTTTCCACTCTCATATACGGGCCATTTTGTCACTATCTGTGTGTAGGCCATGTTCATCAATCATATGACTGAGACACTCTACATTTTCAGGGTAGAGTTCACATTTCTCTGCATGGAGGTACAGAGAATGCTTGCGTAGTCTGTTAAACACAAGCTCCAGATGCTTCTGGTGTTCTTCAATCGTGTTGCTGAACACAAAGATATTGTCCAGGTAGGCATGGATGAAGATTCCAATGTAATCTCAGAATATAGAGTTCATCAACCATTGGAAGGTTGAGGGTGCATTGCAGTTGCATTGTTGCATAACAAGACTCTCATATACGCCTTGAACCATTGAGAAGGCAGTTTTCCAGATGTCTTCTGGGGCAACTTGGACCTGCTCATAGGCATCGGAGAGGTCGATTTTTGAGCAGTACTTAGCTCGAGCAACATCAAGACAAATCAAGTCTTGATCAGGAAACGGTGTAACATCCTTCACCATGTTAGCATTATGTTTCACTGCATTGATCACAGTGCAAAGTTTCCCAGTTTTCTTGGGAACTACTAGCATCAGAGCGGCTTGCTCCATGCGGGCAGGACGCCACCAGCCTGCTTTGCAGTACTTGGCTATTTTCTTGGTGAGGGGTTTCCTCATCAAGTCAGGACATTTTGGAAGATAGTAGTTATACTGCTTCTTCTCATCCACCAATGGGATGTGGTGGTTTATGTCCCTCAAAGGAGGTAGTTTGTCAGGAACTCCATTGAGGATGTCCTGACAAGAATGTTTCCACTCCTCTCAGAGGTGTGGAAGGTCCTTTTTTGAAAGGGGTCCTTTGCATTTAGCTTTATCGGCCAGCTCTTCACAAATTGCAAAGAGTATGTCATTCAGGTCATCGACCTGATCTGGCAGAAGTACCGCAGGGATAGAGGGGTCAAATCCAGGAGGTTTGAAATTGGGTCCCTTGGGGAATCTATCCCGAGTAAATTCCTGGACGATCTCTTCTAGATTGTCTTCTTTGTCACTCAAGGGTTTGTCTTCGGGTCCTAAAAGGACGGGGTCTGAAGGTTTTAGTGTAGACCGACGATGTTTGTCAACATTGTCTACTTCCTCCATTTCAACATTCCTACGTCTAACAGATGGAGGTTGCACCTATGTGGAACTTGGACCAGGCTTGTCCAGGTCCTTCTTCTTTCACATGGCCAGGTGGCCGCTCTCACGTCACTCATCCTTGGGAGGTTGAGGATGCATAGCATGCCGATGGGCTTGCTTGAAAGTGTTAGGGCCCTCGATAATGGTATCGAGGTGTTTGCCCTTGACACATACTTCATCACGTTCAAGGTCTAGAACTATACCATGTTTCCTCATGAAGACGGTGCCTAGAATAGCGTCATATCTATCGATGTTAACAACATCGAAATAATGGGTGTTTTTTATTTCACTGATTTCAAAATCAGTGAATAGTCCAAAGTTTATCTTCAAATGGCTTCCAACGGTGACTAATTGCAAGGGCACTGGTTCTTCCAATTCATGGGCTTTAAGATTCGCTGACATGGCAAATTCTGGGGAAATCAAATCAGATGTGCAGCCTGAATCAAGGAGTATGAAAGCTTCAAGTTCATGAAGCTTCATTTTCGCCACAAAGCACCTGTTGTCCTTCTCAGAGCGAGGAGGATGGGTTATTTTCTTAGAGGATTTCCTCAAAGTGGTTGCACCTCTGAAGTGTGGCTTGTTTTTAAATAGGTCATCCATCATGATGCCTAATCTTTCAAAAAATGACAGAGAATTTCTCCCCATCTTGTCCTCAGAGTCTTCCTCTGAGTCAGACACTGACTGGGTGGATGGGCATCTGTCGGAGTCATAATCCAAAAGGATTTCTCGGATTGCACCAAAGTGTTCTCATCCAGAATATTCACTGGCGTCACCCCCAGTGTCAGACTCCAAGTTGCACAGTTCACCTTCTGAACTATACTGAGAACCGTCAGGGTCCATGTCTGACAAGGCAGACCCATACTCAGAGCAAGAGTTATCCTCTGAGTTGCTGTACACTGTGGCGAGTCTCTCATTCATCGCAGAATGTGAATCTGAGTCCTGGGTAGGACTCGAATGGTGCTCACTGCTCGGTTGAGCACGGGAGGTTTGGGGATCAGCCATAGATGCTGATCCTTCTTGAGTGGCGTACATCTTAGCCAACAGTTTGGGCTGTCTGTACTTAGGGCAGCCCTTATCTGTGGAGTAGGGTGGACCTCCACAGCTGTAACAAATCGGGTTCTTCTTGTCATCAGACCTTTTGTCTGATTTGGATCTGGAGTGTCTGGATGGTTTCCCTCCAGACACACGATGTCGAGTATCATGACAATCTTTGTTATGGCAATCACTATTGCCATGACTTCGAAGCTCCTTGGTAGGATACTTTGACCCCAGATATTTAGAGCTATCATGATAGTTCTTATCGTGTTTTTGAGAATGATCCTGGGATCGGTCATGAGACCGTTCGGGCGAAGGTTCTTTTGTTTTAGAAGTTTTAGTCAAAGAGGATGTGCTCTTCGACTTGGTGGAATCCATTATATGCTTCTTTTCGTTGAAGCGTTTTCTCATCTTACCAATTTCCTCTGCCTGGCAGGCAAAGTGTAGGATATCTTGCACTGAGCTTGTCTCAGCGGAACATCCTTTGTCTAGTACAAAGGATATGATCCTTGTGGGCAACCTGGTCACCAATTGTGTCTTGAATGTAAATGGATTGGGTGCCTGTATCATCCTGGTAGCATAGCACTCCAGTTTGTGGTAATAGCCCATAATGCCCTCATTGGCATTATACTTGACGTGCCAGAATTTGTTGGTTGCATCGTGGGTTGCATTTTCATGCACAAACCGGTCATATAAGCCAGTGACAACTTCTTTGAAAGTCCAGGCTGATTGTTGATGGTATGCACCATCAGCGCTATCTTCAAACCAAGTGAGGGTGGTGTTCTCCAGGAACATCGCCATATACTCAATGTGGTCTGAGTCCAGCTCAGGGCTGCACACCTTGTTCATCTTCAACCACTGAAGAAGAGCATTCAGCCATCTTTCAAAGGTTTCAGTGTCAGGTAATCCACTGTACTTTGATGGATTGGGAACTCAGGGACTGTTCTTGCCTCCAGTGGCAGGAATTTCTGTCAAGACCCAGACCTTGTTGTCGATCTGTCTATGTATCTTGGTATGGATGTCCCTCAAATATTTTGAGGGACGGCGAGAGCCTTTATCTCAATAAGAATTGGGATAGGAAGATGTAGACCAGTAGGGGCTACTTGATTCTCGTGGGGTACCAGAACATCCAGATGGGGTACATCTGGAAGAAGTGTGTGTTTGCACTCCTCGTCAGGGATTTGATGAGTTTCTGCGGGACACCTCTTCCTCGAATTGGGAAGAACATTTGGTACTTTCATTGCTCAATGTGCTATACGTCGAGTCACTATCACTTCCACTACCATCATCCCCGGACCCATCTCCATCTGGTGGTCCTCCATAGCCTGTGTGACTCTGCGCAGGCCATCTGGAATTTACAGATGGTGGGCTCTCTCGCTTTTGATGGCAAGATGAAGGGTCATCCTTATCCCAAGGTTGACCATCTTTGTCGAAACGGATCCCCTGATCGGGGATTGAGGTGGGATGTCTGTCATGGATATCGCCATTGCATATCCTTTGAAGGACAATCCTGTTGTTGTTGATATAGTGTACCTTCTTTTTAGAAGGTAATTTACGAGATAACTTGGGGGTCTGTAGAGATGGGGAACTATGTCTGTGGCTGGAAGGATGTTCTCATTCTGCTGGGTTGGTGGAATGAGGTTGGACAGGGTTGGGATCTCGTTCCATTGCTGGGGAATGAGGTATAGTAGGGTTGATTATTTCCCTATGGGCAAAGTGACTGGTGTAACTTAATGCCAGATCTTTAAGTTGGTTTTCCAACTTAATCAGTTCAAAATCTCTTGCATCCATGCAACGGGTAAACATATCCGTTGTGATCTGAACAAAATGCTCAGCTCCAAATTCATTGTCCGATTCATCCTCTCGAGGTTTGGCCTTGAGGGGTCTTTTCTCTAGGCATCGGTGCAGCCAATTGTCAGCGTTCATTGGCATTGCAGGTGCCAATGCTGTTAAATCTGGCCATCCCTAACAGCAGGGAATAATCCAGGTGTTTCATACATCTGGCTGTTGCAGGGAAGATCGATACCACTACTGGGGGTAATCCAGTGGTTGTTGGGCTCTGGGGTCAATTCATCCAGAGGAGAAAGCTTCTGCAAGCCAGGAGGAGGTCCTGGATTGGAATGAGTGTCTCGTCGACTGTTGTTTGATGAGAAAGATTTTTTGGATTTGGGTTCGCTGTCATCGGCATCCTTGATGGTGGGCTGTCAATGGTGTGGGCAGAGGGCAGAGGAATCAAGATTTCTTGAAGCAGCTGTATGCACTTTGAGGGTCTGAAAGTCCCTAGTAGGAGAAACGTTGTTTCTCAAGGTGCTTGTATGCGCCTCGAGTGGATGGGATCCAGCCAAATCTTTTGGAGCATGCCAAGGGGAATCCAACCCTGATGGTGATGGATGAGATTTACCTTGTGTGTCCTGCTTGGGAGCAGGCTTCAGCTTGTTCTTGTTCTTGGCCCTGGTCAAAACCATGGTCTCATTCTTGAGGTACAATCTTCAGCAATGGAGAAAAAGAATTTTGGTTGTAGCAGCGGGTGAAAAGAAAAGAGTCGAGTGCAAAGAAACTTGATTCGGGTCCTAGCAATGGATATGCTTCCATTGCTGATTGCATTGAGAATTTTCTCCCTTTGCGGGAGAAGTTCAGGGTCATGTTGATGATGATCGCTGATGGGGCGATGTCGAGCTTAACTCTATACAAGTTTGAGTGTTTAAAAAACTGTAGTGAGTCATAGGGGGGTCCCTTAATATCACACAGGAGCTAAACGCAAATAACATATATTTATCATGTGTACTCAAGGTGGTAGTAAAGAGATTGATTATGTAAATAGAAGGCTGGTCCCTTTATAGGGGCCAGCCAGGTCAATAGCAAAGAAATATAATATATACAAATGCAGGGTCAAGCCCTGGGTCACCACACCCATTCACCCCCAAACTCCATTGTTTGCCTACGTCGACCTACGTTCACCCCCAACCCCTTGTCCTTCAATGACAGTGGCCCCCCCTTCACCCCAAAACTCCATTGTTTGCCTACACTGACCTTCATTCACCCCCAATCTGTTGTCTTTGGATGATGGCGGCACCCAGCTCACCCAAAACCTCCCAGAAGGATGCTGTTTCACCACCACCTGCATGCTACACCCCTGTGACATCGCCAACAATGCCATTGACTCCTGTTGACACCCACCATTCATTCCCCACACCTGCCGTCACCCTCTGCAGTCCCTGTTTTATGCCCCCCACCTCTTATCCCATGCCCTTCGAGCCCTGCTGCATCCAAACCCCATGCCTACCATTTCATCTGGGCTAGACGATGCCATGTTGTTACCCATTCACTGCCTGCACCTTCCATTTTCACCATCCTCATCAGCCTCTACCATGTCCTGAGCCCCAGCCATGTCCCCGGCTACCAAAGCCTTACCATATTGAACAGAAACGCTACCCTGCCCACTGTACACCCTTGACGTTGCCACCATGTCACCAACTGTTGGCATCACCCCATCAATCATCAATCAATTTTGCTACATCCACACCCTCCTCAACCCTGTCCATGTCCTCATCAACCCTGTCCATGCCCTTGTGAACCTGTCAATTTTAAATTTTACCACGTTCATGCCCTCATCAATCCTGTCCATGCCCTAGTCAATCCTGTCCACACCCTTGTCACTCCTGTCAATGCCCTGTTCAACCCTGTCCATGCCCTGTTCTTCTTACCTGGTCAGCCTTCTACCTGTTACTTAGTGTTCAGCCCCCCCCCCTGTCAATTTTTTGGAAGTATGAGAGAGTGTAAGAGTGTCTCTTACATCAGCATTTCTTATCTAAGGCATGACAGGGGTATGAAAAAATGCATTGCAGGGGTATGGCCATAACTTCAAATATCATTATGAACTGTCTAAAAAAAGTTTGATACCAGCCGGGCAATATGTAAGGCTTTAAGAACCCTTAAGTTTTTAAGCCATAAAGTGAAAATTGCATTCAGCAGAAAGGTAAGGGTATGGAAAAACCCATGAAAAAATGAAAAGGTCAGAATTTCATGGGTTTTTCCATACCCTTACCTTTCTGCTGAATGCAATCTTCACTTTATGGCTTAAAAACTTAAGGTTTCTTAAAGCCTTACATATTGCCCAGCTGGTATCAATTTTTTTTTGGATAGTTTGTAATGATATCTGAAGTTATGGCCATACCCCTGCAATGCATTTTTCATACCCCTGTCATGCCTTATTCTTATCTACATCCACACCTGTTATCACATGTTATTCCAGTAGTATATAGTCTATACTTGGAGTACTTGTATTGTAGCTTAGTTTTCCCCTCTCAAAATATACTAAATTCCTTATAGTTCTCAGTCCCTGAGTGTTGGAAGCTTCAGCTTCCTTCCATCATGGTGCTAAATCCCCCGCCATCCCTTCTCACAACCCTATCATTCTGTACTACAGTATCTTTTTAGTTATTGTTGTGCTTGTACTACTACCCATACATATGCTTTCCCTATTTCTTACTGCTCTCATTGAGAGCCTCTTCTTATTGTTTAGCTAATTGTAGTTTAGCTTATTTTCTACTTATGTATTTGTACAGTCTTGTTGACTCATCTTCCCTCAGTTGTTTGACTACTCGCAAACACTGAGGTATACTTATCTACTATGCCTACAATATTTTTACTCACCGTGTATTGTAGCTCATTTATTCTTAGGTGATTGAAAGCCTATCCCTTAATTGGGATAGGAAACACTAGAGACAGAGATGGGGAAAGAGATTGGAAAGAGAACTCACTACTAATCACACAGAAATAACAAGACAATGGCATATTATTAGAAGTGAGGGGTAATACAAAAGCAGAGTGTAATAAGCGAGAGCCAGGGAAAAAGGAAGAATGTGGAATCAACTATATGCAGTAGTATATAAAGTCCAAAGAAGCCTGTGTACAAATGACTGTCAATGAGATTATGTAAGCCCAGGCTTACCATGATTTAATATAGTTGTTTGACTACTCACAAACACTGAGCTCATTTATTCTTAGTTTGTGCAAGTTCTTATCGTAACAGGTTATGGGCCCTGGCACTTCTGTCAGATTACCTGAGCAGATTAAGATGTGCCAGACTAAGGGGGTGTGTTGGATTATATAATCTGCCACTGCTTAATCAGTGCTTAACAGACCATAGTTTGCACACACACACAAGTGATGTGATAGTTGTAGCAATCTGTGTCTGGTTATATGGTATCCTTGTTCTGTTGAACCCTATAAGATCTGATAGCTCAGTTGGTCAGAGCATCTGGTATATGTCCAGGAGAGCCTGGGTTGAATCCCCAGTCTCGTCATCTTTTCTGCATTCCTAATAGGTTATTGGGCCCCTGGATTGCTCTCATAACTGTCATGTCTCTCAGCTCTAATGTCTACTACTATGCTTACCACTACCGACATCCTTCCATCATCAGTTTCTAAGCTTTTACCCACAGGCTTGAACTGGACTGCATTCTCTATTTGTTTCCAGGAAGCAATTGAGGCAAAGGGCTTCTGGGGCCATTTTGATGGCAAGACACCAAAGCCAGTTCTTAGCTTGCCACCCACCACTGGAGAACAGGATGTGCTGAATCAGTGGGAGAAAGACAAGCATTCCACAAAAGCACTTCTCACTCACTGGATTCCCAACTCCACATGGATCCAAATCTATGGAAAGGATTCCCTAAAGGATAGATGGGACCTTATTAAGCAGGAGTACACTCAGAAGGGCATGTTCACCCAAGCTGAGTTGTGTACTCGCTTCATGGATTTGAATGTCCTGACAAAGGAAATGTCCATGAGTTCTTGGATGAGCTATGCATCGAGAAGGAGAAGTTGTTGACTTACAGTGTCACTATTGACAACAAAGACTATCACTCCACCATCATCACTTCCCTCCCAAATTTCCTCTCTAACTTTGCTTCAAGTCTTCTCACCAACGTGAGATTGCATGCTGCAACGGGTACTGTCGATCCAGATCAGTTGATCTCCTTGATCTCCAAGGAATATAATCATGGTGTATCTCAGCATTTGTGGTGCACTGTGAAATGCTTGAAGATGGATGACAAAGATGAGGCTATGCTCACATTGTTGAGTTGGAAGGGAAAGAAGGACTGCAAACCCATGGTGTGTGCTGGAACAGTGGAGAGAAAGGTCATTTTAAGGACAAGTGTCCTAAGCCTGCAAAAGACATGAAGAACAGCTCACCTAAGAAGAGTGGCTCTGCCAATGCCACTGTTGAGGTCGATTCAGAGGATGAAGTGGCCTTTTTTGTTGAAGGTGATGAGGAGTTTGATGATGATGACCTCCCTGAGCTTTGCACTGTCTCCGACTCTGACTCTGAAGGTTCTGATTCCGAGCCTGATGGGGATGGTGAGGGTGACTGGTTTTCTGAAATTGGTGATGGTGACGAGGGCAGTGGCTGGAAAACTGAGGAGTTATTTGAGGCTGATGGTAGCAAGTGTGGCTCACTAGTCAGTGTTGACTCAAACTTGGTAGCCTCTGACCTGGAAGAAACTGCAGTCAATGTGACGCTGGCAGCATTACTGATCATGTACCTCATGTTGAGGTTTATGACTCAGGTTGCACCAGGCACATCACCCCATATCAAAATGAAAATTCTGTTGAGATATTCCCAAAGTTGTTCCAAGCTGCAAATAAGAAGTTTTTCAAGGCAGTGGGAATGGGTGAGATGACAGTCGACGTACCTAATGGTGTCGATATCTCGCAACTGAGACTTACCAAGGTGTTGTATTTACTGGAAGTTGGGTACACACTTGTATCCATGGGCCATCTAGATGACAATGGTTTCTTGATGACTTTTGCTGGTGGCAAGTGCACCATCAGAGGGCCGGATGGAGTGTGTGTGGGCACAGTCCCAAAGACTAGTAACAGTTGTGCATGAGCAAAATGAAGCAAATGCAGCAATTGAGGTACTTACTTTGGATCAATTCCATCATTGCATAGTGTTTAAAGGTCCAGTTCATTGAACTGGAAAAAGACTGCAACTGAACTGGACTGAACCACAAAAAACTGGACCATCAGTTGCAGTTTGGGCTTTCCAGGATGGAAGAACTGCTCCAAACTGAACTGATGAAAACTGGTTCAAGTCGGTTCAAATTGCTACTGTGTACTCCTCGTAAATACACATCTTTTGACTATATTTTCAAGAGAAATGGTCCAGAATTGCATGTGCTATGGCCAAAATGATATGTTACTGCAAAATCTAACTTGCACAACATCTTGTAGTTGTGTTTTTTGAGATGTAGAGGATTGTCATCACCATAAAACCTTTATGGTCAACTACTATACACTCTATACTATAGTTTACAACTGGTTTTATGTACTAAATTCTATGAGAAGACCAGTTTTAGTCAGTTCAAACTGGTTATGACTGAACTGCAGTTTGAACTGGTTTGAACCACTTTGGACCAGTTTTTTGTGGTTCAGTCTGGTTTTTTGGGGTCTTACCATGATAGGCAACCAGTTGCAGTTGTTGTTCGTCCAAATGGGGCAAAAAACCGGACTGAACTGGACCTTTACATACTATCGTCGCATGGGTCACATTTCCCCCGAGGTAGCGTGGAAGCTTGTTGACAAAGGCTTTGTGACAGGTGTGAGATTGGAAACCACGCCAATGGGTGAACCCCATTTCTGTGAGTCTTGTGTGTATGTGAAGGCAACATGTAAGCCTGTTGCAAAGGCTCGAGAGGGGGAACACACTACAGAGTTTGGTGGGGAAATCCACAGTGACTTGTGGGGACTGGCACCACTGGCACCTGTGGCTACAAAGGTGGGAAAGTGTTATTACATCATGTTTACAGATGACAAGATGCATTTGACTCACCTCAACCTTCTGCAAGTGAAGAGTGAAGCCTTTGATTCCTACAAGGAGTATGAGGTGTGGTGCAATATGCATTTGGATGCACACATCAAAGTTTTCCATTCCAATCGCAGCAGCGAGTACCTGGGGAAGGAATTTATCACCTATCTAAAGTCAAAGGGTACTGCACAGAAACTCACCATTCACAACACACCCCAGCATAATGGTGTTGCTGAACATCATAATCACACTATTGTGGAGCAAATCCATGTGTTGTTGCACTTGAGTGGTCTCCCAAAGATGCTGTGGGGTGAGGCAGCTCACCATGTTGTTTGGTTGATGAATCACACATCGACCAAGGCCATTGATGGGATAATTCCATATGAGGCTGATTTTGGAAAGAAGCCTGACTTGTGGCATGTGTGGGAATGGGGTGAGAAAGTCTGGGTTTGAATTGAGGGTGGAAATAAATTAGGTGGACATGTAAAAGAGGGCCATTGGTTGGGAATTGATGAACAGAGTAAGGGATCTCATATCTACTGGCCAGATAAGCAGACAGTGTCGACAGAGTGAAATGTCTATTACAACAAATTGTGCACTTCAGTTTGTCGTCTCGAGGGGGAGGATTGGGAGTTTGTCAAAACAAAAACTGATGAACCTAAACCTTCAATGCCCATAAACCCTACTCCAACTCAACCTGCCACACCACCAGCTGTCCCTTCTCCTACTGCCTCTTGTGCCCTGAGCCCTAGTCCCTCTGATCAAGAGAATCCCCCAGTTGAACAGCCTATTCCTGCTAAACACATCAGGAAGCTGAGCCAATGTGTCCGTGACATTCTTGAGGGTTGTGGAGCTACTTCAGCTCTCCCATCTGATCCGGTCATCACTGCAGGTGTGCAGTTACCTTCTACAGTCAAAGAAGCTCCAGAGCAGGTGCTTGAGGGGGAGGAAATTGCCAACTTAGGGACTACCATGGATGGTGGATAAATTCTTGTGGATATGGATGATATCCATGGATTATCCACATCATCCACAAAACTGATAAGTGACTTTTTTGCCAAAAGGTTGTTGTAATATGCACTGTTGATGTGTAACTACTAGTATACAACTAATAGTTATGTGTTTGAAGTACCTATCACTGAGGAAAAGGCAAATTTGGTGTTTCAATGCATTTTTGGATATTACCAAGAGAAATTGAATGTCACTGATTCAATTGGGCATGTAAAATCATAAAAATATTTGAGTAGGTGCTTACAAGACTTGTGTATTGGACTATATAATTTATTGTTGGGATTTATTTATTTATTCCTTGAAAATAGCCTAAAGATCATTTTATATAGAGTTACACCAATGTGGTATAGTATTTTGAGATTTTCTTATCAAATATTGCACAAAATTAAGAATTTATTTCTCTCTCTTTAAACACCCTTACTGGTATAATATGCACAAAAATTTTCAAAAATTTTAAATATATAAAAGACAAATGAATATTGCATATACAAAAGCATGAGAGCTGGTCATCAGAAATGCAAAAAAGGCAACTGTTACAAATTCAATATCACAAAAAAATCTGGCTTCTTCATCTGGGTATTTTCAAACTCAGCTCAAAATCCTGGTTAGAAATGGTATACAACTATATTCCATTTATGGTAAGTCACATGACTCTCTCATTTTTTGAACTCAGCTCAAAAAACTGATCCGAATGGTATGTAACATCACTATATTCCATTTATGATCAGTCACATGACTGTCCCAATGTCATTTTTGAACTCAGCTCAAAAAACTGATCAGAATGGTATGTAACATCACTATATTCCATATATGGATGGTTCCATCACTATGTACATGTCATTTTGAAACTCAGCTCAAAAAACCGGTTAGAATGATGTATAACATCACTATAAATTTTTGACTCCCACAGTCAGTAAATTTTGTAATGGTTGCTGAAAATTACTGACCATGGGGAAAACAGACATGGAAAAATGGTCACACTGAATTTTTCATTGATTCGAGTTTTGAAGAATGAGTCTCAACTCTGTCAAGGACTTGTAAACCTACCAAAAAAAAGCGAAGGAAAAAGGGCCAGGAATGAGTCGAATAGCATGAGGGGATGATGAGTGCAACACTAGCCGAGGCTGTGGTGCATGTTGATCAACTGTGGGAGATGGGGATCAGGTGGTGATTGGCATGAGAACTGGTGGTAGGGTTTTGAAGCAATCAAGTCTAGGAATAGTGAGGCAGACACAGGATGCCTCACTATTCATAGGCTTGTATTGTGGGAAGGTCAGGTGCTGGTGGTGGTTGCATGCAGATC
Organism: Tricholoma matsutake; assembly: GCA_026075535.2. NCBI lineage: Eukaryota > Fungi > Basidiomycota > Agaricomycetes > Agaricales > Tricholomataceae > Tricholoma > Tricholoma matsutake. Next base: position 5,410,005 of record AP026543.1, on the reverse strand, counting down.
CCTAGTGGGGATATCAATCATCAGTGGTGTGGTAACAGTTGTGTTGACTGCTAACACACCATGTGAAGGGTCTCAGTAATCAATGGGTCAGCAATTCTAATACCATAGTAACCATGCAGAACCTGTGATCTGAACACCATGGATTTTACCGTGCCCATACCCATGCCATTCCTTACCAAGACTATATTACTCATTTATTTAAATTTAATAGTAACCATCTGTTCATCCATGGATATCACCCATGCAATATCAATATCCATATCCATCCATCCATATATTGTATCCATGGATGGTCATCCGGATGATGGCAATCCATGGTAGTCCCTATGCCGACTGGATGATGGTTGTCGATTTCACAGATGAATACATGATGGTGGCTGAGGTTAGTGATGTTGAGGCTTTGGAGCTGAGATCCTTGGCAGAGGTGAAGTGCCATCCTGACTTGCAGCTATGGGAGAAAGCAATTCATGAGGAGTTAGCACTTCTACAGGAAGCAGGAACTTGGGAACTCACTGAGGTGCCCAATGGAGCCAATATTGTTGGCTCGAAATGGGTTTTCCATGCAAAAAAAGATGCTGCTGGAATTGTCATCCATCACAAGGCATGTCTTGTTGTGCAAGGTTTCTTGCAAGTTCCAGGTGTCAATTATTTTGACACATTCACTCCCATTGCTAAGCTCGCCTTGATTTGAACAGTCCTTGGTATGGCTGCTGCAGAGGATATGGAGCTTCATCAGATTGATATCAAGGGGGCATACCTTAATGGAGAACTTACTGAACACGAGACAATCTATATGTCTCAACCTCCCGGGTATCACACTCCCAACTCTACTGGTAAAGTTTGCTGACTCCATAAAACCTTGTATGGACTTAAGCAGTCCAGAAGGCATTGGTACCAGAAACTTGTTGATATCATGCTGAAGCTTGGTTTCATGAGGTGCGATGTCAACCAGGCCATGTTCTTCAGGTGAGACGGATGAAAATTGATGGTGGACTTGGTGCACATTGATGACTGCACGATTGCAGCAACCTCGATCATTTTGATTGATCACTTTAAGTCTGAGATTGCCAAGCACATCAAGATCACTGATCTCGGTGAGTTGCACTGGTTGTTAGGCATTGAGATCAGACACAATTGTGAGAAATGCACCATCCACCTCTCCCAATGTTCCTACATCAGCTCTATCCTTTGTCATTACAATCTCCAAGACCTCAAACCCATTTCTATACCTATGGAAACTCACATCAGACTCTCAAAATCTCAGTTACCTGCCACTACCACCCAATTTGCTCAGATGCGCGATGTCCCGTACCATGAAGCTGTCAGATCTTTAATGTATGCCTCACTTGGAACTGGTCCCAACATTTTGTTTGCTGTCCAAACCCTCTCAGGATTTTCCATGAACCCCAGAGTTGCTCACTGGGAAGCCATCAAACAAGTTTTCCACTACTTGAAAGGCATGGTGGATCTCTGGTTGTTGTATGGGCAGAAGAAGGTTGATTTGACAGGATATGCAGATGCTGATGGGAATATGGCCAAGGACAGGCACACTATATCTGGGTACACTTTCATTATTCACAGGGGAGCCATTTCTTGGAGTGCTAAATCCCAGGAAATTGTTTCATTATCAACGACCAAGAGCAAATATATTGCTGCCACCCATGCTGCCTGTTAAGGGCAAAGCCTCAAACACTTGATCTAGTCAATGTCATTTGACGAGGTGCCTCCTCAACAAGTTGTTCGGCACTAGTCTTTACTCAGAGCGTCCGACGTAAGAGAGATAGTGCACTCTAGCAGGCCTTCTGCATAGAGTTGTTCAGGTTCATGCACTAAGGGGCTTCCTTAGTGGTTTTGAGTAAGTTTGCGAGTTCACAAGTTAAAGCTGTAGATTGCCTAGATCTAAACTAAGGACATCCCTACTATGAGTTGCAGTACTTATACTACAAGGGAGGTCCTTATCATCCAATCAGAAAGATAGATGTGTATCAAGTAAGAATAGAAACAATAGGCCTCATGCCTTGCATGAGGCATCCAATGTCACGGAGTGCTGCAGCGCAGCATGTCAGGAAACAATAAGAGATAAGCCTCATGCCTAGCATGAGGCATCTGATGTCACGGATCCGATGTCAAGGATCCGATGTCAAGGACATGCTGCAGCGCAGCATGTCGATCGTGAGAGTCCGACATCACAGACCTCACGTCAAGAGGCTGTTGTATCACAACATGTATGGGAGTGGGTTCGGGTGCATGGAGTCACCATGCATCAAGGGTGCCTTCCACGGGAAGGGGATCGAATGCATGCAGTTGGCATGCATCATGCGTGTGTCTGGTGTCAAGGACATGCCCTAGGCATGAATCATGGAGTGCCTCCTGTCTGGAGGGGATCATCAGGTTGGTCGGGTTGTCGGGTTCCATGAGTTACAAGGAAAATTGTAACATTACCCCCCCGCTATGGTTGAAAGTTCCACACTTCAACCTAAATCTTCATCTCTCCTTCGTGGTCTGATTGGGCATGGTCTGGTTATGTGGGTAGGTCGGGGTCAAGGGGTACAATGGAGGAATTGTTCATGTCCAAGCATGGACCATGATCAGGTTCTTTTCATTTTATACTGCCTTTAGCAGTGGTGTCAAGGAGTCGGTGGTGTTGTTGGAAGGGGGAGGGGTGTGTAGGGTTTACGCAGTATCAAGGGCAATCACCGTAGTTTTACATCTTTGCAGATGATCAGTAGTTTAACGTCTTTGCGGACGATCGCTAGTTTAACGTCTTTGCGGACAATCAGTAGTTTAACATCTTTGCGGACAATCAGTTCGCACCTAGTTGTGCTCAGTGATCGGTGTGTGGGGGTGTTGGCTGGAATGCAGCAATGTCCCCAGTTCTCCGTGTTGTCCGAATAAGAGCTGCCTTGCCAGCTCAAATCCACTTTCTTTGTCGTAGTGGGTGTTCCACTGAAGGTCATTCCACAGTAGTGGGCTAATCCCTGCTAGTGGTCTCCTGCCTGGGGTCAGACCATCACAGTCGACAACAAATTGTTCAGGGAGATAATTGCTGCCATCTAACTCTTCTTCAAAGCACCACTCCTCAAATTGTGCTTTTACCCATGTCAAATCCATTTTTGTGCTCCTCCGTGCATAGAGGCAGCATGTTGGGCAAGTTGAGGATATTCTCTTTATCCAGTCGTCTTTGTTTATCCAGAATGTGATTCTGTGTGGGCATTCCCAAGAGGGTTGCCCCGGCAGTCTGTTTGTTCTTGGTGACTGGTCAATGACTCGTCGTCCAGTTGCCATGTTCTTCTCGTATTTGTTCTTTATCAAAAGGGGGTGGGGGTGAGAGTAAACGTGAAGGGCATCAACGTTCAGTGGGTCAATCATTGTTTAGGGGGTATCGGGGCTGTTGTTAGGCTGGGGTTTGGTTCAGATAGTGGAGGTTTCTTGGGTTTTCGTCAGAGGTGGTACCTCTTCTTATATGCCGTCAGGATCTCGGGGGCATTCTTCAGGTTCAATTTGGGTTCCCATGTGTTTTCGGATGTTGGGTAGTCAACCCATTTCACAAGGTAACGGCGTGTCTTGCTGTGCTTCTTGTGTGCAATGATCGCTTCCACCTCGTATTCATTTTCTCCTTCCACAAGGTCCGGTGGTGGAGTCAGGAAGTTTTGCCCATGAGTGTCATTCTCATGGTATCGCGTGAGTAAAGCCACATGGAATACTGGGTGGATCTTCCATCTCGGCAGCAGTTTCAATCGGTATGTAGTTCTTGACAAGGCGTCTTCAATCATGAAGGGCCCTTCTCGTTTTGGCGCCAGTTTTCTCGTTGGGTAGCCAATCTTCAGGTTCTTGGAGTCAAGCCATACTTGTTCTCCAACCTTGAATGGTTCATATTGCCCTTTCGTTCGGGCAGCCATAGCCTGTCTGGCTAGTTCGTGTGCGGCAAGAGCTTCCCTTCTCGCAGAGAGAAGTTCTTGGATTCTCTGTTCAGCAGCTGGCACATTTGTCTTTTTGTATGGGGTGGGGATAGCGTGTGGTTGATATCCCATCATTAAGTAAAACGGCGAGTGTTTTACTGCGGAGTGCATCTTCTGGTTGTGTGCGAATTCTGCCATTGGGAGATAACACTCCCAATCCTTGGGTTTGTTCAAACAGAACATGTGGAGGTAAACCTCTAGCTCTTGGTTTACTCACTCCGTTTCTCTGTCGGTCTGGGGGTGATAGGCGGTGCTCATGGATAGCTTAATCCTGAGCAATCATCCGAGTTCTCGGAAGAGTTTGGACACGAATTGAGGGTCTCTGTCTGAGATGATTCTTCTGGGGAGTCCAAATCTTGTGTATACATGGTGCAGGTAAAGGTCTGCGGCGCCAAGTGCATCGATCGTCTTCGTGCAAGGGATAAAAATTACCCCCTTCGTAAGACCATGGTCTACCATGACCATGATTGAGTCAAATCCGTTTATCATGGGCAAGTCCATGATAAAATCTGTCGTTACCAGCTCAAATGGTCTGCTGGCGTCAGATGATATCAGTGTCGGCAGTGGGGTCATCAGGTGTGTATTCACTTTCATTTGCTGGCATTTTGCGCAGCCTTCGATGTACTTCTTGATGAAGTTGGCCATTCCTGGCCACCAGTAGTCTCATCGGATCAGTTCGATCATCTGCCATTGTCCAGGGTGTCCTGTCATGATGCTATCATGGTATTTTTGTATGATCGCTCGGCGGAGGGTTTTGTCCTGTGGCACGTAGCATCTGTCTTTGAAAAAGAGCAGGCCATCTTCAAATTTCCAGTCCTCCAATGCAGACTTGATTGGGGGAGTTCCATTGTTTTTCAGAGCTTGTAAAGCGTCATTTACGAGGTCGTCCTTCATTATTGCTGAGACCAGGGCTCCCTGGAGCTCAGTGTCGATCATTTTGATGAACAGTTCATCAGCAAGGATGGTCTTGTCCTCGTTATTGGTGTCTTCTTCAGCTATGTGATCTGCTCTCCTCGATAGGGCGTCAGATTGTACCATCTGTGATCCCAGTACATGTTGTAGCTTCAGGTTGAATTGTGACAGGTAGATGCTCCATCTAGCCTGTCGTCGGTTCAGTTTCTGTGGCTGACAAAAGTACGTCAGGTTCTTGTGATCGGACAGTACCGTCACAGGGAACGGCATCCCCTGCAGGTAGTGTCTCCATGTCTCCAGCGCTCAGATTACTCCCAATAGTTCCCGGTCATATATCTTGTAATTTCTTTCTGCTTCGTTGAAAGAGTGCGAGATGTATCCACATGGGTGCCAGTCTCCGTTGGCATCCTGTTGTCTGAGTACTGCGCCTGTCGCAAATTTTGAGGCATCAGATTCCACCACAAATGGTTTCGTTGCATCTGGCATCAGCAGTACTGGGGTCTCATTGAACTTCCTTTTTAGTGCATCGAACGACTGCTGGCAGTTGTTCGTCCATTCAAATTTCTGGTTCTTCTTTGTCAAATCATTCAGCGGTCTGGCCAGATCCGCAAAGTGTCCAATGAATCGTCAATAGAAGTTTCCGAATCCTAGGAAGGATCTTACATCCTTCACTGTCCTTGGCATGGGCCAGCCCTTGATCCCAGCCAGTTTTGTGTTGTCCATTGCAAGTTCGTTGGGTCTGACGATCATGCCCAAGAACTTGACTTCCTGTACGTTGAATTTGCACTTCTCTATTTTCAGGTAGAGATCACATTGTCGTAGTTGTTTGAGGACCCTTTCGGTCCTTATCCGGTGTTCTTCTTCCATCTTCAAGAAGATCAGGATGTCATCCATATAGATGATGAGCCATCCTTCATCCAGCATATCTCAGAAGAGATTGTTCATCATGGCCTGGAATGTTGCCAGTGAGTTGCACAGCCCAAAGAACATCACCATTGGCTCAAATAGCCCTTGGTTAGTCTTGAATGCTGCCTTCCACTTGTCTCCTTTCTTTATCCGTACGTTGTGATATCCCCATCAAATATCAAGTTTTGTGAAAAATTTTGCTCCCTTCAGCTTGTCCAAGAGGTCTCTGATCAGTGGCAGGGGGTAGTTGTTCCAGATTGTTCCTTCATTCAGATAGCGATAGTCTTGGCAAGGTCGCAGAGTGTCCAAGTCCTTCTTCGACACAAAGAAGAATGAGGATGCCATGGGCAATTTTGACGGTCAGATGTATCCTTTTTCCAGGTTTTTGTCGAGAAACTCATTGAGTTTCTCTTGTTCTTTTGGTGTCAATGGGTAGACTTTGCAATCCTTCGGTACAAAGCCTTCCTTCAAGTCAATTGCATGGATCCCATGGTCTTGATTCCAGGAATCATTCAGATGCGGCCTTTTTGAATACCTGTCTGTACTTCTGGTATTCTGGTGGCAGCAAGTTGTCCAGGGTCTGTTGGATAGTCTCCTTTCCCTCCTCTTGTTCATGTGCCAGTCGTTGAGATATGGATGTCTTTGCTCTGATCCATATATCGGAGTTGAGTAGGTACCGTGGGGAGCCCTTGCCTTTCACAAGTCTGCTGATGGTGTTCGTCTTTCAGATGTATTTGTGTGTTGGGTCTCAATGTTCTTCCATCAGGGGCAGTTCTATGGCTGGTCCGAATAGGCCGATGACTGGTTCGCCTCACACGTATGCAATTAGTATTGAGTCATCCTCAATTATATCTCGTTTGGGGGTCGGTTCTATCGCTCGTATTTCCATGCCGGTGTCTGCCAGTAGTTCTTCATCGGGTACCTCTTTGATCTTTACCTGAGGGGGGGGTCTCCCTGGGCATAGGTATTTCAGCGTTGATGGTACCATGATCTGGAGTCCTATAATCGTGGGTCGGGGTAGTCTGTTGTCGAGGGTAGTTTATCCTGTTTGGTAGTGTCATTTTCACGTTCCTTTTGCCAGTGCTTCCCTCCCCTGTGGAGGTTAGCAATTCCTTCATCTTTTGCACAATTCATTGTGCCCTGTCACATTCTTTGTTTTTGCCCTTTTCCAGTTGTTTCTTCTCGGGTCTTGGCGACAGCACGTCGTGCTGCTTCAAGGCCTCTGGCTTGTTTAGGGGTGTTGCTGCTCCTGGTCTTTGCGACAGCTATCTGGGCAGAATTCAGTTCTTTGGCTTTCTTTTCAGAAAGCCTTTCCTTCGTCTTTGCCATGGCCAGTCATGCTCGGGCAAGGTTTCTCCTTCTCCTCAGAGAGTCTTTTTCTCGTTTTTGCCACAGCCAATCTGGCTCGGGCAAGGCTCTTCTCTTTCTCTTCGGAGAGCCTCTGTCTTGTCTTGGCTACAATGTGTTGAATTCATGCCATCCTGTCATCGGGCGCCTCCCTTCCGGCGTTAATTTTCAGAAGGTTCAAGGTATTCGGGAGGGCCTGTTCGGCTCTTCTTGTCTTTTCCAGGATCTGCTGGATTTGAGCCCATCGTTCTTCATCTCGGAACTCAAAGGTTCCCTTCTTCCAGTTGATGATTGGGTTTATCTCCTGCAGCCATGGCAGGCCCAGGATTACCGATTCTTTGCCTAGTCCAGCGACTAGGTATTCTATTGGGTAGCTCCTTCTGTTGATGTGGAGTCTTCCTTTCATGCATCTGGTGATCGTTCCCTGCTTGTTCAGGGTTCTGTCTATGTTCATGGCCCGGATGGTGCAGCCTAAGGGGTATGTTCTGATCCCTTCTCATTCGACAAAGTTCGAGTCGATAAAGACTCCTCCTGCTCCAGAGTCAAGGAGCACGTTTGTTGCAACGTCTTTCCCGTTGTCTGACTCAGCTACCCAAATAGACAGGCACATAGATTGTCTATTCATGGTAGCTATGAGTACAGATCCTATGGAGACTTCAGCAGTGACTGGCGTTGTATCAGGCTGCTGTTCTAAAAACCCAATTCCTCCATGAGGTTGAGGGCTCATTCCTTTTCTTCTTTGTCTAGTTCATCCAGCATCCTGCAGATCTTCTGGTAGGTGTCCACCCCAGTCTTCTTCTGGGTGAAGCAGTTTCGGTAGGGAGGGGGTGCTGACCCCATCTGAGTGGGGTTCTTTCCATCCCTGTGGTCGGACGATCGGTGTCCTGGTTGGTGGCAGATGAAACACAATCCCTTCCGGAGGTGTTCCATGTGTTCTTGGTTCGTCAGTTGGTTGATGTCAAGAGAGGGCTGTCCTTTCTTTGTCATTTCGTTTGTCTTCTGGTTCTGCCTGGTCTTTCCCAGGATTGCCATGGCCCGTTTCCATTGGCCTTCATATTTTGAAGCTGCCTTTATCCAGCCTTCAAGAGTGTTGGGCACTGTCTCCATTGTGTGTACCCTCTTCAGTAACTCGGGATGCAGTCCGTCCATGAAGTACTCAATCATGGCTGCATCTTTGGTGATTCCCATCCTGCCTTTCAGGATGCGGAAGTTTGCCACATATTCTTTGAGGTTCCCTGAACCTTGTTTGAGATTCTTAATCTCTGTCTTTGCTGTTCCAGCGTTGTCGATTGGTGAGAAGGCCTCTAGGACCTTCTGTCGGAAGTCTGCATATTCTCTGAGTCCTTCGGACTGGTGTTGGTTGACAAATCCCTGCGCCCAGGCAGCTGCTGTCCCTCCATTCATGAAGGACAGTGTGAAGATGATCTTCTTGTTGTTTGTGTCATAGACCTGGTTGTTGATTCACAAGTACAGGTCTATCTCCTGCAGGAACTTGGTGGTTTTGGTCCGCTCTATTGAGAAGTCTGTGGGTGATTGGATTCGAATGTCCTTCATGGACATCGTTGGTGCAGTTGCGGGTTCGGACATCTCATTATAGAGGTCATCGGTTTCATCTGTTAAGAAGCGGGTGGATGTTTTGGGTGGGGGTGTGTGCAGTTGTTCAAAGTCTTCGTCGGTGAGGAAATCTCCTCGTTGTCTGTCGGTTGATCTGTAGAACCAACGCTGTGCTGGGGTCGAGTAATGGACTAGTCTTCTGTTGTATCGGTACCAAGATGAACCTGGCTGTGGTTCCACTTCTCTTGGTGGTTGGTCTGGGGTTTGTCTAGACCCGGGTCATTGTGGTGTGTATTGAGATGTATTGCCTACACCTAGGTAGGTGGGCTAGCAGATAGTTTAGATCTTATGTTAAGGGCAAAGCCTCAACCACTCGATCTAGTCAATGTCATTTGACGAGGTGCTTCCTCGACAAGTCATTCGGCACTAGTCTTTACTCAGAGCGTCCGACGTAAGAGAGATAGTGCACTCTAGCAGGCCTTCTGTGTAGAGTCATTCAGGTTCACGCACTAAGGGGCTTCCTTAGTGGTTTTGAGTAAGTTCACAAGTTCACAAGTTAAAGCTGTAGATTGCCTAGATCTAAACTAAGGACATCCCTACTATGAGTTGCAGTACTTATACTACAAGGGAGGTCCTTATCATCCAATCAGAAAGATAGATGTGTATCAAGTAAGAATAGAAACAATAGGCCTCATGCCTTGCATGAGGTGTCCAATGTCATGGAGTGCTGCGGCGCAGCATGTCAGGAAACAATAAGAGATAAGCCTCATGCCTAGCATGAGGCGTCTGATGTCATGGATCCGATGTCAAGGATCCGATGTCAAGGACATGCTGCAGCGCAGCATGTCAATCATGAGAGTCCAACGTCATGGACCTCACATCAAGAGGCTGTTGTATCACAACATGTATGGGAGTGGGTTCGGGTGCATGGAGTCACCATGCGTCAAGGGTGCCTTCCATGGGAAGGGGATTGAATGCATGCAGTCGGCATGCATCGTGCGTGTGTCTGGTGTCAAGGACATGCCCTAGGCATGAATCATGGAGTGCCTCCTGTCTGGAGGGGATTGTCGGGTCGGTCGGGTCGGTTGGGTTCCATGAGTTACAAGGAAAATTGTAACACTGCCAAAGAAGCTTTATGGCTTCAATCTCTCATCCAACAACTTTTTGACATCACCCTATCTCCCACCACTCTCTTCTCGGACAACCAATCCGCTATCGCACTCACAAAAGATCATCAATACCACACACACACTAAACACATTGACATTCAATATCATTTTATCCATTGGATTGTTGAGGAAGGTTCTATTTGGCTCATCTACTGTCCCACTGATGATATGGTTGCCGACACCCTCACCAAGGCTCTCCCCTCCACAAAAGTTAAGTATTTTGCTACTGAGCTTGGACTCTCCCTACCTTGAGGGGGAGTGTTGAATTTACAAGGCTAAGATCTGAGTCCGAGCTCCTGCGCTCATGCTAACAGCGCCAGTTCATGGTGCTAAATCCCCTGCCATCCCTTCTTGTGACCCTATCATTCTGTACTACGGTATCTTTTTAGTTATTGTTGTGCTTGTACTACTACCTGTACATATGCTTTCCCTATTTCTTACTGCTCTCATTGAGAACCTCTTCTTATTGTTCAGCTAATTGTAGTTTAGCTTATTTTCTACTTATGTATTTGTACAGTCTTGTTGACTCATCTTCCCTCTGTTGTTTGACTACTCGCAAACACTGAGGTAAGATACTTATCTACTATGCCTACAATATTTTTACTCACTGTGTATCATAGCTCATTTATTCTTAGGTGATTTAATATAGTTGTTTGACTACTTGCAACCACTGAGCTCATTTATTCTTAGTTTGTGTGAGTTCTTATCATAACAAAAGCTGGCAAGATTGTTTGAGAAGTGTGATTTTGAAACTCTCTACCATTTTGAATGCTGCATGTGATAGTAGCTATGTAGTATACAAAATCAAATGCTAAGTACAGTTGACTCTGTCCTAACCCTACCTCTGATAACCCATAACCTGTAATAACCCATGGGTTTTGAGTGTCCACCAATTCTGTTACCAGTAAAATCCCATAACTCTCTGGAATTTCATAACCCAGAGCCAAACCTTGTCACCATAACCCATACTTTGCCCATAGTATGAATTTTTGTGCCTAGAATGTTGAAACTAAGCTGAGATGTAAGAGTACTTGCTAGTACTTGCACTGTATCTTAGTTTCCTTCCCCAAATATAATAAGTTCCTTAGTCTGTTCCCTTGAGTGTTGGAAGCTCCAGCTTCCTTTCACTTTTTTTTTGTAATGAACTTACTATCCACACTCTCTAATCTCCCACATCATGTTCTTTTCCTGAAACCCCACTGACCCTGAACTTTCCAAAACAGTCATTTTTTCACCTATGTACTCTTGACAATTTCCACCCATAGTTGTGGTGCAAAACACCTTCCTCACCAACTAAACTATTAATAACTGTAACAATAGTATGTGGGACTATTGCCACTCAGGAGAGGAACAGAGATAAACTGGAATGAAGTATCTATTCAAGAAGAGATATCGACTAATACAGGAAATGGGACAATAATGAACCAAGCTATGTCTGTTATGTAAGGGGATATTTGATCAATCATTGTAAGAGTAGTGATACTCTTACACTCGCTCATGTTCTCCTCTTTTTCCTCTCCCCTTCTATTGCTGTTGTGATCATTCATATTCTAGAAGGGCCTCTGTCTTGATGGGCTCTGACTGAGGTAAACAGAGGTCATGTTCAGGTCTGTATCCGAGCCACCTGACAAGGTATTGATGTCTGCATCCATGCACTCATTTATCCAGGATCTTCTTGATGAAATATTCGGTGCTGCCTTCTGTTGTGATGATTGGGCCTGGGGCTGTGAATGCTCTCTCTGGGAAAAGGTTGTTGTCATTCAGGAGGTGTCATCTCAGTTGGCTGATATGGAATGTAGGGAAAATTTTTGATGATGCAGGGAGTAGAAGTTGGTAGGAAGAGGATTCAGGGTATGCGTTTGTGGTTTTGAAAGGCCCATCAAAATGTGGCATGAACTTAGCAATCCTACTGTCCTTGGCCTGATGTAGTCCCGACATCGATGTGCCATTGCTAAGAAGACCTTTTTGCCAACTTGGAACTCAGGTTTGGGGCTGCACTTCTTGTTAGCCTCATGTGCTTGCTGAGTCTTTGCATGTGGGAGTGTGTCCCTCACTTTGGCTGTGTAGTTTTCCATAGTCCTTTTGCGGCTTCCATCTCAATAGTTTTGTTTGGTTGTTCTCCGTTGTTATCAATAGTTGAAATAAGTGGTGGGAGTAAACACAGTGAATGGCCTGTTTTGAGCATGAATGGTGTGTACCCAGTGGACCCATTCATGGTATTCATGATGTGGAATCTTACTTTGAGCAGTGCTTGTGCCCAACCTCATTGGTTCCTTTCCACATGATACTGCAAAAATTGAATTATGGTCTTGTTTGACCATTCTGAGCTTCCATCCATCTGGGGGTGGTATGTGGTGGGGAGTTTATGTTTTATTCTGGTGAGCCTCATTAATGCTTGCCAAAATTTAGAAATGAATAATCTGTCTCTATCACTTATAATCTCAGCTGGGCATCCATTTTTGCAGTACCAGTGGTCGAAAAACAAGGATGCAAACTCTTCTGTGGTGATATTGGTTTTGCATGGTATGATTTGTATGTCCACCCTGAGGCAGTCCATCATAGTCACAATGCTGTCATAACCACCATCCAGTGTCAGTGGTCCAATAAAATTGATGGCGACTGAGTTGAATCTTTTATCTGGGATTGGTAGGGGGTGTAATGGGCCAGCTGGTTTGTGTGTTGTGGATTTATTTTGTTGACAGTCATGGCATGAGAGTACATATCCGTTAGCTAGGTTCTTATGCATGTTGGGCCAATAGAAATCATCCCTCAATGCAGCATATGACTTGTCACCACCAAAATGACCCAGACTGTCATGTGCAAGGTGGAACAAACATTCCTGAAGGTTGCCCATATGTTGTGGAATGACCAACTGGTTGCTGATGAATAGCAATCCATGTTTCAGGGAGAAGTCTAGTTTTTCATTGAGGAGACCCTTCTTTTGGTCATCCAGAATCCCTCTGCACCAAGGGTCTGCCTGGTAACCGTCTTTTATTTCTTGTAACATGTTGGGGTCACTCTCTATTGAGAAGATTGTGCCAATGATGTTCGTTGTTGGTGTTGATTCAGGTAGGCATGATAGTGCATCCACTACTGTATTCTTGTCTCCATTGATGTACATGATTGTATACTCATATTGGGAAAGGTACTCCATCCATCTTGCTTGGCATTGTGATACATTGCACTGGAAATTGAAATTTTGTAATGTGTTGGGGTCTGTGTAGATGTTGATGTGGGTTCCAAGTAAGTCTACTTGCCATTTTCATATGGCTCTCATGATGGACAGCATTTCTTGTTTGTGCACTGGGTAGTTACATTCAGCACTGTTGAGTTGTCAGCTCTCAAAGGCAATGGGTCAAGCAGTATCCCATGTCTTTCCAAAGGAGAGAATTACTCCTGTCCAATGTTTGCTTGAATCGCATGTAACAAAGATTTTGTTGTCACCTGGTGTTTCATGGTTGATGGTGGTCAGGCAGTTGTGGCTCACAACCAGTTGCTTGATAGCATTGAAGGCATACTGGTGGAGGTTCATCCAGGGGGGGAAATTGTTGTTACACTCTTTCCTTGTCAGGGGGGTCAGGACTGACATATGCTCTGTGAGGGCTGGTAGGAATGCTGTGATATATATAACCAGTCCAAGGAATTGCTGAACATCTTTAGCTGATTTGGGCATCAGCCAGTCAAGGATCCTTGCTACTTTGCTCACATCAGCTTCAATCCCTTGATCGGATATATGGTGTCCCAGGAAATCAGTTTTGTAGTGAAAAGTATGGACATCTTTGATGAGCAGTAGAGCTCCACTGTTTGTAATGCTTTGAGGACTGCTGTGATGTTCTTACAGTGTTCTGTGATAGACGATGACCAAATGATGATATCATCTAGATATACGTGGCAGATTTTGCCAATTAGGTCTTTGAGTGTGAGCATGACACGCTGCTGGTGGGTCATGGGTGAGTTTCGGAGGCCCATCAGCATGACAACCCATTCCCAGAGGCCAAAGGAGTGAGGGTGGCTGTGTACTTAACATGGTTGGGGTTAAGGAGGGTTTGGAAGAAGGAATTCATCATATTGATCTTCCCCCAGACTTTTTCCCTTCACACAGTCTGCAAGGATGTCCTCGATTCAAGGTAATGGGTAGTTATCAGGGATTGTCAGCCAGTTGAGGTTTTGGTAGTTGTTTACACATCTGGGGAGTATGCTGGGGTCTGCTTTTGGTATGATGAAGGATGGCAATGTGTATGGTGAGGAAGACAGTCTTATTCAGCCTGCTGCCAGGTGTTCAGGATTTTCCATCCGGGTCTGTATGTTTGGGGGCAGGAATAAGACTGTGCAATGGACATGGGTGCACCTGGCTTAAGTTCAATATTGTGGTATACATCTTGTGGGAGGTCTTTGACATGGGGAATGTTGGTGGGGAAGTGATCTTTGAACCATTGTTTGTAGTCTTTGTCCAATTTTTGTAGGTCTGCGATTACAGCTAATTCATTGATGTGAGTCCTGATTGATGTGATGATGTTCAGGGGGCCTGTTGTGAATTTATGTAGGTCAAAATGCTCTGGGTTCTCCTCAAATAAGGACATTAGTTCCATGTGTATGAGCACACATGCTTTCTTTGCTTTGCACTCGCCTTGTTTGATGGCACAAGCTTCTCCTTTCCATTTTTCAAAAGGAGACACATGGATCTTTTTTTTGTTTAGTTCAGGGTCACGGGGATTTAACAAGTCATAACCACTTTCTTTTGTGACAGCCATTCTCAGTTCTGCATCCACAATTATTTTGTTCTTTACAAGGAATTCAAGACCTAAGATAAGGTCGGTATGGAGGAGGACAAATGATGGTGTTGATTGTACAAGACTGCCATATGGCATCTGGGGAATGGATGTTTATTTTACAATATTGTGACAAAACCATGTTTGAGTCCATTTCTCTCTTATTCTTTGGGAAGGCACCTGAAACTGTAAGTGATTTGAAAAGTTGATGGGGTTCAAGGCAAAGGAGTTCCACAAGATCATTTAAAATCAGCACTGGGGAGCAACCATGATCAATAAGAGCCAAAATGGGAGTGGGCACACATGTGGCCAGTGCATCGATGGAGCACATCCATTTGAGGTGTTCCAGAAAAGAAAAATGGTGGTGGACATACTCATTTACTTCTTCTGCTTGCGCACTCTCAAAAAAGTCATCACTCTTGGTCTCCTCCTCAAAGACCACCACAATAATCACAGCCAGCTTTGATGTCTTCATCTTCTCGGCGAGGGCTTTAGCCTTAGCAGCATATGCTGCTGTAACACATTTGCAAGCTTCTAGGGTTGGCTGGTTTCCAGTGCATGTACACAAAAAATGTCCAGTATAAAAGACTCGGCACTTGAAGCACCCGGTGTGCTCAAGGAGGCATTTCTCATTGTCAGTGAGGGGGGGTAGAGCAGGCAGTCTGGTGGTGGAGGAAGTGGTGTTGTTAACTGAGGAATTGTGAAGAACATTGTTGGTTTTCTTGGATGCTTCCAGGGAAGCCCATTTGTCGCGGTCAGCTTGTAGGTCCTGCTCGAGCAGGACAAGGCAGTCTTGCCATTGATCAAGATTGGTGATGGCATCCAGAGTGCTGACTGTTGAGCCAGTTGTGATGCCATTCTGTGCATGGTAGAAATGTTTCATCTCATTACTCAGACGAGGGACAAGGTGGTAGCGAAGATGGGCAGAATCAATATGGTATACAGAGCCCACAATCCTGAGATCGGTGTTTGCGTTGCAGACTTTGTTGATCCATGACAAGAATCCATCCTTGCCTTGCAGGGAAATCTGGTCAGTGATGAGCTCATCTTCCCAGGATCTAGCCAGGAACTTTTTCTTGAATTCTATGAGAAAAGCAGTGAAGGTAATTGTGGTGAGGTGCACTTTGTTGGCCATCACCTAGGATTGGACTGCTGCAGACTCGAAGTTGTAGAGTATTTTGCCTACTCTTTCATTTTCAGGGATGTCCTTCATAGAAAAATAGTGGTGACAAGTGTTCTCAAATTGGCAAAGGACCTGGATGGTCAAATGACCCAGTGATAGCACTGGTGCTGCATTTGGGGAGTGTTGTTTGACTTTAGCAGGCACATACAGGGGGTCAACAAGCGGCACCATTTTTGAGATGCAGTTTGTGTTTCTCGGTGGAGGGGCATCAGAGTCAGAGGAATTGTTGATCCAATGTGGAGTCAGCGGGGGAGATGGGGATGGGGTTAAGGCTGGCAGGGAAGGTGGCAGGGAGTTCAAGGGTATTGTGGGGTTCATGGACATGTGTAGATGTGCACGACTGCATGTTGTCAAAGGGGTGGTGCTAGAGGGGCTGCAAGATAGTTTGGGGGGGCTCTACATTGATGTTTGTGTATCAAAAAGATAATAAGAATAGGAGGGCAGTTTTGCTGTGTATGTCACCAGTTTGCTTGTATATCCATTAGATGGCTATTTCATTGGTTCTGTGGGGCATGATAAGTGTGATAAGAGCAAGATAACAGTGTGGTGATGTCAGTTCGGACACCAGTGGCTGTCACTGATGTCCATCTGAGCATATTTTATAAATGAATCTGGTTGTAGTTAAATTGGCAGGTAAATTAAATGGATCAAGGATCAAGGAGGTTGGTTGGGTGTAAGGTGGTGATAGATGCAGTTCTCCACAAGGGGAAAACACCCTAGATACTAAGGTTCAAGTTTTAAAAAAAGTGTAACAATAGTATGCGGGACTATTGCCACTCAGGAGAGGAACAGAGATAAACTGGAATGAAGTATCTATTCAAGAAGAGATATTGACTAGTACAGGAAATGGGACAATAATGAGCCAAGCTACACATGATCGTGTCTGTTATGTAAAGGGATATTCGATCAATTGTCGTAAGAGTAGTGATACTCTTACAATAACCCCTTGCATCAAAACAATTGTAATCTTGGAGAGATTCACTTAAGGGAGAAGGAACAAGAAGGAATGAGCAAGAGAGATGATTTTATAAGACTCTAGAGTACTGGATGATAAGGGTGGTGATGGTAATGATCAGAGAGTTGTAAGGATGATTGGGGCCAAAGTATGAGGCCTTTGGTAAATAAGCATAAACAAGAGACATACTTACAGCCTCCCCCTCCATCTAAAAAAAATGAAAACCATGAAGATTGAAAAATAAGAAATTCCTACTTAAAAGGTGCACAATCATGGGTGCATCAAAAACCCACTTGGGGAAAAGCTACTGGTTGGCGTGTGAAGATGAAAGAGCTACCTAGTGGAAACCCTCCCCTTTCGAGCTGACCAAATATTGAGTGCTTCACAATCTTTGAGTTCACATCCTGGGAGCCAATGGTCTTCTTCTGGACCATAGCCATGCCAATGTACCAGGTATTATATCCTGTCCACATTTCCACTCTTCCAGGATTCTATCAATGATGTGCTCCTCATGTGAATCAACAATGATAGGGGGTGGCATTGCCAATTCATGGCTGGGAAAAAGGTCCTTGTCATTTTCAATGAATGGTAAGGCTTGTGATGTGTGAAAGGTGGGGAAGGTATTGGGATGATTAGGCATGTCAACAGTGATAGTTGAAATCTCTGGTGCTGTTTCCATGATAAGGTATGGTCCATCATATCGAGGCATGAATTTTGCAACTCAGTGTTTGTCCTTAGCCTTGTATTCTCTGTGTCTGTGTAAGGTTGATAAGACAACCTTGTTCCCCTTTTTGAATGGAAAATCATTAGAGTGGTGTTCATTTGCAGAAAGAGATTGTGAAATCTTAGCCCAGAGAAAATTATCCTGTGCTTCCTTAATGTCTGTCTGGAGATGTTCAATAACATCAATTGCCCAGATGTCTTCAATTGTTCCATCTGATGAAAACACAAGAGGCAGAATGATTCTTGGGTTCCTTCCCATATGCAGTTGAAATGGAGAAAAGCCTGTTGAGGCATTAATTGAGTTCATGATGTCAAAACGTACACATGGGAGAGCTTGATGCCAGCCAGTCTGGTTCCATTCAACATGATACTGGAGGCACTGATTAATTGTCTTATTAGAATGTTTGCTGGCACCATCAGATTGTGGATGATACACAGTGGACATCTTCAACTTCACACCAGTTAGTTTGTGCAGCATTTGCCAGAATTTAGACAGGAAAAGCTTATCACTATCTGAAATGATCTCTAACAGGAGCCCATTCTCACAGTACCACTCGTCAAAAAGGATCACTGCTAGGTCTTCCACTGAGATATCCATATGTGTAGGAATTATTTGAACATTGCTGTTCAGTTGATATGTGAAGCAAACAATGCAGTTGAAACCTTCATCTTCCAGTAGCCATCCAATGAAATCCATGGCCACTGAGTCTCCACACTGGTCTGGGATGGGAAGGGGGTGTAAAGGGCCCATAGGTTTCTTTGTTGTCAGTTTGTTGCATTGGCAATCAGCACATGCAGGCACATAAGCATGTTCCAGGCCCCACTGCATGTTTGGCCAGTAGAATGATTTCTGAAGTGACCCATACAATTTTGAGAATCCAAAGTGTCCTAGAACATCATGAGCCAGGTGAAACAGTGATTCACATACATTTGAGTTTTGTGGAATGATCAATCAATCCCCAGCATATAATAATTGGTCCACTCCATTGATTCCATGTGGGAGAAAAGGAGCATCCCTGAGATGTTTACACCAAGAGTCATCAGCATATCCCAAGTGGATGCATGTCAAAAGTTCCTCGTCTGCTGCTATGGAGAATGTTGCAGCGATGGATGGTGGTGGTTTGCCCATTGTCTGGAAGGAAGCCAGAGCTTCCAACACTAAAGGGGACCGAGAACTATAAGGAACTTAATATATTTCAAGGGGGGATTCTAGAATACAGTACAAGTACTCAAAGTATGGACTATATACTACTGGAATAACATGTGATAATACTGAAGCATGTGATAATGGTGTGATGATGTAAGAGGCACTCTTACACTCTCTCATACTCCAAAAAAATGACTGGGGGGGGGGGGGGGCAGGTGGTGAGGTAAATGTGGTCAGGCTAACCAAAAATAACTTTACGTGTTTGCAAGAACACTGAGTCAGAGTTGGACCAGTGTGGTGCAGGGGACATGACAGGTGCAGGGCTGGTGACAATGAATGGGGCTGGTGACAGGGTGGGACAGGTGACAGGGACAGGGACAGGGCCAGTGACATGGATGGGGCTGGTGCTGTGGACAGTGCTAGTGACGTGGATGGGGGCATGGATGGAAACGTGGGCCTAGATGGTGAACAGAGGGTGTCGTCAGGCATCGATGGTGTTGTTAGTGACACGGCAGGGGTGTAGGATGCAGGTGGTGGCAAAACGTTTCATTTTGGGGGGTTCTGTGGCAAACTGGGGGGTTGGAATGGGCCATGTGGGTGTTCCGATGGCTCTAGAAGCGTGTGTTGTCATCTAGGAACTGGGGCCAGTGGTCCAGAGCAGAGCAGAGCAGGGGGCTTGGTCGTTGTCGACAAACATGTCGACAATGACGAGGCAGTGGGACGGGGTGGTTCCAGGTGTGGAATGGGGGACAGGGGATCGAGCTGGGGACAACAGGACAGTGTGGGAGGTGGAAAGGGTCATCATTGTGGTTGGTGGGCCCAGCAGAGTTCATCCATCGAACAAACGATGTGTTTTGACAAACATTGTTGCTCATCATATCGTGAGTCAGTTTCCTTGGCTTTAGACAGTCCCTGTACATTGTTTAGGGCCTGGCAATAGAGTCCTGAAGTATCAGACATCACTTGAGTGGTAGCCATCGCCCCAGCAGTCGTTTCAGTGGTGGATGCCACAGCAGTGGCCACCGTTGCCAGCGGTGATGTGACAGCGGAACGGTGGGGGCAAGAGTGGGCAAACGAGGGTCCTGGGCTCAGTAGTGGTGCTATGGGTTGACCTGGCAGTGTGTCGCGTCATTTTCAAGATGCTGGGGGCAGTTTCAAAAGGTGGGGAAGAGGTCGTTGTCATCATTGTCAACGACATTGATGTGGCTGATGGAGGCTGTGTAAATGGGGGAACAAGAGGTATGGGGGTCAAAATGAAATGGGCTGGGTTTTGAAGGAGAGCAAACGATGTCTAATGATGCTGAACAAGTTGAAGGGAGGTGACATGAGAGGCAGGGGTGGGGAAACTGGTGGTGGGGAAATGGGTCGTTTGCTGGGGTGAGCCAGGGCAGATGGGCAGTGAACGGGGGTGTTCCGATGGGTTTGGTAGCATATTCCGTCATTTCTGAGCTGTGGCCCTTGGTCCAGAGCAGTAGTTTTGGGAGGCATCGACAGGAGTGTCGACGATGATGTGGTGGTGAAATGGGGCGAAATGAGGATCGTCAGGGCTCAAGGGGGCGCGCAGGGGGTGGCAGGGTGCTGTGGGATGCTGAATAGGTAGTTGTTGGGGAAGGTGGGGCTGGTGGGAGTCGTTAGTCAAGCAGATGGTGCATGAGCATGTAACACC
Organism: Tricholoma matsutake; assembly: GCA_026075535.2. Taxonomy (NCBI): domain Eukaryota; kingdom Fungi; phylum Basidiomycota; class Agaricomycetes; order Agaricales; family Tricholomataceae; genus Tricholoma; species Tricholoma matsutake. The sequence continues at coordinate 5,389,715 of AP026543.1, read as the reverse complement.
GTTTCCTGGGCTCATTTCAAGGGTGGGTGCAGTTGGGTTTGTCGCCGTTGTCGATGGCGACATGGCAGTTGAACGGGGGAGCTCGGGGTGCAACAGGGAGGGCTGAGGAGCCAGGTAGAGTGCAGTGGGACGTCCTGGCAGTGCGTCTCAATGTTTATGAGAGGTTGGGGGTGGTTTCAGGGCTGGGGACAGAGTGCTGGGGGTGGTTGTCAATGATCTCGTGGCAGGCCATGTGGATGCATAAGGCGTTGTCATGGGCTCATGGTGAATAACGGGGGTATGGGGGTCAAGCCAGGGGTAAGGGGGTAGTGTGGGGGGTTCAGGTAGGACATCCCGTACGTTGATAGTTGTGGGCAGCAGTCTTTGATGGGGCAGAGTAACCCATCGTCGATGAAAGTGTCGACGGCGGTGTGGCATGTCTGGTGGTGTCGACAGGCTGATGGAGCTCTGTTGGCCTGTTGGGGTGTTTCGGTTGACATCTCCATGTCATTCAGTAGACATGGCGACTCGTCGTTGGGCAATGTTTGCACCATGGCGTTGACAGTGCAGGTGGAGATGGCATGGGCCATCATTGGACCTCTTGGGGGCTGGCAGGGAGTTGTCTGTTGAGCCAACCATGCTTTATGACAATATGTAGGCTCATTGCACCGTTTGCTGCATTGTAGACCACTGTAGTGTGTTGTTGTTTCCGTTGTCGTCATTGGTGTGGTGACATGGTGAGAAAGTGGGGTTCAGGGTGCCAAAGGTGGAGGCCATCAGCTAGAGCACAGCGGATCGGTCTAGAAACAAGTGGCATCATTCCCGAGCACTCATAGAGGGAATCAGTGCTGGAAAACCAGTTGTGCTGTAGTTGTTGACAATGTTGATGGCATTGACAACCATGATGTGCCGCATGACGGTGATGGTTGGTAATGGGTGTGCTGGGTCATTTCAAGTGTTTGGAGCCAAGCGAGATGGGCGGGAGGGTATAGGCAGTGTCTAAATGAGACTTGTTGTGGATAGTTCAGGCAGGGAGTTTGTGTCCAGTGTGAAAAAATTGACTGTTGCAGTAATTTCAGGGTTGGTGAAGTTTTGGGAAAAAGACTGTGTGAGAGTGTAGAGTGTGAATAGTAAGCTCATTATAAAAAAAAGTGGAAGGAAGCCAGAGCTTCCAACACTAAAGGGGACCAAGAACTATAAGGAACTTAATATATTTCAAGGGGGGATTCTAGAATACAGTACAAGTACTCAAAGTATGGACTATATACTACTGGAATAACATGTGATAATACTGAAGCATGTGATAATGGTGTGATGATGTAAGAGGCACTCTTACATTGTCACTGGATCTGTTAAGATGTACACGCATGCAAATGATGTCTCATTGTTAGTGTTTGAAAGTCTGGTTCATCAAACCAGAAAAAAACTGAAACCAAGCCAAACCGGACTGCGGTTCAGTTATTTTGTGGTTGCAGTTGCCCTCATTTGGCCAGCCCATTGGTTGTGGTTGCATTGATTTTTAAAGTTGATTGAAACTGGTTCTAACCAGTTCTAACCGACCTCAATCTACACACTATAGTAAATGTAATTTAATTATCATCAAATATAATAATAACTAGAGTAAAATAATACTGGGATGTGCCCAAGAGAAAGAACACAAAAAGCAAGGGTTTATATACTGTGAGGCTGCACAAGAAAAGAAAGTGGCACCACTTTTGAACATCTTTCACATGACCGCCAAACAACCAACGCCGTGTCACCCACCTTCCACATCAACCACCACTACACTTCCCACTACACCACCACTACAAACGAACCAACACGGCCTGCCCAGACAATGCCAGTCGTGTTGTCTGGGCCTTAGGTATGTTTCTTCATTATTAATTCCTTGTTTTTCAACTAACTAACCATTTTGTCATTCTTTTAGGTTCTTCCCTTTTGATAACAACACCATAGCCACAAATGGACCAACACAACCAGCCCAGACGATGCCAGTCATGTTGTTTGGGCATTGAGTATGTTTTTTTATCATTGATTCGTTGTTTTTTTACTAACTTGATATTTTGTCATTGTTTTTAGGTTCTTAATCTTTTGACAACACCTACACCCAACCACCACACCACGCCTGCAAGCACCTGCTTGTAGGGTGGTAACGCAAGCAACACCAGACAACAATGGCAGCAGACAACAATGCTGAGACCAGACAACAACAATGACACCAGCAAACTATGACGATGCCAGCAAACTACAATGATGCCAGCAGATTATGCCAACACCAACACCAACACCAGCACCAACACCAACACCAACACTTAACACCAATGCCAGACAATGATGCCAGGACCAACAAGGACCAATGAGGACACTACTGCCAACACCAGATGACAGTGAGGACAGTGGACAACAATGCTGACACCAGATGATGATGTCCCCCCCCCTTGCATTTGATGCTCAGGTGGGTGCATATTTTTTTCTTCTTAGTACATTTTTATTTTATTATTCATATGCCTGCTTATAGGCCCCTCTGTGAGGGGCTTTATGTTATTTTAGAGTAGTAGTAGTATTATTCTTAACTACATATGTACAGTTCTGACCAACCTTAGGTCAGTCAACAACTGGTTGTGGCCAAACTGGCCCCAACCGGTTGTCAGACTGGATAAAACCGCAATGAACTGGTTGCATGAGGTTCGGTCTGGTTTTATGTAGATTTTGAATTGAAGTGAACTGGTTCCAGTTCTGGTTTGGCCCCAAGATGGGAAAAACTGGACCAAACCAGACCTTCAAACACTACTCATTGTTGCTGTAAATAAGTGCAATGGGGCTTGAGTCATCAGGGGGGTATGGCACAGATGCTGAAGATTTCACATTGAAGGCAGTTTGGGACAACACATCAGTGGCACAATTTTCCTACATAGACAATCTTGCAGTCATATTGTGACATAAATTCCATCCACCAGGCCTGTTGTTGGCTCAGATCCTGTTGTGTGTCAAAGTTTTCTAGGGTTTTGTGATCAGTGTAAATGAAAAACAGGACACCTACAAGGTCAGAGTGCCATTTCTGGAGTGCACGGATGATAGCAAGCATCTCTTTCTCAGGGACAGGATAATTCAATTCAGCCCCCTTGAATGTCATTGAATCAAAGGCGACAGGGTGAGCTGTTTCCAAATCTCACCCAAAGGAGAGTACTGCTCCAGACTGGTAGTTGCTTGCATCTATTGTCACAAAAATTTTGTTTTCTGGCATGAGATCGTTGTGAGGCATTTGCAATTAATGACAGCTTTTTTGATTTCATCAAATGTGAGTTGGTGGCGATCAGTCCAATCAGGAAAGTTTTTGTTACACTCCTTTGATGTAAGTTCAGAGAGGATACATGTGTGGTCAGTGATATGTGGCAAAAAATGTGCAACTAAGCAGCTTTGAAATAGCTCAAGCCAAGCCATTTTAGAGCTGTCTCAAAGCCATTTAAATATCTCAGGAATGGCTTCTCCAATCGCTTAGAGTTGGCAGGAGACCCCTCAGCTTTTGATGGGATCTAGCTCCTCAAATATTTTGGTAATTTTACATAATTTATTTTCCAAGATAGCAAAAAGCCTCGGCTTAAGTCAGCTTAAGCTGTGGCAACACTAACTAGACCTGATGGGACTAGCTGCAAAGGATAAACCTTGCAACACCACTTTTGTCATGGCAAAAAAGCTTTGCAGTGGGGAAGTCCTATACACCATGAACTCTCAAGCAGCAGTAGAATGGCTACAAAACACCAATGTATGGAATGTGTTCACAAATCACTTTGGTAGTACAGCCAACATCCACAACAGACTATACTACATTATTGCAGAATTCATGCCCACCACATTCGATGCAGGAGTCAGCTATGCCCACGCAAAATTGGAAGAGGATCACATGATAATGGAAGGAGGGATCGCCTTTTCAAAATATATCAAACCACCACACTTACATGCACCAAACCAAAAAGTAGCACATGTCATTTTTGGCTTCACCCACTGAGAAGATGCCAACGGGGCAATTCAAAATGGCCTCATAATTGAGGGCAAGCATGTGACAGTACACAAGACCCTAATGGAACCAAGAAGATGCCTCATATGCCAGAGATACAGTCACTATACCCTGGACTGCAAAGCAGATCATGATACATGCGCATGATGCACTGCACACCTGTAAGGGGACTAGGGGGGACTAGGGGGGGTGCCCTGTGTGTTTCTCCTATTTTTTACATTTGTTCTATATTTTTCCTCACTTCATTTCCTTCTATTCTTCATTTTCTATAACTTTTCCAGATTTTATTACTAATTTCCCTTTCTATCATGTTTGTGCATGTTGACAGTTTATATTTAGAGGCAGAGCACCCCTTCCAACATCTACCCCTTGGTATGATGTCATTCAGCGGCCTTGATCTGCCTATCTGTGCCTTTTCTATTTTTAGGTTATTATTTGATTTTTGCTGTCTTCACATATACTGGGCATTGGCAAAGGGATCCTTAGAGTTTTCTCTTTGGATTTCCCTTTGCTAGGTGTGCCCCCAATCCCTGTAATATGTAGTATAATTTTAACTTTGGATTTCCCTTTGCTAGAGGCTGAGGTTGCCCTTATAGTAGAAAACTCTCTCCTAAGGCCTGAAATTGCGAATGCACTGCCCAAGATAGGCAGGTACAGAGTGGACGATGCTTCCCAAAGCTCCACAGACTCCCTACATACTGTTCCAGACAGTCCCACCTTTACTGCGCCGCCATTTTTGCCAAATGTGCCCCCTAGCAACATGGACACATCAGAGCGCTTGAAAGTGACATTTCCAGAATACGCACAAATTGATTCACTTAAATCTACGATTGAAAACTTTGTCAGGACCCTCCAGACTAACCCTACAGCCAATATTCCCCCCATTGCAACTCCAAGCATGCCCAACAACAATGTGCTGCCAAACACGCCCACTAAGGAGCATGCCCAGATCAAACTGTTTCCCCCTGCTGAATTTAATGGTGCACATGCACAGGGGCATTGTTAAGAACTGATCCGAGAGGGCTCATTGGAATCCAATTGGACACTGCGGGTGATAATAGTGGGAGTTGTCAGGTTGATGCGGATTCTGCAAGAGGGGAAACAGAAAGGACTTGGCTTCAGCTTGTAAGAAGCTGTGCCCTTCACCTCGTCTGGTGTCCTAATTTCAAGTTGAAGGTCTGGAGGTAGGAGCGGGAAAGTGTGGGTAAATGCGGGGAGGAGTACAGGGGGACTTAGGTTAAGTTCAGATGAGACTAGAACTTCAGAGGGAGACTAGAGGTTGAGTCGAATGGAGTTCAGACTCTTAGAGGACAGAGGTTGGAGTAGAAGGAGGTTTTAGATTGGCAGGGTAAAGTCGAGTCTATGTCAATATACGAACTGAGGAATACAAGGTGAAACTAGCTAAACTTAAATACTAGAGTCCAGAATAAAAGTGGGATGGAAACAGGAACTGCGGCAGTGTCTCGACTGCATAGATAAATTACCTAGCGGAGGCCACACAGGAATCCGTAGTCAAACTTGCAAAACTAGATGGCAGCCTTGGGAAGGCAGCCATGGGTGCTGTACAAGGCAGCCTGGTGCACAGCAGTGTGGGCAGTGCAAGGCGGCTGGGAACAAAATCGGGAGGAGTAGACAAATGTCAGGTTAGATGTGCAGGAAAGAGTCGGATGGAATGCGGGTTCCAATTGGGTGAGGAATGGTTCTTGACAGTATTTCCCCCTTAGTGCTGAGCCTATGAGGCACGTGAGAGTTTGAGTCTGAATGAGGAAGTTGGTTGAATTTCTGAATGCGGCAATTGGTTGAAAAATTTTCACGTCGTTTCCTACTCCCATCACATATCAGAAATGTCCACCCCAGCAGTCTCCACACAGATCAAAATGGCTGCAATGAAGGCCCAACGCAAACAGAGGGAGCGGGCACTGAGGGAGCAGATGGAAAGGGAGATGAAGGAGCTAGAGGAAGCCACAAGGGAGGAGGAACACCAGGTGCAGGAGGAGCAAAAGGCAGCAGAGGAGGCTGCAAAGGTTGAGGAGGCATGCCAGGCAGAGGTGCAGAAAAAAGAGGCAGCATGGGAGGGGCAGGAAGCCCCTGCAGCCAAAACAGCAGGAACGACAGGGGTGACCGGGGATAACCCAGAGGTAATGCAACAGATGATGAAGTTGATAAGGAAGGGATTCGCTGAGGTGGCCAATGCGGTGCAGGAGTTGATGGGGGAGATCCGGGATGCTTTGGACCCAGAGTGGGTGGAGGAAGAAAGTGCCGAGGAGGAGAGCAACAAGGGTGACAAAGAGGTGGAGCGAGCAGTGTGAGAGTCCTGCCAGGAAAGATGCGGGATCCGCAAGTCCGGAGATGACTGGGCAGCCTTCCAGAGGTATCTGGAGAAAAGGCGGGTGGATGACAGGGAGGAGAGTGAGAGTGGAGGTGAGGAGGGTGAAGAGAAGGACGAGGGCAGAGAAGAGGGCAAAGTTGGGGAAGAGGGTGATGAAGATGGAGAGGGAGGAGCAGAGGTAGAGTAGGGATCCAGTCGGGTCAAAAAATCTTTTTCAATGAAATTTGTTTCTGAGTACAAACCAAGTGAATAAGTAACGTGAATAGACTTTTAAGCAGTTAATGGACCGGGTTTTTGCAGGTAGCGGTTGTGAAAATCCGCAAGGAGTTCTTGGGTGTGGTCGAGTTCCATAGCGGGTAGCCAGGAGGTTTCCTCGTCGGTTCCCTGGTAGCCTTCCCATTGGACAAGGTAGAGAATCTTGCATTGACATCGATTATCGGCCTTGGAGTCGAGGACTTTGGCGATCTCATACTCAAGCTCATCATTGATAGTGATCAGAGGAGGTGGAGGTTGTACTCAATTTGGAATTGTGTTCAGGGAGTGTTTCTCTAGTTGAGAGACATGGAAAACAGGGTGAATGGCCTGCATGTGATCTGGGAGCCACAGGGTGACTGAGTGAGTGCCCAGGCAGGCGATGATTTCAAAGGGGCCATGGTGCTTTTCGGAAAGTTTCTTGGAAGGATGAGTGGTGCAGATATTTTCCGCAGTGACAGAGGCAGAGTCACCAATGTTGAATTCGGGTGCAGGTGCCTGATGTTTGTCCGCAGGACCTTGATAACGCTCTTGAGTGGCCACAAGCTGTTTCCAAAGCTCCTGATGAAGGTTGTCTAAGTCGACGACAAACTCGCGGGCATGCTGTGAAGCTAAGTCACATTCTGGAAAGACAGAAATGTTTGGGTGATAGCCTTTGTTGGCAAAGAAAGGGGATATGCCTGTAGAGGCGGAAGGAGCATTGTTGTAGGCAAATTTGCCCAAGGGTAAGAGGTGAGACCAGTTGTCCTGCTGATAGTTGCAGAAGATCCGGAGGGACTGCTCCAAGGTCTGATTAAGTTGTTCTGTTTGACCATCACCTTGTGGGTGATAACCGGAAGTGAAGTGGATCTGCATGTCGAGCACTTTTCTGAGGGAGCAGAAGAAATGGGAGACAAACTCGGATCCCCGGTCGCAAGTGACGTGCGATGGAACGCCATGCTTTGAGAAGATGTGGAGGATGAACAGGTTGGCTAGTTCTTGGGCTGTGATTTTGTTGACAGTTGGGATGAAGATGCCTTGTTTGGTGAGATGGTCAATGATGACCAGGATAGCGGTGTGACCATTGGAGTTGGGTAGTTGCTCAATGAAATCCATGGAGATGGAGTTCCAAGGTCGTTCTGGAACCGGAAGTTGCTTTAGAAACCCATAGGGCTTGATTTGGATCATTTGCAAGTGGTACAGGATTTGCAGAATTCCTGCACAAAGGTGTGGAGGTTTGGCCAGACATATTCCCGGCGGACAAGCTGCTGGGTTTTATTTTGTCCGAAGTGGCCAGAGAGGATGTGATCGTGTTTGTACTGAAGGACCTTGAGGCGAAGATCCATGACGTCCAGAACATAAATCTGGTCAAAGTGGCAGAGGAGACCTGCCTTGTCTATGGTCCAGTTGGGGTCGATAGGTGTCGGAAGATGTGCGGATGAAAAGGGGTCAAGAGGTAGGGAGGTGCGGATGTCATGGTGAAGTTTCTCAACATCCATGATTACTGCTTGTTGAAGGATGGGTGTGGTGAAATAGGTGGCATGGAGGGAAGAGGTGAGCTGTTCCTGTGTGAATACAGGTCAGAAGTTGGTTGGGTTTATGGAGGTGAAGTCACTATTTCCCCCTTTGCGGTAGACATCCCAACGTCTAGTAAGCACGTCTGGCTTGGCCCCTAATTTTCTGGGGCAGAAGCGGATGACGAGATTGAACTGGGAAAGGTACTCAGACCAATGGGCCTGGTGGCAGGTGAGCAACTTAGTAGTGCTGAAGTACTCCAGATTTTTGTGGTCAGTGACCACATCAACCGGGTTTGCGAAACCCTCAAAGTACTGCCGCCAGTGTTTGAAGGCTTCAAAGATGGCCAAGAGTTCCTTGTCATGGGTGTCGTAATTTAGTTCAGTGGGATTAAAGGAGTGGGAGTGAAAAGTGACCAGATGGATTTCTCCATCCGTAGTGTAAACCAAAAGGATTGCCGCTAGGGCATAGTCGGAAGTGTCGGTTTCGAGTACCATTTGTGAGTCAGGTACCCATTGTGTTAAGATGGGGGCATGGGTGAATTCTTGTTTGAGCTTTTCAAAAGTGTCGCGGCACTTCTTGTTGAAGTCCCATGGTGTGGATTTCCACATCAAGCAGGTGAGTGGGATGACAATGTCTGAATAGCCATTAATGAAGCGGTGGTAAAAGTTGCAAAAGCCTAAGAAGGATTGAATATCCTTAACTTTCCTAGGCTCGGGCCAGTCAAGCACAGTTTTGACTTTATCTTTGGACATCCGCAGTTCATCCGGTGAAAGGATGAAACCTAAATATTTGATGGTGTCTTTGTGGAACTCACATTTCTGTGGAGAGGTGTAAAGTCCATTTTTCCAGAGACGGCAGAGGACCTCTTTGACATGAGCCCCATGCTGGGACTTGTCGTCGGAATAGATTAGGATGTCGTCGAGGTATACGATGACACAAACATCCAGCATGTCACTGAAGATGTTGTTCATAAACTGCTGGAAAGCTGCGGGTGCATTAGTGAGTCCAAAGGGAACCACCAACCACTCAAAGGATCCATAGCGGGTGCGGAAAGTAGTTTTCCACTCATCACCATCAGTGATGCAGACTAGGTGGTAAGCATGCTGCAAGTCTATTTTGGTGAATAAGCGGGCTTTGCGGGGAGAGTCAAGTAGGTCGGAAATGAGAGGAAGTGGGTAGCGGTCTTTCTTCATAAGATGGTTAAGTCCTTGGTAGTCGACACAAAGTCGGAGACTACCATTCTTCTTGATGAAGAGAATCAGAGCACCATGCGGAGACTTGGATGGGCAGATGAAACCTGAGTGGACATTTTTGTCAATAAAGACTCGTAAGGCTTCTAATTCAGAGGGGGAGAGAGAATACATGCGGCCCGGAGGTGGAGGAGTATTGTCTTCTGTCTCTATCTTGAGGTCATAAGACCGATGCGGAGGAAGGGTATCCGCTTTAGTCTTATTAAAGACATCAGTGAATTTGTGATACTCGGGCGGAATATCAGAGAGGTCGGATGAGTTAGCGGATTGGGCGGAGCAGGCGGATAACCCTTCTGGAGCAAAGGTCATCTGAAAAGCTACTGCCCCAGGAAGTTTGCTAGCACATGCATAAGTGGCAGCATTGATGAAAGAGATGTCGGGGGGTGTAAACTTGGGAGGAATGGTTGGTTCGGAAAGTGCGGAGGAGTCGAGGATTTCTACCAGAAGGTTTGGGGGCAAAGGTGATGTCAGGGGTGCTGGATCTCTATGATCTGCAGAGTGGAAAGTGAGACCAGTCAATCAATGGATTGTATTGCTTCAGCCAGTTATGACCGAGTACGGTGGAACAGGAAGAGTCGAGCGAGGTTACATAGAATGACAAATTGAACACTTCACCGGCAGGAAAGGTGATCAGAAGTTTGATGACCTGAGTTATGGTGGAGTTGCAAGATCCATCAAAGAGTCATAATCTGATCAGGTTAATGGATTCTGTGCTGAGTTGGTTATTCAACACAAAAGAGGAGTCAAGGAAGCAATGGGAGGAGCCAGAGTCAATAAGGGTTCAGAAAGGGGCGGAAGAGTCAGGAAAGGTTAAAAGAATGGTTAGGGAGTCAGGGTTGGAAAGAGCGGATGCGTTGAGATGAATGTAGGCAGCCAAGTGCGTAAGGTCAATGCAACCCCCCAGCCCCAATGGCTGTATCCTGAGGGTTGCGGACTATTTTTCCAAGTCCATAGTCTCAGGAACGACAGTGGACACACGGGCTTTTGCGGCTTTGGATTTTGGGCAGTTTCCTGCTACGTGCCCTTCCTCACCGCAGTAGAGACAAAGTCGTTCCCTCATGCAACATTCTCATTCCTCCCCAGTAAGCTTGCCATTCTTCCCCAACCTATTGGAGATGGATGACTTGGGCTTGTCCCGGGAAGTGTTCTTTGTTGTGGAAGACTGCTGGTTGGAGGTGTTACCACAGGTGGAGTTTGAAGAGGCTTGGTTTGTCAACAGGGAAGGGCTTTTGGAAGAGTCCTTCCGACTAGAGTTAGTGATGTTACTGGAATTCTTTGTTTTGAAATGGGATTCATCTTCTTGCATCCAGTAGATGTCATTGCTGTCCTGTGCTTTCAAGTGCAGTTCTGCAAGAGTATTGGGTTTACCACCCTGGAGAACTTCTATGTGAAGCCAGAGCGGAAGACCACGGAAATAGCGGTCACGAAGGGCTGCTTCATTCCAGTTGACCCTAGAAGCTAATTCCCAGAAGTCAACATTGTATTTCGTGATACGACCACCTTTCTTCATTGCTAAGTCAGAGAGAGCTTTTTCCGCATCTCTGACTGGGTCATGTGGACTGAAGTTGCTTTCCAGCTCGGTGAGGAAAGCTTCATAGTCCCACATCCAGTGTGCGGAATCTGTCGGGTCATTCAGACCAGGCTCAAACCAACTGAGAGCTGATCCCTTAAGATAAGAAAGGATGAATATGATCTTTTTCTCATCAGAGGAAAATACGTGCGGACAGTCGTGGAAATGAAGATTGCAGGAGACTAGGAAGTCTCTAAGTTTCTTCAGATTGGCACCATTGAAAGTGTCGGGGTTGCGAACTTTGATTTTCTCAGTCTTGGGTGTGTTATTCTGATGAAGGGTGTGGATACTCTCCGAGAGGTTGTAAAGGACATCTATGAACCTATCCCCTGGGTCAGGGTTTTCCCCTGTGGGAGGTTGATCCTCAGGATCATTGGGATCGGGGTCACCCCCAGGGCCGTCAGGACCGCTAGGGTCATCGGGTCCGCTGGGGGGTCCGTCCTCTAGACCAGGATCTTCCAACCCAAAGGGTTCAGGCTGGTCGATGCCCCCTACGTACTCAAGGGGAGTTCTTGATCAAAAACCTTCTGGGTTGCCGGAAGGTTGCGGGGCACAGGTGGACATGAGATTGGCACTGATTGAGGGGGCTCCTGAGCCAATTTGTCGGAAGATGTTTGAGGGTCTGGAAGACACTCCAAACATAGTGGCGGGTCGAGGGTCAGAAAGGGTGGATCGCTGGATTGCAGAGATCCCTGGAATAGTACTGGTGCATTGGGAATTTCTTGTTGTGCGCTGGCGGGTCTCGGTAGGGGTCATAGAGAGGAAATGGACAAGTGAAGTGTGAGTTCATATATACTGTTAAGAACTGATCTGAGAGGGCTTGTCGGAATCTAATTGGACACTGCGGGTGATAATAGCGGGAGTTGTTGGGTCGATGTGGATTCTGCAAGAGGGGAAACAGAAAGGACTTGGCTTCAGCTTGTAAGAAGCTGCACCCTTCACCTCGTCTGGTGTCCTAATTTCAAGTTGAAGGTCTGGAGGTAGGAGCGGGAAAGTGTGGGTAAATGTGGGGAGGAGTACAGGGGGACTTAGGTTAAGTTCAGATGAGACTAGAACTTCAGAGGGAGACTAGAGGTTGAGTCGAATGGAGTTCAAACTCTTAGAGGACAGAGGTTGGAGTAGAAGGAGGTTTTAGATTGGCAGGGTAAAGTTGAGTCTATGTCGATATACAAACTGAGGAATACAAGGCGGAACTAGCTAAACTTAAATACTAGAGTCCGGAATAAAAGCGGGACAGAAACAGGAACTGCGGCAGTGTCTCGACTGCATAGATAAATTACCCAGCGGAGGCCGCACAGGAATCTGTAGTCGAATTTGCAAAACTAGATGGCAGCCTTGGGAAGGCAGCCATGGGTGCTGTACAAGGCAGCCTGGTGCACAGCAGTGTGGGCAGTGCAAGGCGGCCAGGAACGAAATTGGGAGGAGTAGACAAATGTTGGGTTAGATGTGTGGGAAAGAGTTGGATGGAATGCAGGTTCCGATTGGGCGAGGAACAGTCCTTGACAGGCATGCATTCCTTAATTCCTGTGAGTTATACATCAGTCTCCAGTCACATCAATTCATCAATGAGGCTGCAAAAATTTATTGGGCCTTCACATACATGAAATCTGAATGTGCCTATCTCTACATGGACCGTATTCCACACCAAACTAAAGAGCTCGGTTCTCTACCTTTCTCCACTTGGGGTGACTTTTGAGCCAAGTTTGTACACTGGACTGCAAAGTGGATCATGATACATGTGCACGATGTGCTGCACACCTGTAAGGGGACTAGGGGGGACTAGGGGGGGTGCCCTGTGTGTTTCTCCTATTTTTTACATTCGTTCTATATTTTTCCTCACTTCATTTCCTTCTATTCTTCATTTTCTATGATTTTTCCGGATTTTATTACTAATTTCCCTGTCTATCATGTTTGTGCATGTTAACAGTTTTATATTTAGAGGCAGAGCACCCCTTCCGACATCTACCCCTTGGTATGATGTCATTTGGCAGCCTTGATCTGCCTATCTGTGCCTTTTCTATTTTTAGGTTATTATTTGATTTTTGCTGTCTTCACATATACTGGGCATTGGCAAAGGGATCCTTAGAGTTTTCTCTTTGGATTTCCCTTTGCTAGGTGTGCCCCCAATCCCTGTAATATGTAGTATAATTTTAACTTTGGATTTCCCTTTGCTAGAGGCTGAGGTTGCCCCTATAACACCACCGCATGGCACAATGCAGCAACATGGACACCTCTTCACTTATGTGTGCAAACTGCAAAGGTGAAGAGGTGAAGGGACATGGCACTGCAGACAGGAACTGTCTGAGCTTCAAAGCAGAAAGGAAAAAGATTCAAAATTGCACACCAGAAAACAAACATAAATATTTCCCTACTGCTGACCCCACCATGTGGAGATTACTAAATGAGCAGAACCCACACAGAGACCATCAACAACAAGGACCTTACCAAGATATGAGATGGTACCAACAACAGGCAGATACACAATACCAACAATAATTCATGCTAGACTGGCAAGTGTAAGGGGACTAGGGGGGACTCGGGGGGGTGCCCTGTGTGTTTCTTTTATTTTTTACATTTGTCCTATATTTTTCCTCACTTCATTTCTTTCTATTCTTCATTTTCTATGATTTTTCCTTATTTTATTACTAATTCCCCTTTCTATCACATTTGTGCATGTTGACAGTTTTATATTTAGAGGTGGAGCACCCCTTCCAACATCCACCCCTTGGTATGATGTCATTCAGCAGCCTTCATCTGCCTATCTCCGCCTTTTCTATTTTTAGATTATTATTTGATTTTTGCAGTCTCCACATATACTGGGCATTGGCAAAGGGGTCCTCAGAGTTTTCTCTTTGGATTTCCCTTTGCTAGGTGCACCTCCAATCCCTGTAATATGTAGTATAATTTTAACTTCAGATTTCCCTTTGCTAGAGGCTGAGGTTACCCTTATAGTAGAAAACTCTTTCCTAAGGCCCGAAATCATGAACGTGCTGCCCAAGATAGGCAGGTACAGAGTGGACAATGCTTCCCAAAGCTCTACAGACTCCCTACACACTGTTCCTGACAGTCCTGCCTTTAGTGCGCCACAATTTTCACCAAACCTGCCCCCTAGCAACATGGACACATCAGAGCACCTCAATGTGCTTGAAAGCGATGTTACCAGAATATGCATGCAAATTGATTTGCTTAAATCTATGATTGAAAACTTTGTCAGAACCCTTCAGACTAGCTCCACGACCAATATTCCACCCATTGCAACTCCAAGTGCACCCAACAGTGATGTGCCACCCAATGCACCCACTAAGGACCATGCCCAGATCAAACCATCTCCCCCCACTGAATTTAATGGTGCATGTGTGCAGGGGCATGCATTCCTTAATTCCTGTGAGTTGTACATCAGTCTCCAGTCACATCAATTCATTGACAAGGCTGCAAAAATTTATTGGGCCTTCACATACATGAAATCTGAACATGCCTATCTCTATGTGGACCATATTCTGTGCCAAACTAAAGAGCTCCATTCTCTACCTTTCTCCTGAAGGACATACTGCAGTTGAAAAGCTTCTCAGAATACCTTGAGATCCATTAGTTATACCCAATTCTGTTGAAATGTTTTTTTTCTCATGTAAGTATAACTGGCATTTCAATGTACATCAGAATAAATCCAGGTAGAGCTCCTTCATTACCCAACTTGGATACATCAGCATTTAGAAGATCAGGCCTTGAAGGCTGTGGTATAATACTACCACTTGCAGTATCCAATGCAGCACACATAGTCAGTTCATGAGTAGGACAGTTTGCATTTGCTTTTTGCATGTTGATAGCTTGTTGCAAAAGATTTGTTGCAACTATTGCCATTGCATTTCTGTTTGTGTCTGCACTCATATCAATGCCTTGTGGATTATCTGGTGACAGTACAACACGACTATTGAATAACTTAACATCATCAGCAGTGCACTGTCACTTTCATAATCTAAGTACTGCTTCACCATATTCTGGATCATTCTTCATATGCTCTTGTTCTTCTAATATTATTACCTCTGTAACTGATTTCCAAGCCAGACAACCTAGGCATTTTATTAGTTCTTGTTCTGTAGCTTTGGCATAGTCTTTAATAGGTGAGTACAATGGACTACCAAAAACAGGTGGATACTGATAGAAGTCACCAGCAAATATCATAATAATCCACCAAAAAATTCATTCTTACCTTTGGCATATTGTAATGCATGATCAGTACTGGACATGAGTTGACTACTCAAAAGTGAAACTTCATCACACATGATAAGAACCACATCTTTAAACTCTTCACATACACTTTTATGATCTGCATGTGGTGACCCAGGGCTTGACCTGTGTTTGTACACATTATAATTACTTGCTATTGGCCTGACTGGTCCCTATATAGGGACCTGTCCTCAATTTAGATAATCATCTTTTCTACCACTACCATTACACAAAATATATACATTATTCATGTGTTAAGAACTGATCCTAGAGTGCACGTCAGAATCCGATCAGACACCACGGGTGATAATAGCAGGAGTTGTTGGGTCAATGCAGATTCTGTGGGAGGGGAAACAGAAAGGACTTGGCTTCAGCTTGTAAGAAGCTGCACCCTTCACCTTGTCTGGTGTCCTAATTTCAAGTCAAAAGTTTAGGGGTAGGAGCGGGAAAGTGCAGGTAAATGTGGGGAGGAGTATGGAGGGACTTAGGTTAAGTTCAGGTGAGGTTAGAACTTCAGAGGGAGACTAGAGGTTGAGTTGAATGGAGTTCAGACTCTTAGAGAACTGAGGTTGGAGTAGAAGGAGGTTTAGATTGGCAGGATAAAGTCGAGTCTATGTCGATATACAAACTCAGGAATACAAGGCAAAACTAACTAAGCTTAAATACTGTAGTCTGGAATAATGCAGAACAGGAATGAAGATTGTGGCAGTGTCTCGACTGCATAGATAAATTATCTAGCGGGAGCCACACAGGAATCTGTAGTCAAATTTGCAATAGAGATGGCAGCCTTGGGAAGGCAGCCATGGATGCTGTACAAGGCGGCCTGGTGCACAGCAGTGTGGGCAGTGCAAGGTGGCCAGGAACAAAATCGGAAGGAGTAGACAAATGTCGGGTTAGACATGCGGGAAAGAGTCGGATGGAATGCAGGTTCCGATCAGGTGAGGAACAATTCTTGACATCATGTTCTTTTGGTGTGTGATATAAGGAGATCCCCCTCAACTCACTACACTTTTTTGAACACTAAAACTCATATAGAGTTTTGCTTGACATTGGCCCATCAGCAATCATCTTCACCATGACCCTGAACTTCTCCTGTGAAGGGTGAAAATTCCCCAATGCAATCAGCGACAGAAGCAAATCCATTGCTAGGACCTGACTCAAGCACCCAGCACTCGAATCAATGTTTTTTTTTATCGCTTTTTGCCCACTGCTATGACCAAAAATTTTTGTTCCCTACTGCTAAAGACTGATATCGACCCCATCAGCCATGGCTTCAACAGCCAGGGCAAGAACCAGAAATAAGACCAAACCTGCTTCATTGCAGGTCACACAAAATTTAAGCATACCCAGGCACATACAGGCACCTTGAGAAATTTACTGTCTCCTACAAGACAGGCAGTGAACCTCGAAGCGCATATATCCACTACAAGAATGATCGATTCCTCTGCACTCAGACTTTGCACAGCCCAGGTGACAGTCGAGGATGACAGCGACCTCGACTCAAAGAAATCTAACTCATCAAAAAGTAGTCGACGAAGCGCTCGGTCAACCCCCAGACCTAATCCGGGGTTACAAGGACTCTCACCTCTGGATGAACTAACTCCAGAGCCCCTGAATAACCGGGTCACCCCTGGTAATTATATCGATCTTCCCCAACAATGTCTGGAGTATACTACACCCAGACTATTCTCTGCCCAATGGCCAGAGTTAGCCAGGTCGGTGCCGCCGATGCCAATGGACAAACACAAAAGACTATGTTGATGTGAAGAGAAGAAACCTCTCAAGAAACCTAGAGAGGATGAGTCAGATGAAGAGTTTGGAGCTTGGCATTTTGCTCAGCTCACTACCAATACCCTTGGCCGTGCCAGGGATTCCCGGGACTTCGAACCTGTTAAGTTGGAAATCCAACTTAAAGATCTGGTGTTTGCTTACGCCAGACAATGTTCCCGTAGGTCTGTATCCAGACCTACTACTCCTCATCCAGCCAAACATGTGGAGCAGCAACCATCCCCTTCCCAGGAACATGTTAACCCACGTCCAACCACACTGGAAACACCAGTTGAGGTACCTTCCAAGAAGAAGGTACATTACATTGACAACAATAAGTTAGTCCTCCAGAGGATACGCAATGGCGATATCTGGGATGGACAACCCACATCAATTCCTGATCAAGGGATTCATTTCGACAAGGATGGTAATCCTTGGGATAAGAATGGCAAGAACTCTCACCATGATAAGCAAGAGAAAGCCCCACCAGGAGGGTCTGAAAAGCCTGTGCAGAGTCATGCAGGCAAGGACAGGCCACCAGATGGCAATGGTTCTGGTGACAATGGAGATGAAAGTAGCACTGACTCATTGTATAGCACTTTGAGTAACGAAAACACCAAACACTCTTCCCCAAGTGAGGAAGAGATTGCTAATAAGACCTCGTCTCACCACAGATGAGGTAGCTGGGCACAGCATTCATCTAGTCGATCCTTGTCTAGATATTCTGTATCTTCCCGTCCCGATTCCTATCGAGGAAAAGGTTCCCTTTGACCCTCAAAATACTTGAGGGACATTCATATGAAGATAGACAGACAGATTGACAGCAAAGTCTCTGTCTTGACTGAAGTTCCTACCACTAGTGGTAAGAACGGTCCGCGTGTCCCAAATCTGCCTAAGTACGGTGGATTACCAGACACCAAAGGCTTTGAACGATGGCTGAACACCCTCCTTCATTGGCTCAAGGTGAACAAAGTATGTGGTCCAGATCTGGACTCAGACCGTATTGAGTATATGGTGATGTTCCTTGAGAACACTGCCTTGACTTGGTTTGAGGACAGTGTTGATGGTGCATACCGTCAACGAGCTGCCTGGACTTTCAAGGAGGTCATAACCAGCCTATACGACCAGTTCATGCATGAGAATGCAACCCATGACACGACTGACAAATGTTGGCACATTGATTATAACACTGAAGAAGGTGTTATAGGTTACTACCACAAACTGGAGCGCTATGCTACCAGAATGATCCAGGCACCTGATCCTTTCACCTTCAAGACCCAGTTGGTGACTGGGTTGCCCAACAACATCATATCCTTTGTACTGGACAAAGGATGCTCTGCTGAGACTAGCTCAGTGGGAGATAGTTTGCACTACGCCTGTCAGGTGGAGGAAATTGGAAAAATGAGAAGATGCTTCAATGAAAAGAAGTGTATCATGGATTCCATAAAGTCGAAGACATCCTCTTCGACTAAAGCTCCCAAAACAAAGGATCCTTCTCCTGAAAGATCTAATGGACAATCGCAAGATTGTTACAATAAACACGATAAAAATTATTGTGATACATGACATCATTCTCCTGGAAGCAAACCTTCCAGGTCTAATGGAAACAAACCAGACAAGAAGTCTGGTGAAAGCAAGGCTCCCACTTGCTACAACTGTGGAGGCCCTCATTACTCCACCAATCCTAAGTGCCCAAAGTACGGATAACAAAGACCAATGGTGAAAATGTACACTGCTAGAGAAGAATCAGCCTCCTCGAATGATTGACATGCTACTCATAGTAGTAGCAAAGAATGTGATGAGCATGGTCCAAGCCCTAAAGAGAGCTTGGACTCTTGATCAGCGATGAAAGAAAGATTCACCACTGCACACAGCAACTCAGAGGGCAATTCTTCCTCTGAGTATGGTTTGGCCTTATCTGAGGAGATCCCTTATGGATCGCAGTACAGCTCTGAGGGTGAACTGTATAACATCGAGTCTGACACTGGGCATATTCCCTGTGATGATTCAGGAACTGAACGCTTTGGTGCAATCAGAGAAATTCTCTCAGAGTATGACTCCGATAGCTGCCTGTCTGCCCAGTCAGTGTCTGACTCTGAGGAAGACTCAGAGAGTGAGATGGAGAATAAACATCCATCATTTTCTGAACAGCTTGGCATCATGATGGACAGCCTTTTCAAGAACAAGCTGCGCTTTAAAGGCGTGACTACTTTGAGGAAATCCTCGAAGAAAATTAAATGTCCTCCTCGGACTGAGGAGGATAACAAATGCTTCATTGTGAAGATGATGCTTCACAATCTCGAAGCCTATGTACTGCTCAATTCTGGCTGTACAACCGATTCCATCTCACCAGAATTTGCTATGTCAGCAAATTTGATGGCTCATGAATTGGAAGAACCTGTGCCTTTGCAATTAGGCACTGTGGGCAGCCATTTGAAGATAAACTTCGGACTCTTCACCAATTTTGAGATCAGTGGAGTGGTAAATACCCACTATTTCAATGTAGTTAACATCAATAGGTATGATGCCATTCTTGGAACTGTGTTTATGAGAAAGCACAGTATAGTCCTAGACTTTGAACATGATGAAGTATGCATTAGGGCAAAGTGCCTCAATACAGTGATTGAGGGCCCTAACACCTTCATGCAAGCCAGACAGCATGCTATGTGGCCTCAACCTCCAAAGGATGAGTGACTCCGTAGCGGGCACCCAACCACTAAAAAAGTAAGAGACCCAGACAAGGTTGTCCTGAGTTCTACACAGGCCCAGCCTCCCTCTGTGAAACAGAGGAAGGCAGAAATTGAGGAGGTGGATGATGTTGAGCCTCAACATCATCCTTCAGGCTTTAGAATATCGGACCCTGTATTGCTAGGGCCTGATGAGAAGCCTGAAAGTGATAACGAGGACAAATTGGAAGAGTTCGTCCAAGAATTCACTTGGGATTGATTTCCCAAGGGCCCTAAATTCGAACCTTTTGGGTTCGACCCTTCCATTCCTGCGGTGCTACTGCCAGAACAAGTGGATGACCTGAACAATGTTCTCTTCACAATATGCAAAGACTTGGCCTCCAAGACCTACTCAAAAGGTTCTCTCTCCAAGAAAGACCTTCCATGTCTTCGAGAAGAGTGGAAACAATTTTGTCAGGATATCCTCAGCGGAGTACCTGACAAACTACCTCCCCTTAGGGAGATAAACCATCACATCCCACTAGTGGAAGAAAAGAAGAAGTACAATTACTATCTTCCAAAGTGTCCAGACTCAATGAGGAAACCCCTCTCCAAGAAGGTAGCAAAATACTGCAAAGCAGGGTGGTGGCGCCCTGCTTGAGCAGAGCAAGCTGCTCCAATGCTAGTGGTGCCAAAGAAATCAGGAGTGATTTGCACTGTGATTAATGCCATGAAGAGGAATGCGAATACAGTGAAAGATGTTACACCGTTTCCTGATCAAGACATGATTTGTCTTGATGTTGCTCGAGCTACATATCGCTCAAAGATAGATCTCTTGGATGCTTATGAGCAAGTCCGAGTGGAACCAGAGGACATCTGGAAAACTGCCTTTTCAACAGTTCAAGGCGTATATGAAAGCCTGGTTATGCAACAAGGCAACTGCAATGCACCATCAACCTTTCAAAGGTTGATGAATTTAATCTTCTGAGATTACATTGGAATATTTGTCCATGTGTACCTGGACAATATCTTCATGTTTAGTAACTTGATTGAGGAACACCAGAAACATCTGGAGCTCATATTCAACAAACTATGTGAGCATGCTCTGTACCTTTGTGCAGAGAAGTGCAAGCTCTATGCTGAAAAGGTAGAGTGCCTAGGTCATATGATTGACGAGCATGGGCTGCACACAGACAGCAACAAGATGGCCCATGTACGAGAGTGGAAGACACCTCATAACTATCACAAAGTCCAGAGATTCTTGGGACTTGTGCAATATCTGGCTCATTTCTTGCCAGATATCAGTGCTTATACTAGTCCACTCTCTGCGATGACTAAAAATGGTGCCTCGTTCCTATGGCAGCCATTACATGATCACTGCTTTCAGATGATTAAGGACATCTGTTGCACAACACTGGTGCTGAAGCCGATTGACCCAAAGTCACCTGAGCCAATCTGGGTGATCTGTGATGCCTCAGTCTTTGGGACTGGCACGATGTATGGTCAAGGACCTGAGTGGCAAACTTGCTGCCTGGCAGGTTTCTTGTCCAAGAAATTCTCAGACGCTCAAAGGAACTACTGTACCTTTGAGCATGAAACCATAGCCATACTTGAGGCCCTCCTCAAGTGGGAAGACAAACTGATTGGTAGACAGATCCACGTCATCACCGATCACAAAGTGCTGGAATTCTTCCAGACCCAGCACAGACTTTCTGCTAGGCAGACATGGTGGATGGAGTACCTATCACATTTCGACTTTGACATTAGATATGTCAAAGGGAAACTAAACAAAGTAGCAGACGCTCTGTCCCGCTACTACCAATTTGACTCTTGGGATGACACCCCATTAGTCCAACACTACGTCTTTGCAGATGTGAGACTTGATCCTAACCATGAGGACCTCCTGTGGGATCGACACCTCAAATTAAAGAATCAAGTAATTGAGACTCGCTCCACTGCTGCTCAGCAGAAGTGAGTCAGTGAACAGCTTAGAGCTCTTTGAGAACTTATTGAAGAGTGGGATGTAGCCGCAGCCAGAATGACTGCAAATACTGAAGGAGCAGATCCGTCTTCTGGACAGCCACAATCAGAGGAAAACCCCTCGATTTACGCATCTCTGGTTAAGGGACTTGATCTTCACATCCATATGTCAGAGTTGGATCCTCTGAACAACAACATCCAGAAAGGATATGTCAACTACCGAGTTTTCAAGAAGGTTCTTGAAAATCCAAGAGACCACCCAGATTTCAGCATCTGGAATGACTTCATCTGGAGGAAGAACCAAGGTGGTGGGGATGTCTTGTGCATCCCCACCTCCACTTCCAAAGGTACGACCCTGCATGGTTGTATAATTGAGCAGGCCCACATTATTGTGGGACATTTTGGGCCACTCAAAACTTCGGAGTACATCCGATGTTGGTATTGGTGGCCTCAACTTCAGTGTGAAGTCAAGAGATACTGTGATTCTTGCGAGCATTGTATATGCTCGAAAGGTGAATACCGTTCCCCACAAGGCAAATTGCACTTGCTCCCCACTCCCTTGAGACTGTGGGAGTCCATTGGAATGGACTTTATCAGACCCTTCCCAGAGTCCGAAGGATTTGACTACCTTTGGGTGATCATCTGTCATCTGTCTTCCATGGTTCACCTAATCCTGGTGAACACAACAACGACTGCATCACAGCTATCTCCCATCTTCATGAAGGAGATTGTCCATTTGCATGGACTACCTGGCTCGATTGTTTGTGATTGAGACTCTAAATTCATGTCCAAATGGTGGCATGAAATCCACCATATCTTGGATGTCAAAATACTTATGTCCACTTCATTCCATCCTCAGACAGACAGAATAATGGAACACACAAATTGTTCGATCACTCAGATTCTCTGAGCATTTGTTGTGTCCAATCAAAAAGATTGGGTAAAGTTCCTCTCTCTCATAGAGTTTGCCATAAACTCTAATATTAACAGAGCAACAGGGATGGCCCCATTTGAAATCAACTATGGATTCTTGCCTTGTATGATGCAAGAACTTCCTTCTACAGAATGCATTCCTCCCAGAGTGCATACATTTGCAATGAATGGACTGTGAAACATGGCAGTGGCCCATGATAGCATCATTGCTGAAAGAGTGTTTCAGTGGCACTATGCTAATAAACATCGGCATGAAGAGCCCGATATCAAACAAGGAGACTTTGTCTACTTGTCCACAAAAAACCTTGCGCTACCAAAAGGGCACGCAAGTAAACTATTGCCTAAATTTGTAGGACCGTACAAGGTCCTACAAGCCTATTGTTAGGAAACCACCCCATTATCTAATAAACTTTCATTTTTATTTTATTATGTCGAATTATGCTACATGATGCCAAATGATGCTACATTTTGATAGCGTGAGAATTTTATTTTGCACACATCAAAATGTATGCGCATGTACGAGTGCGTCGGTAACAACAATGTACAATATATGTAACATAGTATATAAACCCTAAATATATGCCTAGGGGACCCCAGTTGTGTTCTCTTAGGTATTCCACCTACACTTTTGGTGTGAAAGGCCTATCTCAACAAACTCATCTATTAATAACCCCTCACATCAAAACCATCAATTCCCCCATCACAAGCGCGGATCCCACCCCCTTCTTGTAGAGAGAACCCGCACGGTCTTAGCTAGCAGATAGTGGGTGTCGCCCTAACAGAAGAACACAACTTCCCATATCAGTGTGCCTTCTCTTACTTGCACATACGTCATTGTTTCACCGTGCCACATCTGATTACTCATCCTTTTGGCACGAGCCAGAAGTACTTGTATATATGTAATCTACCTTTTCTTTTGTAAGCTGATGCCAGGCCTCGCCTTACATTGCGACTGCCAGTGATCGAGAGGCAGCGCTCGTCATTAGGACAGCTGCAACCAGACAACTGATTGGATCTGGTTTAGTTACAATTTACATCACTCTATTCGGACAACTATTTTAGTTACAAGCCGAATTCAGTGTTATCTCCGAGATCAGGCACTGTTGGAAGGGTTATTGATCCGAAGTGTCAAAATAGGCGCCCAACAAACAACAAACCATTGACAAACCTCGACAAACCTTATCACGTGACCCGTAGACGTTTGGAGAGGTCTCGAAGAAAAAATTTTGAATTTGTTGAAGAAGTGATTCATCACAGATTCTACAATTATGTCCGAACCTTCAACTTCTAATCCCGGTCCTAATCCTGTTCCCATACCAGCACTAGAGGCAAAAATTGATGTGCTCACAGCGCAAATGTCGCAATTAGTGTCAGTATTGGCAGCATCACAGCCCAGACAAGCAGAAGTACAGCCAGAGACGACAGGAGAAAGAGATGATGAGATGGAGGAGATGGTGGAGTGGATATCGCAGGAGGATGAGATGGTGGAGAAATCCAGAAATGGAAAAGCGCGCTTACCTAAGTATGCACCCCTGCAAATCTTTGACGGTACCATGGAGAATACAAAATCCTTCATCAGTTCTATAGTATTGTACATCCATGGGAGGAAGCCAGAGTTTCATACAGCCAAGTCTAGGATTATGTTTGCTCTCTCATACATTCAGGGGGGGAAAGCACAGTTCTGGAGAAACGAGGCTATTGATCAAATTGCTGCAGGAAATAAACCATTTGCAACCTTCAAGGAATTTCTGGAGAGATTGGAGGCACAGTTTGGACACCCTAATCCAAAGGCGACAGCCAATGCTAAATTAAAGACCATGCGCCAAGGTTCCTTAACGGCAGATGAATTTATTTTGCAGTTCAAAGCAGAAGCTTCGCAAATGGACATGGGAGAAGCCACGTTGGTAGAGTTTTGAAAGCAGGATTAAATCCCTCTTTATTCAAGTCTATCTACCGACTACCTTCTATGCCAGAGAAGTTGGATGAGTGGTATAATTGGGCAATGCACCTTGACCGGCAATATCGGCAGGAACAGGTGGAGTCAAAGTTGATGTATGGAAGTAGTAAATTTGGAAAGTCATCAGGAGGAAAGTCCGAGAAAGGAAAGGTGCCTCAGGTGCAAGCTCCGAGGGCACAGCCACCGGCCATGGCAGTGACACCTATAGTTACGGAGTCAGCAGCACCAGCAGAGGCAATGGAGGTTGATCAAGTGGGGAGATGAGCCCCACTTAAATGTTTTAACTGTGGGCAGTTAGGACACATTTCTAAGAATTGTAAGCAGAAAAGAAAGATCAGGGGAGCTATATTTGAGGAAGTGAAGCAGGAGGAAGGCAGGCAGGAGAATTTTGTGGAAGAGTCCCAGTGAAGGTTTCCCCATTGGTGACCCAGAATTGTTACAATGTATTAGTATCCAAGGAAACCCAGAGCAAATCAGAAAAGGAAATCGAGGAGGAGTACAACTGTTGCGAATCACATGACAAAGAAAATTGTCACATGTCATTTCCGAAAACCCCTAAATTCTTTATTCGCTCTGCATGAATAGAACCCGAAATTACCTTGACTGTGGGACTGAAGACAGTGGACACGCATGCAGCTATTGATGTGGAAGCATTGCTTGACAGTGGTGCTACAGGATTATTTATTAATTGATCCTTAATTACTGGAAATGGTATTAACACATGCAAGCTGGCACAACCTATAATGGTGTACAATATTGACGGAACAGTCAATCGTGGAGGAACTATCAAGGAGGAGGTGACTATGGTACTAAAGTATCAGGAGCATCAGGAGCGAGCCGTATTCGAAGTGTGCGATCTGGGGAAAACCAATCTAATAATAGGATGTCCATGGTTATGGAAGCATAATCCCAAAATTGATTGGAAAACTGGGAAAGTACAAATGACTCGTTGTCCTAAGGAATGTAATGTGTATGGGAGGAAGATGAAGAAAGAAAAAAGGAAAAAGAAAGAGAAAGAACATCCAAGAAAGTATTCTGTTACGATGGAGGAAGTGGAGGATGAGGAAATGCCAAATGGGGAAGTTCCAATCATGATCGAGAAAGAAGAGCAGAAGCAAACCTTTAGAGCAGTTCGTGTAAAACAGTCGTGGGACAAGAATATCATGAAGGTGGAGAAGCCAGTGGAGGAATGGGTGCCAAAAGTGTATCATGAACATTTGTCAGTGTTCCAAAAGAAGGAGTCTGAGCGAATGCTGGTGCGGAAGCCATGGGATCATGCGATTGAGATGAAGCCTGGGTTTGTGCCGAAGAAGTCAAAGGTATATCTGTTATCTCCGATAGAACAAGAAGAAGTGGATGCATTCCTGAAGGAGCAATTGCGCAAAGGATACATATGACCTTCGAAATCACCGCAGACGTCACCAATATTCTTTGTGCCCAAAAAAGACCAAAGAAAGAGGATGTGTACCGATTATAGGTATCTGAATGAGTGGACAGTGAAGAACGTGTACCCCCTGCCATTGATCTCAGAAATAATTGATAAGGTGGGAAAAGCCAAGGTCTTTACAAAATTGGATTTATGATGGGGATACAACAATGTATGAATAAAGAAAGGAGATGAGTGGAAGGCTGCATTTGCCACGCGTCGAGGATCCTTCGAGCCGCTTGTCATGTTTTTTGGGATGACTAATAGTCCCCCGACCTTTCAAAATATGATGAATGACATTTTCAAGGATGTAATAGACAAAGGCATGGTAATAATATTTATTGATGACATTCTGATATTCATGGAGGATGAAGAAAATCATGAGGCGATAGTGCAGGAGGTGTTACAGAGGTTGGCAGAGAATGATCTATTTTTGAAACCAGAGAAGTGTGTGTTTGGGGCAAGCGAGATCGAGTTCCTAGGATTATTGATTGGCCCTGACGGGATCAAAATGGATCCAATCAAGGTACAGGCGATCACAGATTGGCCTGCGCCCACCCGTGTCAAGGAGGTTCAAGCCTTCTTGGGACTCGCAAATTATTATCGTTGCTTTGTGCACAATTTTTCTAAAATTGCCACACCCTTACATAACCTTACGCGAAAGGGAGTAGTATGGAGGTGGGGAGAGCAGTGTTTGAGGAGTTGAAGAGGAAGTTTGTGGAGGGACCAATATTAGCCCCAGTAGATTTCACATGCCCTTTGCGAGTGGAATCTGATGCATCCGATTTTGCTACTGGAGCAGTATTATCAATGCTGTGCATACTTGTCAAAAGGGTTGAATGATGTGGAGAGGAATTATGATGTGCATGACAAAGAGATGTTGGGGATAATACGAGCATTGGAGGCATGGAGGCATTATTTGGAGGGATGTACGCATCAGATTGAGATCTGGACAGATCATCAAAATCTGCAATACTTCATGTCTGCTAAAAAGCTTAATCGCTGGCAAGCATGTTGGGCACTATTCCTATCATGTTTCAATTTTCACTTGGTCCACAAAGTGGGAAGCTTAATGAGGAAAGCAGATGCATTATCCAGACGTATTGATCATAAAAGGGGGGTGGAGGAGGACAATAAAAATGTTACCTTACTCAAACCCGAATACTTTCGCATTTGTGCTATGTGTCAAGGGCATCTATTAATAGATAGCTCGGAAACAGAAATGTTGTCTAAAATTAGACAATGTTCGGAAATGGACGATGAAGTAGTGGAAGCCGTGAAAGCTCTGAAGGGAGAGAAGAAAGGTAATATCAAAGGAGACAAATGGGCTGAGGAACAAGGGTTGGTGTTGTTTCGAGGAAAAGTGTATGTACCGAAGGATCAGGATTTGCAAAGGGAGATCGTCCGGTTACATCACAATATGCTGATTGCTGGACACCCAGGAAGATGGAAGACATTGGAATTAGTAATGAGAAATTATTGGTGGCCCAGAATTTTGAAGTATGTGTTGGGGTATGTGGATGGATGTGATACGTGCATGAGGGGGAAGAAATTTCCAGAGAAACCTGCAGGAAAATTAATGCCGAACCCTATACCTAAAGCACCATGGCGAGATATATCTGTGGATTTTATTACCAGATTACCCGAGGCTCAAGGGTACAATGCAATATTCATAGTATGCGACCGCTTTACAAAGGAGGTCCATATTATTCCTACTACTACAGAAACCTCATCATTGGGCTTGGCGTGCCTCTATCTAAATCAGGTATGGCGGTTACATGGGTTACCCGATACCATTATCTCTGATCGCAGACCACAATTTGCTTCCGCGTTTATGCAAGAACTAAACAACATATTGGGAATTCAAACTAAATTATCTACGGCATATCACCCGCAGACTGATGGGCAGACAGAGAGAATGAATCAGGAGTTGGAGCAGTACCTACATATGTTTGTCAACTACTGACAAACTGACTGGCCTGAATGGTTGGCAATTGCCGAATTTTCCCACAATAACAAATTCCATTCGGCTACTCGTATGTCACCCTTTTTCATGAATTATGGATATCATCCTCGCATGGGAGTAGAACCCAGAAGGGAAGTCAAAGTACAGTCAGTAGAAGATTATGCAAAAGGTACAAGAGGAAGCAGAGGCGGCATTGAAGAAAGCACGTGATGACATGATGCGACATGCGGATTGTACTCAAGCACGCACTCCAGAGTACAAAGTTGGTGACTTGGTATGGCTAAGTACCAAGGACCTGAATATTCCATGACCTTCAAAGAAACTTATGGAGAAACAAGTTGGCCCATATGCAATCTCTAAAGTGATCTCACCTAATGCGGTAGTGCTAAAATTACCCTGATCATTTAAGATTGATCCCAAGATTAACGTATCCCGCCTACGCCCTTACCGTCCGCCCACTATTCCTGGCCAACAAACTACTCCACAACCTCCGATAATAGTAGAAGGTGCTCCAGAATACATAGTTGAAGAAATTCTAGACTCACATCTTCGACGGAACAAATTGGAGTTCTTAATAAAGTGGAAAAACTATACCGACGAAAATAATTCATGGGAACCCAAAGAGAATTGTAAGTGAGCGCATAACGTGATCACCCAATTCTTTAAACATAATCCGAATGCTCCGCGTCGCATTGCAAGAATGGTGTATGAGGGGATGAAATTCCGGCCTTACCAAAATTTCACAGAGGGGACAAACATAATATTTTCTCGCCTGGAAGTCGAGGCATAAAAGGGGGGTAATGTTAGAAAACCACCCCATTACCTAATAAACTTTCATTTTTATTTTATTATGTCGAATTACGCTACATGATGCCAAATGATGCTACATTTTGATAGCATGAGAATTTTATTTCGCATGCATCAAAATGTACGTGCATGTACGAGTGCATCGGTAACAACAATGTACAATATATGTAACATAGTATATAAACCCTAAATATATGCCTAGGGGACCCCAGTTGTGTTCTCTTAGGTATTCCACCTATGCTTTTGGTGTGAAAGGCCTATCTCAACAAACTCATCTATTAATAACCCCTCGCATCAAAACCATCAATTCCCCCATCACGAGCGTGGATCCCGCCCCCTTCTTGTAGAGAGAACCTGCATGGTCTTAGCTAGCAGATAGTGGGTGTCGCCCTAACACCTATCCTGAGATGTCCAACTATGAGTTGGACCTTCCAAAAGAACTTAAACACCGGCGTTTACACCAGCATTTCCATGTCAGCCTATTGAGACCCCACCATCCCAACGATGACACCATGTTTCCTAACAGGCATTACCCAGATGCATATGACTTTGGTGCACCTGATGACACTGAATGGTACGTCGAAGAAATTATGGCCCACAAGTGGTGTGGCCGTGATGTCCAATTTGAGGTTAAGTGGAGTCTGGGTGACACCACTTGGGAACCATTGGCGAACTGCAATGACCTTGCAGCTCTTGATGCTTACTTGGCGCTTATGGGTGCCAAGGATTGGCAGGGTCTGCCAAGATGCGCAGTGCCAGCTGCACATCAACGTACTTAAAGCTTTAGTGAATTCTAAGTCACGTCGGCCATCTACGTGTTTTCAATCTCTGCTGCTATATAGTACAGTGAAATTCCAATTTTTTTTCTTCCTCATCTCTTGGTCTATACCATGGCGAGTTTACCACCAGACGAAGATGACCCCATGGGGGACAAAAACAAGCAATCTTGCCGTACACGTGAGACCAACCCAAGTGGCCAGTCTCAAAGGGGGAAGGAGAAGCAGTAACCTCACTCAGATCCACTGCTCACCAAGCCCTGGCGAGATAGAAGAAGTCATCCATTCTAGCAGATGTTCTGCTAGAGAAGACCAAAACTGATGAGATGGTGTTGGCGCCAGTTCCTCCACCAACGAAGGCTGGAGAATCAATGGTGAGGGCATTGTCCTTCACCGAGGCACTTGCAATATTTGCAAGAGCTATGCTTTACACGTGTATGACCATGTGTATGACCATGATAAACAATATTTCGACACGAGGGATCATCGAGATGCCAACATTAACTCTGGCATCTTAGCCAGAGTTGAACACGCATATGATGAATATGAGAAAGACATCGACGCCCTCCAGGAAACCATCTGGAACCTGGAGAGTGAAAATAAGCACCTGAAAGAGGAGCTTGAGGGCCAATCCTCCAAACAATCTTGTACTCGTGAGCCATCCCCTTACCCTGAGAGGCCTCAGGGTAACTCCTATGCAAAAGCCATTTCCCGGCCTGCTCCACCTTCTGCTCCCCACCCTGTCATTCTTGATGAGGATGTTAACATGAACAAGGTCTACCCACCTCTTCCCAACCTTCCTCCACCAAGGTATATTTCCTCAATGCCTGACACTCCCAGGATGGCGAACTGGTGAGCGGCTCCCAAGCCACATGGCCTAGTCCCAACCTCCATTCCTCAGAACACTGAGGAATTTGACACTTGGTCCCAGTTGGCCCATACCTCTGGGAATTACCCCATGCTAGAATGAATGCATGAGTATATGCACTTCGTTAATGACACTCCCACAGGGGCTCAAACACCCCTGATGAGCTATGCCCTTGCCCACTGGAGATTACCCGGTTGGCTCCCCATTGAGATGCAGTTGGCGTGTGGATTGCGCTGACTCAACAATCCAAATTGCCTGGAGCAACCCTCACTCCTGGACTCCGCAGAAACGTGGGCACAGTTCATGCACTGACATCTGTACCAGTGGAGACACCACCCTGGTACCATGTTAGACAAACAGAGGGTCTCGCTCCCTCATGTCAGGGGGCAACTCCTGCTTCATCAACAGATTCCTTCAGGGCTATCCCCTGAAATCCTCTTGTTGCTTTGTATTGCTGAGGTACTTGCTATGCCAGGCTTGTACCGATGGATTTGAGAGCAGGAATGCCTCGCTCTGCCCCCCATACACCATCGGCAACCTATGCTGATTACCAACCATCAAGTCTCCTTAGAGGATGTCATAAGACATGTCGCCTCTATGGGAGTCTCGGATGAGGAAGTCCGAGAAGGATATCACTACGCTGTCAGCTGGCTTACAGCGATGGCCACTGCCAACTCCTCCCATTCGGAAGAGTCTACTATCGCTGCAGACATTGTGCAACATCTGCAGCAACTTCCCAACTCTCTTTCAGAGGATGCCCCTCTGATGACTGAACCCCAGTGGTGGATTGCCAGGACTAACGACGTGGCTCTTTGGGAGCCATGAAGGAAAAGGAAACGAGATGCTACCATCCCCACCAGGAGTGGAGCTCCTCCTCATTCAGGGCAACCCCGCCCTGGATTCTTGACTTCCACTGCTCCATCCTCTGGATTCTCCAGTGAACTCTCCACTTCCATGCATGCGAGCTTTCCTTGCATGGATGACCCCAACCAGGGTTGGTTCAGTGAAGTCCCCCTCATCAGGAAGGTGACTCAAGGTGAGAAGGAGGGAATGGTGTATTGCTGCCAGAATACCCCCTAACGGGCCCAAGGTGCCCTTTAGATCCAAACCCATTGTCATGACTACCAAGCCGCAAAAGACTAGAGACTCAGATGACAACAGTGACACCACCGACTCTGTCTCTGACTCTGATGGTGAAACACTCACTGTTGAGAAAACACACTTTCCTTCTGTCCCTTTTGATGAAGGGCAGATGACTGATGCCACTCTGGGGAATTCCCCAGAGACACCTATCTCCCAACTGCACTCGTCGGTTTCCAACCATGAGAGCCAACTTCTCTCCTCGGTGCCCGACCATGAGCACGAGATACCTGTTACCCCTGAGGAGGTCCGCCTTCTGATGGTGGATCTCAATATCCCTGAATCCTCAGTAACCCATGATGAGTCCCACATATCCTCGTTGGATCTCCATGAGACCCATAACCCCGACGACCCTCTCAAATGAGGTCATCGCATTTTTTTATAAACCAATCTGACTGCGTCATCACACCCTGATGATACCCATATATTCGACGATACTCTTTGAGGTCGTTTTCTTACTCAAAACATTATGCTTCTCCCCTGGACGAAGCCTAAGGGGGAGGGTGTGGTGACCTGGGGCTTGACCCACATTTGTACATATTATAATTACTTGCTATTGGCCTGACTGGTCCCTATATAGGGACCTGTCCTCAATTTAGATAATCATCTTTTTTACCACTACCATTACACGAAATATATACATTATTTGTGTTCTTTTGGTGTGTGATATAAGGAGATCCCTCTCGACTTACTACACTGTGATATTGATCAAAACACTATAGTCCTCTGCTACATCTCTAGCAATATGATTTCCTTTTCCTTTACCTTGTTTCTGGATCTTGATTGATAAACCTTTATGAATTGTCATACCATCAATTAGAGATGCAGCTGATCCACTAGGAGCTAAAAAGCAAATACTATGTTGATAACCATATATCTTCATGATTTGTTGAACAGCATTTACAACATGTGTCTTTCTGGTGCCACCTGGTCCAGATAATAACATTCGCATATATGGCTTGAAGTTTGCCTCTGTTGGCTTGTTGACATCTTTCTCTTGGTCTTCAACATATTTAAAAAATTCTCCAGCTATAATTTTAAAAGCAATTACTTGCTTTGCATTTAAGGTTTCTTTAGCTATTATACTTTCTAACAGCTGGTCTCTAGATTGTATAGGTGATGCCAGTCCAAAAAAAACCTCAGAATTTGGTATAGCACTCTTTAGCATGTGACTTTGATCAGTAACAATATTATCACCATTTTCAGTACTTGGAACAGCTGCATCAACATCCATTTGGTTGCTTACATCTAACACATTGTGTCATATTTTTTAAGGATCTTTTCTTGTTCAGCAATTTCAGCTTTCCATACCTTCATTTGATGTGGTGTGACTTTGGGCAACAAATTATCATCAAATGTCATGTCAGTTGATAAAGCCTTTCTGTGAATGTTCAGTTTCTCAAGCCACTTTGATTGTATTAATTTTAGCAACTCACAATTCACATAAAGGTCCTTTTTAGATAAATTATGGTCTTGGACATTGAGCTCAGTTAAGTCATCATCAAGATTGTTTGATATAGATTTAGTAAGTGCTTGTGATTCACATGTTAAAGCTTCATGTTTTCTTAATTGTTCTGCATCATGCTCATCTTCACATTCATGTATTGCTTCCCAGTTCTTCATAACTTGTCGTGCATAATCAGGAAAGTTATATGACAAGTATAAGTTTTCAATAGTAGTATCAGTTGATGCAATAAGTGGCATATCATTATGAAAAGGCTTGAAGTGACTTAGCATAAACAATTGATACTCTGATGCTGTGGGCTGGGGTATCGACATGCCAATCACTCCTGGAACTAGTGTGTGTTTAGTTATATGGTGTTTAACATTAGTATGCTCAACAATCTGATGACTATCATGCAATGGATGTGGAAATAGAAGATTATATCTACAATATGTTCCCAATCTTTTGTATGCATCATCTGAATCCTTTTTAATTTTTTTCTCTATTCTAAAGCAGTGTACAAATTCATAAAAAGATACATTATCAAGTTCATAAATGTAGTTGTCAATTTGTGTGTGCTTTAGCAGTGTACCATTCTTATTAACATGTATATGAATTGGCATAAATTCAACATCATCTGATTCTCCAACATTGCTTCATCATCTGCATCAATATCGCTGTCTGAACTGTGTATATTATGTACATCTAGATTTGTCATCTTCTGTTTGATATATAGCAATAACATCTTAGAAAGCATTGGCACTATTTTATGTGAGCCTGTTCTGTCTGCATGACCACGTATATAATGTGCAGCTTGCTGGGCATGAATCTGTTGCTGTTTTCCAAATTGAGATAAGCATTTGTGTAGAAGATTCTTTGCCTGATCTTTTGTGGACATATTGCTATGATTGGACTCAGTAGCACACAATACAGCTTTTGATAAAAGAGACAGTATTTCATAGGTTTTTAGATCTTTTTTTATAATGTAGTCAGTGATGTACGTAGAACATTGCAGCTTTAGCAGCTTTTCCAGATAATATAAATTTCAGGTCATGATTATGATGGCAATATACCAGTATAAAAGGATTATAGTAATTTACATTTGGATCTAAACACAATAAGTAAATTGAGTTTGTTTCCAAATCAAACCATGATGATTTGACAAACTCATGTGGAAACTGGAATTGGCAAGCGTTAGCATGTCCATATTTGTGGCATACATCACAATATGTATGTCGCTGTAAAGCTTCACCACACAATTTAACCTCATTGAGAAACAATAACTTCCAGTTATTCAGATCAAAGTCACTTCTTAAATGCATTGGTGGAGGCACATGTGGCAGGTGTTGTATTCGGGGTTCAAAATCTTTGTCCACAATAATATCAATGCTGGGTAAATCATGCTTGATTATTCCTTCCAAATATGTGAACAATTTTTTTTCAAATGCTGGATCAGATTTAAGTCATGCATGTAGATCTGTAGGGTTTAGTGCACCTACAAGCCATATCAAAAAATGTCCATGCAAACCACCTCTTTCTGTACATTCAGTGGTACCATAAAAAGCTTGTAGGTGACCTAATATTCCACCATGTGTACTGGACTGACCTAAATCAAAGTTCCAACCAAATAAATGTTCAAATAAAATGGATAGAAAATTCAAAAAAATCAGCAACTGCAACTGGATCTTTGGCTAGTCACAAGGCTCGCTCTGTACTAGAGACAAGAACAGGAAATCTGTCATTCAAATTTACAGATAGATCACCACACATCAATTGAATATAGGACTATGTGCAGCATTTGGATTGGCAGTAAAATACAAAGAAGGAATACTGAAAAAACCAGCATAATTGCATATAGTATTTCTACTGGAAATTTTTGAAGCTTGTGAGCCAGGAATTTTTGCAGCAATTGTATTGACTTGTTTTAGAAGATCCATGACATTTTTTTGTTCATTACTCAATTCAGCCATTTTACCTTCCTTTTCCAAATGATTTGCAACAGTTGTAAGAGTATCAGGTGATATAGCCACTAGTTTGTCAGCAACTGAATCAAAATGAGAACTTTTTACTGTATGTTTGAAGATGAGCCATTCTACATTCAATAATCATACTACAAATATAAATGAATGATAATATCTGAAAGAAAGGTCAGACAGAGATATACAGTAATTAGCTTGCTGCTGAAATGATATAGGTACAGGCCGAGTTGGATCTTCAAAGCCACCTATGCCAAAAGGAAACAGTGTTGGATACATTCCTAGTAACAGACTGGGATTGTTGTATTCTAATACAGCTGAAGCACCATAATGAATAACTGTCAGGAACCATTCCTTGCCCAATCGGAACCCACACCCATCCGACCCTTTTCCACACGTTGAACTGACATTCATCTACTCCTCCCACTTTTGTTCCTGGCTGGCTTGCACTGCCCACACTGCTGTGCACCAGGCCACCTTGTACAGCACCCATGGCTGCCTTCCCAAGGCTGCCATCTCTTTTGCAAATTTGACTATGGATTCCTGTGTGGCTCCCGCTAGGCAATTTAACTATGCAGTCGAGACACTGCCACAGTCTTTGTTTCTGTTCTGCCTTTATTCTGGACTACAGTATTTAAGCTTAGTTAGTTTCACCTTGTATTCCTCAGTTCATATATTGACATAGACTCAACTTTAAACCTGCCAATCTAAATCTCCTTCTACTCCTACCTCAGTCCTCTAAGAGTCTGAACTCCATTCAACTCGACCTCTAGTCTCCCTCTGAAGTTCTAATCTTATCTGAACTCAACCCAAGTCCCTCCATACTCCTCCCTGCATTTACCTGCACCTCCCCGCTTCTACCTCCAAACCTTCATCTTGAAATTAGGACACCAGATGAGGTGAAGGATGCAGCTTCTTACAAGCTGAAGCCAAGTCCTTTCCGTTTCCCCTTCTGCAGAATCTGCCATGACCTGACAACTTTCCACTATCAACACCCGCAGGGTCCAATCGGATTCTGATGTACCTTCTAGGATCAGTTCTTAACAGTATATATGAACTCACACTTCACTCGTCTCATCCCTCTCTATGACCCCTACTGAGACCTGCCAGCACACAACAAGAAATTCCCAATGCGCCGGTACTATTCCTGGGATCTCTACAATTCAGCAATCCATCCTTCCCAACCCTCAACCCGCCACTACTTTCGGAGTGTCTTCCAGACCCTCAAACATCTTCTGATAAATCGGCTCAGGAGCCCCTTCAATCAGTGCCAATCTCATGTCCACCCATGCCCTGCAACCTTCCGCCAACCTGGACGGTTTTTGATCAAGAACTCTTCTTGAGTACGTAGGGGGCATCAACCAGCCTGAACACTTCAGGTTGGAAGATCCTGGTCTAGAGGATGGACCCCCCAGTGGACCCGATGACCCTAGTGGTCCTGACGGCCCTAGAGGTGACCCCGATCCCAATGATCCAGATGATCAACCTCCCACAGTGGAAAACTCTGATCCAGGGGATAGGTTCATAGATGTCCTTTACAACCTCTCAGAGAGTATCTGCACTCTTCGTCAGAATAATGCACCCAAAACCAAGAAAATCAAAGTTCACAACCCTGACACTTTCAACGGCGCCAATCCAAAGAAACTTAGAGACTTCCTAGTCTCCTGCAATCTTCATTTCCACGACTGTCCACACATATTTTCCTCTGATGAGAAAAAGATCATATTTATCCTTTCTTATCTTAAGGGATCAGCTCTCAGTTGGTTTGAGCCTGGTCTTAATGACCTGACAGATTCCACACACTGGATGTGGGACTATGAAGCTTTCCTCGCCGAGCTGGAAAGCAACTTTGGCCCACATGACCCAGTCAGAGACACGGAAAAAGCTCTCTCTGACTTAGCAATGAGGAAAGGTGGTCAAATCACAAAGTATAATGTTGACTTCTGGGAGTTAGCTTCTAGGGTCAATTGGAATGAAGCAGCCCTTTGTGACCACTATTTCCATGGTCTTCTGCTCTGACTTCACATAGAAGTTCTCCAGGGTAGTAAACCCAATACTCTTGCAGAACTGCACTTGAAAGTGCAGGACAGTGACAACATCTACTGGATGCAAGAAGATGAATCCTGTTTTGAAACAAAGAATTCCAGTAATGTCACTAACTCTAGTCGAAAGGACACTTCCAAGAGTCCTTCCCCATTGACAAACCAAACCTCTTCAAACTCCGCCTGTGGTAACACCTCCAACCAGCAGTCTTCCATGACAAAGAACACTCCCCAGGACAAGCCCAAGTCATCCATCTCTGATAAGTTGGGGAAGAATGGCAAGCTTACTGGGGCAGAACGAGAACGTCGCATGAGAGAATGACTTTGTCTCTACTGCAGTGAGGAAGGGCACGTAGCAGGAAACTGCCCAAAATCCAAAGCTGCAAAAGCCTGTGCATCTGCTGTTGTTCCCAACACTACAGACTCAGAAAAATAGTCTGCAACCCTCAGGAAACAGCCATTGGGGCTGGGGGTTGCATTGACCTTACCCATTTGGCTGCCTATGTTCATCTCAATGTGTCTGCTCTTTCCAACCCTGACTCCCTAACCATTTTTTTAACCCTTCCCGACTCTTCTGCCCCTTTCCAAACCCTTATCAACTCTGGCTCCTCCTACTGCTTCCTTGACTCCTCTTTCATGTTGGATAACCAACTCAGCATGGAATCCATTAACCCGATCGGTCTATGACTCTTTGATGGATCTTGCAACTCCACCATAACTCAGGTTGTCAAACTTCCAGTCACCTTCCCTGCCGGTGAAGTGTTCAATTTGTCATTCTATGTAACCTCGCTCGACTCTTCCTGTTCCACCGTACTCGGTCATAACTGGCTGAAGCAATACAATCCATTGATTGACTGGTCTTCAAGCCAACTTGCTTTCCACTCTGCAGATCATAGAGGTCCAGCACCCCCAATGTCACCTTTGTCCCTGAACCTTCCAGTAGAAATCCTCGAATCCTCCACACTTTCCGAACCCCCCATTTCTCCTAAGTTTACACCTCCCAACATCTCTTTCATCAACGCTGCCACTTATGCACATGCTAGCAAACTTCCTGGGGCAGTAGCTTTTCAGATGACCTTCACTCCAGAAGGGTTATCCACCTGCTCCGCCCAACCCACTAACTCATCTGACATTTCCAATATTGCGCCTGAGTATCACAAATTTGCTTGTCTTTAATAAGACTAAAATGGATACCCTTCCTCCACATCGGTCTTACGACCTCAAGATAGAGACAGAAGACAGTGCCCCTCCACCTCCAGGCCACATATATTCTCTCTCCCCCTCTGAATTAGAAGCCTTACAAGTCTTTATTGACAAAAACATCCACTCAGGCTTCATCTGCCTGTCCAAGTCCCTGCACAGTGCTCCAATTCTCTTCGTCAAGAAGAAGGACAGTAGTCTCCAACTTTGCGTCAACTACTGAGGCCTCAACCGTCTCACAAAGAAGGACCACTACCCACTCCCACTCATTTCTGACCTCCTCAACCCCCCCCCCCCCAAAAGAAAATCCCATTTATTCACCAAGATAGACTTGCAGCATGCTTATCACCTAGTCCACATCACGGATGGTGACGAGTGGAAAACCACTTTCTGCACCTGCTATGGATACTTCGAGTGGTTGGTGGTTCCCTTTGGACTCACTAATGCACCCACAGCTTTCCAGTGGTTTATGAACAACATCTTCAGCAACATGCTGGATGTTTGTGTCATCGTGTACCTCAATGACATCCTAATCTACTCCAATGACAAGTCCCAGCATGGGGCTCACATCAAAGAAGTCCTCTGCCGCCTCTGGAAGAATGGACTTTACACTTCACCACAGAAATGTGAGTTCCACAAAGACACCGTTGAATATCTAGGTTTCATCCTTTCACCAGATGTCAGAGGACAAAGTCAAAACCATGCTCGACTGGCCTGAGCCTAGGAAAGTCAAGGATATACAATCCTTCTTAGGCTTCTGCAACTTTTACCACTGTTTCATCAACAGCTACTCCGACATTGTCATTCCACTCACCCACTTAACGCGGAAATCCGCACCCTGGGACTTCAACAAGAAGTGCCATGACACTTTTGAAAAGCTCAAACAAAAATTCACTCATGCCCCCGTCTTAACTCAATGGGTACCCAACTCACAAATGGTACTCGAAACCGATGCCTCCGACTACGCCCTAGCAGCTATCCTTTTGGTTTACACTGCGGATGGAGAAATCCATCTGGTCGCTTTTCATTCCCACTCCTTTAATCCTGCTGAACTAAATTATGACACCCATGATAAGGAACTCTTGGCCATTTTTGAAGCCTTCAAACACTGGCAGCAGTATTTGAGGGTTCCACAAACCCAGTTGATGTGGTCACTGACCACAAAAATCTTGAGTACTTCAGCACTACTAAGTTGCTCACCTGCTGCCAGGCCCATTGGTCTGAATACCTTTCCCAGTTCAATCTCGTCATCCACTTCTGCCCCGGAAAATTAGGGGCCAAGCTAGATGCACTCACAAGACATTGGGACATCTACTGCAAAGGGGGAAATAGCGACTTCACCTCCGTAAACCCGACCAATGTCCAACCTGTGTTCACACAGGAACAACTCACCTCCTCCCTCTGCACCACCTATCTCACCACACCCGTCATCTGACAAGCTGTAATCATGGATGTTGAGAAACTCCATAATGACATCTGCACCTCTCTACCCCTTGACCCGCTCTCATCTGCTCATCTCCTGACACCTGTTGACCCCAACTGGACTATAGACGAGGCAGGTCTTCTCCGCCACATTGACCAGATTTATGTTCCGGACATTGCAGACCTCTGCCTCAAGGTCCTTCAATACAAACATGATCATATCCTCTCTGGCCACTTTGGACAAAACAAAACCCAGCAGCTTGTCCATCAGGAATATGTCTGGCCAAACCTCTGCACCTTTGTGCAGGAATTCTGCAAATCCTGTACCACTTGCAAACGATCCAAATTGCCTTGACACAAGCCCTACGGGTTCCTAAAGCAACTTCCAGTTCTGGAATGACCTTGGAACTCAATCTCCATGGATTTCATTGAACAACTACCTGACTCCAACAGCCACACAGTGATCCTGGTCATCGTTGACCGCCTCACCAAACAAGGCATCTTCATCCCAACTGTCAACAAAATCACAGCCCAAGAATTAGCCAACCTGTTTGTCCTCCACGTCTTCTCCAAGCATGGTGTCCCATTGCACGTCTCTTGCGACCAGGGATCCAAGTTCATCTCCCATTTTTTCTGCTCCCTCGGAAAAGTGCTTGACATGTGGATCCACTTCACTTCTGGTTATCACCCGCAAGGTGATGGTCAGACGGAATGACTTAATCAGACCTTGGAGCAGTACCTCCGGATCTTCTGCAACTATCAGCAGGACAACTGGTCTCACCTCTTACCCTTGGGTGAATTTGCCTACAACAATGCTCCCTCCACCTCTACAGGTGTATCCCCTTTCTTTGCCAACAAGGGCTACCACCCAAACATTTCTGTTTTCCCTGAACGTGACTTAGCCTCACAGCATGCCCACGAGTTTGTCGTCAACTTAGACAATCTTCATCAGGAGCTTCAGAAACAGCTCGTGGCTGCTCAAGAGTGTTATCAAGGCCCTGTGGACAAACATCGGGCACCCACACCCAACTTCAACATTGGTGACTCTGCCTACGTCACTGCGGAAAATATCCACACCACTCATCCCTCCAAGAAACCTCCCAAAAAGAACCATGGTCCCTTCAAAATCATTGCCCGCCCGGGTACTCACTCAGTCACCCTGCGGCTTCCAGACCACATGCGGGCCATCCACCCTGTTTTCCATGTCTCCCAACTAGAAAAACACTTCCCAAACACAATTCCAAGTCGAGCACAACCTCCACCTCCTCTGATTACCATCAACGATGAACTCAAATATGAGATTGCCAAAGTCCTCGACTCCAAGGTTGACAACCGACATCACTGCAAGATTCTCTACCTCATCCGATGGGAAGGTTACCAGGGAACTGATGAAGAGACCTCCTGGCTACCTGTTACAGAACTTGACCATGCCCAAGAACTCCTTGCTGACTTTCACACCCACTACCCGCAGAAACCTGGTCCATTACCCACTTAAAATCTATTCACATTACTCATTCACTCAGTCGGAACTCAGAAACAAACTTTATTGCAAAAAAAAAAATTTTGGATCCAACCAGATCCCTACACTACCTCCGCTTCTCCCTCACCATCTTTGTCACCCTCTCCCCCAACCTTTCCCTCTTCTCCACCATTGTCCTTCTCTCCACCCTCACCCTCATCTCCACTCTCACTCTCCTCCTTGTCATCCGCCCACCTTTTCTCCAGATATCTCTGGAAGGCCACCCAGTCATCTCCAGATAAGGCATGACATGGGTATGGGTAAACCCATGATAATATGGTTATGAGTATGCATGGTTACAGGTACAGGTTGGAAGTTGCTGTACCCAGGCAATACCATACCCGTTTCCACGGTGTTATGGGTATGATGCGGGTATCTTTCATTCTTGTTTTTTCCTAACTAACTAATGTTTTTATTCAACTTTTGGGTTCTAATGGTGCTATAACCAGCCCAAACAATGTCTATCATTGTTTGGGCCCTAGGTATTTTTTTCTGTCTTTTGTTCTTACCACCCCCCCTCGCTTGCAAACACGAGGTGGGGTCATTCTCTGTTTGTTTCACTCAGGAGCGCTGCCACATCACCACTACCACCCCCTCTCACTCGCAAATGTGAGTTGGGGGTGGTTCTTCATCTGTTTCTCTCACAATGGCTGCCAAGTCATGACTACCACCCCCTCTTGCTCACAAACACAAGGTGGGGGTGTTTCTTAGTTTGCTAACTCATGATGGCCAGTACATCACTGCTACCACCCCCCCTCGCTCACAATTGTGAGTTGGGGGTGGTTCTTCATTGTATTTAGATATATTTAGAATTATAATAAATTATTAATGTCATACCCATGGGTTTCGACCAAAACCCCTCCATACCCACAGTAAAACTGCACCCGTAACCGTAACAGGTATGGTGTTCATGGGTACGGGTACACAAAATTATACCTGGGGGTTACCTGAGTCATGCCCTATCTCCAGACTTGCAGATCCCACGTCTTTCCCGCTGGGACTCTCACACTGCTTGCTCCACTTCTTTGTGACCCTCGTCGCTCTCCTCCCCAGCACTTTTGTCCTCCACCCACTCTGGGTCCAATGCATCCCGGATCTCCCCTATCAATTCCTGCACCACAGTTGCCACCTCAGCGAATCCCTTCCTCATCATCTTCATCATCTGCTGCATCATCTCCACATTCTCCCCGCTAATTCCCATCGACCCCGTCATTCCCGCCATTTTTGCTGCAGGGGCCTCCTGCCCCTCCCACACTACCTCTTCACACTTGTGTTTGACACACGTGCAGTTGTCGCACACGTGTCCCCTTGCACCCATCTTGAAACAAGCAATTTTCTGATATTTGCATCTAGGCCACTTATCAGTAAAAGAAGACTGAGAAGGAAAACAAGAATGCACCTTTTGCAGGGCAATGCTGCCTGCACCCACACCAGACCCTCTGACTCCTCTGACCCCACTCACGCCTTCGACTTGGTGACTTTCTTTTTCTTTGGGGACTTGCTCCCCTCAGCCTCATCCTCCAAACCTGCAGCTGCAGCTGCCTGCTTCTTCTCTGCTCTTTGTGCGGCCACTGCCTCCTTCTTCTGCACCTCTGCCTGGCACACCTCCTCCGCCTTTGCAGCCTCCTCTGCTGCCTTTTGCGCCTCCTGTGCCCTGCACTCCTCCTCCCTCACCGCTTCCTCCAGCTCCTTCATCTCCCGTTCCATCTGCTCTTTCAACACCTGCTCCCTCTGTTCATGTTGGGCCTTCATCGTGGCCAATTTGATCTGTGCAGAGACTGCTGGGGGGGGACATCTTTGATAGGTGATGGGGGTAGGAAAGAACGTGAAAAATTTTCAACCAACTACCACATTCAGAAATTCAACCAACTTCCTTATTTGGACTCAAACACTCACGTGCCTCATAGGCTCGGCACTAAGGGGGAAATACTGTCAGGAACCATTCCTTGCCCAATTGGAACCCACACCTGTCTGACCCTTTTCTGCACATCAAACTGACATTCATCTACTCCTCCCGCTTTCGTTCCCGGCCGCCTTGCACTGCCCACACTGCTGTGCACCAGGCCACCTTGTACAGCACCCATGGCTGCCTTCCCAAGGCTGCCATCTCTTTTGCAAATTTGACTACGGATTCCTGTGCGGCTCCCGCTAGGCAATTTAACTACGCAGTCAAGACACTGCCGCAGTCTTCATTTCTGTTCTGCCTTTATTCTGGACTACAGTATTTAAGCTTAGTTAGTTTTGCCTTGTATTCCTCAGTTCATATATTGACATAGACTCAACTTTAAACCTGCCAATCTAAATCTCCTTCTACTCCTACCTCAGTCCTCTAAGAGTCTGAACTCCATTCAACTCGACCTCTAGTCTCCCTCTGAAGTTCTAATCTCATCTGAACTTAACCCAAGTCCCTCTGTACTCCTCCCCACATTTACCTGCACTTCCCTGCTTCTACCTCCAAACCTTTGTCTTGAAATTAGGACACCAGACGAGGTGAAGGGCGCAGCTTCTTACAAGCTGAAGTCAAGTCCTTTCTGTTTCCCCTTCTGCAGAATCCACCACAACCCGACAACCTTCTGCTATCAACACCCACAGGGTCTGATTGGATTCCGATGTACCTTCTAGGATCAGTTCTTAACAATAACAAGATCAGGTCAGTCTGAAGGATTGTGTATGAGATTGCGCAATGCAGAGGAAGTAAAGGACCATCCTTGTAGCTTAACACTCTCAGGATCAGCCACACCCATCTTTTCTAAAAATATAACAGATTCAGCCTTGGCAACATGTTTTGCATATAAATTCAAAGCTGGATGATTATCCACACCTGCAGTTTCCAGATCAAAAGTTGATTTTACATCTAAATCTGTATCATGTAC
The DNA here is from genome assembly GCA_026075535.2 of Tricholoma matsutake. NCBI lineage: Eukaryota > Fungi > Basidiomycota > Agaricomycetes > Agaricales > Tricholomataceae > Tricholoma > Tricholoma matsutake. The sequence goes on along the minus strand of AP026543.1, from coordinate 5,345,837 downwards.
TACATGTTGTTCTAATCCAGGCAGAATATCATCATTAGGATACAAATCAGCATTGCGTGGATCAAGAGTAATATTAGCATACAAGGGATTTTTGGCTTCATATTTGAGCCAAACCAAAAAGTCCCATACTTTGCTTTTTCTAATGCAAAACATGTTTTTTAAACATTCATTCTTATACTTGCCAGGACCAATAAACACAACCAATAACATCTGGTTAACATGATCAGGAGTTCTAGGTAAAACAGATGCTGTTGAAATGACATTCATATCATGAGCACAAGTGTTACCATGAAATACATGACTCACAAGGCTGGATGGGATCCGAGGACTGATATAAACATGATACATGTGCAGTGCACCAGTAAACAGCACAGGTCATTTCTTCAATCCAAGTTAGATCTTTGAATTGATCTGGTAAATTTCCTCAGAATAAATTGTTAGCCAGAGCAAAACGAGGCATTTGATTCTTCTGGAGCTGTGTATGACAGTCCTTACAGAGGTGCAATATCAAATTGCTAAATTCAACTTTATCAGCCACAACAGACACAGTCAAACCCTTAACATCAAGCATAAGATGCTGCAAGTGCTGAGGTAAAGAGGCAAATGCCACAAGATACAAAGGATTCTTACATTGGAGAAGATGCAGATTGGGTGAGTTATAAACTTCATTGAAGTTTTGAAGTAACACATCTTCCATAACTGGCTGGTTTGACCTGCTGCAGCAAGCACAAGTCTTGAACATGGACAAATTTGTGGCATTGCGATATGACCATAAACAGTCATAGATTACTTCATCATCAGGCAATGTAGGCCAGTTGTCAACAATGTTGTTAGTATTTTTAGTGTTTGCTTCAAGACGATTGTGGAGCTCTTTTGCACAACTGGTTTTTGAGTTTTCATTTCGACGTATGTTTCGACATACATTTGCAGGCTTGGTAAATGCAGAAACAATAACAGGACTATATTCTAGATTCAACAAGTATATCACTGCATCCCTGAAGGAGAAAGAAGCAGGTACTTGAAAATGAGGCTCAAAACATCTAATGTATTCAATAATAAGAGTCAAAGTGCAAGGCAACAAGTTCTTGCATCTGTCTCTGAAACTTTGTACTATAGCTGCAGCATAAGAAGCATGTGAATTCTGAAACAATGGCCGGTGTGACACATGTATTCGATTCAAAACAGATTTCAGAGAAGAGTTAGAAAGTGTCTTTGGCAAAGGATTGGGATTGCTATTTGTCAATGACAGCAATTGTACTTCTAGTTCAGATTTATATGGAGCAGTAGAAGTTGAACAGCAGCTGTGAGGCACATTTTCAGGAATCAACAAAGCATTAATGACTGTGTTACCAAATTGCTTCCTAAAGATCAAGTAGTGCAACTCAGAAATGGGTGAACCTGCAGACACAGTTTCACCAAGGGAGTTGTCAGAGATCAACTGTGCTCTAGATCTTATCATGCATTTATTTCTACAACTTAAGAATTTTTGGAATATCTTAGAGCTCATTTCAGATTTGTTTAAACTAGAATAGGGAATGCCAAGAGACTTTAGGCAGGAAACCAGTTCATGTTTTGCCAGTTGCAAAAGAGAGGCTAGGTAATGATTCTTCTGGTAATAGAACCAAACAGGATTATCCAGGGCAGAGGACAAGAGATCAAAGTTTTCCAACAAACTCCAAGGGTGGAAAAGGTTTGCAGAGATGTCCAAACCACAAAGTCTGATTGTAGACCTATGAGCCAGATTGCACACAATAAACTCATTGCATGAGAAGTATGTCATAAATGGCACATTTTCAGCAGATACTGCAGAGAAAACAGCAGAAAGCCAGTCACATACAGAATCAGAAGAGTGAAAGAACTCAGAATACAAGTCAGGATGATAGAGGGCATCAATAGCAGGAATGACATCCTCAGGAGGGACATAGGGATAGCAGCATACAAGCTTGGTAAGAGGGAAAAAGCACTCGAGTGGTAGTTCACCCATAATTTTAGAGGTAGTTCTCATGGTAGTTTACTTTTACAGAGTGGTAGTTCACTTTTACCAGTATGGTAGTTAATCCTCACAGTATGGTAGTTCAGGTTTAAGAGGTAATTCATGAGGAAATGTACAGGAGAATGTGACAGCTTATGACAGATGGCAATCAGCAAGTAACGGTGAAAAGGTCAGTGCTTAGAGCAGATGCAATTAATGATGTGCAATACGGCACTCAACACAGACAAATATGGTCACGTGAAAAACTGAATGGTGTTTGCAGGTAAGACTGACACATTTCTCTTCAACAAAACCCTCCTCTTACTTACATAAGAGAGTTGGGGATTCAGAACATAACCTCCACACAGATGAACCATGTAGGCTCAAAGGATACTGCAAATGAAATGTACCACCCACTTTTGGTGACCCACAAAAATATGGTGCATCAGACAGTCACATTTATATTAACTCAATTATATGAAACAAAGGTATACAATGGAGGAGATCTCTTGAAGCACCTCAACATGATGAAGTCCCTACATGACAGAATTAACTGATTCCCAAATTCAGAATTCCATGTTTTGGATATGTGATTCAAGTCCACTGTTTCAGTGTCCTTACCCCCCAGTTGGCAGACCTTCATGAACCCATATAATGGGAACACCAACGACCCCAATGATCCAGACCCAAAATGCTGTATGTCCTCTGATCAATTTATAGGTATAATATGGGAGGAATACAAGATACAAGTTAATCTAAAGTAATAACAGGAATAATGGAAACGGTAGCACTACCCTGGTTAATACCCAGTCAGCTACTAGTAAATCCCTGGAAGCTTGTATTACAGACCACAAGGAAAGCACAAAACCATATTGTGAACATTGCAAGAAACCTGGACACTGGACAAGTAAATGCCACAAGTTCCCAGGAAATAAATGTTATAATTGTGGGAAATATGGACACCACATGAAGGATTGCCAAAAGAAGAAGAGGGACAAGAATAAAGACAAGGGGAAGAAAGGCAAGGGGACAAGCAGAAGAAAAGATCAATCAAATGTGGGGGAGGAACATATTGTGTTCCCAGTTGATGAGGAATTGCACAATTTTGATACTTTTGATGCCTGTAACACTGATGGCAATGACGAGCACTTGATATTTTATGATTGGTTAGCAGATACAGTGACAACCTTGCATGTAACACATCAGCAAGAAGCCTTTATTGATTACACACCTTTGGGAAATATTTCCATAACAGGTGTAGGAGGTAAAGAAGCAGAGATTGCAGGCTGTGGAACTGTTGAATTGTTTTCAACATGTAAAGGTCAAAGCTACATTCTACATTTGTAGAGTGTACTACATGTGCCCAGAATGTGAAATAATCTGATTTTGTTGGGGTGATGGGACAATGCTGGAGGAAGATCTATGGGTGGAGAGAGACAAATCACTCTTATTATGAGAGGCAGTAACCAAATAGCTCATGGCACCAAGATTGATAACCATTTATACAGTATGGAGATGGTCATTCAACAATCACAGAATTCTAATACCTTTCCAAATGTTGACAGGTCACATGCTCATCAAACATTTGTCAGGAATGATGCACCTCCAAATTGGGAAACTTGGCACTGACATTTTGGACATATTGGGTATACCGGACTTCAAAAATTATTGAACAGCAAGTTAGTGGACAGATTCAATGTTGATACCCAGTCACCAAAACCAGATTGTGTAGCATGTACTGAGGCAAAGCAACATGCTGAGCCCTCTCCTAAAATTTCCAACCAAAATACTGAACCCAGAGAATTGACACATATTGACTTGTGGGGAAAATATGTCTTTATTGGTACTAGGGCTAGAATTGCATGCAATGTACCCATCCTAACAACAGGCAAATAGGTTTCCATATAATCATAACCTGGCCACTGTGGCAGTACATCCTTTTACTACCAGTCACACTCATTTTCTTATTTCATCCCCTTATTATTATTATTATTATTTCTTTTCTTTATAAAGACCCATTTATTGGAGACAGGGACTGCATTTGGAGGTTTCTGCACAAATTCCCAGGTGCCCATCTCCTTCAGCAAATCCAACTCTTCCTGCATGGTGATTCACCATTCTGACCACTCTGGGGAGTTCCTAGCATCCTTTAGGCTGGTAAGTTCATCTCCAGCAATTATTGCATATATCTCTTCAAATGATAGGAAGGTTTCTTCATCATCTTCCTCTTCTGTAAAGGGATTTTGAAGGTATCGATAGTTGGTATGAATTCCACACATCTTTCATGGTTCATTTATATCCACATCCTTCTCAATCTCATTCCATTTACACTTGTGCTTCCTGGGTTCGAGGTCTGGAATTTTATCATCAGTACCTGTTACACCCTGAGGCAGTGGCATGCTCCCCCTCATGCATCAGGTGTAATGGTGATCTGCTCCAGAGGTGAAGGTGTTTCTGGTGGGTTAATATTTTGGAAGTTTCTAGAGGTAAGTACCTTTCACGTTTCTCATTATAATATTTAATTACTCCAGCACTGTCATCAAATCCAACATATGCTCAGCGCTTAGATTTCGGTAGCATTTTTCTTTGTTCTTTTTGTCCTTGTATTAGAACCCAAATGGGGGCCCCAAATTTGTGTAAGGTGGACACATTTGGTTTTCTATTATGCCAGCCCTTGTAAGGTGTCAATTTCCAAAGGTGTTTATTATATGATCAGTTTCTGAGATAAGCCGCATGTAAAGCTGCATACTCCCAGAGAAATTTGGGAAGGTCATTGGCAGTGAGCATAGCACATGACAATTCAACAAGCATGCAGTTCATACATTCCACAATGCCATTCTGTGAAGGTGAGTATGGCATGGTTAAATGAATTTCTATACCACATTATTCCCCCGTCTCTCATTTACAAATTCTTTTCCACAATCAATTTGTATCCCCTTCAGTTTTCAGTTTTGAGTTATCAGGTGAGCCAAATAATTGATTACACCTTGTGCTGCTCCTGATTTTTCCTTCAGACATTCCACAGTAATATATCTTTTTGCAACATCCACAAATAGCAGGTAATATTGATGTTCATTAATAGATTTGATCAAACTCCAACTCCAACAGATGGATGTCAAGGGGGCTTACCTGAATGGCATTTTACAAGAAGAAATTTATATGCAACAACCTGAGGGATGCGAGGATGAAATGGACTGAGTCTGTCAGCTGGTCAAGACTCTCTATGGCTTAAAACAAGCTGGGAGAGAGTGGAATAAACAACTTGATGAAAAACTCAAGTCACATGGCTACAAATGCTTACTCATGGATTCTTGCATTTACATTCGATGGGATGGAGACGACATCAGAATTATGGCTATCTGGGTTGACAACTCACTTCTCTTTGCATCATCAGATGCAATGATGGAACATATGAAGAATGTGTTATGCTCAGAATGGCAAGTTATGGACCTTGGGGAACCAAGCAAGATTGTCAGTATAGAAATAAATCATACCAGCAATTCCATGACTATTTCTCAACAGAAATATATTGAGAATATACTCCTCAAGGAGGGGATGGCTGATGCAAACCCTGTCAGTATACCTATGGATCCAAATATTAAGCTAGGACCAAATCCAGATCACAATGAGTCCAACCAAAGTAATTCATATGCAAAATTATTGGGAAGTCTACAGTTTTTTGCAACCTCCACAAGGCCAGATATCTCATATGCCATAAATAAATTGGCTGCCTACACCACTAACCAGGTCTCCAACACCATGGTGCATTAAAGCAGATACTCAGGTACCTTGCAGGTACAAAAACTCTTGGGATAACTTTCTGCACATCTCAGGATGCGACTGGAGAAAATAACCTCTTCTATGGGTATGCAGATGCTGCCTTTTCAAATGTGGATGACCACAAGTCCACAACGGGATATGTTTTCCTAACAGTGGGGGGAGCAGTGACCTGGAAATCAAAGAAACAAACAATCATAGCCTTGTCATCTATGGAGGCAGAGTATGTGGCTCTCTCGGAGGCTGGATGCAAAGCAATGTGGCTCAGAAATCTATATGGTGAACTTGGATTTATTCAAGGGGATCTGACCATTATTTATGGTGACAATGAGGGGTCTGTAGTATTAATACACAACCCACAATTTTGTCAAAGCACATCACTCTTCACCATCACTGGGTCAGGGACCTTGTGAATGAAAAAGTTCTTGATATACAGAACTGTCGAGATCCAGAGCAAACAGCAGATGTATTAACCAAAGCTCTACTGAAACCAAAATTTACTCAACATAGAGAAGAGATGGGCATCCAGTTGATGCACTAGTAACCCAGTAGCTTTCCTTGCATGTGGAAAGGTTTTCCCACAGGGTTTTTCCACCACACAGAGGTTTTGATGCACCTGGATGAATTAACTAACCATTCCCCTGTACTCAAACCATGGTAGGCTTGAGGGGGAGTGTTGGGATACAGACAAGCCATCTGCAGTCTGAGTCAATAGTTCTATTAGTAGTACATGCTATATATTGATCATAATATGCATACTAAAATAGGTGTATATGAGATGTCTAACTCTTGCTTTGACTCTAACCACATGCAGTAATAAGTCCCCCCTTCCTTACACAACTATAAACCCAATAGATAGACAATCTGCCACCTCAGTCATTTGTACAAGGACTGAGGTGAGTACAATCTTAGACCACACTATGATGATTACTTACTGTACCCATAGTATAGCCTTGTTTATTCTAGAATCAATTTTCTACAGGTTATGGGCCATTTCTGTTGCTGAAGTGATGGTAGAGAATTCCTAGCCACTCGACATGTGTTGATGTCACTCATATTTAGGGAACTGCATGGGTTTTACCTGCGGGTTTCCCACACTTTTATTTCCTAATTTATTCAATGAGTTTTGCATGAAAACTCATGAAAAAATGATTTTCTGAAAGCTATTCAATGGATGCTTGTGATACAAGGCACAAAATAATTTATTTTCGACCTTGTCACATGACAGATGTCACCCAAATATTCTTTTATGTGTTAGATCACAAAGAGCCAACAAAAAGCTTCCAGAAAATCTTTTTTTCATGATTTTCCATGCAAAACTCATTGAACAAATTAGGAAATAAAAGCGTGGGAAACCTGCGGGTAAAACCCGTGCAGTTCCATACTCATATTTGATTGAATTTCGATCACCATCTCTCAGATCACAGAATCATTCCCCTGGAAGCTTACCTTCAGTAAGCAACACTCAGAGAGAACCAAGACAGAAATAGGACCAGCATATATAGCAGGCTGCAGGAAGCAGTAGAACAATACAACAGAGTACTGGAATGTGAGTGGAAGTGGGAACAAAAAGGAGATCCACCACAGGGTCCATGATTGTGTCTATATATGAAGGCCAGTGTGTCAATATGTGTCAATAGATGAGTAAGCCAGGATTACTCCCCCCCCAGAAAAATTTGCCCCCCCCCCCCATCAATCAATCAGAAAGGGAAAAATAAGCAATGTACATAAAACTGCTCATCAGGTGCATAGGGAAAAGCTACCAGTGGCAGGGACAAGAAGAAGGTGAATTATACAAATCCCTCAACCATTACCTGCCAACCAGTCATTGAGTGCTGCATTGTCCATGAGTTCTGCACCTGGGAGCCACTGGTCATCTTCTGGGCCATAACCCAACCAGTGGACAAGGTACTGCATTCCACATCCACACCTTCTAGCATCTACAATCTTCTCCCCAAACTATTCCTGTACACCATCAGCCATCACAATAGAACCTGGTTGCACCAGCTCTCAGGAAGGAAACAGTAACTTGTTGTTCCTGTGATGAAGGAACACTTCAGATGTGTGGAATTTTGGATCACTATCTGAGGTAACCGGCAGGTCCAGTGTCACTATAGACAATTTTGGGTTCACATCCACAATAGTGAATGGGCCATCAAAATGTGGCATGAACTTTGCCACCCTGTTCCGTCCTTTGAACATGTACTGCCTGCACCAGTTTTCTGTAGACAGCATTACCTTATCCCTAATGTTGAGATCAGGTTTGTCTGCATGGGTTTGATTTGCATATGCTGCCTGAGAGACTTTAGCTTTTAGCAAGTTATCCTGTGCTTCAAGTATCCCCAGTTGCAGCTGTGTGATCAACACCTGTGCACATTCCTCTTTGGGTGCAACTGGTCCGACCGGAAGCAATGGGGGCACAAGCCATGGGCTACAACCCATTTGAAGCTGGAAGGGGGAGAACCCAGTCAATTTGTTTATGGTTTTCATCAGGTCAAAATGCACACATTTTAATGCTCATGACCAGCCCTTCTGAGTCTGGGCTACATGGTACCACAGTGCCTGATTTACAGTCTTGTTTGTTTGTTCCAATGAACTGTCAGTTTGGGGGTGGTAGGCCATCAACATCTTCAGTTTCACTCCTGTGAGTGCATGCAGCACCTTCCAGAATTTGGACAGGAAAAGTTTGTCTCAGTCAGAAACAATATCCAGTGGCAGACCATTTTCACAGTACCAGTGGTTGAAGAATACCACCACCAGATCCTCTGCAGTGATGCCAGTCTGAGTCAGAAATATTTGTATGTCAGCTCCCAGACAGTCTGTCATAGTGAGAATGCAGTTGAATCCATTGTCCTCTGGTAAGGGACCCATGAAATCCATTGTGACCAAGTCTCTGTGACCATCCGGCACAGGTAGTGTTAGGGTGACACCCACTATCTGCTAGCTAAGACTGTGTGGGTTCTCTCTACAAGAAGGGGGCAGGATCCGCGCTTGTGATGGGGGAATTGATGGTTTTGATGCAAGGGGTTATTAATAGGTGAGTTTGTTGAGATAGGCCTTTCACACCAAAAACATAGGTGGAATACCTAAGAGAACACAACTGGGGTCCCCTAGGCATATATTTAGAGTTTATATACTATGTTACATATATTGTACATTGTTGTTACCGACGCACTCGTACATGCACGTACATTTTGATGCGTGCAAAATAAGATTCTCATGCTATCAAAGTGTAGCATCATTTGGCATCATGTAGCGTAATTTGACTTAATAAAATAAAAATGAAATTTTATTAGGTAATGGGGTGGTTTCCTAACAGGTAGAGGATGCAGCAGACCAGTTGGATATATCAGAGCAGCTTTTGCCTACTCCACTTTGGCAGGATGCTGGAAGGAAGCCAGAGCTTCCAACACTCGAGACTCAAGGGCATGAAAACTATAAGGAACTTAATATGATTCAAAGGGGGATTCTAGAATACAGTACAAGTACTTGAAGTATAGACTATATACTACAGGAATAACATGTGATAACTGCAATGACATGTGATAAGACTTGCTGATGTAAGAGACACTCTTACACTCTCTCATACTCCAAAAAAAATGACTGGGGGGGGGGGCAGATGGCAAGTTAAACGTGGTCGTGGTAACCAAGAATAACTTTATGTGTTCACAAGAACACTGAGTCATAAGTGGGCATTGACAAGGATGGGCGAGGACAAGGATGTGGATGGCTGGTGACAGTGCTGGTGCTGTGCTGGTGACATGGATGGTGCTGGTGATGTGGACAGTGTTGGTGAGCAGACAGTGTTGGTGACATGGACAGTGTTGGTGACGTGGATGGTGTTGGTGATGTGGACAGTGTTGGTGACATAGACAGTGCATGGACAGTGCAGGAGTGGTAGATGATCTCAACGACGCAGTAGTATGCTGCTCGAGTCAGGGGGAGGGGTCAGGAATGTTGACTGAGTCAAGGTTGAATGATGCTGGATGACACTGACTGAGTCAAGGTGAGACGTAATGAGAGGAGCAGGATCAGGAAGGGATAGACGAGGTGGAGGGACTCTAAACCAATGATGCCATATGCAGGAGCAAAGCAGTTTGTTTTGAGGGGTTCTGGGGTGAGCTGGTTGGTTAGAATGAGCTGCTGGGGTGTTCTGGTGAGCTCAGTGGTGAGTTCCATTGTTTCTGCACTGTGGCTTGTGGCCTAGAGCAGGGCAGAGCAGGAGGATCAATTGTCGTCGACGAACACATCAACGATGATGTGGCAGTGGGACAGGGTGGTTCGAGGTGTGCCATGGGGGACAGGGGATAGAGCTGGGGATAGAGCAGGGGGGGGTGCGACATTGAGACCAAAATGACATAGAATCTGAGCTCAGAAGGGGTGGGAGTCGAGCAGGAGCTGGAGCTGGAGCTAGAGAGGCAGCACACTGGAGCTTGAGCTGGGGCTTAGGAATGGGTAAACAAGAGTGATAGATCTGGATATGAGCAGTAGGCGAAGCAAGGCCATGATTGAAACGACAGGAGGGAAAAAGAAGGTGGAAGTACCAGACGAGATAACCTTTACAGCTGCAGTGCGTGGTGTTGGGTGGGGCAGAGTGGGGGTTTTGGGAGTCATCGACAGACGTGACAACGGTGATGTGGCAGTTGTGCTGGGTGGGCAGAGTGGCATCATCAAGTGGGCAATGCGTTTCAACGAACGTGTGGGTGCATATGCCTGCGACTGGTTTTGCCGGGTTGTGGACATTCATTGTACATTGCTTGGGGCTTGGTGAGCATTCTCTGGGGAGGTTCCCGTCATCTGGGCACTGGATACGGCCCTGGACGCTGTTTCAGGGGTGGTTGTAGCAGGTGTTGTGGCCATTGGCAGCTATAATGTGGTAGAGGGATGGTGAGGCTCAGGGCTCGAGACGAGGGGCTGGGGAGTCTGTAGTAGGGCTGTATGTCAGCCAGGCAGGGTGTGGCATCGTTTTCAAGCTGTTTGGGACTGGTTTGGGGCAAGGGGAGGGGTGGTGGTGGTGGTTCTTGATGTTGTGGGCATCGTTGATGGCAGTGGTGACATGGCTGATGGAGGCTGTGCTGACATTGACGGTGGTGATGTGCAAGTGTTGGCAGGGAAGGGGGGGGTTGGTAACGATGGCAGTGGGGTCATTCTTGGTCTGGGTAGTCGCTCCTGTAGTCCTTGTAGTAGTTTGCATACACGGGGGGTCTGGGGTGAGCTGGGTGGCTCAGACAGGGTTGGCAGTGAATGGGGGGTGTCCCCAATAGTTTTGGTAGTGTATTCCATCATTTCTGAGCCTTGGCCCGTGGTCCACAGTCCAGTAGTATTGGGAGTCGTCGACAGAAGTGTCAACAATGATGTGGGGGCAAAACGGGGTGAATCAAGGGGTTCATCAGGACTCAAGGGGGCATGCAGGGGGTGGCAGGGTGATGTGGGATGCTGAATAGGTTGTTGTTGGGGAAGATGGGGCTGGTAGGAGTCGTCTGTTGAGCAGACGGCGCGTTCAAATGAATGTGTGGGTGCGTGAGCATGTAACACTGTTTTCTGGGCTGTAGATGGGCTCCGTGCATCATTTAGGGCTTGCTGGGGGGTACCTGCAGTGGTGGTGGTTGTCTGGGTGCTATTGTGAAGCATACGATGCATTCAGAGGAACACGTCCATACAACCTCGCGTAATGGTGTGGGCTTGAGAGAGGGGCTGTTGAGGCTGTAGGAGTGGGCTGGGTCGACCTGGCAGCGTATGTTGTCATTTCTGAGCAGCTAGTGGAAGGGGGGCTCGCACTGGACAAACCACTTGCAAGAAGGTTGTCATAAATGTTGACAACTGTGACTTTGTGTGTGATGGTGATGGTGGTGATGAATGTCTGCGGGGTTGGTAATGGTCGTGCTGTCGTTTGAAGTGTTTCAAGCCAAGCGAGATGGGTGGGGTCAGGACGGGGTATAGGCGGTGTACAAATGCGAGTATAAATGGGAGTAGTTGTTGATACTCTGTCCAGTGTGAAAAAATTGACCATTTCAGAAATTTCAGGGTCGGTGAGGTTTCAGGAAAAAGAGCATGTGTGAGAGAGTAGAGTGTTGATAGTAAGTTTGTTATAAAAAAAAAGTGGAAGGAAGCTGGAGCTTCCAACACTCGAGACTCAAGGGCATGAAAACTATAAGGAACTTAATATGATTCAAAGGGGGATTCTAGAATATAGTACAAGTACTCAAAGTATAGACTATATACTACAGGAATAACATGTGATAACTGCAATGACATGTGATAAGACTTGCTGATGTAAGAGACACTCCTACAGATGCCACCAACCTGCTTTGCAGTAGGTGTCAATCTTCTCAGTGAGGGGTTTCCTCATTGAGTCCAGACATTTTGGAAGATGGTAGTTATACCATTTCTTCTCATCCACCAGAGTGATCTGGTGGTTGATCTCCCTCATGGGAGGAGGCTTGGCTGGGACCCCTACCAGGATGTCTGCACAGGCTTCCTTTCACTCCTCATGCAAGTGTGGAATGTCTTCCTTTGTCAAGGGACCCTTGCCCTTGGACTTGGCATATAGTGAACAGGACATCATTCAGGTCATCCATCTGTTCTGGTGGAAAGACTTCAGGCCCTCAGGATACTGATCCAGAGTGAATTTGTGGATGACCTCATCCATCTCTTCATCATCGCTGGGGGGCTCTATGTCCCCTAGTTTGTGCAACTCCTCAGACCCCAACATAATTGGATCTGAGGTCGTCAAGCCACTCAGTTAATATCTTCCTCTATTTCTACTCCCTTCCATCTCACCGGCAGATAGGGAACTGCATGGGTTTTACCCATGGGTTTCCCACGCTTTTATTTCCTAATTTATTCAATGAGTTTTGCATGAAAACTCATGAAAAAATGATTTTCTGAAAGCTATTCAATGGATGCTTGTGATACAAGGCACAAAATAATTTATTTTCGACCTTGTCACATGACAGATGTCACCCAAATATTCTTTTATGTGTTAGATCACAAAGAGCCAACAAAAAGCTTCCAGAAAATCTTTTTTTCATGATTTTCCATGCAAAACTCATTGAATAAATTAGGAAATAAAAGGGTGGGAAACCCATGGGTAAAACCCATGCAGTTCCCTACCGGCAGAGGTGGTGCCTTTGCTGATGCCAGACTTGACTTGTCTGGTGCCTTCTTTTTTGTCACAGCAGCACTGGGGCTGCTGTGGAGTCACTCATCCTTCTGTGGGGAAGTTCTCATTGCACACCTTCAGGCCTGGCAGAAGGTGCTCTCACTCTTGAGTCTTGACAACAGTGTTGAGAACCTTCCCTTTCACATGTACTGTAAGGGGACTAGGGGGTGCCCCATGTGTTTCTCCTATTTTTTTATGTTCATCCTGTATTTTTTCTCACTTCATTTCCTTCTATTCTTCATTTTCTATGATTTTTCCTTATTTTATTGCTAATTTTCTTTTCTATCACATTTGTGCATGTTGACAGTTTATATTTAGAGGCAAACTGCTAAACCCAGTATAGAACAGGAGCTTGCAGGTGAAATATCAAATGAAGAGATCTTCCAATCCATCATGGACATGTGCAAGGCAGAGCAAATGATGGAGATGAATGGGGGCAATGATGTTAATGATGATGTTGTCGACAAAAAACCTACACGTAAAGACGCACTTACAGCCACATTCACCCTGAGAAGTTACATTGCTGACATGAATGACCCCTTTGCATGTAAGTTAGAGAGCATTCTTGCAAGTTTTGGACAACAAACTCGATTGGAGGCAGCCCAAGCATTAGAATCAACTTAGATCACACTTGCAAATAACTTTTCACTTTTTGTAGTATTTACATTCATATAATCAATCTACAACCTGCCAAAGGCACCCTATAATGACCTTTCTTGGAACCCATACTCTGTGAAAAGCCATACCTTTTCATGTCCAAGGAGGGGTTATGGGTTATGGCAGTGACCGATGCATTAAGATAGTCCTCACTCATACACAACGACATCACGTGAATCAACAATTTCACACCCATCTCACCTGTGAACAATGTTTGGAGGCCTTTTACAGAATATGGCTCCGAGGAAAGGTTTATCTTCATATCAGGAAGGTTCTACCAAAACCTGGTGGGCACTGTGCGAGTTTTGCGGGAGGAGTATAGGATTTTGTTATGGAAGTCAATGTTTTGATTGTGACTCTTTTGCGAGTGATTTTTGATGGACTGCTGACTTTGCAAGCAATACTCCTCTGTCACTCATTCCTTAGTTCAAATTTGGTTTGCACAGTTCTGTTTAAAAACACTTAATAAAACTTTCCTCAGTTGCCTTTTTTTTAAAAACACAGTGTGACAATGTCAGTGCCCGCTTTTGACTGAAATCAATGAATGCACGTGACGTCGTTGTCTATGAGTGAGGACTATCTTAGGAGTTCGGTGACAGGCCGATTGATTTGTACCAACTTTGTAGATATTATTAAGAGTTTATAGTGACACGTCATAACCGAGTTATAAATGCTAACTTGTTGACTTGAATATACCACTTCCCTCCCTCACATAATCTGCCATGCGTTTCTCAGCGCTTCACACTCCAGCATTGGCCCTCATCCTTGCGTCCCTCGTCTTTGCTGACGGGGATACGCCCGATGTAGTATCTGACGTCCTGAAACTCACTGCTGCTACTTTCCACGACTCGGTTAACAACACACCCCTTATGCTGGTTGAATTCTTTGCTCCATGGTATGCAGCAGCATCAAGTTTTTTCATCCGAATACTCACCTTGCCCTTTTAGGTGTGGACATTGTAAGGCCCTCGCACCTCATTACGAGGAAGCTGCAACAAAACTCAGGGAAAAGAACATCCCTCTTGCTACGGTCGACTGTGTGGACCAGGCTGATTTATGTCAGGAAAAAGAAGTTCAAGGTTACCCGTGAGTCTTATCTACTACTTACGCAACTCGAATTAATTGGATCCCAGTACTTTGAAAGTGTATAGGCATGGTGAGGCTAACGAGTATGCCGGTCAGCGGAAGGCAGATAGCATCATTAGCTACATGATCAAGTAAGTCATCACCACCTTCTGGTTGTAAATCTCTCACCCCTTTTGCAGACAATCCCTTCCTGCGGTCTCCGAGGTTACGTCAGAGAACCAAGAGGAATTCAAGAAGGCCGACAAACTTGTCGTCGTTGCTTACCTTTCTTCTTCCACTCAACCTCCCGCAGCTGAGTTCAGCGCAACTGCAGAAAAGCACCGTGATGATTATCTCTTCGGCTTAGTTACCGATGAGAGTGTCATCAAGGCGGCCGACGTAACTCCGCCTGCTGTTCTCGTCTATCGTAGTTATGATGAACCACGTTCTGAATATCCCTATCCCGTTCCTCCAGCCACTGTCCATGACTTTGAAGACTGGCTCCAGGAACTCGCTATTCCCATTCTTGACGAAGTCAGTGGTGACAACTATGCGGTTTACGCGTCCAGTCCTAAACCCCTTGCCTACCTCTTCGTTGATCCCACAAGTGAACACAAGGAAGGGCAACTCTCTTTGTTGAAACCCGTTGCCGCGAAATACAAATCCAAGATGAATTTCGTCTGGATTGATGCCATCAAGTTTGGCGACCACGCCAAGGCTCTTAACCTCCAAGAGTCCAAATGGCCTTCCTTTGTCATCCAGAATATGGAAAAGCAACTCAAATACCCATATGATCAATCCAAGGATGTGTCGTCTGATGCTCTTGCTGATTGGGTTGAGAAATATCTTGACAACAAGCTCGAGCCATCGTTGAAGAGTCAACCCATCCCTGCTGAGCAGACCGAGGCTGTTTACACTCTTGTTGGGAAGTCGTTTGAAGATGTAGTATACGACAACGCAAAGGATGTGTTTGTCGAGTTCTATGCATCTTGGTATGTTTCCTTCCTTCCCATTTCTTTCGTTCGCCTGATGTATTGCAGGTGTGGTCACTGCAAACGGTTGGCACCTGTCTGGGAGAGTTTCGCAGAGAAATACGCTGACCTCAAGGACCGTCTTATTATGTGAGCTTTTCTTTCCGATTCACAGCCGTTGTTTCCTCACCTATGTCATTCCAAAGTGCTAAAATGGAGGCGCAAGAAAATGACCTGCCCCCCAGTGTACCTTTCCGCGTTTCTGGCTTCCCTACCCTGAAGTTCAAGCCCGCAGGGTCGCGATCCTTTATCGACTACGAAGGTGACAGGTCGCTGGAGAGCCTGATCACGTTTCTGGAGGAGAATGCCAAGAATTCGCTTGAAGTGCCCAAGCGCAGCGAACAAGCACCTTTAGGTGGTAGCAGGGAGAATTCCACTGCTGGGGAGATACATGATGAGCTTTGAGTACAGCAGTGATATAGCAGTTCTTATATAAATAGTATTCCTATCACAAATGCTCTGATAAGATAATTAAATTATGAACGGTTTTGTGAGTGCTCCTTCCTTCTGTAGAAGTCGGAGAACGACAACCTGATCCCCAAGAAACGGCAATCAAGGTCAGGGTGGACTTGCAAATGATGGACTATGGTCTGTGCTCGGTCAGAGAACGTAGAGCTGTAGTCTTTCAACCGATGAAGCAGTCCAACTAGCGTAACTGATGGATCAGTTGCCTGATGATCCCGTCCTGTAAACACGCCCTAGACGTAGCTCGTCACCAGAAGCACATCAGAAAAAACGCAACTGCGCACCCTCGCTGAGTCGAGCCCTTGGTCACGACGTGAAGATTCTGATAAGCAGTAGTTATAGAAGTTATCCTGTTATAAGTCAGAATGAGCGGGCAACTGACACAAATAACAACTCGCCATCGCCTCTCTAAATTGCAGAATTATTGTACACAATTCTCGCACTTGATCAAGCACTGTTTCCTAAAATGTATTCAGTACCAGCATTCCAATGATAATAATGGCTCCATACTTCTTTCCCCGTCTTTGGGATCAACAGAAGCACCTTCTTCACCACACGGTCCAAGTATGTTCGGTGTGCGTCAATTAGCGCATCTAGATCCCCCTCTTTCTTGGCGAGAAAATCGAGCAAGGCTTTCCACGAACATTCAATGACTTCGAGGTGACAGTAAGATTGCATTTGGCGAACAAAATGGATCATTTCTGCCATCGCAATATGAATCTTATGCCACTCAAATTCAAGTTCTAGAGGTCGAGTGAGAGTAAGTAATCGAGAGACAGACAGATTTACCTGGAACATGCAGGAAGGTCCGTGAACTACCTGTTCTTCTCATCCATCCCTTATTCAGTGCACCTTCCACACGCTTCATCTGCCACAAATACCGAAATACCTTTAGATATTTCTCCATCGAATCGGGATCAAGGACAGTGTCGATAGGCGCATCGACTTTGTATTCCAAGGTGAAAACGTCCCAGCCAATCTCTCCATGAGAATATTCCAGCATGCGGGCATCAAGGCGACGAAGCACGTCGGACGGGTCATTTTGTGCATTAGAAGACCGGATGGCTGCCTCAAGTGTTGCAGTAAGATTATGACGATACAACGTATTTGCGGGTCTCGATAGACTATGACTGTTGAAATAAAGGTATTGATTGGGGAAACACCAAGGGGAACAAGCACTTACCCAAGTGCTTCCATCAGTTGGTCCGCAAAATCGCCATGCCCCAGCATGAGATAATTTTTCAGGGCATAGAGATGGTCAAGCAACTTGAATTTTTCTATAAAAACTTCAAATAAACGTTGACTAGCAACATGATAGGCAGCGTCAATAGACCGTTCGAGTCCGGCTATATCGCTGTATTTTAGGGCTGTCTAGAATCAGTTAACGAGGGTCTAAGTATTGCTAATGTGCACTCACTCCCTCCAGTGTTGCTCATTTTTTCGCGTGTGACGACCCAGTCTCTATCGTGGCAGCTATACCGTATAAAATTCAAACTCTTTCCTGTAGAAAAAATCTTGAATGATGTGAGCCTTGCAACAACAACAGACTTTGCAAAAAATGAACCTTTCTTCCGAAGGCTTCACCCACAAACATGGGAAGCATGTCTTTTTGAAATTGATACTTTGTTTCCCATAACCGAAGACCTCCATCATGAACTCCAGAAATGTCATCCGTGTCACCCCCACCAAAACCCCCATCCCCCGTTAGCTGACCAACTCCTCCTGCCAAAGATAACGGATGAATATATTGCAGGTGAGCCATTGTAGTATCCAAAGCGACAAAAAATTCTGAGTATGGATCATATAGCTCGCCAGAAAAGAGCCATTTGTGTAGGGTAGCAAAAAAGGGCTTCGATACCTATGAAAATCATGTTAGGGAACGGGAGTACAAAATGAAGAGGCGAACACACTTCTTCCAAAAGTTGGTCTGTGAACTTCCTAATGAAAGGGTCTCCGTTGTCGGTGTACCCGTGTATCAGATTCACAAGAGCACCTCCATGAGCATCTAGGGATGGAATATAAGGGAAATTGAAGTCTGAAAAATAGACAACGTATTACGGGCGCCTTCGACACACACACTCATCATCCTCATTCTCAACCTCCATTCGTTGATCCAAACATCCAGCCTCCGCAATGTCAACCCAGTCTCTTCCTCAGCACTCCTTGGACCATCTTGAGAATCAGAGCTTGCAAGTAAATCATTTCGTGTCTGCTCTGGTGCCATTTGAGACTCTAGCACAGCGATGAGACGATAATATTCTGTAAGTTGGGTCTGAAGATGATGACAAAGACTCTGCTCTATCATCCCTACACCTGTGGCAGCCTCTCGCTCACGAACAAAGTTTTCCACACGGGTGTAAAGGTATCCCACTTCCGAAAGTCGGTGAATAAGGGCCCTTGTCGGGGAAGGAATAAGATATTTCTGTAACAAGAAACATTAATATCTCAACCTGGCTTGAATTTGTACATACCGATTTATCCAAGAAAACTAGGGTGTTTTCTATGTCCGAATCATCCTGCAAAGAAAAGTGGACATATTTGCCTGAAATTCCTTGCAGAAGATATAACACGTCCCGAAGAAGAGATTGCTCGGAAATTTGATGACGACCTATGAACGGTCAATTCCATACGGGAGACGGTGAGTTGAAAATAATCACCGATCTTTACGCGATACTCCCGTAAGGCAGCTGCTTTGGATTTCCCTATTGAAAATCGTTGGTCGTTAGTCGGGTCAAGAGGGCTTGGACTTGTTGTACGCCGAGGAGGTGGGTGTACCAAGGAAGGCAGAAACGTGGTTATGGCGGAACTCTGGTGAGATGATGACGCTAGAGAATGGAGGAATTGAACAGATGCATGTTTTCTTGATAACACTGGCTAGGGACATCTTCAGTGGTGGAGTAATCTAACATGGTTCATGCACTCACTTGATTAAGAAGCCTTGAGAGAAGATTGGTGAATTTCAAAGAGAAAGAGGGTGATGATTGCAGTACTAAAGGATGTATGAGTCTCAAGCACTTTGCTGTTGAATCCGCCCTTACGGTGCCTTTTAATAAGATCTGCAAGATGCCCTAAGTCTGACTCTTGATTCTGCCCGATATTACTTGATTGCAAGGTAGCACGTCTGAGTATTCTGAAAGAGGAGGGCTCACCTCGTCAAGATGTCCTGGCAATGTGCGACAAGCTCATCTCTTAAAGGTTTGTTGTCTCGTGCTGACGCCACAATGGAACAAACCAGGGATTCCAGAACAGGCGTCACCATTTTTTGAGTCTGGCGAAAACAGCTCAAGCGCTCAGGCTCAAGATGAACTTCGGTCGTGTTCAAATTTGTTAACGATCATGTGATGTAACTGGTGTACTTAGAAAGACATGAATTTATACTCTGGTTTATGTAGACGGAACCTACATAAGTAATCAATCGTAGTACAAAATCATATGATACTTTGGTAGTACTTTGGCAGCACTTAAATATCGTTGTAAACCACCAATAAGAAGAAAGTCAAAGCTTGATTTCCTTCAGACCATCCTTCCAAAAGGTCAGGTATCCTGTGTTCAGACCGATGGAGTCAAGAGACACGGAAAAAGCACAAACATATGTATAACATACGCGTTATATTATCCTCCTGGATATAGCAGTTGTCAGCCTAGTTAGGATTGTAGAGAACACAACTTACGCGGAAGTTCAGAAGCACAACCATGCCGTCATTCATCGACGCTCCAGTGAACTACAAATTTACATCACATCAGTCGCGCTACAACGCATCAGTGTTCGATCTTACAAATTCGTAGTCGTTGAAGTTCGCTATAATCTTCTTCGCATATGCCTGAGCACCCTTTTCGAAGGCTTCCACACGGCCAGGATTAGTTTCCTGAAGCTTGGCTTTCACTGCTTTCATGTAGCCCTTGAAAAAATGACCATGAATTGACTTGAATAGAACGGCACAACTATTGCGTACCTTTAGATAAAGAAGATATGTTTTTTTGTCGAATGAAGTTGGTTGCAAGCGGAATGAGTCTACGACGTCGTTGACCAATTTGGCGCCATCATCCAGATCCTCCTCGCCACCTTCCTCGGCAGAGGGATTGGCACCTAAGCGAAAGTAAGCTAGGGTATGCTGTTTTTAAAGTGGGTCAGATCACACCGATATCGAACTTATCGCCCCCCAATGAGATCATCTTGCAGTTGACTTCATAAACGACGTCGTCCACCTCCTTCCTGCTGAATGTCAAAACATTTGACTGCCAAGAGCACAAGAAGAACACACGGGTCATATGCATCCGAGAACATCTCATCCTCAGTCAGAATATCTTGGTACAGCAGCATGGTGAATGTAGATCACTGATCAGTAAAATATCTGGTGCAGGTAGGAAAACTTTATCATAATATCAAATGAATTATGAAGTCACGTGGATGATAAAACTCAACTTGAACTGAGAAGTTTTTGCCGACGGATTATGGAGTTCCAACCGGTTGTTATCAAGTCTCATGCCCGTCCATCTACTTTGAAACATAGCCCTGAATCTCGCTACTGGCGCCAATTCAAAAATCCTGTCTTCGTGAAAGAATATGCCCCAGTCACCTCTGTCCATTTCTCGTCGACCAAGCCACACAGATATGCAGTTACAGCCGCAACCAGAGTGCAGATATATGCACCACGTACTCAGAAAATCACCAAGACCATATCTCGCTTTAAGGACGTTGCACGAAGCGGAAATATTCGCGAAGATGGAAAGCTCGTTGTCGCGGGCGACGATAGCGGTCTAGTGCAGGTGAGAACAAGAAGCACTCTAGTAAACAATAGCTCTGGATCGAATGGTTCGTCAGGTATTCGACATCAACTCACGCGCAATTCTTCGTACCCTTGATTCTCACAAACAACCCGTCCATGTCACAAAGTTTTCCGCCCTATCGTCTACTCAAATATTGTCATGCTCTGATGATACCACGGCGAAAATCTGGGATGTACCCTCTCAATCTACAATCTCCACATTTACGTCGCACACAGATTACGTGCGTTCGGGCCAGATTTCAACAACTAATCCTCATCTTGTTCTAACTGGCTCCTATGATGCCACTGTGAGGCTTTTTGACTCGCGTTCGGGCACCTGTGAGATGGTGATGAGAGAACATGGAGAGAATGGAGGTGGAGGCCGCATACCAGTTGAGCAGGTCCTGATGTTTCCTTCCGGTACTGTTGCAATATCTTCGGCTGGACCAATAATGCGGGTTTGGGACATTGTAGCTGGAGGGCGTTGTACACGCGCTTTGTCAAATCATCAAAAAACCGTTACTTCTCTTTCTTTTGATGCTCGTGCCAGCCGACTTTTAACTGGTGGCCTCGATCAGATGGTCAAAGTGTACGACGTTAGCACATACAAGGTCGTTCATACTATGCGATACCCAGCCCCAATCCTTTGTCTTTCCATATCAGTGCGCGTCATCTCTGTCCTGCATGTTATCCGACACTAAATACGTAACAGCCCGATCAAACTCATATCGTGGCTGGGATGTCCGATGGTACGCTTTCAGTGCGTCGACGACAACCTAAAGCCAGCGAAGGATCGACCGCTGATGCACTGCGCTCTGGTGTTTTCGAGTCATTTCTCGGGGCCGCTGTGCCAGATATTGGACGAGGCACTGTACGTGGAAAAGTCCAACCAAAACCTACGGGCGATGTAAATGAGCTCCGAGTGGAGAGTAAACGGAGGAAAAGACTAAAAGACTACGATAAACTGCTTAAGAGCTTCAAATATTCAGCCGCGTTGGACTCGGTACTGCGCAAGGTCGGAATCATCAGTTCATACCTTTTCAAAGACTGATTGAGGTTGAATCTTAGCAAATACCGCCGACGATAACTTTCGCGCTCATACAAGAATTAATACATCGCGATGGATTGAAAATTGCGCTATCTGGCCGAGATGATGTTCTTCTAGAGCCCATCCTCCGGTTGCTCGTAAAATATGTCGCAGATCCTCGCTTTGGTGAAATGGTATGTGACATTTCTGGTGTTGTCATTGGTATGTATGTACTGTCATTCAGGCGAAACCCGAAGCTGAACCGATGACAGAAATGTACAACCCAATACTGGGTCAATCGCCACTTATCGATTCATTATTCGTCCAGTTGCGAAAGAAAGTTGCAGCAGAAATTCGCTTTCAAAGCAAGCTGGTCAAAGCTCGAGCCGCCCTAGATATGATTTTTTGTTCTGTGATATCTCAGAATGAGAGATGATGGTGCGCGCTGTAAACATGCTTGTTCCACGACATGACAAGGTTATTACCCTACATCTGATGTATCCAATGCGGCTATAAGACCCTCCAGAACTTCCTTTTGTAAAGGCGACCCATGAGCATCATCGCTTGTGGGGGCATCGGCGGCAATATCTATATTATCGTGGAACACTCTTAACGTTCGGATGACGTCCTCCAGTGACTGGCTTTTCCGGTTAAGCATTTGTAAGGCATGGGTTCGAATCTATTCCTTGTGTCAGCAACATACATATGCCAAGCAGATTGGAAAATCTCACTCCGTCATCCTCCATGATGATCCAAGCCAATATGTAGTCGATGGTCTGAAGGGTGTATAGACCGCCATCCAATCGACGAAGATACCATGCATCTTCATGCTCTGAAGAAATCTCTTTGCCGTCAGTCAGAAGGACCTTGTATTAAATCTAAGACCATGTTTTGGAGTTCAACATTTATGCGTACCTGTTTCTCTGCGTCTATCTCTGATTCTGTAGCTTTGAGACGTATTCGAGCGCTATCTCGGATTTCTAATAGCTTGTCAACTTTGTCGTAGTTGGATTCGACAAATTTTGCCAGAAGCCTGATCCGGGCGGGAGAATCGGAGGCGATATTTGTAAACAATGACGAGATGACACCTAAAATATGTGTAGTGTCTTGGGAAGGCGGTACAGTCTCTTTAGACTTCTGTTTTTTCGTTGCCTATAATATCTATAAGTTAAGTTGCCATGCTCTCCACAAGAAGGACTGGACTTGGCCCATAAAAGCTGAGAACAGGGTTTTGAGGCCGAGCGCCTCGATGAAAGCCTCACAAATCGCAGAACCGGCCACACCTGACATGGCATGATCCAATGTTTTGATAGAGCGAGATCTTGATTGGAGTTTTTCTCTGTCAAATACGTCAGCATCAAGAACTGGACAAAGGGTTAAAGAAACAAACTTCATCATCAAAACCATAAGGTCAGGCCCCTCGGCCGAGAGAAATAGTGTTTTTATTTGCGGTTCAGGTAGGGCCGAGCACAGGGCATCGAATACATTCTCCATGAATTCTAGTTCATCTGGGTCCACAGGGTCCCGCCGCCGATATTGCTGACAACGCTTTTAGCGAACTTTCGGGATGTTTATGCTCCATGACTTACTGAAAGAACTTTCAACAAGGCCTCCACACCGTCACGTTTGCCAAATTCTAGTCGGTTCTTAGAATTGTCCTGCAAGAGAATTGAAAGAAGTTCTGCAGCATAGCCTCTGTTTTCGTCATGCGTCTTCAGCTGAATACGATTCAGTAGCCAAGGAAGGATGCTTGTTTTCTCAACGAGTTGAGTTGACAGCTGAGGATTAAACCCCAGGATGTTTTCAAATATACCTGTGGAATAGCTATGGACATGTGCAACCAAAAGCATGGGGATACGCACCACTTACCTAAAATATGGAAAACACCTTGTCGATCCGTCTCCTCCTGTTCATTGAGGCGTGGTAAGTTGTCCACTAGTAGCTCCAATACAGAATTGTCGAGCTACAAACTTAGTCAGCTGTTTAAATGCGAAGGAATGACAACACGGACCAATCCCTCAATGAGAGTTTTGAGAGCATCCTGAACATTTTCATCGTCTTCCTCGTCTTCATCTTCATTCCCTACATCCTCGTCCGTGAGTTCATGGATAAGTTCCACAACGTCGATTACAATGTCAGCGTTTTCATGTGCAAGAAGGCCAATGAGTAACACTACGGTAGAAGAGTGGACCAGCTCAGGGTAGGCTAATGCTGGCGCTTGAGCAAGAGGCAACAGGGCTTTGATTGCGCCATCTAGATCAGCTTCAGAATCTATAAATCTTCATGGGAAGAGTAAAGTGAGCCAGGGAGTCATGTTGGCTGAGCTGGTCTCACTTGGAAGGATCATCAGGGTGCTTCGATCGTTGCTCTTGATTTTTATTCACAGCACGTTCAAACCGAAGAAGCATCCTTCTTATTGCAGTTATCGATAAATTATCGGACTAGAAATGACTCAGACTTCGAAAACCATTAGAGGTGGTTGGTCACGTACTTCACCTTGAACACCTTCCCCACTCGCGTTTTCGAAGATATTTAATATTTCTTTCTGTTCAGATGTAAGTCCGCCACCAAAGAAGCGTCCTTCATCATCTTCCTCCGCAAAGTAATCGGCATCGCCACCAGGTGCAAAGTTCCGGTCCATTTCTTCATCTTCTACTTCCTCCATGGTTGCTGCTCGCACCTTCTCCCTAAATTTCAGACCTCCGTCGTTAGTTGGCGGGATTTCACTCGAGACAGACTCTTCCGGAGAAGCAATGTCCATTTTCATCTTCTTGAGCATGTCCGGTGTAGGATTGTCAGGCATCCTTCTCTTGCTCCCCCCAACAGGAAGCTTCGGAACCTGAAAAAGTTGGCTGCATTTGTATCATTAAAGAGGTGAAATAAGGTACCTTGAACAAACTATCGATGTCCATGAAATAGAATAGAATAGAATGGGCCGTTGAACGTTGAGGCGTGACTTTATTAGAAGTGGAATGTAGGCGTGGGAACATGTTCGGCATTCATCATAATATTATCGGTATCTACACAGAACAGATGGAACAAGCTGCACATCTCTGCACATTCTGAGATCAAATTGTCTCTCCAATTGAGCGAGATTGGTAAGATAAAACACAACCGAGATAGCATTCAAAAGTATTGCAGTACTCGTAATAGCATCATGAGCGTTTGTCCCAGATATGCAGTAAACGCGAACATACGATAAAGAACCCGTGCCCATGCAGAGATCTCAACTTTCGGCGAGTCTTTAATAGGGTTTACGCCGATTCTTCTTCAAGTCTTGTTCAAGCTTCTTGGCCTTCCTGTGACCTATCTCCACTGGACGAATCGCTGTGTCATCCGCCTTCTTGAGCTTCACAGGCCGATTCCCAACGTATTTTCCTTGTGGAGGCGAGATGATCAAAACCGAACGATGAAGAAGTATGGATACCCGTACCATCCATTTCTTTCCAGGCCTTCAGAAAATCTTCCGGATCCGAGAAGGCAACAAATCCGTACTTTGCCTGAAGGAGCGATAAATGAGGGAGAGAATGAAGAAATCACACAAATACTCACTTTTTGGCTTAGTCTGTCACGGATGACACGAGCCTTTTGAAATGATGGATATTTGTTGAAAGCATTTGAGAGAACATCATCGGATACATCGTTACTAAGATCGCCCACAAAGAGTCGAAACCAGGCTGAATATTGAAGTCAGTCTACTTGTCAGAGATTGCGATATGTGGTACACTGACAGGGGTTCCACTCTAACAAGGTCTGATCCTCCCAGACTTTGCCCCCACCCTTCCGTAACACAGTTGTTCGTTTTCCACCTTTCGCCAACTTGCCGCCAGCCCCACCTCGTTTGTCAATCATTGCTCCAGGAACATAAACACTTTGTTGGGCAAGGATACCGACATCGTATTCATATGCATTGGCTGGAACTGGGGCACTGTGAGAAGACGACGAGCCGTTGATAGGGTAGGAAGGTCCCTGATATGGTTTGTAGTACGGATTGATATCATACGAGGATTGAGAGTACTGCTGGTTGTAGGGATTTGGTTCCATTGTGAGGATGAGTGCTTCTAACGTGTGATCATTACGTATACTCTCACTGCACTGCCAAGATTACATAACACTTTACAGACCAAAACTTTGCTGTCTGCCTCAACATACCGAGCTCCCCTCCCTTTCAAGGTGTGTGTCTACAGTTTTTTTTCCCCGTCAGACTGGCAAGACTTCGATACTCCAATTATGTCGTACAGTTTTATTTTTTTCCAATAAATGGATTACCTGGATTCATGGTCGGCGGTTTGGATGACGAGCATTGACTAACATCTCCCTTAGATGCCGTTCGTCAAAAAGGTCAAGTCCGATGCCTACTTCTCACGTTTTCAGGTCAAGTACCGCAGGCGACGCGAAGGAAAGACTGACTGTACGTTTGCCTTCTTAGTGTTTTGTTACCTTTCAGTGAAGATGTCATAGACTATGCGCGTAAAAGACTTGTGACCCAGGCTAAAAACAAGTAGTGCGTCTAACAGCCTATTTACTCGTTTTATATCTCTTTGATGTGAAACCTGAAGCAATGCGCCCAAATACCGTCTCGTGGTTCGCTTCACGAACAAAGACATCATTGTTCAGATTGTCTATGCTCGGCTACAGGGCGATTTCGTACTGACTGCTGCTCACTCCAAAGAGCTACCAAGGTATGGCATCAACCACGGTCTTACCAATTGGGCTGCAGGTAAGAACACTGGAGAGTATCCTAGCTAATGAGATTCCCGGCTGATCTTTGATACTAGCTTATGCAACTGGTCTTCTCTGTGCCCGCCGAGCTCTTACAAAACTTGGTCTTGCCGATAAATACGAGGGTGTTGCAGAGCCAGACGGCACTCATACACTGACCGAGATTATTGATGGAGAAGACGCTCCACGGCCATTCAAATGCTATCTAGACGTTGGCTTGAAACGTACATCGACCGGATCTCGTGTTTTCGGCGCTATGAAGGGTGCTAGTGATGGTGGTATATTCATTCCTCATTCCGAAAAGCGTTTCCCTGGTTTCGACCAAGAAAGTAAGGAGCTGGATGCTGAGGTTCTGAAAAAGTACATCTTTGGGGGTCATGTTGCAGAATATATGGAGAGTCTCGAGGAGGAAGATGATGAGCGGTATGTGAATGCCATTTCGATGTTGGCAAACAGGCTGAGGGCCGCCAAGATTCAAGAAACAGTTCTCTACGTATCTCGCGGACGGTATCGGTTCAGAAGACATACAGGAGATTTATGCCAATGCGCATGCAGCCATCCGAGAGGATCCTGTCTTTAAGCCCACTGAGAAGTCGAAAGACTGGAAATCAGAAAGCTTGAAATTCAAGACAGATAGGCTTAACCACGCTCAACGTCAAGCAAACATTGCATCCAAGATCGAGAAGTTCAAGGCAGGTGGTGATGCAGCAGCAGACGATGGTGACGACGACGACGACGAGTAGAGCCCTACACTATTATGTCTTCTATGTACTACGTTATATGTCATATGGCATGTGAAGAACGTACTGGATGATCCTACCACGCAAATATGATGAACATAAGTATTATAATTATAAACCGCTGTGTTTTGTCACACAGCGCATGCCTTCTTCATTATCTGTTCTACCCATTGCAGTAACGGAACGGTGCCTGCTTGTTCTGAGTAAGTTTCAAGTCGCCCTTGCCTAGTTGTAGTTTTGTCGAGACGAAATGCTGAACAGTCGATGGTGAGTCCTTGGTCATATATAATGCGGAAGTTTCTAGTGAGGCAGTCGATGAGTCCAAGTTTCAGATAAAAGGAGTTGACCTACAAAACGCAGCCTTCCCATCTTCCAACGCACTGGCTTAGATCGATGAACCATGTTCCACCGACATGTTCACATATTTCTCGGCCGAGTTCGCATATTCTCTGGAGAAGGCATCTTTCTATCTCGTCAATAAGCAACTGACAGAGTTGCGGAATGGACGAGACCAGAAGTGTAGCTTGGGACAGATGGGCGGTCAATGAAGAGGGCGACGAGAAGGTCAACCGTATGGTGTGCCTAGATTTATGTTTATACAGTATTACCACTCCCACCGAACAATAAACATACCGGTTCTCGATTCTCAACACAGCTTCTCCACCGATGGCTTTCGTATTGTCATCGCTAAAGGATTGAATGAGTAGACGACCAGTTTCGCCGACAGGATCGAAGCGAAGGGTGGATGGGATCCCAACCATAGACAATGCCCGCACTGCCTTGTCAAATTCAAATTTGATTCTGTCACAGAAAACCCGGTATTGTAGCAAGTCGATGGTTGGTTGGAGCAGTGGGGGGGCATAAGGGGTCTCCACAGTGCCTGCTACCCCAAGACCCTCAAGTCGTCGCAATTTCAAGTAGCCATGCCTACACAGCAATAAAACGTGAAGAGTTGAGTAGATCAGATCACAAATTTCGTCGGGAAAGCCACGGAGAGACTCGGAAGTAGAAATTTCAGTGCCCAACTATCCATTACCAGTTAATGTCGGTTCAGGTCAAAGACAGGAGTTATCGACTGACAAGTTCGAATTTCAACGCCATCCCTTGAGCTGCATCAATGACGATGAGTCTTTCTGACACACGGGCGGAAGCTGTCGGTAGATTTCCTGCCTCTTGGACGAGAACGGAGAATATCTCTTGCTCCACCACTTCCTGTTGGGATGCCCTTAGAGCACCATCCAGAGTGGTGGTATCAATGTCATCGATCGTATTTTGCGAGGCAGAAACTGTACCGTCAGAACGAATGACAGTAACCGACACACGCAATCGGGTGTTTTGACGATGGGGGAACACTAAGGCATCTGTTATAGTTTCGTGAGTGGTCATGCGCCCTACTGCCTGGCGACGAAACAGCGCAGGAGCTTGAACACCGCCCCATCAGCCTTGTTCTTCAAAGATGATACCAAATCGACGAACATTCTTCCAGTCCATATGAAACGAGAAAATCTTTCGAAGATCTATCAGCACCCTTTCCTGTGGCGGCACCTAGGGGAAGAGGAGCAGGAATTAAACCCCAGTTTCCTCGTCTGATCTTGAGGGCGTCTACCCAGTACTTTTCCCCTCGTATTCTACCTCTGTCCATACTTTCTGCGGCAGCCTTGAAGACGTTGGCCGCCTTCCTCAGCGCTTCGTCTTTACTCCCGATAGTGAGCTGGGAATTGAAAGCTTGCACAGAAGATATTGCAGCAGGTTTAGAGACTACTGTGGCTGAGAGGTTGCATAGAGAACTAGGCTGTGATGCTAGCGGTGGGCTTTGTGATGACAAAAGAGAAGTAAGCAAATCCCTAGCATGCGACATTTCTCCCAACGAGATGCTACTTTCGTGAGTTGTACGAGTGTTATGTATAGATTGCTTAGCTCACAATAGTTGTGGTAATATCTCCATGCGCATGTTGAACAGCTCTTCAGTTGACATTATCTTTGTGGTCGGATTACCCTCGCTCTTTGTAGGATCGGAGATATCGTTCGTTTGCTCCAGTTCTCCCGACACCAGTTCACGTTCCTCCAACGGAGCGCCTTTCTGCTTCTCAAAAAAATCAAATCCGCGCTCCATAAAGATACGCCGTAACTTCTCGCCTTGCGCGCTTGTAGAGTTCCGTTTGCTGAAGAAGTCCACAGTTAGAATATGTAGATAGAGTTCAAATCAACGTACGGTTCATAGATATGTTGGCCGTCTGGGGATATGTCGAATAGCACTGGGATTTCGTCACCGTTATCATCTTTGTAGGGCCTCTCCAAAGCTAACTTGAGGTCCTTCCAAGAGAGATCCTCCATGGCGATTTTGTGTTTGCTCCGAAGAGTTTTTACTGGCACGGCCTCTTGGTCGATCAAGTCATAGTAAGTAACCGGATCACCGGCAGGCACCGGAATACTCACCTCATCGCTCACTTACATACCTCCATTTATCGTCCATGAACACATTTGCTCTCCAGCCAGAGCGAATAGCATGATCAAGCCCTCACACCCTCAATATCAATTGCCAGTCTCTGTCATGAAAAAGAGGAAATTGGACGATGATGATGCTTCTCGAACTTCATCCAAGAAACAGCGCACAAGAGTCAGGTACAGTTACATACTGTTCTTGTTCTTGCAATGTCATCTCATACCACTGCTCTTTCAGCTTTTCTTGCGGTGAATGTCATCGTCGTAAACAAAAGGTGACATAAGGCGGTCTCCGGACAACATAAGTATCAACTGACAAGAGGCAATGACAGTGTGATAGACAAGTACCTTGTTCCCATGTACGTCTGCAGTCATCGAAGCGCTTCCCGTTTAACAAGCCTATAGTGCGTAGCACGCAAAGTGCCCGAGTTATGCAAGGCATATACTCCCGGAAAAACAGATCAAGACCTCAGTCTTCGTTTGTGCAGGTTAGAGCAAATCATTGAAATGGCTCTGCCTCAATTCTGCACCGGGTCGTCAAGTACTCCTCCGGAAGCGACCATTGGACTCCGACGCTCCATTTCTTCTGGTTATGACGATACTCGCTCTCAGACAGAAGAGCAAGAACCCACTAGCGGCACATTCCAGAGCGGGAAGTGGTACGGTAGCAGTGCGTCAGGAAGTGTCGCACCGGCACCTGTCATTGAACAGGTTTGTATACATACCCAATCATGGTTGGCTCTATTCGTGATACGGCCTTTATAACAGCTGCAGACCGTCGGCATGCTGCCTGATGGGACCAATGAACAAGAAATTTCTCATCGCCTCGTGCATGACTCGAGAAATTTCGACTTGGCGCAGGCTCCATCAAGCCAACGTGCCTCAGTGGCCCGGGAAAAATCTTTAATTGAGGAAGACCCAGAACCTTCCGCCGCTGACAACCTGAAATCTCTTGTACAGGAATGTGGCGTTTCACCACACAAAATTTCGGAACTTCTACAGGAATTACCTCCGTCGAGATCTTCGGATGTCCTCGTTGATTACTACTTCAGTTCCATGTAAGTGTTTAATTCTGCGTTGCTGAACCCATTCAACACTCTCTTAGCAATTGGACTCGTTATCCTGTCTCAGAAAGGGATTTTCGCAATTCATATGCTTCAGTGTCTGCTCATGGTCGGAATGGAATTGGAGCTACGAATCCAAACGATGTTAGATTCCTCCCCCTCCTTTTTGTTGTCCTCGCCATTGCAGTTCGATTAGCTCCCGAACATATCGGGGTTGATGCTCGTAGTCGGAGAGTAACTTCATTGCGTTACTACTGGTCGTGTAAGTTCTTCCACGGCACATCCATGCATGAGCATTGATTTTTTCAATAGCACGACGCTCCTTGTTAATCGCAGCCGCCATACAACCGGACTCCTTGGATATCGTTTTGACCCGTCTTTTGGTAGGTCCTACAAGAAGTCGTACATGACTTTTGAATTAAAACTATGAAGAGCGCCCGCTTTCTGACTTTTGACCGTCGGATAACTGAGTGCTGGAGCCAGTTAGGTGCCGCCGTGCGAACCGCGCAAGCACTCGGGCTCCATCGTGACGGCTCAACAATGGTACGGTCCAGTCGCTGTTCACAAATTTCGAATCTCAATTTCCTCCGAAGGGTCTTGACTCCGCTCAAGTCGAATACCGTCGACGCATATGGTAATTATTCCGAATCCTTATGTGCCCTTCCAATTAACTGACGACACGCAGGTCGTATCTCTACCACGCGGACCGATCATATGCCTTGGTATTAGGGCGACCCAATTCAATCCAGGATGATTACACCTCAACGAAGCTCCCTTCAAACATCGATGATGAAACGACAGCCAGTTATAACATTGAAACCCCTCCTCTTTCGACTCCGACGCCTATGTCATTTGTCATACTCCGACATCAGTTGGCAGCAATTATCGGGCGAATGGTCCACCACTTTCAACAAGTTCGAGAAAGGAGCCACTATTCAGAAGTATTGGCTCTTGACGATGAGCTGCTGAGATTTATTTCTCGCCTCCCACCACATTTTGCTCTTCAGCCTGATCAATCTCTTGACGAGACTTCAAAGTACATCCCAGTCCATCGATTTCTTTTGATCACCGAGATTCTGTTCGTGAGGATCAGTTTGCACCGACCTTACCTTTTAAGGCGACTGAAGTCCGACCGCTACGACCGCTCTCGAGCAGCATGCTTTGAATCAGCAATGAAAGATTTTGAAGTACGACAAGCTTTCCGAGAAGTGATCCCCAAGGAAAAACAAGAATCCCTCAGTAATGCTTATCGTGAATTCCAAACTGCTATGATAAGCGGTATTTATCTTGTTCTTGAGCCGAGAGGGAAAAATGGATCAGCGATGCATGCCATTTTGGACGGATTCACGCAAGATCACGAGGGAATGCGAGAAATGGACGAGACTACTCGCAGAGAATTAAAGACGATAGAGTTCTTGAAGGCTAAAGCTTCACAGGTTGACAATCAAAGCTCTCGGCAGTCACAGACAGTTGATCGTAATTCGAATACGACCGCCACTGAAAATCAGACCTATCTGCTACTTGGTCCTCAGCAATCCGTGCCAGCGTCTTCACCTTCTAGGCCACATCCATCCATTCTCAGCACACCGGAACAGTCGTCACCATCATCTTCGTTGCCGTATGCTAAGCCCAGCTCTCTCGCACAATCTCCCACATTCCAACGTTTGCATCAGTCTAACCAGGGAGATCATGCTAATTCTCCAAGTGGCTCTGGGAGTCCTAACGCCGAAGAAGAGTCTTCCGCTCAAACGTTGCTCGATCATTGGTGTAATACCGTTAGCAATGCCCATATCGATGCTTCCAGCGGAGGGATGATCTGGGGCGGTCCTGGTGGCGCAGACTTTGCCGGATGGGTAGGAAATACAAAACACATGGTGGGCACTGACCCTCGATTGGTCACTGGCATCGATGGATCGGATTGGAATTACTGGGAAGCCCTGGTAAATCAAATTCAGGGCGGTCCCTAATGTTGACTTGGGCAACTTGATTAATTGTATTATAACTGAACTGCGGATTCCCAGTGTAATATATGTATTTGTTTACTTTGGAAGCCTCAGTATACAACACAAGCTGTACTTAAGTGCTGTTGTACACCAATATGCAATCAATTAACCGATTTCTTTATGGACCTACCCCCGAGGAAAGAGTCCGAGCATGGCAAGCAAAGTTACGTGCGGAAAGCCGCCAGCTTGATCGGGAGATGAGGCAGGTTGGATCCCATTTCATATCGTTTGACCCCAACCATTGACCAGTATCGCTAGCTTGACATGGCGGCCAGCAAGGCTCGCCAATCTGTAAAACAGTTAGCCAGCAAAGGAGATGTCAAGTCAGCTCGTATCCTAGCCCGGGAAGTTGTAAGAAGCAATAGGCAGAAAGACCGACTGTCTGTGAGCAAGGCAAGACTTGGGTCCATAGGAACGCAATTATCACAACAAATGGGTAAGCGGTTGATGCTACTTGTCTGATCTTAAATACTTCTCCACATTGTGTAGCAATGGTCAAAGTGACAGGTTCACTGCAAAAATCCACGGAGATCATGAAGCTATCAAACGCCCTCATTAGACTCCCCCAGATAAGCCAAACGATGCGAGAAATGAGCATGGAGATGACCAAGGTGAGCATATTTTCAGGACGGTAGGACACCTGTTAATTACTTCACAGGCTGGTATCATGGAGGAAATGCTGGAGGACACGCTGGACATGGATGAAGATGAGGAACTAACAGAGGAAGCTGATGCGGAAGTGGATAAAGTTTTGTTTCAGCTCACAAATGGCAAACTTGGCGAGGCGGGCTCAGTGGAGGCTGATCTTCCAGTGAGTGTATACTCAGATCCAACGTCATATACTGACCATACACAGACGTTGGGGTCCAAGGAGGACGAGGAGGAGACGGAGAGAAATATGGAGAAGTACCGACAACAGTTGAACGGTCTCTTGAGTTGACACGCGCGCCATGCTTTTCATATGTACCAGTAATGTTATAAGTAATAATGACTAGAGAGCAAGCCGGCTTGAACGTTACGCGTTCACGTGCACAAACTTCGGAAGAAAACGCTGCTTATTGGCTTAACTCCTTTTTCTTCCGCACGATGTTCAAGTCTCGAATTGCTAGTGTTACGCAGGGCGCATTCACTCGTTCATATGTGAGTTTTCTACTCTTTGCACGTTCTACTTCCCTCATAAGTTTCAGGTTATTAGAAGATATGCTTCTGCGCCTCCGACAGCCGCCTTTGCCGGTCAAAAGGGTAGTAATGTGAGAGAGGTCCCCCACGTTTAGCTTCAGAGGCTCACCAGGATATACAGGGAAAGTATACTGTTACGCTGATACCTGGTGATGGTCAGTATTTGCGATGCAGAGTCGCGCAGATGGACACTTACTTAGCTAATAGGTATCGGTCCTGAAATTAGCCAGTCTATCAAGGATATCTATGTCGCTTCTGGTGTACGTTGGCAATTTTTCATTTCTTTGGTATGGACGACATGGTGACCTGGATAGGTTCCAATTCAATGGGAAGAAGTCAGCGTTACGCCCGTCCTTAAAGGCGGTAAAACTGTAATACCCGAGATGGCTATCCAATCTGTAAAACGAAATACAGTGGCATTGAAAGGCGAGTTTTCCACATCCCATTGTTCCAACAACCTCTCAGTGTCTCGATAGGTCCATTGGCAACCCCTAGTTAGTTCCTGATTGATTCTGTTGAAAATCTTTTGACTGTAAGACTCTAGTTGGAAAGGGCCATGTTTCGTTGAACTTGACTCTTAGACGAACATTCAATCTTTTTGCCAACGTGCGACCCTGCGTTTCTATCCAAGGCTTCAAGACTCCTTACGATGATGTGAATACTGTCCTTATACGTGAAAATACCGAGGGCGAATACTCTGGAATTGAGCATGAGGTGTGTCCACCTTGACTGTAATACATGCTGAATTACTGGATGTGCCAAGGTTGTCGATGGTGTTGTACAATCCATTAAGCTCATCACATGGGATGCATCGGAGCGTGTCGCTCGGTATGCCTTCCATTACGCACAGTCAAGCGGAAGAAAACGGGTTACCGCAGTGCACAAGGCCAACATCATGTAAGTTATTGTGAAGATTACATATGCGGCTGGCAAGTTTAACTTGCTTTGCAGGAAAATGTCTGATGGCATGTTCCTGTCTGCATGCCGAGAGGTTTCGAAAGAATTTCCGGATGTCACTTACGATGAAGATCTCCTCGATCGAGTATGCCTCCAAGTAGTAACAAACCCCAGACCTTATTCTGACCGTGTCATGGTGATGCCCAACCTGTATGGCGACATTCTCTCCGACATGTGTGCAGGACTTATTGGCGGCCTCGGCCTGACGCCGTCAGGAAACATTGGACGTGTATGCAAAAAAATGATTTTGTTACGTTACGGGGTTGTGCTGACACTCTCGCTCTCTCATTAGGACGCTTCTATCTTCGAAGCTGTTCACGGCTCTGCTCCTGACATAGCAGGTAAGCATTCAGTATCTTTCTCCTCCCACCCCCTGGTGATAAACGATTCCATGAACAACAGGAAAGGGCTTGGCTAATCCTACTGCACTGTTATTGTCTTCTCTGATGATGCTGAGGTTTGGATTTTGACGGAAGCTTTCGCTTTGAAAATATTGATCAACTTGCAATAGGCACATGAATCTGCATGAACATGCGAACAAGATTGAAAAAGCTGCTTTAGCTGTAAGCAGCCCCACTTTTTCCGCGCTGAGGTTAAGACTGATTTACATGATAGACCATCGCTGAGGGTAAGACGATTACCGGGGACTTGGGGGGCAAGGCCTCCACGTCGGAATATACGTCGGCTATCATTGAAAAGCTTGGAAAAGCATAGATAAGATAGAGCTAACATATGAATAATATTATTAATATGTGACACGTGGCATTGTTTTATGTAAGCGTGGGAATTAGTTATTGAACCTGACTTTTGGCCTGTGCTGACAGTGACCATCACATATCCTTCATTTCATCACCACATCCACAACTTCCTTACGCACTCTTTCTTCTCACTCGCCCTACAGGGCAAAGCCTTCCAATCCTCAAATCATACCACTTCCATGTCAGCCTAACTTTGTTTAGTGTCTTGCGGCGTTTGGCTCACCTCGTGTTCAGACAGGACAACATCCAACCTTGAAATCCGAAACTTAAAAAAAATTCAATATTTGAAAAGCTTCTACTTATTTCTCGTATAAACTCAGTTACGAACGACATGACCGACGAAATTACGCAACAAAGCCAACCTCCGCTTAAGAAGGACGAGAAGAAGCCGCCTTCTGCCAATACCCGCGGTCCCATCAAGCGAAACGTTTCTGTCACCTCCAATTCCAAGCAGCCAGTAGGAGGATCGACTCAGGGCTCGAGGCCTTCCTCAAGGACGGGCAACAAGAAGGCCCCTGCAAACGCTTCCTCGTCTGAATCTGGGCCTGACGCGACTACGAGGAAAACCTCAGAGAGCGGCAAGAAGCCTGAGCAATTGCGCAGTAAGAACCAAACTGGAACTGGCCGTGCTCCGGCTCATCGCAAGGCGCAGCCTTCCGCTTCTCAACGTAACAGCAGTCCAAAGGAACAATCCGTCAGGCAGTCTTCCACTCCTGTTCCTCAGAGTAAGGAAGCTAGCGATGCTCTTTCTTCTCTACAGAGGGTTATTGCAGACCTAAAGACCACGTCTCCCGTCCAACCGCCGGCCGCTCAGAACAACGGCTTTGCCATGTCTGCCCCGCAACATCAGTCCAATCTCCCGCCCGGCGCACCCGTTTTCCAACCCGGCGCTACTGCTTATCCTGGATCAAACCCTGATCCAAAGCATCGAAAAGCTGTTTCATTGGGAGCTGCCGGACTTTCTGGCCATTTCAACTCGTTTTCTCCTCACCTTGGGGCAATGGTGGAGGACGCGGAAGATGTAGTCGGGGGTGCCTTTGAAGAGGGTGAAATCCAAGAACAATATCCTCCTCACCAGGGGCATCAACCTCGTTCTCAGTCTCAGAGTTTCATGGCACCACGATTTGCGGCGCTTGCGGCGCAGCAGGAACAGTCGGACACAGTCGGCCCTACTGGCCGTCCCCAGCTCGCCCCCAACTTCATGTTTGGGCGCAAGCAGCGAGGTACACCTCTGGGTCCGCCAATTAATGAAGAAGATCTTGGATTTCAGTTTCCTCAACAACAACAGCAGCAGCAGCAAAACTATCACATAGAGTTTCCTACCCATGACCAGACTCACAAGAAGTCGGACAGTGGGGAGATTACTGGTATTATGGCAGAACAGGTGATTTTATTATTTCCATTCACCTTCTTCATCTCTAACAACCCAGTAATGGTCAGATCGCCCTGCAGAGTCAAATCGAAGCCCTGCAACAGCAACAACAAGCTCTGTATCAACAACAGCTTGCTTCAAATCAAGTCCTGTCTTTCCAAACCCCAGGACTTGCGCCTAACCGTGGTGCTCATAGGCGTGTTCAAAGCACGGTCCCCATGGCTGCAGGCGCTGGCGCTACATTCGGTGCTCAGCAGAACCCCATAGGCCAGTTTGGTAGTTATGCCGCACTCGGCGTTGGTCTGGACGGGCAAAGTCAGAACATCCCACGTGGCCATGGCCGACGTCACAGTGTTAACGTTGTGAATAAAGCTGGAACTCAATCTGGTATGGGCTCCATTAGTTACTCCAACCCTTATGCTGCCCAAGATGGCTTCGAGGATGGATTTGTGCCTCCATCTTTTGGCGGCCATTCCAGGCAGGCTTCGCGTGCGGACTCGAGTTGGCGCATCAGTGGGTGTTTTGTACTGTACTTTGGATCTCGATTAACTATATTCTTATAGATGGTGGTGTTGGTGGTGTTCAGGGCAACAACGCGTTTGCCTCTGACCTTGCTCAAGCCCAAGCACAACTTCAAAGCTTACAACAATTTCGTGCAGCCGCTGGGGGTCATCATCATAAGATGCCCTCCTTCAGTTTCCCTAACATGCTCCCCAACATGATGGCGGCCAACATGATGGGACTGGGTTTAGGTGGTATCAATATCCTCCAGCAGCAGCAGCAACAATTCCAGTCGCAACTTCAACAACAATCCAATCAACCCCAGCGCAAGTCCTTATTCGCGCCTTACCTACCACAAGCCTCTTTGCCACCCCTTCTTGCTGCAGGGAAGCTCGTCGTTGGTATCCTCCGAGTGAACAAGCGTAATCGCTCAGATGCATATGTCGCGACGGAAGTGCTTGATGCTGACATATACATCTGTGGGTCGAAGGATCGCAATCGTGCCTTGGAAGGTGATATTGTTGCTGTCGAGCTCCTTGACGTCGATGAAGTCTGGGGTACCAAGAAGGAGAAGGAGGAGAAGAAGCGGAAGAAGGAGGAAAATGCTGCTTACGATTTGAAGTCTGCGGTGGGGCGGAAAGATGACAAGAAAAAGGACGATGTCGAAGTCGAGGGACAGGGCCTCTTGTTATTTGAAGACGAAGAGTATGGTTTTCGTATACTTACCTGGAGCGATGCTGATGACCTTGCTCAAGAGTAACCGATGATGTGAAACCGCAATTTGCGGGGCACGTAGTCGCTGTCGTTGAACGAATGCCAGGTCAACTCTTTTCCGGCACTCTTGGCCTTTTGCGTCCATCCTCCGCTGCCACGAAGGAAAAGCAAGAAGCTGAACGTCGTGAACGAGAAGGTGATCGCGGAGACGAGCCGCGACGTGGACCTGTGGAACGTCCCAAAATTGTTTGGTTCAAGCCCACCGACAAGCGCGTTCCTTTGATTGCCATTCCCACAGAACAGGCACCACCTGATTTCGTGCAAAATTCTGAAGCCTACGTGGACAAGCTGTTTGTTGCTTGCATCAAGCGTCATGTAAGATCTTTTCTCCTTAAACATAATTTGTAGTTAAATATTGCATTATCAGCCTATCAGTTCTCTCCACCCGTTTGGTACTCTAGTTGAAGAATTGGGTCCTATCGGCGACATCGAAGTAGAAACCAGCGCCCTTCTGAAAGATTGCAACTTCCCAACAGAGGATTTCACAGAAAGTGTCATCAAATGTTTGCCGCCTCTTCCTTGGACGTACGTTGATCTCCAAATTCCTGAAGGTTTTATTCAACTCCAGTTCCATCTAGAATACCTGAAAGAGAGTTTGAAATCAGAAAGGATTTGCGTGGTGATCGAGTATTCACCATCGACCCTGAGACAGCTAAAGATCTCGATGATGCCATTTCCATCAAGTTGAACGAGGATGGTTCATACGACGTCGGAGTACACATCGCTGATGTCTCGTTTTTCGTGAAGCCCAACACCGCGTTGGATCGGGACGCCAGGAAACGTGCTACAAGTGTTTACCTGGTTCAGAGAGCGGTGCCGATGCTTCCGCCCGCTCTGAGTGAGCAGCTTTGTAGTTTGGTTCCCGGGCAAGAGCGCTTGACATTCTCCATCGTATTCACCGTGACAAAGGATGCGAAGGTTGTCAAGAAATGGTTTGGAAAGACTATCATCAGGTTTGTCTGTAATATATTATTCTGCGAATATTAATAATGGCATCGCTAGATCTGCGGCGAGACTTTCGTACCAGGATGTCCAAAACGTTATTGAAGGCAGAGTTTTAGGCGGTGTTGCTGTCGCACCTGAGCACAACGCATCAGATATAGAACATGACATCAGAATCCTCGAGGAGCTGGCGAAGAAAATCCGGGCGCAACGTTTCGACAACGGCACGCTGAGTCTCGAATCCCTTCGTCTTACTTTTGAATTGGATGAGAATGGCATACCGGTGGACTGTGGACAGTATCGCCAGAACGACGCTAATTCTCTGATCAAAGAGGTGCACATATTTCATAACTGCCTTGTTTTATAACTTGTTTACATTGTTACGTAGTTCATGTTACTCAGCAATATCGCTGTCGCCCAACACATCGCCGTACATCTTCCGGAACAAGCTTTACTTCGTCGTCACGACAATCCTATCGAACGTCGAGTTGTGAGTTTGCCGTCGTCATCGTCTGATCCTTCAACCTTCTAACCAGCTATCTTCAGAATGCATTCGTTGAGCGCGCGGAGCGTCTGGGATACAAGATGGATACGTCCTCGGCTGGTGCACTTATGCGCTCCTTTGAAGCCATTGAGGACCCTACCGCTCGAAGACTGTTGGAGTTGCTTTCATTCAAGGCAACTCATCGGGCCAAGTATTTCTGTGCAGGCATGCTGGATATCGCGAAATACCATCATTATGCTTTGAACACTCCTCTTTACACACACTTTACGTCGCCTATCAGGCGATATGCCGATATACTGGTACATCGTCAACTGGATTCGGTATTGCAAGGAGGAGGTAGGTCTCTATTCTTTACTTAACAACTGGGCTGAGTTTGATATCTAGTGGATGTGAAATTTACCATGGATCGTGATGCCGTTGCAAAGGTGGCTCAACAGTGTAATATGTGCGTTTTTTATCCCGTCTATCTTATTTCCACCAGTTGTTCAATACCCTCCTTTAGTAAACGCGATTCTGCCATACTTGCCCAGGAGCAATCTGCCCATCTTTTCCTCTGTGTCCTGATTTCCGATCTAGCCCAGCGTTACGGGCCTGTTATCCGTCAAGCCAAAGTAGTCGGCGTTCTTGACGCTGCTTTCGACGTCCTCGTACCTGAATTTGGCATTGAGAAGCGGGTCCACGTGGACCAAATGCCGATTGACGTAAATAAATACTATCTTCTCTCACTTTCATTCGGTGCTGACCTTCGCTATCAGAACCATGTATACGATGAACATGAGCATAAATTGCAGATTTACTGGTCTAATCGTGATGTGATCAACTGGCTAGCAGAAAATAGTGACGATGAACACTTGAAGAAGGTGAAGCAGAATGCCGAACAGCATGCATTAAAGATGGAAGTAGCATCCCGTTCAGTCCATGATGAGAAGGCATTATTCGACGAAGACGACGCGGAGGAGGATGAGATTGTCCTAGGACGCAGTGAGATAGTCCCGGAGGAGAGAGAAACTTCCAAGCAGAGGCTGTTGTCGCAGGCCAAAGTCAAGCCCGAGTTCGAGGGTTTGAAGATCCTGCCTGCTGGTCACAAAGTTCAGGAAATACGGGAGTTGATGACTGTTCCGGTATGTTGAGGTATCTCTCTAACTCGTGTGACGATTGACCGTTGTTTTTCAGGTCATTGTCACCGCTGATTTGGCCAAGAGTCCTCCCGTTATCAAAGTATACAGCGTCAACCCATACGCAGAACAGAAGTGACTGCATATCACGACAACTCTATTGTACTTTTATGCCGAAGTTTTCAGCTACCTATGCATTCCCTTCCTTCTGTACTGACTAGCAACACATTTCATTTAGTCGCGAGCTTCCTGGGCACATCCATTCTGATATAATGTTCAGTAGTGCGCTGGTACTTACAGTCCACTTTGTATTTCGACTAGGTCATCCGTACTTTGTTTCACGAGAATTGAATTAATATGCACAGGCGTTCTGTACCCCGTCTGTGTTCTTTGAAATAATGAATAACCACACCTTCTCCTGGGAAGTGCCGATTTTTGATGCCCCTCATACTTCATACACAATCAATCTATCTTCAGAAGATAAGTAACATTATGACTACAAAATGAGTAGTGAGCTGTGATGATGATATGATACAATGCTGAACGTGAGTGGATATAATAAGTGACTGTAGAACGAAAAAGCAAAGAACGTGATTACGAAGATTTAATTTAAATCCAGCCAGCTGGGGTTCGTGAAGGGCTGCGAAGACGTTGACTTCCATTTCTGCCACGCAGTGTAGGGCCGTTCCATGATTGAGGAGTGGGCGGTGACCTCATGGAAACCATTTCATTCGACGGACTGCTATCCTTGACGCTCTTCGAATCAGGGCTAGAATCGTGCTGACTCGATCGGATGTCGCTCTCGACACGCTCGAGCAGCGTGTGCAAGCTGTAGACAGACGCGCGGAGACTATGGATGGAGCCGACGGGGCTCGTGCTAC
This sequence comes from Tricholoma matsutake, assembly GCA_026075535.2. Taxonomy (NCBI): domain Eukaryota; kingdom Fungi; phylum Basidiomycota; class Agaricomycetes; order Agaricales; family Tricholomataceae; genus Tricholoma; species Tricholoma matsutake. The sequence continues at coordinate 5,303,961 of AP026543.1, read as the reverse complement.
TGTGGCCACGGGTGTGGAGACGTGAGCCGTCGTGGCGACGGAGCCGGATCTCGTCCGTGCACAGTTTGTATAGCCCGTCAAGGTGTAGGTAGGCTGCTTCGTCGCGAAGCTCGAGGAGATGTTCCAGTCGTGAATGAGTCGAAGACTGAAGGTGTACACTCCGAGGAAGGACCTCGGGCGCGTCAGGTGAGGCGAGGGGTGATCTGAGATAATTTAGTATATGTGTATATCTGGAATTTGTAGGTCAGCGAGGGTGTGTGAATAATGCGGATTGGGTAAACACATACGGGGCACTTGGCCGGTCGAGAAATAGGTGGATACTAAAGGAGGCTTGGGGTAAAAGCCCTTGAGATGTGAGGTGGTGTCGGTAGACCGACATATCGTCGCTCGCAGTAGAATAAACAGAGGAAGATACGGAAGCTCGTTCGGATGCAAGCTTGAACAAGGACGAAATATAGTCAGACAGATGAGAGGGACGGGATCTGAGGGTGTCCAGCGTCGTTCTGTATGTCACGGTGCAGGTGTCCAGTAGTACGATGATTTTTGAAGGGTCTACGGCACCAGTTGGCACCTCTGAAACCAGAATCGGTCTAAAGGGAGGTGGTGACGGGGAGGCGGATATGTTGGCAGGCATGGCAGGTACATGAGATGACTCATCGGAAGAAGCTGTAGATTTCACTTTAAGTGAAGACCGAAGAGAGGGTGCTGGTACTGGTACTGGTGGAGAAGGAGGGGCGCGGGTAGGGCGAGGCGGAGACTTTGGAGACTCAGCAGCCATCTGGGGATCGAGAAGTTCCAGCTCCTCATCTTCATCTTCTGGCATCGGAAGGGGAGGCAAGGGGGGACTTTGTGGATACTCATCCCGCGAGGGTCGTTTCTCGTTCGACATCCCCTCGGTAGATTGAGATGTTCTGGATATTCCAGATTTCCGTTCTGCATCCATACGTTTACCATGGAATGTGAAGCTCAGTCCTGTTTCTCTAAGGGCTTCGTCTGGTGTTCTTACGACAGTTGCACCTGAGCCAAGGACGCCGCTGCGCTGCTGTGAGCTCACGAGCTCTATGGAACGAACGAGCTTATGTTCGGAGATCCTGGTAGGCTTTGATGGTGCGTATGAGACTGACTGTGTGGAGCTACGGGACAACCAATGCATTGAAGGACGACGAGGAGGGGTGATGGTCGACTGGTATGAAATAGGTGGAGAGGTATGTTTAGTGCGTGTGTGCGATCGAGGCCTTGAGGAGGTGAGCATGGTGAAAGGGAAAAGAAGGAAAAGAAGGAAACTTTTGAAACCAAAGCGCCTTTTATTCTTTCTGCCATTGCCATTGTCTTTACGCGACCCCTTATTAACATCACGTGCTCCCACTTATGCTTCCCGTCGCCAAGTTTCAACTCGCTCTCCCTTACCTTGTCCTTCCCGTCTCTCCATCCCTTGCTGCTCTTCATACCACTCGTGTTCAATCATTCATACATTCAGACTCATGCTCTAAATGCGGCTCTTATCTCTTGCACGGCAATGCAACAATCCGTATCGTTCGCTTAAAACGCCCGAATCATCCTACAGCAAGAGCATTGCGACGCTTATGCCACGCCTGTGGATGCATGAATGAACTAATGATCGATGCAGAAAGTCCTGACCCCCCTTCACCATCTATCTTACAGGAGCCGATGCCTGCTCCCGAATCACTCCTTCCTCCCTCGCAATCTAAACCTCGCCCAAAAAAGAAGATAGGCTTGCAGGACATGCTGTCTCGTTCTCGTGAAAAAGAGAAAGAGGAACAATCTCGTAGGAACGATGGCCAGGTGGGGCTTGCTGAATTCCTCACTCATCTCTGATCCAAATGACTTGCTCTGGTTTGTATTATATTCCTCGTCTTTTCTTCACACCCCTTACCCATGACTCAGTATAGAAATCACACCACTGTCATCGGCACATTCTTAACCCTGAAAGCCTAAGCAAGTTATTTACATAAGGATAAGGCTCATCCTCGGACATGGGCTTTGGGTGTATTAACGCGTGGCCCCATTCCCCATTATGGATACTAACAATTGTCTATTCATACTTATGCCACTTGAAATGAACTTCCTACAATGTCGAGATAAGACCCTGTAAGCGTTTTACAAATATTATATAATGTGTAAAGGCTACCAAGAAGTGAATGAACTAATGATTACTGCGGCGCCCATAAATCGTACAGCTCTTTGTCCGACGGGTCGAAGCACGTCAGAAGCGAAGGATCTGATCGAACGACTAGTTGTCTGCTGGAACCATTGGTGGACGTCGCGAAGACATGTTGAAACGTAAGTCGTGGGGCGTCGTTCAATCGGGTCGATTGGTCAAAGGCTGATGATGGGCGACCAGTATGCTATAAGACGTTCTGAAATTAAGCCCAACCGAAATTGGTGAAGAATTGGAAGCTAACCGTGCCCAAACTTGAGCCGTTTAGGGAGGTGGACATGTTATAGAGGTAACACCGTGAATGATTGTGACACCAAAAGTCGTGACTTGGTCACGACGTGAAGTGAGATCTTTGTCCATGGAATTGTTTCCATCTGTTCTTTGTACTTTCATTATCTCTTCCTATCCTCCGTTTTCTACCTCATGAACATCTTCAGAAGTCGTCAGTATCATCACATTTTCCTGTTTATCATCTTCTCACTTCGATTCTTCAGTCCTTGGGAAAGTCTGGCGTTCGTGATAACATCTTTATACCTCTATGACTACTGATCCAATCTTGCAGAGGACCCCAACGCAGCCGAGGTCGTCAAGATCTCAACTGGTGAGTCAAGTCCTTCCTGGTCTTTTGACACCCTCTCACCGTGTTGTAGGCCAATTATATATTGTCCGCCCAGGCAATATTCGCACCCCTCGTGAATGCATGTAGGCATTTTGTAATTTCCTCGAAAGCCCCAAGGCTGAAGATTGAGCTCCAGATACAATGATGCTATGGCTACCATCCGTCGTGTTCCAACTATGGAACACAACTTTCAGCTGGTGATAACGAGAGTATACGAGGAAGGGGATCAAGAGTTCTTGGAGGATGAGGAGGAAAGTCAGTCATTCTTTTTTCATGTTTCTTAATCCTTTAACTCACTGCTACATCTCAGCTGATGAAGAGCGGGTCTTTCTGATTTCCGAGGAACTCGAGTTTCGAACAGGGGAGACGGAGGGTAACCCCAACTTCCTGTGGCGCGATCTACATGGCGACGTTGATGAATTTTGGGAGTATGTTGCATCTGGGACCAACGAACCCACGCGCGCTTTCTTCGAGACATGCATGTACCGGGCTATGTATGAGCGCAAATATAAGAAGAGCCCTGATGCTGGCCAAGATGCTGATCTCGAGGAGTTCATCTGGCAGTGAGTGGTGACTGCTTTATGCTCGTGGCGATTACTACGACCTCTTTATTGATAGCCCTCCTGCTCCAAAGACGAAACCTAAACCAAGGAAAAAGGTCTCGGCGAAGGCAGAGCCCTCCAGCTCATCGTCCGTGCAACCCGTTCCCGTTGCGGGGTCGCCTCGACAGTCTATTGAGCAGAAACCCAAAGCTGTGGCCAAAGAGGCATCTTCAGTGCCTGCCATGGAAACGTCGATCTCTTTGGAGGCTGAATTATACCTTTGGGATGGTCCGAACAACAGTTTTATCAATCAGGGAATTGTCACTGCTAGTATCATGCAACGAATCGGTGCGGGCTACGAATACTGGCTGACCGCCACCCGTGACACAGGGCTTCTCCTTGCACACAAGGTCTCTGATGATATGAATCAGCGCTTCTCCAACAAAATGTCTACTCTTACGTGGAATCATTTGGGCGATGACGGCTCTCAGAATAGTTGGCTCTTCCGATTTGGAGCAGACGACTTTGCACTCTTCCTTCAGAAGTTTACTGAATGTCTATGGGAGTCTCTACACCAGACGCAATGGGCAAAAGCCAAGGTGTGCATCTTTCTTCCTTCCTGGCTATGACGAATCCGTTATCCCTGTCCCAGCCCGACGAACAGAAATATGTTCTTAGCGCCAACGAAGATGTAGAGATGCGTGACGTTGAAGACGAAGAGGAAGAAGAGGAGGAAGTATTATCCGAGCTAGACCCTGATGAAGGTGTGGAGCATTCGTCACCCATATTATAAGCCCTGACGAGAGTCGACAGAGGCCAGCGATGAAGAAGAGGATGAAGAGGACGAAATGCCACCAGCTCTCGCTTCAGGCGAACGTAATTCACAGCTCACAGTTGGGTATAAGGGAGACCGGTCCTATGTTGTCCGTGGAAACAATATTGGAGTCTTCAACCATTCTCCTGGGAGCAATGTCAAGTATTATGCAACCATCAGCAAAATTGCAACTCCTAAAGGCAAAGACTTCAAACCAAAGAATGTGCGCCTTACAAATTATATTGTTGTTTATCCACTAACTTGTTTTCTAGGTTATGTTGCATGATCAAGACACCAAGATGGTCCTCATGAATCCTTCTGAGCCACATTCACTCTTCAGCATGGATATCGAACGGGGGAAGATTGTCGAAGAATGGAAGGTTCACGATAGCATCAGTGTGGATCATATCGCCCCGGATAACAAATTCGCGCCAACGACACGAGAGCAGACCCTGGTAGGGGCGTCTCACAATGCTCTCTTCCGCATCGATCCTCGTGTTTCGGGAACCAAGATGGTGGAAAGTCAATTTAAGCAGTATGTCAGCAAAAATAAATTTTCTGGAGTTACCACGACTGCGTCCGGAAAGCTTGCAGTTGCTAGCGAAAAAGGTGACATCAGGCTTTTCGACAGCGTCGGAAAGAATGCGAAGACGGCTCTCCCTCCTCTTGGTGATCCTATCCTGGGTATCGATGTGACTGCTGATGGTCGCTGGATTGTTGGAACAACCAAGACCTACCTCCTGTTGATTGACACCCTCATCGGAGAGGGCCGTTATCAAGGTTCCTTGGGCTTTGATCGCAGCTTCCCAGCCACATCGAAGCCCATTCCTCGGCGACTTCAACTTCGCGCCGAACATGTGGCTTACATGGGTCACAGTGTTTCCTTCACCCCTGCCAGGTGCGCATCTTTGGTTCATTCGTTTATTCAATTCTAACATATCGACCGTTCAGATTCAATCAAGGTGAGGGGCAGGAAGAAAATGCCATTGTGACATCAACCGGACCATTTGTTATTGCTTGGGACTTCAAGAAAGTGAAGAAAGGCCTTCTCGATCGATATGAGATCAAGAAGTATGAAGATCATGTCGTTCAAGACAGTTTCAAGTTCGGTGACGATAAAGAAATTGTGCGCAAACCATCCTCTTCCAAACCCATCTTCAAGCTGACTTGTTCTGCCTTCGTGTAGATTGTTGCCCTGCAGAATAACGTGCTGGCGATCAATAAGAAAAATCTTAAGAAGCCCACACGTCATTCTCTTGCGCCCGAGACAGACTCACCCCATAGCAGATCCAACATCGTCAATAGCCCTTATTAGAGGTTGGATGATAACACCTTTTCCTCCCCTTGTCGTACTCGGCGGATGCAGAAAGAAGTATTTTGGATGAATTACTAAATCGTTGTACTATCATGAGACTTCGCTTAGCAGGGATGTAATAACAGAGCAGGTCTGCCCCCACCAACTTGTCTTGGTTAACACCACTATTAGTGATGGTGATACATAAGCAACAGTGGATTCTCTAGCTCTTTGCGCGAACCCCATCCCGGTAATCAACATATCTGGCGATACCAAGGTGCCAAGCAAGGCGTGGTACCATCAATGTCAAGCCTAACATGATGGTAGTCCATAGCATCGGGCTCCACGACCAGAAGTCCCACTTCTGGTCGCCCAATGCCCATAGTGTAATATAGAGGTGGAAAAAATCGCCAGCAAGAAGCGGCGCGAGTAGAGAAAAAACTATCTTCTCTTGCAATGCGGGCTGGCTGTGAAGATGTTTACGAGCGGCATGAAGAATAAAAACATTGAGGATTCCGAGAAGAGCACAGACGTGGGCTAGTTGCATAATAGTGACGAGCGTAGCTTTCGGAAGCGTCTCTGGTGGGGGGCTACTTGCTGTCCAGGGTGCTTGAGCGTTATGCGTCTAAGATGCAAAGGATCAACACGATGGCATTTGTGGTGGACAAGATGTCTGACTTACGGCCTGCGGGTCTCTGACGCATGTCATTAGGATTAACGAATGAGAGGCTAAAGATTAGACGTACACCCATGCTCCCAGGAAACCAGTTGTAGTGAGGAAGGGCTCATAGATGGCAAAGCAAAAAAAGTAGAAATCAGGAATTGCAGAAGTAGGTCGCATGCTGCCCTGCATTACAGCCCACTAATACAACGAAGATCCGGGATTTAGCTGATATCACCAGAGCGTACTGGATGTATGATTGACGAGAGCGTTCTCATAAAAACAAAACAAATTCATCATGTGTTCTTCTCAATATACGCGGAAGCTCGGTTCTCCGATCGTTACAGTCAATCAACCTGCCCTGAATTTAGTGACCACTATTTCAAGTTCAGCTTGTCATGTTGTTTCTCTATCTTACATATAATGACACGGTCTTTCGAAAACCAAGGCAGGCAAACATTCACAGTATTGACCATTGCCATGGCGAGGACCCAGACTACGCTGTACGCAGATGAAGGATATAATGCTGTTCTCGTGTACATACGGGTTTGAGCTTCGCTTCTTTCTGACATATCGCTTCTTGGTGTTCTGTATCTATGTATTAGCATTCATGTGATGAATGATATCATAGGCTTAAAGCAAGCGTATAGAAAATGAAGAGCTAATACTCTAATTATATGTGGGTTGACAATAGTCGCGCCTACTGCAAGTTATCCACTGTCTTAGGGCCGAAGAAGCCTTTTTGGACCAAATATTCGTTGTGTTCTTTCTTATGTGCAATGACACTTGCGTCCACACCGCGGCGCCAAAAAGGAAGAGCAACCTAGGAAGGCATTAGATTAGACACGATAAGCTGCTGACTGGGGAAAACACCAACCGAACCAATGAAACCGTATATTGTGTCCATGAACACATTGTTGTGAGGTGTTGAACCCCGTGTGGAACAGCGAAAAACTGAACCCAAGAAGTCGGCGGTTATATGAAACTGTCCTTTTTCTACGCCTGCAATGGACTAAGGATGCCATGATGCGTTAAGGTAACAAATCGGAGGGCATACCACGGAATAGACCATCCGCGGCTTGCTCGGCCGTCAATCCGGTATCTGATTCTTCAATCTTTAGAGTAATCTTAGGCTTCGTCTTCTTCTCTTCAGTAAATCCAGGTGTGAACATCGTCCCTGGAAAGAATATATGTACTGAAATAGAGTAGAGCAGAAGCTCGGACCGCAACGTCTCTGCGAGGCCTGTCCAACCAAAGGTCGAATTAGTGTCGATAACAGGTTCGTACCAAGCACAACTTGGTCCCACCTCGCAATGCGTGTTTTCCAGGGGAATAAGAAGAATATCCGACGATAGACATGTAGCCTAAGAATGAAGAAACAAACACGATTTTGCCTGGAGATCGGTCACGCGCCATGTGCTTCGCAGCTGCCTTGTAGAAGGAAACGGTTAGTCGTTGGTGGGCATATTACAATGGACTAAACAAACTAGTGCCGACCATGCTTGTATCCAATATGCATCATCCATCCCTTTTTTGAGTAAAGCTTCGTCTTGTTCCAGGAAAAAACTGGGTCGAGATCCTCCTGCGCATAAAAACACTGCATCTGGGCATTTATTTCCATGTCCTTGGCATACGGCCTCAAACGCAGCCTCAGAAGCGGAAGCCTCGGTTAGGGAGAACGAATACATCTTCAGGATCTGATTGGGGTTCTGGCGGACTTTCTAATGTGACGATGAGCATGTCTTACGCGTCTGATGTACACTAAACGCACCTCCATTTCATCCAGAGCAAGCCGTAACCGCTCTTCATTGCGAGCAACGATGGACACATGAGCACCTCGTTTCGTGAGAAGGATAGCGAGGGCAAGACCGAGCCCTGTGGATCCGCCGGTCACATAACAATGCTAACGGAATAGGAATGAGAAAAAGAATAGCATGCACAATTGAACACAGCACAGACTTGACCTCTGGGATCCCATTTTTTCGAGAACATCCTCCAGAACCCAACCAAAGTGAAGATAGTGACGATGACGGTGAGCAAAGTGGATGCAGATAACATACGAAGGTGAAATGTGACTACGACTATATAAAGTGGCGACGATTTCTGAAGTCGTGGGAAAAATCTAATGTTCTATGACTGATCTCCATGAAGAAAGTCCAGCGTCGCCACTGCAGAGCGATTCAAACCAACTTCAGTTGTCGGAAATTATTGAACGACCTCATAGTAGTCAGGACGAATCGGAACTGTCAACACAACCGCCTGTGAAATCTACCAACCCGCTGTCTTTGCATGTTCTCGCCCTTCTGATCCCCTCCTCGACATTCGGTGTTCTCGCAAGGCTCGGGCTCCTTGCATTGGGAACCTATAATGGCAACAGTATCTTCCCACTCATATATGCTCAAGCCGTTGGTTGTCTGATCATGGGTTTTGCTCTCGAGTTGAAAGAGCCGTTCGGTCGGTTGTACGTGATTCATGCAAAATCCAGTGAACCTATGTAACCTCTTCCGATGAAGTTACCCACCCCTTTATACCGCGTTAACAACAGGTTCGATATCACTACCACGCGTCCTGGCTGTTTTTATGGTGCTTCCAGGGTTTTGTGGATCATTGACTACGTTTTCAGGATGGCAGCTAGATGTATTTAATTCGTGGGTCAATGCAGGGGAGTTTCACCGGAGTGGTTTTCGAGATGTTCGTATAACTTTCATCAACTGAGTCTCGACCCTCATAGGCCCTTTCCCACAGTTTATTGACGGGGTCGGGAAATCTGTCTTCACGCTCTCCGTGTCGCTCGCTTCTGTCGCTTTTGGAATTCAGCTTGCTGCTGTCATTTCTCCGCGCTTACCAGCAGTGCCCTCGCCCAACCGAAGTGTCCAATACGCGCTGACCATCATCTCGATTTTCAGTTATGGCGCTGTATTTCCTACGTACTTTCTGATGTCTGCCGATTTCCGACATCAAGCTACGGCCGCTCTCCTGTTTGCATTTCCGGGAACATTGACAAGATACCTTCTCTCACTTCGACTCAATACCATCATAAAATCGATTCCACTCGGGACACTAACTGCGAACTTGATGGGAACGGCTCTCGTAGGGGCGTTTCACGTCATTCAGAACCTGTCCAACGGACCTGTGCCGTCTGGCACATGCGCAATCCTCCAAGGCCTTTCGGATGGTTATTGTGGATGTTTGACGACGATCAGCACATTCGCGGTGGAGGTACGAGGGCTGAGAATGTGGAGGGGATCTCGATACGCGTTCATAAGCTGGGCCGTGGGTCAACTGTTGCTGCTTGTAATACTGGGACCGTCATTCTGGACTGATGGTGCAAAAAAACAAATGACATGTAGATTTGCATAATATCAGATGCGCTGGCTTTGACTTTTTGACTCATGCTCCACTAGGCATTTTATAGTCAGCGTGGTTTTGGAGCTGAAGCACGAACCACCTTCTCTTTGCACCTACATATCTGCTCCTTTCGATACGGTCGCGCAACTTTCGAATGTCTGCTATGTTCAAGGCGTTCAATCTGTCCAAACTTTCAGTTCGTGCCTTGTGTGCTTGATCGGCCCAGCAGCGCGTCTCATCACACCACTATCCCCGGGACCTGCCTGCTGCTCACACTCGCTTATCCAATCACTAAAATGTACCCGCAGGCTTCATTTCAAAACCACACGCTTGGCGCGCTGAACGCACACGTTCACGCGTCTTGCACATACATTGTGCAGATATCGATCCGGCTTACGACAGGAGGAGGTTTGTGGGTGAGCTTGAGATAAGGAGTAAGGACGCAAGAAAGAAGCAGTAGAGAACCTATGCTCCACCTAGGACGTGTAGAGGCTGAGTACAGATTATGGTGCTTTGAAAACGCGTTGAAACTGTTTAGAAATACATGTAACGCGCAATTCTTGAGCTCAGCTCAGCTCTTCTTATGTATGGCAGAGAGATTTGCTCCGTTATCCATGATCGAGATGAAATTAGCAATGCAACGCGTGACTGTTGCGGTACGTATTATTGTATAAAAGGGCGGTATATTTGTTGCCCGAACGCTAAAGTGCCCCCACCGAAATGCAGCAAGTCCTTAAATCCACTATACGTCGCGTTCCTCGACTCACTCCGGCGGCCAACCGGCGGCTGAGCGTCTGGAGAGCACGGGTTGAAGCGCGGTCCGTTTCTAGTCCACGTGGACGCCATAATTTGTAAATCGGCATCGGCCTTCAAGCTTCAAGCACTATATAAGAGCTAAACTCCTTCACACTACGTCAGCCATATATCCTCTTCTCACACAATGACACGCTCCCCAGAAACTGCAAGCTTTAGGGCAAGTGCTTCTGTGACTGCCTTAGACTACGCTCAAGCTTACCTCTCTTTGCAATGGACAGCTCAATCACACCATGATCCGTATCAAGGATCCCAAGCCATCATTACATTTCTATCGAGACGTGAGACATTTGGTTTATTTCCTCACATCCTGGTTAATTCGGTGTCATAGATCCTTGGAATGGAACTCATAACTGGTAGAACGGCTTATTACCATCGAAAATGCTTTGACCAAAGATCATGATCCAGAGAACAAGCACGATGACTTCACATTATATTTCCTCGCTTTCAACCACGACGGCAGCAACTGGACCCAGGAGTATAGAGAGAATGGTCGATTTGGTCGGGAAGGTAAAAGCAGGACGGCAAGGACTTGTACTTGACAAAATTGATGACGATCGCTTTCCTTTTCAGGCATCCTGGAGCTCACGCACAACCACGGAACGGAATCCGATCCCAACTTCCAAGGATATGCTAGTGGGAACTCTGAACCTGGAAGGGGCTTTGGTCACATCGCGATCACTGTTGATAACATCGATCAGGCTTGCGAAAGATTCGAGAGGCTCGGAGTTCCTTTCAAGAAGAAGTTGACGGACGGCCGAATGAAACATATTGCTTTCATCATGGATCCTGATGGGTGCGTTGATATCTGGCGTGTTAGCGATAGCATAAATAGCTGATTTGCGTTTCAAAGTTATTGGGTTGAGGTTTTACCTGGACCTAAGCTTTAAAAAAAACTAACTATTGTGTATGTATGCCATGTAACAAGAACAAGTTGAAGAATGAATGACGAATTTGGGTACTTGCATTAGTCTGAATAGATGCTGAGATCAGTGATCAGATGTCAATCTTTCGAGACGACATTGGACAGTGCGTTACCCGGCGCCGATGTGAAACGATGGTACAGGGTCACAGTACGAACCTACTAAGAGAAATGGACAGCACCATAACATAATTGAACGATTGCCCTTCATTCGAGGTTTGAGGATGCATAAGTGCCAAGTTGATGCAAGCGCTAGTAGCTCCAAAAAATTGACGCTATAAGGTGTCGGAGTTGCAAACTTCCAACACGACCATCGACATCGACAACGTCTGGCGCTCGATGTCCTCGCGACAACAGCAGCAGGCTACAGATGTATCGCAGGAATTAGAGGAGGAAGATGCAATTAGCGCCACAAGGGAGGTTGATGAGGTTATGGAAGAAGCGGAAGAGCAGGAAGATGGCTACAGTACGTTCATCTTGTGTCTCTACGATCAACCTTGTCCTTCATATATGATAATCTGACAAGTATCTGTGATATTTCAGCCTCGTCCACGCCAACATCAACGCTCACATGGATTAGTTGGTTTTGCTCGTTGCCCGGACACGAATATTTCTGCGAAGTAACAGAAGACTTTATCGAAGACGATTTCAACCTCACTGGACTCAACACGATGGTACCTTTCTGGAAGGAGGCCATGGAGATGGTGCTGGATGTTGAACCAGGTGTGGGTTTATATGGTAGCATGGTATTGGTCGACGATCGCTCACATACGCCCAGATGAAGACGCTTCAAAAATACCCGACGTCTCTATCGTTGAGTCTTCGGCGGAAATGCTTTATGGCCTTGTGCATCAGCGATACATCCTCACGCGTGTAGGACTGCAAGCAATGGTACGCTTAGTGCTATTCGTCTTCAATGCCACAGAGAAAACTGAGATTCAGGGTGTTATTGCAGCTCGAAAAGTATGAAAATGGGCTCTTTGGATCCTGTCCGCGGGTATATTGTGTCGGCTGTTACGTTATACCATGTGGCCGTTCCGACATGCCAGGCCTTGACACAGTCAAGTTATTTTGTCCAAATTGTAATGACATTTATGTCCCACCCAGCAGTAGATTCCAGAGTGTAGATGGCAAGTTGCACTTTACTTATCTCAGTATTACGTTCCATTCTCAATACCAACAACCAGGGGCCTTCTTTGGAACTACATTTGCGCATCTCTTCTTCCAAAGTTATCGTGAACTTGCGCCAGCGCCGTTCTGGAAAGCATCTCCCAGTGTCTCCTCACTGACTCCCAGGAGTCCTGCCTCTGGCAGCAGTTCGAGGGGACCCTCATTTGTTAATCCGAATCCGAATGGAGGGCAAAAGCGCCCTGCGGGATACGTATACGTACCTAGGATATATGGTTTCAAAGTTAGCGAACGCGCCAAGAGTGGTCCTCGGATGCATTGGGTGAGGCTGCGGCCTGAGAGTCCTGGTGAGCTGGATCTCGTCGATTGGCGTGGAAGGTGGATTGACGAGGATGATGATTATGAGGGGGAGGAAGACGATGAAGATGAAGATAGACAAATGGAAGATTTTGATCCGGTGCGTTGAGGTTATTTAACACTTCCAGTTTTTCTTGAATGTAGCCTAATATTACCATTTGCATAGGATGCTCTGGATGGAGAGGAGGAGGAGGAAGAGGAGGAAGAGGAAGAGGAGGAAGAAGGCGGTGAAGACGTGCAGCAACACCCGCGAGACACTAGACATGATTTACGACCGCCGACGCCCATCGAATCGACGCGTATGGCTCCAACTGCATTACGAGATACGCCAGTGATGGCACCCTCACCACAGAAAGCCTTTCCTTCGCTGTCGGGTGGAAAAGTGAGGATGGTGAGACGGTGGATGCCTAGAACGGAGGAATGGGCTGGGACAGCACAAGTATGATTGATGTGCGCGGTTCCACTTTTCACATAGACATACTTAGTACATAGCTCGTTCCTGCAACATTTCTTGGTTCACTGATTAAATGAGATAAGATAAGATAATATTGTGGGAATTGCTCACGTGGAACTGTACATGTCTCAGCCACCTTTCCCACAAGAACTCTCATTCAAGGCAAGCATTAATACAACTAATCTCTTTCAAGACGTCACGAAAATGGCTCGAACAAGTGAGTGTTACCCAATGCTGTATTCATTTCTATTGTTTAGTGCAACTGCAGACATGCGTTATGGGATTAACCACGGCCATCCGACGACACCGATTGCGAAAGTAGTGCGTCCAAGTCAGCGCAAGGGTGTACAATCGACCAAGACCAAATTCGTGCGGAGTGTCATCAGGGAGGTTGCAGGGTTCTCTGCATATGAGCGAAGAGTGATGGAGTTGTTGAGGAACTCCAAGGTGCGTGATTTCAGATATAGAATTGAGGCATATATTAATACATGGTGTAGGATAAGAAAGCTCGAAAATTGACAAAGAAAAGAGTGAGTTTGTATGTATATTGAAAGGATTGAGAAGCTGAAGATGATAATAGCTTGGGACTCTTTTACGCTCCAAACGCAAGGTGGAGGAGTTGTCTACGATTATCCAGGAGAGCAGGAGAGCGGGACATTAGCGTAGATAGATACTTGGCCATGTAAGGAAATTATGGCACGTGCCTATAAAAGACAAAAAAAGACATGTAGTCGACCTGAATCATATCATAACATGTACAATTAAGTACAAATCATGTATATGACAAATGCCAGACCCGAAGGGCCGTGATAGTTACTTAAAAAGGCAATGGCTGACGAGGAAAAGGTGACATTATTTTATTTAAAAACGGAATTCATCTCTCCTTACAACATCATTCATGTCTAATTGTCAAGGTCTCTCTCCTCCTCCTCCTCCTGCCCGCCATCGTGCTTCTTCTACTACCCTCTCCTCCGCCTTTTCATCTCATTCCCTAGGTCGTCGCAGGTCTTCATCTTTCCTTAACACTCTATCCACCTCCCCACCTCCTTCTCCGTCTACACTCATCATCGATCCTGTATCATCATCATCTACTTCTTCAAATCCTTCCATGATTGTCATCATTGCTTCACGCTTTTTACAGTGGTTCCATCTACACCCGAAGCATTCTTTCTCATGGTCAACTCCTTCCTCACCCAGTTCCAGCGCTGATGTTTATGTCCTACCGCTATCTGCTTCCGCACATAAAACTACTTTCGACGACGATATTCAGGACTGCAAGTCTCAAATTTCATTTACACGCCGTCAGGGCTTCCTATCTGTCTGTTTCTATTTTCTTTGGCCTTTATGATCCTTTTCTTATTCTTTTATCAGATGCATGCTCAAATATTACTCGTCACTCTGCTTTTCCCCGTCTCAACTGCCCTTGTTCTCTTGTCCTTGGCTACTTTGCCTATTTCCCTCGCATGGCCCAAAACAATTGCCGATATTGCTCAACTGGGCAGAGAACTGAATAATTATACCCAAAGTGGTCCAACTCCTACTGCACATGTTGTCGGTGTTCTAGCCATCACCGCTATCTGGAAGCACGCCTGGTCAATCCCAGGCAGCGTAATATGGGTCAGTATCACCTCGGCGATTCCTTGGTTATTTTTAAACTCTTCCCGTAGAATGTTGTCTCAGGAGCTCTCTTCTCTCCGGCATATGCCACTATTCTTCTAACAGCTCTCACTATGGTTGGCTCAACCTGCGCAACCTTGTTAGCCACTCCTCTAGCCCCCTTCTTGACTCACTTCTTCCCTCGAGCGTTGGAAATGACGCGTAGTGCTCTAGAAGGAGATTCAGATCTAGATCTCGACAATTCTGCCAAGCCGCGGTCTTCAGCCTGGGTCCGACTTTCCGTCCTCCGCCTCATCGGCGTTGTTCCATGGTCAGGTATCAACATCGCCTGTGGGGTCTGCGGCGTATCTCTACCCGATTGCATGCTTGGCGCTTTCATTGGATCTCTCCCATGGACTGCCGTTACTTGTCAGGTAAAATAGAGATGTGTTTTCATATCGGCATTTCATCACTGATTTAGGCTATTATTACGTCAGATCGGCGATATACTACAAACGGTAGCAACTACGCCCTCGCCTACTCCCGAAAGCATTTCATCCCTTCTTGCCACTCCGGAAATCATATTCAAACTGATATTTCTCTCGTTCCTGTCCCTTGCTCCCATTCTCGGTCGTGACAAGCTGAGGACACTCATCTCACACTCTGTTCCTGTGTCCCCGACACAATCGACCCCAGTCAGTTCAACTGCACAAGTTAGCGTGTCGAAATGGCCATGGGTGCATGAATGGCGATCAAAAATTCGGATGGTTTCTCGCTCACGAGCACAAGAACGAGAGCAAAACCTCAAGCAGCTGGAAGTGCTGGTGCAAGAGAAGCGGGCCTTGGAATTATCTTCATGATCATTCACCCCTTCTTTTCACCGTCTTTCCTGGGATATTCGTTTCGGAGACATATGTAATTTATTTATTCGACAAGAGCCGACCATCGCCCCAACGCCGAGTCGATCAGGCTTTCGCATATACGACTATTTACCCCTTCTTGTCATCGTTATATCCACTCGCAATTTACGACCATACGCTTACGTTGCAATTTCTCAGTTACACATAATACGTACTCACTCGATATTGGTTTATCATCATGATCATGTCATATAATGTGACCATCTTTGATAGAAACTCGTTCATGTCAACACTTGTACCCGGATCTTTATGAGCTCCGTTCCCCTCGGTGTGTATCTTAGCATTACATAAACAGCAAAGACAAAGCAGTGTGACTGTCATCTACTCTAAATAAAGGATGTAAGCGACGAGCCACTTCATACACCGAGCCTTACATTAAGCGTCAGTGGGCTAAACGACACGATACCATGGCATACGCACTTTCGCTTGGCATGTTCATAAACTACGTAGGAGATCGAGACCGAAGGGATAACCTATTCAAGGCAAATGCGTTAATTTTATGTACATCAGGACATTCATCAAGTGAGAACAACGAACCTTTGCCAACGTGGGGAACAGCCCACGATAAAACCCCCTCCAGCCATCATGTTCCCAGGTCTTGACTATCACATCAGTCACCCCACTATATCTCTGTGGATGACCTGATGAACCAGATGCTTGTAGTCGCGTCCGTACCAAATTTAGAGGAAAGACACTAGTAGCACCAACACTTCCTGATATACTCCCGAATGCGAGTAAAGCCATCACACCCGGCTCGTCCTTGCCTGTTGACTTCAGGTACGCCAGTTTCAGGGCTTCAAATGTGCTCATGTCGATCGCAGAATATCTGTCATAGATAATGGTTCGGGATATAAATGAAGAAACGAACAAAGGAGCTGCACGGACGGGAAGACGCCAACGAGGCCAATCTATCAATCACTAATAAGGGACGAAGAAAACCAATTGCCGGGAATTACATTTACGCACCGTCAGTCCACGATAGTAGGCGCGTGCACCTCCAAGGCCCCAGAGATGGCGAGCCGCATCAATTAATGATTTCTTATGCTGACCTGTGCTGCTCATCATTTGAGTCTAGACATCAAGTGTGGTTAGGCTTGTGACGCAATTCGTAATCAACCAGCCAAACTTTGAGCGTTTCTATCGGATATATACCTATTTAGTAGATGAGCGCGTGTAAATAATACAGAACATGGTGTGCTAGCTCACTAAGTTGACTGCTGATTCCGCCCAATCCACCCGAAATAAACCGGCTGACGCCACTAATTTCACGAGGATCATCCACCTTGTCCCAGTACCTGGCAAATGCCCGTTTCTGTGAATGGTTGAACTGACGTTGCACTAGCTTTTTGAGATTGATCATGCTAACCGAGGATTCGTAGGCAAAAAACCTGATGGCGGATTCAGGGAATATTTTGGCGACTGACAATCCATTGCCTGTCCAAAATGCAAGGATTCCTCCTTCAGTATAGATCCGCACCACTGCATTTCCAATTGTTTTCACACTACTGACGCTTGGTTTGGACGAGATAGGAGCGCCACCGAGATCTGGGGGCCGTGTGATTAGAAAGATTTTCAGCCGATCGAAGGGCGCCGTGCACGTTCTGGAGACTGGGCGCAATTCGATAATGTAGCATCACTTGATGTAATTTTAACTTACTGGCACCAGCGATTCCTCCCGCTAGAAGGAACTTGACTGCAGTCTGTCCCTCTAGCCAGCTGTGTGGTTCCTCATCCTCTTCGCTGTAGTCATCACCGTCATGGTCAGACCTTATAGTTGGTTGGGATCCAGACGCGCCGATATTTGATAGCATAATTGGTGGAGGTTTGTCTTCGGCACTTAGAGAGAGATCGCCTTGTAGCACCAAGGTTAAAACTTCATGGTTGAGCGCGAATAACGCTGCACACCTGCCACTGTCACCCGAGCAGCACCTCTGCCATCATCCCCCATATGCTTCCTCACTTTATAGTATTGATAAATTTCGGCAGGAGAAGCTTTCCTGGGCAAGAGCAATAAGAAATCTCGGAATTCGGCAAAGGATATTGCGTGCGAGTGCGGCGAGGCCGATAGAGCCGTCATGAATTCCAACAACATTCTCGGAGGTAATGTGATCCCTGGACTGTTATGAAGATCATGAGGATGAATATCAAAACTCGTTCAGCCCACCAGCTTTTCCCAGGGCTGATGTGAGCTCTTGGGTGTCCAGTTGTCCGTTACCATCCAAGTCAAGTTCGTCGTGGAATATGGACCATAACTCTAGGCACAGGAAGAAATTCAGGCAAGGCAACGCTGGAAGAATCCAACTTGGCTCACCGATTTCTTTTGCCTCGGCGTATTCTTTGAATTCCTTCCAACCAATTTGGCTCAAAGTAGCCGAATGACCACAATGTCCCAAGAGTTCATTATCATACATCATTTTCAATGACTCCGCATTCTCCTGCGTCAGCTTATCGGTATCAGCTATATCGCTGGAGTTCATATGAAAATCGTGATCATGATGTGGTGAAATGGTTAGACGTTTCCACAGCACCTGTAATCGACGTTTACGATTTTCTCGACCCTCCGATTCCCGAAATTCTTGCAGAGTATGAGGAAATCCAGGATGTGTAGGATCCGATCTTAGACGGGGTATCAGAGGACGATCCTGAGCACCCGAGAGGCTGGCGTTGTAGATGTCGCGCCCGCTGCCTCGGCCGGTATACCTCTGAGCCATTCAAAATTTCCTCCCAGCCAAAAAGCTCTAAACAATTGCGATGTAGAAAGTTGAAACCAGAGCGCGAAATTAATGATAAAGTAGAGAGCCCTGCTCTCAGAGGCTCATGGTGGCAGCTATCAGATCACGGAGTCTATGATGTGGAGCATGCAGTGTTTAGTGCTTGTTTATGTATCTCTGACGTACCCGAACTTGTTCTATAAGTAACACAATAACAGGCCCTTTGTGCATCGCTATTCTCATTCCTTGTTCCTAGTATTACTAGGTCGGAACCGAGCCAAAGGTGCAAATTAAGGCTGTTGTCGTGTAGGATTCTTCAAGTGCCCGGAAGCCAGAAATCTGACGATTGACGAGTCCGTAGCGGTTGCTCCCATATAAAGGGACGGTATGTACTATGGCTACAGATTCACTGAAGTACAATACACAAGACCTGCTAGAAGTCTAGGAATGACCAGGTTCGTCATCAACAAACACACATCCTTGTAAAACTCCGGAGCTTCACTTTGAGGGAAGTACCCCATGATTCCAAAAGGGCCCGCCAAGAGGAAATGAATCTTCTTGCAGAACTGACTTTCACAACAGTTTCGCTTCGGCCGAGTTGCGTGGGCAGAACAGGAAGCTCCGCGCCCAAGCCAGCATACGTTGCATAACTGCTTGAGAACAGAACGGAAGGTTCGGAATTTCCGAAAGATGAATAGGTATTCTCCGTCTTGAAAGATGGACTCTTGGTCCAGATAGTGGAGAAAGAAGCTGCCTTCACAGACAGCTCACGACGTGGCATTGGACAATGACGTTCTTGAACGTGTTTAGGAGTAACACAGGGCTAAGTGTTTGCAATGATCACCATTCTCTCGGTTCAATTTAGTGATACGAACCATATGAGTATTAAAAAGTAGAAGCTCGTTGTCCGGTGATCGTCGCTGGTTGTAATGTGCGGGGAGTGGCGGAGTTGGAGGGCGATAATGCTTCATGTTAATTCAGTCGATGTCTGTCCTGAATTGAATGGTTGGCCCCGCTAACCTGCGGTAGTTTCCTTTTGTGTGGTTTGCCACTGCCAGGACTGATTGGTGAATATACGGCAGACCTTAGGGCAGAGCGATCCTCGCTCCACACTTGATGACCTTGAGCATGATTCTTCCCCTGAAAATTCATGCAAGGAACACCACGATGTAGTATGAATGACCGAGACTTACCATACCCCGATTTTCTCGCGAAGGCTGCGGTCGCACCGGTCTACCTATCAGAACTTCGTCAGACATAAAGAGATTTTCTGGTCCATCCGTCAGGGCTTGTTCTATGATATCCCGCCAGTCATCCGGTAGCTGTAACAGGGTATTAAAACGAACATTACGCGGTGGTGCAACTGTAGAGTGTACGGACTGGTGGCGTATGATCATCTGTTCCAGGGCCCAAGGCGAGTGACAAACGCATCGATGACGAGAAGGGAGGTGAAGAAGGAGGCGATGGTACATAGATCGGCACGGGTTTTCGATAGCTCATATCCCGAGGCATGAATCGTGTCTAAAGAGGAAATAAAATGTACAGAAAAGGAGTGTGGCACGCCCTGTAGTCTTTAAAGTGTAAGGCCAGAGCAGAAAAAATATCAACAAACCCAGAAAATGACTACAAAGGTTGGGAATGAGGCCTTGGATACGTCCAAAATGAACGTGTCTTATAGGACTGCGGTGTTGCACGTTGCGGACACACGACAACGGTATCGCGATGGAGTATTAGTGATCGAGAGGCGCCATTAAGGGCTAGAGTGTGGGTTCAGGGTATTTAGCAAGTATGCACATAGATGCGCACGTCCTCATGGCTGAAAATCGCTAGAAAAGCGTGGTTGCGGAGACAAAGCATCGGCGGAGTGTTTAGAATATGATTTCCGCCCAGACTCAGCCGAGGACATGCGGCATGTTACGTGGGTTGATCATGCAACGTAGCTTTGTTGGGTTCCTGTGGAGTGCAAGGGAGGATGCTGTTCCGGAACGATATGATATCCATGCGCAAGTTGGGTAGCTCAAGCCTCAGACTGGTGCGACGGTGAACTCGCGAGAGGTTGCGAGTCGCGTGACATATGTCACACTACAACTTAAGTCACGTGTGTCACGCAGCTTCTATCGCGATTCGTGCATCGATAGTCGATAAAATATATCAAGTCAGATTTCGCTGCGAACATTCAGCGCCAGTATACCCATCTCATTATAGCATGCCTCGTGGTGGTAGTGCAAGTGGTCCTGCCCGAGGTGGTCGTGGTGGTGCCACTCGGGGCGGCCTACAAGTTGGCCTCCCGTCAACGAGTGCTCATATTGCTACAGTAGGGGTAAAACGCCCTAACTTCGGCACCGGTGGCAAAACATGCCCTATTTATGTGAACTCCTTTGTGACCACCGTCCCTGATGGCATTATTCACCACTATGATGGTATGGCACTCTTTCCATTTAAGCTTATCTGACTTATCACGATCACTCATGATCACCCACTGGCAGTCGGTACGTGATGTACTAAGTGTCTTCCTTCTGAAGATTGTACTCAACAGTTCACGCAGTTATATCTCCATCCGAAAAGGTTCTTCCGGCTCGACTCAACATGGATCTTATCAAGCAGCTGCAGACCGTTGTTGCACCTCGGCTTTTTACCCCGCGCGTTGTGTATGACGGTCGCAAGAATGTTTTTGCTGCACGCGAGTTGCCGTTCGGTGAAACGGGTACCAAAGAGGGAAGTACCCTGTTCTTCTTCGCAAACTGACTACACCCTAATACTTAGCTCCTACTGCGAACAGTTCGATGTCAGTCTCTCTGGCAACCGCTCCGAAACCAGTGGAAGGGGTCCTAAGATTTATAGGATTCGCTTGACGAAGGTCGCTGAGATCAATCCTGAGTGATAACTCTTGTTTTCCATCTCAGTCATGTTTAGCTGACATTTTCAGGGTGCTCAAGCGGTTCATTGCTGGGGATCAATCCCATGATAGCACTGTCCTTACCGCTATCACTGTAAGCGACTATTTTCTTGCTTGGGGTTTGTTAGTCATAATCTCACTCGCTTTCTCTAGGCGTTGAATGTGGTTATTCGAATGGAACCAACTATGAAATACCCATTCAGTGTACGGTCTTTTTTCACGGATCGAGAGACCAAAGACATCGGCTCTGGCCTTCAATTGTGGCGCGGATATTTCCAATCCGTTCGACCTGCTAGTGGTCGGATGCTTATTAACGTCGACATCTCGACCGGTACCATGTACAAAGCGGGACCTCTTCTAGCTCTTTGCCTCGAATATATCGGCAGGAATGATCCAAATACTCTGGCGCCGAAGCGTGGTTTCCCCGACCGTGAAAGGCTTCGTCTCCAGCGTTTCATATCTGGAATCAGAGTGTTAACGACGCATCCCGGCTCTGATGGTACTGTTCAGCAGACTCCCCGCGTGGTGAAAAAGCTGAGCACCTCTGGCGCCAGCGCGCTCAATTTCACCATGCGGGAGGGTGGCACTATGTCTGTCGCAGAGTACTTTCAGAAAACACAAAATCGCAAGTTACAATTTCCGGATGTCATTTGCGTTGAGGTTCGTGTTTCAGACGTTTTAATTTTTTTTCTCATTCCACCAATAGGTAGGCTCTGGAGCATTGATTCCGTTAGAATTGTGCACAGTCCCCCCAGGTCAAATCATGCGAAAGCAAGTCCCTCCAGAGAGGACAAAGGATGTGCTTGACTTTGCAACAAAGAAACCCAAAGATCGCCTTGCAAGTATTAGAAATGGACTGGCGGTATGCGGCTTCAACCTATATATCTTGCTTGATCTTATCTCTTCGCAGGTACTCGCGTATGGCCAATCCGAATATGTTCGTCAGTTCGGGATGAACGTCGACTCAAGCAGTCCGCTCAAAATTCAGGCGAGGATATTGCGACCTCCGGCATTAAAATATGGTCCTGGGAGCAAACAACCTACTATCGTAAGCATACTTTGTCTTCTTCCCCAAGGCATCCTTTATTGAGGAATGACCCAGATTCCGAGCAATGGGACATGGAATATGCAAGGGTCTTCGACCTCTGGTTTTTTCAAGACCTAATCAATTATGTCCAGGGTTGACAAGCAGTTCTTTAAACCTGTCGAAATATCAAGATGGGTCGTCGTTATATACGAGCAGCAGAGACGATTCGGAGATGCTGCAGCTCGTGAGATGATCAGTGGCTTGGTGGCGAGCTGCGGCGACGTTGGTAAATTTGTCGATCTTGGGCTTAACAACGTAGGTTGACTTTGATTTTAGGCATCAAAATCAAAGACACGCCATTCATTACCTGGGAGAATGGACAAGGCCTAATAGCCGACCAACTTCGTGCTGCCGGAGCCGCTTGCGCGGCTAAAATGAAGGCCGGCCCCAATCTTCTTGTGGTCATCTTGCCAGAGGGCGGCAACGACATCTACACCGCTGTGAAGCAGTATGTACATTCGCGGAATTTTCGCACCGAGTTCTGACCAAACATGGTATATTTTCTCGTAGCTTTGGTGATGTTACTGTGAGGGTCCTTGTTATTCGTCAAAGTCTCTTTTGACACCGGAATAGATGGGTGTTGCGACTCAATGTATGAAAAGCTCGAAATGTTTCCATGCCAAACCTCAATATTATGCGAACGTCAGCTTAAAGTATCCGTTTCTCGCCTCGGTCTCTTTGCTCTGTTATCAAACTCATACTTCTTTCTCTTAGGATTAACGTTAAATTGGGAGGAATAAATGTTATCCCTGACCCATCTTCGGTCTCGAGTCTAACTGATCCACACAATCCGACGATAGTGATGGGTGAGCTTTGTTCCTCTGACCGGCAACGAGATATTCACCTGCTGTTATACAGGTGCTGATGTCATTCATCCAGCTCCTGGGTCGGATGGTCGGCCTTCATTCACTGCTTTGGTGGCCAATGTCGACTCGGATACGGCCAAATATATCGCCGGTAAATGCCCACGTTAACATCAGCCAGAACGATTGTTAAGGGTGTACAACATAGACTCTCGTGTTCAAACCTCCCGCCAAGAAATGATTGAAGAATTGGATGCTATGAGTGAGGTCTGTCAGATTATACGTATTTTTTGTGCCACCGTCGCGCTGATTCTCGGATAGCATGTCTTGACGATGTACATGCGTTATCGGGAGTTGGCAGAGAAAAAAGGTGCAGGCAATGCAGCACCCAAGCGGATCATCTTCTATCGTGGTAATGTTGTTATTGTATTCCATAATATTGGATCTATCTGATCCACGACCTACATAGACGGTGTGTCCGAAGGACAATTCAAGCAGGTGCTTGAAAAAGGTTGGCTCGCTTAACCCAAGCACAAGTCCAAACTGACAGGTTCGGATCAGAACTGCCTCTTTTGAGAAGTATGCAGTATTCTTCTGAATTATCGCCTCATGGCACAACCAATTTTCAGAGTCTTGCGAGAAACTGAAAATCAATCCAAAAATCACTATTATCGTTGTCGGCAAGCGTCACCATGTTAGGTTCGTTTATTCAGGTTATTGTGTAGTACCATTTCGTAACTAACTAATCATCCATCCCACAGATTCTTCCCTCAAAACGAGCGCGATGGCGACCGAAGTGGGAATTGCCAGGCGGGAACTGTGGTAGATCGCGAGGTGTCCCACCCCACCGAATTCGATTTCTACCTACAAAGTCATGGCGGTTTGTTGGGAACCAGCAGGCCAGCACATTACTCGGTACGGAGCGATGTCTTTCTTTGGCCTCGGTACACGCATTGACCATTAAATACTTCACCCAAAGGTACTATACGATGTATGTTTTTATTCGAGATCTTTGTTGGAAAAAATGCCGTGCTTACTGATTTCGTTCGTAGGAAAACAATTTCTCGTGAATATCCACTTCATGCACCGTGCGACCGGTCCAACTACTTACTGACCTTTTTCTTAGCGCCGATGCCTTGCAATCCTTGTCCTTTGCTTTGTGCCATGTATATGCTCGTTCTACTCGTTCAGTCTCTATTCCTGCGCCCGTATACTGTTCGTTATCTCAACCAGAAAAGCATTGTATGCTTCACCACTGATTTCCACTCTGCTTTTACTAGATGCCGATATTGTTTGTTCTAGAGCTAAAAATCATTACGACCCGCATGGAACTGTCGATTTCTCTGATTCGGCTACGCAGGTAGATAGTGCTCAGGCAGGAGATTCCCTTGACGCATTCCGGCGCGGTTTCAAGCCTTTGCACAAAGCTCAGTCGACTCTTATGTATTTCTCAGTGTGTTGTGTTCTAAAATTCATTTGGAAGTCCTGCTCATCTTTGCCTATTAGTGATCTTGCACTATCTCGATGTTATTTCCGCTATCGTGTCTGTTGTAAGTTAATCGGATTCTGCCCATCTGTAGTTTTTGCCAGTGTTCTCTTACCCTGTTGTCCAACTGAATTGCAGCGAGACCCTTATTATCCAAAAATGAAGACAATCCGTTGTTGTGTATCTGCGTACTATGTATATCTGATTCCCGAAATTATGCACTACATGTAAATTACATTTTGTACTCGCACTCGCACTCGCACTCTCAAACAAGCTGGTTTGAGAAACGTGGCTGGAACTGGTTGGAAGTTGAGACGGCGGGCAAAATATTAGGCACTGCCCAGAATCGAACTGGGGTTACGAGAAAATCCTATATCAGAATCTCGAGTGATAACCGCTACACTACAGCGCCTTCGTTAGATTTGGTAACGCAAAGAGATTCAAACGTGTAGCTAGTGACTGTGTGTAGTGACTCTTCGGGCCGTGCTCAGAATCTCCTATCGAACTCGATGTCTCCCTTCTTAGCAATATTAGACGAACAAGGAGACGACTTGGTCGAATCTCTTACACGTATAGGGCCAGTCGTCATACCGTCACAGCAACTGTCTCTGCATCCTCGACCCAATCGCTGCTATATTTTCGTCGAAGACCCCTTAAATCTCGACGGTATCTTGTCATGGCTAAACGAGGGCGTGGACAAGGTCATCGTATCGATTACTTTGGCTAAGGAGCTCATTGGAGCTGGTATACCACCCGAACGTCTAGTTCTGATGTTGGACGTCGGAAATGTCAGTGCCGTCTCTGATTCAGTCCGAAAGGGTGTATCTGGCGTGTTCCTCAAGACGCCTTCAATCGATCTGGATCTCATTTCCTCGGTATCCAAGTTCTTCTCGGAATCCGACGTCTATGTGTTATCGGCTTCGTCTTCCCCACCCAACAAGTCCGCCATAAGGGAGCTATCGAGCATTCAAGCCACGTTAGTCATTCCTACGTCTCAGCTTACGCTGGCGCCGACTTCTGTAAATCGCATCAACATTACAGATGCTTTCCTCACATCCATTGTTTCTGATAGACCTGATGGTCTCTTTCCAACCATAGTATCCACTGAGTCGGGTCATTCTCTTGGTCTCGTGTATTCATCATACGAGTCAGTGAAGGAGAGTATAGCTACTGGGAAAGGTGTTTACCAGTCCCGAAAACATGGGTTATGGAGGAAGGGCGAAACTTCAGGAGCTACCCAACAAGTTCTTAGCATTCGTCTCGATTGTGACTCGGATAGTCTCGAATTCCGCGTGTTGCAGCATGGGTCGGGATTCTGTCATCTCAATCGACAGTCTTGCTTCGGGGGTGTCAGCGGACTACCTGCGCTGGAAAACACACTGCGTGCACGACTGGTTTCAGCCCCCGAGGGCTCGTACACAAAACGATTGTTCAATGATGCCGAGCTTCTGCGATCAAAAGTCATGGAGGAGGCAGATGAACTTTGTCGTGCAGAGAAAAAAGAGGATGTTGCGTTCGAGGCTGCCGATCTTCTGTATTTTGCATTGACAAAGTGTGTCGCTGCAGGAGTAGGCATTGCGGACATTGAGCGATCTCTGGATGCCAAGGCAAGGAGAGTGACTCGGAGACCCGGGAATGCGAAGCCCCAATGGTCCTCGAAGCCTGGTCCACCGCAGGATCATTCTATGCACTCATCATCCGATCCGCAGATTCGCATGCGAACATCCGACCTATCTGTGCTCTCGCTAGAAGAACGTTCTCGCCTTCTTAAGAGACCCGTTCTCAGATCAGACGAGATGATCGCGAAAGTCAGGCCAATCGTGGAAGATGTGCGCCGTCGGGGTGACGCAGCATTACTGGAACTCACAGCCAAGTTCGACAAAGCAAAACTCGCATCTCCCATCATCTTTCCTCCATTCGCACCAGACTCAATGCAGCTTGACTCAGACGTTCGATCCGCTATCGATGTTGCGTACGCAAACATTCGAAAATTTCACGAAGCTCAGATTGATGGGAAAACGTTGGTTGTTGAAACGATGCCAGGTGTCTTGTGTTCTCGTTTTGCAAGGCCCATCGCTCGTGTAGGGCTATATGTTCCAGGAGGCACTGCAATCCTTCCATCGACCGCTCTGATGCTTGGTATCCCAGCTCAGGTCGCCAAGTGCAAAAATATTGTTCTCGCCACTCCTCCCCGGCCTGATGGCTCCATATCACCAGAAGTGATGTATGTCGCTCACCTTGTGGGTGCCTCGGCTGTTTTGAAGGCTGGAGGTGCACAAGCAATTGCAGCATTGGCGTATGGCACTGAGAGTGTTCCAAAGGTTGACAAGATATTTGGCCCTGGAAATCAATGGGTAACAGCTGCGAAGATGTTAGTACAAAATGACACAGATGCTCTTGTATCGATCGACATGCCTGCAGGCCCTTCTGAAGTACTTGTGAGTTGGGGTCTCAATCATGATCATTTGGGTGTGTTGACAAGAGGAGCAAGGTGATTGCTGATCACACAGCAAGTCCCGCTTTCGTGGCAGCCGATCTTCTGTCACAGGCTGAACATGGTGTCGACTCACAAGTCGCGCTCGTTACTGTGGACCTCACATCACAGAAACTTGAAGAAATTGAAAAGGAGGTTGATGTTCAAGCCCATGCTCTGTCGAGGGTAGATATCGTTCGACAGTCGATCGCCAAAAGCATCATCGTCAAAACTTCGTCCATCGAAGAAGCAATAGCTTTCTCGAATGACTATGCCCCGGAACATTTAATCTTGCATTTGGACAAAGCAAGTGAAAAGGTGGCCTCGATTGACAGTGCTGGCAGCATTTTCGTGGGTGCATACACTCCAGAAAGGTTTGTCCTTGTAAATCACTACGTAGAGCTGCTCGTGACTTCGACTTTAGCTGTGGTGATTACGCGTCCGGCACTAATCATACGTTGCCTACCAATGGATACGCGCGTCAGTTTAGTGGGGTCAACACGCTGTCATTCCAGAAACACATCACTTCACAAGAAATCACGTATGACGGGCTCAAGAATCTGGGACCAGTGGTAACGACCTTAGCTGATTGTGAGGGGCTTGAAGCTCATGCTAACGCCGTCCGTATCCGCTTACGAGCGAACGATATGTGACCGTGCGAGTCAGCACAAGAAGTCGATGGTATAGAAACCTATTACTGTCTAGAAAGTCAAGCAAAGTGATAACAGTCATCTATAAGCCACAAGAGAGAACTAGTTGGTCCGGTAAAGTGCGCGCTGAGCGACCTTAACGATGATAGGTGGGTCAGGGAAGGCAAGAGCCTCCAGATTGGCAGCGTACTAGAAAAAATCGGTTGTTAGCTTCCATCCATAGCACACGAAGCAAAGTAGCATACGGGTGTCGGGACATCAGCGCCAGTAACTCGCTCAACCGGGGCATCAAGGTAATCGAATGCCTCGCTTTCAACAATCTGTGCACATATCTCGCTACCGACACCGAATGCTGGGAAACCACCCTCAACAATGATTAGTCTATTAGGACAAGGTAAAACTGAGCTTAATAATAGGTGCAAATGAAACATACTAACCTATTAGTTTTCTTGACTGACTTGATGATGGTATCAATGTCCAAAGGCCTAATACTCCGCAGATTGATGACTTCAGCCTTGATTCCCTCTTTGGCCAGAGTATCGGCAGCATCCATACTATGCGAAACCATTCGACTGTGCGCAACAATGGTGATATCGCTACCTTCCCTCTCGACTTTGCATTTTCCAATAGGAAGAAGAAAGTTGTCCGACATGGCTTCGGAAGACATGGGGAACGAGACACCATACATCATCTCATTTTCGAGGAAGACAACCGGGTTGGGATCTCGGATAGCAGACTGATTCCAAATTAGTTGTATGTTTATGACACTAAGTACGTCGACATACCTTGAGTAGACCTTTGCAATCCTCCGAACTCCATGGACTGACGACCTTTAGGCCAGGTACGGAACCATACCAAGCAGCATAGTCTTGCGAATGTTGGGCTGCAACACCAGCCGCAGCGCCATTAGGACCGCGGAACACAACCGGACATGGAACGTTGCCACCGGACATATAGTATGTTTTTCCCGCCGAATTGACAATTTGGTCAATAGCCTGCATGGCGAAGTTGAATGTCATGAACTCGCATCTGTATGGATGATATCAGCGGGCTTGCAAAGATTTCTACATGAAAAACCGTACGGACATTGGCCGGAGACCCTGAAGTGCGGCCCCAACTGCGAGACCAGCGAAACCCATTTCCGTGATGGGAGTGTCGACCACGCGTTTTTCCCCAAACTTATCCATGAGGCCTTTCGTCACCTGCAAACGGCAGGATAAGTTTATATAGCAGACGTGGAGAAACAATTAAATTCATACCTTATAAGCGCCGTTATATCGAGCGACCTCTTCTCCGAGGATGAAGACTTTCTCGTCACGAATCATTTCCTCTTCCATTGCAACGTTCAGAGCATCACGAACTGTCATCTGGCTTTCCAATTAGTAGATAAAATTAGGATGATACCATTTCACATACAATGTGTTCGCTATCTGCTGTTGCATACTCCCGTGCAGCCTGCATAGCCCTTTTGGCACCAAGCGAGGGGGCTGCTCGAACATTGGAGAGGAGTGGAGCAAGACGAGAAAAAGCGGAGCGAGCAACCATAATCTAAATTTTTTGGGGAAAGGTGTTGAGCTGGCCGTTTCGCTCCGTGCACTAATACCTAGGTTTGTCCAAGTTGGGCAACAACTTTTCTGAGCCTTTTGATCTCCGCGCATTCCGCTTTTCCGTCCAATCCATCATGGCAACTACTAGTACTGAAAAACCCGTAGTCGTCATCACTGGCGCTTCCAAGTCGATCTCTTTCCATCAATTAGTTTACTTCACTGATTGCAGATCCTCAGAGGAATCGGGTTGGCCACTACCAGACAATTATTACAGAACTTTAATTCCAAAGTGGTTGCTCTCGCACGATCTCAGACTCCAGAGTTGGTTGCCCTTGTATCGGACGACTTGTTGATAATTGAATGTGACGTGTTCGTTGTCGTGTTTTATGCTCGTTTAGCCTGTTTTTATCGGTAAAGATCTCTAGGACAAACGACAATGCTTTGACTGATGCATTATCTCGAGCTGAGAAGACCTACCATCACATTGATGGTCTCATTCTCAATGCTGGTGTCCTTGATCCTCTTGGCAGTATAGGAGATAACACAACGATTGCCTCGTGGAGAAACCATTTTGATGTCAACTTCTTTTCTCATGTGACAGCATTGAAGGCAACGTTGCCTTCGTTGCGTCAGAGTGTCTTGGGAGCTAGAGTGATCTTCATTAGCTCTGGTAGTGCGGTCAAAGGACCACTTGGCATGGGCCCCTACAACGCTAGTAAAGCTGCTGTGAATTCTTTGTGCAGGTGTGTACAATTCTACTACTGGCTGAGCTATCGCCCTGACATCTCTCGAGGACTCTTGGAAATGAAGAACCGTCCATTGTCTCTGTTGCCCTGCGGCCCGGTATGGTTGATACAGATGTGAGCCACTTATACCACCGATATCCAGAAGATGCTAATAGCGATAGTAGATGCAATCCTTCATACGAGGCGATGACGGGTCAGCCATACCAGACGTAGAGCGACAAAGGTTCATCAGCGCTCATAAGGAGGGCAAACTGGTCAGGCCTGAGATTATTGGGAATATTGTTGCCGCCCTGGTACTGAAGGCCACCAAAGATTTGAATGGTCAGTTCATATCCTGGGATTCGGAGGAATGCAAGCCATATAGGGACGAGAGATGATAAGTGTGTGTGTATTATACGAAATTTGATTATACTTGTACAAATCACTCGACCGCGTGACGATCCTTGACGATTCTATTATTCTCCACAGCTGTCTGCAATTTCCGTTGCTATCATATTCAGTTGCTCTTTATCACTGTTATTGTAGACCGACGCATACCGAACCTCATGGCTCGCATTGATGTCCATCATCACTTTTTCCCCGCCGATATCAATAAAGAAGCTTCGAATAAAATGATGGAATGGCGAGCGCCTGCTGGTACCTTACCATGGACTCCAGATGTGAGCCTCAAGGCAATGGACGCCTCAGACATCGATATAGCCATCCTATCCTTACCTGCCTTACATGCTGGATCTGTGAGCGAGGAAAATCGTGCTACCACGCGAGAGCGTAATATACTTGCATCTCGAATTGCTCGAGCGCACCCTGGTAGGTTCGGTTTTTTCGCGAGTCTTCCATTCCTGGATGATGTAGAAGGTCTGTCTTCCTGATCTGTGCATAAATGTCATGTCGTTCTCAGGATGTATCAAGGTGTGATCGCGGAGATTGCGTACGCCCTCGATATCCTTGCAGCAGACGGGATAGCTATGTCTTCATCCTATGGAGGAGGGACTGACGCAAGTGAAGGTTGAACTTGCCGTTTATCCTATTTTGCTAACATCGCAAACACCGAAGCATACGTCGGTGATGACCGCTACGATGCCATCTGGGCAGAACTGCATCATCGGAACGCAGTAGTCTTCTTACACGGTGCCCAAATCCCTTCCTCGACACCGATCCCGCACCCATCCTTATGCATCCCGATTAGCGAGGTATATATCTCTCGTTATTCCCTTCTCCATGCGGATCAATTTCGTCTTAGGTCCCGAATGAGACGTTCAAAGCCGCAGCCCACCTCGTTGTGACTGGCCGCAAACGTAAATACCCAAATGTGAAGGTTATTCTGGCCCACATGGGTGGTAGCACACTGGCAGTTGCTCCACGCGTCGCGGTGCTCTCTAATCACATGGGGTGCACCCTAACTCCTGAGGAGATCATCGATGACTTCAAGGATTTCTATTACGAATGTGCTTTAAGTGCTTATGAAACAAGTCTAACAGCGCTGGACGCCTTTGTTGAACCTAATCGTATTTTATTTGGGACGGACTTCCCAGGCAAGTGTTGTTCCCAGTTTTACTCGCCCGGTTATTAAATGCCAATATCAAGCCGTCAGCATGGAGATGGCGGACTGGTATACGAAAAATGTTCAGAACCATTACTCAGGTGATACGGTACAACTGGCACAGGTGATGCACGATAATGCCTTAGAGTTATTTCCTAGGTTGCGTGGTCTAAGATCCACTTCTGTTACGTAGCTTGAAGAGACTTATGTGAGGAGGAATGTTCGTATTGTAGGAATATGAGGGTAAACAGATAAGAATTCGCTTTAAATGGTTAACGATACATACAAATTATAGACAGTGATCTACGGTTGACTGTCAAGTTCTGAATGCTTAGCTTTCCGCTTCTCGCAGCCACTGAATGATTTCGAGATGGCCTGCGCTACCAGTCATCAAAGCCTGCCCGTGCCTCCCATTTGGATCATACCAAAGGCCCTTTCGGACGCCGTGTGATGTTAGATATCGCTTGACACGCTGTCGAGCTTATGTGTCAGTGCAGGGCTGAGTGACTCGTGAAGTAGATCGCACCTCCGCACAAACAATATCATCCTTACCTCCAAGGACAAAAACGGCCTTGGATGGGTCCCGCGCCTTTGGGATCTCTTCAAACCATAAGGAGTTGGAGGCCCAGTCAAAATGTCGCTGCAAAAGATTAGCGACACCGAGTTCTGTGCAAACAAAGTAGCGCATTAAGAGCTCGATACCCTAAACAGTCCATGAATGAATGTAACCTCAAGCATGAAGACGATGTGAAACTTACGGTTCTGCAGGGTCGATAAATGAAGTTATAGCACACATCTACATACACAAATGTTTTGATGAGCTTTTAATTGAGTGGAGGGAAACAAATAGGCGAACCTCCTTCCCATGAGCAAAATGTAACCGGATCAACAAAACACGAGCGTCCAATTATTTGTGGATATTCTTTCAGCATCCACGCATGAGTGTACGATCCGCTTGGGGTGAACTTAGCTATGGGCGGTTTCGGATAGCTTGAAGGAATCTCACTTGGAATGACTGATCACAGTAATACCCATTTCCTTCTGACCAGGTAAGGAAACAGAAAATTCATCCCCACTGTTCTCACTGATATCGCCATGGGCATAAGGGGTACAATGTACCCAACCAAACTCGTGGAGAAGTCGAGCCAACCGGTCAGTAGTCTGGCGCCTGGTCAAAGGTTTCAAGAAGTTGGGATGAAAGATATTCTGGCTTATTTGTGGCGGAAGTGGCACTAGAAGGGGATGATGTGGGAAGGATTCCAGGAGATGTTTAATGAGCAGGCTATACTGTAGAAGGCCGAGGCCAAGACCATGCAAAAAGACAATGGGTCGAGGGCCAGCGGCGCGATCCCATTTTTTCGGAACACGAATGAGATATCTGAAGACACGTCAGGAACGAGACTTGAAAAGAAAATAATGATACTCGCTCAAGACCGTCTTGTGAGCCAAACCGAACATTCCATTGGCACTTGTACCACATTCTAAGAAAGAAATCGATAGACCAAATGGTGGTATAAAATGTCAAAGGACGCCATATAATATTAACTTCGTCTAGGGTCAAAAGAATGGGTGGGACAGCAGGGTTTGAGCCTTCCTCAAATTGATATCCAGAGCGTTTTTCCAGCAAGTTAAGTGCCTCGTCCAGAATCACCCGGTGGGAATGAGAGATATGCTCGAGTGGAGGCAAATGGGCATTGAAAATTGACCAGTAGAGCCATTGTCGAACCTGATGTAGCTTGATTGACGACCATGGCGCTTTACAAAACCACGTTCGCAAGCTGTTTCGAAAATCTATGGCACGCGGATCATCGCGCTCTAACTGTATTATTTTCTCTCCTGGGCTACCTAGCCTTTCTGACTCTCGGTCGTCACCGTTCTCAGGCAGGTTGGCGAGCCCAGTTCTAAGCAGTCGCCTAAAAGCAGCTTGAATCTCTAAAAGTTCTCCGGGTGGAACCGGAGAGGGAGCAGAGATACGAATGGCCAAATTATAGTGATATATGCTAAAGAAGACCTAAAGATTATGTTAGTTTTCGAGTCAGCGGGCATGGCGTTTGTCTAACCTCGCATAACGCGATGGCAAAGAGAATGGTGCCTGGCCATGTGAAAGACCATGCCTGACCATAACTGAGCGTATGGAAGACAAACAGCCAAGAGAGGGGAACGGCAGACCAGACTGGTAGGATGAGACATAACAAGACGAAATAGAACGACGGGGTGCGCCGACGGGGTTGTGGTGGTCGTTCTGCTATGTCCTGCAGCATTTTGTATGTGTAAATGAGTGGATGAGTCTGTTCGAGTGAGCGACTGAGGGTAAGCCAGGAGACGGCTACAACGAAACCTCAGGCCTCGATCTCAGACCTCAGGCAAGATAAATTTGACCCCTGTCAGTGTCAATTACTCTGTGTTTACATGCACGTGCTGATGGCAACC
Organism: Tricholoma matsutake; assembly: GCA_026075535.2. Classification (NCBI taxonomy): domain Eukaryota; kingdom Fungi; phylum Basidiomycota; class Agaricomycetes; order Agaricales; family Tricholomataceae; genus Tricholoma; species Tricholoma matsutake. Next base: position 5,269,945 of record AP026543.1, on the reverse strand, counting down.
ACGTGCTTATCACTATCAGTCTATCACTCGAGTCCCTTGACAAGTTTGCAAGTCTTCAGTGTCTCATCCCAGATGTTCCGCAACATCATCTCCGCTGCGCGCCCTCTTTCTGTTGTATGTGGGTTTTAACTATTCGAGAATATTCCTTACCTCGTTTTTACAGAGACACGCTACAACAGCTACTGGAGGCCTCGCCAGTGTCGCCCAGAAAGTACGTACTGTCATTTCCTCATCTCCACCATATCTATCTCAATTGTCTGCTCAGTCAACAACCAAGTATGGTGGTATCTATACTGTAGGTTGCTCAAACAATCATCTCGCCTTTTTCTTCAGTACCGATTTCACCCGGTTAGGTAACACTCATACCTGGGGACGGCATTGGAGGAGAGATCACAGACTCCGTGAAGGAGATTTTCGACCATGTAAATGCTCCGATAGAGTGGGAGCAGTATGATGTCTCCGGCATGTCTTCCACTGGCGAGGCTCTTTTCAAACAAGCCATGGAAAGTTTGAAGAGGAACAGGGTTGGTCTCAAAGGTAACTATCTTTTTCCTTTCGATACACCTCGGAGCTCATTTGAGATGAAGGAATTCTTTTCACCCCCATCTCTCAGTATGGGCACATTTCCTGGAATGTAGCCATGCGCCAACAACTTGACATATACGCATCCGTCGTTCTGTGCAAGTCACTTCCTGGGTTCCCTACTCGTCATTCAAATGTAGATTTCGCTATCATTCGTGAAAACACAGAGGGAGAGTACTCTGGTCTAGAACATCAAAGCTACCCTGGTGTCGTTGAGAGTCTGAAGGTTTCTACACGAGCCAAGGCAGAGCGTATCTCACGATTTGCCTTTGACTTCGCGCTCAAAAACAACCGCAAGGCGAGTCTTATTTCATATACCTTAGTTGTAGTAGCTGACGCACCCGTCTCAGAAAGTGACTTGTGTACACAAAGCGAACATCATGAAACTGGGTGACGGCTTATTCCTCAACACGTTTCGTCGGGTCGCAGAGGAATACAAATCCTCCGGCATTGAATACAATGATATGATTGTCGACAACACGTTTGTGGTTGCCTGCATCATCGCATGATTTTGCTCATCAGTGTTGTAGCTCCATGCAGCTCGTTGCTAAGCCTGGTCAATTCGACGTCATGGTGATGCCTAACCTATATGGCGCTATCGTTTCCAACATTGGTGCAGCTCTCGTTGGGGGACCTGGAATTGTTCCAGGGTGTAACGTTGGGCGTGTGCGTCCTTACCACTCTAATACTTGCCGCATCAACTCACTCCCGTTGCAGGAGTACGCTCTGTTTGAGCCTGGATGTCGCCACGTCGCTAACGACATCATGGGCACCAACCGCGCCAACCCTGCGGCGATGATCCTGAGCGCGACCATGATGCTCAGACATCTGGGGTATGTCTATTCGGCCAGTGGAGTAGTGTAACTCATCTCGTTTGAAGGCTCGATTCCATGGCCAACAGCATTGCTTCCGCGACCTTCGACGTTATCAACGAAGGAAAAGTCAGGACCGCTGATATGGGCGGTAAGTAATATGAAATCCTCCATCGCGGTTGTGTTGAGAGATGTCACTAGGATCTGCTACCACCTCGGACTTCACATCTGCCGTTACCAAGAAGCTTTGATACTATATCATCGGTCAAAGGAGCAAAAGTATGACACCATAGATTATAGTGTTGTTTTTATAGGAATTCCGTGGAACTCTAGATTATACACCATTAGGGTTTGTAAACTGCATGCAACCGCCTCCCGTTAATAACACTGTTAATCGTACACACCGAGCTCAGTATTGCCCAGCAGTTGGGTATCAAGCTGGAAGGTTGTCATAGGTGAACTCATTATCCAAAGCAGCTTCGTACTCCTCCAAGGTCAAAGTTTTCGTCCTTTTCGGCTCGGGTGGCGGGTCAGTTTCATTTCGATCCGTGCGCGCCTGGTCCTGATCCTGAAATTTTACAATTTCTTGCAGGTCAAAAAGGTCTACGGAGGGGCCGACGTCTTTTTTCCTCAGTGCCAAAATAGCTGAACATTTCACCTCGGACCTTTTCCCCCACCGGTCAACAACAGGTCGGAAGTCCGCGTATAAACTCCAAGCCTTGCCATTCAATTCTTGGACGGTGAAACTGCGCGCAAGTAATTTCAGCGCTCCAATGATATGGGGCGTCGTCTGACGAAATGAGCGAGAAATGTATGAGAATGCCGTACTGGGCTGTACAGGACTTCCATTAGACAAAGCTCGCCATTGATCCGTCTGGGTTCGATAGAGCGGTCTAAGAATATACTTGTTTGAAAGATGAATAGGGAAGAAGGCATCATCACGCACATTCTACAGAGACAATGAGAAAGTTAAGAGAGAAGGCCCGATGAGAAACCAGACAGAAAACTCACCTTCGGCCCATAAGTTCCACGTAGGGCTGAGAGCCTCCTTTCATGGCCTCCATACCACGTTCCTTTCCGGTCTGATATATTCCGATCGAGACTCCCTTCGTCACAGCGTTCATTTCGGTGTACACAGACGCTGGGTACAACGTAAGCACGTATCGAATTAGAGATGTTGAAGAGTCCGTCTTTACCAATGCTTAAGGCTTCTTCTCTACGGAAGCCAATACGTTCTGCCACAACAGTAGCCCAAGCAGTCATCACTGGGGCACGATTAACGACTGTTGATTTGAGTTGCAGCACCTAGTGCAGAATGGTAACCCATACTGTTATCCCGTTAAGCTTGGACGCTACAAACCTCTTCTTCCAAAATTTCGTTGAACTCTAGACTTCCATAAGTTGCGGCCTCATCTACTGGACCATTAGGCAACAGCTCATTAACGTCATGCCGTTTCCGTTTCTTTTTTGTTGGCGTCGTCTAAGAGAAGAAAAAATCAGAAAGTGGCCGATCGGTATTATGATGAAACAGCATACTACTACTTGGACCGTACTCGGGGTGGAGGGGGAGGAAATATTCTCTAGCCTTTTCCTTGGAAGTTCCTTCGGTACATGACCAGCCTTCCACAACGCAGTCATGACGAGCCTTCTATCCTCTTTGCTCTCCACGCCAGCTGCTGATAGTTTCACTTCTGTCAACTGCATCAGCTTGGATGGAGTGTTATATTCCTTATAACTGTATGCCTCGCTACATAAGCCTTGCTCTCCGTGACACAATGAAAACGACAGACATTTTTCCAGCGACAGCCATCGCCTTTGGCACCGGTACATTATTTCCAGTGAGAAGTTTTAAAAATCTAGGAAGAGGGATCTTAGCTTCAGTCATGGGTGTGAATTCAACTTGAACAGTGTTGCGCTGCATGTTTCGTATATCCTTTTATTCCAAACAATCACGTACAACTCATACTTTTAAGTTACTAGCGTCGGAGTCGCTGGTCTACTAGTCGCCGTAACATGCAATCTTCCACATCACCAAGCAAAGCCGCAGAAGCAGAAGCAGAATACGACGAACTTGATGGTTTCAATTCTGACGATGACGATCCGAATGTCTTCAGGATACGCGACTCCCTCGAGCAAGCCTCTGGAGTGATCTACACTACTAAGCAGCTACACGGTTTGTTTTCTCTCGGTGTATGAGTGTATGATGACCGCCTAGATCGATTATGTATAGAACTTATACACGAAGGTGTCATTGACCTGAATCCGCCTTATCAAAGGGGTGAGCACTCTGAGTCCTTCGCGCGCTCTTTTCTCACATCTCCATAGATGTCGTATGGCCAGAAACAAAGCAAATAGGGCTCATAGATTCTATCTTCCGAAACTTCTGGGTCCCGCCCATCGTATTCACTGTACAAGAAGATGAGGATGGAGAGGAAACACGAATATGCGTGGACGGTAAACAGGTGAGTGTTGACTGTTGCTGCCTAATAGTTAGCTGAAGGAGTCTATGGACAGCGGCTTACCTCTATTCAGAAATTCTTTGATGGACAAGTGCGTTATTTGATGTCTTTCTCTTCGCCTGACCTTAAGTTATGGTTACTCATAGATACCTCGTTCGTTTTGCACCCTGAACATATGACCTCGTCTGAAATCAAGTTTGAATTGGGAAGATAAGGACCCTGTTACCAAAAAGGCTTGGTGGTATACGACATCAGACAAACATAGGCCCAATCGCTCGGAGATACCGGAAAATTTCAAGCAAATTTTTGCTGAAAAGAAAATAACGTGCGGTGAGTAGTGTTTAATCTCCCTCAAAAAATCGAAATTTTCTGACGTAATTGAATTAGTGGAATATCACAATCTTACGTCTTCTGCAGAAAGAGATATATTTCAACGAGTGCAGCTAGGAATGTCCCTTACTGCTGCAGGTTAGTCATAATCGATGCTCTTGAAGCGATAATTCGGCTTGCTGACGTACTCGTAGAGAAATTACAAGCCATATCTTCACCATGGGCAGAGTGAGTTGATCATCGCCAAAGTTGGGACAACCTAACTGGTTTGAAACAGGTGGATATCAGAACTAGAGGCACGTCATGTGGCAGTGGAAGGTGGCCTTTCTCATGTCCTTGAGTGGGACACCAAGCGAGGCCGTGACTTTCAGAACATCGCATACTTGGTGTGCTGTTGCGATGGGCTTCCGGAAACCCAGCACATTCCGACCGCACAGAAAATGGAAAAATGGCTCTGCCGCGTCGACAAACCTACAGAGAAATTCAAATCGGAAATAGAGGAGGTTCTTCGAGAGTTTTGGAACATTGCGGCGAATCCTACGTTGGATGCCGGATTTAAAAAAATCGGAAGGCGACTAGCCCCTGTGGAATTCATCTTCATCGGTATGTGATTTTCTTTGCAGTAGAATGTGATCCTCATTACTAGAGGTTCAGGCGTTTTATTGTATGTCATGCGGAAACGACCTATCGAGCAACGGGCAGATGGGATACTCAGACTGCGCAAGGCAGTTCGTTCGGAATTTAAAGACATCCGCAACAATAACACGGTCGCGAAGTCAATGTGGAACTTCATTAACACCATGGATATGACTACTACCAATGCGCTTTTTAATGGCTATGGCGAATCGTCAAAAGGAAAAAGAAAGCGGAGGGCGAATACCGATGAAGAGGAGGATGAGTATAGACCCCAACCTATTAAAACACTTGGAAAAACACCGAGCACCCGATCCAAGCCACAAAAGTCAAGATGACGGATCCCAGGTCGGACAATGCGAGGGAGGTGTACCTACGTACCAGTGATTTATGGATTTTCACGCCCTTGTTACAGTAATGAAGTGATATATCAGGCATTGAATTGCGCTCTAGCAGTATACCATACACCCTGTGCATCCGTAATTGCCCTAGCAAATTTGAGAAGGAGTTTATCACGTTCCTTGGAATCGATTGCAATATCAGCGAGGAAGGGCGATATCTCTTCAGCTTTCCACCTCGAGCGGGTGAGAAAAAGATCTGCGAAACGAGGTGCAGCCTCAATCGGAAGAGCAGAGGCAGGGAAATATGATATGAGTTCTGCATCACTAGCGGAGGCAAGATAGTTTCCCTTTCAATGAACGTCGACCAATCAATCACCTATTTTCTACAAAATACTATCTGTATGAACTCACGGAGAGCAATGAGACCGATACCGATGATCCAAAAGTATCACCAACGATCGACTTCCATTTAGTCAACAACTCATCCTTTTTGATAGTATTCTGCATCATCAACACGACAATTGAGAGAGTATACATGCAAATGACTTATAATTTTTACCTTATGATGCCTCAGAATGTTCAGACCTATTTCTCTTGAAACTGCATTGATATCCATGCTCCATTTCCCTTCTCGAATGTTTCCAAACCAAGACATGACCTGCGTAGAGACTCCCTTGGCAATTTCATGCTCATCCGCAAGTGTCGAGGACAACTCTTCGACCGACGCGCCGTCATAAGGTAGCGATAGTGAAACCAGGAGATTCAAGATGAGTTCAAGGAGAAGACTAAGGTATGAAGGAGCGATTGGCTGGAGTTTTCCTATATAATGAGACGGAGTAAGCGTGGAGACTAGCAAATCAGGAATACACTGATCACCATTGATATTCAGAATGTGTCTGTCTTTCAACGCACGATTAAATTCATCGTCGCTGGCCTGAATCTGTGCTCTGACATCTTCGTAACTGAGCCTTTTCTGCAAGACTGTCTTGCTAACACTTCTACAACGATAGAAATCAGCAGACGCACCCCTTGATCGTCAGCCTGCACATCGTCGTCCTCCTGCCCTTCGTCGTATTCTCTGCCTCTTGATGTTATTGCCAGTTTGTGTAATTTTGGAACGGATGGTGTGAGTTCCATGATCTCGCTGACCTGATCACGGATAACAACCCCGTAATCTGAGGACCCGTCTGGCGGAGATGTAACGACCAGGACAGAATTCGACAACATCACAGATCTCATTGTAAATGTCTTGTCATTAGTGCATAGTACAGCATCTTCGTTGGCCTGTCCTTTGACTTTGAGACTAGGTAAGAGAGCACTGTGAGTTAGAGCAATTCTGAGTCGCAAAATAGGGACCCGCCTGAAAGGATTAGAAATTTGGATTGCAGTTTCAAGAAGATTGCACAGATCCTTAGGAAGCTCCAGGAGTTTGAATGATCCTGCTTCGGTCGAAGAGGAGGAGGAAAAGCTGATATCGTATTCTGGCATGTTTAGCGCGTTCAAGACGCGATCGGTGTGACTTGACGTGTCAACCACGTCACGTCACGGATGATTTCCTTATCAGCAATGGATCCCGAAAAGAACCAGCTCTCTGCTAAATTGTGTCCCCTAACACCAACTGGCTTTCCTTTCGACAAGCTTAAGAAGAGAGTTCTTAAAGGCTTACTTTATTCTGCTAGCGCAATAGTGCTTCTCACAGTCTTTCATAGTCGCCTTGGCCAACATGATACCTCTGATTCGTCGTTGCAACGAGTCAAAGGTGGTCAACATGGGCACCATCGTTTGACGATGAAAGAGCGCGAGAAATTGTTCCTGTGCGTCCACCAACCACTAGAGAGATAGTCTTTGTGGACTAATCAAGTGCATCGCCCTCAAGTTCTACTCCAAGTTCCGAAAGCGCTCTTGCTGCATCGAGGACATATGCAACACATCCTCACCTCGCAGGGTCGGAAGAAGACTTCTCCGATGCCAAAGTCATTCTCAAACTATTCCAAACTGAATTCGGCATCGATCCACCTGCCAAGGAACCTATCTTTTCCGCAGGTACAGCTGAATCACGCAGAGCAACTCTCCACTCTACCTCCAGATTCGCAAACAAACCGTCAGCCTGGATTGATACATACTACCCAGTAATGAACACACCACTCGATCGCAGTGTGGAGATCCTCGGCAGTGATGGCAAGGCCGTGTGGAGTGCCGACTTGGTTGAAGATGGAGATCCACTAGATGAGGAAGCGCATCAGTACAAGGATGCAGTACCTACTTGGCATGGCCTGAGTAAAGATGGCACCGTTGAAGGACAGCTTGTATATGCTAATTACGGATTGAAAGAGGTTAGTTTGAATTCATATTGCATAATGGTGTAAACCATTAACTGGGATCAAGGATTATGATGAACTCATCTCGGGAGGGGCAGACCTGACTGGGAAAATCGTCATTGTGCGCTACGGCGGCTTATTCCGTGGCTTAAAAGTCGGTTGTTCTTATCGTGTAGTCAACGATTTTTCAAAATTCTTCTTACCGCAGATCAAAGGTGCTCAAGAGCGAGGCGCTGTTGGTATACTGATCTATTCTGACCCACGTGACGACGGCTTTGTTACCGTCGAGAATGGGTTTGCGCCTTATCCCGCTGGTCCAGCTCGCAATCCGACATCAGTACAGCGGGGGAGTGTTCAATTCATTTCTTCTTATCCTGGTGACCCCACGACTCCCGGATACCCTGCTTACGAAAATGCAACCAGGGAGGAAGGCACAAACATTCCCAAGATCCCTAGCTTGCCTATATCATGGCAAAATGCTCAACGGCTGCTTGAAGAGATTGAAGAGTTGTATTCAGTTGGAAAGGATGGTAAACGGCGCCTCAGCGGAACAGCCAGCCAGTCACGAATCAAACTTGTTAATCACGGTCGGTGAGCCGCAGTTTCTCATCGCCGACCCTACTAATGCGTGGCTGTAGTGAATACGAAAGTGACTCCTATCTGGAATGTGATGGCCACTATTCCAGGTCATATTCGTGATGAGGTCATCATCATTGGATGCCATCGCGATGGTTAGTACCTCTCCACAATTTGTCCCTCAATTACTCACTTACTTTCAGCCTGGGTCATGGGAGCGGCCGATCCCACCAGCGGGACTGTTTCTCTTCACGAAGTTGTTCGAGGCTTTGGAGCATTGCTCAAGGCAAGATGGAAGCCTCTCCGGACAGGTAGCCTCTCATTATGGTGAAACTTAAACTTATCCTGTTCTCACTCGTCCTTTCCAGTTGTGGTGGCGAGCTGGGATGCTGAAGAGGTATATTTAGTGTTTAATCTATTCCTCGCAGTTGTTGACACGACACCCTAGTATGGGTTGATCGGCAGTACTGAATGGGCTGAAGATTTTCCTTCTTGGATTTCTCGCCATGCTGTGGCGTACCTCAATACGGATACATCGTCTTCAGGCTCCCGATGGAAGGTGGCTGGATCTCCATCACTGGCACATCTCATCAAGCGAACTGCTCTTGATGTTCCACACCCTACTACCCAAGGAAGGACACTCTGGGATGCGAGAACTGACGAGGGTCCATTCACTGGTGATGGTGCGGCCAATATGACTGTCGATGCTGAGATTTTGAGCGCCTATATTGCCGAGAAGAAAGAGGTGCAGGCGTCTGATACGAACGTGAGTCCATTGGGAAGCGGAAGTGACTACACTGTATTCTTACAGAGACTTGGAGTAAGCTGCCTTTTTTATCGTCTCTAACACTTTTTATGTTGATGTCACAGGTTGCAAGCTCAGACGAAGGATTTGGGGCTACTCCTACGGATGCTGCTTACCACTACCATTCAGTTTATGACAGCCAACGATTCCAAGAACTTTATGCAGATCCTGGCTTTCATCGTCATGTATGTCGACGGGTCATCATCTTTGCGTCTAATGATCTAAATGGTTACAGGCGGCCGTTGCGCAGCACTTGGGTTTACTGGCGCTGCGTCTCATCGATTCGATTGTGGTTCCCCTCAATACATCGCAATACGCCCTTGAGTTGAGCAGTTATTTGGCTAAGTAAGGCATATGAAGCATTCTCTCCTGGACTAAATTCTTAATGAGTGTCTGTTGATAGAGTACAAGCTCTGGTGTCTGAGCTTCCTGCCTCCTCTGGTGCCCCAGATTTATCCAAGCTTCGCGAGTCGATAGAAAAACTCCAATCTGCCAGTCTCTATCTGGACAAGGAAAAGGCCCAGGCAGAGAAAAAACTGAAAGCCATCCTCAAGAGGCTTTTCCGCCATCATGGGGGTAGCAAATGCAGGAGAACTCGCCGTTTCAGGCGGGTTGCTCATTGGATCAAGCGAATTTTCGGGGCACAGCCTCATCGTTATGAGCATCTTCATCAGCGCACCGATGCATGGAAAGAGTACCTCGGGCCGGGTGATTCGCTCTCGCTCGAAGGATCTGATCACTTGCATGGACTCCCGATTGGCAAACTCATTAAGGCAGCGAAGCGTGTAAGGAAGGCGAATCAAAAAATTATCGCATTTGAGCGTGGCTTCATTTCTGAAGATGGAATCAAAGATAGGGAATGGTACAGACATCTCGGTGTCGCTCCTGGAAAGTGGCTAGGTAATATTCCGTCAATCAGCCACTCCGTTAATGTTCATAAACAATATTGTACAGGATATGGCGCAACTACTTTCCCTGGTCTGACCGAAGCCCTGACGATCGATAAGAATGTAACATTAGCCAACGCGGAGGCTCTTCGCCTGGCCGGATTATTAAACAAATTGGCACATCAAATTCGGCACTGAAGCAATCCATGACCGGAAATACCCTATGTTGCCCCCTTCGCCTGTATCCATAAGATATTGGATTACTTGTTTGAGTAATGTAAGGTCATTTTAAGCTAGCTGTTCGAATTACACGAAACGGCACTGGTCGCTTGAGCATCGATGCACATCGTATACGTTACACCTCCCTCTCGTACTACAATGGAGGGCGCGACGTCTGAGTGAATTGGCGGAGTTCGACTGTTGGCACATGCCCTGGAAGTGCACATGGTTGCAGACGCATCAAACGATTTCGGGGGCTAATGAAATGGAATTGAGCCTTGCATAAATAACTAACAGAATTCGTTACCTCAGACAGTGACCCAAGATTTCTCGTCGTCCGGCTGTCTTGATCCCATTGCCATGTTCCTAAAGATGTCCGACCAAAATCGTTCGACCTCATCCGTTCCCGAAGCATAACTCTCGAGTTCAACGTGTATAGCATGCCGATCGCGTAGAGCTTTCCCGTCAATAAAACGAAGAATAGTACAAGGTGGTCCTTCATATGCTGTAAAATGATTGAATTTTCAAACAGTGCGATACGCGAAAAGAGAAACTTACAGGACTGGCATGATACAATCCTACGGCTACTATCATGCAAGTGCATGGCAACACTGCAGATTCCACAGTGATACGGATAATACACTTCAGAGTCAGATCCAGCTCGACCACCCCTGTCTTTGACCGCCAGAGACATACAACGGCTATGGAGGCATGCATTACATGAGAACGCAACGGAGAAGTGAAAGTATATTCACATATCGATGTGACCGCTAGATCCAGAGCTATAAAACCCCTAAGTCAGAGATCTCCAAATTAGACCTTAGCCCACCTAGCGAGCCAAATATCCAATAGGAAAAGGCAGCAACAGTCTGAAATAAAGTAAACTTAGGGTATACATGCGTCGAGGGTCATTGTAACACACAGATTTGAGTATGCTCTTACTCGCGGTCAATGTCTGTATTCGCGATCGAGTTCAGCGACATAAACTATACACGTACAGGGATGACTTACGTCAACTGTCACTGCCCCGCCAAGCGAGTGAAACGCGACAGCCATTGCTATGGCCTGGCAGTGAGCAAATGCTGGTTAGCCTTGACCAGCAGAACCGTGACGATATTGTGAATTCACAAGGTAAATATTTGCAACGATAATTGTTAACAATAGGCCTGACAATGGAAAGAGAACCCAAGGACTCCGGTTCGTCATCTGGTGTATATGGGTAGTCACATATCATATGTTGCAAGACGACCTCCTACTGACCTTCCAGCAACGTCTGACATAAAACCCTTCGCACAAGAAAGAAAGTAGCCCATTCAGAAAGAGATCCAACCACTGTATGGCGCTTGTCGTCTATTCCAGCGGCTGAGTGTAAGTCAGCCACTCGAAGGCATTGACGGTACAACACACCCAGCGCTTCTGAAAGATTGTAGTTCTCCACACCTTGTAACCCTCTAACATAGTCTGCAGTCTGGAAACCAAGCGTAAGTAAACCGCGGATTAAACGCTCATGACTGTGACACACAGACAGAAAAACATCACCGTAGCAATAAACATACGCTTGCGCCGAGAGTCATCCCTGTAATCAGCCCAGTATGCGATTGCCTGCATTTCGACAATGCCCAGGAGGAAAAACTGCAGAAATCCACTCAATAATATAGCACCTGGAATTTCTACGATGGGCTCTCCGAAAATTGTGCTGTCCATAGTACGAGAGAGGCAAGGAAAGCGCAAAAACTGGTCAACCACCAGGTTATGGTCGATAACGGTGGCTGACAACACGACTTAGTCGTCATCATTAGACCAATATCTAAAACCAAAACGGATGACACTTCAAGTATGCCCCCATCAGGCCAAAACTGATGATGTCAATTATAGCTAAATATATTAAACCGAACATACGGGTTGGCTACAATTATGAGGGCATCAACGCCATTGATCATACAGAACTACGCAGCGCTGTCCATGCGTCATGATGTTCAGTAGAGCAATGTTGTATTAGTTCCTGGTTCGTCGCCCGAACAAATGGTTGAGGTCTCTCGGTCGTGAAACCCATTTCGAATCGAGCGCTGAAGCCGTCAGTGTAAACACAGTCATCATAAGTGAGATCGCTCACTTGCATAGCTTGCAAACCTTCAAGTCACCATCTTCCCCGACCTCTTCAATTAATGCCGCCATGCAGTCATCCTCTAGGCGGAGACCATCGGGACCAATCTCAATGACTCCATCATCACTATCCTCATCCTCCTCGTTCCTAGATATGTCATTGACCTCCATACCCGTATCTGATATCGCCACTTGTCCTTCAACTTGTGCAGCACCATGTTCCTGACCATCTAGCCTTGGCTTCTTCCGGTGCTGTGCTTCGCCCTCATTTGGGTCACCAGACATATCCACGCTGGTCCGTTTTAACGCATCGGGACCAGACTTAGGAAGCGAATCATATGAGGGGGCTGGAGTGGCGCTGGGATTGTTGAAGGGCTCATTGACGAGCTCATTGACGGGCGTCTGTTTCAACAAAGCAGTAGAATTACCAGTGTTGCGATCATACGGCACTTCAACCGAACCTGCGGTGTATGATAGATCGGGCAACGAAGATTGATTGGTCGGATCTTCGGTATGTTGATCGTGAGATTGGGCGTCAAGGAATGCACTGGCAGGAGGCGTGGGCGGAAGATGTTCGGGCGAAGTGGAACCGGTGGAAGAAGAGGATGGTAAAGGGAGATGCTGCGGAAGAGCAATGCCGCTCGTGGGAATGGGAAGGTTCTCCATTGAAGTTAGAGGAGGCTGAAGTGATCCACGGGAACGGGAACGTGGATAAACATTGCCGGCGGTGTTCACAAGATCCTGCGAATGAACAAGTGTCGAGGTGGGGTGCTGGTACGGTTGATTGACCGCGTTAATCAACGTCTGCTGGAACATTGGAACAGGTTTATTCTAGGGTGACTTGTTTGTGTTAAGCTTTCGAATCGCACAAGCTTTCACCATACCTGATCCACAGATGCCTGGGCCATCACGTCAGAAGCGATTCGCTAGGTATTACAATGACATTATTAAAATTTGTCGAATTTGCGACCAAGGAAGCCTACACATACTTGACCAGCTGATGCTGTAACTTAGGTGAGAACAACAACAGTTTCATATGTTTTATCAGCTCACCTGTAGCATTAGCAATTGGCAGGCCGTTGAACTGCGTTGCGACCGGTGTAGGTTGAGGATGGTATATGGGCCATTGGCCTTGCTGGGACTGAGAATATTGATATAACTGCGAATTCTGTACCACGTGGCCGCTCCTAACTTGGCCGTTCGTAACTTGACGCGGTTGAGGTTGCTGAATTGGCATGACCTTCTGGATGTGCTTCCGAAGCAGATTGATTTCGTTGACAGCGGCACTGTACAAACCAGAGAGCCTGCCATAATCAGAATGAAGGCGCTGGTATGTTTCATTCTGCTTCAACAGATTCGCATTTTCTTCCTTCAGCCTACGGACTTGTTCCTCCAGCGCTTGAATAACCTTTATTCTTTGATCATCTGAGCCAGCGATGACCTGGGACCGTTCGATTTCCTGAAGTGAACGAGCGAGCTTCTGATTATCGTGAAAAAGTTTGACATTTTCTGACTGCCACTTTGCGTTGAGCTGCTCCAAATTGATCATCCTCTGTGGCATTCCACGGAAGTAACCAAGTTCGGTAAGGCATCCATTCGCAGTACCCGCCAAAATCTCGACTACTCGACTTCGCAAATCAGGAGTGCCACTATGACCACCAGTGGGTACATTTTGCTGGGCGCTATTATGTACCGGCATTTATCAGTACCGTCGGACTGGAAAAGGAAATTGGACACAATTACTTGGGATTGAGGCCGCTGCCATTTGATGCCGAGCTCATGAGTGTCGTGACGATGGACATTGGAGACAAAGAAAACAGAAATTCAAGGTCAGCGACTAAGAGACGTAGACATGTGAGCACCAGTGATTCGTCTATCTAACTGTACACTACTTAAGTATGTCAGTCAAAGTCTGGCCTACGACGCGACTGGCAATTGTCAATCGGCCAACACTACTGCGAGCTCGGGGTTGAGTTATGCCGCCGAGTAAATAACTTTGCAGATCTCATTCTGTCAAGGTCTTGTGTCAGTGACAGAACTTAATGGCAGTTCGAAGGACACCGTGTCAGGGCCAGTTGCGTTGCAAGCCATCATCCGTTCGATCGCAGTATCAGCGTTTTACCGCAAACCCGCGCGAGGCAACGCCGCAGTTGTCTCTTTCAACGTCACCGTGCATATCGGAAAATTGTCGGACATTCAGGGAAGAAGTTTCATGCACATGCCTCGTTGCAATTAGCCTACACAATTGAATCTGCTCAGGCGTCCTGTGGTGCAGGAAGTCGAGTAGTATGACGTGCACTCCTAGAGCTAGCCTAAAACGCCTCAGGAACCGGCTTACTCAACGTACCCAGCTCCATAACTAATTTAGAATGGCCCCAGTCGGTAGAACCGTTGATTTTGGCTGTTGCAGATGATAGTATCGCTCTATTCGACCAGTTACGCTGTGTGACAGAGGTCAGTTTTCCGTCACAATGTGTGACTGGCATCAAACTCATTCTATGATCAACTATATCCTCCTAGTTTCCCGACAAGGCCGGTTTACTTCTGTCAGATGTTTTAGATCCGACTAGTGAACGCACAACCCACAGGCAAAGTTCGTCTGGCGAAATGGTTTACTACTATGCCCCCCAAGGCCAAGGCGAAGATAGTTAAAGACGTTACACAGCTGGTTCTTGCGCGGCGGACACGGATGTGCAACTTCCTTGAGTATAAGGGTGCGTGACACTATCTGCGCGCACAAGATCGAATCCGAGTCTGTCATCCTGGATCCGTCCTGACAAGGCTCTCTCCTGATGCAGCCAAACAGACACAAAGGTCGTGTACCGTCGATATGCATCGCTGTTCTTTGTATGTGGAATCGGGACATCCGACAATGAGCTAGTGACGTTGGAGATAATCCATCGATATGTGGAGGTTCTTGACAGATATTTTGGCAATGTGAGTGTGGTTTGAAGTGAATCTACTTCTTGTGCTCATTCTTTTCATAGGTGTGTGAACTAGACCTGTAAGGTGTTCCCCTGAGTGTAGTGATGTTGACTGTCAATATTGGGCAGGATTTTCAATTTCCAGAAAGCATACGCTGTTCGTAGTAACCTGATCCATCGCTCTAACTACGCTTGATTCATCTCTCGTTTCAGATCCTAGATGAGCTTATCATCGCCGGAGAACTGCAAGAGTCATCAAAGAAGTCAGTGCTTCGAGTGGTACGTTTAACTTGGGGGGGAAGCAATCGCATTGCAGCTTATATATATTCCGTCTTGTTGTAGGTTACTCAGTCGGACTCTGTCGAAGAACAAGAAAACGCAGAAGACACCATGGCACGATTAGGTTCACGATCCGGTTAGAGGCATTCTATCCCTTGAACTATTTCTGTAGACCATGTGTTATTTCTTTTGGTTCCTCATAGGTCTGATGATGTAACGTCGAACCAAACCTGCGCATGGATCTTATTTTTCGGACGAAGTTATGATTTTGGGTCAAGAGAATGGTCAAGACCAATGTACATATGATCACGGGTGACGAGCGGGATAGTGATAAGAGCGGTAATGAAATGGTGAAGCGTGTAGAGGCTAGTTGCAAGTGGTCGATGAGGCGGCCGTAGGATTTCAGGCACAAAGGACAAAGCACAGCCGCCGCTGAGCCGCCGTTCCCGCTCATTGCCGACTCATTCGAATGATCGGGTCGTAGATCATTTATGTTTCCGCGGAGATTTAAAACCCTTGACCTTATCGTCCAATGGGAAGCCGAGCAAACAAGTATAAATATCTTAATGCCGCATTGGTGAGTGTATTTAAGACTGCAAAGTTTTCTTTCCGTGCAAAACAATCCCCTGATTGTCGTTTACTTCTTATAACTTCCGCTCCATGGCAGTCTCATATCGAAACGAGCTTCTCGCTCCCTTCCTCGCTCTTCCCCAAGGTGACAAGATTCAAGCTGAATGTTAGTCTCTTCCTTCTCTTCCTGGATCCCTCTCAACCCCTAACAGATGTCTGGGTTGATGGGGATGGCGGGCTTCGTTCAAAAACTACTGTCCGTCTCCTTTCCTCAGGGTCGTGATGTTAACT
The DNA here is from genome assembly GCA_026075535.2 of Tricholoma matsutake. Taxonomy (NCBI): domain Eukaryota; kingdom Fungi; phylum Basidiomycota; class Agaricomycetes; order Agaricales; family Tricholomataceae; genus Tricholoma; species Tricholoma matsutake. The sequence goes on along the minus strand of AP026543.1, from coordinate 5,253,816 downwards.
TACCCTGTGGTCTAGACCGTTAGCAAGAAGGTCACGGACATTGGCCAACTCCGCATCTGGGATTTTGATGGCTCGTCTACAAACCAAGCCCCTACCAGCGATTCTGATGTCTACCTTCGTCCTGCTGCAATCTTCAAAGATCCCTTTCGTGGCGGTGACAACATCCTTGTTCTTGCAGAAACTTACAACAATGACGGCACGCCTAACCGCACAAATTATCGCCACCACGCCAAGAAGGTTATGGACCAGGCAAAAGATGAAGTACCCTGGTTCGGACTTGAACAAGAATACACTCTGCTTGATGTAGATGGCCGTCCTCACGGATGGCCAAAAGGCGGGTTTCCCGGTCCTCAAGGTCCTTACTATTGTGGCGCTGGTACGTGACAGATCGGAGTTTACAATGTCTCGCTAATTTTAATACATTTTACAGGTACTGGCAAAGTTTTCGCTCGTGACCTTGTCGAGGCCCATTATCGCGCCTGCCTGTATTCTGGCATCAACATCAGTGGTATTAACGCTGAGGTGATGCCTTCTCAGTGGGAGTTCCAGGTTGGCCCGTGTGAAGGAATTCAGATGGGCGATCACCTCTGGATGGCGCGATATTTGCTTGTTCGCATCGCCGAGCAGTGGGGTGTCAACGTGTCGTTCCACCCCAAAGTTCTGCAAGGAGATTGGAACGGTGCGGGATGCCACACCAACTACAGCACCAAGGCAATGCGCGAACCTGGAGGCATGCAACAAATCGAGGCTGCAATTGCGAAGTTGTCAAAGAAACATGATGAACATATCGCCGTTTATGGAGACGACAACGATATGAGATTGACCGGTCGTCATGAAACTGGACACATTGGAGCCTTCAGTTCGGGTGTTGCCAATCGTGGAGCTTCGATCCGTGTGCCTCGGCATGTTGCTGCTCAGGGCTACGGCTATCTTGAGGATAGGCGCCCAGCATCTAACATTGGTATGTGATGTCATTTCTTTTCCGAATTCTCATTTCTGACGTTCTTGAAGATCCATACCGTGTTACGGGTATCATCGTGGAGACTACCATTCTGGATAAGTAGAAGACTCGTAGCGCTCCCTTAATTGTAGTTTGTATACGGAACAACCTAACACTCAATGACATTTTGCCATGCATGTACCTATCTCCAACCTCTCGGTCCAAAACATTACTTCTTAATCAGGATCAAGGATGGAATGGCAGTTTCTATCAAGCCGTTCCGCTTGTGTTTCAGGACCACTCACAGCCTTTTAAAGCTATACGATAAGCCGGGAGCAGAATGGGAGCAGTATACAACATGGACGACTTCGCCAACAGAATTCCGTTCCCCGTAACATCTCTGGAAACACGGGGAGACCTTTCGGACTTCCTGATAGATCTGCTCAATGCTTTAGCGGGACATACGTCTCCTGGAGGAGCGAGAATCCATATTGGACATACTGGAACGCACTTTGACGAAGCAGCTGCCCAGCTTGAAGGCTTCTCACGTCCTATTTGGGGATTGGCCTCTCTTCTCGCAGGAGGCGGCTATTATGAAGGCAATAAACGCTGGTTGGATGGCTTCGCTAATGGGAGTGATCCCAACAGTAATGAGTTTTGGGGAAATATGGGAGACAAAGACCAGCGCATGGTTGAATGCTCGGCGATAGGGTTCTCTATTGCAGTTGCGAAAGAGAAACTGTGGGATCCGTTGAATCCAGAAGCGAAGGCCAACTTAGAGACTTGGCTTGGTGTGATGAACGACAAAGAGATGCCCAACACGAACTGGCTCTGGTTCCGGGTATGGATACACTCTTCGTGGGGGGAAGCTGAGTATTGGAATTGACGAGCTGTTTAGGTGTTCGCCAATCTCGGGTTGTCCAAGGCAGGATCTTCATGTTTCGACGCAAAGCGTATGAAGGCTGACCTTGACCACCTCGATACATTTTACATTGGTGGAGGCTGGTCTCGGGATGGCCCTGAGGGTGTCATACAACTTGATTATTATTCCTCGTCATTCGCTATCCAGTTTGCCCAACTTGTCTATTCGAAGCTCGCCCAGACGGACGATCCAGAACGATGCGAAGAGTACCGAAATCGAGCACGACAGTTTGCTCTAGATTTCGTGCACTACTTTGACCCCGAAGGTAAACATACACCACACCATTAGGAAGAATTATTGCTGATTTTATAATAAGGACGTGCGATTCCATTCGGACGAAGTATGACTTACCGGTTTGCGATGTCCTCGTTTTGGAGTGCAATCGCATTTGCAGACGTGGTCTTGCCTGAACCGCTCACATGGGGTGTCGTCAAAGGGCTCCAACTGCGTAACATCCGATGGTGGCAGAAACAAGCCGGCGCCTACGCGTCTGACGGGACACTGACAATTGGCTACTGCTACCCCAATCACAACATGACGGAGAATTACAACTCACCAGGGTCACCATACTGGTGCTGCAAATCATTTTTGGCTCTCGCTCTTCCCCAAACACATCCTTTCTGGACCGCGAAGGAAGAGCCGTATCCCAAGAGCTTGCTGGAGACTACCAAGGTGTTGAGTTATCCTTTACATATAATCACCAACTACGGTGGACACACATATCTCCTATCTTCTGGACAGCGATGTTCATACCCAGTGAAGCAAAGCGCGGCCAAGTATGGTAAGCTAGCCTACTCTTCAGCATTTGGGTATAGTGTACCAGTTGGAAATGGCACGTTGGAAGAGCTTGGCGGCGACAACACCCTTGCTCTTAGTGATGACGAGGGCGAGTCATGGAAGTGCAGAAGAGCTACCATGGAGGCGAGGATCGAGGACGGCAAATGGCTGAGGTCTATGTGGTACCCATGGAAAGACGTTGAGGTCGAGACGTGGCTAGTACCTCCTCAGAAGGAGTCGCGACTGTGGCATTTACGCGTGCACAGAATCAAGACAAGGAGAACCTTAGTTTCCGCAGAGGGTGGCTTCGCGATTTACGGCCAAGGCAAGAATGGCCGCGCCCTAGAACCTTCGATCGGAGAAGAGTTTGGAACCCTAGAAAATGGTGGCGAAGGCAGGGCCACATCGCGTGCCGGGGTATCAGGAATAGTGGACATGGGAGCGGGAAACAGGAGAGCGCGTGCATTGCGAACCGATGCGAACTCGAACTTGATGGCCCCGAGAGCTATTCTTCCGACTCTTCTGTGTGATCATAAGCCAAGCGAGAAGGACACTTGGCTTGTAACTGCCGTGTTTGCCTTGCCGGGCGTCGAGAATAACGAAGGCGCTGCCGCGGGTTGGACTACTGAATGGGAAAAGCGTCCGAAGGTACCTGAGGAGATTGGGAAGCTGATGCTGTAGGTATGCCAAGAGGCCCATTAGCATTCATTCGATGATTGACAAGCTGCGAGTCAACAGATTTGTCCGTATCGTTGACTCCTTAAATATTGGAAGGTTTATGCACATATTATGATCAATTGTACCGTCGATGCTTGTGGATTTTGCACATGCAGTTCGAAATAGGAGCATTGAAAGATTGTGATCATGAGATGGAAATGCGAAGAGAGTATCGGATTGCCTGTCTCTACCGTGAACCGATATTATACACTGGAACAGAACCACAAACTCTATACGGTAAGGGTATAGGTTGGAATCACTACCGTTTCCTTGTTGCCTTTCTTCTTTTTCCACCAGCTTTTACCGCTGGTGCTCGGGCGCCTATCCCGTTTTCTTTACGCACACTTCGAGAGGCATCCGAGTCCGAAGACCGATCGTCATCTTCTGCCTCTGCATCCACGGGCTTTGACGATGGATCAGTGTCTTTGGTGGATTTAAAAACCTTGAGATAGAGCGATTTAACGAGTACGAGGAACCACGTATTTGACAGCGTAGGCTTGACGGCAGACGACGAGTCAAGAAGATGCATTTCACCCGATGGATCAAGCTGTTGAAATTTAAGTCCTTGAATAGACAGGAGATCTTTCGAGCACGAACAATATAAACGTCCTGTCCATCGACAACCATATCGATCCACTTGGTGTTGCCCCCATCCTCGTGCTGTGTGCCCAGATTGATCTTGACCTAACAAATCTCATCAGCGAGGGAAGGACAGACAATTCTGCATGGCTCACTTTTCTTTTCCCCACGTTTGGAACAAGTTTTGGGCCCCATGCGGCGGACCTTGCCTCTCCTCTGACTTTCTCAATGCGCTCCAAGTCACGCTTATAATTTATGCGCTGAACAAGCAGCTGCAGCCCTGACGTAAGAATTATTAAGAATGCGAGGACAGACTGCACCGATGGAATAGAGTTAGGAACGTGTGCGGGTACATAGTTCGGTGGAACGGACTTACTCCAAGGCCTGGGCGAAAACGCGAGTAGTAGTATCCTGTTCCTCGCCACTTCGGCACACCGTTTTTATAGAAAAAGTCATAGCGTTGGCGACTCTCTTTCTTCCGCAAAATACTCGAAACAACGCCAAGTCGGCCGAATCGTTCGTGTGCCCCCTTGACACCTGGGTTTTTATCTGGGCTGGTGTCATTCGTGTCCAGAGTTAGGGGATGGTGTGAAGGATTAAGAAAAGTGATACATTACTCACTGAAGCTGCACGCTCATTTTTCGGTATGCTTTCGCGATTTCGGCAGTTGAAGCAGTGGGGGGGACGTCCAACCATGAATAGAAAGTTGTACTCTTCCCTTCCGATGCCTCTACCTCGCTGACCAAGTCAAATATTTCGTAGTCTTCCTGGGAAACAGCGTGGAAGGAAGCATTATTCAAAACTTCAGCATTTGTGCATGGTCGTGTTCAACTGACTTTCTCCCATCTAGAAAAGTTAACAACAGGTCAGTAAAATGATCCGGAACAAAATACATGGGAGAGTGGAACACACGCGACGACAATGGTTGCTAGCACGGCGAATGCTGCACAGATGAATATGAGCTTCATGCTACTTTGGCGAAATTATGAACAGCGTCGGAATTGCATAAGTTCGAACACGTGATATTTATGTCACTCAGTGTTAAACATTCTTCATGGTTCCTCGACGTCGCTGCCCGACTTGTGGCTCCAAACAATGGCACAAGGAGCCTTCTAGTGGTCTAATTGCATGCAGTGAAGGTCATGTCCTCCAAGTAAGTTTCATTCAACCATTCATCATGTCAGTTGGGGAAACTCATTTTGAGTAGAATTATCGCAACGAAGCAACCGATGTAGGAGAGGATATGGGTCTGCATGCACTTCGGAAGCGTACGCTGAAGAGTGGGAGAAAGAAGGGAGATGGAAGAAGCAAGGCCGACCCTGAATGTATGTGCATTTGCTGACGTTCTAAACATTGGTTGTTCTGACACTTCCTCAGTGTATCACGGAGCTAGAGGACGACACCATTATTTCGAGTGTCAGCAACTCTTGCTCAGAAAACAAATCGCAGTTTTGACGAAATTATGGTCTCTTCCCTCCGAGTTCGAGGTCATTTTTGTTCTCTGTCTAAGTGGGTTAACTCTAACTTTTCAAACATGGCAGATCATTTGCAGAGATATTTGGGCGCTCCACCTGGCGCTCCTTCCAAATCCCCCCCTCATAGAACCGAACCACGACAATCAAGGGTCAACGCAGGATAAGCAGGGAGGAGAGAATCTCAATACAACTGCGGAGAAGAATGATGCTGTTACATCGGAGTCTCGAGATGCCGATTCTGACAAAGAACAGCGGAGTCAAGGCGAGGATGACGAAGAGGGAGGTGATGACCCTGAACTGGCTGCATTGCTGCAGATGAACTCCGATATATCGTCGTCGTCGGATTCAGAGATTGAAGAGCCAAGACGGCAGGAGGCAGATGGAAAGGCAAAGAGACAGAAAGGCCGATACTCATATGAAATGCCTGCGAGTACGATAGCAGTGTTGATCGTGGCGTGCTGGACGATGAGGATTCCGATTATATCACGTGATTTTACACGGTGCGATCGTTTCTTGCGATGGATCGTGGCGCTGACGTCATCGTCAAATAGACTCATCGAGACATATGGATTGCCTTACCTTGATCCGGTGTCTCGAAAGTTGTTACCGGCGAATATGGTAGCGCACCTTACCAAACATAATATCCAAGCCCTGTCGCCACACGTACGTGTTTACCAATTTGAGGCTAACTCGGTGGATTGAATGTGCCCATTGGTAGCATGCACCGAGTACCATGACACTTCACAGTCTCGCATCGCGACTGTCGAGGAAGATGTATTCATCTTATGGAATATTCACCCCCGAAGCCAACGGAGCGCCCATCTTATGGCGTGTCGTGTCCCAAGGTCTATGCAGCACACGTAGGTTTTCATTGGTGGTACAGATGCCCTATGATGCGATGAATTATTTCAGCCATGCTGTATAAGCTTACCAAACGCCTCGCGCACATTTTGTCCCTGCCCCTAACCCTGCATCACACACTTGCGCCGGGGCTTGAGCGGCCCAAAGCATACGCTCCATCGAGACACAATTACGACAATGTTCCACCGGAAGTAAGTTTGGTTAGTGCTGCGATCATGGTACTTAAAATGGTGTATGGGCTGGATGGTCGACCAAGGTGAGTTTTAGCCGCTTTTCGTTACTTAAAGTTCATTTGAACGAAATAGAGTGCCGGATGAGCCAAGTGATCCAGCATGTGCCCTTCCCCGGATCGACGAGTATCTTCGACATGTACAGGAACAGAATGACGTAGATTCGAAGGTCAAAGCAGAGTTTCTTAGCTCGCAAAGATCCATGTGAGTGAGTGGCCCTAGATCTAAATCTATAGTTAAATTTACTGTTGACAGGTGTGCAGGTGACCTTCAAGAGAGGATGATGGATGAGTACTTGGACTTTTGCGAACGTGCATTGCTACCTGAAACTGATGATGAGAATGGTAAGCAGGTTGTTACATAGATGGAAAATTGACATGACTGACTTGGGGTGAGCAGAAGATAGCCTATTGAAGAGATATTTTCCTCTATCAAAAAAGCCTACAGATGTCAGGGGAGAACCAGGCAAAGAACATGACAGACAACTTGCAGCGATGATGGCGGAGAGAGGTGGTCTTCGGACCGGAGAGGGATATCGGATGTATAGTAGTGGGGACAAGTATGGAACGCTGCCGAGAGATTACGAGGTTGTTATTGGACGAGGAGCGCGGTTTGTTGGGGTGAGGGTTGAAATTCTAAATGGAGTTGTAGAGACATATGAGCGACGGTTACAATTATTACACCGCGGTAATCTATTTTTGTCAATGTGACATGTTTCGGGCGTGAGAGGCCGGAATTATTTGTGACACGGCAAACAACACATGCTTACCATCGTTTCCTATCCTCTATACTCATCCTGAACCTTTCCGCAAACCCCTTTCTTTCCAAAACGCTCCTTTCCTCTCTTCCGTGTTTCGTTTTATCTGATCAGGTTCATTAGCAATGGCTTTTCAATAATACTAATCTAATCTCTTATACCAGTGATTGGTTCTAATGTCAACCTGACAATGCGTCGCTTTGCATCCGTATTCGCTTCAAAGCGCGAAAAGCATGAAGCGACCATTAAGAGGGCTACTACAATTGATTCCAATCCACCTCCGCTCCTCCAAGACAATGCCCAGTCTTCCGCTTCTTCTTCTAGCGGTTCCGCAAGTCTTCAAACACCAGATGACGACCATCATCGCATCCCATCCACTCTCAAGCCCAAAAAGTCTTGGAAGTCTTGGCTCAAAGTTCGTGCTATTAAGCACCATGAAAACCACATCCCCGACTGGCCACCTCAACCCGGCATCGCTCATGATTTCGAAGAACAGGATGATTTCGTCTCGGATGAATCAGAGCTTCTTTCTGTTCCCAACTCACCGTCCATACATCCATATTCACCAGCAAAGGCACGACAAAACTTGAAGCTAATCGTAGAAAATAGCCTGGTTCCTCCGCCTTCTTGTTCCCCATTTATTCAACATTCTGACACTTCGCCTATCTTCCCCTGGTCTTGCAACCCTGCATCCGATTTTCCTCGGAAAAACAGTATGCTCTCTAACTTGCTCAAAACACGCCTTCTGAGGCGCTTGGAGGACTCTTCTCGCTCACTGAGTCGTTCCGAACAGCTCTACATCGCTCCTTTGGGTAGCAGACAAATCTCACCAGTGGCTCGTCATAGCTCGTCTTCCCTCCCTTTTGATGAGCCTGCGCCCTGGAAGAAAACGTTGATATCCCTCTCTAGTCCAGGTCTTCATCGCTGGATATCTCGTCCTTGCTTTGAGGATCGTTACAGCGTCGTTATACCAACGGATGAAGGTGTCTTCCGTCAACGGGTTACAGGAACCGCTTTCGCTGTCGCCTCTCTCGAGTACTCCGAAGCTCTCGATGCCATGGCCGGCTACATCGATGACGTGGCTCCATCTACGACCTCGTTTACGCCTGATGTTTCATCTTTTGAACTCCAAGCTACTATGCAGACATCAACATCACCGTCGTCATCACAGCCACCTTGTAAGTGCCCCGCAATCTGATTTATCCTTTTCTGTTGACATATTTGCCTCTGTAGCCCCCACACATTCACGCAACGCACCTTACATCGCTGTTCCTTCACCTCTACGGAACGAGCACAGCCCAGTAACCTCGCCAGCTCTCTCAGGTTCCACCCAAGCTCCTGCAACAACTCCCACGGGCGGTGAACCCCCCGTGAAGCGTGGCGTGCGTTTTGCGGAAGATGAGAAGGAGGATGTTATTCCTCTGGGGTATGTTCTGCGCATGAAGAGGAAACGAGAGGAAAAAGCAAAATTTTTGCGGGCTGAGCACGATCGTCGTGTCCTAGAGGAACAGAGGGCGAGGTTGGAAGAGGAGCGGCGGATACAGGAAGCTGAACGCACCGAATTGGAAAAAGAACGCAAGGCATGGGAGAGAGAGAGAAAGGCTCAGGAGGAGAGAAAGCAAAGGATGTACCAGGAAGAGGTCATTGCTGCGAGGCTCAGGAGGGAAGCCGCCAGAGTTGGTGGGGTGTCATCCAGTAATAACGGAACCGGCAGCAGTCTGATCGGACCAGAGGGAGGTCCATTCCCCAGCTCCGCTTCTTCGACGACATCTTTACGAGACCCAGAACGTAATAGACTTCCGCAACCCACACCACAGACACGCGATTCAAGCAGACAAAAGGGGACAATGTATGACCTCGCCCAGTCTCTTGCATCCGCTTCTCCGCCAACGCCGCGGAGGCCAGCCTCGGAACGAAACCTGCCTATGATAACTACAACTTCGGGTTCCATTGCGCATTCTCCGCCAAGCTCTTCCCCTGGTAGCTCCCGTTCACCCAGTGTAAGAGACGGTCACTCCACACCCTCACTGATCGCGAGTGGTAGCGGCAGTGGTACACGACCGCCATCTATGTATTCATCCGTTGAATTATCATCTTCCGAGGACGTACGGCAGCAACGGGCAGCGGCGGCGAGTATGACTAATCGCTCCAAACGGAATTCTCTTGCCACCTCGACCTCCTCTCTTCGATTGAATCCCGACCGTGCCGCCTCCTTCCCTGGATGGGTTGGGAGCAATCAGAGTTCGAATTACGTGCCCGCGGTGCCAATGATACCCACGATGGTGCCTGCATACGTAATGATGGACATGCCTCTGTTGCCCCCAACGGCGCCGTTCATGCTACATCAGTACCCGCGACAGCAGCACGGCCAGCGCTCACCTGCGCCGACGTCGCCGTCGAGGGGACGGCTGTCTTCTGTAAATTCTAGCAAAGAACGCGTATATCTTCCCCAGCAAGGACAGGAAGGGCAGCTTCCAAGATCCCCGTCACAGAGCCCCCACCAGCCAGGATCAAGACATACGTCATCTTTGCCGGCGGCGTCGGGGTCTGCATCGGGCTCTCGAAGAAGCACACACGAACGTCACGGAAGTGGGGATTCAAGGCGGGCGAGCATGCCTCTCCCTCAATCACCTACCATGCAGCAGGGACAGCATCAGCGCCCACGGCTGAATTCACAACATTCTCATGGCCGTCCCGCCGTTCCACGTTCGCACACTGGACCCCCCGTGTCGTATGGCGCCGGCACTTTGCAGGCCCCAAGCCCATGGACGGGGCTGCCATCACAGACTGGGAAACCGCTGGCAGCAATGCCGGTTCCCAAATCGCAGTCTCAGTCGAATCTGCGGAGCGGACGAAGACGGGCTATGGTTGCGTGATTTCATTTGAGGCAACTCATACTAAGTTCGCATTCACGTCATCCTCTGATCTCACTATACAAGGTGTCACCGCTACCATCTTCGATTTCCATTGTCATCATTTATTGGGACTATCCTTCACACTTCCATCAGGTTTGGTTAGTCGCCAATGCCCTTATGATTTAACAAGACAAGTTTTTATATCCCTCTCACATTGACATTTCTCCTGCCACTATCAAGTTTTCATTTTATTTCTGTTTTGGTTTGTCGATTAAATCTTTTGGTTGTACGCACGTGCGGGATCATTCGTTTTACTACACACTCTTCATTATAGCCGAACTTTACCCTTATCATTCATACAGTAATCCTGTCTTCCTTGTATCGACTAGACGGCCCTTTGGACGATCATGAACGGCAGGCGGAACTCATCTTATGACGGTGGAGTTAGCCTGCTCGCTGTTCACAATTCTTGCCTGCTTTTCTCTCTCTGCATTACATTCCCACATTTAGCCAACCAACCCAAACTTTCATCGCTACCATCTTTCTCCGTAATACCTCAGTCATACACATGTACTTTTGCACAATAGCATTCACTCTTATCTATCAGCTGGTCCAGCATGATGGGATGTTTCCATTGACAATGCAGTACACAGGAACCCGGCATATACTCCATGTGTAGGTGCGAAATGAGATGTTACTAGTATATTACCAAGAGAGATAAAAACTTGGCTATGCTTGATAAGTAGAAGGAAATAAGTCACAAGGTGGGAAGGTTACAAAATGTGTTCCAAATTTATGGAGACGATAACAAATGGAACGACATCGCAGAATCACAGCAAAAACAAATGGTAAACACGACCCGTGCTTTCCCCAGACGTCCGTACAGTTTCTCTGAGAAGACCTAGCGGGATCAGAGACTTAATCAGTCTGGACAGTCGCGGGTCGAGGAGCTGGATGCATCCGCATGTAGATAGAATCCGTGATATCCAAGATCGGCTGCATGACTTCCCAGACGTTTGTATAGACATCTTCTCGATGGGCGAGTGCATCAAAGAACACTTCCAAACGAAATTTATCCAGCCTCCATGGCATTTGGTCACATAGGACGTTAATGGCTTCAGTACGCACTTGAGCTATGAGCATTTCAGGATCCTCGATCGCTAGGAGAGCCTCAGGGGATTTTTTCTCCGACAGTTCTTTAACCACGTCCGCTACAGCCGTAAGTGGCTCTTTGTGACTACTGTAAGAGTCGTGGAATTCTCTAACTCGCCGGAGAAGCTGGAGAGAGGAATTCAACACACGTCCTGCTAAACGTGGAATGCGAATATTACCGTACCTCTGAGCATTCGCTTGAAAAGTCTTCAGAGATTCTTGGCAATTGCTCCCGTATCTCACCTTCTTCCAACGTTGAGTCTGTCTTTGGAGTATCTGAGCCCTTCCTATTACCAGCAATCCTCACCCCTTCTCCGATTCCCAGTTCTGAGCTATCAACATCAATCGCAGAAGTAGATAACGTGGCCTGGTAGTCCGTGCGTGATACCTTTTCCAAGTAAGTACGGGAGATCGCAAGCCTTTTCTCCAGGTGCCGAATCCAGAAAACAAAATATTCAATAGAGAGGATCGCATCAGTGTCCTGGTAAAAATCGTAAAAATCCATCGGATTTTTAGGGGCCAGAGCGTCCATATATTTGCCGGTTATATTCAGTACTTCTTCGGACCAAGCCATGAGACAATCAGCATAGTCATAAAGCTTAAGCCGAGAAAGGTGGGTCTCTCTCATACAACTGATGACTCGGCACTTTTCTTCCAATGCAGACTATGAAAGAGAGCATTTTGAGTGACGCAATGTTGACATTTCAGCTGCAGTCTACTTGCCTCACAGCCATAGAATCTAGAGAAATCCTCCACTCTAGGATTACTCTTCATGTCTCGTATTGTAAACTCTAACTTGACAGCATCAACCAAAGCACTACGATTGTTGCGCAAAAATAAACGAGTGCCTAATACTACCTGGTGGTATACTAGAGACTCACCTGAGTAACTCATTTCCATAGATGCTTTCTGGCTCCATAACATCCAAGTATATACAGAAGATTCAGGCAACAAGGAAAATTTGAAAGGTTCAAGAAGAAAATTTATATACATAAACCTTTGGATGTGTTTGGGCCAAATATGAGCCACTCTTCGCTTCGCCATGGTACATTACAGGGGGCACCCAGCCGAAGAAACCGGGATATCACCCCCACTTCCTAATTAAGTAGTTACATCACGTGTATGTACCATGCATATTACATACACGTGATGTAACTACTTAATTAGGAAGTGGGGGTGATATCCCGGTTTCTTCGGCTGGGCGCCCCCTGGTACGTTATGCTGGGCAGCGCATGATTGACGACGAAATTCCCACCGAAGTTCAGCCATGGTTAAGGATTTGTGTGGTTCAACATCCTGAAAATAGTCCTGAGTATAGTCCTGAATATAGTGAAATTCATTCATACATTCCCATGCTCCTTTGTTCAGTGCTTCAGAATTCCTATTCTGCCCAGGATGCTTAACGGCTTTTACAATCGGGCCTGGGTCAACGCCAGGCTTTGACGTGGGAGACAAGAAACGGTGTATTGATCAGCCGCTTCCCTGAGAGTTTGTCGATGACATCGTGTAGCGCAGCTTCTAAACATGCGAAATTGAACTTCATATACATAACCATATGCCCCCTGATAATTTTGCTTATGCTCACCGTGGTATACATTATGATCATGCGACAGATCAAATATGCCATTGTGTCAACTATCATCCCCTTTACTATTCCAATGACCATAAAACAGCGCTGTTAGATACACGATGGTCGTTGGTCGAGGAGAAGCACGATGCATATGTACTGCCACGACTGCCACGGGGATGAAGGAAGAGGCCCTTTGGTCTGTTAATCCACGGCTTGAGGTGTAGCTCACTGACTGCGGGGGAAGAAGAAGTCGATCCGTCGATGACACGAAACTGGGTTCGACTAGTTTGATTCCAGTCGCCCACATTATGTTCGTTAGGTACTTTACACAAGTGGACACGCTACAGATGGATTCCGCCATCTTCTTCGTTAGAGTCTTCATCAAGAGGCGGCATGGTACTTGTCGTCGTGCCTGCTGATCCATGCTGCGTCGACGTTGCGTCCGATTTGAGGTCGTAATGACTACCAGCATGCACGCCTTTCTCAGCCAAGGCTATTTTCAAAATTGATATGCGTTCTTCTTGGGAACCACTGTATTGAATGTGTAAGACTGGATAAGAGCTGAGCCATAGTAGCAGGAAAGATACATGCATCACAACCTCGTTCTCTTCCAGGGCCTTTGCAACTTCTGGATCTGCATCCTCAGGCGACTCCGACGCGAGGTATTCGCGAAGACCTTCTTTTGTTTGCATTAGACGATTAAGAGAGTTTTGCAAGCGGGCGATTTCTAGCCATTGAACAGGGCATGATAGTGACCTGACCAGATGTTATGAAGAACCAACCTTCGGTGATCACCGAAACATCCAACAACACGGCTTGAGTCAGAGTAAAAGGCTGGGGATAGCGAGGTTTATAGTCCATTATTCGTACAGGTTGACGTTGTGGTCTGGGTCAGAGTGGCCTCAGGTGAACAAACCCGGTGTTAACCATTATGTGGTGAATGTGCTATCACTACCATCTAATTTCTCTACGTTACGGTATGCTCCAGTATTGCTATGTGGTATTTACTTGTGGTATCATCTCTTGAAAATCTCTGGCCACACCAATCTCAGCTCCTCTAGTTTCGCGACGGTATCTACACCCGTCAACCGTTGACTTACGTCCCCACTTTTCTCGATCTCCTTCTTTCTTCCGCCTTCTGTGGTTTCTAGACCTTGCTCACAAAAGTGCACACATTTTGCCCAGCCAACCGCTCTAGCGCCGGCGATGTTGCTCAGGCTATCGTCAACGAAATAACACTTAGAGGGATCAGAGAGGTTTGCTTGCTTCAAGGCCTGGGAGGTATCAGAAATTGGGATGATACCAAAACTTGTTCTTACCATATGATAATAAGCAGCTTCTGGTTTGCATACGAAGTTTGGATCTTCATAATCGCAATAGACTAAGCCTTCTATCTGATCCTCAAGTTGGAGGATGCGCAGAACCCGCTGTGCATGCTAGATAGATTGGAATTAGCCGGAATCATGGGCCACACGTCGGACCTGTATCCTCACTGGCCGATACGCATTTGTTAAAGCCCAAACACGGGCTTTAGTTCTATCGATGTCCTGGAAGAGCTGTCGAACACTGGGTTGGTATGCAATCATGTCTTCAAGGGGAAGAGACCCATCACACTGGCGGTCGAATTCGATTGGATCTGTTGGAACACAGGTTATGGGAAATGCTCCAGTGGATGAATAACTGGAGGTTACGTTACCGATGTTGTGATGACGAGTCAAACCACGGAGAGCAAGCCCGTACTCAGAATAGTATTTCAAGTGAAGCTTTGAGGCCTCTTCGTGGCCAAGTCCTAAACTGACAAAGAAAGCTAGAAAGTGAGATGTGCATATGAATTTGAAAGAGCATGGCTTAGGTAAAAGCACACCATGGATCCGCTCGCCCATCGCATGTGAGATGTTGGACGATGCGGAGTATAGGGTATTGTCGATGTCGAACCAGACAATGACCCGCTCATCTTGAGAGATCTAACGTCACAACTAGGACACAACCGTAGCGTACAAGTGTCGTACCAGATTCTGCACCAGTCATGGTAGTGATGATATGATCTGATTGCATATCTTATCTTATCTAGTGCGATCGATTTATCGGCAATTGCCGTTGGTACTGTGTAGCTTTCAAGCCACCACGATCGACTCAATTCAGACTCCACCAGCATACCGGCATCGGCCTCGACGACCTCAAGAACAAGGTGCGAACTTGCTTACCGTATCTTTAGTATCTGTTAACCTCCCTTCAGATGGCCAGAAGTAAAGAACTTGTCCCTGGCATTGGACGCCTCTCCCGTTCCCAAGTAGCAGAGCGTCGCGGTCTGTATAAGGGATTTAAAAAATCAGAAACTCCCGCTGTCCAAGCCCCTACCGAGTACACAGAGAAGAGTGTTGGTGGGGCTAAGAATGGCACCAAACGCCTCGTACCCACGACTAAGGCTCCACGATTCTACCCTGCAGAGGATGTCCGCCAGCCGAAGAAGAGTCGAAAATCCCCCAAATCCCCATCCCTCCGCGCCTCTATCACACCTGGTACTATTTTAATTCTACTTGCGGGTCGCTTCCGGGGGAAGAGAGTGGTGTTCTTGAAGCAGTTGGAGAGCGGGCTACTTTTGGTCACGGGTCCGTTCAAAGTCAACGGGGTACCTCTGCGACGGGTTAACCAGGCTTATGTTATCGCCACGTCGACCAAGCTCGACCTCAGCGCCCTTGAGGTTTGCGATATTTTATTCATAGATATACAAAATCATTCATTTTGCTAGGTTGACGACAAGTTCAACGACGCCTACTTCAGTAAAGCAGCCCCCAAGGGCTCTCGATCAGCAGAGGAGGAGTTCTTCGAGGGAGGGAAACCAAAGGCCAAAGAAGCACTGCCAGCGACTAGGACGGCAGATCAAAAGGACATTGACAAGGCCGTTCTTGAGGCTGTCAAAAAGACGGACAATCTTGCCAAATATCTGAAAGCTAGCTGGGGTCTGTCCAAGGGTCAGTACCCCCATCAAATGATCTTCTAGATGGTCGCGGGCGGAGTCGGGGGGCCTCGAGTTACAGGATATTATGCTATGCTGACGTCGTATATGAGATCCTTCAATTTTACCTTGATAAAGCATAATCCATGTATACTGGGTCACCTTGCAGCAAATTTCTGAGTTTCCAAGGCAAGAGAATTATTGGGACGATCTACATACAAATAGTCCATACAAGTTCACGTGGAACATGCTTGCTTTGCATAATCATTCACTTCGTCGCCTTTCAGCTACGTCTGTCCCATATCATGCACAAGCACGATCCTCAACTCGACGATTCTTCATGCAAAGCCTATGCGATGGATTTCTAGACTTGGCCATTGCACTTCCTCTACCACCCTCTTTACCTCCCTATTCAACTACAATTATCCTGGTCACAGTGGTTACACGATTGGCGCTTCTTCCGGTCTCAGTATGGGTGCGTACTATGGGACATCTCGATAGACTCAAGCAACATCTAGGTATAGGGTAAACGTCGGACACACAAGATCGAAGACGTGATTCTTCCTGAGATAAACAAACTCAAGCCTGCTGTCTCAAAGCAAGTCTTAGCAGAGATGAAGCAGGCAGGGATTCGCGGGGATAAAAGATACCTCCAAGACTTCCATGCGAGGCGATCTATCCAAATAGTGTGTTTTCCCAAAGGACTTCGGTCCGTTTGTTCATGCATCATTTAATAGCTCACTGCACGCCGAAAAGAATTATTCAAAGAATATAATTGTCGACCTCTTCCGTCCATCATCGCCCCACCGCTCTCACAGTTACCTTTCTTCGTCATTACGACGGTAGCTCTCGGAAGACTTTCATTAGATCCTACCCCGTTTGACTCGGAGTCATTCCTGACACTCACGACGCTAGCCCACCCGGATCCAACATTGACGCTTCCTATTATCCTTGGTATTCTCACAATGGCCAATGTAGAATCAAGTAATTGGGTTATGAACGCTGCAGAGCGCGAGCGTGAACAGCAAATCGAGGAGAAACACGCGAAACGAATTGCTGACGGCGGTAAACCTCATATCCAGCCCAAGAAAGTTCTGAAAACAGTGTTGCGGATATTGTCGGTGGGACGCATTATATTGGCATCTATAACGCCCGGGGTAGCGTCTCCCTTAGTTTATCAATTCTGAGGTGCTAATGGTCTGTAGAGCATCACTCTTTATTGGGTAACTTCTTCCGCTTTCGGTCTAATCCAAACCTGGTACTTTGACTGGCTGGACATCCGTCGACGAAGACTCAGGTCAATACCTGCTCACTCTTCCTCTGTCGCTCAACCTACTTCAATGACTGCACCGACCTCATCCTTACCCCCAAAACTTCGGAGATAGACTCAAATTCATTCGTCTTCACGCGTGAGTCCCCCTTACTATCTTGGCATATTTTCGATGCCGGAATGAAAATAAAAGTGGTTGTGAGGGATCCCCTTATTGGCAGGCGTCCCATGAATCTTTCTTGATCTAATATGACCGTTTACCTTTTCAATGCATTCGTGTTTGGTTTGCTGATTGGCTTGCTTATAGCGTATCATAACATTGGTTTAGGGGTATACAGTACCCCTTACATGTATATTAGATTGGCAAAAAAATTTCAATTGTTACATTCACTGGAACAATATCTACGCTACGCTAACCAAGCCCAATCGTATATAAAGTGTCGATGAAATGATTATCAATACAACCAGGCTTACAAGATGTACGGAGCCTTGGAATAGGTGTCACGCGAGGCCGCCCCATGGTCCTCGTATTCGTCGGGCAAGTTGAATATCTCGTGTCATGATCGTCACTCTCTTTGCATGAATGGCACATAGATTTCTAGCGCAAAGGATTGCTCGAATGAGACGGTCGACGAAAATATCACCACGAACTCACGCGTCTTCAAATAGATGGACCAAATAAGCCTCCGTTGCTTCCTGCAGTGCAAGTAGTGCGGAACTCTGCCACCTCAATCCTGATTCCGAGTAATCCATTTGGTCCGTGACCATGTCAAGCGCTATCTCGCGTACCTAACCAAACATTGTCAACATAAAGCCATAAAACCACTAATAACACGCACCACACGAGAAAAAGGGAGCCTCCGTATCAAAAGGTCGGTACTCTTCTGATATTTTCGGATTTCCCGCAGAGCCACTGTCCCAGGACGATAACGTCTGGGTTTCCTTTGACCTGATTATTGCCCGGAAGATGATGAAATTACCGAATAAAATGTAGAGTGGACAAAATATAACCTGCTGATTCAGATGCCACATTAGACGGTCGTGGAGCACGTCCTCCAGTGCTTTTCCTGGCTGTGGCAGTCTTCGCCTTCTTGGCTACAGGAGATGGCGGATCAGAACTTGTTGCAGGCGCTTTGCGCTTTGAGCCAGATGCAACCCCTCTCTGAGCTGTCTGAGCCATGGGAGGCGGGAAGTTCCAATTTCAGAGATTCAAAGGGAAGTCAACTTGTTTGGTTCACAAGCTGAAGCACTACAAGACTCGACCATATAAGGAAGTCATCCATAGTTTGATCGAGCACGATAGCGTTGTATCTTCAACTGCATCTGTTCCTAATCAAAATGGCTAGGGATACTCCCGTAATTACTGGATACTATCGATATACAGACATTTGGTTCGAATGGTAAATTGTTTCATCGGCCATAGATCAAGATATCCGTTCAACACTACCGCTGTGTAGGTTCCAAGCATTACCCAACCAAGACGATGGTCGTGCTTTGAAGGCTATTCTCGGTCAGTCGTTGGCAAGTGTGATCCCGGTATTGCATTGAATGCAATATCCAAGCCCATGATTGCTTGGTTCACCCTGACCATCCACTCCATGTGGAAGGTACAGATGGTGTTCAAATGTACATGGGTGTGTGATCAATGAATTCCAGCCTTCTTACTTATATTTTCTGTCTCAGGAACGTTTGTAACTGGAGAATCTCGACTTTTATTTTCTTCTGCCCAAGTGGACTACATCCGTTACTGGCTTCATGCGATGCAACTCACGAAGGACGTCATACCGCTGCCCTATTCTGACTGTCTCTTGACAGAGTCCAACTTGAGAAATGTTTCACCCGTCGTATACCACGACGGTGGCTCATTGCGCAACGCCATAAAGGTGCGAGTGAGATTTCACTGGCCGTTTCGTAACAGAAGCCCTAACGTTCTGATCAGAAAATTGACAAGAATAACAGGAAGCTCAAAGGCTCTAACCCTATCCTCACTTCCCGGCGGGATATGTTCGAACGTTGCCGGACATTCTGGGCCGAAAAAAAAGGTGTCTGGTGCGCCATTGATTTTGAAGCCTGGGAGCTAGACCACACCGTTTTGACCGAATTTGGGTGGCGTTTGTTTGGATGGAAAGACGGGAAAGCAGTGGAAGAAGCCGGGCATCTAATTGTTGATGAGCACCAAAAATACAGGAACTCAAAATACGTCCCAGAGAACCGCTACGTGATCAACGAAATCGCATCTGATTTTGCCACTTCATCTGATTATCTACGTTATAGAACTACACCTTTGGAAACAGCGAAATAGTCAAGAAGCCAATGTTTAAATCAAAGATATGCAATGTTGTCTCAGGCCTGTCTCGCTTCGGCCCCGTATTCCTCGTTTTTCACGACAATAACCAAGATATAAAGTAAGCAACGAGGTTATCTCACTTTGGCGATGCTGATTGCGCGACTAGATATCTCAAGTCATCTTCTATCGGAGTCTCGTTAGATGGCTTGAGCTATGTCCTACCTGACGCAATGCCCGACGAGGGACAGTTTGTGGTAGATACCTCAGATCTCTTTGCTGCTCTCGAGGGCGCGGGTACGGTGGACCGAAAATCTCTAGGTCGCGTATGCAACCTCCTTCAGCTTCCAACGGAGTATTTGCATAATGCAGGAAACGATGCACATGTTGGTTGCGGCTGTCTGCCCGTGTTTGACTGCGAATCTCACCCTTTTGTTCCAGTACACCCTTCAATCAATGATGTCGATGACAGGCGGAGATCCTGTTGACATACAGCGAGAGAACAGGTGGCCTAACCGTACGACCCAAGGCGTAAAAGTAGCATTCAAGCCGTACGAAGAGGACAGCGATTTTTCAGACGAGGAAGGGGTTGTGCCACCGGTTGGTGGTGATACGTAGCTTATTGTTTGAAATTCCTTGCGATCTTCTCTGGCATCTCCAAATATAACTGAATCGTCCGCTGAGACATCAATCCTCCTTCGTATCGCCCCCTTCATCCTCATCATCCGATCGTTCGTCTTCCACGTTCTTCGTAATAACCGCTCTGTCGTACATAAAATTGTTAGTCTATGACTGTGGAGTTCCTTTTCCACCGACCTGACAAGTATCCGCATCATTAGGTAATACCAGAACAAATTCAGAAGCTGTAGCAGCGCCAGCGGAAGGAAAACTTGGTAACGCATCCAGTGGACCAGATATGTACCATCGGCCACCCTCCACACTTTGGAAGATTCACTACAAGGAATGAGTATGGGAACACTAGAGAGTCCTTCTAGATACGTACGGTATGAGGTCAAATTCGTACCAGACCGACCACAGGATTTTGAGATTCAAATAATGACGGAAATACCTGGTCTTTTCGGTTAGCCTGCGTAGGGTGCTGCTCCTTGAGCACTCACGTCCAAACTAATATGAACAAGGCGAAAGTGTAATTTTTGACGTTGTGCCACTGTATGTAGTGCATTAACTTTGTGGACTGTACAGATTTTGTCAGACTGCATTCTCGAATGTCATATAGAGAATGAGGATACTAACGGCTAGGAATGCATCAGGAATGTCCATGCTCATATGGACTGCATTGCCAATGAGAGTGAGATTTATGAAATAACTCCATCTGTTCTATGGTGAGTGGAATGACGTTGAGAACAGCGGTTTCGACCAACCCGATCAACCAGAGGGTTACGAAATGGTGTGCAACAAGTTCGGCATAATCTTTTCTTGGCTTCTCCAGCCCAAGAAGAAGAACAAGTAGTTGCTGGCACCAATACGACGTATGCATGAGATAGTATCTCTTGAGTTCTGGCGTCATCCCCCAATGTGGATAATCTGTCTCATTAATGTCATAGGCAACACTGTAGGAGGAAGATAGTTCGCAGATTGCACTGACCAATCCAGAAAAACTCAGTACGATACCACCATGTAGGCAATTGGCCCATGATGCGCTACAAGAAATGTTTACAATTAACGAGCTGGAGCAGTGAAGAGGACTGACCAAACCCCAAGCTCCAAATAAGGTAAAGTATACCAATGCATATCCTTGCTCGCCGAATCTATCCAACTTGGACCCGCGTCTGATACCGAAATAGCGTCCAATAGGATGGCAGATATTGACGGTGATTAGCTGACGAATGAGGGAGTAGAATACGACATTGTATGCGACGAATAATAGGTCCTGATAAGTTTTGGCGTATAATGGTCTTTCGGCTGGTGATGATGGGATGCGACCTGATAAGAAAAAAAGGAATCTGAAAGGATTTGGGACACCAGGTTGGATATAAGGTGAGACAAGTTCCCAATTGACATAGAGCACGATTGGGAGAAGCAGAAGCTTGAACGACGAGGCTGAATAAAGTCAGAAAAGAAGTTAAGAGGCGAAGAACGATGCGTACCGGGTTGAACAGCCCAGCGCAGCCATGGAGAAACGGTGTTACTAGTGGATAGATTTCCTTTCGTGAAAGCAGGAGAGATGCTACGGCCTGGTGTCAATGAACCCAAGGGGCTGGGCAACGGTATAAGAATGAAGTCTGGAGTTGGAGTGACGATCATACGTTTGCGGCAAAAAAGGGCCAGCAAGGTGGTGGTTTGGGTCCTCTCTGACACCAGAATTACAATGAGTGCGGAGATATGTATTGACATGAAACGTACTCAATTCGGGAAGTCAGACTAGACAAATGACTGACATGATTCTGCAATCTTGGATTCTTTTTTGAGTTCATTCTTAGAGTGTTCAAAGGTTGACACGTTCAAGGCTCAGTGGGTGTGGAGGGAGAATTCTGCGACTACGTAATTATATCCCTATGGAGCGGCGCAAGCGCCAAAACCCCGACTCCTTTTAGATTTGGTTACACGTTCACTATAACATTAATTATCATAATATCGGTTGCTACATCCATAGCCGATGTTCCTTCGACTTGGCTACCATCCAATGGCACTTTTTGCTGGGCGATCCCTCAGGGTGTGGTTCCTCCGTTGCTTTGCGCTTAAGACCGTGACGGCGCATATTTTTCAGAATGAGTTGATATATGTAGATATATGTGGGATGATGAACACAAGTCTCTGCATCTTAACACATCCTCCTTATCCAGTTCAGGAGCACTACCAAGATTTATACCACTGTATGTTGGAATGCCTAGTTATGTCGGAAATTTCCGGCCCGGCTCAAAATCTAGCCGGGTCATGACAGATTATGATATGATATGATATGATATGATAGGATCGACTACGTTACATAAGTAACTCAGGTAAGTTTTAAGCCCTACCTCGCCGACACCTGGTAAGTAAGTAAGTCAGTAAGGATGTCTTCTTTTTTCATTTTATTATGAGTGAGTAATGGAAATGTGAGAATTAGGAGAAGTAGTAATATGTGATAAGGATGCAGGGAGATATATGATTTTTCTTGCAGGTGGAAGAGAATGGTAGGGAGAGAATGAGTGACAAACGATCCCCCAGATTCGAGCCGCAAGGCGGATGGAAATCATGTGACAATCATTTGCCAATCGCAAAAGAAGCCACTTACATTGTAAGGTAGTGAGGTGTGCAAGTAAGGCATGGCAGGGGTATGAAAAATGCATGGCAGGGGTATGGCCATAACTTCAAATATTATTACTAACTGCCTATCAAAAGTTTTATCCCAGCTGGGCAATATATAAGGCTTTGAGAAACCTCAAGTTTTTAAGCCATAAAGTAAAATTTGCATTCAGCAGAAAGGTAAGGGTATGGAAAAACCCATGAAAAAAGATGCCACAGCATGGATGGCCCATGTTAATGCCATCGCCAACAATTACCTGACACTTTCCTACACTGCAAGGTAAGCTTTCAGCATTACATTAGACGGGAGCAGCAAACGTACGATATTCGCCATCCATCTCGTATACACGCATACACTTGTGGCAAACATGACGGACTGCCCCGGGTTGGCCATAAAGAACGATGTGTTCATTTCATGACTCCATGGCAGCCTTGAAGCAGTCCTTTTGTTCACCTGTATGTGGTACCTGGAGACATGTTCCTTGCCGCTGGTGATCAGCGAGAAGGGCGGCAAGAATGAACCCATCCCAGACATGGTTAGTGGTAAGCTTGGTGCCAAAGGGCCACTCGCTCCCCTTCAGATAGTCTCTAGCCATAGCCATATCATAGAGTTTGGCAGCATTAGATGCAGAGAACCTGTCGCATCAGTGTCAGTTGACGAATGTGAACGTTGGCTATGCCACGCACCATCCGAGAAGCATCTGCCCAGTCCACAGTGCAACAACCTTCTCTTCGACAAACTGATGCTCTCCGACTTGAATATAAGTAGGCTTCTTGGGGCAATACGTGCGAATGCCGTTGCATACACTGTAGTTGTTATGGTAATTGGTGTGACAAGCTGGGCACACAAAATCAGTCTGCAGAGCACATAACCTGACACTATACACACTTACCAGAGCAGGAAAGATGGATCGACCAGGCTGGAAGGACACCGTGCCCTGTTGTATATACAACAACAGCACGTTGTTCTTCTTTCTTGAGTATGGACCCATGTCGCATGCAATCCGAGTTTGAACATGTTTCAGATGGAGGGAAAAGTGTTAGCGAGGCTAAGACAGATGAGGACAGACGAGAGAATGATAAAATAGGGACACACTGAGTCCTAGTGCCCAGCCATGTTCCTTGAATGACATAAGGTCATCATCAAAGAGAAGCCCTGGGGAGGCACTCCAAACATCGTCTTTAAGGATATCCCATAAAGCATCAATGCACGAGAGAGGAACTCCAGTTGCTTTACTAATGAACTCTTCGATACTGGGAGGTAGGACATCAGGCGCACATTCAGGATTGGATTGCTCCGGTGGTAGTGGAAGTTGTATGTCCCTCTTCAGCTGGGCCGCTAGTCGAATGAATTGGTTTATTTCACATAGTGTAAGCCGACATAACACTGGGTGCTGCTCAAGCTGCTGGAACACACGCACGTACCCCATGTCAAAAGGATTGCGAGGCCACGTCCTCAGTGCGTCGAGAATCGTCGGAGTGTGAAATGTGATCGACGGCTGACATGCCGCCGTAGCGATCGCCGGTCAGATCGCCAGCATTTTCGCCGGCGTTTCCATTCCACATAAGATAGATCTCATTCAGAACAAATGTGATCACGTGAAATGCGTGACATTGGACTAGATCATAGTTGGCAGTCATTTTGATGACACTTTTGAGACTTCTGGCTGCACAGAGTTGTTGAAAATCATTTTTATTAATGATCTGTTACTTTAAATTCTCCAAAGGTGTTGAGGCTGAGGAGTCATTAGGTTTGCAAGTGCTGAATCTGGATGCTGTGACCATGTAGTCACAATGTCAAGTTCCCGCTTCCAGAAACCTAATGGCAACTTCTACAGTCAAGTTTCTCTTATTGTAAAAACAACATAACCTGGACATGTATGATTTAAATAGCTTTGTGGAAATGGATTTTTTTTAAATGTGCTGTGAAGTGAATTTAGCAGAAGTCTATTCAAATGTCACACATTTCACGTGATCACGTTTGTTCTGAACGAGATCTATCTTATGCCCTCCCTGCATTCGACATTTTGGCAATTCCTTGGTTTTGAAATTGCCATTTTTGGAATTCTGACTTGCCGCGGCGACAACTATCGGCGCAACTTTGCCAACAGATGTTCTCGTCTTTAGGTCTATTCAAATCCTTAGCTTGCCCCGATTCACACAAATGCACGCGAAAGTCTTGTCTGTTCTCTCATCAAGTAGATATTTCTCCTCCTATCTCCTTGGTCATCCCTGTAGATGAGCCCAGAACCTCCATTGTTCCTTCGAAACGTCCTGTGTCACTTTCTCCTCACAGAACTGGTGTACCCACGCCAATCAATCAGGTCGATGAACCCCCACGGAAATTACAGAAGCTTGGGCTTCAACAGAAACCTTTAGCGATTCCCACTGTAACTCACACCAATGTAAGAGATCTCACTTATTTCTACCAACATAACGCCACCCTGACCTCACTACAAAGACTGGTGTGCCTGTTCTAAGAATCAATGCAGCACAATCTCAGGTCCCTGTACCTGTACGGCAGGTCCGTTGCATGAATATGCGCCCTTTTCTCGTTTATATGTGACTATCCTCAGACCTTGCTAAAAACCCTCTACGACCACTTTGTTGTTCTCTACAACGCTATCCTTCCCTTAAATCCTTCCATAGCGTCAGATCATGCTCTAAAGCAAGAGGAAGAAATCTATAACAAGTCAACAAAGCTCACATATCGACACGTCAGTACCGTCCGTTGACTCCAACTTTTGGTGTTCATGTCAGTCACTATCAGTTAATCATCCAGTGTGCGGCGGCTTTGAAAAGACGTGAAGCGCCGACTTCTCTATCCCACCCTTCTGTTGGAACAGAGGTGGAGCTTGCGGCTCGTGCAGAATCTCGTAAATCATTAAACTCTCTTCGACTTACCCGCACCCTCCTCGAGCCCTATGTTCACCTGGCAGCCGACTTGGTTCAGTGGGGATATTTTGTTGAGATTCCTGATGGGCCTGGTGGAAATCAACCAAGTTTGGAGGGTAAGGTTGCGAAATGCGAGCGCTGTGGACAACCTTTTCAGGTAAAGCGGAAAGAAGATGCCGACGAATGCATCTACCACTGGGGTAAGCCATTTACAACTACAATTAACGGTAAGCTGCCAGATACTTGGACTTTAGCAGCTTGAAATATACTTGTTCCAGGAGAACGAACGAGACTACATAATTGTTGTTCAAGATCTGTTTCTGATGGGGAAGGCTGCACTCACGGTCCACATGTATTTTATGAATCCAAAGTGGAAGATCTACATGCACGATACCCGTTTTCACATTTGCAACCTGCAACCGACACCAGTACCGCTCTGGATGTCGCGGCAATCGACTGTGAAATGATCTATACGACGGGAGGCATGCGCGTGGCTCGAGTATCTGTAGTTGATGGTTCTGGTAAAGAGGTGTATGATCAGCTTGTCCGAATGGACCCGGGCGTCGAAATCATGTACGTAGTATGTCCTTCAGCATCCTATTATGCTGATTTCAATAGTGACTATATCACGCGCTTTTCGGGTATAACTCCTGAGAGCCATGCGAGTGCCGTTCTTCCCCTAGCTTCCATTCGCGGGACGCTGGACTCCCTCATTAACGCAGACACCATCTTAATCGGCCATGCTCTAGATAACGATCTGAAGACGCTCCGCATAATCCATCATAAATGTGTTGACACAGCGTTGCTATTCCCTCACCGATCAGGCCCGCCATATCGCAGAGCGCTCAGAGATTTGTGAATAATCATTGGCTTACCCTGAAGATCCAATGGCTAATAAGCTGTTCTAGGGTCCGTGAAAACCTTGGAATTTTGATCCAGACAGGAAGCGCGTCTGTTGGACATTCTTCTGTGGAGGACGCAGCTGCAACGCTTGACCTCGTTCGATGGTATATTTTAAATAAGCCCAAGCCCAAACCAGCCCTTTCAAAGGATGCACTATCGCTAAGTACAAGTAGTAGCATGCAAACCTGATTCGTCGCTCTACCCTGTGAAGACGTTTGAGACGATAGGATGAACCACAGAGCATTGACAAACACACATTAGATATGACATTATCTTACATGTATCGGAAAGCGGGAAAAGATTATGATAAAGCGAGCCTCTCAAAACAGCATTACAGATACAACTTGTGATGACTCGGAAACTTCCAAGATAATCCCATCATAACCATAAACTAGATAACGAATGATAAGTGGAGGGCCTTGCAGGAAAGCAAATTTCCTCACGACTTGTGGTTGGGCTGGGAAGTGTGATATCTTCCTCCTCATCCGTGCGATCAAGATGCATTGATGGTGGAGGTTCACGCGGACTAAGAAAGTGGCTGATTGTCTCGAACTAAATTACGGTCAAGTTTTCCGAGCAGATTTTATCGCAGAAAAAGGGTACAAGGCGTACCCTATCATGAAATCGCTTTCGAGGCGGCGTGTCTTTTCAGAAATGTTCAACATACAAGTGGCAAGAAAGCTGAAAAACGAGAGCTGATTACCATCTTCGTCATCCTCCGGTTTACCCTCTATTTCCCAATTACAGCGCTTGTACCGTTGAAACAATGGCGAACCGGGCTTTGAAGGCGTTAGAAAGCAGTCAGGATGAAAGCCGAGTACTACTGACCACATTTGAATGGATAATAATCTTCTTCACAGAGTGTGATGAACCGGATATAAGGAAATCTAGTCCATGCTGGAAATAATTATAGAAGTCTGTAATGTGATGTCTCAGTCATTACCATGTATAAAACCTGAGTTTCCCTACATTCTGATTCTGTTCCCCTTTCGGACACTTTGCTGGTGGAATGAATTGTCATTCTCTGGTCCTCCTTGTAATGGGTCCGAAGTGGTGGTCCAAGATCAAGCATCAAATCCTGCGCAGTTGTCTCTCCAAGTCGTATGTGTATTGGTGGAGTTGAGGAAGGATAAAAGTAAAGAGTAACGCCATCATGAATCTGAATATCAGAAAATAAGCGAGATTCGGCGGAGGAGATTCTGAAAGTACTTTCACAACGGCCTGCCTGATATCGCCGTGCATGGTTGGACATTCGTCAACTTCATCTAGTGCATCCTGGTCCTTACCATCATTCCCCTTCTGGGAGATCAAAACACGTTTCACTTCCTGCATCCTGTCCTCCGATCGCGTTCCCTTTAGCCCTTCTCCTATCCCATCCTCTTCAAAACCAAACCATAATCCTGGGTATCGCAAATCATCACCAGGGTACGTGGGTCCAAAGGTACGACTGACTCCAACACGTCTTAGTACTTCTTCTGTAGATGATAATATGACGTCCTTGTATCTCAATGTCACTGGCGGATTGGGATCTCGTAATTTCCGAAGGCAGATCGTATGGAGACGCTGGTGTTTACCGGAAAACAGTAGATCTAGATGTGGGCGAATATGTAGGATGATTGGGGTGACAGATGATGCGTCTGGGTCATACTTGATATCGACCTGAGGGAAAGAATGCTGAAGAGGCCGTAACAAGTCAAGGACTGCCCACAGAGACGAGCCTGCATAGAAGAGTCACATCATTGCATTTTACTTATCACAACGATATCGACCTATCTCAAACATTCCAAGTCCAGAGCCTGGTCTAACGTCGACGTCTAGTGTGGAGAACATGTCTGAACTCGACTTTAGGACTGAGGAAGCTATAATTGTCCGTAGCACGTCGCGTCATGTCACAGTCACCATAAAACTCTGAGTCGTAGCGCGTCGCACGACACGTCAACCTTCCTTGACGACTGATTTCTTACGCTAACAAAACCCACTATTCATTTTCATGGCCGATGACAGACAGCGAAAGATACTAAAGGTATGTTCAGCTGAGTTCGCAACAACTCTCACTGATGATAGACTCCAGGTATTCCGGAAGTTCAGTTACTCCCTGGGACCAGACGTGTCAGAGCTTCTCGAAGAGATACTCGATCACCACGAGATCTCGGACGAGGATATTGAATCTAGTCTCGAAACGCTTGTAGTGGAATACAGCAAACAAGATGGTGAGTTACTGAATGTCTCGTCGTATCTGACTCTTAGTAAGCCTCTGGGATCAGATGCAACGATGAAAGTGTCCGCGGAGATTCTCAAGAGAGTCTACGAATCACTACAGGAACAGGGACAACAATCAGATGAGAAGGATTTGATCGATCCAGAAAGCCATCTTTACATTATCAATGCCTTTGAAATGCCGCTGTGGCGTTGGTCGCAAGAAAATGGAACTTTTCAAAAGTTGGCGGGTTTCTGTGCTGAATTGCGGATCCATCTGAATTTTGTCCAGGGTATCAACACCCCTGACCATCTCAGGATCCCCCGAATCTCGGATACAATCCATCCGTGACAGGCTATTCATCATTAAGCAGTGTGTTCTGCGAAATGAACACTTTGCGCCATCTACTCTTCCATCTCGCGACAGGGAGCGATTAGTGACCGTAAGCCGCAAACGACCTTTGGATATCCTCAAATGAACGATTCCAGTAGCTCAAATCCACGAAGCAACTCTTAGGTCGTGCGGGGGAAAGATTCCTACTGTTAGGGATGCTATGCCGTAACAAGGAGGGAAGACTTTGCATCGAAGATGCCGACGGAAGTGTTGAGCTTGATTTCTCGAAATTGGTGAGTCATCCGACTTGCTGTATCTGCTCCGACTTGCTCATAAAATAAAGTAGGACGCACCAGGGGACGGATTTTTCACTGAAGGTTGTTTTGCTTTAGTAGAAGGCGAATATACCGAAGAGGCAACTTTAGAAATAGTTGCTATCGGCCAGCCTCCATGTGAACCGCGCGTGACTGCTCGGTAAGATATGTATTTTATTTCGCAGACATTCTCTTTTTGAGAATAAAACTTATTAGATCAATATATGGACACATCGATTTCTTAGGTAGAGGTTCAACTTCCTTGTTGGAAGATGTTCGTCTTGATTACCTCGAGACTATTCAGTGCTGAATTCTGCTTTGTAGGCGAAATTTGCCGCTCGCATTCGAGATGAGCTCCCAGAACTGCATTTTTTCTTCCTCTCTGATGTCTGGCTGGATCATCCGGAAACACTTCTTGGACTGCAAAAGATGTTTGACAATTGCATCGAAAATAGTTTTATTCCGAAGGTGATGATTCTTTGTGGCAATTTTACCAGCGAATCAATAGCGCATGGCAATAGTCGCGACGTCCACAGGTATCAAGGTCTGATGTCATTTTAAAAGTGATCCGCCAGGCTCTTAATCGAATAACGTACAGAAAATTTCGATAGTCTTGCGGACCTAATTGCCTCGTACCCCACGATCACACGGTATACTCACTTCGTGCTGGTGCCCGGTCCTCTGGATATTACTGTCAATGGAACATTGCCACGACAACATCTCTCATTGTCTTTTCTGAATCGACTCAAGACAAAGGTTCCCAAGATACACTTTGCATCGAATCCATGCCGTATCAAATTCTTCGACCAGGAGATCGTCATATTCAGGGAAGATTCAATGGCAAGAATGCTGAGAAATGCGGTCGGAGTCAAGCCAGACGTAAACAGTGAAGACCTTAAGAGATATGTGGGTTGTCCGTTCCAACCCTCTATCCAAATACTAACTTCTGACCTCGGCAGTTAGTACAATCCATTCTGGATCAGGCACATCTGAGTCCTTTGACCATCAACATTCAGCCAACGCTTGCTGATTATGACCATTCTCTCCGTTTGTATCCCCTACCTACCGCAGTAAGTAGCGATATCCTTAGTTGTAACAATCATTTCATGGCAGGACGGTCTTCTAGCTGGTCCTTGCGGATAAATACGATAAATACAAAATCACATACACGGGTTGCCACGTCTTCAACCCAGGAAGCTTCGTTGGAAGCTCTTTCATGTTCTCTACCTACAAACCTGCAGAGGTCAATTCGGAAGAATGGTAACATAGACATGATCTCTTACTTCACACTTTCTTACTTTCTTTTGCAGCGTTCTTGACATGGATTTTGAAGAATGATTGAAGTTCTGACTGCAATTTGTTTATAGAAGAATATGCACTCGTATGTATCCTTCAAGAGAGACAGTAGTACAATGTAGTAGCGTGCTCTACCTATGAAGAATTGAGACAGACTTCTTTGTCCAAGGTTTACACGCTGTACAGCTACATATAGATGAAACGGCAGGGAATTGACTTCAAGAGATTAAATTGGCCACAAATCTGCCCCACTTCTCAATGACAGGCTTAACCACCATATCCCATTCCTTCCCTACCAACCTACCGCGCTCTACTCTTTGAAACTCGAATATCTCTTTATGCACCTTTCCGCAATCGGTACATGGGGTCCTTCTTATCCTCCCGATCGTTGTAGTCTTGGAAATCGAAATAGTCATGTTGCCATCAGCCCATCCTGGGTCAAGATAGGCTCCCGTGACAACTAGATCAGCTAACTCAAGATGAATGAGTCGCTCTACGCCGTCACATCAGTATGAGAATGGGGAGGTGATTTATCCACAATTCCTCACCCAATCGGTGGCACCATGCTACCTTAACTCCTGCTTTGATTCTACCTTTCATCAAGCTCTTCTCGTCAGCATCTGCTTCAACAGTTCCTGGATACCAGCCTCGAATAATTTGCTCTTTTGACGAGCATTGCTTGCCCCACTGATCAATTCGCTTGACGAGATTGACTGCTCTTCCGACTTTGAGTTTGATGGTCTGTGCTACATCTGAATCTATTGCAGCTGGTCCATAACTGTTGCTTGTGGAGTGGAATGCAGACAAAGCACCTCTGATTTCAAACGTATATATGTATCCATGAACATCGGATTGTGATCGAGGTTTCTCCATCTCGACTCTCAACGCAGCCTGTGTCTCACGACGGAGATAGTCAGGTATCCAATCTGACTGTTCTTAGAAAAAAAAGATGCCTGCTTCACGTACAATGAACTTACCATGGAAGTTGATCCAATCTCTAGTTTTCCTGGAAAAAAACCCGCTGGGCTGAAGTAACTCATTCGTATGCTGAAAACAAAACCTCTCGATGGGTGGCGAATCGCCATCACCATTGTCATACAAATGTGAGAGAGAAGGCCCGAGTTTGACTCGACGGGAGCATCGTTTATTTGCCTTTGTTATGCCTGCACATTGCTCAGAGATCGATGAGTCTGAAGAAGTTGGCGGACTTGAGGCAGCACGAGGTCTCTCAGGTTTGACCGGCATCGTATGCACTCTTGAAGGCACCGGGCGTGGTACAGAAACGGAAACAGCCACAGGAGCAGGAGAGACGGTGTGGGGGCGTGAAGGCAGTAGATTCTGATCCAGAAAGTTTATTTCTTCTTTGGCAGGGCGGAGAGCCATTTGCATTGTCAGGGACTGCTGTCCGTTCTTGGGTATCTCTGGTATTGGCATAGAGGGCGGGACGGGCAATGGTAACTTGAAACGGGGGATGTTACTTGATGCAGCATATGGCTGAGTGGTCATCTCAGTGGAACCACGATACCGAGGATGGAAACCGCCGACAAAATTAGAGTCGGATTGGTTTCTGCCACCAGAAAGCTCAAGGGCATCGAAAGCTTGAACCAAGTCAAAACCTGGGACAGTATTTCCGTTCCCACCCTGATAAGCTTGCTTCAGCGGAGGCTTTGGAGAATCGGGGTTCTAGAATCATTGAATCGTCACATATAGCATTACATGTGGCATTCACTGACATTGAAACCAAATAATTTACGAAGAAGACGTCTGCGCCTTCCCTTCGCTACAGGTGTCCCAGACATCAGCAACAGTGAAGGGGGGTATCGCCAGTGACTGCCAGTGGGATAGAAGAAATTGGACGTCTGCAAGTCCGAGTCATGGCTACAGTACCTTACGTAACACAATGCCCATCAACAAAAAACTTTATTTGTTACTTACTAACTAGTAACTTACTGGAACCATACTGTTAATAAAGGTGAGTCCATGTTTCGAAAATGTCCTCTTCGGATGAAACGCACTGGGCTCTGAGTTTTAACTCGATGTCATGCAATACGCTCCTTGCTGAGCGGCGGCCTAGAAAACCGTTAACTGACTTTTACTCCTGAGTCATTGAACTGTCATTCTACTTGGATGCTGACTTTTATGTTTTACGATACAGACGTGGGCCGCCCATAATGCATAACCTTTCGCAGCCAGTGGTCTCATGCTTATCCCAGCTCTTGCCATGAAATCTGTATGATAATAAGTGACCGTCCTAGTAGCTGCAATACCAGAAATTTGGGGATCCCATTTGGATACGAACTTCAGATAGTAACTTGCCATGTCAACTCTCTTTCGGGCCTGTGCTTTCTCGGCTCATCTCTGGTCTTTGTAATTGGAAAGTCCATTGGAAACCGGGGATTCTGTTGAGGATGGTCGTTTTGGTATTGCTAGTGGCATTAGTCAGGACTGAACCCTGCTCAAATTCTCGCCATGTCATGCCACGTTACCATAACGAAGTCTGGACTCTAGAATGTACGAGTTCTTTTGACTGAAACGGCAGCTCTGCCAATTCCAAATTCGGTTACTGTCTTCGACAAGTACGAGCTTGAGACTATAGTTGCTCGCTCCTGTAAGTAATCCTCTGGCCTGAGGCCTGGGCTCCGAGTAGATGTCACTGCAGCTGGTTGAGGGGTTGAAATTTGAAACGTTGACACCGGACTTGAGCTTGAATTTACAGACCGTTTTCACAAAACAGTTTGGATCCAGTATACCAAAAAAAGTTTATGATGCCTTTGTCACAAATTACAAATAACTTTGTTTCAGCTTTCTGTCAGGTCACAAAACCTCACTGAGGCATGTCGACCACTCAAGCACTCAACCATTGCCGTATTCCACGATATAATCCTGTCTGATTCTCATAACTCTTCTTAGGAGTCAGCGACGGTCAAAGTGTTTGCTACTAGTACTACTAAGTACGTATCTCAACTCGCAGTCGAACTTGTTCTTACGCTTAAGACGTGTAAATAGATGATGACATTCGGCCACCATCTCCCTTTATCAGTACTCCGTTTACTTTTTCTAGAGACTCCAGGATATGCTTGGTGGACCTCCTTACTATTATGGCTCATCAGGATTGCTACCATTTCTCTGTTCCTCCGGACCTTCTTAATTCCCTGGGCCTTCTCAGTAATGTCAAAACATGTGCGAATACGAAGCATCAGCCTGTGGTCTATACGAGGGCTCTATGTTCGCAAAGGCGCTAAAAGCTTTCGTGTAGATCGCCTCAGCTATAGCTGGTCCCGTACAAACGGGTTGAATGTTCGATTACGCGGATTAAGCGTGGAAATTGGAAAAGAGGAGGCAGTGGAAATTTCTCCTCCATCCCTTGGTCACTCTCGCAAGCTGACCCTTGCGGACTTTGCTCCTTCCCCAATGGCACATCGACTCCGGAGATTTGTGTTGAACTGTTATAACTTACTGGAACCATATCTTCGTCCTGTTATTCGCACCTATGTTGTGGCATGCCTTCGTCTGTTTATTCGTTGGCTGCCTCACATCGTTGAAGGCCTAACATTTGACCTTCAATCGACGTCGCTGACCTTCCCTGAGTTACCTGGGACTCAGATATCTGCCGGTCAATTATCCATACACGCAAAGCTATCGTTCACTCAGCTGGGAACAGTGATCGACACTCTGAACCAACATCAAACACCAAGGCCTTTACAAGCTCGAAGGTTATATGGCATGACGGCATGGAGAAAGCGTTTAATGGCTAGCTTCCAGAGGTCTCTAGATCGAGCATGGGGGAAAGCTCAAGGACATGCAGCGGTCACCCTGAAGTTACATAATGTCGCAGGTTCAACGCGACAGCTTTCGGCACTGACTGGTGAGGATTCTGATGTATTGTCGGTGCGTCACTCACCTATTGCACACAGATGGGAAAGACCTCCAGTTTCTCCGTTTGCCAGGTGCAATTGACTTTGAGGCCTCGATGGGTTTCAATCCCAGAGAAGGAACTGTAGATACACACAGTTTGGTTACTTCCCTCGCCATAGGACACTGTTTTGTCCAGCTGGACGCCTTAAAACTGCTTCTGAGCAATTTAAAACAGTTATATGTATCTCAGGCAGAGCCAGAAATTGACACTTTTGATATTACAGCTGTTACATCTCCCGAACCCCCTATGTCGGCACTCTTGACACCCACTACGCCTCGTTCGGAGTTTTTTCTATCTCCTATCAGCGACTCATCCCAGATGTCGACTTCGTTATCATCAGACACGCGTAGTCCTATCTTGCACGCATCGCCGGCTTCTCCACTGCTACAAGTCCTTTCCGTATGTCACACTATTGTCTCTCTTTACCTTCTGACGTCAGGTTTCCAAAGGCATCCATTCGTTCTCGCCGCCGATACATACACCGCCCGTGCTTTAAGCTTAAAGATGTCAAAGACACCGTATGCCTTCTGAATGTTCCTTACTCGCCTACAATCTCACCATCATTTGCAGTCGATAATTTCGTCGCTCAGGAGTGCGCGCATCACCCTGTCGACCATCACCTTTTCTGCTGAGCCCGTTTGGGGTGTGGGCTCCTACCAATCCATCATCCAAGACATTGAATTGAGCTGTAACGTACGTGATGACCCCACTCTTTCCCCTCTTCAACAGCAGTGGTTTGGCAAGACCAAGAAAGTGGATATTCATGACCCCGATATATATGGTCTCAAGTTCTCTATTCAACAACTTGCAGTCGAACGACGCACGAAACTTGACAGTCTACAGGTTCTGACGATGGGCATAATAGATGTTGAAGCGCTTGCGACTCAGTGGCCAGCTCCTTGGCTTGCTACTTCTTCGTTTTTGTGTGGCGATCCTAACGCTCCTCTTTTGGTGGTACGCGCAAACATCACTGGGATAGACACAATAGAACGCGTGGAATGTTTGCGTCATCTAGCTGCTTGTATAAGTTCAGCCCCAAAATCCGTAGCCAATCGGCGAAAGGATCCTAGGACTTTCCACTCCTTGCCCCGGGTTTCATTCGAGTTACATTGCGGTACTGTGCGAACTCGTATCATCTGCGAGGAGGGTAAAGAATCAAGCCCTCTTTTCATGGAGCTGAGAAGCAACGGTTTGATTGCTTCCGCCACATCCAGTTTTAGGACAGATCCCACCCCTCGGCAGGATTTTGTATCAAATGCTGGTTTATACCGTTTGTTGATGGACTACAAGCTTTCTATCTCGCTGGAACCCACGCTTGTCCGAGTGCGATCGATGGTGGTAATTCGCAACAATTTATTCACGGATCTCCGTTCCTCCGATGCGGACTTCTTGAACGATCCTCCCCTTTTCTCGATGGAGTCCCTCGAAGTTTATGGGGAAGGTCATGCCATTGCATCAATCACACACGACAGTGCAAGCGTTGCCTTGGTGTCTTCCTCTTCCCCAACCCTCGATCTCCATGTATCTACAGACGCGCTTTGTCTCGAATTATGGCACCCTAATGTCGTCAAGGGAACTCATCGGCTGCTTTCCATCATTCCAGGACCGAGCGACAAGCTGGCGCTGTCTCATTCACTACCCATACTCGACCGACTGCCTACGGGATTATCTGCTACTCTGGCGTTGGTCCGGTTTGTTGTTTTTACCACCGCGCCGGACATCAATCCTAGCGAGATAATGGGCTTGTCCCGAGGCTTTGCCATCCGTACAGGTTTCTCCATAAGTTACTCCTCAATGCACGCTAGCCATGCAGACCGTTTCCACGACCTTCCTAAACGAACACAGACTCGACATAAACTTTATTTACCTCTGGAGCAGATCGTGGATGCAGTTGCGGCTGCCAGAGCTTCTGTGTTAACTAACGACGCCACGGCTTACATCAAAATATGCTTCTCCGACATTTCATTGCGAAGTGCTGTCGCAACTCAGTATGATGCGGATGATCCATTGATTGCTGAACGTGACGATCCTGCTTTGAAGCACCAGGAGTTTTTGCGCATTGCTAACGTTGGAATCAACCTATGTTTATCCAGGAAACGTAGCTCAGTCCCATATCAAACAGGCGACGGTTGTGAAATATCTGTGGACATTCCATACATACGTGCTACATTCAGCTTGGCTCATATGTATTGTATGCTGTTGGCCTTCCAGACTTTGCGCTCGTTCTTGCCAGTATCCCCGGCCAACACCCCTCGACAACCTCTGAGCCTTGCATACAACTTCAGAGCAGTTATTCCAACTTTCCAGATCTTGCTGGCATTACCGAAGCAAAACTTCGCTGTTCGGATTGATGGCATTAATGTTCATATGTCTAAAGATAAATCACCGAAAATCCAGCTGAATAATACACTCGTTTGGGTCTGTCTACCGTCACAGATAAACAGGTGGAATGAAGATACCGGAGAGAAATGGGAAGAATTTCTTTCCTTGCACAAGTGGAATATATCTTTCTTCCCCTCCGTTGGTGTTTTATCAATTCTTGCGGATGGTGATGGCGCACGGTTGCGTATACCTTTCGGATTCATTCTCGCAGATCTTATCTTCGATGCAATTGTCACAGTCAAAGCACTGCGCCACTTGTTTCAAATCACAGCAGTGGGGTGCTACATGACGATACCAAATCCTGCACCCGAAGGTCCCAAAAGCATGCCGAACCTAACGATCCGTGTTGGTCGTCTGTGCTTGGAGGCATCCGACGACCCTTTTGAGAGTAAACTGGCTGTAATATGGCGTTGTGGGCTCGAAGCTGTGAAACAGAGAATGGAACGAGAGAAAGCTTTTTCAGCGAAGGTGGCTGCAATCCGGGCAGCAGAAACCGAATTTTTGGACCCAGCATACTCTACCGGTGAACAGGAATATCAATTCGGAGGGAAGCACTCAATTTCCATTGAAGAGGCACGCCACAGATTAGATGAAGTTCACTCGTTGGATTGGACTCTACGACTGCAAAATCTTAGAGAGAAGTGTTCTAAGTCGGAGGACATCATCACGCAAAGGTTACGAAGTCCACATACCGCCAAAGGCGCAAGTTTGATTCCAAACATAGTGGAAGTGTCAGTAACTGAAGACAACCCACCACTCTTCAGAGCTCTGCTTAATGGCTTATCTCTCATCGCACAACCCCCGTCGTTTCCCATAGAGCGACTCCCCGATTTTCTATTCGAGCAAGGATCTGGCCTTCCGCGAGACACTCAATTCTCATTGTTAGTCCCGATGCACATCAGATTTTCCTTATCTTCGGTGCATGTCACGCTCAGGGACTACCCATTGCCTTTTTTCAGTATCCCGCCTCATAAAGATAACAGCCTGGCCGCCTGGGAATTTGAAACCGACCTTGTTGTTGGCGAAGAAATGGGCACGGATCTATCTGTCGATTGGATTAATTGCCCCATCGTGGGATCACATTATGGGGTTCGTGATGCATCTCCAATGTCGATACTCGTTCCGAAAACAATCATGCCTGTTAAAACTTACGCAAATCCTGTTGTTCGTGTGACCACGGACGCACCAACCATCCTTTCTTGGAGTGTTAGCTATACGGCAGCCATTCATGATCTCATGAGGGTCATAGAAACACTTTCAAGTTCGCCTCGTGATTCATCTCCAGTGGTCGGCTTCTGGGATAAGGTTAGTAGTTTAGCCTCCTTCGTAAGCATGACCTTAGCGTTGCCTCCAGATAAGACTTGTTTTCCATTGGAGTCTCGAAGCGTCATTCAAAGGTGAAGTACGCTTTCATATGAAAGGTTCGCCGGAATGTTATTTTCATTTTCTTTCTTCCACTAAGTTTATTCAGGTACACGTGATCCTCACCAGGTCTCTGGCCTTGGCGCTGGGTTCGTCTTGTCCTGGCAAGGGAACACGATGTTGCTCATTGGTCGCCAAAACGAAAATAGAGAACTGATACAAGTGGTTAGCGACTCTATGTCCATCGCGATTCCAAAGTAAGTAATGTCCAGATTGAAACAAGTGTGCTTTTTGACATGAAACAGTTTGGAACACCTTGCCCCACATAATCGACGGTCTTCCCATGCATTCCAGATCCCGGAAAGCTCGAAACCTTTTCAAAAAATCTGCGCCAAGCTACGATCTGGTGTTCGCTTTGGGATTGGATTTGTCCTAGAGCGATCATGCGGGGAAGAATGTGTCAAATGTTCTGGAACAGCTTTCCAGCGCCAGTGCCGACATTTCGATTTTCGACCACATTACAAGGTCAAATTGGAGAAGAAACCTAGGATACCATTGGTGAAAGTGAATCCTTCGCTCTGAAGAAGGATCGTTCAGCTAATGGAAAAACAGGGACCAGAGGACTCCTACAATTTCTTCCGATCAGATTTCATTCATCTGTCTATCTCTTTGGCATCTTCGACAAGGACTGTTGCTCATAGCAAGCACCATCACCACAATTCTAGTAGTCTTCATTTGACCCCGAAGGCGTTTGCCCACTTTTGGTCCTGGTGTGCATTATTTGACGGACTTCTTTCTCTTCCCATTCGGCAAGGAACGTATTATCCTCCACGATTGATCTCTCCGAAATTCGGACGTCACTTGGCAACAGTGAAGTACCGCGTTTATATTCGCCGTTTGTTCATCTCACACGCGTATATTGACGAATCCAGGGAAAGTGAGTAGTTCAATAAGTCGATTTGCTAGGTCTCTCATGGTGTGTTTTATTCACCGATTGTAGCCTGGGCAGATGGTGTAATCCCATGGATTGGCGTCAAAGCAATGATTGACGAATTCCAAGTTGACATGCACCAACGTGAGGAAGAAACAACCGCACCAGGTCTTCTCCCGGATACAATGAAAGTAACACACCACAAACCATTCTATGCTGCGGAGGTAATCTTGAAAGGTCTAGATATGCGTGCGATGTTGGCGACATTCGATGAGGATCTTCGGCAGGCTGTGCAAATGGCAGCATCCCCACACCGGAGTAACTATAGTGCGCATAAAAACTTGCCCACAATAGACCTCTCGTCCGCTTGGCATGATGCTGATGACTTCGTTGAAACCGATTGGTCTCCTTCAGACAATCCAAGTCTACACCTACTCCCTGTCGCGACATGCCCCCATTTCACGTATTTCAAACGGAATTCAGCCATCCAGGGGAACACAGCGGAAAGCAGCAAGTTCGGTGTTGAGAAGTCACATAATTGTCTGCTTGGAGAAGAACCATGTGCGTATGCCTCTGATTCGACCGGCAATTGGCCTTTAACAACTCCAACAGCTATTCCAGAAGTCCAGGTTTCATTGGTATCAACCCGAATCCGTGAGATTAAGAGAACGATTCGTCAGAAGGCAGCTAGAAACAAAGTAAGATATCACTCCGTTGACTTCTACGTTGCTGACAACATATACAGGACCCTTCCTCCCTGCAGAAAATGATGTCATTATTAGAAGATTATGTGACCTTTTTACGAGCTGAACCAAGATCGGAAGAAACTTCAAAGGAAGCTACACAGAGCTATCTCATGCCTTCACACACCGTTTCGCCTGCTGAGTGGGCGGAGTTTGAGAACGTTTATACGATCCATTGTCCAAAAATCTATATGGATAGTGCAATCCGTGATGTATGTTGTTTTCATGTTGCCTACAATTCTGCAATATTGATAGAGCCCCAAGATCATGATACAATATTACTATTGCTCTCGTGCAAGGAAAGGGCTTGAATATCATTTGGCAACGCGGTATGCTCAAAAATTTCAAAATACTTGGATATGATACTTACTTATATCAGTGCGGTCAAATTTATCCGAGATCAAGCGAATGCTGCTCTTGCCATGGAAGACCAAAATATCGATGATACAGAGAAGGTTCGGGATCCTGGTAGCGCCGCTCAACTGGCAGCTTCAGCGCTGCGCAAAATGTTGAAAATGGATTATTCGAAGTCGTCCGTGGAGATTTCTACTGAGGAGCATCGTGAGGTTATTGATC
This sequence comes from Tricholoma matsutake, assembly GCA_026075535.2. Lineage (NCBI taxonomy): Eukaryota > Fungi > Basidiomycota > Agaricomycetes > Agaricales > Tricholomataceae > Tricholoma > Tricholoma matsutake. The sequence goes on along the minus strand of AP026543.1, from coordinate 5,213,377 downwards.
CACTGAACGGCTGGTCGAATGGTGTTTCGCTTCGAAAAAGCCATTGTTGCCTTCTTCTGAAACCCCAAATTGTGATGTGCGGGCAAGAGCCTAAAGACACCTGCGTAGTAGCCGCTGTGCAAGCCAAACTTCAATCATTCGCCATTATGGATAATTCTAACGCCGGTGATCCTGTCAGTGGAAAAGTTATGTCGAGGCGAGTGCAAACATTATGACTAGAATATAGCCTAACTTTCTATCATTAGGAGTTACACCTCTGTATCTGGTCTCCAGTCATTCTCTCCTGTTAGCCCGGAGATTTCAGGGGATGGCTCCGTACCCCTTGAGGTTCTTATCGATCTACGATGTGAGAGCAGCGATTTCGATCGTCTTGTACCACAGACCGATGCGACGATCCATTATGACAAATTTAATCGTCTTCGGTTGCGCAACAACGTTACATCAGCCGTACGGCCATCTACAGGGAAATCAGACTCCCGTGATCATCATCTGCAAGATCAGACGGTCAGTAAGCACATGCTGATGGACCTTCTGGCTAATCTCGTGTGCAGGATCTTATTCGAGTTCATATTCCAAGATTTACAGTTTCTGCAAGTGACGAACAGTTTCAAGCGATATCGCATATTGTGACACAACTGCTGCTTTTCTCTGATCCAGCTCACAAAACGCGTCTCGACAAACTAGAAACATTGTTATTTACGTATGACTTCACAGATCTTTCATCTGCTGCAAATGTTGTGTCTAGTCTACAGAATCGGTTGAAAGATGCCATGGAAGCACAACAAATTGCGGAAAATATTCACAGCCGCCGACTTCAAGAAGAGGAGGGGAGAGTGGAGCTTCTCAAGCTGAAGGCCCATATATTCTTACTGACTGAAGACCTCAATCTCTTGTTCGATGCTATCAAATTAGCGCAAGACCGTTTGGACGACCACACAGATCACAAGTCCGCACTTTTGCTGCATACATCATCTTCCGAGATATCATGGCATATGTTGGATGACAGGCGCGACCTCCTTTCCAAACTTGTTGTTCAGAACATCGACTTCAACTGGCTCAGCCGACAAGATAGTTCAACTGGAAACAATTTAACTGTGAGGAATATGCAGGCGTTCGATGGCTCGCGGCATGCCCTCTGGGCCGAGATCCTCTCCAAGTATGATGAGCCGCCGAGCCATCCACTCGTGAAGGTTCATAATTTTTGAAATATAGATGTCAGCCAATCTAACTTCATTCCTGCAGAAAGGACTGTTCATTCTGGCTAGTTGGACCATCCTGCCTCCAGTTGGTGGCATCACCATATACGAATCATTCGAATTATCCTTGCATCCTATGCGATTACAGATTGATGCTCGATTGGGAAGCCGAATTATGGAATACCTCTGGCCTGCAAGAAGACAGCGACATATTGCTGCTGACCACGTCGGAAACGAAGACCTGGAGAACGTACTTGAAATACCCCCTAAAAGCCCATTTCGGACTTCGTTGGACTCTCCACGAGGATTGTATGCGTCTACAGACGATGCATATGCAAGGAAAGGCGAACTCATGCTGCCTCTGCGGAGGCTTGGGACTTCACGATCATTCACTGATTTGAAAACCACGAGGGACGCCTTACCGTCGCCAGCTCTCCACAGAATTCATTCATCAGACACTCTTCACGCTGCGTTGAATGTTGGGGACGGTCGGACGAAACACCGGGGTCGTTTGCATAAGAATACCGGAGATGCGGCAGAGATGAAGACTCGTGCGTCGCAGAAGAGCTTTGTTCTAGTACGAATCTCGAGGCAAGTGGACTATATCTTGCAACCACTTGAAAGCTAACCTGACACGCAAACCTCAGCCTGAGCTTATTGCTCAGCATCGTCAAGGAAGGTTCCTTTGAATGCCACGATGCTCGGATCAGAACTCGCGACCTCGAATACCGTAACCAGACTTGGAGTGTGCGTTTGTTCATCTAAGCACAAATATTCGGACTCTGATCCAACGTTCTGTAGTTTGAGGAGTTGGTGAATCAATTCATTCCATCCAACATGAGTTGGAGGGGCTGGATAAAGATGGCCTTCCACCAACCTTTGCTTCCAGTCTTCCCTGTGGCACGAGAGCTTATCTCCAAGACAAAATGGATTGCATCGTCCTCGAAGGCGCCAGCCCAAATTGATCTCAAAGGACCACCTCCAAAACTACCTCGAGCGAAAGTCTTATCAGTGGGCGATGACACGAAACTTGATTCGGTCCAGTCTAAAACGGTGCGAGCACGGTCCCAGTCCCCACAACAAGGATGGCGAAAAGGGTCACGCGGAAAGCTTGAAGCTGGGACACTACCGAAGTTTACAACTCTTCCACTGACAGATGAACCGGACTCGCTGGCTTCAGACGACTTGGAGAGGCCCAATAATCGTAAGCGACTAAGAAGTCTCTTCAGTCGTGCGCAGCCGAAACTTAGTGATTCCATGAGCGTAAGTGATTACGATCAGTGAATACGTGCTGTTGATGCTAAGTATGGTCCAGATCCTTTGATTGATTTTAAATATACTTACCCACTAACACTCCGTATGGTTAAGTATAGAGTGGATATCAGCGCGGCCTCTCCTTAGCCATAGCATAGCTACCGAGGAGATTTGTGCCTGTCATGCTGCTCTTTATATTTGAATAAGCTCTAAAATAAGCTCTAAGTAATATAAGCGTTCATCAACGTTCATCATTATGGAACAATATTTGATCAATCACCCCTATTTCCGACCAAATATCCGCAGATCCACAAACATGAACACCGTCCGAACTTAGATCGGCTGTGTAAAATGAAAGTGTTGTGTTGGTGTTTGAAATCCGTTCTTCTCCTTCTCTACCACCATGCCGTCTGTCAGAATTGTTGATTCCACCTTTCTTCAGACTGTCCGCGTTGAGAGCCCTCTTCCCGCTGAACCACAATCTTCCAGTCAGGATGATACTGAGCAGCCTATGTCACCCCAGCGATTCCTCCCTCGCATGCGCACCATGCCCACATTGCGTCATCACCGCTCTAGTTCTACATCCTCCCAAAGAAGACCACAAAGATCTCGTTCCGGTTCAACAACAAGTCGGGTGCATGACCACATCATGCGAAGTTCTTCCAGATATACACTTTCCCCGGATCCACAAACTTCTTCCACTTCAGCTCTTCCATTGCTTTCAGACGAAGAGGAAGAATCGCAAGGGCCTCTTAGTACAAGCGCTGCCAGCCACACTAACGCCGACAGCATTCGTGCAACCTACGGAAGTGAACTTGAAGTACATCATGATGACGTTATAGAGCACCTGGACGTCATTGGTGAGTGTTATACCTCTACGTCACTTTGTCCGCATGAATTCGTTTCGTCATAGATCCTCAAGTGTCGACAATTTCAAATTTGGCCAACGCTGCCAATACAATCTTGATGTACCCTCGATGTTTCTCGCCCTGCATCAACTTGCTGATTCGCTCCATTAGTCCACCTTTGTCGTGGTACTCACGAAAACCCATTGTGGAGCTAACGCCTATTCCATCAGCTGACCCGATCGATGCAGAAGCAGGTATAGCCAAAGACCCTCACTACGAGCATACGTTGGATCGACATGTCGATGATGTCTTGAGGCGGCCCTCCAAGCTGCGACGAACAATGAAAGGCGTTTGGTCATTCCTCAAAACACGTGAGCCCTTAGTAACTATTCGCCTTCATGCCCTAAGCAGCCTGCTCTATAGCGATGGGCGTATGTAATCCTATCACATTTTTCGTATTTATAATAATCTATATATTACGTATAGATTATTACAGCTATATACGGCTTTCTGGTCGGTGAGTTAACCTTTCCAGCTTGGTGATCATGGTAACCTTGTATTAAATGTGTTTCCCAGTTTTTTGGGGTGCTGCCATCGTTTTTTTCGTCGCAAAAATCATCAATCTCCACAACAAGAACCTGCAAGGTATCTGGGTGGAAATCAGTTCACAAGTGGAGAACGGTAAGAAGCTAGCCCTTTGACCTACATCGGAACTAACTTTCAGGAAGGCCTTTTTACAATCACCGGCGTTGGGCTCATCCCTTCACGTGTATTGGCTACGTACCGTAAATAGTGATGATCGCTGCTTCCCTCATAACCTCTCAATTTCTTTCAGGGATATATTGGATTTGGCATTACAAGCGCAAGACAAACAAGCTTCGGGCACAAGCTGGCCTGGAACCACTTGTCAACGTTGATGAGTTGCCAGACCCGGCATTGGACCCGAATTACCGTCATGTTCTAACAGAGGAAGAGCAGAATCACCTGAGCAAACGTTAGTTGCACGTAAATAAGGTGGAAACCCCTGTTGACAAGCTGTCTTTCAGTCCAAAGCAAGTTTCAGCATAGTCAAACTTGGTATCGACCTCACAGAACAGATACACACCGTGTACGTAATTTGGGATGGATCATGACTGTTTGTTAATCCTGTCTACTTAGGCATTTTCTATCAAGTATTAACCCTCGCTTGACGAGCCGATATTTGAAGCTGACTTCTCGCTAGCACTGCCCTCCTTATCTGTCTTTTAACCGACGGTAACTCGATCTTCCAAGTCAGTGGCAAGCGAACTGGCAGACCTTGCTGTTGTACTAACTTTTTCACCGTAGGTCATGCTCTGTGGTACGATGTGGGGTCTTAATCGGTAGGTCTCGGTCTATCTTGTTATTAAACTAGTTCTCTAGTTTCTTCTAGATTCCAGCGTCCCGCATGGACGACCGCAACCCTAATCACTTTCAGTTTCCTATGCGGTATATTTGCTGCAGTATTTATCTGGCTTGGAGGCAAAAAGACCAAGCTAGTTGAAGAAGTCGAAGAACGGCTCCGAGAGGCATTGCAGGGAAGTAATCAAATTTCACAAGATGGCTCTTCTGTCCCCAACGCAGAAAAGAAGATGGAGGACCCCACCGTTGAAAAGAAAATGGAGGACCCCGTGCCAGTTGTGGAAGAAATTATGATGGTTCCACCTGTCAAGCACAGACCATCCGCTGCATCCCTTTCTCGGAAATAGTCTATCAGTATTTCAGCGACGAGACTGGACTCCATGTATCGCAAATAGATCACCCTGATTGTAACGATATCTATTGACCAGCGATCGAATTTCAGGAAGATAGGCGCTGGAGGTATGCCGCCCAACCCTCTGTCATATACTGTTTCGAGCGAGCTGCAATAGTATCGACTAAACTAAGATCATTGCCATATATTCCCCGCCCAACAATAATGACGTCGCAGCCAGAGTTCAGGATTACCTCTCGAGGCGTCCTGTATTGCTGACCCATTGCATCGCCCTTGGTATCGAGTCCAACACCCGGCGTCAGGATCAAGAAGTCTTCGTTGATGCCCCTCTCCGCCTCCGCCGTTCCAACGTGATCCATGCGACGTTGTGCAATGAATCCTATGACAAAGTCACGATTTGTGTGTGCCAAACGCACAGCATCCTCAGTATAGGAACCAGTCGCCAGGGACCCTTTTGTGCTCATCTCTGCTAGAAGCAGTAGCCCACGACCCAGAGGTAAGCCGACGGATGCGAGGCCTGTAATAATTGACGGTCCTGGGACGGGATGGGCATTGGTGATGTGCGACCAACTCGCAATCTTGTACACTCCACTTGAGTACTGTAAGGCTACAGTATTGCCTGCAACAAGGGGGAATATTTCAAGTCTTTGCACCTTTGGTTCAATGGATGTACTGACCTATATCAGCAAACTTCCTATCCTCAAAAATGACAAAGTCATGCTTGACGCTCAAAGCTTGGAGGTGTTCAATCAGACTTGAATCAAAGTCGTCGATGATATCAATGTGTGTCTTGATTCAAATTCGTGAGAATAGGATAGGGCCCCTCGGAAAATAGAAATGTTGCCTTAATGAGACAAACGAACGGGCCAACAACGTCGATGATGGCAAGGAAGTCCTTTGTCTTTGTGACATCGACGCTCACCGCAAGGTTCGATTTCTTCCGTTCCATTGTTTCGAGAAGCAGTTTCGCAGCAGGATTCTTCTGTCCAAGTGCCCTATGGCCATAGGATTGTTTACACGCATCGTACATTCGATAAGGTGCTTGCGATACTTTGTGGTAATCCGATAAGATGCGATCACTGGAACCTGAAATATCAAATTTGATCATCTTCAACAATCCCGCCGATTTCATTCATGTCTTCTTCGACCGTTCATGAGCGTGAACAAGATGATGGAGATATCGAACGATATTCAAAACGAAGTAGAATCGACGGACCAGAGATCTCCGCGGAAAAAACTTCCTCGGAACATGTTTTGCCCCCCAGCCATGCTCTTCTGGGAATCCCACTTCCAGTGCAACATGAGGACGCCCCCATGACTTTTTTGGAATCTGATGTAGGAATATCTGAATATATTGGCCGCGGTATTCCGAAAATAGAGGGCATCATCAAGCAAAGGTTTGGCACTATTCATTCATTGGGACTGATGATTCACCACTAGTTTAACAGATTTACTGATTTCCTTGTATACGAGATTGACCTTGACGGAAATACATTGCACCTTAAATCGCTTGAAAAACCTGTCTCTTCAAAGAACGAAATTGAGCCAAAGGCTGATTCCTCGACGAGCAAAGCTGCAGGCGATCTCATGGAAGGGATTGAGGACAGCACAAGTATGGAAACTACAGAAATATCGGAAGTTCAAGACAATTCCAACATGTACACTAGCGGTGCCCAAGGAAGTACAGCAGAGGAAGGGACGAGCCAGGAGCCCGCACCACAGCCGAGCCATAGCGAGCCTTGGCCGGAACATTTCACGACTGCTCTCGCTTTTTTTCTCTCCAACGAAGCTATAGAGCAGGTTATGCAGCTGTACCTTGAAGGCCCGGACCCCCCCAGAGTTAGTGATAGCGGATGGGGAGGGCGGGTGGCAAGGGCTACAGTTCAAGAAGACACGAACAATATAAATCCTGAGCCTACTCTCGAAGAACCAGAAAAAACTAAGGATGGGAAACGTGGAAGAGATCGCGCCGGGCGTAACAGTAGAGGTGAGCGTGGAAGCAGAGGTGGGAGAGGTGGGAGAGCCGGAGGGGACAGGGATCACAGGAAGGTTTTGTCGGATGTCTGTGTCTTGCTATGTTTATACCGCTTGAGGCCGACCACGAATTCTAATATTTCAATAGCCCATCACATCGAAGACCACGCGTACTGCTTTGCACCAAGCTGTTCGTCGACTGTTTGGTGGAAAATTGGACACAGAAACAGAGACTTCCACCACTTCTTCTGAAGAAGGTTCCAGAATTGTCATCAAATGGGCCAGACGAGGTGGAGGGAGAGGTGGACGAGGTGGTGGTGCCTCTGAGCGAGGTATATTTCTTCATGACCGTCTCGTTTGTCTGCTCATGACTTATAGGAGGTGCGGCTGGTCGTGGTGAACGTATCCCCAGGGGAACATATCCTCCCTACATCCATTTTACTCTCCAGAAAACCAATCGCGACACACAAGATGCGTTGGGTCATCTAGCTCGGACTCTGCATGTCCATATCAAGGATTTATCTGTCGCAGGTACTAAAGACAAACGTGGAGTGACTGTCCAGCGTGTATCACTCAAACGTAATGGCAAAACTGTAGAAGATATATGGAAAAGTGCCAATGGTCGTCGTAATCCCAAAGAAGCCGTAACACAGCGTGGGGAGCGAGGAGTCCGCATAGCGGACTTCAATTATCGCAAAGCGAGCCTGGAGCTGGGAATGTTGAAGGGAAATGCTTTCATTATCACGCTCCGGTGTGTCTCTTCGACCCTGTGTCTCGTTCATGACATGTTGCTAAGACGTCTCCCTGCATCAGAAGTGTCAAAGTCGATTCTATGGAAACTCTTGATACAGCGTTGAACGTCGTCAAATATAAAGGGTTCATCAACTATTACGGTAATGTCTCTATTCGTCATTTTTATATGCCACGCTGACCGAGGACTTTCCTCTGAAGGGATGCAACGTTTCGGGACTGCTTCTGTTCCCACTCATTCAATCGGATTAGCCCTTTTGAAGTCGGAGTGGCAGAAAGCAATATCTTTGATCTTAAGAAAGCGACATGGAGAGCATCCTGACGTCGTCGCGTCCAGAGACGCATGGCTCGTCGATGGAGACTTGGACAGAGCTTTGAATTTGATGCCCAAGAGGGTGATTGCTGAACGTTGTATCCTCGAGAGTTTCAAGAAGCAGGGTGGTGATACCCGAAATGCAATGGGGGCACTATCAACGGTAAACAATCTTCTTTTCCCTCCAGAACCCTAAAATGATGCAGGCCTTTCTTTCTGCAGATTCCTCGTAATCTCCGCCTAATGTACATCCATGCATATCAGTCGTACGTATGGAATGCCATCGTTTCCGAGAGAATTCGCAAATATGGTGCTGACAAGCCTGTGGTCGGGGATCTGGTATTTGAAACCAATGATGATCAGAGCATGACTGGCCAACCTTTGAACTCTGAAGAACCTCTCGAGGACAATGCCGAAGATGATCAGGCGGGGTCCTCTGCGATAGACCCATCGAGTTCTCACAAAAAGTCCAGAAAACCTTGGTTTCCCCCTCGCATCAAGACCCTGACAGAAGATGATTTGGACAAGTATACCATTTTCGACGTGATCATGCCTTTGCCTGGGACGGATGTTGCATACCCCGGAGGCCCGCTCGGAGAACGATACCGAGAGTATCTTCGGATGGATGGTTTGGATCCCGATAATTGGGTTCGAAAACAAAAGTAGGAATAGCCTCAGCTTTATAGACGACGATAATTAATCTGATTGTTACACAGGGATTACACGCTCAATGGATCTTATCGAGCAATTCTTCACCTTCCGAAGGAGCTGTCATGGTCTGTCTTACGATACACAGATCCAGATGTTGCTTTAGCACAGGCGGACGAAGATAAATTGCTTAATTTCGATCCGCCTGCCATTGTGGACGATGGGAAGTTCATGGCACTCCAAATAAACATCACCCTCGGAACAGCGTCATATGCAACTATGGCCTTGCGAGAGATCACCAAAACGGAGACTAGCTCTCACTTCCAAACTAATCTTACGAACGCAGCTGAAGACCAGAAGTATCGAGGAGTTGATACGGGTCATGCCACAGTAGACAACGAGACCATGTGATATCGTTCTCTGGAACTAACTAGTCAAGTGCTCTTATGGAGAACCGTACCGTTCCTTGGCCAAACATTATGTTACCCGTACGGTCTTGTAGCAGTTGGAATAATAATCCGAAGAATAAGTATCTCAGAATCGTTGTCGTCTGTCGTGAAACATGCATTGAACATGCAATGCGAGCGTAGACGCCATTTCCTAAAACCTTGACACTCAGTCTATTTTTTCTCACTCTTGAACAATGGGTTGATATGTGAGGCCTTGACTCGGCCTCAAGCTTGTCAGCGACTGTGGTAACAACGACTCTATAAATATGAGAATGATGCACACCTATGGCAATACAAGTCATGGCTAAAGTCCAAACAGTTGTTTTCTTGTCCCTTGTCCTTGATCTTTTTGCGTTCACTATCCCTCTTCCACTTTTTCCTCGGCTCATAGAATGGTATACTTTGGTGAGCTTGACTTCCTGAAAAGGCTGAATTACATACGATGACACGTGTCTCTCGGCAGAGAGAAGCATCAGATCCCTCAGGTTTCTTGTCAAGGACCCTGGCATTCGTGTCGCATGTACGAGGTTTTGTCCATAAACCAGTAGAACATTCGCAGAGATGGGATGTGATTATTCTGGGTCAGTCGATTTTGCAAGTCTGTCAGATATAACTACTCAAACTTTGTAGGTGGACTGATGGGCTCCGTGTTCTCGTGCGTGCTGCTCGAATCATGAATTATATCCTCTAACATACAAGATAGGACGCTGCAGTTCATTGTGTCACCAACGATTGGCGCGTTGTCAGATAAATATGGGCGCAAACATGTCCTTCTCATTTCTCTGATTGGGAATATTTTGTCGGCAGTCGTGTGAGTCACATCAGATGGTTCTTCTTTCATGATTGTGGTGCTCAACAGGCAAATCGATCAGATGGATTCAATCTACGACTTTCGCGTCCTACACGCTCTCGCGTGTGATTGGAGGTTTGAGTGAGGGCAATGTACAGCTCGCAATGTAAGTGCGTCATTTTAGTTTCGGAAGATTCTCTCGTAAACTTCAAATAGTGCCATCATATCTGATGTCACTACGTCTGCCAATCGTTCCAAAGACCTCGCCTATGTTGGTATTGCTTTCGCCATCTGCTTCTGCATAGGTCCTCCTATCGGAGCATACTTCGCGTCTCGTCCTCTTCCCCACTCCATGGGTACCCGGGGGCCAGAACTCAATATCTATGCACTTCCTGCCATCCTTACTCTTATCCTCCTGGTTGTAGAAACAATATTTTTGGTGCTGTTCCTTCCAGAAACTCGGGCCAAGAGCCTTCATTCCACCAGGAACGAAAAGGTCAGCTCCTCTCCTGTGAGGCGCACGAACAAGCAATCTGTTGAGGAGCGGATTGCACTGCTGGCAACTCTTCGGCGATTTCACTTTTTATTTCTTGGTCTTTTCTCCGGGATAGAATTTACCCTCACCTTTCTGACTTTCGATTGTGAGCCATGTTTATTCGCTCAGCTGTCAAAACATAATTGGTCTCACATGGTGATTAGTACTAGATTGGGACAACAAGCAGAACGGGATGCTGATCGGATCCATAGGGATCATCAGCGCACTCCTTCAAGGTGGCTATGTCCGGCATGCAACTGCGAGAACTGGAGAGGGTGTCATAGCACGCCGTGGCGTCTCAAGCTGTGCCATAGGTCTTGTTCTTCTTACCTGCATGCCTCACTTTGTGTCGACAAACATCACTCTTGCCACGAGGTTACTGCATGGTGCCGCTGTGTGCATGGCGTTTACCAGCGCCACGGTAGTTAATTCTCTGACGGCCTTTGCGTCTTTGCAATGTGACGAAGGCGTTTTTGATGAAGTCACGGGTAAGCCCGTCGAGGAACACCCACAGCTTGCAAAGGGTAAGGCACTTGGTCAGTTCAGATCCTCTGGTCAGCTGGGGCGTGCAATTGGACCATTATTGGGTATGTTCAACTTTCGCTGCACTGAACTACTGACTTACTTCATGGTCCAGCGTGTGCATCATACTGGACTTTCGGTCCATCGTATACATATGGTGTATCAGCACTCGCCATGTTAGCTTTGTCAGCGAGTATGAAGTCAGTAGAAAGGACGAGATTATCATCATCGGCAGAGGAGACTCATGGATGAAGATAGAAGGCATAATTTATTTATCTGGAATATTTATTTTGCTCTCAAGCATGAGCCTGTGGAGTAGATAAGGATAAAACCATTGTCCGTGGGGAGTCCTTGCTAGTCTTTGATTATTTGATAAATGTGAGACACAAGATGACCCGTTGCAGGTGGAATCCTGTCAAGGGGAAGGGGCGAGGGGGCGAGGGGGCGAGGGTGGTGAGGATACATAATGAATGGGTATTCTGAAAATTACATCCCATCGTTGGTGAGGATGGAAGAAACGGATGTGTGGTGGGTATAGGAGATCGAATTCGATGGAACGGAGCAAGATTGCTCTTGTGATCTATGAGTCCCACAAAATCAAAGGGCGGGGTGCACTTCGTGACCTCGAGGAGCTGCTGCTGCGCGAGTGGGGGCGGGAAGGCAGATCATCAACATCCACAAGGTCCTCGTGAGAAGAGCGACTGGAGCTCAATGTGCTATCATGTGGGCGTAATCGTTCTGGGACATCCCTGCGAAGATCCCCGCCACTCTCTAAATCTCGAGGCTTCTCAGGCGGTCTCAGTTGAGCAGCACGTGATGTCGTTCGGGACGGCGGTGCAGCTGCAATTCGAGGCGGGAGCAGAGCAGCAGGTGCTAGCTCTATGTCTTGGCTTTGTGTAAATATAGCTGGGAGAAAGAAAAGAACTCCTCGGCTGTATTGCTGCCGTCTAGGCCTGACAGGCGAGCGCTGGACCTCTTCACGTGGACTAGCAAGTGACACGACTCTATTCCTGATGCGTTGGAATGCCTCGACGATGGGACTGTTGACGCGACCTGCATAAGGCTCTGGCATAGTTGAAGTTTCGGACGACGATGTAGGTGAACTAGGACGAACATCGAAAGGTAGATGGAGCACAGGAACATCACCATCAACATCAATGGGGGAGTGCTCCTCGCCATTGATATCAGGGGAAGATGGCTGTGTCGAGGACTCTGATGTGCCACCAAGATGGAAGTGCCATCCTGTACGCCTGAATAAAACTTCGTATCCGCCCATTCTTCTCAAACTATATCTCCTCTTCTTCGTGGGTAGCCACACAACCCCCACGATCAGAATGACCAAGCCAACCCACATCAATCCCTTGCCCCATGTATATAGACCAAAGATAAAACCAGCATCGTCAGCGTGCCAGCTACTTCCATAGTAATGGGAAAAGAAGGAGTGTGGAGCTTCGCCTTCTTTCGCATTTTTGCCGTACAAAGACTTGGGCAAGATGCGTATGTCATCCATAAAAGTGGTGGGATGTGAGGAAGTATAGATGCCATACTGTGCGGAGAGGAACATAGGACCTGTAGAGAACATGACTGTAGGATAGTTCAGGATCCAGGAATGGTCGAAGGTGATGAGATTGTGAATGGCCTGGTGAAGCAAGGGATGACCTTGTTCAGCAAAAATGAGGTCATTCGACACGCCAACTGGGATAGTCTTTGGGAGAATAACGGGATATATGAGGAGGGGGTCCAGGGGACGAAGACATCCAACGTCTAGATCAAGATATATGCCACCATAATAATGAAGGACGAAATAACGGATTGCGTCTGCACGCTGTATAGGATAGGTATAGCCATCGAAAGTTTCTAAAAACCATGGATAATTGTTGGCGATGAATTCGCGAGAACTGGCATCTGTCCATAGTATGTAATCACTGTAAGAAAGATTAGAATGTGACCAAGTAATTAGAACGAAAACACACTAGTCGGGCATCATATCTCGACAGGCCTTGGATATGCCTTTCCAACGAGCAGGTAATGTCTCTGATTTCCAAGTCTGGTGAAGGATCCTTGGGATACGTTCTACCTGACCATGCTCGGTTGCATTCCAACGAGTAGTATTGGAAAGGAAAGGAACGTCAAGTTCAGTGAGATAAGCATGGGGATTGATTGCTAGATAGTATGTAACCGAGGAGAGAACGGCGACAGTTCCAAGGAGAACGAGAGCTAAGAGAGAAAGGAATATGTAAAGGGGGCGACGACGATTCATGAAGGAAAAAGTGAAAGGAACGGCGTTGGTGTTAACTCAAATTCGGTCAGATGGTGTTTCTATATTTATCTCTAACTTTGCCGCAGTGTTTCGCATGCATCGGACAATAGGACAACTGGTGGGTGTACTCAATTACTCTGTTCCATCCAATTGCGAGTTATTAGGTTCCAGTTGGCCGCATCTTCATCCCAAACCTTTCTTCCACTTCAAACTCCAGCTTTCCTAGTGACTCCTGCATCTCCGTATCTTCCCAGATGGCGCCAAGTCTGGTCAGGTACTTGATAACTTCATTCCATGCTTCCCGCGGCCAATCTTGTCCCCGACGCCCTGGAACACCCGAACGCGAATGTGGCAACGTGAGGAACACGCCTGCTTCCGGACGACTTGGTTGTACCTTTCGCAAGCCATTCAAATATTTCAAGCAAAGTTCCGGTGTCCACTGCGAAAAGGGTTTCTGTCGCCATTCCGGAGCATACATGGATTCAACAGCGACGTGTATCTCTCGCCCTGCTACCCGAAGAACGAGCTCATCAAGTAGTTTTGAAAACTCTGCGATGACCTGCTCGTGCAACTGATCGAGCGGGTGACTCGGCGAAAGACTAACGTCCACATCCATGCTGTTATCTTCGGAGACGTCGGGAACTGCACTACCCGTATCTGATCTATTCCCTGTTTCGGGCCACTTTTTCAATATGTCTAGTACGTCAGGCTCGTTGTCAAAAATCACTGAGAAAATGGCCATGCTACTCCACTTCAGCCCGTAAGGTGGGGATATTGTCTGAATGTGGCCTAGGCAGAAATCGTCTGTGAGAAGCTAGTGAGGATAGGATCCATGCAATACCATCACGTTCAGCAATTTCACCTCCAATACGAAGATTGACATCTGCAGTGCAGAGATACGTTCGCAGCTGTTGTCGAGAATAGTACTGACAACAGTCCAATACGAGGTCGTCGTTTGATTGAACAATCTGTCTCCTGTCGATGCACCGTAGAATGTTATTTTGGACCGGTAACCTACCTCTTCATTCCCCCTCAATTTCCAGTTACCCGACGATTTGCATGTTTCGTCGTTCGCCTGACCCTTGACAATCTGCCTTTCCTTAACCGCTGCAAGAAGCCATGACGAGGCATGTCTCGCCAACTTGGCTCGTCTATCACCATTTGCCTTTTGTCTATCAGGTCATAACATCAGTACATGCCTTGACACGCAGAGAAACACGCACCGATCAAGTTCTTGAATAACGATCCCTGGAATTACAACGGCCACAGGCAAATTCAATGCCTTCACCACCTCGACGAAGGTTTTGAGAACTTCAAGGTGGTCCAAGAGAACATTCGTGTCTATGACAAGGAACCTCGTGCCCTCGGAGGATGGCGCCTATTCCAAAAGGAAAATTAGTTCATTGACCCACGGGTGTGCAGTATCTTGTCATGGCGGATGTAATCACTACTGAATGTAGCATGCAGCTTACCTGCATCTCAACATCCTCGTTGGCGATCTGATCAATTTCTTGAACAGTGGTATGAATATATTGTAAGTTTGCATCTATATAGTGATTGGATGTCAAATTCGATGGCTGGTGCCTCGAAGAAAATGCGCGTACAGGTAGTAGGGACTGGATTGGCAGAGATAGTGCTTGATGAAGATGAATCGCTCCTGGTGTAGAAATCGTAGTTAGGAACCGGCATTGGACTCACCTGGACCTAAGTATTCAATTGCACGCAAGTTGCTCGCGTCCTTCCAAAGTTCACATTGTTAAATGAAACAAGTCACGCTTATGCATTATTATTTAATCAAAATCATGTTATTATAGATGATTGCGGAGAGGATACAGATGCAAGGCAGCCGAAGCTGAGTGCTTAAAGATTAATGTTAATAAAGAATGTGGACGATACCCTCCAGGTGTTAATGCTAATGCTGACGATACTCAAGCTCTCACCACTGCTGATGGCGACAGCGCCATCTTTTTGAGCGGCGGTGTCCCATCTACCCCATCAGTAATTGCCGAATCATTCTGATCGACCTTACGCTTGGTCCCAGCAAGCTTGGACTCGACAGATGGTGATAACGAGGGGGACTTGGATACAGAGTCACTCAATTTTGCTGGGGGTGGAGTTGAACGAGAATGTGAAACTGATGCTGTTGATGCCTCAGGTGTACCAGAACGACTGCCAGTACGGCTTCCGGAAGCCAGCTCAGTTCGTAACCGTGCTGCAAGACTACTTGTCGATGATATAGCCTCTGCATGACATGTTGCATGATACACCTATTCCCAGAGCACGGTCAGCTGGCTAAAACAGCTCTCAAACACAAAGTCACATACTCGATCATCCTTCTTAACTGCATTCTTCCACACCCAGTCTTCGTCATCCTCAAAGAATTCGGACTTCAGAGTCTCCTTACAAATCGGACATGATATAGGCTTCGCCTCATCACCTGGCGGAACAACGACATAAAGTGCTCGCAATTCAGCCTCACGCTTAGCAACTTCTGCAGTAGCTGCAGCCTTTGGGTTCAATCGCCTATGACCATCAGCACGACCTTTGCCTTTGACATCCGTTGAGATATCATGTATCCAATCCTATATAGCAAATTTGGTCCGGAAAGGACGGATGATAAGAGAATACTCTGGCGTACCTCTACTCCGATGAACCAGCTCCGGCTGTGACCACGACCGATGTTCTGATTAGCCTTACGATTTTGTCTGAAATGCATATCAAGATGGTCCTCCATGTTCTTCTTCCCAACAACAGTGTCTGCGAAACGAATCCCACACTGTTTACATTGAGCAGTTAACTGATCGTACAAAAACTCTACGATTTGGGGTCGGTTCCTTCACAAAGGACTCAAATTTAATGATAACAAGAAATGAACGGACGAACACCTACTTTGTAAGGCCTGAACTAGTCAACTGTACCTGTTGTGAAAGAATGGCCTGTCGATATGCTCTGCAGGACTCCCGTTCAAGATCAACACTTTCCCCACTCGGCTGCTTGGTATCTTCTTCCTTCGCCGTAGCACCAGCACCTAGAGGAGTCGCACTTGCCGATACAACACCTGCTTTGAGGAGTGTAGACAGTAAATTTGCGATATTCGCTTGTGGGGGAGCAGCTGAAGTAGAGAACGACGCTGACGACAATTTACTTTCTGGATTAACCGTGTCTGGTATATCAGCACGAAATGGCAGGCTTGGTGGTTGAGTATAGTGTTGTACACTAGAAGGGGAGAAAGGGAGCTGCATAGGCTGCGGTGCTTGATATGAAGGTTGAGGTTGCCATTGTACGGGAGATGCAGAAGAGGCAGGAGCCGCTGAGCCACGAGCCAGAGTGCGAAGCTGGTTCAGAATCTGGAGCAGCTCTTCCTGTGAAACACCTGCCTCGATGAGCTTGCGAAGCTGGACAAATGATGAGTTAAACGGGTAACATCACGAGAAGAGGCAAGTTCAACACACCTGGTGTAGTACATTAATGTGGGTCTGTGACGCTGTGTCATAAGGATTTGATTGCAGAGCTCGTTCCTTTTGACCAAGGCTGAATTCCAGTTCGCTAAGCACCTGCGACTTCGTGATTTGACTAGAAGCATAGAATCCACCATTGGTCTGGAATAAAGTCAAGGTCTGATAGAAGCATATTGCTCAAAAGAGACATACATTGTGATTTGTCGCACCGTCGCCCCAAACACCACGCTCGATCGCGACTTGAGGAGGCACACCAAAAAGCTCTTTACCAGTCGGAGAACCTGTTCTCCAAGTTAATAGCATCTCCTCCATTTTACTCCGAGTGTTCTCATCAACCTGCCCATATGTTTCCAGAAACAAGGGAATGACGAACACTGCAAAATGACGTGCGTAAGGTTCGTAAACATTCTTGGAGATGGCATCCAAGAGATAGAACGCGGGCAGTTTCATCCAAGGCGGGACCTGGCACAAGCCGAACCAAAACGGAAATGATGAGTCAGCGATCCGCGGAATGGGGACGAAGTTGAAAAAAAAAAATGGTGCAAAAAGGCACAAGGGTTCGCATCTGGCGCGTTTTTAAGCTGCCTCTGAGAAGACCGTCTTACGTATCTTTGTGCTCAATGTAAAACTACGACTACTATAATACATGATACAGCGGAGCAACAAGAGCATTAGACAAGGCAAAAACGACCAATTTTAATTGAGAGACCCAGCTGGTCAAGAGTACCACAAACAATGGAAAAGGGGAACTCACCCGTCGTATGTGAGCCTCCAGGCACTGGGCGACTATTTCCGCAAACCGTGAATAGTCTTGCGCAAGCATTGAGAGACTCTGGATAATTGGTCTAGAGTTAACTGTAAGTTCTGCAAGGCGACTAGTGTAGTCGCGACGAAATGTGATTGGATCGACATGGTAGACCGGCGGGGGTGGAGCCGGTGGATATTGGTATGGATACTGATATCCGTTGGGAATGGGAGGTTGCGAAAAGGGCTGTCCAAAGTGACTCTGAGAATACACAGACATGATAATAAAACTTATGGGACGACTCGGAGGATGGTGGATCTCAGCAGTCAACAAGCAGACGAGACAATGATGCTGTTCGGCGATATGTTCTGAGGAGTAGTGTAAAATATTCAATCGATCTCACACATGAACTGCGACGACGATGATGGTGGTTGCTGGAAGAGTGACTGTTATCACGAGCGATGACAATAGCTCCGTTTTGAGCTCCGATCCCGGTCACGTGGGAGCACCGAATCTCGAAAGAACTCAATGCGTAGACCAAAAGGACGTGATATGCATCTCTTTATGAACTTGGAAAGTTGAAAAATCTTGTATAACTGTACATTGTGGAGGGTAGAGGCACCACTCATGCATTTCAAGTCAGTTCATTAACAGCTTAAAAATAGGTATAACAACGCTTATGTCAGCGAGAAACCACATTTTGGCCATCGAACCACAAACCCACTCAACACTTGCTAAAACCATCGTTCAAGGTGTGTTTTGTTGCTGTCGTTCGTGTGTTAGAGTCTTTCTGTGGTTTCTTTTTCACCTGATATCAAATCTCGTTGAAAATACAAGATGGATGGCATGGGACCGATTTGGATGGCGTGGCCTGCCTTGGGAGTAGGAACTAACTCTCCTTCCTAGATGCGGGACGTCCTCAAGACTGAAGAGCTCGAAATTCCAGATGGCGTCGACATTATCGTCCAATCTCGCGTTATCTCTGTTTCCGGACCGAGAGGAAAACTGACGAAGAACGTCCGTCACGTCGACATGGACATCCGACTGCTGACGGGGAAGACCAAGAAAGTTACGCTGGCTGTTTGGCAAGGTGGGCGCAAGCATGTAGCATGCCTGCGCACGATCAGGACATTGATCAACAACATGGTCATCGGCGTTACCAAGGTTTGCAAACAACGTCCAAAGCTTAAGGTGTCCATCCTCATGTACCTTCCAGGGTTTCCGATACAAAATGCGAGCTGTATATGCTCATTTCCCAATTAACTGTATCATTCAAAATGACGGGTCCATGGTAGAGATTCGGAACTTCTTGGGGGAGAAGGTGCGCATGTCGTGGGGCCTGACTAATATTTGCTAACCTGTCGACAGACTGTGCGACATGTCAGCATGTTGGAAGGAGTCACCGTTGCGGAATCAAAATCACAGAAGGACGAATTGATTCTCGAGGGTAATGACATCGACATGGTCTCGCAATCAGGCATGTTGATCTCATAATGCAAGTACGAATCTTCCTGAAGTTCTTCACCACAGCCGCTTCAATCCATGGTATCTGCCGTGTGCGAAACAAGGACATCCGTAAATTTTTGGATGGCATCTATGTGTCCGACAGAGGTGCAATTGTCACTGAACAGTAGACCACACATAATCCACAACGCCCACATATCCACATATTGCTACATACTTATGAGACCATGAACCGCATTTTCAAAATCTAGTATGTACACGCTGAACTTACTGGCAAAAACGACAATCAAAGAGTGAGAAGTGAAATCGTTACGGAATAAATGGTATTTTCGTCCCAACATTACGTCGATAAGTCTCATAATCATCTCCGAAGAACTTGATCAATGCTTTCTCTTCAGCTGTTGGCATGGAATAAGCAATAAGTTTAAAGACCATTCCTTGAAAATGAGCTGACCTGTTGTTCTGTAATGAAAGAACCTCCATAATAGGACTGCGAAGGATACAAAAGTTAAAGGGTTTTGAAGAACAAGTTGGGTACCCAGTGCCCAGTAGAAGAATCCGGCGTAAGAAGGGTGACGGAACCAGCTGCGTTGGACATCAGAATGCGACAAAAAGACACGACGGCTATACTTACGCGTAAACTCCGGTGGTGACAAGTTGGTGGGTTTCACGCTTTCGAAACGCCACAGAATGTGAAAAGTTTGTGGACGCGTGAATCATGGCCGTTGAACGCAAAAGCTGGCCTCCAATTACAAGAAATATACCTATATGGTCGTTCAGCCATTCTCATCAAGACAACAATAGCCGTTGCTTATACCAAGTAGTGAGACATATGGGTATGATTTGAGTGTAGGTTTGAAAAAGAGGGTAAGAAGATATTCTATCAGTGCCGTGCAGTGGGCAATGTGATACATGGAGCCATTATTCAGTAAAAACGCTGAAAGATGTTTCTTGGAGTCTGGTTTGTGAAGAAATGGATTCGCTTACAATCAACGCTACATTTTTCCAAATTCCAGCCAGCAGTGACAGCAAACTCTCCCCAATGAAAAAAAGCCCATGCCGCGACGAAGAAGCCTAATTGATAGGTAGACCACCACAATCCAAACCCACCGACCACAAATGTCAGAGCGCCGAGCGCGAATAAACTTCCTAAGAGGAATGCGATGATGGACACTGCAAGAGGAGTGTTGGGGATGTTGCCCCCTATGGGTTGAGGTTGAAGAGGATGTTTCAAAATTGTTTGACGCTGTCGAAGACGCATTTCAATGTTATCTGCAGCATCAGCAGCCATCCTTGTGAATCGGAGGAGTCAAGAGGGAATGGTGCAAGTCTCATTGTTAAGTAAATAATTTGAACAATAGGTTCAAGTTTACCTCTGTTATGTTCCGGGGAACCATCCTTCATTCAAATTTCAAATTAGCTCATGACGAGCTCATGTACGGATTTCGATGGACGCCCTACAGCTTACTGAGTGCCAGGAACTTAGGCCGTCGTGGTTATGCGAATGCAGTTCATGATCCATCCAAAATCCGGAATATGGCTGTAGTAGCCCACATTGGTCTGTGAAATCCTGCATCTGGTTTCCATAATCTAACCGCTACTCAACCAGACTCTGGGAAAACAACTTTGACGGAGTCTATTCTTCTCAAGTCAGCCTATCTCTCCATCCGAGGCACGGTCGACACAGGAAGTACTACGACTGATTTCCTACCCGCCGAAAGGGAAAGGGGGATAACCATCCAATCCGCTAGTATTCCAGTGAAGTGGAAAGATTGGACGTTCAATCTCATCGACACGCCTGGACATGCAGATTTTGGAATGGAGGTCGAGAGTGCTAGCCGGGTCGTGGACGGTGCCGTTGTTCTTATTGACTCTGTGGAAGGCGTAGAGGCCCAAACAAAAGGCGTGTGGAGACAGCTAGACAGGTGCGTAGTTTAGGTAATGGGTTTGCGGTCTTAGGTTGACAACCAGTTGTCATTGTTAATTCCAAGGTACGGAGTCTCAACACGAATCATGTTTTTTAACAAGCTTGATCGGCCAGGTGCCTCTTTTAAGGCTTCCATGTCATCCTTGCTCTCGCATAGGCTTCATCCGCAGCCCATGGCGCTGACGCTTCCAATAGCATCATTTGATCATCAGCATTACAAGCAGGCAGAGCCAGGTATCCAGGGATTGGTAGATCTCGTGAAGTGGCAAGTTTGGAAGTGGGATCACGACGAACGAGTATCATGTCATCCTCTTCCAAGGGACAGTGAGACTTTGGATGGTTTGGACATCATCCCTGCATCTCATCCCATGCTTCCCCACTTGATACCTGCTCGGACGCAACTTTTAGAACACCTGTCCATGTTTTCTGACGACCTAATGGAATCACTTCTAAATTTACCATCAAGTCCCATCTCATATCTCCACCTCGACAGCTCAGTTATTATACATCATCTCCGTCGAGCCACGCTTAGAAACGAGATTCTTCCAGTGCTCTGTGGTTCGGCAATGAAGAATGTTGGCACAGACTTGGTGATGGACTACGTTGGAGAACTGTTAGCGAGTCCACTTGACGTGGCTTACGACCCTCAAACTCGAAATCCACCGCTCAGACTTTTGGCCTGGAAGGTGATGTGGGACAAGAAGAGAGGATGGATGACTTTTGTCCGAGTCTACTCAGGTATTCCTTGATGTATGCTCTCATCCGTTCCAGGCTTTTAATAGTTCATAGGCAAGCTCACGCGCCAGAGCGTTGTCTTGAACACTACTAGAAACCAGCGTGAACGTGTCTCAAAGCTGCTTCTCCTCTACGCATCAGAAGCAGAAGAAGTAGACGAGCTTCCGTTCGGCTCAGTGGGTGTGATCCTTGGGCTAAAGTATACCCGCACTGGAGATACACTAGTGTCTATCAGTGGCTCATCATCCATTTCCACGGTTCTCCCTGAAATCACACCTCCCGCAGCTGTCATTTCAGCATCTGTCATTCCACAATCGAATTCAGATCTGGTACCTGTACAGGAAGCATTGGAGTCCCTCGCTCGCACGGACCCGTCCATACGCGTAGATTTGCAAGAAGGTCAGATACTTGTCCATGGGATGGGTGCCCTTCATCTCGAGATTGTTGAAGGGAGATTGAGAGATGAGTGGAACGCTCGGTGTGAGTTTGGCAAGCGTCGTGTTACCTACCGTGAAGGCTTGGGTCCCGGAGAACATTCCCAACACTCGAATATCTGGCGCACGGAACATGGAGGGAAACAAGTCGATATTTCTGTGACTTTTGATGTTCGCTCACTGGAAGAGCATGAAGAGGCAGATCCAGTATGGGACGGCAATCTAGTCCTCGACAAGGCGGACAAACCATTGCCTGCCCCAGACTCCATGACGGGAACCCCACTGTCTTTCTTAGCCCGAGGTATCTCAAGTGCGTTGTCGAATTCTCCAAATACATCACTAGCGATGTCCCATCTACGCATCCAATTGAAGGACTTCGTGGTCCCTTCTTCCACCGCGATTTCAACTTTGACAGGTGCATGTGCTATGATCCTCCACAATCGATTACGGGATGCAGGCACTGGCCCGGTAATGGAGCCGTACGTTCACCTGAAAATCTCGGTGAATGAAGATAGCATTGGTAAGGTTGTTAAAGACCTTACAGAACATGGTGGCGAAGTTCTGGATCTTGGGACAGGTTCTGGGACAGATGAAGCTGGAGGGTATCCAGATGAAGGAGTGTACATTCCTCCTTCTTGGTTATCTCCGTCTGGGGATCCATTGGGGTCTGGATCTAATTTACCACAGGTGAAACGTTCCGTCCATGCGCTTGCTCCACTGAGCAAAACGTTGGATTATTCCAATCGGTTACGTGCACTGTCTGCTGGGCACGGCCACTTTGAGATGTCCAATGCGGGCTTCAGAGAGGTATCAGAAACACGAAAACGAGAGATTCTGAAGGAGATCGGTAGGGCATAGAAAATTTCGTAGGTAGCGCATTATCAAGACCTTGTCATAAGTTACATGGTTGTCGGTTAAAACTCTCTTGCCTCGTCTGCGTCGCCAAAGAATGCCGCGCCTGCGCCTTCCATATCTTCATCGTCATCAGCGGCCCCTGCCCGAAAGTCTCCAGCACCATTCAAAACCTGGCTAAATTCCATCATTCCACCTTCGTCGGAATCATCCAGATCTCCAGATTGAAAGTTGGTATCGCGGAAGGATGGGACAGGAGGAAGGCTTTTGTGGCTCTGAGATGGAGCAGCGGTCTCGCTCCTTTCTCGATCTGTGTCATCAGGCAGGAAAAGCGGTGTTCTAGCCCGAGCACTACTTTCAGCGGTAGATATGAAATCAGTTGTATCAATGCTTGTTCCTCTCAAGCGGGGAGTCGCTGCAAGGACTGAAGGAGCTCTCGACACAGACCGTATGGGAGGCCACGGCTCAACAACGATGCATAGACAGTGACCGTATATGCTAAAGCCTTGGTACCTCAGCTGCAGCATCGGTTTCGGCTTTTCGTCTTCCTCGATTTCGATCTCGAGCGTAGAAGTTGGCTCATCCTGACGATCAACTTCCATCCTGTCGGTTTCATTTTCGCCGACCGGGACAGGTCTGGTTGAGGATAAAGCGGTTGAGTCATCAAGTACATCCCCTGCCATGTCATCGTCGACATTTTGCTCCTCGGCCGCTTCCGTACCTAAGTCATCGTTCGTTTCACGGTACCCACCTTCAGGGAGATTCGTGATCGTTCCCGATCGGCGTGGTTGTAGAGTGCCATCTTGCGTATCATCCTGTTCATCTGAACTTGACATTTCGAGCTCTTCTTGTTGTGCCTGTGCTTTGCCTTTCCCCTTCGTCTTGCGCTTCTTCCGGATGTTGTGATGATTCTTTTCTTTAGTAGCTGCAGCTTTCCTTTTTGACCGCTGTGGCTTTGATGCTGATGGAATGGAAGGCGGAGGCATCGTCGATCTCTTCTTTGGAGGTGCTGCCACGAAATGTCTGGTCTGATTGTCAAAGAATTGAGTTTCATCACACATGCAAGAAATGTGATAGACGCGCTTTAAGAATCAGGGAATGAGGTTCTGTTTTGCGAAAGAAATAACAAAATTGGTATGATTCTAACTGGGTGTCCATTAAACAGCAGCTATAGTTGTATGTGTGCTCTCACCTCCTCTGTATGTGTCTACAGTCGCCTTCTTAGTGCTTCCTGAATGAGTATCCGTCTCCGCTTTCAACTTGGGCAGGATACTGCAGATACTGAGTCAATACGACTCGACGGGAACGAGAAGGCCTGACTGTGGTCTAAGATCTGAGAGTACATGTTGCAATATCAAGTCTGACATCCAATCAAGGTGTCGTTCGTCAAGGTACAGCTGAAACGTTTACATGAGATTTATCCTGGAACCGATGTCGAAGACGTACATATACGGGTAGTACATTCTTTTCTGAGATACGCAAGTAATATGGATTCCGAGATCTGAAAGGCATCACGTTCGGCAGGGCCGTGTACAATAGGAAGAGATGGTGAGGCGCGTTCTGAACGCGTGACGACGTGACAGCAACGATGCTACTATCCTATCGCTGTATTCCTCCTAATACTCGGTTGCGAGGACTGAACGAGGTAATACACTGTCAACATCGTAGTCTGTCGCAAACTAGTCCTGGAGCGCGCCATACTCGCAGCCGGACAGCCCTGACACTTGCTCTTGCGTTCGGAACATGTGCAGGTGCTTCGTTATACCTCTTCTACCCCGATGTATCACGATCCGCACCAACTTTAACAAATCTCCCTCTCTCCCCATCACACTTTACCCCAGCGACTATTGTATCCAGCGAGTCTTGCGGACCTGGCACTAAACTTCTGCAACTCGTCGTTCCACCGAATCTGCTTCCTCGTTACAACGCGTCGAATCCTTCGTTTGACCCCATCTGGTCCGTATTCATAAAGGACGACGATATCCAGGTAGAGCGACCATATACCCCCCTGCAAGGAATCGACGAGCTGGGACGGCTACTCTTCTGGATCAAAAAATACCCTAATGGTGAGGTTGGCAGATGGCTACATTCCAAAGCTGTGGGGGACCAAGTCGAGTTACGGGGGCCGCTGAATACATGGTCATGGAAGGAAGATGAATGGGATGAAATCATTATGGTCTGTAATCGAGGTTGTTACTGATGCTCATCTAATGAACGGGTCTTATTAGATTTCTGGAGGCACTGGCATCACTCCATTTTATCAGTTGTTTAATTCAGTGATTTCTCGTTCATATAACTCTCCGAGGCCTCGTTTTACGCTACTCCACTCGTCCCGCACCCCCGCTGAGCTACCGCCTGCAATCATTTTAGATAAACTCACTACGTTTGCCGCAGAGAACCCCGAAAAATTCACCGTACATTTTTTCGTGGACTCCACTGATAGATCAAACCCCCCACTGCCACATTTACGAGTCGGTCGTATTGGAAAATCGGCAATTGAGCAGTGCCTGGGCTTAAGTGACCATCATCCTTCCTGGTGGAGTAGCTTTTACCGAAAGCCCAGTGTCACAAAACAATTGCCTCAGAAGACCTTATTTCTAGTGTGTGGACCCGAACCGTAAATGTCTGTTTATACGTCAATGATAGATTTCTGATGCATTGTGGTATTTCCCCAGGATGATAAATGCAGTATCTGGACCCTATGGTCGCAATTTTTCGCAAGGTCCTATTGGTGGGGTTTTGGCTGACATGGGATTCACAGCAAATCAAGTGTGGAAGCTGTAATACGTCCAACTCTCACTCGATCTGTAGGCACAAAGTTGGCTCTACCTCGCTAAAAGACTCTTTCCCATCAAGGGTCGATGTGTAGCTGTAGCCTTGAGTGTTTGTTTTTAGAGGCCGACGACAGTACATCCTGATGTCAACTGTAATAGTCACTCATTTCTCAGGGCTTGTTGTCAATCTTGCGCCATGTTTGGATATGTACAATTCGCAATGAGCGAGCAATGTTCATAAAAATACATGTATTTTTGCTTGTGCGGTGTTTTGATTAGGCAGCCTCTGCTGGGAAGTCGGGCCCCGAGATGACGGCCTTAATAACTCCTTTGCCATCTTCACTCTTTCCTGCCCGGGTCGCCTGGAATGCAACCTTTGCATCGTCGAATCGATAACTGGAATAAAATTATTGAGACGGGGATCTTGAGCTCTAAGAATGAGAACATACCGATGAGTGACAAGAGGTTTGAGGTCAATTTTGCCCTGAGACACAAGGGCAATAGCAAGTGGGTAATCTCCAGGCTGTTAATGTGTTAAGCAAGGGAGAACAAACCAGAAGGTGAAACGTACGCCGTAGCGGAAAGAACCTTTGTAGTTAAGCTCTTTCGTAATGAGCAGACTAACGTTGATTGTAACGTGTGGGTGCCCCATACCAACCTGATACGAATCAGCAATGTCCAACCATGTCTAGAAATAAAGCTACTTGGACAACGGTTCCACCTGCCTTGGCGACATAAATTGCAGTCTGTATCGACACTTCAGCTCCGCTGGCATCCAAAACTAGATCGATCGCTTTATCGCCTCTGTCTGCAATGCCAAGCATTTTCTTCATGTTCTCAGCATTGCGTCTACTATAGTCAACCTTGCTTTCACCATCGTCAAGTTTCGGTGGTAGGTAGACCTCGGTTGCGGCATATTTCTTTGCAAATTCGAGACGAGCAGGCACAATGTCAACGGCTATGATGCGAGAAGCACCAAGTGCCTTTGCAACTGCCATGCAAAGGAGTCCAACAGGACCACAACCAAAGACAACTATGGATTGATTGGCGCGGAACTGGGCTAAATTGGAAACGGAGTGAACAGCAACTGATAGAGGTTCCATCTATGCCAAATGAGAGGGTATACTTGGGGAATCGACAATACGTACCATAGCACCGTCTTCAAGAGAGACATTGGCAGGCAATGGGTAGGCAAGGTCTGCTGGTAAACGATAGTAACGACCGAGGGTTCCATCGTGCGGAGGGGTGGCGGCAAAGACGATGTCCTGACATAGCTAGAATAAGATGAATAGTCAGGATGAATGTGGTAGTGTCATTATGACAATATTGCGCACCTCATACCGTCCAGCCTTGCATGACCCACATTTGCCTGGATTTGAGAAGTAAACAGGATGTAAAGAACTTGATCAAATTCAACGCACGGCATGTCGCTCCTGGCTCCATTGCAACTCGATCACCAACTTTAAGGTTTCTGACGTTGGAGCCCACTATAAAAGCAATTTCAAATTATGGTATGAAAGAGGTATGCGTGGTTGACCTTTGTAAACAATGCCGGAAGATTCGTGGCCAAGAACCTGTTCACGAGGTGAGTACCATATCAAGTCAAACAGCTGCAGATTGACATACCATAGGCTCCTTGACGATGAAGTCTCCGATCCGCCCTTCGACAAGGAAGTGTACCTTGGTAAAATCAGGTTCACTGATCCAGACACATCGACTGCAGAGCGAGGTTTACATCTGAGCCGCAGATCCCTGGAGAGGAGATGAGAATTGGAACTATGTAACATGTTATTTACTCACCAGTCTTCTTCACTTCGATGAGAACTTCATCGTCCAAAACTTTACGACCATATGTCAGTGGTGACTGGTATAAGAGTGAAGAACCTACTTTTAGGAACAGGACGTTGTTCAAAAGAAACATTCTCGATTGACCGTAAGACGAAAGACGGGTTATCAGTCATTGCTGGTGAGAAACAGAAGTTTGAATTTGAACATGAACGAGGCTCGGATAAGTTAGAGACTTCGGGCCGCTTGACCGGGATTGCGGGAGACGCGACTGTCCTCGTGATGCGCCTTGACTTGAGTCACTTGACCTCCTATTGCGCCCCTCTTGCGCCCCTCTCAAAAGAGGCTGAGATGTCGACTTGGTTTCCCACTTCTTCTTTGCTTTCATCTTTGTCTTTGATCTATTCTACCTTCTTTCTACACTTCCTCGACTTTTAATACCTTTTCTTCATTCACCATGCCTCGTAGAGTTTCTGACACCGACAAAATGCCTGATTTCACCGGTCGGCTTCTCGACAGTCGGCTCATACTTCTGGATCATCTAGGTGCTGGCGCCTACGGAAAGGTCTACCGTGCTCTCGATCTATTATCTCCTGCCCATGACCCCACCTACTTTGCTGTAAAGTGTTTGCTCATACCTGATCCTGGGTCTAGTCAAGAGGAGCACCAACGTCGCGAGTTCACCCATCATCCCCTGGTTTGCGATCACCCCAATATCGTCACTTTCCATGGTGTCATCTCTGAACATCCGTTTATTTTTGTGATCCTTGATCTTTGCGACGGAGGTGACTTGTTCGCCGCTATTGCCGAATCCCGAATATTCCTCAATAATGACCGCCTCATCAAGGACACTTTCATTCAGCTTATCGATGCGGTCGACCATTGCCATCGAAAACTTGTCTTCCATCGTGACCTCAAGCCAGAGAACGTGCTTTTCAAAGATGGCAGGCTGCTCCTAGCCGACTTCGGTCTCTCCGGCCAGGGTCAGGTCTCTCAGTCATTCGGCTGTGGTAGTGCCTACTACATGAGTCCTGGTCAGTCTCCTATGTCTACTTAACTCGTCTGCCGCCAACATTGACTACCTCGCAGAGTGTATCGGGAAGGAAATCTGTGTAGGCAAATATTCCACTCGCCATAGCGACATCTGGTCCCTTGGCATCATTCTTATCAACATGATCACCAGCCGGAATCCGTGGCGCTATGCCACTACCAAGGACGAGTGTTTTGTCGCATTTTTGCATGATGAGGACTGGCTTCGCAAAGCATTACCTATATCACAGGGAGCTAATGCAATATTGAAGAGGATCTTCCACTTGAATCCGTTATGTCGCATTTCATTATCCGAGTTGCGCGAGGACATTCTGCAATTGGATTCGTTCTTTATGTCCGAAGAGGAGCTTGCCGCTGCTGCCCCATCCGTCCGCCAAGCGCTGCAAGGTGCCCGGGATGATATCTCTAAGGAGACGCCTCCAGTATCGTTCCACGATACCATGTTTGGAGATAGCAGCAGTAGCGAAGCCACATCCAGTTCACTCAGTTCGGATGAAGTTTATGTCTTCAGAAGCCCACCCGACGATCATACGACGCTTCCTGAAACAGTACCTGTTCCTGTCATCGAGGGTGCCCGAATCGTTTTGGTCTCTTTCGTTGGCTCTGTGCCTTCTTCTGACGGACAAGGTTCTGGATCGGATTCGCCAAGTTCCGGTGCAGACAGCGGCGGACCCATCACACCGGCCACCCGACCCATCGATCCTGCTATTGAGGTACCCGATCTTCCCGAGGGTGAGACTCTTAACCAGTCAGCCGCATTCTCTGTCTTCGCCGCCGATATACCCAAGCAACCCCCAGCAGCCAAGATCAGAAATCCTCTTTGGAAAGGCTCGCACCAAGTTCGTATGGCGCTCCAGCGGTTAAAGTCCCTGTCACTCAGCAGCACGTCATCGTGAAGATGATACATCATCCTTTGCTTACCTTTTGTTGATCTTCTACGTCTTATTTGCCCCTACGTTCGCTTTCATTCAAAATAGATTGCAACCCCGTGACTGGCCGGGAATCATCATCTCACTGCCGGAGACCAAGGAATACAAAATTTGTCTCGCGGAGGACAGAAATCAATACTATGTTGTCGTTTTACCAAGGTCTTCACCTACATATATTCGCTTTTCACCATAATCATAATCGCGATTGACTCCATGGCTTGGAAACGAAGATATCTAAACCATGCTGGATGATTCACGAATACTGTCGTAGATTATCAAGTTCTTTTAGATCTGTTTCGGTCACGTACGGTACTCCGAGTTTTTGCATGCAATGTATCCTCAACACGGTTCCAATTACTCGGACCTGTGATCGGATTCATCACCGATACTGACCACGTGCATCTCGCATAAAATTCGCTATCTTTTCAACGTATTGCGCTTCTTCATCGTACCACCATCGTTCCTGTTCGTTTCCTCACAAAACAACTCCAAAAGATGGTATCTTCCAGTGTTCTTGGCTTTCCTCGTATCGGTTGGTTTTTGTCCATTCAATGTTACTTCTTGATTGCTATGTGTTCATGCAATGCTGACAGGTGCAAATCGTGAAGTGAAAAAGGCCGTAGAAGCGTACTGGGCGGGAAAAATTTCTGCTGATGACCTCACAAAGGCATCTGCCGAAGTAAAGAAGGCGAGCTGGACCAGCGTGAATGCTCATGGTGTCAACTTTGTGCCAAGGTATGGAGATGGATCGCTATCGATGTGGTGAGACACCTTGTTGATTGGGATCTTAGTGGTGAATTCTCGCTCTATGATCATGTCCTTGACCACTCTGCTGCATTCAATGTCATTCCCAAGCGATATGTTGGCCTTGGATTGTCGCCTCTTGATGTCTACTTTGCGATGGGTCGCGGTCGACAGGCGGACGGTGTTGACGTCCCTGCATCAGAAATGAAGAAATGGTGAGTTATTTATCTTTCAATATTTGACTACCAAGACAATCATTCCCTTTTCTAGGTTTGACTCAAACTATCATTACGTTGTCCCCGAATTTTCGGAGCATACTGAGTTTAAGCTCAACTTCAACAAAGCCGTCGAGGAGTTCAAGGAAGCACAGGCTATTGGTATCACTACTCGACCTGTTGTCCTTGGACCCATCTCCTTCCTCGTTCTCGGAAAGCCTGCCAAGGATGCCACACTCGGCTTCCAACCTATTTCTCTGCTCCCGAAGCTCCTTCCTATCTATCGCACACTTTTGGCTGACCTGAAGTCTGCTGGCGCTGAATGGGTAGAAGTTGACGAGCCGCTGCTCGTCCTGGACAGTGCGGCTGGCCTTGAAAAGCAGTATGTCGCTGCATATACTGAGCTTGCGCCCATTGCGCCCAAGATCCTTCTTACCACCTATTTCTCTCGTCTTGATTCGAACCTCACTTACGTCGCCAAGCTTCCCGTTGCTGGTCTCCACATCGACCTCGACCGTGCTCCTGGCCAGCTTGAGGAGGTCGTCAGCGCCATTAAGGGTACTGACATCGTCCTTTCGCTTGGCTTGGTTTCTGGTCGCAACATCTGGAAGACTGATTTTGCCAACGCTATCAAATTGGCGCAGACCGCTGTTGATGCCCTTGGTCAAGACCGTGTAATTGTGGCTACATCTTCGTCGCTTCTCCATACGCCCGTCACGTTGGCCTCTGAGACCAAGTTGACCCCCGAGCAGAGGGATTGGTTTGCTTTCGCGTTGGAGAAGGCTTTCGAGGTCTCCATAATTGCAGCAGCCCTCTCTGGTTCTCAGGACGCCAAAATTACAGCGGCGTTGGAGGAGAACAGGGTTTCCATAGCCAAGCGACGTCAATTCGAGAGCAACTCAGATGATACCGTTCGTAAGCGCGTGGCTGCCATTACACCCGACCAAATTGAACGTAAGAGCCCTTTCGCTGTTCGAAAGGAGGTACAAGCAAAACACATGAACCTTCCGAAGTTCCCCACCACAACGATTGGTTCGTTCCCCGTATGTTTTTTGGTTGTTTCTCAAAGATAATATCTAACCCGTCGAATCTTTTAGCAAACCAAAGAGATCCGTCAGGCTCGCGCGAAGCTAGGCAAGGGAGAGATTACCCCCGAGCAATACGATGATTTCATCAAGAAAGAGATCGAGGCTGTTGTTCGTTTCCAGGAAAGGATTGGCCTTGACCTCTTGGTTCATGGTGAACCTGAAAGAAACGACATGGTCCAGTACTTTGGAGAGCAATTGCATGGCTTCGTCTTCACTCAGAACGCCTGGGTTCAAAGCTACGGTTCACGGTGAGGTTTTGATTCCAAATCATGTTTGCAAGTCCATCTAAATACCGCTTTGGTAAGCTATGTGCGCCCTCCGATCATCGTCTCGGATATCAGCCGCCCGGGACCTATGACTGTCAGGTGGAGCAGCTATGCTCAAAGCCTTACCCAGAAGCCCATGAAAGGAATGCTTACTGGTCCTGTCACCATTCTGAACTGGTCCTTCCCTCGTGCGGATGTTTCTCGCGAGCTTCAGTCAAAGCAGCTTGCTCTCGCTCTTCGTGACGAGGTCGTTGACCTGGAAAAGGCCGGTATTCATGCTATCCAGGTGGATGAGCCTGCTATTCGTGAAGGCGTAAGCGTTTTTAAAGCACTATCTTTCGTGTTAAGGCTAATTGTGTCTAGTTGCCCCTTCGTCGTGCTGACTGGGACGCCTATCTCAAATGGGCGGTTGACTCGTTCAAGCTTGCCACAGCCGGTGTTACTGACCAGTTGCAGACCCACTCTCACTTCTGCTACTCCGACTTTGGAGACATTTTCCCTTCCATCCAGCGTCTTGACGCTGATGTCATCTCGATAGAAGCTTCCAAGAGTGACATGAAGCTCATCCAAACTTTCAAGCAGTACGGTTACTCTAACCAGATTGGCCCCGGTGTCTACGACATCCATTCTCCTCGTGTCCCTGGCGATCAGGAAATCAGGGATCGTCTCCAGGCCATGCGTGAAATCCTGCCAGACGCGTTGCTCTTTGTTAACCCTGTTCGTTGTCTGTTGTTGATATGTTGTTGTGGGATCTTACCTCGTCTTAATAGGATTGTGGGCTCAAGACTCGTGGCTGGAAAGAGACTGAAGGTCCGTTTCACTGCTCACCACGTCATTGACTGTGATTAATATTTTTTTCTGACAGCCTCTTTGGTCAATCTTGTTAATGCTGCGAAATGGGCTCGTGGTGAAACTCCTGCTTAAAAGACTTCTGGCTTTCCGCTTCAACAGCGCTCGCGTATCGCGTAGGGTTAGTTTAAACACAATGTCGCTGTGGAGACGCTGCATTGTTGTTTTGACCGTTAGGATGAAGGTCGCTGGTGCACTACACAAGCAATCAAGTAGGGAGGGCACAGAGGATGATACCGTCGTGCTCCCTCTGTTCTTCAGAGGTATGTTTGGTAAAATAAATTGGATTTCAACAATCCCTGCAATCTGTATTCTATCTAGCACGCATTTTTGTACAGATATATCGTTTTGAGTTGAATAAGTATTGAATCTTAGTAACTATGTAATACATGAAAATTATCCGTCGAGGTTCATGTGCTAATCAGAACTGCATACCATGTCCGCAGCCCTTCCAGAATTCCATGATGCATGATGTGTCGGGCACAGGAATATCGTTTGGGTGGGAGGTGCAAAATTACATTGTGTTCATCCACCCAGAGGGAATAATGATCTGAAGCTCTTTTTATCGCGGCGGGGGGGAAAGCCGGGAGCATGTAAGCCCTCGAGCATGTAAGCCCTCATGGCAAACATGGCAAACATGGCAAGCGCCTAGCGCTGTGCGCCACGGCAGGGTTTTAAATCTACACCTGCGAGCGTTGTGCTCCAGCAGGCTATTTTGATAAAGCAAGTTCAGTTCCCGCTCCAGAACTTTTTGAAGCCAGAATTGACAGAAGCACCACTGAAGGAGTTCCTTTGGGACACAGATTTATTCCCATTCGAGGGACGGAGGACCTGCCGAAGGTCCTCGTATGTCGTGTGGGTGTCGCGAGGGAACTGTGCGGGGATGAAGAGGTTGAATGCGTTGGGGGCGGAAGGGAAAGCGGGGAATGCGTAAGAAGCGCTAACTGCAGAGTAAGACATTGCAAATGACTGGTAAATCGCAGTGGGGGGTTGTGTTGAGTATACTGGTGCAGAGCACTCGTTTCCGATCTGAATAAATAGCAGCATATCCGAGTGTGATGCCACGCATATTGGCAACGATCATTCCATTCCAGGCAAAATTCCCCACTTTTGGCAAATGTTGAGCGAAAGCCCACAAGGGCAAAGGACAACAAATATAGTTGCCTAGCAACCGATTGCTGTGGCCATGGAAATGCCATAAAGACGAAAACACTGAGGTCTATGTATGAACTGGTTTATATGGACATGAATTCTCATGAACTTCATGTACAAATAAATGCATGCAAGCAATATTGCATTTCCAATCTATTGGAAGGAAGCCGAAGCTTCCAACACTCAGGGACCGAGAAACTATAAGGAACTTAATATATTTCGAGGGGGGAATCTAGAATACAGTACAAGTACTCGAAGTGTAGACTATATACTACTGGAATAACATGTGATAATGGTGGGGCATGTGATAACAGTGATGATGTAAGAGGCACTCTTACACTCTCTCATACTCCAAAAAAATGACTGGGGGGGGGGGTAGCGAGGTCACTGGGAGTGGTGTTGACGAGGACAAGGATCAGTGTTGACAAGGGTAGGTAATTGACAAGGATGACGGTGGGTTCACATTGATGAAGGCAGGCTGGGCATTGATGACTAGGGCTGCGCACCGTGCCGTACACTGACGGTTACACGGTGCCGTCTGACGGTTACGGTACCCGTACCATCAGGACCTTGAGACTTGCCTTGACGGTACGGTGTACGGTACGGATGTATGCTGTATTGACCGTCAAAAGACGGCCGTTACGGCCGTGCATACGGTTATACGGCGCTTTCTATAAGCACTCAGCCAAAAATAGAAATGCTGACAAATTTATTTAGGTTTCGATCACACAATGACCAAACAGTCAACGAAGATAAGCCCAACGACGACAACAACGGCGAGCTCGCCTTGTCAGTAAGACAACGACGATGACGATGCAGGGCTACCACCACCACCGAACGAACAAATGGTGGGAATATGACCACCCCGGGTAAGTGTTTTTTTATGTCTCCTCTCTCATTTTCTTCATTCAACTAACTTCTATTGTTATTATCTACAGGTTTTATCTAACAACGACACTACAACGACAACCAACGCACCTCCACCCGCTGGCTGAGGACTGCCTCGTCATTTGGGCGTAGGAGACTGCAGAAGGGCATGAAGACGAAGGATGCCGACGACTAAATCACGACAACAACAACGAAGAGGACGACGATGACGGGAACGACAGGGATGAGCACGACAACAACCCAGACCCAGCACCCGTCCCCACCGCTGCGAGCTACTGCTCGCAGGGTGGACTACTTTTGCTGTGGATTATGACCACGGCGACGCAAGCAAAAGGAAACCGAACAACGACGAGGGGATGACCAGGGACGACCAGGGTGGCAGGGCCAGAACGAGCGGCGCAACGGACCCCACGATGGCGGGGATGGGACGGAGACAGAGAGAGTACCCGACAACGACGGAGACGGCGGGTGAACACAACAATGAGGAGGACGGGGAGGATGAGGACGAGAACCACCACCACCACCACCACAGCACCCCCAACCACCGCCACGGGCAACTGCTTGCGGGGTGGAAACGGGGAGCAACAGGGAGGGGGGATGGACGGCTACCAGACGGCCAGGGCGAATAACTTGCGTTTTTCGCGGGAGCTTTTTTTGTTTTCTGTCATTCATTATTTTTGTAGCCCCTTCCCTCACTGTGTGTGAGGGCGGTTAGTTGTACTTATCTCAATAAGAACATTTGTATCATCCCTCACACTATCTGAATAAAAATTCCAATGTATAAAACACTCTGGACCATTGCAAACAACAAACTCCTGTTGCTGCATAGTACTGGAATTATAAGGGCAACCTAAGCCTCTAGCAAAGGGAAATCCAAAGTTAAAATTATACTACATAATACAGGCATTGGGGACACACCTAGCAAAGGGAAATCCAAAGAGAAAACTCTAAGGATCCCCTTGCTGATGCCCAGTATATGTGAAGACGACAAAAATCAAATATAACCTAAAAATAGAAAAAGGCAGAGATAGGCGGATCAAGGCCGCCAAATGACATCATACCAAGGGGTATGTGTTGGAAGGGGTACTCCGCCTCTAAATATAAAAGTGTCAACATGTACAAACATGATAGCAAGGGAAAATTAGTAATAAAATCCGGAAAAATCATAGAAAATGAAGAATAGAAGGAAATGAGGTGGGGAAAAATATAGGACAAACATAAAAAATAGGAAAAACACACAGGGCACCTCCCTAGTCCCCTTACATCACCCCCTCTCTAAGATGCATCGCCCCGATGCATTCAAAATCGTATACGACCAAAGTCCGTGACTTGAATGCGACGCGGTGCAGCAGTGTGCCGTTGGTGGAATTCCTTGATTAACCGAGGGGCATTTACATCAGACTCTTCGACCCATGAGTTCTCCTCATACCCATAACCCTTCCAATGTACCAAATACTGGAGTTTTCCTCGACGTAAACGGCTGTCCAAGATTGACTCGACTTCATATTGGGGTTCTCCCTCGATCACTGTAGGTGGTGGTGGTGGGTGTGAATGGCGTCCCGGGAACAGATCTGGGGGGGCTGGAAGCAATTTGACGACATGGAAGACAGGATGGAGTCTGGACATGGAGGCTGGGAGGCATAGACAATAGGCATGTGTTCCAACGCACTTGACAATGGGGAAAGGTCCCAAGAAGCGATGAGCGAGTTTCTTGGATGGATGTGTAGTGGAAATGTCACTGGAGTCAAGATAAACTCGATCACCAACCTTGTACTGAGGGGTTGGGGAGTGCCGTTGGTTGTAAAATCGCGCCATGTCGTCCTTCGCCTTTGCTAAGGCTGCCCTTGCCTCCTCCAAGCTATCCCTCATGCGTTCTGTGAACTCATTCACTGTCTCGATGTGTGAGGGAGTTTGGCGAGGTTCAAATCCCATGCGTGGATGTCGTCCAGTGTCTAAGAGGAAAGGGGTCTGTTGAGTGGAAGCATGGACATGGTTGTTGTATCCGAACTCGGCCAAAGGAAGGAGATCATCCCAATCGTCCTGGCGTTCATTGACAAAGAGGCGGATGTACTGCTCCAGTTCCTGGTTGACTCGCTCCATCTGGCCATCAGTTTGTGGGTGATAAGCAGTTGAAGTGAGGAGTTTGATCCCCAGGAGTCGGTACAGCTCACGAGTGAACTCTGCCATGAACTGAGGGCCACGATCCGAGAGGAAGGCACCAGGAAGTCCATGTAATTTCCACACATGGTGGAGGTAGAGTCGAGCGGCACCTAGGGCACTGACAGTGGTGTGAGTGGGAATGAAGTGAGCGCATTTTCCCACTGAGTCAACTGTGCACATCACCGCATCAAACCCATTTGACTCTGGCAATTCCACCACAAAGTCGACGCTGACGACATCCCAACGACTCTCTGGAACAGGAAGAGGGTGTAGCTCACCAATAGGCTTGCGACGAGGAACCTTGGTGCATAAGCAAAGGTCACAAGTGCGACAATACTGACCAATGAGCTGTGACATTTGTGGCCACCAATAGTTCTGTGAGGTGAGCTCCAAGGTCTTCCAGCATCCGGGGTGGCCAGCAATCTGTGAGTCATGGTGTTGGGATATGATGCGCCAGCGAAGGTCTGGGTCATTGGGAACATAGATGCAATCCCTGAAATACAACAAGTCCTCCTTTTCAGCCCACTCTGCCGCACGTAAGGAAAGGGTCGATCCCTTCCTCAGTTCTTTAACAGCTCGGGTGACAACATCCTCATGTAAACCGCTATGGTTTGTGCGACGAATGTCACGTAGGATGTCCCACTCCTCGCCCTGGGGTGCGATGCCTTCCAGTGCCTGAATGGTGAACAGGTCTGGCTGCAACAGCACAATGTTTTGGTTGTCACTGCTGCCATCCCCATGGTCTGCACGTCGGGATAGGGCATCAGTCTTCCCCATGCTGCGACCCGGACGGTGGTGCAAGGAGAAGTCGAATCTAGATAGATACAGGGACCAATGAGCTTGACGATGGTTCAATTTCTTGGCCGTCATGAAGTACTCGAGATTCTTGTGATCCATCCAAATTTCCACCTTGTGTTGGGCACCCTTGAGGAAGTGTCGCCACTCCTCAAGCACACACATTATCGCCAACATCTCCTTGTCATGGATCTCGTAGTTTCACTCAACAGCACTAAGGCTTTTGGAGTAGAATGCAACAGGATGCCACTTCTGGTCCTCTGGAGACTGCTGAGACAACACGGCGCCCGTCGCAAAGTCAGAACTGTCGGCTTCTACACGAAAAGGACGTGAATCGTCAGCAAAGGTAAGGATCGGAGCAGAAGTGACCATCTCCTTAAGCTTTTCGAACACCTCCTGTTGTGCATTATCCCACCTCCATGCCTCCTTTCCTGTCAAGTCGAACAGTGGTTGTGCATGATGTGAGAAATCCTTGATAAAACACCGATAGAAATTGATGAAGCCCAGGAAAGACTGCACCTCCTTCTTGTTTGTGGGCGTCGGCCAAGCTGTGACCCCATTTACCTTGATAGGATCCATCTCCACTTGACCCTCCAAGATAATCAGGCTGAGGTACTCGATCTTGGTCTTTTCGAACTCGCATTTGTCCTGACGAAGGTAGAGTTTGTACTGTTGAAGTTGCTCTAGGATGAGGCACGTGATGCGACGGTGCTCTTCAACCGTGTGAGTGAAGATGAGGATGTCGTCAAGATAGATGCAGACAATGCCTTCCAGGATGAGGTCATGGAAGATGTTGTTCATCATGGTCTGAAAGGTGGCAGGGCTATTAGTAAGGCCAAAGAACATGACAAGCGGTTCAAAAAGACCACGGTTGGTACGAAAGGCTGCCTTCCACTCATCTCCCTCCTTTATCCTCACATTATTATAGCCCCAACGGACATTGAGCTTGGTGAAGTATCGGGCTCCATGGAGCTGGTTTACGAGTTCGGAGATGAGGGGTAGTGGGTAGCAATTTTTGACTGTGATGTTGTTGAGCCTTCTGTAGTCTTGAACCGGTCGAAGTGAGCCATCCTTCTTCTTGACAAAGAAAAAGGGAGAGGCCATGGGTGACTTCAATGGTCGAATATGTCCAGAGGCCAGGTGCTCGTCGATGAACTGGTCAAGCTGCCGTTGTTCTTCCGGAGAGAGAGGATAGACCTTGCAGGATGAAGGGGTTGCACCGGGGGTGAGTTCGATCATGTGATCCCATGGCTTGCACGCAGGAAGAGAGTCGAATGACTCCTTGGAGAACACGTCTTCAAACTCATGGAGATGAGGGAGTAAGGAGTTAGTAGAGGATTTAGCAGTGTTGTTTTTGTGGAAGGCCTCGGCGAGGCATTGGGATATGTTCAATGTGGCACACACCTCATGCGATGAGCGAATCACAGTGTAGAAGATCCAATCACCCTCCTCCACTTCCTCTGGGTCCTCATCATCATCATCTGAGTCCGGCATTAGATCAGGAACCCCTTCCAATTCCACTTCAGGTATAGGCAGGGGTCCAGCACGACACTTCTGAGTACATTGTATTGCTGCCTTCTGTCCACGACGTTCTTGCCTGGCTTCTGTGAAACACGTCCGACAGCGGGATGGACATCGGCTCATGGTAACCTCCCCGGTACACCAGTCGACCTCTGGGTTATGGTCTCGAAGCCATGGATATCCCAAAATCACCTTTTGCTTTCCTAATTGAGTGACAGCAAAAAGGGCATGCTCACTATGATCTTTGTAATGGAGAACCAGGTCTGCAACCTCTTGGATGGCACCAGCTTCATTTGGGGATCCATCCATGTTATATACAGGTATCGGACATGAGAGTGAGCGAGTATTTAGGCGATGTTGTTGTACCAGATGGGAATCGATGAAGAGACCAGTCGCACCAGAGTCCAGGAGCGCAGAGACACCGAGTATCTGTCCAGTGTCGGTCGTCTGCAGTTCGATGGCTAGGTTCAAGGAATGGGCAGAGGGAGTGGATGCCACAATATACTTGCATGGTAGTTTACGCTCCCATGATTTAATTTTGGGACATGGAGTAGAAGGAGAGATGGGGAGAGCAGGTACATCTTTAGCCAACTTCGAAGGGTCAGAGAGGGGAGCAGTCACAGAAATGGATTCATTCTCTGGGGATTCAACTGACAAGACTTCAAAGCAGTTATGGACAGGCAGTGAGGGCATACAATTCACTCACTGCGAATAGGAAAATCCTGCTCCTCTACAACTTCCAACTTAATCTCCTCTGCAACTTGATCCTTTGCTTCCTCAACATCTACAAGCGCCAACAAATCTTGCAGGAGTTTGTCTCGTCCCTCGGGGGTGAGCATGCGGATATCCTGACAATGGGGACATGCTCCAGCCCTGTGTCCAGGTTCCCCACAATGGTAGCAGAGATCCAACTTACGTGCATGGCTGTGGGCTGCATCAACATCCATTGGTACTGGGACATTGATGGCTGGTGTGGGAGTTTGATGAACAGGAATGGGGTTAGGGCGGGGGAGGCTTCGATTGAAGGTGTAGGGCGTATGAGTGGTAGTTGGAGCATGGAATGCAGCATTAAACACCGCATTTGTGAGTCGGTTCTCGTCACAGAGTGAAGCAGCTTCATACCAAGCAAGGATATCATCGTCCGCTGGGCGCCCTTCCAACATCTGTGCAATCTGGTCCTGAATTTCTTGGTTGAGCCCCCGTCGGAACTTCACCACCACTGGTAACCCACTCCCATATCCTGCCATGTCCACCAAATCCTTGAACTCATCAATATAGTCGTCCATGGATCGACGTCCCTGGTGGTAAGCGGATGACTCAAGTCGTGTCACTGCTCGGTGGCATTCATTGAGGGGGCAGAAGTGGCATACAAACTCAGCTTGAAAGTCACCCCAAGTGGAGAAAGGTAGAGAACCGAGTTCTTTAGTTTGACATAGGATACGGTCCACATAGAGATAGGCGCGTTCAGATTTCATGTATGTGAAGGCCCAATAAATTTTTGCAGCCTCATCGACGAATTGATGTGACTGGAGACTAATGTATAACTCACAGGAATTAAGGAATGCACGTCCCTGCGCATGTGCACCATTAAATTCAGCGGGGGGGGACGGTTTGATCTGGGCACGTTCCTTAGTGGACACGTTTGGCAAAACGTCATTGTTGGGTGTGCTTGGAGTCGTAAAGGGGGAACTATTGGTCGTAGGGTTAGCCTGGAGGGTCCTAACGAAGTTTTCAATCGTAGATTTAAGCGAGTCGATTTGCGCACGCATTCCGGAAATGTCGCTTTCAAGCGCGTCGAAGCGTTCTGATGCGTCCATGTCGCTAGGGAGCGCGTTTGGCGAAAATGGCGGCATAATAAAGGCGAGATTATCTGGAACGGTGTGTAGGGACTCTGTTGAGCTTTGGGAAGCATTGTCCAGTCCGTACCTGCCTATCTTGGGCAGCGCGTTCGCGATTTTCGGGCCTTAGGGGGAGAGTTTTCTACTATAAGGGCAACCTAAGCCTCTAGCAAAGGGAAATCCAAAGTTAAAATTATACTACATAATACAGGCATTGGGGACACACCTAGCAAAGGGAAATCCGAAGAGAAAACTCTAAGGATCCCCTTGCTGATGCCCAGTATATGTGAAGATGACAAAAATCAAATATAACCTAAAAATAGAAAAAGGCAGAGATAGGCGGATCAAGGCCGCCGAATGACATCATACCAAGGGGTATGTGTTGGAAGGGGTACTCCGCCTCTAAATATAAAAGTGTCAACATGTACAAACATGATAGCAAGGGAAAATTAGTAATAAAATCCGGAAAAATCATAGAAAATGAAGAATAGAAGGAAATGAGGTGGGGAAAAATATAGGATGAACATAAAAAATAGGAAAAACACACACGGCACCCCCCTAGTCCCCTTACAGGAATATTATATTCAATTTTGTGTATTATTATATTTCCGTCAACCATAATACGGCTGTATTGGTACCCATACTGTACTGTCAGAGGTTATGGGTGTTAGATATATGGACAGTGTATGGTCTTCCGTATCCGTCAAACTACCATGTGTTGTACAGCCGTGGCCGTAATATGGATGGTGCGCAGCCCTATTGATGACGACAGGTATTGATGAGGATGTGGACCCAAGGGTGACTTTATGTGCTCCAAAGAACACTGAGTCACAATCATTGACAAACATGTCGATGGCAGGGGTTCACGAGGGTGGGCAAGGACAAGGACAGGTGTTGACAAGGACAGTGGTGACGGTGCATGGGTGATGTGGTGCTGGGGACAGGGACATGGACAGTGACATGGTGGGGGGTGGTGAAACGATGTGTTTACATGGCACCTGGGGTGAGCTGGGGCAGATTGGCAGTGAGTGGCAG
Organism: Tricholoma matsutake; assembly: GCA_026075535.2. NCBI lineage: Eukaryota > Fungi > Basidiomycota > Agaricomycetes > Agaricales > Tricholomataceae > Tricholoma > Tricholoma matsutake. The sequence continues at coordinate 5,171,402 of AP026543.1, read as the reverse complement.
TGAGAGGGGGACGGGGGGTGAACAGGGAGCTTCCATGGGTGTGGACAGTGTCGTCAGTGACACGGCATGGGCGCAAGACATGGGGGTTGGCAAAACGGCGCCTTTCTGGGGGATTCGGGGCAAGCTGAGTGGATGGGGCAGGTCCTGGGGGTGCTCTCGTGGGTTTAGGTGCATGCTCCGTCATTTCCCGACTGCAGCTCATGGTCCAGAGTGGGCCAGAGCAGGGGATATGGCTGTTGTCGATGACATGGTGGGTCTGGTGGGCTCATGGTGGATAACGGGGGCAAGCAGGGGGGAACAGGGTGTGGTGGGAGGTGGTTTTGGTCATTGTTGTAGATGTTGGGGCTGGCTGGAGGTGGTCTGGGTCGTCGTTGTAGATGTTGGGGCTGGCTGGGGGGCCCCGTCGAGTATATGACATGTTCTTGCAAGAATGGGACGATGATAAGTAGAAACAGAGTTGCGAGATTTTGAAAGTTGGGAGCCGAAGTGACGGCACAGAGTGGCTGAGAGACAACGGCAGAGTCGAGAGGAGAAGCGACTTCCTTTGCGACGTTGAGGATGGATCTGATACCGCATTCAACAAGGGATTTCCAGTCATGGGCATCATCCTCTGAGCCTAGCCAAATGCCAGGAATGACCTGAACGGGGCCATCAGGATAAGGAATGGTAGGAGAAGCTTCTTCCTCTCTTCTGTATAAGAGAGAAGCGGCGGTGGGAGGGGCTGGAAGGGATATAACAGAAGGGCGATGAGGATGGGAAGGGGAGTGGGGCTCTTGCATTGTTGGCATGTAAAAGAAAGAAGAAGAACACACCCAGCGTGAGCGAAGAAATGAAGGAAAGACAGAGATGTCATCGTATTAGAAGCGAGGCTGTCCTGTTGTTGCTGTGGCTTGCGTTCCAGAGGGAGAGTACACCGTTGTCGACGTTGATGTGGCGTTCACGTAGGGTGTTTGGATGTATTGAACGGGTCCAGGGGCACAATCTGGTGGGCTTCTGGTGTGGGGAGGATGGTACAGGTCATCGTGGATGAACATGTCAACGGTGACATGGGGCTCAAGGTGTGGAACAGGGGTTTGGGGATTGAGTTGGTGCAAGCTGGATGGTGCAGTAGGGCTCCTTGACTTTCGTTTAGGGTTCTGGGGCATGTGGGTTCGTTCCATCAAGCGGACGACACATTTTTTACGAACATGTCTTCTCGTCCTCGTGTAACTGTGCCCTCAGGGCTGTACTCCATCTCTGTATGTTGTTTAGCACCTGGTAATTGATTTCCGAGGTGGTAGCCATTGTCTGGGTACCAGCTGTAGTATAAGGGCAACCTCAGCCTCTAGCAAAGGGAAATCCGAAGTTAAAATTATGCTACATAATACAGGGATTGGGGGCGCACCTAGCAAAGGGAAATCCGAAGAGAAAACTTTAAAGATCCCTTTGCCAGTGCCCAGTATATGTGAAAACTGCAAAAATCAAATAATAACTAAAAATAGAAAAGGTGGAGATAGGCTGATCAAGGCTGCCGCATGATGTAATACCAAGGGGTAGATGTTGGAAGGGTACTCCGTCTCTAAATATAAAACTGTCAACATGCACAAATGTGATAGAAAGGGAAATTAGTAATAAAATAAGGGAAAAATCATAGAAAATGAAGAATAGAAGGAAACGAGGCAAGAAAAAATATAGGATGAACGTAAAAAATAGGAGAAACACGTGGGACACCCTCTAGTCCCCTTACATCACCCCCCCTCTAAGATGCATTGCCCTGATGCATTCAAAATCGCATATGACCAAAGTCACTGACTTGAATGTGACGTGGTGCAGCAGTGTGCCATTGGTGGAACTCCTTGACCAACCGAGGGGCGTTCACATTGGACTCCTTGACCCATGAGTTCTCCTCATACCCATAACCCTTCCAGTGTACCAAATACTGGAGCTTCCCTCGATGTAACCGGCTGTCCAAGATTGACTCAACTTCATACTGGGGTTCTCCCTCCACGACTGTAGGTGGTGGTGGTGGTCGTGAACAGTGTCCTGGAAAAGGATCTGAGGGAGCTGGAAGGAGTTTCATGACATGGAAGACTGGGTGAAGTCTAGACATGGAGGCTGGGAGGCATAGACGATAGGCATGCGTTCCAACACACTTGACAATGGGGAAAGGTCCCAGGAAGCGATGGGAGAGGTTTTTGGATGGACGGGTAGTGGAGATGTCACTGGAGTCAAGATAAACTCGATCACCAACCTTGTACTGCAGCGTTGGAGAGTGGTGTTGATTGTAGAAATGTGCCATGTCGTCCTTTGCCTTCACCAAGGCCGCCTTCGCTTCCTCCAAACTGTCCCTCATGCGTTCCATGAACTCATTCACTGTCTCAATATGTGAGGGGGCTTGGTGAGGTTCGAATCCCATGCGTGGATGCTGTCCAGTGTCCAAGAAGAAGGGGGTTTGTTGAGTGGAAGCATGGACATGATTGTTGTATCCAAACTCGGCCAGGGGAAGGAGATCGTCCCAATCATCCTGGCGTTCATTGACGAAGACATGGATGTACTGCTCCAACTCCTGGTTGACTCGTTCGGTCTGGCCATCAGTTTGTGGGTGATAAGCGGTCGAAGCGAGGAGTTTGATACCCAGAAGTCGGTACAGCTCACGAGTGAACTCTGCTACAAACTGAGGGCCATGGTTGGAAAGGAAGGCGCCAGGGAGTCCATGTAATTTCCAGACATGGTGAAGATAGAGGTGGGCGGCACCCAGGGCACTGACAGTGGTGTGAGTGGGAATGAAGTGAGCATGTTTCCCTGTGGAATCAACTGTGCACATCACCGCATCAAACCCGTTCGACTCTGGCAACTCCACCACAAAGTCGACACTGACAACATCCCAACGACTTTCTGGGACGGGGAGAGGGTGTAGCTCACCAATGGGTTTGCGATGAGGAATCTTGGTGCGTAAGCAAAGGTCACAAGTATGACAATACTGACCAATGAGCCGTGACATCTGCAGCCACCAATAATTCCGTGAGGTGAGCTCCAAGGTCTTCCAGCATCCAGGGTGACCAGCAATCTGTGAGTCGTGGTGTTGGGATATGATACGTCGACAAAGGTCTGGGTCGTTGGGTACATAGATGCAATCCTGGAAATACAACAAGTCCTCCTTTTCAGCCCACTCTGCCGCACGTAAGGAGAGGGTAGATCCCTTCCTCAGTTCCTTGACAGCTCAGGCCATGACATCCTTGTATAAACCACTACGGTTCGCGTGACGGATGTCACGTAGGATGTCCCGCTCCTCGCCCTGGGGTGCGATACCTTCCAATGCCCGGATCATAAACAGGTTTGGCTGCAACAACACAATGTCTTGATTGTCGTCACCACCATCCCTGTGATCCGCACGTCGGGAGAGGGCATTGATCTTCCCCATGCTGCAACCCGGACGGTGGTGCAAGGAGAAATCGAACCTGGATAGATACAGGGACCAACGAGCTTGACAACGGTTCAATTTCTTGGCCATCATAAAGTACTCGAGATTCTTGTGATCCGTCCAAATTTCCACCTTGTGTAGGGCACCCTCGAGGAAGTGTCGCCACTCCTCAAGCACACGCATTATCGCCAACATCTCCTTGTCATGGATCTCATAGTTTCATTCCACAGCACTAAGGCTTTTGGAGCAGAACGCAACAGGATGCCACTTCTGGTCCTCTGGAGACTGCTGAGACAACATGGCGCCCGTCGCAAAGTCAGAACTGTCAGCTTCTACATGAAAAGGGCGCGAATCGTCAGCAAAGGTAAGGATGGGAGTGGAAGTGACCATCTCTTTAAGCTTTTCGAACGCCTCCTGCTGTGCATTGTCCCACCGCCATGCCTCCTTGCCAGTCAAGTCAAACAGTGGTCGTGCGTGATGTGAGAAATCCTTGATAAAATGCCGGTAGAAATTGATGAAGCCTAAAAAGGACTGCACCTCTTTCTTGTTTGTGGGCGTTGGCCATGCCGTGACCCCATTCACCTTGACCGGATCCATCTCTACCTGGCCCTCTGAGATAATCAGGCTGAGGTACTCAATCTTGGTCTTCTCAAACTTGCACTTGTCCTGGCGAAGGTAGAGTTTGTACTGTCGAAGTCAGTCCAAGACGAGGCGCGTAATGCAACGATGCTCTTCCACTGTGCAAGTGAAGATGAGGATATCATCGAGGTAGATACAGACGATGCCCTCGAGGATGAGGTCGTGGAAGATGTCGTTCATCATGGTCTGGAAGGTGGCAGGACTATTAGTAAGGCCAAAGAACATGACGAGCGGTTCAAAAAGACCACGGTTGGTATGAAAGGCTGCCTTCCACTCATCTCCCTCCTTTATCCTCACATTATTGTAATCCCAATGGACATCGAGTTTGGTGAAGTATTGCGCTCCATGGAGTTGGTTCACAAGTTTGGAGATGAGAGGTAGCAGGTAGCGATTTTTGACCATGATGTCGTTGAGCCTTCTATAGTCTTGAACTGGACAAAGTGAGCCATCCTTCTTCTTGACAAAGAAAAAGGGAGAGGCCATGGGCGATTTGGATGGTCGAATACGTCCAGAGGTTAGGTGTTCATCGATGAATTGGTTGAGCTGTCACTGTTCCTCGGGAGAAAGAGGATAGACCTTGCAGGAGGAAGGGGTTGCACCGGGGATGAGTTCGATGGTGTGATCCCATGGCTTGCATGCAGGGAGAGAATCGAATGATTCCTTGGAGAATACGTCCTCGAACTCATGAAGATGAGGGTGTAAGGAGTCAGTAGAGGATTTAGCAGTATTGTTTTTGTGGAAGGCCTTGGCAAGGCGCTGGGATATGTTCGATGTAGCACACACCTCATGTGATGGACAAATTGCAGTGTAGAAAATCTGATCCCCTTCCTCAACTTCCTCTGCTTCCTCCTCATCATCATCTGAGTCTGGTATCAGATCAGGAACCCCCTCCAACTCCACATCAGGCAGAGGTAGGGGTCCAGCACGACACTTCTGAGTGCGTCATACCGAGGCCCTTTGTCCACGGTGCTCTTGTCTGGCTTCCGTGAAACAGGTGCAACAGCTGGATGGACATTGGCTCATGGTGACCTCCCCAGTACACCAGTTAACATCTGGGTTATGGTCTCGAAGCCATGGATAGCCCAAAATCACCTTCTGCTTCCCTAACTGAGTGACAGCAAAAAGTGTATGCTCACTATGATCTTTGTAATGGAGGACCAGGTCCACAACCTCTCAGATGGCACCAGCTTCATTTGGGGATCCATCCACATTATAAACAGGTATCGGACGCAAGAGTGAGCGAGTATTCAGGCGATGTTGTCATGCGAGGTCAGCGTCAATGAAGAGACAAGTAGCACCAGAGTCTAGGAGCGCAGAGACACCATGTATCTGTCCAGTGTCAGTAGTCTGTAGTTTGATCGCCAGGTTCAAGGAGTGTGCAGAGGGAGTGGATGCAACAATATATTTGCATGGTAGTTTGCACTCCCATGATTTAATTTTGGGGTGTGAGGTAGAGGTAGAGAGAGGAGGGGCAGGTATGTCTTCACCCGACTTTGAAGGTTCAGAGAGGGGAATAGTCATGAAATCAGATTCATTCTCTGGGGATTCAACTGACAAAACTTCAAAGTGGTTATGGACAGGCAATGATTCACTCACTGCGAATAGAAAAATCCTGCTCCTCTACACCCTCTAATTTGACCTCCTCTGCGACCTGACCCTTCGCTTCCTTGACATCTACAAGCACCAACAGGTCCTGGAGGAGTTCATCTCGCCCCTCGGGGGTGAGCATGCGGATATCCTGACAATGGGGGCACGCTCCAGCCATATGTCCAGTTTCCCCACAGTGGTAGCAGAGGTTTAACCTGTGTGCGTGGCTATGGGCTGCATTGACATCCATTGGTACCGGAACATTGATGGCCGGTGCAGGAGTTTGACGGATGGGAATAGGGTTGCGTTGGGGAAGGGTTCGATTGAAGATGTGGGATGTAGGAGTGGTAGTTGGAGCCCAGAATGCAGCATTGAACACCGCATTTGTGAGTTGGTTCTCATCACAGAGGGAAGCAGCTTCATACCAAGCATAGATATCATTGTCCGCTGGACGTCCTTCCAACATCTGGGCAATCTGGTCCTGAATCTCCTGGTTGAGGCCTCGTCGGAACTTCACCACCACTGGTAGCCCACCCCCATATCCTGCCATGTCCACCAAGTCCTTAAACTCATCGATATAATCGTCCACGGATTGATGTGCCTGGTGGTACGAGGATGACTCAAGTCGTGTCACTGCTCGGTGGTGCTCATTGAGGGGACAAAAGTGGTGTACAAACTCTGCTCGAAAGTCACCCCAAGTGGAGAAAGGTAGGGAACCGAGTTCTTTGGTTTGTCGCAGAATACGGTCCACGTAGAGATAGGCACGCTCAGATTTCATGTATGTGAAGGCCCAATAAATTTTTGCAGCTTCATCGATGAATTGATGTGACTGGAGACTGATATACAACTCACAGGAGTTAAGGAATGCACGTCCCTGCGCACGCGCACCATTAAATTCGGCGGGGGGGGACGGTTTGATCTGGGTGCGCTCCTTGGGCGTGTTTGGCAGCGCGTTGTTGTTGGGCGCGCTTGGAGTCATAATGGGGGAAATATTAGTCGTGGAGCTGGTCTGAAGTGTTCTGATGAAGTTTTCGATTGTAGATTTAAGCGAATCAATTTGCACGCGTATTCTGGTAACGTCGCTTTCAAGCGCGTCGAGGCGCTCTGATGCGTCCATAGTGCTAGGGGGCGTGTTTGGTGAAAATGGCGGCGCACTAAAGGTGGGACTGTTGGGAACAGTGTGTAGGGAGTCTGTGGAGCTTTGGGAAGTGTCGTCCACTCTGTACCTGCCTATATTGGGCAGCGCGTTGACGATTTCGGGCCTTAAGAGAGAGTTTTCTACTATAAGGGCAACCTCAGCCTCTATAAGGGCAACCTAAGCCTCTAGCAAAGGGAAATCTGAAGTTAAAATTATACTTCATAATACAGGCATTGGGGACACACCTAGCAAAGGGAAATCCGAAGAGAAAACTCTAAGGATCCCCTTGCTGATGCCCAGTATATGTGAAGACGACAAAAATCAAATATAACCTAAAAATAGAAAAAGGCAGAGATAGGCGGATCAAGGCCGCCGAATGACATCATACCAAGGGGTATGTGTCGGAAGGGGTACTCCGCCTCTAAATATAAAAGTGTCAACATGTACAAACATGATAGCAAGGGAAAATTAGTAATAAAATCCAGAAAAATCATAGAAAATGAAGAATAGAAGGAAATGAGGTGGGGAAAAATATAGGACAAACATAAAAAATAGGAAAAACACACAGGGCACCCCCCTAGTCCCCTTACATCACCCCCTCTCTAAGATGCATCGCCCCAATGCATTTGAAATCACATACGACCAAAGTCCGTGACTTGAATGCGACGCGGTGCAGCAGTGTGCCGTTGGTGGAATTCCTTGATTAAGCGAGGGGCATTTATGTCAGACTCTTCGACCCATGAGTTCTCCTCATACCCATAACCCTTCCAATGTACCAAATACTGGAGTTTTCCTCAATGCAAATGGCTGTCCAAGATTGACTCAACTTTGTATTGGGGTTCTCCCTCGATCACTGTAGGTGGTGGTGGTGGGTGTGAATGGCGTCCCGGGAATGGATCTGGGGGAGCTGGAAGCAATTTGATGACATGGAAGATGGGATGGAGTCTGGACATGGAGGCTGGGAGGCGTAGACAATAGGCATGCATTTCAACGCACTTGACAATGGGGAAAGGTCCCAAGAAGCGATGAGTGAGTTTCTTGGATGGACGTGTAGTGGAGACGTCACTGGAGTCAAGATAAACTCGATCACCAACCTTGTACTGAGGGGTTGGGGAGTGGCGTTGGTTGTAAAATCGCACCATGTCGTCCTTCACCTTTGCTAAGGCTGCCCTTGCCTCCTCCAAGCTATCCCTCATGCATTCTGTGAACTCATTCACCGTCTCGATGTGTGAGGGAGTTTGGCGAGGTTCAAATCCCATGCGTGGATGTCATCCAGTGTCTAAGAGGAAAGGGGTCTGTTGAGTGGAAGCATGGACATGGTTGTTGTATCCGAACTCGGCCAAAGGAAGGAGATCATCCCAATCATCCTGGCATTCATTGACAAAGAGGCGGATGTACTGCTCCAGTTCCTGGTTGACTCGCTCCATCTGGCCATCAGTTTGTGGGTGATAAGTGGTTGAAGCGAGGAGTTTGATCCCCAGGAGTTGGTACAGCTCATGAGTGAACTCTGCCATGAACTGAGGGCCACGATCCGAGAGGAAGGCACCAGGAAGTCCATGTAATTTCCACACATGGTGGAGGTAGAGTCGAGCGGCACCTAGGGCACTGACAGTGGTGTGAGTGGGAATGAAGTGAGTGCATTTTCCCACTGAGTCAACTGTGCACATCACTGCATCAAACCTGTTTGACTCTGGCAATTCCACCACAAAGTCGACGCTGATGACATCCCAATGACTCTCTGGAACAGGAAGAGGGTGTAGCTCACCAATAGGCTTGCAACGAGGAACCTTGGTGCATAAGCAAAGGTCACAAGTGCGACAATACTGACCAATGAGCCATGACATTTGTGGCCACCAATAGTTCTGTGAGGTGAGCTCCAAGGTCTTCCAGCATCTGGGGTGGCCAGCAATCTGTGAGTCATGGTGTTGGGATATGATGCGCCAGCGAAGGTCTGGGTCATTGGGAACATAGATGCGATCCCTGAAATACAACAAGTCCTCCTTTTCAGCCCACTCTGCCGCACATAAGGAAAGGGTTGATCCCTTCCTCAGTTCTTTAACAGCTTGGGCAACAACATCCTCATGTAAACCGCTACAGTTTGCGTGACGAATGTCACGTAGGATGTCCCGCTCCTCGCCCTGGGCTGCGATGCCTTCCAGTGCCCAAATGGTGAACAGGTCTGGCTGCAACAGCACAATGTTTTGGTTGTCACTGCTGCCATCCCCATGGTCTGCACATCGGGATAGGGCATCGGTCTTCCCCATGCTGCGACCCGGATGGTGGTGCAAGGAGAAGTTGAATCTAGATAGATACAGGGACCAATGAGCTTGACAATGGTTCAATTTCTTGGCCGTCATGAAGTACTCGAGATTCTTGTGATCCATCCAAATTTCCACCTTGTGTTGGGCACCCTCGAGGAAGTGTCGCCACTCCTCAAGTGCACACATTATCGCCAACATCTCCTTGTCATGGATCTCATAGTTTCGCTCTACAGCACTAAGGCTTTTGGAGTAGAACGCAACAGGATGCCACTTCTGGTCCTCCAGAGACTGCTGAGACAACACGGCACCCGTCGCAAAGTCAGAACTGTCAGCTTCTACATGAAAAGGACGTGAATCGTCAGCAAAGGTAAGGATCAGAGCGGAAGTGACCATCTCCTTAAGCTTTTCGAATGCCTCCTGTTGTGCATTATCCCACCTCCATGCCTCCTTTCCTGTCAAGTCAAACAGTGGTTGTGCATGATGTGAGAAATCCTTGATAAAACACCGATAGAAATTGATGAAGCCCAGGAAAGACTGCACCTCCTTCTTGTTTGTGGGCGTCGGCCAAGCTGTGACCCCATTTACCTTGATAGGATCCATCTCCACTTGACCCTCCGAGATAATCAGGCTGAGGTACTTGATCTTGGTCCTTTCAAACTCGCATTTGTCCTGACAAAGGTAGAGTTTGTACTGTTGAAGTCGCTCTAGGACGAGGCGCGTGATGCAACAGTGCTCTTCAACTGTGCGAGTGAAGATGAGGATGTCGTTGAGATAGATGCAGACAATGCCTTCGAGGATGAGGTCGTGGAAGATGTCGTTCATCATGGTCTGAAAGGTGGCAGGGCTATTAGTAAGGCCAAAGAACATGACAAGCGGTTCAAAAAGACCATGGTTGGTATGAAAGGCTGCCTTCCACTCATCTCCCTCCTTTATCCTCACATTATTATAGCCCCAATGGACATTGAGCTTGGTGAAGTATCGGGCTCCATGGAGCTGGTTCACGAGTTCGGAGATGAGGGGTAGTGGGTAGCGATTTTTGACCGTGATGTTGTTGAGCCTTCTGTAGTCTTGAACTGGTCGAAGTGAGCCATCCTTCTTCTTGACAAAGAAAAAGGGAGAGGCCATGGGTGACTTCGATGGTCGAATACGTCCAGAGGCCAGGTGCTCGTCGATGAACTGGTCAAGCTGCCATTGTTCTTCTGCAGAGAGAGGATAGACCTTGCAGGATGACGGGGTTGCGCCGGGGGTGAGTTCGATCACGTGATCCCATGGCTTGCACGCAGGAAGAGAGTCGAATGACTCCTTGGAGAACACGTCTTCAAACTCATGGAGATGAGGGAGTAAGGAGTTAGTAGAGGATTTAGCAGTGTTGTTTTTGTGGAAGGCCTCGGCGAGGCATTGGGATATGTTCAATGTGGCACACACCTCATGCGATGAGCGAATCACAGTGTAGAAGATCCAATCACCCTCCTCCACTTCCTCTGGGTCCTCATCATCATCATCTGAGTCCGGCATTAGATCAGGAACCCCTTCCAATTCCACTTCAGGTATAGGCAGGGGTCCAGCACGACACTTCTGAGTACATTGTATTGCTGCCTTCTGTCCACGATGTTCTTGCCTGGCTTCTGTGAAACACGTCCGACAGCAGGATGGACATCGGCTCATGGTAACCTCCCCAGTATGCCAGTCGACCTCTGGGTTATGGTCTCGAAGCCATGGATATCCCAAAATCACCTTTTGCTTTCCTAATTGAGTGACAGCCAAAAGGGCACGCTCACTATGATCTTTGTAATGGAGAACCAGGTCTGCAACCTCTTGGATGGCACCAGCTTCATTTGGGGATCCATCCACATTATATACAGGTATCAGACGTGAGAGTGAGCGAGTATTTAGGCGATGTTGTTGTACCAGATGGGAATCAATGAAGAGACCAGTCGCACCAGAGTCCAGGAGCACAGAGACACCGAGTATCTGTCCAGTGTCAGTCGTCTGCAGTTCGATGGCTAGGTTCAAGGAATGTGCAGAGGGAGTGGATGCCACAATATACTTGCGTAATAGTTTACGCTCCCATGATTTAATTTTGGGACGTGGAGTAGAAGGAGAGATGGGGAGAGCAGGTACATCTTTAGCCAACTTCGAAGGGTCAGAGAGGGGAGCAGTCACAGAAATGGATTCATTCTCCGGGGATTCAACTGACAAGACTTCAAAGCAGTTATGGACAGGCAGTGAGGGCGTACAATTCACTTGCTGCAAATAGGAAAATCCTGCTCCTCTACAACTTCCAACTTAATCTCCTCTGCAACTTGATCCTTTGCTTCCTCAACATCTACAAGCGCCAACAAATCTTGCAGGAGTTTGTCTCGTCCCTCGGGGGTGAGCATGCGGATATCCTGACGATGGGGACACGCTCCAGCCCTGTGTCCAGGTTCCCCACAATGGTAGCAGAGATCCAACTTACGTGCACGGCTGCGGGCTGCATCAACATCCATTGGTACTGGGACATTGACGGCTGGTGTGGGAGTTTGACGAACAGGAATGGGGTTAGGGCGGGGGAGGCTTCGATTGAAGGTGTAGGGCGTATGAGTGGTAGTTGGAGCATGGAATGCAGTATTAAACACCGCATTTGTGAGTCGGTTCTCGTCACAGAGTGAAGCAGCTTCATACCAAGCAAGGATATCATCGTCCGCTGGGCGCCCTTCCAACATCTGTGCAATCTGGTCCTGAATTTCTTGGTTGAGCCCCCATCGGAACTTCACCACCACTGGTAACCCACTCCCATATCCTGCCATGTCCACCAAATCCTTGAACTCATCAATATAGTCATCCATGGATCGACATCCCTGGTGGTAAGCGGATGACTCAAGTCATGTCACTGCTCGGTGGTGTTCATTGAGGGGGCAGAAGTGGCATACGAACTCAGCTCGAAAGTCACCCCAAGTGGAGAAAGGTAGAGAACCAAGTTCTTTAGTCTGACGTATGATACGGTCCACATAGAGATAGGCGCGTTCAGATTTCATGTATGTGAAGGCCCAATAAATTTTTGCAGCCTCATCAACGAATTGATGCAACTGGAGACTAATGTATAACTCACAGGAATTAAGGAATGCAGGTCCCTGCGCACGTGCACCATTAAATCCAGCAGGGGGGGGACGGTTTGATCTGGGCACATTCCTTAGTGGACGTGTTTGGCAAAATGTCATTGTTGGGTGCGCTTGGAGTCGTAAAGGGGGAACTATTGGTCATAGGTGTTAGGGTGACACCCACTATCTGCTAGCTAAGACCGTGCGGGTTCTCTCTACAAGAAGGGGGCGGGATCTGCGCGCATGATGGGGAATTGATGGTTTTGATGTGAGGGGTTATTAATAGGTGAGTTTGTTGAGATAGGCCTTTCACACCGAAAACGTAGGTGGAATACCTAAGAGAACACAACTGGGGTCCCCTAGGCATATATTTAGGGTTTATATACTATGTTACATATATTGTACATTGTTGTTACCGACGCGCGCGTACAGGCACATACATAGTGATGCGTGCAAAATAATATTCTCACGCTATCAAAGTGTAGCATCATTTGGCATCATTTGGTGTAATGTAGTGTAATTCGACATAATAAAATGAAAATGAAATTTTATTAGGTAATGGGGCTGTTTCCTAACATTACCCCCCTTTTATGCCTCGACTTCCAGGCAAGAAAATATTATGTTTGTCCCCTCTGTGAAATTTTGGTAAGGCCGGAATTTCATCCCCTCATACACCATTCTCGCAATGCGATGCGGAGCATTCAGATTATGTTTAAAGAATTGGGCGATCATGTTATGCGCTCGCTTACAATTCTCTTCGGGTTCCCACAAATTATTTTCGTTGGTATAGTTTTTCCACTTTATTAAGAACTCCAATTTGTTCCGTCGAAGACGTGAGTCTAGAATTTCTTCAACTATGTATTCTGGAGCACCTTCTACTATTATCGGAGGTTGCGGAGTAGTTTGTTGGCCAGGAATAGTGGGCGGACGGTAAGGGCGTAAGCAGGATACGTTAATCTTGGGATCAATCTTAAATGATTGGGGTAATTTTAGCACTACCGCATTAGGCGAGATCACTTTAGAGATCGCATATGGGCCAACTTGTTTCTCCGTAAGTTTCTTCGAAGGTCGTGGAATATTCAGGTCCTTGGTACTTAGCCATACCAAGTCACCAACTTTGTACTCTGGAGCACGTGCTCGAGTACGATCCACATGTCGCATCATGTCATCACGTGCTTTCTTCAATGCCGCCTCTGCTTCCTCTTGTACCCTTTGCATCTTAGATACAAAATCTTCTACCGACTGTACTTTGACTTCCCTTCTGGGTTCTACTCCCATGCGAGGATGATATCCATAATTCGCAAAAAAGGGTGTCATATGAGTAGCCGAATGGAATTTATTATTGTGGGAAAATTCGGCAATTGCCAACCATTTGGGCCAGTCGGTTTGTCGGTAGTTGACAAACATACGTAGGTACTGCTCCAACTCCTGATTCATTCTCTCTGTCTGCCCATCAGTCTGTGGGTGATATGCTGTAGATAATTTAGTTTGAATTCCTAATATGTTGTTTAGTTCTCGCATAAACGCGGAAGCAAATTGTGGTCCGCGATCGGAGATAACGGTATCGGGTAACCCATGTAACCGCCATACCTGATTTAGATAGAGGCGCGCCAAGCCCAATGATGAGGTTTCTGTAGTAGTAGGAATAATATGGACCTCCTTTGTAAAGTGGTCGCATACTACGAATATTGCATCGTACCCTTGAGCCTCAGGTAATCCGGTAATAAAATCCACAGATATATCTCGCCATGGCACTTTAGGTATAGGGTTCAGCATTAATTTTCCTGCAGGTTTCTCTGGAAATTTCTTCCCCCTCATGCATGTATCACATCCATCCACATACCCCAACACATACTTCGAAATTCCAGGCCGCCAATAATTTCTCATTACTAATTCCAACATCTTCCATCTTCCTGGGTGTCCGGCAATCGGCGTATTGTGATGTAACCGGACAATCTCCCTTTGCAAATCCTGATCCTTCGGTACATACACTTTTCCTCAGAACAACACCAACCCTTGTTCCTCAGCCCATTCATCTCCTTTGATATTACCTTTCTTCTCTCCCTTCAGAGCTTTCACGGCTTCCACTACTTCATTGTCCATTTCCGAGCATTGTCTAATTTTAGACAACATTTCTGTTTCCAAGCTATCTATTAATAGATGCCCTTGATGCATAGTGCAAATGCGAAAGTATTCGGGTTTGAGTAAGGTAACATTTTTATTGTCCTCCTCCACCCCCCTTTTATGATCAATACGTCTGGATAAGGCATCTGCTTTCCTCATTAAGCTTCCCACTTTATGGACCAAGTGAAAGTTGAAATGCAATAGGAATAGTGCCCAATGCGCTTGCCGGCGATTAAGCTTTTTAGCGGACATGAAGTATTGCAGATTTTGATGATCCATCCAGATCTCAATCTGATGGGTACATCCCTCCAAATAATGCCTCCACGCCTCCAATGCTCGTATTATCCCCAACATCTCTTTGTCATGCACATCATAATTCCTCTCCACATCATTCAACCCTTTTGACAAGTATGCACAAGGATGCCATTTGTCATCTTCGCACAGCATTGATAATACTGCTCCAGTAGCAAAATCGGATGCATCAGATTCCACTTGCAAAGGGCGTGTGAAATCTACTGGGGCTAATATTGGTCCCTCCACAAACTTCCTCTTCAACTCCTCAAACACTGTCTGCTGCTGCTCTCCCCACCTCCACACTACTCCCTTTCATGTAAGGTTATGTAAGGGTGCGGCAATTTTAGAAAAATTGTGCACAAAGTGACGATAATAATTTGCAAGTCCCAAGAAGGCTTGAACCTCCTTGACATGGGTGGGCACAGGCCAATCTGTGATCACCTGTACCTTGATCGGATCCATTTTGATCCTGTCAGGGCCGATCAATAATCCTAGGAACTCGATCTCGCTTGCCCCAAACACACACTTCTCTGGTTTCAAAAATAGATCATTCTCCACCAACCTCCATAACACCTCCTGCACTATTGCCTCATGATTTTCTTCATCCTCCATGAATATCAGAATGTTGTCAATAAATATTATTACCACACCTTTGTCTATTACATCCTTGAAAATGTCGTTCATCATATTTTGAAAGGTCGGGGGACTATTAGTCATCCCAAAAAACATGACAAGCGGCTCGAAGGATCCTCGACGCGTGGCAAATGCAGCCTTCCACTCATCTCCTTTCTTTATTTGTACATTGTTGTATCCCCATCATAAATCCAATTTTGTAAAGACCTTGGCTTTTCCCACCTTATCAATTATTTCTGAGATCAACGGCAGGGGGTACGTGTTCTTCACTGTCCACTCATTCAGATACCTATAATCGGTACACATCCTCTTCCTTTGGTCTTTTTTGGGCACAAAGAATATTGGTGATGTCTGCGGTGATTTTGAAGGTCGTATGTATCCTTTGCGCAATTGCTCCTTCAGGAATGCATCCACTTCTTCTTGTTCCATTGGAGATAACGGATATACCTTCGACTTCTTCAGCACAAACCCTGGCTTCATCTCAATCGCATGATCCCATGGCTTCCACACCGGCATTTGCTCAGACTCCTTCTTTTGGAACACTGACAAATGTTTATGATACACTTTTGGCACCCATTCCTCCACTGGCTTCTCCACCTTCACGATATTCTTGTCCCACGACTGTCCTCCACGAACTGCTCTAAAGGTTTGCTTCTGCTCTTCTTTCTCGATCATGATCGGAACTTCCCCATTTGGCATTTCCTCATCCTCCACTTCCTCCATCATAACAGAATACTTCCTCGGACGTTCTTTCTCTTTCTTTTTCCTTTTTTCCTTCTTCATCTTCCTCCCATACACATTACATTCCTTAGGACAATGAGTCATTTGTACTTTCCCAGTTTTCCAATCAATTTCGGGATTATGCTTCTGTAACCACGGACATCCTATTATTAGATTGGTTTTCCCAAGATTGCACACTTCAAATATGGCTTGCTCCTGATGCTCCTGATACTTTAGTACCATAGTCACCTCCTCCTTGATAGTTCCTCCATGATTGACTGTTCCGTCAATATTGTACACCATTATAGGTTGCACCAGCTTGCATGTGTTAATACCGTTTCCGGTAATTAAGGATCGATTAATAAATAATCCTGTAGCACCACTGTCAAGCAATGCTTCCACATCAATAGCTGCATGCGTGTCCACTGTCTTCAGTCCCACAGTCAAGGTGATTTCGGGTTCTATTCGCACAGAGTGAATAAAGAATTTAGGGGTTTTTGGAAATGACATGTGACAATTTTCTTTGTTGCATGATTCGCAACAGTTGTACTCCTCCTCAATTTCCTTTTCTGATTTACTCTGGGTTTCCTCGGATACTAATACATTGTAACGATTCTGGGTCACCAATGGGGAAACCTTCACTGGGACTCTTCCACAAAATTCTCCTGCTTGCCTTCCTCCTGCTTCACTTCCTCGATTGTAGCTCCCCTGATCTTTCTCTTCTGCTTGCAATACTTAGAAATGTGTCCTAACTGCCCACAGTTAAAACATTTAAGTGGGGCTCGTCTCCCCACTTGATCAACCTCCATTGCCTCTGCTGGTGCTGCTGACTCCGTAACTATAGGTGTCACTGCCATGGCCGGTGGCTGTGCCCTTGGAGCTTGCGCCTGAGGCGCCTTTCCTTTCTCAGACTTTCCTCCTGATGACTTTCCAAATTTACTACTTCTGTACATCAACTTTGACTCCACCTGTTCCTGCCGATATTGCTGGTCAAGGCGCATTGCCCAATTATACCACTCATCCAACTTCTCTGGCATAGAAGGTAGTCAGTAGATAGACTTGAATAAAGAGGGATTTAATCCTGCTTTCAAAAACTCTACCAACGTGGCTTCTCCCATGTCCGTTTGCGAAGCTTCTGCTTTGAACTGCAAAATAAATTCATCCGCCGTTAAGGAACCTTGGCACATGGTCTTTAATTTAGCATTGGCTGTCGCCTTTGGATTAGGGTCTCCAAACTGTGCCTCCAATCTCTCCAGAAATTCCTTGAAGGTTGCAAATGGTTTATTTCCCGCGGCAATTTGATTAATAGCCTCATTTCTCCAGAACTGTGCTTTCCCCCCCTGAATGTATGAGAGAGCAAACATAATCCTAGACTCAGCTGTACAAAACTCAGGCTTCCTCCCATGGATGTACAATACTATAGAGCTGATGAAGGATTTTGTATTCTCCATGGTACTGTCAAAGATTTGCGGGGGTGCGTACTTAGGTAAGCGCGCTTTTCCATTTCCGGATTTCTCCACTGTCTCATCCTCCTGCGATATCCACTCCACCATCTCCTCCATCTCATCATCTCTTTCTCCTGTCGTCTCTGGCTGTACTTCCACTTGTCTGGGCTGTGATGCTGCCAATACTGACACTAATTGCGATATTTGCACTGTGAGCGCATCAATTTTTGCCTCTAGTGCTGGTATGGGAACAGGATTAGGACCGGGATTAGAAGTTGAAGGTTCGGACATAATTGTAGAATCTGTGATGAATCACTTCTTCAACAAATTCAAAAATTTTCTTCGAGACCTCTCCAAACGTCTATGGGTCACGTGATAAGGTTCGTCGAGGTTCGTCAATGGTTCATCGTTCGTCGGGCGCCTATTTTGACACTTCGGATCAACAACCCTTCCAACAGTGCCTGATCTCGGAGATATCACTGAATTCGGCTTGTAACTAAAATAGTTGTCCGAATAGAGTAATGTAAATCATAACTAAACCAGATCCGAATCTGATCAGTTGTCTGGTTGCAGCTGTCCTAATGACGAGTGCTGCCTCTCAATCACTGGCAGTCGCAATGTAAGGTGAGGCCTGGCGTCGGCTTACAAAAGAAAAGGTAGATTACGTATATACAAGTACTTCTGGCTCGTGCCGAAAGGATGAGTAATCGGATGTGGCGCGGTGAAACAATCATGTATGCGCAAGTAAGAGAAGGCGCACTGATATGGGAAGTTGTGTTCTTCTGTTAGGGCGACACCCACTATCTGCTAGCTAAGACCGTGCGGGTTCTCTCTACAAGAAGGGGGCAGGATCCGTGCACGTGATGGGGAATTGATGGTTTTGATGTGAGGGGTTATTAATAGGTGAGTTTGTTGAGATAGGCCTTTCACACCGAAAACGTAGGTGGAATACCTAAGAGAACACAACTGGGGTCCCCTAGGCATATATTTAGGGTTTATATACTATGTTACATATATTGTACATTGTTGTTACCGACGCGCACGTACAGGCGCATACATAGTGATGCGTGCGAAATAATATTCTCACGCTATCAAAGTGTAGCGTCATTTGGCGTCATTTGGTGTAATGTAGTGTAATTCGACATAATAAAATGAAAATGAAATTTTATTAGGTAATGGGGCTGTTTCCTAACAATAGGGTTAGCCTGGAGGGTCCTAACAAAGTTTTCAATCGTAGATTTAAGCGAGTCGATTTGCGCGTGCATTCCGGAAACGTCACTTTCAAGCGCGTCGAAGCGTTCTGATGCGTCCATGTTGCTAGGGAGCGCATTTGGCGAAAATGGCGGCGTAATAAAGGCGAGATTATCTGGAACGGTGTGTAGGGACTCTGTGGAGCTTTGGGAAGCGTCGTCCAGTCCATACCTGCCTATCTTGGGCAGCGCGTTCGCGATTTTCGGGCCTTAGGGGAGAGTTTTCTACTATAAGGGCAACCTAAGCCTCTAGCAAAGGGAAATCCGAAGTTAAAATTATACTACATAATACAGGCATTGGGGACACACCTAGCAAAGGGAAATCCGAAGAGAAAACTCTAAGGATCCCCTTGCTGATGCCCAGTATATGTGAAGACGACAAAAATCAAATATAACCTAAGAATAGAAAAAGGCAGAGATAGGCGGATCAAGGCCGCCGAATGACATCATACCAAGGGGTATGTGTCGGAAGGGGTACTCCGCCTCTAAATATAAAAGTGTCAACATGTACAAACATGATAGCAAGAGAAAATTAGTAATAAAATCCGGAAAAATCATAGAAAATGAAGAATAGAAGGAAATGAGGTGGGGAAAAATATAGGACAAACATAAAAAATAGGAAAAACACACAGGGCACCCCCCTAGTCCCCTTACAGCCTCTAGCAAAGGGAAATCCGAAGTTAAAATTATGCTACATAATACAGGGATTGGGGGCGCACCTAGCAAAGGGAAATCCGAAGAGAAAACTCTAAAGATCCCTTTGCCAGTGCCCAGTATATGTGAAAACTGCAAAAATCAAATAATAACTAAAAATAGAAAAAGGCAGAGATAGGCTGATCAAGGCCGCCGCATGACGTAATACCAAGGGGTAGATGTCGGAAGGGTACTCCGTCTCTAAATATAAAACTGTCAACATGCACAAATGTGATAGAAAGAGAAATTAGTAATAAAATAAGGGAAAAATCATAGAAAATGAAGAATAGAAGGAAACGAGGCGAGAAAAAATATAGGACGAATGTAAAAAATAGGAGAAACACGTGGGACACCCTCTAGTCCCCTTACATGTAGCCCAAGTTGTCATTTTGGCAGTAGTTGTAACAGCTTTTGTTGCCGTTGTTGGACATGATGTGGCAGAGGGACGGTGGGCCTCAGGGCTCGACACAAAGGCTGGGAACTCGGCTGTGGGGCTGTGAGTGGAGTTGGCCATGTGTGGCGTCCTTTTTGAGGTCTTTGGGACTGGTTTGGGGCAAGGGAAGGGGTGGTGGTGGTGGTTCTTGACATTGTGGGCATCGTTGATGGGACTGGCAGGGTGGTTCCATTGAGTAGGCGACGTCCTGAAGGGGTAGAAGTAACTAGAAAAGGATCTGAAAGACTTGTCAGATGCACTGGTAGTTGCGAAAGATACAGGGGGCGGCAAAACAGGTCGTTTATGGGGGGGTCTGAGCCGAGCTGGGGTGCGTAGGCAAGGAATGAGGCATGGGTGATGAATAGGGGGTGTTCCTGGGCGTAGACGACGTGTTCCGACGAACGTGTCTGTTCGTCGTTGTGCAACTCAGTCTGCTGGGCTGTAGACCATTCTCATGGGCTGTCAGGTGCATGGGTAGCCTTCTCCGAGGTGGTGGCCGCCGTTTGGGTGTGGACATGGCCCTAGTTGGCATTTCACGGGTGGTTGCAGTTGGGTTTGTCACCGTTGTTGATGGCGACATGGCAGTTGAACGGGGGGGCTCGGGGTGGACAGAAGGGGCCTAGAGAACGAGCTGATAACTGGAATGCTCCTAGATTGTCGTTGATGACAGGGGGGCTTCATTGGTGACACGGCATGTGCGGTCATGCAGGTTCCAATGAAACAGCTCGTTTACAGGCTGTCAGGGGCACACTGAGGTTGGGGACAGGGACATCGGGGCTACTGGAAATGAGCAAGGGTGTGTGGGGATAGATGGTGATGTAGGCGGCGAACGGTGAGCACAGGGGAGAGCTGGGGGCAACAGGGTGGAAATGGGGGCATAGGTAGGGCTGTGCACTGTGCCATACACTGATGGTTACACGGTGCCGTCTGACGGTTACGGTACCCATACCGTCAGGACCTTGAGACTTGCCTTGACAGTATGGTGTACAGTACGGATTTATGCCGTATTGACCATCAAAAGACGGCCATTACGGCCATGCATACGGTTATACGGCGCTTTCTATAAGCACTCAGCCAAAAATAGAAATGCTGACAAATTTATTTAGGTTTCGATCACACAATGACCAAACAGTCAATGAAGATAAGCCCAACAACAACAACAACGGCGAGCTCGCCTTGTCAGTAAGACAACGACGATGACGATGCAGGGCTACCACCACCACCGAATGAACAAATGGTGGGAATACGACCACCTCGGGTAAGTGTTTTTTATGTCTCCTCTCTCATTTTCTTCATTCAACTAACTTCTATTGTTATTATCTACAGGTTTTATCTAACAACAACACTACAATGACAACCAACGCACCTCCACCTGCTGGCTGAGGACTGCCTCGTCATTTGGGCGTAGGAGACTGCAGAAGGGCATGAAGATGAAGGATGCCGACGACTAAATCACGACAACAACAACAAAGAGGACGATGATGACGGGAATGACAGGGATGAGCACGACAACAACCCAGACCCAGCACCCGTCCCCACCGCTGCGAGCTACTGCTCGCAGGGTGGACTACTTTTGCTGTGGATTATGACCACGGCGACGCAAGCAAAAGGAAACTGAACAATGACCAGGGGATGACCAGGGATGACCAGGGTGGCAGGGCCAGAATGAGCGGCGCAATGGACCCCACGATGGCGGGGATGGGACAGAGACAGAGAGAGTACCCGACAACGACGGAGACGGCAGGTAAACACAACAATGAGGAGGACGGGGAGGATGAGGATGAGAACCACCACCACCACCACCACAGCACCCCCAACCACCGCCACGGGCAACTGCTTGCGGGGTGGAAACGGGGAGCAACAGGGAGGGGGGATGGACGGCTACCAGACAGCCAGGGCGAATAACTCGCGTTTTTCGCGGGAGCTTTTTTTGTTTTCTGTCATTCATTATTTTTGTAGCCCCTTCCCTTGCTGCGTGCGAGGGCGGTTAGTTGTACTTATCTCAATAAGAACATTTGTATCATCCCTCACACTATCTGAATAAAAATTCCAATGTATAAAACACTCTGGACCATTGCAAACAACAAACTCCTGTCGCTGCATAGTACTGGAATGTTATATTCAATTTTGTGTATTATTATATTTCCGTCAACTGTAATATGGCCGTATTGGTACCCGTACCATACCGTCAGAGGTTATGGGTGTTAGATATACAGACGGTGTATGGTCTACCATATCCGTCAAACTACCGTGTGTTGTATGGCCGTGGCCGTAATACGGACGGTGCGCAGCCCTAGGCGTAGGCAGTGAACCGGGGGTGTCGAAAGGTGTCGACGGCATCATTAATGATGTGGTGGTGTTGTCAGACGTGGGTGGTGTCAAAACAGCACTTATCCGGGGTGCAAGTGGCCTGGGTTATGTTCAGTGGCATGGGTTAGGAGAAGAAACGAGCATTGAACGATGCCATGCAACGCCGAATGAGTCGAGTGGGAAAATTCCAGAGTCGATGGGAGAGGTGCCGAGAATTAGTCAAGGGGAGGGAGAGAGCAAGCGAGTAGTGGGTATAGTCCAGCGTTGTCAAGGTCCATTGTTGGTGAAAAAAATTCGGTCATTTTTGGAAGTCTCAGGGCCGGTTTCACTTTGGAAAAAGAATGTGTTGTGGGAGATTAGAGAGTGTGGATAGTAAGTTCATTATAAAAAAAAAGTGGAAGGAAGCCGAAGCTTCCAACACTCAGGGACCGAGAAACTATAAGGAACTTAATATATTTCGAGGGGGGAATCTAGAATACAGTACAAGTACTCGAAGTGTAGACTATATACTACTGGAATAACATGTGATAATGGTGGGGCATGTGATAACAGTGATGATGTAAGAGGCACTCTTACATCTATGATCTAAACGAGATTCTCGTTCACAGTGATCCAGGGTTTTTATACCTTCGTAACGCTCGCTGCCTGGCATCCTCGTGCTTGATAACAGGCCTAGGGTATCCCAGCTCTTCCGCAACAGACGCAGGAGGATTATGCAAGTCTGAGGCTAGGGTGTAAGTAAATGAAAGGCAAACTTGCGAAGAACTTCTACCGGTACCGCTCAATTTTCGGAGTTCTGGAACCCAATGTTTGATAAAATCACCTTTGGGATCTGTCTATGTCCTAGTCAGGGAAGGACGCGGACGTGTGAAAATAGTGAATACCTTCTTGCTCTGAGTGTAAGGGTTGAAAATTCTGAAATAGGGACAAGGATCTACTCCTGTGCTTGCACTCCATTGCCAGCCTCCATTGTTCGAAGCAAGGTCGCCATCAATCAATTGTTCCATGAAATACTGACCAGCAGTATATCAGCGGGCACGCACAACGAAAAATCTGGAACGCACCCTTTCCCCGACTTTCCAGTCGATCATCAAGTCCTTCGTAAGGTACATGGCGGTTATCATCCGCATTCGATTATGAACCCAACCCATCTCTTTGATGCACCGCATAGCCGCATCAACAATCGGCACGCCCGTCATGCCTTCCTTCCATTTCCTCAATATTTCGCCATCCTTACAGCCGTTCTCAACATCGTGAAGAGTATCATTGGGCGCTTGATGGTCTTCCCAAACAACGGAGGCGAACTTTTCTTGAAATGGACGTCCCATAGAAACCCTAGGATAACCAGCAAGGATGCAAGTGTAAAAGTCACGCCAGGCAATCTCCTGGACCCATCGTCCAATCCCAGATGTTCCACTCCCATCGACCTTGTTTGATTTATTGATCATTGTTGCTCTGATGCAATGCCGGGCGGATATAACACCTGCAGATAAGTAAACACTTTGGGTTGATGTCAGTCGTATAGAAGGATTCCCCGGGCAGACGCATACCTAAGCCTACTTGTAGTATCTTGATCAGCTCTATCGCGAAACTTATCATAATTCGAGATGCGATTGTCTTCGGCAGACTCTTCAGCACCAGGCGCTAGGGGATTTACGGCACCCAGCTGACTATTCCGTGCCTTCGTGTGTAAGAACTGCTGCAAAATCTTGCAAGGGGAGTATGTGAGATATAAACCAGCGCTGAATGATTGTGACAGTACCTTTTCAGCAACTTTTTCACCAGCAGGCCACACCTCTTGCATTTTCTTGCGGTCTTCGTCGTCCAGCTCAAATCCAGGAATAGAAGCCGGAACACGCGTATCGAAGAGGGAAGCAAATTGACCCGTCTCATGGATGGACACCGAGTTTGCGTGCGGTTTTGGACAGTTTTCCAGGTAGTAAGGTATGTTCTTGTTCAGGGCAGTTAACCAATTTCGCAGATATGGGGAATAGACCTGAAGCGCGTTGTGAATGCCTGAATCTATTCAAAGAAATGTATGTGACTACTCACTGCGTAAGTTTTGTTGGCCTTCCCGACAATAACTCCTGGTTCTATAATGCATTTATTGTGAACAAAAGTAGTGCTTATATCCTTTCCGTGGGCGAGTTCACAGAATTGGATGTCGCGCCGAAGTTCATCAACCTCATATTCGATGTTGGCATATAGGCTTGTGGATCGTAAATTGCATACAAATGACAAAACGTGCGATGGTAATGTACGCCGAGGCGTATGAGCTATGGTGTGGAGAGGAATATGCAGATTGCACAAGGATGTCTGTGGATGAAATGTGAACTACATACGGATTCAGAATACGTCACACTGACCTTGATGATGGCGAGGCTTCGCAACGTAAAATCTATTCTACGAGCAGACCTATCATGGGCGATGTAATCTTGCGGGCTAATGACAAACAGAACGATGAGAGGAATAGCATCCTTCTTGGCTTGCTGTGAGGCCATGAACAAGGCTCTGTTATCAGAAACTACACCGGCTAAGTATTTGATGAATTGCACTGGAGTTGTGAATAAATTGGACGTACTTCGAAGATCGGCCATACGCATCCAATATACGACACAATCGCCCTTGGCGGGCACCTTAGCGCCCTTGTACACGACCTGAAGCAGCGTATGCAAGGGCGGGTTTGTATCTACAGAGGCAGCAGCAGAAGGAGAAGCAACCTTATTGGGTGAAAAGGTAGAATGAGTTGTGCGAGATCGTTTGAACGAAGTTGTGTTAAGACTGGGGGACCTTGGGTGTTTAGACATGGTTGTTGTAAAAAATCTGGAAAGCATGGGCTGTTTTTTATATGACGCGCCTCGATCGTGTGTTACCACGTGACATGGTCTCTCATCTACAGTTCCTCTGCCACTGCTTTTCGCGCTCTCTCCTCCTCTTCTTCCCGTTCTTCTGCTTCTACAACCTCTACATCCAAAGGAAACGTTAATATTGCAGCAATTCCTGTCAATTGATTCAACTCTGAGCTTCCGTTGAGCTGGTGGTCCATCGCAATTGAATGTACAAGCATCTTACGTTGCCCAGATTCGTGCATACTTGAGAAAATGAGCACTTCGCCGCCCCTTTGACGAACGGCTTCCACAACGCCCACATATTTCTTGCGAGTTACAGGGTCGCTTGCCCTAAGATCATGCATGAGATGATTAACTCCCATATATCAGTGATAACAACGCCAACCTCACCGAAAGAGATCATCAGAAATGAGCAAAGTACCAATAGCGCCTCGATCAGCTGCAAGGCATACGTGATCAGGACCGTACCATGCCCGCATCTCGTCACTGCCGAGCATCTTGAAAAATCTGACGGACGCGCTTTGAATCCCAGTTTCAGAAGTAAATGAAGCAGCACATACTTGTCCAGCATAATACCTTCTCGCGCAAACTTGGTCTCTTTCAACTGTGACACAATCTATGGAACGAAGTCAAAGGATTACCCGAACGAGAGATGCCGATTTTGTCGTACCTCTGGACTCTTCAGAATCTCCACCAAACTATGCACATGCGGACTGCTCACGTGTACCTTAAGCACTTTTTCCTTCAATGCCCGTTGCAACACTTTATCTCCCCTTCTTGTTGCCTCTCCGACCATATATTCCAGGACTGCATCTCTTACCCATCCAGGGCTGGCAATTACAATTGCCTTAAGCCCTATACTTCCATACGGAATATGTCTCACGAATGAATCGTATAGCGTCCCATAGAATTTGACTAGTCCTTTCTCGTGCTGCGAAGGACCCGAAGACGCAGATTTACGCGGTATATGGACTGAAATCCGGTTCGCAACTAGCGTCATATGCTGAGAAAGCAGACAAAATGCTGCCGTTCCCTCCCCACAAACCACCGCCCCCAATTCTGCTCCTCTACCCGGTATGATGGCTTCTTCCACTCGGGATAGAGCAACGCTGTCCCATCCATCGGCCTTTTCAATTCGCACGTCCCGATTGGTTTCAACATCTAACGTATGGAAGGCACCCAACTTGACATGAGGATTTTCAGAAGTGACGCGACCGGAGATGTGAAGAGCAGCCGATGTAGATGGTAGTGCAGACGACCCGCTTTGGTCTGCATTACTAGAATCTGATGCGGGGGTTGCTGGAGCGGCAGAAGATGAGAAATCCACTCGGCCCACTTGAAGTGTAAGGTTTAAACGAACACGGTGAGATTCGGTTGATCCGGTTGATGATACAGTCTGAACACGGCTAGGACAACAATATTCAAGAAATGATCTTATAGAATAGATATTTTCTCACCGAATGGCTGGTGCACGGACAGAATCGCCTTCTTGGATCAGATTATACAAATGCCACATATCCTCGTCGTCCTCTGGACGTAATGTGACGTGTCCCTAAAGATATCTATCAGTGATCAAATGGGGGTTGAATATGCTGTAGCAGACCATACAGAACCATGCTTGTCAATATGTCTGCTGATTAGTTTCATGTCGAAGACACTGACATGGACGAGGTTAGAATCTTAGATCGATCATCACTTGTGCTATTTCCTTTTTTGCCCACATTGAGAATTACCTTTTGACTTGATCTATGCTCGAGAGAAATCCTAAAATCACGTCAATTGCAACACGCCTCGTCGAACCGAATGATCCCTGGCATCGTAGCAAACACAATAACACTGACGACAACGATGACGACGACGACGACGAAGCCCTATTCGCAGAACTAGAGGCTGAGATCGAGAATGACAGCAGTTCAGCAATGAGGGAACAAGGTCTAGACGTTTTCAGAAGAGAGTAAGGTGCCTTGCTGGCCAGCCCTTTCACGCCGTACTCTCAGTGTCCAATATAATATGCTGACACGATGTTCCTAACAGGATGGAACGCACGAAGGAAATGAAAGAAAACGAACATGGCAAATACACAGAGATCATGGATGAAAAAGAGGTGATACGAGTGAGTGCGTGAGTTTATAGCGATTTATTCAGTGTTGGGTAGTGGTCACGACTGACATTGGTCATAGAAGAGAACCAAGATGTGTGGTGCATTTTTACCATCCGAACTTCAAGCGGTGCGAGATCATGGACAAGCATCTTGCTGTAGGTTGCTTCCCTGCTCGTATCGTTTATCTTATTACAACTTATACGCAGAAACTTGCACCCAAATATTTCTCTACTCGATTTTTCCGTGTCTTCGTAGAGAACGTACCATGGTTGGTCGAAAAATTGGGTATCAAGGTGCTTCCCTGCGTGATATGCTTTGTAGATGGAGTATCCAAGGACAGGTAATCTTTCGATATTGTGCGTCGATCACATGTTAACCAAATGCAGGATAATTGGATTCGAGGAATTGGGAAATATTGATGGTTTCGAAACCGCTGTGCTCGATCTACGACTCTCTGCATCTGGTCAGTTGGTTTGTTGCAGTCCACGAACCTTACTCATAACGTCCCTGCAGGTATCCTCCAAAAGACAAAAGGTAATAGTCTAGAGATGGTGTATAAGATATCGTCGTCACATCGCGAGGGAGATGGCGAGGTTTTTGATCTCGATGAATAAAGATTTTTTACCTGTCAGTACAATCATCTCATCTCCACTAGCATTCGGTGCCCTCAACCTCAGGCATTGGCCTGATCTGAATGATATGTTCATGGGTAGGCAGCAAGGACGGGATCGATCACTGACCGCTGAACCGCTGCCTGCCTTCCTCTGTGCCTCTGCTTGCCGATGAGTGGTGCGGTTTCTAACAATAATATCGGCAACGCGAAATACACAGGTTGAGATAATGTGCGGGGTTATCGTCTAGGACGATATTATGTCCATGATGCAAGTACATGTCGAAGGGAAACAGACCTTAAAACGAATGGCTAGCCTTCTCCCCACTGTTCTGATAAAATCTCGTGCGATCCCATCTTTACTCCCCTCACCCTACCAAGCCTCTCGTGCATGAGTCCTGCAACCCGTGCATTCCATCCAAAATTTCCGGACTTCTAGCATCGTCAGTTCGCGTATGAAAGTATTCGCAATTACGGGCAGCCATGGATTAGGGACGTCGCACGAATGGGGCGATATTGAGCGAGCGTTGACCGCGCGTGATTTACCACGTGAGGGAGACGAAGAGGTAGAAGGAGCTTTTGCGAAGATGGTGATCTCTGAGCAACTCAGATTATTCGTCAGGACACCACCTTCGCTGACACCATCCACTATTCGTACCAGCTTCATCAAGGATGAGCTTAGACTGAGAACTAATTGGGACTTTGGATATCTCTCATTTAGTATGCTCATTTTAACATACCTTCCTTCCATTTTGATACACTCCTTTACATACTTTCCCTTTATCCTAAGTTTGTCACTCGTTTATCACTCTTTGTTGGAGTCTTTGATAATCCTCCCAACATTGCCTTTGCAATGTATCCCGTATTGTGCTTGCTCAATATGTGAGATATGTGTTCCAAGGTGATCTGGATTGATTGCCACTACTGCTAGGAATACCCTCCAAGTCCAGATCATAATCCTCATCCATATCAGCATCATCCCCAGGATCAAGTAATGTGGATGAAATTATGAAGAGCAGCCAGTGCAAGGGGGATTTTTTATTGTGTTTGGATGCTATACTCAGGTATGAGTATGGCTCAACTCCAAGAACCTGAAGATTGGGTACCCAACCAGAAAGTTGGCACCGAAATGCAAAGGTCCTTCACGATTGAAGAAGCTGCACAAGCTATTGCAGCCCATAATGGTGTACAATATTGATGGAACAGTAAATTGTGGAGGAACTATTAAGGAGGAGGTGGCTATGATACTGAGGTATCAGGGCCATCAGGAATGAGCCATTTTCAACACATAGGTAAGCTACACTGTATCAATGTAAGAGAACCGTTTCTCTTACAACTCGCGTACATGCAATCACGAACTATTACTTACATCAGCTACATGATCACATGACTATCACATGCAAGTTCCTTAGATACACAACCCATTTGTCATAGTAGAGTAATCTTCCTTGAATCGATACCACATTCCTCACAGCTTGGTCCCTTGAGTGTTGGGAGAGCACTCTCCCTTCCACTTTTTTTTTGTGATGAGCGTAATTCACCTAAAAAGAAGCGACATCAATACCGACACCTTATCCCATGTTATCTCCCATGTTACCCCTGGTGTTATCTCTGTGTTACCCATGACTTCTGTTTAAATGCACGCCACACCACACCACGCCATGCCCACCACCTCTTCAAATCACCAGAAAAACTACATCACTAGCGAGCTCTGCATCATTGTCTCTCACGCATATAGTCACCTTAGATTTAATATATATACGACACCCTTTCGCTTCACATTTTTCATGACAGGTCATTACCCAATTCTTGCCTGCCCCCACACCCTCGCAAC
This sequence comes from Tricholoma matsutake, assembly GCA_026075535.2. NCBI lineage: Eukaryota > Fungi > Basidiomycota > Agaricomycetes > Agaricales > Tricholomataceae > Tricholoma > Tricholoma matsutake. The sequence goes on along the minus strand of AP026543.1, from coordinate 5,142,001 downwards.
CTGTAGTAAAGCGGAGGGGGTAGACTTATATCACACACCACAAGAACACGATTAACATATATTTTGCTGTGTGTAAAAAAGTCCCTCATTGTAATTAAAACCGGCCCTTATAAAGGGACCGGTGGCTTGCGCAAACACTAAGTAAATATATGTAAATACTGGGCATCAACCCGGATCACTACATTCTCCCCTTCTGGCTTGGACCCATGGTCCAAGCCAAAATCCAAAAAGAAACAAGACATGTACAAGAAAGTTCCAAGGAGATTGATTGTCGTCTTCACCATGATGGCGGGAAGGAAACTAAGTCCCAAGGTGACAGGGCGATGGAAATCCATTCCGCGTCCGAGTGGGGTGGAGACGAGAGTCGTGCAAGAAGTTATTTTGCCTCCTCACCATGTAGGGAGGAGGTGGAAGGCAAGGGTTCCGTACCAACAGGGTCATCAAGATCCATCCCGCCTCCGAGTGGAGTGGAGAGAATAGTGGGGGTCAGAGGAGCCATGGTTTGGGAGACAGGGGTCAGAGGAACAGGGGAAGGCCCGGGCGACTGTTCTCCTCCGAGGGGAGCAGTCATGGAGCCCGCCTCTTCATCAGTCTCTGACACCGAGTCAGTCTCCTCGGTGTCATATCCCTTTTTGTTCTGTCGACTTCGGGTGACCCATGCATTGGGGAAGCTAGACTGGATTGCTCCAGACTTGTTTGGAGCGATGCTCGCGGCAGCAGCACGTTGTCTCCTTCGCTCATTCTTGGCACGGTTCTTATTGGCCTTGGTTCAACCTGGGGGACCCACATAGGTCCATCCCCCATCAGAGTCCCTTGAACCAGCTCGGGGACTCCAGGGATTGGATTGGACTCAACTGCAATGATGGGCTGAGTAGGAATGGGATTGGTGGATGGGGGAACGACAGCAGAGGGAACTGTCATTGTGGGTGCATTGATATTCAACCGTGCCTGAGGCAAGTCAGGATGAATGGAGAGGGATCAAAAGCCAGATGGGCCTGCTGGTGGGGAGATCACCGAGGTCAGAGCAGCAGGGGGAGGTGGAGTAGGAGACACGGGACGTCAAGGTGCAACGTGCATGGATGCTGACAACCCTGGGTGGCCGCCCAGGGGAAATGCAAGGTCGAGTGCATCGGGGTCTCGTTTCTGCTTGGGAGGCAGGGGCTGAGTTAAACACCTGCTCCCTGGTGGGGCAATCCACCACTGGGGTTCCATCATCAAAGGGGCATTGTAGGCGTCGGGGGCGGGTAACTGCTTCAAACATTGGAGAACATCTGAAGCCGGAGCCGAGTCTTCTTCATGTTGCGACTCTGCCACCCCGGTGACCCATCCTAACCCATAATGATAAGCTTCTCTGATCTCATGGTCAGAGACTCCCAGAAGAGCAAGATGGTGAACCACATCCTCAATGGTGATGTTGGGAGAAATGTTCAACATAAACTGTCGATCACGCCGAATGCTCATAGATATGTGTAGCTCCTGGCAGGTCCTTCGGTATAACCCAGGGGTACAGAACACTTCTGCCAGGAGTAATTGTAATAGTTGTTTTTGCTTCTGGGGAATCCCAGAAGGAATTTGTTGCCTCATGAGGAGCATTCCTCGAACATGAGGGAGGCTAACTCGCAAGTGATCCAGTATCAACCCGGGGGCATTCCGGAATTGAAATAGTTGGCAATGCATAAACCATGCCCAGGACTCTGGTGAGTTGTTGACCGGAGGCTGAGGCATCTGGTCAGGGTCCTGGAGTCGGCAGATTCCCTTAGCTGACTGGCGCTCCACGGGCAACCACTTGGGAAGTCTCCAGGTCGCAATCACGTGGCTCATGAGCGACGTGTGAGCCGCAGGGGTGGTTAGACTGGCCATGCATACGTACGACTGGGCCTGTCGAAGGTCCAGTTCATTTCCTTCTCATTGGGCAGCCACCGCCCAGCGATCGAACTCCGCCTCACTTCAGGGTAGTTCTGGGGCCGTAGACGGGGGTTCCCTAGGAGTGGGTACCCAGTTGGCAGACTGGGGATGGGAGAGGGATGGGACCTGGAGGTGATGTTTTGGAGAGGCAGGCAGAAGTGGCGGGTAGTGGATGCGAAAGCCATCCACATCCATAGCATCGATGGGGGTTTGAGGAGGATGGGAAGGACCAGTGGGCAGAGCAGCAGGCATTGAAGCAGCACCTGCATAGTTGGATCGAACGAGGGGCCCAGCGACTGGGGAAGGCTCACGAGCGTGGGATCTCTTAGTGGGCTGGTCTTCTCGCCATCGGTCCACCTGATCCTTGAGGCTGTGAATCCTAGCCTTGAGGTCGGCGATCTCATCGTCGTAGCTGTTGTACATCCACTCAGCGGTGTATCTGACTTCTGCCATGAGGTCTCAGTCTTGTCGATCCCGAGCCTCGAAGTAGTCCCTGTCCTGTTTGAATTTGTGCTGGTACACATGCATTGCATAGGCCTTGCATACTTCGCATCCTACCCGGTGAACTATGACACCCAGGTGACTATTGTACCTCCACTCCTCCCTAGGGGGGGCGGTCCTCATTTCTCATCTCTGATCAACTCTTGCGTGCTCAACAGAGCCGCCAGTGGATGGAGACTGTCTTCTCCTATCCTCTCTCCTCGAGCCTTGCAGTTTGAATTCTCTCCTCACTTCCTCCTCGAGCCTTGCGGTTCGAGGTCCCTCCTTCCTTGCGGTTCGAGGTCCCTCCTTCCTTGCGGTTCGAGGTCCCTCCTTCCTTGCGGTTCGAGGTCCCTCCTTCCTTGCGGTTCGAGGTCCCTCCTTCCTTGCGGTTCGAGGTCCCTCCTTCCTTGCGGTTCGAGGTCCCTCCTTCCTTGCGGTTCGAGGTCCCTCCTTCCTTGCGGTTCGAGGTCCCTCCTTCCTTGCGGTTCGAGGTCCCTCCTTCCTTGCGGTTCGAGGTCCCTCCTTCCTTGCGGTTCGAGGTCCCTCCTTCCTTGCGGTTCGAGGTCCCTCCTTCCTTGCGGTTCGAGGTCCCTCCTTCCTTGCGGTTCGAGGTCCCTCCTTCCTTGCGGTTCGAGGTCCCTCCTTCCTTGCGGTTCGAGGTCCCTCCTTCCTTGCGGTTCGAGGTCCCTCCTTCCTTGCGGTTCGAGGTCCCTCCTTCCTTGCGGTTCGAGGTCCCTCCTTCCTTGCGGTTCGAGGTCCCTCCTTCCTTGCGGTTCGAGGTCCCTCCTTCCTTGCGGTTCGAGGTCCCTCCTTCCTTGCGGTTCGAGGTCCCTCCTTCCTTGCGGTTCGAGGTCCCTCCTTCCTTGCGGTTCGAGGTCCCTCCTTCCTTGCGGTTCGAGGTCCCTCCTTCCTTGCGGTTCGAGGTCCCTCCTTCCTTGCGGTTCGAGGTCCCTCCTTCCTTGCGGTTCGAGGTCCCTCCTTCCTTGCGGTTCGAGGTCCCTCCTTCCTTGCGGTTCGAGGTCCCTCCTTCCTTGCGGTTCGAGGTCCCTCCTTCCTTGCGGTTCGAGGTCCCTTCTTCCTTGCGGTTCGAGGTCCCTCCTTCCTTGCGGTTCGAGGTCCCTTCTTCCTTGCGGTTCGAGGTCCCTACTTCCTTGCGGTTCGAGGTCCCTCCTTCCTTGCGGTTCGAGGTCCCTCCTTCCTTGCCTTTCCTCCCTCCTATCCCTCCCCCTTTGAGGCATGTCGGCCTCACAAAAACAGTGAAAAGTTGGCGAGCCATCCATTGAGTAGTCATCGGACTGGCCATCCATGATGAATGGTTGGACTTGAAGAAAGAAAAGAAAAAAAAATTGATTCAACTCCACCGGTCAACTGTACAGTACCCCACACCTCAGGAAAAACATGACCATCACACCTGAAGAGTTCAAATCTTCCCACCGTTGTGGAAGATGCCAGGCCCACAGCCGCCTGGCCTTCTTGACCAAGTCGAGAAGTTCTATCGCCCTTTGCATGCTGGTGCATGCTTGGGCAGATCCATCCATTCCTTGGCACCCACAAGGGCCAAGTAAGCGTCCAGGGCAGCCAACTCATTGCACACAGCCAGCGGTTCCCAAGTGGACTCACCCACGCTCCACTTCACTTCCAATTCCAATGCACGACCCTTCCAACGATGGGACGCGATCTCCTCAACCCACCATTCAGCATCGTCAGGGGTGCCGAAGTTGTAAGGATCCAGGTGCCTTCTGTTGGGAAACAGGGCATCATCATTCTCATAATGGGGACATAGCAGGTTCACATGGAATCTGCCATGTATCTGCCAACTCTGGAGCTCAGAAGGTAAGTCCAGATCATAATTGGAAGTATCTGGGTAGCTTCGCAGGACCTCATATGGTCCTATGAACTTGGGAAGGAGCTTACTGGCCCTCCCCTTGGGCAATGTCAGGTTCTTGGTAGAAAGGTATACTTTCTCTCCTGGTCTGATGTCGGGCTCCTTTCCACGCTGTTTGTTGGCATAGAACCATTGGAACACGCGCTCAGCGATAATATTGTCGTGAGCAATCGCCATGTTGCATAACACATCCATGGTGAAGGTCCATACTCCGGGTGGCACTTGCTCTGGAGTAGGTATTTCTCACATCATGCAAGGAAGATACCCATAGGTTACCTCAAACAGAGCCATCCCAGTAGCCCGATTGATGGTGGAGTTGATAGCAAACTCTACCAATGCCAGGAATTTGACCCAGTCTTTCTGGTTGGAAGCCACGAAAGACCTAAGATCTGAGCAATGGATCGATTGGCTCGCTCAGTAGCACCATCCATCTGAGGATGGAAGGAGGTGGACATCAGTAACTTTACATTCAAGATACGGTGGACTTTCCGCCACCAGCAGGAGGTGAACTTGGAATCCCGGTCAGAAATGATGGATCCAGGCAACCCGTGCAGCCTAACTATCTCTTTGATGAAAAGAGACGACAACTCAGAGGCAGTGGTGGTGATCGTTATGGGAACCAGGTGCACCATAGATGACAATCGGCATATCACCACCCATAGGTAATTAAACCCTTCCAACTCAGGGAACCGACCAATAAAGTCCATCCCTATGGATTCCCAAGGACAGATTGGGGTGGGCAATGAATGTAACTTACCCGTGGGGGAGCGATACTCCCCCTTGGACCGAACACAGGCCTCACAGGACTTGCAGAACTTATCCACTTTGTATTGGAGGTGAGGCCACCAATACCATCACCTAACATACTCAGAGGTCTTCGCCGGGCCAAAGTGCCCAATGATCGAGTGGGCTTGGTCGATGATACAGCCATGTAAAGTTGTGTCCTTGGAGGGCACTGAGGGAATGCACACTACACGTTCTCATCCTTTGTTCTTCATCCATATTATACCGTTGATCACCTCAAAGTCGGGGTGATCTTCCGGGTTATCCAGGACTTTGCCAAATACCTTGTCCTCCTTATATCCCCGTTGGATGTCCTCATCCATCAGGTCTTGTTCTGACAAGGATACCTTCAAATCCTGGTGTTTGGCCAGTGATTCATATACCATGGGGTCTTCCCCTTGGGGCTCTTTAGGACCTCCCATCCCATCCTTGTCCTGTGCACCGGCGAGCACCACCGCGGCCAGTTCTCAATCCTCAACCCACTCATGCAAGGCTCTCAGGTGCTCTTCTGCTCGACAGACCTGGGCCTTCAATGACTCGATTCCTAATTTCCAAATGATGATCTCTGGGCAAGTCCTCGTGCATAGGATCAAGGCATATGTCGGCGAACACATAATGTTGCACTAGGGGTGCATCTTCCCAGTTATCAAACTGGTAATACCGGGACAGGGCATCCGCAACCTTGTTGAGGTTCCCTTTGACATATCGTATGTCAAAGTTGAAGCGCGAGAGGTACTCCATCCACTGGGACTGACGGGCTGATAATTGACATTGGGTCTGGAAAAACTCCAAGGCCTTGTGATCTGTCACCACGTGAAGTCGCCGACCTATTAGCTTATCTTCCCACTTGAGAAGCACCTCAAGGATTGCAATGGTTTTGTGCTCAAAGGTCCTATAGTTCCTTTGAGCATCTGAGAACTTTTTGGATAGGAATCTGGCCAGTTGACAGCTCTGCCATTCAGGGCCCTGCCCATACATGGCCCCAACCCCGAATACCAAAGCATCACAAATCACCCAGATGGGCTCCTCTGAGCTGGCATCAATGGGTTTTAGAACTGGGGTTGAACAACAGATGTCTTTGATAGTCTGGAAACAGCTATCATGCAGAGGATGCTGATGTGACTGCATACTGTTCTGTGCACGCACTATGGTATTTTTTGCAATTCTACTAACATTCATAAGATGTTCTGATCATCTGGATTCCTCAGAATCACTATGAACTAACGCCAATTGTTCATCCTCCACTGGAGGGGGATCATTCTTGGCGCCATCAAGTTCCTCGCGGGCGGCGTACATCCTCGTGCCCGTATGGGGTTTCAATTGTCCTGGGGTATTGTACTCGGGACACTTCTTATCAGTGGAGTAATGACCTAATCCCCCACACTTGTAGCAGGTGGGAGGCTTGGTTTCCTCATACTTTTTAGTAGGGGCATGATCTCTGGGAGTCCAGTCTCCAGATACGAGTGTCTTCCTATCCTCAGGACGAGGTTCCTTCCTCGCAGAAAACACTTTGCGAGTTCTATTGGGCCTGTCCCTGTTTCTAGGTTGACTGTCTCACCTGGGTGAATTTTGGGTTCATTCGCGAGATTGCTCAGGGGACTGACCCTCCCAAGCGGAGGTGGTCACCTTGGGTTTTGGAACATCCTTACTGGAAGACAGGGCCTCCACCAGGCGCTTATGCTCCTGGTATCTCTTCTTCTTCCTGAATATTTCTTTGGCCTTGCAGGCATAGTACAGGATTGTATCCATGGAACTGGCTTCTGCAGAACAGCATTTGTCAAATATGAAAGACACCATAGTCTGGGGTAACCCAGACAAAAGTTGGGTCTTGAAGGTGAAACGGTCCGGGGCTTGGATCATCCTGGTAGCATATCGCTCCAGTTTATGGTAATAGCTCATGACTCCTTTGACTACATCATATTTCACCTTTGCAAAGTGATCGGCTGCATCATGGGTAGCATTGTTGTGTATAAACCGATCGTATAGACTGGTGATCACATCCTTAAAAGACCACTGGGCCTGGTGGCGGTATACTCTGTCCATGTTGTCCTCAAACCAGGTCAGGGCTACTCCTTCTAGGTACATGCCTGTATACTCGATCCTTTTGGCATCGAGACTGGGACCACTCATTTTGCTCACCTTCAACCATCAAAGGAGAGCATTCAGCCACCATTCGAACACCTCAGTATCCGAGCTCCCACCATAAGTTGGGGGAGTGGGAACACGGGGTCCATTCTTTTGATCTGGGAGCGATTCCACAGTTGTGGACACCTTATTGTCAATCTGCTGATGGAACTTGGCATGCATCGCCTTCAAGTATTTGGAAGGGCGACGGGTGCCTTTATCTTGGTAGGAGTCGAGCTCCCCACCATACCCTCGTCGATGGGAACGGGCATCTGTGTGAGCAGAGGCAGACAGGGTATCTCCTCGATGACTGATGCTTGGGTTGGGTCTCGACCTTGAGTGGGACTGAGAATTAGGGCAAAGGAGGCTATGCTCTTCGACCTTGTCCTCCTCATCACTGGGAGGAGGAGTTTCCTCATCTCTATCGCTATCATCGCTGTCACTGTTGGAAGGGGAGGAGTTTCCTCATCTCTATTGCTATCATCGCTGTCACTGTCGGAAGGGGAGGAGTCACCTCCTCCGCCTTCAATTCCCCTTGGCCCTCTGCGCCCAGGGGTTTCTTCTCTTCTTCCTTGCTCTGGATGAATAGAGCTAGGAGCATGGCCATGCAGGCTTTCCTTGGAAGAGGGGGCCTCTTCATATGGGAATCCCTTGACATCAAAATGTATACCCTGGTCTGGGATATTGGTATGCTGTCCCTCGCGGAGAGCGGAGTCTCTGAATCATTGAAGAGCCACTTTGCTGGCTGTAAGGGGACTAGGGGGGTGCCCTGTGTGTTTTTCCTATTTTTTATGTTCGTCCCATATTTTTCCCCACCTCATTTCCTTCTATTCTTCATTTTCTATGATTTTTCCGGATTTTATTACTAATTTTCCCTTGCTATCATGTTTGTATATGTTGACACTTTTATATTTAGAGGCGGAGTACCCCTTCCGACACATACCCCTTGGTATGATGTCATTTGGCGGCCTTGATCCGCCTATCTCCGCCTTTTTCTATTTTTAGGTTATATTTGATTTTTGTCGTCTTCACATATACTGGGCATCAGCAAGGGGATCCTTAGAGTTTTCTCTTCGGATTTCCCTTTGCTAGGTGCGCCCCCAATCCCTGTATTATGTAGCATAATTTTAACTTCGGATTTCCCATTGCTAGAGGCTTAGGTTGCCCTTATAGTAGAAAACTCTCCCCTAAGGCCCGAAAATCGTGAACGCGCTGCCCAAAATAGGCAGGTACGGACTGGACGACGCTTCCCAAAGCTCCACAGAGTCCCTACACACCGTTCCAGATACTCTCGCCTTTATTGCGCCGCCATTTTCGCCAAACGTGCTCCCTAGCGACATGGACGCATCAGAACGCTTCGACGCGCTTGAAAGCGACGTTTCTGGAATGCGCGCGCAAATTGACTTGCTTAAATCTACGATTGAAAACTTCGTTAGGACCCTCCAGGCTAACCCTATGACTAATAGTTCCCCCTTCACGACTCCAAGCGCACCCAACAACGACGTTTTGCCAAATGCGTCCACTAAGGAACGTGCCCAGATCAAACCGTCCCCCCCCGCCGAATTTAATGGTGCACGTGCGCAGGGACGTGCATTCCTTAATTCCTGTGAGTTATACATTAGTCTCCAGTTGCATCAATTCGTCGATGAGGCTGCAAAAATTTATTGGGCCTTCACATACATGAAATCTGAATGCGCCTATCTCTATGTGGACCGTATCCTACGTCAAACTAAAGAACTCGGTTCTCTACCTTTCTCCACTTGGGGTGACTTTCGAGCTGAGTTCGTACGCCACTTCTGCCCCCTCAATGAACGCCACCGAGCAGTGACACAACTTGAGTCATCCACTTACCACCAGGGACGTCGATCCGTGGACGACTATATCGATGAGTTCAAGGATTTGGTGGACATGGCAGGGTATGGGAGTGGGTTACCAGTAGTGGTGAAGTTCCGACGGGGGCTCAACCGAGAAATTCAGGACCAGATTGCACAGATGTTGGAAGGGCGCCCAGCGGACGATGATATCCTTGCTTGGTATGAAGCTGCTTCACTCTGTGACGAGAACCGACTCACAAATGCGGCGTTTAATGCTGCATTCCGTGCTCCAACTACCACTCATACACCCTACACCTTCAATCGAAGCCTCCCCCGCCCTAACCCCATTCCTGCTCGTCAAACTCCCACACCAGCCGTCAATATCCCAGTACCAATGGATGTTGATGCAGCCCGCAGCCGTGCACGTAAGTTGGATCTCTGCTACCATTGTGGGGAACCTGGACACAGGGCTGGAGCGTGTCCCCATCGTCAGGATATCCGCATGCTCACCCCCGAGGGACGAGATGAACTCCTGCAAGATTTGTTGGCACTTGTAGATGTTGAGGAAGCGAAGGATCAAGTTGCAGAGGAGGTTAAGCTGGAAGTTGTAGAGGAGCAGGATTTTCCTATTCGCAGCGAGTGAATTGTACGCCCTCACTGCCTGTCCATAACCGCTTTGAAGTCTTGTCAGTTGAATCCCTGGAGAATGAATCCATTTCTGTGACTGCTCCCCTCTCTGACCCTTCAAAGTTGGCTAAAGACGTACCTGCTCTCCCCATCTCTCCTTCTACTCCACGTCCCAAAATTAAATCATGGGAGCGTAAACTACCACGCAAGTATATTGTGGCATCCACTCCCTCTGCACATTCCTTAAACCTAGCCATCGAACTGCAGATGACCAACACTGGACAGATACTCGGTGTCTCTGCACTCCTGGACTCTGGTGCGACTGGTCTCTTCATCGATTCCCATCTGGTACAACAACATCGTCTAAATACTCGCTCACTCTCACGTCCGATACCTGTATATAACGTGGATGGATCCCCAAATGAAGCTGGTGCCATCCGAGAGGTTGCAGACCTGGTTCTCCGTTACAAAGATCATAGTGAGTGTGCCCTTTTTGCTGTCACTCAATTAGGAAAGCAAAAGGCGATTTTGGGATATCCATGGCTTCGAGACCATAACCCAGAGGTCAACTGGTGCACCGGGGAGGTTACCATGAGCCGATGTCCATCCCACTGTCGGACATGTTTCACAGAAGCCAGGCAAGAACGTCGTGGACAGAAGGCGGCAATACGACGAACTCAGAAGTGTCGTGCTGGACCCCTGCCTATACCTGAAGTGGAATTGGAAGGGGTTCCTGATCTAATGCCGGACTCGGATGATGATGATGAGGACCGAGAGGAAGTGGAGGAGGGTGATCGGATCTTCTACACTGCGATTCGCTCATCGCATGAGGTGTGTGCCACATCGAACATATCCCAACGCCTCGCCGAGGCCTTCCACAAAAACAACGCTGCTAAATCCTCTACTAACTCCTTACTCCCTCATCTCCATGAGTTTGAAGACGTGTTCTCCAAGGAGTCATTCGACTCTCTTCCTGTGCGCAAGCCATGGGATCACGCGATTGAACTCACCCCCGGCGCAATCCCTTCATCCTGCAAGGTCTATCCTCTCTCTCCGGAGGAACAACGGCAGCTTGACCAGTTCATCGACGAGCACCTGGCCTCTGGACGTATTCGACCATCGAAGTCACCCATGGCCTCTCCCTTTTTCTTTGTCAAGAAGAAGGATGGCTCACTTCGACTGGTTCAAGACTACAGAAGACTCAACAACATCACGGTCAAAAATCGCTACCCACTACCCCTCATCTCCGAACTCGTAAACCAGCTCCGTGGAGCCCGATACTTCACCAAGCTCGATGTCCGTTGGGGCTATAATAATGTGAGGATAAAGGAGGGAGATGAGTGGAAGGCAGCCTTTCGTACCAACCGTGGTCTTTTTGAACCGCTTGTCATGTTCTTTGGCCTTACTAATAGCCCTGCCACCTTTCAGACCATGATGAACGACATCTTCCATGACCTCATCCTCGAAGGCGTTGTCTGCATCTATCTCGACGACATCCTCATCTTCACTCGCATGGTTGAAGAGCACCGTCGCATCATGTGCCTCGTCCTAGAGCGACTTCGACGGTACAAACTCTACCTTCGTCAGGACAAATGCGAGTTCGAAAGGACCAAGATCGAGTACCTCGGCCTGATTATCTCGGAGGGTCAAGTGGAGATGGATCCTATCAAGGTAAACGGGGTCACAGCTTGGCCGACGCCCACAAACAAGAAGGAGGTGCAGTCTTTCCTGGGCTTCATCAATTTTTATCGGCGTTTTATCAAGGATTTCTCACATCATGCACGACCGCTGTTCGACTTGACAGGAAAGGAGGCATGGAGGTGGGATAATGCACAACAGGAGGCATTCGAAAAGCTTAAGGAGATGGTCACTTCCACTCCGATCCTTACCTTTGCTGACGATTCGCGTCCTTTTCGTGTAGAAGCCGACAGTTCTGACTTTGCGACGGGCGCTGTGTTGTCTCAGCAGTCTCCGGAGGACCAGAAGTGGCATCCTGTTGCGTTCTACTCCAAAAGCCTTAGTGCTGTAGAGAGAAACTACGAGATCCATGACAAGGAGATGTTGGCGATAATGCGTGCGCTTGAGGAGTGGCGACACTTCCTCGAGGGTGCCCAACACAAGGTGGAAATTTGGACGGATCACAAGAACCTCGAGTACTTCATGACGGCCAAGAAATTGAACCGTCGTCAAGCTCGTTGGTCCCTGTATCTATCTAGATTCGACTTCTCCTTGCACCACCGTCTGGGTCGCAGCATGGGGAAGACCGATGCCCTATCCCGACGTGCAGACCATGGGGATGGCAGTGGTGACAACCAAAACATTGTGCTGTTGCAGCCAGACCTGTTCACCATTCGGGCACTGGAAGGCATCGTACCCCAGGGTGAGGAGCGGGACATTCTACGTGACATTCGTCGCGCAAACCATAGCGGTTTACATGAGGATGTTGTCGCCCGAGCTGTTAAAGAACTGAGGAAGGGATCGACCTTTTCCTTACGTGCGGCAGAGTGGGCTGAAAAGGAGGACTTGTTGTATTTCAGGGATCACATCTATGTTCCCAATGACCCAGACCTTCGCCGGCACATCATATCCCAACACCATGACTCACAGATTGCTGGCCACCCCGGACGCTGGAAGACCTTGGAGCTCACCTCACAGAACTATTGGTGGCCACAAATGTCACAGCTCATTGGTCAGTATTGTCGCACTTGTGACCTTTGCTTATGCACCAAGGTCCCTCGTCGCAAGCCTATTGGTGAGCTACACCCTCTTCCTGTTCCAGAGAGTCGTTGGGATGTCGTCAGTGTCGACTTTGTGGTGGAATTGCCAGAGTCAAATGGGTTTGATGCGGTGATGTGCACAGTTGACTCAGTGGGAAAATGCGCTCACTTCATTCCCACTCACACCACTGTCAGTGCCCTAGGTGCCGCTCGACTCTACCTCCACCACGTGTGGAAATTACATGGACTTCCTGGTGCCTTCCTCTTGGATCGTGGCCCTCAGTTCATGGCAGAGTTCACTCGTGAGCTGTACCGACTCCTGGGGATCAAACTCCTCGCTTCAACTGCTTATCACCCACAAACTGATGGCCAGACAGAGCGAGTCAACCAGGAACTGGAGCAGTACATCCGCCTCTTTGTCAATGAACGACAGGATGATTGGGATGATCTCCTTCCTTTGGCCGAGTTTGGGTACAACAACCATGTCCATGCTTCCACTCAACAGACCCCTTTCCTCTTAGACACTGGACAACATCCACGCATGGGATTTGAACCTCGCCAAACTCCCTCACACATCGAGACAGTGAATGAGTTCACAGAACGCATGAGGGATAGCTTGGAGGAGGCAAGGGCAGCCTTAGCAAAGGCGAAGGACGACATGGCGCGATTTTACAACCAGCGCCACTCCCCAACCCCTCAGTACAAGGTTGGTGATCGAGTTTATCTTGACTCCAGTGACATCTCCACTACATGTCCATCCAAGAAACTCGCTCATCGCTTCTTGGGACCTTTCCCCATTGTCAAGTGCGTTGGAACACATGCCTATCGTCTACGCCTCCCAGCCTCCATGTCCAGACTCCATCCTGTCTTCCATATCGTCAAATTGCTTCCAGCTCCCCCAGATCTGTTCCCGGGACGCCATTCACACCCACCACCACCACCTACAGTGATCGAGGGAGAACCCCAATATGAAGTCGAGTCAATCTTGGACAGCCATTTGCGTCGAGGAAAACTCCAGTATTTGGTACATTGGAAGGGTTATGGGTATGAGGAGAACTCATGGGTCGAAGAGTCTGACATAAATGCCCCTCGGTTAATCAAGGAATTCCACCGACGGCACACTGCTGCACCGCGTCGCATTCAAGTCACGGACTTTGGTCGTATACAATTTCGAATGCATTGGGGCAATGCATCTTAGAGAGGGGGTGATGTAAGGGGACTAGGGGGGTGCCCTGTGTGTTTTTCCTATTTTTTATGTTCATCCCATATTTTTCCCCACCTCATTTCCTTCTATTCTTCATTTTCTATGATTTTTCCGGATTTTATTACTAATTTTCCCTTGCTATCATGTTTGTATATGTTGACACTTTTATATTTAGAGGCGGAGTACCCCTTCCGACACATACCCCTTGGTATGATGTCATTTGGCGGCCTTGATCCGCCTATCTCCGCCTTTTTCTATTTTTAGGTTATATTTGATTTTTGTCATCTTCACATATACTGGGCATCAGCAAGGGGATCCTTAGAGTTTTCTCTTCGGATTTCCCTTTGCTAGGTGCGCCCCCAATCCCTGTATTATGTAGCATAATTTTAACTTCGGATTTCCCTTTGCTAGAGGCTTAGGTTGCCCTTATACTGGCTCCATTGTAGTGAACTGACTTCTTTTGAGGGGTCCCAATGTTGGATTCCCTACGGTTTGAAGCGGGGGTCCCACCACGAGGGAGATTTGGAGTACTATTCTCCTCCCAACTGGGAGGAGAGGCGGGGCCCTGACTACCAGATTCACGATGAATTTGGACAGAGAACCCCCTCATCAGCTCTTGTATTTGTGCATTGAGTTGAGTTGGGTCATAACTGTCCTGATCCAGGTGCCTGTTGATGATCTCACAGGCCAGAGTGGTGTATGAGGCTATGCTCCTTTCCTCCTGGCTAGGTGGAATGATGTTTTCAGGTTTCTTCTCCTCTTGATGTCGTTTGCTACTTCCCTCATCCATAGGTGTGGGTGAGGGAGTTGAGACTGGTCTACCAGATGGGCGCATGGGGTTCTCTCACAACAAGGTATTCCCGCGATTGTGGTGAGGGGCAGACTGGCTCTCCTGACTAGGGGAGAGTCTGGGCATACTCTCTGGAGAGCGTGGACCTGAAGAGGGGGGAGGAGATGGGGAAGGTGAATCATTCCGATGATGGACCCTGCTAGCAGGAACTGGATCTTGGGTCGATGCTCTCAATGCTGAATCAACTTCTTCAACTTCTTCAATGGCACTCAACTGATTCCCATCAGCTAGGTTATGGGACTGGTCACCAGGGGGTTCTGAATCTGAACCACCTTTAGTCCTGGCTTGGGCGGTCTTCTTCTTTACTTTCGTAGAGGACATGTCAGTCGGGCTGGGGTCCATCACGGGTAGTGTCAAACTCAGATCACGAGTCTAAATGAACTGTCGCCAGTGGTGTCAGGGTCGATTTTGATATTACGGCACGATATGATGTTCACAAAGGTGAAGTCGAGTGGATATTCTTTTGGTAAAATAACGGATTTGAGTGTTCAAAAAAGTGTAGTAAAGTGGAGGGGGTAGACTTATATCACACGCCGCAAGAACACGATTAACGTATATTTTGCTGTGTGTAAAAAAGTCCCTTGTTGTAATTAAAACCGGCCCTTATAAAGGGACCGGTGGCTTGCACAAACACTAAGTAAATATATGTAAATACTGGGCATCAACCCGGATCACTATACAACCTGTCTTGCAAACCGTCCACTCGTATCCCTCTCACCACCCAGAGCAAGGGACGTGTACTTCTGCCACTGGCATCCTCAAGTCCCCTGACAACACTGCCAAGCTCACCCGACCTCACCCAGACACCCCCTGCCTCTGCACCCAGCACCTCACATCCTAGTCCTCCAGACTCTTCATCAGACTCATCCAACTCCAACTCCATCCTGAATCCTCCAATGGACAACACCCCATATGCCCCAGCCTAAGTCACCAGTGGAAAGGGCAACCATGCACCTGTGTTATCAGCCAGACGTATCATAATCGCAGCGGTACGCATTTTCGAAAACACGTGTCGAAGGTTCTTTCAGAACAAGAAGATAGCTGAAGACGAGCACGTGGTGAATGTGATTTACAACTTTGAAGGATCCTTGGTACAGTCCTGGGTCAACACACACCACGATTGCCTTCTACTGCTCACCTTCCCTGCATTTATGCTCGAATTCAAGAAGAAATTCCTGCCAACCAACTGGCAAGATGACTTGGTAGCTATGCAAATCTCAGTGCAGAGCACACAAACATTCCTTTCATGGACAGAAGCAGTGCATGAGGCTAATGCTGAATTAGGAATTGCCAGTTCCGACTACCACATCGAAGAAGCCAAATTACAAGCCCATTTCATCCCTTGACTCTCAGTGGCCCTTAAAGGGTCCTACGACGCAAACAACACCCACAGCATGCTCAATAACATCACAGACCTTGAGGCATGGATCCAGAAAGTCCACCTGCTCGATGTAGAAAACCTGAATAAGTGCAAAGAATGGGTCAAGATTGCGCAAGCTGCAGCACACACGAATACAAAAACTACATGCACTACTGCGGGGACGGGGAACACCATCACAGCATCCAATTCTGCTACCAATCCTGCCGTCCTTGCAAACTCAATGAACAGCAGTCAAACATTCACTGCTAAGCTAACTCCAGCTGAACATGATCTCCTTAAAGCTCACCGCGGTTGTTTCCATTGCAGATTGTTTTACGCCGGCCACTTCACTGGAGATTGCCTGCTTGGGAGCAAAGGGAGACTGTCTCCAGAAGCTTGCAAGAATGTCATGCTGGCCAAAGTGCTCAAGGCAAAAATCATGTTTGAGGTGACAGGAACGACTGTTGTAGGAGGTGTTTTCGAGACAGAAAGTGATGACAGTTTTGACATGTCTGAAGACGAAGCTTCAGAGTACGTGAACATACCCCTCCCTTTGCCATCACATTTGTGGTGGGACTGCTGTCTAGATGCCCCCCTTACCTGTGCTCCTACACTGATATGAGCCCTTATTGACCATGGCTCCCCACCAGTGCTGATTTCGTCTGAGCTCGTAGACATTATGGGACTCATTTGCCGCAAACTTTTCAAGCCTTTTCCTGTTACCGGTGCCTTTGTGAACAGAGAGAAAAACTCGGACTCTAGCCTATCAGAATACTGTAAATTACATCTGCAATCCCCAGACACATCATGGAAATCAAAAGTCGTGAATGCAATTATTTGTCTGAACCTTCGCACCGATATCATCTTAGGATTGGACTTCCTATCAAGAAACAAGATTGTTGTCGATGCGCATCTCAGAACAGCAATAGCTAAAGAGTCACAATATGATCTTTTGAACCCACCACACATTAAACCACCGAGGGTGCATCTTTTGGCTCAGAATGAGAGAAAAAGAGAAACAAGGTCTATTCGGGAAGGCCTCGTGCAGGCTCAGAAAGCACATAAAATGGTACATAAAGAACTACACTGTCTTTTCGCTGAGAATCCAGAATGCTTCAACTTCAAGGTGCATTCATCCCATCCACCTTGCATGGTTGCCACTATCAGAAAGAGAATTGAACAACTGGCAGCGCAGACAATATTGGATAAGTTGGACGAGACTTACAAGACATGTTTTGCAGACCATTTCCCTGTGGACATCCCACACGGCAGGGACTTGCCGACAGACATGTACCATCATATCGAGGTCAAGCCTGGCGCCCCAATATCAGTAGGACATGCTTACTCCTGCCCCAGAAAGTACAGAGAAGGCTGGAAAACGTTAATTGAGCAACATGTTAAAGCAGGACAGATACGACCTTCGTCATCCCCATACGCCTCACCTTTGTTTATCATTCCAAAGGCAGATAGTTTGGTTCTGCCATGATGGGTTAATGATTACAGGAAGTTGAACAAGATCACAACTCCAGATAACTACCCACTGCCTCAGATTGACGACATCTTGGCCGACTGCGCAAAGGGAAAAATCTGGGGGAAAATTGACATGACAAACTCATTTCTCCAGACCCTGGTACATCCTGATCATGTTAAGTACACCACAATGCTAACACCCTTCAGTCTTTGGGAGTGGGTGGTAATGCCCATGGGGTTGAGAAACTCACCGGCTACTCATCAACGACACATAACGCTGGCACTATCAGACCTCATTGGGAGGATCTGCCATATCTACCTCGACGACATTATCATTTGGTCATTATCCTTGGTGGAACATAAAGCTAATGTGATGGCAGTCCTAGGGGCACTACGGACTGCTCAGCTGTACTGCTCCACAAAGAAATCCATGCTATTCACAATGGAAATTAATTTTTTGGGACACTGGAAGGGAGTGTGCTCTCCCAACACTCAAGGACCAAAACTGTGAGGAATGTGGTATCAATTCAAGGGGGGGTTATTCTACTATTACAAATAGGTCATGTATATAATGAACATGTGATAGTCATGTGCTTGTGTGTGTGACGTAACATGTATGAGTAAGCACGAATAGAAGTTGTAAGAGAACGGTTCTCTTACACTCACTCATGTTCCAAAAAATTCCGTGTCTACCGCGCTCTCAGTTCCCACTGCTCCAGGGCCTCTGTTTCCAACATCTCTGACCATGGAAGCCACAAGTCCGATTCTGGTCCATACCCTTTCCACCTGACAAGATATTGCTTACCCCTTCCCCGAGGTCGCTCGTCCAAGATATGGTCCATGAAATATTCTGTGGTCCCCTCAGCAGTCACAATTGGCCCCGGCTGCTCCATCTTTCATCCAGGAAACAGCTCATCATTGTTTTCTACATGCGGCTTTAGATGGGAAACATGGAAAGTCCTGAATCGAGAAGAAGGTAGGGGTAACAAAAGTCTGTATGTCGATGACTCTGGGAACGCAGCCAAAATTTCATATGGGCCATCCCAGCATGGCATGAACTTGGCCACCCTCCCACTCTTTTTCTGCATGAACTCTCACCTATGGTGCACCGTCCCAAGCATAACCTTGTCTCCCACAGTGAACTGAGGCTCACCCGATCTATCCTTATTCGCGTGGTGCGCCTGCGAGATCTTTGCTGCCAAAAGGCAATCTTTGGCTCCCTCTACCTCGCCATTCACCCTCTCGACAATCGCCCTTGCCTGAGTCACCTCATCTTCCTCTGCAGCATTATCATCACCCAATCCAGAGACCAGAGGAGGCAGAACCCGAGGTGACTGCCCTGTTTTCAGTATGAACGGAGACACCTGCATAGATGCATTTACCATATTCATTATATCAAAATGGACCTTTGGCAAGGCTTTCGCCCAACCCCTCTGGTTTTGTTCCACATGGTACCGCAAGCACTGTATGACCGTCTTGTTCATCCTCTCTGACGAACCATCTGTTTCTGGGTGGTAAGCTGTCAACAACTTATGCTTTACTCCTGTCATCTTCATCAGTGCTCTCCAGAACTTTGAGACAAACAGCTTGTCACGATCGCTGATGATTTCCAATGGGCATCCGTTTTCACAGTACCACCGTTCAAAGAAAATCATGGCGAACTCCTCTGCAGTCATTTCTGTGTTGCAGGGGGCAATCTGGACATCCACCCCCAGCCAATCAGTCATTGTCATGATAGCATCAAAGCCATCATCGAGGGGGAGGGGCCCCACGAAATCGATTGCCACCGAATCAAATCTCTTGTCGGGGATGGGCAGAGGGTGCAAAGGTCCCAGTACCTTAGTAGTTGTAGACTTGTTATGTTGGCATGCTCCACAACTGGGAATGTACACAGACATGAGATCCTTTCTCATGTTCGGCCAGTAAAAATCATCTCTGAGGGATGCATAAGATTTATCTCCCCCAAAATGGCTGAGGTGGTCATGCACGAGTCTAAAAAGTTGCTCGCAAATGTCTTTATACTTCGGAATGATGAGGCACTTCCCAACAAAAAGCAGCCCATTCTTTAAGGAGAAGTTAACCTTTGGGTCAACCACCCCTCACTTGATGTCCTCAAGGATAGCTGTGCACCAGCTATCTCATGTGTAACCCTTCCATATCCTTGCGAAGAGCTTAGGATTGGACTCAATCTCAAAAACTGCATTTACTGCGATAGGTGTCGGTTCAGTATCTGGCAGCCTTGACAATGTGTCCACCACTGTGTTATCCTCTCCCTTGATGTAGGAGATCATGTACTCGTACTGTGAAAGGTATTCCATCCACCTTACCTGCCGTAGTGACAAATCCCATTGACCATCAAAATTCTCAATTGTCTTGTGGTCTGTGTAGATGTTGATGTGAGTCCCCAGTAAGTCCGCTCTCCACTTAGTGACAGCTCGCATGATGCTCAGCATTTCCTGCTCGTGCACTGGGTAGTGTAATTCAGCACCTTTCAGTTGTCTGCTCTCGAAGGCCACAGGCCTAGCCATCTCCCAGGTAAGTCCAAAGGAAAGTATGGCCCCTGTCCTATGCTTACTTGCGTCGCAGGTCACAAAAATTTTGTTATCTCCAGGATTGTGGTGCTCTATTGTCGTTAGGCAATCCTGACTGAGTACAAGGCCCTTGATGGAATCAAACGCATGTTGATGATCCCCTGTCCACATGGGGAACGAGGTATTGCATTCTTTCTTTGTCAATGGGGTCAGAACAGCTGTGTATTCTGCCAACCCAGGCAAAAAGGTGCTAATATATCTTACCAAACCTAGGAACTGGCATACTTGCTTAGCTGAGGTAGGTGCCCACCAGTTCAACACATGTTCTACCTTGGATCCATCCGCTTCAATCCCTTCGGCAGAGATGTGGTGTCCCAGGAAACTGACACTTGTGCAGAACAAGGAAGATTTTTTTGTTGAACAGTACAGCTGAGCCTTTCGCAACACTTCAAGAACCGCCGCCACATTTCTCTTATGGTCAGCAAGCGAAGATGACCAAATGATGATGTCATCCAGGTAGATGTGACAGATCTTCCCTATTAGTTTGGATAGCGCCAACGTCACCCGTCGTTGATGTGTCGCAGGTGAGTTTCAAAGACCCATGGGCATCACAACCCATTCCCAAAGTCCGAATGGTGTCAAAGTAGCCATGTACTTCACATGATCAGGGTGCACCAGCGTCTGGAAAAATGAGTTCATCATATCAATCTTTCCCCAAATCTTGCCTTTCACACAATCAGCCAGGATGTCATTGATGCGCAGTAGTGGATAATTATCAGGCACCATGACCTTGTTCAGTTTCCTGTAATCGTTTACCCACCGTGGAAGCACCGTGACATCCGCTTTAGGAATGATGAACGACGGTGAAGCATATGGAGAAGACGAAGGGCAAATCTGCCCTGCCTTGGAGTGTTGGTCGATTAGCGACTTCCACCCATCCCTGTACTTCCTGGGGCAAGAGTATGCATGTCCTACCGAGATCGGCGCACCTGTATTGACTTCAATATGATGGTAAACATCTGTGGGTAAGTCTTTCGCATGTGGGATGTCTGTAGGGAAACGGTCAGCAAAACATGCTTTGTACGTCGTGTCCAACTTATTGAGTATCGCCTGCCCTGCTAGCTCTTCAATGCGCTTCCTGATTGCAGCGATCACACAAGGGCTGACTGTTGTGTGCACCTCGAAATTGAAACAGTCTGGGTTCTCCTCAAAAAGACATTGGAGTTCCTCATGGACATGACATTGTCCCTCGCATGCAAGCTCTAGACCTGCCTTAATAGCCTTGCATTCAGACTTCTGGCATTGTTGGGCAGAGAGCAAAGGCACAGGCAATGTGGCTTGTGGAGGGTGCAACAGGTCATAACCAGAATCCTTAGCCACAGTGCTCCTGAGTTCTGCATTGACCACAATTTTGTTCGCAGTTAAGAAATCTAGCCCCAGAATAAGATCGGTCTGCAGGTTCGGAGAAATGATTGCATTGATAACTCTCGATTTCCATATGGCATCTGGTGACTGCAGGTGTAATTTACAATACTCGGTTAAGCTAGAGTCCGTATTTCTCTGTCCATCTACAAAGGCCCCTGTCACAGGGTAAGGCTTGAATAACTTGCAGTGGGCGAGTCCCATGATATCTACGAACTCAGATGAAATCAGCACTGGGGGGCAACCGTGGTCAATAAGAGCTTGTAACGGAGTAGGAGCACAAGTTAAAGGGGCGTCAAGGCAACAGTCCCACCACAAGTGTGATGGTAACGAGAAGGGCTTGGCCATGTACTCTGATGCCTCATCTTCTGACATTTCAAAACTGTCATCACTGTCCTCTTCGAAAACTGCGGCCACCATTGCTGTCCCAACTCCCTTGAAAGCTGCCTTGGCTTTGAGCACTTTGGCCAACATGATGTTCTTACAGGCTTCTGGTGTGGGTCTTCCTTTACTTCCAAGGGGGCAATCGGGTGCGAAATGGCCTGCATAGAAAAATCTGCAATGGAAACAGCCCCAGTGAGCCTTTAGCAGGTCATGTTTGGCCTGTGTGAGTTTAGCAATGAAAGGCTGGGAAGTGTTGGTCGTGTTCGAGAGCACCGCCGCTGAGCTCGACATGCCTGTAGGTGTGGGAGCACTGGCAGCAGTGTTGTTGGCAGCCACTCCACCAGCATGACCTGACTTAGGGATAGAGCGACTTGCCGACTGTGCTATTTTAACCCACTCTTCCCTCTTGTTTAGATTCTCGATGTCCAACAGATGCACGCGCTGGATCCATGCTTCCAAGTCCACAATTGCATCGAGTGCACCATGGGTGTTGTTCGCATCATAGGAAGCTTTCAGGGTAGTGGACAGGCGAGGAACAAAATGGGCACGTAATTTTTCTTCAGCAATGTGGTAGTCAGATCCGGCAATACCCAGCTCCGAGTTAGCTTCTCATACCACCTCCATCCATGTGAGGAAAGCCTGAGAGCTCTGGATGGATATTTGTGTCGTGACAAGGTCATCCAGCCAGTTAGCAGGCAGGAACTTCTTCTTGAACTCTAGCATGAAGGCAGCAAAGGAGAGACTGAGCAGGCGATCGTGGTGAGTGTTGACCCAAGACTGTACAGATGAAGACTCAAAGTTGTATACAACATTGACAACCTGTTTGTCTTCGGGTATCTTCTTGTTCTGGAAAAACCTGCAGCACACATTCTTGAACACGTGCACCACCGAGATCGTGATGCGTCCCACTGATAACATGGGTGCATGGTTGCCTTTGCTGCCTTTGACAACAGCTGGGGCATACGGGGGGTTATCCATCAAACTATAGGTGTTTGCGTCGGAGTCGGAGGAGTCGGAGGACGAGTCTGATAGGGCAGGTACCGGGGGGTGTTCTGAAAAGGGGGCTGGGGCAAGAGGCTGTTGTTCAGGGAGCGGCGTGGTGCATGGTGACTGAGCTGGTATCGGAGAGTGGGGAGGTGTCGTGAGGGGACTAGACGGTGCAGGGGAAGGAGGTATGCATGCCCTACTACAAGTAGTAAGGGAGGTACAAATGGATGGTTTTCGAGACAGTTTGAGATGAAGGAGTGGAAGACAGTGCGTGTTTGAGAAATGGCGGGGGGAAACTGTTTAAATATCTTGCTGAGAGGGTGACTATATGTGCGGGGGTCGATGATGTGAGGTCTGGGCGAGGTTCGTGATGTAGTTTTCCCGGTGTTTGGATTAGCAGTTGGCATGGCATGAGTTAACCAGGAACTCGCGAGATAACGTGTGGAGATAAGGCAGGGTTCTTTCCTGATTATAGATCAGTGTTGCTTGGTTTTGTATGAATCACGCTCATCACAAAAAAAAAGTGGAAGGGAGTGTGCTCTCCCAACACTCAAGGACCGAAACTGTGAGGAATGTGGTATCAATTCAAGGGGGGGTTATTCTACTATTACAAATAGGTCGTGTATATAATGAACATGTGATAGTCATGTGCTCATGTGTGTGATGTAACATGTATGAGTAAGCATGAATAGAAGTTGTAAGAGAACGGTTCTCTTACAAAAACCATATCTCCATGAAAGGTCTTGAAGCGGATGGATCCAAGGTAGAACGTGTCTTGAACTGGCGAGCACCAACCTTGGCCAAGCAAGTTTAGCAATTTCTAGGGCTAGTCCGCTATATCAGTGTTTCTTGCCAGCGCTTGCAGAACACACAGCGGTGCTCACACCGTTGATGAAGAAGGAGTGTAACAAAGTATTCCCTATATGGGGCAAGGAACATCAGATCGCATTTGAATCTATCAAGGGCCTGGTTCTTGGTCAAGACTGCTTGACTACTATCAACCATCACGAACCTGGTAACAATAAGATCTTTATGATGTGCGACACCAGTAAGCACTGAACTGGAGCAGTTCTATCCTTCGGAGAATGTTGGCAAAGTGCGAGGCCAGTGGCCTTTGAGAGCTGACAACTAAAAGGAGCAGAACTACACTATCCGGTACATGAACAAGAGATGCTTAGCATCATGTGTGCGTTAACCAAATGGAGGGTCAACTTGGTGGGTATGCACATCAACATTTACACTGACCACAAAACAATTGAAAATTTCAATGGACAACAGGATTTGTCACTATGACAAGTCCATTGGATGGAGTACTTGTCGCAGTATGAGTACTCCATCACTTACATCAAAGGAGAGGACAACACCATGGTGGACACATTATCGAGGCTACCAGAGCCAATCATAGTTCCTACCAAAATCAATGCAATATTTGAAATCAAATGGAGGGTCAACTTGGTGGGTATGCACATCAACATTTACACTGACCACAAAACGATTGAAAATTTCGATGGACAACAGGATTTGTCACTACGACAAGTCCATTGGATGGAGTACTTGTCGCAGTATGAGTACTCCATCACTTACATCAAAGGAGAGGACAACACCGTGGCGGATGTGTTATCGAGGCTACCAGAGCCAATTGTAGTTCCTACCGAAATCAATGCAATATTTGAAATCGAATCAAACCCCAAGCTCTTTGCATGAATAAGGAAAGGGTACAAAAGAGACAAGTGATGCATGTCCATTTTAGACGATATCAAACATGGTGTTGTGGACGCCAAGTTGGATTTCACACTGAACAACGGGCTACTGTTCATAGGTAACCGACTAGTCATTCCTAACTACAAGGACGTTCGAGAACAATTATTTAGGTTGGCACATGACCAACTTGGCCATTTTGGTGGAGAAAAGTCCTATGCATCACTTAGAAATGACTTTTATTGGCCAAATATGAGATGCAACCTGGTTACAGCATACATCCCTGGTTGTGGGCCTTGTCAACGTAATAAGTCAACTACTTCTAAAGTCCCTGGACCGCTACACCCTATCCGTTCCTGACGAGAGATTCGATTCAGTAGCCATCGACTTCATAGGACCACTACCTTCCGATGATGGGTTTGACACAATCATAACAATGACAGATAGGCTAGGGGCCAACATTCAAATCACTCCTTGTAATTCAGACATGATGGCTGATGAGTTCACTTTAATCTTTTTCGACCACTGGTACTGCGAGAATGGTTGCCTGCTTGAGATTATTAGCGACCGTGACAAGCTTTTCATCTCGAAGTTCTGGAAGAAACTCATGAAGTTGAGCAGTGTCAAGCTAAAACTGTTGACGGCCTATCACCCAGAAACAGATGGCTCATCAGAAAGATCAAATAAGATGGTGGTACAATGTTTACGATACCATGTCGAACAAAACCAGAAGGGATGGGCAAAGGCATTGCTGAAGGTCTGTTTCGACATAATGAATATGGTGAACGCATCGACACAGGTTTCCCTGTTCGTACTGAAGACAGGTCAATCGCCACATGTGTTACCGCTCATAGGATCGACACCAAATGCTGAAGAACGAGGAGACAGCCCAAGCAAGAGAACTGATAGAGCAAATAAACAATGAAGTCGAAGGAGCTAAAGACTGCCTGTTGGGTGCAAAGATTTCACAGGCGCACCACGCCAACAAAGAGCGTTCAAAAGAGCCGGAGTTCAGAGTGGGAGAAAAAGTAATGATGAAGACTGTGCACCGTCAAAGAGAATATATGCAGAAAAAGAGTGGCAGAGTGGCAAAGTTTATGCTGTGTTGGGATGGGCCATACAAAGTTTTGGAGATTTTCCTGGAGTCAACAACTTATAAACTGGCGCTTCCCCTCCTGGCATCTAGATACATGAAATTTCACATCTTGCACCTTAAGAAACATATTGAAAATGACGACACATCAGGAAAAATGACTTGTGTCCCAGGACACCTTCAGAGACTTTGGGTTGCTCCCAGATGCTCCCTGTATTTTGTAGCTGTAGTCACTAGAATAAAGATAAGATTAGTAAAAAAAAAAATCAATGAAAGAATAAAGAAAAAGAAAACATACCAGATCTTGGAGGCATTGCTGCAACTCAGGGTTTCATCACCTTAGTTGTCGCCTTTGTGTCGTGCATGCTCCCCACATATTGTTAGGGCTTCCCAGTGGTTTTGTTGTTGGCTGGACCTCGTTGGTGCTGAGTCGCTGTCATCATCGGTATTCCTGGTCATTTGTGCTCCTGTTCCTCGGTGGCCCCAGTCTCATCATTCCGTCATTGTGGTTGGCAGCCCTGTGTTCCTGTGTTGGCCCTTGGTCATTGACGTGCATCACCACTGTTTTGCTCTCCGCTCCATTGCACTCTGTTCATAGAAGCTGTAAGTAACAAAAGATGAGGACGAAAAAGAAGAAAAGAAGATAAGTTTAGCTTGGGAGGCACACCCTCCCACCTCGTAGTAACTAAAACCAATGTAAGATTAGTAAAATAATAAAAAAGAAGAAATGAAAAACATACCAGAGGGCCTGGGACCCACATCGTCGCTGCCATCCTCATCCCTGTCCTTGTCTTCATCCTTGTCCTTGGCCTTGTTTGCTGTCTTTGCCTTTGTGTTTGTCTTTGCCATCTTTGCCTTCATCTTTGTCTTTGTCTTCACTGTCTTCACAGTCCTCCCCATTGTGTCGTTGGTGCTCTTCATTTGTGGTGTTGACGTGGCAGGTTGGGATGCTGGAGGTGTGGCCTTGGTGTCGTTGAAGTCCCTTGGCATTCATTTTGGCTCCCTGGCTCATGTGGCGGATCGTGAGGTGTGGGGGACATGTCACCACCCTATGGTGTGGCCTACAGAAGTAAGATGAACAAAATCAGTAAAAAAGAAGATTGAGAAACAAAAACAAAAAAGAACATAGGAACAGCTTGAGAGGTATCACCTCCCAAGTATTTCCCCTGCATTGCTCCTCCTCTTATCTGGCATCGCAGTCCCTTGTGGGGCAGTTGGTGTGACGTGGCAGCTGGTGTGTTCATGTCATTGCGTTGGGCAGTGTCATGAGTGTTAGCCTGTAAAACCAGTAGATTTAGTGTAAAAGCGAAGAATAAAATGAATAAAACTTATGAGGAGGGAGCGACACCCCCGAGCGCTGTCCAATGTGCCGTTGTTGGGGTTGCTATTGCTGTGGTATTGTTGTTCTTGCTGCTATCATTGTCATTGTCTTTAGTGTTGTTGGTGTTGTTGGTGTTGTTTCCTCATGGGTATGCCAAACCCATGCAGATCCCTACCTGTTGGAACTTGAGGTAATGAACAAGGACCACAATCTCCTCGTCCAACTGCAGGTAAGGCATGGAGTTCTTCAAAAAATGCCAAGATTCATGGGAAACAATTTGGCTGACCAAGTTGTTTCCCACCCCTCTTACCGACACAACACTTTCCCTGTGTTTTGTGCTTTGCTCTTGTGTTTAATCTAGAATAGTTCTATATAAATCGTTTGAGATTTCACCTCACTTGCCAGTGCACACTAAATCTGAGTCCATTCTAAATGACACCATGACCTACAACTTGTAAAGTTGTAACAAGTTGATGAGTTCTGCTTTGTGATCTTTTCTAATCTAATATTCATGTCATTCAGAGCACAGATGCCTATGATATGGTGCATCCTTTTGTATGTTGATGTTTTCATTTCAAAGTGGCTACAACATGAATATGGCAGAACTTGGTGAGTTCTGCTTCATTTTTCATAATCTTATATTGATTCTAATCTATTTACATGTAGTTTGAAGTGCCAAATGAGACGAGAGGCCTACGTCAATTTGTTCTTTCGCATTTCGACATTTTCACTTTGTAGGGGTTACAACATACTAGGTATGGCAGAACTCAATGAGTTCTGCTTCATTTTTCATGATCTTACATTTGATTCTAATCTATTTACATGTCACTTAAAGGGCCCAGTAAGATGAGAGGCCTACACCAATTCATTCTTTCGCATTTCGACGGTTTCACTTTGCAGGGGTTACAATTTGGGTATGGTAGAACTCGTTGAGTTCTGCTTTGTTTCTCATGATCCTATATTTGATTCTAATCTATTTACATGTCATTTGAAGGGCCCAGTGAGATGAGAGGCCTACATCAATCCATTCTTTTGCATTTCAAAGTTTTTACTTTGTAGGGGTTACAACATAGGTATGGCAGAACTCAGTGAGTTCTACTTAGTTTTTCATGATCTTATATTTGATTCTAATCTAATTACATGTTGTTTGAAGGGCCCAGTAAGACGAGAGGCCTAAGTCAATCCATTCTTCTGCATTTTGAAGTTTTTGCTTTGCAGATGTTACAATTTGGGTCTGGCAGAACACGGTGAGTTCTGCTTTGTTTCTCATGATCCTATATTTGATTCTAATCTAGTTACATGTCGTTCAAATGGCCCAGTGAGTCGAGAGGCTTATGTTGATGTATCATTTGCATTATGGAAGTTTTGATTTGTATAAGTAGAAATATAGATCAATTACTGTGGTAGATACTCATGGTGTTTACTAAAAAACCATATGTGTTTCTGAGGTACCCTGTGTTCCCTTGAGATACTTTGAGAAGCCCTGGGAAGAGCCAGGTACCCTGAGAACAGTCAGGAACCCTGGGAGTATTCTGAGTCCAAAAGTGTTTTTCCTGATGCACCTTGTTTCCGGGGAGAACCTTGGAGAGGCTGGGACCTATCGTAACAGCAGAAGGAACAACAGAGTTCTCCATGGAGAAGATCATTGATGAGAGGCTGCATGGGAGAGGGAAGCAATACCTCATGTGGTGGAAAGGGTATGGGCCGGATTCTGATTTGTGGCTGCCACAGTCCAAAATGTTGGAAACAGAATTGGGAGAAAGGACAGGGAACATAGAATTTTTTGGAACACGAGAGAGTGTAAGAGAACCATTTCTCTTACAACTCATGTACACGCGATCACGAACTATTACTTACATCAGCTACACAATCACATGACTATCACATGCAAGTTCCTTAGATACACAACCCATTTGTCATAGTAGAGTAATCTTCCTTGAATCAATACCACATTCCTCACAGCTTGGTCCCTTGAGTGTTGGGAGAGCACTCTCCCTTCCAATCAAATGATATGGTCTATCGAACACATACATTGTGTTGAGTGATACAGGTTTGGTGGATGCTGTTGAACACTCATCAGGAAAACTACATCCATGTGGCAGTGTATGGAATATCTGGCAGGTATGGCTGGTGTGTAGCCATTCGAGCCACAACTCAATCACAATCTTGAAATCTCACCACAGTTACCACACCAACCACAAAATATATTTTCCCCACAATGTTAAAAGGATACAATTTTGATGTCATGGATTGCCCACACAGAGTTGTGATTGTTACATATAATATTCACCCAACTATAATTTACAAAGAACAGACATAGAATAAAATAAAATTGAGCTCACAAGAGGAGGTAAGATTGGTGGTAGTCACTCACCATTCAATTTTTCAAATTTGTTGGATGACATCACCCACATTTCATCCCCCTGTCTGGAAGGAAGCCAGAGCTTCCAACACTCGAGACTCATGGGCACAGAAACATGTAAGGAACTTAGTATATTTCGAGGGGGAAAACTAAGATACAGTGCAAGTACTCAAAGTGTAGACTATATACCAACAGAATAACATGTGCTAATAGACATGCATGTGATAATGCAATGCTGATGTAAGAGGCACTCTTACACTCTCTCATACTCCAAAAAAATGACCAGGGGGGGGGGTAACAAGGTAAACATAGTCATGGTAACCAAAAATAACTTTATGTGTTTTTGCAAACACTGAGTCATAAGTGTGCTGACAATGTTGGTCTGATGAGGGCAGGTAAGGTCAATGACAGGCAAGGGCAAGGACAAGGATGGGCGTGGCCAAGGACATGGACAGGGCTGGTGATGTGGATGGCATTGGTGACATGGATGGGGCTGGTGACATGGATGGGTAACAACACGGCATCGTCTAGCCCTGATGAGTAGGCATGGGGTTTGGATGCAGTGGTACAGGGCTCGAAGGGCATGGGACAACAGGTGGGGGGCATAAAATGGGGACTGCGGCGGGTGACGGCGGGTGTGGGGAATGAATGGTGGGTGTCAACAGGAGTCAATGGCATTGTTGGCAATGTTGCAGAGGTGTAGCATGCAGATGGTGGTGAAACAGCATCCTTCTGGGAGGTTTCAGGTGAGCTGGGTGCCACCATTATCCAAAGATGATGGATTGGGGGTGAACGGAGGTTGGCATAGGTGAACAATGGAGTTTTGGGGGTGAATGGGGGCTGCCACTGTCAAAAGACGAGGGCTGGGGGCAAATGACGGGCTTTGTTGGGTGAATGGGGACTGTCGTCATCCAAGGATGAGGGGTCGTGGGTGAACGGAGGTCAGCATGGGCGAATGACGCCATTGGGGGTGAATGGAGGTTGGCATAGGCAAACAATGGGCCACCATCATCAAAAGACAAGGGTTGGAGAGTTGTTGAGGTCATCATTGGGGACAAAGGGTGGAAGGAGTGGGTTTTGAGAGTCAGGCATTGTCAAACATTGTAGAAGGGCCGACAACAATGCCAACACGGCATCGAGGTCAAAAAAAAAGGTGTTGTAGGGCAGGACAACTGAGCGCTTGAGGTCTGAAACCTGTTGTTCCTCGGCTGTGGCTCATGGTCCAGAGTGGGCCAGAGCAGAGGATATGGTCATTGTCAATGGACACATTCCATAGTTTTTTTTACCAATTGTGATGGTACCAGGCTCAGAGGTGGTAAAGCAGGGGATGGAAGCTGTAAAATGGGGGCTGTGGAATTGCAGATGGGTTAGTGGACAGTCAAAATGTGTAGGCATAGGTGTCAGGCATGGTGGTACAGGGCTCAATGGGGGCCTGACGAGAGACAGGGGCCGTAAAACGGTGGGGGTGGCAGTTCAGATGTGTCAGCAGCAGTGAAAGATGGGGGGGACAGCAAAAGTGCATGTTTCTGGGTGTTCTGGTGTGAGCTGGGGAGTTGGGACTGGCTGTGGGGGTGTTCTGGAGGGTCTACATCCGTGCTTTGTTGTTTTCCAGCTATGGCTCATGGTCCAGAGTGGGGCAGAGCAGGGCATTTGGCCATCGTTAATGGACACATTGACAATGATGTGGCGGTGAGATGGGGTGGTTCTGGGTGCAGAACAGGGGGCTGAGGATCGAGCTGGGGTGCATGGGGTGCTGTTGTAGGCTTCCTGGACCGTCGTCGAGAAGGGTGAGGCTGGTGGTGGAGTACACAGTGTGTTTCAATGAGCACAGCTGCTCATCATCAGGTGGTTTCGTTTGCAGGGTTGCAGACTGTCGTTGTGGGCTGTCAACTGTCTGGGTACCTGTCTCTGAGGTGCTAGAGGTGGTCTGGGTGCCAGAGGGGGCCCAAGCCATTGTTTCTGGGGTGGCTGCAGCCGGTGTTGTTGGTGTTGTCGATGATGATGTGGTGCTGGCAGTGGGAGGCTCAGGGTGTGACAGGGGGGGGGCTGGGAACTTGGCTGTGGGGCTGTGAGTGGAGTTGGCAGTGTGTGGCATTCTTTTTGAGGTGTTTGGGACTAGTTTGGGGCAAGAGAAGGGGTGGTGGTGGTGGTTGACAACAATGTTGGCATC
This sequence comes from Tricholoma matsutake, assembly GCA_026075535.2. Lineage (NCBI taxonomy): Eukaryota > Fungi > Basidiomycota > Agaricomycetes > Agaricales > Tricholomataceae > Tricholoma > Tricholoma matsutake. The sequence continues at coordinate 5,110,811 of AP026543.1, read as the reverse complement.
GTTGATGGTATTGTCGACATGGCTGATGGGGGCTGTGCAGGTGTCATCAACGGTGTCATCGAGTGGGCAACATGTTTTGACAAACGTGTGGGCGCATATGCCTGTGACTGGTTTTGCCGGGTTGTGGATGTCTTTCAGGCATTGCAGGGGTCTGTGGAGCAAGTTGAGGGGCTGTTGACAGTTCAGGGAGGTTGTCTTGATTTGGGAAATGAGACAAGTGGGCTGAAGATGACAGGTGAGACCAGCAGGGTGGAAATGACCAGCAGGGTGGAAACGAGCCAGGTGGGGAGTCATTGGGGGGTCATTGAGCATCACTCGAGTCATTGGGAAGCCAGGTGGGGTTTGAGCTGGGTCATTTGAAGTGTTTGGAGCTGAGCAAGATGGGCAGGGTTGAGACAGGATATAGGCAGTGTATAAATGAGAGTAGTTGATGATAGTTCAGGGAGGGAGTGCTATTGTTCTGTGTCTGGTGTGAAAAAAATGACCATTTTGGAGATTTCAGGGTTGGGGGGGTAAAGAAAAGATGCACGTTGTGTGAGAGAGAGTACTAGAGTGTGGATAGTAAGTTTGTTATTAAAAAAAAGTGGAAGGAAGCTGGAGCTTCCAACACTTGAGACTCTTGGGCACAGAAACATGTAAGGAACTTAGTATATTTCAAGGGGGGAAACTAAGATACAGTGCAAGTACTTGAAGTGTAGACTATATACCAACAGAATAACATGTGATAATGCAATGCTGATGTAAGAGGCACTCTTACACTGTCACCCCCATCGCCCTGTTGTCTGTTGTTCCCTATCCTCAGTCTCTGCCTCCTGTCGGTCATCCCCTTATCATCCACACTGAGAGTAGGGGCTCGCAGTGGTAGCATAGAGGTGTGGCGGCTGGCCTGGGTGTATTGCCCCAGGGGCTGTTGTTACAACATGTTTAGAACCCAAATACAAGTGAAAACCATTTGTTGATTGTAAGAAAGAAACATACAAAAAATGTACCTAGCACCCAAATGACCTGTCTAGCATCCTTTGGGCCTGCGATGCCATACTCCACACCTGCCAAGAACAATGTCTGAGAACTGAAAACAAGCTGGGATGGGTGTTGATGAAGGGTGGCTGAGGCGATGTTGAGGAGTGGTGATGCAGCTGCGCATGATGTGAAGGAAATACTCGAAATCACAGAAGTCATTTCAAACCCCAATGAAAGTTCAACATGAACCAAACATGAGCCAAATATGTGGCGACATTTTTCTTTTTCACTTCCATCTTACCCCCTGCTGCCCAGGGCTTGTAATAACAACAATGGGAACTGGACAACAACACACCAACAGTGCCCACGACAATGACAGCCAGCCACAACCAATGTCCCAACCTGTGTCACAACCACACTAAAAATGATGAAGGAACAGCGCTAATCTTTTAGGTATGTTTTTTTCTTCATTCTTATTCTTTCAATACTAACCTATATTTGACTCCACTACAGTCTACAAAGCTTCAGGGTGGTACAGCACAGCAACAAACAACAAACAAGCAACCCAAGTGCCAGGAAAGACCACATCAAACCCAGGGAAGAGCTGAACTCAAGATAGGTATTTTTTTTCTCTTTCTTGATGTGTCTCTATCACTAATTCAGATCTGAGTCTACAGGCTTTGAGTGACAAGCCAATGGCCAGCTGAATTGGGAACACTTCAGCAAGGCCATGGGGGGCAACAACAACAACAGGCTCAGAGGTACAACGAGGTGGGGCACGACACCCTCTTACCATGTACGTTCGGTGCTCCCTCAAGACATCTCCTAAGGCTGATATGTTACTTCATCTAGGATATGTTTAGTGATATACCCCAATGATTTTTTTTCTCAACCTCCTTCATCTCCTGACTCCGATGCCTATCATCACCTCTCTTCATAGTGATATGTATGTTTGGGGCCCTAAAGACATTCCCTGTGGCTGATGCACTTCCTTTATCTAGTGTGTACTTCTCAGAGCTGCAGATACTATTATCATACTAGATAAGGTCTGGATAGTTGACGTGCTGTATATAGCAAAAGATGTAGAGTAGTGAATATATTTTATTGTTTCTAAATAATATGTCGCTTTTAAGTAACAGGTACCTAGGTATCATAACCCTAGAAATCATGGTGCCACATTGTGATTGTGGTTGGTGTGGAACCACAAATGTTGTGTGGTAGTGGTGTGGCATCGCAAAGGTATTTTTGGCACCACACCTCATTGTGGTGGTATGGCAGCGTATGGTTTGCATGGCACCATACCAGCCACACATTGCCACACAGGTTTGAGTTTTCCTGATGCTCTATATATATGTACCTACTATAGTAACCAATGGATGCACTATTGGATAGCTTCCTGGACAGTACAGTACATTACAATATAGATAATTGAGCATGGAAGTTGTATAGACATGGTAACCTATGAATTGGTGACACAGGCATTGGTATTGGCATTGGGATCAGGCAGCTGGGATTAGGCAGGGCTTTGGCATTGGACTACATCAAACACTCTCTAACTCTCTATGTATATATGTACATACTATAGTAACAAATGAATGCACTATGACAATGCTTGCTCTTCCATACAGTAGATGTGCATTAAGAATGTAATACAGACATTGGTAACCTATAAAATAGTGCCAGACACAGACATCGGCATCAGCATCAGCATCAGGCACAGAAGGGTTCAGTGGATACTGTCAAACGCTCTATATATATGTACCTACTATAGTAACCAATGGATGCACTATTGGATAGCTTCCTGGATGGTACAGTACATCACAGTACAGTAGATAATTGAGCATGGAAGTTGTATAGACATGGTAACCTATGAATTGGCGACAAAGGCATTGGCATTAGGCATCAGTATCAGCACTGGCATTGGGCAGCTGGGATTAGGCAGGCCATTGGCATTGGATAGTGTTTGAAAGTCCGGTTCATCGAACCGGAAAAAAAACCAAAACCGGACCGAACCGAACTGCAGTTTGGTCTTTTTCCAGTTGTGGTTGCCCTTATTTCCTCAGTCTGCAACCAACTATACCTAATGTACATAATATAATTTAAATATAAGTAAATGTATAGTAACTAAAGTAAAATTGTATGACAGCCAAGGAACCATAAAAAGCAAGGGTTTATATACCCTGAGGTTGCACACGGACCATTTGGTCACATTTGTGCAACCAAATGAAAAAAGTGGTGCCACTTTTTTATTATTCCCATGGCTGCCAAACCAACAATGCCACATGTTGCCTACATCAATGTCAACCACCACCACCACCACCACTCCTCAACACTGCCGCCACTGCTCTCTCCCCTTCCACCAACACCCATCCATCAACACACACCACTACTCCCACATCCCCAACATTGGATAGCGCTGCCAAACCCCGCAAACAACCATGTAAGGCCCAAACGATGACAAATGTTTGTTTGGGCCCCAAGTAATGTTTTTTTAAATTCTCTGTTCAACTAACTAATGTTTTTGTGTCTTTTTTTAGGTTCTAACTATGTTGTAACATTGATGCAGCATCAAGACAAGACCCACACCCACCCACTTTTCACCCACTCCCAAACCTCTGCCATGAGCAACTGCTCGTGGGGTGGTTGAGGGTGGTGAGGACAGACGACACAGCCAATGGCCAACACGACGGATGCAAACAACCACCACTGTGCTTCCTCCTACCACCACGACTACAAATGAACCAACACAGCCAGCCCAGATGATGCTGGGCCTTAGGTATGTTTCTTTATTATTGATTCCTTTTTTTTCAACTAACTAACTATTTTGTCATTAGTTTTAGGTTCTTACCTTTTGATAACGACACCATGGCTACAAACAGACCAACATGACTGGCCCAGATGATGCCAGTTGCATCATTTGGGCCTTGAGTATGTTTTTTTTTATCATTGATTCCTTTTTTTAACTAACTAAATATTTTGTCATCATTTTCAGGTACTTACCCCTCGACAATGGCTACACCCAACCACCACCCATGCCTGTGAGCCCTTTATTGTTGTTTGTCATGAGTCTTGGACAGATCCTCGATTCCCATCCTTACAGACTACTTACTGATGACCACACACATACCTTAGAGCTCTATTAGCTGCAATCCACCACTTGAGCCTGTTCTTTCCCTGTTCCCTCACTCTTTAGCTCGTTCTCTCTCTCTCTCTTATGCCGTGCATCTCTGGTCAGTGAAGCTCGTGGACAGCACGAGCTTACACTTTTTTTTGAACAACGCTCCCTGTGGTTTGACTTCCAAGAAAATTGGTCATCGTGCCATCATCTTAATAGTTAAATTCACGTTCTCAACCACCGCCATGTCCACCGTTAGTCAGTCATGCTGTGTTCTATACAAAAACACAGTCTGATCCCTGCTGTGGATGAGGGAACTGTTGGTTCCACCTCACAACTGCCCTCTCTTCCATCTCTCACACCAAGTATCGAAACAGTACATTTATGACCAACTGTACTTGCAACAACCTCTGACGTTGCTTGTAACCAAATTGAAGCGCATATAGCCACCCCCAGAATCACTTCACGTCGCGCCCTGTTGCCATCCAACTCTGACTCTGAAGACACATCATCGTCTGAACCTTCATTCTCACCTGCCCCTTCAACTGCCATTATGTCTGTCAAAACCCCTGCCGGGTGCTTGCATACCAAACCAAAACAAATTCATATCTTAACTGCCGGCAAGATCTCTCCCATGGCCTTACAGCTGTGGGAGATGGTGTGCGAGGACTTCTTCACCACCAACAGAAAGCTTGAAACTACCAATTACATCTGTGCCATCTTGCCTGGATTAAAAGACATGCGAGTTCACAACTGGATTGCGACTCGCTGCAACTGGCTTGCTATGCTGCCATTTTCTGACTTTATGAAATTACTTTGAAAAGAATTCCTCCGGGAAGGCTGGGAAGATGAATACCATACCCAAATATGTACTTCACAGCTGAGATCATCTGCCTCATTCACAAACTGGCTAAATGACGTCTGTCATATCAACTTTGCTCTGCATGGGTGTGACCGTCATTTTGATGACAATGCCTTACGAATTCAACTCAAAAGTCTCCTCAACCCTGACCTCCATATCCATGCTAAGAACCGCAATGTGAAGGACCTTGTCGAGGCAGCAATTGACGATGAGGGCATCAAAACACCAGAGGCTAGGCTTGCATGTTAGAAAAACGAGCTTCGCAAGCTCACTGACGAACGCTCGCAGGACACCAAACGTTATTTAGAGGCAACTGAGGACTTGCATCATCCCCATAAATGCCAAGCCCTCACGCCGAACTCACGTACCTACAACACCGCTGCCAGTGCCAGTGCCAAACCCGACTTTACCCCTTCTTCGAACGCCACAACAACTTGCACTTGAACGCCTGCACTCACACCCAATGAATGTGTACTCCTTAATAAGCATCAGGGCTGTACCAAATGTTGGCGAGGGTATCAGGACCATCGCACTAGCAACTGCCCCTACGACTTCCCTGACCCCTTGAATTACAAAGAGCTCACTGAGAACCTCATGCTGAGTCACAAATGTCTGCCGTCTGCCACTGCTAAGCCTGTGGGCACTGTCTGCACCACAACTGTCGATGATCTCAGTGCAGACAGTGCTGACTCGCCCCTTATTGGCATAGTAATGCCACTTAGCATCCTCGGTAATGGGTCTGACTCTGAAGACAAGGTGAGTGTGCCATTCACTGTGCAGCACCTCCACTGGCAGTGCTTGCTCATCGGGGAGCACACTGATGAACCCATTACAGTGAATGGGATGCTAGACTCTGGAGCACATGTCGTGCTGATCAATGCTGGTCTCATTGAAGACCTTGGGTTACGTCATTTCCAACTGCATAAGCCTCTACCTATCTCCATTGCCTTGAACAATGCCGCCAGCTCAACAGATTACTTGTACGAATATGTTAAGATCTCTCCCTTTGCACCTGACTCGTCTTGGCTGTCATGTACAATCCATGCCATTGTTACCCCGAACCTCTGTGTCCCCCTTCTGCTTGGACTGCTGTTTCTCACATTGAATCACATTGTCATAGATTTCGCTGCTCACACTGCTATTGATAGTCAGGTTGATTTTGACCTTTTGAACCCGCCACCTTGTAAATGTAATAAAAAAATGATTGACAAAAAAGCCGCTCGATGTGGTGTCATGAAAGATAAAAAGGCTATGTTCATTGAACTTATTGGTGTCTGTCAAGACCATTTGGCAAATGGAAAGGGGGTCCCAGAAACCGTGAAACCCCTGAACATTGCTGGGATGATTCGGGACCATTTAGAGGTCCTCACTTGCCAAGAATGCTGATGATGCTCAACCCAGAAACCCAAACAAAACCCACAAAAGGCTTCGGATGGTATAACACGAGTCAGAGGAAGGATGCGAGGCCCTCTAGATGTCACCTGTCAGATCGACCATCAAATAGTCATAAAAGGACTGCTTGTCAAAGCAGTTCGAGGCTAAAAGAATGTGTTTTGAGGGCTTGCGATGATTTTCGAGATGTCACGATGCTTTTCGAGATGTCGCAATATTTGTCAAAGAAGTTTTGAGAAATTTCAAGTGTGCAGATATGTTCGGACACAAGATCGGGGGACTAGACGAGTAGTAGAAGTGACAAAAAGGCTAATCGAGGGAAGCGAGAGCAAAAATAGCATAATGCGAGGAATTTCGAGGAATTTCGAGGAAGTTTAGCATAAAACACCAAACTTCAGACTGAATAAGACTAAACTGTACTCTCAAATCACTGTGATCTGGGAGGAAGATGACGACTTTCTTGTTTTTCTTTGTATCTAGTACATCTTTTTATATAAAATAAAGAAAGTACCTAAAAAGGCTAGAGAACATGTGTAGAACATGAGGCAAAAGATATGAGTTAAGGCACAAGGCCAAAAAGGAGACTGGAATCCAAACAAGAAAGATATATATCATATGATGAAAGAGTAATAAAGGGTATAGAACTAAAAGGGGACTGTCCTTTGTGTATAAACTGCGCTAAGTCTCGCAATAATGCGTCCAGCGGGTTCTGTGTGCAATAGGGACTTGGAACAAGGCTGACCTACTATCAGCAAGTTTGAGCACGAGTTGGAATACTTCCTGGTGCATGTTATTCCACCATATAGATAACAAATGTGGCGCCTGATGTCACTCGCAGTCTCTCGATATTGATCGATGATGCTCGACGATGCTTGACGATGTTCGATCGTGTTCGATACGATGCTTGCGATGATGTTCGACGATGTTTGATGATGTTTGATGATGTTTGATCACGTTCGATGATGTTTGATCATGTTCGATGATGTTTGATCATGTTCAACAATGTTTGATTGTGTTCGATGATGCTCGATCGCGTTCGATACGATGCTCGCAATGATGTTCAATGATGTTCAATGATGTTTGATCGTGTTCAACGATGCTCGACGATGTTCGATTGTGTTCGATAATGTTTGACGATGTTCGATTGCGTTTGACGATGTTCGATTGCATTCGACGATGTTCGATTGTGTTCAACAATGCTCGACCGCGTTCGACGCGATATCGCTCTTGGTAGACTTGGTCGGGAGTGGTCGCACTGCTTCTGGGACCTCGTGCGAGTTATCCAATGTGATTAGAATGTGGCCAAAATGGTGAATCGGCCTTTGAGCCAAGGAGACAACCTATCAACGCATCAAAGCCCTCAAGGCCGACATCCTCACTAACTTTAAGGATGTGTTTGAACCATTGCCACACATTGAAAAACTCCCCAGCAACATCACAGCCCGCATTAAACTTAAAGATGCAGAGCAGACCATAAAAACCCATACTTATGCTTGCCCACGAAAGTTCCAGGAAGCATGGCAGATCCTCATCCAGGAACATCTTGATGCAGGCTGCATTCAACCATCTTCTTCACCTCATGCATCACCTGCTTTTATTATCCCCAAGTCTGACCCCACTGTACTCCCATGCTGGGTTAATGACTATCGACAGCTCAACAAAAACACCATCACTGACTCTCACCCCCTTCCTCAAATTGATGATATTCTAAACGACTGTGCAAAAGGCTGGATATGGGCAAAAATCGACATGACCAACAGTTTTTTCCAAACACATATGCACCCTGCCGATGTTCCCTTAACCATGGTGTCCACACCATTCAGCCTCTTTGAATGGCTCATGATGCCTATGGGCTTGAAGAATGCACCTGCAATCCACCAGCGACGAGTAACTGCTTCCCTCAGACCTTTGATTGGGAAGATCTGTCACATCTACCTAGATGACATCGTCATCTGGTCTAACAATGTTGAAGAGCACTGTCGAAACATTGAGACTGTCCTTATGGCTTTGTGAGGTGCACAACTTTACTGCAACCCTCGTAAGACTCAACTCTTTCAAACCGAAATCGATTTTCTCAGACACCATGTCTCTGCTCGTGGTATCAAAGCTGACACAAAGAAAACTGAGCATATTGTAAACTGGCCTTGACCACAGAGCGTGAAGGACGTCCGCCGGTTCTGTGGCCTCGTCCGTTATATTGCACAGTTCCTGCTGCACATTACTGAGCATACTCGCATCTTGACAGAGCTAATGACAAAGGAATGTAACAGAAATTTTCCACCTTGGCTCCTGTGTCACCAAGATGCCTTTGAGGCAATTAAGAAGGCCGTCCTTGGTCATGAATGCCTCACAACGATTGACCACAGTGTCATGCCCAACTACCAAATCTTTGTGACAACCGATGTGAGTGACTATCAGTCAGGGGCTGTCCTGTCTTTTGGAAAAAGCTGGGAGACAGCCCACCCTGTTGTGTTCAACTCAATGATGTTTAAAGGTGCGGAATTAAATTACCCTGTGCATGAAAAAGAGATGCTGGCGATTATTTGCTCTCTGCAGAAGTGGTGATCTGACTTGATCGGTGTGCCTTTCGTCATTTACACTGACCATAAGACACTCAAGAATTTTGACACACAATGGGACCTTAGCTGATGACAAGCCCGCTGGATGGAATTCATGTCCCAGTATGATTGCAAAACCATCTACATCAAAGGAGAGGACAACATGGTAGCTGACACCCTCTCTCAGACTCCATTCGATGCTGCACATGCTGCTGGCGTCCCATATCCACCTGACAACTCCAACCCTATCGCTGTGATCTATAGCCATGATGATGATGTGTTCATGTGTGCCAGGATCCTTGCAAAACCAAAAACACTTGCTATACCATGCACTGTCACTGCAACATTATCTATCGCTGCTGATGTTGAACTACTGGACAGCATCCGAACCGGCTACAAGACTGATCCTTGGTGCAAACGTATCCAAGACGCTAAAATATTGCCGCATGGAATCAAGCACCGTGATGGCCTGCTGTATGCAGGGGGTCAACTTATTGTTCCTCGCATCAAGTGGGTGCATGAAACACTATTCCACCTTGCCCACGATGTGCTAGGCCACTTTGGTTTGACAAAATCTTATGGCTCACTCTGGGAATCATTCTACTGGCCTAACATGCAACAAGACCTGGAATTGGTGTATGTCCCTGCATGCATCGCATGCCAGCATAACAAGGCTGGCACAACAAAGCCAATCGGTCCACTACACCCATTGCCTATCCCAGACCAATGGGGCAGCTCAGTGGCCATGGACTTTATTGGGCCCTTGCCCAAAGATGAGGGCTTTAATTGCATCATCTCGCTGACTGATCAACTTAACAGTGATATCCAGATCATTCCAACTCGCATCGACATCACCGCAGAGGACCTCACCATAATTTTTTTCGATGAGTGGTATTGTGAAAATGGCCTGCCACTTGAAATCATTTCAGATCAGGACAAAATGATCAATCAGTGCCTCTGATACCATGTGGAGCAGAATCAAATGGGCTGGTGTCGCACCCTGCCAGGTGTGCATTTCAATATGATGAATACTGTTAATGCATCAACAGGTTTTTCACTGTTCCAACTCTGAATGGGCTGCAGCCCATGTGTGATTCCCCTGCTCATTGCTAACAAGGACAGTGCTCTCGAGAACATCCGTGCTTCTGACATCATCCAACGACTATCATTGGACTTGAAAGAGGCACAGGACAATATGCTTCGGGCTAAGCTTTCGCAGTCCCTTGTAGTGAATGAGCATTGCACTAACAACTTTCCTTTTGAAAAAGGTGGCTGTGTCATCTTATCAATGCTCCACCGTAGACGAGAGTACAAGGCCAGGAACAAAAAGCATGTGGCAAAGTTTATGCCATGTTACAATGGCCCCTATGTTGTTACCGACATGGCTCCAGAGATCTCCACTGTCACGCTCGACATTCCCAACAACCGCCACACATTCCCAACCTTTCACACATCCCAGGTTTTACCCTTCGTCAAAAATGATGCCAATCTTTTTCTGTCACGTGAACTTGAACAACCTCCCCCAGTCATTGTAGACACTGAGCCTGAATTCTTCATTGAATGGCTTTGTCTGCGATCGAGACCGAGTAACCAAGCATCAACAAAATTTGTTTGACATTAGTATACCAATCATGAGCGCCCTGCTTTGTCCCATACATTGGTGCAAGCAATTTGCACACCACCTCATGTTCTTTTTCGAGTTCCAGAGGTAGGTTTTGATAGGATTTGTAAAGTGGCAGGAGTTTCATGTAGATTTCCACTCCGCCTCGGAGCTGTGCATTGAGATAAGCATTTTTGGCATCCACTTGAACAATAACAGCGCCTTTCTGAGCTCCCAAAGATAATAAGATTCAAGGAGAGGCTGTGCGAACAGTGGGAGCAAATGTGTCCATGTAATCAATGCCAAATTGTTGCATAAAACCCTTAGCAACAAGTCGAGCTTTGTAATGGACAATCCTGCCCTTGGCATCGCATTTATGGCAGAAAATGTATTGAGATGGTATGATATTGGCACCAGGCGGGGGTACAACGAGATCCCAGGTGTGTAACTTCTCAATTTGGGACAATTCCACTTCGATCATGTCTGACCAATCAGTATGTTCATCACCTTTCAGTGCTGCTTCCAACATTGGTTCATCTTCACTCGCCGCCATTACCAGTTCCATAGCTTCATGGAACCATACCTCTTCACTTATATCAAGCTCTACTCCTCCTGGCTCAAGAGGATTGTTATCCTCAAGCATAAAGGCACCCTCGACTACCTCTGAAACATTGGTGCTCGCCTGTGAGCTGGCGACTCATTTTTGTTTTCCCCAGCCGTATTCAGTTTCATCAATGGGGGTGAGACCTGTTAGGGAGTTTTGTCTTGTTGTCCTTTGGTGTGGAGGAGGTATTGGTGCATTTTGAGGGGTTTCTGGGTTGTTAGTGGGCGATTTTGGGAGGTTTTCAGCCAGGTTTTCAATGCTTTCAGGTTCTGGACCTTCGTTTGGCATGGGTGGGGTGGTTTCGACAGGCTCTGGATCTTTTGGAATGTCTTGAGAGGTGTTGGAAGGCTGTGAAGTATCCAAATTGGTAAATACATCTTCTACCCTCTCAATTGAGACTTCATCAGGCTGCAATGCCTGGTTTTTGTCAAAGTATACATCCCTCTCAATGCTGACCTTGAATTTCTTCAGCCAGTAGATCTGGAAACCCTTGGATTCATCATCAAAGCCTACAAAACGAGCTTCTTCAGCTCTAGGGTCCAGTTTCCCTGCATCAAGCCACTTTACCCAAACCATCGTGCCCCATTCACAGAGCTGTGACAAGTCAGGTTTCTTGCCCATAGCTACCTCAAAGGGTGTTTTCAGCTCGGGTAGGGCTCGTGTTGGCGCACAATTGCACAGCCAGACATCGTGATGCACTGCCTCAGCCCACAAATTTTGGGGTAGGCCAGCGCCTATCATCATGGCATGGGCAGTGTTCATGTGGGTTCTGTTCCCTTGTTTGGCCACACCATTTGAGGATAGGGAGTCATGAATAGTGAGGTGGCAAACGGTTCTGGCATTTTCAAGGTGGTTGTTGAATACCTTGCTCATTAATTCACTGCCCTGATCACATCCAAAAATCTTGATTTGTGCACCATGCTGAACATCTGTCCAGGCTTTGTACTTCTTGTAGTCACCAAACACTTCTGATTTTGCCTGAAGGAAATAAACTTTCTCCTCATGACTGCTCAGGTCCTGGAATAGAAAGTAATACTTCTTTCCTCCCAATTACTCAACCCTGGCTGGTCCCCATAAATTGCCAACAACATTTTTGCCATATGCTGTGTAGACCATCTTGCTTTTCTTTGGGAATGGTTTACGGTCTGCTTTTGCCTTTATACAGACTTCACAGAATTCAGGTTTGGAGCTGAAATCAAGCTCAATTCCTTCGACCATCCCCTCTTTCACCATCTTGCATAAGTCATTGTGATTGATATGCCCCATTTTATGGTGAAGCTCACTGATTGACATCAGCTTCGATGCTGAATTTGCAACAGGTGTGGGAGATGAGTTAAATCCACTGACACAGTGAAGCCCCCGAACTAGAGGAATACATCCAATGATGTTTGATTTTGGGCTGCAGACTATGCAAGTTCTGCCCTTGATGAGAAGGGAAAATCTAGCATTGTTGATGCTGGAGACATACATCAAGGTAAATGCCATGTGAGGTGAGTAATAAACATTTCTGAACGTTATTGGAGTTGGTTTCTGATCTCCATTAGGTAGCTCAACCTTTAGATCACCTTTTCCGAATGCACTGAAGGTTAATCCATCAGCAGCTCATATAGGCTCAGGTTCGATTTCTCTGTAGTTTAAGAGTTTCAAATGTTTGGGGGTGAAGTGCCTGCTGCACCACTATCGAGGATTATTCCACTCGAATGGGAGATGGTGTGGGCTTCAGCTGTGAAATTGGAGGTGATGAGTAGGGCAGTGGGATTATCAGGAAGATCATAGGTAAACATCGCGTAGTTTTTGGAATCATCACTTTCATTTTTCTCTGCAGTGTTTGCACTCATTGATGTTACTTTCCTCTCAGACATCTTCTTAAACCACTGTGGTGCTTCTCCCTCCTTTCCTCCTCCTTTTGCAAAGCACTGATCCTTCATATGACTGTCCTTCCCACAATTAGGGTTGGTGCAGTGACCCTTCTCCTTATTTGACTTATCCTTTCCCTTTCCCCCTCTAGACTTTGTTGTAGCAGCCATCATTGCAGTGTTGGACTTATTGATTGAGTCCTCGAGGGCGATGGAGTTGGCTTCCTCATTGAGATGCCAAAGGAGGTTCGAGCTGGTGAGTTTCTTCCCAGACTCGTGAGAGGCAGCGCTCAATGTGGTAAGAAGGGTTCAGTAATTTGGAACAAGTGAAAGTGATGTGCAGATATAGGATACAAAAGACTCATCGGAGACTGGGTGATTCATCTCAGCAAGATGTTCCTTGATCTCCGTCATCTTTGTAAGGTGCTCCCACATATCCTCACTCTTGACATATTGGATTGTTTGGAGTTGCATCAAGAGGTTGGTCTCATACATCATGCCCTTATCAGCATGGATCACAATGACCTTTTTCCATACGGCTGCAGCTAGGGAACTGCACAGGTTTTACCCATGGGTTTCCCATGCTTTTATTTCCTAATTTATTCAATGATTTTCTGATAGCTGTTCAATGGATGCTTGTGATACAAGGGACAAAATAATTTATTTTCGACCTTTTCACATGACAGATGTCACCCAAATATTGTTTTATATGTTACATCACAAAGAGCCAACAAAAAGCTTCCAGAAAATCTTTTTTTCATGATTTTTCATGCAAAACTCATTGAATAAATTAGGAAATAAAAGTGTGGGAAACCCATGGGTAAAACCCATGCAGTTCCCTAGCTGCAGCAGTGGCTTCATTCTTGATCTGTAGGAATGTGGATTTGTCAATTGTTCTGTAAATGACCTCTCAAACTGCCGCTTGTTTTTGGTCGTAGGATTCCTCATCCTCTTCATGCTTCATGAGCTCTTTGTCGGTTAGTGGGGCTAGACTATGGGGTTTGAAATAATCCCTGCTATGTTCTTCAAGCTTAACCAGCTGTCATGCGGTACCTAAGATATGCTTCTTCAACCCTTTTGAAGTGAGGTAATTGATGATGTGCTCCTGGTAGGTTGCCCAATTGGAGCTATCACTTTGAAGCTTTGGAAGGTTAAGGTTTTGATTGTTGCTTGTTGAAGACATATCAGAGATATCAGCAGGGCCCATAACCTCTAGGAAGCAGGGATTGATTAGGAAGCTGAATAGAATAAGATAGTAACCTCAGTGAATGTAGTAAAGCACTATATTGAGTAGTAGGTACCTGAATAGAATAAGATAGTACTACTACAAGTAAGTAAGGAATATATCAGGGTATATAGTAAAGGGACTTACACCTCAGTGAATGTAGTAAAGCACTGAGGTGGATCTGGAATGATACGGATAGATAAATGTTGAGAACGTAACTATGGTAATGGGTATCATGGAAACATCTCGACATACAACATTTCCATCTTGTTTGCCGATGCCAAGGCACTTTGTAACTTGCTGCACTGATGCCCTGCCTAAGGCCGATGCCCATGCCCATGTGTGTATCTGACGCCTGTGTCTCATGCTATTTCATAGGTCACTAATATTACATTCTAGTATATGTACAGAAGCATTGTAACAGTGCACTCATTTGTTACTATAGTACATACATATATACATAGAGAGTATTCAACATAGTCCAATGCCCTGCCTGATCCCAGCTGCCTAATGCCAATGCCTAATATTGATGCCTGTGTTGCCCATTCATAGGTTACCATGTCTATACAACTTCCATGCTCAATTATCTACTGTATTGTAATATACTGTACTGTCCAGGAAGCTATCCAATAGTGCATTCATTGGTTACTATAGTAGGTACATATATATAGAGCATTCAACAATGTCCACTGAACCCATATCACTCAACACAATGTATGTTGGGATTTGAATCAGCCACATCAGCAACTCAGTATTGGTCCTCGGTTACTTAGCAGTATTATAACCCAGTGCAGTAAAGCTTACATAGCACAGAAATAGTATATAAACTTTAGCTACAAATAAAATACATTATCACCAAAGTGGGCTAATGCCTGTTGCACCAGCTGTAATGCATGAAATTACAACAATGTATGTGTTTGATAGACCATATCATTTGATACAGTGTAGCTTACCTATGTGTTTAGATACTTATATCACTGCAGAGCATTCATTAAAATTCTCAAGGCTGATCATGTGTAAGAGTGTCCTCATACATCAGCATCTGTACTATCACATGCATGTTCATTATCACATGTTATCCTGATAGTATATAGTCTATACCTGGAGTATTGTACTGTAGCTTAGTTTCTTCCCCCGAAATATGCTAAGTTCCTAACATGTTTCGGTCTCCTTGAATGTTGGAAGCTCTGGCTTCCTTCCATCATGCTAAGTTTGGTGTGGGGGAGGACTATGTAATAGGTGACACTGTTGCTGATGAGTGGCAACAGTGTGTCAATGACATGGTTGTGGGGACAACAGTTGGATGAAAATGGGTTTTATTAATCCTTCCATGGTTACAGTAATAGTATGTTCTCAGTGTACACAGTGTTGTGTTATTTTTTATGCAAAATGCATATTTTGTATCGGCTAATTGTCACACATACAGGTTTTGATTTGACATGTGATCACTGACAGAACTAATATCATTCAAGCAAGCTGATTGAGAACTGGGGTCATGTGTAATATTTGTGTTTAGCAAAGGCTCGAAACCCCTTCATGAAGGCAGCAGGCTAGTGACTATATCATGAGTGTGCTGCAGTGCATGTCCTATGCACTATTTGTAGGTGCTAATCATGGGCTAGAAACCATAGTGGTTGTCAGCCTATATTTCACATTCATGAAGTGTAAATTGTTGCATCGTGCAGGGCTGCATTAAGGGTGTCAAATAATCAATCACACAACACAGACTGCACATTTGTACAGGCCAAGGGCTTACCTATCAGAAAATAACAAGGACATCCAATTAATTGTGTCATAATCAGCTACAGGAATGATATTTGACAACCAATTACTCTGTTGGATTGCCAAGCACGCCACGAGAACCCCATCATTTTCTCACCCTAGAACCTCTTTGCCATCTTCTCCACTATCACCTTCTTCCGCCTTTTCTGTATCACCTTTTGTATATAAGTGGTCACAATGCTACAAAGACCCTGCATGTTTGCCAGGGTCCACTGTCATCCCACACTGTTGCAAGCTCGTTTCAACACAAACACGCAACATACCCTGCCTCGCCTCACATCATTCTAGCCACTCTTGCTCTGAGTCTAGTCTTAAAGGTTGCAGCACCTTAATGCTGTGGAAGATGGGCGCAGTTCCGACCAACTGCAGAAGAACAAAGAACACGAAGACTTTTCCTTGAAGACCCCTCATTTTGAGTCCTCATGCATGTTCATTATGGCCAACACCATCACTATTCAATTTCCACAACTCAACGACTCCAACTACAGTGAATGGTCCATCCAGATGGAAGCTGTTCTCATTTGTGGAGGGCTATGGTCCTTGGTCAACATCACCATTGATAAAATTGGGAAGGATGAAGCAGTGATTGCAGCTAAAATTGAGGACAAGAAGAAGAAGAGGGACACTGGAAAGATGGCTGAAGCGAGAGCAGAATTGATTTTACGAGTGGAGGATGGTCAGTTATCGCACATGCACTCGCAGGACCCCGCCGAGATCTGGGAAACGTTGCATTGGGTCCACCAGGCAGCAGGTTTTGCGACGAGCCTTGCACTCCATAGGAAGTTTCTGACCACAAAGAAAGAGGATATGCAGTCAATGCAGACCTGGATTGGTGTCATCCAGAGCCTGGCCTTCCGGATGGAGGAAGCTGGGATTGAAGTTGCTGACCAAGACAAGATTCTCGTGCTCACAATGGGTCTTCCCAACACTTATGACGCCATCATCATAAACTTCGACTCGACACCTGCTGATTTACTCACACTTAACCACGTTATAACCTGGCTACTCAACAAAGAGACACGTCAGGTCTCCCAGGCCCCAGTTACCAATGACCACCGTGATGCTAATGAAGCCATGGCTGCTATGCGGTCACCCCTGGGTCATCGAACTCAACCTGCACCCAGCACATCAGATGTGACATGTTACTTTTGCAACGAGAAGGGCCACTACAAGTCTGATTGCCCGCAGAGGAAGGAGTGGGCGATGATGAAGGCAAAAAAGGTAGGTGTTGCTACCCTTGCCATTGGATATGATTTGGACAATTCAGACAAGGCCTTCTAAGATTACAGGGGTGTTCGAGCAGTATGCTTCCTACTTTTTGATGGTTCATGACTCTCCCCTCGCCACAGTACACTGTTTATATTCTTGGTTCATTTTTGCAGTTCTCATCTCATGCTTGTGGGGGTGTGTTGGATTGCCAAGCATGCCACAAGAACCCCATCATTTTCTCACCCTAGAACTGCTTCGCCACCTTCTCCACTATCACCTTCTTCCGCCTTTTCTGTATCACCTTTTGTATATAAGTGGTCACAATGCTATGAAGACCCTGCACGTTTGCCAGGGTCCACTGTCATCCCACACTGTTGCAAGCTCGTTTCAACATACTCCACACAAATTACATGTCTTTAACCAAGCAAATGAATATCCAAGAAGCTAGTGTGTGTGTTGAGGGAAATAGTGTCTGAGCTGTCTCACTCAGATGATTCTCACGGGCCTCAAAGACCCTGATTCACAGCCATGAATCACAGCTGTTTTGCTAGCTCTAGCTATTTTGTGCTAATTAGGCAGTGAATTAGCCCATAGTATTTCGCAAGGACTGTATTTAGAATGTACTCCACTGGTCATCTTGAGGCTGATGAGTTAACATTACTGCTTTCCCTCTACCTGAGTCCATCTGCATTATTTTGAGATTGGTAGTATTGGACACTGAATATCCAGCTCCCTCATCTGCATCTCCAAGAATGTCGAGTAGAAAGGCAGAGGTGATATCAAAGATGTCTGCAATGAGAAAATTATGTTATACTACTACTACTACTATGTGTGGACTGAGTAAGCATGGTAAATTTGAAATCAAACTGAAGCGGCTGTAACTTAGCAATGAATTTTTCACTGTGTTAATTATCTCAGATGGCATGCCCTTTCAACAGGAAATTTTAGATTTTTAGGTGTAGTTGGCGGTACATGGGACATCTGATTCACCCTATTTTGCAACCATAATCATACCATTCCATCATAGGTTGGCTAATTAGCATGAATCACACCCAAGGGGGTTGCAGGATTAAAACTCTACATATTGTGTCAAAAAAAATTTTAAGGACCTCAGGGAGGGAACTAACTAACAGTGGTGGGAAACAATTCCCAAATAAGGAAATTATATTTTGCCCTAATGTTGCTGCCGCCGTCCCTGACGTCTCCGATTGCTCCCACTTGCCTTGCATGCCTCACAACCCCAGCCACTAACACGGTACTCCAGTTCAACACATTGGAGGTGGTACTTTAGCATTTCAGTAGTATGTTTGTTCTTGAGGGACATTGCGACTCACCCATCTGGTCTCACACCCTGCAGATTCACATCTGATGATGCCCTCACATATCGAGATCTCTTCATCAGTCACAGCTTCACCACATGTGCATACCTCCAAGATCGCATGCAAGTCTCTCACTTTCTGCTTCCTGCCTATATGTGTGACGGGACCATCAAGTGTAAATGAGTGGTTGTCTGTCCCTTCATTGGTTGGTGCTAATATTGGCAGATCATCAACTGGAACCTCGGGAGAAGCAGGAGTGGGTTCAATGAATGGGCTTTGGGGTGGTAGTGCTGGGGACCATGGCTCAGGTGAGTACTGAATATGTTGGCTTGTGTTCCACTCATCACTGAGCCTCTGTTCTGAGGGTTCATCTCTGGCCTGATGTTCTGAATCAGTCTCGTCATCTCCTGGAGAATCACTTCCCCCCTGTTCCAGATCAAGTGGATTCTCGAGGCCATCATTGTCATCACTCAACTTGCCATCTTCAGTGACATCCCTGGCCTCCCATGAGTGTTTAGTGGCAAAATTGATCAAAAACACTAACCATAAGGTGAGGCGTGAACTATGCACTTCTGAAATGATTAGCGATACTGATTTTTTTTTTAGACTGGCGTGCCTTCTTCCTTTTGTGACGATCATCCCAGATCTCCTTTAGCAATCATTCTTCAGTGAACAAGATTTTCCATATTTCCTTGTGTGGAGTTAAGGAGATGGTGGGGTGTTTTGCTTGCATGTGGTATGGCAAGTTGTATCACCATATGCAAGGTTCGGCTACAGGACATATGGGACACTGGAGCAGAACATTGGAGGACAGACTTAATGGTGTCGAGATGCTCACAGTTGCATATGAGAAGTTTACCTTTTTATGCATGTAGACTTTGCAAAATCCACCTGATCACTCACACCAGCACCTTTCCCCCACTTGAGGTAAAATTTGCAGACATCCATGGGCCAGAGGCACAGTCCACAAGGCTCGTCACTTTGTTTGATGTGAGGTCGAAGAGGATGTGTGCAGCCATGTGCTTGAGGACCCTGGGAGCTTGTTTCAGAAGAGCAATTGGAGGACTGCAGTTCATACGTTCATTCGCGATAGCTGGATCGCAGGTGGCATGTTCATTTCACATACCTCTAGTCTCAATTCCAGACATTCTATCACAGGCGGAAGGATCCGAGGGAGCTCGAATCAGAGTGCGAAAAACAGAAACAAATGAATGTGATAGAACATCTGGTGACATTTGTATGGGCAGGTGTGGGTAAGTGATCATGTGATCTTGATGCGTCGTAGAATACACAGTATATAGACGCATACCTGTGCATACAGCCTGCGATCGCATGATGTCCACTGTCATTCCTGATAGTGATGCCTCAGATTCAGACTTCGAGGAATCCTGGGTTAGTACTGCACCTGAACAAACCTCAAGATCTGACCCACATATCCAACAAACTAACCAATGTCGACACTTTCTGGAGGATACTGGCGACATTTCTGACCGCGTGCTACAGGTTATTGATCTGATGGATACACTACACCTGAATCTTCCCTTGTTTCTTTGGGCAATTAGCTGGAATGTCCCAAAGCTCATTTCCAATAATCGTGTCCACTTTGCAAGGACAGCACTAATGGTTAGCGATGAACTTCCAGGGATACTAGCACACTGCCATAGGCCTCCTCGCTCTCATGGTCAAGGAATACGCACAAAAGCCGCTAGGAAAGCACTGAATGACTGGGCTCTGGAAACTATCTGTGACACCTTGGACGAAGAACTGTCTATACTGAAGCCGACAATGTCCCTCCCGCAACAAGATCTATCTGAGGAGGTTTTGCTTTCCATCAGCTGGAAAGAGATGATACTGGAGGTAAAATCTAAAGCACCAACATTGTGGAAACTTTTTCGCTATACACTGTACACTCCGAGGCAAGAAGAGCAAAATCAATTGAAGGACCCCGACGTGGTGCAGTTCAATGACATCTGTTTCTGGAACTTCTAACTCTTCCTGTTGGCTCGGCGACTCTTACTATGATATCAATGGCGTCATTCTCACGTTCACATCTACCTGCCAGGAGTAAGGTGGCTTTCCACTGAAAACGGCCCGAAATTGGCTTTCAATGGAATGTTGAGTTGCGGCATAGTTGTAATCACGGCTTTTCATAGCAGATTCGCGAGCAGAATTGAGAAGGTCGTCCGAGTCCAACATGATTCTCGATACATTCGGTAGATCGTTTGTGTACACGTCAAGGTCACATGATCACTTACCCACACCCGCCCATACGAATGTCACCAGACGTTCTATCACATTCGTCTTCTTGTCTTTTTCGTACTCCGATTCGAGCTCCCTCGGATTCTTCCGCATGCGATAGAACGTCTGGAATCGAGACTAACATACCTCCATATCGCGTCCCTGGTGCGCCCCCTCCACTCTTCTGCTGCTTCTTTTCCAAAAAGGAAGCTGTTGCGAGCTTGGGTCGCATCAAATCACAGCCCTGTGGCACCTGATCACATGACATCCAAAAAAAAATTGACTACTCTGGCTCTGGGGGGACTAACTAACCGTCCTGATATGGTAAATTCAAACTCCGCAACCCCCTTGATCACACCCCTGATCCCCGCAACACTACGAGAAGCCCAATTAACTTTGCTGTATAGACATAGAAAAAACAGTGCAGGTTGATAAATTAAATAACATGAGCTCTGTATTTGCACCCACGAGTACCTAAACCATTAAATAACATGAGCGAGAATAGTGCTGTAGTCACCGTGTCCAAATCCCAGAGTCAAACTGTTGTCAACATTTAGACTGGTGACCGATCCTTAGTACATGGGCAAGCATGATGTATACGAGGTATCGACGCTTGCTCATACTCGTACGAGGGAGTGGTCACGAGTCTAGTCATTGTCAACATTCCCTTCACGCCGCTACAACATTCCAAAAATACATCAACTTCGTGTGAATTTCACGGAGCATTCATGTTGGCGGTGTACTTAGTAGCTGGTGTCGAATTCGATTCTTCAACTTCTTCAATTTGGCCAGGTCTTGCCCAGCGCAATCCTTCCATATACATGTTCTCTTACGGCATACAATGCTACCAGTCTCTTTAATTCTGGTCTTTCATGATTCTGGCCCGATTATCAAGTTGGTATTGTCGGCTTGTGAGTATTCGTGTCTAGGCATGGCATCAGGAAGTACATGGTTATCCTTCAGTCCGCCAGTCCAAACTTAAATGGAGCGTGTGGTAAAGGGCTGACCAGCGCCGACCCCCTATCCTCCCAGGTGTTCATCTACCCCTCCATCTATTTCTCTTCACAATGCTCTTGTCTGCTGTTCTTTCTTCGTTTCTCTTCTTATTACTCGTTCAGTGTGCATCATCACCTGGGCCTACAGGTTTCGAAGCTTACCAAGCGGCGGAAGGCGTCACTTGCACAGATACTTCGCAAGCCCATTCTTCCATCGACGCTCTCCAAAATACTATGTCAGACTCCCCGGACCCTCCTCTCGTTCGTACCAATGCTATTTCACCGGATCCTAATCATCCATCCCAAGTCACGAACGACAGCGCAAGCTTTCTTGTTATGACATACTATCCCGGTTGGGCTGGCGCAAACTTTCCTCCTGAGAAGATCGATTTTGGGCTTCTGGACTGGATTGATTTTGCATTTGCTGTGCCGAACGACCAAAATAATCTCACCTGGGAATCTGAAGACGCGCCAATACTACTCGGTAGACTCGTACGTGCGGCTCATGCAGCAGGCACAAAGGTCAAGCTCAGTATCGGTGGATGGACAGGAAGCAAGTATGCATTGTAATTTTTTTGAACGAAATAGAAAGCTGAAGAACACCACAGGTCGTTCTCTTTGGCTGTCGCTACGAACGCGAGCAGAGACAGGTTATCAATGAATATTCGTGAATTATATGATCTGTATGATATGGATGGCATTGACATTGACTGGGAATACCCTGGACACGAAGGCGCTAGTGGCAATAAAGTGGACCCGTCAGACTCAGAGAACTTCCTTTCCTTCCTGTGGTGCCTCCGCAAGGCCCTGCCTCCAACCGCCCGGATAACCGCAGCCGCCCAGACCGTACCATTCACTGATTCTGTTGGCCGGACAATGTCAGAGTTTGCTGATGTTCTGGATTGGATACTGCTGATGAATTATGACACGCACCCATGTAAGCTCTTCGATATACTAAATTCTTTCCAACCACTGATGCAACGTACAGCATCACCGTATCCTGGTCCCAACGCGCCGTTATACGATAGCTGTAAAAATTCTAGTCAGCCTGAGGGAAGTGCCCTTGCCGCATTGAAGGCATGGACAGCAGCTGGCTTTCCTTCCTCACAACTCGTCCTTGGGGTTCCTTCGTACGGATATTTGTCCCAGTCTGACGCTACAGCCCTCAAGACGCGATCAAACTCATCCTCATCAGTCACTGTCGTCGCCGATGGTAGCCAAATCCAGTTTCGCGACCTGGTCGCTCAAGGTGCCCTCGTTTGTACGACTCGTGCGAAGTCCGACGGTCCATGTTCTTATGTTGCCAGCGGTGGTTTCCAGAGATCGTGGGACGTTTGCTCTGCTACGCCCTTCTTGCACTCTTCATCGGCTAGGCAGGTCATCACGTATGATGATCCTACGTCTCTTGGAATGAAGGCGCAGTTTGCAAGGGAACTCAAATTTCGAGGAGTAAACATGTTCAGTATAGATGGTGACACTGACGAATGGGACCTGATAAAATCGGTGAAGAACTTGGTTGCTCATGAATAATATACGAGACGGGAGAGCGCTATCAATTATTGTGCTGTGTCCGGTATTAATATGGGACGGGCAAGTTGTTACTGTAGCAGTTTGCGGCCCTTCCTTTCCTCCGCCCACGTAATTACGCGCTACTTAAGGAATCATATGTGTTATGAGTGTAGCAAAGTGGTGACTCGTGAAAGCGCTTTTTGAATCACGCGTACATGTGCACTGCGGTAATTAGAAGGGATATCCTCCGAGGAATCATGAGATTCGTGTGTACGGGCCGTTAACGTACACGGCGGTAGGCGCCATCATGGAGCCTGGTGCCATTCTGTGTGCACCTTCTAAGTATGGAGGCCCCGAAACTTCTCTATTTATTTATAAGTATAGGAAAGCTGCAGAAAAACCTCTTCTGTGATACGAAATCTATTCCCATTTGAGCAATTTCGGATCTCGTGAAGCTTAAGATGCTAATGACCCGATTTCATAGGTGTGAATGAGCCGAACAGGGCGTTTTTTCAAAAAAACAATTTATCCAAAATGTATCGAGGACTGTTTACGTCCCAGTTTAAAATAGAATGTTCAGGGAAAGCCCACAGCGCCGCTGCGCTACATGATAGCGCGGATAGTTGCCTAGAAACTGTTTCCTGCCAGTGGAGCGTGCTTCTTTCTTTCCGTGTACAAAGGCATACAAATACCCGAACTGAGTCCGTTGCCTCGCCCTTGTTGCTCGTATCTAGCCATGAACGAAGCCACATCCCCGTCAATTGCCATGTCACCACTACTAGTTACACCACTACTAGTTACACCACTACTAGTTACACATGTCTTCGCCAGCAATTTCTCGATGTCTGGAAGCAACTTGGGCTTTCCTGGTTACTTTGTCATACGTTATCAGCCAAAAGTTGTACAAAGTAAGGAGATTTCGCCGCTGATAATTCTTCCGGAAAGGTCATCCAATTTCTCTACGCTGTGGTTATGTGAATTTATCGGGATCATGACTATTGGTGCTACTACTGACTCAGCCGGTGTATCCCTTACGTCGAAATGACAAAGAAAGGCCCAACGTTCTCTGACAAATGGCCTTGTAATGAGATTACTTATACAAACCTCGCGGAACGCCATGGAATACGTGTGCCTGCCCATCCACTGCACCAAGTCTTCTGTTGTTGTCTCAGCTTTCTGGAAAACCTCACCTCTGGCAGCTGGAAGAATCCGGAAGGAATGAAAGATTCGCCCTAAATTTTCATGCTGTCCCATGAACATCTAGCAAAGACACTGAGGAAATGCTTTTTCACCAACGATCGGCTCTGGAACTCATGGATCAATAATATGTCACTGGGTTGACGCCCAGTGTTATTCAGTTATTGCCAGCTCGGCATAATAGAACTACGGCAGGCCCAGGGGAAGCGCAGTCTCTCTACCCCATTCAAACTGAAGCGAGCACTTTTTTTTTTCAACGTGTCATTCGTGTGCGCCGTTGTCTTCGCCATGAAATTGATTAACATCTTGTTGTCCCTGTAGTGTATCGGGCAGCTATCACTGTCTTCGGTGTGTATTTTACGTAGGCTCCTGGACGCCACAATACCTTGTCGCCACGCAAGTCGCCTGTCAATGGTTTCAATTGGCATTGCATTAAGTAGGAACACTTGGAATAAGAAGGTCCAAAATTTATATGCACCAGTCGTATCCAGAGAAGTGTTTGTTGTAATGCTGAGAACTTTCTCAGATGACGACATCGTCTCCATAAGCTTGTATGTAACATGTTATCACAGAAAAGAACCAAGCAGTAACGATAGAACGGTGGTCGCACATGTCGATCGTAGGACAAGCAACCTACATATGTCCAAAGTTAGCCACTTACCATTAATTGAGCATAGGATTCTAGAAAACATGGACTAGCACATAAGAGAGTAAAATCATTGCGGCACCGAGAGAGAAGGTACCAAAAGCGGCGACATAAAGCATGATGGCTTGTAGATGCGCTTGTCGAAGCAGAAGAATAGTCCACTCGTAGAACAAATGAGCAGGCATGCGGGTGAAGCCACCCAGCGTGATCCACGCATTCGGAGGAGATAGCGCGGGCCAAGATACAGGTTTAAGCTCGAATATAAGGCCTCGTGTCGTGCATCATGGTGGCGTATCATGTCACCACCGTCGGCTCTCTGAAAGAGATCTGCCAAGGGAGACAGAGACCGAGGTAAAGTAGACTCGAGGCGGACGCAGAGCTCCGGTGGCAAGATCTAAGAAGCGATGACTCGGCGCGTGCGGGATCTGTTGGCGACGAGAGTTTCCTTTCCTGGTCACCATTGTTTCGTTATTAATAGTATAAAGACCTTAAGTGTCCGCCATGTTCGTTCTTTATTCCAATGTCTATCTTTGTTCGTCCAGATTCTCCTCCTCCTCGTCAACCTTCTCCTGAATTCGTGCCGGCTCCTTTACCTTCTCCTCATCTCCAAGCACGTCTTCGCAAATCTTCTAGCAAACAGTCCATATCATCTTCACCATCCCTTCCCCCAGGCCTTCATCTCTCTACAGGCCTCCGTAATTTCGTTCATTCTACCCGCTCATATGAACAATTAGGCGAGCGTTCCGAGAGGAGGAGAAGGGCTTCCTCTAGTCCAATCGTGTCGCCACCCACTACGCCACCTTCATTGCCCCTTCCTTCTACGTCGCTTTCCGTTGACCACAGTCGACCCTCTCGTCGCTATCCTTCATGTGCGACAACTTACCGCTCGCCTCCTCCGAGCCCATCCATACCCTCACCACCTCCGCCCGTGCCCCCCATCCCAGCCTTCGTGGTTACCGCACCCAAGGAAGTCAAATACATGCACCACCCCTCGCAACCGATGTCCGTGTCTCCAATACGCCTTCCCGACTTTGATAACGTGTCTCCTCTGTCGGAATCTACGTACATCCCCCAACCGCTCCCTAGAGTGCCTCCTCCGCAAAAGCACAGCGGTATAGGCATGACATGCTTGAAATTCTTCTCGTTGCGCCATACAAAGCACAATACGAAGCAGAGCGCCTCATACACAACCAATGCATGAATGGCATCGATTTACTCTATCTTGGATTTTTGGTGCATAATCTCTTGAGCCAGTCTCACATTATTCGTTTGGAGAAATTCTTCACGTGCATTGTACTGTATTGCTTATCCCCTCCGCTATTTTAGAGTTACTAGTACACTATGTACGCTCGTCTAATTTCCTCTACTGTACAATTATCTATCGCTCAACGCGTATTAATAATAATTTAATTACTTGGTTTCATTCCAAGATCGGACAACCACGGTTGAGTGTTCTGAACCCGCGTGGGTGAATATAAATAGCATCAGCGTCGAGATCTTCCGCGGTCGATGCCAAAATGATAGTTGTCATAATATGTATATGCTCTGTCCGAGCCTGTCCGAGCCCACGGAGTTACGTATCTAATCTAGATACTTAGCCTTTCGGGTTACATAGATGGTTAGGTTAAATTTTCATACGAATAACGAATATAATCGGCAGTTTTATTAGAAATCAGTCAAGCCTCATGCAGCTACAGGATATTTTACATTGGGATGCAGAATCAACGCGACAACAAGCAGGATATAGGAATACACAACTGTGAGATGACGAAAGGTCAGCTATCGCTACAGAATACGACACTTGAAGAGGGAAAGAGTCCGTACCGGATATATACTACACAAATCAGCCTGATGATTTCTTGGAATGTGCAAGGTCCGTCCAGATAAACGCAACACAAAGCAAGTTTATAGTCCCATCCGTTCAGCCAATGTCCGATCCCCCCCAGGAAATGAGTCAATAGGCCCTAATACACGCTCAGCCCTTCGTACAGGGCCGCCGCCACGACCCGCAAAGCCACTATTGCGCCTGGAGGGCCTATTCCCATCGCGTTCCCGGCCCCCATCCCTGTCTCGCTCTTTTGATCCACGTTCTCGCTCCCTATCACGGTCACGTTCCCTCTCACGGTCGTAAGCCGGTGGAGGTATCGACCTACGGTCTTCCTCCAAGTCCATTTTTACGTGATTAGGCTTTCCGCGTCCTTCGGGCACACGACGCACAGAATCGCGCGTGTCATGACCTCGAGCGGGTGGATGATGCTTACTATGTGATTTATGAAGAGGGGGGGCTGTATTTGTTCGATGAGGTGGTGGCGAAGCCTGCGCTTCTGACAGACGTGGTTTCTTGTAGGCTCTTGGACCAGTGGGAGGTAGTTTCGACATGCCAGTTCCATTACCGGTAGGGCCAGCTTGGGGTAGCGAGTGGTAGGAGGCCCGCGGAGATTGGGAGTACGATTTTGTGCTGTTCAAAACATTGTTTAGGCGAGTGGATGCTATGAAACTTTCGTAAGACTTGTCAAGCTCAGTGCTGTAAATAAGATTTTAAAGTCTGCCACAGAAGATGTGGGTGAGAACGTACGAGATTGTCGTTATCACTCCATGGGACTCTATGTCAAAGGTGAGATAACTGCTGTCAAGCTTTATATATGCTACGGACCTCGGAGTGCTGTCTCCAACCTCTCCACAACTCTGCGGAGACCACGGACTTCCTCTTTTAGTTTGCCTGTTTCTCCTTGTTTTAGAAGGTCATAAAGTTCGTCGTTCTCCTCTTGCAGAAGTCGCGACCTTTGCGTAAGCGCGGCAGTAACCGTATTAGACCCTGCCGTCACATCTGGTCCAGCCGAAGCAGCATGAATATGGGGCAGTAGAACAGATATTAGAGATGGCGGAAGGGTAACAGGATCGGTAGTTGAAGGACCAGGTTGCGAGGCAAGGTATTGTCGCAGCTGTGTTATTTCATCCTTTACCAAATGTCAGTGGGACCCACGAGTGGTTGACTGAAATCTCACACTAAGTTCAGCGACCTGTTTGTCTCGTTGCCTCAACAGTGCTTCCAATTCCAACTCTCGAGTTGAAGGAAGTTCCATGACCAAGGACGAAGTAGACGAGACAACCTGGACTCTCAACTTCAGAATCTCCCGACACTCTGACAGATGGTGGTCAAGAAGCCGCTGAGCGGATGTT
This sequence comes from Tricholoma matsutake, assembly GCA_026075535.2. Lineage (NCBI taxonomy): Eukaryota > Fungi > Basidiomycota > Agaricomycetes > Agaricales > Tricholomataceae > Tricholoma > Tricholoma matsutake. Next base: position 5,082,564 of record AP026543.1, on the reverse strand, counting down.
GAAATTATTTCGGCGTCTATCGTTGCTGCAAAGTGTCCACAATGTCAGATTTTTATCTTGAGGTGCCAATAACGCTTCGACACAGGGCAACTATTACCATCTTCGCTTTGCATCGACAAACTTATGAAGGCTAACTGACTCTAGCTATGCCTATATCTCTGTTGAATTTGACTTCTATCCCCAAGCAGCACCAAACAAAGCCGTGATATAAATTTTCGCTTGTCTTGTCAGATACATAGCAACCATGTCAACACGTCGACTTACACTATGGTACGTCCGCCTGTTTTACCCTTTCGTTCACTTTCTGGCTTTGATGACAACTTTATTCACACTGTATGAACGTTTGTGTCACGAACACCTTCGTCATGACTGTTTTCTACAACGGTAGCTGAGCCGCCATCGTTATTCTTCTTCTTCTGTCTATTGATAGCCTGTGGCTTACCAGTTTCTTATTTCAGATCCCTGATGATCTTTACATGGGGTATTTGCTCTACAGCGTAGACAGTCACCAAATTTATTCTACTTCATCCTCTTGAAACGCGTCTGGTGGCAATTGACCCTGCATTTGAGTGAGAGCGCCGGAGATTATGTAGAGAAATGGCGCGGATTTGGCAGGCGGCGGCGATGATTGATAACCAATAACCAAGGAACATCGTGGACAATGAAATCTGTACTGGCGTTCATGTCCATGCTGTCTACATCGACGGTTAATGTGTGAACGTAGAAGGCGACTTGTTCGTATTACCTTTCCAGAAGAATAGGTTCACCCGAAACTGCATTTAGTTTGAACACTCTCGCTTTCGCAACATCGCTATCTTGGGATCGGATGATTATAGCATTGTCAGTCTTGCGGCGCGGAAGTGTCGCGAGATTTTTGTCAATAACAAGCTGCAATATGGTTCGATACGTTAAAAAAAAAAGGGGGCAGATGAGACGTACAATGAACTCGCCACAGATACAATCTGATGCGGGTCAGCATGCTCCATCCGGCTAGACAAAACAATACACACAATAAACACGCAGGGCTGCAGCGGAAGATGCAGTTGGCCGTGCTGTAGGTGACCAGAGATACGGTACATAAGTTATCAGAACACTCAAGTCATAGGCGACAGACCATCAGAGGATGACGAGACCGCTGAGCGGGAAACGACTTTGGGCATCTGTCAGTGTAATGGCACAGCGACGAGCTACACTAGTTTGACACTTAGGATGATGGAAAACATTTGATTCCATTTTCCAGCTTTGCGATACACGTGACCGCTTTCTAATGCGGTGACCACTTTGATCCCCGGAACAACTATCGTCACTAGAATTTGTCAGGTAACTCAAATAAGGCAACTTGGCCCTCGGATAAAATTCTTCATAGCATTGCGTAATATCTATTACTAACAATGAAATGGTTACTGTCACGTCATATTATTTAATTCAGCTTTGCGTATCATTTTTTAGTTATATCTTGGGAATAATGCTGTAGATGTAAATTGCAAGAAAGACCGCAAAACTCGGATAATATCACATGGGGGTCCCTCCCCCCTTCTCCACATATCGTCTCGGTATATGCCGGTGAATATACCCCTTGTACCTGGAAACTGCAGTCCCGATTTTTTATCTTCCACATTTCCCCTCGCTCTATGGCTGAAAAGGATGCCACGGCGAGACTCAGAAGAGCCGTGAAAGGTATGCTTATTCTCTGCAGATGTCAACTGGAATGCTAATTAATTCCATACCATTAGAAAACAACTTATTTCTTGTCAAACGACTTGTCCAGAGGACGGATATGAGAAATCCTGACCCTGCGCCGCGACGGTTTACTTCATTAGCATGGGCTGCTGTGTTAGGACATGAGGAGACATTTGAATTTTTGTTAAGCGCTGGTCATGATGACGAGGAACTAAGCAAGGTATATGTCTCCCGAATGCAATTACATGTCCGAATTACCTCTGCGCGCAGGACTCGGAAAATAATACTATCCTCATGCTTTTAGCAGACCACAGGCCTTCTCCTGTTGACCCCTATGCGCCCCAATCAGCGCAAGAAGACGTTTCCGGCGCATCGTTGCGGATGGCCCGTTTGTATTACGATCGTTATTCGGGGATTTTAGACTGGTCAAATACTCAAGGAAAGACAGCTCTCCACATTGCTTCATTGAAAGGGAATGAAGAGCTTGTGCGGGTATGCGCAGAGTTTCTGTGGCTCAGAGCTCGATCTGCTTACCTCGTGTCCACCTAGATGTTTTGCGACCTCGGGGCTGACTATGATCTTTCTGACAACAAAGGAAACACTTCGCTACATTAGTGAGTTTTAATTATCTGATTTCAGTACAGTATACTCAACTACCGTCATAGCGCCAGTTCGTGGGGACATATACCTGTGAGTAGTTGCCTTAGGATATGTTGGTAAGCTCGCTAATGGTTACATAGGTTGTGCAACTTCTCATTGAGAGAGGGTGCCAGTATGCTGCTAGAAATAATCAAGGCTTTACAGCTTCCGATTATGCTTATTCGTGCGTGTACTCAGGCTCTCCGCCCATATCCTGGTAAATAATATTCATTGGCAGATTTAGCACAAGGGATACACTGCAAGATACTGCCCGTCTACAATTCGAAAACAACAAGAAATCTCGTAGGAATGTGTTTGCCCAAGCTGCTGAACGAGGGAACGAATGGGGAGGATTGCATTCTGGGAATGCACCCCCTGTGCCTCCGAAGATGACGCGTGACAATGTTCCAAGGATGAGGAGTGGATCCGGGACCAGTCGCACAACTGCCACCTCGGACAGTGATAGTTTGGCACCTGGCCCACAAAGTCATTCATCCTTCTCTCCTTCTTCATCGCCATCACAAACGAGATCGACGTCACATTTCCATAACCAGCAATTACCAGGTCACCATACTCATGTTCCTTCCACGACTACTACATTTCTTTTTTCAGCTCCAGCTCCACAAGGCTCTACGCTTGCCGCGCCTAGTAATCCTGCGTCCGCATTATCTCCCGTTGCAAATCGCATGCGAGAACGAGATGCTGACGCCATGGAGAAATACCTGAGACGTAACCGTAGTGGAAGCCAGGGCACTTCGTCAACAGAAAACAGATCGCAAAACGGCTCAAACTATTCTTCGGCTGGAACTTCTGCGAATATCGACGAGACATCAACACTACATCATCTTCCACCTAGCGGGTCGACAACTCCCCGACGTCTACGACCATCTTTTTCTGCCATGCAGCTTCGCTCCGAAACTCTTTCGAATAGCATCATTCCTGCACAGTCTGACAGCCGGAGTCGGTCTGGCACGAATCCTACGCGACCATCACCATCACCCCTCCCTTTACTAACTCGTTCATCCTCTACATCTACTTCGCCACATTCTCTGATAAGTCCCGATCGAGGCGTCCTTGAAGAGGACGAAACCTATATCGGTCCTCCAAGCCAGTATGCTCAGTTCCCTGATCCCCCTTTACCAATAGAGGATAGCACCATGCCGACAGCTGGTCGTCGGAAGCCTTTTCACCACCTCCTATCGAAACCTCTGCCGAATTTGGAACCCTCGGGAACCAGTCATCGGCGAGGGATGTCTGCAAATTCCATGCGTTGAAGACGGTTTTGTGTGTCTGTACAATCAGTTTTTGTATAGTATTTATCTTGTGCGACTCGGATTACTATTTACTACAGATTGACTACAGAGTCGCCTTTATAGTACCGTGAAACACTACTGTTGTATTCACTATTGTAATAATGCATGGCTCGCTCCGGAATGCTTATTAGACAGCAGATGCCCCGCGACCCGTGACTGAAAGTTAAATCAACGAAAGTGGACGCTCAGGGAGGCCCGGATAGAGCCGAACATGGGAACGTGAAGGTGGACATACGAGACAGCTACTTATAGGCCTCGTTCATACTTCATGTCTGCAACCAACCAACCCACTGCCTTTGCACTCTTGGATCTTTGAGACAGACTAATGATACCTCCAATTGCGGATGGTGACCCAGATCCAACTACTCAAATACCTTGGCCTTCAGCCCGATCGAGACACAACACAGAAGACTTCGGCTCTGCCGAAATAGTGGTTGACGATGGTGTAACGCAGACTGCTCCTGAAGCAAATGGGAGGGCAAAACATTCTAAGCGCAGATTGACCACCTGGGACCTGATCACCTTGAGCATATCCATGGCAGGAGCACAAATTGCATGGACCGTCGAGCTCGGGTACGGGAGTTTTGACTACGGTTATTCATCTGACTTGAGTCGTTTAGTTACGGGACGCCATTTCTCCTAGGCCTTGGACTCTCGGAACATATCACTTCTCTTGTATGGTTGGCAGGACCCATCAGTGGTCTGATCGCGCAGCCTGTTATAGGTGGGATTGGCGTTTGTGACCCTGCTATCAATACTTACGCTGCACTCAGGTGCCTTGTCTGATTCTTCACCCTCCAAGTATCGTCGAAGATACTGGATCATATTGTCCACTGTCGCCCTTGTAATTTCCACCTTGGTTCTTGCATACTGCCAAGAATTGGCCTCTGTCCTGGTCGATCTGCTTGGCGTCGGTGCAGGCGACTGGGATGAGCGACGGAACAACAAGGTCAGTTGTATGACTTGCCCAAGTACACACATCTCCTGAGATATGGTAGGTTACAACCACGGCCATTGGATTCGCTATATGTTCCTTTTATGTCCTCGACTTCGCCCTCAACGGACTACAAGCTTCTCTTCGAAACCTACTTCTCGATGTTACCCCTTCTGCTCAGCTTAGCGCTGGTAATGCATGGCATAGTAGGATGACGAATGCAGGCAACATCGTTGGCTTCGGATTCGGTGCGTGTGGATGCTTGCTTCCCCATCATGTACCAAATGAATCCAGGGTTTTTGCCTCTGGCACAACTTCCTATCATACGGCTCCTGGGAGGTGATCAGTTCCGAAAGTTCTGTGTCATATGTATTGTTATTCTCGTTACCACGGTTTGGATAACCTGTATTTGCCACGAGGAAGAAGAGCGCCCTGAGGGGTACAAGAAACGGAGGTAGGTGTTGCTGTCATTGATCTATCCTGTTCCTGAATTTCATGCGTCTCATAGCAAATTTCAAGATGTACTTCTGAACATTAAGGTTGCAATCATTAACCTTCCGAAGCCTGTTCGGCGCGTTTGTTATGTTCAGTTATTTGCCTTCATGGGCTGGTGGGCATCCTTATTCTCATCCCTCAGGTCTTCGGCTTATGTTCGCTTTAGGTTCCCGTTCTTGTTTTATTCGTATGTGTTTTCTTATGTCCAAAGTATTGCTTATCATGATCTCCTTGTAGCACGACATATATGGGACAAATCATGGCTTACGAAAATCAAAAAGAGCCTGATCCGGAGTTAGCGACGCGAAGTGGCGAATTCGCGATGCTTCTGTATAGCATCGGTACGTCCTAAAAAGCATGTTGTCATCTTTAAAAGCCTAAGCTTCCGTACAGTTGGTGTAGTTGCAGGCACCCTTTTGCCCCATCTTGCTAGTCGCGATCATCGTCTGATGGGACATAAGGATGATGTGGATGAAGACGCCGAGTTGACTCGCCTGCGGAATACTGTTCGTGAATGGCGTGCAGAAGCAGTGCGCCATGGCAAACCTCTTAGGCTTCCTATAAAGCCATTCTTGCTGCGTAACATCTGGACAGGGGCACTGATCTTTTTTGCCATTTTGACTTTCTCGACGTTCTTTATCACCACTGTGGTCCAGGTAGCTTTCGCATTTAAATGAGATGGTACCCACTGAGCTTGACGCAGGCAACTATCTTCATCACTTTGGTCGGGATTTGTTGGGCGGTCGCTATGTGGGTACCTTTTGCTATTATCATGGAAGTATGTGATCACACTTCAATCCTCTCTCTATACAATTAACCTTGATCAGTTCTTAAAGGAATCTTCGTCGACAACGTCTGTACCATCCCTGAGACCGTCTCACAGCCGTGCTCTTTCTACTCCCTCTCCATATCGCCCGAGTGGCGAGCGGCAGCCGTTGATTCGTCGTCATTCTCACGACCAGTACGAAGCTGAAAATGAAGGAGCAGATCCCTCAGCGCCAACGACTGGGGGAACAGTGCTTGGTATTCATAATCTCGCCATCGTGATGCCTCAATTCATTGTGAGTCTCAACTCATATATTCGTGGCCCATATTCGTGGCCCATATATATTTGCCTCAGGTTGCTCTGGTCACGAGTGCAATCTTCCGGATTGTTGATGGTGACAGTCCAGTTGATTCTGGACGCACGACATATCTAGGCAAAACGGGAGTTGGATGGGCGCTGCGCTTTGGCGGATGTTGCGCGCTAGTGGGAGCACTGATCGTTCGTAAGGTTCCTCCTACACCCACAGAGAAGGCGATGCGACGTAGACTTGGCGAGATGCAGTTGCTCGAGCAAGAGAACAGCGCCTAGTAGGCAGATCGTCTTTTCTCCATCTAATCTGGATTTATGTGTAGCAGAAGTTCGGGTTCTGTAGATTACATCATGTGCTTATTATGAGCAGTATGTTCGGTGGTGCTGTGTGCTGATATGTAGAACCAAAGTTGTGAGTTCTAGTCGGGATGAGAATGCGTTGCCCTTTCTCCCATGACTGCTTAGTATTCATTTGGATTTCCATCAAGGCTGGATTCAAGGTTTAAAAATACAGATAGCATAATCCCAATCATCAGCATCTCCTGATGAGATAAATCGGCATGGCACTAATGTGGTGGGAGGACAACCCTGAACTCCAAAGATAGCTTGAGAAAGAGAAGCAACTAATGTAAAGCCTGTGTTAAAAAAACAATTGCTGCGTAAGAAGTGCTCACAGGAAGCTGCGCGTGATGGAACGAAAAACATCCGAATCGAAAGACTTTGCCTTGCCATCGAACAGAGGTTGTTTGCTGTGTTGATTGTGTTTGCAACACAAGGATTATCTGTCATCAGGAGGTTGACAATCAATCTCAGGAGAAGGCCAACAGCTAGCTACCTCCACCTCGAACACATATGATAGCACAGGCTGAAGTGGTATCTTGGAAGCGTGACATCTGCCAGTGTAATGCTACGCCAGGGGTAAAATCTAAACGATCTGTTACTCTGTGTGAGCAGTCTCGATGTATCTGATAGCAACACTAGACCTTGTTCAAATATGGGCTCTCGGGGTTGCATTGAAACATCGTCATCATCTGTAATGGAGCACCGACCAGTATGCAGATATACTTGCTTCTCAATCAGGGCTTCTTTCGGCAGAGCTTTGATGATAACGAAAAGTGTTGGTGTATTTGCTTCCACCAGAATCTGGACATGGAATCAGACCGGCGGAGAAACCATACGAAATTCGCAACCTTGGAACTTCTTCGATGCCCATGTTCCACATGTGGTAGATGGTTGATATCAAGAAGCCAATAGAGAGCTGCCTGGGTATGGCCGAACCATCCACCGCCAGAATTACTTTTCAGAGCTTCAGTGACTCGCGCCACGTGTTGACATGCCAGAGCAGTCTCCATCGCAAGCGACGGAGGCGATGACAGAGAAAGACACCTGGGTATCATACCGATCTGGCCCGAAATAAAAACATGCTCATCAGCCTAGAACCATTGTTGAAGTCACCAAAATCATAGGCTGTAGAAATTCTGCAGACCGTGATAGCTTGGGAATAAGGCCCTATGTTTGCTGGTGCCCAGTAACTCAAGCCCTGTACATGGAGAGCTTGACGGTCTGTGGGATTTTGTTCTACAAACGCGATACAATCAAGCCGGATACGTATGGGATGGGGAAGATCAACGGCCACGCATGCGCGAGCAGGGGGGCTGGACCAGAAGAAACTTGAATATACCGTGTTGACGCGGGCAAACAAGTCCATTGATGACAACAAGATGTTGATGACTGTGCAGTGAGAGATATCAAGAGAATGCTCGTTGAGGCGCTCTTCACTGACGAGTCAGAGCGAACATAACAGGTATTGAGGTTGAAGCTGACCTTCAAGAATCATGAAACACTCTGTCACCTCGTCTTCAATAGAAATATCCACCATGGGATTCCCGAGCTTTCTTTCTATGTTTGCAACAGATATCCAGGAATCTATTTTCCGGGTCCGAACATCTCTATCGATCGGTTCAATGACTACAGTCTGCTGCAGAGCTTCACCCACTGAAGCGCTAGATCGCTCTTGGGACTGTGCGATGGTGTCACGAACAGCTCGAAAGTCATCCTCCAGCAAAGGTGGGGCTGGTACAACAAATGTTCTGCTGGTTGTTTTAGACTCGAGCTTAGCACTCTTTATGCGTAGAAATGCAACAGTCGCAAAATCTTTATCAGAATGAATCACACTTTCAACCTCCGTGCTATTGATGTGCATCAGGAAGTTCCAAATAAAGTGGACGGGATATCTTACAGGATTATACGATGCTTAAACAGCGGACAATCCAGGGTCAAAGTCTCGTATTCTCCGCCCTCGCCACAGATGTGAGATCCGTAGAGATGATTCTACGGGGAAACTATTATGAGATAACCAGGACATTCATGAAGACCTACCAGCTTGACAAGAGTTGGTTGTATGTCCGCCAGCGTTTTTCCGAGGTGATTTATTTTAAGCCCAATTCCAGCTACCTTGATGAGGATTGCTTCCATTCCCGAACTTATCATTTCGGCGAGCAATTCTCCCTGATCCCTCTGCCACAAGTAGCAGAGGGGAGTCAAACCAAGACGGCGGCAACTATTGACCTCGAGAAATTAGAATGGCATATCGTCAGTGAAGTAGTCATCTCACACATGTTCGACACGCACGCGTTGATAATTGGACAGGATAGCACCAACAGACACGCCTTGGATTTCAGGATGATGAGACTAAAGAAAGGATCAGGTTTTAATTCAAAAGCAGGGAAGCAACATGCACTTTAACAGTGGATAATAGAATCAGCAGATCCTCCGTCTCATCCCCTTCGATGCCTGTCGGATCATTTCTGGCACCATACTCAGCACCTTGGTCGACCGCGTAACCAGTAATCACACGTCGATACAACGGAACATCAAGAGCATGAGCAACAAACTCGATTGCATCCTGCCCGACAGTCTGATAGAGATATGAATCAAGTTCCTCTGGGTTGATGAAATTGTTCGTTGGAAGCAGTCGTCGTATGAAAAATAGGTAATGCTGGACCTTTTCCCGCCCCAGGCCCCAGTGATGCTGCAGCTACGAGTTCATGGCCGTTCTTTTCGCAGTGTAATAGATTGTAGCAACTGTCTTTGCCACCACTGAGCAAGGCGAGGTATTTCATCGAAGTTCAGGCTAAGACCGAAAAAGGTAGTCGGGGTGTCAGAGATCTCACTAGTCAGACTAATCTTTAATCTTGTCTTGTCTTCCCATTTTTTACCCTACAAAATGCCCACCGTAGCAGTCGACAAAGCTGATCTCTGGGAGCGACTTGGACAGGAGTATTGTACTTCGATCTCATTCTTTCTCTACTCGTATCTATCTTGATCGCCATTTTCCCAGCTTCAGAGGATTTCGACAAGCTTTGCTTCGACTACGGACTAGAGCTTGATGAAGACGTGCGCACAACTTATATTCCACGCCAGCCGAATATATTACAATGTTCCTCCCATAGACTACTGCAGAAGGAGAAGAGGCGATCAAGGCTGGTTTGCCTGCTGAACGTCCAGTGCGTAGTTTGGTGTCATCTTCGTGGTTTCCTCTCTGATTGCTGTCTCCGAACAGCAATTGAAAATAGAGGTTCCCGCAAATAGGTACATGACCATGGTACAACTATTTGACTCATGACTCATCTGATTATCCTGCGTAGATATGACCTTCTTTGCATCGAGGGCATCGCGCGTGCTCTCCGTGTCTTCCTACAGAAAGACGAAGCACCACGATACAAACTTGTATATCCACCCGGTGGTGAATCGCAATCGTTGACAGTAACCTGCAGCCCCGAGGTATAGTTGTACAGACCTTACTGCATCTAGCTCACATTTCGTGAAGGTCAAGAGAATCAGGCCGTTCTTTGCTTGCGCTATCTTGCGCAATGTAAAATTCACCCCACGATCTTATATCTCTTTCATCGATTTGCAAGACAAGCTTCACCAGAATATCTGTCGGCGACGACAGCTCGTGGCTATAGGAACGCACGATCTGGATACACTGCAGGCGCCGTTTAGATACGAAGCTAGACCTCCCAAAGATATCAAGTTCGCCCCCTTGGGAAAAAATCAAGCCTACACCGCAGAGGAGCTTATGACCCTGTATGAAGTGCGTTTCTCCTATGCTTCCAACTACCCTAAAGATGCAATGTCCTCCGTAGTCTGAAAAGCATTTATCAAGATACCTCCACATAATTCGCGATTCTCCAGTTTACCCTATTATCTATGACGCCAAAGACCGTGTGCTGTCCATGCCTCCGATCATCAACTCGGAACACAGTAAAATCACGCTGAACACCCGAAATGTTTTCATAGATGTCACTGCAACCGATCAGACCAAACTCGATATAGTTGTCAACATCATATCCACCATGTTCTCGGAGTACTGTGCAGAGCCGTACACGTGAGTTTCGAAATCCGTAACACGTTCAGCAGTAAACCTACACTCTATGTTCCAGCATTGAGCCGGTGAAGGTAGTCATGCCGGATGGCCAGACTCGCATCTCACCCCACATCTCCGAACGACACACCACTGCTCATGCATCTTATGTGAATTCTTGCACTGGCCTTTCTCTCACTACCTCCGACCTATCGAATCTTTTGCAACGAATGGGGCTTCACACGTCCAACTCACCATCAGATCCTGATCAGGTCGCGGTAGAAATACCGGCGACGCGACCAGATATTCTTCACGAGTGTGATATCATGGAGGACGCTGCCATCGCGTATGGTTTTAACAATCTACCGCATACGTTCCCTGCTACAAGTACCGTGGCACAGCCTTTGGCCATCAGTAAACTGAGTGACATCATACGCGTAGAATGGGCGTTAGCCGGATGGGTAGAAGTCCTCCCATTGATCCTTGTGGGTGTTCTTATCCCTTATCTAGTCTCGTCGCTAACCCTCGTCACAGTGCTCACACGAAGAGAACTTTGAATGGCTAAACCATGAAGATGACGGTAACACTGCGGTGAAAATTGCCAACCCCAAAACACTCGAATTTCAAGTGGTCCGCACATCCCTGATCCCAGGGCTTCTGAAGACAATTCGGGAAAATCGTTCACACCCGCTTCCTATCAAGGTTTTTGAGACGTCCGATGTGGTGTTCAAAGATACCTCGAGAGAGCGTCAGGCACGCAATGTAAGACACGCCGCGGCAGTTTGGTGTAACAAGACAGCTGGCTTTGAAGTCGTCCATGGGATGTTGGATCGGGCGATGAAGATGCTAGAAGTCCCTAGGATCGGGAGCGAAGATCTCAAGGCCGAGACTGGTTACTACATCAAAGAGAACAGTGGTGAGCGCACCTCCTGTATTCCGTTGTTATCCGCTTATGGCATTCATAGACCCGGCCTTCTTCCCTGGCCGGGCTGCCACGATCTACTACCGTGCTGCGTCGCCGCAGAAGGATATATCGTCGGCTATTAAACGCGACGAAACTGCACGTCACATCAAGAAGGATACACAAATCGGTACTTTGGGGATATTACATCCAAGCGTGCTTGCCAAGTTCGAGATTGGATACCCTTGTTCTGCGCTTGAATTTACACTTGACCCTTTCAAGAAACAGATGCAAAAGATTTGGACGAATGACGAGTGAGATGTCGATAATAGAGAATAAATATAATAGAGCATTGGATGCAGTGCTGCTGTACACCCAATGTCAACATTGGACGAAGGTAAATATCATTTTCTCCGTTGTTCCTCTTCTCCACCACCTGTCATTACTTTATAACGGTCAATTTGGGAGCAGAGGATCAAAAACTGAGACAACTAACTGAGCGCAAAGAGGGCAACAACAATGTATATCCAATACTTCTGCAAGAAAGTCTTTTCGGGTATTGAGACAATCTGATCCCCTTCAGAGGAGAGTGGTGGAGGCGCGGACAACTCGGGCCTTGTGTGATAAACATTTTAGCAATTAAAAACGGCTTCATGTAAGTGAAAAGCGTTTACAAAGGAGGATAACGTGTACTTTGTAGAACGACTGTTGTGTTCAGCCTATTGTTTTTGGCAAATGCATGGAAGGGGGACCGGTGTGCAGGAGAATTTTTCTTTGATGTTGACTTTGGGCAGGCACCTTCATGGGGAATGGGAGAAACAAAATAATCGATAGCGTAGGGTTTGTCACTGTGGGGACCGAGTGTGTGGAGATAGATAAACTCAGATGTGACTTGGTATAGATGACACTAGTAGGCAGAGAGAATTCAGGGTTGACGGTCAACACCAGTAAAGCAATACAGACCACTTTGACTGAAGATATATCCCATTGCTTTACATCACCTTCACGTTCTAGGGCAACCTGGTACAAAGCAAGGTCTATACTATCCGATGCTGTACGCAGAGCCTGGGCGAATGCGTTCAAATCCCGGACGTACGACGGGGACGGCTGGAAGGAGAGCACATTGTCTTCTGAAAGAAGGAGCAAACCTCGTTCTGAGAAGGAAGTCTGCTCTTCTGTTGGTTGATATAGACGATGGAAAAGTTTGAAAGACGTGGGTTCTGCGCAAATGAAGGATATCGACGCCAGCAAAGTCGCCAACGTAGTAGTTCTCATTTTAGCCAATAAACAAAGCCAAATAAAACTCTCTTCTACCCCCATGCTACCACCAAATCCCAGTGTTGTCCAGGATGAGTTGGAGGCCGCTTTTGATTATTCTGAAGACGACGACGACGACGACGACGACAACCCCTCAGAATCACATCCTTTGAACCCAGCTCAAACCTCAAGAACATACGATTTCGATTATGACTACCCACCACCCGGTTCCCCACCCCGGCCGTCACAAGTTGCCCTTCCCAACGATCACGGAAACTCGAACGGCTTCATTCCCTCGTCATTCGATTCTGCTCCTGGGCCTCAACCTAATTGGTTTAGACGAACAGCTGCTGTGGTGCTGCCATCCTCCTATGCTCAACGTCTTGGCCTTACCCAACAGCGTCCAGTGGGCTCGGTCGGAGGTGGTACTCTCAATGATGGCGTTTTTGCCAACGTTACTGCGAAACCCACACGCCCTATTACTGTTCAAGATGGTAAGGCTGTGCCCCTTTACAGCACACTACTGTTTGTTGACTATCACTGTAGGTAATGACACTTATATCGTCCCTGAAGATAGCCGTCCAGAAGCCCCGCCTTCATATGCATCTGCACAAGCCGACGCTGTCCCTCCGTACTGGGAGAACACAGTGCATGCACCCTTTTCCCCTGGCGCGCTCGGAGAAATGATTGTGGACTCACTACCCACCGGCTCCTTATTTTCGTTCCTATGGAACATGCTTGTATCAGTGTCTTTCCAATTTGTTGGATTCCTTCTCACCTACCTTTTGCACACCACGCATGCGGCACGCCTCGGTTCTCGTGCTGGTCTCGGTGTAACGTTAATTCAATACGGCTTCGCCTTGAGAGCGCGTTCAGATGACGCCAGCGGAAATAAGGGTAGTTGGAATGGTAGTTGGCCACCCGCACCCTCCAGTCCATCTGGGTCTGAGGACTCCCCGTTTTATGGCCATCACCATAGCGCCACTGGCAATAGGACAATGACAGATGAACAGGCCAGTATGATAGTTGCAGATGCTACTACAGAATGGTTATCATTCTTTCTCATGACAGTTGGTGGGTGACATATATTCTACCCAAGTAACCTTTCAATTTATGCATATCATCTACAGGTTGGTTCATACTTCTCACATCCTTACTCGGATTTTGGCGTGTTAAGCGATGGGAACGTGGCATTCTTGTATCACGACAGGATCATTCGGATATCTCGGCTGACGTGCAATCATCTCATGATACTTTCCTCTCGCGATTCGAGAATTCATTCAGCCTACGCGGTGTATCGCGAATAGATTTGTTTCGCCAAGGCTTTGGGTTTGGATCACATAGAAATCACAATTCAGAGGATCAGCAGACAGCCCGTTTGATTAGGGCAGAGGAGGGAGATGTGCGTGAAGGTGATCAGGAGGCAGGAGAAACCGATGTTATGATACCTGTGGATCCTAATGATCCCGAAAGGAGTCAGGCGCTGGCGAATGAAAGGAGATTGCGAGCCGATTTGAGGAGTGCAGGACTGTTGTGAATGGACTTGGAATATATTATTTAACCATGTCATTGCATTGGTCTTCGCATACTGTAAATTATATTTTCAGTTGGTTTATAACCAATCATATCTGATTACCAATCAGTCGGAGCTTAGCGTTCCATGTCGTTGACAATCCGTAAAGCGACAGAAGCAGACACGCCTGCATTATCTCGTATCTGTCTGCTCACAGCGAACGCAGGAAAATCTGCAGAACACCTTCACGAATATGGGGAGCTTCCCGGTCTCGTCTTCTCAGTTCCCTATGTGAAGCTACCTACCACATGGGCATTCGTACTGGTGGATGAATCCGATGAAGCTGTTGGCTACATCGTGGGATCGACCGACACTCGTGCATATGAGAAATATGCTGCACAACATTGGTGGCCTCAACTGGCCGAGAAGTACCCACCATCACTGGCTATAAAGCCTGACGATAAGCGCTACATGAATCTGTTCCAGAAGATGTCCACTGTTCCCGATGCAAATATTGCATTCGCTGCTGCGCACTTGCACATCAACATCCTGGAAAAGTATCAGAGGCAAGGTTGGGGAAGGAAGCTGATCACGACGGCTGTTGAATACCTCAAAGGACGGGATATGAAAGGGGCTGGAGTTTGTTTGGGATTGGACCCAAGGAATTTGGAAGCGAGGAAGTTTTACAAGCGGGTGGGATTTACACAGATAGAAGGAGAAGATGATCAGATGGGCTTGAGATTTGCGAATTACAAGGAAAGGAGGACTGAGGTTTAAAGGACCAAATACAAGCAAACAATGCGTCTCCTCATCCATCTGGCGGCGCGTCTTCGCTACTACCACTATCTGCCTTTTCTCAAACTTCGTCAACGTGTTGATATCTTTTGACTCCACGCATTAGTTTGGGCGATTTGCTTTTACACGTCAAGAAATGCCATCTAGTACTTTCGCCGACTCTGATTTACAATCGCCTCCACCTGCAGTTACTTCTGCAACTCCTCGGAGACATTTCGTTGCACATCCTATGGAACAAGAATATGAGGTCTCACCAAACGATCCTTATATCAATATGGCAACTGTTGTTCATCCTACTCCCTGTCTTGAGTATCTTGCGGAACCACAATGGCAAATCCCGGTCCACGACACGACACAAGAGTACTCTCCCGCTGGCGATCACAGTCCGGAGGAATTCCCTTCCCGACATCTCAGTGCTATCGCTCCCAATGATGCACGCCGTGGCTCTGGTACAAGTGACGCGACACTGAACGAAGGGTCTCAAAGAGACGAGAATGACCATTACGCGAAATACTCT
This sequence comes from Tricholoma matsutake, assembly GCA_026075535.2. NCBI lineage: Eukaryota > Fungi > Basidiomycota > Agaricomycetes > Agaricales > Tricholomataceae > Tricholoma > Tricholoma matsutake. The sequence goes on along the minus strand of AP026543.1, from coordinate 5,067,079 downwards.
TTCTCATCCTATCAGCACCCTTATGACATACAACCCCCACAAGGCGCATACTCGGGCCCCGGTGGTTCTGCTACACAGTCGTCCAAGAGACCCGCTGTTCGTCGTCGTAGTGTCAGCTTCTCAGATCAACAACCCACAGTCCGCGAGTACATTCCCGACGAAGAAGAAGAGACTGATGCTGAAACTGATCGGGCCCTTAAGAAGCGCGGAATACCGTCTAATATGCTGGATCTTTATGCATTAAATGCTCGAAATGGAGAACAAACGGAAATGCAACGACAAGACTCTGACGCTGGCTCGGACGGCTACGCATACACAAGCGCTCGCAATTTCATGCGCCGCAGGGACTCGTTCGCGTCAACGGTATCCGGAGGTTCTGATATGCTTGATCCTGACGATCCTCGAGTCACTGGTGTGAGGGCGAGGTATTTAGAAGATCCTGAAGATATCGAAAAACATACACTTCGTGGAATGGATTACCGATCCCGCCGCAAGCATCGAAGGCGTGTCAAGATCGAATTCAATGTGTCTTGTATATACTCCCCTTCTTTGTCTTTATTGAGTTTAACGTCATGATTACAGCGATGCTTAATAGACAGGAATTCCTAATTACGCTTGCCAAAGCCCTCATGACTTTTGGGGCGCCATCACATAGGATCGAATCACAATTAGTAGCCGCAGCCAGGATCCTCGAAGTGGAAGCTGAATTCATACATCTTCCAAATGTCATCATCTGCTCATTTGGAGACCAGGATCTTGGTTGCTCTGAGACTCACTTTATAAAATGCGGCGGAAGGCTTTCGCTGGGCGCTCTTCACAAAGTACACATCCTCTATCGTTCCGTGGTCCACGATGAGATGAGCGCAAAGATGGCTTCGGATTATCTGGGACAACTGCTTACTGCTCCGCCTCTTTACTCGATCTTGACACGATGTATCTTTGCCTTCTGTCTTTCGGCGCTCATTTGTCCTCTTGCTTTTGGAGGCTCATTCATGGACATGTGGATAGCTGGCACAGGGGCGCTGGTGTTAGCAATCCTTCAGCTCAACGTCGCCACGAAAAGTGCAATGTATGCCAACGTGTTCGAGTGCGTCGTTGTTTAGTTATTTCCCTACTGTTCAACTGATCTGCTTTAGGATTACTACGGCAATTTTAGTTTCATTCACTGCGCGAGGCCTCAGCAGTATTAGGGCCCAGTTTTTCTGTTATACAGCCATTTCTTCTTCTGCCATCATTGGTATTCTGCCCGGATACTTGATTTGTACATTTCTCACGGTTTTTAAAGATGCATTACTGATATCTCTCTCACAGTGAGCAGCTCCCTTGAGCTTGCTTCTAAGAATATCGTGTGTGGCAGTGTCAAGATGGTCTATGCGCTAATCTATACCTTGTTTTTGGTGAGCCCCTTGCCTTCGAGTCAGGCTAGGTATTCACATCAATTGAGTAGGGTTTTGGCTTACAAATTGGGTCCGATTTCTACCTCCTGGTTGATCCCAAGGCCCGCCATCATCTAGATTCTCTGGCAGCAAGTCTCCTTTCTACAGTTGTAATGACGGGAAGTTGGACGGGTGATAACGATACAGCAAACTTTGCCGTCCCGACGGTTGGCACGTGGACTTTTACACATGCAGTCGCTCCCAATCGTTACGATATCCACGATGGATGTTATCGTCCCAGTCGCTTCGGATGGTATCTTCAGCCATTCCCGTGGTGGACTTCGTTTTTGATTGTCCCCACGTTTTCCACCATATCTTCACTTGCAAACCTGCAGCCATTGCGCAGCAAGCAGCTCCCTGTGATGGTCGTCATATCATGCTGTTCATACGCGTCGAATAAGGTTGCCAATCACTACATTTTCAATCGCTCGGACGTCGTTTCTGCTATTGGTGCATTTACTGTGGGGCTTCTGGGCAATGCGTACTCGCGAAAAATGGGTGGCACGGCATTCACATCGATGGTCACAGGTGTCTTATTCTTGGTACCTGTGCGTATACTTTCAACATCTCGTATTCCTGCTTTCCTCACAATATTGTGAGTAGTCTGGACTTTCTCAGGCAGGAGGTATCACTGCGAACGGCAGCGGTATTGATATTGGAGGTGCTATGATCGCAGTGACAATTGGTATCACCGTTGGGCTTTTCATGAGCCAGGCTATTGTGTATGCTTTTGGCACTCGGAAGAATGCTGCTGTATTCTCTTTCTGATTCAGGGAGAATGATAGAATATCTCATAAATCTTTCTTAATAACCGATTGTCTGGCACAGTACAATATAGATTACCTCGACCGTCATTGTTGTCTATGGGTACAATTGTTATTGTTATCGACATGTCTATAAGACTAGAACATCACAGCCGGCGAGTTCTCGATCCCTTCTATAGATACTTTATGTCCCACTAATGTCCGAATGTTATTAATTCCATATCTGATTGCGGTACTGTTAGCTTGTTGTACGAGATCCATGCAGTAATAGTATTTACCGGATCATAGTGGGTCGCTCCAAGCTTAGACCCCATCCATGAACACGCACATCCTTAGGGAAACCCATGGGCTCAAGCATTTCAGGACGGAACATTCCACTGTTTCCAACCTCCACCCAGCGGTTGAGCATTGGATGGAAAGCAAAAATTTCGAGAGAGGGCTATGATGCGATGGTCAGTCAAGGGTCGATGCAGATGACAATAAACAGACCTCGGTGTAAGGGTTGTAGGCAGGTTTGAACCTCACCCTGTCAATGCCCATCTTTTCGAAGAAAACCCTCATAAAGCCTGGTGCATAAATAAGCCTCTGGACAGTATGATACTCTAAAGGGAACACACCGATGAGGTCGGCTAACGTCAGTCCCCGATCAGCAACAACTCCTTCCACCTGATGGAATTCAGCCAGGTGCGTCGCATCCATTGTCTCGTTTCTGAAAACCCGGTCGATGCTGAATAACTTGGCTGGGCGGAAGCCGTCATCCTTTCCCCCAGTTCTGGGGCTTCCTGTCGTAGCACTGGCGCCGTGAGTGAATTCCCCCTCAACTCCAGCTACTTCCTCTCCTCTGCATTTCGCTGCGAGTTTGTATAGCATGTGGGCCGAAGATGCTGTGGTGTGTGTCCGTAGAAGCAGTTTAGTGGACTCTTCGTGGACCCAGGGGGCACGATATCCGGTTGAGCCAAATCCCCCGTGCTCATGAACAGTGGAGACTAGTTTATAGTACGACGGCTCAGGTGGAAGTGAATGTTTCGGATCTATAGGATATAGGTAAGTTGAGTGTCATACTGGTAGAACTACATAATTACCGGAGAGATAAAAGGTATCTTGTAAATCTCTTGCAGGGTGCTGCTGGGGTACAAACAGTGCATCGAAACACCAAAAGCCGGATTCAACAAAAGATGATGTAGGCATTTCTGCAAATCTTTTCGTTCATTGCATTTCCATGTGAGTCATTTCTTGACATGTGGACGTGTACACACCCCATCTCTAAGAAAATGTTCCGAATTTCTTCACGGACCTTGAGAAGTGGGTGCAGCGCACCGCCGTTCGTTGGGATACCTTCAGCTTCGAAATTATACTTCTTGAAAGTCGACGTCTTCCAAGCTCCACTGCAATTGTAGTCACGTATATGTATATGATCTATGAATAGTAAAATGGAAACCCACGAGGTCAACATGTCCACAGTCAGATCAGTTTCTGGTTTTGCTGTCGATGTACTAAAATTGGGTCCTTTGTGTACAGTGAACCACTGGACCTTCCTAGAGCACATCTATAAGGTGTGATTGAATAATCAGGTTAATTATACCTTTGAACGACAAGCTTGCGTTTTCGTAAGTCTGCAAGAGTTTTCTCTCCTGTTTTCAGTATTCCTGTGGACGCGATCTCTTGTAGGTCTGTTCGTGTGGTATCTTGAATTTCAGAAACCTGATTCCATGCATCCAGAAATTAGGAAATTGGCGGCTTCCTGCAGAATGATAGGAGCGAACAAGTTTGACCAAGCCAGCACCATCTTTCCCAATCCATCCGTTCTTAAACGCACGTCCTTGCCCCACCTTGGACGTCTCTTCTCCCACTTGTTTTTTTAGTTGCGCCGGAGTGACAGGTGCCCCCTTCCCCTGTGCCGGAAGCGCTGCCCAAACACGAGCTTCATGGGAGCCTTCGTTTACAATTTGTGCTCCTTCAGGTGATAATATGTGAGCGACATTCTCATGCGTCTCGAATTTTATCATCTTGGAGATTTTTAATTATGGAATACGATAAATGACCAGATCGGAACGTACATCGCGACTCAACAGTGAGTTGAGCGCACCAAGGATAGTGATCTGGTCCTCATGTGATGTAGCCGGCTGTGTTTGTCCTGGAATAGTCAAAGATCGAGTGTCCTGAATAGTTGAATGTGCATCTAGAGTGTCCAGGATAAGCTGCTGCAAAGACTCGGCCATCGTGTCGTACACTGCGGAGTCCAGACGGATTGACTACGTCGATCACATGAATATCCCAAGACGAGTCACGTTATCGAATAACCCGGGCTTCGCAACTGACACTTTTGAAGTCTTCTACATGGCTAACACTTCAGTTTGGGAGGAAGCGTGGAACAGAGCTCAACCAAGACTCTCCTCAATACGGAATGCGCTAAACCCACACGACTCACCGGATCTTCGCATCATCCGAGTTGGCCAGCTGGACTCAGAACTTTTAGATCAGGAGCTTGTTCAGTTGCTCCAAGAGCCTCTTAACAGTGCACTTTCGTTGATAAACGTATGCCAGAAAACGATACGTAGTTGTGTTTCCGACCAATCATACTCGCACACAGGCTTCCTTAAAAGCGCGGTTTGAGCCTGAACTGAGCTTGCTTATCCAGCTCACTCTGTACAAATTATCTATATGGAACACGGGAGCGAGCTATGGAGCCAAGCTACAGGATCTTCGATATACTGTGCCTCCGTCTTCTGACCGTTTTCTTGCTCGTGCGTGCTTAATCTTTTCTCGCCTCATGGCTTCGCATCTGATTGCTTTCGTAGCGTCTGGACTTCCTCGACGATTACTCGTCATACATGGAACGTTGACCATGATTTTGCCTTACTTACACACAAGGCTTCGATCACACGCTCTTTCTTCTGCCTGGCCCGATGCGCCTTCATCCGATCGTCGGCGAAAAGCATGGGATGTCATGACCTCCATAGAATCAACATATGCATTACTGGGAATCACAAGTTTTGTTGTATTCCTATGGGATGGGCGGTTCGTAATTTACTCTGTGTTCCTGTTTAGTAATTCCCATCCTGTTCGTAGATATCGAACCATCGCTGATAGACTTCTCAAAATGAGACTAGCACCGGTGCGCAGGCTAGTCAAACGTGACGTTAGCTACGAATTCATGAACCGTCAAATGGTCTGGCATGCATTCACTGTACGTCGGGCGCAACTAGTTTACCTAACTGGCAATTCACGATACTTACTGCTAGGAATTCCTCCTATTCTTCCTCCCACTCGTTAATGCTCGGACTATACGTCGCCGCCTCAACCGTCTTGGAAATTTTCTTTCCGCATCCTCTCTAACGGCCTTGCTACCATTCAAATCGCCCTCATCGCCATCGCACAGTCGACACAAAAGCAATTCTCAGAAACACGGAAAATATTGGTCACTACCACAGGATCAATGTGCTATCTGTGCTGAAAATGCATCTTTCAACCTTAACCTCGCGGACCCAGCTAATATATTCACTACATTAACGGCGGGGCCATATGAGTCGTTAGCCTCGTCCCCTGAAACTGTGTCTGCTGGGTCGAATGTTGAGCCGCCCGCATATCCTATATATAATTCCTATATTACATCATGTGGAGACCTATATTGCTATCATTGCATTACAGAGAGAATGATGCGAGTAGCGGATGACGGAGACGAGGGATGGGAGTGTTTACGGTGTAGAAAGACGGTGAAAAGTGCGGAGAGGTATACTGTAGAACTGGGGAGCGAGGCTAGTGGAAGTGACTACGAGTTCAGCAGCGATTTCGATATGGACACTACTGACATCTCGGGGTCGATCGGAAGTTACACTGAATCAGAAGACTATACAGGGCGAGGGTAGGTGTATGGAATAGAAGTTTCTATAAAATAGCTGCTCCTACAAACAAGATAGCGTTCATAAGTAATAAAATCCCGCAGAATGTCGTCAAAATTATGTACCTTTAGATATCCAGTTCTACCGTCGCTTGCCATGAAGGCATTCCGTCAGACACAGGCTAATTCGCTCTGGATCTGTTTCAGCAGAGCTGGTTCTGCCTTTTCTAGATAGTTTACTCGGAATACTTCTGCACCACATGTCAATTCGGCCTGTTGAAGGTGTATAGCAACGTGTGCGCCAAGCTGCATCGTACGAACTGGGTCACGATCATAGAGCTGTATCACCGGGATGAATCACATATAGCGAATATGCTGGAGTCATCATACGTACAGCTTTCCGTCGGTCATATTCTGGTGTACCTTCTGTCCCTTGGTAGTAATGGAGCGGCGCTTCATCGAGTTCCCAATACCGCCTAAGGCTCGACGGAGAGGGCGCGGGAGAGCTTTGAGATGTATCAAGCTCTCAGTACTAGAGCCAGAAAATAAAGTAGCCAGCACACAGACTCAGCTCTATCGTTTTCAGCAGAAATTCGTGCCTCCTTAATTTCACAAAAGACATCAATCCACAGGTTGAAGATCTCAATCGGAAGCCGCTGAAGGACTTCGGGCCGCCCTGTTGAAACGAGAGATGCGATGCCCATTGCAGTAAGCTTGCGATGGCGGGGTTCGCTCATATTGTCGAACTGGTGACTCCATGTAAAGGTCCATATAAAATACAAATTTAAAAAAAGAACACATACTTTGCTCCACCACTGATCAAGCAGTCCTTCGTATAGGAAAGCTTCCGTCACATTTTGCGATGACGCAGTAGCTGACATCAACTGCAGGAACATCTGCGCATCTGCCATCACAATCCGCGCAAGGAGGCATATATGCTCTGTTAGCAAAAGGGTTGAAACCTGTTCGTATGATCAGTCCCACCTCCGAACACATGAACAAATTAGATACCTCTCCATCGATAAGTGTTATCAATATATGAGCGAAAAGGCCAGAAGTGTGCATTGGCTCTCCCCAAAGGTTAGACGGAGTGAGTTGGATAAGTAAATTCAGAGTGATCAGGATATCTTTTAAATTCACCATAACCGCTTGACTCTTGAAAGCAGTACGAAGGGCGCTGAACACATCCAATGCAGCGGCCTAATCACGATAGTCTCAGTATGCAATGTGCTGAGAAATGTTGGACAGACCTGTAACAAAGCAGGTGCATCCAATAAAAAATAGGATTCGATGATGCTTGTTGTTTTCCCGAGCAGATCCAAGTTTGTCGATAGCAGCAACAACGCTTGAGGGAAGAGATCCAATAAAGCAGGAGCGCCGTTGACGCTTGCTAGGGTTAGCGTGTTTCGAAGGGCAGCCAGCCAAAGATTCAAGCCGTCCTCGTCAAGATTGATAATAACCTGCATAAACTGATGAGAACGAGGAAGATGATAATAATAACAAAAGTCGGCCTACTCCAGGAGATAAACTTTCTCGGACCAGCGGAACTACAATTGCTCCTAAATATGTCGATTCTGAACGTACGGACTAATAGTATCATGAACACCAATGGAATCTGATACATTACACCTGGCTGACCTCAACCAGTTTCGTGACCGTGACCAGAAGTGAAGACTTGAACAGCCACTGGTCTCCAGCCTCGGTCCCTGTTTAGGCGTCGGAATGTCTGCCACAAAAATACCAGAAGTCGGCTTACAAAGTTGAGGTAGAGGTTCAATGATCATGGCCATGAAGGGAACAATCTAAGAGAAACGCGGTCAGTAATGTAATGAGTAACGAGTGAGGGAAACATAAAGTGTAGCTACCCGTTCTCTTGACTGCTCAATGACGACGTTGAGACTCTGGTCGACACGGCACTTGCTATCAAACGTGTCCACTTCGCCAAGCAACCTTATCAGCTCTGATACAGCTGTTGGTAAGAATGGCACGAAATACTCTGGATTTAAATCAACACTCTGTCAAGGTTTATATTAGAAGTTGACCTCCACGGATATGCAACATAATTGCACACATCAAGGCATTCCTTTAGGGCCATGGCTGCGGTTAAGCGTACAACAGAGTCCGTGCCTGGTCCACGATCCTTGAGTAAATGGACCAACACCTCCCAGATTCTTGGATCATTGAGAGATGCGCAATCTTCAGAGACCCATTTCCCAATTAGCCATGCGATCCGACGTTTAATGATAGGATAGCTAGTGGCTCTCGGCTCAGAACCATAACAGCATTAGAACGTTGTTACATACTTTGGATTAGTATCGTGAGCTTCTACAGTAAGTGTTTGCTCCAGCCACTGTGTGAAAGGAATCACGTCTTTTAATCGTGTGGCGCATCGTCCAATAGCGCAGTATAGAGCTTCTTTTTGGACAACACTCTGAAGATCAACTGAACGCTTGGCTAACATGGAAGTCAATTTCCATATAACCAATGACAAGCAGACCTATTTACCAGCAACCTGCTTGAAGATATCCTCTAATAATGGTATGACAACTTGATCATATTGGCTGCACAGCTGCATCAGAACTCTTTCACTACAAGGCTAATAAAATATTCCGTAAGAAAGGACTCTGTAGCCCTGTAGAAGACGCACCCGCATCTCATATTCCCAAAGATCGTTTTCCTTGTCTTCATTGTTTACCCACTCCTCGGGATCTGCCATCCACTGCTCTAGATCTGTTGGATTGAGAGGCATGAATCGTGTTATGAGTAACTGCACGGCGTTTTTAACAAACTCTTCAGAGAGCGCTAGCATGTTGGGAATTAAAATGTTGATCAAGGCAATTAAAGGTTGTTAACGTTGGGTAAACGCACTGTTTTTGTTCGAAATGCCACGTTTTCGAGAATGCAAAGTCCATCTAGAAAGACTCTCCTTGAAGAGCACCATCCCCTGAACAAGAAAGCGGAGAGGGTACACGGCTTCGTTGTTATCTGCCAGCAAATGTTATTAGAGCTTACAATAGGATGAAAATCCTCACCCCCAATTAGTTCCAGAGGTCCGCGCGTAGCCTCATCAACCTGAGACCAGTAAAAGAGTATCATTTCGCCGCACATAGGTAACTCAACAAATCTGATCGGCGCAAGCTGTTGCAAGCGTCGGAAGAATTTGCCAAAATGTCGGATATGTCGTGTGAGGAGATCGACGGAGCGACGAGTATTTGAGTCAAGTGCAAGCCCATTGTGGGTAAGGGACATTATGATAACATTGCGCAACTCTGTCAGAGTTTTTAGTTGGATGGCCGAATTTTGGAATAATCCGCTTAACTGCAAATACAGTCAGTGCTCATGCCATAGCCCTATATAAGAGACCTGACCCAAGCTTGATTTTTCTCCGTTTCATCCTTCGGAACCTTGTCTATCCTGCTCCACAGCCATATGGCCATTTTTACCATACATTTGTACACCAGGTGAGCCAATAAGATATCCTCGTAACCAATAGATTGCGCTGTCACGGCGCTTGGATAGAGATTTGTGGACAGCTGTGAGTAATAATTGTAAAGCACGAGATGAAGATCCTCAACGATCTGTAGATATCCGGAGATGCTGATGGGTGAGACTCAGCGACAGGTAAAAGTATCTTACCTTTGCCATCGTCTTTACGCCATTCAACATCTTGATGCTCGCAAACTCCTTCAATATCCCGTTCAAGAGCTTCAAGCCCCTACGCAACATCAGCACGTTCCGCGGGTCTTCGTCCATGGATGTATACCGCGCTTGCAGCTTCATATCGATTGTGCTAATGATATCGTTAACAAGAGAACCCCTGGAGTGCATTTATGATACTTCAGCATGAAAGAAGCAACTGGGAACTCACCAATTAGTAGGAAAGTCCTGCCGTGAGATCTTTGATACTATGATCTCATTGCATTGAGCAATCTGTAGTAGATGGATGAAATCAGGAAAGGTCACTTAAAGAGTTACAGGCTACATTACGGTATCATCTTCTTCATCAAGAAATGTGAGGCAGCGATTGCGAATCCGAATCCTTTGTTCGTCCGAGAGTACTCTATAGATGTTAATATCAGAATGAATAGAAATGGATCATTGTCTGTTGCTGACTTTCGTGATCTCCAATGGCCTAGTGCTGCGTTCTTGAACTGGATAATGGATTGCTGCCGAATGATCAAGGGCACTGTCTTTGTTGCGGCAATTTCATGTAAGGCATGGAAGGTACCAAACATATCAAGCATCTGCTTGAGACGTTTACTGGACTCCTGAATCTGTGCAGGATCCTGAGAGGAAGCAGCAGTCATGACATCGTATAGTTCTTGTGGAGATACATGCTCTACATTCACGCCTGTGGCCAATGAGGCACCTTTGGAGAGATTCATGATACGCGATAAACGTAAACGGATGTTTATTGCAAGAGCAACGTCTAGAAATTTAAATGAATCAGTCGCGAAGATACTAATCCAAACAAATGGTCACAAAGAACGCGTCGCGTTACTGTCACGTAGTAACTCACTTTGCCATTCGACACCATGACAAGAGGCTTTCGGGACGAGATCGTCGATGACTCCGAACCAGAACGAGAGAAATTAAGATGGGAGAGAAAGAAGTTTGACACGAGAGTCAGGACAATCCCTCATAAACCTCCTACGAGGCGTGAAGTTATCGAACTCACCGACCATGAATCCGAGGGAGATGACCTCCAGCCCCCTGATATGATTGAAATATCTGGTACAGCAACTATCGGTCAACTTCGTTTCGACTATTGACACCTGAAACGTCAGATTGCACCTCAGACTCAAGTTCTCACGAAATTCTGTCCATTCCAAAGCACCATCCACAGAGCCTGATGAAGCAGAGAGGTACGTGTCCGCGTCGCCTTACATCTACCGCCAATGAATACAAAATAACACAAGGGGCAGACATGACATGCGTCTATCCGGAAGCAGAATCTCAACTAGCGCCCAAGGCATTGAAGACGCCTCCACCTTCATTGCCCCCTTCCACCTCAAGTAAACAGCCGGATGTTGTGCTACATAGTGCCCTACCTCACAACGTCTCACCTAACGACATTGAAGACGGAGATGAGAGTGTTAACTTCGGGCGATATGCATTCATAGGCTCGCGACCATCTATAAACGATCCCTCTTCTGGGTCGGACCCTTCCCGCAAGAGATCAAGCACAGTTATTGGACCTAGTACCACCAAAGCTCCTCCAAAAAGGAAGGCAGTGACTAAACATCAGTTTTCTGGCGATTTTTCCGATGCTGAATTGGCGAAGCTGACTACATGTGTCAGCTGTAATGCTCATTGGACAACGAGGAAGACTGCTACGCAAAAAATGAAGCATGTCCTGTTTTGTGCGAAGAAGCATTCCTTTAACGACGAAACTATCCGTTTCCTCATTCGAAAAGAAATTGAAAGTGTCGTGGGAACTGTTGGCAAAGTCGCAGAAAAGAAAGGGATAGGTAAAGTCCCTCCTGCACAATCACCAACTCCGAAGACTTTTTATGAGCACATCGTCACTGATGCTGCCCCCAAGAAGAAGGGGCGCCGTATGGAAACCGGCGAGTCAGTTCGAAGTGTCACTGCTACTCGCAATGCGATCTTGGACCGGGCTCGAGTTATTCTGGATTCCGTTTCTTCGCAATATCCGGCAGAGGCGAGCGTCAGCTCGCCAGCATGTGAACCGTCCGTAGGAACTGATAACTGTGGAATCGGTGACCTTCCGAAATCAACTCAGCCTTTTGGACGAAGTGCCTTGGCCCAAAGGCATCGAACGGACACACGCTATATCTTAGCAGATTTTTCGCCATCACCGAGCCGCTCAGAGGAAGAAGAGAGTGTTTTGCCGGCCACTCAAGTCTTTGCCCCATCGAAGTTTGGTGACGCCGCTCATCGACCTCATGCGCTGTTTGAGCCTCGAAAAGATGTGCTCCCTTCTGGCCGAGAATCCCAAGCTACGTCTGTCTCAATTGACACCTGGGTCAACCCGACGAATGTGCGCTTTGGTTCATTCGCTGTCCGAACGTAGCTGAGAACAAACAGGAACCTCCTCTCATCCATCTCCCTAATGCAATCAGCGGAAGAGAGCGCTCTCTATCTCCAGTGTCGAGGAGACGCAATATGCCAATATCTGGTAGAATTATTCTTAACAGTCTGGCCCACACTTTCAGGAAACAGTGCAACATTGATGACATACAGGATCCATGTGAACAGATCAGTGAGCGTGAAATGGACAATGACAATGCGTATATGCACTTCGATCCTGGAGCTGATAATCAGCAGCAGTTAATGGCACCTTCGGGGAGTTACATTCTGCCCAAGGCGACAAGTCTTCCACGCTCGCCTGGTAATATCAGCATCGTACACTCACCGGAACCCAAACCCAAGAAGCCTGTACAATCCCAAGTAACCTATACAGCAGACATCTGTGTCAAGGACAGTCCGAGAAAAAAGGATGCTGTTGTAAAGAGGAAGGGTAAAGGAAAACGACAAGTCGAACCAGAAGATGATGTTGACGAACTATGGGACGCACGCATGAAAGACGTCATAGTTCGAGACACCGACTTATACCTCCGTATCCTGCGGTATGAGGTTAGTGGGTATAATACGTGTTTGGCAGCATTGTTGACCCGTGAATATCGATGTTGTGAAGCCGATACATTTTGATGTGTTCCTAAAGCTGGCAACAGATGAGTTCTCATGTTCGGCTTCCGGGAAATTGAAGGCCCATCTACGAAGGTATCTCGACAAAGAGGTATAACTTACTGTGCATGCCGCAAACCATTGCACTCATGACTGTTGAAGGCCATCAGCTTCTATGGAAATGGACGAAGGCGTTGATTGAGCTTCCCTGGTAGAAAGAAAAAAGTCTGTAGGAATATTGTGTTTACTCCTATAAAGATAATCCTCGAAGATCCGCTAGAAAGTCTACAAAGCAGCAGCAGATAGCCCCGCAACCTCAACTACGCCACCGACGAGATGTAGACTACCAGCAACCAGGACCTTCGTACGTTCCGAAGAATTTGATTCTATCTTTTCAATCTCTTTCACTGCATGCTCGATGGATGGTAATACATGTATTTTGGAGCTTGGGAAGCTTGGAATAAGTGAAGACCAAGCTGATGCAAGTTCTCGTTGCGTTTTCAATTGCGCGAGATCGTCGGTTGGAATGGCAAGTGATGCCAGATCTAGCATTTTCTTAACGATTCCGCAGATCATCCAACATGGAAACGACGCACCTCCTTTAAAATGACCATCAGCGTATGTCACGTTGGTACAAAATATTACGTGGTTAAAGAATAGTTCTAGAGTTTCCGGTCGTTCGTGTAGTCTGAGTTGGGCAGAGACCTTCGCGTGAATGGAGCCTAAAAAAGACGGACCAGAGCGACCACTTGTGCAATTGAAAACCAGAATACGGATTCCTCTCCTAGAGACTCCATATATTAGACAACGAAAGGATTGAATGTCCTACGGCAACATACGTGGTTTGTTCAGATGACAGCCCTACCCCTGGGCTTACGAACCATTGCATACAGCAATCAAGGCTTTCGACAGTGTGGGCCCCATCTAGATACCAAGTGACTTTTTCACGCTGTGGGTCAAGGACCGTTTGACAACGTCCAGGCCACCTGGTTTGCTTGAGACCGGTGATGAACGATCCGAGAAGATCACCAACATCCTTAAATGGTGTTTCTGACTGTAGGAATGATCGCGCAAGATGAACAGCAAGTGTTGCATTTTGCAGCTGGTGAATACCAGCGAGACCTAGCAATGAAGTGAGGTAGTGATAGGTGTATCATACAACGACTGGTCGTACCAAGTTTGATGTCGGAGAGACCAGGAATCAAAGAAGTCACAGTTAAACTGGATGCCTGCGAAAAGGGAAACATAGTCTGACAATGAAATTCATTGAAAGCTTGCCTTGAGTTCTCTGGCTCGGTCCTCAAGAACAGACATCCCTTCTCTCGGTTGGTTCACCGTAAACGCAGGAACGCCTTCCTGAATGGGGTTTCGGGTAGATGGAAAGATAGTCCTGGAACTCAGAACTGACCTTGAATATTCCTGCTTTCTGCCAGGCAATATCTTTCAACGTGGGACCGAGGACTGAAACGTGATCAATTCCCAACGCTGTTATCCCCGTCACAATAGGTTTGGGCACAACGTTGGTGCTGTCGTACGTCCCTCCCACCCCAACTTCAAGAACTGTTGCGTTTACTTTAAGCGCCAAAAATGCGTGGAATGCAACTAAAGTCAGGAATCGAAAGTATCCGGGCATAGGAGATGTACTAGGTAACTGTCTCTGAAATTTATTTGTCATTCGAGTTTGTGCTGAACTAGAAGACAGAATAGTACCACGTCATTTTCGACTAATTTGTCCCATACCTCGAAGAAAAATAGCGCAAATTGTTCTTCGGATATCGGTGCCCCGTTGATCCGGATGCGTTCACGCACAGCTACTAGATGAGGGGAGGTGTATAGACCTTATCACGATAACCTCGTCAAGACATGGTTATTTGCATTCGACAATTCAAATCGCACCAATTTTCCATCCCGGCATGTGATGACGAAGTATAGATTCCGTGAATGCACTGGTGGAGCCCTTGCCTTTAGTTCCAGTAATGTGTATAACATTAAGCGCATTTAAGTCATTCGCCTATAGACGTTCGCTTAAGATGGCAGAAATAAGCGGGGATTGTCCACAATAAACACGTACACTGTAACCTATCCTTCCAAGGTATTCCAACATTTCCGGGATGGCGAACGCACTTAAGCGCCCCCCGGAAGCACGAAGTGCTTCTAAAGTTGCTGCGTTGGACTGCAGAGAGTTCAAGAGTTCGACAGCATCTTTATACGTTCTTGTAGACATGGTTCTAGGGACCGCAGGAAATACCTTTAGCTTCGACGATAGAGAACGAAAGAATGATGAAAAAATGAATGTTGGGCGCGTCGATACCATACTAATAGAGATCTGATGTGATGTAATGCTGTGATGGTCAGAGCACAGATCACGTGATAATCATCCACTTGATCGACTCGCGTTGAACTTGAACGTTCAACTTCTTTGTACATTCATTGATTCAAACTGCGCATACATATTCTTATTGCAATACGACATTCCTTACGTTCTACAACTAACGAATTCACTTTATTGATTCATGGAGAAGTATTTTCCGGTCGTCTCTAAATCATCCTCCCGTGGCAAGACGAATGGTGACAAGATCGGAAGAAATGCGACAGCAAGATATCAGCCTTACGATAATTTGTCTCGCAAGAAGTCAAATGGACAGGATCTTACGTATGTTTGTTGCTCTTTCTCTAACCTTACTGAAACCAGTTTGTAGGTTTCAGACGAACGAACCCAAGCTGTCTTCATCTGCCTTGAACAAGTTTCTACTCAATACGCTTGCACATCCGTCAAATCCGATAACGCATTCAGATATCGGTCAACGTTCTGGTACAATGTCTGTTATTTGCTGCTATGATTTGTTCATTCCTTTTGTGAACAATATAGATCACGTCTTTTCCGCCTCAACCGGTCATCAAGTGTCCGAGGGACGGAGAGGGGGCCAGCGACTCTGGTCGGAAGACAGAGAGCATAAGCTCGCTCGTCAAAGAGAAGCTAATTCATCTAGCAACATGCCTCAGATCTTTCACAATGTTCGAGTGTATATCAATGGATTTCTGGACAATACGACGGACATTGAAATGAAAAGAATCATAATGCAGTGTGGTGGACAGATAGTGTATGCACAGCTCTTCGTGTCACTGGGCATTTTATCTGACCTATCAATCTGCAAAGCCATACCGCTTCCACATGCACCCATATATTGACCTCACAGCAACTGAGTGGATCAAAAACACATAAAATCCTGACCACAAAAACCAAAGTTCATGTTATTAAACCGGAGTGGGTGATCGACAGTGTGAAAGCAGGCAGGAGGAAGCTTGAGCGAGAATACTCAGTCATCAAAATCACAACCATGAAGAACCTGCAAGACATTCTGCTCAAGCCAAAGGTCGAGACAACAATGGATTAAGACTATTCGTATACAACGTTGTATGTACCGGAGTACATAACGAAGAATGAACAGGCTCACTGTTTCCTTGACAACTTAATGCGACGTATCCCTCTACTTAATATTCGACCTTGGGGAGAAAGGTCTAGTCAGTCCAGGCGTTCCAACGAAATCGAGGAAAAGAACAAGGAAAAAAATTCAGGGCGCCCAAGCGTATAAAGGGAGCCAGGGTAGTTGTCGTCCTTGTGCAAGAATACACTTGGCCTGGTGCACAGCAATGATTGCATCACAGAAAACAGAAAGAAAATTGAAGCTGAAGAGATGCTCACCTGGACGACGGAGATGAAAAATATTTTCTGAAAGCAAAGCCTTTTTATAACCATTCCCAAATATTCCCACGTGCATTCCACATCACGATCGATGTCGAGTACTGAACTACCTTGTCGTCGCCTTATATGACGCTATAATTCTCTACGAACGTGTCATTAGAACACTCGTTTCCAATCTTATCTCACACTGTACAATGCACCTTCTCTTCACCCCCAATCACGTCCAACTCCTCAATTCCTGTTATCCTCCTGCTTCTGCCTTGCTAACTGCGGGTCCAAATTATTCTCCAAACACACAGGAACTTAGTCGCCTAACTTATTATGCGTAAGCTTTGAGTATGCCGTTGCAATGCTGTAATGACTATCATCGGTTCAGGTCAAATCATCCCAGCAAATTAACTAAACTTGGCAATGAATTGGAGAAGCGACTCAGAGCAGAGTGTCGAAAGGCCCAGGCAGGAAATCTCCGCTACAGGGCGTGAGGGTTTACATGTTATCACACTAGAGCTCTTACTGATTCATCAGCACAGGTCGCTTCTAATGACCTTGGCCATCTTTCGATCACTCACAACAGAATGTAGACGCGATATTGCTCTTCTTTCACCGTCATTGGTAGCTTCCGTCAACGTGACGCTCTCCGCTCTTCCCACCGACTTGGAAGTGGTCACGAGGGCAGCCAGCGTTGTATGTTCCTTCCATCCCGCCGCATTACAAAGTTTGAACAGTTGCTGGCAGTTTACAGCTTGGACCACATATACGGATGGTCATCTAATAGGAACTGATAGCAACATGACAACAGATTATCTGTTGGTCCTAGATCACTTTGCTTCCTTGAGCTCTTCTTCCCCAGTTGATGAAGAGGTCAAAAATCGGTTAGAATTCACTTCTTGTCTTATTCTGTTGTAGCTTATCTCCAAGTTGCAACTTAGAACTCGTCTAATTGGGTTTGCAGCCCTTACCGGGGCTCTGAACTCCGAAGCCTTGTATAGTGATACTGCCCAGTTCCGAGCACAGGTCTCTAGGATAATGCGTCCAATTCTGGGCACCTTGTTTCAAACCGAGATTGCGATGCTAGATGAACAGTGAGGTCGCTCATCTGCAGAGCAAACCATTTTTCTAATTCCTCGCAGGGCTGCGGCAGTTAAAGATGCCACTATCTCTATATATCTGGCCGAGTTCAGGACACGACCTGCTACAGAACGACGTGCAGCTTCTATCCACATTCATGTCGATGGGGACAACGGCCCATCCATGGCGGACGTCTCTAACGCCTCATTATGTGCCCTGTTCTCCTTGCTTGGTCACGCAAATGGCTCACAGATTGGCTATATCATGCATTCATCGTTTGACAGTCTCGATCAATTGCAAGGCTGGACCAGCCTAGATCACTGCTGTTGGTTTGCTCGGAAAGCGGTGGAATGGTCCCAATATCAGTATCGTTATGCAGTCCCAACTTGGCTAGTAGAACGACTTCATGTAAGTCAGGAGATGGCCCCAGCTACGCCCTTGCATACTACACTTCTGGCCATGGTGACGACAGTCTTCAACTCGCCCACCCCACTGATCAATCTGTCCACGTCGGATATCATGTCCAACCTTGTCACACTACTTCTTCGTCGTACTACATTGGATCCAAATGACTCACTTATACCAGCATTAGTAGAGTGTATTTCTTCCTTGGGTCGGCACGTTTACTATTCTGATCAAATTCAAGATCTTGCTGTGAGTGCCTTGACCTTCGTCATTTGCTTATATTGACAATCCTTAGGGAGAGCTAATCAGCCGCCTTGTTGTAATCGAAGCTCAAGATGTTAGAACACTAGGGCGCGGCAAAACCGGTTCCACACACAGTCGATGGCAGGCTGTGCGCTGTCTCCTGGCTGGTTTGTTGGGACTGATACAGGCAGCAAATAAAACCGACCTCGTGAAAAGTGAGGAAGAAGCTCCGGCTGAATCAACGCTAGAGACGTCAAGAAAAGACGGTGGACAGGCTCGTCCATCTCGGCGAAGTCGAATTTCCCCAGATATCTGGCACGATACACTGAGCCTTCTGTGTTGCAGTGACTACTCTGTACGAACTGACTATACGGAAGCCCTCGTTTTCTATATCTCGAATGAGATGCCTAAACATGGTAACATCCCTAATTCTGATGGCATAAAGAGGACACGATGGCTGGCTGAAGGTCCATTACAACAAGCCATGAACATGACTGTTTTACTTCACGCTGGGGATGTTAGTACAAAATTCCTCAACGCTGTACATGCTTACATGTATATCCTTTCCACCACTTCTTCGCTTGGTCTGTCTACCAGCTCTTCCACATCTCCCTCCCAGTCAGTGGTCGACGATTCCGGTATAAACGTTATTCCTAGCACTCCAACTGAATTGGAAACTGTAAGAAAGGATTCCCACGCGCAATCACAATCTCCCGGTCGGCGCTCTTTCTCTGTACCTTACGGTCCACGATCACGCAAAGCTTCCGTGGTCCAACGTTTGTTAGATGGGACGGCATCTGGAGTGTCTGCATCCACGTCTGCATGCTTGGCGGATTATGCACATGTCCTGAATATACTAACAACAATACACGAGCAACTTCCCGTGCGAGGGTTGCTTACAGGCATTCCTATGCTACTTGCACTGGACGCGTCGACTAATCCTCAGGACGCGGATGACTTCCATATGCTTCATCGTATCACCGTTATCAAGGAGGTCATTGCAAGAGTTTGGTTGGTTGTTGGAAGGGTCTGGAACTCATCGGATGTAATGGATATAACGGAGAAGGTTTGCCAGTTATTCAAATACAAGGATTTGGTTGTTCAACTACATATCCAGGCTCTGTCTTCCATGCCTACAACTACCAACCTGCCAGAAATCCCTCCGTTCGAGCTGGGATCATACACTTCATCTCGAGGCGCTGTTGGGTTTCCGCCAGAACCCACTGGAATCACACCATGGAGCGGTGTGAGTTCAGAGGCAGTGCTCGAAGCGATCACTTGCAATAAGTCTGTGCAAGAAGCAACTGGTCTGGATAGACAGGGACTTCTTCGGCGATTTTCTGCCACGTGGACTGCTGATGCAGCTCTTAGAGACTGTAAGTGGCCATCGATTTCTATACCTGTCGTCGACGTGGCCGACTAACCCGAGCTGCGAATAGCGGTGGAGAAAACATCTATATACGAGAACTCAACCCGTGGAGATGGCATTTCACCCCTTCTCAAAATTTCTCCAGCTCTGATGCACATTGAAAACATCTCCTTACAGAGTTTGGCTAAATCTGTGAGGGGCGTAGGCGTCACAGATCTCAGGGAGGCACTAGAAGGGCGCAGCAGTATGTCAATATCAAACCCCGCACTTGCCAGGCCGCCTTCTATATCCACTCTTGAGCATGCGCCGTCGAGCACTGGGATAGACAATCTAAGACTCTCACAGACACGATCGAGGTCACGAACCAAGAAACATTCGCTGCATTCTGGATCGGGAGACGTTCGAGATGTGCTGAACAGACTTGGCATTGGCAAACAAAACGGGAGTCTCCTCAAGGCCTCGTTCCCGCAGAAGATTAGTCAACGGTCAGCATGAGGCTAGGATAAGGTCTGACCGAAGCCGTTACAGTGCTCCGTCTTTTAAATAGCGTAACTTATCCATCAACTCTTTCCCAGGACACTTTCGTCTAATTCGACAATGAATCCATGTATTATAACCTATTACTTACTTAATGATACTTTCAAAGAATCTGAAGTGGCTCTTTTCTGCTGTCCAGTACTTGAATGACCTGCAGATATGATTTTCCTCCTCGATTCCTCCTCCAAATTTGCCCAGTATGCAATTTCTTGCTGTGACTTTGGATGAGCTGAGAGATGTGTTCCTCTCTAGATGAAGGTAAGATGATAGCTACAAGTATCTCATCATTAATAGGATACACACGCTTAGGCCTTGGAGTAGAATCTCGTAGATTGTGGACTGCGCAGTTGCTTTGGCTACGGTATCACGAACACCATTGGTATGTCGAAGAATCAATTTTGATAGCTCCTGTCGCAGACGGAGGAGACTAGCAAAAGAAGTCATTAGCCTGCAGCAACAGAAAGAAACATATTTTACTTCGAGAAAATCATGGTTTCCTCCTCTTGGTCGGTTAGATTAATGAACGAATTGAAAAGTGTGGTATATCGTTTACAAATCTGAAGCCCCCGGTGAGTTGAGACCGTTGAGTTCAAAAGAAACTCACGCTCATAACACTGGCATCCGTGGTTGTTGGGGCACGACTAAAATAGCCTGAACTCGCGCCCTCCGCAAGTTTTTTAAGTGCATCAATCTGTTCCCCCATAGATTTCTGAAACACAGGCCACATTTGCAATCGAAGGCCGAAGACAAAGAATTCCACTGGTGAACAATTCCGTTTCTGTACTTCAAGAATTACGTCCTCCGTTAGGCGAATCATTGTAAGCAGAGGTATTGAAGGAGGTATTGGTTCCAACACTGATCGCACAAATGTCTACACCAAAGGTTTAGCTCTCAGTAAACAGATGAGCAGAATGACACACTTCACAGTACCCCAGCACTGGGTCCATTATCTGCTTCCATATTGCGTCCACGGTAGCCTGTGCCTCTTTCTGTCCTGCATCAATTGGAAGACCATTCGCGCTGACCATACCGGCAGATCGTACACGTTGACCACCATAATCTGAGCCAGCCATGGATCGTTGTTCAGTAAATGTTCTTCGATCGGGCGATAAGAATGCTGCAGGTGACATCATTGAACCACTGGATTCCCCGGTAGGAATGGTGGCATCATATGAGAAGAAAGCTGTCGCAAAAGTGTATTCGGCAGTTGCGTTGTCCATGAATACAAGTAACAGGGATCGTAACAAAGCCTCTACTGGTTCTTTCTTTCTCTCTGATTTAATATGAAGTCGCTGGAACAGAATTAAACACTCACATGATTCTTGTCATCTGCCATGTAAGCCAGGGTAACGCCCGTACCCTCTATCTTAGCGTATGCAAGGTGCGCGGCATCAACCTTCAAGTCTCCTTCTCGTTCGCTTGCCACGATCGATGCATGCTTTTCGATGGATCGTGCCTGGCAAAGTTAAGTTAGCAACATCACATCCCCTGAGTGTCCAGACTGACCTTTATCCAACCAAGACTTCGAACATACCTTCTAAAGCCTGTTTCATAGTACACACGCGCCGCTCCGACGTATGACCTTTGCAGTTCATGCGCGACATTGGGAGCCTGCCGTTGTAGAAATGCGAACAGCGGGGTATACTTCAAGAGAACAGACGTCTGGATAACTTGCATATTGGTTGTTACGCTTCCTCTGATAGGTCGAAACAAGGCAAGAAAAAACGCTCGTAATTTTGTTGCGGCCTTCGATAAAAGTCGTGAGCCGTACAGACACAGCGAATAAGAGAACATACCACTATACGTAATCCCTCAGTTACTTCTCCGAGGTCTCTGGCAGCCTTGACACGCGACCGAGCTTTCGTCGTCTCAAGTCTCCTCTCAAAGTCTGGAATTGCCGTGATCCAAGGTTCCCCTACATCAGAATCTAGTATGAGAGTCGTGAGTGCTGGCGGTAATGTGATGTCGGTAAGGAGGTTTGAGAGTGGTTTCTCTATTCTCTATGATCGGAGAAAGATCACACACAATTAACGAAGAAACTCGAGAAGTCACTCACCCTTCGGCTTTTTAGTCTATTGTCAATATCCTTACTTCGGTTCTGTAGCTCTGATATCTGGCCGGAAACTGCAGACAGGTCTTTTTGGAATGTGGACAGGAAAGATTCCAGGGAATCCAATAAGTTAACGCTTGTCTGCCGAAGGTGAGTAAACAAGACGCCATGGATATGGTGAGGGTTTACCTGGACTTGGTCATGCAGTTCTAAGAATTCCTTTGCACGCCTGCGGTCTTGCCTCCCATTAGTGAATAAACCAGAAACAGTGTTACTTTCAAAGCATACAGAATTGTCCTGACCCTGTGCCAATTGGTTGCTCTGTGCGCTGTATAGTCATGAAACGCGAATTATACAGATAGATTGCATACCATTAGTTTCCGAAGCCATGACGAAATCTTCTCAGTAGTACTAGTAGCGTATGTAGTCAACGTCACGTACTGAGAACTAACTGCCTTTTTGGGAAATCAAAACGATGAGTAGGACTACAAAATGTAATGTACTGAATCCATGAAGAGCTAGACTAATGCGTAGTTTAATAAAGAAGTGCTTCCTGAGTTGTGTTGTTGCGATGTTAATGAGTGTTGTGGCTGAAAAGTCTGCAGTTCGTCCTCCCCACTCTCATCACCAAGTACGTCAAACTGATCCCAATTGAAGCCCGGAGGATCATCCACCAGGTTGCTCAAAACGTTCGAAAGGTCGGCGTAGCGCATCTGCGAAGCTTTGATCCATCGCTTACTGATCATCCAAGTCGCCACACCTTTCGGTGGAAGGTGGAAACCTTCTTTCGGAAGCCCAGGGTATCGCCCCTTCCTTCCCACACCTCGTTTTGGCTTCGTCAGTCTGTCCGCTTTATCTTCGTCGTCAAGGATGCAATAGAATCTTGTCAAGCGTGAGCTCCGCCATAGACAGCCACGCGTGCGAAGAATTCCGGAAGGGTACGCCTCGCTAGATTCCACGTCTGATTCGTCTGAGGACATACACTCAAGCTGAAGTGCGCCATCAAATACGACATGTTCGAATACGTCCGTTTTCAACCTGGCATCAGCACGGCTGCTCAGTTTCTAAATATAGTCAGGCAAAATACTCGACAAAGTCAAGGTTAAGGACATACAAGTTTCCTTCGGGATAGGTGTCTTGCGGTTCGTGATTTGATGTCTTCGCGTTTCTTCAGAGCAAGAGCAGTAGCAGCATCCCGCTGTGCCTTGAACTTTTGTCTCAAGGTTATGAACGACTGCTCAAAGGCGGCATCTAGAGTCTTCTTGCTGAAGTCTTTCTCGGGAACATGTTTGTACATCTTCCGGTTTGATTTGATGTCAGCTAGGATACGAGCTTTCATTCGAGCGTTGTGGACAGATTGCTTTGTGGTTTTGTCCCAAACAAAACGAACGGCGTCCTCGGGTCCAAGCGTGATTCCTTCAGGGTGACTGTCCGGGAGTTGTTTGTCGTCTTCGAGACCCATAAGGCGTACAGTATGTACGCGCACAGCATGCTAGACGTTAAACCGTCGATCAGCGATGCTAAAAGATAGAACCACCACGGAACTCTCTTACGTTGATTGTCAGACATCGCTTGTCATGATGATTGGCGCGTTTAAGAGGTCGGCCTTTATTTGAAGCAGAACTGTCCGAATTATTGTACTGATCTTCTTCATCACTGGAAAGGTCAGATGTCTGCCTTTTTTTGTGGTTGACTGCAGCGGGCGAGGTGGAGCCTTCAGGTCGCAGTTGCGAAGGCTCGACAAATGTATGAAGTGGTGACGGTGCTGGAGTCACGGCAGGGACAGAAGTTTCAGATATGGTAATTTCAGGCCGCGGTTGCGGCTGGAAATGCTGCGACTGCTGGCCCTGATGATCAAGTGAATTGTTCGAAGAATCCTCGACGAACATAGGTTGTGCATATGGCGAGGATTGAAAACCTGGAGATACCGGCGAAGCCGGCTGAGGAGGTCTTTGTTGCACAGACATCGCAGGAGACATATTATACTGACTGTTGGGCGTTGGAAGGGGTGCATTCGCGTTCGCGTTAACAAGGGATCGGAGGGATGTGATCTCTTGGCGCAGCTCTAACATCTGCCTTTCCATCTCTGCCTGTCGCTGAGTATACTTTGCTTCCTGTTCCTGTTCCCATGCGACTCTCCTCTTTCGTTCAATCTCATGTGATTCTCGCGTCGTGGCTACAATGCGTAGGAGCTCGTGTACAGCTTGTAAATTAGCAGGTGTAGGCTGTCTTGTCCTTGGGGCGCTCGCACTGTTCGAAGACTTAACGTCGAGTTTCAGAGGGAAAGAAATGACTTACGGGGGTGGAGGCTCTGAAATTGCAAGCTCTAATTCGCTACGGTGAGGAGTATACTGTTGTGCAGGTTGATCTACCAGCCCAGGAGGAGCTTGGTATACATTTCTTGGCCTGGACTGAGTGGCATATGGATTGAGAGCATTCAGTAATTCACTAGTGTGCATCAAGTATACAACTGTGCTCCGATTCGTGTGTTTGGTTCCCAGGACGCTACCAAACAACGCCTGTAGACGCGTCATCTGTATATACTAGTATACTCTTATTCATACACTATGGAGCCCAACTTCGACCAAATGATGTCTCAAGCTATGAATAGGGGGCAAGCCCCACGCGGTGGTGGAATAGTCCCTGACAAGTAAGGATATATTTACTCGCAAAACCTAGACTAATTCGTCGCGTCAGTGGCGAAGTCATTCACATATCATCCCTCGCTCTCCTCAAGGTTAGCTCAAGTATGAGCCAGCGTAGTTTTGGCTCATTAATTTGACAGATGCTTAAACATGGCCGTGCAGGTGTGCCGATGGAAGTCATGGGTCTTATGTTAGGAGAATTTGTGGACGACTATACTGTTCAAGTGATCGATGTCTTTGCTATGCCTCAGTCTGGCACAACTGTAACAGTTGAATCAGTTGACCATGTATTTCAGACAAAGATGGTGGAAATGTTGAAACAAACAGGGAGGCAAGTCCCCATTGTGCTCCTCCACGCCGCCCATTGGCTTATGACATATCAGACCTGAAATGGTAGTGGGATGGTATCACTCTCATCCTGGATTCGGCTGTTGGTTATCAAGTGTGGATATTAACACGCAGCAGGTGACCTCGGAATTGTCGCTAATTCCGGACGTTATGTTCACACTGCTTTCTTCCAAAAGTCATTCGAATCGCTTGATCCCCGTTCTGTTGCCGTCGTCATTGATCCTATACAATCTGTCAAGGGAAAGGTTGTCGTAGATGCTTTTCGTCTTATCAATCCGCAATCTGTCATTTCCGGCCAAGAACCACGACAGACGACATCCAACATTGGACATATCAATAAACCATCAATACAAGCCCTCATTCATGGCCTGAATCGTCACTATTACTCTATCGCAGTCAACTATCGCAAGACCGAACTGGAGCAGTCGATGTTGATGAACTTACACAAAAGAAACTGGACAGAAGGTTTGAAGCTACGAGACTTCAGCATGCACAAAGAAGCGAACGAGAAAGCGATAAAGGTACTTCAGAAATGACCCACTGAGGTAGGGGGGACGCTCACTTCTCTGCAGTCGATGCTCAGCCTTTCCGAGGCATACAACAAGTCAGTACAAGAAGAATCCACGCTGACCCCCGAACAGCTTAAGACGCGGCATGTGGGCAAACAAGATCCGAAACGGCACTTAGAGGAAGCAGTCGAAAAAGCCATGGGTGATCAGGTTGTTCAGAATTTGGGAACGATGCTCCTAGCGGAGCTATAGAGTGGGCATCGCCGTGTCACAACTGATCATTGTTTCGTTCTCCATCAATTGTGTCTAGAAGGCAATTTGGGTATTTGGTCACAGTAGTAAAGGATCTCAAAAGATCTGCCAATAGTGAAGCCAATGCATCACACGACCAGTAACGTGCCCTCGCTGGGATCCGAATTCACTGCGCTATATCATTTCGAATGTGAAAGTGTGCCTTAAGGATTTTGCGAGCTTCCCTTCTTGCCCCATCAGGTGCCGAAGATCACAAGGAGTAGTTCATGTGACAGAGCCTCGCCCCTGTTCAAAGCCCCAAAGACAGGCCTCAGGTGGCGAACAACAGTTGCACATAAGACACGAGGAGATTCTCTACATCGGCACTGGGTACGGATCTTGATCGCAGACTCGCAGTAGTCCGCATCGTTTCAGCTAGAATTTAGTAGTAGGGAATGCAGGACCCCTGAAAGTACTATGAGATGCCTGATCCTCAAAATTGGATTTTTATCCGCACCAAAAAGATATTCCCACGATTTCTGACCTTGGATTTAGGCGTTTCATAGCATTTTTTTTTTACCCAAAATTTTCATGGATTTTTTACCACATTTTTATCCAGTACTTTTGGGAATGCCCAATTGTCCCGAAGTCAACCACTCCACCACACTCGTTGCCCATTCTAATATCACGGAGCCCGAGCGCTGTGAGGGAACGGGAACGGGAAATCTAGATGTATTCAACGTTTAGAATAAATGGAGTATATATTGCTAGGCCGGCTGAGAACTGGAATAACACCCATCATTTTTGCTCTTCGGATGGCCTTGCCCATTTTCCTTTGGCTCCTACTAGTTAAACCAGTGATGTTTCTACTGTATATCTTGCCCATCTCAGACAAGAATGAAGCAAGAATGTGAGGGTTTTCGGCTACCGATAATGGGTCGATATCAAACTGGTGAAACACGTCGGTATAGCGGGCGACGCTGGGTGGTGGGCCGACTACTGCTCTTCGTCGAGGTAGGGGAGGTGCAATGAGGCGGGATTGATAGGTGAGATCATGTGGCCTCACGACCTATGATGAGTTGGAAGCTTGACGACGTGAAAGATTTTGAAAAGGATCGACATACAGTATTTGGGGCGAACGGTCTCCATTTTACATGACGGCGGACTAGTTGAGGTCGTTATAATGGAACCGATGAGCGTTATGGGGCAAGAAACTCACCGGCAGGCGAAGAAATTTGCTCTTTCGACGCCTCGTCCAACAGGTCGGTAATAAGTCCCCAACCAGAACTGGCCTCGTCAGTTGAATATTTAGCAACTAACCGCTTGGGAATGGTAGAACGGAAGAGACTGAACATTCCAACTGCGTGAATAAAGCAAGGATGAAGACGAAGCTACTGTGTGGTGATTTCCTATTCTGGCACGGAGATCAGCGGTTGAAATTCGATGCCCCCCATGACCATGTTATTTGAAAAGAGTGTCTCATCGTCTATTAGAACGATGGTAAGGGGAAAGGGATGAGCTATAGAATGGAGGAGACATGTCAGAAATATAGACGGAGAACTCGAACCTGATCTAGAATCTGGGGTGAAAGCAAGTCACCGCCCAGGCTCACTGAGTGACTGAGTGACTTGGCTCTTACGCATATCTCGTCCCCTCCTTCCTTCCTTCCTTCCTTCTTCCGTCCATCCCAACCCTTTCATGTTCTCCTAGCAGTCACCCCTCATCTTATCGATTCTCCATATCTTATTCTCAACTATACTGGCCACCCTCTCACTTGCGTTTGTAGCGAGTCTAGAGACTCTGTCACTGCAGTTTTCAGTCATTGCTCTCTCAACTTCATCCCTCTCCACGGCATTTCCATGTCGGACAGCGGTCACCAACGTCGACAGCCGCCCAGTCCACTCGTATTTAGCCCGGAGTCAGTCTTGTCACCTCCCCAGCTCCAGAAAAGCACTTCTGGCAGCAATGGATCTGGTTCTAATACCGTATCTATGCCGTTTGTTCGACGTCATGTAACTCGACGTCTCAAGGCTGCCAAGGCTGAATGTGATAAAGAACTGCAACGAGTCACCAACAACATCACCACGTTTTTTGAGGAAAGACTTAGAGAAGGTGATCACGAGACGGAGCGAGATCGTGAACAAGCTAGAGGACGGGACCGCGATTCACAGCTCGGAGACTCAGACACCCTCCGCGATGCTTTTGTTTTCCAGCGTGCAGAGTTTGGTTCTACTCTGCAGACTGATGAATCAAGCTCGGACGGTGGTTACGATGCAGAAGTTGACCATAGTCATCATAATCGTCAACGTACGTATCTAGTTCACAGCGAGTATGCTAATGTGCAAACTTTGACTTACTGCGTCTCATTGCCTTTCCTTAATACAGTTTCATCCGGGTCACAGATGAGCCCTGGCTCTTCACGTCGGCAAAGTACTCTTCCATGGGACAGACCACTTAGTGCCTCCTCTTCGTCCAGTGCCATTGCTCTTAGCCCCGCCCCATCAACCATCGTTTTGCCCGACGCTCCCATCACCCGAAAGCAAACCAACACTCCCGCTTCTACTTCATGGGGTACAGGTGGCGCCGTCTCTCGTCGCCTTTCTCGCACTATACATATCCCTACTCATCCCCCACGTTCCGGCCAAAGTTCTCGTTCCACTTCTCGATCTCGGTCCCCTCTACCTCCTCTTTCCAGTCACCCAAGTTTCTCTGACTTTGTCTCTGCGGGGTCCTCCACAACAAATCGTCGCTCTTCTAGAATACTCGTCGATGACCCTGTTGATCCGATTATGACCGCATTATATGATATAATCGGCGTTGCCACAGATATCACTGAAATGTCTGTTGCGCAACTCACTGCCCAGCCAAAGATATGCGAATCGCTTGTTCAGCGAGTCCAAAACATTGGCAAAGCGTGGGATGACCATCCTGACTGGCATGGAAGGAACTGGTATGTCCAAGTCCTCTTGGCCGTAGCCAGCCTGAGTCGAGTGGTAGAGTGGTGGGAGGCGGAAAAACAATTCTGGAACTTCGACGACAACGACGATGAGCAAGATGAGCCGTTGACGTTCGTCATGAAACCAGCTGACGAGGAAGTTGCTATTCCGTCACCCTCTAAGCAACTTGACGCAGAGTTGGAGGGTTTTCGACTCAACGACGATGACGAAAGCAAGCCACAGCTCCCAAGATCTGCAGCTCAGGCTCGAAAATCTAGGGATGAACAACCCAAAGACCTCTCCGCAGTCGCGACGACTTCTGCAAGGGAAAAATTTACGGTGCAACCCAGTGGACCGTCCGGAAAGGAGAACACGGAGTCTGCTCGTGTGCTAGCCACAGAACGGTTAAGACTTCAGGCAGAAACGGCTCACAATCAGAACATCGTCATGGAGCTTAGCCTCGATGGCGATCATTTCATTTGGATCAATCATGCATGGAGAGTAGTGGTTGGGTAAGCCTTTTCGTATACGTCATGTGTAATCTCGCTAAACGTTGTTTTCTGCAGCACTGATCCTGATGTACTGGCAGGGACACGGATATCAGGCTTACTCACTCAAGGTGACTCGGGGGTCTTCAAAGAAGCAACTCAGCGCCTTTTGGAGGATGATTCTCATACCGTCGAAGTTCGATTCAGACTACAGATCGAGCCAAATGCCGAGCACGACCCGTCCTCTGGCATATTCTTCCAGCTCATGGAAGGTAAGGGGATGTTGATGATTGACCGTGAAGACGGTCAGCCTTCGCATACCATGTGGGTCGTTAAACCGATTGCCCCTGCTCGTTATGAACATGAAACGCTCCACCTGGAGGCGGATGATTTGGCTCCCGAACCTGCTTCATCCACTTTTGCTACTTTCGGTGACCGAAGGCCAAACGAGCCCATGACACCTTTCCCCTTCAGCCAACCCATTGTAGTTGACCCCATACTTTGTCGGATCTGCGAGTGCCAAATTCCGCAATGGTATTTTGAAAAACACAGCGAAACATGTGCGGAGACCCACCGACTTGAGGCCGAAATCGTCGAATGCAACGAGTCGATTGCCGAGTTACGGAATACAATTCGTGACCTTATCATAGCTGTCGATCGATCGTCCTCAGCTACAATTCCGGAGTATCGTGGCATGCCTATCTTTGTACCGACCTCCTCTCCCGTGGTTTCTTCCCCTCTGCAGCTATTCCGTGCTGGCAGAATGCAAAGATTTGGCGTGAAGAAAACACAGAAACGGTTACTAGACCAACTCGATGACATTTTACAAGTCGCCTCTGAGGTTTCAATGCCCGCTCTCAAAGACGAGGAAGCTAAGGAGCCTATCGAACGCCAACGTCTGCTGTCTCCTGGTTCAGAAAGGAAGACCTCCCAAATTCGGAACTGGTGTAAGCCTACAACTGAGGATGCAGCTTTGGGTCAACTTCTCCAGGATGGTGAACGTGTTATGCGACAGAAGATCGACAATGTCGTTCGTATGCAGAACACAATCCGATATGCGGAGAAGATCTGGCATGAATGGGAAGAACGAGTTGGTGAAGCTCTCGCCACTGTACTGGAGTCTGATGACAGCGACGAGGAGGATGTCGAGGAGGATGTCGAAGATCATCAGGATGAAGGAGACCATGAAAATGAAGGAGATGACCACTCAAGCATGAGGTCTGAAAATGTTTTCAGTGGCGATACATCGGCTGGACCAACGCCGTTGGCTTCGTCGTCTCCCGCGCCCTCTCCTACTCCTTTGGAATCTCGATCAGCAACCATACCTCTTCCGTCTGCCCCGATTCCTATCTACGGTACGCGCCAGTCATATCATACCAGATCATCCACTCCTTCATCAATCTCTTCTCCCCTCGCACTTGCCGCTCCAATAGTGGCGCCCCCTACGGCGGATGATTTCATGCCGCCTATGACACTTGATGATGGCCCCGGTTTGCAAATCAAGACTCGCAAGTCCAATCAGAGTCTACTGGAGCCCAAGTTCATTGTCACGCCGCCGACATCTCCGTTATTTTCACCTCGAGACGCACCCTCTTTGACCCGCGAGTCCTCTACGAAACGTCGACATCGCCGACACTCCACTATCAACCCCGTTGCTGCCGCTTCTGGGCCTCTATCCCCTAGGCAGATACCAGCAGCGTCACTGTCCCGCACCACGCCGGCGTCTATCAAAGACTTTGACATCATTAAACCCATCAGTAAGGGCGCGTTTGGCTCCGTGTTTCTCGCAAAAAAGAAAGTCACCGGGGACTACTACGCCATCAAAGTCCTGAAGAAAGCTGACATGATAGCAAAGAATCAAATTACCAACGTCAAAGCTGAGCGGATGATTCTGATGAAACAAGCGGACTCACCTTTTGTGGCCAAGCTTTATTTCACGTTCCAAAGCAAGGATAATTTATACCTGGTCATGGAGTACCTCAACGGTGGGGACTGTGCTGCACTCATCAAATCAATTGGTTCATTACCCGAGGAATGGACAAAGAACTACATTGCCGAGGTTGTTCTTGGTTTGGAATATTTACATCAACGTGGGGTTGTCCATCGGTGCGATATCTTGAATATCTGTACCAACCTTAAAAACTAACTGTCACCGTCCCAGTGACCTAAAACCTGATAATTTACTTATTGATCAACATGGACACCTAAAGCTTACTGATTTTGGTCTAAGCAGAATTGGTCTGCTTGGCCGTCAGACTCAGGAAGCTCAAATAGGTCGAGCGCTGACGAGATACAGCTCGCGCTCTCGGCCGCCGTCGATGGATTCTGCTTATCTGTCGTCACCATTAACTCATGCAGATGTTTCTGGTGGAGGTTCGTACTTCTCCCAGCGGACACAACCCGGTCCACGCATAGCAAATTCGCCTTATCCTCTTTCTGCAGATGATGTCGGTGAATCAAGCGGGTCGGATTCCTTCCCAGGAGTTTTTAAACGCCGAAGCAAGGCGAATGACAGTCCGCTGCAGTCGTTCGCAACAGAACTGACGAATGATCTGCGTTCTCACTCCAATTCGGGTGGCACTACCCCACCCGGGGAGCAGAAGTTCGTTGGCACGCCGGACTATCTTGCGCCGGAAACTATCCTTGGTCTTCGGGGTGACGATGCTGCTGTTGATTGGGTATGTTGTCTTTCGTATTCCAGCACTCTTGGCTGATTATGGAACGCAGTGGGCACTCGGTGTCATTACGTATGAGTTCTTGTATGGGATCCCTCCTTTCCATGCTGAAACTCCCGAGAAAGTCTTCGAGAACATCCTTTCGGGTCATATCGAGTGGCACGATGACTATGTTGAATTCTCTGAAGAGGCGCGCGACTTCATGGCAGCGCTGATGACGCTTGATCCTGCCGAACGCCTGGGATCGAACGGGACAGAGGAGGTCAAGGCTCACCCTTTTTTTGAGGGCATCGAGTGGGATAAGGTTACCATCACAGAGGCTGTATTCATTCCCCAGGTCACAGATCCTGAGTCGACAGACTACTTCGACCCTCGTGGTGCCATACCCCAGCTGTTCCAGGATGATGATGATCAAATTGCCATCGGCCAGCCTAGCGCAGATAGTCCTATCAGTGGTCCTACGGTGCTACCTGCTTCCAATTCAGTTCCTATCGCGAACAGCAAAGATACGATTTCTACTCCGAACAGTGATGATTTTGGTTCATTCAGCTTTAAGAATTTGCCCATCCTTAAACAAGCCAACGATGATGTCATTCGCAAGCTCAAGACGGACCAGATGGCACCTCTTTCACAGGCATTGACTGAGCCCATTGGTTTCCACCAGCGAAAGCGCAGCGTGTCTCAGCGCTTCAAGAAGCCGCCTCATGTGGTCACGAATATGGATCCAAAAGTCATGGCTACAAATCCCCCGTCGCCGGCTACCTCTACGTCATCATTAGCATCGTCTCCGTCTCGGACAAGTCTCCCACCCTCTACACCAGGCAGCGGTACTGGGAATCATAGTAGGAAACCGTCGGAATATGGTGCTGTTGAGCGCTTCAAGCTTAATCACTTGGAGGGTGTTGATCGGCGGAATTCGATGCCCAGTCGGCTACGCACAGCTTCGGTGTCTAGTGCAGGAGACGGATCTGGTTCTGAAACGTGGAATTCGTCGGCTCATGGGAGCCAGCCGGAATATAATACGCCGCCTTCTTCCGTTCATTCCATTGATCTGCGGAAAGGGCCTGATCCCAGTGATCGCGCTGTGACCTGTTTACTTGCGGAAGATAACCCCATCACGGCAAAAATCATCGAAACATTGTTGATTCGATTAGGTTGCCGGTGTGTAGTCGTTGCTGATGGATCAGAGGCTATTAGTGTAGCGATGGGTGATATTAGTGAGTTTGGTCTTCACCACGAGCGATTCATATACTAACTTCATTATCAGAGTTTGACTGTATCCTGATGGACCTTCACATGCCAGTTCGTGAGTACCTTGTTGTTCGTGGAAGTGGACATGCCTGACGTTTTGTAGTCGATGGCGAGGGAGCTGCCCGATATATCAGGAGCACCAACAGCAAAAATACTAACACTCCTATAATCGCTATAAGCGCGTACAGTGGAACGGATCCTGGAGAAGCAAACAATTTGTTTACCGCTTCTCTTTCGAAACCATTGCAAAAGGCTGATCTGCTAGGTCAGTAACTGTCGTTTAATCCTTTTCTGAATTGAGACTAAATCGTTCACCTGTTCAGCCGTTATGCGTCAACTTGGCTTCAAAACATCTACGATCCAGGGCGGACCAGGGGCAACGAAAGTTACCGCTGCAGCTCACCCGATTTCATGATACACGTTCGTTTCTTTGTTATGGCCGCTTTTTGCTCTCATCCCATGCTCCATGCTCCATGCTCACTCGCTCTATCGCTTTGGTATTACATATTACTTCGCCAGCATCCTCACATTGATCTCAGCAATATCCTATTCTCCTGCATTCCTTCCGTTACCCTGCATTGTAAATCATACTAGATACATTATGCCACTACATACTGTCAACCTTTGAATTGTCGTCTGACAGTTATCGCAACGAGCGCTCAGGAACGGGTTATAATTAAGCATGAGTTCATATCTAACGGCATTTTAACTTGCGCGTGCACGGCGCTTCCATTGTCGTTGTCGTACAGCCTGGGTGCGTTGAAACATGAATGGTGTGTAGAGATATCATGGGGAATCTCGCAGCTGTATTGACCATTCTGCATAGCTCCGGATCCATGGAGCGACGACGTCGACAGCCCACCACGACGAGCTTCAGCGGAACCAGCTCCAATGCATCCGCGAGCATTAATGCCTGGCCAGCTTCCAGATGTAATTCACTCTTCCGACCTTTTTTTTGCAAATTCAAATCGTTTCCCTCTTCCTCCTCTATCTCCGCCTCCCATTCCCCCTTTGTCACGTAGTCCGAATGTTTACAGAACGATGACCGCTCCTCCTCCAATTCCACCAAAACCATTCTCACGTCCTAGGCCTTATACAAGTTTTTCCAGCGGTGCTGTATCTCCAACTCCAATCAACCCCACAATCAACCCCACAATCCCACATCCGACCCCTCAATCAAATGCTACTTTCCCAGATCGGGATGAAGACGGGCTTGCTCGAGCTCTGGCATTATCACAGTCTGATGCTAGGAATGAACAGAAGATGCGAGACAGACTCTTAACTCAGGAGGAAGATGATCTAGCTAGAGCCCTCAGGGAGTCGTTGATGTACACAAGAACTTCGGGGAGCTCCCTAGCAGCTGTACAAACTTCCTTTGCCCGTTCAGCTCCGAGGAGTGCAGTGAATTCTTCATTTCTTCTGAACGAAGACGAACTATCTATATTGGTCGAACCAGCCAACGATGACATGATAGCACAGGACGAAGCACTGGCTCTTCGACTTGCTTTGGAGGAGGCGGGTACAATTATTACACCCCTGCCAAGTCTGCCTCTTGCTGTGCATCCGACCTCAACTCTTCCAGAATGCACGCCCGAACCCACTGACCACATAGCATCTACGTCTAATTCTCCTAATATCCCCTCTTCTGCTCCCGTGCCGCAACTTCCTACGTACACTGATGCTGCTCGACCGCAAGGATCTTCGAAAGTCCGCCTTTCAATAGACGATTCCAAGGCTACGCGCTCCTCGTCGGGCTCACCACTGCTGCCTCAGAGTGCTGGACCTTCACATCCGCACACCGGAGATAACGAACCTTCACATCGCCTTAGCCGCATATCTTCGGGGGCCTCCCTATCAGGCAGCCAAGGGTCCATCCCAGAAACCAACTCAATCTCGAATCCTGGGTCAAGTGTAGTCAATGTCAATCAGTTTGTTGACCAACGACTTTTGCTGGGAGTTTGTGAGTACAACCAGTGTCTTCGTTAACGATTATATCTTTTTAGCCCGTTTTCAGCGGTCGGCTTTTCCGCTCCCCCGATATCTACTGACCTTATTATGATGCTGGAAGTAATGCCCAACATAATATCCCTTCCGTATGGGAAATGTCCTCCCCTCCATCTTCAAGGGCCAAGTTGGAGACATCTACTCATGCTAATGGCGAGGCTCAGTGGGACAAGGATGGAGGTGGCGACCTTGGGGGCAGTGCCAGTTAAGAAAAAAGAGAAGAAGCTACGTACAGTCATTCAATTTGTCAAGGTACGTCGTTGGTGTATTCTCCTGTTTGCTGGAACTTTTGACATTCGACCAGCCGCTTCGTACATCGTCTGAATGGAGGACAATACTGTACTTTACTCTCGACTACCCTTCACCACGTCCTGGAGATACAAGACAAGATGTCAACGCGTTGCCATATTCGTACAGCCTGTCGACAATTCCGACACTTCTCCGCGACGCAGCGGATACTTCAATCTCCAAAACATACACTATTCCAGCGTCAAATTCTGTTCCATATCCCACGCTTCCTATCACGTTTCCGAACCTTGCAATGTATCTGCATGCTGCACTGGAGGATTCCAGGAGATACCTTAATGATAGTTCCAGAGGCAACAGGAAGCTTGCCAAGATGGTCCAGACATGTTATCCAGTTAGAGAAGAGGATGGCCTGCCGGGTTCACCTGAGCGGAGTAGCGTTGGCGATTTGTTTAAGAGAGTTATTGGCCGCAGTAATAACAAGTCGACTAGGACGGGCGGTAATGAAGACACTTACGAGCTTGTAACTCCATTCGTGCCAAATGAATGGGGCTGACACCGCGATGACATCTGTTCTCTTGGACATGGTGCACTGGGACTTGGTTTCGTTCTCGGTGTACTATACTATCTTCATGTGTTATCCCATAGACGCAATAATTGCTATCACATTGTACGTACTTACATACATAGCTATGATATAAATTTCGCACGCCTTTTCTAAGCGCACCACTTGATTGCAATCCTGGGATGGCGGTCTCAAATGCTCCAGACCTTTCTCAGCCTTCAGCCCCACGTCCAGTCGTAGTGCCACCGCTGACATCAGAAGAGGAAGGTGTGTCGGCTCACGTCTCCTCTCTTTCACATGGGGACTGAGCCCGAACTGACAGCGATCGCTTGCAGACCAGATCATACTTGCACGCATAACAAACGATGAACGTCCTCTAAAACGAGTGATTAAAAAGTTCCACAATTACACATCGCATTCGCATGCGCCAGTAGTTCCTACCGTCATTGCAGGGACATCAGCAGACGATGCACGAGAGGCCTTCTTGGTAGAGTTGGCGACGTTTCAGCTGTCACTCAAGAAGAGTGCTATGATATGTGAGGCAGAGGCGAGGCAAGTGGAGGAATATCAAAGAGAACGGTGTCGGATTGGTGGGCGTTAAGTTGCTCGTCGACTTTCCACAAATCTCACAGCATTAAAATGTAGATGAGGAGCATGGAACTTTACGAGGGCAAATTGAAGAGTTGAAGACTGCACTGGAACACGCTCAGATGCTTCGCCGGCGAAAAATAGAGTATGATCTCGTTGCTGAAAAGGTCAACACGCTTCCAAGCAGAGAGGAGCTCGAACAGTGAGCAACTGCGGTACAACTTACACCAGGTTAGTGACGGTGTATCGCAGGTCTATTCAAGCTCTAGAGAACGACATGGCAGCTATACGATCCGAACACGACACGCAAAATAAGATCATACAAGGACAAAAATCTGCGCTCGACGGAATAATATCTGATTTGGGGTCACTGCGGTTCTTGGGGAAAGATAGAGATGCTACTTCCGAACTTCCATCAGCGCGGGCAACACCTGTACCTGAGGAAGTTATGGATATCGCAGAAAGTGCTCCTGACACTGGGTTGGTTGCTACAGATGTGGTACAAGTCGAAGAGAAAGAGGAAGGGGAGGAAGATAAGGTGCTTTCTGTACCAGTAACTGAAGAATTGGGTGAGGATGATATCGAGATGGGTGAGGTCGAGGAACCCAAGAATGATAAAGGAAAGAAGAAGTTCAGGGAAGAGCTGGAAGAAGGGGAGGCTAGTGATACGAGCAGTGCTCTTTCCGACCCGCCAGATGATTGAGTTCTCATTTTTACTTTTGGTTTTGCATTCATATAGTATTGTCATTGTTGATCGGGAAAGCCTACATCAAAGCTCATAAAATCTTCTGCACAGACAACGTCATGTTCGAACTCCTTTGCTGCCAGCCCTGCGATAGCACCCATGATTTGCCTCGCATCGTCTGAGTCACCCCCGGGATAGCGAGCAGAAAAATGATTGAGCACTAACTTGCGCGCTTGGATGCGTTTCGCGAATGCACCTCCCATCTGGGGAGTAGAATGACCCCGTGATTTCGTTCTGGCTTCAACGGTGTCATATGTATCGGATTCTTTTGTATTCTCGTCGACGCCGGGTAGATGTGCGTTGGTGGCTTCATGTATAAGTAAATCTGCGTTCATCGCCAGCGGTGCTATGGGCGATGGGTCGAAAGTGTCACCCAGGATGACAAGTTTTCGTCCTCTCCTGGGAGATGGGCCATGAAGTACAGTACCGTCAGACAGTTCTATACTCCCTCCTTGC
Source organism: Tricholoma matsutake (assembly GCA_026075535.2). Lineage (NCBI taxonomy): Eukaryota > Fungi > Basidiomycota > Agaricomycetes > Agaricales > Tricholomataceae > Tricholoma > Tricholoma matsutake. The sequence continues at coordinate 5,029,328 of AP026543.1, read as the reverse complement.
TGAAGTCGCCGCATAGTCGACATGGGGGTATTTGTCCGCTTAAGGTCTGCAATATACAACGTTGGGTCTATCTTACCTGGCACAGGGGCTTCTACGATAACAAACCCGACGCAGGGCACAGAATGGCGTATTGGCGCTGCTGAAATCGAGACATTGGCGTCCTTGAAGATATCTGTCCAGACGCCGTAGACTTGAGGTATATTACGACCCACAGGAAGCTCGAAAGGAAGATGAGAGAGAGATGTGTAGTCGCCGGTTTGTGGATCCGATGGAAATCGTAGTTCATGCACTACGTATGGCTTTCCAAGAAGCGAGTGCGTGTACGCCAGACCACTACGAATATAGGCGCGCGTGCCGAGCAGGCCATAGATCTCGAGGGGCTGTAGTAGCCTATAAGTACGTGCAATACAATGTCGGGAAGACAGACCTGTTGATTCATGTCGACCTGTTTCCTGGGGTCGTCTACGCCATCAGAAGTCCCCCCCGCGCCGTTCAGACAGCTGGCAAGCAAAGGTATTAGACCGAACATATGATCCCCTAGAAGATATGTCACAGATGTATATGATCGTAAATTCTAGCACAATCACCATGAGTATGTGTGATGAAGATCTTCTGGATCTTGCCCATCTTTACGTTGCTTCGTTGGATTTGGTGTTGAGTTGCCTCTCCACAGTCGAACAGCCAAACATCAGATCCCAAGCGCAAAGCCAGGGATGAATGGTTTCTCGTCGAGGATGGTTGAGCAGACGCAGTCCCAAGAAATGTGATGTTCAAACTGGTTGGACGTGTAGATGCCATTGAAGGCTTCAGTGCATCAATACAAGGATGACATCTTAAAGTCGTATACAAAAATGTTTTGTTAAAGATTCAAAAAATGTCCCAAGGAGGATTCGAACTTCCGGCTTCTCGGAGCCACATGACCACAACGAGATGATTTAACCACTAATCGACAGGGACTTGAAAAACTATGTAACCTTTCTAATATTATCCAGATGGATCTCATCTGACACGCAAGAGGTGAGGCCCAGTTCAGCCCCCTCCCTACTCATAAAGAAGGGCAACTAAGGAACGCGAGCAGACTCGGAAGAAGAGACGACAAACATAACCAAAAAAATTTCTTTTGTACATTATTTTGGAAATTTATACAATGTTCGATCGATGGAATAAAGAAATGTTAAGTTTATGCTGTAGTTTTTTTGTTACGATCTCCCCTTGTGAACAAATTTCTGCGCAAGTTGATCTCGTAGTGGACGCAAATCACGTTGGTATCGACGCACGTACTGTCCTGAGAAGCCTGTACGCACCTCATCAGCATCAAGCCGAATGAGATTTCCGCCGTCGTCTGTTGATAGATCATAAACCCCTTGCTGCATCAGTTCGAATGGTCGTATATCTGACCAGGTGTCGAAACCATATCGAAGCGTAATTCGCTCAAGGCTGGGACATTGACGTGCCATGTGCAGCGCGCTTTGTGGAATATCTTCTTCTACGAAGCGCATAACCTTTTGAACCTCCAGGGTTTTCAGCTTGGGTCCACCTTCCAATGCTCTTGGAAAGTCCACCTGTAATAATATGAGAGACGGAATTATATAGCAATGTGCAACTTGACTTGCCATTTGAAACCCATACTTTCTCTTGGTGGAACATAATAGTTTGAAGTGCAGAAGTTCCGGACAATTGACCAGAACGGAGCGGAAGATCTTGATGTGATCTGTCTCCCGCAGTTCAGGATCATCTTTGGTCTCCACAGGTAGAACATCACGATGGGACAAGTCGATCCACAGCGAGAGTGTCGTAAGGAAGATGCACTGTTTGAGTGTCTGCCGAACGTATGGAATGTACCATGCTGGATGTTCCTCAGTGCACAGGCTGAGCGTCGTTAAATGACAGAATGGGAGTATGCCACTCAAGTAAGGAAGAGAACCGCTGAATGACTCAATTATGACGCCGGGAGCCAGGCTATGAATTGTAAAAATTCTTGTGGGATACGGGAGCGACAGTTCCTTCAACTTTGGATGGGAAGATATGAAGAGTTCGAAAGGATTCCTAGATGTCCGTTCTCTTTGCGGACCTTCTCGCATCAATGTGTGGCCAAGTTTCAGGGTCTTCAGTTTCGGCCAGTGTCCAAAAGTAAGGGGCCGAACATCCAAGAGTCGCGTAAACAGGGAACTTCCTTGGCCCCCAAGCTCTAGTTCTTCCAAATCACTGCAACGGTTAAGCATTTTCCAAAGGGGATCTGGGAGTTCTTCAAAAGGAAGGTCAGCTGGAAAAACAATCCTTAGTACAGAATATAATTATGTGATTATGGGGAACTTACCTAGAAGATTCCAGGTACCATTATCAATCCATGCTGGTCTGTGCCGCTTAGTAGTAAGGTAAAATCCGCGAAGGGATTCAAATTGATAAAGCTGTGAGGGTACACGTCTGAAAGAACCAAACTAGGGGTAAGAGAATTCATTACCTCGCTCTTGTTTGGAAAGGGTCTCGTTCCAATACTACTGCCAACATAACATAGGCGAGGACAGCTGCTAACAATAAGACTGGAAACCAAACAAGAAAAAAAATGACGTGCCATGCACGAAGCGTTGCCCAGATGCTTTCCTCTGGCATTTCATGCCCATCCCAGATGAATGTATACAGAGAGGTTAGGTTTGGTGCCAAAAGCTCCAGGCTTTTTGCAAGCGACACCTCTCCTCGAAGGGCTTGTGGCGACGAAGTGGATGAGTGGCTCGGCCTGAGGACGAGTTTCTGGACGTGGCGGGCCACATGCGGCCGACGGAGGAGAAAGTCTAGCCTCTGGTTGCATTGTGCCAATGTTTTCGCCTCAACACGGGCGTACAAGGTAGGAAGCAATACAGCGTATAATACAGACGACTATGAATTCGAGCAACATCAGGGGTGGACATGTTAGCAGGGAAGAAAAGGCTTACCGTGGTGCAAAGCTTAAAAATATGGCGTGTGCGAAGGAAGGATTGAGCAATATAAAAAAGTAACTCTGGTGGTAATTGAGTTAGGAATGACGTTGATGTAGAACCCGGAGCTGGCAACTTCTTCCTTCTGGTTAGGATCGAGAAGAACGAAGACGGGCTGGCGTCCAGTGAACTGGGGATAGAAAGCATTTTGTATTCAGGATGAGAAATTGATTCTGTGCTTTTATATTGTACAACACCAATAATAGCACAGTGGTTACATCGAATCACGTGGCTCATGGCCTAGCACAGCTACAACGTTGACAATAAGTACAATAATACAGCGAATGAACAACTTGCATCGAGTACAATAATACAGCGAATGAACAACTTGCATTGGGTGGTCAGCCATAGTTACATATCGATGGAGGCGATAAGTCATTTAGGAGAATGAGCGTCGAGCGAGTTCATAGAACAACAAGCCTTGACTACGGTGCAGGTCACCTATTAGTCACCATCATTCTGTTCTTATCCCTTTCATTTGGTGCCTGTGTGGTGACTATAGGTGACCTGCACCAGCCTGCACCAGCCTGAGGCTTGAGCAGACCATTAGCTTGACTTTGTCTCAATTTGGCGGTAAATGAATACCACGTGACCGCGTTGGTTTGGTTCTTGGCATTTGTTAGTAACGCGAAATTGAACTGACAGGTAACTTCTTCCTTGTACTACATATCAAGTACTGGTAGTCTGGGCGGTCATTATAGTACTACTACTGACATAGGCCACCCAGGCATTCATGGCGCTGAGCACCTCGCCTCGCAAAATCGTACCCCTGGCCAGTGGTGATTCATCAAGACCTCGCAAAGATTCATCGTCAGGCTCTGGTGTGACGAAACGTGTTTTCTATTGTGGAGTTGTAGTAGAAGGTTCCGAGAATGGAAGAAGGCTTCCTGAAGGTTAGCTTGTTGTCTATCGAGTGGTGCTTTCTTATTCTACTTTGGTGAAAAGACATTCAGAATTTTGTTCTTTCCTTGGGGAATCCTCTTCCTTCTGACGTGTCAAGGGAAATACATTCGTCTTCCTCAGACTCGTCATTGAATGACAACGTAAGCATTTTCTGCCCAATGTATAGCGTATAAACCAATCCATTCCGGCCACTTGGCTGAACATCACGGCCAGGTTTCTTTTTGACTCTACCAATACCTAGACAGGTATCTATCATTCCCTGAAGCTTGTCACTGACTTTTGAATTCAGGATCATGCCACTCAGAGAAAACGTGCTCTCACCGATTCTTCTGCCCTCGCTTCCGTCATAAATGAGCTGGTGACAAGCGAACGATCTTATGTCAAGCGCCTCCAAATATTGAAGCAGGATTACGCGGACCCTCTGCGGAATTTCGCACGAAGTAAAGATACCGCTATCTTACCTGCATACGAGGCGAAAACTCTATTTGGAAACGTGGACAATCTACTTCCGGTGAATGAGGCTTTCCTCACCGACCTTGAGAAGATGATGGCTCCCAATGGCTCAAAAACAGTTGGTGGTGTGGGTGACGTTGCCCTTCGGCATTTCAAGGAACAGCGGGGTTTCGAACAATACAAGCAATATTATGTCAAGCGTGAAGATGCCCAATTGATCTTTGAACGAGAAGTATCGAAGAGAGCTTCCCGTTTCGCATCCTATATCGACGTGAGTCATTTTTACTTTGAACTACCCGTAGTATGACACTTGGCCTATCTTGTCAATAGCACATCAAGTACCAATCTAGCGATCCGAAGAACAGGGTTGGATTACGGGAGCTTCTTATGGAACCTGTACAGCGCATCCCTCGATACACTCTTTTATTTCGCACCATGCTCAAACATATGGCACCAGGGGACCCACAACGAGACAAGCTAGTCGAAGCCGATGAAATTGCAAGCAAAATCGCGCTCGCAGAAGCAGACGAACAGACAAAACGAGCTGCAATCTTTTATTGTCTAACGGCAACCATCGACGGTTTCCCTCCGGACCTATTTTCGAATTCGCGTCGTTTCATAGATTGTATTGATGTTGAAGATGTATTGACCGATGCGGCTGCACCCTCCAGTTCAGCATCGACGTTAGGGTCATCGAATACCTCACTTCATTGCACGCTTTTCCTCTTTGATGACAAGCTTGTGATCGTCAAACGACCCGGAACCGGCGAGAAGGGTGCTAGGGTCTTATCTGGGTTGGATGAGCTGGATAAGGTAACGAAGGCTGGTGGTATACCTGCCGGCAAGAAGAAGAGTGGAATGAGCTGCAAGGGAGTCCTGGATGTGACTGATGTTGTTGCCACGGACGTTGGTGGTGCTGGTAAGCTCCTCAAGAGGCAAGAATAACAATGTGTATCTCACGACTCGGTTTTCTTCCCTAGAAATCAATTTGTACCTGGAGAATCCTCCCCAAGACACAAGCGACCGATGGTCAGGGCGACCATTTCGCTCCCTCTCGGTAGTGCATCCTCCAGCCCCAATCAACTTGGATCCTACGCAGACTGAAGCGGACAAGCGGCGGTTCCTTGAAAACCTATGGCATGTTCAAGCAACATACAGATCCCGTGCAGGGCAATCAGTTGTCCTCTGTGCTGATGAGCAGGAAGTAGAGTCCAAAGCTGGGAGGGTCACTATTGCTCGTACGTATTTCAATGTCTATCAACGTACTGCATTTCTACAAGAGCCAAAAAAAGTGAGGAAGCAACTTACAGATGTTCTTCCATAGTAATGACATCGCTTTTGTAGACGAAGATTGTGGTTCATATCGACCCGTTGGGATCAGCGGATCCAATCCCGTTCGGCATCGGTGCTTCCCCATTCGCGCGAATAAGAGTACAGCCACTGGCTGGTGGACTCTGTCGTTACGCTGTAAGCTCAAGTGACCCGAGGGATGAACCAGAGGAGGACATCGTGCAAACTGAGAGGGTACCGTCTCGGATAGTACACACTAGTATGTCCGAATGTTTTGCTTCTGTATAACCGGCTAAAGCTTCTCATTCCAAGTTCATCAATTCGGCTTGTTTGAATTCCGGACAGGACGAGACTCACGTCCGTCAACACCAGTTGCCCGTTCCCGTGTGGCTATCTTCGGCCTGGATGCCATTTCGCGGAATCTGTTCAATACACGTCCTGGTTCGTCGATGGGAGACTTTTTTGGGGGTTCAATCAATGGTCATAAACGTACTAAATCGACCACAAGTCGATCATCCATGTATACCCAGACGACGACCACGGGAGACAGCAGCTTGATGAAGTTCTCTCACCGTTCAAACTCGACGGCAACAGGAGCCACCACAGTCTCAAACATGGACGATGATGACTCGTTTTTTGCTTCCAAGTCATCAAGGTCGAGGAAACTCGTGAAGAGAGGGAAGTCACCTGGTGGCTCTGCATCAGAATCCGAGTCTCCCCGTCGGCGATTGCCAAAGTCGAGTTCACTTTCTAGATCGAGGTCGCCGTCGGTAGAACCCGAAAACGATGTTGGGGAAGACGATGGCATTTTAGCTCACCCGAAGGATCCTGACTCATCTGAGTGGAATCTCGCTATGCAGTTGGATCTTGCTAGGCGGAATAGCCAAAATCAGCATGGAAACCTTGTGCCCTCAGTGCCCCTGGAGCTGCCTCCTGAGGCAACAATTTATGAAGGTTAGTGAATAAATATCAATTCAACACCATTCACTTCTGAGCATCGCATGTAGAAGATCCTCCGCACTCCGTTCGACCGCTTTCACGTGCCTCTCAACATTCTCATAGATCCACAACGCCTCATCCCGATGACGACACTATCACCATGACCATGGACTCGCCTCCACGGCATTCTCGCTCGGTGTCACAACATTCTCATGAGCGTCGGCCTCTCGGTCCAAGAACTCCTTCACCTTTACCACCATCCAAGAGCCCGGTCCAACTGCCTATCCAGCTTCCCGGTCGCCAGTCTCCGGTAGACGATGATTCCCCCCGCGAAGCAATTCCCAGTCCATCCAGGCCATCGACGGTACCATCGAAACATCAAGGCACTCCGACTGCCATACCTAGAAGCAAGCGGCAGCCTTTCTTTCTCCCCAGTACCAACGAGTCGACTCCTAAAACTGCTGGAGCCCTTCCACCCACAACTCCCAATACAATTGAACCCTTGTCAATCAAGAAGAAGTCCTCAGTCCGTGTCACCAATGGTGGTTCCACAACACCTGCACGAAAGACGTACAGTCACAGCTCGCCACTATCTCGTCATTCTGCCCGTATAACACCTTCACGACGGGTTTCCCCTCAACTAGGCAAGCGTAAGCTGGCACCAACCTCTCAGAATTCTGTGCATCAGAATGAAGCAACTGAGAGGATGCTAGGAATGTGCCAAGCTACCACTGACGATGTAAGCAATGGTATCTCGTAGTCCTATGCAACACAAATCTGATAATGTGTTAGATCGAGTCCTCACGCCAGAAAATCAAGCGCATAAAACTTCAGGCTGACGATCTCCGGACCGATGAACTGCCTCAGTACAACGAAGACGTATTTTCCAGACCTTCTTCGCCAGATAAAGACAGCCGGACTCCACAGCGGGCAATGCCTACAATGGTCAGTGTTCTCTACCTTAAATATGTTCCTCACAATCAAATGTACAAAAAAAAATACAGACAAAGGCTGCCCAGGAGCGCATGGAAGAGATGCGGCAGTTAATAGGACGACGACAAGTGGACGGTACCCCTCGTTCTAGACCACGTAGCACCGTCTTCGATACGCCTTCGCAAAGTTCAACTCAGGCGAACGTGGCGGATATCTCGCGTTCCGTTGGAACATTGGTATCTGAAGCCGACAGAGATCTTTCGCGAGCTGTCTCCTATCAAGCAACTCTGCGCCAAGATATAATGGAGGTGGCAACTAGTTTGAAGGAGGTTTGTCAGTTCCTCTTGATATGCACCAGATGTTGCTGACAGACCTTTAGAAATCAGCTGACCTTGAGATGGCGAAATTTGAACTACAGAATACAAAACGTCAATGCGAACTAGTCAAAAGTTTGTTGGCCGATGCTACGGCAGAGAAGGAAATCATGTATGAGGTATGCTCCAAAGGATGTAGACATGCGTGCTTCTCTGATAGCATTTCAGGCGTTCAACGAAGAGCTGGACGGTATGTACAACGATATCAACCTTCCCGACGACGAAGCATGGGTAGCAATGTCGGAAGACCTGAGGACTACCAAAGAAGCTCGGAATGCGCTCAGCAAGGAGAATTCGTAAGTCATTGTCCCTTCTCAGAACGGTGCAGTATATAAGGACTTCACTAGGCAACTAAAACGGAGAATTGCTGAGGCGGAAATGCAACGAGATGAGTGCGTCATTTACTTATCAGCGCAACGCCTGTATTTACACCTTTCTCAGATGGGGATCATTACTTCGTGCTCATGGATTGATTCCTTGACCTCAATGTATTCAGCGCTGTAGTCTCTAATATGGACTGCTCATACCAGCCAGCCTGCTAACATTTGTATAATTTGAAGCACTGATTTGTACTATTTAGATCTACGGCATCGTAATTATCTCGTTAACTGATTTTCATAATTACTGTTGGATGTATTGATATCGAACGCTTATCACAAATGATGCAGAGCCACAAATGATGCAGAGCTGAGAATGTCTTAACAAGAGGGTACGTAGGATACCGGAAATAACGAGGCGGGTATCGTATAACTTGGTAAAAGTACAGATGTATATGTTCGTGAGCTATGAAAAAGGAGAGCTTAAGCCTTTAGACGCTGTAGTAAGGACTGGTTCTTAGTTCCACGAGTAGAGTTCATTTCGGCGAAGGAACAGCGAAGAGAGGAAGATAAGAACGATCTGCGCCGGGAAGCCTTGTGATTGAACGGGTGTTGCGTAAGTCGTTGATCAGGAATGGCACTGGAAGAACAAGATAACAAGATAGGAGCTCCAACGTTCAGTTTTTGAGTATCCACTACTTCAGAATTGGTGGACGAAGGTAGAGGTACATCAGGTACTTCTGGGGCACTTCGGGTTCGACGATGATGAAGAGAACATTTAGCCCAGAGGTTGATCGATCCAGGAGTAAGCGTTTTATTTGCGTGAGACTCAACGTCGAATGATTGATTCGAGGTGGCTGGGGTAAGTGAGACCGGCGACGAGGAGCGAGGACCGAAGAATCCCTTCACGTTATCGACAAAAGAACGTGACGATTTTAAAGGTGTTGTGGCTTCAGTAATCCCGCCAGGTGTTTCGAGAATTGCGGCACGTTGAATTGGACTTCCTGAAGCTGAATGTGGCGTAGATGCCGTCGCCGAAGAAGTTTGGGAAGAAGATAAAGGATCGGAGTTGCGAGTGCAGAAGCGATTGTCAAACTCTGGCAAAGGAGTGATACCGAGATGCTTCGATCGCCTCCTGGTTGCTAGTAATTGACTTGAGGAAGCCTGCTTGCTTGGGAGAAGATTCGGTCTGTCCAGCAAGCTCTTACGTCTCAGGATCCGAATGCTTTCATGCCTGGTTAAGCGATTTTTGGCCATGCCAGCCATGGTGAGGCCTGGGTGTGAATGCACAAAGCCAGAGCGACTGATTTTGGGAGCTTGGAACAACTCTTCCTCGCGACTAGTAGCGTATAATCGAGCAGTAAGGCATACTTGTGAAATAACGTCTTGGAGGCCTACATCCACTCGCGAGCGAGCAGAGGATGAAGAACGTCGAATGATAATCGTATCCGATTCTGATGGAGCGAAGATTCCCTTCACAGATGCAGTAGATGAGCGGCGACTAGGGGGTTCGGGATCTTGTCTGATGGGGAACTCTAACTTCGATGAAACCTTTTCCTTTATGTCCGACTGAAGAGTTGCAAGTACTGACTCTGTTATCTGAGGATCTGAGGAATTGCCGGCGAGTTCGGGTATGGACTGAATCGTTGGCAGAGCGTTGATAGCCTCAAAGGGTCCGTCGTCTAAACCCGAGGCAATGAGCTCACCCTTGCCGTCAAATTCCAGGCTAGAGGTAGGTTCGTTGATCCAGGTGGGTGGTTGCGTGAGTGACTCCCGGATCGAAGCTATCCAGGCGTCCTTCTCTCGTTGACATGCTGCCGCCATTTCAAACCGATGATCCTGGAAGGACAGACGGAAAGAGCAGGGCAACATAGCTACAGAGTCTTTCAGTCGATGCATTATAAAAACCAAGTACATCAATGACATACCATCACCTTCCTCGCGCTCAGATATGTCAAAATCACCAAGAGAAAACCAATGCCTCGGTTCATAGACTTTGCCTTTGGAGACTTTCACGAGGATCAGGTAGCCTCCAGGGTAGAGGAATGCTCCGAGGTATTTCGCTTGGATGCTGGAACCACCTGGAGATTGTGACATATGGGAATGCATCACGTCCAGGGAGCCTGCAAGAAGACAGGTACCAAGTGATGAAAGAAAGATAGTTGTCAACGTCTGAAATGCAGGATGCACAGATGTCATCTGAGACATAGTCGGACTAGCAAGAGAGATACGGGAGACTATGAGTGCGGACTGTATAGCGACATCTTGACGGTGTCGGGCTTCATCGACAGAGCTCGCCACATGCCTCATTGCCTGTGCAGCACTCTCCACAACAACATCCACATCCGAACGGAGATGAGCGGGTGACAAAGCTCGCAATGATTTTCCCGGTTTCAGCTGGTCAAGGATCAATGGGTACTTGCATATGCGTTGCACTGGCTTTATCATGTAGTCCATCAGGGCAAGACGAGGGGGACCCTTGTCCTTCCGCGGCTCAAAAGGAATCGTCAAAGAGTCCCTGGGCGAGAGGCTGCTGGCTCGGGAACGGAGAGTGCGGACAGCACCATCAATGGACGAGAATGATCCTGCACGATTCCGTCCTTTATTCGAAGGAAATGCGGTCTCCGATTCAGCGGGCGAGGGAGGCTGTTGGGAATCTGGAGTTCCAGGATCTACGGTGGTGGATAGCCCTAGCTGTATGACCAGTGATGAACAGCGCTGCTCGTAAGCATCCCACTCAAGGGGATGTTGTGATTGCACCTTTCTAACAAGATCTAAGGCTTCGGCATGCCCAACACAGAATGTTTGATATGAATTAAACCGTGAAGCCTATTAAAATCGATCAAACTCTAAGCACCACAGGGAGAAGAATGTACAAACCTCCGTCGCAAATTTGGTGGAAACGGCACGAATGGCTGCATCTGTGTTTTGTATACGTTCTCCTTGACATTTGTTACCTTCTGTTCCGTGTGGAGCATGCATATGGAAGCCGAGAGGAGCCAAATCAGCACGAAGCTCTTGAACAAAATGCTCGTGCAATTGGAGTAACTCTTCAGCGTTCCGAGTTAGTAACTCGACTTCCTGGTCGGTGAACAGATAACGCGCAAAACTTTTAGTTTGCTCTTTAGCATGCGCAGTGTTGTCAGGGAGGGCTATGGGAGAAGAGAAAGCAGGCGCATGGTTGACCCACGGTCCTGAAGTGAACGACGAAGCACGGGAAAACGGGGAGCCAGGAGTCCGGCTAATCAATATAGGTAAAATACGAAAGTATACCTGAAGTAGAGATGAACACATAGGAATATATGAGAAGAGGGAAGACTGACGGTGACCAATGCCCTTAAATCCAAAAGGTATCCAACCTCAGTAACGAGCAATTCTTTAAGAGCATAGTACTTTCGGACGTCGTCTTTGACTTTCTCTGAATGAAAGATATCATCGGAACCGTTTTCACTCCAGCTTCCATCCATGCTGAATTCTTCATGTGTCTGCTCCGGACTCTCTGTAAGATGATGGCTGGTATCGTCACTGGTGCATGGTACATGCTCAATATGGAACATAGGCCTTAAACGTATATTTCGGGCAGAAGAAGTCTGGCTTTTATCTGCGGCTGCCGCAATAAATGTAACTTGCAGGGGGCTCGCAATTACAGGGGATATTCGTTCGGTTGCATGGTAATCGGGCCGCATAAGCTCGGCTGAAGAATCAGAAGAAGCGCGGGGCCGTGACGACCCTAATGGGATAGAAGCACGACGTTTCAAGAGACGATCAGTCTTAGCAGGAGCATGCGGAGATATCGAGGCAGGGAACGAGGCAGATGACGGAAACGGTGTAAAGGGACGTGTTAGAGTGGTTGATCGCTTGAGAGGTTTTGAGGGCGGCGTTGGAGGAGTAGACACCCACGTGGGTGGCGCAGAGACTAGCAGTGAAACGACCGGTGATGATTGCCCGGAGGATGCAGGTGCCGGGGTGAAATCTTCTGCATCCTTGTGTGCAATGGCATGTCCCTCGTCGGAAATAGAGCTATGAGAAGATATGGTGGACGACGGCGTGCAGATGGGAGACGCAGTGATAGATGGAAGAGGCAGGAAACCAGACCTAGTCAGTTTTCGAGGGCTGCTCTTATTGGTAGGCGGCCGAGCCGAGTAACTGTTGTCAACAGAATTGTGCCCAACATGTCTTCGGTTTGTCCTGAGCGAAAGGAGGGACGAGGCTGGCAATTCGTTGGTGTGGTAACCGGTTCCAAAGAGAGGGTCAAACAGTTCCTTGGATGGCGGCGTAAGATATTCCATAACAGATACTGTAGGAAGTTCTTCGTTCTGTACGCCGACATGAATTTCAAAAAGGGACATGCACAATTGAAAGAGGAAAAGATGAGCGCCACAAAAAAGAGGCGAAGGGTTTCAACACGTACGCGCCTGACGGCCAACGGTTGACGCCGGTGACCCTTTCAGTCCAGATAATGAAAGCTGGATGGCTGAGAACACGCGATTGCTGCACGTTTGCAAGGTGAGGGATAGAATGAAGGGAACGTTGGGGGTTGGGTATAGGGGACAAGGTATTATACAGGAAAACTTGTTGCAAGGACGATCTCGACCGTCGAAATGCGCGGAGTTGGTTTCAGATCGACCCCGATCCAATTCTGCAGATCCACTCACAATGCGGCTGCCAACTTGAGTATACGTAACTACACCGTAATTTCCATTTATCCTCAGGGTCAAGTGCAGTGTCGAGTTGGCTCCTTTGGCATCGCAAGGAATAGGAGCAATTGTACATATCCGCGCGACATGTGGTGCTCCAGAGATTCACAGTACAAAACCATTGTTAGCGAGATCTCAGATGCTTCACTTGTAATTACGGCAGTCTTAGACGGCGACGAATCCCCTGGTGCGATCGTGTTAACGAAGCTAATGCCGCACTATTATGAAAATGCGGATGATGATATCACTGATGTAGGCAAATCGTGCCCGAGTGAGAGGACTCTGGTTTGCTTCCTGACCATAGGCACTAATATTTCTCCGGGGCGCCCAAACTCGAACATGCGGGGAATCCCCGCAATTCTGAGACGATCGCAGCGAGAATATAGAGAATAAGGGAGGTTTTGAAGTCGGCCTACTATGCGTAAACCGCATGCTCCAAGGAGGCGAACATGTCACTCACAGTCATGGCAACTTCTAGTAAAGATCGAGCTTGTCGTCCGAACGAGGCGCAAATGGTATATTCCTTGCCTCAGCATCTTGCCGGCGCTTCTCTTCCTTATCCAGAAATCTTCGCAATCCAACAACGTTCGCGCCGCTGAATACTCGAAATGCTGCTTGCTGATCTGGGTCATAACTCTACCAGAAAGATCGCAGGTAAGCAAAAATACCGCATGTGAGTAACGGACATACGGCGGGTGGGACGTCCGAGAAGCGATATACACCTTTCCTTCTGAACGATGGAACACCCGTGGCTGTGAGATGCTGCAGGAATTCAAGCTTTTTGAGGAGTAGATGGATGGCTTCCAGAGAGAGACCGTCGCAGTAAGATAGGTGAAGGCGTTCCAGTGCTGTGGCGTGCTCCGCGAGGCAGAAAATACCGATATCTGTAACTTTCTGCACCCGAACCAAACTCAAGCGTCGAAGACCCTTCAATCCAGCAAACTCAAATACGGACATATCTGTTAAATTCCGGCAAACTTTTTGGACCCAAATCATTAAATATCCACAGCAATACACGCTTCAATCGGCATAGCTAGACTCACACGCTACGTCCACACACCGAAGATTCATACAGGAACGAGCAAGCCTGACGACAGCGCGATCGGTGATATTGGCGACATGCGCGAGCATCAAAACATCTAGGTGTTCACCCAACTTGGAGATGCTTGCGACACCTCGGTCCGTTAACAGCGAACATCCAGAGAGAATCAAGCTTTGTATCTTCGGCGCATGTGTCACGATACCTTCGATGGCATCGTCAGTAATCTTGCAGAACGCCAGATCCAGGACCCGCAAATTCTCGGCCGAATGGCGCAGGATGAGCGGGGGCAACGTGTCGAGCCATGTAATCGGCCGTGGGGGTAAGGGCTTCTCACTGCCAACACTGACAGCATCAGGTTCGGGACCCAAAGAAGAAGGAAAAGCCTTCTCGGTTAGCAATGGACAACGGGCCAGCCGTAGGGTACGTAACTTCCTATAAAAATTGAGCGCTGACGAGGATACGTGATATCTAGGCAAAGACTGACCTGGAAAAGGACCATATATCCCTCACAGATAAAGGTGTAAGGAGAGGAAGATCACACAATTCGAGTTCTATCAGTCGAGAACAAGTTTTGGCAATTGCGGAGACAGAAGGATCTGTGATCCCTGTCACTCCGTTTAGCTGAATCCACTGCAGAGGAAGTGATTTGGTCGCAAGCTCCAGTACACCGACATCCGTTACCTGGGAACAACCTGTCAAACTAATTCCTTGGAGATTCATTGCGTTCTCGGCCAGTAAAACAACTGTTCTGTCGGTCGTATCTGGTACTCCCGACAGAACAACACTTTCCAGATGAGGGCAGGCATCGAGAACATTGGCCAGCTGACTGTCCGAGATTGGTGGCTCGCTAGGACGTTGAAGAGTAAGGTGTCGAACTCTGCGGTACTCCTCTGGCATCGGGAGTCGATCTATTAATTTCATCATGTCGTCGTGAAAGGTCTCGTCTTGATCTGACTCAAACATGTCAAAGGATTTTATTTATGTAAGGACGGCTGTAAAAAATTGAAGCGCTTTCGTGAGAGCTTGAAGGTAAACAGACCTGCAGAACCCTTCCAGGGGATGCCAAGAGACACCACGGCAGCCGAAAGTTCAAGGCGCTGAAAAATAAAGAGTTGAACCAGTGGCCCAGCCGCGTGGGATCACGCGCACAGTGACACCACAGAATCAACATGTCTTCCTCGGCGTCCACCACATCCACACGTACAGCTAGACCTACTCACACTGCGCCCATCCAGCAGCCACTTTCCGACTCTTCAAATCGTATACCAGTTACTCCAGCCGTTCTTCGCTCCATATTTGCATCCTCACGCACACCCCATGAGGAGCGTTCCATCTCTCGTGTTGCCTTTTTCAGGTACCATTCATCCCTCTTGACTACCCGTGGATGTTATTTTGAACGAGTATCTTCTGCAAGATTTACTGGGTTTTTGTTAAGTTGTGTTTTCATCAGCCTGGCCGCTGCGAGAGGCCGTGGAGTCAAGAGCAGCGCTGCCCTTCTTGGGGCAGTGTAAAAGGTTTAAAACGGGCAGACCAAGTAAAATTATCAAGAACAGATTGTCTACGCCTATACGTGCCACAAAAACTGTTTACGCAATTAGAAGAAATCCACGCCATGTCGTCGAGCAGATATAACAGCAACGACTTTGCTAGATAGGTCAAATATCCCTCCTCCCTCATAAGCTACCATGTCTATGTCTTCGTCATCCATCGCCCGGATTCCCAAAAGCTTCTCCAAATTAGTGGAAACCAGTGCATAGGCCTGCTTCTGATTGATTCGGCCATTCGATTCAAGGATCGCCTGTAAAACACCATTAGCAGGACGTACGAGAACGGAAGTGACTTGGGATCACGCACCCATTGAATATCAAAACGGGTGTTACGTGCTTGCCAAGCTTCTCGTACACCTAATCCCACCGTGACAGCGTGGTTTATCAATGTCACCAGCGCCGTATCATTTGAAAGTGGGGGTCCTGGCAAGCTGTTGTAAATCGGGCATATTAATACTTAGGGGACAGCTAGATTGCGATACGGTACGTACATCCTGTGTTGATCCCAAGTAGAAGGAAATGGCCTGGCAGGGTTCAGAATCACTCCAACTCCCGCCATTCCTATTGTTGTTCAGCCTCGTCTATGGATAACTCAATCACCTTGGCATACCTAATTCTTTTGCGATAAGATGGGCTTCCGCAGCTCCACTAAACACCATTCTCATCCTCGAACCAATCCTATACTCCACTTCCGCCTTCAAAATTAGCAGCGTGGCCATGATATCTGCGTTTTCGACTTCGATAACCAGAGGAACCACACCCTGCCAGAAATTAAGAATCGAATGATTGCTGCGTATGAGATGTCAGACCTCCGCGGCTTTCCTGAACCAGAAACCTGTTTCTGTGTGGGTACTTTCCCAACCATACAACAGCCTTCTCAGGCCCGATATTTGCGTGCTTACACTAACCCCTGGGTTTAGCAGAGGATGAGCTCTTCCAATAGTGACATGCAAAGCAGCGATGTCCTGTATAATAGCTCCGCGTTCCATTGCATGTGCAGATCCAGTGCGGAATGTTGTCGACAGGCCAGAGATTACTTGAGGACCTAAACCGCCCAGGTAGACGGGTTTGGCCAACGAAGATGTTGCAAATGTTACGCCAGAACGATATGCTGTCCTATCGTTGAATTCTACGTGAACCCAGCTATCCTGGGAGTTCCAAGGAAATGAACTCACAAGGCATTGCGGGTGTGGAACATCAGGGCGTCCATTGCTCTCAAGACGCCTCCTGAATCGTCCAGAATATCGGGGATGTTGGTTACGAAGGCGTTGTGCAGCTCGCCGTCACCGGTGGATGGCTCTGCAGCGATCTCCTCCAGGCCAAGGGGTGAGCCGAAAGACATCAAGCCAGGGGAGATAGAGCCCCCATGAAGATCGACCATATTGGCAGTACCTGTGCTGCTCAAACATGATGCACCTACACATTCAATTCTTCCATTAACCACTATGACCACACCTAGCTCACTGCCGCCGTTGTCGGACACTACCTCGATGCTACCATCTATCCCTCTCCTGAGCAAATGCTTCACGTTGTTGAAGACAATTCTGCCGTCCTTCAACTTGCCTTGAAGCGGAGGGAGACCCTCCCACAAGATAGTGTCTTTCCGTTCTTTGTCCCACTTGGGCACATCTGGCACCTTCCGCCACTCATCTCCTTCCTTGCCCTTTCCTACCTCAATCCTTGTTTCTGTATTTGTTTTGGATGGAACAGGTATCTGCAATACTCCATCTATCCATATCTTGACCGGGGTCGCAGCCAATTGCAAGGGATGAGAGTCCCAAATGACGACGTCCGCGTCTGCGCCTTCTTTTAATATCCCTATACGATGGGAAAGTCCAGCGGCGGTGGCTGGAGCCGAGGTGACCGCTGCAAGTGATAGGTTGTCTGGTAGACCAAAATAATGGGCCTGCTGCGCTTCATACACGAGGTATCGTGAGTTGACGACAGGATGGTCCGACTTGAAGATAATCGGTCAAGATTGAGTGTTGAGTGAAGAACACAAATACCTTCAAAACGACGGAAATGCCTGCATCAGACAATATTCGAGGTGCGAATTCAGAGCCCCTAAACGCTTCCCGTTTATGACTATAAGGTCTCTTCAAAAACCTGGTCGAATGAAGAGACGAGAAATCTTACCGATGATTGGTTGCGAATGCAGCAATAGCGGGAGTTTCGCCCCACCTAGATTGAACTCGTTTAGGTCACGCTACATAGGAAGGTGTGTTTTGAGCTCACGTTCGCTTCAACAGCTCCGGCACGAGCCACGCCTCGGATGCATGATGGAAAGAAGCGATAGGAAATTTGAACTCATTGCTCAACTGTGTACATTGAAAGGGATTTTGTTGGAAAGTATCGAAGTATGCACTTACGCGAATCATGCCATCAAGATCGACAACTTCATAACATTGATTGAATATCTGCCGTAAAACTTGAGGGTGGAATATAAAAACCTGCGTACGAGAGTTCCACACCTTGACTCTTCCACGAAGAACATCGACGAGCATCTCCCACTTCGGATTATCAGGGAAGTTTCCCAACGAGTCCCACAAACCTGCTTCGGCTTTCAAGCAATATGCATCCTGTGCCATCATGACCTTGCGTGCTTCACTGTATGCCGAACGCAAGGCCCAGACAGAGTCCATGCGGTTGCCATATCGTCGTAGATTTTCCCCGCATGTTTGTCTACAATAATCAGTCTTATGCAGTCAGGAGGCAAACGAAACCGCGTACTGTAAATGACGCCATCGAGGGTTTTCAGGATTATGTTGCGACCCATCCAAGCTATGCGGAGGCTCTACAATCATGGAGGAAGGTGACTTTTCTGCAGTTTTCCGCAGTTTGATCATGAATGCCTGTCCACCTAGAAAATTGGTCGATCATTTTAGACCGAAATCTTCCCTGAATAAAGTTACCAATCGCATTTGCACTACCAGGGAGTATTAGAGCAGATGTTACCCCTCCAGCTATCGCGAGCTCGAATGAATCATCGTGAGTATCGAAGCCATCAATGCTCCTCAACCACGGTAAAACTGGACCGTGTTTGGAAGTCAAATCATTGGCACCTAAATTTCTCAATCGGTCGGGTAACCAAAAGTATATGCAGAACAAACCAGTTGTCATTGGAGAACTTAAAACACCAAGATTCGAATGCAGGTCCACTGGAGGCAGGTCAGAAATTAGTGACTTATGATCGGAACGCCTTACCAAGTCCTGGAGTAATCCATGCATTGTTAGCATTCACGGTCGTAAGGTTCTCCACTTGGTCAAGCATCCACCCAGGTATTCTTCCGATGGCTTTCACAATGCCTTTATCCAACAGGAGGTCACCCTTAACAATAACAGTTCCATTTTGCTCTCCGGTAAAAATCATGCCGTTTTTAATCCAAGTGGCATTAGTTCCTGGCTCATACCTGTCCGAGATGTCGCGAGAGTAGAACGCAGGAGATGGACTTGGCGGAGCTTTGAGAGACATACACCGAGCGAGGATCTTTTGCGCATCGAGAGGTGCATGCTGTAAACTATGCTCCGACGAGTGTACCAAGGATAGAGAGTAGGAGACAAGAATCGACAGTACTGTGGCCAGAGAAATTAGCACAACAAGCATGGGTATTCTCGAGGAATGTAGACGGGTCGACTTGACGTCCGGGATGTGCGGTTTACCAGCCATGGTTGTCTGGAAGCAGGACAGTCACCATCAACCCATGGGTAGACTCTCGCCATGTACCGTACACACTGCATACGCATGTTGTACGAGATTACGATCACATTAGCTCCGAGGGAAGTTTGTGCTACCTCAGGCTACCTCGTGGCTTCCAGGAAGTATTAGTGGTGCCATGTTTGCAGTATGTGAGTGCAAATTATTATTAAATATCTATAATAATATATGGTCCACCCATATACTTCATGTCCAGGAAGTGAGTGCATTTCGTAGTCTCGTGGTAAGCTGAGACAAAGAACAACACATAAATGCACATTTTGGAAAAGAATTGTATTTATCCCCCTGGCAGGTCCTCATTCCGAATCACTAGATTCGTCTTCATCGCTGTCCTGTTCAGTCGGTATGGTACTACTTGGGAGAGTTCCCGGACCAGGACTAGAACCCGAGTCGGCAGGTGCGTCTCGTTGCGAATCAGCATCCGCAATAGCGGCAGCGCTGACGACCTTTCGCTCCTTCCGCTTCCGCCCACTAGGAGGAGGTGCAGCGGGTAATTGTGCTTTCTTGACTCTGAGGATATCCATGATTTCTAATAACAAAGGTATGAGGAATGTTCATATTTCAATTCAAAAACGTACCTTGATGGGTCATATCTTCATAGCCTTTGATGCCCCTTTTCATTGTCAGCCAACGGCGTTGCAGAGTGTGGGCACTCCACAAGTTCCACTGTGGATCAGATATGGTCTTCCAATCTATCTCGGTGTCATCCCGTACAGATAAAGAGTCTATTCTGCAATTAATATTTTAGCGATGACCCCACGAACCTAGCGTATGTCACTCACTTATGAACTAGGATGTAAGCATCTTGTTGACTCCAGCGAGGTTTCTGTCCCTCATTTTTTACCGTTTTACTCAACGCGTCGGTCCTACAGCGGCTCGATGAGTTGATAAAGATCCAGCACAATGGTAAGACTACCGTGCCATTTTATCCTGCATTGTTGACGACCGCGTGTGCCACCCATGAGCTCGCTTACTCGTCCCCAGAATACATCATTATCAATATCCCTTCCTTGCTTAATAGTCATGTCCGTTACAATCTGGGTCAGTTTCTCCTCCTCGTCTGGAGTCCAATGTCCTGACATGTTAAAACATTGAGATGTATCAGAATAACGGGACAAAGTTTGTGAAACTCACCACTGACGCGGATATCTTTATTTATTATGTGGTTTCGATATCTGTCTCTACAGTCTGCAGACATCCGGTTAACTCTTTTGCTCACTTTTTCCCACTGCTGGCCTAGATCCACTACGGCTCTGCGAAATATGCATTAATTGATAAGAAAATATTTCAATTGCGTTGCTTACTGTTTGAGGGCAGCGTCTTCAGCTTCCGTCCATTTTCCTTGCTGTTTGAGCGGGTGGTAGCTCCGACGAACGTGATGATACACAGCGATGATAGGGCGTTGAGGAACAGCAGCCGCTGAATAAGTCATTAGTCTCTAAAAATCATTGAATATGACAATTTTATCTGACTTATTTCGGACCAGAAAGCGTTATCCTTGTTCTTTTCAATTTTTGGGAAGATGACGTCTTCAATGTGCTCAGGCGCTAGCGATTTAGACTATGAAGTGTGATCAAGACGTCTAGCTGCTGGGGAAAGAGGAACGCACGATCCTATAGTTCTCGATTGCATTCCTCAGCTGCTCTTCCTCGATAGCAGAAAATTTGCCCTTCTTGTACACAAGGCCTAAACCTCACTAAGGACAGTTCTCTATTTCTATGGAGAGTTAACGCACCTTCAGTCCTTGCAAGTTCAGAGAGCTTTCCCGCATTCAACCACTTGTTAGCAAGAAGGTAGGCGTGGTCAGGATTATCCTGATGCTCAGAGCCCGCCAGACTCATGTCAAGTGTCCGTCGATGTCTAGAGGTAGGGCTCGCTTCATTGGATGGGTGACCCAGAATTGCACCCGACGCGACTGGAACTTGTCCCAGGAGAATTGGCCGTGGTTGCCCACCAACGGAAGATTGCTCACTCACTGCAGCCGCAGCGTCTCCAAGTGTTTTGAGGACACTCGTAATTTTAGACATGTCCAACGCTTGCAAGGCGCGCAACACATCGTCGTTGGACCCGAACGTCATTTCGGAAAATGGAAGGCTCATATTAGGGGGGAAGACGGTTATAGGTGGCAGTGCGTTTGGTGACATGAAAGGTGAAACACCGTAAGGGTAAGGATTGAACGGATATGGTAGGTATTGTGGGTGAGGAGGCATATAAGGTGGGACCTGGGGTTGAAATTCATGAGGATGCTGGGGATGTTCCGGAACAGAGTCTGAATTCCCTGTAGCGGCAGCGACGATTGCCGAGATCAACGCAGCTGCGGCTGCTTGTGGGTTTGCATTAGAATCGTCTATCTGAACAGGGTCTGCGGGAGGAGCAGCCGCTGGTTGTAGCTCCTTGTCTTTCTTCTTTTTCTTCCGTTTGACAGGAGGAGCGTCGTTGGTGGAAACAGTAGTTAAGAGGGCAGGATCCACTGCCGTTTGTACCTGAATATCAGGTTCTTGTTCACTATGTTGTTTTTTCCGTTTTTTTTTCTTCTCTGGCGCGTCCTGTGGTTCATGAGCATCTTCGTAATGACGCTTCTTTTTCTTCTTCTTTGAAACTTCGATGTCAGGGGAAGCTGAAACAATGGAATCGATGAAGGAGTGATTTTGAGCAAAGGTTGGCGAAGGAATCAGACCGCTTGACATCTTTAGGGTGGGCAGCGGCTTCAAGTTGGTTGGCAAGCCCGTTCTACACAACCGTGACCAGCGTGACACTCCCACATTTTCTTTGTATACTTAAGACTTTACAAGCGTTATTCTGACTCCTCTTCATCAAACCAACGCTCTTCTGCTTCTCTATCATTTTCACTGTCCAGAGATTCATCCCAATCGACTCTGTCGTATTCCAACGGCTGCAAATCGAGTCAGGACCAAGATTCCAGTCGCTTTCGAGGTTACAGCTCGCCTCAAGCAATCCATACACAAAACGCTCTCGTATCAGCCGCTCAAATGATGCTTTCTTATCCTCAACCTCTTCAGTGGAAATTTCGCTTGCGCCTTCGTCACTGCTCTCATCTTCTTCTGGGACGAGATCATTGATAACCTGCCTCTCTCTTCTCAGAATTCTCACTCGTTCGGCCTCGCGCTCCTCCTCGTAACCACCCAGCAAGTTACCTAAGTTTCCGACGTGTTTCCTCGCGCCCTGTAGAAAGTCATTGTCGGCCCAAGCCCTTTCCTCAACAGCCTCATCTACCCCTGGTTGCTCTCTCCCTTGCCATAAATTAGGCCATCTGTTACTTGCTGAGGCAAAGGTAAGTTCAGGTGGATTGCTACCGGCATACTTGAGGCGGCGGTTACGGATGGTAGTGATAATCGTTCGATCCTTTGGCGAAGTTATGTAACTGAAATGCGCGAGAAGATGGGGCGGGAGTTGTGTCACATGTTTGACCAAGAAAGAGATTGTAGCGTTTTGTGGAGAAGGTTCATAATCATCTGGTAGTCCGAGATATGCGAGGGCAAGAGATTTGTCAAAGACTGGAGCTACGGACATGATCAATGAAAGTTCTTGCTTAGTGATAGTGACGAGGAAGGCGACACCTTGATGATCAAACACTTGTAAATAACTGTTGGAATGGCTTATCCCGCGCCGTCGAGTTCAATTCTGGCTCGAGCTCTGAGTGTCCCTCTTGATCTACCCATTGGCTGAATCGCCTCTGCTTTAGACTCACAGTCTCAAATCTGTCTCGTGTTATTCCATGATAGCCCCAGGATCCCCGGTCCGATTACAGGCTCACGACCACCCCCGGATACACAGCTGTAGATGGGCGTGGTGTTGTCTGAGCTTCTCCATAAATGCTGAGCTTGTGCACCATGTTATTCATGACCACGTTCGACAGGCGGTTCCGGTCTTCCGTAAAGACATACCTATGCTGAGAAGAGTGGAAGAAGGCATAGGGGAGAGTATGTCTGGCTTTGGAACGTCTTACACTACATCCCATCCAAATCACGAAGATCAATTAAGTGGCGGACCAACGTCCAAAAAAGGTGAGTCGATTCGATGCTGCTTTTCGTTGACCCGATGTGATGTTTTATAGATGTATACGACTCCTCACTCCCTTCTCCACCTTCACCACCACTTCTCACATCTTCTGATGGGGAGACAGGTAATTCCTCTCCTGACTCCAACGCCTCCCAACCCCCCCCGCCTCACATGCAACAAACGTCTTCCCCGAATATGGCATCCAGACCTGGTACTCCCACAAAATCACAGCCGCTTTTGGCTCGATCCCCCGAAAGCAAGTGTGTCACCCCGACCTTCGCGTTGCTTCCGTCTCCTGCGGGTTCTCCTGTGATCCGTAGTGTTCCAGGTAGTCCCTCATTCGATTCATTACTGCGCGAAGCAACAAATGGAAAGAGAAAACGCGAAGATGAACACTTTTCTTTGGCTCAGTCACTCAGTTCTCAGTGGCAAAACTCACAGGAATCTCATAATTCTCTTTCATCGTCTGGATCACAGGATTCGGTCGAGAAACAGCTCACGCAAAGCATGGATGTTAACGATGATGAAGGTCGTGGACAAGTCACGCAACCTCAGCCAGAGAACTGTGCTGCCGCGTTTACGCCTGCACAAACAGAAGAGATCAGTTATAAGGGAGAACTGCAGTGGGCAGCAGAAAGCTCCCAGATGGCAGCATCAAACTCATGGTCATCCCAAGGGACCTCGTCTCTAGCACCGCTTCAAACCCAAGTGCATTCGCCTTCTATGCCCATGAGAAATATCCATACTCCTACAACGTCTGCGCAGAGACAGGCGTGGTATGGAACGCTTCCTTCTCATAAGAAGCGCAAGTCGTGGTCGAACTCCAGCCTCTCAGCAAGCGATGTCCATCAGTCCGATGCATTGACAGGTTTTTGTGGCTCTAAACCCTCTGCGCAAGCTGTTCATTCCTTTCAAGATGCGAATCCCCACTCAGATGTCGAACCCGTAACTCCTCGTTCGTCAGGAAACGTGTTCCAGTCCGGCACGCTGCAGATAACACCAACAAAGTTGGAATCTGTCCAGCCGGAACATGGGGGAAGCCCTGCAGATTATTCCAGTTCGCAGTCTCGGTCGTCGATAGGTTGGTCACAATCTCAAAGCCAAACAAGTTGGCTAGGACGCGGATCGTACTCTCCGTTCCAAACTCAGGCTCCGTATCAGAGTCAGAGTACTCAGTGCTGATTAATATGGGTCGTGTGTATATACCAGCCTTCTATGGTTATTTATTATCGTTAACATTATTCACAAAGAATCGTACTAGGACCCCCGAAAATCTCCCCCATATGTCTTCGCCGGATCCGGATAAAACATGGGGTTTTGGTGGTTAGGTATGGTCCAATCCGGATAAGATTGGGATACGATGTGGGTTGCAAAACTCCGGATAAAATTGGAAAGTGACGAGTACTTGAGTACTAGCTATCCCAATCCGGATCAGCTTCAGGTAACCTGCACAGTTCAACATGAAGAAATATATCACAGAATAGACAAAAATTTTATCTTCTCAACCAAGCATCAGATCACTGTCAAGGACTCCAGCGAGGTGTTCAAAAATGGCTATCTTTGACCTATCTGGGGATAGCATTTCATTTAAAACTCAATGGATTGAGTGTGGAAAGCGGCGCTTCCCAGAATTAACCTGCAAAGATATTGCGAGGCTTGGTGGAAATCCCAGGTAAGCAAGAAAAAGCTCTACTCTCCCACATCGAACTTAGGGTTACTGAGCTTCTAAACTGCGTACTTCCAACAACTTCCTCTACCTTGGTCCCCACAGTCGCTTCTAACAAGAGACGTACCGAACAATAGCTTTGTCAAGGAGGCGAGAGATCGTGTCGGACAAGCCATCTTAGATGGAGCAGTCTCGTTTGTCGATCCACACTACAAAGGAGCTGCATTTCCTTTGTGGGTAGTCACGTACTGGGAGAAAATGGGCGTAGTCAAAGAATCCAAGCAAAGACTGGGGTACGAAAACACGCAACAAACTCACGTAACTCGGAGCCTGTGGATGGGAGCTTGTCTAAATTACCAGACAAGGAGCAGAAGGAACTCGCACAGCAACTTGGTGACATTCTCAAGGAACACCGAGAGCGTGGAATTTCGACAGGAGCTGGTCAAGTGCCGGCAACCAGGTCGGTAACCAGTCACACATTCTGAGCAGGCATTCTAAGCTGCAATCTCTGTAGCTACTTACGCAACGCACGCAAGCTATGAAGAAATTCCAGCTGCCTGTAGAACTCGAGAACGCCCGTGTTTCTACGTTGACGCCTTTACGGGTTGGCGGAGCTTCAGCGTATGGCCTTGTTCTATTCAATAACGTGGTGATGATTGAACGAGGTAAGTCTTCATTTCAAGTTCAAATCCACAGGTAAGCGCTTCGCGCTCATATTGCTGCCAGTTTCTTACTTCAACAGTATCATTGTTATCTAAGGCTTCGCCTACCCGAATAACAATTACTCGCATTGTAAGAACTCCCGCAATTATTTTCAGGCTGATCTCATCTAGAACATCACTTTCAGGATTCATCTAGTCTACTATTATAGCTTCGCTATTCTACCCAGTTGAATCTTTCTTGTGAGCGGATATCTTCGTCCATTTCTATCTGAGGTCCCTGACACGGTCACATGACATCCACAGGCTTCATCGAATTAAACGTTCGATTTTTCTGGCCTCAGAGTACTGCACAACTTGGACTCAAAAAGGCAATGGGGACGCTGCTGCACCCACAAAAATAGACCCGAACAGGCCCATCTCCGTGCTACTCAGAAGAACCTTACTGTGAAGCGTATAAATATTTATCGAGGTGATCAACTTGAAGGAGTCCTAAATGACGAAGAAAATCTGCCGGAGAACTGGCAGGGGTTTTAGTGGGTATTCCGTCTCGACGGACTTCGGGTTGTATCAGACGAAAGCGGTTACAATACAATAGAAAGGTATTCATCAGTTAGTGATAGCGCAAACCTCATTCTTCGTCATCGTGATGGCCCGGGAAAAGGGGATTGTCATCTACATCAATCGGAGGATCAGCATCGGCCTCCAACTCATCGCTTTTCTTCGACCTTCCCTTCTCTAGCGTCGAATTTGGGGTCATAGACATCGTCATCTCCAAGATGTACTGCAGGCACCCCAACACAGTCGGCAAGTCTCCTTGCATGACATCAAACTGCCTGCTCAGCTTGAGAACCCCTTCATGTGTAATAGTCACGAAGACGTAAGAGAGACCATCTGTCGCAACGCCATAGACCGAGGTATCTCTTCGTCCCCGGTTGCTGCGCGATTGACGGAGACATGCGAGATAGACGACGAGTTGGGCTAAAGCGTTGAAAAGGCTGCCATGAAATTTGGACTCAACACAGAGCAGGAGCGAATGAAAGAGCCGATTAGGAGTTTTATTGGATCTGATGACAATTCCGACGCCATGATCAACACGACCGCCGACAATGATGTCCTTGGGGATTGTCGATATAGGATTAACCGCGTGGCTGAATGAAACTTCGCAGTGTACTTTGACGGAATCCCAAGATGTTGGTGTACGTCGGCCATCCGTTGGCTGAGTTGATGTATTGCCTTTCTGAAGTTTTTTGTGTTTAAGTAGAATGGCCAACAAAATGTCTAACCAACTCACCATTGCTGCTATACACTCGCATAAAAGGAAGTCCACAGCGATTCTACACGCCGCCTCACTCGATCGATCATATATTTCAGTGTAGTTTTCCAGGAGCGACACTAGTAAAGGCCACTCGTCATTGTACGGATCAAAAGATCAGAGAGAAACTTTACCAAGGCATACCGATGGCTGAAAGGTCGTGAAGTTTGGCAACACCTCAATCTTCCACTGGTGCTTTGCGCTCTCCCTCAGATTCGATTTGTATGTCAGGCCGAAGGTTTGAACTGCCTCGTCGAGTGTGAACTCCTTTGCGGCCTTGCGTATGAACTCCTCTTCTTCAGCTGCTGCGGAAAGCGCCTGATGTTTTAACTTCTTAAGAATGCTCAGAGTAACGTGGTCGGTGGGCTTGGAAGTATTGGCGATATTGAAGAGTCTTTCGAAGACCGAGTTAATAGCTTCTAAATCTAAGTCGGCCCGCGAGCGCTTTGGCATGATGATCTTGGCACACAGCCAAGATGTCACGTTGTGTTCGGCACGTGTAGTTCAATTGAATCGGCGTTTGAAATCGGACTACGAGGTAAGTCTTCATTTCAAGTTCAAATCTGTTGTCACTCTTGACAAATTTTTGCTCCTTACAGTCCTTTCTATGTATTCCAAAACCGGTGGCAAAAATGGCAAACATGCGAGTGCCGCTCATATCACGTCAGTTTCGTATATACCGATGCAGGTTTTTGAGCACATGCACAATCAACAGTTCCGTGCTGTTCACCGTGTGTTGTAGCGTTTTCATGTCAATAGATTCGCTTTACTCCCTTCTAGCGCGTTTCTTTATTCTGTACCACGCCAGAGTGTTGGGGTCCTTGGGGATCAACACATTGAACTTGCCGCTACAGACTATAAACGTTTTACTGAACTTCGCACGAGAACTCATCAGACACTCAAACTTCAAAAGGGACGAAAGGCTATCGGTTTGGAGGTGGCCAAGGAAGAAGACTTTATTGCTTGGAATTCATGTACGCGGCCCCACAGCATTGTAGAAGGAAAAAAACATATTTCAGAAGAAAAACTGATTTTTCGTATGTCAGGTTCGATTATCCGGATAAAATAGGATAAAATTGGGGCGAAGGTCGAAAGAAAAGGTGGTTTTCGCGGGTCCTTAGTTAGATGATTAGCCGAACATGCCGAGACACTGCCACTGTTGAGCGTTAACGCATTAACGGTATATTGATCAAAAGGCTTTTTAACATATCATGGACACGAATTCCCCGCAGGAGTCGAACGGAGGTGGCCCCTCTACCCCTTTTACGACAGGCCACGTCCCAAACACACAGAGCAAGAAGGCAGACGTCACTGAACTGCTTATTGTAGTCTTTGTCCATGGCTTCAAGGGTACCGACGAAACATTTGGCGCATTTCCTCAGAGACTCCAACATATCCTCACAGAGACTATTGCGCAAGTCTCTGTGGATTGTATCGTGTTTCCCGCCTACGAGGTAGGACACAGTGCCCTTGAACCAGGAGAATGAATCTGACCTTATGCCACCATCACTCAGACTAAAGGCGACCTGGTGGGTGTTTCTTTTTATTGCGTGAAGTCATATCGACCTTTCTCAGGGTGAAGCCGTCGTGCGTTTCGCAGACTGGCTTACAACTCTTACGGTTGAGAGAGAAGTTGCCTCTGGCGGTGGTGCCGGAAAAGCGAAGATAATACTTTGTGGGCATAGGTACGTTGCGTTTCTCATCATCCAGCCAACGAATAGCGCAATATAGGGCATTAGTATGGGAGGGTTGCTCATCGCGGACACCCTGCTGCAATTCATCAACACTCGACCAGACAAGCGATGTCCACTGTGGCCGAAAATAATCGCTTGCATAGCCTTTGATACTCCTGCAAGATATCTCCATTTCTCATCAAGATTTGTTCACTGACACCTTCACAGTATCTTGGACTACATCCCTATGTCTTTAAGAACACGGTCACTAATGCTGTCACCACAGCTCAGACCGTAGGATCAACCATATTGGGTGCCTTCGCTGGATTAAGCGCGAAGAAGGCCACTACATCCATGTCCTCTGCTCAGCAAATAACATCAGATAACTCGTCAGCCGCTGCAGGTTGGAAGACATGGACTACTCCTGCTGCATACGCAGTTGGCAGTGCGGTCCTGGCAGGTGCTGCTGTCGGTGGCGCGTACTATAAACGCGATGATATAAATGTCGGCTTAGCATGGGCCACGGATCACATGAAATATGTTGGAAATCTCTGGGATGAGGAGGCACTCAAGAGGCGTGTAGATGCTTTGATGGACGCTGAAGAGCAGGAAGGCGTATATTTCCGCACGTGAGCAAACCACATCGTGCGGTGTCTTGCGAGCTGTATCTATACAAAGATTTCAGGTTTTATACGTATCTCCCGCCATCACCACCCGTCCACATGTCCCTTCGGACTTTCGTTGTTCTTCCTCAGAAAAACCAACGAGCATACCCCCGATTCATCCCGGCCAGAAATAGCATCGCGCCGGACGAACTCCAGGCCCACACTGGAATGTTTGCTGGGAAGACGAATGATGGATATTACGATTTAGGTCTTGCAACGTCGAAAGTCATCAGAGAATCATTGCTTCAGGAAAGAAGTTTATCGAATGATGGCCGAATTCCAGAGAATGGAAGACAGCATAAATAATCAGTCGATGTATACTTGGTACGTACCCTATCATATCGTTATTCATATGTATAAAGTGTTTCGGCACAATACAACCTCTGGCAAGGGTGGATCCTCCCCCCCTTGTAAATGATTCACGTATCTCTTAGATATTCATTCATCTGCAACCTGTGAAGCAGACTGATGCAGAGGCGCTGGCCAAGTGGATGATCGAGAAAGTACACGTCGCACTTAGCTTTCTGTTCCGACCCTAAACGTCCATAGCCACCTGTCTCCTCTCATGGCTTTCCATTCCGGTTTACAGACTAATGTCACGGAATGGATGTGTTAGAAGAACAGATTTGTTAACCCTCTAGGGTCTAGACGGGGGAAGATATTAATCGCAATTTTTCGCTCTACTCGCGATCTCTTCCCTCAGAGTGGATAACAGCACAGAAAGTGATTAAAGATCTTCACTGTCACCGGAGCGTCGATCAACAATAGTAAGCGGTCAAGATTATAATTTATGGAGTCCATGATAATTTTTGGGACATGGATAATCACGATCATGGCAATAATACTCGCAGGATCATCGAATCACCTCCAGAGGCGATTATTTAATGCGCTGGCATGACGAAGAAAATCACAAATATGTCAAAAAAATCATGGCCCATAAGTGGTTTAGATTATTGTCACGATTTTGGTCATAATCGTTGCAATAATCACTTTACTTTGACTGTTACTTCCCTGTTCTACCCAGGTCAGCTTCCTCATCTTGACCTGATTGTCCAGTGCGATATGATGGTCATTAAGAAAAAGAAATTGAAAGCATACATATCTTCCAACTGGCATCAAAATTTTGGGTGGCGGGGACCCAGAGGATATCTGAATTTATGTACCAACTTGAGTCGTTTGTATGATAATCCGTCGAGGGTAGCTACTTAGCTAGCCTTAGTCTCTAGTAGCGTAGATAGGTTCCTTTATTGTAACAAGAATCAGTGGTACTGGTTTTTCTAGGGTGCAAACTTACTGCTACATTTTGCGTGACGGTTGTGTTTCTAAGATACTTTATTCGTCAGAGAGAGATCAGGGAATATATCTATAATATCTGGCAGCGACTCTGTTCAACCATAAGTACTAAGACTCATTATTGGTTCTGCCAGAGGGAATGGCCGTCCATATGATATTTCCATCATCTCTTCAGGGATAGATGCATTGCATAGGCGTCTTCCCCATCAGCATCTGGGCACGATTTAGTAAATTGCTCAACTTGCGAACAAAACGAGAAACGTACAATACTTGCTCTCAGTACTTTTCACTGTGAACCCAAGCGTGTCTTTATATAACCCAAGAGCCGCACGATTCGACTTGCGCACATGCAACGATACATCGGATGCGTGATAAATTGATGCCATAGCCTCTTCTTTTACAATGTGTCAGTCTTTTAAAGACCAAACTACCTATAGTGTAAATTACGCACGAGATTGCACCATCAATTTCTTGGCCAAACCTAACCTTCGATACGGTCGCAGAACAGATATGGATGTTACATGACCGTGAGGCGTTTCACCTTCTGGGACGTCCTCTTCCCTGTGTTTCCACTCACAGCGTCAAGATTAACTGCGCATGTTGTATTTGAAATTGGACTGATATTACATTTTGGCAAGGATGTATCCGACAATTCTTCCCTTATCAGTGTCTTCTGCCACATATGAAAGGGACGGCCACGTCATGGCGTGATATAAATCTGACGACAGTGTGCTCAGCCTTCCGGTGGCAAAATTTAGTTCAGATGTTAACGTACAGTATTTCATAGTATAGTTCTCTGGTAAGTTCTGAAGATTACACGCCTGCATACCCATGAGGTCATCTACCTGCAAAACCCATGAAAAAAGTGTAGATTTCGGTGGCAATAAAACTAACATACCCGCATAGGCCGGACATTCATCATAATCCTTTTAGGATCGACAAGAATTCGTCACGGAACAAGTATTATCATTTTTCGTAACGCTAAATAAATTTGTTTTCATTTGAGCAACTTTGGTCTTGTTTACTGTTCAGATCTCTTGAACAACAAAGCCACATTATTCTACGATGATCTCTCCAACGCTTCCCACCAATTTCCTCTTAGGCCATCCAGATTTATTCTTCCCGACAATCTCCACTTCCATTTTCCTACTCGGAGTCAATTCCAACACTTGTTCCAAGTTTCCTTCTATAAATGCAATGGATAGCTTGGAGATGACATCTATCAATTTACGAGCTCTACTTGTAGAGAGAAGAGGTAATGTCAAGACATCTGAAAATGACATATGCTTGGATCCAACTGAAGGAAAAAATAAATACACAATCTGAGGACTCAACAAAAACAGCATAACACTGACTTAGCGTGATAATTCGTTGTCCGCGAGGCTCCCAGCACCGAACGACATCTTGAAGTCTCTGGTAGTGGTCTGTCCAAAGTGTGAATGATTCAGAATTGAGTACCAAAATTCGGGGGAGAAAAGTGTCGGATCCGTTCAATATACAGGAATTATCGAGATCTAGTAGTGAGGACGTCGCAGATTTCGTAACTGACTCCGTTGTGGGTGAATCAGAAGATATGGGAAAAGGTCCTGGTGACGGTAGAGGTTCGAGCCATGGGTCTAAAACAAGCGCATTGGTGACGGGCATAGATGCATACTCTGGTGGTGGTTTTGTTGAAAGGATGGATAGCTGTACACCTTCGTTATTATGAACGTCATAGACAGACAGCAGAAACATACCACTGTGCACCCCCCGAACGAGTGTCCTACGAGCACGACGTTTTCAGTGCATACAGATCCTTTACCCGAATTTTGTAACCATCCTTTCTTGTCAAGGTCAACCTCATCTATGGTCTCCAGTTCCAAAGTGGGATCATTTTGCATGAATCGACAGAATGCTTGATATGCGAGGTATATTTCTTGGTGACGGAGAGCAAGTTGATCGGCCCGGAGAGGAAAAGGTGTTGGCAAGCTATCATCTGACTTGTTGTTCCATCTTACCACAAAGTTAGCAAGAAGCGTGGCCAAAGCTATACCCTTATGACATACTTTATGTCATCCTCGCTGTAGTAAAGAATTGGCCGAGTATTTATTTTCCTGTTGGTCCCCCATAAGCGAGGGGTACATGCATAACCTGATCCATCCCGATGCTCCATAGAAAGAACAACTTTTCCAGATGATGCTAATCGTGAACATAACTGGCTGTGAAATGGATAGTCTGATTAACCAACTTAGAGCACACGACTCCGTAAGAAAGTGGAAAGACCTGTAAGCGGTGCGACTTCCTCCAAGTCCATGTGAAAACATCACCAGAGGCCACTGGTGGATCGGTGAAATTCGTTCTGAATCAGAGGAATCTATTGTTGTGGGATTAAGTAGCGGTGCATTTGGATAGACGGGAATCTTCGAGTCCATGAGTTGCACATCGTATTGTGATGACAATGTCAACTTACCTTGAGAAAGGCCCCGATTAAATAGATAATAGGATAAAGAAGCCAAGATGGAAGTGCTGCATAGACATGAGATGGGAATATATGTGAGGTGATATGGAACACGCACACAAGAAGCGGGCGATACCATGTAAAGACTCCTTTAACGGACTGATTTGATGTTGGTTGAGAGTAAGATCGGGATAATGAGAAAATCGACTGACCGGACTATCCAGTGAAGACCTTTGTTTGTTGTCTTTGAACTGGACTCTGCAGGGTAGTATGCAGTGAAAGCCACCTCTCGAAGACAAAAGGCTGGCTCTGGATTTTTGAATCTTGAGCTTCGCAAGTTTGCCGTGCCAACTGTACGAGTAGGCCGTACAGGCGTCACAAAGGTTATGGCGCCGACTGGAAAGCGGCCTTGAGCTTCAGAGAGAAAGAGCATTAGAACGACAATTTATCAATAACACACTACATGTAAGTACACTCGCATCACCATGGTATCTGATGGTATCCAACCGGCGGCTGGTGGGTGGGAACGCTCTCGACCTCGTTATCGTCAATCTCTCGTCATATGCAATACTGATGAATGATGGTTTCCGAATAATATAGTAATTTCACAACATACAAAAAGTATGTACCAGTATCGCAACATAATTGATCTTGGAAGATATTGATCATGAGATCTCGTCCCGATTCCTGACTTTGATACAGTAATAATGCGTAGCTATGTTGGTACAACGTGGAAGTCCATACCCAGGAATACAGGACCGAAAAGACGAGAACAAGGAATTAAAATAAAGAACGCCTAGCGTCCGCTCACATTTCCACTTCCGTTCGCTCTATTGTTGGAAATATTGCCATCATCCGGTCCATTCGGTGGACGACCAAAGAGAAAAGAGCTAGCGTAATGCTCGGCTACGTTGAGTGTGTTGCGAAAACTCCTTTTCGCGCTCCTCCCACGTCCGTCTGTACCGGAGACAGGCTGGACCGGCTCAAGGTCTCTCGTCGATGTATTTAAAGGGGAACTGGTATCATTGGGTTCTCTGTAAGGCCAGACAACATTTTGCCCCTGCAGATTGTCCTGATATTGGTATATATTTGGGGATGCCTGATCACGTATGTTTTCTGTTTGAGCTTGCAAGGGGGATAATGTCCTCGGCAGAGGTCTACGGTCAATGTCGATGAAAGGCTGTCTCTGGTCAGGAATGGTTTCACGACCCCGTCGCAGGTGACGCGGTGGTAGTGTGGGGGAAAGAATATCGTCTGTTCCTCGGTCATATCCAATCTCTGCCAGATTGAGATCAAGGGGCAGAGCACCAATGTCACCAGACGACCCGCCTCCTGGTCCCCCCCTATTAGATTGGCTTGCACCCTCACTGCGATTTGATGCGACATCGCTAGGTGGAGGAGAAACTGACGACTCAATGATGGGAAGCATGTCCGCCATTGAACGAAGTCCTTGGCCTTGTCCCCTGGGCCGTGGCGAGGGCGGTCCCGGGGAAGTGTAGGCAGCTAATATCTGGGCATTGAGTCGGCTCGTGGCGCCTTGAATATTAGCCGATGGAGGTAGCTGCGTCGTGTTGAGAGTTGAAGGTATAGTGGGCCCGCGAATGGAACGATCGCGGCGGAAAACAAATTCATGGGGCAAATTCTGAGACAGCGACTGTGACCGATAATCACGATGTGTGACGTTCGCCAAATCGGGGGATTGTCTTCGAGATACATATACTTCGTCATCGTCGTCACCTTCGCCTCCTGTTTCCGGCTCAGGCGTGTCCTCGTCTAAGTAAGCGTCGTCGTCGTCGTCGTCGTCTTCATACTCTGTATCGTCTGTTCCATTCAATTCGGTGATGTGATCAAATAACTCGGTGAGGAAGGCGCGTAGCTGTGACACTCCCCTTCCTGAGTAGACACAGAAGGAGAGCTGTTGAGTCGAATTGAACTCCTGCAAAACCCTAAATCAGCGAACAGACTAGAAATGAAGAGACGATTCACACCCTCGGCGGTTCACGACAGAATTGTTGTAACTCGGGTTGGCGGAAAGCCGGGACGCCCGTCAGACTCAGATGGGTTAACTTGTGCAACTTTTGGAGAAGGAAATGAATCGCCATCACCGAGATTTGGTCACAGTAGGAAAGATGGATACGCTCCAATGACGCATGACGTTCAGCAAGGGAATAAATGGCCTCATCAGTCAGATTTGACACTCTAACAAGGCCGACTCGTCGAAGTTTAGGCAGAGCTGAGAGCTCGAAAACAGACATATCTGTCAGCAGAAGACAATCTTCATATATGCTAAAATGAGTGGATGGTCACGCAAAATAAAAGTCACTGGCTTACTGGCGAAATCCACATATCTCAAACGAGTGCAAGACCTTGCCAATGTACGGATGGACCGATCCGTGATCTTGGCCGCATGTCCAAGATGTAGATAATGAAGATGTCTTCCAAGCCTACAGATATTCTCAACGGACCTATCTGTCAAGAGAACACATTTTGATAGTACAAGATTGCGGATCTTCGGAGAATGCGATATGATTCCCTCGATGGCGTCATCTGTTACAAGGGCACAAGCGGTCATGTCCAACATCCGCAAGTGCTCCATTGTACGCGTTAAAATAAGAGGAGGTAGGTCTGTGACGTTGTTTGGAGTAGAACAGGGAAAAGGATCGGGGGCATCAGGCGGCAAGATGGCATCAGACCGTGAACAGGCAGGGAAGGCGCTGTCAGTGAGCAGAGGACAATGAGACACGCGCATCTCACGCATATGAGTTGAATACGTCCAGATGTCGCGAATGGCAATGTCAGTGATGAGCAGGCATTGATTGAGATCAATCTCCAACAGCAATGGGCACCGTTTTGCTAAGAGGGAGACAGGTGTGTCAGTGAGGGTTGCCAAGCCACTCAATTTGACCCGTCGAAGGAGCGGACAATTTTCAGCCAATGCCATGACACCTTCGTCGGAAGTCTTGCCACATGCAGCCAAATTGATGCCTTGCAATCGCCGCGCGGATAATGCCAGGGCAATGATTGCCTCGTTGGTTGTCTTCACGACGCCGGTCAAATCAACCGCAACCAGGTTAGGAAAACAGGGGAAAATGCGAGTCAGCGCATCCCCTGAAATATGCTCACAACCAACGAGAGTGAGTCGCTCAAGCCGATCACAGCGAGCAAAGGCGGAAAATACATCATCGGTGAGGTGGGCGCCCAGGGTAAGAAAATTCAAACGGCGGATGAAACTAGGATATGTGAAGGTATGTCTGGGTTTGGCCAGAAGTCTGGCCATCTTCTGGACTGTCTCGTACCTGGGAAAAGCAGGTTTATGCCACAACAACTCGACAGAGCATTCACACCATGTTCGTGAAACACGAAGCGCGCTCGTTATATCGCGTGGGGAGTAAAGGAGTTTGAGAATGTGGATGAGGACTTCTGGAGGTAGATGGGATATCGGAGAACGCTTCGAAATGCGTTTTGTGTTGGTGCGAATTTTGTAAGACCATTTGGCGGGTACAACAGTTGGGGATGAGCGATGTGAGGAAGCAAAGACAGTTTTGTCGTCGTCGTCTTCGTCGTAGTCCGAGAGAGAAGTGGCTGAGGATATCTGTTGTCTGTACATGTAGACGGTTGGAGAACAAGAGAAGTAACCGTCTTACGTGAGACAAAGTCCGCATGTTTCCAGTCTAATATCTATACATCTCAATGTCACAGTACAGCGTAGATGACATCCTCTCTGCATCACAACTTCCCCCACCCGGTCCTGACCATTATCTTGCACGGAGGAAACTATGGCTGACCCCTCGACAGGGCCGACACATAGTCGAGTCTTCCCAGATCGAGTCCTCTACCTCTCTTCAAAGGTTGGAGAGGCTGCTAGACTTCCCACATGCAGCAGAAAGTGACGAAGTATGGAATGGTGGCATAGAGTCGATCTGGAAGGGCTTGAATGCGGGTGGAAAGTTTAAACGAAGACTGCCCATGGCCCTCATCGTATGTTTATATTATAACCTTTCCCTTCAAATCTCCCTTCATCCATGTCGTGAAGATTAAGATCGTACATGCTGCATGGTTACGCGATAATACATGGCCTCTTGGTGCTGTGGCACCCGAACCAGATGACATTCTTCTTGACGGTGAACCTTCCTCTGAACCTAAATCATATCCGCCATTGTTTATGTCTGGAACAGAACCCTGTCTGGCGGTCAATCTCGACGAATAAAGTGCGTCTGGGGCGGCTGCAGGTTGACATTGCTGATTGACCTGATGATCCACTAATGTTCGTTATCCACAATGATATTTTCCGACATTTGTATTATTAGAAGTATACTGATCTGTTTGTCATGTAACGCGTATCAATGAATACCTGGAATACCCAGAGACCACGGGCAAGACTACCAACGCAGGGTCCCGAAATCTGAGCAGATACTATATTGGCAGGAAGCATGTGGCTTGCTTCGCGAGATACGTCCACGCTAGTCAGAAAGCGGCATCGGGACCCTTGCCCTTACTATGTTCGAGACGGCGGCGACACCTATTAGACATACATATTAACGTGATGCAGGCAATGTTGATACAAGAGACTCACTAATATTACACCATCCCCTCTTACAAACAACATCTCCATCTTTCGTTTTGCAACCTGCACAGATGATAAGTGGGTCGGATATAGCTACGTACAACGAAATCCTACATTTATCGTACCCTCAGGTGCATCCTCCACATCTACAATCATGATAGTCTCTTCCACATCGCTAAGGATCAAATTCATATGGCCGTCATACGCCTGTGGGGTCGTCGTCGGAGTCAATTTGGCTGAGTGTTTAGATGTAGATGTCTTGAAACACACATGCAGGATCCCTGTCACTTCTCTATCACCTCTCAGTTTCACAAATACGCGTTCGCTCAGTGATAACCTGATGAGATCGAAGGGCTCTTGGATGCCTGAGGACGAAGTGTCCATGATAACTTGGCTAAGAGATTTTAGAAATTGTCGTTAGTCACATGTCACTTCGATCTCCGCTTGTTTGAATTTCTTAAGTTGCTCTGAGTTCCTCGACGAAGTTGACCATCGTGATTCGCAATTCGACATGCCTGTATGACCTTTCCCCTGATATCTGGCTCTATTGCTGACCGCTTTTTTTCTCATGTAGAAGCACTACTGTGACTATTGTGATGTCTTCTTGACCCATGACTCTACTTCAGGTAAGCCCACGGCACCTTATCCAGCATTCACTTCTCACCAGCTGTCGACCCTAGTGCGAAAAGCCCACAACAGTGGAAGAAATCATCTTTCTAATGTTCGGGACTACTATGCCTGTTCGTGTTAACATCACCTGAAGATATTTCTGTGAGCTGATCATGTTTTCGGTCTGCAGCGCTCGGACACGATAAAGCTCAAAGTATAATCGATCAAATCACCTCAGCATACGAAACCGGCGGCGGACCACCCCCAGGTGGTTTCGGATTTGGACCACAACATTTAGGCGGACCCCAACCTGGGTTTGGAGGGCCGCCCATGGGTTTCGGAGGTCCTCCCCCTGGTGGACGTAAGTCTACATACGTTTAGAGGTCTCAGTTTCCAACCCAGTCATTCGGCAGCGCGACCTCCATTCCCTCCTGGGCCAGGCTTTCCAATGTTGTCTGGTGCTCCTCCCTTTCCCCCTGGTGGGATGCCTCCCGGGTTCCCCGGTGGTACGTCTATATGAGTGCTATACCTTCCGCATTTTCTAAATGCAGGTTAGGTCCCCCACCATTCCCTCCTGGTGGTGGCCCTCCAGGCGGTCTTCCTGGTGTTGGTGCGCCTCCCTTCCCTCCCAATGGCACAGGGCCTCCTGGTGGCCTGCCTGGTGGGAACTTTGGTGGTCCTCCTCCGTTCCAAACTCCACTGAATTCTAATAGTAGTCCCCCACCTGGGAGCGGTCCCAGCATCCACCCTGATAGATTAAGAATGATGGGAGGAAGATGACTCACTGAGAGTGTGTTCGTCCTGTGTCTTGTGAGACTTCGGGTTCGGACCGTTCACTCGTGACTTTGGTTGCGGCTTTATGGTTCACATTTACTGTCAGTAATGTTGCAATGCTCCTCAGTGGTTGTATAATATAACGGCATGTATCTCATTGATAAGGTTGGCATGCAAGAGCATCAAGCTTATTGCGCTATATCACGTCGCGTCTGGAGCGCGCCGCCATTGCAACGTGGATCGGAGCTTGATTTTGATTGGTTGATAAATATATATTAAGTAAGATACTTTGGCAACTATTTTTAACTGATCACCAAGTTTTTGCTTTCTCCCCTTTACTTATGTCAACCCAGCCTCTCCTACAGCGAACAGCTAATAAACGTATTGCTCTTCCTGTCCGCGTAGAGCCTAAAGTCTCCTTTGCCAACGAGCGTACCTTCCTGTCATGGCTACATTTCACTGTTGTCCTAGGGGGCCTCTCCGTGGGTCTTCTGAATTTTGGAGATAAGGAATGTCTCTATTCGTATCCTTATTCTGTGCACACTAACTCCTGGAACAGGTGGGGAAGATCAGTGCTGCGATGTTCTCTGCTGTTGGTGCGTAGGGGTGTTTGTTTCACCGTAGAAATTATCGACTAGCTCAACCCATCGACATAGCAATGGCAATTATGGTTTACGCGCTGTATACATATCACTGGAGAGCGGCATCCATCCGTCGGGGAGGAAGAGGACCTTATGATGACAGATTTGGTCCCGTACGTCCTTACTTGCTTACCATCATTCCATGTTCTGACACCTGCGACGGCTAGACGATTTTATGCATCGCGCTTTTGGGTAATACATATTCCTTCCAATCTTATCACCGCGTCTAAGTCGAATTCTGCAGTTGCTGTCATTGTCAATTTTGTTCTCAAGTTTACGGACACCTGAGCTCAGCCTACTGGTTGCTCCTAATTCGTCCAGCTAAGGTGTAAGATGATACATGTAAAATTTACTGGTACAGAATTACAGTTATTTAAATATATGTACATGGATGCGGAACTCGAACAACCAGATCAAGTGATGTCTAGCTCCGCTTCTGCCGCTTGGTGCCAGCTCGAGTGGAGACTGTATCCACCGAGGAGGTAGACATTGATCGCCGAGTCTGCATATGTGCAGGGGTCAGGTGGTTCTCCCGATGACCAGGTTAAACTTACGTGTTTCCTGCTTCTTGCACTCCTCGTACTGACGACGCTTTGAGCCCGTCCATCGTCTGCGGCATCTCCATCGTTAACCTCATCGATATCCATCGCGTAGGTAGCTGTCCCACCCTCACCCTCACCCTCTGCCCCTGAACCTTCTCTCATTCCAAGCCGAGTTTTCAACACGTTGATGTCGTACTCGACTTTGTCCACAACTCGTTTGGTCTCCACTAACGCTGTCGTAGCTTCCAGCAATGATTCCAGCTGTGCAACATTATCGCGAGTAGGCATGACAAGCCGACTATGTGAAATGCCTAGTTCCGCAAGGGCTGCTGTAACTTTGGGGGCAATAGCAGCTTTAGGAACCGGTAGTTTGAAAGAACGGAGGTAAGCCGGTTGGTGAGCGGCCTTGGTTACAGGGGTCGTAGATGGTGGATCTGTACGTATGATACAGTTGGCGACATCTTGAGAAAGATTATCAGCGGAACGACCTAAGACTAACAAACTGAATTAGGGTACCGTGTGCAATACTCTTGGCTGTTTGTGGGCGCTTTACCGCAGGCATAGCGGGGAGTACTGGGGTCGATGGGCTATCCATATCCATTCCTGAACCACCTTTCCTCTTCTTCTTCACATCGACCACTAAATTCATTAAGCTTTCATCTTCGATGACATCGGGTAGCCCAGAATCTATTCCAGCAAGCGTTTGCAGAAGCTCATCCCTTTCTCTTTTGAATCGTCTTTCATTTTGTTCCAGTCGTTTTATTTCGATGTAGAGAGCTTCTTCCTCCACTAATTGCTCAGGCGTTCGGTTTTCGAGACTCACGAGGTACTTTTTCCGTGTTACCTCTCGCTCTGCCAAGATGTGATCGCTTGGAAGGAATATAGAATAGGAAGTCCTACCTTTGTCAAATTGGAAACTCGATATAAACTGAGCTTTACTTGCTTCATCACCAGCCCATGGTCGATTTCGAACAAGTTTTCTACAAGCGCTATAGTATCGATCTTTCAAATCCTGTAATCCAATAAATAAGGGAATGATGAATGAGAGGCAGAAACGAACTTGCCTCTAGAAGGCGGGAAACACCACCTGGAAAGTCATAGCGGTCGTGTATGATGTACCATCGCGAATCATACGCCTGAACAACGCTAAACAGATAATCTGTTTCTTCCTTAGTCCATTCTTTATCTTGACGTTCTATTTAGTGATTCCTGTCAAAAAAAATATTGCTGTGTTCGCATACCTTCCAAGAAGCGCGTGTACTCGTCTTGAGAGTAGGTATACGACGTGTTTTGTACGTTATACTTGGCAAAAGGGTATTCTGAAGGGAGTGGTAGGTGAAGTGAAGAAGATATCAACTACAGGATACGTACCAGCATCAGGATCCGTGGAAGCATGTACCCAATGTTTAAGCTGCAGCGAATCCTGCCGTGCAGGATTCCGAAAGGGACGCAGCTCCCTTAAAACACAGGGTAATAAAGCAGAAAGCCGACAGACTGTTGCTGACATACCATTTGACTTTCGCACCACCTCCAAAATTGGGTTTCTGTTTTAGCCTCGGCTTTGCAAACTGAGCAGCTAATGAAGGTGCAGATGGTCCGATAAGCGAGTAAAGTTCCCGGGATATTCCTTCAGGTTTTCGTGTGGAAGAAGCTACAGGTTTCTTTGACTGGGATTGTCCAGGCGTCGACGAAGGTTCAGGGAGTGATAGGATGCTGCGAACATCTGAAGCTGAAGCTGCCATGATCGTGGTACATGCAGAAGAAAGCTCGCAGTCACGTGCACCTCTTTCGACCGGTATACATCCGATCGATCAATGATCGTACTTCAAGTCAGATCTCGACGTTCTCAACCCGCAGCCAACATTGCCACGCAACATTAACTGCATTTCTCGATTGGTCAAGTAGACTTGTCAGTGCTATAAACAACACACAGTCATGGAAGAGTTTGTGAACGTGTTTATTAACAAGGAGGATAGTGGTGTAGCTCCAAGCAGTAACCAGGATTTCTATGGCGAATGGATTGACCATGGTACGAGCCTTGCCAATGTTCTAAGTTTTCCTACTGAGAGTGTTAGCCTCGGCCAAACACAGTAATTCCGTTCTCGTTGCGTACGTCTTGACCAGACGTCCTTCTGTAAAATCCCCACAATATTGACCTTCATTTAAGCGCGGACGCACTCCGTCGTTTGTATCCGAAGCATTCTCTGGTTACTACGATGGACTTTCGTTTGAACCTTTTGAATTTTCCTGCCGCTCTCGCTGTTCCTCTGGAGAACCTGCCGCTTGTCACCAATCTTTTCTTTGTTCCGTTAGCACGTAGTCTGGGTTCTTTGCCAGGCGTCTTGATTGACCAAGTTGTGTTTGGAGCTTTTAAGCTGGCTTGGGATGTGAGTAATGGCATATATCACCGTCCTTATTCTAAGCGCAGGTGGTATTAGTCATATGACTTTCTACTCTTCACTGTTCAAGTGAGATTTCATATCTTCCCTGTGATCCTGGCTGAACACGTCATACAAGTACCCTTTGGGATCTGGACTTATGACGCAGAGCTACATCTTGCATGAAGGTATGGTCATTGGACAAGAGTAATTCACTACTTTGTTGACTATCAACTCCAGGCCCAGAGGCCCCAGCGCGTTCACTACTTATCAGTGTAGGTGCTTGGGCAGAGCAACTGCACGACGAAATCTGGGTTTTCAACCAAGGTATCTGGCGGAAAGACCACTCTCTTTGGAGCGAAGTTCAGAAGGCCGACTGGAAAGATGTTATCCTTAGAGAAGATTTCAAGAAGACTCTGAAAAAGGATGTCGACGGATTCTTTTCCTCCAAGAAAATGTACGAAGATCTTGCTATTCCTTGGAAGGTTTGGTCCCGTTCCCTAATCCTGCATTCGATAGACTCTCACGTGTGCTTCGTAGCGTGGCTTGATCATGTACGGTCCTCCAGGTAATTGAGCAACAACCCGAGTCAACATCATGTTATTTGATGACTACTTTACAGGCAACGGTAAGACTATAACCCTGAAAGCCATTATGAAAGCGTGCGGTAATCGCGGCTTTCCACCGTTATATATCAAATCTTTCCAAAGTGGGTGCTCAAGCCTTTGTTGCTCACCCATTTATCAAATTAGATCACTTAGGCTTTATGGGAGAAGAGGCTTCCATGGCCGAGGTTTTTAACAAAGCTCGTCAGATGTCCCCTTGTATCGTTGTCCTTGAAGACCTTGACAGTCTGATCAACGATGGAAACCGTTCTTTCTTCCTCAATCAACTCGATGGCTTAGAAAGAAATGATGGTCTGCTCATCATAGGGACGACAAACCATTTCGACCGTCTGGATCCTGGCCTTAGCAGTCGTCCTAGTCGATTTGACAGAAAATTGTGAGTTAATCATTCCATGTGACTTACCTTCTTGGCTCAAGCATCCTATAGTGAATTTGACGATCCTGATGCCGAAGAACGTACCCTTTATGTCAGATACTGGCAGAAGAAGCTAGAGAATAACAAGGAAATCTTGTTCCCTGAAGACTTGGTCAACGAAGTCGTTGGTTCGACTGAACATTTCAGTTTTGCGTATATGAAAGAAGCTTTGTATGTCCAATTTATTTCTCTGATTCTCTACCTCTGACGAATTTTTCTCATGCAGTGTATCCTCACTCGTGATGCTAGCAAGTCATGAAGAGGGAACTAAGCCGTTTTTCGCAGTAGTTCTGAGAGGTCAAATCAAGGCTCTAAAGAAGCAACTTGATAAGCCTAACTCCGCGAAGAACTTGCCAACTCCTTCGTTCGATACGGCGTTGCCAAACTTTGTCCCAAAACGTCCTGCACGGCCCAACAATGAACGAGATATCCATGCGTTATTAGATGCACTGTCCGATTCCATTGGCTCGAACAAAATATCTACTACCACTAGGCATTACTCGCAAGAGCCTCAACTTCCTAGTGATCGCGACTTCCGATTGCTTTTGGACAGACTTTCCGAATCTGTGTCAAGGGGAGATATTACTCCTGAACGAGCCTATAGCGCTCTCTGGCCGTCGGCGCCAAACATGACGGGTAGAGACATAGGCAAAGGTGCTCGCTACCAGCCCATGCGGGCTGCCCAGCGTATTCCTGCTTCCATGAGCGAACAGAACTTTCCTGAGACGTCCAGTATACCAAAACGGGCCACATATCGGAATGAGGTCTGGCCCTCCGGCAGCGTATCGACGCTCGAAAACTACAATTATCCGGAATTTCTTTCTCAAGGAACCGAGCATATATGGGGTCAGTGAGGGACGGGCTCTTGCAGTGCGTCGATAGATCGTTAGCGTGTCACCCTCGAGGTGTGTTTTGCATATAGACAGTACATGCGATTTATGTAAATGTAAATGTATCATTGGCATATCCAAGAACTTGCTTTCAAGGGAATTTCGAAA
This sequence comes from Tricholoma matsutake, assembly GCA_026075535.2. NCBI lineage: Eukaryota > Fungi > Basidiomycota > Agaricomycetes > Agaricales > Tricholomataceae > Tricholoma > Tricholoma matsutake. The sequence continues at coordinate 4,984,871 of AP026543.1, read as the reverse complement.
TGATCGCACTGTGTTTCAAGAATGTCGGTTACAACAGTACCTAGTTTGGGCAGATACTTCGCGAGGCTGGTCGATCCTCGAAAGAGGCGACCAAATATCCCTTCCTTTAACCTCGAAAACGACATGACACTTTTCCCATCCCGCGAACTTGAGCACCCAGGCCCCATCATCACAGCGCAGGGAGCTACCGAATACTTCATCGACCATATCCTTGATGAATGACCTCGAGGACGCAGAAAACAATACCTTGTCAGATGGCTTGGCTATGGCACCAAGTCAGATCTATGGCTCCCTCGGTCGGAACTATTGGACACCGAGGCTCTCACCTCTAATGCAAATCTTGTGTTCTCAGTAAACAGACCAGAACTCCTGTTCCTAAGATGCATGAAGAGGGGAGAGGGCACAGAGCAACGAGAAAGCTGGAAAAAGTGTGGGTGGACTTATCAGGCCCCCATGCTGTCAAATCTCAGGATGGGAATTTGTATGTTATGGATATAGTCGATGATTACACATCTTTTCCTTGGTCAATACCTCTGTGAAATAAGGATGACTCTTTTCCAGAACTGAAAGCCTGGGAACTTGCTCAGGAAAATGAGACTGGACTAAAAATTGGGACCTACATCACTGATAATGGCAAACTGAAGTCTCACGAGATGCAGACTTGGTTGAAAATGCGAGGTACAGACCAACGATTTACTGCTCCACATACTTCTGCTCACATTGGTTGTGTGGAACGGATGCACCGGACTCTCATGCCTAAGGCTCAGACTATGAGGATCTACTCGGGATTGCCACCATTTCTTTGGGATGAATTTTACTTGACGGCATCCCATTTGCATGCAAAAATCACAACTTGATCACTACAGGGCGTTACACCTTGGGAATTATGGTATGAGTGCAAACCTGATTATTCATACTTGCAGGAGATCGGCTGTCCTCATTCCTAAGAATAATCCCAAAATCTTCAAGCGGTCGATTGAATGTGTATTAATTGGTTACAACTCCAAATCTAAATCATACTGTTGCTACAACCAGGCAACTAGGAAGGTCCACAGTTCGTATCATGTCAAATTTCTCGAGAGTCATGATGGCCATTCACCAGACATCCCTCCTGCTGAGTCAACATGCATGGAAATTCAGGACAATAAATCTATTCATACCTACCTACCTGTGAACAATGAGGAGGATGATCCCTTCCCCCATCATTGAAGTTGACGATAGATGTGAGCAAGCACCGACACCGCTAGCACCCCCTGTACCCCCCATACCCCTGCGCTATTCTTCTCGAATTCCTGTACATACTGAAAGGCATCCTGATGGTGGATCAGCCACCACTAGGACAGCAAAGGCTGTTCAGGAATCCCAAGAAAGTGCCATACACATCAAAGAAGCACAGCATGCTCGTCGTGCCGCTGTGGTAGCTGCTCGATCACTTAGCCCTGATCCAACACCCCCCCCAACTGATGAAAATAACCCTTTGATCATTGATCATGATCAGAATGATGTCATCAAAGACCTAAGTCAATCACTGGAGAACCTCGATCTAGGTGATCAGGCACATCAACTTCAAGCCCTGATCTCAGAGATGGTGGATTTCAATCCAGAATCTCTTCAATTTGAAGATGAACTGAGGACATGGGAGGAGGCTAAGAACACTGTTGATGCTGAAAGATGGAGGGAAGGCTATCTGGATGAGTTGAAATCCTTGAAAGACATGGGAGTTTACAAGCTAGTTCCACGAGCTGAAGTACCCCAGGGGAAGCGCATCCGAAAAGGGAAACCAATCTTCCATATTAAGCAAAATGAAACTGGAAAGCCCGTCTGCTGGAAAGTACATGTCATATTCAAAGGCAATGAACAAATCTATGGTAGAGACTATACTAAAACCACCTCACCCACTGCACGCATGGAATCTTGGCAGATCCTCTTGCATATTGCTGCCTTTTTGGGCTGGGATGTGAACAGATTGACATAAAGACAGCTTTCCCATATGGTTTTCTACCAGATGATGAAGTACAATACATGCAACAACCTTCTGACTTTGAAGAACCCAGGAAGGAGGACTGGGTATGGGAACTTCAATGTGGGTTGTACGGTATGAAACAGAGTGGGTGAATATGGAATCAGATGCTTAATGCACAGATGATTAAATGGGGATTTACTTGCCTATCTTGTGAGTCTTGCATATACTATTGCAGATCAGACTCTGGCATCATTATTGTGGCGGTTCATGTTGATGATTACCTGTCAATTGCTGATTCAAAGGAGGAGAATGAGCAGTTTAAAGACCAAATGCATAAAGTCTGGACTATTTCTGAGCTTGGGAGGACACATTCTATTGTAGGGATTGCCGTATCTTGGGACCGGACCATGTGTACCATTGCACTTTCACAGATGGCACTTATCGACAAGATAGTCGAACAATTTGGCCAGAAGGAAGCACACCAAGTCTCCACACCTCTGGAACCTGGTTCCAAACTATGACAGCCTAACCCTCAGCTCATTCCCTCCGAAGACCGTCTACAGCTCTATAAACTCCCATACCAATCACTTGTGGGATGTCTCCTATACTTGGCAATTTCTACTTGACCCGACATTTCACATGCAGTCCAACAACTATCACAATATCTCGACTGTTACACTTTCGAACATTGGGCTGCCGCCATCAGGCTGGTGAGATACATCAAGGGGATGAGGGATCTGAAACTTTATCCTGGCGGTGATCTCCCCATAAACCTTCATGCTTTTAGCGACTCTGACTGGGCTAATTGTCTTGATATGCATCACAGCATTGGAGGCTATATTTGTTCTCTTGGGTCTGGCACTGTCTCTTGGACGTCCCATAAACAGAAAGTCGTCACTACCTCATCTTGTGAAGCTGAATATATAGCTGCCTTTGAAGTGGCTAAGGAGTGTACTTGGCTGTGCACTCTTCTACACTCCATCAATTATCCACAGACAATCCTGATGACTATTTACTGTGACAATTCAGCAACAAAGACCCTGTCTGAAGACCCCCTTCTCCACTCCCATGTCAAACATATCAATATCAAATACCATTTCCTCCATGAACACGTCCAATCCAACGACTTACGTCTCTCTTATGTGCATACCCATCAGAACATTGCTGACATGTTCACAAAGGCTCTGACATTAAACAATTCACCTACCTGAGGAACTTCTTGGGTCTCCACTAATGCAATTCCATGTGAGGAGGAGTGTTGAGAATGCTTATTATCACACCGTGAGCATACACAATCACACATTTGATGTGTGTACTATTTATAGCCTATCCCTTTGATGTGTCATTTCATAAGCCCCTTTGTGCCGTTTATTTCTTTCATTCTTTGTGTAGCTGACCTCACATATATAGAGGAGACAGTCAACCGTTCACCTCAGTCACTTATACAGAGACTGAGGTGAGTGTGTTTGTTATTACTCGATTATGAATTATTACTTACTGTACCTATAGTTAAACTCTGATTATGCTAGGTACAGTATTTGTATTACCTAAAGTCACTTATACAGAGACTGAGTTAAACTCTGATTATGCTAGGATTGAATTTCTATATGTTGCAATCTTTTACAATGTTGCTCATATTATACTAGCTGACTAGACATGTCAGTTAAATTTCTGTTATTCCCCTCTTTCTATCACCCCTCAGTCCCCAACCTTTTCTTGTTAAAGACATCATCTCCCATGCTCATGGCTCTTTGCTTACTCTGTCCTCAAAACACTTAACCTTTCCATCCATCACACTGACTTCTCTTACATACTTTCCAAGATATTTCTCTCCAACATCTTTTGACATCACATCTACACTCCCTCATTGTCCTCATCTCTGTAAGGGGACTAGGGGGTGCCCATGTGTTTCTCCTATTTTTTATGTTCATCCTATATTTTTCCTCACTTCATTTCCTCCTATTCTTCATTTTCTATGATTTTTCCTTATTTTATTACTAATTTTCCTTTCTATCACATTTGTGCATGTTGACAGTTTTATATTTAGAGGCAGAGTACCCCTTCCAACATCTACCCCTTGGTATGATGTCATTTGGCAGCCTTGATCTATCTCTGCCTTTTCTATTTTTAGGTTATTATTTGATTTTTGCAGTCTTCACATATACTGGGCATTGGCAAAGGGGTCCTCAGAGTTTTCTCTTCAGATTTCCCTTTGCTAGGTGTGCCTCCAATCCCTGTAATATGTACTATAATTTTAACTGTGGATTTCCCTTTGCTAGTCCATTAATTAAGTGGCCTCTTATAGTAGAAAACTCTCTTCTAAGGCCCAAAATTGTGAACGTGCTGCCCAAGATAGGCAGGTACAGAGTAGACAATGCTTCCCAAAGCTCCATAGACTCCCTACACACTGTTTCCAACAGTCCTGCCTTCAGTGTGCTGCCATTTTCACTTAATGTGCCCCCTAGTGCCATGGACACATCAGAGCACCTCAATACGCTTAAAAGCAATGTTACTGGAATATGCGCACAAATTGATTCACTTAAATCTATGATCAAAAACTTCATCAGAACCCTTCAGACTAGCTCCACAACCATTATTCCCCCCATTACAACACCAAACGCACCCAATAATGATGTGCTGCCTAATGTGCCCACTAAGGAGCATGCCCAGCTCAAACTGTCTCCCCCCCGCCAAATTTAATGGTGCACATGTGCATGGGCATGCATTCCTTAATTCCTGTGAGTTGTACATCAGTCTCCAGTTGCATCAATTTGTCGATGATAGTGTTTAAGGGTCCAGTCCAGTTCGGTTTTTTGACCCAAAAATGTAAAGACTGCAACCTAAACCAGTTCAGGACTGACACAGATACTGCTAGAACTGAACTGGACCATCTAGGACCAGTCCTTTCTGGTTAAAAGACCGAAAAAGACCAGTTAAGACTGGTTCAGACCAATATTTTGTCATGAAATTTGTCATATTAATATAACCCATATGTATCTTAGCAAATATTACCCAGACCTTATAACCACTGTACAGATGGATAGACATCGTAATTCCCCATTATTCGGTCTAACTTTTAAGACATTTAGTCAAGATTTGACTTGGCTATGATCAATATAAAAATACATCTACTGAATGACTCATGCTGAATACCAAGAAATGTAATGTGACAACCATAAATTATGTGATGAATAGCATGCATTGACAAATGGTGGGAGTATTATTATACATGTTAGTCCTATGATCATTAATAGAATCAAGCAAATGATCAACATATGAGTAAGATGAAATGAAAATCAATCTGATACAACAAAATACTCATACAAAAATAGATTTGGTTATATCTTGCTCAATTCTTAACCATTTTTTATGAACCAGAGTGTAACAAAGGCACTCTCGTGCCTTGATTATTTAAGAATGAGAGACCAAGTAAATTGGAACTTGATATGGATTAAGGTAGAATGAGAGTTAACTACGACATTGTTTTGGGAAATCAACACTTGTGCACGTGATCATGTATATTAGTAATGGTCCGGAAGGGTAAGGTAACACATGTCGTGGCAAGGTAGTAAGATAATAGGAAATTATCTTACACTCGCATACATCCTCTTGAAAAAAAAAACCCACATAGGTGTTCAAGCCTACTCACGTGTTTTGAGCTTCATATAATGCGAGCGCCTCAGTCTCCAGTACTTTGGATCTAGGTAACCAGAGATCGTGCTCGGGCCCGTACCCGCTCCAACATACTAGGAATTGGTGACCCCGTCCCCTCAGTTGACAGTCAAGGATTTTGTCAATGAAATATTCTTCTGAACCATCCAGAGTGACTAGCAGCTTCAGAGCGTTGTTTGCGTGGGAAGGGAAGAGTTGGTCATCATTGGGTGTGTGGGTATGTAGTTGTGCAATGTGGAATGTAGGATGCATTTTTGTAGTGGGTGGTAGTTTGAGTTTGTACGAGGATGATTCTGGGAAGGCTTGTGTGACTTCATAAGGTCCATCAAATCGTGGCATGAATTTGGCCACATGTCCATCCTTAGTGTGTATGTAGTCTATTCGTCTGTGAGCAGTGGCCAGCATGACTCTGTCCCCTATGTGAAAAGCAGGGTTGGGAACGCGGTCTTTGTTGACTGAATGCGCCTGCTGAATTTTTGCTGTGAGGAGATTATCCCTTGCTGCATTCATCTCCTCTTCCATCCTCTCCATGAATGTTTGGGCCTTGTAAGGGGACTAGGGGGGGTGCCCTGTGTGTTTTTCCTATTTTTTATGTTCGTCCCATATTTTTCCCCACCTCATTTCCTTCTATTCTTCATTTTCTATGATTTTTCCGGATTTTATTACTAATTTTCCCTTGCTATCATGTTTGTATATGTTGACACTTTTATATTTAGAGGCGGAGTACCCCTTCCGACACATACCCCTTGGTATGATGTCATTTGGCAGCCTTGATCCGCCTATCTCCGCCTTTTTCTATTTTTAGGTTATATTTGATTTTTGTCGTCTTCACATATACTGGGCATCAGCAAGGGGATCCTTAGAGTTTTCTCTTCGGATTTCCCTTTGCTAGGTGCGCCCCCAATCCCTGTATTATGTAGCATAATTTTAACTTCGGATTTCCCTTTGCTAGAGGCTTAGGTTGCCCTTATAGTAGAAAACTCTCCCCTAAGGCCCGAAAATCGCGAACGCGCTGCCCAAAATAGGCAGGTACGGACGGGACGACACTTCCCAAAGCTCCACAGAGTCCCTACACACCGTTCCAGATACTCTCGCCTTTATCACGCCACCAGTTTTGCCAAACGTGCTCCCTAGCGACATGGACGCATCAGAACGCTTCGACGCGCTTGAAAGCGACGTTTCCGGAATGCACGTGCAAATCGACTCGCTTAAATCTACGATTGAAAACTTCGTTAGGACCCTCCAGGCTAACCCTACGACTAATAGTTCCCCCTTCACGACTCCAAGCGCACCCAACAACGACGTTTTGCCAAACGCATCCACTAAGGAACGTGCCCAGATCAAACCGTCCCCCCCCACCGAATTTAATGGTGCACGTGCGCAGGGACATGGATTCCTTAATTCCTGTGAGTTATACATTAGTCTCCAGTCGCATCAATTTGTCGATGAGGCTGCAAAAATTTATTGGGCCTTCACATACATGAAATCTGAATGCGCCTATCTCTATGTGGACCGTATCCTACGTCAAACTAAAGAACTCGGTTCTCTACCTTTCTCCACTTGGGGTGACTTTCGAGCTGAGTTCGTATGCCACTTCTGCCCCCTCAATGAATGCCACCGAGCAGTGACACGACTTGAGTCATCCACTTACCACCAGGGACGTCGATCCGTGGACGACTATATCAATGAGTTCAAGGATTTGGTGGACATGGCAGGGTATGGGAGTGGGTTACCAGTGGTGGTGAAGTTCCGATGGGGGCTCAACCGAGAAATTCAGGACCAGATTGCACAGATGTTGGAAGGGCGCCCAGCGGACGATGATATCCTTGCTTGGTATGAAGCTGCTTCACTCTGTGACGAGAACCGACTCACAAATGCTGTGTTTAATGCTGCATTCCATGCTCCAACTACCACTCATACACCCTACACCTTCAATCGAAGCCTCCCCCACCCTAACCCCATTCCTGCTCGTCAAACTCCCACACCAGCCGTCAATGTCCCAGTACCAATGGATGTTGATGCAGCCCGCAGCCGTGCATGTAAGTTGGATCTCTGCTACCGTTGTGGGGAACCTGGACACAGGGCTGGAGCGTGTCCCCATCGTCAGGATATCCGCATGCTCACCCCCGAGGGACGAGACGAACTCCTGCAAGATTTGTTGGCACTTGTAGATGTTGAGGAAGCGAAGGATCAAGTTGCAGAGGAGGTTAAGCTGGAAGTTGTAGAGGAGCAGGATTTTCCTATTCACAGCAAGTGAATCGTATGCCCTCACTGCCTGTCCATAACCACTTTGAAGTCTTGTCAGTTGAATCCCTGGAGAATGAATCCATTTCTGTGACTGCTCCCCTCTCTGACCCTTCAAAGTTGGCTAAAGACGTACCTGCTCTCCCCATCTCTCCTTCTACTCCACGTCCCAAAATTAAATCATGGGAGCGTAAACTACCACGCAAGTATATTGTGGCATCCACTCCCTCTGCACATTCCTTAAACCTAGCCATTGAACTGCAGACGACCGACACTGGACAGATACTCGGTGTCTCTGCGCTCCTGGACTCTGGTGCAACTGGTCTCTTCATCGATTCCCATCTGGTACAACAACATCATCTAAATACTCGCTCACTCTCATGTCCGATACCTGTATATAACATGGATGGATCCCCAAATGAAGCTGGTGCCATCCGAGAGGTTGCAGACCTGGTTCTCCGTTACAAAGATCATAGTGAGCGTGCCCTTTTTGCTGTCACTCAATTAGGAAAGCAAAAGGCAATTTTGGGATATCCATGGCTTCGAGACCATAACCCAGAGGTCGACTGGCGCACTGGGGAGGTTACCATGAGCCGATGTCCATCCTGCTGTCGGACGTGTTCACAGAAGCCAGGCAAGAACGTCGTGGACAGAAGGTGGCAATATGACGAACTCAGAAGTGTTGTGCTGGACCCCTGCCTATACCTGAAGTGGAATTGGAAGGGGTTCCTGATCTAATGCTGGACTCGGATGATGATGATGAGGACCCAGAGGAAGTGGAGGAGGGTGATCGGATCTTCTACACTGCGATTTGCTCATCGCATGAGGTGTGTGCCACATCGAACATATCCCAACGCCTCGCTGAGGCCTTCCACAAAAACAATGCTGCTAAATCCTCTACTAACTCCTTACTCCCTCATCTCCATGAGTTTGAAGACGTGTTCTCCAAGGAGTCATTTGACTCTCTTCCTGCACGCAAGCCATGGGATCACGCGATCGAACTCACCCCCGGTGCAACCCCTTCATCCTGCAAGGTCTATCCTCTCTCTCTGGAGGAACAACGGCAGCTTGACCAGTTCATCGACGAGCACCTGGCCTCTGGACGTATTTGACCATCGAAGTCACCCATGGCCTCTCCCTTTTTCTTTGTCAAGAAGAAGGATGGCTCACTTCGACCGGTTCAAGACTACAGAAGACTCAACAACATCACAGTCAAAAATCGCTACCCACTACCCCTCATCTCTGAACTCGTAAACCAGCTCCATGGAGCCTGATACTTCACCAAGCTCGATGTCCGTTGGGGCTATAATAATGTGAGGATAAAGGAGGGAGATGAGTGGAAGGCAGCCTTTCGTACCAACCGTGGTCTTTTTGAACCACTTGTCATGTTCTTTGGCCTTACTAATAGCCCTGCCACCTTTCAGACCATGATGAATGACATCTTCCATGACCTCATCCTCGAAGGCGTTGTCTGCATCTATCTCGACGACATCCTCATCTTCACTCGCACGGTTGAAGAGCACCGTCGCATCACGCGCCTCATCCTAGAGCGACTTTGACGGTACAAACTCTACCTTCGTCAGGACAAATGCGAGTTCGAAAGGACCAAGATCAAGTACCTCGGCCTGATTATCTCGGAGGGTCAAGTGGAGATGGATCCTATCAAGGTAAACAGGGTCACAGCTTGGCCGACGCCCACGAACAAGAAGGAGGTGCAGTCTTTCCTGGGCTTCATCAATTTCTATCGGCGTTTTATCAAGGATTTCTCACATCATGCACGACCGCTGTTCGACTTGACAGGAAAGGAGGCATGGAGGTGGGATAATGCACAACAGGAGGCGTTCGAAAAGCTTAAGGAGATGGTCACTTCCGCTCCGATCCTTACCTTTGCTGACGATTCGCGTCCTTTTCGTGTAGAAGCCGACAGTTCTGACTTTGCGACGGGCACTGTGTTGTCTCAGCAGTCTCCGGAGGACCAGAAGTGGCATCCTGTTGCGTTCTACTCCAAAAGCCTTAGTGCTGTAGAGAGAAACTACGAGATCCATGACAAGGAGATGTTGGCGATAATGCGTGCGCTTGAGGAGTGGCGACACTTCCTCGAGGGTGCCCAACACAAGGTGGAAATTTGGATGGATCACAAGAACCTTGAGTACTTCATGACGGCCAAGAAATTGAACCGTCGTCAAGCTCGTTGGTCCCTGTATCTATCTAGATTCGACTTCTCCTTGCACCACCGTCCGGGTTGCAGCATGGGGAAGACCGATGCCCTATCCCGACGTGCAGACCATGGGGATGGCAGCGGTGACAACCAAAACATTGTGCTGTTGCAGCCAGACCTGTTCACCATTCGGGCACTGGAAGGCATCGTACCCCAGGGCGAGGAGCGGGACATTCTACGTGACATTCGTCGTGCAAACCATAGTGGTTTACATGAGGATGTTGTCGCCCGAGCTGTTAAAGAACTGAGGAAGGGATCCACCCTTTCCTTACGTGCGGCAGAGTGGGCTGAAAAGGAGGACTTGTTGTATTTCAGGGATCGCATCTATGTTCCCAATGACCCAGACCTTCGCCGGCGCATCATATCCCAACACCATGACTCACAGATTGCTGGCCACCCCGGACGCTGGAAGACCTTGGAGCTCACCTCACGGAACTATTGGTGGCCACAAATGTCACGGCTCATTGGTCAGTATTGTCGCACTTGTGACCTTTGCTTATGCACCAAGGTCCCTCATCACAAGCCTATTGGTGAGCTACACCCTCTTCCTGTTCCAGAGAGTCATTGGGATGTCGTCAGCGTCGACTTTGTGGTGGGATTGCCAGAGTCAAACGGGTTTGATGCAGTGATGTGCACAGTTGACTCAGTGGGAAAACGCGCTCACTTCATTCCCACTCACACCACTGTCAGTGCCCTAGGTGCTGCTCGACTCTACCTCCACCATGTGTGGAAATTACATGGACTTCCTGGTGCCTTCCTCTCGGATCATGGCCCTCAGTTCATGGCAGAGTTCACTCGTGAGCTGTACCGACTCCTGGGGATCAAACTCCTCGCTTCAACTGCTTATCACCCACAAACTGATGGCCAGACGGAGTGAGTCAACCAGGAACTGGAGCAGTACATCCGCCTCTTTGTCAATGAACGCCAGGACGATTGGGATGATCTCCTTCCTTTGGCCGAGTTCGGGTACAACAACCATGTCCATGCTTCCACTCAACAGACCCCTTTCCTCTTAGACACTGGACGACATCCACGCATGGGATTTGAACCTCGCCAAACTCCCTCACACATCGAGACAGTGAATGAGTTCACAGAACGCATGAGGGATAGCTTGGAGGAGGCAAGGGCAGCCTTAGCAAAGGCGAAGGACGACATGGCGCGATTTTACAACCAGCGCCACTCCCCAACCCCTCAGTACAAGGTTGGTGATCGAGTTTATCTTGACTCCAGTGACATCTCCACTACACGTCCATCCAAGAAACTCGCTCATCGCTTCTTGGGACCTTTCCCCATTGTCAAGTGCATTGGAACACATGCCTATCGTCTACACCTCCCAGCCTCCATGTCCAGACTCCATCCCGTCTTCCATGTCGTCAAATTGCTTCCAGCTCCCCCAGATCCATTCCCGGGATGCCATTCACACCCACCACCACCACCTACAGTGATCGAGGGAGAACCCCAATATGAAGTCGAGTCAATCTTGGACAGCCATTTGCGTCGAGGAAAACTCCAGTATTTGGTACATTGGAAGGGTTATGGGTATGAGGAGAACTCATGGGTCGAAGAGTCTGACGTAAATGCCCCTCGGTTAATCAAGGAATTCCACCGACGGCACACTGCTGCACCGCGTCGCATTCAAGTCACAGACTTTGGTCGTATACGATTTTGAATGCATCGGGGCAATGCATCTTAGAGAGGGGGTGATGTAAGGGGACTAGGGGGGTGCCCTGTGTGTTTTTCCTATTTTTTATGTTCGTCCCATATTTTTCCCCACCTCATTTCCTTCTATTCTTCATTTTCTATGATTTTTCCGGATTTTATTACTAATTTTCCCTTGCTATCATGTTTGTATATGTTGACACTTTTATATTTAGAGGTGGAGTACCCCTTCCGACACATACCCCTTGGTATGATGTCATTTGGCGGCCTTGATCCACCTATCTCCGCCTTTTTCTATTTTTAGGTTATATTTGATTTTTGTCGTCTTCACATATACTGGGCATCAGCAAGGGGATCCTTAGAGTTTTCTCTTCGGATTTCCCTTTGCTAGGTGCGCCCCCAATCCCTGTATTATGTAGCATAATTTTAACTTCGGATTTCCCTTTGCTAGAGGCTTAGGTTGCCCTTATAGGCCTCCACTTCCTGGGGAACTTCAGTCGGGTCCTCCGTGGTAGTTGGTGGTATGACAATTGGTGAACGCCCAGTTTTCAGCACAAAAGGGGATACTCCTGTGGATCCGTTCGGCAAATTCATCATGTCGAATCTTACTTTCGGTAACGCTTTGACCCAGCCCTTCTGGTTCCGTTCTACATGAAAATGCAGACACTGCACGATAGTTTTGTTTGACCACTCCGAAGACCCATCTGTCTGAGGGTGGTACACTGTTGATAGTTTATGATTTATGCCTGTGAGTTTGATGAGCGCTCTCCAAAATTTCAATACAAAGATTTTGTCGTGGTCACTGATTATTTCCAATGGGCATCCGTTTTCGCAGTACCACTTGTCGAAGAACAAGAACGCAAAATCTTCCACAGTCATATCAGTAGTGCATGCCGCAATCTGTATATCTGCGCCGAGTTGATCTGTCATTGTAATGATGGCATCAAAACCATCGTCTTTCGGTAAAGGCCCTATGAAATCAATTGCCACCGAGTTGAAACATTTGTTGGGTATGGGTAAGGGATGTAATGGTCCAGCTGTCTTTGATGTTGATGATTTATTCCATTGGCAGTCCATGCAACCAGATACGTATCCACGCACCAGATCTCTTCTCATATTGGGCCAGTAGAAGTCATCGCGGAGGTTAGCGTATGATTTTTCCGCTCCAAAATGCCCCAGGTTGTCGTGCGCTAATTGGAACAACCACTCCCTCAAGTCTTTGTACTTTGGGATAACCAATCGTGAGGTCTTTACACTCCCCCACCTTTCCCGTCGGACTGACCGGAGTCCGATCGGAGTCCGACTGGAGTCCACCAGGACTGTTCACCAGCCAACTGCCTGCAAAGTTGCCAGTCCAGTCCCAGTCCAGTCCGACCGGACTCCGAGTGGAATCCACTCAAACACCGGATTCCACTTGGACTGGTCCAGTGGAGTGAGTCCAGTGGAGTCCAACTGGAGTCCAACTGGAGTCCACTGGGAGTCCAACCGGAGTCCGCACCAACTGATTATTATTATTATTATTATTAATAACAGAAAAATATTTTGACCCACACGAGGATTGAACCCTCACCATTTTACTTACATAACATAACAGTCACACATTAACCACTACACCACCTAGGCATTTATTGATGCTTGAATACATAACACTATCACTATCACCCAGTTTATGCACGCTGCCACAGCTGCAAAATTCACCAACCGCTGCACTGCCACAACTGCCACATCAACCATTACCACCAACCGCTCAACTGTCACAACACCATTGCCACCCATCCACGTCAACAACGCTATCAAAACATGCCAGCAACCAGATCAGCCAACTCTGGCACTCACTACAGCACTGATCGGAAGCAATCCCCAAAGCCAAAAGCACGCAAACGTGCTCGATCATCGCTGGACAACAAACCTAAGCAGAAGAAAGCCCGAAAGGAGAGCGAGAGTGAGACTGAGGGGAGTGAGACCGACAACAAGCAGGAAGAAAAGAAGAAAGGGAACACGAAGGACCAGGAGAAGGAGAAAAAGGCAAAGAGGAACAGGGGAGCGAGGTACGCCGTCCCCGCCGTTGCCGTCATGTGCTGACAGGATGGCATTTTTTTCTTTTAGAAAGACTTCATTAGCACGGGTGCAAGAGGATGTGGCTGCTGAGGCAGCTGGTACCCCACCCAAGCTTCCGAGGTAAGTTGTTTTTGTTCTTTTCTATTTCTATTTCTATTTCTTTCTACTGACATTTCTAATATAGGGCTGAACTCATTCTTGAAACGAGTGGGCTATCGGTAGCCCCCCCACCATGTGCTCTCTCGCCAGCAGCAACAGCCCACCCAGCTCTCGCCCCAATGGGCCGCCCACGACACTCGGATGTCGTAACCCCCAAAGCCGCCGAAAATGCCAGTGACAGCTGCAACAAGCAGGACAACGGCAACAAGGGGAAGAACAACAACCCCAGCGATAATGACAACAAAAGCACCGATGACGACAGCCAGCACCAGGGGAAGGATGACGACAGTGACGGCGATGACCAGCACAAGGGGGACAACTGCGAGAGCGACAACAACAACAATGAAAGCAGTAGGAATGACGAGGAGGAGGACAACAACAACAGCGACGAGGAGGACAACAACAACAGCGACGAGGAGGACAACAACAACAGCGATGAGGAGGACAACAACAACAGTGACGAGGAGGACAACAACAACAGCGACGAGGAGGACAACAACAACATCGACAGCAAGAAGCATGGCGAGAAGAACAACAATGAGCAGAATGACAGGAAGACGAAGACCAGCAGGAAGATGAAGAACAGCAAGAAGAACAACAACAACGTGAAGAACAGCGAGAAGAACTGCGAGAACAAGAACGACAACGACAATGAGAACAATGAGAACAACAACAACAATGACGAGAACAACAACAACAACGAGAACAATGAGACTAACAACGAGAACAACGAGAACAACAATGACAACAACGAGAACAACGACAACAAGAACACCGACAACGATGCAGATGAGGGGGAGGACAACAACGGGACTGACAACAACAACAACAGGACTGACAACAACAACAACAGGACTGACAACAACAACAATGGGACTGACAACAACAACAATGGGACTGACAACAACAACAATGGGACTGAAAGTGGCAACCTCATGAACCTTGTCACCACCACCGATGCCGCCGCCAACTGTGCCACCACTGCTGCTTGTTCTACTAATCCTGCCCCTGCTTCAGTAGAAGGTAAATATTTTACCATAGTATTGTTTGTTATCCTTAATGTTAGATTAGACTTTCCTCAATGTGACCCCAAGGGTGCTTGTCGACTTGGTAAAATTTCTCGCTGTCATAATATTTGTAATTTTTGTAATTGAAGATCTTCATGTACATGAAGGAACCAAGGATAGTATTGGAAGCAAAGGTAACAATTTTATCTTTGAATGGTTTGCTTTTTTAAAGCCCATTCTTATTAGATATGGACTTTTCACTCCCAGGAATTGACCAAGGTAACATTATCTGGATCTTGTTTTCTATTTCCAACCCATATTAGATGTACCTATGGCTAGTCCACCAACCAGCCCTTCACAAAAATTACAGGGAGCCTCACATACTACTGGTGGTGTTATCCGTGGCCATGCCTATGGAAATGTGTTCAACCTTGCAGATTCTCATGACCTGGAAACTGATGCTGCAGCTTCCATCATGGGTAAAGTTTACTTATATGACTTGTGTGTTGATCCTGCCACTACCAAGCCAAAGTCTGCATTCAAGCTTAAAGTTACAACTTCATTGGGTGTGGTTCTATCAAAGCTGGCAGAGAAAGATTCTCCAGTTCACCGTAAGTCATTTGACTAACCATTTTTTGGAATATGTTTGTAAGGTTTCTGCAGGTCAAAATTCCAGAATTTTTGTATATGAAGATGACCTTTGGAATATTAAAGGACACTATTCCACTGCAATCAAAGATGAAGAACCTGTCACATGGAACTTCATTAATGGAGAATATGTTCTTCCAGTTTCAATTGTAAGTTGTGTTTTATTTAATATTGGAAAAATTCAGCTATCTATCAATAGGAATGTGAACCTGCTTTCCAGTCTGTTATGCATACAGAATCTCTATCTATATCGCCAACCCTTACTCGTGATTCTACTCCTGCCTCACTTTCAACTTTGGCTACTACCACTCTCACTGCCTCACTTTCGACTTTGGCTACTACCACTCTCACTCCCTTCAAGAACGATCTTATAACTCGTCTCAATATTCCATCAAATTTGGCTGATTGTACTGATGGTGGTCTTCACATTGGCTATCAAAAGTATAAAGCATTCTTAGAGGCCAATGCAACTTTGGCTGCACTCTGTGCCTCCAGAGAATGGGAAGGAAGGAAGCCTTCAGTCACTGATTTGATTGAAATTTTTCAGTCTAAATCCATGTGGCATGCCAACCATTCCAAAGCTTTCTCCCAAGTATCTGACTATCCTGAGATGGTGAGCTGGTTGGAGAGGAGGAAAGATGCTCCTTCCAATATTGAGCTTTGGGGCTATGAGAAGGTTGCATACAATTTCAAGGATCTTTTTGCTTTTTTGGATGGCAAAGCCGAAGAAGTGGGTAAATCAGGGGGCAAGAGCAAAGGAAAGATGAAGTCAAAGGATGAAAGTGGTGCTGGTAGTGGTAGTGGGTCCAAGAAGAAAGGTGACAAGAAGAAGAAGGGTTCAAAGTAAGTAAATAGTTAGAGCCCATGCAATTGCAATAGTTTTTTGAGCTTGCTGCCTTATAGCATGTGGCAAATTCATCCTCTGGAATTCCTTCAAGTTTTAATCTGGAAGATTGTTTTAAATCTGAACCAGCTGCAACTTTTATTATGGATATTAATTATCTTCAATATCCTACCAACTGTCACTGCTCTACCCGAGGAAAGCCCATTCCCAGAAATCCCCTTCAAACTGTTCAGCCAATTTATTCAGGATAATTTCAGTTCCAAAATTTCACTTTCAACAGTTCTTGTTATTCTGTTCACTATGACAGATAACACAGACTTGTTGAATTTACATTCAAGGCAACAAAATCCAAAATGCACAGGAGAAAAATGTGTCACCATTTCTAGTTGGATGAAATGCCTTGCTCGTGCAATGGACAATAAATTGTACAAGCAACAAGACGTCAGGTTACTCAAGAAATCAGACAATGTCACTAAAACAAAGACAAGAATCAACAATATTGGAACTAAACTTGATGCGCTGGCCAAGCTGTTGGATTTAAATCCTTATAATGACAATGGTCAATTTCAGCAGAAGCTCAAGGCAGTTTCACACAAATCTATCGATCCAATCCATGTTATATGTCCTAACTCATACGAATGCGAAACTTTGAACTGTCAACCCTGGTCACTGCTGCAAATCACTAAATCACAAGATATTCCATTGGTGACCTTAATCAAAGGCTTTGGATATTATGAAGATGTTCCAGTATTGACTGGGAAATGTCCAGATTGTCAAACTGCTTATCATGCAGATCATGAACGTACACCAGTTTCTGGTGAACAAGGTCGATTTGACAGACTATATCTGAATTCTGCCAAGTACATTAAAGCTGGACAGAATATCTGGGTGGATAGGCTGTTTTCCAACATTGTTCTGTCTGCTATGTATAGCTTTCATGCTTCAGCTGCAGCCATTACAGAATTTTGGAATAATGCTTTCTGGGAAAACCTATCAGGAACCTGTCCAAAACTTTCTCGGCGTCAGACTTGGCATACATATGTCCAAGAATCAATTCGTACAGTTGCCTCTGCATCAGGCATTAATCTTGTGCTCCAAGATGGTCTTGCAATCAATGAAGTCACAAAAGAGGCATTTGAAATATTAGGAGAAGGTGGAATGATATGGGCTGCAGATCAACATTCATGCTCAGAATGTACTCACCAGTACAAGGGCACTTCTGATGTAATTGCAGGAGGTGATCTAGCAGCAATAGTTGGAGTGGATGAAAATACACCTGTGCCTGCAGATGAAGGTGATAGAACCCTTGAAAATGAAGGACAAGAACAAAATACTACAGGCAATCTAGAGAGCCCCCAAGATGGTGACAATATGGATATTGATTATTCACCTGTCAAACTTGTGGTGATGGATGGGATTGTTATGGGGCCTAATGTATGTATTTTGACTGTTACATATAACTAAAGCTAATAGCTTTCTAGCATTGTGCATATGAAGATTGCACATCTCAACTTGCCAATTCTTGTGGAGGAGCATTTTGTGCATTACATGAATCTGAATATGGGGCTAAATGCAGAATCTGTGGCTGTACCAATCAGAAAGTTGTTATGACTCAAGCATGCCCACAGCATCAGGAACAATGGAAGAAACACACTGAAAAACACAACCGACACACCTTTTCTGGCATCTGGAGAATATTGCGGTGACCAAATGAAAATATGCCTTGGACAGCTCCAATTACTGAGAATGTACAACCACATGATGAACCTGCCCCAGAGCCACAAAGGACCAATTATTTCACTGCCCCAAGATTCTATTGTGTGGAAACTATATGTGCTCCATGTGGTGTGGTTATTGCATGGGCAAAGTTTGCCAAATCGGAGTCACCAACAAATATTTTGGCATTTCTGGAAAAGGTATATCCTACAGAAGAATCCCGACCAGCATATATCTGCATAGACAAAGCATGTCTTGTGCTTCATACTAGTATTGCCAATGGGTCTTGGGAGTCTATTTGGAAGAAAACAACTCGATTCATAGTTGATGCCTACCATTATATCAATCATCATGCATCAGACTTTTTGTGCCGAAAGTGGTGTAATCCTGCTCCTATGAATGGCTCAACCCCTAATCTCATTATTGTTGAAGAGGATGAACAAGGGAGACAGCATTACAAGCGTGCATTTAATACTCAGTTAAGCATTCACTAACTTCAGTCATGATTGATACAATATAATAAATATATCACAGGCATGTGAGCAATTGAATGCATGGCTAGGGGGATATGAATCAATTCTTAAAAGGATGACCCCAGGCAACTTCAATTGGTTCTTGCATACCATGCTATTTTATCACACTGGGCATGTTATTAACAAACAAACAAGAAAAGCCAGTAACTTGACTAATAATGGTGATAGCGATGGTGATGGTGATGATGATGACATGTAGGTAGTTTCTGATAGTAATATTATGGTCTTGTGGTTGAATTCCACTTGGAGTCCAGTTGGAGTCTGATTGGACTATGTAGAGCAAATATAAACTTTGTAAATTGTATCTCATGACCCTAATATGGTAAAAATATGTCAGGCACATGGCTCAGGTGGTTAGAGCACTCCGAAATCTGCTTATTTAAGCTGGAGAGCAGAGGTTGAGGGTTCAAGTCCTGAAAATACAAGTATTTTATATTTTCAGACGCAAGCTTGAGTGATAAGTTCTGAGTCCCTGTCCAATCTGACTGGAGTCATAACAGGATAATGACTTGTGAATTGCTTAAGTAGCATTGAACATGTTCATCTGGTTGGACTCCGGTTGGACTCTGGTTGGACTCTGGTTGGACTCCGGTTGGACTCTGGTTGGACTCCGGTTGGACTCCGGTTGGACTCCGGTTGGACTCTGAGTGGACTCCGGTTGGACTCCCAGTAGACTCCAGTTGGACTCCAGTTGGACTCCAGTGGGGATGAACTCTACTTGACTTAATGTAGTTCAACTGGACTCTGGTTGGACTCCAGTGGGGATGAACTCTACTTGACTTAATGTAGTTCAACTGGACTCCACTCAGACTCCAGTTGGACTCCAGTCAGTCCGGTCGGAGTCCACTAGGACAGGTGGGGGACTGTAAAGTACTGCCAATCGTTGCCCTATGAAGAGTAGCCCATGTTTGAGTACGATGTTCAATTTCAAGTCCACCATTCCTCGCTTTAGGTCATCCAGGATTCCTAGGCACCAAGGGTCACTGCAATATCCCTTTTTAATCCTAGTAATCAGCTTTGGGTCGGAATGACTGCAGCAACTACCACAACTGGTGTTTCCATGTCCACCGAGTCCGGGAGCCTGAATAGTGCATCGGCAACTGTATTCTTATGTCCATTGATATAAGTTATGCTGTATTCGAATTGCGAAAGGTACTCCATCCAACGAGCCTGTCACTGTGACAGATCTCATTGTAAATTGAAGTTCTGTAAGGTCTTATGGTCAGTGCGGATGTGAATATGAGAGCCCAGTAAGTCAACTCGCCACTTCTTAAGCACCCTCATAATTGCTAGCATTTCTTGTTCATGGACAGGATAGTTCCATTCGGCGCTGTTCATCTGCCTGCTTTCAAAAGCTACTGGCCAGGCGGCTTCCCATGTCACCCCGAACAAAAGTACAGCACCCGTTCTTCTCTTGCTTGTGTCGCATGCAACAAAAATTTTGTTGGGTCCAGGGTTCTCATGGTCAATTGTTGTCAAGCAGTCTCTGCTGATGACCAGTCTTTTGATGTTGTTGAATGCGGCCTGATGATGACAAGTCCAAGATGGGAAGGCTGCGTTGCATTCTTTCTGAGTAAGTGGCATGAGTACCGCAGTGTATTCAGCAAGAGTGGGGAGAAATGCTGCGATATATCTGACTAGTCCTAGGAATTGGCGCACATGCTTTGCCAATTTTGGTGCTGGCCAGTTGAGAATATGCAGGACTTTTGATTGGTCCACCTCAATTCCCCATGCCGAGATGTGGTGACCTAAGAAGTCGATCTCTGTAGTGAAGAGTGTTGACTTCTTCAGCAAGCAGTATAAGTGAGCTTCCCTTAGCGCTTCCAGGACCTTCGCGACATTTTGCTTATGTTCCTCTAGAGTATTTGACCAAATGATAACGTCATCCAGGTATACGTGGCATATTTTCCCAATAAGATCTTTGAGTGCTAGTGTGACATGCCTCTGATGTGTGGCCGGTGAGTTTCGCATACCCATGGGCATAACGACCCATTCCCACAACCCAAATGGGGTCAGCGTCGCTGTGTACTTGATGTCATCTGGATGTACTAGCATCTGAAAAAAAGAATTCATCATATCAATCTTGCCCCAGATTTTCCCTTTTGCACAATCTGCTAGAATGTCATCGATCCGTGGAAGTGGGTAATTGTCTGGGACCGTTACTCTGTTCAGGTGTCTGTAATCGTTTACCCACCAAGGTAGGACCGTTGGGTCCACTTTCGGTATTATGAAAGATGGAGAGGCGTATGGGGATGACGATGGATGGATTCTCCCTGCTGCTATGTGTTGATCAATCAGCATTTTCCATCCCGTTCTGTATTTGTGTGGGCATCCATATGCACGCGAGACTGAGACTGGTGCCCCAGGCATCAGTTTTATATGGTGGTAAATGGTGCGAGGAAGGTCTTTTACATGTGGTATATCAGATGGGAAGCGGTCGACAAAAGTAGCTTTTGTTTGCTTGTCTAGTTTTCACAATGTTGCTTCTCCTGCCAATTGCGCGAACCGAGTTTTGATTGTTGCAATGAGATTGGGCGGGCCGGTCATGAACACCATCATATCAAAATGTTCTGGGTTTTCATCAAACAGAGCCATCAGCTCCATATGGACGAGAACTCGCTTCTTGTGCACGTTTTGCTGTCCGGCTTTGATTTGTTGCGCTTCAAGCTTACAACGTTCTGGTGGTGATTTTCTGATAGGTCGACAATGTAGTTTGGGGTCAGGGGGATTCAATAGATCATAGCTGGAATCTTTTGCAATGACAGTCCTAAGTTCAGCGTCAACAACTATTTTATTTTTCACTAGAAAATCGAGTCCAAGTATTAAGTCAGTATGTAGCTTGGGACAAATGATTGTGTTGATAACACGGGAGTGCCAGAGGGCATCCGGGGATTGAATTGACAGTTTACAATAATGCGTTAAGATGAGGGGCATTGCTGAATTATTCTTCTTCGTGAAAGCTCCAGAGACAGAGAGAGATTTGAAAAGCGGTCTTGCAGTGAGGCACAGGATCTCCGTGAGCTGGCTAGAAATCAAGACTGGAGACAAACCATGGTCAATGAGAGCATCAACAGGAGTGGGAGCACAGGTAGTGGGGGCATCAATACAACATGTCCAATGAAGGTGTTGGGGAAGAGCAAAAGGCGAAGGCACGTACTCATCTACTTCGTTAGCATCCACAAATTCTTCCGAATTGCCATTGCTTTCGCTCTCTTCCAAAACTGCATCTGCCTCGAAAATTGCAGCGACCATGGTGGATGTGGTCTGTGATGCTGCTTGGATCTTGTTGTATGCCGCTTTGGCTTTGGCCACATTTGCAGCCATCACCCTCTTGCAATCTTCGAGCATTGGGTGGGGGTTGGTACAGTTTCATCCCAGGTGTCCCACATAAAAAAACACGATACTTGTAACACCCAAGGTGTTGCCTGAGGAGAGTCTTCTCGTCATCGGTGAGAGGTTTGAGAGGGGTGGTGTATGGGGTCAAAGTACTGCCGGGAGTGCTATTGATGTTAGAGGCAGAGGAATCACGCAATACATTACCAGCTTTTGCAGCGCGGTTCACCCATCCCATGCGGCTGGCCTGTAAGTCCTGCTCCAAAAGCTGGAGTTGCTCCATCCACTCCTCAAAGTCTGTAATTGCATCGAGTGTGCCTTTGGATGCACTGGGGGCAGTGCCGTTGTTAGCTTTGTACAAATGCTTCATGCCGTCAGAGAGGCGTGGGATCAAATGTAGGCGGAAATGGTTGTCAGGAATATGATATAGTGATTTGGCAGCACTGAGTTCGTCATTGGCATTGCAAACGTTGTTTACCCAAGTGACAAAGTCTGTAGAATTTTGAGCGATGATCTGATCTTGTACGAGCTCGTCTTCCCATGAACGAGGCAAGAATTTCTTCTTGAGAGCGACAAGAAATTCAGGGAAGGTCAGAGCGATGAGATGGGCTTCATCGGCATTAATCCAGGATTGGACAGCAGTGGACTCAAAATTGTAAATGATTTTCCCTACGCGTTCATCAGCCACCATGCTCTTCACGGAGAAGTAATGGCGGCACATGGTTTCGAATTGACGGATCACTTTAATCGTGAGGCGGCCCACAGAGAGAGAAGAGGCGCAGAAGACGGTGACGCCTGTTTAACCTTGGCAGGTGCATACAGTGGAGCAACATTGGGTGTCATGGTGAAGACTGGACTGGGAGTATCTGACTCGGAATCGGAGGAAGGGATACGATGGGGTGGTGGTTGCATTTGAGCTGGAGCTGGAGTCAAGGCTGGGGATGGAGATAGTGAAGAAAGCGAGGACGGTGCTGTGGTCAGTGGGCATAATGCACACGCTCTGCTCCTGGTGGTGAGCGGTACAGTTTGTGAGGGAATTCGAGACAGGTTGACGGGGTCAGAGCGTGATTTTAAGGTGGCGAGTCTGGGTGTTACACTGTCGGGGTGGGGTGGTTATATATATACGATACAGGGATACTCTGGGGATTGGGGCAGGTGAAACAGCGCCGGTGTTCTGAGTGTTCTGATGCGGTAGGGACTTCTCGCCCAGAAAGGGTAGATGACTATAGCGTTCTGATGCGATTGGACTTCTTGCCCAGAAGGGGTAGATGACCGTGTAGATAACGCTGGGTATAGAAAACTGATGTACAACCTGGTGTTGCTTGGAAGTTATATTTGACAGGCGTGCTTCTCCATGAGAAGCAGCATTTGGAGGCAGGGGGTTTTTATTTCCAGGAGTTCCTGCTGGAATGCTTTGAAAGAGAAGGAGGTTTCATTGAGTTTGAATTTAAAAAAAAGTGTAACGAAGGCACTCTCATGCCTTGATCACTTAAGAACGAGAGACCAAGTAAATTGGAACTTGATATGGATTAAGGTAGAATGAGAGTTAACTACGACATTGTTTCAGGAAATCAACACTTGTGCATGTGATCACGTATATTAGTAATGGTCCAGAAGGGTAAGGTAACACATGTCGTGGCAAGGTAGTAAGATAATAGAAAATTATCTTACACAGAGGTCAAATTCGCCGGATTTCATGTGGGAACATGGTCCAATATATGTTCCCATGATAAAACTGGTCCTAACCAGTTTAGACTGGTTTTCTTCAGTTTTACAACATTTTTCAAAATGGAAAGACTGCTAACTGAACTGCAAAAGACCAGTCCATAAATAGACCACTGGTCCAGTCTTTTCCAGTCCAATTCAGTCCAATTTCAGTCTTTTTTTTGGTCCTATGGACTGGACCCTTCAACACTAGTCGACGATGCTGCAAAAATTTATTGGGCCTTCACATACATGAAATCTGAATGCATCTATCTCTACGTGGACTGTATTCTGTGCCAACCAAAGAGCTCAGTTCTCTACCTTTGTCCACTTGGGGTGACTTTCAAGCAGAGTTTGTATGCCACTTTTGTCCCCTCAACAAGTGCCACCAAGCAGTGACATGGCTTGAGTCATCCTCTTACCATCAGGCATGTCGATCTGTGGACAATTATATTGATGAGTTTAAGGATTTGGTGGACATGGCAGGATATGGGAGTGAGCTACCAGTGGTGGTGAAGTTCCGACGGGGCCTCAATTGAGAAATTCAGGACCAGATTGCATAGATGTTGGAGGGGTGCCCGGCAGACAATGACATCTATGCTTGGTATGAAGCTGCTTCACTCTGTGATGAGAACTGACTCACAAATGCAGTGTTTAATACTGCATTTCATGCTCCAACTACCACTCATGCGCCCTACACCTTCAATCAAACCCTCCCCCAGTGTAACCCCATTCCTGTCCATCAGACTCCCACACCAGCCATCAATGTCCTGGTACCAATGGATGTTGATGCAGCCCATAGCTGCGCACATAGGTTGGATCTCTGCTACTGCTGTGGGGAAACTGGGCACATGGCCAGAGCATGTCCTCATTAGGGCACAGCATGGGTAACCCCCATGTAAATTTTGCTGTACCCATACCTGTGAACACCATACCCATTTGGGTAAGGGTATGGTGTCCCCCACAGGTTTTGGGGGTTACCCGCAATGTTTGTGGGTTTCTGAGTACATTACTATAAATATCTATTATATATTACTCAAGAAATTGGCACCTAGCACAGAAACAGGAGAGTGCAGCTCTCTCGTCTCTTTGGGAACTTAAAACAGCTGCTAAATAGACTAAGATCAAGTATAAGTCACTAGAAATGAAGGGGAACTCACTGAGAAAGAGCACACCTCATCCCCCCTCCTGACACAGATAAGCACCTAGCAGAAAAACAGGAGGGTGCAGCCCTCTCGTCAATTCAGAAACTTGAAATGGCTGCTAAATAGACTAAGATCAAGTATAAGATCATTAGAAATGAAGGGGAACTCACTGAGAAAGAGTACACCCCACCTCATTCCCCCTCCTGACACAGATAAGCACCTAGCGGAAAAATGGGAGGGCACAGCCCTCTCATCTCTTTGGGAACTTGAGACAACCACTAAATAGATTTAAATCAACTATAAGATCATTGGAAATGAATGGGAACTCACCAAGAAAAAGTATACCCCACCATCCCCCCCTCCTGAGACAGATGAGCACCTAGCAGAAAAATGGGAGGGCACAGCCCTCTCATCTCTTTGGGAACTTGAAATGACCACTGAATAGATTAATATCAAGTATAATATCATTGTAAACAAATGGAAACTCACCAAGAAAGAGTACACCCCACCATCCCCCCCAGGCCCCTCCTGAGACAGATGAGCACCTAGCAAAAAAATGCAAGGTCACAGCCCTCTCGTCTCTTTGGGAACTTGAAACGACCACTAAACAGATTGAAATCAAGTATAAGATCATTGGAAACGAATAGGAACTCACCAAGAAAGAGTACAACCCACCATCCCCCCTCCTGAGACAGATAAGCACCTATCAGAAAAATGGGAGGGTGTGGCCCTCTGGTATCTTGAGTCAGTAACTTGAAACAACTACTAAATAGATTTAAATCAAGTATACCATCACTGAAAACAAGGCAGAACTCACTATAATATGATGGATTGGATACCCATAAACCCATGGTTAGGGGTACGGTGTTGCATGGGTATGGCAATCCAAAACCCATACCCATACCCATGCATACCCATGACCACATTGTCATGGTGTTACCCATACCCATGCCTTGCCTTAGTCCCCATCATTAGGATATCTGCATGCTCACCCCTGAGGGGTGAGATGAACTCCTCCAGGACCTGTTGGCGCTTGTAGACATTGAGGAAGTGAAGGATCAGGTTGCAGAGAAGATCAAGTCAGAAGTTGTAGAAGAGCAGGATTTTTCTATTTGCAGTGAGTGAATTGTACACCCTCATTGCCTGTCCATAACCACTTTGAAGTTTTGTCAGTTGAATCCCCAGAGAATGAATCTAATTCCATGACTATTACCCTCTCTGACCCTTTGAAGTTGGCTGAAGACATACCTGCTCTTCCTATCTCTCCTTCCTCCCCATGCCCCAAAATTAAATCATGGGAGTGCAAACTACCATGCAAATATATCATTGCATCCACTCCCTCTACACATTCCTTGAACCTAGCAATCAAACTACAGACTACTGACACTGGACAGATACTCGGTGTCTCTGTGCTCCTGGACTCTGATGTGACTGGTCTCTTCATCGATGCCCATCTCACACAACAACATCACCTGAATACTTGCTCACTCTTGCATCCGATACCTGTTTATAATGTGGATGGGTCCCCAAATGAAGCTGGTGCCATCCAAGAGGTTGTAGACCTGGTTCTCCATTACAAAGATCATAGTGAGCATGCCTTTTTTGCTGTCACTCAGTTAGGAAAGCAGAAGGTGATCTTGGGCTATCCATGGCTTTGAGACCATAACCCAGAGGTCAACCAGTGTACTGGGGAGGTTACAATGAGCCGGTGTCCATCCCGCTGTTGCACTTGTTTCACAGAAGCCAGACAAGAACACTGTGGACAAAGGGCCTCAGTACAATGCACTCGGAAGTGTTGTGCAAGACCCCTACCTGTGCCTGAGGTAGAGTTAGAGGGGGTTTCTGATCTGATGCTAGACTCAGATGATGATGAGGAGCCAGAGGAAGTGGAGGAAGGTGATTGGATCTTCTACACTGTGATTCATCCATCGCATGAGGTGTATGCTACATCAAACATATCCCAATGCCTCACTGAGGCCTTCCACAAAAATAATGCTGCTAAATCCTCTACTGATTTCTTGCTTCCTCATCTCCATGAGTTTGGGGATGTGTTCTCCAAGGAATCATTTGACTTTCTCCCTGCGTGCAAGCCATTGGATCACATGATCGAACTCACCCCCAGTGCAACTTCATCCTGCAAGGTCTATCCTCTCTCTCCTGAAGAACAGCAATAGCTTGACCAGTTCATCAATGAGCACCTGGCCTCTGGACGTATTCGACCATCGAAGTCACCCATGGCCTCTCCCTTTTTCTTTGTCAAGAAGAAGGATGGCTCACTTTGACTGGTTCAAGACTACAGAAGGGTCAAGACATCACAGTCAAAAATTGCTATCCATTACTTCTCATCTCTGAACTTGTGAACCAGCTCCATGGAGCCTGATACTTTACCAAGCTTGATGTCCATTGGGGTTACAATAATGTGAGGATAAAGAAGGGAGATAAGTGGAAGGCAGCCTTTTGTACCAACCGTGGTCTTTTTGAACTGCTTGTTATGTTCTTTGGCCTTACTAATAGTCCTGACTCCTGCCACCTTTCAGACCATGATGAACAACATCTTCCATGACCTCATCCTTGAAGGTGTTGTTTGTATCTATCTCGATGACATCCTCATCTTCACTCACACAGTTGAAGAGCACCATTGCATCACATGCCTCATTCTGGAACAACTTTGACAATACAAACTCTACCTTCATCAGGACAATTGCAAGTTTGAGAAGACCAAGATTGAATACCTTGACCTGATTATCTTGGAGGGTCAGGTGGAGATGGATCCTATCAAGGTAAACAGGGTCATGGCTTGGCTGATGCCCATGAACAAGAAAGAGGTGCAGTCTTTCCTGGGCTTCATCAATTTCTATCAGTGTTTTATCAAGGATTTCTCACATCATGCATGACAGGAAAGGAGGCATGGAGGTGGGATAATGCACAACAGGAGGCATTTGAAAAGCTTAAGGAGATGGTCACTTCTGCTCCCATTCTTACCTTTGCTGACAATTTGCGCCCTTTTTGTGTAGAAGCTGACAGTTCTGACTTTGCAATGGGCACTGTGTTGTTTCAGCAGTCTCTGGAGGACCAGAAGTGGCATCCTGTTGTGTTCTACTCCAAAAGCCTTAGTGCTGTAGAGAAAAACTACAAGATCCATGACAAGGAGATGTTGGCGATAATGCATGCACTCGAGGAGTGGTGATATTTTGTTGAGGGTGCCCAACACAAAGGGGAAATTTGGACAGATCACAAGAATCTCAAGTACTTTATGATGGCCAAGAAATTGAATTGTTGTCAAGCTTGTTGGTCCCTGTATCTATCCAGATTTGACTTCTCCTTGCACCAGCATCTGGGTCACAGCATGGGGAAGACCAATGCCCTCTCCTGATGTGCAGACCATGGAGATGGCAGCAATGACAATCAAAACATTGTGTTGTTGCAGCCAGACCTGTTCACCATTCAGGGACTGGAAGGCATTGCACCCCAGGGCGAGGAGCAGGACATCCTATGTGACATTCATCATGCAAACTGTAGCAGTTTACACGAGGATGTTGTTGCCTGAGCTGTTAAAGAACTGAGGAAGGGATCCACCCTTTCCTTGCGTGCGGCAGAGTGGGCTGAAAAAAAGGACTTGTTGTATTTCAGGGATCACATCTATGTCCTCAACAACCCAGACCTTTGTCAGCGCATCATATCCCAACATCATGCCTCACAGATTGCTGGTCATCCTGGATGCTGGAAGACCTTGGAGCTCACCTCACAGAATTATTGATGGCCACAAATGTCATGGCTCATTGATCAGTATTGTCATACTTGTGACCTTTGCTTATGCACCAAGATTCCTCGTCGCAAACCCATTGGTGAGCTATGTTCCAGAGAGTCGTTGGGATGTTGTCAGTGTCAACTTTGTGGTGGAGTTGCCAGAGTCAAATGGGTTTGATGCAGTGATGTGCACAGTTGATTCAGTGGGAAAATGTGCTCACTTCATTCCCACTCACACCACTGTCAGCGCCCTGGATGCTGCTTGACTCTATCTCCACCATGTGTGGAAATTACATGGACTTCCTCTCTGACCATGGCCCTCAGTTTGTGGCAGAGTTCACTCATGAGCTGTACTGACTTCTGGGGATCAAACCCCTTGCTTTGACTGCCTATCACCCGCAAACTGATGGCCAGACTGAGTGAGTCAACCAGGAACTGAAGCAGTACATTTGCATCTTTGTCAATGAGTGCCAGGACAATTGGGACAATCTTCTCCCCTTGGCCAAGTTTGGATACAACAACCATGTCCATGCTTCCACTCAACAGACCTCTTTCCTCTTTGACACTGGATGGCATCCATGCATGGGATTTGAACCTCACCAAACTCTCTCATGCATTGAGACAGTGAATGTGTGTGAACAACATCACATATGTGTAAATGCATGATGCCACTTTTTATTATTGTTCACACACATGTGACTACATGGTCTGTGCACATTTTTGGGTATATAAAGGCTCCCACATCCCATCAACTTTCCTTGGGCTTGCCCCCCATCTTTCCACATTCATTTTTTGAGTGTTTTCTTACTAGTATAGCATCATTAGTGACCAGATTTCATTAGTATAGCTTTAGTAGCCCTGAAATTTCATTAGTATAGCTTTAATAGCCTACAAAATTCATTAAAGTAGTTCTAATAGTCTTTTAGATTAGTTGCTTGGGTCAGTTTCAACCGACCTAAGTCTGATGGTGACTGGTTGTAGTTAAACTGGCCACAACCAGTTTTTTTACTTGACTGAACTGGTTTTCTGCAGTCCAGTTCAGTTTTACTTAGTTTGTCAATTTAATTAAACTGGTTGCAGTTGTGGTTGCACTCCAAAATGGAAAAAAACTGGACTGAACTGGACCTTCAAACACTACAAAAACCCTATGCTGAAATACTTCATGCTGAAACACTCTATGCCAAAACACTTCATGCTGAACCTCATGCCAAAACACTCACTTTGTTCTCTCCATTACTTGCCGCCACTTTTTCATCACCTGCCCTCAACTCTGTAAGTGGTCAATCTTATCCATTCACACCTTTCTCATCATCATTTGCCACCACTCCCTCATCATTTGAACTTCTGCAATTGCAGCAACCCTCAGTGATTATTTCCAATCAGCATTATTTACTGATAGTCCAACCTGAACACACACCTCAACTCTATTCAACAATGTCGAACCAGATGAAGAAGAAATCTACCAAGATCTCAATGATGTAACACTTTGTCCTGATGGTATAAATTTTGCTGCACTTTTGCTTGCAGCACCACATATTTCTATGTCAACTGACTTCCTATCCAACAATACTGGCAACATCAAGGGCGCACTATGGATACCAATAGGATTGAGCCTCCCACTTCTATCTCATCCACCCTTTCCTCTGGCCCTATCAGATCAATTCAGCATCATTACACAACTTCAATGGGAACCCATTTAATTGCATCAAATGTTTCATCTAATTCTCTGATCCAGCCTCCTCAATCAACAGCAACTGCTAGGGAAGCTAATTCTATCCTTCCCAACCCTTTCCCTGCATTGGCTGAGGTAGGCATTACATGCTATGCAGTACTGTCTCTGAAACTATCTTTGGTAGACTTAAAAAAATGTGGTAGATACACTTCATCAGCATCAATCATGATGAGGAAATGTTTGGCTTCCTGGTCCACATACCCTCCAAGCAACATTGTGTCACAGGTTGCCTTCAATCCATAGCAACACATATACTTTGCCAACATCTGAAGGAATTCATCCAGTTCACCTTGGAAGTGATGCCATTTGTCAGTGTCAGATGAATGTTACTTCTTCAATCACCAAAGATATTGATCAGAACCTCAAGGAAGCTTGCCCAATCCAATTCATTGATGTTCTGACAAGTTTGGTTTTATATCTGAAGGTGATATGAGAGATGGATTCAAAATGGAACCCATGAAGCTCACAATCAAGCAAATTCCAAAAATGTTTCTGGACATTGTAAGTTTTCATTCAAGTTTATTTTTTAATGTGCTTATGTCAATCAGAGACCATGCCAACTAAAGCAATCCTTGCAAAAGTGAAATTTTCATCTTTTTACAATGCATACCAATCTTATTGTACAGCATAGATTCACAAAGAGTTCACTTCAGCTCAGTTACATGTCAAATGATTGGCCAAAGTTATTGTCCCAGCATTATATAACTTGTACCCCTCAACAGCATACCTATCTCAATATCCTGCAGACCAACATGATCAAGTAACACTGGACTTTGTCAAGCAATATATTCAGTCACTGATTGGGAATGATTCTGACACATTTTATAATCTTGGGAAGGACAACTTCATAAGAATTGAGTGATATTCAATGATTGTCATTGACAGCTTACAGGACAACAAAGCTTATCTGATGCATCCTGCCATTGCAGAACTCATCGCTAACCTGGTTGATTCAGCACCTGTGCAAAAGTCACCTGAGAAGTTTGATGTTCATATTCCACTTGTGACTGTGGCTGTAAGTGGACTACGAGGGTGCCCTGTGTGTTTCTCCTATTTTTTACATTTGTTCTATATTTTTCCTCACTTCATTTCCTTCTATTCTTCATTTTCTATGATTTTTCTGGATTTTATTACTAATTTCCCTTTCTATCATGTTTGTGCATGTTGACAGTTTTATATTTAGAGGCAGAGTACCCCTTCCGACATCTACCCCTTGTTATGATGTCATTTGGCGGCCTTGATCTGCCTATCTCCACCTTTTCTATTTTTAGGTTATTATTTGATTTTTGTCGTCTTCACATATGCTGGGCATCGGCAAAGGGATCCTTAGAGTTTTCTCTTCGGATTTCCCTTTGCTAGGTGTGTCCCCAATCCCTGTAATATGTAGTATAATTTTAACTTTGGATTTCCCTTTGCTAGAGGCTGAGGTTGCCCTTATAGTAGAAAACTCTCTCCTAAGGCCCAAAACTGTGAGCGCACTGCCCAAGATAGGCAGGTATGGAGTGGACAACACTTCCCAAAGCTCCACAGACTCCCTACACACTGTTCCCGACAGCCCCACCTTTACTGCACTGCCATTTTCACCAAACGCGCCCCCTAGCGACATGGACACATTCAAGCGCCTCGACACGCTTGAAAGCGACATTTCCAGAATACATGCACAAATCAGTTCACTTAAATCTATGATCGAAAACTTTGTCAGGACCCTCCAGACTAATCCTACAACCAATATTCCCCCCATTGCGACTCCAAGTGCACCCAACAACAATGTACTGCCAAATGCACTCACTAAAGAACACACCCAGATCAAACCGTCTCCCCCCACTGAATTTAATGGTGCACATGCACAGGGATGTGCATTCCTTAATTCCTGTGAGTTATACATCAGTCTCCAGTCGCATCAATTCATTGATGAGGCTGCAAAAATTTATTGGGCCTTCACATACATGAAATCTGAACGTGCCTATCTCTATGTGGACTCTATTCTGCATCAAACTAAAGAACTTGGTTCTCTACCTTTCTCCACTTGGGGTGACTTTTGAACCAAGTTTGTATGCCACTTTTGTCCCCTCAACGAGTGCCACCGAGCAGTGACACAACTTGAGTCATCCTCTTACCACCAGGCGTGTTGATCCATGGACGATTATATCGATGAGTTTAAGGATTTGGTGGACATGGCAGGATATGGGAGTGGGCTACCAGTGGTGGTGAAGTTCCAACAGGGCCTCAATTGAGAAATTCAGGACCAGATTGCACAGATGTTGGAAGAATGCCCAGCAGATGATGATATCTATGCTTGGTATGAAGCTGCTTCACTCTGTGACAAGAACTGACTCACAAATGCGGCATTTAATGCTGCATTCCATGCTCCAACTACCACTCATGCACCCTACACCTTCAATCGAACCCTTCCCCACCTTAACCCCATTCCTGTTCATCAGACTCCCACACCAGCCGTCAATGTCCCAGTACCAATGGATGTTGATGCAGCCCGCAGCCATGCACATAGGTTGGATCTCTGCTACCGCTGTGGGGAAACTGGGCACAGGGCTGGAGCATGTCCCCATCATCAGGATATCTGCATGCTCACTCCCAAGGGGTGAGATGAGCTCCTCCAAGACTTGTTGGCACTTGTAGATGTCGAGGAAGCAAAGGAGCAGGTTGCAGAGGAGATCAAGTCAGAAGTTGTAGAGGAGCAGGATTTTTCTATTTGCAGTGAGTGAATTGTATGCCCTCACTGCTTGTCCATAACCACTTTGAAGTCTTGTCAGTTGAATCCCCAGAGAATGAATCCATTTCTGTGACTGTTCCCCTCTCTGACCCTTCGAAGTTGGCTGAAGACATACCTGCTCTTCCCATCTCTCCCTCTGCTCCACACCCCAAAATTAAATCATGGGAGCATAAACTACCATGCAAATATATTGTTGCATCCACTCCCTCTACACATTCCTTGAACCTACCAATCGAACTGCAGATGACCGACACTGGACAGATACTCGGTGTCTCTGCGCTCCTGGACTCTGGTGTGACCGGTCTTTTCATCGATGTCCATCCCACTGTCGTACCTGTTCACAGAAGCCAGGCAGGAACATTGTGGACAGAAGGCCGCAATACAATGTACTCAGAAGTGTCCTGCAGGACCCCTGCCTATACCTGAAGTGGAGTTGGAAGGGGTTCCTGATCTGATGCCAGACTCGGATGATGAGGAGGAGGAGCCAGAGGAAGTAGAGGAAGGTGATCGGATCTTCTACACTGCGATTCATCCATCGCACAAGGTGTGTGCTACATCAAACATATCCCAATGCCTCGCTGAGGCCTTCCACAAAAACAATGCGGCTAAATCCTCTGCTAATTCCTTGCTCCCTCATCTCCGTGAGTTTGGAGACATGTTCTCCAAGGAATTGTTCAACTCTCTCCCTGCACGCAAACCATGGGATCATGCAATTGAGCTCACCCTGGGTGCAACCCCTTCATCCTGCAAGGTCTATCCTCTCTCCCCTGAAGAACAACGACAGCTTGACCAGTTCATCGACGAGCACCTGGCCTCTGGATGTATTCAACCATCGAAGTCACCCATGGCCTCTCCCTTTTTCTTTGTCAAGAAGAAGGATGGCTCACTTCGACCAGTTAAAGACTACAGAAGGCTCAATGACATCATGGTCAAAAATTGCTACCCATTACCTCTCATCTCCGAACTTGAGAACCAGCTCTATGGAGCCCAATACTTCACCAAGCTCGACATCCATTGGGGCTACAATAATGTGAGGATAAAGGAGGGAGATGAGTGGAAGGCAGCCTTTCGTACCAACTGTGGTCTTTTCGAACCACTTGTCATGTTCTTTGGCCTTACTAATAGTCCTGCCACCTTTCAGACCATGATGAACAACATTTTCCATGACCTCATCCTAGAAGGTGTTGTCTGCATCTATCTTGATGACATCCTCATCTTCACTCACACGGTTGAAGAGCACTGTTGCATCACGCACCTCATCCTAGAACAGCTTCAACAGTACAAACTCTACCTTCATCAGGACAAGTGCGAGTTTGAGAAGACCAAGATCGAGTACCTCAGCCTGATTATCTTGGAGGGTCAGGTGGAGATGGATCCTATCAAGGTGAATGGGGTCACAGCTTGGCCAATGCCCACAAACAAGAAAGAGGTGCAGTCTTTTCTGGGCTTCATCAATTTCTATTGGTGTTTTATCAAGGATTTCTCATGTCATGCACAACCACTGTTTGACTTGACAGGAAAGGAGGCATGGAGGTGGGATAATACACAACAGGAGGCATTTGAAAAGCTTAAGGAGATGGTCACTTCCGCTCCCATTCTTACCTTTGCTGACAATTCGCGTCCTTTTTGTGTAGAAGCTGACAGTTCTGACTTTGTGACAGGTGCCGTGTTGTCTCAGCAGTCTCCAGAGGACCAGAAGTGGCATCCTGTTGTGTTCTACTCCAAAAGCCTTAGTGCTGTAGAGTAAAATTACGAGATCCATGACAAGGAGATGTTGGCGATAATGTGTGCACTTGAGGAGTGGCGACACTTCCTCAAGGGTGCCCAACACAAGGTGGAAATTTGGACAGATCACAAGAATCTCGAGTACTTTATGATGGCCAAGAAATTGAACTGTCATCAAGCTTGTTGGTCCCTGTATCTATCCAGATTCAACTTCTCCTTGCACCACCGTCTGGGTCGCAGCATGGGGAAGACTGATGCCCTCTCCCGACGTGCAGACCATGGGGATGGCAGCGATGACAACCAAAACATTGTGTTGTTGCAGCCAGACCTGTTCACCATTTGGGCACTGGAAGGCATCGCACCCCAGGGCGAAGAGTGGAACTTCCTACATGACATTCGTCATGCAAACTGTAGCGGTTTACATGAGGATGTTGTTGCCTGAGCTGTTAAAGAACTGAGGAAGGGATCCACCCTTTTCTTGCATGTGGCAGAGTGGGCTGAAAAAGAGGACTTGTTGTATTTCAGGGATTGCATCTACATCCCCAATGACCCAGACCTTCACTGGTGCATTATATCCCAACACCATGACTCACAGATTGCTGGTCATCCTGGATGCTGGAAGACCTTGGAGCTCACCTCACGGAATTATTGGTGGCCACAAATGTCATGGCTCATTGATCAGTATTGTCACACTTGTGACCTTTGCTTACGCACCAAGATTCCTTGTCACAAACCCATTGGCGAGCTACACCCTCTTCCTGTTCTAGAGAGTCATTGGGATGTTGTCAGTGTCAACTTTGTGGTGGAGTTGCCAGAGTCGAATGGGTTTGATGCGGTGATGTGCAC
Organism: Tricholoma matsutake; assembly: GCA_026075535.2. NCBI lineage: Eukaryota > Fungi > Basidiomycota > Agaricomycetes > Agaricales > Tricholomataceae > Tricholoma > Tricholoma matsutake. Next base: position 4,949,187 of record AP026543.1, on the reverse strand, counting down.
AGTTGATTCAGTGGGAAAACATGCTCACTTTATTCCCACTCACACCACTGTCAGTGCCCTGGGTGCCACCTGACTCTACCTCCACCATGTGTGAAAATTACATGGACTTCCTGGTGCTTTCCTCTCTGATCGTGGCCCTCAGTTCATGGCAGAGTTCACTCGTGAGCTGTACCAACTCCTGGGAATCAAATTCCTTGCTTCAACCGCTTATCACCCACAAACCGACAGCCAGACTGACCGAGTCAACCAGGAACTGGAGCAGTACATCCGCATCTTTGTCAATGAATGCCAGGACAATTGGAACAATCTTCTCCCCTTGGCTGAGTTTGGATACAACAACCATGTCCATGCTTCCACTCAGCAGACCCCTTTCCTCTTAGACACTGGACGACATCCATGCATGGGATTTGAACCTCGCCAAACTCCTTCACACATTGAGACAGTGAATGAGTTCATAGAACACATGCAGGATAGCTTGGAGGAGGCAAAGGCAGCCTTAGCAAAGGCAAAGGACAACATGGCATGCTTTTACAACCAACACCATTCTCCAACCCCTCAGTACAAGGTTGGTGATCAAGTTTATCTTGATTCCAGTGACATCTCCACTACGTGTCCATCCAAGAAACTTGCTTATCGCTTCCTGGAACCGCCTATCGTCTACGCCTCCCAGCCTCCATGTCCAGACTCCACCCAGTCTTCCATGTCGTCAAACTCCTTCCAGCTCCCCCAGATCCATTCCCAGGATGCCATTCACACCCACCACCACCACCTACAGTGATCGAGGGAGAACCCCAATACAAAGTCGAGTCAATCTTGGACAGCTGGTTGCATTGAGGAAAACTCCAGTATTTGGTGCATTGGAAGGGTTATGGGTATGAGGAGAACTCATGGGTTGAAGAGTCTGACGTGAATGCCCCTCGGTTAGTCAAGGAATTCCACCGACGGCACACTGCTGCACCGCGTTGCATTCAAGTCACAGACTTTGGTCATATGCGATTTTGAATGCATTGGGGTGATGCATCTTAGAGAGGGGGTGATGTAAGGGGACTACAAGGGTGCCCTGTGTGTTTCTAACTTTCTCCTATTTTTTATGTTTGTTCTATATTTTTCCTCACTTCATTTCCTTCTATTCTTCATTTTCTACGATTTTTCTGGATCTTATTACTAATTTCCCTTTCTATCATGTTTGTGCATGTTGACAGTTTTATATTTAGAGGCAGAGTACCCCTTCCGACATCTACCCCTTGGTATGATGTCATTTGGTGGCCTTGATCTGCCTATCTCCACCTTTTCTATTTTTAGGTTATTATTCAATTTTTGTCATCTTCACATATACTGGGCATCAGCAAAGGGATCCTTAGAGTTTTCTCTTCAGATTTCCCTTTGCTAGGTGCATCCCCAATCCCTGTAATATGTAGTATAATTTTAACTTTGGATTTCCCTTTGCTAGAGGCTGAGGTTGCCCTTATAGTGGCAGTGTAGAAAGTGAATCCTAGAATACACAAGATAAACTCAGTCTTGGTATAAGCAGCTTGTATTACACTAACAGTACCTAGAATACACAAGATAAACTATAGGTATAGTAAGTAATTGATCAAATGATAACTGTAGCATAAATACTCACCTCAGTCTTGGTATAAGTGACTGAGGTGTCTAAACTACTGTGTATGATATATATATGTATCTAATGAGATAAAGGGGGCATTCACAAAGATATCCATCAGGCATGCACATCAAAGGGATGCACTAAATATAGTATGCATGCTATATGTGCTGAGATGGCTACATCAAAAGATACGGTGTTGTACTCACAGTGTGATTCTCAACACTCCTCCTCACATGGAATTGTATTATCAAAGACCCAGGGAATTTCAGAGGTATGTGAATTGTTTGACGTCTAGGGCCTTCATGAACATGTCTGCAACATTTTCATGAGTATTGACATAGGTCAGATGAAGTTCATTTGATTGGACACATTCACAAAGGAAATGATATTTGATGTCGATGTGTTTAACACAAGAGTGAAGGAGAGGGTCCTTGGACAGGGTCTTGGTAGCAGAGTTGTCACAATAGATAGTCATTGGGGATGATTATCAGTAGTTAATGGAGTCAAGTAGTGCATGTAGCCAAATACACTCCTTGGTGGTTTCAAAAGCGGCAACGTACTCCACCTCACATGAATATGTGGCAACAACTTTCTGTTTGCATGCAGTCCAGGAAACCACACCTGAGCTGAGCGAGCACATGTATCCCCCAACACTATGACATGTGGTGAGACAATTGGCCCAATCAGAATCACTGAAGACATGGAGGATGAGAGGATGATCACTGCTGAGGTAAAGTTTGAGGTCCCTTGTCCCTTTTAAGTAGCATACCAATCTGATAGTGGCCGCCCAGTGATCAAAAGAGTAACAGTCAAGGTATTGCAATAACTGTTGGACTGCATAGGCAATGTCAGGGCATGTAGATATGGCCAAATATAGCAAGCAGCCAACAAGAGATTGATAGGGGAGTTTGCTGAGTTGTAGCTGGTCATCAGAGGATAGGGATTGCCTGACAGCCTGTCAGTGCGACAGAGTTTGGATCCAGGCTCCAGGGGAGCTGATACTGGGTGAGCATCCTTTTGACTGAACTGTTAAATAATTTTGTCGATGAGTGCTGTTTGCAAAAGGGCAACTGTCTCAGGGAATAGCAATACCAACAATAAAATGTGCTGTACCCAGGTTGGAAATAGTTCATACTTTCTGCATTTGATTCTTAAAGTGTTTGTTCTCAGCTGGTGAGTCTGTGATAAAAAGATAGTCATCAACATGAACAGCTGTAATAATAATCCCAGAATCAGTCTTGTGGTAGTATATGCAGGATTCACATGATAGATGAGTAAAACCCCAGTCAATCATCTGGGCATTCAATGTCTGATTCCATATGCATCCACTCTGCTTCATACCATATAACCCATGTTGAAGCCAATCCATTTTCCCAGGTTCTTCAAAACTGGCAGGTTGTTTCATATATTGTACTTTGTCATCTGGTAGTAGCCCATAAAGAAAAGCAGTCTTCACATCAATCTGCTGTGCATCCCAACTTAGGGAAGCAGTAAGATGTAAGAGAATATGCCAAGATTCCATGCATGCAGTTGGTGAGGTTGTTTTAGTATAGTCTTTGCCATAAATCTGTTCAAAACCTTTGAAGATGCATCCAACTGCTTTCCCAATCTCGTCCCACTTAATATGGAAGACAGGTTTCCCCTTTTGGATACACATTCCCTGAGGTACATCATTCCAAGGAATGAGCTTATAGATGCCCATGTCTTTGAATGACTTGAGTTCTTCGAGATATCCCTCTTTCCACTTCTCAGCATCAACCATTCCTCTTGCTTCCTCCCATGTTTTCAGTTCATCCTCAAATTGAAGGGACTCCAGATCAAAATCAGTCATCTCTGAGATCAGGGCCTGAAGCTGATGTGCCTGATTACTGAGATTGAGGTTATTAAAAGATTGCCAAAGTTCTTCAATGACATCATGATCACAATCGAGCATCACATCTAGTGTCAGGTTAAGGTTGGTATGCGTGCGGCTACAGTGGCAGCCCTACATTTCTGCCATGTGTCCTTGACATGGATGGCACTTTTGTATGATTCACAAACAGCATTATCAGTTCTGGTGACAACTAGTTGGCCATTAGAGTTCTTTTCAGTGGGGATGGGTATATGAGTGGAATGTCATGGTTGTGCAGGTACACGGGTGTTCATCAATGTTAGAAGGTATTTCATCACATTGGTTAGGGGTGTGGAATGATTCATCATCATCACTATCATCCCTGAGTACAGGTGTGAAAACTATCTGTCCATTGCCAGGCTCTGCTGGGGTGTTTCTGTGTCCAAGGTGGATAGAGTAGGCGGTGAGTGACCATCATGGATTTTGAGGAATTCAACATGGTAGGAGCTATGTACTTTCCTAGTGGCACAGTTATAACAACATTAAGATTTCAACTTAGGGTCATAGCTGATTAACATGCATTTGATAGATAGTGCTTAAAAGTCCAGTCCAACAGACCGAAAAAAGACTGGGAACTGAACCAGACCTTAATTGATGTAACCAGACTTTTGGTCCTGGTTTGACCACTTCTTGAAGCAGTCTGGTTGTAAGCCTGGTGACTTACATAATCTCATTGACACTTGTTTGTACACAGACTTTTTCTTGGACCTTATATACTATCGCATATAGTCCATTCCCCATTCTTCCTTTTTCCCCTTTGCTGATCATACTTGCTTTTTGTAATTGTCTCTCAATCCTAATAACACATTGTTGTCTTGTTATTTCAGCATGATTAGCAGTGAGTTCCAGTATTACATCTTTTTCTATCTCTACCTAGTGTTTCCTATCCCAACTAAGGGATAGGCTTCCACTTTTTTTAAATTTAAACAATGACACATTGTTTGACATGCTGATAATACTCTCCATAACAATGACAGCATCACACTGTCTCGAAAACCATCATACGCTATCCCCCTTACTATGCGTAGTAGGGCGAGGAATGGCTTTTTGCCTAACACTGAAACCACTGCATCTGATTCTCAACCAGCGTCCACCTCTGTTGTGACAAACAATGTGCCTAGCTTACATGCACCGCCTGCCGCCTCCATTGTAACAAATGATGCACATACAACTGCCCCCAATCTGCTTCCATGGCCTAAACATAGATGGTCATCCTCATCCTCCTCTGACAAATATTGAATTATTCCTCTCATCACAAACATGTCTGTAACACCGTCGATTGCCATGCTGAGCCTGAACAATGGTAAACGACTGATGATCTCCACAGGAACAATGACTCTGGAAATGCTGCACAGATTTGAGCATCATGCTCAAGGATATCTTCTGAATAAGGATGGGCTCATCACAAAGAATTTCGTGGATCACATTGTTTACTCATTTGAAGATCTGCTTTTCTCCAACTGGTACCAATCACAGCAAGACATTTTGTCCATGCTAACCTTCATGGAATTCATGATGAAAGTGTGAGACCGGCGGTTGCCTAAATGTTGGCAACAGGAATTAGCCTGCAAAGTATGCTCCACCAAGCAGAACAAGACCACCTTCTCTGATTTCATTGATGCCTTGCACTGGGACAACCTTCTTCTCAAAGGGTCACAATTCCACCTCTCTCCTGCACAATTGTGCACTCAAATTGAGTCAAACATCTCCCCGGAGCTTGCAGCCACTTTCAATCATTGGAAGGACAACCACAATTCTTCTGACAATGAACCCAAGCCAGTGGTTAATGCTGCTGTTGACCCTGCTGCTGTGGTGGCCACTGCAGTTGCGAAGGCAGCATTGGATGCTCAGAAAGCAGAGAAAAAACTTCAAATCTTCACTGACACATTGATCAAGTTCAATCAAAAGCTAATTGAAGACAGTATGATTGCAGGCGGTACTGGGTGTAGTAAATCGAAGTTACAGCTGTAATCTATCACAGTATTGTTACAGGCATCTATGATGATGTTATTGTGCAAGAGGAATGGCAGTCCTAGAATTACAGGGTGACAGAGCTTTGGTGCCATGAGAGCGCGAACAGTTCAAGCGGAATATAAGTTATTTCAGTCATGCAATTTGAGCTTTACCCAATGGATAAGCGAGACATCTGAAGAGCTGGATGATTTGTTGAAGAATGCACCTGAGATGGGGAAAGGACAAGGAAGCAAGCAAGTATGCAGTTGTAGATGAGACACCAGGTTTTCTTCTATTAGAACTATGGGGGAGTCATGGTCAATCAATGTGGAAATTTCAATACAAGCAAAAGTAGAAGATTTGAGATTATCAATAGCACAATTCCACACAAGGTGGAGGCTGAAGAATGGGACATGTGTGCTTACCAAGTTATTTGAGTCCCTAGAGAGGTCGCTATCACCACCCCCAAGGATTGAACTCTTGTTGGGCAGATACACAGAAGCAATAGGGTAATTTGACATGTCAAGGATGCTCGTGACAGGGAGAGCAGGTGGAGCGGTTGCGGGTTGAGGTGGAGCAGGGGTGTAAATGCTATTCGATGAAGGAACATTGACAGCATTAATGGATGAGGTTGCTTCGTCTCTTGGAATTGGTAATGTAGGCAATCTCATGCACTTTCTGGCTTCATTTATGCTTGCCATCAAATGCTCAACATATCCCTCACCATTCAGGAATTTGCAAGGATGCCCATCAGGCATGTAAAATCCTCAGCATTTTTTACAGCCATTGTAGGTTTCAAGGTATTTTCTTTTGCAGTCTGTTAACTTTGGTGGGCATGAAATTGACAACAAGGAAAAGTCCATGTACAAACAAGTGTCAATGAGATTATGTAAGTCACCAGGCTTACACCCTCCCACTCTTAGAAAAATGTATCAGTTAGTGTAGTTAGAAATCAACCCAACATCAACCAGTAACAGCAGGTGCATTAAAAAACCCAGTGGGAAAAAGCTACCATGTTCCCTCTGCCTTATCAGCCTTCCAACAGTCCAACACTTCACAATTAGTGAGTTCCCATTGACGCAGCCAAAGGTCATCACTTTCAGAGTAACCTGACCATCTTGGAATCTGCGGCCTCGTTTTCATTCATTGATGATCCTCTCGATGTGGTATTCTTCCAGGCCATTCTCAGTCAATACAGGGCCTGGCCAGTCTAGCTCACGGGAGGGAAAAAGGTCAGCGTTGTTCTCGATGTGTCACTTTAGCAGGGCAGCATGGTATTTGGGGAATACAGTCAGAGAGTTTGGTAGGTGGAGAGTGTAGGATGACATTTCAGGGAATGCCCTAGTCACTGAGAAGGGACCATCATAGCATGGAAAAAATTTAGCCACTCTGGATTTGTCTCCAGCCTTAAACTCTCTCCAGTGATTAGTGTTTAAAGGTCCAGTCCAGTCTGGTTTTTGACTTCCAAAAGGGGCAACCAGCAACCGCAACTGGTCTAGGACCAACACAGATTGTTAAGGGCGAAGCCTCAACCACTCGATCTAGTCGATGTCATTTGACGAGGTGCTTCCTCGACAAGTCGTTCGGCACTAGTCTTACTCGGAGCATCCGACGTAAGAGAGATAGTGCACTCTAGCAGGCCTTCTGCATAGAGTTGTTCAGGTTCATGCACTAAGGGGCTTCCTTAGTGGTTTTGAGTAAGTTCGCAAGTTCACAAGTTAAGGCTGTAGATTGCCTAGATCTAAACTAAGGACATCCCTACTACAAGTTGCAGTACTTATACTAGAAGGGAGGTCCTTATCGTCCAATCGGAAAGGTAGATGTGTATCAAGTAATAATAGAAACAATAGGCCTCATGCCTTGTATGAGGCGTCCGATGTCACAGAGTGCTGTGGCGCAGCATGTCAGGAAACAATAAGAGATAAGCCTCATGCCTAGCATGAGGTGTCCGATGTCAAGGATCCGATGTCAAGGACATGCTGCGGCGCAGCATGTCGATCATGAGAGTCTGACATCACGGACCTCATGTCAAGGGGCTGTTGTATCACAGCATGTGTGGGAGTGGGTTCGGGTGCATGGAGTCACCATGTGTCAAGGGTGCCTTCCATGGGAAGGGGATCGAATGCATGCAGTCGGCATGCGTCATGTGTGTGTCTGATGTCAAGGACATGCCCTAGGCATGAATCAAGGGGTGCCTCCTGTCTGGAGGGGATCGTCGGGTGCGTCGGGTTCCATGAGTTACAAGGAAAATTGTAACATTACCCCCTCGCTATGGTCAAAAGTTCCACACTTCGACCTAAATCTTTGTCTCTCCTTTGTGGTCTGATCGTGTGTGGTCTGGATATGTGGGTGGGTCGGGGTCAAGGGGTACAATGGAGGAATAATTCACGTCCGAACTTGGACCATGATCGGGTTCTTTGGGTTCACGCTGCCCTAGGTAGCAGTGTCAAGGAGTCGGTAATATCGTTGAAAGGGGGGGGTTGCAGGATGGCAAATTCAACATCTGTAATCGGGGGTTCGGGTTCTGTTCGGAAGATGGTGTAGAGGCAGAATGTGAAGGTTAGGGCTGCTGCTGCAGCCAGGGTTGTGCCAATGACGATGGCGAGGATCGTAATCCCTGTGAGCATGGATCTGTCTTGTCATGCCATTGTCTTGAGCTCTGCCTTTTAAATCCTTCCATATGGCTCCCCTGTCATGTTTCCCATCGCATCATCATCAAAATCATTGTATCCGGAGTTTAAAGAAGAGCCACTGTCTGTGTTTGGCTTCTCTTTGATCGGTCTCTCGATCTTTCCGAGGTTTCTCCAGGCAGTTCATCCTATAGTGTCCGGGGCCTCGCTGTTTGCAATACTTGCAAACATATCATTGGCAAATCAGGCCGAAGTGGCCTATCTGTTGGCAGATGAAACATCTAGCATGTCTCATGTGTGGGGGAGACCAAGGTGGTTGGGTGGTCTTCAGTTCGGGTTCAGGGGTGGTCAGATCAATTATTTCGGGTGCCCTAGGCACAATCTTCGGGTTCTTTGTAGAACAGGAGGAGCCTCCAGAGGGAGCTCATTGTTCGTCTCTGTCGCTCTGCTCGCTGAATGGCGAGAGCGAGGTTGGTGGTCATCTGTGTCGACCTAAAGGGGTGTGAGGTCTCTCCTCAGCTGTTCTCGGTCTGTCTGACCATGGTGCAATCAGTTCCTGGATTGCTTGCTTGATCCCTAGGGCATCTGCATCGTTCATTGCTTCTTCTAGATTTTGTTCCATCTGTTCGATAGTGCTCGCATAGTAGAAGCACATCCTGGCTAGATGGTATTTCAGTGGATCATGGGCAAGGTGAACGCGAAGGGCGTCAGCGTTCAATCAGTTTCGTAGGTATTCTCAGGTGAATTGTCGTTCGGGAGGCATATTGGGGAGTGTCATTATGGGAAGAAGGAGGGGGTTTTTGGGTTTCCATCAGAGGTGGTACCTCTTCTTATATGCTGTCAGGATCTCGGGGGCATTCTTCAGGTTCGATTCGGGTTCCCATGTGTTTTCGGATGTCGGGTAGTCAACCCATTTCACAAGGTAACAGCATGTCTTGCCATGCTTCTTGTGTGCGATGATCGCTTCCACCTCATATTCATTTTCTTCTTCCACGAGGTCGGGTGGTGGAGTCAGGAAGTTCCATCCATGAGTGTCATTCTCGTGGTATCGCGTGAGTAAGGCCACATGGAATACTGGGTGGATCTTCCATCTCGGCAGCAGTTTCAGTCGGTATGTCATTCTGGACAGGGCGTCTTCAATCAAGAAGGGCCCTTCTCGTTTTGGCACCAATTTTCTCGTTGGGTAGCCCATCTTCAGGTTCTTGGAGTCAAGCCATACTTGTTCTCCAACCTTGAACAGTTCGTATCGCCCTTTCATTTGGGCAGCCATAGCCTGTCTGGCTAGTTCGTGTGCGGCAAGAGCTTCCCTTCTCGCAGCGAGAAGTTCCTGGATTCTCTGTTTGGCAGCTGGCACGTTTGTTTTTTTGTAAGGGGTGGGGATAGCGTGTGGCAGATATCCCATCATCAAGTAAAACAGCGAATGTTTTACTGCGGTGTGCATCTTCGGGTTTGTTCGAACAGAACATGCAGAGGTAAACCTCTAGCTCTTGGTTTACTCGCTCCATTTCTCCATCGGTCTGGGGGTGATAGGCAGTGCTCATGGATAGCTTAATCCTGAGCAGTCGTCCGAGTTCTCGGAAGAGTTTGGACGCAAATTGAGGGTCTCTGTCTGAGATGATTCTTCCGGGGAGTCCAAATCTGGTGTACACATGGCACAGGTAAAGGTCTGCGGCGCCAAGTGCATTGATCGTCTTCGCGCAAGGGATAAAAATTACCCCCTTCATAAGACCATGGTCTACCACGACCATGATTGAGTCAAATCCATTTATCATGGGCAAGTCCATGATAAAATCTGTCGTTACCAGCTCGAATGGTCTGCTGGCATCGGATGATATCGGTGTCGGCGGTGGGGTTGTTGGGTGTGTATTCACTTTCATTTGCTGGCACTTTGCGCAGCCTTCGACGTACTTCTTGATGAAGTTGGCCATTCCTGGCCACCAGTAGTCTCGTCGGATCAGTTCGATTGTCTGCCATTGTCCAGGGTGTCCTGTCATGATGCTATCATGGTATTTTTGTATGATCGCTTGGCGGAGGGTTTCGTCCTGTGGCACGTAGCATCTGTCTTTGAAAAAGAGCAGGCCATCTTCGAATTTCCAGTCCTCCAATGCAGACTTGATTGGGGGAGCTCCGTTGTTTTTCAGGGCTCGTAAAGCATCATTTATGAGGTTGTCCTTCATTATTGCTGAGACCAGGGCTCCCTGGAGCTCAGTGTCGATCATTTTGATGAACAGTTCATCAGCGAGGATGGTCTTGTCCTTGTTATTGGTGTCTTCTTTGGCTATGTGATCTGCTCTCCTCAATAGGGCATCAGATTGTACCATTTGTGATCTGGGTACGTGTTGTAGCTTCAGGTCAAATTGTGACAGGTAGATGGCCCATCTAGCCTGTCGTCGGTTCAGTTTCTGTGGCTGACGGATGTACATCAGGTTCTTGTGATCAGACAATACCGTCACAGGGAACGGCATCCCCTGCAGGTAGTGTCTCCATGTTTCTAGTGCTCAGATCACTCCCAGTATATCTCGTAATTTCTTTCGGCTTCGTTGAAAGAATGCGAGATGTATCCGCATGGGTGCCAGTCTCCGTTGGCATCCTGTTGTCTGAGTACTGCGCCTGTCACGAATTTTGAGGCATCAGATTCTACCACAAATGGTTTCATTGCATCTGCCATCAGCAGTACTGGGGTTTCGTTGAATTTCCTCTTTAGCGCATCGAACAACTGCTGACAGTCATTTGTCCATTCAAATTTCTGGTTCTTCTTCGTCAAGTCGTTCAGTGGTCTGGCCAGATCCGCAAAGTGTCCGATGAATCATTGATAGAAGTTTCCAAATCCTAGGAAGGATCTTACATCCTTCACTGTCTTTGGCGTGGGCCAGTCCTTGATCCCAGCCAGTTTCGTGTTGTCCATTGCAAGTTCATTGGGTCTGACGATCATGCCCAAGAACTCGACTTCCTGTACATTGAATTTGCACTTCTCTACTTTCAGGTAGAGATCGCATTGTCGTAGTCGTTCGAGGACCCTTTCGGTCCTTATCTGGTGTTCTTCTTCCATCTTCGAGAAGATCAGGATGTCGTCCATATAGATGACGAGCCATCCTTCATCTAGCATATCTCGGAAGAGATCGTTCATCATGGCCTGGAATGTTGCCGGTGAGTTGCACAGCCCAAAGAACATCACCATTGGCTTGAATAGCCCCTGGTTAGTCTTGAACACTGCCTTCCACTCGTCTCCTTTCTTTATCTGTATGTTATGATATCCCCATCGAATATCAAGTTTTGTGAAAAATCTTGCTCCCTTCAGCTTGTCCAAGAGGTCTCCGATCAGTGGCAGGGGGTAGTTGTTCTGGATCGTTCCTTTGTTCAGATAGCGATAGTCTTGGCAAGGTCATAGAGCGTCGGAGTCCTTCTTCGACATGAAGAAGAACGGGGATGCCATGGGTGATTTCGACGGTTGGATGTATCCTTTCTCCAGGTTTTCATCTAGAAACTCATTGAGTTTCTCTTGTTCTTTTGGCGTCAATGGGTAGACTTTGCAATCCTTTGGTACAAAGCCTTCCTTCAGGTCGATCGCGTGATCCCATGGTCTTGATTCCGGGAATCGTTTGGATGCAGCTTTCTCGAATACCTGTCTGTACTTCTGGTATTCCGGTGGCAGTAAATCGTCCAGGGTCCATTGGCTAGTCTCCTTTCCCTCCTCTTGCTCGTGTGCTAGTTGTTGGGATATGGATGTCTTTGCTCTGATCCATATGTCTGAGTTGAGTAGGTACCATGGGGAGCCCTTGCCTTTCGTGAGCCTGCTGATTGTGTTCATTTTTTGGATGTATCTGTGTGTTGGTTCTCGATGTTCCTCTGTCAGGGGCAGTTCTATGGCTGGTCCAAATAGGCCGATGACTGGTTCGCCTCATGTGTATGCAATCAGTATTGAGTCGTCCTCAATTACATCTCGTTTGGGGGTTGGTTCCATCGCTCGTATTTCCATGCCGGTATCTGCCAGTAGTTCTTCATCGGGTACCTCTTCAACCTTTACCTGAGGGGGGGTCTCCCTGGGCATAGGTATTTCAGCATTGATGGTACCGCGATCTGGAGTCCTATAATCATGGGTCGGGGTAGTCTGTTGTTGAGGGTAGTTTATCCTGTTTCGTAGTGTCGTTTTCATGTTCCTTTTGCCAGTGCTTCCCTCCCCTGTGGAGGTTAGCAATTCCTTCATCCTTTGCATGATTCATTGTGCCCTGTCGCATTCCTTGTCTTTGCCCTTTTCCAGTTGTTTCTTCTTCTGGTTTTCTCGGGTCTTGGCGACAGCACGTCATGCTGCTTCAAGGCCTCTGGCTTGTTTAGGGGTGTTGCTGCTCCTGGTCTTTGCGACAGCTATCTGGACGGAATTTAGTTCTTTTGCTTTCTTTTCTGAAAGCCTTTCTCTTGTTTTTGCCACAGCCAATCGGGCTTGGGCAAGGCTCCTTTCTTTTTCTTTGGCGAGCCTTTCTCTCATCTTTGCCACGGCTAGTCGTACTCGGGCAAGGTTTCTCTCCTTCTCTTCGGAGAGTCTTTTTCTTGTTTTTGCCATGGCCAATCTGGCTCGGGCAAGGCTCCTCTCTTTCTCTTCAGAGAGCCTCTGTCTTGTTTTGGCCACGATGTGTTGAATTTGTGCCAGTTTGTCATTGGGTGCCTCCCTTTCAGTGTCAACCCTGGGGAGCTTTAGGGTATTCGGGAGGGCCCGTTTGGCTTTTCTTGTCTTCTCCAAGATTTGTTTGATCTGAGCCCGTCATTCTTCATCTCGGAACTCAAGAGTTCCCTTCTTCCAGTCGATGATTGGGTTCACCTCCCACAGCCATGACAGGCCCAGGATTACTGATTCCTTGCCTAGTCCAGCGACTAGGTATTCCATTGGGGAGCTCCGTCCATTGATGTGGAGTTTCCCTTTCACGTATCTTGTGATCATTCCCTGTCTGTTCAGGGTTCCATCTACATTCGTGGCCCAGATGGTATAGCCTAAGGGATATGTCTTGATCCCTTCTCGTTCAACAAATTTCGAGTCAATAAAGACTCCTCCTGCTCCAGAGTCGAGGAGCGCATTCGTTGCGACGTCTTTCCCATTGTCTGACTCAGCTACCTGAATAGACAGGCACATAGATTGTCTATTCATGGTAGCTAAGAGTACAGACCCTAGGGAGACTACAGTGGTGACTGGCATCGTATCAGGCCACTGTTCTAAAAACCCGATTCCTCCAAGAGGTTAAGGGCTCGTTCTTTTTCTTCTTCATCAAGTTCATCCAGCATCGTGCGGATCTTCTGGTAGGTGTCCACCCCAGTCTTCTTCTGGGTGAAGCAGTTTTGGTAGGGAGGAGGCGCTGACCTCGTCTGAGTGGGGTTCTTTCCATCCCTGTGGTCGGATGATCGGTGTCCCGGTTGGTGACAGATGAAACACAATCCCTTTTGGAGGTGTTCCACGTGTTCTTGGTTTGTCAGTCGGTTGATGTCGAGAGAGGGCTGTCCTTTCTTCGTCATTTCTTTTGTCATCTGGTTTTGCCTGGTCTTCCCCAGGATTGCCATGGCCCATTTCCATTGGCCTTCGTATTTTGAAGCTGCCTTTATCCAGCCTTCAAGCATGTTGGGCACTGTCTCCATTGTGTGTACCCTCTTCAGTAATTTGGGATGCAGTCCGTCCATGAAGTACTCGATCATGGCTGCATCTTCTGTGATTCCTGTCCTGTCTTTCAGGATGCAGAAGTTCGCCACATATTCTTCAAGGTTCCCTGAACCTTGTTTGAGATTCTTAATCTCTGTCTTTGCCATTCTGGCATTGTCGATCAGTGAGAAGGCCTCTAGGACCTTCTGTCAGAAGTCTGCGTATTCACCGAGTCCCTCGGTCTGGTGTTGGTTGATGAATGCTTGCGCCCAGGCAGCTGCTGTCCCTCCATTCATGAAGGACAATGTGAAGATGATCCTCTTGTCGTTCATGTCATAGACCTGATCATTGATTCGCAAGTACAGGTCTATTTTCTGCAGGAACTTGGCAGTCTTGGTCCGCTCTCCTGAGAGGTCCATGGGTGATCAGATTCGAATGTCTTTCACGGACATCATTGGTGCAGTTGCGGGTTCGGACATCTCGTTATAGAGGTCGTTGGTTTTGTCTGTTAAGAAGCGGGTGGATGTTTTGGATGGGGGTGCATGCGGTTGTTCAAAGTCTTCGTCGGTGAGGAAGTCTCCTCGTTGTCTGTCGGTTGATCCATAGAACCAACACTGTGCTGGGGTTGAGTAACGGACTAGTCTTCCGTTGTATCGGTACCAAGATGAACCTGGCTGTGGTTCCACTTCTCTTGGTGGTCGGTCTGGGGTTTGTCTAGACCCGGGTCGCTGTGGTGTGTATCGAGATGTATTGCCTACACCTAGGTAGGTGGGCTAGCAGATAGTTTAGATCTTATGTTAAGGGCGAAGCCTCAACCACTCGATCTAGTCGATGTCGTTTGACAAGGTGCTTCCTCGACAAGTCGTTCGGCACTAGTCTTACTCGGAGCGTCTGACGTAAGAGAGATAGTGCACTCTAGCAGGCCTTCTGCATAGAGTCGTTCAGGTTCATGCACTAAGGGGCTTCCTTAGTGGTTTTGAGTAAGTTCGCAAGTTCACAAGTTAAGGCTGTAGATTGCCTAGATCTAAACTAAGGACATCCCTACTACAAGTTGCAGTACTTATACTAGAAGGGAGGTCCTTATTGTCCAATCAGAAAGGTAGATGCGTATCAAGTAATAATAGAAACAATAGGCCTCATGCCTTGTATGAGGCGTCCGACATCATGGAGTGCTGCGGCACAGCATGTCAGGAAACAATAAGAGATAAGCCTCATGCCTAGCATGAGGTGTCCGATGTCACAGATCCAATGTCAAGGATCCAATGTCAAGGACATGCTGCGGCACAGCATGTCAATCATGAGAGTCTGATGTCATGGACCTCATGTCAAGGGGCTGTCGTATCACAGCATGTGTGGGAGTGGGTTCGGGTGCATGGAGTCACCATGTGTCAAGGGTGCCTTCCACGGGAAGGGGATCGAATGCATGCAGTTGGCATGCATCATGTGTGTGTCTGATGTCAAGGACATGCCCTAGGCATGAATCAAGGGGTGCCTCCTGTCTGGAGGGGATCATCGGGTGCGTCGGGTTCCATGAGTTACAAGGAAAATTGTAACACAGATATTGGAGGACCGCAACTGGACCCTTTAGGACCAGTCCTAATTGGTCCATGGACCGAAAAAATACTGGTTTGGACCAGTCTTTTGTTGTAAAATTTATTGTGCCAAATAACCCATATGTATCTCAACAAATATGACCATTACTATATATTATATTCATGGATAGAAATTGTAATGCTCCATAGACCGATCTAACATTCAAGCAATTCCATCAAGATTTGACTGAGATATGGCCAAAACTGAAAGGACATGCATTCAAGTTGCAGTTTGTAGTTTGTAATTTGTAGTTTGTAGTTGCACTCATTTGGGCTATTATATGAATAAAATCCCATGGTACAGATGATTAGGTGTGTTGCTGCTACTTTTATGATGTCATATAGCTGTACAAAAAAATTATAGCTCAGGTAATAAGCAATGCAATCAAAGTTGTTCTGATACAACAAAATGCTCATACAAAAATGTTTTTGGTCATATCTCAACCAATTCTTTACCATTTTTGATAATCCAGGGACCTAAAATGAAGTAAATATTTGTGGGAGTAAGGTCCAACATACATTTTGATGAAAGACTGGTGGCAACCGGTTTTAACTGGTTTTTCATCAGTCCTACTATATTTTTCAAAATGAAAGACCAGCAACTGGACTGAAAAAGACCGGTGATAGGTTGTCTCCTTGGCTCAAAGGCCGATTCACCATTTTAACCACATTCTAATCACATTGGCTAACTCCTATGATGTCCCAGACCCAGCGCAACCCAGTCTATCAATCACGATATCATATTGACCACGTCAAAACATCACCAGCGACATCGATCATACCAAGAGACCACATTGCACAACTTTAGGACTACCTCAAAAGCCCCTAAGATCCCTCTAACTGACCATCGAACATCCCTGATCAAACTTTGAACAGCCACAACCATGATCGAACATTGTCGACCATCGTCGAACATTATCGATCGATATCAAGAGACTATGAGCAACATCAGGTGCCACATTTGTTATCTAAATGGTGAAAAACCATGCACCAGGAAGTATTCCAACTCATGCTCAAACCTGCTGATAGTAGGTCAGCCTTGTTCCAAGTCCTTATCGTGCACAGAACCCGCTGGATGAATTATTGCGAGACTTAGCGTGGTTTATATACAAAGGACAATCCCTTTTTAGTTCTATACCCTTTATTACTCTTTCATCATATGATATATATCTTTCTTGTTCAGATTCCAGTCTCCTTTTTGGCCTTGTGCCTTAACTCATATCTTTTGCCTCATGTTCTACACATGTTTCTCATTCCATTTTAGGAAGTTTCTTTAAAACATATAAAACTCTGTAGTATCTACTTAGAAATACAAGAAATCATCTTCACCTATCGTCTCATATACAGTTCTAAGCATCTGATCAATCTTCTAAAACAATCTAAGTCTCTACGAGTTTTCTCGATCAACGAGAAACCACTGCAATCATCGTGTCCTCAATCTTCCTTCAATCCTCTTGTTGTTAGCACTAGCCACCATTCCAATACTTCCTAGCCATTGGCTATAGTCTTCATATACTATCGACCTATCAAAAGGTCCTCGGAATTCATGCATCGACCATCGACGATAAACATTGTTTGCCATCGTTGATCATCCTCGATATCAATCAATACTCAATCGGACTGTGCCAAACACCTTCGTCTCCTATAGCACTACCTTCATGACTAGTACCAACTAGTTATCTTCCCATAGGTTGGACCACAAACATTCAGAACACATCGCACCCTTCCTCTGACTCATCGCAAATATCATTGATTGCCTCATCGGCTGTTTTGGTGGTTTTCCCAGGTTGAGTATCATCACTGGTCCATAAATAGACCACTGGTCCCATCCTAATCGGTCCAGTTCAGTTCAGTTTCAGTCTTTTTTTTGGTCCTACAGACTGGACCTTTAAACACTACCAGTGATGGAGCATCACGACTCACAAGCATTACTTTATCACCCATGAGGTAAGCATCCTCATGACCACATGTTTTGTTTGCAAAAAATGCCTGCATTACTTTGTGCTGAGCAAGGCATCTTTTGCTTCAGCAACATCGGTTTCTATTTTGGCAATGATATTTTGTGCAGCTACATCTTCTGGAGCATTGTCAGAAACCGATCCAGGTATCAATGAAGGGATGATCTGTGGGCTGCGGCCCATTCAGATTTGGAATCTGGAGAATCCTGTTGATCCATTTATTGAGTTCATCATGTTAAAGCGGATGATTGGCAGTGCTTGAACCAATCCCTTTTGGTTCTGTTCAACATGAAATTGGACACACTAATTCAGTGTCTTGTTTGTGTGTTCACTTGCACCATCCATTTGAGGGTGGTATGCAGTGGACATCTTTAGGTGTACACCAGTCAGTGTGTGCAATGCTTTCCAAAATTTAGACATGAACAATTTATCACAATCAGAGATCAATTCAAGCAGTAAACCATTTTTGCAGTACCATTCATTGAAGAAAATGAGTGCCAGCTTTTGTGCTGAGATGTCAGTTTGCATCAGGATCATGCAGATGTCAGAGCCAAGTCTGGACATCATTGTTAGAATGCAATTACCCCTTTTGTCTTCTGGGAGTGGTCCTATGAAGTCTAAGCATACTGAATCTCCTCATTTTTCTGGGATTGGTAAAGGGTGCAATGGTCCCTTTGCTTTCGATGTGCTGCGCTTGTTGCGCTGGCAGTCTGAGCATGTGGGGACATAGGTGTTTTCAAGGTCTCACCTCATATTAGGCCAATAGTAGCAGTGTCTGATATTCACATAAGATTTATCAGCCCCAAAGTGCAGAGAATCATGGGCAAGCTGAAAGAGGTCTTCACATAGATGACCATATCTAGGGAGTACTAGGCAGTCTCCTAAGTACCACAGTCCATTAACCATGTGTATGTCAGGCATGCTAACAGTGACGTCACTGAGCTTTTGGCAAAATTCATCATGTTTGTACCCTTCTCGGACATCATTCAGGAAAGACTTGTCAGTGCAGATTGTAAGGATTCCATTACAAGAGTTCAGTTTGTCTAGCCAACAGTCCCATTGTACTGGCAAGTTGTCGACATCAACATCTTTGGTCATTTCCTCTTTTGATTCAGCAGGGAGATGTGACAGAGCATCCATGACTGTATTATTCTCTCCATGGATGTAGTAGATGGACATGTCAAACTGTGATAGATGTTCCATCCATCATGCCTGTCATCGTGACAGATCTTTTTGTGTATTGAAATTTTCCAAAGTGCAGTGATCCATGTACACTATGAAGTGGGTCCCTAGCAAGTCGGACCGCCATTTCTTTAGCACTTGGACAATTGCTAGCATCTCTTTTTCATGTACTGGATAATTCTTTTGCACATCTTTCAATTGCATTGAGTCAAATGCCACTGGGCGAGCCATTTCCCAAGTTGGGCCCCAGCTCAGGACAGCACCAGTCCTCCAGTCACTTGCATCGCAAGTCACAAAATTTTTATTTTGACCAGGGGATGTGTGATCAATAACCGTAAGGCATTCATGACTCACAACCAGTGCCTTAATGGCCTCAAAAGCAGTTTGGTGTGTAGCAGACCAGGTGGGGAAATTTTTTTCACAGTCTTTCATTGTCAAAGGGGTGAGGACCATGGTGTGGTCTGCCAGGTGAGGGAGAAAAGCAGCGATATACTGAACCAGTCCTAAGAAACTGTGGACATCACTTGCAGATTTCAGAGTCAGCCAGTTCAAGATCTTGTCTACTTTGGAAGAGCACACTTTGATTCCTTGCTGGGAGATGCGGTGACCCAGGAAGATTAATTCGGTCAAATAAAATTTTGATTTTTTGGGTTGCAATACAGATGGGCTTCGTGCAAGGCAGTCATAATTTTTCCAATGTGTTCAGTGTGCTCCTCAAGAGAGTTTGACCAGATAATGATATCATCTAAGTAGATATGCACAGAAAGTGTCATAGGGCTGCTGTCACTTGCCATTGGTGTATGGGCAGCATGTTTTGCAGCCCTTGTGGCATCACAGTCCATTCATAAAGTCCAAGGGGAGTGGTAACTGCTGTTAGCTGAACTAAATACACTCTGTAAGATGCGACAACCTTGGGTTGATGCTCAATGTGAACATGTCATAGGGATCAACATCATAGCCACAATCCAGATTGGTGTGGAACAACTTGCAGCTGATTAGTCTTTGAAGGTCCAGTCAGGTTGCGGTCGCAGCCCCTTTTGGCTGCAACCACAACCATGACCAGTTGTCTTACTTACAAAATCTCACCAACCGTGACCGCAACTGTGGCCAACCAGTTGGAGACCGGTTGTTGTTGGCTTGCGACTGGTTGGAACCAGTCACAACTGTACATAGGTACATAATTTGTAAATAATAATAATATGTATTGATAAAACTAATAAGAAAATAACAAGACTGCTTGTGTTTGGAGCGAGAGAGGGGGGGAGATAGCTGTAGTCATGTAATGTCATCATCGTCGGGGTGTGGCTGCCTGTCATACCCCTGTTGTCGTTCCTCTCGGTCAGCACCCCCATCTCCTCCCACGAGCAGTGGGGTGGTGGTGCTGGAAACATAATAGAGACCCTCCATCTCGCGTTTGGAGCGAGGGAGGGGGGTGTCACCATAGAAAAAGACCAGAGACCCCTCTGTCTTGCATTTGGAGGAGGGGCGTCGCATCTAGGTGGGGTTGGTTAGCTGCAATGTGGCACAGAGGTGGGTGCGGCTGGGGGGCTTACCCGGCAGGTATCCCCCTGCTGGGGTCTCCCGGTGTCCCTCCCCATCCTCCTGACTGATCAGCACTCCTCACATCCCGTTTTGATGGGGAGGAGGGGGGTAGTGCATGGTTTGGTCAGCACAGATTGTAACAGCAGAATTTCAACCTAAAAACATAGAAAAATAGTTAGTAACTTAATTGAATACAAGAAAGAAAACTTACTGTAGGCCCAAACAACGTTATCGTCATTTGGGCCTGTGTTGTTTGCAGCCATTTGCAGCTCTTGCTGGTGTGGGTGTGGGTGTGGTGGTGGCAGGTGTTGACAGAGGTGGTTGAGGTGTGAGGGAGGGCAGCAGGAAGAGTGGCATCGATGGTGGTGAGAGGTGAGCTTGCAGTCACGACGGCACATACTGTCGTGTTGCCATTTACTTGCACAATACATGTGCAAATACTAGTATATACAATTGAACACTGTAACGCCAGGTTTAGTTTCGTTGTTAATGCTGACAATTACAACTCGCACTGGCAGCAGAGTAGGCAGGTGCGATAACGAGACATCATTACTGTATGCTAGATTTGAACAAGAGAACATAATACTACATGTAAAGGAATGAACAAAGTCAAATAGCCCATGCATCGTCTTCATCCCACATAGCGAGCTCTTTGTCAGCCAATAAAAGGCCCTCGCCATTGTCAACAATCTCCTCAATGACGTCGGAGTTGAGCTGCGCAAGATCGACGGTCAAACCTCGCCATGACCCCTTCATCAACTGAAGTTTCTCAAATAACTGTGGCCCAAGTCTTGCCCGACAATCTGTGGCCATGAGTTTGCTGCCTGAGAACACGTGTTCACATGGAACAGATGACGCTTGACTAGGTAGCATGTCGAGGGCGATCCAAGCAAGTGTTGGATATATCTTCACATGGTCCTTATAATACCAATCCATTGTATTTAGTGTTCTGATTGATTATTATGAGGCAAAGACACACCTGCCACCACTTAACAATGTCTATATCCCTTGTAATGTCAGCGGGAACATCATCGAGGTACTGATGCAACTCCAATTGCCACTCTTCATCGTTGCCTTGCAAAATGAGTCAGAGGCGGTGGCGATCGAATTCAGAAAGGAAGGAAGTGGCTGGGCGCTTGCGATCAGATGCTGATGGAGATGATGGTGGGGTATCAGGCATAGCATTCTGGGCTCATGGGCGAGTGGCCCAATACTCAGCCATCTGAGTATATATTTCTTAGTCAGTAGAGAGGAGCAGAGCAGTGAGAATTAACTTACAGCACTCTTCACAATCTTCTCCACCTCCTTATACCAATTCTTGGCATGTGGATTTCCTGCTGCAATCTCCTTTTCTTGCTCTTTCTCCCCTCCCCATGCAAGCTCAATGTAGTGTAACTTGAAGTAGGGGTGAAGGACTGTATAAGTGGATATTAGCTCCGAAAATTTATTATTGTGACAGATCACATACACAGCCCGAGAATGTAAGAAGGTTTCTCATCGAACTTGGAATAATACTTTGCTAGTTTCGCAAGCCCATCCCGAATCGCTGGATGATACAGTTTGTAGTGAGGGTCCACGAGTTTAGCCTCCCATACCATCTGAAGGTCCTTGAGTGCAGGTAGTGCGCGGTACAGGGTCGGTTGCTGGTCTGCAGAGAAGTGGTGTAGAACGCGATTGGAATCCTATCTGGGCTGTGAGATCACAGCGGATGGCAATAAACTAAGAACTCACTGTGAGGATTGTCTTGGCATCTAATACTTGCACCCAATCTGCATCAGTCAGGGTAAATGCCGACCAGAGAATCTTCTTGGAGATGCGTCCATCACATCACAACGTCATGATGTGGCCATACAGTTGGTCTGTGGAAGAAATGAAGAGGTTGATGGCCTAATAACTGATAAGGGCAATTCAGGGGAATTGACTCTAACGTAACTTACTGCCTTAAGCTTGTAAGCCCGATCCAGCATATTGAAAGCAGAACCCCATCGGACGTTGCTATGCAGGGGTATCTTGAGAGGCGTCGTGATGCCACATTTGATTTGGAGCTCGTGAAAGTATTGAATTTGTTGGCCCGAGGCCTGTATCTGTGCAAGTTGTCAGTTGATTTTTCTGGGATATATATATATGGTTTCATTTGCACACCTTAGTTGCTAATGTACGGATTGCTGCGATCACATCGAGATTGCCATTGAGTATGCGATTGTCAACAAGCGTCAGATCATACTCCCAAATGGCGTTGCTGGTTTTGACAGTGGCTATTTTTGTGATGTAGGACATGACATCGATCATTGCAAGGTTGACAACGTGTTCCAAGCATCTGTACCAGGTCAGTTTGCAAAGAACATGCACAGATCTCTGAGATGCACGGAAGCTGATTCTCAGCTGCAGGCCACTTCGGAAGCTGTCGCAGTGCATGCTGGGACTCAATTGTCTCACATAACGTTGTGTTTGATGAAGTGTTGTCTAATGTCACCATATACAGCTGAACCCAATCTGACTATCATATCTTTCATGTTACTGATAATGGCTCACCTTAGAATTGGAACGTGACATAATCCCTACGTGATCACAAAGACCCACAAAGTATCAACCGAGGTTATCACCACCATGTGTACCATGGATCAGATGGAAGCCCACAACTTTGGCTCGGAGGGTCCATTTACCTGTGTCAGGATCGACGTTGATCCAGTGGGCAGTCATGCCGAGGTAACCTTGCTTTGTATGATCTGCAGTCCAGCCATCAGCAGTCGTTGAGATTTTTCCTGGTGCATTCTGTATAGCAATCAGTCTAGTTTTGTGAGGTGAGTTTGGTGTATTACCTGGATCTCCTCTTTGAGCTCCTGAAGATGATTGACAAAGGTGTTGTGGATGTATAGGCTGACGTCATGGGCTGTTGGCAAATCAGCCTTATTTGTGTTTGGTCGCATCAAGACAAGACAATTCCAGAATCGTGCCTTGTTGGCAACCATCATGGCCTTTGTGAGAACATCAGAATGTTGCGCACGACATCAGACATTGATGGACCTGGTTGTCACAGGCGATGAACTTCGCAACTGCCTCCAATATTCCCTCCCTCATAAACTCAACCGCTTTCTCAAACTCCAGCTTCAACTGTGTTGAAACCTTCTCCTTCCCCTTCCCTTTCCCCTTCCTGGCGAGCACAACTGCTTCCGGGATACATTGATGGTTCACCTTCACTTTCATGGCTTTGCAGAGGTGCTCGTATTCCTCAAAATGGTTGCTTGCAATGTGCCCATGACACGTGGAGTTTCCACCCTTCAAGAAACACTGTCTAAGGGTTTGTTTGGGGTGCCTCTTTTCTGTGAGAGCCTTTTCTGTAACTGTTCTAGGGCACCAGGTGAACAAAATGAGGTTTTTTGTGTTGACTGGTTACTAACCTGCAAAGACTGCACCACCTGCCTGTCACCAGCTCGGGGCCCACCTTTGTCTTGAAGCTGACTTTGAGGGTCTGACTGAAGACGGTAAGGAGGTCACACGTGGAGTCTTTTTTTGAAGGACATTCGCTAGCAATTCCTTCGCCTTGATGCTCGTCAAGATCCTTGTGGGATATAGGTAAGCAAAACCATGTTGCGAGATTGGGTATGATAACTTACAGCCACTACTTCCTCCTCCTCTTCCTCAGCATTGTTAACTTCTTCAATCGGACTGTCCTCTTCCTCACCGGCCTCAACCACCTCAACCTCCTTCTCAACACCCCATTTCTTTTTTGGCTTTCGCTTTGACTTGGTCTTCCACATTGATGGGCTGGGTTGTTGCTCCTCCTCCGATGACCCTTCAGTGACCTCGGCCTTCTTACGTTTACTTCTCTGTGGTTCGTTGTCGTCGTTGTTGCCATCTTTGTCATCCTGCTCATCAGCCAGTGGCTTCTTGCTCTTCTGAGTGGTGTTCGACTTTGCCTTTGTGGTGGGTCCTTTCTTCTTAGTGGCCACCGGCTTAGACTGAACCTTAGCAGAACATGTAGTTCTCTTGCCGTTGCCCATTGAGGTAATGAAAGTTAGTGGTGCTAGGTGGAAGATGGGAGTTGAAATCAGTGCTAAGTGTAGGAATACTATTTCTCACTGGCCGCTCAGTGCATGCTGTTACCTCGCTGCAGGCTGTGCTGCATCGTTGTTGCAACGTGTGTAATCTTTTACCTAGTTGACCTGCACGTGTATCATGATAAGCATCTGTACCATGTAATGTCGATGTAGGGTTCCAGAGCCATTTTCTTTGTTGTACATGGGCTCAGTTAGGTAGAATTATTTACAGGTTGTTGATGTGCAACCAGTTGTAACCGGTTGCAAGTGGTTCTAGTGCTGAAGGATAGAACTTCAACCACAACTGCAACCGTACATCAACCAGTTGCAACTGCAACTGAATTTCTGGTCTTTTCCGGTTGGGTTGGGTTGGGTCATGGTTTTTTTTCGGTTGGTGCAACTGGACCCTCAAAGACTACAGCTGATAAACACCTGGAAAAGCTGGCAACTGGAATCAAGGACACTTACTCAGATGTCTTTAAGTCAATCCCTCATGTAGATGTTATGCCCAACTCTGTCCTTTGCAAAATCACCCTAAAAGATGCCACAAGAATGATCACAATGAGAAACTACTCCTGCCCATGTAAATTCCATGAGGCTTGGGGTATCTTAGTACAGCAACACTTGGATGCAGGATGCATCCATCCCTCCTGCTCTGCACATGCTTCTCCTGCATTCCTTGTGCTGAAGGTGGATCCAACTGATCTGCCCCATTGGGTTAATGATTATTGTCAGCTTAATGCCAACACTGTCACAGATTTGCACCTGCTTCCACAGATAGACAACATTCTTGCGGATGCTGGATGTGGGAAAATCTGGAGCAAATTGGACATGACTGATAGCTTTTTCCTTTTCCTCAGACCTTGTATACTACCACATATAGTCCATTCCCCATTCTTCCTTTTTTCCCTTCACTGATCATACTCACTTTTTGTAATTGTCTCTCACTTCTAATAACACGTCGTTGTCTTGTTATTTCAGCATGATTAGCAGTGAGTTCCAGTATTACATCTTTTTCTATCTCTACCTAGTGTTTCCTATCCCAACTAAGGGATAGGCTTCCACTGGTCCTCGGTTTTCATTCTTGTCAACACTTACTAGAACTGTCAAGGACCAGTTTAGACCAGACTTATGGTCCCTAAGTTAGAATGTAACAAATTTATAACTATATACAACAGTATAACTATGTACATATCTAGTAATTAAAAAGATGGGGCATACCCAAATGAAAAGAGAAAAAAGTGAGGTGTTTAAATAGCAAAACTGGTTAACACCAGTTTTGAACTGAACCATCAGTCTACCTGATCATGGGAACAAAACCCATGAGTCAGGTCACCATGAAGCATGGGTTCCTTTTCTGCAATGATATATCCCATGCCTCAGGGCACCATGAGGTGTGGGTTTCTTATTTCTGTAATAATTTCATATCTTTTCAACAAATTATTACAGAAATGAGAAACCTGCACCTCATGGTGCCCCGAAGTGCAGGGTATATCATCATGGGAAAGGAACCTGCACCT
This sequence comes from Tricholoma matsutake, assembly GCA_026075535.2. NCBI lineage: Eukaryota > Fungi > Basidiomycota > Agaricomycetes > Agaricales > Tricholomataceae > Tricholoma > Tricholoma matsutake. The sequence goes on along the minus strand of AP026543.1, from coordinate 4,923,656 downwards.
CATGGCAACCTGACTTGTGGGTTTTTCCCATGATCAGGTAGTCAGTTTTCAATGAATTATTACAGAAATGAGAAATCCACACCTTGTGTACTAATTACTCTATAGTCCAGTTATTGTCTGGTTATAACTAGTCTGGTTCATGCCCCACTGGCTACATGAACTGGTTATATGCAGTTTGGTTTGGTTTTGGCAAGATTTGGAGAAACTATGGACTGGTTGTGGTTTTAGTTCTTCAGATTTTGGGCTAAAAACTGAACTGAACCAGACCTTAAAGCACTATTGATAGATCATTTGAATATTTTTGGGTTGTCCTTTTTGGGAATGAAAACAAAGGTGCAGCAACCAATTTCACATAGATAAGAATAATTGGGCTTATGTCCATACCACAATTCCCAGGGTGTTCATCCCTGTAACAATTGTATAGTAGTCTTGGCATGTAGGTGTGATGCCATCAAATAGAACTCGTCCCAAAGATAAGTTGATAGGCCTGAATATATTTGCATTGTGTGAGCCTTGGCCATGAGCATACAGTGCATGTGTTCAACTCAACCAACATGTGCTGATGTATATGGAGCTGTAAATTGTTGTTCCATGCCTCAGGATTTAAGCCAAGCCTCCATCTCATGTGATTTCAATTCCCCATTGTTGGTGATATAAGTCCCTACTTTGAGTCCAGTCTCATTCTCCTTGGCAAGCTCCCAAGCTTTAAGTTTGTGAAAAGAGTCATCTTTATTATGTAGGGGTGTTGACCAAGGAAAAGAAGTGTAGTCATTGACAATATCCATGATATAAGAGTTCCCAGTATGGGATCTGACAGTGTGGGGACCTGATAAGTCCCACACTTTCTCTAACTTTCTCATCCCCTTATGACCTATTCCCTCCTCATGCTTCTTAGGAACAGGTGATTTCATCTGTTTCCCAAGTATGCATGAGTCACATTTAGGTGGTTTGGAGGTGAATGAGGCAGGCACACCTGTAAGCATCCCCTTTTTTGCCATGTCCCACAGGGACTGGTAGTTTGCATAACTGTAAAGCTTTTTAGAGAGTCGGGATCCACATGCAATGAGTGCACCCATAGATTTGTCAGTGATCCAGCATGTAGCATTGTCAAAATAGGTGATGGCATTTGAGTCATCTGCCAGTGTCCCTACAGATATGAGTTGGACTACCACATTTGGGATATAGAGCACATTACATAAGAGAATTGATGTGCCCCAGGCAACTCTTAATTTGATGTCCCCAACCCCAATGGCGATAATTGAGGAGCCTCCAACACCTTTAGTGGATAGCAGGGGTTACCCATGGATAGTGATGGGTATGGGCCAATCAGCATGTAGCCTTTGTTTTTGTGATTCTAATGCACTAATTTTTATAACAAATGGTCAAGAAGTGGCCTAGATATGCAGCAATGCTCATTCTAAATTTTAGCACCATAGCACAATATCTGATCTCACCCTGCTCCAATCTTTCAAATACGTACAGTTGCTCCTGTGTCAACAATGAATGGGTGATCATCAATGGAAAGTGGGGAACAATGAGTTTGATTGAGAGGTTCAATCAAAAATGTGTCTTCAACCCAAGCTGAAGTGTTGTGAGTCCAGTCAACAGTCGTAGTTGCCTCCTTAACAACAATCCAACCCTTATATTCCATTTCCTCAACAGCAGTGGTAGGGATTGGATTGGCAGCTATACCCGCAAATGATGTGGGTTCGCCTCCTGAAAGTGACATATTGGCAGAGTCAATCATGACCATGAATGCTTTGCCATTTACATCCTTCATAGTAACAGGGATTTTTAAGGTAGGATAGGATAGAGTGCCAGCCTTCTTCCCTTTGTCTTGTGCTGCCTTCCAAGCAGCTATAGACTCCTTGATGGTTTTGCTGGCCATGCCCCCCCCCAGCTTAATGCAATACTCAATGGTATGGCCCACCTTTTTGCAGGTAGAGTTGGCACAAGTTGGCAAGTTCATATATTTAGCCAGCTTGGTATTGGCTGAGAGGGCAATGGAGGGTTGGGAGACATCATGTCAACCGTTCTCAAGAAGTGACTGTTCATTTTCAAGAAACAGGTGAATATCTTTGGAAATGTAAGGGGATGTAGTGGTGGAAGCAGCAATGTCGCAAGATATGATAGACCATGCATGAGGGAAATGGTTGCCGAGAGAGTTTAAGAGAGCAATACAGCATAGTAGGTCTGACTTGATATCCCCCATAGAGAATGCTCAGTCAATAAGAGCACATATCTTATCAGCAGTCTCAGGGAGAGGGGCATCAGTCATGCACTTGGTGGAGAGTGCCTGCTGCAGTAGCTTAACCTGTTGAACTGGGCCCTTGGACTGGTGGTGCTTGCAAAGCATCTCCCAATTGTTGGCAGTACTGTCTTTCATGTTGATGAAAGGGTGTTCTGAGGAAGTGATACTGGATGCCAGGAATGGGTATGTGAGATGAGAGTTTGCTTTCCAGTTGGACAGAGCATGGGTCTCCAAGGCAGATGGTTCAGTAATAGTGCTGGTAACATAGTCATAAAGACCATTCAGTGAGAGAGCAATAGTTATCTCCTCACACCATTCTTTGTAGTGAATTTCAACTTATCCAGTTTCTTGCCAGAATATTGGACTGAGAGTTTGATCAAAGAGATTGAAGGTGTGGTAGATTCCATAGTCATGGTGTCAAAGAAGGGGTTTAGACAAAGAGTTACAAGGAAGAAGGGAGGCGGATGGGGCTGATTGCACAAAGGATAAGCTTTGATCCAACATGGGATAGTGATCCAGGTAACAGGCAAGAGTCTGAGTGGCTAGGATACTTTCTTCTGTTGTCTAAATGTGACAGGAGTGGCCCATAACCTGTAGAAAGTGAATCCTAGATACACAAGATAAACTCAGTCTTGGTATAAGCAACTTGTATTATGCTAACAGTATCTAGAATACACAAGATAAACTATAGGTATAGTAAGTAATCAATCAAACAATAACTGTAGCATAAATACTCACCCTCAGTCTTGGTATAAGCAACTGAGGTGTCTAAACTACTGTGTACAATATATATACATATCTAATGCGATAAAGGGGGCATTCACAAAGGTATCCATCACTGATCAGGCATGCGCATCAAAGGGATGCACTAAATATAGTATGCATGCTATACATGCCAAGATGGCCACATCAAAAGATATGGTGTTGTACTCACGATGTGCTTCTCAACAGGCAGTAGTGATTGTTACAGTAAGTCATTAGTATGTTTTGTTATCCTAGAAATGTATGTGACTGGCACCAAGGTTCCTCTTGAATTTTTAGCCAAACAATACCTACCTTTCTTCAACCATATCATGCATGAACTTCAGCTCTTGGAATCAAACCTGTATCATTGCTACAATCTCCACAAAATCACAAAAGCTTGGGCTGACAGTGCGAGATAGGATTGACAATTCACATGGACTCTGCTTTGACTGTTCTAACATCTTTCTAGGTCTCAAAATGCAAAACAACACTTGCTGCCAGGCTCTTCTATAGTATCTCATGTCAAGGCTAATCTGACCTACCCCCCAGCTTTCTGGAGTCAATGTGTTATGATGAATAGACATTTGTACTGTAACAATCATAGTTTTGATCAGAATGTATTTGGAATCACATCATACTTGAAATATGTGCCCCAATAAACTATAGAAATTATCTGTGTGACAATAAATCTCCTTGACAATTAATCCTAAGCCATTTCTGGACTAGTGCAGCTCCCACACCTGACAGATATTCAAATCTTGGCTGTTCCTAATTTGCATTTGTTTACTGGTACGAGAGGTACATTGGTACATGGTCACAGTGTTGTTACTGACCCACCAAAACTCAAATGACTAACCCAGGTTATAATGGGTCAGTGGGTCAGTCAATTCAAATACAGAAATTTGGCAGGTCAGTAGGGTCAGTACTGGGGTTCAGTACCCAGTCAGTACTGGGCATGATGAGGGCTCACTTTGGCTGCAGTACCCAAAAATTTCATATTATATTGCACTATATATCTTATTTCTCATTTCTTGTTTTCTCTCCTTCGATCATGCATCCCCCATTCCTGGCATTGGGATCACTTCTATAAGGGCAAACATGCAAATTCCTCCCACTTGAAGGCTTACTGTAAATATAACACCAAGTACCATCTCGAGCTGCTGGAACATGATGAAAAGACAGCTTTTGATGCTGGACAATTGAGGTGACATGAACAAAGGATGTTCTCCTTCCAGAAGGCATATCAAATGTGTTATAATACCAAACTTGTTTGATTAAATTGAATTACTTACAGCAAAAGAAGCAGCTGGAGTTACAATGGGGAAGATTTTGACACTTAACAACCACCTCATAGCATGCCAATTCTGTCCTGAGAAGGTAAAGCATTGTGCTTATGAATACAAGGGTCTTGACTTGGATTTGGTGAACAATGATTGTAATGATGTTCAAATTGTGCAAGCCACAGCTCGCACAACAACATGCCTAAGCGCAATGGGCACAAACAAATGTGCTCGATCTGAAGCCAGTTCTTCCAGTACAACTGGTACTAAACAAGGGAAATTCACTATTGTATCAGCAAAAGCCCACAGCTTTTCACCATCGAAACAAATTGCCTGGGAAAATCAGTTGCTTCAGGCATTCATCTCTGCAGAGTGGTCCTTCAATCCTATCACAGACCCTGAAGTTCAAAAGCTGTTCCATGACTTTGTTCCTGGAGCCTTAGTACCAACACACCAAAAGTTATCTAACCAGATTCTTGTTTGAGAGATTACAAAAATAGAAAACTCTCTCAAAGAGTCAGTAAAGGGAGCATATGCGATGATCCAGGAGGATGGCTGGAAGTCGCTTTCCAAAAAACATCTTGTCGCATTCATGCACACAGCCAAACGACAGGCACACCTTACCAATGTTATGACATGACAGCACTCTGGAAGACAGGGCTAAACTTGCTCAATAAAATGAGAGCTGAATGGAAAGCACTCGAGGAGATGGGGATCCAGCCAATTGGGGTTGCTGGTGATGCTGCAGGTGATGGTGGCAAGATGCAAAGATTACTCAAAGCTGAGAAGCCACAGGCACTGATTGCTGACTGCTGGACTCATCAGGTAAGTAAGACAAACATGCTCAATTATCAAATGAGCCAATAATCTTGTGTACTTACTCTTTGGTAGGTTCCACTTATGCTAGGCAATTACTACAAGAGAAATCCAAAGGTAGCGACACTTGTTGATCAGGCCATCAAGGTCATAAAGTGGTTTAACAATCATTCCTACTGTCTGGGAAAGCTCAGAGATGAGCAGCTAATCATGTATGAATGGGCATAGGCACTGATAATGCCCATAATTACCTGCTGGACATCACACTTTTGTTTACTTTCCCAAATCCTGCAAGTGAATAAAGCTATGACCCTAGCTGTGACTCGACATCGTGAACAGTTTCTCGAATATGTGGGTAGTTCATGGAAGAAGATTGAGACAGCTGAACAAGTAATGGATCATGTGTGCGATAACAATTGGTGGAAGGAATTATTGATGTGAAGCTTATTAATCATTCTCTATCTCAATTGAGCTGATTGCATCTATTAGAGTTAAACTCCACATTGAGCCACTTTCAATGTTGCTCAGCATGGCAATGTTCAATGTGATCAAGTTCTTGTTCTTCTTCGCCAGCTGTGCCACATCTACATTGATATCTGTATCAAAGACAGAACTCAACCAAATGCAGCAGGATTAAGGAACACACATGCAATGAATAGATCTTGATCAGCCTTTCTCTATCGCTTCTCGATGCTATCAATGATCCCTGTCATAGGATGAGAGTCATCCTCTCCAGGTCAAATTTGGGTAACTTTTTTGGCCTAACCCAAACAAGTTATTGATCACTATGCTTTTTGGAATTCTATGCCACCTGTATACTCAAGTATTTCATCTCACAGACTCTCCCCCTGGCCTTATGCAAGAAATTGTCCAGTACTACAATAACGAGGGCATTTACTCTAAGGAACTGTGGCCAGTTGAAGAGTTATGAGGGGTTTGTAAAGCTCCAGTGCATTTCAAAAGTAGATTTTTATGATATCAATATAACTACTTTACAGGATGGATCTACTGATGATCCTATCGAGCTCTGAAAATTGCTATCTGCTAGCAATCCTCTCGTCAAGCTTGCAACACTACTTCTGAGCTTTGTGCCAAGCTTGGCCACTGTTGAGCATCTTTTTTCGAAGATGGGCAATATCAACACGAAGAAGCGCACCCAGCTGGGGACCAAAAAGTTACATGATATTGCATACATCAAAACCCAATTACAGTCTGAGCAAGCTCAGGGAGGAATTGTGGTCAAGTGCCTGAAATGCAAGCTCAGCAATTCTGCATCAAACAATGAAGAGCTTCAAGCTGAAGGACCCATTACAAGCCGGGTTGATGATGAGGAGATTGCATGGGATTTAGAAGGTCCAGGTGATAGGTTGGAATCAGATAGTGAGCCTGATGATGATGACAAGCCACAAATGTTCACAAGGATAGCTCAAGAAATGGAAGCTCAGGCTGATGCTGACCATTCAGATTTAGATGGTCAAGAGTCTGATGATGAACTCCCAGACACTGTGACAGCAGCATCGAATCAACCAGTACCCTCTGCTTTCTTGCATTGAATATTTTTACTGAATTTTGCATTGATTTCCAGGCTCCTGGGCCAACCATAACTATTCTCCCTTTTTTTGGTTGAAGTTATCACATTGCCATCAAAGATCTTTTCAACTGGTCTGTTGAGAAAGGATGGGATCTCTTCTGGGATACAGGAAAAAGGCATTATCGAGATGAAATTATATTCTATGACTTATTGGCACAGGCAAACACTCAGGATGGCACAGGAGGGGATGGCTTGACATCATCTGCTAGCATAGATTTGACAATGTAGAGTCTATAGCCTAAGTACATTTGGACTATGATGTGCCTACTAGAATTTTTATTTTGAGTTCTGACCTTTTGATGCTTCTAACCCTAGGTCAGAGACAGTCATTTCAATCTTGAATTGACCCTCACTGACCCCAAATGGTAAAAACCTGGGTCAGTAACAACACTGCATGGTCATTGGTGCAACAGTCAATACCAATGGTCCAAAACACTGATGTAGTATACACTTTGAGTACTTGTAAGTACTGTATCTTAGTTTCCTCCCCCAAAATATACTAAGTTCCTTACATGTTCTGGTTCCCTAGTATTGGAAGCTCCAACTCCCTTCCACTTTTTTTTTGTAATGAACTTACTATCTACTGTATTTTGACACTCCGACACATCTCCGACGGTCCGCCCGGACCGAAGGTCCACCACAACGGATGGAATATTTCCAGTCAATCTACAGTAAATGAGGAAGTTGAACTCTTCACACAATTAGTTAGTATCCTTGAGATATTGGATGTCTACACAAGTACTTACTGTCTTAGCACACGCCGCATTGCACCTCTCGAATATATCCACGTAACCGCGTCGGGCGTTATCTTATCTCTATACCGATTTGGTAATCGACTATAATCGATGACTCGTCGATGTAAGCTTTTGGAATCACTTTACAACGCTCGTTCGGTGTTGAACGTTAATCTCTGAGCTACTATTCTTTGGCATATACATACCCCTATACTGTAGAGCACAAGAGAAATGTCCAAATCCGAAGTCGCAACAGACGAATTGGTTCCTATCTTCAAATCTATTGGGCTCAGTCAGACCAAAGCTCAAGAAGCAGCCAAGTCGCCAAAGAATGCTGTCGCACTGAAGAAAATAATTGAAAACCATCCCGTGGTGTCTCAAAATGGACTTGACGAGAAGCAAGCTGGTCTCATAGTGACGTTAGCTGGGACGCTCGTCAAATCTAGTGGAGTAGGCCACGGAGAGACGGAGTTCATGATATCCAAGATTGTAGACGGAAAGTTGAAGACTGTGGATCAGGTTTTAGGTGAGTTTTTCTAGATTACGAACCTCACAACTTATTCATTTCACCTTTGCTAGCTGCTGTCAAATACACAGAAACCCATCAGGTGCCCATCGATGAAGCGGATTTTGATAAACACTGCGGCATAGGTGTGCGTCATTTGTTGAATCATGAATTTGCCTAACTTTCGCTTTGAGGTTTCTCCATCACTCCTACGGAACTTCTTGCACATATTAACATATACATCACGACGAACACAGTACCAGGATGGGCCAGTTTAGGACCTGTTATCAGCGGCCTAAAGAGCACACCTGAACTTCGGTGGGCGAATCCACTTGAAGTTAAGAATGCAGTAGAGAAGGCATTTAAAGACAATTTTGGTCCTAAGGAGGACGCGAAACCGAAAGGCAAGGCAAGTATCGCCGTCAGCGGCACACGTCACATCCTTACTACTTTTTCACCCAGGAAATGAAGAAGGATTCGAAATCCTCTGCTGCAAAGCCTTCGTCGTCAGATCCGACACTCGACGAGGCTGCTACTCGTAAGACAGTGTTCGAAGAAGGATTTCTTGGACAACTTCACAAACCAGGAGAGAACCCTCAGATCCATCCACATCTTCGTGAGCAACACCTTGCTGCTACCGGTGGACATGTTTGGACTCGTTTCCCACCTGAGCCAAATGGTTATCTGCATATCGGCCATTCTAAGGCCATCTTTGTTAATTTCGGTTTTGCCGCCCATCATGGTGGTAAATGTTATCTACGGTATGATGATACAAACCCTGAAAAAGAAGAAGCTCGCTACTTCGAAAGCATCTTGGAGACCATACGATGGCTGGGTTTCGAGCCATGGAAGATCACGTATTCGAGCGACTACTTCACAGAATTGTACGACCTTGCGGTGGAATTGATAAAACGCGATAAGGCATATATGTGCCATTGTACTCGTGCGTGCTCTCTTGTAGTTTATGCCCCGCGCTAATATTCAGAGAGCAGAGGAGGAAATTAAGGCTGATCGAGGAGAGAGGAGAGGCCGCCCAAAGCCGTGCGTTCACCGCACGAGACCTGTCTCCGAATCTTTAGCCGAATTCGAAGCCATGAAAAATGGCAAATACCGCCCCAAAGAAGCCAACCTACGGATGAAGCAGGATCTAGAGGACGGTAACCCTCAAATGTGGGATCTCACAGCTTACCGGGTACTCGATACACCTCACCAGCGGACACATGACAAGTGGAAAATTTATCCTACGTACGACTTCACTCATTGCCTAGTCGACAGTTTTGAGAACATATCGTGCGTGAAATCACCACCCTTCTTTTACTCCCCACCGATTCCGTCTTTCGCATAGGCATTCTTTGTGTACGATGGAATTTGTCGCCTCCCGTCAATCTTACGATTGGCTTTGCGATGCACTGGGGGTTTACAAACCAAGACAGTCCGAGTATGGAAGACTCAACGTAGAGGGGACCATCATGTCCAAGCGGAAAATTCATGCGCTTGTTCAAAATCACCATGTGAGTGGCTGGGATGATCCACGCCTCTTCACACTGATTGCTCTGAGGCGTCGCGGTGTACCTCCTGGTGCTGTCATTTCCTTCGTGAGCAATCTGGGCGTATCAACGTCTACCAGCAACATCGAGATATCCCGCTTTGAACAGACCGTTAGGTACTATCTTGAGAATACCGTTCCGCGTCTGCTGATGGTGATGCGTCCCATCCGAGTGACGATTGAGAACCTTACGGAGGATTACCTGTTGATGGTCGAGAAACCTCTGCATCCCAAAGTACCGGATCTTGGCTCATCATCTGTACCATTGACACGCACCATCTACATCGATGTTGATGATTTCCGCTTGGAGGATTCCAAAGATTATTTCCGCCTCGCACCAGGCAAAACTGTCGGCCTCTTTGGAGCCCCTTATCCCATCAGCTATATCTCTCACAAGACTGATCCATTGTCTGGAGAAGTAACTGAGTTGGTATGCAGACTGGAGAATGAAGGCGCGGCAAAAAAGCCCAAGGCTTTCATTCAGTGGGTGGCCGAGCATGCCCCTTCAGGGAGCCCAGTCCGTGTAGACGAGACGCGCATTTTCCATCGGTTGTTCAAGAGCGATCGCCCGACAGGCGATGTCTCTGATCTTACGCCAAACAGTCTAGAAGTAGTCAGAGGAGCCATGGTGGAGGTTGGATTCTGGCCATTGGCCAAACGTTGCATAGCCGACGCTACACGAGAGGCAAAGGCGCGGACTGAACAAGCATTGAAAGATAATTCAATGGCAGGGGAAGGCGCGAAATCCGATAGTGATACTCTCCATGCTACCACTCAACAGCTTGTTGGGATGGAGTGCGTTCGTTTCCAGGGTCTGCGGGTTGCATATTTTGCCCTTGATAAGGATTCTCGGGTGGCATGTCTTGATGAAACAAGCGACGCTGCGCCAGCTCGGACACAGGGAGACTATGTGGTTCTCAACCGTATCGTTAGCCTGAAGGAGGATTCAGGGAAAACGGCATGAATATTATTATGTACTGGTGGAGAAGAATGACATGTCAACTATAATGAACGCCACCAATAACGCTAGCAATTTGTAGAATGACCCTTGTCTTTCCATGTTTGTTGCCAACGCTGGCAGGTCAAGGTGTTTGTTTTTGAATAGAATGATAATTCCTACCCACGATGAAGATGTCAAAACATGCAGTTCCAGTATTGTATGATAGTCAGCGAGCTCAAGAGCAAAGAGGATGTGAAAGTGAAAATCATGAAGTAGCAAGAAACGTTAAACGTGATCTAGTTTCCAGAAGGATGACATGCTTCACATCGATGTCACTAGTACTCAGCAGCTTCCTCAGCGTCAGCAGTGTCAATGCCAACCTCTTCGTAGTCTTTCTCCAAAGCAGCAAGGTCTTCACGTGCCTCGGAAAATTCACCCTCCTCCATACCCTCACCGACATACCAGTGAACAAAGGCACGCTTGGAGTACAGGAGGTCGAACTTGTGGTCGAGGCGACTCCATGCACTGGAGATGGCGGTTGTGTTCGACAGCATACACATGCTGCGGGAAACCTTGGCAAGGTCGCCTCCCGGGACATGCGCGGGGGGCTCGTTGCAGATACCGAGCTTGAAACCGGTGGGACACCAATCGACGAATTGGATTGTTCGCTTTGTCTTGATGATGGCAACAGCGGCGTTGACATCCTTCGGGACGACATCGCCACGGTAGAGCAAAGCACAAGCCACTGAACCACATGAGCTGTTGCAACAGCGATGTATAATGGTAAGTACATACTGTATTTGCCTTCTCTAGGATCGCATTTGACCATCTGGTTGCCGGTTTCGAAGCAAGAGAACGTCATGTCGGCAACAGAATTCTGCTCGTGGTGAGCCTTCTCCGCAGAAATGATGGGGGCAAAGGTAGCAAGAGGGAAATGTATACGAGGGAAGCTGCATGTATATGAGCCAGTGAATACCGGGGAACAGGCGAAAACTTACGGAACCAAATTAGTCTGGAACTCGTTCAAATCGACATTCAGTGAACCATCAAAACGCAATGAGGCAGTGATAGAAGAAACAACTTGAGCAATAAGACGGTTCAGGTTGGTAAGGCTAGGCGACTGGATGTTAAGGTTCTTTTTGCAAATATCGTAAATAGCTTCGTTATCAACCTAACACAGAACAATGAGTGACGGTCTTGCTTGTAAGAATGAATATGATAACTACCATGAAAGAGCAATCAGAATGCTCAAGCGTCGTGTGGGTAGTCAAGACTGAGTTGTAAGGCTCAACCACTGAATTGGCGAGTGTAGGAGCAGGGTATACACTGAACTCTAGCTTCGACTTTTTGCCGTAGTCGGTAGACAGACGCTCAAGGATGAGGGCACCGAGACCAGAGCCAGTTCCACCACCGAACGAGTGGAAAACAAAGAAGCCTTGCAGACCATTGCAGTTGTCCGCTAGGCGGCGGACTTTGTCCATCACGAGATCAATCTTCTCCTTGCCAATTGTATAGTGACCACGAGCATCTAGAAGAATAGAGCTAAACGAACAATAATCAAAAGAAGTTGAAGGGATCATCGTACAGTTGCTGGCAGCATCCTCCTTTCCAGTCACAAGAGTCTCGGGGTGGAAAAGACTTCTGTACGGACCGTTCCTGACCTCATCAATGACATTAGGCTCAAGATCGATGTAGAGAGACCGGGGGACGTGTTTCCCCGAAGAAGTCTCCGAGAAAAATGTACTGAAGCCATTATCGTCAGCAGAAGGCGAGCCTTCCATGAGACGACCATCAGGCTGCGGGGAAAATGAGCGGTAGTCAAAGGCGAAGGTTGTTGAAACTCACGCTGAGCCCGTGCTCGACCGTGTAGAGCTCCCCTGTGTTAATCGGATCAGCATCGTGCCACTTTTTGTTCACTATAATACAGCAGATAAAGAGAAAAATAACGCGTCATTGCGAGTGGAATATCGCGACTAGGGATATATATGAAGCAACCAAGGAGGCGATAGGACTTACAGCAGGCGTTACCAATCTGAACACCGGCCTGACCGACATGCACAGAGATGACTTCACGCATTTTTCGAAGAAACAACGCTGTAGAAGAAGCGAAATGATATGAGAATATGAGAAAGAAAGGGACTGGGGGAGGGGACATACAAGGAGATTGGGAAAGGAGATTACGATGGAAGAACAAAGAAGTTAAGTGCTAGCCATGTCCTCAAAAATTAAACAACTCGTGTTTTCCCACGCATCACACCGTGGTCTGTGCGTTTCAGGGTTCTCGGAACCTATTGCTACTCCATGTCCTCTTTATATTTTCATCTTCTCGCTAGTGGCAAGTGACATCGTCCAGTTCTAATATACGAGCCTTAGAAGGTTTAAAAGTATCTGCATGTCCTGGTTCTAGTGGAACATTTGACATGGAGAGAATAACCCGGCAATCATCAAGTGTAGTAGGCCACAATATGAATGGCCACTTGGCAAGAGATCCGCCGGAAGGGAGGGTGTCGTAGTATAATTTGAGAGCAGATGGAATACAAGAATAGGATGTACTGCAGAACGCTTGGGAATCTATGTATGAGGGCTCCTGCTAGCATTGCAATAGCCAGAACTTGTGAACACCGAGACGTACGGTCCCCCGGTGTCGAGGATTTAGTTCGTGGTGGTATTATGTAATACGTATAAAGTCCACCGATCATTCCGAGTGTTTACTTCCATTGCCTCTGCCAAACAACCGCCCATTCTTCGTTCTGTTCGGCGACAGTTCTGTGCAATGATCACATTCACACCTTTATCAGGAGCTGCACGATCGTCCAGCACAACACCATTGGCGTATCTCCTCCAAATCGATGATGTTCGTATTCTTCTGGACTGTGGTTCTCCAGATTGGGTCCCAGAACCAGCACATGAAATGAAAATAGAAGGCAGTGAGGAGCCCGTATATCACTGGGAAACATATTGTAAGGCTCTTCGAGAGTGAGCGAATGAACATTATCTGAGTTCGTTGTCAGAGCCAACTGAATGAATTACTGTCGTAGAATTGCGCCGACAATCGACTTGGTCCTTCTCTCACATGGCGACTTGGCTCATGTCGGCCTGTATCCTTATGCTTATTCAAGATTAAATTTGAAATCTCCTGCATATACCACTCTACCTGTGCAGGCAATGGGTCGAATAGCCGTGACGGAAGACGTGGAAGGAGTACGAGAAGAGGAAGACGTCGCAGACGAGAGAGAGCACAAGCAAGAGCAAGTAGATGGTATCACAGAGCTGCATGAAGACTCGAGGAGTCCCTCTCCGAAGGGAAATGTTCCCAAAGGAAAATATGTTGCAACGCTTATCGAGGTTCAGGACGCGTTTGATTCTGTCAACACTCTCCGGTACTCTCAGCCTACCCACCTCCAAGGTTCGTCATTTATCTGATCCATGTTTATCAAGACCAAGTAATTTCCTGTGTAGGAAAGTGTCAAGGGTTGACAATCACACCGTTCAACGCAGGACACACTCTTGGAGGCACAATGTGGAAAATAAGGTCTCCTTCTTCAGGAACGATTCTTTATGCCGTCAATATCAACCACATGCGTGAACGCCATCTGGATGGGACAGTACTTATGAGGCAGGCTGCTGGCGGAGTCTTTGAGCCTCTGGCTAGGCCAGATCTGCTGATAACCGATGCGGAAAGGGCATCTGTGACGACGAGTAGGCGTAAAGACCGCGATGCTGCGCTTATTGGTCCGTCAGCTGGTTTATATAATTTCCTCCCTTGATGCTCACCACCTTCTAGACACCATTACGGCCACTCTTACATCTCGGTCTTCTTTACTGCTGCCATGCGACTCGAGTACCAGAGTCCTGGAGCTTCTTGTTTTGCTTGACCAGCACTGGAGTTATTCTCGACTAAGATACCCTATCTGCTTCCTGTCACGAACTGGAAGAGAGATGCTTACGTTCGTGCGGAGCATGATGGAATGGCTCGGGGGCACAGTTAGTAAAGAAGATGTCGGAGAAGAAGGAACGGGCAAGCGCCAGTATCAGCACCACAATAAAAGGAAACGCGATGACGACGGTGATGATGATGCATTAGGCGCTTTTGCTTTGCGATTCAAGTATGTTTCCGTGTACGATTCTATGTGTTTGCTTAAATGTTTGGCCAGGCATCTTGAATTCTTCCCAAACCCACAAGCACTACTACAGACCTACTCTTCGAAGGATCCTAAGCTAATACTCGCTGTACCAGCGTCCTTGTCTCATGGCCCATCCAGGCACCTCTTTTCAGACTTCGCGGCTGTCCCAGACAATGTTGTTCTGCTAACTGGACGATGCGATGAAGGGACACTTGGGCGCGATCTTTTCAACAAATGGAACGATTCACAGCGCGCAGATGACAAATGGGACAAAGGCAAGATTGGGAGCAACATCATGATGGATGGTGTGCTTAAACTCCGAGTGCGTCTCTTTCATGATACAATTCAACGAGTGGATTGACACGCTTTCAAGATGAATCACAAAGTTCCTCTGCAAGGTGCCGAGCTCGAGGCATTTCAACAAAAAGAACGCGCTGCAAAAGAGAAAGAAGCTGCTCATCAGGCTGCCCTTGCTCGAAATCAACGAATGCTTGAAGCCGATGAGGACGAGAGCGACTCCGACTCCGATTCTGATGCTGAGGATGAGGACGAGGTGCGGCGAACGCTTGAGGGCGACCTCAACGATACTGATATGGACGGCTCTGGAGGAGCCGACGCAAACAATAGACGGAGAAAAGGGGACAAAGGAATGGATGGTGTGGACTGGGGTTTAGATGGAGATGAAGGATTGACAAAACAGCTGCTTTCGTTTGACATCTATATAAAAGGCAACGTCTCGAAGGCGACATCTTTTTTCAAGAGTGCAGGGGGTCAGACCCAACGTTTCAGAATGTTCCCCTATGTGGAAAAGAAGCGGCGGGTGGACGAATATGGAGAGACCGTTGACGTCGGGATGTGGCTCAGGAAGGGAAAGGTTCTTGAAGAGGACTTGGCGAAGGAGGACGCAGCAGACTCTCGAAATCAAGCAGAAGACGAAGTAAAGGTGTGCAACCTGTCTTACAAATACTGCCTTTCATGCTGAAGTGCCTTTCGGTACCAACAAGGCCGTGCGAGAGCCACCTTCGAAATTTATTTCGTCTGAAGTCGAGATTCAATTGGCGTGCCGTTTATTGTTTGTTGACATGGAAGGTTTGAACGATGGCCGTGCTGTCAAGACTATCGTTCCTCAAGTCAATCCTCGTAAAATGGTAACTGCTTTCACTCCTTCCCCTGTGCATAGCTGATTATTACGCAAGATCATTGTCCACGCTTCATCGGACGCAACAGATGCTTTGATTGAGAGTTGCGCCAATATTCGTGCGATGACGAAAGACATATTTGCTCCTGCAACAGGGGAGTGCGTGCAGATCGGACAGCAAACAAATAGCTTTTCTATTTCTATCAGCGACGAACTGCTGGCGTCCTTGAAAATGTCGAGGGTACACATTACTTTGCTAAGTCTTTATCAGCATCTGTGCTTACACGCATTTTGCAGTTCGAGGACAATGAGGTCGGTTATGTGACAGGAAGAGTGGTTGCTCATGCGACCTCCACAATTCCTACACTAGAGCCTGTTTCCTCCTCTGCTCTGAGTCCAGAGGAGCCTGTTGAGACCAAACAACGCACTCTAGGTGTCCGACCGGCTATCACACTCCCACGTTCGACGATGATCGGCGAACTCAAGTTGACTGCCCTCAAAACCCGTCTGGCGTCAATCGGAGTGCATGCAGAACTCATCGGTGAAGGTGTACTGATCTGTGGAGCAGGTGCAAAGCGTAATTCAACTGCTGAAACTCTTGACGAGTCGGTGGCCGTGAGGAAAACGGCAAAAGGAAAGGTTGAGCTCGAAGGCAACGTTTCTGACGTGTATTACACGGTGCGGCGGGAAATATATAATCTCCATGCACTTGTAGCGGCCTGACCTATTATATACTATAAAGCATAATGATGTGAATATATTGTGACTTTGTAGTTGCATGTTATTTTCTGATAGCATGACCTTGCGTCGTAGTGGCCAAATAAGGGAGGCGCGGAATTTTGGTTGCCTTCTGACCACATTTCCGCCAAATTTTTCCCCAGCTACTTACGTCTCATCGATCTCTTTAACGTACAATGCGAGAAGTCATCTCTCTTCATGTCGGACAAGCTGGTGTGCAGATCGGGAATGCCTGCTGTAAGTCTGCAGTGTCACGACTCTCTCACGTCGTCTTAGGTCCGCGTGCTGACTTGTTGCAGGGGAGCTGTACACGCTCGAGCATGGGCTGAGTGTATGTTTTCATTTTTTGCCTTTTATTTCTCTAAAAGCACATGCTCTTCAAGCCTGATGGCCGTATCATGGAAGGTTCGCCATCAGCCACTGATACCGGCTTTTCGACCTTCTTCTCGGAGACGGGCTCAGGGAAGCATGTTCCACGCTCCCTATATATTGATCTTGAGCCGGGCGTGATCGACGATGTCAAGACTGGCTTGTACAGGTCCCTCTTCCATCCTGAGACTATGATCACAGGAAAGGAGGACGCTGCTAACAATTGTGCGCGAATCAGTTCTCTTCACGCCTACACGTATTAAGAGCCATCATCCAGATGCTCGTGGTCATTATACGGTTGGGAAGGAGCTCATCGACCCCGTGATGGACAAGCTTCGTCGACTGGCTGATAATTGTTCAGGTCTACAAGGCTTCTTCGTCTTCCATTCATTCGGCGGAGGAACTGGGTCCGGCTTCGGTGCACTCTTACTGGAACGTCTCTCCACGGATTATGGCAAGAAATCTAAGCTCGAGTTTTGCGTGTACCCGGCACCCCAACTGTCGAGCTCCGTTGTCGAACCGTACAACTCCGTTCTTACGACTCACACGACCCTTGAGCACTCCGACTGTTCATTCATGGTGCCCGATTGCGTTATTCTCTGAATGCACTGACTCTGATGACCAATATGCCAGGTTGATAACCAAGCAATCTATGATATCTGCAAGAAGAACTTGGGCGTCGCGTCGCCCAGCTTCACCAATTTGAATCGACTCATTGCCCAGGTTGTCTCTACCGTCACGGCTTCGCTTCGTTTCGATGGTTCCCTGAACGTTGATCTGAACGAATTCCAAACCAACTTGGTCCCGTAAGTCCCTTCCTGTGCAGAGTCATCAATCTTACGTCTTACCATACAACGATGCAGCTTCCCCCGTATACATTTTCCTCTGGCAACCTATGCACCCCTTCTGTCAGCGGACAAGGCTACTCACGAGCAGAATTCAGTAGCTGAAATGACGTTTGCTTGCTTTGAGAATGGGAATCAGATGGTGTGTGACTTGTACGTCGTTCTTTGAACCTGGTTTATAATGCATATCCGCAGGTGAAATGTGATCCGAAGGAGGGCAAATACAGTGCGTCACTTCTCAGTCACTATTCAGATCTCTCACTCTGGTGTAGTGGCCTGCTGCCTGTTGTACCGTGGTGATGTCGTTCCCAAGGATGTCCAGGCTGCTGTCGCTACGATCAAGACCAAGCGAACAATTCAGTTCGTGGACTGGTGCCCCACTGGGTTCAAAGTGTGTATAATGTATTATGGCCTTAGAGGGAGAAGATTTACTTTGGTTACTTTCACAGCTTGGTGTCTGCAACGAGCCTTCGTCGTGCGTTCCTGGTGGAGACCTGGCCAAGACATCTCGCAGCCTTTGCATGCTTTCCAAGTAAGTCACCTACAATTCTCGGCATTATCTAAACTTACACAATATACAGTACTACTGCCATCTCCGCTGCCTGGGCACGTCTTGGTAAGTATTCTAGAAATTATTCATGCTATCTATCGCCTATTTCTTTCTATGGCAGATTATAAATTTGATCTGATGTATTCAAAACGTGCCTTTGTGCATTGGTATGTTGGCGAGGGGATGGAGGAGGTATGTAGTGCGGTACTTGCCCATTTTCCAGACTAAAATATTGCATCAGGGTGAATTTTCTGAAGCCCGTGAAGATCTTGCAGCGCTCGAGAAAGACTACGAGGAGGTCGGTACAGACTCAGCAGACGTTGAAGAGGAAGGCGAATATTAGAGAGAGGGAGGTCCACTTGAACTTGCCCAAGAGGGACACCAAGAGACACCTACAATACCCCATTTTTCGTTTTTCTCATAAGCCTTAGTATTGTCATCCTCCTGCTTCCTCATGCACAATGCAGTACATATCTTCCCCGTTGACCCGTTGACTGTGGTGAATTATCTACGCATTCTTCTACCGAAGCCATATTTACAGGTGTCGATTAGTGTGAAGCAAAGGATTACTAAAAGTTGACTAAACATTACAAAGTTCAGTAAATCGACATGGCGGTGTATGTAAGCAAGGGGTGGGAATTTTTTGTATGACGTCAGCTATTTGCTTTTTTATCTCCCTCCTGCCATATATGGTATGTTTTAATCACGTGTACATGTTATTCTCTTACTACAACTTCCGATGGACCGATATGCAGGTTGCTTCTGAGATCACTAATGTCGATTGCACGAAGTCATCTCACCACTTATTCCCTCTGATGTAAACTTGAACAACAAATAACACTCAAGTTTCAACGTTATTTTATTTTATTTTTAGTGGCAGTCAAAGTAAGGAAATCATCCACGATCATTACACTCCAGAGCGATTATTATTGAACCCAAGTAGTATTTGATCTGCTTACCTTTTGCACAAGGCCAGCCTCATAATTTCTCCTTTCTGAAATATAGTTAGAAATTCTTTGTGAAATATTATATTTGAGACTAAATTTCTACAAACAGAAATTCAAAAAATTACCCATTAGAAATACTGATTTTCAAAGTATATTTCTAATGGGTAATTTTTTAAATTTCTGTTTGTAGAGATTTAGTCTCAAATATAATATTTCACAAAGAATTTCTAACTATATTTCAGAAAGGAGAATTATGAGGCTGGCCTTGTGTTGCTTACATCTCGCTCATGATCAGGAGATCACAAATCTGTCAGGCCCAGAATCGTTGAATAATCACGCCAATAATCAACACGGTCAAGGTGGTTCGGATTACTATTCCGCTTGTCACCATCACCGTACACCGTAC
The DNA here is from genome assembly GCA_026075535.2 of Tricholoma matsutake. Classification (NCBI taxonomy): domain Eukaryota; kingdom Fungi; phylum Basidiomycota; class Agaricomycetes; order Agaricales; family Tricholomataceae; genus Tricholoma; species Tricholoma matsutake. Next base: position 4,904,132 of record AP026543.1, on the reverse strand, counting down.
ACATGCCTCGTGGCAACAGCGTAGTGCGAGACCGTCTGTTCAGCAACTCGTGTTATCTCGCCACTCTTGTTGTAGACTTAGTCAAGGATAGTGTTTCAAATTCCATGTTGTACTAGCAGATGCAAATTAGATGGCAAGATTATGTACAATAGACTTGTTGTTACGAGGCAGGGGTATCATACCAGTGCCAGAGGCATATAAAGGATGATATACTTTACTGAGTCATTCCAGGACCTTACTATAAAATTTTGATAAAAATCAGCCTCCAGCAGGACCCCCGCTACGTCTGGTTTGGGTTTCCCGTCCCGACACCCCCTTGAGCTGGACTCTGGAGATCGGGTTGATACGTGGGGCACGCCGGGGCATATCATTATCCGACGTCGTAACTGCTTTTTCAAGTCTCTGTTACCAAGACGTCTGTTACCCTACATAAAACTAACTCGACCACCGTCTGGTTCGGACATCATCTTAAGTTCCGTGTTAGGTTACATAAGCTGCTCAAAACCGAAGATTATATTTGGGAGAACAGAGGTAGATACACAGGCCAGATCTTTTCCGAAAAACGTGGTCCTAAAGACCGAAGTGAGTTGGAATAGATTAGAGTTTGGAAAAAAGGAAACGGATATTTGAAAGCGCTGGCGATGTTATGGTATAATATTAAGTAGATCCATAAATAGATGTATTTGTATCTAGGGTGATAGGTAAATAAAGGTTTCCATTCAGGACCTCAGAAGTTATCCTCACCGTCGTGCTGGTTCGGCATAGTTATGCCTCCGCGTAGGCGTCAACAATTTACCCAGGAGAGCATCGACCAACAACTTCAGCAGATCCATCTTCTCGACCCTTCGTCCTCGTCGGAAAATCTCGAACAACTCGGACCTATCATAAAGCAAATACACAGCAACCGTCAACAAGAAGCTTTCCTTCGTAGTGTGCAGGGCCTTATCGAGGCCAAGGATGCCGAGATCGAAAATATATGTGGGGACAACTATCAAGACTTCATTTCCTCCGTGTCAACTTTGTTCACGGTCAAGTCATACACGGACAAGATGAAGGAGAACATTTCTTCACTTGACAACAGTGTTTCACAGCTTGGAAGAGGTCTAGTCGAGAAGAAACGCAATCTGTTGCAGACCAAGAAGACGGCAGCCAATCTTGACGAGGCTATCGATACATTGCACGCGTGCCTCCGCGTCCTCGACGTCGTAAATCGTGTTGGCGAAATGGTAAAACGAGGGAAATACTGGAGTGCGCTGAGGGTCTGTTGTCTATGCTATATGTCGGATACAATCTCTCAATGCAATACATCACTCTTTGCAGTCGCTAGAAGACATTCAGAGCATGCCACCCACATCACTATCACAAACCCCATTTTTCCAGCATCTTCTGTCGTCTTTACCTTCCTTACGTGGACAAATCAAGGACGCCGTCACGGCATCCATGAAACAATGGCTCCTTGAAATACGAAACGTGAGTACTGAAGTAGGGAAATTAGCCACGGAAGCAATGGAAGCCAGAACTCGACGGTGGAGAACACGTCGAGAGAAAGATCCTCTTTTACGAATGAGTCGTGTCGGAAGCGCCGTAGAAATGATAACCTACGAAAAGACAGAATGTAGGTTATCCAACTCTGTTATTTGAGCAGCCTTACCGACCTGCGGCGATAGTTAACGTGTTTGAAAACGACACGCTACATGTGGATTTCAAACCCTTGTTTGAGTGCATACACATCTACACAGCTCTCGAGTCCCTGGATGAATTACGAAAGTCTTATCAAGCCGATAGAAAGGTGAGTATTTTCCCATTTGCATTTGATTGATTCATTTCTGAGTTGGGCATAAAGGCACAATCGGATCTCATTCTCCCCAATCCCCTCCCGTTGTCGTCTCTTCCCTCACTCACACAAGAAATTTCAGGTTTCTTTATCGTCGAGAAACATGTACTTGAAACAACCACCGATTTTCGGTCAGAGCGTGATGTAGAGGAACTATGGGATGCCCTAGTTGTGGGCCTTGCCACAGCCATCACAAGTTCACTCCGCACGGAGACAGACCCTGAGGTATTCCTCAAGGTAAAAGAGTGTTTACTCGGATCAATTATGACTCTAGAGGTTTGCTGATTCTTCTGGTATCCAAGTTGACTTTAATAACACAAGTTACTTAGGCATTCTCCTACTCAACGCACTCTTTGCATTCCTTCATTCTCTTGTTGTTCGAGAAATATGTGAAACTCTTAGAAGCCCAGTTTGGCCGACGATTGGAGAATGTAAGCTTTCTTTGTGCTCAGATCAGTAAAAATCAAACAGACCGTCTTAGATTGTACACCAAGATGATCATCTGCCAATGTATTTACAAGTCCCGAATGAACTGGACAGTGTGCTTGACAGGGTTTGGGTCAGCGATACAGAACGGGCTGAACTTCACCAGTATGGGTCCTTTCTCGCTTGTGTTGTTCGATCTCATTCTCGATAGAATAGCGCTGCCTTATTCACTTCCTTGGTCACAGACGTTCTATTTAAGTTGTCAAGATGTAAGCTTAATGGTTCTTTTTCGGCACTACTTTAACATCTTTCGAAGATACGAGGATTCATTCAAAAGTTTTATACTTTCGTTGAAGGGGTATCTCAGCACCACCGAAACATCGACGAACTCTTAAGTAAAGTAAGCCTTTCTTAGATTTATATGTGCTACTTTCATTAGTACTATGTTTTTCTGCAGTCGTTAGATAGCCTCCTTACCGACCACATCAGCGAGGCGATTGGCCGGCGACTTGCCGGAACATCAACACTCACGCAAATTGCTCAGATTGTCACCAATTTGGAGCATTTCCAGGTCGCATGTACTGAATTAGAGCGTTCGCTCACTAACCTCCGGTACGTCAAAGTTCAACGCTCTGGCGATCCCTTCTTATCCATTCTGTCCCCAGGTCTGCGCAACGAGGCGGTACCATTAACCTCACTGCGACTGCCTCATTCGAGGCGACACTATCTCGCTCCCTTGAGCGGATCACTAGTCTCATCACTTCCAAACTCGATCAGTTCTTCGAGCTTTCTGAATACCAGTGGACTCCACAAACCCGGGAAGATGCTCCTAGCATGTACCTCTATGAGTTGGTCAACTGGCTAACCACTGTCGTGGATTCACTTGTAATCAAGGAGGCTTACAAGGACGAAGCCTACAAAGGCGCCCTCGAGTACATTGCGGAATGCTTGATGGTACGTGTTCTCAACCGTAGCTTATGATCCGTCAAAGTGAGAAGACTTGTAGAATTTCTTGACGGGCAGGGATATATTGATGATGAACGAAAATGCAATATCAAATATCTTAGTAGATGTCGATTTCCTAGAAGAGGAACTCAAGCGCATTGGAAGACCACACCTAACATCAGTATTTGCGGAGCTCCGACTTGTAAGTCATTGAAGTACGATAGCGGCTATTTCTGACCCATCGCAGACAACCTCCATTCCACTGACAGACACAGTACACGAATATCTTGTTCCCGCTATGCGGCACTCGTCGTACAGCATTGTCAAACACAAGCGCCTACAAGCACTTCTGGAGAAGTTGTCAAAGGCCGGGGCACTAAAACGAGATCCCGCAGTCCGAGAGTTAGCCGAGAAGCGGAGGAAGCAAGCTGATGGTGTTGGCAGACTATTTCCTGGTGAAGGACGTTGAACTTGGCAGCCCATAGAAAAATGTAACCACGAAAGAAAGATTATATGATCGTATGATCGTCTGGTCTAAAAAAGCATTTGGGAAATCCTCATGGTCATGTCTGTATACATGAGTCAGGTTAGGGCAGGAGATGCAGGAGATATGGATTGAGGGAAGGGAGTGAATAGAAAAACCACGGGGCAGACAGGTTCCGGCATCAGGAGAGAGAATCGTGTGACGCTAATAGAGTACGTAATAGAGAAGAAAGACCATTACACCCGACGTTTGATGTTTGCGCTCAACCACTCCAGACCTTCATACAAACCATCTCCGGACGTGGCACATGCAGCCTATGGTGTCATGAGAATACGTCATGGGAAAGAAGTAAAAACATTTGCTCACCTGAATGTACCAAGTTCTCTGCCGCAGTCCATGCAGTCCGAGTTTATCTGTGATCTCTGCAGCATTCATCGCATTCGGCAAGTCCTGCTTGTTGGCGAAAACGAGAAGAAGAGCATCACGAAGTTCGTCTTCGTTGAGCATCCGTTGGAGTTCTTCCCGAGCCTCAGAAACACGTTCCCGATCATTCGAGTCGACCACGAAAATAATGCCTTGAGTGTTTTGGAAATCTAAAGAACGGAACATAAGCAAGATCCCGCCTACGCCAGCAACGATACTCACAATGCCTCCAGAGGGGACGGATCTTGTCTTGACCTCCAACGTCCCAAACAGTGAATGAAATGTTCTTGTATTCGACGGTCTCAACATTGAAACCTTCGGGCGATATGAACATCCAGTCATTTAGAAGAAGAGGCTGGGTCACACACCAATTGTTGGAATTGTCGTGACAATCTCGCCAAGTTTTAACTTGTACAAAATGGTGGTCTTACCAGCAGCATCCAGACCGACCTGTTGCTGCAAGATCAGACAATATGTTCGACGTTGAAAACATAGCAACAAACCATTAGTATCCCTGTTGGAAAAAGACGAAGCTGTGATTCAGCAGCTCCTGTTGATCGATAAGCGATACGCACGCATTTCCTTTTTGCCAAAGAGGCCGGAAAGCAGACGAGAAACAGAAAGACCCATTGTTGAGAGAGTGGATAACAAGGAAGAAGAAAGTTGAAGTTGTGTGTAAGGGGGACAAAGTCGGAAGATGTTACGTGTGACTCTTAAAATTTGGAATCCCGCTTCTACTTTATAAAGGAAACACAGCAAATTTTTTATGACCCTAACTTTCCGGAGACTACACGTATTGAGACGTGGTCCTATCTACTGTGTATGATCCACAGTCATATCTCCACAGTCATATCTCCACAAAAATGTGACGGTTCCGACAAGTCTAAATGACTTCCCACATGTCTTGCGCGCTACGCATCAAGTGTGACCGGTTGTGGCAAAAAACTCGCTTGGGCTCCATCAAATTTTCCCCCAATCTAACACACTTAGGCATGTGAGGCAAATACTGGAATTATCTCGACCATAACATCCCAATCGATCTTTCGACCTCGCTTCAAGGCATTTTTGACTGGATGCATATTTTGCTGTCTAGGAGAATCCATGTTTCAAAATCAAGATGTGGCAGAAGAAAAATTAATACGCGTATTATAGTAACTCTGGTCACTAGTGTGCAACATTACAAATGAGAGCAAGTACCGAGAGAAGCATATAGAAAAGCGCATTGAAAAAAAGGTTTCGAGGAAAAAGGGTATCATCTAGTCAACGAAGCCGCATGTTGAAGAGAATACGATATTCATCGTAAGCCAGAAGCTCTCAATTTGCGATCAAGTTGTGTTCTCCAATTCATGTAGATCCCATTCGAAGGAGATGGCGAGTACTGACAGAGCTCGAACAGGACCAGCTGTTCTTGGAAGCCAGGATTTGGCCAGATCTGATCTCTAACTGTGGCGGGTAAGTTGTTTGTGCAGAAAGTTCAGAGATGAATGTCCTCTTACCTGATCGTACAACCTGCAATGCTTGGGTAACATTGATGCGACGCGTCCACATCACTTTAAGATTGTTTCTTGAACTCATGTCACTCTTACGGTACGAGAGGGACTTACAATAAGCAGCCACGACTGTCGCGCTTCGAGAAACACCCTGCACGCAGTGTACTAATACGTTTCCTCCGTCCCGAAGAGCCTGGTCAATAAACCGGCAGGCGCCAGGAAGATGTATCAACAGATCCTCATAGTCGACGTCGTCCACGGCAATACGCTTGTGGGTGATACCTGACGCGGGTAATTCCGCAGGTATAGGATCCGAGCATACTGACAATATGTGGGTGATGCGCCTCTCAGACAGTGATCGAGAGGAGCGCGCCGCGAGGATGCTGTCATCAAAAGATGGTTACAGCTAGAAATATAAATCAATCAATGGAGGTACTGACTTTCCTAAAAATAGCCTGTTCTCTATGATGGCGTCGATGTTTTTCCAAACCATCTTGTCAAGGAAGCTCTAGATGACTCGAATTGCACGTCTTGGACTTGCCATTTCTCCAAGTTCAAAGGCCTGTTCTTGTACCTCTAACCTCAGTGAGACGGGGGTGACGAGCTCCCGTCCTTTCGGTGCACGACAAATCCGTTTGCGCCATGTTCTAGCGCGAGCAGGATTCTTTGAAAAAAAGCAGTGTTGACGTCCAAGCATAAATATCTATAAATAGTTGTCGCTTTCTTCTTCGAGCGCCTCTCTCACATTCGATTCCCCTTTTGGTAATCCGCCGGAAAACCTTCAACTCCTGTGGCGATGCAAATATATCTATCCATCCCCGTCAAGACAGGATCAACTCTGACATGAGTCGGTTTGTCAGGTACCCGGAAGACATACTCTCAGTCCTTCATTACACTCTTCACAACGTGGTCTCGGGACTAGGTGAAAGCAGTTCAACACATTCAAGACATCAACCCTCTGTATAGGTTTTGCTGGTTGTGCTGAATGCGGAGAACACGAGGGGGGCAAGTGGTTTGCCAGGCGGAATGAAGATTACTCTGCACAGAGACTCTGACTCATATGCATCATCCTAGCACAGCCCATATCCATGTCGCCCCAAAACACAACTATTTCATTCCATGCACGCTGCAAAGGCGGATCCCAACGTGGTGGCGACATTGGGGGGATAATACATTACATAATCACAACACCTCACAAGGACACCTAATAACTCAACAGCGTATGTAAAATAAATTTCATGTTGCTTATAACTTCATAATCTACACACCATGCCAATCACCATAGAATGGGCATCATCAGTGAGTTATACCCCGTTATTGTTTGTTGAGAAGATCTCTAATCTTCTCGTGTGCAGTTTCGGAAGGATGGTTCCCGAAGGAGGCCGCCACCCTCGACGATGCATGGATGGCTCGCCAAAATGAGAGGAACTTTACTTGGAGATGAGACTTTGAGAAGTAAGGTGAGGGATATTGCTTATCAACAGCATCTCGTCACGATGTTGTATGGCAGGGTATGCAAGAGATGCGGGAGGCCAGTGCTGTACGCAAGCATAGGAAGGCAAGGGAGAGGCAGGTCCAAGGCAGCCGCACCCTATTCAGCTTTTTCGGGACACACAAGAAGACATCGCAGCCCCCGGTGCGAAGGAGAACTACTCGAGATGCGGGACGAGGTAATCGAGGATCAAGGCCAAGCCGAGCTCCCGCACGACCAAGCCAGTCCCGGAAGGCATCTGCAGCATCGGGTACGTCACGGAGGTCCACTGGTGGTGCTACGAGACGAGGTTCATCTCGTCCGCATGCTCATGCAACGAGAAGGAGTGGTAGTTGATGATTGTGACATTGCGACACTACATGATTAGATTATTATGAACTGTAACATATATCCATTTCCTGGTGTAAGTATTAGTATCAGCAGCACATGTGTACTATGTATGACTCTGGAATGTAGTGGCGTGCACTTAAACTTCAAAGTTGGAAACCTGATCGGTCTAGATCTGCACAGCATCTGTCGCCATCGCAGCGCGTTCTCCGAAATTCAAATGCTTAACTATAATCACTTCGAGTACAAAGCACTACATGCGCAGGTCCTAGGACCTTGGAATTGATCGCTGGTCGATTCAACGAGCGCTGACAATTTCTCGACGTAGATCCCTAGGTCTATTCTTGCCTAGTCGTTGTTCGTTGCCATCGGTATCCCCATTTGCTCTTTTATGGACCAAGGACTTGAGCCCCAGTGAAAACCGGACCTGATGGCGCCGAGAAAGAACGAGATGAGAAGATTTGATTAGAACTGACCTATTTGTATCGATATTTTGTAATCGTTCTAAACCTAGAAATGAGTTACAAATCATCAATATGCATCAATCCAATATTAATCAACATTCAACCAAAGGCTTTCAAGTTTCGTCGACTCCTCTTGACTAAACTGGTCGTTCTCGAGCTTTCTCTGCAAATGTTTGCATGTTTCTGTGACTCTATGCATCCAAATATCCTGTCCGACGTCCAGACGTCCACGTGTCCAGACATCCACATGCATTAATGTCTTGCCGCCCTCTCCTTCGAACGCACTCCTTTTCTCTCGACTGTGATCGCCTGCCTCCTCCATCGCCTGCTTCCTGACAATCTTTATCTTTATTTGGGTCAGGCTTGTTCAACCATCTCCATGACACCTCTGCCTCGTCAGAGACAAAATCAAAAGAGGCTTCCACCATGTACAGCAGATTAAAACCCTACAATCACTGGCTTCAACACTTATACGACCAGAGACAATTGCTAAAGCATCAAGTAAATCATAGTATCGAGCCAGTTGTATGAAGGTAATGGATATCCATACTTCATATTCATGATCGATGATCTAACCTACTACAGTCCCTCACAGGTGTCAGCAACATCTGCGACTTCACTTACAGTTGGCAAACCAATTGTCAAACTCCCCTACCTCATGGATTCCTCCTTTCCCCACCGATATTCTCCATTAGGCCTGAACTGATGCTTACTCCCTGGTTGCATGATATATCTGCCTTCTTTGACAAAACCAAACCTACATCGCAAGGCACTCATCAAGTCCCTCATCAAGTCCCTCAAGAAAACTGCAGCAGGTCGACAACTCTTGTGCAAATGCACAATTAAGAAGCAAGCCCAGCCAGCAACTACCCGGTGTTAGTAGGGGTGACAGGGTGGCAGAGTTTGAGTGGATGGTAGAGGTTTCGATGCTTAGGCCTTAGGGGGGGAGGGATAGCCTGTGGTAGAGGTCATCAATCATTTGAGGGGATTCACTTTGATGGCCGCCATGGGATGCTCAGAGTTCAGTACACAATTTCTGCTAGCTCTCGATACACGATATATTATGATAATCCAAGTGCAGGTCCTTATGACAATTGTCATGGACAAAGTTGGCCAGAATCTTATTTTTTATATTTTTTATTCAATTGAAATGCAATGAAAGCAAATCCTACAACAATGTCAACGTTAGTGCATCAATGATAACCTATAATGTCACAACCACCTACCAATATGCAAGCTGTATGACCTGGAAAACAATACTTCTGTGACTGTTCTCAGCGCTGCAAGGGGTGGAAGGTACCAGTACATCGGACAACATATCAATGACATGCGCCCTTCTGGGAAGCTGATCTGGACAAGCGGCTATCTTGCTTTGGTAGAAACCTCGATTATACTTCTTCTACTCCCCCAAGTCCTCCTGCGGTGGGCAGTCCACTGGAACAAATTTTGAGGAATGTAGGTCAATCCAATGGAGGAGCCACATCTTTGGACAACACACCAAGTTTGGCAGACCCATCAAGTTTGGCAGACCCATCTGACAATGGCCAGATGCCAACAAATGTATGTTGCAAACTTGTCCTGCGGCCAATATATATTAAGTTCAAGTATGAATAATATTGTTTTACAATGTACAGGGCATACCAGTGGACCAACCAGTGATGGATGATACAACTTTAGGTGCTTTGAATATTGACAGAAACCTCTTGACCAATGTAAATGAAGGACCCAGTGAGGCAGGCATGGAACTCTTTCCTCCAGATGACGATACACCTCATGGTGTCCCACAAAATGATGGCCCAGCTGATGCTGGCAGTTTGGAAGAGGAACAGCAAGATCCAGTGCCTTTGGGTCATACCACTAGCCTCAAAGAACTCTCCGATCTTGCACAATTGCAGGATATCAAGCTAACAATGGAATTTATTTGAGCCATGGAGGGTGCATCTCTAGATCATGAGCATAGTTGGCTTGATGCAGATGCTCTGCATTGTTTGTGGAATCCACCTACATCATGTGTGGATTTAACAGACCCTGATTTGTGTCTGGGGTTGGACTTGTTTCTTGCAAGCATCAAGTCTTCGCAGGATACCTACACCATGTCCTGAGATGCTATTATACAACGTCATCCTGATGATGATGTACTGACATATGATCAGATGAAGCAGCACATTGCAGAAATTACTGGTGTTGTTCCAATTGTTGATGATATGTGCCAAAACAGTTGTATTGCTTTTATGGGACCTTTATCAAAGCTTGATGCATGCTCAGAGTGTGGTGAACCATGTCTCGATCCTGTTACGAAGAAAGCGCTACAGCACCTCTATACAATTCCTCCAGGACCTCAATTGCAAGCACAGTGGTGAAATGCTGAAAGTGCACAAAGGATGTGCTACTGAAGGAGAAAAACAAAGGAGATTATCATCCAATTGCAGGAGAATAACAGAGTTCTTCTCCAGCTTTCCAACTTTTTGCATTCAAGTGCATATCTCGAAGCAGTTCGGTGTGGTCATATTAATGACCATGACATGGTCCTGATGTTTTCGATGGATGGTGCCCAGCTCTATGAGCACAAGGAATCAGATTGCTGGATTTATATCTGGGTCATATTTGATCTTGCTCCTGATTTACATTACAAGAAGAAATATGTTCTTCCTGGTGGTTTTATCCCAGGGAAGCCAAAGATTGTTGACTCCTTCCTCTTTCCAGGATTATACCATGTCTCTGCTCTACAATGTGAGGGCCTCCAGATCTGGGATGCATCAAAGGATGCAGTCTTTACATCAAGGCCTTTTTTTGCACTAGGTACTGCAGATGGTCCTGGCATGACATATCTGAATGGACTTGTTGGACATAATGGTAAACATGGTTGCTGCTTATACTGTCCAGTCACTGGATGGCACAAAGCTGATGGGAAACATTACTATCCAGCTCTTCTCAAACCACACAACTATAAAGGTGTAGGCTCTGATCATGATGACATATTGTTCATAAACCTCCCATCCCACTCTGAGACAACTTACCTTGCAAATCTTCGTCACCTCATGGCTTCTCCAAATGAAACACAATATAAGAAACACTGACTTGAAACTGGGATCTCAAAGCCAAGCCTTTTTCTTGGATTACAACAGGATAAGATGCTTGGAATTCCAGGCTGCTTTGGATCAGATATCATGCACCTTGCTGCTCTAAACTTGCTTGACCTGTTGATCAACTTGTGGCATGGTACTTTGGATTGTAATAAAAATGATGATCATTCTACTTGGGATTGGGCCAAACTTGTAGGCCACACATGGGAAGAGCATGGGCAACAAGTTGCTGCTGCAACCCCTTATCTACCTGGTTCTTTTGACCAACCGCCACGCAATCCAGCTGAAAAGATCTCAAGTGGCTATAAAGCTTGGGAGTTCCTTCTCTATCTCTTTGGACTAGGACCAGGATTATTTTATAATATCCTACCAGAGAAGTATTACAAAACCTTTTGCAAGCTTGTATTTGGCATGCACATCATTCATCAGTATCGGATTGACCAGGCAGTCCTTTTGAAGGCTCATGTTGCCTTGCTAGAATTTGCATGTGAATTTGAGATACTCTGCTATCAGCACCGTGCAGATCGACTTCATTTTGTATGACAAAGTATTCATGCAGTAACCCATCTTGCACCCGAGGTACTTCACCTTGGACCCCATGCATGCTCATCCCAGTGGACAATGGAATGCACCATTGGAAATTTAGGACAAGAGATATGTCAGCCATCTAATGCATATGCCAACCTCTCTCAAAGGGGTCTTCTACAATCTCAAATCAATGCACTCAAAGCCATGGTGCCAGATCTAGATTCCTTGCCACCTACTATACCTTGAGGTGGAAAGGATTGTGGCAATGGATATGTCCTTCTCCAAGCCAAGGATAATGTTCTCCAAGCCATATGTCCCTGCAAGAGACAGGCATTTGCAGCATATTTGAATAATATTTATGCTCTGCAAGTTGCAGAAGATTGGTCCCCTGGAGTTGCAAGATGGGCAAGGTTTCATTTACCCAATGGTCAAGTAGCACAATCTTCCTGCAAGGAGCAGTTGAAACCACTACAGAAAGTAAGGATGGCTCGTAATGTCAAGGTATGTCATGGTATTTTCTTTGTTGTTGATTTGAAAATTGTAGCTGCATTCTCATAATTTTTCAGTTGCAGTCTGGTGAAGGGATTCACTTTGCACAAGTGTACTATTATCTCCAGGCTCTCATTAAGGAAACAGAAACAACATTAGCGCTTGTTTCACTGTACTCACTTCCTCACAGAGAACTTCTGGAGTACTCATATTACACACTATTGTCATGTAGGGATCTGCATGGGTTTGGCGACCTGTGCGGGTTGACAGGTATGGGTACGGGTCACAGCTAGGGTACCCGTGGACCTGCGCCCAACCCGCCGCCATAGGTGCAGCAGGATGTTGCTGCAGTAGAATATATTTACAAGTCACATCACCACATTTATTGTGGGACGTGGCCATACATTTACAAGTTGATTATTATACTATCATCTATCTACAGTAAGTACCACAAAGGGGGCAGAGCCCCAGGTGAGAGGTGACGAAGGAGTATACCACTTATATATGTTCACTTTGTTGTGACATGTTTGTGTAAGTAAACGAGATGCATTGACATGTCACAGTATTGACGCGTCGAACCTACCACTGCACTACCACAACCACCACCACCACCCTCCTCCTTGGCCTCTACGACAACATCATTTTTTTCTTCTATTCTTTTTTGTTTTATCTACTAACGATCAGATTTTTTATTCAGGATATTAAACTACATTCATAGAGATACCCACCGCCACGAGCAACTGCTCATGGGGTGGGAATGGGTGCCACTTCAAAATGGTAAGACAATGGCAATGCCACCACCATGCCAAACAGAATGACAATGGAACGACGGGCCCACAGGAGATGAATGAGGGGGAAACAATGAGGAGGAGGCAAAGCAAGGGAAAAAAAGGCCCAAGGGTAAGTTTTTTTTTACTCCTGTTTCATTATTTTGATTCTACTGCTAACAATATTTTTTTGGTACTAACTAGGATACTACGACAACGATGACGACAGGACAATGAAGCCGACCAGCACCTGCCACCACCATTACAAGCCCCTGCTCGCAAGGTGGATCACAGGTGCTCGACGACACGGGGAGAGGACAGGGGACATGCGTCTCCTGGACAGTTTCTTTTTTTCTTTTTCTTTTTCTTTTTCTTTCTTCATTTCTCTGGGCCGTGATCCACCCCACGCCTATGAGCGCCTGCTCATAGGGTGGTTTGATGATTGTAGTTAAGTATATAATTAAATATATGTATTTTTGTTACCTAGACCCCTGACAAAACCTGTACCCGCCGTGACCTGTAGCTCACGACCCACGGGTTGTGGGTAGGGGTAGATGCGGGTATGGGTATGGGTACACTCAAAAGTACCCACGGGTTACCCGTGCCATTGCCTATTGTCATGTGCCTATGAAGGCGACACTCATCTTCAGGTGGTTGATATCAAATCAATCATGAGTGTGATTGCAATGGTTCCACACTCTCCTTTTCCTGGAGATCCCTTGGACCGATATTTGCTGTTGAGAAGCCTGGACTTGATGTTGCTTGGCTTGGAGGTGTTGTAGAAGCTATACCAGACAAAGAATAGATTTTGACCACAACACTTTAATATATTTGATGGCCTGTGTATACATGTCTTGGTATTTCCCGAGGTACTACAAGATTAGTACTATTAAGCTATTAAACTATTTGGTCCAAATTACCAAATCACTATTTTATGTTTGAATCACTAATTTATAAGAGTAAATTGCTAAATAAATGAATGAATCCAACAAATTACAATTTACAACTATATGAGGTACATGACGTGTACTATTCCATATTGAGCCAAGTTGGTATGAACGGCCAATGGTCCAACGACTATACTAAAAACTGGGGGCTATGAGATTTTTCTTGCCCCACTTTCTCCACCATGGTTGGTGAGCTCAAGCATAGCCAAATGATCCTCAAAAAAGCTACGGAAAAAAGCCTGATGGCTTACAAAATTGATTGGCTCTGTGAGTGTGTTGACAAATCCTTGTTCATAGTTTTTGACCTTAAAAAAATGCATCTGCAACAGAAATGCCACGGGAGGCAGCTGAGCATGAGTTCTTTAGTGTGTTGAATGCAGAGAAATGGGTCAACTTGGAGCAGTATGACAGATATGTGCGCAGTCTAATTGGGCGGTCTAAGATGGAAAAGTAAGTGTTTAACATTAAGTAGCTGCTTGTTCCCAACATCCAGAATTCCAGGCTTACACTTCATTGCAGGGCATCAGAACCTACAAAATTGGTGTCAGCTACAACTTCTACATTGTGGCAGAGCCCACCAGAGGTCATTGTAATCTCAGATGATAGTGATTCTGATTTCGAACATCACATGTGTTCCTGGTCACAAGAAGCGTGCTGCAAAAACAGAGCATCTAGAGCACACCCGACCCATGAAGTGCCATGCATCAAACCCCAAGCCTGAGATCATTGAGATTAGGGAACTGCACAGGTTTTACCCATGGGTTTCCCATGCTTTTATTTCCTAATTTATTCAATGAATTTTGCATGAAAAACCATGAAAAAAAAAGATTTTCTGGAAGCTTTTTGTTGGCTCTTTGTGATCTAACACATAAAACAATATTTGGGTGACATCTGTCATGTGACAAGGTTGAAAATAAATTATTTTGTCCCTTGTATCACAAGCATCCGTTGAATAGCTATCAGAAAATCATTTTTTCATGAGTTTTCATGCAAAACTCATTGAATAAATTAGGAAATAAAAGCATGGGAAACCTGCGGGTAAAACCCATGCAGTTCCCTAATTGAGATCATTGATTCCAGTGATGAAGAGAGTCAAGAGATGACACAGGTCATCAAAAAGGAACCCTGTGATGCAGCATCAGCTGCTGAGCCTGACATCATATCAAAATCTGAATCGAGACCCATTGATGTTCAGAATCCATTGGCGGATAGTGAAGGGCTGAAGAAGGATGCAACTGGGAGGGTGATTGTGACACGAAAGGCCAAGGTTGATGCTGTCAAGTATCTTGATGGAATTCCCAGTCATTGGCCCATTCCCACTGTTGAAACTGCTTATGTACTTGATTTCAGTGATGATGCAAGGGTGTCAGACCAGAGTGGGACTGCAAAGGGGAAACCAAAGGGTCTCAATGCATTTCTGAAAGCAGAGGTGTGTGAAGCTGTGATTACCATCATGACACACAGCCTATTATCTGACACATCATTGTTGTGTCAGGATCAGGACTCCTGGGGGAAAGGTACAAATGGAAGCACCTCTCAGGAGGTGAGGCTCATGCTCTTGGATGACCTTCCTGCATGTCGCTCTGTGCATCAATGCAATGGTGCTCTTCAGTGTGAGATGTTTGATGATAAGCTACTGGAGGGTTATGAGTGTGAAAATTCTCATGATATGACAAAGATGAAGGAGATTTTTCATGCTGAGCAAGCATGAAACAAGGCTGATGATGACTGTCATGTATGCATTCGTTGTTTCTTTTATCAGACTGCTGACACATTTTCTTAGGTTTTTCCAAATGATTAAGACACTCAAGTGCAAGTGCAGCACATGGCATAAAGCTGAAGAATGGGACCACATATATGCACCAATTCCTGCTTGCGTTGATGAGACTGTCTTGTTTCAGCTGACAAACAATGAGTGTATCACTACTTCAGATATGGATAAGTACAAAGTGGGCTGTTCTACATTTATTCACCCTTGCCATGGCAAGCAACAATTATGTAGTCAGTAATCTGTGTTTTGGTCTTTCAATGACAAGACTATTTGTGTTGACCCTTCGAAAATTGAACAGAACACACCCACTTTTGCAACAGGGTTTCTGTCTCTCCTCGCATTGTTTATCTTGCATGTTCAGTTCAAAAGATTGTGTATACATCAAAGGATCTCTTCAAGCCAAAAGTTGTCATCATTTTCAAAGGTCAACATTCACACCCATCCTGGCCTGAAGAGAAGCTGATACAAGAGGTAATGGAAGATCTCAAGTGATGCCTAGATGGGTTTGGGATACTCGGTGCCACAGCAGCAAAAGTCGGTAATGGTGAGCTTCCACATAGTAGTATCATTGTGTTAGACAATGGTCAAACTAAATCTTGGACTGGGATATCTAGTGGACTACCATTGCAATTCTGGGGTCTACACTCAGTGAAAAGCACCATGCATTTTGAAACAAGAAGGTTTTGCATGAGAAAGTCCAAGAAAAAAAGGAGAAGGTTTCAGCAGGATACAAGTGGCAAGGTGCATAACTTTTACACTCACAATGTTTATAATACTTACGATGATTGTAAAAAGGTATTGTTGATTTGTATGAACAGGACCAAAAGCTCCTGCCTGACCAGCGGTACATGTGGCACCTTTGAATGGAAGGAGGTATCAATCTTGCTGTGACAATGAATCCAATACTCACTACATTGATCCACAAAGCCCTCTACTTAGTTGGTGATTATACATTCAAGCAAGTCTAGGGTGATCTTGATGAGTGTGAATTTGTCGTATGGAACCATGGAACAAATGAACACAAGTCCATTTTTTCTTTTGGACACATAATGCATGCTGAACATATTTGGGTTGAATTAGGAGTTACTGTGGCCCAAATTTATTGCAATTCTGCAATGTGTGAAGCATTCAGCTATGTATTCAAAGCCCTTCTCATTTCCATTGAAAAAGCTACCAGACACAAAGTCAAATTCAAAGTGTTCGACCCCTCCAGAAATGTCCTTGCAATCATTCTTGACATGGAAGTGGCTCAAGTCCAAGGTCTCGGTGATGCCCTCATCTGACTCCAGCTCAATAACCCAACCAAAAGTGGGATATCTGAGACTGATCCCCAAGTATTGATCCAATTTTTGATCAAGCTTTGTACTAGTACACAACATTTTGACTGGTGAGTTGTAAGCGACATAGAACCCAGGCACAGCAAACTCATTGACTACCTTACAATACATGATGCAGAAGTACAGAAGGACTGGTTGGAGCTGTGGGTGTTGAAACCATCAAGTATCTCAACAAATTTCACGTGCTTTCTTCACCAAGTGACATTGAGGCATGGCATGAGTTCTGCACAACACATCCCAATGAGAAGCTGCAAAGTAAGCTTGTAACACCAAATACCTTTTTCATACTGAACACAGGAACTATGGCTCTTAAACAGACTGGTACATGCATAAGATCAGCTACTCATGGTTGCTTCCAGCTTTTAACAAAACCCTGTTGTGCATGCCAAATGAGTTCTGGGAGACCACCCCCAACCATACAAATCTTGTAGAAACTGCACATGCTGCAGCCAATCGTAGCACTCAGATCAATCTTTGACCATTGGAAGCAATTTAGCAGTATGTACGTCTGCAAATTAAAGAAAACATTACTGAAGCAGCTTCTTCAGGGCATGGATCTTGGATGCCTGAGTGGCAGCATCAATTGTGGCTCCAGGAGATACATGCATTCTTCACAATTCTAATAATAGTGAAGTAACACGGCTTACCAAGCTAGTTAGCCAGCAACATCACAGTGCACGTGTTCACAATACTATTGATGACAATATTGAGGAAGTGCAAGAGGATCTTGCAATGACTTCAGGTCCAAAAGGAGCTCAAAGCTAAGCTTAAGGATCTGGGGGAGAAGAAGAAGGAGGCAGGCTGGACACCAAGACACAACTGAGCAGCTATGCAGAAGTTCAACAATGTTGATATACCACAAATTCATGGCTTGAGAGTCTCACAGTCAACTGAGGCAGGTATGAATAAACATTTACAATGGTATATTAGCAAATTGAAATGGGAAGTATCAGGTGAAGGTGCTGTTGAAATGATGGGAAAGGGTGAGATAAACTGGAGGGAGGAATATGTATGGGAGAAGGGGAAGAAGAAGAAATATAAGGTGTGGGTGGGAAATCAAGAAAGAGACGGGCAAGAGAGGAAGGAGTGGGAGTGGGAGTGGGAGTGAGAGGAGTGGGAGTGGGAGTAGAAGTGGGAGAGGGGGAGGAGGGGGAAGAGGGAGAGGGATAACTTGAAGTGGGAGAGAGAGGAGTAAGAGAGGGAGAAGTAGATGAGAATGTAGTAACAAGTCCAGGAAATGGAGTTGAAAAAGGCAGAACTGAGAAAGAAGCCAAAGGAGCGGGAGGTGGACAAGAAGGAAGTATAGATTTCAAAGGAAGACGGTGAACAGATGAAGGGATAGAGGGATCAGGAGGAAGAAAAATAACTTTTAAATAGAAAGATGCACGTTCACGAGAAAGTGGAAGGTATTTTGGGAGTCCAGGTTTCAGTATATGATGCTGGTGAGGAAATATGATGCGAGGAGTATGAGATGAAAGTATAAACTGAAAATTGTGTTCAATAAGATGAGAACCTGCAAAAAGATGGGAAGGAAGTGTGGGAACATGCCAACAATCACATAGTGCAATTGTAACCGGAACCGTGTCTGCAATGACCTGAACAAAAACATCACCAACTCCCTCAATAATGATGTTATTCTCATATGGCATATGAAACTCTCAGCGACCAGGCTTGTAGTTCTGGAAGAGTGAACAGTCACAGATGATGTGAGAAGAAATGATGCTGTCAACAAGTAGATGAGCAGTGGCTTTCACAGACTTGAGAGAGGGATTGGAAGGCAGGGTACAGGATGGTAGCTTTTTGGATGTGTGCAGCTTTGATGTTTGGGTTGTCAGAGTGGGTGAGCTCATGCTTGATCATGGAGATAAGAGAGGGAAATAAGCCACAGAGGAAGAATTAAGAGATGATGATAGGTAGTGGCAATCTTGTAGAGAAGAGGGTAAAAGAGCCAGTGGAGAACACTGCAACAGATATAAGGCAAACAAACACAGTAGCACAAGGTGAAGACTATAGTCCAAAAGAAGGACCTGAGAGACAAGGAAAACCGAGGAGGGTTATTGAGGAAATGTGAACGTCAACAGGTGTGTTGCAGAGCCAGAAAGATCAAAGTAATCACATTGACAGAAGTATGAGAAGGAGGTTGCAGAGTTGGAAAATTGAATATGTATTCAGCGAGTCAAGTTTGTAGTCAAGATGCAAGCTCAGGGTTGCAGTCAGATTGATCAAATGATCAAGAAAATGTTATCTGTAAGCCAATTGCGTTGGGAAATCAGCTGAAAATGAATGGTGTGTTGTGAAAAATCATCTAGACCAGGGAAACAGGGCCCATAACTGTAAGGGGACTAGGGGGGTGCCCTATGTGTTTTTCCTATTTTTTATGTTCGTCCTATATTTTTCCTCACCTCATTTCCTTCTATTCTTCATTTTCTATGATTTTTCCGGATTTTATTACTAATTTTCCCTTTCTATCATGTTTGTACATGTTGACACTTTTATATTTAGAGGCAGAGTACCCCTTCCGACACCTACCCCTTGGTATGATGTCATTCGGCGGCCTTGATCCGCCTATCTCTGCCTTTTTCTATTTTTAGGTTATATTTGATTTTTGTCGTCTTCACATATACTGGGCATCAGCAAGGGGATCCTTAGAGTTTTCTCTTCGGATTTCCCTTTGCTAGGTGTGTCCCCAATCCCTGTATTATGTAGTATAATTTTAACTTCGGATTTCCCTTTGCTAGAGGCTTAGGTTGCCCTTATAGTAGAAAACTCTCCCCTAAGGCCCGAAAATCGGGAATGCACTGCCCAAGATAGGCAGGTACAGACTGGACAACACTTCCCAAAGCTCCACAGAGTCCCTACACACCGTTCCAGATAATCTCGCCTTTATTACACTGCCATTTTCGTCAAACGCGCCCCCTAGCAACATGGACACATCAGAACGCTTCGACGCGCTTGAAAGTGACGTTTCCGGAATGTGCGCGCAAATCGACTCACTTAAATCTATGATTGAAAACTTCGTTAGGACCCTCCAGACTAACCCTATGACCAATAGTTCCCTCTTTACGACTCCAAGCGCACCCAACAATGATGTTCTGCCAAACGCGTCCACTAAGGAACACACCCAGATCAAACTGTCCCCCCCCCGCTGAATTTAACAGTGCACGTGCACAGGGACGTGCATTCCTTAATTCCTGTGAGTTATACATCAGTCTCCAGTCGCATCAATTCATCGATGAGGCTGCAAAAATTTATTGGGCCTTCACATACATGAAATCTTAATGCGCCTATCTCTATGTGGACCGTATCCTGCGTCAAACTAAAGAACTCGGTTCTCTACCCTTCTCCACTTGGGGTGACTTTTGAGCTGAGTTCGTACACCACTTTTGTCCCCTCAATGAATGCCACTGAGCAGTGACACAACTTGAGTCATCTGCTTACCACCAGGGACGTCGATCCGTGGACGACTATATCGATGAGTTCAAGGATTTGGTGGACATGGCAGGATATGGGAGTGGGTTACCAGTGGTGGTGAAGTTCCGACGGGGGCTCAACCAAGAAATTCAGGACCAGATTGCACAGATGTTGGAAGGACACCCAGTGGACAATGATATCTTTGCTTGGTATGAAGCTGCTTCACTCTGTGATGAGAGCCGACTCACAAATGCGGCGTTTAATGCTGCATTCCATGCTCCAAATACCACTCATACGCCCTACACCTTCAATCGAAGCCTTCCCTGCCCTAACCCCATTCCTGTTTGTCAAACTCCCACACCAGCCGTCAACGTCCCAGTACCAATGGATGTTGATGCAGCCCGCAGCCGTGCGTGTAAGTTGGATCTCTGCTACCATTGTGGGGAAACTGGACACAGGGCTGGAGCATGTCCCCATCGTCAGGATATCTGCATGCTCACCCCCGAGGGATGAGATGAACTCCTGCAAGACTTGTTGGCACTTGTAGATGTTGAGGAAGCAAAGGATCAAGTTGCAGAGGAGATTAAGTTGGAAGTTGTAGAGGAGCAGGATTTTCCTATTCGCAGTGAGTGAATCGTATGCCCTCACTGCCTGTCCATAACCGCTTTGAAGTCTTGTCAGTTGAATCCCCGGAGAATGAATCCATTTCTGTGACTGCTCCCCTCTCTGACCCTTCGAAGTTGGCTAAAGACATACCTGCTCTCCCCATCTCTCCTTCTACTCCATGTCCCAAAATTAAATCATGGGAGCGTAAACTACCATGCAAGTATATTGTGGCATCCACTCCCTCTGCACATTCCTTGAACCTAGCAATCGAACTGCAGATGACCAACACTGGACAGATACTCGGTGTCTCTGCACTCCTGGACTCTGGTGCGACTGGTCTCTTCATCGACTCCCATCTTGCACAACAACATCGCCTAAATACTTGCTCACTCTCACATCCGATACCTGTGTATAATGTGGATGGATCCCCAAATGAAGCTGGTGCCATCTGAGAGGTTGTAGACCTGGTTCTCCATTACAAAGATCATAGTGAGCGTGCCCTTTTTGCTGTCACTCAATTAGGAAAGCAAAAGGTGATTTTGGGATATCCATGGCTTCGAGACCATAACCCAGAGGTTGACTGGCATACCGGGGAGGTTACCATGAGCCGATGTCCATCCCGCTGTTGGACTTGTTTCACAGAAGCCAGGCAAGAATGTCGTGGACAGAAGGTGGTGATACGACATACTCAGAAGTGTTGTGCCAGACCCCTGCCTATACCTGAAGTGGAATTGGAAGGGGTTCCTGAGTTGGTGCCAGACTTGGATGATGATGATGAGGACCCAGAGGAAGTGGAGGAGGGTGATCGGATCTTCTACACTGCGATTTGCTCATCGCACGAGGTGTGTGCCACATCAAACATATCCCAACGCCTCACCAAGGCCTTCCACAAAAACAACGCTGCTAAATCCTCTACTAATTCCTTACTCCCTCATCTCCATGAGTTTGAAGATGTGTTCTCCAAGGAGTCATTCAACTCTCTTCCTGCGCGCAAGCCATGGGATCACATGATCGAACTCACCCCCAGTGCGACCCCTTCATCCTGCAAGGTCTATCCTCTCTCTCCTGAAGAACAACAACAGCTTGACCAGTTCATCGACGAGCACCTGGCCTCTGGACATATTTGACCATCAAAGTCACCCATGGCCTCTCCCTTTTTCTTTGTCAAGAAGAAGGATGGCTCACTTCGACTGGTTCAAGACTACAGAAGGCTCAACAACATCACGGTCAAAAATCGCTACCCACTACCCCTCATCTCTGAACTCGTGAACCAGCTCCATGGAGCCCGATACTTCACCAAGCTCGATGTCTGTTGGGGCTACAATAATGTGAGGATAAAGGAGGGAGATGAGTGGAAGGCAGCCTTTTGTACCAACCGTGGTCTTTTTGAACTGCTTGTCATGTTCTTTGGTGTTACTAATAGCCCTGCCACCTTCCAGACCATGATGAATGACATCTTTCATGACCTCATCCTCGAAGGTGTTGTCTGCATCTATCTCGATGACATCCTCATCTTCACTCGCACGGTTGAAGAGCACCATCGCATCATGCGCCTCATCCTAGAACGGCTTCGACGGTACAAACTCTACCTTCATCAAGACAAATGCGAGTTCGAGAAGACCAAGATCGAGTACCTTGGCCTGATTATCTTGGAGGGTCAAGTGGAGATGGATCCTATCAAGGTGAATGGGGTCACAGCTTGGCCAACGCCCATGAACAAGAAGGAGGTGCAGTCTTTCCTGGGCTTCATCAACTTCTACCGGCATTTTATCAAGGACTTCTCACATCATGCACGACCACTGTTCGACTTGACAGGAAAGGAGGCATGGAGGTGGGATAATGCACAACAGGAGGCATTCGAAAAGCTTAAAGAGATGGTCACTTCCGCTCCCATCCTTACCTTTGCTGACAATTTGCATCCTTTTTGTGTAGAAGCCGACAGTTCTGACTTTGCAACGGGTGCCGTGTTGTCTCAGCAGTCTCCGGAGGACCAGAAGTGGCATCCTGTTGTGTTCTACTCCAAAAGCCTTAGTGCTGTAGAGCGAAACTATGAGATCCATGACAAGGAGATGTTGGCAATAATGTGTGCGCTTGAGGAGTGGTGACACTTCCTTGAGGGTGCCCAACACAAGGTGGAAATTTGGATGGATCACAAGAATCTCGAGTACTTTATGACGGCCAAGAAATTGAACCATCGTCAAGCTCGTTGGTCCCTGTATCTATCCAGATTTGACTTCTCCTTGCACCACCATCCGGGTCACAGCATGGGGAAGACCGATGCCCTCTCCCAACATCCAGACCATGGGGATAGCAGCGATGACAACCAAAACATTGTGTTGTTGCAGCCAGACCTGTTCACCATTCGGGCACTGGAAGGCATCGCACCCCAGGGTGAGGAGTGGGACATCCTACGTGACATTCATTGTGCAAACCATAGCAGTTTACATGAGGATGTTGTCGCCCAAGCTGTTAAAGAACTGAGGAAGGGATCGACCCTTTCCTTACATGTGGCAGAGTGGGCTGAAAAGGAGGACTTGTTGTATTTCAGGGATCACATCTACATTCCCAATGACCCAGACCTTTGCCGGCGCATCATATCCCAACACCATGACTCACAGATTGCTGGCCATCCCAGATGCTGGAAGACCTTGGAGCTCACCTCATGGAACTATTGGTGGCCACAAATGTCACAGCTCATTGGTCAGTATTGTCACACTTGTGACCTTTGCTTATGCACCAAGGTTCCTCGTCACAAGCCTATTGGCGAGCTACACCCCCTTTCTGTTCCAGAGAGTCGTTGGGATGTCATCAGCGTCGACTTTGTGGTGGAGTTACCAGAGTCAAATGGGTTTGATGCGGTGATGTGCACAGTTGACTCAGTGGGAAAACGCGCTCACTTCATTCCCACTCACACCACTGTCAGTGCCCTAGGTGCCACCCAACTCTACCTCCACCATGTGTGGAAATTACATGGACTTCCTGGTGCTTTCCTCTCGGATCGTGGCCCTCAGTTCATGGCAGAGTTCACTCGTGAGCTGTACCGACTCCTGGGGATCAAACTCCTCACTTCAACCGCTTATCACCCACAAACTGTCAGCCAGACTGAGCAAGTCAACCAGGAACTGGAGCAGTACATCCACATCTTTGTCAATGAATGCCAGGACGATTGGGATGATCTCCTTCCCTTGGCCGAGTTCGGATACAACAACCATGTCCATGCTTCCACTCAACAGACCCCTTTCCTCTTAGACACTGGACAACATCCACGCATGGGATTTGAACCTCGCCAAACTCCCTCACACATCGAGATGGTGAATGAGTTCACAGAACGCATGCGGGATAGCTTGGAGGAGGCAAGGGCAGCCTTAGCAAAGGCGAAGGACGACATGGTGCGATTTTACAACCAGCGCCATTCCCCAACCCCTCAGTACAAGGTTGGTGATCGAGTTTATCTTGACTCCAGTGACATCTCCACTACACGTCCATCCAAGAAACTCGCTCATTGCTTCTTGGGACCTTTCCCCATTGTCAAGTGTGTTGGAACGCATGCCTATCGTCTACGCCTCCCAGCCTCCATGTCCAGACTCCACCCCGTCTTCCATGTCATCAAACTGCTTCCAGCTCCCCCAGATCTGTTCCCGGGACGCCATTCACACCCACCACCACCACCTACAGTGATCGAGGGGGAACCCCAATATGAAGTCGAATCAATCTTGGACAGCCATTTGTGTCGAGGAAAACTACAGTATTTGGTACATTGGAAGGGTTATGGGTATGAGGAGAACTCATGGGTTGAAGAGTCTGACGTGAATGCCCCTCAGTTAATCAAGGAATTCCACCGACAGCACACTGCTGCACCTGTTACAATTTTCCTTGTAACTCATGGAACCTGATGCACCCAACGATCCCCTCCAGACAGGAGGCACCCCTTGATTCATGCCTAGGGCATGTCCTTGACATCAGACACACACATGACGCATGCCGACTGCATGCATTCAATCCCCTTCCCGTGGAAGGCACCCTTGATGCATGGTGACTCCATGCACCCAAACCCACTCCCACACATGCTGTGATACAACAGCCCCTTGACATGAGGTCCGTGATGTCAGACTCTCACGATCGACATGCTGCGCCGCAGCATGTCCTTGACATCGGATCCTTGACATCGGATCCTTGACATCGGATCCATGACATCAGACACCTCATGCTAGGCATGAGGCTTATCTGTTATTGTTTCCTGACATGCTGCGCCACAGCACTCCATGACATTGGACACCTCATGCAAGGCATGAGGCCTATTGTTTCTATTATTACTTGATATGCATCTACCTTTCTGATTGGACGATAAGGACCTCCCTTCTAGTATAAGTACTGTGACTTGTAGTAGGGATGTCCTTAGTTTAGATCTAGGCAATTAACAGCCTTAACTTGCAACTCGCAAACTTACTTGAAACCACTAAGGAAGCCCCTTAGTGCGTGAACCTGAACGACTCTATGCAGAAGCCCTGCTAGAGTGCACTACCTATCTTATGTTGGACGCTCCAAGTAAGACTAGTGCCAAACAACTCGTCGAGGAAGCACCTCGTCGAATGACATCGACTAGATTGAGTGGTTGAGGCTTCACCCTTAACAGCACCGTGTCGCATTCAAGTCACGGACTTTGGTCATATGCAATTTTGAATGCATCGGGGCAATGCATCTTAGAGAGGGGGTGATGTAAGGGGACTAGGGGGGTGCCCTGTGTGTTTTTCCTATTTTTTATGTTTGTCCTATATTTTTCCTCACCTCATTTCCTTCTATTCTTCATTTTCTATGATTTTTCTGGATTTTATTACTAATTTTCCCTTTCTATCATGTTTGTACATGTTGACACTTTTATATTTAGAGGCAGAGTACCCCTTCCGACACCTACCCCTTGGTATGATGTCATTCGGTGGCCTTGATCCGCCTATCTCCGCCTTTTTCTATTTGTAGGTTATATTTGATTTTTGTTGTCTTCACATATACTGGGCATCAGCAAGGGGATCCTTAGAGTTTTCTCTTCGGATTTCCCTTTGCTAGGTGTGTCCCCAATCCCTGTATTATGTAGTATAATTTTAACTTCAGATTTCCCTTTGCTAGAGGCTTAGGTTGCCCTTATAATAACCTGTTGTAGTATGGAGACAGATAAGACATGGGATGAAGGTATGGATTAAGTCACAACTATGAGTACATGCACTAGTATGACGAGGTGTGGGAAAGTATGGAGATAGCTGAGGTAGATGAATAGGAGACCCAGGCAAACAAGTATCAACTTCAGCTTGAGCCTGGCATACTTAGCTTTACAGGCTTAAATAGATCACATAATTGTTAGCAAGTGTAAGTCTCACCTTCAGAACAAGAGTGTCGCTATCCCCAGGGACGGACAAACGAGGAGACAAGTTGATGCCGCTAGTGTTTTAAGGTCCAGTTCAGTCCAGTTTTTTGACCCCCAAGAGGGGCAACCATGGACTACAACCGGTCCAAACTGTTGCCCACAATTGAAGGACTGCAACCAAACTGAATAGGACCAGTCCCATTTGGTTTGGTTGCCCTTGAAAGACTGGTTTTGACTGGTTTTACTACCAGTTTTCTAGTCTAATTAAATTCTATTATATACTAATAAAACTAATTACATCCACACCCTGCGAGCAGGTGCTCGCAGCAGTGCCAATAGAATAAGAAAAAGAAAGCTAAGAAAGAAAGAAATAAAAGAAAAAGAAAGGCGCCGTGTCATTGTCCCTGCGTTGTTGTTGTCCCCACATTGTTGTCCCCACATTGTTGTCCCCGCTGCTCATTCGTTGCCCACCCCGTTTGTTTGACTTTCCCACTGTTCATTGTCCCTGCATTGTTGTCCCCACTGTTTGTTTGTTGTCCCCGCTGTTTGTTTGTTGTCCACCCTGTTTGTTTGTCTTCCCTGCTGTTTGTTGTCCCCAATGTTCATTGTCCCCGCTGTTTATTGTTGGTTGGCATTGTCATTCATCATCAGCACCTCCATCTCCCCCTAGGAGCAGTGGCTCACAGGCGGGGTGGTGGCACTGTGACATGGCAATCACATGTCGTTGTCCAGAAACAGGACCCCTTGCGACTCTGTGAGCAGAGGCTTACAGCAGCCGCGTAGGGCATGGGGTACTGAGAGAGGTCTGGGTGTGGGTGGGAGATGTCGTTATCAAGTGGCAAGAACCTAAGAAGAAAAAAGAATGGTTAGTTAATTAGTAGAAGTAAGAGATCAATCATAAAAACGTACCCTTACGGCCCAAATGACAATACTTGTTGTTTGGGCACACTTTGCAGGCAACACCGCATTGTCATTGGCGTGGCTGCCATTGGTGTTAGTGCTGTGTCATGAGGGCATGCTGCAGGGTTGAGCAATTGCATGGTGTTGTTATCAAAGGTAAGAAACTAAAAAGAAAAGGTTTAATTAGTAAAAAAGAAGAAATCAACAATAAAAACCATACCTGGGACCCAAACAACATGCTAGTCATTGTTTGGGCCCACTTTGTGGTCATCTAGTTGAGGTGGGGGTGCTTCTGAGCTAGGCAGTGCAGGCGTTGTTGGTGGTGAGAGCAAACAGTGGAGAGAAGCAGTGTCGTGGGTTGTTGATGGTTGTGGGAATTGTTTCGCAAGTGGTGCCACTTTCTGTTTTTTTGGGGCGCAAGCATGACCAAATGGTCTGTGTGCAGCCATGGGGTATATAAGCACTCATTTCTTTGAATGCTTCTTCCCCCAGGCTTGTCCCATGTCCATTCCTCAACATAGTATCTAGTATAAATAGTAAATAGTATTAATATAGTACATATCAGTTGTATTTTTCTTGTAAAGTAGTTACTTTTATACGAGTATATAATACTGTGAAAAGACCAGTTGCAACTGATTGCAACCAGTCTTTGAATGGTTTTCAAAGATTTTCGAAATAAGGCAACTGGCAACTGGACCCCAAATATGGGCAACTGCAACTGAAAAAAAGACCGGACTGCAGTTTGGTCCAGTTTGGTCCTATGGTCATTTTCAGTCCTATATACTGGACCTTGAAACACTAGATGCTGCTCTTGCACTGCTCATTGGAGAACAATGACTCACAACATCAACATTACACAACAATGGCATATAGCGGAACAAGACCTGCATAAAAGGTGCAGTAGTTATTCAGGTAAGAAATAGTGATACAGATGACAGGCACATTAGGGTGCAGTAGTTATTCAACTACAGATAGTGATTCAAACCATGTAAAAGAGTCTTGGATCTCCAGTCCAAATAACTTAATAACTGAATCTTACTAAAATTAATAGTACTTGTATTTCCCTCAAAATTCATAAATTCCTAGGCCCCTCATCTCCTTCCCATATGCAAAATCACTCTCACATGCTGCAGATGCACCATGGGCATTTGGTTCTTCATAACCAGCCAAATTTCATATACCATTGGAGCTTGGAGGGATGTCTGCATACCAAGGAATTTCAATGCATAATGCATGCCATAATGACCCATGGAGGTACTCTATTGTATGTAAATCTGTCTAACTGAAATGAAATCCATCCAACTGAAATGAAATCTGTCTAACTTAGACAGATTTCTGAGTCCAATTTTTGACATCACTTACATAAATAATGTTTCCACTTCTATGAAATCAATGTGACTCTGCAACTCAAATTCAATTATATATCCTAATATCCCTTGAATGAACTTGGGTCACCAGCACAAACCGACTGGCAATATTTCTTGAGTCACCTTCTTGTTTGTCATTTCTTTCAATGTCGCTTCCCTTTTCATATAAAATGGAAGCCCTTTTTGCCACATCCACATTCCTGCATGACTCTTGTTTTAGTATACTGTACACAATCTATCATCCGTGCTCCGACAATACCACCAGTATGCAACCACCCCTTCCACCACCCTCCAGAAACCTCAGATCTAGCTTCAGACCATCATCTGGATGTCCTGTAGGCACCCAATACAAGAATACTCATGTTGATGAGAGCAATTGTGGCAACCATGTTGATGATCATTTTCCAGCACTCAATCTTGCCTCACAGGACTGGGAAGAGATACTCCTGGATGCAGTTGGTGGACCACTGGTGCATCAAGCTGAATGCTTGCCTAGTCTCTGTGTTGGTCTTCTGTGCAAAGCCGTTGCCAAGGGTATTATTGCCAAGCCTGATATGACCAAATCATTTTCCTTGTCTTTCATATTTAGAATGTACTCTGCTCAACTGCCTGGCCATCACACACCTGGAACAGAACTCAATGCAGGTCTCCAAAAGGAGATGACAGACCACATCATCGATAATGATCTACCAAACTTCATTGACTTCCTCTTTCCTAAATCCCACTTACCATTTCCCATTGATGATGCCTTTTTCAACAAGCTATCCAGTCCTCACACCACAGTCTCTGGTTTCAATATACCTGCTATCTGGAGCATGACCCTTAACTCTCAAAGAGACCTCCCTGACTTATATACCAAACAGAAAATTACAGAGTGGTTAAATAACATTGGTAGCACTATGGCACATGCCTCTGGGCATACAATCCATAGAACTTGGTCTCAGCGGAACTGTAATAGGCCACCCAATGGCTGTAACATCAAACAAAAGCCAGACATCATATTGATTGACACAGCTTACCACTCATTCCTTGACTCTGCTCCTGGTGCTTCTTTGGATTGGAACTTCATCCACGCCTTCTGCAAAGTCACCTCTCAGGAAAAGACCAGTACCCAGATCACCGACACTATCAATGCCAAATCATACATCCTTTTTACAACTCAACATAATCGTCGATTCATGCTGGCACTGTCATTCACCAGAAGAAAAACATTCCAGCTGACAGTTACAGATCACCAAGGACAACTTTGAATGACTGAACTTTCTTTGTCTGGTAAATGGCACAACATCTTCTTCACTATCATCTCCTTTCTCATGTTCAGTCATGATTTATATATTGGGCTGGATTCCAATGTTGAGGTGGACAGCACTACTGGCAAGGTGCTCACCATTGTGGTGGACAACCGACGGTTCAAGGTTATCCAGCTGATCCATTCTGTTGAGACCAAGAGAGTGACAAAAGTGTGGATTGTGTCCTTTGAGGGCAAAGTATCTATGATAAAGGATTCATGAATTCAAGACCAGCACGTCAAATCCGAGGTTGCTTTTTTGAAACAGATGTCTATTCCAGAGCTCGAGGGGTGTGTTCTGCACTTTGTTTGTAGTGGAGATATTATGATTGATGGTGCCAAAGATTGTACTGGCCACTATCATGTTGACCTTGCTGGATATCCATATTCTCAGCATGTTCATTGTCGCATTGTCAGCTCAACCATCAGCGAATCCCTTACATCTTTCTGATCAAAACAAGAGTTCATCCACATCATAATATCTCTTCTTAAGAGTAGGTCATCCTTGATATTTATGATTGC
Source organism: Tricholoma matsutake (assembly GCA_026075535.2). Taxonomy (NCBI): domain Eukaryota; kingdom Fungi; phylum Basidiomycota; class Agaricomycetes; order Agaricales; family Tricholomataceae; genus Tricholoma; species Tricholoma matsutake. The sequence continues at coordinate 4,873,875 of AP026543.1, read as the reverse complement.
AGTGAGCTGACAGTTTATCACACAGCTCACAAGTTAATTTGCAATGATCTTCACATTCTACATGGGGATATCATCATCAACAACCTTCTTTTGATGTGCTCATCTTCTACAGATCTTGCCACTGGACTTCTGATTGATTTTGACTATGCACAACTCATGCAACAGATGATTGCTACTTTGACATCTGAGGGCAGTGCCAATTCATTGAGTGCCTCCCCTCCCACCACTGCACCTCTGTGACTGGAAGTTCTCATGCATCGAGCACCTCTTCTATCACTGGCACCTCTGCTAAAGGTTCTCATGTTGCTGGCTCCAATGTGGTCCCAAGTACCAATATGGCGCCCAAAAATGATAGTAAAGATAAAGGAACCAAAGGTATAGCAGAAAACCTGTGTACTGTAAGTTTAATCTCATTTGGATATGGGTAGCAGCTAACACCAATTTGATGATTAGGGGACACCGCCCTTCATGGCTATTGAGATGCTCATTATGACCAATCCAGATTTCACTCAAACCATTTGACATGACCTTGAATCATCATCATTTATATCTGTACCTTCACAAATGAAGCAGGTGTGGTGCTTTCAGATTTGCAAGTTCATCTGAGAGCTCCATTGCGCTCATGGTTCAGTAAAGTCCACCCTTCAACCATCAGTTTTCTCAAGGGTGGACATATGTTACATCCTGACATCTCTGTATTGCCATTCATTACTGCATATTGGGATGATTTCAAGCCTTTCATTTTGGAGATCATTGCAGCATGTTTCAAAGGAAATCCAGGGCAACCTAATCATCTTATGCATGACAATATGATTGACATCTTGCAGCATGCATTCAACACTGTCCAAGAACCCCTGCAGCCAGGAACCAAGTGATCAAGCCAATTCATTGATGAGCGAGAGTTCAAGAAGGGCAAGCAGACTCCTACCAATTGAAGCTGGCAGGTTCTTGAGGAACGCATTGATGTCGATGGATATTTTCAGTTATCATACCTCTTGTCATTCTGTAGGTGCATCCTGGACATGTTCACCATATGTTGTATTATTTTGTGGCATGCTCTTACTACCTATTCATATTACTAGTACTATTGCTAGTCCAATAGTATTTCAAAAATTTTGGCAAAACAATATAAACAAACAAACACAGTAATACTGCCATATGTGGCATCATGATAATTACAATATTTTCACCTCATGCCAACATTAACGTGCCAACAGTTGCTGTCTTCCAGTGTTGTCCTTCACTCCAGTGTGTTAGGCCTTAATGTTTCTTGGTTCCTCTTCTCTTTTAGGCCCATTGAATTCCAGTTTTCGTGAAGTTGGACTAAGCGCTCATTCTCCAAGTCTTTCTACCCAGCATGGTGATGGTTTTAGCCAAGTTCCTTCCTTTTCATCTTGGGAAGCAGATACTGTGACAGTGAGTGTATGATTTCTTATCTTTTGGGATTCAATTTGAAGTTCCTCCACTAGACATCAGTAGAATATCAAAAGCCCAGTGCTTCAGACACCTTTGACTCTCGTTACCTTCCTCTCGCTCCCTACAAAAAAGAGAAGCACCTTGAACAGGAACTTTATGATTTGCAGGGCTATGCTCAAGGTTTGGAAAAGAAAAACCTTGTACTTGAGACACAGTACAATACACTACAGTAATGTTTATCAATTTTAAAGCTTCAAGTATGCTATACAACTGATGAGCTCTCAGAGAAGCCTATAACTCTCTTCTTTTTTTTTTCTTTTTTTTAATAAAATTATTGTGCTAGAAGGGCTACACCCCTATGGTACACAGTGCATGCAAACAGGTGGTAAAGCGATAGAGACGGGGTAAGGGCAGTGTGATAAGTCAACGCTGAGGCATATGTGTGTAGTGAAACTTACACTAAGCTACAAGAGCCAGGGAATACCATACCCCCCCACTGACAGAGCAGCGGAGAATGAGTAGGTCAGCATATCTGCCACCGTTTTAGACCCCGCTCCCCTGTTACGACCTGAGGGAAAGAAAACCTCGTGAGGAGGGAGGAGGGTTGTCAGCTACAGTCCCCTGAGAAAGGGGGGGGGAGAGGAAAATAAAGAAGAGCGACATGTCAGTGCACCAAGCCAGCTGTGAGGGAGAAAAGGTAGGGAGGGGAGGGAGGGAGGGTTAGTAGAGGGGCTGGGGCAGGGGGACGATGGCCTTAGGGGGGGGTAGGTGGGTGTTAGCCGGTTTATGAGGTTGGTCAGGCGGAGGGTTCCAAGATGGCCCTGGCACGGGTGAAGAAGGTATTGGCGAGGTTGAGGAGGTCAGGGCAGTGTGCTGATTCTGATTTAGACTTGAAGTATTTTTTAGTGTGGATGAAGCTAAGAAGGGGTGTAACAGCATCAGGATGGGATAACAGGTATGAGATGGACTCAGCTTTGCATTTAAGTTTGCAATGGAGGATGTGGCATTTGTGTTGGTAGTGTGGGCATAGGAACAGGTAGTGATGAACTGTCTCCACTGTGATGCCTTGGCAATGGGGGCAGGAGGGGGTCTCAGAGTGGTGTATGTGGAAGAGGTGTTGGGGAATGGCCTGTGCATAGGTGGGTGATGATGGCTGATTGGCGACGGTCCAGTTTGTCGACGAGCTTCAAGAATTTGTTGGAGGGGAGCGATTTGTCAATGGGGTTGAGGAGGGCATATCTGGGAGAGGTCTTCCAGCATTTACAGAGGGCTGTTAGGTGGGCTTGGCGGAGTGCGGGGATACTTGCAGGGAGGGGTTTGCAATGGAGAAAAGTGGGGAGGAGTCGAGTATGGCTGGAGGATCCTTGGGTGGCTAGCTTAGCTTCCTCGTCGGCTTGTTCATTAGGAGCAAAGTTGACATGACCTGGGGTCCAGATTAGTTGGAGTGCAATGACTTCACGTACCTTGTCTTTCAAAGGGTTCCCTTGGCAGAGAGCAGATTTGCGGGCTCTGCTGTTTAAGCAACGGTATTGCTTGGCATGAAGTTTTTTGGCTGCATCATGAACATGGTCGAGAAGGTAGTGGGTGGGGTGGGGTTTCTGGTTATCGAGGGCTTTGATGGTTGCCTGGCTGTTGGTACCTAAGATAGTGGGGAGGTGGGGGTGAGAAAATTTCTTGATACCAGATAGAAGGTGAAGGCCTAGTGTTAGTCCAATGATTTCGGCTTCGTAGACTGTGTGTTTGGATATTGGACCTAGGTGGTAATGGAGGGAGTCTACCTCCTGACTGTCAGCAAACATGACGGCTGAGGCGCCTATACCTCCTTCGAAACCTGAGCCATTGCAGTAGACTGAGTACAGGGTGTCTTCATGGGCTGTGTTTGCAAATGCAAGCATGGCCTCTTTACTTCCCATGATAAAGGTATCAAAGGTGGGGGCATAGTTGGGACGTCGGCATGTTGGGGCTATTGTTTTGACGGTGGGGGGAGATACCTTGGTGGTGAAGAAAAGGGAGTGGAGGGGGGAGCGATGTTTCTTGATGTAGCAGGTAGGGTGTAGCATGGGTCACACCATGGGTAAAATTTCACACACCCCACCTGTACCTGTGTACACCCTAACACTGCACCCGCAGTGACAGGTTTTTACCATGGTCTGTTGTGAAACACCACAGGTGTGACACCACAAATATACACCATGGTTTTTCACTCTTTTTTTACCTTCTATTTGATGTTCTACATTGTTTAACATGTGTATTGTATTCTATAACCCTCAACTACCTTAACTACACCCTGTATACATACCGAAGCAACAGACAATAAGGTTTTTTTATTTGAAGAATGCCTTATATTTGCAGGAGGGTGACACAAATATTAAAATTTTAATTTAACTAATTAAGTAACAGGTACAAAACTAATTACCTCCCCCTCATTGTCCTCATTGCGTCGTCGTTGTCCGCATGGTCCAGATGGCGATAAACCATTGTCTGGGCCCGTTTTGATCCCTGTCTCATCGCCATGTCTGTCGTCTCCTCATCCCTGTTGTGGTCATGTCATTCCTTCATCATCCCATCACCCAACCACTCTGCAGGCAGGGGCAAGCAGCAGTGGTGGTAGATGACGGGGTCATGGGTCATTTTGTTGTTGTAACATAAGTAAAAACTATAATAAATGAAGACTTAGAGTCAGTTGAAAGGAGAAAAAAAGAAACAAACAGATGAAAAATTGCCTGGGGCCCAAACAATGTTTTGGCCCATTTCATACACTGGTTGGTGTCGTCACGTCGTTGTGAGATAAGACCTGTAGATAAAAAAGTAGAAGTCAGTTGAATGACAAAAAATATGAAATGAAATGAACATAAGAGAAACTCACCTTGGTGATGACTCTCAGTGGTACTCGATACTGAGTTTAACACCTAAATAAAACATAAACCCTACAACTGCAGGTGTGTTCTAATTGTGAAGGTTCAGCTAGAGGGTCTCGGTTTGTCCTTTGAAATACAACTGAACCTGATACGAGAATAATAGTGATAGTTGAGAAGATGCAGTTATGCGGAACAGTGCGGAAAGCAAACGCGGATGCAAAAGATTTGATAATACAAAGGCACAGTATGACGATACAATAAGCACAACCAAAATGCGCAATGCAACACAATAATGTGCAATAAGACAAAGGCGCAACGCAGCAATTCAAGAGCAAGACAATGTAGAACTTTGAAAATGAGGACTATGCGAGAGGGAGAGGGAATGAGATTGACATATGATTCTCCATTCTTAGGCGCTATTTTACAAGACTGTTTTATGCTATGAAAATTAAAGTAAAAGGAGTTAGATGAAAAAGTGCAAACTCTCAGATTGCAAGTTCCACCCATAAAAACAATTGCCTTGATAAGAAGATAAAAGAGGACTAAATGAATATAATGTCGGATCACAAATGGTTACCATATTTGGTGCGCCTTCATTGATGTGCTCCGGGCTTCTCAGAGTTTGTGTGCACGATAGCGCTATGCAGTAGGAATGCCTGATGTCGTTAATGAATATTGATTATATCATCATTCCGACCATCGGAGTGACTGGAATGAGTTGCCAATGTATGATACTATCGAAACTGCAAAATGCACAAAAACGTGCAAAATGTGCAAAAAGGCGCATTTGGTGAACACAGATCACTGATGTGGAAGGGTGTGGAGAATGACCTCGTAAGATACCGAATTGCTCAAACAGTGGATTGAAATTGTAGTCAAGCGTATAAGGCCATTTGTAGAGAAGTCGCGAAGTAAAGCGCAAAATGCAGCTTGTAGCATAGTGTGCCAGATGATCAGAACATCTTATGAATGTTAGTAGAATTGCCAAAAATACCATAGTGCGTGCGCAGAACAGTATGCAGTTGTATCATCGGGCCCAAACAATGATACATGTTGTTTGGGCCTATGCCTCATCCCATCCCGTCCCCGTGTTCAAGTCCCCATCCCTGTAGCCTTCGTCTTCGTCGTTGTCGTGATTGTCCCTGTTCTCCCTCCATCATATTTTCTGAGCTGCAGTGGTCATTGGTAAGTCCCATCGTTGTCATCATCCCTGTTGTTCCATCATTGCCATCCCTGCTATCTCGTCATAGTCGTCGTTGCTCTCCATTTTCACCCCGCAAGCAGTTGCTCGCAGTGGCGGTTTGTCGTTGTTGGTAGGCAGGTCTTCCTCAGTTGGTGGGTGTGGGTGTGTTGGTTCCACCCTGCGAGCAGGGGCTCGCAGCAGTGGTGGTAGATGGTGGGGTCATGGATCATCATGTTGTAACATAAGTAAAACCTATAAGAATGAACACCAAAGTTAGTCGAGAAAAATAAGAAGCGAATGTAAAAAAAATGTGCCTGTGTCGTATGTGGTGCAGACGGCCCTCCCCCTCCCCATTGCCTTCATTCCCACTGTGTGTTTATTCCCGCCATTGCTCCTGTGTCCTCTTTGTGTCCTTGTTGTTGAGTTGTTTGTCATTGCATCATTGTACATGAAAACCTGTAAATAAAGACAATAAATAAAGAAAAACAAGATAACAGAAATTTACCTGGGAGCCAAATGACAACAAACATCGTTTGGGCCCTGTTTTGTTCATGTCGTGTCCAGTGTGGGTAGTTTAGAACCTAGAAAACTGTTAGTTGTGAAAAATAAGAAAGTACCAATGATGTTCAGGTGCTGAAGAAATTATGTCGATCAATGACTGGCAACTTCCGTGGCCAGTGACTTAATACCTGTTAATAACCGTGACACCACCAAAACGGGTATGGTGTGCCACAGGTATGGCATTTTGGCAACCATACCCATACCTGTCAAACCCACCACCTATTTACTGCAGGTTGACCCACACCCGTGCTTTACCCTAGTAGCAGGCAGCTGCTGAATGGACGGGGTTATGGAGTGGGTGGGAAGTGGGGAGGGATGCAAGGCAAATGGCAGCATGGAAGAGGATTTTATGGTAGAGGAGGTCTATAGGGAGAAGGTTAGCATGTGCATCAAGGACATCGCCGGCGGCCATGTTGAGGGAACCAGTGATGAGTTTAGCAGCACAACATTGGACTGAGATCAGTTTGTTGGTGATTGAGATTGAACCTAGTCTTTTCTTCATGGAGGGAGAGGAGTGGATGCCTGTATACCAAATGTCAGCAGCATATGTGAAGGCGGGGATAGCTACCATATTATAAAGTTGGCGGACTCGGCTGGGGGGCATTCCACCAGAGATACGTGAGAGGCATGAGACTTGAAACGACCACCAGGTGGCGCTGGCAATTACTTTCTCATGGTGTGCTGACCAGCAGAGCTTGGGATCAAAGATGACACCAAGATACTTGTAAAGGGAGACTGTGGTGACAACTTGGGTGGTGGTTGAGGTATCTGGGTTGAGTCTGGAGAGAGAGAGGTCAGTAGGGATGAGATCGCGGTGGGAGTGTGGAAAGTTCATAAGGGCTAGCTTAGAAAGTTCGAAGGGGGAGTTGTGTGAGATCGACCAGTCAAAGCCTCCTGAGGGGTGTTCCATCATGTCCTTGATGATGGTGAGGCACTCCAAGAGCAAGTTGGCAATTGCTAGGAACATGGAGTCATCGACAAAGCCAATGGACAACTCATATTTGTGGAGAGCTGTGGTGATTAGTGGAGCATTGTAAAAGGCATAGAAGATCATGGAAAGTGGGCAGCCCTGGGTGGTACCGTTGATGATGTCGATGAGGTCAGAGATGAAATCGTCGAAGTTGAGGTGGGTTTTGTGACCTGTGAGCATATGTTTAGTAAGGCGGATGTAGCACAAGGGCACACCTCAGGCTTTCATGTTATGAATGAGCTGATCACAGACTGTGTTGGGGAAGGCTCCTTGGACATCGAGGAAAAGAGCTACCACTACTTTACTGGAAGGCCAGGCATTCTTTACCTTGTGGGCAACAAAATGGATGGCGTCGGTGGTGTTCCGACCAGATCGACCACCAAATTGACCAGGAGGGAGCATGCTGTGTTTTTTGGCTAGATGGGAAAGGTCAGCTGCGATGAGGGTGGAGAGAAGTTTACCGATGGTATCGAGGAGGCCAATGGGGTGATACACTTTAGCGATGTCATACGCTGGTTTACCTGGTTTGCGAAGGACGAGAGTTGTGGAGGTAAGCCATCTTTCGTGGTAGACGTCGAGTTCCAGGACTGCACGGAAGATGAAGAATAGGTGGTCTATGAGGGTGTTGATGCATCTTTTCAGGATTACATTGGGAATGCCGTCTGGGCCCGGGGCCTTGAAGGGCTTAAGCTGGTTGACTGCTTGATGGATTCGGTGGTGGGAGAAGTAACGGAGACCTGTGAAGGGTCTGGGGTAGTCAAAATCCACTGGGATGGAAGAGGTGTGGGGAGGGGGAGGGAAGAAAGGGCCAGGCCTTTAGCACTGTTGGTGGAGGCTAGGGTAGGGCGGTCATTGTTCATGGTTTTGAGGTCGGGGACTCTAGTGCAAGAGAAATCAGAGGGATCGTTAGTAACATATTTGTTAGTGATATAAATTTTGTGGGGCTTAGTGTTTTCCAACCAGTCAATCCAGTGTTCTACGTGTTTGTTTTTGATGGCTTCAGTGAATTCACAGCATGCTGCAGCATGTTCTTGTTTAGCTGGATGGTCCTGGATGTCTCGGAATTTGTAGGCTTCATAGCTAAGCTTGTTCTTCTTGATCTTGAGTTCCTTCAGTTCGGAGCACCACCAGCGTTTGGAGAACGGGGTGGGTTTCTTCTCTGGGATGTGGGTGGAGATTGTTTCCTGGATGATAATGGTTAGTAGGTCAACTTTAGAATCAAAATCAGCTTTGCTGGTTATGGCCCATGCTGGGGAATGGAGGTCAAGGGCCGAGGAGAGAGAGGCGTCAAATTTTTCCCAGTCTACGTCCTGGAAATCTGGGGAGGGGGGAGAGGAGGTCCATGCAATGGGAAGTTCAATGATAGTGATGATTGGGAGATGGTTGGAGAGCAGGGGGTGGAGGGCAGCATTAACATCACATGAGATGACAGGATCTGTATCTGAGTGGGCACACCAAACATTGTCGGGGCGGGTCCAATTGCCAGAGACCGTTTCCAGAGTGAGAATGCCTGGGGGGAGGGCAAGGACCATGTTGAAATCACGTAGCAGGTCAAGCAGGGGATCAATGGCTTGTCTGGGGGAATTTAGACAGCGATTGGCCTCTGATTCCCATAGTGGGTGGTGCCTGTTGAAGTCTCCAATCCAGAACATTTGGTCATGGGGGGTAGGGCATGCTAGGGGGAGGGAGGAGGTGAGAAAGTTGTGTAGGGAGGTGAGTGAGTCATTGTGGGTGCAGTTGTTGTAGATGTTGAAGATGGAGACATGGCTGAATTCGCCAGAGAAATGGACAGCTGTGATGTCGTTGCAATGGATGTCTAGAGGGGTATAAGAGTTAGTATTAATGTTAGTGTTGATAAGGAGGATGGAATGGGAATGGTGGCTGTTGTCCCTGTGGTGATCGGGGGGGTAGAGAACTCACCAAAAAGGGGAGGCTTTTGTGTTACCCAGTGAGTCAAGGAACGGTTCTTGGAGAGCAATGACATCCCAGTCTTTAGGTTTAGCAGAGTTCATGAGGTATTGTTGAGCAGTTTGCGATTTATGTAGGTTTTGCTGCCAGATGCAGAGGATGCCAGGGTTTCTGGGAGTTCATCTATTCATTAGGGGGGTTAGCTGGTGGGGGGTTAGCTGGTGGGGGGTTAGCTGGTGGGGGGTTACGACAGTGATGTTGGGAGCCACTGGTATTAGCTGCTGGGTTCAGGAAGTTGCCTATGGTTGGCTGACAACGGTTCACATTCAGAGGGGGGGGGTGAGCCAGAGCATCATCAATGCGGGGGTAATGGGGAGGGGGGGAGTGAGAGAGTTTGGGCGGGGTGGAGGTCCACGTCCAGGACTTGCCCATTGGGAAGAAGGGCATGTTGTTTTCAGGGAAACATTGATCAATGGACTCACATTTGGATTTGAAGGTGGGGCAGTTGTGGGAGTAGCTTGGGTGCATTGAGTCTGGTCCGCAGGAGATGCAGTGGGCAGGAAGGTTTGGTGGGCAATCCATGGTTGAGTGGTTGTCACTACTACAGTGAGCACAATGCTCAGACTTCATGCAAGCAGAATGGATATGCCCAAATTCCTGGCACTTGATGCAGCGGATGGGTTCCCAGAGGTCTTTACAGACTGAGACTATGCAACCTGCAACATAGATTTGTTCACGAAGGAGGTGGTTAGCATGTTTGGGGGAGGAGCAAACTACCTTTAATGAGGCCACCATTTGGCCTGAAGATCAGCGGTCAGCACGTTTGAGCCAGGATGTGGAGATGATGGTGCCTGGGGGGAGGAAGTTGCATTCCTCGAGCTTAGAGATGTGGAGTTTGTTGCTGGGGTCGAAAGCGCCATCACAGGGGACAAAACTGAAGACAAGGTTGTGGCCCTTGGGTTTAACCGATGCTGATTGACCTAGGTGGAAGGTAAGGAAGTCAGAAGAGTTAGCATGTGTACAGAAACAGGATGCCGATTCAGGGGAGTCAAGTTCAAAAAGGTAAGCCCCACGGTCTAGGGTCTGAATGCCATGTATAGAGGTTTTTGTGGGCTCCGAGCCAAAGAGGCCAAGCTCATAGTTGGCAGTGTCAAGATCATGGAGTTGTGCATTCATGGTGGTGCAAAGCTTGGACTTGGCAGAGGGAGAGCAGTCTTTGGGTGTCGAGTCATCCTGGAGGTTGACTTGGACAAGAACAGTGCAGGCGGCAAGGAGGACATGCTGTTGGAGGCAGATATCATGGGTGGGTGGGACGAGGCTGGATTTCGAGGGTGGTAGAGAGGGAGGGGGGGGGGAGAGATGAGGGAAGGGGGGGGGGAGAGATGAGGGAAGGGGGGGGGGAGAGATGAGGGAAGGGGGGGGGGAGAGATGAGGGAAGGGGGGGGGGAGAGATGAGGGAAGGGGGGGGGGAGAGATGAGGGAAGGGGGGGGGGGGAGATGGCTGGGGGTGTGAGGGTACTGGAGGTTGAGGGGCATTGAGTTTCATGGAGATTTCGGCAAGGTTAAGTGACATGGTAGTGTGCTGTGTTGCAACTTCTTGGAGGTTTAGCGAGAGGGAGACTTGCTGGGCAGATGTCGCCTCTAGGAAAGATTTCATGGTGGAGAGCTCAGTGGTGAGAGGGTTGAGTTGAGAGACAAGTTTGTCAGCAACAGCCATGGTGATTAGTGACGAGACTGTGTCGTTGATGTCATCTTCCAGAAGAAAGGCTATGGCCCTTACGGCGGCAGCAACATCGGAGGGGAGTTTTGCTATGCAAGAGGTGGTTAGTAAAATTGTTACGAGTTTCTTACAGTCGGGTGGTTCCCCAGGATAGACCCAAGACTTGTTAGTGAGCCATTTGTGGGCATCAGCAAGGTTGCCAACAGGGCCTGGGTCACTGGCAAGGATCACTGTGATGTCTCCGCAAGAAGGTAGTGAGTGTGCCTGGGACCCTGAGACAGACCCCAGAGTGGAGCCATGTGTGGTGGCACTGGAGCCTCTGTTCATTGCCAAGGATGTGGGAATGACAAGAGGGAGAAGCAGTGGGGATGGTGGTCACAGCAGAGCAGCAGAGCCGAGAACAAGTATAGGGAAAATAAAGAGGAAAGGAGCCAGTATAAACAGGGAAGGAAAAGAGAAAAGAAAGCTATCTAGAAGTTGCAAATCAACCAGGACCCCAAAGGAGGTGATGGTGGTTACAGATCAAGGAGCTCAACTCTCTTCTTCAAAGCATTCAAGCTTCAAAAGCTGTTAACCAAGGCAAAGTGCAGATGGCAAGCCACATGTAGTGAATATCAGGGGTTACCCATGGGTAAGTGACATGGATGGGGGTAATCAGCATGTAGCCTTTGTTTTTGTGATTCTAACGCACTAATTTTTATACCAAATGGTCAAGAATTGGCCTAGATATGCTCATTCTAAATTTTAGCACCATAGCACAATATCTGATCTCACCCTGCTCCAATCTTTCCAAAAAAGTCACCCCAAAACTCCAAAACCTTGGATTTTGGATAATATTTTGGAAAGATTGGGCAGGGTGAGATCAGATGTTGTGCTATGGTGCTAAAATTTAGAATGAGCATATCTAGGCCAATTCTTGACCATTTGGTATAAAAATTAGTGCGTTAGAATCACAAAAACAAAGGCTACATGCCGATTACCCCCATACATGTCACTTACCCATGGGTAACCCCTGCTATTCACTAGCCACATGACAACAATGACTCTATGTTGGGAAGATTATCCAAACATCAGCTTCTGGACAAGGCACCAGTGGATTGAATTTTTAAGCGAAACACTTACCGATGTCCTTGCAGGATTTCAGGCTCATGGTAGGACATGTGCTGCTCAAGGTATCAATGTAACTATGTGATATGTTGAACTGGAAGATGGGACCATGATTGATGGCGACAGGGCTGGAGAGATTCAGAAATTTGCATGCTCTATCTGGGTTTCCATTTCTAAGGGTCGCCACCTTCGAAGTGGGGGCAAGCTGATGTCAAGATGTGGAAGATGTATGAACTCAAGTATTGTGAACTGGACTGGAAAGCTGACCAAGTCGCAACTGACAACTACCCATCGTGGTATGTGAACTGGCTTCCCAAAGGTGAAGTAGTACAAACAAAACAAGAGGACAGAGAGCCAGCTTCCCTTGATAGTGGTACATATGCTAAGTGCTCTCGCAAGGCATCAATAATGCCAGCAACCAAGAGGTTGAAAACTGGGGTGGCTGACCACAAGCATGTTGATGATATGCAGGTTGATGTTGATCCAGGAATTGGTATAGCCCCAAACCCCCAGGTCTATATTTCATATCTTTCTTATGTCAAACTGAAACTCAGGTGTTTACTTATTTTACAACTCACACAGGATATCATCATGGGCAGTAGCATACTCAAGGTTGATCCAGTCATTTCTCCAAAGCAGAAGACCAATCCAAGTAACATTGCCATTCTAACTCTGGATTGGCAACTGTCATTCCACTAGTCAACAATGCACCAGCTAACTCTGGATCAGCAACTGTCATTCCACTAGTCAACAATGCACCGGCTAACTCTGGATCAGCAACTGTCATTCCACTAGTCAACAATGCACCAGCTAACTCTGGATTGGCAACTGTTGTTACAGACACGAGTACACAGGATATTGTATCTGAGGATGTTTCTACAGCAGATGAACTTGCTTCCATTGTGCCTACTGGATCTGCAAATCATCCAAGTTCTGATATTGTACCTCAGAACAATCCTACAGGGGACAGGCTTGCCATTACTGTTCCCACTGCACTGAATGGATCTTCTGATCACATGAGTCCTCATATCATTCTGAAGGGTGGCGCTCCAGCAGAGGAACTCAATACCACCCTCATGGTGCCCAGTGGATTCCACATGAGACATTTACTATCATAGGGTTTAATCTACTTACCATTGAATGTGAATCAACACAGGTACAAGCTCAATTAATCTTGCCGAAGTCTGTCTTGCATACACTGAACATGCTCATCTCAAGTGCAACTGATCCATCCTCAATCACTGGGACTCCTGCAGCATCAGTGCCATTAGCTTTAGACGCTAACTTCGCCACCAGGAAGATGACCCCATGAGCACTGGAAGGACAAAGCGCCACTGGCACAGCTCCCATGGAGATTCAGCATACAACCACAGACAACCCCTATGCTCCCCTTTATGCACACACCACTAGTTTGATATCTTCAAATCTGTCGCTCTATTCTAGCACCGAGATGATGTCTCAAGAAAATGTTGTACAGAAGACCACTGTGACTGCTGCAGCCCCTGCTATGCCGACTGCCACCAAGAAATCTGTCAAGATGCGACCTGGAGTGACAACTACTGCAAGGTCTATACAAGTTACAAACAAAATTCACTGCCTAATCATTTACTCAGGAGTCTCTGTTCTCAAGACTGGTGCTGAGATCATGCCCGAGGAACCACAGCAGAATTTAAGGCATTCTTTGATACATTGCCTGCTGAGGATCTAAAGGTCTGGATGACAGTTCTCCGATATCGCATACTCACACATAATAATTTTTAGCGATATGAAGATCGATCGGCGAAACTTGCTGCAGAGAAAAAACAGGTGAGCAAATGTCATGATATCTATTGATCTGTATCTAATTCAGTTGAATAGAAGGGCAGGTAGCACTAGAGACAAATGAATGCCTGGTTGATGGTTATTGTAGTAGGCTCTGAGTGACAGATGAACATTTTGGACGATGGTTATATTTAGCCTAAGCTTTAGGATCAGTAGCTATATTTAGCACAAATATATCAATTATCGACGAGACTCAAAATGACAAGATATCTGAGTTTCTACCAGCTATGATTGCAATCGAGGAGAATCGAAAAAATCTTGTATCAAACACTGGTAATGGAGCTAGGTCAACTACTTCAGACGAAAAATCGAGGTAGAGCATCTTTTTTTGTGCAGCATCAATTGTCACGGATTGCAATTCCTATCATCGGCCTTTCTCAATTTCCCTCGCTCAGCTTCAACCCGATTTTGAATGGGCTTGAGCGTCGATGCATGACAAACCCAACAAAACAGTCACGTCCTGACAGTTCCGACGTGTTGACAATCTGGTGGCTTGGGGTATTCGCCCTAATCGTGCTCTTCGCGCGAGGAAGTCTGAATCTGAACGGAATGATTATTCTTCTCATTTTGTCGTTTCTCAAAAGCTGCAATTCAAGCCGGTGGAATTTGCGCTTCTGGGTGATCTCACTGTGAGGGCGACCTCTCTGCAAAAAAGCGTCGTGGTGACGAAATGCGGCGATGCTCACCTGGGCGCTCTCGCTGATTAATGTCGACAGATAGATTAGGACATAAAGAAGACATGGTCGATCCCTTTTTGTTGTGCCACTTTTATGAACATTACTTGCATTCTTGGGAATGCGAAGTAAAAAGGAAGGCACCGAACACACATACGCACCCGCCCCATTTATGTTTAAACGAGGCCACCCATTATCAGCTGTCCGATAATCAATCTGAACACATGATCAATACTCAAAGACGCTGTTAGTAGACATCCACATTAGATTTGGGTGTCATAGTCACGTCTGCTAAGTGAGGATGTTTTTTCTTTTTCTTTCGCCTCCTCTTCTTTTTTGGACTGAGGGCAGAAGAAGCTTCTGGGCCCGCTTCTTGGTCTAAATTGTCATCACTAGATGGGGGATCCAGGTTTAACACGGGCTGTTTGAGGATTTCAGCGGATTGAGATGATAGTGAGCGACGATTTTTTGATGGCAGGACTGGTGTCTCCGTGAGGGATATGTCCACAACTTGAAGTGACTGTGGCAGGAAGTCCCTCGCTGTTTGGAACATTTAGTAGAACAGGGGTTAGTATGAAAATAGATGCTTGCCTGGATGCTTTCCAGGAGGGTTGTAATTCGCCTTGTCAACAGTATTGGACGAAGTGGGGGTGGTTTTGGCAGGGAGCGCCTGGGGTTCGTCGACGGAATGCTCGGTTGACCCGTTAGGTATGAGGGATGACACTACCGGACCTTGGGCTTCAGTTGCATCAGCTTTGGTTATCATTCCCATCACTTCGACCGTTTCAGAAATTTCGATGTCGGTTGGGATTAGGCCTGCTATAGACGGCGGCGCAGACGTGTTACCAATGGTGTCGTCGGGTATCACCTGCTGTTTTCTATGCTTCTTTACATTGCCATCTCCAAACGAATCCGACTTGACCTTCTTTTTTATAGCTCCAGCTCTGCTTTCCTCCTCATCGCTGCTCTCTGCCTTATCTTTTCTCACATCTTCCTCTTCCTCTCTGGAGCGTTTTGTGCCCTTTCCAGTAAGTTGACCTTTCAAACGTGCCGTTTCACGAGAAAAAATCTGAGTCTCAGGAATGGGTGCTCCCACTCCGAGTCTAAACAGAAGCAGTCAGAAGCCAATTAACCCAAGAGAACGCGGAAAAAACCTAGGGGGACGGCGCATGTACTCCTTTAGCTCAGCCTCTAAGTTCCTGCTCCTATTAGGTAGTTTGGGAGATGGCTTTACCCATGAAGACACCAAGTTCTGAGCAAATGACATGGACAGGTCAATCTGAGCCTGCAGAACTTCTGTGTCAATTTTATCCTCGTCGATATTGTGATTGTCCATTGATATATGGGAAATTTATACGTTGTACATACGAGAGGTAGATGGTAGTGGCATGATGGACGACGGAATAACTTCCAAATTTTCGGTGTGCCGACCAGATGATTATGTAAAGTATCAACTCATGTCACAGCTTACATACATCGAACCCAGGGCTTCTTCAAGTTATACCTCTAGCACGCTACATATCTGGATGGTACCGTTCAAGCGTAAAAGGGACGAGGTTGAAGATTCAGACGACGAGGAGCCATCTTTCGGCAGGCAGATTCTTCCTGTCGCAGACCTTCCGGAGGACTTCAACGATGAACCTAGCGATGGAATGCAATATCTATTTACTGTTCGGTATGACATGCTTTCTCTCCTTTGGTCTGTGATGCTCATCGTATGTCACAGACGAGACGCCAGATATCTTCCGCAAGTAACACGAGTCGCAAATCCGTTTGAGAAAGAGGAACCTGATACAGTACAACGTGATAATCGTGTCATTCCGACTTTTATAACCTTGCCGTCTGAAGAATGGCGAGTACTTCTCGTGACGCGGTTCAGGAATTTCCGCAAGGTAAGTAGCGCAGCGCATACAGTCTTTATTGATATCCTCATAACCCATTGCAGAATGTGAATCAACCGACTATCCATGTTCAGTTAACTGCCGAAAAAAAACTCGGTAGGCTCATGCCCGAGAAGAAAGAGAGAGATCTATGGTGGGCCTATATCGCTGGAAAGCCAGAGTCAGACTGGAACCCTCCCAAGAAACCCAAACAGAGCCCGAAATCATCCAAGCGCCAGCGAGGGATGCGTGGCTTTGCAGATGATCCTGGATCCCATCACCACCCTCAGGGAGAACCATTGCAGAACGATGAGGGAGAGGTAGAAAAGGTATTGAGGGGAGATTCGGTGGAATCGTTACCCTCACCCATATACTTCGCGCCATCATCAGAAACCTCAATTCCAAGGGAAGATCAGGTTGTCAACTCTTCCTTGATGGGCCTAGAAGACGTCTTACCCAAGCGAACAACGATTTTAAAGCCAAGGGAACCAATCCCGTCTCTGTTGAAACAGATTGATCAGGCAGAGAACACTTACTTGTTAACCGTACCGTGATATTGATCTGTTTTATTAGAAAATGGCGCTACATCTTCTGATGTATTTTGTGCACTGGTTCAATTTATATCTGCAACAACCTGACCCGGCCACTCGTCCCCTTGAAACCCATGCGCGATGGATTTTTGCCTTGTTATCAAAGGTTGAAGATGACATATCCGCTGACGACATGAGTCTGTTACGAAATCTGGCGAGGGGTTGTCTGGGGCTACTGAAAAAGTCTATCCAGACACGGACTTTACCAGTAGTGGATAGTACAAAGATGAAGGAAGATGAACCGGAGATGATGAGTGAGCGGGCGTGTTGGATTGTTGTGTGTACGATTGTGGGTGTCTGGGCTCAGAGAGATCTTTGGATGGACGCGGAAGATATGGTAAACGCTATAGACAGCGAGATGATGGCACGTGACTAATGTTGCGTTGTTACCTTAAAAAAAGCCTGGCTGCCTGCCACTCGCTTCATTTTCGCTTCAACCCCCCCGAGCATGCATGCCATCGCCGTCTTTTGCCTGTCCTTTGTGGCCTCTGCTCTAGCCTATCTTCCCACCTTTCCTTCTACCTCCCAAGGTTGGACTGATATTGGCCCTCAGCTGTATGCTTCCACCCTCTCTTTCCCTAGATGAATTTCAACTGAATCCCGCTTAGGTGTCAGTGGCAGCGCGTCAATACCGACCCTCAAAACTTCACTGCCGTCCTGGTGAACCAGGTGAAATTTACAGCAACCGCTTTTTATTGCACTGACGTTCCTTCGTCGTCGTAGGGTAATACTGTGACCCAGGTTCTGGCTGCGCTTGTCGATGGCACTCTTGGCGAGATATACATCCCTCCTCCAAGCGCTGGTTGGCCAGTAGGGCCGGGATTCCGCGTCAACTTCGCCCAAGACGCACAGCATTTGAACGCCCTTCTTGCTCAGTCCAGCCAGTTTTCCATCGTGGCTGTCAACAACACGCTCTCCTCGACAACTAATATACCAGCGTTTGTTCATTTTCTATCACTGCTGTTTATCTAGCTGACGGTACGCGATGATCTCAGTACAACCGTGAATGGCCCTACTACCTATACCCCGACTACACTTTCTCCTAGCTCCACCTCTGATACCAACCTGCCATCGAGTGCCGCCTCTCCTTCCATGCGTGTTCAATCTGGGTTTATTTCGATATTCGCTCTGATTGGTTTTTTGCTTGCCTGAGTGGCTCCGTACGGCATTCCTTCCTTCGGATTTATGGTTCTTCTGAGTTTAGTGGTCATTCTTTTTGGACAAAGTAATTTAGGTTGAGATTTCAGGTCTTTGGCACTAACCGAAACACTATACCCTACCCTTACCCATACGATAGCTGTCTATTATCAGATATCCTATATGTAGGGGTGGCGAATATACTCTATGTTGAACGTTCGTAACGAGTCATTGCTTTGTTGCCATTTCTGTCATGTCTGAATCGTTCGAGCATCTTCTGCCTCCAAGCTGGAAGACGCAAGTTGCCACCTGGCTCACAGAAGACGTGCCATCATTTGACTATGGCGGATACGTCGTTGGCGAGAATCAGCGAGAAGCGTTCCTCCTCGGAAAGGGGCAAAGCGCGGCTGTACTTGCCGGATCCCCATTTTTCAATCAAATCTTCGCTCAACTTGATTGCGAGTACGTATCCATTTAATCTGCCTACATCTCTGTTGACTATGATACGAACAGAGTGGAATGGCACGTCAAGGAAGGCGATACCTTTGAGCCTGTCAAACATGTCGCGACTGTTAAAGGGAAAGCGCGACACCTGCTCTTGGGCGAGCGGGTAGCTTTGAACATGCTTGCTAGATGTAGCGGTATCGCCACCAAGTAATACCCCTGCATTTCTTTCGCGGCTCCCATGATCTTATCAATGCTTCCGTAGATCGAGGAAGGTCAAAGACCTCGCGAGAGGGTACGGATATAATGGAATTATCGCTGGTACTCGCAAGACCACTCCAGGTACGATATATTACATTTTTCCTCAATGCCGCATTGACGTCGACAGTTACCAATGATCAGGATTCAGGCTTGTTGAAAAATACGGTATGCTGGTGGGAGGGATCGATCCCCACCGCCATGATCTATCGAGCATGATCATGCTTAAGGACAACCACATCTGGTCGTCAGGCAAGCATATGGCGTTTCCATGTTCATCGCTCATGAATTAATCAGGTTCCATCACGGCTGCCATACGACGCGCGCGCTCTGTTGGAGGGTTTACATTACTCCTTGATGTGGAAGTCCAGTCCGAGGCTGAAGCCGACGAGGCAATCGACGCTGGAGCCGACATTATTATGCTAGATAATATGGAAGGAGACGAGCTTGTCAATGTAGCGCGCCGCTTGAAGGAGAAGTGGAAGGGTCAGAGGAAGTTTTTACTTGAAACGAGTGGAAATATCACAGAGGCAAATCTGCAAAGACGGGCTATCGACGGTGAGCATTTCAATTATACCATTTGGGCCGACTTGAGATTCTGTTTCTAGAAATCGACGTTTTAAGCACCAGCGTCGTCCACCAATCGGTTCAACATATTGACTTTAGTCTCAAGCTTCAGATCCCAAAAGGAAACTAGTCGAAGGTGCCATTGTTGAACGTTAACGTTTTATCTTGTTAAATTAAATAGAGAAACTGCATTTCCTCCACGTACGCCATCCTTGTCAGCCTGACTCCATCCCTGTACGGTATCGATCGCTTCCAGATTCTCTACAACGCTCCTCCATTTTTCAGTTGACATAAGTGGTGGGAAGAATGGATGATCAGTCCCGAATAGCATTCTCTGACAGCCCAGACTACGCGTCACGGGTCCAGAGACAAAACCGCCCGTCTGATACTTTTCGGAGCGAGCTACCACATCGCTGACAAACCCGAGCTCCTCCGCGCCATACGCTACGGCATCAAAATACAGCTTTCCTAGATAGTATCGAGCATCATGTTTGAGTCTCGATGCTACAACAGGATCATGATCAATACAAGATGCCAAGCGAGAAGAGAGCTGAGGGAGTGCTCCTCCAGAGTGAGCAAGAAGGAGCCGGAGAGATGGGAAGCGGTCAAGAACTCCCGATAGAATTAGCCTGGTCGTCGCCTATATACTGTCATCAGCATGTGAGCCTCCTTCGGTGAAGCATGCTCACAGTCGTAGTCTCAAAAGGAAAACCTAAAGCAAGCGGAAGTACATGACCGTTATCGTTGTCGCCCCAGGCCTTGCCGTCCACTCCATAGTGTGGGTGTATGAAAACAACCAGAGCAGCCTTTTCGATCGCGGCCCAGACAGGATCGAGAGCTGGGTCATCAAGGCCCTTCCCAATGCCACGAGTACCCATGATTAAACCTCTCAAATGGGGTAGTCTTGAGATCTGGTTCACAGTATTGAGAAGTGAAACTGTCGCGATCTCCGGGACGAGCGGCAAGAGGCCAAACCCGTACAAACGCTTGATCTGGTAATCGAGAACGTCTGGGGATGTGGAGCAGTACTGCTCGAGATCTTCGTTGAGTTCTTCTGCTAGTGTGCGTGCTTGAGACGCCGGAAGGAAGTCCAACCAAGGATTGGCGGTGCTTTGCGGATGTCAGGCAAGTGCATCATGCGGGTCGATGCCCACCTCACGACCGAAACATCGATGCCATGTCTATCCATGAACTCGAGCTTTTCCTCACGATCCCAGTATTGTGGCCCCACTGGCCGGCCACCACTAGGCTCGTAATCTAATATCAAGAGCCTCTCGTCCAACTTTCCGTTGCGCGTCTCTGAACGGATAAAGGGGACCGACGCTCGTGACCGCAACAATGAGGCATACCTGGGCAAGTATACATGGGTATGTATGTCGACTAGGAGCTTGGACGCCATAAATCTATGATATACGTGGGAAAGAAACTTCAAGCAAATGCAGATTCGGAAGCAACCCTGGCCGGCCGTCAGATCCGCGAATATAGAATAGAATACTTACGATCAAGCTGCATACCAGCTTCATCGTGTTCTGATACAAATGACATCGCCATTTCGACAAGAGTTGCAGTCTATTCAAGAAGAGGTATTATTTCATACGATCTTTTCATCGCCAATAAGTATTTCAACGACATCATAATTGCCAGATGACAACGAGCTTTCTAAAGCTTCAAGTCCGTCTGACTGATCTATCGCGTCGGTCCGAAGAGGATGACGACTTCTGGCAGACAAGAGCCGTAGAGCTGAAGAACACGATTCAGGAAACACTTCAGAAGTCCCAATCTCTCAGCGATCAAAATGCTGAGCTGGAACGTAGGATTGCACAACAGAAGCCAGAGATGGATAAAGCAATAGACGCCCGGCTGGCAACCGTTCGAAAATTACGCAATGTCTACAGAGTCGTTGTCGACTTAGCAGACAAGGTAAATTCTGTTGATGAATGATCTCTGATATTCTCGTCCAACATCGGCAACAGATAGATGAAATCAACGAGAAGCAGCTGACTGACGAGGAGATTAGGGAAGTCATAACCGACGCATACGCGGCAGAAGGATCACTATCAGCTTCTGACAGCGACGCGACAATAGATGGACGAGGCCGCCGGCAAAACGAACAAACTACAGAGATTGCTAAATCTAGACCTCCAAGTCGCGTTGAAGATCCCCACACTCCAACAAGAAGTTCGGTGGCCGACGAGCTTAGCACTGGGCCGACGAACTCTAGCACTGGGTCGTCTAGTTTGTCGGTTCATGCCGCTGGGTCTGAAAATCCCCTGGCTGCTGAGGGACCTTGGCAGATACAATACTCAAAAATTCCGGGGTCATCGGAGCTGTCTTGCGGACCAGTGTCACCCAATCGGATTGTGAAGCATTTGGAAGGGAGGCAAGATTTGGTTTGCAAATTTGGTCTTCCATGATTTCGAGAGAACTGACCAAGTTTGAGGCAGCACGAATCGCTACAGAGGTACCTCGATGCTCTTCATCTCATTGCGAGACTGAGCTGTTTACGATACTGGCAGGCTTGAGTTGCAGGATGACTTTGGCTTGCGTGTTCATATCGAGGGCCGGTTTGCATTCGTATATGACCCAATTTTCCTTGAAGCCTCGACACAAACAGTGCTTCTAGACTGGGGGAGTGATTCTGTGAATGAAGACACGGCGAAGTATATCACACAAGATGCAGTGTTTCATACGTTTGTGTTTCCGATGCAGAAGGTAAATGAATGTTGTCTTTGGCCACGTGTCAATCTAATGATTTGAGACAGAACAAGTGGTTTTATGTAGGGGCACACACCTGGAATATAATAGATGTCTTGCCAACATGGCCAGAACTGGGAAGAAAGGTGAGCATATGTAACTGTCGGGGTGATGAGAGTCATTAAGTAAAATGGCTTTGCAGTCGAGAAGCAAGATTGTAAAGAAATTAAGGGAGCGTTGCCATGGTAACATAGAAGAAGAAGAGATTATACGTCGCTTGGATAGCAAGGAGTTGAGCCAAATTTGCATTCAGATTTCGAGCACCAGCCACTGGGAAATTTCGCAGGGATTGGCTCGAAAGATGGGCTTTGAGCGTCGAAGGGTTCAAGTTATTCGAGGTGAACAGACTACTGCATAGTTGTAGTCGGTTTCAACCCCAATATCATTTACATAATCATTGATCCATGGGTGATTCCATCTATTATGCTCCTTCTCTCCTCCTCGTACTGGCTTTCGTAAATGGCCTCTTGCTCATCTTTGCTCCTTCTCATCTTTACGACCATTCTACTGTTTTTAATCCCTGCTATCAACCATCGTTCATTTGTACGACCGCAAAGCTGGCACTTACCTCGTCAGGCGCAGAGCTACGCTCCTCCGTCTTCGACCGTCTCCAATTCTGCTCAGCCACTCGTTCGTGTAACATCACCAGCTTTGAATTCAACTACTCTATCTTTTTCAACGGGTTCCAGTACCTCCTTTTCAGCCTCGAAGACTACTTCAGGCGACTCCCCGTTGACTTCAATCTCGAATTCCACTTCCATTCCCCAAACAGTGTCAAAGACCACAACTTCTGATTCATATTTGTACGTCTACGTTTTCTCTTCGTTTTTACAACTCAACGACTTTCTTACAGCACTACTTTATCTTCATCGAGCAGCGCGAGTCGCTCTTCTGCACCCCCTACGACGTACGTTCCGTATTCATACGTTGCTATATCCCCCTGTTGACCCAATCTTACAGCGCTGTGCCGTCCTCTTCGCGGAGCGCCAGTAGCTCCTCCACTTTTGTGACTTCAGAGATTTCACAATTAACATCCAGTTTGGACCCCAAAACAACTTCACTTGTTATCCCCTCTGACATTTCGACAACCGTTGTTATTCAAACATTGACGTCCCCTTCGCCCGTCACAACAGCGCGAGTTTCTTCTGCAAGTACAGGGTACGTTATTTCCTTCCGCGCCCAAGTTTCGTCCTCGATGAGTCCTAATGCATGTTCACCAGGTTTTTGCAGAACAAAGGGGCTGTTGCTGGGACATTCACTGTACTCGCTCTGGTTTTGCTTGGGGCTATCATGGCTATTCTATTTTTCGTCATACGCAAGAATCGACGTGCGACACGCGGCAATTCAGAGTTCTTTACAAGTTTTGCTCCAGAGCCAGAAGTAGCCCGTAGTGCATCTGCTCGCACCGTGTCTGCAAACGGCCATAGTGTGTCCACATCCCCTGGACCCAGTGTCGTCGAACTGGCAGGACAAACACCCATGGACGCTTATGCGACGAATCAACATCTCTCACAGAATCACGGGTACAACTACCCAGTACATAGTCTTGAACCTGTTCGAGAGCAGGAGTACTCAGGCGAATTCGACCACGAGCCAGTGATGTCCGAACCATCCCTCTACTCTGCTAGCACGCAACCCACACAACTTTATTACATACCCCCTCCTGGGCAGGGGTCCGCACAAAACCGGAAGAGTGTCGCTCGAGCATCGTATCAGCAATCCATTGATTCGTTCTATGGTGCTGCGTGAACCTTTTTACAACTGTTCGTTCAAATAAATTTACGTTTGTGGCCTTGGCACACTCATTCAAATCTGGTAGAAGGACATCTTCTCTTTGCGTCCTGACTTGTCTTGCTAGGTATGTTTATCTTCTTGGAGTGCATTGCACAGTGGGACTCCGCTTGTTCCACGATGATGCGCAGCATCGGCTGGCCGATCAAACACTACCGAAATACAATCAATTGTAAAAGGATGTCTCGATTTTTCCATATGTATAGCATGACGCCCAGCATCTTGCATGACAGAAACTCGAATTCTCCGTGCAATCATCCTGCCCACTGGCATCATAAACCTTGTCCATCGGAAATCAACTTGACGGCGAGGTGCTTTACAAGATACAAATATGACGGGAAGACACTGGCTGGAGAAATACTAGTACAACGAGAATGAACACCAACCAAACACCAACGCAACAACATTTAAGAGGGACTTTTGTGTTGTGTTCTTCACTGAGATCATGCTGGAAACATATCTACCTATGCTTATTTGTGAAGACAACACTCCATTTCCAGGACACCTGTTTGTTTATTTATGGAACAGTAACAGATCATGTGACTTGTTGGAATGTATCGCGGAATAGTATCGAGTATTGCACGAAATGGTCGCAGTCGTAGATTCTCCTCTGTTTCCCAGAATCAGGCCTTCCTAGAACCACTTGTATCTCATCCAGGAATAACATGTCTCTCGCTCAATCGACCACAAAGCAAGAACGCGATTTCTTTGGCTCTTCTCCAAGTAACCTTCCTTCCCATCACTTGTAAACTTCTCCTGTTTACCCTACCTACTTCTAGCAACTCCGACAAAGCCTGGAGGATGTTCATTTCGACAAAAGGTGCCTTCTTTGTTGTTACCGGTTGATACTCATTATAGTATCGGACAGTGTCCGTGTGCTCATTCTCCGGTCGACGACAGTCGGTGCATTCTGTGCTGGAGCTGACCTTGCAGAGAGGCGTACCATGTCACAAATCCAGATCGTCAAGTTTCTTACGGATCTCCGAGATGCTCTAGGGAGGCTGGAAAATCTCCCCATGCCTACCATAGCAGCTATTGACGGGCCAGCTTTGGGTGGCGGTCTTGAGTTAAGCCTGGCCTGCGATTTACGAGTAGCAGGTACTTTTGTGTCATCCTACGCCCTAATCATCATCCCAAGTTTTATTCCAGGCCACGGTGTTACACAAATTGGTCTTCCTGAGACAAGTTTAGGAATTATACCCGGTGCTGGCGGCACTCAGAGAGCCGCGAGGCTTCTGGGCCCTTCAAAGGCAAAAGACTTGATCTTCACGGCCCGTGCACTGTCTGCAGAAGAGGCCTTTGACTGGGGTATATTATTAGTCTGATCTCCGAAGCAATTCTTCTCTGACAATTATCCAGGTCTTGTTGACTATGTATCCAGCCCGGATTCAAGCGCGTTTGACCGCGCACTTTCATTAGCTGAAGCCATTGCCAAGAATGGTGTGCAATATCAATGTGCTGACTGATGCACTTAGCTGATTATTCACTAGCACCTTTGGCTTTACGGGCGGCGAAACAGGCTATTTCTAGGTCAGAAGATCTTGCGCTGGAGACAGGTAACATGTCACATCTCGTGCAAGACCAATCTCTAACATTGACCTCTTGTCTTAGGCCTTGATTTTGAACGAGCATCTTATGAAGGTCTGTTAAAAAGTCAGGATCGGTTGGAAGCCCTTGAGGCATTCAAAGAAAAGCGACGTCCTGTCTTTAAAGGCGAATGATTTTAATAGATAACAACTACAACCTGAACTCCCAAGGTGCTGCGATGTCAATCAGAAGGGCCTCGTTGGTATAGAGAAACCACCTCCAAAACTCGTAGGAATGGCGAGACCCTCGCTCAGTTTTAATCCTTCAAGTTCCTTCATCATCACACTCAATCGACCAAACCGGTCTTTCAAACCCCGACTTTCAGTCCCTCCGCTACCATCCTCCGGTAGGCCTTCTGTGTCATTGAATAGTTTTCCAAATTGGCCCCAATCGCTCCGTAATGTGAGGTACGGTTTAAGTAAACTAGCATCGATTCGTCCCAGATAGCCCTCGGTGATATACGACTTGAGAATCTCTGGTCGGACCAGGAACACATTTCCAAGCTGGCGAATAAATTCAAAGCGTTCGTGGAGCGCCGGAATACCAAAGCTACTTATTGTGTCTTGGTATGACTTGAGGTCTCTGTATATGCGGTTATGAAGTCAATCATAAATGACGGCTGAAATCAAGCTACAGACTTGGCAAGCATCAATCCACCAGTCGCACTGACTGGGAACTTCCGTAGGTGTTCTAGCAGAGCACTGCAAAACATGATTTCAGCGGTGATTGAAAGTATGAAGGTGACCAACCTGTGGAATGCAACTCCGATTTCTGTCAGGAAGACTTCCAGATTCTTCCCGCTCAGGTTATGTGTGGAAGCATCACGGACTTTCTCCAACATATCACAACACAACATGCACGGTTCTGTATTTACACGCGCAAATGACAAATCATCGTCGCGCGGATTGAAATCGTTACGCTTTTGCTTCGTTAGTTGTGCGGATAACCAAGAGACAACCGCTGAGCGAAGGATGCTGTTAAGCAGAACTAGTTTGCAGATGAGAAAGACATACAGTCCGTGACTCGCTGCAACAGCTGGTTAGCGGCTCCCTCGAGTCTGCTCACCGACTGGTTATTGAAAACAACCATCTCGCGTCGAATGGTAACAGAAGAGCTAGCCAGCGGAAGCAGGGCAGTATTGACATATTGCTGCCATAAATGACAGATGAGGTCAACAGATCTTATGATGGCCAACGGCTGCAGGCTTGGCTCCGTTTTTGAGTCAACCACCTCCAAACGCATTTGAGCGCTGTTTCCACAATGAGCAAAAGTTGGGATAACTTTAATGATACTCGCCTCTCAATCGCTGCTCCAACATACGCACTACCGATACCCTCTGCAAGCTCGCGAAGCAATGCAAACGTATTTTTGGCACTGTGGTACATGAGCTGAGAAGATCAAAAACTACGGACACTCACACATCGTTTACTAAGCTGAGTTCAACGCATCGTCCTATAGCCTCGGCGTGCCATTTCAGCATTGTTTCTGCGATATCTATGCTCAACATGCCATCCTCTTCTCGGATGGGCTCTTCACTGGATTTGTCTTGGTTAGCAGAGTTGATACCTCCGAATCTCATGAGTACCGCGGCAGCCTGAGCTGATGGTGTAGAGTTGCCGCTGGTTGACGTCGCTGCTGCCGCACTCAATTGATTGACCATGCGGTCAAACACGGATGCTTTCCCGCGATGTGTTCTTTCCTGCCAAAGTGAACAACTCATTAAGGGCATAAACGATCAATCCATGGCTGCGTACATGATATCGGGTGAAATTAGTCAGGAGGCTTGAGTACAGTGTCCCTAAACTCCGGCTTTCGCGCTCGAGATACCTTTGCCCCTCCGTATAAGGTACAAATAGCTCTTCTAGGGCAGTCTCTAACATGGTGCTGACTGCAGCAGACGTGCCGGCGGGTGGCGTTGCTGCAGAACCAGTCAGTGATCGGCGAAATTCGGTTGCTTCGTAAGGAGTTCGTGGAGAAATATGAGGGAGTTCATAAGTCTTCAGATCTTCCACAAGGTTAGAAGCTTGGATGTGGGCAAGCTGTAGCACACGAAGATACGCAAGATCTGAAATGGCTGAGCCTCGATGAAGAAGTTGCTCCATATGTTGCTGTATCTGTGCAAGAATGAGCTGACTTCTGCGAAATGCTATCGGGCCTGTCTTACTGATTGCGCAAATACTCGCTGCAGAAAGACTTGCATCACCACCGACGGGTTGGGAAATACCGCTTTGACAATCTGTGCTTCTGTGTCGACAGTGGCACGAATTTCAGCGAACAACTGAGTCATCCCCCGTTCACTCTTCGGCGGAGTTGCGTCCGGATCTGGTATTAGGTTCCATCTGTACATAGGTCGGTCAGTAAATGACTATCGAAGAGGGTGAACAAACGCACAGCAAAGTGTCATCTGTAGGCCTGTGCTCACGCACATTATTGATGAAGAAATCATGCTGGTTCACGTAGACTTGAACGCAAGATGCGCCTCCATTGAATTCCAGGAGAGTTTGTGCGCAGTGCTGGTCAGAATGAATACGTCAGATAGCTGCCGGAAAGGATATCCTGCGATTCATGACAGACATGCATCATTTTAGGGTCCCCCTTCCGATAACATCTGTCAAAAAGGTTGAGCATCTCTTTTTCGAACTTTTCGCAGTATTTCTCGATGTTTTCGCGTGTCTGTTCAATCATTCAGCATTCCAAACCAAACATCCGTATCTGATGCACCTTGTCCGCGGAAGGCAGATCCACTTCTTTCGCAACTGTATTCAACCGCCGCAGAATGACAGCGACCTGCCGTCTACCCGCCCTGCCTTCTTTCCGCATAGTATCCAGACGTGCCGTATCACCTTTGCTCATTTGATTGTAGAAATCAATGAGATCATACGCAGCTTGGGCTCTTTGACGTTCGATATGTACCGTTTCCAGCTGTTCACCTGATATATCTTCAGTTATCATAGACACTCGCGGGGGCGTATGCAAACCTATCCGAACAGCGGTGCTGCTGACTTCATTCATTCTGGCTTCCATACCAGAGAAGGAGTTGCCAACTGTCTGAAGTCGCCATAAATAAGACATCAATAAAACTTGAACATACATACTTCGAACCCACGATTCAGCTCTGCCATCCTCTTAGAATACTCTCGCTCTGCAACCCGTACACTCTTTTCCATCTGTTCCGTTTTTGTCTGCACATCTCTGCGCACGGCAATAAGTTTGTCTACTGCAGCCTCAAAAGTTTTTATGAACGGTTGGGGGTCGAATGCTGTATGAAAAGTTGAGATGAAGTGAGGAGGGAGCCAGCGTCACATACGTCCATTGTCGGTTTTGGATTGCGCTATTAGTTTCTCAGAAACCGATCCAACAAATTCAGTGACATCGAATTTTCCCTTGAATTCAGAGAGATGTAGATGTTCCTCGATGCTGGGATCCAACGATGATAGATTTTGACTCCTGGCCATGAATTGACCCAGACTCCAGCCTGAAGGGTGAAGCAGTCATTTGTTTGA
Organism: Tricholoma matsutake; assembly: GCA_026075535.2. Classification (NCBI taxonomy): domain Eukaryota; kingdom Fungi; phylum Basidiomycota; class Agaricomycetes; order Agaricales; family Tricholomataceae; genus Tricholoma; species Tricholoma matsutake. The sequence continues at coordinate 4,845,146 of AP026543.1, read as the reverse complement.
CTCTGTTGAAGGCAGATGCCTATGTACAGATTTTTCAACTTGAACTTGACCACTGTACATAAAAAATGGAGTCTGTTTCCCTCAAATCGCTGCTTCAACTTCAGCTGGCTTCCGATTCTTCTGCTGTCATCAACCTCCCTTTGGTGCTAACTTCGCTCACATCTGACGACTTCCTTCCCTCGTCACATCTTTCGAAATGGACAACGCGAATAAACTCACTTCTGCATTCAAAGGAGGCCGGTGGTCGGTGGGCTGGCCTATGTCTGGCCCAGAAAACATCTCTTCTCTCAAAGAACACGATGGTGGAATTTTCTCAAAGTTGGCTGGGTGTTGCTTTACCAATACTGTCTGTCTGTACCCTGCACCCTTGTCTTCATATTCTTCATCTTAATCGACGTACCTCGAAAGAGAAATGAACCTTTGCCTAACTTGAAGAGCGCCATACGGCTTGTGCGGCTGATCCTCGTTGCCGGTCTGGGAGCTCCTGAATTTCAACGTCAAGTGGTGACACCCAACGTTCCAAAATTTACAACTGCCATTATAGGACTTGCAGAAAAATATCATGATGAGGAGTTAAAGGTGATGATGACCTCCGTTATTGGCCAGTCATTCTTCTAATCTTCTTGAATCTACCAGCTTCTCGTATTAACGACACTCACTCGACTTGTCCCCTTGTATCCTACTCTACACAGGCCTTCGCACGCGGCGCTATCTGCGCTGTCTTTGCGGTTCTTGGATGGCAGTGCTCCCAATCCGACTAGCAAAACATTACTCGAAGCTGCATCGCGACTGTATGCTGCTTTGCATTTCACTGGTGGAAAAGTTGGCGCTGCAAATCTATGGAGGAAAGCATTGGATGAAACTTTAGGTTTTGTTTGGAGTTCTTTTTCTGCACTGAGGTCCACATTTGCCACAGAAGGTCAGAGAGAGACATCTACTTCCTCGCCTGTGGCTCATCTCATCTTAAGGACGTCCTGCCCCCCCAGTAACGGATATCGAGCCCCACATTTCAATCCTTCTCAATTTAGACCGCCTACGATGTGGGACTGTTGTTATATGCGACCTCTTGAGGTAAATCTTCAAAATTTGATCTCTGTAAGAAATTTATAAATACATCGTAGTGCAACAACACATCGTCCCGTTCAAGTTCCACTCGGGGCTATCCTAAAGCTCATTATGACTCTGTTGAGCTGCACGAAAGATGACAAGGTGACTGTTCAAGTTCAGGTCATCTTCGCCGTGTTTATTTTGTGCGAATAGCGAGTGGACTATTCCGATCCTGACATCCGAGCGATGGAGGTTGCGATAATCCCTGACATTTGGAAGTTCAGCTGTGACATGCTTTCCTGCTTAGCAAAATGGTGAATTAATTATTTCCCCAATTTCATGCAAACGATTTGACTGAACATTGTAGTGTTCGCCATCATTTGACCCCCAATCTAACACGGCTAATGTCATACCTCACTTTCCGCCTGGAACAAAATCCAACCCCGTATGTTGAATAACGCCCACTGGAATGAAGAGTACATCTTGATGATATGACCCCTAGTCCTCAACGTCTCTTCTTCCTGACGACAATTCGGAACATCCTGGCTCACTGTCATCATCTTGACTCCCCTCTAGTGTCGACTCGCCTGGTAAAGACTATCCTCCCCTCGATCTCTGACATCCTTTCCGCCCCACCCGATTCTCAGAATCCTGAAAACACGCCTGCCATGTCGAACAGAGGGAGAAAGGGAAGAAAACGGGCACGCGGTTACGAGGGTGATGAAGTCTTCAAGGTAGTTCGTGAAGTCATATGTCCTACAATAGACCACGGCAAGGTTCTTCTTACAGCACTTGAAGGTGAGCTAGGCTCGATTCCATCTCAGATCCGTCTTCACACACACTTTTTCTAGTGATGCAGCTTCTCCTGCGTAACCCACACGTTTCTTCAGCAATGCATTCATTATCATCCCGCGTCCTGTTGAACGTTCTTCTTTTGTTGCCACAGATATCGCCCGCTGCTTTATCTCCAGATCCTAGTCTCCACGCAGATCTGTGCGAACTCGTGCACGTAATCGGTATGGAGATCGGCTCTGGGTCGGCGAGTGTCATGAGCAAAAGCCTTGGCCTTGTCATCCGCGCTACAGTGGCAAAAGAGAACAACATTGTATGTCGCAATATACACTAATTAGTGACGATCTGATTGTGACTGTTGCGCACTAGGCACCCCTTCGCGACCTTGACATCTTGTTGCATCCTCGGGTGCCGCCGCTTGTTCGCTCGTTGCCTCATGTGGAGTCGTTGTCTTTGTTCCGTACGGAAGAGTCGCAGGAGGAAGGCGAAGCTCGTGAAGCTCTTAGTTTGACATACCGAGAGACATCCCTACATCCAGAGCGGCCACCCTCCGTACAAGATGTCGAAATGGAAGAAGAGACCAGAGTGCGGTTAGTAGAGACCGAGGGCACGGAGTATCCTGCGTTCCAGGCTCAGACATTCATAGCTCCTCTTCCTCTGTCCGAGAGACTAATAAGTTCCCCCGCTGAACAACCAGATATCCGTAATCGTGTTTCGCAACCACCACTGTTTACCTCGGCCCCATCACACCAGTCACCCACGGACCCAAAGCCAGGCATGGAAGAAAACGCAGCCCCAATCGACATTGTTTCTCAGCCACCAGCCCTCCATTTGCATCCAGTTCCCACCACAACATCTGCAAATGAAGAGGAAGACGAAGAAATGCCTGCAATCAACTTGGATTCGGATTCAGATGGAAATTAATTACCATCTCACTTGTAGTGCTGACGATCATGATCGCACACGTTTTCGCCTGAAGTTATGATCGTCTAAGTCCATACCTTGGTCGTCTGAACTAGGGTCATCCTCTGATGGACTATTCGCGAAAGTGGCTATCTGTTTGGGAGACAAATATGCAAAAAGTAGTTGTGAAGGATTAACAAGACGTGCCTTGTCGAGAAACGCGTGCGCCACAACGTTTTCGGGATCTAAAATGATGGAACGCTCGAAATGGGATTGAGCCTCTCGCAGGAGACCTGAATCAAAGGATAACCCAGTGCCTGTTGGTAGAGAGGTTTGGGCGAATGAAGAACATATTATACAGCCGGTCCAACTTGCCTGCCGAACGAGAAGGTTGTGCTAGGTAGAGAGATATCAAACCTGCATAGGTATGGAGGACAGGATTGTCTTGATATGGAAACGAGGGTAAATACCTTGTATTTTTCATTAATGGTTCGAAGAAAAGGCTACAATAAAAATGCGCACAGTTCCAGTTCGTCTAAAGCCTCCCTATAGCTACCGGCGAGAATCAAGTGAAGAACCAGTTCTTTTATGATATCTTCACGCTAAAACAATGAAGTTGGTTTATGCCAATCGCAGAACAAGTACATTTACCTACGTCTTCCGGGTTTCGAAGCATCATTGTGCGCAAGTATTCTAAGCGCTTTGAGGCGGGGCCCACCTTATCAGTGTTAGCACCAAGAAGGTGCAAACCCGTAGTCCACATGGCCATCCAATGCACTTCCTTACACCTTACCAGGATACACCAAGCACGGCGAGCTCGGGCTAGGTCATTGCGATGAATTGATAGTTGAAGGACATCGTAGAGGCGACGTATGTGTATTTTTCGAGCAGTCAAGGGTTTTCGTGAATCCAACGGCGCGAAGAGGAATCTGTGTTCATCACACGACATTATTTGAAGTATGATTCTCGGAGCAAACACGACCAAAGATTTCGTTCTCGACAACCACCTGCCTCAAGTCAAAATGGACGACGACCTCACGTTCGGTACTTCAGCATGGGGAACGAGTGATGACATTACTCCTCTTCCTCTGAGAACAGTTTCTTTAATACCTACCTCTTCTGATCTCCAACAAGATAGTGATCCGTTCGACGACTTCAATGGCCCAACGGAGAAAAATCCAAACGTGGCGGACGATGATTTTGGAGACTTTGGAGACTTTGGGGAGACAGAAATAGTGAACTCGACCGGTTTTGAGGACGATATTGGCTTCGGGGAAGTCCCGGTTGCAGGGCCTTCATCACACAGGGAATGGCATCCGCTGAAATTAGACCCATTACCTCTCCGATCAGAATTGGCAGAGCAGGTGAATGAGATACTTGAGCCAATATGGGGATACGGTCATACGTCAAAGAACTTGACAGATGAGGGAATTCGTGAGGTGGAAGGGATCAGTCAGATACTGGTGACCTCGGAAAGGTACGCGGTTCGATAACATATTTTTACTTGGTTTTATTGAACTGTCTAGCCGTGATTTGTACAAGATGCTCATTGAATCGCCACCGTCGACGAAACCACCAAACTGGACGCGATCACGAATACGTCGACAGCACCTCATCACATTGGGATTACCTATCAATCTGGACGAAGTGCTGCCGCGTACCAACGGGAAAGCTATGCCACCGCTGCAAATAAGTACCCGGCCCATGTCCGCCCCACCAGGTCCGCGCAACGCACTTTCACATAATAACGTGCCACGTTCTTCCATCAACAATTCTCGTGCTGGAACACCCATAAGTCGACGACCGTCCCCACCGTCACACTTTGGTCCGAAGCCAGAACTAGATTTTGCAAAAATAGATAAACTCTTGGAACTTGATCCAGGTCCGATTACATACACGCCGTTTAGATTGTGTTGTGCTGAATGTGAATTTACCATTGCAGGGATGTTAAATATCCAGCCCCTGTCGACGCTTGAGCGACATCTTGCGGAACTTCGTACTCAAACTGCATCAGCGTCGACGTTACTTACCCATTTGCTACAAACGAGGGAGTCTCTTCAGCAGGACAACGAGACGTACAATGGACTTATAGCAGAGCTCGTTGGTGAAGCACAAAAAATAAAATCAGGAAAGCCTCGAGCGAGTGCATCTCGAAAGGGGAGCGTAATGAATTAATGGATCCCCAAGTACTTAGTTACTTGCAATGCTGCTTAATTCTGGACGCGCTCCGTTGATCACATGATGTAAAAAGTTGGCAAAGATTTTCATTTGCATCGTTGAAGCTTCTCAGCGATGAATATCTCACTTTCCCTTCCATCCACTGTCTCTGGAATATCATTTTCCTTCCTTACTTCGGAAGATATTCGACGGATTTCTGTAAAACAAATTGTCAATCCTGTCTTATTGGATGACCTGAATCGACCAAACATCGGAGGTCTCTATGATCCTGCACTTGGTCCAGCTGAGCGGTCGGATGTGTGCGTACCACAACTTAAACTTAATCACCATTTCTATATCTCATTTCTCGTGTGCAGTTGTAAGACATGCCACCTCACCTACTACACCTGTCCTGGACACTTCGGACACATTGAATTGCCAGCACCCGTATTCCACCCTTTGTTTATGGTCAACATGTACAACCTTCTACGCGGGACTTGTCTATTCTGTCATCGCTTTAAACTGAGCAGGGCCGTGGTGCGTATGCTGCAACATATGATATTTTTACTGTCCTTGAGTTATCATCCAGCTATGCAAGTATATTGCTAAATTTCAACTTTTGGAGCGCGGCCTTTTGGATGCAGCTCAAGGCGTGGATGATCTACAGCTTCACGTCAGTCGAACGAGAGAAAAAACTAGGCGGAAAACTAAAGCAGGTGTCGAAGATGAAGATGATGAAGAGGGAGACGATGCAATCGCACAAGAACCTCAGGGAGAAGTTCAAGATGAAACTTCACAAGAGTTCATGATGAGAGTCCACCTGTACGTCGCTGTGCATCTCAGCCGGGCATCAAATAGCAAGCGTGATCATTACAAGGATGCCCTTGTGTATCAGGCCAGAAAGGACTTGATTAGCGAGTTTTTGAAGGCGAATCTCCTGCAAAAGTGTCAGAATAGCGATTGTAGTTGGTGAGTCCTCTATTCTCGGACCTACACCTCGTATCTAACTGAGCTGCAGCTCAGCTTATACTTTTCGCAAGGAGGGACATACAAAGGTCATTGAATATGAGTTGTCCAGAAAGCAAAAAGGGCAATTGGGGAAAAAACGACCCGATGTCTTGCTTGAGGAGAAAAGTGGTGGCTTTCTTTCTCGCCAGATTGCTGGAACTACCGAGGCCCTCGATGTCGACATGTCCGACCCTGAAGAAAGCGATGAAATGGGTGAAGATCTAGAAAAGGAGGACGACGAGGAAGAAAGCGAGAAGGAGTCTAGTACGCCGAAAACTGCACCCTTTCCCAAAGCTGCCAACGGGAGGACAAAGACATCACGGGGTAGGAACGAACGTGTCGTTGCTCCTGAAGAGTGTCGCGCCCATCTCCGTCGCCTGTTTCACCACGAAGCCATCATGTGTTCACTAATATATGGACGACATGGGCCCTTAGCACCCCTCTCGCGCGAGGGATTTTGCTACTCATCGGCTGATATGTTTTTCATGGACGTCATTCTCGTCACCCCAACTCGTTTTCGACCAGCAACACCAATGAATGGCACCCTATTCGAGCATCCACACAATGAACTGCTTGCTAAAGTACTGAAGACTTCATATCGATTACGAGATCTGAACGTTGATTTGCGCGGCATGTCACAAAAGACGTCTGGTGACGAGGTATCACGTAGGAAGTTGATGGGTGCTCTGCTCGAGCAATTGATACACCTGCAGAACGATGTCAATAGTTTTATGGATAGTAACAAGAACCCGACGCCTATGCGACAGGGAAAACTTCCTACCCCTGGAGTGAAGCAAGGTCTAGAAAAGAAGGAAGGGCTATTCCGGAGGAATATGATGGTACGCCCCCTTCAAATTTAGTGGATATGCAGTTGATCATTAACCTTCAGGGTAAACGAGTAAACTACGCTGCCCGTTCTGTCATTTCCCCGGACGTCAATATAGAGCCTAACGAAATTGGCATACCGCCTGTGTTCGCGAGAAAATTGACATTTCCTGAGCCTGTTACCCCCGCCAATTTTCACGAACTGCGACAGTGGGTTATTGCGGGACCCAGAGGATATCCTGGAGCTTCCATGGTGGAGTACGAGGACGGACGTCAGCAATCTCTTGTAGGATCTCACGCTTTTATGTACATTGGTCGCTTTAATCTCTTGTGTAGGACAAGCTTACTGTGGAGCAACGTACTGCTATTGCGAATCAGCTTCTGACCCCACAAGATGGGGATCGTGCTACAGGTGGGCGACGGGGATTATACACCCGGACCACTGCCATCAATAAGAAGGTGTACCGGCATTTACGGGACGGCGACATTCTTCTTCTCAACCGTCAACCGACGCTCCATAAGCCCAGTATAATGGCTCATAAAGCCCGAGTGTTGCAGGGAGAGAAGACCATCCGGATGCATTACGCGAACTGGTTAGTTCATTACTTTTCCATCGAACAAGTTAACTTACATTACACCGATTTTAGTAACTCATACAATGGCGAGTATCCGATTATTGTATGATAAGTTGAGAGTTGTCTAATGCTTTTGATAACAGCCGATTTTGACGGAGATGGTATGTTGTTTTCTCCGGAGTTCTTGAATCCACCTAACATATCAGGTAGAGATGAACATACATTTTCCTCGTACGTGCAATTTTCGAATTTCCAGATAAAAACCCAGGCATATTTTACATACAGAAAACCAGGTCGCCCGCGCTGAAGCAACTATGATCGCCAATACTGACAATCAATATCTGGTGCCTACTTCCGGAAATCCTCTTCGAGGGTTGATCCAAGATCACGTTGTCGCAGGCGTCTGGATGACAAGCCAGGACACATTTTTCGCCCGAGAGGAGTATTTCCAATTACTGTACGGAGCACTTCGGCCTGAGGATAATGATGAACATGGCGGTCGTTTAAAAACATTACCGCCAGCAATCTGGCGTCCCAAACCCCTATGGACTGGAAAGCAAATAGTAAGCGCGATATCTAGAAAGAGGAAATGCCTGTCTGATAGGGGAAATTTGTAGATCTCCACAATCCTCAAGAATATTACGCCCAGCAATTTTGAAGGCCTGAATCTGAGTGCTAAAACTAAAGTACCTGGCTATCTTTGGGGTAATGAGTCCAAAGAGGACAAGGTCTTGTTTATGGACGGCGAACTGCTTTGTGGTGTGCTTGATAAATCAGCTTTTGGAGCCACCGACTATGGTCTGGTACACTCCACCTACGAACTCTACGGTGCTGAAATAGCTGGAAAGCTGCTCGGCATACTAAGCCGACTATTCACCAAATTTCTGCAGCACCGTGCGTTTACATGCCGGATGGACGATTTGATTTTAACACATGAGGGCAACTCGAAACGTGCTGACCTTCTGCGGCAAGCAAAGAATCTGGGCACTGAAGGCGCCATTGAGAACTTCCCGTCATTAAGCGAGACTCTCCCTGCAGATCTGCCAAATGCGCTGACTTCCTTGCTGGAGGATGTACTTCGGGACGACAACAAGATGGCTGGCCTTGATGTCACTGTCAAGACGAAACTATCCAAGCTCACTTCCTCTATCTCTGATGCCTGTATTCCGCATGGACTTTGGCGGAAATTTCCCCATAATCACATGCAGAACATGACTCTTTCAGGAGCTAAAGGTACAGCTGTAAACGCCCGACAGATCTCGTGTGCGTTGGGTCAACAGGAGCTGGAGGGCCGTCGTGTTCCAGTGATGGTCAGTGGAAAGACGTTACCTTCGTTTCGGCCTTTCGAGACCAAGGCCATTGCGGGCGGATACGTCGCAAGTCGCTTCCTGACCGGCATCAAGCCACAGGAGTTCTACTTCCATTGTATGGCTGGTCGAGAAGGGCTGATTGACACTGCTGTAAAAACTTCGCGATCTGGTTATCTGCAGCGGTGTTTGATCAAGCACCTGGAGGGCATTCGCGTCCACTATGACCATACTGTGCGGGGCAGCGATAACTCGATCTATCAGTTCCATTATGGTGGCGATGCACTCGATGTCACAAAACAGAAGCACCTGTATCAATTTGAATTCATCGCTCAAAACGAGGTTTCCGTTGTCAATCTTCTGAATCCGCGAGTTATCACTGGAGTGATTGACGATGTCACGGCTTCTGCCTATATGAAAAAGGTTCTGAAGAGATCTCTTGACCGTCCAGATAAAAACACCCCAGCAAAACGTGATAAATATGATCCTGCTTTATCTCTGTATAGTCCAAGCCGATATCTGGGAAGTACATCAGAGCAGTTCGCGACGGCGGTTGACCAATATGTGAAAACCAATCCTCATAATCTCATCAAATCCAAAGACAAGGAGGATATCATTCGAAGGCGGAAGGCGCCTATTCCAGCAATCAACTTCCGATTATTGATGAATGTCAAATACATGCGAAGTTTAGTGGAGCCAGGCGAGGCTGTTGGGCTGTTAGCATCGCAGGGGTGAATTGGCACCATTTTCGGTGGTCTGTGCGTAGCTGATCGCTATTTTCAGTATTGGAGAACCGTCAACCCAAATGACTCTGAATACTTTCCACTTTGCTGGTGAGTCATGCGTTTCCGTAACTTCCTGATGGGTTTTATGTGGCTGGCAGGACATGGTGCAGCCAATGTCACGCTTGGTATACCTCGTCTGCGAGAAATTGTCATGACTGCATCTCAGAAACCAAAGACGCCATTTATGACCATGATTATCCGCCCCGGTGTACCCCAAGAAGATGTTGACTTGTTTTGCAAGAGAGCCAGCCGAGTCAAGCTCTCTCAAGTCATCGACAGCGTGGTCGTGAGGGAGAAACTGAAAGTTGAAGGGCAGGTCCGGCGCACGCAGTTAACAGTTGACATCAAGTTTTTCTCGCAAGAAGAATACCAGGCAGAATATGATGTTGAGCCCTTGGAAATCCTGGCGGCCTTTGCGACGAAATTCCCCCTAACGCTGAAGAAAGAGATGCTCAAGGAAATGAAAAAGTTGGATGCGGATCTGCGGAGGCAGATGGCGGACCTGGGCAAGGGTAAAAAGTCCAGGGAAGGTGCGGACGACGATGAAGCGGGCGACGATGAGGAAGGAGAGTCAACGAAAAGGAAAAAGGATACAGGGGAGGGCAGCGAAGTTGGTGATGGAGACGCGGATGATGAAAAGCGCGCGAGACAACAAAAAGAACAGGCAACATATGACAGTGATGAAGGCGGCATGGAAGACCCTGAGGAGTACGGTGATGCCGATCTTGAAGCGGAATTCGCTTCTCCGGATGAGAATCAATCTGTTGAGAAAAAAACAAAGGGATCTTTGAAGGCGGAGGTGAAGAAGGTTGCTGATTTATTCATTCAAAATCTGCATCAAACCACTTCGTTCGAGTTCACTGCAACAGGCTGTACGTTCCAACTTGAGGTCGGTCGTCCTATTCGTTGTCACAGAGTTTCGCCTAACAGTCTTCTTTCTCAGTTCCTATCAGACATTCCAAAATTACTCTTTGTCGGTATCGTTGAACATACATGTCGCGCAACGATCATCCGCGAGATTCCCGGCATCACAGAGTGTTTCCAGGCGAAGGAAGATAGCAAAAAGAATGGAGTGCCCAAGATAAAAGTTGGTCTGCACGATATTCGCCTAACTAATCTAATCTATTCGTAGTTAATAACGAATGGGTCTAACCTCCATGGGATGTGGCATTTCGCTGCTGCGTCCGAGGAAAACATGTTGGAAGAAGATGACATCTACTCCAATGATATATACGCGATCCTGAAGACTTACGGAGTGGAGATGGCCCGTGCTGCGATCCTAAAGGAGATGGGAGGGGTATTTGGAGCGTACAATATCCAGGTGGATAGACGTCATCTCGAGCTAATTGCAGATTATATGGTGCGTAGCCATTCTCAATTCCGACTACAATATGATTGCTTATTTGTACTGGTAGACGTACGAGGGTGGCTACAAGCCATTTAACCGGAAAGGTATATCGACCAATCCTTCGCCATTGTTGAAAGCATCATTCGAAACGACGGCGGCGTTCCTATCTGAAGCGGCTCTTCATGGAGACTTTGACAATCTGGCGACCCCTTCTGGGAACATTGTGCTGGGACGTCCGAACCAGACAGGGACTGGTGTGTTTGATGTGGTGATGCCCGTTGGCGCGTAATTAATTAATTAGACTTACATAATAAGGACGCGTGATGTCACGATCATCTGATGTGACAAGGAACGTTTTTTTTTTTTTGAAAAATTCCTAGCGCCCACGTTTTTCATTGTTCATCCTCATGCGCCGTCCAGGTCCTCTTCAAGAACTTCCTTTCGAACAGTTCCTCCCCATCTCATCTGCCAGAAAATCAAGGCCCAATAAACGCCCGCTATCTCCAACCTTGTACAGTCCAGTCAAACGCCGCATTCTTAATGAAGAGGGCATCTTTTCTCCAGAAAAGACAATCAAGAGTACAGTTTCCTCAAGAGGCACTCCTTCCCGCTTCACTGATGCACTTGATGGGCCCAGCAGCCCGGCTAGAAAGCTTGATTTTGGGGTTCCAAACCATTCCACAAAGGATGCTGGTGCATTGGAGCGAACACCTACACGCCTTGCTTCATTGGACGATGGACTCGCCCCTTCTCCCGAATTAAAGTCTAAGTCTCGGTCTTCATGGCCGGGCGACGAGGAGATGAATGACTACTTCATCATGCCCAACTGTTCATCGTCATCTTCCCGTTCCTCTGCCGTCCCTACATCAGTCCCACGCGAAATGCTCCCTCCACCTGACCCTCACTCCGTCCATTATCCCGGTTTCCGCGTGCACCCTGATACACGCATCCTGTTAACACCAGTTGACGATGACTTGGAAAAATTGTCGTTTTGGGACAGCGATAAAGACGGACAGAAAGAAAATCTAGACCCCCGCCAAAGGCCGCGCAAAGTGGTCACAACCCCAAATATCAACCTCAAATTACAACCGTTTTCTCCCGACGCGAAAAAGATGGATAAGTTGGGCAGAGCAAAGTCCACACCGGTAGCCCCTAAGAGACTTCTTGGCAGCGATAGGCAGGATTCTGGGGATAGTCCGACCCCACGTAGACTCGGTGTGAGACTATCACAGTCGGCGACCTCATCCACTCCGAGGGCAATAGAAAAGGAGAGGAGGGAGATGAGGAGAGCCCTCCAAGATGAAGCTGATGAAGCTGACGAAGACGAAGGTGACGAAGCCTAGCGCTGGTCTGCGCGATCAAAACCGATCCAAGAAAAGAAATTGTATTCAAGAATGCCTAATGCTCCCATCATCCGCACAAAAACGTACATACTAATATACCACAACCAACCTACTCTCTGTATCAATCAACCGCCAAACATATCCAACCGTATTTACAATCCACATTAGTTCTTATCATCTTCCACTCATTTATGATTCACTTACGACTTTTTAGCTTTCCATCTCATACTTTTCTCACCTTGGTTTGTCATTATATATTTTGTATACGGACCTCACCGAGCAGCATCTCGTGTCATATACGCAGCATTTGTACATAGCCACGTAGCAATTATTTATCGCGCCTTGATGCTAGGAATAAGAACACTTGAATAATATGTGCCTTCAGTGCTGGTCCGTAGAGGCATGTCCTTGGTTGGTCCTTAGAATTAGTTAGCAGAGGCTATCACGTGATAACAACTGAGACACGTCGGCCCAAAGCTTCTCACTTGTTCCCCATTCTCAAGATGTTACGAACTCTCACCGTTGTTGCGCCTCTAGTGTTCGGCCTCGTTTACGGACAGTTCGATTTTTTCGGGAATATGTTTGGACAACAGCAACAGCAACAACAGCAACAACATCCTTCAGGGGCATCACAATGGGCTGCGCATGTGGAAAGCGGTAGGTACAAGAAGCCCAGGGCGTTTAGAAATTATCTAATGGTGTATCTAGTGCCTTGTTCCGAGTACCTTTGCCCGACGACACTGGTCTGTGTTGCGGGACCCATGGAGTGCCCATGTCCTGACGTTCAGGACATCAAGTGTCTAATTCCTGATGCTGATGGAAATGAAGCTACGGTCATATGCGTCAGAGGGCAAAACGAGTGCGCAAACGTTGAACGTCTAATGAGAGGGAGGACGTAGGGATCTAAGTGGACATGATTGTATGTATAATTGTTGCTGGAGAGTGTACGTCTGCTTACTATATCAGTATATTCCCAGAGCTCATTATCATTCATTACTGCCAAAATATGTGTACGATTTTCGACCACTTGAATATACAGGAGATCGAGGGCGTCTACTCCCGGCTGCGTTGTACCATGCAGGGGTGAAGCAAAGCAGAAAGGTACAGCGGTCCTCTGGGACCGGAGTATCTTGGCTCGCAAAGTTCCAGTTTCGTGAAGCGAAACTAGAGTAGATGCCTATCACCCATCAACCTCTAGCCTCGGTCATCTAAGGTTCCACCGACACACCAGCAGCAGCCTGACGAATGATTAACTCGTTGCTCAATGATGGAGCATAGTGAAACATCACATACGTCGCCACTTTCCAAATTTCTCCATTCCTCCGGATTTGGACCTTCCTTCCTTACGATTGCATGACCTGTTACAGCCATTCCACCCATCACCAACATCTCGTACAGCGTCAAAAATATCTGTGCCCTCTGCGTATGGACGTTTGCAGGCCCTTGTCCCAAACCTCCTACCTTGAAAGTGTTCCCATGACTTGATACAAGGACCCCAAGGGTCAGGACGAATGCAATGAACCATACAAAAACCAGAAGATATGCAGAAAATATGGCAGTTGAGAAGTATGATGGGGCGTCAGGAACGCGCTTTCTGCGCGCTATGAGTATGACGCCGACGTGATAGATTATGGTGATTAGTGACGCGCAGGGATTCACCCACATGGAAAGGTAACCCAAGTCCAGCATCGAGATGATGAAAAGCAGGAATGAGCCTAGCAGTGATGTGCATGTGAAGAGGAAGAGGGATCTTGGAAGTGGAAAGGGCGACGGTGGCAAGTCATTCGTAAGTTTGAGTTTTGGCAGAGGCATGAATATCGTTGAGCGACTTGACGCTTGCGAACGGTGACCAGCACCGTAATCTAGGCGAATAGTGACCAGCACTTAACAAAGACTCGAGCTGAGAGCACAGTGAACTATATCTCCAATTTGTTTCATATTCGGCTGGTCGCTATAGTAGCCAAAATGATTGTTGTGCGTGGGTGCGGATGCTGTACAGCGGAAACTAAACTAACATTCGCTACAGTGGGTGACTTCCCGTAAAAATCTAGAGGGGTTTCGATACTCTGAACTTCCATCAGCCGATATGCCGATGCCAAATTGGGACGACCATCAATTCTGTTCCTGAAAACCATTCACAAAATCTACAGAGGCCTCAGGACCCCTCTGTAGAAGTCTGTACATAGACAATTTTCACCTCGCTTAAGCTCGCTAAATGAGATCGGTGTGATGAGATCTTGATAACTTGTGATCCGAACACTCGTTTTGGAAATACACATGATCTCCCCTCATCAACATTATATTAGTCTCCGGTAGCTGACCTTAAATATTAGATGATGAGTCGATCTGATTGATATAAGGTCTGCCCCAAGAGGTGACAGATCCACAGATGGCGGACGTCAGATCCAAATGTGTGCCTGCAAAACACATCACTTTCCCATGGTCGGCACAGCTCGGCAGAAAGAATGAAATCAATTCGGCTGGCAACGGCATAGATGCTTACTAATTCTAGCTTATTCTCGAGGGTTTATGATTTTATTCAACCAAAAATATCTGTTTGTGGCTGGACGTAAGAATGATAATAAACATAAGCAGGCAATGCAAACGGCACAGGCGCCGGGTTGTAGATTGGTTGTGTACAAGCTTGTTGGGGGGACTCACCATGTAAGTCATGGATTGTTGGTAGGTGATCCATATGAGCAGCGTCATAATTGAGGTGACAAAAGCTTACCTGCAAACATTAGGCGACATTTATTACTTTTTTGATGTTGAATTAAGATATTAGAGGAAGAGGATTGGCCTTGATCACCGTGCTCATAACACATATTGCAAAGAACTCTATTTGTTGAACTATTTGATGGAGAGTTATGAACATGAGAAGGAGAGAGTGTGGATACACTATATACAGTGTTAGTTGGTGTGCATGCTGAAGTTATTGAGGGAGTGGATGCGTCTTGCTGAGGCAACACATTGGAAGTTCAGACCGACTGAGAGGATGAAGGTTTGAGTGGATTGATGGTGAATTGCTCTCTGACTCATTTGCTGTCAGAACTGTGTGGCAGTACCCCCCCACCTGTGGGAGTTGTACGTCCGTGATCAGAAGATCTGATGCCTCTTGGTCTGCCCCAACTTAAGAGTGGCGTAGTAAGGGGGTCCCATCAGTTGTTATCGGCCGAAAGTTACTGTTGCAACTACCCATGTGATGTCGGATAGATAAGATCGATGTAATCTCAAAGCATTGAGTAGTCAATGAATACAGTGAAAGCTGGTATAGGATGGACAAGATATCAACTGGAGACCCTAC
Organism: Tricholoma matsutake; assembly: GCA_026075535.2. Lineage (NCBI taxonomy): Eukaryota > Fungi > Basidiomycota > Agaricomycetes > Agaricales > Tricholomataceae > Tricholoma > Tricholoma matsutake. The sequence continues at coordinate 4,829,752 of AP026543.1, read as the reverse complement.
CTGATCCATAGAACATGAAAAACCAGCACTCAAAGTGTGAACTGTTCAGTTAGTAACCAATTTTGTAGATCCAGAAGGCAGAGTACTAGTGGTATGAACAAAAGACACTGTGCATGCATTCTGCTATAGCTTGCTATCACTATGCATCACTGTTTGCAGGACATGCTCATGTCGTGATCAAAAATATCTGCAACTTGAGACTTTTGCATGCACACAACTGAAATTGAAAGGTCAATGTCTCTCAAATATACAGTTGACATATAAAAGTTTTCGATTGAAGCAATATCAGGGTGCCAAACGACCTGCCCCAACATACATTGTACATTGAAAAGTGGCAATACCCAAATGACAAGTGGAAGGTCCAGACGGGGCCCACTGTGCTCGCCCTTAGCCTCCCTCAGAATGCTTGATGCGACATTCAAGTGGTTGCCGCAAGCTCTGTGCATCAATTACTTGCAATTGGGTGAGTTTCTGGCTTCTCACATCTGCCTCATGTGATACTTTCAGACTTATGATGTATGACAAAGCATCTTCTTTAGGCTATGTTTGTTGCCACTTGGTGTCCAATTATTACAGAACTGACCCCCTCACTACACCACTCTTAAGTTGATAGAGACTAATACTATATTACCCTGTACATTTGTCACCCCTGGTCATTCATCAGGTACTTATCAGGTCACATCAGTCACAGTTCTTCCCAAGCCATTTTCAAAGTCTGATTCATCACCGTGAATCCATGATTTGTGATCACGATGGGTGAGGAGCGGGCAAAGTTTTTAGGGAAGAGACTATTACTATTAAATGTTAAACCACTATATACTGTATGTATTTGCCTGAAATATAACACATTTACAACCATTAAGTAAAATATCTATATGGCTTGAAGTCAGTACCAAGGAGTGTGTGGATTGTACAGTGGGTATCTGTAGGGAAAATATGGATGACCACAGAGTGGTTGGGCATGCTTGGGGATGGCAGCTGGTGAACGGAGAATGTTGTGTGAGCAGTATTGTCATGAGAGACAAACTCAAAGCTGGCTGTTGGATATGAAGTTTGATGAGCAGTTGCACTAGTTGACACTGCAGCATTGGCGTGTGTTGGATGGCTCGGGGCAGAACTCGTCGCCTGGCCATGTGGAGGGGATCCAGGGAAAAGGCCAGTGAAGCGTGGATTTTCCTTCAGTTCTGGATGGTCATGAAGGTGTTCTTTGATGCAAGCAATGAGATCCTTCATATTTCCCTCTGTTGAGATTTTGAGTGCTCTGGAAAGCGCAAGAAGATTGTCCTTTTTGTACTGCGACATGGGTACATCAAAGGTGCGGGATTGCATGTCATCGGCAATCCTGGCATGCCATTGATACAATGGTGCATCAAGGAGGAGTGACTGGCACATAAGTACTGACAACTGACAACTGATGAACTGATGTGTAGTACTGACGACTAATGAAAATGCGGGTATGGTTTCAAGCTCCGCTCAGCCAGGCATGACATCATGCACAAAATCCCCCCTCAGAAGGGACTCCTTCATAAATTGATATCTCATCATGAAAATGGCTGGAACACCTTTAGATATCATATATTATATAGTGTGCACAGTACCAGGTCACTGGAAGGCCTCTGAGGTGAGATTTTTCAAAAGTGACGAATGACCAGGGGTGACGAATGTACAGGGTGATATAGTACATACATTGTCTGCTTACAGATTAGAAAAACCTACCGAGGTTGATATTAAACACATTCCAGCTCCGCCCATTACTCTGCCAACTTTCTAAAAATTTCTAGATCCTTATGGAAAGTCACCCAGTTGCGGACAAACAAACACGACAATTTTTAGTGACTGCTGCAAAAACTGTCAAAACATGTAGAATAGAGCCCTAGTAGTGATGATGTTTCTACAAGCTGATCTCTTTATTTCAAAAAATTGGGTCAGGTACCTCAAAAATTTGGCCCCCAAAAGAAATTGGGGAAATTATGAAAAATAGTGCAACCGACTCCTTTTGATTAGCTGCATCTGATCCTGTAATAAAATTTAGGTTACATCAAACTGATCTGCCATAATGAAATCAATATACAAGGAAAATTTCACCAGTTACTTACAAAATCAACTCCCTTATCTTCCAGGGCTTGACCCTACTCCTGGAAGTGCCTTCTAAGACTATCATTGACCCAGTAGTGCAAGATTTATTTATGTGGCTGAGTGTTGACCTCTCCCTTCATGGAATTTTTTACATATGGTTATCATATCTAATATACATATTCCAAGCCCAGGACTCTGTATGTTGAGTGTGAAGGAAGGAGATAAATGGAAGGCAGCCTTTCATACCAACCGCGGTCTTTTTGAACCACTTGTCATGTTCTTTGGTCTCACTAATAGTCCTGCAACCTTTCAGACCATGATGAACAATATCTTTTATGACTTTATACTTGAAGGTGTTGTCTGTGTCTATCTCAACAACATTCTCATCTTCACACACGACATCAATGAACACCGTCAAATCATGTGCCTCATCCTGGAAAGGCTTCGACAGCACAAACTCTACCTCTGACATGACAAGTGTGAGTTTGAGAAGACTAAAATCAAGTACTTGGGTCTGATCATATCTAAGGCAAGGCAGGGGTAGTGGTATACCCTTGTGTTTTGGGCTAAGGGTATGAGGGGTAAGGGTAGGGGTTTGGAAGTTCATACCCTTGCATACCCCTGTACCCTTACTAAGGGTACAGGGTATTGCCAGGGGTATGCTTATGTAAGAATATCATTTGATTTTTTCAGCTACAAAGACTCATATTCAAGATTTTCATCAATTAAATTCAGATTTTGGGATTGTCCAACATGATAATGGCTTTCATATGTTAATAAGAGGTATTAATATGTGATATTAATAGTAAATACAATAGTTATCAACACTTTTCAAATGAATTTTGCTCTAAATATGTTGATTTTGTGCCAAACCCTTGTACCCTTGACAAACCCTCCCATACCCTTGGCAACCCTTATATGTTTCCATACCCTTACCCTAAGGGTAGGGTGTTCAGGGGTAGGGGTAAGGGTATGAGATTTGACACCCAGGGGTGACCCCTGCCTTGCCCTAATCATATCAGAGGGCCATGTGGAGATGGATCCTGGTAAGGTAAATGGGGTCACAGGTTGGCCTATGCCCATGAACAAGAAGTTGGGCTTTATCAACTTTTATCAGTGTTTTATCAAGGACTTCTCTCACCATGCACAACCACTGTTTGATCTCACAGGCAAGGGGATATGGAGGTGGGACAATGCACAATAGGAGGCATTTGAGAGGCTTAAAGAGATGGTCACATCTGCTCCCATCCTTACCTTTGCTGATGACTCATGCCCTTTTTGTGTAGAAGCCGACAGTTCTGACTTTGCAATGGGTGCTGTATTGTCCCAGCAGTCTCCAGAGGACCAGAAGTGGCATCCTGTTGCATTTTACTCAAAAAGCCTTAGTGTTGTGGAGTGGAACTATGAGATCCATGACAAGGAGATGTTGGTGATGATGCGTGTGCTTGAGAAATGGTGCCACTTCCTCGAGGGTGCCCAACACAAGGTCGAGATTTGGACAGACCACAAGAATCTCGAGTACTTCATGACAGCCAAGAAATTGAACCATTGTCAGGCTCGCTAGTCCTTGTATTTGTCCAGGTTCAATTTCTCCTTGCACCACTGTCCAGGTTGCAGCATGGGGAAAACCGATTGTTGAAATTAATCCCAGTGATGCATGCTGTATACATGAGGCAATACATGCAGCATATGCATGTTACTGCGCTTACTGCGCATACATGCGGTAAACACATTCCTGAGTCATGTGATGTCCTTATTATTATGTATATAAGGAGAACCTGTACCGTAGTAGGAATACAGTGTTCTTACCTCTGCTAACCCTAGCTGTAAGTCTAAGTAAACCCCAGGTAGGTTGTAAGGAATGTGTTGTCTCTTCCACTGTGCAGCATATATAGTCTGCTCCAACAGGTTATGGGCCCTGCTGGGCACGTCGCGAACGCGCCTTAATTGGCTGCGAACGACGTTGACTTCATCGTCTCCAAATTATAACCTTGCGCTCTTCGTGAGCTGCATTGCGCTCCCTGCGAGCTGCACATAAAACCTAGGTTGACTAGGGTTAACCACTCTGAAGGAATGTTTTCTCCTGAGAACGTTAAACGTGTTTTATTGAGTAAAAAGACTGATTGAGCGCTTTTAACAGCTGCCACCACAAAATCATGTCTTCTACTCTTGAGAAACTCGTTCAAACTTTCGACGGATCAAATTACATTCAATGGGCCGACTCAATGAAGGTGTGGCTCAGGTCTCAGGGCCTCTGGCAAATAACTAGCGGGGCGGAGCAAAAACCGCCCCCGGCGCCTCCCTTGATGGCGACGAACACTACTTTGGTAGCGGATGCTAATGCCAAGCTCCAGACCTGGAGCAACAAAAATGACCAGGCCATTGGTAGCCTAGTGCTCCGCCTGGCCCCCTCCATTCGGCAGCATGCCAACTCAAAGGACACTGCTGAGGAGGTGTGGGATCTCATCTGCACCGATTATGGTGTGGATGGCCCCTCCCAAGTCTTCGCGGACTTTAGGTCCGCAATAGCGATCAAGATCCTGGCTGTGAACCCTGCACCGGAGATTGCTAGAATGGCAGACAAATTTGAGCGCCTTATGGCTGCTAACGTCGCCATCCCTGAGCTAGTGCAAGCAATGATTCTACTTGCTGCGATGCCGCACGAGTACGATTCCTTGTCCGCAACGGTCCTTAACACGACCGCTACTAGTGCCTTGACATTTAAACATGTCAAGGACTCCATTGTCGCTGAAGCCTCAAGGCGCACAGCAGTAGGAAAGCCCGCTGGCCAGCCTCAGGCCAACAAACTTTCTGTTGTTAAGCGCAAAGGGGGAAACCCCAAATGGCAGCCCAAAGAAGGGCAAAACAGCAATGGAGACTCATCCCGAAAACGTGGACGACGTGGGGACAGAAAGACTAAGGAGGAGAAGCCGAAGGAGAAGCATACCCACCTCGCCTACAAAGCCTATACCACCATAAATGGTAATGGCACCATCATACCGCCGATGCCGCTTATACAGCGCATCAAAAAACGCGAACACACTCCCACAAGGGATCCTCGCCGCCGACCGCCTGCACAGGCATATACGGGCATGGCCTCTACCTCTCGTTCAGTTTATGCCAAATATCAGCAAGCTCGAGACACCCTCGAGCAAATGCAACTTCCGTGCACCGCAAAAAATCTGCGACCGCTGGAAGAGCGCCTGATGGTGCGAGAAGGAAAGAGAAGAAGGATAGAACCAAAACCCGAGTCTAGGATCGAGGAGGTAGAAGACGATACTGTCTCCCTCGGATCTGAACCTCCAGTGTCTGATGAGGAAGTGTGGAAAGCCGTCGACGAAATGCTCATCGATGAACCCCTTGATACAGGGGTGTATGATGACAGGTCAGTCCTTTTCCCTGCCACAAGCACTAAGATTAATATTCCTATGAATACAGCAAACTTTTCATGTGAAATTTTACCGCTATTAAATGTATCATGGAATTATTTAGATCTTAATATATGTGCTATGTGTGCAAAGGGAGATTGTAAGAAAGGTGCTGACTGGATCATGGATTCAGGCGCATCAAAACACTTCACTGGTGAAATAAAAGATTTCGCTTCTTATGAGCCTTTACCGAGAAAGGACTCTACCTTGGTCCAAACGGCCACTGGTACTACTCATATAGTAGGAAAAGGAGCAGTCTTCATTAAACACCAGGTAGTATGTCACAGGAAGTCAGAGACGCATGAAACGCAGTTATACCCCGTCTACTACATACCCAACATTAATACTCGATTGATGTCAATGGGGGTCTTTTTACAAGACGGAAGTGATGTGCGTGGTTCCTCCGCACACATTTCATTTATCGAGCATGGAAACCCGATCATGCATTGTGTCCCTCTAAGGAGGAAAGACACGATCTATTGGGCTCGGACTCATATATTGAGCACCAAAAAGGTTAATGTCGCGACCATTTATGTCGCTGACTACTTGACTTGGCATAGGCGACTTGGACACCCATCCAAAGAGGCGCTAGGGAAAATGCCTAAAAGCACCATAAAATTCCCAAGGAATTTAATTATTCCTAAAGACAAAATTATATGTCCAGGGTGTGCAGAAGGGAAAATGACTTCAAAATCTTTTCCTGAGTCAGACTCATGAGCTGACAAATCCTTTGAATTAATACATTCCGACCTAAAGGAACTCCTGGTACTATCGTACCACAAACATAAATACTTCATTGTATTTCTGGATGACAAAACATCACATATTTGGGTCCAATGTCTCAGAAAGAAATCTGACGCTGCTGCAGCGATTAGACAATTTCAAGCAATGGCTAAAACCCAATATGGTGCTACAATCAAGCGCTGGCATGTCGATCCAGGGGGGGAGTTCAAGGATCATGAGCTACAAAAACAGCTCAAGGACTTAGGCATCAAAATAGAGATGTCTGCACCCCACGTTCATCAACAGAACGGGCGCGCAGAGCACGCCATAAGGACAATAATGGAAAAGTTGCAAACCTTGCGATTCACCGCTTGTCTACCACAATCATGGTGGGAATTTTGCATAGAACATGCAACACATTTATACAACCGAACCCCAATAAGGCGCCTGAAATGACTGACACCTTTTGAGGACCTGACAAAGGTCCGCCCAGATCTAAACAATCTGAAGGTCTTCGGTTGCGGTGCTTATGTCTATCTACCAAAGGAAAAACGTCCAACAACATTATCTCCTCGATTGGAGTTAATGACGTACCTTGGAGTAGAAGATGGCATTAAAGCATATCGTTTCATGCGACAAAATGGCGCAATATTCATTGGTGCCACGGCACTATTTGATGAAACGATGTTCCCATGCTGTCCCGGAGCTAAAACTCCTGCCAAGACAGACCTTGGTGATTTTCCACCTCCAGAACCAGAAGATGACGACCACTCATCTGGAATGGATGGCGATGACCCTATACCGCCACAAAATCCGCCCCTTCCTCCATCATCAGAAGATGATGATGATTTACCAAGTGAGCAAAAGGCGCATGACGATGCGACTAACGCTCCTCCTCCGCCGCCTCCAGTTAACACTGAGGACTTTCGTCCAAGACGTGAAGATCAACAGGAATGGCAGCAATTGCCCCGTCGATCAGGCAGGCAGAGGAAAATCCCAAACTGTCCCGGCAATACCTATGGAGAACAGCGACTCCCCTCTGACATAGAGAGAGACATTGCACGTGATCGATATTGGAAGAAGTCTGTGGGTCAAGATTCGGATCATAACCGAACACGACCACGACCTCAACAGCAAGAACCAGTTGCTGGACCGAGTTCGGCACCCCACAAGAGTGTGCCCAATTCCAATAATCAAGAACATGATTACCCAATGGGGGAACCGGACGAAGCAGGTTATATTAAAAAGATAACCAAGGAAGGTGGAGATAAGCTTATCTGCTGGCTGTTATCAAAAGCAGTCACACCATCAAGCGGAAAAAGCCTAGTTCCAAACCAATTTTGCGATATTGCGCGCCTACCCCGGCAGCAGCAACTTGAGTGGAAACAGGCTTGTCATGAAGAGTTAGAGGCTCTTCGCAAGCAACAAGTCTATGATATTGTCGATCTTCCACATGATCGGAAAATGATCAAAAATAGATGGCTTTTCTCCGTGAAATCGGACGGAAGAAAACGAGCCAGACTCGTGGCCAAAGGCTTTTCACAAGTCGAAGGCGTTGACTTTGATGAGATTTTCTCACCAGTAGTCTGCTACGAGACCGTACGCCTCATGTTTGCCCTTGCATCTCTAGAAGGCATGTATATGACCGGTCTAGATGTAAAAACCGCATTTTTATATGGCAAACTTGATGAGGAGATCTATATGGATCAACCCGAGGGTTTCAGACTCGAGGGTAAAGAGCGCAAAGTAATGTGCTTATGCTGAGCATTGTATGGCCTTAAACAGGCTTCACTAGCATGGTGGAAAGAGCTAGAGGCATTTATGCGCACCATTGGGTTTGTGCACGCCAGCTCCGATGCCGGCATCTTCATACACAAGGATCCTAAGACAGGCAGCATCATTATTGCGCTAGTCTATGTTGACGATGGCTTGTTCATGGGCAAGAACAAGAAACTTGTGGATGAAAAGAAGAATGCTTGCCTGAAGCATTGGGAGTGCCGTAGTACTGAAAAAGTCACGGAATTCTTAGGCATGCGCGTCACCCAGACCGCTACAAAAGTCAAACTCGATCAAACAGAATATCTCGCCAAAGTGCTCAAGAGGTTCGAGATGACAAATGCCAAAGTTGCCCCCACTCCGCTCCCGACTGGCTACAAACCGTCGGAGAACACAGCGACGCCAAACGCGGCGCTTAGATCGAAATATCAGTCTGTGATCGGATCTTTATTGTATCTGATGCTCGGAACGCGACCTGATATCGCTTATGCGGTAATCAAGATGTTGCAATTCTCGGCTAATCCTAGCCAAGAACATCTAGACAAAGCAATGTACATAATGCGCTATCTGGTGGGAACCCAGAAGTACAGTATAGTCTATGATGGAGAGAAATCCGAGGGGCTGCAGGCCTTCACAGATTCTGATTGGGCAGCTGACACTGTCAAGCGCCGATCTACAACGGGTTACTTTGCTACTCTGGTGAGTGGCATTGTGTGCTGGCAGTCCCGTTTACAAAAAACTGTAGCACTGTCATCCACAGAACCCAAATATATGGCTCTCTCCGACACTTGTCGGCAGATAGTGTGGATAGAGTCCTTATTCCAGGAACTTGGATATACACTGAAGCGCGTACCAATCTGCGCTGATAATCAGGGATCCATCTTTATTGGATCAAATCCAGTTCAGGAAAGAAGGACCAAACATATAGACATTCGCTACCACTACACCCGCGAATGCATAGAAAATGACAAAGTCACAGTTGTTTTCATTCCTGGAAGTGATAACCCGGCTGACATGTTCACAAAGAACCTTGGCGCTGTCCTATTCAGGAAATTTAGAGACTCTCTCGGAATTACTTTCAAGATTCAAACTTAGCTGCTTAGAGCGCTGTACAGTTTGAGGGGGGGTGTTGAAATTAATCCCAGTGATGCATGCTGTATACATGAGGCAATACATGCAGCATATGCATGTTACTGCACTTACTGCGCATACATGCGGTAAACACATTCCTGAGTCATGTGACGTCCTTATTATTATGTATATAAGGAGAACCTGTACCGTAGTAGGAATACAGTGTTCTTACCTCTGCTAACCCTAGCTGTAAGTCTAAGTAAACCCCAGGTAGGTTGTAAGGAACGTGTTGTCTCTTCCACTGTGCAGCGTATATAGTCTGCTCCAACACCGATGCCCTCTCTTGGCATGCAGATCATGGGGATGGGAGTGACAACAACAAGGCATTGTGCTGTTGCAACCAGACCTGTTTACTGTCCATGCATTGGAAGGCATTTGTTAAGGGCGAAGCCTCAACCACTTGATCTAGTTGATGTCGTTCAGCACTAGTCTTACTTGGAGTGTCTGATGTAAGGTAGATAGTGCACTCTAGCAGGCCTTCTGCATAGAGTTATTTGGGTTCACGCACTAAGGGGCTTCCTTAGTGGTTTTGAGTAAGTTTACGAGTTTGCAAGTTAAGGCTGTAGATTGCCTAGATCTAAACTAAGGACATCCCTACTACGAGTTGCAGTACTTATACTACAAGGGAGGTCCTTATCGTCCAATCAGAAAGATAGATGCATATCAAGTAAGAATAGAAACAATAAGCCTCATGCCTTGCATGAGGCGTCCAATGTCACAGAGTGCTGCGGCGCAGCATGTCGATCATGAGAGTCCAATGTCACAGACCTCATGTCAAGGGGCTGTCGTATCACAGCATGTGTGGGAATTATAAGGGCAACCTAAGCCTCTAGCAAAGGGAAATCCAAAGTTAAAATTATACTACATAATACAGGCATTGGGGACACACCTAGCAAAGGGAAATCTGAAGAGAAAACTCTAAGGATCCCCTTGCTGATGCCCAGTATATGTGAAGATGACAAAAATCAAATATGACCTAAAAATAGAAAAAGGCAGAGATAGACGGATCAAGGCCGCCGAATGACATCATACCAAGGGGTATGTGTTGGAAGGGGTACTCCGCCTCTAAATATAAAAGTGTCAACATGTACAAACATGATAGCAAGGGAAAATTAGTAATAAAATCTGGAAAAATCATAGAAAATGAAGAATAGAAGGAAATGAGGTGGGGGAAAATATAGGACGAACATAAAAAATAGGAAAAACACACAGGGCACCCCCCTAGTCCCCTTACAGGAATGGGTTTGGGTGCATGGAGTCACCATGCATCAAGGGTGCCTTCCGCGGGAAGGGGATCAAATGCATGTTGTTGGCATGCATTGTGTGTGTGTCTGGTGTCAAGGACATGCTCTAAGCATGAATCAGGGAGTGCCTCCTGTCTGGAGGTGATCATCGGGTCTCATGAGTTACAAGGAAAATTGTAACATTACCCCCTCGTTATGGTCAAAAGTTCCACACTTTGACCTAAATCTTTGTTCCTCCTCCGGGGTCAAATCGGTTGTGATGTGGGTAGGTCATGGCATTGGCATCTGGGTGTGGGATGGAGGGACCGTTCATGTCCAAGCTTGGACCATGATCGGGTTCTTTTTGTTTTATACTGCCCCTAGCAATGGTGTCAAGGAGTTGGTGATGTTGTCAGAAAGGGGGGGGGGGGGTCTGTAGGGTCTGTGCAGTATCAAGGGCAATCACCATAGTTTTACATCTTCATGGATGCTCGGTAGTTTAACGTCTCTGCAGACAGTCAGTAATTTAATGTCTTTGTGGACGATCACTAGTTTAACGTCTTTGTGGATGATCGCTAGTTTAACGTCTTTGCAGACAATCAATAGTTTAATGTCTTTGCAGACGATCAATAGTTTAATGTCTTTGCAGATGATCAATAGTTTAACGTCTTTGCGGACGATTGCTAGTTTAATGTCTTTGTGGACATTCGGTAGTTTTCTAGTTGTGCTCATCAGTCTGAGGCATCGCGGTGTGGGGGTGTCGTTCAGAGTGCAGCAGCATCCCTAGTTCTCCGTGTCGTCCAAATAAGAGCTGCCTTGCCAGCTCAAATCTGCTTTCTTCATTGTAGTGGGTGTTCCACTGAAGGTCTTTCCACAGTGATGGGTTAATCCCCACCAGTGGTCTTCTGCCTGGGGTTAGGCCATTGTGGTCAAGGTAGAATTCTTCAGGGAAATAGTTGTCATCATCTAACTCTCCTTCGAAGCACCACTCTTTAAATTGTGCTTTTACCCAGGTCAAATCCATCTTTGTGCTCCTCCACATATAGAGGCAGCATCTTGGGCAAGTCAAGGATACTCTTTTTATCCAGTCATCTCTGTTTATCCAGAATGTGATTCCGTGTGGGCATTCCCAAGAGGGTTGCCCCGGCAGTCTGTTCATTCTTGGTGACTGGTCAATGACTTGTCGTCCAGTTGCCATGTTCTTCTTGTATTTGTTCTTTTATCAAAAAGGGGGGGGGGTGGGTGGGGGTGAACGTGAAGGGCATCAATGTTCAGTGGGTCAATTGTTGTTTGGGGGGTATCAGGGGTGTCGTTTGGCTGGGGTTCAGTTCAGATAGTGGGGGTCTCTTGGGTTCTCATCAGAGGTGGTACCTCTTCTTATATGCCATCAGGATCTCAGAGGCATTCTTCAAGTTTGATTTGGGTTCCCATGTGTTTTTGGATGTTGGGTAGTCAACCCATTTCACGAGGTAACGGTGTGTCTTGCCATGCTTCTTGTGTGCGATGATTGCTTCCACTTTGTATTCATTTTCTCCTTCCACAAGGTTGGGTGGTGGAGTCAGGAAGTTTCGCCCATGAGTGTCGTTCTCATGGTATCGTGTAAGTAAAGCCACATGGAAGACTGGGTGGATCTTCCATCTCGGTGGCAGTTTCAGTCGGTATGTCATTCTTGACAGGGCATCTTCAATCGTGAAGGGCCCTTCTTGTTTTGGCGCCAATGTTCTCATTGGGTAGCCAATCTTCAGGTTCTTGGAGTCAAGCCATACTTGCTCTCCAACCTTGAACAGTTTGTATCGCCCTTTCATTCAGGCAGCCATAGCCTGTCTGGCTAGTTAGTGTATGGCAAGAGCTTCCCTTCTCGCAGAGAGAAGTTCTTGGATTCTCTGTTCGGCAGCTGGCACATTTGTCTTTTTGTAAGGGGTGGGGATAGTGCATGGTTGATATCCCATCATTAAGTAAAACGGCAAATGTTTTACTGCGGAGTGCATCTTCTGGTTGTGCACAAATTCTGCTGTTGGGAGATAACACTCCCAATCTTCTGGTTTGTTTGAACAGAACATGTGGAGGTAAAACTCTAGCTCTTGGTTTACTCATTCCATTTCTCCGTCAGTCTGAAGGTGATAGGCAGTGCTCATGGATAGCTTGATTCTGAGCAGTCGTCTGAGTTCTTGGAAGAGTTTGGATGCAAATTGAGGGTCTCTGTCTGAGATGATTCTTCCGGGGAGTCCAAATCTTGTGTATACATGGCGCAGGTAGAGGTCCGCAGCACCAAGTGCATCGATCGTCTTCATGCAAGGGATAAAAATTACCCCCTTCATAAGACCATGGTCTACCATGACCATGATTGAGTCAAATCCGTTCACTATGGGCAGATCCATAATGAAGTCCATCGTTACCAACTCAAATGGTCTGCTGGCATCAGATGATATCAGTGTTGGTGGTGGGGTCATCGGGTGTGTGTTAACCTTCATTTGCTGGCACTTTGCGCAGCCTTTGATGTATTTCTTGATGAAGTTGGCCATTCCTGGCCACCAGTAGTCTCATCGGATTAGTTCAATTGTTTGCCATTGTCCAGGGTGCCCTGCTGTGATGCTGTCATGATACTTTTGTATGATTGCTCGGCAGAGGGTTTCGTCCTGTGGCACATAGCATCTGTCTCTGAAAAAGAGCAGGCCATCTTCAAATTTCCAGTCCTCCAATGCAGACTTGATTGGGGGAGTTCCGTTGTTCTTCAGGGCTCGTAAAGTGTCATTTATGAGGTCATCCTTCATTATTGCTGAGACCAGGGCTCCCTGGAGTTCAGCATCGATCGTTCTCACAAATAACTCATCTGCAAGGATGGTCTTGTCCTTGTTATCTGTGTCTTCTTCAGCTATGTGATCTGCCCTCCTTGATAGGGCATTGGATTGTACCATCTGTGATCCTGGTACGTGTTGCAGCTTCAGGTTGAATTGTGACAGGTAGATGCTCCATCTAGCCTGTCATCGGTTCAGTTTCTGGGCCTGACAGAAGTACGTCAGGTTTTTGTGATCAGATAGTACTGTCACAGGGAATGGCATCCCCTGTAGGTAGTGTCTCCATGTTTCTAGCGCTCAGATTACTCCCAGTAGTTCCCTGTCATATATCTCATAATTTCTTTCTGCTTCGTTGAAAGAATGTGAGATGTAGCCGCATGGGTGCCAGTCTCCATTGGTGTCCTGTTGTCTGAGTACCACACCTGTCACAAACTTTGAGGCGTCAGATTCCACCACAAATGGCTTTGTTGCATCTGGCATCAGCAGCACTGGGGCTTCATTGAACTTCCTTTTTAGCGCATCAAATGACTGCTGGCAGTCATTTGTCCATTCAAATTTCTGGTTCTTCTTTGTCAAATCATTTAGCGGTCTGGCCAGATCTGCGAAGTGTCTGATGAATCTTCGATAGAAGTTCCCAAATCCTAAGAAGGATCTCACATCCTTCACTGTCTTTGGCATGGGCCAGTCCTTGATCCCAGCCAGTTTGGTGTTGTCCATTGCAAGTTTGTTGGGCCTGATGATCATGCCCAAGAAGTCGACTTCTTGCACATTGAACTTGCACTTCTCTATTTTCAGGTAGAAATTGCATTGCCGTAGTCGTTCAAGGACCCTTTTGGTCCTTGTCCTGTGTTCTTCTTCCATCTTTGAGAAGATCAGGATGTCGTCCATATAGATGATGACCCATCCTTCATCTAGCAAGTCTTGGAAGAGATCGTTCATCATGGCCTGGAATGTTGCCGGTGAGTTGCACAGTCCAAAGAACATCACCATCGGCTCGAATAGCCCCCAGTTAGTCTTGAACGCTGCCTTCCACTCGTCTCCTTTCTTTATACATACGTTATGATATCCCCATCGAATATCAAGTTTCATGAAAAATTTCACTCCCTTCAGCTTGTCCAAGAGGTCTCTGATCAGTGGCAGGGGGTAGTTGTTTCGGATCGTCCCTTCATTCAGATAGCGATAGTCTTGGCAAGGTCGCAGAGCGTCAGAGTCCTTCTTTGACATGAAGAAGAATGGGGATGCCATGGGTGATTTCAACAGTCAGATGTATCCTTTCTCCAGGTTTTCGTCTAGAAACTTGTTGAGTTTCTCTTGTTCTTTTGGTGTCAGTGGGTAGACTTTGCAATCCTTTGGTACAAAGCCTTCCTTCAGGTCGATCGCATGATCCCACGGTTTCAATTCTGGGAATCGTTCAGATGCGACTTTCTCGAATACCTGTCTGTATTTCTGGTATTCTGGTGGCAGTAAGTCATCCAGGGTCTGTTTGTTGGCCTCCCTCCCCTCATCTTGTTCATGTGCGAGTCGCTGGGAAATGGATGTCTTTGCTCTGATCCATGCGCTCTTTGAGAATATATATTGTGGGGAGTCCTTGGCTTTTGTAATCCTGGAGATCATGTTCATTTTCCGTATGTACGTATGGGTGGGTCCTCGTTGTTCCTTGGTCAGGGGTGGTTCTTCTGGTGGTTTGAATATGCCAATGACTGGTTCTCCTCATATGTATGCAATCAGGAGGTCTGTCACATCTTGTTCATAGGTTTCTCCCATTCTTCATATTTCCATGCCGGTGTCTGCCAGTAGTTCCTCATCTGGTACTTCTTCGACCTTTACTTGAGGGGGGGTCTCCCTGGGCATAGGTACTTCAGTATTGATGGTACCATGATCTGGGGTCCTAATATTGTGGGTCGGGGTAGTCCCTTGTCGAGGGTCATTTGTCCTGTTTCATGGTGTCATTTTTGAGTTTCTTTTGCCGGTGCTTCCCTCCCCTGTGGAGGTTAGCAGTTCTTTCATCTTTTGCAAGATTTGTCATGTCCTGTCGCATTCATTGTGTTTGCCCTTTTCCAGTTGCTTCTTCTTCTGGTTTTCTCGGGTCTTGGCAACAGCACGTCGTGCTGCTTTGAGGTTTCTGGCTTCTTTAGGAGTGCTGCTGCTCCTGGTCTTTGCGACAGCTATCTGGGCAGAATTCAGTTCTTTGGCTTTCTTTTCGGAAAGCCTTTCCTTTGTCTTTGCCATGGCTAGTCGTGCTCGGGCAAGGTTTCTCTCCTTCTCTTCAGAGAGTCTTTCTCTTGTTTTTGCCACAGCCAGTCTGGCTCGGGCAAGGTTCTTCTCTTTCTCTTCAGAGAGCCTCTGTCTCATCTTGGCCACAATGCATCGAATTCGTGCCATCTTGTCGTTTGGCGCCTCTCTTCCAGTATTGACCCTGGGGAGGTTTAGGGTATTAGGGAGGGCCCGTTTGGCTCTTCTCGTCTTCTCCAAGATTTGTTGGATTCGAGCCCATTGTTCTTCATCTCGGAACTCAAGAGTTCCTTTCTTCCAGTTGATAATCGGGTTCACCTCCCACAGCCATGACAGGCCCAGGATTACCGATTCCTTGCCTAGTCCAGCAACTAGGTATTCCATTGGGTAGCTCCATCTATTGATGTGGAGCCTCCCTTTCACATATCTTGTGATTGTTCCCTGCTTATTCGGGGTTCCATCTACGTTTGTGGCCCAGATGGTACAGCCTAAGGGATATGTTCTGATCCCTTCTTGTTCAACAAAGTTTGAGTCAATAAAGACTCCTCCTCCTCCAGAGTCAAGGAGCGTGTTTGTTGTGATTTCCCATTGTCTGACTCAGCTACCCAAATAGACAGGTGCATAGATTGTCTATTCATGGTAGCTAAGAGTACAGATCCTACGGAGACTTCAGCAGTGACTGGCGTCATATCAGGCCGCTGTTCTAAAAACCCGATTCCTCCATGAGGTTAAGGGCTCGTTCCTTTTCTTCTTCGTCTAGTTTGTCCAGCATCGTGCAGATCTTCTGGTAGGTGTCCACTCCAGTCTTTTTCTGGGTGAAGCGGTTTCAGTAGGGAGGGGGTGCTGACCCCGTCTGGGTGGGGTTCTTTCCATTCCTGTGGTCAGACGATCGGTGTCCCGGTTGGTGGCAGATGAAACACAATCCCTTTCAGAGGTGTTCCACTTGTTCTTGGTTCATCAGTTGGTTGATGTCAAGAGAGGGCTGTCCTTTCTTTGTCGTTTCATTTGTCTTCTGGTTCTGCCTGGTCTTTCCCAGGATCGCCATGGCCCATTTCCATTGGCCTTCATATTTTGAAGCTGCCTTTATCCAGCCTTTGAGAGTGTTGAGTACCATTTCCATCATGTGTACCCTCTTCAGCAATTCAGGGTGCAGTCCATCCATGAAGTACTCAATCATGGCTGCACCTTCTGTGATTCCTGTCCTGTCTTTCAGGATGCAGAAGTTTGCCACATATTCTTCGAGGTTCCCTGAACCTTGTTTGAGATTCTTGATCTCAGTCTTTGCCGTTCCGGCATCGTCGATTGGTGAGAAGGCCTCTAAGACCTTCTGTCAGAAGTCTGCGTATTCACCGAATCCCTTGGATTGGTGTTGGTTGACAAATGCCTGCACCCAGGCAGCTGCTGTCCCTCCATTCATGAAGGACAGTGTGAAGATGATCTTCTTGTCATTTGTGTCATAGACCTGGTCATTGATTCGCAGGTATAGGTCTATCTCCTGCAGGAACTTGGCGGTCTTGGTCCGCTCTCCTGAGAAGTCTGTGGGTGATCGGATTCGAATGTCCTTTATGGACATCATGGGTGTGGTTGCGGTGGGTTCAGACATCTGGTTATAGAGGTCGTCAATTTTGTCTGTTAGGAAGTGGGTAGATGTTTTGGGTGGGGGTGTGTGTGGTTGTTCGAAGTCTTCATCGGTGAGGAAATCTCCTCTTTGTGTTTCAGTTGATCCGTAGAACCAATGCTGTGCTGGGGTCGAGTAACGGACTAGTCTTCTGTTGTATCGGTACCAAGATGAACCTGGCTGTGGTTCTGCTTCTCTTGGTGGTCAGTCTGGGGTTTGTCTAGACCCAGGTCATTGTGGTGTGTTTCGAGACATATTGCCTACACCTAGGTAGGTGGGCTAGCAGATAGTTCAGATCTTATGTTAAGGGCGAAGCCTCAACCACTCAATCTAGTTGATGTCGTTCGACGAGGTGCTTCCTCGACGAGTTGTTCAGCACTAGTCTTACTCGGAGCATCCGATGTAAGGTAGATAGTGCACTCTAGCAGGCCTTCTGCGTAAAGTCGTTCAGGTTCATGCACTAAGGGGCTTCCTTAGTGGTTTCGAGTAAGTTTACGAGTTTGCAAGTTAAGGCTGTAGATTGCCTAGATCTAAACTAAGGACATCCCTACTACGAGTTGCAGTACTTATACTACAAGGGAGGTCCTTATCATCCAATTGGAAAGATAGATGCATATCAAGTAAGAATAGAAACAATAAGCCTCATGCCATGTCAGGAAACAATAAGAGATAAGCCTCATGCCTAGCATGAGGCATCCGATATCACGGACCTCATGTCAAGGGGCTGTCGTATCCCAGCATGTGTGGGAATGGGTTTGGGTGCATGGAGTCACCATGCATCAAGGGTGCCTTCTGTGGGAAGGGGATCAAATGCATGTTGTCAGCATGCATCATGTGTGTGTCTGGTGTCAAGGACATGCTCTAAGCATGAATCATGGAGTGCCTCCTGTCTGGAGGGGATTGTCAGGTACATTGGGTCAGTCAGGTCTCATGAGTTACAAGGAAAATTGTAACAGCATTGTTCCCCAGGGCAAGGAGCGGGACATCCTACATGACATTTGTTGTGCAAGCCATAGTGGTTTACATGAGGATGTTGTCACCTCAGCTGTCAAGGAACTGAGGAAGGGGTCAGCCCTTTCACTGCATGCTGCAGAGTGGGCTGAGAAGGAGGATCTGCTGTACTTCCGAGATCACATCTATGTTCCCAATGACCCACACCTTCAACAACAGATCATATCTCAACACCATAACTCACAGATTGCAGGGCACCCTGGATGCTAGAAGACATTGGAGCTTTTTTCACAGAATTATTGGTGGCCACAGATGTCATGACTCATTGGTCAGTACTGCCATACTTGCGACCTCTGCTTATGCACCAAGGTTCCTCAATGCAAGCCCATTGGTGAGTTACACCCTCTTCCTGTTCCAGAAAATCATTGGGATGTTGTGAGTGTAGACTTCATGGTGGAATTACCAGAGTTGAATGAATTTGATGCAGTAATGTGCACAGTTGACTCAGCAGGAAAATGAGCTCACTTTATTCTGACTCACACTACCATTATGGCATTGGGTGCAGCCTGACTCTACCTTCACCATGTGTGGAAGCTACATGGACTTCCTGGCACCTTCCTTTGTGATCGAGGACCTCAATTCATTGCAGAGTTTACCCGAGAGCTGTACCATCTCCTAGGAATTAAACTCCTTGCTTCTACTGCCTATCACCCACAGACTAATGGACAGACTGAACAGTTCAATCAGGAGCTGGAGCAGTACATCCACATCTTTGTCAATGAGCACCAGGATGACTGGGAGAATCTTCTCCCTATGGCCGAGTTTGGATACAACAATCACATCCATGCATCCACTCAGCAAACTCCCTTCCTCCTGGACACTGGACAACACCTACACATGGGCTTTGAACCTTGCCAAGCACCATCACAGCTTGAGACAGTGAATGAATTTATGGAGCAGATGAAGGATAGCTTGGAAGAGGCAAAGGCAGCACTAGTTAAGGCAAAGGATGACATGGCATGCTTTTACAACCAATGTCACTTGCCAACACCCAAGTATAAGGTTGGTGACTGAGTTTACCTCAACTCCAGCAACATCTCTACCACCCATCCATCCAAGAAACTTGCACACTGTTTTCTTGGACCATTCCCCATTGTCAAGTGCATTGGAACACATGCTTACTGCCTACACCTACCAGCATCCATGTCCAGACTCCACCCTGTCTTCCACATTGTCAAACTACTGCCAGCACCAGTGGATCCATTCCCAGGACGTTGCTCACACCCACCACCACCACCTACAGTGATTGAAGGGGAACCATAGTATGAGGTCAAGTCCATCCTGGATAGCAGGTTGTGCTGAGGGAAGCTCAAATATCTGGTACATTGGAATGGCTATGGGTATGAGGAGAACTCATGGGTTGAGGAATCTGATGTAAATGCCCCATGACTAGTCAAAGAATCCCACCAGTGACACACTTCTGCACCACGCTGCATTCAGGTTATGGACTTTGACCAGTTGCAATTTCGAATGCATTGGGGTGATGCATCTTAGAGAGGGGGTGATGTAAGGGGACTAGGTGCCACATGTGTTTCTCCTATTTTTTACATTCATCCTATATTTTTCCTCACTTCATTTCCTCCTATTCTTCATTTTCTATGATTTTTCCTTATTTTATTACTAATTTCCCTTTCTATCACATTTGTGCATGTTGACAGTTTTATATTTAGAGGTGGAGTACTCTTTCCAACATCTACCCCTTGGTGTGATGTCATTCAGCAGTCTTGATCTGCCTATCTCCGCCTTTTCTATTTTTAGGATTTTTGCAATCTTCACATATACTGGGCATTAAGGCTCCAACCATTTAGTAACCGTTTACACCCAAGAGGCAATGTAAACGGTTATGGTTGGATAAACAGTTTAACTGTATAAATATGTTTAATACACTGTATATATACAGTTTCTAGAAGACTATTTTTTTTGGCCATTACCACCATGTTTTTGCCATAAAATCTTCCTTGGCATCATCTCAAATAGTCCACTGCATATCCACACTTTGGTGAGTAGGGCCATCTTGATAGTGTTTTCCTTCAATGAGCTTTGCAGATCAGTACAGATATGTCAGGACTTCAAAAAGACATGCTCACAGAGATGCTAGTTGCTGGAATTGCAAGATAATCTCAAGCCATGCATGCAATGGTTGGGAATTCCATTGCATGGATCTAATAACAGTATTCAGTACCCAGATTGTACAGAAGAAAAACCTAACACTCACCTTCCACCAAAGAAGTGGATTTAATAATACTTCCTCTTGAGACGGCTCATTACTCCGAGTATTTTCATCCCATTCCTGCTCTGAGATTGGTGCTGCGTCAAACCTAAGGTAATGGTCCAATTCATCAATGAGTTCTTCTTTAGCCGTGCACTTTTGGATCATAGATGATGTGGCAGTGGTAGGGTGCTGAAATGCACATGTGCTGGCAAGAAAGGATGATGTTTTCGCAACTGGTTTTGCAGCTGGCAGTGGTGGGATTGCTGGGGCTGGCAGCGGTGTCGACGTTTCAAGATAACGTTCAGCAATGTACTGAAAAATAACTTCCATGGTCTCTATCGCTTGTTTTTGTATGTCTTTGTTGTTAGGTTGGGCAGTTGATGTGAACCAGTGGCTGCGTAAACATGGGTGCAGAACTGCGAGTGCAGAAGAATTAATAAGACCAATAAGATCAATCAAGCATAGAAACATACTGGTTCTGATGATATATGAGTGATGTAGCTTAGCAGGGACAGAGTATTTCCTGAGTTTGTTGAGGCCCTTGTTGACTGCATGCTGCACTGTGAACGTGACACCTGGGTTGGTCGAGATGGCTTCGAGATGCTGTTCCATCTTGTGATATAGAGGTAAAACAAAAGGGATGGTCGGTACTTTGTTTTGTGACATCTGAAGGGTGACCTCAGTGAAGGGCTGTGAAACTCTAGTGTTAGCAAATTTATGGTGGCATAGGATTGACCATGGTGCACCTCAAGTATATCTGCAATCATCCCCAATGTTTTCCAATCATCATCTGTTAACAGAAGAGCACAGAGGCCAGATGCCTGATAAATGTAGTCGTCAACAGCCTATGTGAGGGTGTGAGCCACTAAACACAGAAAGCATTTGAGTTCATACCTCTTGAATTAGTTGGGCTCGACAAATCATCGCATGTGTATAGTTCCACCAAGTATGAACATTCTTGACCATAGCCAAAGAGTTCTGTCTATCACCCTCCTTTGGGTATCTCGCCATTGCACACCGCCAAAAAATTTTCCACTGTTGAGGACTTGATGTGGACTTTTTTGCAATAAAATGGAGCTGACACAACATAATGTAATTTTGAGCACAATTAAGAGATACAATAAATGAAAACATACATTTGACAGAGGACTTTGCATGGTGCTAAGTTTTTCTTCATCTTCTACCCCTACACTTTCTTCAATGTCATCGTCAGCTTCTCCAAGGGCAGCAAGGATTGATTGGACACTAAGGTTGACAATGTGACAGAGGCAGAAAATATGTTGATTGGGCGATTCCAGGATCCCATATTTGGTCAACAGGAAGCAAGCAATGGTTGCAACAATCACATCGTTCACAGACGCGTTGTCGAGGGTGAGACTGATGAAGTACATTGAAGGTCAGTCATGATTTCTCAGGCAACGAGGGCAAAACATATCTTATCAAGACCACCAATCTCACGCATTGCATCAACAAAAGCTTTCCCGCCGTACAACCCTTGATGCTCCTTCTCCCCCAGTGGCTTGAAATCAATTACATGCTCAATAAGTTCTCAGTCATCATTGATGAAGCATCCAATTGTTCTGGAAAATGTATAGACCATTTGAGGTGTAGTCCATGTATCAGTACTATATGCAATTTTGGACTTAACCACCTAGTTTGCCAGTCAGATCTGATTCAAGCACTTCAGAAAGTGCTCTTACCATAAATTCCTGCACGACCTTTCCATGAAGCTCTTGGAAAATGTGGACAAGTTGGTTTCGAACTGTTGTGTCAGAAGGAAGCTGGTATGTAATTTTGAGATATTTGAATAGCATTTGAAGCATTGGGGCTTCTCCAGTCATCCATGGAAGACTCTCATCAATGATCCATGCTGCAAAGATGCGCAAGAATCCTGAATACATGGCAATGATTTCTGGATTCAGCTCTCCTTCCTTGAGAAAGGTCTCCATTAGCTCAGCACTTTTCTTCAGCTTGAATGCTTCTTCACTTGTTGGCCCATCCTGGATCTTCTCAGTACTCTTTCCCTTGCAATCCACCACATGACCAGCCAGATTTTGCAGCTTTGGTAACTTAGGCTCCATGTCGAAGGTAATATCTGGCCCATCGATTGTCCTGGCAACGGTGCGTGTACTGTTCATTGGCACCAAAAGTAAGTTCTTTTCTGTGCTAGCATCTTTAAATTGAACATACGATGGACAGGACTGACACTGGAATTCCCAACACTTTTGTTTGGATCTGTCGAGAACTGGGGTAGGATCATAGTAATGCTTCAAGCTTTCATTGCCTGGCCCACAACGAGCTGCTTTGGGTTCCTCTCTTGCTTCCACCTCCCTCAAAGTGCCCTTTCCATCTGACTCAGTGCCAGAATCAATGTCCATCTCATCCTCCACAATACAATTTCTCTTCTTTGGCAGAGCTGATTTTTTTGGCTGCTCAGTAACTTTGTGCTTTCTTTTTCATTCCCTTTTTTCTTGCTATGAGTCTTCATGATAACCTAGGACTACTGATGTGGACATAAATCTCACCAATTCACGACCATGTTCAGTCTTGCTCATGAGTTCTTCCCTGTCACTCCCATAAATTTGCTCAGGTGCCTCATCATCAAGGGCACTACTACGCTTCAGAGGTTGGTATGTTTTATCCTTTCTGTCATCATCTTTAGTTTTATTGGAAAGAGCAGGCACATCATCTGAAGGTGAGTTGATGAAATAACCACACTTCTTGAGTTTGCTCACTGATAACAAGGCGCCATTTTTGATGGCACCCCCATCTGGTTTAGATGCATCATTTGGGATGGCAATTTTTAATTGAGGTACTGTTCATAATCCAGGTAAGCTTTTATTATAGCCAATCTCAAATTCTATTGCACTAACCTTGAGCTTGGCAGGGTTTAGTGGTTGCTTCCACTGTCCAAAAATAAGAGTCAACACCCTGAGCATGATCAGTTGCTTGCTGCTTTCATTTTTGGTCATTGGACAAGATATTTTTAGGATCAGGGTTGTCTCAACTCTGATGTTGCAGCATGGTCATCGAGATTGAGAGATTATCAGTGAAACAATCAATAAAAAAATTCTGAGCTGTCAGGCTCAGGCTTCTATTATGTCTTAAGCAAACTGTTTAACCATTTACATATAAGGAATAGCACGGGTATGGATAACACCGCAGGTTTCTGGTCACAGGTATGCCTGGGTATGGGTACGGGTATGGGATTGCCATACCCACGGAACACCATACCTGTAACCACGGGTTTATGGGTACTGAATTACCAGTCAGGTGAGTGATCATCTGGCTTTGTTGATTCACTCATGACGTATTTGATCTCAAACTACAGGATGATCGATGACACTACCATAGCACCCCCAACCACTGCCATGAGCAACTGCTCATGAGGTGGGGACAGGGAGCTCTGATGACCAGGCGACACAAAATGACCACATCGCATAGGGAACAGGCCCAAATGACATTTAATGTCGTTTGGGCCCTAGGTATTTTTTATATATCTTTCGTTCTTGTTTTCTTTCTAACTAATTAATATTTTTATTCAATTTTTAGATTCTAATAGTGCTATAGCAAGGAGCCAACACTGTTGACTCAGACAGCACCCACCACCATTGCGAGCCTCTGCTCGCAAGGTGGCAATGGGACCAGCAATGACAACAACACCAACGATGAGGGCAGGACAAGGAGGACAGGACAAGGAGGACAAGGAGGGCAGGATGACAAGGAGGACCCAAGGACCACCACCACAACAGCACCCCCAACCACCATGAGCAACTGCTCATGGGGTGGAAATGGGATGCATTTTGGATGGGGACAACAAGCAGGCACCACCCCCCCTCCCTCACTCCAAATGCAAGCTGGAGGGGGCTATATTCTTCCTCTAGGCAACGATAACAACAGCTCCCCCTCCCTCGCTTCAAACACGAGCCAGAGGGGGCTATATTCATTTTCTAGGCCATGATGACAGCAGCTCCCCCCTTCCTCATGTCTAGCACAAGAGGGGGGTTTCTCATTGCAGGTCCACCACCCCCTCATCATTGATGAGACAAGAGGACAAAAGGACGAGGTCCACAGGCACCACCCCCCTCAATCCAAACATGAGCGGGAGTGGTTTCTCATGTTGTTCTGGGCGACAACCACCACCACCACCTCCTCCCTCGCTGCAAATGTGAGCAGAGGGGTTTTTCTTTTTTCTATATATTAATTTAGTGTAATGAAAATATTAAAATACATATTTATGCCAAAACCTGTGAATAAGCATGGGTAACCCATGAAAACCCGTGGTAATACCGTACTCCTACCCGTGCAGGTATGGTGTTCACGGGTACGGGTACAGGTATGAGAAAATATACCCAAGGGTTACCCCTGGCACTCCTTATTTACATACTGTATAACTACTGTATACCCCTCCCTGGCTCTGGAGGCCTAAACATAAATGTAAACAGTTACAGAATAAACCATTTAAAATGGTTATATAGATAGTATAGTTGGAGCCTTACTGGGTATTGGCAAAGGGGTCCTTAGAGTTTTCTCTTCGGATTTCCCTTTGCTAGGTGCACCTCCACTCCCTGTAATATGCACCATGATTTTAACTTTGGATTTCCCTTTGCTAGTCCAATTAAGTAGCTTCTAAGGTTGCCCTTATACTGTGGTTCTTCAGGTGCTGCAAAATGGGTCATGAAGACAATCTAACAGTATTCATTATAATTACTAGTAGCGCTCACATTTTGTTTTTGACTGGCACTTTTGCTTCTTTGAAATGGTCAGAGGTGGACTGGGCAATAGATTATTCTCTTCTTTGGCATCAGGCTCATCTTCCTTGTCAACAGCATTAGCATCAGCTTCAGGTCTGTCAGGTAGTTCAATGATCTCAGCATCATCAGAGCTGCTAGAGAGAGTCGCTGGATTCAGAGTCAGAAGATTCAAGCTCACAGTTATGTTCATGTATAAATGATTTAGCTTTGTCCAAGACCTTGATAATGGAAGGCTTTTGCCTTTTCAAGGGAGGGTTAGGCATTGGTATGATACAGAGAAGCAGGGAAAAGGTATGAAGGTGGTACAAGGAGAAAGAAGCATAAATTTTCACAAAGTCCTAAATCTTGTCATTGATCAAAAATGTCCAGGAACTGCCATCATTTATGAAAATGGCTGTAATTATACTAACTTCTGCATATCCAATAAGCAACTGATTACCCAAAAGTCACTGAAAAGGAGTGATCAAGCTTGAGTTGCATTGATTACATACTGATCATAGTTGGGATCGAACATTTTTGCTGCTCAAACCCCTCAAAAGGGGTGCAAATGTTGCAAAAATGACCCAAAAAATCTGGCCACCCTAAAATGTCATGGGAAAAAACTTCGGAGATATGTTTTTTGATGTATTTTGACAAGCTGAATCCAAATCTGAAGTCTGTTTGTCCTAGAAAATTCCCGATCATGAGATATCAAAATTGTCGTGTTTAGTTGTCTGCAACTGTATGACTAAGCATCTGCAGCAATGTTGACTGGGCACACAATTGCAAATTTGCAAGAAGATGCCATCTTTCCAAGTTACAATGACTCTGGTGTAGTCACATTCAAATCTACAATGCACCACAACCAATGCCAACCATTGATGAACCATTGACCTCCCTGCCAAGCATTCCCATGGGCTAGACTACTACTTGTCCTCCTTCAGAGCTCTTGTGAATATGTGATGAAACAGGTCACTGAAGACTCTATTTTTGGTTGGAATACAGCCTACTTACCAAATATTAATGTATTGGTGACACACAGGTTTTATCTATGTACAGTATGTATAAGGGCAACCTAAGCCTCTAGCAAAGGGAAATCCGAAGTTAAAATTATACTACATAATACAGGCATTGGGGACACACCTAGCAAAGGGAAATCCAAAGAGAAAACTCTAAGGATCCCCTTGCTGATGCCCAGTATATGTGAAGACGACAAAAATCAAATATAACCTAAAAATAGAAAAAGGCGGAGATAGGCGGATCAAGGCCGCCGAATGACATCATACCAAGGGGTATGTGTCGGAAGGGGTACTCCACCTCTAAATATAAAAGTGTCAACATGTACAAACATGATAGCAAGGGAAAATTAGTAATAAAATCCGGAAAAATCATAGAAAATGAAGAATAGAAGGAAATGAGGTGGGGAAAAATATAGGACGAACATAAAAAATAGGAAAAACACACAGGGCACCCCCTAGTCCCCTTACATCACCCCCTCTCTAAGATGCATCGCCCCGATGCATTCGAAATTGCATACGACCCAAGTCCGTGACTTGAATGCGACGTGGTGCAGCAGTGTGCCGTCGGTGGAATTCCTTGATTAACCGAGGGCATTTACGTCAGACTCTTCGACCCATGAGTTCTCCTCATACCCATAACCCTTCCAATGTACCAAATACTGGAGTTTTCCTCAACGCAAACGGCTGTCCAAGATTGACTCGACTTCGTATTGGGGTTCTCCCTCAATCACTGTAGGTGGTGGTGGTGGGTGTGAATGGCGTCCCAGGAACAGATCTGGGGGAGCTGGAAGCAATTTGACAACATGGAAGACAGGATGGAGTCTGGACATGGAGGCTGGGAGGCGTAGACGATAGGCATGCGTTCCAACGCACTTGACAATGGGGAAAGGTCCCAAGAAGCGATGAGTGAGTTTCTTGGATGGACGTGTAGTGGAGATGTCACTGGAGTCAAGATAAACTCGATCACCAACCTTGTACTGAGGGGTTGGGGAGTGGCGTTGGTTGTAAAATCGTGCCATGTCATCCTTCGCCTTTGCTAAGGCTGCCCTTGCCTCCTCCAAGCTATCCCTCATGCGTTCTGTGAACTCATTCACCGTCTCGATGTGTGAGGGAGTTTGGCGAGGTTCAAATCCCATGCGTGGATGTTGTCCAGTGTCTAAGAGGAAAGGGGTCTGTTGAGTGGAAGCATGGACATGGTTGTTGTATCCGAATTCGGCCAAAGGAAGGAGATCATCCCAATCGTCCTGGCATTCATTGACAAAGAGGTGGATGTACTGCTCCAGTTCCTGGTTGACTCGCTCCGTCTGGCCATCAGTTTGTGGGTGATAAGCGGTTGAAGCGAGGAGTTTGATCCCCAGGAGTCGGTACAGCTCACGAGTGAACTCTGCCATGAACTGAGGGCCACAATCCAAGAGGAAGGCACCAGGAAGTCCATGTAATTTCCACACGTGGTGGAGGTAGAGTCGAGCGGCACCTAGGGCACTGACAGTGGTATGAGTGGGAATGAAGTGAGCGCATTTTCCCACTGAGTCAACTGTGCACATCACCGCATCAAACCCGTTTGACTCTGGCAATTCCACCACAAAGTCGACACTGACGACATCCCAACGACTCTCTGGAACAGGAAGAGGGTGTAGCTCACCAATAGGCTTGCGACGAGGAACCTTGGTGCATAAGCAAAGGTCACAAGTGCGACAATACTGACCAATGAGCCGTGACATTTGTGGCCACCAATAGTTCCGTGAGGTGAGCTCCAAGGTCTTCCAGCGTCCGGGGTGGCCAGCAATCTGTGAGTCATGGTGTTGGGATATGATGCGCTGGCGAAGGTCTGGGTCATTGGGAACATAGATGCGATCCCTGAAATACAACAAGTCCTCCTTTTCAGCCCACTCTGCCGCACGTAAGGAAAGGGTCGATCCCTTCCTCAGTTCTTTAACAGCTCAGGCGACAACATCCTCATGTAAACCGCTACGGTTTGCGCGACGAATGTCACGTAGGATGTCCCACTCCTCGCCCTGGGGTGCGATGCCTTCCAGTGCCCAAATGGTGAATAGGTCTGGCTGCAACAGCACAATGTTTTGGTTGTCACCGCTGCCATCCCCATGGTCTGCACGTTGGGATAGGGCATCGGTCTTCCCCATGCTGCGACCCGGACGGTGGTGCAAGGAGAAGTCAAATCTAGATAGATACAGGGACCAACGAGCTTGACGATGGTTCAATTTCTTGGCCGTCATGAAGTACTCGAGATTCTTGTGATCTGTCCAAATTTCCACCTTGTGTTGGGCACCCTCGAGGAAGTGTCGCCACTCCTCAAGTGCACGCATTATCGCCAACATCTCCTTGTCATGGATCTCGTAGTTTCGCTCTACAGCACTAAGGCTTTTGGAGTATAATGCAACAGGATGCCACTTCTGGTCCTCCGGAGACTGCTGAGACAACACGGTGCCCGTCGCAAAGTCAGAACTGTCGGCTTCTACACGAAAAGGACACGAATCATCAGCAAAGGTAAGGATCGGAGCAGAAGTGACCATCTCCTTAAGCTTTTCGAACGCCTCCTGTTGTGCATTATCCCACCTCCATGCCTCCTTTCCTGTCAAGTCGAACAGTGGTCGTGCATGATGTGAGAAATCCTTGATAAAACACCGATAGAAATTGATGAAGCCCAGGAAAGACTGCACCTCCTTCTTGTTCGTGGGCATCGGCCAAGCTGTGACCCCATTTACCTTGATAGGATCCATCTCCACTTGACCCTCCGAGATAATCAGGCCGAGGTACTCAATCTTGGTTCTTTCGAACTCGCATTTGTCCTGACGAAGGTAGAGTTTGTACTGTCGAAGTCGCTCTAGGACGAGGTGCATGATGTGACGGTGCTCTTCAACCGTGCGAGTGAAGATGAGGATGTCATCGAGATAGATGCAGACAATGCCTTCAAGGATGAGGTCGTGGAAGATGTCGTTCATCATGGTCTGAAAGGTGGCAGGGCTATTAGTAAGGCCAAAGAACATGACAAGCAGTTCAAAAAGACCATGGTTGGTACGAAAGGCTGCTTTCCACTCATCTCCCTCCTTTATCCTCACATTATTATAGCCCCAATGGACATCGGGCTTGGTGAAGTATCGGGCTCCACAGAGCTGGTTTACGAGTTTGGAGATGAGGGGTAGTGGGTAGCGATTTTTGACCGTGATGTTGTTGAGCCTTCTGTAGTCTTGAACTGGTCAAAGTGAGCCATCCTTCTTCTTGACAAAGAAAAAGGGAGAAGCCATGGGTGACTTCGATGGTCAAATACATCCAGAGGCCAGGTGCTCGTCGATGAACTGGTCAAGCTGCCGTTGTTCTTCCGGAGAGAGAGGATAGACCTTGCAGGATGAAGGGGTTGCGCCAGGGGTGAGTTCGATCGCATGATCCCATGGCTTGCGTGCAGGAAGAGAGTCGAATGACTCCTTGGAGAACACGTCTTCAAACTCATGGAGATGAGGGAGTAAGGAGTTAGTAGAGGATTTAGCAACGTTGTTTTTGTGGAAGGCCTCGGCGAGGCGTTGGGATATGTTCGATGTGGCACACACCTCATGCGATGAGCGAATCGCAGTGTAGAAGATCTGATCACCCTCCTCCACTTCCTCTGGGTCCTCATCATCATCATCCGAGTCCGGCATTAGATCAGGAACCCCTTCCAATTCCACTTCAGGTATAGGCAGGGGTCCAGCATGACACTTCTGAGTACGTCGTATCGCCGCCTTCTGTCCATGATGTTCTTGCCTGGCTTCTGTGAAACACGTCCGACAGCGGGATGGACATCGGCTCATGGTAACCTCCCCAGTACGCCAGTCAACCTCTGGGTTATGGTCTCAAAGCCATGGATATCCCAAAATCACCTTTTGCTTTCCTAATTGAGTGACAGCAAAAAGGGCATGCTCACTATGATCTTTGTAACGGAGAACCAGGTCTGCAACCTCTCGGATGGCACCAGCTTCATTTGGGGATCCATCCACGTTATATACAGGTATCGGATGTGAGAGTGAGCGAGTATTTAGTGTACCAGATGGGAATCGATGAAGAGACCAGTCGCACCAGAGTCCAGGAGCGCAGAGACACCGAGTATCTGTCCAGTGTCGGTCGTCTGCAGTTCGATGGCTAGGTTTAAGGAATGTGCAGAGGGAGTGGATGCCACAATATACTTGCATGGTAGTTTACGCTCCCATGATTTAATTTTGGGATGTGGAGTAGAAGGAGAGATGGGGAGAGCAGGTACGTCTTTAGCCAACTTCGAAGGGTCAGAGAGGGGAGCAGTCACAGAAATGGATTCATTCTCCAGGGATTCAACTGACAAGACTTCAAAGCGGTTATGGACAGGCAGTGAGGGCGTACAATTCACTCACTGCGAATAGGAAAATCCTGCTCCTCTACAACTTCCAACTTAATCTCCTCTGCAACTTGATCCTTCGCTTCCTCAACATCTACAAGCGCCAACAAATCTTGCAGGAGTTCGTCTCGTCCCTCGGGGGTGAGCATGCGGATATCCTGACGATGGGGACACGCTCCAGCCCTGTGTCCAGGTTCCCCACAACAGTAGCAGAGATCCAACTTATGTGCATGGCTGCGGGCTGCATCAACATCCATTGGTACTGGGACATTGACGGCTGGTGTGGGAGTTTGATGAACAGGAATGGGGTTAGGGCGTGGGAGGCTTCGATTGAAGGTGTAGGGTGTATGAGTGGTAGTTGGAGCATGGAATGCAGCATTAAACGCTGCATTTGTGAGTTGGTTCTCGTCACAGAGTGAAGCAGCTTCATACCAAGCAAGGATATCATTGTCCGCTGGGCGCCCTTCCAACATCTGTGCAATCTGGTCCTGAATTTCTCGGTTGAGCCCCCGTCAGAACTTCACCACCACTGGTAACCCACTCCCATATCCTGCCATGTCCACCAAATCCTTGAACTCATCGATATAGTCATCCACGGATCGACGTCCCTGGTGGTAAGCGGATGACTCAAGTCGTGTCACTGCTCAGTGGCATTCATTGAGGGGGCAGAAGTGGCGTACGAACTCAGCTCGAAAGTCACCCCAAGTGGAGAAAGGTAGAGAACCGAGTTCTTTAGTTTGATGTAGGATATGGTCCACATAGAGATAGGCACGTTCAGATTTCATGTATGTGAAGGCCCAATAAATTTTTGCAGCCTCATCGACGAATTGATGCGACTGGAGACTAATGTATAACTCACAGGAATTAAGGAATGCATGTCCCTGCGCACGTGCACCATTAAATTCGGCAGGGGGGGACGGTTTGATCTGGGCACGTTCCTTAGTGGACGTGTTTGGCAAAACATCGTTGTTGGGTGCGCTTGGAGTTGTGAAGGGGGAACTATTGGTCGTAGGGTTAGCCTGGAGGGTCCTAACGAAGTTTTCAATCATAGATTTAAGCAAGTCGATTTGCGCGCGCATTCCGGAAACATCGCTTTCAAGCGCATCAAAGCGTTCTGATGTGTCCATGTCGCTAGGGAGCGCGTTTGGCGAAAATGGCAGCATAATAAAGGCAAGATTATCTGGAACAGTGTGTAGGGACTCTGTGGAGCTTTGGGAAGTGTCGTCCAGTCCATACCTGCCTATCTTGGGCAGTGCGTTCGCGATTTTCGGGCCTTAGGGGAGAGTTTTCTACTATAAGGGCAACCTAAGCCTCTAGCAAAGGGAAATCCGAAGTTAAAATTATACTACATAATACAGGCATTGGGGACACACCTAGCAAAGGGAAATCCAAAGAGAAAACTCTAAGGATCCCCTTGCTGATGCCCAGTATATGTGAAGACGACAAAAATCAAATATATCCTAAAAATAGAAAAAGGTGGAGATAGGCGGATCAAGGCCGCCGAATGACATCATACCAAGGGGTATGTGTCGGAAGGGGTACTCCACCTCTAAATATAAAAGTGTCAACATGTACAAACATGATAGCAAGGGAAAATTAGTAATAAAATCCGGAAAAATCATAGAAAATGAAGAATAGAAGGAAATGAGGTGGGGAAAAATATAGGACGAACATAAAAAATAGGAAAAACACACAGGGCACCCCCTAGTCCCCTTACAGTATGTGGTGGTCTGATGTTCTGATTCTAGATCTGAAATTGTTTTGCTTGACCGGTATCTCTGAATACCAACTGAATACTTCACCAAATGCTTGATCTAAAAATGTTAGTTTTCATAATTCTATTATCTACAAGCTTATGATTATGCCCATGGCACTCTGGTTGTGTTGCTCGCTTCATACCTCCAGCCCATGTCTCCAGCTTGACAGATGGAATAGTAATATGTAAATCAATCACACAACATCTGGAGATGCATGATGTCCTATGGGTATCCTCCAATTTAAATAAGGATGATAAATGAGTAATAGATGAGTTATGTGACAAGGAGGTTGGAAAAATACAAATCTAGATATTGTGATAGGAGAATAAAGATTGCATCAAAAGCTCCAAGAGCTGGGCACATTGCAGAGCTGCAGCTGTCAAAGGAGATTATTTGAAAGAAAGAATGAGACAAATGGATATACTTGTGGTGGGACAGAGATGCGATGGATCTAGATGCATGGAAATTCCAGAATGAAGGAGCAAGCATAGGGAATGATCATGGCAGGAAAGAGAGCATGGTGAAAGTCGATTAGAATGCAACAGAGATGATAGAAGCTGAACTAACAACAGAGGAGATATGATAGTCCAAAGATTTTGAAGATTAAAGTAGCTGTGAAGATATCACATCACGTCATGATGCAAACATGTGTACATGTGCAGTGGCTCCACATATTTTACTGAGAATCTCCAAAGGCATCCGAGAATTATAGCATGAGAGATTGTAAGTTAATACCCTAGAAAGACAGATACAGAGAAGTGAGACCCAAGACCCAAGCCAAAACAAAGTGTGAGAATGAATATGAACCATGATTGACAAAGACTGAGAAGCTGTTGCCCTCAACTGGCTTTAGGTTTGAAGCATTTTAGGGGCATTCAAGGTGTACCATTTTTACTATCATGCCCTAGTGTTGCAAAATATTTTATCTCGACCACCTCCCACCCACATATCTCCCTCGGACATGCAGCTTTGGACTACCACACTATGCCCAAATTTCCCGTTCCAATCTTATACATGGTACTTATATTCACCTTGCAAAGCACGTGATCACACTCTAAATGATGACCTAGCAGAGGACATCTGTGTCCTAGATTCATCCGGCTGTCTGGCTGTCCGACTGTCTGTCCAGCACGTGATGTAATATTTTCCTATCAATGTCGAACGTAGTGACAGGTCAATATCGTCGACATGGTCTTTCCCACTGAGTTGGCAGTGGGTTCGACACATATTGTGAGTGCAATCCCGAGCCGGCAGTTGTTTCCATTTGCAGCCCACGAAACTGCAATAAGTTGGCAATTGGAATGGAAGCAGAGGCGGGAATGTGGTCATGGTCGAAGCCAGTGCTGTTAAGGGAGGGGATGGTAGTGGTGGAGACAGTGTTTGGGCAGCCATCGTCAAGGGTGAGGGTGTGTGATCCACCCAGAGGAAATAGTGTTGATGCAACATCTTACCTGGCCCAAACTCACCCTCAGGCCAGGCAGTGCATAGCACATACCGGCGTCCCAAGTTGCCATTCGTGTTTGTCATCATTGTGCTGGGTGTCAGTTGACATTGACAGTAGGCACACTTGTAGGCCTGATTCATGACGAGAGATGAAAATGAGGTATCTAAAGGTGCAGTATACATCAGTTTTACACACAGCGGGAGCCTAGAAATTGTACTTACCGCCGTAGCTGTGGCTGGCAACGCGTGGAAGTGGAAAAGGAGAGGAGTGGCTGTGCAAAGTCAGCCAGACAGCCAGACAAGAACAAGGAAGAAACAGGGGACAATGTTGAGCCTCACTGCCCAGGGGCTCCCACTCAGTCAACGCCGCCCCCCATTCTAGTGTCGATGGCAACGCATGGAAGTGGAAAAGGAGAGGAGTGGCTGTGCAAAGTCAGCCGGACAGCCAGACAGCCGGACAGTCGGACAGTCGGACGGACTTTCTGGAACACAGATTTTCTGACCTAGCAAGGAGTTCTCAGGATTGGGGAGGAAAAAGGGGTGAAGGGTATTCAATTATAATGACTTGTGTCAGTGATTGAGGCTTGGAACACCCATTTTCAAAGTTTTGCAACACTAGGTGACTTTGCAACACTAGTCCCGTGATAGTATCGGCACCTTCAAGTTGGGCAGCTTATGATATGAGCAGTTGAAATTTCAGGGTCTTCATCATCTCGCTAGTTTACTAACTTCTAGTACAAGTTTTCGTTCCTCACCTGCTCGTTATGCTACTTTCTCGCGTCCTTCGTGGGCCTCATCTTGTCCAGTCAATTGCATTCACAAAACGTCCCTTCGCTACTCATTCTCAAGATAGCAGGACTTTTGGTATACCCGTCATCGACTTCTCCAAGTTTCGCGAAGCAACTATGCTATCGGAAAAGAAAACTACTGCCCGTAGCGTTGTTTCTGCCTTCAAGCAGAGTGGATTTATTTATCTGTCTGGCCATGGCATATCTTCAAGTTTGTTCTTGATATTGTTCGCTTTGTCACCCAAGTAACAGTTGCAGGCGCTGTTCAGACTATGTTTGAGAAGGTATTTGCATACTGGCTCGATTAGGATTCAGCTCAAGTCATACATATTACCAGAGTGCCGATTTTTTTGCTTTGCCAGTGGAGAAGAAGGCATGCACTGATTATGTTCCACTTCACAACCCACCAGTTGACCATAGCCTAGGACAAGCTTGCATGGGATGATCCACGCGCCAACCGTGGTTATGTTCAAATTGGGCGTGAGCGCGTAACACGATGCGCAGACCCGGACGAGATTGCTGCCCTTCGTGCCAATGCACCTGATTGCAAAGAAACTATGGAGATTGGTCGAGACTGCGATGCGGACTGGAGGAATCGCTGGCCTCAGGAAACCGATGTCCCGCTGTTCAAGCGTACTATGTTAGATTTCTTCCAAGTAAGTGCTGTGGCTACCTGGTGTGTGGTTCTCATAAGCGTTTGTTAGACTTGTCATGATCTCCATGTTCTTGTCATGCGCTCCATCGCCCTTGGACTCGACCTTGAAGAGGACTTCTTCGATCTAAATATAGACGAACAATGCCACAATCTACGGCTTTTATCTTATCCCCCCATCCAGAAGGCCCTGTTAGAGGGTCAGGGTCAGGCTCGTGCAGGAGCTCATACTGGTATAGTCTGGTTCACTTCCCGTTCCAGGAAAGCATCACCGAAAAAAAATTACAGATTATGGCACTTTAACGCTCCTCTTCCAAGACTCGGTAAACATTCTTCATATGTCTACACTTCCCTGACATTCTTCTTCAGGTCGGAGGCCTTGAAGTGCAAAATCCTCACACTGGTACTTTTATTCCTGCGACGCCCATCGTATGTCCTTCGTTTGTGATCGTCCGAGTCTCAGATGCACTTATGTTCTCGATACAGCCGGGGACGATCGTTGTGAATATAGGTGATCTTCTCTCCCGGTGGAGCAACGATACCCTTCGATCCACTCTTCATCATGTGGTCGCCCCTCCAGCAAAAAAGATTGATGAGACGGGAGCAATGACGGCAGCACGACAGTCGATTGCATTCTTCTGTAATCCCAACTTCAGCGCTGAAATAGCATGCCTACCGAATTGTGGACAGGCTAAATACTCGCCTATTAAAACAGAAGACTATATTGTCGGACGATTGGCGGCAACATATGCATGAAGACTTGGGCAGTTACTCAACAATTACAATGTTGTATTACATCATCTCACACGATATTATGGTTATTCAAATTCCCCACTGTTCATATGACGAACATGATTATTTCCGTGCACAACACTTATGTGGATTTGGGATAATGTTCTCAGCTGTCTTCCATCGGCATAAAATCGCGATTTGCGGCTGGTCTGATTAACGTATTGCGATGCTGCATTTACTCTTCCTCGCATGCCTGTTCTATACAGCCTCTGCACAATCCGGATCGTCGCCTCTGACAAATGTTACACAGGCATTCTCTCAGGCCAAGATCGTTCCGGATGTTCTTAAATCCTTCAATCCGACAGCTCTTGTCAATATGAACTTCGCAGGTTCGACAAACTTGAGTGTGACGACGGGCTCCCTCTTGACGGAACCCCGTAAGAGCTCATTCTGTATTCCCAATTGAAACCAGATTTGACTGTTACGCTCGTTACAGAAACTGCTGCAGAGCCGACTTTCTTCCTGGTAACTAACAGCACCAACACGGTTAATCAGACGTTTGTATTAGTGTTGGTTGACCCAGACGCGCCAACTCCCCAAAATCCGAATATATCACAGTACCTCCATTTTCTTGCTGGAAACTTCCACACGAATACAGCCGCTAGTAACCCGACTCTATTAACGAACCAAAGCGCGGCGCTGATGGATTATTTCCCACCAACGCCTCCGGCAGGATCAGACCCTCATCGGTACGTTGCAGCGTGGAATCTTCCTGCTCACGCTTCTCTAAATCTATTGCGTTACTCAGTTACGTCCTCGTGGTCTATGATCAACCCGCTACTTTTAACGCACAAGCTTCTTCATTCGTCAATGCCACCACTTCAAGACAGCATTTCAATTTAACCACTTTTGCCTCTGTTGTTAATCTGGGCACTCCCATTGCGGGGAACTTTTTCCTCGTGGGTCCAGGCAACTCGACAACCACTTCATCTCCAACATCAACCGTCCCCAAGAGTACAAAAACGAGTGGTGGCACGTCAGGCAGTGTCCTATCAGGACAGCTAGCCTTGAATTGGACTCCCATTGTTGTTATCTTGACGTTTTCTTTGATTTAGTGTACTCACCTAGTTTCGTTTAAGATACTTCCCTTTGACACACTGTTTACAATTTGATATCCGCTTAGTCCTTCATTACTGGAAGTTATTATTATTGCCGCATTTTGTTGCCAAATACAACCAGTCACATTCAAACAATGTATGCCACTTAAGTAATGTCCGTTTTAAGTGGCACTTCAAAGCTTCATGCTGTGATGGCGCTGCCCCGTCCAACAGTAAGCCCTCTCTTGTTGGCAAAGATTGCCTACTGACATTGGAGAAAGACAAAACTTCCGCCAGGCGCCAATCGAATACTGTTCGTCAAGAACTTGAATTACCAAATAACTGGGGAGGACTTGTATGACTTGTTTGGCCGCTATGGTAGCATACGTCAAATACGAATAGGAAACGAGCAAAAGACAAAAGGTACAGCTTTTGTTGTGTTCGACGACGTGATGGACGTGCGCATCCTTTCTGTCACTGCTTCACCCTCAGACTGACCGCCATATTTGGTAGGCAAAAAATGCCCTTGACCACCTGAATGGCTTCCATCTACAAGAGCGCTATATCGTCGTTTTATACCATATGCCAGCCAAACAAGATGCAGCTGCTGCAAAAGCAGATTTAGCACGACGTGAAGAAGAGCTTGTTCAATTAAAGAAGAAGCACAATATTGGAGATGACTGAAGTTCCATGTAGGATGTTGTCTCGCCAATCTGTACACCAGCTGAAATAATAGAAATAGTTTCTTTGCACAGTTCACATTTCATAAGAAGCAAGCGGAAG
This sequence comes from Tricholoma matsutake, assembly GCA_026075535.2. Lineage (NCBI taxonomy): Eukaryota > Fungi > Basidiomycota > Agaricomycetes > Agaricales > Tricholomataceae > Tricholoma > Tricholoma matsutake. Next base: position 4,792,163 of record AP026543.1, on the reverse strand, counting down.
CTGACAAGATTATCATACAGACTCCAGAGTATGTTCGACGTCCGCTTTCTGATGAAGAATTTCTATCTCGTTCCATGTCAGTATACTTCTAACCGACCATTTCGGAGCAACCTTTACATCACTCCGCGAAATATGTTCTAGGCCTGTGCGGCAGTGCATGCTGGACAGAGTCTATCGACGTGCGGTGAATATTGCTGTGGGTATTGATGACTTGGAAGGCGTCAGTACGGCCTTGCCACCATCCGCATTTTGCTTACTATTGCCAGCATGTTTTACTGCATCCTAGACAGTCCTCTGGATGGGCTGGACTGAATATGCAAGTTGTCATGTCGCATTTTATCTACCAAATCGTCAGTTCATGGAACTGGTTCGTGGCCAGTGGCTCACCTCTTCGTCAGGCTGTCGGTCGGACATGGATTAAAGTTAGGACAACTTCGAAAAACCATTGTAACTAACCTGATTTACAGCATGGCCGCAACTGGAGATTTCTGCAATCAGGCTGTATTTTTTAGATGAAAATACATGTTGCGCTTACTGCTTGTAGATGTTACGCACCCTGCAACGCACGCGTAAGCGAGTGATATAATCAGTGCTCTCCTTTGCTCACCTACGCCAGTAGCACATGCTCGAATAATTGTGGAGGGAACCTTGACTATCAACCTCGTTATATAGTTTTCTCATTGGAACAGATCGGCACGCCTGGCGGGAACCGCATGAGATTACTGGATGTGCAGTCCCTGCCACTGGTAATTTCCGTGACCTGTTCGGATGTCAGTGTCTAATATAAGGAAGAAGGTTGGGAAGGGGGTTCAAACCCTGCCGGCACGGTCTTTAACACGATTTTGGGACGATGATGAGACAACCAGTCAATTAGGACGTCATTCATTGTCTTGTGACTTGTTCAGAAGCACCCGGCCATGGACCTCTGGATTGGCGATGACTCACTTGAATTTAGAAGCACACCTGCGAAGTCCCACCCACCTCCCGTGTCGCATCCATATGGCGGGATATCGTGTTAATTTCGCTTGCGTCCCAGATGCGGCCTGTGGCTCTACACGCGGGCTGGTCTCATCGCACATACTTTGCAGTCGAGAAAGGCTTTGTTAGGTATAGATCCGATCAACACTAGCGGTCCGTACAGTTTTGTTTCAGTAGCTATGGGGCAACATATCACACTGCTCTATGTCAGTATCATTAACGGATGCGGGACGTTTGTGGTAATCTAAGACCAGCAGACATATCTTATTAATATTGTGCGTAGCAGAACATGAGTAGCGCTAACACGCATGACTTAGCGCATGTAGTGTTGAAGTCACTGCAGAAATCTGTCTACATTATGTTTCCTAGGCTGATGTTGGTAAGATTTCCTTAACCATCTTGATAATTTGAAGATTTCATTATTTGCCAAAAGTAGCAGGAACTATCATCTGCGAGCATTCGCAGCTTGTAGCTGGTCGTTCTCCGTGCATTCCAGCATTGTCCTTGGCGTGGATCAGCGCCGGGTATACAATGTATTGTTAGGTAGAGTCCTGAATTCAGTTATCTCGCTAATAGATGTAAGTGTTTGAACCTCGTGTTTTACGTGTTCAACCTTTTGGCATACTCAAACAGATGAAGGGGTGGGAGCTGTCTTGTTAGAACCGCGAACAACCTCATGCTGCACGTCCCACGACGCAAGCGTAATGGAACTCGGACTTTTCGGAAATAACCACCTGCGAGGTGTGGCACAAGATGTGTGTCAAGAATATCTGCGCTTCTCATCGCCGTTCGTTGCTCCACGGACCACCAGCAAACGATCCCGGCCATCGTTCAACTCACTATGTTGCAGATGGTCCTTTAGTTGCCTGTTTTATCGATCGAGATTCCGCAAGAGACGCTTCATTGCAAAAGTCTTCAGGCCCAACCAGATTCTTATCACGGACGTAACACACATGGCTGTCTATTCAGGGCACTGGAAGAGAAGAATTGCTCATTTTGAGGGTGGCAACCGGTTGCATTCAGCGTGTCATCTTGGCGTCATGTGGGATGGTCAAGTATTTGAAGTGGACAGGGATTCCAGAGTGGCAACGCTTCGCCACAAGGTGGGCCGTTCTACTATAGTCCTGGTTCCCAGTGTTTGGTGCCCACTGACAGGCTCACGATCGTGGGGAACGCCCCCCCCTGTTGTTTTTTCCACCTAAGAAGCGATGAGCACGATGCTTGACCATTCCCAACTGGCCCTACCCTGTTTTACACAGACACTGCTGATTACCGCCGAGATGTAAAAGCTGCCAAGCCCACCCAATCCAGTGGCCCTGTGTACTTAATTTAGATAGTACAAGAACCAGTACCACGCTCTTCAGACATCAGAGTTCGAATTACCAATGGCATTCGCCCAGAAACTTGGGTGTCCGAGCAGTAGAATTTGAGGTGTGTTATCATCAAGAGGACACAAGAGGCTTGCACATTGCTTTAGGCGATGATTTGGCTTTCCGCGTTTCATAGCACTTCCATGAATATCTTGGCCGCTATTGATGAACGGACCAGGAGCTGGGGAAATGGAATAATATTTGCAACAGCTATACAACCTTTATTGATAGACTATAAAACTACGGGGGAGCAGTTGTAAAAGTGGATAATACGAACCATTGCCGGCAATTATCGCTTTACGAGGTAAAAAAACTCCGGCGATGAAATCGAACAAACTCAGATGAGTTCGGCAGCATTGACAGGCATTTCATCCTAGAATATCGCGAGTTAATTATAGGACGGGTATGACGTATGAGTTAAGCTCTGACAATTTGTGTGCTGTAGAACTGTTCTGTAATAGGAGTGGTCGAATTAGCTGGTATACTCGGTGAAGATCAATGAGACTAGACTGACCGATGTCGCGCAATATACGAACATCATCTACCGTGACAAACTAATTCATACAGGTATGAGCAATGGAGCGAACAATCAGAATCATGCACCGACATTGATAGCGACACCTTTTCTACCAAAACGTCCAGAACGACCAATACGATGGATGTAATTTTCACGATTTCTGGACCAGGGAATGCCAATAAGCGAGAGGCGCAGATAGATGGAAATGAAACATACGCTGGGAGGTCGTAATTGATGACTAAAGAAACCTGCTGGACATCGATACCTCGTGCCCAAACATCAGTTGTTATAAGTACACGACTGAGGTTGCCATCAGACTTCATAATGTGCAGAAAGAACCAAACTTACGAAGTACCACCGCGGAATTCAGCCATGATGGCATCACGCTCCTTCTGCACCATTTCGCCGTGCATCGATGAGACGGTGAAGTTGGAAGCACGCATTTTCTCTGTTAACCAATCCACCTAAAACGTTGGTTAATGGAATCGGCTAACGCTTAAGGAAGATTGTCTGCAAACCTTCCGTCGCGTGTTGCAGAAAATGACAGCTTGGGTAATTGTAAGGGTGTCGTAAAGGTCGCAGAGAGTGTCAAATTTCCATTCTTCCTTCTCCACAGCAACAAAGAACTGCTTGATTCCCTCCAAGGTTAACTCGTCACGCTTTACGAGGATACGAATTGGATCCGTCATGAACTTCGTGGTCATCTCCAAAACGTCGTAGGGCAGTGTGGCGCTCAGCACCACCACCTGGGTTGCGGGGGGGAGATACCGATATACGTCGTATATTTGGTCCTTGAAACCCTTGTTAAGGAGTTCATCTGCCTCGTCGAGGACAAGCATTTTAATATTTCGTGTGCGCAGGCTTCTCCTCCGAATCATGTCGAAAACACGGCCCGGTGTACCAGAGACAACATGCTGCCCATACTCTAATTTTCGAATGTCTTCTCCAATGGATGTACCGCCAATGCACGCATGGCACTGCACGTTCATATAGTCGCCGAGTGCAAGCACGACGGACTGAATCTGAGTTGCCAGTTCGCGTGTGGGCGATAGAACGAGCGCTTGTGTTTCTCGAACGGTAACATCGATTGACTGAAGGATGGAAATGGAAAATGTCGCAGTTTTACCCGTACCAGACTGGGCTTGTGCAATGACATCGCGCCCTTGGGTGATGGGTAGAATGGCTCGCTGTTGGATAGCGGAAGGCTTTTCGAAGTCTGGTTGCCAGGTGAGGGTCAGTTGAAATAGCAGACTGGCTCCAGAAACGCACTGTAGGCGTAGATGCCGCGTATTAGGTCTTCCTTCAGACCGAGGTCGTCAAATGTTGAGATCACGGAAACGGCTTCAGACGATTCGAAAACAAGTTTCTGAAGATAAAGGTGAATAAATTCAATAAAAGATGAGAAGTCTGGTTCGTACGTCGTCTCCAGAGTTGATTCCTGCCATTTTGATAGTTTTAGTGTGGTTTGAGAGTGGCGGAGTTGGAAATCGACAACAACAGCAACTTGGCAACATATTTTGAACTCGAAATGGACTCAGTCATCGAACTTCAGCGACAAACTCACGAAGAAATTGAACGTTTTGAACGAGCTCTTTATATCCTGCTCTCAAGACCTCAGCAGTCTCCTGAGGCTAGGCTTCGAAACGAGCACAAGGCATCCCAAATACTTGACCGCATATCCTCCAGGGCCTCCGTCTTAAATTCCTCGTACCAGGATGAAGATTCCAGAAAACTAGAGTTGGATGCACTGTCCGCGCCTTCACAGGCGAATGATCTCTCTGAATTTTACTCGCGGTTGGTGAAAATTCAGGAGCACCACAGCAAGTACCCTGATTCTGTCGCAGGAGGTTTCGACCTCGAACTTGTTGCTCTTCTTGAAGAGCCAGATCCAGAATACGGCGATGATGAGTACGAAGAAGAAGACCGTGCGTATCCGCTTTCAGCTCACATCTGCCGTTCTCATTCTGCGTCTCTTCAGCTATTTCTTTGTTGTTTTCCGGAGAAGAGGGTTATGGAAGATATCTTGATTTATACGCGAATCACACGGCGTATAACAACCTGAAAAACATCGGAAAACGACCTGGATATCTCCAATACCTTGATTTGCTTCTTGCCGCGCTGGTTGGTCCCATTCACCAGGATTTGCCAAAAGAAACGCGCTTTCCGAAGGATTATGAAATGTGTGTAAACTGTCAAACTATTTTTGTCTTATTGTATCTAATCTCGAGCAGGTACCTTCAGAATCTTTATGCATATCTACTCTCCTTCGCTAAACGAACTATGCCGCTGGTAGATGTTCAAGCACAACAACAAGAGGCCGAGGTTGAATTTAACCAGAAGTGGGAAGCTGGACAAGTGCCAGGATGGGAAGAGAGTAAACCAAAAGCGCAGATCAATGGAAATGGAACTGCAGGGATCTGGTGTGCAGCGTGTACGTACTTTGTTATTGCAATCTATGCGATTCTTTTATGTTCTTTCAACACAAGGTCAAAAACACTATTCGAAGCAGACAGTTTATGATGCTCATTTAACATCTAAAAAGCACGTCAAAGCTGTAGCCAAGCAGGCCACTTCAGGGACGGTCCCCTCTAACCCTAATGGTGGCACCTCTGTTGATACATCTGCGCCATCTTCTGATGGCACACAAAACTCTGCCATCAAGTCTCGGTTACGGAATTCTGCTCTGCTCACACATCTAGCTACCGCCCTACTTGTGACACTGGTACCTACTCTCAACGAGACGAAATCAAACGTCGAAAGAAGGTTCTCTCTTACTGCTCGTGAACGCGAGCAAGAACTTCTTGAGCAGTCCAAACCCCCACCCCCACCCACGAACAACGCAGTTGGTCCTGAAGGAGAAGAGGAGGAGGAGGAGGAACGTATCTATAACCCGCTCAAATTGCCACTAGGGTGGGATGGCAAACCCATTCCTTACTGGTTATATAAACTTCACGGACTTGGTGTGGAGTATCGGTGTGAGATTTGTTCTGATCATGTCTACATGGGGAGGTGAGCTCCTGAGTTTCGCTTATTGGTGGTCTGTCTGACTTGACTGCCAAGGAAAAACTTTGATCGACATTTCCAAGTATGTATCACTTGTGCCTCGATGCGAAATGCATGGTTGCTGATTCGCGAACAGGAATCTAGGCATGCGTTCGGCATGCGTGCCCTTGGCCTGCCTAACACAAAACATTTCCATGAGATCACACGAATCGAGGATGCTCTGTCACGTTTGTTAATGTTCTATTTGTAACGTAGGGGTGTTCTGACCTATGTTTCTAGTCGCGGAGAAGCTCAAACAAGAGGGCCGTCACGAGATCTTTGAGCAGGAGACGATGGAGGAACTTGAGGATGACGAGGGCAATGTATACAACCGTAAAACTTACGAAGACCTCAAAAAGCAAGGTTTGATCTAGTCGTGTATTATTTTACTTGGCAGTCAGTTTGAATGCACATTTTGATGTCTATGCTAATAACATCTACGAGATAAAAAAAAGTTGTCTTATAGAGCTACTACTATAGGCTTTCTGGTTTAGCTGACTGAGGCGAAGGGGGATGTGGTGGCGATTTCCAAGCTGCCTGTACAGGTGCCATCGGCGGCTGCAACGACAGAGCATCACTGTAGAGCTCCTCATCAGACGAGGAAGGTGAGGATGATGTCGGGGAATCCGACGGAGAATCGAAGGGGTTTGTGTTATGGTTCGTCGGGTTTTGGTATTTGTAAAGAGGTAGAACGCCACCAGGAGAGTCTGCACTTTAATCAGTCAACATAAATGGATGCCTGCGATGGTGCGCTCACCCGGTCCGTCCCACCAAGCGGCTTCATCTGAGCTGGGAGGGGGAACTAACGAAACTAGGATGTGAATGATATAGTTCTTGGGAGGTAGAGCGACAAACATTCTGTGTAATCCACCGGGAATACCAGTCCTGCTAACTTTTCGTCCAACTTTTCTCCTGGTGCTGTGGAGATGATGTTGTCCAGAAGCAGTCGAGACAGCGTGGCTCGTTTGACAGCGTCAATGATAAGGACCTGTGCACGGAAAAATGCGAAAACTAGGGGCAGTTTTGAACAGCAGGTAAAACATGAATTCAGCAAAAAATCGAAACCTGGTTTGTGATCTGAACCGCGCAGCTCTGACCTCGAGTATACCGAAAGGTCAAGCTGATTACCATGGTACAGAATGCGATCTGTCATGAAGTGAGGGTCAAATCCTACCCCACCACAGAGTTGCTTACCTGTCCATGCCGGTATTCGCATCTTATCGCTTGTATCATAATGATCTGTTCCTGCATCATAGCGATACGTCGGCCGGAAGAGCAGGGGTCCCTCTGTGTATCCTGCAAATGATGCCCCTGTGTCCATGGCCTGTCTTAACTGTTGACAGTCGATGTTAGTCAGAATAACATCATATAGGCCACAAACCTGATCAACTGCGAACAATGTCTCGAAATCATCCGCTTCCGCCAGTGCTTTAGCTGTGTTGTAATCGAGGTCAACTCTGTAATTTGTATCTGCAACCCAGATGACATTGCTGTTTCCACTTGAATGTAAGTACAATTCTAGAGAAAGAACTCTTACTCATGGCTAGAGATCATTTTGCCTTTTTGGAAATGCAGTCCATTGGCGATGGTCCCGTAATCAGCATTCCGCTCCTCAACATTTGCATGTCCCGCAGCAAGATGTGCAGTCAGGAAACAAAAACTCGTGTCATGGTATTCCAGCCGAATGCCCACAGCACCCTTGTTCCCAGACATTCCCCGTAGGCCAGTCTGTCCAAAGTTAGCACCTCGAGGATAGCAGATCTGAGCAAACGTACCTTCCGTGTTGTGGCCTCTACGTTCCTGATGACAGCAGTCAAGTCTGCTTTCACGAGAACCATTAGAGCCGTTCCCACCAGCTTTCGTTATAAAAATTGTGTGTACTGAGAACCAGGGAGCAGATTAAATATATTAAATAAAATGATACCTGTTCACTCCTCAGAAGGACGTAGTTGCATGTCTTCTTGGGGCGCCGATCGAGTGTCTCAAGAATCTTATTTTCCCAGATGCGCCTACAACGAGTTCTAAGATAGAACGGTTCAAAGGGAAGTTGACATCGCATACCGTTTTTCAGGATCTGTTTGGACGATTTGATGCGCTGTCAGAGGCACAATTTCCTGGAAGCCTATCACAAGCATGTCGGGACTATGAGGGTCAACTTTCGACGTGAGCATAATGGGTATGATCAAACATACTCGATCATATCTTCATCGATAATGAGGATGAGGGCCAGAGAAATATTAGCCGATATGCTCACCTTCTCGGGGGAAAAGCCAGGGAAGTAGCGATTCAGATGGAGGCTGTCAGAAGTCAGTAAAATATCGGTAAGCAATCGAACAAGCTGACTCGGCCTTTGAGATTCCACGTGCCCGCGAATATCGTACATTGCTTCGTCGTAGAATACTCAGGCAATCTGAACACTGTCAGACCACGGGACGTGGAATATGATAAGAGTCTACCTTTGCTCTAAAGCCTCACGAACTGAGTCATGAATGGGATCAAAAATCGTAACGGGACGTTGGTTGTTCATGTTGCCCTGCCGGTATATCAGAATATAAGTGAAGTATATACGACATGGACGAACCAGGAACATATCGATCGCTACCTGCTTTCCCTTGTCCTGAAAGTTGTTAATATATGCCCGTGATAGGCTCTTCGTGGCGTCAGACAGGACACCTTTCGGATATTCTCTCAGAATTGATGGAGATTTCTATAGACGAGTACTCGCCTGCCAATGTTCGTTTTCCACTTCGAGTAAAACTAGTGTTGAGGGCGCCCGTGCCAGCATATATTCTTGACAAAGCGTCACCATTTTCAGCCCAGAGCTCGCGGTGATAAGACCACAAGGTATTGGAGTGAATCCATTCACGCCGAACAAGCAGAAGATACTGTTCCAAAGTTGTGCGGGAGAGTATATCTTGAACGAAATTCGTGCGATCTAGGCTGAACAGCGAATAACGATGCTCTAAAGTGATAGCAGACAAAACACTTACCAGTCGAGACAATTTGTTCTAAAAATGCCTTTCTGATCCGTTACGATGTCATCTGATCCAGCGTCGCACATCGAAAATCCAAATCTATCCACATGGTCTACTATGCTCTCCAGATGGCTACGATGCGGGGATTAAGGTAAATACAGTAATAATGCCAAGGAGGCGTACCTTATGTCCCTGATCACACTGTCGTGTCCACCTATCCGGACGGCATCATGAAAGTCATAATGCGTGATACTGAGATCATCCCCAATCGCTCCCCGAGCAATCTGAAGATGTCGGTCATAAGCGCTTGTCAACGAAGCTTCATTTTCTTTGATCCCCAACAGGTTTATCGCATGCAAAGAGCCATATTCTTCCATCAGCTGAGCGAAATGTCGTTCAAAGGCTGGCTGGGATGCATGAGGACGCGTTATTTGAATCCGCTGACCAAATGTTTGCAGGCCTTGTTGCTCCCAAAATACTACGGAAGAATTTGTCATTTGGCACATGTGTATTCAAGCTGGAGTACATACAGGGGACACTCCCGCGAACTTGTACATAACTAACACAGTGTTGATCTGTGCTCAAGACCACCTCAGTCTACACCAATCCTCAGATGTTGTATCAGAACAAAAACGGGAAGAAATGCCTACCTCCACGAAGTTAGCCGTATTTCCATCGTCATCGACACCACGAGTATTAAATCGTGTACCTGCCCGCTTCCAACCAAGTCTAGATATCAGGGATAGTGTGGCCACTGTAGGAGAACCATTTATTGGTGGTGCTGGCAAAGCCATGGTGAACATGCCCACATAGCCTTGTATAGCCAAAATCTATTACAAATGTTGAAAGAGCTTTGGCAGGTCAATGTGAACGACGTACAATGAATTGACAACTATCCAAATCCTCACGTTCGTTTGCGTCAAGCCGCTCTCGAAAATCCAAAAGGCTTCGAACTATGTACTCGTTCCAGACAAAGCACTCGTCGAATGTTCCAATATCTTTTACAGACGCAGGGTCTCTAGATAGACGAACCGCCAACCTTGAAGAAATGTCCCATGGAGAATCGAGTGCATAGTAAAATGAACCCGACGAGAGGATCTTCGTCAATGGCATGCATGGGTGTTCGAAAACCAGAGGTGCAGCGCCCGGCGGAGTATACGTCTCCCTATTGATTGGATCGACGCCATCCAAGCCCTCAAACACAGCTGGGAGGTCATCCCAAGTTGATGAGGTCAAGCTATAGAACGATACTTCATGGATTCGCGCCACAGATTCTGATTTCTTGCCAGACGGTCTTGTATTGCCCACTTCGGTAGCACTTGTCACGAGAGCCAGGAAGATGTCTAGGTGAGGTAAGGAGTTATGCCGAACAATACAAAATAGCAAGATACACAGACCATCTTCAATCGATATCAGTCCAAGACAACCCTTCACAACTCTGCTTGTTAGCCGGACAACGTTTGCAAGGTCAATTTCATCCTTGCGCAAGAATTCGACAACAGCTTGTGAATTAGCATTCCCTGCGCGAAACACAAGAGATCGTGGAGGTCTTCCTAGTTTGTCGTCGTGTGAACTTGTGACAAGGTACAGAACTCGAGGATTATTGCCAAGGTACAAATACATGAGCACCGGCTGGTACAGAGACGTTGTTTGGCGACGAGGAAGTGACACAAACATTTGAATGACATTCACAAACAATATTTTCATTGAAGTCGTGAAAGTTTGAAACAGTACATATCGTGAAACCTTACCGTTCCCTGAGCATACTACCCTCATCCATGGCAGTACCCGACGTTGCCCTTCTCAACCCAATCCCCAGTCCTGCACTTGTCTGATCTGTCGCCGTACCTGTTTGCCTGCGCAACGGCTGGGATGTCCGCCGAGGTGTTCCAAGCTTAAAACTTTGGGACAATGGATGCGATTCTTCCTGGAGCCTTGGAGGACCCGGAGAACGAGGTGGAGGTGTCACGGCGTATCGAGGAGTCAAGGATGGTGAAGGGCTCCCCGGAGGCATGGGTGACAATGACTGAGTTGGCGAGTGAGAGGCAAGGATTCCTTCCGTGGTATTCCTCCTAGAAGGCTTTAGTCGCATCCTCGGCAAACTTTCGAACGAACACAGAGACCGGAAGAGCGAAACACGGCTTTGTGCATATTGCAGGGCAGACGGGGATCCTGGATCAGCTTAAATGACAAAATTCTAGTCTAGGTTTGGAATGAGAGAAGGCAAATGACCTTACCTGCAGAGACAGGAAGTGCGTTATCGTTTGCGCTAAGACTCAGGAAGAGGAACAAAGGCGCAAGCCAGACGCAGATCCCAAAGAAGGATGCAATCTCGGTGAATCCGAGGACATTTGGTAGGGGACCTCGGTAAGTTCTCGATTGTCGTGCTTCACTAGTTATGCGAGAAAAGTAGAAGAACCATAGAAAATGGTCCGCAATCACGAAGAAGCAGGATGCGAGGAAAGAGATGGACGACAGGGAAATGAGAGGCCACAATGTGGAGAAGTTTTGAAGGTAGACGATATGGCACACGACTGAGAATGCAACGTATAAGAATGGTAGTGAGTCGGAGAAGTATAGGATAACATGAAGGGCTATTATGGCCTGTTCGGTCGTCGGTTGCTGAGCGGATTAAACAGTGAAGCAGGGGAAAACACACATGTATCCCCCGCTGCCCAATTACTTTAGCTAGTCGCGAGTGCTCTTCAACTAGCTCCGATATATACAATAGGCCGCTTGCTTGAAAGCAAAGGAACTTCAGGCAGACTATGACATTGATACAAGGTGAACCGACCAAGGGAGAGTGTAACGAATGCAAAAGCGGCTAAAACAGCAAGATAACTGCAACTCTGGATGAGCATAAGACGCGGAACATTACTGGGAAGCTGAAATCGACCTGAGATAGTACAGCAGACCCATTGCAATCACAGAGACACGGAAAGTCAGCGCTTCAAGCTTCAGCACTCGGTCTTCACGCTGTTAAATGGTCACGTGACTAGGGCAGCTTGTCGCAGCAGCCGACGCTAAGTTTACCTTGATTAATACCATGAGCAATCTCGAAAGTGAGTGCAAGGATTTCAATTCTTTTTTATCTCGGCTAATGTTGATCAGAAACCCTCTTTCAACTAAAGGTGATACTTCAGACTCTCAAGTCAAGCCGTAATTGAACTCAATGTCGCCAAGTTCACAGCAAAGACTTTAAATCGACAGGCCAAAAAGGCGCAGAAGGACGAGAATCTCGAAAAGGGTCGGCTGAAGAAGGTACATGCCCATTACTCCATTCCCATCTCACTCTCATCCGTTCCACCAGGCGCTGCAGCAGGGCAACAACGAAGGAGCCCGGATATACGCCTCCAATGCCATCCGGAAGAAGTCTGAATCTCTGAACCTCCTGAGACTTTCCAGTCGCATAGACGCCGTCGCAAGCCGAGTAGAAACAGCCGTCACGATGCGGCAGGTGACAGGAAACATGACATCGGTTGTTCGAGGAATGGATAAAGCAATGGAGAGCATGAACCTTGAACGCGTGAGTACCACCCAACACCAACGCTCTGCACCACCTTTCCTGATTGGCCAACTCACTCGTTATGAATCGCTCAATCAAACAGATTTCCATCGTGATGGACAAGTTCGAATCCCAGTTTTCCGATCTCGACGTCCAGACATCGTACATGGAAGATGCGATGGGGTCTACGACTGCCATCTCGACTCCACAAGACCAGATTGACCAGCTTCTGCGACAGACTGCGGAAGAGGCCAATATCGAGTTGCAGCACGATCTCTCGTCGAAGGCTATCAATGTCGTGCCGGAGCTGAGCCCGCGAGAGAAGATTGGGGAGGAGGATGACAAACTCGCTGAGCGGCTGAGGGCGCTACGACCGGCGACGTAGTTGTATGCAGGGGGCTTTATCTTCAATCCATTCATTGGTTGTACTACTGTTGGAGGTATATATCCGGAAATTCTTGTACATCAGTTAAACGCTATATAGACTTGGACGCATTAATCATACTGTCGACTTGAGATACGTGTACTTAAAGACATTATACGTTAAGGGGGTCAAAGCCCCAAGAACAAAATGAAACGTTATCCGAATGAATCGTATATGGCGTTGAAGGCATGGATGGAAACAATGCGATGATGGAAGAAACAGAAAATCATGAAAAGGCATGAAACGGAAGGGATACCACAAGAATAGATAGCGTGTCAGACATTAAACATTGCCGTGAGTAATGGTATGAAGGTCATAGGAAGATGAGAAATAAAATTTACCAAACAATTTAGACATACAACCTGCCGAAAGACAAACAAAAAGAACTCTGGAAGGTGTAGCAACCTGGCGCCTATGCAAGGGGAACGTGCTCCGGGTGAAGAACAATAGAATACTCGAAATCCAGATGATCGGGACGTGGTTGCGACTTTAGGTTTCCAACAAAAGGGGAGAACGGGTACGTGGAACTGCATTTTCTCATGCGTTCTCGAGAACGATACGAACGAAGCTGTCCAATAGCTGTTTCTTGCCTTCTTCACTGAGGTCAGGTGCGGTCTTCAGGAGCCGCTCAACACGGGCCACGATGCCGTTGGGTCCGTCGAATGGGATACCGTGAGCGTCAAACTGATGAACGTCTAAGCCCCGCACAAAAGATAAAATACGAATCAGTAATCAAATACCCAAGATGATGAATCCGATATTAGATAGACGCCCACCGGACCACCGGGGGTTGAAGAGAAAAGTAGAAAAATGAGGACGCACATTTCTTGAACGCCACATAACCCTCATCACTCAGCGCATTCTTAAATACATCAGCAATCTTCCTCCCCACCTTTGACCCCGTACGCCCATCCCCGCTCGTAGTAGTAGACCCCGACACTGACCTATGAACACCCTGCGAGGACGATGAACTGACCGACCGCGCAAAGAACCCGGAAGCAGGCAACAGCGCCTCTTCTTTCAGTTTGGTCGGCGCCCATGCCAGCCCGAGCCCCAGATCCAGCGAACGACCTTTCGCGGCAGACCTATGCCCGACACTGGGGACGGGGACGGGCGCACGGTCGCGTTGTAGGTGATTCTTTCTTGCTTTTTCCCGTTCGCGCTCCATCTCTCCCTTGAGCCGGGTGTTTTCCTTCTGGAGCTCAGTACCCCCGTTCCATGACACAGATAGCTGGGCATCTACATCTACTCCTCCGTTGGTCCCGTTGCTCCTCTTAGGTGACACAGGTGGCTCGAACGCAAACCGGCCATGCGTCACTCCAAATGCTGAACGCTTTCCCTTGAAACTTCCGTCACGAAGAAGGCCGCCTGGCTTCTTCCCTAAACTCGATGATTTCCCAGTCGTAGAAGTAGACGTTCTGACACCATTTTCATCTGTGTCAGGCAATGGCGTTGCTCGCAACAAGGAACGGTGTTGTTGTTGCTGCTTCTCCTTCATTCCTTTTTCCTTTTCTCGCCTCTTCCTGTCATCTTCTCGAGCACGCATGATCATCTCTTCTCTCTCCTTTGCTCTTTTCAGCGACTGGTCCCTCTGCAACGTCCCGACACCCGCCAACCCAGGACCCATTGCGCTCTCCCGTATCCCACCCAAGAACCCATTCGCATTTTTACTCCATCCACTGGCTCCGGTCTCCCCAGAGCCCGTCGTGCCGCCGCTCCCGCTCCTCTGTATCACACCCGCCGTGCTCCACCCTGGCCTCTCAAAATCAAAACTACCATGCTTCGTCGACCGTCCTGCAGTCCCGCGACCATGGTTGGACTTCATCCTCGAAATACTGTTCCCCATCGCAGTTCCATTTTCATTTCCCAACTCTCGCTCTTTACCCTTCCCGTTTCCCCGCACTACCCCCGTTTCGTCTACCACCGCCATTCTTTCGCCCATCCGGTGCCGGTATCCGGAGTCTAATGACCTCATCCGATGGCTTAAGTTCTGTTCATGTGTAACTGATGAAAAAGGGGTCGTGGCTTGGGGTGTTGCTGGTGTGTGAAGAATTTTTGGTGGGAGTGGCGGAGGGGCCATATTACCGGTTGTCTTGGTATGTGACGACATCGGATCAGAGGTGCGAGAGTTGCTTTCTGTGCTACTGTGCCTGTGATGAGAAGAAAGCGAAGGACGTCGTGGACCGGATACGGTTTCGGGAGAAGGAGCTATGCGGGGAGGTGTTTTCCGGCCAGTAAAGAACTTGTGTAGTCTTGAGGATGTAGAGGTGGAAGAGGTGGCAGTACTGCTGACGCTGTCATTGGCAGGACGTCTCGATGGTGGGGTTGGACTGTCCGGGCGTGAGTTTGGGTGAGGAGAAAATGACTTGGGTGCTTTTGGGGTGTCTTCGTAGAGGTCATCATGGCCTGGAGCAGAATCGGAAGATGTTCTGGGACTATCTCGTCGCGATGAGCTGAATGATGATTTTTTAGGGCTGGAGAGGGGGATTCCGAAAAGATTGTGGAGTGTTTTGCGTGTGCCGGAATGTTTTTGGGTGTCAGGTGTTGGTTCTACGGGAACAGGAATACCAGATGGAGGTTTTTTAGGACGTGGAGTACCAGGTATAACAGTGGTGTTAGTAGCAGTAGTGGTAGAGGACAAAGGCCTAGATGGAATGCGAGAAGAGGGTTTTGAGGGGGATGTCATGGGTGTCCGAGGTATTTCAGGGAGATCTGGAACAGGCTCAACAGAAAGAACGCGACTATTTTTTGAACGAGAACGTGATCGTGAACGGGTAAGGAAATTGTAAATCTGTGAAAGAGTGAGATCAGTAGAATATTGTGATCATGAAAAAGACAAGAACGTGCTTTATTTTCAAATTTTGATTTTCTAGAAGGACGATCGTCATCAGAATACATTTCCGTGTCAGAGTTCTGGATTAGAATGGCAAAAGATTATAAGCGATTATGAACGGAATGTTGGTTGACTGACCGAATGGTGCCTGCGAGAGGCGCTGTGAGAACGAATCAAAGCAGAGATCTGGAAGGCAACACGTGTTGAACACATGGAATGCAAATCCATCTATCATATGCTTACTTCCAAAGGGAGACCGCTGAGAGCACTCAATGTACCTCTCCCGGCCCTCGACGTGGACCTTGAAACAGAAGAAGTGGTTGGTGTTGAATCTAGCCTTGTAAGGAGCATCGCATGAACATCATCTGGCGAGTCATTTATAGTATAGATGTGACCAAAGGACTCGGAAGTCATGACGTTGAAGATGAAGGGCTCGTCGTTGAGAGCAACGATGAACAACACTGAAGTTAGGGTTAGGGTTGGCTTACTTATGTCTCTTCTATTACCGCGACTTCAACGAATTCCCTTTGTTCGTTTCCTTTCTTCTGCCCGCTTTCCCTGCGTAGATGCACATGCTGTTCGCGAATCTCGTCTCAAAGCTTCCACAGATCACCGTGAATCTGGCCCAGAACCACCCTATGCTCGTCCAAATCCCACTTCGTACAACGTCTACCATCACCCCCACTCTCTGCCTCTAACCTACTCTCAAACTCCCCTCAATTCCTTCGACATCGCCTACGAAACGTGGGGCACTCTCTCTCCAGCACGCGATAACGCTATCCTTCTTCACACAGGCCTCTCCGCCTCGTCACATGCAGCCTCTACTCCAATAAACCCTGCTGATGGCTGGTGGCAGAAATTCATCGGCCCAGGAAAACCTCTCGACACTAATCATTTCTTCGTCATCTGCACGAACGTTCTTGGAGGGTGCTACGGCTCCACAGGTCCTTCCTCTATCAACCCAGAAACAGGCAGGCCGTACGCTACCACCTTTCCCCTGTTATCCATATTCGACATGGTCCGCGCTCAATACCGCCTCCTCGATCATCTCAAGATAGACAAACTCTACGCGAGCGTCGGCTGTTCCATGGGCGGCATGCAGAGCCTCGCTGCTGGTTGGCTCCATCCTGATCGAGTAGGGAAAATAGTTAGCATCAGCGGAACTGCACGTAGCAGTCCTTCTTCTATCGCGATGCGCTATGCCCAGAGAAGCGGTAACTACAACTGATTCTCTATTCGACTCGCATTTTTACCATATTTCAGTCCTTATGGCTGACCCAAACTGGAACAACGGGTTCTACTATGATTCTCTCCCTCCTCACACAGGCATGAAACTCGCTAGACGTGCGTACAACCGGAATACACTTCGTTTGTCTAACATCGTTCATAGAAATCGCTACTATTAC
Organism: Tricholoma matsutake; assembly: GCA_026075535.2. Classification (NCBI taxonomy): domain Eukaryota; kingdom Fungi; phylum Basidiomycota; class Agaricomycetes; order Agaricales; family Tricholomataceae; genus Tricholoma; species Tricholoma matsutake. Next base: position 4,775,113 of record AP026543.1, on the reverse strand, counting down.
CTATCGTTCTGGCCCAGAATGGGACCAGCGTTTCGGACGACGACTCCGCCCTCGTCCCGCCGATGAAGCTCCTGCAGACCCGCGAATACCAGCTCTCTGTCCCGATTTCCTCATTGAAACATACCTTGACCACCAGGTTCAATCCACATTCCGCATATTCCATTTCCACTCTGACATGTATATAACAGGGCGAGGAGTTCTGCCTCAAATACGATGCCAACTCCCTCATCTACATCTCCAAAGCAATGGACTTATTTGAAATGACCCTCCCCGCTCTCGAAGAGCTCAACCTCTCCTCTTCTGCCCTGACATCAACACCCTCACTCTCTACCGTCCCCCACCCCACAGCCTCACACTCCAAATTCCACCCGCCTCCTCTCAATGCCCCGCCTCACCTCAACGCCCTCGCACATGGGCTACGCCCCCTCGCATACATCCCTACCCTCGTATTGGGCGTGCAGAGTGACATCTTGTTCACGGTCGAGCAGCAGCGCGAGCTCGCAGACGCGTTGAGGATGGCGGGGAATAAGGAAGTCAGCTATTATGAGCTGGGGGGCGTGTGGGGTCATGATACGTTCCTGTGAGTTCAGGTGCATCGATTTGATTTCGAAAGCTCACCACTGATCATGTAGGCTTGATGTGCTGAACGTCGGTGGTGCGATCAGAGGATTTTTGTCGTGATTAGAACGACGTTAAATTAGATTGTAAATTGCACTGACTCGTACACACAGCCTATTCTCGCTCTGGAATGTAATATACTCCGAGCACAGGAGACACAAACATCTCATCTCCGAGCTCCGTGATTGAATACTCATCATACCCGGGCCGATCACTCAGTTCACCCAGCTCTTCGTTCTCGTCAACAAGTACAGACACATTCAAATGCGAGAATGGCCCACTCGGGATCAGAGCCCTGGTAAGCCAAACCTCACTTGGGTGCTCCTTCGCCAGCCGCACATTCGTATCCACTGCTCGCCCACAGGCTTTGAGTCTCAGTACATTTCCTTATCCAGTGACCCTGTCTCCCCATCCACACTTCAGGCAACTGGGGATCCATTAAACTCCAACAAGACCTCTACCTGCTCCAACTTCTGCTCCTCTGCAATCTTCCAGATATCGGATCTACATTGCTAGACTTGTGCTAGAGGGCCACTGCTCTGCATGGCAATTCCGAGTTCTGTAAGGGTGTCGGAGAACTTACTCTCTCAGTGCATACACAGCCACAATTGCAGTTGCCAGCTGTGCCTGGCTTGGCCTCTGTAGAGTTAGTGCCCCATTCCTGGTCATTCCATCATGGTGCCAGCTGCCACCAGTTGAGTCAAGGAACTGGGCAGTAAAGTGGTGGTTCACATAGTAAATGACACCTCTAAGTATGTATTCTTTTGCAACACCATTGCAGCTTATCTGGAGAGTTGTGTTAAGAATGGGGGGTTCATCCCCCCATTGGAATGCAACCAAAGGTGGGTGGCTGTGGAACATAGTTCTTCTGATCTAGGTGATTTAGATGTGTTTGCAAGCTCATGCCTGGTCATGCAAGTGTATAAACAAGGCAGGATGTAGTGTTTGTCTCCCTTCCACTGGAATGTTCACAGCTTGAGCATTGTCGGGTAGATGAAGTGACATGTTGGCCAGTGTTAAGCAATTGCTCTAGTATGCTATGGACACTTGTAAATTCTATGGACACTCATGTTGGATGGAGGAGTAGTTTTTGTGCTTTTGTAAACCAAGGCCCATTCCATATTGCTGTGTGGCCACTCTAGAAAAGGATCACTTGCTCCCCATCTGATAGCTTTATGAATTGTTGGAGGCATGTAGTCTTCACCTTTCAGTTGTCTGTACAGAGAAATTAGACTGTTTCTTCTGTCTGCTTGAGCCATATGTGCAGGAAGTTTGCCTTCAAAATAGAGTTTTGTAATGGTGTCTAGTATTTCAAGCTCACAGAATTTTTGTCTTATTGCCCCTGAGGCACCACCAGTGATTTTGTGTGGGTGGAAACCTGTCAAGATCAATGTGCCTGCTGCTGTAGAGCTTCTTGAGAGAGCTGTGTAATATGCCTGGTGTGATCTACTGTAGCTAAGATCGGCAACATTCTCTGGTCTTGTTTTTCCTTGGAAAGCTTGCCCTTTAGTCATGCAAAGGTCAGTAGCAGAGTTGACATAAATCATAACTGGCATACCAATACAAAGAGAAAGCTTTCCAGGAAAAAGATTTGTGTTTGCACATGGAGATTGACATGTAGAGCATTGTTATCATGATGAGACCTTTACATTTGACTAATATAGACTCTCTATTATAGTTTACAACTGGTCTCATGAGCAAAAAGATCAGTTTTAGTCAGTTCAAACCAGTTTGAACAGGGTTACAACTGAACTGCAGTTCAAACTGGTTTGAACTGTTTTGGACTGGTTTTTTGCAGTTCAGTCTGGTTTTTCAGGGTCCTGCCTTATTAGGCAACTGGTTGTGGTTGCAGTTTGTCCCAATTTGGCAAAAAAACTGGACTGGACCAGACTTTCAAACACTAGACCCCCCAGTCTTTTGCAAATTCTATCTCCTGTAATATTTTGGTGAATTCTTGGATTTTCCCTGAATTTATAATACAGCTTTTTGAAATCAAAAAAGTCGCAAAAAGTCGGAACCTGACTGGACTTTGAAACACTAAGTATATGTGAAGACTGCAAAAATCAAATAATAATCTAAAAATAGAAAAGGCAGAGATAGGCAGATCAAGGCCACTGAATGACATCATATAGATGTCGGAAGGGCTGCTCCACCTCTAAATATAAAACTGTCAACATGCACAAATGTGATAGAAAGGGTAATTAGTAATAAAATAAGGAAAAATCATAGAAAATAAAGAATAGAAGGAAATGAAGTGAGGAAAAATATAGGACAAACATAAAAAATAGGACGAACATAAAAAATAGGATGAATGTAAAAAATAGGATGAATGTAAAAAATAGGACAAACGTAAAAAATAGGATAAACACACAGGGCACCCCCCTGAGTCCCCCCTAGTCCCCTTACAAAAATACTATGGGTGAGATGTCATATAAGTTAGGTTTGGCATTAGGATATCATTTTGGCCATAGCACATGCAATTCTGGACCGTTTCTCCTAAAAATTTAATCAGAAGATGCGTATTTATGTGGTGCATCCTGTGGCAGTTTGAACCGGTTAGAACCGGTTTTTATCGGTCCGGTTCAGTGCGGTTTTTCCATTCAGAGATGGATGAACTGTATGGTGACCCAGGGCTTGACCCGCATTTGTACATATTATAATTACTTGCTATTGGCCTGACTGGTCCCTATATAAAGACCAGTCCTCAATTTAGATAATCATCTTTTTTTACCACTACCATTACATGAAATATATATGTTATTTGTGTTCTTTTGGTGTGTGATATAAGGAGATCCCCCTTGACTCACTACACTTTTTTGAACACTAAAACTCATATAGAGTTTTGCTTGACATCACCCCATCAGCGATCATCATCACCACGACCCTGAACTTCTCCTGCGAAGGGTGAAAATTCCCCAACACAATCAGCGACGGAAGCAAATCCGTCGCTAGGACCCGACTCAAGCACCCAGCACTCGAATCAACATTTTTTTTTATCACTTTTCACCCGCCACTACAACCAAAAATTTGTGTTCACTACTGCTAAAGACCGATATCGACCCCATCAGCCATGGCTTCGACAGCCAGGGCAAGAACTAGAAATAAGACCAAACCTGCTTCGTTGCAGGTTGCGCAAAATTTGAGCATACCCCAACCACTTGAGGCACATACAGGCACCTCAAGAAATCTACTGTCTCCTACCATACAGGCAGTGAACCTCAGAGCGCATATATCCACTATGAGAACGATCGATTCCTCTGTGCTCGGACTTCGCACAGCCCAGGTGACAGTCAAGGACAACAGCGACCTTGACTTGAAGAAATCTAACTCATCGAAAAGTAGTCGATGAAGCGCTCAGTCAACCCCCAGACCTAATCCAGGGTTACAAGGACTCTCACCTCTGGATGAACTAACTCCAGAGCCCCTGAATAACCGGGTCACCCCCGGTAATTATATCAATCTTCCCCAACAATGTCTGGAGTATACTACACCCAGACTATTCTCTGCCCAATGGCCAGAGTTAGCCCCATTGGTGCTGCTGATGCTGATGGATGAACACAAAAGACTATGTCAACGTGAAGAGAAGAAACCTCTCAAGAAGCCTAGAGAGGATGAGTCGGATGAAGAGTTCAGAGCTTGGCATTTTGCTCAGCTCGCTACTGATATCCTTGGCTGTGCCAGGGATGCCCGGGACTTCAAACCTGTTAAGTTGGAAATCCAACTTAAAGATCTGGCATTTGCTTATGCCAGACAATGTTCCCATAGGTCTGTATCCAGACCTACTACTCCTTGTCCAGCTGAACATGTGGAGCAGCAACCATCTCCTTCCCAGGAATGTGTTAACCCACGTCCAACCACACTGGAAACACCGGTTGAGGTACCTTCCAAGAAGAAGGTACATTACATTGACAACAATAAGTTAGTCCTCCAGAGGATATGCAATGGCAATATCCGGGATGGACAACCCACATCGATTCCCAATCAAGGGATTTGTTTCGACAAGGATGGTAATCCTTGGGATAAGAATGGCAAGAACTCTTGCCATGATAAGTGAGAGAATGCCCCACCAGGAGGGTCCAAAAAGCCTGTGCAGAGTCATGCAGGCAAGGATGGGCCACCAGATGGTGACGGTTCTGGTGATGAGGGAGATGAAAGTAGCACTGACTCGTTGTATAGCACTTCGAGTAATGAAAACACCAAACACTCTTCCCCAAGTGAGGAAGAGATTGCTAATAAGACCTCATCTCACCACAGATGAGGTAGCTGGGCACAGCATTCATCTAGTCGATCCTCATCTAGATATTCTGTATCTTCCCATCCCGATTCCTATTGAGGAAAAGGCTCCCTTTGACCCTCAAAATGCTTGAGGGACATTCATACAAAGATCTACAGACAGATCGACAGCAAAGTCTCTGTCTTGACTGAAGTTCCTACCACTAGTGGTAAGAATGGTCCGTGTGTCCCAAATCTGCCTAAGTACGGTGAATTACCAGACACTGAAGGCTTCGAACGATGGCTGAATGCCCTCCTTTGTTGGCTCAAGGTGAACAAAGTATGTGGTCCAGATCTGGACTCAGACCGTATTGAGTATATGGCGATGTTCCTTGAGAACACTGCCTTGACTTGGTTTGAGGACAGTGTTGATGGTGCATACCATCAACAAGCTGCCTGGACTTTCAAGGAGGTCATAACCGGCCTATATGACCAGTTCGTGCATGAGAATGCAACCCATGACATGACTGACAAATTTTGGCACATCGATTATAATGCCAAAGAAGGCATTATGGGTTATTACCACAAACTGGAGTGCTATGCTACCAGAATGATCCAGGCACCTGATCCTTTCACCTTCAAGACCCAGTTGGTGACTGGGTTGCCCAACAACATCATATCCTTTGTACTGGACAAAGGATGCTCTGCTGAGACTAGCTCAGTGGGAGATATTTTGCACTATGCCTGTCAGGCAGAGGAAATTGGAAAAATGAGAAAATGCTTCAATGAAAAGAAGCATATCATGGATTCCACGAAGTTGAAGACATCCTCTTTGACTAAAGCTCCCAAAACAAAGGATCCTTCTCCTGAAAGATCTAATGGACAGTCGCAAGAATGTTACAATAAACACAATAAAAATTATCATGATAACTCTAAACCGTCCGGTTCAAAATATCTGGACAAAGACCACTGAAGCTATGGCAATCGAGATTGCCATTACAAAGAGTGTTGTGATACACGACATCATTCCCCTGGAAGCAAACCTTTCAGGTCTAATGGAAACAAACCAGACAAGAAGTCTGGTGAAAGCAAGGCTCCCACTTGCTACAACTGTGGAGGCCCTCATTACTCCACAGATCTTAAGTGCCCAAAGTATGGGCAACAAAGACCAACAGCGAAAATGTACGCCACTAGAGAAGAATCAGCCTCCTTGAATGATCGACATGCTACTCATAGTAGTAGCAAAAAATGTGATGAGCATGGCCCAAGCCCTAAAAAGAGCTTGGACTCTTGATCAGCAATGAAAGAAAGATTTGCCACTGCACACAGCAACTCAGAAGGCAATTCTTCCTCTGAGTATGGTTTGGCCTTATCTGAGGAGATCCCTTACGGATCGCAGTACAGCTCTGAGGGCGAACTGTATAACATTGAGTCTGACACTGGGCATATTCCCTGTGATGATTCAGGAACTGAATGCTTTGGTGCGATCAGAGAAATTCTCTCAGAGTATGACTCCGATAGCTGCCTGTCTGCCCAGTCAGTGTCTGACTCTGAGGAAGACTCAGAGAGTGAGATGGAGAATAAACATCTGTCATTTTCTGAATGGCTTGGCATCATGATGGACAGCCTTTTCAAGAACAAGCTGCGCTTTAAGGGCACAACCACTTTGAGGAAATCCTCGAAGAAAATTAAACACCCTCCTTGGACTGAGGAGGATAACAAATGCTTCATTGTGAAGATGATGCTTCACAATCTCGAAGCCTATGTACTGCTCGATTCCAGCTGTACAACCAATTCCATATCGCCAGAATTTGCTATGTCAGCAAATTTGAAGGCTCATGAATTGGAAGAACCTGTGCCTTTGCAATTAGGCACTGTGGGCAGCCGTTCGAAGATAAACTTCGGACTCTTCACCAATTTTGAGATCAGTGGAGTGGTAAATACCCACTATTTCAATGTAGTTAACATCAATAGGTATGATGCCATTCTGGGAACCATGTTTATGAGAAAGCACGGTATAGTCCTAGACTTTGAACACGATGAAGTATGCGTTAAGGGAAAGTGCCTCAATACAGTGATTGAGGGCCCTAACACCTTCATGCAAGCCAGACGGCATGCTATGCAGCCTCAACCTCCAAAGAATGAGTGACTCTGTAGCGGGCACCTGACCGCTAAAAAAGTGAGAGACCTGGACAAGGTTGCCCCGAGTTCTACACAGGCCCAGCCTCCCTCTGTGAGACAGAGGAAGGCAGAAATCGAGGAAGTGGATGATGTTGAGGCTCAACATCCTCCTTCAGACTTTAGAATATTGGACCCCATATTGATGGGGCCTGACGAGAAGCCTGAAAGTGATAACAAGGATGAATTGGAAGAGTTCATCTGAGAATTCACTCAGGATTGATTTCCCGAGGGCCCTAAATTCAAACCTTTTGGGTTCGACCCTTCCATTCCTGTGGTGCTACTGCCAGAACAAGTCGATGATCTGAACAACGTTCTCTTTGCAATATGTGAAGATTTGGCCTCCAAGGCCTACTCAAAAGGTCCTCTCTCCAAGAAAGACCTTCCATGTCTTCGAGAAGAGTGGAAACAATCTTGTCAGGATATCCTCAGCGGAGTACCTGACAAACTACCTCCCCTTAGGGAGATAAACCATCACATCCCACTAGTGGACGAAAAGAAGAAGTACAATTACCATCTTCCAAAGTGTCCAGACTCGATGAGGAAACTCCTCTCCAAGAAGGTAGCAAAATACTGCAAAGCAGGGTGGTGGCACCCTGCTCGAGTGGAGCAAGCTGCTTCAATGCTAGAGGTGCCAAAGAAATCAGGAGTGATTTGCACTGTGATTAACGCTGTGAAGAGGAATGCGAATATGGTGAAAGATGTTACACCATTTCCTGATCAAGACATGATTCGTCTTGATGTTGCTCAAGCTACATATCGCTCGAAGATAGATCTCTTGGATGCTTATGAGCAAGTCTGAGTGGAACCAGAGGACGTCTGGAAAACTGCCTTTTCGACGGTTCAAGGCATATATGAAAGCCTGGTTATGCAACAAGGCGACTGCAATGCACCATCAACCTTTCAAAGGTTGATAAATTTGATCTTCCAAGATTACATTGGAATATTTGTCCATGCATACTTGGACAATATCTTCGTGTTTAGTAACTCGATTGAGGAACACCAGAAACATCTGGAGTTTGTATTCAACAAACTACAGGAGCATGCTCTGTACCTTTGTGCAGAGAAGTGTGAGCTCTACGCTGAAAAGGTAGAGTGCCTAGGTCATATGATTGACAAGCATGGGCTGCACACAGACAGCGACAAGATGGCCCATGTACGAGAGTGGAAGACACCTCATAACTATCATGAAGTCCAGACATTCTTGGGACTTGTGCAATATCTGGCTCATTTCTTGCCAGATATCAGTGCTTATACTAGTCCGCTCTCTGCAATGACTAAAAACAGCACCTCATTCCTATGGTGGCTGTTACACAATCACTGCTTCCAGATGATTAAGGACATCTGTTGCATGACACCGGTGCTGAAGCCAATCGACCCAAAGTCACCTGAGCCAATCTGGGTGATCTGTGATGCCTCAGTCTTTGGGACTGGCGCGATGTATAGTCAAGGACCTGAGTGGCAAACTTGCCACCTGGCAGGTTTCCTGTCCAAGAAATTCTCAGACGCTCAAAGGAACTACTGTACCTTTGAGCACAAAACCATAGCCATACTTGAGGCCCTCCTCAAGTGGGAAGACAAACTGATCGGTAGATGGATCCACATCGTCACCAATCACCAAGCGCTGGAATTCTTCCAGACCCAGTGCAGACTTTCTGCTAGGCAAACACAGTGGATGGAGTACCTATTGTGTTTTGACTTTGACATTAGATATGTCAAAGGGAAACTAAACAAAGTAGTGGATGCTCTGTCCCGCTACTACAAATTTGACTCTTGGGATGACACCCCATTAGTCCAACACTATGTCTTCACAGATGTGCGACTCGATCCTAACCACGAGGACCTCCCATGAGATTGACACCTCAAATTAAAGAATTGAGTAATTGAGACTTGCTCTGCCACTGCTCAGCAGAAGCAAGTCGGTGAACAGCTTAGAGCTCTTCAAGAACTTATTGAAGAGTGGGATGTAGCCGCAGGCAGAATGACTATGAATACTGAAGGAGTGGATCTGTCTTCTTCTGGACAGCCACAATCAGAGGAAAACCCCTTGACTTATGCATCTCTGGTTAAGGGACCTGATCTTCACATCCATATGTCAGAGTTGGATCCTCTGAATGATGACATCCAGGAAGGATATGTCAACAACTGAGTTTTCAAGAAAGTTCTTGAAAATCCAAGAGACCACCCAGTTTTCAGCATCCAGAATGACTTCATCTGGAGGAAGAACTGAGGTGGTGAGGATGTCTTGTGTGTCCCCACCTCCACTTCCAAAGGTACAACCCTGCATGGTCGTATAATTGAGCAGGCCCACATTATTGTGGGACATTTTGGGCCACTCAAAACTTCGGAGTACATCCGATGTTGGTATTGGTGGCCTCGACTTCAGTGTGAAGTCGAGAAATACTGTGATTCTTGCAAGCATTGTATATGCTCGAAAGGTGAATACCGTTCCCCGCGAGGCAAATTGCACTCGCTCCCCACTCCCTTGAGACCATGGGAGTCTATTGGAATGGACTTTATTGGGCCCTTCCCAGAGTCCAAAGGATTTGACTACCTTTGGGTGATCATCTGTTGTCTGTCTTCCATGGTTCACCTAGTCCTGGTGAACACGATGACGACTGCATCACAACTATCTCCCATCTTCATGAAGGAGATTGTCCATTTGCATGGACTACCTGGCTTGATCGTTTGCGATCAAGACTCTAAATTCACGTCCAAATGGTGGCGTGAAATTCACCATATCTTGGATGTCAAAATACTTATGTCCACTTCATTCCATCCTCAGATCAATGGAATAATGGAACATGCAAATCATTCAATCACTCAGATTCTCCAAGCATTCGTTGCATCCAATCAAAAAGATTGGGTAAAGTTCCTCTCTCTCGTAGAGTTTGCCATAAACTCTACCATTAACAGAGCAATGGGGATGGCCCTGTTTGAAATCAACTATGGATTCTTGCCTCATATGATGCAAGAACTTCCTTCTACAGAACGTGTTCCTCCAGGAGTGCATATATTCACAATGAATGCACTGTGAAACATGGCAGTGGCCCATGATAGCATCATCACTGAAAGAGTGTTTCAGTGGCACTACACTAATAAACATTGGCGCAAAGAGCCCAATATCAAACAAGGAGATTTTGTCTACTTGTCCACAAAAAACCTTCTGCTACCAAAAGGGCATGCAAGTAAACTATTGCCTAAATTTGTAGGACTGTACAAGGTCCTACAAGCCTATCCTGAGATGTCCAACTATGAGTTGGACCTTCTGAAAGAACTTAAATGCCAGTGTTTACACCAGCATTTCCATGTCAGCCTATTGAGACCCCACCATCCCAACAACAACACCATGTTTCCTAACAGGCGTTACCCAGATGCATATGACTTTGGTGCACCTGATGACACCGAATGGTATGTTGAAGAAATTACAGCCCACAAGTGGTGTGGCCATGATGTCCAGTTTGAGGTTAAGTGGAGTCTGGGTGACACCACTTGGGAACTGTTGGCAAACTGCAATGACCTTGCAGCTCTTGATGCTTACTTGGTGCTTATGGGCACCAAGGATTGGTAGGGTCTGCCAAGACGCGCAGCTGGCACTGCGCGTCGACATACTTAAAGCTTTAGTGAATTCCAAGTCACGTCGGCCATCTATGTGTTTTCAATCTCTGCTGCTGTATAGTACAGCAGAATTCCAATTTTTTTTCTTCTTCTTCTTCCTCATCGCTTGGTTTATACCATGGCGAGTTTACCACCAGACAAAGATGACCCCATAGGGGACAAAGACAAACAATCTTGCTGTATGCATGAGACCGACCCAAGTGGCTGGTCTCAAAGGGGGAAGGAGAAGCAGAGAGCGCTCAAGCCTACAGGCTCGAGCAGTAACCTCACTTGGATCCACCGCTCACCAAGCCCTGGCGAGATGGAAGAAGTCATCCATTCTAGCAGATGTTCTGCTAGAGAAGACCAAAATGACAAGATGGTGTTGGCACCAGTTCCTCCACTGATGAAGGCTGGAGAATCGATGGTGAGGGCATTGTCCTTCACCGAGGCACTTGCAATATGTGCAAGAGCTACACTTTACATGTGTATGACCATGATAAACAATATTTCAATGCAAGGGATCGTTGAGATGCCAACATTAACTCTGGCATCTTAGCCAGAGCTGAACGTGCGTATGATGAATACGAGAAAGACATCGATGCCCTCCAGGAAACCATCCAGAACCTGGAGAGTGAAAATGAGCACCTGAAAGAGGAGCTTGAGGGCCAATCCTCCAAATGAGCTCGTACTCATGAGCCATCCCCTTACCCTGAGAGGCCTCAGGGTAACTCCTATGCAAAAGCCATTTCCTGGCCTGCTCCACCTTCTGCTCCCTGCTGGAACAATGAGGATGTTAACATGAATGAGGTCTACCCACCTCTTCCCAACCTTCCTCCACCAAGGTATATCTCCTCGATACCTGACACTCCCAGGATGGTGAACTGGCAAGTGGCTCCCAAGCTGCGTGGCCTAGTCCTGACCTCCATTCCTCAGAACACTGAGGAATTCGACGCTTGGTCCCGGATGGCCCATACCTCCAGGAATTACCCCATGCTAGAACGAATGCATGAGTATATGCACTTCATTAATGACACTCCTGCAGGGGCTCAAACACCCCTGATGAGCTATGCCCTTGCCCACTGGAGACTACCCAGTTGGCTCCCCATTGAGATGCAGTCAGTGCATGGATTGCGCCGACTCAACAATCCAAATCACCTGGAGCAACCCTTGCTCCTGGACTCCGCCAAAACATGGGCGCAGTTCATGCACCGACATCTGTACCAGTGGAGACACCACCCTGTACCATGTTAGACAAACAGAGGGTCTCACTCCCTCATGTCAGGGGGCAACTCCTGCTTTGTCAACAGATTCCTTCAGGGCTATCCCCTGAGGTCAAAATCCTTTTGTCGCTTCATATTGCCAAGGTACTTGCTATGCCGGGCTTGTACCGACGGATTCGAGAGTGGGAACACCTCGCTCTGCCCCCCATATGCCATTGGCAACCTATGCCGATTACCAACCATCAAGTCTCCTTAGAGGATGTTGTAAGACACCTTGCCTCTATGGGAGTCTCGGATGAGGAAGTCCAAGAAGGATATCACTACGCTGTCGGCTGGCTTACAGCAATGGCCACGGCCAACTCCTCCCGTTTGGAAGAGTCTACTATTGCTGCAGATGTCATGCGACGGCTGCGGCAACTTCCCAACTCTCTTTCAGAGGATGCCCCTCTGATGACTGAACCCCAGTGGTGGATCGCTGGGACTAATGACGTGGCTCTTTGGGAGCCACAAAGGAAAAGGAAACAAGATGCTACCATCCCTACCAGGGGGACCCCACCCTGGATTCTTGACTTCCACTGCTCCATCCTCTGGATTCTCCAGTGAACTCTCTGCTTCCATGCATGCGAGCTTTTCTCGTGTTGATGCAACTGCATACTGTTCTGTGCACGCACTATGGTATTTTTCGTGATTCTACTAACATTCATAAGATGTTCCGATCATCTGGTGCACTATGCTACAAGCTGCATTTTGTGCTTTCCTTCACGACTTCTCTACAAATGGCATTATACACTGGACTACAATTCCAATCCACTGTTTGAGCAATTCAGTTTCTTATGAGGTCATTCTCCACACTCTTCCACATCAGCAATCTGTGTTTGCCAAATGTGCCTTTATGCACCTTTATGTGCCTTTTCATGCCTTTTGCAGTTTCAATAGTATCATACATCGGCAACTCATTCCAGTCACTCTGACGGTCAGAACGATGATATAATCAATATTCATTAACAACATCAGGCGTTCCTACTGCATAGCGCTATTGTTCATACAAACTCCGAGAAGCCCAAAGCACATCAACTAAGGCACACCAAATATGGTAACCATTTGTGATCTGACATTATATTCAATTTGTCCTCTTTTATCTTCTTATCAAGGCAATTGTCTTTATGGGTGGAACTTGTGATCTGAGAGTTTGCGCTTTTTCATCTAACTCCTTTTACTTTAATTTTTGTAGCATAAAACCGTCTTGTAAAATAGTGCCTAAAGAATGGAAGAGAACCAGACAAACCTCATTCCCACTCCCTCTCGCATAGTGCTCATTTTCGAAGTTCTACATCATCCTGCTCTCAAATTGCTGCATTGCACCTTTGTCTTATTGCACATTATCATATTGTGTTGCGCATTTCGGTTGTGCTTATTGTATCGTTGTACTGTGCCTTTGTATTATCAAATCTTCTGCATCCACATTTGCTTTCCACACTGTTCCACATAACTGCATCTTCTCGACTATCACTATTATTCTTGTATCAGGTTCAGTTTTATTTCGAAGGACAAACTGAGACCCTCTAGCCAAACCTTTGCAATTAGAATGCACCTGCAGTTGGAGGGTTTGTGTTTTATTGGTGTTAAACTCAGTATCAAGTATCACTGAGAGTCATCAGCGTGGACGACCCCAACCAGGGTTGGTTTGGTGAAGTCCCCCTTGTCAAGAAGGCAACTCAAGGCAAGAAGAAGACCTTGAAGAGGGAACAGCATATCACTGCCGGAATACCCCCTAACAGGCCCAAGGTGCCCTTTAGATCCAAACCCATTGTTGTGACTACCAAGCTGTGAAAGACTAGAGACTTGGATGACAATGGTGACACCACCGACTCTGTCTCTGACTCCAACAGTGAAACACTCACAGTTGAGAAAACACACTTTCCTTCAGTCCCTTTTGATGAAGGGCAGATGACTGACGCCACTCTGGGGAATTCCCCAGAGACACCTATCTCCCAACTGCACTCGTCGGTTTCCAACCACAAGAGCCAACTTCTCTCCTTGGTGCCCAACCACGAGTGCAAGATACCTGTTACCACCCCTGAGGAGGTCCACCTCCTGATGGTGGATCTCAATATCCCTGAATCCTTGGTGACCCATGACGAGTCCCACATATCCTCGTTGGATCTTGATGAGACCCATAACCCCAATGACCCTCTCGAATGAGGTCATCGCGTTTTTTTTAATAAACCAATCTGACTGTGTCATTGCACCCCGACGATAGCCATATATTCAATGATACTCTTTGAGGTCGTCTTCTTACTCAAAACATTATGCTTCTCCCCTGGACGAAGCCTAAGGGGGAGGATGTGGTGACCCAGGGCTTGACCCGCATTTGTACATATTATAATTACTTGCTATTGGCCTGACTGGTCCCTATATAGGGACCAGTCCTCAATTTAGATAATCATCTTTTTTTACCACTACCATTACACGAAATATATACATTATTTGTGTTCTTTTGGTGTGTGATATAAGGAGATCCCCCTCGACTCACTACACTTTTTTGAAAAGGGGGAGGGTGTGGTGACCCAGGGCTTGACCCACATTTGTACATATTATAATTACTTGCTATTGGCCTGACTGTTCCCTATATAGGGACCAGTCCTCAATTTAGATAATCATCTTTTTTTACCACTACCATTACACAAAATATATACGTTATTCATGTTCTTTTGGTGTGTGATATAAGGAGATCCCCCTCGACTCACTACAAACTGCAACTGAAGGTCTGGTCTTTTTTGGTTCAGTGCGGTTCAGTTTCTGGTCTTTTTGCAGTCCAATAAACTGGAGTTGCAAACACTAGGGGGGTCCTCCCTGGGATGAAAAGATTTCAGCCACCCACTGTCAAAATAATCACGAAATTTAGAAGTGGATAGAGAATGAAAAATAATGGGGGGTCCTCCCTCAGAAAAAAAAAATCTGTCCAACCATTGATATATCAAAAATCAAAAAAATCAGACTTCGAAACACTAGATGTACCTGCTCTTCCCATCTCTCCCTCTGCCCCACACCCCAAAATTAAATCATGAGAGTGCAAACTACCATGCAAATATATTGTTGCATCCACTCCTTCTACACATTCCTTGAACCTAGCAATCGAACTGCAGACTACTGACACTGGCCAGATACCCAGTGTCTCTGTGCTCCTGGACTCTGGTGCAACCAGTCTCTTCATCAATGCCCATCTTGCACAACAACATCATCTGAATACTGGCTCACTTTTGCATCCGATACCTGTTTATAATGTGGATGGGTCCCCAAACAAAGCTGGTGCCATCTGAGAGGTTGTAGACATGGTCCTCCATTACAAAGATCATAGTGAGCATACCCTTTTTGCTGTCACCCAATTAGGAGAACAGAAGGTGATTTTGGGCTATCCATGGCTTTGAGACCATAACCCAGAGGTCAACTGGCATACTGGGGAGGTTACAATGAGCCAGTGTCCATTCTGCTGTTGCACTTGTTTCATGGAAGCCAGACAAGAACACCATGGACAAAAGGCCTCAATATGACACACTCAGAAGTGTTGTGCTGGACCCCTGCCTGTACCTGAAGTGGAGTTAGAAGGGGTTTCTGATCTGATGGCAGACTCAGATGATGATGATGAGCCAGAGGAAGTGGAGGAAGGTGATTGGATCTTCTACACTGCAATTTGTCCATTGCATGAGGTGTGTGCTACATCAAACATATCCCAACGCCTTGCCAACACATTCCACAAAAACAATGCTGCTAAATCCTCTACTGATTCCTTGCTTCCTCATCTCCATGAGTTCGGGGATGTGTTCTCCAAGGAATCATTTGACTCTCTCTCTGCGCACAAGCCATGGGATCACGTGATCAAACTCACCACCAGTGCAACCCCTTCATCCTGCAAGGTCTATCCTCTCTCTCCTGAAGAACAGTGACAGCTTGACCAGTTCATCGACAAGCACCTGGCCTCTGGACATATTTGGCCATCAAAGTCACCCATGGCCTCTCCCTTTTTCTTTGTCAAGAAGATGGAAGGAAGCTAAAGCTTCCAACACTTGAGACTCAAGAGGACAAGAACTATAAGGAGCTTAGTATAATTTGAAGGGGGAATCTAGAATACAGTACAAGTACTCGAGGTATAGACTATATACTACTGGAATAACATGTGATAATGAGTGTGGATGTAGATAAGGTTTGCTGATGTAAGAGACACTCTTACACTCTCTCATACTCCAAAAAAAATGACTGGGGGGGGAGGTGACGAGGTAAATGTGGTCATGGTAGTAATCCCAAATAACTTTATGTGTTCACCAGAGCACTGAGTCATAAGTGTGTTTACAATGTTATGCTGACATCTGAGAGGTGAAGATGAGGATGAGGATTGGCAAGGACAGGTGTGGTGGGCATGGATGGGGCTGGGACTTGAACAGGGCTGGTGGCAGTGCTGGGGCTGTGGATGGTGCAGGTGATGAGGACGGTGCTGGTGACATGGATGCTGGTGGCATGGATGGTGACATGGACACAGATGGGGCTGGTGACGTGGACAGGAGACATGGATGGGGCTGGTGCTGTGGATGGTGCTAGTGATGTGGCCAGGGGCATGGATGGAGGTCAACCTCACCGGTGATGTGGCTGGGGCTGCAGACATGGACGGGGCATGAAATGACAGCAGTGGGGGGTCCAGATGCACTGGTAGTTGTGAAAGATATGGGAGGTGGTGAAACAGGTTGTTTATGGGGGGTCTGAGCTGAGCTGGGGTGTGTAGGCAGAAAACAAGGCATGGGTGATGAACAGGGGGTGTTCCTGGTGTAGATGACATCATTAGTGACATGGCAGGGGCACGGGACATGGGTGTTGGTAAAACATCTTGTTTCTGGGTGTCAAAGATACAGGAGGTGGCGAAACAGGTTGTTTACGGGGGGTCTGAGCCGAGCTGGGGTGTGTTGGCAGTGAATGAGGCACAGGCAATGAACAGGGGGTGTCGACAGTTGTCAATGGCATCGTCAGTGACTCGGCAGGGGTGTACCACACAGACGATGCCCAAATGGTGTGTTTATGGGGGGTCTGGGGCAAGCTGGGTGGCTGGGATGGGGTTGGCAGTGAATGGGGGGTGTCCCCAGCTGTAGACATTGTCGTTGATGACAAGGCGGTGATGTGAGGCACAGGCAGCATTTGTGGTGACATGGCAGTGACAGTGGGCTTGGGGTGCACAACAGGGGACTGGGGGCCAAACAGGGGGTGACAGGGGCATGTGGGGAATAGTACAGGCCATTGCTGAGGGAGGTGGAGCTTGTGGGGTTTGTCCATTGAGCAGACAGCATGTTTCGATGAATGCAGTTGCTCGCTGTCTCGCAAATTTGCTTCCCGGGCTGTGGATGGTCCTTGTATGTTGCTTGGGGCTTGGTGAGTGTTCTCTGGGGTGGTTGCCTTCGTCTGGGCACTGGATACGGCCGTAGACGCTGATAGGTCCACCTTGTCATTCAAGCTCAGAAAACACATCTACAATCATTGTCGAAGCTCTACAAACCCATACAAACCCCTCCAAAGCTCTACAAAACCCTCTGAAGCTCTACGAACCTCTATGAACCTCTACAAAGTCACGAGAATGCTTCGAAATCCTTTGCAACACTTCAAAATTCTTCGTGACACCTCGAAATTATTTGTATGCCTTTGGCCACCATAATACAATTCCCCTGACCTTTGGACAGCTTAGGATATACACTTGGAGCATCATCGATGGGTTCCAAACCAGTTTTGAGCAATATCGCAGTGATATCAGCCTTTGAACAAGTCCAATATTTCCTTGACCGACTTCGAAAATCATCGAACATCGAAAATCATCGAACATCGAAAATCATCGAACATCGAAAATTGACATCGGACGCTATATCACTATCCAAATAATCATCGCACACATGCCAGACGTATTCCCTACCATTGTTGAACAATATCGCACCGATATTGGGCCACAAACAAAGTCTGAAGAAACTTTGAAAATCTTTGAAAAACATTGAACCTCGAAAAACATTGTTGGACACAGTATTTCCTATTCAAATGATCTTCGGACGCATGCTGGACACATGGGACACTATATCAAGTATATCAAACACATTTCGACCACATGTGCATGCATACAATCCACTTGAAGCAGTTTCTGATCTTTTATTCAATTTATAACAAGGACAGTCTGGTTTTAGCTATTCTTTCTTATTATTTCTTCATCATGTGTTATATTCACCCTTTCTAGGCTCGCTTTATTGTTCTGATATACTTATATTGTCTTTTGCCTCAAGTTTTCCACATGTTTGCCTCATGTTCTCTAGCCTTTTTAGATACTTTCTTTATTTTATATAAAAAGATGTACTAGATACAAAGAAAAAGAAGAAAGTCATCGTCTTCCTCCCAGATCACAGTGATTTGAGAGTACAGCTTAGTCTTATTCAGTCCAAAGTTTGGTGTTTTACGCTAAATTCCCTCAAAATTCCTCAAAATTCCTCACATTATGCTATTTTTGCTCTCGTTTCCCTCGATTCACCTTTTCTTCACTTCTACTACTCGTCTAGTCCCCCGATCTTGCGTCTGAACATATTTGCGCACTCGAAATTCCTCGAAACTTCTTCGAAAAATATTGCGACATCTCAAAAAGCATTGTGACATCTCAAAAATCATCGCAACTCCTCGCAACATCTCAAAACACATTCTTTTAGCTTCGAACTGCTTTGACAAGCAGTCATTTTATGGCTATTTGATGGTCGATCTGACAGGTGATGTCTAGAGGGCCTTACATCCTTCCTCTGACTCGTGTTATACCATCTGAAGCCTTTTTGTGGGTTTTGTTTGGGTTTCCGGGTTGAGCATCATCAATGCCATTTCCAATGTGGTTGTAGCAGGTGTTGTGGCCATTGGTGGCTGTGATGTGGCAGTGGGACAGTGGCAGGTTGAACACCATTGGCCAAGGTGAAACAAGGCAGAGGGGGGGCCGAAAAGAGAAAGGAGGGTAGAGGAGAGTCAGCATTGGCAAAATGAGACACAGGGGGGTCCTAAGACATGGGGTGAGGGGTGGGAAGAGGCAGCTGCCAGCAAAACAGAGTGGGGGTCATCAGAATGAGAGCCTGTAATGCTGAACAACACCAGAGGGGCATTGAACAAGGAGCAGGGGGAGGGGGGGTTGACTGGCATTTCAAAGGTTCAGTTAGGAATGGGTGGGTGAGCAGGTGTTCTGCATGGGAGTATTGATGTGTCATGAAGTATGTTTGGGCCAGCCAAAATGCATCGACCAGGTCGTGTGTCCAGCTGAGGATCTTGTCACCCCAGAACACAGCTCGCCAAAGCCTCATCCTGTTGACCATGCCCCATTCATATTCGTCCTCATCATCTGCATCATTATCTCACTCCTGAAACATGTCAGTTGTACCATTTGTCAGCGGGTGGTGACCTGTGCTCTTTTTGGCTCTGCGGTGAAGACGAGGAGCTGAGCAATTGGGGATAGTATCATTGTGGCTGGTGTTGGTGACAGTGAGGGTGATGCAGGGCACAGTGGTACAGGAAGTGGAAAGGTGATTGAGAGGGGCAAGAAACAAGAGGAGGGACTCAGTGTGAGATGCCAATGATGTCAATGACCTCACATGGCACTGAACAAGGTGAAGAAGTCACTATGAGAGGGTTGCAGTCAAGACATGACAGACGAGGTGGAAAACAACAAGTTAATAACATCAAACAATGCTATACAGTGCCAAATGAGTCAGGAAAGTGAAGGAGGCACCACAAGAGGGGCAGGGTTGAAGCAGTCCAGGGGATGGTGAAGGAAGGGAGCAGGGGGCAGGGACAAGAGATAAGGGGATCAAACAAGAGGGAGGGTGGTTAAATGCGAGTGAACGCACTCAGCTGCAAAATGTCAACCTGCTCAGTTTCACTAATTTGTACTTGGCTGGTCGTCTGTGTGGCCATTTCATGGGAAATCAACATGGTCTGGGTGTAGATTGTGTCAAGAGGGCTGTTTGATAGTCTGGTGCAGTTGTGACATGGAGTGACAGTGGGGACAGTGTGAATTTGCCTCTAAATAGCATTGAGAATAGACGAGGGAAGGGGGTTGTTGGACAATGAGGGGGTAGCGGGTGGTGAGGCCAGAGTGTGCAGGAAGGGTCAGGGAGTTGGCAAGGGAGAGCTATTGTTCTGTGTCCGGTGTGAAAAAAAAAATGACCGTTTTGGAAATTTCAGGGTCGGCGGGGTAACGAAAAGATGCACATTGTGAGAGAGTACTAGAGTGTGGATAGTAAGTTTGTAATAAAAAAAAAGTGGAAGGAAGCCAAAGCTTCCAACACTCAAGACTCAAGAGGATGAGAACTATAAGGAACTTAGTATAATTCAAAGGGGGAATCTAGAATACAGTACAAGTACTCGAGGTATAGACTATATACTACTGGAATAACATGTGATAATGAGTGCAGATGTAGATAAGGTTTGCTGATGTAAGAGACACTCTTACAGAAGAAGGACGGCTCACTTTGACTGGTTCAAGACTACAGGTGCTCAACAACATCGTGGTCAAAAATTGCTACCCATTACCTCTCATCTCTGAACTTGTAAACCAGCTCCATGGAGCCCAATACTTCACCAAGCTCAATGTCCATTGGGGCTATAATAATGTGAGGATAAAGGAGGGAGATGAGTGGAAGGCAGCCTTTTGTACCAACCATGGTCTGGTTGAACTGCTTGTCATGTTCTTTGGCCTTACTAATAGTCCTGCCACCTTTCAGACCATGATGAACAACATCTTCCACAACCTCATCCTCAAAGGCATTGTTTGTATCTATCTCGATGACATCCTCATCTTCACTCGCATGGTTGAAGAGCACCATCACATCACACACCCCTCCTCAGATGACTTCGATGGTACAAACTCTACCTTTGTCAGGACAAGTGTGAGTTTGAGAAGACCAAGATTGAGTACCTTGGCCTGATTATCTTGGAGGGTCAGGTGGAGATGGATCCTATCAAGGTGAACGGGGTCACGGCTTGGCCAATGCCCACAAACAAGAAAGAGGTGCAGTCTTTCCTGGGCTTCATCAATTTCTATTGGTGTTTTATCAAGGATTTCTCACATCATGCACAACCACTGTTTTGACTTGACAGGAAAGGGAGGTGGGATAATGCACAACAGGAGGCATTTGAAAAGCTTAAGGAGATGGTCACTTCTGCTCCCATTCTTACCTTTGCTGACGATTTGTGCCCCTTTCGTGTAGAAGCCAACAGTTCTGACTTTGTGATGGGCGCTGTGTTGTCTCAGCAGTCTCTGGAGGACCAGAAGTGGCATCCTGTTGTGTTCTACTCCAAAAGCCTTAGTGCTGTAGAGTGAAACTATGAGATCCATGACAAGGAGATGTTGGCGATAATGGATGCGCTTGAGGAGTGGTGACACTTCCTCGAGGGTGCCCAACACAAGGTGGAAATTTGGACAGATCACAAGAATCTTGAGTATGTTATGATGGCCAAGAAATTGAACCATTGTCAAGCTCATTGGTCCCTGTATCTATCCAGATTCAACTTCTCCTTGCACCACCATCTGGGTTGCAGCATGGGGAAGACCAATGCCCTCTCCCGACATGCAGACCATGGGGATGGCAGCAATGACAATCAAAACATTGTGTTGTTGCAGCCAGACCTGTTGACCATTCAGGCACTGGATGGCATCGCACCCAAGGGCGAGGAGCAGGACATCCTATGTGACATTTGTCGTGCAAACCATAGTGGTTTACATGAGGATGTTGTTGCCTGAGCTGTTAAAGAACTGAGGAAGGGATCCACCCTTTCCTTGTGTGCAGCAGAGTGGGCTGAAAAGGAGGACTTGCTGTATTTCAGGGATCACATCTATGTCCCCAATGACCCAGACCTTCACCAGCACATCATATCCCAACACCATGACTCACAGATTGCCAGTCATCCTGGATGCTGGAAGACCTTGGAGCTCACCTCACGGAATTATTGGTGGCCACAAATGTCATGACTCATTGGTCAGTATTGTCATATCTCCTGTAATATTTTGGTGAATTCTTGGATTTTCCCTGAATTTATAATACAGCTTTTTGAAATCAAAAAAGTTGCAAAAAGTCAGAACCTGACTGGACTTTGAAACACTAAGTATATGTGAAGACTGCAAAAATCAAATAATAATCTAAAAATAGAAAAGGTGGAGATAGGCAGATCAAGGCCACTGAATGACATCATATCAAGGGGTAGATGTTGGAAGGGGTGCTCTGCCTCTAAATATAAAACTGTCAACATGCACAAATGTGATAGAAAGGGTAATTAGTAATAAAATAAGGAAAAATCATAGAAAATAAAGAATAGAAGGAAATGAAGTGAGGAAAAATATAGGACGAATGTAAAACATAGGAGAAACACACAGGGCACCCCCCCGAGTCCCCCCTAGTCCCCTTACAGAAATACTATGGGGGCAATCTCCATGTGCAAACACAAATCTTTTTCCTGGAAAGCTTTCTCTTTGTATTGGTATGCCAGTTATGATTTATGTCAACTCTGCTACTGACCTTCCATGACTAAAGGGCAAGCTTTCCAAGGAAAAACAAGACCAGAGAATGTTGTTGAGCTTAGCTACAGTAGATCACACCAGGCATATTACACAGCTCTCTCAAGAAGCTCTACAGCAGCAGGCACATTGATGGAAGCCTATCCCTTGTTGGCGACAGGCTACACTAAAGATGAGGAGAAGGGAACTGAAGATATGACAACTCACTACTAATCACGCGATATTACAAGACAACGACATGGGATTAGGAGCTGTTAGGAAACCACCCCATTACCTAATAAACTTTCATTTTTATTTTATTATGTCGAATTATGCTACATGACGCCAAATGATGCTACATTTTGATAGTGTGAGAATTTTATTTCGCACACATCAAAATGTACGTGCATGTACGAGTGCATCGGTAACAACAATGTACAATATATGTAACATAGTATATAAACC
Source organism: Tricholoma matsutake (assembly GCA_026075535.2). Classification (NCBI taxonomy): domain Eukaryota; kingdom Fungi; phylum Basidiomycota; class Agaricomycetes; order Agaricales; family Tricholomataceae; genus Tricholoma; species Tricholoma matsutake. The sequence goes on along the minus strand of AP026543.1, from coordinate 4,752,286 downwards.
CTAAATATATGCCTAGGGGACCCCAGTTGTGTTCTCTTAGGTATTCCACCTACGTTTTCGGTGTGAAAGGCCTATCTCAACAAACTCACCTATTAATAACCCCTCACATCAAAACCATCAATTCCCCCATCACAAGCACGGATCCCGCCCCCTTCTTGTAGAGAGAACCCACACGGTCTTAGCTAGCAGATAGTGGGTGTCACCCTAACAGGAGCAAGGTAATACAAAAGCAGAGTAAAATTTGAAGCGAGTAAAGGACAAAGGGAAGAATGGTTCATCTACTATATACGATAGTATATATATCCAAAGAAAGTCTGCATGCAAATAAGTGTCAATGATTATGTAAGTAAGTCTCCAGGCTTACAATTGTTGAGTGGAAGCATGGACATGGTTGTTGTATCCAAACTCAGCCAAGGGGAGAAGGTTGTCCCAATTGTCCTGGCACTCATTGACAAAGATGTGGATGTACTGCTCCAGTTCCTGGTTGACTCACTCAGTCTGGCCATCAGTTTGTGGGTGATAGGCAGTTGAAGCAAGGGGTTTGATCCCCAGAAGTCAGTACAGCTTGCGAGTGAACTCTGCCATGAACTAAGGGCCACAGTCAGAGAGGAAGGCGCCAGGAAGTCCATGTGATTTCCACACATGGTGGAGATAGAGTCAGGGGCACCCAGGGTGCTGACAGTGGTGTAAGTGGGAATGAAGTGAGAGCATTTTCCCACTGAATCAACTGTGCACATCACTGCATCAAACCCATTCAACTCTGGCAACTCCACCATCTAGTGTTTGAAAGTCCAGTCCAGTCCAGTTTTTTTTGCCAAATTGGGACAAACTGCAACTGCAACCGGTAAGGCAGGACCCTGAAAAACTGGACTGAACCACAAAAAACTGGTCCAAAACAGTTCAAACCAGTTTGAACTGACTAAAACTGATCTTTTTGCTCATAAGACCAGTTGTAAACTATAATAGAGAGTCTATATTAGTCAAATGTAAAGGTCTCATCATGATAACAATGCTCTACCTGTCAAAAAACACAACTGTGAGATGTTGTATAAGTTAGGTTTGGCATTAGGATATCATTTTGGCCATAGCACATGCAATTCTGGACCGTTTCTCCTAAACATTTGATCAGAAGATGCATATTTATGTGGTGCATCCTGTGGCAGTTAGAACCAGTTAGAACCGGTTTTATTGGTCCAGTTCAGTGCAGTTTTTCCATCCAGAGATGGATGAACTGCAACTGAAGGTCTGGTCCTTTTTGGTTCAGTCCGGTTCAGTTTCTGGTCTTTTTGCAGTTCAATGAACTGGACTTGCAAACAATAGGGGGGTCCTCTTTGGGATGGAAAGATTTCAGCCACCTACTGTCAAGATAATCATGAAATTTAGGAGTGGATAGAGAATAAAAAATAATGGGGGGTCCTCCTTCAGAAAAAAGAAATCTGTCCAACCATTGTTAAGATATATCAAAAATCAAAAAAAAATGGACTTCAAAACACTAGATGTACCTGCTCTTCCCATCTCTCCCTCTGCCCCACACCCCAAAATTAAATCATGGGAGTGCAAACTACCACGCAAATTTATTGTTGCATCCACTCCTTCTACACATTCCTTGAACCTAGCAATCAAACTGCAGACTACTGACACTGGACAGATACTCAGCGTCTCTGTGCTCCTGGACTCTGGTGCAACTGGTCTCTTCATCAATGCCCATCTCGCACAACAACATCGCCTGAATACTGGCTCACTCTCGTGTCTGATGCCTGTTTATAATGTGGATGGGTCCCCAAACAAAGCTGGTGCCATCTGAGAGGTTGTAGACCTGGTCCTCTGTTACAAAGATCATAGTGAGCATGCCCTTTTTGCTGTCACCCAATTAGGAGAACAGAAGGTGATTTTGGGCTGGCAAAAATGAGTGATTACTTAAGGTGGGGAAGTCTGGAACAGTGTGTAGGGAGTCGTTTGAGCTCTGGGAGGCATTGCCTACTCCATACCTGCCTATTTTGGCAGTGCATTCACAATTCTGAGCCTTAGGAGAGAGTTTTCTACTATAAGGGCAACCTTAGAGGCCACTTAATTAGTGGACTAGCAAAGGGAAATCTGATGTTAAAATTATGGTACATACTACAGGGAGTGGAGGTGCACCTATCAAAGGGAAATCCAAAGAGAAAACTCTAGGGACCCCTTTGCCAATGCCCAGTATATGTGAAGATTGCAAAAGTCAAATAATAGCCTAAAAATAGAAAAGTCAGAGATAGGCAGATCAAGGCCACCGAATGACATCACGCCAAGGGGTAGATGTCGGAAAGGGTACTCCACCTCTAAATATAAAACTGTCAACATGCACAAATGTGATAGAAAGGAAAATTAGTAATAAAATAAGGAAAAATCATAGAAAATGAAGAATAGAAGGAAATGAAGTGAGGAAAAATATAGGACAAACATAAAAAATAGGAGAAACACATGGGGCACCCCCTAGTCCCCTTACAGTGAATGCATCAGGCAAGAAGACAGGACAGGCACACCTAGCCACCTGGATTGCTGAAATCCAAAGATCACTGAGGAATGTACTCATGACACCAAACATTACCTAGAGGCTAGCAAGGACTTCCAGCATGCCCCCAAGCATCAGGCCCTGGGCAACAACATCTGAACTGTAAATGCTGTACCCATCAGTAGACTTCAGAACTCCATAAATATGGGGTCCACACTTCAAACAAAGCTGCCCCACCTAATGGACAACAAATGATCTCTGCTCCACAAACACCAGGGTTGCATGACATGCCGATGTGGGTACCAAAATCATCAAGCCTCTGACTGTCCTTTCAATTTCCCCAACCCCCAAAACTACAAAGAATTGACTGAAGACATGTTGCTTAATCACAAATGGAGAGGTGTGGGAAATAGTAAGCCTATCACTGTAGTCAATTTGGGCAGTGTTAAGACTATTGGTCTCGACTCAGTCTTTGGGTCGTGTATTGCAGTTGGAGGCTTTCCAACTATATTGGTATCACACTAGGAGACTTTCCTAGTGTATCAGGCTTCCTGCCTTTGCTTGGGTAATTCCTCAAGTGGTCATGGCTATCCATACTCAGAGGCTTTCTGAGTAGACCATTCATTCATGTATCACAGTTGGAGGCTTTCCAACTGTCAAGTTTGAGTTTATCACACCTAGGGGTTTCCTAGGCTGTCAAGTGTTTGGATTGAGTCTAAGACCATTGTTTGAATTAGGTCAAGCTAAGAAATACAGGCAGTATTACTGTAGCTTATATACAGTTTCAGAGATGTCTATCGTCCAATTGGAATGCGAGATCCTTGTCAAGTAATAATAGAAAGAACAATAGAACAACAAGCCTCATGCCTAGCATGAGGTGTCTGATGTCATGGAGTGCTGTGGTGCAGCATGTCGGTCGACAGCAGTGAGATTAGGGAGTGGGTCTCCATCAGAGCGAGTTGTTTCGGGTCAGAAAGGAAAAATGAAATATCCGGCCTTGCCGGCATACGTCTGATCATCCTGGGTTACGATAATGAAAATCGTAACATCACCCTCTCTCCATCTTCAAAGTCACTGACTTCGATCAAAATCTTCTCTTCTCCTCTAATCAGGAGGTGGGGTGGGGTCGTGGGGTGCAATGGAGGAATAAATCATGTCTGAACTCGGACCATGATTGGGTTCTTCTCATTCGTGCTGCCTTGGGCAGTGGCGTCAATGAGTCAGTGGTGTCATTAGAAAGGGGGTTCTCCATAGGGCATTGTAAAATGGAGAATTCAATGTCTGTAATCGGGGGTTCTGGTCTTGGTCAAAAGATTGCGTAAAGACAGAATGCAAAGGTAAGGGCTGTCGCAATAGCCAGGATTGTGCCAACGATGATGGTGAGAATCTCTATTCCAGTGAGCATAGTTTGTCTTTTTCTTTTCTAGAGGTGGTTTCTCTGTAGTCAGTTTGGTGGGTGTTTTGGTCTCGGTTTCTTTGTACAGGGAGAGAAGTGCCGTGTGGGGTTTCTACAGCTGTCATTGCTGTTTATATGCCCCTAGGATTGTCTTGGCATGCTTCAGGTTTCTCTCGGGCTCCCATGAGTCTTCTGAGGTCAGGTATCCGACCCACTTCACTAGGAGGTGCATGGTCTTTCCTTTCTTCTTGTGTCCAATGATCGCTTCCACCTCATACTCTGATTCACCTTCTATCAGGTCGGGTGGTGGTTCTGGGAAGTTTGGTCCATGTGTCTCAGTTTCTTTGTATGGGGAAAGAAGTGCCGCATGGAATACAGGGTGTATTTTCCACTGTTCTGGCAACTTCAGTCGGTAGGAGAGTGGGCTCAGGACCTTCTTGATAGTGAACAGTCCTTCTCTCTTTGGTGCGAGCTTCCTCATTGCATGTGTCGTCTTGAGGTTCTTTGCTTCTAGCCACACTCTGTCTCCTTCTTTGAACAGGGTGAAGTGCCTTGTTGTTCTTTCTGCCATCATCTGTCTGGCTAACTTGTGAGTTGCCTTCGCTTCATCTTGGGCCCATTGCAGTGCAACTATTCACTTTTTTATGGCCAGTATGTTTGTTTTCAGGTAGGGGAGTGGGATTGCCTTGGGCTCATAGCCCATCATGAGGTAGAATGGGGAGTTCTTCTGTATGGAGTGCATCCTCTGGTTGTGTGTGAACTCCGCAGTCGGGAGGAGGTGCTTCCAATTCTCCTGGTTGTTTGAGCAGAAGATCCATAGGTATACTTCCACTTCCTGGTTCACCTGTTATGTCTCCCCCTCGGTCTGGCGGTGGTATGCTGTGCTCATTGCCAGCTTGATTCCGAGCAGTCTTCCTAGCTCCTGGAACAGCTGTGAGGTGAATCTGGGATCTCTGTTGGAGATGATCTTGTCTGGGAGGCCAAATCGTTTGTAGACATTGTCTAGATAGAGGGTGGCTGCTCCCAATGCATCTATAGTTTTCCTGCAAGGGATAAAAATTACCCCCTTTGTAAGCCCATGGTCTACCACGACCATGAGTGCATCATAACCATTGGACTCTGGTAGGTTGGTTATGAAATCTGTTGTCACCATCGCAAATGGTCTCATTGCTTCAGATTTGATTGGCTGTAGTGGGGGGGTCGTCGGGTGCATGTTGACCTTTATCTGCTGGCATATTGCGCATCCAGCAATGTAGTTCTTGATGTACCCGGCCACCAGTAGTCTCTCCTGATCATTTCAGTTGTCTGCCATTGTCCCGGTGATGATGCTCAACCCGGAAACTCAACCAAAACCAACTAAACAGGTCTTAGGAGATATAACACGAGTCAGAGAAAGGTTACAAGGTGGTACTGAATATCACTGCATTATCCAAAGGCCAGTAAATGTACTGTACAATGTTGTGAAGCCATATTAGACTGTGCGAGGTTCCACGAAGCTGTCCAAAGTAAAACAATACAAGAGAGTTTAGCCGCAGTGTGGGGAAGTTCGAGAATCTCCAAAATGGTTTCATGAGTTTGGGAGATGGTGACAATAGTTGAAAGCGAGGTAAGAGACAATGACATGACAGATAGGCAATGTGACGAGAGTTTTGAGAGTCGATGTGGCGAAACGATGTAGTTCACAGAATACTTTGAGTGAGTTCAGGTGAAGACTGAGCTAAAACTCAAGAGTTAAACCCTTAAGTCAGACAATAGGCAATGTGAGAAGACAATTTTCTGGCTCTATCAACAGTAAATACACCAAACTATATATGTTTTAGAGAGATAGTACTAATAAGGTAAAAGGCCATGAGGCAAAACATGTGGTAAATGTGAGGCAGTGAACAAGGTGTTGAAATCACAAAGTAAATGAGAAAATGATAAGAAAAAACATGCCATATACATGATATATCATATCTCCTTGTCTTGTGGTTCCAATAAATCATGAATATGTCGAAAAGCACCTCGATGCACGCTAAATTGCTAGCCATTGTGTTTCTTCGTGTTTGTGGTGGCGGGAATGTGATGCATTAGTGTGAGTAATGGTGGGAGCATGTGTTCGAGGTTCGGTACAATAGGAATATGGCGGCCAAAGTCGTTCGAAATGATTCAAAGTCTTTCAAAATGTTTCAAAGTGTCGTTTGGTTGTTTTGTGCATTCGTGGAAGGAAGCTGGAGCTTCCAACACTCGAGACTCAGAGGAACAGAAACATGTTAGGAACTTAGTATATTTCAGGGGAGGAAACTAAGCTATGGTACAAGTATTCAAAGTATAGACTATATACTACTAGAATAACATGTGATAAACTGGGTTGCATGTGATATTGTTGTGATGGTGTAAGAGGAACTCTTACACTCTCTCATACTCCAAAAAAAATGACTGGGGGGGGGCTTGAACCAACAAGTCACAGGCACACTTTACACATTGGTGAAAACATTGAGTTGCCTGGTAGTGGACTGATGATGACAGTGGGTGATGATGGTGGGTATCGAGGACAGGGGGCATTGATGAGGACAGTGGGCATTGACGAGGACAGTGGGTGTTGATGAGGATGGGTATTGACAAGGATGGGGTGACAGTGTGTTGGTGACGTGGTACTGGGGACAGGGACAGTGACATGGTGGGGGTGGCAAAACAGTGCGTTTACAGGACACCTGGGGTGAGCCGGGGTGTATGGATAGAAATGTGGGCATAGACGGTGAGCAGGGGGTGTTGTCAGGCATTCATGGCATTGTTGGTGATGCGGCAGGGGTGTAGAATGCAGGTGGCAGCGAAATGGCTCGTTTTGGGGTTTCAGGGGTGAGCTAGGGCTTTGGGATGCATTTTGGGGGCGTTTTGCTGGTTCTGGCTGTGTACATCGTTGTTCTGGAGCTGCCAATGGTGGTCCAGAGTTGGGCAGAGCAGGGGATTCGGTCATCATCGACGAACAAATCAATGATGATGTGGTGGTCATGCTGGGTGTTTTGGAGTGTTCAACAAGGGTCAAGGGGGTGAGATGGGGGCAACAGGGTGATGTGGAGGTGTTCTGGGCTTTCATTTCAAGTCCTGGGGTGAGCAGGGTCATTCCTTTGAGTAAACGACATATGAGTCAAGGGATTGCAGGGGATGATGGAGGGGCGCAAGATGAACAGGGTGGGTTAGGGAAGGTAAACAACTTTGAACGACACCACATGGCGCCAAATGAGTCAGGGTTGCTGCATGGGTCAAGGGCAAGGTGCCAGAAGAATGGCCTGGGCTAGGAGAATAGGATGTCATCAACAGACATGTCAATGAAGACGTAGTAGTAACATGGGGCAGGTCGAGGAGCAGAACAGGGGTCTGTGGAGCCTGCTGGAGTGTTGGCAAATGCGCTGGTATTGAGTGCCATCGTTTATGGAGGGTTCTGGTGCCTACAAAGGTGGAGGGGGCAGGGAAGATGGAGTTGTCGTGTGTGACGTGGTAGTTGCGTTGCTCAGCTCCAGGTGTTTGACAGGAGTGAAGGGGACGAGTTGGTGGGAACAGACATCATTGGGGATCCTGGAGCCGGCAGAGCCATTCTGATGAACATGTTCACACATAGTCGCAGATCTCTGTCTGAAGGGAAACGGACGGCTGTGGAACATCTGTTACCACTCAGGTAGCTGTCTCTGAGGTGGCAGCAGCCGTCTAGACACTAGACGTGGCATGCTTGTCATTTCAGCAGTGGTTGCAACAGGGGTTGCTGCCATTGTTTGCAGTGACATGTCAGTGGCACAGGGAGGTCCAGGGTGCAAGTCGACGATGAGCTGCCAGTGCATTGGGCAAAACAGTGTGTGGGACAAGCACAGGGGGCGACTAGGAACAAGCAGGGGTGTGGGGGGAGAGATGGGGATGTAGGCAGTGAGTGGGGTGTGTAGAAGGTCACATTGGCGAAAAACAGGTGTCGGGTGCGAGGGGAAGGTGTTGACAGTGGAAAACGAGGGTTGGGATGTGTGGGAAGGCTGTGTTGGTGAACAACAGGTGTTGGAGTCAAACTGGGTGGTACAGAGCTTAGCAACAGGAGGTAGGGGGCATGAAACAACAGCAGTGGGGGTTCAGATGCACTGATAGTTGTGAAAGATACAGGAGGTGGTGAAACAGGTCATTTACAGGGGGTCTGAGCCGAGCTGGGGTGCATAGGCAGCGAACGAGGCATGGGTGATGAACAGGGTGGTTCCTGGGTGAGACGACATCGTTAGTGAAGGGCAGGGGTGTGGGACATGGGTGTTCTGGTGTGAGCTGGGGGGTTGGGATGGGGTGTGGGGATGTTTCGGAGGGTTTACATCTGTGCATCGTCATTTTCCAGCTGTGGCCCATGGTCCAGAGTGGGGCAGAGCAGGACATTTGGCCATTGTCGACGATGTTCACTGGTGTCCCAAGGAGGATGCAGCAGCAACATCCTGTAGTGAGTATGGCCCGGAAGTCGAGCTGTGATGCTTGGGATTGTAGAGAAGCGGAGATGGCAGAGGTGGAAGCCTGGAGTTTCTGGAGCTCCATGAGCATGGTGTCAGAAAGGCTATGTATGCGTGTCGAAGCTGATGTGATGGATGAAGAAGCTACTTGAGTGATGGACTGAGCAGTTTCCATTGCGCATTGGATGATGATGAACTAAGCTTGAAGTTGTTTGACCTGATCGATGATCGATCATTTGAATACTCAAAGATGCTTTTGGAGAGAGCGAAAGCATGCGTAGCCGGTGTCCATGTCATTAGCATAGACATAGGCAATGGGGGGAAAATGAAGAGAGTCTGAGAAGGTGTGGAATCAAAAGAGGAATCCTGAATAATGGCATTTGCACTTGAACAGTGCAGGAGTGACATGGCAGTGGCAGTGAGCGGCTCAGGGCGTGTAGCAGGTGGTCTGGGGGTTGCCGTTCATTGTTCTGGGGGCTGCGGAAGCATTTGGGGGGATGTGATCATTCGCAAGGTGCTGGGTGCAGTTCAGGAGCTGGGAGAAAAGTCGTCATCATCATTGTCAACGACGTTGATGTGGCTGATGGAGGCTGTGTGGTTTTGATATGCCATTGGCAGAAGGACATTTCTTGGGATAGATGAGGGAGTTGCGGGAGTGTCTGATTGCAGCGATGGAAACGTCTTTCATTTCAGGAAGAATGGAGTCAGATGAAAGTATGATCGATCTCAGTCAGAGGCAGACAAACTGCAAAACATACAATGGCAGGGATGAGGAAGGTGAATTTGAGGGTGTCAGTGGGTGCTCAAGAAAGAGACTGTGAAATTTGGCCGTTGTCGATGCACACGTTGTGACAACATGGCATGCCCGGTGACACATGCAGTGTCATTCTGGACTCGTGATGGATAACAGGGGCACAGGGGCCAACCAGGGGGAAACTAGGCCATCTTGGAGGGGTTTGGGGTGAGCTGCGAGAGTGCTGTGGGTGGTATAGGTCGTCGACGATGGTGTGGTGGTGAGTCTCCTGTATGGGGGATGTTTCCTGGGTGCGAGATGTGGACCTAGGCGCCGTTTCCAGGGTAGTTGTCATTGCTGGTGGTGACGTGGCCATGGACTGGGGTCATCCTAGATGTGGGGCTGGGGAGTGCACTGGGGAGATGAACAGGGAGCAAGGGGTGTAGATGGGAGTTTGGGGTGAGCAGGCTGAAATTGGGAATAGTATTGTTGTGGTGTGGGCTAGGAGAAGAAACCAGTGTTGAACGACGCCAAGTGACGCTGAATGAGTCGAGGGGGAAAATCCAGAGTTGATGGGAGAGGCGCCGAGAATCAGTCAAGGGGAGGGGGAGAGCAAGCGAGTAGTCGGTATAGTCCAGTGTTGTCAAGGTCCATTGTTGGTGAGAAAAATTCAGTTGTTTTTGGTAGTCTCAGGGCCAGTTTGACTTTGGAAAAAGAACACATTGTGGGAGATTAGAGAGTGTGGATAGTAAGTTCATAACAAAAAAAAAGTGGAAGGAAGCCGGAGCTTCCAACACTTGAGACTCAGAGGAACAGAAACATGTTAGGAACTTAGTATATTTCGGGGGAGGAAACTAAGCTATGGTACAAGTATTCAAAGTATAGACTATATACTACTAGAATAACATGTGATAAACTGGGTTGCATGTGATATTGTTGTGATGATGTAAGAGGAACTCTTACAATTCGTAGGCATTCATAAGGATTTGCAAAATCATAGAACTTTAGGAAGGAGGTGTCCAAGTGTGATATCTTGATTTCAGAGCTCTGCTGCCATAGTGGACCTATCATCCTCCCCCTTACTGAAATCCTGACTGTCCCAGTCAGCCGATCAGAGTCACATGCCAAATCCATGATCATGTTGAAAAACCTATAAAGGTAACTGAAAAACCTCACTCTTTTTCTTCCATCTTCGAGTTGAACTCGTCTCTTACATCCTCTGATCATGTTGCTTCTCCTCAAATTCGAACACGAGATCCTCAAACACACAAAGTCCATGCCCAAAGTTGGTAAGGCAGAAGATATCAATTTCAAAGTTTGGGGGTGCGATTTTTGTGAGAAAATGGTGAGTGTCAACGCGTTTTCTGATATGGTTTTAGATGTTAACGACTTTTTGTAGTACGAATATGACAATCTTGTGGATGATGTCAAGGAATTCCATTTGCAGGCTATTCAAAAGGTCGTGGATGAGGTATTTGATTTGTATGCTCCTCTGGCATGTCAGGAGTGGCTTTCTTGGGGCACCGAGGTCCTATTCCAGGACCTAGCAGACAAAGTTGAACGAGAGGAGCAAGAGGCCAGGGCTGCTCAGGCAAAGTCTGAAGCAGAAGCAGCAGAGGCGAAGGCACTGGAAGAAGCTGCAGAGGCAGAGGCAGAAGTGTTTTGGTGTGAGGCAGCAGCAGTGAAAGCTGCCAAGCTTGACGAATGACAGAAAGCTCTCGAATCTACTTGAGCTATTCTCCTTGCCGAGGTTTGGGTGAAGATGATTTCGAAGGATGATCTGAAGCAGCAGAATTCAGCTTTGCAGGCAGAAAGTGAGGTGATTCGGGTAGCGGAAGTTGGAGAGGAAGATCAGGAGGTGGACAAAGACCCAGTCATTATCCTGGGCAACCAAAAGCAGCAGGTGATGGAGGAGGACCTTGACAAAGACAACGATGATGGCAAACAAGGAATCACCGCTAAATGAGCAAGATTCAAGGAAGGGGGGCTTCTCGAGTTCCAAGGACCAGTAAGTTGTACAAACTGTTTCGCGAGGATTTCAAAACTAACTAAATGGCTGTAGTGTGATCAATGCTCTGGCTTCAAGAGTCGGCCCATGTGTGTCGTAGACAAAGGAGCAGCAAAGTGCTGCAAATGCATGCAAGAGGCACAAGGGTGCTATTGGGAGGGTGTTTCGAGGTGGGGGGTTCGTAAGGTGAAGGGAAAGAAGGCTGTAGGGAGTCGTGGGGGAAAGGTTTCGGAGCATCCGAAACCAGGTAAGCCACCGATCCATGTTTTTCGAAGGCTTCACTAATATTTCGTAATGTATAGTACCTCAAATTTGAGTCGTTGGGCCTTCGTTAGCACCGGGGGCAGGGCCTTCAAGGTCACAGGGTCGAACGAAGTCAGACAGGAAAGGGAAGGGGTGGGAAATCCAGGATGGTGACAAGGGCATTTTGGGCGTAGAGCAGCACCGACAATTAATTTTGGAGGAGATGGCAAAGAAAAAGATGCAGCATCGTATGCTGGATCAGGAGATAGCAGCACTGGGTAAAATGTTGGACGAAGAAGAGTGAAATTTCATTTTTTTTTTTGTTTTTGCTATTTTCATATAATAAATTTGTGCTTTGTCGAACCGGAAACAGAAGATATAAGAAATAAGTAGAGTAAAAGAAATATCCGAACATTTTTCGAGATGAAATTTGTTGCTGAATAGTGTTTAAAAGTCCGGTCCGGTCCGGTTTTTTTGACCACAACAGGGGCAACCATGGACCGGACCGGTTGCTTACATGCTCAAAATCAAGGCAACCGAAGACCGGACTGGGGTAAACCGGTTCTACTCGGTTGCCTCACGGTTGCCAAACCGGTTTAAAACTGGTCCATACATAGACTGGTCCTGACCAGTTCACAACCGGTCAGGACCGACTATTTGTACACTAATATACATGTCTCGAAGTAACATATTTCAATAACTAGTAGTAGTAATAGAAGTAAACACTACTGACAAAATCATAAATGAATGGCTAGACCATGTGGCTAGTGCTTTGGGGTGTGTGTATATATCATATATATAGTGTCTATTCAAAGTTTACAAAAGGATCGGTTGAGCCATTATTGAATTACAGTACTATGGAGTTCTGAGAGGAATGAGGAGGAAGGGTTGATTACCATGAATGAATGACTGCACCGTTCGACTAGCGCTTTGGGGAGAGCATATATATACTATATGTTGTGTATAATCCAAGTTTACGAAATGATCGGTTGAGCCGTTATTGAAGTACAGTACTATGGAGTTCTGAGAGGAATGAGGAGGAAGGGTTGCTTACCATAAATGAATGACTTCACCGTTCAACTAGCTATTTGGGGAGAATATATATATACTATATATTGTGTCTAATCCAAGTTTATGAAAGGATCGGTTGAGCCGTTATTGAATTACAGTACTATGTAGTTCTGAGAGGAATGAGGAGGAAGGGTTGCTTACCATAGATGTATTACTGCACCGTTTGACTAGCGCTTTAGGGAGAACATATATATACTATATGTTGTGTATAATCCAAGTTTACGAGAGAATCGGGTGAGCCGTTATTTAATTACAGTGCTACGGAGTTTTGAGAGGAATGAGGAGGAAGGGTGTTTACCATGAATGAACCACTGCACCATTCAACTAGTGCATTTGGGTGGATGTAGATATACTCTATACAGTGTGGAATCCTGGTTTATGGACATAGCTGTTAAGGCATTACAATCCTACAATAACTTATTTGGTCACTCAGTGCCAGCACTCAGATTACTTGTATCAAATATAATCTATTGATCACTTACCTTAGCAGCACATCAAATTATGATCAAAGACCAGTTGCAACTGGTTGCAACCAGTCTTTACCCGGTCCATAATTATTTGAAAAACTACACAACCGGCAACCGGACCAGTCCACAACCACTGCTGCAGAACCTGTGAGACAGACCGGACCGCAGTTGGGTCCGGTTCGGTTGCCAGTTTTTTTTCGGTCCATGCAACTGGACTTTCAAACACTATTGCTGAAACTTGTCATCGTAGGTGTTCTGAGTGCATTTGTAAGAGGAAATGAAAGGAAACAACATTACGAAGTAAGGGAAAGGCTCAGTAAATCATCATGGCCAAAAAACCCTTTTGGAGCTTGCGTGACCATGCTATAATGCAATATCGCGACTTGTATGATACACTAAGAGAAATCGAAATCATAGGTAAGTAATTGCAAAACATAGAAAGAGAATAGTTAATCGTCTTCGAGGTGTGGAATGTCATCAGGAATATCTTCATCGACGTCCAAAGTTTGTCGAAGTGCTTCGAGATGTGCTGAGTTGATGTCGAGGAAGTTTGGAGGGAGTGGAATGGATTTTCATGCTAAGTAGGGGAGTAGAGGAAAGGCAGCAACCGGGCAATGTAGTACTGAACTGTCGAGTTTGCAAAGGATGTAGGCTCCTCCATAGTTTCGATCAATGACAATGAGGGGACCTATGTATCGAGGTCGTATTTTGCAGTTGAGTGACTTTTCGATCTGTGTATTGCAAAGTAGGACTAAATCGCCTGTTGCGAAGTTGTAGTCTTTGACAGTCCTCTGGTGGACTTGTTTGAATCTTTTTGCGGCTTCAAGACAGGCCGACAAAACCTTCAAATAAAGGTTTTTGAGGTCGATCAATCGCTTTTGTAAGGCGATAGCTCTTTGTGCCATAAGGTCGGTTGTTGAAAGTATTGAATTCGGAGGGGGCTGCAAATATGTAGCTTCAGAGATGTCGAGTGGAATGAGGGGGTGGGATCCTGTTACTGTGAAGTAGGGCAAACAACCCATGCATTTGCAAACTGTTACGTGTTCTGCCCAAAAGACAGAGTGTGCTCCATCTGACCACTTGCTCTGGTCTCCGTCAACTGCTTTAAATAACAATTGTCGAATGTCAAAGTGTGCTCTTTCTACGATCCCATTTGCATGAGAATTGTAACCACTGATTTGGATGTGATTGATATGGTATTGTTTTGCGAGATACTCCATTGCTGCAATAAATGCTGATCCATTATCACTCACGATTTCATAAAGAGACCCCCATCGACAAATGATGTCTTCGAAGATCCAATCTCCTAATGTCATGGTGTTTTTGTGTCAAAGCTTTCGCCATTCTGGATAGGCTGTTAGCGAACATCGCCCTTGAACGATGTATTTGAATCCGTTCGATGGGGGCATTTGCATCATGTCAATGTAGACTTTGCCAAAAAGTGGTGCTGGTGTTGCCACTGTGGGTGGAATAAGCAGATTTCGGGTCTGTTGAAGTTGGCATAGGTGGCAAGAACGAATGTACCATGCGATGTCAGCTTTCATATTGGGCCACCAAAATCAGAGTGTGACAAGGGTTTTTGTAGCGAATACCATCTTGTGACCAATGTCATTGTGAGTGGCTCAAACAATGTCGAGGCAGTGTTCAGAAATAGCGATGATCTTGTGGGCTCCTTGTGAATCTTTTTGCCAAAGTTTTCCAGAATCTATGAAGAACTCAGTACAATATTGCACGAAGGTGCTGTAGTCTGCTTCGGAGAGGTCTGGTGGCCATTGTAAATCTTCGAGCCATTTTCAAACATGAAGAAGTCGTTCGTCATCTCTTTTGGCATTTTCGGAACGAGGGACATCTTCGTAAGTGATGTCTTCCCCCTTACCAATATGTGAAGGTAGGGTGAATGTTGATTGGAGTGAATGCGATGAGAATGGGCGAGTCGTGAGTGGGTTGATTTGATGAATAAAACCATGCAGTTGGTCGATCCAATCTTTGAAGGATCCATCATTTGGTTGTGTGTCATCTCCATTCTGTAGAGGACATTGCGAAAGTCCATCTGGGCTGTGATGTGTTCCAGCGACATGTACAAGCATAAAATGGAAGGTAAGGATGGATACAATCCATCAATTAATGCTTGCACTTGGTGTGATGTTGGGATTTGCTAGCATACCTTTAATGTATCTGGCATCGACTTTGACAATGAGATTTCGTATGCCGATAACGTACAGTTGAAGTGCGCCAAGGGCGCGATAGAGGCCGTAGAGCTCTAGTTTGGGTTGCAAAAAGTGAGATTCATGGGCATTGAGCATGATAGATCCGAAACAACTGTAATAGCATTTACGAAGATTTTCGGGGTTGCACTGAGCCAAGAAAAATCCAACTGCAATGTGCAAAGTGCCGACCGAGAGGATGATGGGTGCGTTTGAGGTGTAGTCAATCGCACGAATTGTGGGAGAAGTGATGAGAGTGAGTTTGAGATCTTCTTGTGCTGCTATTTGTGTTGTACCAAATTTGAATGGAACATCCTTATGTGTGAGGTTGATAAGAGCCGCTGCTCGTTTAGCAAAATTCTGTACGAAAATATGACAAACCCCTATGGTTCCTAAGAAGGCTTTTACTTCAGTGAGACTTTGACAAGGTCCCCATTTGCTGATTACATCGATTTGAGTTGGGTCAGCCATATGACCTTTGATGTTGCAACAATGTCCTAAGACAGTAATTTCGGGGATGCAAAGAAATAGCTTGGGTCCTGAAAAAGTCCCTCCACAATATTTCATACATTGGACTACTCAGTTGAGATTTTCGAAGTGTTCCCAAATGAAATGATGAATTCCTGGGTTCTGCGAAATAGTTTCGTAACCTCCTCCCAGGAGTGAGTAGCATGATTTTGAACCTTTAATGGGTGCATCATCAATGTAGGGGATTGTGACATGGGGAATCTCGGGTTGTAGGATAAACGAAACATTGTTGTCCATGATGGGCATGGAGTTGGTCCAACCCATGGGTAAAGTGACAATGCGAAGTGTTCCAAAAGGCATTTGAAATGTAGTCAGGTCTTGAGATGATTCAGCTACTTTTCATTTGTCGAAGGCAACGTAGAGGTCTAGCATTCCTCCACAAGTGCATCCTCCGAACTGTTCAGCCAGATGTTCAGGGATTGGAATGACTGTATAGTGACTTTGTTGAGTTGTTCAAGACCATGGACTGAGCGAAGCGCTTTGCCGTCTTTCTTCGTGACACAAAACCAACGCGACCTATAAGACGAGTTTGATGGTTTGTAAATGCCTGCTTCTATTTTCTTCTTGAGCATGGTGCAAACCTCTTCGTAAATCCCTGGTGGGATAGGAATGTTTTGTTTGATCCATGGGGTGTGTGGAATAACTGGGAATTCAATTGGAGGGAAGAAGTCGGGGCGAAAACTTCCTTGTTCTTGTTTGGTCCATGCGAAACTGGTTTCGTGATTTCGAATAAAATTGTGCATGGGTTTTCTCTCCTCCGACCAAAGGAAATCACCAGGATGATTATTATTGATAATTGTTTTTTGTTCGAGGTTGTATCGGGAAGATGGCGAAAATGTTGGAGGTTTAGGATTAAGTTTCAGCATTTCTTTGAGAGGGTTCCCTGTGATCATGCGAGTAATGCAAAATCGATCAGGCAGGTTGGTGATGACTGGTCATACTTTCAATGTGACAGGCTTGTACTTCTTTTTAGTGGCTGCAAAGGCAGGATATAGAGAGTTGGAGGATAGATAGGATGTGGAATATCTGGATGAATCTGGCATAGAGGGGGCCATCAAGGCCGATAAAAACATAGCATACTGTTCACTAGCTGTCAAATAGAGATGGGCGATAATATCCAAAGTAGTAGTGGCATTCGAAGAAGGCGAGGATTCAAAGTCAAGAATGTTTGCAGTGCATTCAATAAATATAGAAGAGTTTAAATGGTCAAAAGAAATGATGAATGCGCACTGTTTAGTCTCTGAAATATTATCCTCTAGTAACGAAAATCCTTGCAAACTACTTTTCAGCATTTCGTGGCTCTAGGAAAGGTCGGGATAGTAGATGATCTTGTCAAGTTGGGATTGTAGGTAGTAATTGTCTGAGATTTTGTTGCTCCAGTTTTTGATGGCACTTTTGGTGACTACGTCAAAGGGTCGACCAAGCAGGACGTCATAGGCAGGGTTTCAGATTATATGAATCTGCATATAGATGGTGATTGTGCCAACTTTGCAAGGAACATTTCGTGCTAGTCCTAGACTTTCATCAATGCCACCGTTAGCCGATTGAAGCAGAATGTGGATGGAAGGATCATATGCAAGACCTAGTTCATGGCAGACTTCTTCAGACATAGCAATAATCGAAGAACCTGGGTCAACTACACTTTCAACAGGGTTTTTACCGTTGACATTCATCATAACTGATCTGATCGAGTGAGATTCCTTTGCAGCAACAAAGGGTTTTGGAATGTCGCCGATTCGAAGAGAGCTGATATAAGTTTCATACAGGTCATTGATCATAAGTACCTCTTTGTTGACTAGGTGCCCCGCATTGTTTCCATCCTGGTTCAGAATACGATGTGGTGTTAGCTGTTCCTTCCATTTTGTACAAACTTTGGGTGATAATGAAAGAAGTTCTTCCATAGTAAGAGTGACGATCGGTATTTTCATTGAACATGAAAATATGTCCTGAGCAATGGTGTTGTTCTGAATGGGGGCTACAGTGTGGTACAAAGGACCATCTCGTTCTTTACCTTTACTAGTAGAGGCGAAGTTTCATTTGTGAGGGGGTAAGTAAGTGTTCTCCAAAGCTGTGGCATAAGGATGAATTGGGGGTTGCAAACTCATGAGTGGTTGTGAATTCGGTGTGGATTGTGAATTCGAAGTCGTCTGCAAAGTCGTTGATGGTGCTATATTGGATGAAGCTGGATTGGTCGCAGTAGAGGATATAGATGGTGGTGCAGCGGTTGGAGTGGGAAGGGCTACTGGTTCTGCTGATGGAGCCGTGGATGAAATCGATGGCTGAACCACAGGAGCTGCGATTGGACCGGGTTTGTGTCGAGCAAAGTTTCGGCCACTTCATAATGCATATAATTCTTGTTCTAAGTGAGCGATATGAGTATCAGCTGCAGTATTCATGTCTGTGATCTGGTAGATTCCCCTAGGAGCAGGAGCTGGAGTGGGGGAAGGGGCAATACCATACATGAGGGCAGGGACAATATTTATGTCTGGGTTTCGATGAATCCATTTGTCAATGCGATCTTTGATGCAATGCCCAGGGATGTTTCGTGGCGTGAACTGTCCATTTGGAAGCACAAATTTTCCTTCGGCATTCTTCTTACACTTTCCATCATTAATATACATTTGGCAGACCAAACAATCACTAATGAAGTGTCCCAAAAGACTGCAGAAAATACAAACTAAATTTTCGAGTTGGTCCTGGTGAAACCCTTGATTAACACGGGGGGAATTGTTGTTGTTATTGTTGGGTCGAGCTCCTGTTAAGGCCATGACAAGAGTGGTCGCAAATTTCTCAAGAATCATAGATAAATCCTCTGTTTTGATTTGTGGTGATGATGTAGAGGTAGAGGGATAGAGGTTGAAGCCGAGGATGAGGATGGGACTTGCAAGGTTGAGGCCGAGGGAGTTCGTGAAGATGTAGTACCTGCTAAAACAAATTTCGCAGCAGCATGAATGTCATCAAGAGGATAGGGGTCATCTGGGTAGTGGTCAGGGAATTTGAGTTCTAGACGGCACGCGATCACATCCATAATCCTGGTTGAAAGCTGCAAACGAAGGCTCTGCTTTGTTTGGCTGCCAAAAGTCGATTTTTCGTGGTGAGGAACTTAATGATATTGTAGAAGGACCTGTAATATGATTCTAATTCGTTTGCATCATAGATACCAATGCAAAGTTGTTCACCGATCAGTTTATCCATATCGGCGATCAACCACTTGCAGTCGTCTTCAGATCCAGGGTACAACTTGTGGATAGCTATACAAAATTCATTGAACAAAACCCTTGCATCATATTCTGGGATTGACTCCCAAAGTTCGGAGGTATCAATGTCGACATATCGACAGGCATGCTTCTTCATATCTTTGGAATCAATAATTCTGCATGTTGGAAACAGCATTTCGAGTTTGTTAAAGTATCTCCAAAGTTCTCAAAGCTGAGTAGGATCGAACTTCGGAGCCATGGAGTGACCATGAGCTGGCATAGTAGCTTGTGTAGTCATGAGTGCGATAGCTCTTGGGGTAGGGTTAGGACTTGGGTGATAGATGGTAGCAGTGTCGATGTATTTGGAAAGATGAATGAAGTGCTAGAAGCTGAGGATGAAGAAGTAGAAGATGAAGATGAAGACAATGGAATGGGTGAGGGAAATAGTCGACAATGTGTCAATTCTGCTTCGGATACTGGAATTAGGATATCTCCTGATTGTTTGAGAGATTTGAAGGCGTGGCAAGTGTCGATTAGGAGGTTTCTGGCTTGGGTTGGCCTAAGCCGGGAGATTCTAGATGGATTAGGTGATGAAATGATTCAGAACCCCCTCACGGTGGGCTCCAGATTGATGATGCTCAACCCAGAAACTCAACCAAAACCAGCTAAACAGGTCTTAGGAGATATAACACGAGTCAGAGAAAGGTTACGAGGTGGTACTGAATATCACCACATTATCCAAAGGCCAGTAAATGTACTGTATGACATTGCGAAGCCATATTAGACTGTGCGAGGTTCCATGAAGCCGTCCAAAGTAATGCAAAACACTATGAAGCGTTCCAAAACAATACAAGAGAGTTTAGCCACGATGTGGGGAAGTTCGAGAATCTCTGAAATGGTTTCACAAGTTCGGGAGATGGTGACAATAGTTGAAAGTGAGGTAAGAGATGATGACATGACAGATAGGCAATGTGACAAGAGTTTTGAGAGTCGATGTGGCAAAACAACATAGTTCGCAGAATACTTTGAGTGAGTTCGGGTGAAGACTGAGCTAAAACTCAAGAGTTAAACCCTTAAGTCAGACAATAGGCAATGTGAGAAGACAATTTTCTGGCTCTATCAACAGTAAATACACCAAACTATATATGTTTTAGAGAGATAGTACTAATAAGGTAAAAGGCCATGAGGCAAAACATGTGGTAAACGTGAGGTAGTGAACAAGGTGTCAAAATCACAAAGTAAATGAGAAAATGATAAGAAAAAACATGCCATATACATGATATATCATATCTCCTTGTCTTGTGGTTCCAATAAATCATGTATATGTTGAAAAGCACCTCGATGCACACTAAGTTGCTAGCCATTGTGTTTCTTTGTGTTTGTGGTGGCGGGAACGCGATGATGTTAGTGTGAGTAATGGTGGGAGTGTGTGTTCAAGGTTTGGTACAATAGGAATACAGCGGCCAAAGTCGTTCGAAATGATTCGAAGTCTTTTGAAACGTTTTGAAGTGTTGTTTGGTTGTTTCATGCATTCGTAGGTGTTTGTAAGCATTTGTGAAATTGTAGAACTTTAGGAAGGAGGTGTCCAAGTGTGATATCTTGATTTCAGAGCTCTGCTGCCATAGTGGACCTATCACCAGATGTCTGCTGGTCACTCCTTCATGGTATTTTTGCACCAGCTTCTTTTGTAGATCTCCATTGTCGGGGATGTAGCACCTGTCTCAGAAGAATAGAAGGCCGTCTTCTATCTTCCAGTCTTCCAATGCCAATTTTATTGGCGGTATTCCTTTGGTCTTTAGCACCTCGATTGCACTCTTCACCAGGTCGTCTTTCATGATGCTCCCTGCGAGCAAGTCATGCATTTCCGTGTCAATGAATTTCACAAATACTGTTTCTGGCAGCATTGTGACATCTTCATTATTGTTGTCTTCCGCCGGTATGTGGTCTGCTCTCCATGATAATGCATCACTCTGTACCATCTGTGATCCGGGTACGTGGACGAGTTGCAAGTCGAATTCCAATAGGAATAAGCTCCATCTTGCCTGTCATCTGTTCAGTTTCTGCGCCATTTGGAAGTATGTCAAGTTCTTGTGGTCTGACAGGATTACCACTGGGTGTCCTGAACCCAGTAGGTAGTGTCTCCAGGTTTCTAGCGATCATACTATTGCTCCCTGTTGTAGATCTCGTAGTTCCATTCCGTTGGTGTTAGCACATGCAGTATATATCCGCTGATAGGTCCACCTTGTTGTTCAAGCTCGGAAAACACATCTATGATCATCATCAAAGCTCTACAAACCCATATGAACCCCTCCGAAGCTCTACAAAGTCACGAGAATGCTTCAAAATCCTTTGCAACACTTCGAAATTCTTTGCAACACCTCAAAATTCTTTGTATGCCTTTGGCCACTATAATACAATTCCCCCGACCTTCGTACAGCTCAGGATATACACTTGGAGCATCATTGATGGGTTCTGAACCAGTATCGAGCAATATTGCAGCGATATCGGCCTTCGAACAAGTCTGATATTTCCTCGACCAACTTCGAAAATCATCGAACATTGCAAATCAACATTGGACACTATATCACTATCTGAATACTCATCGCACACATGTCAGACGTATCCCCTACCATCGTCGAACAATATCGCACCAATATCGGGCCACGAACAAAGCCCCAAAAGAAACTTCGAAAATCTTCGAAAAACATCGAACCTCGAAAAACATTGTCGGACACAGTATTTCCTGTTTGAACAATCTTTGGATGCATGCTGGACATATGGGACACAATATTGAGTATATCGAACACATTTCAATCGCATGTGCATGCATACAATCCGCTTGAAGCAGTTTCCAATCTTTTATTCAATTTATAACAAGGACAGTCCAGTTTTAGCTATTCTTTCTTATTATTTCTTCATCATGTGTTATATTCACCCCTTCTAGGCTCGCTTCATTGTTCTGATATACTTATATTGTCTTTTGCCTTGAGTTTTCCATATGTTTGCCTCATGTTCTCTAGCCTTTTTAGGTACTTTCTTTATTTTATATAAAAAGATGTACTAGATACAAAGAAAAACAAGAAAGTCGTCATCTTCCTCCCAGATCACAGTGATTTGAGAGTTCAGTTTAGTCTTATTCAGTCCAAAGTTTGGTGTTTTATGCTAAACCTCCTCAAAATTCCTCAAAATTCCTCGCATTACACTATTTTTGCTCTTGCTTCCCTCGATTAGCCTTTTCTTCACTTATACTACTTGTCTAGTCCCCCAATCTTGCGTCTGAACATATCTGCACACTCGAAATTCCTCGAGACTACTTTGAAAAATATTGCGACATCTTGAAAAGCATCGCAACACCTCGCAAATCATCACAAGTCCTCGAAACACATTCTTTTAGCCTTGAACTGCTTCGACAAGCAGTTGTTCTATGACTATTTGATGGTCGGTCTGACAGGTGACATCTAGAGGGCCTCGCATCCTTCCTCTGACTCATGTTATACCATCTGAAGCCATTTTGTGGGTTTTGTTTGGGTTTCCTGGTTGAGCATCATCACCGCATGGATGCCAGTCCCCATTTGTATCCCTCTGTCTCAGCACTCCTCCTGTTGCATGTTTTGAGGCATCTGATTCGATCGTGAATGGTTTCATCAGGTCTGGCATTAGCAGTACCAGTGCTTCTGCAAATTTCCTTTTCAGCGTCTGAAAGGCCTGTTCGCATTCCATTGTCCAGTTGAATACTTTGTTCTTCTTTGTCAGTTCATTAAGCAGTCTGCTTGTCTCTGCAAAATGTCCGATAAACTTCCTGTAGAAGTTTCCAAATCCCAGGAAAGATCTGACTGCCTTTACGTTTGTTGGGGTTGGCCAATCCTGTATACCTGCCAGTTTCATGTTGTCCATGGCAATTTTGTTGGGTCGGATGATCAGACCCAAGAATTCCACTTTGTGGACGTCAAATTTGCATTTCTCTGGTTTCAGGTATAAGTCATTTTCTGCCAGTCTTTGCTGTACCCTCTTTGTCCTTTCCTGGTGTTCATTCTGATCCTTGGAGAATATTAGGATGTCATCCATGTAAATCATGAGCCATCCTTCTCTGATCATGTTGTGGAATATCTTGTTCATCATTGCCTGGAAGGTCGCCGGTGAGTTGCATAATCCGAAGAACATCACGGTTGGTTCAAACAGCCCCCGATTTGTCTTGAAGGCTGCCTTCCATTGATCTCCATCCTTGATTCTGATGTTGTGATATCCCCATTGGATGTCCAATTTTGTAAACCATTTTTCCCCTCTTAGTTTGTCCAACAGGTCTCCTACCAGCAGCAGTGGGTAGGTGTTCTTGATCATTCCGTTGTTCAAATACCTGTAATCTTGGCAGGGTCGTAGTGCGTCCGAGTCCTTCTTCGCAATGAAGAAGAATGGCAATGCCATGGGCAATTTCAATGGTCGAATGTATCCTTTCTGCAGGCTTTCATTGAGGAACTCATTGAGCTTCTTCTGTTCCGCTGGTGATAACGGGTAAACCCTACAATCCTTTACCACAAAGTCTGGTTTCAGTTCGATTGCATGATCCCAGGGTCTTGATTCTGGGAATCGTTCTGATGCTTCCTTTTCAAATATCCATCGGTACTCCTTATACTGTTTGGGGAGTAGTTCATCTAGGGTCTTTTGTTCAGGGTCCCCTTCCTTCTTGTGTGTCAGGTGCTGTGAGACCGATGTTTTTGCCCTAATCCAGATATTCTGTCCATATGCATATCTATAAGGGCAACCTAAGCCTCTAGCAAAGGGAAATCCAAAGTTAAAATTATGCTACATAGTACAGGGATTGGGGACACACCTAGCAAAGGGAAATCCGAAGAGAAAACTCTAAGGATCCCTTTGCCGATGCCCAGTATATGTGAAGACGACAAAAATCAAATAATAACCTAAAAATAGAAAAGGCAGAGATAGGCAGATCAAGGCCACCAAATGACATCATACCAAGGGGTAGGTGTCGGAAGGGGTGCTCCGCCTCTAAATATAAAAGTGTCAACATGTACAAACATGATAGAAAGGGAAAATTAGTAATAAAATCCGGAAAAATCATAGAAAATGAAGAATAGAAGGAAATGAAGTGAGGAAAAATATAGGACAAACGTAAAAAACAGGAGAAACATGTGGGACACCCTCTAGTCCCCTTACAGTATCGTGGTGATCCTTTTGCCTTCACAATCTGAGAGATGGTCTTTGTCATCTGAGAGTATGAGTACCTTGGTTCATTGTACTCTTCTGTCAGTGGCATTTTAGCCAGTTCGAATATTCCAATGATGGGTTTTCCTTGGATGTAGGTGATCAGTAGTTCATCGTCTGTGATTTCCTGTTCAGGTGTCCCTTCTGTTTGTTCCATTGCTTGTTCCGTTGCCTGTTTGTGGTTTGGCAGTGCTGGGTTTTCCTTCCCAGTGTCTTCTTCGTCTTGTGGCCCTATGGGCTCTGCATCTTGAAGAGTCATGACCGCAATCTCTTCATCATTGATTTCTTTGATCGTCGCTTTTCTTGTCTTGACAGGCATCTTGCTTCTTCTTGGTTCTTTGTGGAGGACTCCTCCCATCAGTTTTGCCTTGGTGACAACTCTTCAGCATTTCTCTCGGTGTTCTTCTTTTGCCAGTTCTTCTTTCTTCTTTCTCAGGGCTGTCACTTCCCTTGCTTTCGTGACTATTCGGGCCTCTGCCAGTCATCCTTCTTCTTTTCTGGCAGCCAGCCTCTCCAGTTCTCTGGTGGCCACCTTTTTCCATTGTACCCATTCTTCCTCAGCAGCTTTCTTCTTGAGGGTGAGCTTCTCTTGGTCTCTAGTGATGATGCCTCGGCACCATGCCTGTTTGTCATGTCTAGGGGGTTCTTCTTCTTTTCGGTTCCCCTCTGGCGCCATGACAAGTGTTCATCATTGGTTTTCTTGGTCTGTACCCTACCAATAAGGGTTCTTCCTCTTCCATATGAGAATTCAGGATGGGTCTTGTCATTTGTCCTGAATTGGAAGGTTCCAATTCTCCAGCAGTCGATTACTGGATTGATTCTCCTGAGCCATGGCAAGCCCAAGATGACTAATTCCTTTCCCAGTCCTGTAATGAGGAAGGTCATTGGGAAGGTTCTTCTGTTGATCATCAAGAGTCCCCTGGTGTAGTGGGAAATCTCCCCCTTCTTGTTTGGGGTTCCATCCACATTCTTGACCTTGATCACCTTCTCCAGGGGGTGCAGCTTGAATCTGCTGCTCTCTGCAAATTCATGACTCATGAATATCCCTCCCACTCCAGAGTCAAGTAGGGCTTTGGTTTCGATGGCTTTTCCTCTGCCTGTCCCTACCACTTTGACATCTAAATGCATAGATTGGTTTTTCAAAGTGGCTAGTAGTACAGAGCAGATGGAAAGTTTGGTGGTACCTGGCATCGAGGCAGGCCACCCCTTTAAAAACCCTCATCCCCGATGGTGGCAACAGCTGTCACCCTCTCTTCTCCATCGAGTTTGTTCAAGATTGCTCAGATCTTCGAGTAGGCTTCTTTGCCTTTGTTCTTTGAGAAAGGCCAGTCCTTGGTCCTTGTTTCCCCTTTCTTGTGTTCGGTTGCTCTGTGTCCAGGCTGGTGGCACACAAAGCACAACCCCTTCTTCATGTGTTCAATCCTCTCCTGGTAGGAGAGTTGGTTGATTTTGAGTGGGGTTTCTTTTGCCTTAGAGGCAGGGAGCTTCTTCATAAAAGTCTCCTGTAGCCTCCCTGCTATGGCCTTCACTCTCCTCCACTGTCCATCATACTTGGAGGTGGTGTTGATCATTCCTTCCAAGGTTGTAGGGATTGTTTCCATATTGAAAACTCTTTCAAGGAGCTTGGGGTTCAACCCATCCATAAAGAGTTCAATGAGGGCAGTGTCATTGTTGATTCCCACCTTTTCTCGCAGGATTTGGAACTGTGCAATGTAGTCCTCCAGGTCCTGTCCCTGCTTCAGTGTCTTCATCTTGGTTCTGGCTCTGCCAGCTTCATCGATCAGTGTGAATGCTGTCTTGAGTGCTGATTCAAAGGCTGACCATGTTCCTAGGTCTTCCTTTTCTGCCCATGTCTGTGCCCAGGGTGCAGCAGTTCCTCCATTCATGAAGGACAATGCGAAGATGATTTTCTTCTCATCGGTGTCGTAGATTCCATGGTTCACTCTCAAATAGAGTTTCACTTCTTGTAAGAACTTCGCAGTTCTAGTTCAGTCCCCTGTGAAGTCAGAGGGGGTTCATATCCTGATCTCCTTGGTCAATGCAGTGGGTTCGGTAGACATGTTGGCGTTGTTGTTGGATAGGGAGAATGGGTCTCGTTCTGGGGTTTCTTCTTTATTGGAAGATCTGAAATCTTCTTTGTCAAGGTATCGGGTTCTTTGTCACTGGTTCTCTTTGAGAACCACTTCTGTGCTGGTTCCAAGTATCGTACTAGTTGACCCTGGTACCTGTACCACAGGGTTTTTCCTGATGATGATGCTCTGGTTGGAGGTCTGTCTGGGGTTTGTCTGAAAGATGTTGTGTCTGCACCTAGGTAGGTGGACTTTGTAGATCAGCTTGACCTTTTGTTAAGACTATTGGTCTCAACTCAGTCTTTGGGTTGTGTATCGCAGTTGGAGGCTTTCCAACTATATCGGTATTGCACTAGGAGACTTTCCTAGTGTATCAGGCTTCCTGCCTTCACTTGGGTAATTCCTCAAGTGGTCACAGCTATCCATACTCAGAGGCTTTCTGAGTAGACTGTTCATTTGTGTATCACAGTTGGAGGCTTTCCAACTGTCAAGTTCAAGTTTATCACAGCTAGGGATTTCCTAGGCTGTTGAGTGTTCGGATTGAGTCTAAGACCGTTGTTTGAATTAGGTCAAGCTAAGGAATACAGGCAGTATTACTGTAGCTTATATACGGTTTCAGAGATGTCTATTGTCCAATCGGAATGCGAGATCCTTGTCAAGTAATAATAGAAAGAACAATAGAACAACAAGCCTCATGCCTAGCATGAGGCATCTGATGTCACAGAATGCTGCGGCGCAGCATGTCGGTCAACAGCAGTGAGATCAGGGAGTGGGTCTCCATCGGAGCGAGTCGTTTCGGGTCAGAAAGGAAAAATGAAATATCTGGCCTTGCTGGCATATGTCTGGTCATCCTGGGTTACAATAATGAAAATCGTAACAGGCAGCCATGCAGAGGAGGTGGAGGATACAGATACCTCCATCATTGGGGCAGTTATGCCTAGCACTGTCCTGGGTGCTGGGTCAGAATCAGAGGAAGAAGTGAGTGCCCCTCTGACTGTGGCCCATTTGCAGTGGCCCTGTTGTCTAATGGGTCCCCTCATTGACGAACCCATTACAGTGAAGAGCATGCTCAACTGTGGGGCACACATCATGCTCATTGATGATGCACTTGTTCTTCATCTGGGTCTCTGCCATTTTTGTCTGCACAAGCCTCTTCCAATTTCTGTTGCCCTCAACAACACCACCTGTTCAGACTCCCATCTTTATGAGTACATGAAAATTGCACTGTTTGCTGCTGGCTCTTCTTATGTCTTGTGTATGATCAAAGCTATCATTACACCAAAGTTATGTATTCCACTACTCCTTGGACTGCCTTTCCTTTCCAAGAATCATATTGTTGCAGACTTCTTCACCTGCACTGCTATTGACCAACATTGTGGATATGACTTGTTAAATCCTCCTGTCTGTGTTGTTACAAAGAAATTCATTGAACCTGTTGTATCGAGATTCAACATTAAGAACAATAAATGAGAGATTTTATAAGAGTTAGTATCGGTATGCCACTGCGCATCAGGAAAATTGCTTTTGTCCCTAGGGTGTCCTGGGTAGTGTTTAAAGGTCCAGTCTGGTCTGGTTTTTGACTTCCAAATAGGGCAACTGGCAACTGCAACCGGTCTAGGACTGACCCAGATATTGGAGGACTGCAACTGGACCCTTTAGGACCAGTCCTAATTGGTCCATGGACTGAAAAAAGACTGGTTCGGACTGGTCTTTTGTCATAATATTTATTGTGCCAAATAACCCATATATATCTCAACAAATATGACCATTACCTCAGATACATTATATTCATGGATAGAGATTGTAATACTCCATAGACAGATTCAACATTTAAGCAATTCCATCAAGATTTGACTGAGATATGGCCAAAACTGAAAGGACATGCATTCAAGTTGCAGTCTTTAGTTTGTAATTTGTAGTTTGTAGTCACACTCATTTGGGCTGTTATATGAATAAAATCACATGGTAAAGATAATTAGGTGTTTTGTTGTTACTTTTATGATGTCATATAGCTGTACAAAAAAAAATTATAGCTCAGGTAATAAGCAACACAATCAAAGTTGTTCTGATACAACAAAATACTCATACAAAAATGTTTTTGGTCATATCTCAACCAATTCTTGACCATTTTTGATAATCCAGGGACCGAAAATGAAGTAAATATGTGTGGGAGTAGGGTCCAACATATGTTAAGACAAGAAACTGGTTTTTCATTGGTCCTACTATATTTTTCAAAACAAAAGACCAGCAACTGGACTGAAAAAGACTGGTCCATAAATAGACCACTGGTCTGGTCCTAATCGGTCCAGTTCAGTTCAGTTTTGGTCTTTTTTTCGGTACTATGGACTGGACCTCTAAACACTAGTCCTGGGTTACCCTAGGATGTCTTGGGGCATGCCAAGGCATCCGAAGCAATTGTCTACCCTGGGCACTCTGTAGGTAAAGTGCCATTATTTGCCAGTCTTCAGGGTAGTGAATTTTGGTCCAAAGTGCTCCAGAAATGTACGATTCACATCCTCCAAATATCATTCACACTGCATATGATATACCAAAAAATTATTATATTTCCTATATAATACATATATTTGATATGTAACTACACTACATATACACCCTCTCATTGTCATCATTGTTGCCTCCCTCTTGTTGTTGTCATCCCCCTCTCTCATTGTCATCTCCCCTCTTTAGGGTTTGACATGGGTACACCTGCAGGTGGGATTAGAACTTACTGTACCCATACCCACGTACACCACACCTGCTGGTAACACCATACCCATGGGTATGGTGTTATACCATGGTGCCAGTGAAATCACTGTGGTGTCATTACCACAAGTGATTTACTGCAGTTTTTCTCCCCTTATGCTTCCCCTGCAGCCAAGTCTGTGAGCAATGGCTCACAGCTGTGGCAGCAGGGGGTGTGCAGGGTCAGAGGGTTGCAGTCATTGTTTCCCTCATCCCTAGGGTGCACCCATGAACCACCCCATGAGCAGTGGCTCATGGGCATGGGGCAGGTGCCATGTCATCATCATTGTCATCGTGTTAGTCCCCCCCTGTCATGTAGACATGTTACACCTGCAATCCACCCTATGAGCAGTTGCTCATAGGCATGGGGGCAGGTGCTGTCCGCAGTGGTGTGGTGTGGGGTGTGGACAGCGCTGGCGGCCATGTTGTGCTCAAGGTGGCTTGTTTACCCATTGTCTACCCAACAAGCAGTGGCTCATCAGCATGGGGGTGGGTGCTCTGTCATTGTCTGCTGGTGGCATTGGTGCTGGTGCTGGTGCTGGTGCCAGTGTCATGGTCCCCCCTCTCTGTGTCACTCTCCCCCTCCCCCTCATCTGCACCTGCAAACCACCATACAAGCAGATCCTCATAGGCATGGGGCTGGTGCTGGCATCTCCCCCCTGTCTTCTCATCTCCCCTCCCTGTCTCCCCCTTGTTGTCTCCCCTCCCCTGTGCCATCTTGTCTCCCAGTGTTTCCCCCTTGTTTGGTCTCCCTCCCCCTGGTCTCCCTCCCTCCCCCTCCCCCTTGTCTGGTCTCCCTGGTCTCCCTCTCCCCCTGGTCTCCCCCCCCTTTGTCTCACCCCCCCTCATCTTGCCCCCATCTTGCCTGCCTCCCTTGTCGTTGGCCAGTGCTGTAGTTGTCATCATCTGGTGCTGTGGTCATTGTTGTCTGGTGCTGGTGGTCCTGGGTCAACATCATTGTTGTTTCACCCACAGTCCACTCCATGAGCAGTTGCTCGTGAGGCTGGAGGTGGGTGGTGTGTTCCCACCATCTTGTTTGCTTCCCTGCCATGCAGGTGGTCATTGTGGTCATCGTCAACACCCATCCACGCTACAAGCAGTTGCTCATGGGCATGGGGAGGGTGCTGTGGTCATCATCAGTGAGGTGGCAGGTGCAGAACCCGGGGGGGGGTGTGTACCTGGCTGTGGGGCCCTTGTTTCAGGCTTATAGTGGTAGTATCAACCTGTAAAACAAGTAGTTGGTATAATTGAATGTGCAAGAAATGAAAAAAAAAAAGCACTTACTGGGCCCAAACGATGCTTATTGTCATTTGGGCCACATTGATGCTTTGCTGTTTGCTGTTGATGGAGATCCCTAGCTAGGAGGGGGTTGATGGTGTGACAGTGGTGGCAGAGGTGTAATAGAAGGAAGAGGTAGTGGCAGCAGGGTGAGTAGGAGTCTCAACTTGAACGTTCAACGTTCAACTTGTGACTTTGAATATGGTCACATGAGCACCCCATGGGGCGCCAACTTCACACAACATGCATTAATCCAGGGCCAGCAATAGCTAATGATGTTGGTCATCACTCCATTCTGCCCAGAGTCACCATGATGACTTCCCCCATCGAAATGGTAAGTCTTTTTTGTTTTTTTTTCTCTTCTACTATAACTAACAAATGTTCCTTATTTTTTTACAACTAACTGTTTTTTAGGTTCTAATCTACTGCCCACACTGGCAAATGACACAAAGTGAACAAAATGGGGCCCAAATGATATTTATTGTCGCTTGGGCATCAGGTAAGTTTTTCTTTGTTCATAAATTGTTTTTTTATTATTTGGGGTAACCTGCATGTGTCATGGATACAGGTATTTTTGGGTATACAGGTTACAGTGATGTCACCCGTGACCTGCATCCTCTCTGGTAGACATATTACATTTGTGAGTTCTTGAATGGTTGTTACACTTATTATAACACTGTGTTTCTGTCGCTTTAAGGTCCAGTGTCTGTTTTTTTTAATGCTAGCTTTTTTGTCACAGCCTGAGAAAGGACCAGTTGAGATGGACATACAGCAATATCTCAGTGAGTTCTCATTTGTTTTGTATGATCTTGGACTTGATCTGATACTATTTCAACATTGTTTGGAGACTATGAAGAGATGAGAGGACATCACATGGCTGTTCCTTTGCAATCCCAACATCTGTGTCAGGAGAGGGGGTTGAAATGGACATATATTATATCAGTGAGTTTTTATCAGTTTACCATGATCTTGGGCTTTATCTGACACTATTTCAACATCATTTGAAGGATATAAAGAGATGAGAGGCTAGCGCCTATTGGTTTCTTTTCAATCTCAACATCTGTGTCAGGAGAAGGGGTTGAAATGGATATATATTATCTCAGTGAGTTTTTATTAGTTTACCATGATCTTGTACTTGTTCTGATACTACTTTAATGTTGCTTTAAGGTGCTGAAAAAATGAGAGGCCCATACCATTGCCTCACAGCAAGATCTTTGGCATAGACTACTTAAAATCTAACATATGTAGTGTTTGCCATAGTACACTGTAGCATAGCATAGTGTACACAGGTTTACTTGCATATACAATACCTGCAACAACCTGTACCCATATCAATGGGTAGACAACCCACCAGGGTATGGGTACAGGTTGGCATTCAGACACCCACGGGTTTATCCATGCCATTGCCTAACTTCAACTTACAGGTACTCACTTACAACAATGCAACTGCTAGACTAATGCACCCACACAAACAGGAACAACAACAGCAAGGGAAGGCAAAAATGACAGGGGAACACCAATGAGGATGGCAAGCAACAGCAGGACAATGGAACGATGATGGGAGATGAGGGGGTGATGAGGGGGTGATGAAGAAACCCAAACAAAATAGGCCAAGACAATGGGGATGCCAATGGCAGTGATGGCAGGACAAAGAGGGCCAGGGCAGGACAACAGGACAATGGAGGACAAGGGGACAAGGAGGCCTTCATCCCCCAGTGCCCCTAAAACTGATTTAAAAATTATATAATTGAAATGCTCAGAAGTGCAATTACAATATATTTTCATACAGCACAGGGCATCACAGGGTATCACAAGATACTCTAGGGTGCTTGATGTGTCCTGGGAAATAGCCTTTAACCCTGGGAAAGCTTGTGTCAAAAAGTGATTTTCCTGATGCAGGAATGTTTGAAGAACAGGAAATGTATTCCTGAATATGTGGTGCCTTTGAACATTGCTGCTATGATTAAAGACCAGATAGAAGTACTTGTGATGCATGAGAAGTTCAGCTCCCTTCATAAATTCTGTGATACATGGCAGACATTAATTCAACAACACTTAGATGCTGGTTGCATACACCATTCCTCATCTCCTCATGCCTCCCCCACTTTCATCATTCCAAAAGCAGATCTGTCTGTCCTGCTCTGCTGGGTGACTACAGACAGTTGAACAGAAACACAATTACTGACTCCCATCCTCTCCCCCACAATGATGACATTCTAAACAACTGTGCCAAAGGGAAGGTTTGGGGGACCATTGACATGATGAATAGTTTTTTTCAAACACGCATGCATTCTGATGATATTCCCCTTATGGTGCTCTCAACACTGTTTGGCTTGTTTGAATGGATGGTAATGCCTATGGGGCTTAGAAACACCCCAGCTATCCACCAATGATGGGTGACTTCCACCCTGCACCCTTACGGTGGAGAGATATGCCACATTTATGAAAGCCTATCCAGTATTGGATAGGCAACACCAAGGATAACTTATAGGAAAAGGAAAAGACCAAGTACTCACTTCTAATCACTCAGGAGCAACAAGATCACAGCATGTATTTAGGAGTGAGATAAAATACAAAAGCAGGTTTTAGAGAGGAAGCGAGAGGGGAAAAAGGAAGAAGGAGCAAATGTCTGTAAATGGTAGTATATAAAGTCTGTGTACAAATGAATATCAATAGGATGTAAGCCAGGCTTACACCCTCCCACTCTTTGAAAAATGTCTCAGTTAGCATAGTTAAAAATCAACCCAACATCAACCAGCAACAACAGGTGCATCAAAAAACCCAGTGGGAAAAAGCTACTGTGTTCCCTCTGCCTTACTAGCCTTCCAGCGGTCTAAAGCTTCGCAATTTTTGAGTTCACGTTGCAGAAGCCACAAGTCATCACCTTCAGAGTAGCCAGACCACCTTACCAGGTATTGGTATCTGCATCCTTGCTTTTGCTCATTGATGATCTTCTTGACATGGTATTCTTCAAGACCATTTTTGGTTAAAACAGTGCAAGGTCGCTCCAGTTCATGAGAAGGGAAAAGTTCAGTGTTGTTCTCAATGTGGCATTTTAGCAAGGAGGCATGGTAAGTGGGGAACACATTCGGAGAGTTAGGAATGTGGAGAGTGTGTGAGGACATTTCAGGAAATGCTTTTGTGACAGACAAAGGACCGTCGTAGCATGGAAAAAATTTGGCCACTTGAGACTTGTCTCCAGCTTTAAATTCTTGCCGACGGTCAAGAGTTGCCAGCATCACTTTATCACCAGCGAGGTATGCATCTTCTTCCCTCATGACTTGTTGGCAAAAAATGCTTGCATTATTTTCATGCCGAGCAAGGCATCTTTGGCCTCTTTGACATCATTTTCTATCTGGGCAATTATGTCCCACGCTGCTACGATTTCTGAACTCTGTTTGACAATTTCAGTTGGGATCAGAGGCAGAATTATCTGTGGGCTGTGACCCATATGAATTTGGAACCCGGAGAACCTGGTTGATCTGTTCATGGAGTTCATCATGTGGAAGTGGATAATAGGTAACGCATGAGCCCATCCCTTTTGGTTTCGCTCGACATGGAATTGAACACACTGGTTAAGTGTCTTGTTTGTTTGTTCACTCACACCATCAGTTTGGGGGTGGTACGCGGTGGACATTTTGAGATGTACTCCAGTCAGAATGTGCAAAGCTTTCCAGAATTTCAACATAAACAATTTGTCTCAATCAGAGATTAACTCCAATGGTAAGCCATTTTCACAATACCATTCATTGAAGAAAACTAGCACCAGTTTAGATGCAGTTATACCGGTTCGAGTTGGGATCAGGCGTATATCCAAGCCCAGCCTATCCATTATTGTTAGGATGCAATTATAATTGTCATCTTTGGGGAGGGGTCCCATGAAATCCAGGCACATAGAGTCACCACATTTTTTGGGAATTGGCAATGGGTGTAGTGGCCCTTTTGTTTTTGTTGTGCCACTTTTGTTATGCTGGCAATCATGACATGCAGGAATGTATGCGGTTGCAAGATCCCGCCACATGTTAGGCCAATAATAGCAGTTTTGAATATTGGCGTAGGATTTATCCACACCAAAGTGTCCCAATGAGTCATGAGCCAAGCGGAACAGATCCTCATGAAGGTGACCATAATGAGGAATCACCAGGCGGTCACCCAGGTACCAAGGGTCATTAATTTTCCAGACATCAGGCATGCCATTGCTCACTCTCTCAAGTTTACAGCAGAACTCATCATGTTTGTAACCCTCACAAATGTCATTGAGAAAGGTCTCACCCATGCTGATGGACAGGATTGAGTTACACGAGACTGGTTGTTTCAGCCAGCAGTCCCATCATAAAGGTGAGTCAGCTACGTCCACATCCTCCAGTGGCTCATCTGGTGTGTTGGCAGGCAGGCGTGATAATGCATCTGTGATGGTGTTATCTTCCCCATGAATGTAATAAATTGTCATGTCAAATTGGGATAGATGTTCCATCCATTGGGCCTGTCACCTTGACAGGTCTTTTTGTGTTTCGAAATTTTCAAGCGTGCAATGGTCTGTGTAGACAATGAATTGAGTCCCTAGCAAGTCCGAGCACCATTTCTTAAGTGCACAAACAATCACTAACATTTCTTTTTCATGCACAGGATAATTTTTCTGGGCATCCTTTAGCTGCATAGAATCAAAAGCAACAGGCCAAGCTGTTTCCCAAGTTGGGCCCTGTTAGGGCGACACCCACTATCTGCTAGCTAAGACCGTGCGGGTTCTCTCTACAAGAAGGGGGCGGGATCTGCGCGCATGATGGGGAAATTGATGGTTTTGATGCGAGGGGTTATTAATAGGTAAGTTTGTTGAGATAGGCCTTTCACACCAAAAACGTAGGTGGAATACCTAAGAGAACACAACTGGGGTCCCCTAGGCATATATTTAGGGTTTATATACTATGTTACATATATTGTACATTGTTGTTACCGATGCACTCATACATGCGCGTACATTTTGATGCGTGTGAAATAAAATTCTCATGCTATCAAAATGTAGCGTCATTTGGCGTCATGTAGCGTAATTCGACATAATAAAATAAAAATGAAAGTTTATTAGGTAATGGGGTGGTTTCCTAACATTACCCCCCTTTTATGCCTCGACTTCCAGGCGAGAAAATATTATGTTTGTCCCCTCTGAAATTTTGGTAAGGCCGGAATTTCATCCCCTCATACACCATTCTCACAATGCGACACGGAGCATTTGGATTATGTTTAAAGAATTGGGCGATCACATTATGCACTCGCTTACAATTCTCTTTGGGTTCCCACAAATTATTTTCATCGGTATAGTTTTTCCACTTTATTAAGAACTCCAATTTGTTCCGTCAAAGACGTGAGTCTAGAATTTCTTCAACTATGTATTCTGGAGCACCTTCTACTATTATCAGAGGTTGCGGAGTAGTTTGTTGGCCAGGAATAGTGGGCGGACGGTAAGGGCGTAGGCGGGATACGTTAATCTCGGGATCAATCTTAAATGATCGGGGTAATTTTAGCACTACCGCATTAGGCAAGATCACTTTAGAGATCGCATATGGGCCAACTTGTTTCTCCGTAAGTTTCTTCGAAGGTCATGGAATATTCAGGTCCTTGGTACTTAGCCATACCAAGTCACCAACTTTGTACTCTGGAGCGTGTGCTTGAGTATGATCCACGTGTCGCATCATGTCATCATGTGCTTTCTTCAATGCCGCCTCTGCTTCCTCTTGTACCCTTTGCATCTTAGATACAAAATCTTCTACCGACTGTACTTTGACTTCCCTTCTGGGTTCTACTCCCATGCGAGGATGATATCCATAATTTGCAAAAAAGGGTGACATACGAGTAGCCAAATGGAATTTGTTATTGTGGGAAAATTCGGCAATTGCCAACCATTCGGGCCAGTCGGTTTGTCAGTAGTTGACAAACATACGTAGGTACTGCTCCAACTCCTGATTCATTCTCTCTGTCTGCCCATCAGTCTGCGGGTGATATGCCATAGATAATTTAGTTTGAATTCCCAATATGTTGTTTAGTTCTCGCATAAACGTGGAAGCAAATTGTGGTCCGCGATCAGAGATAATGGTATCGGGTAACCCATGTAACCGCCATACCTGATTTAGATAGAGGCGTGCCAAGCCCAATGATGAGGTTTCTGTAGTAGTAGGAATAATATGGACCTCCTTTGTAAAGCGGTTGCATACTACGAATATTGCATTGTACCCTTGAGCCTCAGGTAATCCAGTAATAAAATCCACAGATATATCTCGCCACGGTGCTTTAGGTATAGGGTTCAGCATTAATTTTCCTGCAGGTTTCTCTGGAAATTTCTTCCCCCTCATGCATGTATCACATCCATCCACATACCCCAACACATACTTCGAAATTCCGGGCCACCAATAATTTCTCATTACTAATTCCAATGTCTTCCATCCTCCTGGGTGTCCGGCAATCGGCGTATTGTGATGTAACCAGACAATCTCCCTTTGCAAATCCTGATCCTTTGGTACATACACTTTTCCTCAAAACAACACCAACCCTTGTTCCTCAGCCCATTCATCTCCTTTGATATTACCTTTCTTCTCTCCCTTCAGAGCTTTCACGGCTTCCACTACTTCATCATCCATTTCCAAACATTGTCTAATTTTAGACAACATTTTGGTTTCCGAGCTATCTATTAATAGATGCCCTTGATGCATAGCGCAAATGCGAAAGTATTTGGGTTTGAGTAAGGTAACATTTTTATTGTCCTCCTCCACCCCCCTTTTATGATCAATACGTCTGGATAAGGCATCTGCTTTCCTCATTAAGCTTCCCACTTTATGGACCAAGTGAAAGTTGAAAGGTGATAGGAATAGTACCCAATGCGCTTGCCGGCAATTAAGCTTTTTAGCAGACATGAAGTATTGCAGATTTTGATGATCCGTCCAGATCTCAATTTGATGCATACATCCCTCCAAATAATGCCTCCACGCCTCCAATTCTCATATTATCCCCAACATCTCTTTGTCATGCACATCATAATTCCTCTCCACATCATTCAACCCTTTTGACAAGTATGCACAAGGATGCCATTTGTCATCTTTGCACAGCATTGATAATACCACTCCAGTAGCAAAATCGGATGCATCGGATTCCACTCGCAAAGGGCATGTGAAATCTACTGGGGCTAATATTGGTCCCTCCACAAACTTCCTCTTCAACTCCTCAAACGCTGTCTGCTGCTGCTCTCCCCACCTCCACACTACTCCCTTTTGCGTAAGGTTATGTAAGGGTGCGGCAATTTTAGAAAAATTGTGCACAAAGCGACGATAATAATTTGCGAGTCCCAAGAAGGCTTGAACCTCCTTGACATGGGTGGGCGCAGGCCAATCTGTGATCGCCTGTACCTTGATTGGATCCATTTTGATCCCATCAGGGCCGATCAATAATCCTAGGAACTCGATCTCACTTGCCCCAAACACACACTTCTCTGGTTTCAAAAATAGATTGTTCTCCGCCAACCTCTGTAACACCTCTTGCACTATCGCTTCATGATTCTCTTCATCCTCCGTGAATATCAGAATGTCGTCAATAAATATTATTACCACGCCTTTGTCTATTACGTCCTTGAAAATGTCGTTCATCATATTTTCAAAGGTTGGGGGACTATTAGTCATCCCAAAAAACATGACAAGCGGCTCGAAGGATCCTCAACGTGTGGCAAATGCAGCCTTCCACTCATCTCCTTTCTTTATTCGTACATTGTTGTATCCCCATCATAAATCCAATTTTGTAAAGACCTTGGCTTTTCCCACCTTATCAATTATTTCTGAGATCAACGGCAGGGGGTACGCGTTCTTCACTGTCCACTCATTCAGATACCTATAATTGGTACACATCCTCTTCCTTTGGTCTTTTTTGGGCACAAAGAATATTGGTGACGTTTGCGGTGATTTCGAAGGTCGTATGTATCCTTTGCACAATTGCTCCTTCAGGAATGCATCCACTTCTTCTTGTTCCATTGGAGATAATGGATATACCTTTGACTTCTTTGGCACAAACCCGGGCTTCATCTCAATCGCATGATCCCATGGCTTCCACACCGGCATTCGCTCAGACTCCTTCTTTTGGAACACTGACAAATGTTCATGATACACTTTTGGCACCCATTCCTCCACTGGCTTCTCCACCTTCACGATATTCTTGTCCCACGACTGTCCTCCACGAACTGCTCTAAAGGTTTGCTTTTGCTCTTCTTTCTCAATCATGATCAGAACTTCCCCATTTGGCATTTCCTCATCCTCCACTTCCTCCATCGTAACAGAATACTTTCTCGGATGTTCTTTCTCTTTCTTTTTCCTTTTTTCCTTCTTCATCTTCCTCCCATACACATTACATTCCTTAGGACAATGAGTCATTTGTACTTTCCCAGTTTTCCAATCAATTTTGGGATTATGCTTCCGTAACCACGGACATCCTATTATTAGATTGGTTTTCCCAAGATCGCACACTTTGAATACGGCTCGCTCCTGATGCTCCTGATACTTTAGTACCATAGTCACCTCCTCCTTGATAGTTCCTCCACAATTGACTGTTCCATCAATATTGTACACCATTATAGGTTGCGCCAGCTTGCATGTGTTAATACCATTTCTGGTAATTAAGGATTGATTAATAAATAATCCTGTAGCACCACTGTCAAGCAACACTTCCACATCAATAGCTGCATGTGTGTCCACTGTCTTCAGTCCCACAGTCAAGGTGATTTTGGGTTCTATTCGCGCAGAGCGAATAAAGAATTTAGGGGTTTTCGGAAATGACATGTGACAATTTTCTTTGTTGCGTGATTTGCAACAGTTGTACTCCTCCTCGATTTCCTTTTCTGATTTACTCTGGGTTTCCTCGGATACTAATACATTGTAACGATTCTGGGTCACCAATGGGGAAACCTTCACTGGGACTCTTCCACAAAATTCTCCTGCTTGCCTTCCTCCTGCTTCACTTCCTCGATTGTAGCTCCCCTGATCTTTCTCTTCTGCTTGCAATACTTAGAAATGTGTCCTAACTGCCCACAGTTAAAACATCTAAGTGGGGCTCGTCTCCCCACTTGATCAACCTCCATTGCCTCTGCTGGTGCTGCTGACTTCGTAACTATAGGTGTCACTGCCATGGCCAGTGGCTGTGCCCTCGGAGCTTGCGCCTGAGGCACCTTTCCTTTCTCAGACTTTCCTCCTGATGACTTTCCAAATTTACTACTTCTGTACATCAACTTTGACTCCGCCTGTTCCTGCCAATATTGCCAGTCAAGGCGCATTGCCCAATTATACCACTCGTCCAACTTCTCTGGCATAGAAGGTAGTCGGTAGATAGACTTGAATAAAGAGGGATTTAATCCTGCTTTCAAAAACTCTACCAACGTGGCTTCTCCCATGTCCATTTGCGAAGCTTCTGCTTTGAACTGCAAAATAAATTCATCCACCGTTAAGGAACCTTGGCGCATGGTCTTTAATTTAGCATTGGCTGTCGCCTTTGGATTAGGGTCTCCAAACTGTGACTCCAATCTCTCCAGAAATTCCTTGAAGGTTGCAAATGGTTTATTTCCCGCGGCAATTTGATTAATAGCCTCATTTCTCCAGAACTGTGCTTTCCCCCCCTGAATGTATGAGAGAGCAAACATAATCCTAGACTCAGCTGTACAAAACTCGGGCTTCCTCCCATGGATGTACAATACTATAGAGCTGATGAAGGATTTTGTATTCTCCATGGTACCGTCAAAGATTTGCAGGGGTGCGTACTTAGGTAAGCGCGCTTTTCCATTTCCGGATTTCTCCACCGTCTCATCCTCCTGCGATATCCACTCCACCATCTCCTCCATCTCATCATCTCTTTCTCCTGTCATCTCTGGCTGTACTTCCACTTGTCTGGGCTGTGATGCTGCCAATACTGACACTAATTGCGACATTTGCGCTGTGAGTGCATCAAATTTTGCCTCTAGTGCTGGTATGGGAACAGGATTAGGACCGGGATTAGAAGTTGAAGGTTCGGACATAATTGTAGAATCTGTGATGAATCACTTCTTCGACAAATTCAAAATTTTACTTCGAGACCTCTCCAAATGTCTATGGGTCACGTGATAAGGTTCGTCGAGGTTCGTCAATGGTTCGTCGTTCGTCAGGCGCCTATTTTGACACTTCGGATCAACAACCCTTCCAACAGTGCCTGATCTCGGAGATATCACTGAATTCGGCTTGTAACTAAAATAGTCGTCCGAATGGAGTGATGTAAATTGTAACTAAACCAGATCTGATCGGTTGTCTGGTTGCAGCTGTCCTAATGACGAGCGCTGCCTCTCGATCACTGGCAGTCGCAATGTAAGGCAAGGCCTGGCGTCGGCTTACGAAAGAAAAGATAGATTACATATATACAAGTACTTCCGGCTTGTGCCAAAAGGATGAGTAATCGGATGTGGCACAGTGAAACAATGACGTATGCGCAAGTAAGAGAAGGCGCACTGATATGGGAAGTTGTGTTCTTCTGTTAGGGCGACACCCACTATCTGCTAGCTAAGACCGTGCGGGTTCTCTCTACAAGAAGGGGGTGGGATCCGCGTGTGTGATGGGGAAATTGATGGTTTTGATGCGAGGGGTTATTAATAGGTAAGTTTGTTGAGATAGGCCTTTCACACCAAAAACGTAGGTGGAATATCTAAGAGAACACAACTGGGGTCCCCTAGGCATATATTTAGGGTTTATATACTATGTTACATATATTGTACATTGTTGTTACCGATGCACTCATACATGCGCATACATTTTGATGCGTGTGAAATAAAATTCTCACGCTATCAAAATGTAGCATAATTCGACATAATAAAATAAAAATGAAAGTTTATTAGGTAATGGGGTGGTTTCCTAACAGTCCCCAGCTTAGAACGGTGCCAGTCCTCCAATTGCTAGCATCACAAGTTACAAACATTTTCTTGTTACTGGGTGCTGTGTGGTCAATCACAGCCAAGCACTCCCAGCTTATGACCAGCACTTTGATAGCTTCGAAAGCAGTCTGGTGAGCTTCTGTCCACAATGGAATTTTTTTTTCACACTCTTTCATTGTCAAAGGGGTTAGGACTGTGGTATAGTCCACAAGGTGAGGTAGAAAAGTGGCGATGTAGTGCACCAGTCCCAAGAAACTGTGAACGTCAGTTGCAGATTTTGGTGTCAGCCAATTCAAAAAATTTTCAACTTTAGATGAACAGGCTTCAATGCCCTGCTGCAAGATTTTGTGTCCTAAAAAAGTTACTTCCATCAGGTAGAAGTGCAATTTTTTTTGGTTGCAATATAATCGAGCTTCCCAGAGAGCTGTCATGATTTGTTTAACATGTTCAGTATGTTCATCAATAGAATTTGACCAGATTATGATATCATCTAGGTATATATGTGCAAATATTCCTAAGAAACGTTGCAACACTGCTGTTATGTGTCATTGATGCACCGGTGGTGCATTTTGTAGACCTTGTGGCATCACCATCCACTCATACAATCCCAGAGGTGTCATTACTGCCATCAACCCAATGCTATTTGGGTCCATTTTGGTGTGGAAAAAACTATCAGTCATGTCAAGTCTACTCCAAATCTTCCCACATCCAGCATCCGCCAGAATATTGTCAACATGTGGTAAGGGGTGCGAGTCTGTAATGGTGTTGCTATTCAATTGACGATAATCGTTAACCCAATGCAGCAAATCTGTAGCATCTGCTTTTGGCACTAGGAAAGCTGGAGATGCACGTGCAGAAGAGGAGGGACGGATACACCCCACATCTAAGTGTCATTGTATCAGCACACTCCACACTTCACGAAATTTCCATGGACAGGAATAATTCCTTGTGGTAATTGTTTTACTTGCATCTTTCAGAGCGATTTTGCATAACACCTTGCTTGGCATTTCATCAATGTGCGGGATCAGTTTGAAAACATCCACATAGTTTTCCTTCATTTTTGCACTGAGGTTTTGCAGTTTTTCATCAGCCGCTAGCTGTTCTATGCGTACTTGGACAGCAGCTACAATGTCAATGCTGTTTACATGGTCACATCTTGCCTCTACCCAAGGCCCTCATGTTTTGCAGTGCTTTTTCAACTCTAGAATAAGTAGCCTGTGTTTATTATTTATGTCTGCTAGCAAGTCTTGAGTACATATTTGTTCTTTAGGTATTATTTTCTGTACAGAGCATAGGAGGTCAAAACTGCAGTTGTTATCTATTACAGTATTGTTCTTCGCATCGACAATAATGTGATTATGCGCAAGGAAAGGCAGTCCAAGAATAATAGGATGGCACAGCTTTGGTGCCATGAGAGCACAGACAGTGTGAGTGGAATAAAGATTTGTTCAATCATGCAACTTGAGTTTGACCCAATGGGTCAGCAAGATATCAGATGGATCAGCAGATTTGTTGAAGAACGCTCCGGAAACTGGAAAAGAGCAAGGAAGTAAATGAGTAGTCATGCATAAACGTGAGATGAGGGCTTCTTTGATTAAAACTGCAGGAGATCTGTGGTCAATTAATGCAGAGA
The DNA here is from genome assembly GCA_026075535.2 of Tricholoma matsutake. NCBI lineage: Eukaryota > Fungi > Basidiomycota > Agaricomycetes > Agaricales > Tricholomataceae > Tricholoma > Tricholoma matsutake. The sequence goes on along the minus strand of AP026543.1, from coordinate 4,709,649 downwards.
TATTAAGATGAGAACAATCTGAGGAATTGAAAGTGTCCACAGTGCATTCCCACACCAGGTGTGGTTTGAAAAAAAGGAACACGTGTGCTCACTGAGTCATTCGAGTCACATGAGAGGTCACTGTCTCCCCCACCTCCCATTTGGTGCATATATGGCAGTGGTCAGGTACGACAACATTCCTAATATGCTAGCGACGGGCAAGGCAGGAGGGGTGGTGTTAGGTTGAGGTGGAGCAGACACAGTGCTGATGTTAGTTGTCTGTTCTTCATGAGGGATGGGTAAGGTAGGAAGTTTCATGCATTTTTGTCCTTTGTTTACAGCTTGTATTGTTCGTTCGATGTATCTGTCTCTGTTTGGAAACTCACAAGGATGCCCATCCGGCATGTAAAAGCTGCAGCACTTCTTGCACACATTGTACGTCTCAAGGTATTTTCTTTCTTGGTCAGTTAACTTGGGTGGATGAGCAGTTGAGGATGTGGTCAAGTTATGGGAGCTAGATGATGCCTGAGTCCGAGAGTATGGAGCCTTTCTAGAGTTGTCAGCAAGGCCCACAGCAGAGCTCAAATGCTTCAAGCTATGCGCAGCATCTTCAGTGTCTCGCTTACGTGCATTTCTGTCCTCAACAAGTTTCTGGTCGAGTTTAGTCAGGGTGTCAATGAAACTTTGGAGTTTACTTTCAGCTTTTAATGTGTCAGCCACTGCTTTTGCAGCTGCCATGATGGGTGCAGCATTCATTTACTTCAGCCTCATTGTCAGAAGACTCATGGTTGTCTTTCCATCGATCAAATGCTGCCACCAGCTCAGGGGAAATGTTAGACTCAATCTGGGTATGTAACTGAGTAGGAGACAGATGGAACTGCATCCCTTTCAGCAGTAGATTATCTTGTCGCGACGCGTTGATGAACTCTGTGAATGGGCTTTTGTTTTGCTTACTTGAGCATACTTTTCAGGTGAGGTCCTGTTGCCAGCATTTAGGCAACCAACGTGCATGGATCTTGACCATGAACTCAGGGAAAGATAGTACAGAAAGTAAGTCCTGCTGAGACTGGTACCAGTCCGAGAACAGCGGGTCCTTGAAAGAGTATACAATGTGGTTGACATAGTTCTTTTTGTCGAGACCATCCTTGTTTTGCAAGTACCCACATGCATGATGTTCAAAATGGTGGAGAAGCTCCAGCGTCATGCTACCTGCAGATATCATGGGGCATTTGCCATTGTTTAAGCTAAGTGTAGCAGTGGAAATTGTGGAAGTCATATTTGCAGGTACAATGCAATATTCATCAGAGGATGTAGTTGATGATTGTCTACGGTGGGTAGATATGATGGGGACAGGTGGTAAGTTGTTCTGTGCATTGTTTGCAACGATTGGCATGGTTGGGTTTGGTATATGCACATTGTTTGCTACGATGGAGGCAGGAACTGAAGTAAGGGTGGTTGTATGTGCATTGTTTGTCACAACAGAGCAGGATTGGATGTACAGGCGGCATCACCACTTTTCATGTTGCTCGCTACAGGTGATTCTAATGTAGTTAATGCATTGTCTTCTGGCAATGCATTTCTCACCCTACTATGCATGGTCAGGGGTATATGGATTGTAGGTTTTCGAGACAGCTTTTGGCTGTCATGGCAATGGAGATATAAGCATTAAATATGCTGATGATGCTCAACCTGGAAACCCAAACAAAACCCACAAAAAGGCTTCAGATGGTATAACACAAGTTAGAGGAAGGTTGCGAGGCCCTCTAGATGTCAACTGTCAGACCAACTATCAAATAGTCATAAAAGGACTGCTTGTCAAAGCAATTCAAAGCTAAAAGAATGTGTTTCGAGGAGTTGCAATATTTTTCAAGATGTTGCGATATTTTTTGGGATTGCGAAATAGACTGCAAAGATATTGGTGAGTGATGGAAAGGTTGATAAACAATGCGAGAGGTGAGTGACAATGAATATGAGAGGATGATGATAATGTCGAGAGGCACAATGAGGATGAACGAGTTTTGATGAAATCCAACAAATTTTCGGACTATTTTGTGGATAGATCAATGAATTTGGAGTGTGCAAATATGTTTGGATGCAAGATCAGGGGACTAGATGAGTAGTAGAAGCAAAGCAAAGGCAAATTGAGGGAAACAAGAGCAAAAATAGTGTAATGCAAGGATTTTCAAGGATTTTCAAAGAAGTTTAGCATAAAACACCGAACTTTGGACTGAATAAGACTAAACTGAACTCTCAAATCACTGTGTTCTGGGAGGAAGATGACAACTTTCCTGTTTTTCTTTGTATCTAGTACATCTTTTTAGATAAAATAAAGAAACTACCTAAAAAGGCTAGAGAACATGAGGCAAACATATGGAAAACTCGAGGCAAAAGACAATAGAAGTATATCAGAACAATCAAGCGAGACTAGAATGGGTGAATATAACACATGATGAAGAAATAATAAGAAAGAATAGCTAAAAGCGGACTGTCCTTGTTATAAATTGCATAAAACATCGGAAACTGCTTCAAGCGGATTGTATGCATGTGCATGCAGTTGAAATGTGTTCAATATACTCGAGATAGTGTCCCATGTGTCCAGTATGCATCCAAAGATTGTTTGAATAGGAAATACTGTGTCCGAAGGTGTTTTTCAAGGTTTGAGGTTTTTCAAAGATTTTCGAAGTTTCTTCAGACTTCATTTGTGGCCCGAAATCAGTGCGATATTGCTCGAAACTGGTTCAGAACTCATTGATGATGTTCCAAGTGTATATTCGGAGCTGTATGAAGGTTGGGGGAGTTGTATTATGGTGGCTGAAGGCATGCGAAGAATTTTGAAGCATTTTCATGACTTTGTAGAGGTTTGTAGAGATTTGTAGAACTTTGGAGGGGTTCATATGGGTTTGTAAAGCTTTGTAGAGGTCTGTAGAACTCCATAGAGCTTTGACAATGATCATAGATGTGTTTTCCGAGCTTGAACGACAAGGTGGACCTATCAACGCACCATGATATGTGTTTAAAAAAAAGTGAAAGCCTATCCAGTATTGGATAGGCAACACCAAGGATAACTTATAGGAAAAGGAAAAGACCAAGTACTCACTTCTAATCATGCAGGAATAACAAGGTCACAGCGTGTATTTAGGAGTGAGATAAAATACAAAAGCAGGTTTTAGAGAGGAAGCGAGAGGGGAAAAAGGAAGAAGGAGCAAATGTCTGTAAATGGTAGTATGTAAAAGTCCATGTACAAATGAATATCAATAGGATGATGTAAGCCAGGCTTACAATTTACCTCAATGATATCATTGTTTGGTCTAATATGGTGGAAGAGCACTGAAAATATTTGACTGATCTTAACTGCATTGCGAGGATTGCAATTATACTGCAACCCACGTAAGACACTACTGTTCCAAACCAAAGTCAATTTCTTGGGCCACCATATCTCTGCTCAAGGTATTGAGGCAGATATGAAGAAGACTGATCACATTGTGAACTGGCTGCAACCTCATAGTGCAAAAGAAGTACAACAATTCTGTGGGCTTGTTTGTTGAATCACAAATTTACTGCCTCAAATCATGGAACACACACACATCTTGACTGAACTAACAATGAAAGAATGCAACACTGACTTTCCACCATGGTCAGAAGTTCATCAGGGTGTATTTGATGCCATCAAGAAGGCCATAATAAGTCATGATTGCCTGACCACCATTGACCACAAGCTGATGCCAGACATGAAAAACTTTGTTACAACATTTCCAATCAGGTGCAGTCCTGTCTTTTGGTCAAATGTGGGAATCTGCCTGGCCAGTTGCCTTTGACTCAATGACATTTAAGGGGGCAGAGCTGAATTATCCTGTTCATGAAAAAAAATGTTGGCTATCATTTGTGCACTGCAAAAATGACAGTCTGATCTCATTGGAGTGCCTGTCATAATTAGTGTTCAAAAGTCCAGTCCAGTCCGGTTTTTTGACTTCCAAATGGGGCAACCGCAACCACAACCGGTCCAGGACCGACCCAGATATTGGGGGGACTGAACTGGACCACCTAGGACCAGTCTTTTGATGTAAAATTTGTCATGCTAATATAAGCCATCTGTATCTCAACAATCACTACTCGGAACCCTAAAAGGATAATTTAACATGATAGAGCTTGTAAATACCTGGCTTTTGATCCAATTTTTAAGAGATTTAATGAAGATTTGATGTAGCTATGACTGAAACTGAATTACATCTGCTAAAGATGTGGGCAAGATGGAATGTGACAACCATAAGTTATGTGAGGCATATCTTACATTGATGGATGGTGAGCATATTTACCTACATAAAATCTCCATATCCCAAAAATATAATGAAGCAAAATGATCAAAATATGAGTGAGTTAGAATCAAAGTGATTCTGATACAAGTTGAACAAAAAAAAAAACTTGTACCAAAATGAATTTGGTCATATCTTTCTCAATTCTTGACCATTTTTGATGAACCAAAGGTCAAATTAAAGGTAATAATCATGTTTACATGGTCATGTAATGCACGTGATGTTTAACCAGTTGCAACAGGTTTAAACCAGTCTTTTTGCAGTCCTACATTATTTTTCAAAATGAAAGACCTGCAACTGGACTGCAAAAGACTGGTCCATAAATAGACCACTGGTCCGGTCCTAATTGGTCCAGTTCAGTCCAGTTTCGGTCTTTTTTTTCAGTCCTATAGACTAGACCTTCAAACACTAGTCATAATTTACACTGACCACAAAATTTTGGAGAACTTTGATACACAAAAGGGACCTCAGCTGCCATCAGGTGAGGTGGATGGAACTCATGTCGCAGTACAATTGCAAAATGGTGTATATCAAAGGTGATGAAAACAGCATCACCAATGCACTATCCCAAATGGCTTTCAAAACAGACTTGCATGTGAATGTTCCTGTTGCAGTGATCTGGGATGAAGCAAACAACCCATGGGCTTGCCAAGCCTCAATGCCCCTGGTTCTGATGCCATTGGTGGCGTCCACATTTTCAATTGGTGTAGATGTTGAGCTGTCATCTAGCATCAAACAAGGTTACACAGACAACCCATGGTGTAAGAAACTTTTGGATGCTGAGCTTTTCCCACATGGCATCTGCAAGTTGGATGGGTTACTATATGCAGGAGAGAGACTGATTGTCCCTCGAGTGTCAAACGTGTGTGAGTTACTTTTCCATCTGGCTCACAATGTTTTAGGTTTTAGGGCATTTCAGTTTCGTGAAAACTTATGGATCATTATGAGAATCCTTCTATTGGCCAAATATGCACTGTGATTTGGAACAGGCATATATACCTGGTTGCACTGGCTGCCAGCAAAACAAAGGAAATATACAGAACCCTCTGGGCCCCTACATCCACTGCCTATACCAGACCAACATGGTGACTCAGTTGCCATAGATTTCATTGGACCTCTCCTTGAGGATGAGGGGTTCAATTGCATCGTTACCCTCACCAACCACCTCCATAGTGATGTGCATATTATACCCACTTGTACTGACATCTCCACAGAAGACCTTGCAGTAGTATTTTTCAATGAATGGTACTGTGAGAATGGCTTGCCCCTGGAGATTGTCTCTGATTGGGACAAGCTTTTTATCTCAAAGTTTTGGCAGGGGTTACACAAGCTGATAGGGGTGAAACTGAAAATGTCCACAGCTTATCACCCTCAGTCAGATGGCACCTGACATTGAACGTAACCAGTTAGGCTGGTGATGTGCCTTGCCACAGGTACACTTTGATATTATGAATACCATTAATGCATTCACAGGTTTTTCTCCATTCCAACTCCATATGGGTTGGTCACCTTGAGTTATCCCACCAATAATCTGGACTGAGGATGAGGGATTCATGGACATATGGGCTATGTCGGTAATTGAGTGATTGTAACTGGATCTGCTGGAAGCAAAAGATAACATGCTACATGCTAAGACCTCCCAAGCTCTCGCCTCTAATGAACACCCTGCTAACAATTTTCAAAAAGGTGGTTGTGTCATCCTCTCCACACTGCACTGGAGGCAGGTTTACAAGTCAGAGGATGAGAAATGTGTGGCAAAGTTCATGCCACGCTATGACAGGCCATACCGAATTGTGGAGACCACCCCAGAGATCTCGACCATCACCCTGGAATTACTGAATCATCCAAACACATTCCCCAGCTTCCATACCCTGCAAGTTCATCCTTTTGTCAAAAACAATGAAGAACTCTTCCCAGGTTGCAAATTGCACAAGCCTCTGTATTCATTAGGGTTGTTCATAGTAGCCATTCTTGGGCCATTTTCAGCTCATTTTTGTGTATTTGGCAGAGGAACAAACAAAAGGGAACAAAAATGGAATGGAAAATGACATGAAAAATGGTTACCGTGAACACCCTGGGAAGGAAAATTTAGAAAAATGGAGCAAAAATGCATTTTTCTTGCCAGGCACAGTGCTAAAAAGATGAAAAATGATCATTTTTCAGTTCCCTTTTTACAAAAGCAAGGGTAGGGTTCCATTTTACATTCATTTTACATTCATTCTCAGTTCCATTCTTCAGAAAAATGGAATAAAAATGAAATAGAAAATGATTGAAAAATGAGTGAAAAATGAACCAAAAATGCCAACTGTGAACAACCCTATTGATGAACAAGAGGAGTACTACGTCAATTAAATTTTGGATAAATGGCAAAAAGGATGAGGAACACAATACCTCATATGTTGGCTCAGCTACAGACTGGAAGAAGACTGTTGGCTCCCATGATGCAAACTGGACGATTGTGAGGCGTTAGACATCTGGTTCATCAGTGAATCAAATTTTTTTTGTCATCACCCTGCATAGCAGTTGAAATACAAGTAAATAGCCTAAAACACCCAGTGTTTCCACATCGGTTTACAGCTCCTAGATAATGGTATGTATATCACAGTCATGTTTCAGAAACATCGCCTTATTTTTCCTTCTACCTTAACAATACATTGTTGCATCGAATGGGAGATTCCAACAAATCTATGTAACATGGTATTATTTATCCAAACTTCATTTACTGCAGAGAGCAGGTAGAACACTACATTGGGGAGGCCCAGCATTCAACTATATCAGTTGTCTTATGGCATGCTTTTGGTCATAGCACTCCTGACGTTTTGAGAATACATGGAGCAAGAGAAGGTACCAACCCGGCATGGAGTCAACAAACGTCGACCTCCGGGATTATGCGTCTTTCAAGGAGTAAAGTCCATACCACAGAGTGGTATGGAAGTTGCATTGGGACGATCACATCAAGCTGCCTCGCCATGTCTGATGCTGCTGGCTTTTTGAATCTACACTGTTTTCTAATAGGTGCATACTCTTATTGAACATCCAAATTATTGTCTCAGTCCTCACGCACTTTCGAGATGGAGCATGCAGCATATCTTGCTGCTCCCCGCACGGAGTCAACAATCGTCGACCTCCAGGATTATGCATCTTTCAAGGAGTAAACTCCATTCCACAGAGCAGTATGGAGTCACGTTGGGATGATCACATCAAGCTGCCTCACTATGTCTAATGCTTCTAGCTTTTTGAATCTCCATTGTCTTCTAATAGGTGTGTATCTTAGTGAACATCCGCATGCAGTGAATCAACGAGCCCTGTTTCTTAGGAATGTCACTAGAGTGCAGAAGAAGCAGGGTTTTAATCGGCTATATGACACATAGGTTTCGGGTAGCAGCTGAAGTAAGGTGCCTACTCACTCCTTCCTGTCTTATAGCTCAAGGTGACATCACCTTGAAGATGGCTCCACATCTTTATGAGTTACCAGTGTCCTTACCATCAGGTCCCTCCTAGCTGTTGCAGCTTACATGTTGCGCCTCAAATTTTTGTTCACGTTTTATTAAACACATAGATTTCTGGTCTTTAGTATAGGTTGAGTAGTAGTATCTAGGTAGTATGTGTTAAAGCCAGCTCTCATGCTGCCTGCTGGTTTGCTAGCTTAGTAACACAGGATCCAGGGCGGGATTGCCCCTGCACTGCAACTGGGCGCCCACCAAACACTTTGCTAGGGGTGTGGAACATCAGTAGAAGCACTGTGGGTGCGAGCAAATGCGGTCACCTTGTCCACTAATAAAGAAGTGAGGCTGTTTGTGACTGGCTTTCTGGGCCTAGGGGGATTTCAAAGTAATCCACAATGTTATTGTAGAAGTCAACATAGTTAAAGCAGCCGTTGTTCTCGTTCCAAGCATTTGCATTGGAAAGCGCAAAACGGAGCTAGGGTCTGTCAGTCCAGCAGTCTGAACAAAATTGTGTAGCTTCTCACCTGCACTGCGACATAGGCAAGGGCCCGAGGTGTTACCATCTTCATGCTGAGTAAAGTCGCAACATGCCTGCGCATTGGTGCCTTCTGGTTCTTCCTGTGCTTCTTCGTGGACAGCACGTGCTCTTCTACATCTTCCTGGCACTCAATATCCTGGGCAGATGAGGGGGAGGTGAAGATGAATTTGAAAGCCTACGGAGAAGGGGCCATGACAAAGACCCTGGTGACGATGGCAGTAAAGTGTGTACCTTGAGCAGTATCGCGCTATGAAATAGGCCATGTTCGATGTCCTTGATGCTGCCACAGGCTTTGGGGTAGAGAAAAGCAGGCCAGGAATCTGCCATGACAATGAAGCTTGGGCTACCATTGCGAATGCCGGCACGAACTCTAAACAGCAGGGGTTGGTGCATGAGGTCGGGGCAGAAGAGGCCTAACAAAAGCTCATGTGGGATCGCCCCAATCATAGTCTATCGGGCAAAGGAGGCGCCCGGTGTCATCATGTTCAAACCCTCTGTCCATCTTCGAGGTCGGAGGGAGCAGTCTGGAAAGGGGACCGCCGAGGGCACCTGCTATCCAGCTGACCACGGCTGGCTTGAGATTTGCTGCGTCATTGCCTCGCCCTCCACCAGCACCCTTCCGAAGCTGCTTGCTGCATCAAGCGCGAAGCGATGAATGGGACACTGCTACTCACATCTCAAAAATATGCATTCAACTCCAGTACATCCTGTTCGCTTAACTTGGTTTTGAGGCTGGGGATGTGGCATAGCAGGAGCTCGTACCCATGGTAAGCCCGGCACTGCCTGGGCTCAAGGTCAGGTTTCAACTCAAAGCACAGTAAATAGGGGAAAATGGTACTCAGGGGTGGGCTCAGGGAGCTCATCATCAAGCTCTGCATCTGCCTCCAGAGCATGCTGTCGGTCACTCTCTTCAACCAGCTCATCAACAGATTCAAACATTGACACAAGCTGGCATAAGACTCGGCCCTGGGTGACATTGGACTGCGTGTTGCTGTCAATAGTACTCCTCCTGTCAAAAAGGTCATGCAGCGCGGGATTGGTGGCACACATGACTTTTGTTTCAATCCTACTTCTTCAAGGTTTTGAAGCTGTTGCTCCAACGCAGCGATGCGCCGCTTCATGCCTGTGTATATGGCAACAATGGGATGTTCATCTGCAACTACAGCAGCAGGATAAGCAAAGAATTAGCTGGCACTAACTGGGCATACTCATCATCTAGCACAGAGTGGGAAGATTTGTTGGAGATATCTAGCTGTTAGCTGCCAGGTATTTATACCACTAAGCTGGGGCTAGCCATCTTAAAGGCAGTGCTCCATTCCCGCCGATTATCGCTGTAGCAACTGCAGTGCTCAATTGGTGAGCAGAGGGAAGCGCAATGGTGTTGCTATGCTCTATGATAAGCCAAAGTGTATTTTGAGTTTGCAACCAAATTGGGACTAGCACTCAACTTGTGAGTGGAGGGAAGCACCATTCGCAACACCGGATGTTGCGGCACTGACAACCCACAAGGCTTAGCATGGCTAGGCCAGGGTTGATTTTGAGCCTGCAGCCAAAGAGTTACTTAGCAATGTCCTGTGCGCCGGTACCTGCTGTGCAGCCACTTGGCAGGTGCAAGTTCACAAATTGCACTCAGATCATCAATCAAGAGTATGATGGAAGATGACAACTTGGAAAGAGGAAGGAAACAAAAAGGAGGAAACAGTGTATGTTAGAGAATGATTTGCAGCAGACCATGAGCAAATACGACTGACCAAATTTAAGTGATCATAACAAGGTTGAATGTGTCAGAAAGAACAAAAAACATACCATTTAGCAGGAAATCAACAGTCGAGATTGCCTGCTCACTTGCATCTGGAGGATGATCTCCCCCACTGTTAGCCCAATCTCCCCTAGTGATTTGATTTGTACTTAAGACAGGACATACTTGAGTTTGAGGGTCCTTTTGCAAGGTAGTGATGCCTTGCATACCAGTATATAGCACTCAAGATCATGGCGAGTGCTTTAGGTTGAACATCTCAGTACTATATACCAGAAGAATGAAAGAACAAAAAACATACTTTTTAGCAGGAAATTGACAACAATCAAGATCGCCTGCTCACTCGTGTGCTGGAGAATCATCTCTCTCACACTTGTTAGCCCCATCTTCACTGGAGATTCTTTGTAGGACAGTGGACATGCTTGAGTTTGAGGGTCCATGTGCAATGTAGTAAGATGGTGATGCATTGGATACCAGTATAAAGCTCTCAAGCTTGTCTCAAGCAACATGGGAGAGCAGCTAGGTAGGAAGATGGTGATTACTAGTATGAAGTGCTCAAGCAACATGCGAGAGCCACTCTAACTTGGAGGTTTCAAAGTTACAAGGATATTTTCGCCAGTATTCGAGTGCACAGGAAATCGGAGATCATGATTAATCAATGATAGCAAAGCCGTTACTGACTCAGAGCCATGTACAAATCTGAGTGATCATAGCAAGTACTTTAGGTTCAACGCATCAGTACTATGCACCAAAAGAATGAAATAATGACAAACACACCTTTTAGCAGTAGATGGAGCTGCATACCTCATAGAAATATTTGCTTCTCTGTAGTCATCAAGGTATGGTGATGGTGAAAATGTGCCACCATTGTTAGCAAAGAGATACAGAGCCCATGATAGATAGCTTCTGAAGGTTGACATATTCACTGAAGATGGTAATAAAAAGATACAGGACTTGTTCCACCATGCTAGACAGTTCGGATCCTTTGTACATGGAATTGTTGATGTTGGGGTCAAGGATAACAAGCACCACTTGGAGCATGTAGATATCTTGGTCATAACATGGCTCGCAAAGAACATAGCCTCAGTAATGGAGACTTGCCCTGAATAGCAAAGCCATTGGGAACTCAGACCCCTGTACAAATTTGAGTGATCACAGCGAGTTCTTTAGGATGAACGCGTCAATACGACACATCAGAAGGATGAAAGGTTGAAAAACTTACCTTGCAGCAGGAAATCAACAACACTCAATATTGCCTGCTCACTCGTGTGCCAGAGAATAATCTCTCTCACACTTGTTAGCCCAATCTCCGCTAGTGATTCTTTTGTAAGACAGGACATGCTTGAGTTCAAGTCTCCTTTGCAAGGTAGTAAGATGGTGATGCCTTGCACACCAGTATAAAGTGCTCAAGCAACATGCAAGAGCAGCTCTAACTTAAAGTGGAGGCTTCAAGGTCACAAGAATATTTTCGCCAGTTTTTAGTGCACAGAAAATCGGAGATCACAATTAATCGATAATCACCCCATGACGAAGTTGTGATGGACTCAGAGCACTGTACGAATTCGAGTGATCGTGGCAAGTGCTTTAGGTTGAACACATCAGTACTATACTATATTCATGGTTCAATACTTCATGTAACATACATTTCTTGAAACATGCAGGTCCGAAAAAGGTATGAATAGTGGCTTCCACAACCTATTCACATTCTCTGATGCCTCCCACGATTCCTCTCTTGATATTCCGCCCACCTGTACTCAGCAACAAACCAGACGATGTCAGATGCAATCCCCTTGGCCACATCATGCACTCACCTATACCTAGCAATGGTATCCAGGCGCTCCTGGATGTGCTTCTCGGTGGCCTCCAAGACTACTCCGTCAATTGTGGTGAATGGTTGCCTGACAAGGCTGCAAAGTTGCTTATTCGGCAGCCTGTACGTATTCAGTGATCACTTTTTACCAACTTCACCATCTTCCCACTCCACTAGGGTGGATGTCATCTAAGGAAGTGAGGTGAGGGCAAGGGCAGTAGAAGGGTAGAAATAGTACTCATGGTCATTAGGATGGCGCAGAAGGCGTCCACTGAACCAACAGTGGCCCATGGAAGGTATTCTGCAGTGTATACAGTGGTGTTGAAGTAAAAATCAAACATACAAGTTGCGATACTGGTAGGGCCATAAAAGACATGGTCATAGATTTCAAACACTTTTCCCACCATAAACAAACCCTTTACAGACATCAGCATGGGCCAAATTGGGAGTAGAAGAAGCACTTACAGCATCGTCGTGTAAGAAATTGGGCCAGGGGTACTCAGCTTGGAGATCCAAAGCATCGCAAATGTGCTTCCCATATTTCCCACCAGAGGTAAAAATGTGCATTTGTTGTTTCATTTTCCTCTTGTCCTCTGGTTTCGGAAAGGAAAAGCTTACATCACATGCATCATGTAGCAGCATCGTCACAAGTGGCCTGACTGTATATTGGATGTTCTTCATCCCAATGTCAAGCCGCTCCGCGCAGATGCTGGTGAGACCCTTTAATTGTGTTTCATCTGTGGGCAGTCATATTAGTGACAGATTAAATAGACTGATGTGATGCCTGGACTCACTGAGTCTGGTTAAGGCTTCAAGAGGATGCTCACGATGGTGAGAACTGATCCTGTGGATAGCAATGGTGGCAACATTGTGATGGACATCTGTTCCATCAATGTTTTGGTCGAGCAGGATGGGGAGCCATGTTGGAAGGCCAAAGAAACCTTCAGTGAGGGCAATAGGTTCTGCATTGTGCAAGAGGTACACCCAGAAAGAGACTTTCACCTGGTCCGGGATGTACTGAGCTATTGCCTCCTCGACATCACCATGGGCGATGGTAGTTTGGATGGATCGAATGGAGGCAGCGCTTGTGTGTAAGAATGGTGGTGTTTGCTGATCAAGAGAAGCCCGACTCTGCAAAGCCATTAGATGACATAGGGACAAGGTTAGGGGGCTACCTGAAGCTCCTGGAGGGAAAGGGTTAATTTTGAGATCGCCTCAGAGCTGGGCGCAAGCAACAGCCCAACTGAATCTGCAGCATCGCATGGGGCATCAGAGTGTCCGGCTTTCCCCTTGTATACAAAGGTAAATTCACAATGAACAGATCGCACCACCAGAGCTAACTCGCCTTCGAAAGTGAAGCCATCAACATTGAGATCATGACGGTGGGGTCCAGAAAGAAGTTCCAGCAGGTCTTATGAGAAGTTTCCTCACTTCGAGGCTAGAAGCACTGAGGTGGGTTCCACAGAGAAATTGGTGCAGGTCTTATAAGAATTTCTCCTAGCACAGCAGAAAACAAAAAGGGAGCGCAGGTAAAAGTGACCTTGCTTGTCAGCATCGATAGGTGCTGTGCAAGATAGCAAACACAAGAAGCCCATTGCGGCCCATCTCTGGATGATATGAATGCCATCATGTAGGGTTTTGGCCACATTAAGGCAGTGATTAAAGTGATCTTGGCGATTAGCTTGCCAATGGGTCTTCAGCCTACAGCCCATGACTGGCCCCATGTCACAATGGACATCAGAAGACCTCGAACGAAAAGCCATCTTAACGGTCTGACTGCATGACTGACTGACTGATTGGCACATGGGTACGGTGAGAGGAAGGTTTGTTGGATACTGACTAACACTATACAAATAACTGGGCTTGACACAATCTCTGCATACTTGGAGTGGAGAAAGATGCCATAGAAATAGCCACGTGGCCCGAAACCGTCAAAGATTGTTGAGGTTGGGGTCGAGGATAACAAGCACCACTTGGAGCATGTAGATATCTTGGACATAACATGGCTCGTGGAGAACATAGTCTCGGTGATGGAGGACTTGCCCCTGAATGGTGAAGCCTGGGGACTCAGTGCCCTGTACAAATTTGAGTGATAATAGCAAGTACTTTAGGTTGAACGTTGGTGTCAATACTATGCACCAGAAGAATGAAGGAAGAAAAAACATACCGTTTAGTGGGAATCAATGACAGTCAAGAATGTGCTCAAGCAACATGCAAGAGCAGCTCTAACTTAGAGGGGAGGCTTCAAGGTTACAGGGAGATCTTCCCCAGTATTTGAGTGCACAGAAAATCGGAGATCATGATTATTTGATAGTCACCCTATGGCAAAGCCATTACCAACTCAGATCCCTTCACAAACTTGAATGATCTGATAACGAGTGCTTTACATCGAACATGTCAGTAACATATACCAGAAGAATGAAAGAATGAAAAACATACTGTTTAGTGGAAATCAACAACAGTCAAGATCACTTCCTTGCTCGCATACCAGAGGATAATCTCTCTCACATGTGTTAGCCCCATCTCAGCTGGTGATTCTATTGTAAGATGGTGGACATATTTGAGTTCGAGAGTCCTTTCGCAAGGTAGGAAGATGTGATGCATCGCATACTGGTATAAAGTGCTCAGGCAACATGCGAGAGCAGCTCTAACTTAAGGTGGATGCTTCAAGGTTACAAGGATATTTAGGGTGTAGCACGGGTATGGGTAAACCCACGGTAAATGGCCCACAGGTTGGACAGGTACAGGTACGGTTGCCAAAATGCCAGACCTGTGACATACCATACCCATTTTGGCGGTGTGACAGGTATTGATGGGTTGCTTGAGTTGCCAGATCCAGCAGTTGCCAAACTACCGATCGACTTCAGATTTCCGGTTCCTCTTCACCCATGGGCATTGCCCATTGTAATAGTAAGTTTTTTGTTTCTTTCAACTAACTAAATGTGCTCTTTTCTAGGGTACAGTGTCAGCTCAACAACAGTAAGTTGTTTATTTCTTTCAATTAACTAACTGTTTCTTTTTTCTAAAGGTTCTATCTATGTTGTAACAATGAGATGGCACCAAGATGCCTAGGACAACGACCCAGGATGGGACTGGGAGAACCCACTGCTGCGAGCCCCTGCTTGCAGGGTGGATGAGTTATGAAGGAAGCAACGACAAATGGCCCAGCACCCGCCCTAGCCCTGTGAGCCACTGCTTGTGGGGTGGGTCGCAGGTGCTAGCAGCTGATGACAAGGGACAACAGGAAGGGGAATGACAAATGACAAATGGGAGACAGGGATGCAAGGGACAAAGGGAGGAGAACAATGAAGACAATGACAAACTATGCGGGGCAGAGGATGACGATGAGGATGATGAGCGACGAGCGATGAACCACTACCACCACCACCACAGCACCCCCATCTGCCGCCGAGAACGACTGTTCATGGGGTGGAAACAGGGAGCAATGAGATGGGATGACAATGCCAGGGGACAGGGACAGAGAGGGGGATGAATGACCATGACATGGGCGGCAATGACAATGATGGCAACAAGGAAGAGGATGGTGATGGGGTGAAACAAAAAAAAGGCCCAAGAGATGCTGCCATCTCTTGGGCCATAGGTAAGTTGGTTTTTCCTTTCTCATTTCATTTTATTGTTACTAACAACAAAGGTTTTAGGTAGTGATTTTACTATTGATGATGACAAGGGGGGAGGGGACGAGAATGGTCAAGAACAACAGGGAGAACAAGAATGAAGGGGGGGGACAAGGGGGGGACGAGAACAGGGAGGACAAGAATGATGGGAGATGAGAATGATGACAACAAACCGCCGATGAGTGGGAAGGGCACCACCATGACGACCTCTTGCCCCTTGCCATCTTGCTGTGAGTGAGACGGCGGTTTTTTCTTTTTGTAGTATTGTATAGAATTATTAAGTAAATAAATCCCTCCATCACTCGAGACGAGGGACAAGGTGTATTTTTTTGCATGTGGATGATAAGCATGATTAAATAAAATTCCATTGCTCATGTTATTCAAATTTAAAAAAGTATCTATAGCTTAGGTATTATGTACAGGGTGTAGTTAAGTTAGTTAAGGGCTTATACCATACAAACACAGGATGTTAATAGCATAGAACATCAAATTCAAGGCAAACATCCATGGTGTATATATGTGGTGTCACACCTGCAGTGTTTCATGACAGACCATGGTAAAAACCTGTCACCACAGTTGCGGTGTTAGAATGGGTGTGGTGTTGGCAGGTGCAGGTGCAGTGTGTGAAATCTTACCTGTGGTGTGACCCATGCTACACCCTAAGGATATTTTCGCCAGTATTCAAATGCAGAGAGGAAAGTTGGAGGTCATGGTTAATCGATAATCACCCTATGGCGAAGCCATTATGGACTCAGATCCCTTCATAGATTAGAGTGATCTGATAGCGAGTACTTTAGGTTGAATGCATCAGTACAACATACGAGAAGAATAAAGGAAAGAAAAAACATACCTTGTAGCGGGAAATCAACAAGAGTCATGATCACCTGCTTGCTTGTCAGTCCCAGCTCCCCTAGTGATTATTTTGTAGAACAGGACAAGATTGAGTTCGAGGGTCCTTCTACAAGGTAGGAAGATGGTGATTATTAGTATAAAGTGCTCAAGCAACATGCGAGAGCAGCTCTAACTTAGAGTGTAGGCTCCTAATAACATAAAGTGCTTGGCAAGCAACATGCGAGAGCAGGGGCAAGGCCTCAAGGTCGTGATGACAGGAGTGCCAGTGAGAGCCACCAGCTCCGATCATCGCTGTTGATTATGTGGCATCACGTGCCACTTGTACTTACTACACTGAGGCACTTAAGGCTGGAAACCTTGGAGGACATCGGAGATAGCACGATTGCAGACTATGCAGCTCTCAGGATCCGAGTCCTCAGGTTCTTAATTGCATCATCCTCAAGCGAATGCTATTCACCCAGCAGTTTCTTCATAACACATTGCTTTCAGGAAATGCCAATGCAAGACTTGTCTGGCTACTACTAAGAATGCCATCCTTAACTGGCATGTCTTTGGCCTTGCTTTTTGACAATTGGTTGCTTTGGAGGTAAAAACAAGGGACTTCAATCTTCGTAGGACGAAGTTAATATTGATGTTGTGCATAGGTAGTAGTCCACTGGTGGCCCATGTCCAAACATTCCACCCCAACCCTTCCTGAATGTTGTCGGCCAGTGGCTCATGTGTATGAAGCACTCAGGCAACATGCGAGAGAAGCTAACTTAGAGTGGAGGCTCCAATGTTACAAGGAGATTTTTGCCAAGATTTAATTGCACAGAAAATTGGAGATCATGATTAACCGGTAATTGCTTTATGGCGAAGCTGTTATGGACTCAGATCCCTTCACAAATTTTGAGTGATCTGGTAACGAGTACTTTAGGTTGAATGTGTGAGTACTATGCACCAGAAGAATGGAAGAAGGAAACACATACCATTTAGCAGGAATCAACAACAGTGAAGATCGCTGGCTCGCGAGCAGTCAAGATCGCCTGCTCACTTGCGAGCCGGGAGATGATATCTCTCTCACATGTTAGCCCAATCTTGGCCAGTGATTCTTTTGTAAAATGGGACATGCTTGAGCTTGAGTGTCCTTTTGCAAGGTAGTAAGATGGTGATGTCTCGCATACCAGTGTAAAGTGTTCAAGCAACATGTGACAGCAGCTCTAACTTGAAGTGGAGGCTTCAAGGTTACATGGAAATTTTGGCCCATATTTGGGTGCACAGAAAATCGGAGATTATGATGAATCGATGATTGCCCTATTCCTAAGGCGTTACGGACTCAGATCCCTTCGGGAATTTGAGTGATCTGATAGCAAGTACTTTAACCTGATCTCCACTAGTGATTCTTTTGTAAGATGGGACATGCTTGAGGTCAGGTGTCCTTTTTGCAAGGTAGTAAGATGGTGACACCTTGCATACCAGTATACAGTGCTCAAGCAACATGCGAGAGCAGCTAGGTATGAAGATGGTGATCACTAGTATAAAGCACGAGAGCAGCATGCGAGAGCAGCTCTAACTTGGAGGTTTCAAGGTTACAAGGATATTTTCACCAGTATTTGAGTGCACAGGAAATTGGAGATCAAGATTAATGGATGATAGCAAAGCTGTTACCGACTCAGAGCCATGTATGAATCTGAGTGATCATAGCAAGTACTTTAGGTTCAAACGCGTCAGTACTACGCACCAAAATAATGAAATAATGAAAAACATATCTTTTAGCAGGAGATCAAAGACAGTCAAGATTGCCTGCTCTAGGCTGGCACTCGCAAGCTCTGGGAGCCTCATAATCTGTCTCATGACACTTGTTAGCCTGATCTCCGGTACTAAATGATTCTCTTGTCAGCATCGATAGGTGCTGTACAAGATAGAAAACACAAGAAGCCCATCGTGGCCCATCTCCGGAGGATATGAACGCTGTCACATAGGGTTTTGGCCACATTAAGGCAGTGATTAAGCATTCTTGGTGATCATCTCACCAATGGGTCTTCAGCCCACAGCCCATGATTTGCCCCATGTCACAATGCATGTCAGAGAACCTTGAAAAGCACTCTTAATGGTCTGACTGCATAGCTGACTCATTGGCACATGGGCACAGCGATAAAAAAGTTTTTTGGGTAGTGAATAATGGTTTATAACTGTGCTTGACCTAATCTTGATCCTGGAGGGATGATCACCTTAGTGTTTGTGGAGAGCCAGAATGACAGCATATGACATCATACCTGACTGCAAGACATACCTGGAACTTGGACTCATGGGTCATGGGTGGTGTTCAAGGGTTCAAAGAAGGAAGATGTGCTTGCTGTGGCCATGTAGGTGCCCACATGTCCAATCCTGGGCATCACAAAAGGGGAGGCTTCAGAGGAGCTCCACCGCACTAGGCAGGCTAGGCCATCAGTATGAGGTGGCACTGAAGGTGGTGCTCTGCTTCCTCAAAATCATCCTCTGCCTGGTGAAGACCATCTTCAATCTGGCACAAACTGCTCCTCCCTCAGCGCAGCATTGAGTAGGCATCACACATAACCTCCATCCACATTGCTGGATCAACGGGGGGCTGTAGAGGTGCATCTGATTCCTCAGGGATTCTTGGCGGAAGAGTCTGCAAAGCACCACATGCTGACTATCAGCATACAAATTGCAGCAGTGCATTGAACAAAACATGCACTTGCCAACAGGAGTCCTTCATGATGAGTGCCATGCAGATCCTCAAGGTCTTGTGGCAGGCAGTCACATTTGGCTGCCCCTTGGCTCAGGTGTGGACAGGGAGGTAAGCGAGCTATTCGTTCGGTGAAATTGGGCTCCTGCATTGTATCATGATGCAGCCCATGCTCAGATAGAACTGTCTCCAGTTGTTGAAATGGCACAGCGCTGCATTTCACTGTATCCTCTGTGACTTTGCAAGCTATGATGTGTTTGAAGAATGAGAGGACACCCTTGATAATCCAATTGCCCTCCTTTGTGGTGGGATCTTGGTCTGCCATTACGAATCAACTAGGTCTTATTGTTAGGGAGTTGCCTATGCATTCTGCCTAAGACCTACAACAGAGGATAGATAACAGATGAGGCTAGCAGAAAATATGACCACCACAGGTGGAGCTGTAGAGGGATCTGCTGGAGAGCAACTTATAGGGGGGTCGAGCACGTCTGATAGTATAGGCAGTGAGGTTGAGCCTGAGCCTGAGATTAGCAAGATAGTAGTACTATCTTGTTGAGTCGGCCCTCCGAGTTCAGAATCATAATGAAAATATTAATCCCACGCTTTATGATACTACCTAAGTTACTACTACGATAGTAAGCTGCAGTTAAAGTTGTCACAAGTCTAATATGCCCAGGGAACAGTACTGTGGACATCCAATACATTGCAGCATACATGTGTGCAGCTTTTCATCGGGCTTTACGTGCAGTGCATGAGCTACGATGTATACTTATCAAGGTTTGTTGGCAGTGGGAAAGCAATTTTGATCATTTCAACATTTATAGTAGTCAGGGTAGTACACCCAAAATTTATGTGACAAGGCTCGAGATCCACCTGTTGCGTGCCGACGAATCCTGGCATATCTTCACAACTAAAGCCCACACTGATGTGAGGTGAACTTCACCTTCACAATGAACCTCAAGCATGCAGTGCATTTGACAAAAATACACTGAAATGCTCCCACCATTATACATGACCCACCCCCTTCCCAAGACTCAAGATGTCCAATCCAGGTCAAAGGATCACAGGAGCCTGCAAGGCAAATGGCTTTGCAGTTATCTGGACATTCATGGTGCTCTATGGCACCGCGAGCAACAAGCAACAAGCACTCGCTGCACTGGGAAAAAAGATCCACTAAACAATTGCTGGAAATGCCTATAGTTCCGGTAGCATTTAAGCTGAGGAGCTGCTCAAAATATGTCGTGTTGCCATTGAGCCGGGGTCGGAATTGGCAAAACTTGGGAACTGGTGAGCAAGCCAGGGCATCAGTATCTGAGTCACTGCGTGGCAAATGCAGGCGCACACACCATTGATGTCCTTGATTTGGCTGAAATCCGGAATGACCAACCCCAACCCAAGCGCTGAGTGAACTGTCTTGGAAATGAATTTAGTGAAAGGCAGTCAGGTCATGGATTTCCAGTCATGCCTTCATATTTGACCAACCCCATCCCTGGAGGCCCAGGTTGCTCTATGAATATCTTTGCATACTGCCTTTCTAAAGGCCGAGGGTGCATCCGGCGCTCCATTAGAGCATTCAGCGAATATGCAAATGTAGGTGATGAGGGCTGTGTCCTCTGCCCTGCTAGAGCATTGGTTGAAGGATAGCTG
Source organism: Tricholoma matsutake (assembly GCA_026075535.2). NCBI lineage: Eukaryota > Fungi > Basidiomycota > Agaricomycetes > Agaricales > Tricholomataceae > Tricholoma > Tricholoma matsutake. Next base: position 4,688,987 of record AP026543.1, on the reverse strand, counting down.
ATAGAAGGGTGAGTACTTGGAATGACATGATGTCTATGAACATCAAACCTAGGCATGAACTGCATGGCTGCAATATATGAAATAGGTGTGAGGGAGCGAGGAAGGTGATGTTGCAGGGAATTCAAGGTGAGCCTACAGGCCACAAGCAGTGGATCCGAGCTCTTTTGAGGGGGAACTCCACGAGGTTACACATGGAGCTAATGCGTAAATTATTTATATGGGCAAGGAGGCAAACATCTGCAGATAATGGGTGCATTGGTCTTCCATGGCGACCTGTATAGATCGATTCAGTTGAAGTGTCGGTTGGAAGGGCCATCCCTGAAGAAAAGAAGCACATAGGCCGAACAGAGCATGGTGCCAAGCGACCCTAATAATCAAATCCTACACCGAAGTCACCTGGAATTCATGTACGAGCAGCAGATGCCTTCAGCTTTCCATGTCAGTGCAAGAATCTGCAACATAGAGCAAAGCCCTGAGCACTCTCAGCCTAGGTTGAAGCAGCGGAGCCCGTAGTGTGAGTGAGTGAATGTACTAGCACAACTAATCGATAATCTCTATGGCAGGAGTGCTAGTAGTTATTAAGGTACTAGGGTTCGTCCGCAGCCAACATCATCACATGACCAAGTTGTGACAAGTTGTGACAAAGCACCATATTTCTAATTATTCATTCAATTCCACATTTTTTGCAAAAGTAAAACCTAAGATCTATGTAAAATGTAATTCTCCAGAGGGTCTAGGTTCTCAATTTTTTATTTTCAGTGGAGGAAGAAAGTAATTAGGCATGCTTCAATAATGGTCTGCTTTTGGTAATTCTCAGAAATAGCCAATCTGCGTGTCAAGCACGTTGCAAGCGAAGGAAAACAAATTAAAGATGCGGGCCTAACGCTATCGCTTCTTTGGATGATGTACCAATCATCTCAATGCAGCGGTAAGCACCACTTCTTACATTAGTTTGAGTATTACACACTGAATGCACTGTAGATATGCTACATGATCCCTCTAATTCATGGATGCAGCTATGTAATCGGATGCAACATTGCAACAATCCATACGTAGTCAATGATATCGATTTGTGCATCAGATAATCTTGGCATGAGCGCCAGCAGTATGGCTGCACCAGTTGCTTAGTACATAAGTTACAAGCTATGTGTTCACCTCTGTAACTGTAGGGGGTCGAGGAGCACAATTGACCCCTGCCAGTGGCTAAAAATGCCCATTGGGCATCGACAACTGCAGCATGGAGGGTTTAACAATCCTAATGAAGGGAAGCCCTGCCAATGCAATATTGCAGGGATGCAGATTGTTGTGAGGGGGTTGCGAGTAGATTGTGCTAGGGAGATCGATCTCTAAATTATTTGAGTCGCTGTCGCCCTAGTATGACTGGGTTGAATGAGATTGAAAGAGAGGATGCTTCTGTTGACAACACAAGGCTCAAAGAGATACCCTACAGCTGTGAGCCTGCACTACACAGGTCAGGGCTAGCGGCGTGAAGGGTAGAGGAGCTAGTGTAGCTGCAGTTTATGTAGATGGATGGAGTACTGAGTTGGATGCTGAATTCATTGTGCAACCGGAGCTGTCTGTAAAAATGGCAGAGGCTCGCAAAAAGCTTGTACACCCATACCATTGAACTGATCGTTCACTGATTTGGGATGGGTTGTGTCTTCCCAGCGAACATGGTGAAGGTACTGTCGGTGTTGGGCATCTGGATCGATTACCATAAACGATGATTTTCAGCACTGCCGCATACATCATGGAAATATCTGATTCTCCATAGTCAAGATATGGCGATCATAAAAATGTCCCACCATTAGCAAAGAGATATAGAGCCCGCGATAGATAGCTTCTGAGGGTTGACATATTGACTGAAGATAGTAATAAGAAGATACAGGACTTGTTCCACCACACTAGACAGTTGAGGTCCTTCATATGTGGAGTGGAGAAGGATCCCAGAGAGATAGCCACATAGCCCGAAACGGTCGAGGATTGTCAATGTTGGGGTCAAGGATAACAAGCACCACTTGGAGCATGTAGATATGGTCATAACATGGCTCATGAAGAACATAGCCTTGGTAATGGAGACTTGCCCCCGAATGGTGAAGCTGTTACAAACTCAGAGCTTTCGCTGGTGATTCTTTGTAGGAGAGTGGACATGCTTGAGTTCGAGGGTCCATGTGCAATGTAGTGAGATGGTGATGCCTTGTGTACCAGTATAAAGCGCTCAAGCAACATGCGAGAGCAGCTAGGTATGAAGATGATGATTACTCGTGTAAAGCGCTCAAGCAGCATGCGAGAGCAGCTCTATCTTGGAGGTTTCAAAGTTACAAGGATATTTTCACCAGTATTCGAGTGCACAGGACATCGGAGATCACGATTAATCGATGATAGTGAAGCTGTTACCATGTACTATGAATCTGAGTGATAATAGCAAGTGCTTTAGGTTCAAACACGTCAGTACTATGCACCAGAAGAATGAAATAATGAGAAACATACCTTTTAGCAGGCAATCTTTGCCAGTTAGGGTAACACAAAGTCCTCAAGCAACATGCGAGAGCAGAGGCTACCAGTCTAGGCAAGGGTCGAAGTTGAAAAAATCGAGAGCAAGTTCACGTGTTGAATTTAAGATCTCATGCTTGGCAGCTACTACTAGTATGAGTTCTGAGTCTGTCTTGTACTACTACTAAGTTGCCCAACAGCGAGGTTTCTCATCCAGTTGACCTGCCATGCACTTTCTGGATGTGTTTGTTCGTGGAAAATATTCCAGCCTGGGCTGAAGTTTGAAATAGCGTATGGGCTGTGGTAAGCTGTTCATTTCAGAGGCAATAAACGGAGAAACCCCAACAAGTATGAGTTCTTTCAATTTCTGGATGTGGCTCACCTTACTCTGTGATTCCAAGAGTAATAGAACATTCCCATCAGGAGACAAAGAAGAAGTTCAAGGCCTCCAACTCTGCACTTACTGGTCTCACTGCTGGCTGGGAAGACAAACTCAAGTGCTGTACATCTAGTACTACCTCGTCATTGGCAGCAGCATCCGATCTTGAAGACTCCATGGTTCAGTATGGCAGAGTGATTGGAGACCGAGAGACAGATGACATTGAATGTGTGGCGATGGCATTGGATTCAAAAGCATCCAGGGCAAAGGTAGGTGTCAACGGGCACCACTTCAACATTGAGTAATCATTACTCTCACGATTTCATCTCTATCATCCCTAGACAATGATCAAAATTGAGGCGAATCACCAACCTGCACCCATTCGGACGCAGAAAGCAGCCCATGGCGGCGACGCCAAATGGAAGTTTAGTCATCTTCCTGCTCAAACTGACGACTTGTTTAAGGACCTACTCATGCCTCTCGCTTGCAAGATGGCGGACAATTTGGGACCATGGGAAGCGCTACCCGTGACAGAAGTTCAGAAGTTGGTGGATCATGTCTATGGACCAGACCAATATGCCGTAGTGGAAGATAATGTATGGGTGGTATGTCCAGTCATTGTAGTGCTTCCGTGATTGCCACTCATTTATTTTTATGGAGCTCTCTTATCGCCTGAACAACTGGCGCAACGGATTTGCAACTGTGGCTACTGAGAGTGTCAAGGTCATGATAAACAATAATGCTGACTACTTCCAAACCTCCCAAGATATCAAAGACTTCATCGCACTTTGCCTGGAGGAAGTCCCTGTCAATCCAGAGCATAAAGAATCTACTGAGAAAGGTGATTCGGAGGTAAAACCCTTGATGATGGTGGTGTACCAGTGGAAGGAATGGAATGATGGCAAAAAGAAGCAGGTGAGTACAACTCCATTGATAGTACATTCACCCTCACACAAGTGTTTCAGGGATTATTTCAAAATCAGCTCATCATGTGTACATTCGCCTTCACACATGTCAAGGATTTGGAGGATATTGAAGACCGAAGTGATGAAAAGCCCGTTGGTGCCTTAATTCTCTATGCAGGCAGTGAGCTTTTCATGATTGAGTTTTTCTTGAAGGTCATAATGCCCATCAGGTTGGCCATGCACTTGCTCTCTATGGAAAGGATGTGAGAGAAACGTCATCTGCAGCATATTATTTCTCTGCCAACAACTATGGCAATTGGGTGACACACAAGAAAGGTTCTCACAGCTGATGGGAAAATGTTGTGGAGCGGTGCGCCACAGCTTTCATGCCGACTATCAAAGGCTGGACCCAGGAGTGTTGGGATGAAATCATTGCCGAAGCCAAGAGTTTCCTGCCTGAGAAGAAAAAGAAGAATCATGGACGAAGTGGTTCCTGTGCAAGCTCCGAAGGAATCAATATCAAGGACGACATCATAATTGTGTCCAACAATGATGAGTTGGATTAGTAACTGGTTGGTGAGTGATATTCTTCTGCTACTGATCATACTAATGGTTGTCTGGTACTATACAGAACAGGGACTGCTAACATGATGTCTACCCGGAGTCACGTGGTCATCATGTTCATGGGCATCTGACTTGGAGTATGGAAGCACCTAGTATGAGTAATTTTAAGTATAATTACTACTGGTAGTAGCTATTAAGATGGTTATATCTTTCCAATGATGTATAGTTTTCCCTTTCAACTGATATCAATCCTGAGCATTGAGCGAATCTATCGAATATAACGAGTCTATGGAAGATAAGGGTATCTTTGGAATTGTCGTGAAGTGCAGGATGGATGATAATGAATATGTCTAGCTATTTACATGCGTTCTTTAATGTATTTCTGTTGAGCGGGAGTGCAGCTGGCAAACTGCTCAGTGGTCATGGTTCCAAGGAAGTCCCAGAAGCATGCACCAAACTTGTCAGCCACAGCCTGGTGATGCCCTGAGTGTTTCCTCTTGACGGTACCCCGCTTCCGACGTGCCTTCATTTTTGACTCAGCACCTGTAAGTGAAGAAGGACCAGCTCCAGATGATGTTGATGTGATGGCCCGAAGAGGTGGTAATGTGGAGATGGGCTTGTGCAGCAGAAATTGGGCATCATCGAAGTTCAAGGAAGGCTGGGTCTCAGATGCTGATGATGAAGGAAAGTTGAAAGCTGGGTCAATCCACATCCCAGGACTTGTTGCTGGAAGTCTTAACATCCAACCATCACTTGCAGCTGAGATGATTTTGGTAGCGAAGGCTTCTGGTATATAGATCCAACCTGGAATCAAAAGTCTGCTATGAACCAAGGCTGACTGTGTTGCGTCGACAAACTGCAAGATATACCCAGGATGTGCACTTTCATGACTAGGAATGGGATCACGATGGACAGAGCATAATCTGACTCAGATAGAATTTGCCTCGCATGCCGCAAAGATGTACTCCTTCAAAGTCTCACTATTCGCTGCTCCACAACACAGGTAAACTGCAGAGGAATATGGTATTGTGGGGATCTGTTCCAAATTATGGAAAGTTGGATTTTGAAAGTCTGAATATGAACATAAGTCACCTGAAATAAAAAAATATATGTATTGAAAACTGACCTGCTGCTGAAAGGGGCTCAGGGGCTGCACCACATTCATCATTGCCTAGGGAAACCTGATCGTCATCACTGGTAGCACTGAGGGCCATGTCATCTGCATGGGTGGGTATTTCTTCTGCCATGGTATGCAGGGCTGGGGTTTTGAGGTCAGGTAGATAGCTATCTCCATCTGGATCCATTTCTTCATTGTTTTGAAGTTGTTCAGCAGTAGCTGAAACATCCAGAGACATGGCAATTATAGGCAGGTTGCTTGAAGTAATCTGGGGATTGATGTCATCTATATCCATAGCACTCGATACACCATAGTAAGTAGTTTGGTTTACATCATCTTCCCTTGATTTTTGACTATTGGTATGTGCTATATTTTTGACCACATCACGAGGAGGTGAAAGCGGGGGGCACGGGGAACATGTCTGGAGTATTGGATGCAAAGCCTTGGGATGACATTCTTCCTGAGTTGGTTCACATCCCACCTGACTGTCATCTGTAGGATGTGGCTGACTGTATGCCCAGGATGAACGACTTTTTATCAGGAGAAATCCTCGCCTGCCTTCGCTCTTAACAAAGGCCATCTCAGGAAGGGGAAAGCCAAAGATTGAGCTGTCATAATGTACGAATAGGGTGGGGTCACGCGGTCGAATGAATGTCAGTTGACGGTGCTTATGACAATCCCACAACGTGTGCCAGCCTGGTTCTGGCTCAAGAGTTTCAGTCTCAGAAGAGAAGGCGGCATCCTCTTCAGACTGCTTCTGCTCAGATTTCAAGACCATTACAGTCTGACCCTCTTTTACAAGTGAGAGCAAACCAGGTACCTTTCTTGAATCCACCTCAACAAATCTCTGCCACAGAGCTTTGGCTGGCTGACATTTTTTCTTCAGTGGTGGCTGAGGATGAGGACCATAGGCTACCAGTGGAGGCTTCCAAAACACTACCGTGCCTTCAGTTACCAAATCACCCAGTTCCACCTGATCCTGAGATGAAGGTGTCCGCACACTGTGCATCCCTTCTGACCACGCTGAATGAATCTGTGGTGTGGGTGAGGTATGCCATCTGGAATGGCCACCGTTGAGAGGGTTACGATCTGGAGCAAAGTTGGATGGGATGCCTTGTTCTGAACGATTACTTGAGTTGTCATTCAACCAACCAGAAGGACCATTCGAGCCATCATTCCACCAGCCAGAAGAATCACCTGAGCCAGAGCCATTGTCATTGGATTTGATGCCTTGTTTGTTAATCGAGCCACCATTCCACCAGCCAGAAGAATCACCCCAGCTGGAGCCATTGTCATCAGATGCAAAACAAATATTGTCACGAGGGAGAGGTAGCAATGTTATATGTGGCACAGGCACCTGAGGACAAGCTTCAACCTCTGGTATCAGGGTATCATCTTCAGATTCGTCAAGAGATTTGTGTTCCCGCATTCAAATGCGGAATGCCCAAGAAGCAGATCGTAGACGATATTTACTTTTACAATGAACAAGGACAACTTGTACACACTGGTTTGGCATGAATGTATGAAACTGGAGGGGAGCATGTTGGATAAAGATTCAGAGGTAGGGATTTGTATCAGGTGAAACAAGCTTTTCAGCCAGGGTTCACATTTGAAAATTATGGAGGTGCTTTTTTACCAGTGGACGACGATCAAGGATACCTTTCGACAGTGAATGTTAAGACTATAGGTCTTTAACTCAGCCTTGGCTTCGTATGTCACAGTTGGAGGCTTTCCAACTATATCGGTGTCGCACTAGGAGGCTTTCCTAGTGTATTGGGCTTCTGGCCTTCACTTGGGTACTTCCTCAAGTCGTTATGGCTATCCGTACTCAGAGGCTTTCTGAGTAGACCGTTGGTTCGTGTATCACAGTTGGAGGCTTTCCAACTGTCGAGTTTGAGTTATCACAGCTAGGGGCTACCTAAGCTGTCGAGTGTTCTGGTTGAGTCTAAGACCGTTAATTGAATTAGGTCAAGCTAAGGAGTACAGGCAGTACTACTGTAGCTTATATACAGTTCAGAGATGTCTATTGTCCAATCGGAGAACGAGACCCTTGTCAAGTAATAATGGAAAGAACAATAGAACAATAAGCCTCATGCCTGGCATGAGGTGTCCGATGTTACGGATCTGACGTCAAGGATCCGATGTCAAGGACATGCTGCAGCACAGCATGTCGATCATGAGTGTCCGACATCACAGACCTCATGTCAAAGGGTTGTCGTATCACAGCATGCATGGGAGTGGGTTCGGGTGCGTGGAGTCACCATGCATCAAGGCGTCTCCCATCGGAAGTGAGTTGATTCGAACGGGAAAATTAAAGTACCTGGTCTTGCTGGCATACGTCTGGTCATTGTGGGTTACAATAACAGAAAACCATAACATCACCCTCTCTCTATCTTCGAAGTCACTGACTTCGAATAATATCTTCATTCCTTCTCCGGGGTCTGGTTGGATGTGGTCTGGATAGATGAATGGGTTGGGGTCGAGGGGTGCAATGGAGGAATAACTCGTGTCCAAACTCGGACCACAATCAGGTTCTTCTGGTTCATGCTGCCTCAGGCAGTGGTGTCAGCGGGGTGGTGTTCTCATAGAGAGATGGGTTCTCCATAGGGCATTGTAGAATGGAGAATTCGATGTCTGTAATCGGGGGTTTGGGTCTTGGTCGAAAGATGGCATAGAGGCAGAATACAAAGGTCAGGGCCGTGGCCACAGCTAGGATTGTGCCAACGATGATGGCAAGGACCTCAATTCCTGTGGGCATTGTTCCACTTCTACAGCCATCGCCGTTGTTTATATGTTCCTAGAATTCTCTTGGCATGTTTTAGGTTTCCCTCAGGTTCCCATGAGTTCTCTGAGGTCGGGTATCCAACCCATTTCACTAGGAATTGCATGGTCCTTCCTTTCTTCTTGTGTCCGATGATCGCTTCCACTTCATATTCCAATTCACCTTCTATCAGATTGGGCGGCGGTTCTGGGAAGTTCGGTCCATGTGTCTCAGTTTCTTTATATGGGGAAAGGAGCGCTGCGTGGAACACTGGGTGTATCTTCCACTGCTCTGGCAGCTTCAGTCGGTAGGAGAGTGGGCTCAGGACCTTCTCAATAGAGAACGGTCCTTCTCTTTTTGGTGTGAGCTTCTTTGTTAGGTGCGTCGTTTTGAGGTTCTTCACTTCTAGCCACACTCTGTCTCCTTCTTTGAATGGGGTGAAGTGCCTTGTTGTTCTTTCTGCCGTCATTTGTCTGGCCAACTCGTGAGTTGCCTTCGCTTCATCTCAGGCCCATTGCAGTGCAACTATTTGTTTTTCTATGGCCGGTATGTTCATCTTCAGGTAGGGGAGTGGGATCGCCTTGGGCTCATAGCCCATCATGAGGTAGAATGGGGAGTTCTTCTGTATGGAGTGCGTTCTCTGGTTGTGCGTGAACTCCGCGGTTGGGAGGAGGTGCTTCCAATTCTCCTGGTTGTTCGAGCAGAAGATCCATAAGTATACTTCCACTTCCTGGTTCACCTGTTCTGTCTCCCCGTCGGTCTGGGGGTGGTATGCTGTGCTCATTGCCAGCTTGATTCCGACCAGTCTTCCTAGCTCCTGGAACAGCTGCGAGGCAAATCTGGGATCTCTGTCAGAGATGATCTTGTCTGGGAGGCCAAATTGTTTGTAGACATTGTCTAGATAGAGGGTGGCCGCTCCCAATGCATCCACAGTTTTCCTGCAAGGGATAAAAATTACCCCCTTTGTAAGCCCATGGTCTACCACGACCATGAGTGCATCATAACCATCGGACTCAGGTAGGTTGGTTATGAAATCTGTCATCACCATCGCAAATGGTCTTGTCGCTTCGGATTTAATTGGTTGTAGAGGTGGTGTCATCGGGTGGGTGTTGACCTTCATTTGCTGGCATGCTGTGCATCCAGCGACGTAGTTTTTGATGTACGTCATCATTCCTGGCCACCAGTAGTCTCTCCTAACCATTTCCGTTGTCTGCCACTGTCCCGGATGTCTGCTGGTCACTCCTTCGTGGTATTTTTGCACCAGCTTCTTTCGTAGATCTCCGTTGTCTGGGATGTAGCACCTGTCTCGGAAAAATAGAAGGCCGTCCTCTATTTTCCAATCTTCCAATGCCAACTTTATCGGCGGAGTTCCTTTTGTCTTTAGCGCTTCAATTGCGCTTTTTACCACATCATCTTTCATGATACTCCCTGCGAGTAAGTCATGCATTTCGGTGTCAATGAATTTCACAAATACTGTTTCTGGCAGCATTGTGACGTCTTCATTATCGTTGTCTTCTTCCGGTACGTGATCTGCTCTCTGTGACAACGCATTGCTCTGCACCATCTGTGATCCAGGCACATGGACAATTTGCAAGTCGAATTCTGATAGGAATAGGCTCCATGTTAAGACTATAGGTCCTTAACTCAGCCTTGGCTTCATGTGTTACAGTTGGAGGCTTTCCAACTGTCTTGTATCGCACTAGGAGACTTTCCTAGTGTATCGGGCTTCCTGCCTTCACTTGGGTACTTTCTCAAGTCGTCATGGCTGTCCATACTCAGAGGCTTTCTGAGTACACCGTCGGTTTGTGTATCACAGTCAGAGGCTTTCTGACTGTCGAGTTCAAGTGTATCACAACTAAGGGGCTTCCTTAGTGTCGAGTGTTCTGGTTGAGTCTAAGACCGTTGATTGAATTAGGTCAAGCTGAGGAATACAGACAGTATTACTACAGCTTATATACGGTTCAAAGATATCTATTGTCCAATCGGAATGCAGGATTGTTATCAAGTATAAATAGAAAGAACAATAGAAAAGACAGGCCTCATGCCTTGCATGAGGCATCCGATGTCGCGGAGTGCTGCGGCACAGCATGTCGATTGTGAGTGTCCGACATCACAGACCTCATGTCAAAGGGCTGTCGCATTGCGGCATGCATGGGGGTGGGTTCGGGTGCATGGAGTCACCATGCATCAAAGCGTCTCCCGTCGGACGTGAGTCGAATGGAACGAGAAAAATGAAGTGCCCGGTCTTGCGGGTCCAGATAACAAATCATAACATCACCCTCTCTCTATCTTCAAAGTCACTGACTTCAATCAAAATCTCTTTCTCCTCCGTAGTTAGGAGGTGGGGTGGGATCGTTGGGTTTGAGGGAATCAGTTGGAGCGCAGCAGTGTCCCCAACTCTCCGTGTTCTCCGAGCAGGAGCCTCTTTGCCAGGCTATATCTGCTCTCTTCATCGTAATGGGCATTCCACAGGAGGTCAATCCACAGGGGTCTGTTCACACCCGCCAGTGGCCTCATGCCCAGACAAAGCCCTGTCCGGTCGACGCAGAAGTCCTCCGGGATGTAGTCCTCCCCATCTCGCTCTTCCTCAAAACACCATTCTTCGTATTGGGTCCTCACCCAGGTGTAGTCCGCTTTCGTGCTCCTCCAGGCAAAGAGGCAGCATTTGGGACAGGTCGAGGACATCCTTCTTATCCAGTTGTCCCTAGTAATCCAGAAGGGAATCCCATGCGGGCATATCCATGCGGGTCTGCCAGGGAGTATGTTTGTCAGTGGTTGTTGGTCGATGACCGTTCGCCCAGTCCTTGCTGGGGTTCATGGTAGGTGTAGTGTCAATGGGGTGGGGAGCATTCTGTGGTTTCTTTCGTGGTTGGTTCAGTGGGTGTCTTGGTCTTGGGGGTTCTACAGCTGTCGTCGCTGTTTATATGTGTTCAGGATCTTCTTGGCATGGTTCAGGCTTCCCTTGGGCTCCCACGAGTTCTCCGAGGTTGGGTATCCAACCCACTTCACTAAGAAGTGCATGGTCCTTCCTTTCTTCTTATGTCCGATGATCGCTTCCACTTCATATTCCAATTTGCCTTCTATCAGATCAGGCGGTGGTTCTGGGAAGTTCGGTCCATGAGTTTCGGTTTCTTTATATGGGGAAAGGAGCGCCATGTGGAACACCGGGTGTATCTTCCACTGTTCTGGCAACTTCAGTCGGTAGGAGAGTGGGCTCAGGACCTTCTCGATAGAGAACGGTCCTTCTCTTTTCGGTGTGAGCTTCTTCATTTGGTGCGTCGTCCTGAGGTTCTTTGCCTCTAGCCACACTCTGTCTCCTTCTTTGAACAGGGTGAAGTGCCTTGTCATTCTTTCCGCCATCATCTGTCTGGCTAACTCATGAGTTGCCTTCGCTTCATCTTGGGCCCATTGCAGTGCAACTATTTGTTTTTCTATGGCCGGTATGTTCGTCTTCAGGTAGGGGAGTGGGATCGCCTTGGGCTCGTAGCCCATCATGAGGTAGAATGGAGAGTTCTTCTGTACGGAGTGGGTTCTCTGGTTGTGCATGAACTCCATGGTCAGGAGGAGGTGTTTCCAATTCTCCTGGTTGTTCGAGCAGAAGATCCGTAAGTATACTTCCACTTCCTGGTTCACCTGTTCTGTCTCCCCGTCGGTCTGGGGGTGGTACGCTGTGCTCATTGCCAGCTTGATTCTGAGCAGCCTTCCTAGTTCCTGGAACAGCTGCGAGGCAAATCTGGGATCTCTGTCAGAGATGATCTTGTCCGGGAGGCCAAATTGTTTGTAGACATTGTCTAGATAGAGGGTGGCCACTCCCAATGCATCCACAGTTTTCCTGCAAGGGATAAAAATTACCCCCTTCATAAGCCCATGGTCTACCACGACCATGAGTGCATCATAACCATTGGACTCTGGTAGGTCGGTTATGAAATCTGTTGTCACCATCACGAATGGTCTTGTCGCTTCGGATTTGATCAGTTGTAGCGGGGGGTTCGTTGGGTGCATGTTGACCTTCATCTGCTGGCATACTGCACATCCAGCAACGTAGTTCTTGATGTATGTCATCATCCCTGGCCACCAGTAGTCTCTCCTGATCATTTCGGTCATTTGCCATTGTCCCGGGTGTCTGCTGGTTACTCCTTCATGGTATTTTTGCACCAGCTTCTTCCATAGTTCTCCATTGTCCAGGACATAGCACCTGTCTCGGAAGAATAGAAGGCCGTCTTCTATCTTCCAGTCTTCCAATGCCGACTTTATCGGTGGTGTTCCTTTGGTCTTTAGCACCTCGATTGTGCTCTTTCCAGATCATCTTTCATGATACTCCCTGCGAGTAAGTCATGCATTTCGGTGTCAATGAATTTCACAAATACTGTTTCCGGCAGCATTGTGACATCTTCATTATCATTGTCCTCTTCCAGTATGTGATCCGCTCTCCGTGACAATGCATCACTCTGCACCATCTGTGATTCAGGCACATGGATGATCTGCAAGTCAAATTCCAATAGGAATAAGCTCCATCTTGCCTGTCACCTGTTCAGTTTCTGTGCCGTTCAGAAGTACGTCAAGTTCTTGTGATCCGACAGGATTACCACTGGGTGTTCTGAACCCATCAGGTAGTGTCTCCAGGTCTCTAGTGATCGTATTATTGCTAGTAGCTCCCTGTCGTAAATCTCGTAGTTCCGTTCCGTTGGTGTTAGCGCATGCAATATGTATCCACACGGGTGCCAGTCCCCATTCGTGTCCCTTTGTCTCAGCACTCCTCCTGTCGCATGTTTTGAGGCATCTGATTCGATCGTGAATGGCTTTGTCGGGTTTGGCATCAGCAGTACTGGGGCTTCTGCAAATTTCTTTTTCAGCATTTGAAAAGCCTGTTCACATTCTGTTGTCCAGTTGAACATCTTGTCCTTCTTTGTCAGTTCATTAAGCGGTCTGCTTGTCTCCGCAAAATGTCCGATAAACTTCCTGTAGAAGTTACCAAATCCCAGGAAGGATCTGACTGCCTTTACATTTGTTGGGGTTGGCCAATCCTGTATACCTGCCAGTTTCGTGTTGTCCATGGCAATTTCGTTGGGTCAGATGATCAGACCCAAGAATTCCACCTCGTGGACGTCGAACTTGCATTTCTCCGGCTTCAGGTATAAATCATTTTCTGCCAGTCTTTGCAGTACCCTCTCTGTCCTTTCCTGGTGTTCGTTCTGATCCTTGGAGAATATCAGGATGTCGTCCATGTAGATCACAAGCCATCCTTCTCTGATCATGTCATGGAATATCTCGTTCATCATCGCCTGGAAGGTCACTGGTGAGTTGCATAATCCAAAGAACATCACCGTTGGCTCAAACAGCCCCTGATTTGTCTTGAAGGCTGCTTTCCATTGATCTCCATCTTTGATCCTGACGTTGTGATATCCCCATCGGATGTCCAATTTTGTAAACCATTTCGCCCCTCTTAGTTTGTCCAACAGGTCTCCTACCAGCGGCAATGGGTAGGTGTTCTTGATCGTTCCATTATTCAAGTACCTGTAATCTTGGCAGGGTCGTAGCGCGTCTGAGTCCTTCTTTGCAACGAAGAAGAATGGCGACGCCATGGGCGATTTCGATGGTCAGATGTATCCTTTCTTCAGGTCTTCATCGAGAAACTCATCGAGTTTCCTCTGTTCTGCCGGCGATAATGGGTAGACCCTGCAGTCCTTTGCCTAAAATCCATTTTAAGTTCAATCGCATGATCCCAGGGTCTTGATTCTGGGAATCTTTCCGATGCTTCCTTTTCGAATATCTGTTGGTACTCCTTATACTGTTTGGGAGTAGTTCGTCTAGGGTCTTCTGTTCGGGGTCTCCTTCCTTCTTATGTGTCAGGTGTTGTGAGACCAATGTTTTTGCCCTAATCCAGATATTCTGTCCATATGCATATCGCAGTGATCCTTTTGCCTTCACGATTTGAGAGATTGTCTTTGTCTTCTGGGAGTATCCGTATTTTGGCTCGTTGTACTCCTCTGTCAGTGGCGTCTTAGCCGGTTCAAATATTCCAATGACAGGTTCTCCTCGAATGTAGGCGATCAGTAGTTCATCATCTGCAATTTCTTGTTCGGGTGTCCGTTCCGTTGCCTGTTCCATTGCCTGTTCTGTTGCCTGTTCATGATTTGCCAGTGCTGGGTTTTCCTTCCCAGTGTCTTCTTCATCCTGTGGCCCAATGGGCTCTGCATCTTGAAGAGTCGTAATCGCGATCTCTTCATCATTGATTTCTTCGATCGTCGCTTTGGGCGTCTTGCTTCTTCTTGGTTCTTTGTGGAGGACTCCTCCCATCAGTTTCGCCTTGGCAACAACTCTTTGGCATAGCTCTCGGCGTTCTTCTTTCGCCAGCTCTTCTTTCTTGCCTTTCAGGGCTATCTTTTCCCTTGCTTTCACAACTATTTGGGCCAGTGCCAGTCGTTCTTCTTCTTTTCTGGCAGCCAGTCTCTCCAGTTCTCTGGTGGCCACCCTTTTCCATTGTGCTCGTTCTTCCTCGGCAGTCTTCTTCTTGAGGGCGAGCTTTTCTTGTCCTTTGGCGACAATCTTTCGGCACCATGCCTGTTGCTCTTCTTTCGTCATGTCAAAGGGGTCCTTCTTCTTTTTGGTTCCCCTCTGGCGCCATGATAGGTACCCTTCATTGGGTTTCTCGGTTTGCACCCTTCCGATAAGGGTTCTTCCTTTCCCATATGACAACTCTGGGTAAGTCTCGTCCTTCATCCTGAACTGGAAGGTTCCAATCTTCTAGTTGATCACTGGGTTGATTCTTCTGAGCCATGGCAGACCTAGGATGATTGATTCCTTTCCCAGTCCTGCAATCAGGAAGGTCATTGGGAAAGTCCTTCCGTTGATTGTTAAGAGTCCTCTGGCATAGTGGGAGATTTCCCCTCTCTTGTTCGGGGTTCCATCCACATTCTTGACTCTGATTACCCTTTCCAGGGGGTGCAATTCAAATCCACTGCTTTCTGCGAATTCATGGCTCATGAATATCCCTCCTGCTCCTGAGTCGAGTAGGGCTTCGGTTTCGATGTCTTTTCCTCTGCCTGTCCCTGCCACTTTGACATCTAAATGCATAGATTGATTTTTCAAAGTGGCCAGTAGTACAGAGCAGACGGAAAGTTTGGTGGTACCTGGCATCGAGGCAGGCCACCTCTTTAAAAACCCTCGTCCTCAATTGCGGCGAGAGCTTCTTTCTTCTCTTCTTCATCTAGTTCTCCTATGATTGCTCAGATCCTAGAGTAGGCTTCCTTTCCTTTATTCTTTGGGGATGGCTGGTCCTCGGTCCTCTTTTCCCCTTTCTTGTGTTCGGTTGCTCTGTGTCTGGGCTGGTGGCACACAAAGCACAACCCTTTCTTCATGTGTTCAATCTTCTCCTGATAGGAGAGTCAGTTGATCTCCAGTGGGGTCTCTTTTGCTTTAGAGCTTGGTAGCTTCCTTGTCAAAGCCTCCTGCAGCCTTCCTGTTATGGCTTTTGCTCTCCTCCACTGTCCATCGTACTTGGAGGCAGCATTGATCATTCCTTCCAAGGCCGTAGGGATCGTTTCCATGTTGAAAACTCTTTCGAGGAGCTTGGGGTTCAACCCATCCATAAAGAGTTCAATGAGGGCAGTGTCATCATTGATTCCCGCCTTCTCTCACAGGATTCGGAACTGTGCAATGTAGTCCTCCAGGTCCTGTCCCTGCTTCAATGTCTTCATCTCAGTTCTGGCCCTGCCAGCTTCATCAATTGGTGTGAATGCTGTCTTGAGCGCTGATTCAAAGGCTGACCAAGTTCCTAGGTCCTCTCTTTCTGCCCATGTCTGTGCCCAGGGCGCGGTGGTTCCTCTGTTCATAAATGACAATGCGAAGATGATTTTCTTCTCATCAGTGTCGTAGATTCCATGGTTCACTCTCAGATAGAGTTTTACTTCTTGTAAGAACTTCGCAGTTCTAGTTCGGTCCCCTGTGAAGTCGGAGGGGGTTTGTATCCTGATCTCCTTGGTCAGTTCGGTGGACATGTTGGCGTTGTCGTTGGATAAGGAGAATGGGTCTCGTTCTGGGGTTTCTTCTGTATCGAGGGATCTAAAGTCCTCTTCGTCGAGGTATCGGGGTTCTTTGTCACTGGTTCTCTTTGAGAACCACTTCTGTGCTGGTTCCGAGTATTGTACTAGTCGACCCTGGTATCTATACCACGGGGTTCTTCCTGATGATGATGCTCCGGTTGGAGGTCTGTCTGGGCTTTGTCTGAAAGACGTTGTGTCTGCACCTAGGTAGGTGGACTTCATAGATCAGCTTGACCTTTTGTTAAGACTATAGGTCCTTAACTCAGCCTTGGCTTCATGTGTTACAGTTGGAGGCTTTCCAACTGTCTTGTATCACACTAGGAGACTTTCCTAGTGTATCGGGCTTCCTGCCTTCACTTGGGTACTTCCTCAAGTTGTCACAGCTGTCTGTACTCAGAGGCTTTCTGAGTACACCGTCGGTTCGTGTATCACAGTCAGAGGCTTTCTGACTGTCGAGTTCAAGTGTATCACAACTAAGGGGCTTCCTTAGTGTCGAGTGTTCTGGTTGAGTCTAAGACCGTTGATTGAATTAGGTCAAGCTGAGGAATACAGACAATATTACTACAGCTTATATACAGTTCAAAGATATCTATTGTCCAATCGGAATGCAGGATTGTTATCAAGTATAAATAGAAAGAACAATAGAAAAGACAGGCCTCATGCCTTGCATGAGGCATCCGATGTTGCAGAGTGCTGCGGCGCAGCATGTCAGGGATCAATAAGAGAATATCCTCATGCCTGGCATGAGGCATCCGATGTCAAGGATCCAGTGTCAAGGACATGCTGCAGTGCAGCATGTCGATCGTGAGTGTCCGACATCACAGACCTCATGTCAAAGGGCTGTCGCATTGCAGCATGCATGGGGGTGGGTTCGGGTGCATGCGTCAAAGTGTCTCCCATCGGACGTGAGTCGAATGGAATGAGAAAAATGAAGTGCCCAGTCTTGCGGGTCCAGATAACAAATTGTAACACTCCACCTTGCCTGTCGTCTGTTCAGTTTCTGTACCATTCAGAAGTACATCAAGTTCTTGTGGTCTGACAGGATTACCACCGGGTGTTCTGAGCCCAGTAGGTAGTGTCTCCAGGTCTCTAGCGATCATATTATTGCTAGTAGCTCCCTGTCATAAATCTCGTAGTTCCATTCTGTTGGTGTTAGCGCATGCAATATGTATCCACACGGATGCCAGTCCCCATTCATATCCCTTTGTCTCAGCACTCCTCCTGTCGCATGTTTTGAGGCATCTGATTCAATCGTGAATGGCTTTGTTGGGTCTGGCATCAGCAGTACCGGTGCTTCTGTGAATTTCCTTTTCAGCATTTGAAAGGCCTGTTCGCATTCTGTTGTCCAGTTGAACATCTTGTCCTTCTTTGTCAGTTCATTAAGTGGTCTGCTTGTCTCCACGAAATGTCCAATGAATTTCCTGTAGAAATTCCCAAATCCCAGGAAGGATCTGACTGCCTTTACGTTAGTCGGGGTAGGCCAATCCTGTATACCTGCCAGTTTCGTGTTGTCCATGGCAATTTCATTGGGTCAGATGATTAGACCCAAGAATTCCACCTTGTGGACATCGAACTTGCATTTCTCCGGCTTCAGGTATAAATCATTTTCTGCCAGTCTTTGCAGTACTCTCTTTGTCCTTTCCTGGTGTTCATTCTGATCCTTGGAGAATATCAGGATGTCGTCCATGTAAATCATGAGCCATCCTTCTCCGATCATGTCACGGAATATCTCGTTCATCATTGCCTGGAAGGTCCAGTGAGTTGCATAATCCAAAGAACATCACCGTTGGTTCAAACAGCCATCGGTTTGTTTTGAAGGCTGCCTTCCATTGATCTCCGTCCTTGATTCTGACGTTGTGATACCCCCATCGAATGTCCAGTTTTGTAAACCATTTCACCCCTCTTAGTTTGTCCAACAGGTCCCCTACCAGCGGCAATGGGTAGGTGTTCTTGATCGTTCCGTTGTTCAAGTACCTGTAATCTTGGCAGGGCCATAGTGCGTCCGAGTCCTTCTTCGCAACAAAGAAGAATGGCGATGCCATGGGTGATTTCGATGGTCAGATGTATCCTTTCTTCAGGCTTTCGTCAAGAAACTCATCGAGTTTCCTCTGTTCTGCTGGCGATAATGGGTAAACCCTGCAGTCCTTTGCCATAAAATCCGGTTTAAGTTCAATCACATGATCCCAGGGTCTTGATTCTGGGAATCTTTCCGATGCTTCCTTTTTGAATATCTGTTCGTACTCCTTATACTGTTTGGGAGTAGTTCGTCTAGGGTCTTCTGTTCGGGGTCTCCTTCCTTCTTATGTGTCAGGTGTTGTGAGACCGATGTCTTTGCCCTAATCCAGATATTCTGTCCATATGCATATCGCAGTGATCCTTTTGCCTTCACAATTCGAGAGATTGTCTTTGTCTTCTGGGAGTATCCGTATTTTGGCTCGTTGTACTCCTCTGTCAGTGGCGTCTTAGCTGGTTCAAATATTCCAATGACAGGTTCTCCTTGAATGTAGGCGATCAGTAGTTCATCATCTGCAATTTCTTGTTTGGGTGTCCATTCCATTGCCTGTTCCATTGCCTGTTCCATTTCCTGTTCGTGGTTTGCCAGTGCTGGGTTTTCCTTCCCAGTGTCTTCTTCATCCTGTGGCCCAATGGGCTCCGCATCTTGAAGAGTCATGATTGCGATCTCTTCATCGTCGATTTCTTTGATCGTCGCTTTTCTTGTCTCGATGGGCATCTTGCTTCTTCTTGGTTCTTTGTGGAGGACTCCTCCCATCAGTTTTGCCTTGGCGACAACTCTTCGGCATAGCTCTCGGCGTTATTCTTTTGCCAGCTCTTCTTTCTTGCTTTTCAGGGCTGCTTTTTCCCTCTCTTTCGCGACTATTTGGGCTACTGCCAGTCGTCCTTCTTCTTTCCTGGCAGCCAGTTTCTCCAGCTCTCTGGTGGCCACCCTTTTCCATCGTGCTCATTCTTCCTCGGCAGTCTTCTTCTTGAGGGCGAGCTTTTCTTGTCCTTTGGCGACAATCTTTTGGCACCATGCCTGTTGCTCTTCTTTTGTCATGTTGAAGGGGTCCTTCTTCTTTTTGGTTCCCCTCTGGCGCCATGATAGGTGCCCTTCATTGGGTTTCTCGGTTTGCACCCTTCCAATAAGGGTTCTTCCTTTCCCATATGAGAGCTCTGGGTAAGTCTTGTCCTTCGTTCTGAACTGGAAGGTTCCAATCTTCCAGTCGATCACTGGGTTGATTCTTCTGAGCCATGGTAGACCTAGGATGATTGATTCGCTTCCCAATCCTGCAATGAGGAATGTCATTGGGAAAGTCCTTCCGTTGATTGTTAAGAGTCCTCTGGCATAGTGGGAGATTTCCCCCCTCTTGTTCAGGGTTCCATCCACGTTCTTGACTCTGATTATCTTCTCCAGGGGGCGCAATTTGAATCCACTGCTTTCTGCGAATTCATGGCTCATGAATATCCCTCCCGCTCCTGAGTCAAGTAGGGCTTCGGTTTTGATGTCTTTTCCTCTGCCTGTCCCTGCCACTTTGACATCTAAATGCATAGATTGATTTTTCAAAGTGGCTAGTAGTACAGAGCAGATGGAAAGTTTGGTGGTACCTGGCATCGAGGCAGGCCACCTCTTTAAAAACCCTCGTCCTCAATTGCGGCGAGAGCTTCTTTCTTTTCTTCTTCATCTAGTTCTCCTATGATTGCTCGGATCCTAGAGTAGGCTTCCTTTCCTTTATTCTTTGGGGATGGCCGGTCCTCGGTCCTCTTTTCCCCTTTCTTGTGTTCGGTTGCTCTGTGTCCGGGCTGGTGGCACACAAAGCACAACCCTTTCTTCATGTGTTCGATCTTCTCCTGATAGGAGAGTCGGTTGATCTCCAGTGGGGTCTCTTTTGCTTTAGAGCTTGGTAGCTTCCTTGTCAAAGCCTCCTGCAGCCTTCCTGTTATGGCTTTTGCTCTCCTCCACTGTCCATCGTACTTGGAGGCAGCATTGATCATTCCTTCCAAGGCCGTAGGGATCGTTTCCATGTTGAAAACTCTTTCGAGGAGCTTGGGGTTCAATCCATCCATAAAGAGTTCAATGAGGGCGGTGTCGTCGTTGATTCCCACCTTCTCTCGCAAGATTCGGAACTGCACAATGTAGTCCTCCAGGTCCTGTCCCTGCTTCAATGTCTTCATCTCAGTTCTGGCCCTGCCAGCTTTGTCGATTGGTGTGAACGCTGTCTTGAGTGCCGATTCAAAGGCTGACCAAGTTCCTAGGTCCTCTCTTTCTGCCCATATCTGTGCCCAGGGTGCGGCGGTTCCTCCGTTCATAAACGACAACGCGAAGATCATTTTCTTTTCATCTGTGTCATAGATTCCATGGTTTACTCTCAAATAGAGTTTTACTTCTTGTAAGAACTTCGCAGTTCTAGTTTGGTCCCCTGTGAAGTCGGAGGGGGTTCGTATCCTGATCTCCTTGGTCGATGCGGTCAGTTTGGTAGACATGTTGGCATTGTCATTGGATAAGGAGAATGGGTCTCGTTCTGGAGTTTCTTCTGTATTGAGGGATCTAAAGTCCTCTTCGTCGAGGTATTGGGGTTCTTTGTCACTGGTTCTCTTTGAGAACCACTTCTGTGCTGGTTCTGAGTATCGTACTAGTCAACCCTGGTATCTATACCACGGGGTTCTTCCTGATGATGATGCTCCGGTTGGAGGTCTATCTGGGCTTTGTCTGAAAGACATTGTGTCTGCACCTAGGTAGGTGGACTTCGTAGATCAGCTTGACCTTTTGTTAAGACTATAGGTCTTTAACTCAGCCTTGGCTTCATATGTCACAGTTGGAGGCTTTCCAACTATATCGGTGTCGCACTAGGAGGCTTTCCTAGTGTATCGGGCTTCTGGCCTTCACTTGGGTACTTCCTCAAGTTGTTATGGCTATCTGTACTCAGAGGCTTTCTGAGTAGACCATTGGTTCATGTATCACAGTTGGAGGCTTTCCAACTGTTGAGTTCGAGTTATCACAGCTAGGGGCTCCCTAAGCTGTCGAGTGTTCTGGTTGAGTCTAAGACTGTTAATTGAATTAGGTCAAGCTAAGGAGTACAGGCAGTACTACTGTAGCTTATATACAGTTCAGAGATGTCTATCATCCAATCGGAGAACGAGACCCTTGTCAAGTAATAATGGAAAGAACAATAGAACAATAAGCCTCATGCCTAGCATGAGGTGTCCGATGTCACGGAGTGCTGTGGTGCAGCATGTCAAGGAACAATAAGAGAATAGCCTCATGCCTGGCATGAGGCGTCCGATGTTACGGATCCGACGTCAAGGATCCGATGTCAATCGTGAGTGTCCAACATCATGGACCTCATGTCAAAGGGTTGTCGTATCACAGCATGCATGGGAGTGGGTTCGGGTGCATGGAGTCACCATGCATCAAGGTGTCTCCCGTCGGAAGTGAGTTGATTCGAACAGGAAAATTAAAGTACCTGGTCTTGCCGGCGTACATCTGGTCATCGTGGGTTATGATAACAGAAAACCATAACAATGAAGACGGGAAGTCTACACCTTCGATGAACTGATGGATGACATACACAGGGATGAAGCCGAGACGTAGCAACCACAGCGCATCGGCCTTCTTGGCTCCATTCAGCCACACCCCAATATGATTATTTGTTACTGGTGTAATGGATAAAGGCTTAGTAGACTGATGTGAGCTCCAAAATTTCATCATGGTCAACCAAGCCTCCTTCTCTCGAAGGCCCCGTTGCACAACAGAGAATTGGGGAACTAAATCCTCCCATTTCCAAACCACTTGTTGGAGAGCGAGGACGTTTCTCTCATCTGGAAAAAATGGGTGAGAATCTAGAACATTTTGAAGTTCTTCAGTAGGCGGTGCTCCAGTTCTGTATTTACATGTTGCTGCAGATAATTCCTCGGTGCGGCGGATAAATGCCAAAAGGAATTCAGGATTTAAAGTCCCCTCACCTGCAGTACACTTGGATGGTATCCATACAGTGGGGAGAGGAACAACTTCAAGAGGTACTGAGTGCCAATCATGAACATCAAGGCAAGGACTCTGGCAGAACCCTAACCATGGACGAGAGGGATAGAAATGTTGAGGGTGCAATGACCAATCATGTGGGCCAAGGTGTCCATCATGGTAGTGAATTGAACTATTGTAAGAGACCAATGGTTCCTTCAATGGTGATCCTGGATAAAATTCAATGACATTGGAATTGGGTGACCACAATTCATAAATACTGCCATTGATTTCAACGGCATGCACATACAGAGCCTTTTCGCATGGCAGGTAAAATGACAAGTCATCATTAACTGGAGGGATTGTGCTATAAATTTTGTTGAAGTTGAGATAGCCTTTAGATGACATATTAATTGAACAAAGAGCACTGGAGAAAATGTGAGAAATTATGCGATAAGCATGTCAGCAACTTACCGAAAACAGAAGAGAACGATATTGCACAGGTAGGTATGGATATTTGATCAGAGGCTTGGCTGATGGTGAGACTGAACGAAATGTGAATCTGCAATCAGCAGAGTCCGCAACGTGCTGACTCTACTGGCAATTCGCACTCGAACTGACAATCCAATTCTCTAGAAGAGCAGCAGAGTCCGCGACACGCTAACTCTGTCCTTGGCAATGATGACCTTGAATGCTTGAGATTACCAAGCCCAAGTTGTGGTAGCTAGAGATCGAGAGTCTACAAACGTCATGGAAATGGGTAGGTATGGATATTCAATCTGAGGCTGATGACGATCCGATTCTCTAGAAGAGCAGCAGAGTCTGCGACACGCTAACTCTGTGCTCGGCAACAATGACTTGAATGCTTGAGATTACCAAGCCCAAGTTGCGGTAGCTAGAGATCGAGAGTCTACAAACGTCATGGAAATGGGTAGGTACGGATATTCAATCAGAGGCTGATGACGATCCGATTCTCTAGAAGAGCAGCAGAGTCTGTGACATGCTAACTCTGTGCTCGGCAATGAACTTGAATGCTTGAGATTACCAAGCCCAAGTTGCGGTAGTTATAGATCGAGAGTCTACAAACATTGCGGAAATGTAGCCTGAGGTGATGACTCGGATGCAATAAGAGCCTGAGGAGCCAAGCCTAGGTAGCTATAGATCGAGAACCTACAAACATCGTGGAAATGTAGCCTGAGGACAATGCGATAAGAGCCTGAGGAGCTGAGCCTAGTACTAGTAGCTATTGACGAGGAGTCAGGCCTCAGGTGCCAATTCAGTGAACACAGAGCCTGCCAGCCTGAGTGAGTACTAAACCATTGCCTTGGTGACACATGCCTTCAAGTTCACGTGCCACCTCGAATGCTGATGGGACTCATGGATCAATGTTTCAACCATCCTCCGCTTCATTACTACTAGTAGGCATCAGTAATACTGGTGGTGACATGAAGGATCCTGAGAGCTGCACAGTCTGCAATCGTGCTATCTCCGATGTCCTCCAAGGTTCCCAGCCTTAAGTGCCTCAGTGTAGTAAGTACAAGTGGCACATGATGCCACATAATCAATGGCGATGATCAGAGCTGGCGGCTCTCACTGGCACTCCCATCTGGGTTTTGGGCCAAAAAGGTTAAGGCTTGATAAGGCCTTAAAATATCCAAATTAACAATAATATTTGCAATTCTTATATACAGTCTGAAAAGGGTATTTAAAGGATGGTAGCATTGACAAATTTCAACAGCGCACTCAGAATTGAGCTTTTGAAATGTATGGTAGTAGCTGAACAAATAGTATACATATGTGAAATTTAATGAACAGCGATATCAAGTGTGATTGATCAGTGAAATTTAGAAAAGAGTGACAAAAATCCACCTGTTGTCCCAATGCTTATAAAGGACAGTAGTGATGGCAGATCCTGCCAGCTATATCAGGATGGCCTCACTGATCAGCTGCTACCTGGAAGTGATTACTTGAGAATATTTGTAAGAATTGTGAGTATAGACCATGGAGTATCAGACTGGCAAACCTCTCGAATTGGTAAAAGCATGGTGCATCAGAAAAATTTGCAAAAGATGGACAGAAAGCCACCTGTGGTCCCAACCTTTATAAAGGATGGCAGCAGTGGTGGATTCAGCCAGCTATATCAGGTGGGTTCTGCTGATCAGCAGCTGTCAGGAAGCAGTTGCTTCAGAAGTTCTGTAAGACATGCAGGAAAAGGCCTTGAAGCATCAGACCGACAATTCTGTGAAATTTAGAAAAGAGCGATGAAATTCCACCTGTTGTCCCAACATTTATAAAGGATGGTAGCAATTGCAGATTCTGCCAGCAATCGCAGGAGGGTTCCGCTGATCAGCAGCTGCCTAAGAGCAGTTACTTGAGAAGATTTATATGAAGTATGTGAAAACATCAGATTGACAAACCCGCGGAATTGGTAAAAAGTCTGTAAGAAATGCTTGCACAGATCATATGCATCGGAAAGACAGGTCTGCAAATTTAATGACAGAATGAGCAAAAATTACCCATAGTCCCAACACTTGTAAGAAGGGGAAGTCTGGGTGACTTGCACCATAAGCACCAACATTGATATCTCTCGGACACTGTTCTCCGAATTCCATACATTACAAGGTATGTAGGAGAGATAAATCTGTGGCTTTAGAAAAAGACCGGATATATATCATCTGGAGCACCAATTCTGTCATTCATCAGTCATCAGTTGTCTGGACTCCATATCCTGTAAGATGGGTAAGTAATATGAGCCCGCTTCATCCTTGTGAGAGCTGACCTGTGCAGGCATCGATCTGCTCTCTGATCAGTCACTCTAACTTCACTCGGTGGTTGTAAGAAAGCCAATTGCATTGCTAATCTACAGCTAGCTGGTATTTTACAATCCCCCCCTATTCAATGGCACCTGCTTCAGGGCCCTTTGCTCCTTCAGTCTGGCTAGCGTGCTCTGTTTTGTTACTGCATGATCACATACAATGTAGCTTGGAAACACCTGGGTAACGGGGGAATCAGCTGCTGCCAATGGCAATTTGTCAACACCTACCAGTTCCACCAGTTCAACAGATCATCCACCTCGTCCTTCTCCTCTGGATCATCTAAGAAGTCCAGGACACTTTCATAAAATCGTTCGGAATCCATCACGGTGTCTGACCAACAGAACACCGAAGAGGATGATAATGCGAAGTGAAGCTGGTTAGATCATCAGTGACGGGTTACTGGTGTGCTAACTCCCCACACACCTGCATGGCTACATAGGCCAGGGAGGCGGTAGTGACCCGGGTCATGCTGTGGATATGAGCATTACCTGATCTTGTTGCCTTCACCTCTTTCTCTACCGAACTGGGTGAGGTAAAGATGTGCTTGAATGCCTGAACAAGACAGAGTCAGCAGCGGATGAGGAGGAAAAATGCATGCAAACCCAAACAAGAATCTGGCTTCTGAACAGCCCCTCCCAAGGGTTTTTGGGATCATACTCCTGGTCTGCGTACACCAGCATCAGCCACTGATCACTGCAGACAGGCATTTCACCACTAGAAAGTTTTTCATGCACACTAAATGGGGAGATCAGCAGTGTAAACTGCATATGCAAAGGAAGGAACACTGACTCTGCATTGTTCCAGTCTAGACCAGCAGGACAGAGGAGGGTGCCGGTGGTGGGATGGTGATAGCCCCTGTTTGTCTTGACATTCTGGGAGAGGGGTGGGCAGACAGGTATGCTGGGAGGGCTTATCCACTCCAGAACAACACCTTTCAAGCTCTTAGTATCATCTGATCTTGCGCTGGATATGCCCTTTTGAATCTTTAATGGATGAGAAAAGGTATGTAGATTCACGGAGCAATCAACATACTAATTCTGCGACCGCCATGCACTCTTCATTAGAAGCTTCCATAAGGTGCTCCAGAAGATGGGGCACCATGTGCAAGAGTTGTTGGAACGCTCTATGCTCTTTTCTGGTCCTGCAACATGGAAGAGTATTAGCTGAGAAGTAGATTAATCAAGTATGATACTTGCTTGGGAGTGAGCGACTCTTCTATGACTTCCCCCTCCTCACCCATGCAAAGTATGCCATTGGTCAGCAATGCTTGGATGCTGCACATCGCATGCACTGCTCAGCCGAAATGTCACCTGTAATGAACTAAGGGATCACTGGCACAGCTGAGTGGTAGCATTAGAGCATGGCATGGTGGAAATACAATGGACACACGGCTTTTTCCTGTTCCCAAGCATGAGGGCATTGATGCTTGTAGCATTGTCTGGAGGAGAGTTCTCATCTGGCATTGGGGATACAACGGGGGCCAAGGAGGATGGGGCCCATTGCTTGCTGCACCAACTTTTAATGACCTCACTGACTCAGAGTCAGTCAATCTGAGTCACAGCGGGGTGACTCATTCAAAGCCTAGCAGCCCATAAATGCCTGGCCAATTCAACCAACAAAGCCCAATTCAACACTTAGCATTGAATTGAGCCCCTCACCTTTATCAAGCGGTTCCTTTCTCCATGCCCGGGCATCCACAGCTGCTGATGGTGACCACTGCCCCAATGTACCAGCAGATATTGCTCAACAAGGTATACAACTCGATGAATGTCATCTGGTCCCTCGAGCCAGCTACACTAAAACTGACCAAATGGCACTGGTGCATAGCTTGGAGCCTTGCTGCTGCAACTCTGATGACAATATAAAGGCCCATCCATGCAAGGAAGCGTGTAGCACCGGGCGCACTGCGTGAACATCGTGAGCATTACCAATTCCTTGGGCCCAGCTGCTTGTGTCTGTTGCTTCAACAGGTTAGCGAAGACCCGGTCTTCACTGAAGCAGCCATATACATGCTGGTTGTTGGATGCTATGCCGGGGAGTACATTGCCGAATGTGCAAATGGCCAATGCAGATACATCGGTCAGTCTCCATCTGTACTGAAGAATGCAGTAAGTGTTTACAGCGGCCCAGTGCCATTACAGAGGCTATATCAGGTGGTTGGCATTCCAGTGTGGACGTTTCCACCTCGAGGTAAGTTGGGAGGCTTCTCCAGCGCTCAAAGTACTTACCACATATTATGAAGAAAGTGATGCATTGCACCCTCCTCCCGCTCTACATCGCTGGGAATTAGAGTGCATCCCAAGGCCATTGAAGTGGACCTACGCAGAAGCAGGTAAGTGAAGAGCAATCCTGAAACATTTGAGCTAACCCTGGCCATAGATTTAACTGCCGAAGCGCCCCATTCCATTGAGTACGTGGATCTTGGTTATGAAACCGACTGGTGCAAATTCTTGAAGCTTGATTCCATGGATAGGCCTGGGCTAACGGAGGTGGAATTCTTTGGCCTGTTTGCCAAGTGTGAGGTGTGCTTGCTCATCACGATGCACCAAGCATTCCGTAGCCACTACTGCAGCCTGCAAAGGGAGGATGATTCGGAGCTAACTGACTGCGAGGAAGGAAGGCAGCATGGATAAACTAACCATCATTTAGACTTCTTATTTCAATCATTTTGTATATACCCTTCTAGATTTCAAATCAACCATGTTGCATGGCCCTGCCCTCATAAAACATTTACCCCATCAGTTACATGGGGATGATCCTGAAAATAGGTGGCTCAGGAGCCCATCTATGCAAGGAAGCAGAAAATTATGAACATGCACACCACAAAGTCTTAGGGCTTTATTCCTCGAGGCATACTAGTAGAATAAGGGTAAAATAATGGTTAAGAGAACAAGAAGCATGCCTTACTTCCTAGCATACATCACAATGACCATGCGTCAAAGGCTAGATATAATTAAATTTATCAATACTCATTTTCAACTATCATTAATGTCATATTTGGACTTTGACTGCTATGTATATGAGATGGTGAAAGTGACCGATGAAATATGTGGAATCAGTGGGGACCAACTTGAAGTTGGGAACTTGGGGACGAGCAGGCATGATGCATTCGAATGGCATATAAATTAAGGGTAGCTGCATAGGTACTGTTGTGTCATGGCCAAAGCAAAAAAAGACGGCATGCAAACAGAGGCACGAATGGGCTGCCAAGTAGAAGAACATGCTTGAGTGCACCTGGGCCAGGACATTTTAGCTGCCCGCATCAGATATAAGAAATATAAATACCTTTCAGATGGCTGAGGGATTAACTAAGCTAGAAAGCACGTCAGCTTTTGATCTTTGATTATGTGCTGCCATACAGCTACACGTCGCTTGCGCCAATTTCCCAGGCTTGAGTAAAGGGCGGGCATTGCATACCTGACAGGGCAGAGTAAGAAGGGAGGCTCTCACCTTGGGAAGCCCATCTGAGTCATCGCCACTACTTCCTTCCAACACTGACACATACCCTGAATGCCAAACGCTGCATCAGATATGGGAAGGATTAACAGCTTTGTCAAGATGAATGGGCTTTGGGATGAACTAAAGTAAATTAAAAAATGTGTCAGTTCTCAATTGTTGATTGCCTGCTGTCATACAGCTACACGTTGCTTGCGCCAATTTCCCAGGCTAGAGTAAAGGGTGGGCATTGCATATTTGACAGGGCAGGGTAAGAAAGGAGGCTCTCACCTTGGTGCCATTGGACATGTTGAGAAGCTTATCGTCACTGCTACATCAAGCCAACACCGGTGCATACATGGAGGTGCATCCACCAAGCAGCTTGACCGGGCACCCCTGGAACAAAGTACTTCAGCCAACCACATCAGATATAGGAAACATTGACACCTTTGTGGAGGTGAATGGGCTTCAGGATGAACTAAAATAGAAAATGTGTCAGCTCTTGATCTTTTATCAGCTGCCACCCTGTTGCTATGCGCTGCTTGCACCGATTTCCTGGGCACAAGCAATGGACAGGCATTGTGTAACTGATATAGTGGGTAAAGGGGATCTCACCTCGAGGGGACATCTGACACTTGGATGTACTGAAATTCCTGTCAAGGACTCTAGGGCGAGCTGCTGACAGGTTCAAGGGGCCAGAGGTAACCCAAATGTAGGGTTGCATGACAAAAAGTCAGACACAACTGGGCAGGTGACAAAAAGTCAGACCTGCAGGGCCAGGAAGTAAGAGCAGCACACGCAGAAGTGAGGAAGAACTTGAACAAGAAGTCGAGCACTGCCACTTCAACTTGAACTTCCTGTGACTTGTTTATAATTATGTAAGGGTGTAAACATGTCCTAACATTGAGATCGGACAAGCCTTCAAGCTTCAAGCTTCAAGTTCAGGCTCGGAGGTTCTATCAGGCCACTGGAGTCTCCATGTTCTCATTGTACTAGGAGCTAGGAAGCAAAAGACAATATATTACTGAGCAGATGAATGGGTCCAATTGTAATTTTACATGAAGTAGCGTTGATTGTTGGTTTACTGGTACAATGCAGCGGCTACTAAGTTAGCTCTGTTGCGCCATTGCATGCAGCACACTGGCCACTACAAGACTTCCACTGGAAGCATATGCTGTAGCGGCAAGGACTTCTTCGTTACGCACTAGAATAGTTGTCACTGCATCAACCTTTCTGCAGACTGGTAGATTCTGGATGGGAGGAGCATCTGTGGCAGGGAGTATGGCGTTTCCCTGATTGATAGTAGTGAGTAAGCAGAGAAGAAGGGTGAGATTTTGAAATTTCATATGAAGCACCAAATTCAAGTCTGAGTCAGGCTCTGCCTGATTAGGAGAGCTTCGAAGTATCTGCACTGAATTGGTGGTCATTGGAACTGAAATCAAGAGGTGGTGGTACAATGATGGGTTGATACAATGGACACCAGCGTCCGACTCGGAGTCACTGTTCAAGTTATAAACTGTATACAAACATGAGAAAAGACTCTGGGACTCTCTGCTACCGCGAAGCTCCAGTGTTCCTAAGATGGAAATGCACCTGATCTGCCAAGTGTAGGGTAGAATCGTGTAGTAAGAGGTAGTAAGTATGTGATATATCATATGATCATGATCCAGTGGCTACTTATAAGTTATAATGTCCGAGTCTCATGCTGTCTCACATATATCACTATATTGTGAGATGATATCATTTGCTGCAATGAACCAGAATGCTGGAATCTCTGACTCAGAGTCTTTTCCTCATAATTACATACATATGGAGCAGGTCACCTAGTGGCTGCTACTTTTGTATAGCCGCCAATCTGACTGGCAAATTCTTTTTAAATAAAGTATGACTGAAAATGAGCATGAGAAGACTATAAGAACACAAGATTCAATTATTAGCCAAAAAACGGTCAGGAGTACAGTAAAGGTTAGGCTGATGGCGTTGACTAGTAATTAGGGGGCCGCAGCAACATTGAAAATTTGAACATGGCAAATCTATGGCTGACCAAAGAAACAGCAATAAAGCCAGCAGAATGAGCTCGTGCTGGGAAAATCTTGCACGACAATTTGATGCTTAGTAATTTAGTAATACACTCGCAGTTTGTATTTGAAAGCATGTTAGGGTTAAGGTTAACCATGGGCAAATGTTACACAGCCACTGAAATTTGATGGCACAGTCCCAAAATTCAAGTTCAATGTCCTAGGCCAAGCTGACATATTGAAAGAAGACAAATACATAGAAAATCTGTTATATAGAAAGATGCTACCTGTGCACAGAGATTGAAATAGAAGAAATGTTGCCTATGGGAGTATCACTGAACTGGGTCTTCAAGTTCACCATCACACTGGCCGCAGTGATCATGATACAACAGCCTTAGACTCATGACCCTCGTACGAGTATGAGCAAGCATCGATACCTCGTAGAGGGACTGGACAATGCTAAAGTGACTGTAACAATGGTAGGGTGCTGCATCTCCTGCGTTTGTGTGGACGTGAGCAATCAGCTATGACATCTGTCAGTGAGCATGTGAAGACGGTCTGAACATTGGATATACCATCATCATCTGAGTTGCTCAGATCACCATCATCATCACTACTGGACTGGTCTTCATCATCACTGTCTGAATCGCTTTCTTCACTGTTGTGGTCAGAGTCATCTGAGGAATTCATGTCAGAATCTGATTCCATAACCAGATCGTTGTACTGCTGTACGAAGTCCAGGTCCACAGGAGTTGCCCCGAGGCTCAGGATATCATGGCCTGCAATGTCTTTGTAAGTAGATTGTGTTTAAAGAAAGTGTAATACCTACATCTCGTGTATGAGGATAACACTCCTGCCCTAGCCTTAACAATGTATCTTGGTCCTGCCCACTCAAAGCCCTCACTAACCCCAAAATGCAGATCATAAGGGAAATACTTCTTCAGTAAATCCATCAGAACATCTGCTGTGCACTCCAACACTTCACCTTGAGCATCATTCTCTTCTGCCATAGTCTTAGTATACGAGATCAGTGCTACAATATGCTGGGAGAGTAGGTCCTTGAATACAAGGCCACCATCGATGAATGATTCCTTCTCAGGGTCGAGAAACAGATAGTGTGCACACCACCAATGACAAAGGTCCCTAGATAGCCCACGGGCATGGATAGTGCACAGCTGATCATGGTCATGTTTAGGTCCATGTCGATATTTCTTCCTGTACACCAGAGGGTTGATGAGATCCCCAAGTTCCATGACAACGCATAACATGAACAGGTCAAGCACCCTTTCAAAGGTGGAGACATCGGGAATATGACAAGTGGGCGGTGGCGTCAACAAATCTAGTTTAGACCCACACTTGACGAGGATATAGTGAAGATAAGTAACCATTCTTCAAAGTAGAAGATGTGCATCATGACTGTGTTCTGTGTTTGTCACCCTCTCGCTAGCAACAAACATATGATAAAGCCCGAAAACTGTGTCTTGGATCGTGGACATCATGCAAAAATGACCTCCATGACAAATTGCAGATTCTGGTGTCACAACAAAATGCGGTGTGTTTGGCTGCATTAACCTATAGGACAATGGTTATGAATATGGGGGTGCCAAGCAGACACAACTTACATTCGGGATCTGGGACAAAGAAGGACTGCCTCAAGGTCCCACTTCTCCAGATTGGCAGCAGAAATATCATATTCTTCAGTGAATAGCGTAGCATCAGAGAAATGCATCGACCCAGGTTTGGGCTTTGCAACGATCCACCATTTCATGCCAGTTTGGGTGTCGATGTAAGTGCAGAAGCCATTGCAATCAATATGCCAGAGATGGTGGGCACCTGATGTTGCCGCAAGGCCCCATCTAGTACTTGCCATTGGAAATGAAATAGCCTGGCTACACATTGGTAAATTGATGGTGGCACTGAATGCTGCAAGATCAGAAGCAAACGACATGGGAGGATGAGGGGCAGACAGCATTGGGAAGTCCAGTGCATTGAGGATTTTACTTTTCTCCCTATGACACCTCAGCATATCTTCTAAAGTACCCTTCAGGTGGCGAGATGATTCAGCTTTGAAGGAGTTTTCAATTGAGTAATCTGGCACATAATCAGGATGTCCAAACACAACAAGAATATGCTTCAAACACACCATGAATCATCACAGACTTGTACAGGTCCCCTAATGTTTTCAAACCCTTTTCATCGAAAACGAGTGTAGGCTCAAATTGGTCATGTATTACAACATGTTTTCAGTGGAATATTGCTTGTATCTCTTGGTCACTCTTGCTCCCGAGTTCCTGCTTTGAGAGTATACAAAATGCGCTCTCCTCCAGACAAGCCATCCACAGAGGTCGGCCGTCTTTATAGCCCGCTATGACAGCACTGTGAATAATTTTGAACATGGAGCGCTCATCAGCAAACTAAGGGAGTGCCAAAAGTCACTATATTGTGGCGAATGAGTCTAGGTAGAGCTTACATGGAATGATGGGGTGTATGTAACTGGGTCATCCTTCCCAGGAGCCCATAGCGATACTGATTTGCCTACAAATCGTTTCTATAGATGGAATATGAGTTATTAGGTATGAATTATTATACATATAACCATGCATGCCTTTCAAGTTCTTGAAAGGTTTGGTTTTTCAGGTTTAATCTGCAAAGGATGATAAATTGTGTTCTTTTAAGATGGCAAATGACTGACCATATCCTGCGTTAAGTCGATGATATCAACAAGTCTACTAACACCTCCGAATTTGATCTCCTCAAAATAGTTGCGCTCCACTGCATCTACAGACTGTGGTCCAGATTGAATTTTTGATTCAGGCTTTGGTTTTGGTTTTGGCCTTGGCCTTGACCTTGACTTTAACTTTGTTTTTGGTGGTGGAAGGGGCAATTGGTCTGTTTTCTTTGTTTTTGCCTCTCACGTCGGGTTCTTTCGCTTTTCTCCAGCGATTGGACTGTCCTTTTTAGTGGAGAGTGAATCATCGGAGGGTGAAGGCATCTTGTGGGGGCTTGATTCTGGAGTTGCGTCATTTGGAGCCTTGTCGTGCTCATTCATACTGCCCTCTCTCATGTCCACATCCACCGCACCAGATTGTTCTCCTTGGTTTGCAACATCTCCTGTATCCACATCAACATCCATTGCACTAGGATTCTCGTCCTCCCCTCCAGATCTTCCTGATTGTTCTACTTGCTGTGTGATGCCTGCTCTATCCACATCACTTGCTCTATCCATGGCAATATCCATGCCAGAGTTGCCAGTGAGCCTTTCTGGTCGAGCACTTCCTTGGTCATTTTGGTGTCAATAAGCCCCTCTCGCAGTGCCACTATTTCCTTGTCCACAGCTATCATCTTCCTCAGAATTCCTACCTCCAAGATGGCGCAATCCTTCGTGAACGTGTTTTTCGTCCTCATCACCATCCTCCTCCTCCTCCTCCTCCTCTTCCGCATCCACCGCAGCCCCAGGCCCACCATGTACAGAGGTTGCACCATGTGCAAAGGAATTAGGAGACTCCACATGATGGTTCACACAATATTCAGAGGTAACAATGGGGACCTTTAGTATTCGGATATCTGAGAAATCAAATTAAAGTCGGTCCATAGATAATATAAGAAGGTCTCACCAGCTGTGAACCAACTGGCATCATCATTACATATATCATGTACACCCATTGCAGAGATATCTGTGAATGCTTCCACCAACAACCCTGGAATCGTTACAGTTGTTTTCATGGTGGCAATATCAAATATAACTCTTAATAGTTGTTTTTCAACCTTTCTAATTATGGTGGGTCATTTGTTACCAAATGATTTCCAGAGCTATAATAATGTTTAAGAATCAGTGGCGTCCTTCCAGTTTCAAGTGCTCTCATACCTCAAACATTTTCATCTTCCCAAAAGACACGTTTATTAATGAACGATTGACAAGGAGGAATACCAGTGAAAGGGCAAGAGCGATAAATAAAGGGTTTTGTAACATTTCTGGTGCTATGTCAAAATTCTTGTGGTCTACTGAAATGCCATATCTGACATGTTGTGAACATTAGGAAAGGTCTGTCATGAAATTATGCCTTTACTTTCCAAGTGCCTCCTTAAGATCGTTCTTGTCATTGGGCAAGTACAAATTACCCTGATGACTAAAGTGTTGGGGGAAAAAAATATGGAGAGTGTGGCACACGTACTTGGAGAAGATAGGACAGATGAAATGCAGCAGCCACAAAGTTTTGGATAATCTTCGCCCTGTGAACATTCCCAGTGGCATGACAAACTGCATGATAACAGGCAGAGAGCCGATCATCAACAGTCGTTGCATTAAGAAACATATATGTGCTATCAGATTCCATGCTTCCAATTGCAGTTTTGATGACTTTGGGCCCATCACCCATAGTTGCATGGCCCTGAGAGGTATATTTTTAAACAGGCAAGTAGTGTTACAGAGAAAAAGAGATGCACAATCTTATCAATGAATGGCACTTCCCCCCTTTCTTTGGAATTTCTCTCTGATGCCATATCAAAAACAAATGCGACTACATCCAGGAGGCTATACTTCAGAAGTTCCTTCACAAGTATGTTGGCCTTTTTCTCAGGAAAGTCACGGGTTAGACAAAATCTTTGCAGGACCATCAAGTTCTCCATTCCTGTAAAGTATGTTGACCCAGATTGGCACAAGTTCTCCTGCTCACGAATCACACCCAAGTATGCCTTAGCAGAATAAGCATTAACAGAAAATAATTGAAAAGTGAGTCAACTCACACACACATTAGATACTGCCATTTCTAGTTTATCAAGACCACCGGGGGCAGAGACAACATCCATTTTCCAAGGAATGTCTTTGAAAAAGGTGCTTGTGGTACGAAATTTCTCCTGGTCAGCCATTTTGGCCTAGCACTGCAACCTTGAACTTCAAGTTATGGCACTTGAGTGACAAGAAGTCAGACTCAACACCAGTGCAGGTGACGAAAAGTCAGACCAGCACTTTTAACTGCAGCCAGGAATATGGCAAGATATGATGAGAATGAGACTTGGACTTTAAGCTTCAAGAACAAGGGCTGCTGCCACTTTGAACTTGAATTTCGGTGGCTGTGTAAGATTTGCCCATGGTTAACCTTAACCCTACATTAGCATGAGAACTTGAGACAGCTGAGTCAGACATTTCAAGTTCAAGAGCCTGAGCCTGAACTTGAACTTGAAAGCTTGAAGTGTACTTCCAACTTGAAGCTTGCCGCTTCTTTCCACACTCCATTTTCTCCTACTTGTTTTTCATCACCTGCAGGTCTGACTTTTTGTCACCTGCCTTGAGTCTGACTTTTCATCACTCAATCCTACATTTGGATTCTGTCAAGTTGTCTGTGGATGCCTTTGGCACCTTGAACTTGAAGGCTCAATGCTATATTTACATCATTTGTAAGCCCTTGCCTGTACCTCTCTTACTAGTACTAAGTAGTATTCTCATGGCTAGCAGGAACTCATCAAAATGACTGCCGTGCTTGTGGATGATGATTTGCTGAGGTTTCAAGTTGATTATAGTGTGTTGAATCTTGAGTTTGTGATGGCTTCCCCACTGAATGTGTTCTTACAGGGCCCATTGGTGCGACGGATGGCAAAGTTGGGGCTCCCTCTTCGACAGAGAATATTTTGTCACCACTCCTAATTGAACCTTCATCCCCAAACTGCCAGCTGGAGACCGTAAAGTAATGATGCACGCCGACAGCCTCTATGCAGATGATGATCCTATTCTCTGGCCACAGCCTTATAATGTGTTTAACTGTCACCACGGTGCAATTCCTAGGGCTAAATCGCTTTCCGACCATTTAATTATATGGTGGGAACCTATGCACAAGGACTTTATACCCTTGAGGGACCCAGCATCCCCCATTTGGGGCCTTGGCAAGCTATCGGATTCAAAGCTGGGTGAGCTGAAGTGTTCAGTGTCGATTTTGTTATCTCAGGTCCAAGCATTCATGTCGAATTCATCCAAATCTCGGGCACTGCCTACCCTTGGTCCAATGGTTAAAATGATCGAGCATGGCCTCGTCCGTCTTGGGTCAGTATGGACAAACTTCCGTCAGATGGCATTTGGCATGAGGGATGTGCAAAGGTGTTGGCTTGATGTAATGGCAATGTTGGATTACATGGAGGTGTACAAACCCCAGATGGACTCAACTAGGTTGGGAGTGGGCTCCCCGTCAGTCGAAGTTGCCGACACTGTTGGTGTTTTCACCAATGATATTTGCATTGCGCAGGACTTTTTCCATGCAGGCCTTCTGTTCTGGTTGACACGGCTGGCCTCAGACCTTGGCCAAACAAATATACTCACAGTCGTCCCACTTATGGTACCGCACCACTATGGGATCTGCTTTGAGCCACACTGCTTCAATTACCCTATTATATACTGGGGCCCAGCTAGTTCTCATCACAAGCATGAGGCAATCTTACTGTATGCTCACAACTTCCTGCACTATCTGGATCTGTCCGCCCTCCATGCCAGCGAAATGAATACATCTGCATCAGGACACGTAGAAGCCTTAGTAAGATCAAAAGATGGACCAGGCGCCAGGGCCATTGGGGGAGTTAGCCAACAATATGGTGCCAACAAGGGTAAGG
Source organism: Tricholoma matsutake (assembly GCA_026075535.2). Classification (NCBI taxonomy): domain Eukaryota; kingdom Fungi; phylum Basidiomycota; class Agaricomycetes; order Agaricales; family Tricholomataceae; genus Tricholoma; species Tricholoma matsutake. Next base: position 4,651,910 of record AP026543.1, on the reverse strand, counting down.
GAAAAGGAGTTCTTCATAAGTAACCAGAGTTGTTTTGTCATCCGTCAACTCACCCTCCCACAACAGATAATAAGCGGAAATCTTCAAATCTGCCAACGGGCCACAACAAGTTTGATGTGTATGAGAGCCCCCTCATGCCACTCCCAATTCCTGCCTGGCATGATGCATTGAAGGCAGTTAAAAGGGACGAACCCCTGGCATCTTATCACATGCATTATCTATTTCCTGAGGCAGCGATTTTTGCTTCCACCAACAAGGCTCGCCATGCAAAATTCTTTGCCACATGGAAAGTATTTCAACCTGCCTGCATCTTATGAGTATTTTCAGTGGAAAGCTCAGCATCTCCCTTGTCCAGTCAACAGTGGTGTGATTTTCTTCTTGATGGGCTTGTGGCATGCAGCCATGAGCCAAGTTTAATTTGTCAACGTGAACAAGTCAAGGCCATCTTTGCAGATGCTTTGGATGAACTCCAGATTGACCTTTGTCCTCCACCATCTGACAGTTGTCCCACAGTGCCAGTTGATGAGGCACAGAAAATTCTATGGGAATTGACTGAGCTTAATTTCTGCTTTGAGCTTTTGGCCCTTGACACGCATGCCTCAGGCTTGTCACCCCACTGGAGTGAACATGAGCGGCAGGCTATGGTGCTAAAGTGTTTTGATGTACCTTCGCTAGTCGTCACCGATGTACAGCAGGCAAATTTTGGTTTGCAAGCTCATGACTGGTGAGAAAGGTTACCATTTTTGCTGGCGGTGAGGGCATTGATGAGGGATTGGGATGGACCAAAGCCAACGCCTCTTTTACTACCTGATCTGGCCTCACATAATATGTATACTGAAGCAGATGTCCAGCAACTTGAGGACCACATCACTCGTTTTTATATGCAAACTTTCTATCGTTTATTTGGCCATGCCGCAGTTGTTCCTACCCGGCTTCCATAATTACCTATGTATAGTATATCTTGTAAAATCTTACTATCTGTGAACATCCTTCTGTTTTATTAGTCCCCACATTGTCCCAACTTCCAGCTTGAGTCATTTTAGTATAACCCATCATACATGGTCAAAGCAAAGGTATGGTGCTACAACTATTGATGATATCCACCGATGATTTGGGATAATTTGAAATAGGAAACTTCAAAGTGCAAGTTTGATGGGAATGACAACAGTAAGCTCACTCATCCCTTAGCATTAACTTGAATTCTAATACAATGCCTCCATAGCGCACCCAAATTTATGGCCTTTTACTAATCTGGCAATATCGGACTCGGACTGTCAATTCATAAATTGACTCATACATGCTAGCGATCATTTTCTCATGTTGAGCCCTCCAGTCAGGCTGAGGTTTCTGGACGTCGCACTGTTAGCAGAGTTCTGCCCACCACCATTCTCATTATCTTGCCATGGACCTGCCGCCAGCCTGGTGTCAAGTCTGTGTTTGTGGGCACATGTTCTCTGTACTACAAGCCTATACTTTTCACAAGCATAGTTGCCAGAAGACAAAGAAACAGCTTTCCAGCAGTCTGGAGAAAGCTAAAGAGGTCTAGCAGTCCAAGAAGCATCAAAAAATGGAAGTAATGCAAAGCACAACTGCAGAAAGCCCTATGGACCAAAATGTAGCTGTTGAACAAGAATGAAACAATGTTGCACTCACCATGCAAAGTGAAGTAAGACTTATGATGTTGGTGCAGCTCATTGCTCATTGAATCGCTATTATACCAGTTAGAGTGCCTCCATGAATGACGCCAAGAAGCATTGAAAAACGGAAGTAATGCAAAGCGCAACTGCGGAAAGCCCTGCGGACCAAAATGTAGCTGTTGAACAAGAATTAAACAATGTTGCACTTGCCATGCAAAATGAAGTAAGACTTATGATGTTGGTGCAGCTCATTGCTCATTGAATCGCTATTATACTGGTTAGAGTGCCTCCATGAACAATGAAGACTTGGATCAACCACTGGCAGAGCACAGGGGTTGCCGGGAAAACCGTCAACTACCCAAGCACTACCAGGATATACTACCTGAACCTCCAGCAGCACTTCCTCCAGCTCCTCAACCAGAAGCATCGGAATGCGCGCCGACCACATCTCCAGCTACCATACCAGCATCACCCTCATCCGAGCACCCCCCAAATGCTTATTCCCATGTCAGGAGACTGCTGAAATCCATACGGAATAAATTTGGCCTTTTCTGGCAGTATCATGCAACTCATTTCCCAGGCCATGATCCCAACAAGAATATAACGCACAACGACCTGATGGATACATCCCTGGATACTTTCCCTGACCATCCAGCTGACTCTTACCACCCATATCTGAATCAGTCATTGTTTTTACTAGGAGAATGGTATTGGAATGGCAGGTTAAAGAAAATGCAATCTGGCTTTCAGGATCTCATCAAGATAGTTGGGCATCCAAACTTTCAACCTGAGGATGTTTCAGGGACAAACTGGTGGCTTATTAATGCGCAGCTGAGTGGAGATCAGCCGTGCAACCCCTTGAATGATGAAGGCTGGGAGGACAAAGAGGATAACAGCGGGTGGGTTAAAACCCCAATCAAGATCAAGGTTCCATTCCCCAGAAGGTCGCTGCATCCAGGGCAAAAGGAGTTTGACGTGGGAATGCTTCATCACCACAAGCTGGTGTTGGTGATTGGGGAGAAAATTATGCATCCCTCTAGCCATCCACACCTCCATTTCAAGCCGTATGAGTTATTTTGACAACCAACTGAAGCTTCTAAACCAGTCAAAGCTCACAGAGAACTCTACACTTCAGAGGCATTCATTGAGGCTCACCGTGACCTTCAGGATTCTCCCAGAGAGCCGGGATGTGACCTTCAGAGAGTTGTAGTGGGTCTTATGTTTGCCTCAGATGGTACTCAGCTCTCAGCGTTCAGCACCGCTAAACTATGGCCAATTTATCTTGTGATGGGGAACGAGTCGAAGGACAGAAGGTCAAAGCCCTCCTGTCAAGCATTTGAGCACATCGCCTACCTAGAGACGGTGAGTAGGACCTCATTAACTTTGTGCTAGTATGTGATCCTCATTCCTTTTTGAATGACAGCTCCCAGATGCATTTAAAACCTTTGCCACAGAGCACCTGGGTGGAAAGGGCCCAAACAGAGCATTCATGGCCCATTGTCATCGAGAAATCTATAATTCTCAGTGGGAGATCATCCTTGATGATGAATTCCTGGAAGCTTATAAGCATGGAATTGTGATTATGTGTTGCGATGGTATTTGGCGTCACTTTTACCCTCGTATATTTACATATTCTGCAGACTACAAGGAGAAGTAAGCCAAGATTCTTTTGAATGCTGGTGTCTTTAACTCAAAGTTTTGAAAGAATTCTTATATCTAGCATTCATAATCTTGGTCGGTGCCCTTGTCCTCGTTGTCTCATACTGTTAGATCATGTTGCCAATATGGGGATGCGTCGAGATATGACACAGCACAGGACTCTCGCCTGGATTGATGATGTGAAATGGCGTAATCGTGTTGAGACGGTGCACGAGAAGATATATGAGCAGGGTGATGTGGTTGATAGTACGGCAGTGGAAGATCTCCTACAAGAAGATTCTCTTGTTCCAACAGCAGTATGACCTTCTTACCTCTCTGATGATTGACTTTAATGCTCATGCTTTGTCAGAATGCATTTTCAAGCAAGCTGGCGCCATTTGGTTTCAACACGTTCGGCATGCTCGCTGTGGATCTCATGCATGAGGTTGAGCTTGGTGTCTGGAAGGCAGTTTTCATACATCTACTACGCATTCTAGATTGCCAAAATGAAAGCCTCAAGCACGAGTTAGATAGACGGCAAGCATCGTTCAAAGCCTCAGAAGGCTTGGTACTGATATTTCCATTAGATTTCGAGAGATTTCTCCTTTCGGGGTTGATGGCATAAGAAAAATAAGGTCGAACCAGTTAGAATTGAAGAAGATGACTGCTCATGATTACGAGGATATGTTACAAGTGGGTGTTATTGCTAGTATTCTCGACTTGACTGATATCATTCACATAGTGTGCTATATCCATTTTTGATGGTCTTCTGCCTGAACCCCACAATACATACATTCTCAAGCTCTTATTTGAATTAGCCCACTGGCATGGTCTTGCCAAGCTCAGCATGCACACGGATGCAACTCTGGACATTTTATCCCATGTCACTACATCTCTGGGAAACAGCCTATGCACATTTGAGGAAAAGACATGTGAAGCATTTGAGACTCAAGAGTTGGAATGCGAGCATGCTGCTTGGCAACAACATCAGGAGAAATCTGCAATTAATGTGGTGTCTGGATCAAGAGGACCTATGGCATCCAGCAGTAATGCACGGAAGCAGAAGAAGCTCAATCTGAGGACTTATAAGTACCATGCACTCGGCAACTATGTTGACACCATCCAGCGCTTCGGTACAACTGACTCATATTCCACTCAATCAGTAAGCTTTTACATGATATTTTGTGTAACATTGCTTATGGTGGCAGTGGGCATCAGGGCGAGCTTGAGCACCAAACATCCAAAACTTGGTCACTTTGGTCTAGTGGCCGATCAATACCACAGCAAATATCGAGGATTGAGTGACAAGAGCGCCGTATCAGCATGATCCGCGAGAGGCTGGATCATCAACGCCTTAGCCCATCCTCAGAAATAGAGCCAGAGGATGTTACACATGATCCTGGGGTACAGTACAACATAGGAAAGTCCCAGAAATGTTCTGTACACATACCGACCTTCCTACAAAAGAACGAGGGTGATCCCGCAATCAAGGTGAACAATCTTTGTATTCTTCTGCTGATTTGTACTAACCCCTCATGCAGAATTTCTTACCAAAGTTAAGAGAGCATCTACTTCCCCAAATCCAAACAGCATTGCTCTGGGAAGCTGAATTGCTTTCAGAGCCTTCCAGCTTCAGAACAGGCTCAGATACTGGACTATTTCATAGCCCCGATGGAAATGCATGCAATTTCGTGTTCTTGAAGAACGACTGCATATACCACCACAAGCTTATTCGATTCCACTTTACCACTTATGACGTTCAGTGTGGGACTAACATTGTTAACCCAGGGACATCTCGTTGTAACGTCATGCTTCTTGCCGATGATGTGGAGAGTTCGAATCCACATCATTTCTTGTACGCACAGGTCCTTGGCAGATATCACGTAAATGCAATCTATACTGGGCCTGGCATGCATGATTTTGAAGCTCGCCGCTTCAATTTTTTGTGGGTGCGATGGTTTGAGGTCATTAATCCAGGGTCTTCAGGGTGGAGTAATTCCAAGCTAGACTCTGTCCGCTTCCCTCCTATGAACAAAAATTGTTCTTTCGGTTTTGTGGATCCAAAAGATGTCCTGCATGGGTGTCACATCTTACCAGCCTTTGCAAAAGGAAAATGACGAGCAGATGGGATTGGCATCTTGTGCTGTGCCAAGGATAGTAAAGATTACAATCAATACTATGTTAACTGGTGTGTTTATTGCTTACTTGCTACTTCTGATTTCATTCTGTTCCCCTAGGTTCTCTGACAGGGATCTTCTCATGCGCTACCACTGGGGGCTGGGTGTTGGCCACTTTCATGCACATCAGTCAGCACTCACTTCAGGCTGCATTTCCAATCTGACTGAGGATGCCCAAGAAACTCAGGCTCCAGGTCTGGGGCTGCAGGAAGTCTCTTGCACAGGACAACGACAGAGGTAGTGACATGGGTTATGAGTCAGACAAACCAGAGCTGTGTTTGGAAGACCTTGACTTGGAAGGGTGGGACAACATTGAAATGGATGACGTAGAGGATGGGGAGGGGGAAGAAGACGACGGAGAGCCTGAAGATTTTACTGGGATGTACTAGGCATACATTTCTTAACATGTGTTGGCTCAGATTGGACATCTATGTATGTAGCATTCATTTGCACTTTCTTTATCTGGTTGTCATGGAGGTCTACCTGGTCTAATTCATATTTTTGCTCTTATAGGTTTTACCGCTGCTATGGAATAATATCAGGGTCTCAACGCACCATATATAGCCTTGTAGTACCTATCATGGCACTGTGCTCGACATCAAGTCGCACCAGAAATAGCCTGAGAATTCCCCTCCACATTTGTTACTAGTAGGCCACTCATTGGCAAGAATTTTCACTCACTGACCCTTTGAGGGGACGAAGTCGAGCGGTTATGCTGCAGAGATTTACATAGATGCTTATTGTGTCAAACCCGACTTTGGGGGAGACCCGTCCCTTGCAATAAACACATCCTCTTCAAATCATCACAATTTGACTATACTGAATGCCCTACATTTCCCCATTCTGGTGCATATAGTACTTTGGGAATGACATCCTGTTATCAAATCCATGGCTCTACATGGAATGGTGCAATGACTCAGTGTGGCGGCTGACTTCGGTGAGTTTGTGACCGTGTTCGAGAACTAGTGAATCATTTCTTTCAAGTAGCCACTACATTTATGAACCTAGCAAAAAGTTTTCGGATTCAACATCACGGTGCAGTGCCCACCTTGTCCTATGGGAGCTTGGCATTGTTATCGAGTTTCCTCTCAGGCTGGGGCATCAATCATCATTCCCTCAGCCTCATCAGTGGCCACTCAAACCTCCCCATCCAACCACTGGCACATGAGATCCGGTACTCCTTTGCCATGGCTGGCTGGGGTTGAGCCTGAGCATGGGTTTCAAAAGGAGGAGAACTACAGTAAGGGATTTGTTGACATGCAATCTGGATAAGTTATACCCTGGCTGTACACAATTCCTCCAGTGCTTGTCCCCATTGTCCAACATCGGTGGCGGTGTGGACAGATGTTGGTCTTAATTGAGAAAGACAATTTTAATTTGATAGGGGATCACCTGTGTCCACTCATGGTAAGCTTGACATCCGAGTCACTTGGCAGGCTGGTCCATCAGTGAACTTGAACCTGAACCTGAGTCGGTGGCTGTGTACTACTTAACCCTAATAGGATTTCAAACATTAGTGTGAGAAACTCCTAACTTCAAGTTCAAGTTGACTCAGAATTTCTTCTGTTCCCTCACTGTCTTTCTTCATTCTGGCAGCGCTGCTCTCTAGTTCCTGGCTCTGCAGGTCTGACTTTTGTCACCTGCCTGGTTGTGTCTGACTTTTCATCATGCAACCCTATGCTTTGCCTTTGGCCCCTTGAACCTATCAGCACTGGCAGCCTGACCTGAAGCTCTTGACAGCGCTAAGGGCAATATCCTCTTGGATGTCCCGCTAATGGAGATTGCCGTTTGAGTCTCTTGTGGCACCCTGAAGGCTCAACATTTTATCTACATCATTGGTGCATCCTTGCCTCAGGCTGGCCTTGCCACTTAGTATTCCCTTGGCTAGTAGACTGTCATGCTCACGCCGTTGCACCCCACAAAAAACCCTTGGTCAAGCGGTGAAAATCATCGAGCATGCTCTAGTCCACCTCCAGCCAGTGTGCACTAGCTTCCGTCGGATGGCATCTGGTGTGAGGGGTATGCAGAGGTGTTGGCTTGATGTAGTGGCGATGATATGCTTCTCAATGCATCGGATGGCCCCACACGGTGAGAGCCTCTTTGCTTACCCTGCCCTGTGGGCTATGCAACACCCACCCTTTACTTGTGCCCAGGAATTTGGTGCAAGCGACGCGTGGCTGTAGGGTGTTGGGCAATCAAAGATCAAAAGCTGACACATTTTCTAGTCTAGTTAATCAAAGTTCATTCCGAAGGGCATCCATATTTCCCACATCAGATGCGACTGGCTAAAAGCCCAGGCATAGTTGCGCTCAGGCCTTCAAACTATTCGTCACCCCATTAACTGAGTTTGACTGCATTCAAGTTTGCGATACAGTGACTGCCGGGGAGCAGGAACAAACTTCATTGCTGGTATGATACTATGCTCCCCGCCATTTATCTAGAAAATGACTCGGTCGCTCATCTGGACTGTATTGTTTACTAAACTTCTTTCCGCAGAGCTGGAGGGAATCACCCTCTTCTTCAGCCCCTTCACAATGCATCTACCATCAGCTTGATGTCACGCTTGAGGTTCCAGTGTTCCCCTTACCTGAAGCATACACATATCACACATGCAGTAGCTAAACAATGTAATACAGTCGTTTATGGCCCTAGAAAAAGTCTGGCAGGTCAAAAAAGCTTCCACATCTACCATCTGAACAATCTTTTATATTATTTGCCATCGTTAGTTCTTCGTAATGAGCTGGACAATCATGATGTTGATGGTCGGTTGGCTGTGCATAAATTCTGAAAGAGCCACATCTGACTACTCATAGGTGTACTTGGAGATGCAGCACAAAGCATTGATATTCAATTGATGGCTGGCTAGTTGACCCTATGAATACATATATGTCCTATATCACTCTATATTCACATATCAGACACTGGATGGCCTCATCACCAAAGTTTTCGAGAGTCCCTTGCAAGCACAATGCAGCATCTTCTGATGGTGCTCAAAAAGGCTGCTATCCCTTTCGGTTTTTCTTCACAGCCAATGGCGCCACTGGGCAGTCGCATTCGATTGCCTCCTCTCCCCTCTGCCTCGCCCCACAGGCGAGGTATTCAAACTGAGGATATCTGATCAGTTGACACTTTTTATATATCGTCATCTTGCTAGCAGCTATCCACCACACCCAAGAGTCCATAAAGGAGTGTGGTAATTCAATGAGTGACAATGTAAGGAGGTACAGGTATACGTATATCCAGTCCGTACCTCGGCACATCAGTACATAGGTATGAAAAAAGATGGAGCTGGACGAGGTGCCCATCATCTAGGTGCCCCCTTCCATTAGACCAACCGGTTTTCTTTAACTTTCTAGTTCAATCTGAATACAACATCAAACAAAACTAGGAATACCACCACGACCAACATGAGTCTGCGCTCTCTGACTTACCCTGTACTACCTTGCCACTTGTGAGTTGTTTTTATTCTACCTTAACCCCTACCATTTCTCCACTGCTCTAACTAACCACTCTCCATACTTCCAACCTCTTAAGCACAGCTTCAATCTTCCCTCCCCATCTCTAACCACAACCATCACCTATGGCGCATCAGATTTCTGGAATGCCAATTGTTGAACACCCTCAGCCCTTCAGAGTAAGCATTTTATTCCATTTTTACTTTATCTAATTGTCGGCTCTTTGCAGCATGGCCATCGGGTCGAGGTGTATAGAAACCATCAATGGTGCAAAGCCACATTTCGTAGATATGATTACCGGATTCTACCAAGGTTTAAGAAATGAGGCGAGCGGAAGGAACGAGTGGTAAGCCTCTATAATATTCTGTTGGCTTTTTCTGACCGTTGAAGCAAATCTGCATTGGAGGCCTCATCGTATTCGACAATGATGGGGAGGATGTGGTGTATGCATTGTTGGATATAGTGAGGTTTGGCTGGTGAGCATCACATTTCATTTGGTACCCTCAGCATTGATCGTCTAATGCTGGGCCCCGCAGATAGATAGAAATTTGCATTTTTGATTGTGAACCAGAAGCTAAAAAGCCTGACTGTAGTTAATTGGAATCCATTGAATTTGCATAAGACAGTGCTATCAAGTGCTCAGTGAGTCATATAGCCCAGTGTTCTTCATCAGTGCGCCCTCTAAGCAATGCACATTAGGATGGATATTACTGCTGCATTTGATGCGATGCAGGATGTTAGGGACTGGACTATTAGGTGTGATTACGAATCTTGCATTTCAATGCATTTCCTTATCATTTTATACCTATTCTTTGTCGATGCTTTGATGCGACGCAGGATGTTAGGGACTGGGCTATTAGGTGTGTTTACAAATTTTGCATTTTAATGCGTTTCTTTATCATTTTATACCTATTCTGCATCAATGCTACTACTTATTGATCACACTGCCAGATCTGCTTTCATAAGAAGAAGATCAAGCCTTCAAACAAAACTTGCTCCCACCCATAGCCATGGCCGATGACATGAATGACCCATCTTGAGTCAGATTTGGTGCGTGAAACTTTTCATTGCAAGCTCAGAATAACCCAATAACTTGGCTTGGATGTGGAGTTCGTCAGACACGGAGGTGATATTGCAGGGAACAGCCTGGGTGGTGTCGGTCCAACACTGGTATGCTTGTGATTCTGCCTTGCCAAAGTTTTCTTTATCGAACTTGACTTTCATAGCAAAGTTCCTCGTACCCGGCCCAGTTCTGTTGCTCCTTCACCTCATTATGAGTTTCCAGACCATAGTGCATTGCCAGGGAATGTGGGGTGGTGTGATGGCCCAGGTTGTCTCACATTTGAGTCATCCTGGATGTCACATGCACCATCATGACCTGTTTTACACTACAATACCCTGCAAGCTTGTTGTCCTTCATTTGGATCCCGACAATCAATGCAGGAGTGGTGCAGGAATGCAGCAGTTGTTATGTTGAACAACGTTGAGATGGGATGAGAAGGCTGGCCAGTGTACGCTATCAGCGATGGCCGCCCCAAGAGGATGTCAGCACAGGTGAGAACCCCTGCAATGATATCGAAGAAATCGAGTAGTTTGGGCTCAAGGCAATTGTTTCGCCCTAAAGGTACGTTGTGTTAAATATCATCTCTTTTTTCTTTCTTTCACGAAACAGGCCAGGAATGAATTCACGATGTTGGCCCATATTCAGGAAGAATGAGATGTAGCAGATAAAACTATTTCTTCCATCACATTCAATTATCTCCTCCCCCCCTCTATCTCCGAGTCCTCCAACAGGCGGGGTATTCAAACTGAGGAGCTCAACACGGCATCTGTCATCTAGGCGCCCCTTTCCATTACACCAACAACGTGTATTGTCATTCCTCAAGACATACCAGAGATCATTACAAAATGACAGATAATATCATTTCTTCCACCTGAACAACTCTCTGTTAGGATATACAAAAATCATATGTTGCAATTCTGTTAGCACAAGTGTCAGTTCCTGTATATCTCCTGCAAGTATCTGAGTATCTTATCAGCAAGTGGTAGCTGCCAGGAAGAATGGGATATAGAGGAAATGCTAGATAAAATCATTTCTTCCACTTGAATAATTGCATATTGGGATATACAAAAATCATACATTCCACTTCTGTTAGTCCAAATGTTGGTTCCTGAACATCTCTGCAGTGCAAGTATCTGAGTATCTTACCAGCAAGTGGTAGGATCCAGGAAGAATGAGATATAGAGGAAATGGCAGATATAATCATTTCTTCCACTTGAACAATTGCATGTTGGGATATACAAAAATCATACATTCCAATTCTGGGAGTACAAGCATCAGTTCCTGAACATTTCCTGAAAGTATCTGAGTATCTGGTCAGCAAATTACAAACTCTAGGAAGGATGATAGCACATTTTAAGGTCTGGATAATCTCTAGAAAGGATGTTGTTCTGAGGAAATGATAGCTAAAATCATTTCTTGTGCTTGAACAATTGTATGCTATGATATAACAATATCGTACAGCACAATCCTGTCTGACCCCTCTTCATATTTGTTTGACTGTCTTTTAAGGCCTGCCCAAATTTTATCTATTGATTGCAGAGTGTTAATTGTTGATCAAATCTGTCTAGTCATACCAGATCCCTGTCATTCACTGCAATTCTGTCAGAAAAAGTGTCAGTGGCTGACCCATTGTCATCTGTGTGGGATGATGTTTTAAGGCTAGATAAAATCTTATCTACTGATGGTGGAGTGTTAATCATTGATCAAATCTGTCTGGTCATACTGGACCCCCTGCCAATTTCCAGATGCTTATCCCACCAACTTAAGGAAGTGGCCACAAGTCCTGTTTTTTGAAACAATTCATAGTAACAGTGGTTTGAGTCACTACCCTGGTGCACTACCCTGGTGGTATTGTGTACCCTCAATACCCCTCCATACCCTTACCCATACACCTCAAAACCCTGACCCTTTCAAGGGGTAAAGGGTTTTGGAGGGTAGGGGTAAGGGTAGCCTCAAAATACCCCAGGGTTACCCCTGCCATTCTCTATGCAGGACGCAGCCGTTCAGCTTGATCAAGTGCCACATGCGCAAGTCCCAGCACCGCACCGCGCTCCGTGGCATCGACAAGAAGCGAATGCAGGAAAAAAGCATCCCACACATATTCGCCTGTCAACAAAAGTCGGGACGTCCAGTTGACATTGGTTGTCGTCGAAGTCATTATCAAGGATGTAGATCCGTGCAGCATCAGTTGAAGATACCCTTCAAATACTGTTAATGCATGAGCGACTGTAACTTACCATGTCATGTTCCCAAATCTTTTTGCCAATGCGCACTGAACATAGTAATGCATGGCTAAGAGTTTGTCGGGGACTGATTTGCTGCTAACCAATGATTCCGGATATCCATATTATGAACTATATTCATGTGTTCATACGATGACCGCAATGAAAATTAATCACAATTCCACATTGTGAAAATAAAAACGGCGAAAAAATAAAAGCGGATGAAAGGGTTTGTTGATCGCACAGCACAATCAATCCCCCGGGTCATCCGAAGGCACTCAGGACCTACTACGCGACCCACTGCCGTCGGATAACCTCTGAGACTTTGTGAGCGGAATCCGTAATCCTAGCTTGCCTCGTTCCCTCTCCCGCTTCTTACTACCAGTGTCAATGGGCTGCCCTTCAGCCTTGTCTGAGGACGGCCAAGGATCCGTGTTGAGGTGGCGCCGGAAGGTATCGACAAGCCAGCTTCGTGCAACCAGATCATCTAGACGTTTTTGGTGTTTGAACGCGGCGTTAGCGTGAATATAAGATGGGGGAGCGTTGTTGGATCGCATTTCTTTGAGAGTTTCGACATCGTCAACCGATGGTAGCGCCTCGTAGCGAACAGAAAATACCTCTGTGAGGTCCGTGATAAGTGCATCCAGCTGCGGACGACCGTCAAATGTCACCCCGCGTGGTATATGACGACCTAGTAGGAAACCCTCCTTGAGATCGCCTCCCTTGACATTGTCTTGATCTTCGTACTGCTCATCGAAAGATCGGAGGAATCTGCTCGAACTGCCTCCAGAGATAGTATGCTTAGTGAAACGCAAAGCCGTCCAAATGAGGACATGAAGACATGATTCCCGGTCGTCCTCTAGCTCGTTATATTTGCCCTTGTTCTGAAGAAGTGCAGCTGACATAAATTGCCACGTTCCCTGGAAGGCAGTCAGAAACAAGGCCATTGCAAGAAATCAGCACTTACTGTTCGGTCAGGTCGTCTTGCGGAGCCCTCCCTCCCGTTGTTCAGGTTCAGACAAAGGTCCCAGTCAATCAAGAGGCCCTTGCCCATAATGGTAATCAAGATATTACCCGCACTTATGTCGCGATGAAGGACCTGAGCGTCAAAGTAGGCATGTTGATGCGCTGTGGAAACGGGGAGTTAGTCATATGGCTAACGTCGGTGTTGAATGATATTGTACCCTCCATAGCGTCGGCTATGGCACTCACAAACTCCCGAGAGGAGTTGAACGAAGTCAAAGGCCGAGCGACGACGTTGAGTGTCAGTCTGTATTGCCTGAGGAGCACCATTTCTTTCGCCCAACAGGCCCAGTTCTCGTTTCTAAGCGTATGTGTGATGGTCATGTGATCACGGATATCGTTTCCCTTTCCAAAAGGCGCGATATTTGGAACGCTCTTGGATTCCAGCAGGGCGTAAATATTACCTTCCTTGTCCATGCCATCCACATCTGCTCTCCAATAGTCCTTCAGAAAAACGATCTCCTTCATCTCCATATCAAACGCTAACATTGGGCGAGTGGCTCGTCCGAATGGTGAGCGAGTTGTGTACTTTGGAGGAAATGATATAATAAACGACTTTTCATCCTTTGGGTCGTCACGCTCCGGAACCTTGAGAATGCAGAATTCACGATGAGCAGGATTCGCTTCTCGCAAACGTGTTTCGACATGCTTGATCTGTTGTATATCGTCTGGTGATGCCGATGAGATAGAGGTATCGTATCCGCGCTGGCGACGATCGGCGTGGGCGTAACTCCAAAAAAAGGCCGCGAGAATATGGGGTTGTTTGATGTAGTCGAAGCGCCGAGTAACAGTCGCACCGCTGCGATCCCATCGAATGAACCTCGCAAACTGTCCACATATAAATACGGTGAAGGTGTGAACGCGAAACTGAGATCCCGAGTGAGCAGCTGCGTATGAAGCCAGTTGTCCACGATTCAGTTTAGCTTCATCTGAATCATTTTCAAAGCGAAAGTCGTCTGCTTGTGGTTGCAACGGATCGAATGGGTCACGGAATGGGTCCGATGCATCGGCCCGCTTGACTTCAACGAAGAGCTCCATCTTGGAGAAATCCGTCTTGGCGTCACCTTCAGGTATATTATCGTGTGCATAAACGGAAATATCAGGTGCAAGACCGTCACGCTGGGTGTCTGGATTGGCGTGCGTATCGATGAACACCAATTTGCGAGTGAATCTTGTCGCTGCTACGATCTATCAAACGTTGGTGAAGCGCTGTGAACATAGAAACAAGAACGACACGCTTACGAATGGGTCGTACATTTCAATCTCTCTTTTTGCCGCGGAAACTCTCGCGAAAGCTTCTTTCGAATTCGGACACTTTGGAGTGTCCTGAGAGATCGGAAGAAATTTGTTCAGAAGTTGCTGAGGTGGCATCGGGCCCAAGAACAGGCCACTTGTCTCATGAGCCAAACCAAAATTTGCAAAATCCCTCTTATGAGTTTCAGAGGCATATGTGTAGCTACCAGACGTCTTGTTTGATATGGGAGTGCTAGTCATCGTTTTTGTAATGTTTTGATGATTTTGTGGTGGAGTTATTGGCCGGCTTTGTGTGCGAGACTGACGATGTGAGTAGAAAACGGATGGAGGAATCGCATTGCTTGCGCTTGCAGATGGCGAAAGTAGATTGGTATCGACAGGCAGGGGTGGATTACTAGACATGGTACAAGTGCAAGTTCTGCGAATGCACAGCCACCTTATATAGGTCTCTCACGACTCATTGTTCGACAGAAGGAGCCACTGTATATTTCTCTTCCTTATTATCAGTTGTTCTGTCTTTTATCTGCATTTCTTTACCATTTCACCGTCTTGCCTCATGGCATGCTTCAAAGTTGGCTACATTCAAATCGAAGTCATGAATCAGTTCCTCCGATTATGCTTACCGTTAATTCTTGACCCTTTTTGGGCCGCCGCTCTCTATCTTCCTTATTGTGGTCACTATGGCTGAATGTAGCGGAAGCCCACAAACACCTGCTGTTGCGCTGCTCTTTCTCGAGTTTTCAGACAAGTACATACTATTTCTTCATGTACCACTTTCATTCGTGGACAACATCCACGACGTCGTCACCATCTTTAGACCTTCCATGTTCCCATGCTGCCATCCAGGCATGCGAGTCGCTTTGATGTATCTTTTGCCCAAGCTGTCGGCTCACCTGTCTTCTGCATTAAGGTTCGATGTCGGCAGAGCAACTTGGGGCAAACTGCGCATGGCGAACACGAGTCCCTTTTTCATTTATAATTCTACTAACCGATGTATAACGTAGAGAACAAAGATGAAAATGGCCATCTCCATCTCCCGCGTTAGACGAGGGGGTGGTCGACGCACGAAACCTCATTAACATGAAAATGGCCCCTGCATCTCGAGGGAGGGGATGGTCATGGTCTTGGGGGCTGCCGAGCCTTAAACGGCCTCTGTCTTGCATTTCAGGCGAGGGAGGGGCGAGGGAGGGTTGGCGGTGGTGACGCACTTGGCAGTTGCCATTTCATGGTTGAGGGGAGGGATGAGTGGGGGTGGTTGTCGGTGTTGATGTAGCCGTTAGCGGTTCTGGACCTTCGTGGCGTTGCTGTCATTTGTGAAGATGGGCTGGCTTGGTGGATGCAGTTCAATACTTATCACGAGACCCAAATGCATATGCATTTCAATCTCCACTTCAAGAGATTGTCACACTCAACACCTGGTCGCTGCAAATGCTCTATCCTGTACACTAGTGGTTGTCTGTACCTGTAGATTGCAGGGAGGCTTCTCATATAGTTAGATTTCATCTGTCTCCATTTTCTTTTAGAAATTTCAATTCATAAAAACTATCCAGACACCGTTTTTTCCAGATCAATGCAATTCTGGACCCTCAAAACTAAAATTCCTCAACGATGTGGCTCTCTTCTGCGAAATAAAATTTATACATTGTTTGATAGTTACAGTAACTACTTATCCTGAGAATTCTGAGTGCTGAAGTGGATGGGAAGTGGTAGAAATATCAACTGTTCAAACACCTACCCATGTTCAAACCAAGCGCCAGGGATAGTATTGTGCTTGAGCCAAGTTAGCCAACATCAGCCCTGACCAGCTGGCTCACAGACTCACCATCAGACCATAAATTGAGCCAGTTGGCATCACAGGTCATAAATTGAACTGTAAATTGACCTCAATCATCAGTAATCCTGTATTTCAGTTTCCAGAGGTTGCTCAAGTTGAGCAACTACCAAAAACCAGCAGAAACATGAAAAGTTGAGCACTTGAAAATAGTGTTGGCATTGTTACAATTTTCCTTGTAACTCATGAGACCCGACTGACCTGATGCACCCAACAATCCCCTCCACACAGGAGGCACTCCCTGATTCATGCTTAGGGCATGTCCTTGACACCAGACACGCACACGATGCATGCTGACAACATGCATTTGATCCCCTTCCCACGGAAGGCACCCTTGACACATGGTGACTCCATGCACCCAAACCCATTCCCACACATGCTGTGATACGACAGCCCCTTGACATGAGGTCCATGATGCCGGACTCTCACAATTGACATCAGATGACTCATGCAAGGCATGAGGCTTATTGTTTCTATTCTTACCTGATACACATCTACCTTTCCGATTGGATGATAAGGACCTCCCTACTAGTATAAATACTGTGACTCGTAGTAGGGATGTCCTTAGTTTAGATCTAGGCAATCTACAGCTTTAACTTGTGAGCTTGCAAACTTACTTGAAACCACTAAGGAAGCCCCTTAGTGTGTGAACCCGAATGACTCTACACAGAAGGCCTGCTAGAGTGCACTATCCATCTTATGTTGGATGCTCCAAGTAAGACTAGTGCCGAATGACTTGTCAAGGAAGCACCTCATCAAACAACATTGACTAGATCGAGTGGTTGAGGCTTCGCCCTTAACATAAAATCTAAACTATCTGCTAGCCCACCTACCTAGGTGTAGGCAATATGTCTCGATACACACCACAGCAAATTGGGTCCAGACAAACCCCAGACTGACCACCAAGAGAAGCGGAACCACAGCCAGGTTCATCTTGGTACCGATACAATGGAAGACTAGTCCGTTACTCGACCCCAGCACAGCGTTGGTTCTACAGATCAACCGACAGGCAAAGAGGAGATTTCCTCACCGACAAAGACTTTGAACAACCACACACACCCCCACCTGAAACATCCACCCACTTCTTAACAGACAAAACCAATGACCTCTATAACAAGATGTCCAAACCTGCTGCAACCACACCAATGACATCCATAAAGGACATTCGAATCCGATCACCCACAGACTTCTTAGGAGAGTGGACCAAGACTGCCAAGTTCCTGCAGGAGATAGACCTGTACCTGCAAATCAATGACCAGGTCTACGACACGAATGACAAAAAGATCATCTTCACACTGTCCTTCATGAATGGAGGGACAGCAGCTGCCTGGGCACAGGCATTTGTCAACCAACACCAATCCAAGGGACTCAGAGAATATGCAGACTTCCGACGGAAGGTCTTAGGGGCCTTCTTGCCGATTGACGATGCTGGGACGGCAAAGACAGAGATCAAGAATCTCAAACAGGGTTCAGGGAACCTTGAAGAATATGTGGCGAATTTCCACATCTTGAAAGACAGGACAGGAATCACTGAAGATGCAGCCATGATTGAGTACTTCATGGATGGACTGCACCCTGAATTACTGAAGAGGGTACACACAATGGAGACAGTACCCAATACTCTCAAAGGCTGGATAAAGGCAGCCTCGAAATACAAAGACCAATGGAAATGGGCCATGGCAATCCTGGGGAAGACCAGGCAAAACCAGAAGACAAAAGAAATGACAAAGAAAGGACAGCCCTCTCTTGACATCAACCGACTGATGAACCAAGAATGCATGGAACACCTCAAAAAGGGATTGTGTTTCATCTGTCACCAACCAGGACACTGATCATCCAACCACAAGGATGGGATGTCCTCCAAGGTTTCCAGCCTTAAGTGCCTCAGTGTAGTAAGTACAAGTGGCACGTGATGCCACATAATCAACGGCGATGATCGGAGCTGGTGGCTCTCACTGGCACTCCTGTCGTCATGACCTTGAGGCCTTGCCCCTGCTCTCGCATGTTGCTTGCCAAGCGCTTTATGTTATTAGGAGCCTACACTCTAAGTTAGAGCTGCTCTCGCATGTTGCTTGAGTGCTTTATACTAATAATCACTGTCTTCCTACCTTGTAGAAGGACCCTCGAACTCAATCTTGTCCTGTTCTACAAAATAATCACTAGGGGAGCTGGGACTGACAAGCAAGCAGGTGATCATGACTCTTGTTGATTTCCCACTACAAGGTATGTTTTTTCTTTCCTTTATTCTTCTCGTACGTTGTACTGACGCATTCAACCTAAAGTACTCGCTATCAGATCACTCTAATCTATGAAGGGATCTGAGTCCATAATGGCTTCGCCATAGGGCGATTATCGATTAACCATGACCTCCAACTTTCCTCTCCGCATTTGAATACTGGCGAAAATATCCTTGTAACCTTGAAGCATCCACCTTAAGTTAGAGCTGCTCTCGCATGTTGCCTGAGCACTTTATACCAGTATGCGATGCATCACATCTTCCTACCTTGCAAAAGGACTCTCAAACTCAAACATGTCCACCATCTTACAACAGAATCACCAGCTGAGATGGGGCTAACACGTGTGAGAGAGATTATCCTCTGGTATGCAAGCAAGGAAGCAATCTTGACTGTTGTTGACTTCCGCTAAATGGTATGTTTTTCATTCTTTCATTCTTCTGGTATATGTTACTGATGTGTTCGATGTAAAGCACTCGTTATCAGATCATCCAAATTTGTGAAGGGATCTGAGTTGGTAACGGCTTTGCCATAGGGCGACTATCGAATAATCATGATCTCCGATTTTCTGTGCACTCAAATACTAGGGAAGATCTCCCTGTAACCTTGAAGCCTCCCCTCTAAGTTAGAGCTGCTCTCACATGTTGCTTGAGCGCATTCTTGACTGTCGTTGATTCCCACTAAACAATATGTTTTTTCTTCCTTCATTCTTCTGGTGCATAGTATTGACGCCGATGTTCAACCTAAAGTACTCACTATTATCACTCAAATTCATACAGGGCACTGAGTCCCCAGGCTTCGCCATTCAGGGGCAAGTCCTCCATCACCGAGACTATGTTCTCCACGAGCCATGTTATGTCCAAGATATCTACATGCTCCAAGTGGTGCTTGTTATCCTTGACCCCAACCTCAACAATCTTTGACAGTTTCAGGCCACGTGGCTATTTCTATGGCATCTTTCTCCACTCCAAGTATGCAGAGATTGCGTCAAGCCCAGTTATTTGTATAGTGTTAGTCAGTATCCAACAAACCTTCCTCTCACTGTACCCATGTGCCGATCAGTCAGTCATGCAGTCAGACCATTAAGATGGCTTTTCGTTCGAGGTCTTCTGATGTCCATTGTGACATGGGGCCAGTCATGGGCTGTAGGCTGAAGACCCATTGGCAAGCTAATCACCAAGGTTGCTTTAATCACCACCTTAATGTGGCCGAAACCCTACGTGACAGCATTCATATCCTCCGGAGATGGGCCACGATGGGCTTCTTGTGTTTGCTATCTTGCACAGAACCTATCGATGCTGACAAGCAAGGTCACTTTTACCTGTGCTACCTTTTTGTTTTCGGCTGTGGTAGGCAACATTCTTTAAGTTAGAGCTGCTCTCACATGTTGGTTGAGCACTTTATACTGGTATGCAACACATCACCCTGTTACTCCTTGCAAAAAGGACACCAGAACTCAAGCATGTCCTGTCTTACAAAAGAATCACTAGCAGAGATTGGGCTGAAGTACTCACTATCAGATCTCAAATTCATGAAGGGATCTGAGTCCGTAACGCCTTAGGAATAGGGCAATTATCGATTCATCATGATCCCCGATTTTCTGTGCGCCCAAATACTGGTGCAAATCTCCCTGTAACCTTGAAGCCTCCCCTCTAAGTTAGAGCTGCTCTCACATGTTGCTTGAGCGCATTCTTGACTGTCATTGATTCCCGCTACATGGTATGTTTTTTCTTCCTTCATTCTTCTGGTGCATAGTATTGACGCTGATGTTCAACCTAAAGTACTCGCTATTATCACTAAAATTTGTGCAGGGCACTGAGTACCCAGGCTTCGCCATTCAGGGGCAAGTCCTCCACTACCAAAACTATGTTCTCCATGAGCCATGTTGTGTCTCCATACCGAGCCTATGTTCTTTGGGAGCCATGCTATCACCAAGATATCTACATGCTCCAAGTGGTGTTTGTTATCCTCAACTCCAACATTGACAATCCTCGACCATTTCAGGCCACGTGGCTATCTGTCTGGTGTCCTTCTCAACTCCATGTATGAAGGATCCCAGGTGTCTAGCATGGTGGAACAAGTCCTGTATCTTCTTATTACTATCTTCAGGCAATCTGTCAACCCTCAGAAGCTATCTGTCCCTGGCTCTGTATCTCTTTGCTAATGGTGGCACATTTTTACAATCACCATACCTTGACTATGGAGCAGCGGATATTTCCATGATGTACACAGCAGTGCTGAAAATCATTGCCTTTTCATTTATGGTAATTGATCCAGAAGCCCGACACTGACAGTGCCTTCACCATGTTTGCTGGGAAGACACAACCCATCCCAAATCAGTCAACAATCTGTTTGATGGTATGGGTGTACAAGCTTTTTCTGAGCCTCCGCCATTTTTACAGACAGCTCTGGTTGCACAATGAATTCAGCATCTGACATACTCCATCCATCTACATAAACTGCAGCTACGCTAGTTCCTCTGCCCTTCACACTGCTAGACCCGACCTGTGTAGTGCAGGCTCGCAGCTGTATGCAACAGGGTATCTCTTTGAGCCTTGTGTTGTCATTTACCCCAGTCATACTAGGGCAATGGCGACTCAAATAACTTAGAGATCGATCTCCCTAGCCCAATCTACTCATGACCCCCTCACAACAATCTGCATCCCTGCAATACTGCATTGGCACGGCTTCCCTTCATTGGGCTTGTCAACCCTCCATGCTGCAGTTGTCAGTGCACGATGGGCATTTTCAGCTGCTGGCAGGGGTCAATTGTGCTCCTCGACCCCCTACAGTTACAGAGGTGAACACATAGCTTGTAACTTATGTACTAAGCAACTGGTGCAGCCATACTGCCAGCGCTCATGCCAAGATTATCTGATGCACAAATTGATATCATCGACTACATATGGATTGTTGCAATGTTGCATCCAATTACATAGCTGAGGACCCTACGATCACACCCCTGCCTGGGTGCTAGCACCTCAACACTTGGCCTCTATTGTATACTCATCGGTGCGCAGCTAAAGCTGATATTGAACTATCCGCGCATACATATGGCAACCTGAAAACAATGAGATATCATTGGTTGTATCCAACATTCAGGCACATGACTGAATTTGACCCATATTCTAACTAGCACTTTTGCCATGGAGATTATCGATTATGCCGCCCTTCTCTTCCTTTCATGTCACAGCCATATACACCCAAGAGCTTGTGGGTGTACCTGCAATCTTTCCCTCGAATCTACTGGCAACAAACTTGTCCTCACTCCAACTTGAATGCAGGCAATATTTAAATTCCTTCCTATCATAGCGCTATTAATTGCTATGACCTATGCCTGTTCTCACCCCTGTAGATTCTCATCTACTGTGTGTGCAGGCCTTACAAGGCACCAAACTATATGTGTAATCTACAGAACTGCTCAGGCTCTTAGGATGGAGCAGCGAAAGGTAAAGAATGTTCAGAAAGGAGTTGCTGCTGGGTCTAATAGGCTTCAATTGCGGAAAGAGAGAATAGAAGTGAGATACTATGCTTTCTTAGTACATGCCGACTGTTCTTACTAATTCTCTATGCCTACTAGAATCATGAAGAGTCTACCGCTCCAGCTGCAGTTGACTCCAATGACCTTTCTTCTCCTACTACCTGTAATGGATACCTCAATGTCTCAGATCCTGAGCTGCTTGGCAATCCCACTGGTGGTGCCAGCACAACTCACAGCCTACCTCTCCTTCCTACATGCCCAACCTTTACACAAACTGGGAGGCCCAAGCGATCCTATTGCCTTCCCAAGTGGTTTGAAGACAGGCAGCCTGCTCCTTCTATGCCCATCCTGCCACCCACCTCCAATTCACAGCCCCTTCTCCGTCGAGTGATCTTACATGTTCGAGACATCATGCGCTCAGCTGCTAATCAATTTGGCCTTCTTTGGGAATACCACCATCGTCCGTCATACAATCCCGATGAGCATGTAACTTCAGAAGACTTGGCAAACTTCTGCACAAGCAATAACCCGATGCATAACAACTTGAATCCAAATGACTCACCCTGTGCTCCCCATCATCTTCCCCCATGGCCATTTGAGAATATGTCCAAATACCTACTCATGAACTGGGTGAACACTGGTAGCACCCAGAAGACCGAAGCCGAGATCACACGCCTCGGGCAAGAGGTCTTAGCTTCACCAGACTTCAAGCTGGAGGAACTCAGGTCATTCAATGCCCACACAGAGAACCAAAGAATGGACAAAGCTTTTGCTAGCTCCAGTGATGCTCATTTTTTGCATGATGGATGGAAGGAGGTCAAGGTTGATATAGAAGTGCCAGTTGCATCAAGAAGGAGGCCATTGCCTCTGAGCCATACTTTCTCAGTTCCGGGTCTTCACTTCCGTTCCTTAGTTGAAGTAATCAAGGTAGTGTGGAGTGAGAGTGCTGCCAAACAGTTTCACCTTTCCCCCTTCAAGCAAATACACATTCACCCCATCACAAAGTTGGAAACCCGCATATTTGACGAAGTGTACACTGGTGACACCTGGATCAAGGTGCACAATGATCTCCAGAAGCAGCCCAATGAGCCAGGATGTGTGCTAGAGAAGGTCATTGCAGGCCTGATGTTCTGGTCTGATTCCACGCAGCTTGCAAGTTTTGGTAATGCCAGTGTGTGGCCAGTATACATGTACTTTGCAAACCAGTCAAAGTATACCCACGCCCAGCCTAACTCGGGTGCCTGTCATCATGTAGCTTATATACCCTTGGTATGGTCCTTCCACTGCCTCCATTTGCCCATTCACCATCTGCTGTTGACAGCTTCCTGACAGCATTGATGAGTTCCTTGCGGAAATTGCATCCACGCCAAGTCAGAGGTCCACCCTCAAAACCCATTGCCAGCATGAGTTGATGCATGAAGTTTGGCATTTGCTTCTGGAGGACGACTTTTTGCATGCTTATGAACATGGCATTGTTCTGACATGTGCAGATGGCGTTCAGCGACGAGTTTATCCCTGCATCTTTACTTACTCTGCCGATTACCCTGAGAAGGAAGTTCCAGACAAAGCCATCCTTGCATCCTGTTGAATTATTCCCATGGTAGAGTAAAGTTAGCACGCAACAAGGGAGATCAGATATGCCCCCAGTGTACAATTTTTACTGCTGAGTTTGATAAATTAGGGCATCAGCAGGATATGAAAGGGCACATAACCCGGGTGCATTTATACCTTACTGACCTCGTGAGCAGAGCCCGCAAGTATGTCTATTGCATGGGGTATATTGTGAACGCTGCAGGAGTCGAACGCATGCTTCACCCCATGTCACTGGTGCCAATGCTGGTATGTGTAGCTTTCAGGCAGATTGCATTTTGCATAGCTAAGAGGCAAAAAGAATGCTTTTGCAGAAAAGCTTGGCCATTTTGGATTCAACCCATACCCCATGCCAGTCATTGTTTTGATGCACGAATTTGAGCTCAGTGTCTGGAAAGGAACATTTATGCATATAATTCGAGTTCTGTACGCTGCTGTTCCAGGTGGAGGAGCTGTCACAGAGTTGAATAGAAGGTGTTGTTTCCCAACATCTGAAGCCTCCTCTTCAACTCAGTAGTATTAAGCAGGTTTCGCCAAATTCCTACATTTGGATCGGATACTATTTGGTGTTTCTCGAACAACGTATCTCAAATGAAACAACTTGCTGCAAGGAATTTTGAGGACATACTCCAGGTAGCTAAGTCCAACTACTCATCCCTAGCGTTGACTCATTTATGATTTGCAATGCTAGAACATGATACCTGCAGTGGAAGGCCTGATTCCAGAACCTCATAATGGCAAGATCATGATACTGCTCTTCTGTCTGGCGGAGTGGCATGCCCTTGCAAAGCTTAGGCTGCATACTGAGTGTACACTCAATTTCTTGTCTCAGTCCACAGTTACAATTGGGAGGGAGCTTTGTTCATTCGAAGAATGGACTCAGGTATTCAAAACTGTTGAATTACCAGGAGAAGCAGATGCTCGAGATCAGTGGTGCAGGTGCAGGAAACCAGCACCCAATGCAGTGTCAAACCTTGCAAACTCACCCCCCGTGCCAGGATCAGAACCTCAGCTACAGCAGACTAGCACCCCTGCACAGCAAAAGACAAAGCCAAAGGCAAAACCATTGAGTGATGCTAATTCACCCCCTATGCTGGAGTTGGAAGCCGATTTACAACAAGCTAACAAGTCCCCCACACAGTTGAAAACTAAGCCGAAGAAAAAGCTGTTCAATTTATTCACTTACAAGCTACATGCACTTGGAGATTATGTGTCTACGATACATTTGTTTGGCACAACAGACTCGTATTCCACCCAAATTGTGAGTCCGGGCTTATCTGCACCTCTTGACACAGCCTTCAACTTCCTTGCAGGGTGAACTTGCACACCGCCTAGTGAAGCGCTTCTATCACCGCACAAACAAAAAAGATGCAATACAACAAATTGTGAAACATGAACGATGTCATACTTGGCTACGTCGTGCCAAGGAAGCAGCCACTTCACCCCACAGAAGACATGCGCACCATGTAACCTTCTCTGAGAATGACCGGCTTCCATTCACTGGGGTTGATCTGCACCACCACATCAGTGATTCCAAGAATTTCCCCCACCACCTGCAGAGCTTCGTTCATCAGCCTCCCAATGACCCTGCTAAAAAGGCATTCTTTGTTTTAAAGTTGCACACTCACATTCTCACATCATGATCATGCAGAACTTCATCCCAAGGCTCAAGGATCACCTTTTATCTCATCTCCTCAGCCATGAGTTTGATGGTGACGAGTTTCAGTACACTAGTGAAGACCGCTGCACAATCCGGATAATCGGGGATCAAATTTACTCTGGAAAGGTTCTATGCGTCAACTACACCAGCTATGACATCCGCCGTGATCAGGACTCAATGAACCCCCGCATGCACTGCGATGTTATGGTTCTTTCAACAGAAACGGGTCCAGGTGCTCACCCATATTGGTATGCTCGTGTTCTCGGCATATTCCATGTGAATATAAGGGCAACCTAAGCCTCTAGCAAAGGGAAATCCGAAGTTAAAATTATACTACATAATACAGGCATTGGGGGCGCACCTAGCAAAGGGAAATCCGAAGAGAAAACTCTAAGGATCCCCTTGCTGATGCCCAGTATATGTGAAGACGACAAAAATCAAATATAACCTAAAAATAGAAAAAGGCGGAGATAGGCGGATCAAGGCCGCCGAATGACATCATACCAAGGGGTATGTGTCGGAAGGGGTACTCCGCCTCTAAATATAAAAGTGTCAACATATACAAACATGATAGCAAGGGAAAATTAGTAATAAAATCCGGAAAAATCATAGAAAATGAAGAATAGAAGGAAATGAGGTGGGGAAAAATATGGGACGAACATAAAAAATAGGAAAAACACACAGGGCACCCCCTTAGTCCCCTTACATCACCCCCTCTCTAAGATGCATCGCCCCGATGCATTCGAAATCGTATACGACCAAAGTCTGTGACTTGAATGCGACGCGGTGCAGCAGTGTGCCGTCGGTGGAATTCCTTGATTAACCGAGGGGCATTTACGTCAGACTCTTCGACCCATGAGTTCTCCTCATACCCATAACCCTTCCAATGTACCAAATACTGGAGTTTTCCTCGACGCAAACGGCTGTCCAAGATTGACTCGACTTCATATTGGGGTTCTCCCTCGATCACTGTAGGTGGTGGTGGTGGGTGTGAATGGCGTCCCGGGAACGGATCTGGGGGAGCTGGAAGCAATTTGACGACATGGAAGATGGGATGGAGTCTGGACATGGAGGCTGGGAGGCGTAGACGATAGGCATGTGTTCCAACGCACTTGACAATGGGGAAAGGTCCCAAGAAGCGATGAGCGAGTTTCTTGGATGGACGTGTAGTGGAGATGTCACTGGAGTCAAGATAAACTCGATCACCAACCTTGTACTGAGGGGTTGGGGAGTGGCGCTGGTTGTAAAATCGCGCCATGTCGTCCTTCGCCTTTGCTAAGGCTGCCCTTGCCTCCTCCAAGCTATCCCTCATGCATTCTGTGAACTCATTCACTGTCTCGATGTGTGAGGGAGTTTGGCGAGGTTCAAATCCCATGCGTGGATGTCGTCCAGTGTCTAAGAGGAAAGGGGTCTGTTGAGTGGAAGCATGGACATGGTTGTTGTATCCGAACTCGGCCAAAGGAAGGAGATCATCCCAATCGTCCTGGCGTTCATTGACAAAGAGGCGGATGTACTGCTCCAGTTCCTGGTTGACTCGCTCCGTCTGGCCATCAGTTTGTGGGTGATAAGCAGTTGAAGCGAGGAGTTTGATCCCCAGGAGTCGGTACAGCTCACGAGTGAACTCTGCCATGAACTGAGGGCCACGATCCGAGAGGAAGGCACCAGGAAGTCCATGTAACTTCCACACGTGGTGGAGGTAGAGTCGAGCGGCACCTAGGGCACTGACAGTGGTGTGAGTGGGAATGAAGTGAGCGCGTTTTCCCACTGAGTCAACTGTGCACATCACCGCATCAAACCCGTTTGACTCTGGCAATTCCACCACAAAGTCGACGCTGACGACATCCCAACGACTCTCTGGAACAGGAAGAGGGTGTAGCTCACCAATAGGCTTGCGACGAGGGACCTTGGTGCGTAAGCAAAGGTCACAAGTGCGACAATACTGACCAATGAGCCGTGACATTTGTGGCCACCAATAGTTCCGTGAGGTGAGCTCCAAGGTCTTCCAGCGTCCGGGGTGGCCAGCAATCGGTGAGTCATGGTGTTGGGATATGATGCGCCGGCGAAGGTCTGGGTCATTGGGAACATAGATGCGATCCCTGAAATACAACAAGTCCTCCTTTTCAGCCCACTCTGCCGCACGTAAGGAAAGGGTCGATCCCTTCCTCAGTTCTTTAACAGCTCGGGCGACAACATCCTCATGTAAACCGCTACGGTTTGCGCGACGAATGTCACGTAGAATGTCCCGCTCCTCGCCCTGGGGTACGATGCCTTCCAGTGCCCGAATGGTGAACAGGTCTGGCTGCAACAGCACAATGTTTTGGTTGTCACCGCTGCCATCCCCATGGTCTGCACGTCGGGATAGGGCATCGGTCTTCCCCATGCTGCGACCCGGACGGTGGTGCAAGGAGAAGTCGAATCTAGATAGATACAGGGACCAACGAGCTTGACGACGGTTCAATTTCTTGGCCGTCATGAAGTACTCGAGGTTCTTGTGATCCGTCCAAATTTCCACCTTGTGTTGGGCACCCTCGAGGAAGTGTCGCCACTCCTCAAGCGCACGCATTATCGCCAACATCTCCTTGTCATGGATCTCGTAGTTTCTCTCTACAGCACTAAGGCTTTTGGAGTAGAACGCAACAGGATGCCACTTCTGGTCCTCCGGAGACTGCTGAGACAACACAGCGCCCGTCGCAAAGTCAGAACTGTCGGCTTCTACACGAAAAGGACGCGAATCGTCAGCAAAGGTAAGGATCGGAGCGGAAGTGACCATCTCCTTAAGCTTTTCGAACGCCTCCTGTTGTGCATTATCCCACCTCCATGCCTCCTTTCCTGTCAAGTCGAACAGCGGTCGTGCATGATGTGAGAAATCCTTGATGAAACGCCGATAAAAATTGATGAAGCCCAGGAAAGACTGCACCTCCTTCTTGTTCGTGGGCATCGGCCAAGCTGTGACCCCATTTACCTTGATAGGATCCATCTCCACTTGACCCTCCGAGATAATCAGGCCGAGGTACTCGATCTTGGTCCTTTCGAACTCGCATTTGTCCTGACGAAGGTAGAGTTTGTACCGTCGAAGTCGCTCTAGGACGAGGCGTGTGATGCGACGGTGCTCTTCAACCGTGCGAGTGAAGATGAGGATGTCGTCGAGATAGATGCAGACAACGCCTTCGAGGATGAGGTCGTGGAAGATGTCATTCATCATGGTCTGAAAGGTGGCAGGGCTATTAGTAAGGCCAAAGAACATGACAAGCGGTTCAAAAAGACCACGGTTGGTACGAAAGGCTGCCTTCCACTCATCTCCCTCCTTTATCCTCACATTATTATAGCCCCAACGGACATCGAGCTTGGTGAAGTATCGGGCTCCACGGAGCTGGTTTACGAGTTCGGAGATGAGGGGTAGTGGGTAGCGATTTTTGACCGTGATGTTGTTGAGTCTTCTGTAGTCTTGAACCGGTCGAAGTGAGCCATCCTTCTTCTTGACAAAGAAAAAGGGAGAGGCCATGGGTGACTTCGATGGTCGAATACGTCCAGAGGCCAGGTGCTCGTCGATGAACTGGTCAAGCTGCCGTTGTTCCTCCGGAGAGAGAGGATAGACCTTGCAGGATGAAGGGGTTGCGCCGGGGGTGAGTTCGATCGCGTGATCCCATGGCTTACGCGCAGGAAGAGAGTCGAATGACTCCTTGGAGAACACGTCTTCAAACTCATGGAGATGAGGGAGTAAGGAGTTAGTAGAGGATTTAGCAGCGTTGTTTTTGTGGAAGGCCTCGGCGAGGCGTTGGGATATGTTCGATGTGGCACACACCTCATGCGATGAGCGAATCGCAGTGTAGAAGATCCGATCACCCTCCTCCACTTCCTCTGGGTCCTCATCATCATCATCCGAGTCCGGCATTAGATCAGGAACCCCTTCCAATTCCACTTCAGGTATAGGCAGGGGTCCAGCACGACACTTCTGAGTTCGTCGTATTGCCGCCTTCTGTCCACGACGTTCTTGCCTGGCTTCTGTGAAACACGTCCGACAGCGGGATGGACATCGGCTCATGGTAACCTCCCCGGTGCGCCAGTCGACCTCTGGGTTATGGTCTCGAAGCCATGGATATCCCAAAATCGCCTTTTGCTTTCCTAATTGAGTGACAGCAAAAAGGGCACGCTCACTATGATCTTTGTAACGGAGAACCAGGTCTGCAACCTCTCGGATGGCACCAGCTTCATTTGGGGATCCATCCACGTTATATACAGGTATCGGACGTGAGAGTGAGCGAGTATTTAGACGATGTTGTTGTACCAGATGGGAATCGATGAAGAGACCAGTCGCACCAGAGTCCAGG
Organism: Tricholoma matsutake; assembly: GCA_026075535.2. Lineage (NCBI taxonomy): Eukaryota > Fungi > Basidiomycota > Agaricomycetes > Agaricales > Tricholomataceae > Tricholoma > Tricholoma matsutake. The sequence goes on along the minus strand of AP026543.1, from coordinate 4,622,317 downwards.
AGCGCAGAGACACCGAGTATCTGTCCAGTGTCGGTCGTCTGCAGTTCGATGGCTAGGTTTAAGGAATGTGCAGAGGGAGTGGATGCCACAATATACTTGCGTGGTAGTTTACGCTCCCATGATTTAATTTTGGGACGTGGAGTAGAAGGAGAGATGGGGAGAGCAGGTACGTCTTTAGCCAACTTCGAAGGGTCAGAGAGGGGAGCAGTCACAGAAATGGATTCATTCTCCAGGGATTCAACTGACAAGACTTCAAAGCGGTTATGGACAGGCAGTGAGGGCGTACGATTCACTCGCTGCGAATAGGAAAATCCTGCTCCTCTACAACTTCCAGCTTAACCTCCTCTGCAACTTGATCCTTCGCTTCCTCAACATCTACAAGTGCCAACAGATCTTGCAGGAGTTCGTCTCGTCCCTCGGGGGTGAGCATGCGGATATCCTGACGATGGGGACACGCTCCGGCCCTGTGTCCAGGTTCCCCACAACGGTAGCAGAGATCCAACTTACGTGCACGGCTGCGGGCTGCATCAACATCCATTGGTACTGGGATATTGACGGCTGGTGTGGGAGTTTGACGAGCAGGAATGGGGTTAGGGCGGGGGAGGCTTCGATTGAAGGTGTAGGGTGTATGAGTGGTAGTTGGAGCACGGAATGCAGCATTAAACGCCGCATTTGTGAGTCGGTTCTCGTCACAGAGTGAAGCAGCTTCATACCAAGCAAGGATATCATCGTCCGCTGGGCGCCCTTCCAACATCTGTGCAATCTGGTCCTGAATTTCTCGGTTGAGCCCCCGTCGGAACTTCACCACCACTGGTAACCCACTCCCATACCCTGCCATGTCCACCAAATCCTTGAACTCATCGATATAGTCGTCCACGGATCGACGTCCCTGGTGGTAAGTGGATGACTCAAGTCGTGTCACTGCTCGGTGGCGTTCATTGAGGGGGCAGAAGTGGCGTACGAACTCAGCTCGAAAGTCACCCCAAGTGGAGAAAGGTAGAGAACCGAGTTCTTTAGTTTGACGTAGGATACGGTCCACATAGAGATAGGCGCGTTCAGATTTCATGTATGTGAAGGCCCAATAAATTTTTGCAGCCTCATCGACGAATTGATGCGACTGGAGACTAATGTATAACTCACAGGAATTAAGGAATGCACGTCCCTGCGCACGTGCACCATTAAATTCGGCGGGGGGGGACGGTTTGATCTGGGCACGTTCCTTAGTGGACGCGTTTGGCAAAACATCGTTGTTGGGTGCGCTTGGAGTCGTGAAGGGGGAACTATTAGTCGTAGGGTTAGCCTGGAGGGTCCTAACGAAGTTTTCAATCGTAGATTTAAGCGAGTCGATTTGCGCGCGCATTCCGGAAACGTCGCTTTCAAGCGCGTCGAAGCGTTCTGACGCGTCCATGTCGCTAGGGAGCGCGTTTGGCGAAAATGGCGGCGCAATAAAGGCGAGAGTATCTGGAACGGTGTGTAGGGACTCTGTGGAGCTTTGGGAAGCGTCGTCCAGTCCGTACCTGCCTATTTTGGGCAGCGCGTTCGCGATTTTCGGGCCTTAGGGGAGAGTTTTCTACTATAAGGGCAACCTAAGCCTCTAGCAAAGGGAAATCCGAAGTTAAAATTATACTACATAATACAGGCATTGGGGGCGCACCTAGCAAAGGGAAATCCGAAGAGAAAACTCTAAGGATCCCCTTGCTGATGCCCAGTATATGTGAAGACGACAAAAATCAAATATAACCTAAAAATAGAAAAAGGCGGAGATAGGCGGATCAAGGCCGCCGAATGACATCATACCAAGGGGTATGTGTCGGAAGGGGTACTCCGCCTCTAAATATAAAAGTGTCAACATATACAAACATGATAGCAAGGGAAAATTAGTAATAAAATCCGGAAAAATCATAGAAAATGAAGAATAGAAGGAAATGAGGTGGGGAAAAATATGGGACGAACATAAAAAATAGGAAAAACACACAGGGCACCCCCTTAGTCCCCTTACAGTGAAGGTAATCCACACCAGGCTGGAAGCTTGGAATCATTCCATTCAGCACATGGAGTTTCTTTGGGTTCTGTGGTTTGGCATGGGACCAGGCTATTGTTGGGGTTTCAAAACTGCAAGATTGCCAAAGATTGGATTCGTACCTGATACTGACAAAGGTGCTTTTGGATTGCTAGATCCCTCTCTTGTTATCAGAGGCTGCCACCTTGTACCCTGCTTCGCTAATGGCTGCACATCAGGCCTATTACATACCTCAACCCTCACTGCTGCACGTCGCCCAGATGAATTGGAAGATTGGGCAAACTATTATGTAATGATGTAGGTTGCTACTTGTTACCATATGCACTGCAAGAAATAACATCAGCCAGCTTTGTTGACAGGGACATGTTTATGCAATATGCTGGTGGCGGAGTTGGCCATGCAGCAGCCACTGAAATCCAAACCAGTAATGACAATGATGCAATGGAAGTTGACGATGACACTTTCATGGTGGATGCTGATCAAGTGAGAAATGACCCTGAGCTCGAGGATAGTCAGCTGCTGAATGAGCTACAACATGTCATTGAGGGGGAAATGGCTGGTGATCGGGAGGTTGAAGATCTCATGGATGATGATAATGGTGAGGCAGATGATGTCAGTGGGGAAGATGATGGGAATACTACATCCGAGGCTGACAGCGAAGAGGAAGATTTCAGTCCAGATGATGGAGAGGATGAACTTGACTACGATACCCAATATGGAGCACTTTATATAAGGGCAACCTAAGCCTCTAGCAAAGGGAAATCCGAAGTTAAAATTATACTACATAATACAGGCATTGGGGGCACACCTAGCAAAGGGAAATCCGAAGAGAAAACTCTAAGGATCCCCTTGCTGATGCCCAGTATATGTGAAGACGACAAAAATCAAATATAACCTAAAAATAGAAAAAGGCGGAGATAGGCGGATCAAGGCCGCCGAATGACATCATACCAAGGGGTATGTGTCGGAAGGGGTACTCCGCCTCTAAATATAAAAGTGTCAACATATACAAACATGATAGCAAGGATAAATTAGTAATAAAATCCGGAAAAATCATAGAAAATGAAGAATAGAAGGAAATGAGGTGGGGAAAAATATGGGACGAACATAAAAAATAGGAAAAACACACAGGGCACCCCCTTAGTCCCCTTACATCACCCCCTCTCTAAGATGCATCGCCCCGATGCATTCAAAATCGTATACGACCAAAGTCCGTGACTTGAATGCGACGCGGTGCAGCAGTGTGCCGTCGGTGGAATTCCTTGATTAACCGAGGGGCATTTACGTCAGACTCTTCGACCCATGAGTTCTCCTCATACCCATAACCCTTCCAATGTACCAAATACTGGAGTTTTCCTCGACGCAAACGGCTGTCCAAGATTGACTCGACTTCATATTGGGGTTCTCCCTCGATCACTGTAGGTGGTGGTGGTGGGTGTGAATGGCGTCCCGGGAACGGATCTGGGGGAGCTGGAAGCAATTTGACGACATGGAAGACGGGATGGAGTCTGGACATGGAGGCTGGGAGGCGTAGACGATAGGCATGTGTTCCAACGCACTTGACAATGGGGAAAGGTCCCAAGAAGCGATGAGCGAGTTTCTTGGATGGACGTGTAGTGGAGATGTCACTGGAGTCAAGATAAACTCGATCACCAACCTTGTACTGAGGGGTTGGGGAGTGGCGCTGGTTGTAAAATCGTGCCATGTCGTCCTTCGCCTTTGCTAAGGCTGCCCTTGCCTCCTCCAAGCTATCCCTCATGCATTCTGTGAACTCATTCACTGTCTCGATGTGTGAGGGAGTTTGGCGAGGTTCAAATCCCATGCGTGGATGTCGTCCAGTGTCTAAGAGGAAAGGGGTCTGTTGAGTGGAAGCATGGACATGGTTGTTGTACCCAAACTCGGCCAAAGGAAGGAGATCATCCCAATCGTCCTGGCGTTCATTGACAAAGAGGCGGATGTACTGCTCCAGTTCCTGGTTGACTCGCTCCGTCTGGCCATCAGTTTGTGGGTGATAAGCAGTTGAAGCGAGGAGTTTGATCCCCAGGAGTCGGTACAGCTCACGAGTGAACTCTGCCATGAACTGAGGGCCACGATCCGAGAGGAAGGCACCAGGAAGTCCATGTAACTTCCACACGTGGTGGAGGTAGAGTCGAGCGGCACCTAGGGCACTGACAGTGGTGTGAGTGGGAATGAAGTGAGCGCGTTTTCCCACTGAGTCAACTGTGCACATCACCGCATCAAACCCGTTTGACTCTGGCAATTCCACCACAAAGTCAACGCTGACGACATCCCAACGACTCTCTGGAACAGGAAGAGGGTGTAGCTCACCAATAGGCTTGCAACGAGGGACCTTGGTGCGTAAGCAAAGGTCACAAGTGCGACAATACTGACCAATGAGCCGTGACATTTGTGGCCACCAATAGTTCCGTGAGGTGAGCTCCAAGGTCTTCCAGCGTCCGGGGTGGCCAGCAATCTGTGAGTCATGGTGTTGGGATATGATGTGCCGGCGAAGGTCTGGGTCATTGGGAACATAGATGCGATCCCTGAAATACAACAAGTCCTCCTTTTCAGCCCACTCTGCCGCACGTAAGGAAAGGGTCGATCCCTTCCTCAGTTCTTTAACAGCTCGGGCGACAACATCCTCATGTAAACCGCTACGGTTTGCGCGACGAATGTCGTGTAGAATGTCCCGCTCCTCGCCCTGGGGTACGATGCCTTCCAGTGCCCGAATGGTGAACAGGTCTGGCTGCAACAGCACAATGTTTTGGTTGTCACCGCTGCCATCCCCATGGTCTGCACGTTGGGATAGGGCATCGGTCTTCCCCATGCTGCGACCCGGACGGTGGTGCAAGGAGAAGTCGAATCTAGATAGATACAGGGACCAACGAGCTTGACGACGGTTCAATTTCTTGGCCGTCATGAAGTACTCGAGGTTCTTGTGATCCGTCCAAATTTCCACCTTGTGTTGGGCACCCTCGAGGAAGTGTCGCCACTCCTCAAGCGCACGCATTATCGCCAACATCTCCTTGTCATGGATCTCATAGTTTCTCTCTACAGCACTAAGGCTTTTGGAGTAGAACGCAACAGGATGCCACTTCTGGTCCTCTGGAGACTGCTGAGACAACACAGCGCCCATCGCAAAGTCAGAACTGTCGGCTTCTACACAAAAAGGACGCGAATCGTCAGCAAAGGTAAGGATCGGAGCAGAAGTGACCATCTCCTTAAGCTTTTCGAACGCCTCCTGTTGTGCATTATCCCACCTCCATGCCTCCTTTCCTGTCAAGTCAAACAGCGGTCGTGCATGATGTGAGAAATCCTTGATAAAACGCCGATAAAAATTGATGAAGCCCAGGAAAGACTGCACCTCCTTCTTGTTCGTGGGCGTAGGCCAAGCTGTGACCCCATTTACCTTGATAGGATCCATCTCCACTTGACCCTCCGAGATAATCAGGCCGAGGTACTCGATCTTGGTCCTTTCGAACTCGCATTTGTCCTGACGAAGGTAGAGTTTGTACCGTCGAAGTCGCTCTAGGACGAGGCGCGTGATGCGACGGTGCTCTTCAACCGTGCGAGTGAAGATGAGGATGTCGTCGAGATAGATGCAGACAACGCCTTCGAGGATGAGGTCATGGAAGATGTCGTTCATCATGGTCTGAAAGGTGGCAGGGCTATTAGTAAGGCCAAAGAACATGACAAGCAGTTCAAAAAGACCACGGTTGGTACGAAAGGCTGCCTTCCACTCATCTCCCTCCTTTATCCTCACATTATTATAGCCCCAACGGACATCGATCTTGGTGAAGTATCGGGCTCCACGGAGCTGGTTTACGAGTTCAGAGATGAGGGGTAGTGGGTAGCGATTTTTGACCATGATGTTGTTGAGTCTTCTGTAGTCTTGAACCGGTCGAAGTGAGCCATCCTTCTTCTTGACAAAGAAAAAGGGAGAGGCCATGGGTGACTTCAATGGTCGAATACGTCCAGAGGCCAGGTGCTCGTCGATGAACTGGTCAAGCTGCCATTGTTCCTCCGGAGAGAGAGGATAGACCTTGCAGGATGAAGGGGTTGCGCCGGGGGTGAGTTCAATCGCGTGATCCCATGGCTTACGCGCAGGAAGAGAGTCGAATGACTCCTTGGAGAACACGTCTTCAAACTCATGGAGATGAGGGAGTAAGGAGTTAGTAGAGGATTTAGCAGCGTTGTTTTTGTGGAAGGCCTCGGCGAGGCGTTGGGATATGTTCGATGTGGCACACACCTCATGCGATGAGCAAATCGCAGTGTAGAAGATCCGATCACCCTCCTCCACTTCCTCTGGGTCCTCATCATCATCATCCGAGTCCGGCATTAGATCAGGAACCCCTTCCAATTCTACTTCAGGTATAGGCAGGGGTCCAGCACGACACTTCTGAGTTCGTCGTATTGCCGCCTTCTGTCCACGACGTTCTTGCCTGGCTTCTGTGAAACACGTCCGACAGCGGGATGGACATCGGCTCATGGTAACCTCCCCGGTGCGCCAGTCGACCTCTGGGTTATGGTCTCGAAGCCATGGATATCCCAAAATCGCCTTTTGCTTTCCTAATTGAGTGACAGCAAAAAGGGCATGCTCACTATGATCTTTGTAACGGAGAACCAGGTCTGCAACCTCTCGGATGGCACCAGCTTCATTTGGGGATCCATCCACGTTATATACAGGTATCGGACGTGAGAGTGAGCAAGTATTTAGACGATGTTGTTGTACCAGATGGGAATCGATGAAGAGACCAGTTGCACCAGAGTCCAGGAGCGCAGAGACACCGAGTATCTGTCCAGTGTCGGTCGTCTGCAGTTCGATGGCTAGGTTTAAGGAATGTGCAGAGGGAGTGGATGCCACAATATACTTGCGTGGTAGTTTACGCTCCCATGATTTAATTTTGGGACGTGGAGTAGAAGGAGAGATGGGGAGAGCAGGTACGTCTTTAGCCAACTTTGAAGGGTCAGAGAGGGGAGCAGTCACAGAAATGGATTCATTCTCCAGGGATTCAACTGACAAGACTTCAAAGTGGTTATGGACAGGCCGTGAGGGCGTACAATTCACTCGCTGCGAATAGGAAAATCCTGCTCCTCTACAACTTCCAGCTTAACCTCCTCTGCAACTTGATCCTTCGCTTCCTCAACATCTACAAGTGCCAACAGATCTTGCAGGAGTTCGTCTCGTCCCTCGGGGGTGAGCATGCGGATATCCTGACGATGGGGACACGCTCCAGCCCTGTGTCCAGGTTCCCCACAACGGTAGCAGAGATCCAACTTATGTGCACGGCTGTGGGCTGCATCAACATCCATTGGTACTGGGATATTGACGGCTGGTGTGGGAGTTTGACGAGCAGGAATGGGGTTAGGGCGGGGGAGGCTTTGATTGAAGGTGTAGGGTGTATGAGTGGTAGTTGGAGCACGGAATGCAGCATTAAACGCCGCATTTGTGAGTCGGTTCTCATCACAGAGTGAAGCAGCTTCATACCAAGCAAGGATATCATCGTCTGCTGGGCGCCCTTCCAACATCTGTGCAATCTGGTCCTGAATTTCTTGGTTGAGTCCCCGTCGGAACTTCACCACCACTGGTAACCCACTCCCATACCCTGCCATGTCCACCAAATCCTTGAACTCATTGATATAGTCGTCCACAGATCGACGTCCCTGGTGGTAAGTGGATGACTCAAGTCGTGTCACTGCTCGGTGGCGTTCATTGAGGGGGCAGAAGTGGCGTACGAACTCAGCTCGAAAGTCACCCCAAGTGGAGAAAGGTAGAGAACCGAGTTCTTTAGTTTGACGTAGGATACGGTCCACATAGAGATAGGCGCGTTCAGATTTCATGTATGTGAAGGCCCAATAAATTTTTGCAGCCTCATCAACGAATTGATGCGACTGGAGACTAATGTATAACTCACAGGAATTAAGGAATGCACGTCCCTGCGCACATGCACCATTAAATTCGGCGGGGGGGGACGGTTTGATCTGGGCACGTTCCTTAGTGGACGCGTTTGGCAAAACATCGTTGTTGGGTGCGCTTGGAGTCGTGAAGGGGGAACTATTAGTCGTAGGGTTAGCCTGGAGGGTCCTAACGAAGTTTTCAATCGTAGATTTAAGCGAGTCGATTTGCGCGCGCATTCCGGAAACGTCGCTTTCAAGCGCGTCGAAGCGTTCTGATGTGTCCATGTCGCTAGGGAGCGCGTTTGGCGAAAATGGCGGCGCAATAAAGGCGAGAGTATCTGGAACGGTGTGTAGGGACTCTGTGGAGCTTTGGGAAGCGTCGTCCAGTCTGTACCTGCCTATTTTGGGCAGCGCGTTCGTGATTTTCGGGCCTTAGGGGAGAGTTTTCTACTATAAGGGCAACCTAAGCCTCTAGCAAAGGGAAATCCGAAGTTAAAATTATACTACATAATACAGGCATTGGGGGCGCACCTAGCAAAGGGAAATCCGAAGAGAAAACTCTAAGGATCCCCTTGCTGATGCCCAGTATATGTGAAGACGACAAAAATCAAATATAACCTAAAAATAGAAAAAGGCGGAGATAGGTGGATCAAGGCCGCCGAATGACATCATACCAAGGGGTATGTGTCGGAAGGGGTACTCCGCCTCTAAATATAAAAGTGTCAACATATACAAACATGATAGCAAGGATAAATTAGTAATAAAATCCGGAAAAATCATAGAAAATGAAGAATAGAAGGAAATGAGGTGGGGAAAAATATGGGACGAACATAAAAAATAGGAAAAACACACAGGGCACCCCCTTAGTCCCCTTACACTTTAGCCTGCAAGTGAATCATGTATTGGTGTGTAGTTAGTGGTCCTACTAGGTGTTATGATGCTACTCTGTACATTCAGAAGGGGCCTATTGTCTCTGTTCTGCCACAGTGAATGTAGCCGCTGGAACTATTGAGACCTGGTATGGCAGTGGTGAAGATGAAATTGTGTCGAAATGCATTCCTATGGAGTCCGACTGCAGGCTGATTCCAACATGAAGCACATTCTTTTATGTTGATTGATCAAATATGTTACGAGTCTGAGGTACGAGGACTTGTCTTTTTAACTCGACCAACCACCCAGCAAAAGTGATACGTTAAGTCTGACGGCTGCTCGGCAGGCTTCGGAGTTTCAAGTCTGTCTGAATGCAGGCTTAAATACAACAGAAGGGATAAAAGATAAAGGCAAGAAATTTAGATCCAGTGTTTCAGATGAATGGCCAATACTACATTGATATTAGAGATCACGAAGAATTATTTGATGCAGACTACAACCCTGACCGAAAAGCTAAGGAAAGACAACTCCACTGGAGTATGAAAAGGAGTGAATGGTGCACTGTATATACACTGACTACAGGGAACCTTTGTGCCACATCACTGAGAGGCAAGTAACAAAACACGGGGTACTTCATAGATGCTGAAAATCACGAAGAATGATTTGATGCAGACTACAACCCTGACCGCGCATATGCAGCTGTCTAGCTAACGATAGGAAAAGGACAACTTGACTGTAGTGTAAAAAGGAATGAACAGCGCACTGTACATACGCTGACTACAGGGAACCTTCGATACATCACCCTGAAAGGCAAGTAACAAAACACGGGTGCTTGTCCCACATATCTTGTTGTCGATCTAAATGTAATTGGGATTACAAGCTATTACAGAACATCTCTCGGTGGATACATATGTACAAATAGGGCAGGAGCATCGCACACTCTGTTGGTTTCACTGATGTTGGGAGAACGTGAATTGGTTGCTAGTACATAGGCTTTCAATTCTTTCGCTGACCGGTAGCTTTTCCCCAATGGGGTTTTTAATGCACCCGTGCTCATGTCACCTTTTTACATATATTTCTATTTGTGCCGAGGACGTTTGTTTGATTTTTTCAGAGGGGGGGTGTAATGCCATATTTACCACACCCGAGATAACTAACAGAGGGGACACAACGCCACTAGACATTGAACCATCATCATCCCTGTAGTACTACCTTTCGTCTACGCTGTTAATCCAGACTGTGGGCTCATTATCTCGTGGTCGCCTCGGTGATTACTTGTGCAGACGCCGCACGAGGTTACAAATGTCACACAAAACCAATGTCAACCTTCGACACTTGTTCCAGGTGCACGAGGTATCTGGAGATTTTGCATAGCCTTTTGTTATAGTGTGTTCCTTATGTATCCAGCTTGAGCCAAAAGGTGGGCTAGAGATTTAAACCGAGGACAGTCTTTCCAGAATTTACAAATCTCTGCTCAATGATCAAGCAATCACAAGACAATGGCATGCTCTATTCTCAAGCGGCTTAAGATCCAAAGATGACTACCATGAAGGTATTGGGTTCACAGGATGATCAGGTGCAGAGGTGCCTCGATCTCTTAAAACAAACTGCATTTTGCAGCTCCCTACCCAGTACACGTGATAGTAGGTCATAAGCTTACTTAGCAGAATCATCAAAAAATTGGTCAGCAGCTGTCAGCTTATTCAATTTGCTCCCACCCAGCCACAATTGAATTGATACTGTTGCGCCGCCACTGCTGTCAAGTTGGATTCACCATGAATCGAATATTCGGGTCATCTTCAAGTCGAAAGCCTAAGCCAACCCTTCAAGATGCGATCGCATCAGTCAGTGACGAATGACCCCCCTTGCAATCCCATCATGACCTCGAGCGCAGACCGATGCCCGAATATCCTCGATCGAGGTTAAAATTCGGAAGCTGGACGGTGAATTAGGTCGTTACAAAGAGCAAATGAGCAAGCTTCGAAATGGCCCAGGCAAAGTATGTATTTGAAGATATCTGACTAATGGTCAATCAATTAGCATCCAGGACGCGATTCAACAACGAGCTTTGAGAACTTTGAAACAGAAGCGGATGTATGAGGCACAGTTGGCGCAGCTTTCGCAGCAGACTTTCAATATGGAGTCTGCAGCTATTACGACGGACAACCTTCGGAATACGATGGCCACCTTGGACGCTATGCAAGTGGCAAACAAGGAGATGAAGAAACAGTATGGAAAGATAGATATTGATAAGATTGAGGTGTGCTTACGAGTTCTTACGCATCCTCCTTTTATTGTCATTAATTTCTATCCAGAAAATTCATTACGATATGGAGGACATGCTCGAGCAAGCAAATGAAATACAGGAATCACTGGGACGATCATACGCCGTGCCAGACGAAATCGACGAGGCAGATCTGGAGGCTGGTATGTTTCTTCGAATTAGTTCATAGGATACAGAACACTTAAAAGCTTTTATACCCAGAACTTGACGCGCTTGCGTTGGAGGAGGAAGAAGAAGGCGCATCATATATTGCCGATTTGAACAAAGTTCCCGATTTCATCGATGAGCCACCAGCAGCAGTTGAAGAAGTCGGCGCCCTCCCTTTTGGAATTGACGTGATTTACCTGATAAAATACAATATACAGACACCTGCAAGGCCAGAAGCGCTCAAGACGACAGCTTAGACCTATTGTATTGATTAATGGACCCAATTGTATCATATACCAATCATGTAATGAATACACACCACTGGCAGAGGCAGGAGACTGAGTAGATCAACCTAGAGGTTGTATGTAAAATCCTCAGCCATACCTGCGGCCATCCTGTATTTCAGCAAACCAATCATCTGATTCTCTCATCTCATCAACCGTAGCAATATTCACAATGGTGGACTTGCTCTGTGAGTCTGTTCATGCGAATGATCAATGTCTGAAATACGGTCAGAAGACAACGTACAAGCTTCGAATGCTTCCAGGCCATTCTCTCTCCCAATCCCACTTTCCTTCATCCCCCCCCTGAAATAAAGGTAAGCACAAATTCGCGGATTAGTGGGTAAGAACATGTACCAGGGAGAACTTGGATCATTTCTATGATGTGTATTGATCCAACATAGTCCAGTCTGGATCTCAGCAGCTACCCGATGCGCACGCGAAAGATCTGAAGTCCAAATGCCCGCTCCAAGACCGTATTTACAGTTATTAGCTAATTCGATGCCTTCCTGCTCACTCTGGAGGACAAGAGTGAGGGACTTGCTTCAGGGAGAAAAAATTAACAGATATCCCCACCGAAAATCTTTTGACTACAACCACAGGACCGAAAACTTCTTCCTTCCATAATTCATCGTCCAAATTAATTTCCGAGATGATTGTAGGAGGGAAGAAACATCCTTTTGAGAAGTCAAAGGAATCCAGTTCTGACTTCCCAACCATACGCTCTCCACCTGTGATGACTTTGCCGCCAGTACGATTGATCATCGACTCAATGCGCTGAAGATGACGCGGAGATATGACAGTCCCCATAGTTGATTTTGGGTTCATTGCTATGGTGTATGTTAGCATTTTGATACATACTTTTATGCGAAACGACACACGATCTCCCATTCTGGACTTGATACTGTGGGTCTTCTGGATGAAAAGGGACATGAATTCGTCATAGATATCGTCCTGCACAAGTATTCGCGTGCCCGACACGCAGGTTTGTCCGGAAGCAACAAAAGAGGCAAAAGCAACACCATTCACAGCAGAAATCAAATCCGCATCATTGAAAACAACGACGGGAGCCTGAAGGTGAGTGCAACTTCAGAAATTGATAGATAAAAAAAATTCTATTGAATACGCTCACTTTTCCCCCGAGTTCAGCCGTGAACGCAGCCAAATTAGCGCCGACGATACTTCCCAAGGCACGGCCGGTGTGTGTACCAGCCTAAGAAACATCTAGAGCGGAGGTGCAGTACGTAAGGGTTGACTAACCGTAATATCCACTTTGCGAATAAGAGGGTTACTGACAATTGCTCTGCCGGTTGTTGGACCGTAACCTGGGAGAATAGATAGTACTCCCAAAGGAACTATCGTTGTCCAAACATCAGTCTATTGTTTAATAGAAAGATCAGTGTTATTACCACCCGCCGCTTCAGCCAAATCTGCAAATTCAAAGACCGTAATGGGCGCCAACTACTGAGTCGTCAGATAAATATACGTCTATATAAAACAAGGAACAGACACCTCGGATGGTTTAACAACAACAGAGTTTCCAGTTGCAAGGGCAGGTGCTATTTTTTTGACTGCTATAAGTAGCGGATGGTTGAAAGGCTTCCGAGATAGCATAAGCACGGCCTTCAAAGCTCATATATACACGTGGCTCACAGTAATTTGCGCAACAACACCAAGCGGAACGCGATGGACATAGTTTAGCAACTTCCCTTGCGTGGGAGCTATGAATGCTTGATTAGTTCGAAGAAGAGCTGCGAAGTAATCACTGAGCAGGTGAAAAAAGTCGAACGCAGACTGCAGAGTGGAAAGGGCTTACAGCCATTCGGGAATCCGGCCCAGCTGTGCATTCATTTCACGGATAGTCCTCCCTGTTTGACTGGTTTCTAATTTGGCAAAGTCTGGGATACGCTCTGCTAGGAGCCGAGCAAGATTTGAAAGAACTTTGGAGCGATGCATGGCTGGAGCCTTTGACCATACCCCCGATTCTAAGACTGATTGAGCATTATGAATCGTGCTGTTGACGGCTTCTGGAGATGCGCATTCAACTCTATGATACAGCGGCTCGGTACTGTGATTTGTCGCCCGTTGAAAGTTCGAAGAACTCACTGGCAAAGACTTTCTCCACTTGCAGGATTATAGACAGTGATTCTACATAAGTCAATTCAACTGCATGTTAGCGTCGCTTACGCTTAATGAAATACACCAACTCCTCAGCGTCGTCTCGCTCTCGCAAGTTGATGCCACTCAAAAATGGCGATATTTTGGCGCCATATCGAGCCTTGTGGGATATGGATCGCTGATATAGAATGAGCGAGGTCACCGAATATTCTGACCGTATGCAACATACGCTGTGAACCAGGAAGGCATATTTCCTGACCGCCATAGTCCTGCTGCAACGAGCGTTTACCTGGCAAGGGAACCAAATAAACACAAATAGGACAGAATCTGTATACTTCCTTCCACAGCCTAAGTATTTGGCAATTTGTTTTGCAGACACCTGATAATCCCACAAATCACCTCTCGTTAGAGGTGGTATAGAGGCTAGTGACCTCTAACAAGAGGTCCTCAGCCTCTTTCAATAAACCTTGATCTAAGTATTATGATTGTCAGAATGTCAGGTGACTGATGGTCAATATCGTCAGAATGTCATGTAACCGATGTACTAATTTGGTAAATCAGTCACATGTAATATGATTATGTAATCAGTATAAATAGTGCTAAAATGTTCCCTATGGACAAGGGTTGCGGAAAATATTCCAGCGTGGTAAATTACTGGTAAATTACAGGGGTCCAGGTGGCAGGCTGTAATTTACCAGTAATTTACCAGTAAAATATTTCATGTGATGTTTTCATGTGACTTTTAAGCAGGGATTTTCTGGACATCAAAAAAATTCTGGTGCTATGTGTTAAGTTCTGAGCTGGAGGAAGGAAATTGTTGGACTTCCAGTTGTATCTGGATGGTAGAAGTTGATAAGGATGGATCGAGCAGGGAAGGGAACCTGACGGGATTCCAGGGCAAGGTTTAATTGATGTGCCATTCCAAGTGTGGGGACAGAAAGGACTTGGCTTCAACTTATAAGAAGCTGTGCCCTTCTCCTCGTCAAGTGTCCTAATTTCAAGACAAGGGTAAAGAGGAAGATCAGAGGTCTGGAGATTTTCTGGAGAGGATGAGTTAAAGTTCAAGATAGACTTAAGAGAATTTTTGGAGTGTAACTGGGTTGGAATTAAGTGGGTGACTTGGTTGATTTACAAACTGCTAATACAAGACAAAAGTAGCTAGCTTAAATACTAAAGGCCAGAGGCGATTGGAGTTTCCGAGGCTGTGATAATTTGCAAACTGGCCTCTGAGGCAGATATCCTGAAACCATTTCATCAAATTGGAAATGAGAAAATTTCAACTCTAGGCAGTGCTGCTGATAGGAGGTGGGCTGTGATGCAAGGTGGCCAGGATGGGTGGCAGAAAATGATTGGAATTCTGGTCGGAAAAATTGGTCTTGACACTATGCTTGCATCCAACCATTTGGATGGCTTACACACTGTAACACAATTACATCCTAGATTTTGTTTCCTGACCATTATCAAGGACTGCTCCATCAATGTCAGAGTTATCATGTGACAGGGCTACTGAGCACATGACTTGGTAAATTACTAACTTCAAGATCTTGGGGTGGTAAATTACTAGTAAATTACTGGTTAATTACCAGTAAAAAAAGCCTCTGCTGCTGGCTCAGAGTGAAGTAATAGCGGAAAAACTGAGACCCGCCTAAACAGACCCCAAATAGAATATGCGAGGGAGCGAATGTGCTCGTATTACTACAAACACTGACAGACTATAGTACAAAACCAGACATAGACCATTTGACTAAAACACAATCCAAGCCTTGCAAAACAAAAAAGAAAAAACAACAAAAGAAGGGAGGAAAGGGAGGGCAAAGAAAATCGAATGTTGAGCTAAACGATTTGATGAAGCC
Source organism: Tricholoma matsutake (assembly GCA_026075535.2). Classification (NCBI taxonomy): domain Eukaryota; kingdom Fungi; phylum Basidiomycota; class Agaricomycetes; order Agaricales; family Tricholomataceae; genus Tricholoma; species Tricholoma matsutake. The sequence continues at coordinate 4,606,846 of AP026543.1, read as the reverse complement.
TGTATTTGTCATGTGACTGTGTCAGGGACTCAGATAGAATGGGTAACTATATCTGCTCACAAGTAAGATTCAACTGGGTAGAATAGCAGAGCTATAACAGTGAACCAGATGAATCCTGAAAGTGAGGACCTAGTTGAGATCAACCTGAAATGAATTGCGGAAACTCTTACAATGTGAGTAAGTGTTATTCAGATAGGCAGAGCCTTAAATAACAGTACCGTGAAAGTAAGAAGCTGGTGGCAATAAGAGCACGAAGCACTTACCTGTGTTGCTTGCAAGTGATGGTAGTCAAGAGGAAGCAACACAGAAAGACCCCTAGCCGCATTTTATCTGTCTTATACCTGGCATCTGCTAGCCCCTAGCACCAAGGTATGGATCATGCGAAAAGGGGGAAAATGAACGTGGATAGCAAAGCTAGTCATGTGAACTCAAGATGGCGCAGAGGCCTACGAAAATGCTCCTTGCCCTTGGAACCCGCCTTTATGATGACCTCTGCTGCTGGCTCAGAGTGAAGTGATAGCAGAAAAACTGAGACCTGCCTAAACGGACCCCAAATAGAATATGCAAGGGAGCATATGCGCTAAAAGATGCTGATGATGATGTGTGTGGGGGTGGTGGAGGTGAGAAAAGATAAAAAGCGAGGAGCATAGAGCAATTTAACTAGATATGCAGTTGGAGAGCTGCCAATTGCTGTTCGACCCTAACTGCCGGATTTTCTCGAATGTAAATTTTCCAAGCCTCTGAGGACCATTGTCTGACAGCTTGAATGATAGATTCTGCAATGCCCAAGGAGGCCAGAAAGGTGGTGTAACCTGTGCGAGGGGAATGTCCTCCGAAACGACAGTTGAGAACCGCAAAGAATTTAAGTTCAAACCATGACTGAGTAGGGTGAGAGCCATTCTTGCAGAGGAACAAGGCTGCCTTGGCGCCATGGAGATGATCCCAAAGTTTCACATAATCCTGAAGAAGTGATACAGGATTGGCAACATCCTGTGTTGTCAAAATGACATCAGATCCTCGATAGAAAGGATCCCCCTTATGATATGGTAGACGATACTGTGCACACCCACTCTCAAAGGTCAATGATGCCCATTTGATGATCTTCCTCCAATCAAACAAGCTGTGATCATTCTTTTGGATCAGTTCACCAATACGATGACATCCATAGAATGCACAAGTCAGTAGAACAATAAATAGAAAGTCGTCATAGGTTCCCATGCAATGGGTGACATTGAGGAAGGACTGCAGATGAGGCAAGCAAAGTGGGAGTTTCCTCTCAACAGGATCTGCTCGTACTTTCTTTGAACCCCGGATGGTGGAACTTACAAGAGGATCTGCACAATTGGCATTGAAATCAGGGTACAGGTCTTTCAGAAAATGTTGTATGCCTGTCAGGTATTTCGGTCTGGAAGCGATGAATTGAGATGAGTAAGTGATGTAACAGGATAATGTGGTGGATGTAGGATCCAACAGAAGAGAGTGTAAGATGCAAAAATTGATGTAGTCTCGAGCCCCAGTAGCATAGTTTTTGGATGTTGAACGTTCAATAGAGTTTACCTGCAAATAAAGAGCTCGGGCATCAAGGTCTGCCAGCTCCATGGGGGGGCAAGGTACATGTGGAGTGCTCCTCTTCCCCCCCAGCGCGCTCAAAAGTACTCTCTCCATTGCGCTGGCAGAAGCTCCCATGGAGGAGTAAAGCTCTCGACGCAGTCAGTAGAGAATTTGCTTTGGTACTCATCTATCAAAAAACAAGACAGCATGTCAGCACATACATTCTTCTTCCCTTCGATAAACCGAACATGCAGATCCATCCCCGTCTGGAGGATGATATTGGCAATGGCCAGCAGTGGGGCATTGTGCAATGATTTGACTGTATGAAGGGAGTTCAAAACAGCAACAGAATCCAGACTATCAGTCCAGATGAGGATGTGGGAGAGAGCCCGCATGGTGAACCGCTGAGGTGATGGCAAGCAATTCCAAGAAAAAGATATCTACTTTAGCCCCCATAGGTGGAGGTCTAATGGGATAGATGAAGCCCTTGTTGGAGTAGACAAATGCCAGAGCATTGCGAAGACTCGCATCTGTCCACATCACCATGTCAGCATCATGATCAGGCCACATACCCATATCAGTGAAACGGATTCCAATGGCGGCAGGAATGATGCGCTTTAGCCACAGCAAATCAATGATGACGGCCGCGTTGATGGGAATTCCACGATGTGACCAAGATTTGCCACTAATTTTGTGATACAGTTCCATCAGGGCTGGTCGTCCCTAGGGAAGCACATTTATCATCCAGTTCAGGTGACCAGCCAGGTGTTGCCATGCTTGCAGGGGAGAACAGTCTGGAGTAGTGAGAAAAAGATCAATTTTTGTGATGATATCGGACACGGCGGACAGTGATAAAGATATACTGCCCGCGTTGACGTCCACCCAAAAACCAATTATCTTCAAAACCTCGCTGTGTTCCTGCTTTTGGTCATCAAAAGGACAAGATATTGAATCCCAGAGGAGCAAAAATTGCACTTGATGACGTGGTTGAAGCTTCCCCTGGTACCAAATGAGGTTGTCAGCATAGTCCCAGCCAAAAAAGTCATCCATGTAGACGTGTAAGCCAACAATACCCAACTTGCGAACACCAAGCCAGCACAGTAATCCTGACATGGTGCACCAGCATCGAGGAGAAGCATGGTTGCCAAACACGAGGCATCAAACAATGAATAATTTACCCTCAATTCTCACGATTTGACGTAGTTGAAAAATGGGGTGGGCTGGCAAGTTGAGGAATGCAGATGGGACGTCTGATTTAAAGGTCACCAGACGTTGCCCTGGGTTAGATGTGCAAGCATTGTGCAGATTCTGACCAAATGTTTGCATATCATCGTACTTCACCTTGCCTTCTGATTGAGGAGTGCCATCGTTGATCCCAGAACGAGAGTGATCCGTGACGATACATGGTTTTTCATTTTGCTAAACCACAAACATTGGGGAAATCTTCATTCCCGGAAGCAGGTCCATATTTTCCAGAGATTTGGACCATCAACCAGCCCCAATCTCACAGTCTTGAAAGGCTCGGATTGCCTCTGCATCTTCAATGTTCGACTCATAATCTGGTATAACCTCTTCCAATTCGATTTTCCAATCTCCTTCATCAAAAGGCCAAAAACCTTTGTGAAGACCTTTCATCATGGAGCATACAAAAGGTTGGTTTGGATGATCCATTAGAAGAAGCTCAAGTTTTTCAACATCAAAAGGTGTGTCGACTCTTATTTCATCACCCAATGAACAGATGGACTCTTGGATGACAGGGTCATCCAAAAGGTGTCGAGGTGGAGATGGTAGAGGAGGATGGTGAAACACAATCTGTTAAATTGTCTGTCCAAACAAACCCACGGTGAAACTGAGGGGAGTTGATGATATCTGGAGCTTTACATTTTAAGGATGGAGTACTCAAAGAGATCGGCCCCTTCTCAGCAAACCTCAACATGCCCTCCTGTAAGTCCAACAACTCATGATCCATTGCGAGATTGGAGGAGGGCAAAGCACTGCTTGTTGTCCTTCGCTCGGTGTCCTTCACCACAAATGCAGCAAATCCCATGCTTGCAGCGATTTGGGTATATCTCAGTCTTGCACGAACCGAAGCTCCAATTACAGCAAGGCACATCTGCATGTTTTGCACTGTTGGCAGAAGCAGATGTGTGAGAAGAGACAGCTCTCTTATTCGTGCGTGGAGGACGTGGTGAAGTCAGAGAGAGCATTTGTGCGAGGAGTGGAAGGTTGAGCTGAGCCCGATCGTCGAGGTGAAAAGGCTTCTTAGAGTACTTATCATGAACTTGTACATCAAACGATATAGCAATGAGAGGATTTGCTGGTGCGGCTCGGAAAAGGTCCATAACCATCGACCAATACTCCCTAAGTTTATCTTCCCGATGAGGAAAGAAGAAGGCAACCCCTGCAGACCATGCACCAAAAACCTGTATCCAGTCAGCTTTGGTTTGAAGAGGGTGCTTAGAGAAAGCTTGGTCCTTCTTGACCAATGCGTAGCCGGCTCCAAAATCCTTCGGATTGTCATGATGATCATAGCCCTTGTCCATCGAGGTGAAAAGCTTTTCAAAATTGACAAAATGGTTGAGAAGAATCTTCTGCCAGACAGTTCGAGGAAGGGGGTCACTGACTGGAGCAAACTGAGCTTTGCTGATGAGAATATCTTGAGAACTTTGTGGACTGTAAACAGAGAGGAGGTCCTGAGTCTTTTCAAGATGGGAATCAGATGTCGACGAATCAGACAACCTAGATAGATGTGGGGCCTTAGCGAGCACAGATGCTGGGATGGTGCCTTTGACACTAAATAGTCCAAGCACATTTGCGAGCTCATCGGAAAGTGGTCCTCCAGAATTTGCAGCCATCTGAGGGGATGCGTCCTGGAAATGATTGACCTTAGCACGAAGCAAAGCCCAAGCAATAGATGTGGCAGTGTCAACTGGATTTGGAATGGGCTGTCCAGAAGATGGGCCTGCAATGTCTGGTACCGTGGGCTCTTGGTCCCTTTGCCGTTGTGTATATTGCTCAATATAATCCTTCGCCTTGTCTGGTGTTGCTCCGGCATCTTTAAGGCACCCCAGGAGGGTCGGGCCAGATATCGAACCAGAGATTGCATTGTCCACAATCCTTTGACATGCTTCTGCCCATGCACAAATGTTGTCTTCGGTCTGGGCCACAGGGCTTGCAGTGCACAAAATGGGAGCATTGGACATGGAGAGAGAGAGGAGTGATGACAAACGAGAGAGTTTCCTAGAGAAGAGGATAGATGAGAGTGATAGGGGAGGAAACAACGGAGGTGTGTATGCAAAGAAAATCAAACATTTAGCTAAACGATTTGATGAAGCTTGTATTTGTCATGTGACTGTGTCAGGGACTCAGATAGAATGGGTAACTATATCTGCTCACAAGTAAGATTCAACTGGGTAGAATAGTGGAGCTATAACAGTGAACCAGATGAATCCTGAAAGTGAGGACCTGTAAGGGCAACCTTATGATTAGTGTTTAAAGGTCTGGTTTGGTCAAGTTTTTTGACCTCCAAGAGGGGCAACCGGCAACCGCAACCGCAACTGGACCAACCCAGATATGGGGCAACCGCAACTGAACTGAGTAGGACCGGTCCACATCGGTTTGGTTGCCCCCAAAAAACCGGTTAAGACCAGTCTTAGTCACCATGAGGGGTGGGTTCCTTTCCCATGATGATATACCCTGCGAGTCATGTCACCATGAGGTGCAGGTTTCTCATTTCTGTAATAATTTTGTACATCGTGGGAAAAAACCCACGAGTCATGTCGCCATGAGGCGCGGGTTCCTTTCCCACGATGATATAACTTGCGAGTCAGGTCACCATGAGGTGCGGGTTTCTCATTTCCATAATAATTTCATATCTTTTCAGCAAATTATTATGGATATGAGCAACCCATGCCTCATGGTGACATGACTCATGGGGTATGTCCTCGTGGGAAGGGAACCCACACCTCATGGCGACCTGACTCACGGGTTTTTTCCTGCGATGTACACATCTTTTATGCACTGCAGAAAGACCGGTTGCAACTGATGGCAACCGGTCTTTTAATGGTTTTCAAATATTTTCAAAATGAGGCAACCAGCAACCGGAATGACCCCAAATGTGGGCAACCGCAACTGATGGTCCGGTTGCATTCAGTCCAGTTCAGTTCGGTTGTGGTCATTTTTTTGGTTGCATTAACCGGACCTTTAAACACTACTTACGATCAGAGTCCTAAGAACTCGATACTTGCAAGGGAAAACCAAAGATTAGATTCAATAACTATTGAACAAGGAAAAGACCCATACCTTGCAAGGGAAAACCAAAGAGAAAACTCTAAGGAGTCCAGTGCAAGGCCGAAGTATATATATGGAAGGCATGCAACGTTCTAAAATACTTGGAGCCCCTTCCATCCTAGCACTAATTCAGATCCAGGGTCATGTTCCCATTTGGGGAGACGGCCATCAATCAGTGATAGTGTCCACATCAGGCCATACTTGGTAAGTGGTGTCTGCATCAGGCCATGATTGGTAATGGGCGTGCAAAGACATCCTCGATCATTTCTGCAGGTGCAATGATTGCGCAACTGGTTTGCGCAGGGTATTGACTGCGAGAATGGTGAGAGTACAATAGGGGCTGATGGATTGACATATCGGAATGTTTGTAGATGGTTGGTGCAAAAGGCGCCTCATTGCGTGAAAGGCACTTTGTTGCACGAATGTTTGCGGGTGTGCAGAAATGTTTGCAAACATGTGCCAACCATTGTAGGGGCTCATAAAGTGTTCCCCTTACAGGACCTAGTTGAGATCAACCTGAAATGAATTGTGGAAACTCTTACAATGTGAGTAAGTGTTATTCAGATAGGCGGAGCCTTAAATAACAGTACCATGAAAGTAAGAAGCTGGCAGCAATAAGAGTGCGAAGCTCTTACCTGTGTTGCTTGCGAGTGATGGTAGTCAAGAGGAAGCAACACAGAAGACCCCTAGCCACATTTTATCTGTCTTATACCTGGCATCTGCTAGCCCCTAGCACCAAGGTACAGATCATGTGAAAGGGGGGGAAATGAACATGGATAGCGAAGCTAGTCACGTGAACTCAAGATGGCGCAGAGGCCTACGAAAATGCTCCTTGCCCTTGGAACCCGCCTTTACGACGAGCATGGTAAAAATATACCTATTTTTTTTCCACAACCCTACTATGGACATTTGCACTTCAGTCATGTGATTTTATGGGCTCAAATGGAGACAATGGTGGATGGCATGGCAGGACCAACCACACCCAACACACACCCCACATTTGGACAGTTATGATTCTCAACACATGTGCTGCAGTCCACGACACACACACTTTTTGAGATGACATTGTGTCATGCTTGTGTCCCTCGAGAGGAAATGACAACACCCAAAGGGGTTTGAGTGAAGTGAGAACTTAGTAGTTTTCACAGAAGAGCATGGTCAAAATAAGGATTCAATATGATTCATAGTAATATTAGTATTTATTACACAGTTCAGTAGATTTTTAACCAAAAAAAAATCTACAACTTGAAACAAGCAACATATGTAGAAAACAAAAGTTACATGTATATGGTGGCAGCATGTTCTCAGAAACCCAAAACCACCACCTTGTTGGCAAGTGTTAGGAAACAGCCCCATTACCTAATAAAATTTCATTTTTATTTTATTACATCAAATTATGCTACATTACGCTGAGTTATGCTACACTGTGCTAGTGTGAGAATTTTATTTCACATGCATCAATATGTATGTGCATGTATGAGCATGTTGGTAGCAACAATGTACAATATATGTAACATAGTATACAAACCTTGAATACACACCTAGGGGACCCCAGTTGTGTTCTCTTAGGTATTCCACCTACACTTGTGGTGTGAAACACCTTTCTCAACCAACTATTCTATTAATAACCCCTCACATCAAAACCATCAATTTCCCCATCATGCATGCATAACCCACCCCCTTCTTGTAGAGAGAACCCACATGGTCTTAGCTAGCAGATAGTGGGTGTCACCCTAACAGAAGAACACAACTGCCCATATCAGTGCACCTTCTCTTACTTGCACATACATCATTGTTTCATCACGCCACATCCGATTACTCATCCTTTCAGCACAAGCTGGAAGTATTTGTATATATGTAATCTACTTTTCTTTCATAAGCCGATGCCAGGCCTCACTTTACATTGTGACTGCCAGTGATTGAGAGGCAGCACTCATCATTAGGACAGCTGCAACCAGACAACCAATTGGATCTGGTTTAGTTATGATTTACATTACTCTATTCAGATGACTATTTTAGTTACAAGCTGAATTCAGTGATAACTCCAAGATCAGGCACCTTAGCTGAAGAAGTGATTCATCACAAATCTACCTGTTATGTCTGAACCATCAACTTCTAATCCCGGTTCTAATCCTGTTACCACACCAGTGCTAGAGACAAAGATTGATGTGCTTACAGCACAAGTGTCACAATTAGTGTCGGTGTTGGCAGCATCACAGCCCAGACAAGCAGAAGTACAGCCAGAGACAACAGTAGTCAGAGATGATGAGATGGAGGAGATACTGGAGTGGGTGTCACAGGATGATGTGCAGATGGCGGAGAAGTCTGAAAATGGAAAAGTGTGCTTACCTAAGTATGTGCCCCCACAAATCTTTGATGGTACCATGGAGAATACAAAATCTTTCATCAGCTCTATAGTATTGTACATCCATGGGAGGAAGCCAGAGTTTCATACAGCCAAGTCTAGGATAATGTTTGCTCTCTCATATATTCAGGGGGGGAAAGCACAGTTCTGGAGAAATAAGGCTATTAATCAAATTGCCACAGGAAATAAACCATTTGCAACCTTCAAGGAATTTCTGGAGAGATTGGAGGCACAGTTTGGAAACCCTAGCCCAAAGGCAACAGCCAATGCCAAATTGAAAACCATGCACCAAGGTTCCCTAATGGCAGATGAGTTTATTTTGCAGTTCAAAGTGGAAGCTTCACAAACAGACATGGGAGAGGCTGCATTGGTAGAATTTTTGAAAGCAGGATTGAATCCCTCTTTATTCAAGTCTATCTACCGAGTACCTTCTATGCCAGAGAAGTTGGACAAGTGGTATAATTGGGTGATGTGCCTTGATTGGCAATATTGGCAGGAACAGGCAGAATCAAAGTTGATGTACAGAAGTAGTAAATTTGGAAAGCTGTCAGGAGGAAAGTCTGAGAAAGGAAAGGTGCCTCAGGTGCAAACTCTGAGGGCACAGCCACCCACCATGGCAGTGATACCTATTGTTGCAGAGTCAGCAGCACCAGACACTATGGAGGTTGACCAAGCAGGGAGACAAGCCCCACTTAAATGTTTTAACTGTGGGCAGTTAGGACACATTTCTAGGAATTGCAGGCAGAAGAGAAAGATTAGGGAAGCTACAATTGAGGAAGTGAAGCAGGAGGAAGGCAGGCAGAAGAATTTTGTGGAAGAGTCCCAGTGAAGGTTTCCCCATTGGTGACCCAGAATCATTATAATGTATTAGTATCCAAGGAGACCCAGGGCAAACCAGAAAAGGAAATTGATGAGGAGTACAACCGTTAAGAATCATGTGATGAAGAAAATTGCCAAGTGCTATTTCCAAAAACCCCTAAATTCTTTATTTGCTCTGCACGAATAGAACCTGAAATCACCTTGACTGTGGGATTGAAGACAGTGGACACACATGCAGCAATTGATGTGGAAGTGTTGCTTGATAGCAGTGCTACAGGATTATTTATTAATCAGTCCTTAATTACTGGAAATGGTATTAGCACATGCAAGCTATTGCAACCTATAATGGTGTACAATATTGATGGAACAGTTAATTGTGGAGGAACCATTAAGGAGGAGGTGACCATGGTACTAAGGTATCAGGGGCATCAGGAATGAGCTGTGTTCAAAGTATGCGATCTTGGGAAAACCAATCTAATAATAGGATGTCCATGGTTATGGAAGCATAATCCCAAAGTTGATTGGAAGACTGGGAAAATACAAATGACTCATTGTCCTAAGGAATGTAATGTGTATGGGAGGAAGGTGAAAAGGAGAAGAAGGAAAAGAAAGAGAAAGAATGTCTGAGGAAGTATTCTGTTATGATGGAGGAAGGGGAGGATGAGGAAATGCCAAATGGGGAAGTTCCAATCATGATCAAGAAGGAAGAGCAGAAGCAAACATTTAGAGCAATTCATGGAGGACAGTCATGGGATAGGAATGTAGTGAAGGTGGAGAAGCCAGTGGAGGAGTGGGTACCAAAAGAATATCATAAATATCTGTCAGTCTTTCAGAAGGAGTCTGAGTGAATGCTGGTGTGGAAGCCATGCAATCATGCAATCAAGATGAAGCCAGGGTTTGTGCCAAAGAAGTTGAAGGTATATCTGTTATCTCTGAAGGAACAAGAAGAAGTTGATGTATTCCTAAATGAGCAATTATGCAAAGGATACATATGACCTTTGAAATCACCGCAGATGTCACCAATATTCTTTGTGCCAAAGAAAGATCAGAGAAAGAGGATGTGTACAAATTATAGGTATCTGAATGAGTGGACAGTGAAGAATGCATACCCTACACCCTTGATCTCAGAAATAATTGACAAGGTGGGAAAAGCCAAAGTCTTCACAAAATTGGATCTATGATGGGGATACAATAATGTATGAATAAGGAAAGGAGATGAGTGAAGGCTGCATTTGCTATGCATCAAGGATCCTTTGAGCCACTTGTCATGTTTTTTGGAATGACCAATAGTCCCCCGACTTTCCAAAATATGATTAATGACATTTTCAAGGATGTAATTGACAAAAGTGTGGTGATAATATTCATTGATGACACTCTGATATTCATGGAGGATGGAGAAAATCATGAGGCAATAGTGCAGGAGGTGTTATGGAGATTAGCAGAGAATGATCTATTTTTGTAAATGGAGAAGTGTGTATTTGGTGCAAGTGAGATTGAGTTCCTAGGATTATTGATCAGCCCTGACAGAATTAAGATGGATCCGATCAAGGTACAGGCAATCACTGATTGGCCTGTGCCACCCATGTCAAGGAGGTTCAAGCCTTCTTGGGGTTCGCAATTTATTATCATCGCTTTGTGCATAATTTTTCCAAAATTGCCACACCCTTACATAACCTTACAGGAAAGGGAATAGTGTGGAGGTGGGGGGAGCAGCAGCAGACAGCATTTGAGGAGTTGAAGAGGAAGTTTGTGGAGGGACCAATATTAGCCCCAGTAGATTTCACATGCCCCTTACAAGTGGAATCAGATGCATCCAACTTTGCTACTGGAGTGGTCTTATCAATGCTGTGCAAAGATGACAAATGGCATCCTTGTGCATATTTATCCCAAGGGTTGAATGATGTGGAGAGGAATTATGATGTCCATGACAAAGAGATGTTGGGTATAATACAAGTGTTGGAGGTGTGGAGACATTATTTTGAGGGATGTACACATCAGATTGAAATCTGGATGGATCATCAAAATCTGCAATACTTCATGTCAGCCAAAAAGCTTAACCACTGGCAAGTACATTGGGCACTATTCCTGTGTGGTGACCCAGGGGTTTGTATATATTATAATTCTATGCTATTGCCTTGGCTGGCCCCTATAAAGGGACCAGCCTTCTTATTACATAAACAATCTTTTTTTACATTCACTACCATACACCAATAATATATGTTATTCATGTTCCTGTGATCTTAAGAAGACCCCCCTCTGACTCACGACATTTTTTTGAACACCCAATCTCATATAGAGTTTCACTCGACATTGCCCCATCAGCAATTGTCATCACCATGAACCTGAACTTCTCCCGCAAAGGGTGAAAATTCCCAATGCGATCAGCGATGGAAGCAAATCCATTGCTAGGACCTGACTCAAGTATTTTGCACTCGAATCATTGCTCTTATTGCTTTTTTGCCTGCTGCTACGACCAATTTTTTTTTTCTCTTTTCTCCATTGCTGAAGAATGTCAAAGTCCAGTCAGGTTCCAACTTTTTGCGACTTTTTTGATTTCAAAAAGCTGTATTATAAATTCAGGGAAAATCCGAGAATTCACCAAAATATTACAGGAGATAGAATTTGCAAAAGACTGGGGGGTCTAGTGTTCGAAAGTCCAGTCCAGTCCAGTTTTTTTGCCAAATTGGGACAAACTGCAACCACAACCAGTTGCCTAATAAGGCAAGACCCTGAAAAACTGGACTGAACTGCAAAAAACCAGTCCAAAACAGTTCAGTCGTAACTCTGTTCAAACTGGTTTGAACTGACTAAAACTGATCTTTTTGCTCATGAGACCAGTTGTAAACTATAATAGAGAGTCTATATTAGTCAAATGTAAAGGTATCATCATGATAACAATGCTCTACATGTCAAAAAACACAACTGTGAGATGTCATATAAGTTAGGTTTGGCATTAGGATATCATTTTGGCCATAGCACATGCAATTCTGGACCGTTTCTCCTAAAAATTTGATCAGAAGATGCGTATTTATGTGGTGCATCCTGTGGCGGTTTGAACCGGTTAGAACTGTTTTTTATTGGTCCAGTTTAGTGTGGTTTTTCCATCCAGAGATGGATGAACTGTGTGGTGACCTGGGGCTTGACCCGCATTTGTACATATTATAATTACTTGCTATTGGCCTGACTGGTCCCTATATAGAAACCAGTCCTCAATTTAGATAATCATCTTTTTTTACCACTACCATTACACGAAATATATATGTTATTCGTGTTCTTTTGGTGTGTGATATAAGAAGATCCCCCTCGACTCACTACACTTTTTTGAACACTAAAACTCATATAGAGTTTCACTCGACATTGCCCCATCAGCAATTGTCATCACCATGACCCTGAACTTCTCCCGTGAAGGGTGAAAATTTCCAATGCAATCAGCGATGGAAGCAAATCCATTGCTAGGACCTGACTCAAGTATTTTGCACTCGAATCATTGCTCTTATTGCTTTTTTGCCTGCTGCTATGACCAAATATTTTTTTCTCTTTTCTCCATTGCTGAAGAACAAACTTGACCCTGACAGCCAAGGCAAAGACCTGGAACAAGAACAAAGCCCCTCCCATTCAGATTGCCCAAGGTATGTCGCACCCGTCACCAACAGGCCTGGACTCCCCTTGGCATGCTCCAAAAGATTTGAGCATGCCCCGACCCCTCAAGGTGCATACAAGCACCTCGAGAATTCTCCCTTCATCAGCAAGAGAGGCTGTCACCCTCGATGTGCATACAGCTGCACCAAGGACCATTAATTCCCCTGCGCTTGGACTTCACTCATGCTGAGCGACTGTCGAGGACGCTGATGACAGCGACCTTGACTCCAAAAAATCCTATTCGTTGAAAGGTAGTCGACGAAGTGCTCAGCGAAGCCCAGGTTCTCCTCCTGGGTTGCAAAGGCTTTCACCTCTGGACAAACTCATGCCAGAGCCAATCAATCTTCCTCGCAACAGTCTGGAGTATCTTACACCCAGACTGCACTCTGCCCAGTGGCCTGAGTTGAACCCATCGGCGCCTGCAACACTGATGAATAGTGTTTCAAGGTCCAGTTTGGTCTGGTTTTTCGACCCCAAGATGGGCAACTGGCAACTGCAACCAGTTGCAACAGGCACCCAACTTAGAGCAACTGCAACCCGTTTTTCCAGCATTTTTCGTCTCTAACTAAAGTTTACTATATATTTAATAAAATTAATTACATAGCACCCTGCGAGCAGGTGCTTGCAGCAGTTATAGGTTGTTAATAGAAGAGAAAAAGAAAAGAAAAGAAAAAGACTGAAAAAGAGAAAGAAAAACAATGGCCCCACCTCGTGTTTGTAGTGAGATGGGGCATCATATGTTGTTCGTCATCCCCACCCTGTTTGCATTGTCGTTCATCACCCCCCCTCCTGTTTGTGTTGTCGTTCATATCCCCCCATTTGCATTGTCGTCCATGGTACCCCCTGTTCATGTTGTTGTTTGTTGGCCCCCCTCTGTTTGCATTGGCATTTGTAGTCCCCTGTGTTGTTGTTTGTTGTTGTTGTCATTGTCCCCAACTATTCACATCGTTGTTCATTGGCCCCCCCTGTCAGTGTTGTTCATCGTCCCAACCTGTTCATGTTGTTGTTCGTTGCACCCCGCATTGTCATTCAGCACCTCCATCTCCCCCTACAAGCAGTGGCTTGCAGGTGGGCTGGCAGTTCTGTGTGATGTGGCATTGGTTGTGGTATGGCAGTGGGGAGGGGTGGTGGTGGAGCCATTGTCATTGGTGGTGGAGCCGGTGGGGCTGTTCTCGTTGGTGGTGCCACATTGCTGTTGTTGTCCACTGCTGTTGTTGGTGCCACATCATCAGCGCTGGCCAGAAATAGGACCCATTGCCACCCTGTGAGCAGAGGCTCACAGCAGTGGTGCAGGGGTACAGAGACGGCAGTTAGTAGATGTGAGATCCTAATAAAGAAAGTAAACTGGTTAATAGAAAAAAAATATCAATAAAATACAAACATACCTATGAGCCCAAGATGACCACTAGTGTCGTTTGGGCCCCATGTGTCCTTTCAGTTGCAGCACATCATTTTTGAGGTAGGTGCAGTGGGCATTGTGGGTGGGTGGATAGAGGAGTGGGGGAAGCAGCGTTGTGGGTCATTGGTGGTCATGGGAACCATTTCACAAAGTGGTGCCACTTTGTTTTTTGGGCAGCACACATGACCAAAAGGTCTGTGCACAGCCACAGAGCCATATAATCCCTCACCAAATGAATACTTTCCCTGGGCATGCCCCACTTCATTATATAATGGTAGAAATAGTAAAGATTAATAGTATCTACATTAGTTTATTGTAAGTACATTTGTAATATTTTATATACTGTGAGAAGACTGGTTGCAACTGTTTGCAACCGGTCTTTGAATGGTTTTCAAATATTTTCAAATTAAGGCAACTGGCAACTGGACTGGTGCCAAATCTGGGCAACTGCAACCAAAAAATGGACTGAACTGTGTGTTGGTCCGGTTCAGTTGTCAGTCTTTTGTTGGTCCTATAGACCAGACCTTCAAACACTACCAATGAACACTCATGAATGACTACATTGTCTTGAGGAGAAGAGACCCCTCAAGAGTAAACCTCAAGGTGACAAGTCAGATGAAGAATTTGGGGCTGAGCATTTTGCTCAGCTTGCTACCGACATGATTACCCGTTGCATGGATGCATGGGATTTTGAACCCATTAAGTTGGAAAACCAACTTAAAGAACTGGCGTTAAGCTACGCCACACTTGTTCCCCATAGGCCTGCTCCCAGCCCTACTAACCCTTGTCCCATGGAACCTGGAGAATGAGAACACCCCCCTTCCCACAGATGTGGTACCCCATGTCTCAATACTCCCGAGTTGCCTAACGATGTACCTCCTAAAAGGAAGGTACATTATATCGACAACAATAGGCTTGTCCTGCAGAGGATACGCAATGGCGATATCCAAGACAGACATTCCACCTCGCTTCCCAACCAGGGAATCCATTTTGACAAGGATGGAAATCCTTGGGACAAGGACGATCCAAACTCTCGCCATCAGAAGCGAGAAAACCCACCACCAGGTGGTTCCAGACAGCCTGTGCAGAGTCATTCAGGCAACGGAGGTCCACCCAATGGCAATGGATCTGGTACATCATAATACACTGACTGCCAGACACCCAGGAAGATGGAAGACATTGGAATTAGTAATGAGAAATTATTGGTTGCCCGGAATTTCTAAATATGTGTTGGGGTATGTGGATGGATGTGATACATGCATGAGGGGGAAGAAATTTCCAGAGAAACCTGCAGGGAAATTAATGCTGAACCCCATACCAAAAGTGCCATGGCGAGATATATTTGTGGATTTTATCACCGGATTACCTGAGGCTCAAGGGTACAATGCAATATTCATAGTATGTGACCGCTTCATAAAGGAGGTCCATATTATTCCTACTACTACAGAAACCTCATCATTGGGCTTGGCATGCCTCTACCTAAATCAGGTATGGTGGTTACATGGATTACCTGATACCATTATCTCTGATTGCAGACCACAATTCACTTCTGCATTTATGCAAGAATTGAATAACATATTGGGGATTCAAACTAAATTATCCATGGCATATCACCCACAAACTGATGGGCAGACAGAGAGAATGAACCAGGAGGTGGAGCAGTACCTATGCATGTTTGTCAACTACTGACAAACTGACTGGCCTGAATGGTTGGCAATTGTCAAATTTTCCCACAATAACAAATTCCATTTGGCTACTCACATGTCACCCTTCTTTGCTAATTACAGGTATCATCCCCACATAGGAATAGAACCCTGAAGGGAAGTTAAGGTACAATCGGTAGAAGACTTTGTATCTAAGATGCAAAATGTACAGGAAGAAGCAGATGTGGCATTGATGAAAGCACTGGAAGGAAGCTGGAGCTTCCAACACTCAAGAGAACTGAGACATGTAAGGAATTTAGTATATTTTGAAGGGGGGAAACTAAGCTATGGTACAAGTATTCAAAGTATAGACTATATATTACTGGACTAACATGTGATACTGGGTGCAGACATAGATAAGACTTGCTGATGTATGAGACACTCTTACACTCTCTCATGCTTCCAAAACTTTGACTGGGGGTGTGGGGGTGCAAGGGTAGCAAGCAGTTATGAGCATAGGGGGATGGCAATGAGGGCAGGGGACAGTGGGAACCATGGGAACCATGGGAAGGGCAGGCAGGCACACTTTATATTAGTGTTTGAAAGACTGGTTGCATGGACCGAAAAAAAACCGGCAACTGAACCGGACCCAACCGCAGTCCGGTCTGTCTTGCAGGTTCTGCAGCAGTGGTTGTGGACCAGTCCAGTTGCCTGTTGCATAGTTTTTCAAATAATTATGGACCGGGTAAAGACTGGTTCCAACCGGTCTTTGATCATAATTTGATGTGTTGCTAAGGCAAGTGATCAATTGATTACATGTGATACAAGTAATCTGTGTGCTGGCACTGACTAAATAAGTTATTGTAGGATTGTAATGCCTTAACAGCTATGTCCATAAACCAGGATTCCACACTGTATAGAGTATATCTACATCCACCCAAATGCACTAGTTCAACGGTGCAGTGGTTCATTCATGGTAAACACCCTTCCTCCTCATTCCTCTGAAAACTCCGTAGCACTGTAATTCAATAACGGCTTAACCGATCCTTTTGTAAACTTGGATTAGGTACCATATATATTATATATATATGCTCCCAAAAGCACTAGTCAAATGATGCAACCATTCATCTATGGTAAGCAACCCTTCCTCCTTACTCCATCAGACTATAATTCAATAATGACTGAATGCATCCTTTCATAAAGCTGGATTAGACACTATATATAGCATATATATATGCTCCCCAAAGCACTAGTTGAACGGTACAGTCATTCATTTATGGTAAGCAACCCTTCCTCCTCATTCCTCTGAAAACTCCATAGCACTGTAACTCAATAACGGCTCAACCGATCCTTTCGTAAACTTGGATTAAATACAATATATATTATATATATGTGCTTCCTAAAGCACTAGTCAAACGGTACAACCATTCATCTATGGTAAGCAACCCTTCCTCCTCATTCCTCTGAAAACTCTGTAGAACTGTAATTCAATAATGGTTCAATGTATCCTTTCATTAAACTTGGATTAGACACTACATATATGATATAGATACACCCCCCAAAGCACTAGCCACATGGTCTAGCCATTCATTTATGGTTTTGTCTGTAGTGTTTACTTATATTACTACTACTAGTTTTCAAAATATATTACTTTGAGACATGTATATTAGTGTACAAATAGTCGGTCCTGACCAGTTGTGAACTGGTCAGGACCAGTCTAAGTATGGACTGGTTTTAAACCGGTTTGGCAACCGTGAGGCAACTGAGTAGGACCGGTGCCTTGATGTTGAGCATGTAAGCAACCGGTCCGGTCCACGGTTGCCCCTGTTGTCATCAAAAAAACCGGACCAGACTGGACTTTTAAACACTACTTTATATGTCAGTGAAAACATTGAGTTGCCTGAAAAGGGGCATTGACAATGACAGGTGTTGACAAGGACAGGTGCATGGGGACAGTGCTGGGTGGTGGTGTGGTGCAGGCAATGAACATGGGGAGCAATGGGCAATATCAATATGGTGTTGGAGGCTAGCAATCTTGAATGACAAGCCAAATGACTCAAGGCTGAGTTGCAGAGGTCAGGACAGGGCCCTGTAATTTACCCTCCCCCACCTATTCCAATTGGAGTCCAGTTATTCCAGTTATTCCAACCAGATTCCAGTTACTCCAGATGCTCAACTTAGAGTATATACCCTAATGGATAGTCAAATTTCAAGTCTTAAGTTGTCAAAGTGCCTACAAAATATATTTGTGCAGGGTAAGGATTGAACTCAAGACATCTTGATTAGAGTGATCACATGACAAACCTAACATGTGTGCTTAACCAGTTGAGCCACAGGAGAATTATTAGTTAGTAATATAATGTTTATTCATGACACTCAAACTCACAACTCCAATTTTTTTCAAAGTAGTTAAGATCAAATTTTTTTAATTAACCACATCCCTCACATTGAATGCGAGGGAGTGGGGATGATTGTGATTACATACATAAACAAAAAATCCTCCCCCATGCAAAATGGGGGAGGGGGGCACAATACTAATAAATAATTAAAAGTACAAAAAAAATCCCTCCCCACACAAAGTGTGGGGGAGGGGGAGGGGACGTGACCCCGCTGTGCTAGGTGTGTTGTCTGTCATTCCACCTATGATCCACCCCATGAGCAGTTGCTTATGAGGCTGGGGGTGGGTGGCTTGTTGCTGTTGTCATTCCACCCGTGATCCACCCCACGAGCAGTTGCTCATGAGGCTGGGGGTGGGTGATGCGTTGTTGTCTCCTATCCCTGCACCTGGGCATCGTTCCACCCATGTTCCACCCTATGAGCAGTTGCTCATGAGGCTGGGGGTGGGTGGCTTGTCATTGTTGTTGTTCCACCTGCAATCCACCCCACGAGCAGTTGCTCATGAGGCTGGGGGTGGGTGGTGTGTCATTGTCATCTCCTGTCCCTGTGCCTAGGTGTCGTTCCACCCACGTTCCACCCCACGAGCAGTTGCTCATGAGGCTGGGGGTGGGTGGCTTGTCATCATTCATTGTCATTGTCCCCTGTTTGGATTTCTGTTTTTTTTTTTTTTGGGGGGGGGGGGGGGGTTTGGGCGCATCAGTGCGATGTGGCGTGAGTACAGAGGTTGGTGGGTGCTTACTAGGCAGGTACCCCCCTTCTGGGGTCTCCTGGCATCCCTCTGCACCCTCCTAGCCCATGTCGACAGCCTCACATCCCATTTGAATGGGAAGAGGGGATCAGATGGGCGTGGGCATGGGTTGCGTGTTTTTTGTTGTGCAGGTCATCCCCAGTGGTATATAACCTAAAAAGCAATAAAATACAATTAGTTGATTGATAAAACAAAAAGCAAATAAAGAAAAAAAAGAAAAACTTATCTATGGCCCAAATGACAGTTGCCATTGTTTGGGCCCACATTCTGTCCAGTCAGCTCATTTGAAGGTGGTGGTGATGGTGGGAGTGGGCGTGGGAGTGCTGGTGGTGGGTGTGCATGCAGTGGTGGTGGTAGAGTGGAGAGGAGGAGGAGGCAGTGTTGACAATGGTGGTGGTGGTTGTGAGCTGGCAGTCACATGTCACATGTCATGCAATGCATGCAGCTATTAGTATGTGTATGGCTGGTTACTATGCCCTTAATTGGGTAATAAAGGTATTAAAGGGTAATAAAGGTATTAAATGTAAGTAGGAATAAAGCCTTGGTAGATCAGTGGTTAAGTGTGTTGTTCTGTGTGTAAACCCATGTAGACCCAAGGTCGAGTGTTCAATTCTTACTGTATGTGAAACTTTTATTTGGGAAAGCATGTGCATTCCGGTTATTCCGGTTAGTCCATGCATTCCAGTTAGTCCAGTTGTGATGAGTCCGGTCAGATTCCGGGGATTCCAGGTGTAAATTGGATCCTTATTCCGACTGGAATTGTGCTGCATAGGGAAAGCTACATACAAAAAAAATTCCACCAGATTCCAGAAATTCCAGAAATTCCAGCTGGACAAACCGGAATCCAACTGGAATAGGTGGGGGAGTGTAAAGTACTCACAGGGCTGCAAAGGGAATGGGCTGGGTCAGGAGATGAAAAATGGTGTCAAATGTGAGTGGATGTTGGCAAAACAAGGCACTGAGGGGCTGAACCCAGAAAGTGGGGGGGGGGGTGATGTACCAGGGGTGTTGGGTGGTGTGGCAAGTCTCCTGGACCATTGTTGAAGCCTTCAGAAAGGACTCGGTTGGTCAGACTGAAGGCAAGAGAGATCCCATGCAGGGGGAGCTGTTGTTGGTAATGCCTCAGCATCTTTGGCCCAATCAAAAGATGGGAACATGGGTTTTGAACATGGTGGTACCAAGCTCAGCAGTGGTAAAGCAGGGGACAGGGGGAATGAAATGGGGACTGGGGGGTGATGGCAAGTGTGGGGAATGGATGGGGGGTGTCAACAGGTGTCAATGGCATTGTTAATGACCTGGCAAGGGTGTAGGACATGGGTAGTGGCAAAATAGAGCGCTTCTGGGGTGTTTGGGATGGGCTGGGGTGGGTGGGATGCATCCAGGGGGGGATGTGACACACCTGGGAGTGCACTCTGTTGTTTCTGGGCTGTGGTCCATGTTCCAGAGAGGGGCAGAGCAAGGGGTATGGTGATCATTGATGAACATGTCAACGGTGGCATGGCAGGTCTGGTGGACATGCAAGGTGTTGTGGTGGGCTCATGGTGCATAATGGGGGCAGGGGGGTCAGTCAAGCAGGGGGGACTGGGGGGTGCAGATAGCTTTTCAGAGTGCTGTTGTGGGTCCTGGAGCTGGCAACATTGTTCCATCAAGCAAATGACAAGTTTTGATGAACATGTTTGCTCATCATTGTGTGGCTCAGTCTGCTGGGCTGTAGACCATGTCAGGTGCATGAGTAGCCATCTCTGTGGTGGTTTTAGCCATTTGGGTGCTGGACATGGCCCTAGATGCCATTTTGGGTGCATTCCAGTGGGTAGTGTTGGCATAGGTGGCTGTGACATGGCAGTGGCAGTGGCAACAGGCAGTTTAGGTTGTGGGAGGGGTAATAAGCATTGTTGTCCCATGATTCTTCTGTGATACTCCTCCATGCCATGTAAAGTATGGCTACTGTTGCTGTTTTAAGTATGGTGGCTATGAAGGAACCATCAACACGTGAGTTGGAGTGCTGACAGATGACTTTTCTGAGCAAGAACCAAGCTAGTTGGGAGAGGATGAAGAGGACAGCAGTGAGTGTGTACCAGTACATTGGGCAAGTCTTGTAGAGGACACCTGTGACGATGTAGGACATGAGTGCAAAATAGATGATAGCCATGAGAGGAGGCCACATGTTGAGTAGGATGAAGAGACTGATACTGTGTAATGAATCTGGTGGATTGGAAGGTGCACCGATAGTTTGTGTCACACTGAGTGCGACATTGAGTGAGATATATGTTGTTAATCTGAATATCAACAATGACAGGACATGATATGGCACCAGACTACACAGTGTGCCTGCCTAGTGCTTTCAGGGCCAGTGCATAGGACCACAAAATAACTGCAAACTGGACCAAACTATAACTGATCGTAACTGGACTATCAGTTATGGTTTTCCAAATTTTGAAGCAGTGCAGTTGCGGTTCTCGCAGATCATGTGACCATTGAAAACTGGTAGAAACTGGTCTAGAACCAGTTATTTGGGTCATGTTGCTAAGGTACATGATTGATCAATTTTGTTCACACACTACTCTTCTCCACTCCACCACCACCACCCTCAACAATGCCGCCTCCCCCCTTTGTCCCTCCCTCCTTTCCCTCCACTCCCACTACCCACTACCTGACACCTGCTACCACTCTCACACCCAGCAACATGGCCACACAACCACCCAACCACCTAACTGTTGGCCTGAATGATGGTTGCCATCATTTGGGCCAGGTATCTTTTTTTCTTTCTTCTTTGTATCAACTAACTAATCAAATTTCATCAGTTTTTAGGATCTACACTACAGGAAATGACCGGCGCCAATGCAAACCATGCAATGCACACCCATGGCTGCCCTCCTCCCTCCTCACCATTGAAATGGGATGTGAGGCTGTGATAATGAACAGGAGATGGAGGGAGGGAGTCCAGCAGATGGCAGAGGGTGCTGGGAGACCCATGGATGGGGCCACCTGCCTGGTAAGCACCTCCCAGCATCTCCACCCACACCATGTCACTGACACCCCCCCATAGTACCAGTACCCCTGCGACAAGCCAACAGGACCAGAGCTACCAGCACCCACCCCTCGCCTGTGAGCCACTGCTTGCAGGGTGGATTGCGGGTGCTAATCAGCCCCTGATGACAGTGGGGAGCACCAGGCCCATACTATGACAACACTGACAAGCACCAGGCCCAACAACAACACCAAATGACACCACCAGTACCATCAAGGCCAGGGGGATGAACAGCACCAGGGCCATATGATGATGACACCAACAAGCACCAGGCCTGACAATGACATCAACAAGCACCAGGCCCAACAACAATGACATTGACAAGTACTAGGCCCAATGACGACACCAAATGGCAGACAAACTACGCTCA
Organism: Tricholoma matsutake; assembly: GCA_026075535.2. Lineage (NCBI taxonomy): Eukaryota > Fungi > Basidiomycota > Agaricomycetes > Agaricales > Tricholomataceae > Tricholoma > Tricholoma matsutake. The sequence continues at coordinate 4,584,597 of AP026543.1, read as the reverse complement.
GGTATGTACCACCCCCACTTATGCCGCCGATGACTATAGCTAAGTATGTGACAAGTGAATGACCAGCACCCAGCCCCATGAGCTACCGCTCGTGGGGTGGGTATTTTCATTATTTCTTTACTATATACAATACATACATACATTACTACATAGTCAGTACGTAGTGCAATACATTACAACATAGTTAGTAGGTAGCATAACTGGTCCTGACCAGTCTGTGACTGGTTAGGACTGGGTCCAGTTTTGGACTGCTCAAAACTGGTCAATAAACTGCAGACAAACTGCTGATGACTGGTTCATTGTGGTTCAGTCTGCAGTTTAGTAGTATGTCACAAAATGTATCACCGGTTTGGTCTCTGGTTTTTGCCCAGAAGGGCAAAAAACCAGCCTGAACCAGACCTTAAAGCACTAAGTGTGCCATCCACAACCTGAGTGGCCACCACAGCACTAGCCAACAACCCCCAAAAGAGTGCAGTGATGACACCAGCATGTACAGCTGTAATAACCACAAGAGCCATACCACCCTGCTTCAAGAATCCACCAGTCATTAAAAGCTGTAATGGCAGACTAAGAGCATACACTGCCAAAAACAAACAAAGGCCCCCACAATCCACAGCAGCTTTCTGACACTGTGTTAGGTATAAGAGAGCGATGATGCAGAGGAAGGAGAGTGTGCATGCTAGGATGTTTGCGAGGTTACTGAGGATAGGGGAAGGAGCTGGTGGGGAATGTGTGAATATAGGAGGGATAACACAGGTTGGGTTTATACTGACTGGTGCAGTGGATAGGGAGGAGGAGACACCATGGAGAAAGAGGTGTTGGAAGTTTGGAGGAGTTGACAGTAAAAGAGCTTACACCAAGTATAAGAAGGGAAATTTGTGCATAAAGGCTTGAAATCACTGAAGCACATCATGACAGGAGACTGACGAGGGATGAAGCTGCAGCTCAAGGCCTGGGTTAAGTAGTTATGGGGATAGGTTGGGTGGTCTGGGACACAAGATCAGGGAGTGTCTGTTGGCACAGGATCTAAGACAAGGGTGTAGCAGCATCTGTTGGAGTGTGGTAGGTGGAAACAAGATGTTAAAGCCCTCAAACCACCACAAGGCGCTGAACAAGTCAATGAAGCTAGTGAGGACAAGGAAGGTGAATGTTGATTGAGTCAAGACTTGAACAATGTTGCATGAGAGGTGAGGCATAATAATGATGTCAAATAATGCTGAGAGGCCACTCTGAAATCAAGGGGTTGGCATAAAAGTGAGCCCTGTCATTCAGAAGGTGCTGGGGGCTGTTCTGGAGCTGGGGACACAGTGGGGGTGGTGGTTGTCGACATTGTTGGCATAGTTGATGGGATTGATGGCACCATTGCATCAGGAAAATCACTTGGTCCCCCAGGCACTCTCAGGGTCCTCAGGGCTCCAGAGCCCACAGGCACCCCCAGAGTCAAGTGATCAGATTTTTGTCAGCAGTCTTGCCCTGAGGGTGCTCTGGGGCTGCCTGAGGTTGGCTCCAGAGATCACCCATGGCATTTAGAGCTCAATTATTGGGGCACAATTAGGGAACCAATGATGCAATTAAGGCAGAAAACAACAAAGGAGGCTTCTAATCTATGCCACACCATTGATTACAGAGGCCTCCAGGTCTGCAAAATTGACATCATCCAAGTCTTTTCATCCGTTCTGATCATCCTCTTCCTCAATTAAATAGCCTGTTTTATTACAGGACCTACAGACCAAGTTTGTGCCATACTGGAATAGAAAAGGTGAGTTGTATGTCATGGATTGAGTCCAAATGAACTCACCTGTTCCACTCCAGTCATTTGCTTGCATTGAGAATCTTGGAGGCAGTGTATCAACAACTGCAGTTTGTCATTTGCTAGTGCATTGGTAGGGAATGTCATGGGTTTGTAAACCCATTCGGGTAGATGCCACGGGCGCATATGGGTACAGGTACGGGTTGGGGTTTAGTAACCCTCACTCAACCCACACCCGTGATGCGGGCCCAGCGGGTTTTGTCCCTTGTACCCTCATTGTTGTCATTGTCGTTGTCATCCCCTCATTGTTGTCATTGTTGTCCCCTCATAGTTGTCATTGTCATCCCCTCATTGTTGTCATTGTTGTCCCCTCATTGTCGTTGACATCGTCCTCCCCTCTCCACATTGTTGTCATTGTCGAGTACCCACAATCCACCCCATGAGCAGGGGCTCGCAGCAGTGTGGGGTGAGTGCTGGGTCAGCTTCATCCTGTCGTTGTCAGCATGGTCAGCAGTTCTAGTTAGTAGTTAAAAAAGTTTGTTATTAACAAAAAATGAAATAGAAGGAAAAAATTTACCAACGGCCCAAGAGACGTCATTTGACGTCTCTTAGGCCTTTTTTGTTTGCCTTGCCTCCTCCTTGTTGTCTCCCCCTCCTCTCCCATTGTTCCGTCCTTGTTCCATTTTCATTTGGTTTGGTGGTGGCATTGCTGTTCTCTTGCTGTTTTGTAGTTGGACCCATTCCCACCCCATGAGTAGTCACTCATGGCAGTGGTTGGGGGTGCTTTCATGGTCCCGTAAGTGGCTGCTGCCATCATCCTGATGTCGTTTTGTTGTTATACATCAAAACCTATAAGACACAAAAAATATAAGTTAGTTAAAAAATAAAAAGCAAAGAATATATAAAAAGAAACTTACCAGGGGCCCAAATGATGATAACATTGTTTGGGCCCCTTTCTGTGGTTGGTTCTATGGGTAGGAGGAAGGGAGGAGGTGGTGGCATCATTGAGAGTGGTGGTTGAAACATTGATGTGGTGAGCATACAAATATGTGTAAACATATAAATGATCAACGATCACTTTTAATGGGAACCCGCATTTTGATCCCGTATGGGTTTTGATACCCATGGGTTATACCCAACCCATGACCCATCCCTATCAGAACCCATACCCTTGTGTATGGGCACAGGTTTTGACGGGTACAGGCACAGGTTGCCCTGAAAAACCCCAGGGTAGCCCATGACATTCCCTATGCATTGGCAGATGACTCAGGTAAGCGCTTGCAATTGTTGTCATCACTGAGGATCTGGAGGACTTGAGTCAAGACAGAGATATCCCACCCATGAAGATACATGCAAAGTCAATGTAGCCTCTATAGACAACAACCAAGACAATGATAACAGAGGCAACATGGAGATGGAGACAACAACAACAACATCAACCGGGGTGGATACAGAGGGCAAGAAGGGAGAACAAGGGGACAAGTGCAAGGTGGGGGCCCAAACAATGTGTCGTTTGGTCCCCTGGTATGTTTTTTTCTTCTTTGCTTTGTTTTGTTCACTACCAGCATGTTTTCTTTTTTTAGAAGTAAACTATTTGCCATGACACCCACCTCACACCTACAAGATGACAGCCACGCCTTCGAGCAACTGCTCACAGGGTGAATCCCTACCCCAGCCTTGATGACAATGACAGGGCAACTGTCACATCACCCCCTCTCACTTGCATAAGCACACCACCCACCCCCAGCCTGCTCATGGGGTGGATAGTGGGTGGACCAATGATGGCAATGACTGAGGGGGATGGGGATGATGCCAACACCAGGCCCAGGAGACAGGGGAACAATGACAAGACAGGGGACAACAACAAGATGGGGGAATGGCAACAAGATGGGGGGACAATAACAAAACAGAGGAACAGTGACAAGACGGGTGAACAACAACAAGACAGGGGAACAACAACAAGACAGGGAAACAACAACAAGACAGGGAAACAACAACAAGACAGGGGAACAACAACAAGACAGGGGATGACCACAAGAGAGGAGGACAACAATGACACAGGGGATGACACCACTACCATGGACACCAACACCAGGCCCAGGAGACACTGGTCTCCTGGGTATTTTTTTTTCTATCTTTTCTCTGGCCCAGGGGACACGTGTCTCCTGGACTGTGTCTTTTTATTTTTTTATTTTTTTCCTTTTTCTTCTTTTTTTATTTTTATTTCTCTGGTCTCAGCTACTAGTACAATCCACCCCATGTATAAGGGCAACCTCAGTCTCTAGCAAAGGGAAATCCGAAGAGAAAACTCTAAGGATCCCTTTGCCAATGCCCAGTATATGTGAAGATGACAAAAATCAAATAATAACCTAAAAATAGAAAAGGCGGAGATAGGCAGATCAAGGCCACCGAGTGACATCATACCAAGGGGTAGATGTCAGAAGGGGTGCTCTGCCTCTAAATATAAAACTGTCAACATGCACAAACATGATAGAAAGGGAAATTAGTAATAAAATCCAGAAAAATCATAGAAAATGAAGAATAGAAGGAAATGAAGTGAGGAAAAATATAGAACAAACATGAAAAATAGGAGAAACACACAGGGCACCCCCCTAGTCCCCTTACATCACCCCCTCTCTAAGATGCATTGCCCCGATGCATTCAAAATCGCATACGACCAAAGTCTGTGACTTGAATGCGACGGGGTGCAGCAGTGTGCTGTCAGTGGAATTCCTTGACTAACCGAGGGGCATTCACATCAGACTCTTTGACCAATGAGTTCTCCTCATACCCATAACCCTTCCAATGCACCAAATACTGGAGTTTTCCTCAATGCAACCGGCTGTCCAAGATTGACTCGACTTCGTATTGGGGTTCTCCCTCGATCACTGTAGGCAGTGGTGGTGGGTGTGAATGGCATCCCGGAAATGGATCTGGGGGAGCTGGAAGGAGTTTGACGACATGGAAGACTGGGTGGAGTCTGGACATGGAGGCTGGGAGGCATAGACGATAGGCATGCATTCCAACACACTTGACGATGGGGAAAGGTCCCAGGAAGTGATGAGCGAGTTTCTTGGACGGATGCATAGTGGAGATGTCACTGGAGTCAAGATAAACTCGATCACCAACCTTGTACTGAGGGGTCGGAGAATGGCGTTGGTTGTAAAAGCATGCCATGTTATCCTACACCTTTGCTAAGGCTGCCTTTGCCTCCTCCAAGCTATCCTGCATGCGTTCTGTGAACTCATTCACCATCTCAATGTGTGAGGGAGTTTGGCGAGGTTCAAATCCCATGTGTGGGTGTTGTCCAGTGTCTAAGAGGAAAGGGGTCTGTTAAGTGGAAGCATGGACATGGTTGTTGTATCCAAACTCGGCCAAGGGGAGAAGATCGTCCCAATTGTCCTGGCGTTCATTGACAAAGATGCAGATGTACTGCTCCAGTTCCTGGTTGACTCACTCAGTCTGGCCGTCAGTTTGTGGGTGATAAGCAGTCGAAGCAAGGAGTTTGATTCCCAGGAGTCGGTACAGCTCACAAGTGAAATCTGCCATGAACTGAGGGCCACAATCAGAGAGGAAAGCACCAGGAAGTCCATGTAATTTCCACACATGGTGGAGGTAGAGTCGGGCAGCACCCAGGGCACTGACAGTGGCATGAGTGGGAATGAAGTGAGCGCATTTTCCCACTGAATCAACTGTGCACATCACTGCATCAAACCCATTCGACTCTGGCAACTCCACCACAAAGTCGACGCTGACAACATCCCAACGACTCTCTGGAACAGGAAGAGGGTGTAGCTCGCCAATGGGTTTGCGACGAGGAATCTTGGTGCATAAGCAAAGGTCACAAGTGTGACAATACTGACCAATGAGCTGTGACTAGTGCATTGAGGTCCAGTCCATAGGACTGGGGACCAGACTGAACCAGACTGCACTTTTGAACCGGTCTTATAGGACCATTGGTCCTGGTTCAACCAGGTCTTCAAGCAGTCCAGTTCTCGGTTCTCATTTTCCTCAACACTTACTAGAACCATCAAAAACCAGTCTAGACTAGTCCTAGACCAAACTTATGGTCCCTTGCTAATGGATAACAAATATATATATGTCTGTACAATAAATTATAATACACTACAATTTACATATCTTGTAGTTAAAAAATGGGGCATACCCGAGTGAAAAGAACAAAAAGTGAGCTGTTTAAATACTGCAATGCAAGCACAGACCATTTGTACCTGTTTGCATGGTCATGTGCTTCTCGTTACATGTTCATTTACATCTTTCATTTACATGTTTACATTTATTTGTACTGCAGTGCAACATGTTTCAACTTCGCTACTTGCTTTCTCTCCCACATCCACCATGACCGCAACCTATCAAAGGTTGGAATAGGGTATGAACAGTGCACAAAACAGGGCCCAAATGACAGCTGGATGTCATCTGGGCTTAGGTAAAGAACTTTCTTTCTATTTCATAAGAATTATAACTAACTAATAACTTTTCGGTTGTATTTTAGGTTCCAACTTTCTAGACTAACGATGAGCCGCCCCCCACTGCTGCCACAAGCCCTCTCTGCTCGTGGGGTGGATAGAGGGTGGATAGGGGACCAGCAACAACAGGAGATGACAAGTAGTGAGCACCTGCCCCCAGCCTTGCAAGCAACTGCTCGCAGGGTGGATTGTGGGTGCTGTGAATGACCAAACGAACACAAGGGATGACAGGATGGGGACGACTAGGAGAACATGGCACCCACTCAGGTAAGTACCCCCTGCCACATTGCAATCTCCCCCAGCTAACAAAAGACACGAAACGGCACCCTCTACACCCAAAACAAGGCCAACACCAACAACGACGGGGCCAATGCCAATGACGATGACAACATGACAAACCCATGCAATGACAGGGGAATGACAAATGACAAACATGAGCAATGACATAGGGGGTGGGGAACAACAAACGTGGGGCCGGGGGAACAACAAACACGAGTAACAGGGGGGGGGGTGGACGATGACGAAGACGACTCTGTACCTGCCTCCAGCCTTGTGAGCCACTGCTCATGAGGTGGACTGCAGGTGCTTTTGTTTTTGTTTTTGTTTTACTTTCTTGTTTTACTTTCTCGTTATATATAATTGTAATTACCAGTAAGTAGTTAGTCCTGACCAGTTGTTGACTGGTCAGGACCTTGTCAGGTTCAGAACTGGTTGAAACCAGTTTATGAACCGCTATGTAACCATAGTAGACCAGTCCTATAGGGTACGGTCTGGTTTTTTTCATACTTCAAAAATGTAATGACCGGACCGGACTGGACCTCAAAGCACTAGCCGTGACATTTGTGGCCACCAATAATTCCATGAGGTGAGCTCCAAGGTCTTCCAGCATCCAGGATAACCAGCAATCGGTGAGTCATGGTGTTGGGATATGATGCACCGGCGAAGGTCTGGGTCATTGGGGACGTAGATGTGATCCCTGAAATACAACAAGTCCTCTTTTTCAGCCCACTCTGCCACACGCAAGGAAAGGGTAGATCCCTTCCTCAGTTCTTTAACAGCTTGGGCAACAACATCCTCATGTAAAATGCTACAGTTTGCATGACAAATGTCATATAGGATGTCCCGCTCCTTGCCCTGGGGTGTGATGCCTTCCAGTGCCCGAATGGTGAACAGGTCTGGCTGCAACAACACAATGTTTTGGTTGTCATCGCTGCCATCCCCATGGTCTGCACGTCGGGAGAGGGCATTGGTCTTCCCCATGCTGCGACCCAGACGGTGGTGCAAGGAGAAGTTGAATCGGGATAGATACAGGGACCAACGAGCTTGACGACAGTTGAATTTCTTGGCCATCATAAAGTACTCGAGATTCTTGTGATCTGTCTAAATTTCCATTTGTGTTGGGCACCCTCGAGGAAGTGTCACCACTCCTCAAGCACACACATTATCGCCAACATCTCCTTGTCATGGATCTCATAATTTTGCTCTACAGCACTAAGGCTTTTGGAGTAGAGTGCAACAGGATGCCACTTCTGGTCCTCCGGAGACTGCTGAGACAACACGGCGCCCGTTGCAAAGTTAGAACTGTCAGCTTCTACATGAAAAGGACACGAATCGTCAGCAAAGGTAAGGATGGGAGCGGAAGTGACCATCTCCTTAAGCTTTTCAAATGCCTCTTGTTGTGCATTATCCCACCTCCATGCCTCCTTTCCTGTCAAGTCAAACAGTGGTCGTGCATGATGTGAGAAATCCTTGATAAAATGCCGATAGAAATTGATGAAGCCCAGGGAAGACTGCACCTCTTTCTTGTTCATGGGCGTCGGCCAAGCTGTGACCCCATTCACCTTGATAGGATCCATCTCCAACTGACCCTCCAAGATAATCAGGCCAAGGTACTCAATCTTGGTCTTCTCAAACTTGCACTTGTCCTGACAAAGGTAGAGTTTGTACCATCGAAGCCGTTCTAGGACGAGGCGTGTGATGTGATGGTGCTCTTCAACCGTGCGAGTGAAGATGAGGATGTCGTCGAGATAGATGCAGACAATGCCTTTGAGGATGAGGTCGTGAAAAATGTCATTCATCATGGTCTGAAAGGTGGCAGGACTATTAGTAAGGCCAAAGAACATGACAAGCAGTTCAAAAAGACCACGGTTGGTACAAAAGGCTGCCTTCCACTCATCTCCCTCCTTTATCCTCACATTATTGTAGCCCCAACAGACATCAAGCTTGGTGAAGTATCGGGCTCCATGGAGCTGGTTTACGAGTTCAGAGATGAGAGGTAATGGGTAGCGATTTTCGACCATGATGTTGTTGAGCCTTCTGTAGTCTTGAACCAGTCGAAGTGAGCCAAACTTCTTCTTGACAAAGAAAAAGGGAGAGGCCATGGGTGACTTCGATGGTCAAATACGTCCAGAGGCCAGGTGCTCGTCGATGAACTGGTCAAGCTGTCGTTGTTCTTCAAGAGAGAGAGGATAGACCTTGCAGGATGAAGGGGTTGCACCAGGGGTGAGTTCGATCATGTGATCCCATGGCTTGCGCGCAGGGAGAGAGTTGAATGATTCCTTGGAGAACACATCTCCAAACTCATGGACATGAGGGAGCAAGAAATTAGTAGAGGACTTAGCAGCATTGTTTTTGTGGAAGGCCTCGGCAAGGCATTGGGATATGTTCAATGTAGCACACACCTTGTGCAATGGACGAATCGCAGTGTAGAAGATCCAATCACCTTCCTCCACTTCCTCTGGCTCCTCCTCATCATCATCTGAGTCTGGCATCAGATCAGGAACCCCTTCCAACTCCACTTCAGGTATAGGCAGGGGTCCGGCACGACACTTCTGAGTATGTCGTATCGCAGCCTTCTGTCCACAACGTTCTTGCCTGGCTTCTGTGAAACAAGTATGACAGCGGGATGGACATCGGCTCATGGCAACCTCCCTGGTACACCAGTCAACCTCTGGGTTATGGTCTTGAAGCCACGGATAGCCCAAAATCACCTTTTGCTTTCCTAATTGAGTGACAGCAAAAAGGGCACACTCACTATGACCTTTGTAACAGAGGACCAGGTCTACAACCTCTTAGATGGCACCAGCTTCATTTGGGGACCCATCCACATTATACACAGGTATCAGATGCGAGAGTGAGCGAGTATTTAGGCGATGTTGTTGTGAGAGATGGGCATCAATGAAGAGACCGGTCGCACCAGAGTCCAGGAGTGCAGAGACACCGAGTATCTGTCCAGTGTTGGTCGTCTGCAGTTTGATTGCTAGATTCAAGGAATGTGTAGAGGGAGTGGACACAACAATATATTTGTGTGGTAGTTTACACTCCCATGATTTAATTTTGGGGTGTGGAGCAGAGGGAGAGATGGGAAGAGCAGACAGGCAGTGAGGGCATACGATTCACTTGCTGCGAATAGAAAAATCCTGCTCCTCTACAACTTCTGACTTGATCTCCTCTGCAACCTGATCCTTTGCTTCCTCAACATCTACAAGCGCCAACAAGTCTTGGAGGAGTTCATCTCGCCCCTTGGGGGTGAGCATGCAGATATCCTGATGATGGGGACATGCTCCAGCCCTGTGCCCAGTTTCCCCACAGCGGTAGCAGAGATCCAACCTACGCGCATGGCTGTGGGCTGCATCAACATCCATTGGTACTGGGACATTGACAGCTGGTGTGGGAGTCTGATGAACAGGAATGGGGTTAAGGTGGGGAAGGGTTCGATTGAAGGTGTAGGGTGCATGAGTGGTAGTTGGAGCACGGAATGCAGCGTTAAACGCCGCATTTGTGAGTCAGTTCTCGTCACAGAGTGAAGCAGCTTCATACCAAGCATAGATATTATCGTCCGCTGGGCGCCCTTCCAACATCTGTGCAATCTGGTCCTGAATTTCTTGGTTGAGGCCCCATCGGAACTTCACCACCACTGGTAGCCCACTCCCATATCCTGCCATGTCCACCAAATCCTTAAACTCATCGATATAATTGTCCACAGATCAACATGCCTGGTGGTAAAAGGATGACTCAAGCCATGTCACTGCTTGGTGGCGCTCGTTGAGGGGACAAACATGGCATACAAACTCTGCTTGAAAGTCACCCCAAGTGGAGAAAGGTAGAGAACCAAGCTCTTTAGTTTGGCACAGAATACGGTCCACATAGAGATAGGCGCATTCAGATTTCATGTATGTGAAGGCCCAATAAATTTTTGCAGCCTCATCGACAAATTGATGTGACTGGAGACTGATGTATAGCTCACAGGAATTAAGGAATGCACATCCCTGTGCACGTGCACCATTAAATTCAGTGGGGGGAGATGGTTTGATCTGGGCGTGCTCTTTAGTGGGCACATTTGGCAGTACGACGTTGTTGGGTGCACTTGGAGTCGCAATGGGGGGAATATTGGTCATAGGGTTAGTCTGGAGGGTCCTGACAAAGTTTTCGATCCTAGATTTAAGTGAATCAATTTGCACGCATATTCCGGAAATGTCGCTTTCAAGTGTGTCGAGGCGCTCTGATGCATCCATGTCGCTAGGGGGCACGTTTGGCGAAAATGGTGGTGCAGTAAAGGCAAGACTGTCTGGAACGGTGTGTAGGGAGTCTGTGGAGCTTTGGGAAGCGTTGTCCACTCTGTACCTGCCTATCTTGGGCAGTGCATTCACAATTTCGGGCCTTAGGGGAGAGTTTTCTACTATAAGGGCAACCTCAGCCTCTAGCAAAGGGAAATCTGAAGTTAAAATTATACTACATATTACAGGGATTGGGGATGCACCTAGCAAAGGGAAATCCAAAGAGAAAACTCTAAGGATCCCTTTTCTGATGCCCAGTATATGTGAAGATGACAAAAATCAAATAATAACCTAAAAATAGAAAAGGTGGAGATAGGCAGATCAAGGCCACCAAATGACATCATACCAAGGGGTAGATGTCGGAAGGGGTGCTCTGCCTCTAAATATAACACTGTCAACATGCACAAACATGATAGAAAGGGAATTCGTAATAAAATCCAGAAAAATCATAGAAAATGAAGAATAGAAGGAAATGAAGTGAGGAAAAATATAGAACAAATGTAAAAAATAGGAGAAACACAGGGCACCCCCCTAGTCCCCTTACACCATGCCTATGAGTGCCTGTTCATAGGGTGGTTTGATAATTGTAGTCAAGTAAAAAATTAAATACATGTATTTTTATTAATATGACCCCTGAAGAAACCGGTACCCGCCATGACCCATTTGCGGGTATGGGTAAGGCATGGGTAAGGCACAGGCATGGGTATGGGTAAGGCACAGGTATGGGTATGGGTAAGGCATAGGTATGGGTATGGGTAAGGCACAGGTACGGGTATGGGTAAGGCACAGGTATGGGTATGGGTACACTCAAGAGTACCCATGGGTTACCCATGCAGATCCCTAGAGGCAGGGTGGACACAGTATAATGTGCTGGACAGATGTTCTGCTTTCTGGGTTAATAACTGGGTGGATATGTACTCATATCAGACTGTTTGGTAGCCCTACTATACAGTATAGACTGTTTTTTATGGACAAAAGCACCCTTAGAAGATGTGAGAGCTACCAGGGCAACACCAGGCACCCTGAGGGCTCCAGGGGTCTCCTGAGAGTGGAATTGTCTCCCTGGGAAATGTGCCTGGCCCTGAGTCACCCCCAGGCACAAAGTGATTTTCCTGATGTGAGATCAGTGATGGCAACAGTAGTGAGGACAGGCTGGTGGGCAAGTGGGCATGTTGGCAAGACTGCCTAGTGAGTCAGGGGGGAGACAGAACAAGAGGAGGGGGGAAGGGGAGAGTGAGCAAGCAGGTAGTTTGGCATTGTCAAGGTATAGTGTTGGTGTGAAAAAATAGACTGTTCTGGTAATCTCAGGGTCAGTGAGTAGTGCTTGAAGGTCCAGTCCTTAGTTATGTAACAGTCTTTTGGAATTTTGAGATGTAATCTGCTTGTTTATACCTTACAACTTATCCTGGCATTTCAGGACTTTTTGTACACAATGTCAAGATATGGTTGAACAGGTTTTGTTGTTTATGCCTCAGTGGTTTTTACAGAATCAAACATATTAAACATAAAACAGTTTTTCCAGTCTATACATTTTCTGAGGTTTTGAGAAAAGTGTATGACCTGGAAAAATTGATTTGTGTTTAATACATTTAATTCTGTAAAAACCACTGAGGCAGAATGACAAAACCTTTTTGGTCCTATCTTGACATTGTGTACAAAAAATCCTGAAATGCCAGGATAAGTTGTAAGGCTTTAACAAGCAGATTACATCTCAAAATTCCAAAAGACTGTTTCATAACCAAGGACTGGACCTTCAAGAACTATCAGTGAGGTTTCAGGAAAAGAACATGTGTGAGAGAGTATAGAGTGTGGATAGTAAGTTCCTTACAAAAAAAAGTGGAAGGAAGCTGGAGCTTCCAACACTCAAGAGAACTGAGACTTGTAAGGAACTTAGCATATTTCAAAGGGGGGAAACTAAGCTATGGTACAAGTATTCAAAGTATAGACTATATACTACTGGACTGATGTACAATTCACAGGAATTAAGGAATGCATGCCCCTGTGCACGTGCGCCATTAAATTTGGCGGGGGGAGACAGTTTGATCTAGGCACACTCCTTAGTGGGCACATTTGGCGGCGCATCGTTGTTGGGCGTGCTTGGAGTCGCAATGGGGGGAATATTGGTTGTAGGGTTAGTCTGGAGGGTCCTGATGAAGTTTTCAATTGTAGATTTAAATGAATCAATTTGCATGCATATTCCAGTAACATTGCTTTCAAGTGCATTGAGGCACTCTGATGTGTCCATGTCGCTAGGGGGCACGTTTGGTGAAAATGGCAGCGCACTAAAGGCTGGACTGTTGGGAATGGTGTGTAGTGAGTCTGTGGAGCTTTGGGAAGGGTCATCCACTCTGTACCTGCCTATCTTGGGCAGCGCGTTTGCGATTTTGGGCCTTAGGAGAGAGTTTTCTACTATAAGGGCAACCTCAGCCTCTAGCAAAGGGAAATCCAAAGTTAAAATTATACTACAAATTACAGGGATTGGGGGTGCACCTAGCAAAGGGAAATCTAAAGAGAAAACTTTAAGGATCTCTTTGCCAATGCCCAGTATATGTGAAGATGACAAAAATCAAATAATAATCTAAAAATAGAAAAGGCAGAGATAGGCAGATCAAGGCCACCAAATGACATCATACCAATGGGTAGATGTTGGAAGGGGTGCTCTGCCTCTAACTATAAAACTGTCAACATGCACAAATGTGATAGAAAGGGAAATTAGTAATAAAATCCAGAAAAATCATAGAAAATAAAGAATAGAAGGAAATGAAGTGAGGAAAAATATAGAACAAATGTAAAAAGTAGGAGAAACACACAGGGCACCCCCCCTAGTCCCCCCTAGTCCCCTTACAGGAGCAGGATTTTTCTATTTGCAGCGAGTGAATTGTACGCCCTCACTGCCTGTCCATAACCACTTTGAAGTTTTGTCAGTTGAATCCCCAGAGAATGAATCTATTTCCATGACTGTTCCCCTCTCTGACCCTTCAAAGTTGGCTAAAGATCTACCTGCTCTCCCCTTCTCTCCCTCTGCTCTACGCCCCAAAATTAAATCATGGGAGCGCAAACTACGACGCAAATATATTGTTGGATCCACTCCCTCTACACCTTCCTTGAACCTAGCAATCAAACTAGAGACTACCGACACTGGACAGATACTCAGTGTCTTTGCACTCCTGGACTCTGGTGTGACCGGTCTCTTCATTGATGCCCATCTCACACAACATTGCCTGAATACTCACTCACTCTCACATCCGATACCTGTTTATAATGTGGATGGGTCCCCAAACAAAGCTGGTGCCATCCAAGAGGTTGTAGACCTGGTCCTCCATTACAAAGATCATAGTGAGCATGCCCTTTTTGCTGTCACTCAATTAGGAAAGCAGAAGGTGATTTTGGGCTATCCGTGGCTTCAAGACCATAACCCAGAGGCCAACTGGCATACCGGGGAGGTTACAATGAGCCAGTGTCCATCCCACTGTTGCACTTGTTTCACGGAAGCCAGGCAAGAACATTGTGGACAAAGCACCTCAATACAATGTACTCAGAAGTGTTGTGCTGGACCCCTGCCTATACCTGAAGTGGAGCTAGAAGGGGTTCCTGATCTGATGCCAGACTCGGATGATGAGGAGGAGGAGCCAGAGAAAGTAGAGGAAGGTGATCGGATCTTCTACACTGTGATTCCTCCATCACATGAGGTGTGTGCTACATCAAACATATCCCAACGCCTCACCGAGGCCTTCCACAAAAACAATGCTGCTAAATCCTCTACTGATTGCTTGCTTCCTCATCTCCATGAGTTTGGGGATGTGTTCTCCAAGGAATCATTCAACTCTCCCCCTGCGCACAAGCCATGAGATCACATGATTGAACTCACCCCCGGTGCAACCCCTTCATCCTGCAAGGTCTATCCTCTCTCTCCTGAAGAACAGTGACAGCTTGACCAGTTCATCGACGAGCACCTGGCCTCTAAATGTATTTGACCATCAAAGTCACCCATGGCCTCTTCCTTTTTCTTTGTCAAGAAGATGGATGGCTAACTTCAACCAGTTCAAGACTACAGAAGGCTCAATGACATCATGGTCAAAAATCGCTACCCATTATCTCTCATCTCCAAACTTGTGAACCAGCTCCATGGAGCCCGATACTTCACCAAGCTCGATGTCCATTAGGGCTACAATAATGTGAGGATAAAGGAGGGAGATGAGTGGAAGGCAGCCTTTTGTACCAACTGTGGTCTTTTTGAACCGCTCGTCATGTTCTTTGGCCTTACTAATAGTCCTGCCACCATTGTTTGTACTTATCTCAACGAGATCCTCATCTTCACTTGCACAGTTGAAGAGCACCATCACATCATGTGCCTCATCCTAGAACAACTTCTACGGTATAAACTCTACCTTCGTCAGGACAAGTGCAAGTTTGAGAAGACCAAGATCGAGTACCTTGGCCTGATTATCTTGGAGGGGCAGGTGGAGATGGATCCAATCAAGGTGAATGGTGTCACGGCTTGGCCAATGCCCACAAACAAGAAAGAGGTGCAGTCATTCCTGTGCTTCATCAATTTCTATCAGTGTTTTATCAAGGATTTCTCACATCATGCATGACCACTGTTCAACTTGAGAGGAAAGGAGGCATGGATGTGGGATAATGCACAACAGGAGGTGCTCAAAAAGCTTAAGGAGATGGTCACTTCCACTCCCATTCTTACCTTTGCTGATGATTCACGCCCTTTTTGTGTAGAAGCTGACAGTTCTGACTTTGCAATGGGCGCCATGTTGTCTCAGCAGTCTCCAGAGGACCAGAAGTGGCATCCTGTTGTGTTCTACTCCAAAAGCCTTAGTGCTGTAGAGTGAAACTATGAGATCCATGACAAGGAGATGTTGGCAATAATGCATGCACTTGAGGAGTGGCAACACTTCCTTGAGGGTGCCCAACACAAGGTGGAAATTTGGACAGATCACAAGAATCTCGGGTACTTTATGACAACCAAGAAATTGAACCCTTGTCAAGCTTGTTGGTCCCTGTATCTATCCAGATTTGACTTCTCCTTGCACCACCAACTCGCAGATTGCCAGTCATTCTGGATGTTGGAAGACCTTGGAGCTCACCTCACAGAATTATTGGTGGCCACAAATGTCATGACTCATTGGTCAGTATTGTTGTACTTGTGACCTTTGCTTATGAACCAAGATTCCTCATCACAAACCCATTGGTGAGCTACACCCTCTTCCTGTTCCAGAGAGTTGTTGGGATGTTGTCAGTGTCAACTTTGTGGTGGAGTTGCCAGAGTTGAATGGGTTTGATGCGGTGATGTGCACAGTTGATTCAGTGGGAAAACACCCTCACTTCATTCCTACCCACACCACTGTCAGCACTCTGTGTGCCGCCCGACTCTATCTCCACCATGTGTGGAAATTACATGGACTTCCTGGCACTTTCCTCTCTGACTGTGGCCCTCAGTTCATGGCAGAGTTCAGTCATGAGCTGTACTGACTTCTGGGGATCAAACTCCTTGCTTCGACTGCCTATCACCCACAAACTGATGGCCAGACTGAGCAAGTCAACCAGGAACTGGAGCAGTACATCTGCATCTTTGTCAATGAGTGCCAGGACAATTGGGATGATCTTCTCCCCTTGGCCGAGTTTGGATACAACAACCATGTCCATGCTTCCACTCAACAGACCCCTTTCCTCTTAGACACTGGACGACATCCATGCATGGGATTCAAACCTCACCAACCTCCCTCCCACATTGAGATAGTGAATGAGTTCACAGCATGCATGTGGGATAGCTTGGAGGAGGCAAAGCCAGCTTTAGCAAAGGCAAAGGATGACATGGCGCGCTTTTACAACCAACGCCATTCTCCAACCCCTCAGTACAAAGTTGGTGATCCAGTTTACCTTGACTCCAGTGACATCTCCACTACACGTCCATCCAAGAAACTCACTCATCGCTTCCTGGGACCTTTCCCCATTGTCAAGTGTGTTGGAACAAATGCCTATCATCTACGCCTCCCAGCCTCCATGTCCAGACTCCACCCAGTTTTCCATGTCATCAAACTCCTTCCAGCTCCCCCAGATCCATTCCCCAGATGCCATTCATGTCCACCACCGCCACCTACAGTGATTGAGGGAGAACCCCAGTATGAAGTCAAGTCAATCTTGGACAGCTGGTTGCATCAAGGAAAACTCCAGTATTTGGTGCACTGGAAGGGTTATGGGTATGAGGAGAACTCATGGGTCAAAGAATCCGATGTGAATGCCCCTGGGTTAGTCAAGGAATTCCACCGACAGCACACTGCTTTACTGCATCGCATTCAAATCACTGACTTTGGTTGTATGCGATTTTGAATCCATTGGGGTGATGCATCTTAGAGAGGGGGTGATGTAAGGGGACTAGGGGGGACTCAGGGGGGTGCCCTGTGTGTTTCTCCTATTTTTTATGTTCATCCTATATATTTCCTCACTTCATTTCCTTCTATTCTTCATTTTCTATAATTTCTCCTTATTTTATTACTAATTTCCCTTTCTATTACATTTGTGCATGTTGACAGTTTTATATTTAGAGGCGGAGCCCCCCTTCCGACATCTACCCCTTGGTATGATGTCATTCGGCAGCCTTGATCTGCCTATCTCTGCCTTTTCTATTTTTAGATTATTATTTGATTTTTGCAGTCTTCACATATACTGGGCATTGGCACAGGGGTCCTCAGAGTTTTCTCTTCAGATTTCCCTTTGCTATGTGCCTCCAATCCCTGTAATATGTAGTATAATTTTAATTTTGGATTTCCCTTTGCTAGAGGCTGAGGTTGCCCTTATACACTGGCCTATTGCACCCTTTGGCAGTCCCTGACCAAAGATTCAATTCTGTGACAATCAGTTTTGTTGGGCCTCTTCCCAAAGATGAAGGGTTTGATGCCATCATGACTATGACAGACCACCTTGGTGCAGACATCCAACTTGCCCCTTGCAACACAAACATCACTGCTGAAGAGTTCACGACCATCTTTTTTGATAAGTGGTTCTGTGAGAATGGATGCCCACTCGAGTTGATCACCAACTGTGACAAAATCTTCATCTCATGCTTCTGGATGGCCCTGATGAAGCTTTCAGGCATCAAACATAAGATGTCAATGGTGTACCACCCCTAAATGGATGGTGCTTCAGAACACTCAAACAGAACAGTCATACAAGCCATCCACTTTCATGTCGAACCAAGCCAAACAGGCTGGGTAAGAGCAAAGTACAATTCAACATTATGAATACAATAAACTCATCTACAGGTTTCTCCCCATTTGCCCTAAAATCTGGGTTCTCCCCCTGCCTCATTCCCCCCCTCATCAACTCCCCAATGCCAACAGAAACCCTCCCCACTCCACAACCAAACACTGCCCAGGAAAATTGCACTGCTCTAGAATTTACCACCAGCACTTCCCCAGCTTCAGATGGCAAAGATGTGGCACAAAGCATGATGGCTCAACTTACCACAGACCTTCTGGAAGCCAGAGAGTCACTGACAGCTCCCAAAATAAGCCAGGCACACCATGCAAACAAAGACTGTGCTCTGGACTCCAAATACAAAGTTGGAGAACAAGTGATGCTTGCGACAGCACACCATAGACAAGACTATATGCAAAAAAAGGACAGACACGTTGCAAAATTCATGCCAAGATTTGATGGACTTTTTGAAATCACAACAGTATTCTCTGATTCATCCATGTACACCCTCCTCCTCTCTGATTCCAGCAAACTCCACTGAACTTTCCATTCCTCCCTGCTTCATCCATGCGTTGAGAATGATGACAACCTCTTTCCATCATGTACACTCGAGAGACCTGGCCCTATTGTAACCAAAGACAGAGAGACCGAATACTACATTGACAAAATCATCGACCAATGTACACATGGCCAAGGCAAACAATTCCTTGTGCGATGGCTTGGATATGGCCCTGAGGCTGACCTCTGGCTTCCATGCAGATATGGACACATACACCAAATGGGTAAAGAATCACTAGTGAGCAAATTTTTCAGAACTTGGGAGAGTGTAAGAGGAACTCTTACCTAATTCCTCTTACATAAGACTTAGTCACACATGCAGTCACCTGACTCATGGTTTATATACCAGCACTTACACTTGTACTGTATCTTATCTTGTTTTCCCCAACAAATATATCTTGTTCCACTTTACTTCTTGTGTACCCTTAGTGTTGGATGCTCACACATCCTTCCACCACATTGCATTGCGAGAATGGTGTATGAGGGGATGAAATTCCAGCCTTACCAAAATTTCATGGAGGGGACAAATACAATATTTTCTCGCCTGGAAGTCAAGGCATAAAAGGGGGGTAATGTTAGGAAACAGCCCCATTACCTGATAAATTTTCATTTTTATTTTATTACATTGAATTACACTACATTACCCTGAGATACACTACACTTTGCAAGCATGAGAATTTTATTTCACATGCATCAATATGTATGCACATGTACAAGTGTGTTGGTAGCAACAATGTACAATATATGTAACATAGTATATAAACCTTGAATACACATCTAGGGGACCCCAGTTGTGTTCTTTTAGGTATTCCTAGTGTTTGAAAGTCCAGTCCAGTCCAGTTTTTTGCCCACCTTGGGGTGCAACCATGAACCGGATTGGTTCATGTATTTCAAAATATATATGCAACCGCAGACTGGACCAGTTGCCACCAGTTCAGGACCGGTCAGGACTACGTATGTAATAGGAACCATAAAATAAACTACACTACCCTTCACAGGCAGGGGCCTGTGAACAAGTATATATGTAGTGAAATAAAGGTTGTGGGCCTCTCTTCTCTTTGGAACATTCAAACACTATGTGAATAGTGTCAGACCAAGTATAAGATCATGTAAAACAATTGACAACTCACCTAGATAGCTGGTCCCCATCCCATTCCCCCATTGCAACAAGATATGTACATTGCAGAAGAATGGCTGAACGCTAGCCTCTCATCTCTTCAGGACCTTCAAACACCATAGTAATAGTGTCAGATCAAGTATAGGATCATGTAAAATGATTGAGAACCACCTAGATAGATGGTCCCCATCCCATTCCCCCATCACAACAAGATATGTACATTGCAGAAGAACGGCTGAACGCTAGCCTCTCGTCTCTTCGGGACCTTCAAACGCCATAGTAATAGTGTCAGATCAAGTATAGGATCATGTAAAATGATTGAGAACTCACCTAGATAGATGGTCCCCATCCCATTCCCACATTAAAACAAGATATGAGCATAGCGGAAGAGCGGGTGAGCACTAGCCTCTCGTCTCTTTGGGACCTTTAAATGCCATTGTAACAGTGTCAGATCAAGTATAGGATCATGTAAAATGACTGAGAACTCACCTAGATAGATGGTCCCCATCCCATTCCCCAATCACAACAAGATATGGACATTGCAAAAGAATGGCTAAACACTAGCCTCTCGTCTGTTCGGGACCTTTAAGCGACATTGGTCTAGTGTCAGAACAAGTATAAGATCATGAAAAATGACTGAGAATTTACCGAGATCTATGCTTATCTCTGTCAAAATGGTATTTGAAAAGGCTGATCTTGTACAGGCATGACTAGATGAGCCTATCTCAGTGAATGTTGCCAGTGAAGTGACATCAGGGTGGGTTAAACAGAGAGATAACACCAGATGACAAGCTTAGAATTCCACATTGCAAATGTGTAAGAGGTGGGTTGGGTCACTGTGTGCATGCAAAGGCCTACATTGTGAATTGTAATTAATGGATCAGCCCATCAAAGACCGACTGCAACCTAATGTACATAGTGTGTATCATATATTCAGACCTTGCAAGCTTGATGCAACTGAAGTCCGGTCCACAACTGGTTGCAGTTGGTCTTTGGGCAGTCCATTGAGATATTCTACCATTGATGAACCGTGAACTGGACTTATGAAAATGTCAGGGCAACTGCAACCGACGGTCCGGTTGCCATCAGTCCGGTTCAGTTCAGTCCACAGTCTTTTTTCAGTCCAATAGACTGGACTTTCAAACACTAGGTATTCCACCTACACTTGTGGTGCAAAATGCCTTTCTCAACCAACTACTCTATTAATAACCCCTCGCATCAAAACCATCAATTTCCCCATCACACATGCATAGCCCACCCCCTTGTAGAGAGAACTCGCACAGTCTTAGCTAGCAGATAGTGGGTGTTGCCCTAACAATAGTCAGTACATAGGAAAGAAAAAAAAAACTTATGTGGGGCCCAAACAACAATAAACATCATTTGGGCCCTGTTCCTGTGCATTGCGGCCCATTGGCAGTTTGCTGGCATGGCGGCAGGCATGGGTATTGTGGGTGTTGGCATTGACGGAGTGGTTGTGATGGTAGAGGCAGGAGGGAGGCTCTCCTGCCTCCTTGTGTTGTTGTTGTTGCTGCTGCTGGCATCAACCAGGTTTGTCAGCATTTCCTTTTTTGGGAGGTACTCGCTCAGTGTGTCAAACTTGTTCTCTATGTGTCGCTTATCTCTGAATTATGTCGCATCTGCCATCAATGTGTCATACTTCTCATGTGTGCATTGTTCTTTGTTCTTCAATGTGTGTGTCAAGTACTGTATGTCCTCATGGCATGGCAGTTGGAGCCATGTGTGCAGCACATAGGGTCTGTCTTGGTTAGGCTGTCTTGGTTAGGGTTACAGAGGATATTTATTTGCACCATTATATTTATTGAAAGAGGCCCTGAGACCCTCTTGTTAGAGGTGGTCATGGAAGGAAGCTGGAGCTTCCAACACTCAAGGGAACAGGAACATGAAAGGAACTTGGTATATTTGGAGGGAAGAACTAAGATACAATACAAGTACTCAAAGTATAGACTATATACTTCAAGAATAACATGTGATAATGAGGGCAGATGTAGATAAGGATTGCTGATGTAAGAGACACTCTTACAGGTCACTAGCCTCTACACCACCTCTAACAAGAGGCAACTTGTGAGATTTATAGGTGTTTGCAGATGTTGAGAATTGAAATATTGTCCATAACTGATCTTTTAAGATATCTCTGAGACTGTTCTGGGTCTATTCTGTTTGACAGATTTTATGTGGCATTTGGTGGTATGAAGAGATCCATGATATAACAATGAACTGACAATGACAGCAGAACTAGAATTAGATGAAGAAAATATGGACGGGGAGAAAAGTTGAACATAAAAAGAAGGGCAACCTTAATTGCAAACAGAAAGGGAAAGAGAAAGGATATGACAGCAAGAAACTAAGAATGTCTCTGAACAGAGAGGACAAGCTCAGCTTGTCCTCCGAGCTCATTCTCATCATCATGTGGAAGGAGGAGTGAGATAGCACATATGTTTGTGAAGCATCCATCAGTTACAATCGTTTTGCGTTAGGAAACAGCCTCCACAATTGAGCATGAATGACAACTTCTCCAAGGTCAAGCTCTCCCAACAACAGTACTATTCAGAAGGGTCCCCCTGTTATACTTGGAGAGCAAATCCAAGTAAATTCCAAAATGATGCAGGTTTTCGCCCTCGTTTACAATGTCCATCAAGCAATTCATCGTGGGTAAACTGCAGGTCAAGGTGTTCCAAGGAGGTAATGATGGACAAGGGTTGAAAGATAGTACCTTTGCCAAGGCTCAAGTGGACTTTTCCAGAAGAAGCTCCACATGCCGGATTACTATTATGTTGTCCAGTCCCTTAATAAAACACAGGGGGAAGATGTGCACAAAAAGGACAAAGATCACAGCTGGAGTTGATAGAATAAAAGTATGCGCATGGCTAACCTGTTTCTGCATATTTACTCGCAAGGAATTTGAAATTATGTCAATCAGTGACTAGCTGGTAAACATATGAATTCTACGAAGTGACAGCCAGAGAGAACATTCTTTGCAGAAAAAGCTTACTCACAGGATACACATGAAGAACAGCCTCACCTCCCTCAGACTCGGAAGCAGAGCAAAGATGTTCAAAAGTCGGATTGCTAGAAACATTACAGAGAATTGCTATTTACGCTGTGACGACGGACTCTCTTCAAGGGGGTGGCGGGATGGGAATTTTACACCTGACATCAGTTTTTATTTTTCAGCAACCAGTTGACCCCCTCCCCCTCCTTCCTAATGCAGTATGTTTACATCATGTGTTATGTTTTCTTGGAGATCGTGTCAAGATGTAGCGACCATCTGGAGGTCTGGAGGTACAAAAAGCGACATATAATACCTAAATAATGCTAGTCCAATGCAGTAGATTACACACAGTGGTGCTTAGTCATGTTGCTCGCCTTACAACTCGAGCAGGTCCAATTTTTTGGTGCGAAATCATAGTTCATGCATGTGCGATGATACTAGAATGCAAGTGAGCAACGAGAAGAGAATGCCTCAATGTGACTTACCCAGACTGTTTCACATCCGGGGACCTTGCATTTCATTACAGAATTCCCAGCTTGAATCTCAATGTCTGACACACCAGTGCCGCATATGCAAGCACGCAAGTCGAATGTTCAAGTTTTTCGTATGTGTCGTGCTCGAGAATCTGAGTCCAGACCCAGCTCTATCTGTGGAGTTGGACATCCTGGTGCAGTAGAAGTCGAGGGCTCCAGATGTTGTTCCACAAACTCAAAGGGTTGAATGGCTTGAGCATTATTATGATGACTGTCAATGGAGGGCATTAATGTTCGCACTTCAAGTTCAGGATCACTTGCAACCGGAGCAGGAGAAGGTGGTGGAACCAAACTGAAAAGTTTCATCCTCAGCTGTCAGATGTCTATGGTATCTAGTGGAGACTTTGTTGGGTAGCTTCGGAGGGTTATTCAAGCAATCCTTTTGCCTATTTTGGCTCAGCAGCATCGGGTAATACGTAAGTCAAAAAAAAAAATCTGGGCCCCCGGCATGACCCCCCCTACGTCTGATTCGGGATTCCCTTCCCGCCACCCCCTTGACTCTCTTTGTGGATAACAAAAATAATTCAAACACATGTCCACAACGCGTCGTCACGTGCAATTTTCCTGACTGTCACCGAGTAAGATTTCGAACTCTCAGAGGTGGTCTTCGAAAGACCGCGCTCGTTCCTCTTCATCCTCACCATCGTCCATCAGTTGGTATTCTGAAGTCATCCTTTCCGTTCTTTCTTTTTGGTCTTTCACTGCCACCACCATAGCGAGGCTGTATGGCTCTACGACGTTCTTCTCGTTCTACTTCGGCCAAGCCACCATCGCAAACAACACTCCAGGTTCCAGAAAAAGTAATTCCACGATCGCGAAGTCAGCAGTCGCACAATAAGCGCGATGCTTCATCAGAGCGAACACCTTCGCCCCCGCCCAAACGATCTCGAACAATTCTAGTTCAAAAACCCGAGAACGATCCTCCTGTACCCGCCCTGACACGTAAACCCAGTTCAAAGACTAAGAAATTCCCTTCAGGGGTTGTGAAACCCACCTCGAGAACGGCCAGATCCAGTTCGAAAGGTGCCCTGCGAGAGGTGGAGAAGTCGCTTCCTGCTGCGAAGAAGGCTCGAGCTCAACTGTCGCCTGTTCTCGAGGCACCTCCTGCTCCTATTCCACAGCAAAAACCCTACTTCAACCCCTTACCTACTCCACCTCCCAAAAGCCGTCCTGGTTTGCAGCTCTTCGCATGGGGTGCCGGCAACTTCGGGCAATTTGGTATGGGGCCAGACATCTTGGGAGAGCTTGATAAACCCAAGAAAAGCGTGTGGGTCGAGCAGCAAATGCAGGAAGGCATTTTTGGTGAGGTTGGCGCAGGGCTTGAGTCCATCGCTGGTGGTGGCCTTCATACGCTATTTATTGATGAGAAAGGAACAGTAAGTTCAATTTCAGAATATTTTATGTTTACTTAATTCACGGCTCATTGTAGGTATGGTCTTGTGGTGTGAACGATGACGCCGCCTTGGGTCGTGTCACACAAAACGTCCCAGATCCGAGCAATCCTAACACCTTCCTGGACATTGACGAACTTACAAGCATTCCACATCCCTTGCAATCATTAGTGGACGAAAAGTTCCGCGCAGTGCAGGTTGCAGCTGGAGACAGCATTTGTGCAGCTCTCAGCGTGGAAGGCGATCTTCGAGTGTGGGGTTCTTTTCGCGTATGTGTTTTTTTGCATGACTTAATGGTAAAAACTTAAGATCATTCATCGTAGGCTTTTGAAGGGTCCTTAGGATTCTCATCTGGATTGCAGCATCAATTCCTTCCTGCCCCCATCCTCGAACTTAAAGAAAAACCAGGAGATACGGAGAAAGTAACCTCCATCGTCGCAGGAGGCAACCATCTCCTCGTTCTCACTACACATGGGAACATTTACACGTGGGGAGCAGGTGAACAGTCTCAGCTGGGCCGCAAGGTTCTCGAACGTCGGAAGATACACGGAACCGTTCCCGAGAAGGTCACGCTTGGGAATCGTTCCCGCAAGGCGGTGGCGATTGGAGCAGGCTCCTTCCATTCTTTTGCTGTTGATGATAACGGCGATGTTTGGGCGTGGGGTCTCAACAGCATGGGTCAGACTGGAACAGGTTGGGAATCATCTGACGACAGTGTTGTGCAGCTACCGCAGAAAGTAAAACGACTTGGCAAAGAAGAACTTGGGGGCGACGTTGTGTTACAAGTCGATGGAGGAAACCATCACACCTTATTCCTAACAAAAGGCGGGAAGGTCTATGTCTGTGGTCGGTCTAATGCGGGGCAACTCGGCCTGGCCGATGATGACGAAGCTTTCAAGAACCGTATTGATCCTGACTTCGTGCCCGAGCCTGTTTTAGTCACGTTCCCCGATCCAGATGATCCGATTGTACACATCTCTTCTGGGCCTCACAACAATATGGCGGTCACAAAGGGTGGCGCATTGTATTGCTGGGGTCAGGGGGTGCAGGGCGAGCTCGGCGTGGCGGACGAGGAGGTGAGGACGCCAAAGGTCATTGTACGCAAGGAAGGTGGCTCCTGGGCTGCCGTTTCTGTCTCTTGTGGCGGGCAGCATACCTTGGGGCTGTTCAGGAAGAAGTGAATAAAGAGGAGACAACAAGAACTTTATCTACTAGATCTCACTACGTATACCTTCTTCGCTTTATTCCCACTGTTGTTCCTAGTAAGTATGTAGTACTAGAAGCATAGGACTAATTCCTGTTGTGACCACTGACCAGACAGACGAAAAGGATGACAACGTGCATGCAAACATCTCATGGAGTCGAACACGTAAGACGGCGCCACAAACGCGAAAATTTGACGCGTAGTAATATTCTATTATTATCCGGCTAAAATATAAAAGCCCCTGCCAGCATTCTCTACTTTCGCACTGACGCGAACTAACCCTCACAATGGCACAAAATGTGAGTGAAATACGATGATCGGCTTGTCGTCATTCTCTCAATCAAGTTGCAGTCACAGTCTACCATCCCTGCTGGATATAAATTCTTGAATCTTGAGACCTTCATATCGAATAAAGCATACGAGATGCTAGAGGACTTGATGAAAAAGTCAGCAAACAGGAACCCCGAAGTGTTCGACATGTATATTTACAATGGTCAGTGCATTGACGACGCGTCTTTCTTTCCTTGCTCACCCTTGACCTCGTAAGACTTTTACTCGTACGCTGTGCTGGATCTGGTGGACAAGCAACTTAGCGTAGCTCACTCCAAAATCACCAAGAAGGACTACGACGAGGCATATTGTATCCTCGAGGCGCTGACGGTCTTTAATGATATGGAGTCGGCTTGGTTGAGTACGTTCACGCTCTTTCAAAGCAACAGTGGCCCTTCATCTTTTATCTGACAGTGTGTGAGGATGGCGAACGCGTCAAAGTCACCAACAAGGTATATGGGGCCATGGTGATCACGCTGTTACGTGCCCTGGACAAAGGTGGTCGTCTTGACGTGACTCACTTCCCAAGTCTCGAATTCTTCCTCAAGCACGTTGTAGAATGGTGCGAAGGGATGAAAGAGATGTCCGGCAGCCCAAACCACGACCTGGTGTGCAAAGCCATAGGACGAAGGTTGTTCAAGGACAAGCCGGAGGAATATATCGCTTTAGAGAAAGCCCGCCTGGAGGAATGGATGAAGGGACTCAAAGCCGAGGCACAAGCTGAGGTCAGAGAAGACATAAAGGAGATGGAGGGAAAAGACAAAAGCAAGCCCTGGTATGCCGGTGGTAAAAGCAGCGATGAGCAAGACAAGGACCGAGATTTTGTGCTCTCACGCGTTTGGAAGCAGTACAGGGAATACTTGGCCACTGTTCCGAAAACCCCCATGCGAGGGCCGAGAAGCTGGGACATTAGCAAGTGGACCGCGGCACAGAAGAAAGAGTTCGAATTTGCTGGAATGTCCGACGAGGAATTTGATGATTGAGATCCGACAAAAGTATATTCCTTTGGCCAAATCACATAGGTTGATTATACCTGCTGTACAGAAATCGTCCTCATGTATGTGTTGTCGCCATCGTCCGATAATATAATCTAATAGATGGGTATTTGACCTTGTGTCCGCAATCTGGCAAGCATACTATATCAGTGCCGAAGTTAGGATTGCAGAAGAATGCAATCGATTGCCATGCTGGTGTCATGGTTTCAATCTCGTTGATCTGCTTTTCTGGACGGGGGACCACACGATGAAGAGTGGATCGAAGGGCGTCATTGCTCCACCAAGAGAGAATATTCACAACGGTCATCGCTGGCTGCAGTGCATTGGAAGATATCACAAAGGACATGGGTGTCGCAGAATAAAAGTGCCAACGTGGGGATTTTACACCTCAAGACCTCCAACCTGGAGGCATGTGATGGATATATAAATGCTTACCGAGTCTTAGGAGTCATACCATGATACCTGCTAGAATAAGAACTGAATTGGACTATACCAGAATGAGCTCCTGCCCTAGTCACCCTCACCCTCTCTTTTCAAGGAGATAAAAGCCGGAGATTGCGACAATGCTCGTATCGAAGAAGTTCTCTTCACGGTCGAGTCCAAGGGCGATGGAACGCATAACAAGGAGATGGAGATCATGACGATTTAACGAATACTTATCAGAACACCGCACTTACCTGGGAAGAAATCCAACATCGTGCGGTTAAACAGCGGAACATCAGCTTCATGAGGCCAGCGATTCCTCCAATGTATCGACCAATCTCTTTGCAATGCGATGCATTGGCGGGAATCAATCTCGTCTGTGCCTGCTGGATAGCCGAGTTAAGCGCTCACGACCATAGCCCATGATGGTTTGAGCGTGAGATCGTCTGAGATCGTTCCGTGCAAGCTTGCCGTACGACAGTCGAGGTGTGGTGCAATGCTGGCTGTTGCGTGCCTTGAACGTTTCCGCTGGTAAGCCAAAAAATTCCGAGTCGCCAATCCCATTTTTGGTACAATCGCCGTACTTTGACCGTTGCTTGACGACGCCAAACTATCTGCAGTCATCCTCAAGCTTCATGCTCGGAGTCGCCGCCAGCCTTTTACTTCTTTCTCTCATTCTCTTCACATATGAACGAGCGTTGATTCCGCTTTATGCCTCGGGACCTACAAACTATACCCTCAGAAATGTCATTCTAACCGCATCACTCGCTGCTGCTGTTCACCCATTCATCATATCTGCGACTCAGGTCTGGCTGTATGCCGCTCTAGCACTATCTCTCGCTCCAAATGCCACATATTGGGTTGCTGTGTGGACATCGAGAAGGAAGGATCCTGTCTGGGGACCCACTATCACTCATGTTACTGTGCTGGCCCCGTTGATCTTCATTTGGGCAACGTGTATCATTGAACTGGGTACAGTGAGTGTAGAACCAGCTTGAATACTCTCTGCTGTCTGAAGATCATAACCAGCGAACCCTGACTCAAGGGAGACCTAATGGTACCAGACCTCCTGTGTCCTATCGTTTGCTGGTAGCAGGAATATGTTATGCGGTTGGGACGCTTTTGTCTGGACAATTTTGGCCCAGAATAACGTACCTGAATCAGGTGTCGGAGAGCGAGATAGTACGATCAACCAACTCCAATCTTTCGATCCACTGATCCATTCAGCGCAGTTCCTCGCTCTGGCTGGTATTGCATATGCCGTATGGATTCTGGTGTTACCTATGTCAACTACTCCATCTCGTCCCCGAAAAAAGAACAAGCATGCTGTCCTCACTCCAGCGCAAGTCAGGTCAACTCTTCTCATCGCCGTCGTTGCCCTATGGTGGTCCGTATACCCCCGACTGTCATCTCCCGTCTTATCCCATCCGCTGAAAGAAACGTATACACATCCAAAGGTACCACTGCAAATTCTTTCCTCTGTACAATCTACAACTGGCCTGATTGTAGTTGGACAATCCCTATCTCCTTCCGAGAATATGCACGCTGGTGTACATAGCCAGGAAATCCATTCTGCCCGCTTTCTGCGTGCATCTCATTCCATACTAGGGGGAGTCTGGATCGGTGAACAAATAGCCGCGATAGGCAACGAGCCTGCGATCGTAGATTCCTTTGGAACCCAACTAGGCGACTCGATTTACAGTACATTTGTGCTACAAGAAGCTGTACGTTTAATTAATAGCACAGAGAAGGGAAGAAGTGGCTCTCTGAAGAACGGGTTGATTATGTGAGTCGGTCACTAATTTTAATCCCCTTCATCGTGATAGAATGCTATAAAGTGGCCTTGGAACTGGAATGTCAGCAACTGCGTTTCAGCGTCACGGAATCTCGACTACCATTGTTGAGATTGATCCTGCGGTGTATAATGCAGCAAGGACTTTTTTTGGATTCACGGATCCCGGACCTGACAAGGTCTTCCTGGAAGATGCTAGATCATGGGTTGCAACGAAACGAGCAAGCATTCAGGCCGGAAATAGAGAGATGCGATATGATTTCGTCGTACATGATTGTTTCTCTGGAGGAGGCGTACCAGAACAACTTTTTACACTGGAGTTCTGGGAAGATCTCAAAACCATTTTGCGCCCCGATGGGGTGGTGGTAGTTGTAAGGGACCCTGCCATCTATCCACGAACAAGGTTGATTGATTATTCTGGTACAATCAGAATTTTGCTGGATTTCCCAAGTCAGATTCTTCGAAAATGGTACTTCTTACCCTCGAGAAGAGCTTTGGCCAATGCAGAGGATTTCATGATCTTTTCGAAAGTTTGCAGGAGGATAAATACGAGACTGAGTTTCTGAATATCGTAAGTAACACGGAGGACGTGATACGCAACGCTTAAACACATTCTTTCGCAAAATCCCCAGGTGTTCTTCTGTACTTCATCAAAGGCACCGTTGACCTTCCGGGTGGCAATCTTACGAGATGCTCTTGGCTCTCCCTTGCGGCGGCATGTGCTCGGCATCATGCCTGACCGTGAACTCAGGCTCGATCTCATCAGACCGACAATCAATACCGACAGCGATAACAAGTACATTTTGACTGATGCCCACAATCTGTTAGGTAAACTCCAAAGGCAACAGAGTTTACATCACTGGTCTAGTGCGTACCTTGCCAGTTTCGGTTTCATCTTTGCTGATCTCCAACGCGCGTAAGTAGTAATGAGGGAAGTTTTGCCGGACGTGCATTGGGAAACTTATTAAATATGTCTCGATGTAACTATCTTTACCAAGCTCCGTGGGTAGTAAGATTGTCCTTGCAACCACCGGCACCAGTTAAAATGTAATTCTGAAGTAAACCATGTATGTAAGCGGTATGGTAAAATATTGAGGCACAAACGGATTTTTCTGCCACCTCATGTCGGACCACCTCCGCATATCATCACCCATATCTTCTTCCCCAGGTCGCCCTACCGCAATTGCACGGCCT
Organism: Tricholoma matsutake; assembly: GCA_026075535.2. Taxonomy (NCBI): domain Eukaryota; kingdom Fungi; phylum Basidiomycota; class Agaricomycetes; order Agaricales; family Tricholomataceae; genus Tricholoma; species Tricholoma matsutake. The sequence goes on along the minus strand of AP026543.1, from coordinate 4,554,051 downwards.
GCTTGGCCTTGGCAAGCATCTCCTCTGCGTTCATCTTCAAGCTCTCTATCTAGTCTAGAGTACAGACCCTCGTTGGCCCATTCGTCACGGCCTATATGCAGTTCTGGCGCACACGGAAATTCTACTTCTGTTAGTTGGCAGTCGACTCCAAGGCAAAGTCAAAATTCATCAATGGGCAACACAAATACCTCTCAAGAGGAGACAACTCAACAGTGGACCTTCATGGTACGAAGCGCTACTTTGAAGCCCGCCGCTAACCTCCCTCGACGCGTTTCCAGGGGTTTGAATGGGCTGTTCGTGATGTCCACAAGTTGAGGAACTTTGTAGAAGGCCTAGGCGAGGAAGCTATTGAGGAGGAGAGTTCTGACTTCGAGATTCTCAAGCAGTCCCCAGTTCTAGGGGACAGCAAATTCAAGCTAGAAATTGGTCAGTGTGATTCCATGTGAGGATCTTTATGCGCCTGAACTCTTATAGCTTGTGTGCAACCTAATGAAGGAGCCGCTGACACGTCTACAACCAAACCCAGGCTTTCTCTTTACATAACTTCGTTGATGGTCGATTTTGCTCATGCCGATTACGAATCCTCTGCATCGATGATGACTGCCATCAAGTGCCAGGCAGACCGCGTAGGGGAGCGCGGTGCGCCTGCTGAATGGGTGTGGGAGTTCTGGCAGATGGATTGGACTTTTCGACAAGGGCACGAAGTCTGGGGTAAGCTTTGAAGAATTTTCACCTTCCAGCCTATCTGAACTTGCGTCATCAGAATGCCCCCTCCCACCGCTGTCTGCGTTGTTGGAAAATGCTAGAATTCGAGAAACGGATTCTTTGGTTATCTGTGTCCAAATACATTGTCCATATGGGCCGTCATTTCCTCAGCAGCCTTCAGTTTATTCGGTTCCACGAGATCTACTAGAGGGACTTGAAGCATCTTTGGACAACCCAAGTGAGGATTCTGTTAATCTTTTCGTGCCTTTAATAGCAATATCACACAGACACCGGGGATGTGCGCTTTGTATGCCTTGAAAGGCTAACCACCGATGTTCAGACTTCGCCGATTTCTGATGCCATACCACTTACAGATCCGCGGTCATCGTCTTCGGCATCGTCGTCTTCGCCGTTCTCGTCTCAGATAACTGCTCGCAAACGAATCATTTATGCTCACTCTGACATTTTGACTCGGCGGTCAGAATATTTCGCTAACATGCTGGCATCTTCGTTCTTGGAGAATACGACACTCGTTTCTGGTGAACGCAAGCTCTACACTGTCGTTGTAGAAGAAGCCGAATTTGAGACGATCTATTGGCTGTTGAAGTATTGCTATGCGAATTGGTTACTCTTCAAAGAACACGATGACCCTAGAGCTGCTATGGATGGCGTTGGCGTTGGCTGGAGCGCAAAATGGCTCAATTCACAAGGCGGTGAATGGGATTGGAAAACATTCAGTAAATCGAGCACCGATGAAAACAATGCTATAGATGCAAGAAGTGCTGCTAGTGGTGAGAGCTTGCTATCCGGTGCCGAATCTCAGAGGTCTGTTGGAAAGTCTAAGACGTTGCAACCTTCTGCAGTACCCACTGCAATCACCGGCCCCGTCAATTCTACCTCACGGCCAGCGCAGACCCCATCTAAGGCAATGTCAAACTCTGCAACGACATCTCGTCAACCGAGTACTCCTGCTTCTCGACGCACCGGTCCAACGCCGCCGGCGAGCGGCATCACTCTGAGTGTGAGCGGCTCTGCATCTGTTTCGCGCACGAAGCCTGTTCCTGTTCCTGTTACGCCGACAAATTACGCACCTTCCGCCCACCCTAGCTACCCTATATCACCTCGCTCAGGAAGGCAGAATCAAATATCCATACCAGATCCACATCCACATCCAACCCCCGCCCTTAGGCCCACTTCCGCCTTATCGATGTACCAGGTTGCACATCGATATGCGATGCCAACTTTGGCCACGCTTGCTTTGGAACATATAATGAACACTATCACCCCTCAATCAAGCTTTGCAATGTTACTTGCAACATCAGTGTGGGATGAGTTACATATGCTCGTTGAGGTTTGTAACTCCGTGTCTCGCTTACGCTCTGCTGATATTTCTTTGTTGAAGGACTATGTGGTCGACAAATGGGAGGAAGTATCTGTCTCTGATGAGTTTGAACAGTGTTGCCAAGAGGTGGCGGCTGGAGAGTATGTTTTTTCTATCCTACATAATATCAACTTCTGAATGGCTTGTACTAGGTGGGGCTCAGATGGTGGAAAGACGCTGATGAGTATTTTCCGCCGCCTCCGTTCTCCAAATATAACGTAATAAATTACTGGTACTTATGGCCATGTCATGGATACTTTCTTTAGCACGTTGCATATAATACCCTTGGAGTAGTCCCAATCCGTTGAGCGCTGTGGGATGTGTCCGAGCTTGGATGCAAGCTCAACGATGATTCGGGCGAACGTCGCTTGAGTATTGATGCCCAGTATGGTACAAAAGTAGCGGTGACTAGGCTTGGTGCACAGTGGCCAAATCGGCGCGACAATGATTGCTTTTTTTTTGCACTGAACTATACTGGCTGGGAATCAGATACTATTTACTGCAAAGTAAATGTACTTCAGCTTTTATTTGGCTTTTATATGCAAAATTTTGTGTATGTGTGGCCGGAGAGCATGCTCAGGGCACCCGGAGCTCAACAGACCAATCCTCTCCATAGATATTTTTCAATGTTTTTCAGCCATCAATTAAAAGACGTGCGGCCCAAGGGGGTGACAGGCCACGAATTTTAGACATCCACTCATAATTTTTTTTAAGCGGCCATCCGGGACCCCCCCCTCCCTGTCCTTCTATATATGGTAGTTTTCCATCACGTGTCAGCCTATTTTGGGTAACTCCCCGGATCAAAATCATCAACCAGCCTGTCACACGCATGTCAAACTCGAGTCAATGAGTGGACGAGGTGTTTCGCGACCTGTGTGATCAACTCCCTCAGTCATCACACCTCCTATACCTTCAGTGTCTGCTACCTTGTGCACTGAAGGATCTTCTGTAATTTTCCCATTCTTCCTCTCTTATCAGCTAGGTGTTTACACTTGATTTACTAGTACACTAGTGCACCTATTACTTATTTGGTAATCTTGCGAAGGTGAGACAACCCCAATCAGATATTTTTGTTTGGCCTTGGTGAGCTCGCGAGGCAAACAGATTGTGTGTCAGACTACCACAACTGCAAACCATAATGAGAAACCTAAGAAAACTAAATGTAGTCTTGTAGAAAATAAATAACAGGGGGCAGCATCATGCAACTTGCAAACCCAAATTCCAACAATTTAAATACTTTGAAAGAATTGACAAGGTTTGGTGGTATTTCCAGTACAATGATGCCAATGCATTATTATGATATACTAGGGAAGGTCAGAAACAACACTGAGTGTGGGCTGGAGGCTGAATCTGCTGCATTGGGTGGGGAAACCAAGAGACAGAACATGTTTTGGAGCCAAATTTGCAGCTCTAGAACACCCTAGACATGACCTGACCTTTCAAAACTTCAATGTCAAATTATTTTTTAGCAGGTCCTCTGGACACCCCCCCACCTGATGTGCAGGATTTGGGTGCCGACACCCCCTTGGTGTGGCCTCACATAATAACATGGGTGAATCTATCTTTGGTCAATGTAGGTACTTTCCTTATTTAGAAGGTATTACTGTGCCCAGCCTAGTAGTCAGCCAGGCTAGCTAAAATGATGTGGTACAGATTGAATACAGACTGTGGTGGAAAATTTTGACTTTGGGAAGCAAGACAACTAAGTTATCTTCTATTTGATGCTTTCCAGATTTTTTTTGTGGCATTGTTGAAGAGATATGAATATTTTGCTGCAGGGGGTGCCAAATTGGGCAATTTCAGGTACTCAGCCACCCATCAAAACTTTGGCTTCATGTGTTCACTCTTGTCCCTTCTCCCTTGTTTCTCAAGTACTCACTCAAATTGACCTGGAGATGGGCATAACTATTGAAATTAGTGGTGGAAACATGTGAATGAGTGTGCGGCAAAATTGGAATATCATGCCATTGGAGGTACCAAAACTGCAGCAACAAAGGGCTAATTGGCCTTTATTTTCATGCTACTATGATTGGTTTCACATCTTAACTACAAGTTCTATCCAGTTCGATGTCTTCCACTGAAATTTCATTCAACAATTACCACTCATGTAATCTCATCATAAACATTAAAGTGTCAAAATGCCATGCAATGAAAGTTGGGAAAATTCATAAAGTGGTGGGAAAATAGAGAGATAGTACTATATTTTGATGTACCAAAAGATCTAGAGCAGTTTGTGGCCCCCTTCCTTGATATAGGTCCAACTTGGTTCCATCAGCTATGAGACTGGATTTGGTATTGCATGCCAAGAACATAAGAGATACATGGAATTAAGAGCAGTATGAAGGGGGGGGACTACATGTATACAAACCCCAAACTAATATCTAGGGCTGCACACCGTACCGTCTGATGGGTACAGCTGTACAATTTACGGTCAGGTGATGGGTATGGTTCAACCATCCACCATCCATCTAGCCTGCTCAGCAGATCCCCAATGGCTATGGGATGGGTATGGAGACAGCCGTAGTATGGTAGATGGAAGTAGACGGCTCGTATATACAGATATTTTCATATTCTAACTGCCATGTTATAGTAGTAGTTATGTACAACTAATTTCAACTACAGCATTGACAATAACACTCATTTGCATGATGGAGCTATAATACAAGTATTGAAAAAATAATTAGATTAATCTCGTGACATTAAATACATCATGGTGGACTAGGAGGGGGGGAAACTAATAAAAAGAAAAACCTCCCTTGACAAGACATGAAGGAGTCTGGACAAGGGAGCACACTGGCCTCCCCATGGTCATCCATGGACCACATTATCCCACTGTTCATCATTATTGGCCCATCACCCTCATCCTGTGGGATTCCTGGTCATTATCCATGTTGTTATCACCACCCAGGCTATTCCATATGCATGAGTAGCATCCCCCATTTGCTATGGAGAGGGCTGTGTTGTCATCATGGGTGCGTCCTTGGGAGTTGGTGGTTGTAATGCCTGTTTTTTGCATCCCATGGCCCTGGGTAACCCCCTCCCCCGTCCCTCTGTGAACAGCCATGGCACTTACAGCGGTGGTGGGTGCTGAGTCATTGTCTAGAGGCGTGGCAGTCAGCGGTGATTGCAGAGTGGGCAGATGGGTGGTGCATACCTCATGGGCCTCCCTCTTCCCACTGTCATCTCTGCTTCCGTTGAGCCCTTATGTCAGGTGTGTCGGGCATTGGTGGACCATCATGGGTGGGCACTGGGGAACAGGTTGTGTCCTAAAAAAAAGCATTTTAATTAGTTAAAAGAATAAGAATAAAATTGTACCTACCAACATGAGCAAAGGCATAAACGTGTGTGACATGGCAGATGGCAATCATGTGGTCACAAAAATAGTGTTTGTTCACAGGTTCCCATCTAATGCCATCTAACACCATTGATGGCCATACTTTGGACAGTATTGGACAGGTAATGTCTGTCCCGTCTACTGTCTGTCTGGCTGGTCAAGCAGAGCCTTGACAGCATGGGTATGGTAACCATACTACGGGACCATCCATTCTGTACTGTATGGTTACAGCGTGCAGCCCTACTAATATCCATGTCACCTCACAATTTGAAGCCAAATGGATACAAAATGGTGGAGAACTGGCATTTGACCAGATTAGGAACTGCAGTTCCCACAGCAAAATCTGGTAATACCTGACTGATCGCTTATCAAAATAGGCCATGCTCATAAAGTAGGGAAATTGAAGGCCCAAGAGTTGGCATGGGTGTAGCCCGGTATGGTCTATTCAACTGTACTACAGAAAATGTACACAAAAAACATCATGGAGATGTAGAGGCAACTGACCAAGTACCTAGTGTGGCCAAATGGAGGATCAGATCCCCTTGCCAAAAGAAGCATTCTTACCAGAGGAATAAGAAAAATAGGAAAATTTGACTTGGCTATTTCTGTTGTACAAAGTAGCAGTGCCTGGTGCACCATAGGAAGTCTGTTGTTTACCTAAGATTTTCATCTATTAGTAGAGACTGTGTATATTGTTATCTGTCAACATCAATTACCCATCAGTCGATGTGATTCAACCTGTAATAGACTTGTTTATGATTTTACATACAACCATAATTTCTGATTTGCACAATGGCCTTGAAACTGAAGCAATGCACTCCACACAACATCTACACTGAAAAACATGCAGAACGAGAATTCCAGGAGTTCATTCAACATTCTGGATTGATCGATTTGCGACTAAGTCCAACTGCTTCCAAATGACAAAAGCTCACACCACCAGAAGTTTGTCGAAACTTCTTAGGTTCTTTCATTATCTCCAATCTTATCTGAGTTTCCCCAATGCCAATGAGAGCAACAATCTGATACAGCCTGGCAGCCCTTCTGATTGTGATCTGGTAGATGTATGAGTACCTGATCACTGTCCTGATGCCTTTGAGGAGCCTGGACCTGCTGCTTCGAATCAGGGCTCTTTCAAGCCAGCCCTGTTGGATCTCAAAGAAGGAGAACCAGATACAGGAATATACATACCTGCCCTCCAGGTCACGATGATGAACATACAAGCTTTGAAGAATGTGACTCTTGAGGAAAGTGGAATGGCTCCTGAGGACATTGATTGACTCAGGACCCTGAACTGGCACATGGTGCTCTGGACATGTTGGATATGCATCTAGTCAAGGCACTGCACCACTTTATTTACTTGACAGATACATCTCACAATCACTACAAAACCATACGAAAGGTCAACATGGCAGCCTACCCTGGTGACAAATTCTTGTCATTTGATCAGGCCAAATGAACTCTCAAGGAAATCTCTGGTGTTGTGCCTATAAAACACGACATGTGTACTTCTAGTTGCTCTGCTTTCACAGGCATGTACTCTGATCTTGATGCATGTCCATACTGCAGTGCTCCTTGTTATGATGAAAATGGAAGGCCTCAATGACAGTTTACAACAATTCTGATTGGTCCAGTACACCTCAAACAGCTGCAAAGATGCACTATCTCAAGAAGAGGCTCACAGAGATCTCGGAATACCTCCAGACACATGATGGCCAAATGGAGTACTATGATGACACAGTGTGCTCGTATGACCTCTTGCAAGCCTGGGCTTCTGGTCAATTCATCAGGAATATCCTAAATGGTAAAATTTGCATCAACAAACCAAATGTTGCAAATGAACCAAAAAAGTAGTTTATTTTGATCACAATAGGTTCATTTGGAATACCATCAGTCCATTTGTATCATTTTTGTATTTTTCTGTAATTAAATGTAACTTGCAAAAATTAACAAAGTATTTGGTATGAATGTCTGTCCATAACAACATCTGCAAACCACTTAGCAAATAGCGATGACAAGTCATCAACCAGTATTTACCCCTTTAGTATTTTCTAGGGACCAGAAAAAATTGTTGCAATCCACCAAGTCTGACGGACCTGTCATTTCAACATCGACTCCTTGTGGTTATGATTCTGCAGAAATCACTGATCCCAGGAAAGACCAGTTAGTATTATAATTGTTTACTTCAAGTGATTTCGGCCCACCCTCAACACATCACATGATGAATGTTGAAATTTGTGATGCATCAACAACCAGACACCCTGCTCCTTCCCTCCCACCTCTACCTCTAAGTACCTCTACCTCTACTACCATCACCACTCCATCAACTCTCACACCTGCTCCTGCACCAGCAAGAGCCACCACTTGCCCCAAACAACCCATTCAGATGCTACATGGGCCCAAACAATGACTGGGTCATTTGGGCAAGTTTTTTTTTCATTCATTTTGTGTATATGAACCACCTAATTATTTTTTAGGTTCTGAATGGTAATGAGTGGCACCAACATGAGATAGGCCATGCCACACCCCCAGCCACACTATTCCCCTCCTCCCCATCAAAACAGGATGTGAGGCTCTCGACAACAGATAGCAGATGGCAGAGAGGTGCCAGGAGACTCATAGAGCAGGATACCCACCAGGTAAGCACCTACCAATCCCCTGCCCATGCCATGTCACTAACAGCTGCCTAACTCCCCAAAGCAGGAAATCACACCAACGCAATGCAAAGATGTCCCGATCCAACAATGCACATGCCCCATGCCTATGAGCCACTGGTTGCAGGGTGGAGGGTGAGTGTGAGCTGCAACACTCCCACACAAGGACTGGCACTAGCTGCAAATGAGCCATTTCGGATGCAATGTGGCCCAAATGACGGCTGACTGTTGGAAAGTTTTTTTTCATTCAGTTCTTACTTTTACAAAATAACTAATGGTTTTCTTTCATTTTTGAAGGCATCACTTTATGACTTGGTGCATCTTTTGTAGAGTCAATAGTTGGTTGTTTATTACTTGATGTCATGTACCTTGCAATATATTCATTCTTACCACCCCAATTGTCCCAATGAATAAGAAATACCATCAATACAAAGCTGAAATATTATACAGGAAAATGTTGGTTTATTTGGTTAATTATGCAAAATTTTATCCTGGACATTGCTGTGCCCATTCATTCTTGAACAGTTGTAACAACTGGTTCATAGTGGTTCATTCATTAAATTATGCTCTTTTGGAAGGGAGTGTGGTCTCCCAACACTCAAGAATACCAAGTGTGAGGAATGTGGTATTGATTAAAGAGTAGCTACCATTCTATTACAAACATTGCATATCTAAGAGTCAACTAGTCATGTGATCATGTATAGGCATGTGATGTGTGCATTGCATTGTAAGAGACACTTCTCTTACACTCTCTCCCATTTCAAAAAATTCCATCTCATCACGTCTTAGCCTCCCAAGCCTCAAGTGCTTCTGTCTCCAACATCTCAGACCTCGGCAGCCACAAATCTGCCTTGGGTCCATATTTTTTCCAATGGATCAGGTACTGCTTCCCTCATCCCCTTGGCCATTTGTCCAAAATCCCTTTGATGAAGTACTCCATCATTCCCTCCAGTGTTACAATAGGCCCTGGCCATTCCATCTTCCTTTTTAGAAACAGTGCATTGTTGTTTTCTACATGTTGTTTCAGGTGTGATATGTGGAATGTAGCATATCACTAGTTGGGGGGAGGTAGTGCCAGTCTGTATGTTGATGATTCTGGGAATGCTTCCAGGATTTCCTATGGACCATTCCAACGCGGCATGAACTTGGCAACTCTACTGCTTTGTTTCTGCATGTACTCTCGCCTGCGGTGTGCTGCTTTCATCATCACCTTTTCTCCCACTGTGAATTCTGGGTCGGCATCCCAGCATGATGGGCCTGAGAAATCTTGGCCACCAAAAGGCAGTCCTTGGTGCCCTCGACTTTGCTGTTTATCCTCTTGACTAGACCCTTTGCCTGCAATGCTTCGACCCCATCCGTCAATGTTTCCCCTGCGCCTGTGGCCACAATCAGTAGCAAGATCTGTGGTGACCATCCAGTTTTCAGAATGAAAGGGGAGACCTGGGTGGATGCATTGATGGTGTTCATTATATCGAATCATACTTTATGTAATGCCTTAGCCCACCCACTCTGGTTTCTCTCTACATGATATCGCAAACACTGAAATACTGTTTTGTTCGACCTTTCAGAGGAACTGTCCATTTCTGGGTGATACACTGTCGACAGCTTGTGTCTGATCCCGGTCATCTTCATGAGGGTGGTCCAAAACTTTGAGATGAACAATTTGTTGTGATCACTGATGATCTCCAATGGGCACCCATTCTCGCAATACCATACATTGAAGAACAACTCCGCGAACTCCTCGGCTGACATGTCTGTTTTACAAGGGGTGACTTAGATATCTGCACCCAACCTGTCTGTTATCCTGACAATTGCACCCAACCTGTCTGTTATCCTGACAATTGCATCAAACCCATTGTCAAGCGGTAGAGATTCTACAAAATCAATCACCACAGAGTCAAACCATTCATTGGGAATAGGCAACGGGTGCAGTGGACCAGATGTTTTGGATGTAGTTGACTTGTTGCATTGGCATGGACCACAACCTGGGATGTACACTGAAAGGAGATCTCTCCTCATATTTGGCTAATAAAATCATTCTTGAGAGCTGTATATGACTTCTCACCCCAAAAATGGCCTAGATGGTCATGTGCCAGTCTGAACAATTGTTTGCATACATCCTTGTACTTCGGAATGATCAGTTGGTCTCCTACAAAGAGCAGCCTGTTCTTGAATGCGAAACCCAACTTTGAGTCTGTCACATTTCGTTTTATGTCCTTTAAAATTCCTGCACACCAACTGTCCTTTTTGTAACCATTCTGTAAGGGGACTAAGGGGGTGCCCTGTGTGTTTTTCCTATTTTTTATGTTTGTCCCATATTTTTCCCCACCTCATTTCCTTCTATTCTTCATTTTCTATGATTTTTCCGGATTTTATTACTAATTTTCCCTTGCTATCATGTTTGTATATGTTGACACTTTTATATTTAGAGGCGGAGTACCCCTTCCGACACATACCCCTTGGTATGATGTCATTCGGCGGCCTTGATCCGCCTATCTCCGCCTTTTTCTATTTTTAGGTTATATTTGATTTTTGTCGTCTTCACATATACTGGGCATCAGCAAGGGGATCCTTAGAGTTTTCTCTTCGGATTTCCCTTTGCTAGGTGCGCCCCCAATGCCTGTATTATGTAGTATAATTTTAACTTCGGATTTCCCTTTGCTAGAGGCTTAGGTTGCCCTTATAGTAGAAAACTCTCCCCTAAGGCCCGAAAATCGCGAACGCGCTGCCCAAAATAGGCAGGTACGGACTGGACAACGCTTCCCAAAGCTCCACAGAGTCCCTACACACCGTTCCAGATACTCTCGCCTTTATTGCACCGCCATTTTCGCCAAACGCGCTCCCTAGCGACATGGATGCATCAGAACGCTTCGACGCGCTTGAAAGCGACGTTTCCGGAATGCGCGCGCAAATCGACTCGCTTAAATCTACGATTGAAAACTTCGTTAGGACTCTCCAGGCTAACCCTACGACTAATAGTTCCCCCTTCACGACTCCAAGCGCACCCAACAACGATGTTTTGCCAAACGCGTCCACTAAGGAACGTGCCCAGATCAAACCGTCCCCCCCCGCCGAATTTAATGGTGCACGTGCGCAGGGACGTGCATTCCTTAATTCCTGTGAGTTATACATTAGTCTCCAGTCGCATCAATTCGTCGATGAGGCTGCAAAAATTTATTGGGCCTTCACATACATGAAATCTGAACACGCCTATCTCTATGTGGACCGTATCCTACGTCAAACTAAAGAACTCGGTTCTCTACCTTTCTCCACTTGGGGTGACTTTCGAGCTGAGTTCGTACGCCACTTCTGCCCCCTCAATGAACGCCACCGAGCAGTGACACGACTTGAGTCATCCACTTACCACCAGGGACGTCGATCCGTGGACGACTATATCGATGAGTTCAAGGATTTGGTGGACATGGCAGGGTATGGGAGTGGGTTACCAGTGGTGGTGAAGTTCCGACGGGGGCTCAACCGAGAAATTCAGGACCAGATTGCACAGATGTTGGAAGGGCGCCCAGCGGACGATGATATCCTTGCTTGGTATGAAGCTGCTTCACTCTGTGACGAGAACCGACTCACAAATGCGGCGTTTAATGCTGCATTCCGTGCTCCAACTACCACTCATACACCCTACACCTTCAATCGAAGCCTCCCCTGCCCTAACCCCATTCCTGCTCGTCAAACTCCCACACCAGCCGTCAATATCCCAGTACCAATGGATGTTGATGCAGCCCGCAGCCGTGCACGTAAGTTGGATCTCTGCTACCGTTGTGGGGAACCTGGACACAGGGCTGGAGCGTGTCCCCATCGTCAGGATATCCGCATGCTCACCCCCGAGGGATGAGACGAACTCCTGCAAGATCTGTTGGCACTTGTAGATGTTGAGGAAGCGAAGGATCAAGTTGCAGAGGAGGTTAAGCTGGAAGTTGTAGAGGAGCAGGATTTTCCTATTCGCAGCGAGTGAATCGTATGCCCTCACTGCCTGTCCATAACCGCTTTGAAGTCTTGTCAGTTGAATCCCTGGAGAATGAATCCATTTCTGTGACTGCTCCCCTCTCTGACCCTTCGAAGTTGGCTAAAGACGTACCTGCTCTCCCCATCTCTCCTTCTACTCCACATCCCAAAATTAAATCATGGGAGCGTAAACTACCACGCAAGTATATTGTGGCATCCACTCCCTCTGCACATTCCTTAAACCTAGCCATCGAACTGCAGACAACCGACACTGGACAGATACTCGGTGTTTCTGCACTCCTGGACTCTGGTGCGACTGGTCTCTTCATCGATTCCCATCTGGTACAACAACATCGTCTAAATACTCGCTCACTCTCACGTCCGATACCTGTATATAACGTGGATGGATCCCCAAATGAAGCTGGTGCCATCCGAGAGGTTGCAGACCTGGTTCTCCATTACAAAGATCATAGTGAGCGTGCCCTTTTTGCTGTCACTCAATTAGGAAAGCAAAAGGCGATTTTGGGATATCCATGGCTTCGAGACCATAACCCAGAGGTCGACTGGCGCACCGGGGAGGTTACCATGAGCCGATGTCCATCCCGCTGTCGGACGTGTTTCACAGAAGCCAGGCAAGAACGTCGTGGACAGAAGGCGGCAATACGACGAACTCAGAAGTGTCGTGCTGGACCCCTGCCTATACCTGAAGTGGAATTGGAAGGGGTTCCTGATCTAATGCTGGACTCGGATGATGATGATGAGGACCCAGAGGAAGTGGAGGAGGGTGATCGGATATTCTACACTGCGATTCGCTCATCGCATGAGGTGTGTGCCACATCGAACATATCCCAACGCCTCGCCGAGGCCTTCCACAAAAACAACGCTGCTAAATCCTCTACTAACTCCTTACTCCCTCATCTCCATGAGTTTGAAGACGTGTTCTCCAAGGAGTCATTCGACTCTCTTCCTGCGCGTAAGCCATGGGATCACGCGATCGAACTCACCCCCGGCGCAACTCCTTCATCCTGCAAGGTCTATCCTCTCTCTCTGGAGGAACAACGGCAGCTTGACCAGTTCATCGACGAGCACCTGGCCTCTGGACGTATTCGACCATCGAAGTCACCCATGGCCTCTCCCTTTTTCTTTGTCAAGAAGAAGGATGGCTCACTTCGACCGGTTCAAGACTACAGAAGACTCAACAACATCACGGTCAAAAATCGCTACCCACTACCCCTCATCTCCAAACTCGTAAACCAGCTCCATGGAGCCCGATACTTCACCAAGCTCGATGTCCGTTGGGGCTATAATAATGTGAGGATAAAGGAGGGAGATGAGTGGAAGGCAGCCTTTCGTACCAACCGTGGTCTTTTTGAACCGCTTGTCATGTTCTTTGGCCTTACTAATAGCCCTGCCACCTTTCAGACCATGATGAATGACATCTTCCATGACCTCATCCTCGAAGGCGTTGTCTGCATCTATCTCGACGACATCCTCATCTTCACTCACACGGTTGAAGAGCACCGTCGCATCACGCGCCTCGTCCTAGAGCGACTTCGACGGTACAAACTCTACCTTCGTCAGGACAAATGCGAGTTCGAAAGGACCAAGATCGAGTACCTCGGCCTGATTATCTCGGAGGGTCAAGTGGAGATGGATCCTATCAAGGTAAATGGGGTCACAGCTTGGCCTACGCCCACGAACAAGAAGGAGGTGCAGTCTTTCCTGGGCTTCATCAATTTTTATCGGTGTTTTATCAAGGATTTCTCACATCATGCACGACCGCTGTTTGACTTGACAGGAAAGGAGGCATGGAGGTGGGATAATGCACAACAGGAGGCGTTTGAAAAGCTTAAGGAGATGGTCACTTCCGCTCCGATCCTTACCTTTGCTGACGATTTGCGTCCTTTTCGTGTAGAAGCCGACAGTTCTGACTTTGCGACGGGCGCTGTGTTGTCTCAGCAGTCTCCAGAGGACCAGAAGTGGCATCCTGTTGCGTTCTACTCCAAAAGCCTTAGTGCTGTAGAGAGAAACTACGAGATCCATGACAAGGAGATGTTGGCGATAATGCGTGCGCTTGAGGAGTGGCGACACTTCCTCGAGGGTGCCCAACACAAGGTGGAAATTTGGACGGATCACAAGAACCTCGAGTACTTCATGACGGCCAAGAAATTGAACCGTCGTCAAGCTCGTTGGTCCCTGTATCTATCTAGATTCGACTTCTCCTTGCACCACCGTCCGGGTCGCAGCATGGGGAAGACCGATGCCCTATCCCGACGTGCAGACCATGGGGATGGCAGCGGTGACAACCAAAACATTGTGCTGTTGCAGCCAGACCTGTTCACCATTCGGGCACTGGAAGGCATCGTACCCCAGGGCGAGGAGCGGGACATTCTACGTGACATTCGTCGCGCAAACCGTAGCGGTTTACATGAGGATGTTGTCGCCCGAGCTGTTAAAGAACTGAGGAAGGGATCGACCCTTTCCTTACGTGCGGCAGAGTGGGCTGAAAAGGAGGACTTGTTGTATTTCAGGGATCGCATCTATGTTCCCAATGACCCAGACCTTCGCCGGCGCATCATATCCCAACACCATGACTCACAGATTGCTGGCCACCCCGGACGCTGGAAGACCTTGGAGCTCACCTCACGGAACTATTGGTGGCCACAAATGTCACGGCTCATTGGTCAGTATTGTCGCACTTGTGACCTTTGCTTACGCACCAAGGTCCCTCGTCGCAAGCCTATTGGTGAGCTACACCCTCTTCCTGTTCCAGAGAGTCGTTGGGATGTTGTCAGCGTCGACTTTGTGGTGGAATTGCCAGAGTCAAACGGGTTTGATGCGGTGATGTGCACAGTTGACTCAGTGGGAAAACGCGCTCACTTCATTCCCACTCACACCACTGTCAGTGCCCTAGGTGCCGCTCGACTCTACCTCCACCACGTGTGGAAGTTACATGGACTTCCTGGTGCCTTCCTCTCGGATCGTGGCCCTCAGTTCATGGCAGAGTTTACTCGTGAGCTGTACCGACTCCTGGGGATCAAACTCCTTGCTTCAACTGCTTATCACCCACAAACTGATGGCCAGACGGAGCGAGTCAACCAGGAACTGGAGCAGTACATCCGCCTCTTTGTCAATGAACGCCAGGACGATTGGGATGATCTCCTTCCTTTGGCCGAGTTCGGATACAACAACCATGTCCATGCTTCCACTCAACAGACCCCTTTCCTCTTAGACACTGGACGACATCCACGCATGGGATTTGAACCTCGCCAAACTCCCTCACACATCGAGACAGTGAATGAGTTCACAGAACGCATGAGGGATAGCTTGGAGGAGGCAAGGGCAGCCTTAGCAAAGGCGAAGGACGACATGGCGCGATTTTACAACCAGTGCCACTCCCCAACCCCTCAGTACAAGGTTGGTGATCGAGTTTATCTTGACTCCAGTGACATCTCCACTACACGTCCATCCAAGAAACTCGCTCATCGCTTCTTGGGACCTTTCCCCATTGTCAAGTGCGTTGGAACACATGCCTATCGTCTACGCCTCCCAGCCTCCATGTCCAGACTCCATCCCGTCTTCCATGTCGTCAAATTGCTTCCAGCTCCCCCAGATCCGTTCCCGGGACGCCATTCACACCCACCACCACCACCTACAGTGATCGAGGGAGAACCCCAATATGAAGTCGAGTCAATCTTGGACAGCCGTTTGCGTCGAGGAAAACTCCAGTATTTGGTACATTGGAAGGGTTATGGGTATGAGGAGAACTCATGGGTCGAAGAGTCTGACATAAATGCCCCTCGGTTAATCAAGGAATTCCACTGACGGCACACTGCTGCACCGCGTCGCATTCAAGTCACGGACTTTGGTCGTATACGATTTCGAATGCATCGGGGCGATGCATCTTAGAGAGGGGGTGATGTAAGGGGACTAAGGGGGTGCCCTGTGTGTTTTTCCTATTTTTTATGTTTGTCCCATATTTTTCCCCACCTCATTTCCTTCTATTCTTCATTTTCTATGATTTTTCCGGATTTTATTACTAATTTTCCCTTGCTATCATGTTTGTATATGTTGACACTTTTATATTTAGAGGCGGAGTACCCCTTCCGACACATACCCCTTGGTATGATGTCATTCGGCAGCCTTGATCCGCCTATCTCCGCCTTTTTCTATTTTTAGGTTATATTTGATTTTTGTCGTCTTCACATATACTGGGCATCAGCAAGGGGATCCTTAGAGTTTTCTCTTCGGATTTCCCTTTGCTAGGTGCGCCCCCAATGCCTGTATTATGTAGTATAATTTTAACTTCGGATTTCCCTTTGCTAGAGGCTTAGGTTGCCCTTATACATTCCTTATCCATTTGAATAGTTTTGGGTTGGATTCAATCTTGAAAATAGCGCTGACATGCACTGCCAGTTGAGGTGGATCCAGTAGCCTTGACAGGGCATCTGCCACTGTATTGTCTTCTCCCTTGATGTACATTATGGTGTACTCATACTGTGACAGATATTCCATCCACCTAACTTGCCTTAGGGATAGATCTTGTTGACCATCGAAATTCACAATCGTCTTGTGATCTGTGTAAATGTTGATGTGAGTTCCCAACAAGTCCACTCTCCATTTTGCTAATGCTTGCATGATGCTCAGCATTTCCTGCTCATGGACTGGGTAGTGTAATTTGGCACCCCTCAGTTGCCTGCTCTTGAATGTCACTGGCCTCACATTCTCCCAGTCTTCTCCGAAAGAGAGTACTGCACCCGTTCGTCTTTTACTCACTTCGCAAGTTACAAAAATTTTGTTCTTGCCAGGATTATGGTGGTCTATTGTTGTTAAGCAATCTCGACCTAGTATGAGACCCTTGATGGCCTTGAATGTACACTCATGATTGCCCATCCATGGAGGGGAAAAGGTATTGCACTCTTTCTTTGTCAGTGGTGTGAGGATCACAGTGTGTTCTGCCAGTGCCAGTAAGAACACACTGATGTACCTCACAAGGCCCAGGTATTGCCGCACATGTTTTGCAGACCGCAGTGCTTGCCAATTCAAGACTCATTTAACTTTTTCACTGTCTGCTTTGATTCTGCTTGCAGAGATGTGGTGGCCCAAGAAATTGATATCTGTCATGAATAATGATGATTTCTTTGTGGAACAGAATAGCTGTGCTTTGCACAGAGCTTCGAGGACTGCTGTAATGTTTGCTTTATGCTCCTCCAAGGTAGATGACCAAATGACAATGTTGTCCAGGTATACATGGCAAATTCTTCCAATTAGATATGATAATGCTAATGTTACCCGGTGCTGATGTGTTGCAGGAGAATTTCTCAACCCCATGGGCATGATGACCCATTCCCATAAGCCGAATGGTGTTAGCATTGCCATATACTTGACGTGATCTGGGTGAACCAAGGTCTGGAAAAATGAGTTTGTCATGTCAATTTTCCCCCATATTTTTCCCTTCACACACTCAGCTAAGATGTCATTGATCCTCAGGAGTGGGTAATTGTCTGGGACCATTATCTTATTTAGTTTTTGGTAGTCATTGACCCACCTGGGAAGCACAGTACTATCTGCTTTAGGAATGATAAATGATGGTGAAGTGTATTGGGAGGATGACAGCTGTATCCACCCTGCTCTAGAATGCTGTTCTATTAATGTCTTCCAACCATCTCTGTACTTCCTTGGGCAAGAGTAAGTGTGTCCTACTGAGATTGGTGCCCCAGGTTTAACCTCATTGTGATGGTACACATTGGTAGGTAAATCTTTTGCATGCGGGATGTCTGCAGGAAACTGGTCCATGAACTGTTCTTTGTAAATGGAATCTAATTTTTTTAAGATGGCCAATGTTTCTTAACCACCATGATTACACATGGGGTCTTTGTTGTATGTGCATTGAGATTGAAATGTGCTGGGTTTTCCACAAAGATACAGTGCAGTTCTTTGTGTACAAGCTTCCGGTCCTCTCACGCTTGTGAGAGACCCTTTGTTATCACTCTAGCCATCGCTCTCCTCTGATCCTGTGCTGATACTTTTTACGTTCTACTTTGGGTGGGTTCAAAAGGTCATATAGGGAATCTTTTGCAACTGCCGTTCTCAGCTCTGTGTCAATGACAATCTTGTTTCATTCCAGGAAATCAAGGCTGAGAATGATCCCCATGTGAAGGTTTAGGCAAATGATTGCATTAATTACTCTTGATTTCCATAATGCATCTGGCGATTGCGAGGTACTTTACAGTATTCTGATAATGTAGTGTCCAAATTTCTCTGTCCATTCACAAAGGCACCAGTAACTTGAAAGGGCTTGAATAGTTTGCATTGTGTGAGCCCCAAGATCTCTACCATCTCAGATGAAATCAGCACTGGGGGAGAACCATGGTCAATAAGGGCTCAAATTGGTGTGGGTGTGCATGTTAAGGGGGCATCAATACAGCAGTCCCACCACAAGTGTGATGGTAAGGAGAAAGGTTCTGTCACATACTCTGAAGCTTCACCCTTGAACATTTTGAATTGCTCCTCATCATCGGTCTCAAACATGCCCACCACTACCATAGCTGCATTGGCCTTGAGCACCTCGTATGGCATGGCATGGGCATGGGTACAGGTATGGGATTGCCATACCCGGGCAACACCGTACCCTTTTCCACGGTGTTACGGGTATGTGTGGGTATGCCGGTACCTGGATTTTGGTCAGGTGAGTAATCATCTGACCTTGTTAAATACTCACGACATGTCTATTTCTAAACTATATGATGATTCAACCACCACCATAGCATGGCCCAAACAACGCAAATCATCATTTGGGCCTATAGTAAGTTTTTTTGTGTTTCATTTCTTGTTTTTTGTAAACTAATTGATTATGTTTCTTCTTTTTCAGGTTCTAAACTACTGATAATGATGGATGACAACAGCTAACGACACACACCCAACAGTGCCACATCACCCAGGCCCAAATGACATGATTGCATTGTTTGGGCCCATGGTAAGTTTTTTTTTTTGTTTGTTTCTTTTTTTGTAAACTAACTATTTTGTTTCTTTCATTTCCTAGGTTGGAATTCCCTTGGAATGAGGAGCTCACACGGAATGACCCCATGCCAATGCCGCCATGTCACGATGGCACACCACCCACCCCAGCCTCACGAGCAACTGCTCATGGGGCGGATAGTGGGTGGAATGACGACGATGACCAGGAGGAGGACCTGAGGACCCAACTGCTGCCACGAGCAACTGCTCATGGGGTGGAATCGGGGATCAACGACTACAGGCAGCACCCCCTTCCTCTCTCACTGCAAATGCGAGCAGGGGGGTTACTCATTCTGTTCTCGGCAACTACAGGCACCACCCCCCTCCCTCGCTCCAAACGCGAGAGGGGGGGTTTTTTGTTTTGTTTTCATTGACTACAGGCACCACCACCTTCTCCCTCACTCGAAATGCAGAGGGGGGGGTTTTCTATATTAATTTAATGTAATTTATTTATTAGAATAGGTCCACCACCCCCTCCCTCGCTCCAAACATGAGCGAGGGGGTTTCTATTAACTTAGTTTACTATTAAAATATGTATTCTTCTCAAAACCCACAAATAACCATGGGTAACCCATGCCGTGCCCTAGCGCCTCGCTAATCGTGATGTTTTTGCAAGCTCCCAGAGTTGGTCTCCCTTTGTTTCTAAGGGGGCAGCTGCCTGAGAAATGTCTTGCATAGAATAACCTGCAACTAGTGTTGCCTTGACTGACTTGGAGCATTTTTGTATTTTTGAAATAACTTGACACAATGCACTCAACACTAAGCAGGCTGAGTGCATTGTGTCAAGTTATTTCAAAAATACAAAAATGCCCCAAGTTGGTTAAGGCAACAAACACTACCTGCAATGGAAGCAGCTGCGATGAGCCTTAAAAAGATCATGCTCAGCCTGAGTCAGCTTAGCTGTGAATGCCTGAATGGTATTAGTCATGTTTGTGAGGACTGCAGGAGTGCTCCCTCCTGCCACTGTCATGGTGCTGTTGATGTGTGTGGACTTTGCATTTGCTTGACCTGCTGCTTGAGCAATCTTGAGCCATTCATACTTACATTGTCCTTGATCTCGAGTCCAAACCCTCTGCCCACAACATGCACTACTTCATTCAACTTCTTGACTGGCACATTAAGAGTCTGCAGGTCTCGGAGCATCTCCTGGCACTTGTCCTGTACTACACCCTTGTAGCACTGATCTGGTATAGCTCTTGCATTTTTGAGTGCCTTTGTCACAGCATGCACTTTTTGCTGTGGTATGCAACTGGCCTTTGCACGCGCCGCATTATAAATATGCACTTTCTCAGCTCAAAGAAGATCTCAGGTGGTCTTGGCACGAAGTGCTTCTCACGCTTTGTTCCGATATTTCCATGTGTTATCATCAGTGTGAGCTCGCTGCTTGGCCAGCTCCTTCTGTATGGCAGAAGTCAGTAAGGAACATGGGTCCTGATTTTTGTGGTCCTACACACTAATCTTCCATAGGTGTACTAGACTGCCAGTGTGTGCCCGCTGCTGCCAGGAGCATCTAGGCATCCCCAGCAGGAGCAAGCACAACAGAGACGAAGGAAAAAAATTTGCGCTACTCATTTAAGCTAAGTGTTGATCACATTTATTTCCTTTTTAGGAAGGATATACACCATGAATGACTGTATCATGTAGATTGGCTTCCACACAACTGTTTCTCCTGAAATAAAGTTGGAGAACACTATTTCATAGACTTCTAATCAATTTCTTGGTTGCAGATTTTTTTTTAAATTTCTCAATGTTGAGATCTTGTGGTTGAGAAAGCTGTATTAGAAGAATGAGACCATTTAAAAAAATTCCACTACCAAGACTTTTTCATTTTCGTCAATAGGAACAATTTTTCTCACATAAAGCCTATCTAATTCTTCTGTGGAATACGATCTACATGTGTACCGTTTTTCACTGCATGTGTCGGAGTTTAAATTAGCGGGGCATTGCGAGGCCCCAAATGAAATTCGCCCGTTTTGGAATAGCACGTGACATTGGCGTTTATGTAACTATGTAGCTGTCACTTGTTTGCTGAGTAATTTAAGGTTTATGATTAATAATTTGAGCCACGTGACGATTAGGTATTGTAGGCGATTAATATATTGGACAATGATTTCTTCGTGATCTTTCTGGGCGATGTAAGCAAAATGTAAGCACATCAAATAATCGATATTGGCTTCGATAATCCTATCGCGATTCAATTCTGCGATTGTCCGTGCCCCAAAAATCGAGGACATAAATCGCCTTACTTTGACCGCTACTAATTTTGCCGACCAATCAACGTACAGCGAAATTAGTAACACTAATGTTTGTCGAGCGAGCGCGCATGGTTCCGGCAAATATCGCTTACGCTGTGATGGAGCAGCCTTTAACACTATTTCCACAGACGCGTAAAATCTATTGCTTTCAATACTAGATATGACTTGTTGTCGGAGCAAGGAGATGGGACCGTTGGAATGAATGTAGGTAATCTGAGAGTAGCGGATACGTCTACTATGCAAGTCCTGTCGAAACTCCGTATCACGTCCTAAGGGCCACTGATCTCACCGAGTTCCGGTTCTGATTTGCTTCCGGCACAAGCTGTGTGAGATTTCCCATGGAATATATCCTTCTGCTTGCTATTGTCCTATACAAAGCGATACATGATGCATGATGGTTGCCGAAAAAAGAATACGATGTTATCATCCATTGAGTGGGAAATGGTTTGGTGGTGCGGTCGCAGCCTCGAACGTCACTCGCGGAGTAATTGGGGAGCCAGGATGATCCCCACTGGGCACTTCGGCGTACTCAGGACCATGCGGTGGAAGCGATGAAGGGCTTTCTGAGTAAGATGGTGGCTTCGGTATGTATGGAGGGGCTGGATCTCGTAGAGAAGGACGTCGAAGAGCAAAAGGATTTCGCTCCAGCTCCTCAAGTTCCCTCTGCAGATGGTATCTATTCACCACTCCACTTATCCGGTCCGGGGGAGGGGTCTTGTGGTAATTGTAAAGACAGCGCGTGAGGCCGAGGACGAGGACGAACCCAATTACGGCACCAAAGACTTCAAAAAATATGGAAGCTGGGTTATTACTTGCAGGCCGGTTTGTGGCAGGACCAGGGCCCCGCCACGACGTGGGAATGGGAGGGGCTGGAGTGAATGTCAGTCGCGTAGGGAATGTAAAATGGGATGGTGAATGGTGGATAGTTGGAACATAATGACTGCGGGTTATGCTTCGAACTGTGGACTGGGTAGCGGTGATGGAAACGTTAGTCGACGAGGTCGGGGCAGCGAATGTTCTAGTTGAGATAATTAGAGCTCGAGTTAAAGATATAAAACCATAGGAAACTTCTTACTGCATGACAAGTAGCATTAATAAAAGGATACACATTCTGTGGCAGAACCAAGAGGTTGGATCAAATCAATGACCCATGGTAGGTGTGGTGGTAGTCCCTGCAACATTGACGGTTTTCCCTGGATTATAAATAGAATGAAGAAAAATGGAGACGCGCTCCCGTGCAGATGATAAAATCTGCTTATGTAATTGCAACCGGTCAAACTCCCGGCCCGGCGCTTACTTTTGTTACAAACTTGTTACATACCGTATTTAAAACTGGCATAGCCTACCCCGAGCAAACTACGTATACCATCCTTTCATCCCAGCATGCATTTGAGGAATCCTTCGCAGCCTTTCTCCCCCTCTGACCACTCTGACCTTCAGTCAGATGCTGCTTTACTCGATATGCTCACTGGTCCAGCAGTGCCAACCCTTAAGACTTTTGAACGTCGAGATGCGGCCCTTGACCCTCTCTTGATTGCTGCCGCAGCAGCCTCCGGTCCGAATGTCACTCGAAATCATTACCACCACGACTTCTTTCCAGGTGTTGTACTTCCTCAATTCGAAGGCTCTTGGGACTGGACAAAATGGATTGGCGAGGACTCTTCCACAAAATCTGAGCGTAGGCGGCTCACATACGTCAGCAGACAAGCTCCTCGTAAACAACGCCTGCAAAGTCTTCCCGCTTCCGATGGAGGCAAGGAGAACAATCCCATAGAGCGTGAGACGGACCCCCTCAAATTAGTAGATAATCTCCCACTCGCTACCAAAAAGCGGAGACCATCTTTAATCTCTCCGTCGACTCTTTCCAGTGTGGAGGTAAAGTCTCGGTCCAAACCATCACTGTCTTCCGAACCCGTCGTACCTCCGAGGACTACGTCCGGATCTGTTGAAGTAAAATGTATGGCCCGCACACGCATACCTACTCCCCATGGCCCCGTTTTCTTACACCTATACCACAATAATCGCGATAGTAAGGAACATCTCGCCATCGTTATAGATCCAGCACAGCTGTCCGAGAAGTCCGGATCAGCACCTCCTCTCCGATCGCGCTCTCTAGATGCGGTATGGGACGACAACGAGACTGAGATGGATCGTATCACCCGTGGGGCTTACGTTGGACGATTGTTACCAACGTCTCAAAGAGCATCCGATCCATCATCTCATCTCCCGTCTTGGGTGAATGTCATGAGAAATATTCCTCCCCCGCTCATTCGGATCCACTCCGAGTGTTTTACCGGAGAAACCGTGGGTAGCATGCGTTGTGATTGCGGGGAGCAATTAGACGAGGCAATCAGACTTATATCTCAACCTATCACCCTTCCCCCGACATCACCTCTAGACAAACCTACCACAATTCCTGGCCGAGGCGCTGTAATATACCTTCGGCAGGAAGGTCGTGGGATCGGCCTTCTGTCAAAGATCCGAGCTTACAACCTGCAGGACCTAGGTCATGATACTGTAACGGCCAACCTCATGCTAGGACATCAGGCAGACGAACGTGGTTACGAGATTGCCGTTGCCATCCTGCGTGATCTGGGCATGGGAAACGACACGGAGAAGGGATTAGGAGAAGGTGTGCGTGTTCTCACCAATAACCCCGATAAAGTAGAGGCACTGCAGAGCGACGGCTTGACCGTTGTGGAGCGCGTTCCGATGATTCCGAGGAGCTGGCAGATGAGACACCAGCTAGCACCAACAAAGGTGCCAGCGGAACCTATCTCCGTTGTTATTCGACGGGATGAAGATGAGAATGAGAGGATAGCTGGTGCGACATTGATCGGTGGGAATGCAGTTTACGGCGACGATCTTGATAAATATCTGCGGACTAAGGTTTTGAAGATGGGTCATATGTTGCCGTTGTGGATGGACGGATTGGACGCCTGATACGGTTACCCGGGAGGGGCTGAGGGTGCAGACGAGCGTAGGGGTGTAGACGAGCGTGGTTATACTTATTATCCATATAGATAACTTATCTTACGATGTATGCTACTTTTATATGTAGGAAGTGGACAGAGTTAACGCTGTCGCCATTTGGCATCTGTGCATCGATCGTGTGATTATTGATTGCGGCCAGTGCTCGGACCTGATGAAAGTACTTCAACATCAGTTTGCAATGAACATTCAATGATCTCGTCAACCTGAAGACTTACCATTGTGACAACTCCGATGTCAAGAAGTTTGAATGCCCTTTCCATGCTAGCCACCGAAGAGTTTCAGCCAAGAACGTGCCGACTTCAAACTATGCCTCCTACACTTAACACGCACTGTCTAGGCAGCAAGGGCCGTTGCCATGTTGTAGAGTCCTCACCCTTTTTTCCCCTTTTCCACTTATACAAAATCGCAACACGTCCAGTGGTCGACAGTCGCGTCGTTCTCGTCGAGTGTTGCTTTGTGCTTATAAACAGGCCCAACTCGTTTTGCGTGTCAGCGTTTTTAAGAGACCGTTATCGGGTTGGACGCGACGCCAAGGATTTCATGTCTCACTGGGCAGTGCATCTTGCGTCTTTACGATCTTCCCGTACGCCAAGCCAAAGTCTAAGCCAGGCTTATCCGTGGTGTCTCTATGAAGATACGGCGTCCTCGCTCCTTCCTCTAGTCCAATACCGTTTCTGACACCCTCACTATAATGAAGCCAGCAGCGGGACAACGGCGGTTGAAGTGGATCGTGTGTGCTCATAGCATGTGTTAGAAACCCAGGACTCATTCTGCACAGGTCAACGGCTCTCTCATTGCTCTTGCTGTCCTTATAGCAATCAGTGTTGCTCTCGGTGTGGTGCTGCCTCAGAAACAGAAACACAAGGCTTCGGATTCCACACCTGATCCTAGTGTATTTGCTAAAGATCCAAGGTTGCATAAGTCGTTCTATGGCATGGCCTATACCCCCAAAGGTTCCCAAATGCCTGCCTGTGGAAGCTCTTTGGGTCTGTGTATCTTGCTTAGCAACTTCATCATTTTCTTACTCAAAACATAGAGAGTGTTGTCAAAGATATTCAGGTGCCACCTTCTCCGTTCAACTATGCCGGTCAAATTCATTCTGTCTAGATTATGTCGCAGTTGACGAATCGCGTGCGCCTTTATGGCGCTGACTGCAACCAGTCCGCCCTTGTCGTAGGTTTCTCTCTGTGTAGATTTCTGCGCAACTCTAGTCATGCTATTTTTCATCAGCTTGAGGCCATCAAACAGACGAAAGTTGACATGAAAGCTTTCCTGGGAAACTATGTCCTCCCTTTAGACAACGAAGCGTACAAACGACAACGTGACGTTATCGGGAAGGCTATCCAAACATATGGACCCGATCACATTGCTGGAATCACCGTTGGGAACGAGTTTATGCTCAAGTAATGACCTGTAGGATTTGAGAAACGCAGACTAATCTCTTCGCAGCTATCTTCTTCAGCACAACCAGCAAGACCCTAATGGCATAGTTGGAATGGAGGGTATGCCATTCCGGTTTCCCGTTGGTGCTAGCTGATGCTATTGTCGTAGGCGCCTCCATCCTTAAGGCTTATATTCAGGACACGCGGAATATGCTCACTGACATGGGTGTCAATATACCAGTAGGTAACTCGGACGCAGGTAGTTTCTTTAGCAGAGAAATTCTCAGCTCAGTTGATTATGGTGTAAGTCTTTATATGAGTTGTTCTCTTCACGGCAATGATGGTTTGGTCTTAGCTGTCCAACGTACATGCATGGTTTGCGAACACATCTGCCGAGGGTGCCTCTGATTGGGTAATAAATTTCTTCGAGGACACGAATGTTCGGCCAGCGTCACTTTTGCCCAACAAGGTTCGGTTGTTTTTCTTGGTTCCACGACCGCCATAATTTAAGCTCTGCGTAACAGCCCAAGATGTACATTGCGGAAACAGGCTGGCCAACCGTGCGCTGACTTCGTCGAGTTATTCCGATAGCGCTTCATTGACCCTTGTGTTTACAGGCATCGTCCGACGCTGGAAATGCCAACAATGGCGTCTCCGTCGCTTCGGAAGCCAACCTTCAAGTGTTCTTGGACAAATTCATTTGTCAAGCAAATGCGAGAGGCATCCCTTATTTCTTTTTTGAGGTAATTCAGAAAATTCTGCTGTATAGGTGATTCTGATCATCATCTATAGTTCTTTGATGAGAAATGGAAGGTGTGTATAGTGAAGAAGTGTATATTTGCCACGCTGATGACTTTATCTATCTAGGACATTCAATACAGCGGTGTCGAGGTACGATTTTCACTGGATTATTACAAGCTCTTCTAATGTTTAACCTTCAGGGATGGTGGGGACTCTTTCGCGAAGAGTAAGTTGTCTGTTGAGCGATAGTATGATGTTGATGCTCATTGCAGTGCAGTCAGACTCTTAAAGGTGTCAGAATACCTGACTGTCCTGTGCCTTAAATTCAGCATGAGGTCGGTGGTTACTGGTAGATTTGACTGTAGTATTTGGGACAATGTATTACGTAATACTTCAAACTCATTCCGAAAACTCACCCAACGCCGAATTCATGTTCGATCCTTTGAGCTCAACTGCAGCCTTTGGTGGAAGCGACCCAATTCCACCTTGGCCAACTACTCCTCATCCTCCCAATTCTCCCTTACCTAACCTTAGGCAAGCTTCCCCTGCTCCTCCAACCCCTGACAAGGGTCCATCGCCAGGACTCTATGGAAAAGAGCCCCAGATTTACGGTCAACCTGAAGCTGGACTTATCTCTCCACGAGATACTGTTGGATCCAATGGCACTTCTTTTGAGAGGACAGAGCCGTATCTCAGAGTGAGAATTACTGGCTTGGATAGAAATCGGAGAGATATACTGGTCAAGCTCGACGCACAAGTGAGTTTCGCTGTATTCTTCCTTTGCCTCGCATATCACACTAACCGCACACTAGACCAATCTCTCTAATTTTACAGGTACAACCTATCGCAACGTGTCGCGCTCTTACCTCGAGTTCCAGCAGTTTTATGAGTCTATCATTCATAGCAATCCTCAAACTATGATACCAGCGTTGCCCTTAGCACAGTCCTCTGCTCCAACAGATGAGGAGGATGATCGTCTGGTCAAAATCATGTTGCAACGATGGATTACGAGGGTATGCGAGGACCCAATTCTGCTCCACGATGAGGATGTTCGCTCGTTCATTGAAAATGACTTTGGATACCAACCCACACCCCGACCTCGCCGAAAAGCGACAGGAGGATTCAGTCTTATTCGTCGAGGGGTGCCTGATGAGGATGAAGAACTTCAACGAGCTCGATTTGAGCTGACGAAGTTGGAGACTCAGTTCTTTGATACCGCCAAGGCGGTTGACAAACTTGCTGTGGCTCGCAAAAGTATGTGTCAATGCATTCTTTCCCCTCTCCTTTTTTGTTCAACATGTACATCACAGCACTCGCTGGGGTACATATTGAGATGGGCAATAAGCTTATCAATGTTGCCACGACTGAAGCACATCCTCCACTGGGGAACACATTCCGCAAGATTGGACGAGTTTGGCATAGCATTGCTGACCTTGGACATGCGCAAGCCATCAGTGAATGCGTTGTGGTGGGAGACTCCTTGGGCTATCAAGGAATGAATGCAAGATCTGCGAAGGAAACTTTGTTAATGCGCACTGGAGTTCTTGAGGAATACCAGGCAGCGGTGAAGACGACGATATCAAAACGTCGGCATATAGAACGCCTGAAGGCGAGTTCGAACATCAGGCCAGATCGCGTAGATGAAGCTCTTGAGGAGATGGAAGAGGTTAGTAGATGTCCAGTTAGACACTATGCAGCAATCTGACAAAAATGTTACAGGCCAACAAATATGAGCAAGTCCTCGCCAAGCGGGCGGACGGAATCTCCCAGAATCTCCACCGTGCTCTTCAAACTCATAACCGTTATGCCAACGACGACATAACAACTGCATTGATCGAACACGCTCGCTCGTCCATCATGTATGAACGTCAGCTTCTTCGAGAGTTGGAGGCCCTTCGAGTCGATGTGAGTAATGCTGCAAAGAAAGTTGAACCGGCTGCCAATGGGGCTCCTAAACCAACTATTGTTCCACCCTTGGAGGATTTCAATGAGCATCCTCATCATTTGCCTCGTCCGACGACTGCTCCTGTTTCGAACGGCTTCCAGCCACAATCTCCGCACCTGCAAACCCCTCCACATACGTCCCAACCAGGTTCTTCAACCCAACAGCCACCTCAGTCGTACTCTGCTCAAGGTCCGCTGAGCTTCTCCCAGCCCTCTGCACGAAGCCATGAGCCATTGTCTGCGTCATCCACTCACTCATCCTTATCTTCCCCCACTGGTACTTTTTCACCTTCACCATCACCTAGACCTGAGATGCTTGCTGAAAGCCCAGGTGCGGGTCCTTCTTCCGCTCTGGGCCAGAATACCCGTACACAATCCCCAGTGAATGGGCCTCCACTCGGCGGCCGCTTTGTTGATGGCACGAAATCTATGTTCATCAAGCCTACCCAACCTTCACATCCTGCACCAATACCCACCTCTTCATCTTCTTCGTCCTTCAATGCTAGTCCTCAATATCACCCGCGAGTGAGTAGCCCGCTCCATAGTGATCCTCTCAGCCGGCCAGCTGCAGACTCACCTAACGACGCGCCCAAGTGGACAATGAATGGGCAGACGACGCTAGGAAATAGGGTTGACCCGCTAGGCCACATCAAGCCGAGTCAGATGTCGAGCTCGATGCGCATACAACCCGCGCGGCCTAGATTGGACGCGAGGGAGGCTGCGAGCAAACTGGCGAATATGTTTTAGGTGCCCTTTCGGCACTTGTCGCTTTCCTGTTGTTGTTAAATTTTTATACAGTTCGGAATTCGTATCCGCTAGCTATGATTAGCCATGAGCTCACAAAATGTTGCATGTGATGTTCATCTATATTGAGTTTTACACGTTATGCACACGCACAGTGGTTTTTTTTCGGCGTGGAGACGTTAATTGCTTGTACAATAGCGGTTTATTAGTGCAACGATTGTTGCACGGCAGATTTTTTCAAACAAATACATGCGGCATAACTTAATGTGAACATCTTCCGTTTCTCAAGTTTGAAGTGGAACACCTACAACCTTGATAGTGATGCTGGAAAGATTTTGGCAGCCCATCATATAATGAATGATGATCGATAGGCCTCAAAATAAAGCACTAACAGGTTTTGCAAGACAGAGGGTGTCTGTGTTGCCATGAATGAGCGTGGCCCGTGGTTGGATGCCAAAAAGCTCACTTTCTTCCTGTCCACCCGCCGTGACGTCCTTATGAGTATTCTTAGCACAAATATAGTAGCTGACTTCGGGTAAGCCTCAATGTGCATGTCGATGACAGAACTATAAGCAACAACCCCATAATTGCGTAGAATATGACATCCGAGATTCAATTTTTCTTTTGTCTCCGGTCAGCTGCAGAGCTCGATCAGAGGCTCACGGAAGCCATTGCCACAACGCCAGGTTGTTTGTGCCAAGTGCACAGAACCATTATGTGGGCTCCCGGCATATAAACGGTGTACCTTCGCACCAAGCGATCAGATCTTCTAGTGTTGTTGTGACCTTTTCAACTCTCGAGTTCGTCCGTCGGATATGAGAAGGCCAGACGTGAGGCTTTTCGTATCGGGACCACGACTAGGAAGCATAATTCGGTGATTTTGCACTGCTGTTAGCAGTCACCTGATTCGAACCGTGGTCTTACGACTGAAGACTGTATCAAATGGCGGAAGAATCCCTTACAGCCCCGCCGCCTTCAAATACTTCTTCCCAGCAACCAAAGCCTGCTGAACTCCAGCCACCTGCGCCAACGACCGAAAGAACAGAGTTGTTAGCTCGTGCCCGCATATTTCTTAATTCGTCTCAAATCATAGACCAGGATGCGACCGCCAAGCGGAAATTTCTTTTTGAGAAAGGCCTGAGTGAACTAGAGATCGAACGTCTTCTACGAGAGCCGGTATCCATGAGCTATTTTGTATGAAGCATACGTTGCTAATTGAACTGGCCAGCCTCTACAAAGGCCTGCTGTTCCTCCACGAACATACCCTCAGCCGCCACCTTCAAATCTTCCGACCCTTCTGTTAGGCCTCGTACGTCTATTTACATGGATAGTAGGGGGTTCTGCCATTCTTGTAGCCATTTACTACGTGCGTGAAGTCATTCCTTTATTCAACTGCAATATTCTGACTGATGCTGGGTTACAGCGTTTTCTTCTACCTCGTATCGCCCTAACCTTCCATGCTCGACACTCCATCAAAACACACCATCTCACACTCATGCGTAGGCTTACAACATCTCTTGCTTACCTGAAAGAGTCTCAATCTGAATCACACGCCGTCCTTCCACGCCCGCAACCGTACAAGGAACCAGTCAACTTTGCAGGGTGTCATTCTGTAGCTGAGGTTTTAGGGAAACTCGGGGAGAAGGATCCCTTAATGCAGGATATCCCCACAGTCTCGCTTATTCGTTGTGGAATTCAGGATCATGGAAAGGGAAAAGAAGGAGAGTCTGCAAAACCAACAACGGAGGAATTGTTCCGGTTTTTAGAGGCTCAAGTGCCGTGGTTGGTTTCGGAGGAGGGGTTAAAATACGAGGTAAGCATCAGCATCTTCTGTGCTCATGTTTTGTGCTGAGCTCCAGGCGCTGGACGCAGAAAAAGCTATGGGAAACTCTCTCCACCTGCCCACTTTTCGAAGGAACTCCTTTGCTACCGACACCCTCTGCAGGTGCAGAAAACTTGGATCCGATACCCAAGCGTTGGATGTATATTGCCCGTACTCCCCCTGATCCATCTCCTCTTCTTCAATCCCTTACCACGCTATCGTCCGCGCTTCCGAAAATGCCACGGACAAGTTCATATCAGCATACCTTGCAGACGCTCTCCGATTTCACTGGATACATCAGTACACAAATATATCAGCCTTTCCGTCCATTACAGGGTGGCACAGGATTCCTTGCGATGGGGAGCACGTTGGGACCTGCCGAAGAAGAGTTCAGGAGGGAGGTCAGGGCTTTGAAGGGGCTTGTGCTAAATCGGTGAGATGGAGTTCACCTTTCATGCTTTGTACGGTGCACCAATCGTCCTTTCTAGGCGGTCTTTCATGCCCGCGATTCCTCGGACGAATTCCGCATCAGCAACACCGTGATTCCTTGGCTCAACCTTGCCTGCGGCGTTTTTAACGTTAGTTTAGCTTAGCAGGAATTGTTGTGCTTGTATGCAGGTATCAACGATATCGATGTATATGTTTAAAAACCTGCGCGACGTTATCTGATTCGCGACACATTACGTCATAGCTACAAGGTTTAACACCAAGCGATGATCAATTTCGACTCCTCAGCCAGAAATTTATCTTCCACTCCACCATCACCCTCACTACTAGTTCTCCATGCCCACGGCTCCTCTCAGTCGTAAGGTGGTCCTCGACCAAGATGGCTACCTGGAGCCCAATGTGGATGCCATTCTCAATCGACATGCTCGCTTCACCAAGTGGAAAGATACTATCGAGCAACATGAGGGGGGTTATGACAAATTTACCAAGGGATATCTCAAGTTTGGTCTCAATGTTGATCCAAACGGCGAAGTAGTGTATCGAGAATGGGCTCCCAACGCGGTGGAAGCGAACATCATTGGCGAATTCAGTAAAATTTCCTTTCTCCTTATCGTAGCTCAGACACACAGCTGACTATCATGGCTTTTCTTATTGAATCAGACGAGTGGAACAGACAGTCTCATCCGATGAAGAAGGACAGTTTTGGGGTCTGGGAAATCGCAATTTCACCCATCTCTCCTGGTGTATGCGCAATCCCTCATGATTCCAAAATCAAGGTTATTCAGGTGTTCATAGTCGAGTTGTTCTCTTGAACGTATTCTACTAGATTTCAATGGTTCTTCAATCGGGGCAACGAATTGAACGCCTCCCAGCATGGATCAAACGCGTTACACAAGATTTGAACGTATCACCTGTATACGATGCGCGTTTCTGGAATCCTCCTCCCTCAGATAAATACAAGTTCAAGAATCAGAAACCCCCCAAAGCAACCAACGTGCGAATATACGAAGCTCACGTTGGGATTTCGACCACAGAGGGAAGAGTAGGCACCTACAATGAGTTCACGCGTGATGTCCTGCCACGAATCAAGGACCTCGGGTACAACGTTATTCAACTTATGGCTATCATGGAGCATGCTTATTATGCATGTAAGTGACATCTAGTGTGCGTTTCGATAGTATGTTGATCAAGGAATCAGCGTTCGGTTACCAAGTGACGAGCTTTTTCGCTGCAAGCTCTCGTTATGGCACTCCTGAAGATCTCAAAGAGCTGATTGACACCGCACACGGAATGGGATTAACCGTTCTTCTTGATATCGTCCATTCGCACGCCTGCAAAAATGTTCTAGATGGACTCAACGAGTTCGACGGAACAGATCACTTATACTTCCATGAGGGTGGGAAAGGCCGACATGACCTATGGGACAGTAGATTGTTCAATTACAACGCCCATGAAGTGTTGAGATTTTTACTCAGCAACTTGCGGTTCTGGATGGAGGAATTTCAGTTCGACGGCTTTAGATTCGACGGTGTGACAAGTATGATGTACAAGCATCATGGAATTGGCACAGGATTCTCCGGTGGCTATCAC
This sequence comes from Tricholoma matsutake, assembly GCA_026075535.2. Lineage (NCBI taxonomy): Eukaryota > Fungi > Basidiomycota > Agaricomycetes > Agaricales > Tricholomataceae > Tricholoma > Tricholoma matsutake. The sequence goes on along the minus strand of AP026543.1, from coordinate 4,521,081 downwards.
GAGTATTTTGGGGACGGCGCCGACCAAGAAGGAGTGGTGTATCTTATGCTTGTAAGCTATAATAATGTCCTGAAGCGTTCTTTCCTTTCACTCACCTGCAATTGAAGGCTAACGATGTGCTGCGAAGTTTGTACCCCTCGGTCATTACGATTGCCGAGGATGTTTCTGGCATGCCACTTCTTTGTTGTTCCGTGGATAAGGGCGGTGTTGGCTTCGACTACCGACTTTCCATGGCTATTCCTGACATGTGGATCAAGTTGCTCAAGCACAAATCCGATGACCAATGGAACCTTGGGAACATTGTCCACACATTGACGAACAGGCGACACGGTGAAAAGAGTATCGCATACTGTGAGAGTCATGATCAGGCGCTTGTGGGGGACAAGACGTTGGCATTCTGGCTAATGGATAAAGAAATGTGTAAGCGGCTTGTGGAGAACCATGTGTAATTTTTAAACCTTTTTCCAGATACACATATGTCTGATTTGACACCTATGACACCGGTCATTGCCCGTGGACTTGCTTTGCACAAGATGATTCGGTAGGCGAATGCGTCAGCTCGACGACATATACTCTGACTATATTGTAGTCTATTAACACACTCGCTTGGGGGCGAAGGATACTTGAACTTCGAAGGGAACGAGTTCGGCCATCCCGAGGTGGGTATTTCCTCAACTCTTTACTACCCCGCTGATTCCCTGTCTAACAGTGGCTCGACTTCCCTCGAGCGGGAAATAACAATTCGTTTCACTATGCCCGTCGTCAGTGGAACGTAGTAGACGATCCCCTACTCCGGTACAAATACTTGAACAACTTCGATCGGGCGATGAATATGTCAGCAGCGAAGTATAAATGGCTCGAAGCGTCTCAGGTGGGTCCTCCATTTAGGCTACGCTCTACCTCACAATAACGGCGATTTCATATCAGGCTTATGTATCACTCAGACATGAAGTCGACAAAATCATCGTGTATGAACGTGCTGGGCTGTTGTTCATATTTAACTTTCACCCTACCGCCAGCTTCACAGATTACAGGGTGGGCATTGAAGAACCTGGAGAGTATGAAGTCGTTTTGAGCAGTGATGAAGCGAAGTTTGCCGGTTTCGATAATATAGCCACAGCCGGGAAGTATTTCACCACGCCAATGGAGTGGAATGGGAGGAAAAACTGGTTGCAGGTGGGTCCTCTTGCTTTTTGCACAACTAATAAAAGCACAAATGATTTTCCGGTAAGCAGGTCTACATTCCTTCGAGAACTTGTATGGTCCTCGCAAAAATCAAGTGAGAAAGAAGCTGGAGTCGCGTAGCCATAGGGCGTCATCCGATAATTCTTTGCTTCCCAGGAAAGTTCAGAGCGTATTACTTGATGTATCAACAGTACTAGTCTGTTTTTTGTTTTTCGTTCTAGACAATTCACGAGTCTGAAGGACTCGGTTTCAGAATCAAAGTGAAGCTCAAGGAATAAAGTATGCAAGTCTTGGATCTTGGACTGATGCAGGAAGGCTGAGGAAGCTTACCACGCTGCCTGTTGTTTAGATTGTGGTGATCAGTTTCGTAACCAGGGGCTTCCAAGACAACTTGGAATTGAGTTTGTGGCAAAATATTGTACATGCTTCTCTATTCTTTGGTCTTCCACCTATATCGGGCCTCCTGCCAGGTGGCTCACAACTTCTTCAGTTCCTCAATAATCCGGTCACCAGTATTCTTTGTACTGGCCGTTCCGCCAAGATCTACTGTCCTAAGTCCATCATCCAGGACCTTCCGAACAGCAGCCTCGATTGCTTTTGCTGGCTTTTCGAGTCCCAAAGAATATCTCAAGAGTAGAGCAGCACTGAGAATGGTGCCGATGGGATTGGCGATACCTTTGCCTGCGATGTCGGGGGCAGAGCCATGTATGGGTTCGTAGAGGCCTGATGTTGGCTTGAAGTCGGAAGACAAGGGGGAAGAAGAAGGTGCTCCGGCCAATGAAGCAGATGGAAGGAGTCCCAGAGATCCAGGTATGACGCTTGATTCGTCAGAAAGTCTGGCAAACAATCAAATGAATAATGCCATTAAGTAGCAAATTGCTGTCGCGCTCACATATCTCCGAAAAGATTTTCGGTCAAAATGACGCCGTTTAATTTTCTGGGATTTGACACGATGAACATCGAAGCTGAATCGACCAATTGATGGTGGAGCTTGAGCTGCGGGAACTCGTTAGTCAAAGTTTCAGTGACCACTCTTCTCCACAATCTAGAGCTTGCGAGCACGTTCGCCTTGTCAATCGAGTGAATTTCCATAGGAGGGTTAGTCGTCATCGCAACTTTAGCTGCAACGCGGGTTATACGCTGGACTTCTGAGACGCTGTAAACTGTGGTATCCCATGCAGTATCTACATCAGGCTCAACGCCTTCTTCTTTGCGTTTGCCAAAGTATGCACCACCGATAAGCTCTCGGATGACTACCATATCGACCCCTTTCGCGATCTCGGGTCGTAAAGGAGTATATTCAAGGAGTGCATCGGAGGCAAGGTTCGCAGGACGGATGTTAGCGTAGAGCCCGAGAGTCTTCCGGAGAGTAAGTAGTCCGGGTTCCGGCCGTACTTTCGCGTTCACACCCCATTTGGGGCCACCAATGGAACCTGGGAGTCGTTGAAGGATTTTAGATGATACAATGCAAAATTATATTCACCCATTAAGATGGCGTCTGCTTCTTGACATGCCTTCAACGTAGAGGGAGGTAAGGGCTCGCCAAAAGCATCAATTGCACAACCGCCGAACTGGTGGGATTCGAGTTTGAGCTCGAAATCTGTGGATATTTCATTGACTGTCTCGAGAACCCGTACGGCTTGTTCGACGACTTCCGGTCCTGTTAATATAACGCGTCAATACGAGTGGCAGATACCTCCTGACGGCGCGTACCGATGCCATCGCCTGGCAGAACGACAATGCGGAATCTGTATATTTTTTAAATTTCCGTTAAGTTACGGTCACTGAACTCACGATCTAGCTGCCATTGTGGTGGTAACGAATTCGAATTGCTTTGCAGACTCGGAATTGATTTCATTCCATATCGGCTCTGTCGGATCGGCCGAAAATAGAATATACATAGAGATCTTATCCGCGTGACAATTTTTGGAAAGTTACATAATGGCTGCTACTCAACTACCGCGATGTAAAAATCTTGTACTCGATGCAGGACCGCTCCTCTCGTTATCACCCCTCCGAGGCTTGGCAGAAACGTATCTTACTGTTCCTCAGGTACTTGCGGAGCTGAAGGACAACCGCGCCCGAGAACATTTTGAACGATTGGGCTTGATCTCTGGCGTGAAGATCGAAATCAAATCTCCCGACTCTGCGAGCCTGGCTCATGGTGTGTTTGGTCTACAACCTGTTTTTGATTTACTTAATTATTGTTTCAGTCATCCAATGGGCCAAGAAAACTGGAGATTACGCTGTTTTATCTCATCCAGATCTGTGTGTTCTGGCTTTAACCTATATGTTGCATGAACAGGGAAGAAAGGCGAAGGAAATGGCCGTAGAAAAGAAAGAGCCTGATCAAGCAAGTGGCTTGGCAATTCACTGCCAAACATGGAAGCTAACCATGCATGACAGTAGGGTTCTCAAAGTACGGCGCACAATAGAGCAGTATCTGTTGCAGAAGTCGTGCTAGAAAATGAGGATGCCTCTCTAGAGGGGCCTGTAGAAGAGGACGAAGAACGTCACTTGGGTGCAGAAGAGGCACTTTCTGACTCTCAGGAACCAGAGGAAGCCATCGCAGGGGCAGAGGAGCAGCTCGAGCAGTTAGATGTAGAGGTTCATCCGGTCCAGGACGACACTTTGTCTTCACTTCCACCTGCTGAACATCCACCTTCCCAAGCACAATCCGGTCCAATCTTTGATGATCCATCAGACTCTGACGACGGAGAAGGGGAATGGATAACACCCAGCAATGTTGGTTTGCACAAATCGCGTGCGCTTGATCTGCTGCCCGGTTCCGGGATTGCCAAAGGGAAGCGCAAAAGTGATGATGAGGTGCTTGACACGGGCTGCATGACGGCAGATTTTGCGATGCAGAATGTGTTATTGCAGATGAGATTAAGTCTTGTCGGAGTCGAGGGAAAACGAATAGAGAAGGTGAAGAGCTGGGTGATGCGGTGTCACGCTTGTTTCAAGTCTGTTTTTGTCTTTCAAGATTTTGTCTTTCAAGAACTTATGAATATTCTGATTTTTGGGTAGAATTTGCAAGGACTCGTCGAAGAAGTTCTGTCCTTCTTGCGGGAACCCGTCACTTCTGCGTGTTTCAGTAACTATCGCAGCTCCCGGTGCTTCACCGAATGCACCTGCAATGCAAGTGCATCTCAAACCCAACTTCCAGTACAAAACACGGGGAACGAAGTATTCAATTCCCGCACCCAAACCAGGATCAGCGAAAAAGGGTTCAGGCGGTGGCCTTATCTTGCGAGAAGATCAAATTGAGTACGTGAGAGCAAAGAAGCAGGCGGATGGAAAGCGGGAGCGAGAGGAGGCAAAGATGTTGAAGGGGATCATTGGCAGAGGCGTTGAAGGCAATATGGGTGCAGCAAGCGTTGGAAGCTGGATGGATCCTGACTGGGTACCTGAAATGATTAGTGCTGGCACGGGGGGAAAAGGAAGGACGGTAAGGACTGCAGGAATGGATGGCGATATGCCACAAATCGGATACGGCAAGAAGAATCCCAATGAGAGGAGGCATAGGTAGACGATCAGACTGTTCGTTCATACTGACGTGATCAGTTTATATCTGGTGGTGTACAATTCAGTCGCGTCTTATGTCCCCAAACTTCTATTCATGAATCGCCTCTTTTGGAAAGACATCCACCATTTACTCGGCTTGCCTGTTCCATCAGCGTACAGACGTTCGACTAGACGAGCAGCTAGCTCCTGGCGCACTTGTGTAAGGTATTGCCGCAGGTAATCTGTTACTGTCCGTCAGTAACGCCGATCAGATAAAACACATTGACAACTCACCGCTCTCTGATCTACTCGGAGGCGCAGCATAGTGCGCATTCAAAGGGAAGTTGGCATCCCCAGGAATGGGGAAATTGTCTACCGACAGCGTATTGAGCAATTTGGAGGCTTCGATTTGGGTGGGCACTGTCTTCGCGCTGCCTAGCTTGGCAAGGCAATCGGAGATGAAAAGGATCAGGATGATGAGGGTGCGGTCTGCGGGACCTTTGATCTCGAAATTACGAAAGAGAGAGTTGGCGCGAAAAAGATCGAGAGTTTCATCGATGATGTCTCCTTGCGAGGGGTCGGCTAACAAGCCATTTAATGTGTAGTAACTTCATGGTGTCGTGAAACCTTACCGACTGGTGCTGGACCGCGGATTCTAGTCTTGATGGGAAGGATAGACATGTTGCCTACCAGTCTAGCATCAGGATCCTCATTCAAAGAAGAATGGTATGCCTGGGAATCCCCATGAGAAAAATGAGCCGTTCATCACAAGTGACACTCACAGGCATAGTTTAAGTTGGAATGTAGGGCGGTTGTTTGCGTCTGTTTGGCAACCGCCCTTGACTTTTTAAGTATGAAGTTTCAAATTTAGATCCGTTGAATTCAAATGTCAGATTTCCTAGGATCTGCAGGTGTGGAGAATGGAGAACGTGCTTCATTGCTTTCTGTGCAGTCCATTAAACCGCCACCGGACACTCTCACTAGTATGTGCCAGTGCTTGTGTCGAAGAATTCACTCAGTGGCACACGATATTTCAGAACTTATCAAACGCCTTCGCGTTCTTACCCTTGCCTTGCTCCCTGTAGAGGTCGACCCTGCCGGTATCAATGATCCGACGAGCAGGGTGATCACACCTGAAGTCATATCTGCCTACAGGGCAGCTGCAGGAGACTTTGTCGAAGCTGTTAGTAGTGCTCCTAATTTTGGTTGTGATTCCTGATCGTTCGCAGCTTCCATATTGCCTCCTTCGTGCAAGGGTAGAATTTATGTCAGATGCCAATCGTAATCCTGCAGACTTTGGCGAAAATCTGGGACGGGGTAACGTTCATTTAATCCTTTGTTCAATATCCAACATCCTCATGGGGTGTTGAAAGCCTTTGCTTGTGAAGTCCTCGCTAGAAGGATAGTACATTTATCCGCGCATGATTCCTTGGCTGGAATAATGTCAAAGCGCTTTCGGCATCGGCAGGCTGATGGTGGTGAAAGTGAGCTGTCCAGTGCTTTGGAGACGGCGATAGATTCCAATTGGTATTATCAATTTTTAGTTGCTACGTCTAACCAGGAAGCTGATTAATATGACCAGTACGATATTCTTGTCGTCGACTGAAGCTCAGGAGGGTGAACTCCATCTTTCCGTTTTATATGAGCAATTTTTTACCGTCTTACATCAGTCGTCAATGCACTCTGGAGTGGAGATCTCATACAGAAAAACAACGAAAATGACGAAATTGATTGTAATTGTCGATCATGAGTTTCATGCATGCCTTGACATTGACCTGTAGATGTTCCTTACGCCGAGACTCGTGAGCATACTTTCTGGGGCCACCTAGACCCTTCAAGGCTTTCGGTTCCAAGGTTGATTCTCCTTATAATAGTCATTCGATCTTTTCACCCTGTATAGATATCAGAATGTCTTTCGGATCGCAATCTGGTTCTTCTTCCTTTTCGTGTATTCACAAGCAGGTATGCTACATCTCTCGTCTACTTACTAGGCTTCTGTTCAAATTTGGCATCTAGTTCGGGAGCCCCTTGAACGGCTGGGTGATAACTATGCAGGATTTGATATTTGGGAGATTGTTCTTTACGTTATGGGACTTTCATTCGTTATCGAGGGTATGTTTCTCAAATTAGGTAGAGTATTGACCTCAATTATTCTATTCATTACTCTAGACTTGCACAGAGTAGTCTCGATCAACCTACTTGCGCGCTGCTTCAACTCACACCCATTTAGGTTTTCACGCTACTTCGTTTCGTCACCTGGCGGGCATTCTCATTTTGGAATGTCATCTCGTTGGTCACGGATGCACTTCTAACCACAGCCTTTACCCTACGCCTTCTCAGCCTGAGTGCCAGCGGTGATCAGGTGGCAGCTAGACGGCTGCAGAGCTTCCAGGTTTTGAGCTTTGTAGCACCGTTCATATGGTATGTGCCATGTTTGCATTTCATTCTCAAAATTCTGACTGTGATCTTAGGATGAGTGAGTTGTACTATCCCAATGCATTTAGAAGTCCTAATTTTGGCGCTCAGAGCTTATCACCGTGTTTGATCGACACAAGTAAGTGGAGGTAAGGCTCAGTACCATTTTTCTTGTGACATCTGTTCAATTCTAGGTACATTGGCACCATGCAGATTTGCGTGGCACGGATGTTGAAAGAATCTGGCATCTTCTTTGCGGTTCGCCAACCGAGGTCCCTCTTTTAACCTTCAGCTCATTGAAGAATCGTAGTTGTTGTCTGTCCTTGCAATAGGATTTGCGCAAGCATTATATGCGTTGGATGCAGCTGATGGGCATACTGAACCCCTTTCTACGGTACGTTTGATGCCTTTATTTCTTGCGCTAGCCAAGTTAACACAAGTTTCCAGGTAATTCATGTGTTGGTCCAGGCCCTTTTACAGTAAGACGTTCTTTCCAGATCTACTGTTTCTCGGCTGATCGTTCTGTCAGGTCGCCGGATTATGAAAAATATAAAGCAAGGTGACCAATATCCTTTCGATGACAGGTCCTCGCGTTAAAATATTACAACATTCTTAGCGCTGCAAATCTCATTTTATATTACTTGTGAGCATCCCACTTGTGCACTCAGCGTACTATGTCCGACATTGTGGTAGTTGGAATACGGTTACTGCAATTATCCTGCTTAACGTCCTCATCTCATTGTTCTCCTCAGCTTATTCTGACGTGAGTGTATCTCGCTTCATGGTTATTCTTCTGATGTGATGTCATTGCACCTTTAGGTTGTCGAGGACGCAGAAGCACAATACCTGGCATTCTTTGCCTCCAAGACTGTAGGCATGATTCGAGCCCCAGATTCATATGTTTATCCAGCGCCATTCAACATCTTTGAAGCAGTCTTTATTGCACCTCTAGAGCAAGTCTTTTTGCAGGCATTAATATTATCTATCCGCCTCATGACGTACTTCCTAGGTTCTTCTCACGATTCCGCCTTAGCCCCAAAACATATGCCCAAGTGAAACTTACCGTCTCTGTCACCAAGGCTTAGAACTGACGACGTTCTCCAGGTCAACCGATATGTCATGATCACTATTTTCTTCATACCGTTGGCCATGATCGCGTTTTACGAGGCGTCATTCCATCCTGAAAATGCATGGACGAAGAACTGGCTTCGGGGCATTGACAACATTGAAGAGGACACACCTCAAATCAGGAATCCCGACATGGCGGATGACGAATGTAATGGGCTCAAAATCAGTAAGGTTCCATATGAAGAGTTGGTCAAGGTTTTCCCAGATACGCAACAGGTCAGTAGACTTTTGGTATGGCAAGCAGTGCTCAGAAGGCTTATTTATCACGGTGATGATAGTCGAGTGAAGCGACGATCTTAAAAGAGATCAACGAACTGAAACAGCAAATGACGATGTTGCTACAGAAGTTACAGGATAGGACGCTCTGACGTTACTGTCTGACTTGCGCACCTACACAGGTTGGAACCTGATGAGTATGCATGTTTTATGAATTTCTAAGTTACTTTATCGAGGACGATGCACACTTCGCCATGTTGTGATTGAGATTAGCTTCCTTCGCTGGATACATAAACAAGTGGGAGTTCGTGGAGTCATGGGCGCTGATACATAGGGTAGACTGAAAGATACCACATGTACTGAACAACTTCATCTATGGCACAGAGGTATTTTCACGTTCCAGTTGGAATTTTGCCAAGACGCTCATAGATTGAACGAAGAAAGGTCGAATTTCATTAATCTCCATCGAGCAAAGGTTTGGAAGCTGTTGATCAGAGTCTTAATATACCACGGAGCAGATGTAGAGCACACAGAAATGCGTACACTGAGTTCGCTGTAGTCGAGTGTTTTGAGACCATCTCGACTTTTGGCCTGCCGGGCTTCACGCAGGTCTTTGAGCAGTGTGCGAAGCTTATCGGGGTTTTCGAGGTCATCAGAGGCTCTGATACATTGGGAAATGAGTGTTGCGTAGAACCAAAGGACAAGTGAAAGACGCACACGTCCAGTAGCACTTTCGATATTTCTGCAAAACGGAACGGAAGATCGCTGAACCCTTGTTCTGACGTTTCACGGATCAGCCGATCTTGGAGGTAGTCTTCCATGAACAGCGGCGTTACCTTTGATCGTTGCTCAAAACGATATTTAAGGGAACGCACCGACATTAAGCCAAGGAGGCGAGACGATATGACATTTCTTCTTCAGCTTCAGATTGAACGCCATCCACAGTGGTACCTTGGCTTTGTTCGGCGGCCGTAGAGGACCGTACGCGCCCTGCGGGTGTTGAATGTTTTAATTAACATTCCATTGTGCGCAAGGAAGTCGTACCGAGATGAATGCGGTTCTCTCCATTGATATGAGGGGTACGATTTCGATGAGTTGTTGGGACGCGATGAGTTCAAGTTCAGGGGGCGTTATAGATACACGTAGAGATTGAGGTAGAGCCATTTGTTTCCATAAGGCGCGTGCTACGATGTTACTGCAAATCCGAATTTTTTGCCAAGCCCATATCATAGAACCGAAAAATATAAAAATAAAATACATAAAATTATTACACCTATGGATACCGGACATGCTCCATGATGTATATATATACGAGGAAGTGGTTGCGAGTCTACAGGAGCTTGAGTTATTAATACTGTTCAATGAAAACTATCATACAAGATATTCCTGAGACCTGTGCTGGGGACTCGGATGCACCTATTTGAATCCCATCTTTCTTGCATACTCTCTCTCCTCTTCCAGCGTGAGCCGGTCCGCACCTGTCCAATTCGCTGAGCTGGTCCTCGCTCTAAATCTGCTCGTCCGTGTCTTGAACAGTTCCTCCATCTTCAGTGGCCTAACTGAACCAAAGACGTCGTCAGGGTTTATGGTGCTCTGTACGTGCAGCGCCTGTCGCAACTCAGGGGACTGTGCCCAGTGAGGAGGATCGAACGTCTTGACGCGATCTTCATCATCAGAGTCAGAGTATTCGCTGTTGATGTCTGGTAGCTCGATGCTTTCGCTTTGAACAGTCGCTTGTTTTGCGGCCTGCATCTGAGCTTTGGCTCGAGCGGTCATTTGGGCCTGTACCACCTGTGAAGGCTGCGTAACCTCATCCTCTACAATCGGTGCATTGCTCGATGGGGCTTTCCCTTTCCCTTTCCCTTTCTGTACGGCCGTTATCAAAGGCTTAGACTTAGCTTCACTTGTTTTGGGAATGGACGTGGCATTGATATTTGTCGTTGGCTGGAAGGATGAGTTGTAAGCAGCGGACGAATGGAGAGTGGTTTGTTGCTTCGTCGTAGACTTGAGTGCTGTCTTTGAGGCAGGCTTTTTGAGCTCCGGTTTCTTCTCAACCTCGACGGTGACTTTACGTTTCTTAGTGGGCTCTTCATCCTATAAATGAAATATAGAGATGTGAATGAAATATTCTTGCCAAAATACCTACCTTTTTGCCAGGAGCAATTTTCAATGGCCGTTTCTCTGTGTTTTCTTCTCGTTCCCTTTTGCGGCGCTCGCCTTCTTCCTTCAACTTCCTCTCTTCTTCTTGGATTCTGGCCTTTTCTTCTTCGGCTTTTCTCTGAATGGCCTGCTGACGTCGATTCTCCATGTCCTTCAGTCGCGCAGTCTTCTTGTCATTCTCTTCTTGTTGCTATTTGAACGTAATGAGCAACAGACACGGGGATGACATTCGAATAACAACCTTCTTAGCAGCGACAGCGGCCATCTGTAGCACCTTTTTGACTTCCGGCTTTCCTTTTTTGCTAGTTCCCAACGCACTATTCAATAGTTTCGAAGCCTGGCCGAAGAAGCCAGCTTGAGATTGAGAGGACGCAGACGAGGCCATTGATGCTTGGCTTTGACTTCTCGGCGCTGCCGGCTAGCACAACACCACTCAACAACTGTTAGACCAAGAGAACAACGAGAAACTTACTTCCACAAGGCTTACAGTTGACGCACCCTCCATTACCATTTCCTCCAGGTCGACATCGTTGCCGGTAATCATCACGCTTACCTCTTGCTCTTCGGTGTCCATATCTATGTCAAAAGCACCAGGAATGACCTTGTTTGTCTGAAGTTCATTGTCGTGCCGGGTTGAGGACGTCTGGTCCTTGTGCGAATGAACCGTATCAAGCCGCTGACTTTGCGAAGGCGCAGTGCTCCATGTTATGCTATCCTCCTTGCTCATACCGCCGCCAAATGTCCATGGCGCACCCGGTGCAAGCTTCTCGTCAAGAGGCCAACTATCGTCCTCATCCAGGACATTTGTGTGTCCAACGCCATCCTGAGAGCCAAAGTACTCGGTATCCTGTGTCGTGGGCATCCAAGCGGGGACGTCGTCGTCGTCGTCGTCGTGATCAAAAAGTCCATCCGATTTCACGCTTTCCATGGTCGATTGCGCAGTTAAGGGAGCAGGCTGCACTGTCCCAGGGTCGGAAACCGTGGTAGCAGAAGGAGAAACTTTAAAGTCCTGAGTTGCGGGGGGCACAGGCTTACTTGCGGGAGCTGGGGGTATGAAAACAGGGGGTGGCTTGTTGAAGACGGGACCAGAAGGCAGGGTGAAACTTGTGGGCCGAGTGGCAGGCGGTGAATCAGGAGGCGTTGTCGTTCCGCTCTCGCGATGTCTATTGCTCTGGTTGCCGAGGATAATTTGATTAACTGGAGGTGTGATCTGGAATATCTTCTCAGATGCCTTGCTCTTGATTTTGGCTACACTATCGTTTGGTGAGAAAAGATCAGATATGCTAAGGCGTCGCTCAGCTTCCTGTGTCGAGGATGCAAGCAAGACAGAGGGACTGGTAGTTTTACGCTCGTCTATTGATGCCAAAGGTGTTTTAATAGACTGCGGAATGGTTTCAGGAGTAGGAAGAACGGCCACGATCCTCGTAAGCTCTTCGTCTTTGTTGTTCCTCTCCGCCACTCTTGCCTCGGCAGCAGCTCGGGCTTCCGCCAGGGCACTCCCAGCGGCTCCCGCACCGAGCGATTTACCCATGCTCTTCCCAACACGTGCACCAAGACCTTCGACAGTTTTCTTAAGACGATCTAGCATGCCTTCGTGTTCTCCATGTAGAGCTTGGTCCTGTGAGAATTGGACTGGCACCTGTTGTTTTTCTTTTTTCTCCTTCCCTTTCGCAGGCTGGGAGATTTGGGGTTGTAGTGGTGCAACATCGCCATCGGCATTTTTGGCATTTTTGTAATGGCGTTCTTCATCCTCTAGACCCGTTGCAGCAGGAATGGTTGTCAAATCTCCACTCTTCCTTTTCAAGGGATTTGTCAAAAAAGGCATATGAGGTTGAGATATTCCTGCCGGTAATCCAAGGGTGGCAAGGTTTCGAGTGGTACCTTCCAATGCTTTGACCTCTCTCGCCTTCTTGAGCCATGATGTACGCTTCCCACCAAGCGGAGCACCGGGCGTGGTGGTACTGAGAGGGGCTGACCCAACAGATGGGTCGCGTGGTGCACGCATTGATTTCCGTAGTGGCATTGGTGCGGGAAGTGCGGGGTATAAAGAGACACCAGAGTTCTGATCAATACCTTTAGGAGAAGACTCATCAGGAAGTGGAGCAGCACCAACGGCCTGGACAAGGGATGAACTTGTCGTAGCTGGAGTCACGGAAGGCGCAGGAACACTTGTGATATCAACGTGAATGGGCGGGTTCCACGGAGGAAGAGGAGCCATGTGGTTTTCGACCGACTGTTCGTATTTGCCTTCAAGACTTTCTGAGGGCTTGGATTCTACGACAGGAATAGGCAGAGGAGACGGCGATCGTGAAGGTGCGTTGGACGGTTGTTGAGCTGGGGGAGAGTCTAAAGCAATTGAATGGAATGTATCCGAAGAGGTGGTCACGTTCATGGCTTGTGGTTCTTCCTGGACGGAGGCCTTGGGAAATATAGATGAGACGTCCGTACGTCCCGAAGTCGATACATTTTCCTTGAGGGGTACCCTCGGTTGTGCATCATTGCCATGACGTGACACTTGGAAAGAGACATGGCTACGATCAGATTGTTCAACATTCTCGTCGTCTTCTGCAATGGCGGATAACTCGTTTTGGTCGATGTGATTGAGAATGTCATCAGCCTGCTCATTCGGGAGTGTTTTAGAGAGGTCGTTAGATGAAGGAACAGAATTGACCGCAGGAGGCATGCTTCCAGTATCAAAGCCTAGAGGAACAGTACGCTGCATGTTATTCGTATTACACTGAAATGGCGCGGGTGGTGGGGGTTTATAAAGCGCCTTTTCCTTAGCCTCCAGCAGTACCTTGTGAAAGTTGTTGATAGGCGTAATGTTCTCTTTGTCATTTTCTTCATCCTAAATCAGAGTGAGCATTATTGATTTCATAGTTCAACACAACGCACCTGTAATGAAGAGGTGACAATACTCAACTTGGAGGTTGGCTTCGGTTTCATCGAAACAGCCTTCTTACGACCAGGTGTCTTAACTAATTCAATGAGAGGGCTAGATCAAAGTAAGAGAATATCCAAACAGAACCCCAGAAGCTCACTCTTGCTTGGCTCCAGAGAGAATGTTGTCTAAATAGTCATCAAGAAAAAGAAAGCCGTATGTATTTATCTGGTCTTGAAAGAGCTGGCGGCCTGGGTCGGTTGCCATATTAAACCGAATGGAGTTGGACCATTCAAGAATGCCGGCTTGAGCCATGGTCGTAGCAGACAGCAAAGCAGATCGAGTTGCACAAAAAACAAACACAATCTGTTAAGACGCGATAATCACGTGATCGTCACTCGATCTCGATCATGTGCTACTTCGCGTCGCTGGTTGAATCCCAAAATAGATCAAGCTCAAGTTCTACTCGAAGCTTCGCTTCTTTGGCATCTCTTGCCACAATTTCTACAACACTCAGCTCGCACCTTACAAGTAGCCCTGCGGTGACAGTGCTGCTACTTCTCTTCACACTTACATTCACCATTATGCTCGGAACTCGAACGAAGCAGGTTTTTTCTTATGGCAAGCGTAGCCAACGCATTGTCAACGTCTCTGAAGAGCGTTTTCAGTCTGGAGAAGCTGTCAGCATACTCGAAGATTTGGAACCCATCCAACGGGCCCCTATTGCATCCAGGATGAAGAAACGTGAGAATGCTATCCCGTTCAAGCCCAGGACTCCTTCCCCAAAGGTCGTACGCATGAACAGGAGGAAACGACTCTCTCCTGTACTGCTGGCTGGGAAGCAAGGGCCTCGCATAGCTCAGATAATAGACGCAGAAGCTCCGAAACGAGAATCATCCACTGCCAAATCGATGACGAAAGCTTTGAGTTCAAAAGCTGGGTTCGACACAGTAATCATTCCTCCGAGAACACCCTTCGGTAAATTTCCCCTTAACGTACCCGGATCTCCGGCTGTCCCAGCTGGATGGTCACCTCAAGCGAAGGCAACGCCTCTGAAGCGAAGCAAGCCGTTCTCGCCATTGGTGGACATGAATATCATTATTTTGGACGAGAATGGGAAAAGTGTAAAACAGGAGAGAAGAGTATCTCGAACTGATATTGAAATGAACCCCTTTAGCCAGGGAAACACCGGATCGAAACGCCCTCTTACTGTAGAAAAGCCCAGCCAGCCTCCCCCTGACTCTACCGCCAACGATGCCGAGTTCGTCGAGCAACCCAATAAGACGAAACGATCGGCGAGACGTGCTCTTACAATATACTCTGATTCAGAGTCTGATGACGATGCTCCAGCTATACAACATGCATGTAAAATAACCACCACATCGCAGCTATCATCCAGCGGCGAGGTTAGGGCTGAATCACTACGCGTCTTGGACGTCGCCGTTCCACCAGCCCCATATTCCATTTATCCAACCAAAAAATCTGTGAAAACGACTTCTTCGTTATTGGCATCGTCAAAACCGCCGCCGCCTGCCAACTCTTATCAGCCAATTCATTCCCCACCTCTCAGACCACGTCGGCTTACTCCCATTCGGGTTTCTCGCAGTGGACATTTATTTGAACCACGCTCGCCACCATCTCCAACATGTACGGATTTGGACCTTTCCTTGGAGTTCGAAGAACTTGAGCTAGCTTCCTCGTCACATACTAACACCTCTTTCCACACCGAGCCTGAGTACCCTAGTTATCTCCAACCTCTTCTGGAGGAATGCCATCAAGAGACCTGTGGTCCTATCGAATTTTCTTCCTTTATTGACACCTTCCCCTTCGATCCTGTTGTCCGGTCAGAGAATGGTGAGCCTACTGGCGCCACTTTCAGGAAAATTGGAGAGGCAAGTTACTCAGAAGTCTTCGGCATCGGCGATGTGGTTCTCAAAGTAATTCCCTTGCGAGATGAATCCACCTGCGATGTATCGACCAGCAAGCTAAAGGCGAACGTAAAATGCAACGACAGTGGCGAGGTGGAAGATGGACCGGCACCAAGTGATGCTAAAGACGTAAGAAAGGAGATAATCGTAACTCGCGTAATGGGCGAGGTATGTGATGGCTTTGTGAAGCTTTTAAAGACGTATATTGTCAGGGGGAAATACCCTGAGCTGTTGCTTAGGCTTTGGGATGAGTATCACGAAACGAAAGGTTCGGAAAGCGTGCGGCCTGGTATGTACACGTCTCGATTAGCTTCTTATATTAATAAATACTCAATACCACACCCTCCCATGAACATAGATACTTTTCTCGTTTCGCAGGTATACGCCATCATTGTGCTTCCCAATGGCGGACTAGATCTGGAAACATACAAATTTGTAAATGCTAGCAAAATGGGCTGGAGACAAGCATGCAGCATATTTTGGCAAGTCTCCAAAGCCCTTGCACATGCAGAACAACTCGTATCGTTTGAGGTAGGTGCTCAGCACAACCGTTCGTTTTCTGATGTTCATGCATCCTTGGGCTCGCAGCATCGCGATCTCCATTGGGGTCAAATTCTAGTCAAGAATCTTCCTACTACTGGTCCCTCGCCGCTCAAATCGCTGAACCAGAACCAATCGAAAACATTGTCGACGCGCCTTCCTATGGACGACTTAGCTCATGGTGTACGCGGAACTTTAATTGACCTGGGCTTATCAAGAATGGATGCGGGTGATGGTGCGGGCGGAGAACGGGTGCATTGGACACCTTTCGATGATGAGGTATTTATGGGCGAAGGTTAGATTGCAGTTTGTTCTCTTCGAATTGAATGGCTTATGGTTGCCTTGCGCTTGAAAGGTGACTACCAATTTGATGTGTATCGCATTATGCGGGAGTATAATAAAGGTGCTTGGGAGGATTTTAATCCCATGACGAACGTAATGGTACGTGATTTTGGTCATCCATCACATCATGTAACTTGACCCGCTGGCGCAGTGGTTGCACTATCTAGCCCTTAAACTCCTCCATTCTAAACGCCTCAAACCTCCCACAGTCTCACGAAAGGCAAGGACTCCTGAAGCTGCCACCCATCTTACAGCCGCATTCACCGAAAATGACTGCTACAACTGTCTTAAAGATATCGAGGCTTGGCTAGGAAACTGCGTCAGCGCACTTGCTCCATCAGGTAAAATCAAACCAGCCACGAAAGGGAAGGGTAGACGAAAGACGCAAGCGCTAGCACAAGTCAAAGCTCATGTAATGACTGGCCCTTCCTGTGCTGGTGAAATCGTGGCGTATGCTGTGAAGAAGGGATGGGTGAAGCCCACGTCTTGAGGTAATTTATGCCAGGATCTTTCTTGCGAAGTGAATCATATAAGGGTCTCGTTGATGCTTGTTAACCTACCTGGAGAAAGGATATGTGAACTAAATATACTCTATTCACAATGTCAAGCTGAATGTTAGTGGATTTTGTACCATTTATCTTTGGACTAAGGCACTGTTAGAAGGTACGATGTTCGCATGATAGTCATAACCTCAGTCTGTTTAATATACTGCATTGAGTACTTTACCCAAGACTCCCAACCAGTCGCAGGCGCGGTAAAATAAATCCTCAGTACTTACAAATTTTTTATTTTTAGTGTGTTTACATAATGACATCATGATGATTACTTAATGCACCGGAAATTAGGAGCCATAAATGAGGTGCTTTCCTCTGGATTTTGACATAACCTGCATAAAGGAGCCTTCGAGATAATCGCTATATGCAGTGGAAGCCCCAAAATGCAAGCCGCTGTTTTCTTCGGTGAGAGTTAAGACCTCTTTACAAAGCTTTGTTTGTGGTCTCCAGTGCCCAGCCATTTGAAATATCCGCTCGGAGTGAGAGGATTCATACCTGTACTATGAGTGCACCGGCATCCTTGCGTGAACTTTACATCGACCCGTCGTCTGCTTGGGCTTTCATTCCACCCACCTCTCCGCAACCAGTTCAAGCATCAGAGCCAGCACCGTCAGGCCCTTCACACCAGTGGTCTACAAGACCCTCCCACAACTCCATCTTCGATCTCTCCCCTTCTCTTGACCTAAGCGAGCCATCAAGTAGCAATGCTGCAAATCTTCTCAAGACACTCGTCGCGTCCGCTGTGTGGCAGTACACTAGTACTGCTATTGCCATGCCATGGGAGGTCGGAAAGCTGTTGCTTCAAGTGCAATGGGTTCCTCGACATGTGGGAGAACCCGAGGAGCCGGAATACATAGAAGAAAACGATGACGTGGTGGGCCTTACGCCCGTATCATGCATACTTCCGTGCTGAAGAGACAAAAATTAGCTGAGCGATTCTTCAAACGATGAATCGTACTTTGCCGATCCGCAGAGTATACCCACTGCTCGCCACCCTCTTACGAGGCAAACGGATGATCAGGGTTACGTTGTGCGCCGTTCAGTGCAGGAGGACAGTACGCGACCGGAATACATCATTCCAGTGGGGAGAGCCGACGGCGTGTGGGGCATGATGAAACGGATCTGCATTTTTCGTGGAGAAGGATGGCTAGCCCTTTGGAAGGGTAAGTTGTTGAAAACTAATCAGCCACATGCGTGTGTTCTTGCCGATAGCATGGGCCTCGAAGGTACCTTGCTTGGTGGAGATGCGATAGATGTGCATGGAGCGGTCACTACTTTGGATTGCTCGTTGAGAGGGTCCCAAGCTACGCCTTAGACGTAATGCTCCTAAGTTTCGTGGACACATATTCCTGTTATTTAATGATGAGGTCAACTTTGGGAGAAATGAAAGGTGGTGTACCGTCCGCAGTGTAAAAACTATAGCAGTGTAGTCCGTACTTCCAGCGATGATATACTCCCCAGTAGGACTCCAGGCCAAGTCGTATACTTGCATTGTGGTACATCTATGTAAAGTAAGTTAGGAGTCAGGACAAGGTGGATGGTATGGAAGTCAAACACGGACCGAAACGTTTCCAGAATTCTTTTTCATGCTGAAGACTTTGTGGACTTGGATCACTGCTGTATGTGCCCGGCTGAGGGTTGGTCGAAGGAGCCCATATTAATAACCAAGCCGTCTGTGCAGTGGACATGTTAGCTATATATTGAAAGGAACAGGTCATACCATCCCCTGCAGACGCAATGAATTCACCTATAACGTCAAATTGGAAACCATAACGATTGTGTAGAGTTGATACGAACGAGCAGCTGAATGGTTCACGACAGTTGTGCCATGTAAACACAAGTTTACCGTCACATCACATATCCGTCCTTCTTCACGTCTTCCTTAACATCCATCAAGCCATGCCCAAATGCTGTACCGAGGATATAGTCGTTGAGGATGTCATTGATTGTATCAATTTGGATAGGGGAATAGTAGACGGACTTTTGGACCTTACCCATGATGAACTTGCTGCTGTACTGGGCCATAAAGGGGACATCCCCACTGCCACCTTTAAATGGCTAGGAGTGCTCTCCCCTCTTTCTCAACCATAAAATGGGCTGATTTCGCCTCACAATATGGACTGCCCACAAATCCTGAAAAGGTTCAATTTATACCCTACTCTACCCCTCTATATCGTCTCCCACCCTCTTTTCAAAAGACTATGTTTCAAAATGCTTGGTATTGGCAAGATGTCTATTGCGAGACAGTTTATCAAACACAAGAGCAAGCAAGGCTGAGGATTTTAGAGCTGGTATGTCAACTAAAAAGTGGACCCTTGCTATGTGCTTATTGATGATGTGTTGCTGCAGTATATTGTTCCGATTATAGCTTTGTTTCATGGTCGAGTCATCGACAAGCCTGAGCAGGCAATGACCGAGACCATATATTCCACCGGAGGCGAAGTTGAGCATGAAGTTCATCCATAGTTTGATATTCAATCTGTCCAGGCCCTGAAGTGAGTACTCTGGTAGATCTTCATGGTAGGAGGTGTCCTTTTCTTCATCATTGAGTTCAAGCTTGTTCTGCCGGATTCCAATGCTTTGGCTCAACTCTTCCTTGCACTTCTGTGTGCATGGTTTCTTTTTGTACATGAATGTGCTGTGTTTGAGTTGTATCCAGCTGCTGCCAAAGAAAATATGACAATCGAGTTTGCTGGATTGCATGTTTATGGCCTGCTAACCAATGCCATTATGTTTTCCTTCTATTCGTATGATCCCATCACCAAGAAATTCTGTTTTGATGAGACAATCCTTATCATAAATAAGAGGCCCGGTTCATTGGCTGAGATGGTCGATGGTACCTACTTTTTATTTTACCATAGTCACTTGGAGCTGATGTCCCTTCTTTGTAGTTTCCGATAAGATTTTTGGTCTCATTCTGTCGGCCTATATGGATGGTCTATGCGCGACCTTAGAGAAGAGCAGAGATAGGGCAAAAAACAACGATGTTAGTGCATTTTTGTATACTTACAGGTGAATCCACAGTTCTTGCTGATTGGTTCCTTGCCTGAAGAGATGCGGAAAGGCTCATCTGGACGGGAGGTGAACTGTTGTAATTAGGCTTATTGACCAAAGCTGACCGTCCTCGCGGCCTTCGAAGCTTCCTTCGAAGCTTACTGCAAAAGGGAGGAATGGCGGTCGCAAATCGACTGATAACTGGGAAGCTGCATTGAGATTTGCACAGGCGTGTTGTGAAAAGTTCAGTGAGCCGGTTACTAGCCTTGAAGACATAGAGAAGAACGGAAATGATGCGCTGACCTTATTGTCCCAAAGGTAAGCTACCACCATGGTCCTGGCCCCATCAGGAAATGCTCACCACACCAACTTTTCAGTGTTCATTCTATTCCCCGTGCATCGTTCTTCACAAGAAAGGACGATGAGCTTTCAATGCCGTCTAAACTCAAGGATCTGGCAGATCATCTTGTCGATGGAATGTATGAGACATCCTTGTCGACGTAATCCTACGGTTTATTATCGGGAAGTAGCAGAATTTTGCCAATATGATATCATAACACCCATAGATCCCACTAATTGCGCTCGAAATAAATTCACCAACTTTCAAATTAACCTCGATGCATTATGTAAACGGACTAATTTTGTACTGGGATTTATTTTACCGCCCCTGCAACTGGATAGTCTAGACGTCTATACTTTGCCTACTAGGCTTCTTAGTCAAGTTGCGTCCAAACTATGTCATATAAGTTACAAATATGTATTCTATTGTCATGCAGCTGGTCATATATTCTACAGAATCTACCCTGTAGTAATACACAAGAGAATTAGCGGGTCGATCAGTACGTAACTTAAGTAACGATTGTGTATTCCCTCTTTCTGTTCGGTAACAGTAAAAAGTCAGTGTACTGTGCCCGAAAAGTCCCAAGAATACGATATCGTCCGACAAATGATACCGGAGTCACATCAATGTCAACCACCACTGCTGCATGATTGCAAGAAAGAGTTCTTCGGAAATGTTTGACCGTAATCACCTCTCCACGTCGTGAGGTTTGGGTTCGTGTAAGCTCCGATATACCTGTGTAAATGAGAGGGGGTAAGCGATAATCGTGGTTCGCTTGACACGGAATGAAGATGCGGACTTGTTAATGTAATCTTGAGTGGGGAAATTAGGAGGACTGCACCCAATATTTATAGCCTGAGGGGGTTGGTAAATCCGGATATAGTCGATTCGTAGATGATTTGGGAACGTCAAATGAGTAAAATCGACGGCGCCAAAGTTCTTGGACATTCCCAGATTGACGATGATGTACTAATGAATGTTTTTTGCTTGATTAATAATAAGATGTAGAGTGAGAGCACCAACCATCGGTTCTTGAGGTACAACTCGCGCAGAGATGTCGACTACGGGGTCAGGACCCACACCGGCAGCATTCAACGTCCAAGAAGCTTGATTATCTGAAACCCAAGAGATATACTTGGCAACATGTGAGCACAAACGCTGACTCCTTCATCAGGCAGCACACTCACGGCGTTGTCATATCCTACAAGCAAATATAGTAGTCCAAGATTAGAAAGCGATGAAGGGAGAAAGTGGTGTATTGACCAGGTTTGTACTGGAATTGAAAGCCCTAGCTAAGCCTCTGTGTACGAATAAAGGAAAGATTCATACCTCGAACCCATAAATCGAGTAACAGCCACCCTCATATTCATAGCAATTTGGATTCGTCTTTGTCACAACAGACGTCGCTTGCTGGGTTGCGCTACCCACGAAACTGTTCAATCTGGATATTGAAGGGTTGTTGACAATCATGTTGGCAGAACTATTGTCCCACACCCATGCGTGGTTGAATGGCTACATGCTCTATCGTTAAGAAAAGAGCAATGATATAAAGCAATGAAATTTAGCGCACCGCCCACTGTGCAGACTGGGACACTTCACCTGTCAGCGGATTCCCGCTCATCTACAACAAGTGAGTCAAAATGTAGGGTCGAGTTTGACGGCACTACCTGAGCTTCAAAGACATCTATCTCTGGCGCAGACCGTCCTACGTAGGTCCCATCTGGGTGTTTCGGCCCCGGATGGCTTTCGCCATCGCAGGTGCATCTGGATAGCCGTTGTCCGGGTAAATATGACAATGCATAGTTGTAACTGGGGTCTCCATTAATTGTGGCAGCGTAAGGTATACCGTTGCGAGTCTGATTTGGTGCTGTCCCAACGCCACAAAAATCATAAGAGTATGGCCACTTATAGATGTTAACATTTTAAGCTGGCCGAAATATTGATGAGCTTACCATTCCTTCAAGACTCGCTCCATAACCTGCGCGACCCAGATTTCCCATGGTCCATACTGCGGGCCACATTCCAACTACGTTATTCGTCCCCGGGAGTTGGGCGGACACCTCAATCTGACCCCCGGTGAAGCAGAACTTATTCCTTAACAACGCAAGCATCATGAATTGAGGACGTTTACTGCAAGAAATTTTTTACCATGACGATATAAGGCCTTTGAAACCAAAATGAGTTAAATTCAGAAACAAAGACGTTGGACTATACCTCCTTGAAAGTTTAAATCATGTGTGGACTTCTCGGAGAAGGTGATTACAAGTGAGCCATTCGCTGTGGTCACTGCTTCCGGATCATACCATTCCAAGTTGTTAGTCGCCTAATGGATGTCTTATCAGGCATTCTCCGTTAAGGTAAAGAGTGTTGCTACAGACCCAGTAATGTAGATCGGCTGCCTCCCAATAGGGATCATCACCGGGATAGAATGAACGGCCATCTGTGTTGAATTCGTCGGAAAAGACCAGCCGCCATTGAGCGCCGTCTCTGTACGAAGGCTTGAAGTAGGCGGATTTGGGTGTTTCTTGGTCTATCAGCCCGAAGTTTCCCATTGACGGCACCTAAAAACGTTCTTCATCAATGGACGTAGAAAGGAGGACAAATAATTAACCTGGCCACTCGAGTTGACTCCACCCAAATTAAACGGGGAATCAAAAGAGCCGTGGCCGATATAAGTAAGGACCGGGTACCCAATACTGTAAAAAAAAACGGGTCGGCTTCGGAATGATCATCGATTTTCTTGCCACCCACAAGAGCATAAGAATGCCTGTACAAAGTACAACCAGGCAACCAAGATTTGCCAGGCCTCTCCTGGAACATGAGAGCCTGTCACTAACGTCATCGACTTGCTCGGATTTCTCATCTGGATTATGGAGGGCATCATCCGGTTCAATCAAGTCCGGAGATAAATCGTGACCCCATAGGCGAGGGTCAGGGTTCAGAGAGAACTACAGGAAGTTGAGGCACGAGGAGATTGTTATAAAAAAAGAAGTTTGACCTTGTCGGTTATTGTACTCAACCTTGAGCCGCTGAAAGAATATGGCGTCTCCGAACCATTCTGATGGGAAGAGAAATGAGTTGAATGAGGCGTGTGAATTATTTAAAAATCACGAACCCAGCTTCCTCTACCTAGCCTGGGAGTGGAGGGTGGGCTATGAAGTCCACTGAGAGTTTGTGTTGACGGGAAACTGGACAACTTCCCGGGAGGAGAGAGGGACATGGGTAAGAGAGAGAGAGATGATAAGGAAGGTTAGGAGCATGATGTATGTAAATAAGAACGTAAAAGTGCCATGAAGCACAGCGGGAAGAATTCGAATCCCGAGAAAAAGTAGTCCTAAAAATAGATCATCGCTATCATACAAGTTACTACGGTCACGTAGCACCCAATTTGGCGTTCCACCCAAGTTGAAGAAGCAAATTATAATGAATCACACTGTTGTCACCAACTGCCAACCTATGCCAGCAATATGTAAGTAGCGAGTGAACGGACGGAGCGACGGAGGAAATTGGCGGGCTTTTATGTGGACGCCGGCCCGGACATACAAGTCCCGATCAGACTTCTTCGCCGCAGGTTTCACTTTCGAATATCATGTCAGTTACATTCGAATCTCTTCCTGTCGAGCTCATTGCTGATATTCTTGCTGAGCTTGACCTTGAATCCCTCATAACTCTCTCATATTTGTCAAGGCGACTCCACAACATCGCTTCAGATTCTTCATTGAATCCTTGGAGACGGCCTATTCTCCGCACTCTTCGTTCGGGCCAGTACGAGGACAGTCTTAAGCACCTGAGCGTCCGCAGTACTGTACCCCGACAAAACTGGGTCGAGATTCTGACACTTGCTTTTCCCTCGTTCATTCTCTTCGACGCGACTCTTCCTAATCTAAAGGTGTCTGACTGGGAAGAATGTTTCAAGCGTCGTTTTCTCCCAGGGTGGCGCAAATGGAAGAAGGATGGAACTTGGAAAGCGGTATACTTGAAGTCAGTTCTTCCTTGCGTTGGCGTCCATCTAGCTCTTCAGACCACGATATTGACTTGTTAGGATGTTATATCGAGTCGGACATCGTAGCACCACTTCCTGTACTGCAGATGAAGCCTGGACCAAGTCGGTGTCCTGCCCTTAGTCCCTCTTTTTGGTTCACAGCTGACTTTCAAAGATATATTGTCCTTAATCGCAACGGTTCTGCCAATGAACTCGAAATCACGTCTCGTAACTTCAACCCCCTTGTCTTGTTCAATGAAATGAAGTACGTCTGTTTGTGGAAGACATGGTCAACGCGACATAAGCCATTCGGCCTAATTGTTTCTCAGGCTTCAAAACAACCTAGCCCATCTTGAAACACGCGTCCGGGTTTGTTGATGATCTTGATATAGAGCTAACATGTTCTGACTTTCCGCCGGGAATATTAGCTGGTTGTGGAACTCGCTGATATACGTGTTCTTGCTCTTGGCACGTTAAATAGACCGAGAAGCACCCTCACCATCAATCCCAATGCTCATATTTTTTTACATCCTCCTGGTGTGGACGCTGATGATATGCACGCACACCATTCTACGCCGAAGCTTAGTGATTTAGTTGAGGATCACGGTGTCTATCCGGTGCACGACGAATCATGGCTCCCTCCTTACCGTATGTCTTCCCTTTTGCGGCTTTGATCCTGGATCCACAACAATATCTTTTTTTGTAGCATCGTATGCTTCTTCTGCGACATACACGCGCTTGGTTCATCCTTTACCTGCTTTATCGCACATTAATTATCCTTTCTACACACCTGGTGGTGAAGATAAGCGTTGGCTGGGTTCTGGACAGGTGGAGGAAGAAGGTCTTCGATGGGTTGGCGGGCTTATGTCAGTCTGAGATCTCCCTTCAAGTGGCGAACTCTTGACATTGTGTTTCTCTAGGATAATCGCTCAAATATTGGGACCGCACACGCATGAGCTGTCTGGTGATTGGCCCCCTCTTCAGGATTTAGATCTAGTCGTAGGTCCGGGACGACAGCAGTATTGTTCATTCACTTGGAGTGATCTGTGGGCTATCGCACCATGGCTGGAAGAGAGGATTACCAAGAAGATTGACGGTCCGGGGCTAGGTATATAATCCGTACAGGATTTTTCCTGTGCAATACATGTTCCACACGATCATACGCAGCTCATACTTCGGTTGAGCTGCTTTTAACTATCCGCTATTGAAGAGACTTGCAAGTGTAAGTACTTGTATCATATAAACATTGTAGCCGAATTAAAGACCACGTGGGGAAACAAGATCGGTAAGTCGGGGGTTTCCTTCCTTTGTTATGGACACCGAATGAAGATACCGTTTGAAATTTCTTTGATGTTAGCAGACGTTTGTGATATCAATTTATTGATCTTGACAAAGTCTTTGTTCAAGACAATAGGATGCCGGCAGACCGCTTCCTTCTTTATTCGAAAGCAGGCACCGCCGCACCATTTAAGAAGAAGCGTTATGGTCGTTTGGACACTGTAACTTTGGTCTGGTACCCCTTCCTCTCGTCCCCCCGCTCTCACCCTTTTCCTCTATAATTTTCCATACCGACGCTGTTGCAGGGCAACTGCTAATTTATTTAATTTGTTACTCTAAAGCGTTGCTTCTGAAATTGACATGACTTTCATGGTAAGCCGTTACACTCCGAGTTCATAAACACGACCTTATCTCTTTCTAGTGGGCTTGCGAATCATGTTCCAAGACCTTCTCACGGAAAGGGGACCTCACCCGACACAAGCACCTTCACACAGGCTACAAGTATGAATCAAGCGTATACATATGCGCCATCGATATTGACTACCTCTTCTCACTAGGCCATACGTCTGTCGAGACTGTGGAAAGTCCTTCGCACAGTTTTCTGGATTGAAAACACACAGGAACGTTCAGTGCGTTCTGCCAGCATGTTGCAAATGTTCTCGTTATAATTTCTGTCGTGTTACAGCACAAAAGTGAAACCTTTCGTGTGCGAGTTGGATGGTTGCACAGCCGTTTTCGGCGATCCGTCGTCTTGTACTCGACACCGCAAGGAAAGGCACCAAACTATCGGAGCCTATCGGTGTCCAGTCTCTATATGCAAATCAAGGTATTCATGCTGTGCTTGCTTGATATTCATCTAGCGAACTCGCTTTGCTTCGTAGTATCAAACGTCGTTCGGCGTTCCGACTACACCTGAGAAAGCATGGAATCGACCCCGACACTGTTGATATTGCTGCCTTGGCTCCGACCTTGCTTCCTCGACAGACCTTCCAACGACAAAAGCCCCAACCATCCTCACCGGTGCACAAGGCGTTCGATGCAACACCTAATATTTTGTATTCTAACAATAATCATGCCTATAGTCAGTTTTCAACATCCAGCGGTGTCCCTTTCTTGTCTCACAAGATTTGTCGTTGTTTCCAAGCTTTTTCAGATTTCGCTTACTCGAATGCCTCATCGTATAATCTTCCTCACTCCGGCTCCTACGCCATGGATGGCTGTCTGTCAGTCGAACGCAGCACGATGCAATCACCGGGGATGCCGGCCATCCCTACTGATAGTAGAGAATATACAATCAACACAGCGCCATCTCCTCCTGATTTGGATTTCTCCATGTCCCCATCACCAACCCCTTCCCATAATGACCTTGTCCGCACGCCTGAGCAATTTAGCCGTCCACCTAGTGCAAACTATATAGCACCACATTCATTTTGCTCTTCACCTAATTCCTCTCCCAGCTCACTTTCTCGCCTTTCGCCGTTGTTTTTTTCTGAGGGTACATTTACAGAGCACCCTCGGAAACAGCGAACGTGGGACTCAAATGCAGAATCACTTCTTTTTGGAAACTCTCTCGTGTCCCGATTTTAATTGCTGTCTATAATATAATAATGCCTTACTTCTTGATCTAATAATAAATGTGTTGTTGACTCTAGATTTCCAGAACAAACAATAGCTTACAAGTGTGATCAAAATTTGCGGCTTGCTGGCTCTGCTTTCGTCAATCTCCCTCCGCTGGCATTGGACTCCTTTACACGTTCTAAGCGCGGCTTCTAGCTCGACGCTTAGTGCTTTGCTGCTGCAGCGGCACGCTGCAATGCTTGCATCTCCACTTTTACCCATACAGCCATCATTCACCACAGCCGACGATTCCCTGCAATACCGACCATCCAAAGACAAAGAGGCCTTCAACAGCCTGCTTCCGCCCCCCATCGAGTTTGTGGAGGGTTCTTCATCTGGCGCGTTAGCTGTCCCCCCAGGTAAATACGAACCAATCAATGCATCGCCGAAAGCTGTTAAACCAAACGTGAGCGTCTTTTCGCGTTATCTCCTTTCCTCCTTGAAACCCTTTCCGTAGCGACCTGAATTCCCTGCACAACCACCTTCAACACCCGTAAAATCCTTAAAAACGCCCTCAGCTCCATCAAACGCCAAAAGCGCCTCACTATATCCTGGTGGTATCGAGTCTACATGGCCCGGCTCATTTACCCGTGGCAGTGGACTGTACAACAGTGGGAACACATGCTTTCTTAACAGCGCTCTACAGTGTCTCCTCCACACGCCCCCGCTCATTCGCATGTTGCACGCGCATAAGCCACCTGCATGTATGTTACTTCATCAACCGAGCCTGTCTAGAAACTCATCTTATATTGACCAGGTCGCGTAGACAAGGGTTTTTGCATGATCTGTAGTATGAGGGCGGTCATGGTCCAGTCGTACCTACATGACACAGCATTTTCGCCCACTGCTATAACCACTAAACTGCATTGTGAGCATCTCATGGACAATCACTCCATGTTAACTAAACGACTTCTTAGTCATCGCCAAACATTTGAGGAGAGGCAGACAGGAGGATTCACACGAATTTCTTAGGTATGCTATAGACGCGCTGCAAAAGTCTTGTCTGGCAGAATACCCTCAGTACGCCATGGACCCTATATCTTGTTTCTCATAGGCTCACGTCAGCTACAGAAAAATAGATCCCAAGCTCGCCGAAACTACCTGGGTACATAAGATTTTCGGCGGCCAACTTCGCTCCCGTGTCACATGTTTCGATTGTGGCCACCATAGCGACACCTTCGATCGAATACTAGATCTCAGTGTCGATATTCATAGAGCGGCCGAATTGAAAGGCGCCCTTCGTAAATTTATAGCAGTGGATTATCTAAAGGGTGCTGACAAGTATAAATGCGAGAGGTGAGCAACTATGCACATCATAAATTCGAGCCATTTATCAACTGTTTCCAGGTGCAAAAAGCATGTCAACGCTGAAAAGCAATTTACGTTGCAGGAAGCTCCGCTGGTCCTAACGGTTCATCTAAAACGATTTTCACCGCTGGGTCGAAAGATTGGTCATCATGTTGACTATGATGAGCATCTCTCGATGCAACCATACATGAGTGAGGATCAGTTTGGGCCAGCGTATTCATTATATGGCGTTATTTGTCATGCTGGTGGTGGGCCGAATTCAGGGCATTACTATGCTTTCGTCAAGGGCGGTAGTGATACGTGGTGGGAGATGAACGACGATTCGGTTACCAGAATTCCAGGTCCTCCGGTTGGTAGGAAGAACGCATATATGCTATTCTATATCCGAAAGAAGGGGCAGGGTTTAGAGGCGGCAGTCAACTCCACCCAAATTCCACGTTCAGCGCCACACCAGAAGCTGAATATCATAGGTGGTATGAAGAAGAGGAAGGATCGGGAAGGTGGCCAAGATGAAAATGCGGAGGACATGGGGGTCAAGGTTGTGAAGCCCTTCATCGGACCGCTACTCCCATCCTCACCATTGAATTCCAACACTTCGGAAGCGAAGCGACAGAAGGTTGAGGTGAACGCAGCAGATCCTCAGGCTACTCTAGTGAAGAGAAAAATAGAAGCCGCTGCGGCCAAAGCTCGCGTCACTCTAACAAGTCTCGACGCTTACGCCTCAGGGAGTGAAGATGAGTCTGACAAAGAGAAAACATCGCCACCTGCGGAGAAGGATAAACCATCGTCCATAGAGGAGCTCCAGAGCATATCATCACCCCCGGCCTTGCCTCCCTCGTCTCCAGTCTCGACGACAAGTTTTTATGGTGCCGTCAATACAAAGAAACGTAAATCACCCGATACAGATGCCGACTCGGAAGCGCGTATAGCGAACGATGCACGGCAGCGAATACCTCGCCGACCAGATTATGCGAGTAGGCTCGGTTCTTCGTTGAATCCATTCAGCCGGATGTCGTCGAATAACCACGGCAAGCATAGGAAACCTAGAGCTTTATAATCATGGACATTGCTCCTTTGCCTTTGTAACGTGGACAGTGTTGTAAGCTTAACATTAAATATTAATACTAAACGCCCAAAAACATACGTGTATCTGCGAGAGACGGATTCGTCTTAGAGCTTAGATCTCATTTTATCGGTAAAAGATGTGATCCGTGCTCCCTCCTCGTTGCCGTCCTCCCACCAGACAACGGTAACTGTAACATCATCTCTGTACCTTCTGGCGTACGGAGCAGGGATACTGAGTACTCTCCGTAAGGCCATCTCATCTCCTCCACCAAATGCATTACGGATTAAATGTGCACTGACGTTATCATCAGTGAACGCCCACGAACCAGCAGTTGCCTTATTCTTCTTGTCCTTTCCTTCTATGCCGAGAGAGCCTGCAGATACTGGAACAAGCGAAGGAAGGGCGGATTTGGAAATGGTCCCTTTCAGTCCCGCAAGGTGCCCGCCAACTAAGCTCACCACGTCCTCAGAGCTTATTTTCCATTCAGCATCCATGAAATGATGTCGAGCAAGGGGCGTACCTAAGTTGGTCCCATAGACCGTCGGTGGCGAGAACGAGGAACCGAAGAGTTTTTTCAGGGGAACCATCCGCAGGTGGCGAGAATGATAGCTTGCGGTGCGTGACGACAGGCCGTGCGATTACGTATGGTGGTGTCTTGAACAGGGCTGGGGGAGGTCGCAAAGGTCTCCCATTTCCAACGAGGAAAGCTTGACTCAGACTCGACGCCCTAAGTCAGAAAGGCTTCTTGTATAGATGGAGCTAAGTATACTTACGTTTGTTGGATCTCACGTGGCCATTTGTACCGTGCATCACCGAATGCACGCGACGGCTCCAGCCCACCAAGAACACGTCCATCACGTATCACGTCTTCTGCTTCGTCCTGCGGATGTTCTGATTGCATTCTATGAATATCATTTCAGAATTACGAAGAATCAGGACAGATACAAACTCACCGTTTAAGTTCATTCGGGTTCCTTCCTGTCTGATCTTCACTTAGGACTTCCACTCGCCAGCGCCCATTACCGTCTGTGGACTTCTCCCAGACGCCTGCGACAGCTCGGCTATCACCCGTGCAGGCAATGTATAGATCACGGTGAGCAGTGTCGAAAACTGCCATCAGTGCGCAGCTCCCTAAAGGGTCTGAGAGTGAAAACAAGCGGATATAATGAAAAATAAGTACCGGAGATAGCGGGAAGCATAGAGGTCAATGCGAGAGGGTGCTGGCTTAGATCGGGAATAACTTTATTCTTGAGAGATTCGGGATCTATATTATTCGCCAATATATTGAGTGGTGCATTGATAAGCTCGGTATCGAGTTTGGTGAATGCGTTCTGGATGGCACGCGAAACTCGTTCGGGATGAGAAAGCGATGCTGATTGTGCTGACGGCGAGGAAGAAGACCACAATGAGGATTTCATTTTTTGGATAAGGCTTGGTTCCGATTCCGTTTGAGGGTTTGCTACAAGCGAATTGAGTTCCAACGCAACACCCTTGATGAGGACACGGGAAAGAAGCTGAGATGTTTCACGCCCCCCATGCCCATCCATAACGGCAAAGAAAAGATAGTCCCCCGGTGCCGAAGGGTCCGAATCATCTCTTTGGATGATCTGGCTGCAATGTGCGTCTTCTATGGGGTCATTCGACGGCAAAGCAGCAGTTGTATACTTCCAAATGGGACCTCCAGGTCGCGAGTAGGTATTAATCGTCGCGTACTCTCGAATGCGTGATTCAAGGACGCTCATTGGAAGCAAAGAAGCTGTTTGTGTCGAAATTTCGGATTTTCCTTCAGGGCCTCTCACCCGGACACGGAAATCGAAAGTTTGCTGCCGCTCTTGTTTTGATTGGTAGTATAGATAAGCTGGTGTACCGACGATCACAGCTGCAGCAACGGGTTTCCATACACGACGTATCATGCCAGCCACTACGAAACGAGGTTAATTGTTCCAACAGACAACCTTCCAAGTTCCAAGTCTCCGAGTTAGTCTGAGTTTCATGATAAAAGGATGAAATATACCTGAGCAGGCGAGATGGCTGCCAGTGAGTACTTGAGTACTGAGTACTGAGTACTGAGTCTTGGCATGAGAATTTCGATTCCCTGATTTGTCGATCACATGACAAAGTTTGGACATTGTCCACCCGAACCCAAGTTGTGAAGTTGCTTTCTATCTGTCTCCTCTGTCAGGTCGCCTCCTCTTGTAGACTACTCGGAACCTGCTCTATCGAGTTTTGCCCAAGAACGCGCCGTATGATCTCATCGCATGGCTGAGGAAATCGAGTCATCTCAAGAGCAAAGGGTCCTGCCTCAATCGGACACAGGCGTGTCCGCATTCTTTCAGCTTTTGGCGTCAAAGATTCCATCATCCCCTCATCCTGTAAGTCAAGAACGTGGTGTATACACAGCAGATCATCAAGTAAATCCTGATATAATGTGTCTCAAGTCTTCAACACCTCAACCACTGACGTCAACTTCGCCCATCGTGGGAAGCACAGCCAAGGCTTCGTCTACCCGTGCACAAGTTCGCGAGTCCCAGCAACCAGATGCAGCAAAATTAGCGAGCTATGGCATTAAAGTCAGAGATTTTGCATACGAAAGTACATTGCCGCCAGTCAAGCCAGTGCATCTTCTACCTCGTCAAATCCAACCTGGGCTCAGGCCCTTCAAACGCATAAGAGCTGATGATGTTGAAGATGTATTTTCTCAACCTACTGCAGGAAACGCAGCGGAAGGGGAAGGTAATTCCTCAAAGAAATCGAAATTGGAGCGTACGGTCACAGAACCAGTCCTCCGACTAGGTATTCCCCCGACACGCGAACGAGGCTTTGTTAACCTTGATGATTACGACCCTGCTTCAGATTCTCAACTCATCGTCAACTCTCAACAAAGTGATTCAGCAGCTTCTCAGGCGCCAGCTCTATATTTCGAGTCACAGGAATCTGAACCGTATATTGATACGCCTTTTGTCACGCCGAATGGCTCGCTACAATGGCCAGTAGCCGATAACAGTGCCATACCACCATCTCAGTTAGATATGACCTCGCAGGAGGCTATACTAGAGCCATTGAGATACTCGCAGCTCGGCTTCTTCCAGGCGGACGAGCCCTCGCAGCAACCAGTGTCGCGAGCATCCTCTTCTGTGTTGTCCGATCCTCCCCCATCCCCCGTTCCTTTTTCACAGGAGCCAGACTATTTACCTGATCCATCGACTCGGGCCCCCATACGGTCGTCACCTCTCCGTTTCCCAGCCACAATCCCTCCACGATCCTCGAATCCATCTCCAGAGTCACATTCACCTAGTGCCTCTCCGACTCCTCCGGCTCCGCGTTACCACCTACGGAAGAGAGCCGCTGTAAAGCCACTTCCATCTCCCACAACGTCTGCCTCGCGTACGAGCCGTGCTGTATTCCCCCCCAAGCAAATTAACTCTCGCCCGATAGCATGTTCGATTCAGTCATCTCATTCACAGGCAAAATCGCACAACGCGAATGGTTCGCCTAGATTGCGAACCATACGGACACGAAATGCAACTCAGAGTACCAATGACGACAGGATAATTATTAAGCGACCTCCGCTGTAGCATATTTTCCACACAGGGTACTTCAGGCATTTTTTTCTTATGGTTGTACTTGGGTGTATTCCATACTTTTTGCTCATGAGACCTGTAGATGTCGTCACCCTTCTTTTCTCCATCATTCTTTTCATTAAATTTCCTTGTTGCTTCCCGTGGTTATTAATTGCAGCCGACGTACCCTGTTCCTCTAGCTGATTTATTGGGTCGAGCGCAGTTCAAGCTGTAGGAATACATATCATTATTACTAGTATGTAGTAGTCACGAGTTCACTCAGGCTTCTCGGTTGCGATTACCAGAATCTCGCTATAATTATAACGTCCTTCTAATCGCGTAAATGGAGAGAATACAAGACTCACGTAGCAACGAGAAGGCCATGTGAGTACCCCACCGAACAGGGCTACTAAGTATATGCTACTCCGACACTGTCATATTTCTTGAAGAAATGCATTTCAACTCCGAGGAAGCCTTACCTCGAGGATCTGGCGTAAATATACTCACTCCTGCAGATGGATCGGACTTATTTGCACCTGACAGAGGTCAGCAGATGTGAATTGTATTGGTATAACTAGTGCCACACCCGCAACCACATCTGACGTGGGACGAGAGTCTGCAGATCGTGCCAGTAGACAAGATTTATTTAAAAGATTAGGCTGTGCATCTTCGAGGTAACTACCACGCCCCGCAGGAGAAGCGACTCCACGTGTGTTGGGTATAGAAATTCCTGGATCATTAAAAGTATGTCCCTGAATGGAAGTGAAAAGAGAAAAAGGCTAGAGGCTGCTAAAGTCACAAATCTATTGATAGCCACGGTCCGAGTAGCCGATATCATTCAGGGGCTGAAATCTGGAATCTGGATCCTAACTAGACGCGTTGGATATTTGTTCTGTATGACCGTCCTTCAAAAAGTCCGCTGAGGGAACTGCTCTACTTCCGTGTAATTCTCAATGCAGGTTACTATATCTCTCCTTCCCGCTTCCTTATCTCTTGTCCACATCCCTCGCGCACGTCTATCACATCTCTTGCACCCCGTTCTCAGGCAAATTCTCCAACCAAAATCCACGTTTTTGAACATCACTTGCAACGAGGTCGAGCTCAGCATTTTTGCCGAGGAATCTATGCTCAAAGATTTTGAGCCCATTGCCAGGCGCGATCGCTACAAGCAGCGTTCTCGTTCTGGATCTGGATCGGGTCGAAAAAGAAGTGGGAGTGATGACCAGGAACTTGTCGAGATCTCTTGTGAGAAATGGAGCGTCCTTCAAATTGATTCACATAGCGATCAAATTGGTATGTCCTGCTCATACATCGGTGTCATTAGCTTGATAGATGTATTTTAGACAACGCCGGAGAGCGCATCTATGAGCTCTCCGCTCCTTTAGCTGCAGCTGGGATCTCTATATTATATCAGTCCACTTATATGAGTGATTTCATTTTCGTACGTCGTTTCTCTCTACCGTCTCTTTCTCCTCATATATTGCACTCAGGTCAAAGAATCTCGCCTCCAAGAGGTCATAAGTTTATTCTCGGAAGCGGGCTTTGACATCTACTCGTCTGATTTCGGCAACCTCGCATCCAAAGCATTCTCAGAGTTACCAACCAGCCCAACCCGGGTTGAAGACCGGAGCGCCGTTCTCACCCGGGATCGAAGCGAAACCGATGATATTTTATCGTCAGATCCGTCTGCCAGAAGAGAGCAAGCGAAACAATTTGAACCGAGGACAACATCTCCGGCAAGGTCGCCTTCCAGCGGTGAAGTTTGCTTACTCTCATCAGATTTCGCGTGCGTAGGTCTGTCGGACGAATTCGGTGTCGATCATTGGGGCCTCAAAATTGTGAAATTGGTAGCATTCCCTGACTTGATATCTTCTGCTAAAATTCCGTCACGCTCAATCCCATCGGACCCGTCTTTCCTTCGTACATCGCCTTTAACTTCCGCACCCCTCTTCGAATTCTCACCTCCTGCAGTAGACTCTCTTACCTACAGCAGCTCCAGCTCTTCTTCGTCTTCCAATGACGAGGACGGCTACTTTTCTCACTCCCCGCAATCATTATCTTATCCGTCTCCCCCAAAACCAGTCCGATCATCTTCTGATCTGAGAACAAAACTGACAAAGTCACCTTCATATCAGCCGTCTTCAAAACATCTCATCTCAATGCTGTCAGCTGCAGTTAGTCCAATTAGCCGCTCTCCTAGGTCCTCTACAGATAGCAGCAATGGATCTCAAGCGCCTTTTTTCAGTTACACGAGGACGTCAGAGGGTTCTTCGTTAACCGCCGATGTTTACATCCTTGCCACATTATTCCCGCCCCATGAGCGACACATGGTGATTTGCAGCGGTGAACTGGATGCTGCAGACCATCGCCTCGCTAATGGAACAGAGTCGGACGATGAGGATGAAAACCAAGAGGAAGGTACCTTTTATCTTGGAAATGCTCTGAAATGCCTGCAGATTGACCTTCGTCGTTTTGGGCTGGGTAAATCAGTAACACCGTCTCCTGTGGAGCGCAATCTGATCCTGAGTTTTCTAGACAAATATGGCCTTGTCAACCGTTTCTCTCGGGTGCTTGGCGAAAATGGCATTAACCACATGTATAGCTCAACTGTGAGAACGGCTAACCTACTGGTGAGGAAAACCCGCTATCATCAAGTCTCCGAGTTATTTATGTCGTTCAGGTTGAGAAACAACACGCTGTCCGGGCTCATGCGCTCCTCCGCACTTGCTAACTAGAATCAAGGATCAAATTCTGTCCCATGGCTCCACACCATCATCACCGCAACGGTGCGAGCTCCCTACGAGGCTACGCCTACATATAGTGTCTTGGATATCTAGGAATCTGTATCTATATTTCGACCTTGTACCACAAATTTCTACAACCGCGAGCAACCAATGACGTAGGCAGTAAGAGGCACGCCCGGTCGTAGATATTCGCTGTTGTGCCCTGGCAACGCTATCTATCTTCAATTGAAATTTTGAAATGCATATACATCGATCTTGGTTCAATATTGATGTATGATTCTTGCGTACGTAGGGTAGGCCCCTCGATAGACGTCAATAGAGCGTAACTGCAACTGGAGCTCCAATCAACGTATAGGGATCATAAAAAAAAATCCTTTTACTTATATTCATGAAAAACTAGAGTTGCAGATACGCTCTAATAAGTAGATTATTTTTGATGTGAATAAATCACATTTCATCCAAATTCGGCTCTTTCACCATTACATAATTAACTATCCACTCATCTCTCCCTTGATGTAAGTTTGATATGCAATATTCAAGCTTCTGAGATTTTTAGCCCAGAAAGCTTTATCTGAACCAGATAGTTTTTTATCCATGACACATGGCTTATTGTTTAGCAGATAGAATAAAATATCTGCTCAAGTAGGATTCTGAATCAAGATTGGTCGCATATTTTACTCTCAAAGCTTATGGAAGTCACACACTGGCATCGGCAAGGTAGAAATCTAGCCTGGCAAGCCATCTTGTAGTATAGAGTGAAGACAATCATTCATCTATATAAATTTCCATAACCAAATGGATGTCACGTGGTCTTTCTAATAGGTTGGGAAAAAACATATTTCTGAGCTTGTCGGCGGGTTTTCCGATAACACATGATTTGGGTTGGGAATTTGCCATCAATGCAAGGGGGTGTCAGGACCCGAAATTCATATATCCACTCATTTTTTTTTTCAAGCCACCTCTCAGACCCCCCTCCCCACCCCCTCCTGCCATATTGGGTATGTTATTCCCATATATGGTATGTTGTGCTTACTAATTTGATGTCAACCAATTTGTTAATTTTACTAAATTATTGTGAAACAGTGAACCATTCTCCTTGACCTAAAATTGCAGTCATGATCTGTTCACATACATTGTACAAACCTTATTGGAGTAGCATAATGCTACTTAGTACTGATGCTCACTCAGCCAAGTACTCAGGTAAGTATTCTTCAAGTGAGAACAAGTGTCAAGGGCCAAGGCTGAGTGAGCATTCCTTCTGAGTCTCCTCAGCCTCAAGGTCTTGAACCTCATCAGCTTCTGTGGAGGTATATAAGTGGGCTAGGTTGTGATTATTTTCTACCTCATTTCCACCACCATGAGTTCTTCCATGTATATGGACCCATGAACCCCATACTGTGAGTAATTGAAATTATTATGCCTACCTACACATTGCTTGTGTGACAAGTTGCTTGAGGGCAAGTGGTCTGTGAGGGGCTTTGTCTGCCTTGGAATTACACTGAGTCCAGACAACATCAGGATTCCGTCCATTTAGTTTTTCAGGTTTTGTAAACACTGGAAACCCTCTGAAAACTTGAAAAAGCTAAAAAACTTTGAAAAAACTCAAAACCCAAATACCTAGGTCAACTTCGATGGAAACTCAGCTATGTGGAAGGGAGTATATGCTCCCAACACTCAAGAGGACAAGCTGTGATGAACATGGTGTCGCTTCAAGGAAGAATACTCTACAATACAAGTTGTTCATGTATCTAATGAACTATGTCATGTGATTAGTGTGTAATATATCATGTGATCACATTGATGGAGATGTTGCGTGGAGGGAAGCTGTTGATCACATTGTAAGAGAAGAGGTTCTCTTACACTCTCACCCATTCCAAAAAATTTCCATCCTCACTGCGCTCTTGTCTCCCACATGTCCAAGGCCTCTGTCTCCAACATCTCTGACCTAGGCAACCACAAGTCCGCACCTGGTCCATACCCCTGCCACCTCACCAGGTACTGCTTTCCCCTCCCCCACAGTCTCTCGTCCAATATCTGCTCGACAAAGGACTCATGTTGACCCATTTGCAGTTATGATCAGTCCTGGTTTCTCCATCTTTCTGTCCAGAAAAAGATTGTCGTCATTTTCCACATGGAGCTTCAAGTGTGATACGTGATATGTTGGGTAAGCTCCACACATTCCTGGCAGTTGTAGCTTGTATGTTGACGAACTTGGAAAGGCTTCCATCACCTTGTACGGACCATCCCACTGAGGCATGAATTTTGCCACCCTCCCACTTTTCTTTTGCATATATTCCCTCCTGCGATGCGCTGTCTCCAACATAACCTGGTCCCCAACCTTGAACTCCGGGTCAACCGATTGATCTTTGTTTGCGTGATGTGCTTGGGATATTTTTGCAGCTAGGAGACAATCTTTTGCAGCCTCTACCTCCTCGTTGACATTCTCAACCAGACTCTGAGCACGCGCTGCTTCTTCTGGTTCTGTTGTCCCCTCCCCAACCCCTGTCCCAGCCAGAGGTGGCAACACTTGCGGTGACCTCCCCATTTTTAGCATGAAAGGGGAGACCTGTGTTGATGCATTCACAGTATTCATAATATCGAAATGCACTTTGGGCAAAGCTTTTGCCCAACCCTTCTGGCTGCATTTGACATGGAAGTGCAGGCACTGCACCACTGTCTTGTTTGTCCACTCTGATGACCCATCTGTTTCTGGGTGATATGCCATCAACAGCCTGTGTTTTACTCCTGCTAGTTTCATAAGTGCTTTCCAAAAATTTGAGACAAACAGCTTATCACAATCACTGATAATTTTTAAAGGGCACCCATTTTTGCAGTACCACCGGTCAAAAAACAGTGTGGCAAAATCTTCTGCAGTCATGTCCATTCTGCATGGTGTTATCTGGATGTCCACCCCATCATTGCTGCTCTCTCCAAAAACTGTGGCCACTACGGTCAGCAGGTTCCCTTCATAAGTGGCCTTGGCTTTCAGCGCTGCTGCGAGAGTGACGTTCTTACAAGCCTCAGGGGTAGGTCTGCCATTGGTTCCAAGTGGGCATTCCAGTGAGTAGTGCCCTGCATAAAACAATCTGCAATGGAAACAACCTCAGTGAGCCTTCAGAAGATCATGTTCCAACTGTGTAAGCTTAACAGTGAAAGGTTGGACAGTGTTTGTCATGCTGGTGAGCACTCCAGGAGTTTTTGCTGTGTTTCCACCAGCATTTGTGGCTGCAGTTGTTCTGTTCATGATCACTGCTGAAACTGCACCTCGCACTCCCAAGTTCTTTGCATTGTTGCATGCTGCCGCCATCGCAATCTTCACCCATTCTTCTTGCTTGTTGTGATTCTCTATATCTAGGAGATGTACTTACTGAATCCATGCTTCTAGGTCTGTGATGGCATCTAGGGTGCCATGCGTGTTGTTTGCATTGTAAGAGTTCTTCAGCATCGGCGAGAGTCGTGGGACAAAATGTGCATGAAGGCAGTCTTCAGGGATGTGGTAGTCTGATTTTGCAATGCCAAGCTCAGTGTTTGCTTCATGGGTAGCTTCAGTCCAGGTGAGGAAAGCCTGCATGCTTTGCATTGCAATCTGTGTCGCAATCAGGTCGTCCTTCCAATTTGCAGGGAGGAACTTTGTCTTGAACTCAATCATGAACTCCACGAAGGAAAGTTCGATGAGTTGGTCATGATGCAGGAGACCCATGCTTGCACAGCGGAGGATTCAAAATTGTAGATGATGCTGAGTACTCGCTCATTGTAAGGGGACTAAGGGGGTGCCCTGTGTGTTTTTCCTATTTTTTATGTTCGTCCCATATTTTTCCCCACCTCATTTCCTTCTATTCTTCATTTTCTATGATTTTTCCGGATTTTATTACTAATTTTCCCTTGCTATCATGTTTGTATATGTTGACACTTTTATATTTAGAGGCGGAGTACCCCTTCCGACACATACCCCTTGGTATGATGTCATTCGGCGGCCTTGATCCGCCTATCTCCGCCTTTTTCTATTTTTAGGTTATATTTGATTTTTGTCGTCTTCACATATACTGGGCATCAGCAAGGGGATCCTTAGAGTTTTCTCTTCGGATTTCCCTTTGCTAGGTGCGCCCCCAATGCCTGTATTATGTAGTATAATTTTAACTTCGGATTTCCCTTTGCTAGAGGCTTAGGTTGCCCTTATAGTAGAAAACTCTCCCCTAAGGCCCGAAAATCGCGAACGCGCTGCCCAAAATAGGCAGGTACGGACTGGACGACGCTTCCCAAAGCTCCACAGAGTCCCTACACACCGTTCCAGATACTCTCGCCTTTATTGCGCCGCCATTTTCGCCAAACGCGCCCCCTAGCGACATGGACGCATCAGAACGCTTCAACGCGCTTGAAAGCGACGTTTCCGGAATGCGCGTGCAAATCGACTCGCTTAAATCTACGATTGAAAACTTCGTTAGGACCCTCCAGGCTAACCCTACGACTAATAGTTCCCCCTTCACGACTCCAAGCGCACCCAACAACGATGTTTTGCCAAACACGTCCACTAAGGAATGTGCCCAGATCAAACCGTCCCCCCCCGCCGAATTTAATGGTGCACGTGCGCAGGGACGTGCATTCCTTAATTCCTGTGAGTTATACATTAGTCTCCAGTCGCATCAATTCGTCGATGAGGCTGCAAAAATTTATTGGGCCTTCACATACATGAAATCTGAACGCGCCTATCTCTATGTGGACCGTATCCTACGTCAAACTAAAGAACTCGGTTCTCTACCTTTCTCCACTTGGGGTGACTTTCGAGCTGAGTTCGTACGCCACTTCTGCCCCCTCAATGAACGCCACCGAGCAGTGACACGACTTGAGTCATCCACTTACCACCAGGGACGTCGATCCGTGGACGACTATATCGATGAGTTCAAGGATTTGGTGGACATGGCAGGGTATGGGAGTGGGTTACCAGTGGTGGTGAAGTTCCGACGGGGGCTCAACCGAGAAATTCAGGACCAGATTGCACAGATGTTGGAAGGGCGCCCAGCGGACGATGATATCCTTGCTTGGTATGAAGCTGCTTCACTCTGTGATGAGAACCGACTCACAAATGCGGCGTTTAATGCTGCATTCCGTGCTCCAACTACCACTCATACACCCTACACCTTCAATCGAAGCCTTCCCCGCCCTAACCCCATTCCTGCTCGTCACACTCCCACACCAGCCGTCAATATCCCAGTACCAATGGATGTTGATGCAGCCCGCAGCCGTGCACGTAAGTTGGATCTCTGCTACCGTTGTGGGGAACCTGGACACAGGGCTGGAGCATGTCCCCATCGTCAGGATATCCGCATGCTCACCCCCGAGGGACGAGACGAACTCCTGCAAGATCTGTTGGCACTTGTAGATGTTGAGGAAGCGAAGGATCAAGTTGCAGAGGAGGTTAAGCTGGAAGTTGTAGAGGAGCAGGATTTTCCTATTCGCAGCGAGTGAATCATACGCCCTCACTGCCTGTCCATAACCGCTTTGAAGTCTTGTCAGTTGAATCCCTGGAGAATGAATCCATTTCTGTGACTGCTCCCCTCTCTGACCCTTCGAAGTTGGCTAAAGACGTACCTGCTCTCCCCGTCTCTCCTTCTACTCCACGTCCCAAAATTAAATCATGGGAGCGTAAACTACCACGCAAGTATATTGTGGCATCCACTCCCTCTGCACATTCCTTAAACCTAGCCATCAAACTGCAGACGACCGACACTGGACAGATACTCGGTGTTTCTGCGCTCCTGGACTCTGGTGCGACTGGTCTCTTCATCGATTCCCATCTGGTACAACAACATCGTCTAAATACTCGCTCACTCTCACGTCCGATACCTGTATATAACGTGGATGGATCCCCAAATGAAGCTGGTGCCATCCGAGAGGTTGCAGACCTGGTTCTCCATTACAAAGATCATAGTGAGCGTGCCCTTTTTGCTGTCACTCAATTAGGAAAGCAAAAGGCAATTTTGGGATATCCATGGCTTCGAGACCATAACCCAGAGGTCGACTGGCGCACCGGGGAGGTTACCATGAGCCGATGTCCATCCCGCTGTCGGACGTGTTTCACAGAAGCCAGGCAAGAACATCGTGGACAGAAGGCGGCAATACGACGAACTCAGAAGTGTCGTGCTGGACCCCTGCCTATACCTGAAGTGGAATTGGAAGGGGTTCCTGATCTAATGCCGGACTCGGATGATGATGATGAGGACCCAGAGGAAGTGGAGGAGGGTGATCGGATCTTCTACACTGCAATTCGCTCATCGCATGAGGTGTGTGCCACATCGAACATATCCCAACGCCTCGCCGAGGCCTTCCACAAAAACAATGCTGCTAAATCCTCTACTAACTCCTTACTCCCTCATCTCCATGAGTTTGAAGACGTGTTCTCCAAGGAGTCATTCGACTCTCTTCCTGCGCGTAAGCCATGGGATCACGCGATCGAACTCACCCCCGGCGCAACCCCTTCATCCTGCAAGGTCTATCCTCTCTCTCCGGAGGAACAACGGCAGCTTGACCAGTTCATCGACGAGCACCTGGCCTCTGGACGTATTCGACCATCGAAGTCACCCATGGCCTCTCCCTTTTTCTTTGTCAAGAAGAAGGATGGCTCACTTCGACCGGTTCAAGACTACAGAAGACTCAACAACATCACGGTCAAAAATCGCTACCCACTACCCCTCATCTCCGAACTCGTAAACCAGCTCCGTGGAGCCCGATACTTCACCAAGCTCGATGTCCGTTGGGGCTATAATAATGTGAGGATAAAGGAGGGAGATGAGTGGAAGGCAGCCTTTCGTACCAACCGTGGTCTTTTTGAACCGCTTGTCATGTTCTTTGGCCTTACTAATAGCCCTGCCACCTTTCAGACCATGATGAATGACATCTTCCATGACCTCATCCTCGAAGGCGTTGTCTGCATCTATCTCGACGACATCCTCATCTTCACTCGCACGGTTGAAGAGCACCGTCGCATCACACGCCTCGTCCTAGAGCGACTTCGACGGTACAAACTCTACCTTCGTCAGGACAAATGCGAGTTCGAAAGGACCAAGATCGAGTACCTCGGCCTGATTATCTCGGAGGGTCAAGTGGAGATGGATCCTATCAAGGTAAATGGGGTCACAGCTTGGCCTACGCCCACGAACAAGAAGGAGGTGCAGTCTTTCCTGGGCTTCATCAATTTTTATCGGCGTTTTATCAAGGATTTCTCACATCATGCATGACCGCTGTTCGACTTGACAGGAAAGGAGGCATGGAGGTGGGATAATGCACAACAGGAGGCGTTCGAAAAGCTTAAGGAGATGGTCACTTCCGCTCCGATCCTTACCTTTGCTGACGATTCGCATCCTTTTCGTGTAGAAGCCGACAGTTCTGACTTTGCGACGGGCGCTGTGTTGTCTCAGCAGTCTCCGGAGGACCAGAAGTGGCATCCTGTTGCGTTCTACTCCAAAAGCCTTAGTGCTGTAGAGAGAAACTACGAGATCCATGACAAGGAGATGT
Source organism: Tricholoma matsutake (assembly GCA_026075535.2). NCBI lineage: Eukaryota > Fungi > Basidiomycota > Agaricomycetes > Agaricales > Tricholomataceae > Tricholoma > Tricholoma matsutake. The sequence goes on along the minus strand of AP026543.1, from coordinate 4,477,827 downwards.
TGGCGATAATGCGTGCGCTTGAGGAGTGGCGACACTTCCTCGAGGGTGCCCAACACAAGGTGGAAATTTGGACGGATCACAAGAACCTCGAGTACTTCATGACGGCCAAGAAATTGAACCGTCGTCAAGCTCGTTGGTCCCTGTATCTATCTAGATTCGACTTCTCCTTGCACCACCGTCCGGGTCGCAGCATGGGGAAGACCGATGCCCTATCCCGACGTGCAGACCATGGGGATGGCAGCGGTGACAACCAAAACATTGTGCTGTTGCAGCCAGACCTGTTCACCATTCGGGCACTGGAAGGCATCATACCCCAGGGCGAGGAGCGGGACATTCTACGTGACATTCGTCGCGCAAACCGTAGCGGTTTACATGAGGATGTTGTCGCCCGAGCTGTTAAAGAACTGAGGAAGGGATCGACCCTTTCCTTACGTGCGGCAGAGTGGGCTGAAAAGGAGGACTTGTTGTATTTCAGGGATCGCATCTATGTTCCCAATGACCCAGACCTTCGCCGGCGCATCATATCCCAACACCATGACTCACAGATTGCTGGCCACCCCGGACGCTGGAAGACCTTGGAGCTCACCTCACGGAACTATTGGTGGCCACAAATGTCACGGCTCATTGGTCAGTATTGTCGCACTTGTGACCTTTGCTTACGCACCAAGGTCCCTCGTCGCAAGCCTATTGGTGAGCTACACCCTCTTCCTGTTCCAGAGAGTCGTTGGGATGTCGTCAGCGTCGACTTTGTGGTGGAATTGCCAGAGTCAAACGGGTTTGATGCGGTGATGTGCACAGTTGACTCAGTGGGAAAACGCGCTCACTTCATTCCCACTCACACCACTGTCAGTGCCCTAGGTGCCGCTCGACTCTACCTCCACCACGTGTGGAAGTTACATGGACTTCCTGGTGCCTTCCTCTCGGATCGTGGCCCTCAGTTCATGGCAGAGTTCACTCGTGAGCTGTACCGACTCCTGGGGATCAAACTCCTCGCTTCAACTGCTTATCACCCACAAACTGATGGCCAGATGGAGCGAGTCAACCAGGAACTGGAGCAGTACATCCGCCTCTTTGTCAATGAACGCCAGGACGATTGGGATGATCTCCTTCCTTTGGCCGAGTTCGGATACAACAACCATGTCCATGCTTCCACTCAACAGACCCCTTTCCTCTTAGACACTGGACGACATCCACGCATGGGATTTGAACCTCGCCAAACTCCCTCACACATCGAGACAGTGAATGAGTTCACAGAACGCATGAGGGATAGCTTGGAGGAGGCAAGGGCAGCCTTAGCAAAGGCGAAGGACGACATGGCGCGATTTTACAACCAGCGCCACTCCCCAACCCCTCAGTACAAGGTTGGTGATCGAGTTTATCTTGACTCCAGTGACATCTCCACTACACGTCCATCCAAGAAACTCGCTCATCGCTTCTTGGGACCTTTCCCCATTGTCAAGTGCGTTGGAACACATGCCTATCGTCTACGCCTCCCAGCCTCCATGTCCAGACTCCATCCTGTCTTCCATGTCGTCAAATTGCTTCCAGCTCCCCCAGATCCATTCCCGGGACGCCATTCACACCCACCACCACCACCTACAGTGATCGAGGGAGAACCCCAATATGAAGTCGAGTCAATCTTGGACAGCCGTTTGCGTCGAGGAAAACTCCAGTATTTGGTACATTGGAAGGGTTATGGGTATGAGGAGAACTCATGGGTCGAAGAGTCTGACGTAAATGCCCCTCGGTTAATCAAGGAATTCCACCGACGGCACACTGCTGCACCGCGTCGCATTCAAGTCACGGACTTTGGTCGTATACGATTTCGAATGCATCGGGGCGATGCATCTTAGAGAGGGGGTGATGTAAGGGGACTAAGGGGGTGCCCTGTGTGTTTTTCCTATTTTTTATGTTCGTCCCATATTTTTCCCCACCTCATTTCCTTCTATTCTTCATTTTCTATGATTTTTCCGGATTTTATTACTAATTTTCCCTTGCTATCATGTTTGTATATGTTGACACTTTTATATTTAGAGGCGGAGTACCCCTTCCGACACATACCCCTTGGTATGATGTCATTCGGCGGCCTTGATCCGCCTATCTCCGCCTTTTTCTATTTTTAGGTTATATTTGATTTTTGTCGTCTTCACATATACTGGGCATCAGCAAGGGGATCCTTAGAGTTTTCTCTTCGGATTTCCCTTTGCTAGGTGCGCCCCCAATGCCTGTATTATGTAGTATAATTTTAACTTCGGATTTCCCTTTGCTAGAGGCTTAGGTTGCCCTTATACTCATCTTCTGGGGTTTTCTTGTTCTGAAAGAAACATCGGCAGACATTTTTGAACACACATATCACTGCGATTGTGATGCATCCTGCCAATAAAACTGGTGCATGCTACCATTAATGACAGTGGGAGCATACTGAATGTTGTCCATCCTATTACTGTGGAATGTAGGTGCATGATATTCTTTGGAGTCAGACGAGCCTGAAGAGGAATCTGTTGTGGACGGGGCGGGGGCAGTAGCAGATCCTGCAGGGTTCAATCCTACAACAGGCAAGCTGGGAGGTGTTGTGAGGGGACTTGAACAAGGTAAATCCAGAGCATCAGTGTGTGTCTGGCTGTGGGTCACGATGGAGTTATGGGTAGGCAAGGGGATATGAGTGGACATAGATCGAGACAGGATGCGTAGGAGATGTCAAGTAGACTCTTCCAGTATGCAGATTTGCTCAAGGCCTATATACCCCACATGAGGTGACTATATGCGCCCTCACTGATGATGTGTGGTCCTGGTAATCCAGTGATGTTGCTTATCCAGATATTATCTTTCTGGTATGTGTTCTGAGTGACAGCTGTCTAAGCAGAAGTAGCTGATGGGGGTAATGCAGTGCCCAAAAGGCGATATCATGGCCTTCTTTTTGCTGGATAAGGTCAGGAGTCTGTACCAGACAACTTGCTCGACACAAAGAAAAAGTGGAAGGGAGTATATGCTCCCAACACTCAAGAGGACAAGCTGTGATGAACATGGTGTCGCTTCAAGGAAGAATACTCTACAATACAAGTTGTTCATGTATCTAATGAACTATGTCATGTGATTAGTGTGTAATATATCATGTGATCACATTAATGGAGATGTCGCGTGGAGGGAAGCTGTTGATCACATTGTAAGAGAAGAGGTTCTCTTACACTATGGACACTGCATGCAAAACCTTTGAAACTCTCAAAACCAATCAAAACTAACTAAACTATTATATGGATAATTACAAGGAGTATTCTAAAATTTTGTGATGATTAAAGGGCACATTCTTCATAAAGCTATGACAAGGAAGGTTTCAAACCTTTGTTGGGCTTTTAGGGATGTAGATGCTGACATGATACACAGAAAGAATGGATAAGTTTGGCACACTGTCAACATCTTTATCAGTCATGGCTTTCTCATCAAGAACGATAATGCTGCCGAGAACCTCTAGCCAACATCATTTGCTCACTCTGGTCTGGAGCATGTTTGTGAACTCACTGAGTTGCTTCCAATAGTGATCGTGTTTGAAGTCTTTTGGCATTGTGGAAATTCCTTTGGGTAAGTAAGCCATCAAGGCTTACTCAATCTTACACTGGCAGTCAGTCGGTAAATCATGTAATGCAAGGGAATGTCATACCACTGTCAAAATGAGCACATAGAGGCTGACTGGTGGATTCTCAGGGCCAATCACCAGGTCCATGATGGATTTTTCAGTGTGTGGGAGGAAAGCTTGTGCTGTTGATAGAATGAGCTCTCTCTGCAAAAATCCCTCAGGCTCTAAGATCTAAGCATGCAGTCAGCGTTGGTCAATAACCAAAAGACTGGCAATGTACCTCATTATCTCCACCATCCATTTTTTGTGGTTTTGCAAAGTATGCTGCTCCATCAGGTCGCAGTGCCGATACGACATATGACTGGATCAACTTTGGGTCATTATAATATGGCTCTTGAGCAAACATCGCCTGGATCTGCTCTAGAACATTCTTTGCAACTAACGACTGCTGGGTTCTCATCTGCTTACAGGCCTATACTAATGGTGTTAGGAATAGCAATAGATGCATCAGTGTGGTATGTACCTCTGAGACAAGCTTGTCATCAGGCTGGAGCACAAAAGTGACTGTTGGGAAGGCAAGATCAAAAACGGCTTGGACTGTCTGAAGGAACTGAGAAGATTGCATTGTGAAGTGTGTAAAGGGACTGGACGATGTGTAGAGTGCCTGAGTAAGAGTTGGCAGGAAGTGGTGACTCCAATTGATGTCCTTCATGAACTTTTCCACCTGGGCAGTACAGTCAAGTTGAGCCTCAGCTTCAATGGTAGCAATAGGTGTTGCCTTCTTGCTGACTGATTTGGATGACTTCCTGGTTGCCCGAGCAACTGGGCCAGAAATGTGCACCTGAACATTCCAAGCAACTTGAGATGAGAATACAAAAGTATGTAATGAGAAGCATGCACCAGATCACTGTTTCCTTGAGGGATTGCAACAGCAACAAGCTGAGAAAAGCTAAGATGTGAGAAGATCCAGAGGATTCAGCTACTCACCTCAATGCAATGTGAATCATCTTGTTTGAGGTTAGAGGGGAATTGTGGGGGAATAAAGGGCTTGATAGACTTTGGAAAGTCTGGACATTTGTCATTGATATCATTGTCGTTCAATCCTCCAATGGTGGAATGTTTCTGACTGCCAACTTTGATAAGAGTTTTCAATCCACTGTTCTTGTATTGCTTCAGTGCATGGTCACCAGTTCATTGACTTGTTGTCAACAATCAACAAATAATTAGATAAATAAGCAGATAAGCAAACACATGATTCACCTCTGCTTCTTTCCTCCCCTGCCTTGATGACCTTCAAGCACCATTCCTTCAACTTTATTGTGGACTCCCTGCTTGCCTCATTTTGCTGGCCGATTTTTCTATAACCAACTCAGTAAGTCATCGATCATGTCATGGACAAAACAGGACTTACAATCACAACTTCAGACTCACCCTCAGAATCATCACTACTGGCATTGGCAGCTTCAAAGTCAAAAGACTCCTCGTCACTTCTGGGGTTGTGATACTGAGCATGAACAACAGCTGAAAGCCGGCGAGTGCCCTCCTGCTCTATTTCAACATCTTGTTGCTCCTCCATGATTATCATCGCAGCCAGAGCCCTTTTGGCCTCCTCACCATGCTGTACCTATTCCTTGGCAGCCTTTTGAAGTGCCTCATGGTCAGCAGCAACTTGTTTAGATGTGCATCTAGGAGCAGCAGCAACCCCATTTTGCAAACCAGGGTGTTTATTACAACCCTCATGGGTCAGGAGAGGCTCCCGAGCTGGTACCACACCTGCTCCCCCTCGATGTTTGGCAGCTGGCTTTGCAGTAGTTGTTCTCTTGGACTTTTTGGCAGGAGGTGCTTCTAATTCATTGTTGCTGACTTGGCCATCCTCATCGACAATGACAGCAGGTGTCTTGTTGGCATCTGTCCTCACTTTTCATGGACGACTGACTTTCTTTGTTGGCTGAGGGTCAGTTGATACTGGAGGAGGGGTGTGGGGAGGGATTTTTATGGCAGCATTCCCATGATGTGTATTTGCCATGGATATGGATACAGGTGGATAATGAGGGAGGACATGGATATGACAAGGAAAATGAACTTTTTTTATTTTGGGGATAAACTCTGAAGATCTGATGGGGCAGATGTTCAGCAATTTCTTGCAAGTTCCATTCAGTTTGATTCGCATGGGATACTGATACTCTCATTTGTACACCATTCTTGTCTATATCTACTCTTTGTATTCCCTATGCCATTCACTGCCAACAGTCATTATCCTTTTGCATGCTTACTTTGTCCCTTCTGCACACGTTCATCTGGTGGACTTATCCAGCATCATAACGCAGCACATCCAAGGACAAGACCTGTCAACAAAGAAGACTATGTTTGTCTGCGGCATCCTCATCTGATGGGTACATTTTTATTCTTCTGTGATTATCTATTATCATGTACTGACATGTACTATCCACCAGCTCATCCTTGTGCAGAAGATGGGACATTCTTACATCATCCAAACCCAACACCATTGCCAGCGCATCCACCAGATGCTCTGCCGGACAATCCCTGGGCACCATTTGAGGACTGAATTGCCTTTGAATGGGCCCAAGAGCAATATGTTGAGTTGCAGGCTTCAAAGAAGCAAATTGGGCAAGGTCTTGATCTCTGGAGCGCCATCCTTCTTAGGGAGAAATCCAAATGCAACATTCCTTGGAAATCTGTGGAAGAATTATACTCCACCATTGACTCGATCCAAGCAGGCAATGCCCCTTGGTTTACTCACAAGTTGTGATATAATGGCCCCAAACCGATTGGTACCATCCTGCAGTGCATGCAGGAAACATATGAACTCAGTACACATGATGTGCTCCATGTTGTTGAGCTCCAGCTTGCAAACACAGAGTTTGATGGCAATTTCAACTATTCACCCTATAAAGAATATGGTCCTGATGGCCACTGAGTGTGGACAAATCTCATGTTGGGAGACTGGGCATACCAGGAAGCGGTAATGATTTTCTTGCTGTTTTATTCAGATTTATAGTAACATTTTTGTCTCTCAGGATGTGATTGCAAAGGATCCAGCAACTAATGGTGCGATGGTTGTCCCTGTCATTGGCAGAAGTGACAAGACTACTGCATCAGTTGGCACCGGTCAGCAAGAGTATCACCCCATATATGTATCTATTGGTAACATTTCCAACACTGCTTGACAAAACCACAGCATTGGAGTTCTTCCTGTTGCATTCCTTCCAATACCCAAGGGTAAGTGGCTGTGTTTGCAATTCATTAACTGTGCTCATCCAGACGTAATTAGCAAGTCCCAGCAGAAAAAACCAGCCTTCAAGAAGTTCACACGACAACTATATCACAAATGTCTGGAGCTTGTATTCAGTCTGTTGAAGCCATACATCAACACTCCCAAAGTTGTACAATGTCCAGATGGACATTTTCAGTGAGCCATCTTCAGCCTTGGACCTTACATTGCTGACTATCCAGAACAAGTATGGCTTGCTGGCATTGTCCAAAACTGGTGTCCAAAGTGAATCTGCACCTTTCTTTGCAGTACCATGTGCTAATCATGTATGTAGATGTGATGCAAAGCCTTCCTTGCTTGATGACCCTGGTGCCCACTCTCACTCGCATGAAAAAACTGACTTTCTATTAAAAAACTTTGATCCCGGTATTTTGTGGGATGAATTTGGCATTCAGGATGATATTGTGGTCTGTGGCCAGCCTGATTGTGTCCGTTCATCCTTTTCATGAATGATTTTCTCAGCCGTTCATGCACAGCTTTCCACATGCTGACATACATCAACTTCTTGCACCTGATATCCTTCATCAGCTTGTCAAAGGCATATTCAAGGATCACCTTGTTGAATGGGTTAATGAATACCTGAAGCTTGACTTTGGGCAAGCAAAGGCAGATGAAATAATTGAAGACATCAATCACTGGTGGATACTCATGTATTTGCTCCTAGTTTTGTGTTTTGATCTGGATTAGTCTTGCTGCAGTTCCCACATTTCCTGGCATTCATCGATTCCCTGATGGTCATGGTTTTAACCAGTGGACAGGTGATGATTCAAAGGCATTAATGAAGGTGCAGTTTATGTTTATATCCTCTATGTTGACTAACTTCTCTCGTATCTGTCTAGATATACCTTTCCACTATTGCCAGTTACTTGCCAGGCCAAGTTGTGCAATATATCACAACATTCCTTGATGCCTGCTACATTGCGCATTACAATGCCATCTTGACTCCTGTTCTGGAGCGCTTTTGTGACCATGTCAACAAGTTTTATGAGCTCCAGCAATTTTTTATTGATGCTGGTGTTTGAGTATCAGTATCCCTACCCCGGCAACATGTGCTATCACACTATTTCTGCCTGATCATGCTTTGGTCTCAGCTTGTCAATCACAGAGTCCAAGCATATCAAAGCTGTCAAGGAACCCTGGTGGCACTCCAATCACTTCAAGGCCCTTGTTCAAATGCTTTGGAGCATTCTGTGGATGGAGAAGATGGCCGCCCTTCATCGTAGCTTTGCTCAACGTGGTATGCTGAAGGGAACATGTTGTTGCTGACATAAGCCCTTATTCTGACAATGATATGGATGAGGATGAAGAAGCATCCCAGGACGATATTTCAGATGCTGACTCTGAGAGTGAGGGTGGCATGGAAGATGAAGATGAAGACAATGTGGTGAAGGCTCTGCAGCATGATCATGATGTGCAACTAGCATGTGGGGATTGTCAGTTGACATTGGAAGACAAGGTATCGGATGTCAAGCTTGCTACTCAGATTTGTGTGTATTCCCCTGTTTCCTTCATTTCTTTATACTAACTGACATATCTAGAGCCCAGATATCCACAGTATCTTGATAGCCTTGCTTCATACATGAATCAGCCCAAGTTTCCTGCTGCCCTTCACCAATTCCTATTTTTCATTGATAACCCCTCAGCAAAACAGATACCAGACAGTTTCACACCACAGAAATTTGAGGGGAAGATTAGAGTCCATCACTCTGCAACTGCCACATTCTATGCCCTGAGTGAGCTCTGTGGAGTAGGAGGGCTCCTCCACGAGAGGATACACTCTGCACCCTGCTTTCGTGGTGGTCCCCATCATGATACAGTCTTTGTCGAGTTAGACAGGGATCAACCTGGTATGCTTGGCATGGTTGTTGCTCATGTCCTTCTCTTTTTCTCCTTCCAATATCGTTGGATTATTCATGTGCTCTCATCAACTGGTTTGTCTGTGATACTGGTTTATGGGAGGTGAGGCTTCAGTGTGACAGCTTCAGGCAACCTGTTGTTGATGTCATTCATGTGGATACCATTGTTTGTGGTGCACATTTATTACCCATTTATGGGACATCCTGTGTTCCCAAATGATTTAGCCACTTCAAAGCACTGGATGCTTACAAGTCATTTTTTGTGAACCATTATATAGATCACCATGCCCATGAACTTATTAGTTGAATTTCTGTCCCAACTGCTGCATGTATTTTAGACTACGTAGTTTCTGAGTTTCTGAGTTTCTGAGTTTCGAGAAATTCAGAAAACAATGAGAAACACCAAAAACCATCAAAAACCGGAAATTAAATTGACAGTTTGCTGATGAAGCATAGAACTGCATCAACTTTGCAAATGCACAATCCTTGTTATGAGTTCAATATTAATGCTGTGTTGTTGAGCCATCAGTGTGGAGTTGAGTTTGCCATCAAAGTTCAATAGTTTTGCTCTTTATCTTTGTCTAGATGCTTCAAAGGTATATGACAATGTAATTTTACTTCCTTTACATGCTATACCACTCAATTTACACTTATATAATTTGACATCAATTTTTTTTTAACAACCTACACGATACCACCCACCCCCCCATGTGATGTCCAGCATTTGTGTACCAACACCCCCTTGCATCAATGAATTACTTATGGCTTTTTTTGTACCCCTAAAATGGATAATAAGCTAGTAACAAGTACAAGCAGGTGGAAGGAAACCAAAGCTTCCAGCACTCAAGGGAACCAGAACATGTAAGGAACTTAGTATATTCAGGGAAGGGAACTAAGATACAGTACAAGTACTCAACTATATAATGTGATAATTGCAATGCATGTGATAATGGTTTGATGATGTAAGAGGCACTCTTACACTCTCTCATACTCCCAAAAGTTTGACCAGGGGTGCAGGGGATGATGACCAGGTGCAGGGCACATTGACAGGGTGCTGGGGAACAGTGACAAGTGTTGAAATTAATTACCAATATTGTTGCATGTGCATATTCTCCCACATTAATTACCAATATTGATACATGTTTCATATGCATATTCCTCTGGAGTCATGTGATATCCTTACTATTATGTATATAAGGAGAACCTGTACTGTAGTAGGAATATAGTGTTCTTACCTCTGCTAACCCTAGCTGTAAGTCTAACTAAACCCCAGGTAGGTTGTAAGGAATGTGTTGTCTCTTCCCCTGTGCAGCGTATATAGTCTGCTGCAACAGGTTATGGGCCCTGCTGGGCATGTCGCAAACGTGCCTTAATTGGCTGCGAATGATGTTGACTTCATCATCTCCAAATTATAACCTTGCGCTCTTCATGAGCTGCATTGCGCTCCCTGTGAGCTGCATTAAAACCTAGGTTGACTAGGGTTTAATCACTCTGAAGGAGTGTTTTTTCTCCTTAGATTGTGAAATGTGTCTTCTCAGATAAAAGACTGATTGAGCGCTTTTAACAGCCGCACTACAAATCATGTCTTCAACCCTTGAGAAGCTCATCCAAACTTTTGATGGATCCAATTACATACAATAGGCCGACTCCATGAAGGCATGGCTCAGGTCTCAGGGCCTCTGGCAAATAACTAGTGGGGCGGAAGTCAAACCGCCTCTGGCACCTCCTTTGATGGCGACGAATGCTACTCTCGTAGCGGATGCTACTGCCAAGCTCCAGACCTGGAGCAACAAAAATGACCAGGCTATTGGTAGCCTAGTGCTCCACCTGGCCCCCTCCATTCAGCAGCGTGCCAACACCAAGGACACTGCTGAGGAGGTGTGGGACCTCATTTGCACTGATTATGGTGTCGATGGCCCCTCCCAAGTCTTTGCAGACTTTAGGTCTGCAATAGCAATCAAAATTCTGGCTGCAAATCCTGCGCCAGAGATTGCTAAGATGGCTGACAAGTTTGAGCACCTCATAGCTGCCAATGTTGCCATCCCCGAACTAGCTCAGGTGATGATTCTACTTCCTGCAATGCTGCACGAGTACGATTCTTTGTCCACCACGGTCCTTAACACGACCACTACTAGTGCCTTGACATTTAAACATGTCAAGGACTCCATTGCCGCTGAAGCCTCAAGGTGCATGGCAGTAGGAAAGCCCGCTGGCCAGCCTCAGACCAACAAACTTTCTGCTGTCAAACGCAAAGGGGGAAACCCCAAATGGCAGCCCAAAGAAGAGCAAAACAACAATGGAGATTCATCCTGAAAATGTGGACGACGCAGGGACAAAAAGACTAAGGAGGAAAAGCCTAAAGAGAAACATACCCACCTCGCCTCCAGTGCCTTTACCACCATAAATGGTAATGGCACCATCATACCGCCGATGCTGCTCATTCAGTGCATCGAAAAATGCGACCACACTCCCACAAGAGATCCTTGCTCCACAGGCATATACGGGCGTGGCCTCTACCTCTCATTTGGTTTATGCCAAATATCAGCAAGCTCGAGACACCCTCAAGCAAATGCATCTTCCATGCACTGCAAAAAATCTGCAACCACTGGAAGAGCACCTAATGGTGCGAGAAGGTAAGAGGAGGAGGATCGAACCAGAACCGAGAATCGAGGAGGTAGAAGATGACATCGTCTCCCTAGGATCCGAACCTCCAGTGTCTGATGAGGAAGTATGGAAATCCATCAACGAGATGCTCATCAATGAACCCCTTGAAACGGGAGCGTATGATGACAGGTCAGTCCTTTTCCCTGCCACAAGCACAAAGATTAATATTCCTACGAATACAGTGAACTTTGCATGTGAAATTTTACTGCTATTAAATGTATCATGGAATTATTTAGATCTTAATATATGTGTTATGTGTGCAAATGGAAATTGTAAGAAGGTTGCAGACTGGATCATGGATTCAGGCGCATCAAAACACTTCACTGGTGAAATGAAAGATTTTGCTTCCTATGAGCCTTTACTGAGAAAGGACTCTACCTTGGTCCAAACAGCCACGGGTACTACTCATATAGTAGGAAAAGGAGCAGTCTTCATTAGACATCAGGTAGTATGTCATGGGAAGTCAGAGATGCATGAAACACGATTATACCCCATCTACTACATACCCGACATTAATACTCAATTAATGTCAATGGGGGTCTTCTTACAAGACAGAAGTGATGTGCATGGTTCCTCTGCACACATTTCATTTATCGAGAAAGGAAACCCAATCATGCATTGTGTCCCTCTTAGGAGAAGTGACACAATTTATTGGGCTCAGACTCATATAATGAGCACCAAAAAGGTCAATGTCGCGACCATATACATCACTGACTACTTGACTTGGCATAGGTGACTTGGACACCCATCCAAAGAGGCGCTAGGGAAAATGCCTAATAGCACCATCAAATTCCCAAGGAAATTAATTATTCCTAAAGACAAAATTATATGTCCAGGGTGCACTGAAGGGAAAATGACCTCAAAGTCTTTTCCAGAATCAAATTCACGTGCAGCAAAACCCTTTGAATTAATACATTCCAATCTAAAGGAACTCCCAGTACTATCGTACCACAAACATAAATACTTTATTGTATTTCTGGATGACAAAAGGTCACATATCTGGGTCCAGTGACTTAGAAAGAAGTCTGATGCTGCTGCAGCAATTAGACAATTTCAGGCAATGGCTTTGACACAGTATGGCACTACAATCAAGCACTGGCATGTTGATCCAGGGGGGGAGTTCAAAGATCGTGAGCTACAAAATATGCTCAAGGATTTTGGCATCAAAATAGAGATGTCTGCACCCACATTCACCAACAGAATGGGCACGCAGAGCGCGCCATAAGGACAATAATGGAAAAGTCGCAAACCCTGCAATTTACTGCTTGTCTACCACAATTGTGGTGGGAATTTTGCATTGAACATGCAACACACCTATACAATCGAACCCCAATAAGGTGCCTGAAATGGCTGACACCTTTTGAGGACCTGACAAAGGTCCGCCCAGATCTAAACAATCTGAAGGTCTTCAGTTGTGGTGCTTACATCATTCAGGAAATTTAGAGACTCTCTCGGAATTACTTTTGAGGTTCAAACTTAGCTGCTTAGAGCGCTTTACAGTTTGAGGGGGGGTGTTGAAATTAATTACCAATATTGTTGCATGTGCATATTCTCCCACATTAATTACCAATATTGATACATGTTTCATATGCATATTCCTCTGGAGTCATGTGATATCCTTACTATTATGTATATAAGGAGAACCTGTACTGTAGTAGGAATATAGTGTTCTTACCTCTGCTAACCCTAGCTGTAAGTCTAACTAAACCCCAGGTAGGTTGTAAGGAATGTGTTGTCTCTTCCCCTGTGCAGCGTATATAGTCTGCTCCAACAACAAGGGCAGGGAACAGTGAGACAGGTTGCAGGGAATGATGGGGTACTGGTGAACAGAGATGAGGGTATGGTTGAGGTGAGGTAGACATGGGTGTGGTAACCAACAGTAACTTTATGTGTTCACAAGAACACTGAGTCACAATTGTTCCTGTGAACAGTGTTGACAAGAAGGGAATGATATTGAACTGTGCTACCCAGTCATGAACAAGTCAAGGGCAGGTGAAATGGGTGGAGGTCCAAGAGGTGCAAGAAAGTTAACAATGTCAAATGATGCCATATGGCACCAAATGAAAGGGGACAAGAGGGCAAGTGACATGAGAGCAGGCATGTTGAAACAAGGTGGGGGCAAGTCGAGGCAGGCAGGGTGTAAACAAGATGGTAGGACAAGGGGGGTGGGCATTTGCATTTTCTAGGTTTTGTCTATGTTATTTATCATGAGACAGCACCAAGATGGCACATCCGCACCCATGCCACTGCTATGAGCACCTGCTCATGGGGTGGACCAAGCAACTGACACAGCAAAGATGGGGAGGATGCAACAACAAAAAAGATGAGGAGCCACAATGATGAAAACAATGTCACAACACCAACACCAATAATGAGGGGACAGATGACAACAACAACAACAACAATGGGGATCAGGGGATGAAGCCCAGTGACAAGGAATTCAACAAGGAGGACAACCAATGACAGGGATGGAGATGGACAACAACAACCACACAACCAATATTAGTGTTTGAAGGCACACTTGTGCCTTGATCACTTAGGAGAGAGAGAGAGAGAGCCAAAGTAAATTGGGACTTGATATCAATTGAAGGTAGAATGGGAACTAACTAAGACATCATTTTGGTAAATCAACACTTGTGCACATGATCATGTATATTAGTAATGGTCTGGAAATGGGTACATGATGAAAAGGGTAACACATATGGAAGGTAACCATGCATGTGTACATGATGAGGTAGTAAGATAATAAGAAGAGGTAGTAAGATAATAAGGAATTATCTTAAACTCACATATGTCATAACACCTCCTCTCCACTCTACCACCACCACTGCTTGCACACCTGCCACCAGCACTCCCATGCCCACTCCCACCATCACCACCACCTTCAAACAAGCTGACTGGATGGAACATGGGCCCAAATGATGGCAACTGGCATTTGGGCCATAGATAAGTTTTTCTTTTTTTCTTTTTTTGCTTTTTGTTTTATCAATCAACTAATTGTATTTTATTGCTTTTTAGGTTGTATACTACTGGGGATGACCTGCCATGATGAAAAATGTGCAACCCACGCCCATGCCCACCTGATCCCCTCCTCCCCATTCAAATGGGATGTGAGGCTGTCAACATGGGCTAGGAGGGTGCAGAGGGATGCTAGGAGACCCCAGAAGGGGGGTACCTGCCTAGTAAGCACCCAACAATCTCCGTACTTGCACCACATTGCACTGACACACCCAAACCCCCCCCCAAAGAAAAAAAAAAACAGAAATCCAAATGGGGGACAACAGCAATGAATGACAACATGCCACCTGCCCCCAGCCTCATGAGCAACTGCTCATGGGGTGGATTGTGGGTGGAACGACAACAATGACAAGCCACCCACCCCCAGCCTCATGAGCAACTGCTCATGGAGTGGATCATGGGTGGAATGACAGACAACACACCTAGCACAGCAGGGTCGCGTCCCCTCCCCCCCCCACACTTCACATGGGGAGGGATTTTTTTTGTACTTTTTAATTATTTATTAGTATTGTGCCCCCCCTCCCCCATTTTTTGGGGGGAGGGATTTTTTTCTTCATGTTTTTACCTCCCCCCTCACGCTGAAGGCAAGGGGTTAGCTTTTATGTATATAAATAAAACTTACTCTTGCATCTTGTGAGAGGGAGGATTTTTTGTTTATGTATGTAATCACAATCATCCCCACTCCCTCGCATTCAATGTGAGGGATGTGGTTAATTAAAATTTTTTGATCCTAATTACTTCAAAAAAAAATAGAGTTGTGAGTTTGAGTGTCATGAATAAACCTTATATTACTAACTAGTAATTCTCCTGTGGCTCAACTGGTTAAGCACACATGTTTGGTTTGTCATGTAATCACTCTCATCAAGATGTCTTGAGTTCAATCCTTACTCTGCACAAATATATTTTGTAGGCACTTTGACAAACTTAAGACTTGAAATTTGACTATTCATTAGGGTATATACTCTAAGTTGAGCATCTGGAGTAACTGGAATCTGGTTGGAATAACTGGAATCTTGTTGGAATAACTAGATTCTGGTCAGAATAACTGGAATAACTGGAATCCAATCAGAATAGATAGGGGAGGGTAAGTTATCGTGTGCTAACTGGAATAGTTGTTCCCTGAGGTTCTTGTATCTTGGGATAACCAGCTGGTTGCCTATGAAGAGAAGATTGTGTTTGAGTGCAATGTTCAGTTTTGTGTCAACCACACCTTGCTTCAGGTTGTCAAGTATTCCCATGCACCAGGGGTCTGTGTGATATCTGTTTTTGATCCTGGTAATGATTTTGGGGTCAGATTGAATAGAGAATATTGCTGGCACCATGATCACTGGTTCCTCCTTGTCAACAGAGTCTGGGAGCCTAGATAGTGCATCTGCTACTGTATTCTTATGACCATTGATATATGTGATGCTGTATTCGTATTGTGAAAGGTATTCCATCCAGTGGGCTTGTCTCTGAGACAGATCCCATTGGAAATTGAAGTTCTGTAGTGTTTTATGGTCTGTGTGGATGTGAATGTGTGAACCCAATAAATCAACTCGCCATTTCTTTCACACTCTCATGATCACCAACATCTCCTGCTCATGGACTGGGTAGTTGCATTCAGCGCTGTTCATTTGTCTGCTTTTGAAGGCTACTGGTCAGGCAGACTCCCATGATGCTCCAAAGGAGAGGATGGCTGTCCCAATGGGGAAAGACAACAATGATGCCAGCAGGCAGGGAGGACGACACTGACACACTACCCACCCCATGCCTACCAGCTCATGCTCATAGGGTGAATTGTGGGGGCTATGGACAATAGCAATGAACAACGACACACCACCCACCCCCAGCCTCATAAGCAACTGCTTGTGGGGTGGATTGTGGGTGGAATGACAGACAACACACCTAGCACAGCAGGGCCATGTCCCTCCCCCTCCCCTGCACTTTGCATGGGGAGGGATTTTTTTTTGTACTTTTAATTATTTATTAGTATTGTGCCCCCCCTCCCCCATTTTGTGTGGGGGAGGGATTTTTTTCTTCCTGTTTTTACCTCCCCCCTTGTGCCAAATATGAGGGGTTAGCTTTTTATGTATATAAATAAAACTCCCTCTTGCATCTTGCAAGAGGGAGAATTTTTTGTTTATGTATGTAATCACAATCATCCCCACTTGAGGGATGTGGTTAATTAAAAAATTTTGATCTTAATTACTTCAAAAAAAATTAGACTTATGAGTCTGAGTGTCATGAATAAACCTTATATTACCAACTAATAATTCTCCTGTGGCTCAACTGGTTGAGCACACATGTTTGGTTTGTCATGTGATCACTCTCATCAAGGTGCCTTGAGTTCAATCCTTAGTCTGCACAAATATATTTTGTTGGCACTTTGACAACTTAAGACTTGAAATTTGACTGTCTATTAGGGTATACTCTAAGTTGAGCATCTGGAGTAACTGGAATCTGGTCAGAATAACTGGAATCTTGTTGGAATAACTGGAATCTGGTTGGAATAACTGGAATCTTGTTGGAATAACTAGATTCTGGTCAGAATAACTGGAATAACTGGAATCCAATCAGAATAGGTGGGGGAGGGTAAATTACCGTGTAATCTTACTGTAGGCACACAATTCTTCACTCTTCCAATTACATGATGCTAATGACTTTAGGGCATGGGACCTTGAGGGGAAACCTCTAAGGGAACTTGCTGACCTTGTGGACAAGGTTGTCAGTGTGAGTGGATCACTTGACAACCTCCACCACCATAAGGTTAAGAAGACCTGGCCTCTGACCATTTTAGGTCTTCACTTCCCTAAGATTGAAGTGACTGCTGGGTTTGCTGTCAAGAAGAAAATTGTGTCAGCCATGAAAAAACTGTCTGTCACAGTAAGTCCATTGTTTGCAGAATGAGTGGACAATTATACTAATCCTAACTTGGTAGGGAAAAGGCTCTGGTCAGAAGCCACCCAAGAAAGCTGGAAAAGGAGCAGAACAGAAGGCAAAGGGAAGAGCCACTGGCTCTCAATCATGCCATCCCAACTCAGCCAAAGCCAACAAAGGAAAAATTAAGAAAGGGACAAAATTGCAGAAGTTGAAAGGAGGATTGAAGTAATTCTTTCCTCACCCTTCAGGTATGACAACCCCACACATTATCCTAATGAATTATTATTAATTCATTGACCTCTAGCAATCTGGCTATTAGTGTTTAAGGTCCAGTCTGTAGGACCGAAAAAAAGACCCAAACTAAACTAAACTGGACTGATTAGGACTGGACCAGTGGTCTATTTATGGACTGGTCTTTTTCAGTCCAGTTGCTGTTCTTTCATTTTGAAAAACATAGTAGGACCAATGAAGAACTGGTTTAAACTGGTTGCAACTGGTCTTTCATCTCAACGTATGTTGGACCTTACTCCCACACATATTTACTTCATTTTTAGTCCCTGGATCATCAAAAACAGTCAAGAATTGGTTGAGATATGATCAAAAACATTTTTGTATGAGTATTTTGTTGTATCAGAACAACTTTGATTGCATTGCTTATTACCTGAGCTATAATTTTTTTGTACAGCTATATGACATCATAAAAGTAACAACAACACACCTAATTATCTTTACCATGTGATTTTATTCATATAACAGCCCAAATGAGTGTGACTACAAACTACAAATTACAAACTAAAAACCGCAACTTGAATGCATGTCCTTTCAGTTTTGGCCATATCTCAGTCAAATCTTGATGGAATTGCTTAAATGTTGAATCATTCTATGGAGTATTACAATCTCTATCCATAAATATAATGTATCTGAGGTAATGGTCATATTTGTTGAGATACATATGGGTTATTTGGCACAATAAATTTCACGACAAAAGACCGGTCCGAACCAGTCTTTTTTTAGTCCATGGACCAATTAGGACCAGTCCAAAAGGGTCTGGTTGTGGTCCTCCAATATCTGGGTCGGTCCTAGACTGGTCGCAGTTGCTGGTTGCCCCATTTGGAAGTCAAAACTGGACCGGACTGGACCTTTAAACACTACCAGCTATTACTCTGCTCCACTTCAATCAGTGATCTTGAAGTGGTGAGGTTTTGAACCAGCGTACATCTCATTCCAGGGGCTGAGGCCCCCTTATTTATTTGTATACATGTATCTGCAGGTGTGCGCTATCTTTACAAGATAGCGCCAAGTTTAAATAAATTGACTTTGGCTTTCGATGATTTCTGTGATCGTCTAAGGTGGAGACTTTACTGGTTACAGAAAGAGCTCAATGGTCAATCTGAGAAAAAGCCTATGACCCAGACTATGAAATTCCACATGAATGTAATGCATGTGATTTCAAAATCAATTATGTTGAGGATGGTCTATTGAAGGGAAGGGAGTGTATACTTGCCTTTGCACCCTCATTAGAGTATCAAAACAGGTCCTACCCAGAGATGGTGAATACCAAATCCATTCTCAAATTTCTGGAGAAGAACAATTATCTTGTTCTTCCCACAGACAAAAACCTCGGTCAATCAATAGTCACCCAGGAATGGTTCTTAGGTGAAACTGTGAAACTGCTGTCTGATCTTCACTCTTATTGAGAGATATCAGCAGATGTAGCAAAGGAGATCTTAGACTCCCAATGTATTCATATGCCCAAGTCATTTGAAATGGAGAGTTATTGTGAGGCCTAGATCCTGCAATATGTGCACCCTGTGGCAATGCTTTGGGTGGGGAGCACACAATTTTGGCTTGGAGGCAATTTCTTGGTAGAACCCATGTATTTTGATGAGACAAAAGAGCAAAAAGCACAGAGAAAAGCAAAGAAAGATGAAAGGGCAAAAAGGAAAGTGGAAGAAGATGCGCTGGTGAAGGGTAAGCACAAACATAATGAAAGCAATGAATTCATGCAACAGAAATGCAGACTTGACTCAAGCACCATGATAGCAGGCAATGCAGTGTCATGGTCAAACTCACACATGCTTGACCCTGACCACTCAATATCCACATCAGACTGTCCTATTCTTGTGGGACCCAATCAACCTTCACCACACTGCCTTACACCTGTGGAAACTCTTGCACATCTACAATCCAGACTACTTACCCATTCATTCTTTGCACCAGCTCCAAGTACATTAACTATGAGACTTGCTAGCACCAACCATACCATGAGCAGCATTGTAATACCTTCCCTCTGCTCAGTCAACTTGAACTTGGGCAGCGAAGCACAGGAAAGGGGAGAGCAGCAGCCTGAGGTGGACATGGAAATCTCAGATGCAGATGATTCAGACTCTGAGACTGAGCTAGACATGAATCAGCTTGGAGCCACCGGGACTAACACATATGATGAATGATGTGCAGTCTATGCAGTAGGCGCTGGCAAGCAGCTTTTGGAGAGTAGGGGGCGGCAGAAGAAAGATGGGAATGAGCTTGAGCCAGCCATGGATGACATGATTGATGCTGGATCTGCAAATGCTCAGTTTAAGTGCTTTCATCAACCTCCAACTCTATATTTTGGCAACGACAAGATCAGTGGGTCACTTATGTTTTCTCTACCATTCAATGAGCTTACAGAATTTGAATGCAGCATCAGACCATTGTGATTGTCGAACTGATCTTCTGGATGGATGTCTGCATTGTATTACTATCAAGCTGGTTGTCTGCTGTGAGCTTTGCTCCCCAGATTATTTCCAGAACTTTGCACAGGTCAACATGGACAAGATGAAAGCTTCTCACTCTTGAATCAAAGATTACACCGCTGGAGCAGAGGATATCAACCTATGTGATGCCCTTCATGCCTTTCAACAACAGACTACACAGGCTCTTTTTGGTTCAGCTACTCTCAAGAATGATGGCCCTGGAATACTCATGTCAAATAAAGTCCTACAGTGTATCATCAACTGTGCACATGAGTACAAGATTGAATCACCAGATGACCTGACAAAAGAGACTCGATGGCCTGGTGTTCATGACCATGCTGCTACTGTCATTCAGTTGATCAAAACCCATCACTCAAAACCTTTACCACCACTGCTTCTTTCTTCTACACCTCTTCATTCCCAGCCTCAGATTGGTGACATTACTAATCAGGTCAACTCAGTAACCCCAAACTGCAGAAGCATGAAGTTATGGAAGTGTTCAAACTGTGGGTCCCAAGACCATATATGTGCATCCACTGCTACTATTTATCATGGATGCCTGTTAAACTTAACTTGTTTGCAGCATCAAATCAAAACTGTCCCCACTTTGGCACAGGACAACCACAATGTTTCGTGGCTCCAACTATCCTGCCTTCATGCAAGGAGAATACTGACCCAACCTTGTCAACTCATTTGGTGCCACTGTCAACCACTTCAGCATATGATATTGTTCTGCCTATTTACTTCTATCAATGATCAGTGCTCTCATGTATCAAATTTATGTACAACACTATGAATATTGCTAGCGTGAATTTTTATGACCAGAACTCCACTGCAAGATCCTCCTCTTCAACTGCCTGATCTACTCTGTCATCGTCCACAGTTCCAGTGGGCAGTTGGGTGTTAAACACAAGGTGTTCACTCCGATTGAGCATGTCGGGAATACAGTGTGAGGACTTGCAACCCAGTTGTCTACAGTTAGGCCTATGTATGTTCATCCAGATAAAGTGCCAGCTTCACAAGTGATTTTCCCATGTTAGGTGGTGCATGTCAATTGGTTAGAGAGGTGAGACAAAAATTTCACTTGATGTTATTGTGGCAGCTGTGATAAATTTTGATGAGGGTGGATTCCTCTATGACCCGGCTCTTCATGTAATTAGACCCACTACCACCAAATGTATGCTGCCATAATGAATAGACCACATGTCAGTATTTATGATTCCTGTAAAGTAGAAGATGTCTATAGCTCACCAACATCACATGATCTGTGTGACAATGTCCAAAATGGTCAAAATTCTATAAAATTGAAGTGTGAGACTTCTACAATCACTTGATACAAAATGTACTCTCAGGTAACTAGTCTAAATCCACTATGAATGATATTGAGATAGTCAATTTTACCTAAGATCATGCTGTCAAACCAATTTCCTCAAATCATGTCCAAGTGCATCAATATTGGCATGTCACATCTCTTGAAGGTTGTGCAACTACCTCTTCAAGCACTGGTCACATGGGTGGAAAGCAGAAATTATGATGCATATGATAAGGGCCTCAATGGACAAGAAGCTGCCTGGGCAGCAAGGAAATATTGTGGCCATCACATTCGACCCGAGACTTTGATGGATGACCTTGAACAGGCAAAGTTATCTTAATGTTTATACCCTACTAATCTCACACTCATTACAGCTACATTAAATCATGCTAGTCTACCTACAATGTAACATACTTAATTTTATAGTACATAGCTGCCACCATTGTTGATAGCCTATCAGTATATAACTCATGATAACAACTTTTGACATTCCCAACTCAATCCTGCATCCCACAACAAGCCACATGGAATATAACATTTTAACATGTCTACAAATGATTCCCTGAGAACAGAATTTGAGAAACAGGTGTGAAATGACTTTTAGAGCCATTTTCTGTGTATTCATCCCATTTTGGACAGGTGTGTCACAGAAAAAGTAACAACATGTGACATTGGTGAGCTATGGATGTCTTCTACCTTAGTTAAAGACCTGCCTTTGTGTACAGATTGATCATTGATTCCTCAACCCAGTTGACACCTCGAAATTTCCCCAGCTTCCCTGTTGGGTTCACTAGCAAATTGTAATGTACACCATGTCTTTTGGAGCTTCATGAGAATATGGAAGTGGATTTAGGAGACAGTCAGATGCACTTGAGTCTCTTCGAGTATACATAGTGTACATCTGTCAAAAAATTGGTCACATGTGCAGCATATTTATGCTTGCCAGTTGCCCAGAATAAGTTGATCCATGGAGGAAACAAGGTCTCCACTCATCCAACATCTCCTTGGTTCATTGCATATGTCATCTCTTCATAGAGAAGAAAATACTGATGCATGAGGAGGACATTCTCATTCTGCTCATCATGTTGTGTAGTTGCCTTGCTCTGCACAGCAAAGATGTCAACATCTCCCCCTGCTACATAGTGGGCTGCCATGTAATCAGCCATCTCATGAATATTTTCTCTGGTTGGATTTGATGCAGCAAAATCCTCAAGAATTTCCCAACTAGCATTTTGAGTCCTTGACTCAGTCCACCAAGCATCAAGTTGTAAGGCTATCCCATTATGTTGAATGACCTCATGCATGCAGTGGAACCCTGGAGACAAGCCAATCTTTCCTGTTTCACAAGGACAGTAAGTGACAACATATGCCATCTGTTAGGGCGACACCCACTATCTGCTAGCTAAGACCATGTGGGTTCTCTCTACAAGAAGGGGGCGGGATCTGCGCTCATGATGGGGGAATTGATGGTTTTGATGCAAGGGGTTATTAATAGGTGAGTTTGTTGAGATAGGCCTTTCACACCCAAAACGTAGGTGGAATACCTAAGAGAACACAACTGGGGTCCCCTAGGCATATATTTAGGGTTTATATACTATGTTACATATATTGTACATTGTGGTTACCGACGCACTTGTACATGCACATACATTTTGATGCGTGTGAAATAAAATTCTCACGCTATCAAAATGTAGCATAATTTGGCGTCATGTAGTGTAATTCAACATAATAAAATAAAAATGAAAGTTTATTAGGTAATGGGGTGGTTTCCTAACATTACCCCCCTTTTATGCCTCGACTTCCAGGTGAGAAAATATTATGTTTGTCCCCTCTGTGAAATTTTGGTAAGGCCGGAATTTCATCCCCTCATACACCATTCTTGCAATGCAACACAGAGCATTTGGATTACGTTTAAAGAATTGGGCGATCGTGTTACGCGCTCGCTTACAATTCTCTTCAGGTTCCCATGAATTATTTTTGTCGGTATAGTTTTTCCACTTTATTAAGAACTCCAATTTGTTCCATCGAAGACGTGAGTCTAGAATTTCTTCAACTATGTATTCTGGAGCACCTTCTACTATTATCGGAGGTTGTGGAGTAGTTTGTTGGCCAGGAATAGTGGGCAGATGGTAAGGGCATAGGCAGGATACATTAATCTCGGGATCAATCTTAAATGATCAGGGTAATTTTAGCACTACTGCATTAGGCGAGATCACTTTAGAGATCACATATGGGCCAACTTGTTTCTCTGTAAGTTTCTTCGAAGGTTGTGGAATGTTCAGGTCCTTGGTACTTAGCCATACCAAGTCACCAACTTTGTACTCTGGAGCGTGTGCTCAAGTACGATCCATGTGTTGCATCATGTCATCACGTGCTTTCTTCAATGCTGCCTCTGCTTCCTCTTGTACCTTTTGCATCTTAGATACAAAATCTTCTACCGACTGTACTTTGACTTCCCTTCTGGGTTCTACTCCCATGCAAGGATGATATCCATAATTCATGAAAAAGGGTGACATACAAGTAGCCGAATGGAATTTGTTATTGTGGGAAAATTTGGCAATTGCCAACCATTCGGGCCAGTTGGTTTGTCGGTAGTTGACAAACATATGTAGGTACTGCTCCAACTCCTGATTCATTCTCTCTGTCTGCCCATCAGTCTGCAGGTGATATGCCATAGATAATTTAGTTTGAATTCCCAATATGTTGTTTAGTTCTCGCATAAATGTGGAAGCAAATTGTGGTCCACAATTGGAGATAACGGTATTGGGTAACCCATGTAACCATCATACCTGATTTAGATAGAGGCATGCCAAGCCCAATGATGAGGTTTCTGTAGTAGTAGGAATAATATGGACCTCCTTTGTAAAGCGGTCGCATACTACGAATATTGCATCGTACCCTTGAGCCTCGGGTAATCCAGTAATCAAATCCACAGATATATCTCGCCACGGCGCTTTAGGTAAAGGGTTCGGCATTAATTTTCCTGCAGGTTTCTCTGGAAATTTCTTCCCCCTCATGCATGTATCACATCCATCCACATACCCCAACACATACTTTGAAATTCCGGGCCACCAATAATTTCTCATTACTAATTCCAATGTCTTCCATCTTCCTGGGTGTCCAGCAATTGGTGTATTGTGATGTAACCGGACGATCTCCCTTTGCAAATCCTGATCCTTCGGTACATACACCTTTCCTCAAAACAACACCAACCCTTGTTCCTCAGCCCATTCATCTCCTTTGATATTACCTTTCTTCTCTCCCTTCAGAGCTTTCACGGCTTCCACTACTTCATCATCCATTTCTGAACATTGTCTAATTTTAGACAACATTTCCGTTTCCGAGCTATCTATTAATAGATGCCCTTGATGCATAGCACAAATGCGAAAGTATTTGGGTTTGAGTAAGGTAACATTTTTATTGTCCTCCTCCACCCCCCTTTTATGATCAATATGTCTGGATAATGCATCTGCTTTCCTCATTAAGCTTCCCGCTTTGTGGACCAAGTGAAAGTTGAAACGCGATAGGAATAGTGCCCAACGCGCTTGCCGGCGATTAAGCTTTTTAGCGGACATGAAGTATTGCAGATTTTGATGATCCGTCCAGATCTCAATCTGATGCGTACATCCCTCCAAATAATGCCTCCACGCCTCCAATGCTCATATTATCCCCAACATCTCTTTGTCATGCACATCATAATTCCTCTCCACATCATTCAACCCTTTTGACAAGTATGCACAAGGATGCCATTTGTCATCTTTGCACAGCATTGATAATACTGCTCCAGTAGCAAAATCGGATGCATTGGATTCCACTCGCAAAGGGCGTGTGAAATCTACTGGGGCTAATATTGGTCCCTCCACAAACTTCCTCTTCAACTCCTCAAACGCTGTCTGCTGCTGCTCTCCCCACCTCCATACTACTCCCTTTCGCGTAAGGTTATGTAAGGGTGTGGCAATTTTAGAAAAATTGTGCACAAAGCGACGATAATAATTTGCGAGTCCCAAGAAGGCTTGAACCTCCTTGACATGGGTGGGTGCAGGCCAATCTGTGATCGCCTGTACCTTGATCAGATCCATTTTGATCCTGTCAGGGCCAATCAATAATCCTAGGAACTTGATCTCGCTTGCCCCAAACACACACTTCTCTGGTTTCAAAAATAGATCGTTCTCTGCCAACCTCCGTAACACCTCCTGCACTATCGCCTCATGATTCTCTTCATCCTCCATGAATATCAGAATGTCATCAATAAATATTATTACCATGCCTTTGTCTATTACGTCCTTGAAAATGTCGTTCATCATATTTTGAAAGGTTGGGGGACTATTAGTCATCCCAAAAAACATGACAAGCGGCTCAAAGGATCCTCAACGCGTGGCAAATGCAGCCTTCCACTCATCTCCTTTCTTTATTCATACATTGTTGTATCCCCATCGTAAATCCAATTTTGTAAAGACCTTGGCTTTTCCCACCTTATCAATTATTTCTGAGATCAACAGCAGGGGGTACGCATTCTTCACTGTCCACTCATTCAGATACCTATAATCGGTACACATCCTCTTCCTTTGGTCTTTTTTGGGCACAAAGAATATTGGTGACGTCTGCGGTGATTTCGAAGGTTGTATGTATCCTTTGCACAATTGCTCCTTCAGGAACGCATCCACTTCTTCTTGTTCCATCAGAGATAATGGATATACCTTTGACTTCTTCGGCACAAACCCAGGCTTCATCTCAATTGCATGATCCCATGGCTTCCACACTGGCATTCGCTCAGACTCCTTCTTTTGGAACACTGACAAATGTTCATGATACACTTTTGGCACCCATTCCTCCACTGGCTTCTCCACCTTCACGATATTCTTGTCCCACAACTGTCCTCCACAAACTGCTCTAAAGGTTTGCTTTTGCTCTTCTTTCTTGATCATGATTGGAACTTCCCCATTTGGCATTTCCTCATCCTCCACTTCCTCCATCGTAACAGAATACTTTCTTGGATGTTCTTTCTCTTTCTTTTTCCTTTTTTCTTTCTTCATCTTCCTCCCATACACATTACATTCCTTAGGACAACAAGTCATTTGTACTTTCCCAGTTTTCCAATCAATTTTGTGATTATGCTTCCATAACCATGGACATCCTATTATTAGATTGGTTTTCCCAAGATCACACACTTCGAATACAGCTCGCTCCTGATGCTCCTGATACTTTAGTACCATAGTCACCTCCTCCTTGATAGTTCCTCCACGATTGACTGTTCCATCAATATTGTACACCATTATAGGTTGTGCCAGCTTGCATGTGTTAATACCGTTTCCGGTAATTAAGGATCGATTAATAAATAATCCTGTAGCACCACTGTCAACCAACGCTTCCACATCAATAGCTGCATGCGTGTCCACTGTCTTCAGTCCCACAGTCAAGGTAATTTCAGGTTCTATTCGTGCAGAGCAAATAAAGAATTTAGGGGTTTTCGGAAATGACATGTGACAATTTTCTTTGTCATGTGATTCACAACAGTTGTACTCCTCCTCGATTTCCTTTTCTGATTTACTCTGGGTTTCCTCAGATACTAATACATTGTAACAATTCTGGGTCACCAATGGGGAAACCTTCACTGGGACTCTTCCACAAAATTCTCCTGCTTGCCTTCTTCTGGCTTCACTTCCTTGATTGTAGCTCCCCTGATCTTTCTCTTCTGCTTACAATTCTTAGAAATGTGTCCTAACTGCCCACAGTTAAAACATCTAAGTGGGGCTCGTCTCCCCACTTGATCAACTTCCATTGCATCTGCTGGTGCTGCTGACTCTGTAACTATAGGTGTCACTGCCATGGCCAGTGGCTGTGCCCTCGGAGCTTGCACCTGAGGCACCTTTCCTTTCTCAGACTTTCCTCCTGATGACTTTCCAAATTTACTACTTCCATACATCAACTTTGACTCTGCCTGTTCCTGCCGATATTGCCGGTCAAGGCACATTGCCCAATTATACCACTCGTCCAACTTCTCTGGCATAGAAGGTAGTTGGTAGATAGACTTGAATAAAGAGGGATTTAATCCTGCTTTCAAAAACTCTACCAACGCGGCTTCTCCCATGTCCATTTGCGAAGCTTCTGCTTTGAACTGCAAAATAAATTCATCCGCCATTAAGGAACCTTGGCGCATGGTCTTTAATTTAGCATTGGCTGTTGCCTTTGGATTAGGGTCTCCAAACTGTGCCTCCAATCTCTCCAGAAATTCCTTGAAGGTTGCAAATGGTTTATTTCCCGCAGCAATTTGATTAATAGCCTCGTTTCTCCAGAACTGTGCTTTCCCCCCCTGAATGTATGAGAGAGCAAACATAATCCTAGACTTGGCTGTACAAAACTCTGGCTTCCTCCCATGGATGTACAATACTATAGAGCTGATGAAGGATTTTGTATTCTCCATGGTACCGTCAAAGATTTGTGGGGGCGCATACTTTGGTAAGCGCGCTTTTCCATTTCCGGATTTCTCCACTGTCTCATCCTCCTGTGATATCCACTCCTCCATCTCCTCCATCTCATCATCTCTTTCTCCTGTCGTCTCTGGCTGTACTTCCACTTGTCTGGGCTGTGATGCTGCCAATACTGACACTAATTGCAACATTTGTGCTGTGAGCGCATCAATTTTTGCCTCTAGTGCTGGTATGGGAACAGGGACCGGGATTAGAAGTTGAAGGTTCAGACATAATTGTAGAATCTGTGATGAATCACTTCTTTGACAAATTCAAAATTTTTTCTTTGAGACCTCTCCAAATGTTTACAGGTCACGTGATAAGGTTTGTCAAGGTTCATCAATGGTTCGTTGTTCGTCGGGCGCCTATTTTGACACTTCGGATCAATAACCCTTCCAACAGTGCCTGATCTCGGAGATATCACTGAATTCAGCTTGTAACTAAAATAGTCATCCAAATAGAGTAATTGTAAGGGGACTAGGGGGGTGCCCTGTGTGTTTTTCCTATTTTTTATGTTCGTCCTATATTTTTCCCCACCTCATTTCCTTCTATTCTTCATTTTCTATGATTTTTCTGGATTTTATTACTAATTTTCCCTTGCTATCATGTTTGTACATGTTGACACTTTTATATTTAGAGGCGGAGTACCCCTTCCGACACATACCCCTTGGTATGATGTCATTCGGCGGCCTTGATCCACCTATCTCCACCTTTTTCTATTTTTAGGTTATATTTGATTTTTGTCATCTTCACATATACTGGGCATCAGCAAGGGGATCCTTAGAGTTTTCTCTTCGGATTTCCCTTTGCTAGGTGCGCCCCCAATCCCTGTATTATGTAGCATAATTTTAACTTTGGATTTCCCTTTGCTAGAGGCTTAGGTTGCCCTTACAGTAGAAAACTCTCCCCTAAGGCCCGAAAATCGCAAACGTGCTGCGCAAGATAGGCAGGTACGGACTGGACAATGCCTCCCAAAGCTCCACAGAGTCCCTACACACCGTTCCAGATACTCTTGCCTTTATTACGCCGCCATTTTCGCCAAACGCGCTCCCTAGCGACATGGACACATCAGAACGCTTCGACGCGCTTGAAAGCGACGTTTCCGGAATGCGCGCGCAAATCGACTCACTTAAATCTACAATTGAAAACTTTGTTAGGACCCTCCAGGCTAACCCTACGACTAATAGTTCCCCCTTCACGACTCCAAGCGCACCCAACAACGACGTTTTGCCAAATGCGTCCACTAAGGAACGTGCCCAGATCAAACCGTCCCCCCCCGCCGAATTTAATGGTGCACGTGCGCAGGGACGTGCATTCCTTAATTCCTGTGAGTTATACATTAGTCTCCAGTCACATCAATTCATCGATGAGGCTGCAAAAATTTATTGGGCCTTCACATACATGAAATCTGAACGCACCTATCTCTATGTGGACCGTATCCTACGTCAAACTAAAGAACTCGGTTCTCTACCTTTCTCCACTTGGGGTGACTTTCGAGCTGAGTTCGTACGCCACTTCTGCCCCCTCAATGAATGCCACCGAGCAGTGACACGACTTGAGTCATCCACTTACCACCAGGGACGTCGATCCGTGGACGACTATATCGATGAGTTCAAGGATTTGGTGGACATGGCAGGATATGGGAGTGGGTTACCAGTGGTGGTGAAGTTCCAATGGGGGCTCAACTGAGAAATTCAGGACCAGATTGCACAGATGTTGGAAGGGCACCCAGCGGACGATGATATCCTTGCTTGGTATGAAGCTGCTTCACTCTGTGATGAGAACTGACTCACAAATGCGGTGTTTAATGCTGCATTCCATGCTCCAACTACCACTCATACACCCTACACCTTCAATTGAAGCCTCCCCCGCCCTAACCCCATTCCTACTCGTCAAACTCCCACACCAGCCATCAATGTCCCAGTACCAATGGATGTTGATGCAGCCCGCAGCCATGCACGTAAGTTGGATCTCTGCTACCATTGTGGGGAACCTGGACACAGGGCTGGAGCATGTCCCCATTGTCAGGATATCCCCATGCTCACCCCCGAGGGACGAGACGAACTCCTGCAAGATTTGTTGGTGCTTGTAGATGTTGAGAAAGCGAAGGATCAAGTTGCAGAGGAGATTAAGTTGGAAGTTGTAGAGGAGCAGGATTTTCCTATTCGCAGCGAGTGAATTGTACGCCCTCACTGCCTGTCCATAACCGCTTTGAAGTCTTGTCAGTTGAATCCCCAGAGAATGAATCCATTTCTGTGACTGCTCCCCTCTCTGACCCTTCGAAGTTGGCTAAAGACGTACCTGCTCTCCCCATCTCTCCTTCTACTCCACGTCCCAAAATTAAATCATGGGAGCGTAAACTACCATGCAAGTATATTGTGGCATCCACTCCCTCTGCACATTCCTTAAACCTAGCCATCGAACTGCAGACGACCGACACTGGACAGATACTCGGTGTCTCTGCACTCCTGGACTCTGGTGCAACTGGTCTCTTCATTGATTCCCATCTGGTACAACAACATCGTCTAAATACTCACTCACTCTCACGTCCGATACCTGTATATAACGTGGATGGATCCCCAAATGAAGCTAGTGCCATCCGAGAGGTTGCAGACCTGGTTCTCCATTACAAAGATCATAGTGAGCGTGCCCTTCTTGCTGTCACTCAATTAGGAAAGCAAAAGGTGATTTTGGGATATCCATGGCTTTGAGACCATAACCCAGAGGTCAACTGGCACACTGGGGAGGTTACCATGAGCCGATGTCCATCCCACTGTTGGACGTGTTTCACAGAAGCCAGGCAAGAACGTCGTGGACAGAAGGCGGCAATACAACGAACTCAGAAGTGTCGTGCTGGACCCCTGCCTATACCTGAAGTGGAATTGGAAGGGGTTCCTGATCTAATGCCGGACTCGGATGATGATGATGAGGACCCAGAGGAAGTGGAGGAGGGTGATCGGATCTTCTACACTGCGATTCGCTCATCGCATGAGGTGTGTGCCACATCAAACATATCCCAACGTCTCACCGAGGCCTTCCACAAAAACAATGCTGCTAAATCCTCTACTAACTCCTTACTCCCTCATCTCCATGAGTTTGAAGATGTGTTCTCCAAGGAGTCATTCGACTCTCTTCCTGCGCGTAAGCCATGGGATCACGCGATAGAACTCACCCCGGGCGCAACCCCTTCATCCTGCAAGGTCTATCCTCTCTCTCCGGAAGAACAATGGCAGCTTGACCAGTTCATCGATGAGCACCTGGCCTCTGGACGTATTCTACCATCGAAGTCACCCATGGCCTCTCCCTTTTTCTTTGTCAAGAAGAAGGATGGCTCACTTCGACTGGTTCAAGACTACAGAAGGCTCAACAACATCACGGTCAAAAATCGCTACCCACTACCCCTCATCTCCAAACTCGTAAACCAGCTCCGTGGAGCCTGATACTTCACCAAGCTCAATGTCCGTTGGGGCTATAATAATGTGAGGATAAAGGAGGGAGATGAGTGGAAGGCAGCCTTTCGTACCAACCGTGGTCTTTTTGAACCGCTTGTCATGTTCTTTGGCCTTACTAATAGCCCTGCCACCTTTCAGACCATGATGAACGACATCTTCCATGACCTCATCCTCGAAGGCGTTGTCTGCATCTATCTCAATGACATCCTCATCTTCACTCGCACGGTTGAAGAACACCGTCGCATCACGCGCCTCGTCCTAGAGCGACTTCGACGGTACAAACTCTACCTTCATCAGGACAAATGCGAGTTCGAAAGGACCAAGATTGAGTACCTTGGCCTGATTATCTCGGAGGGTCAAGTGGAGATGGATCCTATCAAGGTAAACGGGGTCACAGCTTGGCCGACGCCCATGAACAAGAAGGAGGTGCAGTCTTTCCTGGGCTTCATCAATTTCTATCGGCATTTTATCAAGGATTTCTCACATCATGCACGACCACTGTTTGATTTGACAGGAAAGGAGGCATGGAGGTGGGATAATGCACAACAGGAGGCGTTTGAAAAGCTTAAGGAGATGGTCACTTCCGCTCCGATCCTTACCTTTGCTGACGATTCACGTCCTTTTTGTGTAGAAGCCGACAGTTCTGACTTTGCGACGGGCGCTGTGTTGTCTCAGCAGTCTCCAGAGGACCAGAAGTGGCATCCTGTTGCGTTCTACTCCAAAAGCCTTAGTGCTGTAGAGAGAAACTACGAGATCCATGACAAGGAGATGTTGGCGATAATGCGTGTGCTTGAGGAGTGGCGACACTTCCTTGAGGGTGCCCAACACAAGGTGGAAATTTGGACGGATCACAAGAACCTTGAGTACTTCATGATGGCCAAGAAATTGAACTGTCGTCAAGCTCGTTGGTCCCTGTATCTATCTAGATTCGACTTCTCCTTACACCACCGTCTGGGTCGCAGCATGGGGAAGACCGATGCCCTATCCCGACATGCAGACCATGGGGATGGCAGCGGTGACAACCAAAACATTGTGCTGTTGCAGCCAGACCTGTTCACCATTCGGGCACTGGAAGGCATCGCACCCCAGGGCGAGGAGTGGGACATCCTACATGACATTCATCGCGCAAACCGTAGCGGTTTACATGAGGATGTTGTCGCCCGAGCTGTTAAAGAACTGAGGAAGGGATCGACCCTTTCCTTACATGTGGCAGAGTGGGCTGAAAAGGAGGACTTGTTGTATTTCAGGGATCACATCTATGTTCCCAATGACCCAGACCTTCGCCGGCGCATCATATCCCAACACCATGACTCACAGATTGCTGGCCACCCCGGACGCTGGAAGACCTTGGAGCTCACCTCACGGAACTATTGGTGGCCACAAATGTCATGGCTCATTGGTTAGTATTGTCGCACTTGTGACCTTTGCTTATGCACCAAGGTTCCTCGTCGCAAGCCTATTGGTGAGCTACACCCTCTTCCTGTTCCAGAGAGTCATTGGGATGTCGTCAGCGTCGACTTTGTGGTGGAATTGCCAGAGTCAAATGGGTTTGATGCGGTGATGTGCACAGTTGACTCAGTGGGAAAACGCGCTCACTTCATTCCCACTCACACCACTGTCAGTGCCCTAGGTGCCGCTCGACTCTACCTCCACCATGTGTGGAAATTGCATGGACTTCCTGGTGCCTTCCTCTCGGATCGTGGCCCTCAGTTCATGGCAGAGTTCACTCGTGAGCTGTACCGACTCCTGGGGATCAAACTCCTCGCTTCAACCGCTTATCACCCACAAACTGATGGCCAGATGGAGCGAGTCAACCAGGAACTGGAGCAGTACATCTGCCTCTTTGTCAATGAACGCCAGGACGATTGGGATGATCTCCTTCCTTTGGCCGGGTGTGGATACAACAACCATGTCCATGCTTCCACTCAACAGACCCCTTTCCTCTTAGACACTGGATGACATCCACACATGGGATTTGAACCTCGCCAAACTCCCTCACACATCGAGACAGTGAATGAGTTCACAGAACGCATGAGGGATAGCTTGGAGGAGGCAAGGGCAGCCTTAGCAAAGGTGAAGGACGACATGGCACGATTTTACAACCAACGGCACTCCCCAACCCCTCAGTACAAGGTTGGTGATCGAGTTTATCTTGACTCCAGTGACATCTCCACTACACGTCCATCCAAGAAACTCGCTCATCACTTCTTGGGACCTTTCCCCATTGTCAAGTGCATTGGAACACATGCCTATCGTCTACGCCTCCCAGCCTCCATGTCCAGACTCCATCCTGTCTTCCATGTCGTCAAATTGCTTCCAACTCCCCCAGATCCGTTCCCGGGATGCCATTCACACCCACCACCACCACCTACAGTGATCGAGGGAGAACCCCAATATGAAGTCGAGTCAATCTTGGACAGCCATTTGCATTGAGGAAAACTCCAGTATTTGGTACATTGGAAGGGTTATGGGTATGAGGAGAACTCATGGGTCGAAGAGTCTGACATAAATGCCCCTCGGTTAATCAAGGAATTCCACCGACGGCACACTGCTGCACCATGTCGCATTCAAGTCATGGACTTTGGTTGTATACAGTTTCGAATGCATCGGGGCGATGCATCTTAGAGAGGGGGTGATGTAAGGGGACTAGGGGGGTGCCCTGTGTGTTTTTCCTATTTTTTATGTTTGTCCTATATTTTTCCCCACCTCATTTCCTTCTATTCTTCATTTTCTATGATTTTTCCGGATTTTATTACTAATTTTCCCTTGCTATCATGTTTGTACATGTTGACACTTTTATATTTAGAGGTGGAGTACCCCTTCCGACACATACCCCTTGGTATGATGTCATTCGGCGGCCTTGATCCGCCTATCTCCACCTTTTTCTATTTTTAGGTTATATTTGATTTTTGTCGTCTTCACATATACTGGGCATCAGCAAGGGGATCCTTAGAGTTTTCTCTTTGGATTTCCCTTTGCTATGTGCGCCCCCAATCCCTGTATTATGTAGCATAATTTTAACTTTGGATTTCCCTTTGCTAGAGGCTTAGGTTGCCCTTACAGTAATGTAAATCATAACTAAACCAGATCCGATCAGTTGTCTGGTTGCAGCTGTCCTAATGACGAGCGCTGCCTCTCAATCACTGGCAGTCGCAATGTAAGGCGAGGCCTGGCGTCGGCTTACAAAAGAAAAGGTAGATTACGTATATACAAGTACTTCCGGCTCGTGCTGAAAGGATGAGTAATCGGATGTGGCATGGTGAAACAATGATGTATGCGCAAGTAAGAGAAGGCGCACTGATATGGGAAGTTGTGTTCTTCTGTTAGGGCGACACCCACTATCTGCTAGCTAAGACCGTGCGGGTTCTCTCTACAAGAAGGGGGCGGGATCTGCGCTCGTGATGGGGGAATTGATGGTTTTGATGCGAGGGGTTATTAATAGGTGAGTTTGTTGAGATAGGCCTTTCACACCCAAAACGTAGGTGGAATACCTAAGAGAACACAACTGGGGTCCCCTAGGCATATATTTAGGGTTTATATACTATGTTACATATATTGTACATTGTTGTTACCGATGCACTTGTACATGCGTGTACATTTTGATGCGTGTGAAATAAGATTCTCACGCTATCAAAATGTAGCGTAATTTGGCATCATGTAGCATAATTCGACATAATAAAATAAAAATGAAAGTTTATTAGGTAATGGGGTGGTTTCCTAACACCATCAGACTGGTGCTATCTCTCCAGGCATGCTTTGGCTCAATAAATATCTGCCAGATCGCATCTGCACAGGCCATTTTAAGATGAAATAGGCCCATCACAAATACTACAAACTGAAATCGACGCCAAGGTGTTCCTTCAATAGAGTGATGCTGAAGCACACTCTGGACATGCTCAAATGTTGCAAGGTCCCCAAAGAACAACACCACATATTTCAAGATGGAGATTTTTTGGTGTACAGTGTATCTTGTTTTCTTCTCGGCCTCTTTGTGAGGATCCCCAACCCCTCCTTGATCTAAGAGATTTGATATCACTCCAATGTTTCCAGCATGTGTTGACTCATTTACATCCATTGAATGTGCAGGTGCATACCGCATCTTGACCACTGGGATCTGTTCAACAATCTCAAAAGGCATGAGTGTTTGCTTGAATTTCCTGAAATAAACTGGACCATATTCAAGAAAATTGGACTCAAATAACCAGGAACTGTAGTGTTCATGACATGTCAAGCCTGATGAGTCATCTGTTTCAGGATGAAGGTTCAGAAGATCACAAAATGTATGGGGAGGTGTAGGAGATTCAACATATGGATTCAGAGGAGATTTGTTCCACAGTTCCTTGGAGCATTGTAGATCTTCTTGAGTGACTCCATGTTCAAGCATTATGAGTGTGCCAGATGTGAGGTGTGTCAAAGTGTCATTAGCCTTTTCAATTGTTGGCATGATTGTTTTGAAGTCAATGTCAAAGTTGTTGTATGCATATGTGTCTGTCCCATCTCTTGGAGGGTTTCATATGTCTCAATGGAGAGTGCATGGATTGCAGAGTGGATGGCTGATGGTGAAATTGAAATCCCCATGTGTGCGAGCACTTGTATGACTTTCTCAGGGGTATTTGTTGAATGCAGAAATATACCAAAGACACTTTCCAGTGCATTACACTTTGCATTGCAGTTTTGCATCATGATACTGATCATTATGACCTTTTTCTACAATAACATGACTTCAGCAACAATCTACATCAAAAATCACAGGAACGACATTACAATTGTGCAGATTGCATCATGCCAAGCCAATTTTTTTTTCAGATCTGATTGTCTAAATGTTCCATTCTCATCCATGGTTTCCACATCAGCCTCCACCTCTGGCAGCCCTGCCTTGCCTCCTGTCACAAGATCAGTCATAGTTTGATCTCCATCTAGATCACACTGGCTCTGAGACCTTTGGTCACCTGAAAGTGTTAGGAATGCAGAATAGATGACCAGACTGGGGATTGAACCCAGGCCCTACTGGACATATTGTAGGGAATCAATCCTAGATAATAATAGACTCAGTCAATGTATAATTGACTCTATGCAAGCAAATAGTACCTAGATAATATAGACTATGGTACTATTAGTAATCTAGTATGTAAGGTTCTATGGAATGTTACTCACCTCAGTCGATGTATGATTGACTGAGGTGTCTAACTAATATCATAGGGTAGATATACTAGAAGTCATAAAGGTAACTGACAAAGAGTGAGTATAAAGGGAACATTCCAAAAGACTTGTTACCAATAGCCGACATGCCATACAGAGATGATCAGGATGCTGACACACCATAATGGGATGTCAGTGATGGGATCAAAGACCATATCGTTGGATACAATGATACCTGTTCCTGGTGTACATCTCAACACTCCTCCTCACATGGAATTGGGTTAACGTAGGCCCAAGAATGAGTGTAGATATGTGAATTGCTTGATGTCCAGTGCTTTGGTGAATAGATCTGTGACATTATCCCTGGTATTGATATATTGGAACTGTAAGGTGCTGGACTGAACTTGTTCCTGTAGGAAATGGTATTTGATATCGACATGTTTAACCCTTGAGTGAAGCAAAGGGTCCTCAGACAGTGTCTTGGTAGCCATGTTATCACAAAGAATGGTCATGGGGGTGGACTGTGGGTATCCTATAGCATTCAGTAGAGCATGTATCCAAATACATTCCTTTGCGGTCTCAAATGCAGCAACATATTCTGCTTTGCAAGAGGATACTGCAACAACTTTTTGTTTCCTGGCAGTCCAAGAAAGGGCTCCTGATCTGAGGTTGCAAGTATACCCTCCAACACTTCAATGCGTATCAAGGCAATTGGCCCAGTCAGAGTCGCTGAATGCACAAAGGGAGATAGAATTGTTGCCACCCAGGTAGAGCTTGAGATCGCAAGTTCCCTTTAAATACCAGACTAGCCATGTTGCTGCACTCCAGTGGTCAAAAGAGTAACTGTCAAGGTATTGAGATAATTGTTGTACAGCGTATGCAATATCAGGACGTGTGGAAATGGCAAGGTAAAGAAGATACCCAATGAGGGAATGGTAAGGTAGTTTGTTGAGTTGTGATAGCTTGTCTGCAGACATATTCTGTCAGTTTGTATGCCATAATTTAATACCGGGCTCAAGGGGGGTGGAAACGGGTGTTGCATCTCGTTGGCCAAATTGATCGACAATTTTATCAATGAGGGCAGTCTGTGAAAGTGTGACTGTGCGCAGGTGTCGATCCCAGGTAACAGCAATACTGACAATGAAGCGGGCAGTACCAAGCTCAGAGGTTGTCCACACCTCCCACATTTGGTTTTTAAAATGTTCATTTTCATCCTTGGAATTGGCAATAGACAGATAATCGTCAACATGTACCATGGCGATAATAATACCAGTGTCCGATTTCCTGTAATAAATGCAGGACTCACAAGTAAGGCATGTAAACCCCCAGGTAATCATTTGAGCATTAAGAGTTTGATTCCATATCCTTCTGCTCTGCTTCATGCCATATAACCCCTGCTGAAGCTGCCAGACCCAGTCTTCATGACCTGACTCTTCAAACCCTTCAGGTTGTTGCATGTACTGGACCTCATCTTCAGGGAGTATCCCATAGAGAAAAGCGGTTTTGATGTCAATTTGTTGAGCATCCCATCCCAGAGAAGTGGCTATATGAAGTAGGATTTGCCAAGATTCCATGCATGCAGTAGGTGAGGATGTCTTTGTATAGTCCCTACCATAAATTTGTTCAAAGCCCCAAAAAATGAGTCAGACTTTCCACCTTACAGCTTGACCACTTTCATTGCATTTGATATGGAAAACTGGCTGGCCCCTATGAATTCGTTTACCTTGAGGTACATCACCCCTGGAAATAAGTTTATAGACTCCCATGTCCTTCAGGGACTTCAATTTGTCAAGATACCCTACCTGCCATCATTCTGCATCCCCTGAATTCTTTGCCTCTTCCCAAGTTTTGGGTTCATCCTCAAATTGGAGCAACTCGGGATCAAAATCTGTCATCTCCAAAATCAAAGCTTGAAGTTGATGTGCCTGATCACCCAGGTTAAGGTTATTGAATGATTGATGTAGTCCATCAATGATGTCCTGATCATGATTGATGGTCGGTATATGATCATGATTTCCTGATTGGGCGGCAATAGTAACAGCTCTGCATTCATGGTGGGCTTCTTTGACTTGGGTAGCACTGTTTCAAGATTCTTGAACAGCTGCTATTGTTCTGGTGGTGTTTGGTCCTCTATTTGGATGTTTCTCAGTAGGGATAGGTACCCAAGATGAGCAATGTGGAAGGGGGTCAGTAGTAATTATACCTCGTTTCTCTTCGACGGAATCATTTGACTCGGCAGTGTTCAACAGGTGGAAGGATTCGTCATCCTTATTGTTGTTTGTGGGTAAAAGGGTGAAGCCAGGTTCATTCTGAACAGGTTTCTTAATGGTATTGTCCAAAGGTAGTGGGGTGGGTGGAACATGTCCATCGTGGCTTTCAAGGAAACAAATGTGATAAGAACTGTGGACTTTCCTTGTGGCCCTATCATAGCATTGGTAAGACTTGGACTTTAGGTCATATCCAATGAGCACGCATTCAATAGATCATTCAAAAATCTTTGGGTTGTCCTTCTTTGGGATGAGAACAAAGGTGCGGCAACCGATCTTGTGCATATATGAATAGTCAGGTTTGCTTCCATGCCAGAGTTCCCAAGGTGTGCACCCTTGAAGTGATTGTGTAGTGGTTTTGGCATGTAAATGAGAAGCCATTAGATAAAATTTGTCCCAAAGGTTGGTCGGTAAACCCAAATAAATTCGCGTAGTGCAGGCTTTAGCCATAAGGGTACGATGCATGTGTTCCACTTGCCCAATATGGGCTGAAGTGTATGGGGCCATAAAGTGTTGTTCTGTTCCCTGTGTTTTAAGCCACGCTTCCATCTCGTGAGACTTTAATTCTCCGTTGTCTGTGATGTAGGTTCTGACTTTAAGTCCTGTTTCATTTTCCCAGGATAATTCCCAAGCTTTCAATTCGGGAAACAAGTCATCTTTGTTATGAAGTGGTATCGACCATGGAAAAGATGTATAATATCCATAACATAAGAATTTCCAGTACAAGATTTGACTGCATGCGGACCTGATAAATCCACCCAAACTTTTTCCAACTTCCGTGTTGCCTTATGACCAATCCCCTCCTCACACTTCTTTGGAACTGGTGTCTTTGTCTGTTTGCCAAGGACACAAGATTCACATTTGGTTGGTCTGGATGTGGAGATGATGGGTGCACCTGTGAGTGTGCCCTTTTTGGCCATATCCCAAAGGGATTGATAGTTTGCATGGCCAAGACGGCAGTGCCAGGTTTCCAGATTGGGGGACTTGTGGACAGTGAATGCATGGTTAGTGGCAGCTGAGTACAAATTGAGTGAATATAGTTTTTTATTTGGAAGTAGAGTTCCATGGGCAATAAGTGCTCCCGTAGATTTATCCGTGACCCAGCATGAGGAATTATCAAAATGAGCCACAGCATTCGAGTCATCAGTGAGGGAACCGACTGAGATAAGTTGCACTGCCGCATTTGGGATGTAAAGCACATTATGTAATATGATTGATGCACCCCAAGCAATGCATAGTTTTATGTCACTGACACTGATCACAATAATGGAGGATCCCCCAACACCTTTTACAGGGCGGGGCAGGATTGATTGAAGGGTAAGGAAGTCAGCCTTGTCTGGTGATATGTGGACTGTCACACCTGTATCAATAATAAAAGGGAAATTGGTGAGCAAAACTTGGGAGCATTGAGTTTGGTTAAGTGGTTCGACAGTGAATGCCTCTTCTCCAGGGGTTATGGTGTTGTTGGTCCAGTCAACAGTTGTGGTCAACTCCTCCTCGATGACGAGCCACCCCTCATATTCCACCTCCTCAATCGAACCTGTGGGAAGTGGGTCACTAGCAAGTCCAGCAAATGGAGAGTAACTGTCAGGTTGGGGTTTTGCAGGGTCAGAATCCACCATAACAGTGAAGGCTCATCTATTAACGTCTTTCACAGTAATTGGGACCTTTGGATTAGGTTAGACAAATTACCGACCTTCTTCCCTTTGTCTCAAGCCGCTCTCCATGCTTCCACAGACTCTTCAATTGTTTTTCCAGCCATTCCTCCCCCTGTTTTAATGCAATATTCAGTTGAATGTCCCATTTTATTGTAATTGGGGTTCCTGCAAACAGGTGCATTGAACGGCTTTGTCAATTTAATATGTGTGGTGAGAGCCACAGATGGTTGGGGGGTCCATACGGTGGTCATTCTCAAGGAGGGATTGTTCATTTTCCAAAAAAAAGTGGATATCCTTTGATGTGTAGGGGGATTCTTTTGTAGATGCAGCGATGTTGCAGGAAATGATGGAACATGCATGAGGGAAATTGTTGCTAAGGGAGTTTAGGAGAGCAATACAACAAAGGAGGTCGGGTTTAATACCCCCCATAGCAAACGTGCAGTCAATGAGAGTGCAAATTTTGTCAGCCGTCTCAGGAAGAGGGGTCTTGGTGGTGCATTGAATAGTGAGAGCCTGTTGTAATAGCTGGACTTGACGAACTGGACCCTCATTCTGGTGTTGTTTGTGAAGCACCTCCCAATTTGCAGTCGTGTCCTTTTCCATAGATATAAAAGGGTGTTCAGATGGAACAATGCTAGAAGCTAGAAATGTGTATGCAAGATGGGAGTTGGCCTTCCAGTTGATTAATGCTCGAGTTTCGGAGGTAGCAGGTGCAGTGATTGTGCCGGCAACATAGTCATAGAGACCATTCAATGAAAGGGCAATGGTAATTTCCTCACACCATTCCTTGTAATTTGATTTAAGTTTGTCAAGTTTCTCGCTGGAATACTGAACCGAGAGTTTGATTGGGGTAACTGAGGGAGGGCTAGATTCTGTCATGTTGGGTCTAGGGAAAAGATTTGGGATTCAAAAAAGCCGTCTAGGGGTTTTGATTGCACAAAGGGTAATCCATGATCCAAAATGGGATAGTGATCGATTTTCGATCAATAAATGACGTAGCAAAGTGTCGAGTGGCTAGGAGATTATCTACCATCACTCAAAAGAGACGGGAGTGGCCCATAACCTGTAGGGAATCGATCCTAGATAATAATAGACTCAGTCAATGTATAATTGACTCTATACAAGCAAATAGTACCTAGATAATAATAGACTATGGTACTATTAGTAATCTAGTATGTAAGGTTCTATGGAATGTTACTCACCTCAGTCGATGTATAATTGACTGAGGTGTCTAACTAATATCGTAGGGTATATATACTAGAAGTCATAAAGGTAACCGACAAAGAGTGAGTATAAAGGGAACATTCCAAAAGACTTGTTACCAATAGCCGACATGCCATAAAGGGATGATCGGGACGCCGACACACCATAATGGGATGTCAGTGATGGGATCAAAGACCATATCATCAGATACGATGATACCCATTCCCGGTGTACATCTCAACACATATACTGACCAACTGAGCTATCAGGTCTTATAGGGTTCAACAGAACAAGGATACTATATAACCAGACACAGATTGCTATCACTATCACATCACATTTTAGTGTGTGTGTGCAAACTAGGTCTGTTAAGTACTGATTAAGCAGTGACAGATTATATAATCCAACAGAAAGCAAGATCCCTAAGATGTTCCAAAGGTCTGGAGCTAAACCTTTTATTTTGGGGCCCATGTCTTCGATTCAAAAGTCATCGAGAGCTTGAGCAGATGCATGGCTTGCATTGAAATGCCACTCTTCATTGGCAGTAAGTTATTTGATAGACTCTATGCATTTCTTCTTCACAACACCCTTTGCCCAAGCAAAAACCGAGTCAGCAGAGCGAGAATGTCGAGGGCCCGAGGCAAAGCTGTAATAATAGCAGAACTTTCTTTCACCAGCGCTAGAGTACACAGATGAGTCTGCAGCTTGGAGTCTTCCAGTAGAGTCAGAATGAAATCAGATACAGTCAATTCTGACTTATGCACCACAAAGATATCAAGAATGGCTTCAAGCGCTGCCGATGTAGGCATTGATAATAGAGATATTGTCTAAATGCGGAAGTACATCTCCAGGTGGCTGAGTTGTTTAGTAAAGTGCCAGCCGCTGTGCATGTATATTGTACACCATCATGTAGGCAGTTGCGCCTGGGGACGTCCTGCAGCTATCGGCTAAAGTTATGAAAATCGTGTGGTCACTGTCAAGCGGGTGACACCCTCAACATCTCTTGGCGAGCTTAAACTTTGGTATTCAGAGCGTTCAACGGTTCATTGAAAGGTGTGAATAGCTGGCAGGATTTCTGTAAGTTACAGCCGTTTGCAGCCACCCCGATACCAATAGTACTCTTACTCTAGGTCGAAGACACAGAGACTGGTCTGCGTGGCAAGCCCCATCAACAATAACGCCGCATCACGCCACTGGAAAGTCTATCGGCAGGATACATCTTGACCACCAGGTCCGATGTCGGACTCGTCGTCACTGACCTCAAGGAGGACGTAGTACTATGGTCACTATCCCGGGTATGTGTCACTTCTCTTCATCTACATTTACTGACCATGCATACGGATAA
The DNA here is from genome assembly GCA_026075535.2 of Tricholoma matsutake. NCBI lineage: Eukaryota > Fungi > Basidiomycota > Agaricomycetes > Agaricales > Tricholomataceae > Tricholoma > Tricholoma matsutake. Next base: position 4,434,986 of record AP026543.1, on the reverse strand, counting down.
AAACATGTCTGCAGCTTCGCTCATTGCGAGTACGGCGAAGGGTTCCTCATCTTCGACCGCAATGACTACTGAATTGGAAATACTCGATGTTAGATAATGACTTCAAATTTATTTCTAAATAATGGGGTGTCCGAGGGTCTTGGATTTTCCAGGACGACGGCGACTTCGAGGTTACGGCCGACCAAAACTCAGCTGATCACTCTAGCTTGCCATAGAATAGAACTGATGTTCGTCCCAATTCGGCATCGGCATGGCTGATGGAAGTTTAGAGTGTCGAAACCTCTCTAGATGTTTCTAGATCCTTACGGGAAGTCACCCAGTAGTGGGCAAATATTCCTCTGTAGATGGTTATTGTGATCGCTTTGTTTTCGAAACCTCTGTATAGATATTTTAAAATCCTTACTATTAAATAGTACGGGAAGGCAATATCTATAGACAACTTCCTTGTCGCAATTACCTCCAAGTCGTTTGCAAATAAATTATATTGAGTATTCCACTGGGCCGTCAGTACATGCTGAATGCACCTGCAATGATAGACGGGGCTGAAACAACATATACTCGACAAGGTATGTAGTACCAAATGATATATCGTTAACTTGAAAGCAGCAAGCTGGAACAAATTGAGCGACCACAGATATGTCACTGCTTGTACCAGTCGTCGAAGGGAGGAAGATCATCCTCATCCTCCTCGATACTGAATATCGGTCGAGATGATCGTGGAAGATCCGAGGCACAAGGTGGTTCGTTCGAAACGGATTTAAAATTGAGAAGGCTCGGATAATCAAAACTATCCACGTCACCGCCAATGTCTTCTCCGGGCCGCACGACGAAGAAACTGAGGTCAACATCATCCACAGGGGTTTGGGGCGTAGGTGTACCGGGTCGTGAGCTCTCCGATGGATCAACCGTTAGGCCAGCTACGGAAGAATTTGACAAAGAGTAGACATTCCGGTCTTCGATGGAAGTATTGATAACTTCTACGGAAGAAGACGGCACGATGAGGAATCTACCGTAGCCATGGTCCTGAGGCTTGTTAATAGCGTTGTTCCATGGAATCCAAAGGTCCTGTGGCGGTGGAGCGTTGATAATGATGTGTGGCACGCGGAAGGGAGAATGGGAATCAATTATGGTAGTTCCACGTAGTCTCTGGGACAATAACAGGATAGGCTGACAATATGTCAGTGCTCAGACGTGAGGCGTTCGGAATACACACTTTGTACAATGGAACATACCTCTGCAGGATCAGACCATACATACGGTGTGGCAATAGCATTGAAACGATCAGGTAAAGAGTCATAGCGCTTTCGGAACGTCATTGCGACATTGCAAGCATCAAAAAACTAGAAGGATAATTGAGTAAGAGGATTACGAGAGACAAAACATCCTAAGATGACTTACTGCTGCCTTACATCGCTGTTTCTGCAATGTCCTCACAATCCGATGCAAGACGAGACGTTCAATAGAAGCATCGTCGATCTAAAACAGAAAGTCCGACTTACAACTCTGCAGGGTTTGTAATGCACACATACATGTTTGTTAAAGACTGGCAGGCTGAATACAGGTCTGGATCCACATGACATCATGTCTGCTGATGTCTCCGAATTATTTGCTTCTGTGGCGTACTTGAGGTGCCCTGCATCCGTCGGACAACAATCCAGAAGTGCGGGATAATGAGGAACTGTTAGGTATTCGGGGCGTTGAAAATTAACACAGTTCTGCCACTGTATGAAACCGTCATTCCAAGTCTCTTCAACAGTAGTCACGACGATGTGGGGCGCTAACTCCGGGTATAGGGAGTCGAACATGAGATTTTGCTGGCTGCGACAGAACTCCCTAAGCACATCCTGTGGTTTCGTATACAAACGCGTCGTACAGAGAGATTTAAGCAATGGCTCACATTGTCTCGCACGAGATCCCACACGAGCTGGCCTTTGTTTGAAGCAGTTCGCGTTTGAAGGTCATCACCCTGCATGGGAAACGTGTTACAAAAGCGGGAACGCAAGAGAAAAGTAAATTTACCATCTCCTCAAGGTTTTGACGCGTTTCCAGCATATTCTCTTCCTCGTAGTGGTGGAACATTCCTAAGCGCGATAGGCACGAGGCAACCTGACTCTGTGCTGCGAATATTATGCTGTTATCTCCGCTGATAACGCCCTCATGATATGAAGCTCTACAAATCGGAATAGACGCGTCGGCCAAATCTCTGCTCGGAACATCACTCTAAACGGTAACGTGATCAGTATGCCACCGATTAGTAATAATTATGCCAAATCAAAGGACGAGCACCTACAATATGGTCAGTCCTGGAATCTTCAACGATAGCGATGAGAGCAGGTTCAGTGATATGGGGGAATTCAAAATTGGTCGAGTCATGCGTCGTAATTGACGGTGGCTTGCCTCTTTCAGTTTCCTCGTTAATCGCGTTGATAGTTAGTGAGCGGTTAAGTGCGACAGGTGAGTTGCACAAGGATGGAGCCTTCATTTTCCCGTGTCCTCTGTGATAAGATAACATTGGAAGCTGACTCTAATCCAAAATTTTGGTCGTGTGTCAAGCTCGAGCGGCGTTTAGCGAAGCTTCGAATTCAGATGAAGCAATGAGTTCAGCGACGTAAATTTGAAAATGATGGAAGTTGCTGTTAAGAAAGTTGAAGCGGCACTTAAGTACAGTGAATTGGTGTTTGCAGAGCTCAGGTGATCTTGGACGCTTTGTGTTTCAACAGCCTTTGTTCAATGGCCCCAGCGCTGTGCTATGGCCGTCCACTATCCACAACTTCATTTCTTTTTCTTTATTAGCACAGGTTTCGGAGTTTCCTAATGAGTGGTTCCGCGAACAATGGGGTCGTGGAATAGAAACTTTTTCTCTTGACTGAGTCAAGGGTGGTCTGGAATTGGCAACCGTCCGCCATCCCTGATGAGTTCAAGGGTGAAATGGTCAATGTGATTCAGTACAGTGGAACCTGATTAAAGGGTTTGATACAACAGATGTAGTTCATTCCGTCTTTAGGCTTTCTTCATGCACTCGTAGACTGGAAGTCTTGACAAAATCCCGCAGGGCATAATCGGCACCTGACACCTTCAATCAAGACTCATCAATATCAACTGAGGTGAATGAAAGTAACTATTACCTACCCACTGTGCAAGATCCCTCACAAAACTCGGCAAATAGGTGAGGAAAGGAGTGAAGTATACAAAAAAGGGAACCATTATGACCTGAGAATGCTGTTCATCTAGAGCCGATATTATGCGCTTGACGACAGTAACAGGTGGGACCGAGGGAAAAACGAATCTATGTAATGCGAATGGTGGAAACTTGACAGAGCCGAACATGGGAGTAAGAACGTGGCCCGCGACGACTAGCGTCGTTCGAATTTGCGGGCAATTATAACTGGACAGTATAATATAAGGAGGATTGAGCGAATAATGATATTCACAGGAACGTACCAGTGATTGAGTTCGTATCTTAACGACTCGTTGAGAGAAATAAGGGCCGCTTTCGAGGCAGCATAATCACATATCTGCGCTGCACCAACAATGCCCATAACCGAAGAGACAGTAATCTGGTTATCACGTCAACAATGTGAAACTTGATCAAGGAAGGAACTTGCGATATGACCCGATTTGTTTTTCAACATCGCTGGAAGAAATGCCTTGAGTGTCCAGAAGTGCGCGAGGGTATTTATCTCGAAGGTTCTAAAGTACCAGATGAGGCAGAGTGCAAATGAAAGAATCAGTGGCTCACTGTTTTATGTCTTCCGGGGAGAGATCCAAAAGTAATTTCCCTTGAATAATGCCCGCATTATTAACAAGGACAGTTGGATCACCTATCTAGAATTTCATCAGCCTTTACACAACGCGCAAACTATGTGCACACTTCTTTAATAATCCTCTTGGATACAGTCTCGACTTCCTCAAATTTCGAGACATCGCATTTGAAGTATGTAATATTGTCTGCAAGGTAGCATCAATTTCTTGTATCATTGCTATAGCCTCTCATACAATTTTCGGTGACAATGGGATTCACATCGAGCACAACAACAGTGACATTGCGAACAGCCAGTGTATTCGCTAACAGTTCTCCGATTCCAGAAGCGCCTGCGTCAATTATTAGACTAACGCTACAAGCGGTTACAGCGACGCACCTCCAGTGATAACTACAATCTGCTCTCCCCAATCAAATTTTCCAGGACCATATATCAGACTTCCTTGATTGCGATATAACCGTGAACACCATCGGACAAACCCTGAAGGAGGTTAGGCTCTCATGTCTCTCCCTTCAACAGAGGGACGCACAGAATAGAGATACTGCGGCATAATACCCACCAGACAACACGACCACAAGATCAGTGAGCTTAGCACCCTGGAAGATGTAGAAAATAGGGATGAAGAATAAGAAGAATGGACCTGGAAAGAAGTTAATTGCTGCTTCGAAGTTCGAAGTGGATACTGACTAAAAGCTGTGTGTGTCAGCACTTTGACGATGAGGTCGATGTCGAGCGTATCAAAAATTGGGGACCCATCAGCGGCACGAACGTCATGACCATCCATGTGAAAAAAAATACTGCAGTCTTATAGACGTAGCAGCTACTGCAGAGGTATAAGGCAAGTAGGTTGTGTCCAATGTTCAAGTTTGCTGTTCGGGCGGCTGCCAAAAACTGGCAGCGATCACTGATTCAGGGGCACACTCTTTCACTCGCAAGTCACTGCGAAGTCACTGTCTGAAAAATTGTTATGTATCGTCTGCGGAGAAGTCCCGAGTGGTATAACGGGCGCGTTCCAACATCTTGCTATGTATGGCCTCTCAGCGTTTGAACTTGGATCGTTTCTTCCGACTCCAGTACAAAGTTCTCTAGAGAATACTAACTCTCAACCATTCAGTCTTAGCCTGGAAGAAGTGGAGCTGGGGGTGCCAAACATCACGGTCCAACCTTAGCCTGGAAGAATTCAGGCTCGCTGTTGCTAGATTGGGTTCGTCACACCGGTACCGGAATCAAAAGCATTGACAGTTTCCAAATTACTCGAATCCATTTCACCTTCGATTTACTACTGTTGTCCTTGTGCTCTTGCATCTCTTCCTTCTTCTCAAAAAACGAGAACGACGGGCCATTTCTCTCGTTAAGCCATGGGTAATGCTAACGAGAGAGCCCGCTCTAGCGGTGCCAACGCTTCGGAATTGCCTGGAGCTCCGCAGGACAGCCAGGAAAACGGAACAGTGGATCCTGAAGTACCGATTGTAGGAATACATTTTGGACCCTCACTGACTTCCGCATGTTTTTAGAATTTGGACACCAATTGTGTGCTCCCCTCGTCTTCATCAACACAGGTATGAATGAATTCGTTTTTCGTTGCTCTTTGCCGATCATTTTTATCTTCAATTCATGAAGGATGGCTCTGGTCCCGCTGATATAACCCGGCCGTCGTCTCCAGTTTTGCCGAATGATGTAGATTCTCCTAAGATGTGGATGGCTATTGCGGTAATGGTCAATCACACCAATAATCCAGATTCGCTGACGGTCACTACCAGGACTTGAGCAATACCCAATCTCCCGATGGAACGTTTGATATCTCTACTCAATCCAGCAACACTTCCTTTCCTATCTCAGAATCCGCACTTCCCGCGACTTTTGACATTTCAGCTGAAATAACCTTCTCGAATCTCAGTGAACTGTCCGACTGCTTTGTTACTCCCGGCACCATACATGCGGGTGTCACTGATCAAGTTACTCTCTCCAATATGGTGCGCATATAGGCTGTGTATGCCTTCGGTGCTAACGAGTGTGCACCAGCCATCTTTTCAATCGGCAACGACGCAATCCACATTTGCCTCGCACAACAGACCCTCCACACTTCCACCAATTTCCCCTGCAAAGGATGCTCTAGGCTCAGGTCCCGACTTGTTGTTTGCTGCAGATGCCCTCGCTATACCCGAAAATGTCAAGCAACCTCTCTTTACTCGTGAAGCTAAGGATTGTATTGGAACAGCGGCTGGTATATCGCATGTAAGCCCTTTTGGCGTCTTGTACTTTCCAGCACCCAACCTGTACTCTCAGCCCTCAGATATAGCGTTAGGACCCGGTACCGCAACTCTTGCTACATCAGCTCTCCATGATATCACGTCGGTTTCCCGCGGTAAGAGCATATTAATGGTATGGTTTGGGTCACCTTTCTTTCACTCACTATATCTCACCAATGGTCTTCGATAGATCCAGCCTTCAGCGCTCATTCCGGAATCCACCGCTTCTGATACCTCAGTTATTGCCGCCCAAGCTTCACGCCATTGCCGAGAAAATCTAGCTCCCATTGATAATGTCATCTCGGTCACCACAGACGCCGTTGCTACTAAGGTTCGCAATAGTTATTGTACAGTTGTGTACAATCTTACTATGTAACCTCACAGCCCACACCACAACAGTCGGGGACTCATACCGACAAGAATGCAATCCTTGCCAGTATTCCTCTTGCCGCCACATACGCAGAAGCTGCGAACGTGAGATATACAGATTTTGGTAGGCAACCTCTTTGACTTACGCATTCTCAGCTCGCAGCGCAACATCCAGGACTTGCCAAGGAGATTCTCAGTCGACCTCTTCTTGCACCTCCTCAATCAAAAGGCCCTGTAGTTCCAGGGATCAGCTATGCTGCTCTCGACTCGGCAGCTCAAGACCCCAGATCGAAGGATCATCGACGAGCCCGACGAGGAGGAGGTTCAAGAAACGATCGCAGTAATTCTCAACCCTCAACCAATCCTGCACGGAACTTAACAAGATATTCAGAATCTCGATATATGCGGGATGAGCATGCTGGAAGTCGTCGCGAGATTCCGCTGGATAGCAGAAGGGGCCGGCCTCAGCACCAGAGAAATGCGGGAGATGCATCTCAAACCTGGCGGCAAGACACCTCCCGAACTCGTGCTCAAGCCGTCTCTCATGAGCTGAGGCATCACTACGCGGATGCTTCAGGTAGACAGCTTGACGCAGCCGAGTGGAGGCCGTCCCACGATCCATGGGTTTCTGAGACTCAAAGACAACGGTCTAGTCCTCAAGAAGGGTCCCTTTCTCGAGTCACTTCGCACGGCGCTAGATACGCCGATCCTTCGGCCCGGGATCGGTCGAATGCAGATGAATGGGCTCCGTCTCACGATCCATGGCCATCAGGAGCACGGCGGGAAAATGGTTCTCATGATCAAGGGGTTCGCGGACATCAAACTATTTCGGACGAGACTAGACATGTGGATGAACCAGCTGTTACGGATGAATGCACTCATCCACATGATCCCCCGACTTCTGGGAACCAGCAGCAAAGTGGCTCCCACATCCAAGCCGTTTCGGAGATGACCAGAAATACAGATGCTTCGATACAAACTTCTACTGCAGACGACTGGAGACCAGCTCACGATCCTTCGGTATCTGACGCGGTTTCTACCAAGTCAGGCGGATTTCCTGGAGTTTCTCACAATACCACTTCCAACGCCTCTGCATATCACGCGACGGAACAATGGCAAGCACCTCATGATCCACGGTTCACTGCCCAAATCATTGCTACTGCATCTAAGCAATATCATTTTCAACCACTGTCTCTCGTGCAACGCGAATATCTCCAATCGCAGCCAACCGCTTCGAAATCATCTCAGCCTCGCCGCGAAATTTTTGATCCGGATGCCAATGTCCCTGATCCATATCGTATCGCATGCAAGCAGCAAGGGTCGGGCACCAATCTTGTAGCTCGGAGATATCTATGTAACAAACCTGAATCTGACAGGAGGTTTTCGTGTGCCGACACTAGTGGTGCCCAGATAGGACTAGAAAGTACCCCGCCGGAGGAGCCCCGATCTATGCCTTCGCCGCCTCAGATTGTTACACGTTTGGATGATGAGATGCCGCACAGAATGAGTGGCGGACATTCCACTGAGTGGCATAAAGCTCGCCCTCCCGTTCCAACAAGACCCCCGAACACCGGGGAGGTTGTCCACTTGGACCCTTCTTCATCAGCAAACTTCGCTACTACCGGCGGTCATGATGCGCTATTCCGAGCTCGAGACACTCACCTTCCTGTTGATATTGTTAATATTGCTTCTGAGAGAAATAATCACATCTCCACGATGCTCGTGGAATCACATGATTTCGCTCTGAATTCGAATTTTCAGCTTGGTCCTTCTCCTGCTCGACCTGGTATCCATTGGCTGAAACATAACGTGGAAAAAGACGGAACTCTTCGACCCGTTAATCCTCTCCATAGTAACGCGAACGACAGTATCCCTTCTTTACCTCTCGCATCAACTTCTCAGAATGACTTGACCGCTCATGAATTGCAATATTCGTCTTCATCAACCGCCTTACATAAGCTACATTCAAAGCTCCAACCCAGACACGAAAAACCCGTTCATTTACAACTCGGATTCGATCCTCGAGCAGAAGACTGGCTCGCAAACCCCGGCGGTAGAGGACGAGGACCAATTAACGAATTAAATAACTCTTCTCCTGCTCACCCTCACCATACATTACCTGCACGAGCTACATTAAATTATCCCGCACATGTTTGCGGGTCCAGTGACATGAAGCAACAAAGTTACGAGCTTGAGTTGATGGATCCGAGGAGTGGGCCTGCTAATCCGCGTCACTATGCTTACGGGCTGAAGCCTAGAAGCAAGTGATGGCACCAACACCGTATTGACAAACAGCGACAGCCTGCAGAATATGGCCATATGACTGCATCGATTGGAGAGGTTATTGTGCATCGAGCAGTGGGTGTACCATATGAATATTCTAGCTTCGATTCACGGCCAACGTGAAAGAATACGTACGATTTCAGTCATTGACCATTGACAGTGCGAAAATATCGTTTGTATCATACACATAATTACATAGGTAAAGTCGAAACACTTGCTGAAGGTTCGACATTGCGCAGGCTCCTGCGAGTCAGAAAGGGCGCGAAGTAATTTACGCATAACAGTTGCGAGGGTGAAGTAAAGTCGTACAGATATTGTAAATAAGTGACACTGATTGTGCTAGGATATAAGAAAGGGTATCAGTCTAAGAGGTCTCCGATTTTTTTAAAGAGCCAATATAACGCAGCGTCGAGCAGGCGCATAGGGGCTCTAGGCCACAGAAGACAAGAATTGAAGACGCGAGTTAGTACCAGCCAAGAGGATCATGGTTGTACATTGGCCCTGAACGTATTAAAGGGTAAGTGTTTGAAGGCGGCTGGGCAATCATACTTACTCTTCTTGTCCTATAACGTTTCCTGGGGGAGTATACAGACAGACATAATATGTCGCATCTAATGGGTCGAGATCGGATGTGCAATTGGTACCGCCAGAGTGCGGCGTCAACAGGCCCTTGCACTGGCTGACAGCGCAGCCGACATGGGTAGTTGCCTTCCACACAACTTGCGTGAAATGGCTGAGTATTGGATGGTCAGGATTGTAACTCGCTATAGGAAGGATAGTCAATCAACGGAAAACATTCTCAAAATGAGCCTACTTGCATTCATCTTGAACAAATGCATGAATGGCATCTTGAATAGAGAAGTTGCCAGTGGCAGCGACTTGGAGTTCCCCATACGGAGTATCACTCAAAGTCCCGCCGGTCGGCTGGAGCAGGCATTCATCCGCCCAGGAAGCAGCTTTCGCTCCAAATTGGTGAGACCATATCAAGGCGGAAGCGTTATGCGCACTCCGTATGTTGTTATGGGCGAGTAGGATGTTATTGATCTGGGATTGGGAGGGTTCGGAAAGAGGTAGGGCATATACAACATAGTTGGAAAAGAGTGTAAAAATGATAGAAAGGAGAATGAAAACGATCATGTTGAAAAGTAAAGGAGTGTGTACAATGAGAGACAATGAGTAGCTCAAAAAGCAAGCGTTCGGATAGGAAATGGCTACAAATCCCACTGGCTCACGCGGTACGTAGCCTTGGCGACTTCTACGGCAATAAACATCCGAAGATACGGAGGGGTTCATCACCAAAGTATTATACAAATAGTCATACTGGTAAATGGAAGATGAATGGTCTGAAGTGATCAAATGCGCATGTTTTCCGCAAACCCTCTGTCTTTCCAAGAATGTATTAGTGCGGGGAGGTTGTTTTGCTATGTTAGCCATCTACAGAGCTGACAAACACCGGATGGGCACGAGAAGATTTATAAAGGCGAACGTTCTTCATGCGATAGACATCCCCCCGTAAATAAGCCAAAACATACTCTCATTAGAATTAACTCGGCCCGGTTATCCCCTTGCGGTATGACTTCGAGGTGTGCCTTAGATCGCACACAAACTTTCGTTCGTTCCACTCATTTCAATCAGGTTGGACAGACTCCTTCTTTTACTAGATACAGGATCGTCCACCTCTGTAAGGAATACTGCAGCAAAGCAACTTGCACAGTTGGCCGCCAAAAGCGTAATCGGTGACGTTTCAATTAACGATGAGGACATCAAATCAAATCGTCAGCATGTATCCCTCGGAGATCCATCCGCTTGGGCTGAGTTGATGTCAGTGGTAGCCCGGGTGCGTTTGCAGCATATTTCACCTTTCTTTATGTCTGAAAAACGCGTAGATAATTCCCTTTCTTCATTCCAAATCTTTCGAAACGCGGACTGCTGCATCTGTTGCACTATCCCACATATTCACTCTGGTACCTCTCTGGAAACCCTCTCAAGATGTCGACGCCATGCAAAGTTCTACTGAAGAGCCGCCCTTACCAGAGCCGCCTTTTCCAAGTTTCTCGGTCCAAGGTCTTGTCTTGCAAGGAAAGTTGCTCTTGGCCTCATCTGGCAAAGAATTCGTAAAGCCCGCCGGTATTCTTTCAAGCGCAACTGAGGTCAAGAAAGCACGCAAAGAAGCAATGGGACGTCTCGGCTTGGATTTTCTTGACAACGTGGCAGACGAGATGGACCTTGAAAAAGAGTTTGCAGAAGCAGAGGCTGATGGCGACGTCGAAATGGAAGACGTCCCTGTGAAATCAGAACCAAGTGTTGAACCTCTTTCGCCCATGCAGACTTTCCCGTCAGAGGAACCTATAAAACAAGAAGACCGGCCTGCCACGCGTTCTGTGACTCCTTCTGCTCCGTCTCCTGCAACACCGGTTCCTGAGGATCTAGGTGCTCTATCGGCTCGTGAACGCAATCGTTTAAAGCGGAAACGAAAACCTGGCAATTCTGCCTTCGTTGCTGCTCCCCCGCCGCAAGTCACGGGAGCCAAATATAATGCAGCTCCCGCTGGTTCGTCCAGCAAGTACGAATTCGATTGTTTGTCGCAATCCATTACATATCTCATTGACAATGTTTGTAGAGTCCGCCTATTGTCGACTGACGACAAAATTGCCCCGGGTTCGCGAGTAGCAAGTCCTAAACCAAGTGCTAATGGCTCATCCGCAGAGAAGGTTATCATTGACCCCTCGAAGGGGGGCGCCGTATCCCCCAAAACTACCCAACAATCAAAGGCATTGGACGTCAAGGCCGGTGACTGGGTTTGGAACGGGGTGGTCAGTATCCTTGAGGTTGACTTATTTAGTGCTGCCTGGGAGGTTAGGCATGGCGCTGCAATGGCGTTGCGCGAATTAATCAAAATTCAGGGCAATTATGGAGGGATGCGAGGTTAGATACTTTGTTCTCAGTTTCAACTCAGTTTCCTTCTTACATCTAAATAGATGACGCATCATGGGAAGAGAACCAGTTCGCCCACGAAAGGTGGTGCAATGATTTGGCTGCAAAATTTCTTTGCGTGTTCGTTTTAGATCGCTTTGGCGATTTCGTGTCAGACCAGGTCTTCCGCTGTCTTCTTCGAGAAATTATCAATGGATACTCATTCGTTTTCCATGTAGGTAGTAGCGCCGGTCCGCGAAACAGTATCCCAAACGTTGGGATCACTGTTGCTGCACATGCCCCACCGGTCACTACTACACGTACATGCCATACTTCTCCAGATGATTCGGCAGGACTTTCCGATTCCGGTGCAAGGCAAAAATTCCAAGGCCAATGACGGGAAAAATCACATATGGGAGATTAGGCATGCAGGCTTACTCGGAATTAAGTACGAGGTTGCTGTTAGGAGCGATTTATTTGATCAACACGCTGTGAAGCAAGAGGGTGAGTCTGGTCATGCGGTGCTTCGGGGTGTTGTGGATGCTGCCATTTTAGGGTGTGTGGGTTATAAACCATCCCGTTGTCTGTATTGCTGAATCCTTGAATCATAGTCTTGGGGATCGTGATGATGATGTTCGGTCAGTGGCGGCCTCTTGCTTGTTGCCAGTGGCAGGCCATCTTGTAGAGCAGCTCCCTGAATCCTTAGGCGACGTATTATTGGTTTTGTGGTGTTGTTTGTGTGATATGAAGGATGATTTGAGCTCAAGCGTTGGAGTAGTGATGGATCTTCTGGGTCTGTGTCCCATCATCCACTCATTTTCCTTCCCTGATGATCTTAAAATTAGGCAAGCTAGTCACATACGACCAAGTGATTACAATGCTGGCAAATGATACTATTTCGTACGTGTTTTGGTTTTCACTTCTATAACTACCTACATCTGATCTCTTTGGGAGGTTACCACTTACAACGCTTGCATCCACCCTATTCCCATTTTTTCGACATACAATTGCAAGCGTGCGACTGGCCGTCGTCAAAACGCTCAGTGCCTTTATGAATGTGCCTTCCCTTCCGCGAGACTGGATCGCACCTCCTTTCCTTCGCCTTATTTTCCAAAACCTTATCGTTGAAGAGCGATCAGATATCCGTGACGCGAGTCTTACAGCTTGGCGAACAGCCTTTTCGATCATGGCTGCTATCCCTGGCCGGCTGGAGGCTGTCACAGACCATCAACTTATTCTCGAATGGTACGCGGTTATGATGACACCCTTTGGGGTGGCGATAGACTCTTCGACCTTTTACCGACCTTCCATGGCTTCCGAAGGGGAGGTAACCCATGAACGGCACAACGTTGATAAGAACATGCTTACCCAGGATCTTTCCTTGATCACGACTGAAGTCATTCTCAAGGCAAGGGTCGCATCCGCCACAGCGTTGGCTTATCTCATAACATTTTGGCCTAGTGAGGTGAGTTCAAGAAGCTTGAGCTATTTAACGCTATTCATCCGTTCTTTGATAGCGCGTGGATGAGTATTTCCAACCAATACTCACCCATTATATTGAGTCGACAAGCATGCTCCAGAAGTTTTTGGCTGCTGTGATATCGGAGGAATGGGCAAGGGAACATGCTTCTATCTCGACGGATCGCCCCCTCATCGAGACGTCATCCCTTGCTAAGGAAGTCAGTCTAAGGACCTTGTCATGGCTCCAAGCAAAACCTCCCTCTGCTTATCATGAGATGGCTTTCACTCTTAGTCGGATTCACGCAGATTGCATCTCCCTTCTTCAGTCCTTTGCAACTGATTGCAAGCTACCACTTTCATCAATACCATTCTTGGGCACGGAAATCGATATAACGGGTACAAAACAAGGTTGCTTTACCATCGAAATGGCACAGGCTGCCGTCGGGACTATGTACACAACGCTGAAAGACAGCTTGGGCAGGACCAAGAAACGCGAACTGAGCATTATTGCCGAGAAGCGGTGTAAGATTGTCACGACCATCGAGCGATATATCGAGGTAAAAGCTCAGCATGATATACGGGTATCGGCTGCCTTCGCAGCTGCCTTCGTTGCCTTCAAAAGTACTCCGGATAAAGTAAGCCCAGTCGTGAAAGGTATAATGAATGGTATCAAGGTAAATGCAACTCTACTCGGTATATTCATCTCTGACGTCTCTAATCTAGAATGAGGAGAACTTAGATCTTCAGACTCGCTCTGCTGTGGCGATCAGTGCCTTCATCGAATTCTGTGCCAATCACAATATTGCGCAACCTCTGGACAAGATTATAAAGAATCTGTGTACTTTCCTCTGCCAGGATGTTGAGCAGACGCCTACCTTCGCCTACACCCGCCAGCGCACCGATGGAATTCTTTCTCTTCATGCCGTCAACTCTCTCTCACAGCAAAGCAGTAAAGACAGTGGAAAACTGAAGGACAAACCAGGTGTTGAGAAACCTGACGAGAGCGCTAAAGCCCGCCTTTCCCGACGTGGTGCACGTTTAGCGTTTGATCAGCTTGCGCTAAAGTTTGGACCCCGATTATTGGACATCATTCCCAGTATGTGGCAATCGATGGCGGGTGGACTTGTCAGCGCATTCCAATCTGGTTTGTTCCGTTCATGTTTGCCGGAGATGTGTCAACTCACCGTTCTCAATAGGCTCACCAGAACAGTCGGACGTGCTCATTGAAAAACAGTATGGACAAGATGTCATAGATTCGCTTAGCGTGTTAGAAGCCATCGCACCTACCTTTCACCAGGATCTTTATCCGAAACTGGTGGAGACCTTTCCGATGTTGGACTTGGCGCTTCGTAGCCGACTTGCTATAATTCGACAGTCTGCCGCTAGATGTTTTGCAACAATCTGTGATGTGATGACCTTGGATGCAATGCGTTACGTCGTCGAGCATCTGGTCCCTTTACTTGGCGATCCACTTGCTCTCACTAATCGACAAGGAGCCACAGAGTTGATATATCGTTGGTACATTAACTCTTTACTAGATCGTCAACATTGACCCCACTGTAGATGTTGTCCAGCACCTCGACATCAAGGCACTGCCGTACGTGATTTTCATGATCGTTCCCGTTCTTGGCAGGATGAGCGACTCGGATGACGATATCCGTTCAATTGCTACGAACACGTTTGCCGCCCTAGTAAAAATGGTGCCCCTCGAGGTTAGATGATACCCCTAGTGAAACTGCCATCGCTGATCGAGAATTTAGGCTGGCCTTCCAGATCCTCCTGGCTTCCCCGATGATTTACTCAAACGTCGCGAAACTGAACGTCAATTCTTATTGCAGTTACTTGATGGGTCCAAAGTTGAACCATATATCATTCCTGTTACTATCAAGGCAGAACTCCGCAAGTACCAACAGGACGGTGTCAACTGGCTGGCTTTTCTTGCCAAGTACCACCTGCATGGCATCCTATGTGACGGTGAGTCTGTGAACCAATTCATTATGCTCAGCCTGGCTGGAACTCTGTCTAGATATGGGTCTTGGCAAGACATTACAATCAATATGCATATTGTCAAGCAAACATTACGAGCGATTTCAGCGGCATCGCGAGACGAATTCTCCTGATTCTGTGCACCTTCCATCACTCATTATCTGTCCACCAACTCTAACTGGTCACTGGTATTACGAGATTCTTAAATATTCGGAGAATCTGCGTCCTGTCTTGTATACTGGCAATTCTCGAGAACGGTCTAGGTTGATGTCAAAACTGAAGTCGTACGACGTTGTGATCACATCGTACGAGGTGGTTCGAAACGATATCTCTAGTCTTCAAGACGTCAATTGGCTCTACTGCATTCTCGACGAAGGGCACATTATAAAGAATGCCAAAACAAAACTTACGAAGGCCGTCAAGTGTATACGAGCTGAGCATCGCCTTATTCTGTCTGGCACACCAATACAAAACAATGTTTTGGAGCTGTGGAGCCTCTTTGACTTCTTGATGCCTGGATTTCTTGGTACGGAAACATCCTTCAACGAACGGTTTGGGAAGCCAATACTGTCCAATCGCGATGGGAAGGCGAAAAACGGCGAAGCTGGTCAGTGAAGTATTTGCACTTTTTGCGGGCGCTAATGCATTTAAACATTCAGCTGCACTGGCTCTTGAAGCATTGCATAAACAAGTTCTGCCATTTCTACTTCGTCGGTTGAAGGAAGATGTTCTGAACGACCTACCACCCAAGATTATCCAGGACTACTATTGCGAGCTTTCCGAGTTGCAGAAATATCTATACGATGATTTCTCAAAGTCCAAAGCACACCTTTCTGTCAAAGACGCCGTAAAAGATGATCGACCGAGCAAAGGGGGACCAGAGCAACAGCACATCTTCCAATCGTTGCAGTACTTGAGAAAACTATGCAACCACCCGGCATTGGTTCTGAACAAGGATCCCGAAGTGATCAAGGCTGCTTTGTTGAAGGTTGGAAGCCAATCTGACGGAATAAATGGTATACAACATGCACCAAAATTACTCGCGCTACGGTAAGTCGTGTAGTGTGATCTCTTCGTGATACCCGTGTTCATCGCCTTTCTCAGCCAGCTCCTGATTGACTGTGGGATTGGATGTGCATCCAACGGCGTAAACGATTCCGGGAAGAGCGAGCTAATTGACACGGTCGCCGAGTCAGACGGCGCCTTCTCCCAACACCGCGTTCTCATATTTTGCCAGATGAAGCAGATGCTTGATATCATCGAGACGGATTTGTTCAAGGAGCATATGCCTTCTGTTACGTATATGAGACTCGACGGTGGAACGGAGGCTAGCAAGCGTCACGCAGTTGTGCAAACGTTTAATTCTGATCCCAGCATCGACTGCTTACTTCTCACAACGCACGTTGGTGGATTGGGCTTGACGCTCACTGGTGCCGATACAGTAATATTCGTGGAGCATGATTGGAACCCTATGAAGGATCTCCAAGCCATGGACAGAGCCCATCGCATTGGTCAAAAGAAGGTCGTGAACGTTTATCGGCTAATTACTAAAGGAACGCTGGAGGAAAAAATCATGGGGTGAGGAATATCTTTTTCAATGACATTAGATCATGGATTAATAATCTGCTTTAGACTACAACGGTTCAAGCTCAATATTGCAAACTCAATCGTCACTCAACAAAACTCAGAGTTGGCCTCCATGGACACCGATCTAGTACTCGACCTTTTCAAACGTACGACAGAGGAGGAAGACGCTGCCATTGCTGCCAAGAAGAAAGCAGCGGAGTCGTCTGGGCCTGTAAGCCAGAAGAATGTGCTTCAAGGCTTGGAGGACTTGCCACCAGAGCATGAGTATGAGGGGCTCGATCTTTCCAGTTTTATGGGTTCTCTTGGGCGATGAGGTCAATTGACTTCAATTAGCATAATACATAGATGTAATACTAAACGTAGCGCTAATCACAAATAGGAATAGCATCAAAAGTCTTTCTTCACTCCCTGGCAGGGTCCTGCTGCAATGATGCATGAATATAAGTCGTATACAAGGCATCCCGAACTTCCAGCACGTTCATACTTTATGACGTTGAATAACAATGAACGTGAGTCCTATTTCTACACAGGGCGAATGTTATAATCTTGTTTAAATGAATCAAGATCTTGTTCCTTGCTTTTGTACTGCTCTGCGAGAGTACCGATGACTTTACGTATCTAGAGAGCAAGTCAAAACAATAAGATTACTTGACGAATTGACGAACCCCATCGCGGTTTGTTTGGAGCGCAGGAACAGCATCCTTTACCGTCCGCTCAACAAGCACACCACCAATGAGACGGAAGCATTTGCGATCTGGCTCTTCCGCAAGAACTTCGTTCAGAGTTGTCAAGACGAGTCTGAAAAAATGGCATGAGAACAGCGAAATATAAGGCGATATACGTACTCACCCGTATTCGTCTGATTCCTGTTCTAACTCTCCGATCTTACCTGCTAACGCTTGCAGCTCATTTTGCATGCGAGAAAAGTTTTGTTGGATCTCTGACTAATCTATGAGTGAGATCGGTAAAAAACACAAGTATATTACAAAACTTACCCTGAGTTGAAAGCACAGGCGGCTTCGCTTTAGATTTTGTTGCTGGAGAAGACATTCTGGAGTGGCGTGACGAAGCGTAACACCGTGACCCTTAAGCTCCCGTGTCACGTCCATCGTCGCCGTTGGTGGCAACGTCAATCTCAATCATGTCCTTCGCCAGGCCGCGTCTTCTTCTTGGTTTACAGCCGCGTCTGCGGGTGTCTTCTCGTGTGTCCTCTGTGCACACAGCTCTCATTGCTCAACGTTTATTATCCACTTCTACTCGGTCCCATGCTGAACATGCCAAAGGATCACATCACCACAATACCGTTTCAATGGCCAAGGGGGGTGATATCAATCCGTACAAATATGAAGCGACTTCCATCGATAAGGCTGTTCATCTATTTTTCTTCACGGAGATTCTTCGAGGTAAGGGTCATATTCCACCCGTCTCCCTGGCTCTAATGAGTTGGAAAAGGAATGTGGATTGTGCTGGAAAACTTCTTCCGACCGCCATACACCATTATGTATCCATTTGAGAAAGGTCCACTCTCACCGCGTTTCCGCGGAGAACACGCTCTCCGGCGGTACCCCAGTGGTGAAGAGCGATGTATCGGTATGTCAGATCTACGACAAGCCTTTCCCCTCCAAGTTACCTTTTTCCCAGCCTGCAAACTGTGCGAAGCAATCTGTCCCGCCCAAGCCATCACAATTGAAAGTGAAGCGCGCATGGATGGTTCTCGAAAAACCACCAGATACGGTCGGTTTCGCTGCATTTAGTTTAGAGACCCTTTCCTGATTCTCCCTAGATATTGATATGACCAAATGCATCTATTGTGGTTTCTGTCAGGAGGCTTGTCCTGTGGATGCTATAGTGGAAAGTAAGTTTGTTTTGCGTTCGACCTCAATTATGGAAGGGACGTTCATTATTGTCAAGCCCAAAATCAGGAATTCTCGACCGAAACACGGGAAGAACTGCTCTATAACAAAGAGAAGCTCCTTGCGAATGGAGACAGAGCTGAGGCCGAAATTGCTGCAAACCTCCATTGTACGCCGTTTTTGGCTTTTCAAGCCCCCTCAGCTGGCCTGACGTTTATCTTCACAGCTGATCACGTTTATCGGTGAGGGTGAACTGAGCAAAGGGTGGCTATAAATATCTGAATTCTCATCGACGTACAAACGATAATATCAAAATGATCGACTTCCCTTCTCGAGCTTTGTCGCGTGATGTAACATTGTTTTGGAAGTTCTGAACCAACGCTTTACATTACTTATTCCCTTATAGATGAGCACGACAGGAGATCAAGTGGGTACGCATCGATCAAGCCCGAGCCTATCGCGCTTCCGGTCTGAGAATTATGTCATTGCACTTGCATTGGTAGCATACTAACGTAGACACTGGAAAGCTGTGGAGCGGGAACACATCAACCGCCACACAGCTTTCCAGTGTCTACGTAACGTTTCTTGTTTCTCAACAGTTTGTACAAGAACTGACTCAGTTTCGTGGCCGCGCACCCGCTCTTTGATTAATTATATTCCTGATTCGACATGTTTATTCGACACTGCGGGCAATCAATGCAAATGTCAAGTATCCTTTACTCACACCTGTTTTGATCCCCGTCTAGAGTGCCCATGGATGTCAATTAATTCCTGGATACGGCTACGTCTAGGGTGTTTCCGGCCGCCCGACGAGTTCTGTCAAAATATCACCGCGTAATACTGAATAATTTTACCTCACGATCACACACCCACAAGATGCGTCATATCCGAACCCAGCTCATAGATATCAATGTCATTCTTCAGAATCCGACTGACGGCTTGTTTACGAAGGACAGTCTCCGCGTCAGCCGCCGGACATTCTTCTTCCCATAACCTACATGGCCTTACGCGTTATTCTTGACCCACAGGCTTTTGCTCGCATGCGGAAAAATTGCTCGAATACGCAGCAAGCCCCGCAAAGGTAAGTTCCACAGCATTCCAAATCTCCACTTATCTTCTCACGAAGGAGCGATAGTCGTTCACATGGCGGCAAACAATTGTCAGGGGCCGTGAAATCTCCTCGCCGTAGTTTCCGACATTTTTCTTCACGCACTGCCTCTGGCAGCCGAGAGTCAAAGAACTACTCTACCCGTATGGTCAGGCGCCAGTCTCTCGCGCCCCTATCTCACGGCACTAGCCGCCTTCCTACTGTTTCACACTCCCGAAAAACTGGCTCCTCTACATCTAACACGTCTAGATCAACTGCGCACACAGCTGGGAGCCAAGCTAGTTCGCTGTTTGTGAATAAACAACTTTATCACCGTTATCCACTCCATACCAAGGTGTCGTTATCAGAGGCGCGTCAGGTTGTCGATCTACACACAGACTGGCTTGGCCGAAAGCCTTCGATCATGGATGTCATTCTAGATTCCAGGTCTCCATCGGTGGACTTTGACGAAGATGCGTTGTTAGAAGCCATTCGCCGTAACCAAGAGCCTACTTGTCTACGCTACCAGTACAGCTTTGAGGATGAACTGAGCTTGGCTACATATTGGGCCGACGAAGCCGTTCGCTGGCGCATGCGGACACTGGCTGAGGGGATCAATATCCGGTTTCCTGACTCTGATGAGCGCTCCACAGCTTCCTGGTCGCCTTCCTTGGACGAACAACAATTGGCAAAAGCCCCCTGCTTTGTCCACGTTGATGACACACAGTTACAGTGAAGAGATGTGAATCCAAAAGACTTGTCATTATCATTTCCATGTTGGGACTTCACTAAGCTTGCAGTTCTTTTTTTGTCAGTGTCTTTTGCTTGCTCCTTCTGGCTTGATAAACTGTAGTTTAAAATCTCGAAATTTTCAATGCGGCATTACGATCAGCGCCTTATGTGTGATACTTGTCCACCTTTTACTTCCAAGAGGACAGAAAATTTCTTGTTCCTGGGGCAGGTCCCTAAATTGCCTCGGATATAAATAATCAATTGAGTCCGGGAATGTATTCTGTCACCAGATCACCTCCTTCAAGCTGCTTTTAACGTTTCGGCATCCCGTGGGCTTACAACGATAGAGCCAGATCACAATGATAGCATTACGCGGACAAGACATGCGTACAAAACAAACTTCTTACGAAGATAGGTGGTCTCGGAACACCGAACCGAATGTCAGGAGGACCAAATGGGTATAACTTAAAAGGTGTTCATGGGGGTCCCATCCGGTTCTCCTCCTGGTTCTCGACACTCCGACGAGGTTCTCGATGATAGCGTTTGGAGCCCCTATCTTCTGGTATTCTCCCGGTGGGGAACATATGGCTCGAAGGCCCATCACCTACGTCATTGTCACTGTCTACATCCATGTCGTTGTGGTTCCTCTTGCGCGACTCCACTGACGTTTGTTGTTCCGGTAGCGGAAAACCGCCACCGCCACCGCCTCCTCGATCGCGAGATGCTGATCGACTGTCCTCATGGACAAGGTCAACGTCTTCATTCGGCTGATTGACCGGGTGAAGCCTATACGACCGTGTGCGATCGTGGTCATAATACTGGGTGCGCGAATCAGGTCGAGAGGGACCTTCGCCTGCGCCAATCCCGGACCCTGACCCCGAGCCAGATCCAGGTGTGCCAGAACGGGAGAGTATGGTGTAAGCTCCCGGGGCCGGCGCGTCGTGATAGTATCCCTGATCTTCACGCATTCGGGAGGAAATAGCATGATGTTCTTGGTAATCTTCCCTGTCAATAGGTTGACGAGAGCCATGCACCATTTGGGGCGAGAGAATGTGCGTTGAGTTCAACTCCCGGCCACGCCCGAGGTCACGATGTTCGCGCCCTCGTTCGCGTTCGCGTTCCCATTCCTGTTCTCGCTCCCTGTCCAAACCCCGCTGACGTTCATAGTGGTGCTCGTCACGATGAATGTGTGGAGAATGGACGCGACCCGAGGATCTGGTGTCCGAGGGATGTAGAGGAGGTGAATGATGAGCGATAGGTGCAGGATGTCGCCTATGTCCGTGATGGTCGCCATGTTGGCTTACAAGTTCGTGAAGGTCGTGTCTCGGCCGTTCCCTTTCAGAGATGGGCGGGCTATGCATAACATGTTGCATTGGTGGCAGAACCTCAGGATATGGATGGGAGTATCCTGGATAAGGCAGAGAGTTGGAGTGACGACCCCGCGGACGTGTGGATGATGACTGCGACCTAGTGCGTTCAAGTGAAGACAGACTCGGGTGCGAATGGTGCATAGGAGGGCTGGTATAAGATCGAGAATGAGAATAAGGACCAGACGTCTCCATATGCTGTACTGGGGGCAAATGCGGGAGATGGGATGGTAGACGCAAAGAGTCGTGTCTTGATCCACCTGAAGCTCGTCTCAGAGGAGGAGAATGCATTGTGGACATGCGGGGGGAGGGGTCTACGCCAGGGCCCATGGGTGCCAAGATAGGGACCGAACGACTATCATGCCCAGGAGCAAACCTAGGATTGTCGTGCGAGCGACTCTGCTCTTGGAATGGGCGGTCAGACTCCATGGGCAAGGGGTGATCTCGGATCTCTCGATGATGATGGCTTCCCTGATGAGAACGGGAAGAGGATTGAACACCTGGAGCTGGATGGATAGGCGGAGCGACAGCATGTCGATCATGTAAGTTCTGTGGCTGCGACACACCAGAAAGACGCTCGTAAAGGACACTGAGGAGGGCGTGTTTTGAGAGGCGCTAAAGTACACGTAATAGTAAAAACTTACGCTCGTTCTACTTTCATTCGCTGGATACTTCGTTTGGCCTGCAAAACTTTGAAGTGTAGTTTATCATTGTCCTTGAAGTTTGTTAGAAGGAGATATGTATGGATACGGTGCTGAAAAACTAACTGCCTCTATCTCTTTGACTTTCCTTTTGAGGTCTTTATATTTTGCCTGATATTTTGCATCCTCGGCACCTGCAGCAATGCCAATGATGTAAGGCTTTTGTTTTTGTCTAGAAGGAAGAGATTGAGTGGAGGGACCGGGAGAAGGGCGGGAGGACATGATGGGAAGGGATGAAAGTCGGGCCAGCTGGCAGTGTTGGGTATATCGGGAGTATTACATATTTCTGGTTGGCGTTGAGTCCGCCAAACAGACGCTTCGATTGTTCGATAGATTCCCTTATTCGGTTCAACTCCTCCTACGCAATATACCACAACTCATTTTAGAAATATCATAGTATATCATACAAGTCCACCTCCTCTTATAAGAATCATCAACGCTATAAGCCAACACCGACCAATACACACCTTCAACCACATGTACGTACATATCATAAATCCATCATATTCGTAGTCATATAATAATATCCGACTTCGCAATTGAGCTTGACAAAATGTCCGAACAGCAGCTTAGCAACGTGGAAACACGTGACTTTACTCGGTCGTCTACGGCTTCAACTCGTCAATGATGATCACACCTTTATAACTGACAGTGATCACCCACCCAGTATGTGCCATTCTACATTCTTATGGCGTTTACTAAAACTGACCCATTTAGTGTCTGTATCCTATCGACAGTACGTATATGTATACTCCGCGCCACCTCTTTTCCCATAACTTGGGTGCAGGGACATGCCCCCGCAGGGGGGCTTTGAAGCTATCAAGTATAAAAGAAATCTTCCATTCCGAGGCCCTGGATCACTGGTTATACTCGGTGGTGTGACAGGGATATGTGCGTATGGCTTTTATCGCCTCGGAAAGGGTAATCTAGAAAGAAGGTATGAGCCAATTTTATCTCCGGCGAGACGAGGCCCAGTTGGGAGTCACCTGGACGTAGAACGTGGCCACCACCACCCCGCTCGCCACGAAACGTGGTGCATAGGATCCGGCCGCATGTGCATGAGCTTATCTATCACATAGCTCTCGGTCCGTAACTGAAAAGGGAAACCAAGCTGATTTAGAACTGGTTTGTTTTCAGAGAATTACAACGAGAGAAAATCTGGTCTCGCATTCATTTAGTGCCGCTGCTTATGGCCGAGGGTGATCGTGACGCGTATAGACGTCAACAGGCTGCTTTGGCGAGGGAAAAGGAAATCATGAAGGATGTGAAGGGCTGGGAGGTAAGTTGACCCCTGTGGGGACCTTATGATATGATGCTGATCGATTGCGTATTATCGGCCCTTCTATCTGCTTGCGCGTCAACATTCATGGTGTCACAGGCTGGTAAAAGTGTGTACAATAGCTCAAGATACCGGTCACCAGAAATCGTTATCCTTTGATGGTAGTTGCCGTGTGTGTCCGTAGCACTACTTCCATTCTAATAGAGGAGTTGGTTGTACATGTGATAGGGATTTGCGAAGCACTGTTTTTGACCTCAGAGGACCCGCCTTTCCGGCAATAGTTCCGATGTCGGTGTCCCCATGAAGGTTTTTGCGAACAAATAGAAAATAAACAGGTGCAAATAGCCGCCAATGTAGTGGATCGTTCTTACCAACTAAGGGTTCATATACATAAGTTTGAAACGTTCTTGAACGGTCTACAACGGTGGGTTGATCATTTTATATTAACAACACTTGACGCGCAGTTCATAGGTTAGATCTATAAGCCATATCATCGGAGTCTTGGCTTTGACAAGTCTCTAATCAGAGGCAACATATGCTCGGCCCATAAAAGGAAACTCCCAGCAACTGTCAAGAACACATCTGGAGAACTCGGTCGTTGTATCAAGTTTAGGTTGTCGCTGATTCAATAAGAGTCATCCAATACTGTCGATGCAAGTCTTTGGAAGACCGCTCCTCTCCAGCCGGATCCCTTATAAACTCAATCTCCGGCGCCTCTGGAAATATCTTGGCCCCATCCGCATCTGTCACTTAAGTACTCCCTTGTCTTTCAAACAGCGCGACGTACCTTTCTATACCGTTATGCCCTCCAGTTCACGTCGTCCTTTTTCTCCCGATGTAATATCCATGTCTCCTACCTACTCTTCCGATTCATTGTCGAAACCTGCGACCCCATTGCTCAACGTCGATAACCTTGCGGGTTTCCCGTCTATTGATGCAGATCAGATGCTCTTCGGTCCTTTGGAATTCGATGATTATGCTTCTTCATCGCCCGCAGGTCACGTCTCTTGGGACCCCTTTAATGACATGGAATACGATGTCAAACCTCGTTTCGACTTTTCAGCCTCATCATCATCCATGATGTCAGCATATGAGTATGACATACCACAGATGTCTCCCGCTGACAGTGGTTTCTTCGATGGTGGGCACGTTGATATCAACCTCGTGAAGAGTTCTCCACACATTGACAATATGTTCCTTGCAAACTGGATAAACGATCCAGACTTGTCGCTCTCTTCCCCTTCATCGCCTATTTCAATCCCATCCCCTCCACCTCCACAATCACCATCTTTTGTCCCATATACTGACCAGTCTCATTTTCCGAGAGGTGCTACTTTCTCACCTACTGAATTTGCTGCTCTTCATCCACTTCCACGTTCCATTACTCCCCCTTCATCATTCGAAGAGCGTCCTCATATGCCAAGGCAACGCGTTCACTCTATTTCACCCTTGGACACACGTCTACATACGCCCTCTTGGGCTTCACAACTATTCGATTCCTCCGGCTCTCTTCGCCCACCCTCATCCTCGAGAACCGCAGTACGACACTCACCACTCTCGGATTCCACGATGCGCCAACGTGTTCCGGTACGTACGGCATCCGTATCCTCGGGTCAAATATTCCAATCTTCCAGCGCTCCTTCTGTATTCGAACCTCGGGTACCTCCAATGACTCGTGCGTACAGCCGACGAGCCGAGTCTGAAAGCGTCAACGATGACTATGATGCCACAATCCGTCGGAAGAAACGCACACCTCCGATCGAGGAACCCAGTTCAACTGTCAAGAACAATGACAGTCGTCAGTTTCTGGTTATCGTACTCCCTAATTTAGCTTCAAATTGACAGTCTTCCGCAGCCCTCAAGTCTGTCCTACGGCCGCCGAAATTGGCACCTTCGGCTTGGCAGCTTTACTTCACAGACTGGATCCAGAAACAGCAGGCAACGGGCACACGGAAATTAAATGTAGCCCAAGCAGCAAAAGAGGCGGGACAAGAATACGCATCCCTCAGTACTGAGGAGAAGGAGGTAATTTCCTTTTTCTGCTGACGTCATACGACACCGTCATCTCATTGTTCTCCTCCTAGCCCTATAAAAGGCGATCACAGGCCGCGAAGGACGCTCGTGAACGAGAACTCTCTGCTTACATGCGCACTCTCACACCCGATGACATCAAACGCGAGAATGTTTTTCGGGCAGCGCAACGGAAAGCCGGCAAATCACGAAAGAGCAACATCAAAGATCCAAATGCTCCCAAGAAACCTTTGAGCGCATATTTCATGTTTTTGCAGCGCATCCGGGCAAACCCTTATTTAGTTCGGGAGATATTCGGAGACGAGACTGAAACGACCAAGCAGAGCGTCCTCGCCGCAGCCAAATGGCGTTCAATGACCGATGCGGAGCGCCAGGTTCGTAACTATATCTGTCACGATCCGCGGAAATGATTGATACATTCAAAATTAGCCTTTCCTTGCTCAAGCTGAGCAAGAGAAAATGGAGTATGAAGCTGCTCGAAGGATTTATGAAGAAGGTTCCGCTGGCTATGCTTCATCAAGTATCAACTTTAGTATTCTTCCCGGAAGCCCATCATTTCCGACGATGAGGATGGAGTCTGAGAGCGAGAGCGAGGACGCCTTGCTCGATCATAGACATGATCATCCTGTTCGGTCTTAAATTTTCCGGTATCATGATTCTCGGATTCTGTTCACGTTCACGACCTTTCATGATTTCTCCGCGAAGCTGGGATCTTGGGCTACGAGCTTCATGTTACCTTTTGATCTATATTATACCTTTCGTATATCTCGGACGACCATGTATATGTACCACTGGAACAGTTGGTAGATCAGGCTTCAGCCACCGGACATAATACGTACTACCCTCTATTAAGGCTATTGTATATTATAATGGTGACTATAACGGCAGCCGAAGCACCATCTTTTGATGAGGATCGCCATCTTCATCGAATTCTGCACCCTGAGACGATCCAAGATCTGAGTTTGTCATTATGTGGATAAATATGAATGGCCCTACTTCAGATTCGTATCCAAACCTAGCAGATGCGGTCAGATGATGGCCGAAATAACCGTCGGCCTCGCGACTCACTTGGCATAGAACCCTTTGGCGGGGATTTGGGAATGAGAGATTATCTCGGCAAATCTTGTCTCTCCCCTTTGTCGGGCATCTGCTGCTACCCAGTCATGCAAGGCAGACACCATTTCGCGCCCAAATCCAAATTTGCGGTAGTCTTTTCGGACAGCCAATCGGCTGAGCTTGTAACGATTCGTCCCTGGAAGCTTGGAGGCGCGGATTGTGCCGATTACCGTTAAAGACGGTGTGAGCCTTAGCAAGAAGTGAGTTGAGATTTTATCGTAACTAGGAAAGACGTGCAAGTCAGAGAAGGGGAATGCTCGCATTAATAGTTTAAGAAATTTACAGACGCGTCAAACTCCGTATCCAAAGGAAATTTCTGTTCGTAGTGAAAGACCTCCACTCGCTAGAAAAGTTCGTGGGACGAGGTATCATGATTGCGCGATGAACAGCATGAAAACTTTTAGTCCTTTACCACATCGTAGCATTGTTGTACGTCTGGTTCGGTCTGCGCAACCACTATCTCATGCGCGGGGACTTCTTTTCTTGAATCAACCATCGGGAAAATCGTGTTTGAATTATGCACTTTGCAATATTGATGATGGAAGAGGAAATCGAATCACCACTGACACCAGTACCAGTGAGATCGTTGCGCAATGCGCTGTTAAATATCACGTGAATTTATAGCTTTAAGAAGTAACATGGTCAAACAGCACGAGAAAAGTCTCCGTTTGAACGCATCTCCTACTTTGTAAGGTCATAACAGCTGCTACAGGTAAGACTGCAAATCTGGAAAGTTTATGCCGTTGTATATGCGACTTATTGCTATCCGATTTCAGGCTTCCTGGGACTCGTCGTCTAGGACGAGATTCCATGGTCGAACCTTTAGCAGCAGTCGTCCTTAATTCACTCCTTCCCAGCTGTTCGACATTGAGATATTCTCTGTCATTAAAGCCTGTTACGAAAGCCATGAAACACTCACCTCGAATGTCCCTAACTCCCGATTTCTTTACCCCCCAACCGCGACGCGTAAAGGGAAAAGAAAAGGTCCAGAACAACTTGACCCTCCCATGTCATCTGTCACAGTGTCAGGAATGGTCTATTTGTGCAAAGAGACATTCATTATGGTGTCCTCGTGAGTATCTCTTGCAAATGTTTGTTCCCTACCTTACGTACTTTTATCCAAGACCAGAGTCGCGCTATACTGATGGAGGAATTTGCTTCGGCCCACGGCCAACCTCGTCGTTACACATCAAACCACATATCCCACCTCCAAAACACTCGAAATTTTTCCGCGACCCCGCTGACTATGTATCGTGGCCAGCGACGACATGCCTCAGGTGCTCCTGACATTCCAGAATCAGGCAATCACCTGGCAGACGACTCGGCCTTCCCGGTCGCGTCCCCGTCAACCACAACCCTAATCCCTGATCTCAATGCCATCGCTGTCCAACGCTTGCAACTAATACTGCAATATCCGGTGGAAAAAGTTGACATTGAGGCAGCGTGGGATGCATACAGCGCTGTGGTAGACTGTGGGGCTGCATCATCTTTGGGCATTGCGACTCTATTGTCGTTCTTCGAGAAACTTACTGAGGCAGTTGAATTGCAATATCAACGTGACACAGAACTTGAGACAATACACGAATGGGGTCGCAGAATTGAAGGTGTTCTTGAATCCTTCAGTTCTCACGTTGCTGTTGCATCAAAGTTCGATGTGCAGTGGCAGTTTTTACTGGCACGGTCTGCAGCCTTGAAGGGCGATCTTCAAACGGCGATAGCTTTGTTTCGCGTGGCAAAGAAAATACCTTCAGTTTACGAGGACAAAGGTGTAACTCTTCGTGTTTTTCAAGCCATCATCTTATCAACCTGGCGGCATCGCACCAGCGTTGATGTTTTGGAACTCATCATGGATGAGTGGTCACTTGTTGGGTCTCATCTCAGAGGACCATCTGGCGAATTTCATCACGCGTCTCCTGCAGTAATGGGCCGGTCCTTACGACAAACTGCCCTTGCGATTCTTGTCGAGATTGAACACCCGGCAGCCACGCTAGCTAGCAAAACAAACTGGACTGACGAACGCCGGCAAAACATGGGCAATTTTCTCGTCGAGGTGTTGTGCGACCAATGTCTACCCTCAGATGCACTCGAGGTTTTAGAGGAGATGGACCGACAACACCTCTCAGTTCCCATCAGCCTTAAGCTGGTATTGGTCCGTGAACTTGTGCGGGAAGATCTGTTTGAACAAGCGAATGCGTTGTATTCTTCCATTGAGGGGTCCGAGTCCATGTTCAAGTTCCACCTGTCGACCGGTCTCTACTTGCATGCGCATCAGGGCAACACGATCCAGACTGAAAAGTATTACAATAACCTTGTCGACCACAGCTGGGCAACGAAGAATGACGTCGCTATGTTTCTATATGCGTATGCCACCTTGGGTATGACTGAACAAGTTACTGCATTGTTCAACGACCTCTTTCCTGTAGGCCCTGGTGGAACCCGGTTGCATTATCCTTCCTTGCTGCACTACTCCATCGTCATCTATGCATTCTCCCAGAAAGCCGATTTGGCGGGAATGAACACTTGGTTGCAGTCCGCGTCGACGGCTGGATTCACACCTGATTTATACGTTTACACCAACATCCTCAGGAGTTTTGCTTTGCGTGGTGACATGGAGTCAATTGTTGCCGTGCTAAACCAGATGCGCACAGCTGGTATACAGCCAAACTTGGTGACATATACAACTTTGATCACTCTCCTCGCACGTCGGAGAGATCCTGCCAGCGCTGAGGCAGTATATAAACGTGCTGTAGATGAGGGTGTCGTTCCCGATCGCCGCATGATCACGGCAACGATGAATGCTCATGTCGCTGCAGGGTCCTGGAAAGGAGTCATTCGGGTTTTTGATTATATCAAGTCAACACCAAGAATTCGCCTGACAGTCGAAGTCTACAACACTCTGCTCAAAGCCTATGTGTTAATCGGTGCTCCTTTCAATGTCGTCTCCAAGCTTTTCGCAAGACTTGAGGCTTCAAAAATCAAACCCGACGCTTATACTTATTCTCTACTCATCCAATCGGCATGTGATGCTGGCCGCATGGGAATTGCTTCCGATATCTACTACGAAATGAAAGAACGGGGCTCCGACCTTCTCGTCAATGTGTATGCCCTCACTATCATCATGGCCGGATTTTTACAGATTGGTGACAAAGTCAAGGCCAAGTCTGTGTATGATGAAATGCGGGAACAAGGCATTCAGCCAAGCTCAGTCACTTTCCGCAAAATTTTGCTCGCGTATGGTAATGAGAAGACGGAGGAGAGCATGCAGATAGCTGAGCAGTTTGTCCAGAGTCTCATGAGCGCTCCTCCGGAGGACCGAGTATGGGCTACACCCTCACATGGCCGGTCATCAGCCCTTAGCCATATTTATGGGCCTCTTCTCAATGCATACGCGAAACAGCAACAGCCGGAACAGGTCGAACGCTTGTTACGAGAAATGATAAAAGAAGGTGAAAAGCCATCGCTCGGCATTTTAACGATGGTCCTTGATGCATATCGCCGTACATTTAACATCGACGCCGTCCAGCAACTTTGGCCTCAGATCTTCGAGCTTGGCCTACAAGCTTCATCAGACGGATTGGTGTTCCACGACAATGCGAACGACCCCACTCGACGCAGACTACAGGGAAATATTCTGTGCATTCCCCTTTCTATATACATCGACGCTCTGTCTGCAGCAGGCCTACATCTCGAGATTGCTGCCATTTGGAAGGAGTTCCAGCGCCTTGGATTCACATTTGACTCCCATAACTTCAATCATCTTACTGTGGCACTTGTGCGTGCGGGTGAGCCTGAACGTGCGTTCGAAGTTGTGGAGAGAGTGATCTTGCCGTATCAACGCGAAAGCGAACGTGTGCAAAAGGTAAGGGACCGAGCTCCGCTCACTCCACTCTCGTCGGACGCACTTATGAGCGATGATGCGCTTTCTGGCGGTGGAATGCCCGAGATGCCAGTAGAGGTGCCCGCTCACGGGATAGGCAGGTCAGTCGCCGCGAGAATTGCGACAGCCAGACTGGCCGAGATCGAGCTTGCCTTGGAAGATGAGGAACACGCGGATGATTTCGCACATCCGCTTCATATTCTTCATCAGATTTCGCCCGCTTGGGCTACCTGGAGACCGCATCATGCGACACTCAGCGTCCTGTTGATGGTGCTCTCTCGGCTGCAGTCGGGAGCTCTCGTAGAGCCTGTCACGCCAGACAATGTTTTGGATGACGCCGCTCCTGCCGACATCGAGAAGGCATTGAAGGCTAGAGAAATGTTCGCCAGAATCTACAAGAACTATCCTGACGCCGTTCAAACAGTTATGATGTTTGAGGTGGAAGAAAGACGTAGGTTAGCGGACAACTACGACAGAACGTACAAGTGGCGATAAAGGGTTGTCTATCAAATGGCAAATCACAGCAGCTACAGAAAACGGGCAATAGACAGATAAATCAAAGTAATCTGTCTGTCCCAACCACACGGTCATGCTTCTTCATCCGAGTCAGAATCGGAGTCAGAATCACCACGCCTACGACGCTTACTTGACCCATGGCGGTTGCGCTAATAGCTCATGCCTGTCAGATTCCACAGTTGTAATGGTTATAAGGGAATCCTACCAAGGGCAATTTCTGGCCCTGATTGCCGAAGGCAATAGAAAGTGCTGTAGTATCTATTTAGGGGAAGGCATATTTAACCTACAGTAGTGTTTACGACTGATCCACATACCTGGGACACCAGGAAAACGCTTTGCAGAGTACACAATGAATGGTTCAGTGAACGTCTGAGCAAGGACAGGCGATATGTTGTTGTGAACACGAACTGCTCCAAAATCCGGAGCAGGTGGGCTGGAACAAGATTGTTAAGAATCTCGACCATCGATAATCAACGAGTGCTCACGCTCCAACGTTCATAAGACGTAGTCTCAAGCGGAAAGTGCCTAAGCCCCAATGTTGAATTTCGAATTGAATGTCAGAGGTAGACTCACCTTCTGTACGGATTGAGAGGTCTTGAAAGAGAAAGAAAATGCCAGGCTTGCGATGCTCGTCCAGCAAACGGCTGGCATTTGAAGAAAGCGGACCAACGAGCGTACGTGTGTAGGAATGCCGAGGGGAAATGATCGAATTTGCGGACTGTTGAGACGTGGCATGGACATGCGGAGGATAATGCGACGAGTAGTGTGGATGGTGTGGTAGTGGCGGATGTTGAGCGTAGGATGCAGGCGTGTAGATTGCATTGTCGAGTTGAGGTGTAGTTGGAGGGTATGCGTCCTGAGTGTATCGATCCGTCTGCGACGACCACTCTCGTCCATCCTGATTGGTGGGGGCCCGAAGAGCAGGGTCGACTTGAGAGTTGGCATAGCTGTCAGATGGTTGATAAGGTGCGTTTGCGTCCCAAGCACGGTACGCCGATGTCCCTGACTCTGGTTCTGATTGAGTAAAGGTATGAATCGAGGGTAGGAGTGGAGGAGGGAAGTTATTGTTACGTTCCATCGAAGGGGATTGAGCGTTGTATGCCCATGTAGGAGCCTCAGAAGGTGTAGCACTGTACGGCGTCGGGGGGGAATAAATCATTTGGTCAGATACAGGAGGGAAATACGTCTGAGTGTTGTAACCAGACGGCTATAAGGTTGCACATTTTGATTTTAAGCTTAAACTTGGGGAAGCGATGTCGACTCACGGGTTCTCCAGGTCTATATTGAATTGGAGTCGGAGTGGTGCGTGCAGCTGGTGTCTGGTTTCCTGAGGACCGAGAATGAGAGATAATACTAGCTCCGCGACGCCTTGGCCTCGCGGAGTGAGGTGGTGGGTGACGATCGGTAGACGACGGATGTAAAACGAGATTCATCTCATGTTTTCCGTCTCCAGACCACAAATCAACTGTAACCAAGAAGAATGAACAATCTACATCACTGATGATAGTGTCATGACAGAGAAGTAGACAATAGCAATAATAAACTTACTCTACGTCCACAAGACTATCGTCCTCACTTTTCACTATCATTTTCGCTACAGCGGCTGGCGCCAATGGCCTCCGATCCTAAGATGTTTCTCGTACTTGAGAACACAACACAACTTGATAACGCGGCAATGAACGCACTTTGTCGCCGAAACCACACATTCGGGCACGTACCGGATGTTGGACAACCTCAAGAGAATAATGCCTAGAAGTAAATTAATATATAAGATAATGAATTAAAGGGGCTGATGAGGGACTGGCCTGTGACTTGACCATTGACCCCAAACCTCAGGGCCATCCTGGGATTGGTGAAGAGGTGCCAGCGAAGTACTTGCTTGCCTAGCGTTAGTTTGTTGGATCATCCTGCAAGGAATTGAAGGCTTCCAAGGGACAGTGTATCAATAATGATGCTGCGGTGCCTGGCTGTTCTCTTTTTCTTTGACGAGATTTCGACCAAGAGGGTATCGGCACAAGTCGGCCGTAAAGCCGTAAATTTGAATAATATCTTTCTCACGAAGAATGGCTCAGCGAGGATACCAGCGAGGTCGAGGGAGATCGTCGAAAGCAAGCGATGGCTTGAGACAAGAAATGAGAAAGACCCAGGAGAGTATGGGATGCTCAACGCTGTATAAAGATTCAATCAAGGTCGGACGTCGAGATTCAACCGCTCGTTTACTTTTCCAGCTGCAGGCGTCTTCGGAGAAAAATATTCAAGTAGTTGGAAGCGTCTCAAGCTCTCAATATCTCAGCACAGCCACATTCCATTTACTAGATGACTCCGGCTGTGAACTTGTCTGCCATGATGCAAATATCGGCCGAAGTCCACCTCCAGTTGGAGCATATTCTTCTCAGAACTATCCAAGTGGAGTTGCTACTTCCCCGGTTTATTGTACAGACCCTGGTGGGAGACGACATACTTTCAGGTCCAAAAAATACATTGGAAAGCGGCTATTATTAGTATCTGCTACCGTTTTCTCTTCTGAGCTTTCTGCTCGTTTGTCCACTGCTTCTTCTGCACAGAGGCTGCAGTCTTGTTGCCGAATAGGAACGACGAGGTTCGCTTGTCGGCACCAGTCTTCTTGGATATTAGGGATGAGTTTCCAAAAACAATCTGAAACAGTATAGCATATCATCAAGATCATGATGCTGAGTTCAAGAACACTTACCGTCCAAAAACCCCACACACCGATAATGGTAGAGCCCACAAAGGCCATCCATGAAAGCGTTCCGACGTTCCTGGTATTGTAAGACAGGAATGCAGTGACGCTTGCCGCCACTGAGAGTGGCCACAGGAGAGGATGGTACGAGGATGAACGTTGGTTGTCGGATACTTCGGAGGAGGATAATGGAATCTGAAGTCACCATAAGGTAGTTAGGCGGACAACATGAAACACCACTTGCATCAAGGATGAGCGCTATGGCTATGGCTCCAAGCCAAATCCCAAAGTGAAGGGCAAGGAACGATTCTAGTGGCGTAAGGGCAGATCGGCGATGTTCAGAGATGCTTTCAGTCTCCGAGACGAAAAGCAGCAAACGAGGAAATAAGGTCAGGAACGAAGCTGCCAATAGGAGTCTATGAAGATGGCACTTATTAGTATGGATAGCGTAGTAATACATTGCTTACAATGAAGCTCCCGCCCAGCACCACGTCAAGATCGCATTTGCTGCGGGATCGTCTGATTGGCGTGTAGGAACTTCCTTGTCTGGATTTTGCATTTGAGAAGACAACCAAGGCGAGGACGTCACGCGACACGACAGTAAACCCAAATTTCTCGCCATCTCATATTTCAAGCGGGTCATCACCTATATTCCTTCACAGAGTACACAACAAAGGAATAACCACCAAAAACCCTACGTATCAAGAGAACAAAGCCTGCAAAAATGACGGAGGGCACAAGGCCGCTGGTGATCCAACGCATCATATCAAAGCATAGAAAACATAAAGGAAGGGACGAGTCGAAAAATTCCACTCCATGTGACATAAGACCATATCGCCCGTGAGTGGCACACATCTCCGCAACCGCACACACCAAGCCCTAACGTCTTAAGGCTTGAACTCGTTCAAGACGGTAAGAGCCTCATTGACCTTGGCATTCATAGCCTCGGTATCTTCCAAAAGGTGCAGAAGCTCCGAGTTGTCCATCTCAAGAAGCATTCCAGTGATCTTCCCAGCCAACTCGGGTTGGTCGCTACGACATTTTGTTAGCAAAGACTTTCAAACTAAACGAAAAGGAGAGACATACTTTGCAATCTTGAGATAGAT
Source organism: Tricholoma matsutake (assembly GCA_026075535.2). NCBI lineage: Eukaryota > Fungi > Basidiomycota > Agaricomycetes > Agaricales > Tricholomataceae > Tricholoma > Tricholoma matsutake. The sequence goes on along the minus strand of AP026543.1, from coordinate 4,400,011 downwards.
GACCTCACCGAGCATCTGTTTCTGCTCCATAGGCGTGGCAGCAGCGAGTTGATCAGGGGTGAGGGCCGGAATTTCAGACTGCGCAGGTGCAGCGGTAGTAAGCCCAACGTTACGTAGCGGCTGCACGTTGGCCTTGTAGCTCGCCGGTGGCTGCTGTTGGGGAGGCACACGTGCAGGGCCAGCTGGTGGGGGAGGAGGGCGACTCTGGGAAGGAGGTGGGCCTTGAGGTACGGGACGCGGGGCACCGTTGACTGGAGGAGGACCATTGGCGCGAGGCATGGGGACAGTAGGATTAGTAGGTGACGATCCTGGTCCACGAGGGACAGGCGGGCGAGGAGGCCCACGGTTCGGGTAACCTGGCATCCCATAGCCTTGAGGGGGTCCTTGGGGATACGCAGCAGGCATAGGTATGCCACCAGGCCCATAACGAGCACCCCCTCGAGGTGGCATCATTCCCGGTTGCCCATATGGCATCATGCCTCGGCCTTGAGGGGGGAAGCCTGGGCCAGGTGGAGGGTAGTACATGGGGCTATTTAGGTATCCGCCTGGAATACCAGCGGCAGCAGCCTGTTGAGCACGGATTTGATTGCGCTGGGCAATCTGACTCTCCAGCTGCTGCCTGCGAACCTCACGACGCTGCGCCAGGGAAACGTAGAGGGGTTTGGAACCAATCATCTTGTTATTCATCTCTGCTACCGCCTTCGTTGCCTCGTCAGGGGTGGAAAAACAAACGAAGCCAAAACCTTTGGAGGTACCCTTTTCGTCCCGCATGACCTTGCAACTTGTGACAGTCCCAAATGGCTCAAACTCCCCACGGAGCTTCTCGTCGTCGACATCGTCCTCCAGATTCTTGATGTAGAGATTGACGCCCTGGTACTTGCTCAGTTTTTCCATTTTTGCTGCTTCGTACGACCGGCGCAACTCTTCCTCGCGTTCAGCTTTCTTTTGAGCACGAGAGACGAAAAGCTTTCGGCCATTGTGTTCAGAGTCATGCAAGGCATCAACGGCCTGCTGCGCTTCCTCGTGGTTCTCGTAATTGACGAATCCAAAACCCCTGCTCTTGCCCTCCTCATCCATAGAAAGCAGGGCAGAAGTAACACGGCCAAACTGGGTAAATAGCTTCTCGAAATCTTCCTGGCTTAATTCCGGGTCAATGTTCTTGACATAAAGATTCGTGAACTGGGCTTTCATCTCGTCGAGCTTAGATTGACGCTCCTAAAAAATATCAGGGTCTAGGAATTCAGCGAAATGACATGCGCACACACACCTTGCGAGAAATGTGAAGGCCGACGTAGACCTTTTTGTCATTGAGCAACATGCCGTTGACAGCCTTTATGGCGTTATCAGCAGCTTCCGCAGTCTCATAGTGGACGAAGCCATATCCCTTCGAGCGGCCCTGTTCGTCGGTAGCGACTTTGCACGACAAGACATTGCCAAAGGCCGCAAAGGTATCATGGAGAGCCTATTAACATGCATAAGTCAGTCATAATGTTATTGTTTCTGCACCGACGTTGACGTACCTTGTTGTCGATGAGCTCATCCAAATTTTTGATGAAGATATTGCCCTGACCAGTCTTGCGGAGGGCGGGGTCACGCTGAGACCACATGATCCGGCTAAATCGGACGAAATTTTTCATCAGGGCAGCGTCCAAACACAATGAGATTTAATTACCATGCACGGTTCTTGATCAGCGAATAATTAAGTTGCTCAAGGGCCCGCTCTCCTAGTGGGTGTTAGCATATTGTACTGCGATGCGATAAAAAGGCAAACTCACCATCGCTCGCGTTAAGATAGTTGACATAGGCGTAACCAAGAGAGCGGCGGGTAACAGCATCACGGCAGACGCGAATGCTAGGGGTGAGAATATATCAGTGAGCTCAGCACCAAGGGGACCAAGCACGCACCTAGCAACAGGCCCAATCATGTTGAATATCTCGAAAAGCATCGCCTCGGTGACAGTGGGATCAAGTTCTCCAACATAAAGGGAGGCCGAAGGCGCAGAAGCGACCGAGGTTGCTGGAGTAGGGTTGTAAGGAGCAGGAGCTGAGATCTGGGCTACCTCAGGAACGACCTGGGGTACGATCTCGGGCTGAGCAACAGAGGGAGCAGACATTCTACGATACGAAGATTTTCTGGGGTTTTTGGGTTCGTTACTGCTTTATGTGACTTTTTCTACGACTTGTGAAGGACAAAAAACGACAAGTGAAGAAAAACGACGAACTTGAAGAGGCAACAAGTAACCGCTTGTATATAAAAGTTTTTTTTTATATGTTTTTAAAGACTTTTTGACTGAGGGGGGATGTAAATGTGAGATCTGAATACGTTGCAGGAGAAAGGTCTCACCTTTACAAGATGGGGCTTGGAACAACAACAAATTCTCTCCCTCTCTTTTTTTATCCATCACGTTCAAACTCCGCTAACTGTATCTTTGACTTGAAACTTCAACTTATGAACACAGCGTTGAAACGCATCCTTGTTATAGGTGGCAATGGTTTCATAGGTAGGTGCAACCGCGTTCTTCTTCTCATTTTTCACGTCTTTTGTTAGGTTCTACAGTTTGCAAAGCAGCTTTGGCACGAGGAATTCAAGTCACGAGCGTGAGGCATGCTTCTGTTCAATATCATATCAACTTGAGTATCGAAACTGATGAGGTCATTCTTCAGTTCTTCCGGGTTGCCGTATCGCACTGGGAAAGGACACACACCAGCCTGGGTATCCAAAGTGTGTCGACTAGTTGGCATTTCTATATTACTTTGTCATAATTGAAGTACAGTGTTTAGGTGGATTGGCAAAAGGGTGATGCACTTGAACCCGATACCTTCGCGCATCTTTTTTCCCAAGTAGGCGGCGTGGTACACACACTCGGAACCCTCATTGAAGACGGCAAATACAAGCAGGCGCTGAAGGAGGGAAACATTGTTGGTCTTGTTGGGAGTTTCTTCCGAGCGGTGACTGGTGACCATGGGAATCCTTTGGAAAGGAATGCAGACAGAGACCGGAAAGGCAGTTACGAAGTTATTAATAGGGACACAGGTTCGCTGTTTCCTGTGCTTGCATTTTTTCAACTGCTTAGCATTGCAGCTTTGCGCGTCTGTGAGGCATTTGTATCTTCAAGCGCTTCTGAAGATGTCAAAACCAATAATATACCTCGACCATTCGTGTACTTATCAGCGGAAGATATATTCCGTCCTGTCATTCCTGCCAGATACATCGAAACAAAACGGGAAGCCGAACAGGGTATCGAATCAATCATGCTCAGCAAACCTGATTATCGCGGGGTCTATATGCGGCCGAGTACGTGTTTTCTATCTGGCTATACTGTAAATATGTGTTTATATCCACCCAGGCTTGGTGTACCACGCACACCACCGACCACTGACAACACCTGTTGCTGTCCTGCTCGATTTATCGGCAACATTACACTCTAAATTACCGCCGACAATTCCAACACCTTCCAATATTCTTCGCACACTCGGGTCTACTTTTTCACATCCGGGGACATCGTCCTCGCTTAACGCTATCGCCAATGCCGTCACTTTACCCCCAATCCATGTCGATCATGTCGCGGAAGCAATTTGTGTTGCGTTAGATTCTTCCGTGCGGGGTGTGATTGGCGTAAAGCAAATGCGTGAAATGATTGGATGGTCGGAAAATGTCGGGGAGGAGCGGGCTGGACTTAGACATTTTGACGTGTAACGCGGAATGAACCGGGTGCTATTTTGCAACAGCCCTCCTCGTCCCTATTTCTTGTTCGCATGCGTTCGGTCTTTACAAGTGGGACGACTTTATTCTGCTTTGTATATAAGTAAAATTATCTCTGTCGTGCAACACATCACATGCGAATCTTCTTACCAACATTCACACTCGTTGCCCGGCGTTCCTTCGCCTACTCTGCAACCTCTCGAAAGGCTCTCCCATTATCCCTCAACACATACCGGAATGCTCAGCTTCATGATGACCGCGATCATGACCAGAGCCCCATGTTGCGCATGCTCATGTTCGGCAAACCTGGCGCGGGGAAAGGCACCCTTACGTCCTGGCTAGTCGACAAGTATGACGTTGTATCGCTTTCTACGGGGGACCTCTTGAGACAGCATATTGCTGAAGGGACTAAGGTCGGGCAACAGGCGAAAGAAATCGTTGCTCGTGGAGGACTGCTGCCGGACCAAGTCATGCTCGAGGTCGTTACAAGCAAACTAGATCTCTTACACAACAAGGTATAGCTTATCGATCCAATCACTTACTTGAGCTTATATTTTATGAGTAGCATTGGATACTTGATGGTTTCCCTCGTACGCTCGGTCAAGGGAAGCTTCTAGATTCTCATCTTAGGCATGTAACACTATTCTCAATGCTTTCTCCTCGTATTGATTATAGTTCTGTTCTTCTAGGAACAAAAACATACCTCTTACACTTGTGGTCAACTTGGATGTTTCTGACGAGATTATCCTCAGTCGAATATCCGACCGCTGGGTTCATCTCCCTTCTGGTCGTGTGTACAACCTGTCATACAATCCTCCAAAAATACAAGGCCATGATGATCTTACTGGAGAACCACTAATCAAACGGCCTGATGACAGCCCTGTTCGTATATTTCACTGGCATCTGGATCGTGTTCTCATGTGTATTCCACAGGAAACCTTTGCTCGTCGCTTAGCCCAATTTTACGCTTCCACCGCTCCCCTTCTATCATACTATGCGACCACATCAGCACCACGGACCGTAAATCACAATTCACATCAACATCCGCATCAGCTTGCTTTCCATCCTCCATCGCCCAAATTGAAACTAAGGACGCTCACGCGAGTTACATCAGACGAGAATTGGCCTCATCTTGATGCACTCATTCGGACGGCATTTCCTGGCGTGAAGGAGAGAATTGACTCGCGGAAAACGAAGACTCCTGCGCTCAGTAAGGCTGTGTGGGCGGGCAAGGTTGTAGATTCAATTCAGAATTAGTATTTTGGAACCTTGGAATCCATCCCAAGTCAGTGACATTCATTGCTGTTGTATTTTTATAGGCGATGGTGTATTTGTGGTGTATAGATACAGAAAGTCTCCCCATTGAATTCATCATTGCAGAGCGTACCTATATGCATAGTTTTAGCCTTGATCTCACGATGCCATCTGATGAAACTAACATTTTGACCTCATACAAACCCTCTGGTAAACCTTTTTGTATCTGCTCCCGAACAAGCCTCAGTCCAGCCTGCTTGAAAATTGCCTTCCATGCTTTATCAGATCTATACAAATATTCATCGAGGTCCACGTAAAGGCGCAAGAAATCTACCGACCTCGTCAAACTGGAGTCCTGCTCATCAAAAACAGTACAAGGGGTTCCGTCATCGAAATCACGGCACAAATTCTCCTTCACCACAATGAGACTTCTCCCCTTATCCTTATCCCTCAGCGCAGCATGGCTACGCCGTAAAAACGCGACTAAATCAATGTCACTCAAATGACCCAAACACCACTGATACCATATCACGTCAAAACCCAGCACGATCTCATCTGTAGGCCGCACAGGGTGATAACCAACGCGATCGAGGAACGTAGCATGGTGCGGCATCATAGGATCAAAATCCTGTATTGTCCCTTGGAGGATCGTGACACTTTTAGTCGCGTCTGCAATGCCCTTCCAGGGGTGGGGTCTGAGGTTGAGAGAAGCGCTTGCACGGGCCCTGGCCAGCGCTTCTTGGACAAAGGAGTCTACGGGCTCGAGCAGAACGACGTCCGACACGAGGTGGAGGAGTACATCTTGCGTTACGCGACCGATTCCTGCGCCGACGTCTAGAGCTCTTGTCCTAGGAGGGTTCTTGGGCGGATTGGGCTGGAAAGACGATGGTACGGTGCATAGTTCTGGATATAGGTGTAGGAGGAATAGACGAGAACCAAGTGAATCGATCCGCGGTAGTGACTACATGGTCAATAAGAGGTAGGTCAAATCATGATGCAAAGGATATCCTTACCCCGGAACCATATCCTCCTGTGGGCTGTTTATAAGCTAGATTTAACTGGTTCGAGAATCGCATTCTTCTCACCTAGTACACCGTCTAGACTGGCAGGCTGAGTCTTCCAGTACTCGATGCCGTCCTCGATGTCGGGATCAGGGACGGACTCCATAAACGTCACGTGCAGTTTGCGCTTCGAAAACGTTACTAAACAACCCCACGTGTACGAATACCTTCTGGTCTGGTGACTGGACGTTTTCGTGGTATGTATATATTCTATTTCCCACCGGCTGAAGAGCTGCGTTCCAGTCAAAAGTAAAAGTAAAGGTCTGATTAGGCCACTTTGGTCAGGTCAAAGTCAACTGTTAGTATGGTGAAAGTCGTGCAATAGTCTGGTTATTGTCATATTGAGTAATCCTTAATAGTCATGCATTGGTCAGGCAGAAGTCATGTAAATGTTGTTGGAGCAGACTATATACGCTGCACAGGGGAAGAGACAACATGTTCCTTACAACCTACCTGGGGTTTAGTTAGACTTACAGCTAGGGGTTAGCAGAGGTAAGAACACTGTATTCCTACTACGGTACAGGTTCTCCTTATATACATAATAATAAGGATGTCACATGACTCGGGAATGTGTTTACCACATGTATGCGCAGTAAGCACAGTAACATGTGTATGCTGCATGTATCTCAGGGTTTAATTTCAACACCCCCCCTCAAACTGTACAGCGCTCTAAGCAGCTAAGTTTGAATCTCGAAAGTAATTCCGAGAGAGTCTCTAAATTTCCTGAATAGGATGGCGCCAAGGTTCTTTGTGAACATGTCAGCCAGATTATCACTTCCAGGAATGAAAACGACTGTGACTTTGTCATTTTCTATGCATTCGCGGGTATAGTGGTAGCGAATGTCTATATGTTTGGTCCTTCTTTCCTGAACTGGATTTGATCCGATAAAGATGGATCCCTGATTATCAGCGCAGATTGGTATGTGCTTCAGTATATATCCAAGTTCCTGGAATAAGGACTCTATCCACACTATCTGTTGACAAGTGTCGGAGAGAGCCATATATTTGGCTTCTGTGGATGACAGTGCTACAGTTTTTTGTAAACAGGACTGCCAGCACACAATGCCACTCACTAGAGTAGCAAAGTAACCCATTGTAGATCGGCATTTGACAGTGTCAGTTGCCCAATCAGAATCTGTGAAGGCCTGTAGCCCTTCGGATTTCTCTCCATCATAGACTATGTTATATTTCTGGGTTCCCACCAGATAGCGCATGATGTACATCACTTTGTCTAGATGTTCTTGGCTAGGATTAGCCGAGAATTGCGACATCCTGATTACCGCATAAGCAATATCAGGTCGCGTTCCGAGCATCAGATACAATAAAGATCCGATCACAGACTGATATTTTGATCTAAGCGCCGCATTTGGCATCACTGTGTTTTCCGACGGTTTGTAACCAGTCGGGAGCAGAGTGGGGGCAGCTTTGGCATTTGTCATCTCGAACCTCTTGAGCACTTTGGTGAGATATTCAGTTTGATCGAGTTTGATTTTGCTTGCAGTCTGGGTGACGCGCATGCCTAAGAATTCCATGACTTTTTCAGTACTATGGCACTCCCAATGCTTCAGACAAGCATTCTTCTTTTCATCCACAAGTTTCTTGTTCTTCCCCATGAACAAGCCATCATCAACATAGACCAGTGCAATAACAATGCTGCCTGTCTTAGGATCCTTGTGTATGAAAATGCCAGCATCAGAGCTGGCGTGCACAAACCCAATGGTGCGCATAAATGCCTCTAGCTCTTTCCACCATGCTAGTGAGGCCTGTTTAAGGCCATACAATGCTTGGCATAAGCGCATTACTTTGCGCTCTTTTCCCTCAAGTCTGAAACCCTTAGGTTGATCCATATAGATCTCCTCTTCTAGTTTGCCATATAAAAATGCAGTTTTTACATCTAGACCGGTCATATACATGCCTTCTAGAGACGCAAGTGCAAACATGAGGCGTATGGTCTCATAGCGGACTACTGGTGAGAAAATCTCATCAAAGTCAACACCTTTGACTTGTGAAAAGCCTTTCGCCATGAGTCTGGCTCATTTTCTTCCATCCGATTTCACAGAGAAAACCCATCTATTTTTGATCATTTTTCAATCATGTGGAAGATTGATGATGTCATAGACTTGTCGCTTGCGAAGAGCCTCTAATTCTTCACAACAAGCCTGTTTCCACTCAAGTTGCTGCTGCTGTGGTAGGCACGCAATATCGCGAAATTGGTTTGGAACTTGGCTTATTTTGCTTGATGGTTTGACTGCTTTTGACAACAGCCAGCAAATAAGCTTATCTCCACCTTCCTTGGTTATCTTTTGAATATAACCTGCTTCATCCAGTTCCCCCATTGGGTGATCATGTTCTTGATTATTGGAATTGGGCACACTCTCGTGGGGTGCCAAACTTGGTCCAGCAACCGGTTCTTGTTGTTGAGATCGTGGTCGTGTTCGGTTATGATCCGAATCTTGACCCACAGATCTCTTCCAATATCGATCACATGCAATGTCTCTCTCTATGTCAGAGGGGAGTTGCTTCTCTCCATAGGTATTGCCGGGATGGTTTGGGATGTTCCTCTGCCTGCCTGATCGACGGGGCAATTGCTGCCATTCCTATTGATCTTCACGTCTTGGATGAAAGTCCTCAGTGGTTACTGGAGGCAGTGGAGGAGGAGCATCAGTTGCATCATCATGCGCCTTTTGCTCGCTTGGTACATCATCATCATCATCATTTTCTGATGATGGAGGAAGGGGCAGATTTTGTGGCGGTATAGAATCATTGCCATCCATTCCAGATGAGTGGTCGTCATCTTCTGGTTCTGGAGGTGGAAAATTACCAAGGTCTGTCTTGGCAGGAGTTTTAGCTCTGGGACAGCATGGGAACAATGTTTCATCAAATAGTGCCATAGCACCAATGAATATTGCGCCATTAAGTTGCATGAAACAGTATGCTTTAATGCCATCTTCTAATCCAAGGTACATCATTAACTCCGATCGAGGAGCTAATGTGGTTGGACATTTCTCCTTGGGTAGATAGACATAAGCACTGCAACCGAAGACCTTCAGATTGTTTGATCTGGGCAGACCTTCGTCAGGTCCTCAAAAGGTGTCAGCCATTTCAGGCACCTTATTGGGGTTCGGTTGTATAGGTGTGTTGCATGTTCAATGCAAAATTCCCACCATGATTGTGGTAGACAAGTGGTAAATTGCAGGGTTTGTGACTTTTCCATTATTGTCCTTATGGTGTGCTCTGCATGCCTGTTCTGTTGGTGAATGTGGGGTGCAGACATCTCTATTTTGATGCCAAAATCCTTGAGCGTATTTTGTAGCTCACGATCTTTGAACTCCCCCCCTGGATCAACATGCCAGCACTTGATTGTAGCACCATACTGGGTCAAAGCCATTGCCTGAAATTGTCTAATCGCTGCAGCAGCATCAGACTTCTTTCTAAGGCACTGGACCCAGATATGTGACATCTTGTCATCCAGAAATACAATAAAGTATTTATATTTGTGGTACGATAGTACTGGGAGTTCCTTTAGATCAGAATGTATTAATTCAAAGGGTTTCTCTGTGCATGAATTTGATTCGGGAAAAGATTTTGATGTCATTTTCCCTTCAGCGCACCCTGGACATATAATTTTGTCTTCAGGAATAATTAAATTCCTTGGGAATTTTATGGTGCTATTAGGCATTTTCCCGAGCGCCTCTTTGGATGGGTGTCCAAGTTGCCTATGCCAAGTCAAGTAGTCAGCGACATACATGGTCGTGACATTGACCCTCTTGGTGCTCAATATATGAGTCCCAGCCCAATAAATTGTGTCACTTCTCCTAAGAGGGACACAATCCATAATTGGGTTTCCTTTCTCGCAGAATGAAATGTGTGCGGAGGAACCATGCACATCACTTCCGTCTTGTAAGAAGATGCCCATTGACAGTAATCGAGTATTACAGTTGGGTATGTAGTAGATGGGGTATAATCGTGTTTCACGCGTCTCTGACTTCCCGTGACATACTACCTGATGTCTAATGAAGACTGCTCCTTTTCCTACTATATGAGTAGTACCTATGGCTGTTTGAACCAAGGTAGAGTCCTTTCTCGGTAAAGGCTCGTAAGAAGTGAAATCTTTCATTTCACCAGTGAAGTGTTTTGATGCGCCTGAATCCATGATCCAGTCGGCACCTTTCTTACAATTTCCATTTGCACACATAACACATATATTAAGATCTAAATAGTTCCATGATACATTTAATAGCGGTAAAATTTCACATGAAAAGTTTGTTGTAATCATTGGAATATTAATCTTAGTGCTTGTGGCAGGGAAAAGGACTGACCTGTCATCATATCCTCCTGTTTCAAGCGGTTCATCGACAGCTTTCCATACTTCCTCATCAGAAACTGGAGGTTCTGATCCGAGGGAGATGATGTCGTCTTCTACCTCCACAATCCTCAGTTCTGGTTCGATCCTCCTCCTCTTACCTTCTCGCACCGTTAGGTGCTCTTCCAGCGGTCACAGATTTTTTGCGCTGTGCAGAAGATGCATTTGCTTGAGGGTGTCTCAAGCTTGCTGATTTTTGGTGTAAACTGAATGAGAGGTAGAGGCTGTGCCTGTATATGCCTGTGCAGGCAGTCGGCGGCGAGGATCCCTTGTGGGAGTGTGGTCGCGCTTTTCGATGCACTGAATGAGTGGCATCAGCGGTATGATGGTGCCATTACCATTTATGGTGGTAAAGGCACTGGAGGTGAGGTGGGTATGTTTCTCTTTAGGCTTTTCCTCCTTAGTCTTTTTGTCCCCATGTCGTCCATGTTTTTGGGACAAATCTCCATTGTTGTTTTGCCCTTCTTTGGGCTGCCATTTGGGGTTTCCTCCTTTGCATTTGACAGTGGAAAGTTTGTTGGCATGAGGCTGGCCAGCAGGCTTTCCTACTGCTGTGCGCCTTGAGGCTTCAGCGACAATGGAGTCCTTGACATGTTTAAAGGTCAAGGCACTAGTAGCGGTCGTGTTAAGGACCGTGGTGGACAAAGAATCGTACTCGCATGGCATCACAGCAAGTAGGATCATTGCCTGAACTAGTTTGGGGATGGCAACATTGGCAGCCGTGAGGCGCTCGAGCTTGTCAGCCATCTTAGCAATCTCTGGTGCGGGATTCACAGCCGGAATTTTGATTGCTATTGCAGACCTAAAGTCTGCAAAGACTTGGGAGGGGCCATCGACACCATAATCGGTGCAAATGAGGTCCCACACCTCCTCAGCAGTGTCCTTGGTGTTGGCATGCTGCTGAATGGAGGGGGCCAGGTGGAGCACTAGGCTACCAATAGCCTGGTCATTTTTGTTGCTCCAGGTCTGGAGCTTGGTAGTAACATCCGCTACGAGAGTAGCATTCGTCGCCATCAAAGGAGGCGCCAGAGGCGGTTTGATTTCCGCCCTGCTAGTTATCTGCCAGAGGCCCTGAGACCTGAGCCACGCCTTCATGGAGTCGGCCCATTGAATGTAATTTGAGCCATCGAAAGTTTGTATGAGTTTTTCAAGGGTTGAAGACATGATTTTGTGGTGGCGGCTGTTATAAGTGCTCAATCAGTCTTTTATCCAAGAAAACATGTTTCACAATCTCAGGAAAAAACACTCCTTCAGAGTGGTTAACCCTAGTCAAGCTAGGTTTTAAGTGCAGCTTGCAGGGAGCGTGATGCAGCTCACAAAGAGCACAAGGTTATAATTTGGAGACGATGAAGTCAATGTTGTTCACAGCCAATTAAGGCGCGTTCGCGATGTGCCCAGCAGGGCCCATAACCTGTTGGAGCAGACTATATACGCTGCACAGGGGAAGAGACAACACGTTCCTTACAACCTACCTGGGGTTTAGTTAGACTTACAGCTAGAGGGTTAGCAGAGGTAAGAACACTGTATTCCTACTATGGTACAGGTTCTCCTTATATACATAATAATAAGGATGTCACATGACTTGGGAATGTGTTTACCACATGTATGCGCAGTAAGCGCAGTAACACATGTATGCTGCATGTATTGCCTCATGTATGCAGCATGTATCTCAGGGTTTAATTTCAACAAATGTTATTGAGTATTCATATTGGTGTTGTGAAAATGTGGTAGTGCAGGAGGACAGTGAAAGTAATAAGTCAGGGCAGTAAGTAGAACACACATCACTCGGGGACCTGATCCAATACTACTAGTCTCACTGGGGCATGAGACGGTGGGGGAGCACAGCACACACACGTGCTGTGCTTGTATATACCACCCCTCCCTGCCACACCCAGCAGGATGGGGGGAGCCTCTCTGCTCTGCTTGCCATGGCTGGTTGCCCGCCGTTGTCCCTTCCCCCTATGCTGTTTGCATGTGCATGTCCCTGTCCCTGCTGGCCCCTGGTGTTGCCGTCATCCCTCGTCGCCCCTCATTGTCACCGCTGCTCTTGCCCCTCGTTCTTGTTGTCATCTGTCCCCTGCTGCTGTCCGTGGTTCGTGCTGGGGTTGTTCCTGTCATCCCCATGATGGCGGTGGGCTGCGTGCATGTTGTCTTCCTCTCGTGCTGTCGTTGCTCCTGGTTGGGGTGTTGGTACTGTCGAGGTGGTTTTGGTGGAGGTGTCGTGGTCCCTTGGTGCTGTTTGTGCTTGTCATGTAGAATAAATGAACAAAGTTAGTCAAAAGAAAAAAATAAGAAAGAAAAAAAAAACCTGTGGCCCAAATGATGAGAGGCTCATCATTTGGTATGTGATGCTGCCCCTCCTTCTCCCTGTGGCCCATGATGGTTACTCTGTCGTCGTGGGGGTGGTCATCATCCCTCCTCGTGGTGGTGGTGGCCGTCATCGTCGTTCCTCGTTGTCGTTGCCAACCCTCGTTGTCGTTGCCAACCCTCGTTGTCGTTGCCAACCCTCGTTGTCGTTGCCAACCCTCGTTGTCGTTGCCAACCCTCGTTGTCGTTGCTAACCCTCGTTGTCGTTGCCAACCCTCGTTGTCGTTGCCAACCCTCGTTGTCGTTGCCAACCCTCGTTGTCGTTGCCAACCCTCGTTGTCGTTGCCAACCCTCGTTGTCGTTGCCAACCCTCGTTGTCGTTGCCAACCCTCATCCTTGTCATCCTGGTCCTGTCCTTCTGCGCAGTTCCCTGTTGCCTTGTTGTTAGTGATCGCCTGTTGTCATTAATGATCCCCATTGTCGCTGATCCCCCATCTTTGTTGGCAGCCCCGTTAGTAGTTGTCATTCCCGGAAGTTGGCGCACAACAGGCAGATTTCAGTGTTGTTTCCGAGTGTCTTGAAGCACCCCTGGGGTGTTGGAGCCCAGTCAAAATCAGGTCAGAGCTGAGCGAGGGAAATCGAGAAGTAGTGATTACATACACTTTTATCAAACAGGATCGATGTAATTCTAAAATTGATGCACTACCTCGATTTCTTGTTGACATCAGTCGAGATACATCTACATACAACGATGATATTTTTGTCTATACATGATTTCTTGATCCTCCTCGATTGAACAGTGTTCATGAAATTCACATATATCTAGTAATTTTGGGACCCATTGATAATGACTAAGGAAGATATTTCGGGACCTATTGATAATGATCAATAAATATCGAATGTCAACAAATGATATATTCTGCATATAATGCTGGCAAAAACAGATATCCTTGAGATTCTATGCATTATGAATTATCGATTATCAATCACCTCCAGTAGTAGCCACACCCAGCTTCTGTTAGCCCAGGTTACTCAAGCCAGCATTGAAATGTCGACAGAAATCATACCGCAATCACCTTTTTCTTCTCCGCTGCAAGCCTTACAGACCGTTCTTCATATTGCTAAGAAACAAGATATCAGATCCCTGCAATGTACTTAAATCCATGATATCACCTTCAGGTCTTCCGGTGACAAGTTGTCAAAGTATGCTTTGAACTCTGCCGTGGTTCCTCATGGGTGTTGCTGGCACCAATCTTGGGAACAGAGACTAGGGAACTGCATGGGTTTTACCTGCGGGTTTCCCATGCTTTTATTTCCTAATTCATTCAATGAGTTTTGCATGAAAAATCATGAAAAAATGATTTTCTGGAAGCTTTTTGTTGGCTCTTTGTGATCTAACACATAAAACAATATTTTGGTGACATCTGTCATGTGACAAGGTTGAAAATAAATTATTTTGTCCCTTGTATCACAAGCATCCATTGAATAGCTATCAGAAAATCATTTTTTCAAGAGTTTTCATGCAAAACTCAGTGAATAAATTAGGAAATAAAAGCATGGGAAACCCATGGGTAAAACCTGTGCAGTTCCCTAACAGAGACTCCTGGATAATTCATCAGTTCAGATAGAACAGTGCTTACAAAAAGACGATCACACCACACAGTAGTTGTCGTTCCAGGCTACATCTTCAAAGGCTTCTTAGAGGCTGTTGGACCAGGTGTACTAGTCTTCAATATCCCTGCAGCAAGACCGTTACTGTGGCTTCCACTGAGGTTTTCCAAGATCACTGTGATAGGTGGAGAAGGAACGACAGCAACAGCTGGCTGCACCATGCAGTCAGGAGACAAAGCCATCTTGCTGGCAGGAAGACTGAGATTGCTTGGGATAGTGGCTGGAATGAGATTCTTCAGCATTGGCAAAACAGCTGCAGTCAATATGGCAGCTGGTGCTGAAGCATCGAGATCCCCCAAGACAGCAGGTGGAATGTCAAGATCACTCAAGAAAGTGGCTGGAGTAAGATCAGTCATGATGACAGCTGGAGATACTGGTGAGTCCATTGATACAGACAATGGTGCAGGATCAGCATGGACATCAGAAGATGGAAGCATGGCTGTCAATTCAGATGGAAGGCAAGGATCACCCAAGATGGGCTGGGGGGCTGGAGATCCGACTGAAATGAGTGCATTCATAGAATCATAGAAACTGGCTGGTAGAGTCATGGCATTCTGCACCTATGACAATGTCAGTTGCATCCCATAAATCTCTGTATCACATTGAAACTGACTTCAAAGTTAGTATTGGGTGTAGCGATGGCAGGACTAGTCTTGCTGCCCACAATTGAAGTGTTGACTGAATTACCTGTCAGAATGGGGGAAATGGTGACTGCTTGGATGCCCAATAGCATATTATCCTGAGAAGATGAAGCTTGAGGAACATCGATCCCAACATTTGAATCCAGAGTAAAAGATAAAGCTTGAGGAACATCGATGCCAACATTTAAATCTGCAGTAAAAGATAAAGCTTGAGGAACATTGATGCCAGTGTTTAAATCTGCAGTAAAAGATAAAGCTTGAGGAACATCAATGCCAGTGTTTAAATCTGTAGTAAAAGATAAAGCTTGAGCTTGAGGAACATCGATGCCAACATTTAGATCCATAGTAAAATCTAGCATTACCTGTTGAATTTTGAATGCTAAGGAGTCTTCGGTCATGCAAGCAAACATACCAGAACCCATCTATCATGGTGATTATGGTCAGTACATGTGTTGAAAATGTTGAAACATTGACATGATGGTCAGACAAGCAGATAACTCACCACTGCATTGCTTGTTTCTGTATCATCAATCACCACCTCGATCTTTGTCTTCTTTGATGCTAACTTTGTCAACACTTTATGAGCACGTTTTGCACCAGTCTCCAGAGATGGCGGCTCTTCGACTTCCTGCTTCATCTGTTTCACTTCAGAGGCCTGCTGATTAACATACCAAGATGGATAGTTGTCTCTTGCGATTTAAATTTGCTCTGCTTTCCAGTCATGCTCACAGAGACGTAACTCTGGAAAATGGGACGCCATCCAATCACAGTACTGTCTCCTGGTTTCAGCATCAGCTTGGCCCCATTTCGGTGGAGGTGGTCCTCTTTTAGCAATCAAAACCCAACTAGCTTGAGCAAACTTGTGAACTTTGGCAGCCCTGTCGCTGTCAATTACGGTACCATCTTCTTTTTCAATGAATCACATAGTGACATTGATTCCTTGCGCTGCGCAGCTCTTCCCATGAACCTGAGGACCTAAACTAGGATCACTGGTTATGTCAATATCAGACAAAGACTCAGTCCACTGTCATTTTGTCCAAAACTTGACATCAGGATAATCTCTCTGCAATAAAGGTGACAACATTCCAGTGTCTCCTTGAGAGTTCTGGATGGTACTGCCTCATTTTGGGATAACTGCAAGAAGTGCATTATAAGCTTTGCTTGGAGTTTGTCAGATGCTAGCACATTTGTTAACAATTGAAAAACCTGACCAGATTGTGTTATACCATGTCTCAACCACCAAGTTTTCCTTCTCTAGATTGGACATGCAATTCCATAGCTTGATTACCTCATCTTCCAGGGTTTTGATTTGCTCATAAGAGGAAACATATGAGGACGATTGATGATGTAGCTGGCCAGTTTGTGAAGTGATTGGGTTTTTGTAATCATTCTGAAAATATGACAACTTCAGTAGGACTTTTAGTGAACCAAAGGATCTGGTACTTACACCTTCAAAGGAATTCGAGTGCAAATCATCATATGCATCATAACTCCGAATGGAACCAATATTGGTAGATGAAACAAGTGTTGAATGAGATGTATGAGATATCGGGCTGATACTGCGAAGAGATCTTTTTGAATTTGCACCTGGCATAAGAAACATGGTGGAGCTAAGCAGAAGACTCAAACGAGTCAGAGGCTAGCAGTTTTTGCCAGCACGCATGATATTATTTATTTATATCCCAAAAATAGACAGTGCAAAATGATAACACAATGTTTTGAAAAAATGAATGAAGGTTACACCATGAGAGCGAGCAATATACATAGATTGTAAACACATAATGAGGATGGTAACAGTAATGTAGGTGTCCTTGAAAGATTGAAATTACCTAGCCCTCCCACTTCATTTGCTTTGCCCCCCTCAAGTGCATATGATCGCCAGCATTGGGAGCATGCCACTTGATGGGTAATCTGGGTGTTGTAATAGGCTCTGTAACCTTCTCCAATGCCTCCTCCAATATTGCGAGAACTGTTTCATAGGTGAGTCCATTAGGCCTGACAGTGTGCAAAGTTGCATTGGCAGAAAAACAAGCTCAGGACAACTTTAGGGCAAAGGGCCCAAAATCCTGCCAATATTCTGAAAAGTAGGGCACAATTGTGATATATGGGCCACACATATGTCCAGCTTTAGTCCACCCAATAGCACTGAGTTTATTGTCATTGTTGAACCAGGCACACATGGAGTCCTCTGCAGGAATTTCAGATTTTGATCGACAGATTCCAGGTCCACAAGTGAAAGTGCAAATGTAGAATATGACATAAATGAATGACTCGAGATCATGATGAGGCTGATGTGTGAATTGTTCATCTTTGCTAACAAGGAGTTCAACTGCCATGAATGGTGGTGTGCCCTGATTTATAATTAACTCTCTGGTTCATAGACTTTGAAATAAAGGAACATACAGTGCGAACATTCTTGACCTTAGAGTTGGATGTCTTGAACCCTTGGTCATCTTCATCATTGGACATGTCAACAATCCTCTCAACATCACCAACATTGCTGTTAGTCCCACTAGCCTCATACATTGTGCCCACGGCAATATCGCCCAAAGTACTAGTGGAAGTTTGAACCACTGGTGCATTGGCAGCCAACAAGAGTATTGCAAAGTCAAAATTGATCAGAAGCCCACATATAATAGCATTGGTACAATTGATCAAAAGGTTGTTGATGCTTATATCACAATGCAGTATTCCAAGTTTTTTGACAAGGTATTGATGAGCTATAGAGTTACTGTAAGCTTCATTACTTGCGCAGCGCAAACTAGACAACTTACTTTGAATAAGAGATATCATCACAGTGATAAATTCTTTCTTGGATTTGAAAGATGCCAGTGGTTCGCCAATAGGCGAGGTTGCATAGCGACGATGAACGCGCTGCGAAAATGTCCATCCACATAAATCTTTTTGGTAGTTCTCTGTGCAGTCCCTTTGACCATTAATCTGCATCCTCGCTACAGTACAACAAGGGTACACATCCTTTGATGGTGTCATGACCGTGCATCAGCGCCAGGATGCTGGCTTCAGACTGCGCATGACGGAGTTGGATCCAGGAATCCTTCAGTACATAGGATTCATTACTCTCTTTCATGACCCAAACTTTAGTTCCGCAACCAACAAGGGAATCCAAATTGTAGATCAACTTCACAACCGAGAATATCTTGTTAGCCAATGTGATCTGTTTCACTCTCCCAGTAGTAGAGTCGATCTTCACATTTGGATCCAGTCCGAGGTCAGAATCATCTCCGAACATGAGGAAGGCAATGACTTTGAAGAACAGCTTGACATGCACCCTTCCGCCATGCCGTAAAAGGAAATTGCGAAGGCAAACTTGGCCATCGTGATCCGTAAGAGTAAGGGAGAGAGTATGGTTGCCTGTGAAGGCAAGAGCGATAACATAGCGTCGATTAGCTTGGCACCCAAATATGATGTAGGATTTGGTACTGGTTGTATCAGTTATATGAATGTTGGATCTGGATATGGGTGTTGCAGTTGATTTGCAAATTGCATGGATGAAACACCAATCAGAGTGGGCTTTCTCTGTATTGAGAAGTTGATTATAAGCTTTGTTGACGAGGATGAGGTCTGGCTTCCTGATGATGGTGCTACCAACTGGCACTCAGTTACAATTATGGTACGACCAGATGCGATGGCTGGTTTGTTTTGTTGCGAGTTCCATAGTGGAAGTAATATCATTCAACCATGCAGCAACTGCCTCCTCAGTATAGTCTCTCATGCTCTGAAGTTCCTGTCTTCCAGCATCCCAAATTGGCTTCTGAACACCTTTGGCAGTCATAAATGGCTGTCCCATCTTTGCGAAGAAGGTGTCATCAAGTGCGAATGGAAGGTGCTCATCAGGAAAGAGGATATCGATGAAAAGGATGGTTGTGGTAATGACATGGTCAGTATCGAGCTCTTTCTGGATAGCTTCATTGAGCTTCAGACCTGGGAAGGCTTCTCCAGGGAGCAGGGACATGTATAGATGAGAGACAATCAAAGGTGCAGGCTGTAGAGCAGTGTAGAGGAGATGGCCTTTGGGCATTGTTTGGGATGCACTTGGAAGTTGGTGGGTAGAAGTTTGTTTGGGAATAGCAGTGGCAAGATATTGATCTATGACATCGTCAACACCATGATGACAAGGATTAGTAGCCTGAGAGTCCTGTGAGTCACTATATGCATGAAGTTGAGGTAATGGTGAAGGCATAGTGGAAGATTGGCTACAAGGGAATTTATACAAGATGCTGAAGCAGGAGTCATCAAGGAATGTGGAAGGGGAAGAAATGGTGCCTTATATAAAATATGCCAACTCAAATACAAACATGCAAAGGAAGCAAGAGAGATATTGATAAAGCAGGAAGCGATATCGATGTCAATGGACAGGTCTTGTTATATGAAAAGAAAAATGTGTAAGTATGAATATCACATGGTACATAAGCAATCCAATATAGTGGTTTGAAATTTCGAGTTCTATTATTCCTCTAGAGCAACATCTACAACTCCCCCGAGGCTAGCTATATCAAAATATAAACATGATGCAAGAGAGATATTGATAAAGCAGGAAGCAATATTGATATCAATGGATGGGTCTTGCCGTCTCAAGCAATCTGACCCTTTAGAAAACAGATCACATGATTTTTTTACTGCGTGCAGAGATCCATCAATCTTATCGCACTAGAATCTATTATTAGATTATGGCTTGACGTGCTTCATTGTTCATCTGGTGGCCACCAAGTATGATGCAATACCTAGATAGTTTTTTCAATCAATATTCCCTTCACCCCCCCACCATGACAGACCTTATTAAGTGTCAGCGCTGCAGCTTTCAAGGTGTGCAAAGTGACTTCCCCTGTAAACCAAACCTACAATACCTGAAAACCTGTGGACTGTGTACAAAAAAGAGAAATGAAGAGACAGAGAAGAAGCGATTGGACAAGGAAAAAGAAAATCCAGAGAAGCCTAAGCGACATATTCTAGGCAAGGACAAGTCTATTGGGGGCCCTCCAACACTCACATGGCAAGACTTTATTCCCCTGCTGACAAGACACAAGGATGCTGCATTCGAGCTGCATGCCATTGTGATTCTCAATGATGAGGCTTCAAGTGCACCTGGCCAATCCAATGATCAAAGCCACAATCTTGCCCTGTACCTCACAAAGGTTGTATGGAACACAACAGGCTTTAGGTTCAAGTCAGTACTATGCATCTGAGTCTGTTCTGAAAACTGACCTGCACTAGCTACAAGATGAAGAAAAATAGCCAGACTGCAGACAGCACCCCGATGTACACATTCTACTGTGCTCAATTACATGGCGAACAAACAAAGCAGAAGCTGACAGAAACAGGGATGCGACGGGCACATATGACAATGGATCGGTACAAGTGCAGTGGCTGGTTGTTTGTGATGCTTGATGGTAATGATTTGAGGACAGCGGGAGTTCACATCATCCATTATCAATGCCATCCTCCCTATACAGATATATCAATATCTGAAGATGTCACAAAAGACATAGGACAGTTAAAGGACCTAACAGTGGGAAAGGTTAGCGTCACTTTAGTTTGATGGGTTCAAGGCTAACTACAGTACTAGATATGGGAGGCCATTCTGAAAAAATATCCCAAAACTGATTTGTGAAATTCCATCTTGCATTCAATTTCAAGAATATATTAGAAGATTACGGAGAAGAGATAGTTGAGATAGCTATAAGGGCAACCTAAGCCTCTAGCAAAGGGAAATCTGAAGTTAAAATTATACTACATAATACAGGGATTGGGGACACACCTAGCAAAGGGAAATCCGAAGAGAAAACTCTAAGGATCCCCTTGCTGATGCCCAGTATATGTGAAGACGACAAAAATCAAATATAACCTAAAGATAGAAAAAGGCAGAGATAGGCGGATCAAGGCTGCCGAATGACATCATACCAAGGGGTAGGTGTCGGAAGGGGTACTCCGCCTCTAAATATAAAAGTGTCAACATGTACAAACATGATAGAAAGGGAAAATTAGTAATAAAATCCAGAAAAATCATAGAAAATGAAGAATAGAAGGAAATGAGGTGAGGAAAAATATAGGACGAACATAAAAAATAGGAAAAACACACAGGACACCCCCCTAGTCCCCTTACATCACCCCCTCTCTAAGATGCATCGCCCCGATGCATTTGAAATCGCATACGACCAAAGTCCATGACTTGAATGCGACGCGGTGCAGCAGTGTGCCATCGGTGGAATTCCTTGATTAACCAAGGGGCATTCACATCAGACTCTTTGACCCATGAGTTCTCCTCATACCCATAACCCTTCCAATGTACCAAATACTGTAGTTTTCCTCGACGCAAACAGCTGTCCAAGATTGATTTGACTTCGTATTGGGGTTCTCCCTCGATCACTGTAGGTGGTGGTGGTGGGTGTGAATGGCATCCCAGGAACGGATCTGGGGGAGCTGGAAGCAGTTTGACGACATGGAAGATGGGGTGGAGTCTGGACATGGAGGCTGGGAGGCATAGACGATAGGCATGCATTCCAACACACTTGACAATGGGGAAAGGTCCCAAGAAGCGATGAGCGAGTTTCTTGGATGGACATGTAGTGGAGATGTCACTGGAGTCAAGATAAACTTGATCACCAACCTTGTACTGAGGGGTCGGGGAATGGCGCTGGTTGTAAAATCACGCCATGTCGTCCTTCGCCTTTGCTAAGGCTGCCCTTGCCTCCTCCAAGCTATCCCGCATGTGTTCTGTGAACTCATTCACCGTCTTGATGTGTGAGGGAGTTTGGCGAGGTTCAAATCCCATGCGTGGATGTCGTCCAGTGTCTAAGAGGAAACGGGTCTGTTGAGTGGAAGCATGGACATGGTTGTTGTATCTGAACTCAGCCAAGGGAAGGAGATCGTCCCAATCGTCCTGGCATTCATTGACAAAGATGCAGATGTACTGCTCCAGTTCCTGGTTGACTCGCTCAGTCTGGCCGTCAGTTTGTGGGTGATAAGCGGTTGAAGCAAGGAGTTTGATCCCCAGGAGTCGGTACAGCTCACGAGTGAACTCTGCCATGAACTGAGGGCCACGATCCGAGAGGAAAGCACCAGGAAGTCCATGTAATTTCCACACGTGGTGGAGGTAGAGTCGGGCGGCACCTAGGGCACTGACAGTGGTGTGAGTGGGAATGAAGTGAGTGCGTTTTCCCACTGAGTCAACTGTGCACATCACCGCATCAAACCCGTTTGACTCTGGTAACTCCATCACAAAGTCGACACTGATGACATCCCAACGACTCTCTGGAACAGGAAGGGGGTGTAGCTCGCCAATAGGCTTGTGATGAGGAACCTTGGTGCGTAAGCAAAGGTCACAAGTGCGACAATACTGACCAATGAGCCATGACATTTGTGGCCACCAATAGTTCTGTGAGGTGAGCTCCAAGGTCTTCCAGCATCCGGGATGGCCAGCAATCTGTGAGTCATGGTGTTGGGATATGATGCACCGGCAAAGGTCTGGGTCATTGGGAATGTAGATGTGATCCCTGAAATACAACAAGTCCTCCTTTTCAGCCCACTCTGCTGCATGTAAGGAAAGGGTTGATCCCTTCCTCAGTTCTTTAACAGCTCGGGCGACAACATCCTCATGTAAACCGCTATGGTTTGCGCGACGAATGTCATGTAGGATGTCCCACTCCTCGCCCTGGGGTGCGATGCCTTCCAGTGCCCAAATGGTGAACAGGTCTGGCTGCAACAACACAATGTTTTGGTTGTCATTGCTGCCATCCCCATGGTCTGGATGTTGGGAGAGGGCATCAGTCTTCCCCATGCTGCGACCCGGACGGTGGTGCAAGGAGAAGTCAAATCTGGATAGATACAGGGACCAATGAGCTTGACGATGGTTCAATTTCTTGGCCGTCATAAAGTACTCGAGATTCTTATGATCCATCCAAATTTCCACCTTGTGTTGGGCACCCTCAAGGAAGTGTCGCCACTCCTCAAGTGCACGCATTATTGCCAACATCTCCTTGTCATGGATCTCATAGTTTTGCTCTACAGCACTAAGGCTTTTGGAGTAGAACGCAACAGGATGCCACTTCTGGTCCTCCGGAGACTGCTGAGACAACACGGCACCCATCGCAAAGTCAGAACTGTCGGCTTCTACACGAAAAGGACGTGAATCGTCAGCAAAGGTAAGGATGGGAGCAGAAGTGACCATCTCTTTAAGCTTTTCGAATGCCTCCTGTTGTGCATTACCTCCATGCCTCCTTTCCTGTCAAGTCGAACAGTGGTCATGCATGATGTGAGAAGTCCTTGATAAAACGCCGGTAGAAGTTGATGAAGCCCAGGAAAGACTGCACCTCCTTCTTGTTTGTGGGCATTGGCCAAGCTGTGACCCCATTCACCTTGATAGGATCCATCTCCACTTGACCCTCTGAGATAATCAGGCCAAGGTACTCAATCTTGGTCTTCTCGAACTTGCATTTGTCTTGACGAAGGTAGAGTTTGTACCGTCGAAGCCGTTCTAGGACGAGGCACGTGATGCGACGGTGCTCTTCAACCATGCAAGTGAAGATGAGGATGTCATTGAGATAGATGCAGACAACACCTTCGAGGATGAGGTCATGAAAGATGTCGTTCATCATGGTCTGGAAGGTGGCAGGGCTATTAGTAAGGCCAAAGAACATGACAAGCGGTTCAAAAAGACCACGGTTGGTACGAAAGGCTGCCTTCCACTCATCTCCCTCCTTTATCCTCACATTATTGTAGCCCCAATGGACATCGAGCTTGGTGAAGTATCAGGCTCCATGGAGCTGGTTCACGAGTTCAGAGATGAGGGGTAGTGGGTAGCGATTTTTGACCGTGATGTTGTTGAGCCTTCTGTAGTCTTAAACCGGTCAAAGTGAGCCATCCTTCTTCTTGACAAAGAAAAAGGGAGAGGCCATGGGTGACTTCGATGGTCGAATACGTCCAGAGGCCATGTGCTTGTTGATGAACTGGTCAAGCTGTCATTGTTCTTCAGGAGAGAGAGGATAGACCTTGCAGGATGACGGGGTCGCACCGGGGGTGAGTTTGATTGTGTGATCCCATGGCTTGCGCGCAGGAAGAGAGTCAAACAACTCCTTGGAGAACATGTCTTCAAACTCATGGAGATGAGGGAGTAAGGATTTAGTAGAGGATTTAGCAGCGTTGTTTTTGTGGAAGACCTCGGCGAGACTTGGGATATGTTTGATGTGGCACACACCTCATGCGATGAGCGAATCGCAGTGTAGAAGATCCAATCACCCTCCTCCACTTCCTCTGGGTCCTCATCATCATCATCCAAGTCCGGCACCAACTCAGGAACCCCTTCCAATTCCACTTCAGGTATAGGCAGGGGTCCGGCACGACACTTCTGAGTACGTTGTATTGCCGCCTTCTGTCCACAACGTTCTTGCCTGGCTTCTGTAAAACAAGTCCGACAGCAGGATGGACATCGGCTCATGGTAACCTCCCCGGTATGCCAGTCGACCTCTGGGTTATGGTCTCGAAGCCATGGATATCCCAAAATCACCTTTTGCTTTCCTAATTGAGTGACAGCAAAAAGGGCACGCTCACTATGATCTTTGTAATGGAGAACCAGGTCTACAACCTCTCGGATGGCACCAGCTTCATTTGGGGATCCATCCATGTTATACACAGGTATCAGACGCGAGAGTGAGCAAGTATTTAGGTGATGTTGTTGTGCAAGATGGGAGTCGATGAAGAGACCGGTCGCACCAGAGTCCAGGAGCGCAGAGACACCGAGTATCTGTCCAGTGTTGGTCGTCTGCAGTTCGATTGCTAGGTTCAAGGAATGTGCAGAGGGAGTGGATGCCACAATATACTTGCATGGTAGTTTACGCTCCCATGATTTAATTTTGGGATGTGGAGTAGAAGGAGAGATAGGGAGAGCAGGTACATCTTTAGCCAACTTCGAAGGGTCAGAGAGGGGAGCAGTCACAGAAATGGATTCATTCTTTGGGGATTCAACTGACAAGACTTCAAAGTGGTTATGGACAGGCAGTGAGGGCATACGATTCACTCACTGCGAATAGGAAAATCCTGCTCCTCTACAACTTCCAACTTAATCTCCTCTGCAACTTGATCCTTTGCTTCCTCAACATCTACAAGCGCCAACAAGTCTTGCAGGAGTTCATCTCATCCCTCAGGGGTGAGCATGCGGATATCCTGATGATGGGGACACACTCCAGCCCTGTGTCCAGTTTCCCCACAATGGTAGCAGAGATCCAACTTATGCGCACGGCTGTGGGCTGCATCAACATCCATTGGTACTGGGATGTTGACGGCTGGTGTGGGAGTTTGACGAACAGGAATGGGGTTAGGGCGGGGACGGCTTCGATTGAAGGTGTAGGGCGTATGAGTGGTATTCAGAGCACATAATGCAGCATTAAACGCCACATTTGTGAGTCAGTTCTCGTCACAGAGTGAAGCAGCTTCATACCAAGCAAAGATATCATCGTCCGCTGGGCGTCCTTCCAACATCTGTGCAATCTGGTCCTGAATTTCTCGGTTGAGCCCCCGTCGGAACTTCACCACCACTGGTAACCCACTCCCATATCCTGCCATGTCCACCAAATCCTTGAACTCATTGATATAGTCGTCCACGGATCGACGTCCCTGGTGGTAAGCAGATGACTCAAGTCGTGTCACTGCTTGGTGGTGTTCATTGAGGGGACAAAAGTGGTGTATGAACTCAGCTCGAAAGTCACCCCAAGTGGAGAAGGGTAGAGAACCAAGTTCTTTAGTTTGACGCAGGATACGGTCCACATAGAGATAGGTGCATTCAGATTTCATGTATGTGAAGGCCCAATAAATTTTTGCAGACTCATCGATGAATTGATGCGACTGGAGACTGATGTATAACTCACAGGAATTAAGGAATGCACGTCCCTGCGCACGTGCACCGTTAAATTCAGCAGGGGGGGACGGTTTGATCTGGGTGCGTTCCTTAGTGGACGCATTTGGCAGAACATCATTGTTGGGTGCACTTGGAGTCGTAAAGGGGGAACTATTGGTCGTAGGGTTAGTCTGGAGGGTCCTAATGAAGTTTTCGATTGTAGATTTAAGCAAGTCAATTTGCATGCGCATTCCAGAAACATCGCTTTCAAGCGCGTCGAAACGTTCTGATGTGTCCATGTCGCTAGGGGGCGCATTTGGCAAAAATGGCGGCATAATAAAGGCGAGATTATCTGGAATGGTGTGTAGGGACTCTGTGGAGCTTTGGGAAGTGTCATCCAGTCCGTACCTGCCTATCTTGGGCAGTGTGTTCACGATTTTCGGGCCTTAGGGGAGAGTTTTCTACTATAAGGGCAACCTAAGCCTCTAGCAAAGGGAAATCCAAAGTTAAAATTATACTACATAATACAGGGATTGGGGACACACCTAGCAAAGGGAAATCCGAAGAGAAAACTCTAAGGATCCCCTTGCTGATGCCCAGTATATGTGAAGACGACAAAAATCAAATATAACCTAAAAATAGAAAAAGGCGGAGATAGGCGGATCAAGGCCACTGAATGACATCATACCAAGGGGTAGGTGTCGGAAGGGGTACTCCGCCTCTAAATATAAAAAGTGTCAACATGTACAAACATGATAGAAAGGGAAAATTAGTAATAAAATCCAGAAAAATCATAGAAAATGAAGAATAGAAGGAAATGAGGTGAGGAAAAATATAGGACGAACATAAAAAATAGGAAAAACACACAGGGCACCCCCCTAGTCCCCTTACAATAGCCATGGATTCAACATGTATGCATTTTTTTTGAGTTAGTGTAACTCAATGCTCACCTCCCAAAGGGAAAACAAATGAATTAGAGTACAAACTATATGGCATTGTGGGTGAAGCAAATGGTAAAGCACTTCCACTAGCCTTTGCATTCACATGTTCGACTGATGGCACTGCTGCGCTGGGAGCCAAAGATCGCATGCTTCAGAAAGTTCTTGTTTGTATTGATGAGTACTGTCCCAATATTGCAGACGTACATTTGGACAAGGACCCAACAGAGCTGAGTGCTGTTCGCACAGCACTCCCTAATGCAAAGGTCATTTGTGTTACTGGCATGCAATAAGGTACCTTGAACAATGACTAGCTAAAGATAAACTGCCTGCAAAATACGATCCGTGAATTGCTCACAAAAAGTTTGCCTTCATCGATCCAACATGGGCACCTGGGATCACATCTGGCTGGCTTGAAGACGATGTTCATGAGGAGGATGCAGAGTGCAAAAGGCCTGAAGAGGATGATGTTGAGCAACCAGTATGTCTATATAATGTCATCAAGTAATAGCATTCAATACTAACAAGATCAGTAGCCTACCCAAGAGCCGTCACCAACTTGTTGTCCACCAGTGTTTATATTAATCTCAGGTGGTACACGCATGCCAGTCTGGCCTGCTCCACCAAAAATTACAAAATCAAAATTGCCGATCTTCTGCCCATTGGAGCACCGCCCAAAAATTGTTGAGAAATTCCACATACATTTACATCAACATCCACAAATCCCTCTCAATGACAAGGATCATTCCTGTCTGACAGCCGGAGAAATCCATCGTGGCACTGTTAAGGATATGTATGACTTCTGCTTTCAAAATGACCTCAGTCAAGCATGGGCGTACCTGTGGAATCAGTGGTACACCCCGAAGCAATGGGTGCTATGGGCCAGGTCAGCTGATCCGGCAATCTATGCCCTCAAGACGATGATGGTTGTTGAAAGCCTGTGGCACAATCTGAAACACAGGGACTTGCATGAATTTAACAGACTGTGACTCGATCTCGTTACTCACATCATTATCACAGACGTCTTGCCTCACGTTCGAAGGACCCTTGATTACGTGTTGGACTTGAACCGAATCGGGAGACCAAAGGCATTAGCTTCGTGGCAAGAGGATTTTCGAGCAGATTGGAAGAATATGAGTCTTGATGATGAGTATCGAGTGGTTATGAAGCAACTGGAGTGGTTAAAGAAATCCAAAAAGACCAAAGGACGAGCTGAATGACTAGCCCAGCTTGATGAAGAAGAGAATCGACCACGAGGCAAATATCTCACAGAAGTTGATCGATGGACATGCAGTTGCCCTGCATATCTTATCAGTCAATTTCTCCTGTGTAAACACCTTGTCAAAGAAGCAAACCAGATTTTAAATGATGCGCCACTCACCGATTTATCTTTTTTCTTCAATTTATGTCGAAGGCACTACCCACCATATTACAAGATGGAGGGTATCCACTATGAGAAAATTACGGAGGAGGAGACAGAGGATGAAGTTGAGATTTTGGTATTGGGCCATATTCAACAAACACAGATGACAAGTGGTAGAGATGTGGCACAAACCCCACAACTGTCACCATCAAGTCCTGCCTCAAGCCAACACAGCAACACAGCAACAGATAACAAAGATAATGAAGGAGTGGCCAAGGACACAGAACAAGACAACAATGAAAAGAGAGCTCGAGAAGGTGATAGAGATGCACAGGAAGGCGAAGATAGCGACGAGGATGAAAACTACAGTGATTCAGAAGCTGAGCATGTGAGTGTTGTCCTTCTAGTTGGATCTTGCACATTAGATCCACAAGATCGCTATTAATAAGTTAATTCCAGATTTTCTTTACAGAAGAGGAGAAAAACGACCTTAAGCACTGCTTCTCGGATATGATGGCAGTGGTAGAGGGACAGGGCAGTGTTCATCCAAAGATGGCAGGCATTCTTAACAAGGCCTTTATAGGAGTTAAAAAGGTTGGGGGAGACATTGGGAAACACAAGAGAAGGCGCTTAAATCAGCGCACTTGGAAAGATTCCAACTCAAATACAATGTACTTAGATTGAATAACGCAGTTTCCAATCGCTTGTGGCACTTATCAATTACAAAAGGGGAACAAGTACATAGATAAGATCGGAAGATCTCTGCACATGGTAAAAAATCATGTGATCTGTTTTCTAAAGGGTTGGATTGCATGTATTGGTCTTGCCACTTATATGAAAAGAATAACATGTAAGTATAGTATGTATACTACTAATACTTATCATATATGTACATAAGCAACCCAATACAGTAATTAGAAATTTTGAGTTCTATTATTCCTCTAGAGCAACTTCTACAACTCCCCCAAGGCAAGCTATATCAAGACCAGGTTTCTCAACCACAAAATATCGCTCAAGAGTGTCCCCAGGAAATGGATGGTGAGGGACTATTGCAACCACACTCTTGATTGACTTAGCATCAATTACCCAAAATTTATGATGCATGTCACCTGCATATGTGCAGGATAACAATGTGTGAAATGAGAACTCATAAAGTTCTCTATGAGGATGTGAGTATAGTGAAACCATAGCTAGTGTTTTCTTGGTATCCTTGATGAGTGATCGAAAATAGTAGTGTACTTCAGCAAAACAAATTCCTCCTCCACAGGCAAACTAAAAATTCATGTGAGGTTGATCAATGATCAGAAAAACTTGAATTTGAAGCAGTACACACCTTAATATTTTGTGCCATTCTTACTTTCTGTAGTGGTTTCAGCTTTTCCTTCCAGGAAGACTGCACTATCTGACCATTGGGGAGATGTAGCCTTGCCCATTTGGCAATTCCTGGAGACCAGTCCTCAACAGCAACTTCCAGTGCATGAGTGTCTTTCAAATAATTTGAGAATGCCTGTTTCTCAATATCTGGTATAGTCCAGAAACAATTGTCCTTTGCTCGCAGAAGAATGTATCCATCACCAATGTCTTTTCCCCCTCGAGGCACAACAGATGGCGATGGTTCAAGATCTGGTATCATTGCTTTGAGTGCATTGATCTGAGATCGTAAAAGACCCCTCTGAGAGAGATTGGCATACATATTTGATGGTTGGTGCATCTCTTCACCCAAGTTTCCAATAGTGTGTTCCATGGTCCATTGTGATGAATAGGCAGGTGGTCCAATCTGAATAACCTCAGGTGCAAGGTGTGTCAATGCATGGATACTTTGCCTCACAAAGTGAAGACAATCCGTTCGACGCTGGTAATATAGCAGCTCAAATTTACAGGTGAAATTTAGCAAGGTTGCATGAGCTTTCAAAAGGTCCTCCTTGCTGATATCATGTTGTTGGATAATGCACATCCCAAAGACAAGTTTGCAGAAATTCCGAGAGTACTTCTCTGGTAGAACATTGTATAGTAATGCTGGTCCCAGTCCAGATAGATACAGAAGGTATTCCCAAGCCTTATACCCACTGGATATCTTTTCAGCTGGATTGCATGGTGGTCAATCAAAAGAGCCAGGCAAATATGGTGTAGCAGCAGCAACTTGCCACCCATGCTCTTCCCATGTACTGCCTCGGAGCACAGCCCAGTCCCAGGTAGAGTGGTCATCGGTTTTATCACAATCAAAAGTGCCACACCATAAGTTGATCAGAAGGTCAGGCAAATTTAGTGAAGCAAGGTGCATGATGTCAGAACCAAAACATCCTGGAATACCGAGCATGTTGTCATGTTGCAATCCAAGAAAAATACTTGGCTTTGATATCCTAGTTTCAAGCCGCTGATTCTTATATTGTGTTTCATTTGGAGAAGATGTGAGGTGATGAAGATTTGCAATGTAATTTGCCTGGGAGCAAGATGGGAGGTTCGTAAATGATATGTCGCCATGGTCACACCCATCAACTGTGTAGTTGGTAGGCTTAAAAAGTGCTGGATAATAATGTGATAAGCCAGGCTTATGTCATCCAATAATCGAGCAATATAAATGGCATCCATGTCTACCATGATGCCCAACAAGTCCATTCAGGGTTGCCATGCCAGGACCATCTGCAGTGCCCAAGGCAAAAAATGGTTTGGAGATAAAGACCTTGTCCTGTGATGCATCCCAAACCCAAAGGCCCTCTCACTGCAAAGCAGAAAGCTGATGTAATCCTGGAAAAAGAAATGAATCGACAAATTTTGGCTTTCCTGGAATAAAACTACCAGGAAGGACATATCTCTTCTTGTAGCGTAAGTCGGGAGCAAGGTCCAATATGATCCAAATATAAATCCAACAATCTGATATTTTGTGCTCATAAAGCTGGGCACCATCCATGGAGAGCATCAGAACCATGTCAGTATTCTTGATACGACCAACTCTGACTGCTTCAAGATATCCATTGGAATGTAAGAAGTCTGAAAACCTAGAGAGCACTCCACCAGTCTGCCGTAGTTTGGTGATGATCTCTTGTGTTTTTGTCCTCTGATATCCCATCCAATTTGCACCTTCGTCATCTCACCACTGCGCTTGCAATTGAGGTCCAGGAGGGATTGTATAAAGGTGCAGTTCAGCCTTCTTTGTCAGAGGATCAAGACGTGGGGCACCACACTCTGGGCACTCATCAAGCTTTGCTAAAGGACCTGTGTATGCTATACAGCTATTTTTGCACATGTCATCCACTATAGGCATGACACCCAGAAATCAGGATTGGTGACATCAGCGCGTGATGTTGGTGGATTCCGCAAGCAATGAAGACAGTCTGGGTCTAGTCGGTTATGCTCATCATCAAGGGATGCATGCTCCAGTGCTTTGATGAATTCCATTGACAACTTAAGATCCTTCTGATGTGCAAGATTGGAGAGCTCAATGAGATCAAAGGCCGGAGGGGGTACTTGCTGCTCTGAGTCCAGACATCCAGCATCCGAGTCACTGACAGGTTGGTCAGTGGTATGAAGTCCATTGATTCCCATTTCACTCATGCCACAATTATTATGGAGATTTGTTATATGGTCTTCATCCACGTCTTGGGTGGGCATAATGGTATTCTTGTCCACCAAGATGTCACTCATAACTTCCTAGTTAATCCATACTGGTGACTTACTGTTTGTATATTGGCATTTGTTGACTCAGCCTCTGCACTCGTCATTTCCACTGGTATTCCACCAACTGCTCCATAATCAAAGATGTCTGAAGTCTCGGGAATTGACTAGAGTAAGCAATTTGAAGTTTGTTCAGCAAACCACCAACAAGGTCAAATTGAATATGGCATACTGTCACTGGTGTCACAAAATTTGCTGCATTCAGTACTAAGCTTTCCTGTGGCAGGCACGCTCCAGTAGACAGTCCAGAATCTCCCTCTTGCGATGTTTGAACACTTTGAGCAGTAGCAGGATTTCTAAAGCATGACAATCTCTTCTCGAGGTCGGCATTGCAACAAGGAGCATGTCTAAGATGTGTGGAGTGAGAGACTTGGGTTTGTCGACCTTTGCAAAACTGAGAGCAGTCACAGAAGTATTGTTTGCTAGGCCTGTTAGTGGCAGGTTTCCTGGACAGCATCATAGTACAGGTAGAAAAGGAACTTCGGAACTGTCAAGATGTCTGAGATCAAATTCTATCAATTATCAATTCTGACTGCTAGTCGACGTCAACAGAGAATGATATTGTTATAAGCACACAAAAGCCGTATAGGACAGACATTAGAGGTATGATTCTGCGACATCAACGGAGAATGTAAGTATCAGATATTGTTATAGTACACAAAATTCATATAGGACAGTCCAAATCTGAATTTGAAGTAGATGGGCATGCTAATTGACGCAATCAGTAGCTAACATTAGAGGTATTGATATATTGATAATTGATAGTGACATTGGAAGCAGTGAAGCAGAAGCAGACATGCAGAGGATCCACGTGCACGCTTTGTAGTGGCAAAGGCTAGCTTATTGCGGAGAAACAGAAATGGAAATCTATGAATTGATATCAACAGGAAGGCAGAATGAGGAGGCTCGGGTGTATGTCCAGTCAAAAGCAACAGTAGAGGCACCTGCAATGTTGTTTCCAGTTGTGTCGCCCCTGCCACATCAACATCCTAGCCCTAGCCTCAAACCTTCCCCAGTATCCAGCATTAGCATAACCATCTACATCCCAACATCCTTCTCAAACCTTCCTCAGCATCTAGGCAACTACTGGCCATTGATCGTCGGTTGTGGCATTTGCAGTAAGATTGTCAGTGGCAATATTTGCAGTGAGATTGTTGGTGGTGGCTTCCATATCATTCAAGGTAGCCTTCTTGGTTGCATGCAAGAACTCTCGTTGCAGAACCTTGCAATAAAGGTTCCATCCTGGCTTGAAGAGTGGAAATATCTGATGGTCGGGGTGCAAAGATCGACGAGGGAGCAAGGACCAATGAGGGCCTAGTAGAGAAGACTGACAAGAGAGGCCTAATAGATAGGACCAACAGCGAGAGGGTGTGTGGGGTTTCTGATGATGGGTTGTAAAGCCTGTAAGGCTGCGGCTGCTGGCGCTGCGGGTGTTGGGGGAGGCACCGATGGCACTGGTACCGGTAATGGCTGCAAAGCAAGATTCTCGGTGGACTCTGATGGAGTATCAATACTATCAAGAGCAAGTGAAGCATACGTCCAATGTAGAGGCATGTCGAAGACAATTCAAAACTAAGATGTGCATTAAAACTATAATGATGGTGTGGACTTACGTTTAAAATTATAATTTATGGATGCATTGCACTGGATATCGATGAGACTCAAATCTCTTCAAAGGTGGTTTAACAGAAAAAGTTACAAAGTGTAGAAGTTATAAATGTTCAACAATGTTCAACAACATTCAATTGTTCAACGTTGCATCAACACAAATTGATCTTGGGAATCCAGAATCTCAAATTTAAACAACACAAATCGATTGTAACTCAACCAATCTTCCCATCTCATTCTTTCTTGGCACAGTCAGGTCCAATTTTGACTGGGGTTGGAGCATTGTAGAGGCTAAGTTTCATCTATTCTCACATTTGGGGCTAGTGGTGAGTTATAAAATAGAGAAGAAGGCACTATGCATACTCCTGGTGCCGCTGTAGTCTCCCATAGTCAGACAACAATGATGTAGATGACAGTCGATCTACTTCAATTGTAGTCTGATTTAATTGGCACGGCCGGAAGCCTGCTCTTTCCGACGCACGTGCAGGCATGTGTTAAATTTCCTTTTTCAGCCACATCCCTACAATTGATGGGTTGAAAGGACAAATTCCACACTGTTCTCTGCATTTTGCACTAAGACCCTCTGGTAATATGCCACCTTGTAATATTTAGCCCCATTAGAGCTCAAGACACAATCCAGTCACTGACACCTGAACCTCAGTCATGTGATGGAGCCTCTATGAATTCTTACTGATTTGTGTGATTGCGAGGATATTTACTGCTATCTAGACCTTGGAAAACATCTACCTGCCAATAATACAGTTCATATATGATTGCAGTGCCCTTCAAGACTCTGGTTTTGGTAGAGATGTGCCCAGCCAGATGACCATAAAAGGGAAATCAACACATGCCAACATGTGATTTGAAAAGAGCACCCTTTGGATGCATGCCAATTAATCCAGACTAGTGCCACTGGTAGTAAGAGGAAAGTGGTTGAAGTCAAACAACTTACTAGTACATTGGTGGCAGAGTTTGAATGACCTTAAGTTGTGAATGCAAGAAAAACCACACGCGAATCCCACACATGCACACATGGGGCCCAGAGTGTTGAAATTAATTACCAATATTGTTGCATGTGCATATTCTCCCACATTAATTACCAATGTTGATACATGTTTCATATGCATATTCCTCTGAAGTCATGTGATATCCTTACTATTATGTATATAAGGAGAACCTGTACTGTAGTAGGAATATAGTGTTCTTACCTCTGCTAACCCCTAGCTGTAAGTCTAACTAAACCCCAGGTAGGTTGTAAGGAACGTGTTGTCTCTTCCCCTGTGCAGCATATATAGTCTGCTCCAACAGGTTATGGGCCCTGCTGGGCACATCGTGAACGCGCCTTAATTGGCTGCAAATGACGTTGACTTCATCATCTCCAAATTATAACCTTGCGCTCTTCGTGAGCTGCATCGCACTCCCTGCAAGCTGCACTTAAAACCTAGCTTGACTAGGGTTAACCACTCTGAAGGAGTGTTTTTTCCTGAGATTGTGAAACATGTTTTCTTGGATAAAAGACTGATTGAGCACTTATAACAGCCGCCACCACAAAATCATGTCTTCAACCCTTGAAAAACTCATACAAACTTTCGATGGCTCAAATTACATTCAATGGGCCGACTCCATGAAGGCGTGGCTCAGGTCTCAGGGCCTCTGGCAGATAACTAGCGGGGCAGAAATCAAACCACCTCCAGCGCCTCCTTTGACGGTGATGAATGCTACTCTCATAGCAGATGCTACTACCAAGCTCCAGACCTGGAGCAACAAAAATGACCAGGCTATTGGTAGCCTAGTGCTCTGCCTGGCCCCCTCCATTCGGCAGTGTGCCAACACCAAGGACACTGCTGAGGAGGTGTGGGACCTCATTTGCACCGATTATGGTGTCGATGGCCCCTCCCAAGTCTTTGCAGACTTTAGGTCTGCAATAGCAATCAAAATTCTGGCTGTGAATCCCGCACCAGAGATTGCTAAGATGGCTGACAAGTTCAAGTGCCTCATGGCTGCCAATGTTGCCATCCCCGAACTAGTTCAGGCAATGATCCTACTTGCTGTGATGCCGTGCGAGTACAATTCTTTGTCCACCACGGTCCTTAACACAACCGCTACTAGTGCCTTGACGCTTAAACATGTCAAGGACTCCATTGTCGCTGAAGCCTCAAGGCGCACAGCAGTAGGAAAGCCTGCTGGCCAGCCTCAGGCCAACAAACTTTCTGCTGTCAAATGCAAAGGGGGAAACCCCAAATGGCAGCCCAAAGAAGGGCAAAACAACAATGGAGATTTGTCCCGAAAACGTGGATGACACGGGGACAAAAAGACTAAGGAGGAAAAGCCTAAAGAGAAACATACCCACCTCACCTCCAGTGCCTTTACCACCATAAATGGTAATGGCACCATCATACCGCCGATGCCACTCATTCAGCACATCGAAAAGCGCGACCACACTCCCACAAGGGATCCTTGCCGCCGACTGCCTGCACAGGCATATACAGGTGCGGCCTCTACCTCTCATTCGGTTTACGCCAAATATCAGCAAGCTCGAGACACCCTCGAGCAAATGCATCTTCTGTGCAGCACAAAAAATCTGCGACTGCTGGAAGAGCACCTAACGGTGCGAGAAGGTAAGAGGAGGAGGATCGAACCAGAACCGAGGAGGATCGAACCAGAACCGAGGAGGATCGAACCAGAACCGAGGAGGATCGAACCAGAACCGAGGAGGATCGAACCAGAACCGAGGAGGATCGAACCAGAACCGAGGAGGATCGAACCAGAACCGAGGAGGATCGAACCAGAACCGAGGAGGATCGAACCAGAACCGAGGATTGTGGAGGTAGAAGATGACATCATCTCCCTCGGATTGGAACCTCCAGTTTCTGATGAGGAAGTATGGAAAGCTGTCGATGAGATGCTCGTCGATGAACCGCTTGAAACAGGAGGATATGATGACAGGTCAGTCCTTTTCCCTGCCACAAGCACTAAGATTAATATTCCAATGATTACAACAAACTTTTCATGTGAAATTTTACCGCTATTAAATGTATCATGGAACTATTTAGATCTTAATATATGTGTTATGTGTGCAAATGGAAATTGTAAGAAAGGTGCCGACTGGATCATGGATTCAGGCGCATCAACACACTTCACTGGTGAAATGAAAGATTTCGCTTCTTACAAGCCTTTACCAAGAAAGGACTCTACCTTGGTTCAAACAGCCACAGGTACTACTCATATAGTAGGAAAAGGAGCAGTCTTCATTAGACATCAGGTAGTATGTCACGGGAAGTCAGAGACACGTGAAACGTGATTATACCCCGTCTACTACATACCCGACATTAATACTCGATTAATGTCAATGGGTGTCTTCTTACAAGACGGAAGTGATGTGCGTGGTTCCTCCACACACATTTCATTTATCGAGAAAGGAAACCCAATTATGCATTGTGTCCCTCTTAGGAGAAGTGACACGATTTATTGGGCTCAGACTCATATAATGAGCACCAAAAAGGTCAATGTTGCAACCATATACATCGCTGACTACTTGACTTGGC
The DNA here is from genome assembly GCA_026075535.2 of Tricholoma matsutake. Lineage (NCBI taxonomy): Eukaryota > Fungi > Basidiomycota > Agaricomycetes > Agaricales > Tricholomataceae > Tricholoma > Tricholoma matsutake. Next base: position 4,363,039 of record AP026543.1, on the reverse strand, counting down.
ATAGGCGACTTGGACACCCATCCAAAGAGGCGCTAGGGAAAATGCCTAATAGCACCATAAAATTCCTGAGGAATTTAATTATTCCTAAAGACAAAATTATATGTCCAGGGTGCGCTGAAGGGAAAATGACATCAAAATCTTTTCCCGAATCAAATTCACGCACAGAGAAACCCTTTGAATTAATACATTCTGGTCTAAAGGAACTCCCAGTACTATCGTACCACAAACATAAATACTTTATTGTATTTCTGGATGACAAGACATCACATATCTGGGTCCAGTGCCTTAGAAAGAAGTCTGACGCTGCTGCAGCAATTAGACAATTTCAGGCAATAGCTTTGACCCAGTATGGTGCTACAATCAAGCGCTGGCGTGTTGATCCAGGGGGGGAGTTCAAAGATTGTGAGCTACAAAATATGCTCAAGGATTTTGGCATCAAAATAGAGATGTCTGCACCCCACGTTCACCAACAGAACAGGTGCGCAGAGCGCGCCATAAGGACAATAATGGAAAAGTCGCAAACCCTGCAATTTACCACTTGTCTACCACAATCATGGTGGGAATTTTGCATTGAACATGCAACACACCTATACAACCGAACCCCAATAAGGTGCCTGAAATGGCTGACACCTTTTGAGGACCTGACAAAGGTCTGCCCAGATCAAACAATCTGAAGGTCTTTGGTTGCGGTGCTTATGTCTATCTACCCAAGGGAGAAATGTCCAACCACATTAGCTCCTTGATCGGAGTTAATGATGTACCTTGGATTAGAAGATGGCATTAAAGCATACTGTTTCATGCGACTTAATGGTGCAATATTCATTGGTGCTATGGCACTATTTGATGAAACGTTGTTCCCATGCTGTCCCAGAGCTAAAACTCCTGCCAAGACAGACCTTGGTAATTTTCCACCTCCAGAACCAGAAGATGACGACCACTCATCTGGAATGGATGGCAATGATTCTATACCACCACAAAATCCGCCCCTTCCTCCATCATCAGAAAATGATGATGATGATGATGTACCAAGCGAGCAAAAGGCGCATGATGATGCAACTGACGCTCCTCCTCCGCTGCCTCCAGTAACCACTGAGGACTTTCATCCAAGACGTGAAGATCAATAGGAATGGCAGCAATTGCCCCATTGATCAGGCAGGCAGAGGAACATCCCAAACCATCCCAGCAATACCTATGGAAAGAAGCGACTCCCCTCTGACATAGAGAGAGACATTGCACGTGATCGATATTGGAAGAGATCTGTGGGTCAAGATTCAGATCATAACTGAACACGACCACGATCTCAACAGCAAGAACCAGTTGCTGGACCGAGTTCGGCACCCCACGAGAGTGTGCCCAATTCCAATAATCAAGAACATGATCACTCAATGGGGGAACTGGACAAAGCAGGTTATATTCAAAAGATAACCAAGGAAGGTGGAGATAAGCTTATTCACTGGCTGCAGTCAAACCATCAAGCAAAATAAGCCAAGTTCCAAACCAATTTTGCGATATTGCACGCCTACCACAGCAGCAGCAACTTGAGTGGAAACAGGCTTGTTGTGAAGAATTAGAGGCTCTTCGCAAGCGACAAGTCTATGACATCGTCGATCTTCCACATGATCAAAAAATGATCAAAAATAGATGGGTTTTCTCCATGAAATTGGACGGAAGAAAACTAGCCAGACTCATGGCGAAAGGCTTTTCACAAGTCAAAGGTGTTGACTTTGATGAGATTTTCTCACCAGTAGTCCGCTACGAGACCATACGCCTCATGTTTGCACTTGCATCTCTAGAAGGCATGTATATGACCAGTCTAGATGTAAAAACCGCATTTTTATACAGCAAACTAGAAGAGGAGATCTATATGGATCAACCCGAGGGTTTCAGACTCAAGGGAAAAGAGCGCAAAGTAATGCGCTTATGCCGAGCATTGTATGGCCTTAAACAGGCCTCACTAGCATGGTGGAAAGAGCTAGAGGCATTTATGCGCACCATTGGGTTTGTGTGCGCCAGCTCCGATGCTGGCATTTTCATACACAAGGATCCTAAGACAGGCAGCATTGTTATTGCGCTGGTCTATGTTGATGATGGCTTGTTCATGGGGAAGAACAAGAAACTTGTGGATGAAAAGAAGAATGCTTGTCTGAAGCATTGGGAGTGCCATAGTACTGAAAAAGTCACGGAATTCTTAGGCATGCGCGTCACCCAGACTGCAAGCAAAGTCAAACTCGATCAAACTAAATATCTCGCCAAAGTGCTCGAGAGGTTCAAGATGACAAATGCCAAAGCTGCCCCCACTCCGCTTCCGACTGGTTACAAACCGTCAGAAAACACAGCGATGCCAAACGTGGCGCTTAGATCAAAATATCAGTCTGTGATTGGATCTTTATTGTATCTGATGCTCAGAACGTGACCTGATATCGCTTACGCAGTAATCAGGATGTCGCAATTCTCGGCTAATCCTAGCCAAGAACATCTAGACAAAGCGATGTACATCATGCGCTATCTGGTGGGAACCCAGAAATATAACATAGTCTATGATGGAGAGAAATCTGAAGGGCTACAGGCCTGATTGGGCAGCTGACACTGTCAAGCGCCGATCTACAACGGGTTACTTTGCTACTCTAGCGAGTGGCATTGTGTGCTGGCAGTCCCGTTTACAAAAAACTGTAGCACTGTCATCCACAGAAGCCAAATATATGGCTCTCTCTGACACTTGTCGACAGATAGTGTGGATAGAGTCCTTATTCCAGCAACTTGGATATATACTGAAGCGTGTACCAATCTGCGCTGATAATCAGGGATCCATCTTTATCGGATCAAATCCAGTTCAGGAAAGAAGGACCAAACATATAGACATTCGCTACCACTATACCCGTGAATGCATAGAAAATGACAAAGTCACAGTCGTTTTCATTCCTGGAAGTGATAATCCGGCTGACATGTTCACAAAGAACCTTGGCGCCATTCTATTCAGGAAATTTAGAGACTTGGAATTACTTTCGAGGTTCAAACTTAGCTGCTTAGAGTGCTTTACAGTTTGAGGGGGGGTGTTGAAATTAATTACCAATATTGTTGCATGTGCATATTCTCCCACATTAATTACCAATATTGATACATGTTTCATATGCATATTCCTCTGGAGTCATGTGATATCCCTACTATTATGTATATAAGGAGAACCTGTACTGTAGTAGAAATATAGTGCTCTTACCTCTGCTAACCCCTAGCTGTAAGTCTAACTAAACCCCAGTGTAACGATGTTACTTATTTACCACTATTTACTGGACTGCACACTCGGACAGATGTGGATGGGGCAGGATCATCTTTCCTTTTCCTCTTACCACCACCATTATCCATACACACCGATAGAGATCTCAAAATCATCATATACCTCTTGGGCCTGTTTATTTCTGGTCTGATCCAGTGGAGCACCGTGCGTGCTTACACCCAGGTAGGTTGTAAGGAACATGTTGTCTCTTCCCCTGTGCAGCATATATAGTCTGCTCCAACACAGAGGCTGTGTGGCTTTGAATTTCAAACATCCATCAATGCATCTGAGTGCGAGCAGTCGAGTATAGTCCACTCGAGTCAGGCTACTTGACGAATAAATGACGTTGTCCAGACTTCACACGACCGTCACATTACCAAACCTGACGTATCTTTTTTACTGAGCATCATGTAGGATTAGCTTCATCAACCATTCCATCGTGGAATACAGCGGCCCGAAGGAATGTACAAGCTGGCTATAACTAGCGAGGTCGGGTTCTTCACGATCGATGAACTATTTCCCACGCTCAGACTTGCAGACGCGGTGTCTATGAATTAGTATGATAAAGATCCCTATTGAACAGTGCTGACCAAGTGATAATATATCGATAATATCCTGCTCAGCTTCACGGTGAGTATAACGCACGCAAGCCATCTACATCATGCTTGTTTAATATTCTCAGTTTTATATTCGTATAGGGCAATCTTTTGGATCTGTCAAATACATTTCTTCAGTTTGCGACTGTATTTCCATTCATAGGCTGGACAACTTACAAGGTATGTTCTGTAAATTCGGTCGGTGGTGTGGGAATCTTCGGCTCGTAGAGTGGGTTTCTTTATACTCAGAGAACCTTTCCATGTGAGCATTGCTTCCCTTGAGTACATTTCACAGCAGCTCCTACCGGTACCATAGATCTAGATCTGTATCCTCCGTCTTATTGTATTATCAATTTGACCCAGCACACCGTCTTTTACTCTGGTTTTTTCTCCCTGGGGTTGTGAATCACTTCACTAGCTCTGGGGTATATTCATATATCCGTGACATATTTCGCAAACGTTACGACATCCTGAAGTTGGATCAGTCAGCTGCATCATGCAACCTTTATGCCGTAGATATGATGCGGATTGCGTCAGCGCCTGTTCGGATAAACCTTTGATTGAATTGCTACAGCGCTAGACATTTTTCGTCTTTGTGGTACAAGAACAAGCTTCGTGATCATAGCCCTTCGGGAAAGGAATACAACATTTTACAACTTAGAGCCAGCGGTGGCTTCTTCGAAACGCTTCTCGGCTTCGCCAAAGTTGATCACATTCCAGATTGCGTTGAGGTACTGTAGGTATATGTGAGATCAGTATCAGGACGGAACTAAGGAGATATACATACATCAGCCTTGACGTTGAGATACTGGAGGTAGAAGGCATGCTCCCAAATGTCGACGCCGATGATAGGAACGTGGGTGAGGAGAGGATCCTGGTTAGGGGTAGTTACGATCTCCAAACGCTTGGTGGTGGGACTGTAGCCCTGATGAAAGAGCATCAGCAGCCAAGACATGATTATACAATAGAGAAAGACCTACAAGCCATCCCCAACCAGAACCCTGGATCGCAGCAGTGGTGGTGTTGAACTGGGTCTTGAATTGGTCGACACTGCCAAACGTACGCTCAAGTTCACTCTTAAGAAGGCCGTCCTTGAAGACGCCGCCGTTGCCCCCGCGCTGTGCGTTGGGAGCAAGGTTCTTCCAAAAGAGGGAGTGATTGATGTGACCTGATCAGATGCGATGAGACGATCCCTTGATCAATTACTTCGAGTTCGCCTGATACGTACCACCACCGTTGAACTTGAGAGCAGCCTGGAGGGCGATGCGCTCCTTGGGGCTGTTAGTTTTGGCGTATTGAGCCTCCGCGGCGTTGAGTGCATTTACATAGGTCTGATGATGCTTAGTGTGGTGAAGAGTCATGATCTCTTTAGAGATATAAGGCTCGAGAGCATCATAATCGTATGGAAGGGGGGGTAGAACGTTGGCCATTTGTTATCAAATGTGATGAGTGAGCAGAGACAAGGCAAGTGTCATCTGTGGGACAACTTTATCTACGATGCACTATGCACAAACATACATCAACAACGCGTCATGCTTGACGCGCACTCCACACCTCAATCTCTCTTCCTCGCCGATTCTGACGATGATCCCCTTGTACAGAACGCTCCTCAAATTGCCGATATTGACATAGATGCCATATTTGCCGACGTAGAAGATGATGAAAATGACCTCTTCAGCTTCAAACCTCTTGCACCAGCTCTCGATACTGAGGCTCTCAGACGTGAAGCTGAATTACGACACAAGAACAACATCCCAGCTCTGACTCCTCATGCCATCTTACCTAGCAGCTCACCTCCCAGAGAGACTGCTTCAGATCAAGCTCCGAAATCCAAACAAGGTACAGAGGGGAAAAAGGAGAGACGCAAGCCAGTGAGGCTTGATGAAGGGAGACTATTGGGTCCAACAGGCTTTCCACAGCTTATAAAGAACACGAAAAACTTCAGAACCAAGGGAAAAGGACACGAGGTAGCTTCCATCATTCATCCACTCCACTACTCTAGTTGATGACTTGTAGGCTACGGATTTGAACAGGTTACTCCAAATTTATCAGTTTTGGACACACGAGATGTTCCCGCCAGGTCAGTTCAGGGATACGGTGGATCGTGTTGAGAAATTGTGCCATTCAAAACGCATGAATGTGCGTGGGCGCTCATCCTATGTCACAGTTCATCATGTGAATGTCCTTCTTACAGGTTGCTCTTAGCGTCTGGCGAGATGAAGCTCATGGGGTTGTTCATGACAAAAACGTTGAGGACGACGAAGGCATCGAAAACATCCGAGAAGACGTGAAAGATGAAACACCAGCCTCACGCCCGTCCTCAGGCTCAGCACGGGCAGACTACGCTTCTTCCTCTTCCCCCGCTCCCTCCCGACCGCCATCCTCTGGAACCGAAATCGACTTCGACGACTTCGACATTGATGCCGTTATTCGAGAAGAGGTGGAACGCAATGCGAGAGAACGAGCTCGACAGGAGCAGGATCACGTAGGTAAGGGCAAGGGCAAGATGATAGTTACTGATGAAAACGACGATGCAATGTGGAACGAGATGGACCCAATCCCCGATGTACCTACGTCGGGGGAATCAAGTATAACAGTGACAGGGGGTAGTGGGGATGATGATATGTGGGATGCAGTTGACGCTATCGAGGAACGATCTTCTACTCTCAAGTCCCTTGTCGCGGATAAGGATGAAGATATGTGGGATGTCGTCAAGGAAATGGAGAATGCGCCTGCCGCGATAGCACTAGCAGCTACAAGTTTGACAGAGAGTACAACAGCTGCAGCTCAACCTTCTTCCTCGCTAAATAATGACGACGATGACTGGGAGGATATGTACGTGTGATATATCTCATGACTTGCATGTACATATGTGAGCCATCGAGCCTGAAACGAGGGAGTCACCGTTGTGAAAGTTTGAAACGTTACTTGACGTCTCATCATCATTATGATATCGGCTTTTGTGAGCCGCCTTCAACGGGCACAGTACTCCTTTTTCCATTTTACACATTGTCAGCATCTCCTTCCCGTCAGAAATGGCAGACCAAGTAGCTGCTAAAAAGATCCTATCCGAACTTTCAAAGCGTGAAGATCTTAGAAACAAAACTTGCAACGACTGCTCAAATCTTAATCCCCAATGGGCTTCCGTGAGGTAAATAAATTTCGGTACGCAGTATGCTGACATTCATGTGCCAGTAAAACTTTAGTTTCGCTGTTTTCCTATGCTTACAATGCGCTGGAACGCATCGAGGTTATGGTGTCCACGTTAGGTTCGCGAGGAAGATTACTTTGACGTCCGATCTATCATGAAAATTCCTTTCAGTTTTGTTAGATCTATATCGATGGATACTTGGCAGGACGAACAAGTCAGACGAATGCAGGTACGTCTACAGAACTGTACATGGTACAACACGCCATTGAGCCCACCACCCCCATAGCTTGGTGGTAACGCGCGCTTCTGTGAATTCGTGCGATCTTACACCCCTATCGAGCAAGGAGGGTATAACGATAACCTGAGCCCATATGATAAATACCACTGCTGGGCAGCGTCACAGTACCGGGCCAAGGTATGGTATTTTTCGCGATAGACTCTACTTCTCATAATGTCGTCAAAGCTGGATGCAGAGCTTGCCGGAAAAACATGGACTCCTTCTGCCCCTCCTCCCTCATCAACTCCGAACAACCGATCGTCCTCGCCCAACCCATCTTCCGGTCTTCGGAAATCCCGTGCATCCACGCGTTCTGTGGTAGGGAGCTCGTTGCGTAACGATTCTGCCTCCCCGTCGTCCTTGCGTGGCTCTCCACGCGGTACCCCGCCCACTGATCATAAGACCCTCAACGAGGCCTACTTTGCCAACTTGGGTAAAGCGAACGAATCCCGACCAATGGATCTGCCACCGTCGCAAGGGGGGCGGTACCAAGGTTTTGGAAATACCCCTACACCACCGACTCAACACCCATCGTATGGGTTATCATCTTCAGCCGCTCCATCGTTGGCTGACCTTCAAGAGAATCCTTTGGGCGCGCTCGGCAAGGGTTGGTCGTTGTTTTCTTCCGCTGTTGTCGGCGCTGGGCGGGTTGTCTCCGAGAATGTCATTCAGCCAGGCGTGGAGAGAGTGTCTGATCCCAATTTCCAAGCCAGTGTCAAGGGATATATGACGGAGGCACAAAAGAGAGCAGCGGCCGCAGGAGGGGCTGTTAATCAGTGGTCGAAGCAGCAGCTAGGTGTAGATGTGGGCGGCAGTGTCGGAGGTATGGTGGGGACCGTGAAGGACAGGTTTGCTGATCCATCAAGGGCTGGTTATGGAGCTGTACCGACGGAGAGTTATGGAGAGAGCTCTGCTCTTTATCAAGATGGCTCTGAAGACTTCTTTCACGAGTATGATCATAATCTCGAGCCGGCAGTCTCTTCAGTTCAAGCGACATCAGTCCAATCGAACAAGCCTACTACCACACGTACACCTCCGAAGAAGAAAAACAGCGAATGGGACGATGAGTGGAACGATTTCTAGCGCTTCATTACATGCTTCGACACTTTCGGATACATTAGACACGTTCATATATTTATTTTATGTGTTACCACTCAGGTTCAGCCGATCATCATGATGCTCCGACATTTGTTATTCAAGTTGATTGAAGAGTTTGTATGCGAACTCGATAGCCTCAAGATCCGACCGTGACCAAGGTGAAAGGTCCACTGCCATAGCAGGACTGCGACTCCTATACCACCATGTCATTATTACAGAAATACATGCAGCGAGTATTCGCTTCAATATCAACGAGACACAGGTCTTATCATGCCTCTGTATTGCCATCCCTCGTTTCGACGTCGTCACCCGAATTTGTAGCCAAAGCTGCATCCATGGACGAACTCATAGCAGATGTCGAGCAAAAGACGGCTGATGCTCGTCTGGGTGGCGGTTCTCGAGCAGTCGAAAGAATGCGGAGTAAAGGAAAGAAGATCCCTCGAGAACGGCATGTAACTTGGTGCCCCTAATTTAACACGTACTTGACGATCTCAACAGACTGGATTTACTGCTTGACCCGCATACGCCTTTCCTAGAGCTGTCTCCATTGGCTGCGCATGGTGTCTACCCGGAGCCTATCCCTGGTGCAGGGATAATTACCGGTATTGGCCGTATTTCCGGAAGAGAGTGCATGGTCGTTGTGAATGACGCGACTGTAAAGGGCGGCTCTTATTATCCTTTGACGGTACGCCACTCTGCTGTCTTGAGAGCCTTTGTATCGCGTTCATAGCTTTTCCATAGGTCAAGAAGCACCTCCGTGCTCAAGAAATCGCACGTGAACACGGGCTTCCTTGCGTATACGTCGGTGCGTATTATTTGCCAGTGACGTCTTAAGGTACTTTATTCCTGGAGTGACATGACTTCAGTGGAATCTGGGGGCGCTGCCCTCCCATATCAAGCCAACGTTTTCCCGGACAAGGAGAATTTCGGACGCATATTTTACAACATGGTACGTAATTACATTCTTGACATATCCAATGCTCATATATAACGGAGTAGGCGCAAATGTCTGCGCTTGGTATCCCTCAGATAGCCGTCGTGCATGGTACATCTGTTGCAGGTTCCGCCATTACCTTTATACGGAACAAAGTCACTTACTGAAGTATACATTTATCAGGTGGAGCGTATGTCCCCGCAATTGCGGATGAAAATATCATTGTCCAGAATCAAGGAAGAATTTTCCTGGCTGGTCCACCACTCGTCAAAGCAGCGACTGGGGAAGATGTCGACGAGGAGACATTAGGGGGCGGTTTGATGCATTCGAGTGAGAGTGGTGTTACAGATCACTTGGCTAGAGATGACGAGCATGCGTTGGCCATTGCTAGAGAAGTAGTAGGAGATCTCGGGAAAGCAGGAAGTAGAGAAGCCTACGTAAGTAAACTTATCATTCTTTCACAGGAAGCAATCAGCTGAGTAGGAGATTCTACTAGCCTACAGAGAAGCCTGAAGACCCACTTTATCCAGCTTCGGAGTTGCACGGTATCGTCGGCACTGATGTCCGTCAGGCCTTTGACATGCGAGATGTAATAGCGCGTGTAGTTGACGGAAGCAGGTTCAGAGAATTTAAGAAGGAGTATGGGACCACAATAATCACAGTAGGCCTGATTTCTTTTAATTCTCCCTTGATAAAAACTGATATAGCGTCTCAGGGCTTTGCACACATTCATGGATTTCCAGTTGGCATTGTTGCCAATAATGGGATTCTCTTTTCCCCTTCTGCATTGAAAGCGACACATTTTATTGAGCTTTGCTCACAACGTCAAATACCATTACTCTTCCTCGTTAATGTCACAGGTAAGTCTACTCCGTGCTGAGTGGTTCGTTCAAGTCAGTAATGCACGCAGGATACATGGTTGGATCAAAGGCTGAGAAGGGAGGCATTGCAAAAGATGGTACGTAAACATTAAGGGTTCAAAGAAGATACTGATGTATTCAAAAGGCGCGAAGATGGTCCGTGCAGTTGCTTGTGCGGATGTCCCTAAGCTGACCATGGTTGTGGGGGGAAGCTTCGGAGCTGGCAATTATGGTTAGCCAGAATTTCTTTTCTGATTTAAAAATGCCTTACAGGTCACTAGGAATGTCTGGTCGGGCTGTAAGTACCCCTTTAAGTAAAAAAACCTATGTTTGATCCGAAAGTGGGCCACAGTATTCGCCAAGATTTTTGTGGATGTGGCCTGTACGTGGAGTTGCCTTTTCCTGTCACTCGTATAGTGATTTTACTACGTGGTAACCAGAACGCAAAAGTTGGTGTCATGGGTTCAGGGCAACTTTCTCAAGTGATGACATCCGTCTCTAAGTATAAGTTCTCTTCCTTGCGAGTTGACTGATAGTTGACTGGGAGGTTATCCAAAACAGAGACCCAGCTCAGCATGCATCGTTGGGAGCTGAAATCGAGAGCCAAACGACGGCCCTTTATTCGACTGCACGTCTCTGGGATGATGGCATCATCAAACCGACGGACACGAGAGATGTAATAGGATTAGGACTGGCACTTGCTGCACGCGAAAGAGGTCCTGCGAGTGGTCGAGGCTCTACGACATGGGATGGAGATAGTAAGGGTTATGGAGTATTTAGAATGTAATAAATCACTTGAGTAGGGTAGAATCGGTGGATAATGTATTTCTTCTGTCGGTGTTTGGTTGTGACTATTTATAGGGTTCGTTGCGTTCCAAGTTTCAGCGTATTCACTCATATGCAGCAAGCTTCTCTGGGGAAACTTGATGCCCCCACGCGTGTAAAGCTTCGTTCTACCCAAATCCTGACCTCGTTTCCACAAATTGTATCTGAGCTTGTGCAGAATTCCCTTGACGCTGGTGCAAGTGCAGTTGACATAGGTATTGATTGCGAAGAATGGATATGTTGGGTCAAAGATAATGGATGCGGTATAAGCAAGGATAATCTCTCTGTACTCGGACAGTGTTCGGAAGAAGGCAGATATGGTGTGTACCGAACCTTCTCCAATCTTTGCAGCTTTAGCAAAAGGTTCTTATTTCAGGCACATCTAAACCCTACGCGCCTGGTGGCTTGAATTCACTCACTACGTTTGGATTTCGCGGAGAAGGTAAATCATCACGTTTGGTTGGCACAAGATCACCGTGTTAAAGAAAATGTCAGCTCTGGCTTCAGCCGCAGAACTTGGTTGTTTGGAAATATCATCTCGCACTGGAAAATCACGGGAAACATGGTCCATCATTATGAAGGGGGGGAGCTGCCTATACTCAGGTCCAGCTGTCCGATGGCGGAGGGAGTCCTCTGGCACAGCGGTGTGCGTTCGTGACGCGTTCTACAATGTGCGCTCTCTATCGAACTATCGAAAAGTCTTTTGTTGTATAAGATTGAGCATTCTTCTCTAGCTCCCGGTTCGCCGACTCTCCCATCCTTCGACTGCGCGTACTTTGGAATTGATCCGCCAGGACGTTGAAACGCTGGCTCTTATTTTCACCAATGTCACGTTTACAGTCGAAGACATAAACAAGGAACGTCAAGCCGGCCCTTCTAAAGGACGAGGATTGAGAATATCCAAGGTATGTGACATCTGTCCATTCGCGCAAAGTTCGTGCTGAAGTCTGTTAGACGTCATCAAGCTTGGCTGCTTTCCGCAACATATACGGCCGTGCCTTGACTGAAGTAAGTGTGACTGACCAATACTGAGGGGAATAGTACCTCACTCAATCCAAAGCACGTAGAGGAGATTGATCTGAGTTCCGGACAACTCAAGCTAGAAGGCTTTATCAGCCTCAATGGCGCACATTCTAGGGTAACCCTTCTAAATGCCTAGATTGGCTGTCAATGACATCTCTCTTGCCATTAGGCATATCAATATCTATGCAAGTTCAGTTTCTGGATTGTGCTTTTTTTTGCTTATATTCGTGTCTAGATCTCAATTACCATCCAGTAGCTCTCAGCGACCTGCATCACATAATAAATTCTGCGTTCGCTTCAAGTACTTTTGGCAAGAATGTGGGTCAATGTCATTCCCGCTGCACATCTGTGTCTTACTTAGTGCTTGCAAGGCACTTGATGAAGCAGGAGAACTAAGCTTACCCCGCTCTAGTGCGTTACGTCTTCTACTTTTGTTCAATGATGCTCTAGCCAACTTTAGACATACGACGGTCGCCCCGCAAGGTGGAGAAGAAGCCTGTATATGTGCTCAATTTAACCGTGCCACCGTCCGAGATAGATAATTCACTGGAGCCCGCAAAGACGAACATTCATTTCCAGGTGAATTCCAATGTTCACGGGGGGTGGTGTTGCCTCTGATACTCTCCACAGGATAGAAAGACGATTGCCACTTTCTTGTCATCGTCAATCCAAGACTTTCTGACCCGCCATGGGTTTCTATCGCCCGCAAACGAACAGTACCATGAGAACATAGATTCTCCCTCTCCCCGGAAGCGAAGAAAATCAAATTTTGAAGGTGACTCTGGATATGGAGAAGAAATCGAGATTAGCCAGTTGGAAACACGAGCTCTCTCTGTCCCTGCTGAGCTACCGACGGGGCTCTGTTTATCTGAGACTGTATGTATTTGTCTTGGCGCTTCCCTCCCAATCCTCATCTAGTGATAGATTGATGAGAACCAGGAGGAAATAAACTGGACTGACCCTCACACGGGGGAAGCTTTTGTTATAGACACACGAACTGGTAACTCTCGGTTGGCGCAACAAGCCTATATTCTAGGAGAATGTGAAACCGATATGGGGTCGAACTTTTCTCGGCGCAGACGAACTATTCCTTATCACAACATTCCTCATGAAAATGTAAACACATCAGAGGTTCTTGTGCCTGAGTGGCTTCGAAAAGCCCTGAAGGTCTGGGACTGTTTTATGATTTTGTCTATGGAGCTGAACACGACGTAGGCTAATAACGCATTCGAAATGACCGACAGTCCAATACCCGAGTTAAAACTGTGTTCGACTTTTGAACCGGACACGCCAAACCCTAATGCGATTAGACCTCATTGGCATGACTGTAACGTCCCGCACAAAACATCTGGTTATGGATCGGCAGCTTCCCTCTCTCATTGCTTTCGCAAAAGCGACCTTCGACGCGCCCAAATAATCAGCCAAGTAGATCGAAAATTTATTGCTTGTCTTTTCGAAGATCAGTCGGATGGAGACAACGAAGGTTGCTGTCCAGGAGGCTCGGATAACGATGGCCATGCTTTGGTTCTAATTGACCAACACGCAGCCGACGAGCGTGTTCGCGTAGAATGTTTCCTTAAAGAATTGTGCCTCGGCTTTTTGCACAATCAGGAAAAGGCTGAAGACTCAACGGACGGGGTTCGGGTCAGAGAATTATCGCCGCCTTTCCCAGTGCTTCTTACTCTGCATGAGGTGCAGAAGCTGAAAGGCTCTCCACGAAACCAAGCAATTTTTAGACATTGGGGCTTCCATTTCGCCGACTTGGCTAACGTAAGATGTTGTGATTCGGAAGCTGATTCACAGATCAACGACGACAGCAATCCCATATACGCACAAGTATTAGTTCAGAGGATTCCGGAGGTAGTAGGCGATAAGGTATGGGCTGCCTGCGCTCTGATGAGAGTGAAGATTGAATCTCTATTATCAGTTGCAGCTTGGGGAGGAGCTCCAGGATCTGGTGAAAGGGTTTCTCGGCGAACTGGAGATGGAAGATTCCATACCCATGTCAACCAATGCAGACGAGGCTCATGAGGGCGAGTTTGACTGGCTGAAGGCTTTACGGTGGTGTCCACGTGAATTGTTGGACTTGATCAACTCGAAAGCATGTCGAGGTGAATTCTTTCCAGTCTTTCGTATCCCTTGCATATGTCTGACCATTCCAAGGAGCCATCATGTTCAATGATGCCCTCAGTATATCGCAATGCGAAAGTCTGGTCCAGCGCTTGTCGGAAACTGCTTTTCCTTTCCAGTGTGCTCATGGACGGTACGGCAGGCAACAGGTCTCTTGATGATTATCCTCACACATTTACGTAGGCCGTCGTTGGTGCCCTTGACGAACATCAGAGGTGCAAGGGGGAGAAAGAGGGTAGCATGTGCATGGTCTCGACTGGATTCTAGATGAAAATTGGCGCGTGACGTTAAATTAGAGTGACATCATCGGCTCTTAGTTGGCTACTTATATAAAGCGCAACACAATTTCTGCATTTCCATCTCGCTTTCCTTATTGTCAAAGCTTTCACATCTCATCATGACAAAAGCTCTCACAAAAGTTGTCTACAAACTTGATAACTTGTCGACGCGTGAATACATGGTGATCGTCAATCCAGAAGAGGTGGGTTCCTTCGTACTTGACTTCTGTAGACTTCGCTCACCTGCCTTCATTGTCGTCCAGTACAACAAGTGGAAGGAAGGTGGTAAGCCCGCTACATCTGATTGTTTCTGATCTATACTGATCTTCGTGTGCCACATAGACACGTAAATGAAATTGTTGTTTCCTACTTGCTAAGACTGATATGTTTCTCTCAGAACAATCCCCCTTTCTGCCGTTGTCGATTGTGCGCCACATCCACGTTTCTTTGGTAACCTAGATTGATCTTCAACATAGCTTTCGCCATCTTCCACTCGAGTCAGGGTCATCAAGGCTTCCTTGGTCAACCATCAAATCAGCAACTCGATACGGACTTTGGAACGACTAAGGGCGAAGAGGTAGTCAGAGTAATATTGGAGAAGGGCAAGAAGCAGGCTAGTGACAGCATTGCCGCGACCAACACAACCACGACCAACAAATCGAGAGGAAGTGGATCTGTTGACGTTGGGAGGGGCAGCTCAAAGAACTAGGTGGGACTTCTATCGTTCCCGTGTGTCCTTTGAGGAGATTAAGTTCAACGGACAGTCACACTTGTAATTTTATCAATGTCAATGTTATCACTCAACTATATTCCAGTTACTGAGAGTTGGACGTCCACGTACCTCTCCTCATGCCCTTTGAGGTCTTGTGACTCTTACCGATTTCACGTGTTAGTTCCTGAGCTAACTCAAGACTCGGAGCTTGTCCATAACTCCGTACAATCGACACCAAGCACACTACTCTGGATAATCCGGGCACACTCTGCTCACCATGTCACCAGCTGTGTACAACAATATCTGGCTTGAGTACACATCTGAATTGTCAACTTGTCAATATCCTTCGCGCCTGTTGGTGATTACGGTGACAGCCATATCCCTGCTTCCAACTTGAAGTGCGCACTGGCTTGCACAATCTTCTCATGTGTAATCTTCTCCTGTGTGCTACGTCCCGCAACGAATTCGGTGCCACCAGTGATGGTGTCGTATAGTTGAAAGAGAACCCTTTAGATGCGGCGACAAGGTCTCCTGGAAAGACGTCGACCCGAAGCTGAGAGCGGAAGTAGTGTTGTCTTCTTAGTCACCTTTCGCCCACTTTCTAGCTCTGCTGTTGATGCCCTTCGCGTCGTCAGCAGGCGCATGGGCGCCATATGCATCTGAGTCGTTGGCTATAGTACAACTCTTCTTGAATTGCCCGGAGGAATAATCGATACACAATCCTCGCTCAGAACACGGTGTATAGTCTAATTTACGTTTGTCCAACCATCTCTGCCCATTCTTTGCTGCCCATTTGCACCAGCCGTGAGCAAGCCCGGGCGAAAGCGAAAACCTCTTCCTCCCCCGTGAACATCGAGCTACTTCCGACAACTTGATCGGAGAGTCCCTTGAAAATGTATATGTATCATTATCGGTCAGGTCAATAGAAAGAACAAGGACACTGACGAGATCGTCCATCACGGACCGCATGTGGTCAGAAATGGGCTTCGAACGAGAACTGGATGGGTCATCTGAGAATACCTGGAATATTGGCACCTCCGATGTTACAAAGAGCTTCGTCTGTTAGACTTTCCGTAAGTTTCCACTGTCGGAAAAAATAAATAAAAAGGTTGTACCTTGCTTTCATAGCACGCTGAAGAGGAACAAAGAGGACTTTAGTCATCACTGCACAGCAGGAGAAAAAGTACGCACCGTCGATGAAAGTGATAAATCGTCGAGCCTGTCAACAACTTCTATCAGCTCACAACCCAGCAATTAAAACTCAGAGAGATAAATTGCCTTGTCCTTGCTATCTAACCCCATCTTAGGCACATCCAATACAAATACAGTTCCGAAAGTCTTCGTTATCTCTAGGTAGTCCGCAGCGCTCAATGGCTGGCCACACAGATCATCAAAATGGAATTTCGCTAGCTTGCTCGTGCTCTCCGGCACAAGAAGAGAGCGGCCCCAGATATTGAGAGCACGATCGCGAATTGGGGGATCAGATGGATCAGAAGAGGCGAAGGAATTGAAGAGCTTGATAATTTCGCGCCTGTTGTCGTCGTTTAGAGGATGATAATAAACATTGGACAGGGCACGGGGGACTCGACGATAGTCTGGCGTGTAGATGAAGGAAAGACGAAGTAGAAATGCAACATTCATATACTTACCTGTGCCAGAATTAAGGTCGGTAACTGCAAATTGAGACTTGAGAAGTTCAATCGCTGGGATGAAGCTGGAGCGTTGGATGCCGTTCTTGTAGAGGTCATCCGGATGTCGACTGTAAATTACCATTACCAAGAGCCTGACACCTCGTGAACAACACTGACTTGGAAGTCATTACACACACTACGCCGAAGTTGAGCATAGTTTCCAGTAGTCGACGAAGGATCATTGCATCGGCAATGTCCGTCACCTGTACATGACTTTAGAAATCGAACGGAGGGTGCGCAAAGTGCCACTGCACCTGAAACTCGTCGAAACAGAGCACGCAAGCGTCGTTTGCCAGATCTCTTGCCACCGGTAATATAGGATCGCCCCCAGTAAAGCCCATAGCAATCTTCGCCGCATGAACACGTTTATGTACATCTATCATGAATGCGTGGAAGTGCACACGTCGTTTATGCGTTATTGACGGAGGAAGAGTTTTGTAAAATAGATCCATTAGCATTGTCTTTCCCGTTCCAACATCGCCGTACAAGTAAAGTCCTTTTGGTGCACTTTCAGGCGGCGATGCGGGAATAGTGCTGAACATGCGAGAAAACTAAATAACGTTGAGTGGGATGTCAACAAGCAGATATTGCACTTACAAGGGAGCTAGACCTCGTTATATCTGGTATCCTTGGAGGTTTATAGTCAATAAGTTTATCATGCAGATCCTGAAGCTTCTGAATTATCCGTGTCTGATGATCGTCCCCCTGCAACGCGCCTGTCTCTAGGAGGTAACGGTACTCATCTAGTGGTGTTGCCCCTGTAACGAGATATGGACACAAGTGCTTAGGGGATTCGAATCGAATTACCTGTCTCGGAAGGGTCTGGCATACGATTAGTTATAGGTCCAGGGGTCCTGAGCATGGAATGATTATCATTGTGGGGGTTAGTGTTTGTATTGACGGTTAATGATGAGTAGGGTGTTGTTCCTCGTTGCTTTGGAAGTATAGCGGCTTGATCCGGGTTAGTTGTAGAGTGTCTAGCGCGAAGGTTTATTGCTGTACGTATCCGACGATATGGATAGGTCGGGAGGATAGTCCGTATAGGCTTCATTCCACCGTATACGAAGGTCGATGACCGCCCCTATACAGTAAGACTAGTAGTGCAATGCGACCTCTAGAAGGTTGCAATGACTTGAACGCTCTCCCAGAAAACGTTTAAAAGATATGGACCCTGACAGGAACCTGAAGAGTAGTAAGTTTCGACTTAAAGTTACTCCGGCACTCCGGTCGTTATCTTATCTTATCAGTCGCATCTGATCATGAACGACGATGAAGCGTACATTCTGCTCCTTCTTTCAGACAGCAACCTCCCCACTGGATCCTTTGTGGCCTCCTCAGGTCTTGAATCTTATATGAAACACGGATTTTCATGTGGCCCAGACTCGACCACCATCAACTTTATTCGCGACAGCCTCGCATCATATGCCCATAGCGCACTTCCGTTTGTCTCCGATTCACATCGTATCGTGAGTAGGCTGAATACACCGGATGGCGATGACAACGCAATGGTCATGGACGACCTCTCAGCTCTTGACAATTTGTATGATACCATGACTCTCAATCATGTGGCCAGACGCGCTTCCAAGTCACAAGGAGTAGCTCTTCTTTCCCTATACTCTAAAGGGTTCTCGCGTTCCCCCTCGTTGTCCATATTCTTGGGCGAGGACTTGGAAGGTCGCGAATCACGAATGAGCAATCTGTTCGAAGCACTCAAACTTCGGGTAAGGAGAGAGGAAGGTCATGGTCATCTTCCAATATGCTGGGGCGCATTGACGGCTGCCCTTGGATTGACATTAGGTATGCAAACTAGAACTAGATAGGTTTGAAAGCATTTTAAAACTGGGTTATAGAGAGGTCACAGTATCTCCATCTGTTCCTCCACGCACGGAGCCTTCTTTCGGCATCCGTCCGCCTGAATGACATTGGGCCATATGGTGCACAGCAAATCTTACTACATGTCGTTCGACCTTTGGTGGCAGGCGAAGGATTGACATGCAAACATCTACGCACAGGGCTTTTGGAAAAGTCAGAGGATGGTTTTGACGAAGCCTTAGATGGTCCTGCAAATACATGGCCTCTGGGCGACATCCTCACAGCACGACATGACTTGCAGCATTCCCGCATATTCAATAGCTGAACTGTCCATACCAGCCGATTCTAGATCACTTGGCATGGAACAAGAAAGCAAATATATACCATCAACGCATTAATCTTACTTATGATGCAGCTGTAAGGGTTAATCGGGAAGATACTTCTGCTTGTGACCGGACGAGGTTCGCGAGGTATGAGATCATTAGTGTATCCTGTACCCTGGAGTTTCAACATGCCGTATACGAGCTGAAGGAAGGGAAAACGTGCCTGTAGGCTTGCATTAAATCCGCCCTTCTCTAGATCATGCGTGCTCGCGCCAAGTGTGTCCATAAGATACCGACCAACTGCTGCACCACCCTTCTTCTCACCAACCAAAACCGCCCGAACATACTCGAGAACGCGATCGAGCATACCTACAACGGTTTCTATGGATTGTTCTAGTATCTCGAGGTCCGACACCGGTTGTGTGGAGGTGGAATTAGGTGAAGACAGCGTTTTGAGCAATAGATCAACTAAACGTAACGATGAGATGGAAGGTCGGGAAACAGACATGATCAACTTACTACCACTGCGCTCGGCATCGTGGAAGCGCAGTTCCACAGGAACGGGTACAAATACGCAATTCTCAGGTTTTGGGAACACGCCTACTGGTGAACTGAAAAGTAATACGTGTTATGGTCTGGTCGGGTGACGAATTCAATGTAAATACCTGACATATGCTTTTACACTCGCCTGTTCGCCTTCTTCTACCCCAGTGTTTACCGCAACGTGCACGGCATGATGCGGGGCTGTCTCTTGCGAGTAAAAATTTTGAATGAGTGCAGAGTACGTATTGAGATTTGATCCTGTTGAATACCTGTCACGGATGGTAGTATACTTTCAACACATAAATCAAATCAAACGGAAGCTTACCATCCTACAATGACCTCCTTCGGATTTACCTTGTGGTGTAATTCATACATTGTCCTATGGTACTCCATATCCACTGCGACCTGCTCGCTTGTCTCGCTGTGCAAAACAGCAAACGATGAGCGGACCTCTACTTCGGTTTCCGTGCGTATCCCTAGTAGTGTCCCAATGACCCGATCCTGAGCATCTGTGCGGCGAAGATAATGATCAAGAATGGAGAAGAGGGCGACTGGGTGAATTGTTATGTTCGATGGTGTACGCCTGCGTTGTTACGGGACAAGTCAGAGAGAAAATGCTCATGAGATCAACATCACGTACGTAGAGTTTTGAGAGGACGTTGTAGAGTTGCCCTGCACGTAGATCGCAGAGGATGATGGTCCCAAAGACATTTTTTGTTTGAAATGAGGCTGCACCACAAAGTTATAACCAAAAAAAGTTGTTCGGGAATTGCCGCACGCCCTCAACGCAATTCTATTAACTTTGACGTCGCCTTGACGAACAATAAGTCCTCAAAATGCCCTCTGAAGAAGTGAAGGTCAGATATTCTGCGTCCGTTCCATGCAATACGACTGATTTTTGCTGCCAGGAACGAATTGTAAAAGCAATTGAAGTCGGCCGCGTAAGTGACGTTTCAAAGTATCAACATAAAGACCACCCAATCTCATTTGTTTTCACGATGTAGACCATCATCCATTATGGCTGGATACCTCTAATCATCTATGTTGGGTTCACAAGGAGTAACCCCCAACCCTCACTGATCAAGTGCGTCGCCGTAAAATCATTTTTGAATTTTGACTTACAGCATTTCTCGCCAGGTTGATCAGTCCGCTGGCATGAGAAGCCATGTCACTCTGTACATATATATTAGACACTTCAAAATACATCTCGGACTCCAGCCGATTCCCACATAAACTTGTTCGATCAGTGAGTGCTGCAATTCGCGCCGGTGTATACGGTTTTTTTTCAGGCGAGTAAATTTCTTATTATAAAAAAGCAATGATTTCATACGTCGTGGCGGTACTATTACTGTACCCTGACTCGACCTGTTTTTATTCTAACCGCCATTTGTTGAGCTGGTTTAGGATGATGACGGTTGAAATGCGGATTTGACAAGGCCAGATATGAGCTTCCCCATTACACAAATCCTGCTATACCAAGATGACATTACTGACAGGATCATAACAGGCAACTAATTGATACGTATGCCGTTGAGAGAAATAGCAGCCAGCAACGTGAAGTCATAAGTATACTCTTCGTAAATCTGTGGCTGCTGTAATACGTTTGCAAATGGGACAGAGTTTCGTTGAGCCTAGGCAACGGAGCCAGCATTCTCGACAACAAGTATGCCAGCATCCGGTTGATACAGTAGGTTCGGTGTATGGATCGAGACAAATCCGACAAAGTATTGAGGTGGATGACGAAACTCGCATTGACTCCTAGAAGATTCGCAGCTGGTCAGACCTGGTGCGCGAGGTTCTGGCAGGTGCTTACCAGCTGTTTCACTTTATTCTCTAGAGCTTTGATTAAGAAAGACTTGTCGCCGCGCTTCTGTGCTCCTAAGATCGCAAAGTCCATCTTTTCTGCATCTGCTACCACCATCACTTCTTCCACCTTCGCTTTAACGCAGGCTATACCGTCATCTGATGTTCTTCGCACAACCTTTCCCTCTGCAACTAAAGCACGCAGCGTTTTCTGTGCCCGCTGTGTTTCATCTTCGTCGTCATCCTCAATGTCCACTTCAACCTCTTCTTCCACTGCTGGTTGTGGCGTGTCAACTGGCAGAATGTCTCCCTCTGTAAACTGTGCATCTCCAAACTGGTCATCTCCATCTACATCCACTTCGTCGTCCACGTCCTGTTCATTACGATTTCGTGTGTGAAATCCAGTTCCTATAGATGAGCTTTTCAAGACAGCCAAACAGGAGAGGTAGAGAGTATGGTACCTCTTACGTTCCCTACATGCCCTACAGCTCCCTCGTACCTCTCTTCCCATACTTCCTCCTCATTTGCTATATGAAGTTCTCCCTCTGGTAGCATCCGCTCATCTAATCGCAGACGCTGATCTGCCAGGCAGGCATCTATATGTGCATCTAATACATCCTGGTCGCCTCTGACGGTCACCAAACATATTGGACACACAATCTCTTCATCGTTGAGCGACCGACTCCGTCCATGAAGCCCCTCTTCGTGCTCCCTAGCCATGTCGCGCAGTTTAGCATGCCGGTGTTTACGACGCCGTTTGATGGTTTGAATAGCCTTTACAGCCTTCTCCAGAGTGTCGGTAGGATTGTGACTGCGTGGAGTCAAGGCACTCAGGGTTTTGCGAGCTCTTAGAGCTGAACGGCGGCTCCGCGAGCTTGGCCCTAGGCTGAATGATGTTTTATATTCGGCATACCGTAGGTTGAGAAAATTGAAACACACCAATCATCTGCGTCGTCCAGCAGTATGTCTGTCGATCCCACCTGCTTAATTATCTCTTCCAGTCGCTCGGATTCGAGTTCGGCATGGGTCGCCAGCAACCTCAGAGGAATCGGTTCCTCGCATATGGGACATTTTCTTGTTTCTGCCCGCTTGACTTTCACAACAAAGGTCAGAACTCATAAATTTCGGAGTACTTAGTAGTCCACGAACGTTTCTTCTCTTTTGACGGCTCAAGCGGCAAGGGTGACAAGGAAGACGAACTAGCACGCGCCTCCTCATAAGCTCGTTTCTTTCCTCTTTGAGCAGGGCATGTAAATTTGTCGGTCCGAACTCGAAGGATTTCCGTGAAACGTACTTGGGTGAACTTGCGACAGCCATTGAACGACAAAAGAGAAGCACAGCCTACTTTGATAATGACAATAATTTATTGGGAGCTCTTGCTAGGGCGTCCACGGATATTTTGAAGATGGATGGCTTGGAATGATTTTGGATGCATAACGTTTCACGTGACCAGTCGCGTCGCGTCCCATACTTAACAATGGAAACATATCACATAGCAAAGGGAAAATTGTCCCTGATCTTCCCGTCAATGACAATGTCTTGACCAGATGAATCATACGATTGCAGAACAGTTGTTTCCTTGTGGGATCGAGAATACAAAATCAAGAACCTCTTTCCATTCCACCTAAACTCCGTTCAAACATTTCGACTTTCGTGGTCGCTGGCGCCAGAAGGGAACGTCACAGCAACATTGTGGATTGCGGGTTGCAAGGTTTCCCAGGCCGATCATGGATCTCAGAATTTGTCAAGATCGGCTTGACACCTTGAGAAAAAAGTTGGACTCGTGGAATCATTTACTGGGATCGGTTGTAGATCTAGTGCAGTTCTTTAAGAGGTTGCCACACGCACTACGTACCAACTGTAACATATTCATCAGTAAATGCATGCCTGACCTTTGAACCGTTGTTGAACCGTAGGCTTTCGCAGGTCATTACTAACCGCTAATCTTCTAACACAATCTTCACACCCTCTGCCAGAGCTGCTTCGATAGCAAGGAGCTCTTGTTCACGAGCAAAGCCAATCAACGATCCTAAGATGTCGCGCTGACCTGATAATAAATTTGAGCATCAAGACCTATGATTTAGTGGCAAATTTACCTTCAACATAATCATGAAACATTAACGAGACTTCTGGACGTATGTCGACACACTGCGGTTTATTTGTGTTACTAGAGAGGCGATCGAGAAGAGCTTCAACCATTTCCATCAGAGCACCTGCAGCGTTGAGATTATCTTCGTAGTTCGGCGGCGAATCAGGATGTTCTTGAATGGAGCGAACAATCTCATTCCATATACCCTCCACTCCCTTTGCAGACCGACCGACCTCCCACTTCTTTCCATCTATACCACCTATTTTAAGGACAATCGTGTCGTCTGGATTTTGAGGTAATGAAAAACCATATCCCAATATCAACTCTGAATTTGGTTTTGCTCCATAATTGTTCAACAGCTCCTGACCTCTTTCCGTGGGTGTGTGAAGCACAAGAGAAATATTTGGGGTTTTTAAAGCCGTCTCGGTCTCATTTATGTCTGGATACGAGACGACCCATGACACGGGCTGACCACGGCCGTGGTTCAGCGAATCAATGCCAGGAAGAAGAATGGGTTTGGTTGAAGGCGAAGATTGCAACGAAGGCGTTCGCGATAGAATGGTGGAAGGAAACGCGCGCGAGGAAATATAGGTGGCTGCTGTGAGATATAATTCCCTATCACCATTTAGATTCGAGAACGACGAAAAGAAGTTGGGTGTGCACTGGAGCTCACCAAGAAAATTTGTGACCCCACTCAGAATTTGCTCCTGTAATTACACCATGACAATGGCGCCATTCAGTCTGCCATTCCCGTTCACGATCCAAAGCTGCACCATATAAGTTGGTTCCCTTGAACATTTCCAACTCCAGCGGGGTGAAATGCAGAGGCGTACGCAATGCATGGGGTGGAGGCAAGGTCTTCAAGTAGGTGCGATGGGCCAGATGGCTTGTTAAGCTAAGCGTAAGGCTTACGGTGTAGTGAGGAATAAAGACACCTTGAATCTTCGTTGATCCAGTGAAAGCACAAGTACGATGCAATCCATTGTCGTTCAGTCCAACCCTTTGTAGCCATAAGATCATCCGAGTCCAAGAAGTTGAGCAGGGCTTGTTGAGCTAAGCTCTCCGTGATAGCAAGGGCAAAAGGGCATGTTACGATCTTCGTGTTACTCACCAACTCGGTGTCTGCAATGACGGATAGCCCTGCTGGTCCTTCCATTCGTGCATAATCAGCACTCGTATTTAAAAAAGTTGAATTGTAAGATTACCTTCAACAAAACGGGCGTGTGGATGAAACGCGCCCCCGTTCTCTGCAATCCATGTTTTAAGCAAAGCTGCATCCACTGGTTCTGAAACTGACGATGACATTAGGTTCACATATTATGATGTAATCGTATGACATAATTATTTGCAAAAATAAAGTAGACTCGTTCTGGAGACTCGACATCGCGATTCTGTTCTTTAGTTGCCATTGCTTGCCCATAATCGGTCTAGTCCGAGCGTTTCTGACTTAATAATGTTTGATTGATGCTCGTCTAACAGCATAGTAAAATGCTGAGGTTGATATTACTGTCCTGTTCAGATACTTCTTCAAAAATGCGGGTGGACAAACGCAAGAACATAACCTTATACTAAACTTTGCAACCATTAGTTTCTCCTGGGGGGGCTTGATTGGAACCCCACTCACTGACAAGGTGCTCCTATGGTTGTTGTGCGACGACCAAGCGCGTTGTCTGAATACCTCACGTGGCTTGGTTCCCTTAGACACGATGCCATGCTCGAGAGACTAATTGTCGACATCTGCCTCGGAGTGGCAACATTCGTGGCAGATCGGCAATTGCCAGGAGTGGCAGAATCTGGCCGAACTCTGGGGCCACATTTTTTTGCGTCCAATGGACAGTGTTATTATGGTGTAATGGGTGCGAGAAAACTGAGTGAACAGAAACTTAGAAACTCGAGGAGAGCTAAAACTGGTGTCGGTTCGACGAAGAAAGCTCAAGTCGGGAAAGTCCAATCGGTAATATGTACCCGAGACGTCGGGAAAGGACCTGATTTTTTATTACATTGGGCTGTTTTCGAACACCTGATGCGAGAACACATTTGGTCACATGGTCAGCAACCATCAAATTGAGGAGGCAATGCATGTGGGCTGAGTATCCTGGATAGCCCACATGCCCCTCACATTGGGTACCAGGCTTTATATAGGTGAACTTGTCTTCACTCTATACTACGAGCCGGGCTTGCCAGGCTACCATCACAAAATACTTATGCCACTCAAATCTGGACAATGATACACCCACTAATGCAAAAGTCTACACAGCAGTGAATACATTAAAGCAAGAAAGCAACTACAACAGAGAAGAGAAGAGAAATCACGATGTCGACGTCAAGGAAGACCCCTCTGTATCCACGGCAGGATGCACCATGTAGTATACACGCACATTCTCACCCGCGATAGCCGCAGAGGATTCCTGACTTGCCTCATCTGTGGGCGGGAGAGACTCCTGCACATCTCCCTTAACTTCGATGAGATAGTTATCCTGCCGAGATGTCAGCCGTTATTCGATCTCATCTGAAGAACGTCCAGCTCACTTTGACTAATCGCCTCAACGTCTTTGTAAGGAGTTCCTTCTCATACTCCAGCTCCTCAACGTCCTGGATCTCTGATTCTTTCAGTTCCAAATACCAATCAATCAACTCGTCACGATCGATACCACGTCCTATCTCTCGTTCCGTGGCGGAGAGATGCAGGACAAGCAAGCTCTGCAAGGTCATATACTTATCATGCGTAATAACCATGCGCTTCTTTGGTGCTGCAGGAGGAGGCATACTGTCACCAGCCAAAGCGACGCTGCCTGCTCGGGATGACGACCCGCCTCGAGGTGCAGGAACTGCAGGCGCATGGATACGCACATTGACTGGCATAGAGCTCTCATTCATCTGATCTGCTGTATCCATCTCTGTGTCCATCGGTGTATCCTGGTCATCATCATCGTTCATGCCATTTGTTTGTGGAGGTCGTCTATCGCCATGCTCGCCCTCCAGTTCTTCCTCATCAAAGTCTATGTCGTCCTGCTCTACATGAATAATTGACTGTCGGAGTAAAGTGTATGCTTCGCGAACAAAGGCAGGGGTAATCTATGACGAAATCAACCTCAGATCTTGAGGAAGAAATAAATTTGACGTACCTCAGAGGTGCAGTTCGCTCGAGCAATAGCCTCGCTGAGCCGAATCATGCTCTCTAACTGACGCACCGTAATGCGGTAGGAATTTTTACCTGCACCTGAAGCATCGTCTTGTCTCAAAATGCGATATTTCTCCACCAGGACGTCCGCAGCTTCACGCGTGAGCTTCCATATACAGGTTGTCAAAACTTCTACACGGGTAAAGAAAGAAAATAACGTTACCTTCGGGTTGAATGTTCTTGCATACCGAATATATCTCTGCAGTGTTTCGGTGCTGAATTCGGGGCGAATTGCCTCATCCTGGAATCGATGCACATTCACAATATGCTTCGCGATATTTATATCGACTTTTGGGTCGCATTCATCAAGAACGACGAAGAATAGATCGAAACGACTCATGATTGGTGGGCTCATCTGAACATTAGCCCGGAGGGTCTTTTTCCGATCATACCTTCCGCCCACGGGATTGGCAGCTGCAAGAATGGATGTCCGGGCATTGAGAGTTGCGTGAATACCAGCCTTGGCAATGGATATTGTCTGCTGTTCCATGGCTTCGTGGATGGCGACTTGGTCAGAGATATCCATCTTGTCGAATTCATCGATGGCACAGATACCATTGTCAGCCAGCATGAGAGCCCCAGCTTCTATAGTAAAGTCACCCGTTTCCTCGTCTTTCACAACGGCGGCAGTAAGACCAGCTGCAGAGGAGGCTTTGCCCGATGTGTACACTGCACGAGGCAAGAACGAGCAAACATATCTGTGAGATGCTTGTTAACGATTTGCATACCGGAGCACAAGACATACTGACTTCAAAAATTGTGATTTCGACGTCGACGGATCTCCGACAATACAGATATTGATGTCACCACGTAGATGCATGCCTTCTGGCGTCTGTTTGTGCACTCCACCCATGAGCTGCAGCAGAAGCCCCTTCTTGACAATTTCATGACCGTACACAGTAGGAGCAATGCTCTCCACCAGTCGAGAGTAAATGTGGTCAGAATCGATCATGCTCTTCAGCTCATCGAATTCGGGCTCAGTAAGTGACTGGATGAATGTTTGTCCATTGTCTTCCGCCGATTCCTCTTCACCTCGGACATTTGTACCACCCTATAACCTTATCAACCATAGTTCGAACTGTGGCCAGGATCACTTACCCTTCCGTCAGCATCGTGAACCATACACGCTAAAAACGCCGTCTTGTATTGCAGATCTCGTACTCCCAGGCTTTTCAGACCAGTAACACCACTGCCACCAACTCCACCTGTGGAAGTATTGGCATTACCTTTATTTGCTTCCCGCTGTAATTCAGCCTTATTTCCGCCAGGAAGTCCGAGTTGGCTGACATCGGGCACGACAATGAACGTGCCAGTAAACACACACTTGTCTCCAGCTTTGGGGCGTTCAACTAGTTCGGAACGAAGGATGATGTCAAGCGAGCGAGGCATAGAGCCCGTTGGAATTTCGGAGGGGTTTTCTTGGATTCGCACTTTCTGCCAATCTGTAAATTTTGACGAGTCAATTTGCAGTTGCCACGCTGTACGGTTGCCGCATGTAGGATTAGGGCAAAGTGCGGGCTGGATACGTGAATGAACACAGAGAACAATGAAACAATTCCAAACGTACTTCAGTGTATCTAAACTGTTGTTCGATGTCGTTGACAAGTCCATTACAGACCTCGCAGATGAAGCTGCCGAATAGTAGTTCTGGTCGTACTTCACTGGTCCGCGTAACCGTTCCACTGATGCTCATGAGCGTTCCAATCTTTTCCGTCCTCAGATCGCGAATACCCGACACAAGCGGAAGATGATAAAAGGCGACGTTAAATTCGCGCGACTGAAGATTAGCAGAATCGGTAGTAGCAGCTGTGGGGTTGATTTTTAAGTAAACGGGTTCATATTCGGTGACGAGACTGAGCAGGGCACGGCGAAGATAAGGAAGAAATCGGTAGTATTGTTTTTGTATCGCGTCCGCAAGCACGTCGTCTTTTTGTAAGAGGTGCCCATAATCAACGTAGAGGGTGGTTAACTCGTATTCACGCATTGTGTGAATTTGCTCGATGTAGATTAGTTCTCCTTCTGCGGGTTCTGGGATGTCTCCATCTGAGGCAGGCGTCGCAGGCAGGGCGACATCTTCCGTAAATCTAAATCCAACTACAGAAGTGGATGCGCAGGAATGGATATGGAACATACGTTTTAAGGAACGTTTCAAAGCTTTCAGCTACGCTTTCCCCAACAGCGTCTTTAACGAGCGGAACATCACCATTCACCTGACCTATCTGCTTCCTCCGTTTTCTCGCGCCACTGCCGCCTTGCTCCTCCTGTTCATCAGGCTCATCGTCACCAAGCGCCAGAGCATCAACAGTTGGCCGTCGTGGAGATCGAGTGTCATTGGACAGCGATGGATCTGGAGCACTGCTCGGGGGCAAAGAGAAAGGTATCGCAGGCGGAGACGATATTCCGTCGAAATCCATGGCTAAAGTGGGGTAAGGACTGGTAAGGACGCGACAAGGAAGCTAGAAGATTAAGTGGCAGAAAGTCACTGTCACACCTTAGGGCAGGCACTCTCGTGTGTGTGACTCTGACATCGTGATTTCACGTGGTAAAGCTACTTTTGTCGCGGCCATGAGAGATCTCGACCCCCTGCATCCGGCGTATGTCGCAGAGGTTTTGTCTCGCCCGCCATTCGTAAAAATATCTGGGGTGACCAATGTCCGAGACCTTGGTTCATACCCTTCAATAACCCATCCTGGCAAGATGGTCAAATCTCGGCTACTCTTTCGTTCGGCGGAGGTATCAAGCATAACGGAAGAGGGTATGCCACTCTTAAAAGACATCGATCTTCATCGTATAATCTCATTTTAATCCCAGGAAAGGCCCAATTGAAGGCCCTAGGCATCGCCAAAATCTTTGATCTTCGATCGGATACTGAGATTCAGAAATACAAGTCTCCACTGCCAAATATCGACGGAGTAGAGGTCCTTCACACACCAGTATTCAGGACAGAGGATTACAGCCCAGAGGCGATGGCCAAGTACGTACGTGAAACACTTCAGGAGGATTGTCCGTACATCGACTCATTCACGTCCAGGCGATTCCAACTGTATGCCAGTGGAAAGACAGAAGTGATTGTTCTAGTTTGTGCATATCACAACAATTGAGCATAGTTGCAGGCCTTCATGGAGCTCTATTCGCAAATCTTGGACCACGGTGGCTCGTCATTCGGCACCATTCTACGGCATGTAAGAGACTATCCAACAAAAGGATGTCTAGTACATTGCACAGCAGGGAAAGATAGAACGGGTATCATATCAGCCATCTTGCTCAAGGTATGCTCTCTTTTATATCAGTTTATTGTATATCACACCTATTGTCAGCTTGCTGGCGTAGACGATGAATCCATTGCAGATGACTACGCTCTGAGTCGGATCGGTCGTGAACCCGTACGAGAAATGGTAATGAAACGTTTGGCAATGGAACCAATTTTCGCATCAAACAATGAAGCTGCGCTTAACATGTTTACCTGCAGGTATGCACGACGAACTTCACCTCTTTCTGATTCTCAAAACTACTGAGCAGACGTGAGACCATGATGGCCTTTCTGCCATCAATGCAAGAGAAATATGGTGGTGTAGAGGCATATTGTAAACAGCACCTTGGGCTTTCGGATGAAGATATTGATAGAATCCGGAGCAACATCCTAATTTCTACCCACTCGCACCTATGAATATTGGGTAATATGGAATGTATATCACAAACGGTGTATCTTAGAACATTATTTCATGTGGGGAGAGACTAGACCTGTCGTACACCATATAGTTGGGGGTAGGTAAGTTATATGTGTTAGCTCGGGTATAAGGAGAGAACTATTACATTTTCAAACCGACAATCAAAAGAAAAACAGAACTTATTTCCTGGTGAGACTAATCATCCGCTTTTGTTTCGGCTGCTGTGCAACTAATGGAGTAGGAGTAGCCCCGTTCTGTACTTGAGCCCCAATTCTTGCCTTAGGATTCAGAGGTGACAGTGCCCCAGGCCTACCAGGCGTCGGGACGGTGATTGGATTGAGCGGTAGCTCTCCGGTCACCCTTCTCCGTAGTGGAGCCCGTCCCATAGTAAGAGGACGTCCAATCCTGTCCGTTCCAGCACCGCTCCCTCCTGATGGATCACCAACCCTCTCCGTGTCGATAGACTCCGACTGCGGTGAGGTGTCAGCGCCTAATGCCTGTCGTCGCGCCTTTTCGTGCTTGGCTTGCACTGACCGGAAGTGCGATAAGAGTTCTTGCCACTTGATTTCGTCGCGTCCGATTTTAGATCTTGTAGTCAACTGCCCGACTGTTCTATTTTCGTGTCCTTCAGTAACAGTTTGAAATTTTGAACAGAACAATAATTACGATTTTGGAGCAATGTGTAGGAAACCGGCGGAGTTTACGGCGTTCAGTCGATTTCGCAATGACACGAATGCTGAGCTCTGAGGCAAAAGCATCAGCAACCCATATAGACATTTGAAGAGGTGTG
Source organism: Tricholoma matsutake (assembly GCA_026075535.2). Taxonomy (NCBI): domain Eukaryota; kingdom Fungi; phylum Basidiomycota; class Agaricomycetes; order Agaricales; family Tricholomataceae; genus Tricholoma; species Tricholoma matsutake. Next base: position 4,331,984 of record AP026543.1, on the reverse strand, counting down.
GGTATCTCTCTGGTTCTAGCAATTGCAAACGGATATCTACAAGCAATGATAATATCGCAAGAGACGACTGAGGGAGGCGAAACATACAAGTGAAGACTGGTGACTCGATCAACTGCACGAGTTTATCAATCTGAACGAGCATTTGCACTGTAACTTCCAGATCTGCACTTTACTTTTCATGAGCAACTTTGTAACCTTATTGGGCTAAACCAGACGGACAAGATGTATAGGAGATTGGAAGCATGTTCATAAGCTTGAGCAAGGAGGCACAGTGAAAAGACGGCAACAGCATTGTGGCACCACGACCGGTACAGTGTCGTAAATAGAGCTTGACCATCTTGCTGTAGGATGGTTGAGAAAGAACACCGTGTTACACCAGCAGACTTACTCTTGTTTCAAGGCTCTTCAGTCGCTTGCGGAAATCTGCGAGCTCTGGAGAGGTGATGAGGATGATGTTCAATTTCTGTACAATAACACTGGCAAATTCAAGATCCTGAAGGACGTAGAAAATGAGGCCTCGCATATCTGGTTGGAAAACAGGTTACGAACATCTTCTTTCTCCAAGATTTCAGCGAATGTCCGGTAGATCTTCTCAGTATTAAGATTGAGGCAAAGCTGACGTATGATCAAACTTCCCCGTGTCTCTAGCAGTCGGCGGTCAGTGCTAAAGAGCTCCAGCAGATTCATCATGAAAGCTTTGAAGTAGTTTTCTTCTGAGCTGGAAGATATCTGCGCGAGAAGCTGGAGATCATGCTTGATCACCTATTTACAGTTAGTAAGATAAGCTGAAGACCGTCAAGAATCTCCTCATACTTCTTCCGAACTATCTGATAGTGTTTTAAGTAACGCCGGGAAAGTCCCATCATCCATTGCAAGGATCTATCTGAAGGTGAGCTCACAGTGGACTCAGATGCGTCGCCGTACCTTCTTCGGGGCCTTTTGATGCAGCATGATAAGCCATTTCAAGGCAACAACGCGTGTCTCCTCGAATTCGCTCAGAAACTGGATCGTAAGCTCGTTCACAGTCGCTTGATAGTCAAACAGGTCGGTCTCTTCGGGCGGCTTAGGGATGTTGCCAGTCTGGCTTGTCAGAGATGCAGGAGATTGTGGTCGACTGGGCCCAGAAGTCGACACTGGCGGTGGGGGCATCTCGATACTCGGTACTGCGCGGGGAATCATTGGCACATCCGTTGTACTACCTCGTGCCCTTTGCAGCGAGACTGGAGAAGATTCCAGCACTAATTCTGCAGATGGGACGTCCCTGGATGAATCTTTGCTAACCGTAGACCGCCTGGTGACAGGTGCGGTTGGTGTGGGTGACCTAAGCACTTGAGAGGATGTTTGTTTGTTGACACTGGGACGTAATGATGCGTCTACCGGGGAAGGGAGATTCTGAATCACACTGAGAAGGAGCTTGTTCGTGCGAATGGCGGCAGACTGTATCATTGGAACGTGATGCGCAAGATTCGGAAGAATTGCAGGGATCAGCCGCGGTGTGAATGGTACCAATACCTCATGAGCGAAGCTCAGGAATTCTGCGAGCCATCTTAAGGCGGTCGATTGCTGAATCTCTTCATCTGCTAAGAGGCTCAGATGTAATCAAGAGACGGACTAAAATATCACAAACGTTCGCCGTCAAGTTGCTCGATGAGTATTTCGATGATGGCAGCATAATCTATCTTCACACCCTGACCAGGAATCCAAACTGTTATGATATCAGCTAGGTGTCCTGGAGCTGTTCGCGATCTTACCGCCAGTGCCTCGCTCATCGCCATTCGACACAAGGTCATCCTTGATCGCGGACTCATTGTCATGATGTGGATAGTCGTCATTCTCGTCAATAAACACAGCCCGCTCCGAAGTATCCAAAGTAAGATCAGGCAATCTTTCTTGCATAGTATCAATACTGACAGGCTCAACGAGCGTCTTGGTTTTGATTTGCTCTCCAAGCTGGTGATGCACAACGCTGACACCACGGATCTCTCGAAGAAATTCGTCAAGAATGTTTTCGGCAGCAACACGGACGTCTTCCGTTGGATCGGAAAGATACTTCCTATGGAGCATGGTAAGTGAATTAAAGTTTTCAAGTATAGCATATACTGACAAAAGGCCGTCAAGAAACTCTGGGAGGTATGATATTAACTCTAGCTCAGGAACCGAGTCAAGAACGGCAATCCAAGAGACGAGGTAGCTCCGAGTGAAAGGGCTAACAACATAGATACGCTCTCGAAGAAGAGGGATAAAGTGCGCCAGCGAGAATGCTTTCTTGGCTTCGGGAAAGTCCCCACCACATGAACCATCGGGGTAAGGGACCAAGACGCCACGATTCTCTTCTCGTTCATCCCGAACTTTCTCAGTTTCCGGGTAAAGTGGGATATAGACCGATGCAGATTCGGCAACGATATCTTTGAGGAGACGATCCAGGAGTTCAGCTCCATTCTGGACAGATATTACTGAATCTGCTGCTAGCTGGGTCGGAATCAGTAGGAGCAGAGGAAAACAAAAAATGATACAACTCGCCTTACTCAAGGCATCAAAGATGTCATTGAAATAAACAAGAATTTCGCCCTTTGACACCTTGGCAATGTTATACAGACATTCAGCAGAGAAGTACCGAATTCTGTTTTCAGGGTCCACGAAACAATCAAGCAAGGGTCCCACGAACTTCTCCATATACGGTGCAACATCCACGCCTAAAGCAATAGCAGTTCCAGCTAGACCGATGAGCCCTCCATTCCGAATATGCAGAGGGTTGGTAGTGTTGCTGAACATGTCAATCAGTTGGTCGATGATTTGACTTATTCGCCGTTGGTCTCCTTGCTGTTGACATTCTCGAATCTGCCTGAAACGAAAGTCAGCTACTCGGACATGTGTTGTGTGTTACTGGACGCGATTCACTTCTCAAGGTCAAGCGCCGCAGCTTTGCGTTTCTCGTAGATTTTGTCAATCAACTGTTTTGAGATGGCAGAGTCTGTGGAACATTCAGGGAATAGATTGAAACGATTTAGAGAAGAGACACACCCATAGTGCAACCGGAAGATTCAGAGTCATAAGTTGTCAACAAAGGGCATGCCAATGCGTTGTGGCTGTGCAATTGTGAGATGGCCGCCGCCAAGTTCTTCTCCAGCTCCCTTCTTCTCCTCACTCCGTTCACTCCTTCGCTATTCACCAATGACTCGTGTTTGAACCCTGTTTTCTTCGGAAACTTTCAAGATAGTGGAAAGACGCTCAGTGTCTTTCGTCCTGACGCTTCTTGTCTTACTGAGTGGACGTCTGAGACTCTTGCCTCGTCTGCCTCATTCGCTGAAGCGTCAAGCGAGATTCAGCAGCTGGTGTGGATAGCAGAGCAATCAATCGACGATTCCCTGAAATCCCATACACGATCATTCAGAGACGAATTCGACACTTTCCTGAATACGTTATCAAATCATTCGTTGTATAGTACTCTGACTCCGGCCCAAAAAGTCATAACACACCCTGAACAACAGCCCAGATATGGATATGAGCTGCTCTACCGTACCCCATCGGCAGTCCTGTTGTCTGTTAGTCGCGAGAAGGCAAATATCATCGACACGTTCCTTCCTCGATTCTGGAAGTCGACCTTGCTCCCGACTTCACCCGTATCTTACATTGCTGTACCCCCTTCAGCAACAAAGATTGTCGAGGAAGTTCTGTCTAATCTTCGATTTGATCCCGTTGTAGCTTCAATCGTGAATGATCTGTCCATCATGCAGATGAAGAAGGACATCCGTTTCCTCACAGGTGAAGATGAGGAGTCCGGAATTAATTCCAGGCACTCATTTTCTCCCGGTGCTTTGGTTGCTGCATCGTGGTTGAAAGCTCGCTTTGAGGAGACAGGCGCCACATGCAAGTTACAATCCTTCTTGTCGGGTTTTGCACCTAATGTCATTTGGTGCGCGAGTTCCACTTCTCATTGATGATCATAGCTCAATTTTCTGGAGAGATAGTCGATACCCTACCCTCATCAACACAACTGCTACCGTGTTACTAAGTGGTCATTACGATAGTCGCGGCTCGTTCGGCATGACACGGGCACCAGGCGGTAATGATGACGGTTCTGGAACCGTTTCGGTGTTATCCATTGCACGTGCCATCTCGAAGAAAGGTATACGATTCCATAGCAATGTCGAGCTTGTCGCCTTTGCTGGAGAGGAACAAGGGTTGCTCGGTTCTAGAGCATACGCTGGTAAGAATTGATACAGTCTCATAATCAGACATCAGCCCATGTTAGTTTTAGCGGAGCTGAGGTCCGTTGATGCTAATGTGACACTTATGATCCAAGCCGACATGCTTGCCTATCATAAACCCGGCGAACCGCTGCAGCTCGGTATTCCAGACGCGTTTGTCATCATATCCATCTTTCAGAATTGTAGCCTAATTTAGGCTCTCCATTATAGGATCGGCTCCCCTGCGGTTATCAACCTGGTTTCGAATGTCTCTGCCATCTACAGTCCAGAATTACATGTTGGCTCCACTTCTGTTCGTTAACTGGTCAATAGGTTGCACTTCACAATTCTCATCATAATTAACAGGCGTGTTGCAGCGATCACCAAGTGTGTGATACGGAATATTTTATTTTAATCCTGAATTCTGAGTACTTGTTAGCCATTCCATGAACAAGGCTTCCCTGCTGCACAACTCTTTGAGCGTGCAGGACCCAGTATGTCTCATCTTATTTCTATCTTTGTACATCCCTTATATCCACTACCAGTCGCGGACCCGATGTACCACAACAGTGGTGTGTTAATGACCTTGACTTTTTGGCTTGTTTCGACTGATCAGCTATACAGGCGATGTGAGCCAACGAGTTGGCTTTGATTTTGAACAACTCAAGTCTATTACTAAAGTCCAGGTTTGTCTTCCCATCCATCCGTGTTGTATCAACTGTTCCTCAATATTTCTAACAGTTGGCGACCCTCCTTCATACTGCCGGGTATGAGCTAGTCGGCAAGTAATTAAACTTACAGAAGATATGTATTCAATGGAAGCGGGATATTATACGACATATCATATGATACCAGCTGCATTGTCAAATCCAGTTGAGAGTACATGGAAAATACTTTAATTCCTTTGGAATCTCATTTGGCCTTGGATGGCTGGAGTCAAAATATTCGGTTTGGTTGGAAGTTCCAGGAAGCCCTGTTCTGGCGTATTAGACGCCATCACTCTGGAAAATGTATGTGAATCCGCTCCGTACATAACGATCATTTTCTAAGTGATTCTATGAAGCCGAAGACCAATTCTACAGACGTTTGAGACCTTGATAAAAGAGTCGCCTCAACCTAGTGAACAATGTACCAAGTATGCTTGGAAGAATGGATCCAGAAATCATACAACCTCGGGCGGACACTGCTTGGATGACAAACAATGCGTATATTTGTGGACCTCCATAACAACGAATGACCTCAGAGCAATGATTCGAGTGAAGAACTCCGAGGCTAAACAACAGGTGCTTCAAGTTGTACCGAACTTGACGCGACAGTACACATGTTTATCTATCCCAGTTAATTGTAGATTTTAAAACAGAAGGTCGTGTTCACAAATTCATGGTTGTAACTTTCCATCTATAAAACCATTACATGCCTTGCATCGATGATGCCAACGACTCACTACTGACATTATAAGCAGTTGAGTGTACGTCATGATCACATTCTCGTGGATTATCGCTAGCCTCGGAATCCAGCTGCATATCGGATGGAGTTTAATAAAATGTTTTTGTAATCTCCACCGGCCTCCCACATAGCAAAGCCTCTGAGTCCAGTTGATTTGATGAACCTGCCTTTGGCAGCAAACGACTAGAATCAACTAGTCGACAACCAGTTTGCAGGGAAAGGGAAATGGCAGTTCACGTACTTGCGCATTGTCGAAGGACACCATGACTTCTGTGGTTTGATTGTAGACGAAGGGCTGCAGTAACATCGCATAAGCTGTCGATCATTGGTGGACTCCTGTCCGCTACTTACAGTCTGGCTGCAGTTGTCGAATGCGTAAGCAATTCCTTTCTTTGGTGTCCCATGAATGTTGAGATAACCTTGCTCGATCAATCCCCAGAAATCAATATTCCCGCCAGGAGATTGCACAGCTCCACAAACATCGCTGCCTGCGCCATTATCCCATGAATCGCCGGATGGTCGGTCGGTTGCATTGAACTTGGGGTAGGAAGCGAGGATGGTTGTGGATCCAGCCTCGAACGCATCGTTTTTCCGAACCCTGAAAGAATGCCCGTAACTAGCGACTCCTAAAACAATTTGATTGATAGGAATTCCCGCCTTGTGCCACAGCTTGACGGCGGAGACGGCGGATCCCACTCGGTTATTAGCAACTGCACATGTGTCGTTAAGTGGTGCATTGGGGCCGACGGTCGGACTCCAAGGGCCCCAGATGTCATAGTTCATGATCGCAATGAAGTTAAGGACTTGACTGAATCCAGCCACGTTTACAGATGGGTTACCATTTTGATCGGCGAATGGAACTGTCGCAGTCGCAGCGGTCAAAATGAGCTGCTTCCCTTTTGGATCCTTGCGAAGTTCCTGCAAGAAGGACAAGAAGTTGGTGCTATCCTGCGGATTAACCGTGTTGCATCCAATTCCTTGGCTACCTGGATACTCCCAACTAAAACGGAATCTCGCATCGACAAAATCTCCAAATTGGACAGTAACATACTCGAAGTCTAGGCCATCCAGCCGATATTTTGTCGCAAAATTCGTAACGGTTTTCACGAATGCCGTTCGGTTGTGAGCAGTTGCGACATTCGACGAAAAGAATCGGGATCCGGTCCATCCACCAATGGAGACGAGTGCCTTGACTCCCTGAAAGCTTTTAAATATCTGTCTAAGGAACAGAGCAGTCCACCCACGTTTTTTCGCGCTTGAGCGACAAATAGGGGCAGTAAGTTTGGGTTTGACGCGGTCAAGTCAAGACTACCGATGTCAGGCGTAGTTTCTCTAACGGTAAAATTCAAGCTCGTGACATGGAGTGAATACAACCATTACTGACGCAAAGGCATATGTCAGATGAGTATACTTCGACCAACTGACTTTGGACAAGGGGAAACCCGCGGTGGAGTGCCACCCAGCGTACCAAGCGGTGGCCACTGAATTTAAGGCGATGTTAGTATTCTCCTCTGGAACGCAGAAAGCGGCGGAAGCAAAGATAAGTATTGCCACAACAGAGGAAAGCATTTCGAAACAAGTTGGAGAGAGAGATGCCCCACATGCATGTTTACTATGATTCAGAAATGCGCTTTATAGAAACAAGCATAACTTGCATAAGGCACGTGGTGCCGACTTGGAGGATCATCTGTTCTTAGTTTACGCCACAGTATCCGCGATGCTTCTTTGCGGGTGTAACCTTCTTAACTAATTCTGTAGCGCGCTGGCGCGGCAAAGCCCGCTACTCGCCTCCAGCTCTGTCAACGTTAAGCGCCCTCTCCCTCCGCCTCTCCTTTCCTTCTTCTTCCGTCGTCCTCTCAAACTCCACCTACCCATTAAATTTTCGCGGATGCGACTTGTAGTCGTCTGCCTATAATTGACTTTGTATCTAGTGGAGGGACTGGTGGGAATACAAAAAATATCATGGAGTAATGACACTAGGAGAGAGTGAGAAGCAGAGAGGTCCTGAAACAGGAGATGTCTCTGCACCTCAGACTCTTCGCTAGGGGGTTAGAGCACATGACGTGGCTCTAATGCTAAGACACATGAATTGTCGCTGTATGCGGTGTGAGGACGTGCACACGGTGCTAGAGATGGTGTGCGATGCATGCAGTGCTAGAGGTAATGGGTGCAAGCGTCGCCGCAATCAGACCTCTAACCATTGGACTTGGGTAAACACGCTTCAAACTCGACCAATGGATGAGGGCATGATGCTATTTCCCATGAGCGAGGGTGACAAGTACAGGCACAGCACCTTTGATGACCCAAATGGTCAGTCAGAAGGGCCTAAAAAACATTCATATTCTCGAGGTAGACCTAAGGCCTATGAAAGAAGAAAAAGAAGGGGGAGAGAAGAGTAGGTAGAGGGGGTGTAGGGAGATGAGGGTACCAATGTGAGGAGCGAGGATATGAAAGAAGTGTTGAGATTGCACCGCATCAGCAAATCCTGGGCTAGGCAATAGCACGGGTACTCCCGCGGGTACCCAGAGCTCTACCCGTACCCGTACCCGCACGGGTAGAAACCCGTCGACCCGCGGGTTGATATGCGGCGGGTGTCGATTCCCGCACGGGTTTCGTAGCACCCCCAGGCCAAGTATATAAATTATATAAATTAATTGTATCTAAACTAAGTATTCTAAGTGTACTAAAATCCACCCCACCTCGCGTTTGCGAGCGAGAGGGGGGTGGTGGTCATGACTTCATGCTAGTAACATTAGTTAGTAGGAATATAAAAAAAAGACAAGAAAAATAATAAACTTACGGCCCAGTGGCGGGGGCGGGTGCTGGGTTGGTGCCGTCGTTCCCTCCTCCTCCTCCTCGTCCCCTCGTCCCCCTCCTTGTTGTCCTGCATCATCGTCGTCTGGTCGTGGTCCTGGTCGTGGTCATCGTGGTCGTGGTCGTCGTGGTCCTAGTCGTCGTGGTCCTAGTCGTCGTGGTCCTAGTCGTCGTTGCCCTCCGTCCCCCCTGGTTCGTCATTAAGCACCCGCGATCCATCCTACGAGCAGGGGCTCGCAGCGGTGTGGAGGGTGCTGGGTCGGCTTCGTCGTCCTGTTGTTGCTGTTTTGTCGTCGTCGGTAGTTCTGAACTAGTCGGTAGCTAAAAATGATCGTTAGCAACAAATAAATGAAATGAGGAGGAAAAAGACTTACCAAGCCCAAGAGACGTCGACGACGTCTCTTGGGCCTTTTTTGCTTTCGTTGTTGTTGTCGTGTTGTCCTGTCCTCGTCCTCGTCGTCCGTGGGCCAGCCACCCCACGAGCAGGGGCTCGTGGCAGTGGCAGGGTGGGGTTTGTCGTCGTCATCAGAATCCAGATCTAGTAACATTTGTTAGTAACATTAGTTAGTAACAATAAAATGAAAAGAGAAAGAAAAAAGACTTGCATACAGCCCAAGAAACGTCGTCCACGTTTCTTAGGCCCTTGCTTTGGTCTGCTGGGTGGGGGCCCTGCTCGTTTGGTCGTCCTGGTCGTCCTTGTTGCGGCCTGGGATGGTCGAGTCGTTGTCACAAATGATTATAAATAAATGTAAATAACGCGTCAAGAATCAACGAAGACGCGATTACCGTGTGCACACAAGGCCAAATTGTCCGTGCACATCCCGGGGGTATATAAACCCTCCCATTTCTACTGGTTGAGCTGGGCTCGCCCCACTTTCATTTTTAATATGTAGTTAATAATTTTAAATAGACTTAGATGTTATATTTCAAGCCGTTACCTCCTTTTTGGTGACGGGTAGGGCATGGGTTGCGGGTTGGTATTCCACGACCCGTACCCGTACAGGACCCCGGATTATGCCTACCAAGCCTAAATCCCAATAAGTCGCAATTTCAGCTTTTCTGTCCGGACACTTTTGTTTGATTCCTGTCTGGATTGCACCTCCTACCTGTACCCATGCTATTGCCTATCCTAGGCCAACTACATGGGGCTATCATGTGCTATAGTAGTACTATGTAGGTCCCATAGCAATCCATAGAGGCCATAGAGGCCATAGCGACCTATATGTTCTCTGTAGTGCTACATAGTGCTACATATCCAGCTTGTAGTCTGCTGTAGTATACTATAGTCTATAGCAGCATCCTATACCCTGGTGGGGTATATAGTAGTCAACAACATCCTATAGTAGTCAGTGGCAGACTTTGGTAGCCTGAGGCAGTCGGCAGTAGTCTCACTACTGCTGCCACAGGATACATACTGACACATTTAACATTCACATCGAAGGGCAAAACAATTATATTATGGGTCCATTATGTTAGGCATAGGTAGGGGTAGAGTCATATATGTAAGCAAGACAAACAGCTATCTAATCCAGGAAGGCCTTGAAGCCCTGTGAGCTGGCGCTGTGCCTCTTTGCATTCAATCTAACAAAAATGTCAGTAAAGTTATGTAAAAGCATGCTTCACCTACTGTCCATCCTGGCCAATCTTCTTGAGCAGTTTCCAAAGTTTTGGGTCATGGTAAGCATGCTTCATGGTCATCTGAATGATGTCCACAAATTCCTGGTGCACGGCATTGTACTCTTGACCCTTGAAGGAAAGTTTGACGTGTGAACCTGTGTGAAATTCATGGAGGCAGTGCACCAGCTGCACGTCATGTCAAATTTGTATTGAACAAAGAACAACAAACTATGCACACATGTAAGGGCCATTGCGAGACAAGATTCTGGGAGGCCCCCACTTTTGAGACCAGGGAGACAGTCATACTTTCCACTGTAATAAAACCTCTTGCATAGTTTGATAAGGGCAGGATGCGAAAAATTGTTAGTATGGCCCTAGTGTACAATCAGGAGTGATACAAAAGGAATGCCATGGAAAGGAGTTTACCTGTTCGTCGGGCTTTAATCCAACATGAAAACGGGAGTCTTTGAGAAGCTTCTTGACATTATTTGCAACAACTTCCTCCAACTGATCAGAATTGTGGTTGAAATCAAGCTGCAGATAAAGATCATCTTTATAAAAAATTTGAACAATGTCCTGCCCGGCGTCTTCATGTGCCCACGAGTTGTAGCCCCTTCCTTGAAGACCTGAAGATGTGTTAAAGAATCCCAATTACTAGATCAAAATGTTGTCAGGACTTACAAGTGTAGTCATACCAACTTTGTTGGCCTCGTAAATAACTGTGACAATGTTAGCTAGGGTGGAACACAGAGGGGGGGCAACCAATGTGTGTCTATCTCAGCATCCTCATTTTCAGCCATGTATTTGTTGATGGCTTCAAGGATACACTCTTGGGTGATCTTGAGGTACTTGTCACTGCGCTCCAGGAAGGGGACGTCAGTGTGGATAACATATCTAAATAAGGCTTTAGCTGAATTAAGAATATGGACCTAGTGACCCTCGTGAAAGCCAAGTTGTGATGGTATAGGGTCCTTGTGGGACCTTGGATTGCAGGACACACAGATCTTAGGAGATGCATCGGAGTTGCTTTCATTGTCAGAACCCAACCCATCAGAACCCTCATTAGGACAGCTGGAAGTATTGGCATGGGACAACACATTGGTTTGGTGGGGTTCAGTATGGCAAGGTGCATTTGCATTGCCGGGAGTGCCAGAGAAACACGGTGTATTCTCCTTACCGCGAGGCAAGGAGGAAGGGCGGGATACATCTGCAGTCATGCGGGGTGCTCCCACATGATGTTGAGAGGGGTTGGCTGCATAGCTAGGCAATCTTTTAGTATGAATGAGATGAAACAAGAGAAAGGATGGTATCCTACAAGGATGCTCCCTGGCTATGAATGGCATGAGGTTTTGGAGGCTTTATGGGTTTATTTTTCTGTCGATGCATGTCCAGGATTGCATGAGAATTGTCGTTGACCTCTTTGTCTGTAATTATATTAGTATAGATATGATTAGAATCAGAGCTTTGACTCACAAAGGTTAACATTTTCTTTCCTGTGCAATTTATGAAGCATGTCCTTTTTCTCCTCAAGAAAGTGCAAGGCCCTCCTATCATCTTCATCTGGCGACATTTCGTCAATGGGAGGTTCTAAACAAAATCAATGAGATGTGAAAATTAAATAAATCAACTATACCAATGGGACTAAAATTGCGGTTTGGGCGATTAATGTTTCTATTGGTTACATTGCGTACAGCACCCAAATCCTTGCCAGTTTCTTCATCTGCATTGCAGAAGCTAAGCGGAATAAAATTGGGTTGAGTGTTCAGAACATACCTGAAGTAAAAGCTGATTTATTGCACTGATACAACCTCCTGGGTTGGGGAATTTCCTCCTCCTCCCCCTCCCCCTCGTTGTCGTTGTCATCGTTGTTGTTGACATTAGATCCTAGGATAAGTTAGAACAAGTGTGTTACAACATCATTGAGAGCATGGCCAAACCATAAGGAATATTGTATCGCGTTTGCTGGGACTCAACCACAGGTTCTACAACGAGTGTTAGTGTGGGAAGCGAATGCGGCGAAGGCCTACCATGAGGGCCTTCATTGCCATTCGCACTGGTGACATTGCCAAAATCATCTACAATGCCAGAATCATCTGGGGATATATATTAGTATGGCATGAAGAAATATGGGGAAACTGCATGTACCCAAAGAGCCCTTATCAACATTATTGTTGGGATCCACACTGAACTCTTCTAGGTCCACGTCCATGTCAGTGGCTTGGTGGGAATTATCCTCAGAGTTGGGGACAGTTTCTGATGATTCTGCGGATGCATTGGTGGCCTTGCGGTTTGACATCATGACCCCAGTCATGGATCTTGAAGTCGCAAAGTTAGGCTTGAAACCAAAGGTGGAACCAGGTTTTGTGGTGTAGTGATCCCCACCAGCCCCGGGGGGATCAAGTTTGTATCTATTATATTCTGAGGCAGCTGGTTTCTATAAAACCAGTTATTTCCTAATTTGTACCTTAGTTTACACCAGATCACTCACTCAACCCAATTCATACATTATTTGTGTCATTTCCCAGTGTGATCTAACTTAAACTACCCCCGACTCACTATACACGGGAACCAAGGAAGGTTTTGGGATGGTAAGAGTCAGTGGGCATTCGTCTTCAACATGTAAGGAAGATTTAACCTTACAAAGCATCAGAACATGTATCAGCAATCAGCTTACTTACATAGGTAACTTACCCCACGTTGTTTCTGGATGGGGGTGCCATGTTGTTCTCAGGCATCTGGGGGGGAATCCCCTTGGTCTTGTGTTGCTTTTTAGCGTCTGGACAAAGGTCAGGTCGAATTTGGTCTGAAATGACTGCAAGCTGTGCGATGACTCCTCCTTGACCACGGGTCAAACACTTCAGTCTTGAATTATCTGAAATACATATCTCAGATGACAAAGAGTAATAGCTGGGGAACACTTACCTAGTTTGGTATCCATTAGTCATGGGAAGTTGGGAACAGGATGATGAGATGTCAAGGCGACACGTTATGGAAAAGACTTACCAGCTTTAGTGACTTTGAGGGATTTTTTAATGGGAGATTCAAATTCGTCATCATCATCCAGGGCTCTTGTCCTCCTCGCCATGATGGTTGTTGAGGAAGAATAAGAAAAAAGCTGACGTGGCAATTGTTTACAACAATATTTGTCTTACAAACTGATGTAACTAGCACACTATTATATGACTTCTGTCACGAACAACTCTTCGATGCGAAAGTAAATCTTCCACTTCATATCCAGGAAGTAGATTTTCTGAGCGGTATTGGTATTTAGAGGCTACAAATCATTAAGACTTAGAGTAAGACATACATTCATGCTGAGACCTAATGTGCAGGGCCTCCCCAAAGCCACTTTGCCTGATAAGATGTCGAGCTTTCCCCACTTGGAACTCTGCTTGAGTCAATTGGCTTTGAGCTCTTCGGAACTTCCACACTGCCTGCTGCATTTCAGCAAGGGAGTCTTGCAATGCGCATTCAGATTCATGGCAGTTGGTCTTGCATGTGGAATACAAAGATACAGCCTCTTGATAGCTGTTAATGACAATCTAGATGAGCCAAAGATGTCAATTTCTAGTGTAATCGATAGATACAGAGACCTTACCTTTTTGCAGTTTGTTTGTTAATCACTGAAAGTTGTTGATGCCCCAAAGTTTGTAAATGGCAAGTTTTGGCACATGACATCTGAGTCATCGTAACATGTCGACAATGCCAGTGTGCCCACAATGTGCCTGCAAATTTTGAGATAGGAAGGCCCTCTTATGCCATATGAACTACCCCCTCGGGTCTTGCTATAACCACTTCCAGGAGGTGGCAAACCTCTTAGAAGATCTTCGGAGGTACAACGACCTTAAACATCAACTGCAACATCAACTCAATCACCTCTCACCTTCATCGGATGATGAAACTGACACCACACAACTGGCTCAAGAGTCCATGGACATCGATCTGCCATTCATCGAGTCATTTGATGGAACTAGTCCTGATGGTGGACCATTTGTCAAAAAATATGAAGGAGCAGCTGAGGAGTATGGTGTGGGTGTGACCTTCATGTCAGAATTTAACCATGATCAGTATGCTGTAGAACATGTTGAAAATATCTATTATCCGTTCACCTCAAGGGATGAATGGAAACTAGCTGCCTTTTTACTCTGGTCTGATCTAAGCATGGGATCTATTGATTCTTTTCTGTCGTTGAAACTAGTGAGTGCCACACCACTTGTACTGTTTTTGTTATATAACTATCAACCCTCCACATATGTTAAAAACTTAAATCTATCATTTGGGACAGCCAAACACCTATGCGGCCTCGCTGAAATGCTTCCCAAGGGACCGGAGTGGCGATGCAAACACTGGAGTACCCCATATCCAACAAAGAAGAAACTCGATCTCTTCTATCGCGACCCACTTGATTGCATACAGTATATTCTATCCAACCCTTTAATGAAAGGCCATCTACAATTCTCACTGCTACACATCTTTGACTCTGCAGTGAGGGCAATGAGGATCTATAGTGAGTGGTTAACAGGCGATGTCACATGGTCAATGCAAGTGAGTTCCTTAGATTAAAGTCATGAGAGGCTTTCCTTATGGCTCCACAGGATCAGCTATCTAAAGGAGCCACCCTTCTCAGTGTCATTCTATCATCCAATAAAACCAATATTTCAGCAATGACTGGTGGATGCATTGCTCATCCCCTCCTCATAAGCCTCACGAACCTTTTTATGGACTTTTGGATGAAGGCATCAAACCATGCTTTCCTTCTACTTGGGTTGCTTCCTGTCCCCAAATTCATCCACCGAGACCAAAAGCTTCACGGTGTCTTAGAGAATCGCATGATACATGAATGTTTGGACTTCATTCTGAAACCACTCAAAAAGGCAGCCGAAGTCGGTATCATGATGTCAGACACAGCTGGTTCTCTTTGCTATGTGTTCACCCCTCTTGCCGCATACATGGCTGATGTGCAAGAGGTGTTATCGCTTGTGGGGGTTGCTGGGAAAACTTCGCATCTCACTATGGCAACTTACAAACAATTTGGTGATCCCTTTCAGCATGAGCTGTGAACGGCTTCAATTACCCTTGCACAACTACATGCTCTCGAGCAAGAGTTCAGCCCCTGGGACCTTGACTCATATATCCCAGCAGCCAAAAAGAAGAGACTGAATGGCGTACATCATCCATTTTACAGGGATTGGCCTCTTTCAGACCCCTCTAAAATCTTTATGCTGGAGCCACTCCACCACTGGCACAAGATGTTCTGGGACCACAATGCAAAATGGTGCATTCATATGGTCAGCCCTGCCAAGATCAACTTCCAGTTCTCAATTCTTCACCTGCTCACTGGCTTTTGACAGTTTCATGAAGGCATCTCTAACCTGAAACAAGTCACTGGATGAGAACACTGTGACATTCAGCATTATATCGTAGCTGTAATTGCTGATGCCATTCCCAAGGATTTTTTGATCGCCATTTGCTCACTGATGGACTTTCGATATCTTGCCCAGGCCCCTCGAGTATCTAGTCGAATATGCATGGAAATCGATGATGTGCTTAAGGAATTCCACAATCATAAAGGCATGATTTTATCCTCTGGCATGCGATACAGAAAGGCCAGGAATGTAATTTCCTGTTGTCTGGGTGCTGGATATGGCCCTAGACACCATTTCAGAGGTGGTTGTAGCAGGTGTTGTGGCCATTGGCGGCTGTGATGTGGCAGAGGGACGGTGAGGCTCAGGGCTCGAGACGAGGGGCTGGGGAGTCTGTAGTAGGGCTGTATGTCAGCTAGGCAGGGTGTGGCATCATTTTCGAGGTGTTTGGGAGCAAGGGAAGGGGGTGGTGGTGGTGGTTGACAATGATGTTGGTGTCATTGATGGCATTGTCGACAGGGCTGATGGGGGCTGTGCAGGTTTCATCAATGGCATCGTGGCAGATGGCAGGGGTGGCAGTGGAGTGCTGAGGTGCATGGAGGGGTTCAGAGACGTGTCGGGGTTTCTGTGGAGGTGCCAGCACTCTTGTGTGCTGGCCATGGCTCATCATTTGGTGCTGTTTGTACAGCGGCATCAGCAGTGCTGGTAGAGGTGGTATAGGTCATCGTTGGGACTGGTGGTGGTTTTGAGTTCCTTGAGAATTTGGTTATATTCAGCTCGTTGCTTTTCGATTAGTTTCCAGAGCTGGGCATTTTGTTCCATTCTCTATCCATTGCTCTGGTGGCTGAGAAAAGTTGTATAGAAGTGGTGGGGTTGATACAGGTGATCCAGGCTGGGCATGCTGAAGATGTGGGCCTGCATGCACAAGGCAAGGGTCACAGGCTCGTCGAGGATCCACTAGTCAGGTTGTTTCTCTAGGATGCATGGAGATTAATTGTCAAGAACTACATGAAAACAACAGAACATGAAGATGGAAACTTGACTGAAACCCAGTGTCATGTAGAACTATGAGTATGTGGTGTGTAACAATATGGAGGTGGTGTGTAAGGTTCAGGAGGTTGTGTACAACGATGAGGGGAAAGGGGAGCAAGCAGGGGGCAATGGGGTGGTGTGGGGGTGGTGGTTATTGTTCTGATGTGTTTGCAGCTGAGTGAGACGCACAGGGTGGAGACAGGGTATAGGTGGTGTATAAACAAGAGTACAATTGACAATAGTTCAGGGAGGGAGTGCTATTGTTCTGTGTCTGGTGTGAAAAAAAAATGACTGTTTTGGAAATTTCAGGGTCAGCGGGGTAAAGAAAAGATGTGCATCATGAGAGAGTACTAGAGTGGGGATAGTAAGTTCATTATAAAAAAAAAGTGGAAGGAAGCCAAAGCTTCCAACACTCAGGGACAGAGAAACTATAAGGAACTTAATATATTCCGAGGGGGGAATCTAGAATACAGTACATGCATTTGAGTATAGACTATATATTCATGGAATGACATGTGATAATGGAGTGGCATGTGATAATGTAGTGATGATGTAAGAGGCACTCTTACAGTGCATCGGTAACAAGTGGTAAGCTTCTGCCACATCTGACTTGAAGAGCACTAGTCATTGATTAGGGTCAGTGCATTGTTGAGCTAGTAACCTGTCACCAAGGTGCCTCATGTTGTCTAAGGGAAAGCCCTTGATATCCTCATGTTTGATCATTGTGTTGGGTATGTAAGGCCCAGCACTTTGGTTGATCACCATCCTCAATTTCTCCAACTGTGGTTTGGGGACGGCATGGATGGGAGAGGTGTGCATGCCTGGGAGCAGGTCTTGACCAAATGAGCCAGAGAACCTGCCCTTCAAATGCTCATGGTCTCTCTGCACTCATAAGAACTCTTTCTCTTCTGCTGTGCATGGCATTCTGAGCAATTCATTGACAATGCATGTATAAGTTTCATGCTGTGTGTCAGCCCAGGGCCAGAATCCCTCACGCATGAAAGGAAGCCAGAGCTTCCAACACTCAAGGAGACAGGAACATGAAAGGAACTTAGTATATTCAGGGAAGAAACTAAGATACAGTACAAGTACTCGAGGTATAGACTATATACTACTGGAATATCATGTGATAATGAGTGCAGATGTAGATAAGGTTTGCTGATGTAAGAGACACTTTACACTCTCTCATACTTCCAAAAATTTGAAGGGGGGGGCTGAACTGAACTTGAAGTAACAAGTGGAAGGCACACTTAACATGTTGGTGAAAACATTGAGCTGCCTGACAGGGGGCATTGATGATGATGGGACATTGATGGTGACTGGGTGTTGACAGTGAATTGATGAGGACAGTGGGCATTGACAGTGACAGTGATGGTGATGGGGTGTTGAAAATAACAGGAGCATTGACAATGACAGTGGGCATTACAATGACAGTGGGTGGGTGAGGTTGAATACTTGAAAGGGCAGGCAAAACAAACAGGGACAGGGTGTGGCATTGGTGATGACATGGCAGCAGTGGAGTACATAGGTGTTGCATGGGAGATGACTGAGTAGGCAGGTTGTTGGAGATGGTGACTGGGGGGTGAGCTGGGAGGTTGTCATTCTGGGGTTGTTCCAAGAGGGGCAGGGGTGGGGGGAACTGGGGTTGGTATGTTTGATGTGGTAAGCATCTGGGGTGAGACAGGGTGCAAGATAGGCTGGGGAGTTCCATTACTTGTCAGGGAGGAAGGTGGGTGAGCAGGGGTTGGAAGTGGTGGTACAGGGCTTGAAGGGGGTGCAATGAGAGATGGGGGGTATAAAATGGTCAGCAGGGGGGGGGTTCAGACATACTGGTGGCTGCGACAGATGGGGGGGAAAGGCAGAATGGGTCGTCTAGTGCCAAGTTGGTTCTGGGTGCTAGATGAGACCCTAGCTGTCATTTCAGAAGTGGTTGCCACAAAATTCACCACCACTGTTGGCAGTGACATGGTGGTTGCACTGGGTGGTTCGAAGTGTGTAATGGGGGACAGTGGGACAGGCTGGGGGGAGCTGGGTGGTACAAATGCACCTGTTGTCATGCAACTCAGTTTGTTGGGTTGTAGACTGTTGTTGTTGGCCATCATAGGTGGTGAAATGGTGCATTTCTGAGCATGCAGGGGTGGGCTGGGGTGTACAGGCAAGGATGGGCGAGATGTGGTGGTGGTGGTGGGCTCAGGGTGTACAATGGGGGTCTGTGGGACAAGCTGGGGGGCTGTCAACAGTCTGGGGAGCATGTGCAATCAGTTTTCAAACTCTCAGTCTCATTCTGAAGATGGTAGGGGTGGGAGAGCTAGGTTCATCGAATATGATGTGGCAGCCTCTCAGGGTGGTTTGAGGGTTGGAACTGGGGTTGGGAAAGCAAGCTAGGGGTGACAGGATGGTGTAGAAGGCATCCTGGATCATCGTTGTGAAGAGTGGGGCTGGAAGGAGTTGTCTGTTGAGCAGACAACATGTTTTGACAAACATGTCTCCTTGTCCTCGTGTAACACCATGGTCTGTGCTGTGGGAAGTTGTTGTGCATTGTTTCCAGTTTGTTGAGCCATCATCAAGGTGTCATTGATGGCAGTGTTGACATGGTGGTGGATCAGCCTGGTATCCCAGTGCCATGTTTCTGGAGCCATTGCTGGTGGTTCTGAAGCGGAAGGGGAGGCAGTGGTGGTGGTTGTGACAATGTTGTTGGTGTTGTTGAGGGGGGCTGTGCTGGTTGTCGCAGTGTCAAAGTGTTAATGTTGGCATGGGAGGAAGGGCTGGAAATGGAGGCTGTGGTGTCATTCTTGGTCTGGGTAGCTGCTTTTGTAGTTTTTGTTGTAGTTTGTATACTGAAATAACAGGAAAGTTGGGGTGTGGAACAGGGAACTGGGGCAAGCAGTGTATGTCATTGCGGTAGGCATTGCAGGTGCTATCATTCTTGTTGGAGGTGGTGGTGGTGTGAGGGAAGGCGGAACGAGTGGGCTGGGGTCGGGACAAGGTGGCATTCCAAAAATAAAATTAATTGATAGCTGGTGGCACTGAGCACTTCAAGATGTGATGGGTTGGGGGGCAGGAAGGATGTTGGCAAAACAAGGCATAGGGTCAAAAAACACAAAGTGGGGACTGGAGGAGAGTTAACATCAGCAAAAGGAACCATGAACAACATCATTTGACACCAGAAGGGCATCAAATGGAGGCAGCATTGGTGAAATGAGGTACAGGGGGCTGAAACACAGTGGGCAAGGTTGGGAAGAGGTGGCACCAGCAAAATGAGGAGTTTGCCACATCGTTCAACACTTTGTGGTGTCAAACAAGGTGGGGGCAGCCAAAACGAGGGTCAAAAACAGACAGGGTGGGTGGACGAGAGCCAATGCCCACAAAACAAAATTTGAACACCATTGTGCAACACCAGTAGGGCATCGAATGAAGGTGGCATTGACAAAACAAGGCATAGAGGGCCAGAATACAGAAAGCGGGGGAGCAGAAGTGAGAGATGCAGGGTAAGAGCAGGGGTTTTTTTTTTGGGAAAAGAATGTGACATGGGAGATTAGAGAGTGTGGATAGTAAGAGATAGTAGTAAGTTCATTTCAAAAAAAAAAGTGGAAGGAAGCCAGAGCTTCCAACACTCAAGGAGACAGGAACATGAATGGAACTTAGTATATTCAGGGAAGAAACTAAGATACAGTACAAGTACTCAAGGTAGACTATATACATGTGATAATGAGTGCAGATGTAGATAAGGTTTGCTGATATAAGAGACACTTTTACAATGCAGACCAAATCAACAAAGGGGCAGTTTGGATGAGTCTCGAGTAACTTCTTGAAGCGGTCCACGTTTATAGGTGTGACAATCTTGAATAGATTCAGGTTGTCTTTGATTGTTTCCATCGCTTTGATATTCTTGAATTCAGATGCTGTTACTCCGGAAAGAGGAGAGTCTTTTTGGTCGTATAAATTTGCTGAGTGCAGCCCTCTTGGCTGTGTCCTCATTGTTTGCATTTGAGGCAGGCATGTCGATACTTGCAAGTGCCAGTTGCGCTTCAACATCCCCCTGGGCGGTTGAGACATCGACAAATTTCGGACGAGGGCTCTCTGGGGCACTGATCACTGGTGCGCATGTTTGATACTCCTTGGACTCTGTCAGGGAGGAGATAGGCGGAGTACAAGAAAGAGAATTGGTTGTGGTCGGTGAGCAGGATTGCTTGTCCTCCCCCAACCACTGCTCTGACTGCTTTGTCGAAGGAGATAAGTTTGTGGTGTGCATTGAGCTGCTTGGCGGAGAACTCGGAGGCCATGTAGTTTCCCCACTGTTGCAGTTCCTCGTTTCGGTGAGGGAACGCAAACACGGTCGCTTTGGAGGCCGCGTGCCAAGCAACGGTCCAGTCGCCACTCGTTTGGACCTTTCGTGCTGGATCTGTCTTTCCAAGAGAGAGATCTCCATTCCTCGAACGTGCACGCAGTGCAGGGCTAACAGAGCGAGCACGCGGTGCTAGAGATGGTGTGCGACGCACGCGGTAATGGGCGCGAGCGTCGTCGCAATCAGACCTCTCACCATTGGACTTGCAATTGGGTAAACACGCTTTGAACTCGAAAATTACCAGTAAATAAAGGCACGGTAAAAAAACACCTATTTTTTCCCACAACCTAGTGAGTAAGCCTCGCGTCATCAGGCTACTGTGATGTCACTACACTGGCACGTGCCCTTCAGTATACTACATGAGTACATGAGATACCCAAACTGACTCCCAAGTTTTCAGTTTGTCGGATTAGCCCGTCTGGACAGCGTTGTATAACGAGAGATAGGACGATTCTATTCTATGCCCAATGTCGGCGGCCAGACCGTTGATTGTGCCAATTGTCCTAACAACTGGTTCTCTTCGTTTCGCCGAGGTTCAAGAGGATGCCGTAGCACAGGATATTATAAATTCTTTGGCTGCTACAGAGGAAGCAAGAACTGAATTAATCGGGGACCTTGAGGACCAGGGCTGGGCTCTACAAAGGATCCGAGCAGAACGTAGTGGTCGGCCATGGGATGAAGATGAGCTAGAAGCTCTTGGAGATGGTTAGTTCATGCTCATTGAAACTAGGTAAATTATTCTAAGCCACGACGATGGTACACACAGGAACCATCGAAAGCACTACACCTGTAGCACTTCTGGTAAATGCTACACCCCCTACGTCAGCTGCTCAACGACATTTTCCCTCGTTCCTTTTGACCTCACACCTACACACCCCCATCCTCCGCTTGGTATCTCTGAACGTCCTACTGATGATCAACTTTACGTTCCTTCGGGTGCCAGAAATTCACAACGGGTTTGAATACAAGTTCTTTATCTCCAGAATTATGACAGTCGACGAGGTTATTGAAAGAGTAAAGGAAGAACTCGGCTTGACAAGATCACTACCTATCCCTGGTGGTGGCATTCTAGAATATGTGGTTGAAGAAGTTTGGGTTGATAAGGACTCCGAGAGTATGGTATATTACACTGAAAGTTTTCTTCAACTAACAGATCCTACCTTCTAGAGTTTTCAAGGCTACCTTCACATTCTCCGATCTATGATTTTATACAGCTGCCATACTCTGCCAACCCATTCTCATCATCAGCAAAGCGCCGATTCAGAATATGCGTGCCCGACGAATGGTATCGTCGCTCAAAGTCTCGCAATATTTCCATAACCTCCTTTGAAACGTCCAAGTCGCCTTCGAAGCAGCTTGCGTCTCCTGAAGAATCGGACGAGGAGGATGAAGACGAGGGAACGGCGAAGCTTGGTGCAGGTCATCCAAACACGCACCCGCCAGACACTGCAGATTGGAGAGGGTCATTCTCCCAGAACCGATTGTCAAGTCTTTTCGGCGGGTGGTTGCGATCTACGTCTCCTACGCCATCCAATTTATCCCATCGTGATTCAATCGCTCATCCCTCAGACAATAAGAAAAGTGTAAGCGAGCCAAGGCTTGTTGAGCATCATACCGGAAGCGGCGTCACAAGTCCCGAGGCATCCGATGATATGACAGAGGAGTCAGATTTCGACGATATGCTGGTATGATTTTACTGGCTGCGAGAAATGATATCACTAATATTCCGCAGGACGAGATGGGCCTGAAAGGGGAGAATCGAACTCGCATGTATGAACTCTCAACTACTAGTAAGAAGTATCTACTGGAACAAAACCGAGGATCTCGATCAAATGCCAAACAATCTTCATCGATCTCAAGTCATAATACTCAACTATCATATACTGCGTCTTACGGACCATCAAGCGGTTCAGCTTTGTTACCACGCCTTGTACCTCAACTTACAGGAGACGCCGGTCTCCTGCGTAGATTTTCACTTTCCGGATGGGGAGCTGGAGGTACTGCACCTCCTTTGATGTCTTCCGTTGACCGTTCCAGTGGCGAGTTCGCCTCAAGCGCTAATGGCAAAGGGAAATCACAGGTAGAAAAGGTTGTAGAGGAATTACAACCAATCCAACCTCAATCTACTGGAGGTCTTTGGGGCAGTTGGGGGGCTTCATCTGGGGGCGACAACGTTGTGTCCGGTCAGAAAGCTGGGACGAAAGATACTTCCAAATCAGCCAGTTGGTACGTAGAGTCCCTGCGAGCTGGAAGATCGGTGGATGACAAGCTTGTGAAACACCTGATATCCTTACGTGTCCACTTATCTACGGCGAAGATGGCTTGCATTGAAGAATTTCTGGGTAAGGAGAAGGGACTGGATGCCCTAGGAGCTTTATTGGCAGGTCTCGTCGGCAAAGGTGGGAAGAGGCGCAGTCTGAACGATGTGGAAATGACCGTTCTACTCGAGCTCGTCAGATGTCTACGAGTGTTGCTCAATACAGAGGCGAGTCTTCACATCGCTTCATGTAGGCCTCTTGCTAAGTGATACACATAGCCTGGCTTTTCCCAAGTATTGTTATCACCTGGCATAATTACTCATATCGCCTACTCACTTCACGCCTCATCTTTAAAGCTGAGGACACTATCTTCAGAGTCGCTTGCAGCTATATGTGTACTGGCCTTGGAGCCTGGTCATAAGGCCGTTTTGGCGGCAATGTCTGACTATTGTATTGCATATGAAGAATCTTTCCGCTTCGAAACGCTCGTAGGTTCCCTTCACATTCCAGATCTCGGCAGCTTCGACGATGATGACAATAATATCTTTGGCTTTGGTAATGACGAGGAAGGAGTATGGGAGGTTCGTACGGCGTCCATGGCCCTGATCAATGCCCTCATCAACTATTCCGAGTCTCTCGAGGATCGTGTCCTTCTTCGAGAAGAATTTAGCAGACGAGGACTGAACGAAGTCATAGTAGTACGTAACAGCTAGAGCCTCACCTTCAACATTACTCATTTACATCATTTACACAATGTTACAGACTTTGCGATATATCAAACCTCCAGATTCATTATTGACCCAACTAGACGTTTACACCGAAGAGAAATTTGAGGATGAAGAAAATATGCGTGAACGCGCCCGTGCTTTGATAGATCAAGGTGTCGGAGGGCGTGCGAGGACAAGGTCCGACTTAGAAGTTGTGCTTGAGGACCTTATTATTCTAGCTAAAAAGCATGGAGAACTTTACCCCACCATGGTCGACATCTTGAATCATTATGGTCAGATATTGCAGAGAGATATTGAAATGTAGGTGTATGTCTGTTCCGTCTGTTGACCTCTTCACAATGGTTCCAGACAACTCAAGGCTGACTTGTTCGCTATTCTTGACCGTTTTGTGGAACAAGTAGCTTTGCTCGACAACTTGTAAGTTGGTCGTTCTGACCGTGCTCATGATTTCAGCATGTTGTTTTCTTTTGTCACACAGCGATGACAAGTGGCACCCCTTCATGAATCGTTTCGCAGCTTCTGTACAGTATATTACTGGCCAGGAGTTGGAAGTAAAAGCTGTCGACTCCAGGGATATCGTGAAGCAAGAAATAGAGGATTTGCGGAGTAGAGTTGAAGAACTCAGCAATGAGGTAAGATCTTTTCCACTGAGTTCCTGCTTGATTAATTTCCGCAGCAAAGGAAACTACGTAATGATCTCGACGAGAAGGTCGCCGAGATCAACACTCTGAAATCATTACCCCTCAATCTCCAGGACCCTCTGGTAAAGCCTGCTGGCAAAGCAGGCCCCGAGGTATGACAATGTTAGCATCCTATATCACAACAGTGTCTCATAGTGCTGCTCTAGAACATTCATAGTTTGGTGCAACGGCTCGTGCAGAAGGAGAAACAAGTCCTCAACCTTCAAACTGAGCTTGATAACCTGAAAGCGCTGAACCCGGTCGAAGATCGCGAGGCTGTAAGGTTCTAGACACTCGTTCATTTTTCTACTTGATGAAATCATGGACGCCAGGATGAACGCGCAAAGCGGGAACGTGATAGAGCAAAGTGGAATACTTTGAATGACGAGATAGCGAAACTAAAAGTCAAGGTTGGCTAAACCTTATATAGATTGAACTCTGTGCTAACCATATCTCAGAGCAGCGAATTGGAAGCATCTCTTGGAATTAAAGACAAAGAGATTACACATCTCAAGCGCGCTCTGGAATCTGTATACAGCTGTTTTGTGTCACGTGAGGATGCTCGAGAAGAAACCCGGGAAGACGAAATAGATCCCGAACTAATGGCAGCTCGGACGATTGAAAAATCAGTGCAGAAAGATGACCGTATTGCCGCTCTTTCTGCAGAGGTGGCTGATCTGAAGGCCAAACTAGCGGCCAAGCCCATGACAGAGAAAGAGTTCAAGGCAAAGGCTCCGCCACCTCCGCCTCCTACGAGGCCTAAGAGAGTTCCTGCACTACAGACATCCAGTGTTCCAGAAGTCCATATCGCTTCGCCTTCTGCCGATTTTCTACTATCATCGCCGCCACCACCGCCGCCGCCCCTGCCGCCTCCTCCACCCTCACCAAATGGCCTAATTCCACTAGCCCCAGCCCCTCCTCCCCCTCCTCCCCCGTCGGCATTCAGGATGAGTGGCAAGGCGAAGATAGTCGGCCCTGCTAAGCGGTTGAAACCCTTCTTCTGGAATAAAGTAGCCAACACAGTTCTGACATCAACCGTTTGGAATGATGTGTCCTCAGACTTTCATTCCAATATGGATGATCTTGAGACAACCTTTACTATTGACAGCAACATATCAACGCTCTCTCAAGCTAAAAGTCCGACAAGAAAACAAAACGTTACGACGTTGTTGGACATTACACGGGCTAACAACGTTGGCAAGTCAGCTCAGTGGTTACATCTCCATGTGAACTGACGCTTTGATGATTTGCCAGCAATAATGCTCTCTAGAATAAAATTGGGTCTCCCAGATATTCGGAAGGCTCTGTTGGACATAGATGATGAGAAATTACCTGTCGATGATCTCAAGGCAATTGGCAGACAACTTCCGACGCCAGAAGAGGTTACGCCTATTCAAATAGGCACTCTATTAATTTGTTTATATTTTCTTGCTTAGATCGGCAGAATTAGGGACTTCGATGATGTCCGGAAGCTGTCTAAAGCAGACCAATATTTCGCCCAGGTCTTTCCGACGCGTTATTTGCCCTTTCTTACCCTGATAATATTTCAGATCATGACCATTCCGCGCCTTTCACAACGCCTCGAATGCATGATCTATCGCCGCAAACTCGACCTTGATATCGAAGAAATTCGACCAGAGTTGAACATTTTGCGTAATGCTTCACAAGAACTTCGATCGTCTGCAAAATTTAAAAAGATTCTGCAAGTAAGACCTGTCCTGATGTGGCAAAGAAATGATTCTGATAATAGCATATTAGGTCGTCTTGGCGATCGGAAACGCTTTGAACGGTTCAAGCTTTCGAGGTGGTGCACGCGGTTTCCGGCTTGAAGCTTTGCTCAAAGTCTGACACAATGGTTGTCTTTCATTTCCTCGTTAACATTCTGTACAGATGAAGGAGACCAAGACCGCAAAGGGGGGTTCTGACTGTCCGACCTTGCTACATTACCTGGCACGAATTCTGTTAAGAACAGACCCTTCCGTAATCCAATACATCGAGGATCTCCCGAATCTTGAACCTGCAGCTCGAGGTATGCGCTCGTTCTTTGTTAACTTTCACGATGACGTTATTTTCAATCTTAGTGTCGGTACAAACGATTACTCAATCTGTAAATGCTTTAGTCTCGGGCTTGGAACAAATCAAGGATGAAATCAAGGAATTACAGCCAGTCAATCTATCTGCAGATGATCATTTTATCCCTGTCATGCAAGCGAGTCCTGCCTACAGCCTTTATTATTTCTTTCAATAACCATAAGACTACTTGTTAGCCTTTCATTAAGAAAGTCAGTCCCAGTGTCGATGCATTGAAAAACATGGGCAGCACGTTAGAAGGAGAACTACGTGCTTTGTTAGCATATTACGGAGAAAATCCTGATTCTCCAGACGCACCAAAGCCTGAGGACTTTTTCGCTCTCATCACATCTTTTTCTTCCTCTCTTCAGGCAAGTGAACATTTTCACTTCACAGCGCACTCCATCATAGTTGCATCCAGAAATGTGCCCTCGAGGTCCATGATGCAGAAGAAAAGTTAAAGGCATCGATTCCCAAGCCCCTAGAAGAACCCGAGGAAGTACCCCAAGACGACGTTAGTATTTCCATCATTCATCTCGATTATTAATGCTAAATTCTAAATAAAACACAGACAATGAAGGGAAAGGCAGTCCCAAGCTCTTCGTCAGGACAGTCACTCGTGCCCCCTCCTGCGAAGTCGCAGGGGCACACAGCTGGCCAACGGTCTGTGGGCCGCGGCGATTTCGACGAAACAATTCGCAGTATACGGGATGGCCGGCGCAGGGCGCGTCCCAAGGTTTCGCGGCCGTTGAGCAAGATATTTTGGGATGGGACAAATGGTGGCACTGGACGGCCTCAGTCGTTCATTTGAGTGAATTTCCTTGGAATGATGTTTTCTGGATCACTATCATATATTCTATCTATGCAAAAATTTTAGCACACATCAAATTTGCTTGTTCAATCGGCTCTCATAGTGCTTACAGTGCTATTTTTCTCAAATTACCCAGTTAATGAACCTAGGGTTGAACATATGCTAATCGAGCAAGAGTTGTCTCTGAATTTCACATTTCAGATTCGACAAAACATGAGGGTGTGGTATGTAAATCATAAGGAGGAACTTATTTTCATAATGTAATCCACGTATCCTTGAGTCGTACAATGTGATAGCTAAGCTCGTGGTGTCTTCCTGTGACGAAGGGGGCGGGGGGTAGCAATCGGTGTGGTATATATGAAGAGGGATATATGAGAATCTGTGAATATCTTTCGGCCCACGAATGTCAGTTCAGCTACAGAACTAAAACTACAACAGTGGTCCAGCCAATGGAGTGAAAGCGAAAAATGTAAACATATCAACGACAAATCAGAAAGTCCGAGTTTATGTATGTGGAGGAACAGAATATACAGGACTGTGAGCAGGCTGGGTCATATGATGGATGGTGTCACCAGCGTACTGCGCCCCCGCTGCACCATGCTGCTGGTACGACACGTAACCATGCGGATACATGGCTCTATTGAATGATTCTTCACCGTCACGGGAGGACGAGGAAGACTCCGTCCTCACCGTCGCCCGATAAGACATGGGAGCAGGAGCAGGAGCAGGAAGAGAATTAGGGTACTGGTTTGGCCGGAGGGGGGTCACGGGCCCGTATACCGCGGGGTACACCACCCGAGCATTCTTGGGTAGAGGCTGCGCGCCCTGGATCTGGACCTCCGCCATAACGGTGGAAGGGCTCGATGAAGATGAGAAGAGGTCAACCAGGCCTTGATGGGCCGGATTGTTAGTATCGTACCAGGAAATGACGGGCCGCTGGGGAGGAGGGGGAAGGGGCGAGCGCGCATGCACTGTGCTGCGGCGCCTGGCCGCACGTTGGCTACGGCTGGGGTAATAGTCTACTGTCACGCGTTCCGAGGCAACCCACGGGAGATCATTGAGCTCCTGGAAGAACTTACGCACACGAGATAAGTAGGAGGCCAAGGAGGCAGTAGATGGTGTGGGCGTTGGGGAGTCCATTTTGGCGTAGTCGGAGCCGGGCTCAGGTTCGACAAAGACAGGACTTCCCATGGGTAGGGGTTCAGGGAGCGGTTCGTGGTGGACATCGCCGTCGGCAGTGAAATTTGATCTACGAGAGACTGATACTGAAGGGGGTCGTGTAGGCAGCATAGGATGGGTTTGTGCGGCAGGCACTTGAGGCGGCGATGGTTCGGGATTTGTAGTGATTATAACGATGCCTTCCTCAGGAGAATTTGACTGGCTCGGTCTGTTCCCTCGAAAAACTCTTTTCATGCCTCCTACAAAGCCTCCAACAAAATCCCTACCTACAGGAGGAGACACCTGACCTTGCAGCGTATCATCTCCTGTAACCCCGAGGTATGAAGCATCTGGATCGATATTAAAGGCGTCACCATTGGGTTGCCGGAGATTATTGGGTGCGCCTAGAGGTTTAGAATGATACTGTGGGGGAGAACGTGACGACTGAGATTGTGCGAGCATTTTGTCGGTCGCGATGGTGAATTTCGTCGGCAACTGGCAAGTGCGGCACCCGGCAGCTTGCGGGCCGGTTGGCTAGGGCAGCTTTGGGGAGCAAACAAGTTCAAATAGACGCTACTTCTTTCACAGAGGATGAATTATATTCGGGGCGCTGTCAATGTAATCAGCGCGCCCTACCAGTATTACAAGGATCTGCCACCAATAAACCCTTCTACCCTCACAGGCGCGATCGATGTCATTGTCATCCAGCGACCAACCGACAACGGCGACACAGAACTTGTCTGTTCTCCATTCCACGTTCGATTTGGAAAATGGCAGGTCCTACGACCAGGAGACAAGAAGGTCTGTCCTTTCATTTCATTTCATCCTCAATTGGAACCGGAGAACCACCCCACAGGTTAATGTATCCGTCAATGGCCATCCTATTCCATTCAATATGAAGATCGGGGAAGCTGGAGAAGCTTTCTTCGTCTTCGAGACGGATGATGAGGTCCCGGCCGACCTCATTACCAGTCCTCTCCTTCAACCTACACGTCCCGACAAACCCAGTCCAACGCCAGGCGCCCCACCAGATGACCTACAAGGCCTCGATGGCAGCGAACATATCCAACCGGGTAAAGACGGTCGCACATATGATGAGATGCAAAAGAGGGAAACCGACACCCAAGAGCCAGAGTTCTTAGATCTCGATGCCCTACCTTCCCCCCCTCAACAAGAAGACGAAGCGTTCAAACCTGTCGATACCACGCTAAAGCCCGACAGTCGTCCTCCCCTCTCTAAGAAGCCCTCACAGGTTTCCATCTCGCAACCGGTGCGACCTGCCCAAGTCCTGCCTTCCCCTCCCTTAACACCGGCCCACACGCATTCCGTGCACAACACAGAAGAAATGCTTGCTCAGGATAAACGCGTGGACGAGGCAATACAGACTGCTAAGCACAATTTCTTTGCACCCGAAGTTGAATATCATCATCGTCAGTGGCTCAAGCTTCCGTCTAGCTATGAATCAACAGCTAATCTTCTAAAAGACATTACATTAGATGCAGAGGGATATCATGCCAAGACCAGCGAACGGTCTGATCACTTGGCAACAATTCCTCAACAATTTTCTTTCCCCTCTAGCGGAACGTCCAGTTCGTCCTCCTTAATACGTCCGTTATGTCTTGTTATTGATTTTCGTATAGGATCTTCGAGCCCTTCCCCCATCCGCGAGATGTCACATTCGCAACCACAAGATCCCAGTCATGCAAATGAATTACATGTCTTCCCAACCTTCCGTGCCATCTCGGAACCGCCCCCGGACGCAGATGACCACGAACATCTCCCGGGACCCTCATCGCAGAATCAAACCACCTCGCCCTCCTCTACACCTCTGTCGCTCCTCTCACCTACTCAAGAGTATTCCTGGGAGTGGGGTGCGTTTCCACAGCCGTCACCCATGAAGACGACATTCGGCGGAAGGTCTTGGGGGAAAGGGAAAGGAATGACAAACATGGAAATATCGGGTCTTAGTTCAGTTGACGTATCCGAAGAACAACAGGATCGGGAGAGTGAACATGAGCATGGCAGAAGCCATAGCGTACCCCCTGAGCTAGAAGGGAGTCCGTCAAAGAAGAGGAAACATAGGGAGCTCCCTGAAGATCATGAGATGTTTGGTGAGTCGAAACAGGTGGGTGACTCAGGTGAAGCCCCGTACGGTATTGGAGACGGTATTGGAGATATAGATGCGACACTGCTGGCTTTCGGGAGGGGAGGGAGGCTAAAGCCTTCCCCTTCAGACCCGACGCGCTTCCTACTTTCAATTGATGGGAGGGAGATTATGTTTGAGCTGAGTCTGATATCGCATACAGAAGGTATAGCGAATGTAGACGGTCCGATGTCTGATCTTGAGGAGTCCGGAGAGTTGGCCAAGGTGAGGGGAAGGCGGAATCGATATGGCGGGCCTGGTGGAACGCAGAAGCTTGGCAAACTAGGAGAAATGGAAGCTTCTAGGCTATTTTCGCTTAGGAAGATCGACTTTTATAGGTTCTTGGACGATGACGATCTCGTTGATGATCCAAGGCTTGTGGTACGGTGGGCTGGTGAGCGGTAAGCCATGACCTTGTAACCGTCTCAGTGTAGTCGAAGTTTATTCTCTCCTCGTAGATACATCGCACGCAACGACGGATCTCCCATCATGCGGGCGCTTGGTAAATGGCGCGACACAGCTCTTCTACAGCGTGCAAAACCTGGCATTCCTGTTTCGGCTACTCCTTCTGATGACCACCACGCAGATGCCGAGCCTTCACCACATTCATCAGATTTACACGAGCAGGTGCATGACCGACAACACCACACGCGGTCAAAATCAGAGCCACCGGAAAAGCCACCTGGAAAACGCACTTCGTCGTGGGTACAATGGTGGAACCGTGGTCGGCGTGGCAAGCCCAGCGCTGCGCTGAACAACAACATAGATACTGATGAACGCAACGACAAAACCTCCCCCTCCCAAGGTAAAGTCGAAAGGCCTACACTCCGCGGAACAGCCTCAGCGCCTCTGCAGGATGTGAGCGTCTTATCTAACTCTTACAAGCGGATTGGGCTAACATCCACATTTCAGGGACAAGCCACGATGGCCCCGCCAGCTGAACTTAAATTCGAGATGAAGCGGATGAGAGAGAACCTTCTTTCTCAATCGGCACCTGCATTACCCTCAACTCCCGTTCAGACCCCTGCGAAGGATACTGCAGTTGCACCAATTCTCGTTTCGTCTGAAGCACCCTCGGCGAAGCGGAAATTCGCAAAAACCTTAAGGTTGACTTCTGAGCAGCTGGTATGTTTCCATCGCTGCTTGTTCAGTGATGAAACTGAACGCACCCTTTCCCTCTACAAACAGAAAGCACTTAACCTGAAGCCTGGCGCCAACCCCATCACGTTCTCCCTTTCCGCCTCTGGGGTGATCGCCTGTTCCGCTCGCATCTTTGTATGGGACTCCACGGACCTAGTCGTTGTGTCCGACATAGATGGGACGATAACGAAGTGGGTATTCTGCGGCACTACCTACTTGAATATATATGATATTGACACCACTTTATTTCCGTCAGATCTGATGGCTTGGGTCACGTCTTTGCGATGATTGGACGGGACTGGACCCATCTCGGCGTTGCGAAATTGTATACTGATATTAGACGGAATGGATACAAGGTCATGTACCTCACGTCGCGGGCCATTGGACAGGCAGACGCAACGCGTGATTATCTCAAAGGGGTCAAGCAGAATGATTATCAGCTCCCTGAGGGTCCGGTCATTATGAGCCCTGATCGTCTAATGGCCTCGTTCCATCGGTATGCATTGCCCCGATATATTTGGTCCTGGCTGAACTTAACTTATCCAGTGAGGTCATTATGCGCAAACCGGAAGTGTTCAAAATGGCCTGCTTGAGGGATATCCAGCGTCTGTTTGGGGAAGCTTCTCGGAATCCATTTTATGCAGGATTCGGGAATCGTATCACGGACGCTCTATCTTACCGAAGCGTAAACGTTCCCAGTGCACGAATATTTACCATTGATTCGTCGGGTGAAGTAAAGATGGAGCTATTAGAACTGGCGGGTTATAAGTCTTCGTAAGTTCCCTGCGATGTTTTATACATTACTTTAGTTAAATTAATCACCCTGGATAGGTACATTCATATGACTGATCTTGTGGACCAAATGTTCCCGCCCATCCATCGCAAATGGACACCGGAGTTTACGGACTTTAACTACTGGAAGACTCCGGTGCAGGACTTCCCTCTCCCAGATCTATCACCGCCCTCACCAGCCCTCAGCGCACGCTCCGATACCTCGAACCAAAGTGCCTTGGCCCGACTGAGGAATTTCAGTCTGGTGAGCAGACAAAGCACTAATAGGTTATCGCCCTCCCCCGTGCATTCGGCGGCAGTGGCGACGGGCTACAGTCGGAGGAGTACAAGCCCAGCTTCATTGGGATCGTATGACTCTGACGATGAGGATGGTGACGACTTGGAGTTAGGAGCGGATGGGAGGCGGAGGAGGCGAGAGCGGCGGAGAAGTATGACTAGCATGCCTGGGTCACTGGACGAGATGCACTTTGGTGTGAATGAGGATGAGGAGGATGAGCCACCGTTCTCTGGAGATGAGGCGGGTGAGGGGGCGGAAGAGGACGACATATTGGTAGACGATGATGTGGGCAACGAGGCATTTGACGAAGATTTGTTGGCGGCTGGAGAGATGAAAAACGTTCCCTTCTTGTGATACATGCTATCATATCTCCTGTATAATTCTTAATATCTACCGGGCCCACCGAGACGTGCGAAAATGATTATCGTATTCCATACTACAAGGTATGAAGCAGAATTTGGAAGTGAGTCGATTGCTTCTTCGCAGTCAAATGACACGTCGGGGACAGGAAGGGTTGGAACGTTAAATTCTTCACCAAAGCTCCTCCATACAAGCCACCTTACCGCATGGTTAGTGTGTCCGATCAGAGCGGGCGCTCTTCTCGACAAGATCCTCAGCAAAGCTGCGGCCTTCCTCTCCCCTGAATACATGGATATGGTTGCAGGTGGTTTGCAAGGGTTGCTTGATAAGTACTGGATTGCCCGACTTTATCCACATCTAATTCAAACACGCGTCCTTCTCCATACTTAAGTTGGAAGGAACAGCAATGGCGTCGTATTTTACATTAGTCGTCACTTTCTGCATCGCTACACACTGTTTTCAATAATTGAAATTCACAGCTACATATATAAACCAAACACAAAAATCATGTATCTAACTGTGGGAGAAGACGCCACGCCTAATGATCCTATCAAAATTCCATCGGAGGGCGTCGTTCCGTGTCGCTGTGCGCCTACTCGGAGTTGAGAGCTTGTATTCACCACGAGGCCAGATTTTGCCCGAATTTTGCCCGAATTCCCGTTCTTTGAACATCGAAGCTGTTCTGAATCGATTACAGCCCAGTTTCTGTAAAGCAACGCTGTTTTCTTTTCATGCTCTTTGCTTGTCGCGAAGTCGAGCTCAATACGGACGAATGGGATACTTCGGCCAGCCGTGGACACCCAAAGATCTATACTAATAGGGTCGTATCTCCCAACGTGGCGGCTCTAGAGCTCACGCATTTGGTCCCACGATGCATTATTTCGGTTCGCTACCAACTTTGAGGTGTCCCCCAGCACCAGGAACTATACTTGTATTCCTTTGCCATGCGGCCCTGCGTGTACGTATGATCCTCCGCCACATGAATAACTTCCATATTAATATGAAGCTCAACGATCCCCTCTGTTAGTTCTCTCAATAGATTCCCTCAGCAATGGCGACGACACCTGGCCTCTGGAAATCAATCCTCCTCTTTGCTTCTTTGTCTTCTCTTTCGCCATTGATTGGCGCAATTCTTCCAGGTGACCGACTACATGGAAATGTAATGCGTCCTCCCGGAATCCCAATCGTTACAGACGACGCCAATATCACACCCAAGAGTTTGAATGGCACTCAGCTTCCTCCAATTACTACTACTTATTTCTTTAATCAACTTATTGACCACACCCGTCCTTCCTTGGGCACTTTCCAACAACGTTATTGGCATACTTGGGAATTTTATAAACCTGGTAAGTGCATTTCACGATGGTTGCTACTTATCGTTTGACTTTCTCTCGAGGGGGGCCAATCATCCTTATGACCCCTGGGGAATCAAATGCACAACGTATGTTCTGATTCGTTCATTCGCGCTTCCTCTCCTAACATTCAGGCAGCATATTACCATTACCTTACGAACAGCACCATAAATGGTCGCATAGGTTCGCAGCTAACCTGAATTACCTTCGAATCGTATATCTAACTTGTCTCTGTCTAATGCTCAGCACAACAACAGAATGGAGCTACAATTGTACTCGAACACAGATTCTACGGTCTCAGCAATCCACGTCCTGATCTCACTGTGGAAAGCTTGAGGCTTCATACAATCCAGCAAGCTATCGATGACCTGGCCTATTTCGCTTACAATGTCAATCTCCCGATGCCCGGAGGTGATAAAGTCACGCCAGACGAAGCTCCTTGGATTCTCGTAGGAGGAAGTTACGCAGGTATGACTCACTCTGCTCATCAGAAGGTTCCGGCCGGTGTTGATTGGATGCACGGTAACCAGGTGCACTCACAAGTTGGACGATGGTCAAGTAAGTTCCTTTTATTATTTTTGCCTCCCAATCTCTCATCCGAATGCTGCAGTAAACCCGGGGTTTTCTTTGCCGGTTATGCATCTTCTGCAGTCGTCGAGGCCATACTGTGAGTCCCCTGGTGCGTCATACTGTCCTCTACTATAATCCGTTATCCAGCGATTTCTGGAAATATTTTGAGCCTATCCGCCAAAACATGCCTCAGAACTGCTCTGCGGACGTTCAAGCAGTGATACGTCACATTGACTCTACGTTCACTGGCACAAATGCGACAGCGATTCAAGGCATCAAGGACATGTTTGGGATGACTGGTGTGACCCACTTGGATGATGTTGCAGGCGCTCGTAGGTGCATCTTTGCCAGCGACGGTCCCGTCCCTTATTCGAGTCACCTCCGAATTTAGTCCGCAACAATCTCTGGGATTGGCAGTCACTGCAACCGACTACTGGCCCAGGGGCCTTATTCTACAAATTCTGTGATGCTTTGGAAGTCAAAAATGGAACCAATGCACCTGCAAGTGGATGGGGCCTGGATCATGCACTTCCTGCATGGGCCGCTTATTTCAAGACCGCATATTTCCCAATACGCAAGTCCTCTTCCCTGATACCTCTCCTGTCCTAGAAAGCTGAATTTCATTTCCTGAAGTCTGTGGTAACATGACTGCTGAGTGAGCTGATGATAGTACTGACGATTGCGTGCAGTAGAAGCTGATCTTGCACTTCAGGGACTGTCTGGGGACGTACAACGCAACACAAGCATATTACACAGACACTAGAGTGGATAACGCTTCACGTTCTTGGTTCTGGATAGTGTGAGGATTATTTATTATTATCTGCACCGGTTGATTATATTTGATTCCAATTTCAGATGTAACGAAGTAGGCTATCTCCAGGTATGACTGTTATTCTTTGAAGCATCTTTGATTACTGATATCTCGTCAATAGGAAGGGGCACCAGTATGGTACCCATCACTTGTCAGCCGTCTGATTCAACCTCCTTATGATCTGGTCCGTGTTGGTGTGGAAGCACTTGTTTGCTATGCTGACAAGCGGATTAATGATAGCGACAATGTCAATTAATGTTCCCTGCTGCATTCCCACAACTTCCTCAAGTGCAAACTATAGCCACCAACCTGAAATACCACGGCTGGAATGTGAGAGAAAACCGTCTGTTCTTTGCTAACGGCATTCGTAAGTGTATCCCATGCCATTCATTTGCGTGCACAATAACGCGGGCTCCTGTAGGTGATCCATGGAGAGATGCCACCGTCTCTGCGGATGGGCTCTTCATTCCGAGCACCCCTCAGCAGCCGATCAAAGTGGGTGATGGTTTCCATTGCACTGATATGGGAACTTCATCCGGCCTTGCTGATCCCACCGTGGGCGCAGTGCAAACTGCTGCACTCGCTGCCATGAAAGGCTGGCTCGCGCAATGGAAACCGAGCGGCATTTCACCTACGAAGAATGTCACAGGCGGGAGCGAACCTGATGTCGGTCAGGAGAATATCCAGAGTCCCAAACCCGTGAATGCGTTCTTTAAGAGTTCAGGTACATTCTGAGCAATATATACTTTATACTCGTATATACAAATGATGTAAGGAGATTTATATAATTCAGGTTTTGATCAAGTCAGTGAATCATGGAGTAGAATGCTGCGATTTCAGACGAGAAACTGTATCGCATCGAGACACGTATTGCAGAAGATTATAGATGATTGGCAATTTTTCATTTTGACCACCAGGAGGAACCTACGTCTATAGGGATTCCACCAAGTCGTTTCTATGATGTGCACCAACCTGCCAGGAGCGCGGAAGGTGGTATGTACTTGTGCTACACATCATCAGACCACCGCGTTGCGTGTCACCTTGGTCGTCTCCATCTTCCTTCAATGCATCCGCCTTTGCAAACTTTCGTTCTATTCTTGCTTTGGTTCTGATATCGCGTGCCTTTTATATGGCGACAGTGATACGCGTACCTCTAGAGTAGGTAGGCGGGGAGGCCATAACCTATAATCCATAATATAGGTCCCAATTGAGTATTACTTACCAAACGTAGCTATGTTTGTATACTTCCGAGTAGCCAACTTAAGAAAAATCATGTGCCGCATGACATTATAGACTTAGTATTGAGTCCTCCTCCCACCAAAAAAGACACGAACTTATAGTCTGACTACGGGGAGACTAAATCTTCACAGCCGACCAAGAGTTTGAATGGCACTCAGCTTCCTCCAATCACTTCTTTAAGACCACACCCGTCGTTCCTTGGGCACTTTCCAACAACGATCTGGCCTTGCTGATCCTACCGTGGGCGCAGTGCAAACTTATGCACTGGCTGCCATAAAGAACTGGCTCGCAGAATGGCAACCGGCTGGCACATCTGGTAGGAATATTACAGAACCCTAGGCTGGCGTCCATGAGATTCAGGCTAAATATAACCAAACCCAACTAACGCATTCATTACGAGTCGGGCACATTCTCAGTCTGTACCTTACATTTATATGCTTTTAGTGATTCTGCCCCATCAGAGTGTGAGCCATTATGAGTACCACGTTCATCCACTGGAATTCAGTGGGGAAACCGCATCACATCGAGACACACATTCTAGGAGAATGTTAAAGAATGCGGGCACCTGCATTCTGATAGTCAGCAGTCGGGATCGTATTGGCCATCAGAAGGACTTACGTCCAGAGATTGCGCGACCAAACAGTTTCTACCATTCGATCCCCACGAATCATCGCAGTCCCGATATTGCCAAATGTCCACCACAGTTTCACCCATGCAATGCTTTCCATTGAGCTCAACATCGACGCGGTAGCGGGTGGTCTTGAACAATTCTGGGTTTGATACGTATCCGACAGTCAGGGCATCATGCAGAGGAGGGCCGTCATTAAAGCCAAATGTGGACTTATATGAATCCCCGAAGAAAGTGATAAGAGTTGACAGGGTATGGCGTAAATTAGATGCGGGAGGAGGAAGGATGTCGTCGGACGGTTGTGCAGCGCCTGAGTTTAGAAGCAGAGCTTGTATGTGCTTTGTCACTATCGCAGTATGCGTAACATTGATCGGGATCATGGTCTTTTTGACTGGGGTATCGAGAACAATCTGAGTTGCATGAGCTGGTTGGGAGTCTTAAAGGCAGTTCACGTGCTTGGAGGTAGAACTCACGATCGCATAGAATATTATATTCCGCAACAGCAGACCTGTTCCCTATTCCAACACCTCCACCCATGAAGACGAACTCATCTACCGCGTCCAACAAGTCGGGATAGACGCTGATAAACAGCGCTATGTTCGTCATGGGGCCACTAGAGACAACAGTGACCTTTTGACCAGCACCCTTGCTCCATGTCTCCTTCACAGACTTTGCCATTCCTTCGAGTGCCCTGACCGTAGATCCATCCTCACTGGTCGCGAATAACGCCAAGACCTCTGGACTATCAGCCGGTGGAAGGCCTTCAACGCCCCCTAGTCCATCGTCACCATGAATCTCTGGATCGGACTTTGCAGCAACTAGGAGAGGCTTCGAGGCACCGGGGTAAACGCGGACATGCGGTTGAGCACCGAAAGCAAGTAGGCACCTGGCTGCATTTACAGCTGTGAGTTCACTGCTCGCGTTTCCGTGTGTCTATAAGTGTATTTCGACGAACTTAATGCGCATGTTGAAAGATTGAGCACGCGCGGAATTTCACCGTTGACACGCCCAGGAGGTGGATGTTTGTGCAATGGATAGCAAGCATAATCGCTGTTGCATCGTCATGACCCTGTACCATTTTATAGATGTTACAGAGCCCTAGAACAGCAAACATACCGGATCGACATCTAACCAGACATGCTTCATGCCTGTTCTTGCGAAGTCCAGTTCAGTGCCTTCGAATTGCATTTAAAATTCAGATTTAGGAATCGTTTACGAATCAATTCACGACACCATCGACCTCAGATCGTAACAACGTCAAACAATACTGTAGCACAAAGTAATATATAGCTGCAGGCAGGGTGGATAAAACTGAATTATTGCTTGAAAATCGATGTACAAGTGAGCTTAAAATTAAGTCACGCAAAGTGGCAAAATGTTGCATCGTTGGCTACTTGTTGGCCACTTTGCAGAAATTTACTACTTACACGAGAAGAGAAAGTATGACATGTAATATCATGATTCATGTTTTAACTCGAGAAAAAATCTGTCGGATGTGGCAGATGCCATCTCCAGATTCATCTACCATAAAAACATATTTTGCAACAGCGGAAATTGAACTCAGCACCAACGTCTCAAGATGGAAATTGGCCTGAGCTATGTACGCAACCATATAATTTGGAGTACAGATAGCCCTGCTATGTATATGAATCATGATTCTCATTTATTTTTCAGACACCGAGTCTGCAAGGCCGTAAATTCAAATATGCAGGCGCTCTTTACGCACTGCGTTCTTGAAGAGCGTGATGGCGTCCTCCGCTATTGAGGCGCCGGGTACAAGTCATACCAGTGCTGTTGCTGATATATATCGCCTACTGATAACAAGGTAAGTAGGTGCCCAGAGATGATAGATGCAGTGCTACGTAGATACAATATAGTTAACAACCAACAGAACAGCAGTGCAAAGAAAAGAAGAGAAGAGAAGAATATAGTTAAGCATAGACAGAAGTATAGACAGAAGGCCGTAAAGGACTGATGCTCATCTGTCCTAATGACTCC
The DNA here is from genome assembly GCA_026075535.2 of Tricholoma matsutake. Classification (NCBI taxonomy): domain Eukaryota; kingdom Fungi; phylum Basidiomycota; class Agaricomycetes; order Agaricales; family Tricholomataceae; genus Tricholoma; species Tricholoma matsutake. Next base: position 4,292,165 of record AP026543.1, on the reverse strand, counting down.
CCAAGCCCTTCCTCATCACCCCCTTGATCATTCAATCGGGGTATCTTCAACTGGGTGCTGAACCCAACGTCACTTCGGTCACTGTGACCATAATCGTCTTCCTCCTCCTCCTCTTCTTCATCTTCGTCGTCAATAGCGACAGTCGACCATTCCCGGTATACGGCCCGGATATACACATTCGACTTAGGGAGGCGATACGGGTCGAACGGGAAGAATGTGTTCAGCTCTGCATCGATACTTCCACCAAGCATTGTTGGATGAAACGCAATGGATGCTGGGCGGGCCGGAATCGTTGCATGACCCTCCATGCTTGATGGTCTGTACTCGGAACGCTTGTTGGACTCAAGGATCGTATAGCAATAGATGAAGTCAGTCGCGTGCGCCACTCTGGCGAACTGCATCACTACGTTCGGTGAGCACACCTGTGCAATATGTCGTCAGTTTTACTATACAAAAGATATGGAGTGGGCCCTACTCGGAGAGGATTGAGAATAGAAGCCACCACTCTCTGCAGCACGTTCAATTGGGGCATCCACTTTTTCCCTCCCTTCCCAATCAGGAGCCCATCCTCTTCCGGTTCATCCTCTAACAAGTCTCTCCACCGAAAGCAGAAAATCAGAAACACTGCCTGCGTAACGGCGTAAAATACTGTGTTCTGTGGCATGCCGCCCGTGACATGCGCGCCTCCCCTGACCAGCTCCTCGATGGCCTCTAGATGAGCTCGGAGGAACTCGCACAACACCCCGACGACTCTCCGTGCACCCTCTCGGTCCACAAATACCGCCCGACTGACAAAACTGCCAAGGTAGGATGCGGCGGCCGCGCGCGTCAAAGCAGGGGTATTGTTCTGCGTCGTACTGTCTGCGCTGTTCTCAAACAGGGCACGGTCGACAAGCATGCCTTGGAAGATGTCGGAGAATTCAGGATCAAGGGATGTGTACCAGAAGATAAGGAACTGGGTGTATCGCGACTTGAAGGTGCGAAGTATGGTACGGTCGAAAATGGAGAGAAGGGTGTGGAATTGTGTGCGCAGGAAAGTTTTGCTGCGTTCGGAGGATTCACATTGAGATGTGGGTAGAGATGATGGGGGTGGTGGCGTATCGGAAATTGAGGTAGTTTGTTTGCCGGCTGAGGGTTCAAGTTGAGATAATGTGGGTGTGCCAGGAGGAGAAAACCGTGGGGTTAATGGGGGTAAGGGAGGGAGGTCACACAGGGGAAGAGGAAGTGAACCCGACGTCGTTATTGACGTGTGCGCCCGGTGGAAGTGGTCAAAAATGAGGAATAGAATCGCATCTAGCTTCTTGACCATTTCAAGGATGTGCTTGGCATTTATTTCGATTTCGAATGGTTGTGCTTTATCGTCCATATCCCCAGCATCAGAAGATAGATCACTCAAGTTGTCCCCTTCACCTCCACCGTCAGAATCAGAATCAGAATCGGTACCTTCTTGTCCGATGACTGTATCAAATGGATCTAATTCAAATACATCCTGGTCTTGTGAAACCTCTTCCTGTTCCAACTCTTCTAGCTCTACTTGAATCTCGACCTGGGTTACGCGCCATTCAGCATCGCAGTTCTATATAGTAAACCACCACGTACATCTATTTGGATTGTACGATCAATAATTGTAGCCAAGATCTTGTCGGCAAGTTCGGGGCAGTACGTGGAAATTCGCAGCAGATTTCGGATGTATGTGGTCTGTACGACCTGGTTTTGTCGCTTGTGTGGAAAGTTGCGCACAAGCAAGGGCTGTAGGGTAGACGGGAGCGTTGGGATGAGCGAAATCAGGTGCTGAAGAAGGTAGTGTAATCTGTCATATATCACACGACGCGTCAACGGACTGGCCGACCCTTCAGGCATTCCTGCGTTGAGTGCTTGGATGCCGGATTCTGGGAAAGAGACACTTTCAATTCGTGCGAGATGTTTAAAAGAGATATAATACACACGATGAGTGAATCCTTGAGCAATCTTGCCTAACACGAGGGAGAGATATTCGGGCCGGGCGCTGACCACCATGCCCATGAAGACGGTATATGATTTGACGGTGGCATTATCCAGTGTTGTCCATGGCATGTTGACAATGGCGTCGACCAGCGCAGAGTGTGTTCTTTCGAGCCGTGAGACGACATGCGAGAAAGCTGAGATCCAGAGGCGTAGTTGAGCCAGCTGTGGCACACCTTGTCCCTGCGATAAGTTGGGGTTGAATTGGTTCACAAGCTCATCGAATGTTTCCGTGTTGCCCTGGATCATAACCATGGGTTATGCTCGTGTGATCGCGAGATATCCACTCACATTCGACTTCTGCTGCAACGCGTTATTAACGAAGGCAAGATACATGTCCTTGCGATATTTCTCATCTTGTTTAATCCTAGAATTTGTGGCAATTGGCCGCTGGATTAGAAGCGATGCTGAAGCCGGTGGTGAGGGTTTTTTGGGCACCGTCGTCGATCGTTTGTCGACAGTGTGTTTTGGCTGGGCCATCAGGTCTGCAAACCTGTAATTAACCGATTTTGGACCTGATTTTGGGGCTCTCTGATTGAACTGAGAGCGCCTGGAATGCGGGTCCATTTATCGTGACTTTTGGATACAAAACGTTTGTCGTGGCCACAAAATTTTTGATGAGCTTATGTCATGAGTCAGAATCCGATGAAAATTGGGCGATTCTTTCCTTAGCCTACCATGTCCACTTCGACCTTCTCTTCGGCACATAGACTATATGTGAAATCGTTATACAAGCGCTTTCTCCAGAACTCACTCGATTGGACTATCAGAAGAGACCTCTGGAGGGCACAAGCTTTGCAGATAAGGGCAGAGTTTGAACGAAATCGGTGCGTATTAGAAAGCTGTATTGCTAAACTTGCGACTGATCCTCCGCTCATATAGCAATGTGCACGACCCACGAGAACTGGCTGTTATTTTGGAAAGGGCAGAGGCAGAGCTGGCTAGCAAGAAACATCCCGATCCCTACATTTGTTGGTCTGTCCAATAAGTCTTAGCTGACACTGAGACCATCTTTCGACAGCACCTCTATTTCCTGGGGGCACCAAATGGTGATTGATATATATATAATCTTTAAAGAGCTAATGACTAACTGCCTTGTAGGGAACGCAATACTGCTGTACGTTCATGCCCTGCCTCATCCTTCCGTCTGCTAAAACAATGTATATGATCTAGCCACAAATGGGTCCGCTCTACGACCACGAAGCTGCTCCCCATCATTAAACGGACGTCCCGTACAGAAATTAACAATGGATCGAAGATAGGCTGATGGATTACATACAAACACGACTGGGAACAAAATGTAGCATAGTCTCGAACACGTTGTGCTTGCATGTCGACAAATGGAACAAGGTCGTTGATCGAGAGGTGAACAAAAAGAATTCAACGCTACACAGACACGAGTAGATCTATCGTCGTACAGTCCGCGAATGGAACCAGCTATAATATTTGCAGGTGGCACGCCACCTAACGCGTGTAACCACGTGATTGTCATGAGCACGCGTTGTGGGTCGACCAAGTTTTGTTCAACGTCAACGAAGACTTTACGCATTCACGCTCTCTACGCTCATTCAAGATTCACCGAACTCCAACTGATCATCATGATCCCTCTCATACCTACCCTTGCTCTTGCTACCGTTTCCTTTGTATCTTCAGCTTCAGTTATACTCCGTATTGTAATTCCTATTTTACCTCCTCATCCTTTGAGTAGACGGGTTGCCCCTGTTCGTATACAGCATGTTTTCACTCATCATGCAACTGATTTCTTATCCTGTGCAGGCTGAGTTCGGGTTGCCCAACTTTCGATTCCTGTCGTGCTCGGACAAAAGTCACATTTGGCTGGCGAGCCTGGACCTCTTGGCCGTTGCTATTTTCATTTGGCAAACAGTCAATGAGGTATTTGGTGGCCCTACCGGTTTCAGTAATGCAGATGACTCTGCATCCTCCGTGCGGGTCTGGTTTTTGATGACTATCAGGCAGACTTGTCTCCTTATCATCACGGCTGTCACCTTGATGAACGTTCGCATGGGTCGACCTGCATCGTTTGGTAGGAGACAGTGGATGCTGTGGGCACCAACCCTGCTGCTGGCTGTTACTTCCACCGTTCTAGTTGGGGTCATCTCTGGTGCTGGAATCAAGAGCCTCTTCCCTGCGCTTGTTGGCTACTCCTCCACGATTGCTGTCCTCAACACTGTCGCGTTCGGCTGCCTCATCGGCACTCTCATTGCTATCAAGCGTAACCTCGCAGCTCTCAACGATGATACAGAACCCTGGCCCCCTGTCAGGATGATACAAGAGGAGCCCAGGCCCTCTCTTGCAACCGAGGAGATAGACGTAATTCGTGATGGTGCTTCGTGGATAACTTCTAATGCAAGCTCTCGTCGCAACTCCATATCCGCGTGGTCGTTTTCAACGCACCACACGACTATGGCCTCTCCTCAACATGGTCATGGTTCTGGTTGTCCTCAGACAGGCTTGCATCCTTCCATTCCCATCAAGTCTTCTTTCTGGTTCAGCTCTCCTGCTCATGATGATAATGTATCCCCCGTCCCACCTCTCCCATCTCCTTATCCCTTGTCCCCTACCTCCGAAACCCTCAATGACCCCGATCCCTTTAGGCGCGACGTCCCTACTCCAGTTCCAAGCCATCCTCGCGAATGCTTGGGATCCCAGAATTCTTGGTTGACGTCCACGAGTGGGTCCCACCCAACGCTTACCGCTTGGAGCTACCCAACCCATCCTGAAGGCAGCCTCAGAATTACTTGCAGTCATGACCTGCACGCTGCGTTGAATCGCCCCGCGACACCTGCATTAGCAAATGCGCAGGTTTTGGGTGGATATGGATACGCTCCTGGTAGTCTTGAAGCAGAGAAAGGTCTCGCCGCATTGGCGGCTCCTTCTGGGACACAGATCGATATCTCCACATCCCGCTTGTTTACTTGGTTGATGACAATTTGGGTTCCTCTGGTATGCTTCAATTCCACCCAAAATTCCAATTTATGGCTAATTTCAGAATTAGGGACTTTCTCTTCCTTACCTGATCCTGTCTTCACAGAATGCCTCAGTTCCTGCGATTGCCTCCGTTCTCCTCATCTTATCGGTCACTCTGTCTTCCCCATTGTTGGTACTGAATGTATTGTTCAATCCCCTGCCCATTCCCTCTGGTCTTTTCGACGACCGCCATGACTGTGCTTCTAATCTCAATCGTGGCACTACACATGGCCTTAGTGATCCTCCCTGTACATGGTCTCACGAGTACAAGCGCAGCACGAGTCCCAGCGTCACTGTTATCGAAAGCCGTCGCAGTGGTGATGTTTGGCTCTCTAACGGTGATGCCGTTGACGGTAAGAGCAAAATGGGTCGTGCAATGCAAATGTTGTCACCAATGCCAAAGCTGTCTGTTCTTCCACCTGAGGTTGAGGATGGAACATTCACTCCTCTGCCCACCCAGACTGAGGATTCATCTTTGGCTGTCACCGTGCACAACACACCAAGCTCTGATATGATAAGTGCCCAATTTGGCCGGCTTAGAGATTCCAATGCTAGCTCAGCACGTATCTATGGCGGAGACGAAAGTTTGGCGTACGCCAGCAGGATTATGATTGCACAAAAGCATTACTCCTCTCTCGCTCAAACCATGGTCATTCCTGGTCCTTTAGTTGAGAACCGCACGCCTGTTGATGCTGTTGGCACTACCACTGGTGCAGCACCCATTCTTGCTGCGCGAAACTTGACACATCTCCGCACACGCTCAGTCTCATTTCCAAGGGTTCCAAATACGACTACACCGACTACGAGCAGCTCAATCCTGCCTCCTTCCTTCTCTCTCCCACCTACTCCACCCAGTGTTAGGGCAGCCCGATTGGCTTCCCTTGCCCACAAAAAGTCATTCTCGTCGGGTTTCTCCTTCGGTCGCGTTGATGACATGAACGAGATTCATGCTTTGACAGCTGGCGTGCTGCCGCTTCTTGTTCCTGGACTAAACGTTGATCGTATGAGGATCAAGGACGGTCGCTGGAGTCCGCCTGGCACCTTCAGCAAGAGCAAGGGCAAGAGACTTGCGAAAAAGCTGAATGAGTTCCATGAAGATTTTTCGTCTCCCGAGGTACATTCTACTCCTGCCAGGAAGCGTCCCCGCGAACCAAGAGAAAGGAAGACATCAGGCCATAAGAGGAATCACTTCAGTTTACCGAGGTATGTTGTCCAGGCCCTCAAATTAGAAACTCTTAATCTCTAATAAAATTTCCCTCCTTTTTTAGTCTTGGATTGCGAAAGGATGGTGTTCATTCCCTGGCTATATGGGGGGCAGAAATCAGAGGTGAAGTGGAGCATAAGGTCGGCCAGTATATCTCAGTTCCCAGTAACGTAGAAATTGGCAGGAGGAATACTGTTTTCGGGGCCGAATCCATCCCCAACACAATCCCGAATCTTCGTACTGTACAGGAGAAAGATGGCTCCTTGGTTCCAAAAGGCCAGGCTACCGGACTGGGACGCTCGATGTCTACGCGATCGTTCGGTCTGCGTGTAGAAGTTCCTCACTGCGCGATCATCTATGATGTCCATCATGGTTCTTCCTACTCAGCTGCCTCTGCCGTGACTCTATTCGAGGATTTCGAGGCTGGTTTGTTTTCTGGCCCTCAAGCCGAAAGCACACCACACCACACTCTTTTCAAATCGTTAACGCAAGCCGCCCCGCCACCCTTGCCCCAGGAAAACGGTCGCTCTAATGTTGTATATATCAAATCTGATAATCACGACTCACCTACGAGTCCTTCTGATGATCCGCCTACTTCTGAACCAACACCCCCATCTGCAGTTTCTTCTTTGGCGCGATGGTCCTCCCGGGCGGTCACTTATACCCAAGACCAGCAAGCTCCAGTGCAAAATTTCCAACCTAAATCCAAGCACAAAACCAGGTTCCCCCAGTGGAGAGGTCTTCGTCCGCTCTCACTTCTGCAGGATCACAATATGAACCTTGATATTGCTGGTCCTATTGTCGGTGTCACGCGTCATTTGACTCTCGGGAAGAAGCAGAAGTCGAAAACAGCTGCGCCTGTACAGGACGAAAATACTAGTCCAGGTTCTACTTCCACTAGCAAGAACAAAAAAATTGAATCCGCTGATGCTTGCGAGGTCAGATACCAGCAAAATGGGAGGCATCATGCGAAAAGCGGAAGTTCTGCCGGACGTGTAAGGCCGCCTTCGATGACTGACCATACCGGGTTCGCCTACAGTTTTCGTGATTAATTCGGTGCAATTTTGAACTTTTAAACGGCATTGTATTTTTATCTTGCTAATGTTCTTGTATTCATTGATCACCCTGTAAAGAAACGCTTTCTGTCACAGACGATGATTTATTATTATATTACATTCACCGACATGTTCCAAGTATTCATTGTTCCGTGCTTTCTGCTCTCCACCTTGCTGTCATACGCTTCTCCATCTCATGTTGCATTTGATGTTTTCTATACTCGCGTTTTCCCTTTTGCTTTCTTGCTTACGCCCTTAATGAACCCCATATGCAGATATCTCCTTCAAAACGTATGATTTGGCCTTTATGCTCTATCCTTGTCTACGTACCTAAAAAGCACACCACATTTGTTAAGATTCCCCGTCTTCAATAATTATGCATGGTGCGCCGCCCTGATCTTGTACGCGTTCTGCTCAATGTTTGTACCGAATCATGAAAGCAATGTGAATTTAACGTAAAGAATACAGTTATGGCAATAATGTTCATGCACAATCATTCAAGCAATCCGAACATACTGATGACCGCGACGGGTGGAGGACCACCCTCACGACTTTTGGTCTGGCCACAGTATGCAATAACATACTTGGAAGGATGCCAACTGACGGTGGGCGAAGGAGCAAGGGCAGGGACACGGTGTAGGGGCACACCCGTTTCAGTCGCGCACTGAAGGTATGTCAGTTCAAGGAGACGGAGTGTGTCATGATGCACGTACAATATCAATGTACATTCCAGCGTTCGCAATCGCCAAGTATTCGCCATCGTGAGAGAAACTGAGTGCATTGATACTATGCCTGATGAATGATAAGAGTCAGCAGCACAACGAAGACAGTCGGCCCACAACTTACTCGCACACAGTTATTGTCCTTGCACAAATCCATTCAGATAAATCAAACATATTGACGATCGAATCGTATCCTCCAGATGCAAGATATCTGCGAAAGTATGTGCCAATTGAGAAGGTAATTCGGTCCTAGCTCACCGTCCCCGAGGATCTAAAGCAACCGCAACGCAGCCTCCAACGTGAGCGGCGGGGCTCTCCCGAACCGTGAGACTGGGGTAGTCCATGATACGAAGAGTGTGTTCCGAATGATGGGTTAGAATGACACCGTCGCCAACATGGTTGAACATCGCGGTCGATCCCGTCAACTACGAAGTACCGAACGGTTGGCTCAAAACTAGAAAAATAAAGGAAACATACTCACACGAACTGCGTCCTTTTCTGAGAGGTGCCATTGCTCTTTTGTTTCATCACCTTCCTTACCTAAGGTCATGAAAAAGAGCTGGTGTCCTGCAGACGCGTACAAGAGGGCGCGACCATCTGGAGAATAACTCGTTTGGACGGGCGACACTTTTAGCGAACATTGTTGGAGATATCGGCTTTCTGGGGTAATGGAAAGGTCAATCACGCGATACACGAGATCGAGCATATCGGTGCGTACGCCTCGCATCCCAAAATACAATTCTCCGATCCTTTTGACTCGATGTACAAAATAGTTCTGGGTGTGTCGGATTCCACGAAATATAATCGACATCATCCGAGTGGCCACCAGAGAACATCGATGCAGCTCTAGGCTCCATCTGAGAGATATTAAGGATATCTCGACGACCTGAATCAAAATCGTGACATACACTCTTCTCTGGAGACCAAACCCTGGTAACCTTATCTATCCCAACAGCAGCAAGTTTCTTTCCATCGCAACTCCAGGCGACGTGTGTCATTGCCTGTGGACTGGGCATCCGGTAATCTCGCGGTTTGAAAGCAGAGAACGTCGGTGGCTAGCGGATTGACATCATCATGGGTAATGAACGGTTTCTCTCTAAGGTCGCCTACATGGACTCCTCTGGCGGCAAATGTGGTGTAAGGAGGGGGAGAAGGGGGTGCCTGTGGAGGAGGAATCTCGTCCGAATCATCTTTCGCATTTGCTGCAGTACTTGACATGGGATTATGTTCAAAAGTTTTTGAACTTGATTACTTAGGACTCGAACTCAATAACTCTTGGACCTAACAGATATAAACATAAACACGCTACTAGGTAAAGCTGGCGAGGTACATGTATATGACATTTACAGCTTCCCGTGGACCAAAGAGAGTCCCAGAAGCCAGCTCGATACCTTTTCTGTCACTTCATCTTGGGCTTCAACCAGAACCCAGTGACCTTTATCTTCAAGCGCAACTTCCTGCAGATCTCTGATAAACTTTCGTGCCTTCTTGAATACAGCTGTACAGTCACTTGTTCCCCATATGGCCAAAACAGGTAGACTGGAACGAAGATTGGACGGGAGCCGGGCAACTAAAATGAACTATTCAATCTACTGCTAGAGGATTGGAAGATACTGATGTTACCATGTTCTTCATCATATCTAAACTTGCCTGTGCGATAGTAATTCAGTGGGCCATTCATCCCTTTGCTAAGCTGGGTGTGGTAATACTGGAATTCCTGCGAACGCAAATATTAATGAAACTTAAGTTATCAGGTCTCAAAATCAATTCACTGCGTCGGTTAAAACGGAAGGATGTCTAGTGACTTGAGACGATCCAAGCAACTTCTTAACCGACCCGAGAGCCGTGAAGTCGCTGAACGCGCCTGGAGGCCTGAAAACCATAGAAAGGAATTTATGGAGCTGGGATTAGCTCAGCTAAAAAAAATTTGGGCTCAAATTTTGAAATAGTCTGACTTGGTGTTCAATCTCCAAGGTCGATTCCTGAGTTGCGAAATAGACCTGATATCCGAACTCTGGAACTTGTTTGGCTATTTCCTCAGGCGGTACATAGAAGAGTGGCGGAGGCGTATACGGAACACTCATCCTAGCCAATTTGATTACAAGAAAGATTTGACAATAGACATCTCGAGGTAGCGTACATTATCAAGGCAGAGAGCCTATCTGGATGCCACAAAGCAAAGCGACCTCCAACAAAGGAGCCCCAATCGTGTCCTATAAGTACCTGGAAACGAAACAATCAGCTCACTAGAGGTTTCAAAATGACAATCGTTACTGACTGCTTTGTGAATGGCCAAGAGGTCTAGAAGCGCCGCCATGTCTGCACATAGCCTCCTAGTCGAGTACTCAGACGAGTCCGCGGGCTTGTCGGTACCCCCATAGCCTAACATATCAGGAACCACAACCCGAAAGCCTTGACGAACCCATGGACCAATCTGGTAACGCCAGCCATACCTGCAAGACATGGATCTGTGTATAAGTGAGAATAGCTATATTTTAAAGTACCAGAGGTCTGGAAATCCATGGAGACAGAGCAGAGTAGTTGTGTGTTGTGCGACGAAATTTTCAGGGACTTGGTCCACCTACGTCGGACGATCAATCGGTTCAGGAGTTATTCAAGGGTGATCATTTACAAAGTGATATACACGTCCCGTAGACAGTCTTTCCGTCTTATGATGGAAAGAGTTAGGATTTTGGGGATCCATTGCAATAAAGGGGTGAACACGACTTGAACACGATGGAAGTAAATGAAGCGGAGCTCTGAAAAGTTCGGTAACTGACGGGAAAGCTTTGTTTCTAATGACTTGGTCACCAGTGCACTGCAGATAGCCACTACCTCCACAAAGCACCCATCGACCTACAAATATCTCTCCTTTGCCATCCTTACTACTTACCTACAACATTCACCCCTTTTTTGTGCCATTTTTATCGCTTTTACATCACTTCTCAGCCTTTGCCAAACTACTTTCAACGGTCATAAAGTAAGGTCTGCTCCTTAACTTTTTAACATGTTCCCTATCCTGATTCATTCTAGTCGTCGATATGCCTGCGACCGTTAGCTCATCTTCTCCCCCTCGCATATTCAACCATAAGCCACGCAGTCAGGGGCAGATGAAGAAGACGAGAGTTGTTAGGCGAAGAGGCAGGGTGCAGGACGCCATCGGAAGTGACGATGTGATAGAGAGAGAAGTGGGGACAGACTCAGAGTCGGAAGATGAGCGGTCGTCCCTCGATTCTGACTCTGACTCAGACACCGAACCTGCCTCAGAGGACGTTGTGCCTCATGACCATTTCACACCCAGCACAAGTCAGAGCCCAGGAGACCGTGGTGTACTGGACAAAGACTCAGTGGCACACCTGGGCCCTGAGGCAGTACCGTTCTTTCATCCTACTGGAGAATGGTCAGAGATGGTCGCTGACGAAACTATCAATGGACCAGCGGAGCTTCCTGTGATCGAGTTTGCGGATTTCAATGGGCAAGTCGGCTTACAGAATGTATCTCGTTCGCGTAAACCGAAAAAACCAGTCAGAGCCACACAATCTGCCCCAGAATCACTCCCACCCCCGCCTTTGCCAGTAGATGATCAAGTTCAAGAAGCCGACCCTATTGCTTCCACGTCTCGCCCCTCCACCAGTGCACCGTTTGTCAAGCGGCCTCCTGGTCAAACAGCACGTCAGGCTTACCAACAACGTCTTGAAAGTGATCCCTCCTATGTTCCCACGGTCGGTGGGTTCTGGGGCCATGACGATCGTCTGCTTGATAAAGACTTGCGTAGTCTTAGTGGTTGGTGGAGGGGTAGATGGCAAGGCCGCGGTCACGCGAGGGGTGTAATGCGGGGTGGAGGACGTGGGGGATATTTTGCACCCCATACATCTCAACCCAATCTAGGGGTAGAAGACCAATTATCTACCAACATGAATGGTGTTCCACCAATTGAGCGCGCATGGACTCATGATGGCTTCGAGGAGATGAGACGGAAAGAGGACCACCGTCGAGCGACTGAAGAGGCACCGCGACAACCACGAGCGTCCCAGCCAGTTCGCGGGACAAACGGTTTCCGCGCTCGAGGTTTTGGTTCTCTTCGTGGTGGACGTGGTAGCTTTGGCCGTGGTGGTTATACACCGTCCCCAAATAGGTCACATGCGCACTCTCCATTCTCGAATCCTGGACGAGTTTGGTTCGCAATGAAACCCGAGCTTATGTGGACTAAGCAACACGAAGGGTTTCTTTACTTCGATTCAGCTTTGAAGTCGCGTCAAAATCATGGATTGGGTTTACGAGTGAAGTTGCCAGGAAGCCAGGCCACTGTTATCAAAGCACCGCCGAGATTCCATCCATCAACCTCTTTTGCCAAGACTTATTCATCCAGCACGTCGGTCTCTGATGCGGGCGAGAGAGCATATGTTGTTCGTTTGCCCAAGCGTCCTGGGAAGGAACGACAAACTGAGGTGGTCACAGCGCAAGGCGCGACTCCACCTAAGAGTTTCACTGCTAAATTTCCCGTCCTTGAACCATCCACTTCCACTGGCGACGATGTTTCGCCATCAGTGCCTCAACCTAGCGAGTCCCATGTGCTTCCTGAGCAAGGCCATTCATCACAATCTCACACTGAGGCGCCACGGTCTCAACTTGAACAGCTGTCATTTGAGCTTCAAGATTCGGATCCTGCCCGATCGGCCAAGACTGAGGAGGCTGTCTTGAAGAATCCATCAACCGAGGTACCGGTAGAGGAGCAGCAGGTAGAATCGGTGGAAGAACAACATCGCCCCTCACTCCCGACTATCCAGACAGAATTTACTCCGCCTCATCCTCAACCATCACCAGCATATGGCTCACCCTACGTATACCCCCCGGCTCTTCCGCCCGGCGTTGCTATGAATCAGCACGGTATGACGTATGAACTGGCGAGTGGACGGCCGGTCTACCTACAAGCTCCTGCTCCGATGTACAACCCTCGTCCCGTCATTCATTCTCATTTGACCCCACCTGCGGTGCCTTTCGTTCCTAGCCATATGCACCACTCCGCCGTTTCCCCCGATTTCCTCGCCCAGCCATCACCTCACACCCCGCCAGTGAATGGCTTCATTGATCCTTCCACCGGTACACCTATATTCTCATTCCCCCGCCAGACCTCGCGGATCGAGATCAGGGCACCTTCTGAGAACGGCGACCCCAAGTCGCAAGGCAAATTCATGTCCAGCCGATCGTCAGCGCTGCGTACCAGTGCAGCAATCTTTGAGCCATCGCGTTCTGCTGATGGTTCGGCAAACGTGTTTTTCCCATCCTACCCGACGCCATCGTACGCACTGATCAATGGCGGAGAAGGGAGCGTCTCAGGAGATGAAGGACATGGAAGCCAACCACACCACATGGCTGACCCCGCCACGATGGGCTACCCCCACTACTCGCAGCCGTATTACTATCCCGAAACATATGGCTATGTTTCTTACATGGACATGTCACAACAGGGGGGCCAATATGAGATGTACCCTCCCGCCGACTCTGTCCCTCCCCAGGGCACCGTCTACTACTAGTCATGCACCATTTTTGACGAGTTTTCTTGTTGCTCCTTCTCACTCTCTGGTTATCGTGTGGTTGCGGTTTCTTTATATCTCATGTTCCCGAACTTCTCATCATTGCCTTCTTGCTCGATTCCCCACGCGTATATAATTCTTTTTGTTTGGCAGCTTCTTGTTGTCATCTGCTGTCGCTGCGTCTCGCTTGATCTATTCACAACTATTGAACTGGTACATCTACATCGAATGCATGCATCGAGTTCTCGATTGTATGTAGATTGGTTTCTTTGGTCTTACTCATCTTTCGAATGCACATTACTACCTTACATGCAATGGTCAGTACTGTACGCCATCTCAATTCTGTCTGCGCATGTAGGTCCCTGTGGACATATGTCAGTGCCATTGCTTACAGTACTTACACCTCATTACACACATGCAGTCAATTCCGTAATTCACATACATCCACATGAGGTATACTTATCCATCCTAATGCTGTAGCTGCATGAACAAGATCTAGCTGCTGCGCGGCACAGTCGTGCATGTTTTCCGTGAAGTACCCTAGCTGCGACCATTTCTAGTAACTATTTCCCTGCAGGGGACTTCGGCCACACACACGGGTGTCAAGCTGACTACCTTCCACGCTCCCATCCTACTTAGAGGGACTCTTTGCCATGTGATCCTCTCTTCCACGCACCAACCGTTCACAACACGCCAAAGTTCGAGTGATGTCAGGCCTAGGGCATTGTTGATTTCGGTAGGCAACGTCTACATGGAGGTGTAGATAAACTCGGATCTTAACATACTGTAAGCCATTACAAACTTATCCTGGCAGAACGGGGTTACGCTTGAGCCGCAAAACAATATTATCGTACCTCCTCGGTACGCTTTCACTTGCTATATCACCCTGAAGCCTTCAAGGGTGGCTTTCGGCTAACTCGAAGTGCTCCCAGCGAGTGAACGGTGTTTGATCGGAGGGAAATGGCGCAGTATTGACCCAGGGCCGTGGAGCCCTGCGATGAGGAAACGTATAGTACCTCATCCCGGTCCGATATGTTAGGGGAAAACATGTCCCGAAAATCTTCGATTTGCAAATGGGCAAGTACTACATGCTTCATGCGCGCTACGCGATACTGATGCCATCATCAATGCGTTCTCAACGTTGCAGCCTCAGGCGCGTATACGAGTCAGCTTTAAACTCCTAGAGTTTGTTCTTTGGCATCCAACTGCTTTCAACGACCCTGATATGGCGTACTACGAAAATTTTTATGGCAGGTGAGTCCGTGCCAAAAACCGTTGCAGATTTCCAACACCCCTCAGATATCGGGTTTCCGGAAGGGACATGTTTGCGTACTATGAATTGTCAGCCGAAGATAGACGCGCACTTGAACGAGTTTTTTACGACACAGACCGCGGTGACAGTAGTTCAGAAAGCAGTTGGTCATCGTACAATCCTGCGTACGACGAAGGAAGAGCGCGCAGTGCAGGTTCACGCGGATCTGGGATGTCTGTCGCTGGACGTCATCGGAAGGAGAGCAATGAACACGATGCACAGCCGCTTGTAGATGTGATGGGACTAGTAAGAATCGGAGCCGATAGAGATCGTGACAGCAGCAATTCAAGGGATGACATTGCATACAGCAGCCGATCCACCGCGGCCGCGGAGGAGCGGGACCGCGTCGTACGTCACCCGAACCACGTGGCCCCGTATCGACACAGCCACGATGCGATAGACTACGACTACGAGGGAAAGCGTGCAGCTGTTCCAGGAAACGTCGGCGAGCGGGCGCTGTCCGACTCCCAATCTAGCAGTTGGCGCTCAGAGTCTTCGAATCTGTTTAATTATGGCAGCGCCTGGCATGCCATGAACGAGTCATTTCATGAGCGCGATACCCTGCGTAGAATGACTCCCACGGGCAGACATTACTCGACACAGGGGTCTGTTTACGAAACTTACCGCGGTTCAGTGTCGCCGACCTATAGGTATGGTCGTGACAGTTATAACTACGACTACGACGATGATTATGATGACGGAAGCGAGAGTGAGTTATCGAGTGAGTCGTCGTCGATTTTACTGGAGAACTACGATGTTGCCTCTTGTTGCGGCTCGATAATTAGCGATGACTGGTGAAACGCTTGTACTTAGCTGACTGATAATATATTACGAATGTATTACGCAAGAGTTTGATTTGATCCGATTGTTACAAATTGGGGCGTGAGAAACTACAGCCGAGAAGCCGGTCCAATTTTAGGTTGCTTGTCTCATCGCCAGGTTTTACTTAAAGTCATTTTCTCCGTTCTTCCATTCTTTCTTCTGTGATTCAGCTATCCGCTTGACATATGGCCCCCTCCAGGTAATATTCCCCCCCTTTTTTCCCTCTGCATTCTCAATGAGTTATAGTAGGTCTGCCGCCCTTGGAATCACCCTTTTTGGGGCAGTATCAAATTTTGCCTTCACAATTCAAGTCCTCGCTTTGTGGCGGTCACTGAAGTGGGAGCCAGAAAGCGAGTGGGAGGCGTCGGGCGATGATTGGAAAGTGGATGGTGTGAAGGTTATTTGGGGACTGGTTTCTGGCTATTTTGCCTGCGCAGCAACCGTCTGTATTATCGGCATTCTAGGAATCCTAAAGGTGAATTTTATTGCTTCCCTCTTGAGATTTGTACGAATAATGTTTTCAGAACAAACCTTCATTCTTGCGTTTCTATCGCGACTATTCCATCGCGGATTTCTCTTTCACGACCTTCTTCACTGCTGTCGCCACGTATGCTTCTTTCCACACTGCCGCTCGAACAGGTGTTTGTGAGGAGCTCTCACGACATCCAGAACTTCTGCGCGATATGCTAGAGATGGGCCTCAACCTTGAGAATTGCGAAAGATGGCTGGAGCGTGCTGTTCTTGCCTTTGTCGCCGTGATGGTCGTTGTCATCGTCATTCGGGTACGTCATCAACAGCTATCTCATTTTGCCTGCCATCTGACCTCCTATACAGCTCCATTTCCTCTTGGCAGTGTCTAACTTTTACTCTCACCTTATTCGTATTCAAAACGCGAACAGCCATTTGCGGAACCACCTTCATTCTCGTCATCCAGACTTCCCCGGCCAAAGAATATACATTCTTCCTTCCAACTTAAGCTGTCAACGTAACACTGACGAGGTAGAACTCGTATATACCCCCGTTCCTGTAAGCTCCCTCCCGAAGGATTACAGGGCCAACGCAACCGAAGCATGGGTCTCCCCGAGCGTCCCAAGAGCAGGATCTTTGAGACATGGCAGGACGTTGTCCGAGTCAACAGGTTACAGTTCGTCTGATCCGCAAGACCAAGAACATCAGCGTCAGCAGAAACATCATCGGCGCCATAGTCATAGCTATTACCCCCACCGTCGGTCCTCACGATCATCGTCTTCGACACGGACAGGTCGTATACGACTTCCCATCCAACCCGATGAGGGCCTGCTGCCTTCATACTACGATGACGCGGCCACAAAGGCCTAATCTCTCTGATGTTACCTGCTGTAATTCTAGTCTACTCTGGTCCGGCCATCGGTTCTTTCATATATCCGTGTGACACCATCATCCACCATCATCACTCTTCACTTCCTGTCAAATACCTGTTCTAAGTTTTTCCCTTGTTTTCTTCTGTACGACTACTCAATTCCACGATCATGCCATTTATTTATTTCCACGAGTCATTGGTCTTACGGAAAGCAACTTACTTTAGTTCCTTGGCTACATCCATACACTCCTTCCATCCTTGTATCTGCCGTATCAACAAAGGTTCTCGTAGAATAATTGCAAATTGTATTTCAGAATACGCATCGCAGAAGTAAGCATAAATGTTTCGGAAGCAGCCCTTTATTGTGCTTCGAATCACTCATTGGGATATCAGAACGTTTCGGCATATTTTATGGTGACCAGCATACGTTGATGGGGATGTACTTCGTAGTTGACATCTTTCCTGACTGATTTCCCAGCCAGGAATAGATCCTTTATTGACAGAAAATCCGCGGCCGGTAAGTTGCAAATCCTAATTATTCAGAACGGAACAGAATACAGCCACGTCAGCGCGACGGTCCGCCGCGATCGGTTAGGAATTTGGATGGAGTCGGTCCTTTGGGAACTTGAAGAGTATATGGCAAATCGTTCCCAGAATCCCATGAACTTACTGAAATTTGAACGATACTTTCTTATGATGGAACTGAGTATAGATCGAACTTCACATGAAGTTTCAGATGGATTTTATCAGATATCTGCCAACGGAGATTGTTCGCATCTTGTTTCGATTGCGGGAAATTTTACGCAGTGATACCAAGGCAAAGTAGAACATAACAACGGACGGTATTGTAAGCGGATATGATCAGGTGACGTGTAGACACCTCGCATGAGTCGAGACCGTAGTCACCAAAAGGCGGTGTTGAGTGATACTAAGCCTAGGCCTGATCTGATTGCAATGCGAACCTCGCTCGATTTTATTGTAAGCAACCCCTGCCAGAGTTCAAACAGGTTTAGTCCGCGTCAGGACTGCTGTACATACATAATTACGTCGAATAGCTGTTTGTAACGTTGATGTATTGGTGATAATGAAATGGCCTCGACCGATCTGGCACATGTAGGTCATCCCTGGATGTCCAACAAATATATCAGTCAGCTTGCCACCTCCCTCAACGTTCAGTGTTTCAACAGC
The DNA here is from genome assembly GCA_026075535.2 of Tricholoma matsutake. Classification (NCBI taxonomy): domain Eukaryota; kingdom Fungi; phylum Basidiomycota; class Agaricomycetes; order Agaricales; family Tricholomataceae; genus Tricholoma; species Tricholoma matsutake. The sequence continues at coordinate 4,274,000 of AP026543.1, read as the reverse complement.
ATCAAACTTCGGTAGCAAAAAAAGCTACTGTCAGTATTTCCAACAAGTCATGACTCGTACACGGGAACGATCATTGTCGCCCGACCCAACTTCTGGCATTAAGAGACTCAAGACCTTACATGGAGCTTCGAATGGCGCTAACGGGACCTTTGTCGGTGATAAACCTCAGGACTATATTTCTAACTTCGCGTCCGACCTCTTCGATCACAACACTATCGCAAAACTACGGTCAGCCTATGTAACCAACGAACCATTTAAATTTGCAGTGGTGGATAAATTATTTCAAGATGACCTTCTGAAGAAGGTCAAGGACGAGTGTTTGAGCGAATTGAGTTTTTCTCAGAAGGAGACAGATATCTACAAGGTTCGTATGGACTTTTTACAAGTTGGCCGCTTGCTTGAAAAATTTGCTAGGTCAATCAAACTGGCGACCTTGCCTCACTCAATTACCTCACGACATCCCAAATCTCACTTCTTCCTAATTTGCTGACCCTCCGCGATGCCCTCTACTCATCTACTTTCCGAAGTTTCCTCCAGGCTGTTACAGGCTGCGGCCCTCTCTCTGGAAAGAAGCAGGACATGTCCCTTGTCTCATATACAAAAAGCTGTCATCTCCTCAATCATGACGACGTGATTGGCACACGATGTGTTTCCTACATTCTTTACATGCCCCTTCCCCACTATACGTTGTGGCAAAAGGACTGGGGTGGTGCTTTAGAGCTCTACCCCACAAAGATGGGGGAGAATGGGCAGATGGAGCCGGAACCAGTTCCCTCAAGGACCATCCCTCCTAGTTGGAATCAATTCCTATTTTTCGAGGTGCAGCCAGGCAGAAGTTTCCATTCAGTGGAAGAAGTTGTTGTTGGCGGAGAAGGCGAGGATGGAAGAGAGCGCCTGAGTATAAGTGGGTGGTTCCATGCGGCTCAGGAGGGAGAAGAGGGATACATTGCTGAATCCAAGGCACCTGAGGTGAAGAGCTCACGGGAGCAACTTGTGAGTATTATTCGTTTCTTATCTCAGATCGGCGACCAACATAATTCGGCAGACCTCAACATCGACCATATTTAAACCCTACTTAGACACTTCAGAGCCACCTCATCCTGATGTTACTCTTCCCGAAGAGCATATCGGCTTCCTCTCTGAATTTCTCAACCCCGTTTACCTCCAGCCCCGGACGATGGAAACCCTTTCTGCCCGCTTTGCCGAAGAATCCTCTCTCGAACTTCACTCCTTCCTTTCAAACTCTCTTGCCCAGTCGCTTGAGCCCCGCCTTCGTGAGCTGGACGCCAAAGATGGACTCGGCGAAGACCGCGGCGGCCGTCTGCCCCCTCATTCCGCAGGTACAAACGGATCGTGGGTCATCCAAGGCCCGCCACACAAATGGCGCTACTGTGTTCTTAAGCCACGTGAAGGGGGAATGCCAGCAGCGGCCGTCACCCCTCGTGCTGCTCATCGTTCGTCCGACGAAATTCTGAGGAGTCTCCAAGATGAGTTGTTCCCAAGTGCGGCGTTCCGTGCGTGGATGGCCATCGTGTCGAGGTTGCTTCCCCTGAGCTATTCCGCTGAGGCGAGGCGGTTTAGACCAGGTTTAGATTACACACTCGCTACGAGCGAGGAGAAAGACGTGAGACTAGATGTGGTACTTGGATTGACGCCTGGGGCAAAGGGGGCTGAGTCAAGAGAGGGGTCCTCTGGGAAAGGAAAGGCACTAGCCACGGCCCTGCAGGATGTCAGAGATTGGCAAGCCGCCGAGTGGGGCGGCTGGGAGGTAAGCGTCATGATATTACTCCTTTTGTTCTTGTTCTAAACTTGTATGCTTCTCAGTGTTACATGGCCCCTCACAACGAAGAAGACGATCCAACTATCTATCGTTCAAGCACCCAAAAGACAAATACTGCCAATGGCTCAGGGAAGGAGAAAGCGTCGCATCCACCGACGAACGTGGATGAGGAAATGGAGGATGAAGATGAGGAGGATAGCACATTACTGACTGTACAACCGGGATTCAACCGTCTGCTTCTCGTACTTCGAGACGAACGCGTAATGCGGTTCGTCAAATACGTGTCGGCTGCTGCTGAAGGCTCGCGTTGGGATGTTTGTGGTGAGTATGAGGTTGGCATGATGGCAGAAGATGACAGCGATGATTTGTGAACGATCAAAAAAAATCTTTAAGCAGGCAATTTTTTAGGGCAATTTTTTAGGGAATAAATTTGTTATGCTCCATCATCTACATATAGGATTATTGAATATCAGGTTCTTAGATTTAGATCCAGACCTGTTTATTTTCGCGAAAAGCAAGTGAATATGAAAATACAGTAAGGCTAGAACGTAATCTTTTTGCCTTGGCTCAGCACTATGGCAGGAGTCTCCCGCTTTGCAAGAGCAAGGGCAGCACCAGGCTTCGGACGCACTCTCGGTCCTTTCATCTTTTTCTCCATACCAATGGCTTGTCTCCGCTCATCATCTTCTGAACGACGTTGTATTGAATGCGGCTGTTGGACTTCCACAACCGGGACAGACTGAGCAGGAGACTGCTCGTTTTTGCTTTTGGACAAATCTTGATGTTGCGTCTTTTTCAATCGTTCGGCTCTGGGGCCATGAGATTCTCGTTTCTTAGGCGAAGCAACCCACTCTTCTCGTTTCGCTTTTGGTGCTCCACGACGTACAGCATCAGCTCCTGCATATTCGACTACAAGTTTTCGTCCGTTTAGCAAATGGTTTTTCGGGTTGATCAGGACGGAGGTCGCTTGTTCAGTTGTGGTAAAATCGACGAACGCAAAGCTGTAGAATTAATTTCGCATCAGCCCGACGGCTTTTACGAAATATTGGTATATACCCTTTGCATAGTCCGGAATCTTCGAACGTGCCCATTCGTATTTTTCTAATCCAGACATCTTTCGTGCTCTCCTTCGGCTTAGCGTCATCCTCAGGTTCGTCTTTTGTCTTCTTTTTCTTCTCTCTGTGGGCTTCGAACAGCTCACGAATGGCATCATCTGTCGTCTCGAACCCAAGATTGCCAATAAATAATGTTGGAGCAGGAGACTGCTTCTGAGCGCGCAAAATCTTCTGTGCAGTTTTTGAATGCGTTTTGGACTCGTCAGTAGCAGCCTTGTCTGTTTGTCCATCTGCCCCTGTAGAGGCAAGGGTGGGTCTACCAGTGTAATCATCGCCTGTAATTAAACATCTATGAGGGTGTTGACGAGAATGAAGGTATAGCACACCTACCATCTTTGATAAGTAATTTACGACCAATCAATGGCAGCTCGGATTTTGCGATAGCAGCTGTCTTTGCTTCGGGTGTTGCAAAGTCTACGTACGCAAATCTTCAATTTATGCAGGGCGTGTTGAATACTTGGATACAAAATAAAGTATTATGGGTTGACTGACCCACGATTTTCGCCCTTCCGCCCTGGTCCAGTTGGGACCTTTGTAGGCATGTTCATCCGAGTGACCTCTCCAACGCCTTCGAAGAATGCTCTGAGATCGTCTTGGGTGGTCTTGAAAGACATGTTACCCACCCAGACCGAATTCTGCCGTCTGTTCGAAACTATAGGAGCCGCTTTGCCATCTTGTAATTTTCGCTTTTTAAGTGCGGATTCCTCAGACGCAATCTCCTGTTTTCTCCTCTTCTGTCTCCGTCGCTCGGCATGTGAGAGGACTGTTTCATCACCGTAGTCTTCATCTTCAGAGTCGTCATCGGAATCTGTTATTTTATATTTTCTCCTCTTATTCTGTGTTGGTGGCGTCGAAGGTTCTGGGCTCGGACTGCTTGAGGAACTCATCCTGCAGCTGAAGATTAAAGTCAGAGGTTCGAAGTAAACACGTGATCGCCAAGGACCTGGCATTTCAAGTTACTTACTTTCGTCTTGGTCGCTATTCTTTTACAAGCTAACTAGGTTACATTCAATGGAGTAGCCACATCTTGTCAAGGACAAACAGACAGAGAAACCAAGTGCTCTACTTTCACAACAATCATCAGGCCTTCGAATGCTTTGCACTCAATTTCTGCGGAGTACTCGACGCACTTGGGGATGGTCACACCGTAGGAGGCGTAAGGTCTGGTCGGTGGGCTAATTCTTGATGCTGTTCATCATCGAGGGAAGCGAGCAACGCAAGCCAGTGAGTTTTGGTAAAAGAGACGGAGACGGGTCTGTTTCAACGAAGGTTTCCAAGCCATCTCTGTAGTTCATGATAAGTACAGCCAGATCAAATAAAGGATCAAAGTACTGGTGTGGTGGAAGCTGGTGGAAGATCAAAAATGCGTGATATTATGATTCCATGTGTACCTAGATATGCTGCAAAGGGGTATAGATACGTAGATGGTAGATGATCGATGAAACTTGGACGAAACTTGCACCATATAAAAAGAAAGAATATCCCCAACTACGTCGTCGACGACACCCTGCGGTGAGCAGTGTGGCCCAGGACCGATTTCGGCCCCCGCTTCGCCATAGCCCACAAAAACACCAGGATAATGATTGCAAACTGCAGCCACAACCAAATCTCAAGCATGACGGCCGCCAACCCGCGAGGTTTCTTCTCACGCGGGGCTAAGCTAGTTTCCTCTTGGGACGGATAAGAACCATCCAACTTCTTCGGCTGGCGGTTGAGATTTTCGACAGCAACATCAAAAGCGTCAACCAGCCGATGCTGCACAGGTTTGGAGGACGTCATGTCTTCATTCGCGTGAGCACGGGTATTGGCGTTGTCTGGGTCCTTAAAACGCCCATCGACCCAACGGTTCGTCCTCGAGCGAATGGTCTCGGACATAAGGTGATACCTCTTCGTTTGTCTGCCGACAGAACTGTTGTGATCTCTGGGAGTGGGAGGCTCCACAGAGAGTTGCATTGTGGGAGTCCCCGTGGGCATAGGGGTGGGCAATAGCGTCTCCGTGACTTGCGATGCACAGCGGGACTGTGCTGGTGACGGCGACGGGGAAGGAGGCATGGACGCTTGACTGAAGTTGTACAGGCTACTTGACTGGCGCGGATGATGACCAGCATTGAGACACCAGCCATCGCCTAACTCGGTTTCTAATTCTACCTGGAGAGTGGCACGCTTACTATCGAATTGCTCAGGGCCTTGTGATCGAGACGACAGGCTGATAGTTGACAACGCAGGGGAGAACAGTCCTGTGCTTACTGACCGGGTTGTGCCAATGCCATCGCTACACGGAGATGACGCGAAGGGTACTGGGAGACTGAAAGCACGTTGGTCCGCTTTGAATTCCGCCTCAGACTTCTCTTCGAGAGTGGAGTCGAAAAGACCCATCACTGACTTGCGAGTTCTGGAGACATTTCTGGGATGGTTTAAGCTCCTGCTAAGATCATCTTCAGACAGCATATCAACAGATTGAACTCCAAGATTCCGCTTGAAGCTCCCGAAGCGGATAGTGTCGTCGCGGAAGGGTCGTTCTGCACCTTCGGAGATGGGTTCGAGATCATCGGCAAGTTCGATAAGATTCTCGTCCGCGAAGCACTCGTAGACCCGCGTCATGTATTCCGTCTCTCGGTGCATCACATTAAGTTGGTTCGCCGTTTCAGTCTGCTGCTCGATAATCCGGGTGTTCGTGAGCTCCAACTCTTGTATCTTGTGGAGCAGCTGCGAAATTAGGGAAGATTCTGGTTGAGTGGATTGAGCAGACTCTGGATTCTGTACAACTGGACGTCTGAACGGCGTGCCTGATACCCTTCTGGGGGTATCTCCTGGTGGATAGAATGAACCTTCGGGGGCAAAATCCCTAATCTCTGAATCACCCTCGCTCTGGCTTGGCAGGCCTTGGCCAAGATTTCTCATCGCCTTGAATCTTTCATCCCTCTCTAGTTTCTTTCTCAAAACCTCCTGCACGACCTTCTCAGAATCCCACGCAAATCCAGTCTTCGCTTTCTCCTCCAGCTCTTCGCTTTTTGCTTGAGTCTTCTCTAGCTCATCCCTGAGAACCGAGATCTCCTTCTCCAATCGTTTCAATTCCCGTCGGCCAGACTGATCCGCACTAAACGAGTCAGACTCCAGTTTTTCCAGTTTTTCGAGAAGTTCAGCATTCTGGTCTGCGAGGTGGGAAATCTCTGATGTGGAGACGGAGATTTTACGCGCATGACCTTTGAAATTCGGAACAAGGGGAGAACTATTGTACTCGGAGACAGGCCGACTAAGGCTGATGCTGTAACGGGATGGCAAAGGCTCTGGAGACGGTGAACGAGACGGAGACGAAGGGAGGCGGGCAAGCAAAGCTTGGTGTTTACTCTTAATAGCTACGTTATTGTCGTATAGAGTTTTGCATACCGAGGAAACGTGGCCGAGCTCTAACGGGCCCGAACACTGTCAGCCACGGCGCCATACGACCAGTAAGGTAGTTTTACACACCGTTTTCCCGCTCCTTGATAAGGTCATCAGCCTTGACAAGAAGCTCCGATAGTTCCTCGCGTGATTTCTCGTTCATCCACTCCATGTCGTCCTTGGCAGCTGGAGCCGACGCCGGAATGGCACTGTCGATGTTATCCTTATCCCATTGTACACGTTGAAGAGTGACAGGCAAGGAAGATCCTAGTAGTCGCGGTTCCCCTGCTGGGGTGTATGAAAAAGCTGCAGCATATGATGGAGGTGGAGTCGAGATTGGCTTTGACACAGAACGACGGACTTTAGCAGGTGGACGAGGACGGGGAGTCTCTGAGATATTTACAGCAAGCATTATAAGCAGTAGTAAATTGCAGCGAAGGAGATGAACGTGGGGTTTAAGGAGATAGGCGTGCCGTGGGTGTGAATATAAGACGGCGGTCAGCCTCCTGCTCCTATAAAGTTATTCACATCGATCACAACCAAACCATTGACTTGCACTACAGAAATACAACCGAAAGTACACATAAATTATGAGAGCGGTATATACATCCCGATTTCCTACTATCTATCACTTTTGTTGCTGTCCTGTGGAAAAGGTGGTGTTGTTGAACAAACTAGAGCCTCCTGTGGAACTAGTACCATTCGAAGCCGGAGGAGCACCAAATCCAAATGCAGTTGGTGTAGTGCCCGCAGTGTTACTACTAAATAGGTGTTGTCTAGCGGGAGGTTGTGAAGTCTGTGGCATGGTAGGCGTCGTCGATGTCTTCGACGTATCACCAAATTTAAACGCGAACGGTGACGAGGCTCCATTAGCGGCAGGTGTCGCCGAAACGGGTGTTACCGTCTGACTATCAAATGAAAAGGTAGGCTTGGAAGCCTCCCCAGAATTGGCGGCAGCCGGAGTGGATGACGGAGTAGTAGACCAAGAAAATGGCGCTTTCGGGGTATCGGCGGGCTTGGCTGCAGCTCCACTGTTTCCACCGGAAGCAAACACAGATGAACCAGCTCCTGAACTATTTGTACCGAGAGAGGCTCCTTGTGTCCTAGTGCCGAACCCAGTGAATGCCGAGTTTGCCGCAGCATTGTTCGACTGGGGTCCTCCAAATGAAGCAAAGGGAGAAGAAGCCGATGACGGATTTGTCGTGCTGAATGGAGATGGCTTGTTTTGCGATGCATTGAACTGCGAAACTGTTGAACTATTGTTTCCTCCAGGCGTGCCAAATGGAGAAGTGGACCATGAATTTGTTGCGCTGAACGGAGATGGTTGGGTCTGTATTTCATTCGGCTGAGAAGTCGCAGAGGTAACTGCTGAATCCTTGTTCCCTCCAAATGGGTTTGTGCCAAATGTGGGAGTAGATGAAGTCGTTCCACCAAATGTAAGAGGTTTTGTTTGATCATTAGACTGAGGCGTAGTGGCAGTTGACTGCACCTTACTCCCTCCAAATGGATTTGTCCCATTAGCTGCCGGAGCAGACGAAGCAGCAAAGCTAAATTTGGGTGTTGTCGTCCCAGTGCTCGTCCCACCGGCAGGCACGGCAGGAGCTTTAAAGTTAAAAGATAACGGGGTGGAAGCAGGTTTAGCAGCATCGTTGCCAAGGGCACCGCTTAAGGAAGATGTAGGTGCTGCAGAGGCAGCAGCAGAGGCAGCAGGAGAACTGAGTGGTTTGTTGGAAATCCCAAAATCGAACTTCGGCTTCGACGTGGCACCAGTAAAGGTAGTGGCTGCTGCCGCAGTGGGTATAGAGGGAGCCTGTACAGTTGTGTTCCCAAATACTGATGAAGATTTTTGAGCTTCACCGGCAGGTTTATTGAACGAAAATACGGAAGGCTGTTGAGGCTGGGACACAGACTGGGCGGCTGGGGGAGCGAGTCTAGACAAAAGAGATCCACCACTTGATTCTGGTGAATATTGTCCATCTTCCATTGATGGTGCTTGAGACGGTTGGGAAGGGGCCGGATTGAGTGAAAAAGCCGGACGGACAGCATTCTCAACTGCAGAGGCATTCGCTGGCTTCGGAACTGCAGGGAAAGAAAACACGCTCTGAGGCTGTTTGCCATCCGTTGTTCCGGCACTGAAAAGCGGGGCTGGAGGCTTAGCCGGCAGTCCGGACGACGAGTTGGTGAAGGGAATGAAGCCCGAAGTCGAAGGCTGCGGGGGGGCAGGTTTGGCAGGTGGCTTATCCTCAGACTTTGGTGGAGGTGCATTACCCAGAGTAAAAGGAGGTGTAGAACCACCCGGTGGCGGCCCGAAGAGTGATGCCTGCTTATTGGCTGCATCCTTGGCAGGTTCAGAAGATGTTCGAGGGGGTGCGAACGATAGGGTTGGCGGCTTGGCCTCAACCTGAGGGGCCTTGATTTCCGCCGGTGTCGTAATAGTTATGGTTGGGGTTGGAGTAGGTTTCGCAGCAGCAGTAGCAAGTTCCTTTTCTTTCTTCTCCTTCTCAGCTTTCTCCCTGTCCTCCCTGTCCTTCTCAGCCTGCTTCTTCATATTGGCTTCCCTCATCTTCATCATGGCCTTCGCCTCCAGATCTTGTTTCTCCCATTTAGAAAACGTCTTGTAACCGTTACGCAAGCTGCTATTTGTGCTGTCTGTAAGGCCAGGCGATGCAGAACCGGATGGAACGCCATGACCACTGAAGACCGATGCGACGCGTGCTCCCGATGCGATGCGCTTGCCAGATAGCGCGTTTTGTTGAAATGGATTGATACGAAGGCCAACATTCGTGGCAATAGAATGACGGTAAGAATCCATTTGCCTCGGAGGTGTGGACTGCGCAGGAAGTTGGGAGAGTGGGGACGGAGCTGCCGACCTGGATCTCCACAAAAGATTTTTGCCAGCAGGTGACGAGGGCAGATCCTAGCCAAATAATACATTACTAAGTGTGACGCATAAATGAGACGGCACGAACCTTAACCTCAGCAGACGGACTTTCTGGTTCTGTAGAAGCCTTGGGTGTATCTTGCCAGGCCAACAAGCGTTGGGCCTTTGCCTCTTTGAACTCTTCCTCCGTGAGCCACGTTTCAACACAAACCTCGAGGTTGGCATCTCGGTCCGGATGTTGGGAGTCTATAGGCTGTCATCACAAATACTTAATGAATGAGGAAACACGGACAACATGAAAGACGCACCATATTGAATTTTTGCCTTGCCTTTTTTATTAAGGCCTGACGAAGGCGTTGACCATTGGGTCCTATCTTAAACATGACCCCGTTGCTCTCCCATTGGTCGCCTATCCGTCTGCCTCTTCCTCTGCTAGAAGATGTCTGTGATTCATCCATTGACAAATCACTCCCCCCTCTCCTCTCCTCTTCATCCAACAACGACGTAGATGCTGATCTTTTCCCCCTCTTCTTGCGCGAAACCTTTAGCAAGTCTCCGTCAACACTTTCAACATCACTGTCGCCTTCCTCGACGTCGCGATCACGCTTCTTGCCACGCGAAGAACTGCCTGCATCGGACTTCCGTTTTCCAACAGTCCTGCGTTTGCGACGGCGCCTTTTGATGTCATCTTCGATTTCAGCCTCATATACACTCTCTTCATCATCTCCGCCGAAAGTCGATCCGGCCTCTGCCCGGTCTCTTTTCTTCCCACGTGAGATAGACTTAAGCTCTGCTACCTCGTCGTCGGCTTCATTGTCATCGATCTCCATGTCATCACTTTGGTATAGAGGTGCATTTTCGCGTGAAACTTTCCGTGCTCTTTTATCCCTCGTCCGCTTTGACAGAAAAACATCTTCATCTTCATCCGCGAGGACACGCTTCGAACCACGCTGGGGCATCTGTCTGTCTTCCTCCCATTCAGGATCTTCGTCCCCATCGATTAATTCCTCCCCCTCGACCCTCGATTTCTTCATGTGATCAGATTCCTCGAACTCTTCTTTGTCGAGTGCACGTTTACGACCTTCATCGTCATCTGAGATGTTGAGATTCTTCCGACTAGATCGATGAGAAGGTCCAGCTCTTGGCGGACTGTGGTTGAACTCAACATCGGCCATACGAACGGGGTTGTAACGATCCGTAAAGTTGGGGGGATTGACAGGTGGATGACCACTGTTGCCGCTGTATGACGTCAGGTACATAGATGATGAAAAGGCATGCGTGATCACGTACTAGTTCACACCATTTGCATTTCCCGGTGATGTAAACAAGTCATCTTGTGAAGGGTTCAATCCACCAGGCTGAGTGCCGACAGCTCCATTCGGCCACGCCGCCTGCGTATTACGTTGGCTACCTGCGATTACAAAGATCAACAAAGATAAGATAATAGAAACCAAAGTGTCGTGACATACCTTGGCGTAACCTGAGATTCTGGTCAGGCAGTGCATTGCGATGATCCTGCCCCAGCGCCGCTTCCTGAAGCTTAGCCTTCCTCTTTGTAGCCTCATTCTCTTGACGAGCGCGCATTACTGCTGCATATGCTACGTTGAACGGTCGGTGGTCATTGTCGGGTATACCGTGCCTCCGTCGCATCGACCTGCATGATGAGCAATTATTAAGCCTTAAATCTCAAGGGGGAAATGAACCACGGGCACTTACAACTTATACGACTTCTCGCGCCATACCAGAAGGGATTCCCAAAGCCTACGACCAGTCACATATGCAGCGAGAATTACAGCAAAGATGAAAGCAGATTTTACACCAAAAGACAGACCAGACCACCTGCCAGACGGGCTATCACGTATGATGGGGACATGGTGGGTGCCAAGGATATCTGAAGTGTCGTCACCCATAGCCAATAACGAAAAAGGACACAGCAGACGAACGCTGGTCGGGAACAGGCGATGATGGTAAAAGTCAAAAACAAGGAACAGACGCAGAGCGCTAGCCACAGCATTGTTTGGCTATGCTTGAATCGGAGTCTAAAAACTACAATAGGTCAAAATCAACATAGAGTCTCTTCTGAGACCAGCTTACAATTTAATGATCTTTCCATTATACTTATATCCTATGATCTCAACAAAAACATTCCCACTCGCGAAAGCCTAGGAACATGGCTTTTCATGCCTTCGTTACCTCTACTTGTGACGTGGAAGAGAGACCCGTTTGGTCCACGCTTGATTGTCCATCTTTTATACCTTGGTCACTCGAGTACTAAACCAAGCAGACATACATGTGTTTTTAGAATATGAGAAACCAATATTGTCAACTCTGCACTGCCAATCAAACTTTTTGTTTTGTTCCATTGATCCTTTCACGATGAAGTCGGACAGAGTAGATATGATAGCTCGTTGATATGATAGTTCGTTGCTAACTTGTGGGTCGGCTATTTACTATTGCATTGCATATTTCCTGGGTCCCCAGTTCTGACCCCGAAGGGGGCGTGCCCGGTGGGACAGGGAAGATGTGGTGCCACCATCAAGAGAACACGTGAGAAAGCAAGCAGCCATTTTTTTTTTATAAGCCAAGTGTCAAGTTGAATCCATATCAAACCATCTTCTTTCCTATCTTACAATAGGAACGCACTCACCTCGTCTCCCTTCGGTTTCGTTTTAACCTTCTTTCATACACCATGTCCCAAAAGGTTATCACTGTCGACGACCTTCGTGCCAACAAGTCGAAGGACAGCTTCTTCATCCTCCTCCACGACAAAGGTAAGCGGGCCTAGCAAATGTCATATCGTGTTTACGTGATCTTACCTTCCATTGATTTCTAGTCTACAATGTAACAAAGTTCATGGACGAGGTGTGTACAACATCGGCAACACCTTGTCGTGCTATTAACATGATTATAGCACCCAGGAGGGGACGAGGTAATTCTTGCTGAAGGTGGTACGTGATATATTCCGGCTAGCCGGGCTCATTCTTGCCGCTCACAGATCCTCCGTTTCTACCTAGGTCAAGACGCGACGGAGGCTTTTGAAGACGTTGGGCACTCTGACGAAGCCCGCGCACTACTTCCGGACATGTTCATTGGAGACTTTGAGAAGGGAAGCGGCGTGAGTACAAATTTCGTGTTCCATCTGCAGACGTTTTGCCAACTTGTACGTAGACCGTGAAACTCAAATCCGGTGCAGCAGCAGCGCAGGCGGCTCGGGTGTCTGGCGCAGTGGAAAAGGGTTCAAAGTATGTCAAGTTATTTCTCCCTTTGTCTACCACTGCTAATCTATCCACAGTTTGATGTACTTTGTTCCTCTCGGTCTCCTGGGCGCTTACTTCGCATGGAGATATTACTCAACTGGCTCCGCATAGGCTGCTTATCGTTATATCTCACTCTTCTCGATTACAATAATTTTCTTCTACCCTGATACAGACCGTCGTGCACCATATCCCATGCATATCTACTGCTTGTTGGCGGCGACATTTCATAGGAAATAGATGTTTTGTTCTTCACATGTTCCCAGCGGAGTACTATTGCGGGAACGATGCTCCGCCTCCGTCGCATCGGCAGCCGATTCGATGGCATCGGGCTTCTTGCATACGGAAAATATTGGAAAAAAGCGACTCGACAACAAGTAACATAGCAAGGGGGAAATCATAGAAGTATCTATTGGCATAACCCACGACTTCTGCACACCTGGGCTGGACAACCCACCCAGTCGACCCAGCGTCGACCCAGCATCTAGCCAGCGCAAGTCTGGAGAAACCATGGGAGCGAGGTAACAACAATAATCTGGGCCCGTCAAGCATCAGCAAGAGGTCAGGTGCAGATGAAAGAGATCAGAAGCTCGGACGAAACAGAGCTCGTATAGGCTGCCACACTCACCAGACAGAAACACCCATTTTCTTTAAGCCTACCTTTGCTGCCTCATTTCTTGCCGCCCTCTTGTTGCTTCCTCTCCCTTTCCCATAGAATTCCCCATCAACAAGAACTTTCACGCACCACACTGGCGTTGTCTTCATACCCCTGGTGATCTCTGGTGTCATCTTCAGGTCCGAACTGCCTTCTTTCAAAGGGTCGGAGTAGACCCACTCCACCAAGCGATTGGACTTCTGGAGATACTGGTTGAACAGTGCCAGATGTCCAGTCGTGCTGGTCGTGGTAGCGGTTGTAGTCAGGTCCACAGCGTCGGATCCGGCTGTAGGAGTAGAGCGTGGCGACGAAGCGAAAACAGGGAGGCCATGTTGCTGACGAACGATCAGGTACGCGGCTTTAGCGTAGGGTCGGAAAAGGGGATAAAGCCATTGCTTGACAGCGTCTAAACCCTGATCAAGATAGAGCCCACCAATGAAAGACTGTGTGTGTGACCATCTGATCAATTCCGAAAAACACGACAACCGACAGATAGGCTAACCTCAAAAACATCGGCTGAATTGAGGTCAGTGTTCAGCCAGTATTTCATATGTGGAATATGCATACCTTGAATATGTGTCGACGCGCGGAGAGTTATCGCCTGGGCAGGATGTAATCGCAGACGGTCAGGTAGTTTGTACTTCAGAGAGCTGACTATGAATCAGCACATCATTGATCCCGTACACATGAGAAACGACACCCACATTTCCGCAAGCGTATAATTGCCAACGATCAAAGCTCTGATTTTCTGAAAAAGATAATTGGAAGGCGGTAAGTTGACAGCTCGGATCGCGGTACTTGCCGCCGGCGTCGGAGAACGTACAGTTGAAGGACCGACGCGTAAACACGGATACATTTCCAGCATAAGGCTTGTCACAGCTAGTCCTAATACCGTATCGCCCAGGTGTTCGTATCTACCGGCGAGGCGGTCAGATTCCAACTCTGCATTTATGATATCAGGTGCAGCCACGAACTTCTCGTTGTCTGGGCTAGGATCATCTGGATGATCCTCAAAGATATGCGTCGGACGTGCAAAATAGCTGCGATGTGTAAACACCTGTAGCCTGATTTCTGGCGAAATGATGTCAGGCAGCGGGGGGAATAGACAAGAGTTTGTGCCAAAGTCCGGTCTATGGGGTTGAAATCGTCAAGCAAGCATAGTAACAAACAGTAGACTTACCGAAGTGTCATCTGTTGCGGGAATGAATATGGGGAAGCGTACATTAGCACTGGGAAGGACCTGAGGGACAGGGATGGTGGCAATGCTGTTACTATGTCAAATTTAAGGAAAGAATATCGGGGCTTTAGCCACTTGAGGAACATGTTCGACTCCGCCGTCAAACGCGTTAGAAAGATCGATAGCAATCACATGATGTCTTTACTGGTCTCCGCACGAAATAGCCATGGTCGCGGCGGGTGAAGAAAATCTGAAAACTGATGGGTAATAGCGAGCATCACATTCATCATATCAACACAAAAACAGTAAAGATAAAATCTGTCCTAGAAAGGTAAACCATCATTATGTTCAGCTATGTTTACATTGACGTACCACGGCCAGCGGCGCGTTCAACCTCGATTAGTCCCGACGGTAGCTCTTAAACTTGCCAAAAAAAGTGGATAAGGGACAATTGGGCATCAGGAGGAAACAAGAACATACCGGCTTTCCTCGCCTTATCTTTCATAATGAAATAGTCCTTATGTAACCCACACTCCGTCTTCTCCTTCCCAGCCCATCTTCCTGCTCTTTCATCTTCTCCCTCAGTCACTCTCACCGTGCTATGCCAGTCGCCGACACTGCGATAGCCCTGGTCCAATAGCTTATTCCGAGGTACGTTGTTATCCTTGACATAGGACTCAACCAGACGAAAATCCCATGAACATAGCGGATTAAGCTTTAAAAGACCCGTGGAATCGATCTCAAGAGATTGAAGGGAGGCCCTATCAGACCCTTGTGAAGCACGCCGTCCCGTGATGACAGATTTTACCCCCAGATCCGTGTAAGCGCGGCGTGCAGGTTCTACCTGAAAATATCCTGTTAGGAGCAGTAAAATGTTTCATGGTCATGCGAAATACTGACCTTAACTGTATAGTCATAGGTATTCTCATCTGTCTCCCACAACCTCTGTCCATATTTCTTCTCGAATTCGTCTACGGTGTTGCATCCTGCAGGTTTGTACACGTGCACCGGAACGTTATAAGTCTTCTTTACTTCGTCAACGAGCTCATATGTCTCGGGAAAATGATATAAGGTGTCGATGAAGATCAGAGGTGGGGGGGTTGAAGTGATCTTAGATAGCATATCGATTGCTACTAGACCTGTAAGACCGAAAGCAGTTGTCTGGTATAGACCGGGTAGATTTTGAATTCCCCATTCCAGAATCTTCTCAGGTGTAAGTGAGTTGAGGTGTGCATTAATCTCGTCAAGACTTTCTGTCGAGATTGGCACATTTGGAAGAGCTGCAGATGGGTCAAACGCCATGTTTGTCAAGAAGAGGTTGGATGGTAGTCAGTGAGAAACGAGTTGCAGAAACATCCTTATGCATGGCGAACTAAAGGCGAAAACGTTGCTCATCCTTGGCTCATCCAAGAAAGAATGTTTTCACTGATCACGTGGCGAGAATCACTCACCCATGCGGACAACGGTTTTAGAATTACTTGCAATCGTTCTTATCAAGGAGCATGAGGTCGCTGCAGTCGTGTTGGCATCACGGGTAACGGTGTGGAGCAATGCGGACATGAATTCTTCTTCACCGGCAACGTAAAACCCGCT
This sequence comes from Tricholoma matsutake, assembly GCA_026075535.2. Taxonomy (NCBI): domain Eukaryota; kingdom Fungi; phylum Basidiomycota; class Agaricomycetes; order Agaricales; family Tricholomataceae; genus Tricholoma; species Tricholoma matsutake. The sequence goes on along the minus strand of AP026543.1, from coordinate 4,258,164 downwards.
TGTACATGTGATTCTAGATGATTTTGTTGACATACTACATCGAGCCCCAGGCAGGAACGTCACTGACATTGACTACAATCCGCTTTTGTACGTGCGAAGACTTGACAAGTGCACATCAATATATAGGCGAAGTGTCACAAGCATTTCCAGCTCACGCGGTTGAAGCGGCAAGCACTCCAATTGGTGTGTTGCTGCCACAGACAGGTTCTCCGGGCACTATGCAATGATAATTGAGGTTATGCCCTGGAATTCTTTAGATAGGTTAGCTGTTGAAAATTATGGTTTCAGTAAAAAGTGGCTGAAATTAGATATTTCGGGTGACCGAAGGTACTTGGAAAGATCCAATTTCAACATGACCATTTGACTGAAAGCCTGTCCCGGGATCTGACTTGGGGATCTGAACTGCATGGATAGAATTGAAGATGTAAGCTGAGACTTCTCACATATCTGGTGTTGTAGCAGGCTGTAGCGCACATAAGTACTATCACCCTGCACAAAACATAGAATGTATCGAATTTAGGAGCTTGTGAAGGCTCGGTCTTATGAGTAGAATGGATTCCTAGAAAAACAGGCAAGGAGATGAATGAGGACAAACATGTGAATTATGCATTAAACATGATCCAATAAAAAAAGAAATAGTTTGTGTCCAATGGTTCTAGGCTGGGACGTTACTACGACGTGTTGGCGGTGTGGCTTGTTGCTTCAATAGGCGTGCTGCCTCTTGTCTTTCTCGCTCTTGTTGGTCAAGCTTTCAAAAAGTAGGTGAAACTCCACAAGAGCATAGAAGTAAAGTCGACTGACAAGATCTTTCCATGAATGGTCCGTGTTCATCTGCATATTATCTGAGTCCGCGCAGCTTACGCACGCAGTAACATCCATACTCACATGTTTCAGAGCCTCGGCCCTTTTGGAATGGGTAAGCGCACCGGCCACAACGAGAAGACCGATCGTCAAGCCCTGTGCCCACATACGCGCTTGGACCACCTGGAAATACTATGGTTAGAAGAAACGGAGAACCAGTATGAAATTATGGCACTTTTTGAGCAGTGGACTGAATTCTAGACGAAATTTATTAGTGGACAGAAAGAGAAAGAGATGGAAGAGATAGAAAACCTACTTGTCCCGTGAAATAATGGCGCCTGCGAGTGCGAGACTTGAGGCCCAGCCTCCAAGAATGATGCTGTATTGATGACGATCTGCCCAATCTCCAAGCTTCTCTTTTGTCGTCATTTGTTCCCAGCGTGCTTTATCGGCCGCTATTTTCTCGTCAAGAAGACGCAAACCTTCGCCTTCCCTAAACAGCAACGTGAAAAACCAGTTCTTAGGATTCAAGCCGAAATCAACGTACCATCTCCCTCTATCGAACTCAAGCGAACGACGCTCAGCTTGTACCGTTATAGCGGGTGCAACCACAATCACAACGCCTAATGCTTTGAGAGAAAGTGGTAGATTGCGATAGGCCGTAAAGGTTCGTTGAAGGTAGTACGAGCCACCCAGAGCAAGAATTCCACTCGCAACGGCACCCTCGAGCGCGCCCTTCCGCACCGCTCCATTGTGCTGGGTAAGTTCGTCGTCATCGGTGAGCTATATCGATCACGTTGAAATCTGAGCAAAACAGGATAGCGAGTTGAACAGACCTTCATTTTGTGGAATAGTGAAGAATGGAGAGTGCTGTTCGAGACGCTTTCACGTCTCAGAGTCTGTATATATATCTTGTCATGGCCACGAGTCGGAGGTGTTATGTAGACCACATCTATTCCGAAACGATCCGGCACACGATGGACATGCTCCGAACTCGTCCGGGCTCGTGTGCTTACATAAGGAGACGCGCGGAAAGATCATAATTCGTTCATTCAAATCACACATGCAATGGGCGGGGCTACTGTACGCTGCTAAATGATATTGTAACTACTGGAGAACCTGGAAGTAATAGAGAAAACGATGGTGCAATATGTAAGTACGAAAAAAGTGGCACAGCAGTATCAGAAATGGTCCACCACGAAGGTCCATTTTCCTTCAGTGATATCGAAGCTCTCAAAATGGGTATCTTTCATGTTTTTTAATCGCTTCAGATGCTTGACAGCCGCTGGGTGCTTCGCATCTTTAATCGGTTCCCGCGTAGCTTTGTCGACCGCCCAACACCGGGTAAGCGTGAGCCTTGCTCGGACATTCAGTCCAGAACCAGGCGGGGGTTTATCGACTTCTTCGCTGTCAGGATAGACGCTGCACTCCTTGTCATCGAACCGAACAATTTCACCGAGAAGCGCTCCAAGTTTTGGAAGACCTGTCAAGTCCACAGGCTCCAAGAGGTGGATCTCCCCATATCCCTTCCGACCGACGATGAGATCTTTGAACGTCGACAGCTTGTCGTAGCCAGTCCGTTTTAGGGTCGCAAGATCAGGCTTCACCCAGTAATCACCCTCTTCGAGAGCTGTTGAATCTGCAGCACCATTAGGCTCGAGAGCGTTCTGCGTGCTCTGGGCAGTAAACCGATTCGGAGTACGTTGGGTACGTGGAGCGAGTGTTGGGGACTCTGTTGTGCCATTCGCAGATGAATTAAGGGCCGCAGTCGCATCCTTTTCCCGCACAGCAACGCTCAAAGCTGGGCTGAAAACTACTTTACCACCACGCAAGGAGCCCGGAGAACTACCAGACTTGGTAAACAACTCGGCTGGATCTACCTTCTTGTCGAGAATTACTTTTTTTACGCTCTGCCGGGCACCACTCCCAAGAGCTGGACTGGAGCTGCGGGACAAAAATGTATCTGGTCCCACTGCAGGTTTGTTGTCGCTGACTCGACTTAGGGATAGCGCGTTCGGCTTTCCTGACGTGAAGGACAGGCTAGCGAATGGATTTCCACCCGCAGTCGAAGGTGTTGAGGTCGACGAACTGAAACCGCGCAATTTAGAATTAGCGGGCGTGTATCCTAATTGTACGCGTGGTACGGGAGATCGAGTTGGCATGTCAACAAAGAAACCAGCTTTCTTCTTTGGTTGGGAACTTTCAATGTTGACAAGGCGTGGACCGGGTGGCAGCATGTCGAAGATGGCTAGATTTGCTCCGATGGGTTGAGATATCGAGGCTGTGAGAGAACCCTGAGCACCAGGTGTATTCGCCAACGCATTTAACATTCCGCTAGGGGCAGACGAGCCAAACAGCCCACCCTGGCCGGTGGAAGTCGATGAACCGAGAGGGGGAACGGTGAGCTTATTGCCAAACAGCCCTCCTCCTAGCGTGGATGGCTGATTGATTGATTGACCTTGCGACGCACCAAAGATGCCAGGCTGTTGGGCATTGTTCGCCGGTTGCTGGTTGAAACCACTAGGAAATATTGATTGGTTTGGCGCAGCTGGTTTATTTCCGCCAAACAAGTTGAATGCTCCCGTTTGGCCAGGCTGCTGCTGCTGCTGGTTGGTACCAAACAGGTTGGTACCACCAAATAAACCCCCTCCAGTCTGCTGAGGGTTCGTATTACCAAATACTACACATTATTCCATTAACAGGGAATAAAGAAGGATGTAATTGTCCAAAGACGTACATGGATTACTCGCAGGCTGCTGAGGGTTTTGTTGCTGCTGTTGCTGGTTGCCGCCGCCGAAAAGTCCGGTACCGGTGCCGCCGCCGAATAACGACGGTTGTTGCTGCTGACCTTGTTGGTTTGGTTGTTGAGTCGTCCCAAAGCTGCCGAATCCTGTTGAGGCGGGCTGGGTCGCTGTGGGCTGCGTACCACCGAAAATAGACTTATTGCCCGTATTGCCTGTGATAGACATTTGAGAGTTGTCACTAGATATTGAAGTGGGAGTTATGCGACATACTGAATGCATTAAAACCAGTAGCAGGTTGCGTCTGCGTGTTTCCAAACAATCCACCGGCTGGTTGTGGTTGCTGTTGCTGTTGCGGCTGATTCTGCGTTCCAAACGCCCCTCCACCAAATGCGGGAGCTCCACCACCTATTTTATTATATATATCAGTGATGACACATAGTAAAATCGTTTTACTTACCACCAAACGCTGAGAAACCAGCTGGTTTGGCCGCATTGTTACCGAACGTGCTTCCAAATAAACCTCCACTCTGTTGCTGTGGTTGCTGAGGTGTGTTTCCAAATCCACCGAAAGCGGTTTGCTGAGGTTGCTGAGGTTGTTGTGGTTGTTGACCAAATATTCCCCCCCCAAATCCACCTGTTGTTGTCGGCGCTGTTGCACCTTGATTTGTGGTTGATGAACCAAACCCGCCGAATCCAGTTGTGGTCGTGGTGCCGCCTCCGAAAGCTGAAGGTTGATTTTGTTGGGCAGGTTGCGAGCTAAATAGCGATGTATTCGTCGGCTGAGTGGTACCAAAGGTAGCAGATTGACCAAAAGCACCCGCTGTTTTACGGCCCTGAAGGTAGTCTTGGTATCGTATTTCCTAAATTCCCAATCAAATGTGGTTCAGAGGAGTGGAATGTCCAGCTTGACAAAAAACATACCTCATGAGAAGTTCCTTGGTACGCTGGCATACAAGATATAGCTTGGTACTGGATATTCACGGGGCCGTTGTTTCCAGTTTCCTTTTCGGTATATGGTTGGAATGGGGGATTGGAAGAACCAGTCGTCACAGGAGCAGTAGTGCCTTGAGTGCCTCCTGCAGATAGTATGAGTCCAAGAAAAAGACAGTCGTAAAGGAACGAGCATACCTGCTGTGGGCCCAAACCCCGAAGTTGTTGGCTTATTGGCGGCAAAAATTCCTGTGCCAAACCCCCCAGTTGTGCTAGTGGTTGCAGGTTGTCCAAATACTGTAGATGTTCCTGATCCACCTGCGGGTGTGTTATTCTGTCCAAAAGTCCCGCCACCTCCAAAAGTGCTGCCACCTCCGAATGCACCGAAACCCGTGGCAGGTTTGGAAGCACCGAAGGCAGATGTGCCTTGAGACGTATTGGTGCTACTGCCGAACGAGCCTTTGAGACTATCAGAATATGTCTGAAACCATTACAGGAAACGCACCAAAACCCGTGGTACCAGCATTTGTGTTGGGTGTACCACCCAGATTCCCAAACATTGGATTAGCAGCAGGCTGCTGATGCTGCTGTTGATTCTGACCAAAAGCTGATGAACCACCAAAGGCTACGTAGAGGTTCAACACTGTGTTCGATGGCTTATCGCGAGAGAGCGCTCACCAGATGAACCAAAACCAGAGGGTTGGCCAAAAGCGTTAGGTTGATGTTGCTGATTTTGTTGGGTACTTCCCCAGCTGGACTGAAACGCAGACATGGACAAAGGAAGGAGAGCTGAAAGCGACTAACAAGCAAAATGTCTTTATCGCTGACCGCCGCAACGCTAACTTTTACGGAGTCATTCAGACTCAGCTCGTTCATGATCATGTGATTGACAATGTACACACCACGTGCATTTTTTTATCGACTTGGACTCGGTTTCTGGCCACTATGTCTGACGGCTCAGCACCCACTAAAAGGACTCCCACATTCAATACGTTATCACGCGAGCAGACGTTCAGGAGTCCTCCAAGGGATCGATCGACATACAGTATCCTGAACGAATTCGTTGCACCGCACATCGAGTCCTTCAACTCCTTGTTTGATGATTCTGGGTTGCCTTTAGGCGATGGCGACGGAAAAGGGATACTCTCTTTAGCTCTGAAGGACATCGGGGAACGAGTCGTTTTTGATGGAACTGGAGAGCAAAATTCGGAAAGCGGGACTGGGGGTTGGGGTAATCGAATGAGAAGTGTGTTCATGTTCATCGTTCGACGAAGCAACACATTACAAATTATGACTGATTATGTGTCTGTTTTAGTATGGATTGAGAAAGTTACGATTGCAAGGCCTATGGTTCCGGAAAAGGACGATCGTGCCTTGGAAAGAAGAGTATTTCCTTCAGAGGTGAGCTTGCCAAGGATAAATACTTGAGGTCCTCCTCGTTCGGTTTTGTTATTCCACCATGTACAAGGTCCCCTGACGACCACAGCACCGTAGGCACGAGAACGTCTGACATCCTACCGCGGACGGATGACCATCAAGCTATGCTGGACAGACATCCAAGGTCAGATGCATGAAATACCCAAGGACTGTGGACTGGTGCCTGTCATGGTTCGGGTGCGAGGTTTCAAATTGATTGTTATAGTTATCATCTTCTCAAGTTTGCCAGTCTGTGAGATGCAACTTGCGCAACATGTCGTCGGCCGATCTCGTACGCCATCACGAGGAACCAGAAGAATTTGGTGGATATTTCGTGATCAATGGTCATGAGCGTCTGATACGATATTTGATTCTTCCCCGGCGCAACCATGTCATTTCTCTTATTCGTCCAACATTCGCCAATCGTGGTCCTTCCTACACTCCTTACGCCGTTCAAATTCGGTGTGTTCGCCCCGATCAAACGAGTGTCACCAATAGTCTACACTATCTTTCGAATGGCAGCACGATGCTGCGCTTCAGTTGGCGAAAGCAGGAATATGTGATTCCTATCATGCTCGTTCTCAAAGCTCTTGTCGGTGCCTCAGACAGAGAGATATTCGAGGGAATCATGATGCAAGACTACGATAACACGTTCTTAACGGATCGCGTAGAGCTGCTGTTGCGAAGTTTCAAAATGTTTACCATGCATACTGGGGAACAGTGCCTGGAGTACTTGGGAGAAAAGTTTCGTGTAGTGCTTAATACGCCTGATGATTGGGCAAATGGAACAGTTGGTGCATGGCTTATTTCAAAAATGGTTCTCGTCCACCTGGATTCTCCTCGCGAAAAATTCCGCATGCTCTTGTAGGTCTAGCTTTGTTTTTTTGAGGCGTCCCTCACAAGATTACAGGTTCATGCTTCGAAAACTATATGCGGTAGTCTCGTCCTCTTGTTGTGCAGATAACGCCGATTCACCTCAACACCAAGAAGTTCTCCTTTCGGGGGCTTTGTATGGGATGATCATCAAAGAACGTCTGGACGAAATTCTCAATAACATCCGCAATAACATCACAATGGACGTTAGGAATGGTGTTGTTGTTGATTTCAACGACAGTGAGTATAATGTTATGGATCAAGTTGTTCCCTGAATGAATATCATCAAAGAGCGTTACTTCACAAAAGTTCTGTCAAGGGTCAACTTTGATATCGGCGCAAAGCTCTCCAACTTCCTTGCGACAGGAAATCTAGTCTCTCCAACTGGACTCGATCTCCAGCAAGCATCTGGTTTCACAGTCGTTGCTGAAAAATTGAACTGGCAACGGTATATCAGCCACTTTAGGTGCATTCATCGTGGTGCATTCTTTGCCGACCTCAAAACGACTACCGTCCGGAAATTGTTACCAGAAGCTTGGGGTATGTCCACGTTTTTCTTTGCTAAGTTTTCTCTGATCTCTTTTGGCATAGGTTTCCTGTGCCCAGTGCATACGCCAGATGGTTCTCCTTGTGGTCTCCTCAATCATCTGTCCAGGACCTGCCGCATTGTTATCACACCCCTCTCCGTCGCACATATACCTTCTCTCCTAGCTGCGCATGGCATGACCCAAGCCTTCGTGCCGTCAATCGACGGTCAGCGCAACTTATGTGTCCAATTGGACGGACGTGTAATCGGGTGGGCTCGCCCTGCCTTGGCGTCACAACTAGCCACTAATCTCCGGATATGGAAAACGGAAGGAAAACATGAAGTTCCCCTGGACCTCGAAATTGGCTGGGTGCCAGAGTCCAAGAGCGGGCAGTATCCTGGACTTTTCCTGTTCGCATCCACGTGTAGAATGATGCGGCCAGTTAAATACTTAGCGAATGGCCGTGACGATCAGATTGGATCCTTTGAGCAGGTCTACATGAATATTGCTTGCACTCCAGAGGAAATCGAAATCGGGGTATCAACTCACGTGGAACATAATCCGACAAATTTTCTTTCTATCCTAGCAAATCTTACACCATTCTCTGACTTTAATCAGGTAATGTTCCATGGTAGATTCCTTTAGTGGTGTTTTTTGTTGACCGTCCTTCAGAGTCCACGAAACATTTATCAGTGCCAGGTATGTATGAATGAACCTATACTTCAAATATGGCTCATTTGGAGTAGATGGGCAAACAAACTATGGGGACCCCATCGACTGCCCTGAAGCATAGGACAGACAACAAACTCTATCGCCTTCAGACAGGCCAAAGCCCGATCGTCCGTCCAGCTCTGCACAACACTTATGCGATGGATTCATTCCCCAGCGGTACTAATGCTGTCGTTGCTGTGATTTCGTATACAGGGTACGACATGGAAGATGCCATGATTCTGAACAAGTCTGCCCATGAGCGGGGGTTCACCTACGGCACCGTCTACAAATCCCAAATAATTGATCTCAAAGATATGCGTGGGGCTTCTAAGTCGAGTTCTGTGCCGACCTTGCATTTTGGACTTGGAAGAGATATTCGAACTCAAGGCGAAACTGCGCACCCGCACTGCTTATTCGTCGATTTAGATGGTTTGCCGTTTATTGGTTCTCAAATATCTTCTGGGGACCCCTTGGCCGCGTACATCGACGATACCACTGGCAGGACGAACTTTGTGAAGTACAAAGGCGATGAAATGGCTCTTGTTGATGACGTGCGACTGCTCGGTAACCCCCACTTCTCACTATCTTTTCCACCCTGATTTTCGATTTTTTTTGAAACAGGCAGTGATGCCGGGGATTCAGAGCTTCAGAAAATCCACATCACTCTTCGGATAACTCGGTCTCCAGTTATCGGCGACAAATATGCATCTCGCCACGGGCAAAAGGGTGTGTGCTCACAAAAGTGGCCTGCAATCGACATGCCATTCAGCGAGAGCGGAATGCAGCCTGACATAATAATTAATCCTCACGCGTTCCCTAGTCGTATGACTATTGGTATGTTGGTCGAGAGTATGGCCGGTAAAGCTGGAGCAATGCATGGTCTCGCTCAGGATGCCACACCCTTCAAGTGAGCAACCAAAATCTAGAGATTTGTCAGTTCCAAATAATCATCGGTTGATGATACTATTAGATTTACAGAAGAAGATACAGCAATTGACTACTTCGGCGATCAGCTCCTGGCGGCTGGTTACAACTATTACGGGAACGAGCCAATGTACTCTGGCATTACTGGACAGGAATTTGCAGCCGACATCTACATTGGTGTTGTATATTACCAGCGGTTGCGACATATGGTTCTGGACAAATTTCAAGTGCGTACTACCGGACCCGTTGATCCAATCACCCGACAACCTGTGAAGGTAAATATTCTATTATTTAGGCACAATGATTTCTAATATCATGTGTTACAGGGTCGTAAACGCGCAGGGGGTATTCGCTTCGGAGAAATGGAGCGCGACGCTCTGATCGCTCACGGCACCTCTTTTTTGCTGCAAGACAGATTGATGAACTGCTCCGATTACTCGACCGCATGGGTGTGCCGTACGTGTGGGAGTCTCATCTCTTTAGGCTATGAGGATATCAGCCTTGGGGAAATGACGGTTGGGGCATTGGGTACATTGAAAGCGACCGGGCCTGCGGGAGAATATTGCAGGGTCTGTCGGGCGGCCGCCGAGGACGAAGATGAACGAGAGCGGCAAGCGATGGCGACTGGACGGCACATCCAGCGACCACAGGCGGATGTTCATGTTGCCATATCTTCTCAGAACATGCTCGGCCGGGCAAGAAAGGGTGGTGACTTGGATGTGGTCGCCGTGCCCTACGTCTTCAGATATCTGTGTGCGGAATTAGCTTCCATGGGAATCGCTGTCTCCTTGGACATCAAATAGATGTTTCACTGCTACTACAGACATACATCTTAGATCTTCTTATTGTCCCATCAAGATGGCTGTTAACCAGGCTAAAAGATGAGGAAAATAACAGGTATCTAAAAACATATCAACTACGGCGTTCCAACCTGGGAAGCTAGGGTATACTCAATTATGCGGCAGCGCAAGCTCGGGAGACACCATCGGTCCTGTGAGCTCACTCTTCGCGACAGAAGAGTCTTCATCAATAGTCTCTTTGACCACTCTGTGAAGCTGCTTATGTACGCGAGATGATGCTGATGCAGGATCGGTTCCTCCGAGCAATAACTCTACCAGCGAGTGCTCCAGAGGGGCATCAGCAGGGGTGATTTGCACCGCTGCCGCGGATGGTGGAGATCCATGGTTATCTGCTGATTCAACCTTGATTCCAGACTTTGCGAGGAACATGTCAAAGATAAGGCGACATTCGTCTGCAGATGTAGCTCTGGATAGGAGACGATACATATCCCGCGCATCTTCGTAGGACACGTGAGGATTGTTGGGGATCCCGTCATATACGGGCGCAGGTTTGCGAACCTGTATTTTCGTAGGAGAGGCTGGTGAAAGTCTGGATGTTCGATTCTGGGAACTATCGTGGATGGCCGAAACATTGCCATTTGCGACAGTGTTCATAGGTGGCGAAGTGGTATGTTTGAGTGGTTCTTCCAAAACGACGTGTTTGCTATGTCCATTAATACCCGTAAAGATGGACGGTTGCTGACTCGACAATGGCTGTTCACCACGATCCCCGTGTGAGGTAGTGGGGGAAGGTACAGGAGGCGACGGCTCACTACGATGAGCTTCCGACAAATCCTGCTTCTTTTGTCCCACTGACGCCGAGCGAGAACGTGAACCGATGTAGCTCTGCTGCTCAGAGGAATCAAGCGAAGGTGAAGGAGGTGACATATGGTATGGAGGACGAGGTGGGATGGGTCGGTTAGCAAGAGATGATGACGGATTAGCTATTGGTGATTGGTGGTTTCTCGAAGAGCTTTGTGGAACTTTCGTCTTTGAAAGATCATCGTGAGAGCCGCGGGACTTATCCCCACCTCCAAGCGAAAGTTTTGAGATCATCTTCTGCAAGCGTCTTGATCCCTTGGACTTTCCAAGTTCCCCCGGATGAGACCCTTCTAAAAACAAATCTGATACGTCCTGACTGCCTACATCTGGAGGACCCTGGGCAAGAAAGTCCATCAAATCCCTCGTACCAGCAGAGACTGCATGCTTGGGACGGCTAGGCGATGTTACGGCATTCATCTGCTTGGTAGACGGTGGCGGTGGCGTGGCGTTCTCATCATCTGACTCTCCCATTACATCGTCCAAGTCAATTGACTCCCGATTCTGCTGGACTGTGCGAGTCCGAGGAGGTAATGGATCGTATCCCTGGCCCTTAGCTGTGCCTTTGTGATTATCCTGCATCTTGACAGGTCCTGATGTATTGAAATGCATTGAAACCGGAGGCGATGTGATACGAGAGAATTTCATTAGGGTGCGCGGCGTAACGCCAGATGTTGAGACCGCGCGAACACGGCTGGAAGATGATTTCGCAGGATTGCTAACACTACCTTGCCTGGCGCGTGATGGTTTTAAGGACGTTTCCTCGTCGTCCTCCTTGATAGACTCAACAGGTAAGAGGGTAGACCGACGGGGAGACCCTCGTGGTGGAACAACAGAAAGATCAGATTCGGAATTCAAGGCCAGGGACACAGGGAGCCGATTACTCCTTTGGTCCTTCTCTTGTTGGTATACCTTGTGATGAAATAGAGTAGCTGACTAAGCCGGATAAAAATATACTAACCTCCATGGTCTTCAGCCGATCAGGTGTAAGGGAGACCCTCATTGTAGCCGAAGAACGCATCAAATCATCGAACTCTTTCTGCATGGCTTCGTCCTATATGTGTGGTTAGACGGCTCCATTCACCAAAATGATTAATATAACATACTTCTACTGTTGTGGGTTCCAGCACCGAGGTCTGCCTGGAATTTTCGCTGAGAAAGGAATCCGACTTCTTATGACTGATTTGATGTGAGTCCCAATCGCGGTCAATCGAAGATCTGCTGTTAGCCATAAACATTTTCATAGCTCTTCCCTTTTCAAATGAGGATCTGGTAACCTGAATCGAGGCAGGTGTAGACCCAAGTGTTGTTGACATCCCTGACTCTGATGAAAAACGAGATCGTGTAGGTGTGCCATCTTTCGGAATCGGCACATCTTGATATGTAGAAGACATGTCCAAATGTTTATCGTTGCGTGAGAAAGACTTCCTTCTTTGGCTTTTCGGGCCCTTGCACAGCTGTTCTATCTGTTCATACACTGAACGTCGTCAATGTACTTCATCCTGAATAAAAGATCCTATGCATTGAATCGACGTACCTTTCATGGTCTTAAAAAAGCCATATATAGAATGATCTTCACAAAGGGCAACGAAAAGATCATTGGCCGTTGCAGCGGAGCGACTGCTATCGCGCGAAGCCACGCGTCCAACATTGGATAATATATGTCTAGGTTCAGTGTAAATACCATGATAAGAGATGGCATTCGAACGTACTCGCACATGGCCCTGTAACGACCTGTTAGAGAATAGACAAGGACAGACGCTTGTTACATACTCCAGGATTGCAGTAAGATACAGCGCAGCAGGTGCCATCAGTGTTGCCTTCGGTGGAAAGCCGCCTCCCATATGCATCTTCTCATTAATACGATTCTCCGCTTCAGGATCTTCGTCTGTCTCATTCAGTGTGGAGTACGCTTCACATTTGAGTCGAAGAAACTGAAATCAAGATTGAGCCCCGTGCACCCCCTTACAAGGGAACATGGGCCGAACCTCGAACGCCCACTGCAATTGAAATGTCTTTCCGTCATCCTCAAGAACCGCGACGTCTGGAGGTCCAGTTCTATCCCAATATGTTCTCAGCTCGACTTCGGCTTCCAAGAGCGCTTCTTTGCCAAGGGTAGTAGGAAGTAAGCTGAGCAGGCTCGCGCGTAACTTGTCCGTAGAAAGAGAACATGCTGTGTTGAGTATGCTGTAGAGGAATTCATCGAGTAAAACATTAATTGAGCGTAATGCCTCGATTTTAAGCTTTATTGGTCTTATGTCAGAGAGGATAAGGTCGGCCGAATGAGCGGAAATGTAAGAAGGCCCTACAAATCGGAAGTCACCACGTTAAGAGAGAAAGAAAGACAGAGAAACAAGAGTTACCTCCGCTGTCAGCGATGCCAAGCATTGTCAGTGTTCATGCAGTGTCGGACAACAACTGAGGTGGTTGTAAAGGTGACCAAATGCGGATAACTTGTTCTCATAATCAGGCATCAACGTTTTTTTTAGTAACTGTTTCTTTTATTCTGCAAATGTTTTACGTATGCCAAAATCTATCTAATGCCTCCCATGCATGTCTATGGACAATGTTATTGTCACACTGTCAACATGGTAGCCATCACTTCTTCGTCGCTCAAGGTCCCAGCCTGGTCGTTTGAATGTAGTGGTATCTCATCCGACGAAGTCTCTTCCTCCTTGATATCGGGCACGTACCAAAGGACCATGCCATCATTAGCCATTTCTGAGACTTCCCCTGAATCAAGATCGTCCAGGTTACGTATCTTCGATGGCTGAGACGGGGCCGACGAATATTGTACTGATGGAAATGCCAAGAAGTCGTAAGCCTGTGTACCATGTCGCTCTTCTGCTCCATCGGCTGATTGCAGAGGTTTGGCTGCATTGTACCGCTTGACACCAAGGTTGGTAGGTCCTGCGATCTTCTTCAATGCCTATCCATGTCAGTTGAGTACGCAAAGTAACATCGCGACTTGAATGGCATCAGCTTACCCATGAAACCAATGAGGCGTGCCTCTCCTTCGATATCGACGGTTGTTGGACTTGCCTAGCCTCAACCATGTACGATGGAAGGACCTGGGGAGCCACTGGAAGTGGATCTAATACAGGAGCAAAGAATGTGGCTTCCGGTTTGGGAGAATCGTGCCTATGCTCGGCTTCATGATGTTTCACGAGCTGACTCAGATTGCGAAAGGACTCATCACAGTCTAGAGGAAAATGAGCGAGCTAAGCAGTCACACAACTACTGACCCACCCTTATACCCGCAAAGCAATGGAGTTGTCGCATGGCTTCGGAGGTGAATGAAAAGTTTCTTTGCATCAGGAAGGCGCTTTCCACATTGTTGCCACTGACACACGAATAAATTCTGTGATACGGCTTTAACAGCGTTGCAGCAGATGGAAAGGGAAGATGATTTACCTTAAATGTCTGCCGTGGCCTGTGCTCTGATGCAAAGTGTTTTATCAATTTTTCCGCCGAGTCCATCACGACGTCACAACCATTCCACTTGCAAGGTCTTTCTGAGATCCTTGAGCACGATAACACCGCCGCTTCCCGCTCCGCCTTATCTAACGGAGGAATCAATGGCAAGGTAACAAAGGAAACCACTTAAAACACACCCTTGACAAAGTCAAAGCTTGCTGGATCAGCATAATTTACATCTTTGACAGTTTATTACTTAGTCACGTCACTTTTGACTGGTCAGGACGACAGACTCATACCTGGCTCCTCCAAAAGTCTAGACGAGGATCTCTCTAATCCAGAAACATGTCTTTCCAACACCGGTCGAATACGCGCATTTCGTCTCCGTGCATCCTCCAACTGCTTCGCCTTAAACAGTTTAAGATACGTAGGCCTAGGAGGCACAAGAACATAGGGCTGGGTTTGCGGTCTTTCCTTATTCTTGTCTTTAGGCTGCCGTGGCTTTATCGGTTCGACGACATTGAAATCAGTCATAATGTGGTCTGGACCACCTACCTGGAAGACCGTCGCACTTTCGGTTTCATCCTTGATCTCCCTGAAAGGAGGATATGTCGGGGATGGTAAGAACAAAGGTGTTTTCTGTCTCATTTCAGGTTGCTGGTTGTTTGGCGAACTTCGACGTGGGGAAGCAGAAGACAGCCGGTCCACGGCGTTGTTCGACATAACGCTTGTGGCGGGAACCTCGATCGGAGTCATTGGCAACGTGGCAATCGCGGGTACAGAGTCCGATCTTACAGGAGATTTGCGCCTGGGCAAAGGAGTTGACGCTTTCTGCGTCGACAGAGCTGATGTCGACGCAAAGGTGAACAGTGGGAGTTCCACAACAGGCCGAATGCGTGTCTTGGAAGTGGTAAGATTCAATTTCACCTCCGAAGCAGATGATGGGACTGGCACAGAGGGTTGAGCCACTGTCTGAGGAGCGGGTAGCGTGGTTTTTGATGTAGGAACAGATGGGAAAGGCTCTGCAGGATACTGACCGGACGTCTGAGATATGAGAAGGGTTGGTGTAGATGCTGAAGGAGAGGGTACATAAGGCGGTAGAATAGATGCAGGAAGTTGAGCAGTCGTCGAAGGTGATGTCTGGATGGAAGGTTGGACGTGTGGCTGAGATAGCGGGACCAGCAGCTTAGGTGGCGAAGCCGATAGCTCTGGCATAGAAGGCTGTGTAGAAGGTAGATACTGTTGATCAAGAGTCACAAGAGCCAACGTCCCTCGCGCAGATACATTGTCAATGATAGGCTGAGCGGTAACTCGAGGGGGTACTATGTCATTCCTACCGGCATTCGAAAACTGGTTTGTACTTGTGCTGGCTAAGCCAACAGCGCTGGATGCCGGGGTCCCTCGCGCTGATACATTGTCAATGATAGGCTGAGCAGTAACTCGAGGGGGTACTATATCATTCCTACCGGCATTCGAAAACTGGTTTGTACTTGTGCTGGCTAAGCCAACAGCGCTGGATGCCTCTACGCCAGGCTCTGGTGCGTGTCGCTTTGCAGGACGCTGCTGGAGCGAATTGGCCGCGGTACTACCATCTTCTGGCAGCGGCCTTTTCGGCCATGGCTTCTCAAGTGCAGATGGCTTGAGTGCACGCAAAATATCTTCCGCAAGGTGTTTCTTGTCAACTTGCGATGGAGTGCGTGGACTGTATGTCTGATTGGAAGATTCGACATTGTTAGCAAGTTCTGTTGGAACTGGGGACGGACGGTATCCAGTCAGCTGCCCTTTCTTTAAAGGTGTAAGAACCTGGAAGTTCTTGTGCAAATGAGTTTCGGGTTGAGCTGGATGACCATAGGGACGGTATGTCCCCATCTGTTCCATTGTATGTGGGGCTCTACCAGATTGAAAGCCCCCCCTGGCCTTGGTGTGCACGGAAGCTTGAGGCGAAGCAGTCTGAAATTTTTTTTTCCAGCTATCTATGTTCAGGCGGGTTTTGCCACCCTTGGCATCAAAGGATACGAGGTACATTCTGGAGTCATGATCCTTGAGGATCTCGAATTTCGAGTTGGGTATTGAAATGGAACTGCCAGGCGCCAGCCTCTCTGCCTGCGAAAATAAGGGCTTGAATAGATTCAGGTCAAAGGAGGCAGGTGGTATGCCAGTCTGGGTACCAGCCACTGCAGGTGGGCCCATCGACGATGGAAGTCGGTTGGAACTGGTGGTCATAGTAGGTGGCGACTTAGCAGTATTCATGGCGGTGGAAGACGGAAGTGAGACAGAAGGCTCAGCGGAAGACTTTGTTGAAGCAGAAGTCAAAACAACCTTGGGGTTTTTTAATTATTGTCAGAACACAGGATGATGATCTATATTTACCTCATTGTTCTTCCTTCCACTCACACCTGCACTACTTGAAGGATGTGATGAAACAGCTGTCAAGGCTATTTATTATAAAGGACATGTTCTTGAGGCGACAACATACTAGGTTTATAGACTGGCAGTGCCATTGGATTTGTAACGGTGTTCTGTATAGGAAACGCGCCAGAGATTGCGCCATGAGACGACTGTATTTCAGAACGTCGCTCCTCTTGTTGTTGTTGTTCTACATGAGTTTGTGATTGAGCCCGGTTCGCAGCGCCGACGGGCCGTCGAGAATATTGCCTATGTTGCGATCCAGACCATGGAACAGAAGATAAGTGCCGTGTCGTCGTCGTCGTTGTGTGCTCCATCGCGGATGTTTGTCCCTGGCCTAATGGTTGGGACCGATAGTACTGTTTCACCCACTGCTGCTGGGTGTACTGTTGCCGTACGTCATTAGGAGACGACAGGTCTTCTCTATGCGACACATAATTCTGTTGCCCTGGATGAGTTAGAGCAACCTGCGTTCGTGTTTGCATATCCTGCTGTCCCTGTCCATAGGGATATATATTTGGATTATAAGGAACGAACGACTGTTGAACACGGTTAACGGGCGTGCTCGATGCCGACGTCGCTCCATACATCGTGTAATGTGGGTGTGATTGCATAGGCGTTTGAGTGAAAAAGCTTGGTTGAGACTATTAAAAGAATAAGAGTGATATTGTGCACGAATAAGTATGCAAACACACTTGTGCCTCCTCAAATCTGGTAGTTGGTGGGGAAATGTTGAACTGATGCATTATTGAATTATTGCTGGGAAGAGACTGCTGGCTTGATGAAGCATTTCCTGCCTGGGAACGAGAACTGCGATACTCAATGCTTTGGGGACTAGTGTGGCAAATATGTATGGCTTACTCGTCAAGAGCTTGTAGCATACGTCTATATATGAATTAAAATCAACACTTGTTGGAATGCACAACGAGACGCGTACTTTGCTTCATCTCCTGCTCGAATCTGATTTTGTAGCATTTGTATCGTTTCTTCGTCCATCATTATGCCAGATTTGAGTACCATCAAACAAGCCTGGCTGAATAGAGAAAGTTTACAGCAAAGGGCCAATCGCGCAAGAGGAAGACTGGCAGGTCGAGCGGAACAATGAAGCGGGGTTGAAACGTTCTTTCACAGATGCGTGAGAATATTTTTCCATAAATGTTTCTTCCTCGCGTCGTTCACTTTGCCACTGCCAGTCGTCAACGCGCTTTTGCTGCATTAACTTCATCTCTCCCCCCGAGCATAGGAACTAATGCACACTATCAGGTGTTCGACAGAAACGCCAAAATACTTCAGAAAAATGGTGCAGCCACGCGAAATGGAGGTGCTAGTAGCACTACAGTCGATTACATCCGGAATGAAGTCGCTGAAAGAATGATGGAAAGGTTTCTGGTTTGTTTTTGTACATCTCCGCGGGGATCGTGCTTTTCAAGCAGTCTGTACCCATGTAGGATATTAAACGAGAATTCAATACCGTCCTGGACCTCGGCTCTGGTCCTGGACATTTCTCCAAACTCCTGGAGCTAGACAAGACCAAAAAAGTTATTATGGTGGATTCCAGTGGTAAAGCTCATCATCTTCCGAACCATGCTCAAGTGACCATGCTGTAAACCCAGAGTCGATATTGAATCGGGATGCAGACTCGGAGTTCGAAGGTTTGGGTCTTCCTGCTATGTCGCGCTGAGTCTACTCAGCCATCTAATAGTCGAAGTCGAAAGAATACATGCTGACGAGGAGCACTTGCTGGAAATTGTAGAACGAGGTTCTCAAGAGGCCATAGTGTCCTGTCTCAGTCTGCACTGGGTGAACGATCTTCCTGGTATGACATCAAAGTATTGTATGACAGCAGCACCTTCAATCAACTTCCAAATACCCCAGGCGTACTAATACAAATCAAGGAGGCCTTGCGGCCGGATGGTCTCTTCTTCGGTGCAATGTTTGGTGGCGAAACCCTTTTTGAGTTGAGGTAAAATAAAATAAAATAAAAATGTCTTTCCATCCTCTCATTTTACCCCAGAACATCACTTCAATTGGCGGAAGTTGAACGTGAGGGCGGAATTTCACCTCATATCTCACCCATGACAGGTTAGTTGCCGCTTGAGGCTTCCAATATCTTGAATTTCACATGGCGAACAGACACCAGGGATGTTTCGAACCTGCTTGGTAGAGCTGGTTTCACGTTATTAACTGTTGACATCGATGAAATACAAGCAGGATACCCAAGTATGTGGGAACTAATGGACGATTTAAAAGACATGGGAGAAGGGAATGCAGTTATCGGACGGTTAGATTTGAGTGTGAGTATTTCGATATACAAAGACTGAATTCCACCTACCCTGCAGCCGGCCTTTTATTCATCGAGATACCCTCACGGCTGCCTCCGCAATATACAAAGGTCACACTATGCTTTTGTTACACTTTTGTTTCCTAATCCTGTCGCTTCCAGAACTGCACGGCGATAAGGATGGAAGTATCCCGGCTACGTTCCAAATAATTTACATGGTCAGTAGCTCTACTCAACTCAGTTTTACTTACCACATTTATCATAGATTGGCTGGAAACCGGCAGCTAGCCAGCCAAAGCCACTTGACCGCGGCACGGGCAAGGTCAATTTGAAGGACATCCTGTGATTTTTATTCTGCGTTTAGGCCATAAGAAGAAGACATTGATCGGACTTGGGACCTTCGTTTCCATGCACAACATTCCCACCATCATGCTGGCGGCCCTCTAAGTTCCTCTGCCGGCGGCAAGCCTTTTTCCGTGGAGGATATTTAGCTGTTGCAAAGGCAACTTAGATACTAGTGTGAGAATATATATGTAGGTTGTGTGTATTGTATATGTAATTCTTCAAAATGCCGGCGGACCATTGGTGAACCCCGTTTCTGATATTGTACTGCCGCCGGGTGCATAGTGGACACCATGCCGCCGGTCGTCCACATCCCGAAAAAGGCTCATTAGTTGCCAAAAGGAGGGACAGTTATGGATTATTTCAGCCGGTCCCTACCTCACGGCCGGCTATGGAAGGCTCAAGAACACGCGCATATTCAAGATCGCATATTTAAGATTGATCATGACCCATAATTACCCAATGATTGCCCTTTTGTCGATGAGCACATGCGGCGTCATTGCGGAGAGAAACAGTACTTGGTGCAATGAGTAGTGCCGCGGCCAACCAGGATCCCGAAATTGCAGTTGCGAGATCGATCTCACATATATGTTGCAAATCCTTGCATCTCGTGAGGACTAATGATCCCATACATCGATGTTATCGGCAGATGCATACGAGTAGAACCTTATTCCTCATTCGCAGCCAGAATACTGCCGCTTTCTTCGGCTTAAGTTCTGGTGCACCGCTGGAGATCACCTTGTTCTACCACCGGTTCTTCAGCTGTATCGTCCTCATTTACGGAACCAGGCTGTGCCTGCACGCCCCCTTGGAATTTGCGCTTTGGGATGACATGATAAAACGCCTCTTCCCAGTTCCTCGTCTCTACCCACTTTAGCAAGATCTCCATAACTTGGTTGACGGTCAAGACTTTCCGTGTGGGGAGCGAGGCTAAATAGCGTCCAATCGGAAGACGTGCAGTTCGAACGTCGGAGTCGTTGGCTTTATTGAGGCAGAGGTTCTAGAATGAGGAATATTAGACAAAGAATGCTCTTTTTGCGATAGAGATGATGCCACCTTGTATCGGTTGTGGTCGCAGATCCCGCCGATGATGTAGATTTCCTCGGGCTTGAGCTCAGTAAGTTCCTCCTCAGAGTCTGCTGTTAGGTATATCACATTCGCTTGCACGGCTTCACTACCAGATGGCTTGGTTTCTGGCGTGACTGTCTCTCCAGGATTTTCCTTATCCCCTTGTGTGGAAGGATCGGCCTCTGTAATGGACTGGGGTACATCTCCCTTTGTTCGCCAGAGGCGCTCATAGCTCTCGTGCCACCATTCTGTGTTCACCCACCGTTTATATGCAGCATCGCTCATACCTTCTAAACGAGTGTAGGTGCGTCCGTTGAGGGACGTGAAGAGAAGAGAAAAGGGATAACCCGCATCCCGATTTGCACTATAGGTGTATGCCAGCTGGGAGCACAAGGATGTGATTTCCTATGTCCGCGGCTTGTCATGGCATACGAAGACCCATAGATATTCGTACATCACCCACCTTCTCACTCATCAATTTGTCAAAATCGAGGTCAATAACAACATTTCCGCCAAACTGAAGCCGAGCTCGCTTCTTTCGGCTACGATTCGCCTCCTCTTCCTCCTCTTCTAGTTCCCCTGCGGCGCGTTTTTCCGCCTTCAGCCGTCTCTTCGCCTTTTTCGCTTCCTTCTCTTTGGTCCGACGCTCCAACTTAAACGCTGCATACCGTTCTGCCTTTGCAGCTTTCTTCATCGCGCTCTTGGAAGGCGCCTTGGGTTCATCATCTTCGAGGGATGAGGAATGCGCAACGCGAACGGACGCCGCGGAGTCGATGATAGGGTCCGTGCGCATCACCGTCCTTTCGGGCATACCAGTCTGTTCTATTGCTATGGGTGTTCGTCGTTGGCACTTTCCCAGTGATCGCAGAGGCCCAGACGCGAAGGATGTACAATAGTCGAAATTCGAGACGATCCTTCTAGCCGGTAGATGCCGATGCACCTGAGATCGATTATTTCAGGGCGAGCTCGAATCGCAGTCAGCGCCTTGGCTGTAACTTTAGCTAAAGACCCTATCGACGCTTCGACCGCTTGTATTGTGGAGCTCCTATTATCGACTATCATGAGTTCAGCTGCTACTGTCAAATATACAATCCCTGCTGCTAGTAGGCACACAGCGACTGTGATACTTATTCATGTAAGAACTCGCCAGTCTAGGCAGACGTTCGCTGACCCGACCATCGCGGTTTGTGCGCAATCACTATCAGGGATTAGGAGATAGAGCTGAGGGGCTAAAACGAATAGCAGACAAGTTTCGACACGACCCTGGTCTTGCCCATGTCAAGTGGATCCTACCCGAGTCGTAAGCTCTGCGCCTCTGGTTTAATCATTCGCATCTCACAGTCCTATCCTCTCAACATCACAATAACTGTACATGTAAACTCCTTCCTACCGACATTTGTTACCCTCTTCGTTACACCAATAAGGCCAGTACGGAAGGTCAGAGCGAATATGGATTTAGAGATGCCGTCTTGGTACATCCGTCCCACTTGGTCCTCTGATGATGATGTCCGAACGTTTGAACGCTAGGTTTGATATCGAGGCCTTCGGATTTAACAGTGCTGAAGATGAGGCTGGAATGCTGCAGTCGGCAGCATCGATTAACCACTTAATCTCGGCCGAAGTCGAATCGGGGACAGACTCTAGTCGTATTGTACTTGGTGGTTTCAGCCAGGGGGCAACGATGTCTTTATTATCAGGCTTATCAGGCGAGAAAAGATTGGGTGGAATCGCGGTGTTAAGTGGATGGCTTCCTCTGAGAGACAAGTTCTCAACCGTAAGCGCTCGAACTTAGTTGTCTGCCTTCCACTGATGTCATGTTCCTATTAGCTGGCTTCTCCACTAGCCTCATCCATTCCTGTGTTTTGGGGACACATTTCGGATGATCCGTTGGTTCGACCAAACCATATTCAGGCCTCGATTAACATCTTAACCTCATCCCTGGGGATGCCGTTTTCCACCGCAGATGAAGTAGAGGGCCTAACATATAAAGTGTACGACGGGATGCGTCATGGAACGAACGAAAAGGAACTGGATGATATGAGGGATTGGATCAAGAGAGCCATTCCCGACAGGTAGCTGTAACGATTAGATCATGGGTTTATGACTTTTATCCGCGTTCCCCGTACTACATGGAACAACTACATATCACGCTTTCTTCTCTAAATGCTTTTGTTTCACCAGATTCCTCTACAGTTCGTTACAATCTCGGGCACTCTGTATTCCATAACATCGATGGCTAAAGGGTAAAGTGTAAACCTTTACGTCACATCTACATGATATATCACAATGTATCCATTTCGCTGCGAGCAGTTGGACGATCGTTGTACTGACTGCGATGGTACACGGTTTAAATACACGTTTGAGTACTTGGAGTTGTTGACTCGTCGTAGATATCAAAATGATCCAGCGCATCAACCTGAAAGAAATATCGACCGATAGTGGAAGCACTATAATTAATTATAAGACGCACTGCTTATCTTGAGCTCCACCCAAGATTGATCAAAGGGCAATGCAATGGTCACCGGTCGGTGATGGACTGAGCGAATCCAAACATGATTACTCAGTTGCAACCAAAAGGGCATGGACCCGCGCGCCTCGCCCACTCTTTGTCACCGCAGAAATCCCGTTTGCGTGTAAATGACTGCTGGAATGACATCACTTGTCCAGGTAAATCTGGTTGCGGCTGTCTCACCCATCGCAAGATCGTCAGCAAGCAAACCCAGTTTCTGATGCGCCTCCGACCATGATAATGATACATGGCGGCAATGATCCAGGACTATATACGAAGCCTTTGCGAACATCAGACAAATAAATACATGAAAAAAGAGCACTGATGACTTTGACTCGTTCTGGTAAAAGTTACACACCTGGTCGGGGGATGCCAAGTATTGCTAACATCGCATCATCGATACATTGTATCAGTGAGGGTGTAGGCTGGTGGAGGTAGTCCCGAAAGTAAAAGTCCATTCTATGTAGCAGAAGGCGACAGCACCATTGCAACTAAATAATGAATACCGGGCTTGAAGAGAAACATGGGGATTGGCCCTGCGTGTCGTTGTCCCCGTAGTATTCCGTTGGAAACCAAAACCAACGATTCGGGTCACCAGATTTGGGTGCGTCATACCTTTCAACACACTCGCATGACGCGCATCGACCTTAGTTCCAAGCCCAAACAGGGTTGCTCAAAAATGATGAAGCACGTCCTTTCGTGATTTTTGCGGTTTTGCGTTCCAATCACGATGTGAATCATATGAGTTAGTTTGTAAGACCGAAATTATCGCTTCCAAGCCGGGGGAGTTCAATAGCATCATATTGGCACCAACAGCGTCCCTCGTTATCAGAACAGGTGTCGGAGGCATAGTACTTAGCATAATCGGTTGACGGCGTACGGTGTGCCTGAGGGCGGGTTTCCGCGGGCTGTAGAGGATGTTCCAGCAGGCACGCAGAGGCCTTGCCAACAAGAAAGCGAGTAATAGAAAGAACGACAGAGAATCCTTGTCATTGTATGGCTGACAACCTCCGTTAATGGAACCTGTAACATTCTTGAGGTATGCTTCGCCTTCAAGGCTACTGAGCTTTACTTACAACTGCTTTCTGTGTACTCTCGTTACTTGAAGGCACATGGGTCAACCTGAAAAACGGCTCTTATGGCATCCGCGACATGACAACAAGTTCCTCGTCGGTGGAGGTTCTCAGATAACCCTATACGAATGGGCTCCAGATTTCCCAGAGATTCGGCAGGTTACCTCTCGACATGATTTGCTACACATGAAGGTGATTGAGAATACACGTTAGTACGTGCTGTACCCAACAACTTATGAATATTCAAATTTGAAGTGCTTCGCGTGGTCTCCAGACCCAGCGTTCGACGATCTGATAGCTGTGGGACAGGGAACAGGGAAAATTGATCTATTCAGACTGGAAGCATCCAAGTACGCCAACAGAAACAACGTCCTCTCTACCGGGCCCACCACCACTCTCCCAGTGCGAAACTCGCGCTCCTGTAACTCCGTCGCTTTCTGCAACGTCGACACAAACTATCTCGCAGTTGGGCTTGACAAAGTCCGTGGGGACTGTAGCCTCCTCATCTGGGACATCGCCACCACTTCTCCCATCCTCTCCATCGTATCAGACTCTCAACACCAACGCCTAGACCCGGACGCCCACAATCACATACAAATACAACCAGCCCTTGGAACACGCCGCCCGCAGCCACAGATCTACCGTGGCGATGTCGGGCCCCGTGTCGATCCTCGCGTCCTCCAGCAACATGCGCCCACTGAAACGGTCTCTTCTGTCTGCTTCCTGCCACAGTCTACGCACCTCCTCCTTGCAGGCATATCCTCTCGCTGGCTGCGCCTGTTCGACCTTCGCAGCCCTGTTCTCTCTATGACGAATGTCGCATCCAAGGTGCAAGGTATCGTGACAGACCCATTCGATCCGCACCGGATAGCCTGTTTCGGGGACTCCATGATCACAGTCTGGGACGCTCGCAAACTGCCTCATCCCTTGCTTTCATTTACGGAGTGCGATGCGGCGGCAGACGGTGCCCGACCCCGCGCAGAACAGAATGGTGGGTACGGGGGGATAGAATTCTCCAGCACGAGACGCGGAATGCTCGCATCGCTAGAGAAGGACGCGTCAATTGTCCGGTTCTGGGACATGGTGGGTGTACAGCCGCCCATGTACACATTTGATGGCGCGGTGTTGGATGAGAGTAAGACTAGGGAGGTGGGGAAGGTGGGGCGGAGGTCGTGGGCGAATCTACCGTGGCCTGCTGGACAACACCAGACTCCTCCGTCACCAAAAGAACAATCTGAGGCAGCCCTAGCGTCTGTGGTGCTGCATGACACTCGTCGAAGTACGTCTGCCCGGTCTTCGTCCCTCTCTGTTCATAATCTCTCTTCTACTTCTAGCCAAAGCTTTTACCCGAGCCCTCGCATCTTTTGCACTCGTGCCAAACACTGGTACAAATTCACACCCATTGACTTCCAACGTTATGGTTGTGAACAAAGACGGCGACCTTGAATTGTATGCTGTACATGACACGCCTAAGCAAGCAATGTGGAGCGCGCGCGGGGACCTCGCAATTTTGGCTGGGCAGACCTGCCGTGTCATCGAGGGCTTCTCCGAATCATCTCTAGCCCGACGAATTGACCCACTTTCGGACCTCTCCCACTCTAATTCTCAGTCGAGGGAGGTGGAGTCCCTCCCTACGACCAATTCCACACACGCAGCTTCCAAAAGTAGACACAGGACGATGACGGACCCAGTCATCCCGCCTCCTCCTGCACCTCTGTTTGGGAGAGGATATGAAGAGGGATTCCCTGCGCTGGGCTTTGGGTCTGGTTCGGGGAACTCAATGCGTGTGGTCGATTGGAGGGGGAGGAAGGGGACTGCTTTTGGTAATACGCTGGATTGGCGGGCGAAGAGGGACAGTGGAGGGAGTGCTGTGGGGGCGGAGAACATTATAACCACTGCTAGTGCCCCGGCATCGGCAACGGTCACAACAGCGAGGGGGTCGATGTCGGGTTTACGGAACCGAAGGTCTGGTGATAGGTTAGAAGCAGAAGTAGGGAGTAGAAGTCATAGTATGAGTCGTGGGAGGAAGATGGGGCGGGGTTTCAGTCGGGTTGTGGAGGATGATATTTCGATGTTGATGAGGAGGAGGGCGTTGAAGGGGTACGGGTTGAGTAAGGTGTGTGCATCTTTTTTTGTACCTTTTTTTCGTTATTTTGGCAACGATTTTATCAATCCCATTTTCGACCTAGCCACAAAACAACATATTAATCGTGCAGAATGACTACGATCCACTCCATGGGCAGCTAGACCTGCTGGCCGATCTCTGGGCCTGGATATGCCGTCCGTACAAACCTTAGCCCCTGACTTTTATCTGACTCAAACTATCTCACAACCAGACTGGCGCGAATTCCTTAATACCCCTACCCCCCTCGTGCACGGGTACGACTTCTCCCACCAAGGCCTCCTCGGGATTTGGGAGGGCAACATACCCACTGTCCCTATCTCGCAGTCCGATCCGCTACCGAACCCGACCAACAATTCATACCACGACCGACGCTCCTCAAGACATGCAGATGAGATGCATTCAGGAAGCGGGGGAAATTTTCAAGCTGCGCTGTCGGTGCTGGCGGCGCGGCGATTGGGCGCTAGTGACATGAGAACATGGAAGTCCGGGGTGGCGACGATGAAGGGGGTGCAGCGGCAAATTGCGCTCGTGTTGTGTGGATGGAGTCTGAGAGATGAAGAAATGATGGGGACAATTAAGAAGTGGGTTTCTTCGTGTCGTTGTTGGTGCTTTGGCGTTGATTCTTTTGGCGTGTTGTGTAGGTGGGAAAAGAATGGCGAGATTTCGAGAGCGGCGTGTTGGCTTGTGTTGCTGAAGCAATATACGAAGGCTATCGATCTACTCATGCGGAGCGATGGCGTGTATCTATTTTACTCCCAAAAGAACACCCGTAGTCTAATGTTTGTATCTACAGACGAAGCACACCGCATGATGTCAGGTACCGTCGCTGCCCTTGTTCCGCATCTCTCAAGCAGCAAAAGCACCGAACTGCGTGAACACTGCGGGCGCCTCATCGTGGGGATGCAGGATCCGTATTTTCGGGCCTTGCTTACACACCTCGCCTTAAACGACTGGTCTGAGATCCTTGATGAGGAGACGCTCCCGTTTCGCGAACGTCTCGCCATTGCGTTCCTATTCCTAGACGATAAAGCGGTGACAGTCTACCTCCGCCGCTGCATGGACCGGGCTGTGACAGGGGGGACTGTGGATGGCGTGATGGTGCCAGGGCTGGCGAGCAGGATGGGGCTGGAGATTCTGCAGAGCTATGTGGATCGGACGGGAGATGTGCAGAGTGCAGCGATGCTGGGATCGTATGTGTGTCCGCCAGGGAAAGTGGGACGGCTGGGTTCCTGGGGCTCGGCGAGGGTAGGGAGGTGGGTGGAGAGCTATAGGGATTTATTGGATGGGTTTAGGATGTTCTACTGTCGGGTGGGTTTTGATATTGAGAGGGGGCAGCTTGCCCTTGGTGAGGGGATGTCTGGTGCTGATAATGCTGATGGGGTGGGGTGGGTCCCGAGGCAGATCATGATTCGGTGCAATTATTGCAATAAACCGATCAGCGGGGATGGGGCAGATGCTAGTGACAGAGCCACGATTGAGCTTAGACAGCAGAAGGAAAAGGTATCTGCTCGTTGCCTGAGAATCTTCGTGGTCACGAAGCTAATAAATGCTCTTTTTGCAGCCTACCTTGTGTCCTCACTGCAGCCGCATGCTTCCTAGATGTTCTCTATGTCTGCAGACACTCAGCGTAGCCTCAGACGCGACGCGAGATGCAGAGCTGTTGCAGTCACAGTACAAAGGTATGAACGCTTTTCTCTTCATCATTTGGGTGTAATAATGGTCTTATGTGGAACTCAGATACGATGGACGAGGCAATTGTTGTCTGCCAGACGTGTCGACACGGTGGACACGCCTCGCACATTATTGATTGGTTCTTTGGAGAGGACGGTGTGCAATTACATGACGTCTGTGCTGTCGCGGATTGTGATTGTCGTTGTGCCGATGAAATGTGACGTGTTTAAATATGAGAACGGTGTTAAAGAGAATAATTGCGTGAGCTAGTGCCTTGCATCAGGCTGGATTGATCTGTAAAAGAGTCGGTGACCGTAATAATTACTTCTTCCACTTCCAGTCCAGAACTACAAGAAAACATTGAGATCGGATCGGCAGAACATGGCACCGGTCCGACGTCCCGGGCCATCCTGTAAGCGTGCGGGTTGGTTCAAAGTCCAAGTCAACCATGACTATTTCGCATGAAAGTGCCAGTCCTAATAAGATCAATACTCCGTCTGCAAACCCACCTCCATACAATGAATATGACTCAATCGCATCATCCCAATCAATACCTCCTAGACCGGTCCACAATGAATTCGGTCCCACACCGCTTACAACACAAGCACTGACCCCATACGCTTACTACGATGCACGCTCGCCCTACTCATTAGCACAGGCTGATTCGCGTGCTCGATGGAGGTTTATTGTCACGCTGCTGTGGGCATTGGCACTGTGGTTCGCGTTTGGGTGTTTAGTCAGTGTCCAGCTGACTACGCGTCGCCACAGTGGGTGGCAGTCACGAATGTACACAATAGCTGCAATGGAGGGGATAGAGTTGGGATGAACCGATTTATACAACACAGAATCCTATGGACATCACTTTACGAGGTCCATGTTTCCTCTATCAGAATATACCCCAGGACATAGACGGCTGAGTCGCTTCATAGGTATATGTTTCCCAATTTCCAAACTCCTAGTCCATCCTCTTGCTACCACATAGCTATCACCAGCTTACTATTACCCTATAATTATCCATCCAGCTTTCGAGAGGAGAATCTTGACGGCGAGCAAACCGAGCCACATGCCAGTGTGGTATTAATGAAGCTATTGTGTCTGAGGCGTACATAGAAATAATCCAGAAGCCTGACGCGACAAGTGGACTGGACCCTGCTAGTAGCTACACAATCCGCAACTTTGTAATCTGGTTTGACATTGTCCACGCGGAATACAGCAGGCACTGAGCTTCCCAAGCCGATTCAGTCTTCCGAGGACTCCGGTTGTTATGCACAACAGCGAGGGATCTGGTGAAGTCTAGGCTACAAATGCAAGTTAAGAGTTACGTACGCTCAAATTTCATCCATCTCAACATGTTAGTACCAATTGGTTGGTAGAGAATTCCAAAGAAATCATGGTGAGAGTCGGAGTGGAATTGTTACATGTACGTCTCAATCCAGCCCTACTTACAATAATGATGTTTGGGATGAATTCCTTTCCACGGATGATTGTTTGATCGTTAATATGATAGAATGAGCAGCGAGCTTAGTGCAAAATGTCTAAAAGGACCTTAAAAACCATCACGAATATGGTAGTTATGCTGCCATATTCGAAGACAATAGGGGTTTTCAGCCCTGCTTTGACGTGCACGTTCACTTCGATTTCAAAATGGATTTTGACCTCGTGTTCCTAATCACAAAAGCTTGGATTTCACTAGGTGCTGTCGCAAGGGCCAGCATAAACCTTGCTTACGGATATTCAGAAAAAAGCTGCCACAGGGAGTACTGAAAACATGGCTAACACCCAGTGCGCCGCTCGTCGTCAACCTTGGTTGACTCCTCGTGGCGAACCTAATGTACCTAAAATAGGAGGGTCTGTTTTCGTCTGATCTCATCCGGCTTCTCCGGCAGGACAACTGAGTTTGAAAAATACCCAAGAAGTATAGATTTGGTGTACGCTTGTTGGCGTTGCACTTCATGGCCAAGCGTAAAGCAAGTATTACATCTCTCCTCTGACCCTGAGACAATCCAAGTCCTCCATTCAAAACTTGCTAAAGCTGAAGGGAAGAAAGCTGCGAAAAAGTCAAAAACTTGTGTGACAAAGCCCAAGTCAGTGTGAGGCTGTCTCCTTTATGGAGACAGACAAGCACTAGAGAAAAGGAGAGAAGAGGGATGAGAATCTAAGTACTCACTTCTGATCACTCGGAATGTAACAAGAAATGGCGTAGTATTCTAGAGGTACTAGAGCTAGCTTATCGTGATATGAAGTGGTGGTGAGGGGAAGCAAGTAAGTAGTGAAGTCGTCCAGAATTGGGCTGATATGTAAGTATGTAAACACGTCATAACAGTTGCTGATGTAAGCCATGCTTACACCCTCCCACCCTTTAAGAATAGAGAGAGTGGAAGTCAGGCAGTAAGTGAAAAGTTGGATAAAGAATTCCAGGGAAAGCAGTAAGAAATAAAAGAAAAATTCAACCTCGGGATCAATGGGTGCATCAAAACCCTCATGGGGAAAAAGCTACTGTGTGTCCTATACCCTATGTGCCAGCCATTCGTCTAAAGCCTTGCAGTCATCGAGTTCACGCCACAGTAGCCATAAGTCTTCATCAGGGCCATAACCGACCCATCGCACAAGATATTGAAAGCCACCGCCGCGTTTCCTTTCATCGACAATTTTCTCCACTGCATACTCCTCGACACCTTCTGCTGTTACAATCGAACTAGGACGCGCATGTTCATGAGAGGGGAAGAGAATAGGATCATTTAAATGGAATCATTTCAAAATTGAAGAGTGAAACATGTTGAATGTTTCTGGCGAGTTAGGCAGATGCAAGGTGTAAGCAGACTTCTCAGGGAAGCTCCCGATCATGGAATGGGGACCATCGAAATGAGGGAAGAACTTAGCTATGCACCTGGTATCACCAGCCTTATATTCACGTCTTCGATGTAGTGTTGACAGCATGACTTGATCCCCGGATTTGAAAATGTCCTCCATACCTCGGTCCTTGTTCACCCAGAACACTTGACTGATTTTTGATGTTAGTAGTGCGTCCTTGGCTTCAGCCTCATTTGCAAGCACATTACTGATGATGGCGCATGCGTTGATGTCTTTGGCAGGTGGTCTTGCCAGTGTAGAAGGCACCAGCAGCGGTAGAATCCTGGGGGATTGACCCATCCTCAGTTGGAAACCGGAGAACCCAGTTGACGCGTTCATGGAGTTCATCATATTAAAATGGATGATTGGTAAGGCTTGAACCCAACCTTTCTGATTATGCTCCATGTGGAAGCGAATACACTGATTTAGAGTTTTATTAGTCTGCTCACTCCCGCCTAGTCCAGTTCGGTCTGGTTTTTTGACCCCAAAGTGGGTTAACCAGTCCAGACCGCAAGCCCAAGTGACATAGACCATAACTGAACTGATAGGACTGGTCCTAATTGGTTCAGTTATGGTCCAAAAAACCAGTTTTAGCCGGTTTCCCCCCATTTTTTCACAGCTAACTAAATATAATTGTGTATATGAAATAAAATAAATACATAAGCATCCTGCGAGCAGTTGCTCACAGCGATGCATAGGGCACGGCATGGGTACGGGTAACACCGTGTGTTTCCAGTCACAGGTATGCATGGGTATGGGATTGCCATACCCGGGCAACACCGTACCCTTTTCCACGGTGTTATGGGTATGTGCAGGTATGCTGGTACCCGGATTTTGGTCAGGTGAGTGATCATCTGTGTTGAGATTTTGACTTTTTAATGACATATCACGGGAAAAACCCGTGAGTCATGGTGACCTGACTCACAGGTTTACCCCCTGTGATGAGATGCAAACATCTTTTTCAGCAAATTTCTATCAAATATCATGAAAAATAACAGTAAAAAATGCAGGGGTACTTTTTGATGACATATTGTGGGAAAACCCGCGAGTCAGGGTGACATGACTCATGGGTTTACCCCCCGTGAGAAGATGCAAACATCTTTTCCTATGAAATATAATGAAAAATATCAATACCCGTGAATAACCACGGGTAACCTGCAAAAACCCATGGTAACACCATACCCCTACCCATGCAGGTACAGTGTTCATGGGTACGGGTAGGGGTATAAGAAAATATACCCGAGGGTTACCCGTGCCGTGCCCTAGCGATGTGTTGTAGCTACATACAGAATGAAAGATTGAAAATGAAAATGAAAAGAAATAGCCCCACCCTCTCTCTCATGTTTGTAGCGAGGGTGGGGGTCTGGTGTTGGCACTGTTGGTCATTGCTGCTGTTTGTTATTGTCGCTATTTGTTGTCGCTGCTGTTTGTTGTCACTGCTGTTTGTTGTCACTGCTGTTTGTTGTCACTGCTGTTTGTTGTCACTGCTGTTTGTTGTTGCTGCTGTTCATTGTTGCTGCCATTTGTTGTTGCTGCTGTTCATTGTTGCTGCCATTTGTTGTTGCTGCCATTCATTGTTGCTGCCATTCATTGATGCTGCCATTTGTTGTCGCTGTGGCTTGTCATTGTTGCTGTTCATTTCATCATCATCAGCACCTCCATATCCCCCTATGAGCAGTGGCTCGCAGGCAGGGTGGTGGTGCTGTGTGATGCAGCATCTCCATGTCGTTGTTGTCCAGAAACGGGGCCCATTGCAACCCTGTGAGCAGAGGCTCACAGTAGCGGCATAGGGCATTGGTAGGGGTCGTTATTAACAGGCAAGAAACTAAAAAGAAGAAATATTGGTTAGTGAATTAGTAAAAGAAAGAAATCAAGTAAAAGGAACATACCCAGGGGCCCAAACAACGTTCATTTGTCGTTTGGGCCCCTTGCTTTGTGGTTGTGTGTTTGTGTGGTCATGGGTGTCTCGCAAATGGTGCCACTTTTATTTTTTGTGTAAACAAACATGTCAACACATGATGAAAATGATGCATTGATGACTCTCAGTGATACTCGATGCTGAGTTTAACACCAATAAAACACAAACCCTACAACTGCAGGTGCATTCTAATTGCAAAGGTTTGGCTAGAGGGTCTCGGTTTGTCCTTCAAAATACAACTGAACCTGATACAAGAATAATAGTGATGGTTGAGAAGATGCAGTTATGCGGAACAGTGTGGAAAGCAAACATGGATGCAAAAGATTTAATAATACAAAGGCGCAGTATGATGATACAATAAGCGCAACTGAAATGTGCAACACGATACAATAATGTGCAATAAGATGAAGGCGCAATGCAGCAATTCGAGAGCAGGACAATGTAGAACTTCGAAAATGAGTGCTATGCGAGAGGGAGCAGGAATGAGTTTAATGTATGATTCTCCACTTTTCTAGGCGCTATTTTACAAGACTGTTTTATGCTATGAAAATTAAAGTAAAAGGGGTTAGATGAAAAAGTGCAAACTTTCAGATCGCAAGTTCCACCCACAAAAACAATTGCCTTGATAAGAAGATAAAAGAGGACAAAATGAATATAATGTCGGATCACAAATGGTTACCATATTTGGTGCACCTTCATTGATGTGCTTTGGGCTTCTTGGAGTTCATGTGAACGATAGTGCTATGCAGTAGGAACACCTGATGTTGTTAATGAATATTGATTATATCATCATTCCGACCATTGGAGTGACTGGAATGAGTTGCCGATGTATGATACTATTGAAACTGCAAAAGGCACAAAAAGGCGCATTTGGTGAACACAGATCACTGATGTGGAAGGGTGTGGAGAATGACCTCGTAAGATACCAAATTGCTCGAACAGTGGATCAGAATCATAGTCCAGTATATAAGGCCATTTGTAGAGAAGTCGCGAAGGAAAGCACAAAATGCGGCTTGTAGTGTAGTGCACCAGATGATCGGATTGTCTTATGAATGTTAGTAGAATCGTGAAAATACCATAGTGCATGCGCAGAACAGTATGCAGTCATATCAGCATATGTGTTCATTTACTGTGAACAAATAATGTACAACCCCTGCAACATATATAAACCCCACCAATTCGCAAGCAATCCCCCCTTGTAGGTAGCTTATTACACATTACTTTTATTATTTTATAGGGTATATAATCTAAGTGTAAAAGACCAGTTACAACTGGTTACAACCAGTTTTATAACGGTTTTCAAATGTTTTCGAAATGAGTTAACCGTTAACTGAACTGTGGTTTCAGTTACTCACTTTTGCAGAAAAATGGACTGGACTGAACCATGGACCGCAGTTTGGTCCAGTTCAGTCTTCGGTCCCATGGACTGAACCTTGAAACACTACTCCCACCACCAGTCTGTGGATGGTAGGCCATGGACATCTTCAAGTGGACACCGGTTAACACATGTAAAGACTTCCAAAATTTAAAAACAAAAAGTTTGTCGCGGTTGGAAATCAATTGAAGTGGAAGTCCATTTTTGCAGTACCACTCTGTGAAAAATATTGTTGCCAATTTCTGTGCAGAGATATCAGTCCTCATGTGGATAATGCGCACATCCAAACCTAACCAGTCCATCATTGTTAAGATGCAGTTGAATCCTTCATCTTCAGGCAGAGGACCAACAAAATCCAGGCAAACATAATCTCTGTGGGAATCAGGGACTGCTAGTGGGTGAAGAGGCCCCTTGGGCTTGTTTGTCTGTCCTTTATTTCACTGACAATTGATGCAACCAGGAATGTATGCATTTTCCAAGTCGCACCGCATATTTGGCTAGTAGTATGATTTGCGGATTGTGCCATAAGATTTATCACCGCCAAAGTGGCCCAGAGAATCATGAGCCAACTGGAAGATGTCCTCATGGAGCATGCCATAGTGTGGAATTACAAGACGGTCGCCAATGTACCACAGCCCGTTTACATATTGGACTCCGGGTATGCTGCTGTCTGCAACTGACAGTTTATGAAAAAATTCATCCTCGGTGTAACCTTTACATATGTCCCACAGGAAAGTCTCATCCATCATGATTTTAAGAACTGAGTTAATTGTTGCCTGTTTTGTCCAGACATCCCATCGTGCAGTAGGGTCCGTGACATCCACATCCTCTGTTTCATTGGTACCAGGAACTTCAGGCATATGGGATAATGCATCAGCCACGATGTTGTCCTCACCCCAGATGTAAACAATTGTCATATCGAATTGTGAGAGATATTCCATCCATTGCACTTGCTGGTGGGACAGGTCCTTTTGCATCTTGAAAATTTCCAAGGTGCAGTGGTCACTGTATACAAGGATCTGAGAACCTAAAAGGTCCAAGCACCATTTTTTAAGAGCACATACAATCACAAGCATTTCCTTTTTGTGTACAGGATAATTCTTCTGTGCATCTTTCAGCTGCATTGAGTCGAAGGCTATGGGGCGAGCATTTTCCCATGTCATTCCCCAGCTGAGGATGGCACCAGTTCGTAAATCACTTGCATCGCAATTAATGAAAATCTTGTTGTCACCGGCATTTGCATCAATGACAGTTAAGCACTTGTGCCTCACAACTAAGGCTTTGATTGCTTCAAAGGCATGTTGGTGAGTCAAGTTCCACTCAGGGAATTTCTTCTCGAACTCTTTTGCAGTTAAAGGTGTTAGGACAACAGTATGTTCAGCTAAGTTAGGCAGAAAGGAGGCGATGTAGTGCACCAGCCTGAGAAAACTTCATACATCCGATGCTGATTTCGGAGCTGGCCATTGAGGTATCTTATTGACTTTAGAAGAGCACGCTTGGATCCCTTCACCAGAAATTTGATGCCCCAAAAATTCCAACTCGGGTAATAAAGAATCATGACTTTTTTGGATTGCAATACAGCCATGCAGCGCGGAGAGTATCCATGATCAAGGTGATGTGTTCGATGTGCTGGTCCAGTGTAGAAGAGCAGATAATGATGTCGTCAAGATAAATATGGCAAATCTGGCTAGTGTTGCCACTGGCTCAGCTGAGGTTTTTCAATAAAATGGCTACAGCATACCAGATAAATTTCCTAAATTCACTAGGATATTTGAGCATATGTACGAGCCCATAAGCCAAGGGGTCTTCTGCCAACATTATCTGATCGGATCCCCCATTCCTGACTTATTCACTCAGCTTTGATTTCAAGCTGAGCCATCAAGCCAAATTTTGTTTATTAAATAACTCAGGGACAATTGATCGGTTCAACTAATTTTGGCAGACAACCCCTTGGCTTATGGGCCCATCCACATGCCCAAATATCTTGGTGAATTTAGGAAATTTACCTGGCATGCTATAGCCATTTTTTTGAAAAACCTCGGCTGAGCCAGTGGCAACACTAAATATGGCCCAAAAACGCTCGCAAGGCTTTCATGACATGACACTGGTGTACTGGTGGTGCATTGTGCAGCCCCTGTGGCATCACAAGCCATTCATAGAGACCTAGTAGCGTTGTTACCATGGTAAGTGTGATACTTTCAGTAGCCATTTTGGTATGAAAAAAGCTATCGGTCATATCTATTTTGCTCCAGATTTTCCCTTTCCCTGCATCTGCCAGTATGTTGTCAACTCGAGGCAAGGGGTGGCAATCAGTAACCGTATTTGCATTTAATTGATGGTAGTCATTCACCCATCGTGGAAGGGCAGTAGGATCAGCTTTTGGCATGAGGAAGGCAGGTAAGGCATGTGAAGAAGAAGGTCTGATGTGCCCGGCGCTGAGGTGTTTTTCAATCAGGGTACTCCACGCCTCTTGGTATTTCCATGGACATGAGTAGGAACATGTCAAAATTGCTTTACTAGCATCTTTTAATGTAGTTTTACACTGGACAGTGTCCGGCATTTCAGCAACATGTGGGATAGGCTCAAATACATCAGTGTATGTCCCCTTTACTTCACTTGCAAGGAGATCCAAATGGTTCCTTGCAGACAGCTGTTCCACCCAGACTCGTACCACGGAGACCACATCAAATGGTTTTGGCTGTTCACACCTTGCATCCAGGGCCAGACGGCGTCTACTGCAGACCTCATGCAGCTCATCGAGAAGGTTCTTGTGGAGCAACTTTTCATTTGCCAGAGACTCTCGCAGCTTAGGTGGAGGTGGCTTCATTGCTGTAGGGGCCTTTGGGTGCAGAATATCAAAGCCATCTTTATTATACGCAGTTCCATCATGAACATTTACTACAATCTTCTTATGATACATGAATGGAAGTCTGAGAATGATCTTGTGACATAGATTGGGAGCTATCAGGGCACATACATGTAATCCTGGAGCTTACTAATCAGTTACAGTTATTTTCACTGCTGTCACATTCCCCCATATATACTACGAACTCAACATCATCTTCCTTTTTCCCTTTTTTTCCACTTACGTTCACCTTCGCTTACTGCTGTACTCTCTGCTTGCCTCTCACTTTATTATATATACTGGTCCTATTCTGTCTCATCTGATCTAGTGAAGCTCAACTCTATGGAGGTGAGCTTACACTTTTTTTTTGAATACAGATCAGTAACGAAACTGTCCCATTGTTACCATTCATCACTGCTAGTTCCCC
This sequence comes from Tricholoma matsutake, assembly GCA_026075535.2. Taxonomy (NCBI): domain Eukaryota; kingdom Fungi; phylum Basidiomycota; class Agaricomycetes; order Agaricales; family Tricholomataceae; genus Tricholoma; species Tricholoma matsutake. Next base: position 4,221,273 of record AP026543.1, on the reverse strand, counting down.
GCCATTCCTTAATTTCCAAACTGTCGCAGAAAAGAATCTCCACCCCAGTGACACATTTGTGGTCTACTGTTTCTGCTCCCAGTACACCGGCATCATGTTGCCCAGCAGCTGGCCCATCAGGCACTGCTTCTGCACCATCACACTCTCCTGTATCTGCATTAACTCCAATCCCTGAAAATGAGGATAATGACCCCCAATCACCTACTGTACCACTGATAAACACACATATAGTTACCCCAACTGCACTGCCTCTTCACCTTTGAACTGAATCAGACTTCTCCTCAGACTTTGAGTACCCCATCTCCAACACAAATTGCACCTCACTTACAATGTCTTTCATTTCCAATCAGCTCGCTGTTGTGGAACATGTCCACCAGTCCAAATTGCCTGTGCTCCTTGCTGGCGAGATTGATCCAGCTGTCATGTGCATGTTCGAACTTGGCTGCCTAGATTTCTTTGACAGTAAGGAGATCAAGGAGGAAGACCAGGTCCAAAAAATCCTCGGGTGTTTCAGGGATACTTGAATCCATGACTGGATCAGCGGTGACTGCAACAGGCTGTTGACTCTTTCCTTCCCTGACTTCATGACCGAACTACATGCAAATTACCTAGACCCCAACTGGGAACCCACCGTCCACCGCCAAATTCTTGCAGCAACCCTGAAACAAAACCAATCCTTCTGGGACTGGTTATTGCACATGCAGTCTCTCAACTCCCTTCTTGCAAACACCCCTTCTCACTTCTCTGATACTTCCCTCCACAAAAAGCTAGAAGCTGGCCTCGACCCTGAATTGACGCACCATTGCAATGCAAACAAGGTAGACAAGATACTGGTCTTGAGGCCATGGGCTCTCAAAGTCAAATGACATGGCAAAAACCGTTGTGCAGACTTGAAGCATGCTCGCGAGGTTACCGAAGAAGTTTTCAACTGATGTGAAGACACCAACAAGTGTCGTCGTGGCACCAATGGTCCAGCCAACGCTGCTGCCTACACTGCCTGCACTGCTGCTGCTACTACTGCGGCGATTGCAGGAACCATCCAACATTTAGCAGCCCTCACTGATGCCGAACGTGACTAACTTGACAATAACAATGGCTGCCACAAGTGCCATCATCTCAATGTATACCACATCTCAAAGAACTGCCCGAATGGTTTCCCAGATGCTGCCACATACACTGGCCTCATTAACCACCCCCTCCATCCTCCTCCACCATCTGGGCCAGGTACATCAAATGCTGCCATCAACATCCCTGCCACTGCTATCACTGGCCCAAGCTCTGGTAGCACAGCACCCAGGAACAAATTCCAGAGTTGACCTATCGTGGCCATTGGGTCGTGGGCGGATGAAACTGCAGCTACCTTCTCTTCAGCATTGTCCACCCTCAGGGAAGGTTCCGACACTGAGGATGATGAGAATGATGAGACCTAGTCACAAAACTTGGCTTACGCTGCCGCCTGTTACCCAAACCCGAAACTGTCGATGTTGCTGTTAAATCATCCAATGCATTGTCTCGCACCACCCTTACTGAATGGGTTAAACTTTCCGTTACTTCACTAGATGACCAATGGACATCTTGAACTGTATGTGCCCTCGTAACCCTGCACCTCTGTACTTCAATCATACTTGGACTGCCTTTTTTATCACATAATTCCATCGTAACTGATCACACTGCACATACATGTATAGATAAACAGAAGAATTATGATCTGTTGAGCCCCGTACCCTTACCACTTCCGAAATGTAAGAAACCGAAACTGAAAGAACAACTGAAGCATGTTTGTGCAGAGCATAAACTGGTACTTGCCGAACTAAAATATGTACTGAGCGCTTGCAGACGCCTGATGTTGTTTGACTACATAGGTCAAACCCTTCAATGTCATCGGTGCAATCAACAAACACGTTGAAACACTGAGCCATGTTGCAGAACTGATGCACCATGAAGATATGCTTAAAGCAGAGTTCAAAGAAATCTTCGAGCCCATACCACACATAGACCAGCTGCCTACAGACATCCAAGCACATATCAAACTCAAGAACGCAGAACAAACAATCAAAACACGAACTTACCAATGTCCATGGAAATTCTGCGAAGCATGGGGCTGTTTACTGCAGAAACATTTGGACACCGGGTGAATAAGACCATTGGCTTTGTCCTGGGCATCACCTGCATTCATTATCCCCAAAGCTGACACAACTGTGCTACCATGCTGGGTCAATGACTACCGACAACTGAATGCAAATACTGTTGTTGATTCACACCCTCTACCATGGGTGGATGACATCCTCAACGATTGCGCCAAAGGGAAAATCTGGGCAACAATCGATATGACTGACAGTTTTTTCCAAACTAGAATGCATCCCAATGACATACCACTGACGGCAGTATCAACACCTTTTGGGCTATACAAATGGCTTGTCATGCCCATGGGACTGAGAAACGCGCCTGCCATTCACCAACAAAGGGTGGCAGTGGCCCTGCATGAATACATTGGCAAGATTTGCCATGTATACCTGGATGACATCATCATTTGGTCAGATGCAATTGAAGAACACCATCGGAATGTATGCATAATACTGACTGCTCTCCGCGCTGCACGTCTATACTGTAACCCAAAAAAAACTCGACTGTACTGTTTGTTGATAGATTTCCTTGGGCATCACATCTCTGTAAATGGGATTGAAGCCGACTCAAAGAAAGTCAACCATATTCTGGCATGGCCACGGCCGTGCTCCGCAATGGACGTTCACCAATTCTTGGGACTCGTCCATTATCTTGCTGCCTTCCTACTGAACCTTGCGACACACACCGCTGTGCTGACACCACTGATGACCACCAAAGCCAATCAAATGTTCCTGCCGTGGACTTCAGAATACCAATTTGCATTTGAGGCAATAAAAGCAATTGTAGTGAGCCGTGACTGCCTGACAACTATAGATCACTCTGATCCTACTGGAAAAATCTTCATGACCACAGATGCAAGCAACTTCCACTCAGGGGCCATCCTCTCATTTGGCAAAACATGGGAGACAGCTCGTCTGGTCACATTTGACTCAATGACATTCAAGGATGCCAAACTAAACTATCCAGTACATGAAAAGGAAATGCTAGCGATCATTAGGGTGCTGAAAAAGTGGTGAGCAGACCTGGTTGGTTCCTCATCCACAATCTTCACAGATCACAAAATGCTGGAGAACTTCGACAACCAACCAGACTTATCACATCACCAAGCTCAGTGGATGGAATTTATGTCCCAATTTGATGCTAATATCATTTACATCAAGGGCAAAGACAATATGGTAGCAGACACACTTTCTCGTTTACCAGTTATGCTATCCCCTTCTAGCGATGCTGCCATATGACAAGCTAAATCACCCTATGAATTCTGCCCTGATGATGAGGACAATCTAACAATTGTCAATGCCATTCTGTCGGCAACCCACACTTGCCCACTGTTCACTGCACACGCTCTTGCTGAAACTGACATTGCCTCAATGCAAGCTGTAACCACTGTGCTGTCAATATCCCAGGATCTGGAACTTCATGCTGCAATCACTAAAGGTTACAAAACAGACACTTAGTGTCAAAAACTACAAGGTGCCGTGCCTGGAATGCCATCCGTACAGAAGCAAGGAGATCTCTTGTTCATTGGGGAACGTCTTGTGATCCCCTCTACTGGCAACATCTGTGAATCATTGTTCCGACTAGCGCACGACTTGCTGGGTCACTTCAGATTTGAGAAATCCTATGGCGCACTACACAACTCCTACTACTGGCCGAACATGTGGAGAGATTTGGAATCTGTGTACATCCCCAGCTGCAGTGACTGCCAGTGTAACAAGTTGAGAACCACCAAGCCAGCTGGACCCCTACACCCGCTCCCCATCCCCGATCAATGTGGAGACTCTGTTGCAATGGACTTCATAGGGCCATTGCCAGAGGACAATGGTTACGACTGCATACTTACAATGACCAACAGACTGAATGCCGATATCCAAATTGTGGCCACCAGAATGGACATCACTGCAACAAACCTTGTGGGAATCTTTTTCGACCGCTGGTACTGCAAAAATGGGCTACCACTGGAAATTATATCTGACTGCGACAAGTTGTTCATGTCCAAGTTCTGGACTGCATAACACAAGCTGACTGGTGTTAAACTGAAACTGTCTTCAGCCTACCACCCTCAGACGGATGGTGCAAGTGAACGAACCAACAAAACAGTTAATCAGGCACTCCAATATCATGTTGCACAGAACCAGAAGGGCTGGGCTTGAGCACTGCCATGCGTCAGGTTCGACCTCATGAACATGGTAAACAAATCAACTGGATTCTTGCCCTTCCAACTGCGACTCGGGCGAAGTCCATGCCTTATTCCACCCCTCTTCACGCTAATCGTCCCGACAGCTCCCAAAGAAATGTGTGCATGGGAGCTGATAGACAGACTACAACAAGATGTTTTCAAAGCCCAAGACAACCTGCTTAAAGCAAAGGTATCACAAGCCGCTCATGCCAATCTCATGTGCAATCCCAACCTTGAACTGGACATTGGGGATTGTGTGATGCTCTCAACAGAAAACCGAAGACGTCAATATGCTGCTAAAGGTGAGAAACATGTTGCTAAGTTCATGCCCAGGTTCGATGGTCCCTACCCCATTGCTGATGTCAACCCGGAAGCATCAACTGTAATGCTCGACCTCCCTGCTACCTCGAACATATACCCTACATTCCACACTGCAGAAGTCAAGCCTTACAATGAAAATGACTGATCTCTCTTCCCCTCATGAGAACTTGCACGACCTGGATCAATCATCACAGAAGATGGCATGCAAGAATACTTTGTGGAGAAGATTATCAATGCATGCAAACATGGATGCGGCATGCAATATCTTGTGAGATGGCTAGGGTATGGCCTGGAAGAAGACCAATGGCTCCCCGGCTCAGAGCTCGCGGACAACGCGGCGTTGGATGACTGGCTGGCAGGAACATGGTGATGGCATCATGTACAGTTCACATTCATCATGTCCCTGCTGCCGGTAGCTTTTCCCATGGGGGTTTTTGATGCACCTGGCGAGTAGTTTTTTTTTACCATACCCACTCATTTTTCTTTATCCGGTTGAATGGCTGACATTACAGAATTCTTCAGAGGGGGGGAGGGTGTAATCCTGGAGCTTACTAATCAGTTACAGTTATTTGAACCACTGTCACATCCCCCCATATATACTATGAACTCAACATCATCTTCCTTCTTCCCTTTTTTTCCACTTACGTCCACCTTCACTTACTGCTGTACTCTCTGCTTGCCTCTCGCTTTATTATATATACTGGTTCTATTCTGTCTTGTCTGATCTAGTGAAGCTCAACTCTATTGAGGTGAGCTTACAATACAGTATGTGTGGAGAAAAGATTATTGCGATCATGTGATTTAAGTTTGACCCAGTGCATAAGGGTAATTGATGTGGCAGAAGGTGCAGAAGTGTTATCAAAAAATGCACCTGAAACAGGGAATGGTTGAGTCAGTATGCAAGTGCAAAGCAAAAGGAGCAAGACAAGCATTTGATCAATTAGAACTATTGGAGAGCCATGATCAATGAGTGCTTTGACATGGAGATGTGAAGTGGAAGAGGGATCATCTATGGTGCAGTGCCAGATGAGGTGGGGTATGCAGAAAGGGACATTGCCACTCACCGAGTCATTTGAATCTCTTGACAAATCTCCAACGCCATCCATCAGCACATTGTGCATATTGGTGGGAGGGCCAATTGATGTGACAGGGTAAGCAGTCATTCCCATGATGGCAGCAACAGGCAATATGGGCAGAGCTGTAGTGGGAGCAGGGGGCATACTTGCAGAGATGGCGGCTACTGGTAAGGAGATTTCATTGTTAGGCACCGGCAAGGGGACCAAACCAAGTCAAGTTCGCACAGCGTTGACTATGTTCATGGTACACTTGACATAATTTTCCCTCCCTGGAAACTCACACGCATGACCTGCCACTACGTAGAAGTTGCAGCACTTTTTGCATCCACTATGTCCTGCCAGATACTGGTGCTTGCGTTCTGTCAACTTGGGTGGATGTCCTTGCATAGTAGATGATGTGGTAGAAGAGGCCTTGGTACCTGATGTACTTGCCTGGACTGACGACTGTTGGTTGGCATGAGTGTACCTTATTGTCAAGTCTAATCAAGAGTTGGATGAATAATTCCAAGCAGTTTTCAGCCTTGCGTGCGACAGTCTCAGTGGCAGCGGTAGCATCGTTGTTGTCCTCCAGTGGATTGTTTTCACCGTCAGAGTCAGATGCAGAGTCGTGCTTTTCTTTGTAATGGTCATAGGCAGAGAGCAAGTTGTGAGAGAGGTTGGATTCAATTTGTGTATGGAGTTGGAGTGGCAAGAGATGGTATTTAGTGCTTTTCAAGAGAAGGTTGTCACAGCGAATGCTCGTTGCAAAATTGCAGAATGAGGAAGAACCCTGTTTACTGTTTCAAACCTTCCGAGCCAGATCTTTTTCCCAACCAGCCGCGAGCCAGTGAGATCAGATTTTGCTCATGAATTCAGCAAAGGTTAGTCCTTTGTAATAAGTTTGAGAAGTCTGAAACCAATCACTGAAGAGAGGATCCTCAAACGCATAAGCTATATGTGTGACATAGTCTTTGCTCGCTAGATTATCTTTGTTCGCAAGATATCCATGCACAAAATGTTCAAATCTGTGTAATAATTCTGCAGTCATAGTTCCAGACATCATGGTTGGTCTTTTGCTGTTGTTGGAAATTAATGTGGCGAGACTGTTGTTTGACATGACTACAAGGTGACTATATGTGCTGTTGTCATCATCTGAGGTGGAAGATGTCAACACTGCTCTTGGGCGAACAGTGGGAATAGGGTTAGGAAGAGGCAAGGGTGTTTGAGCAGGCTCGGACAGTGGCAACAACGTGGGTGGCAATGGCATAGATGGAAAAAATGCGGGTGGCGTGTGCATGGCTAAAGCCTGTGTAGGAAGACGAGCCCTACTGCGAGTAGTAAGGGCGGTCACAGTTGAAGGCAATCAAGACAGTTTTGAAATAAACTGTTTGTCTCTTCAGAAAACGTACATGGTAATCCTTGTTTTAAAAAAAGTGTGAGGCTGTCTCCTTTATGGAGACAGACAAGCACTAGAGAAAAGGAGAGAAGAGGGATGAGAATCTAAGTACTCACTTCTGATCACTCAGAACATAACAAGAAATGGTGTAGTATTCTAGAGGTACTAGAGCTAGCTTATCATAATATGAAGTGGTGGTGAGGGGAAGCAAGTAAGTAGTGAAGTCGTCTGGAATTGGGCTGATATGTAAGTATGTAAACATGTCATAACAGTCATTGATGTAAGCCATGCTTACAGTCAGTCAGTATGAAAAACTATAGGATTCTGAGCTAGTAATCTACATTGTGACAGTTACTATATACTACTGAGAGGCTATCTATGTACTAAAAGTGAATCAGAGTAAGTACTATGTGCAATTATTAGTAAGTGGAGAAAATAAGGAGAAGCAAGGCTTCACATGCTGGATTGTTTTCCTTTTCAGCATTCTCTGATGAATTACTGCCAGACTCCAGCTTTCTTCATTTCTTGGCAAGGGCAGATAGAAGGAATGCCTGCTTCAGATTTTTAAGGCTTCATAGTATTGCCTTGCACTTTTGTCCCACGTTAATCAGACACTAGTGAAGAGTATTACACATGTGACACTTAGATATTGATGCGACTTGGACAGAATGTAAAAATTGAAAAATTGAACTGAATAATAAATGTCACATAAAACTAACTATCACAAGATGATTGTTGTACATTTTATTGTGTTTCTGTGCAGGAAAATCTTTTATAATGTTGTCGTGGAATGGTCAGAGCCATCTCTAATGGCATTTCTGACAAATTTGGACATTGTCATGCTGGCCACATGATGTTGGTGGCTTGTGGATGTCCTCTACTGGATGTCATATTCATGATCCAGTAGTCTGTTCCCAAGGAATTATTTCACTCACCCATCCTGTCTCACATCCAATAGATCTACACCTGATGATATTCTCACCCCTCAAAATCTCTTCATGTGTCACAGTCTAGAACTCGAGCTTGCTGAGGCCCACGAGATTTTTAGAGTCTGGTTTACGACTGCCAGACCCCATGCAGTGACTGTTGGGCATATTGCAGGCACTCGAGCTCAAAACCATCTCATTGTGTTCTCTTTTGTTTTTGTGAGTCCTGGACCTTCCTTTTCTTTTTATTTGGTGCACACTGTGCTGTACCAAGGTGCCATTGAAGAAAATTCTGCACCCCACCATTTCCAGTTCTCACTCTTGTCTTGAAATCTGGACAGAGAATGCAACCATCCTCATCCACCATATGTTCCTTCTGTGTGTCAAGGACCTTCAATGTATTTTTATATGAGCTATCACTTACCTTGTCCATTTCTGCCCAAAGGAAAGTTGCACTTCTTGTTGACTTCTCATGTTGCTGATGCACATGTATCCAGTCTTTTGGCACTTGACTTCCAAAAGGGGGATTATTGAGTGTTCTCTTGCATGAACCAGACATGAATCATTGACTTTTATTTTTATTTTTAATAGGCTGAGGGCAGGGACTAACTAATCAACCCAGTAAATTTCAAACTCCAAAACCCCCTTGTTTTTCCATGCTCCAAAAATTATTATCTCTGCTGTACTTCCCAGATCTTGAGTGCTTCAGGATCCAACGGTTCCGACCTTGGAAGCCATAGGTCATGTTCAGGACCATATCCAAGCCAGCAGACCAAATATTGTTGGCCATGTCCACAAGGCCTCTTGTCAAGGAGATGTTCAATGAAGTATTTGGTCGAGCCATCCGCAGTGACAATTGTGCTTGGTGGTGACAGTTGTCAGCTGGGAAACAGTTCATTGTCATTTTCTGCAAAGGGTTGGAGATGTGCACTGTGAAATGCAGGGTGAGCTCATGATGAAGGAGGAAGTTTGAGCTGGTAAGATGATGACTCTGGATATGCTTCTAGTACTTCCCATAAGGGCCATCAAATCTGGGCATAAATTTGGCGCATCTCCCATCTTTGTTCTGCATGTACTCTCATTGCTGATGTGCTGTAGTAAGGAGGATTTTGTTACTGGGCTTTAATGGTTGTTCATCCCTGTGATCCTTGTTTGCATGGTGTGCTTGATTAATCTTGGCTGCGATCATGGAGTCGCAGGCTTCCATTACTTGCTCTCTAATTGTTTCCAAAAATTCTTTGGCTTGTGTGCTCTCTGGTGACTTGTCAGGAGGTGTAACCACAATTTTAGGGATGGCTAGGGAGGGAGCAATGATGGGTGGAATTGTCTGGGGTGACTGTCCTGTTTTAGGAAGTGCCCATGCCCACCCTTTTTGATTGCACTCCACATGGAACTGCAAGCATTGGATAACTGTCTTGTTTGAGCATTCAGAGGGACTGTCTGTCTCAGGATGGTATGCAGTTGACATTTTGTGCTTGATCCCAGTGAGTTTTGTGATGGTGGCCCAGAATTTTGATACAAAAAGCTTATCATGATTGCTGATGATTTCTTTTTTTTGCAGAACCATTTGTCAAAGAGATGAGTGTGAATTGCTCTGCAGTCATGTTTGTGGTACAGGGTATGATTTGGATATCCACTCCAAGTCTGTTGGTCATCGCAACGATGGTATCAAATCCATCATCTTTTGGTAACAGGCTGATGAAGTCAATTGCGACTGATTCAAATCACTGGTCCAGAACTGGGAGTGGGTGCAGGGGGCCTGGTGGTAGTGAAGTCCATGATTTGTTCCATTGGCAATCCATGCACATGGGAACATAGGCATTAAGTAGATCTTGTCTCATATTTGGCCAATAGAATTTATTTCTGAGGGATAGTTATAATTTGTGTCCTCCAAAGTGTCCCAGGTTGTCATGAGCTAGACAAAAAAGATCCTCATGGAGTGATTTATATTTGGGTATGATAAGTCATGGCCCAATGAAGAGTAGCCCATTCTTTAGCAAGATTTTGAGCTTTTTGTCAAGTATTCCATGCTTGAGGTCATTGAGGATCCCGGTGCACCAGGTATCATTTTTGTACCCATTTTTAATACTTGTGAGGAATATTGGGTCACTATCAATCATGAAAACAGAGGTTACATTTGTGTGTGAGTGTGCAGTGTTTGTTTCTTCAGGCATCTGGGAGAGAGCATCTGCAATAGCATTTTCTCCCCCAGGGAGATAAGTGATTGTATATTCATAGTGGGAGATGTACTCCATCCAGCATGCCTGATGCTTTGACAGGTCCTTTTGATAGTCAAAGTTCTTCAGGGTTCTGTGATCAGTAAAGATTTTGATGTGTGACCCAAGGAGGTCTACCTGCCATTTTTTTAATGCTCTTACAATTGCCAACATTTCCTGTTCATGAACAGGATAGTTCAATTTGGTGCCTGAGAGTGGATGGCTTTTGGATGCAACCGGTTGTGCTGTCTCCCAGGTAGGGCCAAATGTCAATATTGTGCCCATGCAGTGTTTGCTTGCATCACAGGTAACAAACATTCTATTGTTGCCTGGGTTTTTGTGATCAATTGTAGTCAGCAGTCACAGCCAACCACTAGAGCTTTTATAGCATTGAAGGCATATTGGTGGTCTATGGTCCAATGTGGAAGGCTTGTGTTGCACTCCTTTTTAGTGAGTGGCATGAGGACTGTTGTGTGTTCTGCCAGTTGCAGGAGGAATACTGTGATGTACCTGATGATGGCTAGAAATTGTTGGATCTGTTTTGCTGATTTCAGGGCTGGCCACTTCAGTATATGCTCAACATTACTGGAGTCCACCTCAATTTCTTGTGTAGATATGTGATGCCCAAGGAAGTTGATATTCATCACAAAGAGTGTGGATTTCTTAAGAGAACAATTTAACTGGGCCATTCTTAGTGCTTCTAAGACCAGTGAGACATTTTCTTTGTGCTGTGCAAGAGATGAGGACCAGAATATGATATTGTCCAAGTATATGTACATGGCATATCTGGCCAATGAGGTCTTGAAGCGCCAATGTAACCTGGCATTGATGAGTTGCTAGTGAGTTTCTAAGACCCATGGGCATAACTATCTATTCCCACAGCCTGAATGGCATGAGTGTGGCAGTATATTTGATGTGGTCCAGATTTACGAGTGTTTGGAAGAAGAAATTGGTCATATTGATCTTGCCCCAGATTTTTTTTTTTGCACAATCTGTGAGGATGTCATCAATCTGTGGAAGTGGATAATTCTTGGGTATGGTGAGGTGGTTGAGATGATGGTCACCCAGCATGGTAGGACATTGGGGTCTGTCTTTGGGATGATGAAAGAAGGTGATTGTAAGGGGACTAGGGGGGACTAAGGGGGGTGCCCTGTGTGTTTCTCCTATTTTTTACATTTGTTCTATATTTTTCCTCACTTCATTTCCTTCTATTCTTTATTTTCTATGATTTTTCCAGATTTTATTACTAATTTCCCTTTCTATCATGTTTGTGCATGTTGACAGTTTTATATTTAGAGGTGGAGCACCCCTTCTGACATCTACCCCTTGGTATGATGTCATTCAGCGGCCTTGATCTGCCTATCTCCACCTTTTCTATTTTTAGATTATTATTTGATTTTTGCTGTCTTCACATATACTGGGCATTGGCAAAGGGATCCTTAGAGTTTCCTCTTCAGATTTCCCTTTGCTAGGTGTGCCCCCAATCCCTGTAATATGTAGTATAATTTTAACTTTGGATTTCCCTTTGCTAGAGGCTGAGGTTGCCCTTATAGTAGAAAACTCTCTCCTAAGGCCTAAAATCATGAATGAGCTGCCCAAGATAGGCAGGTACAGAGTGGACAACACTTCCCAAAGCTCCACAGACTCCCTACACACCGTTCCCGACAGTCCTGCCTTTAGTGTGCCGCCATTTTCGCCAAACGTGCCCCTAGCAACATGGACACATCAGAGCACCTCAACGCGCTTGAAAGCAACATTACCGGAATACGTGCACAAATTGATTCACTTAAATCTACAATCGAAAACTTTGTCAGGACCCTCCAGACTAACCCTATGACCAATATTCCCCCCATTGTGACTCCAAGCATGCCCAACAATGATGCGCCGCCAAATGCACCCACTAAGGAGCGTGCCCAGATCAAACCATCTCCCCCCGCCAAATTTAATGGTGCATGTGTGCAGGGGTGTGCATTCCTTAATTCCTGTGAGTTGTACATCAGTCTCCAGTCACATCAATTTGTCGATGAGGCTGCAAAAATTTATTGGGCCTTCACATACATGAAATCTGAATGTGCCTATCTCTATGTGGACCATATTCTGTGCCAAACTAAAGAGCTTGGTTCTCTACCTTGGGGTGACTTTTGAGCAGAGTTTGTACACTACTTTTGTCCCCTCAACAAGCACCACTGAGCAGTGACATGGCTTGAGTCATCCTCTTACCACCAGGCACATCGATCTGTGGACGATTATATCAATGAGTTTAAGGATTTGGTGGACATGGCAGGATATGGGAGTGGGCTACCAGTGGTGGTGAAGTTCCGACGGGGCATCAATTGAGAAATTCAGGACCAGATTGCACAGATGTTGGAAGGGCGTCCAGCAGACAATGATATCTATGCTTGGTATGAAGCTGCCTCACTCTGTGACGAGAACTGACTCACAAATGCAGTGTTTAATGCTGCATTCCATGCTCCAACTACCACTCATGCACCCTACACCTTCAATCGAACCCTTCCCTGCCATAATCCCATTCCTGTTTGTCAGACTCCCACACCAGCCATCAATGTCCCGGTACCAATGGATGTTGATGTGGCCCGCAGCCGTGCACATAGGTTGGATCACTGCTACCACTGTGGGGGCACAGGGCTGGAGCATGTCCCCATTGTCAGGATATCCATATGCTCACCCCCGAGGGGCAAGATGAACTCCTCCAAGACTTGTTGGCACTTGTAGATGTCGAGGAAGTGAAGGATCAGGTTGCAGAGGAGATCAAGTCAGAAGTTGTAGAGGAGCAGGATTTTTCTATTCGCAGCGAGTGAATCGTATGCCCTCACTGCCTGTCTGTTAGGGCGACACCCACTATCTGCTAGCTAAGACCATGCGGGTTCTCTCTACAAGAAGGGGGTGGGATCCGCGCTTGTGATGGGGGAACTGACGGTTTTGATGCAAGGGGTTATTAATAGATGAGTTGGTTGAGAAAGGCCTTTCACACCGAAAGTGTAGGTGGAATACCTAAGAGAACACAACTGGGGTCCCCTAGGTGTATATTTAGGGTTTATATACTATGTTACATATATTGTACATTGTTGTTACTGATGCACTCGTACATGCATGTACATATTGATGCGTGCAAAATAAGATTCTCATGCTATCAAAGTGTAGTGTCATTTGGCATCATATAGCGTAATTTGACATAATAAAATAAAAATGAAATTTTATTAGGTAATGGGGTGGTTTCCTAACACTGTCCATAATCACTTTGAAGTTTTGTCAGCTGAATCCCTGGAGAATGAATCTATTTCCATGACTGTTCCCCTCTCTGACCCTTCAAAGTTGGCTGAAGATGTACCTGCTCTTCCCATCTCTCCCTCTGCTCCACACCCCAAAATTAAATCATGGGAGTGTAAACTACCATGCAAATATATTGTTGCATCCACTCCCTCTACACATTCCTTGAACCTAGCAATTGAACTACAGACTACCGACACTGGACAGATACTCGGTGTCTCTGCACTCCTGGACTCTGGTGCGACTGGTCTCTTCATCGATGCCCATCTCACACAACAACATCGCCTGAATACTCGCTCACTCTTGCATCAGATACCTGTTTATAATGTGGATGGGTCCCCAAACAAAGCTGGTGCTATCCAAGAGGTTGTAGACCTGGTCCTCCATTACAAAGATCATAGTGAGCGTGCCCTTTTTGCTGTCACTCAATTAGGAAAGCAGAAGGTGATTTTGGGCTATCCATGGCTTCGAGACCATAACCCAGAGGTTGACTGGCGTACCGGGGAGGTTACCATGAGCTGATGTCCATCCCGCTGTTGTACTTGTTTTATGGAAGCCAGGCAAGAACATTGTGGACAAAGGGCCACGATACAACAAACTCAGAAGTGTCGTGCCAGACCCCTGCCTATACCTGAAGTGGAGTTAGAAGGGGTTCCTGATCTGATGCCGGACTTGGATGATAATGAGGAGGAGCCAGAGGAAGTGGAGGAAGGTGATCGGATCTTCTACACTGTGATTTGTCCATTGCACAAGGTGTGTGCTACATCGAACATATCCCAATGCCTCGCCAAGGCCTTCCACAAAAACAATGCTGCTAAATCCTCTACTAATTCCTTGCATCCTCATCTCCATGAGTTCGGGGACGTGTTCTCCAAGGAATTGTTTGACTCTCTCCCTGCATGCAAGCCATGGGATCATGCGATCGAACTCACCCCTGGTGCAACCCCTTCATCCTGCAAGGTCTATCCTCTCTCTCCTGAAGAACAGTGACAGCTTGACCAGTTCATCGATGAGCACCTGGCCTCTGGATGTATTCGACCATCAAAGTCACCCATGGCTTCTCCCTTTTTCTTTGTCAAGAAGAAGAATGGCTCACTTTGACCAGTTCAAGACTACAGAAGGCTCAACGACATCACGGTCAAAAATTGCTACCCATTACCTCTCATCTCCAAACTCGTGAACCAGCTCTGTGGAGCCCGATACTTCACCAAGCTTGATGTCCATTGGGGCTACAATAATGTGAGGATAAAGGAGGGAGATGAGTGGAAGGCAGCCTTTCATACCAACTGTGGTCTTTTTGAGCCACTCATCATGTTCTTTGGCCTTACTAATAGTCCTGCCACCTTTCAGACCATGATGAACGACATCTTCCATGACCTCATCCTCGAAGGTGTTGTTTGTATCTATCTTGATGACATCCTCATCTTCACTCACACGGTTGAAGAGCACTGTCGCATCACATGCCTCATCCTAGAACGGCTTCAACGGTACAAACTCTACCTTTGTCAGGACAAGTGCGAGTTTGAGAAGACCAAGATTGAGTACCTCAGCCTGATTATCTTGGAGGGTCAGGTGGAGATGGATCCTATCAAGGTGAATTCATGGCTTGGCTGATGCCCATGAACAAGAAAGAGGTGCAGTCTTTCCTGGGCTTCATCAATTTCTATCGGTGTTTTATCAAGGATTTCTCACATCATGCACGACCACTGTTTGACTTGACAGGAAAGGAGGCATGGAGGTGGGATAATGCACAACAGGAGGCATTCAAAAAGCATAAGGAGATGGTCACTTCTGCTCCCATTCTTACCTTTGCTGATGATTCACATCCTTTTCATGTAGAAGCTGACAGTTCTGACTTTGCAATGGGCGCCGTTGATGATACTCAACCCAGGAAAACCACCAAAACTGCTGATGAGGCAACCAATGATATTTGCACAAGTCAGAGGAAGGGTCTGAGGCATTCTGAATGTTTGTGGTCTGACCAAAGGGAAGACAACCAGTTGGTACTAGTCGTAGGGGTAGTTCTATAAGGGAGGAAGGTGTTTGGCATGGTCCAATGGAGTATTGATCGATATCAAGGAGGATCGACGAGATTGATGACAAATGATGTTTATTGTTGAGGATCGATGTGTGAATTCTAAGGACCTTTTGGTGGATTGATAGTATATGAAGGTTATGGCCGATGGCTAGGAAGTGTCAGAGTGGTTACTAATGCTAATGATAAGAGGATCGAAAGTTGATCAAGGACGATGATGGTCGCAGAGGTCTCTCATCAATTGAGAAAACTTGTAGAAGTTTAGATTGTTTAGAGGATAGATTGGATTCTTAGAACTCTATACGAGGCAATATGTGAAGACAATTTCTTGTTTTTCCCAGTAGATACTACAGAGTTTTGTATGTTTTAAAAGAAACTTCCTAAAATGGTATAAGAAACATGTGTAGAACATGAGGCAAAAGATATGAGTTAAGACACGAGGCCAAAATGAGACTGGATTCCGAACAAGACAGAGATATATCATATGACAAAAGAGTAATAAAGGGAAAGAACTAAAAGGGGACTGTCCTTTGTGTATAAACTGTGCTAAGTCTCGCAATAATCCATCCAGCAGGTTCTGTACGTGATAGGGACTTGGAACAAGGCTGACCTACTATCAGCAGGTTTGAGCATGAGTTGGAATACTCCCTGGTGCATGGTATTCCACCATTTAGATAATGAATGTGGCGCCTGATGTTGCTCGTATTTTCTCGATGTTGATCAATAATGCTTGACGATGGTCGACGATGTTTGATCATGGTCGTGGTTGTTTGAAGTTGATCGGGGATATTTGGTGTTCATTCAGAGGGATCTTAGGGGGTTTTGAGGTAGTCCTAAAGTTGTGCAATGTGGTTTCTCAGTACGATCAATGTTGCTGGTGATGTTTTGACACAGTCAATATGATATTGCAATGGATAGACTGGGTCGAGAGTGGTCGCGCTGCTTCTGGGACATCATAGGAGTTAGCCGATGTGATTAGAATGTAGTTGTAAGTGTGAATTGGCCTTTGAGCTGAGGAGACAATCTATCATCCTCCCCCTTACTGAAATTCTGACCGTCCCAGTCAGTCGAGCCGAGATAACCAGGTCATGTGACTTTGTTGATTGTTGATTTAAGACGCATCGTGGTTTGAACTTCTCTCTTTTTATTCGATCTCTTTCATCGACCTCTTCTCTCATCATGTCTATCCTTGCAGAACTCCCCATTCCCATTCTTGATCACGCAAAATCGATGCCCAAGGCTGGCAAGGCCAAAGACCTCGACTTCGAGGTGTGGGGTTGAGACTTTTGCGAGACATTGGTATGTTTTTGAATTCCTGGGTCTGTATACTTTCTGACATCATTTGATAGACTGAATATGATGATGTCATTGGGTCATTTGACAAGGCACGCGACAACCGTGTACAGGCATCGTTGGACAAAGCTATAATGTTATTTGTGTCCTTCACGCGTGAGGATTGGGTTTCGTGGGGTGGGAAGTATCTCTTCGAGGAGTATTTGAGGAAAATTGAGGGAGAGAGGCAGAGAGAGGAGGAGAGGGTGGCTCAGCAGGTAGTGTTTAAAGGTCCGGTCCAATGGACCGGAAAAAAAACTGCAACCTAACCGAACCCAACCGAATGCAACCGAACCATTGGTTGCAGTTGCTTGGTTTCAGGGGGCAGTTGGGTTGCCGGTTGCCTCTATTTCAGAATACTTGAAAACCATTTGAAAACTGGTTGCAATCAGTTGCAACCGGTCTTCTTACAGTTCTACATATCCCATACTACTTAAGTAAATTTATGTACTGTATTTGAAAAAATATAACTAATGTAGTCTACTTGTACTTATATTTACGGTATACAAAAGGGCAATGTGAACCCAGGGCAAAAAGAGCTTGTTTCATGAGTCCTTATATACCCTGTGGCTGCGCACAGACCATTTGGTCGTGCTTGTGCTCCCCAAAAAGAAAGTGGCACCACTTTCTAAACAACTCCCATGACCACGAATGACCCACAACGCTGCGTCATCCCTACCATCTACACCTCCTACCTCAAAATACTGCGCTGGATTACTAGAAAGTGGGCCCAGATGACACGCTAGTCATCGTTTGGGCCCTCAGGTATGTTTTTTTCATTCTTAAATCATTCTTTTTGGCTAACTAATACTCTTCCTTTTCAGATTCTAACCTCTTGATGACGACATCAGGCCCACCACCCCATGCTCCCACGATGCAGTGCCACTGCCAACACCAGCCGATGCCAACAGCGACAACAACAACAACATGGATGTGTCATCATCACCACCCCCGCGGGCCCAAACGATGACAAATGTCGTTTGGGCCATATGGTATGTTTTTTATGATTCATTTCTTACTATGAACTAACTTTCTTTTTCTTTTTATGTTTTTCCCATTGATAACAACATTGCGTGGCCCCCAAGTACACCCCCTCCATCACCATTCCCTGGCCCTATGCCGCTGCTGTGAGCATCTGCTTGCAGGGCTGCAACGGGCCCTGTTTCTTGACAACAACGCCACACAAATGCCATGTCACATAGCGCCGCCACCCTGCCTGTGAGCCACTGCTTGTAGGGGGTGATGGTGGTGCTGACTGACAACACAGATGGGTGGGGGTAATGAACGACAGCATGAAGATGGAACGGGGGGACATCAAACAACAACACGAACACGAACGACTGGGGACAACATATAACAGGGACAGCGAATGGGGAGGATGACGAATGCAGGGATGATGGACAACAGGGACAACAACAACGGGGAACAATGGTGGGGATGCTGACATGGCATCAGGGGGGGTGCAACAACACGACAATGAATGGCAGCAACAATGACAATGAATGCAGGGCAACCACAACGACAATGAATGCGGGGGATGACCCTACCCATGCCACCAACACAAGAGTGGCATCATTTTTTTAGGTTTTCTTTTTCTTTCGTCTTATTTTCTTATTTTCGCTCTCTGAATGACCCCCCACCACTGCAAGCACCTGCTCGCAGGGTGTGTTGTAATTAGTTGTATTTAATATATAGTAAAATTAAAATATGTATCGAAAATTGCTGGAAAAACCGGTGGCAACCAGTTTTTTGAGGGCAACCAAACCGACTAGGACCAGTCCTAGTCGGTTTGGTTGCAGTTGCCCTAAGTTGGGCACCAGTTGCAACTGGTTGCGGTTGCCGGTTGCCCATCTTGGGGTTGAAAAACCGGACCGAACCAGACCTTAAAACACTATCAGCAGGTGGCCGTTGAGGCCAAAGCGAAGAGGATCGAGCGTTCTTGGCCGAGGTTTGCACCAAAAGTGTTTCGAAGGAGGAGTTTCATGATCGGACTGCCGCACTCGAGATGATGCGCCTCTCGATTGATCGGGATGAGGCCACGGATGAGGAGGTGCTTACAAATGCACCTCCCATCAAACACGTTGTCAAGAAGCGGAAGGCAGATGAGATGGATGAGGAGGAGGAGGGTGAGGACGAGCTCAATCAGGAGCCCGTGGTTGCAAGGTGGGTGCGATTGGAGGAAGGTGACTTGATCACCTTCCATGGGCCAGTAAGTTTTTGTTTTATGTCGATATTGTTCAAAGTAATCAGGCTTTCGATTTTGATTTAGTGTGATCGTTGCACAGGAATGAGGACTTCGCAGGAATGCATCGTCGAGGAGGGCACGCCCAAGTGCAAATGATGCACTCAAGGGCTGCAGGGCTGCTATTGGGAGGGAGTGTCGAGGCGAGGACTCCAATGAGGCGAGTCGAGGAAAAAGGTGGGCTCAAAGTGAGCAACAAAGGTTACTGGGGAGTCAATGGAGGTGTTGACTCCAAGACGTAGTAAGTGAATCTCCTTGATAATAACTATGATCGCTAATCTGTATGATTACTTAGTGATACACATTTGGGCCTAGTGTTTGAAGGTCCAGTATATGGTTATGTAACAGTCTTTTGGAGTTTTAAGATGTAATCTGCTTGTTAAAGCCTTACAACTTATCCTGGCATTTCAGGACTTTTTGTACACAATGTCAATATATGATTGAAAAGGTTTTGTCATTATGCCTCAGGGGTTTTTACAGAGTTAAACAGATTAAACATAGAACAATTTTTCCAGTCTATACATTTTCTGAGGTTTTGAGAAAAATGTATGAACTGGAAAAATTGTTTTGTGTTTAATATGTTTCATTATGTAAAAACCACTGAGGCATAATGACAAAACATTTTTGGTCCTATATTGACATTGTGTACAAAAAGTCCTGAAATGCCAGGATAAGTTGTAAGGCTTTGACAAGCAGATTACATCTCAAAATTCCAAAAGACTGTTACATAACCATGGACTGGACCTTCAAACACTATTTGGGCCATGCAGCCCATCAAAAATGCTGAAGCTGGACCCTCGAAAGTCGATGAGCGCTTGAAACGAATGACAAAGGCAAAGAGAAAATTGGCTGAGAAGGAGAAGGGGAAGGGAAAAGCAAGAGAATGAGAGGTCAAACCCAAAATCATGGGTCAGGTCGAGGGGCAGTCGATGGTGGTCAAGGAGGAGATGACACCATCAGATGCAGCACAACTCCATTGTTGCTATCTCGTGGAAGTGCTGGTGCAGAAAAAGCTGGAGGTGGAGGTCCTCATGGAGGAGATCGAGGTGTTGGAGAGGAAATGGGAGGAATCCCAGTAGTAGTTAGTTTTATTGATTTAATTTTATTGATTTTCTTGTGTCTGATCAAGATACGTTTGAAATGAGAAATATTGTGTATGCTCGAAGCCAAGAAATGTAAGATATATGCAAAAAAAAACATAGGAGAGAAAAAGAAAAAGAAAGTAAGATGGACGATTTATCAAAATGAGACATAGGGGAAAGGCTTAGAACTCCTACATAGCCGAAAAACCCCGTCGAGGTTGCACGAACATGTTTTGAACAATATCGCAACTTGTAATAGTACACTGTTATAAAATTGAGAGTTGATTTCAATATCGCAAGTAAGGAAAATAAAAGAAAAATGCTCTATTCATCTTCGTCGAAGTCAGGAATGCCTTCATCAATGTCTCCGTCGACATCCAATGTTGTTCGAAGTTGTTCGAGCTGACAATCGTCGATATCAAAGAAGTTTGGAGGAAGGGGAATTGATTTTTGTGCTAGATAGGGAAGAACTCAGAAAGCAGCTACTGGTCGATGAAGAACTGAACCATCGAGCTCGCAAAGAATATAAGTGCCACCATAGTTTTGTGCGATAACAATAAGTGGGCCGAGATATCAAGCTTGCATTTTTCGATTGAGGGCTTTCTCAATCTGTGTGTTTTGCATGAGTATGAGGTCACCTTTTTCGAAATTGTAGTCTTGAATTGTTCACTTGTGAACTTCTTTGAAGTGTTTTGCAGCTTCTCGTCGAGTGGTGTAGACTCTAGAGTAGAGTACTTTGAGATCAGTTGAGCATTTCTGTAGTGCGATAGTGCATCGGGCGATGAGATCAGTGGAGGAAAGTATCGAGTTGGGTGGCGGCTGTAGATATGTCACTTCTGAGATGTCAAGAGGGATGAGTGGATGAGAACCTGTGATTGCAAAATAGGGCGAACAGCCCATTCGTTTTCAAACTGTTACCCATTCTGCCCAAAAGACTGAGTAGGTCCCAACTGACCATCAAGTTTGATTGCCATCAACGACCTTGTAGAGTGACTGTCGTACATTGAAGTGGACTTGTTTGACAAGGCTGTTGGTGCGAGAATTAGTGTTGCCTTGACCGACTTTTGGCATTTTTGTATATTGAGAATAACTTGATACCATGTGCCTGGACCACTTAGTGTTGAGAGAGGACCCATCAACTTTTGGGGTCTTGCATCCATGTAAATATGTTGAGAATTTTATAAATTTTATTGAAATTGATATTGCCCTTGACTCATTTTTTACTGGTTGACTTGAAAAAATGAGTCAAGGGCAATATCAATTCCAATAAAATTTATAAAATTCTCAAAATATTTACATGGATGCACGACCCCAAAAGTCGATGGGTCCTCTCTCAACACTAAGTGGTCCAGGCACATGGTATCAAGTTATTCTCAATATACAAAAATGCCAAAAGTCAGTCAAGGCAACACTAGCAAGAATTGTACCCACTTATCCGAATGCGATTGATATGATATCGCTTCGCCAAGTATTCGAGAGCAGCAAGAAATGCTGGGCCATTGTCAGTAATGATTTCATAAAGTGAGCCCCATCGACAAATGATTTCTTTGAAGATCCAATCACTGATGGTTTTCGCTGTTTCATTGCGAAGCATCCTGAATTCCGGCCAGTACGATATCAAACATCGACCTTGTACTATATAGCGATATCCGCCAGAAGGCGGCATGTGCATTGTGTCGATGTAGACTTTTCTGAATAGAGGGGCAGGGGTGGCAACAATTGGTGGAATAAGGAGATTTTGAGTCTGTTGCAACTGACAGTAATGGCACGTTCGGATGTACCATGCGATATTGGCTTTCAGGTTGGGCCACCAGAATCGTAGGGTGACGTGAGATTTTGTGGCAAAGATCATTTTGTGTCCGATATGGTCATGCGATGACCAGATAATATTGATGCGATGTTCTGGGATCGTGATGAGCTTGTGTTCTCCCTGACGATCTTTTTGCCATAGTTTTCTGGAATCTATGAAGAACTCGGTGCAATATTGCACAAAGGTAGCATACTCGGTATGTGATAGATTTGGGGGTCACACCATGTCGTCTAACCATCTATGAACAAGCAGCAATTGTGTGTCTTCTTTCTTTGCTTTGTCCAATCGAGGTACGTCTTCATATGAAACATCCTCCCCCTTACTGAAATCTGAGGCTCGGGCGAAAGTCAGATACGTTGCATGAGAGGGGAAAGGTCGAATCAAAATCAGGTTTATTTGGTGAACAAAACCATGTAGTTTGTTGATCCAGTTGCCAAATTCTTCTTCTACTTTGATATTGGCATCTTCAGTTTGTCGAGGACATTGCGAAAGACTGTCCAGCCCATGGTGTGTACCTGCAACATGAACTAGCATGAAGTGGAATGTTAGAATTGAAACAATCCATTGATTGATGCTAGCGCTAGGCACAATATCGGGATTTGAGAGCATGCCTTTGATATATCTTGCATCAACTTCGACGATAAGGTTTCGCACTCCTATCAAATATAATCGAAGTGCACCAAGAGCTCGATATAGACCATAAAGTTTGAGTTTTGGTTGCAAGAACCGGGATTTGTGGTCGTTAAGTGTGATTGAGCTGAATTGACTGTAGTATCATTTTCGAGGATTATCGCGGTCGCATTGCGCTAGGAAATAGCCGATTGCGATGCTTGATGTGTCAACTGCAAGGATGACTGGAGCATTTGAGGTATAGTCGATAGCTCAAATCACTGGCAAGTTTAGCAGTGCTTGCTTGAGATCTTCTTGTGCTGATACCTGAGATGGGCTGAATTCAAAGGGTACATCTTTTTGAGTAAGGTTGATTAGCGTGGCTGCTCGATGTGCAAAACTCTGAATAAAAATTTGACAAACTCCAATCATTCCTAAGAACACCTTAACTTCCGTGAGTGTATGACATGGACCCCACTTTTGAATCTTATCGATACACGTTGGGTCAGCCATTCAACTTTGAATATTGCATCAATGACCTAAAACAATTATTTCAGGGACACAAGCAAATAACTTTGGACCTGAGAACGTTGATGATACTCAACCTGGAAACCCAAACAAAACCCACTAAATGGCTTCGGATGGTATAACACAAGTCAGAGGAAGGATGTGAGGCCCTCTAGATGTCACCTGTCAGACTGACCATCAAATAGTCATAAAAACAACTGCTTGTCGAAGCAGTTCAAAGCTAAAAGAATGTGTTTTGAGGACTTTCGAGGATTTCCAAGGAGTTGCAATATTTTTCGAGGTTTTTTCGAAGAAGTTTCAAGGAATTTCAAGTGTGCAAATATGTTCGGATGCAAGATCGGGGGACTAGACAAGTAGTAGAAGCAAAGCAAAGGTGAATCGAGGGAAATGAGAGCAAAAATAGCGTAATGCAAGGAATTTTGAGGAATTTTGAGGAAGTTTAGCATAAAACACCAAACTTTGGACTGAATAAGACTAAACTGAACTCTCAAATCACTGCGATCTGGGAGGAAGACAATGACTTTCCTGTTTTTCTTTGTATCTAGTACATCTTTTTATATAAAATAAAGAAAGTACCCAAAAAGGCTAGAGAACATGAGGCAAACATGTGGAAACTTGAGGCAAAAGACAATAGAAGTATATCAGAACAATAAAGCGAGACTAGAGAGGGTGAATATAGCACATGATGAAGAAATAATAAGAAAGAATAGCTAAAAGCAGACTGTCCTTGTTATAAATTCAATAAAACATTGGAAACTGCTTCGAGTGGATTGTATGCATGCACATGCAGTCGAAATGTGTTCAAATACTCAAGATAGTGTCCCATGTGTCCAGCATGCATCCGAAGATCATTTGAGTAGGAAATACTATGTCCGAAGATGTTTTTCGAGGTTTGAGGTTTTTCGAAGATTTTCGAAGTTTCTTCAGACTTCGTTCGTGGCCTGAAATCGGTGTGATATTGTTTGACAATGGTAGGGGATACGTCTGGCATGTGTGTGATGACCATTCGGATAGCAATATAGTGTCTGATGTTGATTTTCGATGTTTGATGATTTTCGAAGTCAGTCAAGGAAATATCAGACTTGTTCGAAGGCTGATATTGCTCGAAACTGGTTCGGAACTCATCGACAATGTTCCAAGTGTATATCCTGAGCTGTACAAAGGTCGGGGGAATTGTATTATGGTGGCCAAAGGCATACAAAGAATTTTGAGGTGTTGCAAAGATTTTCAAAGCATTTTCGTGACTTTGTAGAGGTTTGTAGAGCTTTGGAGGGGTTCGTATGGGTTCGTAGAGCTTCATAGAGGTCTGGAGAGACTCATAGAGCTTTGACAACAATTGTAGATGTGTTTTCCGAGCTTGAACGACAAGGTGGACCTATCAATGTTCCGCCACAATACTTCATGTGCTGGACGATGCGGTTCAGGTTCTTGAAATGCTCCCAGACAAATTGTCAAATGCCTGGGTTGTCAGTGATCATTTCATAAGACCCACTGATCATTCGATATTCTGATTTTGGACCCTTAACTGGTGTGTCGTCAATGTAAGGGATTGTGATATGAGGGACTTCGGGTTGTAGGATAAATGTGATGTCATCATGTAAGATCGGAACTGAGTTCGTCCAACCCATCGGTAGGGTGACGATTCGAACTGTGCCGAATGGGGTCTGGAAAGTCATTAGATCTCAAGAAGATTCAGCTACAAGCCTTTCGTCAAATGCGACATATAAATCCAACATCCCACCACAAGCACGTCCCCCAAACTGTTTGGTCAAATGCTCAGGGATTGGGACAATGCCTGAGTGCTGAATCGTAACTTGGTTTAGCGGCTCGAGACTGTGGACTATTCAAAGTGATTTTGCATCTTTCTTTGCAACGCAAAACCATTGTGATCAATACGATGAGTTTGACGACTTGTAGACTCCTGCTTCAATCTTCTTTTTCAGCATTTCACAGATCTTTTCATACAGACCAGGAGGTATGGGGATATTATGTTTGACCCAAGGAGTGTGGGGGACGACTGGGAACTCGATAGGGGGGAAGAAACTGGGTCAAAAACTTCCTCATTCGTTTTTGGTCCATGCGAACCCCACTTGCTGGTTTCGAATAAAGTCATGCATGAGGTCTCGTTCTTGAGGCCATAAGAAATTGCCTGGATGATTTCGATCAATGATGCTTTTGCATTCGAGGGTATATTGAGGGGTTGGTTCGAATATTGGAGGATGGGGATTTAATGGAGGCATGTCTTTGAGGGGATCACCCTCGATGCGTCGAATAATTCGAAACTGATCAGGTAGTTCAGCCACAATTGGATGGACCTTCTGTGCGACTGGTTTATACTTCTTCTTTGTCGATAAATAACTAGACTGGCGATTGTCGGTAATAACAGAGGAAGGGGAAACATACAATGAAGAGGTTTGCATAGGTATGAACACCATCGAGGTGTTTCAAGGAACATGGAACTTGTCACATGCAGATAAATATAAGTCAGAAAGCGTTGCGGATAATTCTTTGGAGGAGTCGATTTCAGGGATATTTGCAGTGTGTTCGATAAATATAGAGGAGTCAGAAGAGTCAAACAAAATAATGAAAGCACACTGTTCTGAAATTTCATTCTCTAATGCTGAAAATCCTCACAAACTACTTTTTGACGATGATGCGATCTAGGGATCAAAGGAATGGTAGTGGTCTGAGTTGAGTTCAGATCGCAGATCGTGATCGTTTGGGCTTCGTTCTGATAATTTCTGATGATGCTTTCTGTTAAGACATCGAAAGGTTGTCCGAGTAGAATATCGTAAGCTGGGTCCCAAATAACATGTATCTGCATGTATAGGGTGATTCCACCAAGATCGCAAGGCACATTGCATGCTAAACCGAGTGTTTCGTCCACAGTGCCATTGGCAGACTGCATTGGAAGCTGAATTGAAGAGACTGAGTTCGTGGCAGACATCTTTGGCCATTGATATGATTGAGGAACTGAGATCGACAATGCTTTCTACCTGGTTGTTACCCTGAACATCCATAATAACTGATCTAATTGAGGAAGTTTCTTTAGCGATGACAAATGGCTGAGGGATTTCACTGGGTCGAAGACTGCTAATATAGGTCTCATATGGGTTGGGCACAATAATCATGTCAGGACTGAACATGTTCATGGTGTTGTTTCCGGTTTGTGGTACTCATTTTGGTGTGACCTGTTCTCTCCATTTCATTTGAACCTCAGGTGATAGCGAGAGTAGTTCTTCCAATGTAAGCATGATGATTGGCATCTTCATCGAGCACAAAAAGATATCGTGAGTGATTTTCTCGTTCTGTACCGGTGCCTGTGTCGCATACGATGGTCCGTCTTTCTCCTTACCCTTCAATGCACCAGCGAAGTTCCTTTTGTGTGGTGGCAAATAGGCATTCTCCCTGACCAATGTGTAAGGGTGTACCGAGGTTTGCATTGGGGGTACAGTGGTTGATGGCGAGGTAGTCGAAGTGGGAGAAGTCGATGTTGATGCCAATGTTGGAGCCATAGTTGAAGTCGAAGGGTTGACTATTGCCGATGAAGATGTCAATGGTGCTGGTACTGGGGCAGTAGATGTTGAAGATGCAGGAATGGGGATTGTCATGGCCAGAACTGAACTTCGAACCTCATTGCTCAGACGCGAGAACAGCCTACCACTTCGAAGCATGAATATCTCTCACTCAAGAGCTGCTATCCTTTCTTTGGAGTCAGATGTCAGCGTCGAGTTATGATAAATTCCTTTTGTTTCTGATGCCGATGTAGAAACTATGTCGGACTCCGTTATTGAAGTGATCGCAGCCGAGGTCGAATTAGTCGAAGTTGAAAGTGCCGATGGTGCAATGCTGAATAAAAGTGTGGCTGCTGGTGTTGCATCTGGGTTCCCTTTCCACCATTCGTCAATGTGT
Source organism: Tricholoma matsutake (assembly GCA_026075535.2). Taxonomy (NCBI): domain Eukaryota; kingdom Fungi; phylum Basidiomycota; class Agaricomycetes; order Agaricales; family Tricholomataceae; genus Tricholoma; species Tricholoma matsutake. Next base: position 4,194,218 of record AP026543.1, on the reverse strand, counting down.
TCCTTGATAAACCTGCCAGGAATACTTCGAGGGGTGAATTGTCCATTTGGAAGTACTATCTTTCCTTCCGTGTTTCGCTTACACTTCCCTTTGTTCAAGTACGAATGACAAACCAAACAGTCAGGGATAAAATGTCCCGATAAACTGCAAAATATACAAAGAAGTGCATCGATGTGTGCCTGTCTGTCTGCCAAATTAGCGCGAGGAGCTGTAGTTGATTTATTACCTGCAATGTGCATAGTGATGGTGCTAGCAAATCATTTGAACATTGCGTTTAGATCTTCAGCTTTGATCATAATAGTTCCAGGTGATGAGGTTACCATATTTCCAATGTTCGATGTCGAGTGCGATGAGGAAGTTGATTGGTGGATTACCGAGTTTGATGCATTAGAGCCTGCTAGTACAAATTTTGCCACATTGTGAATGTCATTGAGCAGATATGGATCGTCGGGATAATGATCAGGAAATTTGAGTTCAAGTCGTCGCGCAATTTGAGTCCATAAGCCAGGTTGGAATCCTCGAACATAAGCTCTGCTTTGCTTGGCTTCCAAGATCCTATTCTTTGCTCATAAAAAGTGAGTAATGTTGTAGAATGCCCAATAATACATTCCTAGATCATTCGCATCAAATATCCCAACACGTAGCTGTTCTTCCACTAATTTGTCCATGTCTGATATGCTCCACTTGCATTCGTCTTCCAAGCCAGGATAGAGTTTATGTACTGCCATTCGAAACTCGGTGAATGAAGTGCTGGGCTGATATTCTGGAAGTGATTCCCAGAGTTTGGAAGAATCAATATTGAGGTAGCGACAAGCATGTTTCTTCATCAGGTTCGATTCAGTGACACTGCAGGTCAGGAACAATAATTCAAGCTCCTCAAAGTATCATCGGAGCTCTCGAGGTTGAGTAGGGTCGAATTTCGAAGCAGTTGAATGACCACAAGCTGGCATAGTGGTTTGTGTAGTCATGAATGTGATGACTCTAGGGGTAGGGGTTAAGACTTGGGTGAAGGATGGTAGGTGTCGAAGTTGTTGGAAGGATGAATGAAGAGGTCGATGATGAGGATGAAGAAGTAGATGACAATGTTGAAGGCAATGAAATAGGTGAGGGGAATAGTCTACAATGAGTAGATTCTGCTTCAGAAACAGGAATTAGAATATCTCCCAATTGTTCAAGAGATTCAAAGGCGTGGCGAGTATCGATACAAAGGTTTCTCACTTGTGTTGGCCTAAGCCGAGGAAGTCGAGATTAGTTCGACGATAGTGTTCAAGGGTCCAGTCCATAAGACCAGAAAAAGACCGGACCCTTAACCAAACTTAACTGCAAAAGACCGAACTGTCGGTCTTGGTTCACCCCATATTGGGGTTGGTTCGGTTGTCGGTTGATCACTTTTGTAAACTCACAAAAACTGATGTAAGACTGGTTGAAACTGGTCTTAACCAGTCTTTTAGACATGTTTATACTACTAGATATATAGCATAAGTTGAGTACAAAATACAGAAATAAGTATCCAAAAGTATATAAAAGAACAAAATATAAATACTACTATTACTATTTATATGGTATATATACATAAAGTGGAACAAGCCCAGGGGAAAAAACAGTTGTTTGGTGAGTGCTTATATACCCTGTGGCTGTGCACAGACCATGTGGTCATGTTTGTTCACCCAAAAACAAATGTGGCACCACTTCCCAGATGACTTCCCAGGACCACGACAACAACACCAACAATGCCGTTTCCATGAAAATGACCACAACAACTGAATGAACACAGAGTAGATGGCCCAAACGATGAACAAGGGTCATTTGGGCCCTAGGGTACATTGTTTTATAGTTAATTCTTTTCTTTTACTAACTAACTAACTAACTAAAAGTTTTTTCTTCTTTTTTAGGTACTTTTCATTTTGATAATGAAATCGCCCACCCACCGAACAATGCCTTTGCTGCCACTGTGAGCTGCTGCTCGCAGGCTGGCATTGGGCTGCTTCTGTACCACAACAACCATGCCCAACGCCGCCACTGTGCGCCTCTGCTCACAGGGTGGCAATGGGCCCTTTCCTGGATGATGACGAATAGTGGGACAATGAGGACAACGAATCAGGGGGACAAGGACAAATCAGGGGGCTCTGCTGCAGACAGCCCAAATGACGCTAGTCATTGTTTGGGCTCTCGAGTATGTTTTTTTTAAATCTTATTTCTTTTACTAACAATTATTTTCTTAGTTTCTTATCTTTTGCTAACAACGTCGCCTAGCCACCACACAACGCACCTGGGCCCTCACCATACACCACCCATGCCCTATGTCACTGCTGCGAGCCTCTGCTCACAGGGTGGCAATGGGTACCGCCACTTCCAGACAGCAACAGCAACGTCACAGCACCACCAACCTGCCTATGAGCCACTGCTCATAGGGGGTAATGGAGGTGCCGATGACAAACAACGCACACAGGGAGGGGCTGACAAATGACAGGGAGCAGAAAACAGATGACAACGAGAACAGGGGAGGGGGCAACACACGATGGGGAGACGACCAACGACAACCACTCTTGACCCCCCACCCTCGCTACAAACGCAAGATGGTGGGGCTATTTTATTATTATATTGTTCTTCTTTGTTTTCTTTCAGTTTTTTAGCAACACTGCTGTGAGCAACTGCTCACAGGGTGTAAATATAATTAGTTTTATCTACAATATATTATAATTTAGTTAGACTCGTAAAAACAGCCTGAAGACTGGTCAAAACTGGTCTTTTGGGGTCAACCGAACTGAATAGGACCAGTCCTATTCAGTTCGGTTGTGGTCCATCTAATCTAGGCATCGATTTGGACCAGTTTTGGTCTCCGGTTGACCCCCTTGGGGGTCAAAAAACTGGACCAAACTGGACCCTTAAACACTATTTGACGATGAAATGATTCAGAAACCCTCGCGGTGGGCTCCAAAAATGATGATACTCAAACTGGGAAAACCACCAAAATTGCCGATGAGGCAACTGATGATATTTGCACAAGTCAGAGGAAGGGTGCAAGGTGTTCTGAATGTTCGTGGTCTGACCAAAGGGAAGACAACCAGTTGGTACTAGTCATAGGGGTAGTTCTATAAGGGAGGAAGGTGTTTGGTGCAGTCTGATGGAGTATCGATTGATATTGAGGAGGATTGACGAGATGGATGAGGAACAATGTTTATTGTCGAGGATCGATGTGTGAATTCTAAGGACCTTTTGGTGGATTGATAGTATACAAAGGTTATGGCCGATGGCTATGAAGTGTCAGAGTGGTTACTAATGCTAATGATAAGAGGATTGAAAGTTGATCGAGGACAATGATGGTCACAGAGGTCTCTCATCAATCGAGAAAACTTGTAGAAGTTTAGATTGTTTAGAGGATAGATTGGATTCTTAGAACTCTATACGAGGCAATATGTGAAGACAATTTCTTGTTTTTCCCAGTAGATACTACAGAGTTTTATATGTTTTAAAAGAAACTTCCTAAAATGATATAAGAAACATGTGTAGAACATGAGGCAAAAGATATGAGTTAAGACACGAGGCCAAAATGAGACTGGAATCCAAACAAGACCGAGATATATCATATGACAAATGATTAATAAAGGGAAAGAACTAAAAGGGGACTGTCCTTTGTGTATAAACCATGCTAAGTCTTGCAATAATCCATCCAGCAGGTTCTGTACGCGATAGGGACTTGGAACGAGGCTGACCTACTATCAGCAGGTTTGAGCATGAGTTGGAATACTGCCTGGCGCATGGTATTCCACCATTTAGATAATGAATGTGGCGCCCGATGTTGCTTGTAGTTTCTCGATGTCAATCGATAATGCTTGATGATGGTCGACGATGTTTGATCACGGTCGTGGTTGTTCAAAGTTGATCGGGGATATTTGGTGTTCATTCAGAGGGATCTTAGGGGGTTTTGAGGTAGTCCTAAAGTTGTGCAATGTGGTTTCTCAGTACGATTGATGTCGCTGGTGATGTTTTGATGCAGTCAATATGACATCGCGATCAATAGACTGGGTCGAGAGTGGTTGCACTGCTTCTGGGACATCGTAGGAGTTAGCCGATGTGATTAGAATGTGGTTGTAAGTGTGAATTGGCCTTTGAGCCGAGGAGTCAACCTATCACCATGTTGTCTCAGCAGTCTCCAGAGGACCAGAAGCATCCTGTTGTGTTCTACTCCAAAAGCCTTAGTGCTGTAGAGCGAAACTACAAGATCCATGACAAGGAGATGTTGGCAATCATGGGTGCACTTGAGGAGTGGCGACACTTCCTCGAGGGTGCCCAACACAAGGTGGAAATTTGGACGGATCACAAGAATCTCGAGTACTTTATGATGGCCAAGAAATTGAACTGTTGTCAAGCTCATTGGTCCCTGTACCTATCCAGATTCGACTTCTCCTTGCACCACTGTCCGGGTTGCAGCATGGGGATGGTGTAAGGGGACTAGGGGGGTGCCCTGTGTGTTTTTCCTATTTTTTATGTTCGTCCTATATTTTTCCCCACCTCATTTCCTTCTATTCTTCATTTTCTATGATTTTTCTGGATTTTATTACTAATTTTCCCTTGCTATCATGTTTGTACATGTTGACACTTTTATATTTAGAGGCGGAGTACCCCTTCCGACACATACCCCTTGGTATGATGTCATTCAGCGGCCTTGATCCGCCTATCTCTGCCTTTTTCTATTTTTAGGGTATATTTGATTTTTGTCATCTTCACATATACTGGGCATCAGCAAGGGGATCCTTAGAGTTTTCTCTTCGGATTTCCCTTTGCTAGGTGTGTCCCCAATGCCTGTATTATGTAGTATAATTTTAACTTTGGATTTCCCTTTGCTAGAGGCTTAGGTTGCCCTTATAGATGGCAGCAATGACAATCAAAACACTGTGTTGTTGCAGCCAGACCTGTTCACCATTCAGGCACTGGAAGGCATCGCACCCCATGGCAAGGAGCGGGACATCCTACATGACATTTGTCATGCAAACTGTAGCGGTTTACATGAGGATGTTGTTGCCTGAGCTGTTAAAGAACTGAGGAAGGGATCCACCCTTTCCTTGTGTGCAGCAGAGTGGGCTGAAAAGGAGGACTTGTTGTATTTCAGGGATCACATCTATGTCCCCAATGACCCAGACCTTCGCCGGCACATCATATCCCAACACCATGACTCACAGATTGCTGGTCATCCTGGACACTGGAAGACCTTGGAGCTCACCTCATGGAATTATTGGTGGCCACAAATGTCACAACTCATTGGTCAGTATTGTCACACTTGTGACCTTTGCTTATGCACCAAGATTCCTCGTCGCAAACCCATTGGCGAGCTACACCCTCTTCCTGTTCCAGAGAGTCATTGGGATGTTGTCAGTGTTGACTTTGTGGTGGAGTTGCCAGAGTCGAATGGGTTTGATGTGGTGATGTGCACAGTTGATTTAGTGAGAAAACATGCTCACTTCATTCCCACTCACACCACTGTCAGCGCCCTGGGTGCCACCCGACTCTATCTCCACCATGTGTGGAAATTACATGGACTTCCTGGCGCTTTCCTCTCTGACTGTGGCCCTCAGTTCATGGCAGAGTTCACTCACGAGCTGTACCGATTTCTGGGGATCAAACTCCTTGCTTTGACTGCTTATCACCCACAAACTGATGGCCAGACTGAGCAAGTCAACCAGGAACTGGAGCAGTACATCCGCATCTTTGTCAATGAGTGCCAGGACAATTGGGATGATCTTCTCCCCTTGGCTGAGTTTGGATACAACAACCATGTCCATGCTTCCACTCAACAGACCCCTTTCCTCTTAGACACTGGACAACATCCACGCATGGGATTTGAACCTCACCAAACTCCCTCACACATCGAGACAGTGAATGAGTTCACAGAACACATGCGGGATAGCTTGGAGGAGGCAAAGGCAGCCTTAGCAAAGGTGAAGGATGACATGGCATGCTTTTACAACCAATGCCATTCTCTGACCCCTCAGTACAAGGTTGGTAATCGAGTTTATCTTGACTCCAGTGACATCTCCACTATCCATCCATCCAAGAAACTCACTCATCACTTCCTGGGACCTTTCCCCATCGTCAAGTGTGTTGGAATGCATGCCTATCATCTATGCCTCCCAGCCTCCATGTCCAAACTCCATCCAGTCTTCCATGTCATCAAACTCCTTCCAGCTCCCCCAGATCCATTCCTGGGACACCATTCACGTCCACCACCACCGCCTACAGTGATCGAGGGAGAACCCCAATATGAAGTCGAGTCAATCTTGGACAGCCGGTTGCATTGAAGAAACTCCAGTATTTGGTGCATTGGAAGAGTTATGGGTATGAGGAGAACTCATGGGTCAAAGAGTCCAATGTGAATGCCCCTTGGTTAGTCAAGGAATTCCACCGATGGCACACTGCTGCACTGCGTCAAATTCAAGTCACTGACTTTGGTCGTATGCAATTTCGAATGCATCGGGGTGATGCATCTTAGAGAGGGGGTGATGTAAGGGGACTAGGGGGGACTAAGGGGGGTGCCCTGTGTGTTTCTCCTATTTTTTACATTCGTTCTATATTTTTCCTCACTTCATTTCCTTCTATTCTTCATTTTCTATGATTTTCCGGGATTTTATTACTAATTTCCCTTTCTATCATGTTTGTGCATGTTGACAGTTTTATATTGAGAGGTGGAGCACCCCTTCTGACATCTACCCCTTGGTATGATGTCATTCAGCGGCCTTGATCTGCCTATCTCCACCTTTTCTATTTTTAGATTATTATTTGATTTTTGCCGTCTTCACATATACTGGGCATTGGCAAAGGGATCCTTAGAGTTTTCTCTTTGGATTTCCCTTTGCTAGGTGCACCCCCAATCCCTGTAATATGTAGTATAATTTTAACTTTGGATTTCCCTTTGCTAGAGGCTGAGGTTGCCCTTATAGTGATGTGTATGGGATGATGATGGACAAATTTGTCCTGCAGCCAGATGCTGGTCTATCAGTGTTTTTGATCCTGTACAATATTTCTGATGGCAGCAGTATGTGCGTGCTGTGGATATAGGTGCCTCTGGCTTTAGCTCGATGTGATGATAAACATCTTTTGGGAGGTCCATTGGATGAGGGATGTCTCTTGGGAAGGGATCCTTTAATTTTTTTTTGTACCTGTGTGCCATTTGACAGGTGCGAGCATATGTTGTCAAGGGTTCTGGATGTGAGGGACATTGAGACAGCTTGCTTGATGTGCTGGATGTCAGTTATTGTGAAATGTCTGAAAAACAGGGTCATTGTGCTGTGAGGTCGGTCTGGTTGCAGTGCATTAAGGCTTGGGGCAGTATACAGGTTCTGGGTGCAGGTTCTGGATGCAGTGACTGTATAAGGGCAACCTTAGAAGCCACTTAATTAATGGACTAGCAAAGGGAAATCCAAAGTTAAAATTATGGTACATATTACAGGGAGTGGATAGGGCAAGGCAGGGGTTACCCCTGGGTGTCAAATCTCAAGCCCTTACCCCTACCCCTGAACACCCTACCCTTAGGGGTAAGGGTATTAAAACATATAAGGGTTGCCAAGGGTATGGGAGGGTTTGTCAAGGGTACAAGGGTTTGGCACAAAATCAATATATTTAGAGCAAAATTCATTTGAAAAGTGTTGATAACTATTGTATTTACTATTAATATCACATATTAATACCTCTTATTAACATATGAAAGCCATTATCATGTTGGACAATCCCAAAATCTGAATTTAATTGATGAAAATCTTGAATATGAGTCTTTGTAGCTGAAAAAATCAAATGATATTCTTACATAAGCATACTCCTGGCATACCCCTGTACCCTTACTAAGGGTACAGGGGTATGCAAGGGTATGAACTTCCAAACCCCTACCCTTACCCCCATACCCTTAGCCCAAAAACACAAGGGTATACCCCTGCCTTGCCTTAGGAGTGGAGGTGCACCTAGCAAAGGGAAATCCAAAGAGAAAACTCTAAGGACCCCTTTGCCAATGCCCAGTATATCTGAAGATTGCAAAAATCAAATAATAGTCTAAAAATAGAAAAAGGCGGAAATAGGCAGATCAAGGCTGCTGAATGACATCATACTAAGGGGTAGATGTCGGAAGGGGTACTCTGCCTCTAAATATAAAACTGTCAACATGCACAAATGTGATAGAAAGGGAAATTAGTAATAAAATAAGGAAAAATCATAGAAAATGAAGAATAGTGTAATCCTGGATTACTCATCTATTGACACATATTGACACACTGGCCTTCATATATAGACACAATCACGGATTTGCTTATCTCCTTTTTTTCCACTTCCACTCACGTTCCAGTACTCTGTAATATTGTTCTACTGCTTCCTGCTATATACACTGGTCCTATTTCTGTCTAGGTTCTCTCTTAATGTTGCTTACTGAAGGTAAGCTTCCACTTTTTTTGAAATATCAACCAAAAGAAACCACCATTGTTACACATGTACAGCTGCTTGCCGATCGACTCTATGCAACCCCTTACTTCCATCAAGCTGCCTCGTAAGGGTTCTGTGCTTCCTACACATGTGTCGACACACCTACACTGTGGTGTGTTATCAGCACCTGCTACACTGGTTTCACACAGTGTTCCTTCTCGAGCAGCAGGCAATGCATCTGCTCCAGCCTTTTCTCCTGTACCAGGGCCTGATTCTCCATTGACTCTGATTGCTGAACTTGAACAACTTCAGACCCATACTCCCATGCTGCCAGCTGCGCATATAGCCTCATTTCTGTTGCCAATCCCATGTACTCCAAACATGCCGACACCAGCTCCTTCTGTTCCTGTCATTACCCAAAACTTGCCCTTGGCATCCGTCTCATCAGACTCCTCTTCAGAATTTGAAACTCTCGCAGTGCATTCCCATATACATTCCCAAGCAAGTCACAACTGTCGAGCACATCCATCAATCCAAATCCCCAGTCCTTACTGCATGGGATATCGAGGCTGAGGTCATGCATGAGTTCGAGTTGTGCTGCATGAATTTTTTTGGAGAAAAAGAGGTGAAGCCTGAGGACCAAGTGTGCAAAATCCTTGGCAGTTTTTGAGACACACACATTCACAACTGGATCAGCAGTGACTGAGACCATATTGTGGCATTGTCTTTCACTTCCTTCATGGGGGAGATGTGCAGTAACTATTTGGACCCAGATTGGGTCCTGGTCATCCATCATTGAATCCTTTCTGCCTCTATGAAACTGAATGAACTGTTCTGGGATTGGTTCTCTCACCTCTCAACTCCATCATCACAAATACCCCTGTTTATTTCTCAGATGAAGCATTGCACGACAAGCTTGAATCTGGCCTGCACCCCAAACTGACCCACCGTTGCACTGCTGGAAAGGTGGATGCTACACTTAACCTGCGGTCTTGGGCCTTAGAGGTCAAACACATCAATGAGAATCGACAAGCTGACCTTAAGCATGCCTGTGAAGAGGCAGAGCTCATCTTCAACAGACAAGAAGACAATTCTAAGTGTCGCCATCTAGGCAACGGTGCTGTGGCACCTTCCTCTCAATTGTCTGTACCCTCCAATGATACTATCAATGCTGTTAATAACACTGTCCATCGCCTGTTGCCACTCACCACCAAGGAGTGGGAGTTACTTGATGCCAACAATGGGTGTTGCAAATGCTGCTGCCTGAACATCCACCACTTCTCCTCATCTTGCCCATATGGATTTCCTGATGCAGCCTCATATATGGGCCTTATCAACCATGTGACCACTCCACCACTTGCACCAATTACAAGTATGTTCATAAATGTCCCTGCTGTTTCTGCTGCTCCCGCCTCTGCACCAAAATCAAAAAATGTGCCCTGACCTGTTGCTGCTCTTGGTTCTTGGGCGGACAATACTCCTGCCTCCTTTCCATCTGCTTCCTCTGCCCTTGGGAATGGCTCTGATTCTGATGACAAGGGGGATGACAAAGTAAGTGCCCCATTCCATGTATGCCACCTCTGGTGGCAGGGTGCCATTTCAGGTCCTGCTGTCATGTGGCCCATTACCATTCAGATGTTGATTGATTGTGGTGCTCACATTGTTCTGATCCATGCAGGGCTCGTAGAACAACTGGGTCTCTGCCACTGAAGATTGCCTGTTCCGGAGATTGTGGATGTTGCATTGCTGAATTCAAAAGAAAGTAAGAAGACTGCATTGACTGAGTGGGTTAATTTGAAAGTTTGCTCACTTGATGGACTACAGACTGTGAAAACCATTTGAGTGCTTGTATCAGCAGAACTTTGTACCTCTGTGATTCTTGGACTGCCATTCCTTATGCATAATAATATTGTGACCAAACCACTCTGCTTGTACATGTATAGATAAAATACAGGACTACAACTTATTGAATGCTGCTGTACCCTTGCCTCTGAAACGAAGAAAACTGTTTGTGCGTGAACAGATGGAACAAGTGAGAGCCGACCATAAACTCCTGCTGGCAGAACCAAACTACATTCTTGTGAAACACAGGAAGTTTATGGTCTTCGAGAAGGTGACACCGATCGATATTGTGGGTGCAATCAACACCCATGTCAAAATGCTGACAAACCTTGCAGCCCTGATGCAGCATGAGGATGAGCTGAAGGATGAGTTCAGCAACATTTTTGAACTGATTCCCCATGTGCATCAGTTGCCTATGGATGTTCAGGTGTGGATAAAATTGAAAAATGCTGATCAGGTCATAAAAACTTGTTCTTACCAATGTCCACAAAAGTTCCATGATGCATGGGGGACGCTGATACAGAAATACCTGGATGCAGGCTGGATTCAACCATCAGCCTCGGCTTGTGCATCACCTGCATTCATCATTCCAAATGCCAATACAATGGTTCTACTGCACTGGGTGAACGACTACAGACAACTGAATTTGAACACAGTTATGGACTCCCACCCCTTGCCTCAGGTTGATGACATCCTTGCTGACTGTGCCAAGGGGAAGATTTGGGTGACTATAGATATGATGGACAGCTTTTTCCAGACAAGGATGCACCCTGATGATGTGCCACTCACAGTGGTCACAACACCTTTCACTCTGTACGAGTGGCTGGTTATGCCTATGGGATTGTGGAATGCGCCTACAATACACCAGCATTGAGTATCTGTCGCTCTGTGGGAATATATTGGTAAAATCTGCCATGTATATCTGGATGATGTTGTTATCCGGTTGAACTCAATTGAAGAGCACCACCAGAATGTCCAACCTATCTTGACTGTGCTTTGAGCCACATGACTGTACTGCAACCCCAAGAAAATCAAACTCTACTGTCTTTCCATCGACTTCCTCAGTCACCATATTTCTGAAAAAGGTGTTGAGGCAGATTCTCATAAGGTGGACCGCATCTTGTCCTGGCCTCGACCATGCTCCGTGACTGACGTGAGATGTTTTTTGGGTCTGGTGCAATACTTGGCATCATTCCTGCCAAATCTTGCAACACATACTTCTGTGCTGACACCTTTAACTACTAAAGAGGCAAACCATAACTTCCCTAGCTGGAGTGCTGAACACCAATTCACATTTGAAGCTATTAAGTCGATGGTTGTGAGCAGGGACTGCCTGACAATAATTGACCACAATGTGTAGTGAGTCGGGGGAGAGGCAGCTTAGTTCACGGATCCACAATGACACGACCAATGTATATTATGGGGGGTGAGCTGTTTAAGCTTACATACTAGTTAGTAATCCACTGGTTTTATAGAAACCAGCAGCATTGTAATCTAATATGTACAAATAGTCTGGCCTGGGGGGGCCAGGATCACTACACTCTCCCCCTTTAGCTTCATCCCTGGGTGAAGCTAACAAAAGGGAAGAAGACCTCAAGCATTGATGCACAAGGAAATTGGAATTGAGACTGAGTAACTCTCTGGAAGCTCAGGAAAGGATAACCACCTGGCCCATCCAGTGGTAATCACATGAAACTTGAAAGGGAAAGGCTGAGTAACCTCCGAGGAACTCAGCAAGAGAAAATATGAAAGGATGAAACAAAGTAACACTCATGGAACTTTGTTGGAAACATCCCACTTGACCCTGCAAGTGGTCAGGACCCTGGCAGTTCTGTGGCAAACGTGTGAATGCATTTGATTGTTGTAGTGTGACACATGACTTTTGTCACATGTTCCAACTCAACATGGTTCATCGAGTTTCTCTTGAACCAAACTGGTGAACAACGTGTACATCGTTCACATTTCTTCCTTGGGAGGTAGCACACCCCGAGCTTCTCATGAACTTCCTCTGGCCTCCCATCATCATGGGGAGTAACGGTGACCATACAGGTGAGTATGCACATTTACTCGGATCTGGAACAAATGCTAACAAAGTGTTTGACTTTGCTTTAGATATAGCGTTCAAAATCAAACGTTTCATGCATACCGTGTCACACTGATGCCGTCTCAACACATCAAGATGACAATGCTGCAACAGTCCATGTAAACATGGGTCAATCGATGATACGGCCATTTTGGAGGTTTGATATGTGTTCTAGAATGCGTAGGTGGTTGGAAACGAGGTAAGCCCATCATTACAACTGCAGTATGTGGCACCATGGGCACCACTCGTTTGCTGATGCCTTCATTTAGAGAAGAGCATGCTTCTTTGTTCAGATGAAGCTCAATGCCCTCAAGACAATGACTACGACATGATTCCCTGGGGAATTGCAGATGGATCGATGGTACGGCCACGGAGGGTCCATAAATGTTTTTGTTATGCGATTGCTGGCAGAATCACAGGTGGATCGAAGATACGGCCACTTGGGGGCCATACAGGGATTTGTAACATGTTTCCAAATGCGTAGGGCTTGGAATTACAGGTAATTCCTCTACCTGCATGTATGGGGACAGTGCCAAATGCACTGTCCCTCATTTACTAATGTTGTTGTTTTCAGGACAACAAACTTCGTCGATCTGGCAGGACTCAACACCAAAACAACAACAACAACAACTGTGATGCGATTTCATGGGAAATCGCGGATTGATTGATGATATGGCCCTTTGAGGGTCATTTGAGGGTTGGTAACGCATGCGGGGACACATTAGGGCTTGGGATACAGGTGGGTCCCTCACCTGTATCGTTGTTGGCTGACGCTTTCCTTTACAGAACAATGAATTTTGTCATTCTGGCACAGCCTGGCATCCTCAAAATGATGGGAACATGGTTCCTCATGGATTCACAGAGGGATTGAGAAGACGGTGATATGCTCGACCCGGAAACCCAAACAAAACCTACCAAAATGGCCTTGGATGGTATAACACGAGTTAGAGGAAGGGTGCGAGGTGGTACTAAAAGTCACCGAAGTCAACCTGATGGATGCATAAGATGTCCAAGTGGGTACGAAGGGCTTTGAGAACATTCAAAGGGGTGCGAGATCTCTCGATGTAAGTTCGAGGGAGATCGATAAGGTTCAAGGGGTAGAGGAGACGTTCAAGGTAATTGGGAATGGTGTAGATGGTTTTACAAAGGATGTAGAAAGAATATGTGAATGGGGCAGCAATGATAGTGACAAGGGGCGATAATGATTTATGACGGACGAAGGGTTCGAGGGCTAACACGAAGTTTCGAGGAAGTTCGCGACAATTTGCAGAACTTCAGGCTAGATGAGAGGCTTGGACTCAAGAGCTGAACTCTTAAATCAGACTATAGTGAAGTAAGACAATCTCCTTTTTCTTCCCTCCAAGTGAGTAACTATTACAAGTTTAAATAAGTTCTGAAGAGGTACTACCAAAAAGGGAAGGAGAACATGAGGCCTACATGAGGTGAAGTCTAGGATAAAAGATAAACCTCTATCACTGAATAAAACAATAAAAGATAAGAATTAAATCTCCGGAGTCCTGATATGTGCAAAATGTACTTGTCCTATGTCATTACAAACCATCTAAACGTCGGAAATTCACCTCATTGCGTCCTAAGCTGTCTCATGCGTGCTCAGTCAGTGGCTGAATAGCTTGGTCAACCTTGCTATGACTCGTCGGCGTGTAGTAAGAGTGCCTGAGGCCATGATGACGGTGGCCAAGTGCGTTCGAAGTGTTCCTAAATCGTTCAAGGGGGATCGAGGGGGATCGAGGTAATGCGAGGCTGCTCGAAGCCTGTTTGGGAGCGTTTCACGAGGCTTGAAGGCGTTTGAGGGGTTCCAAGTGCTGTGGGAGATTGTTGTGGAACTGCTGTGAGTGGTTACAGACCTTATAGCATGAGGTGGACCTATCAACCTCCCCCTAAGTGAAATATTGACTGTCCCAGTCAACCGATCCGAAACACGTGATGTCACGAGGTCATGTTGAAAACGATAAACAAACATTGAACCACTTATTTCCTTCCTCTCCCAATCGTTCTCCCTACCTCAAATCTTCAGTATGTCTCTCTTAGCTCAACTGAACGCCGAGGTCCTCGAGTACTCCAAGTCCATGCCCGAATGCGGTGTGGTGGAAGACGTCGATTTTGAAGTGTGGGGTAAGGGTTTTTGTGAGAAGATGGTACGTTTTTGTCTTTTTCCTTTTGGTTCGATCTACTGAAACGTCTCGTGCAGGCTAAATATGACGAGTTGGCAGACGATCTCAGCAAAGAACGTGAACCAGCCATCCAAAAGGTTGTTGACAAGGCATTCAAACTATTTAAGCCGATGGTGCGTCGGGAATGGGTTTTGTGGGGCAGAGACTTGTTGTTTTCAGATCTGAAGGAGGAAATTGAGCTGGAGGAACAAGAGGCAATGGATAGGCGTCAATGGGAAGACGAGGAGATGGCAAGACGGGTGGCGGTGGAGTGAAAGGCGGAGAGAATGCAAGAGCGCAGAGCCGCTCTCATCGAGGCACGATGAGCACTTCTCAAGAGTTTCCGTGCAAAGACGCTTTCAAAGGAGGCATTGCAGGAGCAGAACGCGGAGGTCGAGGCAGAGGCAAAGGCAATTGAGGTAGCGGAACTCACTGATGATGACGAGGGTGAAGTTGGATGAGGGGAGTTGGTAGAGCTGGGGAAGCGAAAGGTGGGAGATGTGGAGGAGTTGGAGATAGAGGAGGTGAATGCAAAGCGTGCAAAGTTTGCCGAGAGTGGACTGCTCGAGTTTGAGGGCCCAGTAAGTCGTCAAGTTTTGTCTTGTCCTTTCTGGTTCGCTAATCGACTTTTTTGTAGTGCAATCGTTGCGCCAAGATGCAGTTGCAGCCTCCATGTATCGTCGAGAAGGGGGCGCCGAAGTGCGTCAAGTGCATGCAAGCGGTCCAAGGCTGCTACTGGGAGGGGGTCTCGAGACGAGGGGTGCACAAGGAGGATGTGCCAAAACACGGGGGTCGAAGGGCTGAGGAAGCGACAATGGTGGTAGCGACGCGAGCGACGGCTGCAAAGGAGACTTCGTGCCCAAAACCAGGTATGTGTGTCATTCAATGTGTTTTGAGCTCTCTAATCGATTGTTTTAGTCATTCGAATTCATGCAGTGAGGGCGATCGAGCCCATTGAAAATGTCGCAGGACCTTCAACGCCGTCAGGGGATAAGGCGAAGGGAAAGAAGTCAAAGGGAAAGGGGAAGGCGAAGGAGGTTTGAGAGGTGGAGGATAGCGAGGCGATGGACGAAGGGGTAGCAATGCATTGTCGACACATCGCAGCGAGATTGGCGGAGAGGCGGGTTGATTTGGAGATGTTGTTAGATGAGATAGAGGGGTTGGAAGGGTTGCTGGCTGAGTAGGACAGTTTTCTTTTTGTGTTTTTGTGGACTTTGTTTTGTATTCTATCTTTTTAAATAAACTTTGTAAATAATCGAAAGAAAATGATAAGAAAGAGGAAAGAAAAATAAGGGAAAGGCTCAGTAAATCATCATGGCCAAAAAACCCTTTTGAGTTTGCGCGACCACGCTATATGGCGATATCGCGACTTGTAATGTACACTAAATGAGAACGAAGTTATAAGTTCGATGTTCGAAACAAAGGAAAAGAATAGCTAGTCGGGTTCAATATCTGGAAAATTTTTGTCTATGTCAGAGTCAACGTCTGAAGTCTTTCGAAGTCCTTCGAGATGGTTCGAGTTGATGTCTAGGAAGTTCAGGAAAAGAGGGATGGACTTTCTGGCGAGATAGGGGAGGAGTCGGAATGCGGCGATGGGTCAATGAAGTACAGAACCATCTAATTTGCAAAGGATGTAAGCACCACCATAATTTCATTCGATAACAATGAGTGGGCCTAGGTATCATGCACGCATCTTTCAATTGAGTGATTTCTCGATCTGTGTGTTTTGAAGTAGAACGAGGTCACCTTTTGCGAAGTCGTAATCACGAATCATTCGCTGGTGAACTTGTTCGAAGTGCTTTGCAGCTTCGAGCCGTGCTGAAAAGACTTTCGAATGAAGGACTTTGAGGTCTGAGGATCTCTTCTGTAGGGCGATGGCATGTCTGGCAATGAGGTCGGTAGTCGAGAGGATCGAAGCGGGAGGGGGTTGCAAGTAGGTGGCTTTGGAGATATCGAGGGGAATGAGGGGGTGCGATCCTGTAATAACGAAGTAAGGGGAGCAACCCATACATTTACAAACTGTAACTCGTTCTGCCCAAAAGACTGAGTGTGCTCCATTCGACCATTTGCTTTGGTCTCCATCGACAGCTTTGAATAGTGATTGGCAAATGTTGAAGTGGCTTCGTTCGACGAGTCCGTTGGCGCGAGAGTTGTAACCACTAATGCAAACATGGTTAATATGGTAGCGCTTGGAGAGATACTCAATCGCGGTGATGAAAGCGCATCCGTTATCACTAATGATCTCGTAAAGAGAGCCCCATCGACAAATGATGTCTTTGAAGATCCAGTCGCTGAGGGTTGTCGCATTCTTGCATTGAAGCTTTCGCCACTCTGGATATGTCGAGAGTGAACATCGGCCTTGGACGATGTACTTGAATCCGGCTGATGGAGGCATTTGCATAGTGTCGACGTAAACTTTGCTGAATAGAGGAGCTGGCATCACGACTATGGGGGTAATTAGAAGGTTTCGCGTTGATGATGCTCAACCCAGGAAAACCACCAGAACTGCCAATGAGGCAATCGATGATGTTTGCGACGAGTCAGAGGAGGGTTGCGAGACATTCCGAAAGTTCATGGTCAAACCCCTGAGAAGATTACTAGTTAACACTAGTCGTGAAGGTAGTGTTATGCAAGACAAAGGCATTTGTCATGGTCTGATCGAGTATCGATCGATATCGAGGGCGATCTACAAGATCGACAGCAAACGAGTTTTATCGTCGATAGTCGATATGTGAATTATGGGGACCTTTCAATAGGTCGATGGTATACGAAGGGTGCAGCAAACTGCTATGAAGTGTTGGAAGGGTTGCTAGAACTAATGACGAGAGGATCGAGGGAGGATTGAGGATGCGACGATTGCAGAGGTTGTTAAGAACTGATCCGAAAAGGCTCGTCGGAATCCGGTCAGACCCGGCAGGTGTTTGAGAGCGGAAGATTGTCGGGTCGTAGCAGATTATGCGGATGGGTAACGAAAAGGACTTGGCTTCAGCTTGTAAGAAGCTGCGCCCTTCACCTCGTCTGGTGTCCTAATTTCGGGTAGAGGTTTTAGAGATAGGAGCAGGAGAGTGCAGGTAAATGCGGGAAGGAGTACAGAGGGACTTAGGTTAAGTTCAGATGAGACTAGAACTTCAGAGGGGAACTAGAGGTTGAGTCGAATGGAGTTCAGACTCTTAGAGGTCAGGAGTTGGAGTAGAAGGAGGTTTTAGATTGACAGGGTAAAGTCGAGTCTATGTCGATATACGAACTGAGGAATACAAAGCAAAACTAACTAAGCTTAAATACTAGAGTCCAGAACAAGAGCAGAATGGAAACGGAAACTGCGGCAGTGTCTCAACTGCGTAGATAAATTGCCTAGCAGAGGCCGCACAGGAATCCGTAGTCGAATTTGCAAAACTAGACGGCAGCCTTGGAAGGCAGCCGTGGTTGCTGTACACGGCGGCCTGGTGCACAGCAGTGTGGGCAGTGCAAGGGGGCCAGAATGAAGGTGGTAGGAGTTGAGTTAGGAACAGCGGAAAAGATCAGAAGGTTGCGGATTCCGAGTGGGCGAGGAACGGATCATGACAGAGGTTCCTCGTCAATTGAGAAAACCCACAGAGACTTAGATTGTTTTAGAAAGCTGATCGGATGCTTAGAACTGTATACGAGACAATATGTGAAGACGATTTCTTGTTATTTTCAAGTAGATACTACAGAGTTTTATATGTTTTAAAGAAACTTCCTAAAATGGAATGAGAAACATGTGTAGAACATGAGGCAAAAGATATGAGTTAAGGCACAAGGCCATAAAGGTGACTGGAATCCAAACAAGAAAGATATATATATCATATGATGAAAGAGTAACAAAGGGAAAGAACTAAAAGAGACTGTCCTTTGTGTATAAACTGCGCTAAGTCTCGCAATAATGCGTCCAGCGGGTTCTGTGCACGATAGGGACTTGGAATGAAGCTGACCTATGATCAGCAGGTTTGAACACGAGTTGGAATATGTCCTAGTGCATGGTCTTCCACCATTTAGATAATGAAGGTGGCACCCGATGTCGCTCATAGTTTCTCGATATTGATCGATGACGCTCAACGATGGTCGATGATGGTCGATCGCGGTTGTGGCTTGTTCGAAGTTGGTCGGGGATGTTCGGTGGTTGTGTAGGGGAATCTTAGGGACTTTCGGGGTAGTCCTAAGGTTGTGCGATGTGGTCTTTTGATACTATCGATGTCGCTGGTGATGTTTCAATGTGGTCGATATGATATCGCGATCGATAGAGTGTGTCGCGCTGCGTCTGGGACATTGTAGGAGTTAGCTGATGTGATTAGAATGATGCTAAAGTGTTGAATCGGTCCTTGAGCCAAGAAGACAACCTATCAGTGTCTGACAAACCTGGCAGAGATGGCATGTTCGAATATACCAGGCGATGTCAGCCTTCATGTTGGGCCACCAGAATTGCAAAGCGATCAGGGACTTTGTACCAAACACCATCTTGTGTCCGATGTTGTTGTGAGCTGCGCAAATGATTTTGAGGCAGCGTTCGGGGATGGCAACAATTTTGTGAGTGCCGTGGGAGTCTTTTCTCCATAGTTTGCCTGAATCTATAAAGAATTTGGTGCAATATCGGATGAAGGTAGCATATTCTGCGTCTGATAGATCGAGAGGTCATACCAAGTCACCTAACCACTTTCGAACATGAAGTAGTTGTACATCATCCCTTTTTGCATTGTTACTTCACAGGATGGCTTCATAGGTAACTTCATTCTGCTGAGCGATATCGGAGGAGAGGGCGAGTGTTGGTTGTTGTTGGCAGGGGAATGGCCAAGTCGATATCGGGTTTATCTGGTGTACAAAGCCGTGAAGTCGATCTATCCAGTCTCCAAAGTCTTCTTCGTTATCGAGCTGGCTGTCTTCGGCTTGTGGTGGATGTCGCAAGAGTCCGTCGGGACCGTGATGGGTTCCTGTGACATGGATGAGGGTGAAGTGAAAGGTGAGTATCGAAACAATCCAACGGTTTATACTAGCACTAGGTGTGATATCAGGGTTCGATAACATGCCTTTGATGTACCTTGCGTCAACTTTGATGATAAGATTGTGAATGCTGATAATATAAAGTCGAAGGGCGCCGAGGGCTCGATAAAGTCCATAGAGTTTGAGCTTTGGTTGCGAAAATCAAGATTCATGGTCGTTGAGCGTAATGGAACCGAATTGGCTATAATAGCACTTTCAAAGATTGTTGGGGTCGCATTGGGCGAGGAAAAAGCTGATGGCAATGTGTGAAGTGTTGACCGATAGTATGACTGGTGCATTGGACAAATAGTCGATGGTGCAAATGGCTGGCGAGGTGATAAGGGCTTGCTTCAAGTCTTCCTGTGTGGCGATTTGGCTTGGTCCAAACTTGAAAGGAATGTCTTTTCGAGTGAGGTGGATTAGAGCTGTGGCGCAATGAGCGAAGTTTTGAATAAAGATATGACAAACTCTGATTGTTCCTAAGAATGCTTTGACTTCAGTGAGCGATCGACAAGGTCCCCAATTGCTGACTGCTTCGATGCGGGTTGGGTCGACCATATGACCTTCAATGTTGCAACGATGACCTAGAACAATTATTTCGGGAACACAGAGAAAGAGCTTAGGGCCTGAAAACGTCCCTCCGCAATACTTCATGTGCTGAATCACCCTGTTGAGGTTCTTGAAGTGCTCCCAGATGAACCTTCTAATCGCGGGATTCTCTGGAATCGTCTCATAGGCACCACCACGAAGTTGGTATCAAGACTTTGGGCCTTTGATCGGAACATCGTCGATGTAGGGGATCATGATGTATGGGATTTCAGGTCGTAGGATATGCGTGACATCGTCGTGCATGATTGGGACTGAGTTTGTCCAACCCATCAGAAGGGTGACGATGCAAAGTGCGCTGAAGGGTGTCTGGAACGTCGTTAGATCGCAAGAAGATTCAGCAACTTTCCTTTCGTTGAACGCTATGAAGAGGTCAAGCATTCCACTGCACAATTGTCCACCGAAATGCTCTGCTAAGTGCTCAGGGATGGGAACGACGCCTGAGTGCTGGATCGTAACCTTGTTCAAAGGTTTGAGGCTGTGGACGAGTCGGAGTGCTTTGCTGTCTTTCTTCATGATGCCGAACCATTGTGATTGATACGAAGAGTTCAAGTGTTTGTAGACACTGGCTTCGAGCTTCTTCTTGATAATATCGCAGACTTCTTCATAAATGCCAGGGGGAATCGGGATGTTTTGCTTGACCCAAGGGGTGTGAGGGATGACTGGGAATTTGATTGGGGGGAAGAAGTCGGGTCGGAAGCTGCCTTGTTCATTGTCAGTCCACGCAAAGCCAGTTTTGTGGTTTCGAATGAAGTCGTGCATGAGATTTCATTCTTTGGGCCATAGGAAATTACCTGGATGATTTTTATCAACAATGGCCTTGCATTGGAGTGAATATCGAGGGGTGGGAGAGAAAGGTGGGGGACGAGGATTGAGTTTCAGCATATGTTCGAGTGGATCACCAGTGATCTTGTGAATGATGCGAAAGCGATCAGGAAGGTCAGCAACAATGGGTCGAATCTTCTGTGTGACGGGCTTGTACTTCTTCTTTGAAGCAGCGAGTGTTGGATAGAGAGAGTCGAATGTTGAGATATTGGAAGGGGAATAGATAGAAGAAGATTGCATAGGGGTTGCCATCAAGGTCGATAAATATGTCGCATACTGTTCGCTAGCCATTAAATATAAGTTCACAACAATCGAAGAAGAGGAATAGTAGTTCAAAGTGTTCGAGGAGTCAATATCGGGAATGTCCGCAGTGTACTCGATAGTAATAGAAGGATTAGAATGGTTGTAGGAAATAATGAAAGCGCACTGATCGGTCTCTGAAAGTTGATCCTCTAACTCCGAAAATCCTTTCAAACTACTTTTTGACATTGATTCGATCGAGGGATCGTCAGAATGGTACACGATTGCGTCGAGTTCGGATCGAGGATGGTAATCGTCTGCGATTCGTTCCAATAGTTCTTCACTGTACTCTCAGTGAGAATTTGAAAGGGCGTCCGAATAAAATGTCATATGCTGGGCCGCGAATAATATGAATTTGCATGTATAGCGTGATGGTGCCAACTTCACAAGGGACGTTGCACACTAACCTGAGACTTTCATCAATACCACCGTTTGCCGATTGTAGAGGAATGCAGATTGAAGGGTCATAGGTGAGACCGAGTTTGTGACAAACCTCTTCTGACATTGCGATGATCGAGGAACTGGGGTCGATGACACTCTCGACTGGGTTTCTACCATTGACATTTATAATGACTGATCTAATTGCGTGAGATTCCTTTGTGACAATGAAAGGTTCAGGAATGTCACCGGGGTGCAGACTGTTAATATAAGTCTCGTAAGGATCGTTGAGTACGTAGAGGTCGTCGTCGAGGATGTTCATTGCGTTATTGGTTTGCTGAACGTGTCGTGTCATGACCTGTTCTTTTCATTTAGTTCAAACCTCCGGCGCTACCGAGAGTAATTCTTCAGATGTTAGCATGATAATAGGAGTCTTCATTGAACAAGTGAAAATGTCTTCTGCGATCTTGTCCTTGTGAATCGGGGCTTGGATATGGTGCGATGGGCCTTCTTTACCTTTACCTTTACCAGTCGATGCGAAGTTTTGTTCGTGAGGTGGGAGGTATGAGTTCTCTTTAGTGGCGGCGTATGAGTGAACAATAGGTGGGGAGGTTGGACTGGATTTGGTAGCCGATGCTGAGGTCAATATTGGAGGATTGGTTGCCATAGACAAAGTGGAAGGTACCAGAGCGCGTGGAGCAGTTGTTGGCTGGACTGGAGTAGGTGGGACCAGGTTCGAAGGATGGGGTTGTGCTGCGGGCATGGTACGATCAGTTCGAGTGTATGGTCTACCACTTCGTAAGGCGAATAGTTCTTCCTTGAGCTTCGCGATGCGATTGTCCGCTGTGTTAGATACTTCCAATACCTGATATATACCTCTAGGTAGTGGTGTCGATGATATTGAAGATGTGATGTCGTACATGAGGGAAGGAGTGATGGTGACCTGTGGGTTTCATCGAAGCAACTCATCGATGCATTCCTTGATGTAGCGACCGGGGATGTTATGAGGAGTGAATTGACCATTAGGGAGAACTACCTTTCCTTCAGCATTCTTCTTACACTTTCCTTCGTTAATATAGGACTGGCAAACCAAACAGTTGCTAATAAAATGTCCAGTGAGACCACAAAAGATGCAAACCAGAGCTTTGATTTGTTCAGGTTGAAGGCTATTGTTAGCATGAGGTGGGTTAGATGTTTTTGAACCTGCTAGAGCCGTGATGAGAGTAGTTGCAAACTTTTCGAAGATAGCCAAAAGGTCTTCCAATTTGATCTGAGGTGCCGATGTCGAGGTGGTCGCTGCCGATGACGAGGTTGCCGAGTTTGAGCTGAGTAGGGAAGAGGTGTCTGAGGAGTTTGATCCAGCTAAGACAAACTTTGCAGCTTCGTGGATGTGATCGAGTGGGTAGGGGTCATCTGGGTAATGGTCAGGATACTTAAGCTCGAGTCGTCGAGCAATGCGTGACCACAATCCAGGTTGGAATCCTCGAATGAACACTCTGCTCTGCTCTGCTTCCGAGATTCTGTTTTTAGTTGACAGGAATTTCATAATGTTATAAAAGGCTCGGAAATACAATCCAAGATCATTCGCATTGAAGATGCCGATGCGTAGTTGCTCGCTGACTAACTTGTCCATATCGGAGATAGACCACTTGCAATCGTCTTCTGAACCAGGGTAAAGCTTGTGAATTGTGATGTGAAAGTGCTGGAATGAAACGCCAGCGTCATATTCTGGAATCGATTCCCAGAGTTCGGAAGTGTCGATATCGAGGTAGCGACAAACGTGCTTCTTCATATCCTCCGAGTTTGTGACATTGCATGCCGAGAAAAGCAATTCTAGTTTGTTAAAGTATCTGCAAAGTTCTTGCGGCTGGGTAGGGTCGAATTTTGGAGCTGTGGAATGACCACAAGCTGGCATTGTTGCTTGCATAGTCATGAATGCGATGTTTCTAGGAGCAGGAGTTAAAACTTGTGTGAATGATGGTAGAGGAGTCGAAGTGGTTGGAAGGATGAATGAAGATGTGGATGACAAAGACAAAGAAGTAGAAGATGATGTTGAGGGTGATGATATTGGTGAAGGGAATAGCCAACAATGAGTTGATTCTGCTTCGGAAACAGGTATAAGAATATCTCCCGATTGTTTGAGAGATTCGAAGGTGTGACGAGTGTCGATCTGTAGGTTTCTAGCTTGTGTTGGCCTAAGCTGGGAGATTCAAGATGGATTAGGCAATGAAATGATTTAGAAACCCCTCGCAGTGGGCTCCAAATGATATGCTCGACCCAGAAACCCAAACAAAACCTACCAAAATGGCCTTGGATGGTATAACACGAGTTAGAGGAAGGGTGCGAGGTGGTACTAAAAGTCACCGAAGTCAACCTGATGGACGTGTAAGACATCCGAGTGGGTACAAAGGGCTTCGAGAATGTTCAAAGGG
The DNA here is from genome assembly GCA_026075535.2 of Tricholoma matsutake. Taxonomy (NCBI): domain Eukaryota; kingdom Fungi; phylum Basidiomycota; class Agaricomycetes; order Agaricales; family Tricholomataceae; genus Tricholoma; species Tricholoma matsutake. The sequence goes on along the minus strand of AP026543.1, from coordinate 4,170,189 downwards.
GCACGAGATCTCTCGATGTAAGTTCGAGGGAGATCAATAAGGTTCGAGGGGTAGAGGAGACGTTCGAGGTAATTGGGAATGGTGTAGATGGTTTTACGAAGGATGTAGAAAGAATATGTGAATGGGGCAGCAATGATAGTGACAAGGGGCGATAACGATTTATGACGGACGAAGGGTTCGAGGGCTAATACGAAGTTTCGAGGAAGTTCGCGACGATTTGCAGAACTTCAGGCTAGATGAGAGGCTTGGACTCAAGAGCTGAACTCTTAAATCAGACTATAGTGAAGTAAGACAATCTCCTTTTTCTTCCCTCCAAGTGAGTAACTATTACAAGTTTAAATAAGGTCTGAAGAGGTACTACCAAAAAGGGAAGGAGAACATGAGGCCTACATGAGGTGAAGTCTAGGATAAAAGATAAACCTCTATCACTGAATAAAACAATAAAAGATAAGAATTAAATCTCCGGAGTCCTGATATGTGCAAAATGTACTCATCCTATGTCATTACAAACCATCTAAATGTCGGAAATTCGCCTCATTGCGTCCTAAGCTGTCTCGCGCGTGCTCAGTCGGTGGCCGAATAGCTTGGTCAACCTTGCTATGACTCATTGGCATGTAGTAAGAGTGCCTGAGGCCATGATGACGGTGGCTGAGCACATTCAAAGTGTTCCTAAATTGTTCGAGGGAGATCGAGGGGGATCGAGGTAACGCGAGGCCGCTCGAAGCCTGTTCAGGAGCATTTTGCAAGGCTCAAAGGTGTTCGAGGGGTTCCGAGTGCCATGGGAGATTGTTGCGGAACTGCTGTGAGTGGTTACAGACCTTATAGTGCGAGGTGGACCTATCAATGGCCATTTGGGAGCCACTAGAGGCAACGATACATGTTTTTGAACACATAGGATTTGGGGTAACAGGTATGCAGTCCATTTGAGATGCAGGGGGTGGTGCCACAGGCACCACTCGTCGTTTACTGACATTTTCATTCATTGAACAACGTAGGTCATTGCCCTTCAGGTCTGGTACTCGACGCAACTGCATCAAGTTCATCTCCATGTCTAAGTTTTCTGAACACAGCACCTTTTCTTCAACAATGAGCTCTAAGTCTCGGTCTTTCATCATGGCATCCAATCCTTCAATGTCAATGAGCTCTAAGTCTCATTGAGTCGTCTCAGCAACCTCCTCAGCTCTCCAGCCTCGCTCTACAGGCAGGGAATTCAATCAGGGGAGCTCGACGTGGCATTCCTCATTGGGACGCTGTTTTCCAACTGACCAACGACAGATATTGTTGTTGCTCAAGAAATCCTGAGCTCTGTAATGAGCCCAGGGTGGAGCTGATTTGCCAACAGCATGTTTGACGTCATTTCCTCATTCTACAATGAGGTTCTTTTCTCAGTTTTCCTTACAACTTCGAGGTAGCTGGGGGGCCTGCCCAGCAGGTTCACCATATGCTCATTTTTCAATGAGCAATGGGGACTGGCTGGCCATGGCACCAGCTCTGACCTTAACCTGCTCAGTAAAACACTGTGCAAGGTCTCTTACTTCTCAACTAAGTTGCTGAGAGTCATAGCTGCACATTTTTTTGTAACACCTAGCTAGATCAGTCAATATCTGAGCAAAGTTCGCAATGAGGTTTTTGTTTGAACTACATAGGGTACAAGGCTTATTGGCATTGTAAATAGATTTGGTCGAATGACCAACTGATTCAAATTCTATTTTTTCATGGCCTAGCACTGGGCAAGGTCGTGATGTGGCACGAGGTGGGGACACATTGTGTGAGGGTTTGGAGTGCAATACGTTGGGAGAAGGATTATCTGGCGCCCATAGGGTGTCAGATTGCTTCCGTGCATTGCTGGGATGGTGCCAGTGGGGTTTTTCAGGGTCGATGTTGATGGAGTGATAAGGATCGTGATAGCGATCAGAGGATGGCATAGCAAATAGAATATACGACTTTTAATGTCAAAAAAAGTGTAGTGAGTCGGGAGAGAGGCAGCTTAGTTCACGGATCCACAATGACACGACTAATATATATTATGGGGGGTGAACTGTTTAAGCTTACATACTAGTTAGTAATCCACTGGTTTTATAGAAACCAGCAGCATTGTAATCTAATATGTACAAATAGTCTGGCCTGGGGGGCCAGGATCACTACACAATGACACTGAAAGCCAAATTTTTGTGACAACAGATGCCAGTGACTTTTGCTCTGGGGCCATCCTTTCTTTTGGTAAAACCTGGGGGATGGCTCACCCTGTCGCATTCGACTCAATGATCTTTAAGGGTACCAAGTTGAATTACCCAGTTCATGAGAAAGAGATGTTAGCTATTATCTGCACACTGCAGAAATGGTGTTCTGATCTGGTTGGCAGAAGTTTCATGATCTTTACTGACCACAGGACACTGGAGAATTTTGACACTCAACCAGACTTGTCTTGCCATCAGGTGTGATAGATGGAATTCATGTCACAGTTCAGTGCTAAGATTGTATACATCAGAGGGGAAGACAACTCAGTTGCAGATGCGCTCTCCAGATTGCCTATGGTGGAAAGTGCTGACAGTGGAGCTGCTATCAACACCGCTCGACATCCGTATGACTACTGTGCTGACAACGATGATGTCTGGACAATCAATGGTGTGCTGCCCACTGTGAAGGACTCTCCCTTGTTCTGTGCTCATGCCTTGGCTGAAATGGATGTTGCTATGACTTAAGCAGTGACTGCAGTACTGTCCATTACACATGATGGCTTACTTCAGGATGCGATCAAGGCAGGCTATACCGATGATGACTGGTGTAAGAAACTGCGTGTGGCAGCTCCTGGAATGCCTGGAGTTCAAGAGAGAGATGGTTTGCTCTTTATTGGGTGATACCATCATCGAACTCTGTTCGGGAGTCTTTATTCCACTTTGCTCATGCCTCCTTGGGACATTTTGGTTTTGAGAAATCATATGGGTTGTTACAGAATTCATACTATTGGCTGAATATGTGTCAGGAATTGGAATTGGCCTATGTACCAAGTTGTTCAGATTGTCAACGAAACAAGAGCTGGACGACATGTCCAACTGGTCTGCTTCATCCTTTACTGGTACCAGATGGTTGCAGGGACTTGGTAGCAATGGATTTCATTGGTCCCTTACCAGAGGACAATGGATTCAATTGCATCCTCACTATGACAGACCGTCTTGGGGCTGACATACAGATAATCACAACTCAGATGGACATCACTGCCAAGGATCTGGCAGTGGTATTCTTTGACCGCTAGTACTGTGAGAATGGTCTACCACTGGATATCATTTCTGACTGAGACAAACTGTTCCTGTCCAAGTTCTGGAAGGCACTACATGCACTCACAGGAGTGAAGCTGAAGATGTCAATGGCCTACCACCCACAAACTGACAGGTCATCCGAGCGGACAAACAAGACTGTGAATCAAGTGCTCCAGTACCATGTGGCCCGTACTCAGAAGGGCTGGTTGTGAGTGTTACCATGTGTACATTTTGATCTGATGAACACCATAAACAAGTTGATGGGGTTCTCACCATTCCAGCTTTGAATGGGTCATGATGCTCGACTCGTGCCCCCATTGGTGCTTCCTGTCAGACCAGTTGCACAAGAAGAGGAATGCGCACAGGTGTTGATTGCTCAGCTGCAGCTGGACATATTTGAGGCTTAAGATAACTTGCTAAAAGTTAAGGTGTCCCAGGCAGTGTATGCAAATTGGACCCGTGGAGATGAACCTGATCTCAATGTTGGGGATAAGGTTATACTTTCCACAGAAAACAGGCGCAGGCAGTACACGTCTAAAGGACAGAACAGGGTGGCAAAATTTATGCCACACTTTGATGGGCTGTTCACTGTTGTGGAGGTGAACCCAAAGTTGTCTACAGTGACACTGGACCTGCCAGTTACCTCAAACATAGATCCAAAATTCCACACATCAGAAGTATTCCTCCATCATGAGAATGACAAATCATTGTTCCCTTCCCAGGAGCTGGCATGACCTGGTTCTATTGTGACTACTGATGGTGTTCAATGCTTGCACTTTTGAGGGGAGAATCAACCCAAGCCTAAATGGTGTCTTTGGTGACTTGAGTCCATTGTCCTAGCATATAGCTGTAACAATGTTACAACAGCATCTTAGTCATCACGATCACATTATTGTATGACTTTGTATAGTAGTCCTTCAGCTTTTGAATTCATACCTCATTCCTGTTCACTCATTTCAACCTTAGTGTTGGAAGTCCCTGACTTCCTTCTACTTTTTTTTGAACATGAACACAGTAGGGACTGGGTGTAACCACTGTGCCTTGTTTCTGCCCCTTTTTCACTGTTTTGGATGGCACTGGAACTGACCTATCACAATTTTGACACCATCGAATCACCCAGGATCAGCTTCCTATCTATCAAATTTGACCTTACTGAGTACTGAATGGCCCCCTTTCATCAATAGAAGGACTACCAGTGACATCACATATGTCAGTGTGGAGGTGCATCACTGCATCATGATGGTTGAAACATGTACATAAACCTCAGTCATCAAAAAAAAATCTCTCTTACTGCACCCAGTCTGTAAGGGGACTAGGGGGGACTCAGGGGGTGCCCTGTGTGTTTTTCCTATTTTTTACATTCGTCCTATATTTTTCCTCACTTCATTTTCTTCTATTTGGAAGCCTACCTTCAGTAAGCGACACTAAGAGAGAACCTAGACAGAAATAGGACCAGCATATATAGCAGGAAGCAGTAGAACAATATTACAGAGTACTGGAACATGAGTGGAAGTGGAAAAAAAGGAGATAAGCAAAAGGGTTCATGATTGTGTCTACATATGAAGGCCAGTGTGTCAATGTGTCAATAGATGAGTAATCCAGGATTACACCCCTCCCCCTAGGCTGAGTGAAGACCTCTCTAGTCTTAACCAGCAGATATGCATCATTACTGAATTACTGACCAGCTTAGGACATGCCAGTACATGGCAAAAGGAAGTCGCTCAACCAACATGTGACCTAATGACTCAGCACCCAGATAAGGAAAAATATTGCACATACTTGGTTTTTTGCTGTATGCTGATCTCTCTCACTTTGTTGTGCTTAGATTGTGGTGAGAGAAGGTATTTTTATGCATAATGAAGCACATTGATGAGCATAAATCATGATTCCAAAACCAAGATAAGGTCACATGAGGCCCCCCTCCCCACATACCATCTCAGAATCTGCTGGCAAGTACCCCTTGGCTATTTGTATCCTCTTCCCTCATTCAGGGTCATGACACTATAAAGGACACCTCACCCTCAATGGCCAACTTGGTCATGTTCAAACCCTCTATACAGTATTGTATGCTTATTTTTCAAATATACTGAGTATAAGGGCAGCTTCGAGTATTGCAATTGGAGGCTTTCCAACTGTGTTGGATTCGGTTCTGGACTTGGGTGCTTCCCGAGTCGATATGGCTATCCTTACTTAGAGACTTTCTAAGTAGACCATCTGTCAAGTGTCACAGCTAGAGGCTTTCTAGCTGTAGAGGATTCAGGTTGAGTTTAAGACCGTAGATTGAATTAGGTCAAGCTGGAGAATACAGCAAATGTGGCTACAGCTTATATACTGGTCCAAAGTATCTATCATCCAATAATGATCCACAATAAGTCTATGCTCTCTGATAGGTGGATAAGGTCTGCAGCCCATCATGTGAGTAAGCCTTGCTAATGATTGGATGATAAGAAGGGGAAAATCAATAAGCCCCTCGGCCATGTAGTGTTTGAAGGTCCAGTTCATTGAACCAGAAAAAAACCAGAACCAAACTGGACTGAACCACAGTCCAGTCTTTTTGTGGTTGCGGTTGCCCTCATTTTGGTACAAGGTCAGTTGCAGTTTGACATATTGTATATTTATTGTGAACTGACAAAAGTCAGTTCAAACCGGTTGCAACCACAACCAGTCAGTATATACATGGTATTACAACCAGGTATTGACCTACTAAGTATTAATATACTATATACTATATATCATATCTATTTTATATAAAGTAAGAGTGGGTGTTCCCAACAAAAAAGTATGAAAAGCAAGGGTTTATATACCTTGGGTGGCACACTGACCATCTGGTCATGTTTGTGCACCCAAATGGAAAAGTGGTGCCACTTGCAGACACCATTCCCATGACCAACAACATCAACAACAACAACAACACAGCAACACCACCGCACCTGTGACCCACTGCTCATAGGGCGAGTTGGGGTTGCTGAGGACAACGACAACTCAAATGACTGAATGTGAAGTGAGCCAAAATGACGAATAGTGTCATTTCAGCTCAGGTATGTTTTGTTTTACTATTTATTCAACTATCTTTTTCTTTTTCTTTTTTAAGGTTCTTTCTTTTCCTGATGATGATGTCCAACTGCAACAACAACACAGCAACACCACCGTGCCTGTGAGCCACTGCTCATAGAGTATAGTGAGTCGGGGGTAGTTTAAGTTAGATCACACTGGGCAATGACACAAATAACATATGAATTGGGTTGAGTGAGTGATCTGGTGTAAACTAAGGTACAAATTAGGAAATAGCTGGTTTTATAGAAACCAGCTGCCTCAGAATATAATAGATACAAACTTGATCCCCCTGGGGTTGGTGGGGATCACTATACTCTCCCCCTTTAGCTTCACGCATGGGTGAAGATAAGAAGAAAGGGGAAAAAAATACCTTGTGGTTGCAAGGTAATAATCCCCCCGGGTTCGGTGGGGATCACTACATTCTCCCCTTTATGAAGGGGGCATCGTCAGGGTGCAACGACAAATATTTTTGTTTATCAAAAACAAGACAACCTTAAATATTTGGGTTGTCAGGATGTGGGTATCGTTGTGGATCGATGAGTGGAACGATTTTGTTTATAACAAAATGAGACAACCTGAACAGGGTTGTCGGGTATGTGGGTATCATTGGGGTTCAACAAGGACAACCATTTTTGTTTATTGGAAAACAAGACGACCTTGCAAAGGGTTCATTGGTGGTTAGCTATTGTTGAGGTTCAACGATGAGATGTGGGTGTCTCTGGAGAGTTTCCCAGAGAGATATAAGTCAATATGATTCATCTGAATCATAAAGTTCATAACAGCAATCCTCATCAGAGTAATTCTCTGATTCTGAGTCCAAGATATCATCATTCTCCTCACAAGAATGATCATCCTCACTCTGATCACTATCCTCTTGGATGTGATTCTCCTCATCAGAGTAATTCTCTGATTCTGAGTCTGATATATCATCATTCTCTTCACAAGAATGATCCTCACTGGTACTCAGATCACTATCCTCCTGGATGTGATTGTCATCTGACTCTCTGTCAGATTCTTCATAGGGCTGCCAGTGCTCCTCTGTTGAGGAGCAGTTCTTGGGATCGGGGCATTTCCAAGTCTGAACTTTATAAGTCCAGAAATCTTCATCAACGAGGCATGCTTCATTGTTGGAGGAACCATCCAGCCATTCTCAGGCTGGATAATGCATGTATTGCCTAATACATGCCATCTGTATTGAATCCACAGTCGGAATCTTCCCAACTGTGGCTGGAATTGGACCTGTCATGACCAAGAGGTGTTGGAACTTTACTAGGTAAGTACACCCTATTACCCCAGTCCAGAGGCCCTGCTAACAAAGTTTGTGACTTTGATTTAGTTACAATGTCTGAACACGGACGTTTCTTGTGTACTGCATTGCTAAGGCACAGTCTCGACACCTCAAGATCGTGGTGATGTGGCCCTGCCTGAGGTTGCAGCTGTGTATTGGATGCGGCTGTTTGGGGGCCATCGGAGGGGTTGCCACATGCATTTGAGTGCGTGGTGTCTTGAAGAACAGGTAAGCAGTTCATGTGAACTACAGGGAATAATACTGACGAAGATTTTGACTTCTTGTCAGCTCTAACATTCATTTTCAAATGTACTCAGATAACCGCACTGTCTTGGCACGGTTTCAACCCATCGGATGGACAGGGACACTGCAATTCAGTGGGCCACAATGGTGTAGAGGGTACGGCCATTTGGGGGCTGTGTGGAGGATCAATACACATTTTTGAACGCACTGGATGTTTGGACACAGGTGAGTAAACTACCTGTGTTGCTGAGAACAGTGCCGAACGCACTGTCCGTCAGTTACTAACATCTTTGTTTACAGAACAAACTTTTTCATTGTTCTGACCAGGTTCGCCACCTTCAAGATGACGACAATGCGGTTCCTTGGGGAATCGCAGGTTCATTGATGATACGGCCACCAGGGGTCCATAACATGTGTCATTACGCACTTTTGAGTGAGTAGGGGTTGGGGAACAAGGGAAGTAGTTCATTTGAACTACTTCAGCTGTTATTGATGAAGGGTTCCCTTTCTCGTTAGTTTTAATGTTTGTGTTCGAATGTTCTCGAATAACCACGCTGTCGTGACATGGGTACAATGTCTGGGACCAATGGGAATGGGAGGGAGTTGAGGGTGCAGCTGCTTGGGGGCTGCTAGGTGATTCATAATGCATCCTCGAATGTGTCGGTTGTTGGAAGCAAGGTAAGTAGTTCACTTGAACTACTTGGGCTGTTGCTGATGAAGTTTTTGACTTCCTTTCAGTGTTAATGTTCATGGTTGAACATTTTCAGGTAATCGCACCACCTTGGTGCGGTTCCAACGCATTGGATTGAGGGGAACGCAGCTGTTCGATGGGCTGCAATGGTGTTGATGGTGCAGCCGCTTGGGGGCCGCAGGGTGGAAAGTTGAGTGCTGTTGAGCACTCTAGTGATTGGGAAACAGGTGAGCGAAGCACCTGTGTTGCTGAGGACAGTGCTGAGAGCACTGTCCATTGTTTTCTGACCCTTTTCTCTTGTGAACAATGACTTTTGTTGTTCCTTAGGGTTTGAGAATCTGAACTCAATGCCACTGTGTCGAGTACACTCTGTTGCTTAAGTATGAATGTCCAATGATGTTTGTTTTCACTGTGGACACCACCCGTCCTGCCTCGACCCAAGGCCGAGGCATTTGCCAGCCCAACACACACATCTTCGCGATGGGCATTTCTCCATGGACTGACTTGATGATGATGAACTGCATTATCATCATGCTCATCCAGGGTCCCATGGAGCATCTTCTCTCTGGGGGATTGAGAGTTGAATGGAACGTTACACATTTGTGAATGTGTTTGGGCTCAAGCTACAGGTAAATCTTTTACCTGCACCATTGAGGACAGTGCCAGAGCCACTGTCCATCGTTTACTAACGTGTTCTTTTACAGAACAATGTTTTTCATCATTCATCAAACCCTCGCCCCTCTCAGGATGATGGCATCTTGACTCCTCGCAGAAACAGGGAGGGATTGGGAAGATAGCTGCTTTGGGGCTATAGGAGTACTCATAACGCACTTTTGATTGCATAAGGTCTTGGTTAACTGGTGCACAGTTTGTGTGAACTGCAGGGAGTGGCGCCATGTGTGTCACTCTTCGTTCACTAACATCTCTTTCTTTGGAACGACAGGTATTGTTGCCCTTCAGGTCTGTCAGTTTGGGACTCGACGCGGTTGCGTTGAGTTGATCACTGCATCTCAGTTTTCTGAATGCAGTTTCCTTTCCATCAAAGTCAACGAGCTCTAAGCCTTGTTGATTTGTCAAGACAGCCTCCTTTCCCCTTCCTCCTCGTCGGTGGGACAAGGCATCCAATCTGGGGACCTTGACGCAGGGTCTGACACTCAGTCCCTGCAAACTGTTCGACAAACGACATCTATTGTTGTTCTTCAATGCATACTGGGACTCAACTTGAGCCCAGTTCCTGTCCAGTGGCTTTCGTTGACTCTCACTGTCAACAGTGCCATTGTCGTCTTGTCTAGCAATGAGATTTTTCCATTCAGGTGCCACTGGGTGTTGCCCTGATCTCAGACTGTGGGCTCCCTCAATCACCTTGGCTCTGCGTTGGTCATCCCTCTGGTCTAGGACTCAACGATCCTCTTGTAGGATCGTCTCTCTGTCTCTTTGGCTTGTCCATGCCAGGACCCAACTCTGTCCTGACATCTGACAAGCTTCAGACTTAGTTGTTGCTGGGGTCCATGCCCAGCAGGGTCACTGTATGCTCGTCTTTTGACGAGCAGTGGGGAACTGCTGGCTACTGCACCAGTTCGGGGTTCAAACTGTTTAGTAAAGCAGTTTGCAAGGGTTCTCACTTCTCAATGAAGTTGTTGAGGATCACAAATGATCGCGCTTCTGCAGCGATCAACTAACTCACTCATTGCCTGGGCGAAATGCTTGGCAGCGAGCTCTTCAATGGATATACAGGTTCGATCCTCATTGGCACCAAAAAAAATTTGCATTTTTTCACAGTCTTGTGCCATGCAAGGCTGTGATGTGGCATGATGCTTTGATGCATTGTGCTGCTGTTTCAGGTTGATATGGCCCAAAAAAGGGTTGTCTGGTGCCCACAAGGCATCAGCACACTTTGGGAAGTCTCTGGGATGGTGCCAGAGGGGGAAATCAGGGTCGATGTTGATGGGGTGATAATGAACATGAGAATGTTCACCATGAGGCATGTTGTTTTGAGTTGTATATGACTTTTTATGTCAAAAAAAGTATAGTGAGTTGGGGGTAGTTTAAGTTAGATCACACTGGGCAATGACACAAATAACATATGAATTGGGTTGAGTGAGTGATCTGGTGTAAACTAAGGTACAAATTAGGAAATAGCTGGTTTTATAGAAACCAGCTGCCTCAGAATATAATAGATACAAACTTTGATCCCCCCGGGGTTGGTGGGGATCACTACATAGGGCAAGTTGGAGTTGCTGAGGACAACAACAACTCAAACGACTGAATGTAAAGTGAGCCAAAATGACGAATAGTGTCATTTCAGCTCAGGTATGTTTTGTTTTACTATTTATTCAACTAACTTTTTCTTTTTCTTTTTCAAGGTTCTTTCTTTTCCTGACAACAACATCCAACCGCTGACCTCTACCCCAACACAGCACCACCACCCAGCCTGTGAGCCACTGCTTGCAGGGGGAGATGGGGGTGCTGACAGGAGAACAACAACCAGAAGAACGATGATGGGACAAGTCAGAAGATGACAACAATAGGATGATGATGATGACAATAGGATGATGATGATGACAATAGGATGATGATGATGACAATAGGATGACAATGACAATGATAGGATAACAATGACAATGATAGGATGACAATGACAATGATAGGATGAAGGGACAACAACAACAAAGGGACAACAACAACAACAATGGGACAACAATGAAAATTGGACAACAACAATGGCTGCTCACAGCCCCCTCCTTGCACATCCTGCGAGGTAGGGGGTATGTTTTCTCTCTTTTTATTTATTGTACTATCTATGTGCTCGCTCACAGGCCCCTGCCTGTGAGGGGCATTATCTTAGTTTTAGAATATATTATGTATATAATGTAGGTTTAGACTGACTCAAGTCAGTTGATGACCGGTTGTGGCCCAAACTGGCTGCAACTGGTTGTCAGACTGGACTGGACCACAAAGAACTGGTTTCTTGCGGTCCGGTCCAGTTTTATTTAGTTTTGCAATCTGAATGAACCGGTTGCAGTTCCAGTTCGCTCCAGAAATGGAAAAAAAATGGAATGAACCGGACCTTCAAACACTATGGCCATGCTTCCTGAGCATGTCAAAACAATAGGGCTGTGTGATCTGGGTCCAGTTCCTCAGTGACAATGACCCAAAAATTGTAACATCTGCCATCTGGCAAAACACAGAGTTTCTGGTTAGCAAGAGACAATGTAGATGGAAATTTTATACAATGATTACATAATTAAATAATTACTATATATGGTAAGGAAGGGCTTATCTGGAAATCAAGCTGGTTATTATATGGCATAACCAATGTCTTGGGCACAAACGAATTAACTAGAGACAGTGTCATGGGATAGAAGATGTGTCACTGCTATAGACTTTTTGATCATAAACATCAGAAGCAGCCGAAAGAGCAATCGCGAATCAGATGCGGCATATCTGACCTCAGGTTAGCGATCAATGGGCTGAACAAGTCAATAAAGTTGCTACAAGAGTCTAACTCACGATACCACTTGTACTGCATACGTATACTTCGTATCATTCCGACCGTGCAACTCATTCCAAGAAAAATCAGATCATAATCATATCGATGATTAATGCAGCCCACTGGATTGATCGATACAAATAATCTGTGGCGTTAACAGTCTAAAGGGAGAGTTGAATTCATGACAGTACAGAATTCCTATAAGCTATAGTATACTTCCCAACTTGTTGGCAACAGTGCGTTCGGCAGCAGAATCTAGAGCGGCAAATTCCGTAAGCAAGCATAAACAACGCGTCGACGCGTCGGTGGCGCGCCTTGTATTGACCATACGGCTGAAGTGGAGGATCTAACAACCTTCACATCGCGCAAGTCGAGAAATATGCATCAGTGAAGTGATCCCTTGGCTGGTGCCGACAGCGAGGCAAGTAAATCAACTTATTGTTGCGCGTGTCAAAAGCGTGGAGTCGGGGCCTGCGAGTTGAAAGTATGAGAGCACTATATCTGGCCACTACTCACCCTGACCTCATTTCTTCTGCACTCTTGACCTATAATTGGGATGACGGCCATGCGGATTTCGACAAGACTAATGGGTATAAAAGGGTCCAATTGCGGCAAAATGATAATGCGCCAGAAGCGACAGTCATTACGACATCTGGAGATGAGCAATTACAAGCTATGAGCGCATTCGACGTCATTAGTTGTACGTTGAGGCTAAGATGATATCCACATAACAACGAGGGCAAAAAGACCAGAGGTTGGGCCTGCAACCCCATACGGCGCGGCAGGGTTGAATAGATGAAGGATTTCCGCATTTTGCGGGATCCATCAGTGTCAAAGACTATTTCAGAGTACGATGATTAGCCATGGAAATGCGGGACATGAAATCAGCAATAGTGGCTGATATATGGATTGATAAACTCGCTTCTCTTTCAACACCTATTCAACACCTATTCAACACCTACTACACACACATCCGACTCCAGGAGACCCTAGGAAACCTGACTGGACTGAGGTTGAGCATGGTTGATCGGTATCTTGCTTCGGTGGACGGTAACAGACCTAAGGTGAGCGCTCTATGTTGATAGAGATATGATGAAAAAGATATATTACATACATATGGAGTCACAAATGTTACGAAGTGGGCTGCTCGGAGGCTACGGGTAGAATGTGGCTTCATCGGGTGGGCACCATCAATGTCACACTTTTACTGGCTTGTTTTCGACCACATCCTTCCTGCCGACTTTTTTTCACTCTTCTCCCTCTCACAGGCTGTGCAACGACTTTGACCTTTGGAAACCGGGCCATCTAATCGAATTGGAATGACCTGACTCACTATAGTCTACATGGAAGCATATTGGACAAAGGACTAGAGCTCGCTCCATATGCATGGTAAGTTCTCCTTTCGTACTGCGGTCGGTGGCACGTGATATTTAAGGTTCAGGTTTAGTCTTTGTTTGGTGGCCTGTGCGTGGGGAAATAGTATTTGGGTTGATTTGATTTAGATGTGACAAGGAGTCCAAACTCGGGACCATCCGACTTTCTTTCACATACTCTCTCGATCGCACACATCTTCGAGCTCATCGTCGTGTACGACATCAACGACCCTCTTACCCCTAACCTCATCGTTCCATACGTCCTACACGTCATAAACTTCATTCTCTGCCCTTGCATACGCACTCATATTCTTCCTCGTCACAGCTTCCGTAACTGCGCTCCTCAACTTCATCCCACGCGCTTCCTTCGCCAGCCACGCTCGTCTTCGGGGCCATCCACTCTCCCACTGCGTGTGCTCGCTCCTTTATCCATCGTTTGTTGATGTGTTAGATCCCGAATAACTATTCTAACTTAAACTTTCTCGATCTTGCCCACACTGGCTGCCTCTACCATCTCCCAACTCTCCTCCCATCGCACCGACGAGGAATTCATTAACAAGTCGCTTCTAGACTCCCTTGACGCTCAAGCAGACGCTGAACCCATATCATCTTCTGACTCGGAACACGCAGCCCCTGCATCTTACGGTTCGGCTTCAAACTCTTCCGGAGGTGGTTCTCCGTCCGTACCATATCATATCTCAATGCAGTCGTTGGTACGCTCCGATTCACCAGGAGTGGACAGTCACAATCTACATATGCCTTCCCAGGACCCCATATATCACCACCAAAACGGCATGTACTCTGATAACACCATGAATGTTCTGCCGGAATATGGTAGTGATTCAGACTCTCGAAAATTGCAACAACAGCATCAACATAAGCTCGAAAGTTTCCCTGGTGGCTATCGGGGAACTTTTGGCACGTTTCCCAATCCCACTCGCTCCAGACCTCAGATTGCTCGATCTGATGTTCAGTCCTCCACTTCATACCGTGACGCTGCTTCGTTCTACCCAACTACAGCGGCAGACGTTTTCTCAAGTCACCTAACTTCACCCGTCCAATCGCATACACAAGCTTTTGATTCTCGTGCAAGCTATGACTTCGGAGGTGGACAAGGCAGTATAAATGGCAAGCCATTTAATGATCTTTACAACCCATCAGCAAGGATCATGCAGGCTCAGACTAATAGCAGCAAGCATCAGCATCAGCAGCCAGCTCAGCATGGATCTTACCCAGCCCCATATACAGGTGGTTTGCACCTCTCTTCCCAAACACCCTATGGTCCCCATGTCCCTGCTGGGCCCCCATCCGCAGGTACAAACACTGTGGTTGGTCCAATTGCGCCTCCGGGTTTGGTGCCCGCATCCAATCCTGCTGGGACAAATGCGAACTCCGAGGAGATATCGACCATATTTGTAGTCGGGTTTCCGGAAGACATGCAGGTAGGTGATTCTTCTGCGTTTCACGCATATACTTACATGATATCGAAAGGAACGAGAATTCCAAAATATGTTCACGTTTTCACCAGGCTTCGAGGCTGCCACGCTAAAGATTCCAAATAAAGAGTATACTGCCTACAGTGGCGTCATCGGTAATACTGGGTTGAGAAGCACGATTAACAACACATTTGGAAGTTACGGAGGTCCGAACGACCCGTACAATCTTGTTACCGTCAATCAGGGTGGAGTGGTGGTCGATGCCGGACGAGACGGAACGATGACATCATGGCCTGCAACTGTGCCCGGTGACGATGTAGGCGGGTCGCATTTCCTGGGCGGTAGTCTTGGAGGAACCGGAGCTGCAATGAATATGCCTAGGAAACAAATAATCGGATTTGCGAAATTTAGAACCCGAGAAGAGGCTCTATGCGCGAGAGACGTTTTGCAAGGCCGGAGAGTTGATATTGACAAGGGTGCTGTACTGAAAGCGGAGATGGCGAAGAAAAATCTCCACACGAAGAGAGGGGTGGGACCAGTTCCTGGCGGTGCAACTGGTGCGGGAACTTCAGGACCTAGTGGCGGCGGCGGTGCCGGGGGTGCGGCAAATCAAGGAGGAATGCAACAGGTCTCTGGCATGAATGGCGTCGGACTTGGTATGGGAGGTCCCGACCCATACAGCATTCCTTCTGGAAATAACGAATCTGCAGGCTCACGAGAAAGAGAACTGGGAACTTTAGGAGCCATGGGGCTGGGGTCCGGACGTTTGAACCAGTGGCGAGATCAGATACAACAGCCACAGGACCATATCCCAGTGTCTAGTTCGAGCGGCCTCCTCAATGGTAGAATGACTCCTGGCCGTGAGCAAGAGGATGATCGAAGGGCCGGCGTTATGAGCGGCATGGGGCTTGTCGGGCTCGGCTCTGGAACTCGTGGACCAAGAGAGCGCTTAGAGGATGACGACAGGGAACGCCGGAGAAAAGAGAAGGAGATGATGAGGCTTCGGGCGGGTAATTCAACCGCCTTCGACGCGTTCCATTCCGTGCCCATTGGTTCTACAGCAAGGCATATGTCGAATTCCGCTGGCGGGGGATTGTTGTCACCTGTTGAAAATGTATTTGGGAATGGGATAAGTCCCATGATCGGGAATGGATACGGGAGCTCGCAACCTCAGGTGTCTGCTGTTCAACACCATTACGAAGAAGTGGGACCCTGGGATAATGTGAGGAGTCATCGTCCGCGATCTTCCTCTCGGCGCTCTGACTCTCCTTCGAACCTAAATGCCGCCTCTTCGTACCTTGATCAGGGCTCCCAACACTTCGCATCATCGCAACATCTCCAGCACCTTGACCAAATGCATCAAGAGCAACAGCGCCATGATCATCGTCCTATCGGACATCCTCCACATTCTGAGTCAAGTTCCTCGAGCGTTGCTGATGACTCGCAACGCGGCGGTGGCGAAAGTGATGGCAGCGGAGTAGATGGGGACATGTCTCTAGCACTGGGCGGGCTAGAAGTCAGTACCGATGGCGGAAAGACCTCGCCTCAGTTGCCTTCGCCTGCTTCTGGTGCAAGCTCGAGAAATGGCGTTGACCAAAATCCTCCCGTATGCGTTTGTTGTGATATTCTAATGAGTTTAGTGCTGATTCAAGAACAGATAAACACGCTATATGTAGGGAACTTGCCAACTTCTCCCCCTCCGACCGGCTTTCCCCAGGATTATCTGGAGGAGAGCTTACGGGAGCTGTTCTCTTCGCAGACTGGATTCCGTCGCCTGTGCTTTAGGCAGAAAAGCAATGGTCCTATGTGCTTCGTAGAGGTATGCTGTCATTTGTTTGATGGTTTGTGATATACTCTGAAACTTTGTTTGCTCTAGTTCGATGATGTGCAATTTGCCACTCGGGCGCTGAATGATTTGTATGGTAATACCCTAAAAGGCCTTGTGAAGGGTGGTATTCGCTTGTCTTATAGCAAGAATCCCCTCGGAGTTCGCACGCCCACCAGTGCCTCGAGTAATAGTTCTCTGCAGCAGCAATTGATGAACAATAACACCAATACCGCTAATGGCAACGCTTCCTATCCATCGACGTCGGCGCTGGAATTTCATCCGAGGCTGACTGAGGACCAACAGTCACGTACGGTTAATATTCTGCGCCGGGAGACATCCGTCACATCTCCTACTCTGGCACCCATGGCCCCATTCGGTAATAACTTCCTCGCGTCACCCCCTCCCCGCTTCTTTTCTTCTTCACCGTCTGCGACCACTTCCTTCGGTCCGTCTTCGGGATCGACGCAGTTGACAGGTACATCGAATGCATTCATGCCACGTAGCAGTGGTGCCATGAACATGAACATGTTCGGGTATAGTTTGCCCACCAGCGCCAACAGCAACCTGCCGTCGTCGACGTTCTCCCCTTTCGGATCTTCCAGCACTCCCCCTCCGCATGCAATGATACCCGAGATATCAGATGATCAGCCTCATTCTCAGCATTTCGTCCATCGAGCTTTGTCACCGCCCACCAATAACCTAGAGGCCGCCAGGGCCAGCTAAACCAAGCAACCTTTTCTCCTTCGTCTCATTCATCTTATTTTATTTGTCTCGTCCAGCCGTTCGCACATCCACACGCATATATATTCATTCTGTCATTCAGCACCCGCATTTTGCAATATCTATGTACTACCGACGATTTTCGCCTCGCCCTCCCTCCCATACTCATCGCATTCAGTACTATATTCATATCCATTTTGGCCTCTGCTCTTTGTCTTCCCTTGGCTTGAGGACTTGATTGCCTGCCTACCTGTCTGTATGTTTGTCTGTCTGTCGCAATATCTACACCCAGCTCCAATATCAACTTATATATAACCCTGTTGGCCTCACCCATCATGCTCACTCCATACGCATCAGACCTCACTATTACTCTCATTCACTGTACTCATCCTGTTTTCTTCGCCTGTTCTCGATGCCTTGGTATCTATTATGATTCTGTTGTTATTTTTTACTTACTACATGATCCTATGTCGTTAGTTGGCTTGTGAGGGTCGCTGGGTTCTCTCTCCCAACTATTTCCTTTCGTGCATGACATCGATACCTTCTATGTTTACCAGATATCATTCAGTAATAATAACAGGATTTTTTATGACTTTATTATTGAGCGATGCACATTGCTTTCTCATTAGCTTTTACATAACTTAGGAATGAATGAACGTAACGGGTCGGATGAGATTGGCAGGAACTAAACGACAACAGTACGAACTCTATCCATACAGACGTCAATGGCAATGAAGCACGTAAGAAAACATAATTTAGTGTAACATAACATATTAAACAAATCTACACTATCCAGTGTCCCCATTCTTCGCACTCTGTTTTGAAGATGTGGGCGTCGACGAAGAGGAAGCCAGGCCCAAACTCCCTATCCCAAATTTGACTTTAATTTTCTTGGGTGGATCGTCCCCATTTTTTGTTCGCCCGACGCTGCTAAATCCAGCTTTCTCTTTCTGCGTTCCAACCTCTGGCCGTTTGGCCTTCGTGAGACGCTCCATCAGCTCATCGTCATCGTCACTACCCCGCCGCCGTTTCTCGCCTGATCGTATCGGGCCTATCGAAGACAACGAGACCATCATGCCTGGTGCCGGGGACTGCGGCCTCGAGGTTGGTGCCGGTGATTGTGATCTTGTCTTCGGCCTCACGAGCGATTCTAGCAAGTTGTCCTCGTCATCTTCATCTTTCGTTCTCCTCGGCGGAGGTCCAGTAGACGAATGTTGGGGTACCTGTCGATGTGAAGGTTTAGGACTTGCAGGAGTTCTCTCGAGTTGGGAGGATTTTGGTGTCTGAGAGGGCCCAGGCTTCATGGTTGACGTGGCATCGTCTTCTTCGTCCTCGCCATAATCAACCAAGGACCCGAGCATTGGTGTCCGCAATGGGGGTCGGTAGCCTTTGGTACTGCTTCCTATCGCCGCCCGACGCTTCCGTTTCAACGCATTGTTAAGTGTAGGTGACAATTCTCCAGTTCCCCGTGGCCACTGGTTGACAAGAACAAACTCTTCGTCGTCGTCTGCATTGAAATAGTCCTCCTCCTCTGCATCAAGGACACGTCCTTCTGGCCATCCACGAGTTTCGACAGGTCTGAGCACAATCCTCGTCAGTCAACTTAAAAAAACAGCTCGGCGAGCCGGAAACATACTTTTCAGGTTTGCTTTCCTCTGGCAATGGTTCGTTATTCATTTCCCATCGTCGAATAAGTAGCTCAAAACGTTGACCACCCAGTGGACTTTTGGTTAATGTCTGTATCTCGACCTCATGCTTTGTCATGCAAAACTTGATTATGTCCTTCATGTTTTCCTAAAGTTGTATAAAGCAAAATTAATTGGGACAAAACCTCCACAGTATAAATGCTCACCCTGCGCATGTTCTCAAAGTACTCTTGACATGAACAGCTCAAAAGGTTATCTCGCCGCGACTCCTGAATAGTCAGATCGAGGATAGGTTTCAATATGTCATGTTTCATCATCTGAGCATGCGTATTGGCATTGTTTTGCTTGAGGAGTAGTCGGAATATGCGAAAAGCGGCTGCGGAACAAATGGTTATTGGAGGAACGACCGAATTCAATTGAGTTATTCATACCATGCCGTAGGTGCTTATCCTTGGCTTTGAGTAGGCTGGCTACACGAACAATGATGTTACTTGACATCAAATAGAAATGACTCCGGAAATTGTGCTGCGAGATGAAGTTATAGAAGAGATCGCATAAGTAGACATAACGATTTGTCTCTTCTCGCGTCAAAGGTAGTGTTAGCTCTTTAGGTATGGTGTAAGTAAAAATGTGACAATATCAACGAACATTTTACCTTGGATCTTTCTCCATTCCGGCAAGTCGTAAAATGGCTTGAACAGGATCTTAAGGCAATCTTTGTAGAAGTAGTCCATGTACCGCTCCGTCCCGGGATCATCTTTCCGAGCTGGAGCTTTGGAGATGCCCAAGGCCTGAGAAACTCATGAGTGAAGAGCCGCAAAACTGGTATAATATAGGCTTCATTCACCTGTGAAGCTTCAGTAGTATTGCTAGTAGCAGGAGGGGGAGCAGCGGACTCTAGAGTTGGAATATCCATCCACACTTTGAGCGCCTCCCCGACCTGACTCTGCACAGCCAAATCTCGGCTCTGCGCCATGATGCGGCACGTCATCTCCAATATAGTTTCAGCCTTATCGGCCCCCTTCTTCCCTGCCTCTCGCTCCTTCTCAATTGCTAGAACCTGCTTCAGGACGTGCCCTCTCACTCCGTTGAGGTCGTGATCCAGGAGCGCGACAAGAATCTCGCCGGCAGCGTTGATCATTGGCTTATTCCTTGTATCGTTCTCGGGAAGGCTCAATGCCCATTGTACACCAAATAACACGCCGCGATCCACAAGAGCGCGGAAGAGTGCCATCCGTGCAGGAAGCTGCACATTCTTCCCCATGATGCAGAGTTGCTGAATGAGGACGATGACTTCCTTACGTAGCACAATATCCTCGTCGGAGAGCCCTTCCGGGGGTGCGAACGCATACGATCCTGTTCGTTTCTCGGTTGAGGCGCGGCCATTGACAGAAGTTGTCCCATTGGTGAGCTTAGGTGATGGGGGCAGCTTTAGATCCACATCCATCTCCGTCGCGTCGCTCTTCTCACTGTCCGTTCCGTCCCCGTTCAAACTAATGATTACAGGTGACTGCTGATCTGGTGGTTGAGAGATTTTCTTGTTTGGGGGACCACTCGGACCACCCCCAACACTCAGCATCTCCTCGTCAACAAAAAGCCTCACGATATCTCGCAGAAACGCATGGTCCTGCTGCACGTGAGTGATGATATCTATTTGGTTAAAGATTATGCACGAGTTGAGTACGTTGAAGGTAGAGTCGTCCAGGGCCCTGGCCAGAACGACGTCTTTGAGGAATTGGAGTCGGTAAGTATGATGGATTTTCCGTTGAATGGCTGCATCGCGGATAGGGATGGGTTGGTGGAAGCGGGATGTTTGGTGGAGAAATTCACGGTAGTTAGCTTTGTGGCCGGGGAAGTCAGGGTCATCTGCAAGTAGGGCAGAAAATGCAAGTAAGGAATTGTGAAATAGAAAGTGGATGAGACGAACATTCAAGCATTCCGACTACGCCAAAAAATATGTCGTCTTCGAGAATATGTTCATACATCGTATGGTCGTTCAACATTACTGCATATATGCGTCGGGATCAGTGTGCTGGGCGGAAGGCTGCAGCCTACAGCACGCACGTATTGTCTGCATAATACTACACAGCGCATGTAAGTTCTCCAAGCTCTCCAGATCTTCGGCGGTGTTCATGACCTCAATCAATGATTTGAGGTAATCCTAGTAAGAATTGAAACAAGCATGTTCATATCAGCTATTTGCCTATTCATTACAATTCACATTCTAAAAATGATATACAAAAGCCGAACACCACCAGGCCACGGTCAAAGAACGTAGTCGAAAGACAAAACTCACCTCTTGCTGGATATATTCGCATATTCGTTCCTTTACTGTCTGAGTGCGTGCAAGAGACTTGATTGCTCTTTCTATCTCTCCAATGATCCCTAGTCGAGGTTGGGGCAAATGTCCGGTACGTATTATGGTTGCGGTGGTCACTGACGTGGGTTCTGGCCCGATTTGCGGTGAAGATGAAACGCCTTGATCTTCTACTTAGCAATAGCATCAGTCCTTTCTATAGTCTTGAAAACAAGATGTGACAGAGGACACACCTGCGGCATTCATATGTTGCTGGACTTCACAAATAAAATTCCATACCTCTGAACAGCCCTCCGGGTCCTGAAAACTAAGCGCATAGTCGACGCCATCGGGCTCAGTCCAAACAATGAGCGTATCTGTATCGAAGGGGCTTCATTAGTACAGGGTCAAGTGAAGTCAGAAAGAAGTCACACCTTGCTGTCTTTGATAAACGTCGTTCGAGCGAATAGCAGTGGATAAGATTATGTCGTTATAATTTCGCTCTGAGCGGGCTATTAGAAGAGCAGCGCCTGTCTCCTCCTGGAATTGGCCGAAGCAAAAAGCGGTGCCTTGGTCCACCCATCTCGCGCCTATCAGTTCATACACCTATATACGTAGATAAGCATGGTTTATAGATTGAGGACCACAAAAACGATGGAAGAAGGACGTATGCTATATCCAACCATTTCCAGCCCACGAGGCAGACGTAAGTGGATGTGAACGCACTCACCTTGACGCGTTTCATCTCGTGGTCGCCATCGGGGGCCCAGTCCTGGCCATCATCCACAACAACATCTGGTGTATGCTCCAACAACTCTATCTGAACATTCACCGACTCCAACGTTGTATCCTCCGCCTTGACCGACTCCGTACACGGTTGCTGCTCTCCATGTTCGGACGTGGATTCGGACTCCCGACCTTTGTCTTGTGCCATCCGTTGGCTACCTTCCGTTCCTCCGACCGAATGCCCAATCGTTCCGTTTGGTTCCGGTGGAGTGTTTGCTTCAGCTATTGCATCCTTCGGGGTTGAACTGGTCTGACTTTGTGTCGAATTTGGTGATGTTGAATCAGAAGACTGTTGAGACAGAGGACTGGTGGAACCAGCACCAGGTATACTTGTAGCAGGCGATGCTGTAGAAAGGAGAGACTGAGATTGATTTTCAGAGGCGCCGTCACCGTTCATGGCCAGGAGGGCGAGGGCGAAAGATAGAGTACACGAACAACGAGCCAACAGACGATCGTGGGTACTTTTTTTTTGACAGAAAACTCCGGCAAGTCGTTCTTTGTCGGTCGAAGAGCTGAACAGCACCGATTTGTGCACGAGCAAAGGAGTCCGTCGACGAAACAATCGCAGCTGGAGACCGGAGATGGATCTTATTTACATAAGAACTCTAACAGTCCTAGGACACTACGTAGGGTTTTTTTATGGAGATATTACGTCAGCCTCCATTGGCACTGATATTTGTAAATGTTCCGACCACAAACTGACCACGATGACTTCTAGGTCAACTACCATCCTTGCTATCGCAAGTCTCACCGTTGTCGGTGGATTTCTTGCATATGCTGTGTATTTTGATTACAAGCGCAGGAACGATGTTTTGTTTCGTAAACAGCTACGCAAGTCTTTTCTTTTCTTACGACTATACTTTTTAGATTGACGCCACGTCAGGCAAAGACAAAAAACGTGTTGAAAAATCAGTAGCTCAATCAAAAAGCTCTCTCCTAAGCTCTTCCTCCACCAAAACTGATGAGGCTGCGTTGCAAGAGGCACTTACACAAGTAAAAAATGAAGAAGTCCCCGAGTCGCCCCAAGAAAAAGAGGCATATTTCATGTCACACGTCAGCATGGGTGAACAGCTTTCTGCCCAAGGTATCTATTTTTTTTTCTCTCTCAAACTGCAGCTTGGTAAACACCTGGATAGGACCTGATTTCTATCTTGCTTCGGCGATGTCCTTCTATCGGGCACTTCGCGTCTATCCTGCTCCCGTCGAGCTCATCGTTATCTATCAAAAGACTGTCCCAGAACCCATATTTAAGGTGCACTCCCTAGTACCTTTCTTTTTCATCTATCACTGAAGATCATGTCACAGATGGTTATGGATATGACCAACCTGGACGTAAGTTCACCTCCACCCCCGCATCCCAGTGGCCGAAGTCTCCCAGATGAGCTAGGGGACGAAGAGACGAGTCCAACGAGAGGCGGTCCGCCGTCAGAGACTTCCTCGCATGAGTGGGACAAGGTTACAGACCCAGGGACCCAGACCCCTGTTGCACCATAATCAATGCCATGTGTGCCTTAGCCTTAACCTACCTGTCATGAATAGGAAGGGGAGACGTCGTCCGTAGTCTTGGACATTGGATATTACACCTCGCATCTATCTCGAATCCAGTTTGCTCTGTGCTGCTGCTGTCTTTGGAATATGTTCTAATATACTTCCTCTTTTTTTCTCTCATACACTTCTATTGCGCAGGTGAAAGCCCGGCTCGAAGGTGAGCATGAAGATTTACAAGGGATACAAGAAGCTAAGCCAGTTCGCGCTTCATAGGATATTATGATACCTTCCCTCCGAAGTCGACTAACGTAGCCATCGAAACCCGAGAAAATCGGAAAGTAGCTGTAGCCACAAAAGGCTTTGCAGCCGGCGAAGTCATCTACAAGGTTCTTGCCCTCCCAATTTAAAATATATATATCTGTCAACATGATCGACGTACAGGAAAATCCAGTCGTGACCGCTCTCGATGCCGATCTCCAAATAGCAGGCACTCACTGCACCCACTGTCTCCGTCACATTCAACCCGACATGTCCCTTTCGCTCTCTGAAGAATCCAATCGCCTTGCTTGCAGGTTCTGCTCGAAAGCCTGCCTAGACTCCCACAAATCGCAATCTCACTCCCTCCTCTTTACCGACGATTCTCCACTTCCTCTGGAGATCGCTCCAGGCCCATCACCGCCGCATGACATCGAACAGCGCAAACAAGCACAAGAGAAGTTCGCTGCCTACATCAAAAAGGAGGGACGTGCCGCACCGCTGCTAGTTGCTCGGTTCGTTGCGAGACAGGTGGCGATGGAAACCAACAAAATCATCGATAGTGCGAAGAGGATAAGTCCCAAGAAACCCGATTTTATGGATGCTGAGGCCGGTGGATATCAGCTGGCGGATCATATTGAACGACTACGGTATCTTGACGTTGCTCCACTCGAAGAAGAATTTTCTCTTCTTGTGGACGTACTGAAACATGCTCTTCCCGGGCTGGAACACTTCCTTATAGATGAGCGACATGCAATTCTCCATGGGAAAATGGCATATAATGCCTATGGCGTCACTTTTGGCGAAGGAAGGGATGACAAGGTCGGTACTTTGGTCTCTTGTAACTGCCATGTTTAACCCGTCTCACCTACAGCCTGCAATCTCAGCCCGGCCAGAGGACATTGAGAAAACCCGCACACCCTACGGTACCCACCGTCAAATCGGCAGCGCCCTCTACTTGCTCTCTTCCTACCTCGAGCACTCTTGCGTGCCATCTACCTACCCATCTTTCAGCGCAGGCACAGCCGAGCTCCACCTCATCGCAGCGCGTGATATACAAAAGGGCGAGCAACTGAGCGTGGCGTACGTGGACGTCACCCGGCATCCTGAAGAGGCAGTGCTGGAGACTAGGCGAAGGAGGCGCTACGAACTTGCGCGTGGATGGAAGTTTGCATGCATATGCAAGAGATGCCAGGAGGAGGGGAAAGAATTGTCTGAGCAGAATAGGCTTGATGAAGCTCAGACTGAAGTGATGGATGCGTCGAAATTGGAGGGTTCGTTGGGAAGTTGATCCAGTTGAGTGAATCTACTGGTAGAGAAATACTCCTCTCGGAGATCTTAACCATCCTGCCCAAATCCTGCCTGCATGCAAATGGCCCATTTACATTTATAGTAGATAGATATACTGCACAGTATGATGAATGTTCATTGTTTTTCTGCCCACCTTACGCTGCAGTCCATGTGGTAAGATGTCGGAGGGTAATGGTATATGGCACATGCTAATGTATACAGCTACAGTTACGCAATTAAATAAATAGTAGGACAGAACGATGCAATGCAACAGCAAGCTCATGTGAAGGGTTCAATATATGGGGAATGAAACATACTAGCAACTAATAAAGCAATACTGAAAGGTGTATGCACCCAATATGAAGAAAGTTAATCAAAACAATTATTGAACACGAAACGTACATATATGTCAGTCAAAAAAGTCTCATAGGCTCTGGGATAGTCACCTACGCAGCCAGACTCCGCCACATCCCAGCTTCGGGGATTTCACTTCCGGCTTGTAGGATCTTCAATGCTCGATTGCGTCCCCGATCACCAGCATCAGCGGTATCGTCCTTAAAAGCTTCGTCATCCGCAACGAGATGGGACTTCTCTTCCTCTTCCTCAAAATCCAAAGCACCAGGGTCTATTGAACGAGATCTGTCACGCTCAGCATACACCGCTTTGCGCAATGCAGTTCTCGATACATTTGGTGCGGCTTCAACCACAGGTTGCTCTGGGATGGCCGTCTGAGGTCGGTACGAGGCGAGACTCAGTACTTGTGGACGCTTTGCAAATTTGATGGGAATCGGTAAAGATCCAACGAACGGCACGTCACTCCCATTCACAGCTACAGATGGATTATGAGTGTAAGCAGTGTATGACAACGGAACATCCTTACCAGTATTGCGATCGGCCGTCAAGCTGGAAGGATGTCCCGTCGCCACAGATTCTGACCCTGCTCCATTGCCTTCCTCTTCGCCTTCCTCAGCAATGTATCTGTTCTCAGAATGATCTCTGTTGTCCTGCCGACGCACAAAGGTCTGCCACGCCTTGCTATTCGGCTTCCAGGCTCCCCTGTGGCTAGGCGTGTTCGCAGCAACTAGCTTCAAAATCTCAACATCTCGAGAGTTAACCGCTGCATGTGCAGATGAAGTTGTCCCTGATCCTGACACCTGGCTTCCCGAGGGTCTTGGGAGTGATAAAATTATGGTGGGAGATGATGTGTCGGCACCATGAGGACCCCTGGGAGGGCGTATATGAGAGGGTGCAGGTAAGGAAGCCGGACGTAGATTCGAAAAAGACCCTGATAACTCTGTGGACTGCCGATGTTTTCGGGTTCGCAGTGGTTGAGCCACTGGCTCCACAAGTGGAAGGCTTGAGTTCATATCGACTGGACTCTCGGGCTCCTGATCAAGATCTTCCAGTTCGAATATCATTTCTGCGACATTGTTAACTTGATGAACTGAACGAGGACTGGCACATCGGGATAGACAGGTTTTCAGGGCAACTAAAAATTTTGTTGAAAATTATGGTTTCAGTAAACTGACTGAAACTAGAAATATCGGTTGGACCGAAACTAGGCTTTTCCTAGTTCCCTAGTTTCGGGCCAATCGAGGAGTCTAATTTCAGTCGCATGACCGAAATCGTTTTTCGACAAAGTTTTTGGCGACCTAGAAGTCGGTTGCTCCTGATGTATAGCACAAAGGCAAGACTAACCTCTTGGGCCATCGTTGTCTTCTTCAATCTCAGTATTGACCTCTCTTTTGATAGTAACGACTTCGGGCTCGACATCAAAGGTAACTTTCCTTTTTCCCTTCGATTTTTCCCGCCCACGTGATATCGTGGCTTCTTCCGTGGAATGTTCTGATCGGAGTTGCTTCTGTTCATCAATTGGATTGGGCGGACTGCCTTCCTGGCTTTGATCCGGTGCTTCTTCCTTCCTTTCATGTTCTTCTCGGTATTTTCGGCGTCGAGTTACGTCTTCCTCTAGATTTACAAAATATCGATAACTGGCTTCTGTGTTAATCGTATCGTTGATATTCCGCTTGAATTTGAGAACATTATTGCTGCCTTCAGATGCTTGTGGTGGCGCTACAATCAGCGTCAAAGAGCTCCTTGATTCATTCGATTGATCTGAAGCTGCAGAGGAGGGACGATCAGGCAAATAAGATGCGACATCTGCTCTTGTTCTTGGATAGGGGAATGACGAGGTCGCAAGCGACGCAGAAAGCGCAGACATACGTGGTACGGATGACGATGGGGACCTTGCAGGAGAAATGGGGGCTGGGACGAAGTCTCGGATAGCAAAAGTTGCACTGGCATCACCAGACCGTGAGCCGGATGCTTTATGTGCAGGTGGTGGATTTTGTTCTTGAACATGGTTCACCCCTTCCCTAAACTTCTTCCAGAGCGCTTCGACGTTTCGTCGCAGTTCGGCGTCCCCACGTTCGATTGCTGAGACTTTACTCTGAATTAGGTCATTTATATGCTGTTCAGCTGCAGAGCGTACTGCCTCGGAATGGTTAGACGCTATAGTTGAAAAATATGCGAAAATAGGGTGCGACGGCGTAAAAGGTGGCGGGAGAAATGCAGGCCGTAAATGGGCAAAATGTGATTTCGGAAACGATGGTGATGGTGGGGTGGGCGAATGTGGCGAAGACGGCCCTGCAAATGTCGGCTCAGCTGATGCCGGCGGGGTTGAGGTGGTAGGTGGTAGTAAAAGACGAAAGATGGCAGAATAGTGCGGAGATAATAGTGCCTGAGAGATGGCATCGCGAGACTAAACAATATACTGCGATTAGCGCATTGCGAAATCAAGGTCCAAACGGTACAAGAGAATGCTTCGTTGACCATCGACATATGGAACAACGTGAAGGACCAGGAGAGAAGCTCACCAAGCATTGTTTGTTGACTTCTATCAACCCGCTTGAACTTTTCAAAACGTCGCGTTCAACCCAATCCTCTGTCGGAAGCAGGGGACCCTCTTTTCCCTCGATGTCCGCAGTATATGTTTGATAGACGCGATATGCCACAAGGTCACACACCAGACAAGTAATAGTAGTATATCGGCAACTTCTTGTGGTTCCCGCAATATGAACTCCTCGCGTCCGGGTCCTTACTGTCACTTGAGGATGGGCCTGTAAAAAAAATTGAGCACATCAAAGTATGCGCATGGCGTCATTGGCACATACGACAATTATGCCTTCGTCCACAACGAATACCTGGATAAAGTCAGGGTTTGCATTCAGTTCCGCTGCTACGGTTTGTGTGGCGGCAGGTCGGAAGCGGATGTTGAGGCATTTACAGGCGTACTGCTGCTCATCGTTGTCGATGGCAGTGGTGCCCATTTGAACAACGGGCAGAGATGAACGCCCAGAGCCTTGGGTGACAGTATAGGATGAAGGGGAACAGCGGAAGAACGGCTCCGACTCGGGTATCGGAGCTTCTTCTATCCCCAGGCTCGTCATCTGTCTCATGCGAGTTCTTTTCTGTTGCTTGGTAGGACTTGGTTACCTCCGCAACCGCAGTTATGAAATACCAATGATGGCCATGTGCATAAGTAAAATAAAGTCATTCTCCATGGTCTCGCCCACGGCCCATTCCGCGGACAGGCACTCCCGAGCCAAGTCACCGCATCTGATGACCCCACGGTAGCCGCCCAACCTTCGCCTCTCCACGTAGCAACTGATATGATTGGTCATTACGTTCTCACATATACTCTAATGCTATGTATAAAGTACCGATGGTACGGATAACTTACTTCACCTCCACCTGGACCGGAGCAGGCGACATCATTAACTCTTTACCTGTCTTTCTTACTCTCCACTGCCGCAATATCTGCCATGACCTGTCCATACTCGTTGATTCGTTTTGGGTCAACCCGATAGATCCAGCGCTAAACATCACCGGCTTTAGCGGATTGTAATTCAACAGAACGCCACTTACCTGATACAGGAAGATGAGGAACACCACGTCGTCACTATGGCCGAGGTTACCGTTTATCCTTATAGGGAAATTTGAATAAACATACCGGAAACACGCTAGACGGTGCAAAAATGGCATCTTGATGCAGAAGCTACGGAAACGCGGGGTGATGATCCTAACCAGAGAAACATGATGCAAATGTCGTACGCGAAGAAATCATCAACAACCGTGGACAGCGTCTTGTATATCATTGCCTTCATGGGCATATGTGCTACACTCTGTTTGTTGTGAGCAACATATAATAACCAAGGGCTGCCGCTGTACCTTCAGTTTGTAGTTGATTATCAACTGAGGCACAAGTTGAGCCTAGAAGGACAAGATATCAATTGAAATAAATGAAAGGTCGGTCTCCCGGCCCAAAAACTTACGAAGCCGAACATGTACACAAACGACGTGAGGGTTGAGATAATGAAGCTGTACCAGCCCCTGTGCGAGTTGTACAAGAGAGAATATCCCGTGTATGCCGCAAGGGTAGGTACTGCGACGTAAGACACGTAGCGGAAAGCCAATTTGTCATATCTGCACCGACAATGAGTAAAAACCGGGTAAGAAGGAAGATGAGTTGGATTACTCCTGAGTTTTCTTCTCGTCTTCACTTAGGACATGTTTGTCTGCAGAATAAATTAAGTAAATGGCAGTGTGTGCATGGTCAAAAAGTCGCACCCTTGACGTCAAGCTTGTAAGGAATCCGCGATCCAGGTGGAGCGGCAACAATTCTGATGTCAACGGCTTTCGTTATCTGAATGTCATAATTGACTAAATTCACCTATCAGCCTAACTCGAAATATACGCACTTTCCACGCCTCAACCAAGACTCCAATGCCAGAGCCAAAGAGAATCATCCAGCTCGTGTTTTCGTTATTGTCGATCAGATAAAGGAGGATGACAAGTTGAACGAATACATTCGTGACGATCTACGGCATCATTATTTCTCTCGCCGAAAGGGTTAATGAAAGACAATAACGAACCGTTCTGGGAAGAAGGTTGACATTTAATTTTAGTTGGGCGAAATCAAAACTTTCTCACCTAACCGACACTCCAACCATTTCTTTTTTTTGCCGCCAGTGGGACACATCCGACTTGAACGCAAGCATTTCAAATCTAGACAAACGCTCACCTGAATAAGTATATACCAACAACTATGAGCGGGCACTCACACCACGTGTAAAATGCTGACGAGACCCGTTAAACCGAGGAACCAGGGATTAGTTTCGATAAACATGCGCTTAACCTCATCAAGCTCAGCTCCACCGCTCGATCCTTGTTGCTTCGCGGCCTCCTTGAATCCACTAGTCATCGCCGCATACAGCTGGAACTTGAAGAACGACATTGGCTGAAAAACTATTTGAAGGGGAAGAGACGGTGTGGTGTGGTTGAGTTCGACGTAATGTTCCCTGAGGTGCCAAAATTCATTTGGAAAGATGACAGGTTTGTAGTAGCCTATTGTGCCAGTATCATCTCGCTGGCCTGGAATAAGTTGAATATCTGCAAATGAGTCGTTACGAATGGAAGGTAACTCTGGATTATGATGCACGAACGCTCAAGCACGGGTGGAGGTAGTGTACTGTATTGTAGTGCTGCAGCTTCGGAGATCAAGGCGATGGTGATGTTCTGTGAATTCGTTTTCTGCGTGAGTGTGCTTTGATCACCTCAGTCAAAAACATAAGTTACTCTATGCCAATGTGGAGCGATGTAATCCTCCTGCAAGAAAATGTCAACACGGCAAACATCGCATGAAACTAATTACATACTTCTTCAGGTTCTTCCACAGCTACATCTGAGCCACTCAACAAGTTCTTTTCCTTTCGGACCTTGGTGCGGGGCAGGTACGGGGTTAAGACTAACAAAATGATGAGGTGTCTGTTATCGAAATTTTGTGTGACCGACTCACGCTTCCGTACATGGTGAACATTACTGGGTTCAAACCCAGGGTTCTGAGGGTTGTGGCTTGCACCCTCTTTGGTGAGAATTATATCCGCCCACAACGACCCATTCCGTAAAACACTCTAACGAGATAATGCCGACGTGAGAAGTGCTACGTACGCACAATTAAAAAATTGCTTACTGGAGGAAAATTTATCTGCATTTCCACAGTCCTAGAATCCTTCCAGTTCCCGAACGTTATGTTCTCCCAGACAAAATTTGGCAAGTCCTTGTCGGCATTCTCCCTCCATCCAGATGTCCACTGATTACTGAATACATCTCCGTTCGGCGAAGTCGTGAGGTAGATATGCATATCCAATCTTTGGCCAAGTTCCCATCCTAGTTGCAGATTGGCAGGAGGCAACGACCTGGCGTCTACTGCTGGCGCATCTCCGGGCTGTCCTGGTGATGAGACAGTGGCCTGAGGCTTTGATCCAGAAAAATAGTTGCTAGCTGGTAAATATAGTATGTGTGAGACGGATGTGGCACGCTCTGGAATGAAATAGCAGACCAAATTGCATGATAGCCCACACAACGAAAAGTTGCTGGAAACATTGATAAGTTACCCTTGCATCCAATGAATGAATTGCTGCATACCTGGGCGATAGAAATGAGCCTACGAAAGGTAGATTCCTCCCCTGCAGGAGCCACAGGTCCTGGCTGGGCTGGCCTTGGTGTAGCCATGTGGGATTCGGTGAGTGTTGACCACGAAAAGGGCACTTCCTGATATGGCAATTACTGATGCTTTATTGACACACTGTTGTCGTCGAAATCACGCAACTACAAGCAATACAGTAACATTTCGGATGAATGTACAGTTTGTTAATAGTATTTACAAGTAGTTGAATTATTCCCGTAGGATACACTAAATGTGAATGTGCCCTCGTCACGGCTTCCAGTAAATATTAACATCGGATGTGATTGAGGTAATAATCATATCTAGACAAAAATCAGCATCGTATCTGCGGAGAGAGTTAGTTGCCTACGCACCAGACAAAAAGGGTCAGATCCCCGATGAGCCTAACAAACCCATCTTTTTGCTCTTCTTGATTTCGGAGGAGCCCAAGCAATACGCGGCATCAGAGCATACACCGTCAACATCTACCTTGTCGTACCAGTCTTGCAGGATGGCTTCCACTACTCAACGCGTCAGACGCGTGTCTCAACGATGCGACAAGTAAAATTTTTCCGGATACCACGCTTAGAGTTTCTCGGCAGCGGCTTTCACTTCCTCCGCCGTCAGCACCTGGTGATCAAGGCAGCGCGCGTACTACGCAAGCTCAAGCGAGGCGCGTCTAATTTCGTAATCGATTTCTGGGACTGGTGTCTGTTAAGGTGGAGCGCACGGATTCAACGACTGCTGTGTGGGCCACACGCACTTTCTTGGTGGAAGCAGACGTGAACGCGTCGGATTTGGGCTTCGACATTATGAATGCTACGGTAATAATGCGGTTATATAGGAGAAAGATGCGGTCTGAGACTCAGAGGTGAAGTTAGTTTGGCAGTAGCTATTAGCATATAAATATGTGTAGCTATTTGACTGAGGTGCCAGTTGCAAACAGTATCAAGCTGTTCAGAAATACCTCGACAAGTCGACACGATGGGCGGTCCCAATCTAGAGATCTTCAAATTCTCGTTATACCTCATTTGTCCGATTCTTGCTCTCGTTCACTTTGGGGATCCTGACTGGTACAGACAACATGTTGTTCCAGTAGGTGATCAATTCATCCAAGTGTTTGCGTTCACCTCGGATTGTTGTTAGTATCGGAACAAACTATTCCCACCCGAACGAACGAATCAGGTGAATCGTCTAAATCAACCAACATGAGGAGCATGTCACTTAGCAGCTTTTTGTACAGATCCCTAGAAGTCAAAGCGGTGTCAGGGAAGAATTAAACAGGATAAAGGAGGAGAGATTAGCCAAGAGAGCGGCACAGCATGAAGAGCTACAGTGAGAATTTATGACGGTGTGTATTCCGCTCTATCTGTATATGCAAGCATTGGGTTCATCGTACGATAGGATATATTTTCTGCTAATTTATATATATCAGGAGATTTCTACTTGATGGGATCGTCGGCTGTCCTTCAAATTCCCGTCCAGATGATGCACGACATCATTCTATGAACTACAAATCTGAAGTTTGAGGCAATCCTGATGTCCATTCTTGAACTGGTGCTCCATGGCTTGTTCATAAGACCACGAGTTAGTGTGTAACATACCAGCCACATCTTGTGCAATGATGTAGACAGTACGGCATACCATCCATTCACCACTAATCCCCACCTCTTGTACCCTGACGATTACTATCATTGGGTAGGTTTTCGAACAAATTTTAGTGCCTTATGGCTACTGGTCTTCGGCTTTCTCGACAGTATATATATTCTTCATACCTAGACTTTCATGTAATAAAGGCATGAGTATAGCCCATTGTGTGATTGGCAGCGCGATGCCGCTTTGAGGGTATGCCAAAAAGTAGGCTTTTGAACAGTTTCAGTCACATCAGTCACGGTTCCTGACATGCCAAATTCAACCTCAGCACTGTATGTTGTTCGAATGCATTAGGCGTTTCAATCTCCGCTTCGAGAGATTGTCACGTTTAACGCATGGTCGCCGCAAATGCTTTATCTTGTATGCTATAGCGGTTGTCTGTACCTTTAAATTGCCAGGAGGCTTCTAATATGGGTAGACTTCATTTGTATCAATTTTTTTTTAGAAATTGCAATTCATACATAAAACCGTCCAGACACTTTTTTTTTTCGAATCAATGCAAATCTGGATGTTCAAAACTGAAATTCCTGAACGATGCGGCTCTCCTCTGCAAAATAAAATTTATATATTGTTTAATAACTATAATGACTGCTCATCCCGAGAATACCGAGGTCTAAAACGGACAGGAAGAGGTAGAAATATCCACTGTTCAAACACCTACACGTGTTCAAACCCAGCGCCCAGGGATAGTACGCCATCCGGAATACGAACGTGTTTTCTCTCAGATCCTGTGAATTCACAGAAGGGTGGCTTGTCCCTGAGAACCACGACGTCTGTTGCTTTGACAGCCTTACCATCCGTCTAGCAACAGCGAAATCGTCCAGGCTTGGATGCCGTGGTCACGGTGTTATGGTCTCCTCGATCATCTTCATTGCTCAAGCCCTCGTGGACAATAGGGGCAATCCTCATTTTCTTCAATGTGCTTATGATGCTGCCTTTACGATCACGTTGTTTCTCTACCTCAGCAATAAATGGGTCTGGCGTCGTCTTAGCACCCATGTCATGGGAAATTCTCGTCTTTGTTGCGCTCAATATACAGGGAGCAGGCAGCGGAAAGATCGACTGCGAATCAATGTCCAAGCCATCAGCAAACCAAGGCTTTGGTTGCTGACATTTTAACATCCCGTCTTTACTTCCATTCTTCAACTCAAAGTCTTACTGGTGGCCACTGGCCATAGAGAAGATGTAATGTGTCGCTTCCAATTTTTTTCTTAGATGTCACGCTATACGTATGATTGTTGTGCGGGATGATAATGATATGCCCGCGCATGAATAGGTAGTCAAGAATTAGAGATTTCTGGGAGTTCCCGTTCATCACCCACCCCCTCACATTGAAAATAAAGTGGCGTCTGCAGGTTGGGGTGCTTATTTGGGTCATTAAGATGGAAGGCCTGTCTCTTTTCCGAGCATATACCCAGTAAGCAAAGACCGTTCATCCCTTCTCTGCGTTGGTGGGGGAACATATTCACGTGGATTAATAGGGACTTCTATTAATAGCCTAGATAGGTGTCACGACTAATGATAAGTTTCAGTGATGACACAGTCAGTAAAGCAGAGTATCGCCTAGGATTGCTGTGGGCAACGTCGCTATCGTCGACAAAAGCCGTTTACGTCGCTCGCTATCAAATGATACCGGAGTTAACCGAACAGAAGGTTCTGTGGAAAGTCGATCACGTTTATCTTGCAAAACCCTTTGCCCTGATAGCTTGTCACGTGGCATATAAACCCTCTGCCCAGGCTGCTTTTTATCCTTTGTTAACCTCACACATCAACTTAGCACCCCTTTCTCCCTCTGTGAGTCCCGTCCACCAGCTTGCCGTCCTTTCTATATTTTGTAACCGCGTTACATCCAGTCTTATCCCTATATCCATCTTTAAAGTGAGATAGACGCGTATCGCAACGTATCTCCTGTGTCTGACTTTTTTTTAACTGTCAGATGCCTGAATCTCGCGAAGATTCTGTCTATCTTGCAAAACTCGCCGAACAGGCTGAGCGTTATGAAGGTACGTGTTATGTTGTTAGTCGCGTCCATCTCGTGTTCTGATGTTGCCCCCAGAAATGGTCGAGAACATGAAGCACGTCGCCTCATCAGACCAGGAACTCACAGTTGAAGAACGCAATCTGTTGTCTGTTGCTTACAAGAACGTCATTGGTGCTCGCCGTGCGTCGTGGAGAATCGTGTCGTCTATTGAACAAAAGGAGGAGTCGAAGGGCAATGAGGCGCAAGTGTCCATGATCAAAGGCTACAGGGAAAAGATCGAGAGCGAACTCGCCAAAATTTGCGAAGACATTCTTGAAGTTCTCGACAAGCACCTTATACCCTCGGCTGCATCAGGCGAGTCGAAGGTCTTCTACCATAAAATGTGAGTGGCGTCTACATCCATAATCTGTCTATCTAAATGTCCTCTTCAGGATGGGTGACTACCACCGCTACCTCGCCGAATTTGCAACTGGCGATAGGCGCAAAGAAAGCGCTGACAAGTCTCTTGAGGCCTACAAGGCTGCTTCTGATGTTGCCGTCACTGAACTGCCTCCTACGCACCCCATTCGCCTCGGTCTTGCACTGAACTTCTCCGTTTTCTACTATGAGATCCTTAACAGCCCTGACCGTGCCTGCCATCTTGCCAAGCAGGCATTCGACGATGCCATTGCTGAGCTCGACACCCTGTCAGAAGAAAGCTACAAAGACTCGACGTTGATCATGCAACTACTTAGGGATAACCTGACACTCTGGACTTCGGATATGCAAGACTCTGGTTCGTATTTATATATATATTAACTAGTAACAGCAATCTAAATATTATTACAGCTGACAAACCTTCCGACGCTAAGGATGAGCCTGCGGATGCGGCTGCCGACGAGTAGACCTGTCAGTTTTATTCACTGTTTGTTGTTGTCATTTGTGCCTCTTTGCGCGCCTTCGGAAGGCGTCGTATGCTCGCGTTATTTGCATCACACCCACCTTGCGTCTCCTTCATGTTCCCCTTGACCACGTATCGCATTTTCGATTATTATCCGTAGTCATCAATTTTTTATATCATGTCTATGACGAATCATAATACTGTCGGTATGAAGTGCGACATGAGTTTTGTGGCTAGTGAAATATTCAGAAATATTACGGCAACAGTTCGGCGCTTGTCTTGGGTTAGATTTCGCAACGAGTGCCCAGGTGTGTCATGGCGCCATATCTGACAAGCATCGTTGGAGTTTTCTCTCTCGTAACAATATTACTATTCTATCTCGCCAACTTACATGTCGCCCAAAACCTCTCGCCACAAGGATGTCGCATGTCATGGATGTCCCCGTCCTACGTCCTCCAGAATGGATTTGACTCTTCTTGGTCTCCACTAGCTCGACGATATTCACTATGGCTGTATCGAGAGGTTGGCTGGGACTCCAACCAGGTAAGTCACATGGCTCCAAGCTCCAAGCTATCCTCTATATCTGAACTATGGAAAGATACAAGGTGTCCCCGTCTTGTTCATACCAGGCAATGCAGGATCATCTCATCAAGTACGGTCTATTGCATCATCTGCAACAAGGCAATTCTATTCATCACCTCAAGTTGTTGCGCCGGAATTCTCTTCCGGATTGAAGCCTCTGGATTTCTTTGCAGGTATGAAATGCTTTCGTTGTGAAATGTTTTCGTTATGCTCGAGGGCCACGGGATGTACGTCGGAGATGGTGTATTTATTATTCTTACGAACGGAGTGGCCTGCATCCATGTACACAGCACTTTCAACTGTGCAAAACATTGCCATTTCCCGCTATAAGGAGCCTATCCCAGTTCTTTGGGCTTGTGCCAACATCTTGCGTTCTTCTGACTTCTTTTCTTGTAGCGGAATTTAATGAGGACCTTTCGGCCTTCCATGGATCCACTATTGAATCACAAATTTGGTATACCACTCGTGCTGTGGATTACATTCTTTCCTTATATCCAGTGAACACGTCCATCATCATCATGGGCCATTCCATGGGTGGCATAGTCGCCATTTCTCTTCTCCCGTCCGCACAGATTTCCGCAATAATCACAATGTCCACACCACACGTACTCCCTCCTGCTCGATTCGATTCTCGTATCGACGAGCTATACCGTAAAAACAAAATAATCCTTGATACTGACCCTACACCTATCTTGTCGCTCTGTGGTGGAGCGACTGACCTGATGATACCCTCCGAGTCCTGCGTACTGCAGGAGCAAGGAGCAGACCCTATCTTTCGTAGGACTATATTTACATCTGCGTTGGAGGGTGCGTGGACCGGTGTTGGGCACCGAGAGATAGTTTGGTGTCATCAAGTACGGTGGCGGGTTGCCAGGGCTGCGCTCGAAGTCGGGGCTGGAGCTTCATCCAAAGAGAAGGGTGGCATTTTGGACGTATGGCTGCGCGATGGACATTCTGTTCCCAGAACTGGGGATGACGGCGGATTTTCACTGCCGAACTCAGCGGCTTATAAGGTTTTACCCATGGATACGCACCTCATTCTGAAAAAGCCACACGGTTCGGAGAAGTATCTTCTTCCTCTTCCCAAAGCAAACACCTCTGCTTCTGTTTTGAAAGCAGTAATATTTGTTTCTCAAGGGTCCATTCCTCCTGTTTCCCCCCAGAACCGAATACCATTGCAAGTAACTGTCTTCTATTGCGCTTTATCTCCCGTGCTGGAGGAAGCGGGACCGATTTGCAACCCACTGCAGCCTTCATCTTTGAGACTTATTCCAAATCCGGTCCCTGGCAAACCTTTCCCTGTGCCTGACGAAGGTTCAGATGAATCTGAGGGTGTAGTTCTCTATGAAGCTGACATTCCGGCTGTCGATGACGAGCGGCCAGGGAAAAGATGGTTAGGCGTTCGGCTGGCGGATGCTGACGGGAGAGGGTGGGTTGTTGCTGGATTTTCTTCCGCAGATTCTCTGATTAGCAGTGCAAGTACAATGTGTGAGTCATTTCCTTTTTTGCATTGTCAATTATGCCCACCTGTTTTCGTTGACGAGCTTTGCTCACTGGGAAAACTACGGTGATGCTTCCCGATAAGAATGCACTACGTATTCAGGTTGCATTTCCCAACCTACTGTCAAGCGCTCTTTTAATTTACAGAGTCACACCCAGAAGAGCCGGCGAGGATCCAGACTGTTTGGGTGCATGTTCTTATACCTCATTTTCTTATCATCGCCCTAACCGGAATGAGTTTAGATCCGCTTTTCTCTCCTCTTATCGTTCACACCTCCCAGCCCTCGGAAACACACTACTATCCGATCGGCTCACCTGATCGCCGTATCCTTCTTCACACCCATATCTCTGCCCCATATGTTCCCCGACTTTCGGCTTCAGAGAGCAAGGCGCTCGATTTTATTATCTATTCTTCGGGGTCAACGGGATGTGCGGACTTTGTTGGTTTTACGATTGAGCTTGACTGGTTTGCGACGTTGGGGCGGTGGGGTTCACGATATCTCACAACCCTCGTAAGTTGGGCCGTAGGCGTTGTGGCTTTCGTGTTATTCGAAGCGTGGGGCTTGAGCGATAAATTCCATGGTAGGTACTCTGCTCTTTTTTCTTTGCCGATTCGTTCACAGATTCTAGCAATGCCCACTGTACATCAATCTTTATCCACATACAGCAGCAAGCCGCTTCGAAAACTTATGCTGGCTTCTTTTCTCATATCGTTTCTTCCGCTCCCGGTGGAATATTATCTTGGAAATGAAGGAGATATTTTATTCGCTCCGATCGCGCCGCTACTATTGTTCATTGCTAGTGGACTAGTATTTGTAAGTTGGTGGGTGCTGGTCGTATTAATGTGGCCGCTTGGAAAGGTTGGCATACTATTGGTTGGAAGGTCTGTCATCGTTCCTATCGTTGTTGAACTTTTTTTAAAAGATGTAGAAGACATCGAAGATATGAGGAACGCAGCGTTCGACGGAGCACTATTATTTCGATCATTTTTATTTTCCTGCTAATTTTCCTTTTCGTGCCATGGCAGGTAGCATATGTTGGGTGTTGGTGTATTCACCTCTTCACTTGCGCGACTTTAGTGCACCTTGATCCACTTTCCAGCCCAGCATCAAGTCATGCAGTCCATGTAATACCGCTCATTCGAGTGCGCGATACCGATGACGATGCTGCCGAGGACGAAGAACCCATAGAAATCACAAATTGTGAAGCTCAACGGGAAACGTCACCGCATCTAACTTACACAACAGATAATCGTAATCATAATATGCATCTACTTCTCCTTATGACCTGGTTGTTACCTCTTGCGGCTCCCGTCCTAGCAGTATGGGTGCGGACGCTGGTCACAGCAGGCCTCACTACTCCCTTCGACGGCGATCATGTTTTCCTCAATGTTGCACCGTTCCTTGTCCTGGTGGATTTCGCGTCTTGGTACCCAGGGGCTTTGTTCGAGCGACAAAGGTCCGCTTTGCTGTTTTGCATCAATAATTACTTTAATGATTTTTCCTGACAGTTTTGAAAGTACGCTATCAGTCCGGTGGTGTTTCGCATTTATTGCTGGCGTCGCATTTTTCGTCGGCCCGCGAAAGGCATATGCCGTCTTTGACGTCGCTAAAGTTGCAGTCGGGCTCATAGTTGTGATTCGAGTCGGCCGGCGATATTGGGGAGGTGAATCTTGGTCAGTTGATGCCCATAGATAGATGTGTGGTCCACTGTGCCATTACCCTCGAATTAGATTTCTGTCAGATTTTTTCTTCTGTCATTCATATTCGCGGAGTTTTTTCCGGGTACGTACGTAAGGCACCGCTTGCTGATTGGTTCTGACGATGGGTTTCCTCATGTCTCTTTGGCGTCCATATGCCTGGGAGCCTCGTGTTTCAAGGCCAAAATAGATTTCTTTGGTATACTAGATGTAGATTCAGCTTGACGGGATGTTTGGGATGCACGGCACATTCATTTGCACTTTGGCCGTCATGTTGACAGTGTTGATGCCGCCGTAACGTTTAGTAATTTACTTGCAACGATAGCGGGCGTATTCCAGGCTCCTTCTTGATGCCTCTTGTCAGCTACCGTTAGCAGAAGGAGCTGTATGTTGGTTCCCGCCAATTTACGCAAATCAATTCAGCGAAGCAATGCTCGCCACGTGGATAGATAAGTATATTTTTGTCATTGTTCAAAGAATGACAGGAAAAAAAAAAAAGAGTTGGCTGAGAAACACGGAACTATGATAGTTGTGTTGTCCTTTTAGATATAACCTCCCTAATTTAAATTTCGATGTTCTTCAGGACTTCTGGTAGGTGAGTTCAAAGTCATTTTGTCCTAATAAGGTAAGCTTCCCCACGGCGAAGCCACAAATAACATACCTTACACCGTAAATTCACACTCCGCTACTCATTCTCTTAGCATTGCAACGCGGAACGTCGGGGAGAACAGCGCGAAATCCTTCTGGTGTAACTCTCTCGACATGCACGCGAGTCCTTCTCCTTCGACCGCTCGGGGCACTCCATCCCGTCGAGGAAAATCCCCTCGTTTCATGTCCGACAGTCCATCGCAAGTTGATTCCAGCACATTCCCCAACAACTTCCCCAATAAACCCATAAATACCTTCGCTTCATCTCTGGATATTCCTGTAGAGGGTGCCACAGCCATCGAGTCAGATTCCGAAAAAGACACCGAATCAGTAGAGCCCGAACGGGCCACTACGAACGAAGCGAAGCGTGCGCCCCGCAAATCAAAAACTGAGGCGCTTGCAGCATTAGACAGTCATGCAAGGTCGTCATCCCCAAAGACTGCAGACCGCGACTTCCAGCAAGAATTAACAGCCAAATATCGAAATGCTCCTCCCATTCCCGTTTCTTCGACTTTGGACCTGTCAACCGTGAGGACGGCGAGCCCTCGCCGCAATGCAATTACTCACAAAGCACCCCGTCCATTTGGACTTGAGAACTGTCCTGAGTATTACCCTACTGTAGAAGAATTCAAAGATCCAATGGAATATATTCGATCGATTTCGAGTCATGCTCAACAATATGGGATCTGCAAAGTTATTCCGCCTGCGGAATGGAACATGCCTTTTGTCGCAGATACAAAGGTGGCTATCTTAACATTTTTCGGTGTTGAAAGTTGGCAAGCATTAAATGTTCGAATTGGCAGACTTTCCGTTTCAGAACTCGACTTCAACGTCTCAACTCCATCGAAGCGTCTTCCAGAGCCAAACTCAATTTCCTGGAGCAACTTTACCAATTTCATAAGCAACAAGGCAACCCACGTGTCGTTGTACCCACGATTAACCACAAGCCGTTAGATCTGTGGCTTCTACGCAAAGAAGTCCAGAAACTCGGAGGTTACGATGCGGTAGGTCCTCGAGCATGCATAGATCGCGCCGCCTTAATGTATTTCTTTTGTTTCTCCGTAGGTCACGAAAGGAAAGAAGTGGTCTGATCTAGGCCGAATTCTTGGATATCGAGGCATTCCTGGACTGTCGACACAAATTAGGAATTCTTACACTCGTGTCATCCTTCCCTATGAACACTTCTGCGATCGAGCTCGAAACCTTCCAACAATGTCACAAATTACGCGTGACCCTCATCTGAAAACCCATAATAATATCCAATCTACGGAGATGCCCTCTCGATTGAGTGCCACTGTTACTCCTGTGGGCGGTACGAGCCCTCCTTCCAGTCCTCTGACTGCGACCTCCAGTCTATTGTCGGAGCCGCCTGATGAAAGCGAACACAACGAAGGAAGCAGGTCTGCGAGTGCAAGGCCTCGCAGGAGTACAAGAATGGGATCCCAAGACTCATGTGGGTATTTTCTTTGAAACAGACTAACTGCCCATTCATCCAGTCCGCAGTGTCGCCCAAGAAACCAATCAGCGGAAATGTATCACAGCTTCCTGTTGTTCCTCCGCCGATCTTCTA
Source organism: Tricholoma matsutake (assembly GCA_026075535.2). Lineage (NCBI taxonomy): Eukaryota > Fungi > Basidiomycota > Agaricomycetes > Agaricales > Tricholomataceae > Tricholoma > Tricholoma matsutake. The sequence goes on along the minus strand of AP026543.1, from coordinate 4,128,030 downwards.
TGACAAGACCAAAATTGACTTCACTAAAGGTACTTTGGAGGTAAGAATCTATTAATGGAAAATTGAACATCGTTAACAGGTCAGCAACAGCAATCCTGCGAAATTTGCCACAAGAAAAATCGTGGTGAAGAAATGCTGCTTTGCGATGGCTGTGACTGTGGTTCGTAACTCAAGTCCTTAATCCTGTTCAGTGCGTGAAGTGTCCTGTCCACAGGATTCCACATGTTTTGTCTCGACCCACCTCTGGATGTCGTTCCAAAGGAGCAGTGGTTCTGCTTTACATGTCTAGCAGGCACTGGTGGCGATTTTGGATTCGATGAGGGTGAAGAACATAGTCTTTCTAGCTTTCAGGCTCGCGACCTCGAATTCAGGCGAATGTGGTTCGAATCGCATGCACCGCTTTCGTCTTCACAGGAAAGCTCTGGAAGTGATGACCCAATGTCAGATCATATCGGTAATGTGAAAGTCTCGGAATATGACGTCGAGGAAGAGTTTTGGCGTCTGGTGCAGTCGCCGACTGAGACCGTTGAAGTCGAGTACGGGGCAGATGTGCATTCTACAACTCATGGAAGGTATGAGAGCCGTCACTTATGTTCAATCGCGGCTCACTCCGCGCATGTTAGCGCTATGCCTACAATGGAGACACATCCTTTAAACCCATATTCTAAAGACCCATGGAATCTTAACAATATCCCAATTGTCTCTGATTCCCTTCTTCGTTATATCAAGTCAGATATTTCGGGGATGACGGTTCCGTGGATATACGTTGGGATGGCTTTCTCTACTTTTTGCTGGCATAATGAAGTAAGTTCATAATCATTCATAATTCTTGGTCCCACGTATCTAATGCTCTATTACAGGATCACTATACGTACAGCGTCAATTTTAGTAAGCGCCGGTTCCTACTGATGATGCAAAGCCGCGGCTGAATGCTTTGGCAGTGCATTGGGGTGAGACGAAGACGTGGTACGGTATACCAGGCGACGACGCATCAAAGTTCGAGGCTGCGATCAAATGCGAAGCTCCAGATCTTTTCGAGGCGCAGCCTGATCTTCTGTTCCAGCTCGTCACTCTGATGAATCCTAAACGAGTTACTGATGCTGGGGTCCGTGTGTATGCTTGTAATCAAAGGGCTGGTGAATTTGTGATTACTTTTCCGAAAGCTTACCACGCGGGTTTCAACCATGGTGTGCGTGCCGTTTCATCTTTCTAACGTTTCTTCTCTCTAATTCTCTGTCATTCAGTTCAATTTCAATGAGGCAGTCAATTTTGCGTTACCTGACTGGTTATCATATGACCGTGATTGTGTTCAAAGATATCGTGAACACCGGAAACTTCCAGTATTTTCGCATGACGAGCTCCTTATAACAATTACGCAACAGTCACAATCCATCAAGACTGCTATGTGGTAAAGACGATTTATGTCTGCAATTTCAGTGCATGGGCTAATTCATTGTCAGGTTGATCGACAGCTTGAGGGAAATGACCAATCGGGAGATGGAACTCCGCGCCAGATCTCGGTTACTCGGATTCCCAGAAATTTTGGAGCGGGAAGATCGTTCCGAGGAACAGTATCAGTGCACAGTCTGCAAAGCATTCTGTTATCTGTCCCAAATCACTTGTCAATGCACGTCCAAGATAGTCTGCGTTGACCATGCCGACTTGCTCTGCGAAGATCGTGTAACGCATCAGCGGACGCTTCGCAAGCGATTTTCTGACGAGGAATTGTTGGAGACGCTAGCTAAAGTTGTAGAGCGCGAAGCTATACCAACTGCTTGGCGGTCAAAATTCAGCAAACTGCTTATGGAAAGCGCTCGCCCTTCCCTGCGCTCCCTTCGTGCCGTGCTGGCGGAAGGCGAACGTATCAACTATCCTCTTCCCCAACTCTCTGACCTCCGTAAGTTCGTTAGTAAAGCTAACGAATGGATCGATTCTGCCAACGCTTTTATTATCCGCAAACAAAGTCGTAAGCGCTCACGGCGGCCTGGACGTCCATCGCTGAATAAACCAAATGTGGTGGACGATCCAGGTGATAGGCCTGACCGCGGCCTAGATGACCTTTATGCTCTACTCAGAGAAGTTGAGGACCTGGGATTTGACTGTCCAGAAATCGGTGTGTTGCGAACGTTGGCGCAGCAAGCGGAAGAAATCAAAGCGAAAGCTAGCGCTTTATTAAATTCTCCACCGGCAGAAGACGATCGCGAGAATTATCTTCAGGAGTGCAGGCGTCTTCTGCTATCTGGCTCTTCCGTTAATGTCCTTCTGGACGAGATCCTGGAAGTCGAAAAGATCGTAGATCGGGTACAGGTAGTGAAGGAGCTCGAAGAGAAACTGGAGGACGAAACTGCTGTGTTGACTCTAGATGAAGTTCGTCAGCTGTTGACGCGTGCTCGTACTTGCAATATTCCACCCGACAACAAATTCCTAAAGTTGTTGGAAGGAAGACAGAGAGCCGGTAATAATTGGGAAGAGCGTGCTAAGAACATCCTCGCTCAACCAGTTAAAACCATTGATGAGCTGGATGATTTTGCGAACATGGATGCCGGCATACCGATCGATCCTGGGGTTCTTGATCGACTCATGGCCGCTCGTGCGAAAGCGAAGGATTTCGATAAGCAGGCGAAGGCGTGGCTCAGCCCTGAATCTCATGCGCCTAAACCTAGAGTGCAAGAGGTCATGAGGCTCGTGAATCGTGCTGAGAAGGATTTCAGCATTGTTTCTATTCACGACCTCAAACGGACCACTGAAATTGCTATCGATCTTGAAACCCGATGTGATCAGGTTCTGAGAAACCGATACCACAGTGTGGATGGTGACGTCTTCGAAACCATGGGACAGTGGAAGACCTACGCTCGAGACCATCTTCGGATGTTTTCTCTTCCTACATTTGAGAAGCTTGACACGCAACTGAAACTCCATTACCAGTGGCTTGTAGATTTACCATGGTACTGCCGGGAACACCAGGAAGCGCACGGTCAAGCTATTTTGGACGATGTCTTGGAATGCACCAATCCTGAGGACGATGCACCTCCAGCAGACGAGTACTTCACATGCATTTGCATGAATCCTGTCCGACCTCCTCCTCCCGGAGGTGTATCGGACGCTGTCCAATGTGACCATTGCTATGCCCGGTTCCACGGAATTTGCGCAAAGACGGGAGGTTCTTGCCCATTCTGTGATCATCACCACTGGAACGGTGCAATTCATAAAGAACGCAATTGGCACTTTTGTTACCTGCCTGGCATTCTAAGCAAAGCCCCCGAAATTACGAAGCATCATTCCGATGACTGGAAACAGCTGGAAATAATTGTTCATCGTGTTGATCGCTTGTCCCAACACATTGGACAGTTTTTGTCGTATACTTCCCAGCCCTCGAATCAGCGCCAAGGCTATATTCATCAAGTGCGGCATTTTATGCGGAAGTTGTATAAACTACAGTTTGCTGTGTCTCCCAATCCCGAAGTTTCTTTTGGCCTGGACCTTGCTGGTCTTCATCGGATCCTTGCTGGTCGTCCTCCGGTTGTCCGACTGAAGAAGCGAAGACGCCCCCGCTTCACATTTGGTCAAGATATCGACTCGGATTGGACCGATGGTACTCGATGTATATGCAGAGGCCGCACCCCATATCTGCTGAATTATCCTACCGTTGCATGCGAATCTTGTAGCAAGTCGTATCATGCAGGCTGCGTGTTTTACCCGGTCGAGTCGTCCGAGAGCGCTCGATTCTTGTGTCCTTTGTGCTGTTTGCGGAAGAACCGACCGTATCTATATTCGGATGTACGAGTCAAACCGATTGGTATGTGCCACGGCCTGTATATATATATATATTTAATACCCTCTGATAATTTTCCTAAAGCTGAAGAGAACCACGATCTGGATGTCTATGTCAACATATCAGAAATGCTGGACACATTCAGCAAAGAAATGATATACAAGAAGATGCCCCCACCTTACAGTCAAACTCTTTTCGTCGAACTAATTCGTTTCACGCCTGGCCAGCCAGAGATTGTACCAACGAACGGTGTAACACCTCTAGCACCGTCCAGCCATCACTCAAGCCCAAGGTCACACTCCTCTCACCCTGGACCATCCCGCCACCCTCACATCCACCACGGAAGCCCGCCTATGCATATCCCCATCGACGGTTATTCATCAGACCCCGCAGCTCACCCGAACCACGTACCCCCGCCCCCACCCTGGTCAAGGTGGGGAACTATGTCTACGCCTGGTCGTCCACCGTCCACACAACGCCGCCAGAGCACCTCCGATCGCTCGTCTCCACAGCCGTCTTCAAAGAAACGCAAACACGCAGATGAGATGTCGACGACGGACGGACTTTCGCGAGTCAGCTCGTCTTCGTCGATATCGGCGGGACCGTCTTCGAAACGGCGTGCTGTGCCAACACAGCATTCATCGCAGAATGCGGTCGTGTCTTCGCCTCCTCGGTCGATGCAGACAGTATCGCCTTCGATTGCCAAGTTGTTGGCTCCGGAGAATGTGAGGGCGGAGGAGATGGTGGATAATTGGTCTCGCCCGTGACCGTCGCTTGGGAATGGTACAAGCCAGTCTCCGTTGCTTCAAGCACCAGGGAGTGTGAGATTTTTTATTTTTGTCACGTACTTCTATCTATCTTCATCGTTGGCTATGGTTTGCTTTCGCCTCGTACTCATGCACACTAGGTGGTCATCTCTCCCTATTCTATGTGTGCTCCTTATGCTAAACACATGTTCTAATATTACGCTTTTTATGTACTGTACCATGCTGCACCTTTGGTAACCTACCCTTCTACCCGCAGGCCTGTTGATCACCTAGAACACTTGTAGAAGTACCTCTGTAGAAGTTACTGAAATCAAGTCCACTTCCAGCAAATTGACTCTCTCGCTCAGGATAAGCAGTAATAAAAGCGACACTACGATCGCCGAATCATAAACTTGTACGTAGAATACCCACCAATGCATGCAAATGCCGCGAGCCCCGCAATGATAGATATAAACCACGCATAGCCCTTGTGTCACGGAGTCAGCCAAATATAGTAATATACCGACATCACGAAAAAAACCCACTTCGACAGCCTGTCCTGGGACGTGTACATTCATACCCCATAGACCTAGTATTGCACGCTAACGAAACCCGAATAAATAAGTAAATGCGCAACGCACCAGTGACCAAGTTCATTGGGATGAGCACTGTACCGAGGGCTGTGAGCTTGGAGAGGACGTCGTTGATCTGGTTGTTGGCGTCTGTCATTTCGATCGAGATCTGCGCGAGGTAGTTGGAGTGTGAGCGGGAGAGAATTTTCTCGTAGTGGTTCAAGTTTTGTGTCATCGTGATCAAGTGGTCCTGAGTCGAAGCAGATGTCAATCGAGCATTTATATATGCGCCCAGAAGAACCATACCTGGATATCCGACAAATACAGACCCTAAATCAAAGCAAAGTAAGTAAACAAGCCATAGAATACCAGCCCAACTCACGATATCTGACGTCGGCGCCACCCTCCAATTCTCATTACACCTCTTTGCCAATCCCTTGACGACATCGGCCTTATTCCCCATCAACCTCAGCAACCCCATCACCTTCTTCCTACACGTCCCAATACGTCTCAACATATCGCTCTGCTCCGCTTCTTTCAAGATAAGCACCAGATCATCAATCGAGTCGACCTCGTACTCGATGCTCTGGATTAGCGGCCCGAACGCATCAGTGATATCGTCAATAAGGGCGTACGAGATCCAGTCAGACGTGACATTGATGTAGTCTCTTAGCTGCTTGATCCGACGTCGGACATTTTGCGGGTGTGGCGTTGGACGGAAGTGGAACTGGTAAAAGTGAGGTGGGGAGGTGAGATGGACATGGGACATGAGGGTGCTTACGGAGAGAATGCCTTCTCTCAAGACGATAATGTACATGTTGAGTGGCTCGAGGTAGGTAGGACTGTACTGGTCTTGGTCGAAACTGCGAAAACAGACGAAGTAGTAGTTCCGGAATAGCTCGATCTTCTCGCGCGTCTCTTCCATTTGGATATCTTCTGTTGTCAGTGGATGGATCGAGAAGACCTAAGCAAGGATTGTTAGTTCAGAATCCATATAGTAGCACTAAATTCACTTTACTGAGCATCTTCATCTCCTCGTCAGTAGGGGACTGTATATCAAGCCACCACATCTTTGCGTCCGAATCCCCATCCGCCTCATACTTGCCATTACCCCCACCCCCACCACCGGCGAGCGCACCCTTGGAATCCGTCCTGCGAGAAAAGGTCCCATGATTAAAATAATTCGAATCCAGAGAATTATTCATCGTAGTGGTCCCTTTATTGATTCCCAGCGCCGTCCCTGGCCGACTGTTTTGAAGCGACGGCAACGAGGTTACACCATGCCCACCTTCATTTCCCGAAGAGATGCCACTGAACAGTTCCTCGAACGTCTGTCCGTCTGCCGGGAGCTCGCTTAGGCTCCGTGCATGGATAGTCGCAGCGAGTGTATTCGAGTAGAACGAGAAACGGTATGGCCTATCGTGTCCTATATGGAGGATGCCTGTGCCTGTGCCTGTACCAGTCATAGTGGGGGGTGGGGCGGTCTGGTACAAGGATGAAGAGGGCGCGAAAAAGTTGTCCTGGGTGTGTGGTGAAGAAGGATAGTTTGGAGAGCCTTCAAAGAGGGCAATTTTTCCGCCGATGCCTCTGCGGTGGGGGATGCGAGGATTGGGGTTGCTTTCGGAGAGCTTACGGTGCCGGTTATTAGCGGGGGTTGGGGTGATGGTAGCGTCTTGGTCATTAAGGACGGGGTCATCGTCTTGTGGTGGTGGTGCATATGATGTGGAAGCTCTGGCTCTGCTGCGTGTTTGCCTGAGAGCACTGAGTGAGAATTTAGTAGAGGGTGCAGAAGTGAGACCGAGAGTAGCTTTTTCGACGGCTGCGAATTGTTCCATGGGAGAAAAATCGAAATCAGTCCGATATACATTATCTTGGTATACAGGAAGACCAGATATTGATTCAGAGTCTTGGATTGGGGATAGAGAATGAGTTTGTGGAGAAAGAGTGAGAACTGGGTCGTGAATCTGGTGAAGAGGAGAATTGAGATCAAATAAAGAGGACTGGGATGTAGGAGAAGCAGTTTCATGCAATATTTCACCACGAGCGATATCTATCTGATGCTCTTCATGTTCAGAAAGAGCAGAAATGGCAAGTTGTTCATCAGACTGAGTTATTTCAAAGGGAGAAGTATTCGGAGAAGGGTGAACGGTTTCCCTCCTTGCTCTAGAGAGATGGATTGCCATATCAACATCCATTGTACGTTGGCGTTCCCTCGCATCTGGATCGAAAGAACGAGGAACAGTAGGTGAATGACGAGGACGAGTTGTGAGATCGCTAACTTCGCTTGCGGATATGCTAGAGCGACGGCGAATAGTTACAGGAGAGCCAGAGCTAGGTTCTAGTGGAAGGCCAGTGTCTTTACTTGGCGAGGTCATCGTAGTCGACGAGAGGCGAGAACAAGCGGGACGATGGGCCGGAGGACTTATGCAGCTGCCATCGACGAAGGCGATAATTGTACATCACGTGTAAGATTGGAGAGCCCCCGTTGTCTAATGGCTATGACGTCAGACTTCTAAAGTAGAATGATATCTGGAGGTTGCGGGTTCGAGTCCCGCCGGGGGTATTTGGATTTATTTTTTCACGGTTAATTTGCAATATAAAAACATTATGTATCTATTACTTCTTCGCCCTCAATTGCGCCCTCAACACCTCATTCTCCGTCTGCACCGAATTCAACTCATCAAGCAGCGCAGCCCTCTGACTTTGCTCAGACGTCTTCATTGCATCCACCTCCTCCTGCGCCTTTCCTAGAGCAGCACGCCACTCCACAAGTTGTCCTTCCAACTGCTTCCGTACAGCCTCAGGCGCCATAGCCGCTTCCTCCGCCAACGTCAACGCACGCGCACTCAACGTATTATTCGCCTCCGTCAACTGCCGACACGTCTCCGCCTGCTCAGCCGCCAACATCTCCACCTCCTGCTTCTCACTCGTAATCCTCTCCACCGCATCCTGCAACTCTTGTACTTCATCCTGCCTGACCCATCCCACGTCAATGAAGCAAATGAATCAAAAATAACGCAGCCACTCACAAGGCAGCCTGTTTCGCGGCCATACTCATATTCCTATCTTCCAACATTCTCACCTGCTTCTGGTACGTCTCCAGCGCCGTCGTCCCCTCTTGCGCCAACTTCTGCGCCCTCTCTGCATTCTTCTTCAACAAATCATGCGCCTGCGCAAATCGCAGCAACCGTTCAATCAACGCACGGTCATCCATTATCAGTGCCTGCACCCGCGCCGCAAACGCCTCGATTGTAAATCCACCGCTAGAAAACCCGCTCGTTACCGGTGATCCTGGAACTCCAGTGCGTGTAGAATCGTACAGCGCCCTGAGCGCACGCACGTCCAAGTCGGAGAGGGAAGATGCATTGTTGTTCCCAAGGCTAGGGCTATTAAGAGGTGATCCTGTGCGGAGGGACCTTGAGGAGGGTGAATTGAATCTGGAGGCACGGGCTTCGGGGGAAGGGAGTATGTTCCAGATGGGTTCCAAGACTTTGGCAATAGAGTCATTCGTCAGGCCAACAATCGGTGAATCCTATCAAAGAGTCCTTAACATAGGCTTGGCGCAAGAAATATCATACAAACCTTGACACCCACCCGAGCCTCGTCCCGCTCTCGTCTTGCCTGCTCGAGGTCACGAGCAAGCGCCTCTCTCTTATCCAGTCCACTCCTCACATCCTCCTCCAGCTTTCTCTTCACGGTCTCCCACTCCCCCTCCCCCTTGGCCAACCCCTCCAACCGCCTATGGACATTCTCCAAATGCGTCCCCACAGACCCCAACAAACCCTGGAACGACGAGTCCCTCGAAAACAACACAATCCCATGCTGCTTCACAAGTGTCCTCAGCACCGCAAGCCCACCGTCCAGCTCCTCAGCCGCTTTTCGCCATTCATCCATCTTCTGATCCTCCGCCCTCGCCCTCGCCGTCTCCCACGCCTCACGATCCGCATTCCACCTCGTCGTAATCCTTTGTATCTCCGCATCCTTCTCCTCCAGCATCCGTCGACTACTCTCCCTCACCTCCGCATCTCCCCTACTCCGTGCCTCCAACTGCTCCTCCGCCTGCTTCACACGCGCCTCCAGCCGCGCCCACTCCTCCTCCCACTCACTCTTCTCCTGCAACAACTGCTGCACCTCTGCATCGAGCCCCTCCAGCCGTGGCAGCTCCTTCTCTAGCGCACTTATCGTCTCTTCCGCACTCTGCAAGTCCATCCCCATCATCGTCTCCACTTCTTCCTTCTCCAGCCTCATCAAAGATAGCTCCCGGGACATCTCAGCCTGCTTCTTCCCCGCCGCCGTCAACGACTCCGTGGCAGCCTTCAGCTTCTCCTCCAGCGCTATGGTCTCGGCTGCTGCCGCCTCGGGGGACAACATCCGCCGTGGCGTTACCGCATCTGCGTGCCCAGCGAAGAGATGGGCACCGTCGAACCGCGCTTGAGATGCAGATGCAGACGCAGACATCGACGAGCTCGTAGGACTCATCAGCGTGCTCCTGTTCGAGGAATCGTACCCCGAATCCTCTCCGACACTCGCACCCATGCCAGCACCTGCCATCTTCTTCTCCATGCTTCGGACGGAGAGACTGAGGACGCCGGCTCGGTGCTCCAGGAGCTTCTTGTGTACCTCGTTTGTGCGCTCGGAGACACGCCATAGTTCTTTCTGTGCTGCGTCGACGCGGCGGTTGGCAGCTTCGAGCTGCTCGTCGGATTGTTTGGAGACCCTCTTGTGGGAGGCATTGACTTTGGTTAGGGAGATGGCGGCATCACGAATTTTAGTCTCGAGAACGAGCTTCTTGGACATGGCCTCGAGGCGGGAGGTTAGGACTCGGTGTTCCTGTCATTTATGATAGTTAGATACTCGTAATACCGAGGAATTAAAACGTGCCTTTTTCAGCTCGTCGACGTCTTCGGAACCTAATATCTCAAAGTCGCGACTATCGACAACAGCTTGTGATGCTAGCAAACTTATTAATAACTCGTCGCGTGTATTCAAAGGCATTGAAGAAGGTTTCCAATCTGGTTCGGAGTGGGAGACTGATTTTCTCATGACAAGATTGCTGGGGGGTATCCTTGGAGACGAAGAAGTGGATGCGGGAGAACTGCGGCCATTGAGAGCGGATAAACGTGAGTTTGCTGATGGAGACGAGGTCTGGCTGCGGCGTAAGGGGGAGATCATGGAAGTCGAGGCAGAGGCAGAGGTCGAGGTCGAGGAACGAAAAGGCGAATCAGAATTAGAATTCGGATTACCTGCACCAGAGTCATCTGGTGGGGGCGGCGGTTGAGGTTTTTGTCTGCTGGAATCCTTCTTCAAAAGAAGAGCAGCTGTAGTCATTGGACTTTGATTCTCAATGGGAGTGTAAGGTTGGGTGGAAGATGGAGGGGGCCATGAAGGACCTGCTGGAGACTTGTATGCCAGAGGGGAAATGGATTGTGATTCTTGAGGAGGAGATGCAGTGGTAGTGGCTGCTCTGAGGAAGTTGCGGACGCCGTTCATGCCAGCGAGCGACTGGAGTGTAGCCAACTTTATAAACCCTAACCCTATATCAAGGCCATCTTTTGCTTCCGAAAGGCATATCTAAAAATAATCGGATCCTAAGTTTCTTTGTTGTTCAAACTTCCATGTTGCCATCTGCTGCCATGTGTTCTAACCAATACGTCTTTCGAGGGCACTGTCAAGGTCAGAGACCCGGATTTCACTGAGGAATGATCCAAACTTCATCAATAATTCATTGAAAATGTCTCGTGCCAAGGTCATGCTGTGATTCCTTTCGAAATTCATTAATTCCTTAGACTCAAGCGGAGGTTGTGCGAAAATTATGTCCATCTTAGTTACAAGAAGGCCAAAGGTACAACGATAGCGCTCAAGGCTATCGAACACCCCCAATCGAGGCCACTCATCGGGGCTACGTGAAAAGCATGACCTCCACGTAGAACAATTGCCAAGTGCAATGCAATTTCTGCAGTGTGATCAGGAACAAAGAATCAACCCTAAATTGAAATGTCTCACCAATTACCAAGACGAAGAAGAATTTCCGATTCACCTTCCGTAGGCTACCTACTGTCCAATTAACTGAACAGTAAATCATCAACATAAAAGCCAGCGTGTTGAATATGAGAGTCCTAGTCCTGTCCGTTATATTGATTACACTTTCGGTTGAAGAATGACCGGGTAATTTGAAGAGAAGCAAAAACAGAACGGCAACTGTCTGAGCAATGCAATGGTAGACGTGGGATGAATAGGATGAAAGCCTTCCGTAGGGATGATTTTCTAGCCATGATTCTGAAGGCCGGTCCGTGCTTAGTCCAAGTACAATAGTGAGGGGGATGATAAGAACCGTGATCCACAGAAGTTGAGCGAGAGAAAGAGCGGGTTTCATTGTTGATGACGCAACTGCGGACACAGCGGTCACTACGACGAGGGAAATGCTGGTTGCATTATGAATGTTATGCAATTGCCCTGTGGAATCCGTGAGGCATCGTCCCCATGTGATGATCTTCACAATAGAACCAAGATCGTCGTTAAGAATTGCAATATGGGACACCTGCTTGGCAACTTCCGTCTCAGTAGTGCACATGGAGACGCTGACATCTGCTGCCTTGAGAGCTAGCTGATCGTTTGGACCATCACCAATAAAGCCAACGATGCGATCTAACTCTCGCAAAGCACTGACAATGTATGCCTTATTCTCTGGCGATGACCGAGCAAGTATTCGCAGGTTCGATAAACCTCGCTTCGTCACCGATGCAGCAAGTGCTGGACCCTCTATAACTTGAAGGTCCCCAGGTGTCTCCGTATAGATCCCGCACTTTTTAGCGATGGAGCTAGCGGTTGCGGGATGATCACCTGAACACAGCCGAACAGCGATGCCAGCGCCCTGGATCTTTTTGATGGCATCCAACACACCGTCACGAATGGGATTGTCAAAGCAGATGATTCCGACAAATATCAGCTTAGAAGCCAGATCCTCGAAGTCAGCCTATGTTCGTTGTTAGAGCTATCTCCCAAGGTCTAGAATTGCTCACCTCTTGTGATAAATCTTTCACGTGCCAAGAATCGAGATCCCTATAACACAGAGTCAACGTTCGAAGTCCTTGTTCGGCGTAAGAAACGAGCTGATGGAAAATGATGGTTTTTGTCAAAGAATCCAGCCGGCGAGTCTTCAGTTTGTTGGCGTCAGGAACTACATATCGCGTGCACTTCTTCAGCAATACCTCGCTTGCCCCTTTCAAGAAGAGCCTTCGTTTGCCATCTTCCACAGTTACAAATGCACCAGAAGCCATACGTTCGTTCGAAAACGGAATTACCTGCAGGTCCCGTGCAGCATTTCTGACAGAATGAACGTCGGGCCATCCAAGCTCCTTTGAAAACTGGAGCAATGCTGTTTCTCTGGCGCTCCCAAGAAACGCAGTTTGTCCGGTAATAGGGTCAAGTTCTTGAACGACACACGAAGTCAAAGCGAATATATCGTTCAATAAATGCTGCAGTGGTAGATCAAGGCAAGCGCTGAGTGTAGCACCATCAGGACGCTTGACCTCGGATGTCAGAGCATCATCAACGAAATGCCTAACAGATCCATCCTCATGCCGAAGGGTAAATTTAGTACTAGTCCCCATCAGTCCACAGCTTACGGTCATACGGTCTTGAGTAATGATTCTGGTCATGTCTAGGCACAAGTCGGTTACCGATGCCATGAATTCGCAAGCGTCTGGCACTTGAAGGAGAATTTTATCCTTCCACAGGTGATTCCTGGCAGACTGCTGCATGGTCATGGGTAACGGCAAACCTGAATCGGCTCTGAGCTCGCTCCAAGAGAAACATACAGAAACGAACATTGGGGGAGAGCTACAATCATGCCCATAAACACCGATAATGTGCAAATATCGAGAAAAATGCCGGCTTTCTCAATAGGCGTACTGAGATGCAGCTGATAGTCATTGATAATCGGTCCAGCTCTTGATGAAAACTCACCGGTGAGTAGAATGCAGCTGAAGTTCGCTGGCAAATCTAATTAAACACATGATAAGAAGCGCACTGGCTATGACGCCGGTTTTCAACGAGGATATCCACCAGGTGTGTCTATTATACTGAAGCATAAATCAGCCCTTCTGTATTTCCAGAACAGACACGCACGCATGCGTAGCGTCAATTAGACCAACGTCGGAAACGGCGGTGACAATATAGCGACCAGAACCATCCAACACCTTGTCGCCATAATGAATAAAGCAAGAATACTCGTTGACTGTGTGGTCAGAACAACGTAATATGTCAGTCAGACGTTCAATAGTCGCTTTCTTGACAAGACGAGCCCCTTGCTGTTTAGATTCCTTGCAAACCAGGCCATGGCCGGACAGGAAAACACCATCGCACGGTACAACCATTCCAATTTGGAGAAGAAGAATATCTCCGACCACAATGTCCTATGCCGAATCAGAATGAGAGATTTAATCAAGTTGATTGTGAAATTAACCAAACTCGTTTGTGAATGTGCTGCATCATTCCATCACGGACGACTTGTATTTTTGGACCGCCAATCTTTTTGTGTAACGTGTGAATCCGGCAAGCCATCCGCCGGGACACCAACACCTGAAAGAAGAACTGCGACCGGCTTCAGGACTGTTCTCCTGTGATAATATGAGTTATACCCACCATAACAGCAATCATAGCTAGCACGACGAGACTGACAGCCCAATCTGTCGTACGGTCGTCCGGTGATCGAATTGAAAAATCAGAAATCAGCCCTAACACCACCAGAAATACATTGATCCACGTCATTGGGGCCTGGGCAACGTCAGTATTCACAGGGTATCGAAGAACCAATACTCGCCACTGGTCTCCACGCTTCGGAAACGGACCGGCGGATGTTCCAAGTCCGAGCTTCATTCTCGCTACAAGCGCTCTTATCGGCCGATGACGAGCCTCTGGCGTCTGGCCCCTTTGCGATGTCTGCTGCCAAGTGCATATCAAGTTCACGCTTCACAGTCGTAATGCCGTGCTTGATATCACTTGAAAGCATTTTTACGAGTTTGTCGGTACCCATATCTCTCATCATATCATAATCTTTCATTTTGACCATCCTTTTCAAGTCGTGCTGTTGCAAACTTGACCGTCCTCCGTCAATCCTAGAAAATAGGCAAGACTCGATGGTTCGATTGTGATACAGAACCTGAGCATTCACGATCATACCTTTGGTCTTGCAAGTATCCATGGTAAAACTTTTTGAACATAACATGCGGAAGCCAGGTGCAAGGAAAAACACGAGGATGCGACGATGTCAAAGGTGGTTCAGCGGCGAACTCGTCAGAGGGTTTTATTTTGGCGATTTCACTGGCAGAGATAGTGTTCGCCATGAAATCGGTACTGATGGAAGCACCGACATAAGAAGAACAGATTATAAGGAACCAGTTTCGAATTTCACAGTTGGACAGGTACAGAGTGCCACATTTGGCACTAACGGATTTGGAACGGGGGAGGCGGACCACCTAGAACTTGAAAGCCCCAAGAAAGCCCCTGCAGATGTTGGGCCCCGTTAGCCTCATTAAGAATGTTCCTGGTAGCTTGGTATATGTTGCAACTGAGGCCGAGCCAGCAGTCCCTGACCAGCCGATTCTGGAACTGTCAGAAGACATCGAGGCAGTTGGAGAAACCATGACTAGATAGGAAGAATATAACCTTAACCCTAAACCAGGGCTTAAGGTGGTTGCGTGCAGCAAACGGCACCCGAATATGATACGGATCAACGTTTTGAATTCATCCTCTTTCAAATTCTACCATGTACTGTTGACTGCCGTAAACGGCGTCAAGTGCACAGACCTTCAGCAATGTCATTCACCTTCCACTGGCCTCGATTTTCCGACCAGTTTCACTTCGATGCAATCGAGATGCTCAATACTGCCCTCAACAAGGGCAACAAACCCCCAATCATAGTCGACAAAATCGAAGTTGTTGAGCTTGAGATGGGCACTCAGGTACTGTCCGAGAACTGCGTATTCGCTACCTTCCACACTTCCTTAAATGGTGCAATCCTATAGCCCCCTGAGTTAGAGATCCGCGATATTGGTGACTTGACTGTCGAACAGTTCAGAGGTATCTTTCGCATGACGTATTCTGGTGATGCGCATATCGTGCTCAAGACTAAAGTACAGGTAAGTCGGAAACAATTCGATCTCCTAGTTGCGTTTTAGAAGACTTCTACCAGGCAAACCCGCTGAACCACAAGCAACCCGACATCCACCTCATGGGTGGATCGCGTGGCATGCTTGCTGCGAAACAACCACTCGTGGTCCCCATGCTACTTCGCCTCTCTCACTTCAAGCTAAATTCCTACGTCGTGCTCGTCGTATCTAAGCAAAAAGGCATAACCCTTGTATTCAAGACCGACCCTTTACAAAATGTCGACATCAACAGCACCTTTGATTCCATTGCCGTCATTCAAAAGTTCATACAGCGGGAGATTGAGGGACAGCTGCGTCAGATGTTCCGCGAAGACTTACCCGGGATCATCCATCGCCTAAGTCAGCAGTGGGTAAAAGCAAAAGTCGAGGCGCCGTATCTAGAGAAACGCCCCCCGCCAGTTACCAGACGTTCACTGGAGACGCGATCTATATCTGATATGTCACTGACAACTTCAGACGTTGGGCTGCATCCTCACTTGTCCCAAAACTCAATGCAGTATAGACGCCCCCGATCCACTTCCGGGCTCTCGAAGTCGAGCACTGCCAGCGCAAGCCGGCATGCCACCCACTCCTCTACGAAACCTGAAGCATCCCTACCGTCATCGAATCTTTCATCTCCTGATTCTGATATGGAGAACTTTGACCCCACGTACGGACTGCGTCCCGAAGGTCTCCCCACTAAAAGCATCTTCTGGGGCTTCAGTAGCCTTTTCTCGCCAAACAGAGGTCTTGCGGATCTGGCAGAGGAGCATGAGCCAAGCGAGCCGGACGATGAGAAATATGACGACGAAGATGATGGGGCTGCATCGTTCGACTTTGTCACCTGGGAGTACACCTTGCCGGGCTCTGATCGTAGAACACGTTCTCATCCGATGTCAAACGTTGCCCATGATCCTGTAGAGAGTGTGCCTGAGTATGAGACAATTCCTGCCGTTGGTGGTGGCACAGTCACTCGTCCGCGAGTATACCACTCCCAGTCTATGATACACCTTCCTACACCCGATCCCGTGTTAACTGCTGTTAAACGCCACATGAAATCTATTCCACAAACAGCCCCACCCCTCCCTCTCGGCTCCACAACCCCAGGTCTCATGTCGCGGCATTCAGGCACCAACAGCGTATTCGCCACAGGCCTCTACCGCCACCCGAACCACACACGATATCCATCTGCACACAGCGTGACAGGTGCACCTCCATCATCATCATCATCTTACTTCACAGCAACAGACATTCTACCCTTACGTCGTTCATTCACACCCGACAGCCTCGAAACCCAACCGTCCCAGTCAAGCAGCGGACACGGTCCGACTTCTACCCCCCCAACATCTGACGCTCGCGACGACGATGACGCAGCGATCTACATGCATCGTCGACGTTCCTCCGTCTCTTCCGTTACGACTAATAGCAACCTCGACAATGCATTCTCATTTACTCCCGGCTCCTCCCCGCCTACCGACAGTCCAGACCCAAAGATTGTGCTCCGGCCTTCTCTCAACAATTCCATTCACCAGCTCTCGACACTTAGCCATTCAAACCACACATTATCACCATACACACGCTCACTGGAGCATTTTGCAGTGCGCAGCGGCCCTCCGAGACCAGTGGGTGTCAATGGCAGTGGGTCGGGTCCAGGCGGTTCACCAGGTGAGAGACAGCAACCAGTGAAAGCGCGGAGGAAACGGACATTCCATATTGGTGGAGGCGGCGGAAAGGGAAAGACGTTGCAAACCAGGGATGGGAGGGAGGGGGCTGACACAAGGCCAACACCGCCTTCGACGCCTGATCTGGACACGCCACACCCACAGGTGCCGTCAGAATTCGATGTTGGAGATATGGACCGCTATTTCCGCTCATTCGACGAACATGATCTCGACCACGACATTCATCAGCACTCCTCACCACCGCGGAAGAGTATCAATCTACGACCTGTGCCACATCTTCGACGACTATACGCTCAGAAGCATGATTTACATCCTGGATAGTAATTTTATAGCATTTATTTGGTAGACGTTTCACTGTCATCTTCGATCTCCTTTTTTTTTCCGCACCCTCGACTGCATGTACATGCCTAACTACAGCACCATTTCAAGCATATTATTATATGTGGTCATCTTGATTCTAGGAGATACGCAATTCCCCATGGTATCGAAACCTGGAACTAAGGAAGTGAACTGAATGCATCGTTTCATTTTGCGTTCGATGTCACACCCAACTTATTCATCAAGCGTATCATCAACGTATCACTCAGGCTGTCAATCCTGTGTTACAAGTATCTCCGTAATGCGGCACTGGTACCGGTGTCATGATCTCCTTGGGCAGACTCTCAAGATATCCGATGTTACTAGTAATTTTACAACTAAATAGCTCGGATACTTTGTGCACTGTTCAACCATAATTTACCGTGACTTGGTTGCCAAAGGGGTTGCGGAATCTGACATCGGGATTTTTTTCCAGCTGCCGTTGCAGTAAGATTTGTTGCATGAATATGATTGACATGTCCTTGCAAATGCTTTGATTTCAGGTTTTTCCATCGGGTTGCTATGGAACTGATCTCTAAAAACTAATTGAAAATGCATTGCCGACGTCGACGAGATTACCCCTTCCGAAGAAGCTTCTCCTTGCTACCACGCACTGGTCAGACGTGTGCAGGCATGGTTGACACACGCAATCTGAACTTCACGACAAGTAAGTTTCTAAACCCAGCAATGTTCTTCCGAACGTGTGGCATACCAAAAGGTAGTCAAGCGGTCGTGAAACGATCGACCTTGATCCGACTCTCGGTTCCAAATATGTTCCACTGAGGAGCTTCCAGGTGCTCAGATATAGAATGAAATTGTTCGGTTTAAATAAGTTGGCTATGCTCTGGACGCGTGGTCACCGTCACTCGATATGTAAGACAAATCCCTGGGCTGACCTTGATCCTACAATACATGGCTCTGCGGCTGAACCTGGAACGTATCGGACGGCATAATCATCGGAGACATGTTGACTTCAAAGTCCTGTGCAATAAAAATCGCCCGAAACAAAAAAAAAGAAGTTCGGACGGGAAAGACAAGTGATATATATAACAGATAACATTAGAAATTTCAGGATGTCAAGTGACTGTTGATACCCACGTCGACTATTCACAAGCGGGTTGGTCAGTTCTACGTAGATCTATATAACAGAGACAGGAAACACACCATGCATGCTGGGAAGCCTGCTCATGTTCTGTTTTACCGAGGGGATTTGCCGGAGTTGCCGGAAATCATTGTTAATGTACGTTTTCGTGAGACCTGTCGTCGCGGGAGAACGGAGAATCGCAGTGGGAGGGGAGATGACGACACCCAAGATATCAGGTGTCTTGTTTCCTTTTGGCGTCGAGGGCGTGGGGACGTCGTTGCGGAGTAGGTCCTCGAGGTTTTGTATAGACAGGTCCAGAGTTTCAACGAGTTCGATTGGCGTTGGGGTGAGGAATTCGTCTTCGTCGATGGTGAAATTTGAGCGGAGAGTATACAACGTATCGGCTTTGTCTGTTGGAAGGGCAGAATGCATTAATTCGCAGAGCTTCGCAAAAGCAGCAGATGAGATAGCCGGCAACGTCATGAACTTCTTATTCTCATGCTCTGCAAGCCACTCGAAGATTGATAACAGGCCTTCGGAAGTTTCACTGTCAAGTTCGCTTTGAGCATAGGTAGAGAACATTAGTCCAAGTTCGAGTCGGAGGGCTTCCGGGCGCACAGACTCCATGGGTAACTCTCTGAGTGTTTCCAGAGTGGTGTCGAAAGTGCCTGGGATTGCATAGTCTGTCTGAGCAACTCGCAGAGCTGAAAGAAGAATCGTAAATCTCAGACTTGGCTCAAAAGAACGAGACGACGTTGCAAGTACTGAGACAAGTCGTCGAAAATGTAATGACGTGTAATGCCCATCAAGTAGTGCTACAAGACATGTCTTCAGTGCTTGTGCTAGGTCGGGAGTCGAGGAGATGGCGCTTAGACACCACGTCGACGAGCTCGATGATGGCACGACGAGATCGAATACAAAATGCAGGGAAAGAGTTACTTGATGATGAAGGACTAGACGATAGTCCGCACGCATAGACCCAAGCAAGGATCGCAATGATCCAGACAAGTACATCAGCTCCTGCATCAATAGCCATTCGCCTATTCCAATGACCCCGTTGTCCAGTTTGATCAGTGTTTTGACAAAGTGCACCTGGTTGTCGGTGTCCAAGCGACGAAAGAACGACTTCATCTCATTCAGTACCTTTGGCAGCACAGAAGTCACCCAGTACGACGGCCCGTCGGCTAGGGTATTTGGCACAGGAAGGATATGATCAATCATAGTAAAAACCTGCAGTAGATGATACGCTGGGTCTCGTTCACCATGTTGTCCACCATGGTCAAGCAATATCCGCATGATAACATCCGCACCAAGCCTTCCCAGATCAGTGTATGAGTCAGGGGCAGAGAGCCTGCGCACGAGATCAAGACACGTTTGTCGTGTTCGCTGCGCTGATATGCACGCGGAACTAGTCTGGAAATATGTCATATCCGCCGCGTCTGTACAGACGAAAACATCCGCAGCGGCAACCGTCAAATTTCGCATGTCACGGCTGGTCATAGGGAAAGCAGGGGCAAGGTGCATTGTCAGTCGAATCAAGTCGTCTGCTGTACGAAACAGTTGTTCAGCAAGGGTTTGATTCATCCGTGGAGGGGGAGGGAGAGCGAAATGCCCATTGAGATCGCCGCTGACGCCGGCAAGAAGCTCGACGAGGCGTGGAAGAATTCCACGATCTTTCTCGTCCCAGAATACCTGAAGGATACGCCATTCATCCTTACTGTCATTTAGTTCCCTCTCTACAACTGCCAAGGAAACCCGCAGCGTCCGCAATCGCCGGAGGGAAAGTGGATGATCACTCGAAAACATGATCTCTTCAACGGCGGCTAACAAGCCGTCTTCCGCGACAAGAGCGACCTTCCGCATTGAAAGTCGTTCATTGTCGGCAATGACAGACAATGGAGGTTTCAATGCGAGGATTGCTTGCACCAGATCATCGTGTAGGATCGTATGAGTATCCTTGGCAAGACCAACGAAGACCTTTTCAGCAAGGACACCAGACTTCCTCGGCGGGTCGTTATCTGAGCTTATCCACTCCAAGCGACGGGTTAGTTGACGTAGAAGTAGCAGATGGTTGACGATCTTCAAGAAGTATGCGTCAGAGAAGATAATGCCTCGAGGAAGCCCTTACCTCACGATAACCATCAACTTTCTGCCATAAATGTAAGACTGCCAGTGTGTGCTCGCGACAGACATCGTGGCCTAAACTATCTGCCCATGCGAAAACGGACAGTACGCTAGCCACACCCATATAAGCTCTGACAAGAGTAATATAATCATCATGAGAGGTTATATTGATTGCATGCGGAGGGTTCGACAGCGGGACAGGCAAAACGGGATTCTCTGCGAGTTTAGTAACGATGTCATGGTGGATCATCATTGATTCAAGCCAAGTTCCCATGGATTGTTCCTCTGTACCAATATCCTTGAGCATGCTTGAGGACTCGTTGAAATCTCCGCGCGTATTTGACAGAGCATCTTCGAAATAGTACCAACCACGAATCCTGGCTAATAGTCGTCGTGCAACCAATTGTGTAGATTTGTCGAGCCTCACGCTTCCTTGAATTTCATGTAAAATTGAAGAGAAAGGGTCGGCATACAGATGTCGAGCAATGTCGACATTCGCGGCGGCATCAAGAAGCAGCAGCAAAGTATCTTCGTCAACAGTCTGGGAATCGAAGATAGAAGCCAAATCGAGATGTTGCTGACAGGTTATAAGTTCATCGATCAACAGAAGCACGTTTATAAAATCGACATACCAGCAGCGTACGGGCCATGTCAGGATGTTGTGATGCTGAAATGCTGAGGAGCTTCGCAATATGATAGGCCTGGTCACTGTTCTAACCGGGTCATGTTCAGCATGAAGTTGGTTGAGGTGATAGAGTTGCTGACCTTTGAGTCAATGCAATTGGCAACACGGACTGAAAACCTCAACAGCGACTCGTAAGACAAATCGTCTTGCAGAGGCCGATATGTCCATCGAATTGCGGTGTGAAGGTCGAAATCTTCTTCAATTTCACCATCCAGGTCAGCGTGGAGGTAAGGGAAGCCAGGCAACTCCCAATCCTCGTTGGAGGGCTTCATACAGAACATTAACCGCACTACAAGCGGAAGTGGAGGCGAATCAGGGATGAGAGATAACAATTTCTTCGCAAGGAGTGTCGGGTCCAAAGAGTTAGCGGGGTCGACAGCTCTGGATAGAGGAATTGATTCTGCAGACGGTAAAGCTTTCGGCTCGTACTCGTACTTCTGAACAGGAGGAGAATCTGTAAAAATTTCTCCATAAATTGCCATGGAGAGGGCTTGAAAATTTCCTTTGACTATCATCAGACGCGTCGTATACTGCTTGACGTTCACAGACAATATTATTTCAGACATGATTAGATACACACCTCTGTGCCCATATCAACAGTAAAGTCTACTTGCCCGCCTGCATAAGCGATTACAGTAGGAATTAAAGCATTGGCAGCGCGTTGTTTCTCCTTAGAGTCTGCCTGCGATATTGCGTGTGCATTAAAAAAGACCTCCAAGAAGAACGCCTCCGGCTCAGTATGACTTTAAAATGTGTAGTTCAATTATGATTGAAAGAACAGGCACGAACACTCACGCGACAACTTCAGGAGAATGAGCGAATGGTTGGGCGCCGTTTGGAAATATACGAATTGAGGAAACTCTTATGGGAGCTGCAAAACGAACAGCCGCAAGATTGGATGGACCCTCCGGGGCGAGAATACACCAGTGAAGGAGGCCCATAATAGTGGAAGGTTAATAATTACTTATACCAAGCGGTGCCGATTGTAGATGTCGGCGTTTGCCGAGTCCGAAATAAGAACTTGGCACCGGACATAGAACGCCAACATTCTTTCTACTTTTGCTGCGCTGCATCACCTGAGCTTGCACCTCCAGGCTCTTATTCAGTGTGATGATGAGCAGCTCTAACAATCTGAGGATCCAGCTTCCTCTCATAGACCTGTCTAATCCAAAGACACCTTCCTCGGGTAGAGGGAGGGGCCGCAGCAACAGCATCGTCAAAGTTGAAGAAGTTGGAAACCGCTCGACTGATGAAGTCCTAGATCGAAGCGCATACGTTAATATCAATGCCGACTGGGTAAACGCTAAAGGTTCGTCGTGAACCAAGCATTCAAAGCCAGAAACCTGAGTTTGCTCGTACAGGAGCATGGCTCATCCACATCGTCCTAATAACTGTCGGAAAAATCGTCATCGACTTCGTTCCAGGAATGACTCAACAAATAAGCTGGACAATGGTCAACCTTTTCTATCTGGCTGTACGGTGTGATCTTCCTCTTCTGCTGGTACCTCTCGCTGAGTTTATACAGTTGTCATACCTAATGTTCCATTGGGTCACTGGGATCCCTTTTGAGAACGAACTGCATGGAGGAGCATACGATGATCTAACACTATGGGAACAGATAGATGATGGTGCACAGTACACCCCGGCCAAGAAGTGGCTCCTATGCGTGCCAGTTGCCCTGTAAGCACGGACATGGCGTACGTACCTTTCCCCTCTAATGGGTTTACTATCTCAGATTCTTGGCGTCCACACATTACACAAACTATAACCCATGGCTCTTTGCCGTCAATATCACCGCACTGGTATTCGTGCTAATACCCAAGTTGCCCCAGGTATCTTTTTTTCACATGCTGTTCTCGCCCCTGCTTCTGACTTGTCCCCCCAAGTTCCACCGCCAACGAGTCCGATTCATGTCTGAAGCTCCATCGGGAGTGGTGACCCCCATCACAGGCAGTTTTCCACCATCTGGCGCGTCTACTCCCGTTTCCGAAATACGCCTCACGGAGGAGCTTTTCCAGTGACGCTTTCGCGCTAGCGCCCCCGCATTACTTCAATGTTCAGACAGACAGCATCCCAGTGATATGTTTCTAATCAATTACATTCCACTCAGTGCATTGTATCCAATACGCCGTAGAAACTACCCATTACCCCTTCATCCTTAAGTGCGCGTCTATAGCGCTCTAAATATATACTTATAATACATTGCTCTATTGCAACTGCTTTGGTGTAATTTGTGTATATTGTTGAAGCCGTAACCTGTGAGTGAATCCCTGAGCATGTAAATACTTTGTAAACGAGTTTGACACGTACAAGTTACGCAGAAGCATCAGAATCGTAACCTTTCCGACGGCTGGGATATATATCGATGCCTGGCCCGTTTAATTGACTTGTAGTGGGTATATTCAGAATTTAAGCTCACCTTGTCTCGCACGTTTGCCTCGAAATTCTTGTCCGAAGCTACGTTCACACATACGCAGCCATCTTTGAGCCATTCCGTTTTTACCTTATAAGTTGCGCTCGGAACAGCCGACACAACAACATCTGAAAGACCAAGGCATTCCTGCAGCGTCAAGTTGCTTGGGCGAGCGACGTGACGCGGGTGATATTGTCGTAGGGGCCTTGCATCCACACCCGTATCCACTCGTGGTCGCTTAGTGTATTCCTCCAGACATTGCATTGTCAATCCACGTTCACAGCTGAAGCAAATCACTCGAATACCTGGATCGAGTCAACGTCTACGGAGAATACACGGGCGCCATCATTGGACAGGAGAGCGGCCAGCGGCCGACCCACAACTTCAGATCTGTACGATCCAAGAATCAAAAGGCATGAGCACATGATTTTGGACAACTGACCGATTGATCACAGTGACAGTCCGACCATAAGCCCGATCACCATATGGAAGGATGGTGTTATACACCTTTACGTATTCAAGACACTTGACTATTGCCAGCGGTGTACATGGGATTATGGATTTGACCGTTCCTGGCGGTGGTTGGTCTGATCCCGAGGAAGTTAGTAATGCTGTAGAAGAGGGTGATACGGATGAGAGAAGGGAGTCTGGCTTGATGAAGCGGATACTGGAGAAGTTGAGATCCTATTTCTAGTTGAGAACAAAATGAACACTTGCTTGTGGTACATATTGTAGTGAAATTTGACATGAAGGCCTTCGACATCTTTGAAAGGGGATACAATCTATATTTTGCATTAGCATTTTTACTCCTCAGCATTCCATGCACGCTCCTACCTGCTGCAGGTAGTGATCCTAGCGTATTCATGTTAAAATAGATCTGAACTTATATACAGTTGGCCGAACCTGTTGGGCACCAAAAATCGGATAGTACACCTTTCCGCACAAGACTTGTTATTGACGATTGGTCAAAGCAAAGGATCAAGAACACATACCATAATGCCATCGACAGTGTCATCCTCATTAGCCTCAATAATCGCTTCTTCAACCCCCTCCCCTTCACTCAGATCACTCGAAACCGCCGCACCTGTTGTTTTCAGAACAAACTCCACGCCAAGATCTTCACACTGTCGTTTTGTGAACTCGGCATAACTTTTGCTCGGGGCGGATGAAGTCGCAAGGATTCCGACCAATTTTGGGGGACGCATGCATTCGGCAAGCGATGTTTTGACCTCATCGCTGAATGCAGCTGCTATTTTGTTTGAATTGAGCAGGAGACCTTTTCCTGTTACCTCTAATGACATATGGAACGCGAAGAAGCAAAATTTCTTGAAAATGATCATGATATCGATTAGATTTGTTGTTATCTTATCTTATCTACTACTCGATTTGTCGAGTCAAAACACTTTGAGAGACCGAATGCTCTCCGTGGCAAGGCTTGCCATCCGCATACATCGATTACCTCTTTCCTCCTATCTTACTACTTCATATAGATCTCTGTCCACCATGTCTTCATCCATTGATACACTGCAGCAAGAAATTGAGCAGCAATCCATATTCTTCAACGACCTTCGCAAGCAAAATGCTGCACCAGCACTCCTAGATGAAGCTAAGAAGAAACTTGGTGACCTCAAAAAGTCATTAGCGCTCTCCCAGGCCGCATCTGTTGAAAAAGATGTAGGGGGCAAAAAAAGGGAGCGTTTGATGCTCAAAACGGCCAAGGTTTGTCTTCAATTACACCCTTTTCAAAATGTTGTTTGAAATATACTCAACCAGGCGCTTTCTCACCTGGCAGGGAACGCGCGACTACGGCCCAGGAGAGATGTACTGTCGTGAACATATAGAACGGATCGTGAAAGATTGCTTCACGACGTATGGCGGGAGCTGTCTCGACACTCCCGTGTTTGAGCGTAAAGATATCCTCGCGGGCAAGTATGGTGAGGATGCGAAGCTGATTTTTGATCTGATGGATCAGGGCGGAGAACAGCTTGCGTTGCGATATGATCATACGGTGCCGTTGGCAAGGTACCTTGCGATGATGGGTGGCACGAACACGCACTCGAAACTGTGGCAGGTGGGCAAGGTGTACAGAAGGGATAATCCTGTGATGTCGAAGGGAAGGATGAGGGAATTTTCGCAGGCTGTAAGTCTGTTTCTTCTGTTGTGCTGTAGCAAGTCAGAGCTGATTCCTGCCCAGGATTTCGATATCTCTGGATCTTGGGATCCTATGATTCCCGATGCTGAAATAATCAGCTTGTTATGTACCCTGCTGACCAAATTGGATGTTGGTGAATACACTGTCAAGGTTCGTCCTTGACCTCTCCTGACAAAGGTGATGCCCTTATTCATCCACATTTTGGATAGCTTAACCACCGGAAAATCCTCGACGGAATTTTCGAAGTGTGCGGTGTCCCCCAATTTAAAATACGGACTATCTCCTCCGCCGTCGATAAGCTCGACAAAGTAAGCAAGCCTCTCAGATTCCTATTTAGCTTCCTATTTATAGTCTGCTTCTAGCTCCCATGGACAGATGTCAGGAAAGAGATGACCGAAGAAAAAGGTCTGGACCCTGCTGTCGCGGACAGAATTGGAGAATACGTTAAACACAAAGGTAGTTGTCGCACCGAGTTACACCCTTCATTATCTCAATATGTTCCACAGGCGGACCAAGCCTTCTTGACCAACTAACCGCTGATGCTACTTTTATGGCGAACGAGAACGCGAAACAGGGCGTCGCAGACATGGCGCTCTTGTTCAAACTGCTCCGCGCATACAACGTGCTAGACCGGGTTCGTTCTCTAAATCGCTACTATATGCTTCAACTAACCTTTTACTGTAAAGATTTCCTTTGATCTTTCACTGGCTCGTGGTCTGGATTACTATACCGGTATCATCTACGAAGCCATCGTAGAAGCGTCCGCTCCGCCAGGATTCAAAGCCGCCAATGCGTTCGCCTCTTCCTCAGACCCCACAACCACAACCACTGTCCCTGCCCCGCCGAAAAAAACACCAAAGAAACTCACCGCATCTGCCACAGCCGATGAAGAGGAGGAAATCGACGAATCGCAGGTCGGAGTGGGATCTATCGCTGCGGGCGGGCGGTACGACGGGCTCGTGGGGATGTTTAGTGCTGCTGCCGCCGCGGAGGGGAAGAAGGCTCCCGCGAGCGTGCCGTGCGTTGGAATGAGCATTGGAATGGACAGGATGTTTGCGCTCATATGGCCCAAGTGGGTGGAGAGGGGCATGAGGAGTAAGGCGACGATGGCATATGTGATGGCGGCGGGTGATGGGCTGCTTGAGGAGAGAGTAGGACTGGTGAGAGAGTTGCGGGAAGCAGGGATTAAGGTTCGTTCTTTTCAAATAGCCGTTTACTTTTTCGGTCGTTGGTCTGACTGTTGTATCAGACGGACTTCTTGGCAAAGACAAAGCCAAAGCTTACCGCCCAATTTGCGGCAGGGGAGAAGGATGAAGTGCCGTTTGCGATTATACTAGGCGCGGATGAGCTCAAGGCAGGGCTGGTCACAGTGAAGGAGCAGAGGTGGGAGTTGGTGGACGGAAAGAAAGTGAAAATTGCATCGGCGGATAAGGGGGAACAGGTGAAGAGAGATGAATTGGTGACGTGGTTGAAGAAGACGAGGACTTACGAGGAGTGGGAGAGTGGGAGGCTGGTGTAGGTCAGCCCTTGCACATAGAACATTGTATATATATATCCTAAACTTTGAATCGTAACCTGGCATGCTTCACTTCTGTGAGGTTGTGTGACACCGGGAGTCCGTGAATAGTTCAAATGGATCCGCATCATTCATGAATCACAATACAGTACTACAAGTGGACATTCCTGATACCCTTGCAACCCTCCCCGCAACATTTGTATATAGATTTCGTCGATGCTTCGAAGATGTCGGAGGGGGTTCTGAAAAGAGAAATCTTAGCATGATGATGCACGTATGCAAAAGTCTGAGGAGCCGAGGTTCCTCTGACGCAGGTAAGGTAAGCTGCATTCCTAATGATCGTCATCACCATGTTGGATTCCGTTAGTCGTTGGTTTGTCCAACTCATGGAGCCCTGCATCTTGAGAATCATCGTCTTCCTCATCCATTAGTTGAGCAGCGCGCTGGAAAAGATTAGATAGGCGAACACGAGAAGGTTGACATTCTTGCCTTCATCGCCTCAGCCTCATTGGAATAATGTCTACCTCGTGCACGAACGAAAGCCGCATGTTTCGCCGCAGCTGTCACTCAAATTTCAGACGAAGGACATGAGATAAATAAGATGCACCGAGTGCTCACCCTCCTCATCCATCTCCTCCTCTTCGAACTCGACTTCCTCCCCTGGTTCTCTTGAATCAGCCCTGATCTCCCGCCTCGCCTCGTTTGGCAGATTAAAGCTGGTGCTTCTACTGGATGTCGCACTCCCTGATCGACCCGAAGCGGAGGCAGGTCTCCCTGAGCTGGAGATGGATGTTCTACGCGAGGAAGGACCAGAGGCGTTCGCGCCAGTGGATGAGACAGGCGATACAGGTGATATACCCCGTTCACGAGGCAATATGTAGTGGCCATCGAGGTCTAAATTAGGGATCTCTGCAATATTTTGTTAGTCGATTGGAGCGATCCATCACGATCATGAAGCACGAACCCCCCTCGATCTCATCAGTCTCAGCGTTATATCTGACATAGGGTGTCTTCGGTTCAGTGATTTTCATCAAGCTGTCTTTCTGGATCTCCGTCAAGGCCAGATTCTCCTCGTCCCATTGTAGACTGCTGAAGAAGATCGAATAAATTGTGGGCGGATTAGAAGAACGATTTGAAGGGCTTACTGTGTGGATATACCTGGCAATGGAGGAGCATTCTTCAAGATGCCCTTTGGCTTAGGGTGAGAAGCTGAACGATGTAAAGGAACTGGGGGGAGACGGTCGGTAACAGGTTCTGCGGCAGGGTCCATAGGTGCTGTATTCAGAGAAGAGGCAGAGGGTACTGATATATTTGAACTTCGCGTGATCAAAAAACACAAGCCTACACTTAGGATCGATCGACTAGTAGAGGAACTCCGGCCTACTTACTATCTTTACAACCCTCTATCAACATCCATGTCAAGACCATAACGAACGGGACAAAACGTAGTTACATGGTACGTCCATTACGCTTACTTGGCAAACATCGGTACAATCTTGACGCGTACGTACTCCTCCAGCGTTCCATACTTCACTCCAAGATCAGTAAGCGTCTTGGAAGGAAACTTATGCGTTGGATAGAGGCCGTGGTTGTTCTGATAAATGAATGCCTTCGTGACTGTTTGACGTGTAGAGATAAGGTTAAGGTGCGTTTGTGAGAGTAAGAAAGATAGCTTACGTTCGCGGTGCCATCGCTGGTCTGCAGTGGCGCTGAAAGAATGTTAAGATGTTGTATTGAAGAGTATAAGACACGGACTGCACGGTATGAATTGTTTCGATGCCAGTTTGTCTCTGGATTTCTCGCGAAACTTGGCCCCATGTTCCACGCCACGAAGCCAAAGGCTGAATAGTGTGGTTGAATGGATGCTGCGAGGGGGGCTTGCCTGAAGAGCGGAACGACTCTGCAATTGCCAATACAGAGGGTCCGAGGTCACGCTCGACCCACTTGAGGATGGTGAACTATACGAAAGGCCACGGGTTGAAGCCACATACCAGGAATGCTACTGGTTTCTCCTTCTCCACAACATGATTCCAGACTGATGGCATCACTCAGCTATAAACGATCTATGGTATATATCATACTTACACTCTAGCTTGTTGCCATCACCACTTCGTTTGACCAAGGGCCAGCTGTGAACATTATCAATGAATGCAGGCGTGCCCAAATAAACAGCAGGAAGCCCGATGGATGTGATATAGTCGTTAGTGCGCGCCTTTGCTGATGCTCAAAATTGAAGGTGTGAGAGCCAATATTATGTCATTACTAACCGTCATACAACTCGACACCTCCCAAGCCCATAAAGTTCGGACCAACGTATGGTAGTGTCGAAAACAGGAACAACTGGACATTGGCTTGTTTTGCAGTATCCGCCTGGAGAACACCTTGAGCATACTCTTCCATCGTGGTGTTGTACTTTTTGTGCCAAGTTGGAATCGTAACACTGAATACCTGTATGGCCTCTAAATACCGTCATACCTGTGGTTGTTGATATTGACCTACGGCGTAAGCGCCTTTGAATGCCTTCAGGAGAGAATCCTTGTCTTCGAAATTGGCCTTGACAATTTCCATTCCTTCCCTACGGAAAACGGTAGCAACTGGGCCGGCGGGATCACGCGTCAGAACGCGGACGCGCCATTTACCAGAGTTGTTGAATGCACGACAGATTGAACGACCTTGGGCACCAGTCCCCGTCACGACGGCCTGAATATACACTTCAGCTTGGCTGCAGGGGTTAATGGTAGGAAACGCCAACAATGATGGGCTTATCAGGGAAAGACATCTGAATTCCTTTGTCTGCTCTCCAGGTCCGTCTTATTATAGTGTGTTATTCCGGAAACATGAGGTCATCAGAAGATCGAACATAGAGAAGCTGCTAGCAGGTGGATGAGGTGGGCTGATCACCATCTGAGGGCGGAATGATCGGACGATGGATATGAGGGGGTACTCTCGTTTTTTAATCCCATAAAGAGGAGAATACCGGTCTGAAGTTGTTTGAACTACTGTAACCCAGACATGCGCGCGCCGGTTACTGAATTAGGTAGTTTTGTGTTTACGCCGCGCTCAGTCACGGAAGTATATGCTTATTGTAATTTGAAACTTTAATATTCTATTCTACATGAAGATTCCCATTGGGGTGCCGGTATACTCTATGTACATAATCGTAAGTACAAGGAATGGGGTGCTAGGGAAAATAATTTCGGCATATTCCGAACGCGGTCAGAAAACCGTACGTCTGGAGGATTCAAGCGAGTATATCTATACTCAATATTCGAGTTCACAAGCAAACTAACAACTTTGCCGAAATCCGTGATTTTAGGATCAGAAAGGACCAGAACCGAAATCAATGATCTCAACGAAGATCGCGAAGATCCACTGAAGGCCACCTGAAATAGGAATTTTCAAAGATTCAGTAACAATTTTAGGCAACTTAAATTGTAAATGTAGACTTCAAAATTGAGGCCTCGATTACTGCTCGATAGTACATGTCGAAAATAAATTCCCAAAGCGGAAAAATAAGGAAGGGAAGAGGATTTTCTGTTCACCTCCTCGCAGCGGACATGCATCTCAGCATTCAATGAACTGGGTCCTTGTAAGTGCCTTTGTGCTTCTCACGTGGATCAACCAATTAGCTTTGATGGCAATTGAAAAGAGTACAAATATTAAGCATACAAAATTAGCAGATGGGTGAAATCCTATAAGAATGGGGCATTGCAGAGCTGTCTAGGGTATGCTTCGCCGGGGTTTAAAGCAAGAATGATAAATGAAGAATGGCTGAGTAACAAAAATTGAACAAAAATCCAAAAACCTGGTAAGTGTAAAACGCCGCACATTGCGGAGCCTATTTATATGAGATTGATAAGAGTGGATTTTCTTGTGCATCAGTAGAACTACCCTTTTCGGCGGCTCAAACGCTTTTTAAAGCGGAAAAGCTGTAACACTTTTCAATCCAGGTTCAAAAGAACCTGCGAACGGTCGGAATGCTTTGCAAATATAACAACGACAAATATGCGCTCGCGTCGCATACAAATCACGGGAAAATCGCCGAAAATCGGCTTGGAGTTCTGTGTGACCTCGGTCATTGTCCGAGAGCTCAATCACCTTGTATAAGATCTATGAGGACATAGAGAAGGACATGGGATTCAAATATAAGAGCTCAAAATGTGTTGACAGTGTTGTGGAAGGCTGTAGAAATTTATAAGTCAAATATTTGCAATTCCTGGCCATCCATAGCACACCCGCATCATTGATAAGCATTATCCAGACCAATGGCAATGATCCTGTAAATAAGACGAGAAACGCATCATAGATTGACAGCCATGTGTGGCGTGGTAACTACCTCCCGAATTGGGGTGCTTACTCCACTTCCATGGACTCACGTACAAAATTCAGATACACTGCACCCAAGAATTTCTAATGCGGGAGATCAACCTACGAAGCACAGTACAATGCGTTGAAGGAACAAGCTTAGGTGATCAGGCTATCGTGACCCATGACGGCGCCGGACGCGCCGCGTTCTTTCGCCAAGTTGATTGTTCATGCCGAACTTGCTGCATCATGGAGTCTCGATTTCCTTCTGAGATTCTACTTCTACGAAAGTGAAACCATAACGGGGCTTTTATCCCAGGCAGTACTGATGGAATCAAGAGCTTGTCAAGCTTATTAATTAAGTTTGTATCGACAGGCCGATTCTCATCATCATTCTTGTACGTGATCATCACGGCTACATAGCGTAAGTTCCAAGGATAACTACAAGAAGTCGAGCTGTTCATTTTGCAAGTTCCCCCACTCCTCAGTCTCATACCACGCAATGTCGACTGTGCAAGTTATACGCTCCAGCGTCGAGACCTTCACTAACGGGCCTGCTCGGGGCCCCCAGCCTAAAGACATCTATGAGGCACAGCAATGGGAGATGGCTGGAGCTCACGCCTGCATCATGAATGGGTTGCTTAACATCTACGAGGTACATTTTACTTTGGAATCTTACGCTCACCATAATTACAAAGCCATGTAGAAAGCAAACACTGTACAAGCAAGTGAAGCGCAAAATTTTGTCGAATATGCTCTGCTGTGGTACGCTGCAATTGACCATCACCACACGTTAGTGTTTATTGTTAGAATATTGAGTATCTGATCGAACACTGTACAGTTGGGAAGAGAAGATATACTACCCGCTGTTCAATCCGAAATTCAGCACAGATTTCATAGTCGCAGAACATGAAACTTTCCACGCTGGTGTCGAGAGTCTCAAGGAATATTTGATATCGTGCCTCCCTGCCGGGGCCAAATGGGGATATGGAAACACTGTCGGACCCCACAAGCAGGAGACGTTCGAAGGGAACAAGCTTTGCTCTCTGATCGACGCATTCGTCAATGAACTGTCGACTCATGTATGTTTTTATAACGCTTTCCACGTGCACATCCTCATCGGAACTCCTTCCAGTTGATACAAGAGATTACTTACCTCGAACCCGCGAAGACCCGTGCTTCAGGTCTCACAGAAGCAGAGGTTCGCCATATTGCTTCAGTATCGGAAAAACATATGAAAACGATGGTAAGGACATACATATAGCGTAGGATAACCATCTGATTGCTCTTTAGCCCCCTTTCACTTTCCTCACGTACTTGATCCTCCACACCCCAAAAGTTTCCGAGTTCCCTCCCGTGCCTGGTTTCGTCAAGAATGTTCTAGCACCTTACATTTTCTATCAGCCAAATCGCAAGGTAAGTTTCTCAAAATGTGCGACCTGCACCGATTGACACTTGCTTTACAGCTCTGGAAATTTGCTCCAAAAGCGTGAAAGGTTGACCCCACGTGTATGACCTTCTGACATGTTTCTTTTTTGTCCTTGTAATGATCTTGAAATACCCCCTTGTTTTATGTTGTGATCGCCATGTTCTATGCCGTAATAATCTGATGAATGTTGCTCTCTGTCTACGAGAAAGTAATCTTATGGGTATAGTACTCGTAGAAAATCGGACTTTTACGACCGTTCCAAGTGTGCTTCATTGTCGCCTTTTGAAGCGGTGATGAATGATCGCTAATGCTATACATTAATTTCCAGATGCTAACAGAACGCTCGTATAACTTGTTGAAATAAGGATACATATCGCTCGGCAAAGCTAACTCTGCAGTCGAAGAAATAAATATAACGCCAGTGTACAAAAAAATCCCGAAAAATAAATTAGTGCTTGTAATGTATGGGGTGGTCCTCTGTCGAATCTCGCACTGTCTCTGAAGTAGTGATCATCGTCACCGCTCCCCGGGACTGTGAGTGTACGGACAAGTCCAAGAAATTTTTAGGTGGTGAGGGTTGCTGGTACATCGGGAGCTTCACACCCGATGGGTTATCGCTGATTTTGTAGACAGATTGCGGTGCGCGAAGGTTCAGTACGAGCCGACAAGACATAATGATATTCAGCATCAGGGTAGCACTGCATGTCGAGTAAAATAATCAACAAAGGCTAATGAATTCGAAAGATAGAAACTGACGGAAGGTTGACGGCCTGCAGCGTGGTGTCCTGAGTGACGAAAAGTATGACGTTGATCAAATTCATGCTGGTCATATGTCTGTCAATCGTTTGCCAAAAGCAATGAACAGACAGCATCACCTAAAAATGGCGGCGAAATACACCAAGCCATCGCGGAAGAGCACAGAGATAGTGGGAGACTTGGATTCAGCCTTCCAGAACGTATATGACTTATAGAACGTCAACAAGAACGTCACTGTGTCGAACAACAAAGGAATGGCCTAGCAGTGTTCGGTCAGACCTGAAAACCTATACATCTTACATGGCTTGCGTACCCAAAAGGCCACTAGGTATTTTTTTGGACCGACAGCTACACACGGTACAGGTATGCCGGGCGCCGGAGAAGGCGCAGGGAACACCACGGTTAACGTATAGGCTTGGACGCCAAACTCGGCCGACATGATTGTTCCAAGTATTCCTGCAACGACCCATGACTTCCCATACATCTGAAACGCGAAAAATGTCGTAAATTAGATTGCTTAGAGGAAGAACACTGGCTAGACTTACGGCATAAACGCGGCTGCCCATGATTGCTTGCGATAGTACAGTTGTGATTAGGGCGCCCACCGGCTCCCAGCGGTAAATTTCTGTCATGGACATAACACTGATCAGTGGTAGCTGATAAATTTAGTATTCGGAGACTGACTGCTGCAGGCCTCAATAGAGAATAGGTTCGTGATCGGCGTCGTCATCAAGGGCACTACCATAGCAAACTCAAGAAGCCCATAATACCTGTTGAGCAGGTACAAAACAGAAACATACTTGGGAGATCATCCAAGTCAGATTTCAATAACATCACTGATAATCGGAAGACATACAGTGAACTTCCTCCGCCATATCCGCTCGATCTCAGCTGGGAGGCTCATGAAATAATCCCATCCAAATATACAGAACCTAAATATGACAACTTAAGCTTGAGGTTTAGATGAAGATGAACACAGCGACAGCCTTTACATTCCGACCGTCCAGATGATGATGGCTTGACCTTCCTTCTGCCCCTTTGCCAGTTCAGCTGCAGGGGGTCCTAAGGAAGGAGGTCCTGCTGGAGTAGCCATTACGAAGATCAAGTTGCGTAGATGATATCGATGGACTGATGGACTAGTCGGAACCAGCAGAAAGGGGAAGAACGCCTGAATATCCGACTTAACCTCATGTGTGTTATATATACCAAAGACTGTATAGGACGGGGCGGCTCCTGCCTGATCGCATGCCGTAATAGTTTTACGCGCCATAAATCCGATAGTACCAGTAAGTACTACCACGAAGTCATCATTGCCTCAACCGATTTCGGTCATGTTGGGTCTTGAACTGAAACGAGCGTGAAGCCAAAGGGATGAGGGTACTTTTTCTGGACCAAGACGGAAGTATTCACAAGCCAAAATGAAACGCGAACGATTCCGAATCTTCCTATAAGGAGCTTTGGCCTTGTTAATGCCGCCCAATTGACATCATAAATGATTTCGCATGTCTCGCATTCCGAAGTAGGAGGAAGTAGGCTGTGTTATGTTATTATTGATTAGCTTCATCTTTTGATGGAAACGTGTCGCGATTGTACCTGATCATCGGGAGTTTAATACTATGACTTTGTTTCGACACGATGTCAATACGGTGGAAAAGCTCGAGCTCGCATCATGATCATACACAATTACCGCGGTACGTTTGATGCAATACACTGTCGTATCTGCAACTCGTGACAGGGTTCCACTTTAGATACCTCTCACATCGGGCCCGGGACGAACAGGTTTTCGGGTCAGCTGAAATTTGTGTTGAAAATTATGGTTTCAGTAAAACTAGATATTTTGGTGGACCGAAACGAGTTTTTTCCTAGTCTAGGGTCGCCCAAAAGGTGTCAGTAACATCGCTGAAACTATTGTTTTCGGCGAAGTTTTCGCTTGACCTGAAAACTCGTTCCTGATGTGTCCATTGCCAGTGGGAGAAACAGATTCGCTCTACTTAGCACGATTCCCTCAGAATTGTCTTGGCACTGATGTCAAGATAGGCGCCGATACTAGACTTTACTACTGTTTCAAACAGAATCAATGGGGATTAACTGTGAGGTTAATCCTAAATGTTACAGTCTTTAGATGCATGCAGTGATATGTTCCGCTTATCAGTTATCTTAGACCTGGATATCCATCTGGTATGTGGCCATATCATGTGTCTAAAACTAGGAGTTCAGATTCAGGCTATTGACAATTGCTCCACAAAGAAGAAAACGTCAAATGATAGTGCAGCCGAGACCACTGTTGCACAGCCAAGCAAGAATTCTATAGCACGTCACGCCACATCTAACAATTGTGATGTGGGTTTCATTTACATTCCCAAACCCATGAGTGCCCCGGTTAACCGTTGTGCCACATTATCAGGTTCCTGTCTTGCCATCTCGATGACGCTCAACAGCTTCTTGACACCAATCTGTAGTTTGGAAGAGTACTCATCCTTGCCCCCGAAACCGGAGTCTTTCAACATCTGGATTGCTTGCCTTCGCTCGTCCCCTGATGCGAACAACCCCACTTCGTGCAGAACATACTCCAGAGCTGTAAGGTTGGTTATCGGGGGTACACGTAGTTCTGAGTCGAATGTCTCTGACAGACCAAGGTCTGTGAGAATGGGTCGAAGCGATGAGGTGGCGATGATCAGGAGGCGGCGACCCTGAAAATAATAACTAAGATTGGCTCAAGAACAATAATGACACAGTAAGGTACCTTCGGTGGTCTCCGGGCAAGCAATACTAGCAATGCTTGTAGAACTGTATTAGAAAACCTTGCACCCATCGGCGTCCAGTCTGATCATCTGATCAATATTCGAAGACGGCAAGTAACACGGTATAAGCATACCAATCAACCGCTCAATATTATCTACAACTATCACACTGAGTGGACTCTTGTAGCTGTCAGAAAAGACTTTGCTGATCGCTGCAACCTTTTGGTGCTCCGAAAATCCAACCATAGTGTCGGGAGATATCAACTTGATGAACGGGAATTGCGATGCCTGCGCGATCGACGCGCCCAATGCGGTTTTCCCTGTTCCTGGCGGGCCATGGAGGAGGACGCTAACTAGTGGTGTACGTGTCGATGACCGCACCTGTTCTACGAGCAATTGACCAGATTGCAAGAGTTCCTAGAAGGCAGGAGGTGAATGTCAAGACAGTCGGAGAATATAATTATACATGCGTCGATATGTGTATCAAAATGAATAATCCCGTTCTGAATGACCTGTTGTAGCTCTTCTTCGGCGACGCCGAACGCGGGATGAACTTCTTCCAAGGCATTCATGAAGTCAGTTCTGTTTACTCGTAGGTTCTCCACATCGTCTGAGATACCGGCCATGGTACCGACCTTGACATGCCGATTGAACGCAAAACTTGTTGCGCTCTTGATCAAACCTCCGATTTCAGCACCAGAGAAATTTTTTGTCAAGGCAGCGAGTTCCAGTAAGTCAACATCTCCGTCCATGACGCCATTCATCCGCATTTTTGATGTGTGGATGCTAAGAATTTGATGGCGACCATGTTCGTCCGGCAATGAGATTTCCATGTGCACTTCGAGACGGCCAGGCCGCAACAGAGCTTCATCAATCATGTCAAGACGATTGGTCATACCAATGATGAGGATGTTATTGAGTTGATCAACACCGTCCATCTGGATCATTCTGTGAGGATTTGATTAACGAGAGGGGACAATCTGGGCTGACTTTTGAAAGCAATTGATTGACAACACTGTCACCTACGCCTGTCCCGTTATTTGTCGACCCACGCTGTTTGAAAATGGCATCCAGTTCATCGAAAATGATGATGTGAAGACCGCTTTCATCCTTCTTTTCTTTGTACTTATACCACAAAAATCAATTATTTGATAGATAGATGAAAGATGAAAAGCACGGACACACCTCTTTCTCAGCATCGGCAAACAATTTCCGGATATTCTCTTCGGATGCACCAACATATTTGTTTAGAATTTCGGGACCATTCACAATCTTCGGTTCTCTGGCATTCAACATCTTCCCTATCTGCCGGGCAATGAGGGTCTTTCCCGTTCCTGGAGGACCATGCAACAAGATACCTGACAAATAGCAGCTGAATGGAGATTTCTACGAATCGAGGTAGTTTATACCTTTGACATGCTCAATGCCGAGTTTCTCGACGAGACCAGGAGGGAAAACGCGCGATGCGAAAGCCCGACGGAAGATTTCGTTGAACTCAGTGTCAAGACCTCCTATTCCCATATCCTCAAATTTGAAATTAGGTGCTAGGATAGCATTGGGCGCTGCCCTGGGACATGCAGATGAGCGTATCGACTCATAGAAAAATTGGCCCGGCTCACCTCTTGGAGGTCGACTTGATCTTGATTGCGCTACCTGGGGCTTTCATGAACGTCACATCCGTTTTGTCCATCAAGATCCCTAGGTGGTCGTACCGCTGACCCTGTGGAATACCTTTCCGTTGTTCGTCTGCCAAATCCAAAAGGCTGACCGCCTTCACGGTGGCTTTTAGAGTCTGTCCATGAAATTCGAATATAAGGACCTGGTCAACGGACATTACGATACCATTGTACGCTTTGATAAAATTCCTGAGCATCTCGTCTGGGTCAAATTGTTCAGCGATTTCGTGCCGAGGGCGGTTGAAACCGACTTCTAGATCGATAGATTGGAGGTAGGCTGGTGCGGAAGGATGAGGAGGCTGAGGAAGCAGTTCAACAGTGACCTGATCTCCTGTCAATGAAAGACCAATCCATTCACGTTGCGGCTTCGATGGGCCTATCGTGCCCGGCTGTAATGTCCCGGTTTTATCGTGTCTTTGGTAGATATTAGGTCGCACATCAGACGAGATTTGTCATTGGAATACCTAGCGGTTAAGACAAAACCACCTTTAATCAGGACATGTTGCCCGTCTCTGAAGTCCGATGGGTTGACCATGAGACAGTTGGACATTGCAGCAGCGTCGTTAGGCGCGTTCACCACTCCATATCTGGTGCGAGTATATCATTCAAATGATTACGAATACACTATGGCGTTGGAACACGTACGTCCCACCAGAGCGGGGAGGAGCTTTCCGGTCATATCCTCTCTGGTCATATACTCTCTTCTCAAAGAGCGCAGTAGAAGGATCGTTATATGGTGATGGAGGTGCAATGAATTGAGCCGACATCGGAGCGGGTGGACGCATTCCAGATCTTGGAGGCAGATGGCCGTCTGGGATTCGATTGTAGGTTGCACTCTGAGGCGGCGGCGGTGTGCTTCGAGTGGGTGTGCTGCTTCTGCCGAAGAAACTCATTTCGGTGTGATGATTGTAAGAAAGCCAAGGAGGTAATTCTAGGGGATTTCTACGTCTAGAACTGCGGATATCGTGTGGCTGTCGTCGTGGTCGCGTACCAAGTTATGGCTTACGTAAGCTAGCCCCTTGGCAAGTTTGAGCCGTTTGTTGGCATCGTCCTGCTTCCATCATCGCCAGATATGGCTTCCGCCAACGCGTCAGCCGAGGGCTTATTGGACCAGTTTCGAGACGACAAATCTTGTGAACTCCTTGGTCCAACAGCGCTCGCAAGTTTTCTATTTCCTGTATTTCTTGCACTAACTTCTCATGATTGTCACTGCAGGTTGTTCAAGCCATCTTAGGCGTTGTGGTGCTCCTTTCCTTAGTTTACAAGAGACACAGAGAGATACCCAAACGACCGTGGAGGATTTGGTCCGTCGATCGCGCCTTCAGTCGCAAATTTCATTGATGTGGAGTCGTCTATTCAAGGCTCTTTGATGTATCCAAACAGGTTGTTGGGCAGATGTTTGTCCACGGCGCCAACGTCTTCTTGTCAGATCTTATTTCACAACATACCGCTGGAAATGCATGTGTATTCTATTGTCTCCACATACTGTTGGACACCACGCTAGGTGAGGAAAATCAGTGTATTCTGAATGAGGCTAATTGAATCGTACCCAGGTGTCGCGTGTATTTATGTCATTCTTCGCGTCCTAACACATGTATTCTTCGAAATCCTGCAGCTCAAAGGGTTCGAATCTGGGGTGTATGGAGATCCGCCGTCCTTCAAGTACTGGCCTCGTCAAGCAGCCCTATACGTCCTATCACTAATGACCATGAAGTTGCTTGTCATTGGGCTTCTAATCCTATTTCCCTTCCTTTTCACGATTGGGGAATGGCTTTTGAGCTGGACATGGACAGGCGATGGTGATGCTCTGCAGGTCATATTGTATGTCTTTGCGTTTCAATCTTTATGAATTTGTCATGTGTGACATTTACTTCGCAGCACAATGGGCATTTTCCCTACCACCATGAATATCCTCCAATTCTGGCTCATTGATTCAATAGTCAAGGCATCTACACCAACATCAGTTGCGTTGGAGAACTCTCCCAATTTATCTCGTCATCCGGACCGCGAACCACTCTTCAGGGCCCCTTCAGATGATGAGGATGATGGGGATGACTATCAAAACCGCGACGTTGAGAATCAACTCTCTCTCCCGCGCTCGCACTCGAGGGACCTAACCCAACAAATCGACCACAAATCCTTCACGACATCATCGACATCAGACGAGCACAAGTCAACGGGCAGCACTTCGGACCAGCCTGCCGACCAACACTCATACCCCCCAAGTCTTTCAAGCAGCTTAACATCTACCTCGTCATCATCAAATCAAAGTCATGGATCCCCGAGGCCCGCGCACAACCTGCTAAAAAAGGCGAAGCGGCGCCCTCCGCCTGCACCCCTCAGCATACGGAGTGCTCACACTCCTGCCGTCAACTCTCCCAGTGTGGCACCTCCATATAAGCCTGCTTCCGTCGCAACGATACCCATAGTAGCCCCCATACCGGAAGTTGGTAAAGAGAACGAGGGGTGGGCAGAAACATGGGAAGAATCTGACGATTGGGAACGCCGTGTGGACGAGGAAGGTCCGAAGGTACCGGTGGATCACGGGAATTTGGTTAAGGTGTGGAGCAATCCAATCGTTCGAGTCAGCTCATAGTACGTATCATCATGATGAATAACCATGCTTGCAGTTATGTATATTACACATGGGTAGATGTAATTCAATTTGGAGATATTTAGGCGCTGAAATTTTCGGTGTTGATAGCGCTAGCTAAGATAGATCTCATTCAGAACAAATGTGATCACGTGAAATGCGTGACATTGGACTAGATCATAGTTGGCAGTCATTTTGATGACACTTTTGAGACTTCTGGCTGCACAGAGTTGTTGAAAATCATTTTTATTAATGATCTGTTACTTTAAATTCTCCAAAGGTGTTGAGGCTGAGGAGTCATTAGGTTTGCAAGTGCTGAATCTGGATGCTGTGACCATGTAGTCACAATGTCAAGTTCCCACTTCCGGAAACCTAATGGCAACTTCTACAGTCAAGTTTCTCCTATTGTAAAAACAATATAACCTGGACATGTATGATTTAAATAGCTTTGTGGAAATGGATTTTTTTAAATGTGCTGTGAAGTGAATTTAGCAGAAGTCTATTCAAATGTCATACATTTCACGTGATCACGTTTGTTCTGAACGAGATCTATCTTATGTAGTTGAGTTCTTTGCCTAGTACGTTGCAAGTACGTTGTCGAAATCAGCAGTACCGTGCCTCGGCGAGTTTCGTCGCAAAAGATATGCATCCAGTAGTCCATCTACGAGAGAGTTGAACGCTGAAGCGCAATGCGGTCCCGTGATGTCAAATCGTGGAGACGAATGAGTCTGTTTGATCAGAACTCAGAACTCGGATGAATCGATGACAAGTGCTGTAACAATGGTGCGAGTATAGCAACTCGGATAAGATAGCTTCAAATCGCCAGTGGCTTCGAACCACACCCAATCTAAGAGCACAGTGTCAGTGATCCTTCGAATCAAGTACTAAGGGGTATGCACGACATGCTTTCTGTCAAGCTGCAAAATGAACAGTGTAATCTCGTTTGGCTGCATATAGTGGCCCAGGAGATGGCAGTCAAAGCCTAGCTTGTGGTATGTATTAATGGCACAGGTGAGTCCACTCTCAAGCATGTTCAAAAGAAAAGTTAGTGATCAGCCTTTTCCACCGGCTGATCAGAAGCAAGACAGAGCATAGAGCAAACAGAAAGTGGGAGACTTGAGTTGAATAGTCACGAGGGACCCATAATCATGATTAGCATACCACTAAAAAAACACAAGGGAGATTTAACCAAACAAAGTATTCAAGACT
Source organism: Tricholoma matsutake (assembly GCA_026075535.2). Taxonomy (NCBI): domain Eukaryota; kingdom Fungi; phylum Basidiomycota; class Agaricomycetes; order Agaricales; family Tricholomataceae; genus Tricholoma; species Tricholoma matsutake. The sequence continues at coordinate 4,086,070 of AP026543.1, read as the reverse complement.
CCATAAAAATATAGAGAAAGGCCATATAATTGCATGAGATAGGAAAAAATGTGAACTGATCAAAATCATCATCACACAATCGCCTCGGAATAATTCTCTATCCTGGTTCAATCTTGGTTTTTTGGCTCCTTGTGCATATCGGCTGCAAGGAACCGTCAATCTACAGCAGCTAGATAGATACCATTCAGATATTCACCTCCAACGAACCGGCAACGACCCAGTTTCAAATAGAAACATTTGGATGCCAGCGGACAGTGATGACCCCAGCAACATTTGTCGCCCCATCCACATGGCTCTCCTTCAGAACCTTCAATAAAAATTGAACATAAAACTGACCAAGCTTAACAGCGCACCTTTATTAACAGCTACGCACGGAACCTTCTTTGCATTATCTCGAAGTTCATCAAAATGTTCGGGTTTCAATATGTAGTCGTGTCCATATCTGCAATTTGCACCAACTTTGCAATTTGCTAGATAAAATAAAGTGCATGGCGGAGGGTTATCTGAAGCCACCATCTCATGTCATGATGCACTTCTCTAGACAGAATATTTGTTTGGTACCACGCACGTTTCGTTAGGGCCTGGGTGTTATCATGACAAAGATTCAAGTCAAAACCAAAAGCACTGAGCAATCGCTTCATGCTTACAAGGTTCGAATTGATACGCCTTGATCCATTAAATGTAGTTGGATGATAATTAATTACTTCATCGCTGTTATCAGTCCCTGTGCTGCTAATCGAGTCTCTGTCACGTATTGGATATCGTTTTTGGCCTGTGTACGCAGCTGATGAATAGCTGGAAGGGTACTGTTGGGGGATATCAGATTCAGTCACAAGCCCAGATCTAGTGTCTGGTTTTTCATTATCATCGGGTCCAGGGACTGCCACTGTGGTCTGAGTCGGCCGGACGCGAGAGGACGTAGCCAAGGATCCCAACCCTGGTGGTACTATAGGGTCACTAGGTGCTATACCAAGTTTCTCTTTGAGGAAAAGGTCACGTATGGTTAACACCGGGAGTTCAAGCTCTGCGATTCCTGCAGCAATTTCCGTATAAGTTGGAAGGAGAATTAATTTCTGTTTGAAGCCGGCAGTGATCTGAGATCTGAGATTGGTGACATATCCATTGTCATGGCATCCTATAACATGGTCAAAGGAGACACGGAAAACATGAGATGAAGCTCACCACCAAAGATAATCTTATAGGTTTGGGGGAGAAAAATTTCAGCTTCAAGGTGTGCTGCACGATTTTGCGTTTGAGAACGTATGATGGAGGAGCGAGAGAGCTTTTACCTTTGATTTTGGCATCCGCCGCCTCCTTCCTACTCCCGACGTCTACCATTAAAAATCTTTCGGCAGCTTCGTTAAATCCCATGCAAAAGTCTTCAAACTTCGTCTTGGTCAACCAACTTCCGACACGTCCGAAAGTATCCATTAGCCCACGCTTATTGAAAAAAAGGTAAACCCAGAGCTGATATTGGTGACCGCCGTAGTTCGATGTCAGAAACTGCAAGATGGTGTCAGAGAGCATCTGCGCTGCAGTATGTCCTCCTGCTTGACCCCGTGAAATTAACTCGTTGGTGAATATAGCTCCATCTCCATCAATAAGGGTGATGATACGATAACCCTACAAATGACCCTGATTTCGCTGGGTGTGTCTCATGAATGGTATGCTCACCTGAAGTTGGTTCTCGAGTAAATTCATCTGTTTATCCGTTTCCTCCTTGAGAGTTTGGAGTTGCTGCCTCTCAAAGTCTACATTGGTGTAAGCCCTCTTGAAAGCACTCAATTCAGTGTCGAGCTTCTGAATGTGCTCTAGATACAGAGCTTCACTATCAAGTAGGTTTTGAAGTTCGTCTAAGAAAGAACTTAAGCGATATCAGACATCCAAAATTAAAGCATGAATAATACCTCGTAATTGTTCAACATATGAAGTTCTGGATGACGTGAGGATCTTTAGAAGTATAAGCTAATTACCGGACGTACATACGATGCGCTCGAGAACGCGGGGCTGTATTAGCGTCATTTCCGACTTCACTGGTATCACGAAACATCAAAGCCCTACGGAAGGGTGGCGAGTGGGGACGGCCTGAAAATGTCGTTGGTGCTAATCAGGATCCGTTCAGTTTTATAATATCTTTCTTCAATATAAGCTGGAGATACGCAGCCTGACAAGCGCGTATTGTAAATGAAGAGAGTATGTAGCTAGCGCTCCTGTTCTGACGTGGCGCTTCAACGCCACGTGTTCACGACGCGTCTTCGATGGCAAACTTTTCGCCACACTGTAGCCCCGACTTGCCTCTCGCCACTTCCTACAACAGACTCTATGGACGAGAAACCTCCCATATCCAATCCGATCATCAACATGCCTGCTTTCTCCCTGGAAAACATTCTAGGGGAGAACCACGATGCAGTGGAACACCCCGGGACCAATGGCGTGTCCGCTATAGGCTGGGATGAAGAGGTTCCTGAAAAGGCAGTCTCCGAAGGCTTTTGTATAGAATGTGAAGGTTAGCATTCTCCAAACTTTTCTTTTCTCAATTTTCGACGCCACTATGACGACTTAGACCAGCCTGCCCAAGTCGTGTGCGAAACGTGTTCCGATAAGTACTGCGAAGTCTGCTTCGCAGCCCAGCATCGAAAAGGGTCAAGGAAGCGACATGCCGTTAAGTCATTGGCTGGCCAGAAGGAAAAGAAACAGAAAATCAACGGCGCCCCGTCTCACGGTGCTACGAACGGTTCTGCGGTACGTTAGTTGTATTATCGTTTCTGCTTGCGAATAACTGGATGCTCGATAACACTCACAGATGGATGTGGAGAGTGATGCAACAAATGATTCGGAGGACGAAGACTGGGAGCGAGTTGCAGTTGGGTCAGGACCGCCCGGCGAAATTCTTGGCTCACAGCTTCCCGCCATAGGTGCTAAGGTTGGGGAGTGGTTTGTGGAACGCGCAAAATTCATTCCACTACGTCTGACCATCGTCGAGCGGAAGTACCTTCGTCTCCTAGAAGCTGCCCTCTCCGTCTCCGAATATACCGACAAAATTGATACTCTGGGTTTCAGAATGTCCAAAGCCAAACGGATCGTGCATCAGATTCGCGAACTGTGTGCTATCATGTCAGGCTTGCTGCTTTCAGCAGACTACAAGCAGGGCCAAGAACTTTTCACGGATCGCGATTTCCAGGCAAATGCAGAATTTTACCAACAGATTTTTGAACTTGGCCGAAGGCACAAGATCATGAACCCGGACAAAATGCGCACTACTTATGGGAAACTTATCTATCTTCTACAGGTCGGTTCACGCTATGTTGTTTCCTGAGGAGGAAGCTAATCGTTGTGCAGGATAGCCAAACACCCGAAGTCAAAGATCTGCTAAATTTCTCTTGTGTTCGACCAATAAAAACGGTGCATGCCATTCTGGATGAAAACGGAGCGTTGGATCTTCTCCGAGACGACCTTATCACCGTCGCCACAAAGGAGATCTACTCTGAAGGTCGTCCTCGTCGGGATATCCAGAGAGACATCAAGAGCAAAGAACGCGCAATAGAAATAATTGCTACGCGTTATGCGAAGCCTAGTCTTTCTCAAGAAGACATCCGGCAATGTCTGTACTCTGTCGGGGACAATCACGCGTTCTTGCGTGTCAACCGCGACCCTTGTGAACGCATGATCGCTTATCTGAAAGAGTACTTCCATCCTACACAGGCGAAGGATAATAAGAGGAGCCTCGCAATCCGAAGTGGCCGGGAGGGTGCAAGACTGTCCCATGACCATGCAAAGCAGTATGCTTATGTCCTACAGAGTTTGAGTCTATGGAAGGAGATCCTGCATGGTGCGGCTCAACTGATCTGCAGATTAATTCCCACAGCTGAGCACCTTATATTCAGACATGTTCCATCTATGGTCACTGGCTGAGCAAGATCTTCTATCTGAAAACATGACATACCGCCTACGCGACACTGGACAAGGTCTGAACCGCGTTCAACATGCACCCAAGACGTCTAGCATGATGCGCACTATCCTGCACAAGGCTCAACAAAGTGTTGGGACGTGGATCGGGTCCAGCGTCATCCACATGGGCGACCACAACGTGCCTAACGCACTGATGTTCATCGACAAGTACACTCAGATCTACCGTATCCTCCTCCCAATATGTAATACCCTGTCGCAGATATCCCTCCTAGCAGCGAAGCCTGCTTTGCGGTCGTACATTGATGACGAATTTGGGTCACCGGAGAATTTGACGCTGGAGATCTTGTGCGACTTCTTCCGTCATGGGTTTGATGGCTCTGGGGCTGATAACTTTTATGATGCTGGGAGTTGCATCGATGGGAGGTTGACGAGTGCATGGAATTGGTGTGCGAGTTTGGAGAAGAAGCGGTATTTCCACGTCTTCTTATTATCTGGTGAGTATTCCTAGATGGTATAGCTTCTGTTGTTTGACACATGTGTTCACAGGATTCGTTGGCTTTGATGGAGAATGGTGATTATAAAAATATAGATATTACTTACAGCTTCGATAGGATCATGCTGTGGAATTGGATCATTGTCCTCAATGTGTTGTTCACATGCTGTACATGGAATGATATGGTATTTAGACAAATCGACGACAGATCGATCCAAATTTTTGCAAAGAATAATTCTTAGGCTGCGTTAGTCGGTTGTCCATACCCATTCTGCTTCCTCGCGCTGGCCACAACTTCCAAAACACCAGCCAAACTCGTTTTCCATCCCACCAGTCGCTTCTCTAGGGCCTCCCACTGCTCCTTCTCGAATGTCCGCGCCGTTGCCCGTGCTATGTGCATGCTCTGTGTTGTTTGTGATAGCTTTGCCCAGACCAGTCCTGCTCGGATAACTAGGCGATTATGCAAAGAATGGGTAAACATTACCTATGAACGCAGAATATCTGTTCTTACCATCGATAGCCCATTTTTCAACCTCCGTTGCATCCACCTGGAGGGTTTCTGCAACTTTTGAGTATGGTAGATCGTGCCCGACATGACTGAAGCCTAGAGACGCAAGAGTGAGAAGGCGAATTTTGTGTTCGAGTTGTGTCTTTTCCAGGTCTGCATACCGTTCTGAGAAACTGGATGAGAGATCAAGAAACAAGAGCAACATACGATATTTCTCGAGCACGCCCGGATGGGATTTGTGCCAGACCGTGAACTCCGAAAGGCCATCATTGAGGAATATCTGAAGGAGGGAGAATATTTCATGATCTTTGGCCGCTACTACCGCGTCTAGCTTGAAGAGAGGATCGAAGTCGAAAATGAAGGGCAGTCGAAGAGCGGTGGCAATGATATCGACGGCTGCTTCCTGAGCGATGGATGAGGTGGAAGGCAACGATCGTGCATATGACAGAGAAAATTCATATGCGATAGCTCTGACAAGCCGTAAGCGTTCATCGAGATAATAATCAATTGTGGATACATACGGTTGAGCTGCTTTCTGGTAGGCATCAACGATACGTTTCAAGAATGCAGACTTCTCGTCGGGGGTGATCTCCCATTCTGATAGCCATTTTTCTACATCGGCGCGGGAGAGTTGCAGGACCTCAAGTTCACCGTTTGCAGTCGCGAGGTCGAGGAGGGTATTGTATATTGCTAATCGCAGGGAAGACGTCTGGGGGATGGCATTGAATAGATTCGACAGTCTTAGAAACAATGGTTCAGAATTTTTTTCGACTCTCGAAAAATACTATCAGCGCACATGCGATATTTTATGGATGGCCGATCGGACGAAGCTGATGAAATTGTTTGCAGCAATGAAGTGAGGTATATTTTTGCTTCTGGCGTCCCTGGAGGATGCAGGACGAACAGATGGGAATATATAAGATTGAAAAATCCCTCAATCTCTGTTTCGATCATTCGGCATAACACACGGAAAATTAACATTCAAACAACGCACCTTTCTCATTGCCATCTCCAAAACCTCTCACTTCCTGTATTGCCATCGCAAAAATCTTTTTTCGTCGTCCCTCATCCTCCTCTAGGGGCTTTTGCCCTTCCCCAGTCTTAAGCACATCTTGAAAAGGGCGTATAAACGCAACGCGTTCCTCGTCTGATTGATTTCGGACGATGTAGTTCACCAGTTCTTGTATCTATAGGGCCTTCTTTTGAGATAGAACTCCTTTAAAAGATAGGTAAATCTATCCAAACCTGTTCTTCGAACGTTCCCTCCGCGAACACAGACACGGAGTCTGTCCCAGCCATTTTATGATGGTTTGAAGAGAGGTTGGAAGCTTTTGCACAACACAGACAAATGATTATCTCATCGAGCTGTTCAAGACATCGATCATCCATTATCCTCAGTAAAAAAGATACGTCAGGTTTGGTAATGTGACGGTCATGTGAAGTCTGGACAACGTCGTTTATTCGTCAAGTAGCCTAACTCAAGTGGACTATACTCGACCGCTCGCGCTCAGATGCATTGATGAATGTTTGAAATTCAAAGCCACACAGCCTCAGGGCCCCATGTGTGGTTTATCTTCGCCCAACCTTGCGTTCACAACCTAAGGTCATTCAAACTCCGCCAGCAAGGTGAGTTGTTCGACTTCAATCACTTTCCTCTTACTACCAGCGGCACAGGAGTATGTACAGTCGCTTTCTTCTCTATTTTATAACTCACCACTAGCCCCAAACACGAGGGCAGTTCTCCATCGACCTTGGCCACCAACACCATTCTACACAATGGTGTTGAGCCACGACAAGGGTGCGGCAAAACGAGGGTATGGGACAGTGAGGATAGCAAGTGTTGTGGGAAATGACTCGAGGGGCAATGCCTCTCGGGCCCATGTGTATGTGTTCCATCTAATGTATGCTGAATAGATGAAACTTAGCCTCTGCAACGCTCCAACACCCCGGGGGTGTCTCAAGACACTTGGAAACAACACTGAAAGCCACCTGTCGTGTGCCAACTTCCGGGAATGACAACTACCAATGGGGCTGCCAACAACGATGGGGGATCAGCAACGACGGGGATTGCTAACAACAATGGGCGATCGCTAACAACGAGGCAACAGGGGACTGCATGGGGACAACGGTGAAGGACAGGACCAGGACGACAAGGACGAGGGACAACAACAGCGGGGAGGGTCAGCAACGATGAGGGTTGGCGACCACCACGAGGGACGATGACCACCACCACGAGGAGGGATGATGACCACCCCCACAACGGACGATGACGACAACAGACTAACCATCACCTGGAACAGGGAGAAGGAGGGGCAGCATCACATAGAAAACAGGCCCAAATGACGAGCCTCTCGTCGTTTGGGCCACAGGTAAGTTTTTTTTTGTTTCTTATTTTTTTCTTTTAACTAACTTTGTTCATTTATTCTACATGACGACCCCTCCCCCCATGCCTGAGGAAGACAAACAGCACCAAGGGACCACGACGCCTCCACCGAAACCGCCACCTCGACAGCACCAACACCCCAACCAGGAGCAACGACAGCCACGAGAGGAAGACAATGCGCACCCAGCCCACCGCCATCATGGGGATGACAGGAACAACACCAGCACGAACCACGGACACCAGCGGGGGACGTACGACAACAAGAACAAGGGGCAAGAGCAGCAGCGACAACAGGGGCGACAAGGGGCGACAAGGGACGATGGCAACACCAGGGGTGTGCGCTGTGCTCCCCCGCCGTCTCGCGCACCAGTGAGACTACTAGTATTGGATCAGGTCCCTGAGCGAGAAGGATACTGCAAGAGGCGAGGGAATAGAGCTGGATGCACTTGGGGGCCTGGGGTTTGGATGTGTGTTCTACTTACTGCCCTGACTTATTACTTTCACTGTCCTCCTGCGCTACCACATTTGCATGACACCAATATGAATACTCAATGACATTTACATGACTTCTGCCTGACCAATGCATGAATATTAAGGATTACTCAATATGACAATAACCAGACTATTACATGACTTTCACCATACTAACAGTTGACTTTGACCTGACCAAACCAATCGGACCTTTACTTTTACCTGACATTTCTTTTGACTGAGCCTGACTAAGTATCGACTGGCTTGGTCAGGTGTTAGTCCAAAAACACAGACTTTTAGTCTTATATTTGTACAACCTGACTAGACCCGACTTAGTATGACCAAAACCATTTACGTGACCAATCTTTTTTACTGAGCATTATCAGAGAGTCATGATCAGAGGCTCTGTCTATTGCCAAAATTAAAAACCTTAATATGGGACTTTTTTTCAAACTTTAATGTGCTTTGAGTTATGTAAACTGTTGATTTGGCATCATTTGTGTTATGTGTTCTGTAGTTTCCATGTGGTTTGTTGTCTGTAAACTATGCTCTTAGAGTGCTCTGTGTCCCCCTAGCTCAGGTTGTGAGTATGGACCTGGTATGCCACATGTGAACCGCAGTCTGTGGTTTGTGCCACTGTTGCTGATTGTTGTCAAACTTAGTATGTGAACTGTGGTCTGTGGTTTGTGATTGTGAACTGTGGTTGGTGGTTGGTGGTTGTGGACTGCAGCTGGTGGTTTGTGTTTTGTGTTTGTGAACTGTAGTTGGTGGTTGGTGGTTGGTGGTTTGTGTTTGTAAACTGTAGTTGTTGGTGGTTGGTAGTTGGTGGTTGTGAACTGCAGTTTGTGGCTTGTGGACTGTGGTTGGTGGGTGGTGGCTTGTGATCTGCAGACTGCAGAGCTCTGCATGTGGGTAGTGCAGCCATTAGCTATAGTCCATGGTTGCAACCCGCACTCTGTGGAGGAATTTGTTGTGCAGTGGGCTGGATTCTGCAGTTGTTGTAGAAATAAAAGAAGAGACTTATGTCTTCAAATCTCAGGTACACCCTTGCAGATGATAATAATGACTTTTTCCAGCTCCACACCCTCCAAGTTCCAACTTCCCAATGGACTCACTGAGATCCTTCTTCTGTTCAAATGTCAACACATCATTATTGGATATGAGTTTCTTATTATTTTTCTTCACCATGGCTTTGCTCAACTTGCTGGTCACTTTGGAGGACGAGGCAGCAGGTGCCCAGTCCTACTTCTCTTGTGGCAGTTTTGTGTTTTTCAATGCAGCAACTTGAATGTTGCCCCACACCACCTCCACTATGGGGCCCGAGGGGTAGAAAACTATCCCACATTTCATACCTTTAGATAGTGTAAAATGATATATTTATGGTATAGTTTTCATGTATTGATAAACCCCAAAATGGAATAAGTTTCATCAGGAGTTGGCATGAAAATCTACCACTAAGAGGAGTGAAAAAGAATGCCTTTTCCTACCTGTAAGGGATGAGTTGATGGGATGAAAACCTCCCACATTTTGTCCCCAGTTCATCCCACATCAAATTCATCCTATGGGATGGTTTTCATGTTTATATGGGCATAAATAACACCCCTCTATCTGGGTTGAATTTCATCAACTTTCCAGGGGTTTAAGAGGAATGAAATAACCTGCCAATAATGTTTTTTCATCCCATTGATAGAATAGTTTCATCATGTATCAGAGTAAATTTCAAGCCACTAAGATACAAAATCTACTCGAAAGAAGCGAAAAAATCCCCCAGACCCCTGATGCCTCATTGTCGGCCTGTTGTCCCATTATGTCCCCATCATCGTCATCCCTGTCCCTGTCCCCCTCGCCATGTTGTCTCTGCCTCCTACGTACCAGCCTTACTCCCTATGAGCAGTTGCTCATAGCAGAGGGGTCTGGTGCCGTGGCCTGGTCATCTCAGTGGTGGTGCTGGGTGCTGGGTTGCACTCATTGTTACCCTTGTCCCCATTGTCAGAGGATGCACCCATGATGCACCCCATGAGCAGTTGCTCGTGGATGTGTGGTGGGTGCTGGTTCATCGTGCCCTGGGGAAGGTGGTGGGGGGTTGTCAGCATGAGGCGGCAGGTAAAAGAGGGGTGGGGTGCATACCTGCCCTATATGGGCCTCCAAGCACTGTCCCCTCCCATCGCCATCTGTTCCCCACTCCACCCCTCTCGTTTCCTCCTTCGTTCATCACCCGGGGCATGGGGTGCCCATTTTTGGGGTGATACCTCGAGTTTTTTCCCTAAAAAATCAATTAATCTAATGGTTAGTATGATTGAATAAGAAAGAAAGAAAAGAAAAAAACTTACATGCCCCAAATTATGATACACATCGCATATCGTCGGTTGGGGTTGGGGTGCCCATTTTCAGCGTAGCTGGTCGAGTTTTTCCCTAGAAAATGAAGTAGAATTGTTTATTAGTACAATTGAATAAGAAGAAAAGAAAAGAAAAAAAACTTTCGGTCGTTGTGGGGCTCATTTGCAGGTGTCGTTGTCGTGCCCCCTTGTTGTCGTGTCGTCCCCCTCATCATTCCATCACCGTAGATGCCCACAATCCACCCTATGAGCAGGTGCTCATAGGCATGGGGTGGGTGTCATCCCCCTCTGTTGTCGTGTCATCCCCCCTGCCCTGCATCCCGTCATCGTCCTGCTGGTGCTGGTGCTGGCAGTGTCATCCCCTCCCCACCCTGTCATCGTAGACAGGCTGCACCTGTGATCCCACCCTATGAGCAGTTGCTCATAGGCATGGGGGCGGGTGCCATGTCATCTGCAGTGGCGTGGTGTGGGGCGTGGATGGTGTTGGCAGTGAGCACCCGTGATCCACCCCATGAGCAATCGCTTGTGGGCATGGGGCAGATGTTTCTCGGATGTCATTGTCAAGCTCTGGGGAAGGAGGTGGGGGCATCGTCAGCGTGACGTGGCAGGTAAACAAGGGGGTGGTGTACTTACCTGGTGGGTCCCACTATACGGGCCTCCCACTGCCGTCCCGTCTTCCATCACCATCATCGTTATCGTTGCCCATCTCTGCCCCTCCCATTTGTTGTTTGTCATTCCTGTTGTTCCTGTCATGCGTCGTAGGCCTCATTTTTTCCCTAAACATAAAGTAATAGTTTAGTTAGTAAAATGAACACAAATTATAGAAGAAAAAAACTTACTATGGCCCAAACGATGATTCACGTCATTTGGGCCATGTTGTGAGCGAGGTGGCTCATTTGTGGCCACAGGTGGTGTTGCCAGTGTTGTGTTTGTTGTCATGGGAGTCAGTGTTGACGGCATTGGGGTCGTGGGAAGAGAGAGGAGAGAGGGGGGACGTCGTCATTGTCGATGGTGGTGGTTGTGGTGAGGTGAGATGGCGGCATGGTGGTTATGGTTGATGTTGATGTGACGTGATGTTCAACATTCATCATGTGATGTGTTGAGGGTGGGCTGCAAATGACTTATCAGTAAAACAATTACAACACAAATGAAAAATCCCCTTTTTTGGGATGAAAAAAATTCTCTTAACACTTGTAATCCTGAAGTGTGAAAAGTATCCTCTCATTCTGACTGAAAACAATAACAATAATACCTGAGGAAGGAACAGTCAATTCGATATTTAATGAAAGAAATTTCCCTACTAAAATCATCTCATAATAGTATGAAATTTGTATTTTATTTCAGGCTGAAAACACACCCTGTTATTCACACCTTTGTGGCAGGAAACACTATCCCATAAATTGTTGAAAAGTTTGATGAAAATTCACACATGAAGATGGTTGCAGATCCATACCCTCATCTTGGATTAAAATTATCCCCTGTATTTTGTAAAATGAAAATCCATCCCATTAGGTTAAGAATATTTTGTAACGTAACACATATGAACTCCATCCCTTGGATGGCTGAAATATTTGGGATGAAAATTCATCCCAAATTCATCCACCCTGAATTCAGCCATTTATGTTAGGAAATTCACATTTCTGAATTTAAATGGCTGAAAATCATATTGTGCTAGGTCCACAGTGCTCAATCTGGCTTTCCATCATCATGATGGTACCTGTGAGAGCTGTCAGCACACATGGTGTAAGTCTGCAGACCCCAGACTTACGACAATATACACATGGCTGCTGCCACCACATCTGCAGCTGACACCCACTGCCACAACACCTGTGGCCAACACCCACTGACACCACACCCATGGCTGCTGCCACCACACCTGTGGCCGACACCAAACAACACACCATGGCCACAAACACATGCAGCTGACACCATCTACACAGCCACAACCACATGCACGGCTGTCACCATCACACATGTGGCTGACACCAATACGACCACCTGCACTCCCAACAATGACGGCAATACCAAATATAAACACCCGAGCACTGGCCTGATGTGGACCTCGGCTAACAAAGGCAACCACACAGCGCAGGCACTAAGAACACACACTATGCCTGATGTGGCCCCCTCTACTGAGTCTACTCACATGGCCTTTTCATACATATACAATTTTTCAATTCCCAACTTTGTTCCCACTTCCATGCAGCAAAGATAACTTGATCCTGTCACTTCCTGTCCAACTTAGTGTAGGTTGCCAAACCAGGCATCCTTCCACATGGTCAAGTTGGGTAACAAATTAGAAAAGTCAAGGTGGCTCACACTGGTGGTCATCCACACTGTCATCCTCTGCTCCACCATCATCCTCCTCACTCATCACTTCATGAAGGGGTGGCAGTTGTTTCCACCTTCTGTCAAAGACATGCTGTAGCTCAATCCCAGCCTGATTGACAGGGGTTCCAGCAGGGTTGAATAAGAAACAGTTCCAAATCATAAGTTTGAAGCCATCAAAAAAGCTAGTGGTGAGTTATAAAATAGAGAAGAAGGCAAATGCACATACTCCTGGTAGTTTGGTGTGCTGCTGGTGGTAAGAGGAAAGTGGTTGAAGTCGAACCAACTTGTGACATTGGCCACAGAGTTTGAACGACCTTAAGTTGTGAATGCAAGATAAACCACACATGCCCATGTGGGGCCCGGAGGCTGTGTGGCTTTGAATTTCAAATGCGAGCAGTTGAGTATAGTCCACCAGAGTCAAGCTACTTGATGAATAAACAACATTGTCCAGACTTCACATGACCATCACATTACCAAACCTGACATATCTTTTTTACTGAGTGTGACTGCTGTGTCTAAATTACAGGGAAAAATCTAAGGTATACTAGTGTGGTATTGCTACATATGAGAGACAACACAACTTGCAAGGGAAAATTTAAAAAGAGAGCTCTGAGGATCACAATCCAAGGATGGTGCACTATAACTGAGAAGCTAAGAATAGTGTTGGCAATGACCAGTGGCATAGATGGCATCACTTGAAGAGGTGCCAGCACATCCTATGGCACATGCTTAAAACTGGTTTTAAAATTCAATTGAAAGCATTGCCCTTGCTAATGCAAGTCCCTCAACCCATAACCTGGCTACATCTACATCCTCTGCTGTACCTGCAAGGGGAACCAAAGCAACATCAACTGCCAAGATCTCTTCCTGTGTGAACACTCCTGAAGGAGCATCCAGATGGACTTCATTAAGATTTTCAGGTGGTCCGCTGTGGCCAACCCATGATCCAGAACCTTCATCTGCTACATTGTTTCCAGTGTGTGATTGAAGTGAACCATCATTGTGAAGACCTTCCCAATCAACACCATAAACCTCAAGCTCTTCCTCCAGTAGTGGAACTACCTCTGGTGTTGGGAGTGGACCTCCACAGATGCCATGCACAAACATATCAAATCCAAACATATCAGCAGGAGAGCAGTTTGGGCCATGGTCCATCTGGATGCAGTGTTGATTCCAACTTTCTGCCAAGAAATTGAGCTGCTGATTAATGGTGTTGAGGAATAGGTAATGAAGAAGCTATATGTGGTTAGCACTGTTGATGTTTAGCCCATGTTGCACTTCAAGCATGATAAACCTATCTGCCCATGTTGCACCAAGTTGAGCTGTGATATCAACCCAAAGGTGCTCAATGCAGATGTTATGAACACTTCTGCAGCATATGGTGAGCAATGCAATTTGGCAAAGACACTACAAGGTATTTGCTTACCAGCCCCAGATGTATGCATCTGGTCGCATATGGTATGCCATGATCCATGCAGCCACCAAAATGTTTTCAACTACATGATCTCTGTGCAGGTGGGCAGGGATACCATATATAGCACATACAGCAAGAAACAGATCCAGAACTGTTTGACCCATATTATTATTATGTGCACACAAACCTGTGATGAGCCGGGAATATCCATCAATGAATCCATGAATAACAATGCCCCAGCAGATTAGACCTGGCATTACATAAGTGAAATAAGTAACCCTGGTACTGAATTGAGCACAGCTCACTTACCATGCTGTCCATCGTGATGCCCCAATGAGTTTGGCCCTGGTACACTGTAAACATGCCTGTGTATCTGAATTCTCTGAAACACCTGCTGGACAGGGTCAATCTGTATTAGCAATTGCCGCACCCGCTCACGTGGAACTCTGTATCCAAGCCACCGCAGCATTCCATCCAGCATGGTAACTCCTGACCTGAGAAAGTGCCTGCGGAGGCAAACTAGAAGAGCATCAAGGTAATCATTGGATATGTCTGATTGTGGGCTGGTGTACGAGGTAATAACAGGTGCATCTGGCCCATCAGGAGTTGCATCTAGGCTTTCAGAACTGCTAGCTCCAGCTTCAGCTGCTAGTATCTCACCTGATGAATCAAGAAAGTCTTCATCCACATTGTCCTGGTATTGGACAGAGAGCATGAATGGCTGCTGCTGTGGCTGAGCTATTCCATGCTCAAGCAGCTGCTGGCGAACAATGTGCCAGCTCACATCCAAGAACCTAGCGATGCCTGAGATTGATTGCAAGGAATATGCCCACTGCAGGAATTGGGGATCAATTCAGATGGCAGGTCTGCCTGGACACCCTGTCTGCACAGTTTCAGTAACAACTGGTCCGACTACATTCAAAAGGTACATAGAACTGGACCGGACCACATATAACCAGTTTGTTGCAGTCCGGTCCAGGTTTAACAACCAGTTATGGCTGGTTTGGGCCACAACCGGTTGTCGACCAACTTGCGTCGGTCTAAACTGACATTATATACATAATCTACATAAGAAAACTGTTCTAAATTAAAATAAAACCCCCTCTCAGAGGTAGGGGCAGGGGAGCTGTGTGAATAATAAACAAAACAAACAGAAATAAAATAAATCCCCCTACCTTGCAAGATGTGCAAAGGAAGGGAGGGGGTGGTCATGAGCACAAAAATGAGGGGAAAATGAAAATGTTGCTCACTGTCATCGAGCTTCACCACCTGCCATCGCCCCCACCCAGCCTTATCATTGTCATCTGTCATTGCCACCTGCGAGTGACATTGGTGTCATTCGGCCTCGTCGTGTGGTGGTGATCAGGGTGAGTGGGTGGCAGCATGGCGGTGGTGCCACACCACATTGGCTGGTGGTGATGTGGCAGCAGTGCCATGTTGTTGTTGTTGTTGTTGTTGTTGTTGGGGATGGGCGTTGGGGATGGGCATTGGTGTTGGTGGCATTGTGTTGGTGTTCCTGTTGCCATTGTCATTGTTGGTGATGCCAGCATTGGTGATGGATGGGCATTGGTGTTGGTGGCATTGTGTTGGTGTTCCCATTACCGTTGTCATTGTCATTGTTCCCCATCATTGTCTGGTAGCACCCCCATCTCCCCCTGCGAGCAGTGGCTCACAGGCTGGGTGGAGGTGCCATGTTGGGGTGGTAGCCATAGTTGTACATTGTCGTTGTAAAAGCAAAGAACCTAAAAAAGAAAAAGAAAAAGATAGTTATTGAACAGATGCAAAGAAAGACATACCTGCAGCCCAAACGATGCTAATCGTCATTTGGGCTGCTGTGCATTCAGTCTCGGTGTCCATTGTCATTGTCAGCAACTCCAACTCGCCCTACGAGCAGTAGCTCACAGGCACGGTGGTGATGCTGGAGGGTCATTGTGGTTGTTCATTGATGTTGCTGGTCATGGGAGTGGCATCCACAAGTGGCACCACTTTCCCATTTGGGTGTGCAAACATGACCAAATGGTCCATGCGCACCTGCAGGTATATAAACCCATGCTTTTCATAATCTCGGGCACCATTATTAGTTATTATATTACTTTGTACAATAGATATAGTTAAGTATAATTAAACTGGTTGCAACCGACTGCAACCAGTTTACATCAGTTTTATATAAATATTCAATACCAAAGACGGCAACTGACTATCAGTAAGATTTAGGGCAACCAAACTGATAAAAAAACTGGACCGCTGGTTAGGTTCAGTTCAGTTTGTGGTTTTTTGCAGTTGTGTGAACTGGACTTTAAACACTATCTTCAACTTCATTCACGTCCATGAACTCTTCAGAGTTGTTGTTGCTGTCACCCTCCTTGGAAACACCATCTGCATTGAAAACAGCAGCCACAGTGATGGGAGTGGGGGTTGCAGTGGTCTTCTTCTTCTTGTAAGCTGCCTTAGCCTTTGCAGCATGTGCAGCCATGACTCTTCTGCAGTCCTCCGGTGATAGGTCCACTAGCCAGTATGAGCTCTGAAATCGATTTCACAGATTCAAAGATAGTCAATGCACAGCCATGAACATTTCACATCCATTTTTGGCATCTTTTGAACCTTTTTTGACTATTTTGCAAGCTTCTGATCAAATTTCAGACATTTTGAAGATTTCACATTTTTAGTTTCTACTTCACACACTTCAGCATGGACCCCAACACTTTGCATGCTTCCCATCACTTCCCCTTTACATAATCAACTTTGACGAACCACATTTCGGCTATATTCATGCAGCACACATCACCTCAAGGTGCATCATGATGTTTTGTGATATTTTTGTGATTTTTGCAATATTTAGCCAATTCTAGAACAAAAGGACAGTCTATATTTTGATTTATTGTCTCCCACACTCCCTAGACTCATGGTTATTGTTCCATATCAGTTATCACTTCATCCCTGAAGTCCATATGTTTTCTTTTGCCTCATGTTATCCACATGCCCACTATTGCCTTTTTGGTACTATCTCTTTTTAACCTACAAAACCTTGTATTATCCACAATGAATAACAAGGGAAGCATCCCCCAAGTATAGTATTAGTAGTAGAGAGCTAAAAACTCTCTTCTCATCATTCGAGTCACAAGTTTTAGTCCAAAAATTCTTTGGATTTTGTTGAAACTCATTCATCCTCATTTTGCCTCTTGATATTATTGTCATCCTTTCATATTCATTCTTGTTCACCTCTTGCATTGTTTATCAACCTTTCCATCACTCACCAATATCTTTGCAGTTCATTTTGCAATCCCTAAAAATATTGCAACATCTCGAAGCTACTTTGCAAATCTCAAAACTACTTTGCAAATCTCAAACTACTTTGCAAATCTCAAAACTACTTTGCACATCCTGAACTTTGTTCAGATCATCTAGTTTGTTATTATTGGAGATCAGTGAAAGTTTAGAACAAATCACAACCTTCCTCTGACTTGCGTTATACCAAATAGGACCATTTTAGGTGTTTTGTTTGGGTTTCTGGGTTGAGTATCACCACCGGCATTGGATGGAGATTGGTACATTTGCAGCCAAGGTGTCATGTAGAATACATGGCATTTGTAGCAGCCAAAGTGAACTCACAAAAGCATCTTCTTGTACTCTGTGAGGGGGCTGAGAGCCATGATGTAGGGTTGACAAAGCCATGCTGGCGCTGTTGATGTTAGCCCTTCAAAATATTACTAGCCTTGGCCACGCAAGCGACCCATCCTGCACAGCTGGCCTGTAAGTCCTGCTGTAATAGCTGTAAATGCTGCAACCATTCATCAAAGTCCATGATAGCATTGAGGGTGCCCTTTGTCACACTGGGGGCTGTATTGTTGTTTGCTTTGTAAAGTTGTTTCATTCCATCTGAGAGTCATGGGATTAAGTGAAGACAGAAACAGTCGTCAGGGATATGGTATAGGGATTTGGCAGCCCCAGTTCATAGTTGGCATTGCAGACAGTGTTGACCCATGTAAGGACATTGGTGGTGCCTTGCACTGTGATCTGGTCCTGCACCAGTTCATCTTCCCAAGAGCACAGTAAGAACTTCTTCTTGAGAGCTATGAGGAATTCTGGGAAAGGCTGACAAGCTGCACCTCTTTGGCACTGATCCAAGACTGCACCACTGTGGACTCGAAATTGTAGAAGATTTTTCCTACCCAATCATCTTCCGCCATGTCCTTCACAGAAAAGTAGCAACAGCATGCATTATCGAATTGGTGAATGACTTTAACTATTAGCCAGCCAGCGGAGAGCAGCAGTGCAGATGAGGGTGATGCTTCCCTAACTTCCACAGGCATATACAGGGGATCAATACTGGGTGTCATGTTGGGGTGGTTCTGATTCTGATTCTGAGGACAGGTGGCATTTGTGGACAGGTCATATAATTGTTGGTAACAGGGCAGGTGTTGGAGCAGGTGACGATGCTGTTGATGATAACAGGGACGGCAAGGGGTTTAACTGGGGAATATGGTCACATGCCTGGCTCCTTGTAGTGAGCAGAACAGCCTGAGAAGGATGTCAAGACAGGTTGATATTGGTACAGCATGATGGTAGGAAGACAGCTTTCTGAAAAAGACAAAACTGCCCCCCAGGGGTTTTTATAGACACAGTTTAAGTTGCATTGGGGATTGGGGGTTTATGGACAATTGTTAAGCCAGGCAAGGTGTGCATTAAGTTGTGGATTGGAGTGTCTCGACAGCTGTGGTGTTGGGCAACTTTGGGGCTTTCAGGAGTTCTGATGCAGACACTCTTCTTGCCCAGAATATAAGGGCAACCTTAGAAGCCACTTAATTAATGGACTAGCAAAGGGAAATCCAAATAGAAAACTCTAAGGACTCCTTTGCCAATGCCCAGTATATATGTGAAGATTGCAAAAATCAAATAATAGTCTAAAAATAGAAAAAGGCAGAAATAGGCAGATCAAGGCCACCAAATGACATCATACCAAGGGGTAGATGTTGGAAGGGGTACTCTGCCTCTAAATATAAAACTGTCAACATGCACAAATGTGATGGAAAGGGAAATTAGTAATAAAATAAGGAAAAATCATAGAAAATGAAGAATAGAAGGAAATGAAGTGAGGAAAAATATAGGACAAACATAAAAATAGGAGAAACACACAGGGCACCCCCTCTAGTCCCCCCTAGTCCCCCTACACAGAAGGGATAGATGTAGTTCTTCCTAAGAATATGAACTACCCACCTTTGGTCTGTTCAGTAGTCTGAGCCTTTTGATGGGAATGACAGGGCATCTTGATAGGACTTTGTGTTTTGAGTGGTGGCAGATCCACCAGCCCATGCAAGCTCTGAAAATTCAATTTCACAGATTATTACATTTTCTCAATTGTCAATGCACAGCCACAAACCCTCCAATCATTTGCAATTCTTTTTTGGCATTGTTCACACCTTTTTTGGGTATTTTGTGAGCTTCTGATCAAATTTCAACATTTTTGTGAACTTCAATCTTATTTTGCATGCTTTGGAGCCCTCCCCAACACTTTGTGTGCTTTCCATCACTTCCAATTACATAATTGACCTCAACAAATTACATTTTGGCTATATTTGCATGGTGTACATCACCTCAAGGCACATCATTGTGATATTTTGCGATATTTTTGCAATTTTCATGATCTTATTGAATATTAGAACAAAAGGACAGTCTGTATTTCAATTTATTGTCTCCCACACTCCCTAGACTCATGTTTATTGTTCCATATTGATTATTACTTCATCCCTGGAGCTCATATGTTTTCCCTTGCCTCATGTCCTCCACATGTTTCACTATTCCCTTTTTTGGTACTATCAGTTTTACAGCGGTTTTCATATGAATACAGAAAACCAGAAAATAAAAATATTTGCGCCATTGTGTGGTTGTGTTAGATCTGTTATGGGCCATGATCATGCCTTGTCGCCATATTTCAAAAGACTTGAAAGCACACATTCTTGCCCTGTTTTATGAACAAGATTTCACAGTAAAGGAGATCTGCAGGATCCTTGGAATCAAGAAATCACTAATCTATTCATCTCTCTCATACTTCAGAACTCAGGGCATTGCACACAATCCTCATGTTCATTGTAAAACTGGCAGACATTGATTGCTTGATTTCACAGATATAAAGTTTGTTTCCTCCCTAATCAACCAAAGGCATACAATATATGTAGATGAGATCCAAGATGAGCTATATCAACATTGACCATATCTCAGTGCTGACACTCTGTGTTAAGGGCAAAGCCTCAACCACTTGATCTAGTCGATGTCGTTCAACGAGGTGCTTCCTCGATGAGTCGTTCAGCACTAGTCTTACTTGGAGCATCCAACATAAGTAGGACATGGCACGGGTATGGGTAACACCATGTGTTTCTGGTCACGGGTATGCACGGGTATGGGTACGGGTATGGGATTGCCATACCTGGGCAACACCGTACCCTTTTCCACAGTGTTACAGGTATGTGTGGGTATGCCAGTACCCAGATTTTGGTCAGGTGAGTAATCATCTGACTTTGTTGAATACTCACAATGCGTCTAATTCTGAACTATACAACAATCCAATCACCATCATAGGATTCCTGTCGTTTGGGCCTATAGTAAGTTTTTTTGTGTTTCATTTCTTGTTTTTTTAAACTAATTGATTATGTTTCTTCTTTTCAGGTTCTAAACTACTGATAACAATGGATGACGACAGCTAACGACACACACCCAACAGTGCCACGTCACCCGCGTTGTTTGGGCCCATGGTAATTTTTTTTTCGTTCATTTTTTTTTTTGTAAACTAACTATTTTGTTTCTTTCATTTCCTAGGTTGGAATTCCCTTGGAATGAGGAGTTCACATGGAATGACCCCACACCAACACTGCCACGTCATGATGGCACACCACCTGCCCCAGCCTCACAAGCAACTGCTCGTGGGGTGGATAGCAGGTGGAATGACGATGATGACCAGGAGGACCTGAGGACCCAACTGCCACCATGAGCAACTGCTCATGGGGTGGAAATGGGGATCGATGACTACAGGCACCACCCCCCTCCCTCGCTCCAAATGCGAGAGGAGGGGTTTTTTGTTTTGTTTTCATTGACTACAGGCACCACCACCCCCTCCCTCACTCAAAATGTGGAGGGGGGGGTTTTCTATATTAATTTAATGTAATTTATTTATTAGAATAGGTCCACCACCCCCTCCCTCGCTCCAAATGTGAGCGAGGGGGTTTCTATTAACTTAGTTTAGTGTAATAAATTATTAAAATATGTATTCTTCTTGAAACCTGCATATAACCATGGGTAACCCATGGAAACCCACAGTAACACCGTACCCATACCCATGCAGGTATGGTGTTCACGGGTATGGGTAAGGGTATGAGGACATATACCGGAGGGTTACCCATGCCATGCCCTAGACATAAGATAGATAGTGCACTCTAGCAGGCCTTCTGCGTAGAGTCATTTGGGTTCACACACTAAGGGGCTTCCTTAGTGGTTTTGAGTAAGTTCGTGAGTTACGGGTTAAGACTGTGAATTGCCTAGATCTAAACTAAGGACATCCCTACTACAAGTTGCAGTACTTATACTAGGAGGGAGGTCCCTATCATCCAATCAGAAAGGTAGATGCATATCAAGTAAGAATAGAAACAGTAAGCCTCATGCCTTGCATGAGGCATCCAATGTCAAGGAATGCTGTGGCACAGCATGTCGATCATGAGAGTCCAGTGTCATGGACCCAATGTCAGGGGTCACTGTATCGCAGCAGGTGTGGGAGTGGGTTCAGGTGCATGGAGTCACCATGCATCAAGGGTGCCTTCCGTGGGAAGGGGATTGAATGCATGTCATCAACATGCATTATGTGTGTGTGTGGTGTCAAGGGCATGCCTTGGGCATGAGTCAGGGAGTGCCTCCTGTCTGGAGGGGGTCATCGAGTGTGTCGAGTTGGTCAGGTTCCATGAGTTACAAGGAAAATTGTAACATTACCCCCTTGCTATGGTCAAAAGTTCCACACTTTGACCCAAATCTTCATTCCTCTTCTGTGGTCTGATCATGTGTGGTCTGGACATGTGGGTGGGTTTGTGTGGTATCAAGGGAAATCATTGTAGTTTTACATCTTCATGGATGATCAGTAGTTTATTGTCTCTGCAGACAGTCACTAGTTTAACATCCTTGTGGATGGTTGGTAGTTTAACATCTTTGCGGATGGTCAATAGTTTAATGTCTTTGCAGATGATTGGTAGTTTAATGTCTTTGCAGACGGTTGGTAGTTTAACATATTTGCGGACCATTGATAGTTTAATGTCTTTGTGGACCATCAGTTATTGTTCTAGTTGTGCCCAGCGGTCTGGGGTATCAAGGTGTGGGGGTGTCATTCGCAATGCAGTTCTCTGTGTCATCCAAATAAGAGCTGCCTTGCCAGCTCAAATCTGCTTTCTTCATCATAGTGGGTATTCCACTGAAGGTCTCTCCAAAGTGATGGGTTAATCCCCACCAGTGGTCTTCTGCCTGGGGTGAGGCCATCACAGTCAAGGTAGAATTCTTCAGGGAAGTAGTCATCATTGTCCAACTCTCCCTTGAAGCACCATTCTTCAAATTGTGCCTTTACCCAGCCTAAATCCATCTTTGTGCTTCTCCATGCATAGAGGCAGCATTTTGGGCAAGTTGAGGATACTCTTCTTACCCAGTCATCTCTCATCAACCAGAATATGATTCCATGGGGGCATTCCCAAGAGGGTTGCCCCAGCAGTCTGTTTGTTCTTGGTGACTGGTCAATGACTCATCATCCAGTTGCCATGTTCTTTTTGTATTTATCAATGGGGGGGGGGTGAGGGCGAACATGAAGAGCGTCAACATTCAACAGGTCTCGGGTCAATTGTTGTCCAGCAGGTATCAGGGGTGTCATTGTGGGGTGTTAGGAAAGGGGGGTTTTGGGGTTTCATTAGAGGTGGTGCCTCTTCTTATATGCTGTCAGGATTTTGGGGGCATTTCTCAAGTTCAATTCGGGTTCCCATGTGTTTTCAGTGATGATGCTCAACCCAGAAACCCAAACAAAACCCACAAAAAGGCTTTGGATGGTATAACACGAGTCAGAAGAAGGATGCGAGGCCCTCTAGACATCACCTGTTAGATCGACTGTCAAATAGCCATAAAAGGACTGCTTGTCGAAGCAGTTCGAAGCTAAAAGAATGTGTTTTGAGGTGTTGCAATGATTTTTGAGGTGTTGCAATGATTTTTGAGGTGTTGCAATGATTTTTGAGACGTTGCAATGATTTTTGAGATGTTGCGATGATTTTTGAGATGTTGCGATGCTTTTTGAGATGTTGCGATATTTTTTGAAGAAGTTTTGAGGAATTTCGAGTGCACAAATATGTTTGGACGCAAGATCAGGGGACTAGACAAGTAGTAGAAGTGAAGAAAAGGCTAATTGAGGGAAGCGAGAGCAAAAATAGCGTAATCCAAGGAATTTCAAGGAATTTTGAGGAAGTTTAGTGTAAAACACCAAACTTCGAACTGAATAAGACTAAACTGTACTCTCAAATCACTGTGATCAGGGAGGAAGATGACAACTTTCTTGTTTTTCTCTGTATCTAGTACATCTTTTTATATAAAATAAAGAAAGTACCTAAAAAGGCTAGAGAACATGAGGCAAACATGTGGAAAACTTGAGGCAAAAGACAATATAAGTATATCAGAACAATAAAGCGAGCCTAGAAGGGGTGAATATAACACATGATGAAGAAATAATAAGAAAGAATAGCTAAAAGTGGACTGTCCTTGTTATAAATTGAATAAAAGATTGGAAACTGCTTCGAGTGGATTGTATGCATGCACATGTGGTTGAAATGTGTTCGATATACTTGATATAGTGTCCCATGTGTCCAGCATGCGTCCGAAGATCGTTCAAACAGGAAATACTGTGTCCGATGATGTTTTTCGAGGTTCAATATTTTTTGAAGATTTTCGAAGATTCTTCAGACTTCATTCATGGCCCGATATTGGTGCGATATTGTTCAACAATGGTAGGGGATATGTCTGGCATGTGTGTGATGATTATTTGGATAGCGATATAGTGTCCAATGTTGATTTTTGATGTTCGATGATTTTCGAAGTCGGTCGAGGAAATATCGGACTTGTTTGAAGGCCGATATCGCTGCGATATTGCTCAAAACTGGTTCAGAACTCATCGACAATGTTCCAAGTGTATATCCTGAGCTGTACGAGGGTTGGGGGAATTGTACTATGGCGGCCGAAGGCATACAAAGAATTTCGAGGTGTCACAAAGAATTTCGAAGCATTTTCATGACTTTGTAGAGGTTTGTAGAGGTTTGTAGAGCTTCAGAGGGGTTCATAGAGCTTCAGAGGGGTTCGTATGGGTTTGTAGAGCTTCGACAACAATCGTAGATGTGTTTTCTGAGCTTGAATGACAAGGTGGACCTATCATCGGATGTCGGGTAGTCAACCCATTTCATGAGGTAATGGCGTGTCTTGCCATGCTTTTTGTGTGCAATAATCACTTCCACCTCATATTCATTTTCTCCTTCCACGAGGTCCGGTGGTGGAGTCAGGAAGTTTCGCCCATGAGTGTCATTCTCATGGTATAGTGTGAGTAAAGCCACATGGAAGACCAGGTGGATTTTCCATCTTGGTGGCAATTTCAGTTGGTATGTCGTTCTTGACAGGGCATCTTCAATCACAAAGGGCCCTTCTCATTTTGGCCCCAATTTTCTCGTTGGGTAGCCAATCTTCAGGTTCTTGGAGTTGAGCCATACTTGCTCTCCAACCTTGAATGGTTCATATCGCCCTTTCATTCAGGCAGCCATAGTCTGTCTGACCAGTTCATGTGTGGCAAGAGCTTCCCTTCTCGCAGAGAGAAGTTCTTGGATTCTCTGTTCAGCAGCTGGCATGTTCGTCTTTTTGTAAGGGGTGGGGATAGCGCGTGGTTGATATCCCATCATTAAGTAAAACGGCGAATGTTTTACTGCAGAGTGCATCTTCTGGTTATGTGCAGATTCTGCTGTTGGGAGATAACACTCCCAATCTTCTGGTTTGTTCCAACAGAACATGCGGAGGTAAACTTCTAGCTCTTAATTTACTTGCTCCGTTTCTCCGTTGGTCTGGGGGTGATAGGCAGTGCTCATGGATAACTTGATTCCAAGTAGCCGTCCGAGTTCTTGGAAGAGTTTGGACGTGAATTGAGGGTCTCTGTCAGAGATGATTCTTCTGGGGAGTCCAAATCTTGTGTATACATGGCACAGGTAAAGGTCTGCAGTGCCAAGTGCATCAATTGTCTTTGTGCAAGGGATAAAAATTACCCCCTTTGTAAGACCATGGTCTACCATGACCATGATTGAGTCAAATCCATTTATTATGGGCAGGTCTGTAATGAAATCCATTGTTACCAGCTCAAATGGTCCGCTGGCATCAGATGATAATGGTGTCGGTGGTGGGGTCATCAGGTGTGTGTTGATCTTCATCTGCTGGCACTTTGTGCAGCCTTCGACATATTTCTTTATGAAGTTGGCCATCCCTGGCCACCAGTAGTCTCATTGGATCAGTTCTATTGTCTGCCATTGTCCCGGGTGCCCTGTCATGATGCTGTCATGGTATTTACATATGATTGCCCAGTGGAGCATCTCATCCTGTGGAACATAGCATCTGTCTTTGAAAAAGAGCAGTCCATCTTCAAATTTCCAGTCCTCCAATGCAGACTTGATTGGGGGGGTTCCGTTGTTCTTGAGGACTCATAAAGCATCATTTATGAGGTCGTCCTTCATTATTGCTGAGACCAGGGCTCCCTGGAGTTCAGCATCGATTGTTTTCACAAACAGTTTGTCCATGAAGATGGTCTTGTCCTCATTATCTGTGTCTTCTTTGGCTATGTGATCTGCCCTCCTTGATAGGGCATCAGATTGTACCATCTGTAATCCTGGTATGTGTTGTAGCTTCAGGTTTAATTGTGACAGGTAGATGCTCCATCTAGCCTGTCGTCAATTTAGTTTCTGTGCTTGACGGAAATACGTCAGGTTCTTGTGATTGGACAGCACCATCACAGGGAATGGCATCCCCTGTAGGTAGTGTCTCCATGTCTCCAGCGCTCAGATTACTCCTAGTAGCTCCCTGTCATATATCTTGTAATTCCTTTCTGCTTTGTTGAAGGAATGTGAGATGTAACCGCATGGGTGCCAGTCTCCATTGGCGTCCTGTTGTCTGAGTACTGTGCCTGTCGCAAACTTCAAGGCGTCAGATTCCACTACGAATGACTTTGTTGCATCTAGCATCAGCAGTACTGGAGCTTTGTTGAATTTCCTTTTGAGCGCATTGAACGACTGCTGCAGTTGTTTGTCCATTTGAATTTCTGGTTCTTCTTTGTCAAATCATTTAGCAGTCTGGCCAGATCTGCAAAGTGTCCAATGAATCTTTGATAGAAGTTTCCAAATGCCAGGAAGGATCTTACATCCTTCACCGTTCTTGGTGTGGGCCAGTCCTTGATCCCGGCCAGCTTCGTGCTGTCCATTGCAAGTTTGTTGGGCCTAATGATCATGCCCAAGAAGTCAACTTGCACATTGAACTTGCACTTCTCTATTTTCAGGTAGAGGTTGCATTGTCATAGTCATTCAAGGACCCTTTCAGTCCTTATTCAGTGTTCTTCTTCCGCCTTCAAGAAGATCAGGATGTGGTCCATATAGATGACAAGCCATCCTTCATCTATCATGTCTTGGAAGAGATCGTTCATCATGGCCTGGATGTTGCCAGTGAGTTGCACAGCCCAAAGAACATCACCATTGGCTCAAATAGCCCTCGGTTAGTCTTGAACACTGCCTTCCACTCGTCTCTCTCCTTTATCTGTACATTATGATATCCCCATCAAATATCAAGCTTTGTGAAAAATCTCGCTCCCTTCAGCTTGTCCAAGAGGTCTCCGATCAGTGGCAAGGGGTAGTTGTTCCGGATCATTCCTTCATTCAGATAGCAATAGTCTTGGCAAGGTCATAGAGCGTCAGAGTCCTTCTTCGACACAAAGAAGAACAGGGATGCCATGGGTGATTTTGATGGTCAGATGTATCCTTTCTGAGTTTCTCTTGTTCTTTCGGTGTCAGTGGGTAGACTTTGCAATCCTTTGGTACAAAGCCTTCCTTCAGGTCAATCATATGATCCCATGGTCTCAATTCTGGGAATTGCTCAGATGCAGCTTTTTCAAATACCTGTCTGTATTTCTGGTATTCTGGTGGCAGTAGGTCGTCCAGGGTCTGCTTGCTGGCCTCTTTTCCCTCATCTTGTTCATGTGCAAGTCACTGGGAAATGGATGTCTTTGCTCTGATCCATGCACTTTTCGAGAGTAGATATTGCAGGGAGTCTTTGCTTCTCATGAGCCTAGAGATTGTGTTTGTTTTCCATGTGTACGTATAGGTCAGTCCTCAGTGTTCCTTGGTCAGGAGTGGTTCTTCTGGTGGTTTGAATATGCCAATGACTGGTTCTCCTTGTACATATGCGATCAGGATGTCCATCGCATCTTGTTCATGGGTTTCTCCTGTTGCTCGTATCTCCATGCCTGTGTCTGCCAGTAGTTCCTCATCCAGTACCTCTTCGACCTTTACTCGAGGGGGAGTCTCCCTGGGCATAGGTACTTCAGTGTTGATGGTACCATAATCTGGGGTCCTATAATCATGGGTCGGGGTAGCCTCTTGTTAAGGGTTGTTTGTCCTGTTTTGTGGTGTCATTTTCGAGTCCCTTTTGCCAGTGCTTTCCTCCCCTGTGGAGGTTAGCAATTCTTTTATCTTCTGTAAGATTCATCATGTTGTGTCGCACTCATTGTGTTTGCCCTTTTCCCATTGTTCTTTCTTTTGCTTTCTTGAGTCTTGGGGACAGCACATCTCGCTGCTTTGAGGTTCCTAACTTCTTTAGGAGTATCTCTGGTCCTGGTCTTTGCGACGGCTTTCTGGGCTGAATCCAGTTCTTTTGCTTTATTTTTGGAAAGCCTTTCTCTTGTTTTTGGAGGTCTTTACACTGCCCCATATGTTCTGCACAGATCCATGTGGAATTATGGGGACTCCGCATGGAATGTGGGCTCAAATGACAAGCTATTTTTGTTGGGAAACATAAGCACTCAGAGTCCACACAGATCCGCATGGAATTTGTCATTTTGCTTGGATTCCATGGATTTATTCCATCCTAGTCCTAGCTACAGTGAGCTTGGACAGCTAGGATGTCCAAACAGATGACAACATGGTTGTAATCATTTGTAAGCAGTAACAAAAGAGTGTTACAACAGGGACTTGAACCTCAGACCTACTGATCATGAGAGTTAGCTGCACACGCAACCACTACACCATGAGGGAATTGTATATCATGCATATTAATTACCTTAGATAGCATTGCCATGTGACATGATGACAAGCCATGTAAGCTGCATCACTGTGACTGCCAGCTCATCATTCACCACCACCACCATTGATGATGACCACGCTGCCACCTCCCTCCCTCCCTCCTTTCCTCTCTACCACCACCATCTCCACTCTATCCACATCACCTCCACCCACTCCCAGCCCCATTCCACGGCCACAAAGAGCTGCAAACAAGCCAACCAGAAGCAATGCAAGCCCAAATGATGCAATTGCGTTGTTTGGGCTGTAGGTAATTTTTGTTTTTTATTTCTTCTTTTTATCAACTAACTAATTGTTTTCTTTGTTTTTTAGGTTCTAATCTACAGGTAACAACGGATGACAATGTGGGACGATGCATGGCCACACAAACCCCCTCCTCCCCATTTTGACAGGATGTGCGGGTGTTGATGAGGGACAGGAGGGAGATGAGGGATGCTGCAAGATCCCAGAAGGGGGATACCAACCAAGTAAACACCCAGCTACCCCCATAAATGTGCCATGTCATGCTGACCCCCCCAAACCCCCCAAAAACAGATGAAAACAAGCACCAGGGCCCCACCACAACCACTCGGGGGGTGGATCACAGGTGGAATGACCACAACAACACCTGGAAGGAGGAGACAATGCTGCCACAACAACCACAGAACAACACACCACCCACCTCCAGCCTCACAAGCAACTGCTCGTGGGGTGGATGGTGGGTGGAATGATGACGAGGGGGATGGGAGACAAGAGGAAAGGGAGACAAGGGGGGAGGGGGGAAGGAGACAATGAGGGAGATGACAATGACACCCACCTGGGGGGAGGAGGGGAGACAGTGAGGGAGACCGACAGGGACAATGCCAACGCCACACTGCCAGGAATGGTGGGGGGACAACAACACCAACCCACACCAGCCCACAATGCTAACGACAACTGGCACCCCCCACCACCGCTGTGAGCGACTGCTCATGGGGTGAATACAGGGGTGCGAGAGTGTGGGAATGACAGGGAACAGGGAAGGAGGACCACCCACCACCGCCGTGAGCCCCTGCTCATGGGGTGGATGGGAGGGACGACAATGATGACATGCAGTCCTGCCACCGCCGACTGCAACAGCACAGTGATAGGTTGTCTCCTCGGCTCAAAGGCTGATTCACCATTACAACCACATTCTAATCACATTGGTAACTCCCATGAGGTCCCAGAAGCAGCGTGACCACTCCCGACCAAGTCTACCGCGCGCAATATCGTATTGACCACATTGATCGTACTTAGAAATCACATCGCACAACCTTAGGACTACCTCGAAAGCCCCTAAGATCCCTCTAAACGACCATCAAACATCCCCGATCAACCTCGAACAACCGTGAACATGATCAAACATTGTCAAACATTGTCGAGCATTGTCGAGCATCATCGATCGATATTGAGAGACTATGAGCGACATTGGGCGCTGCCTTCATTATCTAAATGGTGGAAGACCATGCACCAGGAAGTATTCCAACTCGTGCTCAAACCTGCTAATAGTAGGTCAGCCTTGTTCCAAGTCCCTATTGTGTACAAAACCCGCTGGATGGATTATTGCAAGACTTAGCGCAGTTTATACACAAAGGACAGTCCCTTTTTAGTTCTATACCCTTTATTACTCTTTCATCATATGATATATCTCTTTCTTGTTCAGATTCCAGTCTCCTTTTTGGCCTCGTGCCTTAACTCATATCTTTTGCCTCATGTTCCACACATGTTTCTTATACCATTTTAGGAAGTTTCTTTTAAAACATATAAAACTCTGTAGTATCTACTTGGAAATAAAAGAAATTGTCTTCACCTATCGTCTCATATTAAAGTTCCAAGAATCAGATCTATCCTCTAAACAATTGAAGCTTCTACAAGTTTTCTCGATCGATGAGAAACCTCTGTGATCATCCTCGTCCTCGATCCTCTTTCAACCCTGTCATCGTTAGCACTAGTAACCATCCCGACACTTCGTAGCCATCGGCTATAGCCTTCATATACTATTGACCTATCAAAAGGTCCTTGGAATTCACACTTTGACCATCGATGATAAACATCATTTGCCATCGATCTCATCGATCGTCCTCAATATCGATCGATATTCGATCGGACCACGCCAAACACCTTTGGTTCCTATAGCACTACCTTCATGACTAGTACCAACTAGTTATCTTCCCATAGGTTGGACCATGAACATTCGGAACAACTCGCACCCTTCCTCTGACTCATTGCAAATATCATTGGTTGCCTCATTGGCTGTTTTGGTGGTTTTCCCAGGTTGAGTATCATCAGCAGACTGTGCAGACTCCGTGCGGAGTCCAACCATCTGGTGATCAAAATGAAAAATTACACCCCCTTCCACACGGAGTCCGCACCAGTCCACACCAGTCCACATGGAGTCCACACCAGTCTGTGTGGAGTCCACATAAGTTTGCACAGACTCCGACCAAGTGGTGACCCAAATGAAGAATCCTTTCCCATTTGGCATGGAGTCTGCATTAATCCACATGGAGTCAATGAGGTAATTTGGGTATTTATTACTATCATATTTATTACTATCATAGTCAAACTATTCAAGTAGTCACTTAATTTTTATAGATTTATTATATAGTTTATTGATCCCCTCACACATATGAGGGGTATGATTTATGTAATATACATCTAAGCTCCCTCATGAGTGGGAGGACTACTAATTTGACAAAAAAAAACCCCAGGGCCACCCGCTCCCCCCACAATCCCCCTCATGCACCTGTGACTCTCGCCTCTCGCATAGCACCCCTTCCCACCCCACAAGTGACAGCTCGGGGCAGTGGTTGGGGGTGCTGTTGCAGTCGGTGGTGGCGAGGCTGCACGTTGTCATTGTTGTCCCTCCTTCCCTGTTCCCTGTCATTCCCACACTCTTGCACCCCTGTATTCACCCCATGAGCAGTCGCTCACAGCAGTGGTGGGGGGTGCCAGTTGTCGTTAGTGTTGTGGGTCGGTGTGGGTCAGTGTCGTCATCCCCCCGCCAGTCCTGGCAGTGTGGCGTTGGCATGTGGCATTGGCGTCGTCCCTGTTGGTCTCCCTCACTGTCTCCCCTCCTCCCCCCAGGCAGGTGTCATTGTCATCTCCCTCGTTGTCTCCCTCCCCCCTCCCCCCTTGTCTCCCTTTCCTCTTGTCTCCCATCCCCCTCATTCCACCCACCATCCACCCCATGAGCAGTTGCTCGTGAGGCTGGAGGTGGGTGGTGTGTCATTCTGTGGTCGTCATGGTCATCTCCTCCTTCCAGGTGTTGTCATGGTCATTCCACCTGTGATCCACCCCCCGAGTGGTCATGGTGGGGCCCTGGTGCTTGTTTTTGTCTGTTTTTGGGGGGTTTGGGGGGGTCAGCATGATGTGGCACATTTACGGGGATAGCTGGGTGTTTACTTGGTTGGTATCCCCCTTCTGGGGTCTCGTGGTGTCCCTCATCTCCCTCAAGTCCCTCATCGACACCCTCACATCCTGTCAAAATGGGGAGGAGGGGGTTTGCGCAGCTGTGCATCATCCCGCATTGTCATCCATCGTTACCTGTAGATTAGAACCTAAAAAAGAAAGAAAACAATTAGTTAGTTGATAAAAAGAAGAAACAAATAAAAAAAAAATACCTATGGCCCAAACGATGCAATTGCATTGTTTGGGCCAGCATTGCTTCTGGTTGGCTTGTTTGCAGCTCTTTGTGGCCATGGAATGGGGCTGGGAGTGGGTGGAGGTGATGTGGGTAGAGTGGAGATGGTGGTGGTAGAGAGGAAAGGAGGGAGGGAGTGAGGTGGCAGCATGGTCGTCATCAATGGTGGTGGTGGTGAATGATGAGCTGGCAGTCATGGTGATGTGGCTTACTGTTGAGATCTACACTGTGATCAGGCGTTGACCAATGCGTGTGATATTAGCGCATCCCTTTGATGCGCTTGGACAAACGTCTTGTAGATACCTTTATTCCAATTACCCTTTGTCTGGCTGGTCTTATATATATACAGTAGATAGTTGGACAACCACCTCAGTCACTTATACAACGACTGAGGTGAGCGTCAACCCTCGTATATTTCCATACAGATTACTTACTGTACCTATAGTGTATTCTCATCTACTCTAGGTATAGTACACATTGAATATAGTCACTTATACAACGACTGAGTGTATTCTCATCTACTCTAGGAATTGATTCTCTACAGGTTATGGGCCATTTGCGTCGTTAAATTGATGGTAGAGACTTCCTAGCCACTCGACGTTTCTTTTCTGACATCATCTTCGACTGATCGGATCGATCACTTTTTGCTCTGGATCACAGACCCAGTGTCCCCGTATTCCGTCGCATAGATCTCCTTTGTTGCACAACGCATCCCTCCACACTGCCTTTCTGCTATACCCAAGCCTTATTTTATCATGGCTGCTGATTCCGAACCAACCTCTGTTTCCATTTCTGCTATCAAACTCTCGGTACAATATTCCGGGGAGAAACTCGATAAACTCAAGTCCAACTACAAAGAATGGTGCAAAGATGTCACCATCGCTCTCTCCCTCAACGGCTTGTATGAGTATGTCACTGGGGATGTCAGTACACCACCCCTCACCGAACCTCATGCCCATTCCAATTGGAAAGCTAATTCGCCTCTGGCATACGCGTTCCTACCGTCTAGCGTCTCCCCTTCTGAACACCCTTTCATGGATATGACAAAGGGCCCCAACGTCAACTGGACGACGCTCAAGGACTGCCACCAGAAAGAAGGCCCAGTCCATCAGGTTCAATTACTTCAGCAAGCCCTTTCCATACAGTGCTCAAAGGAAATTCCGCTCCTGGAGTCGGCTGAGAAGATTTGTACCCTGATTGAGCATGCATTCGCCATGGGGGACATCAAAGCTGATCTTCTCTGCTGCATCGCACTTCTTAATTCCCTCAGCGAACATTTTCCCCATGCGCATTCCATCATTTCCTGCAACATCGCCACCTCGACTGAATCTACACCTTATACTTCCAAAGATATTCGTCGTTTCTTGGAAAACAAACAATCTCTAATTGAGAATGACCAGCATGGTGAATCCTGATCAACCATTGCCCTTACCGCTCGCACAAAGCCAGCAAAATTGCCTAACACTCCCATCTGCGGAAATTCCATCTGTAAGAAACCCGGCCACACCACCGAATTTTGTATCAAGCCAGGTGGGGGGATGGCGGGGAAGACCATCGACGAGTCCAAGGCTGCCCGGAAACTCATGCTTGAGAAGAAGAGGCAGGGTACTGACTCCTCTAAGGTTCCGGTGACCATGAAGGACGTCAATGGACGCACCTTCACTGTCATGATTGACTCTACCCAAATGCCATCACCATCTCCCCCGGAATTCGCTGGCCTCGCCTCTGACCCCCTCCCCACGGCTACAATTGATGAAGTCAAGTATGAGGGTTGGTTGGTAGTTGAGGAGGAGCCTGTCACTTCCGTTGACTGGAACAAATATCACACGACAGCCGCAGAGGGCACGTTCACCGTTGAACCACTAAGCCAATTGAACTGTAGTCAATTATCTCTCACAGATTTTCCCTTCATCGTCGATACAGGTGCCACAGTTCACATATCACCCGACCGTTCTGACTTTCTCTCCCTCCATCCCACTCAACCTCGTCCAGTGAAAGGGATTGGGGGATCTTCCATCATCGCCATCGGTGTCAGTGATATCAAATTGCAGGTGGTGCGCAGCGCATCAATCACCTTATGTAATGCCCTTTACATCCCGAATGCAGCTGTTTGCCTCATTTCTATTGGTTCCCTCACTGAAGACTCAAATGCTATAGCTCACTTTGATTCCACTTCCTGTTGGATAACTGATAAATCCACCAATGCCCTGATTGCTCGTGGCCCTCAACTTTCCACTAAAAAACTCTACGCGCTCAACTTACACTCTGCCTCTGCTGACCACACTTTCACTGTCCATGGCTCCCCAAACCTTGAAACCTGGCACCGCCGCCTCGGTCATGCCAACTACCAGTCCCTATGGGACATGGCCAAGAAGGGTACGCTGATGGGTATGTCAATCGCCTCTGTTCTGAGACTGCCAAAATGTGATGCATGTATCCTTGGCAAGCAGACAAAGACTCCTGTTCCCAAGAAGCGCAAAGAGGGGGAGGGGCATAGAGCAACACAGAAACTAGAGAAAGTGTGGGTTGATTTGTCAGGCCTGCATGCCGTCAAATCCCATACTGGGAACAAGTATGTTATGGACATAGTGGATGATTGTACCTCATTCCCTTGGTCTATACCACTTAAGAATAAAGACGACACATTTCCTGAACTCAAAGCCTGGGAGCTGGCATGGGAATCTGAAACTGGTCTGAAGGTTGAAATTTATATCATGGACAACGGTGAATTGAAGTCCAACGAAATGGAGGCTTGGCTCAAATCTTGAGGATCGACCCAACGTTTCACAGCACCACACACTTCTGCCCATATTGGGCATGTCGAACGTATGCATTGGACACTTATGGCAAAAGCATGTACTATGCAACTTTATGCCGGCTTGCCAACATATTTGTGGGATGAATTTTACTTGACAGCTGTTCATGTACATGCCAGAACTACTACACGCTCACTGAAGGGGACTACACCTTGGGAACTTTGGCATGAATGCGAGCTTGACTACTCATACATGCGCGAAATCAGTTGCCGTGCATTTGTTCTAATTCCTAACAAATACAATCCCAAAATCTTCGAATGGGCAATTGAGTGCGTCCTTATTGGATACGAGCCTAAATCAAAAGCCTACCAATGTTACAATCATACTACCCACAAAGTGCACAGCTCCTATCATGTCCGCTTCATCGAGAGTCATGAAGGACACACTCCACCAGCCCTGAATATCCAACCAGATACCAGTGATTCCGCTGCTCTGGTGCCTATCCCCTCATATGATGATGATGAGGAGGGCGCCATTGAACCTACTATTACCCCTACACCTTCTGATCTGGACATTACCACACCACCAGCACCTAGACCACTGCGTCATTCATCCCGGGTACCTGTACCAACTGAACGAAACCCAGCTGGTGGACCTTCAACTACACGTACTGAGGCGGCAGTCCAAGACTCCAAAGAGAGTGCAGCCCATGTCAAAGAAATGCACCATGAACGTCGGGCTGCCAAACACACCAGATCCCAAGACGATTGTCCAGAAACTTCAGCTGCTGGCAATGATGTCATTGATGATCTTAGACTCGCATTCAAGAATCTTGATCTTGGCAATCAGGCACACAAACTCCTAGCCATGATCTCCGAGATGACTGATTTTGATCCGGAGTCACTTCAATTCGAAGATGAGCCTAAGACTTGGGATGAGGCAAAAAACTCTGTGGACGCAGCACGCTGGGAGGTGGGTTATAAGGATGAGTTGAAATCCCTGAAGGATATGGGGGTCTACCAACTCATTCCCTGGTCCGAAGTCCCACAAGGACAGCATATCCAAAAAGGGAAACCAGTGTTCCACATCAAACGGGACGAAATGGGACAAGCAGTCAGATGGAAAGTGCACCTTGTCTTTAAAGGTTTCGAGCAGATCTATGGTAAGGATTACACCAAAACAACCTCACCTACTGCATGCATGGAATCATGGAGAATTCTTCTCCATATCGCGGCCTCCTTGGGGTGGGATGCCCAACAGATCGACGTGAAGATGGCATTCCTCTATGGCCTTTTACCCGACAACGAAGTCCAATACATGCAACAACCCACTGGTTTTGAGGAACCCGGAAAGGAGGACTGGGTGTGGAAACTGCAGCGCAGCTTATACGGCATGAAGCAGAGCGGCCACATCTGGAACCAGACACTTAATGCTCAAATGATTGAATGGGGATTCACCCACCTTTCTTGCGAGTCCTGCATTTACTTCCACAAAACCGACTCAGGAATTGTGATCGCCGCCATTCACATTGATGATTACTTGGTGATTGCGGACTCTAAGACCGAGAACGAGCATTTCAAGGATCAAATGCGCAAGGTGTGGACCATTTCAGATTTGGGCACCGCTCACTTTATTATGGGTATTGCAGTGACTTGGGACAGGGCAACTCGCACTGTCGCACTCTCACAGACCGCTCTCATTGACAAAATCATCGAGCAATTTGGTCAGAAAGATGCCCACCCGATGTCTGCCCCCCTTGAGCCCAGATCTAAGCTTCGACGTGTTAATCATGATTCCATTTCCCCTGACGAACAACTGCAGCTCAATAAATTACCATACCGATCCCTTGTTGGTTGTCTGCTCTACTTGGCAATTTCTACCCGTCCCGATATTTCACATGCAGTCCAACAGCTATCTCAATACCTTGACTCATACTCCTTTGATCACTGGAAGGCAGCTCTTCAACTTGTCTGTTACCTTAAGGGGACTCGGGACCTCAAATTACACCTCAGGGGTAACCTCCCCGTCACACTTCATGCATTCAGTGATTCTGATTGGGCTAATTGCCTCGACACCCGCTGGAGCATCGGCGGTTATGTTTGCTCTCTTGGCTCCAGGGCTATTTCCTGGGCTGCCCAGAAACAAAAAGTCGTCGCCGCATCCTCTTGTGAAGCTGAATATATTGCAGCTTTCGAAGCTGCCAAGGAGTGTATTTGGTTGCGCACTCTACTCAATGCTATTGGCTACCAACAAACCTCTCCCACCACAATCTCCTGTGACAATACTGCAACCAAGACCCTATCTGAAGACCCCCTTCTTCATTCCCGCATTAAGCATATTGACATAAAATATCACTTTCTTCGTGAATGCGTACAATCTGCTGACTTGCATCTCACCTATGTTAACACTAAACAAAATGTCACCGACATGTTCATGAAAGCCCTGGATGCCAAACAATTCACCTACCTTTGGGGTTTCCTGGGTCTGAGATGACTGATTCCATGTGAGGAGGAGTAATCACGGTGAGGAGGAGTGTTGAGATCTACACCGTGATCAGGCGTTGACCAACGCATGTGATATTAGCGCATCCCTTTGATGCGCTTGGACAAACATCTCGTAGATACCTTTATTCCAATTACCCTTTGTCTGGCTGGTCTTATATATATACAGTAGATAGTTGGACGACCACCTCAGTCACTTATACAATGACTGAGGTGAGCGTCAACCCTCATACATTTCCATACAGATTACTTACTGTACCTATAGTGTATTCTCATCTACTCTAGGTATAGTACACGTTGAATATAGTCACTTATACAACGACTGAGTGTATTCTCATCTACTCTAGGAATCGATTCTCTACACTTACATGGTTTGTCATCATGTCACATGGCAATGCTATCTAAGGTAATTAATGTGCATGATATACAATTCCCTCATGGTGTAGTGGTTGCGCGTGCAGCTAACTCTTGTGATCAGTAGGTCTGGGGTTCAAGTCCCTGTTGTAACACTCTTTTGTTACTGCTTACAAATGATTACAACCATGTTGTCATCTGTTCAGATGTCCTAGCCGTCCAAGCTCACCGTCGCTAGGACTAGGACAGAATAAATCCATGGAATCCAAGCAAAAATGACATATTCCATGCAGATCCATGTGGACTCCATGCGGACTGAGTGCTTATGTTTCCCAACAAAAATAGCAGGTCATTTGAGCCCACATTCCATGTGGAACATATGGGGCAGTGTAAAGACCTCTGTTTTGGCCAAGATGTGTTGAATTCGTGCCATTCTGTCATTGGGCGCCTCCCTTTCAGCGTCAACTCTAGGGAGGTTTAGGGTGTTTGGGAGGGCCCATTCAGCTCTTCTTGTCTTCTCCAAGATTCATTGGATTTGAGCCCATCATTCTTTGTCTCAGAACTCAAGAGTTCCCTTCTTCCAGTCGATGATCAGGTTTACCTCCCGCAGCCATGACAGGCCCAGGATTACTGATTCTTTACCTAGTCCAGTAACTAGGTATTCCATTGGGTAGCTCCGTCCATTGATGTGGAGCCTCCCTTTCACATATCTTTTGATTGTTTCCTGCTTGTTCAGGGTTCCTTCTATGTTTGTGGTCCAGATGGTGCAGCCTAAGAGATATGTCTTGATCCTTTCTTGTTCGATGAATTTCAAGTCAATAAAGACTCCTCCTGCTCCAGAATCAAGGAGCGCATTTGTTGCGATGTCTTTCCTGTTGTCTGACTCAGCTACCTGAATAGACAGGTGCATTGATTGTCTATTCATGGTAGCTAAGAGTACAGATCCTATGGAGACTACAGTGGTGACTGGCATCATATCAGGCCACTGTTCTAAAAACCTGATTCCTCAAGGAGGTTGAGGGTTCATTCTCTTTCTTCTTCATCTAGTTTGTCCAGCATTATGCAGATTCTCTGGTTGTCAGTCGGTTGATGTCAAGAGAGGGCTGTCCTTTCTTTGTCATTTATTTTGTCTTCTCGTTCTGCCTGGTCTTTCCCAGGATTGCCATGGCCCATTTCCATTGGCCTTCATATTTTGAAGCTGCCTTTATCCAGCCTTTGAGAGTGTTGGGTACTGTTTCCATAGTGTGTACCCTCTTCAGTAATTTGGGGTGCAGTCCATCCATGAAGTACTCGATCATGGCTGCATCTTTGGTGATTCCTGTCCTGTCTTTCAGGATGCGGAAACTTGCCACATATTCTTCGAGGTTCCCTGAACCTTGTTTGAGATTCTTAATCTCTGTTTTTGCTGTTTTGGCATTGTCAATCGGTGAGAAGGCCTCTAGGACCTTCTGTCTGAAGTCTGCATATTCTCTGAGTCCCTCAGATTGGTGTTGGTTGACAAATGCCTGTGCCCAGGCAGCTGCTGTCCCTCCATTCATGAAAGACAGCGTGAAGATGATCTTTTTGTCATTCGTGTCATAGACCTGGTCATTGATTCGCAGGTAGAGGTCTATCTCCTGCAGGAACTTGGCGGTCTTGGTCCACTCTCCTAAGAAGTCTGTGGGTGATCAGATCCAAATGTCTTTTGCGGACATCATGGGTGTGGTTGCGGCGGGTTCAGACATCTTGTTATAGACGTCATTGATTTCATCTGTTAGGAAGTGGGTGGATGTTTCGGGTGTGTGTGTGTGTGGTTGTTCGAAGTCTTCATTGGTGAGGTAATCTCCTCTTTGTATTTCAGTTGATCTGTAGAACCAACATTGTGCTGGGGTCGAGTAACAGACTAGTCCTCCATTGTATCGGTACCAAGATGAACCTGGCTGTGGTTCCGCTTCTCTTGGTGGTCAGTCTGGGGTTTGTCTAGACCCAGGTCATTGTGGTGTGTTTCGAGATGTATCGCCTACACCTAGGTAGGTGGGCTAGCAGATAGTTTAGATCTTATGTTAAGGGTGAAGCCTCAACCACTCGATCTAGTCGATGTTGTTCAATGAGGTGCTTCCTCAATGAGTTGTTCAGCACTAGTCTTACTCGGAGCATCCAACATAAGATGGATAGTGCACTCTAGCAGGCCTTCTGCATAGAGTCATTCAGGTTCGGCTTCCTTAGTGGTTTTGAGTAAGTTCATGAGTTATGAGTTAAGACTGTGAATTGCCTAGATCTAAATTAAGGACATCCCTACTACAAGTTGCAGTACTTATACTAGGAGGGAGGTCCCTATCATCCAATCGGAAAGGTAGATGCATATCAAGTAAGAATAGAAACAGTAAGCCTCATGCCTAGCATGAGGCATCCAATGTCAGGCACTGTATTTCAGCAGGTGTGGGAGTGGGTTTGGGTGCATGGAGTCACATGCGTCAAGGGTGCCTTCCACGGGAAGGGGATCAAATGCATGTCATCAACATGCATTATGTGTGTGTCTGGTGTCAAGGGCATGCCTCAGGCATGAGTCAGGGAGTGCCTCCTGTCTGGAGGGGATCATCGGGTGTGTCGAGTTGGTCGGGTTCCATGAGTTACAAGGAAAATTGTAACACTCTGGAACTCTCCAATGACTTGCCCTCACATGATTTGCATTACTTGCACGATCACAGGGAATCCTCTCAAAGAAATGCTGAAACTTAATCCTAAATCTCCAACATTTTTGCCATCTTCCCGATACAACCTCGAACAAAAAATGATTATCGATAATAATCATCCCAGTGATTTCCTTTGGCCGGAGGAGAGAAAAATCATGCATGATTTTATTCGAAATCATGAAACCAGTTTCACATGGACCGAACAAGAACGAGGAAGTTTTCGCCCTGACTTCTTCCCTCCAATTGAATTCCCAGTTATTCCACACACCCCATGGATCGAACGAAACATTCATATCCTGCCAGGGATTTACAAAGAGGTTTGTGCCATGCTCAAGAAGAAAATAGAAGCAGGCGTTTACAAACCATCGAACTCATCTTATAGGTCGCATTGGTTTTGTGTCACGAAGAAAGACAGCAAAGCACTTCACTCAGTCCATGGTCTTGAACAACTCAACAAAGTCACTATACAAACAAAGTCACTATACAGCACTCATGTGTCGTTCTGATCCCTGAACATCTGGCTGAACAGTTCGGAGGATGCGCTTGTGGAGGAATGCTAGACCTCTATGTTGCCTTCGACAAATGAAAAGTAGCTGAATCATCTCAAGACCTGACTACATTTCAAACGCCTTTCAGAGCACTTTGCATCATCACTTTACCCATGGGTTGGACCAACTCCGTGCCCATCATGCACAACAACATTTCATTTATCCTACAACCTGAGATTCCCCATGTCACGATCCCCTACATTGATGACGCACCCATTAAAGGTCCAAAATTATGCTACTCACTCATGGGAGGAGGTTACGAAACTATTTCACAGAACCCAGGAATTTGTTGTTTCGTTTGGGAACACTTTGAAAATCTCAACCGAGTAGTCCAATGTATGAAATATTGTGAAGGGACTTTTTCAGGACACAAGCTATTTCTTTGCGTCCCCGAAATTACTGTCTTAGGACATCATTGCAACATCGAAGGTCGTATGGCTGACCCAACTCGAATCAATGCAATCAACAAATGGGGACCTTGTCAAAGTCTCACTGAAGTAAAAGCCTTCTTAGGAACCATAGGGGTTTGTCATATTTTCATACAGAATTTTGCTAAACAAGCAGCGGCTCTTATCAACCTCACGCATAAGGACATTCCATTTGAATTTGGTACAACACAAATAGCAGCACAAGAAGATCTTAAACTTGCTCTCATCACTTCTCCCACAATTTGTGCGATCGACTACACCTCAAATGCACCCATCATCCTCTCAGTCGACACTTCGCACATCGCAGTTGGATTTTTCTTGGCTCAGTGCAACCCCAAAAATCTTCGTAAACGCTATTACAGTTGTTTCAGATCTATCATGCTCAATGCCCACGAATCTCGCTTTTTGCAACCCAAACTAGAGCTTTACAGACTCTATTGCACCCTTGGTGCACTTTGACTGTATGTTATCAGCATACGAAATCTCATCATCGAAGTCGATGCCAGATACATTAAAGGTATGCTAGCAAATCCCAACATCGCACCAAGTGCAAGCATTAATCGATTGT
This sequence comes from Tricholoma matsutake, assembly GCA_026075535.2. NCBI lineage: Eukaryota > Fungi > Basidiomycota > Agaricomycetes > Agaricales > Tricholomataceae > Tricholoma > Tricholoma matsutake. Next base: position 4,044,386 of record AP026543.1, on the reverse strand, counting down.
ATCCATCCTTACCTTCCATTTTACACTTGTACATGTCACCGGAATGCATCATGGCCCAGATGGACTTTTGCAATGTCCTCTACAGAATGGAGATGATGCACAACCAAATGATGGATCCTTCAAAGATTGGATCGACCAACTGCATGGTTTTATTCATCAAATCAACCCGCTCACAACTCGCCCATTCCCATTGCATTTGCTCCAATCAACATTCACCCTACCTTCACATATCAGTAAGGGGGAGGACATCACTTACAAAGATGTCCCTCATTCCAAAAATGCCAAAAGAGATGACAAACAACTTCTTCGCATTCGAAAATGGCTCGAAGATTTACAATGGCCACCAGACCTCTCCAAAGCAGACTACAGCACCTTCATGCGATATTGTACTGAGTTCTTCATAGATTCTGGAAAACTTTGGCAAAAAGATTCACAAGGAGCCCACAAGATCATTGCTATCCCTGAATGCTGCCTCGACATTGTTTGAGCCGCTCACAACGACATTGGTCACAAGATGGTATTTGCTACGAAAACCCTCGTCGCACTATGATTTTGGTGGCCCAATATATAAGCCGACATTGCATGGTACATTCGTTCTTGCCACCTATGCCAACTTCAACAAACCCGAAATCTGCTTATTCCACCCACAGTGGCAACACCAGCACCACTTTTTGGCAAAGTCTACATCGACACGATGCAAATGCCCCCATCAAACGGATTCAAATACATTGTTCAAGGGCGATGTTCACTAACGGCCTATCCAGAATGGCAAAAGCTTCGATGTGAAAATGCCACGACATTAGGAGATTGGATCTTTGAAGACATCATTTGTCGATGGGGGTCTCTTTATGAAATCATGATTGATAATGGATCAGCATTTATTGCAGCAATGGAGTATCTCGCAAAACGATACCATATCAATCACATCTGAATCAGTGGTTACAATTCTTGAGCAAATGGGATCGTAGAAAGAGCACACTTCGACATTTGACAATTGTTATTTAAAGCAGTCGATGGAGACCAGAGCAAGTGGTCAGATGGAGCACACTCTGTCTTTTGGGCAGAACACATAACAGTTCGCAAATGCATGGGTTGTTTGCCCTACTTTGCAGTAACAGGATCCCATCCCCTCATTCCACTCAACATCTCCGAAGCTACATATTTGCAGCCCCCTCCCAATTCAATACTTTCAACAACCAACCTTATGGCACAAAGAGCTATCACCTTACAAAAACAATCAATTGACCTCGAAAACCTTTATTTGAGGGTTTTGTCGGCCTGTCTCAAAGCCATGAAACGATTCGAACAAGTCCACCAGAGGACCGTCAAAGACTACAACTTCGCAACAGGTGATTTAGTCCTACTTTGCAATACACAGATTGAAAAGTCACTCAACCACAAAATGTGACCTTGATACATAGGTCCCCTCATTGTCATCAATTGAAACTATGGAGGAGCCTACATCCTTTGCGAACTTGACGGTTCAGTACTACATCGCCCGGTTGCTGTGTTTCGTCTACTCCCCTACTTAGCACAAAAATCCATTCCACTCCCTCTGAACTTCCTCAACATTGACTCAGCACGTCTCGAAGCACTTCGACAAACTTTGGACGTCGACAAAGATATTCCTGATGACATTCCACACCTCGAAGACGATTAACTATTCTCTTTCTATGTTTTGCAATTACTTACCTAAGATTTTGATTTCTCTTAGTGTATCATACAAGTTGCGATATCGCATTATAGCATGGTTGTGCAAGCTCCAAAAGGGTTTTTCAGCCATGATGATTTACTGAGCCTTTCCCTTACTTCGTAACGTCGTTTCCTTTCATTTCCTCTTACAAACGCACTCAGAACACCTACAATGACAAGTTTCAGCAATGAATTTCATCTCGAAAAATGTTCAGATATTTCTTTTACTTTACTTATTTCTTATATCTTCTGTTTCTGGTTCGACAAAGCACAAATTTATTATACGAAAATAGTGAAAACTAAAATAACGAAATTTCACTCTTCTTCGTCCAACATTTTACCCAGTGCTGCTATCTCCTGATCCAGCATACAACACTGCATCTTTTTCTTCGCCATCTCCTCTGAAATTATTTGTCAGCGCTGCTCTATGCCCAAAATGCCCTCGTCACCATCCCGGATTTCCCACCCCTTCCCTTTCCTGTCCGACTTCATTTGACCCTGCAACCTCGAAGGCCCTGCCTCTGGTACTAATGAAGGCCCAACAACTCGAATTTGAGGTACTATACATTACAAAATATTAGCAAAGGCTTCGAAAAACATGGATCGGTGGCTTACCTGGTTTTGGACACTCTGAAACCTTTCCCCCACCACTCCCTACAGCCTTCTTTCCCTTCACCTTATGAACCCCCTGCCTTGAAACACCCTCCCAATAGCACCCTTGTGCCTCTTGCATGCATTTGCAGCACTTCGCCGCTCCTTCGTCTATGACACATGGGCTGGCTCTTGAAGCCAGAGCATCGATCGCACTACGGCCATTTCGTTAGTTTCGAAATCCTCGTGAAACAGTTTGTACAACTTACTGGTCCTTTGAACTCGAGAAGTCCCCCCTCCTCAAATCTCGCTTGTTTAGTGGCAATTCCTTGTTCGCCATCATCGTCGTCTTTGTCAAGGTCCTCCTCCATCGCCTGCCGCTTTTGGTTGCCCAGGATAATGACTGGGTCTTCATCCACCTCCTGATCTTCCTCCCCAACTTCCGCTACCCAAATCACCTCACTTTCTGCCTGGAAAGCTGAATTCCACCTCTTCAGATCATCCTTCAAAATTGTCTTCACCCGAACCTCAGCGAGGAGAATAGCTCGAGTAGACTCGAGAGCTTTCCATCGCTCATCGAGCTTGGCAGCTTTTGCTGCCGCTGCCTCGTGCTGAAATGCTTCCGCCTCCTCCCAAAGCTTTGCCTCCACCTCTACAGCTTCTTCCAGTGCCTTCGCCTCTGCAGCTTCTGCTTCAGACTTCACCTGAGCAGCCCTGGCCTCTTGCTCCTCTCGTTTGACTTCGTCTGCTAGGTCCTGGAATAGGACCTTGGCGCCCCAAGAAAGCCACTCCCGATGTGCCAGAGGAGCATACAAATCAAATACCTCCTCCACGACCTTTTGAGTGGCCTGCGAACGGGATTCCTCAACATCATCCGCAAGATTGTCATATTCGTACTAAGAAAAGTCGTTGGCATCTAAAACCATATCAGAAAATGCGTCGACACTCACCATTTTCTCACAAAAATTGTGCCCCCAAACTCCGAAATCGATATCTTCTGCCTTACCAACTTCGGGCATGGACTTCGTGTGTTCAAGGATCTCGTGTTCAAATTCAAGGAGAAGCGACATGATCAGAGGATGTAAGAGATGAGTTTGACTCGAAGATGGAAGAAAAAGAGCGAGGTTTTTCAGTTACCTTTATAGGTTTTTCAACACAATCACAGATTTGGCATGTGACTCCGATCGGCTGACTGGGACAGTCAGGATTTCAGTAAGGGGGAGGATGATAGGTCCACTATGGCAGCAGAACTCTGAAATCAAGATATCACACTCAGACACATCCTTCCCAAAGTCCTATGATTTCACGAATGCTTACAAACACCTACGAATGCACAAAACAACAAAATGACACTTCGAAACATTTCGAAAGACTTCAAACCATTTCAAATGACTTTGGCCGCTGTATTCCTATTGTACCGAGCCTCAAACACATGCTCCCACCATTACACACACTAACGCATCGCATTCCTGCCACCACAAACACAAAGAAACACAATGGCTAGTAACTTAGCGCACATCAAGGTGCTTTTCGACATATTCATGATTTATTGGAACCACAAGACAAGGAAATTTGATATATCATGTATATGGCACGTTTCTTTCTTATCATTTTCTCATTTACTTCGTGATTTCGACACCTTGTTCACTGCCTCACGTTTACCACATGTTTTGCCTCATGGCCTTTTACCTTTTTAGTACTATCTCTCTAAAACATATATAGTTTGGTGTATTTACTGTCGATAGGGCCAAAAAATTGTCTTCTCACATTGCCTATCGTCTAACTTAAGGGTTTAACTCTTGAGTTTTAGTTCAGTCTTTGTCTGAACTCACTCAAAGTATTCTGCGAACTACATCATTTCGCCACATAGACTCTCAAAACTCTCGTCACATCGACTATCTGTCATGTCATCGTCTCTTACCTTGCTTTCAACTATTGTCACCATCCCCCAAACTCATGAAACCATTTTGGAGATTATCGAACTTCTCCACATTGCTGCTAAACTCTCTCGTATCATTTCGGAACGCTTCATAGTGTTTCGCATTACTTCAGATGGCTTTGCAGAACTTTGCACAGCCTAATATGGCTTCACAACGTCGTACAGTACATTTACCGGCCTTTGGATAACACAGTGATATTCAGTACCACCTCGCAACCTTTCTCTGACTTGTGTTAAGGTCATCTGTAAGCCTGGCTTACATTATCATTGACACCTGTTTGTACACACCATTTCTTCATTACCTTATTTACTATGTAAAAAGGACTATTTCCCCATTCTTCCTTTCCCCCTTCTCGCTTCCCTAGAAACTCTGCTTTTGTATTCTTTCTCACTCTAATTACACATCATTGTCTTGTTATATCGCATGGTTAGCAGTGAGTTCTTCGGTTCTTTCCCTTTCTCTTTTCCTCTCTAGTGTTTCCTAGCCCAACTACGGGCTAGGCTTCCACTTTTTTTTCAACATAAACAACGACGTGTATCTTGTTTGAAACTTATATCTCTCCATTGTAATGACAGCGTAACGCTGTCTCAAAAGCCTACTGTCCAAATCCCGCTTACTACACATAGTAGAGCACAGAACGCGTTAGCTCCTGGTGATTTCACCAATGCATTTTCTTCGATGCTGACTACTGCCTCCGTCGTAGCAAACGATGCGCATATCTCCAACCCTGTGACAGCTGCCTCTGTCGTGACAAACGACATGCATATAGCTACTCCTGCACCTCCTGCCCCCATCGTATCAATCGACGTGCATATAGCCACTCCTACACTTCCAGCCCCCGTCGTGACAATCGACGCGAACACAATCCCCTCACCTCCTCCCAACTCCGTCGCACCTACATGCAAACGATTGTCTTCAGACTCTTTATAAGGGCAACCTAAGCCTCTAGCAAAGGGAAATCCGAAGTTAAAATTATACTACATAATACAGGCATTGGGGGCGCACCTAGCAAAGGGAAATCCGAAGAGAAAACTCTAAGGATCCCCTTGCTGATGCCCAGTATATGTGAAGACGACAAAAATCAAATATAACCTAAAAATAGAAAAAGGCAGAGATAGGCGGATCAAGGCCGCCGAATGACATCATACCAAGGGGTATGTGTCGGAAGGGGTACTCCGCCTCTAAATATAAAAGTGTCAACATATACAAACATGATAGCAAGGGAAAATTAGTAATAAAATCCGGAAAAATCATAGAAAATGAAGAATAGAAGGAAATGAGGTGGGGAAAAATATGGGACAAACATAAAAAATAGGAAAAACACACAGGGCACCCCCTTAGTCCCCTTACATCACCTCCTCTCTAAGATGCATCGCCCCGATGCATTCAAAATTGTATACGACCAAAGTCCATGACTTGAATGCGACGCGGTGCAGCAGTGTGCCGTCGGTGGAATTCCTTGATTAACCGAGGGGCATTTATGTCAGACTCTTCGACCCATGAGTTCTCCTCATACCCATAACCCTTCCAATGTACCAAATACTGGAGTTTTCCTCGACGCAAACGGCTGTCCAAGATTGACTCGACTTCATATTGGGGTTCTCCCTCGATCACTGTAGGTGGTGGTGGTGGGTGTGAATGGCATCCCGGGAACGGATCTGGGGGAGCTGGAAGCAATTTGACGACATGGAAGACGGGATGGAGTCTGGACATGGAGGCTGGGAGGCGTAGACGATAGGCATGTGTTCCAATGCACTTGACAATGGGGAAAGGTCCCAAGAAGCGATGAGCAAGTTTCTTGGATGGACGTGTAGTGGAGATGTCACTGGAGTCAAGATAAACTCGATCACCAACCTTGTACTGAGGGGTTGGGGAGTGGCGCTGGTTGTAAAATCGCGCCATGTCGTCCTTTGCCTTTGCTAAGGCTGCCCTTGCCTCCTCCAAGCTATCCCTCATGTGTTCTGTGAACTCATTCACTGTCTCGATGTGGGGAGTTTGGCGAGGTTCAAATCCCATGCATGGATGTCGTCCAGTGTCTAAGAGGAAAGGGGTCTGTTGAGTGGAAGCATGGACATGGTTGTTGTATCCAAACTCGGCCAAAGGAAGGAGATCATCCCAATCGTCCTGGCATTCATTGACAAAGAGGCGGATGTACTGCTCCAGTTCCTGGTTGACTCGCTCCGTCTGGCCATCAGTTTGTGGGTGATAAGCAGTTGAAGCGAGGAGTTTGATCCCCAGGAGTCGGTACAGCTCACGAGTGAACTCTGCCATGAACTGAGGGCCACGATCCGAGAGGAAGGCACCAGGAAGTCCATGTAACTTCCACACGTGGTGGAGGTAGAGTCGAGCGGCACCTAGGGCACTGACAGTGGTGTGAGTGGGAATGAAGTGAGCGTGTTTTCCCACTGAGTCAACTGTGCACATCACCGCATCAAACCCATTTGACTCTGGCAATTCCACCACAAAGTCGACGCTGACAACATCCCAACAACTCTCTGGAACAGGAAGAGGGTGTAGCTCACCAATAGGCTTGCGACGAGGGACCTTGGTGCGTAAGCAAAGGTCACAAGTGCGACAATACTGACCAATGAGCCGTGACATTTGTGGCCACCAATAGTTCCGTGAGGTGAGCTCCAAGGTCTTCCAGCGTCCGGGGTGGCCAGCAATCTGTGAGTCATGGTGTTGGGATATGATGCGCCGGCGAAGGTCTGGGTCATTGGGAACATAGATGCGATCCCTGAAATACAACAAGTCCTCCTTTTCAGCCCACTCTGCCGCACGTAAGGAAAGGGTCGATCCCTTCCTCAGTTCTTTAACAGCTCGGGCGACAACATCCTCATGTAAACTGCTACGGTTTGCACGACGAATGTCACGTAGAATGTCCCGCTCCTCGCCCTGGGGTACGATGCCTTCCAGTGCCCGAATGGTGAACAGGTCTGGCTGCAACAGCACAATGTTTTGGTTGTCACCGCTGCCATCCCCATGGTCTGCACGTTGGGATAGGGCATCGGTCTTCCCCATGCTGCGACCCAGACGGTGGTGCAAGGAGAAGTCGAATCTAGATAGATACAGGGACCAACGAGCTTGACGACGGTTCAATTTCTTGGCCATCATGAAGTACTCGAGGTTCTTGTGATCCGTCCAAATTTCCACCTTGTGTTGGGCACCCTCGAGGAAGTGTCGCCACTCCTCAAGCGCATGCATTATCGCCAACATCTCCTTGTCATGGATCTCGTAGTTTCTCTCTACAGCACTAAGGCTTTTGGAGTAGAACGCAACAGGATGCCACTTCTGGTCCTCCGGAGACTGCTGAGACAACACAGCGCCCGTCGCAAAGTCAGAACTGTTGGCTTCTACACGAAAAGGACGCGAATCGTCAGCAAAGGTAAGGATCGGAGCGGAAGTGACCATCTCCTTAAGCTTTTCGAATGCCTCCTGTTGTGCATTATCCCACCTCCATGCCTCCTTTCCTGTCAAGTCGAACAGCGGTCGTGCATGATGTGAGAAATCCTTGATAAAACGCCGATAAAAATTGATGAAGCCCAGGAAAGACTGCACCTCCTTCTTGTTCGTGGGCGTAGGCCAAGCTGTGACCCCATTTACCTTGATAGGATCCATCTCCACTTGACCCTCCGAGATAATCAGGCCGAGGTACTCGATCTTGGTCCTTTCGAACTCGCATTTGTCCTGACGAAGGTAGAGTTTGTACCGTCGAAGTCGCTCTAGGACGAGGTGCGTGATGCGACGGTGCTCTTCAACCGTGCGAGTGAAGATGAGGATGTCGTCGAGATAGATGCAGACAACGCCTTCGAGGATGAGGTCATGGAAGATGTCGTTCATCATGGTCTGAAAGGTGGCAGGGCTATTAGTAAGGCCAAAGAACATGACAAGCGGTTCAAAAAGACCACGGTTGGTACGAAAGGCTGCCTTCCACTCATCTCCCTCCTTTATCCTCACATTATTATAGCCCCAACGGACATCGAGCTTGGTGAAGTATCGGGCTCCACGGAGCTGGTTTACGAGTTCGGAGATGAGGGGTAGTGGGTAGCGATTTTTGACCGTGATGTTGTTGAGTCTTCTGTAGTCTTGAACCGGTCGAAGTGAGCCATCCTTCTTCTTGACAAAGAAAAAGGGAGAGGCCATGGGTGACTTCGATGGTCGAATACGTCCAGAGGCCAGGTGCTCGTCGATGAACTGGTCAAGCTGCCGTTGTTCCTCCGGAGAGAGAGGATAGACCTTGCAGGATGAAGGGGTTGCGCCGGGGGTGAGTTCGATCGCGTGATCCCATGGCTTACGCGCAGGAAGAGAGTCGAATGACTCCTTGGAGAACACGTCTTCAAACTCATGGAGATGAGGGAGTAAGGAGTTAGTAGAGGATTTAGCAGTGTTGTTTTTGTGGAAGGCCTCGGCGAGGCGTTGGGATATGTTCGATGTGGCACACACCTCATGCGATGAGCGAATCGCAGTGTAGAAGATCCGATCACCCTCCTCCACTTCCTCTGGGTCCTCATCATCATCATCCGAGTCCGGCATTAGATCAGGAACCCCTTCCAATTCCACTTCAGGTATAGGCAGGGGTCCAGCACGACACTTCTGAGTTCGTCGTATTGCCGCCTTCTGTCCACGACGTTCTTGCCTGGCTTCTGTGAAACACGTCCGACAGCGGGATGGACATCGGCTCATGGTAACCTCCCCGGTGCGCCAGTCGACCTCTGGGTTATGGTCTCGAAGCCATGGATATCCCAAAATCGCCTTTTGCTTTCCTAATTGAGTGACAGCAAAAAGGGCACGCTCACTATGATCTTTGTAACGGAGAACCAGGTCTGCAACCTCTCGGATGGCACCAGCTTCATTTGGGGATCCATCCACGTTATATACAGGTATCGGACGTGAGAGTGAGCGAGTATTTAGACGATGTTGTTGTACCAGATGGGAATCAATGAAGAGACCAGTCGCACCAGAGTCCAGGAGCGCAGAAACACCGAGTATCTGTCCAGTGTCGGTCGTCTGCAGTTCGATGGCTAGGTTTAAGGAATGTGCAGAGGGAGTGGATGCCACAATATACTTGCGTGGTAGTTTACGCTCCCATGATTTAATTTTGGGATGTGGAGTAGAAGGAGAGATGGGGAGAGCAGGTACGTCTTTAGCCAACTTCGAAGGGTCAGAGAGGGGAGCAGTCACAGAAATGGATTCATTCTCCAGGGATTCAACTGACAAGACTTCAAAGCGGTTATGGACAGGCAGTGAGGGCGTATGATTCACTCGCTGCGAATAGGAAAATCCTGCTCCTCTACAACTTCCAGCTTAACCTCCTCTGCAACTTGATCCTTCGCTTCCTCAACATCTACAAGTGCCAACAGATCTTGCAGGAGTTTGTCTCGTCCCTCGGGGGTGAGCATGCGGATATCCTGACAATGGGGACACGCTCCAGCCCTGTGTCCAGGTTCCCCACAACGGTAGCAGAGATCCAACTTACGTGCACAGCTGCGGGCTGCATCAACATCCATTGGTACTGGGATATTGATGGCTGGTGTGGGAGTTTGACGAGCAGGAATGGGGTTAGGGTGGGGGAGGCTTCGATTGAAGGTGTAGGGTGTATGAGTGGTAGTTGGAGCACGGAATGCAGCATTAAACGCCGCATTTGTGAGTCGGTTCTCGTCACAGAGTGAAGCAGCTTCATACCAAGCAAGGATATCATCGTCCGCTGGGTGCCCTTCCAACATCTGTGCAATCTGGTCCTGAATTTCTTGGTTGAGCCCCCGTCGGAACTTCACCACCACTGGTAACCCACTCCCATACCCTGCCATGTCCACCAAATCCTTGAACTCATCGATATAGTCGTCCACGGATCGACGTCCCTGGTGGTAAGTGGATGACTCAAGTCGTGTCACTGCTCAGTGGCGTTCATTGAGGGGGCAGAAGTGGCGTACGAACTCAGCTCGAAAGTCACCCCAAGTGGAGAAAGGTAGAGAACCGAGTTCTTTAGTTTGACGTAGGATATGGTCCACATAGAGATAGGCGCGTTCAGATTTCATGTATGTGAAGGCCCAATAAATTTTTGCAGCCTCATTGACGAATTGATGCGACTGGAGACTAATGTATAACTCACAGGAATTAAGGAATGCACATCCCTGCGCACATGCACCATTAAATTTGGCGGGGGGGGACGGTTTGATCTGGGCACGTTCCTTAGTGGACGCGTTTGGCAAAACATCGTTGTTGGGTGCGCTTGGAGTCGTGAAGGGGGAACTATTAGTCGTAGGGTTAGCCTGGAGGGTCCTAACGAAGTTTTCAATCGTAGATTTAAGCTAGTCGATTTGCGCGCGCATTCCGGAAACGTCGCTTTCAAGCGCGTCGAAGCGTTCTGATGCGTCCATGTCGCTAGGGAGCGCGTTTGGCGAAAATGGCGGCGCAATAAAGGCGAGAGTATCTGGAACGGTGTGTAGGGACTCTGTGGAGCTTTGGGAAGCGTCGTCCAGTCCGTACCTGCCTATTTTGGGCAGCGCGTTCGCGATTTTCGGGCCTTAGGGGAGAGTTTTCTACTATAAGGGCAACCTAAGCCTCTAGCAAGGGGAAATCCGAAGTTAAAATTATACTACATAATACAGGCATTGGGGGCGCACCTAGCAAGGGGAAATCCGAAGAGAAAACTCTAAGGATCCCCTTGCTGATGCCCAGTATATGTGAAGACGACAAAAATCAAATATAACCTAAAAATAGAAAAAGGCGGAGATAGGCGGATCAAGGCCGCCGAATGACATCATACCAAGGGGTATGTGTCGGAAGGGGTACTCCGCCTCTAAATATAAAAGTGTCAACATATACAAACATGATAGCAAGGGAAAATTAGTAATAAAATCCGGAAAAATCATAGAAAATGAAGAATAGAAGGAAATGAGGTGGGGAAAAATATGGGACGAACATAAAAAATAGGAAAAACACACAGGGCACCCCCTTAGTCCCCTTACACATCTTTTCTCTAGATTCCTCTAACTAATCCATATCCTGGTCCTCGCAGTGGTCTTGTCCTTGACAATTGTAGCATCCACTACTCTGAAGAAGTTCATGCTCTTGTAGAAGATGAAGCCCGTAAGTAGGTTGCAATGTATTCCTGACCATATTGACATCTCTACCAGAGTGCAAGCTTATCTTCCTTCCACCATACTTGCCTGATCTCAATCCAATTGAGCAGGCATTCTCATCCATCAAGGCCTTCCTTCATTGCCATTGGCAGGACTTCTCTCTTTCCATGATAGATCATGCATGTCAGAATATTACAGCAGAGAAGGCTTGGGGGTTTCTTTTGGGCATCAGGATATGTAGTATAATGTGATCACATTCATGGGACTACTAGTATAAGTAATTTGGATGCAATGCTAGTGACGATTCTCATAAACATGGTATGTGAATGCAGAAATGAAAACATGGGAGATCCAGTTCAGTTCAGTTTTTAGCCCAAAATCTGAAGAACCAAAACTGCAACCAGTCCATAGTTTCTCCAAATCTTGCCAAAACTGAACCGAACTGCATATAACCAGTTCATGTACCCAGTGGGGCATGAACTGGACTGGTCATAACCAGTCAATAACTGGACTATAGAGTAATTAGTAACAAGGTGTGAATTTCTCATTTCTGTAATAATTCATTTAAAACTGACTACCTGATCATGGGAAAAACCCATGAGTCAGGTCACCATGAGGTGCGGGTTCCTTTCCCATGATGATATACCCCACACCTCAGGGCACCATTAGAGATTGGCATGGGTAACCCCCAGGTATTTTTTTGCTACCCGTACCTGCACCCATTGAAACCCTTACCCTTAGTCAAGGGTACAGGTTTTTGGCAGGTATGGGTAGTGGTACCTGGGGGTTGGGAGGGTACACATACCCTTGCAGGTAGTGCACACCGGTATGTCATCCATCATCCATAGTTTTTTATTGGCCATCATCGTTCATCAAGCACCCCCTATCTACCCCACGAGCAGTTGCTCACAGCAGCAGTGAGGGGTGCTGGGTCATGGGCGCATCATTGGTCATCCCTGTGCTTGTCTCACTTGAGGTCATGGCCCAGTAGCACCCACCACCACCACTATGAGCCAGTGCTCACATGGTGGAAGGGGGGGTGCTTGTTACAATTTTCCTTGTAACTCATGGAACATGACTGACCTGATGTACCTGATGATCCCCTCCAGACAGGAGGCACTCCATGACTCATGCCCAAGGCATGCCCTTGACACCAGACACACACACAATGCATGTTGATGACATGCATTCGATCCCCTTCCCGCTGATGATGCTCAACCCGGAAACTCAACCAAAACCAACTAAACAGGTCTTAGGAGATACAAGGTAGGCGTCACCCATTACCAGCACCCTTATGTAAGCATATTACTAAGCGGCCAAATGTCTGACAAAAAAATTTATTGGCGGAGGGTAGGAAAGGAGGTATCCTTCTATCGTAGAATGTCATCTACAGGTGGGATTGTGGATCTGGATTAGTGTGCCGTGCTCTCGCAGCCATTACAGGTGGAAGGGTCCAATGACCATGATATCTATGATTGGCCCATGCAGCTTCAGCACCAGACAAGCCTTGGTCATAAGCGGATATGAAGTGCGCAGAACGGTTTGCATATCTGTAGTATATAGGCTTGTATTAGCATGGAATTAGGCAACAAATTTAGAAGAGGAACAAACTGCCTCATTTGGAGAAGAGGAACATCATCGAGGCATGCAAGCATGTTCTTTTCCATCTCAATGACATTTAATGTCCATGTAGATGTTCGATATCGGAGTTTTGCAGCCCCCCAGTATTGTTCAATAAAATTGAGCTCACAGTGATATTTTGGATAGAAGTCACATATGTGTCCTCGAGATACCATGAATTCTTCAAGTTGAGATTTCTGTGAAACAAAATCAGGCTGCATGAATAATAGCCTTTGACAACAACAATCTGTGCGGCTGGGTTCACATTTGAACCCTTCACATTGTGCCAAGAGCCCAACATCGGGTAAAAGTCCACGCTCACAGATAATTTGCTCCATCCCTTTGAACCATCCAGGCATTGTTGGATGATCGAGATCCCAGTATAATTCTTGAGATTGGCCATCCGCAAATATTGCATTTTGCATCCGTGTGCCACCTTTTCTGTGTGTCTAGCCTTGATTTGGATTCTTTGGCATCTTCCATGCAGACAGTGCATTGTCGGCACATTTCTGGTGGCTTGGCGCATTATCAAAACACCACAGGCCTGTTGCAAACCCATTTGTGTGACCTTCGAAGATATCAATTGCTGTATCAACTTGCTTGATTAGATCGTCGGCCATAAAGTATCCATCACGATTCTTCCCAGCTTTGAAGATGATCCGAGCCTCTCCATACAGCAATGAATATTAACGGGAACTGCTATTAAAAAATACTGCTTACTCGTCACCATGGGTTAATCTCCCCCATTCAGTTGTCAAAAAATCTGATACCATCAGTGAAGTGCCTTCCCCTTTCCGCTGTGGTGTTGCCTTGTCATTCTTGTGTGACCAGCAGTTCTGTTGCCGGTCATTTTCATAGAACATCGATTCATCATGGGTGACCAAGATCAGTTTGAATGCCTGGCCTGGAGGTACTGCAAAGCCTAAAAGTTGGTTGTCAGCATTACCATCCTTATCATATGTGACCATTCATTTTTTGTAGCCCTTCCACTGTGCAATAAAAGCGTCACGATACTCCATGACATCATCTCGCTCATGTCCATCAATATACATCCCATTCCTCTTTTTACCATACTGCCAACCCATCTTGTGTAACCAATGTTGCGCTGTTCGAATTGATATACTTCTCTTCTTGGCACCAAACACTTCGAGTTTTGATTGCATCTCAGGCTGAGAAACAAATTCAATGATGTCTTGTGCCTGAATATATCCATCCTTGGCAATTGCTTGCAGATGGAGCTGGATTGCCTGCAAAAAATCTTTGTCTTCCAGGATGGACGTCCGAAGTTGGCCATATCAATGGAATGGAAGCTTTTCTTGACTGAGGAATTGGTGAATCCAGGTGCATAGATTTCTTGCATGATTTATCCCATGTCCCTGAGACTTTGAAACAACAAGCGATGCTTCTCGCCACGTATACGAGAGCTCTGTATCTAAGTATAGATTGAGTGTGCCAACCATTCCTGTGATGCGCGCTCAGAAAACGATGTCAATCTTCTTGTCTTTACTTTTGATTGTGAGTTTGGCATGCGCTTGTCGAAGTGCGGGAAAGTTTTTATAGTGAAGCTGATCAAGTACTGCATCTGAGGCCGTTGCAGGAGTATCATCCTGTGGTTTCTGGCCATCTCGAAGCTTTTGCAAAAGCTCTTGAAATATACTGCAAGGGTCAGAGACAGGTGCAGTCAATGTGTGGTCCTCAGGTTCACTCCCTTCTGAGTCTGTGTCACTCGAGGACTGGTGGTCCCGAGGGTTGTCCAAGTCAGTGTCATAATTTACTCCAAAGCTATTGTGCTAACCATGTTCCTTCGGTCTAATTGACTAGAATCTTGTAAAATTTCCACAAACTCTACTTTGTCATCTGAGTCAGTTGTGTTGACCTCTGAGTCGGATTGTATGGCCCTCTCTTGTATGGTTTCCATTCCAAGACCTTTTCTCGACCTGAGCCATCTGGAAATTGAGGGGTAACCATTCTTCGCAAATTCCCTTGCTTTCTGGACATGCCACCTCTTGGTTCGGGCTGAGTTTCCAGCATACCGCTTTGGTCTCTTGTTTCCTTTTTCTCTCTCCCTCTCAGCAGCAGTTGCAACAGCCTGTGCTTGTTCCAGGGCTGCTGCGAACACTTCCAATTTGGAGATCTCCATAATGTCAGCATCATCTTCTGCATCCTTGGTCAGGCCTTCATCATCCTCTTCATCCTCATCCAGATCTGGCAGTGTTTCAATACCGAGCTGTGCTATGATGTCATCCAGATCCAAATCAGTGGTGGGAACTGTCACCTGCACCCGTGTTGGTGGTTCCTTGTCGTCAACAGTAGGCTTCTCGGAAAGGTTCTGAACACGAGTCTTGGTAGCTTTAGACTTCTGTCCCATGATACAGAGCTCTGGGGTAGCTTTGGGTGTCCAGTTTTTTGCTTTCCTTTGCGGTGGAATATCATGTGTTTGATCATGTGATCTGGCCAAGGGAAATTTTCAACTTGGTCTCAATATCATTCAAAACGATAGATAAAGTGTTTGGAAACAAATTATGATTTGAAAATTGCACCTCTAATTAACACTTCAAAAATGTAGTATTGTGGAAATTGTTCTCGGAGACCTTTTCATAGGCATCCTATCTACTGTTTTCAGGGTTTAGAATTATGAAATATATAATGTGGTGAAGGTTATAGCCATCGCAAAAGTGGGATGTTTTGCTTACATAACACATGCTGATAATGGGTGATGCTGGAAGCCTAGCCCGTAGTTGGGCTAGGAAACACTAGAGAGGAAAAGAGAAAGGGAAAGAACTGAAGAACTCACTGCTAACCACATGATATAACAAGACAATGACGTGTAATTAGAGTGAGAAAGAATACAAAAGCAGAGTTTCTAGGGAAGCGAGAAGGGGGAAAGGAAGAATGGGGAAATAGTCCTTTTTACGTAGTAAATAAGGTAACAAAGAAATGGTGTGTATAAACAGATGTCAATGATAACGTAAGCCAGGCTTACACCCTCCCACAGTTAAAAAAGTGTCTCTATCCAGCATCAAAGTCATTCAACCCAACATCAACCATTAACATCAGGTGCATTAAAAAACCCAGTGGGAAAAAGCTACCGTGTTTCCTTTGCCTTACTAGCCTTCCAGCTGTCCAGCGCTTCACAATTTTCTAATTCCCGTCCGGGTAGCCAGAGGTCATTGCTTTCAGAGTACCCAGACCATCTCACGAGGTACTGGAATCCACGTCCTCTTTTCCATTCATCTACGATCTTCTTGATGTGGTACTCTTCCAGGCCCTCGTCTGTCATTACTGGCCCAGGTCGCTCCAGTTCACGTGAAGGGAACAGATCTGCATCATTTTTGTTGTGTCACTTTAGTAAGGAAGCATGGAATGTGGGGAACACATTTGGGGAGTTTGGTAACAGTAGAGTGTAGGACGATGTCTCTGGATGAGCTTTTGTAACAGAGTACGGTCTGTCAAATTGTGGAAAAAATTTTGCCACTCTAGACTTGTCACCCGCTTTAAACTCTCGACGACGGTGAAGGGTTGTGAGCATAACCTTATTGCCCACCAGGTACGCATCTTCATGCCCTCGTGTTTTGTTTGCAAAGAAAGCTTGCATGATTTTTGCACCAATCAAAGCATCTTTAGCTTTGTCGACATCAGATTCAATCTGTGATATCATCATGCACGCAGCAGTTTCATCCGGGGTGTCATCTGTGACTGTCCCCAGTATTAAAGGCAGAATAATCCATGGGCTGCATCCCATTTGGATTTGGAATCCTGAGAATCCCGTCGATGCATTTACTGAGTTCATCATGAGGAACTGGATAATAGGCAAGGCTCGTACCCAACCCTTTTGGTTGCACTCAACATGAAAGTGCACACATTGATTCAGAGTTTTATTAGTTTGCTCACTCGCACCATCAGTCTGAGGGTGGTAAGACGTGGACATCTTCAGATGTACTCCAGTCAATGAGTGTAACACTTTCCAAAATTTTGACATGAACAATTTATCGCAGTCTGATATCAATTCCAATGGCAGCCCGTTTTCACAGTACCATTCATTGAAGAATATAAGGGCAAGTTTAGGCGCCGTGATATCAGTTCTTGTTGGAATGAGACGGATATCAGAACCAAGGCTATCTGTTATAGTCAGAATGCAATCAAATCCCTCATCTTCGGGGAGTGGTCCCACGAAGTCTAGGCATACAGAATCACCGTGCTTTTCAGGAATAGGCAATGGATGTAATGGTCCCTTTGCCTTTGATGTGCCACTTTTGTTACACTGGCAGCCAGAACATGCAGGTATGTATGCATTTTCAAGGTCCCTCCGCATGTTGGGCCAATAATAACAATTTCTGATGCTCGCATATGACTTGTCTGCACCAAAGTGTCCCAGTGAGTCATGTGCCAGGTGGAACAGATCCTTGCATAATCGGCCATACCTGGGGACTACCAGTCGGTCTCCCAAGTACCACAGTTTGTTAACCATGTGAACATCAGGTATGCTACTGGTTACATTGCCCAGTTTTTTGCAGAAGTCATCGTGTTTGTATCCTTCCCGAACATTGTTTAGGAAAGACTCATCAGAGCAGACACTGAGGATCGCATTGCAAGAGTTTGGTTGGTCTCCCCAACAGTCCCACCACAGGGGTGAGTCAGCAACATCGATGTCTTCCATTGGGTCATCAGATGTTTCTGCAGGAAGACGGGACAGGGCATCAGCCACTGTGTTGTCCTCCCCACAAATGTAGTATATGGACATGTCAAATTGGGACAGGTGTTCCATCCACTGTGCTTGTCATCATGAAAGGTCCTTTTGTGTATCAAAATTTTCAAGAGTTCGGTGGTCTGTATACACGACAAACCGGGACCCAAGTAAATCAGATCGCCATTTTTTAAGTGTGCATACAATCACTAGCATTTCTTTTTCATGGACAGGGTAGTTCTTTTGTGCATCTTTAAGTTGCATGGAGTCAAATGCAACTGGCCAGGTGCTTTCCCAAGTTGGGCCCCAGCTTAGTACAGTGCCAGTTCTCCAGTCGCTTGCATCACAAGTTATGAAGATTTTATTTTTGCCAGGCTGGGTGTGATCAATCACCGTCAAGCATTCCCGGCTAACGACAAGTGCTTTTATAGCTTCAAAAGCATTTTGGTGTACATTTGACCAAGGGGGGAAATTCTTTTTGCTTTCTTTTGTAGTCAAAGGTGTAAGGACTGACGTGTGGTCTGCCAGGTGAGGCAAAAAAGCAGCAATGTATTGTACAAGGCCCAAGAAGCTACGGACATCGCTCATAGACTTCGGGACTGGCCAATTCAATATTTTGTCCACCTTTGAGGAACAAGCTTCAATACCTTGCTGTGAGATGCGGTGCCCCAGAAAGATCAAATCGCTCAGATAGAATTTTGATTTCTTAGGGTTGCAGTACAGCTGAGCCTTGTGAAGCGCTGTCATAATTTGCTGAATATGTCTCGTGTGTTCTTCTACGGAGTTCGACCAGATAATAATGTCATCCAAATAGATGTGAGCGAATATTCCAAGGAAGCATCTGAGCGCAGCCATTACCCGTCGTTGATGTACGGGCAGTGCGTTTTGAAGACCTTGTGGCATCACCATCCATTCATACAGCCCAAGTGGAGTTGTCACTGCAGTCAACCCTATGCTTTCAGGGTCCATTTCAGTATGAAAACAGCTGTCGGTCATGTCAAGTTTACTCCAGATCTTGCCATGCCCAGCATCTGCCAGGATGTCGTCTATACGTGGAAGTGGATGTGAGTCCATGACAGTATTTGCATTCAGTTGTTGATAGTCATTTACCCAGCGAGGCAAGTCTGCTGGATCTGCCTTTGGAACTAAGAAAGCAGGAGACGCATGCACAGAGGAAGATGGATGGATACAACCCACATCCAAGTGTCGTTGAATCAGTACGCTCCACGCCTCACAGAATTT
This sequence comes from Tricholoma matsutake, assembly GCA_026075535.2. Lineage (NCBI taxonomy): Eukaryota > Fungi > Basidiomycota > Agaricomycetes > Agaricales > Tricholomataceae > Tricholoma > Tricholoma matsutake. Next base: position 4,025,535 of record AP026543.1, on the reverse strand, counting down.
ACGTGGGCAGGAGTAACTTCTAGTGGTAATTGTTTTTCCAGCATCTTTCAAAGTGATTTTGCACAAGACTTCATTTGGCATTTCATCAACATGTGGAATCGGCTTGAAAACATCACAGAAATCTTCTTTTACTTTTGTTCCAAGTTTTTCCAGCTGCTCTACAGTTGTGAGCTGCTCAACACGCCCTCATATTGCAGCTATAATGTCAATTCCCATGACTTTTTTGCATCGCGCATCGACCCATGGCCACCGTGATTTGCAAATGGTTTTAAGTTCTTTCACCAGTAGTTTGTGGTTGGCTCTTATGGTTGCTATTGCATCATGTAATTTTATCTTCACTACTGGTATTACATGTGGCATAGGATGTAAGAGGTCAAAGTTGCAGCCATAATCTATTGCAGTATTGTTTCAGGCGTCGACTACAATCTTATTATGCGAAAGGAAAGGGAGTCCAAGAATGACAGGATGGCAAAGCTTCGGTGCAATAAGCGTGCGGACAGTACGAGCAGTATACAGGTTGTTTCAATCATGCAGTTTAAGTTTTACCCAATGGGTTAGAGAGACATCAGCACCGCCAGAAGAATTATTGAAAAATGCACCGGAGACAGGGAAAGGGCAAGGAAGCAAGCGAATAGGCAGGCAAAGGTTTCTAGCGAGTCCTTCAATCAAAACTGCAGGGGAGCCATGGTCAATTAGCGCAGAAATATCAACACGAGAGAGTGTAGCAGAATCAAGACTGTCAACAGTGCACTTCCATACAAGGTGTGGCATAAAGAATGGGACATGGGTGCTTACTGAGTCGTTTGAGTCTCGAGAGAGAGATCGCTATCACCTCCACTGAGGATAGAGCTTTCATTCAGCGGGTATATAGAAGCGATAGGATATGTCGACATACCCAATACACTCGCGACGGGCAGTGCAGGAGGGGCAGTAGAGGGTTGAGGTGGGGCAGGTGCGTAGATCCCATTTGATGAGCCAGCATTGATGGTGCCAACAGATGAAACGAACTCATCCCTTGGAATAGGCAGTGTTGGCAATTTGGCACATTTCTGTGCCTCATTTACAGATGCCATAGATCGCTCAACATATCCATCTCCGCTCGGGAATTCACAAGCATGACCATCAGGCATGTAGAAGCCTCAGCACTTCTTGCCACCATTATACGTCTCCAGGTACTTTCTCTCACGATCTGTCAACTTAGGTGGATGGGCAGTCGACGATGCAGTTTGGGGACAGGAAGTGGATGCAGCTTGCATTCGGTTGTATGGTGCTCGCCTTGAGCTATCAGCGAGGCCTACAGCCGAGCTCGAGTGCTTCAGGCTCCTAGCTGCGTCTTTGGCATCTCGCTTGCCATTTCTGTCTTCAATGAGCTTCTGGTCAAGTTTGGTTAAGGTATCAACGAAAGACTGGAGCCTTTCCTCAGATTTCAACGCATCCAAAGCTGTTTTCACGACTATGGCTGCGGCGGCAGCCTCAGGGTGTAGTGTTGCATCCACCTGCTCTTCATCTTCCTCATCAGAGGATTCATGATTGTCTTTCCAGTGATCGAATGCGGAAGCGAGCTCGGGGGAAATGTTTAATTTGATTTGGGTGCGTAGTTGTGCAGGAGAAAGGTGATACTGAGATCCCTTCAACAGCAGGTTGTCATGCCGCATAGAGTCGATGAAGTCAGAGAAGGGAGTCTTGTTTTGTTTTGTCGAGTGCACTTTCCAGGCTAAGTCCTGTTACCAGTGTTTCGGTAACCAACAGGCATGAACTTTGGCCATGAAGTCCGTGAAGGAGAGTCCAGACAAGAGCTCCTACTGAGATTGGTACCAATCCAAGAACAAGGGGTCTTTGAAGGAGTATACGATGTGGTCCACAAATCCTGCAGCGTCGAGGCCATCTTTGTTATGAAGATAACCTCGTGCATGATGTTCGAATCGGTGCAGCAGTTCAGGCATCATGTTCCCCGCGGAGATCATAGGTCGTTTTCCATTGTTCAGGCTCAGTACAGCGATGGAGGAGGCGAGAGACATGGTAGTTATCAGGGGTATGATGCGGTAGTCATCTGAAGAGTGTAAGGGGACTAAGGGGGTGCCCTGTGTGTTTTTCCTATTTTTTATGTTCGTCCCATATTTTTCCCCACCTCATTTCCTTCTATTCTTCATTTTCTATGATTTTTCCGGATTTTATTACTAATTTTCCCTTGCTATCATGTTTGTATATGTTGACACTTTTATATTTAGAGGCGGAGTACCCCTTCCGACACATACCCCTTGGTATGATGTCATTCGGCGGCCTTGATCCGCCTATCTCCGCCTTTTTCTATTTTTAGGTTATATTTGATTTTTGTCGTCTTCACATATACTGGGCATCAGCAAGGGGATCCTTAGAGTTTTCTCTTCGGATTTCCCTTTGCTAGGTGCGCCCCCAATGCCTGTATTATGTAGTATAATTTTAACTTCGGATTTCCCTTTGCTAGAGGCTTAGGTTGCCCTTATAGTAGAAAACTCTCCCCTAAGGCCCGAAAATCGCGAACGCGCTGCCCAAAATAGGCAGGTACGGACTGGACGACGCTTCCCAAAGCTCCACAGAGTCCCTACACACCGTTCCAGATACTCTCGCCTTTATTGCGCCGCCATTTTCGCCAAACGCGCTCCCTAGCGACATGGACGCATCAGAACGCTTCGACGCGCTTGAAAGCGACGTTTCCAGAATGCACGCGCAAATCGACTCGCTTAAATCTACGATTGAAAACTTCGTTAGGACCCTCCAGGCTAACCCTACGACTAATAGTTCCCCCTTCACGACTCCAAGCGCACCCAACAACGATGTTTTGCCAAATGCGTCCACTAAGGAACGTGCCCAGATCAAACCGTCCCCCCCCGCCGAATTTAATGGTGCATGTGCGCAGGGACGTGCATTCCTTAATTCCTGTGAGTTATACATTAGTCTCCAGTCGCATCAATTCGTCGATGAGGCTGCAAAAATTTATTGGGCCTTCACATACATGAAATCTGAACGCGCCTATCTCTATGTGGACCATATCCTACGTCAAACTAAAGAACTCGGTTCTCTACCTTTCTCCACTTGGGGTGACTTTCGAGCTGAGTTCGTACGCCACTTCTGCCCCCTCAATGAACGCCACTGAGCAGTGACACGACTTGAGTCATCCACTTACCACCAGGGACGTCGATCCGTGGACGACTATATCGATGAGTTCAAGGATTTGGTGGACATGGCAGGGTATGGGAGTGGGTTACCAGTGGTGGTGAAGTTCCGACGGGGGCTCAACCAAGAAATTCAGGACCAGATTGCACAGATGTTGGAAGGGCACCCAGCGGACGATGATATCCTTGCTTGGTATGAAGCTGCTTCACTCTGTGACGAGAACCGACTCACAAATGCGGCGTTTAATGCTGCATTCCGTGCTCCAACTACCACTCATACACCCTACACCTTCAATCGAAGCCTCCCCCACCCTAACCCCATTCCTGCTCGTCAAACTCCCACACCAGCCATCAATATCCCAGTACCAATGGATGTTGATGCAGCCCGCAGCTGTGCACGTAAGTTGGATCTCTGCTACCGTTGTGGGGAACCTGGACACAGGGCTGGAGCGTGTCCCCATTGTCAGGATATCCGCATGCTCACCCCCGAGGGACGAGACAAACTCCTGCAAGATCTGTTGGCACTTGTAGATGTTGAGGAAGCGAAGGATCAAGTTGCAGAGGAGGTTAAGCTGGAAGTTGTAGAGGAGCAGGATTTTCCTATTCGCAGCGAGTGAATCATACGCCCTCACTGCCTGTCCATAACCGCTTTGAAGTCTTGTCAGTTGAATCCCTGGAGAATGAATCCATTTCTGTGACTGCTCCCCTCTCTGACCCTTCGAAGTTGGCTAAAGACGTACCTGCTCTCCCCATCTCTCCTTCTACTCCACATCCCAAAATTAAATCATGGGAGCGTAAACTACCACGCAAGTATATTGTGGCATCCACTCCCTCTGCACATTCCTTAAACCTAGCCATCGAACTGCAGACGACCGACACTGGACAGATACTCGGTGTTTCTGCGCTCCTGGACTCTGGTGCGACTGGTCTCTTCATTGATTCCCATCTGGTACAACAACATCGTCTAAATACTCGCTCACTCTCACGTCCGATACCTGTATATAACGTGGATGGATCCCCAAATGAAGCTGGTGCCATCCGAGAGGTTGCAGACCTGGTTCTCCGTTACAAAGATCATAGTGAGCGTGCCCTTTTTGCTGTCACTCAATTAGGAAAGCAAAAGGCGATTTTGGGATATCCATGGCTTCGAGACCATAACCCAGAGGTCGACTGGCGCACCGGGGAGGTTACCATGAGCCGATGTCCATCCCGCTGTCGGACGTGTTTCACAGAAGCCAGGCAAGAACGTCGTGGACAGAAGGCGGCAATACGACGAACTCAGAAGTGTCGTGCTGGACCCCTGCCTATACCTGAAGTGGAATTGGAAGGGGTTCCTGATCTAATGCCGGACTCGGATGATGATGATGAGGACCCAGAGGAAGTGGAGGAGGGTGATCGGATCTTCTACACTGCGATTCGCTCATCGCATGAGGTGTGTGCCACATCGAACATATCCCAACGCCTCGCCGAGGCCTTCCACAAAAACAACACTGCTAAATCCTCTACTAACTCCTTACTCCCTCATCTCCATGAGTTTGAAGACGTGTTCTCCAAGGAGTCATTCGACTCTCTTCCTGCGCGTAAGCCATGGGATCACGCGATCGAACTCACCCCCGGCGCAACCCCTTCATCCTGCAAGGTCTATCCTCTCTCTCCGGAGGAACAACGGCAGCTTGACCAGTTCATCGACGAGCACCTGGCCTCTGGACGTATTCGACCATCGAAGTCACCCATGGCCTCTCCCTTTTTCTTTGTCAAGAAGAAGGATGGCTCACTTCGACCGGTTCAAGACTACAGAAGACTCAACAACATCACGGTCAAAAATCGCTACCCACTACCCCTCATCTCCGAACTCGTAAACCAGCTCCGTGGAGCCCGATACTTCACCAAGCTCGATGTCCGTTGGGGCTATAATAATGTGAGGATAAAGGAGGGAGATGAGTGGAAGGCAGCCTTTCGTACCAACCGTGGTCTTTTTGAACCGCTTGTCATGTTCTTTGGCCTTACTAATAGCCCTGCCACCTTTCAGACCATGATGAACGACATCTTCCATGACCTCATCCTCGAAGGCGTTGTCTGCATCTATCTCGACGACATCCTCATCTTCACTCGCACGGTTGAAGAGCACCGTCGCATCACGCACCTCGTCCTAGAGCGACTTCGACGGTACAAACACTACCTTCGTCAGGACAAATGCGAGTTCGAAAGGACCAAGATCGAGTACCTCAGCCTGATTATCTCGGAGGGTCAAGTGGAGATGGATCCTATCAAGGTAAATGGGGTCACAGCTTGGCCTACGCCCACGAACAAGAAGGAGGTGCAGTCTTTCCTGGGCTTCATCAATTTTTATCGGCGTTTTATCAAGGATTTCTCACATCATGCACGACCGCTGTTCGACTTGACAGGAAAGGAGGCATGGAGGTGGGATAATGCACAACAGGAGGCGTCCGAAAAGCTTAAGGAGATGGTCACTTCCGCTCCGATCCTTACCTTTGCTGACGATTCGCGTCCTTTTCGTGTAGAAGCCAACAGTTCTGACTTTGCGACGGGCGCTGTGTTGTCTCAGCAGTCTCCGGAGGACCAGAAGTGGCATCCTGTTGCATTCTACTCCAAAAGCCTTAGTGCTGTAGAGAGAAACTACGAGATCCATGACAAGGAGATGTTGGCGATAATGCGTGCGCTTGAGGAGTGGCGACACTTCCTCGAGGGTGCCCAACACAAGGTGGAAATTTGGACAGATCACAAGAACCTCGAGTACTTCATGACGGCCAAGAAATTGAACCGTCGTCAAGCTCGTTGGTCCCTGTATCTATCTAGATTCGACTTCTCCTTGCACCACCGTCCGGGTCGCAGCATGGGGAAGACCGATGCCCTATCCCGACGTGCAGACCATGGGGATGGCAGCGGTGACAACCAAAACATTGTGCTGTTGCAGCCAGACCTGTTCACCATTCGGGCACTGGAAGGCATCGTACCCCAGGGCGAGGAGCGGGACATTCTACGTGACATTCGTCGTGCAAACCGTAGCGGTTTACATGAGGATGTTGTTGCCTGAGCTGTTAAAGAACTGAGGAAGGGATCGACCCTTTCCTTACGTGTGGCAGAGTGGGCTGAAAAGGAGGACTTGTTGTATTTCAGGGATCGCATCTATGTTCCCAATGACCCAGACCTTCGCCGGCGTATCATATCCCAACACCATGACTCACAGATTGCTGGCCACCCCGGACGCTGGAAGACCTTGGAGCTCACCTCACGGAACTATTGGTGGCCACAAATGTCACGGCTCATTGGTCAGTATTGTCGCACTTGTGACCTTTGCTTACGCACCAAGGTCCCTCGTCGCAAGCCTATTGGTGAGCTACACCCTCTTCCTGTTCCAGAGAGTTGTTGGGATGTTGTCAGCGTCGACTTTGTGGTGGAATTGCCAGAGTCAAACAGGTTTGATGCGGTGATGTGCACAGTTGACTCAGTGGGAAAACGCGCTCACTTCATTCCCACTCACACCACTGTCAGTGCCCTAGGTGCCGCTCGACTCTACCTCCACCACGTGTGGAAGTTACATGGACTTCCTGGTGCCTTCCTCTCGGATCGTGGCCCTCAGTTCATGGCAGAGTTCACTCGTGAGCTGTACCGACTCCTGGGGATCAAACTCCTCGCTTCAACTGCTTATCACCCACAAACTGATGGCCAGACGGAGCGAGTCAACCAGGAACTGGAGCAGTACATCCGCCTCTTTGTCAATGAACGCCAGGACGATTGGGATGATCTCCTTCCTTTGGCCGAGTTTGGATACAACAACCATGTCCATGCTTCCACTCAACAGACCCCTTTCCTCTTAGACACTGGACGACATCCATGCATGGGATTTGAACCTCGCCAAACTCCCCACATCGAGACAGTGAATGAGTTCACAGAACACATGAGGGATAGCTTGGAGGAGGCAAGGGCAGCCTTAGCAAAGGCAAAGGACGACATGGCGCGATTTTACAACCAGCGCCACTCCCCAACCCCTCAGTACAAGGTTGGTGATCGAGTTTATCTTGACTCCAGTGACATCTCCACTACACGTCCATCCAAGAAACTTGCTCATCGCTTCTTGGGACCTTTCCCCATTGTCAAGTGCATTGGAACACATGCCTATCGTCTACGCCTCCCAGCCTCCATGTCCAGACTCCATCCCGTCTTCCATGTCGTCAAATTGCTTCCAGCTCCCCCAGATCCATTCCCGGGACGCCATTCACACCCACCACCACCACCTACAGTGATCGAGGGAGAACCCCAATATGAAGTCGAGTCAATCTTGGACAGCCGTTTGCGTCGAGGAAAACTCCAGTATTTGGTACATTGGAAGGGTTATGGGTATGAGGAGAACTCATGGGTCGAAGAGTCTGACATAAATGCCCCTCGGTTAATCAAGGAATTCCACCGACGGCACACTGCTGCACCGCGTCGCATTCAAGTCACGGACTTTGGTCGTATACGATTTTGAATGCATCGGGGCGATGCATCTTAGAGAGGGGGTGATGTAAGGGGACTAAGGGGGTGCCCTGTGTGTTTTTCCTATTTTTTATGTTTGTCCCATATTTTTCCCCACCTCATTTCCTTCTATTCTTCATTTTCTATGATTTTTCCGGATTTTATTACTAATTTTCCCTTGCTATCATGTTTGTATATGTTGACACTTTTATATTTAGAGGCGGAGTACCCCTTCCGACACATACCCCTTGGTATGATGTCATTCGGCGGCCTTGATCCGCCTATCTCTGCCTTTTTCTATTTTTAGGTTATATTTGATTTTTGTCGTCTTCACATATACTGGGCATCAGCAAGGGGATCCTTAGAGTTTTCTCTTCGGATTTCCCTTTGCTAGGTGCGCCCCCAATGCCTGTATTATGTAGTATAATTTTAACTTCGGATTTCCCTTTGCTAGAGGCTTAGGTTGCCCTTATAAAGAGTCTGAAGACAATCGTTTGCATGTAGGTGCGACGGAGTTGGGAGGAGGTGAGGGGATTGTGTTCGTGTCGATTGTCACGACGGGGGCTGGAAGTGTAGGAGTGGCTATATGCACGTCGATTGATACGATGGGGGCAGGAGGTGCAGGAGTAGCTATATGCATGTCGTTTGTCACGACAGAGGCAGCTGTCACAGGGTTGGAGATATGCGCATCGTTTGCTACGACGGAGGCAGTAGTCAGCATCGAAGAAAATGCATTGGTGAAATCACCAGGAGCTAACGCGTTCTGTGCTCTACTATGTGTAGTAAGCGGGATTTGGACAGTAGGCTTTTGAGACAGCGTTACGCTGTCATTACAATGGAGAGATATAAGTTTCAAACAAGATACACGTCGTTGTTTATGTTGAAAAAAAAGTGGAAGCCTAGCCCGTAGTTGGGCTAGGAAACACTAGAGAGGAAAAGAGAAAGGGAAAGAACCGAAGAACTCACTGCTAACCATGCGATATAACAAGACAATGATGTGTAATTAGAGTGAGAAAGAATACAAAAGCAGAGTTTCTAGGGAAGCGAGAAGGGGGAAAGGAAGAATGGGGAAATAGTCCTTTTTACATAGTAAATAAGGTAATGAAGAAATGGTGTGTACAAACAGGTGTCAATGATAATGTAAGCCAGGCTTACAGATGACCTTAACACAAGTCAGAGAAAGGTTGCGAGGTGGTACTGAATATCACTGTGTTATCCAAAGGCCGGTAAATGTACTGTACGACGTTGTGAAGCCATATTAGGCTGTGCAAAGTTCTGCAAAGCCATCTGAAGTAATGCGAAACACTATGAAGCGTTCCGAAATGATACGAGAGAGTTTAGCAGCAATGTGGAGAAGTTCGATAATCTCCAAAATGGTTTCATGAGTTTGGGGGATGGTGACAATAGTTGAAAGCAAGGTAAGAGACGATGACATGACAGATAGTCGATGTGACGAGAGTTTTGAGAGTCTATGTGGCGAAATGATGTAGTTCGCAGAATACTTTGAGTGAGTTCAGACAAAGACTGAACTAAAACTCAAGAGTTAAACCCTTAAGTTAGACGATAGGCAATGTGAGAAGACAATTTTTTGGCCCTATCGACAGTAAATACACCAAACTATATATGTTTTAGAGAGATAGTACTAAAAAGGTAAAAGGCCATGAGGCAAAACATGTGGTAAACGTGAGGCAGTGAACAAGGTGTCGAAATCACGAAGTAAATGAGAAAATGATAAGAAAGAAACGTGCCATATACATGATATATCAAATTTCCTTGTCTTGTGGTTCCAATAAATCATGAATATGTCGAAAAGCACCTTGATGTGCGCTAAGTTACTAGCCATTGTGTTTCTTTGTGTTTGTGGTGGCAGGAATGCGATGCGTTAGTGTGTGTAATGGTGGGAGCATGTGTTTGAGGCTCGGTACAATAGGAATACAGCGGCCAAAGTCATTTGAAATGGTTTGAAGTCTTTCGAAATGTTTCGAAGTGTCATTTTGTTGTTTTGTGCATTCGTAGGTGTTTGTAAGCATTCGTGAAATCGTAGGACTTTGGGAAGGATGTGTCTGAGTGTGATATCTTGATTTCAGAGTTCTGCTGCCATAGTGGACCTATCATCCTCCCCCTTACTGAAATCCTGACTGTCCCAGTCAGCCGATCGGAGTCACATGCCAAATCTGTGATTGTGTTGAAAAACCTATAAAGGTAACTGAAAAACCTCGCTCTTTTTCTTCCATCTTCGAGTCAAACTCATCTCTTACATCCTCTGATCATGTCGCTTCTCCTTGAATTTGAACACGAGATCCTTGAACACACGAAGTCCATGCCCGAAGTTGGTAAGGCAGAAGATATCGATTTCGGAGTTTGGGGGCACAATTTTTGTGAGAAAATGGTGAGTGTCGACGCATTTTCTGATATGGTTTTAGATGCCAACGACTTTTCTTAGTACGAATATGACAATCTTGCGGATGATGTTGAGGAATCCCGTTCGCAGGCCACTCAAAAGGTCGTGGAGGAGGTATTTGATTTGTATGCTCCTCTGGCACATCGGGAGTGGCTTTCTTGGGGCGCCAAGGTCCTATTCCAGGACCTAGCAGACGAAGTCAAACGAGAGGAGCAAGAGGCCAGGGCTGCTCAGGTGAAGTCTGAAGCAGAAGCTGCAGAGGCGAAGGCACTGGAAGAAGCTGTAGAGGTGGAGGCAAAGCTTTGGGAGGAGGCGGAAGCATTTCAGCACGAGGCAGCGGCAGCAAAAGCTGCCAAGCTCGATGAGCGATGGAAAGCTCTCGAGTCTACTCGAGCTATTCTCCTCGCTGAGGTTCGGGTGAAGACAATTTTGAAGGATGATCTGAAGAGGTGGAATTCAGCTTTCCAGGCAGAAAGTGAGGTGATTTGGGTAGCGGAAGTTGGGGAGGAAGATCAGGAGGTGGATGAAGACCCAGTCATTATCCTGGGCAACCAAAAGCGGCAGGCGATGGAGGAGGACCTTGACAAAGACGACGATGATGGCGAACAAGGAATTGCCACTAAACAAGCGAGATTTGAGGAGGGGGGACTTCTCGAGTTCAAAGGACCAGTAAGTTGTACAAACTGTTTCACGAGGATTTCGAAACTAACGAAATGGCCATAGTGCGATCGATGCTCTGGCTTCAAGAGCCAGCCCATGTGTCATAGACGAAGGAGCGGCGAAGTGCTGCAAATGCATGCAAGAGGCACAAGGGTGCTATTGGGAGGGTGTTTCAAGGCAGGGGGTTCATAAGGTGAAGGGAAAGAAGGCTGTAGGGAGTGGTGGGGGAAAGGTTTCAGAGTGTCCAAAACCAGGTAAGCCACCGATCCATGTTTTTCGAAGCCTTTGCTAATATTTTGTAATGTATAGTACCTCAAATTCGAGTTGTTGGGCCTTCATTAGTACCAGAGGCAGGGCCTTCGAGGTTGCAGGGTCAAATGAAGTCGGACAGGAAAGGGAAGGGGTGGGAAATCCGGGATGGTGACGAGGGCATTTTGGGCATAGAGCAGCGCTGACAAATAATTTCAGAGGAGATGGCGAAGAAAAAGATGCAGTGTTGTATGCTGGATCAGGAGATAGCAGCACTGGGTAAAATGTTGGACGAAGAAGAGTGAAATTTCGTTATTTTAGTTTTCACTATTTTCGTATAATAAATTTGTGCTTTGTCGAACCAGAAACAGAAGATATAAGAAATAAGTAAAGTAAAAGAAATATCTGAACATTTTTCGAGATGAAATTCATTGCTGAAACTTGTCATTGTAGGTGTTCTGAGTGCGTTTGTAAGAGGAAATGAAAGGAAACGACGTTACGAAGTAAGGGAAAGGCTCAGTAAATCATCATGGCTGAAAAACCCTTTTGGAGCTTGCACAACCATGCTATAATGCGATATCGCAACTTGTATGATACACTAAGAGAAATCAAAATCTTAGGTAAGTAATTGCAAAACATAGAAAGAGAATAGTTAATCGTCTTCGAGGTGTGGAATGTCATCAGGAATATCTTTGTCGACGTCCAAAGTTTGTCGAAGTGCTTCGAGACGTGCTGAGTCAATGTTGAGGAAGTTCAGAGGGAGTGGAATGGATTTTTGTGCTAAGTAGGGGAGTAGACGAAACACAGCAACCGGGCGATGTAGTACTGAACCGTCAAGTTCGCAAAGGATGTAGGCTCCTCCATAGTTTCAATTGATGACAATGAGGGGACCTATGTATCAAGGTCACATTTTGTGGTTGAGTGACTTTTCAATCTGTGTATTGCAAAGTAGGACTAAATCACCTGTTGCGAAGTTGTAGTCTTTGACGGTCCTCTGGTGGACTTGTTCGAATCGTTTCATGGCTTTGAGACAGGCTGACAAAACCCTCAAATAAAGGTTTTCGAGGTCAATTGATTGTTTTTGTAAGGTGATAGCTCTTTGTGCCATAAGGTTGGTTGTTGAAAGTATTGAATTGGGAGGGGGCTGCAAATATGTAGCTTCGGAGATGTTGAGTGGAATGAGGGGATGGGATCCTGTTACTGCAAAGTAGGGCAAACAACCCATGCATTTGCGAACTGTTATGTGTTCTGCCCAAAAGACAGAGTGTGCTCCATCTGACCACTTGCTCTGGTCTCCATCGACTGCTTTAAATAACAATTGTCAAATGTCGAAGTGTGCTCTTTCTACGATCCCATTTGCTCAAGAATTGTAACCACTGATTCAGATGTGATTGATATGGTATCGTTTTGCGAGATACTCCATTGCTGCAATAAATGCTGATCCATTATCAATCATGATTTCATAAAGAGACCCCCATCGACAAATGATGTCTTCAAAGATCCAATCTCCTAATGTCGTGGCATTTTCACATCGAAGCTTTTGCCATTCTGGATAGGCCGTTAGTGAACATCGCCCTTGAACAATGTATTTGAATCCGTTTGATGGGGGCATTTGCATCGTGTCGATGTAGACTTTGCCAAAAAGTGGTGCTGGTGTTGCCACTGTGGGTGGAATAAGCAGATTTCGGGTTTGTTGAAGTTGGCATAGGTGGCAAGAACGAATGTACCATGCAATGTCGGCTTATATATTGGGCCACCAAAATCATAGTGCGACGAGGGTTTTCGTAGCAAATACCATCTTGTGACCAATGTCGTTGTGAGCGGCTCAAACAATGTCGAGGCAGCATTCAGGGATAGCAATGATCTTGTGGGCTCCTTGTGAATCTTTTTGCCAAAGTTTTCCAGAATCTATGAAGAACTCAGTACAATATCGCATGAAGGTGCTGTAGTCTGCTTTGGAGAGGTCTGGTGGCCATTGTAAATCTTCGAGCCATTTTCGAATGCGAAGAAGTTGTTTGTCATCTCTTTTGGCATTTTTGGAATGAGGGACATCTTTGTAAGTGATGTCCTCCCCCTTACTGATATGTGAAGGTAGGGTGAATGTTGATTGGAGCAAATGCAATGGGAATGGGCGAGTTGTGAGCGGGTTGATTTGATGAATAAAACCATGCAGTTGGTCGATCCAATCTTTGAAGGATCCATCATTTGGTTGTGCATCATCTCCATTCTGTAGAGGACATTGCAAAAGTCCATCTGGGCCATGATGCATTCCGGTGACATGTACAAGTGTAAAATGGAAGGTAAGGATGGATACAATCGATTAATGCTTGCACTTGGTGCGATGTTGGGATTTGCTAGCATACCTTTAATGTATCTGGCATCGACTTCGATGATGAGATTTCGTATGCTGATAACATACAGTCAAAGTGCACCAAGGGTGCAATAGAGTCTGTAAAGCTCTAGTTTGGGTTGCAAAAAGCGAGATTCGTGGGCATTGAGCATGATAGATCTGAAACAACTGTAATAGCGTTTACGAAGATTTTTGGGGTTGCACTGAGCCAAGAAAAATCCAACTGCGATGTGCGAAGTGTCGACTGAGAGGATGATGGGTGCATTTGAGGTGTAGTCGATCGCACAAATTGTGGGAGAAGTGATGAGAGCAAGTTTAAGATCTTCTTGTGCTGCTATTTGTGTTGTACCAAATTCAAATGGAATGTCCTTATGCGTGAGGTTGATAAGAGCCGCTGCTTGTTTAGCAAAATTCTGTATGAAAATATGACAAACCCCTATGGTTCCTAAGAAGGCTTTTACTTCAGTGAGACTTTGACAAGGTCCCCATTTGTTGATTGCATTGATTCGAGTTGGGTCAGCCATACGACCTTCGATGTTGCAATGATGTCCTAAGACAGTAATTTCGGGGACGCAAAGAAATAGCTTGTGTCCTGAAAAAGTCCCTTCACAATATTTCATACATTGGACTACTCGGTTGAGATTTTCAAAGTGTTCCCAAACGAAACAACAAATTCCTGGGTTCTGTGAAATAGTTTCGTAACCTCCTCCCATGAGTGAGTAGCATAATTTTGGACCTTTAATGGGTGCGTCATCAATGTAGGGGATCGTGACATGGGGAATCTCAGGTTGTAGGATAAATGAAATGTTGTTGTGCATGATGGGCACGGAGTTGGTCCAACCCATGGGTAAAGTGATGATGCAAAGTGCTCTGAAAGGCGTTTGAAATGTAGTCAGGTCTTGAGATGATTCAGCTACTTTTCATTTGTCGAAGGCAACATAGAGGTCTAGCATTCCTCCACAAGCGCATCCTCCGAACTGTTCAGCCAGATGTTCAGGGATCAGAACGACACATGAGTGCTGTATAGTGACTTTGTTTGTATAGTGACTTTGTTGAGTTGTTCAAGACCATGGACTGAGTGAAGTGCTTTGCTGTCTTTCTTCGTGACACAAAACCAATGCGACCTATAAGATGAGTTCGATGGTTTGTAAACGCCTGCTTCTATTTTCTTCTTGAGCATGGCACAAACCTCTTTGTAAATCCCTGGCAGGATATGAATGTTTCGTTCGATCCATGGGGTGTGTGGAATAACTGGGAATTCAATTGGAGGGAAGAAGTCAGGGCGAAAACTTCCTCGTTCTTGTTCGGTCCATGTGAAACTGGTTTCATGATTTCGAATAAAATCATGCATGATTTTTCTCTCCTCCGGCCAAAGGAAATCACTGGGATGATTATTATCGATAATCATTTTTTGTTCGAGGTTGTATCGGGAAGATGGCAAAAATGTTGGAGGTTTAGGATTAAGTTTCAGCATTTCTTTGAGAGGATTCCCTGTGATCGTGCAAGTAATGCAAAATCAATCAGGCAGGTCAGTGATGACTGGTCATACTTTCAATGCGACAGGCTTGTACTTCTTTTTAGTGGCTGCAAAGGCAGGATATAGAGAGTCGGAGGATAGATAGGATGTGGAATATCTAGATGAATCTGGCATAGAGGGGGCCATCGAGGCTGTTAAAAATGTAACATACTGTTCACTAGCTGTCAAATAGAGATGGGCAATAATATCCGAAGTAGTAGTGGCATTCGAAGAAGGCGAGGATTCAAAGTCGGGAATGTTTGCAGTGCGTTCGATAAATATAGAAGAGTTTAAATGGTCAAAAGAAATGATGAATGCGCACTGTTTAGTCTTCGAAATATTATCCTCTAGTAATGAAAATCCTTGTGAACTACTTTTTGGCATTTTGTGGCTCTAGGAAAGGTCAGGATAGTAGATGATCTTGTCGAGTTGGGATCGTAGATAGTAATTGTCTGAGATTCATCGCTCCAGTTTTTGACGGCGCTTTCGGTGACTACGTCGAAGGGTCGACCAAGTAGGATGTCATAGGCAGGGTTTCAGATTATATGAATCTGCATATAGATGGTGATCGAGCCAACTTCGCAAGGAACATTTTGTGCTAGTCCTAGACTTTCATCAATGCCACCATTAGCTGATTGAAGCGGAATGTGGATGGAAGGATCATATGCAAGACCTAGTTCATGGCAGACTTCTTTGGACATAGCGATAATCGAAGAACCCAGGTCAACTACACTTTTGACATGGTTTTTACCATTGACATTCATCATAACTGATCTGATCAAGTGAGATTCCTTCACAGCGACGAAGGGTTTTGGAATGTCGCCGATTTGAAGAGAGCTGATATAAGTTTTGTATGGGTCATTGATCATAAGTACCTCTTCGTTGACTAGGTGCCCCACGTTGTTTCCATCCTGGTTCAGAATACGATGTGGCATTAGCTGTTCCTTCCATTTTGTACGAACTTTGGGTGATATCAAAAGAAGTTCTTCTGTAGTAAGAGTGACAATCGGTATTTTCATCGAACACAAAAATATGTCCTGAGCGATGGTATCATTCTGAATGGGGGCTACAGTGTGGTACAAAGGACCATCTCGTTCTTTACCTTTACTAGTAGAGGCGAAGTTTTGTTCATGAGGGGGTAAGTAAGTGTTCTCCGAAGCTGCGGCATAAGGATGAATTGGGGGTTGCGAACTCATGAGTGGTTGCAAATTCAGCATGGATTGCAAATTTGAAGTCGTCTGCGAAGTCATTGATGGTGCTATATTGGATGAAGCTGGATTGGTCGCGGCAGAGGATATAGATGGTGGTGCGGCGGTTGGAGTGGGAAGGGCTACTGGTTCTGCTGATGGAGCCGTGGATGAAATCGATGGCTGAACCACAGGAGCTGTGATTGGACCGGGTTTGTGTCGAGCGAAGTTTCGGCCACTTCATAATGCATATAATTCTTGTTCTAAGCGAGCGATATGAATATCAGCTGCAGTATTCATGTCTGTGATCTGGTAGATTCCCCTAGGAGCGGGAGCTGGAGTGGGGGAAGGGGCAATACCATACATGAGGGCAGGGACAATATTTATGTCTGGGTTTTGACAAATCCATTCATTGATGCAATCTTTGATGCAATGCCCAGGGATGTTTCGTGGCGTGAACTGTCCATTCGGAAGCACAACTTTTCCTTTGGCATTCTTCTTACACTTTCCATCATTAATACATGTTTGGCAGACCAAACAATCACTAATGAAGTGTCCCAAAAGACCGCAGAAAATACAAACTAAATTTTCAAGTTGGTCATGGCGAAACCCTTGATTAACACAGGGGGAATTGTTGTTGTTATTGTTGGGTCGAGCTCCTGTTAAGGCCATGATGAGAGTGGTCACAAATTTCTCGAGAATCATTGATAAATCCTCTGTTTTGATTTGTGGCGACGATGTAGAGGTAGTAGGGATAGAGGTCGAAGCTGAGGATGAGGATGGGACTTGTGAAGTTGAGGCTGAGGGAGTTCGTGATGATGTAGTACCTGCTAAAACAAATTTTGCAGCAGCATGAATGTCATCGAGAGGATAGGGGTCGTCTGGGTAGTGGTCAGGGAATTTGAGCTCTAGACGGCACATGATTCGTGTCCATAATCCTGGTTGAAAGCTGCGAACAAAGGCTCTGCTTTGTTCAGCTGCTGAAAGTTGATTTTTCGTGGTGAGGAACTTAGTGATATTGTAGAAGGACCTGTAATATGATCCTAATTCGTTTGCATTGTAGATACCAATGCGAAGTTGTTCGCCGATCAGTTTATCCATATCAGCGATTGACCACTTGCAGTCATCTTTGGATCCAGGGTACAACTTGTGAATAGCTGTACAAAATTCATTGAACGAAACCCCTGCGTCATATTCTGGGATTGACTCCCAAAGTTTGGAGGTATCAATGTCAACGTATCGACAGGCATGCTTCTTCATATCTTCAGAATCGATAATTCCACATGTTGGAAACAGCATATCAAGTTTGTTAAAGTATCTCTGAAGTTCTCAAGGCTGAGTAGGATTGAACTTCAGAGCCGTGGAGTGACCATGAGCTGGCATAGTAGCTTGTGTAGTCATGAGTGCGATAGCTCTTGGGGTAGGGGTTAGGACTTGGGTGATAGATGGTAGCGGTGTCAATGTATTTGGAAAGATGAATGAAGCACTAGAAGCTGAGGATGAAGAAGTAGAGGATGAAGATGAAGACAATGGAATGGGTGAGGGAAATAGTCGACGATGTGTCAATTCCGCTTCGGATACTGGAATTAGGATATCTCCCAATTGTTCAAGAGATTCGAAGGCGTGGCGAGTGTCGATTCAGAGGTTTCTGGCTTGGGTTGGCCCAAGCCAGGAGATTCGAGATGGATTAGGCGATGAAATGATTCAGAAACCCCTCGCGGTGGGCTCCAAAATGATGATACTCAACCCGGAAACCCAAACAAAATGCACAAAAAGGCTTCAGATGGTATAACACGAGTCAGAGGAAGGTTGCAAGGCCCTCTAGATGTCACCTGTCAGACCGACCATCAAATAGTCATAAAACAACTGCTTCTCGAAGCAGTTCGAGGCTAAAAGAATGTGTTTCGAGGACTTGCGATGATTTTAGAGGTGTTGCGATGATTTTCGAGATGTTGCAATGATGTTCGAGGTGTTGCAATGATTTTCGAGATGTTGCAATGATTTTCGAGATGTTGCAATGATTTTCAAGATGTTGCAATGCTTTTCGAGATGTTGCAATATTTTTCAAAGAGGTTTCGAGGAATTTCGAGTGTGCAAATATGTTCAGATGCAAGATCGGGGGACTAGATGAGTAGTAGAAGTGAAGAAAAGGCTAATTGAGGGAAGCGAAAGCAAAAATAGCGTAATGCAAGGAATTCTGAGGAAGTTTAGCATAAAACACCAAACTTTGGACTGAATAAGACTAAACCGAACTCTCAAATCACTGTGATCTGGGAGGAAGACAATGACTTTCTTGTTTTTCTTTGTATCTAGTACATCTTTTTATATAAAATAAAAAAGTACCTAAAAAGGCTAGAGAACATGAGGCAAACATGTGGAAAACTCAAGGCAAAAGACAATATAAGTATATCAGAACAATAAAGCGAGCCTAGAAGGGGTGAATATAACACATGATGAAGAAATAATAAGAAAGAATAGCTAAAACCAGACTGTCCTTGTTATAAATTGAATAAAAGATTGGAAACTTCTTTGAGCGGATTGTATGCATGCACATGCAATCGAAATGTGTTCGATATACTCAATATAGTGTCCTATGTGTCCAGTATGCGTCCAAAGATCATTTGAATAGGAAATACTGTGTCCAATGATGTTTTTTGAGGTTCAATGTTTTTCGAAGATTTTCGACGATTCTTCGGACTTCATTCGTGGCCCGATATCAGTGTGATATTGTTCGACAATGGTAGGGAATACGTCTGGCATGTGTTCGATGATTATTCAGATAGCGATATAGTGTCCAATGTCGATTTGCGATGTTCAATGATTTTTGAAGTCAGTCGAGGAAATATCAGACTTGTTCGAAGGCCAATATCGCTGCAATATTGCTCGATACTGGTTCGGAACTCATCAACGATGTTCCAAGTGTATATCCTGAGCTGTACAAAGGTCGGGGGAATTGTATTATGGCAGCCAAAGGCATATGAAGAATTTTGAAGTGTTGCGAAGGATTTCAAAGCATTCTCGTGACTTTGTAGAGGTTTGTAGAGGTTTGTAGGGCTTCAGAGGGGTTCGTATGGGTTCGTAGAGCTTTGACAATGATCGTAGATGTGTTTTCCAAGCTTGAACGACAAGGTGGACCTATCATCCTCCCCCTGACTAAAATACTGACCGTCCCAGTCAGTCAATCGAACTGCGAAGGTAAATCAAATTAAATTGAAATGAAATGGAGTGTTGAAGCTGAAATAAAAGCCATCGAGGCTGATTGAAGAATGTCGAGCATTGTGAAGATGAGTTCGATAAATAGAATGAAGTTGAGATGAAAAAGACAAGGAAGGAAATGGGCGAATTTGATCGATGTCGACAATGCTAACCATGATCGCTATAATCGGGTCGAGGAACTAGTCGAATATAGTTTGAATGAAAGATCGAGGGATCAAAAACAAGGTCAACAAAACTGTGGTTGACGATGGATGTAATAAAGATTTTGGGGATGACGACAAGGGTTGCGAGCTGAGGACTATGGATATACAATGGATAGGGAACTTCGAGCGCTATATTGGACTTCGAGGGTGAAGGTGAACACGAAACTGGTCACAAAATATACGAGGGCAAACGCGATATCGAAATAGATGGTGTAATGGACAATGGCACAGACAACGAGATCAAGGATGAAAATATCAGGAGTGGTGAATGCGAAATCGAGGTCAAAGTGGGCGATGATGAGGACAAATACGACAAGAATATTGGAGATGAGATCGAGCTACATTGCGGAGGCAAAAATGGAGTCGGAGGGTGAGTCGAAGTCAAAAACGGTAATTCAAAAATTTCGTGTTCTTTGCATGATGATGTCAAAATTGTCGAGGCTGCTACGATTGGTGTGATAGGCAAAGGCGAATTTATCGAAGATGAAACTGGTGCGGACATGTGCGATGAAGCTGGAACTATGCGATGAAGACTGGGAGGCGCGACATGACAATTTCAAAGTGCAAAAATTTCCTGTTCAAGCACAAGCTCTTTTTCGAGAGCTAGTTCCCATTCGAGCAATGCAATATGAGCTTCTACGTTGTCCGAAATGTGCGTGCTGTGATGGGTAACATCAACCATTGAGTTCGAAGCTATCGAAGGTGCGATATTGGCAAAGAACAAGGTCGGGACAGAAATTTCGGATGCTGTTCTGGTCAGATGCGAAGCTGCGAAAACCGATGCGATGTTCGATGCGAAATGTTCGAAAATGTGCGAAATATCTTCGGAGTTGATCGGAGCACTAGGCAATGATGAATTCGAGGTCGAGATTGATTGCTGGGGAATGGAATATGAGTTCGAGGATGCTATAACACATTTCACAGCATTGTGGATGTCGTTCAGAGTGTATGGGTCATCGGGATAATGATCTGGGAACTTAACTTCGAGATGATGCACAATTCGAGTCCATAAATCCATTTGAAACCCTCAAACAAAAGCTTGACTTTGTTCGGCTTCCAAAATTCTGTGTTTTAAGCGAAGAAAATTTGTAATGTTGTAGAATGACCTATAATAAACTCCTAGATTGTTTGAGTCAAAGATACCAATGTGAAGCTGTTCGCAAATGAGTGTGTCCATGTCCAAAATGCTGTATTTGCATTTGTCTTCTGATCCAGGATAGAACTTGTGTACTGCAATGTGAAATGTGTTAAACGAGGTGCCGGGCTGGTACTCTGGAAGTGATTCCCAGAGCTCACAAGAATCGATGTTGACATATCTGCAAGCGTGCTTCTTCTTTAGGTCATGATCTGTAATACTGCAAGTTGGGAAGAGAAATTCTAGCTCTTCGAAGTATTTTTGGAGCTCTCTGGGCTGTTTTGGATTGAATTTTGGAGATGTAGAATGGCCATGAGCTGGCATAAAGGACATCGACATGTTCGAAGTAGATTTTGGGGGCTGCGAAGTCGAAATTCATGTGATATCAGGTTTCGTGTGTTTCGAAGTCGAAGATGGTAGCAAAATAGTAAATGCGAAGGGTGAAAGAGTGCAAAATAATATTATCGATGGTCGAGATACTGTATCGAGATCTCCTGGTTGTTCAGGAGGGTCGGAGGCGCTACAAGTTCAATGCGAAATCGAAATTGTCGAGCTTCCTTCAGCCAAAGGCCAAAAAAATTGGTGGTGGAAAGGTGGGGAGGTCCAATGATGAACTGATCTAGAAAGCCCTTGCGGTGGGCTCCAGTATAAGGGCAACCTAAGCCTCTAGCAAAGGGAAATCCGAAGTTAAAATTATACTACATAATACAGGCATTGGGGACACACCTAGCAAAGGGAAATCCAAAGAGAAAACTCTAAGGATCCCCTTGCTGATGCCCAGTATATGTGAAGACGACAAAAATCAAATATAACCTAAAAATAGAAAAAGGCAGAGATAGGTGGATCAAGGCCGCCGAATGACATCATACCAAGGGGTATGTGTTGGAAGGGGTACTCTGCCTCTAAATATAAAAGTGTCAACATGTACAAACATGATAGCAAGGGAAAATTAGTAATAAAATCCGGAAAAATCATAGAAAATGAAGAATAGAAGGAAATGAGGTGGGGAAAAATATAGGACAAACATAAAAAATAGGAAAAACACACAGGGCACCCCCCTAGTCCCCTTACATCCAGAATGATGATGCTCAACCTGGAAACCCAACCAAAACCAACTAAACAGGTCTTAGGAGATATAACACAAGTCAGAGAAAGGTTGCAAGGTGGTACTGAATATCACTGTGTTATCCAAAGGCTGGTAAATGTACTGTATGACGTTGCGAAGCCATATTAGGCTGTGCAAAGTTCTGTGAAGCCATCCAAAGTAACGCGAAACACTACGAAGCATTCCGAAACAATACAAGAGAGTTTAGCAGTGATGTGGAGAAGTTCGAGAATCTCCGAAATGGTTTCACAAGTTCGGGGGATGGTGACAATAGTTGAAAGTGAGGTAAGAGATGATGACATGACAGATAGGCAATGTGACAAGAGTTTCGAGAGTCTATGTGGCAAAACGATGTAGTTCGCAGAATACCTTGAGTGAGTTCAGACAAAGACTGAACTAAAACTCAAGAGTTAAACCCTTAAGTTAGATGATAGGTGATGTGAGAAGACAATTTTCTGGCCCTATTGACAGTAAATACACCAAACTATATATGTTTTAGAGAGATAGTACTAAAAAGGTAAAAGGCCATGAGGCAAAACATGTGGTAAACGTGAGGCAGTGAACAAGGTGTCGAAATCACGAAGTAAATGAGAAAATGATAAGAAAGAAATGTGCCATATACATGATATATCAAATTTCCTTGTCTTGTGGTTCCAATAAATCATGAATATGTCGAAAAGCACCTTGATGTGCGCTAAGTTACTAGCCATTGTGTGTCTTTGTGTTTGTGGTGGCAGGAATGCGATGTGTTAGTGTGTGTAATGGTGGGAGCGTGTGTTCGAGGCTCGGTACAATAGGAATATGGTGGCCGAAGTCGAAGTGTTGTTTCATTGTTTTGTGCATTCATAGGCATTCATAGGCATTCATAAGCATTCGCAAAATTGTAGGACTTTGGGAAGGATGTGTCTGAGTGTGATATCTTGATTTCAGAGTTCTGCTGCCATAGTGGACCTATCACCATGGAAGGCACCCTTGACGCATGGTGACTCCATGCACCCAAAACCTGCTGTGATGCAATGACTCCTTGACATTGGGTCCATGACATTGGACTCCTCCAGACAGGAGGCACTCCCTGACTCATGCCCAAGGCATGCCCTTGACACCAGACACACACACAATGCATATTGATGACATGCATTCGATCCCCTTCCCGCAGAAGGCACCCTTGATGCATGGTGACTCCATGCACCCAAACCCACTCCCACACCTGCTGTGATGCAATGACTCCTTGACATTGGGTCCATGACATTGGACTCTCATGATCGACATGCTGTGCTGCAGCACTCCTTGACATCGGACACCTCATGCAAGGCATGAGGCATATTGTTTCTATTCTTACTTGATACACATCTACCTTTCCAATTGGACAATAGGGACCTCCCTCCTAGTATAAGTACTGCGACTTGTAGTAGGGATGTCCTTAGTTTAGATCTAGGCAATCTACAGTCTTAACTCATAACTCACAAACTTACTCAAAACTACTAAGGAAGCCCCTTAGTATGTGAACTTACTCAAAACCACTAAGGAAGCCCCTTAGTGCATGAGCCTGAGCGACTCTATGCAGAAGGCCTGCTGGAGTGCACTATCCATCTTACGTTGGACACTCCAAGTAAGACCAGTGCCAAATGACTCATTGAGGAAGCACCTCATTGAACAACATCAACTAGATCAAGTGGTCGAGGCTTCACCCTTAACATAACATCTAAACTATCTGCTAGCCCACCTACCTAAATGTAGGCAATATGTCTCAAAACACCCCACAATGACCAGGGTTTAGACAAACCCCAGACCGACCACCAAGAGAAGTGGAACCACAGCCAGGTTCATCTTGGTACCGATACAATGGAGGACTAGTCTGTTACTCGACCCCAGCACAATGTTGGTTCTACAGATCAACCAAAATACAAAGAGGAGATTACCTCACCGACAAAGACTTTGAATAAGCTGTCGCTGTTGGCATCGGCTGGTGTTGGCAGTGGCATTGCGTCGTGGGAGCATGGGGTGGTGGGCCCGACATCATCATCAAAAGGTTAGAATCTGAAAAGGAAGAGTATTAGTTAGCCAAAAAGAATGATTTAAGAATGAAAAAAACATACCTGAGGGCCCAAACAATGACTAGCGTGTCGTCTGGGCCCACTTTCTAGTAATCCAGCACAGTATTTTGAGGTAGGAGGTGTAGATGGTAGGGATGATGCGGTGTTGTGGGTCATTCGTGGTCATGGGAGTTGTTTAGAAAGTGGTGCCACTTTCTTTTTGGGGAGCACAAGCACGACCAAATGGTCTGTGTGCAGCCACGGGGTATATAAGGACTCGTGAAACAAGCTCTTTTTGCCCTGGGTTCACATTGCCCTTTTGTATACTGTAAATATAAGTACAAGTAGACTACATTAGTTATATTTTTTCAAATACAGTACATAAATTTACTTAAGTAGTATGGGATATGTAGAACTGTAAGAAGACCGGTTGCAACTGATTGCAACCAGTTTTTGAATGGTTTTCAAGTATTCTGAAATAGAGGCAACCAGCAATCCAACTGCCCCCTGAAACCAAGCAACCGCAACTGACGGTTCAGTTGCATTCGGTTGGGTTCGGTTAGGTTGCGGTTTTTTTTCCAGTCCATTGGACCAGACCTTTAAACACTATTCCTGCAGGAGATAGACCTGTACCTGGAAATCAATGACCAGGTCTATGTCATGAATGACAAGAAGATCATCTTCATGTTATCCTTCATGAATGGAGGGACAGCAGCCACCTGGGTGCAGGCATTTGTCAACCAGCACCAATCCAAAGGATTTGGAGAATATGCAGATTTCAGACAGAAGGTCTTAGAGGCTTTCTCACTGATCAATGACACTGGAATGGCAAAGACAGAGATTAAGAATCTCAAACAAGGTTCAGGGAACCTCAAAGAATATGTGGCAAGTTTCTGCATCCTGAAAGACAGGATGGGAATAACTGAAGATGCAGCCATGATTGAGTACTTCATGGACAAACTGCACCCTGAACTACTGAAGAGGGTACACACCATGGAAACGGAACCCGACACTCTTGAAGGCTGGATAAAGGCAGCTTTGAAATATGAAGGCCAATGGAAATGGGCCATGGCAATCCTGGGAAAGACCAGACAGAACGAGAAGACGAAAGAGATGATGAAGAAAGGACAGCCCTCTCTCGACATTAACCGATTGACAAACCAAGAACACGTGGAACACCTCTGAAAGGGACTGTGTTTCATTTGCCACCAACCTGGACACCAATTGTCTGACCATAAAGATGGAAAGACCCCACCCAGATGGGGTCAGCACCACCTCCCTACTGAAATCGCTTCACCCAGAAAAAGACTGGGGAAAACACCTACCAGAAAATCCACACAATGCTGGACAAACTGGACGAAGAAGAAAGAGAATGAGCCCTCAATCTCCTTGAGGAATTGGGTTTTTAGAACAGCAGCCTGATATGATGCCAGTCACCACTGTAGTCTCCATAGGATCTGTACTCTTAGCTACCATGAATAGACAATCAATGCACCTGAATGCACCTGTCTATTCAGGTAGCTGAGTCAGACAATGGGAAAGACATTGCAACAAACATGCTCCTTGACTCTGGACCAGGAGGAGTCTTTATTAACTCAAAATTTGTCAAACAAGAAGGGATCAAGACATATCCCTTAGGCTACACTATCCAAGCCATGAATGTAGATGGAACCCTGAACAACCAGGGAATGATCCAAAGATACGTGAAGGGGAGGCTCCACATCAATGGATGGAACTACCCAATGAAATACCTAGTCACTGGACTAGGCAAGGAATCAGTAATCATGGGCCTGTCATGGCTGTGGGAGGTAAACCTGATCATTGACTAGAAAAAGGGAATTCTTGAGTTCCAAGACAAAGAATGATGGGCTCAAATCCAATGAATCATGGAGAAGACAAGAAGAGCCGAACGGGCCCTCCCAAACACCCTAAACCTTCCCAAAATCGACACTGGAAGGGAGGCGCCCAACTGTAATTTACCCTCCCCCACCTATTCCAATTGGAGTCCAGTTATTCCAGTCAGAGTCCAGTTATTCTGATTGGAGTCCAGTTATTCCAGTTATTCCAACCAGATTATGGTTACTCCAGATGCTCAACTTAGAGTATATACCCTAATGGATAGTCAAATTTCAAGTCTTAAGTTGTCAAAGTGCCTACAAAATATATTTGTGCAGAGTAAGGATGGAACTCAAGACATCTTGATTAGAGTGATCACATGACAAACCAAACATATGTGCTTAACCAGTTGAGCCACAGGAGAATTATTAGTTAGTAATATAGGGTTTATTCATGACACTCAAACTCACAACTCTAATTTTTTTCAAAGTAGTTAAGATCAAAAATTTTTAATTAACCACATCCCTCACATTGAATGCAAGGGAGTGGGGATGATTGTGATTACATACATAAACAAAAAATCCTCCCTCTCACAAGATGGAAGAGGGGGGACACAATACTAATAAATAATTAAAAGTACAAAAAAAATCCCTCCCCACACAAAGTGTGGGGGAGGGGGAGGGGATGCAACCCCACTGTGCTAGGTGTCTGTCATTCCACCCACAATCCACCCCATGAGCAGTTGCTCATGAGGCTGGGGGCGGGTGGTGCATTGTTGTCTCCTATCCCTGCACCTGGGCATTGTTCCACCCATGTTCCACCCCATGAGCAGTTGCTCGTGAGGCTGGGGGCAGGTGGTGCATTGTCGTCATCTCCTTTCCCTGCATCTGGGCGTCGTTCCACCCATGTTCCACCCCATGAGCAGTTGCTCATGAGGCTGGGGGTGGGTGGCTTGTTGTTGTTTGTCCCCATCGTCCCCCATTTGGGTTTCTGTATTTTTTTTGGGGGGGGGGGTTTGGGTGCGTCAGTGCAACGTGGTGCGATTATGGAGGTTGGTGGGTGCTTACTAAGCAGGTATCCCCCTTCTGGGGTCTCCTGGCATCCCTCTGCACCCTCCTAGCCCATGTTGACAGCCTCACATCCCATTTGAATGGGGAGGAGGGGATTGGGTGGGCATGGGTGTGGGTTGCACATTTTTTGTCGTGGCAGGTCATCCCAAGTAGTATATAACCTAAAAAGCAATAAAATACAATTAGTTGATTGATAAAACAAAAAGCCAAAAAAGAAAAAAAGAAAAACTTATGCATGGCCCAAACAACAGTTGCCATTGTTTGGGCCTGCATTTCATCTAGTCCGCTCGTTTGAGGGTGGTGGTGATGGTGGGAGTGGGCGTGGGAGTGCTGGTGGCGGGTGCACATGCAGTGGTGGTGGTAGAGTGGAGAGGAGGAGGAGGTGGCATTGACGACGGTGGTGGTGGTTGTGAGCTGCAGTCATGTGTCATGTGTCATGCAATGCATGTATGGTTACTATGCCCTTAATTGGGTAATAATGGTATTAAAGGGTAATAATGGTATTAAATGTATGTAGGAATAAAGACTTGGGAGATCAATGGTTAAGCATGTTGTTCTGTGTGTAAACCTGTGTAGACCCGAGGTCGAGTGTTCAATTCTTACTGTATGTGAAACTTTTATTTGGGAAAGCATGTGCATTCCAGTTAGTCCAGTTGTGATGAGTCCAGTCAGATTCCGGGGATTCTGGGTGTAAATTGGATCCTTAGTCCGACTGGAATTGTGCTGCATAGGGAAAACTACATACAAAGAAAATTCCACCGGATTCCAGAAATTCCAGAAATTCTGGCCAGACAAACTGGAATCCAACCAGAATAGGTGGGGGAGTGTAAAGTACTTGTGCCCAATGACAGAATGGCATGAATTCAATGCATCATGGCCAAAACAAGAATGAGGCTCTCCAAGGAGAAAGAAAGGAGCCTTGCCTGAGCACAACTGGCCATGGCAAAAACAAGAAAGAGGCTCTCCAAAGAGAAAGAAAGGAGCCTTGCCCAAGCACAATTGGCCATGGCAAAAACAAGAGAAAGGCTTTCCAAAAAGAAAGCAAAAGAACTGGATTCAGCCCAGAAAGCCGTCACAAAGACCAGGACCAGAGATACTCCTAAAGAAGTTAGGAACCTTGAAGCAGCAAGATGTGCTGTCGCCAAGACCCAAGAAAACCAAAAGAAAGAACAACAGGAAAAGGACAAACACAATGAATGCGACACAACACAATGAATCTTACAGAAGATAAAAGAATTGCTGACCTCCACAGGGGAGGAAAGCACTGGCAAAAAGAACTCGAAAATGGCACCATGGAACAAGACAAAGAACCCTCTTTGAGAGGCTACCCCGACCCACAATTATAGGACCCCAGATTATGGTACCATCAACATGGAGGTACCTATGCCCAGGGAAACCCCCCCTCGGGTAAAGGTTGAAGAGGTACCAGATGAAGAACTACTGGCAGATGCAGGCATGGAGATATGAGCAATGGGAGAAACCTATGACCATGATGCGACAGAAGCCCTAATTGCATATGTACAAGGAGAACCAGTCATTGGCATATTCAAACCACCAGAAGAACCACCCCTGACCAAGGAACACCAAGGACCAACCCATACATACACATGGAAAATGAACATGATCTCCAGGCTCACAAAAAGCAAAGACTCCCCACAATATCTGCTCTCGAAAAGTGCATGGATCAGAGCAAAGACATCCATTTCCCAGTGACTTGTGCATGAACAAGATGAGGGGAAAGAAGCCAGCAAACAGACCCTGGACGACCTACTGCCACCGGAATACCAGAAATACAGACAGGTATTTGAGAAAGCCACATCTGAGTAATTCCCGGAATCAAAACCATGGGATCATGTGATTGATCTGAAGGAAGGCTTTGTACCAAAGGATTGCAAAGTCTACCCGCTGACACTGAAAGAATTGCAAAGTCTACCCGCTGACACTGAAAGAACAAGAGAAACTCAATGAGTTTCTAGATGAAAACCTGGAGAAAGGATAAATCCAACCATTGAAATCACCCATGGCATCCCCATTCTTCTTTGTGTTGAAGAAGGACTCTATGACCTTGCCAAGACTATCGATATCTGAATGAAGGAACAATCCAGAACAACTACCCCCTGCCGCTGATTGGAGACCTCTTGGACAAGCTGAAGGGAGCAAGATTTTTCATGAAGCTTGACATTCGATGGGGATATCATAATGTATGGATCAAGGAAGGAGATGAGTGGAAGGCAGCATTCAAGACTAACCGAGGGCTATTCGAGCCAATGGTGATGTTCTTTGGGCTGTGCAACTCACCGGCAACATTCCAGGCCATGATAAATGATCTCTTCCAAGATATGATAGACGAAGGATGGCTTGTCATCTATATGGATGACATCCTGATCTTTTTGAAGACAGAAGAAGAACACCAAATAAGGACCAAAAGGGTCCTTGAACAATTGCAACAATGTGACCTCTATCTGAAAATAGAGAAGTGCAAGTTCAATGTACAAGAAGTTGACTTCTTGGGCATGATTATCAGGCCCAATGAACTCACAATGGACAGCAAGAAGCTGGCTGGGATCAAGGACTGGCCCACACCAAAGATGGTGAAGGATGTAAGATCCTTCTTAGGATTTGGAAACTTCTATTGAAGATTCATCAGACACTTCATGGATCTGGCCAGACCACTGAATGATTTGATGAAGAAGAACCAGAAATTCAAATGAATGAATGACTGCCAGCAGTCATTTGATGCACTAAAAAGGAAATTCAATGAAGCCCCAGTACTGCTGATGCCAGATGCAACGAAGCCATTCGTGGTGGAATCTGACGCCTCAAATTTCATGACAGGCATGGTACTCAGACAACAGGACACCAATGGAGACTGGCACCCATGTGGCTTTACTCACATGATACCATGAGAATGACACTCATGGGTGAAACTTCCTGACTCCACCACCCAACCTCGTGGAAGGAGAAAACGAATATGAAGTGGAAGTGATCATTGCACACAAGAAGCATGGCAAGACACACTGTTACCTCATGAAATGGGTTGATTACCCAACATCTGAGAACACATGGGAACCCAAATCAAACTTGAAGAATGCCCCCAAGATCCTGACAGCATATAAGAAGAGGTGCCACCTCTGATGAAAACCCAAAAATCCCCCTTTCCCTGACACCCCACATTGCACAATGACACCCCTGACACCTGCTGAATGATGATTGACCCGAAATCCATTGAATGTTGATGCCCTTCACGTTCCCCCTCACCCCCATTGATAAATATGAAAAGAACATGGCGACTGGACAATGAGTCATTGACCAGTCACTAAGAACAAACAGACTGCTGGGGCAACCCTCTTGGGAATGCCCCCATGGAATCATATTCTGGCTGACAAGAGACAACTGGGTAAGAAGAGTATCCTTGACTTGCCCAAGATGCTGCCTCTATGCATGGAGAAGCATGAAGATGGATTTAGGCTGGGTAAAAGCACAATTGGAAGAATGTTGCTTCGAGGGAGAATTGGACGACGATGACTACTTCCCCGAAGAATTCTACCTTGACCACGACAGCCTAACCCCAGGCAGAAGACCACTGGTGGGAATTAACCCATCGCTATGGAGAGAGTTGGAGTCCTAGTGTTGCCACTGGCTCAGCTGAGGTTTTTCAATAAAATGGATATAGCATACCAGATATATTCTCTAAATTCACCAAAATATTTGAGCATATGGATGGGGCCATAAGCTGAGGGGTCTTTCACCAACATTAGCTTATCGAATCATCCCTTCTTGACATATTCACTCGGCTTTGATTTGAAGCCGAACCATCAAGCCGAATTTTGTTTATTAAATAACTCAGGGATGATTGATCAGTTCAACTAATGTTGGCAGACGACCCCTCGGCTTATGGGCCCGTCCATAGGCTCAAATATTCTGGTGAATTTAGCAGGTTTATCTGGCATGCTATATCCATTTTATTGAAAAACCTCGGCTGAGCCAGTGGCAACACTAGGAGAGACCTTCAGTGGAATACCCACTGCAATGAAGAAAGTGGATTTGAGCTGGCAAGGCAGCTCTTATTTGGACGACATGGAGAACTAGGGACACTGCTGCATTCCAAACAACACCCCACACCGTGATACCCCAGACCACTGGGCATAACTAGAAAACTACTGACCATCCACAAAGACGTTAAACTATCAACCATCCGCAAAGACGTTAAACTACCAACCATCCGCAGAGACGTTAAACTACCAATCATCCGCAAAGACATTAAACTACGATTGTCTGGAGAGACGTTAAACTACCAACCATCCACAAAGATGTAAAACTGCGATGATCTCCCCTGATACTGCAAGAACCCTTCAGACCCCTCCCCTTCTGACGACATCACCAACTCCCTGACACCACTGTTAGGGGCAGTATAGAACAAAAAGAACCCAATCACAGTCCAAGTTTGGATATGAATGATTCCTCCATCCATTTCACCCAGTTGCCGATCCAATGATATATCCACACCACAACCGATTTGACCCCAGAGGAGAAACAAAGATTTAGGTCGAAGTGTGGAACTTTCAACCATAGCAAGGGGGTAATGTTACAATTTTTCTTGTAACTCATGGAACCTGACCGACCTGACATGCCTGACAATCCCCTCCAGACAGGAGGCACTCCCTGACTCATGCCCAAGGCATGCCCTTGACACCAGACACACACACAATGCATATTGATGACATGCATTCGATCCCCTTCCCGCAGAAGGCACCCTTGATGCATGGTGACTCCATGCACCCAAACCCACTCCCACACCTGCTGTGATGCAATGACTCCTTGACATTGGGTCCATGACATTGGACTCTCATGATCGACATGCTGTGCCACAGCACTCCTTGACATCAGATGCCTCATGCAAGGCATGAGGCTTATTGTTTCTATTCTTACTTGATATGCATCTACCTTTCCGATTGGACAATAAGGACCTCCCTCCTAGTATAAGTACTGTGAGTTGTAGTAGGGATGTCCTTAGTTTAGATCTAGGCAATCTACAGTCTTAACTCATAACTCACAAACTTACTCGAAACTACTAAGGAAGCCCCTTAGTAGGTGAACTTACTCAAAACCACTAAGGAAGCCCCTTATTGCGTGAACCCAAATGACTCTATGCAGAAGGCCTGCTAGAGTGCACTATCCATCTTACATTGGATGCTCCGAGTAAGACTAGTGCCGAACGACTCATCGAGGAAGCACCTCATTGAACGACATTGACTAGATCAAGTGGTTGAGGCTTCACCCTTAACAGTGCTAGCTTGAGCCAGTCGCCTCCATCATTGTTCACAGGGTTGGAGGAGTAGGTACAGGGAATTGTTGCCCTGTCAATGGCTGTCATCATCCCCTGTTGTCTCATCATCACTGTTCCACCTGCGATCCACCCCATGAGCAGTTGCTCATGAGGCTGGGAACAGGTGGTGCAGCATTTGTTGTCGGGGGTGGGTGCCATGTCATGCCTTGTAGAGTTTGGTGATGCTGGGACTGTTCATCCCCCCTATTGTCCCTGTTGTCATCTGGTAGCACCTGCAATCCACCCTACAAGCAGTTACTTGTAGGCATGGGGGTCACTATCAGTCATCATTGTCATCTGTCACTGGCCATCAGCTCAACCCATCCTGCAAGCAGGTGCTCACAGCCATGGAGGGGAGCTGTGGTTGTGGTGGGTCCCCTTTTCAGCCGTGTTGTGTTGAGATGCTGCTGATTCTGTTTTGGTGGGGATAGATGGTGTTAGCATTGATGTGGCTGATTATGGGCATAGGGGTGCATACCTGGTGGGTATCCCACTTCTTGGGTCTCCCTGCTCCTGTCGTCTCTGTCCCATTATCCCTCATTGTTGGCTGTTAGCACCCATGACCTACCCTATGAGCAGTGGCTTGTGGGGCTGGGGGCATTGTTCATTGTTGCTGCTCCATTGTCCACCCAGTGAGCAGAGGCTCACAGCAGTGGTGTGGGCAGCTGTAGGTTGCACCGCCTCAGGGGCTGTGACATCATTATAACCTAAAAATCAAAAGAAAAGATTAGTTAGTTGAAGATAACTAGAAAAGAACATAAAAAACAACTTACCTGGTGCCCGGACAACATTTGTAGTCATCTGGGCCTCGTTTCACAGTGCATAGGTTAGCAAGAAAGAAAAACATACCTGGGCCTCAAGCCCCAGTTTTTGTTGTTGTTGCTGCTGTTGTGTCACCCTTGTTGTTACCGCCCATTGTTGAGCCTGTGGTGTGGTTGATGTTGTTGTTGTTGACATGTTGTTGAGTCAACCATGATGGAGTCACATGTTTTCTGTTGTTGACACATTTTCAAATGCAGAACTGAGTGCTAATGAAACCTGCCAACCCACGCTGTGGGTACAGGTTTGTGGAGGGTCACAAATTTTGTACCCATACCACACCTGCAACTACCCATGGCTAATACCCGCATGGGTTTCAATACCCTTGACAATCACTAGGCACCATGAGGTGCAGGTTTCTTATTTCTGTAATAATTTCATATCTTTTCAACAAATTACTACAGAAATGAGAAACCCACACCTCATGGTGCCCTGAGGCACAGGATATATCATTGCGGGAAAGGAACCCATGCTTCATGGTGACCTGACTCACGGGTTTTGTTCCCATGATCAGGTAGCCTGGATATGTACATAGTTATACATTTGTTATGTTCTAACTTAGGGACCATAAGTCTAGTTGAGAACCAGTCTAAACCAGTCCTTGACAGTCCTAGTAAGAATGAAAATTGAGGACTGGACTGCTTCAAGAAGTGGTCAAACTGGGAGCAAAAGTCTGGTTACATCAGTTAAGGTGCAGTTCAGTGTCCAAGTCTTTTTTTGGTCTGTTGGACCAGACTTTTAAGCACTATGCATACATGCATGTACATATTGACAGGTGCAAAATAAAATTCTCATGCCCCATGCATGTAGTGTCATGTAGCATAATTCAACATAATAAAATAAAAATGAAATTTTATTAGGTAAGTCTAGACAAACCCCAGACCAACCACCAAGAGAAGCAGAACCACAGCCAGGTTCATCTTGGTACTGATACAATGGAAGACTAGTCCATTACTCAACCCCAGCACAGCGTTGGTTCTACAGATCAACCGAAAGACAAAGAGGAGATTTCCTCACTGACGAAGACTTTGAACAACCACACACACCCCCACTTGAAACATCTACCCACTTCCTAACAGACGAAATTGACGACCTCTATAACGAGATGTCCAAACCTGCCACAACCACACCCATGACGTCTGCGAAGGACATTTGAATCCGATCACCCACAGACTTCTCAGGAGAGCGGACCAAGACCGCCAAGTTCCTGCAGGAGATAGACCTGTACTTGCGAATCAACAACCAGGTCTATGACATGAACGACAAAAAGATCATCTTCACACTGTCCTTCATGAATGGAGGGACAGCAGCTGCCTGGGCACAGGCATTCATCAACCAACACCAATCCGAGGGATTCAGTGAATATGCAGACTTCTGACAGAAGGTCTTAGAGGCCTTCTCACCAATCGATGACACCGGAACAGCAAAGACCGAGATCAAGAATCTCAAACAGGGTTCAGGGAACCTCGAAGAATATGTGGCAAACTTCTGCATCCTGAAAGACAGGACGGGAATCACAGAAGATGCAGCCATGATCGAGTACTTCATGGATGGACTGCACCCCAAATTACTGAAGAGGGTACACATGATGGAGATGGTACCCAACACTCTCGAAGGCTGGATAAAGGCAGCTTCGAAATATGAAGGCCAATGGAAGCCATGGCTATCCTGGGAAAGACCAGGCAGAACCAGAAGATGAAAGAAATGATGAAGAAAGGACAGCCCTCTCTCGACATCAACCGACTGACAAACCAAGAATGCGTGGAACACCTCCGAAAGGGATTGTGTTTCATCTGCCACCAACCCGGACACCGATCATCCGACCACAAGGATGGAAAAGACCCCACCCAGACAGGGTCAGCACCTCCTCCCTACCAAAACCACTTCACCCAGAAAAGGACTGGGGTGGACACCTACCAGAGAATCTGCATAATGCTGGATGAACTAGATGAAGAAGAGAAAGAATGAGCCCTTAACCTCTTGGAGGAATCGGGTTTTTAGAACAGCGGCCTGATACGATGCCAGTCACCACTGAAGTCTCCATAGGATCTGTACTCTTAGCTACCATGAATAGACAATCTATGCACCTGTATATTCAGGTAGCTGAGTCGGACAACGGAAAAGACATTGCAATGAATGCGCTCCTCGACTCTGGAGCAGGAGGAGTCTTTATCGACCCAAAATTCGTCGAACGAGAAGGGATCAAGACATATCCCTTAGGCTATACCATCCAGGCCACAAATGTAGATGGAACCCTGAACAAGCAACAAACGATCAACAGGTATGTGAAAGGGAGGCTCCACATCAATGGACAGAGCTACCCAATGGAATACCTAGTCACTGGACTAGGCAAGGAATCAGTAATCCTGGGCCTGTCATGGCTGCGGGAGGTGAACCCGATTATTGACTGGAAGAAAGGAACTCTTGAGTTCCGAAATGAAGACCGACGGGCTCGAATCCAACAATTCTTGGAGAAGACAAGAAGAGCCGAACAGGCCCTCCCTAACACCCTAAACCTCCCCAGGGTCGATACTGGAAGGGAGGCTCCAAACGACAAGATGGCATGAATTTGACGCATCGTGGCCAAGACAAGACAGAGGCTCTCTGAACAAAAAGAAAGGAGCCTTGCCCAAGCACAACTGGCCATGGCAAGGACAAAGGAAAGGCTTTCCAAAAAGAAAGCCAAAGAACTAAATTCCACCCAGATAACTGTCGCAAAAACCAGAAGCAACAACGCTCCTAAGGAAGCCAGAAATCTCGAAGCAGCATGACGTGCTGTTGCCAAGACCCAAGAAAATCAGAAAAAGAAGCAGCTGGAAGCAATGAATGCAACAAAACACGACAAATCTTGCAGAAGATGAAAAACTTGCTGACCTCCACAGGGGAGGGAAGCACCGGCAAACAGAACTTGAAAATGGCACTACAAAACAGGACAAAAAACCCTTGTCAGGAGGCTACCCCGATATGCGATTATGGAACCCCAGATTATGGTACTACTGAAACCAGAGTACCGATGCCCAGGGAGACCCCCCCTCAAGTAAAGATCGAAGAGGTACCCGATGAAGAACTATTGGCAGACACAGGCATGGAAATATGAGCAATGAACCAGCACCCCAAACAAGATGCAATTGAGGATGACTCAATATTGATTGCATACATACAAGGTGAACTGGTCATTGGCCTATTCAGACCAGACATAGAACTGCCCCTGACGGAGGAACATTGAGAGCCAACACACAGATACATCTGGAAAACGAAAACGATCAACAGGCTTACAAGAAGCAAAGACTCCCCACGGTACCTACTCAACTCGGACATATGGATCAGAGCAAAGACATATATACATATCTCAACAACTAGCGCATGAACGAGAGGAGGGAAAGGAGACTAGCCAACAGACCCTGGATGACGTACTGCCACCAGAATACCAGAAATACAGACAGGTATTCGAGAAAGCCACATCCGAACGATTCCCGGAATCGAAACCATGGGATCATGTGATCAACCTGAAGGAAGGCTTTGTACCAAAGGATTGCAAAGTCTACCCACTGACACCGAAAGAGCAAGAGAAACTCAATGAGTTTCTAGACGAAAACCTGGAGAAAGGATGCATCCGACCATCAAAATCACCCATGGCATCCCCATTCTTCTTCGTGTCGAAGAAGGACTCTGATGCTCTGCAACCTTGCCAAGACTATCACTATCTGAATGAAGGGACAATCCGAAACAACTACCCCCTGCCACTGATTGGAGACCTCTTGGACAAGCTGAAGGGAGCGAAATTTTTCATGAAACTTGATATTCGATGGGGATATCATAACATATGGATAAAGAAAGGAGACGAGTGGAAGGCAGCGTTCAAGACTAACCAGGGCCTATTCAAGCTGATGGTGATGTTCTTTGGACTGTGCAACTCACCGGCAACATTCCAGGCCATGATGAACGATCTCTTCCGAGACATGCTAGATGAAGGATGGCTCGTCGTCTATATGGACAACATCCTGATCTTCTTGAAGACAGAAGAAGAACACAGGACAAGGACTGAAAGGGTCCTCAAACAACTACGGCAATGTGATCTCTACCTGAAAATAGAGAAGTGCAAGTTCAATGTGCAAGAAGTCAACTTCTTGGGCATGATTGTCAGGCCCAACGAACTTGCAATGGACAACACCAAACTGGCTGGGATCAAGGACTGGCCCACGCCAAAGACAGTGAAGGACGTGAGATCCTGCTTAGGATTTGGGAACTTCTATCGAAGATTCATCGGACACTTTGCGGATCTGGCCAGACCGCTGAATGATTTGACAAAGAAGAACCAGAAATTTGAATGGACGAACGACTGCCAGCAGTCATTCAATGCGCTAAAAAGGAAGTTCAACAAAGCCCCAGTGCTGCTGATGCCAGATGCAACAAAGCCATTTGTGGTGGAATCTGATGCCTCGAAGTTTGCAACAGGTGCGGTACTCAGACAACAGGACACCAATGGAGACTGGCACCCATGTGGCTACATCTCACATTCTTTCAATGAAGCAGAAAGAAATTACAAGATATATGACAGGGAACTACTGGGAGTAATCTGAGTGCTAGAAACATGGAGACACTACCTACTAGTGTTTAAAGGTCTGGTCCAATGGACCGGAAAAAAAACCGCAACCTAACCAAACCCAACCGAATGCAACCGAACCGTCAGTTGCAGTTGCTTGGTTTCAGGGGGCAGTTGGGTTGCCGGTTGCCTCTATTTCAGAATACTTGAAAACCGTTCGAAAACTGGTTGCAATCAGTTGCAACCAGTCTTCTTACAGTTCTACATATCCCATACTACTTAAGTAAATTTATGTACTGTATTTGAAAAAATATAACTAATGTAGTCTACTTGTACTTATATTTACAGTATACAAAAGGGCAATGTGAACCCAGGGCAAAAAGAGCTTGTTTCATGAGTCCTTATATACCCCATGGCTGCACACAGACCATTTGGTCATGCTTGTGCTCCCCAAAAAGAAAGTGGCACCACTTTCTAAACAACTCCCATGACCACGAATGACCCACAACACCACATCATCCCTACCATCTACACCTCCTACCTCAAAATACTGCGCTGGATTACTAGAAAGTGGGCCCAGACGACATGGTAGTCGTCGTTTGGGCCCTCAGGTATGTTTTTTTCATTCTTAAATCATTCTTTTTGGCTAACTAATACTCTTCCTTTTCAGATTCTAACCTTTTGATGATGATGTCGGGCCCACCACCCCATGCTCCCACAATGCAATGCCACCGCCAACACCAGCCAATGCCAACAGCGACAACAACAACATGGATGTGTCGTCATCACCACCCCCGTGGGCCCAAATGACGATGAATGTCGTTTGGGCCATATGGTATGTTTTTTATGATTCATTTCTTACTATGAACTAACTTTCTTTTTCTTTTTATGTTTTTCCTGTTGATAACGACATTGTGTGGCCCCCAAGTACACCCCCTCCATCACCGTTCCCTGGCCCTATGCCGCCGCTGTAAGCATCTGCTCACAGGGCCGCAACGGGCCCCATTTCTTGACAACAATGCCACACAAATGCCATGTCACATAGCGCCGCCACCCCGCCTGCGAGCCACTGCTTGTAGGGGGTGATGGTGGTGCTGACTGACAACACAGATGGGTGGGGGTAATGAACGACAGCACGAAGATGGAATGGGGGGACATCAAACGACAACACAAACATGAATGACTGGGGACAACATATAACAGGGACAGCGAATGGGGAGGATGATGCAGGGATGATGGACAACAAGGACGACAACGACGGGGAACAATGGTGGGGATGCTGACGTGGCATCAGGGGGGGTGCAACAACATGACAATGAATGGCAGCGACAATGACAATGAATGCAGGGCAACCACAACAACAATGAATGCAGGGGATGACCCTACCCATGCCGCCAACACAAGAGTGGCATCATTTTTTTAGGTTTTCTTTTTCTTTTGTCTTATTTTCTTATTTTCGCTCTCTGAATGACCCCCCACCACTGTGAGCACCTGCTCGCAGGGTGTGTTGTAATTAGTTGTATTTAATATATAGTAAAATTAAAATATGTATCGAAAATTGCTGGAAAAACTGGTGGCAACTGGTTTTTCAAGGGCAACCGGTCCTAGTCGGTTCGGTTGCAGTTGCCCTAAGTTGGGCACCAGTTGCAACTGGTTGCGGTTGCCGGTTGCCCATCTTGGGGTCGAAAAACCAGACTGAACTGGACCTTAAAACACTACTACCTACAGGGGACGCCATTCCCTGTGACGGTACTATCTGATCACAAAAACCTGACATACTTCTGTCAGGCCCAGAAACTGAACCGATGACAGGCTAGATGGAGCATCTACCTGTCACAATTCAACCTGAAGCTGCAACACATACCAGGATCACAGATGGTACAATCCGATGCCCTATCAAGGAGGGCAGATCATGTAGCCAAAGAAGACACAGATAATGAGGACAAGACCATCCTTGCAGATGAGTTATTTGTAAGAACAATCGATGCTGAACTCCAGGGAGCCCTGGTCTCAGCAATAATGAAGGACGACCTCGTAAATGACACTTTATGAGCCCTGAAGAACAATGGAACTCCCCCAATCAAGTCTGCATTGGGGGACTGGAAATTTGAAGATGGCCTGCTCTTTTTCAAAGACAGATGCTACGTGCCACAGGACAAAACCCTCCACCGAGCAATCATATGAAAATACCATGATAGCATCACAACAGGACACCCTGGACAATGGCAAATGATTGAACTGATCCAACATGACTACTGGAGGCCAGGAATGGCCAACTTCATCAAGAAATACGTCGAAGGCTGTGCAAAGTGCCAGCAAATGAAAGTGAACACACACCCGATGACCCCCCCACCAACACCGATATCATCTGAGGCCAGCAGACCGTTTGAGCTGGTAACAACAGATTTCATTATGGACCTGCCCATAATAAATGGATTTGACTCAATCATGGTTGTGGTAGACCATGGTCTTACAAAGGGGGTAATTTTTATCCCTTGCGCGAAGATGATCGACACACTTGGCGCCGCAGACCTTTACCTGTGCCATGTATACACTAGATTTGGACTCCCCGGAAGAATCATCTCAGACAGAGACCCTCGATTCGCATCCAAGCTCTTCCAAGAACTCAGATGACTGCTCGGAATCAAGCTATCCATGAGCACCGCTTATCACCCCCAGACCAACGGAGAAACGGAGTGAGTAAACCAAGAGCTAGAAGTTTACCTCCGCATGTTCTGTTTGAACAAACCCGAAGATTGGGAACGTTATCTCCCAACAGCAGAATTTGTGCACAACCAGAAGATGCACTCCGCAGTAAAACACTCGCCGTTCCACTTGATGATGGAATATCAACCACACACTATCCCCACCCCTTACAAAAAGATGAACGTGCCGGCTGCCGAACAGAGAATCCAAGAACTTCTCTCTGCGAGAAGGGAAGCTCTTGCCGCACATGAACTAGCCAGACAGGCTATGGCCACCCGAACGAAAGGGCGATACGAACCATTCAAGGTTGGAGAACAACTATGGCTTGACTCCAAGAACCTGAAGATTGGCTACCCAACGAGAAAATTGGTGCCAAAACGAGAAGGCCCTTCGTGATTGAAG
Organism: Tricholoma matsutake; assembly: GCA_026075535.2. Lineage (NCBI taxonomy): Eukaryota > Fungi > Basidiomycota > Agaricomycetes > Agaricales > Tricholomataceae > Tricholoma > Tricholoma matsutake. Next base: position 3,985,150 of record AP026543.1, on the reverse strand, counting down.
ATGCCCTGTCAAGAATGACATACTGATTGAAACTGCTGCTGAGATGGAAGATCCACCCGGTATTCCATGCAGCTTTACTCATGCGATACCATGAGAATGACACTCATGGGCAAAACTTCCCGACTCCACCACCTGACCTCGTGGAAGGAGAAAATGAATATGAGGTGGAAGCGATCATCGCACACAAGAAGCACGGCAAGACATGCCGTTACCTCATGAAATGGGTTGACTACCCGACATCCAAAAACACATGGGAACCCGAATCAAACCTAAAGAATGCCCCCAAGATCCTGATGGCATATAAGAAGAGGTACCACCTCTGATGGAAACCCAAAACCCCCCTTTCTTCCCGCAATGACACTCCCCAATATGCCTGCTGAACGACGATTCACCCAAGAATACCTATGAAACCAATTGAACGCTGACACCCTTTGCATTCACCTCGCCCATGATCCACCAAAATACCATCTAGCCAGGATGTGCTTCTACTATGCTAGCACTATCGAACAGATGGAATGAAATCTAGAAGAAGCAATGAACGATGCAGATGCCCTGGGGATCGAACAGACAATCCAGGAAATGATTGCACTGTGGTCAGACAGACCGAGAATAGCTGAGGAGGGACCTCACACCCCCTTAGGTCGACACAGATGGCCACCGACCTCGCTCTCACCATTCAGCGAGCAGAGCGACAGAGACGAACAATGAGCTCCCTCTGGAGACTCCTCCCATTCTATGAAGCATGCCTAGGGCACCCGAAATAATTGATCTGACCACCCCCAAACCCGAACCAAAGACCACCCAACCACCTTGGTCCCCTCCACACATGAGACATGCCAGATGTTTCATCTGCCAGCAGATAGGCCACTTCAGCCAGATTTGCCAACGATACATTTGCAGGTATTGCAAACAGCGAGGCCCCAGACATTATAGGATAAACTGCCCGGAGAAACCTCAGAAAGATCAAGAAACTGATCAAAGAGAAGCTGAGTGCAACCAGCAGCTCTTCTTTGACTCACAATATGATGACTTCAATGATGATGCAATGGGAAACATGACGGGAGAGCCCTATGGAAGGATTTAAGAAGAAAGCTCAAAAACGATGGCATGACAAGACAGACCCATGCTCACAGGAATCACAATCCTCGCCATCATCATTGGCATGACCCTAGCTGCAGCGGCAGCCCTGACCTTTGCATTTTGCCTCTATGCCATCTTCCAACCAAGTCCTGAACCCCCGATTACAGACATTGAATTTGCCATCCTGCAACGCCCCCCTTTCAATGATACCACCGACTCCTTGACACCACTGCCTAGGGCAGCACAAACTAGAAGAACCTGATCATGGTCTGAGTTTGGACATGAATTATTCCTCCATCGCACCCCTCGACCCCGACCCGCCCACATATCCAGACCACAACCAATCAGACCACAGAGAGAGACGAAGATTTAGGTCGAAGTGTGGAACTTTTGACCATAGCGGGGGGGTAATGTTACAGGTCCTTATCATCCAATTGGAAAGATAGATGCATATCAAGTAAGAATAGAAACAATAAGCCTCATGCCTTGCATGAGGCGTCCGATGTCATGGATCCGATGTCAAGGATCCGATGTCAAGGATATGCTGTGGCGCAGCATGTCAATTGTGAGAGTCCGATGTCATGGATCTCATGTCAAGGGGCTGTCATATCACAGCATGTATGGGAATGGGTTCGGTGCATGGAGTCACCATGCGTCAAGGGTGCCTTCTGCGGGAAGGGGATCGAATGCATGTTGTCGGCATGCGTTGTGTGTGTGTCTGGTGTCAAGGACATGCTCTAAGCATGAATCAGGAGTGCCTCCTGTCTGGAGGGGATCATTGGGTATGTCGGGTTGGTTGGGTTCCATGAGTTACAAGGAAAATTGTAACAAAGAATACTTCTACAATACTGACATGATACCTCCCCAGAAGTATCTTGCTGTGCAGCCAGTGTATTTACATACTAATCATCATCATCCTTTGTGTGAAACTATTTCACAGTTCAGTGAAGTAGTTTCAGAGACTTCAAAGTAGATTTCATGAGGCCCATTGACCAACATGGATGTTTGTAGGCTTCCTCATAAGGCATGAAGTTGTTTCAGAGACTTTGAAGTTAGTTCATGGAACTTTGAAGTTGTTTTGTGAGCTTTGTAGGACTTTGTGGGGCCTTCTTCCAGTGTTCCCCTTGCTAGACACCCCTATTCTGAGCAACATGGCTTATGACCCAGTACCTTACCACCCAGACTGCACAGAGTCCTGATGTTAAGACTATAGGTCTTTAACTCAGCCTTGGCTTCATATGTCACAGTTGGAGGCTTTCCAACTATATCAGTGTCACACTAGGAGGCTTTCCTAGTGTATCGGGCTTCTGGCCTTCACTTGGGTACTTCCTCAAGTCATTACGGCTATCCGTACTCAGAGGCTTTCTGAGTAGACCGTTGGTTCGTATATCACAGTTGGAGGCTTTCCAACTGTCGAGTTCGAGTTATCACAGCTAGGGGCTTCCTAAGCTGTCGAGTGTTCTGGTTGAGTCTAAGACCATTGATTGAATTAGGTCAAGCTGGAGAATACACAGAGTGTAGCTACAGCTTATATACTGTTCCAGGACTATCTATCATCCAATCGGAAGGTGAGATGCTTATCAGGTAAATATAGACAAGAACAATAGAAACAATAGGCCTCATGCCTCGCATGAGGCATCCGGTGTCAAGGAGTGCTGCGGCGCAGCATATCAGAGAACAATAAGAGATAAGCCTCATGCCTAGCATGAGGCGTCCGATGTCACGGACCTCATGTAAAGGGGTTGTCGTACCACGGTGTGTGTGGGAGTGGATTCGGGTGCATGGAGTCATCATGTGTCAAGGTGTCTTCCGTCGGAAGAGAGTCAAGTCAAATGAGAAAATTAAAGTACCCGGTCTTGCCGGCGTACGTCTGGTCGTCGTGGGTTACGATAACAGAAAATCGTAACACCTGAGGCAGTCCTATCAGACTGCACTCAGGCAAGTTTCACGACTAATTTTACAATGTTTGTTGTTATATTTGCTGAACTTAGTGGCATTTTCAAAAAGTGCTCACAAAAGAATGTATGCAGGGCAAGGATTAAATAACAGACCTAAACACTGCATACCACCTGAGCCAGATGGCAATTATAAAATGGTTATGAGACTCATAATTCTTAATGTAGTATTACCTCTTGAGAGGAGCACAAGATGAGCAATAAAATTTTTATTGAGGGGGCCAAGTCAAGTAGAAAAAATATATTGAATCAATCCTGCATGAAGGCAAGGGGGTACAACATGGGTGCAAAAAAAATTGATTGCCCACCCTCATGGAAATGTGAGGCAGAGGCAGTAACTGTTGAGAGACACACCGTGGAACGACGCATCACTTTTTGATGCGTGTGCTATTTTTAGCACAACCCTTTGATGCATACGAACAAACACCCCGTTTCCCTGACAGAACATATATATACAGTTAGATACATTACCTGCCACCTCAGTCGCTTATACAAGGACTGAGGTGAGTATTATCTTAGAGTGTCGCTTCACCAGAGTTACTTACTGTATCTTAGACTCTTAGTTTAGCCTTGTCTATGTACAGTTTGTACCTCAGTCGCTTATACAAGGACTGAGTTTAGCCTTGTCTATTCTAGGATTAAATTTCTACAGTAACTACCATAGAAGTAAATATTAGCCCCTCCCCCACATGGGAGGGACTGTAACTCACATGTTATAAAATTAATTCAAACTAAAATTTTTATTACTCCCTCACATAGAGGTGAGGGAGGACCAGTGAAGTTGATTTACCAAAAAAAAACTAGTTACAAAAAAAAGCTAATTATGAAATATATATGAAACCCCCCTGCACGAGGGGGTGTTGTTGTCAGTAGTAGTAGTTAGTATCTAAAAAGTTGGTTAGTAACAAAAAACAACATGAGAAAAACAAAAAAGCTTACCGAAAGGCCCTCGTCCTCATCCCAGTTGCTCCCCGTTGCTACCCTGCGAGACGTTGCTCACAGCAGCAGTTGGGGGTGCTGGCATGGTCGTGGTCCTTGGGTGTTCCTTGTCATCCGGCCCCCCTTGTTGCCGTTCAAGTTGAGCAACCTCTGGAAACTGAAATGCTTAATTACTGATGCCTGCGGATGGTCCGAAACTACCAACCCTTCTGAAAGAACCACCGATTCCAGCCTGAGCGCTCTGAGATGTCTAGGGACGTGACCGTCGGTGTGGCCGCTGCATTGTTGCAGTCATTGGTGAGCAACAGACTAGAGTTTCAACTTGCCGTGCATTACGTTGCCTTACTGTACCAACGAATTTGCCTGTGCCATAAAGAATCGGATGTGTACGATGGGAGCGTGAAATCACTAGTACCGTTACAGAATATCGACGAAGGGCCGACGCGAATGGCTCCCCCAACCCAGAGCTGAACCCCGTCAGAAAAACCATGACATAAAGATCAACGAAGACTTTAATTATTAATATGTGACAATGTATCTCTGTGTAGCGCGTAACAGGCCGTCAAAGTATTCTACACTTGACTCGTCCGATAGCACACGAATATTCTCATACTTCCGGAGTATGTCATCGAGATGCTCAGCCATACCTGCCATATGGACAACTTTGGCAACAGCGGCATGGAAAGCGAGGTAGCGTGGATCAGGAAGTGGGTATGCTTCTGGGTCAGGGGAGGTGAAGATTACTTCAGTACCTTCATCCACAATGCCTACAAAGCCCTGTCAAGTTGTGCAAAATAACAAGGTTCGGCTCACGCACCACGAAGCACACGATCCTGAGACTTCTTGATTTTGTAAGTGTTAGCCTTACCCTTTGTGGCATGACAAGGTGTAAATGGTGCAACAGAGAGACATACAACGCACTGGCACAGCCTCAAACCAAATGCGGAGCGGTCCAAAAAATTTGTGCACACCGGTGTCGAGGGTGATGACATTCGTTAATGAATTGATATTGTTGCCGCTTAACTCTTTAAATTCGATGTTTGTAAAGGACTTGATGACCGACCAAATTGTACATTTCTTAAACAGCTGAATCACCATCACTGTAAATAACTTCGCAAGATTAGAAAAGTCACTGCGTACTATTTTGTTGGTGTCGGCACTCATCACGGAGAATGGAAGGATGTGAGCGGCCTCGGTCATCACGGTGCGGTCAGCCGAGGATAGAGCAAATTTGGCCTCCACAGCAGGAAGTGAAAGGGACGGCTCATCCCACGCATGCGTCGCGACACAACGATAGCCATCTCGGTAGAGAGTCTAACACATATATGATGCTGTAAACTGGAGAGTAGAGCCAAGTGAACTCTCACATATTTCTTCAGAGTGGCTGGATCCCTTTTGGCGATTTCTAGATCTGCGGCAATTGCGTTGGCCTCGGACTCGATTTCCTGGTCTCGCGAAGGATGAAACGAAACCTGTGGTGTTCGACCACCAGCCTTCACTATAGATCATGAATATTGATTGAGAACGCGGTGGGTCCACTATTGTTAAAGGGGGAAGCTTACTGGGTAGGAGTAGACCTGTTTTATAAAACTCTGCGAGCTGAACAAGACCACCTGGCTCTGCTGATGCGGCGATAATGTCTGCAACAATGACACCAACACCTTCTACTGTGGGTGCATGCGTGAGGAGAGCATTCAGAAGGCGGAACGAGATGCTATCTTTTGCAAGACTTTCGAGTTTGGCGTGTGCGACCTCAGCGGTTGACGTAGAGGTTGGAGGCCCCGTGGAAAGGGCAGAGCTAGCACCAGTGGATTGTGAATGACTATTAAGACGACTTGAACGGCGAGAAGGGTTAGTGCCTGTGCCCTGCATGTAGAGTAAGAAACAAGACCTCGTTGTTCAGCTGGTGACTCAACGATAGGCCATGCGAGCTTGCGAGCTTGGCCTAAAAAAGTCGTGTCCAGGCTTTGTAAGCACAACGTGACTTTGACGTCTCTTCAACGCGTTTCGACGCCTTGCGTCATTAGCCTGAGAAGTCTGTGCGCGATGAAGGTTAAGAAGGGCAGGAAGAAGAAACATGTTCTCCCTTCTTCCGAGTCTACACTCGATCTGTCTAATTCGATCCCATCAAATGAAAGAAGAGAACATCCGCCAACTTTGCAAGACACAAGGCCAGCCTCATAATTTCTCCTTTCTGAAATATAGTTAGAAATTCTTTGTGAAATATTATATTTGAGACTAAATTTCTACAAACAGAAATTTAAAAAATTACCCATTAGAAATATTGATTTTCAAAGTATATTTCTAATGGGTAATTTTTTGTATTTCTGTTTGTAGAAATTTAGTCTCAAATATAATATTTCACAAAGAATTTCTAACTATATTTCAGAAAGGAGGAATTATGAGGCTGGCCCTGTGAGAACCATTTGCACTTGTCACCGCTGCTGACATAAAATACATTTTTTAAAGTATATACCTGGGCGGCTGCCATGTCCGAGCCTGTTGAATATTCAAATATTATATATTAATGTGGATATCCAATGAGGCGAATGCTGGTTGCACCATACATGCATTCAGCGGTCGAGTGGCCACACTGTTAGTGATCCAGTGCCAGACTCGGAAATTTGAACACGTATCTCTCCGCCAACATCCATAACTTGAAAATTATGTAACTACATCCCTTTGCTATGATGAGTGGTAAGAAACATAATTAATCTTCCTCATGTTCGGGTGAGGTGGCATTATGTAATTAATATAAATTTTCAAGTTGGCTCATCCCCAACTCATCCCTCACGTTTAAATTTTGTCAGGATGGGAGCGAAACAAATTGAAACAGAAAAAACATACCTCCCTTGCACAAGATGTGAGAAACTTGTGTCGTGGCGCGTTGTTGCCATCACTGGCATCGTCCCCTTATGTCGCAGTTTCAAGTTTCGGAACTTGTAGTTGTTGGCCCATCGTCCTCAGCTGGGTCATCCCTCAGGCCTCCGCAGACTACATTCATCCCAGGTGTCCCTGGTCTTGCCATTATTCCCTGAGCCCCATCCCTTTTATTAACATATTAAGTACATCTATAAAAAGTTGACTCTAGACCTTTCCGAATGAAATTAGATTTATTCCGGCTGAGGTCTACGGCCATATCTGTGAGTATCCTTGGGTGTGGCAGGCAGCTGTGAATGGCACTGACAGGTATTCCCATTTTTGGAATTTCCGCTACTTCTGCCTTCGTTTGATGGGATCGAACTAGACAGATTGAGTCTTCCTTCCCCTTCTTCCCTCCTCATCCCTTCACTTTGACAGACACCGTCTGTCCATTTTTTCATCAACAATCTCAGATCTTGTCTGATCCCCTCGAAACTTCTACAAGCAAATGACAATGACTGGGCCTCCTCTGGCTGCTACTAACAAAGATCAGTCCGTGATCCTTCTTGGATCTTCTGCGACATCAACAACACCTACTGCAGCTAATGTCCCCATGCCCATCAGCAATCTCAATCAATCCCAAATCGACGCTGAAAATCTTATACGGACCACACGCAATGATGCATTACATATCCGGCGTGATGCCCATGAGTTGAATGTTCCAAACAACCTATGCTTTGTATAATTCCACGTACTATGACTCCTTCCCCTCCAATTACCTTTAATGATTCCAATCTCATACAATTTGCTTCTGCATTCTCCCAATTTTCACCAAATTCCCAGAATCAGGCTTTGAACCTAATTAATAACACGTCCACTCCGATCTTACCATCAAAAATTTTATTTTCAGCATCACATGAACTCCCTGCACTTTCTTCCTCCATCGACTTCAGCTATGTAGCGAAGAACAAAGTTCACATTTCATTGACACTTTTCACCTCCAACACTACTAGAAGGCTGCACACAGAAGCCACTTCCCTCAAACAGAACACTGTCTACAACTCATCTGGTGTCAAGTGTCACATACTCGACCTTTCACAATTTCCAGAAGAGCTCAAAATCGACAGCGTAGACTGGCATGAGGCTTGGCAGTGTTACACAGAGGTTGCTACCAGGTGGAGAGAACATTACCCATTTCTCTCTGCACACGATGACTTCCATCTCAATTTTCCAGTGATTCTTAAATTTGACATCGCCAAGTGGACTCGCTACTGCATCAATCCTCGGACATACAATAAGGACAGTTATCTGTGACACCTTGAATCAGTCAAACTCGAGATAATGTCAGAGGACATCCAGAATGCGACGCAAGAACTCAGGCAGGATTCTCAGTCTTCCTCCAGCTCCAAAGCTCGATATCAACCATACAAGCACGAGATCAGCAAATTTCGCCCCACACTCACAGATTCTAAATTGTCCTTTCACAATCAGGACACCAAGTCTGAAGTTACTTGCTCCGCTCCCCTCTGCTTGTGCTGCAAATAAACAGGACACAAATTCAGTGACTGTCACAAAGACATGACGCCGGCAGGCATTCCGACACACTCAAAATATCTCGACGGGAAGCTTACTCTCCGCAGCAATCCCACAATCATCTTCTGCATCACCTTCCAGCTCAACTCAGCCAAGCGTCATTGCAAGACCAACCACCCCTCTCAACATGCCTGTTTGTGGTGTGGCTCCACTGATCATGGAGCTTGCACATGAAAGTGTCTTTGAGGTGTCATCGACACCTAAAGTCTTCTTGGAAACACCTCTCACATTGACTCCACTTTACAGAGACTGGTGATCTCCATCTCTTGATGCAAATTTGAACATTCCCACGCCTCATGTTTACTTTGACAACCTCCAAATAGAAGAACCCTCACCATATGATGACAATCACAACTATGCAAAAATCCAAACACCATATTTGGCTTTTCATTTCCAAATCTTTCTTGAATGCACACAACTTCTCTCTCATTACCCAGAACTCCCTTTCAAGCTTACAAATGGCTTTCCCATCAGCAATCTCACTTCACTCAATCAGAATTTTGCTTCCTCCAATCTTCCTGGTGTGAATCTTCATGCTGATACAATCCACACATATATTGCTGAAGAACTTTGTCTTGGTCAGTTCTCTGGTCCCTTCACTCAAGAGGAACTTGAGCACAAGATTGGACCTTTCCACTCATTGCTGTTGCAGGTGGCTACCAAAGAAGGTCCACCTGATGAACCTACCAAGTACTGCATATGCCGACACCTATCATACAAGGGAAAAGCTCAAACCTCTATCAATGATGAGATCAATTTGGATGACTATCCCACACATTGGGGGAAAGCAACTGACGTTGCTGAAATTGTACATCTATCTGACATTCTCTTTTACTCCCTTGTGTTGCACAACACATCTTGTATGCTCATAATACATCCCTCACTTATGCAGTTCTCATTCTCCCTCCTCTCACCTCATATGCGCATCTCTCACATCTCTCACACCCATACCACATCTCACTCTCTGGGGTGCTCATGATCTCCTCATCTATTGTTTCCATGATGATGATTATTGTTTTCCTTTTCTCTACTCTGGCAATGGAAGTTATTTGTGTGACATGGGCCCATACCTGTGACTCATTTGAAGGACACCGTTGTTGAGACTAGGGACTCTCTACCATTCTCTTCTCATTCCTCCAAGTCATGATAAAATAATCTGACATAAATCTTTCCCAGGTGGCCACTGCACCCCTAGGATCTCAGGCTGCCACATTGGACATGGAAGGTGCCTATCACACAATCCCTGTCAAACCTGATCACAAGCGGTACCTCATTGTACATTTTGATGGTGCTTTTTACATTGATCACAACATCCCATTCAGACTTGCCTCTGCCTCAGGTTCCCAGGGTGAAGTAGCCGATGCTACTGTTGATATCTGGGAGCATCACAACATCTCTCCGGCAGTCAAGTGGGTCAACAACTTCAGTGTCTTCTGTTTTCTCAAGGCTGACAGTATTTTCCACGGCATCAGTGATGGTGTCAAACACACATATGATTATGATCTCACTTCCATCAAATCTGTAATAGCCCCACTGGGCATCCCTTGGCACAAGGACAAGGGTCAGGAGTTTTTGGACATGTTTGCATATTTAGGCTTCCATTGAGATCTCCCCAACAGGACCATCTCTCTCCCCAACCTCAAATGTAAAAAATACATACATAAACTTTCACTCTTTATTTCAGCATGCGAGTGCAGGCAGGTGCTCAAGGCGCACGCTGAGAGTGTCATAGGCACACTCTTGCACATCACCTTTGTGTATCGGTGTGGATGCTCCTACATGTCCAACCTCTACAAATGGCTTATGTCCTTCCTCAATGACTATGTTCCCCACTGGATCATGCCTTCCGCCCTCACAGACCTCCAGTGGTGGTTCATGCTTCTCTCACAAAATCAGGTTCCATGATTTCTTGCTCTGGGGGGTCCCACTTGGGATTATAATATTTGGGTTTATGCATTGACAAAATGGGGCATCGGACTACTCTGGGGTGCTCATTGGGGTGCATGTAGCATCTGAAGGTCCGGTTCAGTCCAGTTTTTTTCCATTTCTGGAGCAAACCGGGACTGCAACCGGTTCATTCAGATTGCAAAACTAAATAAAACCAGACCGGACCACAAGAAACCGGTTCTTTGCAGTCCAGTCCAGTCTGACAACTGGTTGCAGCTGGTTTGGGCCACAACCAGTCATCTACCAACTATGGTCAGTTTAAACTGAGTTTACGTAGATTAAATAATACTATTCTAAACCTAAAATAAAGCTCCTCACAGGCAGGGGCCTGTGAGCAAGCATATAGGAAGCACAATAGAAAAAAACAATACACCCCCTACCTCGCAGGATGTGCAAGGGAAGGGGGGTCAGTAAGCAAACATATCAAATGAATGAAAAAAACCCTCCCGCACTTGAAGCAGGAAGGGGTGTTGTCATCCATCTGTCCCTCGTCATTGTCATCCTTGTCCCTTGTCTCCTAGCAGCTGTCCTTGCTGGTGTCATTGTCGTTGTCCTAGTCATTGTCATTGCCATCGTCACCATCATCACCACTGTCATTGTCATTGTTGAGCCGTTGCTGTCATTCCTGTCATTGCTGGTCACGTTGGCCCCATTGGTGACATGGCATTGTTGTGGATGCTCCTTATGAGGGCAGGGCAGAGGCAGCTGGGTGTCATCAAGATCCGTTACCACCCTGTGAGCAGATGCTCGCAGTGGTGGTGTAGGGCATGGGTATGGCGTGGGGTTGGTAGTTCAAACCCTAAGAAAAGAAAAGAAAAGATTTTGTTAGTTAAAAAAAGAAGGAACATTCAAAAAAACTTACCTGGGACCCAAATGATGACTGGTGTCATTTGGGCCCATTTTTGTTGCCATGGCTCTGCTCATCATTGGCCGCCCTGTTGTTGCTCCATCATCCACCCTGCAAGCAAGGGCTCGCAGCGGTGGGTGCAAAGCAGGTGGGTGGGGGGTCTTGGTGTGGTCTCGTTAATATTGTTATAACATCATTAGAACCTAGAAAAGAAAAGAAAACATTAGTTAATTGAAAAAGAACATTAAAAGAACATACCTGGGGCACAAACAACATCTGTCATTGTTTGCACCTGATGTGTTTTGTTGATGGCATTTGGCGGTGCTATCCATGGGGGACATGGGCATAGTGGCAGGTGTTGATGGAGTGGTGGTGGTGGTGGAAGGAGGGAGAGGAGGGGGGTCAAGGATGGTGGTGGTAGTGGTTGATGATGTAGGCAAGGTGGTGTGGAAGCCGTGGGAATAGTAAACCAAGTGGCACCACTTTTTCATTTGGGTGTGCAAATGTGACTACATGGTCCGTGCCCAGCCTCAGGGTATATAAACCCTCACTATTTATGCTTCTTGTCCTTGGGTTTGCCCAATTATGATTTTATTTTAGTCATTATATAATTAAATTACATCTACTTACATAGAGTATAGTATGTAGACTGAGGGTCAGTTAGAACTGGTTAAAACCAGTTTTAATCGGTTTCAAATAAATACTTGATTCAACGCAACCATAACTGCTAGACTCACAGAATGAGGGCAACTGCAACCACAAAAAGACTGAACCGCAGTTCGGTTCAGTCCAGTTTTGACTTTTTTCTGGTTTGATGAACTGGACTTTCAAACACTAGGTGCATGGCAGTTGCTTGATGGATGGAGAGGTCCAAGCAGGGACATCAGATGGCTTGAAGGGATTGCCATCAAACTCGCTATCCTGGCCATGAGGGCGATAGGCATCCGCAATGCCGATGTTATCCGGAGTGACAATGAGGGTGTTATTGGCACCTTTTCAAAGGGCCGATGCTCCAACTTCATGACAAACCTCTCGACTCATTGCTCTGATGAAGTGTACAATGATGTGGGCATCTCAGCTACACTCATTTATGTAAATACCATTGATAACCTTGCAGATCCTATCTCCTGTGGTTTCCTCCCTCCATCATTGCAAATATTCCCTTTACCAATCCCCCTCCCCATCCCACTCCTTCCCTTCATCTCCCATGTTGCAATCTGATCACCTCACTACTTTTCTCAAAGGAGTAGATGTGCTGGCACAGGCTGCCACATTCTATGCCAATGCACCTTCTCCACACATCCATCAATTAGTGTTATTACTGGCCAATGGTCGTATTTGTATTCTGCACATGCACAAGGATGCTCACTTGACTCCCTCCTCTCATCACCCTATTGTTCTTGTGAATGAACGTGTACTTTGTTGGCCAACTCCCCACTCTGAGAAATTCCAAAGCTCTCTCGAGGCAGAGCTTCCATCCTCATCCATTCTCAAACTGTTTCAAGTTATGCTTTTTTCTCTTGACAAAAATACTCGCAGCAACTATGGCACAGGACTCCTCCATTTTACTCAATATTGTGATGCTCACTCCATTTCAGAACACAGTCGCATGCCAGCATCTGAAATCTTACTCTCCGCCTTCTCGGCCTCTGCAGCTGGTTCTGTATTAGAGAGCACACTCAACAACTGGTTGGTGGGGCTCCAGTATTGGCATGTCGTCAATGGTGCCACTTGGCATGGTTCTGACATGCTCCACCATTTTCATCGTGGATTCGCAAAGCTTGTCCCTCCAAGCTCCAAACAGGCAAAGCATCCTCCGGTGACCATCGAGGCACTGGTTGCTCTGAAGTCAAACCTTGACTTATCTAATGCATTCGATGCAGCTGTGTGGGCTGTGGCATCTGTGGCTTTCTGGTCATGTTGCTGGCAAGTCTCTCCCCTCTCTCTTCTACTCTCATACTCATATTATCCTCAGCTTGGGTGAACTTCTCATCCCCAGTCAGAACCTCTTTAACCCTGCCAAGCATGTCACCCGCAACATCATCCCCCTTCATACCTCTCAAATCCATAATGGCATGGAACACGCTACCTTTCATATTCCGTGGACAAAGACCACTGTTGAAACAGGTGCTGACATCTCTGTCATGGCTTGCGATCATGCTACATGTCCACTCTCCACTCTCCACCACCACCTTTCTGCCAATTCTCTTGTTCCCAACACTGCACCACTCTTTGCCAATGGGGGTTGGGCACCCATGATGAAACCTTGGTTCATCGATTGTTGCAATGCAGTGTGGGTCACTGCTGGCTTTCCACAGATCCCAGGGCATGCCTTCCACATAGGTGGTGCTACAGAACTTCTACTGCAGGGTACCAACCCCAATGTTGTTGCTACACAAGGACGCTGGCTGTCTCGAGCCTTCCTCAAATATTGGCATCAAATTGAATCTATTCTTCCTCTCTTCATTTCAAATGCAGCTAATTCTCATCATGCACATGGCTTAGAGGCCACCATGGACACAATGCACATTATCACCATCTCCCTACATTGTCTCATTAGTGCTACTAGACTTGCTGCTTACCTCATTTACTGTTACTCCCAATGCTCTGAATGTCTGTAGACTGCTCCATGAAATATTATATATGTCCTCGCACTCAGCTCTAGTTTGGGGTGCCTATTCTGAAGAGACTCATCTGTTGTGAGTGGTGCTCCTTCATGGTGTAGTCTTGTTTTTCCCCTTCAGACTTTCTATCCATTTGTGGGACTAACGGGGCACGCTCCAAAGATTCTGATCATGATCTTTGCTTTCCACTTTGATTCTGAAGCATCGCAATGCGCCTGTCATGTGACTAGCATCATGTGCTGCACAAGACAGTTTTTCCAGAATCTTCCCCCAAACCTTGAAAAATCTTAATTGTAATGTGTTATCAGATAATATTTTCCATTGAACTCAAACTCAGATATAATGAGTGTGACCATACAAAGCTGGTGACTCAATGATAGGCCATGCGAGCTTGGCCTAAAAAAGTTGTGTCCAGGCTTTGTAAGCACAACGTGACTTTGACATCTCTTCAACATGTTTCGATGCCTTGCATCATTAGCCTGAGAGGTCTGTGCATGATGAAGGTTAAAAAGGGCAGGAAACAGAAACATGTTCTCCCTTCTTCCCTCCTCATCCCTTCACTTTGACAGACACCATCTGTCCATTTTTTCACCCACCCTCTGGAAGGGAGTAGGGACTCCCAACACTCAAGAGAAGTGATAAATGAGATGGAAAGGGTATGGATTCAAGACGTGATAGATAATACAAACAATTGTGTGATAATCAAGACTAGGTACATGTGATATACAAGTGACCGTGATGGGGGTATCATGATCTTGAGGCTTGTAAGAGGAGATCTCTTACACTCTCTCAGTAACCAAAAAATAGTTAATCCCTCTGGGCTGAAAGTTCCCAAGAGGCGAGAGCCTCGGTGTCCAATAGTTCCGACCGAGGGAGCCATAGATCTGACTCAGCACCGTAGCCAAGCCATCTGACAAGGTATTGTTTTCCGTGTCCTTGAGGTCATTCATCAAGGATATGGTCAATGAAGTATTCGGTAGCTCCCTGCGCTGTGATGATGGGGCCTGGGCACTCAAGTTTGCAGGATGGGAAAAGTGTTGCATCATTTTCAAGGTGGGGTTGTAGCTGTGACACATGGAATAGTGGTGTCTGTTTGGACAAGGCTGGTAGCAGTAGTTTGTATGTCGAGCTGTCAGGGTACGCTTCCAGGATTTCGTAGGGACCATCGTATCTGGCCATGAATTTTGTGACATGGCCATCTCTGGCTTGCATATACTCTCTCCTCTGCTTAGCTGTTGTAAGCATTACGTGGTCTCCCACTTTGAAGGGGGGTTCGGGTAGTCGGCTTTTGTTTGCGTGGTGTGCTTGAGAGATCTTCGCCGTAAGCATGCTATCACGAGCACCTTGGACATTGTTTTCTATCGTTTCAATCAGCGCATGTGCACTGGCATCTTCTGCCATGTCACTCTCGTCAGTCAAGTTTCCGAGGAGAGGTGGGAGTAATCGTGGTGAGTGTCCTGTTTTTAGAATGAAAGGTGAGAACCCAGTGGAGGCGTTTATGGTGTTCATGATGTTGAAGTGAACTCTTGGGAGGGATTTCACCCACCCTCGCTGGTTCTGTTCGACATGGTATCGCAGACATTGGATCACTGTTTTGTTTGTTTGTTCTGATGAGCCATCTGTCTTGGGGTGGTAAGCCATCGACAGTTTGTGTTTGATTCCAGTCAATTTCATGAGTGCTTTCCAAAACTTGGAGATGAATAACTTATCTCGGTCGCTGATGATTTCAAGTGGACAACCATTTTCGCAGTACCACTTGTTGAAGAACAGGTTTGCAAATTCTTCTGCTGTCATCTTTGTTGAGCATGCTGCTAACTGGATGTCCGCACCCAGTCAGTCTGTCATGGTTACGATCTGATCAAAGCTGTCATCTGATGGGAGAGGGCCGATGAAATCAATAGCAACAGATTCAAAACGACGGTTAGGGATGGGGAGAGGGTGCAGTGGGCTGGGCGTTTGATGTGTCTGTGATTTGTTGTGCTGGCAGTCTGCACAGGCAGGAACATAGGCAGTGAGGAGATCTTGTCTCATGTTTGGCCAGTAATACTCATCTCGTAGTGATGCATACGTTTTCTCCCCACCAAAATGCCCGAGGTGGTCATGTGCAAGGCGGAACAGTTGCTCTCGTAAGTCCAGGTACTTTGGAATGATCAGCCACAAGCCCACAAATAATAACCCGTTCCAGAGTTTGATGTCTAGTTTCGAATCAATGATGCCACATTTCAAGTCATCGAGTATCCCTGTGCACCAAGTGTTGTGAGCGTAGCCCTTGCAGATCTTGTTGAATAATTTCAGGTCATTTTCAATTGTGAAAGTAGAGGTGATGGGTAAGGGATCAGGGGTCTCGTTGATGGGTAACTGGGATAGGGCGTCGGCTACAGTGTTGTCTTCGCCTTTGATGTACGTGATGGAATGTTCATATTGTGAGAGATATTCCATCCATCTTGCTTGTCAGAGCGAGAGATCCTTCTGTGAGTCAAAATTTTGTAGAGTTTTATGGTCTGTGTATATGTAGATATGTGTACCAAGGAGATCCGAGTGCCATTTTGCAAGGGCACGCATAATGCTTAACAGCTCTTGTTCATGGACTGGGTAGTGGAGTTCGGCGCCTCTCATCTGTCTGCTCTCGAATGCCACCGGCTGCGATGTCTCCCAAGTTTCTCTGAATGACAGTACCGCGCCAGTTCGTCATTTGCTGGCGTCGCAAGTGACATAAATCTTTTTGTCCCCTGGGTTGTGATGTTCAATCGATGTGAGGCAGTCTCGGTGATGATGCTCAACCCGGGAAAACCACCAGAACTGCCGATGAGGCAATCGATGATGTTTGCAATGAGTCAGAGGAGGGTTGCGAGACGTTCCGAAAGTTCGTGGTCAAACCTCTGAGAAGATTACTAGTTAACACTAGTCGTGAAGGTAGTTTTATGAGAGACGAAGGCGTTTGTTGTGGTCTGATCGAGTATCAATCGATATCAAGGGCGATCGACGAGATCGACGGCGAATGAGTTTTATTGTCGATGGTCGATATGTGAATTATGGGGACCTTTCGATAGGTCAATGGTATACGAAGGGTGCGGCAAACTGCTATGAAGTGTTGGAAGGGTTGCTAGAACTATGACGAGAGGGTCGAGGGAGGATCGAGGATGTGACAATTGCAGAGGTTTCTTGTTGATCGAGAAAACCCGCAGAGACTTAGATTGTTTTAGAAAGCTGATTGGATGCTTAGAACTGTATACAAGACAATATGTGAAGACGATTTCTTGTTCTTTTCAAGTAGATACTACAGAGTTTTATATGTTTTAAAGAAACTTCCTAAAATGGAATGAGAAACATGTGTAGAACATGAGGCAAAAGATATGAGTTAAGGCACTAGGCCATAAAGGAGACTGGAATCTGAACAAGAAAGATATATATATCATATGATGAAAGAGTAATAAAGGGAAAGAACTAAAAGAGACTGTCCTTTGTGCATAAACTGCGCTAAGTCTTGCAATAATGCGTCCAGCAGGTTCTGTGCGCGATAGGGACTTGGAATGAAGCTGACCTATGATCAGCAGGTTTGAACACGAGTTGGAATACGTCCTAGTGCATGGTCTTCCACCATTTAGATAACGAAGGCGGCGCCCGATGTCGCTCGTAGTTTCTTGATATCAATCAATGACGCTCGACGATGGTCGACTATGGTCGATCGCGGTTGTGGCTTGTTCGAAGTTGGTCGGGGATGTTCGGTGGTCATGTAGGGGAGTCTTAGGGACTTTCAGGGTAGTCCTGAGGTTGTGCGATGTGGTCTTTTGATACTATTGATGTCGCTGGTGATGTTTTGATGCGGTCGATATAATATTGCGATCGATAGAGTGTGTCGCGCTGCATCTGGGATGTCGTAGGAGTTAGCCGATGTGATTAGAATGATGCTAAAGTGTTGAATTGGTCCTTGAGCCGAGAAGACGACCTATCATCGGCCCAGCACGAGTCCTTTTATTGCTTTGAGAGCTCTCTGGTGATCTGAGGTCCAAACCGGGAAAGTTGCATTGCATTCTCTTTTGGTGAGTGGTGTGAGGATTGATGTATGTTCCACCAGGCCTGGAAGGAAGGCACTAATGTAATGAACAATGCCTAAGAACTAGCGTACATGTTTTGCTGAAGTTGGGGCTGGCCAGTCCATAATTCGCTCGACTTTTGAAGTGTCAGCTTCAATCCCTTGGGCAGAGATATGGTGGCCCAGAAAGTCGATCTCCATGCAAAAGAGTTGGGATTTCTTCAATGAGCAGAAGAGTTGTGATGACCGAAGTGCTTCCAAGATGCATGCTACATTGATTTTGTGTTTGGCAAGCGAGGATGACCAGATGATGATGTTGTCTAAGTAAACATGGCAAATCTTTCCTATGAGGTCCGTTAGCGCGAGGGTGACACGTCTCTGGTGTGTGGCTGGGGAATTCCTCAGACCCATCAGCATAACTACCCATTCCCAAAGGCCAAACGGTGTGAGTGTCACAGTATATTTTATGTGGTTGGGGTGTACTAGTGTCTGAAAGAAGGAGTTCATCATATCGATCTTCCCCCAGACTTTGCCTTTTGAGCAGTCTGTGAGGATGTCATCAATGCGTGGGAGGGGGTAGTGGTCGGGGATCATGACATTGTTTAGTTTTTGGTAGTCGTTCACCCATCTTGGAAGAACAGTGGGGTCAGATTTAGGTATTATGAATGATGGTGATGCATATGGTGAGGAAGATGGTCAGATTCGGCCTGCGGCAAAATGCTGGTCAATCAAGGTTTTCCACCCTGTTCTGCATTTCCTGGGGCATGAGTATGCACGGCCTACTGAGATTGGCAAGCCTGGCTTGATTTCGATGTGGTGATACACATCTTTTGGCAGGTCCGTGGCATGGGGTATGTCCCTAGGGAAACAGTCCTTAAAGATATTTTGTATTTCGCATCAAGTTTGAGAAGAATTTTCTGGGCTGCAAGTTGTTCTATGCATGTGCGAATTGAAGCCACAAGGTCAGGGGATGTGGTGGTGTGCTCATCAAAATTGAAATGGGAAGGGTTCTCTTTGAACAAGTTAATTAGTTCACAATGTACCAAGACACGGTGTTTGCATGTCTCTGCTTGGGCACGTTTGATGGCAGATTTTTCTGCCGTCCTTCGCTGGTGAGGGGACACTTTTGGAACAAGTGGTGTGGGCAGTTGAGGGTTGAGGAGATCATAGTTTATTTCTTTCGCAATTGCAGTCTGGAGGTGAGCATCCACAACGATCTTATTTCTCGCTAAGAAGTCAAGTCCTAAAATGATGTCGGTATACAGGTTTGGGCAAATGATCGTGTTGACTACGCATGCTTTCCATGAGGAATCTTGTGACTGCAGGTGTTATTTACAATATTCATCTAAAACTGAAGTAGCGTCTGAATTTTTACTCTTGTTTACAAAGGTGCCCGAGACTGAAAGTGGTTTGAAGAGCTTGCGATGAGGGAGGCACATGAGGTCGGCAAAATCAGACGAAATTAGCACTGGGGTAGAGCCATGGTCAATTAGAGCATGGATTGGAGTTGGAGTGCATGTGGCAGGGGCATCAATGCAGCATGGCCACCAGAGGTGACTAGGGAAGGAGAGATTAGGGTGCACGTACTCTTCAGCCTCTTTGTCATCTAGAGAGATGTCACTGTCCTCGCTAGCGCCGCCGAAAATGGCCGCTACCGTTGTACTAGCCTGTCTCTTTTCAAACGTGGCCTTGGCTTTGAGGGCATTCGTGAGGGTGCAGTTCTTGCAGGCTTTGGGGCTGGGTCGTTCATCGGGGCCAAGTGTGCAGTTTGGGGTGAGATGTCCAATGTAGAAAGGATGGCAATGGAAACACCCACAATGAGCCTTGAGAAGATCATATTCTGCCTGTGTGAGTTTAGGTGTTCCTGGGCCAGTATAGGAAGATGATGGGTGAGCTGTGGAGTTGGTGGTCAATGTGGTGTTGGAGCTTGCCATGGTGTTGGGGATTGAAGAGTTGCGGAGGGCGCTGCATGGTTTCGATGCTCCTTGGTTGCCTTCCATGGCAACCTTCAGCCACTCCACTCGTTTGTTCTCCAGCTCAACGTCAAGGAGGTGAATGTGTTCAACCCACGCATCAAGGTCCATGATTTTGTCTAGATCACCATGTGTGTTGGCAGCATCATATGAGAGTTTCAGGGCGGGCGAGAGTCGAGGGACAAAATGTGCACATAACTTGTCATCCTTGATGTGGTAACCTGATTTGGCAATGCCAAGTTCGGCATTAGCTTCACATACAGTCTCCATCCATGAGAGGAATGGCGTGAGGCCCTGCATTTGAATTTGTGTAGAAACCAGGTCGTCCTGCCAGTTGCGTGGGAGGAACTTCTTCTTGAATTCCAGAAGGAAGGCAGGATAAGTGAGCACAGTAAGTCGGGCAAGATTGGTGTTGACCCAAGATTGCACGTTCGAGCCTTCGAAGTTGTAAATGATGGACTGAACACAGTCCGCTTCAGGAATCGCTTTATGCTGAAAAAACTGGCAGCAGTTATTTTCCCAAACTTGAATGGCAGTGATGGTGACGCAACCTGCAGACAAGACTGGGGCATGGCTGGATGATTGTTGGCTGACAGTGGCAGGTGCGTAGGGGGTCTCGGGGGTCATGTTGGACTTTCTAGGGCAGGGCAAGAGTTCAAGCTCGGAGTCAGAGGACTCAGAGTTTGGTGTGCATGTGGTCGTGTACTGGGGGCCGGCTATATGTGCGGGAGGTGGTGAGGGCGTGAGCGAGGGCAGACCACTAGGTGGGCTGGGCGGGGATGTGATTTGGTATTGGGTGCGTGCACAGCTGCATGTGGTGAGTGGGTGGCAAGTGGATGGCTTGTGAGACAGTTTGTTGACACGGTGGTGGGTGATGGTGAGGGATAGGCAAGGTGTTCTCTTTTTCTTTGGTTTTGCAGGTTATATATGGTCACTCTAACTGTAGTGAGGTGTTGGGGGTGCAATGACGTAGGTCAAGGTAGGCTTTGGGTGGGTACAGGAGAAGCAAGGAATTTATTGATAACGTCAAAGATGGTGATAAGGTGGCGAGTTCCAAGCTTGATTAGTCTAGAGGGGTGGTATCTTGTAGGTGTGTCGTCCTGTGGCCACAGCTATCTCAAAAAAAAAGTGGAAGGGAGTAGGGACTCCCAACACTCAAGAGAAGGGATAAATGAGATGGAAAGGGTATGGATTCAAGAGGTGATAGATAATACAAACAATTGTGTGATAATCAAGACTAGGTACATGTGATATACAAGTGACTGTGATGGGGGTATCATGATCTTGAGGCTTGTAAGAGGAGATCTCTTACACCCTCCTCCCATTCTCTCTCTAGCATGCCTTGGTGTAGTCTTGTTTTTCCCCTTCAGACTTTCTATCCATTTGTGGGACTAATGGGGCATGCTCTGAAGATTCTGATCACGATCTTTGCTTTCCACTTTGATTCTGAAGCATCGTGATGCACCTGTCACATGACTAGCATCATGTGCTGCACCAGACAGTTTTTCCAGAATCTTCCCCCAAACCTTGAAAAAACTTATTTGTAACATGTTATCAGATAATATTTTACATTGAACTCAAACTCAGATATAACGAGTGCGACCATACAAAGCATGGCATGTGATACATGGAACACATGTTTGCATGTGTTGTACTTCTTTGCCACCTGGGCCAGATGCCTGGCTCTGCCTGAGAGGCGGAAGTACAATAGACTTGCACTGTGAGGGCCGCTGCTCTGCATGGCATATCTGAGTTCTCTAAAGGGAGGGAGGTTGAGTGTTCATGTGAGTACAATGTGACAATACTGCAACCAGTATTGATGGATATCAGGAGGACCCCCAAAAACCCCTACTGATGTATGGTTCGTGAAAAAAAGTCTTATCTGGATGATTTTCTTCAACATTGACCCCAATTTTATCTGGACAATCATAACATACATAGGTTTGGAGCTGATTTTATCCAGGTAATCAAACGTGACATAAGAAAAGTCGGTTTTTTCCCAGAAATATGTTTTTTTTGGCTTCTACAGCACTCTGGAGCTGTAATGTAGAGTGCGTACATGATTTTCAGACAATAAACAACCAGTACTAGTCATCTTCTTCATCTGCCCCCAACCCAATTGCCTTTCATCCCCTTTGAAGTTTGAGTGCGGCCACAATGTGTTGAGTTTTTGTGTGAAGTTCCGTGAAACATTTGTAGTCTGTAGAGGCAAGTTCAATGTGTTGATCCCTGGAAATCTGCTGTGGTGTTGAGTTCAATGTGCAGAGAAATGCACTAGAGGGGAGTAAAGTGAATATTTTGAGATGAAGATGCTGCAATGCATGGTGAACCGCATGGAACTGTTGGCTATGCATGGGCTCAAACACCTGCATTGGTATATATGAAACCAATGTGATATGAGTAGCACTTATGACCCAAGCATGTTTGCTGTTCTTGCCACTGGTTTTGGAATACATAGAAAGGACTGTAATGAGTGAGGATTAATTAAGTAATTGGACAACAAATTTCAAACATCATACCTTGTCCAACAATCACCACATTATTAAATAGAACCTGAAGCACTGCCAGCCTGTAGAGGCATTACTGTAGAAACATGGGTGTTCTCGAGCACTACGGGCAGATTGAATTTCTTCATGGCTTGTGTGCGTTGCGCAAGTAGCTACAAGATTGTAAATTAGAATAGCTGAATCACAAAATTGATCCTACTTAGTACTCACCTTCTTTGCCTGTGTACCTGCTGCCTCTGCTGCATTCAGTGCATTCTCTGTCAGCTCTAGTGGTGATATCTCTCCTTCAGAATGTGTCGTAGGCTTCTGGCCTGGTTGCCAACATAAAGTGCAACCTGCTCCTGTGGAAATACCATGCTTGTAAGGGGACTAGGGGGACTAGGGGGGTGCCCTGTGTGTTTCTCCTATTTTTTTATGTTTGTTCTATATTTTTCCTCACTTTATTTCCTTCTATTCTTCATTTTCTATGATTTCTCCAGATTTTATTACTAATTTCCCTTTCTATCATGTTTGTGCATGTTGACAGTTTTATATTTAGAGGCAGAGCACCCCTTCCAACATCTACCCCTTGGTATGATGTCATTTGGCAGCCTTGATCTGCCTATCTCTGCCTTTTCTATTTTTAGGTTATTATTTGATTTTTGTTGTCTTCACATATACTGGGCATCGGCAAAGGGATCCTTAGAGTTTTCTCTTTGGATTTCCCTTTGCTAGGTGTATCCCCAATCCCTGTAGTATGTAGGATAATTTTAACTTTGGATTTCCCTTTGCTAGAGGCTGAGGTTGCCCTTATAGTAGAAAACTCTCTCCTAAGGCCCGAAATCGCGAATGCACTGCCCAAGATAGGCAGGTACAGAGTGGACAACACTTCCCAAAGCTCCACAGACTCCCTACACACCGTTCCAGACAGTCCTGCCTTTGCTGTGCTGCCATTTTTGCCAAACGCACCCCCTAGCGACATGGACGCATCAGAACGCCTCGATGTGCTTGAAAGCAATGTTTCCGGAATATGCGCACAAATCGATTCACTTAAATCTATGATTGAAAACTTTGTCAGGACCCTCCAGACTAACCCTACAACCAATATTCCCCCATTGTGACTCCAAGTGCACCCAACAACAATGTGCTGCCAAATGCGCCCACTAAAGAGCGTGCCCAGATCAAACCGTCTCCCCCTGCTGAATTTAATGGTGCACGTGCGCAGGGACATGCATTCCTTAATTCCTGTGAGTTATACATCAGTCTCCAGTTGCATCAATTTGTTGATGAGGCTGCAAAAATTTATTGGGCCTTCACATACATGAAATCTGAACGTGCCTATCTCTATGTGGACCGTATTCTGCATCAAACTAAAGAACTTGGTTCTCTACCTTTCTCTACTTGGGGTGGCTTTCAAGTCGAGTTTGTACACCACTTTTGTCCCCTCAATGAGCGCCACCGAGCAGTGATATGGCTCAAGTTGTCCTCTTACCACCAGGCACGTTGATCCATGGATGATTATATTGATGAGTTTAAGGATTTGGTGGACATGGCAGGATATGGGAGTGGGCTACCAGTGGTGGTGAAGTTCCGACTGGGCCTCAATTGAGAAATTCAGGACCAGATTGCACAGATGTTGGAAGGGTGCCCAGCGGACGATGATATCTATGCTTGGTATGAAGCTGCTTCACTCTGTGATGAGAACTGACTCACAAATGCAGTGTTTAATGCTGCATTCCATGCTCCAACTACCACTCATGCACCCTACACCTTCAATCAAACCATTCCCCGCCTTAACCCCATTCCTGTTCATCAGACTCCCACACCAGCCATCAATGTCCCAGTACCAATGGATGTTGATGCAGCCCACAGCCATGCATGTAGGTTGGATCTCTGCTACTGCTGTGGGGAAACTGGGCACAGGGCTGGAGCATGTCCCCATTGTCAGGATATCTGCATGCTCACCCACAAGGGGTGAGATGAACTCCTCCAAGACTTGTTGGCACTTGTAGATGTTGAGGAAGCGAAGGATCAGGTTGCAGAGGAGATCAAGTCAGAAGTTGTAGAGGAGCAGGATTTTTCTATTTGCAGTGAGTGAATCGTATGCCCTCACTGCCTGTCCATAACCACTTTGAAGTCTTGTCAGTTGAATCCCTGGAGAATGAATCCATTTCTGTGACTGTTCCCCTCTCTGACCCTTCGAAGTTGGCTGAAGACGTACCTGTTCTTCTCATCTCTTCCTCTGCTCCACACCCCAAAATTAAATCATGGGAGCGTAAACTACCACGCAAATATATTGTGGTGTCCACTCCCTCTACACATTCCTTGAACCTAGCAATTGAACTGCAGACGACCAACACTGGACAGATACTCGGTGTCTTCACGCTCCTGGACTCTGGTGCGACCGGTCTCTTCATCGATGCCCATCTCACTCAACAACATCACCTAAATACTCGCTCACTCTCGCGTCCGATACCTGTGTATAATGTGGATGGGTCCACAAACAAAGCTGGTGCCTTCCAAGAGGTTGTAGACCTGGTCCTCCATTACAAAGATCATAGTGAGCGTGCCCTTTTGCTGTCACTCAATTAGGAAAGCAAAAAGTGATTTGGGCTATCCGTGGCTTTGAGACCATAACCCAGAGGTCAACTGGCATACCGTGGAGGTTGCCATGAGCCAATGTCCATCCCGCTGTCATACTTGTTTCACAGAAGCCAGGCAAGAACATCGTGGACAGAAGGCTGCGATACAATGTACTCAGAAGTGTCGTGCCAGACCCCTGCCTATACCTGAAGTGGAGTTGGAAGGGGTTCCTGATCTGATGCCGGACTCGGATGATGATGAGGAGGAGCCAGAGGAAGTGGAGGAAGGTGATCGGATCTTCTACACTGTGATTTGTCCATTGCATGAGGTGTGTGCTACATTGAACATATCCCAACACCTCGCTGAGGCCTTCCACAAAAACAATGCTGCTAAATCCTCTACTAATTCCTTGCTCCCTCATCTCCATGAGTTTGGAGACATGTTCTCCAAGGGATCGTTCGACTCTCTCTCTGCGCGCAAGCCATGGGATCATGCAATCGAACTCACCCCCAGTGCAACCCCTTCATCCTGCAAGGTCTATCCTCTCTCTCCTGAAGAACAGTGACAGCTTGACCAGTTCATTGATGAGCACCTGGCCTCTGGATGTATTTGACCACCAAAGTCACCCATGGCCTCTCCCTTTTTCTTTGTCAAGAAGAAGGATGGCTCACTTCGACCACAGAAGGCTCAACAACATCACGGTCAAAAATCACTACATTACCTCTCATCTCCAAACTTGTGAACCAGCTCCATGGAGCCCGATACTTCACCAAGCTCAACATCCATTGAGGCTACAATAATGTGAGGATAAAGGAGGGAGATGAATGGAAGGCAGCCTTTTGTACCAACCATGGTCTTTTTGAACCGCTTGTCATGTTCTTTGGCCTTACTAATAGTCCTGCCACCTTTCAGACCATGATGAACAACATCTTCCATGACCTCATCCTCAAAGGCATTGTTTGCATCTATCTCAATGACATCCTCATCTTCACTTGCACAGTTGAAGAGCACCGTCGCATCATGCGCCTTGCCCTAGAACAGCTTCGATGGTACAAACTCTATCTTTCTCAGGACAAGTGCAAGTTTGAGAAGACCAAGATCAAGTACCTCAGCCTGATTATGTCAGAGGGTCAGGTGGAGATGGATCCTATCAAGGTGAATGGGGTCACGGCTTGGCCAACGCCCACGAACAAGAAAGAGGTGCAGTCTTTCCTGGGCTTCATCAATTTCTATCGGTGTTTTATCAAGGATTTCTCACATCATGCACGACCACTGTTTGACTTGACAGGAAAGGAGGCATGGAGGTGGGATAATGCACAACAAGAGGCCTTTGAAAAGCTTAAGGAGATGGTCACTTCCGCTCCCATTCTTACCTTTGCTGATGATTCACATCCTTTTCGTGTAGAAGCTGACAGTTCTGACTTTGCAATGGGCGCCGTGTTGTCTCAGCAGTCTCTGGAGGACCAGAAGTGGCATCCTGTTGCATTCTACTCCAAAAGCCTTAGTGCTGTAGAGCAAAATTATGAGATCCATGACAAGGAGATGTTGGCGATAATGCATGCACTTGAGGAGTGGCGACACTTCCTCGAGGGTGCCCAACACAAGGTGGAAATTTGGATAGATCACAAGAATCTTGAGTACTTTATGACGGCCAAGAAATTGAACTATTGTCAAGCTCGTTGGTCCCTGTATCTATCCAGATTTGACTTCTCCTTGCACCACCATCTGGGTTGCAGCATGGGGAAGACTGATGCCCTCTCCCGACATGCAGACCATGGGGATGGCAGTGATGACAACCAAAACATTGTGTTGTTGCAGCCAGACCTGTTCACCATTCAGGCACTGGAAGGCATTGCACCCCAGGATGAGGAGCGGGACATCCTATGTGACATTCATCGTGCAAACTGTAGCAGTTTACATGAGGATGTTGTTGCCCAAGCTGTTAAAGAACTGAGGAAGGGATCCACCCTTTCCTTGCGTGCAGCAGAGTGGGCTGAAAAAGAGGACTTGTTGTATTTCAGGGATCACATCTACGTCCCCAATGACCCAGACCTTCACCAGCGCATCATATCCCAACACCATGACTCACAGATTGCTGGTCATCCTGGATGCTGGAAGACCTTGGAGCTCACCTCACGGAATTATTGGTGGCCACAAATGTCATGGCTCATTGGTCAGTATTGTCACACTTGTGACCTTTGCTTATGCACCAAGATTCCTCATCGCAAACCCATTGGCAAGCTACACCCTCTTCCTGTTCCAGAAAGTTGTTGGGATGTTGTCAGCATTGACTTTGTGGTGGAGTTGCCTGAGTCGAATGGGTTTGATGTGGTGATGTGCACAGTTGATTCAGTGGGAAAATGCGCTCACTTCATTCCCACTCACAACACTGTCAGTGCCCTGGGTGCCACCCAACTCTATCTCCACCATGTGTGGAAATTACATGGACTTCCTGGTGCTTTCCTCTCTGATCATGGCCCACAGTTCATAGCAGAGTTCACTTGCAAGCTGTACCGACTTCTGGGAATCAAACTCCTTGCTTCAACTGCTTATCACCCACAAACCGATGGCCAGACTGAGTGAGTCAACCAGGAACTGGAGCAGTACATCCGCATCTTTGTCAATGAACGCCAGGACAATTGGGATGATCTTCTCCCCTTGGCCGAGTTTGGATCCAACAACCATGTCCATGCTTCCACGCAACAGACCCCTTTCCTCTTAGACACTGGATGACATCCACACATGGGATTTGAACCTCGCCAAACTCCTTCACACATTGAGACGGTGAATGAGTTCACAGAATGCATGCGGGATAGCTTGGAGGAGGCAAAGGCAGCCTTAGCGAAGGCAAAGGACGACATGGCACACTTTTACAACCAACACCATTCTCCGACCCCTCAGTACAAGGTTGGTGATCGAGTTTATCTTGACTCCAGTGACATCTCCACTACATGTCCATCCAAGAAACTTGCTCATTGCTTCCTGGGACCTTTCCACATCATCAAGTGTGTTGGAATGCATGCCTATCATCTACGCCTCCCAGCCTCCATGTCCAGACTCCACCCAGTCTTCCATGTCATCAAACTCCTTCCAGCTCCCCCAGATCCATTCCCGGGATGCCATTCACACCCACCACCACCACCTACAGTGATCGAGGGAGAGCCCCAATACGAAGTCGAGTCAATCTTGGACAGCTGGTTGCGTTGAGGAAAACTCCAGTATTTGGTGCATTGGAAGGGTTATGGGTATGAGGAGAACTCATGGGTCAAAGAGTCTGATGTGAATGCCCCTCGGTTAGTCAAGGAATTCCACCGATGGCATACTGCTGCACTGCATCGCATTCAAGTCACAGACTTTGGTTGTATGCAATTTCAAATGCATCTTAGAGAGGGGGTGATTTAAGGGGACTAGGGGGACTAGGGGGGTGCCCTGTGTGTTTCTCCTATTTTTTACATTTGTTCTATATTTTTCCTCACTTTATTTCCTTCTATTCTTCATTTTCTATGATTTCTCCAGATTTTATTACTAATTTCCCTTTCTATCATGTTTGTGCATGTTGACAGTTTTATATTTAGAGGCAGAGCACCCCTTCCGACATCTACCCCTTGGTATGATGTCATTCAGCAGCCTTGATCTGCCTATCTCCGCCTTTTCTATTTTTAGGTTATTATTTGATTTTTGTTGTCTTCACATATACTGGGCATCGGCAAAGGGATCCTTAGAGTTTTCTCTTTGGATTTCCCTTTGCTAGGTGCATCCCCAATCCCTGTAGTATGTAGTATAATTTTAACTTTGGATTTCCCTTTGCTAGAGGCTGAGGTTGCCCTTATAATGCTCTCAATGTTCCTTGAGGATGGTGCTAAGTTGCTGTGCGAGCTCCTTATGCTGCATCATGTCTGATTTAGATGAGCTCCCCACAGGGTCCAATTTGCATGAGTTCATTGTGTGTTTCTGTACCCCAGTCTTCGCCTGAATTCTTTGATGATTGAATCGAAGGTCTACAAGTGACTTGAAGTTGAGCATGTCCAGAGTGGCTGATTCGAAGGGATTTGTTGATTTGTCTGGAGCTATGATGGGTTGGAGTGATGCAGCAAGACACTGCTTCAAGGTGTTAGCAATAGAGGCTGCATCTCCCTTTAGTGCAGCTGTTGCATTGTCATCAGGCTCAGGAAGCTTGTGACTATGATGACATCGAAGGTAAGCATGACTGCCATGATCAACAACGTACATGGCACTTACATTGCAATCAAGCTGGCTGCTGTTGATAGTCAGAGAAATGCGAATGCTAAATTATTTACCCTCTCCTCTTCTGCAAAAGATCCCAATGCAACCCCTTCCAGTTCATCAAGTGCTTTCTGAATCTTCGCACCATCACTTTCTTCAGGTGGCACCCCACAATCATCGTCGACACCATCTTCATAATCTGAATTCACCTCCTCTTCACCACTGCAAGCATCAACATTGACATCTACAAACCAAGACCATATGGATGGTAGTCAGAAGACGTTGTCAGTTAAAGATGCAGGTAGTACTTTGAGCAGGGACTACAAATTCTCTGCCTGCTCATATGCATCTCTGGCTGCGTTGTTGATCTGCTCATCTAATGGGAAGGTTGATAGGGCCTTAAGGTTGATCTCACGTGAATAATTGAACCCTTCAACAGATGAGCCCATACCATAACCAATTGACTGCTCTTTGAAATCAACAGTCACTGCAACAAAATGGTTCTGATCTTGTAGGTGCACCGGTAATAGCAACTTCTTTCTTGGTAATTTTGCTTCAAGTCAAACAAGATAACATGAAATGTTAGACTCCTTGTATCCTTTCTCTGTGAGTGTGACAACCTTGAACTGTTGAGCCTGAGTCTTGTCAAGTGTGACACGGTGTGCAATATTCTGCATTATCATGTCCACCACTGTGCCGTTCACCATTGCATCACATAAAAGGCAAGCTAACTTGATTGTTGTATCACCTCCTCCTAGTGCTCTAATAGCTGTGCTCCACCCCAACATCTTGAGAAGTTCTCGACATTCATCAATTGCTCTTCTTCTGGCTGATTGATCAGTATGCTTGGTTAACCACTGGTCTATGCTCCTCCAAAGCTTCTGTCTGTTAATTGCCTGTCCCATTCTCTCCCAGTATGTGACTACCCACAAAGAGAATGCAGCTCCTTTGTAGTGCGGATCAATGAATGAGATGGCTCCATCTAAGATTGCTTGTCTGACATGCTCTTTCACCTCCTTCACAAAACAATGGCTTGGTATGTCTCATCAGAAGTGACTGTACATCCTTGGTTGGCAAGTCTAAAGAGAAGCACATCCTGGCTGACACATGGACTAATGTAGAGGAAGTTGTGGGGAGGGTGCAGTTTAGAAGCTCAGTAATGCTAAGTTTGATATAAGGTAGTAGTGTGTGTTTTTGCTCATCTGGTATTTCAAAATTTTCAACCAAGACCTTGCAATACTTTTGCAGGTTTGCTGGAGGGAATTCTGGGAAGCGCTTTCCACACCGAATCCATTGAGTTATGTTGAGTAAAGCAGTAGTATCCCCAGATAGGTCAAAGATAGCCATTTTTGAATACCAGGCAAGACACATTGGAAGACATCTGTGTGTGATTGACAGCCTTCATTTTACTCATATACTTACTACCACTGAATGACAAAAAACTGTCTATTCTGTGATATATTTCATGATGTTGAATTGTGCAACCCTGAGGCCTGAAGCCAGATGTGTAAAAAACTTATCCAGATTTGGAACATAGCTGCTCATCACTTGCCAATTTTATCTGGACTTTCAACACCTACATCACATCAAATATAGGCCCAATTCTATCTGGATTGGACCATACCTAACCTCCAAAACACCAAATTTTATCCAGATCCAGTGGAGACATATAGGAGGGCTTTTGGGGGTCCTATGTCAGGTCACAGGAGTTGTAGACTAGGGTCAATGGTCCCTGGACATGGAGCTGGTTAGTTAGTCCAGCCCCAGGCCACAAAAAAAAAAAAAAAATTGGAGCCCCCAAACTTTGGGCAAATTTTGATATCTGGAGCTTGTTTTATAGGGTTCTGTGAACAACTCCCATGGGAGTTTGTCACATATGTTAGTAACTTATGGGGTCTGCACTAGTTATTCACACCTGTTATTAACTGTTAATAACTAGTTTTCATGTAAATAACTATAGACATGCACAAAAAAAGAGTTGTCTCACTACCAATCAGCAAAAAATCAACATCCTCAGTGTTATCTATGGCAGATGGAGCTGGAGAAACTATCACATCAGTTTCTGTAACTGTCAGACTGTCTGACAAGAGATCAAGGAGCCAAGGTGGCTTTATATCGATGTCACAGTCAACCTCAAAAGCCACCTGTTCAGCTGTAGAGAGCGAGTGCAACTCAGAAAAAAGCTCAGGTTCATCCATCTCCCTGCAATCAGAGTCCTCACTTGCCTCACCATTCTCTGACACAATACCTGGTTCTGCCCCTTCCATGTCATTTTGATCAGCTTCTAAGACACCCTGGTTGATATTGCAAAATTTGACAACTGGCCAATACACACTTTGTTTTGGCTGCTCCTTTGTATCCTAAATAGTAAAGGTATGTATTTATAAGCTATATGCACAATGAGATAAACAAAGACTATACAACTCTTTGTCTGTACCACTGTCCTATCTGGACCATATCAATGATATTTTGCACATCCTTTCTACCACGGAGAGGTGAGTTCAGCCATGTGAACTTAGATCCAGTGCATTCATCAAATATTGAGTTAACCAAAATCAAGAAGAGCCTGATGGCCAGAAACTAGAAGTCAAGTCAGTTGGTAGGAAATTTACAAATGTTGAATGTGTACTGCTAGAACTCGAGCATCAGAAAGTTTCTTAAGTTTCTGCCACCATGGCATTGGATCATTGCAAGGGGATGATTGCTTGAATGGATATTCCCTGCACCAGTATGCATCAATTTGATGTTGCAGATCCTTTGCAATCAAGCCCATACACATCTCCTTGAAAAGTGCAGGAACTGGCTCATTGGGGTGCTTCTGGATGCGCTCCATAATTGACTTCATCATATCCTTGAGAAAAGCCTTGACTCGAGTATAGGCATTGAAGTATGGCATTGGCCTGGCCATGCTGGCGGTCCCACTGCCTGTATTCATTGGAATGCTGAAAGTCAATTTCAGATATTCAGACTTGGGATATCCTGCCAGCCACAGATGTAAAATTATATGGAACTACTTGTTGAGCTTCCAACTTATGAGGATCAAGACAGAACATGACAAAGTAGAATTCATTCTTGAAAAATTCATTGTAGCGGGTATTGAATATCTGGGTTATCTTGTTGGACAAACTAACAGGTATCCCCATCAATTCAGGCTTTGAAAACAGGTCTGCGAGATATGCTGCAATTGCAAGCCAAAAAATAAAGATGTCTGATCCATTAGCATTTGCAGCTTCAAAACACCAGAGTGAACGTGCAAATGGATTGCAAATAAAAAGATACTGGAGCATGGCATGCTTGAACTCTGTGTATTTGCCAGTCAATCGGTTCATGAATAAGTTTTGAACATTTTGGTTCTATAACAACATTAGAATATAATCATAAAAAAAGCACATCGAAAGAAACCTTGAATTTAATTGTCTTTGTTTCTGCAAGTGTTTGTATATTGGCAAGACAGGGTTGTAGTGCAGCAGTGGCAGTCCAGTGAGTACCAAATCATGTACCTCCAACTTTTTGAAGTTTCTTGATTTCTTCCTCTGGGTTGGCAATTTTATTCAAGCTTGCAAGATGAGCAGTACCAAACAAAGATTTGCTGAAGTACTTGATGATATTCTTCATCAGTGTAAGAAACTTGGCTGGTTGTCAGACACATCAGCAAAAACACATCAGCTTTTTACAGGACTTTTCCCCGCTTTTTTATAGAACCTCTTTTTTCCACTTTTCTCAAGTGCTTGTTCCTGGGTTATTCTAGCTTTTGGTGCTTTCATACTTTCTACTTTTATACTTTTCAACTTTTTGTTTTTGATCATGATTACATATGTTTGGCACCCATTTTGGTGTGACATGGTTGTGCTTGTCAACGCCAACTTGAATGCCAACATCAACATCGGCAAGTATATTCTATGCATCATGTCCCATAATAGTGATACTAGTCATGGTGAATAATATTAAATTCTGAATGATGTTATTGTTGGAATACAAACAGTGGTGTAAGCTCAGGTTAGGGTTAACCATGGGCAAATCTTACACAGCCACTGGTTACAAATGTCTTGCACATTGTTGAAACTTTTCTATTCTATTTGACTGATTTACTCCACTATGTATTTCAAAGATTGTATCCTACCTACCATATATTAGCTAAAGGCTATGCTTGTAGTTACATAGAGTACATAAAAAGCAACCTACTTCATAGTAGCACCTCAGTCTGTTCTATGCTGACTGAGGTGAGCATAACTTCCTTACTGATTATTTATATCTTACTAACTTATCGTAGTATATCTGATTTCATTAGGTACTATCGAGTATCAATAAAGTCTGTTCTATGCTGGCTGAGTATATCTGATTCCATTAGTTATGTTATACTTATTGACATTTTCATCATCGGCGATCATATACATAGTGGGAATATCAGTACTGATCTCTCATGATAATGGTCTGATTACATTGATTGTCTTTTACTCTCTGAGCCACTCAACAAATGATATTAGCTGGAACCATTCACTCCATTCCTGTCATAACAACAGCACATGACTTGAGCTTCTCTCAGGTTCCCATGATGAATGTCATACTCTCCGACTTAAATTATGTTTACTGTGGAGCTTGATATGAAGATTGATCTGTGGATGTTAGTCCTATCGGTACATGGGGACTGTAGGAGAGAACAACTTCACATCCAGGCTGGTGACTGGCTGGAAACAGAAGAGAGTGTGTAATTACCATTCTCATTTTTTATAGCATCCAAAGCTAATTGTACCATGGTCTTGACAATAGATCACCTGCAGTAGAACATAATGTTTCCCTACCTGCAAACTAAGATGCGGAACTCATCTCATGTCCAAGCACATCTCATTGAGTCTGAGAGTGATCAGATCAACAGGAAGAGGCTTTTATGGGTAGAGGTTAAAAGATTCATTCCTGTACCACCAAGTTCATCTCCCAAGATAATACTTGTACAACTTTGAATTTATTATCATACCTGCAATAAATTAAAATACTGTTTCATGAGCATGGTAGTCAGTAGTCTATATACTTGTTTACATAGAATACTTTGAATGCATCGAGTGAATGTGAAAAATCAAAACCCTCTTGTGGTAGGAAATCACCACCAGTAACTCCAATCAGATGGGCCCCTCACAACATACAATCAAGATGGACAACAGCTAAACATGGCTCATGGCAATAAAAATCAGGTTGAACCATCCATAAACCTGTTTCATCACAAGGCTCATCCCCAACCCTTGAAAACTATTGAATGAGTGCACACGAATAATTAAACCCCTCAAAATTGAAGGAGAAAAACAAAAAAACATGTGCAACTTCGAGCCCACAAAAGCTGGGATCATCTGATTCATTTGTGATGAATACACAGTCTTGTCTTGCAGGTCCTCTGTACCATGACTTGACAGAGCAGATCCACTCACAATGCATCCCACCAACACCACAGAGGTCACTTGGGGCATAAAATGTTGCATGAGCTGACGAATGCATGTAGACAGGACCCTAGAACTTCAGACATGCATCCAGAGCCACATGAGCCCCATCAATCTTGGCATTAGGATTGAGTCAATCATAAAGGAATCTTTGGATGAGCTCTGGTAGTTGTGGCTGATGGATGTGGTGTGCAAGTTCAAACACATCATGTGGAACACCTCATCCATCAACAGCATCTTCATCAGGGTCCTCATCTTCCAGACCAGGCACCGGAGCAGGCAGTACAAGAAATGGTACATTTGAAGGACCTTCCATCATATGATGGCTAGTGAAATTGGCCCAGGCAGCAGCAAGTTTATCTATACACTGATTTGTCAGCAACATCTGGCCAAGTGACTTGAGCGCCTGTATGGGTGCTTTACAGCTCGAATATGCTTAGTGTTGAAATTAATCCCTGATGCATGCTGTATACATGAGGCAATACATGCAGCATACACATGTATACATGAGGCAATACATGCAGCATACGCATGTTACTGCGCTTACTGCGCATACATGCGGTAAACACATTCCCGAGTCATGTGACATCCTTAATATTATGTATATAAGGAGAACCTGTACCGTAGTAGGAATACAGTGTTCTTACCTCTGCTAACCCTAGCTGTAAGTCTAACTAAACCCCAGGTAGGTTGTAAGGAACGTGTTGTCTCTTCCCCTGTGCAGCGTATATAGTCTGCTCCAACAGGTTATGGGCCCTGCTGGGCACGTCGCGAACGCGCTTTAATTAGCTGCGAACGACGTTGACTTCATCGTCTCCAAATTATAACCTTGCGCTCTTCGTGAGCTGCATTGCGCTCCCTGCGAGCTGCATATAAAACCTAGGTTGACTAGGGTTAACCACTCTGAAGGAGTGTTTTCTCCTGAGAACGTTAAACGTGTTTTATTGAGTAAAAAGACTGATTGAGCGCTTTTAACAGCTGCCACCACAGAATCATGTCTTCAACTCTTGAAAAACTCGTTCAAACTTTCGATGGATCAAATTACATTCTATGGGCCGACTCTATGAAGGCGTGGCTCAGGTCTCAGGGCCTCTGGCAAATAACTAGCGGGGCGGAGCAAAAACCACCCCCGGCGCCTCCTTTGACGGCGACGAACGCTACCTTGGTAGCGGACGCTAATGCCAAGCTCCAGACCTGGAGCAACAAAAATGACCAGGCTATTGGTAGCCTAGTGCTCCGCCTGGCCCCCTCCATTCGGCAGCGTGCCAACACAAAGGACACTGCTGAGGAGGTGTGGGACCTCATCCGCACTGATTATGGTGTGGACGGCCCCTCCCAAGTCTTTTCGGACTTTAGGTCCGCAATAGCAATCAAAATCCCGGCTGCGAACCCTGCACCGGAGATTGCAAGAATGGCTGACAAATTTGAGCGCCTCACGGCTGCTAACGTCGCCATCCCCGAGCTAGTACAGGCGATGATTCTACTTGCTGCGATGCCGCGCGAGTACGACTCATTGTCTGCAACGGTCCTTAACACGACCGCCACTAGCGCCTTGACATTTAAACATGTCAAGGACTCCATTGTTGCTGAAGCCTCAAGGCGCACAGCAGTTGGAAAGCCCGCTGGCCAGCCTCAGGCCAACAAACTTTCCGCTGTTAAGCGCAAGGGGGGAAACCCCAAATGGCAGCCCAAAGAAGGGCAAAACAGCAACGGAGACTCGTCCCGAAAACGAGGACGACGTGGGGACAGAAAGACTAAGGAGGAGAAGCCAAAAGAGAAACATACCCACCTCGCCTCCAACGCCTTTACCACCATAAATGGTAATGGCACCATCATACCGCCGATGCCGCTCATACAGCGCATCGAGCGATGCGAACACACTCCCACAAGGGATCCTCGCCGCCGACCGCCTGCACAGGCATACACGGGCGCGGCCTCCTCTTCTCGCTCGGTTTACACCGAATACCAGCAAGCTCGAGACACCCTCGAGCGCATGCAACTTCCGCGCAGCGCGAAAAACCTGCGACCGCTGGAAGAGCACCTTACGGTGCGAGAAGGTAAGAGAAGGAGGATAGAGCCAGAAACCGAGGCTACGATCGAGGAGGTAGAAGACGATACCGTCTCCCTCGGATCCGAACCTCCGGTAACTGACGAGGAAGTGTGGAAAGCCGTCGACGAAATGCTCGTCGATGAACCCCTTGACACAGGGGCGTATGATGACAGGTCAGTCCTTTTCCCTGCCACAAGCACTAAGATTAAAATTCCTATGAATACAGCGAACTTTTCATGTGAAATTTTACCGCTATTAAATGTATCATGGAATTATGTAGATCTTAATATATGTGCTATGTGTGCAAAGGGAGATTGTAAGAAAGGTGCCGACTGGATCATGGATTCAGGCGCATCAAAACACTTCACTGGTGAAATGAAAGATTTCGCTTCTTACGAGCCTTTACCGAGAAAGGACTCTACCTTGGTCCAAACGGCCACTGGTACTACTCATATAGTAGGAAAAGGAGCAGTCTTCATTAGACACCAGGTAGTATGTAATGGGAAGTCAGAGACGCGTGAAACGCGACTATACCCCGTCTACTACATACCCGACATTAATACTCGATTGATGTCAATGGGGGTCTTTTTACAAGACGGAAGTGATGTGCGTGGTTCCTCCGCATACATTTCATTCATCGAGCATGGAAACCCAATCATGCATTGTGTCCCTCTAAGGAGGAATGACACGATCTATTGGGCTCGGACTCATATATTGAGCACCAAAAAGGTTAATGTCGCGACCATTTATGTCGCTGACTACTTGACTTGGCATAGGCGACTTGGACACCCATCCAAAGAGGTGCTAGGGAAAATGCCTAAAAGCACCATAAAATTCCCAAGGAATTTAATTATTCCTAAAGACAAAATTATATGTCCAGGGTGTGCAGAAGGGAAAATGACCTCAAAATCTTTTCCCAAGTCAGACTCACGAGCTGACAAATCCTTTGAATTAATACATTCCAACCTAAAGGAACTCCCGGTACTATCGTACCACAAACATAAATACTTCATTGTATTTCTGGACGACAAAACGTCACATATTTGGGTCCAATGCCTTAGAAAGAAATCTGACGCTGCTGCAGCGATTAGACAATTTCAAGCAATGGCTAAGACCCAATATGGCGCTACAATCAAGCGCTGGCGTGTCGATCCAGGGGGGGAGTTCAAGGATCGTGAGCTACAAAAACAGCTCAAGGATTTAGGCATCAAAATAGAGATGTCTGCACCCCACGTTCATCAACAGAACGGGCGCGCAGAGCGTGCCATAAGGACAATAATGGAAAAGTCGCAAACCCTGCGATTCACCGCTTGTCTACCACAATCATGGTGGGAATTTTGCATAGAACATGCAACACATTTATACAACCGAACCCCAATAAGGCGCCTGAAATGGCTGACACCTTTTGAGGACCTGACAAAGGTCCGCCCAGATCTAAACAATCTGAAGGTCTTCGGTTGCGGTGCTTATGTCTATCTACCAAAGGAAAAACGTCCAACAACATTGTCTCCTCGATCGGAGCTAATGACGTACCTTGGAGTAGAAGATGGCATTAAAGCATATCGTTTCATGCGACGAAACGGCGCAATATTCATTGGTGCTACGGCACTATTTGATGAAACGATGTTCCCATGCTGTCCCGGAGCTAAAACTCCTGCCAAGACAGACCTTGGTGATTTTCCACCAGAACCAGAAGATGACGACCACTCATCTGGAACGGATGGCGATGACCCTATACCGCCACAAAATCCGCCCCTTCCTCCATCATCAGAAGATGATGATGATTTACCAAGCGAGCAAAAGGCGCATGACGATGCGACTAACGCTCCTCCTCCGCCGCCTCCAGTTAGCACTGAGGACTTTCGTCCAAGACGTGAAGATCAACAGGAATGGCAGCAATTGCCCCGTCGATCAGGCAGGCAGAGGAAAATCCCAAACCGTCCCGGCAATACCTATGGAGAACAGCGACTCCCCTCTGACATAGAGAGAGACATTGCGCGTGATCGATATTGGAAGAAGTCTGTGGGTCAAGATTCGGATCATAACCGAACACGACCACGACCTCAACAGCAAGAACCGGTTGCTGGACCGAGTTCGGCACCCCACGAGAGTGTGCCCGATTCCAATAATCAAGAACATGATCACCCAATGGAGGAACCGGACGAAGCAGGTTATATTAAAAAGATAACCAAGGAAGGTGGAGATGAGCTTATCCGCTGGCTGTTGTCAAAAGCAGTCACACCATCAAGCGGAAAAAGCCTAGTTCCAAACCAATTTCGCGATATTGCGCGCCTACCCCGGCAGCAGCAACTTGAGTGGAAACAGGCTTGTCGTGAAGAGTTAGAGGCTCTTCGCAAGCGACAAGTCTATGACATCGTCGATCTTCCACATGATCGAAAAACGATCAAAAATAGATGGGTTTTCTCCGTGAAATCGGACGGAAGAAAACGAGCCAGACTCGTGGCCAAAGGCTTTTCACAAGTCGAAGGCGTTGACTTTGATGAGATTTTCTCACCAGTAGTCCGCTACGAGACCGTACGCCTCATGTTTGCCCTTGCGTCTCTAGAAGGCATGTATATGACCGGTCTAGATGTAAAAACTGCATTTTTATACGGCAAACTTGATGAGGAGATCTATATGGATCAACCCGAGGGTTTCAAACTCGAGGGTAAAGAGCGCAAAGTAATGCGCTTACGCCGAGCATTGTATGGCCTTAAACAGGCTTCACTAGCATGGTGGAGAGAGCTAGAGGCATTTATGCGCACCATTGGGTTCGTGCGCGCCAGCTCCGATGCCGGCATCTTCATACACAAGGATCCTAAGACAGGCAGCATCGTTATTGCGCTAGTCTATGTTGATGATGGCTTGTTCATGGGCAAGAACAAGAAACTTGTGGATGAAAAGAAGAATGCTTGTCTAAAGCATTGGGAGTGCCGTAGTACTGAAAAAGTCACGGAATTCTTAGGCATGCGCGTCACCCAGACCGCTGCAAAAGTCAAACTCGATCAAACAGAATATCTCGCCAAAGTGCTTGAGAGGTTCGAGATGACAAATGCCAAGATTGCCCCCACTCCGCTCCCGACTGGCTACAAACCGTCGGAGAACACAGCGACGCCAAACGCGGCGCTTAGATCAAAATATCAGCCTGTGATCGGATCTTTATTGTATCTGATGCTCGGAACGCGACCTGATATCGCTTATGCGGTAATCAAGATGTCGCAATTCTCGGCTAATCCTAGCCAAGAACATCTAGACAAAGCAATGTACATAATGCGCTATCTGGTGGGAACCCAGAAGTACAGTATGGTCTATGATGGAGAGAAATCCGAGGGGCTACAGGCCTTCACAGATTCTGATTGGGCAGCTGACACAGTCAAGCGCCGATCTACAACGGGTTACTTTGCTACTCTGGCAAGTGGCATTGTGTGCTGGCAGTCCCATTTACAAAAAACTGTAGCACTGTCATCCACAGAAGCCGAATACATGGCTCTCTCCGACACTTGTCGGCAGATAGTGTGGATAGAGTCCTTATTCCAGGAACTTGGATATACACTGAAGTGCGTACCAATCTGCGCTGATAATCAAGGATCCATCTTTATTGGATCAAATCCAGTTCAGGAAAGAAGGACCAAACATATAGACATTCGCTACCACTACACCCGCGAATGCATAGAAAATGACAAAGTCACAGTCGTTTTCATTCCTGGAAGTGATAATCCGGCTGACATGTTCACAAAGAACCTTGGCGCCGTCCTATTCAGGAAATTTAGAGACTCTCTCGGAATTACTTTCGAGATTCAAACTTAGCTGCTTAGAGCGCTGTACAGTTTGAGGGGGGGTGTTGAAATTAATCCCTGATGCATGCTGTATACATGAGGCAATACATGCAGCATACACATGTATACATGAGGCAATACATGCAGCATACGCATGTTACTGCGCTTACTGCGCATACATGCGGTAAACACATTCCCGAGTCATGTGACATCCTTAATATTATGTATATAAGGAGAACCTGTACCGTAGTAGGAATACAGTGTTCTTACCTCTGCTAACCCTAGCTGTAAGTCTAACTAAACCCCAGGTAGGTTGTAAGGAACGTGTTGTCTCTTCCCCTGTGCAGCGTATATAGTCTGCTCCAACACTTAGACTCACTAATTGATGAGCAAAGGCCATTAGGAGCTCCAAACATTTGAATGAGGTATCAATAATGAACCAAAGAATGTTGCCGAGGAAGGGAAAAGCCATCAGGCTGAATGGCAAGTTGACAAAAAATTTCACAATTAGTGTGGAACCACAGAAGCGCATCATCAAGTGCAGTCAATATGTCTTCATCGATAAAAGATTGCTGGACAAGGTAACAGAACTCAATAAGTGTGCTTACAGCCTGCACCATCTGGGGAGGTATGTGACCAGAAATTGCGGGGAGGTATACCTATTACAAGGATGGCTAAGGTTAGCACATGCACATATTCCAGAGGTTGAATCTCTTACTCACCTTCATGAGCACCTTGGAGTCATTTCCTGTCCACTGCTTGAATCCTCTTCCTTCATAAAAATGTCAAAGGCCAGGGTATGGCAACACCTGTTAGGAAACTGCTCCATTACCTAATAAAATTTCATTTTTATTTTACTATGTCAAATTATGCCCAATGACGCCAAATGATGCCAAATGATGCTACACTTTGATAGTGTGCAAAATAAAATTGCATGTACACATGCATCGGTAACAACAATGTACAATATATGTAACATAGTATATAAACCCTAAATATACACCTAGGGGACCCCAGTTGTGTTCTCTTAGGTATTCCACCTATGCTTGTGGTGTGAACAGCCTATTTCAACAAACTCATCTATAAATAACCCCTTGCATCAAAACCATCAATCCCCCCATCACACATGCAGATCCCGCCCCCTTCTTGTAGAGAGAACCTGCATGGTCTTAGCTAGCAGATAGTGGGTGTCGCCCTAACAGAAGAACACAACTTCCCATATCAGTGCGCCTTCTCTTACATGCGCATATGTCATTGTTTCACCACACCACATCCGATTACTCATCCTTTTGGCATGAGCCGGAAGTACTTGTATATATGTAATCTACCTTTTCTTTTGTAAGCTGATGCCAGGCCTTGCCTTACATTGCAACCACCAGTGATTGAGAGGCAGCGCTCATCATTAGGACAGCTGCAACCAGACAACCAATTGGATTTGGTTTAGTCACAATTTACATCACTCTATTCAGACGACTATTTTAGTTACAAGCTGAATTCAGTGTTATCCCCAAGATCAGGCACTGTTGGAAGGGTTATTGATCCAAAGTGCCAAATTAGGCACCTGATGAACAAACAAACAATTGATGAACAATTGACAAACATCACGTGACCCATAAACATTTGGAGAGGTCTCAAAGAACAAATCTTGAGTTTGTCGAAGAAGTGATTCATCACAGATCTGACTATTATGTCCAAACCTTCAACTTCTAATCCCGGTCCTAATCCCATTCCCACACCAGTGCTAGAGGCAAAGATTGATG
The DNA here is from genome assembly GCA_026075535.2 of Tricholoma matsutake. Classification (NCBI taxonomy): domain Eukaryota; kingdom Fungi; phylum Basidiomycota; class Agaricomycetes; order Agaricales; family Tricholomataceae; genus Tricholoma; species Tricholoma matsutake. Next base: position 3,942,992 of record AP026543.1, on the reverse strand, counting down.
TGCTTACAGCACAAATGTCACAATTAGTGTCAGTGTTGGCAGCATCACAGCCCAGACAAGCAGAAGTACAGCCAGAGATGACAGTAGAAGAGATGATGAGATGGAGGAGATGGTGGAGTGGATGTTGCAGGAGGATGAGACAGTGGAGAAGTCTGGAAATGGAAAAGCACGCTTGCCTAAGTACACGCCCCTGCAAATCTTTGATGGTACCATGGAAAATACAAAATCCTTCATCAGCCCCATAGTATTGTACATCCATGGGAGAAAGCCAGAGTTTCATACAGCCAAGTCTAGAATTATGTTTGCTCTCTCATACATTCAGGGGGGGAAAGCACAGTTCTGGAGAAACAAGGCTATTAATCAAATTGCCATGGGAAATAGACCATTTGTGTAGTGATCCCCACCAACCCCGGGGGGATCAAGTTTGTATCTATTATATTCTGAGGCAGCTGGTTTCTATAAAACCAGCTATTTCCTAATTTGTACCTTAGTTTACACCAGATCACTCACTCAACCCAATTCATACATTATTTGTGTCATTGCCCAGTGTGATCTAACTTAAACTACCCCGGACTCACTATACTTTTTTTGACATAAAAAGTCATATACAACTCGAAACAACATGCCTCATGGTGAATGTTCTCATGTTCATTATCACCCCATCAACATCGACCCTGATTTCCCCCTCTGGCACCATCCCAGAGACTTCCCGAAGTGCACTGATGCCTTGTGGGCACCAGACAACCCTTTTTTGGGCCATATCAACCTGAAACAGCAGCACAATGCATCAAAGCATTGTGCCACATCACAGCCTTGCATGGCACAAGACTGTGAAAAAATGCGAATTTTTTTCAATGCCAATGAGCATCGAACCTGTATATCCATTGAAGAGCTCGCTGCCAAGCATTTTGCCCAGGCAACGAGTGAGTTAGTTGATTGCTGCAGAAGCACGATCATTTATGATCCTCAACAACTTCATTGAGAAGTGAGAACCCTCGCAAACTGCTTTACTAAACAGTTTGAACCCCGAACTGGTGCAGTAGCCAGCAGTTCCCCACTGCTCGTCGAAAGATGAGCATACAGTGACCCTGCTGGGCATGGACCCCAGCAACAACTAAGTCTGAAGCTTGTCAGACACCATGACAGAGTCAGGTCCTGGCATGGACAAGCCCCAGAGACAGAAGAGATGATCCTACAAGAGGATCATCGAGTCCTAGACCAGAGGGACAACCAACGCAGAGCCAAGGTGATTGAGGGAGCCCACAGTCTGAGATCTGGGCAACACCCAGTGGCACCTGAATGGAAAAATCTCGTTGCTAGATGAGATGATGATGGCACCATTGACAGTGAGAGTCAATGAAAGCCACTGGACAGGAACTGGGCTCAAGTTGAGTCCCAGTATGCATTGAAGAACAACGATAGATGTTGTTTGTCAAACAGTTCACAGGGACTGAGTGTCAGACCCTGCGTCAAGGTCCCCAGATTGGATGCCTCGTCCCACCAACGAGGAGGAAGTGGAAAGGAGGCTGTCTTGACAAATCAACAAGGCTTAGAGCTCATTGACTTTGATGGAAAGGAAACTGTGTTTGGAAAACTGAGACACAGTGATCGACTCAATGCAACCACGTCAAGTCCCAAACTGACAGACCTGAAGGGCAATGATACCTGTCATTCCAAAGAAAGAGATGTTAGTGAACGAAGAGTGACACACATGGCACCACTCCCTGCAGTTCACACAAACTGCACACCAGTTAACCAAGACCTTATGCACTCAAAAGTGCATTACGAGTACTCCTACAGCCCCAAAGCAGCTATCTTCCCAATCCCTTCCTGTTTCTGCAAGGAGTCAAGACACCGTCGTCCTGAGAGGGGCGAGGGTTTGATGAATGATGAAAAACATCATTCTGTAAAAGAACATGTTAGTAAACGATGGACAGTGCCTCTGGCACTGTCCTCAATGGTGCAGGTAAAAGATTTACCTGTAGCCTGAGCCCAAACACATTCACAAATGCATAACATTCCGTTCAACTCTCAATCCCCCAGAGAGAAGATGCTCCATGGGACCCTGGATGAGCATGATGACGATTCAGTTCATCATCATCAGGTCAGTCCATGGAGAAATGCCCATTTCAAAGATGTGTGCATTGGGCCGGCAAATGCCTCAGCCTCAGGTCGAGGCAGGACAGGTGGTGTCCACAGTGAAAACAAATGTTGTTGGACATTCATACTTAAGCAACAGAGTGTACTCAACACAGTGGCAACGAGTTCAGATTCTCAAACCCTAAGGAACAACAAAAGTCATTGTTCACAAGAGAAAAGGGTCAGAAAACAATGGACAGTGCTCAAGAGCACTCAACTTTCCACCCTGCAGCCCCCAAGTGGCTGCACCATCAACACCATTGCAGCCCATCAAACAGCTGCATTCCCCTCAATCCAATGTGTTGGAACCGCACCAAGGCAGCATGATTACCTGAAAATGTTTGACCATGAATGTTAACACTGAAAGGAAGTCAAAAACGTCATCAGCAACAGCCCAAGTAGTTCAAGCGAACTACTTACCTTGCTTCCAACAACCGACACGTTCAAGGATGCGTTATGAATCACCTAGCAGCCCCCAAGTGGCTGCACCCTCAACTCCCTCCCATTCCCATCAGTCCCAGACATCGTACCCACATCATGATGGCATGGTTATTTGAGAATGTTTGAACACAAACATTAAAACTAACGAGAAAGGGAACCCTTCATTAATAACAGCTGAAGTAGTTCAAATGAACTACTTCCCTTGTTCCCCAACCCCTACGCACTCAAAAGTGCATAATGACACACATTACAGACCCCTGGTGGCTGTATCATCAATGAACCTGCGATTCCCCAGGGAACTGCGTTGTCAACTCATCGTCATCTTGAAGGTGGTGAACCTGGTCAGAACAATGATTCTGTAAACAAAGATGTTAGTAACCGATGGACAGTGCGTTCAGCACTGTTCTCAGCAACACAGGTAGTTTACTCACCTGTGTCCAAACATCCAGCGCATTCAAAAATACATATTGATCCTCCACACAGCCCCCAAACAGCCGTACCCTCTACACCATCGCAGCCCAATGAATTGCAGTGTCCCTGTCCATCCGATGGGTCGAAACCATGCCAAGATGGCATGGTTATCCGAGTATGTTCAAAAACAAACGTTAAAGCTGACAAGAAGTCGAAATCTTCATCAGTATTATTCCCTGTAATTCACATGAACTGCTTACCTGTTCTTCAAGACACCATGCACTCAAAAGCACATGGCAACCCCTTCGACGGCCCCCAAACAGCTGTATCCAATACACAGCCATGACTTCAGGCAGGGCCACGTCACCACGATCTTGAGGTGTCAAGACTGCGCCTTAGCGACGCAGTATGCAAGAAATCTCCACATTTGGATGTTGTAACTACATCAAAGTCACAAACTTTGTTAGCAGGGCCTCTGGACTGGGGTAATAGGCTGTACTTACCTAGTACAGTTCCAACACCTCTTGGTCATGACAGGAGGCTGAAGAGGGAGCACCAGGGACTCGGGATGCAATACACCCCAAGGATAATGGGTGGATGACATACACATTGTCCACCTTTGCGAGAGTTGATGCGGATGGTTGCTGGTCAAGTTGAAACATGTGACAGTCACGCATCATGCATTCAAACATGTTCAACGTGTTCCAATTCCAGCCACAGTTGGGAAGATTCCGACTGTGGATTCGATACAGATGGCTTGGAAACCTTTGTAGGTGCTACTGAGACTGTACAGATGGCATGTATTAGGCAATACATGCATTATCCAGCCTGAGAATGGCTGGATGGTTCCTCCAACAATGAAGCATGCCTCATTAATGAAGATTTCTGGACTTATAAAGTTCAGACTTGGAAATGCCCCGATCCCAAGAACTGCTCCTCAACAGAGGAGCACTGGCAGCCCTATGAAGAATCTGACAGAGAGTCAGATGACAATCACATCCAGGAGGATAGTGATCTGAGTACCAGTGAGGATCATTCTTGTGAAGAGAATGATGATATATCAGACTCAGAATCAGAGAATTACTCTGATGAGGAGAATCACATCTGGGAGGATAGTGATCAGAGTGAGGATGATCATTCTTGTGAGGAGAATGATGATATCTTGGACTCAGAATCAGAGAATTACTCTGATGAGGATTGCTGCTACAAACTTTATGATTCAGATGAATCATATTGACTTATATCTCTCTGGGAAACTCTCCAGAGACACCCACATCTCATTGTTGAACCTCAACAATAGCTAACCACCAATGAACCCTTTGCAAGGTCGTCTTGTTTTTCAATAAACAAAAATGTTTGTCCTCGTTGAACCCCAATGATACCCACATACCTGATGACCCTGTTCAGGTTGTCTCGTTTTTTATAACAAAAATGTTCCCCTCATCGATCCACAACAATACCCACATCCCGACAACCCAAATACTTAAGGTTGTCTTGTTTTTGATAAACAAAAATATTTGTCATCACACCCCGATGATGCCCCCTTCCCTATTTTTTACTTTCTTCTTATCTTCACCCATGCATGAAGCTAAAGGGGGAGAGTGTAGTGATCCCCACCAACCCTGGGGGGATCAAGTTTGTATCTATTATATTCTGAGGCAGCTGGTTTCTATAAAATTAGCTATTTCCTAATTTGTACCTTAGTTTACACCAGATCACTCACTCAACCCAATTCATATGTTATTTGTGTCATTGCCCAGTGTGATCTAACTTAAACTACCCCCGACTCACTATAATTTGCAACCTTCAAGGAATTTCTGGAGAGATTGGAGGCACAGTTTGGAGACCCTAATCCAAAGGTGACATCCAATGCTAAATTAAAGACCATGTGCCAAGGTTCCCTAACAGCGGATGAATTTATTTCGCAGTTCAAAGTAGAAGCTTTGCAGACAGATATGGGAGAAGCTGCATTGGTAGAATTTTTGAAAGCAGGATTAAATCCCTCTTTATTCAAGTCTATCTACTGACTACCTTCCATGCCAGAGAAGTTGGATGAGTGGTATAATTGGGTGATGCGCCTTGATCGGCAATATTGGCAGGAACAGGCAGAATTAAAGTTGATGTATGGAAGTAGTAAATTTGGAAAGTCATCAGGAGGAAAGTCCAAGAAAGGAAAGGCACCTCAGGTGCAAGCTCCGAGGGCACAGCCACCAACCATGGCAGTGACACCTATAGTTACAGAGTCAGCAGCACCAGCAGAGGCAATGGAGGTTGATCAAGCTGGGAGATGAGCCCCACTTAAATGTTTTAACTGTGGGCAGTTAGGACACATTGCTAGGAATTGTAGGCAGAAAAGAAAGATTAGGGAAGCTACAATCGAGGAAGTGAAGCTGGAGGAAGGTAGGCAGAAGAATTTTGTGGAAGAGTCCCAGTGAAGGTTTCCCCATTGGTGACCCAGAATCGTTACAATGTATTAGTATCCAAGGAAACCCAGAGCAAATCAGAAAAGGAAATCAAGGAGGAGTACAACTGTTGTGAATCATGTGACAAAGAAAATTGGTCCTTAATTACCAGGAACAGTATTAGCACATGCAAGCTGGTGCAACCTATTATGGTGTACAATATTGACAGAACAGTCAATCATGGAGGAACTATTAAGGAGGAGGTGACTATGGTACTAAAGTATCAGGAGCATCAGGAGCAAGCCATATTCGAAGTGTGCGATCTTGGGAAAACCAATCTAATAATAGGATGTCCATGGTTACAGAAGCATAATCCCAAAATTGATTGGAAAACTGGGAAAGTACACATGACTCATCGTCCTAAGGAATGTAATATGTATGTGAGAAAGATGAAGAAGGAGAAAGGGAAAAAGAGAGAGAAAGAATGTCTGAGGAAGTATTCTGTTGCGATGGAGGAAGTGGAGGATGAGGAAATGCCAAATGGGGAAGTTCCAATTATGATCAAGAAAGAAGAGCAGAAGCAAACCTTTAGAGCAATTTGTGAAGGACAGTCATGGGACAAGAATATTGTGAAAGTGGAGAAGCCAGTGGAGGAGTGGGTACCAAAAGCATATCATGAATATCTGTCAGTCTTTCAGAAGAAGGAGTCTGAGCGAATGCCGGTGCAGAAGCCATGGGATCATGTGATTGAGATGAAGCCAGGGTTTGTGCCAAAGAAGTCAAAGGTGTATCCATTATCTCCAATAGAACAAGAAGAAGTGGATGCATTCCTAAATGAGCAATTGCACAAAGGATACATACGACCTTCGAAATCACTGCAGACATCACCAATATTCTTTGTGCCAAAAAAAGACCAGAGGAAGAGGATGTGTACAGATTATAGGTATCTGAATGAGTGGACAGTGAAGAATGTGTACCCTGCCATTGATCTCAGAAATAATTGACAAGGTGGGAAAAGCCAAGGTCTTTACAAAATTGGATTTATGATGGGGATACAACAATGTATGAATAAAGAAAGGAGATGAGTGGACGGCTGCATTTGCCACACATCGAGGATCCTTTGAGCCACTTGTCATGTTTTTCAGGATGACTAATAGTCCCCCGACCTTCCAAAATATGATGAATGACATTTTCAAGGACATAATAGACAAAGGTGTGGTAATAATATTTATTGATGACATTCTGATATTCATGGAGGATGAAGAAAATCATGAGGCAATAGTGCAGGAGGTGCTATGGAGGTTAGCGGAGAATGATCTATTTTTGAAACTGGAGAAGTGTGTGTTTGGGGCAAGCAAGATCGAGTTCCTAGAATTATTGATCAGCCCTGATGGGATCAAAATGGATCTGATCAAGGTACAGGCGATCAGAGATTGGCCTGTGCCCACCCATGTCAAGGAGGTTCAAGCCTTCTTGGGACTCACAAACTACTATTGTCGCTTTGTGCATAATTTTTTCAAAAATTGCCACACCCTTACATAACCTTGCATGAAAGGGAGTAGTGTGGAAGTAGGGAGAGCACCAGCAGACAGCATTTGAGGAGTTGAAGAGGAAGTTTGTGGAGGGACCAATATTAGCCCCAGTAGATTTCACGTGCCCTTTATGAGTGGAATCAGATGCATCCAACTTTGCTACTGGAGTGGTATTATGCTGTGTAAAGATGACAAATGGCATCCTTGTGCATATTTGTCCCAAGGGTTGAATGATGTGGAAAGGAATTATGATGTGCATGACAAAGAGATGTTGGGGATAATATGAGCGCTGGAGGCGTGGAGGCATTATTTGGAGGGATGTACGCATCAGATTGAGATCTGGATGGATCATCAAAATCTGCAATACTTCATGTCCGCTAAAAAGCTTAATTGCCGGCAAGCACGTTGGGCACTATTCCTATCACGTTTCAATTTTCACTTGGTCCACAAAGTGGGAAGCTTAATGAGGAAAGCAGATGCATTATCCAGATGTATTGATCACAAAAGGGGGGTGGAGGAGGACAATAAGAATGTTACCTTACTCAAACCCGAATACTTTTGCATTTGTGCTATGCATCAAGGGCATCTATTAATAGATAGCTCAGAAACAGAAATGTTGTCTAAAATTAGACAATGTTTGGAAATTGGAAATGGATGATGAAGTAGTGGAAGCCATGAAAGCTCTGAAGGGAGAGAAGAAAGGTAATATTAAAGGAGATGAATGGGCTGAGGAACAATGGTTGGTGTTATTTCAAGGAAAGGTGTATGTACTGAAGGATCAGGATTTGCGAAGGGAGATTGTCCAGTTACATCATAATACACTGACTGCCAGACACCCAGGAAAATGGAAGATGTTGAGTAGTAATGAGAAATTATTGGTGGCCCGGAATTTCGAAGTATGTGTTGGGGTACATGGATGGATGTGATACGTGCATGAGGGGGAAGAAATTTCCAGAGAAACCTGCAGGAAAATTAATGCCGAACCCTATACCTAAAGCACTGTGGCAAGATATATCTGTGGATTTTGTTACCGGATCACCCGAGGCTCAAGGGTACAATGCAATATTCATAGTATGCAACTGCTTCACAGAGGAGGTCCATATTATTCCTACTACTACAGAAACTTCATCATTGGGCTTGGCATGCCTCTATCTAAATCAGGTATGGTGGTTACATGGGTTACCCGATACTGTTATCTCTGATCGTGGACCACAATTTGCTTCTGCATTTATGCGAGAACTGAACAACATATTGGGAATTCAAACTAAATTATCTACAGCATATCACCCGCAGACTGATGGGGAGACAGAGAGAATGAACCAGGAGTTGGAGCAGTATACCTACATATGTTTGTCAACTACCAACAAACTGACTGGCCTGAATGGCTGGCAATTGCCAAATTTTCTCACAATAACAAATTCCATTCGGCTACTCGTATGTCACCCTTTTTCGTGAATTATGGATATCATCCTCGCATGGGAGTAGAACCCAGAAGAGAAGTCAAAGTACAGTCAGTAGAAGACTTTTTATCTAAGATGCAAAAGGTACAAGAGGAAGCAGAGGCAGCATTGAAGAAAGCACATGATGACATGATGCGACATGCAGATTGTACTCAAGCGCGCACTCCAGAGTACAAAGTTGGTGACTTGGTGTGGCTAAGTACCAAGGACCTGAATATTCCATGACCTTCAAGGAAACTTATGGAGAAACAAGTTGGCCCATATGCATTCTCTAAAGTGATCTTGCCTAATGCAGTAGTGCTAAAATTACCCCAATCATTCAAGATTGATCCCGAGATTAACATATCCCGCCTATGCCCTTACCACCTGCCCACCATTCCTGGCCAACAAACTACTCTGCAACCTCCAATAAGAGTAGAAGGTGTTCCAGAATACATAGTTGAAGAAATTCTAGACTCACATCTTCGATGGAACAAATTGGAGTTCTTAATAAAGTGGAAAAACTATACTGATGAAAATAATTTGTGGGAGCCTGAAGAGAATTGTAAGTGAGTGCGTAACATGATCGCCCAATTCTTTAAATGTAATCCGAATGCTCCGTGTCACATTGCAAGAATGGTGTATGAGGGGATGAGATTCTGGCCTTACCAAAATTTCATGGAGGGGACAGACACAATATTTTCTCACCTGGAAGTCGAGGCATAAAAGGGGGGTAATGTTAGGAAACTGCCCCATTACCTAATAAAATTTCATTTTTATTTTACTATGTCAAATTATGCCCAATGACGCCAAATTAGGGACTACCATGGATGGCCATCATCCGGGTGACCATCCATGGATATGACATATGGATGGATGGATATGGATATGGATATTTCATGGGTGATATCCATGGATGAATGGATGGTTACTATTAAATTTAAATAAATGAGTAATTCCGAGTTCTGAATTTATTGAGATGAGGTATTGTCGATTGAGCTGGCTGGATGTCTCATCTGATCTATTAGTGTGGTAATTGCCAAAGTGGCCTATTTTGATTCTCATCCATTCTGGATCTTGCGAGGTCCCTTTAGTAACCCCCCTCCCCTTTTTCGCCCATGAACATCAGTTGAAATGGAATGGCCAGAAGTGGGGCCCTGATTCTACAAAAACCAAGCCAAAGCCAGCTGGCCACTGCAATAGTGGTTGTGTATGCTCTAAGCGGGTAAAGCCCCCAGCCCCCTACAGAACTCAGAATTGCCATGCAACACAATGGCCCTCTAGCACAAGTATAGTCTTGGTAAGGAATGACAGTACTTTACTGTCCCCCACATAATCCGCACAGACTCCACATGGACTCCTAGCTGTCCACGGACTCTGAGCAGAATCCTACCAGAGTCTGAGCAGAGTCCTAGCTGTCTGCATGGAGTCTGCGGACAGTCCTCGGACTCTGCCCAGAGTTCTAGTAAAAAAATTTTCAGAGTTGTAAAGACAAAAGTTGGATCAAAATCCGAGCAGAGTCCGAGCAAAGTCCTAGCTTGCAGGTGACTTAGTGATTAAATTTAGTTCAGTCCCTCACATAGTGATGTTATAACTTTTTGTGCTGAGTTCGAAAATGACATCTGACCTATATGTAGAACATAGTGATGTTATATACCATTCTGACCAGATTTTTATGCTGAGTTTGAAAATGATATCCATCTGATCATGTGAGCTACCATATAGAACATAGTGATGTTATATACCATTCTGACCACAATTTTCAGCTGAGTTTGAAAATCACCCTTGCATAGTCATGTGACCTACCATATATGGAACATAGTGATGTTATATACCATTCTGACCACAATTTTCAGCTGAGTTTGAAAATCACCCTTGCATAGTCATGTGACACTGTATATAAAACATAGTGATGGTACATACAATTTTGACCAGATTTTTTAATCTGAGTTTCACATGCTTTTTCTTGACATTCTTGCTCTCTTTGAATGATCAAGTAAAGCCATTAAGGCATCATCAAGATATACCTCTTGTATTTTTGTCATTCTCACACTTTTATTGAATGATCAAATCCAATTGGTGTGTGAAATATGGAATCATCAAGATATCCTGGCAGGATATTTAGTGTCATATTAGAGTATGTTGAAGGGAAACTTTTGAAAAGTGTTGTTATACACCATTCTGACCTGCTTTTCATGCCGAGTTTGAAAATGACTGTCATGTGACCTACTATCAAGGAGGTTGGAGGAATCATGAAGTACTGGCATCAAGCCATTGAGCAGCGACCTCAGTTAGCAAAGATGGGGCTTGATTTTTGCTCAGCACCAGGTAAGTGTAATAATTCTTATTTTTGCTTCTACTCAGACACTCTTTTAGCATCATCAGTAGATGCTGAACGTGCATTCGCAGTTGGAAGGCTTGAGATCAATCACCTTCAGCATAACACCAGCCCACAGACCTTCAAGGCTCAAGTTGCAGTTGGATCTTGGGCCAAAACTCCACTCTATTCAGGACTTTCAGAAACCATTAAGATTGTTCAGAAGCAAATGGGAAGTGAAGAGCAGGTGGGACCTCAGAAAGAAGTTGATGAGACTGAGTTGGAAGATGAGGTAGAAGAGACAGATGAGGAATCCATGTTTTGGAGAACTTGAATTGTAATTGTACAAGTTCCTATGGTATTTCAGATGTATTTCAAAGTAATATTTATTGGTGTAAAACCATTTTCTGATTAAAAGAAGCAGTCTTAAGTACAAACTTTACTCAGTATAATAGATAACATCATGTGTGCCAACTAGTGTTGCCATGACTTCAAGTCAGACTTTTTGATTGCTGTATATCTCTGCAAGCACATCATTGTAGGATGTAAACAAATCAATGCAGGGTACATATTTATTGCTGCTATCAACAAATCCAAAAATTACATAAATCGGATTACTACATCTTGAGTTATTGACCGACTAAAATTCTAACTTTTTATATACAAAAAGTCAGAATTTTAGTTGGTCAATAACTCAAGATGTAGTAATCCAATTTATGTAATTTTTGGATTGGTCAATAGCAGTGATAAATATGTACCCCACATTAATTAGTTTATGTTCTACAATGATGTACTTACAGAGATATACAGCAATCAAAAAAGTCTGACTTGAAAACATGGGCCCTCATGGCAACACTAGTGCCAACTGCCAACAAGGCACTCCAGCAGGTAATTGACCTTGCAAAAACATTTTAATAGACCATGGTACATATATTAGAGCATTTGAGAGCATAAAAAATAGTAGTATTCATATGGATACCCATGGATGATCCATGGATCCACCCATATCCATGGACTTCAGTACATCATCCATGGATATTCACCCGGATGGACCCGGGTCCATCCACGGTAGTCCCTACGCCAAATGATACCAAATGATGCTACACTTTGATAGTGTGTGAAATAAAATTGCATGTATGCACACATTGGTAACAACAATGTACAATATATGTAACATAGTATATAAACCCTAAATATACACCTAGGGGACCCCAGTTGTGTTCTCTTAGGTATTCCACCTATGCTTGTGGTGTGAACAGCCTATTTCAACAAACTCATCTATAAATAACCCCTCACATCAAAACCATCAATCCCCCCATCACGTGTGCAGATCCTGCCCCCTTCTTGTAGAGAGAACCCATATGGTCTTAGCTAGCAGATAGTGGGTGCCACTCTAACAACACCATAGTGATCCTAGATAAGTGATTAAATCAAAAATTACTATGTTATGGCAAGCAATGTACCGTCGATCAATATCTGCCAGAATCTGAAGTGCCTCAGCATTTGAATGTGCATCTTTGATATACTGTTCAACCCACTCGATGATGTGATCCTTGAAGGTGCCTTTGACGATTTGATGAATAATATCTGGTGAGAGAAGTTCATGAATGTTGGCTCAAGGAAATGAAGCTGTAAATGGCTAACAAAAGATTGTATCAATTCTCAACATATAGTCGATAAAAACTGCATTACACACCAATAAGTCTCCCACAAATCCATACTCATCCCAGAGCTCTTTGAGAGTACATGCATCAAGTAAAGTATCTGTATGTTGATGTGATTGATGGACACTTTGTTTATCAAGATCATCAGATGGGGCAGTACATCTAATCAGGATCAGCTAATCACCATCTGCCATTGTGAACACAGAGGTGAACATACCAAGCATGCCTGTAAGGGGACTAGGGGGACTAGGGGGGGTGCCCTGTGTGTTTCTCCTATTTTTTACATTCGTTCTATATTTTTCCTCACTTCATTTCCTTCTATTCTTCATTTTCTATGATTTTTCAGGATTTTATTACTAATTTCCCCTTCTATCATGTTTGTGCATGTTGACAGTTTTATATTTAGATGCAGAGCACCCCTTCTGACATCTACCCCTTGGTATGATGTCATTCAGTGGCCTTGATCTGCCTATCTCTGCCTTTTCTATTTTTAGGTTATTATTTGATTTTTGTCATCTTCACATATACTGGGCATCGGCAAAGGGATCCTTAGAGTTTTCTCTTTGGATTTCTGTTTGCTAGGTGCACCCCCAATCCCTGTAATATGTAGGATAATTTTAACTTTGGATTTCCCTTTGCTAGAGGCTGAGGTTGCCCTTATAGTAGAAAACTCTCTCCTAAGGCCTGAAATTGCAAATGCACTGCCCAAGATAGGCAGGTACAGAGTGGACAATGCTTCCCAAAGCTCCACAGACTCCCTACACACCATTCCAGACAGTCCCACATTTACTGTGCCACCATTTTTGCCAAACGCACCCCCTAGCAACATGGACACATCAGAGTGCCTCGATGTGCTTGAAAGCAACATTTCTGGAATATGCGCGCAAATTGATTCGCTTAAATCTACAATTGAAAACTTCATCAGGACCCTCCAGACTAACCCTACAACCAATATTCCCCCCATTGCGACTCCAAGCGCACCCAACAATGACGCACTGCCAAATGTGCCCACTAAAGAGCACGCCCAGATCAAACCATCTCCCCCTGCCAAATTTAATGGTGCACATGTGCAGGGGCATGCATTCCTTAATTCCTGTGAGTTATACATCAGTCTCCAGTCACATCAATTCATCAATGAGGCTGCAAAAATTTATTGGGCCTTCACATACATGAAATCTGAATGTGCCTATCTCTATGTGGACCATATTCTGCACCAAACTAAAGAGCTCAGTTCTCTACCTTTCTCCACTTGGGGTGACTTTCAAGCAGAGTTTGTATGCCACTTTTGTCCCCTAAACAAGCACCACCAAGCAGTGACACGGCTTGAGTCATCCTCTTACCACCAGGCACATTGATCCATGGACCATTATATTGATGAGTTTAAGGATTTGGTGGACATGGCAGGATATGGGAGTGGGCTACCAGTGGTGGTGAAGTTCCGACAGGGCCTCAATAGAGAAATTCAGGACCAGATTGCACAGATGTTGGAAGGGTGCCCAGCGGACAATGATATCTATGCTTGGTATGAAGCTGCTTCACTCTGTGACAAGAACCAACTCACAAATGCGGTGTTTAACGCTGCATTCCATGCTCCAACTACCACTCATGTGCCCTACACCTTCAATTGAACCCTTCCCCACTATAACCCCATTCCTGTTTGTCAGACTCCCACACCAGCCATCAATGTCTCAGTACCAATGGATGTTGATGCAGCCCACAGCCATGTGTGTAAGTTGGATCTCTGCTACTGCTGTGGGAAAACTGGGAACAGGGCTGGAGTGTGTCCTCATCATCAGGATATCTGCATGCTCACCCCTGAGGGGTGAGATGAACTCCTCCAAGACTTATTGGTGATTGTAGATGTCAAGAAAGCAAAGGATCAGGTTGCAGGGGAGATCAAGTCAGAAGTTGTAGAGGAGCGGGATTTTTCTATTCACAGCAAGTGAATCGTATGCCCTCACTGCCTGTCCATAACCACTTTGAAGTCTTGTCAGTTGAATCCCCAGAGAATAAATCTATTTTTGTGACTGTTCCCCTCTCTGACCCTTCAAAGTTGGGCTGAAGACGTACCTGATCTTCCCATCTCTCCCTCTGCTCCACACCCCAAAATTAAATCATGGGAGCATAAACTACCATGCAAATATATTGTTGCGTCCACTCCCTCTACACATTCCTTGAACCTACCAATCAAACTGCAGACTGCCGACACTGGACAGATACTCAGTGTCTCTGAGCACCTGGCCTCTGGATGTATTCGACCATCGAAGTCACCCATGGCCTCTCCCTTTTTCTTTGTCAAGAAGAAGGATGGCTCACTTGGACTGGTTCAAGACTACAGAAGGCTCAACAACATCATGGTCAAAAATTGCTACCCATTACCTCTCATCTCTGAACCCATGAACCAGCTCTGTGGAGCCCAATACTTCACCAAGCTCAATGGCTGTTGGGGCTACAATAATGTGAGGATAAAGGAGGGAGATGAGTGGAAGGCAGCCTTTTGTACCAACCATGGTCTTTTTGAACTGCTTGTCATGTTCTTTGGCCTTACTAATAGTCCTGCCACCTTTCAGACCATGATGAATGACATTTTCCATGACCTCATCCTCAAAGGCATTGTTTGCATCTATCTTGATGACATCCTCATCTTCACTCGCATGGTTGAAGAGCACTGTCGCATCACATGGATCCTATCAAGGTGAACGGGGTCATGGCTTGGCCGATGCCCACGAACAAGAAAGAGGTGCAGTCTTCCCTGGGCTTCATCAATTTCTATTGGTGTTTTATCAAGAATTTCTCACATCATGCATGACCACTGTTCGACTTGACAGGAAAGGAGGCATGGAGGTGGGATAATGCACAACAGGAGGCCTTTGAAAAGCTTAAGGAGATGGTCACTTCTGCTCCCATTCTTACCTTTGCTGACAATTTGCGTCCTTTTTGTGTAGAAGCCGACAGTTCTGACTTTGCGATGGGTGCCATGTTGTCTCAGCAGTCTCCAGAGGACCAGAAGTGGCATCCTGTTGCATTCTACTCCAAAAGCCTTAGTGCTGTAGAGCAAAACTACGAGATCCATGACAAGGAGATGTTGGCAATAATGCATGCACTTGAGGAGTGGTGACACTTCCTTGAGGGTGCCCAACACAAGGTGGAAATTTGGATGGATCACAAGAATCTCGAGTACTTTATGACAGCCAAGAAATTGAACCATTGTCAAGCTCGTTGGTCCCTGTATCTATCCAGATTCAACTTCTCCTTGCACCACCATCCAGGTTGCATGGGGAAGACCAATGCCCTCTTCCGACATGCAGACCATGGGGATGGCAGCGATGACAACCAAAACATTGTGTTGTTGCAGCCAGACCTGTTCACCATTTGGGCACTGGAAGGCATTGCACCCCAGGGCAAGGAGCAGGACATCCTATGTGACATTCATTGCGCAAACCATAGCAATTTACATGAGGATGTTGTTGCCCAAGCTGTTAAAGAACTGAGGAAGGGATCCACCCTTTCCTTGTGTGCAGCAGAGTAGGCTGAAAATGTTACGATTTTCTGTTATCATAACCCACAACAACCAGACATACACCGGCAAGACCGGGTACTTTAATTTTCTCATTCAACTCGACTCACTTCCAATGGGAGACGCTTTGATGCATGGTGACTCCATGCACCTGAACCCACTCCCACACATGCTGTGATACGACAGCCCTTTGACATGAGGTCCATGACGTCGGACACTCACAATTGACATGCTGCGCTGCAGCACTCCATAACATCGGACGCCTCATGCAAGGCATGAGGCCTGTCTTTTCTATTGTTCTTTCTATTTATACTTGATAATGATCCTGCATTCCGATTGGACAATAGGTATCTTTGAACCATATATAAGCTGTAGTAATACTGCCTGTATTCCTCAGCTTGACCTAATTCAATCAATGGTCTTAGACTCAACCAGAACACTCGACAGCTTAGGAAGCCCCTAGCTGTGATAACTCAAACTCGACAGTTGGAAAGCCTCCAACTGTGATACACAAACTGACGGTCTACTCAGAAAGCCTCTGAGTACGGATAGCCATAACAACTTGAGGAAGTACCCAAGTGAAGGCCAGAAGCCTGATACACTAGGAAAACCTCCTAGTGCGATACCGATACAGTTAGAAAGCCTCCAACTGTGACATACAAAGCCAAGGCTGAGTTAAAGACCTATAGTCTTAACAAAAGGTCAAGCTGATCTACACAGTCCACCTACCTAGGTGCAGACACAACGTCTTTCAGACAGAGCCCAGACAGACCTCCAACCAGAGCATCATCATCAGGAAGAACCCCGTGGTACAGATACCAGGGTCAACTAGTACAATACTCGGAACCAGCACAGAAGTGGTTCTCAAGGAGAACCAGTGATGAAGAACCCCAATACCTCGACGAAGAGGATTTTAGATCCTTCAATAAAGAAGAAACCCCAGAACAAGATCCATTCTCCCTATCTGACAACAACACCAACATGTCTACCGAACCCACTGCATCAACCAAGGAGATCAGAATACGAACCCCCTCTGACTTCACAGGGGACCAAACTAGAACTGCGAAGTTCTTACAAGAAGTGAAACTCTATTTGAGAGTGAACCATGGAATCTATGACACCGACGAGAAGAAGATCATCTTCATGTTGTCCTTCATGAATGGAGGAACCACTGCGCCCTGGGCACAGACTTGGAGAAGGAAGACCTAGGAACCTGGTCTACCTTTGAAGCAATGCTCAAGACAGTGTTCATGCCGATCAACGAAGCTGGCAGAGCCAGGACAGAGATGAAAACATTGAAGCAGGGACAGGACCTGGAGGACTACATAGCGCAGTTCTGAATCCTGCAAGAGAAGGTGGCAATCAATGATGACACCACCCTCATCGAACTCTTCATGGATGGGCTGAACCCCAAGCTCCTTGAAAGAGTTTTCAATATGGAAACAATCCCGACAACCTTGGAAGGAATGATCAATGCCGCCTCCAAGTACAATGGACAGTGGAGGAGAGCAAAAGCCATAACAGGAAGGCTGCAGGAGGCTTTGACAAGAAAGCTACCAAGCTCTAAAGCAAAAGAGACCCCACTCGAGATCAACCGACTCTCCTATCAGGAGAGGATCGAACACATGAAGAAAGGGTTGTGCTTTGTGTGCCACCAGCCCAGACACAGAGCAACCAAACACAAGAAAGGGGAAAAGAGGACCGAGGACCAGCCATTCCCAAAGAATAAAGGCAAGGAAGCCTACTCAAAGATCCGAGCAATCATGAAAGAACTCGACGAAGAAGAAAAGAAAGGAGCTCTCGCCACAATTGAGGACAAGGGTTTTTAAAGAGGTGGCCTGCCTCGATGCCAGGTACCACCGAACTCTCTGTCTGCTCTGTACTACTAGCCACTTTGAAGAATCAATCTATGCATTTAGATGTCAAAGTGCTAGGAGCAGGCAGAGGGAAAGCCATCGAAACCAAAGCCCTACTCGACTCTGGAACGGGAGGGATATTCATGAGTCATGAATTTGCAGAGAGCAGCGGATTTGAGCTGCACCCCCTGGAGAAGGCAATCAAGGTCAAGAACGTGGACGGAACCCCAAACAAGAAAGGGGAGATTTCCCACTATGCCAGGGAACTCCTGACAATCAACGGAAGAACCTTCCCAATGACCTTCCTCATTGCAGGACTGGGAAAGGAATCAGTCATCTTGGGCTTGCCATGGCTCAGGAGAATCAACCCAGTAATTGACTGGAGAATTGGAACCTTCCAATTCAGGACGAATGACAAGACCCATCCTGAATTCTCATATGGAAGAGGAAGAACCCTTATCGGTAGGGTACAGACCAAGAAAACCGACGATGAACACTTGTCATGGCGCCAGAGGGGAACCAAAAGGAAGAAGGACCCCCTAGACATGACGAAAGAAGAGTGACAGGCATGGTGCCGAAAGATTGTCGCCAAAGAACAAGAAAAGCTCGCCCTCAAGAAGAAGACTGCCGAGGAAGAACGAGCACGATGGAAAAAGGTGGCCACCAGAGAACTGGAGAAACTGGCCACCAGGAAAGAAGAAGGACGACTGGCAGTAGCCCGGATAGTCGCGAAAGCAAGGGAAAAGGTAGCCCTGAAAAGCAAGAAAGAAGAGCTGGCAAAAGAAGAACACCGAGAGCTATGCCGAAGAGTTGTCGCCAAGGCAAGATTAATGGGGGGAGCCCTCCATGCTGAACCAAGAAGAAGCAAGATGCCCATTCAGACAAGAAAGGCGACGATTGAAGAAATAGACGATGAAGAGATCGCAATCATGACTCTTCAGAACGCGGAACTCATTGGGCCACAAGACGAAGAAGACACTGGGAAGGAAAACCCAGCACAGGCAAACCATGAACAGGCAACAGAACAGGCAATGGAACAACCAAAAGAGACACTCGAACTAAGGATCGAAGACGATGAGCTACTGGTCACCTACATCCGAGGAGAACCTGTCATTGGAATATTTGAACCAGCTAGGACACCGCTGACAGAGGAGTATGACGAGCCAAGATATGGATATTCTCAGACGACGAAGACAATCTCTCAGATCATAAAGGCAAAAGGATCACCGCGATATGCTTATGGACAAAATATCTGGATCAGGGCAAAAACATCAGTCTCACAACACCTGACACATAAGAAGGAAGGAGACCCCAAACAGAAGACCCTAGACAAACTACTCCCAGAACAGTATAAGGAGTACCGACGGATATTTGAAAAGGAAGCATCGGAAAGATTCCCAGAATCAAGACCCTGGGATCATGCAATCGAACTGAAAACGGACTTTACGGCAAAGGATTGCAGGGTTTACCCATTGTCACCGGCAGAACAAAAGAAACTCGACGAGTTTCTTGACGAAAGCCTACAGAAGGGATACATTCGACCATCGAAATCGCCCCTGGCGTCGCCATTCTTCTTCATTGTGAAGAAGGACTCGGATGCGCTATGACCCTGCCAAGATTACAGGTATTTGAACAATGGAACGATCAAGAACACCTACCTGCTGCCGCTGGTAGGAGACCTGTGGGACAAACTAAGAGGGGTGAAATGGTTTATGAAATTGGACATCCGATGGGGATATCACAATGTCAGAATCAAGGACGGAGATCAATGGAAAGCAGCCTTCAAGATGAACCGAGGGCTGTTTGAACCAATGGTGATGCTCTTTGGATTATGCAACTCACCGGCGACCTTCCAGGCAATGATGAATGAGATATTCTGTGACATGATTGGAGAGGGATGGCTCGTGATTTACATGGACAACATCCTGATATTCTCCAAGGATCAGAATGAACACCAGGAAAGGACAAAGAGGGTACTGCAAAGACTAGCAGAGAACGACTTATACTTGAAACCAGAGAAATGCAAATTCAACATCCATGAGGTGGAGTTCTTGGGTCTGATCATCCGACCCGACAAAATTGCAATGGACAATACGAAACCGGCAGGTATACAGGATTGGCCAACCCCAACAAACGTGAAAGCGGTTAGATCATTCCTGGGATTTGGTAACTTCTACAGGAAGTTTATCGGACATTTTGCGGAGACAAGCAGACCGCTCAATGAACTGACAAAGAAGAACAAAGTGTTCAACTGGACAAAGGAATGCGAACAGGCCTTTCAAATGCTGAAAAGGAAATTCACAGAAGCACTGGTACTGCTGATGCCAGACCCGACAAAACCATTCACGATCAAATCAGATGCCTCAAAACATGCGACAGGAGGAGTGCTGAGACAAAGGGATACAAATGGGGACTGGCATCCATGCAGATACATATCGCATGCGCTAACACCAACGGAACGGAACTACAAGATCTACGACAGGGAACTACTAGCGATAGTACAATTGCTAGAGACCTGGAGACACTACCTACTGGGATCAGGACACCCGGTGGTAATCCTGTTGGATCACAAGAACTTGATGTACTTCCAGACGGCGCAGAAACTGAACAGATGACAGGCAAGATGGAGCTTATTCCTATCAGAATTTGACTTGCAACTCATCCACATACCTGGAACACAGATGGTACAGAGTGATGCATTATCACAAAGAGCGGACCACATACTGGCGGAAGACAACTATAATGAAGACATCACAATGCTGCCAGAAACAGTATTTGTGAAATTCATTGACACCGAAATGCATGACTTACTCGCAGGGAGCATCATGAAAGACGACCTGGTGAAAAGTGCAATCGAGGCGCTCAAGACCAAAGGAACACCACCAATAAAATTGGCGTTAGAAGACTGGAAGATAGAAGACGGCCTTCTATTCTTCCAAGACAGATGCTACGTCCCCAACAATGGAGAACTACAGAAAAAGCTGGTGCAAAAATACCATGAGGGGGTAACCAGTGGACATCCAGGACAGTGGCAGACAATGGAAATGGTTAGGAGAGACTACTGGTGGCCAGGAATGATGACATACATCAAAAACTACGTTGCTGGATGCGCAACATGCCAGCAAATGAAGGTCAACACCCACCCAATGACACCGCCTCTACAACCGATTAAATCCGAAGCAACAAGACCATTTGCGATGGTGATGACTGATTTCATAACTGACTTACCAGAGTCCGATGGTTATGATGCACTCATGGTCATGGTAGACCATGGGCTTATGAAGGGGGTAATTTTTATCCCTTGCAGGAAAACTATAGATGCATTGGGAGCGGCCACCCTCTATCTAGACAATGTCTACAAATGATTCAGCCTCCCAGACAAGATCATCTCTGACAGAGATCCCAGATTCGCCTCACAGCTGTTCCAGGAGCTAGGAAGACTGCTCGGAATCAAGCTGGCAATGAGCACAGTGTACCACCCCCAGACCAACAGGGAGACAGAACGGGTGAACCAGGAAGTGGAAGTATACCTATGGATCTTCTGCTCGAACAACCAGGAGAATTGGAAGCACCTCCTCCCGACCACGGAGTTCACACACAACCAGAGGATGCACTCCATACAGAAGAACTCCCCATTCTACCTCATGATGGGCTATGAGCCCAAGGCAATCCCACTCCCCTACCTGAAGACGAACATACCAGCCATAGAAAAACAAATAGTTGCACTGCAACAGGCCCGAGACGAAGCGAAGGCAACTCACGAGTTAGCCAGACAAATGATGGTGGAAAGAACAACAAGGCACTTCACCCCGTTCAAAAAAGGAGACAGAGTGTGGCTAGAAGCAAAGAACCTCAGAATGACACACGAAACAAAGAAGCTCGCACCAAAAAGAGAAGGACCATTCTCTATCGAGATGGTCCTGAGCCCATTCTCCTACCGACTAAAGTTGCCAGAACAGTGGAAGATACACCCGGTGTTCCACGCAGCACTCCTCTCCCCATATAAAGAAACCGAAGCACGCGGACCAAACTTCCCAGAACCACTGCCTGATCTAATAGAAGGTGAATCGGAGTACAAAGTGGAAGTGATCATCGGACACAGAAAGAAAGGAAGAACCATGCACTTCTTAGTGAAGTGGGTTGGATACCCGACCTCGGAGAACTCATGGGAGCCCGAGGGAAACCTGACCAATGCCAAGAAAATCCTAGGGGCATATAAACAGCGATGATGGCTGTAGAACCCCCTAGACTGAAAACACCCATCAGACCAAAGAAATCACAGAATGCTCCCCCCCCCCATCGACGCTTCACAGACCAAACCAGCTATGAAACACACCACCTGGATGAACGGTCATTGACCAACGACCATTGATGAACATACTCCCAGGCAGACCCTCGTGGGTATGCCCACATGGGATTCCCTTCTGGATAACAAGGGACGACTGGATAAGAAGGATGTCCTCGACCTGTCCCAAATGCTGCCTCTTTGCCTGGAGGAGCACAAAGGTGGACTACACCTGGGTGAGGACCCAATATGAAGAGTGGTGTTTTGAAGAAGAGCGAGACAGGGAAGACTACATCTCGGAGGACTTCTGCGTCGACCAGACAGGGCTTCGCCCTGGCATGAGGCCACTGGCGGGTGTGAGCAGACCCCTATGGATTGACCTCCAGTGGAATGCCCACTACGATGAAGAGAGTGGATATAGCCTGGTGAGAAGGCTCCTGCTTGGAGAGCATGGAGAACTGGGAACCCTACTGTGCTCCAACTGATTCCCTCAGACCCCGACCCACCCCACTTCCTGAGTGGAGAAAAGAAGATGGTGATCGAAGTCAGTGACTTTGAAGATAGAGAGAGGGTGATGTTACAATTTTCTGTTATCGTAACCCACGACGACCAGACGTACGCCGGCAAGACTGGGTACTTTAATTTTCTCATTCGACTCGACTCACTTCCGATGGGAGATGCTTTGACGCATGGTGACTCCATGCACCCGAACCCACTCCCACGCATGCTGTGATACAACAGCCCTTTGACATGAGGTCCGTGACATCGGATCCTTGATGTCGGATCCATAACATCGGACACCTCATGCTAGGCATGAGGCTATTCTCTTATTGATCCCTGACATGCTGCGCCACAGCACTCCATAACATTGGACGCCTCATGCAAGGCATGAGGCCTGTCTTTTCTATTGTTCTTTCTATTTATACTTGATAATGATCCTGCATTCCGATTGGACAATAGGTATCTTCAAACCATATATAAGCTGTAGTAATACTGCCTGTATTCCTCAGCTTGACCTAATTCAATCAACGGTCTTAGACTCAACCAGAACACTCAACAGCTTAGGAAGCCCCTAGCTGTGATAACTTGAACTCGACAGTTGGAAAGCCTCCAACTGTGATACATGAACTGACGGTCTACTCAGAAAGCCTCTGAGTACAGATAGCCGTAACGACTTGAGGAAGTACCCAAGTGAAGGCCAGAAGCCCGATACACTAGGAAAACCTCCTAGTGCGATACTGATACAGTTGGAAAGCCTCCAACTGTGACATACAAAGCCAAGGCTGAGTTAAAGACCTATAGTCTTAACAGAAAAAGAGGACTTGTTGTATTTCAGGGATCACATCTACATCCCCAATGACCCAGACCTTCGCCGGCACATCATATCCCAACACCATGACTCACAGATTGCTGGTCATCCTGGATGCTGGAAGACCTTGGAGCTCACCTCATGGAATTATTGGTGGCCACAAATGTCATGGCTCATTGGTCAGTATTGTCACACTTGTGACCTTTGCTTATGCACCAAGATTCCTCATCACAAACCCATTGGCGAGCTACACCCTCTTCCTGTTCCAGAGAGTCATTGGGATGTTGTCAGCGTTGACTTTGTGGTGGAGTTTGCCAGAGTTGAATGGGTTTGATGCAGTGATGTGCACAGTTGATTCAGTGGGAAAACGTGCTCACTTCATTCCCACTCACACCACTGTCAGCACCCTAGGTGCCGCCTGACTCTATCTCCACCATGTGTGGAAATTACATGGACTTCCTGGTGCTTTCCTCTCTGACTGTGGCCCTCAGTTCATGGCAGAGTTTACTCGCAAGCTGTACCAACTTCTGGGGATCAAACTACTTGCTTCAACTGCTTATCACCCACAAACCGACAGCCAGACTGAGTGAGTCAACCAGGAACTGGAGCGGTACATCCACATCTTTGTCAATGAGCAGCAGGACAATTGGGATGATCTTCTCCTCTTGGCCGAGTTTGGATACAACAACCATGTCCATGCTTCCACTCAACAGACCCCTTTCTTCTTAGACACTGGATGACATCCACGCATGGGATTTGAACCTTCCAAACTCCCTCACACATTGAGACGGTGAATGAGTTCACAGAACACATGCGGAATAGCTTGGAGGAGGCAAAGGCAGCCTTAGCAAAGGTGAAGGACAACATGGCATGCTTTTACAACCAATGCCATTCTCTGACCCCTCAGTACAAGGTTGGTGATCAAGTTTATCTTGACTCCAGTGACATCTCCACTATGTGTCCATCCAAGAAACTCGCTCATCGCTTCCTGGGACCTTTCCCCATTGTCAAGTGTATTGGAATGCATGCCTATCGTCTATGCCTCCCAGCCTCCATGTCCAGACTCCACCCAGTCTTCCATGTCATCAAACTCCTTCCAGCTCCCCCAGATCCATTCCCAGGATGCCATTCACGCCCACCACCACTGCCTACAGTGATTGAGGGAGAACCCCAATACAAAGTTGACTCAATCTTGGACAGCCAGTCACATCAAGGAAAACTCCAGTATTTGGTGCATTGGAAGGGTTATGGGTATGAGGAGAACTCATGGGTTGAAGAGTCTGATGTGATTGCCCCTTGGTTAGTCAAGGAATTCCACCGATGGCACACTGCTGCACTGTGTCGCATTCAAGTCACTGACTTTGGTCATATGTGATTTCAAATGCATCGGGGTGATGCATCTTAGAGAGGGGGTGATGTAAGGGGACTAGGGAAACTAGGGGGGGTGCCCTGTGTGTTTCTCCTATTTTTTACATTTGTTCTATATTTTTCCTCACTTCATTTCCTTCTATTCTTCATTTTCTATGATTTTTCAGGATTTTATTACTAATTTCCCTTTCTATCATGTTTGTGCATGTTGACAGTTTTATATTTAGAGGCAGAGCACCCCTTCTGACATCTACCCCTTGGTATGATGTCATTTGGCAGCCTTGATCTGCCTATCTCCGCCTTTTCTATTTCTAGGTTATTATTTGATTTTTGTCATCTTCACATATACTGGGCATTGGCAAAGGGATCCTTAGAGTTTTCTCTTCAGATTTCCCTTTGCTAGGTGCGCCCCCAATTCCTGTAATATGTAGTATAATTTTAACTTTGGATTTCCCTTTGCTAGAGGCTGAGGTTGCCCTTATAACACCAGTTTTGAACAATGCAAGTGAGTAGTGCCTGCTCAAGATAATCTGCAATGTAAGGACCCAAGCAATAAATGACACATCAGAAATGACCATCAGCACATCTTGTCACCTGTGGTTGCAACATGTAAGGCCATAGGGATGAAAGAATATGTTCAAGTGAGTTGTGAAAAAGTTGTCACTGGAATTTTCAAAAATTTGCATCACCAGTATACTCTCATGATGCTATATCATGATTAGTATCAGAGGATGACTTGGGGACAAATAAGGAATAGATAATGACAAACCTTTTGGAATGGCAAGAAATCCCAATAATGCTACACCATTCTGGTGTGCTCGGCGAGCTGAGTTGTGAATATTTTCAGGGGATAGGTACAGAGGGTAAAATTCCATGTGGCCTGTTGCTACTGAGACAGTTGTTTTGTCACTTCCAAGAACAATAGGCGCAAACATTGCACTGTGACATTCTTCATCCTCTGCAATGATATCCTGGTGTAAAATTCAACAATGAAATTTCTGGTAATAGATAAATAAGAACAATATACCGCTTGTTTCCATGCCCAGTTACTGGAGAATAGATTGTTGTACTGCCGCTTGCCCCTCTTGAAGATCCACTTTGGAGCATAATCTATCTGGCCATCAAAATCTGGGTTGCCAAGTTGTTGCTCCATGAGTTTGAGGGGATTGTGAAACCAAACCTCCCATTGTTGATGTTGCCAAAGAGGTCCTGCTGCTTCATCAACAACATCCTGCACTGGTTCTCCATTATACTGTTACAAAAATGACTGCCAAGGAACATCGCCTTGTTTAATCTTGTCAATCAGAGAATATAACTCCTTGTGATCAGCAAGTGGTGGGTCATTGTCAGGATAGAGTGTCGAGAGAATAGTCTTATCAATTTTTCTAGCTGACATCTCCTCTTCTGCATACAAGAACTCAGCAAGCTCAAATTCTGCCCAACTGTTGAATGGTGAATAGTCGTCAGTTGCACATTCATCTCAAGGTGGAGGAGGAGCTTCTGGTGGAAGATCATTCCCCAGCTGATCACATGGTGTTCCTGATAGTACCAAAGATAAGTTGGATTCAGTCTTTTTTAAATAGATGCTATGTACCATCAAGTAATGGGTGATATTCAGTGTGGATGGTGGGGTCTTGCTGTAGTAATGGCAGACGTGGTGAATGCAATGATGATCTGACTGGAGAACCAGAGCACAAATGACAAGGAGAACAGCAGGATGAGAAAGTGGGCGAGTATGGTTCAATAATCAGCTCTTGAGCATTGTTGTCATTAGGAGGTGTTGCAAGCAGGGATGCAGGTGTAGGAGTCTTGAGGAATGTGAGAATTTTGGTCAAGGGACGAGCACGAGTTGGTTCATGTTTTGCAGAGATGTGTCATCTTAGCCCACCTGATGTCTTGCAAAATTTCTTACAGCCTTCAACAGGGCATTTGTGGTCTGCAGACTTGAAAGTTTTGTGAGGGTGACAGTAATCATGCTCTGAGTCAGACATCATCAAGTTCAATGAAGTTCAATGAAGGAAGAATCATAAGTTAATAGAAACAGCACCACCAGCACTTGGATCCATAAGTCTGAGTCCATTATTGGCAAGGCAAATATGCATGAGCTTATCAATGTGTAATCTGTCCACAACATATGGGGCAGATCACAATATACAAAGTCAATAGTATATTGCAAATTTGGATGTCAACATTGAAATGAACCTCCTGAGCTAAATTAGCTAATCACACTTCCTCTTTCTTCTCGACCACCACTATGCTGGGGAAGAAAAATCCAGCTCTAACTTCTTCACTTCCACCATCCCTACAAGTCAATCTACATCCTAACCATGATGCAGCACCTGGAGCACCCAATAAGCCTAGACCAAAGAAAACTCCTGCAGAAGTGGCTGCTATCCGTGAAGCGAAAGCAAGGGTGAAAGAAGAACAAGCCAAGAAATGTTCTGAAGGTATCCAAAAGGCCATGCTTCTTGAAGACTCAATGCTGAAAGCTGAGCAAGATGCAGATCGCAATGCAAACCATCCACCTCGCGGTTGAATAACCAAAGTGATGAGGCCCGTTATTCCTCCAGAGATGTCAAGACTTGATGAAGCTGGTACGTTGGGTCACTCATGTGTCAACTTCATGCGATAATCTAATAGTTGTACTGCAAGAACCTCTGAGTCAAGAAAGTTGTCCATGCGCCACAATGGCCAAAACAGCTCAGTCTCAGAAAGTAGCACCAGCATCCAAAGACTTTGGTATGTCATCACGGTGGTCACTATAATGTATGATGTTCACTGTTGTCATCCACTGCTGATGATCCAGGTGATGAAGTAATCAATCCCATGTCTTCAGGTCCTGGAAGTAGCAATGAATACAATGAAGGAGATCAAGAGGAGGAGGAGGAGGATGATGATGATGGCATGCTCCTTGACAGTTCTGATGAAGAACCAGAGCAGAGACTGACCAAAACCAAGAACTTGAAGAAAGTAAGGTGCCAGTGCAATCAGAGATAACATCTCAGTGATCAACAAACGTTCCCATGATAATGACCTCACTCAACAATATTCAAGGCAAACAAAAAGCTGATCAAGTCAAAAAGTATGTGATTTTGACATCATCTCCAGTCTACTAATCATTGCAGTAGACCTGCCGCATCAAAGAAGAGTAAGAAAAAGATCAGTTGTCTTCACGATGGCTGGGACAATCCCAATAACACAGCTCCTCTTGAGCCTCAAGCTCCTCATTGGTGATCTTCCTCCTCAATGTCAATATCGAGCTCAGCCAGCATACCAGATACAGTATACACTACAGGCAATGAGTCCAGTGAACTGCTTGGTGGCTTTAGTGATGATGGTGGAGAAGAGGAGGTGGAGAGAAATGCAGCGCCAAAGACAAAGTCGGCCATAAGGTACTATGGGGGCAGAGTGAACCCCAAAACATCCAAGGTGCATTTTGAATACTATGCTTACAATGACCGGCTACTTAATAAGATAATTCAGATCCATTCTATTGCCAAGATTGTTCCAACTACATCTATCCCAGAACTGGTCAAGAAATGTGAGCACGGCAAACAGCTGAAGAAGGAAGACATCAAACTATCATCCCTACCTTCAGATCTTCAAACAGTTTTCTGCTCCAAGTTCATTCCCCATCTCCACAATCTCATCAGTACTATCAGGTCATGGGAACAACCTACAGAGGATCAAGTTGTCAGTGTGTGGGATGAAGCAATCACAGATTATTCCCTGGGCAATGATGCTGACCTAAAGAGGATTGTGGTCACTCTCGTACGTCTCATCACAGTCATGTTTTCCATACTAACTATAAACAATCTTGTTATAAGTGGAGGCACGACTAGCATTGTGGCACAATACCTTCACAACTGCAGCACATGCAAATCTCAAGAAACTCTTCAAAGTCTTGGACCTCGACTCCACTGAGAAAGGTGCTGAGTATGTGGCATGGGCTCTTGGGGACAATGACAAGCAGCAGCCATTTTACTGTGAGATCTATGAGGATGTTGGGGCAGGAAAGAAACCCATTGTAAGTGCCCAATCAGATGCTGCCACTAGTGCTCACATCAGACAGTTTCAAGGGAGTATTCCAATCAAGCCTCATAATCCATATGTTCACCATTCATCTTGCCAGTATATCTCTTGTGCCCCCATCAGATCATCAACAGGAACCACCAGTTGGGGCACTTGTATATTCCATCCAAGCGGTGCATGTCAAATATCATCTAACATGTATGTGTTAGTGATGTAGCGATCTTGTCAAGGATAAATGTGTGTGGCATACTGGTGAAGAAGTCATACCCTCTCGACCTTGTGGTGACTTTTCCAAGACCATCTGGGGGGATCACCAAGACACATGTGAAGGACAAACTTATCAAGTCTGGTCCACATCAAATCTTGTCAACCTTGTGAATCTGCTGAAGAAGAAACAATGGGAGAAGATTCTATCCAAGGCTTGGGTGGCCATGTCATCAACACTGTTGGAGGATGTAGGTGATGTTATCCATGTCATTGAGGATGTTCCAGAGGTGATGGAGCTTATCGATGGCAATGACGATCTGTCAGATGATGATGAGGAAGAAGATGACTTTCCAGGAGCACCACCAGTGATGGATTTTTCTGATGTGGTTTTACTGTGACTTTGGTACAGCGCCACTGGTTACTATTTTTTTTCCTGCTGTCA
This sequence comes from Tricholoma matsutake, assembly GCA_026075535.2. Classification (NCBI taxonomy): domain Eukaryota; kingdom Fungi; phylum Basidiomycota; class Agaricomycetes; order Agaricales; family Tricholomataceae; genus Tricholoma; species Tricholoma matsutake. The sequence continues at coordinate 3,913,631 of AP026543.1, read as the reverse complement.
TTTTGGTTTATGCTACAGACACTGTCATACACCTCTGTTGTTTCATAGCTATGCTATAGTACTGCTCCATAACCATGTTATGTAACTATCAGCTATTTGTGTAATCCACTGGCATTTGGGGCATACTAAAGGAAAAAGTGATCACTTATAAGTCATCTTTTCTACCAAACTTATTTATGCTTTTCCAGTTTTGAAAGCCAAAAAAGCACTTTTAAAATCAAAGGGACTGGGATTAAAAAAGTGTTGACTGCTTTTTGCTTTTATTGCTTTGGAAAGTGGAATAGGCATCAAAAAGGGGACGTGTGATTCTACTGATGCACAAATTGCAAATTTAGTCAGACATAATGTGGACGTACCCAATTGAATTCTGGAAGCTTGTTAATGTCATTGATTGTATTATGGACATGGTGGCATGCATCCCACAAGTTGAGCATGGTAGGAATTGACTTGCACACCTCATGATGTGCCACTTTTATAACATTGGTGCTATCAGAAACAACAGCTGCAAATTTTGCTTCATCAACTTCTTGGACTGTCTGTCACAGCAATGAGTGACATATTTGAACAGACTGAAGTTATCATCACCTTCATAAGCTTATCCATAATCCATTTTGTGTTGTGACTATCACTTGACCCTGTGTGTCCATGCAAGAAAAAGGATGTCTGCTCTTGCATTGTTACATGTGCAATGTAGAATAACTCTGGATGTTGTGTTGAACCACCATCAAATGACAGTGTAAGGTTGTCTTCCTTCTGGAGCAGGTTTAGCATCTTTCCTCAAACAAATACGGCCTCCTGAGGAATGATCTTGGTAATGTATATGGTGGTGGCTGTTGGGTGTACATGATCATTGAGCAAAGTTATCATCTCCTCCCACTCTGGAGAATCAAGAAGAGCCCTCAGATGCAGACTAATCGCATGATGATGTGATCATATCGAGACTGGAACTCCTCCCAGTTCTTTTTTTCCTTCCGCTTGTCAACCACTCGCAATTGATCAATATCCAGTTTACCAATCTGTACCATTTTTTTTGAAGTACTGCTTTCCAAGTTCTTGTTTGCCACATCCTCAATCCTCTCTAGCTGCACTCTGATGGAAGACTGCCCTGATGCTTGTCTGGCCTCAATCCAGAGCTCCCTCGCAGTCTTTTCAAGTACTTCACACTTGGTAGCATGTCCCAAGACACGATCAAAGGCTGCATTACCCTTCTTCAATGCTCCACAAGCAATGCACAAGTAAGACCTCTTTTCTTTGCTATCAACACGCTTATCCACCAGTCATGTTAGCAGTAAATTCCCAGGTGCACCACCCTGACCCATTGTTAGTTCTATTATGTCATGTAGTAGGTAGTGACACATGTCTCACTGGATGCCTGGGCTTCTTCACTACGGAGTGATTGTCAATTTCGATATCAAGATCCATGTCATCATGTTTCCTTTTTTCGTCAGGTTTTGATGGAACCTTCATTGTAATCAGTACGGCGCATCCTGTGCCCATGTGTTTCAAAAACATGACACACCAGAACCTCATGAAGCATGAATATGTGTTCAACTGCATTAGCAATGTCAACAATCCATTTCTTGTTAGTGTTCAAAGGTCTGGTTAATGCAACCAAAAAAATGACCACAACTGAACTGAACTGGACTGAATGCAACTGGACCATTGGTTGCAGTTGCCCACATTTGGGGTCAGTCCAGTTGCCGGTTGCCTCATTTTGAAAATATTTGAAAACCATTGAAAGACTGGTTGCCATCAGTTGCAACCAGTCTTTCTGCAGTGCATAAAAGATGTGTACATTGCAGGAAAAAACCTGCGAGTCAGGTCACCATGAGGTGTGGGTTCCTTTTCCATGAGGACATACTCCACAAGTCATGTCACCATGAGGTGCAGGTTGCTCATATCTGTAATAATTTGCTGAAAAGTTATGAAATTATTACAGAAATGAGAAACCCACGCCTCATGGTGACCTGACTTGTGGGTTATATCATTGTGGGAAAGGAACCTGCACCTCATGGCGACATGACTCGTGGGTTTTTTCCCACGATGTACAAAATTATTACAGAAATGAGAAACCCGCACCTCATGGTGACATGACTCACAGGGTATATTATCACAGGAAAGGAACCCACCCCTCATGGTGACTAAGACTGGTCTTAACCAGTTTTTTGGGGGCAACCAAACCAATGTGGACCGGTCCTACTCGGTTCAGTTGTGGTTGCCCCATATCTGGGTCAGTCCGGTTGCAGTTGTGGTTGCTGGTTGCCTCTCTTGGGGGTCAAAAAACTGGACTGAACCAGACCTTTAAACACTATTTCTTGTGGACCATATTGCAATGTTTTAGACAAGCAGGCAATCACAGACATGGTTGATGGCTCAAGTAGGTCCCCAAATAATTGCTCACAATGGTGGGGGTGGGTGCTGGGTTGTGGTCTCATCATTATCCATTGATGGGTTGGTTGGTGATGAGCCAGCATTGTTGGTGACACAGCTGTGTTTATTTGTCATCACAGCCAGGGCACATAGACAAATAAAATTACTTACCATTACTGACTGCTTAGTCTAACAGTTATATTGTTGCCTTAGTTGTACTTCATCATGTGACTATGAGGGTTCAATCCCTGCAGTAACCATTGATTTTTCAGTCAATTATATAATCAACTTGGACTGTCCTAGGATTGTCCAAGCAGACTCTGCTCAGACACTCAGACTCAGCTCAGACTGGACATGCTAGTTTGGCAGGACTCTCAGCCAAAAAAGTCTGAGCAAAGTCCAAGGACTGTCTGAGTGTGGAGTCCACTCAGATTGGGGGGGGGGGGAGTGTAAAGACCTCACAACAAACCACTGGGTCATATGTTGGTTTCAAATCAGCGGCTAGACAAACTTGCAGCAGCTCATGTTGATTTCACTTCTCATGGGATGCTGGATGGCCCTGGACTCCCTGCCCATTTGTTGGGTGAATCACAAGACAAAGCTCACCCTGACCTGGATTCTATGCCTACTGTGCAGGACAAAGAGCATGACATGGATGCTATTGATGGGCCAAGGTCACTTTCTGAAGTGACACTGGCAAAGTCTCCCAGTACACATTGTTTTCATGATAAAATGCTTATAATCTCAGTATGTAATGTTCCTCACAGTCTTGAAGGTCTTGTGTATCATGTCAATCAACCAAGGTTACCAGAGTTGACTCAGCAGTTCCTCTATGATCAACTGCATCCTGATGCTCAGGCTCCTGAGGGTGGAGATGCCATAGATCTCGATGAGTGTCCTGCAATTTCAGGAAAGGTCTATCTCTTCAACTCTGCACATGCTGTCTACTATGCCCTGAGTGACTTGTGTAGGACAGGAGGAATGCACAGTGAACATATATGGGCAGTTGAGTCGTGGTATCATGGTGTGCCACATTATGATTGTGTTTATATTGGGAAATCAGATGATCTGGGTTTAAAGGTCTTCACATTGCTTGTGTTTTTGTATTTTTTTCATTCAAGCATGATGGGATCTGATACCCATGTGCCCTCATCCAATGGTTTTAAACAGTTGGGGATGCTCCTTGCAAAGAAACTGGAATGTGGAGGGTTGAGCCAGATTTTTATTGTGGACATCAGTTGCTTGCAGTTGTGCATATTGACTCTATATTGTGGGGGACACACTTGATTGGGGCTTTTGGAGCCATGTGGGTTTGATTTTTCAAAGTCTCTTGATGTGCTCAAATTATTTTATGTAAGTAAATATGCAGATTATCATGCGCATGAGTTAGCTTTCTAGAATTACAATACTAGTACCAACTTTCAAAGCAACTTACTTTCAATCCCGATGTATCAAATTATTTGAAAGAGTACAATGAAAATTTGCCCATTGATCTAAGCACAGCTACAATCATTCCTTGTCACCACCCACCCAATCTCATCAGTGAAGCAGGTTTATGACACTGTGACTGATACTGATGCCTGTTGGGGAGGTTTCTGACTCAGAGTCTGGTGAGAGCTCAATCCTTCAAGTTCCAGATTGTTTCATTCAGATGAACTGATCACACTCTGTTCAGAACTGACTCAGACATCTGCCAATGTAGACAACTCAAACTCGCTTTCCACACATCAAGCAGCATTGCTTGATCTCACTCCTAACATCATCACACACCACAACCCCATCTCACTGGGCATCTCCAGGGGTTTTGACACTTCTCCCCTCTAAATACTGTTTTGATGTCCTGCTTCCTGCAAAGATCTTGTCATATGGTGCTAGTGTCTGTCCATGGGAGAGATGAGATGGGACAAGAGAGATTGAGGATCATTGCAGAAGATTGGATAGAACCAGAAGAGAGTGAGCACCCCTTCATATAGTTCCATTTATTCCAAAGTTATAATGTGCCCTAGCCCACTTAGCCCACTTTGTTGTTGAATGGGAAATAAGGTTCCCCCACTTTCACACCAACATATCACATTCCTCCAAGGCAATCATCTGTGCTACCCTCAAAACTGATGGTGGGAACTTGGACTCGGAGGTGGAGGGTGAAAACAGTGCAGGGCACTCAGGCTTGCAGCATCGACTAACTATAGAAGTTGATCAGGTGGATGAGATTTTCTGACTGATTGGGCTCTAGTTGCTTATAGTTATTATTTTCTGTCATACTGCCATTGCACTTCTATCTTTTCAAAGGTTTTTAATAACTTTTTATGATATTCAACTTTGGTTTAAATACACAAGTGCCTAAGATGTAGTACAAAATTCAAGGGTCAGAATAAAGTGGTCTAAAGTAGAAAGGTCACAAGTGAACAATCAAGCAATGGAACAAGGTATTCTCCAAGCGCCCACCAAGTGTAAGTGACTTCAAGCAGTTTAACAAGATATTCTACAAGTGCCCACCAAGCATAAGTGACTTCAAGTGGTTTCAAGCACTGCCAAAAGCACTTGTAATTTTACTGATGAACTTTATACTCAGAGATGAAAACATGCAGATAGATTCCAACAGCTTACCATGGGCTAATCACAGAGTTGTCGCAGAGCATGAACAAACTCTCATCACGGCAGGCACATAAGTGATGCAGCATCAATTCCTCACTGGGTTTGTTATACTTATGAGTCTCACACTTGTAACTTGGCAAATGACTTCAAAGAGCTACACCCACTACTAGTAGATGCGGCGCAGTGTCGCGATGAATTTATTTGGACGTGCCGTGCACATGACCACTGGCATGACCAACCGACATTGGCCGGCCTTCGGGGAAGCAGGCAACCCCCAACTATTAGTTAGGCTACAGCCCTTTCGGTCAGCAACCCGGGGTTGCTGCCAGCACCCGGGTTGTTGATTAGTTTTATCCTTGTACTGTATCTTAGTTCTTCTCCCTGAATATACTAAGTAACATGTTTCGGTCTCCTTGAGTGTTGGAAGCTCCATGCTCTCCTCATCAACACATTGTTACTTGCTATATATACCGTTTTGGGACAGAGACCCCAGAAGTATGGTATCTCTCTCACGGTTCACCCATGATATCACGGCTTTTCGGTAGGCGGCGCCCCCTGGTCTCAATGAAATTTGGCACTGCATTCGGCTCATCGGTATGTTTAGAATGATATCATGTAGCGAGTTCACTTCATTGAACTATATATAGGACTTCGCATGTGTGACCGTCTCCTAATGGACTTATACTAGCGTCTGCACGTCGACGTCGTATTGATTGCAAACTGATTGTGACATTAGTCTATGTACAGCAGCCACAGTCGATCTGCCGTCAACTAGTACCTCGAATCGCCCCTCATACCGACAATAGCCCGTGTCGTATCTATCTAAAACTAATGCCAAGTGGTGCGAGCAATTCAAATCCAACTCATTCATGAGAAGATATCAATCGGTGATCGCCTTAGAAACACAGGCAGCTGCATGGTGCCATGGTATAAAGGCAGGTCCTCCTGTCTCTGTCCAAGTGGCAGCTGTGTGCGATTCCTGTCATGCGATCACCAGTTGTTGGATTGCTGCTGGCGCTTTTCGCTATTCCGTCCAACGTTCGAGCTATTCCTTGGAAACCATATGCCCATAAGGTCAAGGAGACTATCATCCCCCCCATTGGTTGGGTCAAGTATAGCGTACCTCCTCCTGATCATACCATCGTTCTTCGGATTGGGCTGCCACAGCCAAACTTCCATGTCCTGGAGAAGCATTTGTACGAAGTGAGCGATCCCGACCACGAGCGCTATGGCGCGCATCTGTCGAAGGACGAAGTAGAGGCGCTTGTGGCTCCGCATCAGGAGAGTGTAGACCTCGTTAACGAATGGCTTCAGTCTTACGGCATTGGGGAGAACGATGTCGTTCGCTCTCCTGCAAAAGATTGGGTGACGCTAAAGATACCTGTTATTTTGGTAGAGAAGATGCTCGACACGGTATGTTTGAATGTACATAATAATGTCAGCTGCCGTTAACAGTGTTTCTTTTAGAAATACTATGTCTGGAAGCATTCTGATAGCGATGAGTCTATTGTCAGGACCACTAATTATAGTCTACCAAGCAACCTCCACGAGCATGTCGAAGTTATCCAGCCAACGACTGTCTTTGGTCGACTCAAGGGAGCGAAATCTACGATTGTCTGGTCGGACGACCAACAGGTGTACCCCGATCTTGGGAATGTGCCATTCATTGTAGACCCTGTCTCTGGTCTTACTGTGAACGCAAGCTGTAACACAACCATTACTATAAGCTGTCTGCAGCAGCTTTATAATTTTGTCGGGTTCCAACCATCCAGTTTCGGCAATTCGATTGGCATTACTGGTTATCTCGGCCAATATGCGAATCTTCAAGACCTGCAGTCATTCTACGCTGATCAACGACCAGATGCCCTTGGTTCTTCATACGGGTATTTTTCTATAAATGGTTTGTCTATTCACTCAGATTTACCACCTCTGCTTGCTAATTTCGTCTTCTGTCAAGGGGGACTTAATGATCAGAATCTGTCCTTGGCTGGTATAGAAGCTAACCTAGATGTTCAATTCGCATTTGGGTTGTCTCATCCAATTCCAGTGGCGTCTTATTCTATTCCAAAAAGCTGCGTAACCGCTCACTAATACCTAGGCAACATTCTATTCGACTGGAGGTAGCCCACCTTTTAAACCGGATGTCCTCTCGCCTAACAATACCAACGAGTCAGTTGCTCTCTTCCTCGTAACTACCTTTCTTTCTCAGCCTTTTCGTCAGACCCTATCAGGAATGGCTTGACTTTGTTTTATCTAACCTGACCACACCTTTAACCATTTCGACTAGTTATGGAGACGATGAGCAAACAGGTATAATTGTCGTGGTGTTGTATCCCACCATGCTTACCTCTTGTTGCAGTCCCAGAAAGTTATGCCCGTCGTGTGTGCGCCGGATTTGCCCAGCTTGGTATGTATAGCCCTTTTTTTTGTTGCGCTTGGCTCTGAATAGTGCTTCCTCAGGTGCTAGGGGAGTTTCCCTCATGTTCTCATCTGGCGATGGGGGGGTCGGCGACAATGATCCAAACCCTGCCACTCAGCGATGTTTTTCAAACGATGGTACGAATACTACCCGATTCATACCATCTTTCCCAGCGAGGTGTGTAATATTCCTTATCCAGATTGTGTTCATAAGCTTATGCGGAAGCACCCAGCTGCCCATAGTAATATAATTTGTCTAGTGTCTGCCATGCCTTACCAAATTCTGGTCAGTGTCACGGCAGTGGGTGGGACTGCGAATGTCCCTGAGGTAGCTGTATCACGTTTCTTCTCTGGCGGTGGGTTCAGTAACTATGTAAGAACTTCTTTCTTTGCGGCCGTCCGTCTAATGATCTCTTGCTTGACAGTTCCCTCGTCCTCTTTATCAAGCGCAGGCCGTGAGCACATACCTGAATGCCCTTCCCAACGGCACTTACAATGGCCTCTATAACCCGTAAACCTAAACTTTCTTCAAGTTGACTTAACATTCCCTGACCTCTATACGACGTTTCAGGTATGGGAGGGTAAGTCATCCCTTCCTAAAAATACCACCTTTTCACGTAGTATCACGGCTATCAGGGCTACCCCGATGTCGCCGCGCAGTCTGACCGCTTCCGTATCTTCTGGTCAGGCAAGCCTATACTCATTGGAGGCACTTCTGCGTCTTCCCCTACCTTTGCTGGCGTAGTGGCACTTCTTAACGATGTTCGCCTCTCTAACAAGCTGCCACCTCTTGGCTTCTTGAACCCCCTATTGTATTCCAAGGGTGTCACTGGCTTTAATGACATTACTGTCGGGCACAACTCCGGTTGTGGCACTACTGGGTTTAACGTTCGTCTTCCATTTTCATTGAAGGTCCACAGAAACTGATCGATACCCGTAGGCTACAAAAGGGTGGGATCCAGGTGTGTTGGAAACATCTTCAAATGTAGCTCCTTTAACGGTTCCTATAGTGACTGGACTTGGTTCGCCAGACTTTGGTAAGCTTAAGGACTTGTTGTTAACATTATAGCCGGTACTCTGTAAATAGTACTCTGAAAGAACACTGCGGTGCCCTCGCTCCTGGTTGCTTTCGCTCTTCCAATCAAGTGTCCGATATGGTCGTTCAAACCCGACACGGTTAAAAAACGACGGGAAGCTTACAATCTGGTAACAAGTGCATCCCCATATTAATCATGTCAGATGCCTCAGATCACTTGCTACATACAAAAGTTCCTTCTTGGTTCCTTCTCTAGGGTCGGCCCTTGTCCTTCAAGAGGAAGTTCATATTGAAGAAAGCATTCAACTTGAATGTCAACAAATCCTTTGATGATGTCTGTCGCCGTCATGGAATTCCACGAGGATATGAAGTAGGCGCGATCTGTCGTTTGGGAATATGAATGCCTAGTTACACACTCTGAAGTGAGTCGTCGTACGTAGAAATACCGCATGTCGATAGCAGTGAATATATCGTCAGCTACGGTCTCTCGGGGAATCTCTACGACCATGTCGACGTTATTCCGCAATTATTCCGCAATTATTCCGCTGCAGCGACGATATATGGTAGATTTAAGCCTGCCAAATCCACTATCGTCTGCTCTGAATAAACTGTGCCTGTGACTGATGTACTCAGGGCGCAATGTGGAGCCATTGTGGATTCTGTATCACGGTAGACGCAAAACTATCAGTTCACGGTATCTGCGCCTTCTTTTTTCATGGATATAAAAGGAATTTTTCAATGTGGTGATTGGCTGACAGAGCTCCACTTTTTGGGTTGGATCGATCGGTATCACTGGCTTAAAATCCTCTGGTCGACCTGCCGCCAAGTGAAATGTGGCCTAGTTTCAATATAAGCATCGTCCAAACGCGAAGAAGACGACAACCCAAAAGCGAATTGGACATCTGGGGCGCCGACAGATAGCCATCGATAGATTCTGATCACTGATTCCCACTGAAATGCAAATTAAAGCATTAGCAACACGTACGGAAATGAACGCATCCGGCCGCAGAATGAATAAATCCACCTCTCACCATTTCTTAATAAGCTACGGGGACCATGAGTTACAATGTAGTATGTTATTGTTTTTGACCATTGACCATTCGTTGCACTGTGCCGGTTTACACTCCTACTGATTTCGTGACTCGTCACACAATGCTACCGCTCGGAAGATGCAGGCGTTGGTGACAATGATCCAAACCCCGTGAAGGTAGCGCTAGCATAAGAACCTGTGGTGGATACGTTTCGACCCGAGCGCCACCTGCGAGGCCTGCGGACTGTGGAAACCATTCTGAACGACAACTGAAGGAAAGCATGTCACACGACACCTTTATAACACCAACGGTATCTTTTCCTTCGTGAAGAATCGGAAAACTCAGCCGTTGAAACGTTGAAGGCGCACTGATCGGATGCGGAGGCGTTATGGGCTATGCTTATGCTGACTTGTGACAGTTGATTGTTGCAGTCACGGGCGGATCATAACAACGGCCCTCCGCTTCTTCAACTTTTGCCTCCTATTTTAAAAAAGAAAAAACAACCCACCCATATCTGCTGCAAGCGACGATTCAATATACAACAATGGTTCTTCCTCATCATACTCCCTACGTTACTCCTCAAATTCTCCACAAGCATTATGCCCAATCTCATGATACTGAACAATTTGGCACTTGTAAGTTGACTATTTATCATACTACCGCCCTAACATGCATCGGTGTTCTAGTAATCGGTCGCGACCTTGAGTATTTCTCCCAAGCCGGTTTTGATATGGACAGGATTCAGATCAAGCACAACGCATCTCCCGCATTGCTCTATGAGGATGCTATTCGGAATGAAGGCGCTATCATCTCCTCGTCTGGAGCTTTGATCAACTTTTCTGGCAAGAAGACTGGCAGAAGCCCAAAGGATAAGCGCATCGTTTACGAAGAGACCAGCAAGGATGATATCTGGTGGGGCTCCGTCAACATTAAGATGGATGAACGTTCGTCACCCCTAGCTCCTATGATTCAATAACTGACTTATCCTAAAAGACACCTTTGAAATTAATCGTGAACGTGCGATTGATTACCTAAACACTCGAGACAACGTCTATGTGTTCGATGGTTACGCTGGAGTAAGTTTCCTTTATAAACAAACTACCCATATATTTCTCAAGTGGGAGTGTTAGTGGGATCCCAGGTACCGAATCAAAGTTCGCGTCATCTGTGCCCGAGCGTACCATGCGCTGTTCATGGTACGTCGTTTCGTTCAGATTTACTTACCTGAGACTGATCATCGTCATCAGCACAACATGTTGATCCGACCTACCCCAGAGCAATTGGCAGACTTTGGAGAGCCCGATTTCGTTATCTATAATGCCGGCCAATTCCCGGCAAACCGATTCACGAAAGGCATGAGTTCAACAACTTCTGTGGAAATCAATTTCAAGCGCATGGAGATGGTCATTCTTGGAACCGAATACGCAGGAGAGATGAAGAAGGGTGTCTTCTCGGTCATGGTAAAGTGCTTATTCGGGTGTAATTATGTTCCATCCGTTAAACCGTCTTCTTTCAGCACTATTTGCAACCCGTCAAGTTTGGCCAACTTTCGCTCCATTCTTCGGCAAATGTAGGCATTGAAAACAACGATGTCACACTCTTCTTCGGTCTTTCCGGCACTGGTAAAACCACACTTTCGGCAGATCCTCGTCGTCTCCTAATCGGTGACGATGAACATGTATGGTCAGATACTGGTGTCTTCAACATTGAAGGCGGCTGTTACGCCAAGTGCATCAATCTTTCAGCCGAAAAGGAGCCAGACATCTACAATGCCATCAAATACGGTAGCATTCTCGAGAACGTCGTCTACAACCCTCTTTCTCGTGTTCCCGACTACGATGATGTCAGCATTACGGAGAACACTCGCTGCGCTTATCCCATTGAGCACATCCCTAATGCCAAGGTTCCCTGCATGGTTGATCGTCAACCATCCAACATTATCATGTTGACTTGTGATGCGTTCGGAGTCCTCCCACCCGTTAGCAGGCTCACGCCTGAGCAAGCAAGTTATCACTTCCTCGCTGGATATACGTCGTAAGTTTCAGAATCCATAATCCGATTGCGTTGCATCTGATACGTCGTGTTGTCGTAGGAAAACACCGGGCACAGAAGACGGTGTCCTGGAGCCAATCCCGACTTTCTCTACGTGCTACAGCGCTCCCTTCATCGTCCTTCACGTAAGATTACTTTGTTTTCATGTGTCACATTCGATTCAAATTGGATTCACATAACAGCCTGGACGTTATGCGGAGATGTTGGCAGAACGCATGGATAAGCACAAGGTCGATTGCTGGCTGATCAACACTGGTTGGACTGGTGGCAAGTTCGGCACCGGCAAACGTTGTCCTCTCAAGTTCACTCGCCGGATCGTCGATGCTGTCCATTCTGGTGAACTTGCAAAGGCCGAATTTGAGACCTTCGGGACTTTCGGGTTGTCAATACCCACCCAGCTCGATGGCGTGCCGAGAGAGCTCCTCAACCCCCAACTTGCTTGGCCTGATAAGGAGGCGTTCCAGAGGGAAGTAAGGAAATTGGCGGTCATGTTCCAAAGGGCGTTTGCGTTGTATGAGAAGGATGTGAAACCCGAAGTTAGAATGGCCGGACCTCAGATTTGAGTTGTGCCAGATAGGTATACATTATTTCTTTCTCACTTTTAAATGCGCATATAGAGGAGATAAAAGGACCGGAATAAATGTACTATACATACGAGTTATTCATTCAGGTTTAATGGTATCGATCCAGGGTAGAGATGGCTCTGGCATGAAGCTGGGCTGTGTCGCGTTCTCTGCATAGGTGATATTCTGTTGAGCAGTACGCTTGAAGCTCTTTGGTACATAGATCGGTTTCCACTCCTTCATGCACATGAGCAAGCATTGATGTGTAAGTGGGGCCCACACTTTCACTTCCCACGAGTCCTACAGGCAAATGAATCAACTTTCGATAGTGCATCACCAAATTCAACTCAAAGATGCAAACCGTTGACCTCCTCGGAAAAAGATACTATTTCCGCATGCGCTTCTTGAAGCGCTCCATTACCTGTGAATGACGATGACAACATCAATCAATCAAGAAACCCAGGTCAGTTGAAGAAACCAACCAATTCATCCGTCGCCATCTGCGCTCTCTCCTGGTTGGACCGTCGAGGTAGATCATCCTGCGGGGGTAAACCCATGGCCTCCAGCTTAGCATCTCGCAAGATGTCAGTGTCGGATTTCGCCCTCAGATTTGGCCGGTAAACTGTCGTTTAGTCATGAGCATTGTCCTTCGAATGTCCAGATAGTACTCAGACTCACATCGTGAAGCAGCGAGGTGTTCTTCATCATTATTCGGCTTTCGACGGTCATGCCGCTCCTCCGCTACCACCCGTTTAGCTTTCTCCGTTTCTTCAATATTTTTTAGCCGAGCGCTGGGCGTCCAGAGCAAAATGAGAAATAGAGACGATGGAGATACACAGGAACTACTTACTCCATTCCAAGGTCAACCTCAGGTATTGCAGTCAGCATGGTCATACTATTGGTTACGCTCCCGTCGTCAGGCGTCGGCTTTAGCTTGTCGACCTTCCAGCGGTCTGCAAGTCGATACAGAGCTTCCTGCGGGTCTGGTGGACCTTTGGTGTTAGCGTCAGCATCCTCCCGGGGTCTACTGCGAATCTTGAGGTTCTCTTCTATGTATGCCATCCTAAGTTAAGCAAAAGAGGGTGCAGTCAGGGCATGGCCAAGTACAGGGGTTGAATTCAAGTACAGATGTTTGTCGACGTCCAAGGCATTCGTTTGTTGCGTAAAGTTATTTGCTCTAACGACTCTCCGAGCCTTCGCATTTTTATCTTCTCCATCTCTGAGAAGCAACTAAGGAAAGGACATAAAAAACCAGGGGGAATTAGCGAACGCACTCGTCATCGTCATTCATGTCCTTCGACACGCCTTTCCCTTCCCTCAAGCCTCCCTGTTCTTCCTCCTCTAGAGGTCGCTTCTTCTTCTTCGCATCGCCCTTGTTGAGTTTCGCAACGTCTATCCCTTGTCGCGCCTTCCTCCACTGCCGTACTTCGAGCAGGTCTTCTAAACTGCAAATACTATGTTACACGACTCAAAAGTTTCACGAAATGAGGGTATATGAACATACAGCAAGTCCTCATCCTCTTTACCTTCCCCTTGAGATTGCTCTTCCGCGTCAAGCAATTGCTCGCGAACAGTAGTCGTTGGACGTGTGCGTTTCTTGATCATTATGAAATCAGGTGGCTGTGTAAGCCAGAAAGTGAAAGATGTGATTGTTGAAAGGGGAAAAACTATAAAGTTCTGCAAGAACGACAGTAAATACAGGTATTCATACAATGATCTCCTTCATACATGAAGTCTAGGAAGACAGATTCTCATTGTCGGTAGACCCTGGGGTAGGATATCCTCCTGCGTCACCTCTACTACCATGGTCGCCCGGTTCATGTGAAGGCGAAGTAGGGCGAGAATCAATGATGGGGTGAACTACAAGAGGAGAGGCATGGCGAGATAGCATGGACTCTGGGGCACGGAGACCTCCACGACGTAGACGCGGAGCAGCAATATGTATCCTTTCATCACTAATCTCCGCTTCATGAGTGTCTGGCGAGGGGGACGAAGGTGACGCGGAACCTTGGTGCGGGGGAGTGATCGTGAACCACGTTCCGCCAGATACGGAAGGCTCTGAAATATAATGGATACGATTGTCGTCGATTACGGAGTGTGCATTAGGGCCATCACTCTCGTTGGACCAAGGAGGGTACTCAGTGATTTCGGGACGACGTGTGCGACTGAAGGGGAAAAACCGGCGAGTGGATTGTGAACTACGGCCGATCCAGGGTCCATCTCCTACTACCTCGGTCGGTTCGGTAGAATCTGCACGCGAGCTCACAGCATCTCTGATGGAAGAGCGACGACGATGCGTGAAATCATTGAAGTCCACTGTTCTTGAGCGGACGGGACGTCGTATGGAAGGCTGGCGAGTGAGACTAGACGTCGCAAGGGAAACAGATGGTGCAGGTGGCAATGACCACGGCCCACTGCGGCTGTTAGGCGGATGCGTTGAAGCTGTAGTCGGAGGTTCCTCAAGCACGGGCGATTCGCCGCCTGGTATAGCTGAGGAACTGGAGAAACCATTGTTTCCATACGCTTCATACAGATCTGAATTTATGCGAACCCCCTCAATCGACGTTCCATTATCCAGCATGCGTTCAAATATGTCTTCATCCTCTTCCAGATCCATTTCACTAGGAGGTGCGGTGAGGTATTCCGTCAAGTTCGCTGATCGTCGACTTGGATGAAAACGTCCCATAGAACGGTCACGATATACGCGAATCGGTGTCGCAAGTAAACGCAAACTTTTAGCAGAGCGATCTGCAATGAGTCGTCGATCATTTGGGCTTGGACGCGTACGTCGTTCAGCGAGTTCCTATTCCAAATCAGCTCGCGGTTATAACGCAGCCAAAACAGGCTGACCTTGACGAGAATGTCAATGATCGCGGTGGTAAATGAGTCACCAGTATCCAAGTCCTTTACAAAACTCTCATAGCCAATTGTGGGCTCAGTCTTCTCCAACGAACAACGACTAATTGCGCCAGCCCTTTTAGTTTACGTGATGAGTAAGGTTATGTTTGACCTTCGACACCTCACATACACCAAGTTTTTTATTTTTGCATGTAATACGTCGTCGACGTAGTCAGGGGTCCTGTTAAGCGCGGCTGTGAATGGGAGCCGCTCTAGAACCACGAAAATGTTGAAAGCATACCATTTCCCCATTTTTAATACACAAGAAAAAGGAATTGAGTTAGAAGGAAGAGCAGAGCGAGCGAGGAATGGGAAGAACGGCGCCGGTTGTGATGGTGGTCAAGCACAGAGGAACGCCTTATCAAATCACATCAACACATGTCAACAAATCAGTGGCTGAGCATGTCCCAAAATAGCATGTCCACGTTTGCTCCTTTTTTGGATGTCACGTGTAGGGTGGTAGACGTGGGAAAATCAGGGTTATGACCAAATGACGACATCTCCCAAACATCTCCTTCATCTTTTGCACTGCATACCATGGTGCCCAATGGGTCTGAAATCTCCCAGGGAGTCTGAAAACCAATTTTCATATTTTATTCCCTTGTGCAATCCCCCCAGAGTTTTACAGGATCTTATTGCATAGTAATCTTGGATGTATGTATGATTTTGCTAAGGAATATAACATGTAGAAGCAGTTGAAAAACAGTAGCTGGAGTGATCAATCAGTGATTCTAATGCAAATGTCTTGTTCACAACTTCAAATTTGACTCCAAAGGCCCCAGAAAAATTGGCAGGCTACCTATACTAAACTAAAACACAAGAGCATACTCACTTTTAGTTCCTGGAGTGGTGTGCTTGTGCTTGGGAGAGGTGAAGAGATTTTGTTGATTTCATCACACTTCGTCATGATCAGATTTGATCTCCACTGCCACAGCAACAGCAATGTCCTTTGAGAATGCAGAGGCTCAAAAACTATCTCAATCAAAGTATATACAACTATGTAGAAAGTAAGGTATGACCTATAGAATGAAATAAATGTACAATTTGCTGAGGATTAAATTGAAATGAGTCATAAAATAGAGTATGATCTAAAATGGTCCTTGCAGCCTGAGAAGATGGATGTACAAAAGTGAGTGTGAAGGTGGGTAGAATGGAGGATAGTGGACATGGTAATGGTCCCAAAGCATTCCTGGAGGGTAGAAACCAAATTGTAGATGATTTGGTGGGGGAGGAGGGAATGTGCTGTGAGATGTACTCAGACCAGCAACTGGCAGGTTTGCGATGTTCATGGTGAGTGGGAGGAGCAATACAGGTCCAGAAGCTTGAGATGCTGAAGGGTTATGTGGTGTATTATCAAATACTTGAGGCTGTGTAGCACTGCTTGTGTCAACTCGCCACCTGGAAGCACAACTAAATAGGCCAGTAAACCTGTCACTATCATGAAGGCAGGGATGGGAGTCAAAGAGGTTATTGATATGACAAACCAACACCTCCTTGGTACCATCTTCCAGAAGGGACAGCGCACCTGCAATTTCCTGCAAATTAGGCTTGCTCTTCAAAGAGAGAGAACCTGTAAACAGGGCATCAGGTGCACAACCTTATCGCTGCTGTTCCCTATCATTCTCTTTCTGCTTTCATCACATGGCTCCATCTTTCTTCTTCTGTTCCTTTGCTACCCACTCTGCATCCTTTTCTGCTGCTAACCATTTGCCCTCTGCTGATGTCAAAACCTGTGCCTCCACATTGAGTTTCTGCCTTTCACTTGATGCTGTTTGTTTTTGTGCTTCCCATTTTGTAGTTCAAGCTCAACCATCTTGACTCAGCCAGTCAGCTGTTGGAGGGATTGGAGAATTCTGATGTCTGTCCATCTGTCTGTCTGCCTCATAAAATAATTAAGTTTTCTGTGCTACACAATTACAATATGGGTCACATAATGATACAACCACACTTACTGTGGTGAATAATATCAAATATAACCCCCATGCAGAGCGATGCTAGAGTTTTTGGTGAATGTTGTTCATCACATGATTTCAAAATCTGCCAACATGGACTACACATTCTTTGTTCTTGATGAAAATATATGCATCTTACCATGAAAAACTACCTGAGATTTGCATGGAATATACATCTTATAATTTCTGTACTGTATTGGGTGAAAATTAGCTAAGTTGATAATTATGTACTTTTGATGGCAGTGGCTGCTGCAAGGCTGTGTAAGGGGACTAGGGGGGACTCGGGGGGGTGCTCTGTGTGTTTCTCCTATTTTTTATGTTTGTTCTATATTTTTCCTCACTTCATTTCCTTCTATTCTTCATTTTCTATGATTTTTCCTTATTTTATTACTAATTTCCCTTTCTATCACATTTGTGCATGTTGACAGTTTTATATTTAGAGGTGGAGCACCCCTTCCAACATCTACCCCTTGGTATGATGTCATTTGGTGGCCTTGATCTGCCTATCTCTGCCTTTTCTATTTTTAGATTATTATTTGATTTTTGCCATCTTCACATATACTGGGCATTGGCAAAGGGATCCTTAGAGTTCTCTCTTTGGATTTCCCTTTGCTAGGTGCACCCCCAATCCCTGTAATATGTAGTATAATTTTAACTTCAGATTTCCCTTTGCTAGAGGCTGAGGTTGCCCTTATAATAGAAAACTCTCTCCTAAGGCCCAAAATTGTGAGTGCGCTGCCCAAGATAGGCAGGTACAGAGTGGATGACACTTCCCAAAGCTCCACAGACTCCCTACACACCATTCCCGACAGTCCCACCTTTAGTGCACCACCATTTTTGCCAAACACACCCTCTAGCGACATGGACACATCAGAGCGCCTCGATGCGCTTGAAAGCAATGTTAGCAGAATATGTGCGCAAATCGATTCACTTAAATCTATGATCAAAAACTTTGTCAGGACCCTCCAGACTAACTCTACAACCAATAGTATTCCCCCCATTGCGACTCCAAATGTGCCCAACAACAATGCACCGCCAAATGCGCCCACTAAGGAGTGTGCCCAGATCAAACCATCTCCCCACCAAATTTAATGGTGCGCATGCGCAGGGGCATGCATTCCTTAATTCCTGTGAGTTGTACATCAGTCTCCAGTTGCATCAATTCATTGATGAGGCTGCAAAAATTTATTGGGCCTTCACATACATGAAATCTGAACATGCCTATCTCTACATGGACCGTATTCTGTGCCAAACTAAAAAGCTCAATTCTCTATCTTTCTCCACTTGGGGTGACTTCTGAGCAGAGTTTGTATGCCACTTTTGTCCCCTTAATGAGTGCCACCAAGCAGTGACACAGCTCGAGTCATCCTCTTACCACTAGGCATGTTGATTGGTGGACGATTATATTGATGAGTTTAAGGATTTGGTGGACATGGCAGGATATGGGAGTGAGCTACCAGTGGTGGTGAAGTTCTGAGGGGGCCTTGGCCCTCAATCGAGAAATTCAGGACCAGATTGCACAGATGTTGGAAGGGCACCTGGCAGATGATGATATCTATGCTTGGTATGAAGCTGCTTCACTCTGTGACGAGAACCAACTCACAAATGCGGTGTTTAATACTGCATTCCATGCTCCAACTACCACTCATGCACCCTACACCTTCAATTGAACCCTTCCCTGCCATAACCCTATTCCTGTTCATCAGACTCCCACACCAGCCATCAATGTCCCGGTACCAATGGATGTTGATGTGGCCCGCAGCCGTGCGCATATGTTGGATCTCTGCTACCACTGTGGGGAAACTGGGCACAGGGCTGGAGTGTGTCCCCTTCATCAGGATATCTGCATGCTCACCCACAAGGGGCAAGATGAACTCCTCCAAGACTTGTTGGCGCTTGTAGATGTCGAGGAAGCGAAGGATCAGGTTGCAGAGGAGATCAAGTCAGAAGTTGTATGGTGCAGTTTGCTTAGTCACTGCTACTTATGGACAGCAGTGGAATTGCCCGACAAAAAAAAAAATTATAGATGATGTCAGGGAGGTTGTTAGACTCAAAATTTGAAATAAACCTGAAAAAAACTATGGCTCATAAAGACCATAAAGCAGCAGCAGCGCGTGCCCGAACTAGCAAGGCCCTCGGAAAAGTCAATCAGCCCAACTTGGATGATAGCAACGATGTGGAGTCTTCAGCAGATGATAATTCTGACATCGAATGCACAAGTTGGAATGGAGGAGTCAATTATATTTTGTCAGATTCAGAGGATGAAGATTGGACCAAGACTGACTCTGATTCAGACATTCGGAATGATGACAGTCCTGATGACTTTGATCTCAAAGAGCTCAACAGAGAGGATTTAATCAAGAGTCTTCAAATAAGATGTCAGCATGAACTGGACCTTGAAGAACTGGCAACACCCACATCATACAAACATTTACTGCACACAAAAACACCCAAGGATTGGAAAAGGGCAGAATCCATGCGATCATTGGGATACAATGGCCTCTCTGACCACAGAAAATGGGAGATTGCACAGCAGATGCACGAGAAGGAGGTAAAGGATAAAGTTACATGAAGCAGGTGCACCAAAACTGCTCCGAGTTGGCTGTTGTGAAAATATCTTGACACGGGCAAAACAGTGATGGAGCTGCAAAGTTTTGGTCCTTCTTCACCATTGCTCCCCCTCGACAATTGACCCCATCCCATGCTCCCTCCCTTCCTGAAATGAGCCAACCTGCCAATAACGAAGCCACAGATGGCAATGTCTCAGATGGCATTTTTCGAGGCTATCTGTCAGATCAGAGTGATGTCGGGGCTGATGATGATAATAACGATGAGGTATGGAGTGATGATCGGGATAGATCTGCAGCAGGCATGACCCCACAAGCGCCAGGCATATCATTTGGTGTTAGGGCCCCACCCCAGCCCAAGCAGCAAAAGCTTGATGTTCCTGCTCAAGAAGCATGCAAGCGGGCATATGATGAGTGGAGGCAGCGGGTGGAAAAGGGTCTTCAAGATGTCGAGAAGCTGATAGCATCAAAACATGCAGTGTTTGATGCGGGCCAAAATGGGTTGCAGGCATATCGTGCTCAGGCGATTCAGAGCTGTTTGCATATGGTGGTCAAAAACAGCCGAGGGCTTATCGAAGCATCAGAGCATGCCGCTGAAAGCCAAGGATTTGCTCCAAGTTGGGGTGGACATATGGTGTGGCAATGGGTTGCCAGGTGGTCAAAATCTCGCGAGCTTCCCACTTCACAAAGAGGCTGTCACCAGAAGGTTTTTTCATTGCTGGATGACCCCGATGTCTGTACTGAATTGTGCTCTTATCTCCGGACAAACAAATGGTCCATGAATCCACAAAAACTCACCGACTTCACAAAGAATAAACTCCTCCCTGATGAGTCAAAGAAGTATCTCCACCACGTTGTCTCGAAGGAGATGCCAGCTGGCCTCAAAAAATATATGGAACTTGAGTTGTTTCCCCATATTCAGCTGAAGGTTGCAGGAGGGATATCACTCAGAATGGCACACCAATGGCTTCTTCATAAGGAAGGCTTCAAATACATGGCTCACAAAAAGGCTTTGTATTATGATGGCCATGAGCGCAAGGATGTGGTCGATTACCGACAGAATGTTTTTCTGCCCGCCATGAAGAAATTCGAGTCATGCCTCATGGGATATGTGGTGGGTAATGTCGATAAGGAGATAGAACTTCAATTGGCACCTGGTGAAAGGAAAGTCGTCCTCGTGGCCCACAATGAGATGACAGCACAAGCAAATGATGGAGCAACAATGTCCTGGGTCTGGCAGGGGGAACAGCCATTGAAGAAGAAGGGTGTTGGCCGTGGGTTGCATCAATCAGATGTGATCTGCTCAATGAAAGGCTGGTTGAGCAAAGCGAGTCAAACTCTGGAGTATGGAAAAAATTATGATATGGCAAACTCTTTGTGAAACAGGTATGGTTGGATGCGATGAACATGTGCAGAATTTTACTGATTAACTTTGAAGCTTCACGAGAGAATTATTCCCACCTTTGAGCGGGTGCATGGGCCTGAGTACCAAGCACTCATTATGGTCGACAACTTGCAAGGTCACTCAGCATATGCCAAAGATGCACTTCTTACATCACATATGAACATGAAGCCCGGTGGCAAGCAGGCATCACTCCGAGATGGATGGTACATGATAAATGGTGAGAAATCCCCTCAAGCAATGAGCTTCCCTGTGGATCACCACAACTTTCCAGGTCAGCCAAAGGGAATGAAACAGATCCTTCTCGAGCAGGGCTTGTGGAAAAATGGGCTGGTAATGCAGTGTAAGAAGGCAAAGGATGGATCCAGGAGGAAATGTGCATTGGGGGCCACTCATTGTTGTGCCAAGTGCATTCTTGATCTGCAGCCGGATTTTCTGGAACAGCAGTCTCTCGTCCAGGAGGTCATTGAGGCAGCCGGGCACTTGTGCATTTTTCTTCCCAAGTTTCATTGTGAACTGAACTTCATAGAATTTTTCTGGGGTGCCGTCAAGAGATATCTGCAGATGCACTGTGATTACACCTTTACAACCCTGCAGGAGAATATGCCAAACATGCTCGCATGAGTTCCAATCGAGACCATCTGGAAATGGGAGCACAGGATGAAACGGTGGATGGAGGCATATTGGAGTGGACTTGGGGCAAAAGAGGCTCAAATTCAGGTCAAGAACTTCAGCTCTAGATGCTACACATCTCACAGAAGGATTCCCGAGTCGGTAGCAACACAGTTTGATACTTACATTACCATTTTGGGACATGGCGGCAGAATTCGTCGGCCCAAAAAAAATAACTCCCCCAGTTTTGAGTATTTTGACAATTGGTCTAGTAGTTTTGTTCCTATGATAGAAAGGAGCATTTCTACTAAAGGAATAAGAATTTTGGTGCTTTGTCAGAGTGGAATTTTGCTTGTACAAAAGTAGCGGTGACTAAGTGAACTGCACCATAGAGGAGCAGGACTTTTCTATTTGCAGGGAGTGAATCATATGCCCTCACTGCCTGTCCATAACCACTTTGAAGTTTGGTCAGTTGAATCCCCAGAGAATGAATCTATTTCCATGACTGTTCCCCTCTCTGACCCTTTGAAGTTGGCTGAAGACATACCTGCTCTTCCCATCTCTCCCTCTGCTCCACACCCCAAAATTAAATCATGGGAGTGTAAACTACCACACAAATATATTGTTGCATCCACTCCCTCTACACATTCCTTGAACCTAGCAATTGAACTACAGACTACCAACACTGGACAGATACTTGGTATCTCTGTGCTCCTGGACTCTGGTGTGACCAGTCTCTTCATTGATGCTCATCTTGCACAACAACATCGCCTGAATACTCGCTCACTCTCATGTCCGATACCTGTTTATAATGTGGATAGGTCCCCAAACAAAGCTGGTGCCATCTGAGAGGTTGTAGACCTGGTCCTCCATTACAAAGATCATAGTGAGCATGCCCTTTTTGCTGTCACTCAATTAGGAAAGCAGAAGGTGATTTTGGGCTATCCGTGGCTTTGAGACCATAATGCAGAGGTCAACTGGCATACCGGGGAGGTTACAATGAGCCGGTGTCTATCCCGCTGTTGTACTTGTTTCATGGAAGCCAGGCAACAATGTTGTGGACAAAGGGCCTCAATACAACTTACTCAGAAGTGTCATGCCGGACCCCTGCCTATACCTGAAGTGGAGTTAAAAGGGGTTCCTGATCTGATGCCAGACTCAGATGATGAGGAGGAGGAGCCAGGGGAAGTGGAGGAAGGTGATCGGATTTTCTACACTGCAATTCATCCATCGCATGAGGTGTGTGGTACATCAAACATATCCCAATGCCTTGCTGAGGCCTTCCACAAAAACAATGCTGCTAAATCCTCTACTGATTCCTTGCTTCCTCATCTCCATGAGTTCGGGAACGTGTTCTCCAAGGAATCGTTTGACTCTTTCCCTGTGCACAAGCCATGGGATCATGTGATTGAACTCACCCCTGGTGCAACCCTTTCATCCTGCAAGGTCTATCCTCTCTCTCCTGAAGAACAGCGACAGCTTGACCAGTTCATCGATGAGAACCTGGCCTCCAGATGTATTCGACCATCAAAGTCACCCATGGCCTCTCCCTTTTTCTTTGTCAAGAATAAGGATGGCTCACTTCAACCGGTTCAAGACTACAGAAGGCTCAACGACATCATGGTCAAAAATCGCTACCCATTACCTCTCATCTCCGAACTTGTGAACCAACTCCATGGAGCCTGATGCTTCACCAAGCTTGATGTCCATTCAGGCTACAATAATGTGAGGATAAAGGAGGGAGATGAGTGGAAGGCAGCCTTTTGTACCAATCATGGTCTTTTTGAACCGCTTGTCATGTTCTTTGGCCTTACTAATAGTCCTGCCACCTTTCAGACCATGATGAATGACATCTTTCACGACCTCATCCTCAAAGGTGTTGTTTGCATCTATCTCGACAACATCCTCATCTTCACTCATATGGTTGAAGAGCACCATCCCATCATGCACCTCATCCTAGAACGGCTTGAATGGTACAAACTCTACCTTCATCAGGACAAGTGCGAGTTTGAGAAGACCAAGATCGAGTACCTTGGCCTGATTATCTCGGAGGGTCAGGTGGAGATGGATCCTATCAAGGTGAACAGGGTCACGGCTTGGCCAATGCCCACAAACAAGAAAGAGGTGCAGTCTTTCCTGGGCTTCATCAATTTTTATCAGTGTTTCATCAAAGATTTCTCACATCATGCATGACCACTGTTCGACTTGACAGGAAAGGAGGCATGGAAGTGGGATAATGCACAACAGAAGGCATTTGAAAAGCTTAAGGAGATGGTCACTTCCACTCCCATTCTTACCTTTGCTGACAATTTGCGCCCTTTTTGTGTAGAAGCTGACAGTTCTGGCTTTGCAATGGTCACCGTGTTGTCTCAGCAGTCTCCAGAGGACCAGAAGTGGCATCCTGTTGCATTCTACTCCAAAAGCCTTAGTTCTGTGGAGCAAAACTATGAGATCCATGACAAGGAGATGTTGGTGATGATGTGTGCACTCGAGGAATGGTGACACTTCCTCAAGGGTGCCCAACACAAGGTGGAAATTTGGACAGATCACAAGAATCTCGAGTACTTTATAATGGCCAAGAAATTGAATCATTGTCAAGCTCTTTGGTCCCTGTATCTATCCAGATTTGACTTCTCCTTGCACCACTGTCCAGGTTGCAGCATGGGGAAGACCAATACCCTCTCCCGACGTGCCGACCATGGGGATGGCAGTGATGACAATCAAAACATTGTGTTGTTGCAGCCAGACCTGTTCACCATTCGGGCACTGGAAGGCATCGCACCCCAGGATGAGGAGCAGGACATCCTATGTGACATTCATCATGCAAACTGTAGCGGTTTACATGAGGATGTTGTCGCCCGAGCTGTTAAAGAACTGAGGAAGGGATCCACCCTTTCCTTGTGTGTGGCAGAGTGGGCTGAAAAGGAGGACTTGTTGTATTTCAGGGATCACATCTACATCCCCAATGGCCCAGACCTTCACCAGTGCATCATATCCCAACACCATGACTTACAGATTGCCAGTCATCCTGGATGCTGGAAGACCTTGGAGCTCACCTCACAGAATTATTGGTGGCCACAAATGTCACAGCTCATTGGTCAGTATTGTTGTACTTGTGCCCTTTGCTTACACACCAAGATTCCTCATCGCAAACCCATTGGTGAGCTACACCCTCTTCCCATTCCAGAGAGTCATTGGGATGTTGTCAGTGTTGACGTTGTGGTGGAGTTGCCAGAGTCGAATGGGTTTGATGTGGTGATGTGCACAGTTGATTCAGTGGGGAAATGTGCTCACTTCATTCCCACTCACACCACTGTAAGCACCCTGGGTACTGCCCAACTCTATCTCCACCATATGTGGAAATTACATGGACTTCCTGGTGCTTTCCTTTCTGACCATGGTCCTCAGTTCATGGCAGAGATCACTCGCAAGCTGTACCGACTTCTGGGAATCAAACTCCTTGCTTTGACCACCTATCACCTGCAAACTGACGGCCAGACTGAGCAAGTCAACCAGGAACTGGAGCAGTACATGTGCATCTTTGTCAATGAGCACCAGGACAATTGGGACGATCTTCTCCCCTTGGCCAAGTTTGGATACAACAACCATGTCCATGCTTTCTAGTGTTTGAAAGTCCAGTCTGGTCCAGTTTTTTGGACCTCTGAGGGGGCAACTGCAGACTGGACCGGTCCATACATTTCTTGAATTTGGGGCAACTGGCAACCAGACTGACTGGGACCGGTCCTGATTGGTTCGGTTGCCCACAAAAGACCAGTTGCAACTGGTTGCACCTACTTTTTTTAACTGGTCTGTAATTGTGTGACATTCACTCAAAGTCACAAATTGCTCGCAGGCTGAAGGTGCTTGACCTGCGAGGGTAAAATGAATCTGCCTCTCATAGTGCCATAATTGTGTGACATTCACTCAAAGTCACAAATTGCTCGCAGGTCGAAGGTACTTGATCTGCGAGGCATTTCCCGAATGCAGTTCAATGAATCATGACTCATGTAAGAGCTGAAACTTGTAGCCTGGAAGGAGATGTACACCTTTTGTCTCTAGCAGAAAATGATCCAATGCCATCCTGTACTGTTACATGGAACAGAACACAGGTTGAACACTTTTGACTTGCATTCACATTAAGCATTTGGGATAGACTGATGATTCAGTTCTAGACTGGTTTAGACTGGTCTTTTGCAGTTCAACTGCTAATCTACAATTGAGATGAACCAAAAACCAGACTGCTTTTGAACTGACATGGACTGCAACCGTGGTCCATGTAGGACTGGTTGCAGTCCAGTTCAGTTGCCAGTCTTTTTGTGGTCCTATGGACTGGACTTTCAAACACTAATACTTCCACTCAACAGACCCCATTCCTCTTAGACACTGGACAGCATCCACACATGAAATTTGAACCCTGCCAAACTCCCTCACACATCGAGACAGTGAATGAGTTCACAGAATGCATGAGGGATATGTAGCTTGGAGGAGGCAAAGGCAGCCTTAGTGAAGGCAAAGGATGACATGGTGCACTTTTACAATCAACGCCATTCCCCAGCCCATCAGTACAAGATTGGTGATTGAGTTTATCTTGACTCCAGTGACATCTCCACCACACGTCCATCCAAGAAACTCGCCCATCGCTTTCTGGGACCTTTTCCCATTGTCAAGTGTGTTGGAACACATGCCTATCATCTGCACCTCCCAGCCTCCATGTCCAGACTCCACTAGGTATTCCATGTCATCAAACTCCTTCCAGCTCCCCCAGATCCATTTCCAGGATGCCATTCACATCCACCACTGCCACCTACAGTGATCGAGGGAGAACCCCAGTAAGAAGTCGAGTTGATCTTGGACAGCTGGTTGCATTGAGGAAAACTCCAGTATTTGGTGCACTGGAAGGGTTATGGGTATGAGTAGAACTCATGGGTCAAGGAGTCCAATGTGAACACCCCTCAGTCAGTCAAGAAATTCCACTGATGCCACACTGCTGCACCATGTTGCATTCAAGTCACTGACTTTGGTCATATGCAATTTTGAATGCATCGGGGTGATGCATCTTAGAGAAGGGGTGATGTAAGGGGACTAGGGGGTGCCCCATGTGTTTCTTCTATTTTTTATGTTCATCCTATATTTTCCCTCACTTCATTTCCTCCTATTCATTTTCTATGATTTTTCCTTATTTTATTACTAATTTCCCTTTCTATCACATTTGTGCAT
This sequence comes from Tricholoma matsutake, assembly GCA_026075535.2. Classification (NCBI taxonomy): domain Eukaryota; kingdom Fungi; phylum Basidiomycota; class Agaricomycetes; order Agaricales; family Tricholomataceae; genus Tricholoma; species Tricholoma matsutake. Next base: position 3,886,918 of record AP026543.1, on the reverse strand, counting down.
GTTGACAGTTTTATATTTAGAGGTGGAGTACCCTTTCCAACATCCACCCCTTGGTATGATGTCATTTGGCAGCCTTGATCTGCCTATCTCCGCCTTTTCTATTTTTAGGCTATTATTTGATTTTTGCAATCTTCACATATACTGGGCATTGGCAAAGGGGTCCTTAGAGTTTTCTCTTCAGATTTCCCTTTGCTAGGTGAGCCTCCACTCCCTGCAATATGTACCATAATTTTAACTTTGGAGTTCCCTTTGCTAGTCCACTAATTAAGTGGCCTCTAAGGTTGCCCTTATAGAAACTGCATGGTGGACAAACACCCCAGACTCATTTCTCCTTACCCTAACAGCTGTGTTACATTCATACAGAAACCTATATAGTCTTTTGTAGTCCTCAACAAAGCAGACCCACTTGGGTGGTGCCAAGTTGAGAAAGGGGGTGCACATCCTATGACTGCTCCATTCCAGACAACCATGTGGACCTGGAATTAGTACATTTCTGTAGATACCAGCACCATTATATCCAAGTTTGTATATACACATTCTCTTTCAAGTCTGGGCAGTTGTGGACCAGATCAAAGATGGGTGGTTATACAATACCATCTGGTGAAGAAGACAACCCGATATATTACTATAACCATATTTCTCCAATTTCCCACCAAAGGTACCCAAATTACATTATATTTCCATGCACTTAAACTAATAATAATAAAATCTAGATTATTCCACGACATGCCACCAAAAGCAGGTATTGCTTCCTGAAGAAGGAATATAGCTGGATTCAATGCAGCCTGACTGGACCTACCAACTCAACATCTCACTTCTGATCTTGATGGTGCAGGTGACTAATGCACAGCATCTTGCTGAACAAAAGCAGCTAATTCATGATACTACCTCATATGGTGAAACTCTGGCACAGCTTGAAAAGAAGTACTCCAATCTACAGGATCAACTTTTCCATACTATGGATAGGTCTCAGATAGAGCTGGCTAAAGCTAAGGGAAAGCTTGCTCTGGCACAGAGAAATCTCAAACAATCACATTCTCAGGCTGCCTATTTTCAAAAGTGTTGTGAAAGTGCTACTACCCTTCGACAGAAGGCTGTAATCCAGGCAAAAGAGAAAGCTCGTCAACAGGCCATTTATGAAAAATCCACACATTCACTTTTACACAAGGGTATTTACACTCAGGAAACTTGGAATCTTATTCATCTACTTGTCAAAGCTGGCTGTTCAAAAGAATATGTCAGTACAGTGACTATGGCCATTCTGAAAAGTGCTGGGATTACAAGAAAAGGATCCATTAGCCATCAGACTGTTTCATGTATTCTTATGGAAGGATATGTTGCAAGCCAAATTCAACTTGGGTTTGAAATGGCTGATGCCGAAGCACTAACATGAAGTGGAGATGTACTAGTCATCAGGATGTGCAGTATTATTCACAGCATATCAATCTGAAGGCTAGTGACTATGAATCATCCAATGGAGCAAAACAGCATGTTACACATTTTTTGGGCATTACTCCATCCTTTGATAGCTCTAGTGAAGATTCAATTAATGATTGGAACCTAATGCTTGATTCAATTGTTGATCTATATAATTGCTCACCCTTGGGAAAACAACATGGATCTCTTCTATGTACAGTTGATATCTTTGCCAAACTGATTGGAATGATGACAGATCATTGTGCAAAGGAAAAGAAGGATGTTCGTACACTGGAGGAGCTCAAAGTGTCTGCTGTTTTACAGCAATTGGGTGAACAAAAGTTCTTGATTCTGGTAATCAAGAACTTGTGCCAAAGTTTTATGCAAAATACTGTGAGGTTATTTTAAAGCTTGGTGGAACTGGCACATGGAATGCTTTGCCTCTTGAAACACAGCAAGCTCATCTGGCAAGAATGTCTGAAGATCTTGTTATTGATCTGGGAAAAAATGTTTATCAAATGATGTCTGATAAAGAAAAACAATATTTGACATACTTTGTCTGGGCTGGCTGTGGTTGCCACAAGGATTTGAATAGTGTTTGGGGTGGATATTTTGCAATGTCCAAATGGTGGGAGGAACACAAGCAAACACCTCCTATTCTACTTGCAAACTGTGGCAATGCTGCCATTCTTGCTGATATGGTATCTGATAGTAATACAATCACACCAGCACAAGAACGAGCATTTGAGAGTACAGCACATGGAGGAATCAAAGCAACTCAATTGGCAGGTGCACTTTTCAATCACAAGGATGACAAAAAAGGACATCACAATATTTTTTGCTTCTGGTGGCGAGAAAATGTTGGTAGTGAATTTACTTTTCCTGATACATCCAATACATGCTTTGGATCATACTGTGATGGTGCAACTGCTATTTTAGCACATCTTTCACAGTTTACAGCATATCTCGAATATTACTGACTTCAAAAAAGCACAAGGAAGTTCAATCATATGGAGCAGAACTTCTGGAATGCAATTCATGATATTCCACCTTTCTGAGCTTGCTGTCTTATCACTCTATGCTCAATCAATCTCTCATCTGTATATGGAGAAAGTTTGTACTCCTGGACAGAATGCACTTGAACTTTGCCCATGCCATGCCAATGTAAGGAGACTAAGGGGGTGCCCTGTGTGTTTTTCCTATTTTTTATGTTCGTTCCATATTTTTCCCCACCTCATTTCCTTCTATTCTTCATTTTCTATGATTTTTCCGGATTTTATTACTAATTTTCCCTTGCTATCATGTTTGTATATGTTGACACTTTTATATTTAGAGGCGGAGTACCCCTTCCGACACATACCCCTTGGTATGATGTCATTCGGCGGCCTTGATCCGCCTATCTCCGCCTTTTTCTATTTTTAGGTTATATTTGATTTTTGTCGTCTTCACATATACTGGGCATCAGCAAGGGGATCCTTAGAGTTTTCTCTTCAGATTTCCCTTTGCTAGGTGCGCCCCCAATGCCTGTATTATGTAGTATAATTTTAACTTCGGATTTCCCTTTGCTAGAGGCTTAGGTTGCCCTTATAGTAGAAAACTCTCCCCTAAGGCCCGAAAATCGCGAACGCGCTGCCCAAAATAGGCAGGTACGGACTGGACAATGCTTCCCAAAGCTCCACAGAGTCCCTACACACCGTTCCAGATACTCTCGCCTTTATTGCGCCGCCATTTTCGCCAAACGCGCTCCCTAGCGACATGGACGCATCAGAACGCTTCGACGCGCTTGAAAGCGACGTTTCCGGAATGCGCGCGCAAATCGACTCGCTTAAATCTACGATTGAAAACTTCGTTAGGACCCTCCAGGCTAACCCTACGACTAATAGTTCCCCCTTCACGACTCCAAGCGCACCCAACAACGATGTTTTGCCAAACGCGTCCACTAAGGAACGTGCCCAGATCAAACCGTCCCCCCCCGCTGAATTTAATGGTGCATGTGCGCAGGGACGTGCATTCCTTAATTCCTGTGAGTTATACATTAGTCTCCAGTCGCATCAATTCGTCGATGAGGCTGCAAAAATTTATTGGGCCTTCACATACATGAAATCTGAACGCGCCTATCTCTATGTGGACCATATCCTACGTCAAACTAAAGAACTCGGTTCTCTACCTTTCTCCACTTGGGGTGACTTTCGAGCTGAGTTCATACGCCACTTCTGCCCCCTCAATGAACGCCACCGAGCAGTGACACGACTTGAGTCATCCACTTACCACCAGGGACGTCGATCCGTGGACGACTATATCGATGAGTTCAAGGATTTGGTGGACATGGCAGGGTATGGGAGTGGGTTACCAGTGGTGGTGAAGTTCCGACGGGGGCTCAACCAAGAAATTCAGGACCAGATTGCACAGATGTTGGAAGGGCGCCCAGCGGACGATGATATCCTTGCTTGGTATGAAGCTGCTTCACTCTGTGACGAGAACCGACTCACAAATGCAGCGTTTAATGCTGCATTCCATGCTCCCACTACCACTCATACACCCTACACCTTCAATCGAAGCCTCCCCCGCCCTAACCCCATTCCTGCTCGTCAAACTCCCACACCAGCCGTCAATATCCCAGTACCAATGGATGTTGATGCAGCCCGCAGCCGTGCACGTAAGTTGGATCTCTGCTACCGTTGTGGGGAACCTGGACACAGGGCTGGAGCATGTCCCCATCGTCAGGATATCCGCATGCTCACCCCCGAGGGACGAGACGAACTCCTGCAAGATCTGTTGGCACTTGTAGATGTTGAGGAAGCGAAGGATCAAGTTGCAGAGGAGGTTAAGCTGGAAGTTGTAGAGGAGCAGGATTTTCCTATTCGCAGCGAGTGAATCGTACGCCCTCACTGCCTGTCCATAACTGCTTTGAAGTCTTGTCAGTTGAATCCCTGGAGAATGAATCCATTTCTGTGACTGCTCCCCTCTCTGACCCTTCGAAGTTGGCTAAAGACGTACCTGCTCTCCCCATCTCTCCTTCTACTCCACGTCCCAAAATTAAATCATGGGAGCGTAAACTACCACGCAAGTATATTGTGGCATCCACTCCCTCTGCACATTCCTTAAACCTAGCCATCGAACTGCAGACGACCGACACTGGACAGATACTCGGTGTTTCTGCGCTCCTGGACTCTGGTGCGACTGGTCTCTTCATCGATTCCCATCTGGTACAACAACATCATCTAAATACTCGCTCACTCTCACGTCCGATACCTGTATATAACGTGGATGGATCCCCAAATGAAGCTGGTGCCATCCGAGAGGTTGCAGACCTGGTTCTCCGTTACAAAGATCATAGTGAGCGTGCCCTTTTTGCTGTCACTCAATTAGGAAAGCAAAAGGCGATTTTGGGATATCCATGGCTTCGAGACCATAACCCAGAGGTCGACTGGCGCACCGGGGAGGTTACCATGAGCCGATGTCCATCCCGCTGTCGGACGTGTTTCACAGAAGCCAGGCAAGAACGTCGTGGACAGAAGGCGGCAATACGACGAACTCAGAAGTGTCGTGCTGGACCCCTGCCTATACCTGAAGTGGAATTGGAAGGGGTTCCTGATCTAATGCCGGACTCGGATGATGATGATGAGGACCCAGAGGAAGTGGAGGAGGGTGATCGGATCTTCTACACTGCGATTCGCTCATCGCATGAGGTGTGTGCCACATCGAACATATCCCAACACCTCGCCGAGGCCTTCCACAAAAACAACGCTGCTAAATCCTCTACTAACTCCTTACTCCCTCATCTCCATGAGTTTGAAGACGTGTTCTCCAAGGAGTCATTCGACTCTCTTCCTGCGCGTAAGCCATGGGATCACGCGATCGAACTCACCCCCGGCGCAACCCCTTCATCCTGCAAGGTCTATCCTCTCTCTCCGGAGGAACAACGGCAGCTTGACCAGTTCATCGACGAGCACCTGGCCTCTGGACGTATTCGACCATCGAAGTCACCCATGGCCTCTCCCTTTTTCTTTGTCAAGAAGAAGGATGGCTCACTTCGACCGGTTCAAGACTACAGAAGACTCAACAACATCACGGTCAAAAATCGCTACCCACTACCCCTCATCTCCGAACTCGTAAACCAACTCCGTGGAGCCCGATACTTCACCAAGCTCGATGTCCGTTGGGGCTATAATAATGTGAGGATAAAGGAGGGAGATGAGTGGAAGGCAGCCTTTCGTACCAACCGTGGTCTTTTTGAACCGCTTGTCATGTTCTTTGGCCTTACTAATAGCCCTGCCACCTTTCAGACCATGATGAACGACATCTTCCATGACCTCATCCTCGAAGGCGTTGTCTGCATCTATCTCGACGACATCCTCATCTTCACTCGCACGGTTGAAGAGCACCGTCGCATCACGCGCCTCGTCCTAGAACGACTTCGATGGTACAAACTCTACCTTCGTCAGGACAAATGCGAGTTCGAAAGGACCAAGATCGAGTACCTCGGCCTGATTATCTCGGAGGGTCAAGTGGAGATGGATCCTATCAAGGTAAATGGGGTCACAGCTTGGCCTACGCCCACGAACAAGAAGGAGGTGCAGTCTTTCCTGGGCTTCATCAATTTTTATCGGCGTTTTATCAAGGATTTCTCACATCATGCACGACCGCTGTTCGACTTGACAGGAAAGGAGGCATGGAGGTGGGATAATGCACAACAGGAGGCGTTCGAAAAGCTTAAGGAGATGGTCACTTCCGCTCCGATCCTTACCTTTGCTGACGATTCGCGTCCTTTTCGTGTAGAGGCCGACAGTTCTGACTTTGCGACGGGCGCTGTGTTGTCTCAGCAGTCTCTGGAGGACCAGAAGTGGCATCCTGTTGCGTTCTACTCCAAAAGCCTTAGCGCTGTAGAGAGAAACTACGAGATCCATGACAAGGAGATGTTGGCGATAATGCGTGCGCTTGAGGAGTGGCAACACTTCCTCGAGGGTGCCCAACACAAGGTGGAAATTTGGACGGATCACAAGAACCTCGAGTACTTCATGACGGCCAAGAAATTGAACCGTCGTCAAGCTCGTTGGTCCCTGTATCTATCTAGATTCGACTTCTCCTTGCACCACCGTCCGGGTCACAGCATGGGGAAGACCGATGCCCTATCCCGACGTGCAGACCATGGGGATGGCAGCGGTGACAACCAAAACATTGTGCTGTTGCAGCCAGACCTGTTCACCATTCGGGCACTGGAAGGCATCGTACCCCAGGGCGAGGAGCGGGACATTCTACGTGACATTCATCGCGCAAACCGTAGCGGTTTACATGAGGATGTTGTCGCCCGAGCTGTTAAAGAACTGAGGAAGGGATCGACCCTTTCCTTACGTGCGGCAGAGTGGGCTGAAAAGGAGGACTTGTTGTATTTCAGGGATCGCATCTATGTTCCCAATGACCCAGACCTTCGCCGGCGCATCATATCCCAACACCATGACTCACAGATTGCTGGCCACCCCGGACGCTGGAAGACCTTGGAGCTCACCTCACGGAACTATTGGTGGCCACAAATGTCACGGCTCATTGGTCAGTATTGTCGCACTTGTGACCTTTGCTTACGCACCAAGGTCCCTCGTCGCAAGCCTATTGGTGAGCTACACCCTCTTCCTGTTCCAGAGAGTCGTTGGGATGTCGTCAGCGTCGACTTTGTGGTGGAATTGCCAGAGTCAAACGGGTTTGATGCGGTGATGTGCACAGTTGACTCAGTGGGAAAACGCGCTCACTTCATTCCCACTCACACCACTGTCAGTGCCCTAGGTGCCGCTCGACTCTACCTCCACCACGTGTGGAAGTTACATGGACTTCCTGGTGCCTTCCTCTCGGATCGTGGCCCTCAGTTCATGGCAGAGTTCACTCGTGAGCTGTACCGACTCCTGGGGATCAAACTCCTCGCTTCAACTGCTTATCACCCACAAACTGATGGCCAGACGGAGCGAGTCAACCAGGAACTGGAGCAGTACATCCGCCTCTTTGTCAATGAACGCCAGGACGATTGGGATGATCTCCTTCCTTTGGCCGAGTTCGGATACAACAACCATGTCCATGCTTCCACTCAACAGACCCCTTTCCTCTTAGACACTGGACGACATCCACGCATGGGATTTGAACCTCGCCAAACTCCCTCACACATCGAGACAGTGAATGAGTTCACAGAACGCATGAGGGATAGCTTGGAGGAGGCAAGGGCAGCCTTAGCAAAGGCGAAGGACGACATGGCGCGATTTTACAACCAGCGCCACTCCCCAACCCCTCAGTACAAGGTTGGTGATCGAGTTTATCTTGACTCCAGTGACATCTCCACTACATGTCCATCCAAGAAACTCGCTCATCGCTTCTTGGGACCTTTCCCCATTGTCAAGTGCGTTGGAACACATGCCTATCGTCTACGCCTCCCAGCCTCCATGTCCAGACTCCATCCCGTCTTCCATGTCGTCAAATTGCTTCCAGCTCCCCCAGATCCGTTCCCGGGACGCCATTCACACCCACCACCACCACCTACAGTGATCGAGGGAGAACCCCAATATGAAGTCGAGTCAATCTTGGACAGCCGTTTGCGTCGAGGAAAACTCCAGTATTTGGTACATTGGAAGGGTTATGGGTATGAGGAGAACTCATGGGTCGAAGAGTCTGACGTAAATGCCCCTCGGTTAATCAAGGAATTCCACCGACGGCACACTGCTGCACCGCGTTGCATTCAAGTCACGGACTTTGGTCGTATACGATTTCGAATGCATCGGGGCGATGCATCTTAGACAGGGGGTGAATGTAAGGGGACTAAGGGGGTGCCCTGTGTGTTTTTCCTATTTTTTATGTTCGTTCCATATTTTTCCCCACCTCATTTCCTTCTATTCTTCATTTTCTATGATTTTTCCGGATTTTATTACTAATTTTCCCTTGCTATCATGTTTGTATATGTTGACACTTTTATATTTAGAGGCGGAGTACCCCTTCCGACACATACCCCTTGGTATGATGTCATTCGGCGGCCTTGATCCACCTATCTCCGCCTTTTTCTATTTTTAGGTTATATTTGATTTTTGTCGTCTTCACATATACTGGGCATCAGCAAGGGGATCCTTAGAGTTTTCTCTTCGGATTTCCCTTTGCTAGGTGCGCCCCCAATGCCTGTATTATGTAGTATAATTTTAACTTCGGATTTCCCTTTGCTAGAGGCTTAGGTTGCCCTTATAGCCAAGGTATTAGATCATATTGGGGAGATAATTAGCAATCCTCATTTGCTCATTGGACCAACTCCTTCATTTACAACTGCAGCACTTGATGGAAAAAATAGAATTCACCCAAAATGTTCGAAGCTGTTCATGAAAAGCTTTCCACATTTCCTCATATTTGTGGACTGCTTACTGCCTTCTTCAAAGGAGCAAAGGAGACATGGAAATGATTTACATTGGAGTTTGCACATGATGGATTAATTGATCAGTCTACAGCTGAAGAGAAGGAACTTGCATGGATGCAGCGACAAATAATGTCAATGAAGGTGCACTGGGTGCTTTTTGCATTCAAATGCGAATGAAGCCATGACAAATTATAATGCACTTGCAATGTTTGAAGTTTGAACACAATAATACTCAAAACTTCATGAATGCATTATTTATGGAACCTGGAGATTTCAAGTTTCTTCATGGGCAGGCTTGTGCATATAAAATATTGGGCCAAACAAAAGGAAATGGTTGTACTTCAACAAGAAAAAAATCAGAAGTGAGAGGAGGCTGCAAATAAATGGAAGGAAGCAGCAGCACAAAGAAAAAAGGAAATCAAGGAACTTCAGTTGGAGTTGGACAAGGACAAGATACAGAAGATGGTAGGAAATGATCTCAAAAAGCAACTTGGAGCATTTAGAAATGCAGGTGCTCCCAATCTTGACAAAGTATCTGCAAGATCCAAAGTTGGAGACCTTAAAATTGCCCTTATTGGTGCAATTTTGTCTTTGGAAGCAGGGGAGTGGAATTTGCCTGGACAGTAGAATGGAGAGGAAATAGATGATGCTATTGGAGTGGAAGACCCAGAGGATGAAGGGGAGTTCATTGACTTGGATGTGGTTGAAGATGATGGTGCTTGTGAATGGGAGAATGATGATGATCTCTAATATTAGAATGCAGTTATTTACAGGCACTATTATGGACATATATCACTGTATTTTGGAGTAATAATGATCAATAATATATAATAACATGGCTACCTGTCTCATTTGACTGTGTACAAACTCAAAATTTGAGTGGAGACAGGTTTTGGCCAATTTATTACATAAGCATCCAAAACCGGCTGACGCGGCTATAGCCGGAATTGCCCACTCCCATTTACATTAATTGATCATTCCGGCTACTGTTTTCATCTGCTTCTACATGTTAGATTCCTTAGCCAAATCATAAATACACCAAGGGCCAAGATTACTATGCAATAACATCCCATAAAACTCCAGGCAAGGGAATAAAATGATTTTCAGACTCTGGGAGATTTCAGACCCATTCACCATGGTAATATGCCCATTCAACTTCCTCCGCAGCCAGCAGGCATCAGTCTTCCAGCTCATCCTCACAATCCTCCTACCCTGGCTGACACTGTCGCAAAATCCTACAAAACACGAGTCGATGTGGCATTCGGTCAGCCACTTCCACTCCTCATTCATTTGTCGAACTTGACCGATCTATGCAACATCCCAACTACCTAACACACCCACTGCAGATGACGCGGCCAGGGCAGATGTGTGTAGGACAAATATCATCACGGCTCACTCTGCATTAGGTGAGTGCTTTTTTATTGCAAAAGGCTGACTTCCCACAGCTGCAGCACCGGCCTGTTTCCAACCAGTTATGACTGCTATTATGGCTCCATTTCAAGTTATGCTTGCCCAGGTATGCTAAATCTTGTGGCTTTATTGGCTTTATACAAGACTAACAAACCTCAGACTCAAAACCACCTATGTCACGATGGGAGCTTTACTCCCTTTACGATAGTCCCTTTCAATGATGGCAGCATGCCTACTCAGGCTCCTGTGAGTTCTCCCTCACTTGATTCTTAGAATACCCTGCAGTCACCTAGTACAATCTTCTGCCGACGCTGCTGCAATCAGAGCATTGACTGCAGCTCAGAGCACAGACTACACTGTCGGCTATGCCCTTGGGAATGTTGGTGCAGCCCCTTTAAGACGAATTGCATTTAGAAGAACAGTTGGATGCACAGTACCCATTTAGGAGAGTTGCATGATCTACTCTTTGCAGCTTCGACAGTAACCTGGACAGCACCTCAGTTGAATATTGTCTTCCACAGCTCGGGGCTATAAGAGTGATACCGAGCTATAAAGAATATAACTCAGCACTACACTCGAAGAGTAGGCGTCTGTCCGTAATCTACGCGAGTTATAAGTGACGCGGCTCGGTAAACGGAAGGGATCGTAACTACTAAAATGGCTAGTTCCGCATGCCTTACGTTCCATATCCATCCACTTATCCTGGCCAAATTTCAGGAGCCCGCCTGTTCTCACTCCCGGATGAAACAAACTAGCCTAGGCGCCCCCTTCTTCTGCGCTATTTCCGTTTGGCCTTGCCACAGCAGGCGTTCGACCTGAAGCAGCAGCATTCACCCCAGCCCGATCCTTCGAGCTCAATAGACTCTGGAAGAAGTTCTGTAGAACTTCGTGTTGCGTTTGCCCGGAGGTAGGGCTAGCCGATCCAGCAGCTGGCGTCGGAGAAGCAGGCACTCTTACAGGGGCTGCAGACGTTCCAACTGGGGCCAAACCAGCCCCACTGCGAGGTAATCTTCGACTAGAATCTGGGTTCGCAGTGCCCATTCCGCCTCCAATCCCACTCTCCATATCCGTCAATGCACGCTCGACAGTGGGAAGATTGAAACTGCTACTTCCAAGAGGGCCAACAATACCAGCTGCTGCCCCAGTGAGATCTGCTGGGTTTCGGAATGCGCCACGTGGATCCCGATCGGGTTTCTTTGCGTTTTCGTCGTAATTTTTGGCAAGGAAGACTTGTTCAGGAGTCGGACTGTTGAATGGTGGGAACGCAGTTGGCTGCAGCGAGTTGTCAACACTATCCATGAAGATGCAAAAACACTTACTTTAGTGCCTTGGTCAGGAACAAGCGCAGCGAAGAGTTTTCTGGCGCCGCTTCCTTCGCTTTGATTTTCATCGACTGCAAAGTCTCTTTCCCAGGCTTCTCCCCACATTTTGGCATCAAACCCGTCCCTCATTATTGCTATCTTGCCCCAGCTGTCCCATCCGGTTGGCACCACAATCCGGTCACGATCCAATGTGTTCGGCTTGTGGTGAAAAGGAAAGATATTGCGGATTGGTGCCTGCGATTCGGCACCAGATGCCATGGCTGGTGTTGGTGCAGGTGGCGCGAAGAGTAAATGCAATGCGTGCTGTCTAAGTACTTGCAGCGTCGAGGGAACTGTCGTCGTATAAAATAGTGAAGCGCCATCTTCTTGGGCTTTTAGCAGAAAGATCAACTGTGTGTAATACACGACTCACACTTCAGGCATATCGTTCTCAGTACTTGCATTACGCCGTCTGTTCTTTCTTCCCACTCTCCACCTTTCCCTTTGACCATGCTACCCATTCCCGATGCGCCTGCCGCCATATCATTACCGTCATCTATCAAATCCGCCTTTGTGCATGCCACAATGATAGGTACGCCAGCAGAATTATGAGTAAAGGTGCCAGGTCCAAGAGGTAGAATAGTATTCGAAAGGGTGGAGTTGGTGGGTAGAGGGTCGGTCGAAGGTTCGGTGTAATGCTGAATGTGCGACTGTACTGCATGTGAAAGACGGTTATGATAAAATTTGGTTCAAAAAATATTCATACTAACATCTTTCACGGTTCTCCTCGCGAACTATTTGTAGTTCTCGTGATTCATCACCTTTTGCCCATGTTTCAACCCATTGTAGCCACCTCTGAAGTTCTTCTACGAAAGTCCATGGACGCGTCCAATCCAACACGATCATGACGAGAGTGTGAGGAAGGGATTGTCGTGGAGGAAGAAAATGTGGAAGTAAAGCGGTGTATGAAGTAGATGCAGAAGGAACGGTATATACAGACAAGCGTGCAAGGATGTCTGCAATTGTGAAGGAAACCTATGAGCGTATTTTGCGACGGATTCCGTATTCCGTACAACCCACCTTCATCGGCGTCATCTCGAACATCAGCAAAATCGTATCTAAGCGCGAAGTCGCTTCTGTGGTCGTCTTTCCCTGCATCTGACACGAGTTTTTGAAGAAGTGCAGCCACAAGGCTCGACTTGCCAGTTGATGGTTGGCCTAAAAGGAGGATTTGTTTGGATGGTATTGAGCGCGACGAGGATACAGAATCTAGAATAGAGGACCACAAGTCCTGCGGGGGGGCCTCAGGAGTTGAGGCTCGCGAAAGCTCCATTGTATTGAATGTTGAAAGACACCGTAAAACAATTCGAATTCCGACCTCCTCGCGTCGAGCGTATACTCTACTTACAATCATTACAATTAGCACGACGAACGATCCATCTGAGGTTCAAGCTGTCGGTCATCCATCCCTATCAGAACTATCCTATCTGAACACCCTCATGGCTGAGGCAGTTGCGGTCCCGGAACACAAACTCTACGAATCGCCCAATTCGCGATCTATCGAAATCTTTGGCTGGTCTATCACCGCGTCTACGTATCCGATATCCAGTGCATCTGACTGCGCTGCTCTGCAAGGGTCTCTTGGTTTTCCCTTGCCAGAAATGACTTTTGGGAGTAATATACTGACTCTGGAACATCGGCCATCCGGATGGAAGTACTCATTTACAACGGAGGCTGCCTTGAAGGCTGTTAAGAATGGAGAGCTACAGGAGGGGGACGGTGGGGTCAAAGTAGAATACGCCGATAAGTGGATGGAGAGTCGGTATGTCGGGTTTTCTCAGACAGCACTGCTTGACGCACATTCACTAATAGGACGGGACCTTCCTCGACTCTTCCCATGCCTGCGACAGTGCCTACGAAGCCTTATGACTGGACATATACAACGACATATCCTGGACATGATCATGACGAGGCATCTACCAGTCGCTCGCCGCTCTTGTGGAGCCCCGCAGAGCCCGATAACTCGTCACATAGCATACCGATGGCTGAACTTACACGTCCGGATCCTATTCTTTTCTATGCAGAGATTCCTCTGTTTGAAGATGAACTACATGATAACGGTTCTTCTAATGTTCTCGTAAGAATAGTGAGTAGTTCTGCTCCAACACGCTGAATATCATCCTGATTCCAACACTCAGCGAGTGATGCCGACATGTCTGTTCATTCTATCTCGTTTCACACTCCGCGTGGACAACGTCCTCTTTAGGATGTACGATACGCGAATCTATCATTCATTCGCATCGGAACAACCATTAGTCGTTCGTGAAACCAGTGGCTGGGAAGCGCCGTACGATCGCGTCAGACGGGTATCTGCATCTCGCTTATCATTCTCAGTTCAGACTCTAATTCACGGTTAACCAGCAACTGCCAAAACGTGACGACCTGACGCCTCTCACGGATCCGACTTTCATTGCGAAGGTGCTAACGGGCTTGCCATCTCGTGTATTGCAGAAGGAGGGTGCAAATACACGATGGCGAGGTCTTGGGACGAAGGTGGAAGTAGCCGTGCTAGGTTAGGACTGCTCGAAGCTTTTGCGGACTAGTAATAACCTGTAAAGTAACAGTAAACTTGAATGTATTCTACGAGGCTAGATTCAAGATTGCCTTATGCTTGGTCAGCCGTTTGTCACGCTCAGTCATTTGTCCCGGACTTCTGAGAGCCGAGCCGACAAGAGTCAGCTTGTCCTCAATCCACCACCTACACCGTCGTTGCTGGTGCTCTTTGGCTCGTTTTCCGCTTATTTAGTGAGGGTTCTTGATTCGTTGACGCAACAGTAGGTTTCTGCGAATGTAACTGATCATGTTTAAGCACTGCACAGCAATTTTACAGAGCTTGAAACGTTTCAAGTTTTATCCAACGTTGCTTTACAGCCTCAAGGACAGGAACTAGTGACCTCTCGGCTACTAGAACACTCGTTTGCCTACCCTTTTCCCTCTCGAGGCTTCTTCTCTACTATTCTTTGACCATGGCATATGCGCAGCCCTTCCCCCTTGCTGCTCCACAAACAAAAGCTGCCCAGCCATCTTTTGGGCCTGACCTTGCTGTTCGCTTAATCTGCCCTGAGTGCAGAGACCCGAACCCGAACATTGTCGAAGAATTTGGTAGCGGAGACCTCGTGTGTGGGAATTGTGGTTTGGTTTTGGGTGATAGGATCGTGGATACAAGGAGTGAATGGCGTGTAAGGCCTCCTTTTTGGGCTTTGATCTTTGGTGCCAATAGTTTACCTTGTTCAATTAGACTTTTGCCAACGACGAAGGAGACGATCCGTCTCGTGTTGGTGCTGCATCGGACCCTTTGATGGAAGGCATGGAGCAGCTTGACACCGTGATCAGTTTTCGGGACGGCGGCTCAGGCATTGCCCGTGAGCTCCAGCGTGCTGCATCTCGCTCTCAGAACTCCCGTTCAGAGCGTAATCTCCTAACCGCTTTCCGCGATATCTCCACTTGGTGCGACCAATTTTCACTTCCAAAGACGATCAGCGACATCGCGAAACAGCTGTATAAGCGTTCGGACGAAGAAAAATTGCTTCGCGGGAAACCCCTCGAAGCTGTCATCGCTGCGTGTATATTTATCGCATGCCGACAGGCACATGTTCCACGGACGTTCCGCGAGATCTGCAACTTGACAAATGTTTCGAAGAAGGTTTTGGGACAATGCTACAAAGCACTGGAGCAGGCTTTCAACCTCTCGCCAGGCGCTACTGCAGCCCAGACCAACGCTAATGCCCAGTCACCTTCCAGCGGTCCTGAGACCCTTCTAGTACGGTACTGTAATCACCTCGATTTGCCCGCGAACGTCCAGGCTATATGTGCCGACATCATCATCGCCGCGCGCAAACACGGGATCGCAGATGGACGAAGCCCCGTATCCATCGCGGGTGGTGCGATATTTTTTACCTGTCATCTACTGGGCAAGGTGAAATCCGTTAGGGATATCAGCGCGGTTGCGGGCGTCAGCGAGGGTACGATTAAGTTGGTATATCGGCTGTATTTTGCGGAGAAGGAGAAGCTGGTGAAACAGGAATGGATTGATGACGGTAGGGCGCAGCTTGACCGCCTGCCATTCGAATCGACGAAATGATTTTAGAAGGCATTTCTGTTGAATTCCTTCGTTTACTCTACTCCTATGGGTTGTTAATCTTCACTCGTTATGAACTCTGTTTTGTTCAGCAACCACGTCATTTTCATATATTGTAAGCTGTTTGACATGTGTGGAACGTAATAAAGTCTGCTGTATGAATTAGTCGATGGACAACGATCAATGAACACTCTAACTTGAAAGGTATGTTCCATAACGACAAGCACACGAGGGTATCCCAGCAATTCAACGCTTCCCCCTCCCACTTTTCCCCCCTCGCCTAGACTTCCCGCTGGCAACTTCACGTCCAAGGGCGAGCCCACCCCTGCCCTTACTCGCAAACCTCACAGCCTTCCTGACATTTAGAAGACTCTCTTCCTTGCGGGGTTCGCTCCTCATCTTCTTGGCGTCGCTGTCCATTCGTTGAATAAGCGCCAGTGAGGCTTGTTTTTCATCGTGAGCCGATGCTTCCGTCGGGTCGAACTGAAAATGGTCAGTCGGAGAATAAGACCAACTGAACCAACATACTTTTCGTTTCACACCGCGTAATTTCTTCTCTCCTTCCAGCTTTTTATCAAATTTACCCATACTGGCAGTACTTATACGAGCAGTCACCAACGTTCTTTCAATATCATTTTTCCGTTCGTCACGGGGATGCGTTTTGAATGCAGCTGCATTGCTACTGCCGTTTGCACGAGCGACGTTCTGCAGGTGCTTTTTCTCGTTTTTTGCAATACGATCCTTGCGGGAATCGCGTGCGACTTTGCGTGGGTCGTGATCAACGTCTGGGGTTTGAGTCAAAATTTATCGTGGGCATGCAAAGAAAAGAGAAGAAAATGCATACCAGCATTGGCCGGCACCTCTGTAATCCATTGCTCCTCTGACTGTTTATTCTTCCCATCCCGTCCCCACCTGTTCACCCACTCCTGCCTTTCTTCATCCCATACTTTCTTTTCCCGCACCTTCTTCTGTATGCCCTTCGCCTTCGCAAAGGCTTCCCATTTTGTGGGTGGTTTGGGTTTTGGTAGAGGTTTCTCACGTGGTAGCTGGTACTTTGGAGGTGGAAGCTGCGCTAGAGGACCGTCTGGGGAGGGCCGCGTGGGTAGAGAGAACAGGGAGGAGAATAGGGCTTGTACGCCGTCGCGGGCAAGGGACTGGAGATGGTCTTCGAGGATTGCGCTAATAGAATATTGATATTTAAATTTTCTGCAGGCATTGCAGGACTAACTTGTAGCTTTCCTCGTCCACTGGATTGAGATCAGTAACTGACAGAAAGCCATCATCGACTTCGAGGGGTATTTCCTTTTCGACTTTTATTGATTGACTAGAACGAATGGTTAGAAATGCACATAAAGCATACATAAAACTTGCTATTTTGCCGCATTCGAAGCTAGAATGTGCGAGACGTCCATCGTAGTAGACAATTTGGTTTTCGATTGTTTGGTTCTCAAGCTGTTGACTTTATCCGAGGCTGTCATCGATACCTTAGATATTCCTTGGGAAACCCGTTATAACCCACGAAATGGATAACGGTACAAACAGTGCTGCCGCCAGCACAAGCACTGGAACGAGCACCAGTGCTCAAGCCGCATCATCGCCGGTCAGCGTCGACATGGTCGGCGTGCTCGGAAATCTCCTCAAATCTCAAGTTGGGGAGGTTTCCAACGAACGAATGGCCCAAATACTCCTTCAAAATATGGCTAACCTCGTCCAACAAGGCAAGCTCAGCCAAAGCCAATTGCTGCAGGTATAGCATTTTTATCTTGTCAAGAATACTCAAAGAATGAATTAGTATGGTTCGGTACTCGAGCAGCTGAAACAGTTTGCGGACAAGCACAAAGGTAGCACCGCACCGCCGTTGCCTGGACAAATACAACAAGGAAATGCGGCGGCGGGACCCTCCAAGGTTTGCCCGATTTGTACTTATATTGCATGAGGCATGAGTTTAAATTTCTTTGGTCTCACACAGACGCCTACTCCGGCTGCCACCTCAGGGATGTCTGCACCGACATCCGCATTCAAGGAAGGGACACAGCCTCCCACGTTTGCAACCACAAATCCGGCGGATTTCTATCCTGCTATCAGTCAAACACTGAACACCACGAATCCCGGGCCTGTACAGTGGGCTGCCACACGACCAACTCTTACTGGTGGAATTGCGAGTGGCCGGATGTCAGGTTTGTAGGAAAGATGCTAATCAGCTTGCGTGCTAACGACGGATGAACAAAACACAGGCACTCCTGCACAAGTAGCAAGAGCCTCAGAAGACGCGAGCATGCTGAGTTTAGACGATAATAGGTCGAGGAGAAAGAATACGTCGGGAGATCAGAGCATGCGGAGAACAATACAGGATCTGGTGGCTAGCGTGGATCCGAACGTCAAAATAGAACCTGAGGTGGAAGACGTGCGTCAACCTTTCGAGCTTTTATCCTTAATTCATTCTATTATAGCTCCTCCTCTCTATCGCGGATGAATTCATCGATTCCGTCACCAATTTTGCTTGTCGACTTGCGAAGCACCGAGGAGGCGATTCGTTAGAAGTGCGAGATCTCCAGTTGCACCTTGGTACGTATAATGAGTTTCAAATATCGAGTTTTTCGACTGATGTGCTGCTATTTATAGAGCGGAATCACAACATCCGCATACCTGGGTTTTCATCAGACGAAACGCGACTATCGCTGTCACAAACAGCGATTGGTCCGGCTGCTGCTCCCGCCGTTGCGGGCAAGAAAGCTGCTCAAGGGACACATATGACCTTGAGAAGTCAACGCCTCGCACAAGTTCAGCAGGCAAAGAGAGAAGCCAAGTTGATGTGAGCTTTTTGGGAGGTTTGGCTGTGTTTTAGAAGGCGTGCAGTTTGGATGCCTGCAGAGTGTATTTCCGGATATTGATTCGCGACTGACAGTGAGTAGACACTCGCATCTCTTTGCGACTCTTCGTGGTACTACCTTCCCATGAAAAATCTCGAGAACAGAGTGGAGTTATAGGTAGATCAGACCGGGCAGACGGAAAATAGCATGACAGAAAACGATAGTCTGGACTATGCAAACGATATACAGTGTTTGTATTTAGTATGTAACCGCAGTTTCAGTGCCAACTTACGAACGGGTAAAACTTCGACTTGGAGTTGAACAGCTCATTCTGGCTCCGAACCCCGTTGGCCGCCGAGAATGTAATGGTCGCTGCTGGAAGAGGAGATTAAGACTGAAGGAGAAGGACTCTAGTACCACTGGCTCGGAAGATCATGTTCAAGCGTTGACCTGACCGCTGGATCATCAGCTGAGATTCGCCCCACGGGAGTCCATCTCCTAGTCTGTGTTTTCTCGCTATGCGCTATGGTCGAACCGTGTAGTGATTCAATTTGCTGATGCCATCAATCACGTAAACATACAAACATAACGCGACGCGTCAATCTAATCGCCTCAGTATGAAGTATGACTCATAGACGCGCTGATAGGGCCGGATGAGCCCGAACGAAACCAACTTGAACGTTGAACCCTCCGAGCTAGCGAGGTGGACTCAACAAATGCTGACTCAGCGAGTGGAAGTAGTATGGTCTGTGCGCGTCAATTTTGTCTTATCTTTCTACTTCCATTCGCTACACCGAATTTTGCTACAGTGTTCAACGGGCCAATGAAACAAAACGCTCCCATGGCTTCAATTTTGATTTCTAAACTTTGCCAGTAAGACAAACTTTGAGATGCATCTTTTATCTAACCAACTAGCATATATGCAAGGTAATCAGGAGTGTAGAGAATATCCTACTCAATGATCTTTTGAAAGATCGAGAGATTGTCAAATTGAGTCAAATAATAATGTTGCAGACACAGTAGAAATATTTGAGTAAACCGAAATTGAAAGAGACCAAATGAAAAACATGGTATTCCTTCCACTGCTATGACCTAGCATTCATGACATGATGGTTGAGGGAGCGTTGGAAAAGGCTGGCAAAGTCAAACAAGCCTTTCAACTAGCCTGGCAAGCCGTCTTGTAGTATTAGTGAAGATAGTCGTTCACTATTATAAAGCCTGGTACTCGACGCGCGGGTAAGATGGGCTTCCCCCAATTCTCACGGAAATTCAAACTCCACGCGGATGCCGAATGATGCCGTCTCATTCCCATATACGGATAACATATCAACTCAGAAATCATTCCATTCATGCCTGGAAGTGGAGAAGACGATCTTAACACCGAGGATGACAGGCAAATGGACATTGATGTTTTACCCACCATCAAACCACAGACCGCTGGACAGATACCATTTAAGAGCTACTACCCATTTCCCTTTTATGCCTTCATGCCGCATGCTGTTCCATATGCATTCACCGAGACTCTGTGGGACACCCCTTTCCAAACACCCAGACTATATCCAACCACAGCCCCATCACCTGTCCCAATTTCCGCAGACAATTTGGTTGGGGATTGGGAGAACACAACCAGGGCATACTTGACTGTCCGAGAGAAGCTTGACAAGGTCTTTGGCTTGCTGAAGGAGGTCAATTGGACCATGGGTGACTTGCTATATTATGCATTTCACACCAAAGATGAGGGCAGGCACAAAATCAAGAAAAGAAGTCAGACTCATGCAAAAATGGCAAGTAGGTTTCTTGGTGGCTTCTGCAAATATGGGCCTGCTGAAATTGTTGAAATCTGGGTGAAGAGCCCATGGGGAATACCCAAAAGAGACCATAGGGATGAAATGTTCTCCATTGAACATGAGTTCCAATCCTTGAAGCCAGCAAGACGCAGATAAAGCCCTTCTGTACTTTGCATGTCGGGCGAACCATTACTTGTTTGCATATGACAGTCAGCTCAGAACTTCTACCAGCTATACTGCAGTGCACAATGCATTGCATATGCTGGCGTGTCATGATTTGAATGTAGTCAAAAGCCTAGGGACCAGTCCTGACTCAGCAGTTAGAATCTGCTTAGACAACGTACAGAGCTACGTGTGGCCATGCAACTTCCGCATTGGGAGAGAGGCGCATATGATTACAGGAACTGCATCAACAGCAATCCAAGTCGAGGGTTTTAATCCCTCTGCACTTGACTTGATCAGCAAATGGCATCACATAACTGAAAACAAATGAAAATCCCTGACAGTCAAGGAGCTTTGGGGTCTCATTGACCACACACATATTGATCTTGTATGCATGCTACAGTGGGTTTGTGTGATTGTGGATTTTGCTCCACAGTTGGCTGCATACAAAGCCGATGTTCAAAAGTTGTATAACACCAGGGGTCAGAAATATCATGCCCATCCATGGAAGAGCCAGATCTACCCCCTACCTACAAATGGAAAGAACAAAACAGTCACCAGCAAACTTGCACAAAGTCTCCACATGATCTATCATCACATTGGTCAAACTGAATCATCATATACACCAAGGCTCATTCTCACTGGGGGTGATGGACTAACATATGAGAGGATGGTCCAGCTCAAAAATTACCTGCAGTCCCATGAAACTGCCTATAAACGGCTCGACATTCTGGAGCCGCTTCTGGAGATCTGGCATACTGAGTGGACGGATCTCAGTCGCATTTATGAGGCCCATTGGGATAGCCTTACCAGTCAAGATCCATCAAGCCTGGGGCATAGTGCAAACAAAATCAAACGCAAGGCACCCAGTGATCTAAAAAAAGTAGATTATTACCCATATTCACAGCTGGCATATCAGGTTCTTGATGCTCGTATGCTTGATTGTTGGAGGTATGTGTGATGTTGCATATGGTGAAACAAGCTGGCTAAATTCATCTGAGTAGAATTATATTATGTGGAAAGAATGGGGACTTACTCAAGCACCTTGAGCTGATGGCAACGGCAGAGTTGTTGCCAACAATAGAGATCCTCATGGAAAAGGCCACAATGTTACAGGAAATGTACGGCATCCCTGGTGCATTTGATCGTGCATTGCGAGGCACTTATGCGGTACCCAACACCCAAATCCCAGAGGGAAGCTCATGGGAGCAGCCTGCAACAGAAGAATCTTCTGTTGGCATTGAAACAAGGCAGAAAAAGAAGAACTCACGCAAAAATAAAGGAAAGGAAGCAGAGGGCAACAACATGTTCACAGGAGATGCCACACTTGGGCAATCATGCTGTTTCATTTACAATACAATGATTTCGTGACACACCACATATGCTGTCGCAGATGGGGATATTGGAAGTGTATGGGAATGCATGAAGGTTAGTTCTGTTGTTGATCACAATAAGACAGTGTTGTATTGACCTGATAGAATGCAGATGATGCTTTTTACGTTCACTGGATCATCCCACAACAAATATGCATCATATTTACTAGAAATGTTCTGCAACCTGGAACTGGAGTCCGATCCTGAATTGCGAACATTGGTCTTTGAAAATTGGCTGGTCAATCCATCTGGTCTAGCAGGTCACTGGGTCCCAGGAGATCTATATCAAGAACAAATCCAGGATGAGATGTACAAGCACATTGGACACAAGGATACGGGGTTTGAAAACCCATATGTTCAAAATGTTAGGAAACCACCCCATTACCTAATAAAATTTCATTTTTATTTTATTATGTCGAATTACACTACATGACGCCAAATGACGCTACACTTTGATAGCATGAGAATTTTATTTCACATGCATCAATATGTATGTGCATGTATGAGTGCGTCGGTAACAACAATGTACAATATATGTAACATAGTATATAAACCCTAAATATATGCCTAGGGGACCCCAGTTGTGTTCTCTTAGGTATTCCACCTATGCTTGTGGTGTGAACGGCCTATCTCAACAAACTCACCTATTAATAACCCCTCACATCAAAACCATCAGTTCCCCAATCACGCGCGCGGATCCTGCCCCCTTCTTGTAGAGAGAACCCACACGGTCTTAGCTAGCAGATAGTGGGTGTCGCCATCACAGAAGAACACAACTTCCCATATCAGTGCACCTTCTCTTATTTGCACATACATCATTGTTTCACCGCACCACATCTGATTACTCATCCTTTCGGCACAAGCCAGAAGTACTTATATACATAATCTACCTTTTCTTTTGTAAGCTGACGCCAGGCCTCACCTTACATTGTGACTGCCAGTGATTGAGAGGCAGCAGGACCCCTGAAATCTCTACCAAATCCCTGATCCAAAAATGTCAGTTTTCTGCAATTTTTATCCGCACCACTTTGGGCAATTTTTATCTGGAAATCACCTCAGCCCCCAAAGGTCCAGATTTTTATCCGCACTTGACCTCAGGCATAGGTAAAATCCTCAATTTTTCATGCCACAGGGGCAGGACCTTCTATACAGTCATTAGAGGTACTGTGATACACATTACACATGTTGCACGAGTTAAATCTTTCTAATCCTCTTCCCCATCACCTTCTTTGACGCAAGACTTCTGTTTAAAGATGTAATTGCCTTGACTATGTAGGAGAACCATCCTTCAGGATTCTGAAAAGTGTCCAGTCCTAGTCATATATCTGGCCGTGTCTTGTCAATTTTTATCCGCATTTGGATCAGGCCCATTGCCTGTCTGCCCATTTTTATCCGCACTTTGACCCCAGGGATTTTGGCCAAAATCCTCAATTTTTATCCACATAGGCCTGTAGGATTTTCTGATTTTTACACAATTTTTATCCGCACCTGGCTCAGGGATTTGGTAGAGATTTCAGGGGTCCTGAGGCAGCACTTGTCATTAGGACAGCTGCAACCAGACAACCGATTGGATCTGGTGGAGTTATGATTTACATCACTCTATTCGGACAACTATTTTAGTTACAAGCCAAATTCAGTGTTATCCCCGAGATCAGGCACTGTTGGAAGGGTTATTGATCCGAAGTGTCAAATTAGGCACCCGACGAATGATGAACGATCGATGAACCATTGACAAATGATCGACGAATGATCATGTGACCCGTAAACATTTGGAGAGATCTCGAAGCACAAATCTTGAATTTGTTGAAGAAGTGATTCATCACAGATTTTACCATTATGTCTGAACCCTCAACTTCTAATCCCAGTCCTAATCCTGTTCCCACACCAGCACTAGAGGCAAAAATTGATGCACTTACAGTGCAAATGTTGCAATTAGTGTCAGTGTTGGCAGCATCACAGCCCAGACAAGTGGAAGTACAGCCAGAGACGACAGGAGAAAGAGATGATGAGATGGAGGAGATGGTGGAGTGGATGTCGCAGGAGGATGAGACGGCAGAGAAATCTGGAAATGGAAAAGTGTGCTTACCTAAGTATGCACCCCTGCAAATCTTTGATGGGACCATGGAGAATACAAAATCCTTCATCAGCTCTATAGTATTGTACATCCATGGGAGGAAGCCAGAGTTTCATACAGCCGAGTCTAGGATTATGTTTGCTCTCTCATACATTCAGGGGGGGAAAGCACAGTTCTGGAGAAACGAGGCTATTAATCAAATTGCCGCAGGAAATAAACCATTTGCAACCTTCAAGGAATTTCTGGAGAGATTGGAGGCAAAGTTTGGAGACCCTAATCCAAAGGCAACAGCCAATGCTAAATTAAAGACCATGCGCCAAGGTTCCCTAACGGTGGATGAATTTATTTTGCAGTTCAAAGCAGAAGCTTTGCAAACGGATATGGGAGAAGCCGTGTTGGTAGACTTTTTGAAAGCAGGATTAAATCCCTCTTTATTCAAGTCTATCTACTGACTACCTTCTATGCCAGAGAAGTTGGACGAGTGGTATAATTGGGCAATGCACCTTGACCGGCAATATCAGCAGGAACAGGCAGAGTCAAAGTTGATGTACGGAAGTAGTAAATTTGGAAAGTCATCAGGAGGAAAGTCTGAGAAAGGAACGGTGCCTCAGGCGCAAGCTCCGAGGGCACAGCCACTGGCCATGGCAGTGACACCTATAGTTATGGAGTCAGCAGCACCAGCAGAGGCAATGGAGGTTGATCAAGCGGGGAGACAAGCCCCACTTAAATGTTTTAACTGTGGGCAGTTAGGACACATTTCTAGGAATTGTAGGCAGAAAAGAAAGATTAGGGAAGCTACAATCGAGGAAGTGAAGCCAGAGGAAGGCAACCAGAAGAATTTTGTGGAAGAGTCCCAGTGAAGGTTTCCCCATTGGTGACCCAGAATCGTTACAATGTATTAGTATCCGAGGAAACCCAGATTAAATCAGAAAAGGAAATCGAGGAGGAGTACAACCATTCTGAATCACGTGATGAAGAGGAGTACAACCGTTGTCAATCACGTGACAAAAATTGTCACGTGCCATTTCCGAAAACCCCTAAATTCTTTATTCACTCTGCGCGAATAGAACCCGAAATCACCTTGACTGTGGGACTGAAGACAGTGGACACACATGTAGCAATTGATGTGGAAGCATTGCTTGGTAGTGGTGCTACAGGATTATTCATTAATCAGTCCTTAATTACTGGAAACGGTATTAACACATGCAAGCTGGTGCAACCTATAATGGTGTACAATATTGATGGAACAGTCAATTGTGGAGGAACTATTAAGGAGGAGGTGACTATGGTACTAAAGTATCAGGAGCATCAGGAGTGAGCCATATTCAAAGTGTGTGATCTTGGGAAAACCAATCTAATAATAGGATGTCTGTGGTTACGGAAGCATAATCCTGAAATTGATTGGAAAACTGGGAAAGTACAAATGACTCATTGTCCTAAGGAATGTAATGTGTATGGGAGGAAGATGAAGAAGGAGAAAAGGAAAAAGAGAGAGAAAGAATGTCTGAGGAAGTATTCTGTTATGATGGAGGAAGTGGAGGATGAGGAAATGCCAAATGGGGAAGTTCCAGTCATGATTGAGAAAGAAGAGCAGAAGCAAACCTTTAGAGCAATTCGTGGAGGACAGTCATGGGACAAGAATATCGTGAAGGTGGAGAAGCCAGTGGAGGAATGGGTGCCAAAAGTGTATCATGAATATCTGTCAGTGTTCCAGAAGAAGGAGTCTGAGCGAATGCCAGTGCGGAAGCCATGGGATCATGTGATTGAGATGAAGCCAGGGTTTGTGCCGAAGAAGTCAAAGGTATATCTGTTATCTCCAATGGAACAAGAAGAAGTGGATGCCTTCCTGAAGGAGCAATTGCGCAAAGGATACATACAACCTTTGAAATCACTGCAGACATCACCAATATTCTTCGTGCCAAAGAAAGACCAAAGGAAGAGGATGTGTACAGATTATAGGTATCTGAATGAGTGGACAGTGAAGAATGTGTACCCTGCTGTTGATCTCAGAAATAATTGACAAGGTGGGAAAAGCCAAGGTCTTTACAAAATTGGATTTATGATGGGGATACAACAATGTACCAATAAAGAAAGGAGATGAGTGGAAGGCCGCATCTGCCACGTGTGGAGGATCCTTCGAGCCACTTGTCATGTTTTTCGGGATGACTAATAGTCCCCCGACCTTTCAAAATATGATGAACGACATTTTCAAGGACATAATATACAAAGGCGTGGTAATAATATTTATTGATGACATTCTGATATTCATAGAGGATGAAGAAAATCATGAGGTGATAGTGCAGGAGGTGCTATGGAGGTTAGCAGAGAATGATCTATTTTTGAAACCAGAGAAATGTGTGTTTGGGGCAAGCAAGATTGAGTTCCTAGGATTATTGATCAGCCCTGACGGGATCAAAATGGATCTGATCAAGGTACAGGTGATCACAGATTGGCCTGCACCCACCTGTGTCAAGGAGGTTCAAGCCTTCTTGGGACTCACAAATTATTATCATTGCTTTGTGCACAATTTTTCTAAAATTGCTGCACCCTTACATAACCTTATGCGAAAGGGAGTAGTGTGGAGGTGGGGAGAGCAGCAGCAGACAGTGTTTGAGGAGTTGAAGAGGAAGTTTGTGGAGGGACCAATATTAGCCCCAGTGGATTTCACATGCCCTTTACGAATGGAATCAGATGCATCTGATTTTGCTACTGGAGTGGTATTATCAATGCTGTGCAAAGATGACAAATGGCATCCTTGTGCATATCTGTCCCGAGGGTTGAATGATGTGGAAAGGAATTATGATGTGCATGACAAAGAGATGTTGGGGATAATACGAGCGTTGGAGGCATGGAGGCATTATTTGGAGGGATGTATGCATCAGATTGAGATCTGGACGGATCATCAAAATCTGCAATACTTCATGTCTGCTAAAAAGCTTAATCGCCGGCAAGCGCATTGGGCACTATTCCTATCACGTTTCAATTCTCACTTGGTCCACAAAGCAGGAAGCTTACTGAGAAAAGCAGATGCATTATCCAGATGTATTGATCATAAAAGGGGGGTGGAGGAGGACAATAAGAATGTTACCTTACTCAAACCCGAATACTTTCGCATTTGTGCTATGCATCAAGGGCATCTATTAATAGATAGCTTGGAAACAGAAATGTTGTCTAAAATTAGACAATGTTCGGAAATGGATGATGAAGTAGTGGAAGCTGTGAAAGCTCTGAAGGGAGAGAAGAAAGGTAATATTAGAGGAGATGAATGGGCTGAGGAACAAGGGTTGGTGTTGTTTCGAGGAAAGGTGTATGTACCAAAGGATCAGGAGTTGCGAAGGGAGATCGTCTGATTACATCATAATACGCTGACTGCCGGACACCCAGGAAGATCGAAGACATTGGAATTAGTAATGAGAAATTATTGGTGGCCCAGAATTTCGAAGTATGTGTTGGGGTATGTGGATGGATGTGATACTTGCATGAGGGGGAAGAAATTTCCAGAAAAACCTGCAGGAAAATTAATGCTGAACCCTATATACCTAAAGCGCCGTGGCGAGATATATCTGTGGATTTTATTATTGGATTACCCGAAGCTCAAGGGTACAATGCAATATTTGTAGTATGCAACCACTTTACAAAGGAGGTCCATATTATTCCTACTACTACAGAAACCTCATCATTGGGCTTGGCGTGCCTCTATCTAAATCAGGTATGGCGGTTACATGGGTTACCCGATACCGTTATCTCTGATCGCAGACCACAATTTGCTTCTGCATTTATGCGAGAACTGAACAACATATTGGGAATTCAAACTAAATTATCTATGGCATATCACCCGCAGACTGATGGGCAGACAGAGAGAATGAACCAGGAGTTGGAGCAGTACCTATGTATGTTTGTCAACTACCGACAAACTGACTGGCTGGCAATTGCCGAATTTTCCCACAATAACAAATTCCATTCGGCTACTCATATGTCACCCTTTTTCGCAAATTATGGATATCATCCTCGCATGGGAGTAGAACCCAGAAGGGAAGTCAAAGTACAGTTGGTAGAAGACTTTGTATCTAAGATGCAAAAGGTACAAGAGGAAGCAGAGGCGGCATCGAAGAAAGCACGTGATGACATGATGTGACACGCGGATTGTACTCGAGCATGCGCTCCAGAGTACAAAGTTGGTGACTTGGTGTGGCTAAGTACCAAGGACCTGAATATTCCACGACCTTTGAGGAAACTTACAGAGAAACAAGTTGGCCCATATATGATCTCTAAAGTGATCTCGCCTAATGCAGTAGTGCTAAAATTACCCCGATCATTCAAGATTGATCCTGAGATTAATGTATCCCACCTATGCCCTTACCGCCCACCCACTATTCCTGGCCAACAAACTACTCCGCAACCTCCGATAATAGTAGAAGGTGCTCCAGAATACATAGTTGAAGAAATTCTAGACTCACGTCTTTGACAGAACAAATTGGAGTTCTTAATAAAGTGGAAAAACTATACCGACAAAAATAATTTGTGGGAACCCAAAGAGAATTGTAAGCAAGCATGTAACACGATTGCCCAATTCTTTAAACATAATCTGAATGCTCCACGTCACATTGCAAGAATGGTGTATCATACCATGTATGAGGGGATGAGATTCTGGCCTTACCAAATTTTCACAGAGGGGACAGATGCAATATTTTCTTGCCTGGAAGTCGAGGCATAAAAGGGGGGTAATGTTATAAAACCACCCCATTACCTAATAGAATTTCATTTTTATTTTATTATGTCAAATTACACTACATGACGCCAAATGACGCTACACTTTGATAGCATGAGAATTTTATTTTGCACACATCAATATGTATGCGCATGTATGAGTGCGTCAGTAACAACAATGTACAATATATGTAACATAGTATATAAACCCTAAATATGCGCCTAGGGGACCCCAGTTGTGTTCTCCTAGGTATTCCACCTATGCTTGTGGTGTGAATGGCCTATCTCAACAAACTCACCTATTGATAGCCCCTCACATCAAAACCATCAGTTCCCCAATCATGTGTGCAGATCCTGCCCCCTTCTTGTAGAGAGAACCTGCAAGGTCTTAGCTAGCAGATAGTGGGTGTCGCCCTAACACAAAACACTGTTGCCCCAAATGTTCACCGCTTGGTCTGTGTCAAAAAGGAACTTCACAAAAGCCTTGGGCTTGCTCAAAGATTGGGCAAACATGTCGAACACATGCAAACCCTGAACTACATACATTGATGGATATTTACCAGGCTGAAGAACTGCATTTGTTCAGAAGAGGACGCACATATGGACGTGATCACTTACATGTGGACAATTTTGGTAAAGGCATGACACAGCTTCAAGAAGGGAAATTGGAAGCATGGATCCTAGAAATGACAAGGCCCCATGGTCTTACTAGCCAAGTGCCAAGGACTGCAGATGCGAACGAAGGTGTTGTGGCATTTGGAACTGTTGACGAGCCCAACAGCATGGAAATGGAACCTGACAAAGATCTCAATACATTCACCCCAGGCTCAATGCGAATAGAAAATGGAAATCTCATTATTGATATAAGGGATGTAACAGATGGGGACAAAGATGAAATCCCAGAGCAGGAAGATGAATTATTGGAGCCGGATGCTTTGGATGACGAACCTGAGGTGGATGAACAGGTCATATTGGTGCAGAGGAGGCAGAGGACTGGGAGCGAGCAGATCAGGAAGTCTGATTGATGTTTTCCTTGTTGTGCTGTAACCATGATAAGTGTCAGGATGAAATTTGATTCGAGACGTCATCCTATCTTAGATCGCCAGATGGGTTCCATACTCACCAGTTGAGTTTTACATTTTGTGGACCAAAAGAGGTGTCATTAGTGTCCGATCTGCAGAGGGGGGGACCTGAGGCCTGCAGTGCAATGTGCTTTCTCCCTATCTCTGGGCCGGGAGGTGGTACAGCCATGGAAATCTTTGCAAAGAAATTGTCATACACCATAGGGGGGAAGAACATTACTGATGAATCCTGGGCCGGCCCACTGCAAGGCATTATCCACTGGTCACAAGGATGAATAGTATGCAGACCTACTTTCATGCCTCAGTTGATGCTTTCTGTGCCGTAGATCTCAGACCCCCTTGCATAGTTGCAAAGCTGCGTTGAAGGGATTTAATTAGAGCAAATAGATCATCGTGATGGCCCTTGAGAGGCCAGATATGCCACACGAATCCTGCGGCAATCTCGACAGTGGTGATTGAGGTGATGTTGTTGAGGATATTCTTGGTGACACAATCGGGAAGGAATGTCAATGGTGGCAGATATCGCAATGACACATCATGTGTGTGGTCCCAGAGATTCCAATGAAACTCCTCTAATTTCTGCATTCCGATTTCGCACATCTCATCAGTTATTCGATCAGCCATGGGAACAACCTTTCAGTGGGCTCGTGAACAGGGTAGCAGAGGTAATTCGGGTTCAGGATTACAGCCACTGCAGTTACATGTCGCTGATTGTAGCAGAGGGGGCGATTGGAGGCAAGTGTCGCAGTGGCAGAGGGGGTCGTTGGTGGGGTTGTCAAACTGAATGTTCAGTTCTGACTGATAGCAAGGTGCCACAATGACATGGGCTCTTCATCTGTCCCCCTGGTGCTTCTCTCCCCTTTCAGGTTGTTATTTCCATCTGTCATTGATTTTGCGTGGTCAACCTGCGCTTTTGTAATGTAAACGATGCCTTGTGGGTTGCAAACAAGACCATGCATGCATCCCGCCTGACCAGTCTTCTGAACAATATCATTAGGGTCCTTAGCATTAAGAACCACGACATCTGCAACATTCAGAAAGTCATTACCAACTTTCAAAGAGTCAGTTGCAATCAAAACACAAAAATTTGGATCCTCAACAAAAAGCTGACGAGTGCATTCATTGTAAGATGGGAAACAAAGGGAGCAGTATAATTGAATGACAGAGCTACGACTCTCAGGTGGCGAACAGTGCCACAGATAGACTAAGAGACAGAAACCCAATGAGATGGTGCCACAGTAGACAATAGTTTTACGATCTCCTTCAGTTATCCACCTGAGATCTGGGAACTGCCACCCACCAAGGCCATGACAGAGGACTCGAAATGTGAGGCCAATGTCTGCCCAAAAATTTGAACGTCGACTGAAAAAAAATGAGCTGGCTTTAAGGCCGAGTGTAGATAGTAGTGGCAATTTTTGGTGTGTCGGCAGGGTTGCAGTGGTACCGATAAATGTGGTTGAGTGGGGGAGAAAGGCCAGCATCAGTCCAATGAGACGAAATGCTTCTCGAAAACCTGTATTTCCCCAATCGAGTATCAGGTGTATCTTGTCCACTCCCAACCCAGCAATACGTGTTGAAAATGATGGTTTCTGCAAGAGAAGATCAAAACTTCTTGATGAAAGCTGCTCTGGAGACAGGAGAAGCATGGAGACTCCCATCTCGGCCTTGTCCCACAGATTCTCATTATGAGTGTGAGCATGGGCAAGGGTATCTTTGTTGATGGCCAGAGTTGGGATACCAAGCTTCTGGAATGTTTTCTCCTGCCGAAATCAACAGGAAATGTGTGAATATAGAGGTTAAGTGATTAAGGCTCACCATCTCTTCTTTGAGTCCCTTCATTGGATAAATGACAATTAGAACTGGGTTTTTGGGTATCCCTCTCTTCTTGCAAGATTCCAGCTTGCTCAGCTCTTTGAGAAGTAATATATAACCATAGAACAGCCCTGTCTTTCCACCTCCAGTCCTCACAATGACAAGAACATGGACTCCATCCACAGCTTTACAAATGCCTTCCAGGATGTAATCGTGGATATCATGGTTTAGAAATGGGTGGAGCAGCTGTCGAGCAAGTTTCTGTCCATCAGGATTGCTCAGACTAGGTTCTGGGGGATCTGACATACATGGGATGCGCAGAAACGGCATGGCAATCAGAATAAACAGAGAAAACATGAACACATTCAGTCACATGCTGTTCGGCGAGTATCCGGCATTAGCGTGGAGTTTGAATTATCATGAGAATTTGGGGAAGCCCATCTTACCCACGCATCGAGTACCAGGCTACCTTTTAACCTTGTTTTGGTGTGTCACACTAAACTCACTCGATCACGTTGAATTGGGATCCCATCTACCGAATTGGGAAGTTGTCCAAAAAAAAAAAAAAAAAATTGATGGCCAGGTCTCGCCCCTATCATGGTTGGGCGTCCTACATCTAACACCAGAAAACTACAAGTGGCACGGACAACCCAGGATGGACTATATGCTCGTGCAGTTGCCCTCTACAAACATGAACAGCAAAGGGAGGAGAATGGAAGGAAGAGAATGAGTCTTCAAAAAGTCTGTGAAGAGATTCAGCATCAATGTTGGGTGGAATCAAAAAAAGAGGTGAAACTTGACTATAGCACAGTAAGAAGACTTGCCAATGGAGGGACACCAAAGAGCATCTCAAATGCTAGCAGGGGTTGGCTTCTTTCAGGGGAAGTGGACATCATCATTGACTATGCTATTGAGGTTGCATCCTGTGGGTTTCCACTCAGCCATGCAAGGCTTCGAGAACATGTCAATGAGATCTGTGATGCGCAGTTGGGAGATAAATTTCTAGCACAAGGGGTTGGTCAATGCTGGACCTCTCACTTTGTTGAAAAGCACACAGACTGGCTTACAATGTATTGGGCCCATCTGCTGGACAACACTCATGGTCGTGCTGTCAATACAATTACAAACACCCAATGGTTTGATATTCTTGGTACAGTCATGCATGGTGGCACAGATAGTCTCGATAATGGAGGGTCCAAAACCATGGAAGATGAGGAGGACTGGGAACCAATTTTGAAAGAGAATACCTATGCCGCTGATGAATGTGGTTTTATGTCACTTGGTGGTACAAAACAGCAAGTCATCAGGGCTAGCGGAAAGACGACACAACATCAGCAAGGCGATGGTGGGCATGAAAACACCACCGTTATTGTTACCATCTGTGCAGATGGCTCATCCCTCAAACCCTCTGTTATCTTCAAAGGACAAGGATTCCAGGTGAAATGGGATCAGGAAAATCCAGCTGAGGCATTGTACAAAGTCTTTCACTGATGCCTTGAATAACAGCTAATTCAATGGTCTTTAGAATAGGTCACTTGAAGAAGGGCTGGACAGATGGTGAGATTGGGATTGAGTGGATCAAAGATTTTGATCAGCAAACAAGATGGAAAGCGAAGGGACAAGCATGGGTACTCCTCCTGGATGGTCACAACTCCCACTACACACGTGGTTTCCTCGAATTTGCTCGGGCAGTCTGGATTCACATTCTCTGCTATGCTGCACATGGCACACATGTCTACCAAGGCCTTGATGTTGTTATCTTTGCAACACTGAAGCTGTACTGGACACAGGAGAAGGATAGGTGGGAAAGGGAAAAGCGGGAGAAAATCTCAAAGACAAACTTCTTGGCCATCTATGGAGCAGTGCATAAATGGGCACTAACCTGTGCTAACGTGAAGATGGCTTTCGAGAAAACAGGAGTTTGGCTCTTCAACCATGATGTTGTAGCCCCAGCAATGATGGCTCCCAGTTTGGAAACATCGTGCAGAGGCCACCTTCCTGTTCCCCCAGGAACACCAGTGTGTATTGTGACTAACTTGTTCCATCAGGCTCATCACCAAGCAAGAGCAGCTTCATTAGGAAGTGGCTCAGATGACGGAACACAGGATGATGAACCATGCACACCGACATGCTCACAATCCCAGAATCCATTTGCGACACCCATTCAGACTGCAATCCAGAGCCTCTGACATACATCAATGTCATTTCTCATCACATCCTCTCCTGTTCAATCCACGTTGCAGCTCCATCCCACGTCACCCAACCGTGTGTCTCCAGAAAAGGCGCACTATGAACTTCTTGATGTTGTGCCAGTTACAGAAATGGAACAAAAACTTCAAGCCACACTAAACATGGCCACCATCAAAACTTCGCAACAAAAGAAACAGATCGTAGCAATGCAATCTGCAGCTGTCCTCAATGGTGCCTATTGTGATCTTGTTCGCAGACAACTGGCTGCACAAGAGGAGAGCAAGAAGAGAAAGCAGAAAGTGTTAAAGCTTATGACAAATTCTACTAGTGTATAACACTAGTCAGCAACTCAAGTCAACTGTCTGCAACACACTTATAACACAGGTTCAATAATAGTAATGTGTATTGCACTTTATCCAAATCAATCTCGTGTCTAGTTTCCCAGACATAGTAGGATTTTGCTTTTGTTTGTTCCTGTCATGCCAGGAAACCACGAGGTGTGAAACTAGGTGTCCACTATATCGCGTCTGCGTTACCCCCTACATCTGGGTCCAAAAATCTAAGTAATAGCTATAGTACAAAGCGAGATATGAAGTAAACAAATTTCAGTCATAATATCTACAATCTAACAAGTATAGTAATAAGTCTGTTGGACTATGTAGCAAGTGTTTCATCACTGTATTCAACAGAAAGGTCATCTTGTGGGCAATGGTCTTCCTCGTTTGCTCTCATCACAAAAGTTTGTGGCATGCATTGTTGAATTTCATAACAATGCAACAGCTACAGCAGAGGCTGTCAAGAAAAGGAAAGCCAGCTGGGAGGAGTGCACTGGAGCAATGAATGAGTGGAAGTTGTTGGAAAAGAAATGTAAGGCAGAGAACATGAAGATCAGAGCACAATGGCAGGTTGATGTGAAAGCCTGGGAGAAAGAGCGGGATCTGGCCAAGGGTGAGAAGTGATGGACCCAATGGAATAAACCTGTTCTTAAGGGTTTGTTGTTCTCACCTGTCCCAAAGCCACAGGTTTCAGTTGAGGATGATGTGGATGATGTTCAAGAGAAAAGTGGTTCCAATTCGAGCAGTAGTTCCAGCAATGATGACTCTGATGAAGATACTGACTAAGTAGACATCATACAACCTATATATCCTCCCCATTATCCGATCTCATTGCTTCTGGATGAAGATGTTGGGTGGCAAGCTGCATACACTTGATAGCTGATGCCGCATTGTGACACAAGGTGTCTGTTTCAAGCTTTGATTGATGAAGTAGCTGAAGAACTTAGTGTTTAAAGGTCCGGTTGCATGGACCGAAAAAATGACCACAACCCAACCCAACCCAACTGAATGCAACCGAACCGTCGGTTGCGGTTGCTCAGTTTTGGGGGTCGGTTGGGTTGCCGGTTGCCTTGATTCAAAATTATTTAAAAACCATTCAAAAACCGGTTGCAATCAGTTGCAACCGGTCTTCTGACTGTATACAAACTATTACTTATGTACTAGATATTACAGTAACAACAAGACAGTAAACTAATGTGCTTACTACTAATATCTACTATTTACACAATATATAATGAAAACGGGACAAGCCCAAAGGAAAACTATACATTTGGTGAGGGTTTATATACCCTGTGGCTGTGCACAGACCTTTTGGTCATGTGCTGCCACAAAAAACAAAGTGACACCACTTTGCCTAATGATTCCCACAGCCACAAATCATCAACGACGCCACTTCAACCATCACCCACACCACCCACTGCCTACCTCAGAAGTCCCACCTGCGAAGTGAGAGTGTAGAGGGCCCAAACGATGACTAGTGTTGTTTGGGCCCTCAGGTATGTTTTGTATCATCTTTCTTTATTAATACTAACTAATTTGATCTCTTTTTTTACAGTCTTATGTCGTGTTACCCACCTCCTGCCTCCATGCCCTCTCAGGCCCTGTGCCGCTGCTGCGAGCCTCTGCTTGCAGGGTGGCAATGGGTCCCGTTTCTGGACAACAACGCAACAATGACAAGGGCACCACCAACGACAATGTGGCCACACTGCTGCCCCACCCAACGCCACATTGTACAGCACCACCACCCCACCTACGAGTCACTGCTCGTAGGAGGAGATGATGGTGCTGATGATGATGGAACACAGGATGACGATGACGACAAACGCCGACAGACGCCAATGACAATGAATGCCAATGAAT
Source organism: Tricholoma matsutake (assembly GCA_026075535.2). NCBI lineage: Eukaryota > Fungi > Basidiomycota > Agaricomycetes > Agaricales > Tricholomataceae > Tricholoma > Tricholoma matsutake. Next base: position 3,851,086 of record AP026543.1, on the reverse strand, counting down.
GCCACTGAATGCCACTGAACACCAACACCTCCAAATGCCAACACCACCGAACACCAATGCCACCAAACACCAATGCCACCAAACACCAATGCCACCAAACACCAATGCCAATGCCAGTGAGCGTCCACACCACCAAACACCATCACCAGGGAACACCACTGCCAGGGAACACCAATGCCAACACCCAATGCCAATGAACAGCAGGGAAGTCGAACAAGTGGGGAAGGGGGACAAATGAACAGTGGGGAGACAATAACAACAGACAGGGGGACAACGACATGGTACCAATGACCCCCACTCTTGCCAGAAATGTGAGATGATGGGGTTGGTTTTTTTGTTTTTCTTACTTTTATTTTTATTCATTCTATTAATGACCTGTCACCGCCGCGAGCACCTGCTTGCAGGGTGTCTTTTAATTAGTTTTATTTAATATGATACAAATTTTAGTTAAGAGACGAAAATAGCAGGTAAAACCAGTTCTAACTGGTCTTTTGGAGGCAACCAAACTGACTGGGACCGGTTGTACCTGGTTCGGTTGCGGTTGCTCCAATTTGGGTGATGGTTGCAACTGGTTGTGGTTGCCGGTTGCCCATTTTGGGGTCAAAAAACCGGACCGAACCAGACCTTAAAACACTAGAAGAACTTCATGGCATTCAGATCGCACATCATTGTGCTCGTGTTCAAGTTCTCAACATTGGAGTCAGAGAAGTGCCACATCACTGATATCTCCTACAAACAATTGAGTAATGGGGACAAGTGGATATATGGTACAGGACACACCAGAACCTCCATTCTGATCATTGTACAGCCCATCAACAAACTGCTGCAAAGTAATCTGAGAGTCAAGTATTCCACCAGCTGCAAAATTCCTAGTAAAAGGTAAGATATAAGTTACATGCTAGCCAGGTGGACATGGCAGTCATACAATCGTGTAGCTTCCCTGGCCTGGACTACACTAGGTCTTGGAGTTGGGGAAGGACTTCCGAGTCCAGCCTTTGAGTTTGGAGATGATAAGAGTTCCGGTTTGATGTTTGGGGTATGGAAAGCAGAATGTTTCTTGGCACATTGTTGTTGACGCTCCTCCTCATCCAATTGTGACAGCTCCAATGACCAGTCAGAGTCCAAGCTTGGATGATAAGAATAATCAGACATACAGGTCACATACCGATCATGTGACAGATACCAATTGGATTGAGATTGATTGAGCCTAATTCGGGTATTGTGTGACTGTTTCAATGACTTGCCAAACCACATTTTGGAGTTGTTGGCATACTGTCTATGCAATATGGACTCATAAAAAGAAAACTTGTCAACGGATCTTACCTTTTAGCTTAAATGCATCTTTCTGTGTGCTCAAAATCTTAAATAGGGTGTTGTGGGAACAAGGGCAATAGTAATGATTATTTTTGTTTCATTGGCCCATTGAACACTGTAGTTGTTAGTTTTCAAGCAGCATGAATATGTCTCATACAACAATTTCTGGTTATGAAGGAGTTACTGGACAAACAAGCCCCTTCCTTGAGAACAACCCCACACAGACACAAACTGAAGGAGAATACATGGTGGATAAATATTGCAAGATGCTTGAGACTTTGGATGAATGATGAAAGAAGAAAAATGAAGAGAGAGAACAGAAGAGGCATGAAGATCCTAGTGGTGATGTTTCGAGGATGAACTGGATGATATCACCCCCTTTCTGGAACATCCTGATAAGGATAACAATGCACAAGAACATGGTCAATGTTCCAAAACTACACCTGTTCCCAATGAACCTACAACACCACAACCAAAAGGGGAAGCTAGGAGCATGCAAACTAAGGTGACACCTAAATTCAACATTGAAGGGACTCTTTTCCATGATGCTGAAGCTTCTCAAAACAAGTTTGAAATGTATGATACTTCCATACCTAATGACATCACCTTACTTGCTGCATGTGATATTGCTCCTCCACTCCCTCTCTTCACAACGGAGGCCTTGGAACGTATTCGCAATTGCAAAAGCCTCAAATTTGTCAAAGTGGGAATGGGGCAATACAAAAATACTCATGTTCTGGATGTCTCTGACTTTCCTGCTGATGAAGATCTTTCCCCCACTTCTTGGTGTTTGGCTTACAACACCTTTCTCAACTGAATGTCAAAGAGAGCACAAGGCAAAATCCTTGAAGGATGGATGATGCACCACGATGCCATGGTTAATGACCCACAGTTTCAAACTCACTTCCAGGCATATGTTTTCTTCGACAAAGAGGTCTGCTCTCATCTCTTTACCAATGGACCTTTCATCATCAACCCTTCTGATTATTGTTGGAGCAACGCCCTTATTAACAAGAAGATCATGTTTTCCACTAAAATTATCACTAATAACACACCCACACAAGACAACACTACATGCAACCGCCGTTACCAACCTTACAATGTTCCATCCCAGTCCTTTCGTTCCTTTCCAAAATCCCAGTTCACCCTGTTGTGTCTCAGATGTGGGTGGAAAGATGGCCACTGAGCTCCACATTGTGATGCATCCACACCTAGTCAGAAGGAGTGGTGATGGGTCATCATCTACAGAAATGGTAACCTCATGCGAATCTCAGACAACAAGCTCATTTGCACTCACTTTAATATTGGAACATGCTCTTCCACTGACCAGTCCCTCTAAGGGCAACCTCACTCAGCCTCTAGCAAAGGGAAATCTGAAGTTAAAATTATACTACATATTACAGGGATTGGAGGCGCACCTAGCAAAGGGAAATCTGAAGAGAAAACTCTAAGGACCCCTTTGCCAATGCCCAGTATATGTGAAGACTGCAAAAATCAAATAATAATAAAAGGCGGAGATAGGCAAATCAAGGCTGCTGAATGACATCATACTAAGGGGTAGATGTTGGAAGGGGTGCTCCGCCTCTAAATATAAAACTGTCAACATGCACAAATGTGATAGAAAGGGAAATTAGTAATAAAATAAGGAAAAATCATAGAAAATGAAGAATAGAAGGAGATGAAGTGAGGAAAAATATAGGACAAATGTAAAAAATAGGAGAAACACACAGGGCACCCCCCTGAGTCCCCTTACATCACCCCCTCTCTAAGATGCATCACCCCAATGCATTCAAAGTTGCATATGACCAAAGTCAGTGACTTGAATGCGACTAGGGAAGTGCATGGGTTTTACCTGTGGGTTTCCCATGCTTTTATTTCCTAATTTATACAATGAGTTTTGCAAAAAAATCATGAAAAAATGATTTTCTGAAAGTGTTTTGTTGGCTTTCTGTGATCCAACACATAAAACAATATTTAAGTGACATCTCTCATGTGACATGGTTTAAAATATATTATTTTGTCCATTGTATCACAAGCACCCATTGAATACCTACCAGAAAATCATGTTTTCATGATTTTTCATGCAAAACTCATTGAATATATTAGGAAATAAAAGTGTGGGAAACCCGCAGGTAAAACCCATGCATTTCCCTAAATGCAATGTGGTGTGCCATTGGTGGAATTCCTTGACTAACTGAGAGGCATTCACATTGGATTCTTTGACCCATGAGTTCTCCTCATACCCATAACCCTTCCAGTGCACCAAATACTGGAGTTCTCCTCAATGCAACCAGCTGTCCAAGATCAACTTGACTTCGTACTGGGGTTCTCCCTCGATCACTGTAGGCAGCAGTGGTGGACATGAATGGCATCCCAGGAATGGATCTGTGGGAGCTGGAAGGAGTTTGATAACATGGAAGACTGGGTGGAGTCTGGACATGGAGGCTAGGAGGCATAAATGATAGGCATGCATTCCAACACACTTGACAATGGGGAAAGGTCCCAGGAAGCGATGAGCGAGTTTCTTGGATGGACAAGTAGTGGAGATGTCACTGGAGTCAAGATAAACTCAATCACCAACCTTGTACTGAGGGGTCAGAGAATGGCGTTGGTTGTAAAAGCACGCCATGTCATCCTTCGCCTTTGCCAAGGCTGCCTTTGCCTCCTCCAAGCTATCCTGGATGCATTCTGTGAACTCATTCACCGTCTCAATGTGTGAGGGAGTTTGGCAAGGTTCGAATCCCATGCGTGGATGTCGTCCAGTGTCTAAGAGGAAAGGGGTCTGTTGAGTGGAAGCATGGACATGGTTGTTGTATCCAAACTCGGCCAAGGAGAGAAGATTGTCCCAATTGTCCTGGCGCTCATTGACAAAGATGCAGATGTACTGCTCCAGTTCCTGGTTGACTCGCTCAGTCTGGCCATCAGTTTGTGGGTGATAGGCGGTCCAAGCAAGGAGTTTGATCCCCAGAAGTCGGTACAGCTCGCGAGTGAACTCTGCCATGAACTGAGGGCCATGGTCAGAGAGGAAAGTGCCAGGAAGTCCATGCAATTTCCACACATGGTGGAGATAGAGTCGGGCAGCACCCAGGGCACTGACAGTGGTGTGAGTGGGAATGAAGTGAGCGCGTTTTCCCACTGAATCAACTGTACACATCACCACATCAAACCCATTCAACTCTGGCAACTTCACCACAAAGTCAACACTGACAACATCCCAACAACTCTCTGGAACAGGAAGAGGGTGTAGCTCACCAATGGGTTTGCAACGAGGAATCTTGATGTGTAAGCAAAGGTCACAAGTATGACAATACTGACCAATGAGTTGTGACATTTGTAGGAGTGGAAGTGACCATCTCCTTAAGTTTTTTGAACACCTCCTGCTGTGCATTATCCTACCCCCATGCCTCCTTTCCTGTCAAGTTGAACAGTGGTCATGCATGATGTGAGGAATCCTTGATAAAACACTGATAGGGTGTGACTCGGGTAACCCCCAGGTATAATTTCGTGTACCCATACCCGTACCCATGAACACCATACCTGTTACAGTTATGGGTGCAGTTTTACTGTGGGTACAGGGGGGTTTTGGTCGAAACCCATGGGTATGACATTAATAATTTATTATAATTCTAAATATATCTAAATACAATGAAGAACCACCCCCAACTCACAATTGTGAGCGAGGGGGGGTGGTAGCGGTGATGTACCGGCCGTTGTGAGTTATCAAACTACCCCCACCTCATGTTTGCAAGCGAGGGGGGGTGGTGGAGGTGATGTGGCGGCTGTTGCGAGAGAAACAGACCAAGAAACACCCCCACCTTGTGTTTGTGAGCGAGAGGAGGTGGTAGTCATGACTTGGCAGCCGTTGTGAGAGAAACAGATGAAGAACCACCCCCAACTCACATTTGCGAGTGAGAGGGGGTGGTAGTGGTGACATGGCAGCACTCCTGAGTGAAACGAACAGAGAACAACCCCACCTCGCATTTGCAAGCATGGGGGGGTGGTAGTCATGATGTTGTGGCTGTTGCAAGAGAAACAGACCAAGAAACACCCCCACCTCATGTTTGTGAGCGAGAGGGGGTGGTAGTTGTGATGTGGCGGCGCTCCCGAGTGAAACGAACCCTACGACATTAATAATTTATTATAATTCTAAATATATCTAAGGTGGTGGCGGTAATGCTGCAGCCATTGTTGACTAGAGGGAGCTGTTGTTGATGAGAGGGGGCCGTTATTGTCGTCCAGAGGTGTTGGTTGTTGCCCAGAGGTGTGGAGGCAGAGAGTGGTGATGGGAAAAGTGTGAGAATTGCTGATATTGATCAACAAAGTCAGCACATGACCCGATGATCGGACCTCAGGTATGGTACTGACTAAACCCATAAAACCATGGGTATGGGTGCGGTTTTGCCTCAGGTATGGAAATCCAAACCCATACCCATACCCATGTGTACCCATAAGCAGAAACACATGGTGTTACCCATACCTGAGTCATGCCTTAAACACTGATAGAAATTGATGAAGCCCAGGAAAGACTGCACCTCTTTCTTCTTTGTGGGCATCGGCCAAGCGGCCCAAGCTGTGACCCCATTCACCTTGATAGGATCCATCTCCACCTGACCCTCCGAGATAATCAGGCTGAGGTACTCAATCTTGGTCTTCTCAAACTCGCACTTGTCCTGACAAAGGTAGAGTTTGTACCATCGAAGTCATTCTAGAATGAGGCGCATGATGCAATGCTCTTCAACCATACAAGTGAAGATGAGGATGTCATCAAGATAGATACAAACAACGCCTTCAAGGATGAGGTCATGGAAGATGTCATTCATCATGGTCTGAAAGGTGGCAGGACTATTAGTAAGGCCAAAGAACATGACAAGCAGTTCAAAAAGACCATGGTTGGTACGAAAGGCTGCCTTCCACTCATCTCCCTCCTTTATCCTCACATTATTGTAACCCCAACAGACATCGAGCTTGGTGAAGTATCAGGCTCTACAGAGCTGGTTCACAAGTTTGGAGATGAGAGGTAATGGGTAGCAATTTTTGACTGTGATGTTGTTGAGCCTTCTGTAGTCTTGAACTGGTCAAAGTGAGTCATCCTTCTTCTTGACAAAGAAAAAGGGAGAGGCCATGGGTAACTTCAATGGTCAAATATGTCCAGAGGCCAGGTGCTTGTCAATGAACTGGTCAAGCTGTCACTGTTCTTCAGGAGAGAGAGGATAGACCTTGCAGGATAAAGGGGTTGCACCAGGGGTGAGTTCAATTGCATGATCCCACAGCTTGCGCGCAGGGAGAGAGTTGAACGATTCCTTGGAGAACACGTCCCCAAACTCATGGAGATGAGGGGCAAGGATTTAGTAGAGGATTTAGCAGCATTGTTTTTGTGGAAGGCCTCAGTGAGGCATTGGGATATGTTCAATGTAGCACACACCTTGTGCGATGGACAAATTGCAGTGTAGAAGATCTGATCACCTTCCTCCACAGGTATAGGCAGGGGTCCGGCACAACACTTCTGAGTAGTGTTCAAGGGGCCAGTCCATAACACCAGAAAAAGACTGGACCCCTAACTGAACTTAACTGCAAGAGACTGAACCGTCGGTTGCGGTTGACCCCATGTGGGAGTCAGTTCGGTTGTTGGTTGGTCAGCTTTGAGCAAGTCACAAAACTGATAGAAAACTGGTTGAAACTGGTCTTAACTGGTCTTTCACACATGTTTATACTAGTAGATATATAGTATTAATTGAGTACAAGATACAGAAATAAGTATATAAAAGAACAAAATATAAATGTTATTTTTACTATTTATAGTATATGTACATAAAGTAGGACAAGCTCGGGGGAAAGTAGTCATTTGGGTGGGTGCTTATATACCCTGTGGCAGTGCACGGACCATGTGGTCATGTTTGTGTTCCCAAAAACAAAAGTGGCACCATTTTCCCACAACCACAACAACATCACTCTGTCCACAATAACAACCATGCAAACCAACAAACACAATGCAGGCAGCCCAAACAATGCCAGTCCATCATTTGGGCAGGGTACATTCTTTTTATTCATTTATTATTACTTCTACTAAATGTTTTTTACTTTCTTTTAGGTTCTATTCTTTTGTTAACAATGCATAAATGATGCCAACGGGAACGACACCACCAACACCAATGGGGGTGACACACTGCCCTCTCTGTGCCCCACCCCTCCATTGACACACATGCCACCTAGCTTGGAACCTCTCACCACCACAAACAAACAAACACAAAGTGCCCAAACAATGACAACACCACCATCCCTATGTCACCCCTGCAAGCCACCACCCACCCTACACTGCCACTGCAAGCCTCTGCTTGCAGGGTGGCAACAGGTCCCCCATGCCACATCACACAGCACTACCACTCCGCCTGTGAGCCACTGCTCATAGGGGGCAATGGAGGTGCTGACAACAAATGGCACCATGTCAACCTGGCCCAGTGGGATGATGAACGACAATGCACACAGGGAGGGGCCAACAAATGACAGGGAGAAGACAACAAATGACAATGAAGATTGGGAGGGTGGCGACAAACAACAGGGAGGGAATGACAAACAACAATGCAGGGAAGACGATGAACGACAATGCGGGGATGATGCAAATGGGGGATACAACAAACGACGAGGCCGACAGCAACGTGTACCAGGGAACGACATATGATGCCCCACTCTCGCTACAAATGCAAGACTGTGGGGCCTTTCTTTCTTTTTTTCGTTATTCTTCTTCTATTAGCAACATCCCACTGCTGCAAGCACCTGCTCGCAGGGTGATGTAATTAGTTTTATTAAGTATATAATTTAATCTAATTAGACAGTAAAAAATGGTAAGTAAAACTGGTCCAAACTGGTCTTTTGGGATCAACTGAACCGAATAGGACCAGTCCTATTCGGTTCAGTTGCAGTCTATCTAATCTGGGCATCAATGTGGACCAGTTTCGGTCTCCAGTTGACCCCCTTGGGGGTCGAAAAACTGGACTGAACTGGACCCTTAAACACTACTTCTGAGTACGTCCTATTGAGGCCCTTTGTCCACAATGTTCTTGCCTGGCTTCCATGAAACAAGTGCAACAGGGCTCATTGTAACCTCCCTGGTTGTAATGGAAAACACCCTGATGTTTCCATCACTTAGGGGAGCAGGACAAGATAAACAGGAACTTGTTATGATTGTAAGAGACTAAGGGATATCCAAGACATGTATTGCGAGGTCAACAAGAATGCATGTGATCACGTGTATTAATAATGTGTACGGAAAGGGAAGGTGTCCGAGGGAAATGGTAAGATAAGTGGGGAGTTATCTTACACTCACATATGCCCTCCTGAAAGGAAGAGAGGGTGGATTGATGCTCGTCGATCTTGCATTCAGGGCTGTTGTGTCTCCTCTTCTTTGTAACACTGATGATACCTGATCAGGAAACCCAAACTAAACCCACAATAAGGGCTCGAATGGTATAACACTAGTTAGAGGAAGGTTGCAAGGTGGTACTAAATATCACCGCTGTAAACCAGGGGTATAAAAACGACTCTAAAGGGTGTGCAAAGAGGTGCGATGAGGTGCGATGAGGTTCAATGAGGTTTGAAAGTATTCGAAGTGCTGTGATGATGTTCGAGAGAGGTTCGATAATAATTGAGGGTGTACAAAGTGCTGCAATAACGTTTGAGGGAAATTTAATGATGTTCAATGAGTATTCAAAGAGGTGCGAGGAAGTTGAAGAGGTGCAATGAAGTTTGAGGAGGTGCGATGAAGTTCGAAGGCCTTTATAGAAGATGAAGATGCCTTTGATGGTGACTGAGGATAGACTATGAGGACGTAGAAAGGTGTCTAGAGAGGATAGACAATATGTGATAGTTTCGAGAAGCTAGTACAAGGAGTTCGAGGAAATTCGGCATGAAACACTGAATTTCGAGACTAAGTCGAGACGCTTGGACTCAAGAGAATAGCTCTTAAATCAGATGATTGGTGTGAGAGGACAATGTATTCCCTTCTTCTAAGTAGCTAGTACAAGGCTATATATGTTTGGGAGAAGTGATACTAAAAAGGAAATAAAACATGAGGAATACATGAGGCAAGATATAAAACAATAGAGAATCTTTGCAAATCATAGAATAAATGAAAGACGATAAGAAGGGAAATGTCTAGAGACATGATTTATCACTGGTACCTGTCCCCATTGATCTAATATATCATCAAGGTGTCAAAGCACCACAATTGTGTCCTAAAATCCCATCGTTGTATCTCCTCGTGTCTGGTGGTGCTCAATATGCGACGCACTAACTCTTACAATGTGTGCTGCATGTATCCAAAGGGCGGTGCAATTGGTGTATGGCAGCTGAAGGTGTTTGAAGTGCTGCGATATCATTCAAAGTCGTTCAAAGTCGTTCAAGATCGTTTGAGATCATTCAAAGTCATTCAAGATCATTTGAGATCATTCAAAGTCGTTCAAGATTGTTCAAGATTGTTTGAAGTCATTCGAGATTGTTCGAGATTGTTCAAAGTCATTCGAGATTGTTCAAGATTGTTCAAAGTCATTCAAGATTGTTCAAAGTCGTTTGAGATTGTTCAAAGTTGATCGAAATAGTTTTGGAGTGGTGTCGTGGGGTTCGTAGGGGTTGGGAGCATGCGTTTTGATGTGTCAATGCCTCTGGAGACAGTCCCAGAGTTTAGAGCGCACAGTGGACCTATCAATGCTTCAAGGCTTCCGTTTCAAGGAGTTCTGATTGTGGCAGCCACAGGTCGTGTTCAGGGCCATAGCCGGTCCATCGAACCAGGAATTGATAGCCCCTTCCCCATGGACACCGGTTGAGGATCTTCTCAATGAAGTATTCCATGGTGCTGTCGACTGTCACGAGTGGTTTGGGGGGAACATGTGCATGGTCAGGGAAGAGGTTGTTGTTGTTGGGGATGTGTGTTCGCAATTGGGCGACGTGGAAGGTGGGGTGTGCTTTGGATGTTGGCGGTAGGAGGAGTGTGTATGATGAGGCTTCCAGGTGCGTCTGCGTGATTTTGTACGGACCGTCGTACCTAGGCATAAATTTTGCGACTCGTCCGTCTTTTGCATGCATGTAGTCTCATCGATGGTGAGCTGTTGCTCTTGTCGCCTACTGTATATGCAGGTTCTGGGAGTTGGGCCTTGTTCACAATATGAGCCTGCTGAAGTTTTGCTGCAAGTAGATTGTCTCTGGCCGCATTTGTTTCCTCTTCCATATTTTCCATGAATTCACGGGCATGCGCCACGTCCATTGGTTCTTGCTCGAGGGTGTTATTTGTAGTCTTTGAAATGAGTGGTGGGATCAGTCGAGGTGACTGTCCCGTCTTCAGTACAAAAGGTGATATGCCGGTGGATGCATTGATTGAGTTCATCATGTCAAAGCGGACTTTGGGTAATGCTTTGGCCCAGCCTTTCTGGTTGCATTTGACATGGAAACGAAGGCATTGCACGATTGTTTTGTTGGAGCATTCCGAGGAGTCGTCCGTTTGTGGGTGGTACGTGGTGGATAGTTTGTGATTAATGCCAGTCAATTTCATCAGTGCCTTCCAGAATTTAGATACGAAAAGCTTATCTCTGTCGCTTATGATTTCCCGGGGACAGCCATTTTCGCAATACCATTTGTCAAAGAACAGGTACACAAAACTTTCTGCAGTCATGTCGGTCATGCATGCAGTGATTTGGATGTCCATGCCCAGGTGGTCCGTCATTGTCACGATAGCGTCAAATCCATCATCTTTTGGCAATGGTCTGATGAAGTCGATGGCCACCAATTCAAATTGTTCCATGGGAACTGGTAACAGATGTAGTGGTCCATGAGCTTTGCCTGTCGTTGATTTGTTTTGTTGGCAATCTATGCATCCTGGGATGTATCCGCGCCCAAGGTCTTTCCTCATGTTTGGCCAGTAGAAGTCGTTTCTGAGGTTGCCATAAGATTTTTCTGTTCTGAAATGCCCTAAGTTGTCGTGGGCAAGGTGGAATAGGTGTTCGCATAAGTTCTTGTATTTTGGGATGATCAGCTGTTCACCAATGAATAGCAGTCCATGCTTCATCGATATGTTCAGTTTTGAGTCCACCATTCCTCGCTTGAGGTCATTGAGTAACCCTAGACACCAAGGGTCTGCCCGGTAGCTGTTTTTGATTCTTGTGATTAGTTTGGGCCTGAATGGATTGCGAAGATGGCAGCAGCCACTATGGTTGGCATTTCATTGTCCACAGAGTCAGGGAGGCGGGATAGGGCGTCAGCTACTGTGTTTTGTTTGCCATTTATATAGGTGATTTCAAACTCGTACTGTGATAAATACTCCATCCAACGTGCTTGGCATTGTGAGAGGTCTCGTTGGAAGTCAAAATTCTGTAATGTTTTGTGGTCCATGCAGATGTGTATGCGAGATCCCAGTAAATCTACTCGCCATTTCTTTAATGCTCGCATGATTGACAGCATTTCTTGTTCGTGTATGGGGTAGTTCCGTTCCGCTTGGTTCAGTTGCTGGCTCTCGAACATGATGGGCTGTGATGTTTCCCATGAGGCGCCGAATGACAGGACTGCACCAGTTCTCCGTTTGCTGGCATCACAGGTGACAAATATCTTATTGTTGCCCGGGTTTTCGTGGTTTATTGTTGTTAAGCAATCTCTGCCTACAACGAGGTGTTTGATACTGTCAAACACCATTTGGTGTTCGCATGTCCATGTTGGGAACGCGTTGTTGTACTCTTTTCGTGTCAATGGTGTGAGGATTGCTGTGTGTTTGGCTAGGGATGGGAGGAAGAACGCAATGTATCTCACAAGTCCCAGGAACTGGTGTACATGTTCCGCCGATCAAGGTGCCAGCCAGTTGAGGATGCATGCAACTTTTGACTGATCTGCTTCAATCCCTCGCGCCGAGATATGATGCCCTAAAAAATCAATTTTGGTTGTGAACAATGAGGATTTCTTTAATGAGCAGTAAAGTTCGGCCTTGCACAGTGCATCGAGGACGAGGTTGACATTGGTTTTGTGTTCTGCCAGTGAGTTTGACCAAATGATGATGTTGTCTAGATAAACATGGCATATTTTTCCTATCAGATCTTTGAGTGTGAGTATCACCCTGTGCTGGTGAGTTGCCGGTGAATTGCGTAGGCCCATCAGCATCACTACCCACTCCCACAGCCCAAAGGGGGTGAGTGTGGCGGTGTATTTGATGTTGTCAAGGTGGATGAGCATTTGGAAGAACGAGTTTGTGATGTCGATCTTTCCCCAAATCTTTCCTTTTGCGCAGTCCGCTAGGATGTTGTCTATTCAAGGGAGAGGGTAATTGTTGGGGACTGTGAGCCGATTCAGGTGATGGTAATCATTAACCCAATGGGGAAGGACAGTGGGGTCCGGCTTCGGTATTATGAAAGATGGTGAGGCGTATGGTGAAGAGGATGGACGTATTCTTCCAGCCGCAACATGCTGGTCGATCAATGTTTTCCATCCTGTGCAGTACTTTCGTGGGCAGCCGTATGCTCAGGATACAGAGACGGGTGCTCCTGGTAGCAAATGTATGTGATGGTAAACATTGCATGGGAGGTCTTTGACATGGGGGATATCTGAGGGGAAACAATCCTGAAAGGTCTCTTTTGTTTGCTTGTCTAATTTCTGTAGCGTGGCTTCTCCTGCTAGTTGCTCAATCCGCGTCTTGATGGTTGCGATGAGGTCCAGTGGGCCAGTCGTAAATTCGGTCATGTTGAACCGTTCGGTGTTTTCCTCAAATAGGGCCATTAACTCCATATGTACAAGAATTCATGCCTTTTTTGTTGCTGTTTGCCCTGCCTTAATAGCGTGCGCTTCAAGTTTCCGACGTTCAGCAGGGGATTTTATTTTGTGTTTCTGATGTGATTTAGGGTCTGGCAGGTTCAAAAGATCGTACCCTGATTCTTTTGCTACAGCAGTTTGCAAGTGTGCATCGACAACAATTTTATTTTTCACCAGAAAGTCGAGGCCAAGTATTAAGTCGGTGTGAAGGTCTGGACAAATGATTGTGTTGATAGCTCTGGAATGCCAAAGGGAATCAGGGGACTGGATGTACAATCTACAATACTGAGTTAAAATGAGAGGTGTTGATTTCTTCTCCTTCGTGAATGCGCCTGAGACGGAAAGCGGTTTGAAAAGCGGTCGTGCAGTGAGACATAGAATATCGGTGAGGTTGCTAGAAATCAAGACTGGGGGGGAGCCATGGTCAATTAGAGCTTGAATGGGGGTGGCTGCACATGTCACCGGAGTGTCGATGCAACAGGTCCAGAGTAGGTGTTGGGGGAGAACGAAAGAGGAAGGAACGTACTCGTCTACCTCATTGGCATCAATGAATTCCTCTGAGTCATTGTTGCTCTCACTCTCCTCGAAGACGGCATCTGCCTCAAAAACTGCTGCGATCGTGGTGCTGGTGGCAACATTGATCTTTTCATATGCAGCTTTGGCCTTGGCGGTGTTGGCCACCATTACCTTTTTGCAGTCTTCAAGTGTGGGGCGTGGGTTGGTGCAGTTCTGCCCGATGTGTTCAGCATAGAAGACTCGGCACTTGTAACAGCCCATGTGAAGGCGGAGAAGGGTCTTCTCATCCTCTGTGAGAGGGCTGAGTGCAGTGGATTGCAAGGCCATGGATAAGGAAGGGGTAGAGCTGGACACGATGTTAGGGACAGCAGAATCTTGCAAAATGTTACCACTCTTTGCCGTACGTGAGACCCACACCACACGACTAGCTTGCAGATCCTGTTCTAACAGCTGAAGCCATTCCAACCACTCTTCAAAATCTGTGATGCCCTTGGTCATGCCTGGGGCGACACCGTTGTTGGCTTTGTAAAGGTGTTTCATGCCATCGGAGAGACGTGGGATCAAGTGGAGACGGAAACAATTAGCAGGGATGTGATAATCAGAGTTGGCGGCGCCCAGTTTGTCATTGGCATTATGAACAGTGTTGATCCAGGGGAGGAAGCTGCTGGTACCTTGTGCAGTGATTTGCTCTTGTACAAGTTCATCCTCCCAAGATCAGGGCAAGAATTTCTTCTTGAGAGCGATGAGGAATGCAGGGAAGGTGAGAGGGAGTAAGTGGGCTTCCTTGGCATTGATCCAGGACTGGATCGCTGTGGATTCAAAGTTGTGAATAATTTTTCCTACATGGTCGGTTGCCGCAATGTCCTTCATGGAGAAATAGCGACGACACACATTTTTGAATTGGCAAAGGACTTTGACCATCAAATGCCCAGCGGAGAGGATTGGGGCTGTGGAAGGGGAGGTCTGTCTGACATCAGCTGAGGCATACAGGGTGTCGGTGGCAGGGTTCATAGTGTTGACTAAGGAGGGAGGTTCCAAGTCAGAGTCTGAGGACTGGTGTGAGGCAGTGTGTCTGGTGTTATTGCTAGTTGGTGGGGGCGAGGAGGCAGTGGAAGGGGGAAGGGATGATAATGGTGAGAGTGGTGTGTTTGATTGAGGTGTCAGTGCTCGCACTTGACTCCTGGTGGTGAGCGGTGTGGTTCTTGAGGGACATCAAGACAGGTTGGTGTTGTGCGTACAGACGTGGGGAAAGGAAAGGATTGGTTGTGCACTGCTGAGGTTATCACCGGCTTTATATATACAAAAGATGGGGCTATATGCATGAGGTTGGACAAGATGTTGGTGATTGGGGATGGGTACTGTGATTTTGCAAAAGTCTTATTGCATTTTCACCGGTTCTGATGTGGACGCGCTTCTCACCTAAAACAGATATATTGCTGCCTCTTTTTGGCGATTACTTTACCACCTATTTCCTTTTTGGCAGTACATGTGTCGTGCGGGTGGGGCCGGGAGGAGTTTCTCGGTGATTGGGTTTCCGGTGGGGTTGTGGTTTCGATTGGGGTAGGGGTATGTCGAGTTCGTGTTTAAAAAAAAGTGTAATGGAAAACACCCCAATGTTTCTGTCACTTAGGGGAGCAGGACAAGATAAACAGGAACTTGTTATGATTGTAAGAGACTAAGGGATATCCAAGACATGTATTGCGAGGTCAACAAGAATGCACGTGATCGCGTGTATTAGTAATGTGTACGGAAAGGGAAGGTGTCCGAGGGAAATGGTAAGATAAGTGGGGAGTTATCTTACACTGGTATGCCAGTTGACCTCTGGGTTATGGTCTCGAAGCTACAGATAGCCCAAAATCACCTTCTGCTTTCCTAATTGAGTGACAGCAAAAAGGGCACGCTCACTATGATCTTTGTAACAGAGGACCAGGTCTACAACCTCTTGGATGGCACCAGCTTCATTTGGGGACCCATCCACATTATAAACAGGTATCGGACATGAGAGTGAGTGAGTATTCAGGCAATGTTGTTGTGCAAGATGGGCATCGATGAAGAGACTGGTCACACCAGAGTCCAGGAGCGCAGAGACACCGAGTATCTGTCCAGTGTCAGTAGTCTGTAGTTTGATTGCTAGGTTCAAGGAATGTGTAGAGGGAGTGGATGCAACAATATATTTGTATGGTAGTTTGCACTCCCATGATTTAATTTTGGGGCATGGAGCAGAGGGAGAGATGGAAAGAGCAGGTACATCTTTAGCCAACTTCGAAGGGTCAGAGAGGGGAACAGTCATGGAATTAGATTCATTCTCCAGGGATTCAACTGACAAAACTTCAAAGTGGTTATGGACAGGCAGTGTGTTAGGGCAACACCCACTATCTGCTAGCTAAGACGTGCAGGTTCTCTCTACAAAAAGGGGGCAGGATCCACGCTCGTGTTGGGGGAATTGATGGTTTTGATGCGAGGGGTTATTAATGGGGTGGTTTCCTAGTGAGTTTGTTGACAAAGGCCTTTCACACTGAAAACGTAGGTGGAATACCTAAGAGAACACAACTGGGGTCCCCTAGGTGTATATTTAGGGTTTATATACTATGTTACATATATTGTACATTGTTGTTACTGACGCACTCGTACATGCACGTACATTTTGATGTGTGCGAAATAAAATTCTCACGCTATCAAAGTGTAGCATCATTTGGCATCATGTAGCGTAATTCGACATAATAAAATAAAAATGAAATTTTATTAGGTAATGGGGTGGTTTCCTAACATTACCCCCCTTTTATGCCTCGACTTCCAGGCGAGAAAATATTGTGTTTGTCCCCTCTGTGAAATTTTGGTACGGCTGGAATCTCATCCCCTCATACACCATTCTCGCAATGCGACGTGGAGCATTCAGATTACATTTAAAGAATTGGGCGATCGCATTACGTGCTCGCTTACAATTCTTCTCAGGCTCCCACCAATTATTTTCGTTGGTATAGTTTTTCCACTTTATTAAGAACTCCAATTTGTTCCATCGAAGATGTGAGTCTAGAATTTCTTCAACTACGTATTCTGGAGCACCTTCTACTATTATTGGGGGTTGCGGAGTAGGTTGTTGACCAGGAATAGTGGGTGGGCGATAAGGGCATAGGCAGGATATGTTAATCTCGGGATCAATCTTGAATGATTGGGGTAATTTTAGCACTACCGCATTAGGCGAGATTACTTTAGAGATCGCATATGGGCCAACTTGTTTCTCCATAGGTTTCCTCAAAGGTCGTGGAATATTTAGGTCCTTGGTAGTTAGCCACACCAAGTCACCAATGTTGTACTCTGGAGCACGTGCTTGAGTACGATCCACATGTTGCATCATGTCATCATGTGCTTTCTTCAATGCCGCCTCTGCTTCCTCTTGTACCTTTTGCATCTTAGATACAAAGTCTCCTACTGACTGTACTTTGACTTCCCTTCTGGGTTCTACTCCCATGCGAGGATGATATCCATAATTTGCAAAAAAGGGTGACATATGAGTAGCCAAATGGAATTTGTTATTGTGGGAAAACTCGGCAATTGCTAGCCATTCAGGCCAGTTGGTTTGTCGGTAGTTGACAAACATACATAGGTTACTGCTCCAACTCCTGGTTCATTCTCTCTGTCTGCCCATCAGTCTGTGGGTGATATGCCATAGATAATTTAGTTTGAATTCCCAATATGTTGTTCAGTTCTCGCATAAATGCGGAAGCAAATTGTGGTCCGCGATCAGAGATAACGGTATTGGGTACCCCATGTAACTGCCATACCTGATTTAGATAGAGGTGCGCCAAGCCCAATGATGAGGTTTCTGTAGTAGTAGGAATAATATGGACCTCCTTTGTGAAGCGGTCGCATACTATGAATATTGCATCG
Organism: Tricholoma matsutake; assembly: GCA_026075535.2. Classification (NCBI taxonomy): domain Eukaryota; kingdom Fungi; phylum Basidiomycota; class Agaricomycetes; order Agaricales; family Tricholomataceae; genus Tricholoma; species Tricholoma matsutake. Next base: position 3,833,593 of record AP026543.1, on the reverse strand, counting down.
TACCCTTGAGCCTCGGGTAATCCGGTAATAAAATCCACAGATATATCTCGCCACAGCGCTTTAGGTATAGGGTTCAGCATTAATTTTCCTGCAGGTTTCTCTGGAAATTTCTTCCCCCTCATGCATGTATTGCATCCATCCACATATCCCAACACATACTTTGAAATTCCAGGCCACCAATAATTTCTCATTACTAATTCCAATGTCTTCCATCTTCCTGGGTGTCCGGCAGTCGGCATATTATGATGTAACCAGATGATCTCCCTTCACAAATCCTGATCCTTTGGTACATACACTTTTCCTCAAAACAACACCAACCCTTGTTCCTCAGCCCATTCATCTCCTTTAATATTACCTTTCTTCTCTCCCTTCAGAGCTTTCATGGCTTCCCCTACTTCATCGTCCATTTCCAAACATTGTCTAATTTTAGACAACATTTCCATTTCTGAGCTATCTATTAATAGATGCCCTTGACGCATAGCGCAAATGCGAAAGTATTCAGGTTTGAGTAAGGTAACATTCTTATTGTCCTCCTCCACCCCCCTTTTATGATCAATACATCTGGATAACGCATCTGCTTTCCTCATTAAGCTTCCCGCTTTGTGGACCAAGTGAAAATTGAAATGTGATAGGAATAATGCCCAACATGCTTGCTGGCGATTAAGCCTTTTAGCGGACATGAAGTATTGCAGATTTTGATGATCCGTCCAGATCTCAATCTGATGCATACATCCCTCCAAATAATGTCTCCACGCCTCCAATGGTCGTATTATCCCCAACATTTCTTTGTCATGCACATCATAATTCCTTTCCACATCATTCAACCCTTTTGACAAGTATGCACAAGGATGCCATTTGTCATCTTTGCACAGCATTGATAATACTGCTCCAGTAGCAAAGTCAGATGCATCTGATTCCACTCATAAAGGGCGTGTGAAATCTACTGGAGCTAATATTGGTCCCTCCACAAACTTCCTCTTCAACTCCTCAAACACTGTCTGCTGTTGCTCTCCCCACCTCCACACTACTCCTTTTTGCATAAGGTTATGTAAGGGTGCAGCAATTTTGGAAAAATTGTGCACAAAGCGACGATAATAATTTGCGAGTCCCAAGAAGGCTTGAACCTCCTTGACATGGGTGGGTGCAGGCCAATCTGTGATCGCCTGTACCTCAATCGGATCCATTTTGATCCCGTCAGGGCCGATCAATAATCCTAGGAACTCAATCTCGCTTGCCCCAAGCACACACTTCTCTGGTTTCAAAAATAGATCATTCTCTGCTAACCTCTGTAACACCTCCTGCACTATCGCCTCATGATTTTCTTCATCCTCCATGAATATCAGAATGTCGTCAATAAATATTATTACCATGCCTTTGTCTATTACGTCCTTGAAAATGTTGTTCATCATATTTTGGAAGGTTGGGGGACTATTAGTCATCCCAAAAAACATGACAAGCAGCTCGAAGGATCCTCAACGCGTGGCAAATGCAGCCTTCCATTCATCTCCTTTCTTTATTCATACATTATTGTATCCCCATCATAAATCCAATTTTGTAAAGACCTTGGCTTTTCCCACCTTGTCAATTATTTCTGAGATCAATGGCAGGGGGTACACATTCTTCACTGTCCACTCATTTAGATACCTATAATCTGTACACATCCTCTTCCTTTGGTCTTTCTTTGGCACGAAGAATATTGGTGGCATCTGCAGTGATTTTGAAGGTCGTATGTATCCTTTGTGCAATTGCTCCTTCAGGAACACATCCACTTCTTCTTGTTCCATTGGAGATAATGGATATACCTTCAACTTCTTCGGCACAAACCCTGGCTTCATCTCAATCACATGATCCCATGGCTTCCACATCGGCATTCGCTCAGACTCCTTCTTCTGGAACACTGACAGATATTCATGATACACTTTTGGCACCCATTCCTCCACTGGCTTCTCCACCTTCGCAATATTCTTGTCCCATGACTGTCCTCCACAAATTGCTCTAAAGGTTTGCTTCTGCTCTGCTTTCTCGATCATGATCGGAACTTCGCCATTTGGCATTTCCTCATCCTCCACTTCCTCCATCATAACAGAATACTTCCTCGGATGTTCTTTCTCTCTCTTTTTCCTTTTTTCCTTCTTCATCTTCCTCCCATAGACATTACATTCCTTAGGACAATGAGTCATTTGTACTTTCCCAGTTTTCCAATCAATTTTGGGATTATGCTTCCGTAACCACAGACATCCTATTATTAGATTGGTTTTCCCGAGATCGCACACTTTGAATATGGCTCGCTCCTGATGCTCCTAATACTTTAGTACCATAGTCACCTCCTCCTTGATAGTTCCTCCACCATTGACTGTTCCGTCAATATTGTACACCATTATAGGTTGTGCCAGCTTGCATGTGTTAATGTTAGGAAACCACCCCATTACCTAATAAAATTTCATTTTTATTTTATTATGTCGAATTACGCTACATGACACCAAATGATGCTACACTTTGATAGCGTGAGAATTTTATTTCGCACGCATCAAAATGTACGCGCATGTACAAGTGCGTCGGTAACAACAATGTACAATATGTGTAACATAGTATATAAACCCTAAATATATGCCTAGGGGACCCCAGTTGTGTTCTCTTAGGTATTCCACCTACGTTTTCGGTGTGAAAGGCCTATCTCAACAAACTCACCTATTAATAACCCCTCGCATCAAAACCATCAATTCCCCCATCACGAGTGCGGATCCCGCCCCCTTCTTGTAGAGAGAACCTGCACGGTCTTAGCTAGCAGATAGTGGGTGTCGCCCTAACAGAAGAACACAACTTCCCATATCAGTGCGCCTTCTCTTACTTGTGCATACATCATTGTTTCACCGTGCCACATCTGATTACTCATCCTTTTGGCATGAGCTGGAAGTACTTGTATATATGTAATCTACCTTTTCTTTCATAAGCCAACGCCAGGCCTCGCCTTACATTGCGACCACCAGTGATCGAGAGGCAGCGCTCGTCATTAGGACAGCTGCAACCAGACAACTGATCAGATCTGGTTTAGTTACGATTTACATCACTCTATTCGGACGACTGTTTTAGTTACAAGCTGAATTCAGTGTTATCTCCGAGATCAGGCACTGTTGGAAGGGTTATTGATCCGAAGTGTCAAAATAGGCGCCCAATGAACGATTGATGAACAATCGATGAACCATCACGTGACCCGTAAACATTTGGAGAAGTCTCGAAGAAAAAATTTTGAATTTGCCGAAGAAGTGATTCATCACAGATTCTACAATTATGTCCAAACCTTCAACTTCTAATCCCGGTCCTAATCCTGTTCCCATACCAGTGCTAGAGGCAAAAATTGATGTGCTCACAGCACAAATGTTGCAATTAGTGTCAGTATTGGCAGCATCACAGCCCAGACAAGCGGAAGTACAGCCAGAGACGATAGGAGAAAGAGATGATGAGATGGAGGAGATGGTGGAGTGGATATCGCAGGAGGATGAGACGGCAGAGAAATCCGGAAATGGAAAAGCGTGCTTATCTAAGTACGCGCCCCTGCAAATCTTTGATGGTACCATGGAGAATACAAATTCCTTCATCAGCTCTATAGTATTGTACATCCATGGGAGGAAGCCAGAGTTTTGTACAGCTGAGTCTAGGATTATGTTTGCTCTCATACATTCAGGGGGGGAAAGCACAGTTCTGGAGAAATGAGGCTATTAATCAAATTGCCACAGGAAATAAACCTTTTGCAACCTTCAAGGAATTTCTGGAGAGATTGGAGGCACAGTTTGGAGACCCTAATCCAAAGGTGACAGCCAATGCTAAATTAAAGACCATGCGCCAAGGTTCCTTAACGGCAGATGAATTTATATTGCAGTTCAAAGCAGAAGCTTCGCAAACAGACATGGGAGAAGCCGCGTTGGTAGAGTTTTTGAAAGCAGGATTAAATCCCTCTTTATTCAAGTCTATCTACCAACTACCTTCTATGCCAGAGAAGTTGGACAAGTGGTATAATTGGGCAATGCACCTTGACCAGCAATATCAGCAGGAACAGGCGGAGTCAAAGTTGATGTACGGAAGTAGTAAATTTGGAAAGTCATCAGGAGGAAAGTCCAAGAAAGGAACGGCGCCTCAGGCGCAAGCTCCAAGGGCACAGCCACCGGCCATGGCAGTGACACCTATAGTTACGGAGTCAGCAGCACCAGCAGAGGCAATGGAGGTTGATCAAGCAGGGAGATGAGCCCCACTTAAATGTTTTAACTGTGGGCAATTAGGACACATTTCTAGGAATTGTAGGCAGAAAAGAAAGATTAGGGAAGCTAAAATCGAGGAAGTGAAGCCAGAGGAAGGCAAGCAGAAGAATTTTGTGGAAGAGTCCCAGTGAAGGTTTCCCCATTGGTGACCCAGAATCATTACAATGTATTAGTATCCGAGGAAACCCAGAGTAAATCAGAAAAGGAAATCGGTGAGGAGTACAACTGTTGTGAATCACATGACAAAGAAAATTGTCACATGTCATTTCCAAAAACCCCTAAATTCTTTATTCGCTCTGTGCGAATAGAACCTGAAATCACCTTGACTGTGGGACTGAAGACAGTGGACACGCATGCAGCTATTGATGTGGAAGCGTTGCTTGATAGTGGTGCTACAGGATTATTTATTAATCGATCCTTAATTACCAGAAACGGTATTAACACACGCAAACTGGCGCAACCTATAATGGTGTACAATATTGATGGAACAGTCAATCATGGAGGAACTATCAAGGAGGAGGTGACTATGGTACTAAAGTATCAGGAGCATCAGGAGTGAGCCGTATTTGAAGTGTGCAATCTTGGGAAAACCAATCTAATAATAGGATGTCTGTGGTTACGGAAGCATAATCCCAAAATTGATTGGAAAACTGGGAAAGTACAAATGACTCATTGTCCTAGGGAATGTAATGTGTATGGGAGGAAGATGAAGAAGGAAAAAAGGAAAAAGAAAGAGAAAGAACATCCGAGAAAGTATTTTGTTACAATGGAGGAAGTGGAGGATGAGGAAATGCCAAATGGGGAAGTTCCAATCATGATCGAGAAAGAAGAGCAGAAGCAAACCTTTAGAGCAATTCATGGAGGACAGTCATGGGATAAGAATATTGTGAAGGTGGAGAAGCCAGTGGAGGAGTGGGTGCCAAAAGTGTATCATGAATATCTGTCAGTGTTCCAGAAGAAGGAGTCTGAGTGAATGCCAGTGTGGAAGCCATGGGATCATGTGATTGAGATGAAGCCAGGGTTTGTGCCGAAGAAGTCAAAGGTATATCCATTATCTCTGATGGAACAAGAAGAAGTGGATGCATTCCTGAAGGAGCAATTGCGCAAAGGATACATACAACCTTTGAAATCACTGCAGACGTCACCAATATTCTTCATGCCAAAAAAAGACCAAAGGAAGAGGATGTGTACTGGTTATAGGTATCTGAATGAGTGGACAGTGAAGAATGCGTACCCCCTGCTGTTGATCTCAGAAATAATTGACAAGGTGGGAAAAGCCAAGGTCTTTACAAAATTGGATTTACGATGGGGATACAACAATGTACGAATAAAGAAAGGAGATGAGTGGAAGGCTGCATTTGCCACGCGTCGAGGATCCTTCGAGCCGCTTGTCATGTTTTTTGGGATGACTAATAGTCCCCCAACCTTTCAAAATATGATGAACGACATTTTCAAGGACATAATAGACAAAGGCGTGGTAATAATATTTATTGACGACATTCTGATATTCATGGAGGATGAAGAAAATCATGAGGTGATAGTACAGGAGGTGTTATGGAGGTTGGCGGAGAATGATCTATTTTTGAAACCAGAGAAGTGTGTGCTTGGGGCAAGCGAGATTGAGTTCCTAGGATTATTGATTGGCCCTGACGGAATCAAAATGGATCCGATCAAGGTACAGGCGATCACAGATTGGCCTGCGCCCACTCATGTTAAGGAGGTTCAAGCTTTCTTGGGACTCGCAAATTATTATTGTCGCTTTGTGCACAATTTTTCTAAAATTGCCACACCCTTACATAACCTTATGTGAAAGGGAGTAGTATGGACGTGGGGAGAGCAGCAGCAGACAGCATTTGAGGAGTTGAAGAGGAAGTTTGTGGAGGGACCAATATTAGCCCCAGTAGATTTCACATGCCCTTTGCGAGTCGAATCCGATGCATGACATTTTGCTACTGGAGCAGTATTATCAATGCTGTGCGAAGATGACAAATGGCATCCTTGTGCATACTTGTCAAAAGAGTTGAATGATGTGGAAAGGAATTATGATGTGCATGACAAAGAAATGTTGGGGATAATACGACCATTGGAGGCGTGGAGGCATTATTTGGAGGGATGTACGCATGAGATTGAGATCTGGACAGATCATCAAAATCTGCAATACTTCATGTCTGCTAAAAAGCTTAATCACCGGCAAGCGTGTTGGGCACTATTCCTATCGTGTTTCAACTTTCCCTTGGTCCACAAAGCAGGAAGCTTAATGAGGAAAGCAGATGCATTATCCAGATGTATCGATCATAAAAGGGGGGTGGAGGAGGCCAATAAAAATGTTACCTTACTCAAACCTGAATACTTTCGCATTTGCGCTATGCGTCAAGGGCATCTATTAGTAGATAGCTCGGAAATGGAAATGTTGTCTAAAATTAGACAATGTTCGGAAATGGATGATGAAGTAGTGGAAGCCGTGAAAGCTCTGAAGGGAGAGAAGAAAGGTAATATCAAAGGAGATGAATGGGCTGAGGAACAAGGGTTGGTGTTGTTTCGAGGAAAAGTGTATGTACCGAAGGATCAGGATTTGTGAAGGGAGATTGTCCGGTTACATCACAATACGCCGATTGCTGGACACCCAGGAAGATGGAAGACATTGGAATTAGTAATGAGAAATTATTGGTGGCCCAGAATTTCAAAGTATGTGTTGGGGTATGTGGATGGATGTGATACATGCATGAGGGGAAGAAATATCCAGAGAAACCTGCAGGAAAATTAATGCTGAACCCTATACCTAAAGCGCTGTGGCAAGATATATCTGTGGATTTTATTACCGGATTACCCAAGGCTCAAGGGTACGATGCAATATTTGTAGTATGCAACCACTTTACAAAGGAGGTCCATATTATTCCTACTACTACAGAAACCTCATCATTGGGCTTGGCGCGCCTCTATCTAAATCAGGTATGGCGGTTACATGGGTTACCCGATACCGTTATCTCTGATCGCGGACCACAATTTGCTTCTGCATTTATGCAAGAACTAAACAACATATTGGGAATTCAAACTAAATTATGTACCGCATATCACCCGCAGACTGATGGGCAGACAGAGAGAATGAATCAGGAGTTGGAGCAGTACCTATGTATGTTTGTCAACTACCAACAAACCGACTGGCCCAAATGGTTGGCAATTGCCGAATTTTCCCACAATAACAAATTCCATTTGGCTACTCATATGTCACCCTTTTTTGCAAATTATGGATATCATCCTCACATGGGAGTAGAACCCAGAAGGGAAGTCAAAGTACAGTCGGTAGAAGACTTTGTATCTAAGATGCAAAAGGTACAAGAGGAAGCAGAGGCGGCATTGAAGAAAGCACGTGATGACATGATGCGACACACGGATTGTACTCGAGCATGCGCTCCTGAGTACAAAGTTGGTGACTTGGTATGGCTAAGTACCAAGGACCTGAATATTCCACGACCTTTGAGGAAACTTACGGAAAAACAAGTTGGCCCATATGCGATGTCTAAAGTAATCTCACCTAATGCGGTAGTGCTAAAATTACCCTGCTCATTCAAGATTGATCCCGAGATTAATGTATCCCACCTACGCCCTTACCATCCGCCCACTATTCCTGGCCAACAAACTACTCCGCAACCTCCGATAATAGTAGAAGGTGCTCCAGAATACATAGTTGAAGAAATTCTAGACTCACATCTTCGACGGAACAAATTGGAGTTCTTAATAAAGTGGAAAAACTATACCGACGAAAATAATTCATGGGAACCCGAAGAGAATTGTAAGCGAGCGCATAACGCGATCGCCCAATTCTTTAAACGTAATCCAAATGCTCCGCGTCGCATTGTGAGAATGGTGTATGAGGGGATGAGATTCCGGCCTTACCAAAATTTCACAGAGGGGACAGACACAATATTTTCTCGTCTGGAAGTCGAGGCATAAAAGGGGGGTAATGTTAGGAAACCACCCCATTACCTAATAAAATTTCATTTTTATTTTATTATGTCGAATTATGCTACATGATGCCAAATGACGCTACACTTTGATAGCGTGAGAATTTTATTTCGCACGCATCAAAATGTACGCGCATGTACGAGTGCGTCAGTAACAACAATGTACAATATGTGTAACATAGTATATAAACCCTAAATATATGCCTAGGGGACCCCAGTTGTGTTCTCTTAGGTATTCCACCTACGTTTTCGGTGTGAAAGGCCTATCTCAACAAACTCACCTATTAATAACCCCTCACATCAAAACCATCAATTCCCCCATCACAAGCGCAGATCCCGCCCCCTTCTTGTAGAGAGAACCCGCACGGTCTTAGCTAGCAGATAGTGGGTGTCACCCTAACAGTTAATACCATTCCCGGTAATTAAGGATCGATCAATAAATAATCCTGTAGCACCACTATCAAGCAATGCTTCCACATCAATTGCTGCATGCATGTCCACTGTCTTCAGTCCCACAGCCAAGGTGATTTTGGGTTCTATTCGCGCAGAGCAAATAAAGAATCTAGGGGTTTTCGGAAATGACGTGTGACAATTTTCTTTGTCACGTGATTGACAACAGTTGTACTCCTTTTCGTCACGTGATTCAGAATGGTTGTACTCCTCCTTGATTTCCTTTTCTGATTTGCTCTGGGTTTCCTCGGATACTAATACATTGTAATGATTCTGGGTCACCAATGGGGAAACCTTCACTGGGACTCTTCCACAAAATTCTTCTGCTTGCCTTCCTCTGGCTTCACTTCCTCAATTGTAGCTTCCCTAATTTTTCTTTTCTGCCTACAATTCCTAGAAATGTGTCCTAACTGCCCACAGTTAAAACATTTAAGTGGGGCTCATCTCCCTGCTTGATCAACCTCCATTGCCTCTGCTGGTGCTGCTGACTCCATAACTATAGGTGTCACTGCCATGGCTGGTGGCTGTGCCCTCGGAGCTTGCGCCTGAAGGCGCCTTTCCTTTCTTGGACTTTCTTCCTGATGACTTTCCAAATTTACTACTTCCATACATCAACTTTGACTCCGCCTGTTCCTGCCAATATTGCTGGTCAAGGTGCATTGCCCAATTATACCACTTGTCCAACTTCTCTGGCATAGAAGGTAGTCGGTAGATAGACTTGAATAAAGAGGGATTTAATCCTGCTTTCAAAAACTCTACCAACATGGCTTCTCCCATGTCTGTTTGCGAAGCTTCTGCTTTGAACTGCAAAATAAATTCATCCGCCGTTAGGGAACCTTGGTGCATGGTCTTTAATTTAGCATTGGCTGTCGCCTTTGGATTAGGGTCTCCAAACTGTGCCTCCAATCTCTCCAGAAATTCCTTGAAGGTTGCAAATGGTTTATTTCCCGCAGCAATTTGATTAATAGCCTTGTTTCTCCAGAACTGTGCTTTTCCCCCCTGAATGTATGAGAGAGCAAACATAATCCTAGACTCAGCTGTACAAAACTCTGGCTTCCTCCCATGGATGTACAATACTATAGAGCTGATGAAGGAATTTGTATTCTCCATGGTACCGTCAAAGATTTGCAGGGGTGCGCACTTTTCCATTTCCGGATTTCTCTGCCGTCTCATCCTCCTGCGATATCCACTCCACCATCTCCTCCATCTCATCATCTCTTTCTCCTGTCGTCTCTGGCTGTACTTCTGCTTGTCTGGGTTGTGATGTTGCCAACACTGACACTAATTGCAACATTTGCACTGTAAGCGCATCAATTTTCGCCTCTAGTGCTGGTGTGGGAACAGGATTAGGGCCAGGATTAGAAGTTGAAGGTTCAGACATAATTGTAAAATCTGTGATGAATCACTTCTTCAACAAATTCAAGATTTTTTTTTTTGAGACCTCTCCAAATGTTTACGGGTCACATGATGGTTCATCAATCGTTTGTCATTTGTCGGGCACCTATTTTGACACTTCAGATCAATAACCCTTCCAACAGTGCCTGATCTCAGAGATATCACTGAATTCGGCTTGTAACTAAAATAGTCGTCTGAATAGAGTGATGTAAATCGTAACTAAACCCAATCCAATTGGTTGTCTGGTTGCAGTTGTCCTAATGACGAGCACTGCCTCTCGATCACTGGCAGTCGCAATGTAAGGCGAGGCCTGGCGTCGGCTTATGAAAGAAAAGGTAGATTACATATATACAAGTACTTCTGGCTCGTGCCAAAAGGATGAGTAATTGGATGTGGCACAGTGAAACAATGATGTATGCACAAGTAAGAGAAGGCGCACTGATATGGGAAGTTGTGTTCTTCTGTTAGGGCAACACCCACTATCTGCTAGCTAAGACCGTGCGGGTTCTCTCTACAAGAAGGGGGCGGGATCCGCGCTCGTGATGGGGGAATTGATGGTTTTGATGTGAGGGGTTATTAATGGGGTGGTTTCCTAGTGAGTTTGTTGACAAAGGCCTTTCACACTGAAAATGTAGGTGGAATACCTAAGAGAACACAACTGGGGTCCCCTAGGCATATATTTAGGGTTTATATACTATGTTACATATATTGTACATTGTTGTTACCGATGCACTCATACATGCACGTACATTTTGATGCGTGTGAAATAAAATTCTCACACTATCAAAGTGTAGCATCATTTGGTGTCATGTAGCATAATTCGACATAATAAAATAAAAATGAAATTTTATTAGGTAATGGGGTGGTTTCCTAACACAGTGAGGGCGTATGATTTACTTGCTGCGAATAGAAAAATCCTGCTCCTCTACAACTTCTGACTTGATCTCCTCTGCAACCTGATCCTTTGCTTCCTCGACATATACAAGCGCCAACAGGTCTTGGAGGAGTTCATCTCACCCCTCAGGGGTGAGCATGTGGATATCCTGATGATGGGGACATGCTCCGGCCCTCTGCCCAGTAGCAGAGATCCAACCTACGTGCATGGCTGCAGGCTGCATCAACATCCATTGGTACCAGGACATTGACAGTGGGTGTGGGAGTCTGATGGACATGAATGGAGTTATGGTGGGGAAGGGTTCAATTGAAGGTGTAGGGTGCATGAGTGGTAGTTGGAGTATGGAATGCAGCATTAAACACCACATTCGTGAGTCAGTTCTCATCACAGAGTGAAGCAGCTTCATACCAAGCATAGATATCATTGTCCTCCAGGCGCCCTTCCAACATCTGTGCAATCTGGTCCTGAATTTCTCAATTGAGGCCCCGTTGGAACTTCACCACAACTGGTAGCCCACTCCCATATCCTGCCATGTCCACCAAATCCTTAAACCCGTCGATATAGTTGTCCATGGATCGATGTGCCTGATGGTAAGAGGATGACTCGAGCCATGTCACTGCTTGGTGGCACTCATTGAGGGGACAAAAGTGGCATACAAACTCTGCACAAAAGTCACCCCAAGTGGAGAAAGGTAGAGAACTGAGCTCTTTAGTTTGGCACAGAATACGGTCCATGTAGAGATAGGTGCATTTAGATTTCATGTATGTGAAGGCCCAATAAATTTTTGCAGCTTCATTCATGAATTGATGCAACTGGAGACTGATGTACAACTCACAGGAATTAAGGAATTCATGCCCCTGCACATGTGCACCATTAAATTTGGCAGGGGGAGACAGTTTGATCTGGGTGCGCTCCTTAGTGGGTGCATTGTTGTTGGGCACGCTTGGAGTCACAATGGGGGGAATATTGGTTGTGGAGCTAGTCTGAAGGGTTCTGATGAAGTTTTCAATCATAGATTTAAGTGAATCAATTTGCGCACATATTCCGGTAACATCACTTTCAAGCATGTCGAGGCACTCTGATGTGTCCATGTCGATAGGCGGTGTGTTTGGCGAAAATGGCAGTGCACTAAAGATGGGACTGTCAGGAACAGTGTGTAGGGAGTCTGTGAAGCTTTGGGAAGTGTTGTCCACTCTGTACCTGCCTATCTTGGGCAGTGCATTCATGATTTCAGGCCTTAGGGGAGAGTTTTCTACTATAAGGGCAACCTCAGCCTCTAGCAAAGGGAAATCTGAAGAGAAAACTCTGAGGACCCCTTTGCCAATGCCCAGTATATGTGAAGACTGCAAAAATCAAATAATAATCTAAAAATAGAAAAGGCGGAGATAGGCAGATCAAGGCTGCCGAATGACATCATACCAAGGGGTAGATGTCAGAAAGGGTGCTCTGCCTCTAAATATAAAACTGACAACATGCACAAATGTGATAGAAAGGGAAATTAGTAATAAAATAAGGAAAAATCATAGAAAATGAAGAATAGAAGGAAATGAAGTGAGGAAAAATATAGGACAAACGTAAAAAATAGGAGAAACACACAGGGCACCCCCCCGAGTCCCCCCTAGTCCCCTTACACACTTCTGCTCCCATTCTTACCTTTGCTGATGATTCGCACCCTTTTCGTGTAGAAGCCGACAGTTCTGACTTTGTGATGAGTGCCATGTTGTCTTAGCAGTCTCTGGAGGACCAGAAGTGGCATCCTGTTGCGTTCTACTCCACAAGCCTTAGTGCTGTAGAGCAAAACTATGAGATCCATGACAAGGAGATGTTGGCAATAATGCGTGCACTCAAGGAATGGCGACACTTCCTCGAGGGTGCCCAACACAAGGTGGAAATTTGGATGGATCACAAGAATCTCGAGTACTTTATGATGGCCAAGAAATTGAATTGTTGTCAAGCTCATTGGTCCCTGTATCTATCCAGATTCAATTTCTCCTTGCACCACTGTCTGGGTCACAGCATGGGGAAGACTGATACCCTCTCCCAATGTGCAGACCATGGGGATGGCAGCAATGACAATCAAAACATTGTGTTGTTGCGGCCAGACCTGTCCACCATTCAGGCACTGGAAGGCATTGCACCCCAGGGCAAGGAGCGGGACATCCTATGCAACATTCATTGCACAAACCATAGCAGTTTACATGAGGATGTTGTTGCCTGAGCTGTTAAAGAACTGAGGAAGGGATCCACCCTTTCCTTGCATGCAGCAGAGTGGGCTGAAAGGGAGGACTTGTTGTATTTCAGGGATCATATCTATGTCCCCAATGACCCAGACCTTTGCCAGCGCATCATATAGGATATGGTACAGTCCCTCTTGTGACACACTGAATCCAGCTTCATTCTCTTCCCACTGACTTGGGCTTAGTCGCACAAGGTTTTGACTTCTTGGCAGCTTTCTTCCATTCAGCTTCAGCAAGTTTAGCATGGAGGACTTCGATTGACTCAGGCTCAGAGGAGATGGACGTAACACTGGCTTTATGCTTGGCCATGAAGGGCAACAATGCCAACAAGCAGGGTCTTTTTCAAACTCAGTTGTCCTGCCAGATAAGCCGGATGAGATCAAACAAAAACAGGATCCTTGAATTCAGAGTAGATATGAAATCCATGTTTTTGTGATTAGGAATGCAAGGTCAAAATCAAGTTTGAAATCGGCATGAATGTGTATGCCAATGCAGGGCTGAAAACCCCTATTGATTTCCTGTAAGAATGAGAATTTGAACACAAATACTTAAAAGGTCAATGGAATCATGCACCGCCATCTTAGTCACTAAGAGTTGGTCAAGAGTTGACTCGGATGTATTTGAAGGTTATCAGATTCCATCCTGCAGACTAGTATAAATAACTGAAGCAGCCATTGAACGTGCACAGGGCTGTTCACAACAAACAATCAGTTTTTTCACCACAATTACCTTCCACCTAAAAACTTGGTCTCAAGGTAAGCAATAGTTGGTTTTACATAGACCCTATTTCACACCCACCATTCTCCACTCAGGAACCAGCTTATCAGCTGTGAATCACATTGGGTGAATCACCATTGTGATTCACAATCCTGACCCCCGCAACACTAGAGCAGATGGGGATCCATACATCAGGCACCTCATACTTGGCCTGGTAAGTGCTTATCGCTTATTAGTCAATGATGTACTACTGTACCAATGCAATCAATTCGTCAGGGGGTGTGACTTGTGACCAACCTGACAAAAAGTTATTTTCATCAGTTCACGAAATTTTCTGTGACCTGGGTGAAAATTCAGCCAGAAATGTGTGAAAATTGCCTTTTTTGGATGCTTTTGGCTCTCCCAAGTTTGTCTAATCACACATTTGGGAGACGAGGATAGCCATGAGAATTTGTAGCCAATGGTAGGCACACCCTGAAATCAGTGGCGCACCTACAATTAAATTGTGCATGAACTGCCATTTACATGGTACAAGTAACGAATAAAATAAGATGAGACGAAAAAAAGGAAGAAGCAGTGGGTGCATCAAAACCTCTGCTCCGACCAAAAACCCTCATGGGAAAAAAGGAAACAGAGCACAAGGAAAGCTACCATGGGTGAGGTTGGGAGGTGAGTGCAAAACTAGAAAGCTACACAAAACATGAGAGTGGTGAAGAAAGGAAGCGACAGTAATATAAGAAAGACTCACCCAAAATACGAGAATCATGAAGAAAGGAAGCAACATGGATTCTCATGCAATGGGCAAGTTGGTAATCAATCAAGTGAGACACTTGTCATCATAGCAAGGACAGCTGACAGAGCAGACTGGCAGGTCACCCTTGAGCTCGGAAACTCAAGAGGAACGGTGTGGCAAAGAAATCAAGATGTGGCGCCACGTTGAGAGGCTATGTTGTCAGGATCCCTCATGGTGATTAGCCTCCTTGTAAACAAACAGTTTAAACACAGCCATCATCATTGTGACCCATGACTTCCATGACCTTTCATTTCGACACAAAGGCCCATGACCCACACCACTTCTTGATCTTTAACCACCACCATCTGGTCATGGGAATTCGGTGCCCCCACCATGACTGTGCTTTATTCTACCTAACACCTCCTCACTAATCACTGTCGGGCCTCTCTCACAGCTCAAGCCATCATCCTTTATAAACTACCCCTTCATTTTATCTTATCGGAGTTCATCGCAATGATTTGCATGGTGGACCCCACATGCTCTCACTGGTGGCAGGAATGCCCTGCTATCCATCTTACTCTCAATGCGACTCAGGCACCATTTTTGAGGCCTCGGTGTACCGCCACCAGCTCTGCTTAGCGCAGACCTTGGGCTTGTGTCAAGGGTGCAATCCATTGTCAATTGGGTAGAGACCTACAACCTTTGGGGAGGAAGACCAATAGTGGAAGGTCGCCAATGGCCGATCATAGGACCATCCCTGCATGGCCCACACCCTATTGGGAGAGTGTTGGCATACTCGACTTGGGACTTCATCGGCAAGGGGTGGACCATGGACATATATACCGTGGGAGGAATAGATGGGGAACAGGGGGAGTATCGGTTGAGGGGGATGGGGGGCAGAACTGCAGAGTAAAGGCAAGGGTCATTCATTTAACCATGATCATTTTTTCTTTTCCGACAGGCACAAGTTAAGCCTTCCCGTGATCGATCCCGTGTTCACCAACTATGCAGCTCGCTGACAGCTGGAAGCCTCAGCACTCATGCGGGCTCAGGAAGTATAGAATACCATAGTGGGAGGAAGCACATCAGCCAGTCCTGCGAGCTTGAGAGGGCGTGGTAGCAGTTTGGGCACTTGTCAATGAGGAGGGTTCTTTAGGTGTAGCCTACTTCCGGGGGATTGTGTTGGGGCGCCCTTTTAAAAAATGAATAAATCCTTAATCCAAAAAAAAAAAAAAAAAGAAAAAGAAAAGGCCCGTGACCCGTGACTGACGAATTGAATGCATTGGTACAGTATTGCAGGTTTGTTGGAGTGATGGATTTTGAACGTAGTTGAGTCTTGACTGACTCCTGATTCCTATCAAGCTCCGCCTGTCAAAGTTTGTCTTTTTCAGCCTTTTGATTAAAGGTATCGCTTGAGCAATTTTTGGCCATAGCCCCTATTGCAGACACGGGCACGTTCATATTTGACTTTCAACTTGAATTTGCTCTACGCAGCAGCTGTGTCCTGCAATCATCAAGATTGAGTCGACTGTATATGTACTCACATGCAGGCATGAAAGTCGCAGCGCATTGGGAGTCTCGTCGAAGCACTGCCACGATAAATCTATAATTACGCCTACATAACTCCACGTTGTTATATCTTATATTGACCACTGAGTTGGAATCACCAATTTACTTGGAATGGAGTGGACCTTCGTTGAGCAAGACCAACCCTCTCCAAATGAGAGGAATGACCTCCCCACATATGACGACCTCGCTGCTCAAAATGGCCCAAATTCAAGGTTTAGTCATGCCGGTCGATGAGCGTCAGGAAAAATCTAATTTTTAATCGGTGTAGGTTCGGGAGATGGCGAGGATGGATTGAGAAAAGGTAGGGCCACGAGAATAAATCCGGAGACGTTATATCTAACTCGATAATCAGAGCAGCAGAGCGTTATGCAGATATTACGCCGGAAGAGCGCAGGCGTAGAAGGGAGAGAGGATGGGGAAATGAAGAAACGGCGAGTGCTGCAATCACAAAAGGATTCTTCAAGTAGTAACCGATGTCTGAAGGAGACACAACTTGCCGGTCAATCATCAGCGCATCCTGATACTGACATGTTTCTTGAAGACTCCAACTCCCATGAAGCCCTAGCACCGACATTCACGAAGCTGCACATTCATACAACCGAATTACCATCCCGCCCCTTTGTTTCTCGTACACCGTCTCCTCCGTTGTCACCAATACCATTTGTCAGTCAGAGGCTAAGTCCCACTCACCTGAAGATCAGTCATTTTGGTTCTCGGTTCCTACCTCATACCACTTCGCCTATACGCTGTTTATTGCCCATAGAGTGTGACCGACTACTACTTATCGGACATGATGAAGGGCTTTCAGTCTTGAACATGTTTCCTCAAGAATGGACAGAAAATGGTGTTCTGTCCATAAAGGGGCCTGATGAGGCCCAGTCACGGTTGATTTGGCAAGGTGAAAGGTTTGCTCGGTGCCCTTTGTTAACTTGAAATCCATCCACATACTACCTCTTCTAGTGTCTGTCAAATGTCATTATTGGAAGTCGAAGACACAGCTGGGGGCACTCCACAAGGAGTCGTCCTTATGCTTATCGGCCCCGAATCTCAATCTCCAGGGACCAAAGACTCCGACTCGCACCGATCTCTGCGTATGTATAACCTTGCAAGTCTGGTAAGTCTAGCTAAATGGGCTGTGGCTGAAAAGGTCGGTGCCACCATCATCGGATCATGCACTGCCTGACAGTTATCGACAGGGAGCGCAGCCCTTGGATTTACACTGGCCCTCTAACTGGCAAGCACAAAGTCCTACACGCCGACATAAGCCGCGGGACGCTATTGCTAGAGGTCTAGAGACGCTGATTGGTGCTTCCCTGACACCTCCATCAGACCACTCTTCTTCGTCGTATGCTAGTTTTCTCTCGCCTTCTGCTGTTCCAGGATCTAGTGTCAATGTTCATAGTATGTCCACTAATGCTCCCATACCTGGTCGTCTCAGCTCAAACCGTCGGGCCACAACGGACAGCTGGGACGTGGTTGAGGATCTGCCTTTACGATGGGCAACCGATTTCGTACCACTTGCAACTAGTGGGTCACGATTAAACAATACGTTTATTCTTTCGTATGCTCTGTGGAGTGATGAGCAGCGCAAAGGCAGAGGCGGACGGCTCCTCGCCGTGGCAACGAAGAATAACATTCTGTTATACGAAACCCCAAGAGGTGAACGTGCCTTTCGATTCGTGAAGGTGACTTGTTACATATCTCGGATGTTCGCTCCCTTCTCAATATTCGATCCAGGAGTTTTATGCTCCATTACAACCTCGAAGCGTAACATTCTTCCAACAATCTGTGCATGATGTTTCTTCACATAAAAGGGCCAATAGTACCAGCACCCTGCGTGAACGCACTCATAGGATTTCCTCCTCAAGTATCACGCTCGACTATGGGACTCACCTTAGTCTTTTTGTTGTATTTGACAAGAAAGCTGGTTGGATCCGACTGGCAGACTCCGCCGTCGGTGAACTAGAACTTTACGACGTTGGAAATGGTCATTTCCAGCCTCACAGGGATTCAGTCAGGCCCAGGTCAAAGATCTCAATGGAAGGAACCCACCATGTGGCTGCGAAATGGATTTCTCCGACACACTGCGAACTACCCCTGCCAAATGAGCCCGTTTTGACAACGGGAGTGTATTTCCTTACCTTTGGCAGGCAAACTCATATTGTTCTCTCCCCTCTTCGCTGTTCATCATCCCACCCCCCCTTATATGTCCTTGCTTGGCATTCGGCACCTCTAAGCATCTCCACCAGAGTATGCCATTCACCTGCTGATGACCGGCCCTCTTCTCCATTCCTCCAAGTTATTGCGTTTGGTGGCGAAGATGGCATAGAAGTCCAGGAGATATCACTGTCCTTCCTGGGCACGGGCAAGCGGAAAGCGTCCCTTGATGAGCCAGTACGTGCTAAGGAAGACTTTGGCGGTGACGTAGGCTTCTTGTTCTCAGGTGGGCATTGGGACGCATCCAATCACAAGTTTCACCTCCCTCCACAAGCCATGGCACGGTCCTCCTCTACATTGAGCGGGATGTCAGTTGGCAGTGTTGAGTCGTCGGACTTGATAGATAAACTGAAAAGAGAAGAAGGGATATATGGATGGTATCGTAAGGGTGTTGAAGATTGGCGTGTTTTCTGGGTTGGGGGTTCATCGGCGGACGACTCCTGACCACTTTCTCAACTGGACTACGATCCTTGGATGTATTAATTTTGTATACACAATTGTATTATCACACATGTATGGCACAAAATTCAAGAACAATTCATAGTTCGCGTAATGTACAAATTAAATAACATGAAGGCGTGTAGTGCAGTCATGCGGACGGAGGGGAATAACCGTGTGTCCCGAATAATGGTCATGTCGAGAGTGAGGGTAGTCTGGACCACCACTATCGGTACGTACTAACCGGGGGAAAACATAGCCTGAGCAGGTCCTTGCAAGAGAGGAAAATCGTACAGTCTAAGTAGTATCATGCGCCAGTCTCTTTGAATTTGGCTGTCCTAATCGTCCAGTTGACAACTTTGGTTTTCTTACGACAACAAAAGATCGTCCTGGCTGACTCGTGGAATCCGAACTCAAACCGCCTAACTCTGCATCAATAGGCATCGAGGCAGGGGAAACAGGCGATCCTTCACTGTTCACTTTGGAGCGTCTCAGATGGTACCAAGGTTTTTTCTTAGGGTGTGCGTCTTCTGACCCGTCGTCTTCGTCGTTATCACCCATGATGACAACAGGAGATCTTAACAGACCACCGCTAGATGCGTACTGCCGCCGCGGTTGCACTGGGAATTGGTGCTGCGGTCCGGAAGACGACGAAGCCAGTTTACTCGCATCTTCAATGATCGCCGTCTGTGATTTAGTCCGTATATGCGACGGCTGCATTGCACCTGGTGGCAACGCTCCCATATCTGGTGCTTGTCGTCCCACGCCCACACTCGACAAGGAAGGGGGAGGGGAATTGTCGTCATCGAAAAGTGCCGCCGCCGAGAACCCGGGGTTGCTATTTTGCCCAATAGAAGGGAATGTGTGTGTTGACCCAGTAGTAATCGCGTACGGTGTATCGATATGAGCCCTCCCTCCACCTACCCTTGAGAACCCAGACTGTGTCACGTTCGTCGTAGACTGCGATGCTTTCTGAATCGTCGAAGTAGGTGTTGTTGATAACGGAGCATCCATCACAGGCGCGTACCCCGCTTTCCGGGAAGGCTGCCATGCGCCCATAATGAATCCCTCGTCCTCGCTGTCCTCCCTGTAAGGTCGCATTGCATGCTCAGGCTTCAGCACCGACGGCGGCGCACCCGAATTTGTCGACCCCTTCCTTGAATCGCTGCCCTGGAATCGTGGAGGAGTAACCGAATCACCGACACTTCCCTGATTGAGGAGAGCTGGTGGAACGTACGACGACCCCGAATCGCGGTGCTCGTTGTGCGATTGGAGCTCGGAGGGCTTGTATGGGTGATTGCGAGTGCGTGCGCGGGCACGCTGTTCGTTGCGGCGTCGCTTGTTTCGGGGACCAAAGCACCCCAGAAGGCCGCATGCTCCAAGCAGGCCGCTGTCAACTACGTGTTTGCTCTTGTCGAACCCAATCAGGCCAGCGATGCGGACCACAGCCTCCATGATCTTGACGATGAGGATCAGGAGAAGAGCAGCGTATACCAGGGCTAGAATGATCAGGATACCGTACGCGACCCATCCTCCAGGTCCAGCTCCAATGGATATCTGTACAGGCGAGAACAGTCAATTGAATCGTTGCTGAGAAACAAGGGAACTGACTGTAGGTGTCAGGATAACCAATAACACGGCAATTACGATCCTCGCCACGCAAAACAGGAAGCTAATCAACCCCATACTAGCCCCACTCCCCCAAGGTAGCCATATACTAGTCACTAGTGCAGAGATAACCTCCACGACAAGGATTATGATAGCTTGTGTCATCCCGCTCTTTTGTCCAACCCCAATCGTAATTCCAAATACGATGTTTGTGGCAAACAGCATGCTGGCAAACATCTGTGAGCCATGTCGGTAGTGATTGTACAATGGCCCGAGGCAGAGTAATGTCTTCGTCTCGTCGTATAACTTGTTCGTTGGGGTGAAGGTCACGCGAAGCACGAGATGGGCGGGGATAAGGATAGAGAAGAAAGCGAACGAAAAGCCGGCAAGTACTATGGACGATAAGGAGGCTTGGGACCGAGGTAAAGTCATTTGGTAGCAGGAAAATATTGTCACAGGGAGATGGAACAATACTAGAATGCGAACCAAATTCCCGTGCAAAATGCTCCCGTGAAAAGCTCCGATATCAGAACGTAGCTTCCACCACGGTCTGTGAGAGCTGATACCCCGGTCTGATGCAGCTGAAAGAGGCAATCCAAATCGCGAGGAGGTCCGAACGATGCTCGGCGAGAGTATACTGTTGCCATTAAGGGATTTGTTCTCGTCTGGTACAGCGGCATTCGTATCGAGTTCCTTCGTGGCAGAGAACCCAGGGCTGCGGGTGCCTGTCAGTCGAGGGACAGAGTTCGGGCCTGCGTTGCCTGAGCCGCTCAAAGCACTTCCGACAGAACACACCATATGGTCGATAAACCAGACGAGGGCGGAAAGGAAGATTGCGGCTGCAATGATACCAAGGAAGAGGATTAGGCAGATAGGAAAGAGGTCTTGCGGACGAACACCTAGAGTATAAGCAAATGAAGATATACCGTTCCTAGCATTTTCTGGGAGTGTAAAGATGGTGTTTGGAACTAAAGGATTCAAGTACAACGGAGATGAGCTATCAGCAAGTTGGTCGGCGAAATTCGATGGTGGTGAATACGGAAGAGTCGACAAAGGATCCCAGTGGAAATGCGCTGATGACTGAACTAACGTAATATCTGTGAAAAGTTAGCAGGGTGGCAGGGGGAATAAGAAGCAGGAACTCGCTATAAGACAATGTTGACCAAGCTGTCTGGGTCAAGAGGGGATCTGGGAAGACACGATGGTTAATAGGTT
Organism: Tricholoma matsutake; assembly: GCA_026075535.2. NCBI lineage: Eukaryota > Fungi > Basidiomycota > Agaricomycetes > Agaricales > Tricholomataceae > Tricholoma > Tricholoma matsutake. The sequence continues at coordinate 3,811,904 of AP026543.1, read as the reverse complement.
CACGTGATGGTAAAGGACGCACAGGCAAACTCGGGCCAGTCAACAGCCACCATGGCAAGAACGGCGCACCACTGTGTGTGAAAAATAACATCCCTCAGGGACGGAGTACCTGGACAAAATCAAAAAAAAAAAAAAGACAGCTGCTGAGAATGCGCAACGTACAGAATCGCAGGAGCGCAGGGGACGTCGATAGTCGCTCTCCGCTGATGGCGCTTGCAAGAATAAAGCCTGCACTCTGTGCCCTGGACCATATCCCTCGGTCATGTCGTGTAATGCCACGTCCCAGTGCTGAAACGATTCTAGCAATCCCAACGACCACCCAATAAGCTACCGCAAGTGAAACCGTCGCCCATAGAATTATATTTGCACGACCATAGGGTGAATCTGAAGTAGGGTCCATGGGCGTTGTATAAACATCGATGCACACGAGCTCATTGCTGAAAGGATCAACAGCACGTAGGTGTGTATCGAGTGTTGTAAGCGCACGGTTATTGCCCCAAGGAATGACGGATGAAAAGCCGAATGGTCCGGGCGGGATTGGACAGAATGCTTCAGCTGAATTTGAGTTATTCAATGCCGGGAGTGGCGATGGTGGACGAAGGGCGGTACACAGATACGAGCTGTTCGACCATGCGCTAAGCGTCAGCACTGACGTTGTCGTGAACAGAGTCGCTTTGAGCTCGAGGTCAGCAAGGCCTTTAACCCGCCCAAGAGTCTGTCCTTACCGAGACTTTTGCTAAAGTTCGTAAAGCCATCAATCTCCAGAGGAGTTTGGCCTAATACGACAAGATGAAGCTCGTGGTTAACTACCTGACCATATACAGAGGAAACAGAGAGCTTTTGGGAAGCATTGCCGGAGAAACAATCATTGAAATCAAGAGTGGCTGGGTCAGCGAAAACACGTGGAGCAACGAATAGGAGGAGAGCGTAAAGGCAGTGGGGAATAGGCAAAAGTCTAGTCATGGAGGCCGGCGACAAGTAGAGCCAGCCTAAAGCCAACTAGACTGTCGGGTGTAATTCGAGTTCGTTGTGGGAAACAGCGGCGGAGACTTGTCCTCGGAGCACGTGCTGATAATTCTTCCCAATCCGGCCATCCAACTCCGGTCGATGCTGGCTCGTCTGTGCCAATGCAGAGCAACATCTTTACAGATTCATCGTCCATTTCACGATGTCCGTACATTCCAAGAAGACAAACGATGGCCAGGCTGGAAGGTTGTAATCGGAATTGAAACCCACGCTCAGATCAAGTCGCGTAGAAAATTGTTTTCAGGTATGTTCATTGTCTGTATTTTTCTACTTGTGCACTTCTTCGACTTGGGCAGAATCTTCGACATCCGACATTGGTGAACCACCGAATACCCATGTCTCTACGTTTGATGCCGCTTTCCCTGGAACGTTGCCTGTAAATATAAATATATTCTCCCTCCCCACAGAAGGAAAATAAAACACCGTCAAAATAGAAACTCAACCAGAAATGCGTAGATCTCGCTCTGAGGACGGCACTCGCACTTCAGTGCGATATACAACCACGCTCTTCCTTTGACAGGAAACACTATTTCTACTCTGACCTCCCCGCAGGCTACCAGATCACTCAGCAATATGGTCCATTCTCAGTCTCGTTTTATTTCTTTTATACAACTTACGCGAATAACCCCAGCTCCCCTTGCTCTTAAAGGTCAACTGAATATAAACCTTCAAAACGCGCCTTCCTTCCTGGTTCGTATCAAACAAATCCAGCTTGAACAGGTTTGTGAACACCTAATGCGAATTCGATCGATTTATTGACGCTGGAACAGGATACTGCGAAATCTACCTTTATTCCTCGGACTCGCAACTCCCACATTGACCTGAACCGTGCAGGAACTGGCCTCATGGAGATAGTTTCTGAACCTGATATTCAGTTCGTCCTATAACCGTAAACCACATAAATTGCTAAACGGTATCATGTAGCTCTCCGGAAGAAGCTGGGGCCTACGTGCGCACCCTGCAAGCTGTTTTGCGAGCTGTTGGTGCCAGTGACGGGAACATGGAGCAGGTCTTTCCAACAGTGGTGGTGATCGTCATAACATTTGCTTACCATTACTTCCAGGGCTCCCTACGTTGCGATGTCAACGTTTCTATAAATCGCATAGGAAGATTACCTGGCACTCGTTGCGAAATAAAAAATCTCAACAGTGTGAGATTCATGATGGCAGCCGTTAGTCAGTTGCACTTTTATTCTATTATCTTCCTTAATGACATCGCTCACTTATCAGCTCACGAAATACACCGCCAACGTGCGATCCTTGAATCTGCCCCAGACCCAGATACTGCAACAGTTCCTCAGGAAACACGCGGCTTCGACGAACATCGGTTTGAAACATACAGGCTTCGCACAAAAGAGAATGCACCGGATTATCGATACATGCCCGATCCCAACCTTGGCGTCCTCATTCTCAGTCCGGTAATTTCTTCCTCTCAAGATTATTCTATTTCAATGTTAATTACTCCATTTACAGGACCGAATTCGCTCGATCCGTGAGACTCTTCCGGAGCTCCCTTGGGATACACGCAACCGCCTTCAGAAGAGATACGGGCTTTCTGATCGTGATGTTGAAGTGTTGTTGAGTGTCGACAGCGGAAAAGAAATCAGTTTTGACGGCGAATCTGTAGAAGCTGATGCCGGGGCCATTGCATATTTCGATCGGCTATGTGCAAGTATAGCAGGAAATAGACGTGATCCCAAGATGGTAGTCAACTGGTGAATACCAATTCTTCATTGCCTTCCATCGTGCTGACTGCTTCTCTTATTTGGTACAGGATGACACACGAACTGCTGGGACAGCTTGCCGCGCGCAAAGAGACATTTAAAAATAATACTGTTTCTGCCGAACAGATGGGAGAACTTATCGATCTTGTCCAGGATGGAATTATTACTGGTCAATATTGTGTTCGATCTTCTATCTGGCATCGGCAACTAAAACCAGATTGCTCCCAGGGACATCTGGAAAGTTCCTCCTTCGTAATATGCTAACAAGCCCGTCGCCAACGTCCACAAAGCAGATCGCCGCGAGGTTGCAGCTCACCGCCTTCTCGTTAGCTTTCTCTCCAGTACCTTCATCACCTCCACCCCCAACTACATCTACATCTGGAACTATATCACCCTCAGTTTCTACCCCCACTTCCTCATCCTCAACTGCTGTGTCCTCAGAAACCGTTCTTCATTCTTTGTGTCTTGATGCTATGGCTGCGCTTCCGGACGAGGTTGCGGCTGTGAAGAAAGGTCACAAAAACGTACTCAATAAGATTGTAGGGCTAGTGATGAGAGAAAGCAGGGGAAGGGCCGATGCACGAAGCGCCAGAAGCTTATTGGAGAAACTAATTGACGGATCTAAAGGGGAGTATAAATAAATTTGTTTTCTTTTTGTGCATCGGTAAGCTGAACAGCAAATATGCCTTCTTCAGAGCTTTATTCTAGCTAACTGTCAATCAAGGCCCAACTCGGCCGCTGTGCCAGGGAAGTGACCTAGCCCCATCCCAACTAATCTTCCTATCATGGCTCAACTGTGCGCGCGCTTTACTATACGTCATGGACAAATATTGGAACATCAGCCAGTGTTTTGGGCAGTTCTAGTTATCACCCAAACCCGCAAGGGGAACGTAGTATAGAGCACATTCTTGCGAGAAAGAATACGATGCTAGATTGCCACTTTTCCTTGTTCCCAGTTCTCAGTCACTCAACTACTGTTGAATAAACAATCACGAAAAAGCCAAGCCAGCCCAGGCACCAACAGCGCCAACCACAGCGCCCCCAGCGACAGCACGCATCCGACCTGACTGCACCTTCTTACTTTCCGTCTCCGCCTTCTTGTATACTCTCTGCACGGCTTTCTCATCCTGTCCCAATACGAGGAGTCCCTGATGATCATTTGTGTCCACGCTCATGACGATACGGGCATGTAACCCGAGTTTGATAGCAGATGCGTGGATGCTATGTATGTCCGAGGATGGCAGGACATAGATGGTGGCGTCAGATGAACTAGTGAGGTTCGAGATGAAAGTTTCGCGTTGTTCCATGCTCATGGAGCGAATGAGAGGTTTGGGGCCAAGGGATGAGGCAATCGACGTGGCATCAATGCTAGAGCCATGTATAGATATATCTGGGGCAGGGGTCTCTTGCTTATTAGGCAAATTCTTCAAAGAATCTCGACTGCTCTCGGGCGAAGGTGTTATGAGCGTCCCAGGCATCTTTACGACTGGTTTTGATTTCGCGGGGGAAGCGAGTTGCTGCACTGTCTCTTGCCACCGCACAATCTTCGCCTTTCTCTCTCCTTGTACATCCCCAGCATCGTCATCTGTGTCATCAAACATCCCAGGTTGCATTAACCGCTCCACAATCTCGTGCGAATTAGAGGAAAGGGACATGAGGGTCTCGCCTGGAGCGAGCTGAGGAGGCTGAATAGAAGAACGACGCCGACTGCGAATGGTGGCCTTGGTGTCTTCGTCGCGTTCGTGACTTGGAGACGCGATATGCATCGAGCCCAGCGCATTTATCATGTTGTTTGCCATCGCAGGAGTTGTCTGGATATCGTTCTTATCTTTCAACGGCGAGTCAACATACGGACATCCCGAACGCGGGTGGCCTTGTTTTGGACGCTTGCATTTCGAGCATTGAGGCACCTTTCGAGGAGTTACAGTACTCGTGTCACTCGATTTGTCAGTAGGAGTATTTGGGGCGGAAGAGCGAAGAGTTGACCGTGCCATGACGCGGAACTTGGTGGTGTCTTTGAAGCCCTTGCTGTAGCAGACAGTCTAAATAGACTCACCTTGTTGCGTTGCTAATGAGTTTCCCTTTGTTCTGAAAGTTTGACGAGTACAAAAAGGTAGCCGTTATGAGTCACGATGGCCAATGCTATGACTACATCTGACTCCTCCACGCTCACGATGCCTGGAAAAAGCTCTTCTCTGAACGGCTGAGAATAGGAGGGCAGACCCTATTGTCATTGGATTACACGAAATAGTTTTTTGGCCCTGAATTTGAAAGTGTATGTAGATATGTGATACCACTCAGTTGAGCTCAGTTGACCTCCGACCTGCACATGGCAGCTGAGCTCTTCAGCCCTACCTTGGTAGTACATTCCACATATATAATGCCTTCGGCCACTAACCTTTTTCAGTCTCTCGACTTGGTTCGCAGGGTTTTGACCAAAAAACCCGTAGTATTTTAGCCTCTAATTACTGTTCAAAATATAAAAACGTAACGACGATGACATCGATCCATAAATGTTGACAGCTGAACTGGGATGAGCTATTCAACCATCAATTTCACCCAGACCAAGAGCTCGAGGGATCCATGTAAGCAAGTCGTATTTTCGAATTGGTTCTTGCACCACTTTCCACCAGGCTCATTGTTTACACTCGAGGTCTTCAACAGAAAATTTCCCCACGATCCTGACAATTTATTTTTAGAACAATTCTCGTCATACACCCTAAAAAACCCATAGTTTCGGCATGGCTTAAGGGGTTGTCGACTGTATCTTAGTAGTATCTTAGACTTGCTGCCATGTGTTTTCTAGATCTACTTTTTGCCCGATTGCAAAGGGGATTCCGAACGGGGAAGCCTTAACTGCTATGTGAAGTTTTAAATCCATGAGGATTAGTCAAGGATTAGTGTTGAGGCCAGCATCCGACGGGTACGTACTATTAGGCTGATCTGAGCGCGCTTCCTGTCAGTGGAGTGGACGTTCCACTGGCGAGATGTTCGCCCGCATGATATACTGCTAGTCGAGATTCTATGGCGATTCCCTCGTATAGCTTAGCTACCATAGGACGAAATGGTGCATCCAATTTATAGTCGTTCCTGTCCATCATTTATTATTCCCAATTCGTTCCATGGTCTCCCCATTTCGCATTACTGTATATAGAATAATATGATAAAATACACTTCGAGGTCGTACGAAGAGCACAAGGAGCATACGAAAATTGTATCTGCCAGACGAAGGATCGTGAAAGACTGAAAAGGAAAGAAAGAAGTGCATCTTTCCCTGGAACAAGCGCCAGTTGGAAACCTCGTAAGACCAGATGAGTTGGTAGCACCAGCGGAAAATGAGAATCGTAGCACTGTGCATGAAGTTGCCAAGAAAATACGTGCTTTGCGACTCGTCCAACTTTGAGAATTTTATCCGATTATTTCCGTCATGCACCCACTGGTCCAGTTGCGACAGCGACGTTCTCACCGAACGGAAGTTGAGGTGACCTGATACCTGGGCTGCCCTTGCCGGAGTATATATCCGATCCGACCAGAGCAGGAAGCGATGTTGATTCTGTTGTTGAGCCATTTTCGGCAGTTGGCTTCAGAGGTACATCCGTCGATGGATTCGATGACCTGGGTTGATGCAAAAGGTCAGCAGAGACTGTTTGCTGAAGGCAGTGAACCAACCGTTGCTTCTTCGTGGGCTTATGCGGAGAGGTATCGCCCGACTTCCCGTGCCCCTTGACAGAACACAAGGCAGATCAGGGGTCAACTCACTTCAATAGAAAGAATAACATACCTTGACGCGCTTCTGCGCGAGCTTCGCAGGTCGCTCTCCAGGTTCGAAGACGTAATCTGGAAGACCAGAGCTTCACAAGTATTAGCAGATCAATACCATGCCATGAGGACTACAAACCTTTTGATATGGCGTACAACTATACCCATAGTGGCTTCATTGAAGTGTTCCCAGACTTTGACCAGTTTCGAGAACTCAGTCGTGGGATAAGATATATCAAGCCGTCGAGGGCCAACGGAACCAGCTTCGAAGTATGAAATTAGTTTTGTGAGATCAAGAATTGAGAATACCAGGATATGATTCACGTGGCTTGGGTTCGATTGCAAGGCCAATGAAGAAGGTAGTCGAATATACTGGTGTCGCGCCTTCTTTGCCTTCAATGTCTTCTTTCTTCCGTTTCGCAATAGCTTCGTGGACTTCGCCCTGAGCAACGGCACGGAGTTCCTCTTCCGAGAGACAATACGAAACTTGGTCGAAGCCTTTGACGAAAGGATGGGCCAACGTCAGAGAATCGACATACTCAAGTTTCATGACCAGTTGTCGTATCCGTGATTCCACAGTGCCAGACCTAGCGATTCTCCGAGTTTCAAGAAAATCGTTTATCAGTGCTACGAGTACGCACCACTTCAGCTGCACATCCGGGTTTACCGTTGAAGCGATTATTTGAAGATAATACCGATACTTGGTGAAGAAATCATGCTTCTCGAAGAGTTCAGACCATTGAGCCTTTCCGACGATAACCTTGTCAACAATATCGGCGCCTGGTAACTGGTAAGCTACAGTAAAGAGTAACAGTAAAAACAGGACCTTTCTTAAACTCTTCGGTGATGATCATCTGGGTGGAAGCAGTGACATTATGCGTGGCGCACATGGCAGGATACGCAGGTGTGATGATGGGCATTCGATGAGATCGGTCAGCGGGATACAGCTAGCACAAGTCAAAGCTTTGTTTTGGTGAAAGATTCATGTCTTACTCTAGGATTCCACACCCGCACTTGCAGGGGTCCCTCCTCTATTTGTTTTAATAGTACAGGCTGAGGCCATGACCTAGGAACGTGGATGTTAACGAGTAGCTCCAGAACAGCGTATAAAAGTCCACACCATTGATACATGATAATGAAAAAACGACTGACGATGGCACCGGCTATTGCATTCGGATACAGCTGACATATTCGAGCAACCAACATAGACCATGCCACACCACCTAGGAAACCATTAACATTAGAGTAGATGGCTCTTCCTAAAGGAGGCGAACAAAGTAATGTCATCCATCGTATGGAATCGCAACAGTTAATGAGTGACTAACGCTGAGCCCATAGCTTAATACACCGGAGAGAATCTCGGAAGACTTGAACATTCGGTACCAGCCGTAACATCTCGTCCGTTACCCGAGACCCTATCTGATCGTCAACGGGATATCGTTCACATGACCAGAGGTACGGTACCGTTTAGACTTCGTACACATCTGTCATCTAAATTCCGTAGCAGATTATCATCTTGAAGTGACAAGTCATCCGGTATTGAAGATAGCGCCAGGCGTGCCATCAAAAAATCTATCGGAATGCCCGACATTTTAGTCTTGATGATTGGCACATAGGCCTCCGGGACTCCCTGAAACTCTGTTACTTCCGTTGCTGAACGGTCTTACAGCCGAATCACGCACTGAAACCTCTGTAACGCCCTCAGCTTCCCTCAGCATATGCTCGAACACATCAAAAAAATCCTCTCGCGAAACGTGTTTCGGCACCACACAAAGAGTATCAATATCAGTTCCAGGACCATGTACTCCTAGTCGATATGATCCAAAGGTAAAAATTTTGCCTCCTGCTGCGTTCGCGGCGGCCTCGGATAGTCCTCGATTTAGGGAGACAGTGCGGACGAACTTTTTCACAAGAGCGGCGACGCGACCGAGTACGATTTCCCTAAGAATTGAGCGACACCCAGACGGTTAGTTTCGAAGATTGCTCATCAGGGGCCACGGATCGGGGTGTGCGTGCCCCCAGGTATCCGCAATGTCGTGTTTTACGTAAAACGGTCGTGGCGCACTGTACACGTTGCCCAGGTCCGACAGCCGTACATCCCCAGAGTGAGGCTTCCAAAGAAATTCGAGAAGCACAATGGCAAGCTACATCCTTGTACTTGTAGAGGATGTCCTTGCAGCCTGGGGTTGACAACGCCTCGCCCGGGTTAAAATGCTCACCTTGTCCGTGACTCTTCTTCAGCCTCAAATGTGTTTTGCCTTCTCAACTCCTCCATCAGTGTTATCGTTACCTCCTTCTCACGTTCGCTGGACTCAGCTGTTGCGATTGGAGGTGTTACCCCCAAGTAACTGTGAAAAGATTTCGCCACCGATACAAAAGAGAGCAAAGTGAATACCTACCCTGAACCATCTGGCAGTGTCATTGTAAGTAAATCCCAGAGATTGAGAAGCTGACGGTATGTTGTAGTAGCGGATTGCACTCCAGGAGATGTTCTTACTAAGCGATGCCTTAGAAGAACGCTTAGTCAGCCGTGCCACTTTTTGGCTGAACTTCATGACTCCGTAACCTTTTGGGCTCCCGGTCTGTCGCGCTAAGTTAGCCTTTTACATGTACAGCCAGTACAGGCACTTACGGTGGAACTTGGATCCATACTTCAAGATATACACGGCCACGCTGTCCATTGTTCGGACATAGCACTGACACTTCAAGGTCCATGTTGGCAGTTGTCTGCCTCGCCATATGCTCTTCGTTCGGACTTGTCTCATGTCTTCCGGTCCCCATAATCTGGCGAGTGAACTTGGTTATTTCTGACTTGATGACCAATCCTATGCGGCGCATGACCTCTTCTTCGACACTATGTATAGACTTCTTGAACGGAGACGACATTGACGGCTGCCAAAGCCTGAAACTAATACAACTGCTTTCCGTTTACACCCAGCGAGCCTCTAAGTTTCCATCATGTTCGCAATTCAGTTGGTTTTACACACACATTTCAAGTTATCGCTCTATTTATCCCGGTCGACCGGGATAAACATGACCTTTGATGCGGACGTCGTTGACGGAAAATGCTTCTGGACTTATGCTGAGCTTCTACAAACATGTGGTACACCTGACATCTAATTTCCCTGGGACCCCGGCTGGATACCAATATTTGTGGAAAGACATAGGAAATGTAACATCTGGAGGCCGCGATATACGGCATCAGAATGACTCGTCAGAAAAAACACAGCTCCAGTGTTCATCTTTGGGATGTTGGAACTGATATAACCGAAGTGCAGTTAGGTAGACTTTCTCGCATACTTAAACGGATCCTGGCACCGCTGTCCATCAGTGATTTGATTTGAAACTTTCCCCAGATCGGCACAGTAAGGAAAACACATCTTTCCACGACGAATGGAGAAGTTCTCGAGGAGTATTGAGCATATTTAGAGCACACACAATTATATTGATCCATTAAACATCAATCGTGCTCTGTAGATCTGCTCGAATGTGCCTCCCGCCCATGATGTCTTCTCTCATCATCTAAATACCGAAAGGAGGGCCTGGGACTGCCACGATTTTCTGGAGAACGGTCGAGCTGGGCGCGATAACGATCGCGCATAGGAGACAGGCCGTGACTGTGGGAGTGACGGTGCGTCCTTGACGAACTTCGTGTGAGCGGTCTATCGAGGTCACGCTCTCCAAGGGAGTTCAGCAGGTCCTCCACGCCCTTCATCCCTTCAGATTTGCCCTTTTGTGCCCTTGTCTCCTTTTTCTTTTTCTTCCTGGCTTTTCTTGCCTGGCGTTCCGCCGGTGTCTCGTTCTTGAGCCGGTTTTTTGATTTGATCTTCTTGACCTTCTTCAAAGCTTTCTCCTCCTTCCTTTTCGCGATGAGATATTCATACATTGGATCTTCGGGGTCTATAGCGGGTCCAGAAGAGACGGAAGCGTCCGATTCTGCATCATCATCTGTCGCAGTTGTTATACTGCCTTAGCAGATGTTCAGTCCTAGCGTGTGAATGAACCCACCGATGACCATTTCAGGTTTGGCGTTGAGACTCTGCTCTTCGGGTTCTATCCATTCCCCATCTTCGTTGCGTGTTTTCGGCTGCTTGTAGTTCTTAACGTGGTCAACGCGGAGGGTTTTCTCCAGAACCCTTGCGCCGTTGAGGTTATCGACAGCCAGGACTGTAGATCGTTGATCTTCGTACATCAGAAATCCGAAACCCTTCGTTTTCCCTGTTTCTTTATCACGGGGCATGTTAATATCCATAACCTCTCCGTACCTGCTATAGATTAGACGGATCCAAATCACCATGCGAGTGGATTAACATACTGGGAGAATATAGTTATGACATCTCCTTCTGTGATATCAAAATGTAGACCACCAACGAAAACGTAGGCTGAATCTTTGTATTCATCGTGCCATGACGCCCCGCTCACGCCTAATTCGAGCTCGCGCTGATTGATCTTATTGATCTCCTTTACTACACTGAAATTCAAAGCAGAGTTAGGGTAGCAAACACGGATTCTTGTAAGAAAGAACTCACTTCATAGTATAGTTGTAAGGATACAAAGATTCCCACGCAACAGCTCTAAATTTTTTTAGAACCTCTCAGCTCAACGTCGAAAATGCCTTCGTTCTCTCTTCCACCCATCAACGACAACCCAGATGGCAGCTGGGGACCTTCGTCGTCGCATCCTCCTGACCAGTTCAAGTTCAAAGATATTCCTTACGCCCCATACTCAAAATCTGATAAACTCGGCCGTTTTGCCGATTGGAATGATCTTTCTGCAGATAACCGTCAATCTGCTATTGGTCTTCCGTCTACGCAAAGCACACGAGGTGGAGGCCCTGGTGGCCGTAGAAGAGATGGGACTCAGGCATTTGGAAGTGGAACTGCAAGCGCCTTCGCATATTTCCACGTCGAAGACGAATCGTCATTCTCACTTGTTGACAATAAAGCTGCCCCTGTTCGTAGAGGTGGCAGTTTCACTCGGGGAAGAGGGGGACAGAGGGGTGGATCTTCATATGCTACGAGAGGTGGTCTCCGGGGCGTACGCGGTGGTCCTGTTGGGCGAGGTAATCAGAGTCAACGTGGTGGTAGAAGGGGCTGGAGGGATTGGGATAAGGTTTTTTTCTCTTTACATGGCTCTATGGTTCTATATGCTCCTAATGCTATATTCAGAACAACCGAACGCGGGAGTCTTCGGTGGTCATTTCTCCTCAGTGGTCCATGCTAGAAGAAATTGAATTCCATCGACTTGCTAAGCTTAGGCTTGAAGTGGATGAACCTGAAGAGTTGTACGTCTTAGTGTCGTTCATTAGTTTTTTCCTACATATCATCATTCTTGCAGAGATTCGTACGGCCGGTTGTTTCCCTATGAAAAATCCTATGATCGTATCACCACGAAAACAGAACGCCCCTTGCAGCTTGTCGATCGCATCAAATATAACACGACTACTTCAGACGATCCAGTGGTCCAGGAGGTTAGTAAAACTGCTGCTATTTCTATTTGATGTTTAGTTTGTTTTCTCTTAGCTTGTGAGTAAGAACGTTGCCACGATCTACGCTACAGATGTCATTCTCAGCGTCCTCATGTGCGCCCCAAGATCCGTCTACCCATGGGATATTGTTATAGTCCGTGAAGGCAACAATCTGTTTTTTGACAAGCGGGATGGCGGTCCATTCGATACGGTTACCGTTAACGAAAATGCAGCCGATCCCCCTCAAGATCCTGCACCGCCAAACCCTAACAATCCCACCGAAAAAGCCGCCGTACCTGAGGTCCCCTCTATCAACTCCGCGACTTCCCTTTCCTTAGAAGCGACCTACATCAATCAGAATTTCGGATTTCAGTCTGTGATCGAGACACCGCCACCCCCAGCTGTTGATTTTTCTCATCCAAATCCTTTTTACGGCCCAGAAGAAACAGAGCCTCTGGCGTCGTGTGGCTATCGTTATAGGCTTTTTGATCTCGGAATTACTGAAGACGAGGACATCAAAATTTGTGTCCGGACGGAGGTTGATGCTTATACCCCTGGTCAGGGGAATCCACGCGATGGACAAGGGTTAATCACCATTCGCGCCCTTAACGAGTTCGATCCACGAGCTCAAGGTGCAGGCGGTGCGCCTGATTGGCGCTCGAAGCTAGATTCGCAGCGTGGCGCTGTGGTTGCTACAGAGATGAAAAATAACAGCTGTAAACTCGCAAAATGGACCGTCCAAAGTGTGCTAGCGGGAGCGGAACTTATGAAGATCGGGTGTGTAGACTATTTCTATCATATCTCTTTCCTATTTTTACTATTTCCCTCGATCAACCCTTGATTGTCATTTATCTGTTGCTGCAGGTATATTTCGCGTGCTAATCCCCGCGATAACACACGGCATGTCATCTTGAGCACTGCGTCGATGCGTCCTACAGATTTCGCGGCACAGCTCAACGTCTCATTGGCTAATGGATGGGGAATCGTCCGAACAGTAACTGATATGTGCATGAAAATGCCCGAGGGCAAGTATGTATTGGTTAAAGACCCAAATAAGGTAACATAATTCAATTGCTCGTCGTGAACGAGCGATCCTTCTTTCTTGCACGCTGACATTTTTGTTAATGACAGCCCGTGATCCGACTCTACTCCGTTCCTTTAGCTGCATTCACGAATGAAGACGAGGAGGTGACGGGAGAGCCGTTTGAGGATGATGAATAGATAACGGCTTCTATATAGGATGCTTGATTGATACTGTCTCGACAAACAAAACTATTATTTTGACCCTGATCGAACGACTGATCGCTGTCCCGAGTCCAGTGATTTATCATATTCAGTTCTGAGAACCTAACAGTGTTTCTACAGCCCTTTCGATATTCGAGCTTGAATTATTGAGAACCGGCGGCAGCCAAACATCATTCGAGGATAACTCACCTTCTTTGTAATGCGCCAATTATCACTTCTCGCTGAACATCCGGAAACATGCCCGTCAGTTGGACTATCTCAGCCTCCGAAGGCACCCGCATTCCAGTACTGGCACGTTCTGATCGCCCCGTCAATTCGTCAACCCACTCCCTGACAACAGATGGTCTATCTCCGTCATTAGTGGTAGTGCCATCAACATCATCAGGGCCACGAAGCCGAGTAGCAGTGGCTGGTGTCGTCCGTGCAGTAGTAATTACTTCTTCATTCTGTGGTATAGGGGGAGTACTCGTTCGCGTCGATCTGAGATCGTCTGGAAGGGCACGATTCGAACGGCGAGGAGGCCGGAGAGAGCCTATCACAGGAAGGAGAAAGCGAGTGGAAATTTTCACCACAGAAGGGGATATACGATATGCTTTCAGATTGGCCAGATCGGAACGGTATATTTGACCTGTAAATACGCCGATGAGAGCCACAGCTGCTGAGCTAGGTAGACGACTGATAGCCATCTGTTCAACAGATTCGGATGAAACAAGTCTGTCATGTCAACCACAACTATAGAACTTCACTCCGTACCTGGAGCGCCAACAGATAAACAAGGCTTTTGTTGGTGAGAGGAACACCAAACATGCGAAAATTGTACGCTGAAGGCACTATCCTGGAGTACTGATAAAGCATGGCGAAGATAAGTGCCGAAGGACCCATAGCGATGTTGTTCAGCCCGACACGTTGAAACAACAGTAACGATAGAAACTCCAACGTGATAGCCAGTATTGTTGATACTAATGCAAATGACTGCATTGACGATCCTGTGGTTAGGTCTCGTGAACATTGGACAGGTGGTACGCACTGCAAACTTGACACTCCCAAATTGGCGTTCAATTTGTATTCCCACATTGTATAGAACCAATTGTGCAATGAAAAGATCGCTTGAGTTTGAGAATGCAAGGTAATGGACGGCGAGTCTCCAATACTAAAAGAATCTACTTCAGGAATGGTCATCCTCGTGGACAGAACGATAGCTGTGAACCTACTTGGTGATGTCGCGACAAATGTGGGACCAGCTAGAGAATGAATTAAGAGAAAGATTGTCGACAGGGCGAGACTCACTTGGAGATGAAGGTAATGCTTTACATCGAACAAACCGGCAAGTAATGAGGTTATACCGCACCCCACCATAAGCCCTGGACGCGCTGAGTGAGTCTTATGGAGGGCACTCTTTAAAACATACCTTTCGTGACTGGGGCATTTTCAAAAGACATGAAGCTGATGTACCGAAGGTCAAGAGGAGAAGCCTGAGGTCACGCGGCCCGGATGTAGCCGGTTGGCTTCAGCGAGCTCATGATCTCGATCATGGCTTACTCTCTCAAGCTGCTTCACCGACAGAGATATTCTGTGCCATGTTCACGGCGTTGGAATTGCTCGAGAGACTTGCACACAAACCTCCATATGGAGATTAGCTTGTCGTTAAGTTCTTACTCCTCCGACTCTGGCTACATAACACTTCGACATACGGCGGACGGCAGACCGCTGACGTGAGGACTTTGGAAGTTTTGGCCGATATTCTCAATGCATCCGCTTCCTTTACGGCACAACGTGGACTTCCCCCTATCTACAATGACATAGGTGTCAATTCATACGGTACTGGAGATATTGGAATGCCTGAGTTTAAGGGTCTTGTACGGTCCGGGCGGTTGTGTAAATCTCAATGTTATATGTCTCCGCAGTTCAAGGTCCAAGCGACGCGGCATTCACCGACATCCCGAGCGCTTTCCGTCGTACCCAGAAGAAGATTCTACTAGAAACTTCCCAAGATAAGAGCACCCTGGAAGTCCCTGTTTCCTCCTACAGTGCGTCAGCCTCACTCTTCGCTTCAACTTCTACTTAAAAATACCCATCCTAACACCTTGACTTCTTTCTCGATTTCTGAATGGATGTCCAAAGTTGTATACTCCTTATATTCGGCTCCCCATTACGGTACGTGTCAATATTTCACCAGAGTGTCCCTGATCATGTGAGTTGACATACCTCACCCGGCTTATCTCCACGCTAGTCATCGCACTGTACAAGTCAACAAGAAATTGTTGACTTGAGGGCGCAACTCTCGGCAAACAGTGACGAGTGGTCGTGCGACGTCTTTACTCCAGTGTTATTTTTCGCTAATTCTCTCTCGATGTTTCGTTCACGCGGATGTCCTCGGCTGTACCCTACTCGATGACATTTTCTCTCGTCGTCCCTGATGAGTCATTCAGCCCAGTCTATCAGTCACCTAATCTGGCGCCCCACGATCTGGATACCGCGACATCTCATGGTCAGTGACCAAGATTTGAACGACAGGATGCAATACTTCGACAGCAGAGATTAAAATCTGTCTATGCTATTCCTCACTCTGCCAATGACATTCTAACCTTTCGAAAAGGATATGCATTTACTCAAATGAATTGCTAGCTCATGTCGCGTATCGCCGTGCAATAGCCGTAAACCGATCGGTATAGTTTATGTTGTCCTTGGAGCGATATGTCGGTGGGTCACGGAGGCATTCAAGGTGACAATACGTATCTCCATTGCACCACCTGAGAAATTCCGGGAGCGCAAACTCCCTTACAGGTACTCGTGTCCTATCCTTCCACGGTCGGTAAATGACTAATATAGAGCTCTCAAAGTCCGTCAGACATTGCAAATTATCTTTGGAGGTCTACCCGGCTGGAAGCAACCTCAGAGAACTGGAATGTTCGAAGTCTTAGAGGGGTTAGGAAGGAAAGACCCCTACATGTAGCAGCTGGTGAGAGTGTTGGTTGATGTCCGCAGCTTCTGGGGAAATTTCCGGAGTTCTAAGAGACCCCAAGTGTGACTGTTTTGCATTAAAACTTTTTGACTCCAGTAAGCCGTATAGTGCGGAAGCAAGCTGTGAAGTGATCAAAGTGATCTGGACTCCTTTGCCTGACACATAGCCCACTCCCCCACAAAGATATCCGTCACCTCGCGATCATTTTTCTCTATCTCGAAAGTCATTGCTATCCCCTTTAGCACTTCTATCAGCAGCACCCCAGTCTAATTTACATGATTCGGACGCTTAAAGAGTCGACGCAATATACTAAGGGATGGAGCTGAGACTTGAATTGTTTTAGACTATTAGAGCCGCATCTCGAGCCTTCGTAACAGTAATCATGACTGGTCTGGTGACCATATGCAATGTGTTTCCACAACCCCCTGAATTTCCAAAGCAATCCATAAGCAATAATTCGGACATTGGCTATGCATAGTATGAAACCCATGCACTGCGAGGCCTCGAGGGATAGTAAGTAGGTATGTGTGCGCAATGCTTCAAATTCTCTAAAGCTTTTTTCTTTTTTCGAAATGCTTGTAGTCGCCCACTTGCAATAAACAAATGACATACCTTATTTCGATCGCTTGCACGACCCCGGACTCGCGAGTACCAACCATCCCGTTCGGATGTGTATCTCCAGGTATCTCCGTATACTGCAGGGTCGATCGGACGATCTTTGATGACGATAAGATGTCATCATCGCCCATAATTTCAATTTCAGTAGATAGGAGGCGGCACGTTTATTCAAGTTTGAGAAATAGCGATAGACGCCAACGTGCTGCAAGATCCGCATTTTGTCCAAACACTGGTGGTACACAGCATAAAGTTGCTCGGACAACTTGGCTAGCATAATGTCAGTCACAGTATGCACGTTTAAAAAGTAGTATAATACGTATTTATGTTCCTTAGTTGAGCTCCGTGTCTGCTTCATGTGCAACTACATATCGTTTATCGTAAAGCCCCGTATGTCGCATTTTATCTTGTTTCATGCGTCGGGTTGGCACATTTGTGGCGCTAAATAGTGCGAACATTGCAATTGGTCATAGTGTGGTCATGATCCGCCGTTTCACCCTCAAAGCCACGACCAACTGTCACCGATTAATAAATTAGCTTGGCGCAGTGGTATTGCGCCCATGACCAGCAAGGTATCACTAATACTGTCAGTTACTACGTCTGACACTGCGCGACCTGATATTTGGACAATTGACATGTGCACCAGCCTCATACATGCATTACATGCAACAACTCTGCATCTTGTATTCGGATTCCAAGGGAACTTCCAGAGACAAGGAGACAAACAGCCCGAGTTCCGTACCGCTTCCTTCATTTCCGTTCTACCCTTCTAGAATATGGCAGTACGTACCAACAGTACATCAGCGCCGGACGTAGCCCAAAATACACGTATCACTGTGACTCAGCAGTCCTCTCGGCGTAAAATCATTATCATGCCGCCCATCCACATTTCGGGGATTCAAGTCGAGCACCTCTCTCCGATGGTAAAGAGAATAGGACGCAGATACTTACCTGACGGCGCTGCCACAAATTATTATCTGCCGCGGCGGCCTTGCGATCCGAAGCCCCCACGGATAGTACTTGCCTTTTAGTTCGCCCGCGGACGCAAGCCAATTTCTCCGGACTATGGGGCTAGTTGGGTCAACGATCGGCGGAGGCACCTCCCCATCCACTATCCGCGACCTACACGATCGTCTCGGCGCCGGCTTGCCAACAGAGAAAGAGCAGCCTAGTGGACAAGATCTCCCATGCGCTCTCCGTCGATGTTCTTTTTGAGCTCCAACTGGCAACACTATATATATATATATATTCACTTTATCGCAATGGTCTTTTTGCTTTGGGCGTGGATTTGCCCCGAGTAAGTAAATTGAGAAACCGCTCAAGAAAATGAAAGAATAACTTGAAATAGACCTGTGCCAACAGTGTGACGCCTCCACCCGATTGTCCTGAAAAAGCTCAGGGGCGCCGTGGGTCAAGGAACCAGGCAACTTGCGGTACACGTACGTCCACCACACACGATCTACCACGCCTGCAGCGTGTTTATCTGACTTTCGTTGCTTCCGGAACGTACCTGCTGGTCGCGGCTTGCGTGTATTTTCAGAGCCTGTGAGTAAGAGATACGTTGCAATACGCAGCTTGGTATCCGATCTTCGTCAACGTTTTCATTTATCTGTGGTTCGAAGCATTGAGGCGGTCCGAGTAATCTTTCTTGCTACTCCCTGGAAAGAACCCAGAATCGTATTTTTGCTTATCTACGATGCGCAGCCGGAAAGCCTGCATGCACCGGATCGCGCGTGTTGGAGTCATAGGACTCATTTATTGCGATGACTCGCAGGAATTCGGGTATTCTTACCAGTGCTGAGTGCGGAGGTGCATGTGGAGTTGGCGGAATCTGCCTATCCAGTGGGTTGATGAAGCCGAGGGCGCGAGGAGAGGGCGGGCAGTGGGCCAGGCAACGGGAGAGGTAGACGGAATGAAGAGCAGAACTCAGCAACTGAACTCAGACAGATTTGGTGTGATTAGTACTTCCTTCCAGCATGCTATAGATCTAGGCACTCTCACGGTGAGTACGTACATTTTGTGACCCTTGTAGTACAATTTGTGCAAACATAGCACACTCGTCCGCTTTTGGCTTACAACGCTTTGGTTACTTCTACTTTCCCCGTTGGAATGGTCCTTTCTTTCCTTTGTCGCACATGGCCCCGGAGAAGCGATGGAGACTGCCGAGCGGCCCTGTATTTTATTGTGCCTGTCAATGCTTCTTCAGAGTCTGAATTATGCGTATGTATAGGTATGTATTCATTATTATGGTCAGCGTTGTTTTCAACTCATCTATTGTTGCTTCCTGTTAGGCAGTCCGCTCATTCTACTTGTGTTCCTTATTATCTACGGAGCTCACTTGTAGTCTAGAGACGCGTAGTAACTTATGTTTTGGGAAGTTCGCTTGTGTATCCGATACCGCAACCGACCGGGTCTACATTACACCGATTAGCTGGTCCATGAGAATATTTCATGTCTGTGGCGCGTCAAGTAGTGGCGCTTCGTCGAATTCTCCTCATTCGGTGTGCTTCTTCCATGAAACGCCAAGGAATCGTAATGTGTAAGCACGTGGACAGGACGGAAGAACTGCATCCCGAAACGAATTTCTTTGTGTTCTTCTGTGGTTCAAGCTCTTTGACGTGCGTCTTTGTCTTCTGTACCCTTTTCAAGGGAGATTTCAATTAGGATTTTCGCACTAGTCTGTAACGAGAGCCCAACTTTAAATATTCTTCTGCTTCCCTACTTCTCAATTATGAAAGAGCGTACTACTAACGGCTCCGCTGCAAAAAAAAAGGAACTCGCACTAACTGGCAATTACGTAGGATCCGCTTATCAGGTTAGTACAGAAACGATTGCATGTAAGTACCGCAAGATGCTGCAACCCTCCGATCCTTTTGAGCCATATGCTGAGGAGAATGAACCTTTCTCCCACCATCTCAGCATACTTCCATTCTATGACACTAACCTCACTGAATTTAAGTTTCTTGGAAGGCTCGATACACTTTGCGGCGCTTGTTCTGGCATTAACATGGCAATTGTGCGACGGTCGGCTGTGGACGCCCGCAGCCCCGTTCAGATCGCAGGGGAGGAGTCTGGTCAAACGCTAGACTTGGGACTTCAAACCACATTTATGGCTAGAGTAAAAAGTAAATCTGCGAAGTATTCGGCTATCTGTGGCAACGGCCCAAGGGGCGAAACGAAAGATGCATTCTGTCAGGTATGGAAAAATACACATGCTTGTTCCAAGCGAATGCTGGAGCTCGGGATGAGCCTAATGGCGTACGCTAGGAACACAAGTTGGGAGCAGTTCGGGGTTAGAGGTGGGTTGGAAGCGACTCCAAGCGGAGAGGATTGAGAAGGAGGAACCAAGGATAAACATTATACTGGACCTAAAGGTCAAGATTAGCATGCTGCGGCACCCAAAGGACATTACCCTCCGCCTCCACGAATTTTTGTTGATCGAGGACGCTTCGCTTTCAACTTTAAGTGACAGGTGAAGGCACCATATGCACACCATATGCACGATGAGACGGGGATCGGGGACACAAAAATGGAGATTCCGCACTGAATGTTAATAATTTAGTTTTATAGGAGACGGGGGCAGAAGGGTAGAAATGTTAGAGACGGAAGACAAGGGGGTAAGAGGTGGATTGAGGCCGTGCGGACATGAGGAAGGCTTATGAATCCGGCCCCCCCCCCCCCCCCCCCCCCCGGCTAGGCGCATCAGCACGGAACATGAAGTGAAACACATACTGTATATTATGCTAGCGATTAAATTAGGATATCCAGGTATGATTTTGTATCGACGGGCCATATATGGTAAGCGCTCGCCTGACGCTCAACGTCCCACACGTTTATTCCGAAGACCGACACGTTTGTCAGTTGTCAAAGAGTATGAGAGCTGTGAAGGGTGGAAGATTGAAGGAGGCTAGAAAGCAATGCATGATTGACTGTAACTCTGAGGATGTAATTATAGCCCTCACAGGAGAGATTGGAAAGGCAGGACAAAAATGGATCGAATGCGTGGGATATAAATGAATTAGACAGCCGTGATACATAGCAGACAACTGGGGAATATGGAAGGAGAAGTATCAGTGTTACGGCTGTGCAATTGCTGGTAATACTCCCGCAAAGGTATGCGTAGGTGAATTGAATTGAAACTTACCCAGGATCAACGTGGGCCGGGATAGATCGTGTAACTCATGAGAGATGTAAAAATGAGAAGTAGGCAAACTAATGATAGTAGCGAAGGAGGAACATGGGGAGAACGGGAACCAAAGATGTGAACGGGAAAAGCAATGCAGGTTGAGGTTCTCGAGCTCCTTGGGCGTAGGCTGTGGTTCCGCGGTATAGGCCGGCAGAGAAATTAGAGGCCGTAGAAATGTGCCGGTGCGCGGTGGGAGGACCGGAAGAGAGCGAGATTTATCTAGGATGGCACGGGATAAGATTTAATTGAGTAAGAAGCAGCTAAATATATTAGACGGAGGCGGGGGAGCTAGAGAGAGCCGGGACATCGTGCCGTGTGACACATGGTATGCGTGAGAAAGGGAGGAGAATTACATACAGACGGCGGTGTGACCCAAAGGAGCGGATGTGTTTATTTGTTTATGTAGACATCGTTTCATGTTTGATGAGGAGTGAAGAGTGACAGGAGTCTCTAGTTTTTCTTGTTTGGGGTCCTGAGCGAGATAACCCCGCCAGATTGGATCGAGATCCAGTTTAGTTAGTGTTTTCCCAAAAAGGAATAAGCCATAACTGTTCAAAACCCTTTGTCCCTTTCAGAATTTGTTTGCTTCTCTTGTCTTCAATGGACCCTCTTCAGTTCGACGCTTATACTGCTTACTCCTCTGATTCTTCTGCTCCTCGTACTCCTTCTCCTCGCGATATGCATTTCAATCATTCCCCTCACTATAAGCCTACTCTTGACATTGAGCCTCGTATCTATGGTGAACATGGTACACTAGAATCTCATGACGAAGCTGTCCTACCTATCGATCATCATCAGTACTGGAACCCTTCTGCTCAGTCTCCTAATCATTTTAACTTCAACCCTTCTCGTGGTTCTCTCTTGCAAGAACTATATGATCATCATGACATTGCAGAGCAGCAGCAGCAGCAGCAGCAGCATACCCAGTCTTACTTGGACCATTCCGCGGATCATCAATCTGAAAATTGGTCTCCTCAGTTACACCAGGATCATCATAGACCTCACCATGATTACACTCTCAGTCGACGTGCCACTTTCCCCTACGTTAGACACGATCGTGACGATGGTATTCCTATGCACCAGTATCCTTCTTTCCTTCCGCAACATCACCAGCACGACAATAATCATTCCTTGCGCCAAGATCATATATATGGCTCTCCTGTTCCCCTTTCAGCAGAGCCTACTTCCTTCCGCGGCGAATCTTTTGTTCCTTCCATGTCTGCTTCTCCCCACCAGTCTTATCAAGAGTTTGATGACGGTCCTTCCGTCAAGCTCGAGGACAATCCACCCATCATGGTCCCTTCTCAAACCGCCTTCTACCGTGCTCCCTCTTCCTCTCCATTACATAACGGTATGACCATGTCCTACCTCTCCCCACATACAGGTCTTCCTGTCCAACACACCGACGATGCTGCTTCCAAAGAAACTCAGTACCTTCGACGCCGATGTTTTAATTGTCATACCACCGAGCCACCCTCATGGCGTCGATCCACTCTCAATCCTGGGAAAATTGTCTGCAATAAGTGTGGTCTTTATGAGCGCACCCACCTTCGTCCCCGTCCCCTTCGCTTCGATGAGCTGCGTGCAGGTAACAAGGCACGTAAAGCCTCAAAGGGCGCCATTAGCCCCAAAGCAGGCAAACTCGGGCTTGTCAAGAAAGAGCCCCGAGAGTACGGTCTCGTTCGCCGAAGCTCCGTGTCTTCCTCGTCCTCTGTACATTCGGGCAGTGGTGCGAGCGACTGGGACGATAATGGTGTGTTGGTCAAGACCGCGTTTTCGCCAGCCTCTTACTAAAATATTCAAAAATCAGTGTCCGTATATTCGGCCGGTTCCGCTCCCCCCACGTCCTTCAACTCTCCCAACGCAGGCACGTTTCCGCTTTCCCGGGATTCACAATCCCCCCCTCGAGATCCGAACGCGATTCGCCTCCCACCGACACCCCTTTCGGATCTCACTTCACCATTGCAGCAACAACAGCAGTTGTCACATCCCATTTTGCCCCCGACGCCGCGAAAAGCACACACTGCCCCGTATTACACGACGACGCCTCCGAATTCGGCAGCGCTCTTGAACGGGTCGCCGCAGCAAGGGTACTACCGTTCGGCAGTGCTCAGTGACGCCTCAGAAGTTGTGGGCTGGAGGACATCACCCCCGGCTGGCGCGCAGTTGTCACCCAAAGACGCCAATGCAATTATGGGCACGTCGCCCTGTATGCAGCGTCCAGTCCTACTCGCTGCGTGAACGGTTTCGTCTTGTTGCATTTTCAGGGAAAGATCAAAACTAAAATTTATATCCACCCTTCGCATTTCTATCTACCTCTTCAACCTGGCGTTGCTCGCTCGCGATACCTGCATTTTCTCGCCTGCTACTATTTATCTGTGCGGCTTGTAACACTGCTATACCAACGATTATGTATCAATGCTGGTTCCCCCTTCCCCATCCCGTCTCATTCTTGTATCGCTCTCCAAGCTCTCTCAAAAATTGCCACTACTTTGCATTTCGTTCATACCTGCTTTTGACTCTACTTTATTATCTTCCTTGTTTTTATCCCCTCTTCTTGTTCACTCACTAGGACCAACTTTATCGTTCATCACATCTATTTATGAGACTGCTGGGAGGGGTTATCTATTCGTCACACACATTTGCCGTTGTAATTCTTAGTTACATACCCCCGTTTCATTCTCACCTAGATGCGCGATCCTACGCCTACTACTGCGTACGTACAGACTGACGATTTTCTTCCAATGACAAAAAGGTTTTGGAGATGTACGATTGGTCATCGAGTTTGCTTGAAGTGTAACGTTTTGAGTTCGAGTTTCAGCGAAGCTTACACAGGAGACTGAGGCTGTTCGTAGCTGTTCACGTTCATACATGCTCAAAGTGAAGTCTAGAGATTCAGGGGATTCGAAGTCGTCGGCGTTTCGTTCTACATAGCTTCTAAAGAAAACGTTCTTGCACCGTACTCCCCGGTCAAAGGGGTTGGAAAGAAACAAGGGGGTAATTTTTGAGAGGCATACATGGCAAAAAATGTTTTCGTAAATTTTCGTGGGTACTATGGAGAAAAAATAATAATAACGAAGTATGACAGTGGAAGATACGTGCTTCAGAATTTTAATGTAGAACATTCATATGTCACTATTGGACAGGCTTGACCTCGGGATGCATATGGCTCTAGAATTTCTGTTCTATCAAAGCAGACAAAACCATGACGTACGGGAGCTTCTGGCGAAATGCAATATCCGTAATATGTCGTAAAACCCGCGTATGTGTGCAAATGAGCTGGTATAGTGCGTGTGAGCAGCACTATTGGCATGATGGTGACTGACCTATCCCGTAAAGCTGTACGTATACCGTTTTTCATTCAATGACCTCCATCACCGGCGATACGTGGTCGCGTTCGGGCTATTGAATGGTATGTATGTAATAGTCCGTAGTACTCCGTAGTACGTCTGTGAGTGGCGTCCCGTACTATGGACAAATGGGGACGCGTGCAAGACGTCAAGATGTTGAGTAGGTTCAGGTTGTAATCGATCGACTTGCCTCTAGATCTTCCATATGGAGAGGCGGCGCAGATCAATGACTCAACTACTTCTACACACGGCTTTGAGAAAGTTTGAAGCCCAGACCTTCATATTCGAGTTCAACCTTCCGTAAAGTATTACTTGTAGACACATGCAGATAGCCCTCGCCCCAAGGGTGTGAATTTTCGCGATTCGAGCGGACCTGACTAAGGTACCTGAGCGCCAGAGAATCCCTGCCCTAACTGTTCTACTCGCCTCGTTACCTCGCGCCCATCGCACCACGTAGAAATTTCGGAAAAGCTTATCGGACTATTTTGGGTACGAATGCCCTCCTGTCGTCGTATATCAGCGCCGTGGAGCCCATTATTCGTTCAGGATTCAGGCGGCGGCCATATAGGAATTTAAAAAGACTACATGGTTGTCCATTTCAAAAACATGCCCCATTGCCAAAAATGGGTAAGCACTAATTTGTGCACGTGCTTCTAGTGTTGCCTTGAGGCGAGCGCCCACCGGACGAAGACCGGATTTTTGCCAATAGAACACCGGCGTCCGCGTTCAAAGAGCATGCGAGCCAAAAATTTCGCAAGACGAATTCGAAAAACGGACAGGTAAGGAAATTATCCTATGGTGTGCTACTAAGCGCGCACGCAGACAACCATTATTGCATGTGTTATCCAAACTCAAATAGCTACGACAGCAGATGTACATGAGGCAGCTCTTTTTTGCCCTATCTGAGTCTCTCAAGCCGTCCGCTATCGCCCTCATATCGACGCATTTAGAGTGGTCGTAACGTTGAAGAGGCGAGCCAATCAGAATGCATGATTATGATTAGAACACCATTTAAAGTTCGTCGGTTTCGGTCCCGGACCGCACTTTGTGACTTTGTGTGGCGTATAATTTGATTATACGGGCACGGGACCATTTTGTTGAAAGACCCATATATGTATGTCATCTTGTCAGGGATTGGTCACAAGCACGTCTGGATGAAACACGAAGAATTCGTACCAGTACGGGAGAATAAACGGGTGGCTTATACCGAGTGCAAGGCCACGGATCCATGGAACAGAGACATATTCACTTTACTGGTTTAGACTTACATCTTATCTTTGACGGCCGGGAACTCCGTGATCTCATTCATTGTCAACGTGTGATAGCGTCGATATGGATATGAATATTATAAGCCGCCTTCAAAACGGTGACGAAACAGTACCGATGTGCCCGGAAGAAGTGGAAGGCATAGAGGAGATGCAAGGATGCGATTCACGAGGGATACAACGTCGCGGTTCGAAGTCGAAGTCGAAGAACGGAAGAAATACAACCAGGTTCACCGACAACATGTACATAGTACAAGTACACGCCCACAGCGCTGTTAGCATCGTTCTTATTGGCGCCGATACTGTTCGGTGATCATACGTCCCATGTCCTCCGGAGAAAGAATAGGTGGACGCACACAGAAACCCCAAACCGAAATCGAACACGGGAGCAAAAGAGCACATAATTGGGTGACTGGGGCCAAGCTAACGGCCCTGAGGATCATCTTCTTGTCTATTAGAAGCCACCACTGCTGATGCCTCGTTGCATCCCTACAGTGCAAGCAGGTGATCTGGACCCGGAAGGACCCAAATACACTGCGATGACGTCTATTCACTCAAGTAGCGATGCTTCTCCGGTGGGGACTGTCAGACCGCCGTTTTCTCATGTCTTCGTACGTTCTCATCGCTAACATCCGGAATTGCTGAGATAAGTGGCCTTGCGGATATGTGAACGGGCTCATCGGGTGGGGTCAATTTCTATCCCGATTACTCGCAATCATTGTAGTTGGGCGGCTGCGGAATGAATGACGAACGGCAACAATGGTTTAATGTACTCTATTTCTGAGTCTGCGACAAGCTGACAGGCCTTTGACTCTCGAAGCGCCCTGGAACCGTGAAATTCGCGGCGCCGGACTATGCCCACTGGATTATGCAAACCTTAAGTTCATTCGTCATTGGCCCACGTTTGGGCATGCTCTCAATTCAAGTGGGCATCCATGAAGAGTAAGGCTCCGGCCCTGGCGTCTCCTTTCTTGCTTCCTAACAAAAAGAAGTTTAGCCCTTACGATAGAGGAACGCGGGTACGGACGGTAGCTTGTTGTTCCCCTGTTTCTCTCCTGGATGGACTCCGCCGGTGCGGAATTGCTATCAGACTGGAGAAATTGTTTAAGGCTTTGTTCGAGAGACAATTGGTCACGGTAACCTTCACATGCGCACGCCAAGAGCCTCCGTTCGTCGCTCCCTCCCAGAACTGACTGCTATAATTATGGAATTACATGGCCCACCCAATGGATCCGCCAGCAGTCACCATATTTCATTCACTATGTATAAACTACACACTCGGTGCCAGCAAAAAATCTATCTATAATAGACTGACGTTCTCGCGCTTTCGAGTTGCTATCTCAGTAGCCCATCGATCGGTCAAGGACGTCGCGAAAGTTAATGCAGATAGTCATCTTGGAACGAGTGCCTGTCCCATCTCCTTCTTGCACAGCATCATATCATAGAATCACCTTTCGATCGCGAATGACACCCGAATCTCCCGAGATCCCACGCCGAACCCGAGGTGCTCGTGAGTAAGAGGGGAATACTAAACTGCAGTGCCTGCGAAGTCTAGAGCCTAAACAGGCCATTGCACCATGGAGCACATGGTGGTCCAGTAGTGGGTCCATGGTCTGTCACTTCCGCCTTCAGAGGGAAGTGTAAATTCCCAAGCTGCCCACAACAGATCACGCCATCGATGCTTTCGCCACTGAAACCGTAAGAGAGACGCCTATCCCACTATGGGGTCCAATGGCTGTCCTTCAATCTGTCATTGTCTTCTATGCCAAGGGCATTCTTCACCGTAGTAACATATGCCGTCGCAGGAGTAGCTCCTCTATCCAGATCAGCCGTAGATACCGCCTGTTCGTAGTCATGGACCTTTTCTCGTATCCAGACTCTCGACACGAATGAAACGCCTTTTGTTGCAAGTCTTGTACCGATCCACTGCGCCAAAGTGAGGCCTGGCACGAGGCCGATGACATCTTTGACGTCCCAGAAATCACGGTGATGAGTGATGCGTCCTTGCTCATTAAATGACAGGCGCGTGATGACATGCAATTTGAAGTGAAATGGAGACGGGATGGATAAAGAGGTCCCTGGGATAGGCAGAGACGGAGAAGAGGGATGGTGTATTTGAGAGTGGGAGATAGGAGAGCCGGTGGTGGATATGAGCGAGTCTGAGGTATCGCCCGTTCGGTGTCCGTCGCAGTGGATCCCAGGAAGAAGCAACACGTTGAGGGTGTGCTCGATGATGGTCTTTCGATGTCCGTCTGAGGCATAACGATCACGATCAGGGCCGACACTTGAATTTTCAGGCAAGTTGTATCACTCACCGAAGCTTTCATTCTCGCAGATGTCACCGATTTCCGTCCAAACGCGTAAACCTCGGAAAAGCGGGCCAGCATCGTGAAGGCTTGGGGGTAATCTCAACCCGAACAGTGTGCAAAACATGGCGAGTGGTCTGGGTATGTCAACAGTACTTAATTGTCTTGTCATCCGATGAATATCTGCTATTACGGATCGGGAGGTTGCAGTAAGGAATGGATTTTCATAGCTTGAACCAGCATTCCGGTAAATAGATAATATTCAGACTTCGACAACATCAACTTACACTTGAGGAATGTACGTGATAAGTATACGGAAGGACATGAGTGATTGAAGCACTCACTGGCATTTGTTTCGTAAAACCGAGCAATCGCGTCGAACGGGGTGATGCCATCACCATAAACATACTCACATACGTCCAAGGCCGTCGCGCAGATCGAAATCATGGACATATTAGATATGGTCGACATACTTGGTTGTTCAATATGGTTGGGTTTGGGTATCATGACGGGCATGAGAAGCGTTGCTCCTGTGGTCACTGCCAGATGCCAGAGTCCAAGATGTCACACGCCATGCATTTGTCCGATCCGCTTACACTGTTACAGCCGTCAAGTGCTCCAACCCTCCCATCTATAGTATTTCTGGTAACACTAGAGGTTTTACTGGCAGCTTGTGTCGCATGTGCAGAATACTGGCCCACTCGATCGTGCTTTATTGTGTTCATAACGTTATCGGTCTCGCAAGTCCTCGCATTACCTGCCGGTGGTAAGTATGACCTTAGGACATCGCCACTCTGATCCTTATTTGCTTTCCCAGATCTCGTACTAGTGAAAAGCGAAGGGATTCAGCGGAATAATTTTCACTGGTAGGCCATTTAGTAATAGTACGCAAATTCGCCCAGCCCGTGTTACCCCTTATCGTTTGCCTTCGTGGTCTGCGTTAGTAACGTACGAGGCAGGGCAAGGCAAGTTCCAGTGATACTTAACGGGCATAGCTCTGGTAACCATGTCTCGAAAGCATCAACGGCTCATTTTTATTGCTTTGATGTGCATCATCTTCGTCACGTACTCATTTCAAGTCTCGACGGGTAAAACTTTTGGCAAGACGTCGTTTGCAGGTCGAGGAGATACCTTCACTCTTACTCTGCAGAGTCCAAGCGTGTACTGAGGATATGTCATCGAATCGTCATGAACCAGTATGTATCTACTTTTCACAATATTCAGGCGTCAATGATAAATTTATGTACCGCCACAGTCCGGAGATATCGATTATCTTAAAAATTGACGCAGTTGTTAATGACGAGCCGAATTCACGCGGCTTGGCAATTACTCTCTAACGGCTTTGTCAACCTATTTTCTTTGACGCCACATCATGAGGAGAATTTGTGTTGGTCAGCGGTGGTCACGTGACTCACGTCTAAGCTCTTCGATCGAATTCACACTGTTGGCGGCCGGGTTGGATCTTCGGATACCCGTCATCGTTGCCCGACTTCCAATTTGATAATTCCAGATAATTCCCCGAGTCGGCAGCAATTAACAAGCTATGGTTTGAGGGTACAAAGATTGCAGCCTATGTACCCGCCTTGTGAAGACTTGGCGGCGTGCAGTCCTCAGCTTTTATCTCGGGAGAATTCAATCTGGGTGAGTTATTACTGCTGGGTGAATTTCCGAGTCTCTGGGCCAATCGTCAAGCGGCGACCCGTTCTGCATCCAGCTAATAACTGACTTGCCCAATCTGTTCACAAGACCTTAAGGATTATTGTCTCGTAAAATAGTAATCAGAAAGTTGAAGCAAACGAGCTGCCCGTAATAGTTTCTTGCTTCGATAAGAGTCGGGATTTCGAGGCATAGTGTGTGTTGCAATTTGCAACTTATAAACGTCGGAGCCTCGTAACGAGCGGGCTTGCTATACATCAGTAAGTACTTGTATGATCTAATATGGAAGGTGTTTTAGACAGGTCGAGAGCGAGAACTGTAGTTTTACGTATACAGGACGCGTGCCAGTTGCGTGCCCCGGTAGACACGGGAATTGCAGCACGTGTAGGAACACGTCGCACATGACATGCATGACATGTAACAGATGATGTCACAATTTTTTTGGCTTAGCAAAGTTCAGTCAACGATGGTGAAGGGTTCTCAACTAACCCAGCTCAAATCTGCCCTCTCAAAAGCCGGGGTAACAGGAAACAAGACACAAGGCAAAAAACGGAAACGATCCAGCGCGGTTGAAAAAGACAAGGACAAGACAGCGGCGAAGCTCCAGGAAATCCATCAACGGTTGAACCCTTTTGATGTAAAGGTCACAAAATTGAAGTATGATATTGGTGGGCGGAAGTTGAAGGGAGTTACGGGGAAGCCAGCTCAGAGTAAACAGGCTGGTATTGAACAGGTGGGTTATTGGAATGATGCGAAGGATGGATCTAATTCGTTTGTTCAGCGGAAGAAAACCCTTCTGAAGGAGTTTCAAGAGAGAGATCGTGCTGGAGGGATTGTGGATCGGCGGTTTGGTGAAAATGATCCTTCTATGAGTTTGGAAGAGCGGATGCTAGAGCGATTCACGAGAGAGCGACAGAGAGCATCAAAGGGCGTAGCGTTCAACTTGGAAGACGAGGATGAACTGACACATTATGGTCAAAGTTTATCCAAACTCGACGACTTTGATAATGTAGGACTGGGTCTGGATGACGATGAGCAAGAAAAAGGTATGTATTAAGTGGACAATAATCATCTTATTCCTCAGATCTATAACAATTCTGCAAGACCAGATTGATGCAGATATCGTGAAGAAAACGCACTTCGGAGGCTTCGATGATGACGAAGAAGACGAAAACGTTGAGGTTGGTCAGAATATGTTGCGGATTGTTTCCATCTAAAACTCTTTACTTGTAGCCTGCGAGGAAAAGAAGTAAAGCTGAAGTCATGTCAGAGGTTATTGCGAAAAGTAAGATGCACAAGGTTCGTTCTTTTCTTTTCTCACTTCTTTCCTTGTCTAAACTTCCATAGCTTCTCAGGCAGACGGAGAAAGAACAAGAGGAAAATCTCCGACATGAGCTGGACGTAGATTTCGATTCGCTTCGTCACCTCATCTATGCTCCTGACCCGTCATCCACTGGCGCCAACTCCATACCGCTTGGTCATGGTTTGCGTTCGGAGCCAGCTGCACCCCAACTTACGCCCGAGCCCCAAGATGTGGACTACGATCAGCACGTTCGTGAGCTTGTCTATGACAAGAGAGCCAAGCCAAAGGACAGAACGAAGACAGAGGAAGAGCTGGCCTTGGAGGAGAAAGAGGCTCTGGAGAAAGCTGAACGACGGCGTAGGAAAAGGATGTTAGGTTTGGATGAAAGTGAAAGCGAGGATGAGGTGATATCGCGGCGGAAACGGAAGCGTGGTGGAGATGATCTGGAGGATGATTTCGAAGACACTGAGTGGAATGGTCTTGGAGCTGGGCTAGATGAGAATGTGGGGGTGCATTCTGACGAGGAGGGGGGGAAGGACGGCGACGCCGGAGAGAATGACGATGAAGAGGAAACGTCAAGCGGAGCAGAGAGCGAGGGAGAGTCGAACGATGTTGAGTCTGTGGAAGACTCAGAAGGCGAAGAAGGCGAACACGAGGATCTTGTCCCCACCAAACCTTTCAAGGCAAAATCTCAAAGCCAGAGTGTTCCGGGCAAGGATTTACCATTCACATTTCCATGCCCTTCATCGCACGAAATTTTTTTGGAACTTGTTGAAGATGTTGAAGACAAGGATGTTCCAACCGTCGTACACCGTATTCGAACGCTGTATCACACTAGTCTAGCGCCGGAAAACAAGTTCAAACTACAGGTACGTGTTTCACATCTTCGACGCAATGTGAACTCAGTTCCGTTTTGTTCAGACACTAACGGCGGTCCTCATTGACCACATCTTGTACATCACATCCCCCCCTACGCCACGATATACGCTCCTGTCTTCTCTTTTGCTTCATCTCAACGCGCTAACGCAAGCATATCCAGTCAAGTCGGCAGAGTGTTTCGTTGAGAAACTTTCTCTGATGTATAAAAACCTGAAGCGTGGTCTTTCTCGGGGTGCTTCAGATGTCGAAGCCAGAACGTGGCCTGGGCTTCCAGAACTGTCGTTGTTACGCGTTATTGGCTCAATGTGGTCTACGAGCGACTTGAATCATGCAGTGATTTCACCAACCCGTGTCCTGATGGGTGCATACCTCGGCCTATGTCGCGTGAGGTCGCTGGCTGATATCGCAAGCGGTCTTTTTCTTTGCACTTTGTTCCTTCAGTTTGAAGCGCTTTCGAAAAGACTCGTTCCCGAGGCCGTCAATTTCCTGGTCAATGCTGTACTACATCTTGCGCCTCATCAGTATAAGGAGATTGCCTCACTTCCAGGATCATTTCCGTCGCCGGATTTCCGTTCAGAACGATGCAGACTGTTGACGGTTAGTAACAAGAAGCGAAACGTGCCGGTCGTTCGAAAAGCCGATCTCGGAACGTTGCTCTCTACGGGACAGTCAACTGAACAAGCGAAGACAGACCTGCTTGGGCTCTCGTTTGATCTTCTTGGTAGATATGCAGAGATGTACAAAGGTCTCGACGGATTCATTGAATTGTACCAGCCTATCACGGAAGTCCTCCAACATATAGATCAGAAACACATCATTGACGGACTTCAAGTCAGTATACTTTATTCATTCGCTTTTCACGCCTGACATACGTCACAGACACGGTTAAACACACTGATTGACATGCTTGAGCGACTTCTGAAATTCGCTCATCAAGGCCGGAAGCCCCTCCTTTTGCAGGCACACAAACCGATACCCATACCATCCTATATACCCAAATTCGAGGCGAATGCCTCTTCTTACTTGCGCCATCAAGATCCTGATCACGAGCGGAATGAGGCAGCCAAGCTGCGGAATCAATACAAGCAAGAAAGGAAGGGTGCAATTCGAGAACTTCGTAAAGATGCCCGATTCTTGGCTGGCGTGGAGCAGGAGAAGCAGAGAGAGAGAGATCGTGCTTATAATGAGCGGATGAAGCGGGTATTTGGATCAATAGAGGGTGAGAGAGCAGAAGAGAAGGCTATGGAGAGGGAAAAGAGCAGAGAAAAGAGAAGAGCAGGAAGAAAGTAGTAGTACACTTGTTTTCATGACTTATTACCTAAGCACAACGCCTCTCCCCATGCAATGAATACTGTTCCAGCTCCAACTCCACTTCCTCTCCCCGCCTTCCAGGGTGGCCCTGGTGACTCTACCAGGGTTCCCGAACATTTCTTGGGCCATCTACGTTCTGTGGTGTCGGATGTTCTGAGTGGTGGACCTTCGACGCGACTCTGCCTTGGAAAGAAGTCTGACTGGGTGGTATTTTTTGTTGCTTTGTCCGATAGTTTCATGTTTCTTCCTTTGCCCGAACCGAAGCACTCGTGGTCTAGTTGGGGACAGAAGATCGCATTAATTGAAAGAACATTGGAAGCTGTTGACCGGGCATTTGTTCTCATGGATGGCATATTTCTTGATCCAGAAATTCTCCTGGACAAGATATTGACAAGATTGCTGGACCTCTGTAGTGTGTTCGAGGTGTGGGCAGGCGATGAGGTTGTCGATGCGAATGATTCATTTACTCCAAGTTTTATGAAAGACAGAACATACAAGGTGTTTTCAGGAATGGTTCGTCGTTTGGGTGACAGTGTGGCGACAGAGGCGGCCGTGGACAAGCGAATGTGGAGTTATCTACAAACATTTATCTCAAAATGTCTGCGACTTGTTCAAGGTGAGCATGTGCTGCTCTTGCCACTTAACTTAGCTCATATAATATGCAGATCTCGTGTCTCGTCCACCACTGACTCCGTTGACGATGGTGCTGTCCAACACCCCGCGTATCCGAGACGTAGTTCAAGTGCGTGATATACACCCATGGCTTACACGAAGTTCCTAAGGCCAATGTAAAGGACCCTGAACCATTCAACATTGTGATCGGAACGTCCTCACAGCTCAACACTTTTGCTGTCCTTGCCCTCGAGTTTATGAGTCAAGCCGTTTGCTCTTCAACTCTTTCACAAGGGTTCCTTTCGGCCTTGATGCGACAAGTCTCTGAGACAGCACGGCTTGTCTTCGATCACTGCTTGTCGCCCGCTTGTTTTGCAACATCCGATGAACGGGTAGTTCTCCTGACGAGAATTGTTGCTGCAGTCTCTCCACTGCACCATATGTATTCAGTCTTCTCTGGTCCTTTGAGAGGTCTGCCCTACCGCCTTTTACGGTTCCTGTTAGTTGCAAAGCCTAGTTCCGACAATACTGTTGTCGATATCTCTGCGTACGCAGGAGGTTCGACCATCCCGGCAATGAAGGCCGACACCTGTGCAGCCCTAGAGATGCTCCGGACAGAGAATTGGGGAGATGCAGGAAATAATAAGCGAGTATGTCATGTGCTTCAAACTCTTTGACGTTTGCATCCTTATTTCTGTCTCAAGGACCTTGTGATATCTTTCCTCCGTAACAACGTACCATTCGTCGACGCCGGACTCCTGCGAGCGATACAGGACGTTGTATTGACCGCCGACATTGGCTCACACAGTCCTGGTTTTGTAGCACAGCTAGAAGAGCGGCAGCGTCATCTTTCGGCACTCAATGATGCAACTGACAAAGCTGCGACCGAATTGGAGCCCCTAGGAGCATTATGGAGGCAACAGATTCGCTTCGCTGTCGGGGAAATGATGGCCCCTGACCAGATCATATGGACGGATGATGATGAGGATTCAACCGACCATTATTTTGCTCAATGTGCCTTACTTAAAATCAAGCACCGGTTCGAGATGTGAGTAGGTCATTCTCGACAGAATCAGCTGCTCAGGTCCATTGCAGGCCTCTATTCGATGCCTCTAGTAATGTTAGGACATCACTAGCAGAACAATTGGGCAAATTGGCTTGTTTGCTTACTCATGGTAGTTTGTCTCAGTGTTTGAGTGACGCTGAAAATGAGCATATTGCAACAATATCTCCCTGCCTTCCGCTTGTCTCTCGTCTGTTGGAGGGTCCGGAGGACCAGGTAACTAACGATGTACGTCGACGAGTCTTTGCAGGGTTTACTCGCGTCATCAAGCACCATCCTCGAAATCAAAGTTTCGGGGAATTGGAGGCTCTTACCAGTATCATATCTCACGGTCTCGTAGACAGAGATAGGAGTACCAGACTTGCGGCAGGGTAAGCATAACACGCTTCCATATGTCGTCTCTAATTGGTGGACAGGAAAGCATTAGGAGCGCTGGTCGAACTTTTGGGTAAATTGGGGCAAGATCTTGAATCCATTTTTATCCCTCTTTACGGGCACCTCGATATCGATAAATCACCGTTGAAAGAGACTCTTCTTATCTCCGTCGGTTCAATGGGAAGGTAGGCTTCTTTTTTTTTTTATCGTTTACTTTGGTTGTAAGGTCCGCAGAACGGTAAACGTGGAAGTCCTGGGGCAGGTATTGTGCCTTCTTATCGCTCAGCTAGGGAAGCAAAACCCTGTGTTGAAAGGATGCGCTTATATGCAGGTCAGATTGCCTTGTGTGACATGGGTCATTGCTCACTATATGCTTGCAGCTCCTTAACGTGATTAAGTTTCACAACAAGTCTCCGTACATCCTTCTCAGCCCTTACCTGGATAAAATTGCTCCCTTGCTTGTCTCTCGCATGTGCACTCAGCCTGAGTTACTGCAAGAGACTTGCCGACTCATATCGGTTGCTCCAGCCGAATTCGTTACCATCAACTTACGTCGCACACTTCCTCACCTGTTTGGCAATTGTGAATTGAAAGTCTTGGAGATGATCGCTAGAGACCTTTCGAAAATGCCATCTACATTATTTCTTGATTACTCCCCCAACATTCTTGCTCACATCTTTCGGCTCGAAACCAGCCAAACGAATAAAGCACTCGCCTTCGTGGCAAAGGTGTTATCTGATGCTGCAGACCGTGGATCTATTAACATTGCGAATGTGGTGAAAAGCAGCGGCTTACCATTGCTCGCTGAATTAGTTGTTGGCATGGGGGATGAAGGAACGAAAGCGGATACGGTAAGGACTTTGTCCTCTACATATGTAGCCTGGCTTCTAATTGATATACAGGCTGTGGCGGCGTTGAAGAAAGTCCACCGATGTGTGGCTCCGATTCACAAAGGTCGCACTCCCTCGGAATTAGACCTCGGGGCTTACCTCAAGGAACACATGCTGGGCTTAATAACTCATATTAGTGAGATGGTGCAGGAAATTCCTCGCAAGTATTCGATCCAGGCGAAGTGTGGCATCTTGCGTAGCTTGGGTGCCCTTGTCAGGCATATTGGCCCTGCGATTAGCAATATTGCTCCTCAAGTATATCTAAGCATCTGTTTCTGTTGCATCTTAATTCTAAATTCATTTTCAGTTCATGGCTACCTTTCAAACAACGGTGAACATTCCTGAACTGTCGGAAGCGGCCCTCGAGAGCTGGCATGTATTCTTAGCCATACTAGGACCCAGTGAAATAGGACCGCACATAGGACCGACGAGCGCAGCCTTTGTTTCCTCGTGGCCCACCTTGTCTCCCCCGGCACGCGCGTTAGTTCTGCAGTCTCTGGAATACATCGTGATGGAGATCAGTAGTCAACTAGGAAGCCATCTAGATGATGTAGTTGACTTATCGACTGTGCATGAATTGCATCATATACATCAACGATTGCAAGAGTTGCGAAGTACTTGGACGCCGAAAGACCACCTGCAACGAATTTTGGATCGCTCGTCAAGTGTCAATCTGTCTGTGGCCACCCTATCACTAGGCGAACTGAAAACTTTCATGCTCACTGAGCAGGATTTCATTGGCAAGCTTGCCTCCGGTGATATGTTTGACCCCATGGTTGGTCAAGTGGTGGAGACCTTGCTTGCTGCTGCCTGCCGTGATGGAGATGGAACTGAAGCTTTACGCCTGCTCGCATTTGAGTGTATGGGTGTGCTTGGGGCAGTAGACCCGGATCGATGTGAAATAAAGTTCAGCGACCCGAGGATGATCGTGCTCAGTAATTTCACGGACGAGGAAGAAGCTGTGTTGTTTGCGTTGCATCTCATCCGTGACCTTCTCGTCGGTGCATTCCGATCGACCAGTGACCTCAAGTACCAATCTTATTTGGCATATTCCATCCAAGAGCTGTTGCGGTTCTGTCAATTCACGCCTGCTCTTATTGCAGGGGGAAACGGTGGCTCCCTTCCCGTCAGAGTACGGAACAGGTGGAATAGCTTGCCCAAACATGTGCTGGAAACGGTCACACCCTTGTTGGAAGGTCGATTCACCCTTAATCCAATCAACACGCCTGATCTTCAGCATCCTATTTATCGGAATCAATCCACATACCGTGAATGGATTCAACTGTGGACTGTATACCTAATCACGAAGGTATCCGGACAAACGGCACAAAAGATATTCAGCGTGTTTCGTTTTGCAGTCCGAAATAAGGATGTTGCGGTCGCTCACCATGTTCTCCCTCATCTCGTCCTTAACATCCTTGTGTCTGGTAAAGAGGAAGATACACAGGGCGTCCGCCTCGAAATTCTGGCTGTTCTGGAGGACCAAGTGGATGGTGACTCTGGCTCCACAGCTGATAAGAAGCTGCTCAGTGCTCAGGTGTGTCTGTCAAGAAGAATTGCCAAGTATGCAAAAACACATGGTTATCTTTCCTAGGCTGTATTTATGTTGCTGGATCACCTCAACAAGTGGGTTCGAATAGTGCGCCAAGATGTCAGCCGCAAGAAATCGGATAACAAAAGATCACGGGCGAACCAAATCGATAGTCCAGTAGAGGAACAACTACTAAAAGTTGACTCGATTTTGTCAAGTATCGATCAGAACCTCATGGCTAGGGCTGCTCTTCAATGCAAGGCGTACGCACGAGCCTTGATGAACTTTGAGAGGCAGATCGTAACACTGCGGGAACGATCTCCTCAAAATCAGGATCTGCCCGGCTACTATGAGCGGCTCCATGAAATATACTCACACTTAGATGAGCCGGATGGAATGGAAGGCGTTTCGCCCTTGATACTTTCGCCCTCCTTAGAGCATCAGATACGCCAACACGAAAGTACCGGGCGTTGGACTTCTGCACAAAGCTGTTGGGAAGTACGACTTCAACAGTCTCCTGACAATGTTGACTTCCATCTGGGGCTTTTGCGCTGCCTGCGCAACCTGGGACACTATGGTAAGCCCGAAATGAAGTTGTTTATTTCGGTGTTTATGCAAGCGGTCACAGATACTCTTCGCACTCATGTAAGAGGTGTGCTAATCCGCAATCCAGAGTGGGAGTCTGCTTTAGCTGGTTTCCATGTTGAAAGTGCGTGGATGGTGGGTGCATGGGATGACGTACAGAGTATGGTTGAACAGACTAATGTTCAATCTTCGTCAAACGTCATCGCTCGTCTTCTGCTTGCCATGCGAGCAGGGGATCAGACGAAGATAAGCCAATCCCTTTCCCTTGCTCGTACAGTTCTCGGCGCTCCCATTACGGCTGCCGGAGGGAAAGGTTATCGAAGGTCGTACGATGCAGTGTTGGATTTACACATTACACATGAGTTGGAGATGATTCATAATGCGATCACTGCTCTCCCTTTTGACTCTCAGGGCGGTACTCAGCAATGTCGGCAAGTCTTGGCGCAACTATCTCGCACACTCTCAGCACGCTTGGACTCTACCCTTCCAACCTTTCGCACGCGCGAACCTGTCCTCAGCATGCGCAGAAGTGCGTTCGCGATGTCGTAAGTTTCTGCATGCCTTCTTCCTAGTTCAGGCTAAGGATTTCAGTTTGGTACCCCGTCGCATTCTTGTTGGAGAACTTGGCCGATCTTGGCTCGCCAGTGCCAAGATTGCTCGAAAGGCAGGACAGTGGCAGACGGCGTACAGTGCAATGCTTCAAGCACAGCAGAATAAGGCGCGCTTTACCTTCATGGAGAGTGCAAAGCTGGTAAAAGTGATGGGTGAACCACTGCGAGCTATTCAAGAATTGGAAAATTCCATGCGATCTCTTGGACTGCTCGACGACAACATACTCGATCTGACAGGCGATGACGAAGAAACGCATAAGATGAAGGCTAAGGTTTGGCTGCGATTTCTCCGCTTCTATGCTATATCTGACCTGGGAGTTAGGCACAAGTTCTCCGTGCTCGTTGGATGAACGATTCAGACAGATTTGAGGTAAACCCCATATTCAAAACTTTCCAAAATGCAACGGAACTACAGCCCAAGTATTCCCTTGCTTTTCTGATCTTATTCATTTATTTACACCGTTGTGTAGCTGGGAAAGTGGGCATTTTCATTATGGTCAGTTTCAAGACGAGTGCTTCAAGAATTTATCCCGTGCCGACCAAATTTCTCGGTTTGTGCCTTCCCTTTGGTCTTGAGCATTTGACTAAGTACTGTTCCAGAGGAATGAGGATGAACTTGTACACAGTGCGATGTTTTGCGAAAGCCATTCGATTTGGATCGAAGTACATATATCAAACTGTGCCTCGCCTGCTCACTATCTGGTTGGATCTGGGAGAAGATGAGAAAACTGCAGGCACCGATGTGTTTAAGAAATTGAATGACGTTGTTGCCAAGGCTATCAAGGAGGCTCCGGTCTACAAGGTGACGTTTTTTATATTTTTACTACGACCATCAGTTCTTATTTACATTCTATCAGTGGTTCACGGCTTTCCCACAAATTGTGTCTCGTGTGGGCCACTCAAATCCAGAAGTTTATAAACATCTGGAAAGATTAATCATGAAGGTCTTGGAGGAATACCCAAAACAAGCCCTTTGGCTCTTCACGTCTGTTGTAAAATCCACAAAACCAACACGAGAGGAGCGTGGAAGGCTGATATTGGAAAAACTTCGTGTAGGTCAACTCCTTGCTTATAAGCAAGTCGTCTAATGTATATCTGCCAGAATGAACCCCATAACGCTCGAACCCAGCTCCCTATTCTTATATCCCAATGTCTTGCTATGACCAATGAGCTGCTCAAGCTCTGTGATCATCATATCGATGATGACGCAAAGAGGACATTAAGCATGTCAAAGGACTTTCGAAGGCTCGCAGCACTTGGCCGGTCACCTTTGATTATACCCCTGCAAGAATCTCTTACTGCCAGCCTTCCACCGACATCATCATTGGAATCTACCCATCAACCTTTTCCCTCAAGTGCTCCTACGTTCGAAGGTTTGTCAATATCTGCGATTCTCTTGAAAGCCACATTTCACCCAAAATGCAGAGTTTGCGGACGAAATCGAGATCATGCGTTCACTCGCGAAACCTCGAAAGATTACGATACGTGGTAGCAACGGACAAATCTACATGTTTCTTGGCAAGCCGAAGGATGATCTACGGAAGGACGCTCGGCTTATGGACCTGAATGCTATCATTAATAAACTCTTGAAAGCGAATTCTGAGTCACGTCGACGGCAGCTACGTAAGTCTTCTTTGCTTGATCTAAACCACTAACAGGATTCCGAACATGACTAGATATCCGAACATATGGAGTCGTGACGCTGAACGAAGAATGCGGCTTTATTCAGTGGGTACCGAATACGATTCCTATCCGGCCCGTTCTCGTCAAAAGATACGAGGCTCGACGAATCCGAAGCTGGGTATGTCGTATCTTTCTCCAAGCGCCTATGTCTTTCTGACCTGCTCTCAAGAACAATGAGATGAATGAAATTTTCAGAAAGATCAAGGATGCTAAAGAAAAGAACGCCGCCGACTTGTTTCTCGAAAAGATCTTGCCTATGTTCGGTGCCTTGATATTCTGTCGAAGCTATCCCTGATTCATGTTACAGATTCCCTCCGGTGTTCCACGACTGGTTTATTGAGACTTTCCCCGAACCTACAGCCTGGCTTGCGAGTCGGCTATCATATGGTCGGACTGCTGCCGTGATGTCCATGGTAGGATTCATCCTTGGGTTTGTATTCTGTGCATATTCCTCGTTTTCTGCTGAAGGTTCTTAGGCTTGGCGACCGGCATTGCGAAAACATCTTACTTGATAGTAATACCGGCGATGTTGTTCACGTCGATTTTAATTGTTTGTTCGAGAAGGCTTGTGCAGTCGACTTCGCTGTTTTTTCCTAGTCTGACATTGAACAGGGCAAAGGACTAGAAACTCCGGAGCGGGTTCCGTTCAGACTCACGCAGAACATGACCGATGGCTTAGGCGTAACGGGCGTTGAAGGTATGATCCCTATTCAAGTGTATCCTCAGGTTGCACCACTGTTGTATAGGTGTATTCCGAATTGCGTGCGAGATTACGATGCAACTGCTACGTGATAACAAGGATTCGTTGATGAGTGTCCTGGACGCTTTCATCCATGATCCTCTTGTAGAGTGGGAAGATGAGAAACGCAAGCTGGTAAGACTTCGTTCTCATACATTCACGTTCTTCGTACTGAAGGATGCCATAAGGACCGAGGCCGGCGTAATCAGGTCAAGTCGACCGTGGATCTTCATGTACTTGCGAAGGATGCGCTGAACCCGATTGAGAAGAAGTTGAAGGGGATTTATGCTGCGAGTAAGGAGAGGCAGGAGAAGGAGATATCAACAAGTAATTTGGTCCAGATGCTGATCCAAGAAGCAACTGATCCTGTGAACCTGGTATGTGGACGATACACGACTTGCCTACGAATCTTATTTTCTTTCAGGCAAAGATGTATCCTGGATGGGCCGCTTGGCACTAACTCATACCATTGAATATCCACAATTCATACCGACGATTATATATCTACACAGCGCATACTACAACAAATACAGTCACATTAACTTATACTATGAACTTGCAGCTGCCAACTGCTTTTGTAACTTATCCAACTCTTTCTCCTTCTCGATCAGCATGGTTCGCCATCGCTCCTGTTCTGAAATAACTGACTGTCTTGCTTCCTCAAGCCTATCTGCTTCTTCCTTCTCCATCAACGCAGTAAACTCGGGTGTACCACCTTGAGAAGCCTCTAGCGATCCTGGATGGGCTAGATGGAAAGGCACAGGTTTTCGCTTGCTCTTCGGCAACGGCGTCGGCGGGTGAGCCATGAGAATGTTCAAGAAGTTTTGGTAAGGGTCGTTGAAGACTATTTCGTCGTACTGCCAAGAATGCACTGGGCCACATTTGATGGCGACGTCCAGCGGTGGAATCTCAGGTTCGCCGTGGGCTGTCCAAGGGTGGAGCTTGAGGTGGTGGTACATTGTCATTGCTTTCTCGCCGGACTCTGATATGAAAGTGATTCGGATTTGGATTTCGAATTCTCCCCATCTAAGATCATTTCTTGAGTTTTAAACAGACAACCATACAGTATGTTGCATTACCCTGTCTCAGACACTTCAAATGGCTGTTTATCGATGTCTTAGTAGGCTATGTCAATTGTGGCAAGAGGTATGTGAAGAAAAGGTGGCGCACTGCGCGATGGATTGGGGTAGGTGTCATGCAACTTGAAAGTAACCCGTTTTATGAAGTGACTGATATCGTCAGCTCCGCCAACCTCATCAGAATCCGGCGCAGATGCAGAGCTGCGGACAGCGACGGTCCATCTGTGCGTGTGGTCAGGGGATGAAAGAGTATCCCGATCTTTCTGTGTCAGAACTGTAGCAGTGTTTCCATAGATTATTGGCCGATATATGCTCAGACCCTAGGACACGGAAATGAGAGTAGAATAGATAGACGATGTAGAAATAGACGAGCATACTCTGACACGAACCCGTTCTCCGGTGGACATGGTTGGACGGCTGTGACCGTCTCGGACACAAACTCCGCAACTTCCCGTTGACCACCCGTTCTCAACACATTTCTTGACTTCCACCATGCTTCTGTCACCTCTATACGACAGTACGCGTCTATACGGTGCATTCATGGCGTATCTCTAACTTCTTGTGAACAGAACCTAATCGCATCCTTGAGAAGCAGAAGATTATCCAGGTACGCCGAACCATCTTGGTGTAACGTCCGACCCTTATTCATTCATTTGTGCTTCAGAATGACCATAGACCGATCATGCGCCGTTTGCCCAGATCTCAGCTCTATCTTGGTCAGAACATATCGCCTTGTTGAACTCCCATCCTGACTGGCAGCTTTGCAGGGCTTTACGGTGCTGGATATTGTGTCAGCATGTTTGCGACAGCTTATGGGCTTTGGGCATTAGTCAAGGTGAATAGATCTGCCGTTGTGCTTCCCAATGTCATGGTTAAAATGAACTCAGGGAAAGCCGGCGACTGAAGCAAAATAGATTTTACGAGTTTCTAAACAGCTGGAAATTTTAGTAGTTGTGGTTTATGGAGATCATTTTCTTCAGCTCAACGAACGTAGTCCCGCGTGCCAAGGTGGCAAGTCCTTCAACTTGATATGATATGACATCAAGAGCCAGTAATCTAAAAAATAAAATAAAGTTCTCTACAACGTTGTTTGGTGCAGTGTGCTTACCACTGGTTTTGTAGAATTAAAACTCGAGCTTTGAGAAATTATCCGATTTCTTATTCCTCTAGCCAAAAATGCTTGTTTTGATGAGAGGGGAACAGATCCCCAAGATGGTTTTACAAAATACTCAAGATGGAGATATCAATATTGCCCCTCACCAATTCTGCTGCCATTATATAAACATGCCTAAAATGAGCATCTAAGGCTGCAGCAACATGCTCTGGGAACCCTTCTGTAAGATGCATAGCATTTGGAACTGAACTCTTGACCTGTATTCCTGTCCATTTGACTGTCAAAAATTTTGAAGGCCATGAGACTGGAATGTTATTTTTGTACAACAAAAACCAAGCTCAAGGATATGACTCATATGAGAAATCATGTAGGAAGACACATCCTGTGTACATTCAGAGATGTTGAAGATTCACTGTCACTGAAAGATGGTATGCAATATCTCCTCAAGCTGCTCATATCATTATACAAAAACGATGTATGCCAAAGCTGCCCAGTATTCTAACACTTCTCCATGCACCAATGTCCCAATAATCTGCCCAATCTGCCCAGAAGGACTTTCAGGACAACCTAGAACAATCTGGAAATACAATGCTCTTGCTCATTTTGCAGCTGAACATGTCCTTGGCAACAGGAGGTGGTGAGTTTCCTGACATTCCCTCTCACTTCATTGTTGAGACTTTCATAACATCAAAGGAGGAAAATGACATGGGGATAAGTCAGGAGGCAACACGGGACCATAGAGATACATATCAGATTCCTGGAACAGATGGGATTGAAGAGATGAAGAAAAGAGGGAGAGCCGAGTCTGCTATAAGTACAATAAGCACAGAAAGAATGCCCAATCTAGTGTTGCCACAGCTTAAGCTGACTTAAGCCGAGGTTTTTTGTGATCTTGGGAAATAAATTACGTAAAATTACCAAAATATTTGAGGAGCTAGATCCCATCAAAAGCCGAGGGGTCCTCTGCCAACTCTAAGTGATCGGAGAAGCCTTTCCCGAGATATTTAAGTGGCTTTGAAACAGCTCAAGCCAAGCCATTTCAGAGCCATTTCAAAGCCATTTAAATATCTCAGGAATGGCTTCTCCGATCACTTAGAGTTGGCAGAGGACCCC
Source organism: Tricholoma matsutake (assembly GCA_026075535.2). Classification (NCBI taxonomy): domain Eukaryota; kingdom Fungi; phylum Basidiomycota; class Agaricomycetes; order Agaricales; family Tricholomataceae; genus Tricholoma; species Tricholoma matsutake. Next base: position 3,767,456 of record AP026543.1, on the reverse strand, counting down.
TTGGCTTTTGATGGGATCTAGCTCCTCAAATATTTTGGCAATTTTACATAATTTATTTCCCAAGATAGCAAAAAACCTCGGCTTAAGTCAGCTTAAGCCATGGCAACACTAGGGCCCCAATCATAGGTACACATAGGTAGGAGAGTGTATTACATCAAGGAGTGAGTGATGTGTGTGTCCCAGATACATTCTTGCTCACTCCCATCAGCCCTCCCCTTTTTGTACCTATCACCAAGATGCACAATCCTGGACCTGCCACAGTATTCCAGTCTTGTTCCATGCTCTCACCACTCTTGGCATCATCTGCCTCTATCATTCAAGGACATCCTCATTTGTATCATCATCTAGTAGGACTCCCATCCACCCTCTGCTCTGTCTGCCCTGTGCTCCTTCCCTACACTTTAGGAGTGCCCAGAAGGATGAGGGGAGAGATTGAAGCATGAGAATGGAGTGGGATAGGTGGTGTATAGTGTTTAAGGGTCCAGTCCAGTTTGGTTTTTTGACCCAAAAATGGAAAGACTGCAACTTAAACTGGTCCAGGACCAATCCAGATACTGCTAGAACTGAACTGGACCACCTAGGACTGGTCCTTTCTGGTTAAAAGACCAAAAAAGACTGGTTAAGACTGGTTCAGACCAATGTTTTGTTGTGAAATTTGTCATACTAATATAACCCATATGTATCTTAACAAATATTATATGGACCTTATAACCATTGTATGGACGGATAGAAATTGTAAGTCCCCATCGTTTGGGCCAACTTTTAAGACATGTCATTAAGATTTGACTTGGCTATGATCAATATAAAAATACATCTACTGAATGACTCATGCTGAACACCAAGAAATGTAATGTGACAAGCATAAATTATGTGATGCATAGCATGCATTGACAAATGGTGGGAGTATTATTATACATGTTAGTCCTATGTTCATTAATAGAATCAAGCAAATGATCAACATACCAGTAAGATGAAATGAAGATCAATCTGATATGACAAAATACTCATACAAAAATAGATTTGGTTATATCTTGCTCAATTCTTACCCATTTTTTATGAACCAGTGGTCAAATTCAGTGGATTTCATGTGGGAACATGGTCCAATATATGTTCCCACAATAAAACCAGTCCTAACCAGTTTAGACTGGTTTTTTTTTTTTTTTTTTTTCGGTTTTACAACATTTTTCAAAATGGAAAGACTGCTAACTGGACTTCAAAAGACCAGTCCATAAATAGACCACTGGTCCAGTCTTTTCCAGTCCAATTCAGTCCAATTTTGGTCTTTTTTTTGGTCCTATGGACTGGACCCTTCAACACTAGTGGTGTACTTCAGACAGACACATGCAATCCACACTGTCTAGCTCTCTAGCTGACTTTAGATGTCATTTGGAATGCCACTGGAAAGCCACCTAAATTGAATTGCCACTGGCCCACTGTCCTGTGCTGCAACAACTCCACTCCCAACTGCAGGAGATCTGCATTCTTATATTGCCATCCACACTCACTGTTCCCCCAGAGCACCATAAGCAAAAGCACAACTAGCGTACTGTGATGTGCTGTAGACAAGGAGAGTTTGAGATGGAGATGAGGTTTGGAATACTTGAACAAGTGCTGCAATACTTCCTCAACCCTTATTCTGGTGACTGGGCACTTGAAGCACTTCATTTGATTGATGATTAATTCCCCAGTATTGCAAAAAAGTTGTCCTCACATTTACTTTCCAAAGATTAGAGCACGCAAATGCAACAAAGACAGTCAGTGGATTGGAATGTTTGGTGGCCATACCATACAAGTTATTCACTTCATGATCTCCTGCCTGTCGTATTGCAGCCACAGCCAACCTATCCAAATATGAACACTGTGGAGGAGTAGGTGGAGGGTGAGAAGGCTTCAGCACCCCTGCTTGTTCTGGACAGAGTACCTCATAGGGCAGTGTCAATGTCACACTGACTTTGGAGTGGTCTGACCAAGAACCATGCTCAACAATCACATCATGATCTTAGATCCATGTTGCATGATTCACTGAAGCCATAATATATAGTGATGCCATGGCTCAGCTCAGCTCGCCCGCGGCATGGCTCAGGCACTTGAGCTGATCAAAATGGCGCTGAGTCGCCCTGAGCAGCTCTGAGCTGGCTAAGCTGATTGAGATTGCCCAAAGTTGTGGGCTTGCAATCTGAGTTGTATTTATGCTTCAGTTATGTATTTTAATGGTCAAATAGGTTGTGTAGACTATTATTACAAAAGAAACAAGTCATACTATTGAGTTTTGCACAGATCGGTATCTTTGATGAGATCATTTGGCTATGTTTATCTCCTTGTACCTATTACAAAATATGCTCGAGAGATGGCTCTGGGGAGTAGGGTATAACAACATGTATTCAAAATGGCAGTAGGGACTCCTACAGAGTGTTTTATAGTGTTTTAAGAACATTTAAAGCCCTCCAGTTGCTCTGAATTTGAGGCAACTTAGGGCATGGCTTGAGCGGCTCTGGGCAGCTCTGAGCTGCGAGCCGATTTATCGGTGCAGCTGGCCCAAAATAGCAACTCGGCTCAACGGCTCGTGGCTCCGAGCTGCACCATTGGCAACACTAATAATATAGTCTATGACAGAAGCACCATTTTCCTGAAAGGAAGCTAATTCTCCCAGTGAGTCTCATTCATAGTGTTTTAAGGTCCGGTTCAGTCCGGTTTTTTGACCCCAAGATGGGCAACTGGCAACTGCAACCAGTTGCAACTGGTGCCCAACTTAGGGCAACTGCAACTGAACTGACTAGGACCGGTCCTAGTTGGTTCAGTTGCCCTCGAAAAACTGGTTGCCACCGGTTTTTCCAGCAATTTTTGATACATATTTTAATTTTACTATATATTAAATACAACTAATTACAACACACCCTGCGAGCAGGTGCTCGCAGCAGTGGGGGGTCATTCAGAGAGCGAAAATAAGAAAATAAGACAAAAGAAAAAGAAAACCTAAAAAAACGATGCCACTCTTGTGTTGGCGGCATGGGTAGGGTCATCCCCCACATTCATTGTCGTTGTGGTTGCCCTGCATTCGTTGTCGTTGTGGTTGCCCTGCATTCGTTGTCATTGTCGCTGCTGTTCGTTGTCGTGTTGTTGCACCCCCCCTGATGCCACGTCGGCATCCCCACCATTGTTCCCTGTCGTCGTCGTCCCTGTTGTCCATCATCCCTGCATTCGTCATCCTCCCCATTTGCTGTCCCTGTTATACGTTGTCCCCAGTCATTCGTGTTCGCGTTGTCATTTGATGTCCCCCTGTTCCATCTTCGTGCTGTCATTTGTTACCCCCACCCATCTGTGTTGTCAGTCAGCACCACCATCACTGTAAGGGGACTAGGGGGGTGCCCTGTGTGTTTTTCCTATTTTTTATGTTCGTCCCATATTTTTCCCCACCTCATTTCCTTCTATTCTTCATTTTCTATGATTTTTCCAGATTTTATTACTAATTTTCCCTTGCTATCATGTTTGTATATGTTGACACTTTTATATTTAGAGGCGGAGTACCCCTTCCGACACATACCCCTTGGTATGATGTCATTCGGCGGCCTTGATCTGCCTATCTCCGCCTTTTTCTATTTTTAGGTTATATTTGATTTTTGTCATCTTCACATATACTGGGCATCAGCAAGGGGATCCTTAGAGTTTTCTCTTCGGATTTCCCTTTGCTAGGTGCGCCCCCAATCCCTGTATTATGTAGCATAATTTTAACTTCAGATTTCCCTTTGCTAGAGGCTTAGGTTGCCCTTATAGTAGAAAACTCTCCCCTAAGGCCCGAAAATCGCGAACGCGCTGCCCAAGATAGGCAGGTATGGACTGGACGACGCTTCCCAAAGCTCCACAGAGTCCCTACACACTGTTCCAGATACTCTCGCCTTTATTACGCCGCCATTTTCGCCAAACGCGCTCCCTAGCGACATGGACACATCAGAACGCTTCGACGCGCTTGAAAGCGACATTTCCGGAATGCGCGCGCAAATCGACTTGCTTAAATTTACGATTGAAAACTTTGTTAGGACCCTCCAGGCTAACCCTACGACCAATAGTTCCCCCTTTACGACTCCAAGCGCACCCAACAACGACGTTTTGCCAAACGCGCCCACTAAGGAATGTGCCCAGATCAAACCGTCCCCCCCCGCCGAATTTAATGGTGCACATGCACAGGGACATGCATTCCTTAATTCCTGTGAGTTATACATTAGTCTCCAGTCGCATCAATTCGTTGATGAGGCTGCAAAAATTTATTGGGCCTTCACATACATGAAATCTGAATGCGCCTATCTCTATGTGGACCATATCCTACGTCAAACTAAAGAACTCGGTTCTCTACCTTTCTCCACTTGGGGTGACTTTCGAGCTGAGTTCATATGCCACTTCTGCCCCCTCAATGAATGCCACCAAGCAGTGACATGACTTGAGTCATCCGCTTACCACCAGGGACGTCGATCTGTGGACGACTATATCGATGAGTTCAAGGATTTGGTGGACATGGCAGGATATGGGAGTGGGTTACCAGTGGTGGTGAAGTTCTGATGGGGGCTCAACCGAGAAATTCAGGACCAGATTGCACAGATGTTGGAAGGGCGCCCAGCGGATGATGATATCCTTGCTTGGTATGAAGCTGCTTCACTCTGTGACGAGAACCGACTCACAAATGCGGCATTTAATGCTGCATTCTGTGCTCCAACTACCACTCATACACCCTACACCTTCAATCGAAGCCTTCCCCGCCCTAACCCCATTCCTGTTCATCAAACTCCCACACCAGCCGTCAATGTCCCGGTACCAATGGATGTTGATGCAGCCTGCAGCCATGCACGTAAGTTGGATCTCTGCTACCATTGTGGGGAACCTGGACACAGGGCTGGAGCGTGTCCCCATCATCAGGATATCCACATGCTCACCCCCGAGGGACAAGATGAACTCCTGCAAGATTTGTTGGCGCTTGTAGATGTTGAGGAAGCGAAGGATCAAGTTGCAGAGGAGGTTAAGCTGGAAGTTGTAGAGGAGCAGGATTTTCCTATTTGCAGCGAGTGAATCGTACGCCCTCACTGCCTGTCCATAACTGCTTTGAAGTCTTGTCAGTTGAATCCCCGGAGAATGAATCCATTTCTGTGACTGCTCCCCTCTCTGACCCTTCGAAGTTGGCTAAAGATGTACCTGCTCTCCCCATCTCTCCTTCTACTCCACGTCCCAAAATTAAATCATGGGAGCGTAAACTACCACGCAAGTATATTGTGGCATCCACTCCCTCTGCACATTCCTTAAACCTAGCCATCGAACTGCAGACAACCGACACTGGACAGATACTCGGTGTCTCTGCGCTCCTGGACTCTGGTGCGACTGGTCTCTTCATCGATTCCCATCTGGTACAACAACATTGTCTAAATACTCGCTCACTCTCACGTCCGATACCTGTATATAACGTGGATGGATCCCCAAATGAAGCTGGTGCCATCTGAGAGGTTGCAGACCTGGTTCTCCATTACAAAGATCATAGTGAGTGTGCCCTTTTTGCTGTCACTCAATTAGGAAAGCAAAAGGCGATTTTGGGATATCCATGGCTCTGAGACCATAACCCGGAGGTCGACTGGTGCACCAGGGAGGTTACCATGAGCCGATGTCCATCCCGCTGTCGGACGTGTTTCACAGAAGCCAGGCAAGAACGTCGTGGACAGAAGGCGGCAATACGATGAACTCAGAAGTGTCGTGCTGGACCCCTGCCTATACCTGAAGTGGAATTGGAAGGGGTTCCTGATCTAATGCCGGACTCGGATGATGATGATGAGGACCCAGAGGAAGTGGAGGAGGGTGATCGGATCTTCTACACTGCAATTCGCTCATCGCATGAGGTGTGTGCCACATCGAACATATCCCAATGCCTCGCCGAGGCCTTCCACAAAAACAACGCTGCTAAATCCTCTACTAACTCCTTACTCCCTCATCTCCATGAGTTTGAAGATGTGTTCTCCAAGGAGTCATTTGACTCTCTTCCTGTGCATAAGCCATGGGATCACGCGATCGAACTCACCCCCGGCGCAACCCCTTCATCCTGCAAGGTCTATCCTCTCTCTCCGGAAGAACAATGGCAGCTTGACCAGTTCATCGACGAGCACCTGGCCTCTGGACGTATTCGACCATTGAAGTCACCCATGGCCTCTCCCTTTTTCTTTGTCAAGAAGAAGGATGGCTCACTTCGACCGGTTCAAGACTACAGAAGACTCAACAACATCACGGTCAAAAATTGCTACCCACTACCCCTCATCTCCGAACTCGTAAACCAGCTCCATGGAGCCCAATACTTCACCAAGCTCGATGTCTGTTGGGGCTATAATAATGTGAGGATAAAGGAGGGAGATGAGTGGAAGGCAGCCTTTCGTACCAACCGTGGTCTTTTTGAACCGCTTGTCATGTTCTTTGGCCTTACTAATAGCCCTGCCACCTTTCAGACCATGATGAACAACATCTTCCATGACCTCATCCTCGAAGGTGTTGTCTGCATCTATCTCGACGACATCCTCATCTTCACTCGCACGGTTGAAGAGCACCATCGCATCACGTGCCTCGTCCTAGAGCGACTTCGACGGTACAAACTCTACCTTCGTCAGGACAAATGCGAGTTCAAAAGGACCAAGATCGAGTACCTCAGCCTGATTATCTCAGAGGGTCAAGTGGAGATGGATCCTATCAAGGTAAATGGGGTCACAGCTTGGCCGACGCCCATGAACAAGAAGGAGGTGCAGTCTTTCCTGGGCTTCATCAATTTTTATCGGCGTTTTATCAAGGATTTCTCACATCATGCATGACCACTGTTCAACTTGACAGGAAAGGAGGCATGGAGGTGGGATAATGCACAACAGGAGGTGTTCGAAAAGCTTAAGGAGATGGTCACTTCCGCTCCGATCCTTACCTTTGCTGACGATTCACGTCCTTTTCGTGTAGAAGCCGACAGTTCTGACTTTGCGACGGGCACTGTGTTGTCTCAGCAGTCTCCGGAGGACCAGAAGTGGCATCCTGTTGCGTTCTACTCCAAAAGCCTTAGTGCTGTAGAGAGAAACTACGAGATCCATGACAAGGAGATGTTGGCGATAATGCATGCGCTTGAGGAGTGGTGACACTTCCTCGAGGGTGCCCAACACAAGGTGGAAATTTGGACGGATCACAAGAACCTCGAGTACTTCATGACGGCCAAGAAATTGAACCGTCGTCAAGCTCGTTGGTCCCTGTATCTATCTAGATTCGACTTCTCCTTGCACCACCGTCCGGGTTGCAGCATGGGGAAGACCGATGCCCTATCCCGACGTGCAGACCATGGGGATGGCAGCGGTGACAACCAAAACATTGTGCTGTTGCAGCCAGACCTGTTCACCATTCGGGCACTGGAAGGCATCATACCCCAGGGCGAGGAGCGGGACATTCTACGTGACATTCGTCGCGCAAACTGTAGCGGTTTACATGAGGATGTTGTCGCCTGAGCTGTTAAAGAACTGAGGAAGGGATCGACCCTTTCCTTACATGCAGCAGAGTGGGCTGAAAAGGAGGACTTGTTGTATTTCAGGGATCACATCTATGTTCCCAATGACCCAGACCTTCGCCGGTGCATCATATCCCAACACCATGACTCACAGATTGCTGGCCACCCCGGACGCTGGAAGACCTTGGAGCTCACCTCACAGAACTATTGGTGGCCACAAATGTCACAGCTCATTGGTCAGTATTGTCGCACTTGTGACCTTTGCTTATGCACCAAGGTCCCGCGTCGCAAGCCTATTGGTGAGCTACACCCTCTTCCTGTTCCAGAGAGTCATTGGGATGTCATCAGCGTCGACTTTGTGGTGGAATTGCCAGAGTCAAATGGGTTTGATGCGGTGATGTGCACAGTTGACTCAGTGGGAAAACACGCTCACTTCATTCCCACTCACACCACTGTCAGTGCCCTAGGTGCCGCTCGACTCTACCTCCACCACGTGTGGAAATTACATGGACTTCCTGGTGCCTTCCTCTCGGATCATGGCCCTCAGTTCATGGCAGAGTTCACTCGTGAGCTGTACTGACTCCTGGGGATCAAACTCCTCGCTTCAACTGCTTATCACCCACAAACTGATGGCCAGATGGAGCGAGTCAACCAGGAACTGGAGCAGTACATCCGCCTCTTTGTCAATGAACGCCAGGACGATTGGGATGATCTCCTTCCTTTGGCCAAGTTCGGGTACAACAACCATGTCCATGCTTCCACTCAACAGACCCCTTTCCTCTTAAACACTGGACGACATCCACGCATGGGATTTGAACCTCGCCAAACTCCCTCACACATCGAGACAGTGAATGAGTTCACAGAACGCATGAGGGATAGCTTGGAGGAGGAAAGGGCAGCCTTAGCAAAGGCGAAGGACGACATGGCGCGATTTTACAACCAGCGCCACTCCCCAACCCCTCAGTACAAGGTTGGTGATCGAGTTTATCTTGACTCCAGTGACATCTCCACTACACGTCCATCCAAGAAACTCGCTCATCACTTCTTGGGACCTTTCCCCATTGTCAAGTGTGTTGGAACACATGCCTATCGTCTACGCCTCCCAGCCTCCATGTCCAGACTCCATCCCATCTTCCATGTCGTCAAATTGCTTCCAGCTCCCCCAGATCCATTCCTGGGATGCCATTCACACCCACCACCACCACCTACAGTGATCGAGGGAGAACCCCAATATGAAGTTGAGTCAATCTTGGACAGCCGTTTGCGTCAAGGAAAACTCCAGTATTTGGTACATTGGAAGGGTTATGGGTATGAGGAGAACTCATGGGTCGAAGAGTCTGATGTAAATGCCCCTCGGTTAATCAAGGAATTCCACCGACGGCACACTGCTGCACCGCGTCGCATTCAAGTCATGGACTTTGGTCGTATACAATTTCGAATGCATTGGGGCGATGCATCTTAGAGAGGGGGTGATGTAAGGGGACTAGGGGGGTGCCCTGTGTGTTTTTCCTATTTTTTATGTTTGTCCCATATTTTTCCCCACCTCATTTCCTTCTATTCTTCATTTTCTATGATTTTTCCGGATTTTATTACTAATTTTCCCTTGCTATCATGTTTGTATATGTTGACACTTTTATATTTAGAGGCGGAGTACCCCTTCCGACACATACCCCTTGGTATGATGTCATTCGGCGGCCTTGATCCACCTATCTCCACCTTTTTCTATTTTTAGGTTATATTTGATTTTTGTCGTCTTCACATATACTGGGCATCAGCAAGGGGATCCTTAGAGTTTTCTCTTCAGATTTCCCTTTGCTAGGTGCGCCCCCAATCCCTGTATTATGTAGCATAATTTTAACTTTGGATTTCCCTTTGCTAGAGGCTTAGGTTGCCCTTATAATCACCCCCTATGAGCAGTGGCTCGCAGGTAGGGTGGCGGTGCTATGTGACATGGCATTTGTGTGGCGTTGTTGTCAAGAAATGGGGCCCGTTGCAGCCCTGCAAGCAGATGCTCACAGCGGTGGCATAGGGCCAGGGAATGGTGATGGAGGGGGTGTGCTTGGGGGCCATGCAATGTCGTTATCAACAGGAAAAACATAAAAAGAAAAAGAAAGTTAGTTCATAGTAAGAAATGAATCATAAAAAACATACCATATGGCCCAAATGACATTCGTCGTCGTTTGGGCCTGCAGGGGTGGTGATGATGACACATCCATGTTGTTGTTGTTGTCGCTGTTGGCATCGGCTGGCGTTGGTGGTGGCATTGCATCATGGGAGCATGGGGTGGTGGGCCTGATGTCGTCATCAAAAGGTTAGAATCTGAAAAGGAAGAGTATTAGTTAGCTAAAAAGAATGATTTAAGAATGAAAAAAACATACCTGAGGGCCCAGATGATGACTAGCATGTTGTCTGGGCCCACTTTCTAGTAATCCAGCGCAGTATTTTGAGGTAGGAGGTGTAGATGGTAGGGATGATGCGGCATTGTGGGTCATTCATGGTCATGGGAGTTGTTTAGAAAGTGGTGCCACTTTCTTTTTGGGGAGCACAAGCACAACCAAATGGTCTGTGTGCAGCCACGGGGTATATAAGGACTCGTGAAACAAGCTCTTTTTGCCCTGGGTTCACATTGCCCTTTTGTATACCGTAAATATAAGTACAAGTAGACTACATTAGTTATATTTTTTCAAATACAGTACATAAATTTACTTAAGTAGTATGGGATATGTAGAACTGTAAGAAGACCGGTTGCAACTGATTGCAACCAGTTTTCGAACAGTTTTCAAGTATTCTGAAATAGAGGCAACCAGCAACCCAACTGCCCCCTGAAACCAAGCAACCGCAACCGACAGTTCGGTTGCATTCAGTTGGGTTCGGTTAGGTTGCGGTTTTTTTTTTCCGGTCCATTGAACCAGACCTTTAAACACTACTCATTCAGCAGTTGTTGCATTCAGTATTGACAGATGATTTGCAGAGCACCACTGAAGCAGTCAATATCCTCAGGAAGAACAGCCCATGTCTGTCAATATATGTACAGAGTGGGGTGACTGAGAGGATTTAGAGGCAGTACATGCATTGAAATCCCCTAACAACAGCACCATATTTTCTGGTGAAGCACAGCAGTAAACAATCACTTCCTGTAGTTGTTGTTCCAGATCAGTTTCTGTCCAAACATTCCAATAGGTACCTGATGGAGCTAGGTAGGCACCAATAAAAAAGCAGAAGTTCAGATTAAGAATTAAAAGATCCAGAGCAGAAATATCATCAACCACCAAATAAGGAATGTCATCACAAATGAGCCAAGGGGTACCCAGATGTTGATCTGTGATGTGGGGGTCCTACCAGCCAGCCTAAAAATATTTTCTATATATGGCTCAGAAGTGCATTTGTAGGCATTGGGATTCAAAGAATGTGAAGCTAGTGGACGTAAAATGAGAAATCCAACTGATTCTTCTTCATTCATTTGTGTTTAAAGTATTTTGGACTGAAAATATGCCTCAGTCACATAAGGTGTGATCAATTTTATTTAAGTTTGATCAGGGTTTTCAATATGATAACATGATAACAGAAACAAAAGTACAATGAATCATATACAATGAGATGCCCAGATTGCAACGAAGATATATGTGTTGGAACAGGTGGTCCAAAAATCTTGCCAGCCACCAGGGGCAAAGACTAGGCTGCAATGGGCAGGAAAGGAAGGCCCAGTCAAAAAAGCAGGGCAGAACACAGACATTGTTCAACATTGGTATCATGAAGGCCACAGCTAAACCAAAAAAAATAACCAAAGCTACCTCATCCCAATCTCTAATCCACATCATCACCACACCAGCTGGAGAACAACAAGGATTAGTCCATGAAGTCAACACTGGTGAAAGGAAAGGCTGTTTGACAGCATGGGGATTACTCCAAAGGCTATGCAATGCTGCAGGGGGTCTGGAGTTATTGCCTGGAGTGCCTGAAGCCAGAGATAATGATGAGTTGGCATCATTTAGTCGTGAAGGAGCTGTGTTTGAGTTGGCTACTGTTAGTGATTAGTGTTTAAAGGTCTGGTCCTACGAACCAGAAAAAGACCGAAACTGGACTGAACTGAACTGAAGTCCCGTTCGTCAGGTGGCTATTTAGAAGACCAGTCTTTTGCAGTCCAGTTGCCAGTCTTTTGCTTTGAAAAATATCATTGAACTGATGAAAACTGATCTGAACCAGCTTCAACTGGTTTATAGGTCATGTGCACTATACCCCCTGATTCCCACACATAATGGCTGCAATTTCACTCCCTGGACCATCAAAAACAGTTGAGAACTGAGAGAGATATGCCAAACTACATTTTGATGTGAGTATTTTGATGTCATTTGAGCAGCTGTGACTGTACTGTTTATACCTTGTGCTACAAAAATGTTGGGCACAATTGGACATTATCCAAGGCAAAGGAATAACATACATAAACATCTATACCATATGTATTTGATTCATTTAACAGCCCTAACAAGTTGTAACTACAAACTACAACATGGAATACAATGTACTTTTGTTTCAGTCATATCTCTGTCAGATCTTGATGAAATCTCTTAAAAGTTAGACCAGTCACCGGGGAATTACAATATCCAACTGCTTGTGTAATGGTGAGATGGTCCAGTTAATAGTTGTTGAGAAATATATGGGTTATATTGGTACAATAAATTTTACAACAAAAAGTCAGTTCAAACTGGTTTTTTTTGGTCTATGGACTGATATGGACCGGTCCTATGCAGTCCAGTTGCAGTTCAGCAATATCTGGGTCAGTCTTGGACCGGTTGCGGTTGCGGTTGTGGTTGCCCCATTTAGACATAACAAACTGGACTGAACCGGACCTGTAAACACTATTAGTGATGATGAAGTCTGGGAGGCAGTAAACCCTCAACTCAACTGATTGCTAGGTTTCAGATGACTGAAGGATGAAATCTGCACATTAATCCAGCAAGGGCTAAATGGGGTGAAAGGACTATGTGGATTCTTGGAATATCTTGTGGAAGAGAAAGCGATAGTGGGAGGTCTATTGGAAGGAAAGGTTACTGTTCTCCTCAACATGATGAATCAGTAAGACAGCACTCAACTAATAATAAGTTGACTGATCTATGACCCAGATTAATCCCAAGCATCACAAGCAGTCAGACAAAGCCCATTGATATTGACTTGGAAGTCAATGACAGGCATTCGGCCAAACTTGGACATGAGCATGTCACTATCAAACTATCCAGTTCTGCTTCCACCTCCTTTCCAAATCTGACTCCACACTGTCACAGCATTCATCTAGTTATGCAACCTGACATCAGCCCATATGAGGGCTATCCATCTATGTTACACACAAAGCTTAAACTTCCTTGGAATATTTGTATCATGAATGATCAACTAACCCTCTTGTCTATCCATTGCCATGGCTCAACTATGAAGTCTCAGGCTTGTCGAGAATGCAAGAAGCTCCTAACACACAATGTTGTTGAAGGAATCATGGACCAAATAAGAGATGGCATACATGAGAACTCTATGCTCACCTACCAACCTATTGGAGGGTTTATTGAAATTGTACAGTGTAAGAACAATCAGCTGACTGTATTGCAAATAACAAAGCATACCATATCATGACAGCTCACCACACATGCTAGAACTCTCAATGATTATAAGAAGTGTGTGATGGCATTAAACAAAGGGAAAACACAGAGAGTTGATGCTCCAATCCATGCAGGGTTGAGGTGGGGTGCAGGAATACATGGGTTGCTGCAATTGCTTGATCATGTGAACCAGTGTCTTTATAAACCTAAGGGCTTTACTAAAGAAGAAATGCTTTGTGGCATCTTGTTCCTGCAGCTTGGCATCTCCCGTGTGGCAATGCTAGCACATCAAACCCTTGGTTCCCCATCAGTTTCAACCCTGAGACAAAATAACCCCATTTTGCCTCTCACTGCATCGCCAGAAAGTCCAACATTGCAAGAAATACAGCAAAATGTTAAGTCAGCCTTTGAAAATACAGATGTAATGGGGGCATATGGATATGTTCTGATAATAGATGAAATTGCTACTGAAGTGCATTTATGCTGGGATCCCACAACAAACAACATATTCAGTTTATGTCAGGAACACACAGCTCACCTCAATCTGAAATTCCGCTCAATCAACAATGTCAACATGCTATTCTGAGGTATTTTGGATGGAGAATGTCATTATGCCAAAGAGGTGCATGTGTCACAATAATCATATTTGTATGTCTACTAAACCAAACTTGTAGGTGTCTGTCTTTTCCATTGGATTGTTATCTGATGATCACCACACTGCTGGATCTCAACCATTTTTAGCTTTGGGAACTTGCAAGAGAGAGGATGCTGAGACACATGGATGACTCATTTCTCTCGCTATTGATGCATGTGTTGCTGAGACAAAGTCAATTGGTGTCTCAATGTATTGCATTGCCTCTGATGGCAAGAGTTGCCATGGTGCTTCACTGACAGCTCTTGACCCAAAGCCAATTATTGGATGAGTGCAGTCTGCTCTACGCTATTCTGGGTGGAATGCAGCTCATGAACCTCCTTGTCAGGAACAACAACATCATGGCTGATAAAGACCCCAAGCACATTATGAAACTATGTCAAAATCCATTACTGAGAAAGTCTGATGTGCTGATTCTCAATACTTGTAGAGATATCGAGCTCAGCTGGTTACCTCAGGCTACTCCAGCCCTATACCCTTTCTATTACTCATTCATCATTCCATTATTCTGCCCCATAGTTACCAGTATATAATCTGCGCTGTACTGTAGTCATGCTCTTCAAGTACTTGTAACCCACGGGCTCTGTTACCCTTTTCACAACACAAGTGCTCAGCATCCCATGAAACCTGTGTATCCACCCCTGCCCAATGAAGGCTGAAATTCACCTTGCAGCACCATAACCATACTTTGGATCATTGGCAAGCTCGGAACCTGTGTGTGCAGAGACTGTACTTCTGCATCATCGGCACCCTCGTAACTCTTGGAACTCTGCAGAGATGTACTTCTGCTTTGGCCATTGTGATCCATGCCAACTCACATACTCATTCATTCGGTTCCCTACACTCATATCCTTATAATCCTTATCATCATTTATTCATCCTCACTGCACCACAATGTCTGAATCTGTTTGCATTCCCCGACTCAATCACTCAAACTACTCAGAATGGGCTGTCCGTATGGAAGCTATTTTGATCAAGCTTGGCTTCTGGATCTTGTTTCGGGTGATGAGAGGCTGGAGGATGGAGAGGCTGACCTGAAGAAGTTGAAAACATTTCAGAAGAGGCAGGCTGAGTGCAAATCTGAGCTCATCTTGCATGCAGACGATTCACAGCTTGCTCACATGTCTAGCTCTGATCCAAAGGTCATTTGGGATGGTCTTGCTGCCGTTCATTGGGCATGTGGTTTCGGCAGCCATCTTCACATCTGTTGGAAGTTTATCACCGCTATTATGAAGGAAGGACAGGGTATTGAAAGTTGGATTGGGGAGGTTCGCACTCTGTCAAACAAGCTCAAATTGATTGATGTCCCTGTCACTGATGAAGATGTCATCATTGTTCTCATGGCCGGCTTACCTGACTCTTATTCTTCCGTTGTCATCACGTTTGACAATGTCGACTCCAAACTTCTTACCCTCAACTTTGTCATCACTCGCTTACTGAATGAAGAAGGTCACCAAGACAAACCAGCTGTTGCCGAGTTCAAGAAGGAAGAAATCGATAACATGGCGATGTGTGCTGAGTGATCCACACGTGGTAGTGACTCTGTCTATTGCTTCTATTGCTTGAAGAAAGGTCACTACAGCACTGTTTGTCCTCAGAAGGATCTGGACATCAAGGAGAAGGAAGATTCTGGTCGTAAAAGGTTGGAAAGAGCAGTAGCTGCATCTGCAACTTTCTTGGGAGACTCAGATGAAGAAGACTACACATTTCATGGCAGAACATGACACTGGTGTGGCTCTGTGATGGAACTTTTATTGTTCATTCTCTCACTTGTTTATTTATTCTTCCTTTTTATTCTTCCTTTATTCTTACATTTTACTTGACCAACTCTACCGTCTTTTGCTCGAGGGGGTGTGTAGAGATATTGAGCTCAGCTGGTTACCTTGGGCTGCTCCAGCCCTATACCTTTTCTATTACTCATTCATCATTCCGTTATTCTGCCCCATAGTTACTAGTATATAATCTGTGCTG
The DNA here is from genome assembly GCA_026075535.2 of Tricholoma matsutake. Taxonomy (NCBI): domain Eukaryota; kingdom Fungi; phylum Basidiomycota; class Agaricomycetes; order Agaricales; family Tricholomataceae; genus Tricholoma; species Tricholoma matsutake. The sequence goes on along the minus strand of AP026543.1, from coordinate 3,751,756 downwards.
TACTGTAGTCATGCTCTTTGAGCACTTGTAACCCATGGGCTCTGTTACCCTTTTCACAACAATACTCATATCACTCCAGTCCTACTGCAGTTTCATCTCAAGGAATCCAGACTATCTTCAGTTCATATTGACAACCTCCTTGACCCAACAGACAAGCAAAATGTTCCTGTTTGTTATGCTCTTCTGAAAGAAATTTGGTCACTCTGATGTCCCATTGGCACTGACAAACCTAGTTTCTCAATGACATGTGATGCACTCTGAATCCTGGGGACACTTTTCCAGCATCTTGTTCTTCTATTTGTTCAAGTAACCCTCAGCTTACACAAGCAATTGAAACATCTGAGTGCTGCAGCTCATCTTGCTACATTTCTATTCACATTCCAAAATGCATGAAGCAAGACCCTTCCTTCTTTGACTTACAAAGATATCATGTTGATGGTGAAGAATGCTTACTTTTGTATTGCAAAGGCCAAGATGCATAATCCGAACAGTTCATTTTGGCTTATTTTCTTAGGTACAGACTGACTCAAGTCTATGTTTGGTGTCATTTGCTCAATGGTTGGAAAGGATACAAACACTGACATGTCCTCCCTGACAACACATCTATCACATGCTGTCAAATGCCTCAATGTGTTTTCATTGCATCCAGAGTGGGACCATGGACCTTGGCGGCTTAAGCTTTGCACAATTGAGGATAGTAATGGTGATGTACTGTCAAGTGTTGCCCAAAAACTTGGAAGGGTGATGTGTCACTGGAGTTTGTTGTTCTGATCACTGTGTGGAATGAAGGGTGCCAATTAATCAAGACCAAATTTGCATCTCTTGGGTGTTTTGTCCCACTTTGTCAAAATGGAGACAACTGCAGTTGACCTGCTTTATCCATTTGGACAATTTGAAGATGCTGAAGATGAAGAAGATGAAAATGAAGCAGTCAACACTGCTCCTGCCAAAGCTCCATCATTCTGCCATGTTGACCTGAACACAGTGACAGCTGCACTTGAGGAGGATGCAGCAGAACCACTTAGCCTTGAGGACCATATTGACATTGAAGAAAACTGGGACAGTCATGGGACAGTCATGGGAAGTACAACCCTTTTGTTGATCTGGGAATGGCAAGATGGTGTCAAAGGCTTGAGTTCTCTATGAACTGGAGCACACTACTTTCTCAAGGATCCCTGGATCAACTGATCACATGACACAAATAGCAGGCGGTGGCCAATTTTCCAAATCATCAGCTACTCCAAATGTTATTGAGTCAAGCTCAATATTTGGCTCATCTACCCTCTGTGTTGGTGATCCTGCTGCCACCATTGTCAATTGTGAAAGTCAATTATTCCTTGCAATTATACATATTAATGATATTATTGTTGACTTCAATGCTACTGTTGAAATTGACATTAAACTCCTGATAGAACTGGTGGTTGTTATACAGTTCCTCAGATTGTTGAAATGATCAGACCAAATGATACAGGGGCTGGATTTGTCATCAACAAGGTGGGATGGAGATGGAATCAAAAAATGGAATCAAAAGTGTTCAAAACATGTGGCATCTTTATTCAAGTTATCAATCCCATTGTTTTTACAGAATATATAGGGGAATCTGTCTATGTTTTTCAAAGTGGAGACTTGCATGCCTTAGCTGCTTCATTGTTCAGTTTGATGTCTCTTGAAGACAATGTTCAGTTATTCCCTGCAAAAGCGGACTGACCAGTTTCCTTACAGATCAGGTGGTATGTTTAATGCCATTGAAATGACTTCAATGCAGCTTACTTTTCCCACTAGATCATGCCACATTTCTTTGTACTGCTAAAGGAAAAGAGGAAGATATTTATGGACTTGGTACCAAATTGGGTAAATGCTCACACTGCCAGCCACCCACCCTCTGGGACCATGAACATGTCCAGAAAGTTTTGGAACATGTGGCTGCACATCTTCTTTTTGACAAATCTTGATACCTCGCTTGAGCTCTGTGGCCTCTCCCTTTGCCCTGCTCCATCTTGTGTCTTTTACCTTGAAAAGGGCAAGGGATCTGGAAGCTCTTCCCAGGTCAACCACCAAAAATCTTGTTGTCCAAATCTTCGATGTTTTGCTTACTTGTTAGCTGTCATGTGGAAGGACAATCTGAAAGTCCATTTCACAAAACACCACCCTTCTGCAAATCTTGCTCATCATTTCAGCAATATCTCTATCTCCATCAGCAATATCTCTATTTCCAATTTGGAACAAACTGGTCTATCAGTCAAATGGGACAATTGCCATAAAACACATTGAAGAAAGCCCATGAAGTCTCCACTCTAAGGCATGACTTGGGTACGGGTAACACTGTGTGTTTCTGCTTATGGGTATGCTCGGGTATGGGTATGGGTATCACAGTACTGGTCCAATGGTCACATGTTTTATCAAATGACTTTGTTGATCAACATCAACAACAACAACAATGGCTCGACGACAATGACAACTGCTACCAACACACCCCCCTCATTCTAAATGCGAGTGGGGGGTATTTTTTCTACTAGGCAACAACAACGACAACTACTACCAACATGCCCCCCTCGTTCTAAATGTGAGTGGGGGGTGTTTTTTCTACTAGACAATGATGACATGCCCCCCTTGTTCTAAATGCAAGTGGGGGGTGTTTTTTCTACTAGGCAACAATGACGACAACTACTACCAACATGCCCCCCTCGTTCTAAATGCAAGTGGGGGGTGTTTTTTCTACTAGACAACGATGACACACCCCCCTCATTCTAAATGCAAGTGGGGGGTGGTTTTTCTACTAGGCAACAACAACAACAATGGCCCCCTCTCATCAACAACGGCCCCCTCTAGTCGACAATGGCCCCCTCTAGTCGACAATGGCCTCCTCTAGTCAACAATGGCTGTGGCATCACCACTACCACCCCCTCTCACTTGCAAATGTGAGTTGGGGGTGGTTCTTCATCTGTTTCTCTCACAACAGCTGCCAAGTCCTGACTACCACCCCCTCTCGCTCACAAACACGAAGTGGGGGTGTTTCTTAGTTTGCTAACTCACGACGGCCGGTACATCACTGGTACCACCCCCCCTCGCTCGCAATTGTGAGTTGGGGGTGGTTCTTCATTGTATTTAGATATATTTAGAATTATAATAAATTATTAATGTCATACCCATGGGTTTCGACCAAAACCCCCCCATACCCACAGTAAAACTGCACCCATAACCATAATGGGTATGGTGTTCATGGGTACAGGTACATGAAATTATACCCGGGGGTTACCTGAGTCACACCCTACTCCACTCACCATTTCTGAGAACCATAGCTCTTGTTTTACCCTGTCTTTGAAGTGGTATGTTGAATGTTGTCTGTCACCTTTCCATATCTTTAAACTTTCCAATTTAGTGGTCCAGCATTACAATGTGGAAAAACAGAAGCTGCACAAACTCTGCTTTGCCATGAGGAGGCCATGTTTGAGGATATTCAAGCAGATTCAAGTGGTTCTGAGTCCAAGTCTTCCACATCTGAATCTGAGTCTGAATCTGAGACTGTACCAGTCAAAGATGATTGTCATCAACCCCAAGGTGTGCCATCACCTATAATTGATTCATCATTTATGTACTGTATTTTTCCAGAAATGTGTCAAGGTACTCAGGTGAGCAGCAGGTGCTTATTGCAACAAATCAAACTGAGTTCATCATCGAGGCAGAACCAACACAACATGGACATACCAGAAAGACAAGGGATATGGGAGAGATCACCGCATGTTACCCATTGCATCAGAGGAGAGAATTGCAACATTGATGACTGCTGTGGTCTGTGTGTTAGGAAACCACCCCATTACCTAATAAAATTTCATTTTTATTTTATTATGTCGAATTATGCTACATGATGCCAAATTATGCTACACTTTGATAGTGTGAGAATTTTATTTCACATGTGTCAATATGTACGTGCATGTGCGAATGCCTTGGTAACAACAATGTACAATATATGTAACATAGTATATAAACCCTAAATATATGCCTAGGGGACCCCAGTTGTGTTCTCTTAGGTATTCCACCTACATTTTTGGTGTGAAAGGCTTTTGTCAACAAACTCACCTATTAATAACCCCTCACATCAAAACCATCAATCCCCCCATCATGAGCGCAGATCCCACCCCCTTCTTGTAGAGAGAACCCGCACGGTCTTAGCTAGCAGATAGTGGGTGTCGCCCTAACAGAAGAACACAACTTCCCATATCAGTGTGCCTTCTCTTACTTGTGCATACGTCATTGTTTCACTGTGCCACATCCGATTACTCACCCTTTCAGCACGAGCCGGAAGTACTTGTATATACATAATCTACCTTTTCTTTCATAAGCCAACACCAGGCCTCACCTTACATTGCGACTGCCAGTGATCGAGAGGCAGTGCTCATCATTAGGACAGCTGCAACCAGACAACTGATCGGATCTGGTTTAGTTACGATTTACATCACTCTATTCGGACGACTATTTTAGTTACAAGCCAAATTCAGTGTTATCCCCAAGATCAGGCACTGTTGGAAGGGTTATTGATCCAAAGTGTCAAAATAGGCGCCCAACAAACAACAAATGATCAACGAACAATTGACAAACCATCACGTGACCTGTAAATGTTTGGAGAGGTCTCGAAGAAAAAATTTTGAATTTGTTGAAGAAGTGATTCATCACAGATTCTACAATTATGTCCAAACCTTCAACTTCTAATCCCGGTCCTAATCCTGTTCCCATACCAGCACTAGAGGCAAAAATTGATGTGCTCACAGTGCAAATGTCACAATTAGTGTCAGTATTGGCAGCATCACAGCCCAGACAAGTGGAAGTACAGCCAGAGACAATAGGAGAAAGAGATGATGAGATGGAGGAGATGGTGGAGTGGATATCGCAGGAGGATGAGATGGTGGAGAAATCTGGAAATGGAAAAGCATGCTTACCTAAGTATGCACCCCCACAAATCTTTGACGGTACCATGGAGAATACAAAATCCTTCATCAGCTCTATAGTATTGTACATCCATGGGAGGAAGCCAGAGTTTTGTACAGCTGAGTCTAGGATTATGTTTGCTCTCTCATACATTCAGGGGGGGAAAGCACAGTTCTGGAGAAATGAGGCTATTAATCAAATTGCCGTGGGAAACAAACCATTTGCAACCTTCAAGGAATTTCTGGAGAGATTAGAGGCACAGTTTGGAGACCCTAATCCAAAGGCGACAGCCAATGCTAAATCAAAAACCATGTGCCAAGGTTCCTTAAGTGCAGGACCTTAACGGCGGATGAATTTATTTTGCAGTTCAAAGCAGAAGCTTCGCAAACAGACATGGGAGAAGCTGCGTTGGTAGAGTTTTTGAAAGCAGGATTAAATCCCTCTTTGTTCAAATCTATCTACCAACTACCTTCTATGCCAGAGAAGTTGGACGAGTGGTATAATTGGGCAATGCACCTTGACTGGCAATATTGGCAGGAACAGGCGGAGTCAAAGTTGATGTACAGAAGTAGTAAATTTGGAAAGTCATCAGGAGGAAAGTCCAAGAAAGGAAAAGCTCCGAGGGCACAGCCACCGGCCATGGCAGTGACACCTATAGTTATGGAGTCAGCGGCACCAGCAGAGGCAATGGAGGTTGATCAAGCAGGGAGACGAGCCCCACTTAAATGTTTTAACTGTGGGCAGTTAGGACACATTTCTAGGAATTGTAGGCAGAGAAGAAAGATAAGGGAAGCTACAATCGAGGAAGTGAAGCTGGAGGAAGGCAAGCAGAAGAATTTTGTGGAACAGTCCCAGTGAAGGTTTCCCCATTGGTGACCCAGAATCATTACAATGTATTAGTATCCGAGGAAACCCAGAGTAAATCAGAAAAGGAAATCGAGGAGGAGTACAACTGTTATGAATCACGTGACCAAGAAAATTGCTGAGCACTATTTCTGAAAACCCCTAAATTCTTTATTCGCTCTGCGTGAATAGAACCCAAAATTACCTTGACTGTGGGATTGAAGACAGTGGACACGCATGCAGCTATTGATGTGGAAGTGTTGCTTGATAGTGGTGCTACAGGATTATTTATTAATCGATCCTTAATTACCGGAAACATTATTAACACATGCAAGCTGGCGCAACCTATAATGGTGTACAATATTGACAGAACAGTCAATCGTGGAGGAACTATCAAGGAGGAGGTGACTATGGTACTAAAGTATCAGGAGCATCAGGAGCAAGCCGTATTCAAAGTGTGTGATCTTGGGAAAACCAATCTAATAATAGGATGTCCATGGTTATGGAAGCATAATCCCGAAATTGATTGGAAAACTGGGAAAGTACAAATGACTCGTTGTCCTGAGGAATGTAATGTGTATGGGAGGAAGATGAAGAAGGAAAAAAGGAAAAAGAAAGAGAAAGAATGTCCAAGAAAGTATTCTGTTACGATGGAGGAAGTGGAGGATGAGGAAATGCCAAATGAGGAAGTTCTGATCATGATTGAGAAAGAAGAGCAGAAGCAAACCTTTAGAACAATTCATGGAGGACAGTCATGGGACAAGAATATCGTGAAGGTGGAGAAGCCAGTGGAGGAGTGGGTGCCAAAAGTGTATCATGAATATCTGTCAGTGTTCCAGAAGAAGGAGTCTGAGTGAATGCCAGTGCGGAAGCCATGGGATCATGCGATTGAGATGAAGCCAGGGTTTGTGCCAAAGAAGTCAAAGGTATATCTGTTATCTCCAATGGAACAAGAAGAAGTGGATGCATTCCTGAAGGAGCAATTGTGTAAAGGATACATACGACCTTCGAAATCACTGCAGACATCACCAATATTCTTCATGCCAAAGAAAGACCAAAGGAAGAGGATGTGTACAGATTATAGGTATCTGAATGAGTGGACAGTAAAGAATGCGTACCCCCTGCCATTGATCTCAGAAATAATTGACAAGGTGGGAAAAGCCAAGGTCTTTACAAAATTGGATTTATGATGGGGATACAACAATGTACGAATAAAGAAAGGAGATGAGTAGAAGGCAGCATTTGCCATGCATCGAGGATCCTTTGAGCTGCTTGTCATGTTTTTTGGGATGACTAATAGTCCCCCGACCTTTCAAAATATGATGAACAACATTTTCAAGGACATAATAGACAAAGGTGTGGTAATAATATTTATTGACAACATTCTGATATTCACGGAGGATGAAGAAAATCATGAGGTGATAGTACAGGAGGTGTTACGGAGGTTGGCGGAGAATGATCTATTTTTGAAACCAGAGAAGTGTGTGTTTGGGGCAAGCGAGATTGAGTTCCTAGGATTATTGATCAGCCCTGACGGAATCAAAATGGATCCGATCAAGGTACAGGCGATCACAGATTGGCCTGCGCCCACCCATGTCAAGGAGGTTCAAGCCTTCTTGGGACTCGCAAATTATTATTGTCACTTTGTGCACAATTTTTCTAAAATTGCCGCACCCTTACATAACCTTACACGAAAGGGAGTAGTGTGGAGGAGGGGAGAGCAGCAGCAGACAGCATTTGAGGAGTTGAAGAGGAAGTTTGTGGAGGGACCAATATTAGCCCCAGTAGATTTCACACGCCCTTTGCGAGTAGAATCTGATGCATCCAATTTTGCTACTGGAGCAGTATTATCAATGCTGTGTGAAGATGACAAATGGCATCCTTGTGCATACTTGTCAAAAGGGTTGAATGATGTGGAGAGGAATTATGATGTGCATGACAAAGAGATGTTGGGGATAATATGAGCATTGGAGGCATGGAGGCATTATTTGGAGGGATGTACACATCAGATTGAGATCTGGACAGATCATCAAAATCTGCAATACTTCATGTCTGCTAAAAAGCTTAATCGCAGGCAAGTGCGTTGGGCACTATTCCTATCGCATTTCAATTTTCACTTGGTCCACAAAGCGGGAAGCTTAATGAGGAAAGCAGATGCATTATCCAGACATATTGATCATAAAAGAGGGGTGGAGGAGGACAATAAGAATGTTACCTTACTCAAACCTGAATACTTTCATATTTGTGCTATGCATCAAGGGTATCTATTAATAGATAGCTTGGAAACAGAAATGTTGTCTAAAATTAGACAATGTTTGGAAATGGATGATGAAGTAGTGGAAGCCATGAAAGCTCTGAAGGGAGAGAAGAAAGGTAATATCAAAGGAGATGAATGGGCTGAGGAACAAGGGTTGGTGTTGTTTCAAGGAAAAGTGTATGTACTGAAGGATCAGGATTTGCGAAGGGAGATCATCCGGTTACATCACAATACACTGATTGCCGGACACCCAGGAAGATGGAAGACGTTGGAATTAGTAATGAGAAATTATTGGTGGCCCAGAATTTCAAAGTATGTGTTGGGGTATGTGGATGGATGTGATACATGCATGAGGGGGAAGAAATTTCCAGAAAAACCTGCAGGAAAATTAATGCCGAACCCTATACCTAAAGCGCCGTGGCGAGATATATCTGTGGATTTTATTACTGGATTACCCGAGGCTCAAGGGTACAATGCAATATTCATAGTATGTGACCGCTTCACAAAGGAGGTCCATATTATTCCTACTACTACAGAAACCTCATCATTGGGCTTGGCACGCCTCTATCTAAATCAGGTATGGCGGTTACATGGGTTACCCAATACCATTATCTCTGATCATGGACCACAATTTGCTTTTGCGTTTATGCAAGAACTAAACAACATATTGGGAATTCAAACTAAATTATCTACAGCATATCATCCGCAGACTGATGGGCAGACCGAGAGAATGAACCAGGAGTTGGAGCAGTACCTATGTATGTTTGTCAACTACTGACAAACCGACTGGCCCAAATGGCTGGCAATTGCCGAATTTTCCCACAATAACAAATTCCATTCGGCTACTCGTATGTCACCCTTTTTTGCGAATTATGGATATCATCCTCGTATGGGAGTAGAACCCAGAAGGGAAGTCAAAGTACAGTCGGTAGAAGACTTTGTATCTAAGATGCAAAAGGTACAAGAGGAAGCAGAGGCGGCATTGAAGAAAGCACGTGATGACATGATGCGACACACGGATCGTACTCGAGCATGCACTCCAGAGTACAAAGTTGGTGACTTGGTATGGCTAAGTACCAAGGACCTGAATATTCCATGACCTTCGAGGAAACTTATGGAGAAACAAGTTGGCCCATATGCGATCTCTAAAGTGATCTCACCTAATGCAGTAGTGCTAAAATTACCCCGATCATTCAAGATTGATCCCGAGATTAATGTATCCCGCCTATGCCCTTACCGCCCACCCACTATTCCTGGCCAACAAACTACTCCACAACCTCCAATAATAGTAGAAGGTGCTCCAGAATACATAGTTGAAGAAATTCTAGACTCATGTCTTTGACGGAACAAATTGGAGTTTTTAATAAAGTGGAAAAACTACACCGACGAAAATAATTTGTGGGAACCCGAAGAGAACTGTAAGCGAGCACGTAACGTGATCGCCCAATTCTTTAAATGTAATCCGAATGCTCCGCATCGCATTGCGAGAATGGTGTATGAGGGGATGAAATTCCAGCCTTACCAAAATTTCACAGAGGGGACAAACATAATATTTTCTCACCTGGAAGTCGAGGCATAAAAGGGGGGTAATGTTAGGAAACCACCCCATTACCTAATAAAATTTCATTTTTATTTTATTATGTTGAATTACGCTACATGACGCCAAATTATGCTACACTTTGATAGCATGAGAATTTTATTTCACACGCATCAATATGTACGTGCATGTGCGAATGCGTTGGTAACAACAATGTACAATATATGTAACATAGTATATAAACCCTAAATATATGCCTAGGGAACCCCAGTTGTGTTCTCTTAGGTATTCCACCTACGTTTTCATAGGTATTCCACCTACGTTTTCAGTGTGAAAGGCCTTTGTCAACAAACTCACCTATTAATAACCCCTCGCATCAAAACCATCAAACCCCCCATCATGAGCGCGGATCCCACCCCCTTCTTGTAGAGAGAACCCACACAGTCTTAGCTAGCAGATAGTGGGTGTCACCCTAACACTGTGGTTACCAAGGGTGCAAGACTGCATGGGTACATGTATTTCATGGAACTTAGATATGGAACATATTTATTTGTCAATAGTTTCATTTGGAGTGCCGCAACCTCCAATATGCTTCCAGAGGCTGGCGGTGCATCAGTAAAATTGCAAAATAGATTCCGGGTTTTCAATGGTTTTCATCGGTTTCTTGGTTTCTCGAAACTGAAAAACTGAAAACCAGGAAACTGACAATTATAATTGTACATATGACTAACTACTGTTGGGGAACACAAGTGCACATGTGTGAAAGGTTTATCTACCCAATGACATGCACAGACCATGTCGCAATATTTGTCATGATATCAATGTGATGCGAGATATATGATAAGCTAACAAACAATGTCAAATGGTCTGTGTGCTTCTCCAGGTATATAAACCCTCTAACCATTAATTACTTATTTCCCGGCGTGCCCTGTGTCGCCTAAGTACAACTATTACTGTTAACTTACAATTATGTGAAAATGTATTTGTGTTATATAATATCTGGTTTTCTAGGTTTTTGCCTTGTGGTTCCCATGTTGGGTTTCAGAGAAAAGGGACATAGGTCATCAAGTTCCCAAGTTTCAAAGTTTTAGCTAGTTTTTAGAGGTTTCTCAGGTTAAATAACCCATGGAAACTGAAATGCAAGATTACTGATGTGTGAGATTCATGCAAAGTGCTAGTCTATGAAATTACATAATTATTTTTATATATAGTAATGATATCCCACAGGGGGTAAGGTAGAGGACATCCACAAGCCACCAGCGTCACATAATAAAGTGTGACAACTCCAAATCAGGCAAAAAAAACACTGAAAATGCAGTTTGTACTTGCCACAACCACCTAGATACAGATATTTTCTATAAGTGGAAGGAAGCTGAAGCTTCCAACACTCAGGGACCAAGAACTATAAGGAACTTAATATATTTCAAGGGGGGATTCTAGAATACAGTACAAGTACTTGAAGTGTAGACTATATACTACTGGAATAACATGTGATAATGGTGGGGCATGTGATAACAGTGATGATGTAAGAGGCACTCTTACACTCTCTCATACTCCAAAAAAATGACTGGGGGGGGGGTAGTGAGGTCACTGGGAGTGGTGTTGATGAGGACAAGGATCAGTGTTGACAAGGGTAGGTAATTGACAAGGATGACGGTGGGTTCACATTGATGAAGGCAGGCTGGGCATTGATGACGACAGGTATTGACGAGGATGTGGACCCAAGGGTGACTTTATGTGCTCCAAAGAACACTGAGTCACAATCATTGACAAACATGTCGATGGCAGGGGTTCACAAGGGTGGGCAAGGACAAGGACAGGCATTGACAAGGACAGTGGTGATGGTGCATGGGTGATGTGGTGCTGGGGACAGGGACATGGACAGTGACATGGTGGGGGGTGGCAAAACGATGTGTTTACATGGCACCCGGGGTGAGCTGGGGCAGATTGGCAGTGAGTGGCAGTGAGAGGGGGACGGGGGGTGAACAGGGAGCTTCCATGGGTGTGGACGGTGTCGTCAGTGACATGGCATGGGTGCAAGACATGGGGGTTGGCAAAAGGGCACCTTTCCAGGGGATTCGGGGCAAGCTGAGTGGATGGGGCAGGTCCTGGGGGTGCTCTTGTGGGTTTAGGTGCGTGCTCCATCATTTCCCGACTGCAGCTCGTGGTCCAGAGTGGGCCAGAGCAGGGGATATGGCTGTCGTCGATGACATGGCGGGTCTGGTGGGCTCACAGTGGATAACGGGGGCAAGCAGGGGGGAACAGGGTGCAGTGGGAGGTGGTTTTGGTCATCATTGTAGATGTTGGGGCTGGCTGGAGGTGGTCTGGGTTGTCATTGTAGATGTTGGGGCTGGCTGGGGGGCCCCGTCGAGTATACGACATGTTCTTGCAAGTATGGGACGATGATAAGTAGAAACAGAGTTGCAAGATTTTGAAAGTTGGGAGCCGAAGTGATGGCACGGAGTGGCTGAGAGACGATGGCAGAGTCAAGAGGAGAAGCGACTTCCTTTGTGACATTGAGGATGGATCTGATACCGCGTTCGACAAGGGATTTCCAGTCATGGGCATCATCCTCTGAGCCTAGCCAAATGCCAGGAATGACCTGAATGGGGCCATCAGGATAAGGAATGGTAGGAGAAGCTTCTTCCTCTCTTCTGTATAAGAGAGAAGCAGCGGTGGGAGGGGCTGGAAGGGATATAACAGAAGGGCGACGAGGATGGGAAGGGGAGTGGGGCTCTTGCATTGTTGGCATGTAAAAGAAAGAAGAAGAACATGCCCAGCATGAGCGAAGAAATGAAGGAAAGACGGAGATGTCATCGTATTAGAAGCGAGGCTGTCCTGTCATTGCTGTGGCTCGCATTCCAGAGGGAGAGTACACCATTGTTGACGTTGACGTGGCGTTCACATAGGGTGTTTGGATGTATTGAACGGGTCCAGGGGCGCAATCTGGTGGGCTTCTGGTGTGGGGAGGATGGTACAGGTTGTCGTTGATGAACATGTCGACGGTGACATGGGGCTCAAGGTGTGGAACAGGGGTTTGGGGATCGAGTTGGTGTGAGCTGGATGGTGCAGTAGGGCTCCTTGACTTTTGTTTAGGGTTCTGGGGCATGCGGGTTTGTTCCATCAAGCGGACAACACATTTTTTACGAACGCGTCTTCTCGTCCTCGTGTAACTGTGCCCTCAGGGCTGTACTCCATCTCTGTATGTCATTTAGCACCTGGTAATCGATTTCCGAGGTGGTAGCCATTGTCTGGGTACCAGCTGTAGCCCAAGTTGTCGTTTTGGCAGTAGTTGTAACAGCTTTTGTTGCCGTTGTTGGACATGATGTGGCAGAGGGATGGTGGGCCTCAGGGCTCGACACAAAGGCCGGGAACTCGGCTGTGGGGCTGTGAGTGGAGTCAGCCATGTGTGGCATCCTTTTCGAGGTCTTTGGGACTGGTTTGGGGCAAGGGAAGGGGTGGTGGTGGTGGTTCTTGATGTTGTGGGCGTCGTTGATGGGACTGGCAGGGTGGTTCCATTGAGTAGGCGATGTCCTGAAGGGGTAGAAGTAACTATGAAAAGGATCTGAAAGACTTGTCATATGCACTGGTAGTTGCGAAAGATACAGGGGGTGGCAAAACAGGTCATTTACGGGGGGTCTGAGCTGAGCTGGGGTGCGTAGGCAAGGAACGAGGCATGGGTGATGAATAGGGGGTGTTCCTGGGCATAGACAATGCGTCCCAATGAACATGTCTGTTCGTCGTCGTGCAACTCAGTCTGCTGGGCTGTAGACCATTCTCGTGGGCTGTCAGGTGCATGGGTAGCCTTCTCCAAGGTGGTGGCCACTGTTTGGGTGTGGACACGGCCCTAGTCGGCATTTCACAGGTGGTTGCAGTTGGGTTTGTCACCATTGTCGATGGCAACGTGGCAGTTGAACAGGGGGGCTCGGGGTGGGCAGAAGGGGCCTAGAGAACGAGCTGATAACTGGAATGTGTGGGGAGGCTCCTAGATTGTCGTTGATGACAGGGGGCTTCATTGGTGACACGGCAGGTGCAGTCATGCAGGTTCCAATGAAACGGCTTGTTTACAGGCTGTCAGGGGCACACTGAGGTTGGGGACAGGGACATCAGGGCTACTGGGAATGAGCAAGGGTGTGTGGGGATAGATGGTGATGTAGGTGGCGAACAGTGAGCACAGGGGAGAGCTGGGGGCAACAGGGTGGAAATGGGGGTGTAGGCAGTGAACCAGGGGTGTCAAAAGGTGTCGACGGCATCGTTAATGATGTGGTGGTGTTGTCAGATGTGGGTGGTGTCAAAACGGCGCTTATCTGGGGTGCAAGTGGCCTGGGTTATGTTCAGTGGCATGGGTTAGGAGAAGAAACGACCATTGAACGATGCCATGCAACGCCGAATGAGTCGAGTGGGAAAATTCCAGAGTTGATGGGAGAGGTGCTGAGGGGAGGGAGAGAGCAAGCGAGTAGTGGGTATAGTCCAGCATTGTCAAGGTCCATTGTTGGTGAAAAAAATTTGGTCATTTTTGGAAGTCTCAGGGCCGGTTTCACTTTGGAAAAAGAACATGTTGTGGGAGATTAGAGAGTGTGGATAGTAAGTTCATTATAAAAAAAAAGTGGAAGGAAGCTGAAGCTTCCAACACTCAGGGACCGAGAACTATAAGGAACTTAATATATTTCAAGGGGGGATTCTAGAATACAGTACAAGTACTTGAAGTGTAGACTATATACTACTGGAATAACATGTGATAATGGTGGGGCATGTGATAACAGTGATGATGTAAGAGGCACTCTTACAGTTTCTCAGGTTAAATAACCCACGGAAACTGAAATGCAAGATTACTGATGTGTGAGATTCATGCAAAGTGCTAGTCTATGAAATTACATAATTATTTTTATATATAGTAATGATATCCCACAGGGGGTAAGGTAGAGGACATCCACAAGCCACCAGCATCACATAATAAAGTGTGACAACTCCAAATCAGGCAAAAAAAACACTGAAAATGCAGTTTGTACTTGCCACAACCACCTAGATACAGATATTTTCTATAAAAGTTGTCTGAATTAAGCTACTTTAAGTACTTATGTAGTCAAATATCTGATGTCGAAGTGGAGATTCCAAAAACATGTCAATATTGACACAACACATAAAACATGCATCACAACAGGTTATAGCATGCCATGGAAGCAAAAATTTGCTTTACAAAGAATGGAGAACAGTGAAATAGGCCATGAAGCCTGGTTAAGTGGTGACAGAAAAGGAAGAGGGTGGAGGGAAAGAAAAACATACCAGTATGTTTTATGGAAGTTCAAACTGCAAGTATCATGGCAACTAAAAATGAGCTACAGAGTGTCAAGCCAAGCCCTACACTCACCCTGATGCCACAGGATGAAATCCAAGATATCGACACACACCTGCCAAATTGGCATGACAACTCAAAGCCAATGCCATCACATCAGGAAAACTTTCCATGTCAGTTGTCTGGGCCATTTTCACCTGGATCTCAATCATTCATCCATATATTCCATATTGAGAAACCAATACAGATGCAGAACACAGCATCTGATGACATTGACATGAGTGCACAATTGTCAAGTTGTGATGGTGACAAGGGATCAGATTCTCATGGTATATCAGACTCAAACTCAGAGGATGGTGAATCAGACAAAGAGGAGGAGATAAATAATGACACAATTCAAGACATGAATATGGATGTCAAAAGTGACAGTGCTGGAACTGGCCAAGTTGATGCTGAATTCATGCCATCACTGGATGCAGGGATGTGTCTTGACACATCAAAATGAAAGCTTATGGAAGCACCAACACAGAGTCAGGCTGCAGATGCACTAAAGGATTTGAAGGTGAAGCTCCACCCTCCTTGACAATCCTGGCAAGGATTCAAAGACCATGAATCCCTTTGTCCAGATTAGAATGGATACTATGCAGCACATGCTGAATTTCTACACAACACCCCAGTCTCTGACATACCAAAAATGGGGGGCATCTGCATGTCAGGCCACAGTTGCCACTGGCCGTGGTTGCTACTGTGTATGCCAACTTTCCAAATTATCATGGCAGTTTATTGCAGATCACACTGTTCTTCCTGTGAATCCTTATGGAGATTGGAATGAATCACTGTTGGTTGATGAAGATCTTGCATCCGATATCAATCTTTATCTCCAAGAACTTGGCAACAACATCATGGCACAGAAAGTCATGGAATCTGACACAGCTGGAAGTGAAAGAGAAGCATGGGATTACAAAATCAATTTCTGAGAGAACTGCCTGCCATTATCTGAACACTTTGGGGTATCAGTGGAAATCACCCAAAAAAGGACAATATGCTGATGGTCATGAACATGCAGATGTGGTCTGGTATCATGATCATAAATTCCTGCCACAGTGGAGGGATATCCGTTAGAATTATGACAGTTCAGGGACTAGAGGTGATGAATGACTAGCAAAGGCTTAGATAGCGAGGCTAGTAGGTTGGGTAACCAATGATATAATCTAGGTCAATCCAATGAGGGAACACCTCATCGTCTACCTAACTATATACATTGCCCTTATCTACTTACCTATCTAAAGGGTATAGATAACTATTATTAGTACAATTAGCTACTTGGTTCTGACTTCTATCTAATCAATCTCCTATCAGTGCATGTATCAATTCAATATTCCAACACCTTCCCTGAGTCCAAACAAGGTCCAAGGTGGTGCAGCTAGGATGAGTGATGGACTTGACACTTATTGTGTGCTGATTGAGTTTGCCATCTTCACAATTCTGAGGCATCGGCTGCCAGAGCAGCAAAGTTCACTTGCAGCTGAGTGAAGGCGGCAGTTTGTTGCTGGTAATGATAGGGAATAGGATGTGGGAGTGCAAGTGATAGAGGGGGATTAAAGAATTGTATGTCCTTCTTTCTTTGCTGATTTGCTGCTACTCTCCATCTCATTGCAGCTGGGTTGGCGGTCTTGCAATTGCTTTTGGCATGACCGCGGGCATGACACTTGGTACATCTTCATGATTTCAAAGGTTGTACTGAGGGGCGCTGGTTGTTAGGGGCAGCTGTAATGGGCACTTTGGAGGAGTAGGGCAAGGCAGGGGTTACCCCTGGGTGTCAAATCTCATACCCTTACCCCTACCCCTGAACACCCTACCCTTAGGGGTAAGGGTATGAAAACATATAAGGGTTGCCAAGGGTATGGGAGGGTTTGTCAAGGGTACAAGCGTTGGGTACAAAATCAACATATTTAGAGCAAAATTCATTTGAAAAGTGTTGATAACTATTGTATTGACTATTAATATCACATATTAATACCTCTTATTAACATATGAAAGCCATTATCATGTTGGACAATCCCAAAATCTGAATTTAATTGATGAAAATCTTGAATATGAGTCAAAAAATCAAATAATATTCTTACATAAGCATATCCCTGGCATACCCCTGTACCCTTAGTAAGGGTACAGGGGTATGCAAGGGTATGAACTTCCAGACCCCTATCCTTACCCCTCATACCCTTAGCCCAAAAACACAAGGGTATACCCCTACCCCTGCCTTGCCTTACAGAGGAGGCAAAGGAGTCGACGTCTTCCTCGAGGGCAGCAATATGTGCCCAGAAGAATCCCACAACAGAGTTGGTGAGATTAAGGAATAGGGAGAGGACCTGGATAACCCAGAAGATGCTTTCTACACCACCGGCTCAGGCAGTGGCTTTGGTCCAGAGTTTGCTCAGTTCTTCAGCTATTTTGTGCTGGATGTCAATGACTTCCTGTTTGAATATGTCGGACATCGTAGTAGTGTGTGATTGGATTGTGTTAGAATTATGACAGTTCAGGGACTAGAGGCAATGAACAACTAGCAAAGGCTTAGATAGTGAGGCTAGTAGGTTGGGTAACCGATGATATAATCTGGGTCAATCCGATGAGGGAACACCTCATCATCTACCTAACTATATACATTGCCCTTATCTACTTACCTACCTAAAGGGTATAGATAACTATTATTAGTACAATTAGCTACTCGGTTCTGACTTCTATCTAATCAATCTCCTATCAGCGCATGTATCGACTCAATATTCCAACAATATCAAGTCTTGCATGCAAATGTGGACAAAGGATAACACACCAGAGATCAATCTGCAGAGTGGCCATCATGTGGTGGCCTGGTTTTATGATGAAAGTATATTCTATGCACATGATCGACACAGAAAAGCATGGTATCATAAAGATGCACCTGCAAAACCATATGCAAAAGGTGCATCATTGATGGTTGCTGATTTTGTCCCAGCTGACTTTGGATGGCTGGAATCCCCAGATGGAAAGACAGTGTACTGCATGATGAGGCTGGGAAAATAAGGATGGATATTTCACATTGAGGAACAGGCTCAAGCTGCAATGGACATCCTCACCAAGCATTTTCCTGACTATGACCACTTCCTATTTTATGACAATCCACCTAGCCATCTAAAGCAACCAGAAGGCTCACTATCAGCTCACTACATGCCAAAATTCACACCAACTGCAAAACCAGATAAGCCAGATTCAAATTGAATGATTGAGGTTACCAAGTGTGATGCCAATGGCAAACCTGTTTACTCACCCAATGGATCACTCAAGAAAATCAAAATCCAAATGAGTGATGGTACACTACCAGATGGAGCCCCTCAACCATTGTATTTTCCAGCTGGGCACCCTTGTGCAGGAGTTTTCAAGGGGATGGCAATAATATTGGAGGAATGCAGTTTTACCCATGCCTGCAGGTTATTAGCAGAATGCAAAGGTTTCAAGTGCAGCCCTAATGCTGTGAACTGCTGCTGCCATCGTCTGCTGTTTAATCAGCCAGACTTTTCCCATGTTGACACAATCCTTGAAGCAGCCTGCATAGCCCATGGATTCAAGGTTATCTTTCTGCTAAAATTTCATTGTGAAGTTAATTTTATAGAAATGTGCTGGGGTTATGCAAAGCACCTCTACAGATTAAACCCTGAGTCATCTCAAGAAGATCCTCTCAAGCAGAATGTGTTGGCTGCACTGAATTCTATTTCAATTGAATCAATGTGCCAGTATGTCAGTTCTCTTTTACTGATCGGCTAGATCAAGCCAGATCAGGATATTGACTCTTTGTCAAAGGTTTGCAAACTGGGCCTGCCAATTCATGGATGCCTATGATAAGGGTCTAAATGGACAGCAAGCTGCATGGCCAGCAAGAAAGTACCAAGGGCACTATGTACTTCCTGAATCTCTCATGAATGATCTTGAGAAGACTCACCTCTTTTAAGTGCTTGCATCCACTAATTAAAACCTATTTAATGTGTATATAGTTTGAAGGGTACATATTACATGTGTTAATTTTGAATCTCCTCACTCAGTTTTATTTCCCAGATAAACCATCGAGGATTTAAGATCCTTGCATGATATAGCAGACATTTTACAGAAAAAAACTGTCAAAAAGAATGTGTTCAACTATGTAGAGGGTTAGTGTTCCTGATTTGGAGCTGGAGTCACACAAAAAGTAATGCCACATGACATTGGTGGCTTGTGGATGTCCTCTAGCCCATATCCTCTTAACAAAATTTACCGACTCTGTGTCGTTACTAACATCCCAGGTACCCCTTGGAATGAGCACTACAATTCCACCTCATTGTCTTGTGAATGTTTTCCCATCCGGCTGTGATCTAGCCTCTAGAACATATCCATCTGGTAGTGGAAGATTTTCTTCCTGAGAAGGGCAGAGCTATGTTTCTTGCAGGAAGATGACAATATGAATTTTAAGAAATGATTGTCCCAAATTTTCAACACCAGGTTACCATTGACATTCCATACTGTTACATGTAGACTATAATGCAATTTACCATTAACACTGAACATTTTGTTCATTTTTTATGAACCAGTCTACCTGCATCAAGAACTCTTTCCAACACCATGAATGATCTCCAATGAGGTAAGCATGGGAGCCTGCTGTTGGTCTATGTTCCCAGTACCTGCTCCAATACATACTGTACTACTGTTCCTCCTGCTGGTATTGCTGTCTGGCCTTGGAGGAGTGGGTTTTCTTCAATTGCAGATATGAAGTGATCCACCTTAGAGTGATCACAGAAGCAGATGGAGATTACCCCTGTTTGTCTGGGGGCATACTGAGCACTGTACACATCAGCAGGTTGAAGATCTCATATAAGATCCATTGCTGCATTAGCAATCACATGAGGGTTGCCATTACTGTTTACTGGACCGTAAAGCACATTGGTGTTTGGTTGTCCCAATGTTTTCAAACACTTGGACACAGGCATCACAGGATCCTCAAGAGTGTGTGTGGACACAGCAGAGAATGAGGGAGAAATGGTAGGAATCAAAGGTAGAGCCTGTGTAATCTGCAATCTCTTTTTCCACTTTCTGCATTGCATTTGCTAAGTCCATAATGACAATAGATCAGATAATTTCTTCCAAATAACAGACTTTTCCCTGGGGTTGATATCCCAGCTGTGAAATGCAGGTACCAAATTTGAGACTAAAGGAGAATAATGTATGAACCTCAGTGAATGGTAAAACACTAAGTTGTGTAGTAGTACCTAAAGGAGAATAATGTATGACTACTACAAGTAAGTAATGAGATATAATGAAGTATAGAATAAGAACTTACACCTCAGTGAATGGTAAAACACTGAGGTGGGATAATAACAATACATTACTAAAGTAGTCAACGATGGAATAGCGGAAGACTGTAGTTGATGTATCTAAATTAAGAATAGCAGAACAGGATACCTACAACACTCCCCCTTGAGATGGATGTGGCCTTAGAGGAGTCCAAGGAGAGAACAGAATTTCTCAAACTTGACCTGTGCAAGCGACTTGGTAAAAATGTCGCCAATCATGTCGTTAGTGTTGCAGTATTGTAATGTGATGTGACCCAAAGTGATAGTTTGTCGAATGAAATGGAAATGAACATCGATGTGCTTGGTGCGTCCGTGGAAAGTAGAATCCTTCGAAAGGCAGATAGCACCTTGGTTGTCACAGTAAAGAGTAGTAGGTACTGTAAATGAAAAGACAGAAGAAATTTCAGTAAGTAATTTGTGAATTCATAAAAGGTCCTTTGATGTGTGTGTCAACGCAATGTATTCGGCCTCGGTGCTAGAGAGGGTGACGATAGGTTGCTTCTTGCTGCTCCAAGTCACAACACTGATGCCTACAAAATAGACGAATCCTGAAATAGAATGACGGTGCATATGGGAAGCCCAGTCTGCATCTGAATACCCCGAAATTTTGGAGTGAGTTCTGCCGAGAACGAGTTTGAGATCCTTTGTTCCCACAAGGTAACGGAATACATGAGTGACGGCCACGAGGTGACTAGTACTTGGGGTTTCAAGGTACTGGGATAGAGTCAAGACTGCAAACGCGATATCGGGATGAGTCATGACAGTTGCATACATAAGGCATCCTATCATTTCTTGGTACTTTGTTTTCTCAGCTGGCATGAGGAGCTTGGGCGAGATTGCGGGTGAGTCTGGGCTAAGATCGATTCCAGGCTCCAGTGGAGTTGCGGCTGTATGAGCATCTTCGAGACCAAAATGAGTGATGATTTGCTTGATGTAAGCGTGCTGACTTAAGGAAATGGTTTTGGCTTCAACATCATGAGTGATGCTGACACCTAGAAGCCAGTTGATGGGACCGAGGTCAGAAATTTCAAAGTGTTCAGTGAGTTGCTTCTGGATCAAAAGATTGGCTGACTCAGTTGATTCAGAAATGACTGTGAAGTCATCAGTGGCCATGGCAACGATGGTGTACTTGTCACCATCAACTTTGTAGAAGATGGCCTCATCTGCGATGGAGAGTGAGTAGTTCAATTTGGTGAAGAAGGTTTTCACCTCAACACTCCATTTGTGAGCTCCCTGTTTGCTCCCATATACTGCAACCAACCACTCCACAATGACTTCAGCTTCATTCTTTAGGTCTGCTGGTAATTCATGGAAATCCGAGTATCTTGGAGGCAGATCCGAGTAGATAACCAGGCTGTCTTGCAGTCAAGAATTGAGGTATGCATTTTTCACATCACATTGATGGATGGCAGCACCTTTCTGAGCTGCAAATGACAGGAGAATGCGGAGGGTGGATGCACGCACAGTTGGGGCGAACACTTCGGTGTAGTCAACACCAAATTGTTGCTTGAAGCCCTTTACGACAAGTCAGGCTTTATGATGGACAACTCTGCCATTTCCATTGCGTTTTCTACGGAATACATACCACGATGGGATGATGTTGGCATTGGGTGGTCGAATGATAGGGCGCCATGCGTTTACCTTCTCCATTTGGGTGAGTTCTGCATTAATCGTGTCTGACCAAGCTGAGCGCTCATCACCTTCCAACACTTCCTTCAATGTAGGTTCATCCTCGCTTATCGCCAACGTGTGCTCCGCGAACCACTCTGCCTCATTTATATCCAACTCTACTCCCCCTGGTTCAAGATTTCCTTCATCCTCAAGCATAAAGGCTCCCTCGACATTATTGGTGGCAGTGTTGGCACTAGCTCATGAGCTGGCAACTCGCTTGTATAAGGGCAACCTGAGCCTCTAGCAAAGGGAAATCTGAAGTTAAAATTATGCTACATAATACAGGGATTGGGGGCGCACCTAGCAAAGGGAAATCCGAAGAGAAAACTCTAAGGATCCCCTTGCTGATGCCCAGTATATGTGAAGATGACAAAAATCAAATATAACCTAAAAATAGAAAAAGGCGGAGATAGGCGGATCAAGGCCGCTGAATGACATCATACCAAGGGGTATGTGTCGGAAGGGGTACTCCGCCTCTAAATATAAAAGTGTCAACATATACAAACATGATAGCAAGGGAAAATTAGTAATAAAATCCAGAAAAATCATAGAAAATGAAGAATAGAAGGAAATGAGGTGGGGAAAAATATGGGACGAACATAAAAAATAGGAAAAACACACAGGGCACCCCCCTAGTCCCCTTACAGCTTGTGCTTTCCTTGGCCATATTCAGCCTCGTCGATTGGAGTTAGACCTTTAAGGGAGTTTCGTCTGGTCACCATTTGGTGTGGAGGATGCACAGGTGTGTTCTGTGTCTCCAAGGTGTCAGGAGTGACTTTCAGGAGATTTTCAGCTGGGTTTTCAATGTTTTTGGGTTCTGGGTTGTCAGTAGGCACATCTAGTGTAGTTTTGGCAGGTTCAAAGGTGTTAGAAGACTGAGGAATGTCTGGGTTGTCAAATACATCCTCCACCCCCTCAATCGGGACTTCATCAGGCTGCAAAGCCCTATCTTTGTCAAAGTATACATCCCTTTCGATACTGATCCTAAATTTCTTAGGCCAATAAATCCTGTACCCTTTTGACTCATCATCAAAGCCAACAAACTGGGCTTCTTCAGCTCTTGGGTCCAATTTCCCTGTGTCGAGACGTTTCACCCATAATCGCACCCCATTCACAAAGCTGCGAAAGGTCAGGTTTCTTCCCAGTGGCTACTTCGAAGGGAGTCTTCAGCCCAGTTAGAGCTTGTGTCGGTGCACGGTTATGCAGCCAGACATCATGGCGCACTGCTTCTGCCCACAGACTTCGAGGTAGTCCAGCAGCAATCATCATTGCATGGGCATCGTTCATATGAGTTCGATTACCCCTCTCGACTGCTCCATTTGAGGCTGGGGAGTCATGTACAGTAAGATGGTGAATAGTTCCGGCATTTTTGAGGTGGTTTGTAAATTCCTTGCTCATAAATTCGCCACTGCAGTCACAGCCAAATATCTTGATTTGCGCGCTGCGTTGAACTGAAGCCCATGCCTCATACTTCTTGTAGTCGTTCAGGGCTTCTGACTTAGCCCGTTCAAAGTAGACTTTCTCTTCGTGACTGCTAAGATCTTGTAGGAGGAAGTAATATTTCTTTCCTCCCAACGACTCGACCCTTGCTGGACCCCATAAGTCACCAACAACTTTATCACCATACTTCTCGTAGACTGTCTTGCTCTCTTTTGGAAACGGTTTTCAATCTGCTTTTGCCTTTATGCAGGCTTCGCAAAATTCGGGTTTTGAGTTATAATTGAGCTCGACCCCTTTAACCATCCCCTCTTTCACCATCCTGCGTAAATCATCGTGATTGATATGCCCCATTTTATGATGAAGCTCACTGATTGACATCAGCTTCGATGCCAAATTTGCGACAGGTGTGGGAGATGGATTGAAAACTCCACCAACTCAGTAAAGCCCCCGAACAAGAGGGATACCTCCAATAATGTTCGAGTTTGCGCTCTGAATGACACAGCCTCCACCCTTGATGTAAAGGGAAAATCCAGCCTTATCGACACAAGACACAGACATCAATGTAAATGCCATGTGTGGTGAGTAGTAGACATTCTTGAGCATTATAGGAGTTGATTTTTGATCTCCGTTAGGTAGCTCGACCTTTAGATCACCCATACCAAGTGCACTGAATGTTCTTCCATCGGCAGCTCTTATAGGTTCTGGGTTGATGTCCCTGTAATTCAGGAGCTTCAAACGATCTGGTGAGAAGTGCCTGCTGGCACCACTATCAAGAATTATACCGTTTGATTGGGATTTGGGAATTGCATGGGCCTCAGCTAAAAAGTCAGAGGTGATGATGAGGGCAGTAGGATCATCAGGAAGGCTGTAAGTGAGCATCGCGTAGTTTTCCAAATCGTCGTCCTGAGTTTTCTCGGTGGTGTTCACACTCGCTGATGCCTTTGCTTTCCTTTCAGCCATTTTCTTGTACCATTCTGGTGCCTCCTTCTCTTTCCCCCCTCCTTTTGCATAGCACTGGTCCTTCGTGTGACCCTCCTTCCCACAATTAACGTTAGAGCAACGTTTGTCCAACTTTGGTTTATCCTTGCCCTTCGCCCCTTTAGACTTTGTCATAGCTGCAAACATAGCTGTGTTCGACTTATTGATTGAGTCTTCAAGAGCCATAGCATTCACTTCTTCGTTGAGATGCCACATGAGATTTGTACTAGTGAGTTTCTTTCCAGACTCATGGGAAGATGCACTCAATGTGGTGAGTAGGGTTCAGTAATTTGGAACAAGTGAGAGTGATGTGCGGATATAAGACACAAATGATTCATTGGAGACTGGGCGGTTCATTTCTGTGAGCCGTTCCTTTATCTCTGTCATCTTCGTGAGATGTTCCTGCATATCCCCATTTTCAACATAACGAATTGACTGGAGTTGTGTCAAAAGGTTCGTTTCGAACATCATGCCTTTGTCAGCATGGATTGAGGTGACCTTCTTCCATACAGCAGCAGCATCAGTCTCATTCTTGATCTGGAGGAACGTAGATTTGTCGACCGTCCGGTAGATAACCTCCCGAACGGCTGCATGCTTTTGCTCATAGGAATCTTTATCTTCCTCGTGCTTCTCGAGCTCACTGTCGGTTAGCAGGGTTGTGCCACCAGGTTTGAAGTTTCCCCTGCTCTGCTCCTCGAGCTTAACTGGTTGATGCATGGTACCCAAAACATGCTTCTTCAACCCTTTCAACGTGAGGTAATTGATCACTCGCTCCTGGTAGGTTGCCCAATTGGAGCTATCACCCCGGAGCTTTGGAAGGTTGAGAGTTTGATTGCTGGCAGTCGAAGACATGTCGGAGATATCGGCAGGGCCCATAACCTGTGAAACGCAGGTACCAAATTCGAGACTAAAGGAGAATAATGTATGAACCTTAGTGAATGGTAAAACACTAAGTTGTGTAGTAGTACCTAAAGGAGAATAATGTATGACTACTACAAGTAAGTAATGAGATATAATGAAGTATAGAATAAGAACTTACACCTCAGTAAATGGTAAAACACTGAGGTGGGATAATAACGATACATTACTAAAGTAGTCGACGACGGAATAGTGGAAGACCATAGTTGATGTATCTAAATTAAGAATAGCGGAACGGGATACCTACAACACCAGCTCCCCTGGAATCTACTTCCATGTACACAGCATATAATCTGTTTGCATCACAAATGTCAACAACAATGAGATTTTCGCTTGTGCCACCGATGCACCAATGAGATCTTTGCACTCCTAAATCTTTTGTCAACTTCTATTGGAACTAGATGCTGTTGTAAGCACCAGCATAAACCTTGCTTATGGATATTCAAAAAAAAGCTGCCACAGTGAGTACTGAAAACATGGCAACACCCAGTTCGCTGCTCATCATCAAGTAAATATGGCTTAACCTTGTGGCATGTTCATGAGCTTGCCTGGTGCCATGGTTCACTTACCTCACATTTTGCCATCGTATTACTAGTAAACCATACAATATCCACCCCTGGCTGTCTGCTGTAAGGTAGAAGACATCCATTGCCCACCAACATCATGTGAATAGCATGACAACTGTCAAATTGGTAAATTTTGCACCAAAACAGGAAAAATGCTCCTCAGAACTTCACACATGCAGTTTATACAAAATATAGTCAATAGGAATTGGTCTAAATATGTCCTAGAAGGTTCCCAGAAAGTCAATTTTATGTAAAATGATGTACCTGAATTGGAATTCAAAAGTTTATAGATAACATGTCATATTTGGCAATTGTGCCTGCATGACACCTCCTGCATCTGCTGGCTGCATGGGGACAAAGTGCAAAGGCAGCTTAGCATGGCTATCAAACCTAAAGAAGGCTCGTCTAAGTGCAGGAGTCCCAGCAGGAGCCATGCCTGTATCCCAGAGCAGTGAAAAAGAAAAGAGCCCTGTAAGTCTTTGTGCAACCTGGTGTAGACTCACTGATATGAAGCATCACTCCATAGCCAAATATTTCCAACACTGCAGGTTCCAATACACACACTGCTGTAAACTTAGAGTGCGTATACATGACGCTGTGAGAAAATTAGTCTACAATGCTAATGGGTCAATTGTCAAGGAGAAATTTCAGATGGGTGATATGGTTCTTCCTAATGGTACTTTGCAGTCATTTTATTTTGTGGAAGGACACCAGCATGTTGGAATTTTCCTCAAGCAGAGGCCTCACCCAGAAGCTGCAGATGACCAACTCTAGCCAAGCCCATTTGTATAAGTGCTTGAAAAACACAACTACTATGATACACAAGCTTTATATACTAATCAGTAAATAATAAACAATATCTATGATACACATCAAGTGAAACCATAGCATAGATACATAGTAACCCATAAATAGAATGTAACATGTAACAAGAAAATATTACTGTGACCGCTGGCGACCGCAGGCAACTGAGGGCTGAGCTCAAAATCTCAACACACCCCCTTGAGCGAAGATGGCAAACAGTAACAAGTTGACACCCCCTCAAGCAAAAGAATGTAGACAAGGGAAACTGATGCACAATAAATAAACAATGGAAATTGTCCTTCAAAAAGCATATTCTTCTTCATCTGAGTCCACTATGGCAAGCTGGGCAGTTATCTTGCAATGGCCCTTATCCCCCCTCTCCTTGTTCTCCTTAGCCTTCACAGGACAAGTGTTGGAGAAATGTCCCATCTCCAAACAGTAAAAGCACTGAATGTCAGTGT
The DNA here is from genome assembly GCA_026075535.2 of Tricholoma matsutake. Taxonomy (NCBI): domain Eukaryota; kingdom Fungi; phylum Basidiomycota; class Agaricomycetes; order Agaricales; family Tricholomataceae; genus Tricholoma; species Tricholoma matsutake. The sequence continues at coordinate 3,724,711 of AP026543.1, read as the reverse complement.
GCATGGACATTGCGGACATTGCGGCATTGTCAGATTCTTCCTTCTTGACTTCAGGAATATCTGTGGAAATGACTTGTCGACCTTCCTCATTGAGAAGATGGGTAATGACAAAATTGAGAGTAAGTTCTTTAGACTTGACAGCATCAAGAGAGATGATGGTGGTGGTGTAGGAAGGGGGTAAACCAGCAGTAAGGACAACAATGATATCCTCATCTGAGATGTCGACATTGATTGCCTTGAGTTTGTTAGCACATGAACGCACCTCCCCAATCCAACCTTCCATGGATTGCCGACAAAGTTGAAGATGACTTCCAAAACCTCGAGCACAATGGACTGCAGCGAGGGCATCCCAAATTGTTTTTGGATCACCACCTGTCATGTGGGGTAACTGCAAGTCTTCAACTCTCAACACTATCTCCACTCTGCACTGAGCCTGTCTCTTCTTGAAAGCCTGCTTCTTCTTCTCATCATTCTCATCCTCTAACTTCTCATCTCCAGTGACAAGATCCCAGAAACCTCCCCAGATTAAAACTGCCTCCATCCGTAAAACCCACTCTGCATAGTTTGTATGATTGAGCACTGGGAGCCAAACAGACTCCAATGACATAATGATTGATTAGAAGATGTCAATAATTGAAAGAATGGAAGTGTGGTATTGTTGTGTGAGTTGTGGCCGATCACAATAGCCGAAGTATGTGAGTTGTCATGGATCACAAGCCAAAGCAGAAGTACAGTGTCTGCTGAGTCACAAAGCAAAGAGTCACAGGTGTGCCAATGATGCAGAAGTCCAGTCTCTGCCACGCACAAGTTCCAAGGGCTTGCCGACACAATCCGAGATACAGTTATGGTGCCGCAAGGTGAATTTCAGCCTTCATGAGGCAGGGGTGGATACACAGAGTTAACGGGATGGATGAGCACTTATGTTGGAATTTTCCTCAAGCAGAGGCCTCACCCAGAAGTTGCAGATGACCAACTCTAGCAGAGCCCATTTGTATAAGTGCTCGAAGAGCACAACTACTACGATACACAAGCTTTATATACTAATCAGTAAATAATAAACAATATCTATGATACACATCAAGTGAAACCATAGCATAGATACATAGTAACCCATAAATAGAATGTAACATGTAACAAGAAAATATTACTGTGACCGCAGGCAACCACAGGCAACTGAGGGCTGAGCTCGAAATCTCAACACAGCATGCAGGAGTTTTCAAAGGCACCACAATTCTTGAAGAACATGGCTTCAAAGATGCAAGTAAACTACAGGTGGAATGCAAGAATTTCAAATGTGTGCCCCCTGCCATAGACTGCTGCTGCCATCGAGTATTATTCAATGAGCCCAACTTTGCCCATGTTGACACCATCCTTGAAGAAACTTGCAGTGTGCATGGATTTCAAGTCATCTTCTTATTGAAATTTCACTGTGAGCTCAATTTCATTGAGCAGTGTTGGGGTTATGCCAAGCGCCTTTACCGACTGAATCCAGAGTCATCTCGAGAAGATCATCTCGAGAGAAATGCATTGACAGCATTAGATGCTGTTCCTCTTGATTCGATGTGACGGTGTGTTACTCATCTATAAAAATCTAACCATTGTGTACTGATAAACAAGTTTTAGCTTTGCAAACCATTCCCGCCTATTTATTGATGCATATGACAAAGGACTCAATGGACAACAAGCTGTGTGGGCAGCAACTCAGAGAAAGTATGAATGATCTCGAAAAGGCTACATTCAATTAGTTTATAATCTGCAATTAAAATTATCCACTCTAATTTACTTACTTCAGGTAAATATGTTTCACACATTATAGTACACAATTGTCATAGGTGTATTGACAGTTGATCAATCAGTACATAGTTATAATCATTTATTGTTGAATTCCTCACCGAATACTTATTCCTACATGATGTGGTTTGGAATAGAAGGCCTCTACAAGTATCCGAAGGGTTCGTATTAAACAAAACTAGAAGAATCTTGTCTCAACATGTTCTAGAGCTGTTTCGAAGAATTTTCGCCTTTTTTTGGCGTGTTACCGTCACAGAAAGTAACGACACGTGACGTTGGCGGTCTTCTACCTTAAGGCTTCAGGAGGCTTCAGGAGCCATACATGAGTAACACACCTCACATTTTAAGATTTTTCTTTATTTTTCAGATTTTCCATTCAACCAAAAACACCTGGGACAAGAATTTCCGAAAAGGTCTAGCTTCCTGATGTCAATAACAATTGTCTGAGACGTTCTTGGGTCTGGTGATTCCATTTTTTTTTGGTGCGTGTGTACGCAGCAGGTGCATCTGGATAATACGGCAACTAAAGAATTCAGTGTGGGTGTGTGCCTTCGAGTTCATCATGATCATCGAAGCTGTAATATGATCAGAGTTTGAGGCAGTTGATCCGATGTTTGGCTTTCCTATGCTCAGGGTTTCAGCACTGTTTAAGTAAAATGTTTCCGGCATTAGCTGACAACTCCTCTTTTCTCTACTTCGATGGCGCTCCCTGACACGACTTTTCTTCATGACAAACTTATGCATTTGAAGCTCGATGAATGTCCGGATTATGATTCTGTCGTCTCTAGAAGGTAGGAGCAAATATTCCTGGGTGAAATATTCGGGTCAACCTGAATATTCCCTCGGATCACCATGACTAGTAATAGCGGTGCGACCAACAAGAGCGTGCACTGGCGTACTGCGTCTGACCAGTTATCAAGGTATGTTCACATTCTGATCAGATCAGCACAAGCCTCATGTCCCCAACCAGTACCTCCCGGCCACCAAGTGACCCTCCAATTCGACGCGAACGCTACCTCTACACATACTCCTTGTTGGCAGCGTCGACACCTCTGCAGTTTCTCATAACGTATGTTTTTCTCAATCTTTATGCTACCCTGAATTTATCCGAAATGTTAGAGTCGAGCCTGTATCTGGTAAACCAGAACCTGGAGAATATACGTTCAAGCTCTCCTTCAGAGCCAACGGGGTCGAACGATCTCTCGGAGAACCTATTATTCGCCGACTTCATGTCGATCCACGGTCACTCAACTTTGCTGTTTTGTGGGTGCAGTGCAAGTGTTAGGCAACTCTGGAATTACTACTAACACTACCCAAAAAAGTGTGTTCCCCGGTAAAACAAGCATCCCCCCAGGGAGCTTATGGTCCTTCCGTGTCTGGCTGCGCGTGTCTGGCATCGATCATCGATTATTTGGCGGGGATGATTTGTGGGTGGGCAAGGATCTCGACTTCAATACAGTCAGTGAAGCATCCTTCGCGCGGCTGAAGAGCGTCGATGCAAGAACACAACTCTATCATGGGTTTGTTGGAAAGGCTCTGGTTACGTTCATCATACGGTAAGCATATTTTGCTCCGATGTGTCAACAGAAGCTCATATACCTCAAGATGGCAACGAGTTTATGAAAACATGTATAAGTACGCCATGGCCTATGAAGCGAGTGGTGTGGGGGGCAGCCTCTTTGATGATATTCAGCTGCGCATAGATGGTGATCCTCGCACGGTAACGTTCCTCATTTAGTAAGCAACCAGGTCCACCTCGTTCGTTATGCTCCCTTTCATCACTCGTACTATCAGTACTGTCCCTATCGCATCAACACCTATTGGCGCATCACATCGAATACGTGTCTGGATCAAATCACTGATTAACATATCTGCTGACGAGCCGACGATAGCGTTTGCACTCCCCTTTAACGATTCTCATATCTATCAACGAATCTGGAAGTCCGACATCTTCAAGGTCGGCGCTCGGCTAGATTTCCAGTCCCTCGGAAGTAAGACAATCATGGGTTTTTCCTCTGGAGGTCCCCAGACGATCGTCTCGACTAGCCTGCCTGATGTAGGTCGCAAACCCTCTCTGGCTACATCTCAAACTAGCGATAAGTCAACACGGAATCTACGGTGGTCATGAAGAATGTTGCATCTGATCGAAGTTCTTACTAAAATATCATCATTTTTTGGATAATATGGGATGTCTTGAAGAGTCCACAATTACACTACATTTAATGTATTACTAGTAGTACAGTGTATGATTATGATACTTGTCTATGATAATCAGACTTTGACCTTAGCAACGAGGAACTCTTTCCATTCCTTTTCTCCCCAGCTACTGGAAATCTCGCTGGCTACCAACCCATCCCACAAGACAGTCGGCGACACATGGATCGAGTTTTGTCGCGAGAATTTGACTGCAGTCAGTCAGGTTTATTGAAAGCAATCTGAGAGGTCTACACGCACCAGTGTACTTAAGATCATCTGTGACTGCTATTCCGCCATTCGGAGAATCTTTCAGCTTGAGAAGCTCTCTGAATTGATCCATCCGGTCGGAGGGGATGACTTCAGCTGCGATGTTAGCGAGGTTTGCGCGTATTTGTAACGGCGTGAGAGTGGACGTTGGAAGGTCAAAGAAGTCGCCCTGTTTTTTGAACAGCTGCGAAAAGATGCTTTAGGGGGATAATCAAGATCTCGTGCCTGTGAGAGGAACGTACAGCAAGGCTGTAGGGCCAGAAGTGTTCCGGGGAAACGCGCGCTATCTGTCAAAGGCATTGACAGCTGACGCTAGGTAGACCAGCCTGTACTCACTGCTAACGCCGATTCATGGGTAAATGTGGAAGAGGAATGCCATGGCTGGACTTGAAGCCTAATTACAGCCTTCACTTTTCCGTCATATTTACCGCCGGCGTCAAACAAAGGCTTGAGAACTCCGTCGATTGTTAGGGACATCTTGGCACTGCTTAAGTTAAATAACAGCTCAGACCTCTGTGAGATAACGATCACCTGAATGGACAGACGTAGTCCACTGGAAGGTCACACATTGGCAATTACGATCGGTTAGCTTTTCAGCATGCTTCAGAGCTGCCATTCTTACAAAATATATCCAGAGTATGGGAAGCATCTGGGCGGCCGGCTACCATTAGAGGTCTAAGAGAGGGTTGAAGAGCCATTCTATGCGTGGGCGTTGAAGACTTTGGATAGTTATAAATGGACGGGTGTTATATATCACGTGCACGTTATTTGATCTTGAAGGTCATGACAATCAATTTTCAAAAATAGCTTCCGTAGGTAAGGCACCTCAAAATCATGTGACTAGCCTCACTATCCACACAGAGCACTACTTGACCCCCCTTTTTGCATGGTCTGTGCCGTGGTGCTAGGGGCTAGCAGATGCCAGGTATAAGACAGTTGAAGTGCGATTAGGGGGCCCTGTGTTGCTTCCTTCCTAACTTTCATCTCACTCACAAGCAACACAGGTGAGCACATCGCGCTGCATATTGTTTTCAGGTTCTTACCTTTTCGGCATTGTTATTCAAGGCTTTGCCTCTTGTAATAGCATCTACTCGCATCATAAGAATCTTCACAATATCCATTGGACTGGACTCATCTAGATTTTCACTTAACAGGATTCATCTGGTATTCTATAGCTTTGCTACCCCATCCAGCTGAATCCTAATAGTGAGCGGATTCTCATCCATACCTATCTGAGCTTGTCCCTTACATGGTTACTTACAGGCTTTGTCGAATTGTTTAGTTAATGTTTGATTTTTGCAGCCCTCCCACCTCTCCCCTTTTGTTTTTCTGTTTTTTATTTATTTTTATAATGGCATCTCATAGTCAAATGGTCGCTGTGGCCAAGGGGGTGCCAGCCCGGGAATCCTGTACCGGTGCCTGGTTAGTTAGTCCAGCCACAGGCTGTGAAAAAAAAAAAGGATCACCTCTGGAACAGGACCTCGGAACACCAAATTGAGTACATTAAAACATATTATTAGTATCCACAGACAGTATGGAGAGTGGTACAGCTTTAGGAAGGCCTCTAGCACCAGAAAGCAAGTGAAAAAACATATGCCTTGAATGTCTTTCCATATTTGGACAATTTTTCTTTTTCTTGCATCATCAGTCAATGCAAGCTACCCACCACACTCATATTTGACAGCATGAGTCCTGTCGTTAGCTTTATCAGTGGAGATATACTTACTATGTTTGACAGAACAACCAACCGAGTGAAAGTAGCGGTGGAAATGAAGGCAGCATGAACAATGCAAATCACATACAGGCAACGGCGGCAATGGAAATTGAAATTCCTGAGGAATCAGGATGTCAAAGCGCAAAAGGGTTCCACGCAAACTTGCAGATGCACTGAATGGGTGTTTATGTGGGCAAGTCCTCAACAGTTCATTGAACAGGGTACTCGAGTGCAAACAAGCTGGTTGCAAGACTCAGTGGGTAAGTACAGTGTATTATGAGTGCTGATGAATTTTCTGACTCACTTTATATGTCCAGTATCATCTACAATGTGTAGAACTTGAGCTAGAGCCATGGAATTGGGTGTGCCTCACCTGTGAGGCATCCAGGCGAGGATGTGGAGGGAAGCGCCAATGATGATGAGGTCATATTACTATATATAGAAGTGTTCCTGATTAGGTAAGTTAGTTAGTCCAGCAGAATTTGGCCTAAGCAAAAAAAATCGACCCTGGGTCTTTTTTTTCGATGCCGGAGCACCCTTGGCTGTGGCCTGCCTGCTTCAAGTTTATTACTGTAACTGTATTTCTATTTCTTGTATTGTAGCATGTTTGCTCCCTCGCCTATCTCATTTTGGGGTCCATTTAGGTGGACCTCTGTTTCCCGCTACTACTCTGAGCAAGCAGCAGAGGCCTCAGTATGTGTGACTCCTGGTCACAACCATGTCACCAGGATGTCACACCCCAAATATTGAAACATGTATTCTGTGCTTTCCACAACATGAATACAAGGGTTGTTCTGGGTGACTTGTTGTCAAATGCATATCATTTATCAGAAACCATGGATTGGAATACTAAAATATAATTTATTGCTGCTAGACAGGCACTTCTCCAGCCAAATGCCTGCCAAAATAGTGGCTCAAACTTGCACTGGATTCAGCTCTTCAGGAACTCAATTTCACAACTTATTTTAGTGGTGAAAAATGATCACAATTCAATCCTGAACAAATCTCCATGACCAGATTTTTTATTTTGAATCTCTGAAATAATATGGGGGTTATTGTAGTATTTCATAGTTAAAGACCCAAAATAAAAATTCTGGTCATGGAGATTTGTTCAGAATTGGATTCTGATCATTTTTCATCACTGAAGCAAGTTATGAAAGTAAGTCCCTGAGGAGCTGAATCCAATACAAGTTTGAACTAAATTTTACTATATTTCATGGTTGGGGGCCAAATAGAAAAATCTGGTTACAGACATTGTTCAGAATTAATTTTTGTTCATTTTTTCTCACTGAAGTAAGTTGTAAAATTGAGATCTTGAAGAGCTGGGCCCAGAGTGGTTGCTAGAGAGGGGTATTGTCAAACAACTACAAATAGTGCAAATAATAGAATACACACTACAAATTACAATTGAATTACAATCAGTAACCACTTACATGACCTAGTTGCTGTGTTCAACTTCATACACACAATAAAACAGTACTACTGCATAATATTTGAATTTTGTAATAGAAAGTCTGAGATATACCACTTGAAAATTAATTTATAGTAGGTGTTTCAAGGTTTGTCACACCTTGTGACAGAACATCACATGTCACATGGCCACGGCCATCATAAGGATTGGACACCCCCACTTGAATGAGTTGTGAATCTACCGCTTGTCTATCACAACTAAAGATTCTACAAAATGCCTATGGACCTTCCAACACTCACAAGAAATGTCCATTGAGTGTGCAGAAAGGGTGAGGAAGGTGAGCGATGACAGTAAGGTCTTTGTAAGGGGACTAGGGGGTGCCCCATGTGTTTCTCCTATTTTTTATGTTCATCCTATATTTTTCCTCACTCCATTTCCTTCTATTCTTCATTTTCTATGATTTTTCCTTACTTTATTACTAATTTTCTTCTCTATCACATTTGTGCATGTTGACAGTTTTATATTTAGAGGTGGAGTACCCTTTCTGACATCTACCCCTTGGTATGATGTCATTCAGTGGCCTTGATCTGCCTATCTCTGCCTTTTCTATATTTAGGTTATTATTTGATTTTTGCAGTCTTGACATATACTGGGCATTGGCAAAGGGGTCCTTAGAATTTTCTCTTTGGATTTCCCTCTGCTAGGTGTGCCTCCAATCCCTGTAATATGTACTATAATTTTAACTTCAGATTCCCCTTTGCTAGTCCATTGATTAAGTGGCCTCTAAGGTTGCCCTTATAAGGCCTTGATTTTATCTGGATGATGGCACATACATAGGGTTTGGCCAAATTTTATCTGGACAAACAGAATATACATCAAAAAACCCAATTTTTTCTTCAAAAATACCTATATTTTGCTTCTATGATGCTCTGGTGCCATAGTGGAGGACGAGGACATAAATTTCCACTGAGTCTTGTCAAACACAACTCCATCCCCGCATAGGTCAAGGATAGCCATTTTTGATGTGTTGGAGAATTTCTGAAGAGTCTAACACTATTCTGACTCTTGGTTCATTATTTTGTGTACATAATGTTGTCGCTGATAAGTTTGTGATATATTTCTTCAATGCACCCTGAACTCAAACTTATCCAGATTGGGAACATACCTGCTGATGAATCAAATTTTATCTGGATTCTCGGACCATACATCACCTCAAACTTGGGTCCAATGTTATCCGGATTGGCACATACCTAACCACCAAAATGCCAAATTTTATCCAGATTTGGCACATACATATAGGGGAATTTCTGGGGGTCCTTGTATTACCTCTGATTTCAAGCTCCGATTCACCAGTCCCTCTACAAGGTATCGACTGCTCATACTCATATGAGGGAGTGGTCACGAGTCTAGGATAGCACACCACTAGTAGTAGATGAGTTTGAAAACTCAGACTTTGCAATATGACAGAGAGCAATCAGAAGATGCATTGAGCAACTTGCAGCTTTAGCCTTTAGAGCAACTTGAGAAGCTTGGCACAGAAGTGAAAGAAGATTATGCAGATGTTTTTAAACCTATTCCCCACATGGATGAAATGCCAGACTTGGTGCACTGTAAAATCAGCTTGAAAGACACTGGGAAGACAATTACTACAAGGAGCTACTCCTGCCCACATAAATTCCGGGAGGCTTGGGGTATCTTAATACAGTGACACTTGGACGCAGGACACATCCATCCCTCCTGTTCTGCCCATGCTTCTCCTGTATTTCTCATTCCAAAAGCAGACCCTGCAGACCTGCCCCATTGGGTCAACAACTATCGTCAACTCAATGCAAACACTGTCATGGACTCACATCTGCTGCCACATATAGATGACATCTTATCAGATGCTGGACATGGCAAAATCTGGAGCAAGTTGGACATGACAGACAGCTTCTTTCACACAAAAATGGATCCAGAGAGCATTGCATTAACGATGGTGACTCTGCTTGGTCTTTATGAATGGATGGTGATGCCGCAAGGACTGCAAAATGCACCTCCAGTATATCAATGGTGAGTGACGGCTGCCTTGCAATGCTTCCTGGGAGTGTTTGCGCACATCTACCTAGACGATATTATTATCTGGTCCAACTCTCTGGAAGAGCATACAGAACACATCAAAAAGATTATGGCAGCACTACGAGAAGCTCGTCTGTATTGCAACCCAAAAAAATTGAAATTTTATTTGAGTGAATTGATCTTCCTGGGTCACCACATCTCTCAGGAAGGGATCAAAGCCTGCTCTTCTAAGGTGGACAAAATATTGAATTGGCCCATACCGAAATCAACAAACGATGTATGCAGTTTCTTGGGACTAGTACGATACATTGCTGCTTTTCTCCCCCACCTTGTGGATCACACTGTGGTGCTCACTCCTTTGACAACAAAGGAAAGTGAGAAAAACTTCCCAACCTGGTGTGCTTTACACCAAAATGCCTTTGAGGCTATCAAAGCGCTAGTCGTGAGCTGAGAGTGCTTGACAGTAATTGACCATACTATGCCTAGCAATAATAAAATATTTGTGACTTGCGATGCTAGCAACTGGAGAACTGGCGCTGTCCTAAGCTGGGGCCTGACTTGGGAGACTGCCCACCCTGTGGTGTTTGACTCAATGCAACTGAAAGATGCACAAAAGAATTATCCAGTGCATGAAAAAGAGATGCTGGTGATTGTCTGGGCACTGAAGAAATGGCGATCTGACCTGCTAGGGTCTCAATTCATTGTATATACAGACCATCGAACCCTTGAGAACTTTGATTCCCAAAAGGACTTGTCACAGCGACAAGTGCAGTGGATGGAACATCTCTCACAGTTTGACATGTCAATATTCTACATACATGGAGAAGGCAACACTGTCACAGACACCCTATCCCAGCTTCCTGCAGAAACTCCTGATAATGCATCTGAAGACATTGACATTGTTGATTCCCCCTTGTGGTGGGATTGCTGGCTGAGCCATCCAAACTCTTGCAATGCTGTCCTGATGATCAGCACAGATGAATCTTTCCTCAATGATGTCTGTGAAGGATACAAACATGATGAATTCTGCCAAAAGCTAGTCAATGTCACTGGTAGCATGCCAGATATCCACATGGTAAATAAACTGTGGTATTTAGGTGATCACCTGGTGATCCCTTGTTATGGTCAACTACATGAGGACCTGTTCTGCCTTGCACATGACTCGCTGGGACACTTTGGTGCAGATAAATCATATGCGAGTATCAAGCACTGTTACTATTGGCCTAATATGCAGAGAGATCTTGAATCCGCATATGTCCCTGCATGCTTGGAGTGCCAGCATAACAAAAGTGGCACATCAAAGGCAAAAGGACCACTGCACCCACTGCCTGTCCCTGAAAAAAGGGGAGATTCAGTATGCCTGGACTTTGTGGGGCCGCTCCCCAAAGATGAGGGTTTTGATTGCATCCTGACAATAACAGATAGGCTGGGCTCTGACATCTGCCTTATCCCAATGCAGACCAATATCTCTGCGCCCAAGCTTGCACCAATTTTCTTCAATGAATGGTACTGTGAAAATGGGCTACCTCTTGAGCTAATTTCTGACCACGATAAATTGTTCATGTCCAAGTTCTGGAAAATGCTACATGCATTGACAGACCACCCTCAAACTGATGGCATGAGCGAGCACACAAACAAGACTCTGAACCAATGTATTTGTTTCCATGTCAAACGTAACCAAAAAGGCTGGGTAAAAGTATTGCCGATTATCCGATTCCACATGATGAACTCAGTGAATGGATCAACAGGATTCTCAGGATTCCAGATCCAGATGGGCCAAAGCCCATGGGTTATTCCTCCTTTGATACTGGGAACAATATCTGATGACACCTCAGAAGACACTGCTGCATGCATAATCATCAGGCAAATTGAGACTGATGTAGGATGCCTTGATTGGCACTAAAATCATGCAGGCATTTTTCATGAACAAATCTCGTGGTCACGAAGACTCATACCTGGTAGGCAATAGGGTAATGCTGGCAACCCTTCACCACCATTGAGAGTTTAAGGCAGGAGACAAGTCCAGAGTGGCGAAATTTTTTCCATGCTTTGATGGACCATATACCGTTGTGAAAGCTTTCCCAGAGATGTCATTGTACACTCTCCAGCTGCCAAACTCTCTGAATGTGTTTCCCACTTTCCACACCTCTCTACTCAAAAGACACAATGAAAATGATGCTGAATTTTTCCCTTCCCATGAGCTGGAGCAGCCCAGGCCAGTGGTGACTGATGATGGCCTGGAAGAATACAATATCGAGAAGATTGTTGATGAGCGAAGGTGGGGACACAGATATCAGTACCTGGTGAGATGGTCAGGATACTCCGAAAGTGACGACCTTTGGCTTCCTGGACGTGAACTCAAAAACTGCGAGGCGCTAGACCACTGGAAGGCTAGTAAGGCAGAGAGAACACAGTAGCTTTTTCCCACTGGGTTTTTTAATGCACCTGCTGTTGCTGGTTGATGTTGGGTTTGAAGACTACTACCACAGACACTTTTCTAACAGTGGGAGGGTGTAAGCCTGGCTTACATAATATCATTGACACCTGTTTGTACACATGGATCCTGGACCTTATTACTCTACTCACAAGGCCAGCCTCATAATTCCTCCTTTCTGAAATATAGTTAGAAATTCTTTGTGAAATATTATATTTGAGACTAAATTTCTACAAACAGAAATACAAAAAATTACCCATTAGAAATATACTTTGAAAATCAATATTTCTAATGGGTAATTTTTTGAATTTCTGTTTGTAGAAATTTAGTCTCAAATATAATATTTTACAAAGAAATTCTAACTATATTTCAGAAAGGAGAAATTATGAGGCTGGCCTTGTGACTACATACAAGGATTTCCCCATTCTTCCTTTTCCCCTTCTCTCACTTCCCATATACTCCATTTTGTATTGTCTCTCACTTCTAATAACATGTTGTTGTCTTGTCATCTCATGTGATTAGTAGTGAGTTCCTCTGTCCTCTCCATTTCCATCTCTTCCCCAGTGTTTCCTATCCCAAATAAGGGCTAAGCTTCCAATCTACCTGGATGATATAGTAATCTATTCCGATACTTTATCACAGCACAGCAAACACATCTGACAAGTTATGGATGCCCTATGCAAGGACAGGCTGCACTGCAACCCAAAGAAATCAAAGTTCTACCTTCCAGAGCTCATCTTCCTCAGACATCCCATCTCACAAGAAGGGATCGAAGCATGCTCATCCAAAGTGGACAAAATCTTGAATTGGCCTACACCAAAATCTGTGAGCGATGTTCAAAGCTTCCTAGGCTTAGTTCATTATATCACCACTTTCTTGCCTAACCTGGTGGAACACACTACAGCCCTGACCCCTCTGACCATGAAGGATTGTGAGAAGCACTTCCAGAACTGGACCTCCAAGCACCAGATTGCCTTTGACTCAATCAAAGATCTGGTGGTCAGCAGGGAATGCCTGATGGTGATTGACCATACAAACCCTGCTGACAACAAAATCTTTGTTACCTGCAATGCTAGTGAAAAATGTACTGGCATGGTACTGAGCTGGGGCCCAACATGGGAAAGTGCTCAACCAGTGGCTTTCAATTTGATGCAACTCAGAGATGCTCAGAAGAACTACCCTGTATATGAAAAAGAAATGCTGGCAATTGTTCAAGTGCTCAAAAAATGGCAGTCTGACCTGTTAGGCTCCCAATTTGTCATATACACAGATCACAGAACACTAGAAAACTTCAATACTCAGAAGGACTTATCTCAGTGACAAGCTCATTGAATGAAGCACCTTTCCCAATTCGACATGAAGATTCACTACATTCATGGTGAGGATAACACAGTCATGGATGCACTCCCCCATTTACCTGAGGACCCATGTGAAGCTGTCCCTGAGGATGTGGATGTCTCCAACTCGCCTGGGCACTGGGATGACTGGTTGACAGTCACAAACTCATGCAACATGATTTTGACAATCATGGCTGATGAATCTTTCTTGCATGATGTGTACTTGGGTTACAAAAACAATGAGTTCTGCCCAAAACTTTCACTTGCCAATGACAGTTTCCTTGGTATTCATTTTGAAGACGAACTGTAGTACATTGGTGATCAACTCGTAATCCCTCGCTATGGCACTCTGCATGAGGATCTTTTCTGTCTTGCCCATGATGTGCTTGGTCACTTCAGGGCTGATAAATCTTATGCAAGCATTCGCAATTGTTACTATTGGCCAAACATGCACAGGGATCTCAAACATGCCTATGTCCCTGCTTGTCCTGATTGCCAATGCAACAAAAGTTCTACTTCTAAACCAAAGGGACCACTGCACCCACTCCCGATCCCTGAGAACAGAGGGGATTTGGTGTTTTTAGATTTTGTGGGTCCTTTGCCTGAAGATAATGGTTATGACTGTGTCCTCACTGTAACAGACTGCCTGGGTTCAGACATCCAACTGATCCCCACTTGGACTGACATTTCTGCACCAGATTTGGCTTTGATATTCTTTAATGAATGGTACTGTGAAAATGGGCTACCATTGGAACTGATCTTGGACCGAGATATGCTCTTCATGTCAAAATTCTGGAAAGCTCTGCACAATTTGACTGGTGTGCATCTTAAGATGTCTATGGCTTACCATCTGCAAACAGATGGTGCTAGCAAGCAAGCGAACAGGACCTTGAACCAATGCATACACTTCCACATAGAACACAACCAAAAAGGTTGGGTATGCACCTTACCCATCATCCATTTCAACATGATGAATTCCATCAATGTGTCCATGGGATACTCTGGGTTTCAAATTTGCATGGGACATAGCCTGTGAATTATTCCTCCCCTGGTACTGGGCATTGTTGAGGAACCTGAGTCTGAAAAAGTAACAGCTCGGGCCATCATCTCCCAGATCAAGGCTGACATCACCAATGCCAAAGATGCTCTGCTTGGTGCTAAGGTACTACAGGCATTCTATGCTAATAGATCTTGCAGTCACAAAGATGCTTATGCTGTGGGTGATAAAGTCATGCTCACAACACTGCACCAATGGCGAGAGTACAAGGCTGGTGATAAATCCCATGTTGCAAAATTCTTCCCTCAATGGGATGGACCTTACACTATCACAAAAACATTCTCCGAGACATCCTCTTATACCTTGCACCTACCAAATTCCCCTGCCACATTCCCAAGTTTCCATGCCTCATTACTCAAGTGGCACATCAAAAACAATGTGACTCTATTCCCATCTCGAGAACATGAGCGACCTGGACCAGTGTTGACCAAAGATGGGATGGAAGAGTACTGCATCAAGAAGATCGTGGATGAGAGAAGAAGAGGCCGAGGCTACCAATACCTCGTCCAATGGGCTGGCTACACCGAAAGCAATGATCTATGGATTCCTCAATGCAAACTCATGGATTGCAAAGCACTGGATGTTTGGTGATCTTGTAAGGCAGAGGGGATGTGGTAGCTTTTTCCCACTGGGTTTTTTAATGCACCCATCATTTGGTTGATGACAAGTTGAATTTTTTTTTACAGATAATTGCTCTTGCAGGCTTTTTCTTTTTTTCTTTCTTGAAGACCCGGACACTTTTCTAATGGTGGGAGGGTGTAAGCCTGGCTTACGTACATCATTGACTCTTATTTGTACACGATTCAAGAACTGACCATATTAACCACATGTCACATTCATTTTATTCCACACTCTTCCTTTCCCCCATATATTCCACTTATCCCTGTATTATCATCTACTCTAAAACCATGTCATTGTCCTGTTATATTGGCAATTTGACGTGAGTGTTACATTAATCTTTTTCTTTTATTAGCCTTTCAGTGTTACCTATCCCCAATTATGGGATAGGTTTCCAACTGAGTCGCATTCAAGTCACTGAATTTGGTCGTATGCAATTTTGAATGCATCGGGGTGATGCATCTTAGAGAGGGGGTGATGCAAAGGGACTAGGGGGTGCCCCATGTGTTTCTCCTATTTTTTATGTTTGTCCTATATTTTTCCTCACTTCATTTCCTTCTATTCTTCGTTTTCTATGATTTTTCCTTATTTTATTACTAACTTTCCTTTCTACCACATTTGTGCATGTTGACAGTTTTATATTTAGAGGCAGAGTACCCTTTCCAACATCCTCCCTTTGGTATGATGTCATTCAGTGGCCTTGATCTGCCTATCTCTGCCTTTTCTATATTTAGGTTATTATTTGATTTTTGCAGTCTTGACATATACTGGGCATTGGCAAAGGGGTCCTTAGAATTTTCTCTTTGGATTTCCCTCTGCTAGGTGCACCTCCAATCCCTGTAATATGTACTATAATTTTAACTTCAGATTTCCCTTTGCTAGTCCATTGATTAAGTGGCCTCTAAGGTTGCCCTTATAAGGCCTTGATTTTATCTGGATGATGGCACATACATAGGGTTTGGCCAAATTTTATCTGGACAAACAGAATATACATCAAAAAACCCAATTTTTTCTTCAAAAATACCTATATTTTGCTTCTATGATGCTCTGGCACCATAGTGGAGGACAAGGACATAAATTTCCACCGAGTCTTGTTGAACACAACTCTATCCCCACATAGGTTGAGGATAGCCATTTTTGATGTGTCAGAGAATTTCTGAAGAGTCTAACACTATTCTAACCCTTGGTTCATTATTTTGTGTACATAATGTTGTCGCTGATAAGTTTGTGATATATTCCCACTACTTTTAGTAGTGGGTTTTACTGTCTGATGATGTGCAAGATCCATGTTCACCCGATTTGCATGTGTATGTAATTGGTCACAAATCGTGACTGTTTCGATTCTCATTGGTTGTGAATGGTCAGTTGATCGGTTTGTAAGTGGACCATGGAATGTCATCAGGAAAGAGTCATGTCACTTGAGTACTCCTTGTCATTTCTGTTTGCCTATCATCATGTCGCAAGCTTGAGTTCTTGGTGAACTTGTCTCCGCAGCCTTTGATGGTTCATTTTCTGGTTCTAGGATATCTCAAACACTGGCAACTATGCTTAACGTGCTTGGCAACAATGTCTCACTTCCCATCAATGCTAACATGGGTTCTGGATGCTTTACTTGCATTGTGAATTTGGAAGTTGATAATGAACTACGTTCTGATGTTGTACTTGGGAGAGATTGGATGATGTACTATCGAGAATATCTCATTTCGGAGGGATTGGTGGTGTTCAGGCCCTTCCAATGTGAGCAGCAGGCGAAAAATGCAGGCGAGTCATTGATTTCTGTTTCTCTTTTTACTGTGCTTAATTTTTGCATGTAGATAACCAGAGCACAACCTGGGAAACAATGGGACGCACTTGTCACAATGATTAAATGATCATCGTTGATTCCACTTCCCTTGCTTCTTTCAGTTTGGTGCCTACCATTAATAATCTCCCTATAATTCATGAAATATTATTAAATCCTGCATCTCCCATCTATTGTGATGGTGTAAGGGGACTAGGGGGGTGCCCTGTGTGTTTTTCCTATTTTTTATGTTTGTCCCATATTTTTCCCCACCTCATTTCCTTCTATTCTTCATTTTCTATGATTTTTCCGGATTTTATTACTAATTTTCCCTTGCTATCATGTTTGTATATGTTGACACTTTTATATTTAGAGGCGGAGTACCCCTTCCGACACATACCCCTTGGTATGATGTCATTCGGCGGCCTTGATCCGCCTATCTCCGCCTTTTTCTATTTTTAGGTTATATTTGATTTTTGTCGTCTTCACATATACTGGGCATCAGCAAGGGGATCCTTAGAGTTTTCTCTTCGGATTTCCCTTTGCTAGGTGCGCCCCCAATCCCTGTATTATGTAGCATAATTTTAACTTTGGATTTCCCTTTGCTAGAGGCTCAGGTTGCCCTTATAGTAGAAAACTCTCCCCTAAGGCCCGAAAATCGCGAACGCGCTGCCCAAAATAGGCAGGTACGGACTGGACGACGCTTCCCAAAGCTCCACAGAGTCCCTACACACCGTTCCAGATACTCTCGCCTTTATCACGCCGCCATTTTCACCAAACGCGCTCCCTAGCGACATGGACGCATCAGAACGCTTCGACGTGCTTGAAAGCAACATTTCTGGAATGTGCGCGCAAATCGACTCGCTTAAATCTACAATTGAAAACTTCATTAGGACCCTCCAGGCTAACCCTACGACTAATAGTTCCCCCTTCACGACTCCAAGCGCACCCAACAACGACGTTTTGCCAAACGCGTCCACTAAGGAACGTGTCCAGATCAAACCGTCCCCCCCCCACCGAATTTAATGGTGCACGTGCACAGGGATGTGCATTCCTTAATTCCTGTGAGTTATACATTAGTCTCCAGTCGCATCAATTTGTTGATGAGGCTGCAAAAATTTATTGGGCCTTCACATACATGAAATCTGAACGCGCCTATCTCTATGTGGACCGTATCCTATGTCAAACTAAAGAACTCGGTTCTCTACCTTTCTCCACTTGGGGTGACTTTCAAGCTGAGTTCGTATGCCACTTCTGCCCCCTCAATGAATGCCACCGAGCAGTGACACGACTTGAGTCATCCACTTACCACCAGGGACGTCGATCCGTGGACGACTATATCGATGAGTTCAAGGATTTGGTGGACATGGCAGGGTATGGGAGTGGGTTACCAGTGGTGGTGAAGTTCCGACGGGGGCTCAACCGAGAAATTCAGGACCAGATTGCACAGATGTTGGAAGGGCGCCCAGCGGACGATGATATCCTTGCTTGGTATGAAGCTGCTTCACTCTGTGACGAGAACCGACTCACAAATGCAGCATTTAATGCTGCATTCCGTGCTCCAACTACCACTCATACACCCTACACCTTCAATCGAAGCCTCCCCTGCCCTAACCCCATTCCTGCTTGTCAAACTCCCACACCAGCCGTCAATGTCCCAGTACCAATGGATGTTGATGCAGCCCGCAGCCGTGCACGTAAGTTGGATCTCTGCTACCGTTGTGGGGAACCTGGACACAGGGCTGGAGCGTGTCCCCATCATCAGGATATTTGCATGCTCACCCCCGAGGGACGAGACGAACTCCTGCAAGATTTGTTGGCACTTGTAGATGTTGAGGAAGCGAAGGATCAAGTTGCAGAGGAGGTTAAGCTGGAAGTTGTAGAGGAGCAGGATTTTCCTATTCGCAGCGAGTGAATCATATGCCCTCACTGCCTGTCCATAACCGCTTTGAAGTCTTGTCAGTTGAATCCCCGGAGAATGAATCCATTTCTGTGACTGCTCCCCTCTCTGACCCTTCAAAGTTGGCTAAAGACATACCTGCTCTCCCCATCTCTCCTTCTACTCCACGTCCCAAAATTAAATCATGGGAGCGTAAACTACCACGCAAGTATATTGTGGCATCCACTCCCTCTGCACATTCCTTAAACCTAGCCATCGAACTGCAGACGACTGACACTGGACAGATACTCGGTGTCTCTGCGCTCCTGGACTCTGGTGCGACTGGTCTCTTCATCGATTCCCGTCTGGTACAACAACATCGTCTAAATACTCGCTCACTCTCACGTCCAATACCTGTATATAACGTGGATGGATCCCCAAATGAAGCTGGTGCCATCCGAGAGGTTGCAGACCTGGTTCTCCGTTACAAAGATCATAGTGAGTGTGTCCTTTTTGCTGTCACTCAATTAGGAAAGCAAAAGGCGATTTTGGGATATCCATGGCTTCGAGACCATAACCCAGAGGTCGACTGGCGCACCGGGGAGGTTACCATGAGCCGATGTCCATCCCGCAGTCGGACGTGTTTCACAGAAGCCAGGCAAGAACGTCGTGGACAGAAGGCGGCAATACGACGAACTCAGAAGTGTCGTGCTGGACCCCTGCCTATACCTGAAGTGGAATTGGAAGGGGTTCCTGATCTAATGCTGGACTCGGATGATGATGATGAGGACCCAGAGGAAGTGGAGGAGGGTGATCGGATCTTCTACACTGCGATTTGCTCATCGCATGAGGTGTGTGCCACATCGAACATATCCCAACGCCTTGCCGAGGCCTTCCACAAAAACAACGCTGCTAAATCCTCTACTAACTCCTTACTCCCTCATCTCCATGAGTTTGAAGACGTGTTCTCCAAGGAGTCATTCGACTCTCTTCCTGCGCGTAAGCCATGGGATCACGCGATTGAACTCACCCCCAGCGCAACCCCTTCATCCTGCAAGGTCTATCCTCTCTCTCCGGAGGAACAACGGCAGCTTGACCAGTTCATTGACGAGCACCTGGCCTCTGGACGTATTCGACCATCGAAGTCACCCATGGCCTCTCCCTTTTTCTTTGTCAAGAAGAAGGATGGCTCACTTCGACCGGTTCAAGACTACAGAAGACTCAACAACATCACGGTCAAAAATTGCTACCCACTACCCCTCATCTCTGAACTCGTAAACCAGCTCCATGGAGCCCAATACTTCACCAAGCTCAATGTCCATTGGGGCTATAATAATGTGAGGATAAAGGAGGGAGATGAGTGGAAGGCAGCCTTTCGTACCAACCGTGGTCTTTTTGAACCGCTTGTCATGTTCTTTGGCCTTACTAATAGCCCTGCCACCTTTCAGACCATGATGAACAACATCTTCCATGACCTCATCCTCGAAGGTGTTGTCTGCATCTATCTCGACGACATCCTCATCTTCACTCGCACGGTTGAAGAGCACCGTCGCATCACGCGCCTCGTCCTAGAGCGACTTCGACGGTACAAACTCTACCTTCGTCAGGACAAATGCGAGTTCGAAAGGACCAAGATCGAGTACCTCGGCCTGATTATCTCGGAGGGTCAAGTGGAGATGGATCCTATCAAGGTAAACGGGGTCACAGCTTGGCCGACGCCCACAAACAAGAAGGAGGTGCAGTCTTTCCTGGGCTTCATCAATTTTTATCGGCATTTTATCAAGGATTTCTCACATCATGCATGACCGCTGTTTGACTTGACAGGAAAGGAGGCATGGAGGTGGGATAATGCACAACAGGAGGCGTTCGAAAAGCTTAAGGAGATGGTCACTTCCGCTCCGATCCTTACCTTTGCTGACGATTCGCGTCCTTTTCGTGTAGAAGCCGACAGTTCTGACTTTGCGACGGGCGCTGTGTTGTCTCAGCAGTCTCCGGAGGACCAGAAGTGGCATCCTGTTGCGTTCTACTCCAAAAGCCTTAGTGCTGTAGAGAGAAACTACGAGATCCATGACAAGGAGATGTTGGCGATAATGCGTGCGCTTGAGGAGTGGCGACACTTCCTCGAGGGTGCCCAACACAAGGTGGAAATTTGGACGGATCACAAGAACCTCGAGTACTTCATGACGGCCAAGAAATTGAACCGTCGTCAAGCTCATTGGTCCCTGTATCTATCTAGATTCGACTTCTCCTTGCACCACCGTCTGGGTTGCAGCATGGGGAAGACTGATGCCCTATCCCGACGTGCAGACCATGGGGATGGCAGTGGTGACAACTAAAACATTGTGCTGTTGCAGCCAGACCTGTTCACCATTCGGGCACTGGAAGGCATCACACCCCAGGGCAAGGAGCAGGACATTCTACATGACATTCATCACGCAAACCGTAGCGGTTTACATGAGGATGTTATCGCCCGAGCTGTTAAAGAACTGAGGATGGGATCGACCCTTTCCTTACGTGCAGCAGAGTGGGCTGAAAAGGAGGACTTGTTGTATTTCAGGGATCGCATCTATGTTCCCAATGACCCAGACCTTCACCGGCGCATCATATCCCAACACCATGACTCACAGATTGCTGGCCACCCCGGACGCTGGAAGACCTTGGAGCTCACCTCACGGAACTATTGGTGGCCACAAATGTCACGGCTCATTGGTCAGTATTGTCGCACTTGTGACCTTTGCTTATGCACCAAGGTCCCTCATTGCAAGCCTATTGGTGAGCTACACCCTCTTCCTGTTCCAGAGAGTCATTGGGATGTCGTCAGCATCGACTTTGTGGTGGAATTACCAGAGTCAAATGGGTTTGATGCGGTGATGTGCACAGTTGACTCAGTGGGAAAACGCGCTCACTTCATTCCCACTCACACCACTGTCAGTGCCCTAGGTGCCGCTCGACTCTACCTCCACCACGTGTGGAAATTACATGGACTTCCTGGTGCCTTCCTCTCGGATCATGGCCCTCAGTTCATGGCAGAGTTCACTCGTGAGCTGTACCGACTCCTGGGGATCAAACTCCTCGCTTCAACTGCTTATCACCCACAAACTGATGGCCAGACGGAGCGAGTCAACCAGGAACTGGAGCAGTACATCCACCTCTTTGTCAATGAACACCAGGACGATTGGGATGATCTCCTTCCTTTGGCCGAATTCGGGTACAACAACCATGTCCATGCTTCCACTCAACAGACCCCTTTCCTCTTAGACACTGGACGACATCCACGCATGGGATTTGAACCTCGCCAAACTCCCTCACACATCGAGACAGTGAATGAGTTCACAGAACGCATGAGGGATAGCTTGGAGGAGGCAAGGGCAGCCTTAGCAAAGGCAAAGGATGACATGGCGCGATTTTACAACCAGTGCCACTCCCCAACCCCTCAGTACAAGGTTGGTGATCGAGTTTATCTCGACTCCAGTGACATCTCCACTACACATCCATCCAAGAAACTCGCTCATCACTTCTTGGGACCTTTCCCCATTGTCAAGTGCGTTGGAACACATGCCTATTGTCTACGCCTCCCAGCCTCCATGTCCAGACTCCATCCCGTCTTCCATGTCATCAAATTGCTTCCAGCTCCCCCAGATCCGTTCCTGGGATGCCATTCACACCCACCACCACCACCTACAGTGATCGAGGGAGAACCCCAATATGAAGTCGAGTCAATCCTGGACAGCCGTTTGCGTTGAGGAAAACTCCAGTATTTGGTACATTGGAAGGGTTATGGGTATGAGGAGAACTCATGGGTCGAAGAGTCTGATGTAAACGCCCCTCGGTTAATCAAGGAATTCCACTGACGGCACACTGCTGCACCGTGTCACATTCAAGTCACGGACTTTGGTCATATACGATTTCGAATGCATTGGGGCGATGCATCTTAGAGAGGGGGTGATGTAAGGGGACTAGGGGGGTGCCCTGTGTGTTTTTCCTATTTTTTATGTTCGTCCCATATTTTTCCCCACCTCATTTCCTTCTATTCTTCATTTTCTATGATTTTTCCGGATTTTATTACTAATTTTCCCTTGCTATCATGTTTGTATATGTTGACACTTTTATATTTAGAGGCGGAGTACCCCTTCCGACACATACCCCTTGGTATGATGTCATTCGGTGGCCTTGATCCGCCTATCTCCGCCTTTTTCTATTTCTAGGTTATATTTGATTTTTGTCGTCTTCACATATACTGGGCATCAGCAAGGGGATCCTTAGAGTTTTCTCTTCAGATTTCCCTTTGCTAGGTGCGCCCCCAATCCCTGTATTATGTAGCATAATTTTAACTTCGGATTTCCCTTTGCTAGAGGCTCAGGTTGCCCTTATAGATGGCCCATCTTCTTCATTGGAAATATTCCTTCAGTCTCATGGAATACCTGTGCATGATAACTTCCAATTCTCTCAAATGGCGCTTATTCATCATCTTGTAAATGGTGTTTGTGTTTACAGCTCTCATGCGGGCCATCAGTCTGTCGCGATGATGAATAATGTTCTCAATGTTGCGCTGGCTGTTTCGACCCATGTCCTCAATGCTCTGCTTGATATCTTTCATGTTCTTTGCAAAAGTCTGGGGTATCAATGCAAATCAGACGTGCTTGAACATCAGCAATTGTTACGTTGGATGCGAGCTCGGCATGATACTCTTCAAGATGGTGTTCTTCAAATTTTCAGGATTCCTTAAAGAAGTTTGAGTATCTAACTAGATCTGAAGTGCTAGCTATGGCTGCTAGCCATGGACTATCCCCTCTTGGGATGCTGGATGAAATTAAAAATACAATAATGGCGCACATCAGTGAAGGAGCATGTTCTTGATTTCAAGTTACACTACCTCCCACATGTGCTAAACTATGAGACAATTGCCCAAATGAGCTGACACAGATGCCTGATAATGATGAGGATATGTGCATGTTCTTTTTGACACAACTGAGCAATAATATACATTGATGTCCCTTGTGCAGATTACTTCAGTTGTGTAACATTGAGCATGACACCAATGCATCATTTAATGTTCTCTGTCAAACTTTAAAGAAGTACATTAATCAACTCCGGAAAGGGAAAACATCTGTGATGCAAGTGCAGTCTCGCAGATTTCCACTGACAAATTCAAGACAAGCCAAAATTGAAAGAAATTGGCCATCCACTGTATCTGATGATTTGAAAAATAAAATAAGTCAATTGTTTCACTCCGAAACCAGCAGCGATGCCCTTCGAGAAAGTACATGCGAATCTTGTCCCATGTCTGACTGTGAATGGATTTCAACAAAACTGTTAAATCTTGATTGTATCCGATGTCCTGAAACTCACTGTGATGAAAGCACATACGAAACACTATGTTGAACGTCCACCAAGGAGTCCAAACTAAGTGCAGCATATACTACTAGGCTCTTCTAACCTCTCACAACTTGAAGTCCAGTAACTGGCAGTAGCTACACCATAACACTGGCACATTCATTGCTTGGCATGTGATAAAAGCATTGACAACAATCTTCTTTTGATCTTTCTTTTTAGATAGATCTGAAGCATACATTCCTTATCCAAATGGAAAGGCCAAACTACATAATACAAAGTGGACAAGTCAGTGGTCCGCGTCCCACCATCAACATGTGCTCTCATTTGCCATTGTTTGCACTATGAAAGTAGTGGGCTTTGCTGCCGCTTGCCGGCGCGCTACCCAGTTATTTCTTCAATGACATACCTGCTGATGAATCAAATTTTATCCGGATTCTCGGACCATACATCACCTCAAACTTGGGTCCAATGTTATCCGGATTGGCACATACCTAACCACCAAAATGCCAAATTTTATCCAGATTTGGCACATACGTATAGGGGAATTTTTGGGGGTCCTTGTATTACCTCTGATTTCAAGCTCTGATTCACCAGTCCCTCTATGAGGTATCGACTGCTCATACTCATATGAGGGAGTGGTCACGAGTCTAGGATAGCACACCACTAGTAGTAGATGAGTTTGAAAACTCAGACTTTGCAATATGACAGAGAGCAATCAGAACCATTCACAGCTACCTGTCACAGTCTCAGAGGCATAGAGAGAGTTGCAGGATGAGAAGGCTGTTAATTGTAGGAATCACTTTAGTCAATGTTCATGTACCGTTGCTCTGCTACAAGTAAGAGGGTTAGCCCATAAGCTTCACTGAGGCCATCATATTGGTCAGGAGGTTATGGTATTATGATCGAGGGCTGCTTTGATTTGTTGTACAGTACAATACTTGGGCTGATGCTAGAAATAGAGAAATAGAGAAATAGTACACCCATATGAAAATTTTCAAGTACATCATGCAGTGATGCCACAACCCAAATAGTCTATAATCTGTTGACAACACTGTGAAATATTGGCATTGTTTGGAAGTATGGGGAGGTTGAGTGCGAGAGCAACAATTCCACAGTTTGCGCCTGAATAGTCGCATAGTTGATACAAGAATGTCTTGTAAAATGGACACACCTGTTAAGATAGTCCTCACTCATACACAACAACATCACATGAATCAACAATTTCACACCCATCTCACCTGTGAACAATGTTTGGAGGCCTTTTTACAGAATATGGCTCCGAGGAAAGTTTTATCTTCATATCAGGAAGGTTCTACCAAAACCTGGTGAGCACTGTGCGAGTTTTGCAGGAGGAGTATAGGATTTTGTCATGGAAGTCAATGTTTTGATTGTGACTCTTTTGCAAGTGATTTTTGATGGACTGCCAACTTTGCAAGCAATACTCCTCTGTCACTCATTCCTTAGTTCAAATTTGGTTTGCACAGTTCTTTTTAAAAACACTTAATAAACTTTCCTTGGTTGCCTTTTTTTTTAAAACACAGTGTGACAATGTCAGTGCCCGCTTTTGACTGAAATCAATGAATGCATGTGACATTGTTGTCTATGAGTGAGGACTATCTTAGCGATAGTAGTTGTTGCTTGGTTTGAGGTGCTTGAGGAGGAACCTCAATATTGGCGGGGTACCGAACTGGCGCGTCCAAAGACGCTGTTGCATTTTGGAGCCGCATGGGCAGAAGATCCTGACTGTATGCAGCATCGTCAGTGTGTACAGGACCAAATACTCGGAAATGCTGCAACATACCTGGCCTGCATAGCATTAAGTTGCTGTCCAAACTGCTGAAACTGCTGTTGAAACTGCTGAAACTGTTGTTGCATCCCGGCAATCTGGATTCCAAGCTGTCCCAACTGCTGCACTACTTGATTGAGCTGGTTTTGAACTGCCATAGGAGGCACATTGGGGATGAGAGCAATCTCTCCAGAAGCGTTTACAAGGTGTTGGCTGAGCGCGACAAAATTGGGCTGCTGGGCGGCCATTTGTAGAAAACAACAAAGTTGAGAGTACAGCGGCGGCTGCTTGAACCAGGATGACAAGGTATGTCACCTGACCGTTTTCTCCTGTACAGAATCTACCACAACTAAAGATTCTACAAAATGCCTATGGACTTTCCGACGTTCA
Source organism: Tricholoma matsutake (assembly GCA_026075535.2). Classification (NCBI taxonomy): domain Eukaryota; kingdom Fungi; phylum Basidiomycota; class Agaricomycetes; order Agaricales; family Tricholomataceae; genus Tricholoma; species Tricholoma matsutake. The sequence continues at coordinate 3,698,662 of AP026543.1, read as the reverse complement.
CAACTCACATCAACGACGCGCTCGTGGCAGAGAACGGACCAAACCTTGCATATCTCCTGCGCCCCACCAGTCCACATGGAAAGGATCTCGTCAAGGAGTTTCGCAATCCAACGGTATATGTTTTCCAACCTAGAAGTCCCTTGTTTAGATAACGTGATTTCTAGCGCGCAACGCTTAGTCGGTATGACGGGTGCATGCAGAGTCCATGGGATGAGATCGCCATTCAGTATGTCCTGACGTGTACCCATATTGCGAAACGGAGACCCGTGGATGCATTCAAAGAGCAGTCGATCCTGGTCTCGTAAGTGTGGTTCGAATCCTGGACGGTGATCGGACTCAATCCAGGCGGTTTTTGTGCAGCCACTTTTACCGCTTTTTCACTCTCGATCGAGGCTGGACGTTGCCTGCCTTATTTTCGATGCTGAGGGATCTCAGGGACTTGGCATTTGATGTAACGGAATCTCTCAACATTCATCACTGCTTTCTGAATTGCGTGTAGGCAGATTTCCACGCCAAGTACAATGGTCAAAAGAGCGAGTGCATGGAGGAAGCCGCAGGTATCATCGCGAAAGCTTTCGGAATTTGCATGAATGACAGGTAATGGACATATGTAAGCACCTACCCTGGCTCAATGTTTGACCTTGCTAGGACGTCTCCGCCAGACCAGTCACGGAAGTGGGGCGTTTATTACGTTGTGGGTCTTGTGTTGAAATGCTACTTTCGGGCAAGCATATGTTTAGCCAAGAGTCTATCTCCTTCACTAAAAGTTCAGCTGTCTAGGTGAAGCGAATAACATTATCCAAGAATATTCTAAGGGCTCTTGACGCAAATGCCGACCTTCCGCCATTATCAGCGTATCCTCGTTCGCACCAAGTATGTGTTGGACCCCCTGTTACATTAGTACTTTGACCGTTACTTCGCTGACACTGCGCAAGGTCACGTATAGGTATTATATAGGAATGTTAAGTTTCCTGAATGAGGAGTATAGCAAGGTCCGTCTGGTTCTTTGGTGCATGGGTGAATTCTCAATCGCCATTTCTCATAGTCTGAACAAGAACTAACTCTCGCGTTTTACCACTGTCATACTGGATCTCACAGTAATCAAGAGTACGTCCGTGCCACCTTGATAGTCGTGTATACTAATATCGTTCTAGACGTATTTTGACTTACCTTCTCCCCCTTCGCATCCTAAAAGGTCATTTACCATCTGCAGAGCTGATGCAGCGTTTCCCAGTGCTTCAAGAACTCTTTGCCCCGTTCATCTCGGCAATTCGTCTCGGTGATATCGCAGCATATGACAGAGCGTTGGAGAAGTGGGAACGGAGGCTCTTGGAACTCAACCTCTGGCTTACACTTGAGAAGGCACGCGAGCTCTGCTTGAGGGGTCTGTTCCGCAGAGTGTGAGTTTGGCTTTCTAGTGCTGGACAAACCCTTATGCCAGACTTCGACACTAGCTGGGTGGCTACAAACAAGGCCACACGCATTCCGATAACGATGTTCCATTCTTCCCTGAAGACAGCAGGGATTGATGTTTCGCAGGCGGAAGCGGAGTGTCTTGTGGCAAATATGATCTACAAAGGGTTTCTACGAGGTTATATTAGCCATGAGAAGCAGATGGTCGTGTTGGCCTCGACGAATGTATTCCCGAGGCTTGCTGATCGTCCAGCACCATTTGCGTTGATGTAATATGCCAGGTCCTCAGAACACGATTTCGTGTCGGACTGTCTAATGCACCTGGAGACAAATGTATTTGAATGCATTGTTCTTACAGCACTCAGCATCAGTCCTTGTTTTCAATATCGGGTGACTCGTAAGCAACATATGGATCATCCTGCACCGAGAAAGGAGTCCTGGCTCTCCACAGGCTGCCTCCCGGAGTTCTGGGCGAGATTTTACGCACTCCGCCTGGCGCATCTATGTACTTTTGCACCTCAAACGTCTGCGAAACGCGGTGTCACTTTGTCAGTCCCCAAGCGATCTCTTAGCCCATTTCCGGTCCTCGTTTAATGTGTGAATCAACATAGAATGACTGCCTATGTTTCTGGATTGTGCTATTGGCTGCTGACACCGGCCGTCTCCACACACTTAACTTGTATCCGCAATTTCCGTCGTTTTACGTTCCGTCGATTGGCCAGGTACCCTCTTCCACTGTTCTAACTTTACGCGACCTTAGGAGTTAGCAGTAGGCCCTGGTCGTCGAGGTCGTCAAAGTCTCGGACGTCACGGCAGTCAGACTCGATGCTAACACACCGCATCAAAGGTCTGCTGCTTGCCCAAGAGTCTCTCCACAGCTTCTTGAATGTGAGGGCTGGGGATTATCTGAAAATTGTCTGAATCATGGCAGTTTGGCGGACGAAGCCAGGGAAACCAAGAGTTTCTATTTCTTCTGACTGTAGAGCAATATGTTATCAGTCTGATGATCATACAACAAGAGACGTATAGATGTCGCGTCGGTACAGATTTCGGTTCTTTATCAGTGGTTTATATATGCTTATACAAAATAATTGAGACTAGACCCGCATCAATCTATTTCTTTGTTTTGCGCTTCCGCGCTGGTAACGGAGACGCTGCGCTGTGCGCTGGCTGCGAAGCTGGTTTGGTGGGTTTGGTGGTTTGGAGCTCGGATGTTGTCGGCTGTGGTGATTTGGGCTTTGATACCTCCGACGAACCCCGGTGCATAAGGTTCATTACAACGGAGGCGACACTTCCACTTATGATGAATAACAGCCAACGGGGTACCATGATGGAAACATGGTAAATTTTTGTCAGCACGAAGGCGAAGTATGTCATGATGAATTCTCTGAGGAAAAAAAGGGGTTACTTTTGCCTTGCGTGATAAGTTCAAATACATGTGAATTACCTGCTTCCACCAGGAGCATAAGGAGATGTCCAGGGCGGGGTATCTTTCCAGCCTTCTTGTTCCAGAAAACTGCGCATGGCTCCGCCACTCAACCTCAGATGCTGTGGCCTATAGAAACGCAGCGTTTGGCCGCGGTCCCTTAGAACGACGAGATATGGTGCTCTGTCGAAATAAGCAACAGTTAACAAATAAGTTCGAATTGATGATGATGATGGGAAACTTACTGCCACATCGCCCATTTCGTGGTAATAGTGGTGACATTGAAGTAGTCAATACGACCCCAGCGTAAGTTTGGCAAATCTCCGGCAACCTGGGTCTCATTGAACGTAGAATCGAAGACGACGTCCATGAATTTGGAGATAGCGTCCTGCCTGGCTGCGGGTACCGTACTGGACTTAAAGATGAGTGGTTCCGCTTTTAGCAGTAGATAATTTATAATTACATTACGATTATCCATGTCCTTTCCTTCTCTTCCTCCTCTGTAAGAGGTTCGTTGACAATAAGATCCTTGTAATTGTCGTCCGTTATTAATGGTATGCGCTCATCCCATTGGTTCTTAGAGAGCTGAAGTGCCTGTATCTTCTCTGTGATATTAATGCCAAAACGGCCAAACAGATAAGCAGCTGGTTCGGACGTAAGGAGCTTGTTGAGGTCAAAATGACTGGCTATGCTGCTGGGTGAGATTCGGTTACTGGCAGGTGCCTTTTTTTCAGGCACAGAAGTAGCCAAAGGTGACGCCTGTTCAGGTATTAGCTGGCCAGGCTCCCAACCGGCGGAGAAATACTGGGCTTCGATGGATGCAGCGAGGGCGAGAACACCCAGGATTGGAAAGAGCTTCATGGTTGTCTACAAGACCAGGTACACCGAGTAAGTGTAGAGGCCCTTTAATATTTATCCCAATACATATGCGACGAACACAATAAGTCACGTGTAAATATAACCACTACAGCCTCCTAGGGTTAATCCAAACGCCTGCAGGAGGGCAGGACAAGATCCTAGGTTGCTTACAACCAAAGCAAGCACCTCTTTCCATCGTCACCTTTTCCCTGAAAAAACAAACAAACGGACCAGATCTCATGCTGAGTTCTTATCCAGGTGTTTTCTGGGCATTGCTGGCTGCCATCTACGTTACCGCGGCACCACAAGATGGTGAGTTCCCGCTCTCAATTCATAACATAAGTAACTTATAAAAACATTTCGCGCAGTCCCGTCAGCAGCGTCATTTTACATACCATCGCTACCCGACATCCACCAGGACCCAGCACACCCCTTACAGATATTCGCTGGTCAGCTATCAGCTGACCCAAATGTCTCCAGTTCGCAGAGCGTAGATTTGTCTCCTCACTTGTTCTTTGTAATGGTCAAGAACCGACGGACAGCTGACAGACAAAGACTTATGTTCTGGTTTAATGTAGCTTTTGCTCTACAATCATTCACGTACTATATTGACACTTCCTTTGCGCAGGGGGGCCCAGGATGCTCGTCTTTTGATGGCTTGATGATGGAAGTTGGTCCTTGGAGGATGGACGGGAAGGGTGGCTTCAAAACGCAAGAAGGTGGCTGGGAGGAGTATATGACCATGGTTTATGGTGAGGTCTTTTTAACTTGGAGTACTTTCGTATGTTAACCTTTCTGTAGTGGACCAGCCTGCCGGTACTGGGTTCTCACTGGTAAGCACGGATCACTTCGTCCACACCACGGCAGAAGTGCGTGAACTTAGATTTGGTTTGTCAATTCAAAGCTTCTTAGCTGAAATATCTGCAGGCTTCTGCTCAATTTATAGAGTTCCTGCGAAACTTTTATCAGGTGTTCCCTGAGTACAGAAACGTGGACGTATGTCATTCTACTTCTGAAGAGCTTCATCCCGACTAATCAGGTAGAAAGACATATTTAGGTGGTGAAAGTTTTGCTGGACAATGGATCCCGGCTTTTGGTAACACCGCGTCTTCCTCTCACTCCACTGATTCTGACTCCACTGATTCTGACTCCCCTGCGAAGCGGATGCTATCCTAAATTCAAACCTTGGAATTCCGCTTCTGGGAGCCGCTATCGGTAATGGTTGGATCGACCCGCGGAGACAATACACAACGTATATCGATTTCGTTGTAAAGGTCGGGCTGCTTGAGGAAAATTCTGACGTTCGTGTGGAATGTCACTCTTTTCCTTCCTCTTAACCTGACTTCTTATCCAACAGGCGTGGAAAGAGGCAAAAAAGCTCACGGATAACTGTATAGCGGAGATGGATAAACACAAGGACGTCCAGCCTATCTCAGTAAAGGGGTGTGACACACTGGTGGTAGATGTTGTCAAAAACCAGAACAAGAAGTTCGTTGTATCTCTAGTTGCACGTCATTCTTCACCGTGACCATTTGTCACAGAGTCGATGGGAAGGATATGTGCCTCAATATCTATGATGTTCGACTTCATGATACCAGACCTGCTTGCGGCATGAACTGGCCTCCAGACATCAAACCTATAACGGATTACCTGCGTGTATGTTTTCGATGTCTTAAAAATCATATCATACTAGAGGACTGACTTTACTTGGCAGCGCAAAGACGTTGTGAATGCCTTGCATGCCAGTGCCCATACGGAAGCATGGACGGAATGCCGCAGCCCTCTCCACTCCGCATTCCGGGAACTTAGTCAAAATGCCTCGATCACTATTATGCCGAAAGTCTTGGCCAAGATACCATTTCTTATATTCGCTGGCGACCAGGACTTGATTTGTAACTATGTTGGACTGGAGGCAATGATCAAGGAGATGACATGGAATGGTGCTACTGGACTTGGGGTATTGTTTCATTTCTATAGAGAGAGCTCCCTTCTTATCTAACGAACTACGGTAGACTGTGCAGACTCAATCATGGAGCTTCAATAACACACCCGCAGGGACATGGGTCACGTCAAGGAACCTTACTTATGCGAAGGTATTCATTACCTCTTCTACCACGGTACTTTAGAAGGTTCACCTTGTCGCTTAGATTTTCAATGCATCGCATATGGCCCCTTGGGATGCCCCACATATCACTCATGACATGATCCTCCGATTCATGGGCGTCAACTTCTCTGCTATTCTAGACGGCACAGCAAAGATACCCAGCAGCATTGGAAACATTAAAAAGCCAATGCACATTGAACAAGTGGAAGCCCAACCTACCCCTGCGCTACCACCAGGTAAAACTCCGGAGCAGGACAAGGCGATGTGGGAAGGTATGCTCAAGTCCATGTATTTCCCTGTGTCGTGGCTGATTTGTCTCTACCTCGTAGCATATTATAACGCAGGGTCTTCAGCACTGGTCCTCCTTCTAATATTCTTCGCAATAGGTACGTTCATCTGGTGTCGAGTACGGAGGAGACGTCTACGGCTACCGGTTAATTTGACGGAGGAGGAAAGCATTCCTCTGAACACGAGCCACAGATTCGAGGAAGAGGATGATGATCGGGGTGTAAATAAACAACGGAAGGGCAAGGAGCGTGCCATGGAGCGTGCTCAGCCGCCTATCTTCGATGTGGGAGATAGTGATGATGAGGATGATAGGCTCCATAAAAGGAATACGCAGGATGTTTAGATGAGGCTTTGTACGTTACTGGTGTCGTCGGACTAGATTGATTTTGACCTAAGCGGAGTGCGTGAGCATTATGCACGTATACATTACTTTCCAGATTTGTTACCGCAGCTCGAAATTACATTAATATATATCTTATACGACATCATTCGGGCTTTCGGGAAGTCCACATTATGTAGCTGGAGAGTTGCCAACCCCAAAGGCCTACTTTCTGCAGATTACCTCAACGTGCCCCGTAAACGAACTCCATTTCACTTCCGAGTCACAACTTCTTTGAACCTCAGGTAGGTCGAATCGCACAGGAAGGTTATTGGTCTGAAGGCGGTCTGACATCAGACCGGGACCAACGCGCACTATAATTAGACTAGGGATGATTCCCTTGGAAGATGTCAGCATTGGACCAAAAAATTAAAAACTGAAGATAGAACTGACACATATCTGGACGAATAAATTCGAAATAAAACCACCGACTTGTGACCTCATTGCGGTAAACACCACCAAGAACACCGTAGTAAGACCATACACCGCACCCGACTCCAGGATAGTCCACATTACAGTCATGCATCGCGTTGTCACTGGAGAAATACAATGACGACGCGACATTGACCAGACTCGCCCAGCAATCAAGCAAGTTATGGATGCATTTGTAACTAAAGAAAACGTCAGGCCCGCAACGAGCCACTGGGAGACCACACTGAGGTCTCTGTCAGCCAAATGGACGAGCTTTCCGATTCCTATAAAGTACGTGACTGTAACCACCATGGATTTAAATCACAGTGAGATAGATCTTCCAAATAAATGCAATAATGCTGACTGGCATAAGTCACCAACATCACTATCTGAGATTATGTGGGTAATTGAGGATGCAACGAAGAATGGCGTACACTTACTGGTAAGATGCAGACATAAATATTCTTGTTCCAAATCATGTACAGTCTCCACACGAGGGCAGCATCCACTAAACAGGACTAAATCCGGAGGTTAATAGTGTTTAGAATATCGTCGATTCAGTTACTCACACTAATAATGACAACTGAGTTCGAGATAATTTCGGTTGACCTAGACGGATCTGCAACCCAATACGAAATTGATGCTCCAGGAATTTGCGCATTCCAGATGAATGCCTCAAAGAGCCTTCGCCAGGCATTGCCAATGTGGACAGTGGAGACGATGAACTGCGTAACAGCCCCGCCGAACAAAAACCTAACATCGACAGATCCGCCGTGTAAAAGGACATAGAAGCATAGTTAGGAATCATTTACCAGGGTAGGTAACCTCCACGAAGACGTCTCTGAACTAAAACATAAACACAGGTGAAGAATACGACAACACTAAGATGGGTTTAGTACGAGGTGGTAGTTAAGTGAAAAGAGAGGGTTCGCGTACTTGACGCCTGGGAGATTTAAAAATTAGCGAACAATAAGGTAAGTATTTCAGAGAGCAGTATCATACCGTACAGCATTGTAGCGCACAGGGTACTAACGAGGCCTGACACCGGAGGCGACAAGTCTACAAACATTCTGAGAGGTTCGGGATGGGCGACAAGAAAGTCTGTTACCCTTCGTCCCCCCTCTTATAGCTCTTGAAGGGAAGCCAGTAAGACCGATTCCAAGTATTCGTTCCGTATGGACCCATTGGGAGTGACAGAGCAGGATCATGCTAGTTTTCTTGGATGGGACACGCCGTATGCCCAAGTCACTGGACAAACACATGTTATGATTTTCGAGGTCCCCATGGCAAATCCAAATCGTCCCGTGAGGATGGGGTTCGAAAGCCACGAAGTCAGAAAGAGTCCAACTAATGACATCACCTCGGCAATCAGGGCCGCCAATAGTAACGGTCAAACATGGCGATTCAAAATGCGATTCAGTAGGTGATTTCCCTAAGCTCATTGTCCTCCCTATCCTCCAACTCATTTTCCAGGGATGATGAATCCTCAAGTGATGGTTCTTGGGCTGAGATATCAATGGGCTTTCGTGCACGGCTAGGAGGCTTCTTCTCGATAGCTTTTGCTTGCTTAGCCAGTAAAGGTTAATGGTTGAACCGCCTCGCGAGGCGATTCAACGATTCATATTTTTTGACGATTCAAGCGATGTTTTGAGTTGTTGAATCGCCCGCTGAATCGCCAACTTGAATCGGCATTGTTTGACCGCTACTAATGTAGAGTTTGTGCTCAACCCTAGTCTTGCGGGGGTTGGTTACAAATGGAGAGCCAGTTGCCTGGACAACTCTCGGAGGAATATGATTGTTCTGAAGTCACACTACACCCTCGTAATATCACGTCTGACAGAAGTGATAGAACACCTGGCCAAGGCCACGTCATTAGAGGCGCGATTTGGCGCAATCTGCGGGGATTCGCATAACCAAAGGAGACCGGGAACCGTGTCTTCCAGGCAGTGCCATGCTAAATGGGCCCGCGTATAAGTTAGATTACCATCCGCAGAAAGAGCCGATGAGCCCGCCAAGGATGCCAAAAGCATGTATTTGGTATCACCTTCGGCTGGAAAAGACGAGGAAAGTAAGCCCCAACGGAAACGCTTGCTTCGAGATCCGCTAAGAGTTCTGAGATAACAGAAAAGTGTCTCATGTTTTTGGACGCGACGGACCGTTGCCGGCTAAGTAGCGTTCTACTTGTTTGTTGCCGTTTGATAGCCACGTGATAATTATATCCAAGCACTCAACCATGGCGACACCCAAGAAGGGCGCAGGCACGATGGAGGCAACAATGAGCAGCGTTCGGGACTACAAGTATACCCAGGAAATATCCCAGATGGTATCAGTGTTATGCTCTAAGTGGAAGCGTGTTTACACCCCCCCAGATGTTCGTGTTTGGTGAAGTGCAAGACCCAAATCCCGATACAGTGAACCTTGTTGAGGACATTGTTCGCAGCCAACTCATTGAACTCGTGATTATCTGTCTATTACTGACTATATATTAAGTTGATTAGTATGTAGATCGTACAAGCCCGTGCTCTCGCCAATCGACGTGGTGCTCGATATCTCTCTGCAGAAGATCTCATCTTTCTCATCCGCCACGACCGCGGAAAAGTCAACAGGCTTCGAACATACCTCTCCTGGAAAGACGTGCGGAAGCATGCAAAAGACTCAGGTGGAGATGGAGGTGGAGGTGTAGAAGTAGATGTAGAGGACGGTGCCGACGGTTCGTGATTGACCGCTTCGCCGGGATCCGTTTCCTGCGTCGTTGATCCTTACTCCTAGATAAGCTGACTGCCAAAGCCCAGAAGATCACCATCAAGCTTCCCTGGGAGATTACGACTATCTACTCGGAAGTGCTCAAGCATAGTGGGCACCAGTCTGACGATGAAGAAGACGAAGATGATATTGAAGCGCACGAAGCATCAATACAGCGGCTCAAGGTATGCCATATGTCAGTGTCACCCGTTGGATTAATTAACAAATGATACAGGAAGCCGACGATGCCACAAGACAAATGACAAGAGAGGAATACCAACATTATTCAGACTGTCGACAAGCATCGTTTACGTATCGCAAAGGTGCATCTACTTCCCCATTCCGACGTCCGATCTCCTGACACCATATTCGTAGCCAAACGTTTCCGCGAATTCCTAAATCTTCCTTCACATCTGGATCTGAAAGCCAATGATGACACCGTAGACATCGTCGGCTTCCTCGCTTTCGAAATGGTTCGTTCCCTCACCATAGCCGGCCTAGCCGTCAAAAAGTCGCTGGAAGAGGCCTTCTTACGTGAGGACTACGCTTCACCCATCCACGGGAAGCGGAAAACCCTTGGTCTCGGTGGGCCCGCAGAAAAACGCAGGCGAGCGGACTCGCCAGATGATGATGTGGAGTATACAATGCCCGTGAACACCCTATTCTTACCCCCTCCAGAAGCGAGGACGGCGTTGCGGCCGGAACATATTCAAGACGCGTTCTCGAGGATGCAAGGTGACTGGTCGCATCGTCGTTCCGCCGGGATTCACAACTGGAGAGGCGGCCTGGTACGGACTCGGATCAACCTCATCTAATTTAATCCTCACTGCATACGCACATGTGTTGTCGATTGTATTCTCCAACATCCTGTATCACCCATTTTCCATAGCATTTGTACATTATAACAATACAATTGTCAGTGTCAATGTTTGAGCTATTGCTTTCCGAATCAATTTCAAAACAACATCGATGCAGCCACTTCTACGTTCCCTCCAGCAGCATCTAGTGTGCTAATCGCAACTTCTCTTGTAGCACCCAAGTCTATCAGGATTCGGATGTGCTCCTCCGAATGTCTGCTCGTAGCATGGCGTGATGCAGCAGCAGGTCTCCTTGTACCAGCGACAGCAGCAGGTGCCGTCCCAAGTGTATGTCCACCACCTGGGAAAGACGATGGTGGATTCGGGCCAGGATTCGATCCAGACGAAGAGCTAGAAGAAAGCTGCGCTTCCTGCTCTGCGGTGAGCTCAACATTCCGCGCCTTGTCGGGAAGCTCATGTTCCGACAAGAAACCGACCTCGCGGCCTTGTATCCGCAAGACGTTTTTGGCGAGATCGATGCATGCTTGATGGGCTTTAAGCATGTCCAAACCCAGGAGGAGATCGACATCACGGCCCTGTGGGATCAAAGAATGGTCTATGGCATTTGCAGATGAAAATGCGAGGACTTACCTCCATAATGGTGAAAGAGCACGGAAGATAGAGGTCTGACAACTTGAGCTGGGCACTGTGTACCCTTCCCAGAACTTTCGCTGTGCCTACTCCTCTTGCGATGCCGGCGAATCGCTGGTCGACTAGTCGCATGATCCTAGATAAACAAATTGAGGCGCACCGTAGCCAGAAGTCGTGAATTGGCAGATACGTACCCACATGCTTCAGCACATTCGGGGCTCACTAAAAACATATAGATGTGACAAACGACATAAATGATAGAAGAGCACTGACTTATGGTTTGTTGGGCCCCGCTGTCTACGAAAGCCTTCACAGGGTGTGAATTCACTTCCACAGGTATGCTAGGCGGTGATGAGAAGATGATGAGAATTGTATTACAACGTATAGACGGCTCACTATAGCATGGTAACCCTCCCAAAGCTCTCCGGCGAATATTCAATCGCATGCTCCATATTCTCCATAACAGCTTGCTGCCGAATCGCCTCCTCGATCTTCCGTTGAGCCTCGACATCAAACGGGTCTGCGTTTAAAAGTGAGATCTCGCGCTGGCGCTGGAGCTCCGCCTCGTTCTGCCGTTCTCGCGTCTGCCGTAGAAGCTCTGCGAAACGCGCAGGGTTGTGTTGAACAGCCTCTGCCATCTCTGGCTGGGTCTACGAAACGAATGTATGAGATACGCCCATTACCATGCGTGCAAGAGCCTTGCCTCCTGGAGTTGGCGCATGAGGTTGGGATCTCCGAGAAGTTGTAGCCGCATCATTTCTGAGTCTTGTTCAACCGTTCTTTGAGCGGAAAGTGAGGTTCCATCAGAGTGACAGCGGGCTAGTATGGGTCAGACAAAGGCTAACCTTTGCCCGATGTTGACTTTCCGACGCAACAATAGCATCGCATTATCGCCCTCCACACCAAGCTGTCGTATCGTCGCCTTGCCATTATTCAATTCCCGGCCTAAATAGGAGATGCTTTGTTGTGCAGTCGGAATGCCGGACTAGCGCCAAGATGAGGCCGAGTTTGCGGTAGGACATCCCTACTCACCTCCGCTTCCAGCAAGGCCATCACATTCTCGAGCTCCATATTGGGGTCAATCTCGACCACGAAGGATTGCCCTAAATCTGTTACGAAAGTCAATTCCATCGAAAGATGATTGTGGGTGGAGGTAGAAGGGGTATAGACGCGCAGAGGGACACAGATATGATCAAGGGCTGATGTGATGAAGATTCGATGTTCTCAAAAGCTAGTCGATGCTAGTTTCCAGCTCATACAATATCAAAAGGCTTATCCCGAAGGACGTTTGGTGAGACGATCGATAGAAAGAGCGGTGAAGACATTTCAGAGTTTCGATTTCTTATCTAGCCCGCAGCTAGAAAGTGCTAGCATGTTGTCGTAAATAATGAAATATGATTATAGACGTGTCAGCGACAGAACGCGCGTACATATACATCCCTCTATTATACAAGCTCACATGCATCAAACCCCACGTCCTAACAGCCGGCTCCGAGCAAATGAACTGGAACCGCGCCGAGTTAAATACATCCAGGAGACAACGCACGAGAAGTTACCTACGGGCGTGAGCCATTGTTACGGATATTCGATAGCACGCTGTCCAACGCTGATGCCGATAGACTCGCATCTACCAAACTTATCATATATGCATCGTACATACGACAGAAGCAGCAGAAGCTCACCGCTGATATCACTGAAACTCGACGCCTCAGAACCATAATTGCTGCCTTGCTCACTCACAGTTCTATCCACCAGGGGCCCGTATCGCCGCCCCAGCGCACTGCGCGGAGACACAGCCGGTGGGCTCGACGATTTGCTTGACATGTGTCTCCTTATCGGGGAATGCGGCTGCGAGTCTCCCGGTGGTGAGGGGATGTCCGGGATCGAGCCCTGCGGCGAGCTAGTGCTAGATACGCTTTGGCTCGTACTCCGACTGGAGAGCGTGTCTGATCTCTGAGGTATAATCCCATTCCGTCCCCGGTCTATGGATTTGCCCTTGTCGCGTGTCTGTAGGGCGCTCACCAGCCCTAACGCGTCATCCGTCATCATCTTCTGCAGATGCTGCAGCTTACGATCCAGGGCTTCCCGTTCTTCTGCGTCCCTGTCTGCAACTTCCTCTCTCATCGCGTCTTCGTCATCAGTATCCGTCTTTTCAGATGAGGAAGGAGATGTGGGACGCATTGGCACTATAGTCTTTTTCAAACCTTGTACTGTTAACGTTGAGGATGATGTAGCTTTCTTGGGCCGTAGGGAATTGGCGCCGAGAGAGTTAAGTCGGGCGCGTACGCCGAGGGGAGTGGCGAGCCGTCTCGAGGAAGCGCTGGCAGTCATGCGACCTACTGCACGGCCCACAGGGGATAACTTGTCTTCAGATGGCGTGGGTGGTTGGGCGCCAGAAGGATTTAATGCGCCTTGGATATCTTTCAATCCTCGAAGTTCTTCCTGGAACCTGGCATGGACGCGATACAGAAGGTACGGTAAGGGAACCTCGAGATGAGCTGCGAGTCCTTTCCCTGTTACACCTGCATTAAAGACGATACAATGGTAGAGCAATGTAGCCATCATTCACAGTCTGCACCCCCGCTGTCGACTGAACGTGAACGTTCGATGACTTTCCACAACATGTCCGCTTTCTCTGTGTTCCATTCTATCTGAACGTAGATAGTCTGTAGGTCTGATGCATCAGAGTTGGCAATGAGATGAACGTACTCGGGGAGGGTCAAGGATTGGGTCTGTTTCTGGTCGGTTCCAAGGCAGTCGAACAACGACTCTTACTGATGGGGCTGGTGCCATCTCTAGAGCCTAAATGAGCCGTGAGTACACGGCTGCTGTTTGCGGAACTTGAGGTCGTCGAGTGAGAGGTTTGGTGGACGTCAGGAAGGAAAGAGGTCACCACCACTATGCTTGCTTCATAGTTAGTAGTACTATACTTGACACGGTTACCTAACGGATTGGACCCAGATTTTTTTATTTAAAGCTCCTAATTGCTCGTATGTCTCACTCACCCTCGTCGTCTACTGATCAATCCAGCGATCATACCGAGGAACTAAGTTCCCTTCTTGCAGAACTCGCAGAGCAACCAGATCGCGAACCCATCGCATCTGAACTCGAAGGTAAAGCGCAACATTCGTATTTTATATCATCTGATCCATTGTACAGTTCTACAGTCCATCTATGGCGAAGATGCTATCCGCCTTTGGTATCCATCTACCAAAGATCCAAGTCACCGGGCCCCCCGTAATGGCACTCAGTCCCCAGAAATGAGAACGATACGATATGTAACATCACTGACGTGAGTCCTATGCGAGTCGTCAAAAATATGCAAAAGGAAGAAGCGAAATGCAGGCTTCCATCACATGAAGACGTTTCTATCCGTCTACTCGTGTCCCTGCCTCCGACCTATCCCTCCTCGGCTCCGCCACAGCTCCAGCTCCTCTCGCGGTACGTTGGCGCATTCGGTGCGGATTCTAATCTATTCGGGTCAGTGCTACGAACTTTCATATCCATGAATGGCGTCGAATGGACGCCGGACACGGTCTGCGTATTTGATGGTCTGCAGAGTGTGTTAGAGAGATGCACGGCATGGTATGAAGAACGGCTGAGTGCAGAGAAAGCGGGAGAGTTGGTGCGGGAGGACACGAGGGAGAATGGTCACCTCACAACCATGCTGGAAATTGCTAATACAGAGGAGCTTGTTCACGAAGATGAACGGCCATCGGAGGACTCGATTTCGTTGACTGCGTTGCCTGATGGGATCCAGATGTTCATAGCAGAATCCATCACCGACCGTAAAAGCGTCTTTGTTGGACGAGCATGTAGGATATCCCATCCAGCTGAGGCAGGCTTTTTTTCCAGTATCCTTTGTGCCTGCTTTCTGACGTATTAGCTAGGTACCGTTGATTCTGTCGCATCTCATGACAGATCGACGAATATCTCGGGCAGCGCATCCTATTATCAATGCATGGCGATGTCAGGTTGGTAATCTGCTGCATCAGGGTAAGTATGGACTCCTCATTACAGACTTCCTGCGATACGAAAACTTGCGGTTCTCATGACAGATAACGACGATGACGGGGAGTCTGCTGCCGGTGGACGACTTGGACATCTCTTGCAGATTCTAGTTTGTTTCTGTCTCTGTATCGATATCCCCCAAGCCATACTAATTAGCATTACTGTAGGATGTGAATAATGTCCTCGTCATTGTGACTCGCTATTTCGGGGGAATTCACTTGGGCCCAGATAGGTTCAAACACATCAACCAAGCCGCGCGGAATGCTCTGGAGGTGGGCGGTTTCCTAGATGCGGCTGAGATGAAGAAAAACCAAGGCCGAGGAAAGAAACACTAATTGCATTATTGTGTAGCGGAGCAATGGGGAGCTTTATCATCAGTTATGTGGATTTGGAGCATTTTGGATTCAATTGTATCGTCAAGTTGGTGCCCTCTTTAAATCTGTCCTAGAGGCTTACGAAAAATGTTGGCAAGAAGGAAAGTTCGTGGAGTCGTAAGCAGTACGGTGAACGTATGTGAACACTCAAGAATCTTTTTGCGTGCCCGGACCTAGTCTCCCGTCGCCAGACAATGTATTCGTGTCCTTTTGGTGGTGGGAAGAGGACGACAGTCATATATAGCACGGACCATGCCAGCGCGCACTAGTTGCCAAGACAACGACGATTCAACATGTCATATGCCATACATAGTGACAGTGCAATTGTTCTCGCCCACATTGCGACGGGCTGAGTGGTAGGCCAGTATACAATAACGTTTGACAGATTTTCTTCCAACCGGATCCGCAACTTCCGGTTCTTATGAAACTGATTTGTACTCTCCCAGGTGGCAGGGAGGCGGCTATCCCTCCTTGATAGATGTCGCCTCGGGAGGCAGTGCCCTTTATGATGCATTCGCTTGCAAGGCCGCGTTCGAACACAAGGTTTCCTTTCGGATATTCTTACCACCAGGCCGAAGGCTGGTGCGCTTGTTCCATCTACATGATGGTTATCTTGTTTTCTTCGGTGTGAACCTACCTTGTCTCTCCTGCTATATAACTATAGCCCACCTCTGACCAGCTATTCATCAGCGTTACTTGCCTAGTTATCAAGTGAGTGGTTGGCTTTTGGTGTGATTCATGTTCTGACCTTTAGCTCCAGCTTACGAATACCCCAACGAAACAAGACAATTGGCAGACATCACTTGAATGATTGACGATTTCCGAAGAAGTCCGATCTTATTCTCAATTGAAAATTCCTAGTTCCATCAGAAATCATGAATCGGTTGCGTTATAGACCCCAACACCATCCGTACCCAATCACAGACTACAGGCCCTGGACACCTCTTAGGAATGTGGTCAACAACTTCTTTGGATGCGGGTCTGCTCGCACCCAATCTCCTATCCACCACTATTGGACCAATGTCATTCCTGTAACGATGACTATAAATCCACAATATGTCACCCCTCCCGCAATGCAAGTTGATCCTGTGCTGTCCACTCAACCATCGTCCTATTACTTCCAAGACGCTTACCAAAACGAAACGGCAAGCACTGTTTTGGGCGAAGATGGTCCTAGTTCCTATCCTGCCAATGTCACATATGCTCCACGACTTTCGCACACGTCTCTGCCACCTGTTCCATGGACTGTTCCTTTGAGCTGGACAAGCTTCAGACAACTAGAGCTTACTTGTCCTATCAACTCCAATGAATGCCTCCTCATTCTCCAAGGTTGTTCCCTTCTTATTGATCTCAAGTTGACCCTGGCCGAAGTCGAGAGAAATCCTCTACCGACGGTACCCTCTTCTGTTGAAGCACGGAACCTGCGCTCCCTAACAATTCACTCGTTTTGTGGGACCGAATGGTTATTCCAGTCCTTGAGGCTCCCTCAGTTGACATCGATTCATCTTTCATTAGCTCCCCTCGATGAGCCTCCCACTGATATTGGGCTGCACTCTTTGCTCTCTCGATCAAGATGCAGCATGCAGACCTTATCCCTTACCAATGTCTTTCTGCAAGAGAGTGAGCTCATTGATTGCCTGAAGGTTATGTCCAAAGACCTGGAAGAGCTCGTGGTCCGAAATGACAGAAAATGCCTAGACATGCGGAATGAAAGAATGATATCTGATGTTATTCTTTCATGTCTTACGAGGACAGGTTCACCGACAAAGCACGATTGCCCCAAATTGAAAACACTGAATTTGTCACCCTGCGTATCAGCAGACGGTCGCTTGGCTGAAATGCTGGCGTCACGGTCCAACACCATGGCCACTGGGATTTTGAACTTCGCCTATTCTTTTATTGATCTTTCGCTGCATACGAGTGACATTCAATACCTGGCGGAAAATGATACCGACTTGAATGTGACACATCTTATTCACGAGTTGTACTAGACTTTAGACGCTGTGATTTTTATCGTTCGTATCCAGAATTGTGGATGGACCACTTCTATTATCGTCAGGATACTTATAATATCAGGATATATACTAGTAATCAAGAACGCTGGGAAGATTGTCGCGTCACAAGTTCAAGTTAGCCTACCGACAGCGAAGTTACAAAACTTGACATGGATCGTCGACTCCACTCCAGAGTCCAAATCGGGGGTTACTTATTTTCTTGCAACAACAACAGAGACTGGGTCATTATAATGTGTATTGCGGTAACTTGACGACGGCTTGTCATGGGCTGACAATTAGAGCTTTCCCGACACCTCATGGTGGGCCAAACCAAGTCAAGATCCCGGGACAAAAAGAACCTTCAATACATATGCGACGTTTCCTTCCCGGATTCGCCCCAATATTCTCTGCTGCAAGCTCATTTCACGCACAATCCGAGCTCATAGAAGACTGATAATCCTTCAGCAGTGCACATCTCATACTCATTACCCATAATGAAAGGTGATCGTTGTCCCACTCAGGGAGTCCTACGAGTTCTAATTCACTACACCACAGAGTTAGCCTTATGGAACCCAGTCCAACTTTGGCTCAGTCACAAGCCACTTCCAGGTCCTCCTGCATACGGTTTTTCATCCCAGGAAGGATCACTCCTCCTCAGCCCTGTACGTAATGACCCTCAGGGTGGTTTGATGGATGTGCACAGCCCTATCCATAGCCTTCCTCCTGAAATTTTGGGTGATATTTTTATGCATTGCGTTCCGCCCAGGGTCTCAGTCTGTAGCATCCGCAAAGCGCCGATGTTACTTTGTCAGGTTTGCAGTTACTGGAGAGAGCTAGCACTTTCTTTGCCCATGCTGTGGTCCTCGTTTCAAGCGTCTAGCCGAGCTGGGCACTTCTCGTTGATCCAATTATGGATTGAACGATCGCGCACACAACCTCTCTTCCTGTCCTTGGATCTCAGAGAACAACGCTCTCCGACGTCGTACATGGTGTGTCTGTTTCTTGACAACATACATCGCTGGAGTACTGTTACATTTTACGTTGATGATAACTCTGTGAGGGATCTTCTTGCAATCCCAGGAAAGAAAGCACATCTACTCGATAATTTCGGCGTCAATGCGGATAAATGCACCGAAACTATGAACGACATCCCTTCTATCCTTCTGTCCTTCCCAAACCTGCGCCGTCTACGCTGGTGCAGCCAATCTACCCCGACGGCCCTATTAGGCATGGCCTTTTCCAGCTTGACGCATATCGAACTCCTTTGCTCTGTTCCATTTAATGAATGCATTCGCTTCATTACTCGGTGTCCGCAGATCTGTGAGATTGAAATCTCTAAGGTCACACCATCCCCAGTGCCATTGAACCTGCCGATTGTCACTCTCCCTCACCTCTCTTCATTTACCGTCCTGCGCGGCATTAACGGAATGCTTGACTACTTCACGCTACCGTCCCTCCGGTTGCTTAGCCTTTCCGATATGAAACTTCGAGATTTCGAGGATCTCGTTGCTCGGTCATCCTGTAGGCTTGAGTCATTCGATTTGGGAGGTTTCTATGATCCCATTGAAGAAGAAATTATGTATTATCTGCGTATGCCATGTTTGCAGTCACTCCGCGTGCTCAGTATCAGTGTAGAGACACTGACTGATCAAACTCTGGCACTCTTGCAATATCCAATGAGTTCCGAACCCAACCTGAAAGATGCTATACTTCCCCATCTGGAAGCTCTCTCGATTGAGTTTTGCGATACGACCGATGGTTTATTATCCGATATGGTTGCCTCTCGCTACCGACCAACTGGAGTGTCTCGGAACAGCGATCCTCCAGCGTCGTTGAAGTGGCTTGACTTAACATTCAAAAAAAAAACGCAACATGTCATCGATCATTCGAGATTGCGGGAGTTTGAAGCAAATGGGCTGACAGTGCGGGCTTTCTAATTGGAATCCTGGGCTTTACCATACTTCACTTGCCTTCTCCGATATAGACGTGTTATGCTTCTCTGTATATATATAGAATGACACCCTTATACCCTATTATCTTTACTACGTATCCTATTCATTTGAGTACTAGTAAAATATATGGTGAACCAAGTAATCGCAATCGCAATCACCAAGGAGATGAACACGATCGGGAAATTTGCGAGAAGGCGGAAATCATTCTGAAATCTACAGATGGAAGTTAGTCATTTAGTATGTGCTTTCAGTGCCCTCGACTCTCATCCAAGGGGGTGGCGGGACGGGAATTTTTCATATGCCGTCGGGGGTTTTTTTCCAGCAACTGGTTGACCCCTTTCTTCCTAATGCAGTATGTTTTAGTCATGTGTTATGTTTTCTTGAAGATCGCATACCATCCAGAAGTTTATAGGCACACATAACAACAATGAATACTAGTACAGTGTAGTCAGACACAACAACACTTAACAACGGATGGGGGAGGCAGTGTTTTTGGCTCGCCATCTTGAGAGTATGGGGTTTCAGCAGTGCTGGTTGCAACTTGTGACATGGCAGCATTGGTGGTAGCAGGAGTTGGGTGTACAACAAGGGTCTGGGGAACAAGATGGGGGGGACTGGGTGGTGTAGAAGACTTTCTAGACCTTCGTTTAGGATGGTGGAACGAGCAGGGTTGTTCTGTCAAGTTGGCGATCAACAAATGCGTTTGCTCGTTGCCACAGTGGTTTGCAACAGTAGGCTCGGGGGCAGGCTGAAGTGGGCTCATCGAGTTTTCGGCATTTTTCAATGCGGGTGGTCGTTGCAGTGCGATTCCTTTTTCAGGGAGGTAGAATGTTATCCTGGGATGTAGTTCGCTTGGGTGGCCATCTCAACGGTGGCGGTAGTAGAGTGCTCGAGCTTGTTCCTTTTTAGACGCTGACTTCCTCCAACAAGAGAACAATGGTGTGGAGCAGTTCACACACATGGGCATAGAACAGCAGAGCTCAGCGCTGTGCCCCACCGCTAGCCATTCTTGCATGTTGTCGTCCCCAGTAAAATCCCTTGCCGTCGGCTCTCGCATGGACTTTCTTCACACTCCTTTTTTCTGTCCTTGAGTCCTGTCTTCTCCCCCGTCTTCTAGCCCTCTTCCTGCAATCCATCGAGTGCTTCGTCTAGTAGTTGTTGTATGTCTTCATCTGTGTAGGTAAAATAGCTGCAGTTGGCTGTGGCTGTGTCAATTGTGGGACCATGGTTCAGTACTCAGTAACGTACTAAACTGTGAATATATCGCCTATCAGCGTCATTTTTACCATGGTAATTCAGCTTTCAGCAGGACCCCCTACGCCTAGTCTGGGATTCCCGTCCCGCCACCCCCTTGCCCAGATCTTCAGCTATAATCACGGCTGCCTAAGGCCTTCTTCCAATGGCCAGGTAGCGTTATAGGCATTGGCCCCCAAGTTAGAAAGTGGTATGCTACAAATCTAGAGATTGAAGTGCATATTCCATCCTATGCTTCGATCATTTCGATGGGCCCTTGAGTTAGTGCAACTTTCTTTGAACTTTCTCTTTCAGCATGGAATCTACTTTCCCGATCAGGCTTTATCTTATCTCTCATGTTTTGTCGGCCGTTCAGGCCTCAGGTTCTACAACTATACTTTCTATTACAGTCTCTCTATATACAAATCCTAGCAGAATGGAAGCCCATTTATTTTGTAAATAGAAAAGGGACGTTAGTCAACCATCACTGAGCAGGCAGAATGTCTCGAGAATCACCTCATGCGCACCTACATGATACTAATAGCGAAAACACTATGCTAAGTAACTGGCTAAATAAAGCATGGCAGAGCTACTAAAAATTTTGGCCCAGCCAGAGACCAGGGCCATACTCGAACCTACAGATTCACGCGGCCGAGTGACGGAGTTTGAAACGTGCCGAACTTACGATTTACGATTAGCCTGAGTAGAAACTTACTTCCTTTTATCTTCAACTTCCCGCAAGGATGTCAACCACCGCGAGATATTGGCTGTTGAAAGCCGAACCAGACTCACGCGTCGTCAAAGGAAAGGATGTCAAAGTTTGCCATTTTGATTTCCAGTGGGAATGATTTTTTTCCCTGATCGTCTTACCCTGGCAGTTCAGTGTGGATGACTTTGAGTCCGTTAAAACATCTCCATGGGAAGGTGTGCGGAACTATGAGGCTAGAAACTTAATAAAAGAGATGAAAGTTGGAGACAAGGTTGAGTCGATTCAGAAATGTGTCTCTGCATATCCCTTAGCCTCATCCTCGTGGTTGCTCAATATATAGGCTCTATTTTATCATTCGAATTGTAAAAACCCTGGTCAGTCGGCGTTGTGCTCATGTCATAACGCTCACTTAGATTGTTGTTAGGTATTGCGGGTTTTGCTGAGGTTCGCGACCCGCTTCTGTTTTGATAGAGGCTGATTTGATGAAATTCAGGTCTTGAGAGAAGCATACCCTGACTGTAAGTGTTCAAGTTTTTCAAATAGGATGCCAGTTTCCACCAATGTATGCTTTTCAAAATATGCAGACACCGCATGGGACGTGTGAATATCTTTTACTTCCAAACATTGGACATCCATCTCACTCAACAGACGCGCTTGGTTTTCCAGTTCCCATCCGTACTACGATCCGGTATTTTTGAATCATTCTCAACGTCACACACGGTGGATTTGAACCACCCCCACCGCAGAAAACGAAAGAAGACGACCCTAGGTGGTTCATGGTAGACCTAACGTTTGCTTCGCGTGCCCAGCATTTCGTTCCCCTATCTCTCCTGCGCTATATAGCGGACAATCCCAGTTTACCTGACGAGATTAAATATATTGGAGAGGAAGGTGGGAGCGCTATTAAAGGTAAACATTTTCGTTTGCCGTCAGCTACTGTTTCGTATCTAATGCATCCTGTATACTGAACGAAATAACAGAAATGGATCTAGTGAGAAAAGGAAGGCTAAGCGTGCAGCGTGTTCACGAGAAGGCGTGGAACGCCGTTAGTCTGTTGGCGAAGGAAGGTGGTTGGGAGGAGGTGAATCTAAAGCCGAAAAAGGGTTCAAGGAAGGTTGTCAAAGGAGCAAATGTAAAACATACTGGAAGACGTGGACGTGTAAAAGGGAGGAAGAAGGATGTCGAGGAAGAAAGTGAGGAAGATGAGGAAGAGGGTGGTGATGGGGAAGATGAGCCCGAGAAGAGTGCTTCAAAGACGACGACAGGAAGAAAGCGGAAGGCGTTGGAAGAACCTAACGAAGGGAGTTTACCTGAAAGACGATCCACAAGAGCAAAACGGTGATACTGAGGACCACTGGTGGTTGGTGGTGCTGTCCCAATCATGCATTAGGTGGGTTCATCATCTACAGTGTTTTTCTCCTCTCACGAAGAAGTCTCTGTCCTTGTTCTTGTGGAATTAAGCTTATGGCACATACAGTCAATGTCGGGTGATTTATATTGTTCAAAGATAATATTTACGGATGTGTAACCTACGTTTGACTTCGTCCTCGTAAATGTACTCATCCGACACTATTGCTCATCGTGTTACATTATGAACGACCATTTCTGTATATGAGAGTCAAGTGAAAAAGTGACGTACTGTATTCGGCACACTTCCTCAATAGAGGAGATCGCAACTCGAGAATCGCACAACTAATTCAAAGAGACAACTTTGAGACCAAGAACATTCGAATTTCACATTCCGGATAGCAGGTACATAGCAACACAACTCAGCTACAACACAAGTTCTTCTAACCGATACAAGCCTACCGCCATCCCGGCCTGTTCGTGTGCCATCTTCCTCCTTTGCCTCCAATCCCCCACTGGCCCCTCCCTCTTCTTGCCGTCTTTCCCCAGTGCAGCACCGTCCTTCACGGCTTTAGCCTGCGCCCTCACGAATGGCTCGAGTGGCCCATGGAGCATTTCCAACTGCTCCGCGAAAGCGATTGCAGGCTCAAGGTGAGCTGAGAGCGTCTGCAGGGCACGGTGTGCTGGTGTGTGTTGGAGAAGAGTGATGAAGGAGGCATCGAGGAGGGTTTGGAGGAATGCTAGGACCTGCGTGCGGATAAGAGAGAGGAAGGTGAAGCGATTAGTGTACGAAATGGATCTCTATTCGAAACATACTTTGTCGAAAGGCGGTAAATCCTTGTTAACCTCCTTTCCTTTTACCTTGAGAACCTGCACCCCATGTTCATTTTTTGAGACTTCTTTCTTTGAGGGCAATAGCTTGACATCGCGTTTCACCCACTGATTGACCCACATTTCGAGGACTTTGACTACGGGCAAAAGATCATCTGCATCTTGAAGAGAACGTCTCATAGCCACACGGAGGGCTGCAGGGGTGGTAGCATACGTAACACAGGACGCCAAGAATGGACGAAGAGCCGGTATATCTGATATCAGCGATGCAGAATCGACCTGCATCGCGTCCGCATCTGGTGCAAGCTCATTCTGCCTGTACCGACGGACTATGACGTGTAGACAGTCTATGATCTCCGTTTCTGGAATGTCCAAGACGCTGCGGAGTGCAAGTTCGATGGATTGCTGTTCGGAGAAAAGGGAGCTTTAGCTGAGGTTCAGAAGAGATAAACATGTAGGAGATAACGGACCCAGTCGTTCTTCGATCGCAATACGGCAAGCAGCCCGCCCTCGACCATGTTCGCGCTCACAACTTGCCTGCTGAGGAGATGGCGAACGACCTCAGAGGAATACGACACATTCGCTGGTTTCGAAGGCTGCAGCACCACCATCAACAGATCCTTAACGAATGCATACCCCAAGACAGGGTGAGAATCCGAATTGAGTTGCTGAACAAGTGACCAGTCAGAACAAAAAATAGAAAGAGATATCTAAATTACCTTGTTTTCTTCTGATGCCGCGGCAGTTCCAGTGGTATCCCCAGCAGCCCTTTCACGCTTTTCCCATTCAAAGAAAGCTACGTTAGCGGCTTGAGGAAGGTTTTTCTCCATTGCGGCCCGCATGGTCGTCAGAACCTTCGTTCGAGCTGCATCATACGGGGCTGGAGCTGATCCTGATGGAGAATCAGCAACATCGGTAATTATCCATTTCGTTCCCGTAGCACCCTTCCCCATTGCGTTTGCAATACTTGAAGTCTGGGGCACTGCGAACGGCAAGACGAGCACGGTCGATCTCGGCGTCGATGTCATTTGAGATTTTCGGTCTGACGTGGGTGAGGGGCTTGGGGACAGGAGAAGAAAAGCTTGTGAAGTAGATGTCGGCACGAGGGTGAGTCGAATACTAACTTCTTTTGAGTCTGAAAGGGAGGACAGGGTAGGCATCGTGTGGGATGCGAGGAGGACAGAGTACTGCAAGTCCCAGAGAAGGAGAATGATCTCCTGAGTGGGCGGTTTG
Source organism: Tricholoma matsutake (assembly GCA_026075535.2). NCBI lineage: Eukaryota > Fungi > Basidiomycota > Agaricomycetes > Agaricales > Tricholomataceae > Tricholoma > Tricholoma matsutake. The sequence goes on along the minus strand of AP026543.1, from coordinate 3,673,909 downwards.
GATGTGGCCGCAAGAAGCACGTGGGAGGAACCTAGGGAGAGGAGAGAGACTTCAGCGGAGGTGGAGGTTCGGGAGTGCGAGATGAAGGCAAGGTTTGCGAGGCGAAATATTTCGCTGGTGGGAGATAGTATTACAGCATCACCATCCGGAGACGCCAGTTGAAGGGAGTGCCATGTCCCGTCTCGAGCTGGGAATGAGATATAAAACGAAATCAGTCAAAAGCCTCCAAAGCACTACAACTATTGGCGTACTCAATAAGCTCAAGTAGCCTGTATTGCTGCATGATGCATTGGCTATTTCCTATACCATAGTGAGTATATATTGGATCATAAAACCAAATCACACCTTACATTCGGTTTGAAAGATACAGGACAACCTCCAGATTCCGAGATATTATCAGCGTCGTCCACCGAAATGATTTGAACGCGTGTCGATTCCCCGGATGCAGTCAATAGTACGACAACTGCACCCCGTGGAGGTGCAGATCGGGTTGGTGCAAACCCACACGATTGTCGTGGAAACACAAATGTCTGAAGCACACTACAACCCTGAGGCGACATTCGTGTACTTTTGACACACATATCGGCATCCAAAATCGTGAGGTCCGCTTGGGGAGACAACACCAATATCCGCGATGGCGATTCCTCACTAGTATGCAGTCCACTAATGAGATGCGGCATCTAAACACTTATTCGTCAAATGAGTTTCGGTATTATAGAACTCCTATACGTGGACGTACCACAGCCGAGTTCTTCTTCTGTAATGCCCTTTCAGCTAAGCTGCTCGATAGGTTCTCTCGCCACATCCATATTGTCCGGCCACTGTCTTCTGCACTGAGATCAGAGGATGCCTCTATCGCAGCGTAAGTAGTGAATATGTTGTCTGCCCCATTTACGGTGCTTTGTGTTACCGCAGGGCAGGAAAAAGTGGTGGAAGGTCCAAGAGTATGCGATGCGACTGGATGCAGAGTTGATACCTGCCAACCCGAGATCAGCCAACTTGCAACAATTGACCATGAAAACGTACGTCTAGAACATGAACACCATCTGCTTGCACAGTTACCGTTGCATACCCGTCTGAGCGACCTGGTGTATGGCTTGCGAAGATGTTCGCTGACGGCTTGAACTTCTTTCTATCCGGTTTTGATTTCGTTGTAATACGCTGAGATGGTGCATGCGTTGAGAGAACGAATGGTTCGTTGATGCTGGTGCTTATACGCATCGAGCTCGCACTTGGTGGTATTTTTTTTTAAAGGACAGATTAGCTCATCAATGCATCAAGTCTCATGTGATGAACGCGTCGACACTGTCGTATGTCGCGAACACACATCCTTAGCAACTTGGTACACATATCATGGCATTGTCTGACTGGTCGAAGCAGATATATAGATTCACTTGTATATCGATTTCCACTAGAAACTGGTACTTATCTGATGATGCCCAAGTTCTGTGTTCAAAATATCACGTGGACACGATGTCTTCACGGTTCCTTCTCTCTCACCCTCTTCGATACGCTACTAGACGGCCACCTCTGAGGGCATTCTCTTTGTTAGCTCTCAGGCCTTTAATAGCTAGCACGCAATCTCGTGGCATCCGTGCAAGCCCAGCGAGACATGACAGTTCGTTCACCAACATCCTTGCGGACGTAAACTCTCCGGCAGTCCAAGTCAAGTCGATAACAAGCGAGGGGATACAGCTTCTCGATGGTTTATTGATCTCCTCCGCGTGCATATTCTTGGAAGGCCAGGTCTTCCTGTGGAGTGTACCGAGCAGTTTATGGGATGGCTGGGGAAAAGAGCATCTTGAGATTTTTGACACCGTCCTGCCGAAACCTGGTAAACACAATCTAACAGACTATCATTGGCTTCTGCTCATCTATCAACTAGAGATACTATTGCTCGGGACTGGAAAAACGACAATACAAGCACCGCCGTGGCTTAGGACATACATGAATCAGTTAGGAATTCAGGTTGACGTCATGGACACAGTAAGTAGATCTTACGAAGTTCTAGTCATCTTACAAAACCTGCGCGTGTAGAGAAACGCTTGCTCGACGTACAATCTTCTTGCAGAGGAGGGTCGACGAGTGGCAGCAGCTCTCCTTCCACTTACTTCACGTCCTTGGCAGAAAGCGAAAAGACCTCGAAATTAATTGACGTTCAAACTTAATATGTCGAATGATGGCCTGAGCTCGTAGAAAGTTTAGAATCTCAATCGTCTTCATCAGGACGTGCCTTCCTCTTTCCTTTGCTCGTGCTGACTATGAAAGATTCTTCTTCCGGTGGCTCTTCATCTTCGTCATCGATAGAAGGTTGCGTGAATTTGACGGGTAGCAGTTCGCCTGTGGTGTTCGACAATCCAATGATGCACCGGTTGGAATGGAGTTGTAGGAGTCATAGTTGGCAATGAAGGAGAGACAGAAATATGATGGATAAAAGTGCTTACCGGTGGTCGTATCTCGAAACTGCAGATACAATGCGTCCCACGAAGCGAGGTTATACTCTCTGACCTGCTTTGAGACGTCCATCACCTCGTACACCCCGGTAGCCTTGCCCTTGTCCTTGACTGCTCTGCAGACCTCAAAATCATCCTCGCTCTTCACTTTTGGTACACCCTCCACTTGGTTGACGTCCGATGTTAGAGCAGAGAGAGCCTCTGCTTTAATACTTGCGAAAGTCGCTGAAGGTACCACTGTAAGCAGTATGGCGAGCTTATGGCTCCTCAGTTGGAGCTGGTGGATTTTAGGTTGTGATCTTGGAGGCTTGGACACGGAATGAAACCACTACTGTTATAGTAATGCGCAAAACTCACCATCTAAGAAGAACAAGACGTCCTTTATGTGTCGCGCTGAACGTTGTTGAAGATTCAAGCTCCGCAATAAAGTTTCCCATCCAGTGGTAATTATTATCCCGACCGCCCCGATTGCCCCAACTCACAATCGACGATGAGCTCGTTCCAGACCGGCACAGTGGACAAATCAGTGTACGTAGACAAGACACCGCTCCCTGACCATGTCCCAAAAGTTGCTGAGCTCGGAGTGACGAGTGCACCGTTGAAGTCCGCCGCATTCTTCATAGGTGCTTATTGCAAGGAGTATAACGGTACGTTTGCCATTTATTGTCGTGGAATAGAACTTTTGGACTCATTTTGTGACGTTGTAGAGGATTTTATGTTATGCAAGGCAGAGGACCGGAATCCCGAGCATTGTCTGAAAGAGGGTAGACGGGTGACGCGCTGTGCGACTGACCTGTGTGTTCATCCCTCATTCATTCCTTGTCCATTCGGTGTGATAAACTACCAGTGGAATTCTTTAGGATAAACAAAATGAGGGAGCACTGCCTGAAAGACTTCGACGAGCACTGGAACTGCCTAGAGCGCAACAACCAGGTTTGTCTACCATCCTCTGGTCATGATTAAATCGAATCTTCAGCATCGGAGAATAGGAATACTACCACTGCCGTAAACCTGAACGGACGCTCAATGCTTGCATGTTTGAGAAGCTGGTACATCTATCCTCTATGATCCTTTGAACTTATCAACCAATGTCTGTGCAGGGCTTGATGAAGACTATCCCTGGAGCACCAGAAGGACAAGTGCCTATACACGAGGTCAAGAACCCGTACTTCAAATCAGTGCAGAAGTGAACGCGCTTTGAACGGAAGGAAGGGATGGGCGTATGGTTGGATTAGATGCTTGTATAAATTATAATATCATCTAACTCCCATATGAATGGAGTACTACGCTCCCAACTTCTCAACGTCGGCGAAGTTGTTGACAAAACAAAACGTGTGAGGTATTCACGGATGGATGAGTGCTGTCACGACTCTATCATGCACCAAGTACAATAGAGAACAGATTTGCTTGCCTGGTCGCTTGTTGATGGTCTTTCCTTCCATATTTCGTCGTATCTCGACGCGTTCACATCTCCCAGTCTTCTGTCCGCGTAACTATGCTACTGGACCACCAAGCGCTCAGCACTCAATTTACATCTCAAAATCGACGAACCCATACTTCAATCTCACGTTAGAAGACTGGTTCGTTATTTCCTTTCCCTCACGACTCACAAATAAGGAGATGCAAAACATAAAGGCTATTCCGACATAAAGCGCCAGAAGAGCCGCTACTCCTCATATACCGCGATGAACCCTGCGTGGTTATTGGCCGGCACCAGAATCCATGGAAGGAGGTGAACTTTAAGGCGCTGCGCGCGAGACCTGGCGTTCCGTTTGTTCGGAGGAGGAGCGGTGGAGGAACGGTATACCATGTATGTCTGAACGGTTATCGTCCTTTTATTGTTAGACTTCACATATATCTTACTTCCTAGGACCTAGGAAACACGAATTTCTCGATTCACCTACCCCGCCACTCGTTCCACAGACACGTAACCGCACAAATCGTGGTTCGTGCAGTCCGTTCTCTGGGCATTGATGCCCACGCCAATGACCGGAACGACATATGTGTCGGCGATGAAAAGATGAGTGTGCTTTGTTGGTTTTCAGACCTCTTGTATTGATAGAGTGCATTTCGTTCCTGTGTTGCTTGTCCTCCATGTTCCTTGTCGCGATACGTTTCAGGCTCGGCATACAAAATTGTCAATAATCGGGCGTACCACCACGGGACTATGTTGATTTCTTCAAATCTAGAGACTTTGGGAGATTTGTTAGCAACAGACAAGGTTCGAAGTTTCTCTAAAACATGCAGTATATGTGTTGTCGTGGCGGATGGTGCTGCACCTAGAGCATTATTTCGCCTGGCAGAACAGTGTGCATGGAACATTTCTGCATTCAAGGCAGAAGTATGCTGACAAAATTCATCTGTAACAGGATACCATGATCACGAAAGGTGTCGCGTCTGTTCGCTCTCCAGTCTGTAATCTGCAGCAGTTCAACTCTAAGATCACCCATGACGCGTTTACAAATGCTATTGTGCAGGAGTTCCAGAATGAATATGGGGTTGATACTTCGGTATGCATGACAGAAATTTGCAATGCGCTTATTTGAAGACCGAGAGTCGGATTTTCAGGCTCACGTTATAAGCGAGAGTGAGGAACTCAAAAATCTTGAATATATCCGGAAGGGTTTGGACGAACTCCCCGTGAGTATCTATCAACTGATGACCAGTCGCATGCAATTTACGCTTGACAGAGTTGGGACTGGGCATTTGGACAGACGCCTGAGTTCACGTACACGATCAATCACTCCTTCCCATGGGGTAAAGTGGTAAGTTCTTATCACTGAGTATGCCCAGAAAAACATTGCGACTGATGTCTTTGCGCCACACTGTTAAAAAGTCGGCAGAAATTCAATCTAAACACGGTATTATTGACTCCTGCGTCTTGAACACTCATCTAGAGACCGGCGCCCTTGAGATGCTAACTCAACTGAGTCAATCCTTTGTTGGACAGCGATACGGATTCACCGAACATAATCCTTCAAATCCGGATAGAATAGGTCCCCGTCAAGATCTTGCAGTCTGGTTGCGAGAAGCAATGATGGCTTAGTTCATGGTTATTTATGGGCGCTTTGTAACCCAGCAGTAGATTGGAAGAACACGAGGAATCATACGATGTTCAAGATGAGCTTCCGTTATCAGCTTCCTAAAAATACGGAGGCTTTGTCATTGTGGACGGGAGGCGGAGAGGCAATGTAACAGGTAATAATTTTGATTACCGTAGCATTGCCCAGCTGTCACGCGTTGATATACACGAGGTGTTGGATTTCTCTGGGGAATATCGAAGGTTGAAGATTGCGCAGTGCAAAGGACCCGAGAGTATCTAAACTTGCAGCTACGATGCGCATAGCAATCATCACTCCCGAACGCTCGGAGGATATATCGTGCTCTATGTAGTCCGCTCCGTGTACCATACACTGCTCGTCTCAAACCCTGGTGGAGGTACAGGATCGGACTAGAAGCCATGAGAAATGAGAATTCGGATCCTAAAAAATGAATGAACAGTGCGCACCCTCTGCCCTCGTTTATGACCCGTTAGTCGTTCGTCCCGTTGCATCATCATAGTATCCCAATTATCAATACCGTATCGTGCGGGCTACATTACCCGCGTTAGTAAAGTATTATCAGTTACAGGATCCTCAATATACCTTTCCTAGATTCTGTGCTCGGGTGGACATGTTGAAGAGTGTTCCGGCAGCCCCGAACATAGTAGTCAGAAGACCTGATTAGAGAAATAGTTCAACACTTGGTTGTAAACGTAGATCTGAGGGCACACCAAAGGGAATGAGAGCTTCCCAAGGAACGGGCATGCTGATATCGTCGACTCAGAAGATGTGGATTCGATGGGTTGATTATTTGGTGGTATTTGTTTCGCATGGAGAAATGTCATCTTCACTTCGAACGTTGTCGTCCAAAGTCCAAAGTAGGCGCAAAAAATCAAATACCATTTAAATATAAACTACACGGCACATATCACATAGCTAAGAACGAAGGCGAAACATGTAAAGCTACAAGTTCGTTGGCGATACATAAAAAAGAATATTTTACAACGTGGAAGGATAACACTCGTCATAAGTACGCAATATCTAGAGAGCGGTTTGGGACAAGCAAGCTGCGGTGAAGATGATGTTTATTTCTGGTGAGTTGGGTCGTAATAATACTGTTCAAGGGTCTCATCTGAATCAGGATAAGTATACGCCGGGAACGAACCCTGAGTTGACATTAGATGATCCAGATCCATTTCTTCCGCGTATGTCCGGTCTTGTAAGTCCATATCCGTTAGATGGACGTGTCTCGAACTTGAAGGCAAGTAGGGCGAAAAGGTGTCCGGCGGTGAGCTCGCCGCGGAAGCTGAAGAGGAGTGAGACGAAGAACAGTAATGTTCCGCAACATGAAATGATGGGTTGATTCCTGTAGCGACGCCCTGCTGAAACCCGTAACTCGGAATCGGAGTAATGGCATGTGCAATCGACGACTGCGAATTGACTCTCTCACGAAATTCATAATCAATGCCTCGCTGAATGCTATGGTATCCGTACGCAGATGAATCAGTGGACAAGCTGGTCGAGCTCGTGGATCTTTGATGTTGTGTTGATAAGCTAGAGTCTGGCGTAAGCGAGTTATCAAGGTAGGCTGTCGTATTGGGGTATAGAAATGGCTGGTAGCAATTCGAGTTGAAGAGAATTTCGTTGGATGAAGTTGGATGGCTACTAACGCTTGACCCATAAAAGCTACGTCTCGCAGCTTCGTCTTGAATCTCGGAGAAATGAGCCGGAGGATATCGTGACTCAAATGTACCGATCGAAACTGGGTCAAATGAACGAGGCATTAGATCGGCGTTCATTCCCGGTGGCAAAGTGTAGCGGCTTTGTATTTCTGAACCAGGATTTAGCTGCTCTGGCATTTCTCCACGTGGCGCATGTTGAAACGTCATATGTGGATAAGATACTGCAGGGTCATTCATCATGTATGACGAAGTACGAGTCGTAGTAGTGGAGGTTCCTAGAGTCGGCGAAGCAATACGCCTACGGATATGCCCACGCCTGGGACGAGCAACACGCCTGCCGACCCTTGGGCTTGAGGTTGCCGACATTCTACGTTGAGAATCCACCGCAGGCATACCTCGCGTGGGGGCATCGTTATGCACTTGCGAATTGGGAAGGTTTTGCTGCGTGAGAGTAGAGGGGTCTTCTGACGAGGAAGGCGCCACATGATTAGATGCCACGGAAGAGAACTGGCCCTCAGGGGTTTGGCTAAAATCAAGAGCTCCATATGGCCAGTGGACATCATGGGCTACAGCAGCCTTTTTCCGTTGCCAGCCCCGCACTCCATTCAGTGGAACCTATCGTCATGTATCGTCATGCGTCAGAGTTAATCCAGAAAGAGCGAAGATTTTGACGTTCGGCTCACGTTTCTTTGCATGTACACCAAGCTTCTTGGAAGTGGTCTTGACTGATCGGGTCCTCTTCTTGCCATGTTTAGTCAACGCAGACGAGACTGGATTCCCGACGTTAGAGGATAGTGCGCTTGGTCTGGAGGTGGGTAATTCCTTTACAGTGGTAGTGCCCAAGATCTTATAGATGACAACAAAGGCGCGTGGAGAAAGCATGGTGGAGGGAGGGCCGTGAAGAAGAACATAGCCACGACTTTGACAACGACTGCGAACATCCATACGCCCACTTCCGTGTTGAGGTTCCAAGGACGTGAATCTAGCGGGATCCCGGCGTATACGCGTATACCCCGGCCATTATCAATAGACGACAGATGTTCATCGCCACACAATACGAGATACTGAACAAGAACACACCCAGGTCCGCTTCAGATGGACGTGAAGAAGCTAAAATTGGTTTTTCGAGCGATCTGATTGGTTCTGTAGTGTATAATTCGCAGGACATAGCCAAACATTGCGCCACTAGAAACTGTGTGCCTCTGCTGATGTAATGGGCTTCTGTGTGGCGCCTTAGCCCTTTAGCCTTATCTTAATGGTTCTTTCTGCGTGCCGCGTCGGTAACTCACTCCGCAAAGGCCGACGTTCCGGTTGTGTGGCGCAAGGCATTCAAATTTCGCTCCCTAGATTACTTCTTTTCGTAAAGGATGAACCTCGTGATTATCAACGCCCTGAAGTGAGTGGGCAGTGTCCATTTAGCTGGTATTCAGAAAACTAAATCTGCGAGGAGGGCAATATGACGACGAGGCTGTAAGGCAATACCCGTCGCCCTGAGTGCACTTTATGCGTGTTCACCGCGAGAAATAAAGATGACACAGTCGAGGTAACTAGATCGATCAGTGACTCATTGATTTACTTCTGAGAATCGTTGTGGCCGCTTTTATAGCGATTACAGAACTCAGAAGATCTGTGATGAATCTAATCTGGAAGTGTGGCGTAAATTATATCTGCAACAAAAATAGAAAGTGATTTTCCGACATTGTAGGAACGATACATTGAAAATATCGAAATGTGTTTCGGCGGAGTCAAACAACTTTCATTTGTACGTTCAACCCCGTGGAGTGGAATCACGCATGGTAAACGCAAATGCAACCTTCGTGGCTACCGTACAGCGCGATGTGCATCTCCAAGTCGTAAACTTGATAACCCTTGATATACCTCTGAAAGTTGCGTATGATTAAGAAATACCACGCGACCACGCGATGGAGGTGACAATTGAACGGAAGGCTGAAGACCTCGTGCTTACCAGCTACAAATCGTAGATCCAGGAATGTGTATCAACGCGTTCTATTCTTCGCCATTTCACGCGTTGCCAACTTGCACTTAATGAAAAGCCTCCTATTGCGGTTCACTGTCCCTATACAATTCCAAGTCAGTAGCCAGTGTCACAATAATTTTATCACCACGGTGTCCTAAGCTTCGGCATGTCCTGAAGTCAAGCACTGCCCTGCATTCGCGTAACTAGATGAACTGACTGAGGGTGGGAGGTCACGGTCGTAATTATGCGACGAGAGTTTCAAAGTTTACAAGGGGGACTCACCTGTATGATGAGGGAAGGGAAAATAGAACACTTTGATATTAAAAATAGACAGCTTTGAACATATCTTAGTTTACGAGGTCCTCCCTGAGACGAGATGATAGTTGAATCTTGTAGTGCAAGTTGAGTGCAAGTGCCGAGGAGTGAGACCAAACTTTTTTTTAAAAGGCAATTTCATGTCCATCACGATGGATAAGAGGCCTCCGTTGCTACCGCATCGTGGCCTCACCGTGTGTGTAATGAAATGTATCTGGGTAATCTCGGGATCAGGCTGAGGCAACCTCAGTACTTATGGAGCGGGCCATCACCACTTTCGTACAACGCAAATAGGAAAAAACGGTGATTTTCTAGCCAAAAATCCTTCTTTTGATGAGAGCTTTCGATTGGCTAGAGCGATAGGTAAAATTGATGGTTATAAAATTAAGCCATTACATAAGTGAACAGGCCAAAATGAGTCACAAAACAATTCCGCCCAGAGTTTAGTCAGCTTAGTCAGCCTTCTGAATCTAAGTTCAGTTTCGGCTTACTTTCGGCATCTGGTACTGCTTGCTCCTCCATCAGGAAAACTACACATAACTTTTCAACTTTTTTGACTTCATAAAGCCATCCTAAAGTCCAAAAAGTTGGACTTTACATTTTCCTGACTTTATAATGGTTTTATAAAGCCAGAAAGTTTTCCTGATGTCGCCCACGCGTTGCGCATTGCACATCCAAGACGTGTTCAAGCGCATATTTGACTTTGAGTAGGTCATCGTTCGCTTATCAATGCATCAATTTTCTTGCTACTTATATGCCCAATATATACGGAAAACATCAATTGCAAAATTACGCTTGTCTATGGCTGGACTGCCCCATTTTTGATTAGCGAAAAGGTTAGCTCCCGACAACGAGCAAGCCATTCCACTCATTTTTCCTTCGCTTTTTGGTACATAAGACTGACGTATATATGTAGTGTTAATAAACAGCTATTTTTGCTTTTACACCTACATTTAGCATATAACAAGCACACTCCCTGGATAAGAGGGAGGAGGAGGGGGTCTCTTCTCCTCAATGAGAGACTCTACTTTATGTACAGGGATAGATAATGATGTATGTATGTCAGGGAATGGTGCTGCATGAAGGGGGAAGGGGGAAAACGGGGAGAAGTGACAGAGTAAGAGAGAGGGGGAGAGGTTGTCACTGATCTGAATATCTAGGCCCTTGTAAAATGCGCATAAAAAGAGGATAAATAGTCATAATAAATGATCTGGTAGACCCCCAGAAGTCCCTGTAGGAGTTAGAATAGACATAAAAAGAGAACATGGTGTCAGGAGAAGGTTTGCTTACCCTGGGAGATCTGTGGCACCAAAGCGTTCGCTTTCTTCGCTTTCTAGGCCTAATTGTAGAGTAGAACAAGGGTAGATAAAAGGGAGGGAAGGGAGGGAAGTTCCTGGCTCACCAGGACATGGGTTCCCCATCAACAGAGGTACAATTTGCTGACCAATGACCATGGATCACACACTTGACCTTCTGTCCAAAACTCGTCCTACGCATTCATAGTAGTCCTTTGCCCTTCAGAAATAGCCTACAAGTGATCAACATAGTCAATACTTCATCCTGCAAGGTAGGATCTTCACATACTCACCTATTCTCCTTGTTACTCCATGCCAGCTCATAGGATCCATTAGTGGTATTATGTACAGACATACCAAGGTGTTGTTAGTAAGATTAACACCTTGGAATGGTCCATGAGTCTATACAAGAGAGGTGGAGAGTGAATGTATTGAAATGAGTTACAGTCACTCACCAAAGGCCAGCAGTGCTTCAACTACTTGATAGAGTGCAAGAAACAGCACACAGCACCATAGTATATATGATTCCCTTGAGTTAGAGCCTATCCAGATATCACAAGAGGCCATGGCATGGATGAGAGACATAGTTGAGCCAAGGGTGCCAACTCAAAGATATCTTCACAACGACGCAACACGCCGTGGATCAGAGGGTATTTTCGCTGATCAAAAATGGGAGTGCTTTTTCAAAATTACCGCGGGTTCAAATCCCCTGTGAATCAGATATTAAAAATTTATGCATCAGTTGCTAATGTTAACGTTGTTGTAACTTGTTGATATCCAAAGCACGCCCTGTGTACATTTATATGTCAATCATAATTCTACTTGTAACTTAGTACTTATTGCCACTGTGCCAATAAGTACAACACCTGTTATCCATGTAGGTTGACACATCCCGTGAGGTGAAGAAAAGGCTGCCAAAAACCCAGATGACACTCCTCAGTAGAAAATGCGGATGCAGACATGAGTACGGACCGTATGGTGAGAAAATGCCATATTTGCTCATGTAATCTGTTTTTTGAAGGGTTTTATTGCTTGAGACAATATATATAAGTAAGTCCCTCGCCTTTGACTTTGATACAACGAAGCCGAAGGTCCGACGTGTGATGGCGAAGCGGAGAAGGCTGACTAACCTGACCTTCCGGCGAACTCGATACTCACCAATTGAGGCATGTAGTACATGCTGTGTCCACACACCGGACATGTAGAATAATTGTAATAAGTACTATCGGAAAACAACAGAACGACATTGTACACCTGTTCGGTTGCTGCATACGTAGGCATCTATAATATGCTAGTTAAATTGAACGAACCTTCCTGGAAAGGCATGTTATATACACTAACGAAGACGGTGTCTAATAAATAATTTATAATCCAGACAATCTGTACATTATGATTAGATCCAACATGATAAACAGAAAAACACAAGTACCAGTCATGCGAGACAACGACTACCAGGCGACCTTTGCAATCGGTCCCTTCGGGAACGTGCGCACCAACAACTTCCGAATCTCATCCATAATCAAGATCCCCAGAGAAAGCGGTAATGGGATCAACCAGAACTCAATCGGAACAGGGGCGGTTCCGAAGAGGTTTTGCAGGCCCTTAACCTCTGTCACGAAGACAGCAACGATGAACGAGAATAATATGCCAACTATGAGGTATGGGTTTCGTCGTTTTTCTCGTATGGGATCCGCTTCAAGGATCGAAAGCCGCTTGTTCCGGATTGAAAGGAGGTTGCCCCACTGTAGAATGACCAACGTCACAAAATAAACACATTGGCCGGTGTTGTTGAAGACCGTCAGTTCAGCCTGCGTATGGCCGTAAAACCCATCACTGTACTTCTCGAAGGCGAAGAACAAGGCTTTGGCTGGGATGCCGGCACGCTTCCACATATAGAAGAAGAACATGCAGTTTGCCGTGACAGCCTCCATCATTCCTACAAACAGGTAGGCCTGCCCATAAATTTTCATGTTGATGAGGTGATCTCTCTTATGGTGCCTCGGGGGTAGGGTGAGGAGATCAAACTCCTCCTTCTCCATGATGAGCGCCAGGCAAGAAAGTAGATCCGTGAAGCAGCAGATTATGATCATGAGGAACGGACTGAGCGGGAGGGGAACACCAAAGTAGACATTAAAGATAACCGGCCAGACCTCGGACCAACTTCCAGCTGGAAGGAGGTAAGCGATAACTTTCTGCAGGTTCTGGAAAACCAGTCGACCGAGTCTAACCCCGTCCACAATGGAATCAAAATTACCCAGGAGGACTAAATCCGCAGCTTCAATTGCAACGTCGCTGCCTGTAACGACCGCAATACCCACGTCGGCGGCCTTCAGAGCTGGGGCATCGTTCACGCCATCACCAGTGACGGCAACAACGTTATCTCGCTCACGGAAGGCATTGACGATAGCCAACTTTTGCTCGGGCGTCGTTCGCGCGAAGACGATCTCTTCGTACCGACAAATGACATCCCAGTTCTCACTCGAGAGCTGCACGATATCCTTGCCTTCGAGGATCAAGCTGGCCTGAATTCGACTGGAGTGATCGTGCTTGTTACCTCCGTTACTCTCTTCTTTCGACCTCTGCTGCACCTGCAACAACGAATCAGCTTCCCCACGGTGGGTGATGATCCCAACCTGTTTACCAATGGCTCCCGCCGTCAAGCCAAAGTCACCGGTAACCATGAAGAAGCGAATGCCTGCTCGACGACAATCAAAGACGGTACGAAGAATCTCAGGACGGGGCGGGTCCATAATTCCCAATAACCCAATCACTGTCAAATCCTCGACGCAGTGCATGACCTCATCACTAAACTGAGTAGATCCCACGGGCCCGTAAGGCATATAATGGCGCATACAAACAAGGATGACCCGTTGCCCGCCTCGAGACCAACTCTCCTGTCGAGCAACAAGCTGAGATCGAGCGGAAGCATCAAAGGGGAGAATCTCATTGGTGATTGCCGAGTAATAGGATGTGCATTTAGGCAGAAGAATGTCAGGGGCGCCCTTGACGAAGACTACGTTTGCCTGACGCTTCTCGACTGATGTAGAATGGATACCTTCGAACATGGTCAACATCCACTTGTTCTTCGAGTTAAAGGGTATTTGGAAGGTTTGGGCATTAGCATCGCGGATCGTAGAGGCAGGACCAACCGATTCCACGAAGCGGAGTGCAGCAGCATCTGTGGCGTCGCCGTTGATTTGGCGTTCAGAAATCGGAAGATGGACAGTAGTGGCGTCGAATGTTGCTCCATTGCATAGCACCAAAGCTTTGTAGTATTGATGGTAAGTAGTAATGGCGCCAGTGTTTTCACCAGACAGAGCTTTCTGGAAATCGTCAGCGGTACATTCTTGGTCCACGAATCCCACAGACATGACGGACATCCTATTCTGCGTGAGGGTACCTGTCTTATCGGAACAGATAACAGTGACGCAGCCTAGAGTCTCGACGGTCGCGAGACCTTTCGGGAGAACTTTAACTTTTTTCATGCGACGAGCGATAAGGGAAAGGGTCAACGCGACAGCGATGGGCAAACCCTCGGGTATGAAGGCCACAATGCAGCCCATAACGTTGTTGAGCATTCCAACCACGTTCATGAAAGCGTAGTGGTCGCGACGAAGCCACCCGGCCCAAATAAAAAGAATGGAAAGGGCAAGGAGAAGGGTGAGGAATATGACGATGTAGACGAAGCGGTCGATCTCTCGCTGGATCAGCGTACGTTTTGATTTTGTCGAGGAGGTCAGCTTGTTGATGCGACCCATGACGGTCTTGTCACCTGTGAGGACGACTACACCCCTCCCATGGCCATTGGTAACATACGTTCCCATCAAAGCGATGTTCCTTGATTCGAAGAAGTTTGGCTCCAAATCGTCAACAGTGCCCTCTATCTCTTCAGACTCTCCCGTGAGAACTGCACGATCAAAACGTAGATCGCCGGACGTGTCGATGAGACGCATGTCAGCAGGCACCTTATTTCCGACGGAGAGTAGGACGATGTCACCAACGACAAGCTCAGAAGCGGGTATCTTGATGCTCTGTCCATCGCGAAGGACGACACATTCTGAAGGGATGAGATTCATGATAGAGCTCATGACGCGGGAGGTTGACCAATCTTGAAGAGCGGAGAAGGAAGCTTGGAAGAAGATGACGAGAATGATGAGGATGGCTAGGGAGAGATTGGTGGGTGAAGGCGGGGTGCTTAGAGGTCTCCAGCACACGAAGAAAATGACTACAGCGACCCAGAGAATCGAGCAGAATCCACCGAAAAGGTAGGTGAGGACTTTCAAAATGTACGAGGGGCGTTTCTGAGTCATGGCATTTCTACCATCGCGTTGGAGATGACGAGCCGCCACCACAGCCTCAAGACCATGCTTGGGGGAGACGTTGAACCCTTGGCAAAGTGTTTCGACAGGGTCGATATGAAAGGTGACCTTCTGGAAAAAATCAGAATCGTCCTTCAAGTCGTTCTTCTTCCCTTTAGGCTTTTCAACCGCGATAGAGTCGTTGACCTGGATCGAGAGCGTTCGGAAATGCATGGGAACGGATGGGTTTTGGAATGAAAGGCTTGGGTTGTTCTCTGGCACATCAAAGGCCAAACCAGGCTGGGCCCGGGGAGAGTTGGACGTCTTTTCGGCAAATTCAAGGTCATCGCCTAGGTCGGTCCTGGAAGGCGAAGAGGAATAAGACGGCAAGGCCATTATGACTATTGGCCTAGTGAGCATATGGATTTTGATTGTGATATAAAAATATTACCTCAGAGCTCGACTCGAAGTTGCTTTACTCCGGAAAAAGATTGGAGCCCTACTGATTTTATGGGAATGGAGATCTTATATCAATTTTAGGTGGTGTCATTAGCTGAAATCCCTCAGGGAAACGAGCGGCCGCTTCCAACATCAATACTTATTGAAATACGAGACTGGCAGAGGGAATTAAGCCAATGGGCAGCAACTGCTGGCAACGTTGATTGATTGAAATTGGTAATGTGACATACAGTCTCATAGAGTCGAATTGAGCCAAGTCTTCACCCCTGAAAGTTCCGCCAAATCCGTGTTCCAGATCGTCGAATTTTCGCGATTTTTGTCCTGACGGTTCTGTCTGGATTGGAACTAGCCGTTTTCAGGGTTTGTAGGCCAGGTCAGTCACTACAGCAGGGAAATGGAATGTAAGGGACTGTCTGGAATTATGAGATGCTTCTGTTAGGGCGTTGTTGATAGTGAAAAAGGGTATGTCAGAAAATAATTACATAAGCATACCGGGTCAACTTTTTTTAGGGCGTCGAGGTCGGGACTAAGGTAGATCTCAAGGGATACTCATCACTAGAATTTGTAAGGGTATGTTGTGATTTCCAGATAAGCCATCTGGGGACCCTCCCCCTTCCCTACCATATATAGTAATCATTTCATTATGTAATCATTGTATAAAATATGTCACTAGCACCTTGCTAACCAGAAACTCTGTGTTTGCAAGATATAAATCATTACTATATTACCAACCAGCTTGGGACATGCCACAACACCAGTACTGGTGGTGGGCAATCTCTGCCAATTTTGAACTCCGACGTCAAAGTTCTCACCTACAAAACTAGTGCGTTTTGTGGCAAGAATTGGCACAGCAGGAACCACACACTTTTGCGACCGGTTTTGGTGGGGAAAAGTGTACACAAACATATTCTACATGTATTGTTCTGGGCAGAATTGTGAATTTCAGGCTTTGTATAGGGTTTCTGCTCATTCACTCAGCTATTATGACTATTTGTGGACCGAGATTTGGCAATTTGCTCAGTACAATACAAATACAATTTAGATTAGATGCGTACCAGCTACTGAACTCAAGGAAATATATTGATTGAGACGCAGAGTCAGCAAACTCTGAAATGGCCGGCAATTGCATATTACATAAGCTAATTAACACACGACACGTGAAGAAAAACGGTTAGATTGCCGAGTACAAAAAGGAAAGTTGCGAGAGGGGTCATAGGCAGATACTAGCAGAAGTAGTAGAGGAGGTGGAAGTCCTGCATCACTGGCACAAGCTGTTGGAGCAGACTATATACGCTGCACAGGGGAAGAGACAACACATTCCTTACAACCTACCTGGGGTTCACTTAGACTTACAGTTAGGGTTAGCAGAGGTAAGAACACTGTATTCCTACTACGGTACAGGTTCTCCTTATATACATAATAATAAGGATGTCACATGACTCAGGAATGTGTTTACCACATGTATGCGCAGTAAGCGCAGTAACATGTGTATGCTGCATGTATTGCCTCATGTATGCTGCATGTATATCAGAGTTTAATTTCAACACCCCCCCTCAAACTGTACAGTGCTCTAAGCAGCTAAGTTTGAATCTCAAAAGTAATTCCGAGAGAGTCTTTAAATTTCCTGAATAGGACAGCGCCAAGGTTCTTTGTGAACATGTCAGCCAGATTATCACTTCCAGGAATGAAAACGACTGTGACTTTGTCATTTTCTATGCATTTGCGGGTATAGTGGTAGCAAATGTCTATATGTTTGGTCCTTCTTTCCTGAACTGGATTTGATCCAATAAAGATGGATCCCTGATTATCAGCGCAGATTGGTATGCGCTTCAGTATATATCCAAGTTCCTGGAATAAGGACTCTATCCACACTATCTGTCGACAAGTGTCGGAGAGAGCCATATATTCGGCTTCTGTGGATGACAGTGTGTAGTGATCCGGACTGTTGCCCAGTCTTTACATTTATTATATAGTATTTGTTCCAGCCACTGGTCCCTTTATAAGGGATGGTGTTTAATGACTACAGCAGACTTCTACACCCTGCAAAAATATACGTTAATCGTGTTCTTGCCTTGTGTGAATTAAGTCTACCCTCTGGTTTACTACACTTTTTTGAACACTCAAATATGTTACTTTTACCAAAAAACTTTCTTACTCGACTTCGCCTTCGTGAATGTCAAATTGTGCCATAACATCAATTGTGACCCTGACGCCACCAGCGACAGTTCATTAAAATTCTTGATCCGAATTCGACACTACCCACGACAGACATGTCTTTGACCAAAGTCAAAAAGAAGACTAGCTGGACTAGGGTGAAGGGTGGATCAGATTCTGAACCACCAGGTGACAGATCTCAACCCCCAGTTGATGGAAACCAGATGGGTACTGTCGAAGAAGTCGATGAAGTGGAGTCGGCGCTGAGAGTGTTGACTCAAGACCCTACTCCCGCCGATAGAGCCCATCGACAGGATGATTCCTCGTCCTTTTCTCCTACACCCCGTACTCCAGATGGAACTCCCCGACACTTACCCAGAAGGGAGGGTCAGTCCAACCATTCCCAAGATCGCGAGTTTATAACACCGCGAGGGACTTCCAGGCAAGCGCCTGGAAGAAACGCACCGACTTCCCCGTCCATTCCTATGGATGAGGGAACTAGCAAACGACGCCGAGAGGAGAAGAGACCCGAGAAGCATACTCCACCTAGCCAGGAGGAGAACAGCGTGGCAAGGTACACATCCCAGGCATGTGATCTCATCCACTGTCACATGGATCAGGACAGTTACGACCCTCGTCAACTCAGTGCACAGATACATGAGTTGATGAGCGAGTTCTCTGTTCAGATCTGTAGGGAGTCTGGTAGTCAAGCTCCAGTTCCCTCCCCTAGTCAGGAGGAGAATCATATCCCCATGGCTTCTCGTCGTGGGGTTCCCGCATCGACCACCCAGAAGAAATCGGTTCACTACAATGGGGCCAGCAAAGTGGCTCTTCAACGATATCAGGACTCCGCCATCTGGGATGGACAACCTTCCAATATCCCAGACCAAGGAATATGGTTTGATGCTAAGGGATTCCCTTTTGAAGATGTTCCATCCCCTTTGGAAATTCCACCTAACCTTCATCCTAACTCTAATCGTCAAGACCCAGGAAGGAGAGAAGATACCCCTGGATGCGGAGGGCCCAGGGAAAGTGGAGGCAGAGGAGGGGGAAGTGATTCCTCTCCCTCCCATAGTGGCAGCGACAACAGTGACTGCGATGAAGAAACATTTCCCCCTAGCGATGAGGAGGATGAGGTCGAAGAGCACAGCCTACTTTGCCCCAATTCTCGGTCTCATTCGAGGCCGAGAACAAACCCCAGTATCGGGCCGAGAGGAGATACCCCCTCGGCCTCCAATCGTACCGATGCCCATTCCCATCGTTGAGGGCACTGCGGTGAGCTCGATTCATATTGAGACAAAGGCATTCATCGTCCGTCCAAGTACCTGAAGGCGATGCATGCCAAGTTTCACCAGCAAATTGACAATAAGGTGTCCGCGACCATGGAGTCACTCCCGGATTGAAAGAATGGACCCTGTGTGCCTACTCCCCCAACCTATGGTGGGAGTTCGGATACTGAAGTGTTCGAACAATGGTTGAATGCTCTCCTTCGATGGTTGAAGGTGAGCAAGACCAGCGGTCCCAGTCTCGATGCCAAAAGGATTGAGTATACCAGCATGTACCTGGAAGGCGTTGCCCTGACATGGTTTGAAGATAATGTGGACGGAGTTTACCGCCACTGGGTTCAGTGGAACTTCAAGGATATTATCACTGGTCTGTACGATCGGTTCACCCATGACAATGCAACCCATGATGCGGCCGACCGTTTCTCCAAGGTGAAATATGATGTCGTCAAAGGAGTCATGAGCTATTATCATAAACTGGAGCGGTACACTACCAGGATGATTTGAGCTCCAGACCAATTCACCTTCAAGACCCAACTTTTGTCTGGGTTGCCCCAGACGATGGTGTCTTTCATATTCGACAAGGGCTGTTCCGCGGAAGCCAGTTCCACGGAAACCATCCTCTACTATGCACGCGAGGCAGAGGAAATATTCCAGAAGAAGAAACGATACCAGGAGTGTAAGCGACTGGTTGAGGCCCTTTCTTCTAGCAAGGAGACCCCAAAGCCCAAGGCAAATCCCCCCTCCAGGGAGGGTTGATCGCCTGAGCGATCACGCAAACGACCTCGAGATCCCCCCAGGTGAGATAATCGACCTAGGAATCAGGATAGGCCTATTAGGACCCACGAGGTGGCCCCTGCTAAGAAGGATTTCCGTCCTGAAGAAAGAAAGGCGCCTTTCTCTGGGGAGCAGAATTCCAGGGACCAAGCTTCCCCTAGGAAGTATGAGGACAGTAAACCTCCCACTTGTTATAAGTGCGGGGGATTAGGACATTACTCCACTGACAAGAAGTGTCCGGAGTATAATACTCCAGGACAATCGAAACCTTCCCCCAGCGCAAGGATGTATGCAGCTCGCGAAGGGACAGAAGAGGACAAGGACGATGCCCCTCCAATGGAGGAGGATCAATTAGCGGCAGCTCACAGTGATTCTGATGAATCTGATGGAGACATATTGGGATCCCAATACAGTTCTGAGGGGGATCCATTCCTCATGGACTCCGACCGGGACCAATGCTCCAGCGAGGAT
The DNA here is from genome assembly GCA_026075535.2 of Tricholoma matsutake. Classification (NCBI taxonomy): domain Eukaryota; kingdom Fungi; phylum Basidiomycota; class Agaricomycetes; order Agaricales; family Tricholomataceae; genus Tricholoma; species Tricholoma matsutake. The sequence goes on along the minus strand of AP026543.1, from coordinate 3,653,703 downwards.
TCAGAACATTGTGGTGCTATTCGGGAGGTGATTAGCGAATATGATTCAGATTCCGCATCTGACTCCTGTCCCTCCACACAATCGGTATTCAACTCTGAAGAGGATTCCGACGAAGAATCGGTTGGAGACCACCTACTTGATGAGCAGATGGGAGTGATGGATGAGTCCCCTCCTACCTTGAACCTCAGGCACCCCCCAGCCCTCAGGAAGTCATCCAAAAAAATTACCCATCCTCCTCGAACTGAGCAGGACAACCGGTGCTTCATTGTTTGAATGAAGATCCATGGTCTCGAAGCCAATGTACTCCTCGACTCGGGGTGTACTGCGGACTCGGTCTCTCCTGAATTCACCGTTTCGGCAAATATAAAGGTGCATGAACTTATTGAGCCCGTGCCCCTCCAATTGGGAACAGTGGGAAGTCGATCCAAGATTAACTTCAGGCTCTTTGCAGAGTTCGAATTGAGAACTGTGAAAGCGGATCACTACTTCGATGTGATCAACCTCGATAGATATGATGCTATCGTGGGGACAGTGTTCATGAGGAAGTATGGCATCATCCTCGACTTTGAATGAGACCAGGTGTGGTTTCAGGGGCAAGTCATCCCCACCATTGTCGAGAGCAAGAGCACATTTCAACAGGTACATTGATATGCCATGAGAACTCAACCTGTACAGGATGAGTGACTTGACAGCGGCCCTAGTGCCGCTGTCAGTGTGTTGAAGGACCCCAACCAGTTGGGGTTAAGTTCAGTTTCTGCCCAGCCTCCTTCCAGGGGTCGGGCTTCCGTGACAATGGTGGAAGAGAGGGATGTTGATCGTCCCCAGAAGGGACAGGGGTTGGGTGTTTCTGACCCCATACTACTGGGCCCCAAAGATGAAGACTGGGATACCTTGGAAAAGGATCCTGACAAGGAGCCTATGAGCAATCATGAGGGTGACGGCGAATGGGATGAACTCAGGACCGTTATCCTGAAGGACCGAAGTGTGGTCCCAGTCCTGGTCGACCCACTGTGCCCGAGGTCCTCTTGGAGCAGCAACTGACCGACTTGAATAAAGTGCTCTTCACCATCTGCGAAGAGCTAGTGGAGAGTGCCAAGGCCCAAGGACCTTTGGATAAAAAGGACATTCCCCGATTGCGGGAGGAATGGCTTGAAATATGTAAGGACATCCTAAAGGGTGTACCTGAACGACCTCCCCCGATGAGGGAGATCAACCATCAGATACCCTTGGTGGATGAAAAGAAGAGGTATAACTATCACTTGCCTAAATGCCTGGACTTGATGAGACAACCTCTTGCTGATAAGATCGAGAGGTACTGCTGGGCAGGATGGTGGAGGCCTGCTCGCACGGAGCAAACTGCCCCGATGTTGGTGGTTCCCAAGAAAAATGGGGACATCCGCACTGTGGTGAATGCGAAGAAAAGGAATGACAACACGGTTAAAAATGTGATGCCATTCCCTGATCAGGACCTGATCAGGTTGGACGTAGCTTGAGCAAAATATTGTTCGAAGATTGATTTGTCTGATGCCTATGAACAGATCCCAGTGGAACTGGGGGATATCTGGAAAACTGTGTTCATGATGGTACTGGGCACTTTCGAGAGCCTAGTAATGCAGCAGGGCAACTGCAATGCCCCAGCCACTTTCCAACAGTTGATGAACTCTATATTTTGGGAGTACATCGGCAGGTTCATGCATGCTTATCTAGATGACATCTTCGTGTTCAGCGACTCTGTCAAGGAACATCAACGTCATCTTAAGCTCATGTTTGATAAACTACGAGAGCATGAACTGTACTTGTGCACAGATAAGTGTGAGCTATATGCCAAGAAACTTGAGTGTCTCGGACATATGATTGACGACTATGGACTCCATGCCGACAGCGATAAGATGGTGAGGATACAAGAATGGAAGGTACCTTGGAATTATCACGAGGTTCAGCAATTCTTGGGTCTGGTGCAGTACCTAGCCCATTTCCTCCCTGATATTTCAGCCTACACCAGTCCACTCTCCACCATGACAAAGAATGGACAATCTTTCCATTGGTGCCCCCTGCACGATAGCTGTTTCCAGTCTATCAAGGACATCTGCTGCTCGACCCCGGTACTGAAGCCGATTGATGCTAGTTCCCCAGAGCCCATCTGGGTGATCTGTGACGCTTCGGTGTTTGGAGTTGGGGCCATGTACAGTCAGGGACCTGAATGGCAGAGCTGTCAACCTGCCAGATTCCTATCCAAGAAGTTTTCGGATGCTCAAAGGAACTACAGGACCTTTGAGCATGAAACGATAGCAATACTTGAGGCACTGCTCAAGTGGGAGGACAAGCTGATAGGTCGGCGACTCCATGTCGTGACCGATCATAAGGCTCTGGAGTTTTTCCAGACCCAGCATCGATTGTCCGCCCAACAGTCCCGATGGATAGAGTACCTATCTTGATTCGACTTTGACATACAATATGTCAAAGGAAACCTAAACAAGGTCACTGACGCCCTTTCACGATATTACCAGTTTGATAACTGGGAGGATGCCCCATTGGTGCAACATTATGTGTTCGCCGACGTGCGACTGGATCCCATGCATGAGGATTTGCCTTGGGACCGTCATCTGGAAATTAGGAATCGAGTCATCGAGACTCGATCAGCACAGGCCCAGGCTCGTTGGGCAGGAGAGCACCTAAGGGCCCTGCACGAAAGGGTGGAAGATCAAGAATTAGCTGCAGCCGAATTAGCCAGGGCTCGAGCCAAGGATGGAGTAGACGTTCCAAAGGATCCCATGGATGGAGACCCCACAGTATACAAATCCTTGGCAAAACACCAGGATTTGAAGGTGTTTCTTTCGGAGCTTGACCTGATGGATGAGGACATCCAATGGGGTCATAAGGCCGACAAGGTCTTTGGCAAAATCCTCGATGATCCCAAGGATGATCCCGACTTCGCGGTAGTCGATGGGATAATCTGGACGAAGAACAAGGGAGGTGTACAAGTGGTCTGCATACCCTCAGCTCCATCCAAGGACACCACCTTGCATGGTCGTATCATTGACCAGGCTCACTCGATCGTCAGGCACTTTGGCCTGGCGAAAACCTCGGAATATATAAGGAGATGGTATTGGTGGCCCCGCCTCCAATATGAAGTGGATAAATTCTGTGAATCGTGTGAGGCATGCGTTCGATCTAAGGGGGAGTATCGCTCCCCCCTAGGTAAGCTACATTCATTGCCGATCCCAATCCGCCCTTGGGAATCCATAGGAATGGACTTTATTGGTCCATTCCCTGAGTCTGAAGAGTTCAACTACCTATGGGTAGTTATATGCCAATTGTCATCCATGGTACATCTAGTGCCTATAACTATCACCACCACCACCTCTGAATTGTCGTCTCTTTTCATCAAAGAGATTGTGAGGTTGCATGGGTTACCCAGATCAATTGTTTCTGACCAGGATTCCAAGTTCACCTCCTGCTGGTGGTGGGAGGTACATCGTATCCTGGATGTCAAACTGTTGATGTCTACTTCTTTCCACCCTCAAATGGATGGTGCTACCAAACGAGCCAATCGCTCGATCGCACAGATATTGTGATCTTTTGTGGCATCAAGCCAGAAAGACTGGGTAAAATTCCTAGCCCTGGTGGAGTTTGCAATCAACTCCACCATTAATCGAGCAACCGGTATGGCCCCATTCGAGGTGACCTATGGATATCTTCCCCGCATGATGCAAGAGATAGTCACCCCCAAGCAAGTGCCATCTGGGGTGCGGACCTTTGCGATGGATGCATTGTGCAACATGGCTATCGCTCACGACAGTATCATCGCAGAGCGAGTTTTCCAAAGGTTCCACGCCAACAAGCAGCGTGGAAAGGAGCCAAAAATCAGGCCAGGGGAGAAGGTTTACTTGTCCACTAAGAACCTTAACCTTCCCAAGGGGAGGGCCAGTAAACTCCTCCCAAAATTTGTAGGACCATATGAGGTCCTTTGAAGTTACCCAGATACATCAAATTACAATTTGGACTTACCTTCCGAACTCCAGAGTTGAAGGGTGCACAGCAGGTTCCATGTGAATCTACTGCACCCCCATTTCCCAAGCGACAACACCCTGTTTCCTAACAGGAGACGTCTAGATCCTTACAACTTTGGTGCACCTGACGACGCCGAGTGGTGGGTCGAGGAGATCATGGCCCATCGATGGAAGGGTTGTGCATTGGAATTGGAGGTGAAGTGGAGTGTTGGTGAGTCCACTTGGGAACCCCTGGTGGTCTGCAATGAGTTGGCGGCCCTGGATGCATACTTGGCTCTTGTGGGGGCCAAGGACTGGAATGAATTGCCCAAGCATGCACCAGCACGCAAGAGGCCAGGAGAGGAAATGCCTGGGCCCTCCCACTAAGGGTGGGAATTATGAGCTTCACCGGTGAAGCTGTCATGCTTTTCCCCAGGTGTGGGAAGGTACTGTATAGTTGACCAGCGGAGTTGAATGTGAAAATTTTTTTTTCTCTCTTCCTCAAGTCCATCCTTCACTATGGATGGCCAGTCTGACGACTCCATGGATGGTTCACACTCATTTGGGCGATGTGGTCATGAGGCAGACATGCCTCAAAGGGGGAGGGATAGAAGGGAGGATAGGCAGGGAAGAAGGGACCTCAAACCGCAAGGCTCGAGGAGAGACGATAGAAGAAGGAGGTCCCCCTCAACCAGCAGCTCAGTGGAGTATGCTAGGGTTGACCAGAGACGCGGGATGCGGGCCGCTCCCCCTAGGGAGGAGTGGAAATACGATGGTCACCTGGGAATCATTGTTCACCGGATTGGGTGCAAAACATGTAAGTCCTACACGATGCACGTGTATCAACATGAGTTTGAGCAGGACAGGGATTATCTCAAATCTCGGGATCAATGAGACCGAGCCCTCACGGCGGAAGTCAGATGTATCGCAGAGCGAACGTATGACAGCTACGACGATGAGATTACTGACCTCAAGGCCAAGATTCACAGCCTCAAGGATCAGCTGGACCGATATCGAGAGGACTGGCCAGTTAAGCGACCCCGTGCTCGCGAGCCATCCCCAGTGTCTGGGACGCCCGCTCGACCCAATTATGCAGGTGCTGTGTCCAGGCCTGTATCGGTACCCACCGGTCCTTCCCACCTTCTTCGTACCTCTGTCGAGGCCATGGATGTGGATACAAAGGCCATCCAATATCCACCACTTCCACCTGTTTCTCCAAAGCAACCTGTCTCTTCCTCCATAACCCATCCCCGGTTGGCCAATTGGGTACCCGCACCTAGGGAGCCCCCACTGACCTCTCCCGAGCTTCCCCGGAATACTGTGGAGTTCGATCGCTGGGCGGTTGCTGCCCAATGAGAAGGAAATGAACTGGACCTTTGACGGGCCCAGTCCTTTGCACATATTGCCAGTCTGACTCCTACCACAGATCACACTCCACTCATGAGCCATGTGCTCGTGACCTGGAGACTTCCCAAGTGGTTGCCAGTGGAACGCCAGTCAGCGAAGGGAATACACCGACTCCAAGACCCTGACCGGATGCCTCAGCCTCCGATCAATGACTCACCCTAGGCGGTTCATGCATCGACAACTCTTTCAATTCCAGAACTCTTCTGGGTTGATCTTGGACCACTCACGAGTTAGCCTCCCTCATGTTCGAGGCATGCTACTCATGAGACAGCAAATTCCTTCTGGGTTACCCCAGAAGCAAAAGCAACTTCTGCAACTCCTTCTGGCCGAGGTGTTCTGTACCCCCGGTTTATACTGACATACCCGCCAGAACCTACACCTTTCTATGAGCATACGGCATGACCGACAGTTCATGGCTCCCATTTCCCCTAACATCACTCTGGATGACGTCATGAGCCATCTCGCCCTTCTCGGAGTCTCTGACCATGAGGTCAGAGAGGCCTACCATTATGGGCTAGGATGGATCACTGGGGCGGCTGAATCCCGACGTGAAGAAGACTCGGCTCTGGCGTCGGAGGTGTTGCAACGGTTGAGACAGTTGTCCACTCCCGATGCCTTGGACACCCCGTTGATGATGGAGCCCAAGTGGTGGATTGCACCACCTGGGAGTCGATGCTTGACACAGCCCCTGCCCCCCAAGAGGAAGTGAATGCCCAAGATGACCAACCGGGTCTCCCCTTTGGGTGGAAACCCAGGGCTGTCCGCTTCAATGCATGCGGCGTCTCAACTTCCAGTGTCTTCTCCTGTACTCCCAGTGACTGCTCTGAGTTTGGTGATTCCCCTGTCTGCGGGATCATCCGGTATATGATCTCTATCCATTCACCCTGGGCTGCCTTTGGCCAGGTTGAACATACATACACCCACCATGACAGTTACTGCTGCTGTTTTTCCAAAACCCCTAGATCCCACTCCTACTCAACCTATCATCATGGCTGAGTCAAACCCCATTACTGGGCCTTCCCAACCCGGTCTGTCTACCGCCTCCCAGGTGTTAGAGACCCCCGACTATAAGGATGGAGGATGGACCTATGTGGGCCCTCCTCGTCGAACCAAGACCGAGAAGAATCGGGCCAAGAATGAGAGAAGGAGACAGCGAGCTGCTGCCATGGGAGTAGCATCTACCAAGCCTGGAGAAATCCAGGATCGTTTCCCAGTTGCTCACGTCACCCGGAGCAAGCAAAACAAAAAGGGATATAGTACCGAGGAGACTGACTCAGTATCTGACGACATGGAAGACGACCCGGTGACTATGACTGTTCCCCTTGGAGGAGAACAGTCCCCCAGTCCTTCCCCAGCCGACTCTTCTCCCCTCACTCCGGTCTCGCAAACCATGGCTCCTCTTGCCCCTACGATTCGATCCACCCTGCTCGGATGCAGTATGGATCTCGATGACCCAGCTGACATGGTTCCATTGCCCCCTTCCCCTCCTCACCCTGGCGAGGAGACAAAATAGATTATCCTACATTCCAATCATCCACCCCGCTCGGATGTGGACTGGATATCACTGTTCTACCCTCTTGCTTTTCTGTCTCCATCCTCACTTAGGTCGAAGATGTCTTATTATACTTTTGGACTTCTGGTACATATCTTGTTTCCTTTGGGTTTTTGGCTTGGACCATGGGTCCAAGCCAGAAGGGGAGAATGTAGTGATCTGGACTGTTGCCCAGTCTTTACATTTATTATATAGTATTTGTTCCAGCCACTGGTCCCTTTATAAGGGACGGTGTTTAATGACTACAGCAGACTTCTACACCCTGCAAAAATATACGTTAATCGTGTTCTTGCCTTGTGTGAATTAAGTCTACCCTCCGGTTTACTACACAGTGCTACAGTTTTTTGTAAACGGGACTGCCAGCACACAATGCCACTCACTAGAGTAGCAAAGTAACCCATTGTAGATCGGTGTTTGACAGTGTCAGCTGCCCAATCAGAATCTGTGAAGGCCTGTAGACCTTCGGATTTCTCTCCATTGTAGACTATGTTATATTTCTGGGTTCCCACCAGATAGCGCATGGTGTACATCGCTTTGTCTAGATGTTCTTGGCTAGGATTAGCTGAGAATTGTGACATCCTGATTACCATGTAAGCGATATCAGGTTGCATTCCAAGCATCAGATACAATAAAGATCCAATCACAGACTGATATTTTGATCTAAGCGCCACGTTTGGCATCGCTGTGTTTTCCGATGGTTTGTAACAAGTCAGGAGCAGAGTGGGGGCAGCTTTGGCATTTGTCATCTCGAACCTCTCGAGCACTTTGGTGAGATATTCAGTTTGATTGAGTTTGATTTTGCTTGCAGTCTGGGTGATGCGCATGCCTAAGAATTCTGTGACTTTTTCAGTACTACGGCACTCCCAATGCTTCAGACAAGCATTCTTCTTTTCATCCACAAGTTTCTTGTTCTTCCCCATGAACAAGCCATCATCAACATAGACCAGTGCAATAACAATACTGCCTGTCTTAGGATCCTTGTGTATGAAAATGCTGGCATCGGAGCTGGCGTGCACAAACCCAATGGTGTGCATAAATGCCTCTAGCTCTTTCCACCATGCTAGTGAGGCCTGTTTAAGGCCATACAATGCTCGGCGTAAGCGCATTACTTTGTGCTCTTTTCCCTCGAGTCTGAAACCCTCGGGTTGATCCATATAGATCTCCTCTTCTAGTTTGCCACATAAAAATGTGGTTTTTACATCTAGACTGGTCATATACATGCCTTCTAGAGACACAAGTGCAAACATGAGGCATATGGTCTCATAGCGGACTACTGGTGAGAAAATCTCATCAAAGTCAACACCTTCGACTTGTGAAAAGCCTTTCGCCATGAGTCTGGCTCATTTTCTTCCATCCGATTTCACGGAGAAAACCCATCTATTTTTGATTGTTTTTTGATCATGTGGAAGATTGACGATGTCATAGACTTGTCGCTTGCGAAGAGCCTCTAATTCTTCACAACAAGCCTGTTTCCACTCAAGTTGCTGCTGCCTTGGTAGGCGCACAATATCGCGAAATTGGTTTGGAACTTGGCTTATTTCGCTTGATGGTTTGACTGCTTTTGACAACAGCCAGCGAATAAGCTTATCTCCACCTTCCTTGGTTATCTTTTGAATATAACCTGCTTCGTCTGGTTCCCCCATTGGGTGATCATGCTCTTGATTATTGGAATTGGACACACTCTCATGGGGTGCCAAACTCGGTCCAGCAACTGGTTCTTGTTGTTGAGATTGTGGTTGTGTTCAGTTATGATCCGAATCTTGACCCACAGATCTCTTCCAATATTGATCACGTGCAATGTCTCTCTCTATGTCAGAGGGGAGTCACTTCTCTCCATAGGTATTGCCGGGACGGTTTGGGATGTTCCTCTGCCTGCCTGATCGATGGGGTAATTGCTGCCATTCCTGTTGATCTTCACGTCTTGGATGAAAGTCCTCAGTGGTTACTGGAGGCGGCAGAGGAGGAGCATCAGTTGCATCATCATGTGCCTTTTGCTCGCTTGGTACATCATCATCATCATTTTCTGATGATGGAGGAAGGGGCAGATTTTGTGGCGGTATAGAATCATTGCCATCTGTTCCAGATGAGTGGTCATCATCTTCTGGTTCTGGAGGTGGAAAATCACCAAGGTCTGTCTTGGCAGGAGTTTTAGTTCCGGGACAGCATGGGAACAATGTTTCATCAAATAGTGCCGTAGCACCAATGAATATTGCGCCACTAAGTCACATGAAATGGTATGCTTTAATGCCATCTTCTAATCCAAGGTACGTCATTAACTCTGATCGAGGAGCTAATGTGGTTGGACGTTTCTCTTTGGGTAGATAGACATAAGCACCGCAACCAAAGACCTTCAGATTGTTTAGATCTGGGCGGACCTTCGTCAGGTCCTCAAAAGGTGTCAGCCATTTCAGGCACCTTATTGGGGTTCAGTTGTATAGGTGTGTTGCATGTTCAATGCAAAATTCCCACCATGATTGTGGTAGACATGCGGTAAATTGCAGGGTTTGCGACTTTTCCATTATTGTCCTTATGGTGTGCTCTGTGCGCCCATTCTATTGGTGAACATGGGGTGCAGACGTCTCTATTTTGATGCCAAAATCCTTGAGCGTATTTTGTAGCTCACAATCTTTGAACTCTCCCCCTGGATCAACACGCCAGCGCTTGATTGTAGTGCCATACTGGGTTAAAGCCATTGCCTGAAATTGTCTAATCACTGCAGCAGCATCAGACTTCTTCTCAAGGCACTGGACCCAGATATGTGATGTCTTGTCATCCAGAAATACAATAAAGTATTTATGTTTGTGGTACGATAGTACTGGGAGTTCCTTTAGATCAGAATGTATTAATTCAAAGGGTTTCTCTGCATGTGAATTTGATTCGGGAAAAGATTTTGATGTCATTTTCCCTTCAGCGCACCCTGGACATATAATTTTGTCTTTAGGAATAATTAAATTCCTTGGGAAATTTATGGTGCTATTAGGCATTTTCCCTAGTGCCAGGTGTCCAAGTTGCCTATGCCAAGTCAAGTAGTCAGCGACATACATGGTCGTGACATTGACCCTCTTGGTGCTCAATATATGAGTCCGAGCCCAATAAATCGTGTCATGTCTCCTAAGAGGGACACAATCCATTATTGGGTTTCCTTTCTTGAAAAATGAAATGTGTGCGGAGGAACCATGCACATCACTTCCATCTTGTAAGAAGATGCCCATTGACAGTAATCGAGTATTACAGTTGGGTATGTAGTAGACAGGGTATAATTGTGTCTCACACATCTCTGACTTCCTGTGACATACTACCTGATGTCTCATGAAGACTGCTCCTTTTCCTACTATATGAGTAGTACCTGTGGCTGTTTGAACCAAGGTAGAGTCCTTTCTCGGTAAAGGCTTGTAAGAAGCAAAATCTTTCATTTCACCAGTGAAGTGTTTTGATGTGCCTGAATCCATGATCCAGTTGGCACCTTTCTTACAATTTCCATTTGCACACATAACACATATATTAAGATCTAAATAGTTCCATGATACATTTAATAGCGGTAAAATTTCACATGAAAAGTTTGCTGTAATCATTGGAATATTAATCTTAGTGCTTGTGGCAGGGAAAAGGACTGACCTGTCATCATATCCTCCTGTTTCAAGCAGTTCATCAACGAGCATCTCATCGACGGCTTTCCATACTTTCTCATCAGAAACTGGAGGTTCCAATCTGAGGGAGACAATGTCATCTTCTACCTCCATGATCCTCAGTTCTGGTTCGATCCTCCTCCTCTTACCTTCTCACACCGTTAGGTGCTCTTCCAGTGGTCGCAGATTTTTTGCGCTGCGTGAAAGATGCATTTGCTTGAGGGTGTCTCGAGCTTGCTGATATTCAGCGTAAACCAAATGAGAGGTAGAGGCTGCACCCGTATATGCCTGTGCAGGTGGTCGGCAGCGAGGATCCCTTGTGGGAGTGTGGTCGCGCTTTTCAATGCGCTGAATGAGCGGCATCGGCGGTATGATGGTGCCATTACCATTTATGGTGGTAAAGGCACTGGAGGCGAGGTGGGTATGTTTCTCTTTAGGCTTTTCCTCCTTAGTCTTTTTGTCCCCACGTCGTCCACGTTTTCAGGACAAATCTCCATTGTTGTTTTGCCCTTCTTTGGGCTGCCATTTGGGGTTTCCCCCTTTGCATTTGACAGCAGAAAGTTTGTTGGCCTGAGGCTGGCCAGCAGGCTTTCCTACTGCCGTGCGCCTTGAGGCTTCAGTGACAATGGAGTCCTTGACATGTTTAAACGTCAAGGCACTAGTAGCGGTTGTGTTAAGGACTGTGGCAGACAAGGAATCGTATTCATGCGGCATCGCTCATCGCCTGAACTAGTTCAGGGATGGCAACATTGGCAGGCATGAGGTGCTCGAACTTGTCAGCCATCTTAGCAATCTCTGGCGCGGGATTCACAGCTGGAATTAGGGAACTGCACGGGTTTTACCCGTGGGTTTCCCACACTCTTATTTCCTAATTTATTCAATGAGTTTTGCATGAAAAATCATGAAAAAAAGATTTTCTGGAAGCTTTTTGTTGGCTCTTTGTGATCTAACACATAAAATAATATTTGGGTGACATCTGTCATGTGACAAGGTTGAAAATAAATTATTTTGTCCCTTGTATCACAAACATCCATTGAATAGCTATCAGAAAATCATTTTTTCATGAGTTTTCATGCAAAACTCATTGAATAAATTAGGAAATAAAAGCATGGGAAACCCATGGGTAAAACCCGTGCAGTTCCCTAGCCGGAATTTTGATTGCTATTGCAGACCTAAAGTCTGCAAAGACTTGGGAGGGGCCATCAACACCATAATTGGTGCAAATGAGGTCCCACACCTCCTCAGCAGTGTCCTTGGTGTTGGCACACTGCCGAATGGAGGGGGGGCCAGGCAGAGCACTAGGCTACCAATAGCCTGGTCATTTTTGTTGCAGCTTGGCAGTAGCGTCCGCTATGAGAGTAGCGTTTGTCGCCGTCAAAGGAGGTGCCGGAGGCGGTTTGATTTCTGCCCTGCTAGTTATCTGCCAGAGGCCCTGAGACCTGAGCCACACCTTCATGGAGTCGGCCCATTGAATGTAATTTGAGCCATCGAAAGTTTGTACGAGTTTTTCAAGGGTTGAAGACATGATTCCGTGGTGGCAGCTGGTAAAAGCGCTCACATGTATGCATAGTAAGCGCAGTAACATGTGTATGCTGCATGTATTGCCTCATGTATGCAGCATGTATATCAGGGTTTAATTTCAACACAAGCACCAGAGGGGTTGTCAAACTCATGAATTTAGCACACTATTGATTATATAATTCACGTGTCGCGTCACACAAACCTTTTTCACTGGACTCGTAAAACACTTCCTTGTGGGCCTTATGGCATATGGAAAGAAGATACATGATTTATTTTGATGGAAACCCAAAAAGAAAATATCGGCCCTCTCCTATATATTGTACAGTATGTATATAATCAGGTACATAACATTCGTATAATTGTTGTCCACACTGAAAGTGAGCTGTGCAGACGGGAACAAGGACGATAGGCATGCATACTTCAAGATCTGTCGAGATTTGCCATCAAAATCGCCAAAAGCCACTTACATAATGTTACATTTTGTTTACAGGGATTGCCCACCACCACCAGTACATGGCAAAAGGAAGTCGCTCAACCAACATGTGACCTGATTACTCAGCACCCAGATAAGGAAAAATGTTACACATACTTGGTTTTTCACTGTGTTCTGATTCTCTCGCACTTTGTTATGCTTAGATTGTGGTGAGAGAAGGTCGCACAACTCTGGACTAGTGCAACTCATACTGTTCCCACCACAACTAGCACTGATCTAGCCAACACCTTGATTGCTCTGTTCAGAGGGTCCCATGCCAATAATTCTCCAGCTGTTATCACACCACATCTTGCTAGCATTGCTGGTCCTGCAAAGGATGAACCATACTTGAAGAAGACCAGAGAAATTAGGGGTTTGTTCAAGAATGAAAGTTTTTGTGACTCCACCATTACCAATGCCCAGCTATCTCCCCTAATTGATCCACTCCTCCGTTCAATTTGGAAGAAGATCCTCCTCGAAGAATTTGTTGACTTTGCAAAACTCTTTGCTTCCATGGAGCAAGGTTATGATCACAATGATGAAGCAGAAGATTTTGCAGCAGGGTTTGCAATTGTGAAGAAAAACCATCTCTCAGCAAAATGCCCTGTTTAAAGCAGAATGGATCCATGTGTTCAGCGCCTGGGGAGCAGGTGTTATTCTTATCTATCCACACCAAACAGCTGAGCTGCAAGGTTATCAACATATGGTGATGGATATATTTTGTGCAACACCTTCTAATCCTACTGCAGCAATTAATTTTGACATTGAGGCTCATGACCAGTACACAAAACAACCTTTCCACATGGATGATCATTCCTGCCTCCATCTCTCACTGCTCACTCAGTTATTCACTATTGCCAATGCTTTGTCATCAAGGACCATTCTGCGAAGGACAATGACAGTTTAGCCACACTACAATCTGTTGAGATGTACACTGGAAATGGGTATCATCGTATCTGACGATACGGTCTTTGATCCCATCACCGACATCCCATTATGGTGTGTTGGCATTCCGATCATCCCTTTATGGCATGTCAGCTATTGGTAACAAGTCTTTTGGAATGTTCCCTTTATACTCACTCTTTGCTGGTTACTTTTATGACTTCTAGTATATATACCCTACGATATTAGTTAGACACCTCAGTCAATCATACATCGACTGAGGTGAGTAATGCTCCATAGAACCTTACATACTAGATTACTAATAGTACCATAGTCTATTATTATCTAGGTACTATTTGCTTGTATATAGTCAATTATACATTGACTGAGTCTATTATTATCTAGGATTGATTCTCTACACAATCTTGCACTGCTGAAGCCTCCAACATAGTTAATTGAATGTCATCTACAACCTACAAATAAGCTATGATTGGTTCTTTCCTTTGTACTCTATCCTTTGCTTAACATCTTTCTCAATGTTATTCTGTTTATCTTGACAGACAATATTGGCATTATTTATCATAGTGATCATCATGGGCTACCATATGATTGCATTTCCTTCCTGCTTGGCTCTGCCATCATGCTCCAGTGTTTCATGGGATATCATGAAATTCATGTACAGTCTCATGAGCTACCATATGACTGCAATCCACATCTATCTTCAGCTATTTGGCTTTGCCATCCTCCTCACAGCTCCTTGCTCTACATCTTTCTCTCACCTCCACCACCCCTACACACAACATCATCAGCCATTTTTAGCACCCTGCTCTGAGCTTGCCTATCTTATTTGGACTGCTTTGGTGGCCCTGTTTGTGCTACTTCACATTTTTGAGTTGTACAGCAGAGGTTGTCATAAACACGGGTTCCAAGGGTAAGGAACATTTTTGTAGGTCTCTGTGCTGAGCAAAAACTTTCTCATGGCCTCACCAACTCCCAGGCTATGCTTGCATTCAATGTGATTTTGTTCCTTCACATGGTGCTATCATTTAGCAGATGCTGTGTTGAGGAAAGTCCTGGTATTGTGAGACAGTTTCACTCCAGCTCCTTGCTTCCTCACTCCATCATCTTTGCCATAGTTTTTCATGGCCCACCCACCTCACCCTTTTTATTCATATAGCAAATTTATATCAGATTTACATACTGCTCTGTTTGTGTATATAGTAGCACCCTGCTCTGAGCTCGCCTATCTTATTTGGACTGCTTTGGCAGCCCTGTTTGCACTACTTTGCATTTTTGAGTTGTGCAGCAGAGGCTAACTAACCATCCCTATATGGTAGATTCAACATATGACATACCCTTGGATCTTCCTGCCATCTGTTTTTGGTTTTCTTTGTGACCAGTCCCAATCCACTTGGGTATTGGATTTAGAAAGTGTATCAGGTAGTTCCTCAGGCAGCATTTCCATATCAACATCCACTGTTATATGTGCTGAGATATGGTACTAGTGGGTGCCAAAATGTGTTGATGTCATATATCTCCATTGAGGAAAAGAGCAAAGATATACCAAATACAATTTCCACTACTTTAGTAGTGAGTTTTAGACCTCAATGATGTATGAGATTCAAAAGCCCAATTAAAAGATCTATGTGTTCAGTTCCCAGTGCTCTCAGTCACTTGACTTGGATTGGTAAGTAAGTTTGTAAGCGATCCATGGATCATCTCTAATCTACTCAGTTGTCTGAGTCTTTTCTTCAACTCTAACTTTGTTATATTCACCTAGCTATTGGATCATGTCCACTGTTCACATTCTTGGCAAATCAGGAGTCATTATTTCTAACAATCAGCAGCCTAGCTGCTGAATTTCTCGATCCTTTGCCTGTTTGTTAAACATCCCCAAATTGACGGAATTTGTTTCATTGCCTGTGAATGCTGACATGGGCTGTGGACATCTTACCTCTGTGGTCGACTTGAGTGTTGTTGATCAGTTAACTTCTGAAGTTGTGCTTGGAAAAGACTGGATTTCATTTTATTGAGAATATCTCATTTCCAAAGGCATCATGAACCCTATTTGTCCTGACTATGAACAACAGTCAGAAAATGCAGGTGTGTTGTTTTATTGTCTTCTCTCCCTAAGCTTCTCAAAGTTCTTCAAGTGTGTGATGCAGATGTTTAGAGCCCTCTGCATGAGCCTGTTGAAGATCTTTCTTGTAACTACCTGATGACTGCTATTGACTCTTGGTCATCTGCCTCATCAGGCCCTGTGTTGATGACCAAAAATCTCCCAATAATTCATAAAATATTATTAAACTCTTCATGTTCAATTTATTCTGGAGTTCATTGTTCTGAATTAGAGAATCTACTTTTATCTCATGGAATTCCTGTGTGTGAAAATAACTTTCATGCATCTCTGATGGCACTTCTTCATCATCTTGTGAGTGGCCTTTGTGTTTATAATTCCAATGTGGGGTGTCAATCCATTGTAAAATCCAATGATGTTTCTAATCTCACATTGGCTATTTCTGATCAAGTTCTCAAAGCTCCTCTTGATATTCTTTGAATCATAGTCTTGGGTATTCTTGTAAGTCTCCTTGCATTGAACATTCTCAATTAATATGTTGGGTGTGAGCACAATATCATTCATTGGAAGAAAATGTTTATCCAAATTTTCAGAAAACCTTTGACAGATTTGAATTTTTATCGAGACCAGAAGTATTAGCAATCACTGCCAGTCATGGCTTATCTCCTCTGGAGATGGTGAATGATATCAAAAATTTGGTGGTTGCTCACATTACCAAAGCTGAATGTACTCAGCTTAAGCCTGTCTCAGTGCATCCTCCAGCATGCACCAAATTGTGAGAAGATTGTCTGGCCGAGTTGTCACAGATGCCTGATAATCAGAATGGGTTACATATTTTTTTAAATCTGAAATAGGTCAGAATATTTGTCATCAATCTCTATCTCAGTTGCTTCAATTGTATGATGTGCAACATGACACTAAATCTCCGACCAGTGTTTTATGCCGTTGTTTGAAGCACTATATAATGGTCTTCTGAAAGGAAAATCAGCTGATGGACAAACTTGTCATACCTTTCCATCAATAAATGTAAGGACAGCTCATGTTTGAGAAAATTAACCACAGATGGTCCCACAGACATTAAAAGATAAGATTGCACAGGTAAGGCAAGGCAGGAGTAGGGGTATACCCTTGTGTTTTTGGGCTAAGGGTATGAGGGGTAAGGGTAGGGGTTTGGAAGTTCATACCCTTGCATACCCCTGTACCCTTACTAAGGGTACAGGGGTATGTCAGGGGTATGCTTATGTAAGAATATCATTTGATTTTTTCAGCTACAAAGACTCATATTCAAGATTTTCATCAATTAAATTCAGATTTTGGGATTGTCCAACATGATAATGGCTTTCATATGTTAATAAGGGGTATTAATATGTGATATTAATAGTAAATACAATAGTTATCAACACTTTTCAAATGAATTTTGCTCTAAATATGTTGATTTTGTGCCAAACCCTTGTACCCTTGACAAACCCTCCCATACCCTTGGCAACCCTTATATGTTTCCATACCCTTACCCCTAAGGGTAGGGTGTTCAGGGGTAGGGGTAAGGGTATGAGATTTGACACCCAGGGGTAACCCCTGCCTTGCCCTAATGATAATGCAGCAAAAGATGCAATCAATGCATGAGCTGCTTCTGCATTTGTGAAACAAATGGGACAAGAATTACACTGGTACTATGCAAAAAAATCAATAATTATTGAAGAAGATCTGAAGGATTATCTGGCTCACCTACCATCTGGTCAAAATCAACAGCAAGTTGGCCAAATCCCTCTCGTGTTAGGCATGCCTGTCTTAATATTTAAGGTCTGGTCCAGTCATGGCTTTTGGGCTCATTTTGAAAAGACCATGACCGTGACTGGTTAACCATAAAAGGAAATAGCCAAATAACCGGACTGAAACCAAAAAAAACTGCAACAAACTGGTCATAATCAGTTGTAGCTGGTTTGCATAAAAACTGGTTAAAACTCTGGTTCATACTGGTCACAACTGGCTATGACAACATGTCAAGCACCTTTCCCTACCAATTACCTTTAAACTGACCCAAAATTTAGGCAAATCGGTCAAGAAATGAGTGAGATATCACCAAAACCAAGTTTAACCACCTAAAACTTGGTATCAAACTTAGTTATAATGATATCTCACTCAATTCTTGACCAATTTGGTTAGATATTTGGTCAATTTGAAGGGATTTACAAGGGTATCATGTGGCTGTGTCATTTTCTGGTCATTTTTAACCAGTTTTTTTTTGCAATTTTCTGATTCTGAGAGCTGAAAGACTGTGACTGATGGTCCAGTTTTTTTTGGTCACAGTCCGGTCAGGTTCTGGTTATTTTCTGGTCACATTGACCTGACCTTTAAGCACTACTTAATATTCCAAAATTTCAATGTCGAAGATGGAATCATGAATGGTAGTCGAGGCACCGTCACTTGTATTTGATATCATACCAATGACAATGGCTGTTGGCACTTAAAATATGTTATTGTGTACATCAATGATAGGGTTCATCACAGGTCACACCATGGGTAAAATTTTGCACACCACACCTGCACCCACCAACACTGCACTCATTCTAACACCACAACCATGGTGACAGGTTTTTACCACAGTCTGTTGTGAAATACTGCAGGTGTGACACCCCAAATATACACCATGGTTTTGACTCCTTTTTGCCTCCTAGTTGATGTTCTACATTGTTAAATATACTGTACTGTATTGCATAACCCTCAGCTAACTTAACTACACCCTGCTGTATACATACCTAAGTGACAGACAATAAGGCTTTTTTTGAAGAATGCCTCACATTTGTGTGAAGGGGCAACACAAATATTAAAAACATTCATTAAAACTAATTAACAGGGACAAAACTAATTAATGATAGAAACAGAAAAAACCACCCTCACATTTTCCACAAGGGAGAGTCCTGCTCCCCATCTTCCCTGATGGTGACAGTGGTGATTGTCATTCCCTCACCATTGTCATTGTGTCACTATCATCCTTGTCGTCCATGTGGCCCATGGCATTGTCTGGCTTTCTGTGGTGGTGTTGGTGTTGATGGGGGCTGTCAGTTGAATGGGGAAATAAGAAGAGAAATGAGGGAAAAAAATGCACCTGGGCCCATTTCAGGTGATTTGCGTCACTGTCCCATTACTGTATCCATTGTCCTGTTGTCCCCATCCTTCCTGTTGTGGTTGTGTCATTCCCTCATCATCCCATCACCCCCCAACCACCCTGTGAGCAGGGCTCACAGGGGTGGTGGTAGATGGTGGGGTCATTGGTCGCTGTATTGTTGCAACATGAGCATAATCTATAATCAATGAAGACCTAAGTTAGCCAAAAGAAAAGATAAGAAACAAACATGAAAAAACTCACCTGGGGCCAAAACAATGATAGATGTTGTTAGGGCCCATCTTGTGTGTGATGTGGCCAGCCCCTCCCCTTCCCTGTTGCCTTCGTTCTGTGGTGTCCTAGTGGCTGTCCCCTCCCCCATCATTCCCATAGTTGCTGCGTTGTCCCTGTTGTCCCTGGTGTTGTCCCTGTTGTCCCTGGTATTGTCCCCATTGTCCCTGGTGTCCCATGGTGACAGTGGTGGTGGTCTTCTTCCATTGTTGGTAGATGGGTCTTCCCCAGTCGGTGGCTATGGGTGTGCTGGTTAGTCACATTATTATAGGCAAGTTCAAGTAAAGAAAAACTTACCTGGGGCCCAAACAACGTTTATCATCATTTGGGCCCTGTTTTGTTTGCTTCATGTCATGTGCCTTGGGCAGTAGTTTAGAACCTAAAAAACATTAGTTGTGAAAATAAGAAAGTCAAAATACTTACCAACAATGAAGTCATCATCATTTCTCCCAATGGAAAGAAATGATGATGTGGCTTGTCGATCAACATCCAGCAATGTCCAGCAACTTCCACAGCTGGTGACTTATATACACCCATTGATAACTGTGACACTGCCAAAATGGGTGCGGTGTGCCACAGGTACAGCATTTTGGCAACTGTATCCATACCCATCAAACCCACCATCTATTTACCACAGGTTGACCCACACCTGTGCTTTACCCTAATCAATGATAGCAGTGACAACAGCATAGGAACCTTACCTCCCCATCATCTGCCAATTTTGGCCAACTCTACAGATATCATTTTAAGCCATCCTTTTACAAAAGAAAATGTAGTATTCAATGCACACAAGTGCCTGTTTTACCAGCTTTCACCATGACTGCTCATTGGGCTCAAGGACAAACCCTAAACAATGTCATTGTCAATCTCTATAAGGGCAACCTCAGCCTCTAGCAAGGGAAATCTGAAGTAAAAATTATACTACATATTACAGGGATTGGAGGCTCACCTAGCAAAGGGAAATCTGAAGAGAAAACTCTGAGGACCCCTTTGCCAATGCCCAGTATATGTGAAGACTGCAAAAATCAAATAATAACCTAAAAATAAAAAAGGTGGAGATAGGCAGATCAAGGCCACTGAATGACATCATACCAAGGGGTAGATGTCAGAAGGGGTGCTCCACCTCTAAATATAAAACCGTCAACATGCACAAATGTGATAGAAAGGGAAATTAGTAATAAAATAAGGGAAAATCATAGAAAATAAAGAATAGAAGGAAATGAAGTGAGGAAAAATATAGGACAAACATAAAAAATAGGAGAAACACCAGTGGTGATTGGGTGCACCTCAACAGTGGATGACATAGATGCATCAGATTGATCTTTGGTTTTGGTCTGTTCTTCACACTCGTTGTCATTGTCATCTTCATCCTCAATTAGCTTTCACTTAGTCCCTATGGTCAGCAAGTTTGAGGTAGAGGTGATGGTTGGTGGCACCTATACTGTTTTAAATATGACGTGCACAATGGAGGCTAACATGGACATACCCCATATATGGATCCAAAATAAACGAGGATGAGATCTCAGGGGCCTTTGTTGGTCAATGTGGTTGATTTCAACCAGTCAGTGTGCACAAATTGCTATATACTATAGATTATAGATTAGGGATGATTTATGACAGAAATAGGACAAGAGGCCAGCCATACATTTGGTTGTTCGTCCAAAGTTAATTTGTGGTATATGTTCTGTAGTTCTTGGCATGTGTTATCAGATAAGATACTAATGTTTTCAGTGGCACACATTGGTTTTGCGAGCATCAGACAGTATTTGGGCTTGGAACTGTTGACAATGAACTAAGGTGAAGTAAATGAGCTGGTGGCACATGTCCAAAAAAAAAAAAAAAAAGTACATTGTCTGCTTTCATAAAGTGATTGCCCTTGGAATCCAACTGCATGCCTAAGCTGGAGTGGGTGATCTCCCCAAATCACATGAACTTGATCAGTTTTCCAGTGTCATCAATGAAAATGTGATTATTGTTCCTGGTGGGATTCTCCTTGTCATTGAAGAAGTCGACTTGAAATGAGTATGATGTGAGAGTTTTGAAGGTGTCCTTTGTGAACTCTTTCATGAAGCTCTTGTAAAAACCTTTCTTGCAATTTTGGAACAGGGGAGAAGGCTCTGTCATGCTGGGTGTCTTGCTGTGCAGTGGTGGTGCCAACCCTCGTATATTATGTCTTAGAATGACATTGAATTAGGTGAGCCAATATTGACTTATGTTTATAGTGCTGAGAAATTATTTGTGTCAGCATTGTTTAGGTGTTGGGAGGGACTCAGGATGTTCAAGTTGTTGGCATTTGTGACAGATGTGTGTGGTTGCTTGTGATTTGACTAGTGTTGCCACAGCTTAAGCTGACTTAAGCCGAGGTTTTTTGCTATCTTGGGAAATAAATTACATAAAATTACCAAAATATTTGAGGAGCTAGATCCCATCAAAAGCCGAGGGGTCTCCTGCCAACTCTAAGTGATTGGAGAAGCCATTTCTGAGATATTTAAATGGCTTTGAAACAGCTCTAAAATGGCTTGGCTTGAGCTATTTCAAAGCTGCTTGAATATCTTGGGAGTGACTGCTCTGATCGCTTAGAGTTGGCAGTAGACCTCTTGGCTTTTGATGGGATCTAGTAATCTAGTGTTGCCATGGCTTAAGCTGACTTAAGCCGAGGTTTTTTGCTATCTTGGGAAATAAATTATGTAAAATTACCAAAATATTCTGACATTGTTGGAGGGATGCGTGGTGGCCATGTCAATAGTGGTAGCAGGAGAGGTTGAGGTGTTATTGACAGCTGTTGATTCACCATGTTCTGCACATTGGTGTGTCCTGTTATTCTCTCCATGTTCTTCTTCATCACTTTCCACCTGCAATGATGCCTTTGAGTGTGAGTGAATTTGTTCAATGCTGTTAAGGTGGGTAATTTTTTCAAGTTGAGATTGGTATCTTTCTAATGTCGTTTCAGCATGTGCAGCCACTGGGGCATTGTGGGAGTCTTCAGGGATCATCCTTGCAATGCTGGCCTCTGTCATGTTGTAATCTTTGATTGATTCAGATGCTTGTTGTTTTTCAGACTCTGTGCCTAATTTTGACAGTGTGATGAGATTCAACAATTCCAACTGTTGATTTTCTTTGTGAGCCTCTTCAGATTGACAACAGCAAATTTTTCAGCAGTTGAATGGTCTCAAGATCAGTAGGCCATCAAGAGAACAAGCACAACATATCATCACATATGGCACTTCAGTTCCTCTGCAAGATTGGAGATTGTAAGGGGACTAGGGGGGACTCAGGGGGGTGCCCTGTGTATTCATCCATCCAAGAAACTCACCCATCACTTCCTGGGGCCTTTCCCCATTGTCAAGTGTGTTGGAATGCATGCCTATCATCTGTGCCTCCCAGCCTCCATGTCCAGACTCCACCCAGTCTTCCATGTCATCAAACTCCTTCCAGCTCCCCCAGATTCATTCCCAGGATGCCATTCACGTCTACCACCGCTGCCTACAGTGATCGAGGGAGAACCCCAGCATGAAGTTGAGTCAATCTTGGACAGCCAGTTGCATTGAGGAAAACTCCAGTATTTGGTGCACTGGAAGGGTTATGGGTATGAGGAGAACTCATGGGTTGAGGAGTCCAATGTAAATGCCCCTCAGTTAGTCAAGGAATTCCACCGATGGCACACTGCTGCACTGTGTCACTAGGGTGTAGCACAGGTGATACCATGGGTTTCACTGGCAACACCACACCTGTCACCTGTGACACCATACCTGTACAAACACCATACCTGCAGGTACAGGTTATAAGCACAGGTTTTGTATGGTGTTTCAAAACTACAGTAGCACTTGAGTAACATGGCATAAACTATGTGTAGCTAAAACAAAGATAAGAGGTAGCTATACTAGAAGGTTATCCAACTTTTCTATACTGCTTCAATACTTGAATCCACATATAAATTATGATATAATGTTCAATTCTTTCACAAATCATCTGTCAACCTTTTTTATCCATCATGAAGAACACAAAGAAACTAGTAATTTGTGGCATTCTAGCTGGGCAGAGTAGTTTTGGCATGAGAGGAACAATTTTTGGAAGGAACACTCAAGGTCACCATGCAAAATAACATCAGCTTCACTGAATTAGATCATGGTATGTCATAAGATCCCACAGTACCAGGCAGATACATGTCTTAACAGAGTTCAACAACAATTGATTCTCACAAAACTTGATAAAAATTCTTTTAACTCAAAGCAAAGAGCTCAGAAGAATTTTGGAACCACAAAACCTGATATGAAATATATCACAACTCAAACAAACCTGTGACAACCTGCAACACCATGAGTACAGGTGTGTGTTGTCACAGGTACAGATATACAAACCCATACCTGCACCTGTGCTACCTGCAGGCAGAATACCACAGGTTCACCTGTACCTGTGCTACACCCTACATGTCACATTCAAGTCACTGACTTTGGTCGTATGCAATTTTGAATGCATCAGGGTGATGCATCTTAGAGAGGGGGTGATGTAAGGGGACTAGGGGGTGCCCTGTGTGTTTCTCCTATTTTTTTACGTTTGTCCTATATTTTTCCTCACTTCATTTCCTTCTATTCTTCATTTTCTATGATTTTTCCTTATTTTATTACTAATTTTCCTTTCTATCACATTTGTGCATGTTGACAGTTTTATATTTAGAGGTGGAGTACCCTTTCCGACATCTACCCCTTGGTATGATGTCATTCGGTGGCCTTGATCTGCCTATCTCCACCTTTTCTATTTTTAGGTTATTATTTGATTTTTGCAGTCTTCACATATACTGGGCATTGGCAAAGGGGTCCTTGGAGTTTTCTCTTCAGATTTCCCTTTGGTAGGTGTGCCTCCACTCCCTGTAATATGTACCACAATTTTAACTTCAGATTTCCCTTTGCTAGTCTACTAATTAAGTGACTTCTAAGGTTGCCCTTATAAGGAGCAGTCTCAGTGTAAAGAGCAGCAGGAGAGATATTATTGTGAGGATCATTGGACCAGGTAAAGCCATGAAGAAATTGAGGAGGTTCTAAGACATCATTATGTTTGTGGATTACAGAAGGAGTCATAGAAGAAAATGTTTGTGGTCCATTGTCTATAAAAGCTTCTATGTTCTGCTGAGATAGCAGGTAATCTCACTCAGAATCGAGCTTGGAGAGAAGAGAAGCATTGCTTGTTGTCCTTGGCTCAATGTCCTTCACCACAAATACAGCAAATGCCATGCTTGCACTTGTTAGGGTAAGAATCTGACTTACATGCACCATAGCTCCAATTACAGCATGGGGCATTGATGCGCTTGATATTGCTTCCAGAGGTTGACAGTGCACTCCACTTTGACAAAGGATGTGGAGTGGCAGAAGGGACATGAGCGCGGGGCATTTGAGCAAGAAGGGGATAATTGAGTTGCTGTTGATCATCCAACTGAAATGGTTTGCAAGCATATTTGTCATGGACTTCAACATCATACTCAATAGCAACCAAGGGATCCTTTGGTACAGCTCAAAAGAGTTCCATGACAATAGAGTGATATGACCAAAGCTCTGATTCTCAATGACGGAAGAAAAAAGATGTCCCTGCAGACCAAGCATTGAAGACACCAGTCCAGTCTGCCTCAGCATATAACTTCCACTTGGAAAAGGCTTACTCCTTTTTAACCAAAGCACATCCAGCCCCGTAATCCTTTGGATTGTCATGATGGTCATACCCCTTCTCCATGGATGCAAAAAGTACTCAAAATTGACAAATTGATTGAGAATGATCTTTCACCAAATGGTACACAGTAAGGGACCAGTGACAGGGGCAAACTGAGCTTTTGCAATAAGAGTATCCTGAGTCAATTGAGGACTGAAAGTTGCAATAAGGTCTTGAGTAGTTTCAAGGTGTGAATCTGCTGTGATTGCATCAGAAAGTTCAATAAGGTGGGGAGCTTTAGAGAGGATGGATGCTGGAATAGATCCTTTTGCATTAGGAATGCCAAGAAGGTTGGCAATCTCATTGGAAATGAGGGATCCAGACAATGGTTGAGGTGCATGAGAGGTAAGACCTTGAGCTTGATCCATCTTTGCACATAAAACAGCCCAGGCAAGGGAGTCAGCAGCTTCAAGAGAATTTGGAACTTCAGGAATGAGGGGAGGTTGATTGGCATGTGAATCAGCTGTTGCTGAGGCTTGCTGTAGATTGTGTTGTTGTAAAACTTGATCTACATAATCTTGGGCTTCTCCAGAAGAAGCTCCTGCTGCGTGAAGTCAATTGATGAACGAACCAGTGGGGAGGTTGCCTGAAATGGCTTCATCAACAAGACGTTGGCAAGCTTTAGTTTGAGATCTGATGGTTTCAACATTTCCAGGTGGAGTGCCTGTGCCTTGCATTGAGGAAGAGGTGGCACCTGGAGCTTCAGTGGAAGTTCCACCTGAACCAGATCTGGAAGCTGTAGGTGGTACATCTGTGGGAACGGGAGGCACGTAACTGAATCCATAGGAAGATTGGACCTTCCAGCATCACTGTTGACAGGAGCATCTCTGAGTCCAGCATTAGACATGAATGGGACAAAGATGGGATCAAAGAGATAAAGAGCCCATGAAAAAAGTGGTGAGCAACACAATGAAGCCTAAGAATCTTGTTAACAACAAACTTTGAGGTGACTAGTCCAAGAGTCACTCTACTGTAGGCCAGAGAGACTCGGTTGGATTTGAATATTATTCTTGTTGGGCTCCCTTTTGGTGGCCACCACAATCGATAGTTTGTCATCATGTGATCACTTGTGATTGCCTCCTTGTCAATGACACCTGTAGATATGGGCTACTACCACTGCCATATATCAGTTACAGGCGCATGGACCATGTCCTCTAGCTAGGTATATGTTGGTAGAAATAACTTGGATGCCAGCGGTCTGATAGCAATCTTGGTTGTGTTTCTCTTTAGTGACTAACTATCTTCGATTACGTTCTAGGTTCTAATTATCCTGTAACAATAGTCAAAGCCATGACAACTAGACCAACCCCAGACAATGGCAATGCCAACAATGGCAACAGTGAATGGACAAGAATGCTACAGAAAGAACAGGCACAGGAGGCAGAGACCAGTGCGTACGATGAGGAAAAGAAGACAAACAGCCCAAGAGACAAGATGCCTCTTGGGCCATCAAGTAAGTTTTTTTCTTCTTTTTATTTCTTATTTCATTTCTTCACTACGAACTAAAGTTTTCAGGTCCTAATTCAACAACGATGATGGCTAAGACCAACACTAAAAAATGACGGTGATAACGACCCAATGACAACCTGGCATCCACCACCACCACCCCACAACATAGCACAATGACAACCACAATGACGGCAGGCTAAGGACCACCACAAGATGACAACAGCAACAGCACGGCTTCAATGAGGAGAGGGACGATGATGACGATGGGGATGACACAGGGACAGTGACAGGGACAGGGATGGCGACGGGGGCGATGGCACGACAAAAATAGTGGCTGCGGTGGGCAATGAGGAGGCGCAGGTGAAGGATGCAGCACCTCACAACAAAAATGGCCCAAGAGACATCATCGATGTCTCTTGGGCTGTGGGTAAGTTTTTATGTTACTCATTTCATTTTTTGGTGCTAACAAAGTTTCTAGGTATTAACTATGGACGATGATGACTGCACAAAACCAAGATGACAGAACAACGGCGAGGACAGCAGGAAACACAGGGGGATGATGACAATGATGACGATGAAGGTGCAGCAACAATGGGGAAAAGGACAATGACAACACCAAGGACAACGACAGGGGGATGACATGACCAAAACAACAGGACACGGAGATGGCACTGTATGATGAGGAAACAGACCCAAGAGACGTCGACATCTCTTGGGCCCGTAGTGTGTTTTTTTCTTTCGTTTCATTTTCTTATTACTAATGAGGGTCTATTCATTCTTAAGATCATTGCATCCTCTGGTGATATTCCAGAGATGGAAGGGTGTTGTACACTGTGGTTTTGATTTCAAGCTTATAATACTTATGCTAGCCTTGAAGGAACTCGGACATGCCATGTGGAGCAATGGCCCTCTAGCACAAGTTAGGGATAGATCACATCAGTCTGGGTATGCTTAGTTGCAATGCCATACTTACCAGCCAGCTTGCAGGATGCACACATCTCGTAGTATGGAAGGTGCTTCCAAATGGCACCACAAGAAAGGCATTGGCCCCATTTCTACATGTTATCAATAATATTAGCACTAACATCATGAGTGGAACTTTGTGTGATTACCTCCTTCTCTTGGTGCTCCCCAGGATCATTTGTTGTCAGAAGAATATGGCAGCGATGACAGAGACCAAAGGTGACCTTATTCGGAAACACTCTCCCACATCCCTCAACAGTAGTACAGGCTCGGACATCTGAGTGACAGAGGCTGCAGGTGTGCTGGTGTATGCAGCAATCATAGTATGTAGATAAAGTCATTGTATATGATACTGTACTTACATGGAGCTCATTAACAAACTTAGGTGGCCACCACGGACAATGGAGCCACCAACCCAATGAGAAAATTCTCATTTTCAACTGAGTCTCTCCGGCAAACCATAGTCACTCACTATAAAGATTCAACTGTAGTCAATAGCAAAGCTAGAGAGAACAGTTGAATCCTAAAAGTGAGATGAATAGTAAGTTACACCGTAATGAAGATGAATATCAGATATCTCACAATGGAAGAAAGTTGTTTATGTGATAGAGCCAAGCTCAATGGCAAAGCCAAATTAAACAACTATCTTGAAATGTAACATGAGATCTGAAGAAATGTGCAAAGTGCTATGGAAGAAAGTTGTTTATGTGATAGAGCAAAGCTCAATGTTCAAGAGCGAGGAGAGACAGCATGACAAAATGCATTGAAATTCAAGATCCACCTAAAAACAGTAGTATTGACACAAGTGTACATGTTTTACATTTGCTTGACAGTCCATCCCATCATGCTAGAGCGCACCAGTGATGAGACTGAAGCATTACTCCAAGAGGGCTGCCGCTGCCTTATTTGTGAAAAGTGCAATGGCATCAAGATTAACATTGCTCAAACAGCTTGGGACCTTGATGTTGTCTATGGCACTCTTCACACACGCTTTCTCAATATTCACAAGTCTGCCCAAGAGGCTCACACCACATGGTTCATCAAATCAATACCTTCTTTGACTCCCATCCGTGGCTTCAGGACAGTGACAGGTTTACTGGCCTGTTTAACTGTGCCCCCAGACGGTGAGCTGACATGAATGATGTGGCCCAGACTCAAACTTTCAATAATCCACCACCCATTCCTTCAGCACCTCAAGCTTCCAGATCTGCATCACAGCTCCCACTCACCATGAACATTGCGAACTTGCCAGTTGCCAGTCCAAGTATATCTCACAACACTTTCCCTCCTGCCCTGCTAAATCATCACCATTTCAGTTTCTACTCCACAGACATGCTTCAGAATCATTACAGCACACACTATCCTCCTTCCTATCCACCTTCACACCCACTTTCAAACAAACATCCACCTTCTCAGCCTGCCAGCACTACCCTAGATCACACCCAATTCTGCAACTCATCCTAATTCTCAGTAGAGAGTATGTATATTTCATCCTATAGGTCCTACCTTACTTTCTACATAGTTGTATATACTTCAATTCAATGATTTCTCATGCCTCAGCATCTTGAGCCACTTGCCATTGAGGTGGCCAGCGGTGGACATTCAATTTTACAGTGACAAAGTGTGACAAAATTGACAGTGTCCCTTCATCGCTGTAGTGATCCCCACCAACCCCAGGGGGATCAAGTTTGTATCTATTATATTCTGAGGCAGCTGGTTTCTATAAAACCAGCTATTTCCTAATTTGTATACCTTAGTTTACACCAGATCACTCACTCAACCCAATTCATACGTTATTCATGTCATTGCCCAGTGTGATCTAACTTAAGCTACCCCTGACTCACTATACTTTTTTTGACATAAAAAGTTGTATACAACTTGAAACAACATGCCTCATGGTGAACATTCTCACATTCATTATCACCCCATCAACATCAACCCTGATTTCCCCCTCTGGCACCATCCCAGAGACTTGCCGAAGCACGCTGATGCCTCATGGGCACCAGACAACCCTTTTTGGGCCATATCAACCTGAACCAGCAGCACAATGCATCGAAGCACCGTGCCACATCACAGCCTTGCATGGCACAAGACTGTGAAAAAAACGCAAATTTTTTTTGATGCCAATGAGCATCAAATCTGTATGTCCATCAAAGAGCTCGCTGCTGAGCATTTCACCCAGGCAACGAGTGAGTTAGTTGATCGCTGCAGAAGCACGATCATTTTTGATCCTTGACAACTTTGTCGAGATGTGAAAGCCCTTGCAGATTGTTTTACCAGACAGTTGGAAGACCAAACTGGTGCTATAGCCAGCAGTTCCCTGCTGCTCATCAAAAGACGAGCATACAGTGACCCTGCTGGTCAAGTACACCAGCTACTGCCCAGTCTCAATGTGAGGAGAACCAACCGACACAAAGTCAAGGTTGTTGAGAACAAGCAAGGTGCTGTGGAACCACCAAAGCACATCATTGAACAAGTCCACCAGCTTGTCAGATGTCAGGACAGAGTCAGGTCCTGGCATGGACAAGGTAGAGAGAACAAAATGACAATCCAACAAGATCATTGAGTCCCAGACCAGACAAATGACTGACACAAAGTCAAGGTCATTGACAGGGAGCAGAGGCGAAAGGCGGACACAGACGACCAATGCAGAGTCGAAGTCGATGAGAGAACCCCAAGCCTCAAGACTGTGCATCCTCCAGACACACAGGAACCGCTTCTCATCACCAGACAAGATCCTGACAATGTCATTGACATTGTCAGCGCCAGTTCAAATACCTCTCCCACAGAACAGGACAAAGGGGGAGAGGAGACAGCCGAGAGCGAAGAACAAGCATCAAAGCTTGTTGTCGAGGGTGATGACACACTTGATGCAGTTGCGTCGAGTCCCCATTGCCCAGACATACATAAAGAAAAACAATGCAGGTTGTTCTAGAAGAAAAGCCATTAGTGAACAATGGGTAGTGCCCCCTGCACTACTCTATGCCAATCTAACAAGATACTTACCTTGTTCCACAAAACCAGCATGCTCACGAGCACGTTCAACCCCTCCCTGCGGCCCCAATGAACGGTCACATTCCCATCCATCTGAAAGATTGAGACTGAGTCAAGAGGGCACAGTTATCCATGAACATTCAGATGCGAACATTCTAACTGAAAGGAAGGAGAATCCTTCATCAGTGAAAACTCAAATAGTTCAAATGAACTATGTACCTCGTTCCCCTCAACGTGTGCACCCACCACAGTCCCACAAGGAACTGCATCACCATCATCCCAATGGTTTGAAGCTGGGCTACCACACCCTGGATAAGCATGCCAATGAACCAGTTTGTTGTCGTCCACTTGATCCAAGGATGGATGTGTCAGGCTGGCAAATGCCTCCACCCAGGGTTGAGCCAAGGAAGGAAAAGTGAGAGATGAGGGAAATGAACGTCATTGGACGTTCATACGTGAGCAGCAGAGTGTACTTGATGCAGTGGCGTCGAGTTTGGATCCTACTATGCTGAAGAACAACAAACCTCGTTGTTCAAGAGAGAACAGCGTCAGTAAACCATGGACAGTGCTATCAGCACTGTCCTCAGCATCACAGATAATGCACTTACCTGTTCCCCAATACCCAACGAGCTCAAAAGCGTGTATCGACATCCCTTATGGCCCCTCAATCAACCCCTCATCGTCTTGATGTCGAGCTGTGCCAAGGCAGCACTGTTATCCAAGGACATTCGAAATTGAACGTTAACACTGAGAAAAATGCAAACACTTCCTCAGTGACATTACAAGTAGTTCAAACGAGCTACTTACCTATTCGCCAAGAACCTACGCACTCAAAAATGCGAGTGAATCCACGTCATGGCCCCCAAGCGGCCGTGACCTCAATCCAACCATCATCCCTTGACAACATGTGGCCCCGTCGGTTGAGAATGTCGAAAATGTGCCAAGATAGCGCGGTTATTGGAGAACATTCAAACGTGAACATTGATCTTGGACAGAGGTCCAGAAACTCATCAGTAACAACTCCGGTAGCTCAAATGAGCTACTCACCTTGTAACCGACCTCCTACACGCTCCAAGACGTGTACAAATCTACCTCACAGCCCCCAAGTGGCTGTGCCCACCATCCAAACACCTTCCCTCAAAAACGAACAGTCCTTTCAATCAGAAGGGTTAAAACTGTGCCGAGGCAGCGCAGTTAACTGAGTGCGTTCGAACGTGAACATGCTAACGTCGAGAAACAATGTAACACATTGTTCTGTAACAGAAAATGTCAGTAAATGATGGACAGCACCTGAGGCACTGTCCCCCAATTCGCAGGTAATGACCTTACCTGCTACTCAACACCCAACACCCATCAACACGCGTTACCAGCCCCTCAAAGCACCACCCTTACTGCCCATCGAACGGACACGTCTCCATCAATCCGAAAGGTCAGTGCTGCACCCAGGCAGTGCAGTTATCTGAAGATGTTCAAACATGAACATTAATGCTGAAAAGAAGTCAAAAACCTTATCAGTATCACACTCTGCAGTTCAAATGAACTGCTTACTGGTTACCCCAGACCCTATGCGCTCAAAAACACATAACAAACCCTCCTACGACTGCCAAAGGGCCGTATCCCATACACTGCCGCAACCTCAGAAAGGGCCGCATCACCACAATCTTGAGATGTTGAAACTGCACCAGAGCAACGCAGTACGTGAGAGATGTCCCCACCCAGACATTATACCTAAAACAAAGTCTCGAGCTTTGTTATTAGTGGCTTCTGACCAAGATAAAAAGCTGTACTTACCTGGTACAGCTCCCAGAGCTCCTGACAAGGACAGGATACCAGAGAGAGAGGAAGAGAACCTTGGGGAGTATACTACACCCCAAGGTAGATGGGTAGATGACGATGTACATCATCTACCCATGCCATTTGCACAAGAGACATCGATGATTTCGTGTCGACTTCAAATGTGTGACACCAGTCACGCATCACACATCCAAACACGTTCAACAATGTGTAATGCTTCGCACAGTTGGGAATATCCCTACTATTCATCTGATATTGATGAATTAGAAAACTTACCAGGCAGTACTGAGCCTGAGCCTGAACAGATGGCATGTATGAGACAAATCATGCATTATCCAACCCAAGAATGGCTGGATGGTTCTTCTGATGATGAGGCACCCCTCGTTGATGAAGATGGATGATGGATGGAATTATGAAGTCTGCACTTGGGAATGTTCTGACCCCGAGAACTGCTCCTCAACAGAGGAGCACTGGCAGCCCTATGAGGAATCTGACAGAGAGTCAGATGTGTCTGATAATGATCACATCCAAGAGGATAGTGATGTGAGTGCCACTGAAGATCATTCTTCTGAAGAGAATGATATGTCAGACTCAGAATCAGAGAATTACTCTGATGAGGATTACTATTATGAACTCTATGATTCAGATGAATCATAATGACTTATATCTCTCTGGGGAACTCCAGAAACACCCACATACCCGATGACCCCATTCAGGTCATCTTGTTTTTTATAAACAAAATTGTTCCCCTCATCGCTCCATGACGATACCCACATACCCGACAACCCATTTCAGGTTGTCTAGTTTTTATTAAACAAAACTTATTTGCCTCATCGCACCATGATGATATCCACATACCAATGACCCTCTCCTCAAGGTCATTCATTTCTTCTCATCTTCACCCATGTGTGAAGGTAAAGGAGGAGAATGTAGTGATCCCCACCAAACCCAGGGGGATCAAGTATCTATTATTACCTTGCAACCACAAGGTATTTTTTTCTTTTCTTCTTATCTTCACCCATGCGTGAAGCTAAAGGGGGAGAGTGTAGTGATCCCCACCAACCCCGGGGGGATCAAGTTTGTATCTATTATATTCTGAGGCAGCTGGTTTCTATAAAACCAGCTATTTTCTAATTTGTATACCTTAGTTTACACCAGATCACTCACTCAACCCAATTCATACATTATTCGTGTCATTGCCCAGTGTGACCTAACTTAAACTACCCCCGACTCACTATAATCACTCTCGAACATGGGCACACCACCCCAGAGACTTGAAGAGAGCATGCTACCATAGTTTGGTCTAGTGTAGGTGTCCTGTCAATTTTTTTCGGGCTTTGGGAGTGGTTTTTGCCATGGTGAACAAGACATTTTCATTTGTATCACTGTTTGATCACTCCGGCTACTGTTTCTTGACTGCTTCCACAGCTTGTATTCCTTAGTGAAATTATACATACATCTGTTACTACTAGTCAATTAGATCCCGTAAAACTCTGGGGGATTGAGCAAGCAGATAAAATGTAGAAATTGAATTTCAGACTCCCTGGGAGATTTCAGACCAATTGGGTGATATAGTAGTACATCATAGTTATGTGATAAAATACTCTATATACTGCACAATAATATTTGTAATCAGAACATACCATATTGGGCCATGACATACCATATATGGAAGGAGGGGGGGAGGGGTGGGGGTGGCTTAAAAAAAATCTGAGTGGATATATAAATTTCATGTCCTGACACCCCCTTGCCTCCTACAACACTCCCTGTTGCCATAATATATTAATATAGGGGTATTATCCGGGGTCTGTCTGGACGTGTTTTAGACTGAATAAAACGGGATTTTTGCCATGAATTACTATCTATAGCTCATGACAACATCTTCCGGATCTACCGCCATACCTCAGTTTGGGCGCCTCCGCCCTCAATCCTGTTCCTTGAATAACGGGAATTCAAACGATAAGATAGAAGAACGGATGGAACATATAACCTGAGATAGGTTATGAGCAACGACAAAAGAAACTATTGAGATATATAGATGCGGAGATGTCCTGGTGTGTATAAGTAGGTGAATGCGTTTCAACGAAATAGGCAATGTTTCTGAGGTGCAGGCGGAAAAAATTCACTAGTTTCAATCGATCAATTTGTCTTTGTGAAGTTTCGTTCATGACTGCGTCCAGCAGCATGATCGTTGCTTGTAATGTCAGGTTGTTTAACAGTGTTTGGAGGCTGGGTCACCACGCGTATTCGGGCCGATGAGCGAGATGATGCGGACGGTGCGGCGGTGTTACGTCTCGTCTGTGCTGCTCTTGCAGGAGCTGTAATTCTACCTCTGATCGGGCGCGACGAGGGTAAAACATGTCCAGGTGGCAAGGCAATTTTGCGTCGCTTGGTGATGTGAGCCTTGTGCTCATCCACAACTCCAACACTAGACGTCGTGTCCTCACTGACTGTTTCATTTGTACTGGGCACTGGTTCACGTCGTACTTTGCGAGTAGGGAACAAGCGACGTGCTGGTGGCTTAAGAATTCCTCGCATACGTGGTGTGCTTCTAGCAACGGTTCCATTGATAAGCTGAGCCTTGTTCTTGACACTAACCGCTGTATTTCGCGGAAACGGCCTTTTCTTCCCCACTACAGAAGATGAATCTGTGGAAGAAATCATGGACATTGCTGCCGACAATGAAGATTCGGAGGATGACCGAGAGAGGAGAGAGGAGCTTCGGTCAGCGATAGTTGACGCCGTCGACTTGCTAACAGCTGATGACACAAATGAAATTGGATAGTCAGTGTCACGGATATGAGATCGTGCTGATCCCAGCAGTGGCAGGGGAGTTCGTAGGGTAATGTTAAATTCATCTTCCTCCTCATCGTCTATGATGCTATCGATGTCAACGGCCATCTCATCATCAACCAGACGATCAATTTGAACCCCGGGATGCGTGAAGTAATCGTCGCTCAAGCCTACGTAGCTGGGGTTCAAAGGCTTACGTGGCAGCAGGAGCGACTCTCTAAAATCCTGCTGGGGCTCATCCTCAGACATTTCAGTAAGAACTGTATCTAGCGGACGTTGCGGTGGGCGGATTGGGTTGTTGGGCAGTCGGGAAGATGCAGTGACGATGGGAGTTGATGGATACGCCGATGGAAAGGGGGGATATTGTCTCCATTCATCAACCTGCTGTCGTGCAATCTCCTCCATCTTCGCTAGTAAGACAAGATCTTCCGAGTCATGTCGAGAGCGCCCTATATTGGGAATAGGGCCAGTAGCAGTCTCGTCATCAGCATCGGAATATGAGGGCGGAGGTGGATGCCAGATTTGATGAGAATAGAGTCCATTTGGCATGCTATTGGATGCAACACGTTGTACATCGTCCTTTTGAGCCAGACGATTCCCTTGTGTCGCATTTTGGCCGAAGTCAGAGGACGAACTGCGGCTATGTCCAGACTGCCTTGGATTTGAGCTTACCTCGCGAGGGAGTTGTAATGTGTGAGGTTGTGCTTGTCCCAGCACTCCAGGATACAGGCGATCTACGTCTGAGTGCACATTATTATGCTCCACTGGCATACTCTCCGTCTCCGATTCCGAGGTTGCGTCGCGATTAAAGATAGACTTCTCCCACCAAGAGAGGACAACACGTATTGGGAGCGTTGAGAGTGTAAAGATGATATCGCCAATCATACACGCGAAATCGAGCACCACGTCTAGCGTGGGTGTATACGGCTTGAGCAGCGGGCGAAGGATATGTAAAAATATGGGCTCCGCACCCTGTTACGCTTATATTAGTGGTAATCAAGGCAGAAAGCCTAAGACCTACCCTTGCCCGCGTTAGAATGAGGAAAAGAATGGCGAGAGATTTAAATTCATCGTAGAATGGCACAAATAGGCTGACAATGGCTTCCGCGAAGCGTTCGTAGGTGATAAAGCAACACTGTTAGGAGTGAAGGTCTGCCAATTAACAAAGTCGAGAGACATTATCTTACCCAAACTATCCAAACGGCAATACAACCCTTCATGTCCCTCTTTCTCTGAGTAAGAGCTCGTTGGCTGGGTTGCCCACTGTTACGCGCCGAGGCTCGAGGCATTTTCAGCACCTTGTATGAGTCATATACATTCAAGAAGACCATAACCAGGCGAAGAACGGGTACGAAAAGCGGCATGACGAGCTACTTTGAACTAGCCACTCTTGGAATGAAATTCAATGAAAGAACTAGATTTCAAACCCCACGGTTGCCTCGAGACTCTTTTCAAATCAGCCTGTGCACGAGTTATAGAGTCAAAAAGCTAATGGGGAAAGAGGTAATGAACATGAGGTTTAGAGAGCTCACTGAACAACGCTATAATCGCTGTCGTGTTTGGTTTCAATGAGGTTCGATTATGTAAGCCTATCCTACCTTCGTCTTTGTCGTTCTAGATACAAGAACACAATGCCCAAGATCCGGACTACAAGGACCAAGAAACCCCCGGAGGGCTTCGAAGATATCGAATCCGTATGTATCTAGCTCTTTCAACAGTACAATGGACGCTTAACTATCAGTTCCTCACATATAGATTCTCGACGACTATGCGAAAAAAATGAGAGATGCCGAGAATGAATCGCATGAAGGAAAACGAAAGGCAGAATCACTTTGGCCTATCATGCGAATTTCTCATACACGCTCGCGGTATATTTACGAGCTGTATTACAAGCGTGAGGCAATAACGAGGGAACTGTACGACTGGTTGCTGAAGGAAGGTTATGCGGACGCTAAGTGAGCATTTTGT
Organism: Tricholoma matsutake; assembly: GCA_026075535.2. Classification (NCBI taxonomy): domain Eukaryota; kingdom Fungi; phylum Basidiomycota; class Agaricomycetes; order Agaricales; family Tricholomataceae; genus Tricholoma; species Tricholoma matsutake. The sequence continues at coordinate 3,617,125 of AP026543.1, read as the reverse complement.
TTCAGCATGGGCACACCCTTTTGAAACTACAAGTTTGATTGCCAAGTGGAAGAAGACTGGATACGAGAAATTGTGTTGCTTGCGGTGTATTCAGACCAGGGTAATATTGTGACACTTCACACGCCTGTTTTGTTAATGGGATTGAACAGGATATGAATTATCAAGGTTCAACCTGCATCTGTCGAGTTCCAAAGGCACAAGTGCGAAATGGGACGATCGTGGAGTGTGTCCATTGTGGTACGCCACTGCTCAACCCTTCTGAACTCATGCTCGTCTTATGCTTCAAATCCGTAGGTTGCCGTGGTTGCAGTTCCGACTCGTAGTTTGCGTATCAACTGCACCAGCCCATACATCATATATGCTACCTTTTGTTGACCAGGCGCGATCTAGCTAAGCATAACTTGAAACTGGGGCTGGGCTGAGTATAAACTGGGAAAGGAAAAAAAAAATGATCGGCATATGTTTCAGTTACGGGTTCCCGAAAAGGAAATGTCATATCATGTCTATAAAGTTTCGTATCTCATCAATAAGCAACCCTAAACTCCCACCATGGGTGTCCTTACTCGCGAAGTCAGTGAACTTGTCGGTCTCGTATCGAGGGCGGCAGCAGAACAGGTAACATCCTTTTACTTATGGTCAGACCCTTTGATAACCAAATGTCATAGGGGGGTGTCATCTCAGGCGACAATCCAACAACGTATCTCCTAACTGACCCTTTTCGACTATGGGTGATACAACTTGGTGAGTGTATCTTGAAAACGCACGCTTTGTTGCTTACCGTGTCATACGTTGTAAGTGATCATCATCGCCATGGCCGAATTCCTACACTTTTTCCTCCGTCGCATAAGGCAGCCCCGTGTCATAGCAGAAGTCATTGGTGGAATACTCCTAGGCCCTACTGTGATGATGCGCATTCCAGGATTCAAGAAATCCATATTTCCGGACGCAGCTATGCCTGGACTCACTCTCACTAGCACAATCGGCCTAATCATCTTCTTGTTCCTCGTTGGCCTTGAAGTCGACACAAAGGTCATCAGGCGGAATACCGTCTCAGCGACCGCCATCTCAGTTTCTGGACTAGTTATTCCTCTGGGCCTGGGTGCAGCTGTGGGCGTTGGCATCTACAGGAGCATGGTTCAAGGTAACATCAATTTCGGGTACTTCGTGCTGTTCTCTGCAGTCGCTGTTGGAATCACTGCATTCCCCGTGCTTTGTCGCATCCTCACTGAGCTAAACCTCTTTGATACCACTGTCGGTGTCGTCACACTTGGTGCTGGTGTTGGTAATGATATTGTTGGCTGGATCCTTCTTGCTTTGGCGGTCGCGCTAGTGAATGCTTCTACCGGACTCATAGCGCTGTATATCCTGCTGGCGTGTGTAGGCTACGTAGTCGTTTTGCTCATCCCTGGCAGATGGGCGTATGTATGGTTGGCAAGACGGACAGGTAGTCTGGAACAGGGGTCACCAACGCCATTTCTGATGACCATAACGCTTGTTCTTGTGATGGCTTCCGCCTTCTTCACAGATATCATCGGTGTTCATCCTATCTTTGGTGGGTTGCTCGTCGATCTTTCAGTTTGCTGTGCATCATTGACATATCATGCTAGGTGGGTTTGTGGCTGGTCTTATCATTCCTCATGAGAATGGCTTTGCCATCTCGTTGGTTGAAAAACTGGAAGATCTCGTCAACATCTTGTTTATACCCATCGTACGCTCAATATTTTTTCCTTCTTCTGTGAATCTAACCTGTTTCTCACAATAGTACTTCACACTCTCTGGCTTGAGGACTGATTTGTCAGCGTTGAACACAGGAACTGCATGGGCATACACCGTAATTCTCTGCTTGGTTTCGTTTTCTGCGAAGTTTATCCCGTGCTACACTGCCGCTGCGTTCACCGGCTTTAGTTGGCGCGAGGCTGGTGCCATCGGTGCTTTGATGAGTTGTAAGGGGTATGTTGTTTTGGCAGCTCACTTACAGTTTACCCGATTAATTATTTCCAAGTCTTGTAGAGTTGATTGTGCTCAACGTCGGCCTCCAGGCCGGTATTCTTGACACTCGCACCTTCTCAATGTTTGTCGTACATGCACTCGTGCTTACCGTCATCACCACTCCGCTCACCCTCTTCTTCTATCCTCCGAAGTACCGCGTGAGGGCCTCTGGTGCTGGACCAGGTGTCGAATCAGGGGCAATCTCCCGTGCTTCATCTGACACCGAAATCAAGACTCGATTTGCACTGATCTTGGACAGAATTGAGCAACTCCCAGCAGCGATGACAATCTGCAAGCTTCTACAACCGGATAAAACTGTCTTATCAACTCCATCGTTGCCCTCTACGGAAGAGAAGGTTGAACAGCTCCCCATTGTTTCTTCGGTATCTCCGCTTCGGGTTTCCATCAATGCTCTGCGCCTGATTGAGTTAACGAGCCGGACTTCAGCGGTTCTCAAGTCCCAGTTGATCTATCATGATCCTGTGGTGTCGGTGTTCAGGACCTTTGGTTATCTAAACCGCCTTCTCGTCTCTGCAGCGCTATCTGTCATAAATTACGACGAATTCACCGCTGCCATCTCAAATCATGTTCTCGACTCTGATTCCCAGATGGTCATTCTCCCTTGGTCGAGAGGAATGCCGTCGGAGGATGACCAAGAAAAGGCTGGTGCCCTCAATCCCTTCGACGGAGTCTTCCACAAGTCCACCACTTACGACCCAACAAACTCCGTAGTGTACTCTGAATTCATTCGCAAGGTCTTCGTTACATCTCCGAGCCCCGTCGCTTTGTTCGTCGACCGCGGCATCAGCGTTCACTCTGCAATAGCCAGCGATCATCACCTTTTCCTTCCATTCTTTGGTGGACCTGATGATCGTCTCGCACTGTCATTCGTTGTACAGCTTTGCTCGAGCCCGTCCGTGCGAGCTACTGTTTTCAGAATTCAAAAGACGGAGGATTTGTCCCCGGTGAGTACCAACGATGAGAAGGGGATCTCTTCTGTTGCCGTTGTCCATCAAGTAAGCTTCTACTTCATTTATTGCTCATTGACTCATCTCATCTTTGTCCCTGTAGACTATCACTGCTGCTGACACAGTATACGGCCAACCAAATACAGAAACACGATTGGCTTCGAACACTGCAGATTATATTATCTGGGATCGTTTCGCATCGCCCTCAGACACTATGGAACCTAGTGTCGCCTCAGCGCTCTCCAGAATCAAATTTGATGCCGCCTCATCGTCCCAGCCACTACACACAATCGTAGAGCTCGTCAAGGCTGAGATGTCACAGTCGACATCCTCCAAGGACATGATTGTTGTTGCCGGTCGGTCAAGGAGGATGGCTGTGGAGTCTCATAATGTTGAGTTGCAGCAACTTATACGTGAGAGCGGTTCACCTATCGGTTCGTCCGTCTCGAAGACACTTGGAGATGTGGGGGCGGCGCTTGTGGCTACCAGCACGAACGCCAGTCTGCTGGTTCTGCAAGGCCGTACGTAGTTTATATAACTTTCTGGAGCTAATGGCAATGAGTTCTGGAGAATAGCTGTATATTAAGTTCATGTATAGCGCGATAACAATTTCTATAATCTGTGATCTTATCTTATCGTGCTTCGACGGCAACCAACACAACAAATGACTTTCGTCCTGCTCCGGTTCGAGAACAACGATACAATAAATAAGGTTGCGACGCAACGAACCACAATCTTATAAACCTATGGCGATTCAGTACGGCAGAGCATGTCTTTTCATGACACTGAGAGAATTCACCTCCGGTACGTGTTGTGACTTTGTTCTTCAATCTCTTTGTCCCATTTGACTTTAATATAGAGGCCACTCAAGCACTCTATCAGACAAACCGCTCGGCCTTACAGCACAACGTCACAAATGTCGACACGAAGAGCACCCCGTTGTCGTACATGCGGCTTGCCAATGAAAGGCCACAAACGACCAGGGGGGATTACAGTCTGTCCCAGCCCCCAAAGCAGCACAACAGACTCGCCCCCCGCTCATCTGCCTGCGACGCCACCTCGCCGAGTTCAAAGCCCAATTGAGAAGGCCAGCCATTCGCCAACCCCCGCTCTGGCCACAAGTAAGGTAGAACATCCCCTTCTCCCCACTCCACCTCCCACTCTCCCCCGTACCCACATGGATCCGTCCTTTGTAATACCAGAGAAGGGACCTTGGCACCGACGGAACCCCAACTGGGAAGGGAATACGCCACCTCCCGAACGGCTGGTGCCACGAGCTGCCTCGCTGGTTCCTACAGTCCTTGTGGATGACGACGGAAATACCATACAAGAATATCATGAGGATAACAAACTGGATGACCATGAAGAGGTCAGTCGAAACATAGACCCGTTCGATGCGTCTATTCCACGACCGGGGGAACCAGTCGTCAGGATATACAGCACAAAGCGCGAGGACATCCAGCACCTCGTTGATAAGGCCACGAAGTCGGGTATTTACACAGGAATGATGAGAAATCCAGTGAAATTCCAAATAGGAGCAGAGAGCTCTTGCGCACACGAATCGTCGGCGGAGGATTCATGGTTGTTAGTTGAGTCCCGTGTTGGAGCAGACTATATACGCTGCACAGGGGAAGAGACTACACGTTCCTTACAACCTACCTGGGGTTTAGTTAGACTTACAGCTAGGGTTAGCAGAGGTAAGAACACTGTATTCCTACTACGGTACAGGTTCTCCTTATATACATAATATTAAGGATGTCACATGACTCGGGAATGTGTTTACCGCATGTATGCGCAGTAAGCGCAGTAACATGCGTATGCTGCATGTATCGCCTCATGTATACATGTGTATGCTGCATGTATTGCCTCATGTATACAGCATGCATCAGGGATTAATTTCAACACCCCCCCTCAAACTGTACAGCGCTCTAAGCAGCTAAGTTTGAATCTCGAAAGTAATTCCGAGAGAGTCTCTAAATTTCCTGAATAGGACGGCGCCAAGGTTCTTTGTGAACATGTCAGCCGGATTATCACTTCCAGGAATGAAAACGACTGTGACTTTGTCATTTTCTATGCATTCGCGGGTGTAGTGGTAGCGAATGTCTATATGTTTGGTCCTTCTTTCCTGAACTGGATTTGATCCAATAAAGATGGATCCTTGATTATCAGCGCAGATTGGTACGCGCTTCAGTGTATATCCAAGTTCCTGGAATAAGGACTCTATCCACACTATCTGCCGACAAGTGTCGGAGAGAGCCATGTATTCGGCTTCTGTGGATGACAGTGCTACAGTTTTTTGTAAACGGGACTGCCAGCACACAATGCCACTCGCCAGAGTAGCAAAGTAACCCGTTGTAGATCGGCGCTTGACAGTGTCAGCTGCCCAATCAGAATCTGTGAAGGCCTGTAGCCCCTCGGATTTCTCTCCATCATAGACCATACTGTACTTCTGGGTTCCCACCAGATAGCGCATTATGTACATCGCTTTGTCTAGATGTTCTTGGCTAGGATTAGCCGAGAATTGCGACATCTTGATTACCGCGTAAGCGATATCAGGTCGCGTTCCGAGCATCAGATACAATAAAGATCCGATCACAGACTGATATTTTGATCTAAGCGCCGCGTTTGGCGTCGCTGTGTTCTCCGACGGTTTGTAGCCAGTCGGGAGCGGAGTGGGGGCAATCTTGGCATTTGTCATCTCGAACCTCTCAAGCACTTTGGCGAGATATTCTGTTTGATCGAGTTTGACTTTTGCAGCGGTCTGGGTGACGCGCATGCCTAAGAATTCTGTGACTTTTTCAGTACTACGGCACTCCCAATGCTTCAGGCAAGCATTCTTCTTTTCATCCACAAGTTTCTTGTTCTTGCCCATGAACAAGCCATCATCAACATAGACTAGCGCAATAACGATGCTGCCTGTCTTAGGATCCTTGTGTATGAAGATGCCGGCATCGGAGCTGGCGCGCACGAACCCAATGGTGCGCATAAATGCCTCTAGCTCTCTCCACCATGCTAGTGAAGCCTGTTTAAGGCCATACAATGCTCGGCGTAAGCGCATTACTTTGCGCTCTTTACCCTCGAGTTTGAAACCCTCGGGTTGATCCATATAGATCTCCTCATCAAGTTTGCCGTATAAAAATGCGGTTTTTACATCTAGACCGGTCATATACATGCCTTCTAGAGACGCAAGGGCAAACATGAGGCGTACGGTCTCGTAGCGGACTACTGGTGAGAAAATCTCATCAAAGTCAACGCCTTCGACTTGTGAAAAGCCTTTGGCCACGAGTCTGGCTCGTTTTCTTCCGTCCGATTTCACGGAGAAAACCCATCTATTTTTGATCGTTTTTCGATCATGTGGAAGATCGACGATGTCATAGACTTGTCGCTTGCGAAGAGCCTCTAACTCTTCACGACAAGCTTGTTTCCACTCAAGTTGCTGCTGCCGGGGTAGGCGCGCAATATCGCGAAATTGGTTTGGAACTAGGCTTTTTCCGCTTGATGGTGTGACTGCTTTTGACAACAGCCAGCGGATAAGCTCATCTCCACCTTCCTTGGTTATCTTTTTAATATAACCTGCTTCGTCCGGTTCCCCCATTGGGTGATCATGTTCTTGATTATTGGAATCGGGCACACTCTCGTGGGGTGCCGAACTCGGTCCAGCAACCGGTTCTTGCTGTTGAGGTCGTGGTCGTGTTCGGTTATGATCCGAATCTTGACCCACAGACTTCTTCCAATATCGATCACGCGCAATGTCTCTCTCTATGTCAGAGGGGAGTCGCTGTTCTCCATAGGTATTGCCGGGACGGTTTGGGATTTTCCTCTGCCTGCCTGATCGACGGGGCAATTGCTGCCATTCCTGTTGATCTTCACGTCTTGGACGAAAGTCCTCAGTGCTAACTGGAGGCGGCGGAGGAGGAGCGTTAGTCGCATCGTCATGCGCCTTTTGCTCGCTTGGTAAATCATCATCATCATCTTCTGATGATGGAGGAAGGGGCGGATTTTGTGGCGGTATAGGGTCATCGCCATCCGTTCCAGATGAGTGGTCGTCATCTTCTGGTTCTGGTGGAAAATCACCAAGGTCTGTCTTGGCAGGAGTTTTAGCTCCGGGACAGCATGGGAACATCGTTTCATCAAATAGTGCCGTAGCACCAATGAATATTGCGCCGTTTCGTCGCATGAAACGATATGCTTTAATGCCGTCTTCTACTCCAAGGTACGTCATTAGCTCCGATCGAGGAGACAATGTTGTTGGACGTTTTTCCTTTGGTAGATAGACATAAGCACCGCAACCGAAAACCTTCAGATTGTTTAGATCTGGGCGGACCTTTGTCAGGTCCTCAAAAGGTGTCAGCCATTTCAGGCGCCTTATTGGGGTTCGGTTGTATAAATGTGTTGCATGTTCTATGCAAAATTCCCACCATGATTGTGGTAGACAAGCGGTGAATCGCAGGGTTTGCGACTTTTCCATTATTGTCCTTATAGCGCGCTCTGCGCGCCCGTTCTGTTGATGAACGTGGGGTGCAGACATCTCTATTTTGATGCCTAAATCCTTGAGCTGTTTTTGTAGCTCACGATCCTTGAACTCCCCCCCTGGATCGACACGCCAGCGCTTGATTGTAGCGCCATATTGGGTTTTAGCCATTGCTTGAAATTGTCTAATCGCTGCAGCAGCATCAGATTTCTTTCTAAGGCATTGGACCCAAATATGTGACGTTTTGTCATCCAGAAATACAATGAAGTATTTATGTTTGTGGTACGATAGTACTGGGAGTTCCTTTAGGTCGGAATGTATTAATTCAAAGGATTTGTCAGCTCGTGAGTCTGACTCGGGAAAAGATTTTGAGGTCATTTTCCCTTCTGCACACCCTGGACATATAATTTTGTCTTTAGGAATAATTAAATTCCTTGGGAATTTTATGGTGCTTTTAGGCATTTTCCCTAGCGCCTCTTTGGATGGGTGTCCAAGTCGCCTATGCCAAGTCAAGTAGTCAGCGACATAAATGGTCGCGACATTAACCTTTTTGGTGCTCAATATATGAGTCCGAGCCCAATAGATCGTGTCATTCCTCCTTAGAGGGACACAATGCATGATTGGGTTTCCATGCTCGATGAATGAAATGTATGCGGAGGAACCACGCACATCACTTCCGTCTTGTAAAAAGACCCCCATTGACATCAATCGAGTATTAATGTCGGGTATGTAGTAGACGGGGTATAGTCGCGTTTCACGCGTCTCTGACTTCCCATTACATACTACCTGGTGCCTAATGAAGACTGCTCCTTTTCCTACTATATGAGTAGTACCAGTGGCCGTTTGGACCAAGGTAGAGTCCTTTCTCGGTAAAGGCTCGTAAGAAGCGAAATCTTTCATTTCACCAGTGAAGTGTTTTGATGCGCCTGAATCCATGATCCAGTCGGCACCTTTCTTACAATCTCCCTTTGCACACATAGCACATATATTAAGATCTACATAATTCCATGATACATTTAATAGCGGTAAAATTTCACATGAAAAGTTCGCTGTATTCATAGGAATTTTAATCTTAGTGCTTGTGGCAGGGAAAAGGACTGACCTGTCATCATACGCCCCTGTGTCAAGGGGTTCATCGACGAGCATTTCGTCGACGGCTTTCCACACTTCCTCGTCAGTTACTGGAGGTTCGGATCCGAGGGAGACGGTATCGTCTTCTACCTCCTCGATCGTAGCCTCGGTTTCTGGCTCTATCCTCCTTCTCTTACCTTCTCGCACCGTAAGGTGCTCTTCCAGCGGTCGCAGATTTTTCGCGGTGCGCGGAAGTTGCATGCGCTCGAGGGTGTCTCGAGCTTGCTGATATTCGGCGTAAACCGAATGAGAAGAAGAGGCCGCGCCCGTGTATGCCTGTGCAGGCGGTCGGCGGCGAGGATCCCTTGTGGGAGTGTGTTCGATGCGCTGGATAAGCGGCATCGGAGGTATGATGGTGCCATTACCATTTATGGTGGTAAAGGCCTTGGAGGCGAGGTGGGTATGCTTCTCCTTTGGCTTCTCCTCCTTAGTCTTTCTGTCCCCACGTCGTCCACGTTTTCGGGACGAGTCTCCGTTGCTGTTTTGCCCTTCTTTGGGCTGCCATTTGGGGTTTCCCCCCTTGCGCTTAACAGCGGAAAGTTTGTTGGCCTGAGGCTGGCCAGCGGGCTTTCCAACTGCTGTGCGCCTTGAGGCTTCAGCAACAATGGAGTCCTTGACATGTTTAAATGTCAAGGCGCTAGTGGCGGTCGTGTTAAGGACCGTTGCAGACAATGAGTCGTACTCGCGCGGCATCGCAGCAAGTAGAATCATCGCCTGTACTAGCTCGGGGATGGCGACGTTAGCAGCCGTGAGGCGCTCAAATTTGTCAGCCATTCTCGCAATCTCCGGTGCAGGGTTCGCAGCCGGGATTTTGATTGCTATTGCGGACCTAAAGTCCGAAAAGACTTGGGAGGGGCCGTCCACACCATAATCAGTGCGGATGAGGTCCCACACCTCCTCAGCAGTGTCCTTTGTGTTGGCACGCTGCCAAATGGAGGGGGCCAGGCGGAGCACTAGGCTACCAATAGCCTGGTCATTTTTGTTGCTCCAGGTCTGGAGCTTGGCATTAGCGTCCGCTACCAAGGTAGCGTTCGTCGCCGTCAAGGGAGGCGCCGGGGGCGGTTTTTGCTCCGCCCCGCTAGTTATTTGCCAGAGGCCCTGAGACCTGAGCCACGCCTTCATTGAGTCGGCCCATAGAATGTAGTTTGATCCATCGAAAGTTTGAACGAGTTTTTCAAGAGTTGAAGACATGATTCTGTGGTGGCAGCTGTTAAAAGCGCTCAATCAGTCTTTTTACTCAATAAAACACGTTTAACATTCTCAGGAGAAAACACTCCTTCAGAGTGGTTAACCCTAGTCAACCTAGGTTTTATATGCAGCTCGCAGGGAGCGCAATGCAGCTCACGAAGAGCGCAAGGTTATAATTTGGAGACGATGAAGTCAACGTCGTTCGCAGCTAATTAAAGCGCGTTCGCGACGTGCCCAGCAGGGCCCATAACCTGTTGGAGCAGACTATATACGCTGCACAGGGGAAGAGACTACACGTTCCTTACAACCTACCTGGGGTTTAGTTAGACTTACAGCTAGGGTTAGCAGAGGTAAGAACACTGTATTCCTACTACGGTACAGGTTCTCCTTATATACATAATATTAAGGATGTCACATGACTCGGGAATGTGTTTACCGCATGTATGCGCAGTAAGCGCAGTAACATGCGTATGCTGCATGTATCGCCTCATGTATACATGTGTATGCTGCATGTATTGCCTCATGTATACAGCATGCATCAGGGATTAATTTCAACATCCCGAAACCCCGAACTTGTGAAATTGGTCATCAATTCGCAACACTATCGGATGCCTGGGGGTATGGATGAACAGTCAATGAACGGTCCACAGGTCAAGTTAGTGACGAACCTTCAGCTGATATTGTTAGCAATTTTAGGCCCGTATGTTCTTGTATGCATGCTTTCACTTCTCTAGCAATATTTAGCAAATGAAATTATCCAGTACATATCCCTCTACCTGATATGCTCTTACATATGCCCGCATTTCCTTGGTGTACTATGTATACATATGCACACTTGCCTCCAAAGAGAGTAAACACCATTGATAAGATCCTTTATCTGGACAAACTTACCAGAATGCGCACGCAGAATCTTCCCCTCAGCGCTCAACGTAGCAGAGTTGAGTTTACTTGCCGGTGTGAGGCGCTCAAACTTGGCAGTGGAACGTTGAACTTTTGAGCCTTATGTAGTACAAATAGCGCGAATAACAATTACGATCAAATACTGAGGCTGGCGCTGGTTACTTACACCAGAAATCCGTTGTCCTTTCCATCACTGCAACGTGTGGAGCCAGATCTACCAGCACATCAACACCTAACTTGAAGGAGGCAAGGTGTCATTCATCTAAGTACTTATTCTCCATTGTAGAATATTAATACCGTGTAGTAAGTAAGTACTACATCCGAGTTAGAGATAGTCTCCCATAGCCAGAGAACAAATTTCAAGATGTAGATGACAGTCAATAATTAGCCTGGCAAGCCCGGCTTGTAGTATAGAGTGAAGACAATCGTTCACCTATAATAATAGGGGCGTTCAAAGTTGGCGCATACGCATCTGTATCTCGGAACGATTATATAAGTTGAATTTGATACTCCGAAGAGTGACCTCTTTTGTGACAGTGCTATAACGCGGTCGCGTCGCGTAACTTGTTTTATTACTTATAATTAGTTACATATGAATCTCTGTTGTTTTAAATGCAATCCGTTCTGCCACAAGCTCCTTCCGCTTTGCTACTCCATTATCCTCATCATCTTCTAGAGGCTCATGTTGCCTTCCTCTGTGTTCATGACTGTGATCTGATAAGAAGTGAGATGCAAACAATTCCTTCTGTTGAGAATGACACCGTGAGCGCATGCGAATGCCGTATTGCCAAATATGGATCTCGGCCTGTTAATTGATGCGTGTCCTATACTTAGCACATCCCTTTGATGTGCGTGTTTGTATCTACCTTTATACCATTCTCCTTTATCTAACCTGACTCATATATATACAGTAGATGGATACCAGATCACCTCAGTCACTTATACAGAGACTGAGGTGAGTGATCGATTACTTACTGTACTCATAGTTCACTCTTGTTGTACTAGGTACAGTACTAATACAGTCACTTATACAGAGACTGAGTTCACTCTTGTTGTACTAGGATTGATTTTCTACAGGTTATGGGCCACTCCCGTCGCATTTAGATGACAGTAGAAAATCTCCTAGCCACTCAGTGTTTACCTACACCATTTTTGATTGGACCCCTAGATCACTTAGATCTCAGATCACAACTTATGATGAGTTTAAGGATTTGGTGGACATGGCAGGATATGGGAGTGGGCTACCAGTGGTGGTGAAGTTCCGATGGGGCCTCAACTGAGAAATTCAGGACCAGATTGCACAGATGTTGGAAGGGCGCCCAGCGGACGATGATATCTATGCTTGGTATGAAGCTGCTTCACTCTGTGATGAGAACTGACTCACAAATGCGGCGTTTAATGCTGCATTCCATGCTCCAACTACCACTCATGCACCCTACACCTTCAATCGAACCCTTCCCCGCCTTAACCCCATTCCTGTTTGTCAAACTCCCACACCAGCCATCAATGTCCCAGTACCAATGGATGTTGATGCAGCCCACAGCCATGCACGTAGGTTGGATCTCTGCTACCATTGTGGGGAAACTGGGCACAGGGCTGGAGTGTGTCCCCATCGTCAGGATATCTGCATGCTCACCCCCGAGGGGTGAGATGAACTCCTCCAAGACTTGTTGGCACTTGTAGATGTCGAGGAAGCAAAGGATCAGGTTGCAGAGGAGATCAAGTCGGAAGTTGTAGAGGAGCAGGATTTTTCTATTTGCAGCGAGTGAATTGTACACCCTCACTGCCTGTCCATAACCACTTTGAAGTCTTGTCAGTTGAATCCCTGGAGAATGAATCCATTTCTGTGACTGTTCCCCTCTCTGACCCTTTGAAGTTGGCTAAAGACATACCTGCTCTTCCCATCTCCCCCTCTGCTCCACACCCCAAAATTAAATCATGGGAGCGTAAACTACCATGCAAATATATTGTTGCATCCACTCCCTCTACACATTCCTTGAACCTAGCAATCAAACTGCAGACGACTGACACTGGACAGATACTCAGAGTCTCTGTGCTCCTCGACTCCGGTGCGACCAGTCTCTTCATCGATGCCCATCTTGCACAACAACATCACCTAAATACTCACTCACTCTCGTGTCCGATACCTGTGTATAATGTGGATGGGTCCCCAAATGAAGCTGGTGCCATCCGAGAGGTTGTAGACCTGGTCCTCCATTACAAAGATCATAGTGAGCGTGCCCTTTTTGCTGTCACTCAATTAGGAAAGCAAAAGGTGATTTTGGGCTATCCGTGGCTTCAAGACCATAACACGGAGGTCGACTGGCATACCAGGGAGGTTACCATGAGCCGATGTCCATCCCGCTGTTGTACTTGTTTCACAGAAGCCAGGCAAGAACGTTGTGGACAGAAGGCCACAATACAACGTACTCAGAAGTGTCATGCTGGACCCCTGCCTATACCTGAAGTGGAGTTGGAAGGGGTTCCTGATATGATGCCAGACTCAGATGATGATGATGATGAGGAGCCAGAGGAAGTGGAGGAAGGTGATTGGATCTTCTACACTGTGATTTGTCCATCGCATGAGGTGTGTGCTACATTGAACATATCCCAACACCTCGCCGAGGCCTTCCACAAAAACAATGCTGCTAAATCCTCTACTAATTCCTTGCTCCCTCATCTCCATGAGTTTGGAGACATGTTCTCCAAGGAATTGTTTGACTCTCTCCCTGCACACAAGCCATGGGATCATGCAATCGAACTCACCCCCGGTGCAGCCCCTTCATCCTGCAAGGTCTATCCTCTCTCTCCTGAAGAACAACGACAGTGTGACCAGTTCATCGATGAACACCTGGTCTCTGGACATATTTGACCATCGAAGTCACCAATGGCCTCTCCCTTTTTCTTTGTCAAGAAGAAGGATGGCTCACTTCGACCGGTTCAAGACTACAGAAGGCTCAACAACATCATGGTCAAAAATTGCTACCCATTACCTCTCATCTCTGAACTCGTGAACCAGCTCCATGGAGCCCAATACTTCACCAAGCTTGATGTCCATTGGGGCTACAATAATGTGAGGATAAAGGAGGGAGATGAGTGGAAGGCAGCCTTTCGTACCAACCATGGTCTTTTTGAACTGCTTGTCATGTTCTTTGGCCTTACTAATAGTCCTGCCACCTTTCAGACCATGATGAACAACATTTTCCATGATCTCATCCTTGAAGGCGTTGTCTGCATCTATCTTGACGACATCCTCATCTTCACTCGCATGGTTGAAGAGCACCATCGCATCATGTGCCTCGTCCTAGAATGGCTTCGATGGTACAAACTCTACCTTCATCAGGACAAGTGCGAGTTTGAGAAGACCAAGATCGAGTACCTTGGCCTGATTATCTTGGAGGGTCAGGTGGAGATGGATCCTATCAAGGTGAACGGGGTCACAGCTTGGCCGACACCCACGAACAAGAAAGAGGTGCAGTCTTTCCTGGGCTTCATCAATTTCTATCGGTGTTTTATCAAGGATTTCTCACATCATGCATGACCACTGTTCGACTTGACAGGAAAGGAGGCATGGAGGTGGGATAATGCACAACAGGAGGCGTTCAAAAGGCTTAAAGAGATGGTCACTTCCACTCCCATCCTTACCTTTGCTGACGGTTCGCGTCCTTTTCATGTAGAAGCCAACAGTTCTGACTTTGCGATGGGCACTGTGTTGTCTCAGCAGTCTCCGGAGGACCAGAAGTGGCATCCTGTTGCATTCTACTCCAAAAGCCTTAGTGCTGTAGAGTGAAATTATGAGATCCATGACAAGGAGATGTTGGCGATAATGCGTGTGCTTGAGGAGTGGTGACACTTCCTCGAGGGTGCCCAACACAAGGTGGAAATTTGGACGGATCACAAGAATCTTGAGTACTTTATGATGGCCAAGAAATTGAACCATCGTCAAGCTCGTTGGTCCCTGTATCTATCCAGATTTGACTTCTCCTTGCACCACCATCCGGGTTGCAGCATGGGGAAGACCAATGCCCTCTCCCAATGTGCAGACCATGGGGATGGCAGCAATGACAACCAAAACATTGTGTTGTTGCAGCCAGACCTGTTCACCATTCGGGCACTGGAAGGCATCGCACCCCAGGGTGAGGAGCAGGACATATTATGTGACATTTGTTGTGCAAACCATAGCGGTTTACATGAGGATGTTGTTGCCCAAGCTGTTAAAGAACTGAGGAAGGGATCCCCCCTTTCCTTGCGTGTGGCAGAGTGGGCTGAAAAAGAGGACTTGCTGTATTTCAGGGACCGCATCTATGTTCCCAATGACCCAGACCTTCGCCGGCGCATCATATCCCAACACCATGACTCACAGATTGCTGGTCATCCTGGACGCTGGAAGACCTTGGAGCTCACCTCACAGAATTATTGGTGGCCACAAATGTCATGGCTCATTGGTCAGTATTGTTGTACTTGTGACCTTTGCTTATGCACCAAGGTTCCTCATCGCAAACCCATTGGCAAGCTACACCCTCTTCCTGTTCCAGAGAGTCATTGGGAGGTTGTCAGTGTTGACTTTGTGGTGGAATTGCCAGAGTTGAATGGGTTTGATGTGGTGATGTGCACAGTTGATTCAGTGGGGAAATGTGCTCACTTCATTCCCACTCACACCACTGTCAGTGCCCTGGGTGCTGCCCGACTCTACCTCCACCATGTGTGGAAATTACACAGACTTCCTGGTGCTTTCTTCTCTGATCGTGGCCCTCAGTTCATGGCAGAGTTCACTTGCAAGCTGTACCAACTCCTGGGGATCAAACTCCTTGCTTCAACTGCTTATCACCCACAAACCGATGGCCAGACTGAGCAAGTCAACCAGGAACTGGAGCAGTACATCTGCATCTTTGTCAATGAATGCCAGGACGATTGGGACGATCTTCTCCCCTTGGCAGAGTTCGGATACAACAACCATGTCCATGCTTCCACTCAACAGACCCCTTTCCTCTTAGACACTGGACGGCATCCATGCATGGGATTTGAACCTCGCCAAACTCCCTCACACATTGAGACGGTGAATGAGTTCACAGAATGCATGCAGGATAGCTTGGAGGAGGCAAAGGCAGCCTTAGCAAAGGTGAAGGACAACATGGCATGCTTTTACAACCAATGCCATTCTCCAACCCCTCAGTACAAGGTTGGTGATCAAGTTTATCTTGACTCCAGTGACATCTCCACTACACATCCATCAAGAAACTCGCTCATCGCTTCCTGGGACCTTTCCCCATCGTCAAGTGTGTTGGAATGCATGCCTATCATCTACTCCTCCCAGCCTCCATGTCCAGACTCCACCCGGTCTTCCATGTCGTCAAACTCCTCCCAGCTCCCCCAGATCCATTCCCGGGATGCCATTCACACCCACCACCACTGCCTACAGTGATCGAAGGAGAACCCCAATACGAAGTCAAGTCAATCTTGGACAGCTGTTTGCATCAAGGAAAACTCCAGTATTTGGTGCATTGGAAGGGTTATGGGTATGAGGAGAACTCATGGGTCGAAGAGTCTGATGTGAATGCCCCTCGGTTAGTCAAGGAATTCCACCAACGGCACACTGCTGCACTGCGTCGCATTCAAGTCATGGACTTTGGTTGTATGAAATTTCGAATGCATCGGGGCGATGCATCTTACAGAGGGGGTAATGTAAGGGGACTAGGGGGGCGCCCTGTGTGTTTCTCCTATTTTTTACATTCATTCTATATTTTTCCTCACTTCATTTCCTTCTATTCTTCATTTTCTATGATTTTTCCAGATTTTATTACTAATTTTCCCTTTCTATCATGTTTGTGCATGTTGACAGTTTTATATTTAGAGGCGGAGCACCCCTTCCGACACCTACCCCTTGGTATGATGTCATTCGGCGGCCTTGATCTGCCTATCTCCGCCTTTTCTATTTTTAGGTTATTATTTGATTTTTGTTGTCTTCACATATACTGGGCATCGGCAAAGGGTTCCTTAGAGTTTTCTCTTCAGATTTCCCTTTGCTAGGTGTGTCCCCAATCCCTGTACTATGTAGTATAATTTTAACTTTGGATTTCCCTTTGCTAGAGGCTGAGGTTGCCCTTATAGGGGTGATGTAAGGGGACAGCTACCATGGAGTTTCCATTGGGTTTCCACGGGAAACCCACTGACCACCTTACTGCACTACCATGATGTGACACAGCTCAAACCTGGAGAAGTATGTGGTCCCCACAGTAACCTGTGGAAACCCGCAGGACATTACAGTGATCTAGTAGGACAATGCCAGTAGGGACAATGGCCTGGGGAATATGTATATAAGACATGAGTCACACCTTGCCAGGGGGACCTCAGAGAATTATCTTTGGTTCCCCCTTGCAAGGTTAGCACATTATGTTATTGTATTATGTAATTATCTAATCAACTTTGGTTCCCCCTTGCAAAGTCAATGGACTCCACACCATCACTGTAAGGTTGCACTTACAGCCATGGCATTCACATCAGGCTGGAACCACCAGTTTCCTATGCTCTGCCTGAGCTATAACAGCCTTCAATTCACTTCCCATGCCTGGACCAAGTAAGTATGTTGTTCAACAAATGGAGAAACAGACTTACTGATGATGTTGGACAGATTGCTGTGGTTCCCTTCAGCTTTACCAGTGACTTTTTGACTACGGATGATGGAGGACTGAAAGAGAAAAAACACCATGGGTGGACAAGGGTTGTATGACGTGTCTCCCTTCTTTCCATGTGAGCTGCCGGTAGTTATATGAAGGTTGCATGTTTGATGACATGTCATCTCAGATCTGGCAACAGGGCAGAGTCTTGAGGCATAGATGTGAAAACAGAGAGAGATGATTTGAGACAGAAGTAGATGGGAAGGTGATTGCTGTTGAACCATGAAGTGTTGATGTCAGCTAGAAATGTATATTCCATTGAGGGTATTATGTTGTCCACAAACGGTGGCATATCTAGCAAGATATACATATGAGAAACACAAGGCTTGTTGACTAGTGCTCAGGGATTTTCACATGATTTCTAATTGACTGGCAAACTAGCACTTCACCCTGGAAAAGTCTAATTCACCCTTGTATTTTAGGGCTAATTAACAGAGTTTTGGTTTGGGCTAATTAGCGCTAATTAGCCAGTAAATTAGCTGAGAAGTACCAATTTTGCAGTAGATTAGTGAGCCAATACCAGACACTCCAATCCATATCTTTTGGGGCCATCGGCACTGAAGACAGTGGCAGTGGAGCCTTGGGATGATTACCACTGCCAGCAGGCTGATTTTGTGTCATGGCCAGTGTTGACTCAAGCAGATCCAGAAGGTACAACAAACCAACATCTACAGTGGCTTCAATAGTGAAGACACTTTGCTCCACATCATCAAGATTTGGTGGGGGACCATCAAGCCAAGTTAAACCATCACCATTCTCTTTGGACATGACTTCAGAACCAGAGACCAATTCTGATAGATCCTCCACATCATCCGAGTCTCGTTCCAGGACTGGAGGCCTTTCTGTTTGGGATGCTTTTGATGATGTGACTATGTCATCTGCACCATGAATAGTCTTCTGCATGTCCCACCACTTGACAATGGGCTTCTCCTTCCTCTTTTTTTTCTGAGATCTATTAAGTATAGGAAAGGTCAGAGGAGTTCAGATATGCACATCAGGATCATTCACACGGTGGAATGCATGGATCTGGACATAGTTTCGGACAGTGCGCACCATCTGTGAACTTCATTTTGCAGTGTTGATGCTTGTTACCATGGAAGCCATCCGCTCATCAACCATCGAGACTGCACAGACTGAATAAATTTTGATAGCAAGAGCCTAGGAACATTGTTCTCATAAGTAAATGAACCATCGTGGTCAAGCCAAACATAGTCTCCCTCCCCTTTGTCTTCTTTGACATCGCCCTACTCAATGCTCACCTGCCATTACCACTTCCACTTTCTACATTGTCTTCTTTGACATCGCCCTACTCAATGCTCACCTGCCATCACTTCCTCCCTCCCCTTTGTCTTCTTTGACATTGCCCTACTCAATGCTCACCTGCCATTACCACTTCCACTTTCTACACTATGGTTGCTGAAACAAACCCACCTTCTATTTCTCTCATCAAGTTGTCAGTTCAGTACTCAGGGGAGAAGTTGGACAAACTTAAGTCTAATTACAAAGAATGGTGTGAGGAAATCACAATTGCCCTCTCACTGAATAGACTCTATGAATATGTGACCAGTGATATTACCTCACCTACATCTACAGAAAATTAACTCGCATCTTGCGTATGCCTTCCTTGCTTCCAGTGTTTCCCCATCCAAGCACCCATTCCTTGATATCAAGAAGGGCCCTGA
The DNA here is from genome assembly GCA_026075535.2 of Tricholoma matsutake. Classification (NCBI taxonomy): domain Eukaryota; kingdom Fungi; phylum Basidiomycota; class Agaricomycetes; order Agaricales; family Tricholomataceae; genus Tricholoma; species Tricholoma matsutake. Next base: position 3,598,122 of record AP026543.1, on the reverse strand, counting down.
TGTAAATTGGAAAACTCTCCAAGATTGTCATAAGGAAGGTCCAGTCCACCAGGTCCAATTGCTCCAACAAGCACTTTCCATCCAGTGCTCAAAGGATGTGCCACTCCTCAAAATGGCAGAGAGGATTTGCACTCTCATTGAGCATGCTTTGCCATGGGGGACATAAAAGCAGACCTACTCTGTTGTATTGCCCTCCTTAATTCCCTTAGCGACAACTTCCCACATGCACAATCCATTATATCCCATGACATTGCTGCCTCAACCGCCAGTTCCCCATATGGGTCAAAGGACATCTGCATGTTCCTGGAGAATGAACAGTCACTCCTTGAGAACGACCAGCGTCATGATTCTCGCTCCACCATTGCACTTACCACTCAAACCAAACCAAACAAAGCACCTAACATGCCCACTTGTGGGAATCCTGTCTGTAAAAAGACTGGGCATACTACAGAGTACTGCATCAAGCCTGGAGGTGGCATGGCCGGGAAGACCATCGATGAATCCAAAGCCACATGGAAGCTGGTGCTCGAGAAGAAAGCACCGGGTACTGCTAGGGATCTGCACAGGTTGACAGGTACGGGTACTCACGGGTACGGGTACGGGTCACAGCTAGGGTACCCATGGACCCGCGCCCAACCCGCCGCCATAGGTGCAGCAGGATGTAGCTGCAGTAGAATATATTTACAAGTCACATCACCACATTGATTGTGGGACGTGGCCATACATTTACAAGTTGATTATTATACTATCATCTATCTACAGTAAGTACCACAAAGGGGGCAGAGCCCCAGGTGAGAGGTGACAAAGGAGTATACCACTTATATATGTTCACTTTGTTGTGACATGTTTGTGTAAGTAAATGAGACACGTTGACATGTCACAGTATTGATGTGTCGAACCTACCACTGCACTACCACAACCACCACCACCACCCTCCTCCTTGGCCTCTACGACAACATCATTTTTTTCTTCTATTCTTTTTTGTTTTATCTACTAATGATCAGATTTTTTATTCAGGATATTAAACTACATTCATAGAGATACCCACCGCTGCGAGCAACTGCTTGCGGGGTGGGAATGGGTGCCACTTCAAAATGGCAAGACAATGGCAACACCACCACCATGCCAAACAGAATGACAATGGAACAACGGGCCCGGGGGAGATGACTGAGGGGGAAACAATGAGGAGGAGGCAAAGCAAGGGAAAAAAAGGCCCAAGGGTAAGTTTTTTTTTACTCCTGTTTCATTATTTTGATTCTACTGCTAACAATATTTTTTTGGTACTAACTAGGATACTACGACAACGATGATGACAGGACAATGAAGCCGACCAGCACCTGCCACCACCGTTGTGAGCCCCTGCTCGCAAGGTGGATCACAGGTGCTCAACGACACAGGGAGAGGACAGGGGACATGCGTCTCCTGGACAGTTTCTTTTTTTCTTTTTCTTTTTCTTTTTCTTTTTCTTTTTCTTTTTCTTTTTCTTTTTCTTTTTCTTTTTCTTTTTCTTTTTCTTTTTCTTTTTCTTTTTCTTTTTCTTTTTCTTTTTCTTTTTCTTTCTTCGTTTCTCTGGGCTGCGATCCACCCCACACCTACAAGCGCCTGCTCATAGGGTGGTTTGATAATTGTAGTTAAGTATATAATTAAATATATGTATTTTTGTTACCTAGACCCCTGACAAAACCCATACCCGCTGTGACCTGTAGCTCATGACCCGCGGGTTGTGGGTAGGGGTAGACGTGGGTATGGGTATGGGTATGCTCAAAAGTACCTGTGGGTTACCCGTGCCATTGCCTAGGTACTGCTAGCTCCAAAATCCCAATTACAGTAAAGGATGTCAATGGACGTGCCTTTACAGTCATGGTCAATTCTGAATCCCCTGCACCCATCGCCTCCCACCTGGAATTTGCTGGCCTTGCATGTGATCCCCTTCCCACTGCTTCCATTGAAGAGGTTGAATACAAGGGATGGATTGTTGTTGAGGAGGAGGTGTCTACGACTCTTGACCAGAACCAACATACATCCATGCATACTGATGGTGCATTCACTGTCGAACCACTTACTCAGACCTGTTGATCTCACCTTTCACTGGATGAGCATCCCTTTATTGTCGACTCTGGTGCAACTGTACATATTTCACCTGACAGATCGGATTTCCTTACCCTTCGTCCGACTCAACCATGTACTGTTAGAGGGGTGGGAGGTTCCTCAATAGCCACCATCGGTGTCGGGGATATCAAACACTGGATAGCCCAAGGTGCATCAATTCTCTTACATAATGCACTCTATATCCCAAACTTGACTGTCCGACTCATCTCCATAGGAGTATTGGCTGATGACTTGAATGTTGCCACACACTTCGATAACACGGAGTGTTGGATTACGGACAAGTCCACCAGTGCACTGGTTGCATGAGGATCCAGACTCTCCAAGAAACTCTACACACTCAGCCTCCACTCTGCCGCTGTCAACCATGCCTTTTCCATACACAAATCCCCAAACTTGGAAACATGGCACCGCCGTCTTGGCCATGCCAACTACCAATCCATCTGGGATATGGCCAAAAAAGGGATGTTCACAGGTGTGCCTCTTGTTTCTTCACCAAAACCACCTAAGTGTGAATCATGTGTGCTTGGAAAACAGATGAAGACACCTGTCCCAAAAAGACATGAGGAGGGGCCTGGTCACAAGGCAATGAGGAAGTTGCAGAAAGTATGGGTTGATTTGTCAGGACTGCATGCAGTGAAGTCTCATACTGGGAATTCATATGTAATGGATATAGTTGATGACTACACCTCCTTCCCTTGGTCAATAACCCTTCGCAACAAATATGATTCTTTTCCCAAACTTAAAGCCTGGGAACTCACCTGAGAAACTGAAATGGGTCTTAAAGTTGAAATCTACATCACCGATAATGGGGAGCTTAAGTTGCATGAAACGGAGGCCTGGTTGAAGACTTGGGGAATGGAACAATGATTTACTGCTCCCCATACCTCTGCACACATTGGGGCACGTCAAACATATGCACAGGACACTCATGGCTAAGGCCCATACAATGCGGATTTACTCTGGATTACCAGCATATTTATGGGACAAATTCTATTTAACAGCCTCCCATTTACACACAAAAACCACTACTCGCTCCCTCAAAGGAACCACACCTTGGGAACTATGGTACAAAAGAAAGCCTGACTACTCTTACCTGAAAGAAATCGGTTGCCAAGCCTTTGTCCTTACCCCCAGGAAGGACAACCCTAAAATCTTCAAACACTCCATTGAATGTGTATGGTAGGGTATGATTCAAAATTGAAATCATATTGATGCTATGACCGTGCGACATGAAAAATCCACAGTTCCTAACACATTAGATTCCTCGAAAGTCACGATGGTCACTCACCAGCACTGCCTATGCCTACCATGGAAAATGGGGGGGTCCAGACTGAAGGCTCTACATCAAACTTCAGCCCCCTATCCCTGGATAATGAGGACAATGAAGACCCAGTTGTCAATTGCGACTCTCCAGACAGGGGCACTCACAATACAGATGTACAACAAGTCCAATCACTTACACCCCTCCCGCATCGCTCTTCATGCACACCCATTCCCACTGAGAAAAATCCCAGTGGTGGTCCAACTGTTACCAGAACTGCTGCTGCTGTCAAAACATCCCAGAAAAGTGCCACACGAGTTAAGGAAGCACGACGAGAACAATGAGCAGCAACATTGGCTACCAGGACTGATTGCCCACCAGATTCCACGATCAATCATGATTGTGATGTCATTGAGGAACTCTGGCAATCACTCAATAACCTTGATCTTGGAGATCAAGCGCATCAATTCCAGGCCCTGATCTCGGAGATGGGGGATTTTGATCCAGAATCACTTCAATTTGAAGATGATCCTCGAACATGGGAGCAGGCTAAGAACTCAGTTGATGCAGATCAATGGACAGAGGGATACATAGATGAGCTTCAATCCCTGAAGGATATGGGTGTTTACAAACTGATTCCCCATGGTGACATTCCCCAAGGAAAGCAGATCTGTAAAGGGAAACCAGTTTTCCATATTAAGTGTAATGAGACTGGGAAGGCTGTCAGGTGGAAGGTCCATCTGGTTTTCAAGGGTTTTGAACAAATCTATGGCAAAGACTATACTAAGACTACCTCACTGACCACACACATGGAATTGTGGAGGATACTCCTTCATTTAGCGGCGTCCCTTGGTTGGGATGCACAACAGATAGATGTCAAAATGGCATTCCTCTATGGGTTACTGCTGGATGACAAAGTGCAATACATGGAACAACCTGCTGGATTTCAGGAACCCAGTAAAGAGGACTGGGTTTGGCAACTACAACACAGTTTGTATGGCATGAAACAAAGTGGATGGATATGGAATCAAACCCTCAACACCCAAATGATCAATTGGGGGTTCACTCGCTTATCTTGTGAATCCTGCATGTACTACCACAAGTCAGACTCTGGGACTATTATTGCAGCCATCCACATTGATGACTATCTGTCCATTGCAGACTCCACGAGCGAAAATGAATGCTTCAAGGATCAGATGAGGAAGGTATGGACAATTTCCAAGTTGGGCACGGTGCATTTTATCATCGGGGTTGCTGTCACCTGGGACAGGGCTAACAGAACTGTTGTGCTATCACAGACAGCGCTGATTGATAAAATTGTCACAGTTTGGCCAAAAAGATGCCCATCTGGTATCTGCGCCTTTAGAGCCTGGTACCAAATTACGCCGTGCAGATTGACAATCTATGTGTCCAGAGGACCAGGCTCAACTCAACAAGCTCCCCTACCAGTCATTCATGGGTTATCTACTCTACTTAGCCATCAGCACATGCCCCGATATTTCTTATGCCATCCAGCAACTCTCGCGATACCTTGATTGTTTTTCCTTTGTACATTGGCAGGCAGCCACTAGGCTAGTGCATTACATCAAAGGTACCAGGGAGCTTCAACTTCATCTTGGTGGCGATCAACCCATATCCCTCCATGCATTTAGTGATTCTGATTGGGCTAACTGCCTCGATATGCATCACAGTGTAGGTGGATATATATGCTCCCTCGGTTCAGGTGCCATCTCCTGGACAGTGTGTAAACAAAAGGTTGTTGCAACTTCATCCTGTGAAGCTGAGTACATTGCTGCATTTGAGACAGCCAAGGAATGTATCTGGTTGCAAACATTACTTCATTCCATCAATCATCAGCAATCACCGCCAACAATAATCTACTGTGATAACTCTGCTACCAAGACCTTATCTGAAGACCCTCTCCTTCATTCCCATGTTAAACATGTTGACATCAAATACCATTTCCTTCGCAAGTGCATCCAATCAAATGAATTATGACTTACCCACGTCAACACCCATGAGAATGTCGTGGACATGTTCATGAAGGCGCTAGATGTCAAACAATTCACTTACCTATGTGGCTTCCTCAGCCTCCGCTAACTTGATTCCATGCGAGGAGGAGTATTCACGGTGAGGAGGAGTGTTGAGAATGACACTGTGAGCGCATGCAAATGCTGTATTGCCAAATATGGATCTCAGCATGTTAATTGATGTGTGTACTATACTTAGCACATCCCTTTGATGTGCATGTTTGTATCTGTGTCACGGATACCTTTATACCATTCTCCTTTATCTAACCTGACTTGTATATATACAGTAGATGGATACCAGATCACCTCAGTCACTTATACAGAGACTGAGATGAGTAACGACTTATTATTCAGTAGCGATCGATTACTTACTGTACTTATAGTTCACTCTTGTTGTACTAGGTACAGTACTAATACAGTCACTTATACAGAGACTGAGTTCACTCTTGTTGTACTAGGATTGATTTTCTACACCTTCAATGAGATTGTGGAGAATTATAGCAACTGTTATCCAGTGAAGAGCACATGAGCATACTCAGAATTAGAATTTATATTTACCCAAAGACCACGAAGGCACTGAAATCATCCCTTTAATGCTCCCATGCAATGTTCTGATTGTACACAGAGCTGAGCAAGAACATGATCAAACAGTGCATTTGCTGAATCAAGTGAGGCAGGCCATTTATCCACAGGAATTGTTTGTGCACTGACAGCATATGTGGAATGTGCCCAGACAAATTCTTCATTATCAAAGAGGAAATCTGGATGCTTGGCAGCTGTAGTATGCTGGAATGCAGTGGCATCATAAGCTGACCCTGTCAAGCCATGCAAGTAATCAGCAATCTGCAGATTTGATGGAGTATTTCCTATCTGTGTCAATGTTATTCAGGCAATTGAAATAAGGGCTATTTTGTCACTCCATACCTGGAGATTGAGACCTTCCACATGTAGTATGCATCTCCATTCAAACCAGGTTTTTGAAATAAAACCACAATAGTTCCATCATACATCAACCAACAATCTCACCACTTTCCTCTAAACCCAAGGTTTTCATCCATCCACCTCTTTTCAATTTCTTTCTCAGCAGGTGTCAAATGGTGGACAAAAAGGTCATTAAGACTTTCAATCACTGTGAAACACTGGTCAGTGTAGTTGACAACTGACCCCTCCCCACACCCAGCCAACAGAGCTACATCTTCCACAGATGCTGCATTGCCATAGTGTCCCATCTGATAGAGGGTTACAGCTAGGAGTTGAAATATCCACTTATAGTATGATTGACCATTCATGTGTCAAAGATGGGCATCAATGTTAGCTGAAGTTTGACTGTCAAGTGGAATTGAGATGGTCAGTATATATCACGGTGGAGTTGTTCTGAGGATTCGAGAGAACAAGACCACCAATGATTCCAACAAGCTCACCATGGAGGATAGATATATTATGGCCGAGGAGTTTCATGACAATGGTGTGTGGGCCCGTGATTGCAGAAGTAACTGATTTGTCATCTAGAAGGCCAGCAGATGCAGGGATCATGGATCCATCTGTTCCCCAAAGCTGGGTGCCCAGGGATACTTCAGTGGGGAGGAAGAGGTTAGCTGATGCAATGGATAGAATAGAATTCTCAGCTCATTGCTGTCCAAGTGGTCGAGAGAGTAACAGGTCAGCTGGACCAGAGTAGAGTGCACCTATCTGGGCTTGAGAGAGAAAGTTTTTGATCAAGTTCCAATTCTTCTTTTGTGCACTTGATCAATTTCTGGGTGGAAGGGCCCTAACAGAAAAAGTGGTGAGATTCAAGGAATTCACTGTCCAGCCACCAGTGTGATCTAGCAAATGTGGTGCCAAATCTGGGCAACTGCAACTGAAAAATGGACTGAACTGTGTGTCGGTCCAGTTCGGTTGTCAGTCTTTTGTCGGTCCTATAGACTGGACCTTCAAACACTAGCCCTCCCTGCTCATGGGGCAGATATGGCAGTGGCAGTGGTGGGACACCACAACAATGACAAGAAACGAGCATGGCAACAACATCAACAATGACAAGGAGCACCTGCCCCCAGCCTTGCAAGCAACTGTTCACAGGATGGATCACAGGTGCTGCGAATGGTGGTGAAGACAGTGAGGGGAGCAGGATCAGTGGGATGATGGAATGGGGACAACCAGGAGAGCCTGGCAGGTAATCACCCCCCACCATGTTGCAGCCTCCCCAAACTAACAAAGACATGAGACAGTGATACTCTTGTGGGTTGTCTGAGTGCAAAACATGCAACCAAACACACAACAGAAACTAATAAATAGAGTCCTCGAAGTTTCCCAAAACAACCAAGTAGAACTTTGGAAATTTACTCCTAAGTTAATTTCTAAGCTGAGTATTGCCTAGACTTCAATACACCACAATGCAATCTGCAATCCTATATCCTGTGTTCCTTATTTCCTAAGTTCTTAGACACAATGATATTCCCTTATTTCCTTAGTTTCTAAGTTTCCTATGACTTGAACATGATGCAATGCAAAAATGTTGAGCTCTTTGCACACTGTGGGAATGGGGCAAAAAGGGAAGCAAGAACTGTTGTTCATTGACATATGGTTGGTTAATATGATAATACATGATTTGAAATAGATACTAAAGCAAGTAAAATTCAAATAAAAGAGCAAAAGCCAGTCAAAAATGAGTAATAATAAACAAAACACACATGCAATACATCTGCTGATGAGTCTGTGACTTATTTCTCATATACATGTTCTATCACGTTCAATACCCGCACTCTAGATCACCTTAGCTTATGCTTCCAATAGGGTGTAGCACAGGTGACTCCATGGGTTTCACTGGCAACACCACACCTGTCACCTGTGACACCATACCTGTACAAACACCATACCTGCAGGTACAAGTTATAAGCACAGGTTTTGTATGGTGCTTCAAAACTACAGTAGCACTTGAGTAACATGGCATATACTATGTGTAGCTAAAACAAAGATAAGAGGTAGCTATACTAGAAAGTTATCCAACTTTTCTATACTGCTTCAACACTTGAATCCACATGTAGATTATGATATAATGTTCAATTCTTTCACAAATCATCTGTCAACTTTTTTATCCATCATGAAGAACACAAAGAAACTAGTAATTTACTGCATTCTATCTGGGAAGAGTAGTTTTGGCATGAGAGGAGTGATTTTTGGAAGGAACACTCAAGGTCACCATGCAAACTAACATCAACTTCACTGGATTAGATCATTGTATGTCATAAGATCCCACAGTACAAGGCAGATACATGTCTTAACAGAGTGTAACAACAATTGATTCTCATTAAACTTGAGAAAAATTCTTTCTTTTAACTCAAAGCAAAGAGCTCAGAAGAATTTTGGAACCACAAAACCTGATATGAGATATATCACAACTCAAACCTGTGACAACCTGCAACACCATGAGTACAGGTGTGGTGTTGCCACAGGTACAGATATACAAACCCATACCTGCACCTGTACTACCTGCAGGCAGAATACCACAGGTTCACCTGTACCTGTGCTACACCCTAGCTTCCAACATGCGCTGACACAATTATAGCTCGATTATTGATGAAGTTCGGTACTGTCAGTATTTGGTGTCTCTGTCAATCACTTCTTGATGGCCAAATACTTTGAATATCCCTCGTATGCCTCTCTCCTATCCTATTTCCTAACCTCTCATTTCATAAGTATTTCCTATCCTCAACATTTCTTATATTGCCTTTTACATGTTCAAAGTCTAGTGAGTCATATCAATGGCACACCACTGCAGGGTGGATAGCAGGATGGGTGTGATGCCAACACTGACACTGACACCAATGGTAGTAGGACAAGGATGGCCACCACCGCTGTGAGCAACCGCTTGTGGAGTGGAAATGGGGAGCATGACATGAATGCCAGGACAACAATGAACAAGCAGCTGACAATGACGAGAACAATGGGGAGACAAATGACCTGTCCTCATGAGCAGGGATCATGATGTCTTCTTTTTATTTTTATTTTTATTTTGTTTTCTTTCTTTGTCTTTTTCTTTTTCTTTTTCACTTTTAGTATAGTAGTTGTATATAAGTCTATAGTGTGTTGATAACTGGTCCTGACTAGTCATTGACTAGTCTGGACCAAAGTGCAGTCTGGACCAGTTGTGACTGGACCAGTGACTGCTTGCAACTGTAGTGGACTGGTCCTATAGGGTCTGGTCCAGTTTTTTGTACATATCAAAAATATTATGACCAGTTCAGTCATTGGTTCACCCTTGAGGAGGTGAAAAAACCAGACTGGACTGGACCTTGAAGCACTATGAAGGATACCTTGGAGGAGGCAAAGGCTGCCCTGGCTAAGGCAAGGACAATATAGCTCACTTTTACAACCAGTTACCAACACCCACATACAAGGTCAGTGACCAAGTTTGTCTTGATTCCAGTGATATTTCCACCACTCATCCATCCAAGAAACTTGCTCATCACTTTCTTGGACTAACTAATTCCCATTGTCAAGTGCATCAGAACACACACCTATTATCACCTGCACCTCCCAGCATCTATGTCCAGACTCCACCCTGTCTTCCATGTCATCAAACTCCTACCAGCTCCAGCAAATCCTTTCCTGAAATGTTGCTTACACCCCCTATAGTGATTGAGGGAGAACCACAGTACAAGGTCAAGTCAATCCTGGATAGTCGATTACATCAAGGCAAACTCCAGTATCTGGTGCATTGGAGGGTTATGGGTATGAGGAGAACTTATGGGTCAAGGAGTCCAATGTAAATGCCCCTCAGCTGGTCAAGGAATTCCACCAATGACATGCTGCATCCAAGTGCTGAACTTTGACTGGATACAATTTTGAATGCATCGGGGTGATGCATCCTAGAGAGGGGGTGATGTTGGGGGACCAGGTGGTGCCCCAAGGGTTTCTTTAATTTTTTGTGTTCATCCCATATTTTTTCCTATTTTATTTCACCCTATCCTTCATTTTCTAGACTACTATTTGATTTTTGATCTTCTCACATATACTGGGCATTGGCAGGAGTCCTTGGAGTTTTCTTTTTTAAATTTCCCTCTGTTATGTGCACTTCCATTGCCTGTAGTAGGTACTATAATATTAACTTTGGATTTTCCTCTGTTAGCCCATTATTAAGGGGCTGAGGTTGCCCTTATAGCTTCCTCATACCTGACTGATTTGATGAGAAATATCATAGAATTGACAGAGGTACTGCCCATGAGGACTGATCACCATCATTGATGAGTATGACAAGCCTGGATATGAGCAGGTCATTTCAAGGGGGTGTCGGGACAGGAATTTTTCATATGATGTCAGTATTTTTTTTTCATGGCTCTCGAGACCCCCCCCTTCCTGCCATATATGGTATGTTTCAATCACGTGTACATGTTATTTTTTCTTTAAGTTTCAGATGTCAATGTGTGAATCAGCAATGCCACAGGACCAATGTCAGGCCAGTGGTGACCCCAGCTGAGTGTTCATTACTAGGGCTGTACACTGTCTGTTCAACAGTTATGGCTGTATGATTGACAGTTGAATATGGTACAGTTGAGCTGTCGACTGTCCATCAATGTGAGTTGTCTTGGTAAACACATTGAAGTGGTGAGCGATGTTGATGAAAAAAAATAAAGTTTGATATACCTAATCCATCAACCGTGACTTGCAGAAAGATTCTAAAGAATGTGATGCCGCTGACGCAACTGTTTTGTTAATTGGTTGATTTCTTGGATGTGATGCTATTTAATTCAAGATCCCTGCACATAAACAAACTAGATCTTGAGTACATCAGCATAAGATCACTTGCTCGCTTACATCCAGGTAGTAATTGACACAATCCAATGTTATGAGTGCTTTACCAAGTCCTTTCAGGGCTTTACTATGTTAAACCAACACTCAAACAACACCTATCAGCATTGTTTTCACCATGGTCAAAAAAAATTGTTCAGCCTCTGGCAGGACCCTCCCCCCATGTCTGGTTTGGGATTCCCATCCCAACACCCCCTTGGGTCATTTTGCTGCTTACAACAAGAGCTGGCAGATGGGTAACAACTTGAATACTGTCAATGTTGTGGTGTTGTATGACAGCAACTGAGATGAATCTCCTAATGAGCTGGTCTCCAAGCCATGGACTATGTGCATTGCATTGAGCAGGCAAAAGTGATCTATGTGCATTATGAAGGGCAGCATGCAGGAACATATACCAACAAGAACTGTTGGAGATTGAAAGTATATGTATTCATATCAAAGCTGCTTGAGATTGTGGCAGATACTGAAAAGAGAATTCAGACTAAAGGCAAACTTCTGCAGTGCTGTTGTTCATTCCACTGAACTGTTGAAATGAGCTTGCAATGGTGCGGGATGACAGTGGACCCTGGCAAACGCACAGGGTCTTCATAGCATTGTGACCACTTATATACAAAAGGTGATACAGAAAAGGCAGAAGAAGGTGATAGTGGAGAAGGTGGCGAAGCGATTCTAGGGTGAGAAAATGATGGGGTTCTCATGGCATGCTTGGCAATCCAACATGAACCAGATCTTAGAATTAAACTTCAGCCAGTTCATAAGATGGAGATTGGATTTGGACAATGTGAACTTGGACTCAATCTCAATGGTCTGGCTAATCTTCCCCCAATGTCAATCATTGCTACTGACTCTGAATGTGAGTTGATGGGCCTTAGCGATGAAGAGTCTGATCAGAGCAGTAATGAGTACAATCCTGAAGGAGAGAAAGACATTGATGTCAAAAAAGAGGAGGAAGACTTTGATGAGCTTTGGGATGCATTCCAGAAGCACCAAGCTGCATGAAGGAAACAAAAGAACATCAGAGTGAATCATAACTTGATGAAAAATGACAGGGGGTGCTACAGGCTGTGATCAACAGCTGCCTATCTAGCTTCATTGCCCAATCATACCACTCCTGTTAGGTTTCTGGCATAGTGGGTAATAACTGAGTCACATGCTGGCAAGCAGTGGCAGAGCCACTACTTTAGCAAGGTGGCATGAGGTTGAATTTTCCTCTGTTGAAGTGCTCTCACCATACTTCACTGGTTTCATTAAATTCACCCTGTCTTTGCATCTTGGGGTCATGGTCAATTCATGATTTACTTGTTCATTATCATAAGTCTCTATGTCTAAGCAGTTGCAATTTGCAGTGAGTTCTTTAAATTATGCAAAAGACTCTATGACTCTCTCAATCTATGGAATGGTGTCTTCTCAATCAACAATGGCAAGCAAAGAAAGATCTCAGGATCAGTTGATGGAAATTGAATGGTTAGAGTTGGATGCCAATGACTTGAACATGACCATCAGATCTGCAATCAAAATGCAAAAAGACCTGACCACTTGTGCTGCAATTATTTTCAACTGACTCCCGTCGTGCCACTGAAAAGACACATAGGATACCAAGATGAACAGGAAGGCAAGGCTCAAACAAAGTTAAGTAGGATGGAATTGGATGAAAGACAAAATGAGCCATGAAAACACCTTCCTGTCTTCTTAGATTAGTCTTTAAAAAAACTCACCTATCCCGATCGTATGCACCATTTTTGACTACCAACATTGATGATGACATAAGCAGCAAATAAACTTGTTTAGTTACCGGAGATGACGTCTATGCTTTTCGGACCTCCTGGTTGATTGGTGTTAATCGGTGTTCTCGTAAAATCTTCATAGTATCGCCTTGACTTCAGATGTTGAATTTTAACCTATTCCTTAACTCAAAAATTAAGTTTTTTTAAAGTGCCCTGAACAGCCAAGCTCTACAAGGACAGCCCATTTGACCAGGATTACACTTCCTGAGACAATAAAACTACCATGGAACTGCTGCAAAATGGTGGTGATGGTTGGCAAAAAGAAGGCCAAAACAAACAGAGGCCAATACAGCCCATGCAGAATGGCAATTGCTGAACGGAAGTTTGGGGACATCTTGTAGCCGGGTGCTGATGATGGAACCTGCACGATTACAAGATTACTTAGTCAATGGGCCCTTTCTCGAGGCAGTCTAATAAAATGAGATCTATAAAATCACTACAAATAAATTCAATGAAATAAAAATATAATACGAAGAATGGTTAGTATGGAGTACAAGAGGATGTTGGATATAAGCTATGCATTTACTAGAAGTGATCCATGGGAGGTGGGTGGGCACGATAGTTGCTGTCGCCTGCTATGGTGGTAGCTGTGGTCACCATCGCTGTTGCTTTGTGGCTGTCTCCTCATGATCGCTGCAGTCATCCTCTGCTATCATTCCCCTGTCATTGGTCTTCCCCCATTTGCACTGTTCTCCCTGCCATCGGCTCATCCCTGTTGGCTTGTCACCCTGCTCGCAGAGGCTGTCTTCATTGTGGTCATCATCCCTCTGTTGTCCTTCATCCTTGTTGTCCCCATCCCTGTCCCAGTCATCCTCTTCCTCATCCCCTGGTCCCTGCTGTCATTCTCTGTCCTTTCATTGTTGGTGTTGTTCTCATTGTTGTTTCCCCCCCGGCCCTGTCATTGTGGTGCCCTCTCACCATCTTTGATGTCCAACCCATGAGCAGCTGCTCACAGCGGCAGGGGTCTGGTAGGTGGGTGCTGGTGGCAGTCGTCATCATCTGTGCCTTGCCATTCATCCTTGTCACTGGGCCAAGTTGTCCCTATCGTCATCCTGATCCATTATCCACCCTGCGAGCAGATACTCGCAGCAGTGGCATGGATGTAGGTCTGCTGTCTTGGTGCTGTCTCGTGGTAATAGAACCTAAATATCAAAACAAAACATTTGTTAGTTGAAAAGAAAAGAGAAGAGAAAAGAAGAGAAGAACTTGACACTTAGGCCCAACAAACAACTTGTTTGCAGCCGTACATTGCGTTGCTGAGCATTGTTGAGGGAGTGTGACTCAATGTGACAGTTTCCTTTTTTGTTCAAAATCCGTGTGTCGGTAAAACCTGCTGAATGTGAAAATATGTAAGGGGCTGAGTTTGACTGACTTCAAAATATAAGCCTGCATTCAGAAAGACTTGAAACTCTGAAGCCTGCCGAGCAGCTGTCAGACTTAATGTATCACTTTTGCTGGGTGGTTGGTTGAGTTAAAAAGATGAGTCCTCATACCTCAGACTCGTAATGACAAACTCATTCTGCAGATTGCTGACAAAGGTCCATAGAAATGGTTATTCCCACCATTGGGCATGTCCTAGGCTTCCCATTTTGAGTGTTTTCAATGAAGCAAAATCAGCCCTATGTATTTAAAAGACCCTAGATTTTGTGTGCACAAGGTCCAAGGGCAAAACTTATTGACATCCAGTTCTGGAGAGCTTTACTACTCTTTGTCATTTTACATCTTTCCCCACATGATAGTAAGACAAAGTTGGACAGCTTGCTGACAAAGGTTTGAAAAAGGAAAAGGTATCACTTACAAAATGGTCAAGAGACCCATATGAGCCAATCAGAAACAGACACATAGTCATGTCCATCGGGCATTCCAAATCTCATTTTTTGCTTCTGCCCCAAAACCCACTACTAAAGTAGTGGGAATCAATATATTTGGAAGGAAGCCAAAGCTTCCAACACTAAAGGGAACTGAGAACTATAAGGAACTTAGTATATTTGAGGAAGGAAACTAAGATATAATACAAGTACACAAAGTGTAGACTATATACTACTGGAATAACAGGTACAGATGTAGATAAGGAATGCTGATGTAAGAGGACACTCTTACAATATTGACTTGAACAAGGATGGATTAAGTCCTGGCTTCAAATATTTGATTAATGCCACGTCTCCCAAATTAGATCAGGATGCCTCTGATTTACACTCCAAAATAAATTCATCCATGGTCTTGGATCCTTGGCACATCACCTTCAACTTTCCCTGGCCATTGCATCAGGTTTAGGATCACCAAACTGTGTGTCCATAAGGCATGACATGGGTATGGGTAATACTGTGTGTATCCAGAAATGGGTACACTTGAGTATGGGTTCCAGATTGCCATACCCAAGCAATACCATACCCTTTTCCACACTGTTATGGATATGTGCAGGTACCAGCATTTCAGTCAGGTGAGTGATTATCTGACTTTTGTAAGTCTGCCTCCTACATCCACTACATCCACCAACATCCACAACTTGTCAGGTTGGGCCATGGCTATGCCTGGCATGAACAAGTCCTCACTTCATTGACTTTTTTTTTAGTGTCTGCATTTATTTTCTTTTGATAATATGTACAGTTGTGGACCTTGTGGTATAAAACCTACCAACTAGCTTGGAATAATGTATAGGACTAAAACACAATAACCTGAAAATCACAAAGCATGGCACCATCTAGTAGAAACAGGCAACAAGGCAGAGGTGATATCACCAAAAAAAGGTTTTAGCACAATATATCAAGCAAGTAACAAGTATTGAAGTAACAGTAATTACCAATAAAGCAGGACAGCAATTTTGAAATTTTTACAGGATGAAAGCTTCATGACTGATACTGTATACCATTAGGCATAAATAGCAATGTTTGCCTGTTTTCCTTTGCAATGTAGAAGATCTGTAGTGGGTAGTAATCATCCATCATATTCCATGTTGGCACCAATAGAAATGCCATCATGAAACTATATCTGTTCATTGATCATGACACGTGAAGTGTAATGCAGTTCTCCATAGTATATAACACCCTGTAGCTTCATAGTACAAGTTTGATTATCTCTAGAAGTAATTGTTACCTCTGGATCTATACATATTTCCTTGCCTTCAAACTCAAATACAATTAGATCTGGAATTCTTGAAAATGAGTAAGTGCACTGAAGGCACTGATTGCATTCTTGACATAAAAGGCATGAATCTTCTTTGTAATTCTGAATCCAGTCTGTTCTTGATACATAAGGATTTGTGCCAGCAGATAAAACATATGAATGAATAGAGTGGCATTGGCTATGGATGATAAAATGTCCCTCCCTGCAGGTAAGCTGGGAAGACACCATCTCTGTAGGTGCTTTAAACATACTCTAAGAGCCTGACCACAGATGTATATCTGCCCCAGCATAGGCCAGCCAATTGTAAATCATCTAAATTCATTCTAAATGTGTCTCTAACAGATTCTAATGAAGTTTGATTATCATTAAATCCATTACAGATCTCTTCTAGCAAGTTGCAGTTCATGCTATAAAAGGATTGTTTCCAGTGTGTTGGATTATTCCTCCAATGTGAGTATAATATAGTAAATACAGAATCATATGCACAGCTGTTATTACTCCATATTAAACCAGTGGGAGGTGAAATCTGAAATGTTGCACTACCATATGCCATGTGAGCTGTATTGTGACTGGTTTTTGCCTTTTTCTTTATGTGTTCAGTTGTGGAATTATCAGTTATCATACTGATTTTTCTTTTTGAGGACTTAATTGAAGCAGAAGTGGGATTAACTTTTGCAGGAGCAACTGCAGCTTGCTTCTTCTGTTTTTCTACAATTTTCCATCTGACATCTTGTATTTCAGGTTCTAATAAAGGATCTCTGGAATTCCACCTAATGGATTTGTGTACAGCTGATGGTACATAATGCATTCCTTTCCATTGTCTAAAAGCCATGATTAGCATATTTCTCTGTTCACCAACTACACTTCTGTGCAATTTCCCATTATATCTCAAGTCAGTAATTTCATCAAGCAACTCTAGCTCTCTGAATTCTTGTCTTACCTGTAATTTTCTGAGGATGAAATGACTATGTTATTAGTGCACCAGCTGCAGTTGCACTGTGTGACAATGCTGTATAGTAAGACTGATGAGAACAATTATCATTAAGGTTTACCACATTATAAGGCCTTGTTTTACCTTGAGAAGCATAGTCTGTCATAGAAAAGTTGGGAAGGACCTATCTGAGTTCTTGACACATGTACTTTTGAATCATCAGGTAAAGAACAGTAAATTGTATTTGTAGTTTTGTATAAAGGTACAACATTTTCAGGAAGACCATCAAATTTAACATTAGATGGAGGATTGGTCAATTTGACAAAAAGTGTTTCCAATGTTGGCTGACCATGTGCACCAGGTGATACTTTCCAGTCATACACTGTAGCTTCTTGACCTTTTGTAATACAAAGTTCTGTAGCACCATTATATCTTATCATCACAGGTAAGCCTTTACACAAGGATAATATGCCAGCTGTATGTCTGTCATTTGTACTATATGGCTGATCCCAAAGCACCTGTTGCAACTTGTCTGATATCTTGTTAAGCTTAACTACAGAACCTTTGAACATGTCTTCATAGATTAGTCTTTAGGAAAACTCACCTATGTCGATTGTATATGGGTACTATTTTTGGCTGCCAAGATCAATGACGACATGAATGGCAAATAAACTTGTTAGTTACCAGAGATGACGTCAACCCATTTCTGGGCCGCTTGGTAAATCGGCCTTAATTGGTGTTCTCATTAATCAACCCTATTATGCTCCTGTAGTATTGTCTTGACTACAGATGTTGATTTTCACCTATTCCTTAACACAAAATTTAAGCTATTTTAAAGTGCCGTGAACAATTGGACTCTACAGGGACAGCCCAGTTGACCAGGATTATGCACCATGAGATGATAAACTACCTTGGATAACAGCAGTGATGGATGGCAAGAAGAAGGCCAAAAACAAACAGCAACCAATACAGCCCATGCAGAACAGCAATTGCCAGCCAGAATGGAAGTTCTGGGGCACTTTGTAGCCAGTGTTATGATCGCAAACCTGCACAATTTACAAGTCAAAGTGCCCATTAGTATCTGAGTCAGTCTAATAAATTTGATATACCTATCCATCCAGGACCACAGCAAATTCAATGAGATAAAAATATGACGTAGAACGACTGGGATGGAGTACAAGAGGATGTCATATACAAACTATGTAGTTACTAGAAGAAAACAAGTGCCGACAGGGAGGGTCATCGTTATTCATGGTTGTCTGTTGTCTTTGTCATCCCTGTCATCCCTGTTGGTCCTGTCATCCCTGTTGGTCCTGTCATCACTGTTGGTCCTGTCATCCCTGTCATCCCCATCCTTGTGCCAGCCATCCCAGCCATCCTCTTCCTCGTCCCCTGGTCCCCACCATCATTATCCTTCCTCTCATTGTCGATGTCATCCTCATTGTCATTGCTTCCCTGCCTGTCATTGTTATGCCCTCTGTCAGTCTTCAATGCGCCACTCACTCTGCTCCACCACATGAGCAGCTGCTGGCAGCGGTGGGGGTCTGGCAGGTGGGTGCTGGTGGCTGTCATTGTCATCTTCACCTTGCCATCTGTCCTCGTCACTGTTCCCATTGTGCAGTGTGCCTGTTGTCGATTGTCTCGCCATCCTGATCCATTATCCACCCTGCGAGCAGGTGCTCACAGCAGTGGTGTGGATCTGGGTCTGGGTCTAGCTGTCTTGGCTCCAGTTCATGGTAAGAGAATCTAAAATCAAATTAAAACATTAGTTAGTTAAAAAAGAAAAGAAGGAACTCGATACTTGCAAGGGAAAACCAAAGTTTAGATTCAATAACTATTGAACAAGGAAGAGACCCATACCTTGCAAGGGAAAACCAAAGAGAAAACTCTAAGGAGTCCAGTGCAAGGCCAAAGTATATATATGGAAGGCATGCGACATTCTAAAATACTTGGAGCCCCTTCCATCCTAGCACTAATTCAGATCCAGGGTCATGTTCCCATTTGGGGAGATGGCCATCAATCAGTGATAGTGTCCGCATCAGGCCATGCTTGGTAAGTGGTGTCCACATCAGGCCATGATTGGTAATGGGCATGTGAAGACATCCTTGATTGTTTCCACAGGCGAAATGATTGCGCAGGGGTATTGACTGCGAGAATGGTGAGAGTACAATAGGGGCTGATGGATCGACATATCAGAATGTTTGTAGATGGTTGGTGCAAAAGGCACCTCATTGTGCGAAAGGCACTTTGTTGTGCAAATGTTTGCAGGTGTGTGGAAATGTTTGCAAATGTGCACCAACCATTGTAGGGGCTCGTAAGGTGTTCCCCTTACATCACCCCCCCCTTAAGGTGCAGCATCCCAATGTGCAAAGTTCCATTGGTGCAAATATCATGGTTGGAATCCCATCTGTCCAAAGGTAAGTGCGTTAACACATTTTGGGGCACTTGGATGAGCCCTGTAGAAGTTTGCAACTAGTTTTGTGGCATCAAGATCCTCCTCTGGAATCCATGAATTCTCTTTGTGCCCATAACCTCTCCATCTGACCAGATACTGCAACTTCCTACCCTTCATCCTGCTGTCCAGCACCTCATCCACCTCATACCTCTCCTCTCCTCCTATGATCTCAGGGGGCGGCGATGGTTTTGCATGGCGACCTTCGATCGGGTCCATTGGCACAGGCATGAGCTTGACGATGTGGAACACTGGATGTATTTGAGCCATCGATGGTGGCAGTTGGAGGCGATATGCATGCAAGCCGACAGGATGAATGACTGGGTACAGCCCCAGGAAGTGGTGCGCAAATTTCTTCATGGGTCTAGTTGTGCTGATATCTGAAGCATCCAGGAAGACCTTTTTGCCAATCGCAAAAATCAGTGCGGGGATTCACCATTGGTTATAGTACCTCACCATATTATCCTTCGATTTGGCAAGGGTGGCACGAGCCTCATCCAATGTCGACTTCATCTGATCTGCAAACTCATTGACTGCCTCAAGCCTCGAGGGTCATTGGTTGGGCTCAAAACCCATCTGTGGATGTCTGCCAGTGTCAATGAAGAAGGGGGAGTGCTGGGTGGATGAGTGGACATGGTTATTGTATGTGAATTCACCCAGAGGAAGCAGAGTGTCCCAATCATTTTGGTGCTCATTCACAAAAATGTGGATGTACTGCTCGAGCTCCTGATTGACTCGCTCAGTCTGCCCATCGGACTGTGGGTGATACGCTGTGGATGCCAAAATGGTGATCCCCAACAAGCGATACAATTCGTGCATGAATTGCACTATGAACTGCAGTCCCCGATCCGAGAGCATCAATTTCAGGAGGCCATGAAGCTTCCACACATTCTGCAAGTACAATTGCGCCGTAACAGTGGTGTGAGTGGGTATGAAATGGCTGTGCTTGCTCACCAAGTCTACCACCACCATTGTCGCATTGAAGCCATGGGAGTCTGGAAGTTCGGTGATGAAATCAACACTTACCACATCCCAGCAATTTTTGGGGATTGGGAGGGGGTGTAGTTCACCAAAAGGTTGGTGCTTCTGCACCTTCATGCAAAGACACAGATCGCAGGCCTTACAGTACTGACCGACAAAGCGCGACATGTTTGGCCACCAGTAATTGCACGAGATGAGTTCAAGTGTTTTCCAGCACCCCGCATGTCCACCAATCTTGGAGTCATGATGCTGTTCAGCGATTCTGTGTCATAAGTCTGGTATGAGCGGAACATAAATGCAATCACAAAACCTCCATAATCCATCCTCCTCTGTCCACTCCAAGCTTCACAATGTCTTGCCCTTGGCCCTATCCAACTCCTTCATCGCTAGTACCACCGCATCTTTGCTCTTTCCATCCCAAACCCCCTTTTGCACTTCGCGCAAGATATTTCGCTCCACTCCTTCAATTGTCACCCCTTCGAGTGCACAAATTGTGAAGAATTCAGGGTGGAGCAGGGTAGTGTCGCAATTATCATCAGCGCTGTTCACAGATCGGCTCATTATGAAAGCGCATTGCATTTACCCATACTCTTTCCAGGACGGTGGTGCATGACAAAGTCAAACTGCGAAAGATAGAGCAACCAGCAAGCTTGTCTGCGATTTAGCTTTTTCGCAGTCATGAAGTACTCCAGATTTTTGTGGTCAGTCCAGATCTCTAGCTTGTGCTGTGCACCTTCAAGGAAATGCCTCCATTCCTCTAATGATCTCATCACTGCTAGCATCTCCTTGTCGTGGATCTCATAATTTCATTCGACTGCATTGAGCAATTTTGAGTAGAATGCAATAGGGTGCCATTTGAGATTGTTGGCCGATTGCTGTGACAGCACTGAGCCGGTCACATAGTCTGAGCTGTCTGCCTCAATGCAAAAGGCTTTGGCATCGTCAGCAAAATGGAGAATAGGGGAGGATGTGACCCGATTCTTGATTTCATCAAAGGCGCCTTGTTCCAAAGGTCCCCATTCCCATTTGTGCTCCTTCTTTGTGAGCTCAAAGAGGGGTTTTGCATGATGTGAAAAGTCTTCAATGAAGTGCCGATAGAAATTTGCAAACCCTAGGAATGACTGTACCTCCTTGCACATTGTGGGGGGGGGCCATTCAGTGACTCCTGCTACCTTGACAGGATCCATATGAATTTTGCCCTCGGATATGATGAGTCTGAGGTACTCGATCATTGTTTGCTCAAACTCGCACTTGTCATGTCGCAGAAACAACTTGTGCACATGAAGGTGCTCCAGGACAAGGCGCGTAATGTGCCGATGTTTGTCGATTGATTTCATAAAGATGAGGATGTCATCCAGGTAGACACAGACCACTCCTTCCATAATGAGATCCTGAAAAATGTCGTTCATCATCGTTTGGAATGTGGAAGGGGAGTTTGTGAGTCTGAAAAACATCACCAAGGGTTCAAAAAGCCTGTGATTCATGTGAAAAGTGGCTTTCCATTCGTTGCCCTTTTTCATGTGCACATTGTTGTACCCCCATCGCACGTCGAGTTTTGTAAAGTATTTCATGCCTTGTAGTTGATTTACCAGTTCTGAAATCAGTGGTAGTGGATATCAGTTTTTGATTATGAGGGCATTGAGAGCACAATAATCTTGTACAAGCCAGAGGGATCCATCCTTCTTTTTGATAAAGAAGATGGGGGATGCCATCGGCAACTTCGAGGGGTGAATGCAGCCAGTGGCTAGGTTCTCCTGGATGAATTTGTCCATCTCGGCCTGTTCATTGGGCGCAAGGGGGTAGACCTTGCAGCTAGCAGCTTTTGCACCAGGGATGAGTTTGATCACATGATCCCATACCTTTCAGTCAGGCAAGCGGTTGAACAAAGACTTTGCAAATAGATCCTCGAACTCATAGAAGTGCGCAGGGATGGATTTGTGAAAGGACTTTGGTTGCACATTCTTATGGAAGGCCTCTGCTAGCCATTGTGAAATGTTGGATGTGGCACAAATGAATTCCGCTTTGCAGGGAATGGTAGCGATGAAGATGCAATCTCCCTCTTTGACCAAGTTTTCGCTTGAAAGGGGCAGTTCATCATGGTCTTCATCATTGTTATCATTGTTCACCAGTTGCGGAAGGTCTGGGATGTCCTCCATCTCAACGTCAGGGGTAGGCATGGGACCTGCACAACAGGTACGAATGCTAGTGATTTCCCGAAAAGTGCTTTTGCACTCTTCGTTCATCTCATTCTGACAGGTGTGGCAGTGATATGGGCATCGACTCATTTTGACCTCATTAGTCTGCCAGTCCACCTCAGGATTATGCTTGCAGAGCCAGGTGAGGCCGAGAATAACATCTTGCTTGCCGATGCCAGTCACCATGAACATTGCACGTTCAGAGTGGTCACGAAATAATAGTAGGACCTCTACAACTTCCGAGATATCACCTGCTTTGTTCGCTGAGCCATCGACATTGAACACAGGGATGGGTCAGCTGAGCACTTTTGTTGCGAGGTGATTTCACACAATGAAATCGGAACTGATGAAAAGGCCGGTGGCGCCACAATCAAGTAGTGCCTTGGTCATGTGCACAGCGCCAGTATCGGTGGTTTGCAGCAATACTTCAAGCTCAAACGAGTGGGGGCTCGGGGTCGCTGCTATGACATAGTGGTTGGGGAGCTGTTTCTCCCATTTAAGGCGCTTACAAAAATGCAAACGAGGATGGGGAGGGGTTAGTATGGCTTGCACATCGTTTGCAGAGAGATCGGCCAATGAAATAGAATTTGATTTGTACACTTCATCTACTGACAACACTGCAAAACAATTTTTGCAGACAACGGTGGCGTACTGCTCACTCATTGTCGCTGTGAAAATCCTCCTTTACTTCTACAATGGGCTCCTCGTTCCTCTTGTTTTTGTTGTTCTCATCCAGCGCTGTGAATTCCTCCTGTGCAAAATCCTGTCGCTCTTCACCATCCATGTACTGAATGTCAAACCATCTTGGGCATTCAGGTCATGCATGACCAGGTTCTCCGCAACAAAAGCAGACGAGCACAGATCTGTCCTTTGGTTTAGTGGGTGCGGAGACACTTTGTGCCGAAGGTGTGTATCGCGATGGGGCAGTTGTGTGTGAAATCGGGGGAAGGGGCCGCACCATGGTGGGAATGAGCTTGCGGAACATGTTCCCCAGCTGCAAGCTGGTTTTGGATCATGAGGCCATTCACGAAGACATGCAAAAAGCCTCATTCGCAATGCAATTTTCATCGCAGATGATAGCGGCATTGTACCACTGCTTGGGGGTGTTATCTGAAGGTCGTCCAGTGGTGAGACAGGCGACATGGTCTGGGATCTTCCCGTTTAGACCTTGTCGGAATTTGAGGATGATATGCGAGCCCTCGAAGTACTGCGCTCACTCTACCAGTTCATGAAAGTCATTGACGTACTCGTCAATAGTTTGTGTACCTTGGAAGTACTTCACAGTCTCGAGCTCGGTCCGCAAAGATTGGATCTCATTCTTCGGACAGAACTTGTTTGCGAATTCATCCGCAAAATTGGAGTAGGAGGTGTAGGGGAGTCTTCCACTTAGTTGGTAGTTGTGCATGAGACAATCCACAAACCGTGTGGCTCATCCGCCCTTCATGAATGAGAGGGCCCACATAACCTGTGCATGCTCATCCACAAATTGATGAGGAGCGAGGGCAAAATAGAGTGCACACAAATTCAGGAATGCTCGTCCTTGTGAACAATCACCTGAAAAGTCTGCGGGGTTTGCAGGCTTGGGGCGGTAATCTCACGATGATGTTTTGCGATGGATTTCGTGAACTACTGGGCCAGGAGACCTTAGGTCTGTGGGGTTGGAGATGTTTGGAAGCACCTGTGGCTCTTTGTGGTCCACCTCTCGTTGCGCGAATACTGCCATAGTCTGTACAAGGCCTGCAATGCTTGCTTCAATGCGCTGGAGGCAGTCCTCATTGTCCGTCTCCATGGGAAGGTTGGTAGTTGTGTAAAGGGGTGGAAGAGTCGAGTGGAGGGATGATAGCAAAGCTCTCCGAAGTTGCAAAGCAGGCACAAAAATGTGCGAAATTTTCATAAACTGAGTCGCTGGCTGTGGTAACCTACTACCTAGAGAGAGTTTTCTTCTGTAAGGGCAACCTTATGATCAGAGTCCTAAGAACTCGATACTTGCAAGGGAAAACCAAAGTTTAGATTCAATAACTATTGAACAAGGAAAAGACCCATACCTTGCAAGGGAAAACCAAAGAGAAAACTCTAAGGAGTCTGGTGCAAGGCTGAAGTATATATATGGAAGGCATGCGATGTTCTAAAATACTTGGAGCCCCTTCCATCCTAGCACTAATTCAGATCCAGGGTCATGTTCCCATTTGGGGAGACAGCCATCAATCAGTGATAGTGTCCACAAGGTATAGTACATCTTATTTATAGTAGCTTATAGGTACCCACTTCTAAGTTCTATGCAACAATTCTGTAGAAAACTGTGAGGACCTGCACAAACCCCTGTAACACCACACAAACCCACAATAAAACTGCACCCCTAACCATAGTGGGTGCAGTGTTGATGGGTATGGGTGTGGGTAGCAAAAAATATACCCAGGGGTCACCCATGTCATGCCTTATGTATGTGTCCAATTTGGTAAGGACATCACAAAAGTTCCTAAATGACTTGTGGCCCATGACAATTTTGTTTATGGCTTCATTCCTCCAGAATTGTGCTTTTCCTCCATGAATGTATGAGAGTGTAAATATCCAGACATCACCCTGAGATGTACAGTACCAAGGAACTGATAAAAACCTGGTCTCATCCTGAGTACCATCAAATGGCTGGGAGGGTGCATACTTAGGCAAGTGCAACTTTTCATTTCTGATAACTCCATTTCCAACATCTAGTGGTGTGCTTGGCCCAGCCTGCTGTGAGCCAGGCCATGACAATGGCTTCATAGTGGCTTTGGCCTGGCTCACATGTTTGAAAAGCAAAGCCAGGCCATCAGGCCACAGCTTTTCAGTGAGTTATTTACTACATATACTATCATTGGTCAGGAGTTTAAAAATATTTTGCAAACCATGAATAACTCTACGACAACTCAACATCTCATAAAGTGGCTTGGCATATACCTTGAATAACATGTGTTCTACCTGGCTATGATGTTACTTTCACAATAGTTAAAGGGATGCTGCTATCGGAGTGATGCCGAGCACAAAAACCTGTATTTGAAAATCTGTGTCACAAAATGCCACAGTGCCATTTGAAATTCTCAGAGCAAATGGTCACATCATTCAAATCAGTGGAGTATGAACATTCCCCTCATTTGAGTCATCTCTGTCATGCTGAACAGTTGTTTGCCTGTATCTCCCCAATCTGCTGTCGGGGCACCTTGAGATGCTTGACTTATAAGGACCCATGTATAATAAACCCCTCCAAACTTTCCCAGAACTTTCTGAAAGGTTACAGAGCCAATAGTAGCTTTGTATTCCCAGGTATTGCATTTTGTGATCAAAGATCTGTTGGATTATATAATCTGTCACTGCTTAATCAGTGCTTAACAGACCATAGTTTGCACACACACACAAGTGATGTGATAGTTGTAGCAATCCGTGTCTGGTTATATGGTATCCTTGTTCTGTTGAACCCTATGAGACCTGATAGCTCAGTTGGTCAGAGCATCTGGTATATGTCCAGGAGGGCCTGGGTTCAATCCCCAGTCTGGTCATCTTTTCTGTTTAACAAGATCATTGTACAGCAAGTCATCCACTCCCTCTTTTTTCAATCGGAATTCTGGAAAATGTTTGCATAGAATACACATAATAGTGTCTCAATTAGTTTGAATATAAGGTTGTCTAGATGCATCCATGAGATCGTTTTTCAAACTCTCTACCATTTTCAATCCCACTACACATGATAGTATGATTGGATTTTGATATGCAAGGAAACTTCATCATCAAACCTTAAACTTGAAGCTATACAGTATGTGTACCATGACACTGATGTAATCAACATAATTGTCCACATCAATAGCTAACAACCATACCAGAGTCTAGAGAATGACCATAGCAGCAACAAGGAACATGAGGCAGGCTCAAATAACCATTATCATCATTTGAGCCCTAGGTAAGTTGTTTTATATCTGTCTTTCTTATTTCCTTCAAGTAACCACTGTTTTCATTCATTTTAGGACAACCCTAGGGTGATGACCAACAAGGATACTGTGCAAACCTGATGATCAACAATGGGTGCACTGCTGCATGCACTGAGTTGGTTAGGCTGCCGTGCCACCATGATGTGCATTAGGAAAGTGACTTGTGTGACTAGCGCATCCACTTTCCAATGTGGAAGTTGCTGCAACAACTAAATGGCACCTTGATACAGGAGAGAAATTGCCTGCATCTTTCTGGGGAAGTTATTATTCCTGGTTCTTGAGAACCAATCCATTGAACTATTTCATGCCGATTTCAGCTTCACGAAGGAAACATAAATCTCTGTTAGAGGTTCACCCTCAGGGCAGATCATTGGTTTGGTTTCTGTATCACCCACAGCCCGCCACTGTACAAAAAGAGCGAATTGAACATACCGCATTTGAATCCTCGACCCTTTTTGCGCTTCAAGTTATCGTATCGAAGGGAATGCAACTCTTCCACTCAGTAACACTCCGGAACCTGGGACTGGACCTCCAAAGCTCCCGCCTGTGCAAGAATCGCAGTAACTTTATCGATCCAGACAGATAAATGAGCATGCATCCAATGAACGCTCCAATGATTTGGGCGATAATACATCTAGGGATACGCTGAATCTCACATGAGTGCGTGTAGCGGACTTGGATAAAAGCACGTACTTGACTGCCCTAATTTGAAATACTTTTGAGGATGAAGAAGGAGATCGTGACGCCTGCCTGGATTGATGACGTTCGCAGTAGTTCCCCGACATGGTACTTGAAAACAACACGCCATAGCAGAAGAAGGAGTGAAGGTTAACTCAGGGACTAGTGACTGTTGGCTATGGATTCATGAGTTCCAAAGATGAAGACTGTACAAGCGGATCTTTGAGAGATGCCAAGGGGCTTGAGCTTCATCAAGCTTCTATCAGGGGAGGACTCTTTTACATAAGTATGGGAAAAGGAAATTTCAGTGACTTGCTAACTAGGTTAATCAAGACAGTGATAAATGTGTTCGTAGTGTCGGGCTAGAAATATCTCTTATCTATTGAGAGAGTCGTTGCAAGATTTGGGAAAGGCGAACCTTCGATTCCAACGCAATAATCGAATGATCCGACTTGGGGGGTTCTTACAGAAGCCGCGAAAGGTTAACAACTGACACGCACATCTACGCGGTATAAAGCAATGTTACACTATAAATGACAATAATCGATACAACACTGTGCAAGGGCAGAATCTGTATGTAGGTATCAGTGCGTTAAGTAGATCAAAGCTGCGTAAGAGGTCGTTACGATAAATCAAGCAGATAACACTACATCCACGTATCCCACATCGTCAGATCGCCCACTCATCCAAAGTCGGGCCAAACCCCGCCCCCATCCTCCCGCCCCAACTCCGACTTAGTCTATCCTCCATCCGCTCCTCATGTCTCAACGCGCTCACTCCATGTGCATGCGGGCCCGGATCCATCAACCATCCAGCCCACCACCCGCTCTCACCAGCCCCCTTCTTGCCCTCCCCTCTCTTCCGCCTCTTCTTATCCCGATCCCTAAACTTCGACGACGACCCCTCCGGCCGCGACTCCGCATACGACTCAGGGAGCTTCGCAAAACTGATGCGCTTGGGTGTCGACCCGCCTGAGCTCGATGCACTCGCAGAGGTCGAGAGCGACACGCTCAGAGGCGTACGCGCCCCACTGCCATTTGGGGTAGATTGCTTCATTGCGGAATGAGGGGGCGGAGACGGGGGGCGTGTGGACGAGGAGTGCTTGGCTTTTGTAAAGAGCCGCGAGACGGACGCCGTGGCGGTGGATGTGCTGGCTTCAGCGACGGGGGCTGGGGTCCGTGGGAGGAAGGCAGGAGCGCGGAGGCGCGGAGGCTCGGGAGGTGGGGGTTGCTCGTCAAGGATTTTGCGGAGGCTCTGGATTGTGCGTTTTGTGAGGTCACCTTCTGAGGAGGATGATTCTTCAGTTGGGGGGGTCATCGAGCGGGGTAGGGTAGTAATGATCTGTTTGGGGGTTTGCGAGCGGGAAGAGCGAGACATTGTTGGGGAGTCGCTTTTTAGTCGCTGGCAGTCGAGTGATTTGTTTACTAACCGGCTGGGTGAGTGTTGACTCGTATTAGCAATGCGTTCGACGCTGGAACTGCCATTCCTAGAGTTCCTGCGAGACGAGAGGAGTGATGGGATGGTTGACGTGAAAGACGAGCCGGCGGATGATCCTGGGGAAGGAGTTCGGTAGACAAATGAGGATAGCATGTTGTAGGCGGCCGTAGTCGGCTCCACTGGCCGATCCGTTAATTTAGGTAATAAAGGTGAGCCGTGAAGTGAGTGCAATGAGGGTGAAGCACGCAAACCCAGTGTGGATGGCAGTACTATAGCCTCCGGGTCAGCACTGGAAGCGACGAATTGCGTAAGTGCCCGAGGTGGGGGTGAAACGAGGTCCGAGCGGTCTTGTAATGAGAGATGGAGATGCGGTACCTGGCGCTCGGAGGCTTCACGTAGATCTAGCAAAGAAGGTCTCCGCCTCTGTCGACGGCTTTGGGAGAGTGGACTCGACGTCGGAAGGCTGCTGCTCATACTGCTCTCTCCAAAATGAGGTGCACGGTCAATGATCCTTCGACTACCACCATGCGCACGTTCCTGCTCATCCCCAAAAAGCCCCTCCACCCCTTTACTGATCTCCTCTAAATTATCCACCCACGTATCATGGACATTCCCGTTCTCACATATTCGCGATGATAGTCCACGTGCACTCGTCTCCAGCGTGGAATCCAGAGGCGAATCTGAATTTAAGACGACAGAAAGACTAGACTGCGTAGAGATGGAGGACTGCAATAGTGTGTTCGACATCTCCAATGCATGCACACTACGAGCAAGAAGTGAGTCCAGGTAAGGGCTGTTGCTGCTCGTGCTCGGAGTCGATCTCTTGCGCCTGTGCGTCTGTGTGTGCGAGGGAAAGCGTCTATGTCGTCCTGGGGAGAGAACGGGAACCTGGGGAGACGGGGGTGTATATGGCACGTAAACAGAAGAACTATTGCCGTCAGAGTCGGTGTCTTCGTCTGCCTCTTCTGCACTATCTGGATAGTCAGGTGGTTTGTCCGACGGCAGATCTTGTGCTCCTTCTGATGGTTGAATATCTCTGTGGCACCCTACCGTAATATATTCAGGCAGGGTCGTTGTCGTGTCTGAAGAGAGACGGAGAGCAGAGAATTGCTTTCTGTGCCCGCGTCGATGATGGGTAGAAGACAGCATTTTGAGGTGGCGCCCAATTTGGGCACCGGAATGTTGAGTCAGAGTTCCTCAAAATAGTTGTCCGTTGAGAGGAGGTCAAGTGCGAAGTCAAACATATTTGATCCACATGTACTATCGTATCGGCCTGATCCGATTTATAGCGGAGGCTTTGGTGAGGTATTAAAACAAAGGTATAATGAGACACGGTCCAAAGTCTATCTACACCAGATCTACACAATAACTGAAAGCATAAGAAAGCAACTAGTACGACTCGGAAAGAAATTAAAACCAGGACGATGCGGTGCTTCGATAATTCTTGACATCAATGTCGATAGTAGGTATCAAGCCTTGATCTGTCGGACCGGAACAATGGCGTCGAAAGATCCAGCGACTTCCTCTAGGGAAGCCTTGGCCTTTCTGCTACCTAAGAGTAGGAAAGGCGTGTAGTAGGCTAGTGTCGTCCACAGGAAGACACGACCATATTGAGCGCTAATCTTCTCATAGTCGGCTACAACATATGTATAATCAATCAGGTGAGTGTGACACCATAAGGAGTAAAGACACACTTTGAAGCGCGGTGCGAAGGTCGAGCCAAATCTTAGTCACGTCCGTAATAATACCATTGACTTGCCATCTGACAGCCTAGATAACGATCAGTTAGATATTGGGGCAAACGTGGGCCAACTCAGCGGCTTGCCTCCATCATTTGGTTGGGCCTGTTCACCGTCCACACCATCAAGTTCTTCCCCGCCGCCTTGCACTCCATGCGGAATCTGCCACAACACGTCTCGAGCAGGAGAAGCGTACGAGAATCGCCACCAACCTTTGTCCTTGGCTAGAGGTCAGAGCAGCAAACGCCATGGAGAAGGTGTCGCAGTCTTCCCAGAAATACTTGCGGGCAATGTACGGGCTGTCCCCGATATAAGACCGGCGGCAATACGGCAGACGCGCCTTGGCAAAAGACAGGAAGCGAGGATGCCACAGCCCCAAGAGGATCCGCGGTGCCAGCAGCGTCTCCCATCCAGGTTGCGCAGAAATGACGGTGTGCATCAGGGAGAATAGGCGGTCGGGGTTGTTCTGAACTTTCACGTCGACGTCGAACTTGACGTGCTGGTTCTCAGGCTATCGAGTTGGAGAAAGGCGGAATGGTGTCAGCTCCAGGGAGCGGTTCTTTGTACGACGTACCTTCATTAGCAGAGCAAGAGTTTCTGCAAAGGTAGGGATTGCCTGCTTAGGCTCCTTCTTGGTCCGAACGTGCTGCATGCCCTTCTCGCCATACCAAACTCTTTCTTTAATTTGACCTGCGAAAGACCTGTCAATGGCTGGTCGAAGAAAGAACGACGTTATTAGCAATGACCTGTCGAATCTGTTGTCCGTTCCAATGCTAAGGATTGTCCGCAATCAGCACTTCGGGATCTAAATGCTGACGTGATGATATGAAGCTCACCCGGATCATGGAACATGACCACGACATTGTCCGCTGATACGTGGACGTCTGGGACTTATGGTTACGGGGGCGTACAGCGTACACGCCAATTTGATAAAATACCGCTCTCGATGCCCTCGGCACCATCGCGAATGGCAGCTTCAAAACTTGCAAGCGTGTTTTCTGGAAACGCTGCCGAAGCCTTGGCGGGGTTAGGGGAGTGTTGGTAAAGGGGGTAGATCAAAAAAACTTACACCTCGATGACCCCAACAATCTAGAGAACAGAGAACAGTCAGCAGATATCCCTCATGGACAACGAAATGAACCCGCCTGGCAGAACCCTGGTTTGAGATGCAGACATATGACCTGACGAAATGAATTGGGTATTGGGGGGGAGTGAACAAGATTGGGTTGGATGGAGCATCAGAGACTGCGTTTTTTAACAGGCCGAGAATCACGATGTGGATTAGGTGGAACCAGAATACGGAACGTTCGAACTTTTTCGGTCGGACTCCATTTTTACCTTTCCTTGGGAGGAAATGTCAAATTTAGACGGCGGCTCTTGGCGAAACCAGGCGAGGGGTTTTGTACATCCCTGTAACCCACATATGTAACAATTCGGTTTCAAGAGACAAATTCTGGGGGGTTTCATTTTCCGGATCTCTCAAGCGAGTCGACCCTTGTCCGCATATTTCCAGGTCAGGTCCTCAGTCTTTTAAAACCCGAGTCTATGCGACTACCAGTATAGCATACCAATGTAGGGCAAGCCAACTTCGCCTTGGGGTTACAACGCAAACGTGCGATGGCCCGGGAATCTTTCGAATGTGCGTTGAATGTGCCAACAATGTGGATGACAAACGCCTCGTTCGAATTTCAATTGGCTCAAGTGCTTTACCCAGTGTCGACTCTGATCTCCTATAAATTTGCACAAATGAGAACTCGCACATGCGATGAAAATCGTCCACGGTTGGCAACCGCCGACAGTGACAGCACACACACAAGAACGGAAAAAGGACGGAAAAGCTTTCGGAAGTTCGCGAGGCTCGAGCAACGTATAGAATTATTTTCTGATTCTATTTGACATACACTAAGAACCGTTCATGTCGGTCGCCCGACCAAAATCATACCCTCATCTTCTTCCGTTTCCGTACCTTTCTCGCTTATTACGGCAGATGAATTAAACGAGGACGCGATGGATGTACTCGATCCAGAAGTTGGTTCCAGGTTCCGATCCGAAGACATCGAACGTTCCTGGTTCACGTAGGGAGACACTTTAACTTCCTCCTCAACTATTGGAGCAAGCCCTGGTGGAGATATCTCCACTTCAGATTTCCTTTCTGGTTGTCCTGGAGGAACTATTGATATCTCATGTAATGCTTCGAGCATCTGATTGCGAACGCGTGTTGCGAGCCCGGGGATATCCGATGCTGTGAGGCCAATTGTAGGAATTGGAGGTAAAACTGTCCAATAGACAAAAGTCAGCTCTGTACGATCTCTGCTTTCACGTGAGAAGTTAAAAATTAGCACCTCGAGCCTTAATAGTTCCCTCGTCAAACACTCCCTTGTGATACAACCACCAGTAGTTTTCAGTGACGACAGGTATGATAGGAATACCAGCTTGGATTGCCAAGTGAAAACCACCCTTCTTCAGTGATAGCATGTCAGGAATTTCTGAGCTGGTCCGTGTTCCTTCCGGGAACATTATTAGCGAAATCTTGAGTCTCTTCATCAACTCTCCGGCACTCTCCAACAACCGCACCGCGTGGGTGTTGTTTCCACGGTCCAGGAAGATTGCTCCAGACATGGTCATAAAAGGGCCGAGGGGGGTATATTGCAACGACTTCTTTGCTATGATTGATGATTGCTTCGGCGTGATCCTTATATTATAAAGAAGGAAACACAGCATTCAACATGGAGGATTTAGATGTTCGAAGAACCGGTACTTACCTGCCAACTACGAAAATATCCAGCATGGACTGGTGATTTAGCATCAACACCGCCGGCCGTGTATTGAGAATCTCCTCCCCCTCGAGCTCCATCTGAAGACCTAATGTCTTCCGGACAATTGCATAGAATGTCCGTGCTACAATATAATTAGTGTCGAACCGTCTTCCGACCAACGTCATCCCTGCTGCGGCAAAGGCAGAACACGCTGCCACTGTCATCATCGTCCCCAAATACATTCCCACTCTCCCATAATATCGTACTAGAGGCGAGTACCCCGCGAATGAGCGAAATAAGATAACCGGCAGTGAAATGTAAGCGATGGGCTTGATAATGAGCGAGACAAAGAACGACATCGACGTAGATTAACCCTCCAGACTAGAGGTTGTGGTGCGAAACAATCACTGTCAGAAGAACCAAGACTATCAGGTGGGTATCGAGCTGCGGGGGGGGGGGGGGGGCACAGCGAGCAGATCTGCTCGATGGAGGTTAAGTAGTTTTGCAACCCAACTTGCACATCATTGCCGGAGTTTGAATCCGCACCGCTCAGGTTTAGTACATATATGACATCTAAGCCATCTGGGGACAAAGCTCCAGTAAAGGCTGCTTCAGCTCGCGGTACTCGTCTCGGAACTGCTATGCGGGTTCCAATGCTGAACAATTCCCAGGAAGGACAGTCGTTGCTAAGCCTTTGGACGGCAGCACGGCATCTTCGAGAGCAAAGTTGAAGAGTCACCCAAGTGCAACGACCGCAAAAACTCTCTTGCCGGAGAAGAAAGTGCCGCAGAAAATATCTCCCAATGCGAGCTCCAACTCTGTCGCGTCTCTGAAGACGTCCGAACGAGCTACAACCTCTGGCAAAACCCCAACCAGTCGGATCCCCTCCACCGGTGATGCCAAATCCAGAGCAGATGTTAAAAAATCTATCCCTTCTTCTGTGAAGCCTGGAGCACCTACCTCTAAACCTGAATCTGTGTCTACCTCACTCCCTCCCTCGATATCTTCGGACTCGGCAACAACAACAGCTAGTGCAAAATCTTCAGTAAGTCACACGTATCTGGTGAAAAAGTCGCGTTTATTGACAAAGAGAGCTCAGGTCCCTCCACCTTCGCAGGCACCTGCACCTCCAGCATTGACAGAAGAAGCTTCGACACGTACTTCTGATCCTTTGCAAGTCGCCGCTCAAGTATACCCATGGTTGTACATGACATCAACTTTGGAAGCGTGTTTCCGGACTGCCGAAGAGAAGGCCATGGTGTGTCTCGCATACTTTTCAGGATATCGTACTGAAGTTTGATTGCTTAGAACGATCTTGAAGAACGTTCAAAACAACTTCAAGAAGAAGAATCTGGTATTACTGATCAGCGTATACGCTTTGAAGCAGAACAGGCTGCAGATTTTTACGATGAACTCGCTACCGATTATGTAAGTGCCCTTCTTTACATTGTTATCTTAGTATCATCTCTTAACTTCTGTCCTATGTAGTTTGCTAAAGAAGCCCCATTTATCATGCAGACCTTTCTCTCACATGGCGATGCCTGTACACGGGTAGAAGCCGAAGCACTCGAACTTGCGACACATGGAGCCCGCGGGTCCGATGAAGATGCTCCTTTGCAAGTATATAACGACATGCTTGATAGTCTTGGTGAGAACATTTCCCACTATACCCCCCTGCGTTTATGTATGTGTCATCATTCACAGAAGAACTCCATGCGGAAGCCGTCGAACTCGAATCTTCTATCCTTCGCTTCACTTCAGCTTCACCTTGCTCTCCGGAAGCTTCCGACACTGTATCTAGTAATCCTACCGTTCCAGAGACCGCAAATGTTGCACGTTCGCAGATTCTGGGCGTGTTCTCAGCATGTTTACCAGTTGTTCGGGCACGAATGTCCAACTTGGCGATGGCGCAAGATTTGATTGACGGCGCACAGGAGAACCTTAGCATCAGTTTACGGATGGAGAGTTTGGGAATATTGGATTGATGTGTAGCGGTAATGTATCATTCTTTGACAGTGTTGGACATTTTGTTCGCCAACCTGATATATTCTTGTGGCACAGTACCTGCATTCCTTTATACCCGTTCTTATTATTTCCTCGTGATAGCCTTGTCTATTGTTGTCGCAATTAAAACAGCCTAATGGGCCCTTCGATTGCTGGCTGGACGTCATCATCTTTTTTTATGTGCGACTGACGACAGAATTACTGTAAAACTTCCTGAGACAGGCTGTCGATAATCGGCCCCGGGAGTGATGATTAATAAGTAGACCGACTCTGGGAGAAATTCAAGGATCAAAACAATTTGACTGATTTGCGAGGACATTTCGCAAAAGGACTCAGCCTGGAGGGTGGTCGAACACACCTCTCGAATACGAGAGTCGTCGTGCATCTTAGAGTAAGTAGGCCCTATGGTTTCCGGGTCTGTTGACAATATAGTTCGGCCCGGGGTATCTTTCCTTTTACATACGAACACGAAATGGCCGCTATACGGGCTGCGGTACTCACAGGTCGGATCTTACTGAAGTCTTGTCTGCGAAGTCATTGAGAGGTACGATATGCAGTCAGCGATACGGCATCTGTAAATCCAACTGCGGATAAGTCTGGACCTGCCATCGAAGCGATTCTAACATCCAACGGAATCACTTGCGAACATGCTTCCATAGTCCCTGATGAAGTTGCGGCCGTCCAAGATGTCGTTCGACGGTGGTGTAATAAGGGCGATATCGACTGGATTGTCACTACGGGTGGAACTGGTTTTGGAGTGCGGGATCTAACCCCAGAAGTTATTAACATTTCATTCTTGTCAACTCAGAACTGACAGAAGATGCGTGTAGGCAATCAAGCCTCTACTCGAACGCGAAGCCTCTGGACTTGTGCATCTTCTACTATCGTCATCTTTGAAACATACACCCCTCGCAGCGCTCTCGCGGCCTGTCGCTGGAACCGTCGGGAATACACTTATCACAACTCTTCCTGGAAGTGTCAAAGCAGTCAAGGAAAACTTGGAAGCGTTGTTAAATGCAGGTGTTATTAACCATGCTATTGATCTGGTCAAGGGAGGGACTGGACAGCAAGTCCATGCTGATATGGTCAAGACTGTCACAACTAGCCATGGGTTTCTGGAAGGCCACAGCCATCATCATCACCATCATCATCATGAACATCGTGCCCCGCAACCTCGGACAACCCTATCACATGATCCTTCCGCCCCTGGTAAGCTATATCCTGTGGATTTACTTGGAGGATCTTGGTGCTTAACATTCCCAGTTTCTGCTCGTCACAGAGAGTCACCCTATCCACTTGTCTCTTTGGAAGACGCACTTGGTATCATCGAAAAGGTCATCACGCGTCTCGAAACCATAACTCTGCCAGTGCGCTTCAGGACGTTATAACACTCAGAGTTTAGACTGACCACCAGTGCAGGTGGGCCCCGACCTAGCTGGGCATGTTCTCGCAGTCAACGTATATGCACCTCAAAACGTGCCCCCGTCTCCAACGACCAGTGTCGATGGGTACGCTCTTCGAGGTAGGGGATGTCGCCATTTACAACTTCTCCGGTTTCTAATTTGAGGTACATAAGCTTCGGACCCCCCGGCAGTATACAAGGTGGTCACTACCCAAACACATGCCGCTACCAACGTACTCCCTCCCGGTTCGATCTACCGCATAAATACTGGCAATCCTTTGCCTGCAGGGACAGACGCGGTAATCATGGTTGAAGATACACGTCTTATCTCAACGACAACAGATGCTAATAGCATCAAGGATGGTGAAGAGAATGAAGTAGAGACGCTCGCTCAGGTCCCTGTTGGAGAAAACGTCCGGTCCCCTGGATCAGATGTTCGACAGGGTGATCTGGTCTTGCAGAAGGGCGAAATGGTTCGTAGCAGCGGGGGTGAGATCGGGACGTTAGCATTCGTTGGAAGAAAAGAGGTGCATTTGCTTTTCTTACCGAATACCAGGCAATATCCATCAATCTACTATATTACAGGTTGAAGTGTACCGGAAGCCCGTTGTAGCCATACTGAGCACTGGTAATGAGCTCGTCGATCTGCAGTCACCCCACACACATGCAAGCGACGGCGATTGGGGCGGGATATTCGACACCAACCGACCTTCGTTACAAGCTCTCCTAGAAGGGGATGGCTACAAAGTGGTAGATCTCGGCATAGCACCGGACGAGTTGAGATTCTAACAACATCTATTGCAACAAACTCTCATGTCTTCAACAGTATCAACTCCCATGTTTCTGCCATCCAGCGAGGCCTCGAGACCGCCGACATCCTCCTGACTACAGGCGGTACTTCCATGGGACCCACTGACCTTCTCAAACCCGTCATCGAGCGCCAGTTCAATGGCACCATCCACTTCGGGCGCATCACCGTCAAACCAGGGAAACCGACGACGTTCGCGACGATCCCGTTCAAGGGTGGGATACAGAAAACGGTGTTTGCGCTGCCAGGCAACCCAGCCTCTGCGCTTGTCACGTTCAATATATTTGTTGTCCCGGCGCTGAGGATGCTGGGCGGGTGGCCGAAGGAGCAGTGTCAACTACCACGGGTTCAAGTTGAGGGATGTATAGTTTTTGAATGGTGTTCTACTTTGCTAATATCTTCCTCGTTTGTTTTAGATTCAGACTTCGATGACTCTGGACCCACGTACGGAGTTCCACCGCGTCATTATCCGCGCGGGACCGGATGGTCTCAAGGCCTTCAGTACTGGAGGGCAGCGATCCAGTCGAGTAGCGAGCTTGAGTGGAGCAAATGGACTGGTTATTTTACCGCCAAAGACTATCAATTCACCTCCGCGGCTGGAGATTGGTACAAAGGTTGATGCGGTCGTGATTGGGGAACTCCAGATGATGTAATAATTTGGTTGTTGGCTTAAGCTCTCAGACATGGTTCAAATAACACTAGTGCAAAAAGGACCCCGGATTATCAGGCCTATGTAAGGCTGTTTCAAAAATGTCGAAATTTCAAGATTTCTGTCCGGACAACTTTCCGCGATTTTGTCCGGATTGGAACTACCATTTTCCAGAATTTCCAAAAATTGTCCGGACCACAGAATCAGCCTTTCGAGCGTCCCAAAACTGTCCGGATCGAGGAAACAGCCTCACTATAGGCCTAAATTTCGGGTGCAGGCACAAATAGCTCAGTAGAGACTACCTAGACACGAGAAAGACTAAAAAACTAGCAGCGTATGAGAAAATCAGCGTAGTAGGTCAGTCAACTTCGTCCAATTCCTCATTCATCATCCCTGCTATTTTTTTTCTCTTCCTCGACAACTTCATTGCCTCCTTATGTAAATCTTTCAGTGCCTTGGTCAAGTGCAGAAAAACGATTACTATCTTCTTGCGTAAGCTCGAGAGTGCCACCGTGACTGTGAGCGTGTACCTTCGGAGATGTGGAAAGCAAGCAAAATCAATAACAGTAAGTTAGCACTCGACCATCCTGCCTTGTCCGGATGTGGATCTGGCTTCCTGTAAAGGCCTACATCCTGTCCGGAATATGACAACAGGTGTACCCCGATTTTGACCCTATTCTGTCCGGAATAGAACTGGGCTGGCACCTAAATTTTTCAAAAATCCGGATTGGCGAACACCCTTAGGCCTAATAATTCGGGGTCCTGTGCAAAACCGAATCACCGTTGTTCAAGTTTCTGCATCTCACCAAAAGAGAAAGGGGTATTAATTCCGGTACGGGGAATCGAACCCCGAGCTGCCGCGAAAACTCAATATTGAAAGGCGGCAATGTTAGCCGTTACACCATACCGGATAATTAAAAGATCGCTTAAGTACGTACGTAATTCATGGGATCATTCATTGCTCCAAGAGCTGAAAACTTTGGAATCCAACTCTCACCATAAGCTGATTGTGTGATGAGAACTTCGGACAGTGTTGACTGACCCTGAAACGGGTCAGTCTGCGGGGAAGTGTGAAGGGGATGTACCTAAGAAAAGGAGTGACAGGGTTTTTTGCTATACATGTGTTGAGCATTATAATCCAGCGTTCCAAGTTAAAACTCAAGTACCAAATTATCCACACCTAATATAACTCTACTGCTTCTCTTGTTCTCAAGCCACATACTCTCTCTCTCTCTCCATTGACCGTCTTTGACTCCATACAGTAGAGTATTGGCCTGTTAACGTTGATCAGCAATTCAATTTGTTTTTTCATACTTGAATTTCGACTTCTGTGATTGCTTGATGGTACAATTGGGGCGATTCTCGACAGCCGGTTGAAGTGCTTAGTGCAAGCGTAAAGCACTTTTTCATTGTTCAAGAAGGTGGACCTGGATTGAAAAAGTGAAATTGTAGTTTTAGTAATACCTGTTGGACTCATGCGGGCGACCAACAAGCAATTCCTAATTCAAGCTGTCACCGTCACCGTCGAACGGAAGTTCCTCAGCCTGGGTTTGAAAGCGCATGCAGTGGCTGTGCTACGAAATTTTGAATCATCGACGAGCTCCCAATGGCAGAACACGACCTGTCGAAAACGATTATTCCATACTTGGATCGCCATCTCGCATTTCCTCTGCTAGCTCACCTTGACGAGACCTCTTTTTTCCCTTCAGAAGAAGTCCAAGTTGCCCAGTATGAACTTGCTAAGGGGACCAACATGTTCGACTACGCTGTTAGTCTATTCAAACAGATATACCCTGACCAAGAGACACCACCTGGTCAGTAACACGCTGATCCTTAAATCTGAACCAAAGGAATTAAACATTTCAGACAGAATTCGACGGAAAGCGACAAAATGCAGTGTCGACGAACGAACGCCTACAGCAAGAGGCCCAGGCTGTTCTAGATGTCATCGAAAATCCGGATGTAGCACAAGCTTTGCGCCAGGATAAAAATCAAAATCTTCAA
This sequence comes from Tricholoma matsutake, assembly GCA_026075535.2. Classification (NCBI taxonomy): domain Eukaryota; kingdom Fungi; phylum Basidiomycota; class Agaricomycetes; order Agaricales; family Tricholomataceae; genus Tricholoma; species Tricholoma matsutake. Next base: position 3,558,018 of record AP026543.1, on the reverse strand, counting down.
TATTTGAAGGACAACTACAATGTATGTTATGAGCCATTCCTGTTTCAACATTCATCTTGACCTACCATACAGGTAACACTAGAACAAATAACGGCGCTCTACAATTTTGGCCAATTTCAATATTCATACGGGAACTACAGCGGCGCCGCCGACTACCTATACCACTTCCGTGTTCTCTCTACTGACAATGACCTCAACACTTCAGCTCACTGGGGCAAACTCTCCTCCGACATCCTTACTGGCCGGTGGGACGTCGCCCTGGAAGAGCTTAACACCCTCCGTGAAGCCATCGACTCGCGCTCCTCCAGCAGCCTCCTCACACCGACCTCTGCAACCGCCTCCTCCAACGCCCCCGAGCCTGCTCTCGTGCAGCTCCACTCCCGGACATGGCTCGTACACTGGTCCCTCTTCGTCTACTTCAATCACCCACAAGGCCGTACACTGCTTCTCGAGACATTCCTCTCCCCCACCTACCTCAACACAATCCAGACCTCTTGTCCGTGGATACTGCGTTACCTAGCCACCTCCGCTATCCTCTCCCGGAAGTCCTCTTCCGCGTCATCTGCAGCGGCGCCATTGTCAGCCCGCGTACGGAATGCCATTCGGGAGGTGGTGAAGGTCATTCAAACGGAGGAGTACCAGTACCAGGACCCCGTTACCTCGTTTTTAAAGGAACTGTACATCGAATTTAACTTCGAGGCAGCGCAGAGGGAACTGACACTTGCGGAGAAGGTCGTTGGCGACGATTTCTTCTTGGGTGAATTTAGGGAGGACTTCTTGGACAATGCACGGTATCTGATCAGCGAGGCTTATTGCCGAATTCACCAAAAGATTGACATTGGGTAGGTGTCACTCCATTCTCTGGGTGCTCTTATCTCAATTGGTTGATCCAGTGATCTTTCTGAACGTCTTAACCTCTCACATGACGAGGGCGAAAAATGGATCGTCAATCTCATCCGTGAAACACGGATGGGAGCAGACGCCAAAATAGATCTAGAGAAGGTACGTTCAGGTTTCTTCCTTCACTCAGCAGCTCGTGACTTCGCTTGAACAGAACGTCATCGAGATCAATCGGCCACCGCAGCCGATATATCAGACCGTCATTGAGAAAACCAGGGGCCTTGCATTGCGGACGCAAGCGTTGGGCGCTGCTATGGCTCGATCAGGACAACAGAGCGTCGTTGCAGCTCCAGCTGGCGGTGTGGCGAAAAGTGAGGCTCCTGCTATCGCTGCCACTTAGGTTGTACTCGTTAGTTGTGTATACATTGTTTTTTTCTGTTTCGTGATAGACATGGTTATTAACAACATACTATACGCTGCTTCAGTGGCCAATGAAACGGTGTCATCAAAGCGCAATGCGAGAGCCAACTTCGGAAATTCACTTGACATATTGTTTATCCTTTTTGTCCGCTGCTGTATCGGGGTATAACTACCAAGTTGTCAGGTTCATACATAGGCAAGAACATGTGAAAACCAAAAACCTTTCCAGGATTGAATAGCCCTAACGGGTCGATAGCCCTTTTGATCGTCTTCATGAGCTCCACCGTCCCAAGCCCTAGCTCTTCCACGAGGTATTCTTTCTTTTCCAATCCCACACCGTGCTCTCCTGTGCCTGACATGTCACGGATTCAGCCCATCAATCATCCAGGATGGCATCCATGTGCTCACATGTGCCGTCCAATGCGATCGCGCGGTGCACCATCCTGCGTACAGCTTCCTTGACAACGGCTTCCTCATCTTCCGTCCTGAACAAGGGCAAACTATGGAAATTGCCGTCGCCTGCATGTCCGACGATGGGCGAGGTTATGCCAAGTTCAGAAAAGTCTTTCTTGGTCTCGTATACCAGTTCAGGCAACCGGGACACTGGGACACTGAAGTTGGACGCATCAGCGTCATCTTTCGAGCGTATCACTTTTGTCAGGCTCACCAAACATCAGTCGGAGTTCCTCTACCCCCTTCCATAAATGCCAACCCGGCAGAATAAGCATTCCTCCTGTCGTTCCACATAGCCTCTGCATCTTCCTCGTCCCGTGCGAGCTCAAATCTAGTCCCGCCGTGCTTTTCGACAATTGTCTTCACGACCTTCGCTGTCTCCTGTAAAGCCGCCTGCGAGTGTCCTTGGAACTTAAAGAAGAGGCTGTCCTTTTCAGCCCATTTGCGTCCTGGGGACGCGTGCATGTTTACCGCAAACATGGAAACCTTATCTAGCAGTTCTATGCACTCTGTTCGTCTCTCAGCAAAATGGTATTGAGAGGTACGTGGCGAGAAGACATACGAATGCCCACCCCTTGGTTCATGACATCAATGACAGCTTCGCTTGCTTTGAGGATGTCCGGGAACTGCACAACAGCCGTTGTTGTAGGAAGCACAGGCGCCAGGCGGATTGTAACTGAAACCGTATAAGCCTAAGGATTGGTCTGCAGAGCTAGACTTGCCGACCTTCTGTAACTATTCCAAGAGTCCCTTCAGCTCCAATGAAGAGTTTGGTGGTATCAAATCCTGCAGAGGACTTCCTCGATCTGCGACGAGTTTTGATGACCTCTCCTGAAGGCAGGACTACGGTCTACGCAGCGTAAGATTTCGCAGTAGTTGCCAGGGAGGTGACCTACTGCATTGAGAAACCATTCCCCCTTTGCGGTACCATAGCGCATTGCGTTCGCTGAGTACTTCGTCAGACACATATTCATGCAGGTATGATGACAAGACATACTGCCAGAACACCCAGTGCTCAGCATACCCCCGAGCGTCGCCCCAGGCCCAGGATCAAGCTGTACCATAGTATGATTAATGTCAGGGAGCAGAAGATAAACGAGCTTACCGGGAAAAACAGTGGTATACCTAGGCTTCGTCAGATTTCCATCCCGGTATAAACCTAACTACTTACCTTTCTGCTTCAAGTGGTCGTTGACCTCCATCCATCTCGCACCAGGCTGACATACAAGGTCAGAGTCGGCCTCTGGACACGCAATATGATGTCTCCAGCAAATTACATGAAGCAGTTGCACGCACCATGTATCTCCAAAATACGGTCCATCATACATAAGTCTACGCAAATACCTTGCAAGGAAGTCTGCAAAAAGGTTGGCAGGATAGTTATGCAGGAAATTAGCATGTCCGTACAATTCGGCATTGTCCCTCAAAACTTGTTACACCAGACTGCACAATAATCGGTGTCCGATATTTTGTGGCAATCTTGACGATCTGAACAACGTCTTCCGTTGAGTTAGGATACACTACCACGCTAGGATGGAATTTCCCTAGCGGAAAATAAAATGGTTCAGAGGGCGAGGCAACACGTGGTCACACACACCTGTACGGTGGTCCCACTCTGATACACCATGATTATGGAGGTCGTCAGTATCAGTAGACACGGCATCTTTGGATGACAAGGCCAATCGGAGCTCCTTGACGGCGTTCCGTACGTCTTCGGAGGTTCCATATTGCGATCCTTGAGTGCCATTCTCAGTAATAACGTTAGTAACGGCTGGACAACGTGGCCCAGTGGTTTGTGCAATGGCATAGCCCAGAATTCCACTTGTAAGTGATGACAAGAGCAACCTGACACGAAATGTACGTTTCGTGTTGTTCTCAAAGGCGGGAGTTGTTCCTCCTCCAATACCAAATGAGGACTTTAATCGTCGACTAGGATCAGAAGCAATTTGGCCACGCGGGACAATGAGCGGTCGTGAACGACTCAGAAACAGAGAAGAGCTGTTATGTACCCAGACTTTCAGTGAGGAGATAAGCATGGCCAGGAAGAAAAAGGTTGGCGCCCTGGCCGACCATGCTGACTACAGCAAGGAAAATTCGAATATTACATGCATTCCGAGATACGTCACGCGAAGAGTCATTTCTCAGAGCCAAGACTAGAGATTCGCAGATGTGCATAGCGCTATAGCATGTGGTCACGTAACATTTTTTTTTTGACCTTTGACGACGCCTGACGACGCATGTGATGGATAAATCGATACCCACCAGAGATTTGCCCAGAACCAGAGTTACGATAGTAAGTAGGAAGTCCGACAAAAACGTACGTATCATCATGTGACGAAGCACATAAGATAACCTACATTAATGAAGGGGTCCTGAACCGAATAGTATTATCAAGACCTGATAGTGTCTAAGATATTCCGTGCCCCCGACTAGCCCTCGTCGAATGCTGAACTTCGGAACGTTGCAGCGTGTTTTTTCTCTCATCTCGGGGGAAGTAACCATCAGTCCTAGACGCGAAACATTCAAGGTGACCATTTCTAAAACAATCGTTGCACATCGAAGATATCTTTAAATAAATAAAAGATGTTTATCAGTTACGACAAATGGAAGACGATGAAACGCGTACTGCATCAGATTTCAGTCCCAATCATTGTTCTTCCAGTCCTTGTTCTCTATTGTCCGGTACACTGCACTGTGGGTATGCAGCTCAGCCAAAGCACATTGCTGTTGCAAATAAACTCACCGGATGAACAAAATGGTGTTAAAAATCAAAGCAATTCCCATGACCTGTACGCGTCTACTCATGATCCCTCTGATGGTGAATTACCTGTGGTGACCAGTATCGAACATTGTTCTTGGGGTATCGGATGGAAAATTCCAATGCACATGCGACATATATGATAGTTGAGACTGGGGGAAAATTCATGCATGCCTTGAAAGGCTTGACTATGTGCCGCAAACCCACTTGGAAAATGATACCATCAAGCATGACATGACTACCCTGTTCATTGGCATGAATATGACATCGGAGAATACATAAAATTTGCCCACATTGTTAGATTCGCAGGGGCGACAGACGCCATCCCTCCACCTATCGCATGTACTGTGAGGGATATTGAATCCTAGTTGTCGATGGAAAAATAGAGCATGAACATAGCCGCAGGAAATGATAGAATCTGGAAAAGGAAGGGATTATCGCGATGCTTGAGAAATACGAGTAGAATAAGCTTACACCGGAATAGAGCTAGAAACAACGCACAAACATACTGTGTGGGTATATAACCACACAATGTTTCTGAGAGATTGACTGAACAAAAAGATGGCAGGTTAGCTGAACACACGAAAGTTGATAATGCCGAGACTCACATGTCTGGGTGCAAGAAACAAGAATTAGAGAACGTCTACGGTAGAATTATTCATCCGAGACGAGCGTTCCATCGGCACGGAGGCGACGAGTAATGATGTCATCTACATATTAAAAAGTGCCGTGCACCTACCACCATATATAGAGGAAAGGACCAGTCATCAAGGCTTGCGTGTTGACCGTGATTTGTAGAACTGCGTATCAGTTCCCTGAACTTATGAGGCCTGTTAGCTGAAGCCGCCTAAATAAATACAACAGACCCAGGTACCCACCCTGCACTTCCATCTAGACGTTTGAGTCTCCGGAAAGCTTTAGAGAAGATAATGAGCAGAAAAAAGTCGTGATGCGTTGATTGATTCGGACCTCGAAACACCATACAGTACGTAGGCTGCGGTCAGGGGAAGTAAGACGAACATCATAACGCGCCTAGATTGATGAATTCACGTACATTTGTACAATATTTCAAAACTTGTGTATTCGGCAGACATAGCCTGCGTAGATGGGACAGGCTTTACTATATAAAAGGGCCTTCCGTATTTATACCAGTAGTTATATTGGGCCTGCGGCGACAGCAGGGAAATATGTGCGTTCATTCGGCGTTGATCGAAGCAGGGGCAGGCGGTTGCAAGATAATTATCGAGCCTTGCAGGCTTGAGGCTTGAGTAACACTAAAAGTTATCATTATCCTGGAATCATACCAAAGGAAAGCTTACCATCACGAGAGTAATGAAGAGTCGTAGGCCAGGGAAGATTGGAGGAAGAATGTCAAGTCGTGGTCAAGACAGTTAAATCATGGTCGGAGTAACAACGGAGGCTGTTACTAGTCCTGCATCTCAGATTCTATATATATATATACTGATGCGCGTGCCTGGCCACCTAACTCCAAGACGCGTTTGCAAGCTTATAATTTGCTCTGAAGTTGCTCATACATCCTCTTGCACCTGTAGCTCTTCTATTACTTCGGTGCACTACTCATCGGGTGCAGTGGGACTTACTGGGACTTACAGCCAAGACTTTTTTTTCCGTCTCCTGATATAGTCACAGGTGATTCACAGGCCTGATCCGGCGTGTGATAATTAGATAGAGCAGGATAGAGTTTGTGCTCATTGTGCTCCCGAACTAAACGACAACACGTGTCTGCCGCTCCCATTAGATAGGGTTAGATCCGCTTTTCGCGGACGGCCGTACAACAAAGACCTTATTCGTTTCTTCGTTCACACTGTGACCTGCAGACCTCACTACTGGCGGTTCAAATGTCCAGCACTACAGATAGCAAAGTGCAGAACAAGACTGCAGTAACTAAATCTCTGCCAAGAACATTATTTGGTAAACTACACATAGTGTGATGAGGCGCCGGATGAGAGACTGATCACAGATTTAACATATCGTACAAGTGTTCCCTAAGTGGGAGAAAAAAAGACTGTCGCTAGATTGTATCCTCGTTCAAAGTCGCGCTTTGACCTCATCATTACCAGGGTCCCTGCCAGCAAGCTCCGCTTTGGCTTGCTCGCGTAATTGTTTCCGGAGGATCTTGCCAGCGGCACTTTGACTTCTAGTCAGTATTACTTTTCGTCAACAAGGATATACTGAGTATACCTCTTCGGAATAATGTCGATAATCACAACGCCTGGGGCGACGTAAATCGAGTTAAGCGAGCTCTTCGGGAGCCAGGAAATAGATAACTCACCTCCTCTCAGGAACTTGTGTCTCGCCACACGTTCTTGGATCCATTTCTTTACATCTCGCTGGAAAGCTGCCTTCGCCGCAGCAGTCATGACGCGTTCGCGATTAGCATGCACTACATATGCCCTAGAGAAATTTTTTTAAATCCGTTAGTTTCGCTAGAGAACTCTTTCTGTAGACAGACCTAGGCAGTTCTGTGGCCTCCTTGTCGCTATTGACACCAATAACTGCCGCATCAGCAATTTCAGGGTGTGTCAGAAGGACACTCTCTAGTTCTGCCGGAGGAACCTGGAAACCCTTAGCACATGGAATAGATTTAGCTGACAGAAAACATTGATGTGGTATCAACCGACCTTGTACTTGATGAGCTCCTTCCCTCTATCAACGATGTAATAAAATCCGTCTGCGTCAATCTGCGCTATATCACCAGTCTTGAACCAGCCATCCTTTGTTATAGAATCTTTCGTTGCTGTCGGGTTGTTCAAGTACCCCTAATATCATCAATATGGTCTGAACGTGACGAAAAATGAAAAGAGAAAAACCTTCATAACAGTAGGGCCCCTTATCCACAATTCCCCTGGTTCCCCTTCAGGTACATCAATCTCCCCTTCACCATCGCCGTAGATAACAAGTCTGGCTTCAAGGTTGGGCAAAAGGATACCGGTGCTGCCAACTTTGCGCATGGCATCCTCTACGGGCAGGAAGTGTGTTGTAGGCGACGTTTCAGTTAGTCCATATCCTGCAGGGCAAATGTTTTAGCTGATACGTTCTGGATCAAGTAAAGCCTTCCCACCCTGCACAACATCGATTTTGCGTTGTCCCTTGGTCATGCGTTTGGAATCTAAACGCTCCGACACCTAGACGGTAAACATTATTATAAGAATTTACACCTGAGGAGTGTAACAGGACGTGCTTGCTTGACCAATGCGGCTCCTAGCGGTGCTGCTCCCGATGCGATGATCTTTAATCTCGAAAGATCATACCGGTCGACAACTGTCGATTTGCATTAGCAGGAAGCAATTTGAAGGTGATGAACATCTACTAGGGTGCCGAGCCAACGCCACTAAAATAGGGGGAACGATCAAGGCGGAGGTAATTTTGTACCGTTCGATATCGGCACAAAATAGAACGGGATCAAATCGAGCTTGAATAACTACTGGGACTCCGCAGAGGCATGCGAAATGCAGAAGTTTAATGGCACCTGCATAATGAGAGCGAGGTAAGCAACTAAACTGTGGGAAGAATTTGGGTACCTACCGTAGATGTGATAGAATGGAAGTAATCCCAAAAAACTGTCGACCCCAGGCGTTTGTTTTGGGTACGTAGTTCTGACTATGCCAATAACGGTAGTGATGTTCTGGTGCGTCGTCTAGAAAATATGCACATAAGTCATTATAACGGAACACATTCGGACTAGTTACCTCTACACCTTTGGGTTTTCCAGTTGTACCTTCAGAAGATAGTCATATTCGAATGGGAATTAACGCATCAAAAGATCGTCTTCATACCGGAGCTGTAACACAGATAAGCAGTTTCGTGGGCATCCTTCCCTTCAAATTTCTCTTCTTCCTTAAGCACACCTCGATTAAGCAAATCTTCCATTCGCAGAAGCCCAGCAGATTCTGGATCGAGGGGCGCCGCGGGTCCACCAGCCCACTCGAGCCCAGCCCCAAGGACAATAATTCGTCTGTCAGTATCCGACTTGCTCAAACCGAGCTGTTTGAACATCTCCCGGACGGTGGACAGGCCTTCCTGGGATGAAATCACCAAATTAGCCCTACTATCAACGTACTGAAAAGCGAGTTCTTTTGCGTTGTACGCGCTGTTCGCGAGAGTGCATCGTAGACCTGCAGCGACTGCAGACACAGTAAACACATGTTAAATCAACATTAGAATCTGCATACCCGATCCAAATAGAACGACCGGCCAGTTCAGAGAGTTTTGTGAAAATATAAGTACTACGTCACCACGTTTCGCAGGAGCAGTGGGATGATCACGAAGTCCAAAAGCAAATGAAAGCGCAAGATGCTTCAGCTGAGCACGTGTAAGTGTTGTTCCAGAAGGCGCGTCAATGAAGGCCTTCGTTGCGCCTGGGTATCCTCCGACATTATCCGGATCATGAGAAGGAGAAGAGAAGAGGTGCGTGAATACAGAAGTCGTGACGATAGGAATGGAAGGGACTTGGGAGGTATAGATCTTGGGTGCCATTGCAGAGAGTTAGAACACGCAGATCAAGGCTATGGATCTTCGAGGCTGGTACCGTCGTCCCTGACGCTTGATCTTCTTAACCGCTCCCTGTCAGGGGCGGCGTCGGTCCGGTCATAGCCGGCTGATTCTCGACGTTATACCCATGGTTACTAGCATATATTATCTATTGCGATGTCTGCTGCTTGGCGATTTTTGGATTGCCGAGCTGCTTAATATTGACCCGGTCGTAATAGGTCGTAATACACCGCAATGGCCTCGGCAAGGGTTCCAGCCATCGATTCCACACAGTGAAGTCGGAGCTATTCGTCAGTATGAGAGGTTTACAGGTCATTACCTTGTCGATGGAACATCGTGGTACCTTAGTAGGACAGTGGGCGCATCTGTCCCGATCGATCAGGCATCTTACAGCATCTTACTCATGGGGATCAGTAAGGATCAGCAAAGGATCAGCAAAGGATCAGCAAGCAATCAGCAAGGCTCGGACAAAATAGTCCACGAACAAAACGCTGCATACTATTCGAACTTCCTACAGCAATGGCGATGTCCGTGTCTTTGTTTACTATTGCTATCTTTTTTTTCCCCCGGAGAAAGTCCTTATTTAAACCTGCATGTTTGTGCTTGTATTTTGAAGTTGGCGCTCCGTGGCTCCGAAATCCGACCGGGAATCAACTTGTTATCATCCTCCCTGCATGTCTTTACCTCAGTCGTATCAGTTCCAACCGAGGGACACCAATAGAAATTCTTCCCGAAAGTGGCGTTCTGGTATGCCTCTGGAATAGGCCTCTCACTCAAATCTCCAATCTCCCACTGGACTCTTAGCCGATAAACACTTAGCAGTTTTCTTCCGCGACCGGAACTGAGCAAATAACCTTGCCCCAGTGGATATTCTCGGGAAGAAACAATCAATCGTTACGATGTTACAGGATCCACTACTCTCCGCAGGTGTCGAAACCGGGGCCAGAGAGATTGGAGCATACAATTCCCATAAGACATTGAGAATCCCGAGGTTCATCAGTACCGCTTGTGCGATTCGCCGAACCGCACTGCCTAGAATCTCTAATTTTTCGGTAGCGATTAGCCTCGCACTTGCAGGCCATCTTGTAGATTTCAGTGTCGCAGCGAAAGCTGGAGCCAAACAAAAAAACCAAACCCCAGATACCATTCCTGCGCCTTGGTTCAGTGACTGGTGAATTTGTTGACTTAGAAGCGACTGGCGGAACCACATACTTCACGGCAGAGTGGGATCACACATTCTGACTGAGTGACAGTTTTCCTCATCCTAGTACATCCCCGTCGGTATTCAGATCTTAGGGTGGGATGCCTAGGTTGTCACCAATTCGGGCGGATGTGCTGTCAGTCACCGGCAGTTTAGCTCCCGGGACCCAGATATGACGCCCAGACCATACAGTTCCCCTGGACAATCTTGATAGTGCAATCATAAAGCGTATCTGCAACTCCGAAGTGAAGCTCTGTCAGCCGATCAACGTATTACGATCATAGAAAATTTTCTTTTGATATCCATGAAAAAAGAGTTGCAGATACGCTCTAATTCTGCAAGTAGAGCACTTCAGCAGCCCAGTCAAACCTTAATTTTTCGGTTGTAACGATTTGGGCAAGGTGCCCCACCCACGTGAATTGTGAGCCAACCAACGTGGACCTGCCTTCGCAAAGCATTGACAAGAGACCGATACGCGACTCAAGAATGCTGAGATTCATTCAAGCAACGACGCGGTCGCATGGGATGACACGTCTGGACAATCAAAGCATGGCAGATTTCGGTCTCCTAATCGTTTTGGGTTTTTGGTCGGCTACCGGTGTCTCAGATTCGGCTGTCTTTTAAATGCCGCGATCTGTGTGATGCGATGTCAGTACAGATCCGCGTTCATCTGGTGTGGATATGCAGTGTCATTTTCACGGTCAAGGATAGCGTTCAGATTGACGCCCCCGCTGGCGGCTGTTGGGGTGACTAATATCACAGATAGGAATATAGAACTAGGAGTTTTGAAGATGAGTCTGACAACTAAATCTTGACAAGAGCATTTCAACCTGCACACAATGTTGGCAAGGCACAAGCGGTTGTATGAGAGACTCTGTTCAAATATTTAACATATTGTCGAAGGGTTCTGGAAGTAGGAGAAAGAAATGACCGGCATATTTATTGTGTACTCGTTCAAAGTCGCGCTTTGAACGAGTCATTACCAGGGTCTCTACCCGCAAGCTCCACTTTGGCACTATCGCGTAATTCTTTGCGAAGGATCTTGCCAGCAGCACTTCGATTTCTAGTCAGTATTACTTTTCATCATCAAGGATACACTAAGCCTACCTCTTCGGAATAATGTCAATAACCACAACGCCTGGGGCGACGCAAATCGAGTTAAGCGAGCTCTTCGGGAGCCAGGAAATAGATAACTCACCTCCTCTCAGGAACTTGTGTCTCGCCACACGTTCTTGGATCCATTTCTTTACATCTCGCTGGAAAGCTGCCTTCGCCGCAGCAGTCATGACGCGTTCGCGATTAGCATGCACTACATATGCCCTAGAGAAATTTTTTTAAATCCGTTAGTTTCGCTAGAGAACTCTTTCTGTAGACAGACCTAGGCAGTTCTGTGGCCTCCTTGTCGCTATTGACACCAATAACTGCCGCATCAGCAATTTCAGGGTGTGTCAGAAGGACACTCTCTAGTTCTGCCGGAGGAACCTGGAAACCCTAGCACGTGGAATAGATTTAGCTGACAGAAAGCGTTGATGTAGTATCAAACGACCTTGTACTTGATGAGCTCCTTCCTTCTATCAACGATGTAATAAAATCCGTCTGCATCAATCCTCGCTATATCGCCAGTCTTGAACCAGCCGTCCTTTGTTATGGAATCTTTCGTTGCTGTCGGGTTGTTCAAGTACCCCTAGCGTTATCAATATGGCCTGAACGTCACAAAAAATGAAGGGAAAAACCTTCATAACAATAGGGCCCCTTACCCACAGTTCACCTGCTTCACCTTCAGGGGCATCATTATCCCCTTCACCATTGCCGTCGATGACAATTCTGGCTTCAAGGTTGGGTAGAAGGATACCAATGCTGCCAACTTTGTGCATGGCATACTCTACGGGGAGGAAATGGGTTATAGGCGACGTTTCGGTTAGTCCGTATCCTGCAGGGCAAATGATTTAGCTGCCATGATACGACGATGATACGTTTTGCATCGAGTAAAGCCTTCCCACCCTGTATAACATCGATTTTGTGTTGTACCTTGTTCTTGCGTTTGGAATTCAGACGCTCTGACACCTATATGATAAACATTATTATAAGAATTTATATCCGGAGGAGTGTGACAGGACGTGCTTGCTTGACCAATGCGTCTCCTAACGGTGCTGCTCCTGACGCCACGCTCTTTAGACTCGAAACGTCGTACTGATCGACAGCTGTCAACTTCCATCAGCAGGAGACACGTGTCGATGAAGTAGTTGATCATGTACCAGGGTGCCGGGCCAATGCCACTAAAATTGGGGGAACGATCAAAGCGCAGGTAATTTTGTACCTTTCGATATCGGCACAAAATTGAGCGGGATCAAATTGAGTTCTAATAACGGCTGGGACTCCGCAGAGGAATGAGAAATGCAGAAGTATAATGCCACCTAATGAAAGCGAGCTAAGCAGCTAGATTGTGGAAGAAGAGATTTGGGACTTGCCATAGATGTGATAGAATGGAAGGACTCCCGAGAAACTGTCGACCTCAGCTGTTTGTTTTGGGAAAGTAGTTCTGAGCATTCCAATATCGGCAGTTACATTCTGGTGTGTCGTCTGGAAAACACGCACATAAGTCTCAAATTGTAGGGGAACACATTCGGGCTAGTCACTTCTACACCTTTGGGGTTTCCAGTTGTACCTTCAGAAGATCGAGCCGTGTTCGAATGCGAATTAATGCATCAAAAGAGTATCGGCACATACCTGAACTATAGCACAAATAAGCAGTTTCATGGGCATCCTTCCCTTCAAATTTCTCTTCTTCCTTAAGCGCACCTCGATTAAGCAAATCTTCCATTCGCAGAAGCCCAGCAGATTCTGGATCGAGGGGCGCCGCAGGTCCACCAGCCCACTCGAGCCCAGTTCCTAGAACAATAATCCGTCTGGCAGCATCCGACTTGCTCAAACCGAGCTGCTTGAACATCTCCCGAACGGTGGCCAGGCCTTTCTCCGATGACATCACCAACCTGGCCCCGCTATTAACGTACTGAAAAGCAAGTTCTTTAGCGTTATATATGCTATTCGCGAGAGTGCATCGTAGGCCTGCAGCAACTGAAAAGCATAGTAAATACGTGTTTTGTGATCAACATTGAAGGAGGCATGTACTTGATCCGAACAGAACGACTGGCCAGTTCAGAGAGTTTTGTGAAAATACAAGAACTACGTCACCACGTTTCGCAGCAGCAGTGGGATGATCACGAAGCCCAAAAGCAAATGAAAGCGCAAGATGCTTCAGCTGAGCACGAGTAAGTGTCGTTCCAGAAGGCGCATCAATGAAGGCCTTCGTTGCGCCTAGGTATCCACCGATAGTATCCAGATCATGAGAAGGAGAAGAGAAGAGGTACGTGAATATAGAAGTGGCGACAATAGGAACGGAAGGGACTGGAGAGGTGTAAATCTTAGGTGCCATTGCAGATAGTCAGAGCGCCAAGGAAGTGCTCAGACAAAACTGACCCGTGGCAAGCCTTTATGCCATATGGTCCTAACCGCCTTCTCAACTGCTCCATCGGTCCGGTCAAATGCCGGCTGATCTTCGACAGGCCCACTCCATATTCCATGGTTCTATACGTATCTATCACTCACGCGAAGGCCGAACCGTCGCCATGATGCACATCAAGGATGAACTTGATCTCACACAGTGAGCATGAGTCGCAGCCGTTTGTACCTATGGGAGGTGACATTAGTACCAGTGTTAACCTTGTCAATGGACAATGTGGTGGTTCGAAGCAAGCTCGTGGAGCTGCAGCTTACGGCAGAGTATGGAACAACGTGGTGTGACTTTACTCAGTGTGACCACCGCGACATGTAGTGACAGTAGTGACGCGAAGTCAGTCGCTGTGTTTTGCAGTGACAATGGCAAGCCTATGGCTATCCACGGCTCTTAGAGCTTGTCCTCGTCAATTTCATCTCTCTCGGAACTACACCGTCTCCCTGGCTCATCCTCGATTGCCAAGCAGAGCATCCGCCAAATTCCCCACCCTATCATTTGCCAAAGCCAACGCCTCCACGACAACGGATAATGGTTCAAGCACTTCAGAAAATGGAGCAAATGTCATAACGAACAGTTCTTCGCCCAATGCAGGTTTTGCTGAAGGTGCTCAGAATGGGAATGGGGAATTGAATGGTATCAGTATCGGGAACGGGAACGGAATCGAGGAGCTTCAGAAGGACTGGTCCAAGAGTTATCACGGGTTGTCTTCGGTCGCGTTTTCTAAAGAAATTGCGGAAGTTTTGCAGGCCCCCATTGACCCTCTGGATATTGAGATGAAACCTGGTGAGTTGTTTGTGTTTCATTGTGGCTGAATGAGTTTGATTGGCGTGGATTCTATTTTTCCAGACGGTCTCATCTATCTCCCAGAGATTAAATACCGCCGTATCCTAAACAAGGCATTTGGGCCTGGAGCATGGGGGCTCGCACCTCGTACCGAGACTCGGGTCGATCCCAAGGTTGTTAGCCGGGAGTACGCGCTTGTCTGTCAAGGAAGGCATGACTGATTTCTATACTATGATTTTCCTGAAGGTTCACCAATTGCGAACATTATTCAGATTGGTCGCTATTTCGCGCGGAGAACAGGAATATTTTGACCCATCTGGGATTGCAACGGCCACAGAGGCTTGCAAGAGCAATGCCCTAATGCGGTGCTGCAAAGACCTAGGAATTGCTAGCGAGCTCTGGTTAGTTCAAATTATGTCTCGGTGTTCTATTCTAAAGCTATGGTCTCCAGGGATCCCCGTTTTATCCGTGAATTCAAAGCCAAGTACTGCATAGAGCTATTTGCCGAGCACTTACCGACGAAAAAAAAGTATTTTCCTGTTCTCATCGCGCGTCGCTCGTTTCCTGATCACAATATTTCGTAGGAAAAAACTTTGGCGTCGTAAAGATCAGCCGAAGTTTAGCTATCCGTACCAGGAGTAGAACTACCTAGTTGCACTGCTTCAGAAGGACAATGGTATTGACAACTCTCACCTCTCATGCATCCAATCTATAATAAAGATTGACAGGGAACTGCCATCACCACATCGTTCTTGTGCAATCAACGAAGTTGAGACTAGCCGGTCGCCAGTGATTTATAACTGACCCACCTGCCACAGTTGACATGGTGCATTAATTGGTATACACCTCTTCAGTTACCTGTGGTGTATACCCTACAGAACTTGAGAGGAAGATCAAACTCCTTCCAGTGGTTAACGTGGTGCAATAATTATTGTGAATTGTAATATGAACGAGTGCGAAGCCGATAAGTAACAAGGGCTGCTAAAGAAACAACCCGCTCATGAACATCCACGTGACAGACGTGAATGCAGCCATCGACGTCGAGTAGCTCAGGACTTTCCATTCCACGCTCATCGTCAAGTCTTTCTGTCTATCGCGACAGACCGACGTCAAGCCTATCCACGCGTCCGCACTCAAGACTCTCCATCCGTCATGCACGCAGTTCGCGGCTTCTTTCACTGTGTCAGACCCTTGTCACTCAACTAACGGGGCTTGACGAAGGGAAAGATGGAGGTGCAAGATTTAGAGCGGCTGTGGCTTCTGCCATGAATACTCTGGAGTCTAATAAAGCAGCAGCTGTGAGTGTAGACATGGAAGCAATCGATCAACAGATTCTGGGGTACGCATACAATTCTTTCCGTCATCTCGTGCCTTGTATCACAATCAATGCTCTAGTCATGCCCTGAAGGCGCGGATAAACTCGAGGGATCAACTCAGCGAAGCCCTAGAAACGTGCTTCAAAAGACTACGAACGCAAATAGAAGCAACGCACGACCTAGATCAAGAGATAAAGGTATATGCGCACTTTTCCTAACCTTGTCTTATATCTATCACCGTCCGTTAGGCATCCCGCCTTCCAGATCACCTCCAATGCCTCGTACGTCGCCCTGCTTCGAAAATGCGTGCTGATTCTATATATTTAACACCAGCTCAGCCTATCCACTACTCCTTCTGCCCTCACCCTTCAACACGCTTCCTTCTATCTTGAAAACGGCGCTAATCTCACCCCCCCTCCAGCCCCACTAACATGGGCAGCCATCCTCGCCGAGGAGCCATTTGAAGGCGAACACTGGGAAGGTGTATACGGCCTCCCTCCGGGGTTTGTTCGTCGTTCTGACGAGGAGGAAGAAAGGCATAAGAAGGGCGGATTCTATGATAGGGAGAAGGAGAGCCAGAGGTTGGATTGGGATAGTCGCTGGAGCACGCCGTCGCTCTCGCCTCTGAATAGTGGGGATTTAGCGCTGGACGAAGAAACCGATGATGATGTTGGAGATATAGCTTCAGGCCCGGATAGAGAGCAGGACATGCCCCTGTCTGCATTGGGCGGAGGAAGGAGCACATATAAACATCCGCCGCATACTTATGGGCATCGGAAGGAGTTCGAGGCATTGCAGGAGAAGCAATACTGGAGGGAGACATGGAAGGGAGATGGTACCGTCGAGAAGAAAGTGTTTAACATGGGTGATGTGTCGACACTAGGTTGGTGATTGCCACTTCTAGTCTTTTGCCCATTTATTCTGATGACGTTTCATATTCAGGACCAGCCCTCCGTACCATTTTACGTCCCCCAGGTGAAAAGACGCGCTCCACCAGTATCAACCTCGATTTTCTTGTCCAGCGTGAGGTATGCACAAATGTGATTTTTAGTGCCTTGAACCTACTGTAATTTGTTTTGATAGAAATACATAAATGAAGAAGATGCAGTGAGAGAGGTGCTGATGGCACTTCAAGGGCGGAAAAATATCATGCTGCAATGGAAAGATGACGAGAATGCTGAGGGCAGTTATATCGCAAGTCTAGTATTACAAGTATAAGTGACACTTTCTGATCCTTCCTCCAGATGACCAAAGTGACACCAAGCCTGCGACACCTCTCACTCACCTCGCAAGCCTCCATGCTATCATCCCTAGCACATTCAGCAACAACACTCCAACGTTTAAGACGGTTCGTTGCAGATGTCTTCGAACAGACGCGGAGTCGATACACAGTTCAGCCACAATACTGGGGCGGGAAGAGTCAGCCCACCCGAACGCTTGAGGCGTTCGCAGATGCTGTTGATGCCGAGATCAGGGCGCTGGACACCTGGTGTGCAGCAAGAGAGGAGGCAATGTGTAGGGCATGGGGCGGGGCCGGCGTTATCGACGCGAATGATGATATGCAGCCGCTTGTGATCAGCCTCCTTGGTACGGAGAAGGACGTCCAGGATGCGTTTGATGGGACTTTCGAGGTCCTTCTAGATGTTCTGAAGGAGGTATACCCCTCTTCTAGCACCAATGCCGCAAGGGCTAGGTCTGCAGCGCTACTCAGCACTATGCTCCTGGATAAGCTTTTTGAAAAAGCACAGAGGCACCTGGAGCGGCAGGAGAAGGTGACGAGCGAGGCTCTCATGCGTGTGTTTGTAAGGACTGTGGAGCCGATATGGGCCATGATCGGGAAGTGGCTCCGGGACGGCATGGGGCTGGGCATGGGCATGGGAGTAGGGACGAGTGGGGGTGCGGAGGAGCTGGAAGACGAGTTTTTCATTCAGGGAAGTGGACTCGGTCTCGGGATGATGGGAATGGGTCTGCTGGATCCGGAGTTTTGGAAGGAGGGGTATGCATTGAGGGAGAGCGTAGTTTTTGATGAGGATGGGACAACTGGAGAAAGGAGGCGGAAGACGATACCGCAGATTTTGGAGCATGTTGCTGAACCTGTTTTGGGTGCTGGGAAGGCTGTGGGGTTGTTAAGAGCACTTGGAGTACCTCCCTCGCCTTCCTCTGCGGTATCTAATTGGCAAACATTTGGAATGTTGGTTGGACTATCGATATCCCCTTCGTCGCCGCCTTCTGCCGAACAGCTGAATCGAGCAGCAGAGGGAAATAATTTGTTCGCTGTTTCCATCGACACGCTTTCGCGATTGATCTATGACAGGCTCTTGCCACAGTGTGATGTTGCTGGAGCACTCCTGGCTCAAGTTCTGGTGGACGAATGCGCATTACGGACTCATCTTGCAAGTATCGAAGACTTATTCCTCATGAGAAGAGGAGATACGATCAGCCATTTTGTGGATGTCCTTTTCGCTAAGGTGCGATTTTTGCGTTCGTTCTGCGTGCAACATCCGTTGACAATGTTACCCTATGTAGATGGACGCTCAGCAGACATGGAGCGATTTTCATTTCCTCAACACAGCTTTCCGGGACGTAGTTGAAGCCAGCACAAACGCTGGTGCTAAGGAATGGGTACAGACATCGCTTGTCCGCCTGTCATACCGCGGTAGCAAGGACAAGGACAAGACCATCCACAGGACAGTGAAAGCCATCGATGGGCTGTTGGTGGAGTATGCTGTGCCCTTTCCGCTGACGTATATCTTCCAGCCGGCGACAATCCGTGTGTATGCGGAGATCTTTGCATTCCTGTTACAGATTCGAAGAGCAAAGAGCGTGTTGGAGAGGGTACTTGTCAGGGGTGAGGCAAGGGCGAAGACTCTGAGGGCTGAGCTGAAGGTGTTCTATGCGATGAGAAGTCGGTTGAGCTGGTTCATAAAGTCAGTTGTGGTTTTCCCTCGAGGGGAGGATGTACTGACACTTCTTTCAGTACGCTTCTGAATTTTCTAACGACATATGTGAGAATTTTCAAGTTGATTACAGATGGCCTCGTCTGACATCACATAGGTGATCCATACCCAAGTCCTTAAATTCCATGAAGCATTCCGAGCGGCAAAGTCCCTTGATGAGATGATTCAACTTCATGATGACCAGTAAGCGCCCAATACCTGCGAACGACAGCTTCCCATCTGATCACTAAAGCAGCTTAGATAAAATTCAAGGACGCTGCCTGCTGAAACCAAATGTACGTGATAATATATATCCCCGCTACGAGGTCTTTAACAAGCCCATGCAGACATCTTCTCTTCACAGGGCCATCCTCTCCATTCTAGACCTGGCCCTTCATTTCACCGATTTCTTCGTGACTTTTGCAGGTGATACTACCATAACACACGACGTGTCTCGTCAATCGATATCAATAAGAGGCCATCGTAGCCGCCGTCAACGACGACAACGGAAGAATGTCATTGGCTTTGTGCAATCTCTGCAAGGTTCCCTGGATAGCTCAGATGAAGATGAAGATGACTTTGATGTGGATGTCAAAGATGCACCAGAGCCCTCATTTTCATTAAGTGCATCAGTGTCGTACGCCGAAGAGGGAATGACTACTCGGATGGATAAAATGTCGTTGGAACTCGATGGCCTGGTTCGGTTCTTACGAAGAGGGGTCGAAAGTTTGGCTGGGGGTGGCAGTGAGGCTGCTCCCACATTTGGTGTTCTTGCATTTGCGCTTGAAGATTGGGATAACTAATCCCCGCTTGTTGCGTGTGTAAATCCTCGCATCTGGCACGGACTCGCGATATCCAAAGTCTGCGAGAGAATTACGCTCTTGTTGAACGGCACCAACGGTCATTTAATGTCGATTCAACCAAGCCTCCGTGGGGAAAACCATTTGCAATTTCTCGAGCGAGCGGGCCCTTATCACCAGCAGTGGAGGCACACGAATATATTGATTCTCCACGAACTCCTTTCGTCCTTGTGGCTTTCCAAACCAACGTTTTTGTGCGGCAAAGAATGATATATCGCGTTCGTAACCAGCTAAAGTACGCCAGACAGTGTTCCACCGGTGTCATGCAAGAATGGACTTGATGTTCAATTTTCGCTCCGAGGCCACAGATCACAAGTGCTAGACCATTAATTTCAATATCAACCAACCTATATGTAGACTGTTCGCCTTTCCCCACGGCTGTGCGAACTTCAAAGCGCCCGCTTCCGGCGGGTAAAACAGGAAGGAAAAACATCGAGGGAAAATGGGCTCCGAGATTTAGCAATATCGTTCATGGTTCCTCTTGACAGAGACCAGGGATATATCAAGTAAAGGGTATTCAGGAAGCAAACTAAACCATAGTCCAAGCGATGCGTGTGTAGCCAGGTCGTTGATCCGAGACAAGTCATGAGTCTGCAAGCGGTTAACGATGTGACGAGATGGGGAACGAACCGCCCTGATTCAAGACATCGAGTTCCTGTCAGGGATCTTAAGAGTATGGAAAGACGGATAGAAAAGTATACGCTACCAGTGCCACGACCTCTGCTTCCAAGGTTTTCACCTCCTCTTCTAGTTTTTCACGCTGTTTAGTGAGCGTCTTCAGACGACGTGCCTCCATTTTCTGTGCAGTGGTCCCCATGTTGGCTCTCAGCTGCGCGGATTCGACCTTATGTAGTGCGTGAGCACACAGGAGATATAGCACATAAATGGGCTATACCTTCGCTTGTAGAGCGCTCTCCTTCTTTTCCAATGCCTTGAGTCCCTGTTCGGCGCGTTCAATGAGTTCACTGATCGATGGTTCTATCTCATCCGCGATGTCGGCCTGATATTTTTTGACTGTACTCTCGTTGACTAGCAGAAATACCTGGCACACACAAAATTGAGACGGCTTGCTGGGCAACAAACCAGATATCGCACTCGTTGATTTTCCAGAATTTTCTTCATCCTTGGAAGATCGCGTGTTCCGTTACGAAGAAGTTCTTGAGCCTCGTATGCCTTGTAGGCCTTAAGATGTGGACAACGCAATCGGCATAGGAACCTGGTTCGCACCTCCTCACAACAATCTTCCATTGCCATCACACATTCCTCCAAGTGGGGTGGGCAGATGGCTTGAATATCACCGCGATATAGTTCTGGTCCCCCTGCAAACACAGACTCTCTTGCTTTCAAATTGGCACGCGATAGACGCGACATTGCACGATGGTTGTTCGAGGTCAATCACCGTAACCCCAAAATAAAAATTCCCAGGGCCTTAAAGCGGGGTTCTAATTTTGAAATTCAAACCCCGCTTTTTTGATATAAGCGCCAGAAAATTTTCGTTTTCACTCCAAGTGTCCGCATTCAACCTCTGAAGCGTCGCAGTTGTTCACTCATCTCATGGCGTTCGTATTTCTGGTTGACGGAGCGAGGCGCCCTTCGGGGTGCTCACGAGAATGAGCCGCAACCACAGCTCGTCACTCGCGTTCGAGTCCATCTCGGTGTTGATTTGGGCGTGGTTGGCTTGACGCAGTGGTGCGTGCGTTGTCATATTCCGCGCCTGCCGTACGCTACTATGTGGCTTTGACGGTTTAGCCAAACCATGACAGAAACATGTATTAATTATACCTCCATTGTTGTTTAGTTACCTTGAATACGAGTTACATTGGCATCTTTGTGCATATAATGGCCACCGCTTACTTGAGCTTTCAAGCTTCAAGCTTCAAGGATGGAGACGTCACTGTCTGCCTTGGGCTAGCTTAGCTCTGCTGAAAAGTTAATGTTTCCATCAGTTTGCTTTGCGACACATCATTATTGCTGAGTACTGGACTTTGTTTGGGAAGAAAGGTTGGTTATGTATCGTATGGTATCATAATCGCCAGACACTACGGACTAGGGCCCTTTATTTTCCAACTTGAGATGATGGACAGCAAACAACTCGAACGAGAGCTGAAATGTGTACATGATTTTCATCAATGCAGCGAGATATTTTGTGCGAGGCATTTCAGGCAGATGAAGCAGGGATGAGGAAGCCAGCACTGCAGACCAAGTAAACCATCCGCCAGAAAAAGTTCACGAGGAATGAATTGACTTACGCCGCTGGTTCCTGGACGTCAAGTCGTATGGTGACGTCGTCGGGAACGAGAGAGCCAGTGCTGCCATGGGTTAAATTATTTGCGATTGCCTATTTAGACTGGACATACATGGTGCCAAGTTTACTGTAGGTAGAGAGAGAAAGATGAAAAAAATTAGACCGTGGAGGTATAGAAAGGGATTGTAACATACAAAGCCGAAGCGGCGGTCACCGCGACTGAAATAACGGTGAACAGTGAATAGAACATTGCTATACGCGTGTCAGGCCTGTGTCAAGGTGCGATGAAGCGAGGTCAGACATACCAGCCAATTCGTTGGGGACCAGTGCGGGTTAGAGTGGGTCGTGGGGGTAAGCCATATTTATATCCATCGCCTGCAGTCAAATTCTAGATGGTCCTTACCGCAGTAACTCGGAGTTATGATAGAGAACGGATTCCTAGAGACTCGTCAAAGTAAGCGCCGGCACTCCTCGACGTGGCCTTCAGGGTGGCGACTCCAAGATCCCTCTCAACACATCCCACATCGGACTCAGAGGTCACGTAATTACGGCAACTTCCGCAACCTCGGGTCCCTTCAAATCACGTGAATGAGGTCAAACGACTTGTTCATACAATGTCGCAATATATCGACAGAAAGACTGTCTATGATTCATATCGTCCGAAGAGCGGGGTATGCCTCTAGTCCTTATTTTCCTGTTTGTATTGACTGTAATCCCCATAGATGATGTCCCCAGGGCTCAAACGTGCACGCGAGCCCTACCGCCTCAAAAACGCCGTGACAGGCCTAGCGCTGGGCGCGTTTGCAGTCGGCATATGGGCTTACTCGATAAGCGCTGTCAAACAAGACGTCTTTGACGATGTTGATGCCGAAGTGATGGAGCAACAACAACAGCAGCAACTACAACAGCAACAGCAGCGGCTGGCGATGTTGAGCATGAAAGAAGAGAAGGAGGCCGTTGCTGTGCCATCGAAGTCCTCAGCGTTTGCTTCGTCGAATGCTGCAGTGACGCCATCTGTTCCTATTGCACCAGCGAGAGGGTTGCTACAACGGCTGGACAGTCGATATCCGTGGCTGTTGGATCCACAACGGAAAACATTAATATGGGGTGCGCCACCAGTGGATAATATTGGGAAAATGATGATGCGGGTATAACATGGAAGTGAGGTGCATCTCTGTTATGGATTTGTTCAGAAATACTACTACGCTGTTCATCTCTCAAGCCTGCGTGCTATTCATAGGTGCGATCAGCCAATGGATATCCCTAGATCATCACAGTCGAATATACACTTCGTTGCCTACCCCAGCCCCCATATCCCTGCTCTTCTGACGCCCTCCACCAGTGCATCTACATTTCCTAGCATAGTTCCTAGCAGTTCCTTTTTCTCCTCCGTTGTTCTAATGTGCTCCTGCCGCGGACGGAGCTTTTGATGTTCTTCTACATCTGTATTCTCCAGATTATCATTATGCGACATCTGACTCCACTGCTGACTATCATCTTCTGATTCAGATGCCAACCTCGACCTTGAGATGTACCGTGATGAAGACCCACTCACTCCCAACCGTGTCGTCTGCGGTTTCTTGGGACTGAGTGGTGTATATTCGACATCTTTCCTCAACATCATTAACGACCGTGGTTGCAACTGTAGATGTGATGGGCGTCCCAGAGCCCGAGGCAAATTTGGAGGCGTCTTCGGTGGTGGTATCGGGTACGGTTTCTCGGGTGACGAGGCGATGGAGGATAGTGTGGTGTTGGATGATGTGGAGGATAAAGATTGCGAGGAGCTGCCTGATGTCGAACGTGAGGATGTAGACGACCCCGACACTAATGATGATGTCGAGGGGTATCGTGACGAAGGGTATAGGGATTTGCTAGATGACGACCGCTTGAAGATATGGTGTGGGGTGGAAGGTGCTGTCGGTGGAGGAGTCTTTGGCACAGGGATGGTTTCTAGTTGAGGTCCATCGCGGGATGATGAGGTTTCATCAAGAAGATAAAAGTAAAGAAACTCGAGACATTTCATCCTAGAAAGAATGGTTCATTCTGTGGGCAACGTGGAGGGCTACTGGTCGACTGACCTAACTTCTCGTGGAGTACCTGCTCTTTTCAAAATCTTCACTACCGCTTGCACACCATTTGACTCCTCAAATGAACGGAGAGCGGAAGGAGAATCTACCAGGATACATAACAGAGTATCTAGGACGATTGATGACAGAGATTGTGGAGCACTTTCCTGACCGCGGTTTGAACTCGAACTCTTCGTCCTAGTTGGCAAGACTGGAGGTATTGATGATAAATGGCGGGAAGCCAGAAGAAGGTCGAGCAGTACCTGCATAACAGTGCAATATGTCATAAGGAACACGTCACCAATCCGTGCAAAGCACGCACCTCTAAGGCATATTTTCGACCCAGAAAATTTTTACTTACGACATGGTTCAGTGCAGCACCTTGTATTAACGATAGTGATAGCGACAACTGAGAGGATAATTTGGAAGCCTGCGTTTCTTGCTCGTCTAGCACAAAATCAACTAACTGCAAATACTCAAGTCGTCGCAAAGTAACTGACGATCCATCGTTCCCTTGTTTGTCAAGACCTCCAAGGTCAAAGTAGACATATTGATCCACGCCAATAATCTTAAAGGTACTAAAAGAACATAATATCGCCATAACACGTAGGAAATGGAAATGCACACACCATTGCATTCAAACGTATACTGCAGAGCAGTAAAATTATGGAGGTCCTCTGAAGAGTCTTTAGACACACATGCAAATGCAAGAAGCCGCTCGAGTGTTTCCAATGCTCGAGTTTTCACCTCGGAAGACGAGCGAGGTGACGAGAGCTGCGCAGCGGAACATATGTCATTTTTAATCCCCTTCGGAAGACGAAAAAAAAAAAAAAATCTAACCAACTCACGTCGTCCAGAGCATTCTGCAGAGTCTCTCTCGATGCTTCAAGCGGGGCCTTCATGAGAAACAAAACGGTCACCACAGGAATTGAGCGTTTGTTGCTAAGATCAAAAGTTGAACCAGCTAGTCTATTTTGGGAACGTGTTTGTCCACGTGACCGAAACAGATTTCGCCGCTTTACTCGGGCCGAGCACCGTGAGCGAACTGGAAGATTTGTCCAAGATTTGTCCAAAGATTGTCCGACTCCGAAATCTCCCTGGGTCGTATGCAATTCGGCAAGATGATGTGCGGGTGCTGAGAGGGCAAGATGCATCTTTGACTCACCCAACTACCACAATGTCGCCTGTGAGAACGATTCACGCGCAAATTATCGTTGAGCTGGGCACTGAAATATCGAATTTATGTTGTCGTAGGCATGGTCCCGCCTTATACGCTTCGTGGCAAAGGAGACTTCGCTGGTTCACATCGGCCAGCCCATCGACGGTGCTCTTGATGGTACGGGTATAATTGTTTCATCCTTCTGCACGTTTAACACATTTATTTCCACGACATAGTTGGACTGGCTGCACAACAAGGGAAAACTATCCAAGCTTCTGAAATTACAGGGTCCGCTCTCGATCCAGGGGCGCAGGTGACGTCTAACGTTTTGACCGTCAAGACGTTGCTGGCCCCCCTCTCCAAGGAGGAAATCAAAATCGTACGTTGCTTGGGGCTGAACTATTCTGACCATGCGGTATGAATTCAATTCTCTCCCTTATGCAATACGTAGTATAACCTCCATTCAGGCAGAATCAAATCTGGCCAAACCCCCGTATGTTTATCCTGTTCTTGAAAGGCTCGCTTTGCCCTCATCAAAGTAAAACTAGCTTCCCTATCCTCTTTTACAAACCCTTGGCATCTATCATTGGACCATTTGCCCCCGTAGTCATCCCCAAGGTAGCTCAGCCAGCTCACGAGCATATACCAGACTATGAAGTCGAGCTAGTCATCGTCATGGGCAAGGCAGCGAAGAATGTCTCCGAGGCTGACGCATTGGATTACGTGCTTGCCTACACGGGCGCCAACGATGTACGAACAACTGGATAGGATCATTGTATAACATGTGACATAAATACCTCCAGGTGTCGTTCCGAAAACATCAATTCGCGGTCTCTCAATGGGGTTTCTCCAAAGGATTTGGTAGGTCCCGTTTTCCTTATTTCTCCAATGTTTTCCTCTCATTATACTTGATATCAGACAACACCAATCCTATAGGGCCTTGCTTGGTCTCCTCCGCCGTACTCCGTGACCCGCAACAAGTACCTCTCAAGTGTGCGGTCAATGGAACAGTTCTTCAAGACGGCACCACCGCGTATGTATTCCCTGCAATCATCCGGTCATAGTGCCTTGACTATCTTTCATTCGATCAGTGACCAGATATTCAACGTCCGACAGACTATCTCGTTTTTGTCCCAGGGGACGACACTTGAGCCGGGATCAATCATCTTGACAGGGACACCCAAAGGAGTCGGATTCGCGAGGAAGCCACCTATATACTTGAAGCACGGGGACAATGTAAGCGTGTGGCTGGGCTGTGGCATCGGCACACTTGCCAACGAAGTTATCGAAGAGAAAGACGCGGTTGCAGGCAAGTTGTAAATATGGGAGAATGGTCGGCGGTTTCAGAATCTGGATTCTGTGACTCCTGGCGTATCCTGTACGACAACGGACAAAAGAGTCATATGTATTCCATCCGATCCATATCGAAAGGCAAAAAATGTTAACAATGCACCTATGTAAATTACTACGAAATGTAGCTAACTCACCCAATGCGATGTCTACTGGTGAATCCCTAAACCACCGAAGACGATCAACTTTGTGTTCATGTATTCCTCGATACCGTGTCCCCCCTCCCTTCCAAGGCCACTCTCCTTGACCCCGCCAAACGGAATCGTTGTCTGGCTAATTACGCCGGTATTAGCGCCCACCATACCCACCTCAAGCCTCTCGGCCACCCTCCATATTCTACCTACATCCCTCGAGAAAAAGTAACCAGCAAGTCCTACCTCTGTGTCATTTGCGAGCTTTATCACCTCATCTTCTGTCTCGAATTTAACGATGGCCGCTAAGGGGCCAAATGTTTCTTCGTGGTTGACTTGAGCATCCACGGGGACATCAGAGAGCACGGTCGGCATGAAAAAGTTGCTGTTAGGTATGGCTTTGCCACCGGCGAGCACCTGCGCGCCCTTGGCGACCGCATCTTCCACGTGTCGCGCGACCTTCGCTACGGCCCGATCATGGATGACGGGCCCGTGCGTGCTGAGGGATTCAGATTGTTGACACAGGGGATAATAGAACGGACGGAAAGATGACCTACACTCCTTCTTCAACGCCGTTTCCGACCTTAAATTTCTGGACTCGTTCAATGAGACGGGAGGTGAAATCAGCGTACACAGAGGAGTGTACGTATATCCTATTCGCGCAGACACACGTTTGCCCGCTTGAGCGGAATTTACAGAAAATGGCGCCTGGAGTATGGTGTGAGCACTTATGAATACAAGATGATATACGCCGACCCCGGACGTACCATCGACAGCTTCTTCAATATTGGCATCATCAAATATGATGAATGGGGCATTTCCGCCAGCTTCGATAGATACTCTAGGGAGAAGGAGGAGGCGTCAAGACAAGCATCGAATCGCGTGACAAGAACTAACTTCTTCAACGTAGACGATGCCATCCCATATAGCAACTTGGCAACAGGTGTTGAACCAGTAAAGGTCACTTTCTTGACAACCTTATTCTCGCACATTTCTTTTCCGACTTCGATGACATGTTTCAGAGTAGGGACAACATTGATAACACCGTCTGGTACACCGGCTCGGTGTGCCAACTATTGAGCGGTAAGATATCGGTCAACAGACAAGTCATTCGTATCTCACCTCAGCGAGCGCGAATGCAGAGTATGGGGTTTCCGGTGGTGGCTTGATGACTGCCGTGCACCCGGCAGCGAGTGCTGCGCCTAACTTTCGCGTTATCATCGCAGAGGGAAAATTCCACGGTGTAAGAATAGACCTAGTCCCATGTCAAAATTTCAGGGACCATATAACGGAACCTCTATACATACACGACACCTGATGATTCATTCAGCCAGTAGCAGATAACCCCGTGGAGTAGTAGGCTTACCGATGGGCTGTTTGATGACGACATTGCGAGAGTTAGGAAATGGAGAAGGTATATGCTCTAGTAACAATTGTAATCCAAGTATGACCTATATGATCTGGAAACACCGACCTCCATAAGTTCGAACGGCTTCCTCGGCTGCAACAACTTTTAGTATCATGGGACTGGAAATACAGCGCCCGCGTACCAAACCACTGTTACAGTGTATGAATGAGATGAAAGCTGTGAAAGGACTTGCTTTCACATACCTCGATGAATGACGCGCTGTACACGTGTTCTGCCTATGAACATGAATGAGTGTTTGAAATATTGCCACAATAAAATCACAGTACTTTTCCCTCGTGTAATGGCTTTCCATTTTCGATAGTCTACCATCATCATGTCAGAAAGGGTCAAAGATGTCACAATAATAATAACATAGGACTCACAATCAATCGACTCAGGTCATCACTGTACTCTTGCATGAGGCCGAAGAATTTCTGCAGAATATCATGGCGGTGCTAGATCAAGAATAGTAATGACATTCATCGGTTAGTGTTCAACAAAAGTGAATATGAGTAGACCTTGGCCGTAGTTGTGCTCCAGGCGGGGAAAGCCCGTGAGGCAGCATCAATAGCTTCCTTCACCTCATCTAAGCCCATATCGGGGACTGTTCCCAGCTCCTCAAGGGTTGCGGGATCTAGCACACAACGTCGAGCTTGTTCTCCTTACGCCATTTGGCCTCGATACACTCACTCGTAACAGCGAATCTCTGTCCGTTCTTCGCATCGACCCATTTACCATCGATGATCCCCTGGCTTTTCACCAGCGACATGTCTTTCAGTCCAAACTATAGCATCAGGTGAGACCTAAATTCGCCTAAAAAGCGAGATCCTGACCAAGGCAGCCTGTGTACTGGCCATTCTGTAGAATTTTGGTGCTGGTCTCCAATATATCTTAGTCTTTTGTTGAAGG
Source organism: Tricholoma matsutake (assembly GCA_026075535.2). Lineage (NCBI taxonomy): Eukaryota > Fungi > Basidiomycota > Agaricomycetes > Agaricales > Tricholomataceae > Tricholoma > Tricholoma matsutake. The sequence goes on along the minus strand of AP026543.1, from coordinate 3,529,157 downwards.
AGGGTTCGCGGAAGGCTTATGAGTGATGGCAGACGCATCGGGGGACCGTCAGCCCGAGTTGGCAATTAAATCTCGGCACCAAGTGCAAATCTCGTCCTCGTGATCCGTTTATCTTATCAGATAGTCTAATCACATCTTATATAAGTGTCACTCGAAAGTTCGTGCGTAACTATATTTAAAGCTCCAACCGTTTAGTTTATGTTTACTTGACCAAGGTCAAGTATACATAAACAGTAGTCTAAACAGTATAACCATCTATATACCATTTAATAAACAGTATATACAGTTAAAATATTAGTATTTGATGAAAGCATTGGAGAATTTTATTGAGCTAACTAACCGTGGCATGAGGTGAGGGTCCACAAAAGTAATTACTGATAGAAACAAAAAACCTTGCATTTTGTGCAGGGGAGGCCACCCAATGAGCGGTTGCTCATGGAGGTGGTTGCTTCCATGTCTCTTGTCCCCATCATCCCTGTCCTGCATTAGCACCCTTCATCTGCTCGCAGTGGTGGTGCCCTCCTCTTCTAGTTGTTCACCCTTGCTGGTTTCCCTCCACTGTTCGTGGTTTGTCCCCTTCATTTGTCGTTGTCATCATCCAAGTCCCTGTCATCCCCATTGTCATCTGGTCCCTGCCTTGGTCCTGGATGTCTTGATTGCCATCGTCCTCCTCATCCTCACGGTTTCTGTCACCTCACAATCCTTGTCACCCATCCCTTGTTGCTCCCCATTTCCACCCCATGAGCAGTTGCTTGTGGCAGCAGTTGGGGGTGCTGTGGTGGTGGTGGTGGCCGTGACTGTATGGTCTTCCTGGTTGTTGTCTTCCTGTCATGTTCTGCAGTGTCAGTTTGTTGGGCTCATCCTAGTGGTAGTTGTCCTCCTCATTGTCCTCCCTGTTGCCATCATTGTCCTTCCCATCATCATCATTTTTGTCTGTCATTACCAGGTAATGGGGTGCTGGGTTTGTGGTTGATCTGGGGGTGGATGTGAATTAGGGTGGGTGGAGATGGGAATAAGGGGTATACCTAGCAGATATCCCACTCCTTGGGTCTCCTGACACCCCTCCATGGTCTCCAATGCCCAAACGAGAGCTTCACATCCCATTTGGATGGAGAGGGTTGTTACGTGCATTGTTGGCTGTTGTCAAGCTGAAAACACTGGGAAAAGAACATTTGGCTATTTATAGTTAGAGAGAAATAAACAAAAAACTCACTATTTCAGTGGTGGAAGTCGTCATGGTAGCTCTGGTGACTTATGAGAATACAAGTTATGATAGAAAAGAAAAAGAATATTATTAGTAGTGAAAAGAACAAGAAAAGGAGTAAGAATTACCTATTAAAAGAATCCTTACTATGGCAAGTGTCACGGTGTAATAACAATGATCATCGAGGAGTCAATCATCATTAGTCGCATTCCCACGGTCTCAACATGTTGCATTTTTTGTGTGTATTGACTCTATTGAGCATTCCCTAGATATATTTAAGCCATTTGTAGGTAGTATGTAGCAAGTAGTGTGTCAGACCACTACTTCTACTTAAACTGTGTAACCATCTATATGCCATTTAACTACTGTATATGTGACTTTGGTGACAAGGGAGTACTACTAACTTTAGTAAGATTCAGCTATTTAGTTATATGGCCCAGACATCTGAATAACTATACCAGTGCACCTGTGTCCTCTGAATCACTACCTATGAGTTGAATAACTATTGTGAACAGCTTTATGAAATCAGCAGTAATATCATAGCCACATCCCATTGTGGAAAGGGAGGGATATAATTAGACCATTGTTTGGTCAAGTTGAACGAAACTGTCTGAGAACGCCCATTGTTCTCTGAGTGAACGTGTGGCAGCACTGATGCTTAGCGTCAGCATCAAAGTGCACTTGAGTCACTTCAGCTTGTCGAGTTCTAGCTTGTAGTATTCTTATTTTGTAAGCAGACACTGCTGTGAACAATGAAGTGGTATTTTGCTAGCTAACATGACTCAGAGCACTTATGTAGATGGGTACATCTCCTCCAAGTGAGCATTCAAAAGGTTGAGATCTATAGGTGGCAAAGCATATCCAGGATGTGAAGCTGGATGACCAGCCATGGTGTCTGAGTCCCAGACAGGAACTGTGTTGGACTCAAAGTACTGGTTGAAGTTAGGAGTAAATTGATCAGTAGTCAGATGCTGGACTGGTTGTCAAGGTGGAGCATTGGATGGGACATAAAAAGGAAGAGGTGCGAGGCCTGTATACAGTATAGGGGGCTCGAAAGCTGACTGAATCTGACCAGTAGTTCCAGCATTCTCTCACAAACCAGAAGCAAATTCAACATTGTTGATATTGCTGGAAACATTGAAGAACCCTTGTTGTCACCCCACTGGCAGGACTCAATGTCTCCTCTAAGTCCTTGCATGGATTCTGCATGCCCTTCGAGAGAGTCAAAGGCTGGATAGACGGTCATTCATCAGATTGAAGAACATGAGAATATAATTCTTACCTCATTCCACTTGTAAGCCACTAATAGGTGGTATGACGATGTTGTTGAACTTATGCATCCCACTTTGATTGTGCCTCGGTGTTCAACCAGCTTCCTTCTTCTTTTCTGTCAGGTCCTTGAGCTTTGATTTAAGTTCCTTTTGTGTTTGCAACATATTTGTGATGTTGTCTCAAAGTTCCTCAATGTCTCGGTCAATAGTGTTGTGGGTGACACAGTGTTGGGCATTGTAAGTATGTCGACCAATAGTGCGAGTCATTCTTGCAAGTTCACTATTATGGGGGTTACAAAGAATGCATGTTTCTCCAGCTCCAATGAGCAAAGCTGCAACAGCAGCATCAAGACTTCATGCTCTGGTGAGAGAAATCCATGTTATGACCTGGCATACCATTGAAATGAGCAAACTAACTTTTGAATGGCCTCGAGTGGCAGAAGATTTATCTGAGTGGTTCGGTTTGTGGCAGCATGAGCAGTTTTGACAAGGTTGGTATGATTTGGTGTTTGGTTCCAAAAGTTACTGAGAATGCAAGAGAGTGTTTTGTTGAAACCTTGTAATAGCCAAGGATAGCTAATCTTGTGCGTGTACCAGTCTGAAGTTTGTAGCATGCAGAATCATGATCAGTGTTGGCCTGAGCTTGCAAGATCTGGAACTGAACATACTTCTCAGTTTCTCACATGGATGCGCCTTACAGAACTGATGCCATGCTGCGATATCCTCTGGTGTTTCAAGAGCACAAAATTTGTTGAGATACTGGACTGCTTCAATGCCAACAGCTGTTATGAGATCATCACTGTGTCTGCATGATTGTTAAGTACTGAACTTGAAGGGGAAGTCGTCGGAATTCCAGTTGTACCTGGACAATAGAAGTTGTAGAGGATGGATCGAGTAAGACAGGGAATCCTATGGAAATCTGGGGCAGGGTTTACTTGATGTGTCATACCAAGTGGGGGAGCAGAAAGGACTTGGCTTCAACTTATAAGAAGTTGTGTCCTTCTCCTTGTCAAGTGTCTTAATTTCAAGGCAAGGGTAAGGAAGATGACCAGAGGTTTGGAGAATTTCCGGAGAGGATGAGTAAGAGTTTGAGAATAACTTAAGAATGTAATTGGAGTTTAAAGAGGATAGGATTAAGTGGGAGACTTGGTTGATTTACAAACTGGTGATACAAAATGAAAGTAGCTAGCTTAAATACTAAGGTGGGAGTTTCCAAGGCTGTGGTTAATATGAAAACCAGCTTCCGAGGCAAATCCTGAAACCATTTCACCTAATTGGAAATGAGGGAATTTCGCCTCTAGGCAGTGCTGCTGATAGGAGGTGGGCTGTGATGTAAGGTGGCCGGGAAGGGGGGCAGAAAGCGATCAGAAGTCTGGTCAGAAGAATCAGTCTTGACAGTATTTCCCCCTTAGTGCTGAGCCTACGAGGCACGTGAAGGTTCAAATCCAAATTGGGTATGTTGATTTTGATGTTGATGGGTTCCCAGGGTTTTTTTTTCAACCACCACCACACCCCTTCACTCCCTTCGACCAAGATGTCCACTGTCCCCTCATATGCGGAAAAGATAGCGGCCATCAAGGCCCAGCAGGAGCAATTGATGGAAGAGCTCCAGTTGGAAGAAGAGGCCAGGGAAGCTGAGGAGCGCCGAGCAGCTGAGGAGGCTGCCAAAGTGGAGGCGGCTAGGGTGGAGGCCAAGAAAAAGGCTGCAGAGGAGGAACAGAAGAAGACTGCTGCCACTAAGAGGGTGGAAAAGAAGCGGAAAGCCAGAGAAGTGGAGCCTGAAGAGGCTGAAGGGAGCTCCCCCCCCAAGAAGAAGGCAAAAGGAAAGGCGAGAGCAGAGGTGCCTGAGAATGAAGTCCCCTTGCAGCTACAAGCCACTATTTTGTGCAAAAGGTGAGTCACTTTTTATTCTTGTTGCCCTTGTATGCTGACTTCTAGTAGATGTTTAAATCAAAAGTTGTCGTGTTTCCGGACGGGAACCCGGGGTCAGGCCTGCGAGCCCTGCACAAAAGCGAAGCACAAGTGCAAAGAGGTGGTGTGGGAGGGCCAGGTGTTGCAGGCAGGACCTGGGCTAGGGGAGAACAAGGGAGTGATGGAGTTGCTTAAGGAGTTGGTGGGGGCGGTAAAGGGGGTGAAGAAAGAAATGCAGGAACTCCAGGAGCTCCAGGTGATAAGCGAGGGTGTGATCAGCATCCAAGAAATGATGTTGGATATCCTAGTGGCATTGGATCTGGAGTGGAACCAGGAGGAAGAGGAGGAAGAAGATGAAGAAGAAGAGGGTGAAAAGGAGGAGGAGTTGGAGGTACAAGGGGAGCTGCCAGGACTCGCTGATGAAGCAGGGGGTGAGGGAGTAGGGGAGGAGTAGGGAATGGGCGGGGAATCTGGAGTTTTCTTTTAAATTTTCTAATAATAATTTTTGAGGATCTTGTTTTGAAAAGAAGGGTGTTAAGTGGAAAGAGGTCCGGGTTTCCCTGGGTAACGAGTGTGAAAGTCCATAACAAGTTCCTGGGCATGATCAAGTTCTGTAGCTGGAAGCCAGGAGGTTTCTTCGTCGGTTCCTTGGTAACCTTCCCACCATACAAAATAGAGTAACTTGCATCGACAGCGGTTGTCAATCTTTGAATCGAGGATTTCCGCAATCTCGTACTCCAGTTCATTGTCTATAATGACCAGAGGAGGTGGAGGTTGAATACGATTAGGAATTGTGTTGGGAGTGTCTTCTTCTAGTTGGGAGAGATGGAATACTGGGTGGACACCCCCGAGGTGATCTGGAAGTCGAAGGGTAACTGAGTGAGTACCTGGATGGGCAATGATCTTGAAAGGGCCATAGAACTTTTCTGAGAGCTTCTTGGAGGGTCTTGTAGTGCGTAGGTGCTCGCCTTTGACAAAAGTGTAATCACTGATTTTGAAGTCAGGAGCGGGTGCCCAGCATTTGTCTGCAGGACCTTGATAGCACTTCTGTGCTTCTGAGAGTTGCTTCCGGAGTTCCTGGTGGAGATCATCAAGGTCAACCACAAAATGGTGTGCATGTTGCGAGGCTAGTTCACGCTCCAGGAAAACCGTGATGTTTGGGTGGTAACCCTTGTTGGCAAAGAAGGGTGAAACTCTGGTGGAAGCTGAGGGAGCATTGTTGTACACAAATTCCCCCAAGGGTAAAAGCTGGGACCAGTTGTCCTGTTGGTAGTTGCAGAAGATCTGCAAGTACTGTTTGAGGGTCTGGTTGAGGCGTTCAGTTTGTCCATCGCCTTCTGGATGGTAACCCAAAGTGAAATGGATTTTCATGTCCAGGGCTTGCCCAAGAGAGTGGAAGAAAAGGGAAATGAACTTGGAACCCCGGTCGCAGGTGACGTGGGATGGAACACCGTGTTTGGAGAAGACGTGCATGACAAAGAGATTAGTGAGTTCTTGTGCTGTGATTTTGTTTACTGTGGGGATGAAGATACCCTGTTTGGAGAGTCAGTCTACAATGACTAGGATGGCAGTGTGACCATTGGAGTCTGGTAACTGTTCAATGAAGTCCATGGAAATTGAGTTCCAAGGCCTTTCTGGGACTGGAAGTTGCTTCAGAAATCTGTAGGGTTTGTGAGATTTGGAGTGTTTGCAGGTAGTACAAGACTTGCAAAAGTCCTGCACAAAGGTGCAGAGATTGGGCCAGATGTATTCCCATCAGATAAGCTGAAGAGTCTTGTTTTGCCCATAGTGACCTGAGAGGATGTGGTCATGCTTGTATTGTAAGACTTTAAGACAGAGGTTCACAACATCTGGAATGTAAATCTGGTCAAAGTGGCAGAGAAGTCTGCTGTCATCTAGAGACCAATTTGGGGTGGATGGTGAAGGAATGTGTGAGGAGGAGATGGGATCAAGAGGAAGTGAAGATTGAATATCATTGTGGAGTCTTTCAACATCCATGAGAATGGCTTGATGGAGGATAGGAGTAGCAAGGAAAGTGGCTCGGAGGGAGGATGTGAGTTGTTCTTGAGTAAAGACTGGATGGAAGTTGCTCAGATTTACTGAGGCAAAGTCACTATTTCCCCCTTTGCGGTAGATGTCCCAGCGTCTAGTGAGCGCATTGGGTTTAGCCCCTAGTTTACCAGGGCGGAAGCGGATGGCAAGGTTGAACTGTGAAAGGTATTCTGACCACTGAGCTTGACAATGAGTAAGGAGTTTTGTGGTACTGAAGTATTCCAAGTTTTTGTGATCCATGACCCCATCTATTGGATTTCCGGAACCTTTGAGGTACTGTCGCCAGTGTTTGAAAGCTTCAAAGATAGCAAGAAGTTCCTTATTGTGGGTGTCATAGTCAAATTCAGCTGGGTTGAAGGAACGAGAGTGGAATGCAACTGGGTGGATTTCTCCATCTGAGGTATAGATGGAAAGGATTGCCACTAAGGCATAATCTGAGGTGTCTGTCTCCAAGATAATGTGGGAATCTGGTAGCTATTGAGTGAGTATTGGGGCATGAGTGAATTCTTCTTTTAGTTTGTTGAAGGCTCCTTGACATTTCTTGCCAAAGTCCCAAGGCATATGTTTCCGGGTGAGTCTGGTGAGTGGAATGACGATGTCGGAATATCTGTGGATGAACTGTCGGTAGAAGTTGCAGAATCCCAGGAAGGATTGGATATCCTTAACCTTTCGAGGTTTGGGCCAGTCAAGGATGGTTTTGACTTTATCTTTGGACATCCAGAGCCCATCTGGAGAGAGGATGAACCCCAAGTATTCCATGCTGTCTTTATGGCACTCACATTTCTGTGGAGCAGCATAGAGGCCATTCTTCTGGAGTCTCCGGAGGACTTCCTTGATGTGAGCCTTTGTGTTGACTCATGTCATTGGAGTAGATTAGGATATCGTTGAGATAGACAATGACGCTGACATCTAATAGGTCACTGAAGATGTTGTTCATGAGGTGCTGGAAGGCAGCAGGTTCATTGGTGAGTCCGAAAGGAACTACCAGCCACTCAAAAGAACCATAGCACGTGCAGAAAGTGGTCTTCCATTCATCTCCCTCAGCAATGCAGACTAAGTGATAAGCATGCCGGAGGTCAATTTTTGTGAACACACATGCCTTTCCCAGAGAGTCCATGAGATCCGAGATTAGAGGAAGTGGGTAGCAGTCCTTTTTTGAGATGCAATTGAGTCCCCGGTAGTCGACGCAAAGTTGGAGACTCCCATCCTTTTTCTTGACAAAGAGTATAGGAGCGCCGTGAGGGGATTTGGAGGGGCAGATGAAGCCTGAATGAACATTTTCTTCAATGAATATTTGGAGAGCCTCGAGCTCAGAGGGAGAGAGGGAGTACATGCGACCTGGAGGTGGGGGAGCATTATCCTCCGTCTCTATCTTGAGGTCGTAGGGACAGTGTGGAGGAAGGGTGTTGGCTTTTTGTTTGTTGAAAACATCTGCAAATTCATGATATTCTTCTGGAACATCAGAAAGGTCCAGGGGATTCCTGGACAATGCTGAGGATTTAGCCACCAGTCCTTCCAGGGAGAATGTCATCTGAAAAGCAACAGCCCCAGGAAGTTTGCTTGCATGCATGTAAGTGGCAGCATTGATGAAAGAGATCTCAGGAGGTACAAGTTTCAAGGGTTTAGTGATTATGGGGTTTTCACGGGTTTCCGCTGGAAGGTTCAAAGGTGAAGGTGACTCACATAAGATAGGAGAGTTGGAGGACGTCAAGGGGGCAGGACCTCTTTGAGCTGCGGAACGGAAATTTATTTGGCCTGAAGACCAGTCAATCAATGGATTGTATTGCTTCAGCCAGTTATGACCAAGTACTGCAGAACAGGAAGAGTCCAGTGAGGTTACATAAAATGTCAGATTGAACACTTCACCAGACAGAAAAGTGACTGGGAGTTCCATGACTTGAGTTATGGTGGAGTTACAAGTTCCATCAAATAGTTGGAGTCCGATCGGAGGAATGGTTTTGGTACTAAGTTGGTTGTCCCGCACAAATGATGAATCAAGGAAACAATGTGAGGAACCAGAGTCGATAAGAGTTTTGATTTTTAGGGATTGTTTGAAAGGGATAACAGGATGGTAAGGGATTCAGCATCAGAAAGAGCGGACATGTTGAGACAGATGTAAGCAGCCAGTTGGAAAAGGTCAATGCAACCCTCAGCCCCAATGGCATGTTCCTGAGGGTTGCAGACTATTTTTTTGGGTCCACAGAGTCTGGCTTGGACTCAGTGACTGCTGCAGCATGGGCTTTGGCTGCTTTGGACTTCAGACAATTCCTGGCTCCATGTCCTTTCTCGCCACAGTAGAGGCAAAGTCCTTCCTTCATGCGGCGTTCACGCTCATCTCTGGTTAGTTTACCATCTTTCCCCAACTTGTCAGAAATAGAGTTTTTTGGCTTGTCCTTCTGGAAGTTGTTCTTTGACCCAGAGGAGCTGCTGGATGAGGATTGGTTTGTGCAGTTGGTGCTGGATGAGGGCTGGGGTTTGGACTGAGTGTTGGAATTGGAGCTAGGAGAACCTTTAATTTCCTTCTTTCTGGTGTGAGCGGAATTTCCGGGGGTCTTTGTTTCTAAGTGGGTTTCTTCTTCCTGCATCCAATAGATGTTGTCAGCATCCTAGGCTTTAAGATTTAGGGATGCTAGAGTTTTGGGTCGTCCCCTCCATAAGACTTCTATGCGGAGATGGAGCAGAAGACCATGGAAATACCAGTCATGAAGAGCAGCCTCATTCCAGTTGACCCGGGAAGCCAGTTCCCAGAAGTCCACATTATACTTCACTATTCTTCCACCTTTCTTCATTGTGAGTTCTGAAAGAGCCTTTCCTGCATCCCCGACAGGGTCATGAGGACCAAAATTACTTTCCAACTCACTAAGGAATACCTTGTAGTTCCACATCCAATGGGCAGAATTTGTTGGGTCATTGAGTCCAGGTTCAAACCAGCTAAGAGCTGACCCTTTGAGGTAGGAAAGGATGAATAGAATTTTCTTTTTGTCAGAGGTGAATACCTGAGGACAATTGCAGAAGTGAAGGTTGCACGAGACTAGGAAGTCCCAAAGTTTCTGGGGATTAGCCCCATCAAAAGTGTCAGGATCACAAACTTTGATCTTCTCGGTCTTGGGTGCTTGGTTCTGCCAGAGGATTCGGAGACTATCCAAGAGCTTGAAGAGAGCATTGAGAAACCTATCTCCTGGATCAGGATTTCTGCCAATGGGAGGTAGAGGGTCATCAGGGTCGTCAGGATCGGGGTCATCCCCAGGGCCGTCAGGACCGCTAGGGTCATCAGGACCACCAGTAAGTCCATCCTCTTTACCTGGACCTTCTGTGTCAAAGGGGTTAGGTTGCCCAACATTCTCTACGTACTCAAGTGGAGTCGTATTCCAAGGGGTCTCTGGAGGTTGAGACATGACATTAGCACTGATGGAGGGTGCTCCAGAACCAATTTGCCTGAAGATGTTGGATGGTCTGGTGGATGCACCAAAAGTCGAAGCATGTCTAGGGGAAGGAAGTATGGATCAGCATATTGCTGATAATCCTGGTACCACACCAGCATGGTGGGAGTTTCTTGTAGTTTGTTGGGTTTGTGACTCAGTAGGAGTCATAAGGAAAGATGGGATGGGTTGACAAGAGAAGTGAGAGTTTGTAAATACTGTTAAGTACTGAACTTGAAGGGGAAGTTGTTGGAATTCCAGTTGTACCTGGACGATAGAAGTTGTAGAGGATGGATCGAGTAAGACAGGGAATCCTATGGAAATCTGGGGCAGGGTTTACTTGATGTGTCGTACCAAGTGGGGGAGCAGAAAGGACTTGGCTTCAACTTATAAGAAGTTGTGTCCTTCTCCTCGTCAAGTGTCCTAATTTCAAGGCAAGGGTAAGGAAGATGACCAGAGGTCCAGAGAATTTCCAGAGAGGATGAGTAAGAGTTCGAGAATGTAATTGGAGTTTAAAGAGGATAGGATTAAGTGGGAGACTTGGTTGATTTACAAACTGGTGATACAAAATGAAAGTAGCTAGCTTAAATACTAAGGTCAGAGTTTCCGAGGCTGTGGTTAATATGAAAACCGGCTTCCGAGGCAAATCCTGAAACCGTTTCACCTAATTGGAAATGAGGGAATTTCACCTCTAGGCAGTGCTGCTGATAGGAGGTGGGCTGTGATGTAAGGCGGCTGGGAAGGGGGGCAGAAAACAATTGGAAGTCTGGTCAGAAGAATCGGTCTTGACAATGATGCATGAAGTAACTATCAGTAAACTGTTACTAGGAGAAACTGTTTGACACCACTCACCTCTCAAAGTGAACCACACACAGCTTTAGGAGATACTGGACCAATTTGTCAGGATCAGTTGTGGAAATCCCACTCTTAGGTGAGTCGCTCATTCAAAGATGAAGAATGGCATCACCAAGACCTTGCACTTGAGGGGCTTCCATGTCGAGAATGATAGCTAGGATATTTCCAGAACTATCAAATACTTTGAACTTCAACTTGTGTCCTGTCACCTTCTCGACAGATGTAAATAATGCCTCAAATGCATAGGCAAATGCTTCATGAGTTGCAGAATTACAGTAGAGCTGTGCAACAGTGATACCTTCAAGTAGATTATCTATCACAATCAAGGACTGATGTCCTACAGCAAACTCACGTTCATTAGTTGCACAATTCCAAACAACAAACTTGCACTTGTCCAAATCACCATGAACCCGCTTGAATGTATAATTGTCAAGAACTGTTCCTCGCCCAATCGGAACCCACATCCATCCGACCCTTTCCCACACATCGAACATGACTTTTGCCTACGCCTCCCAATTTCGTTCCCAGCTGCCTTGCACTGCCCACACTGCTGTGCACCAGGCCGCCTTGTACAGCATCCACAGCTGCCTTCCCAAGGCTGCCATCTCTATTGCAAATTCGACTATGGATTCCTGTGCGGCTCCCGCTAGATAATTTATCTATGCAGTCGAGACACTGCCACAGTCTTCATTCCTGTTCCGCATTATTCTGGACTACAGTATTTAAGCTTAGTTAGTTTCACCTTGTATTCCTCAGTTCGTATATCGACATAGACTCGACTTTACCCTGCCAATCTAAAACCTCCTTCTACTCCAACCCCTGTCCTCTAAGAGTCTGAACTCCATTCGACTCAACCTCTAGTCTCCCTCTGAAGTTCTAGTCTTATCTGAACTTAACCTAAGTCCCTCCGTACTCCTCCCCGCATTTACCCACACTTTCCTGCTCCTACCTCTAAACCCTCGACTTGAAATTAGGACACCAGACGAGGTGAAGGGCACAGCTTCTTACAAGCTGAAGCCAAGTCCTTTCCGTTTCCCCTCCCGCAGAATTCGCATCGACCTGACAATCTCCCGCTATCATCACCTGCAGTGTCCGGTCGGATTCTGAAGCAGCCTAAAGGATCAGTTCTTAACAGTATATATGAACTCTCACTTCACTCATCTCTTCTCCTCTTATGACCCCAACCAAAACTCGCCAGCACACAACCAGGAATTCCCAATGTGCCGGTACTATTCCAGGGATGTCTGCAATCCAGCGATCCACCCTTTCTGACCCTCAACCCGCTACTACATTTGGAGTGTCTTCCAGACCCTCAAACATCTTCCAACAAATCGGCTCAGGAGCCCCCTCAATCAGTGCCAATCTCATGTCCACCCATGCCCCGCAACCTTCCGGCAACCCAGAAGGTTTTTGATCAAGAACTCCCCTTGAGTACGTAGGGGGCATCAACCAGCCTGAACCCTATGGGTTGGAAGATCGTGGTCTAGAGGACGGACCTCCTGGTGGACCCGATGACCCTAGCGGTCCGGACAGCCCTGGGGGTGACCCCGATCCCAATGATCCTGACAATCAACCTCCCACAGGGGGAAACCCTGATCCAGGGGATAGATTCATAGATGTTCTTTACAACCTCTCGGAGAGTATCTGCACCCTCCGACAAAACAATGCACCCAAGACCAAGAAAATAAAAGTTCACGACCCCAACACTTTTGATGGCTCCAACCCAAAGAAACTTAGAGACTTTCTAGTCTTGTGTAATCTTCATTTCCGCGACCGCCCACACGTATTTTCCTCTGATGAGAAAAAGATCATATTTATCCTTTCTTATCTTAAAGGATCAGCTCTCAGTTGGTTTGAACCTGGTCTTAATGACCCAACAGATTCCGCACACTGGATGTGGGACTATGAGGCTTTCCTCGCCGAGCTGGAAAGTAACTTCGGTCCACACAACCCGGTCAGAGATGCGGAAAAGGCTCTCTCTGACTTAGCAATGAAGAAAGGTGGTTGTATCACGAAATATAATGTTGACTTCTGGGAATTAGCTTCTAGGGTCAACTGGAACGAAGCAGCCCTTCGTGACCGCTATTTCTGCGGTCTTCCACTCCGGCTTTGCATAGAAGTTCTCTGGGGTGGTAAACCCAACACTCTTGCAGAGTTGCGCTTGAAAGCACAAGACAGCGACGACATCTACTGGATGCAAGAAGATGAATCCCATTTCAAAACAAAGAATTCCAGTAACATCACTAACTCTAGTCGGAAAGACTCTTCCAAAGGTCCTTCCCCACCATCAAACCAGAAGTCTTCCATGACAAAGAACACTCCCCAGGACAAGCCCAAGTCGTCCATCTCTGATAAGCTGGGGAAGAATGGCAAGCTTACTGGGGAGGAATGAGAACGCTGCATGAGAGAAAGACTCTGCCTCTACTGTGGTGAAGAAGGACATGTAGCAGGAAACTGCCCAAAATCCAAAGCCACAAAAGCCTGTGCATCCACTGTCGTTTCTGAGACTACAGACTCGGAAAAATAGTCCGCAACCCTCAGGATACAGCCATTGGGGCTGGGGGTTGTGTTGACCTTACCCAGTTGGCTGCCTATGTTTGTCTCAACATGTCTGCTCTTTCCAACCCTGACTCCCTAACCATTCTTTTAACCTTTCCTGACTCTTCTGCCCCTTTCCGAACCCTTATCGACTCTGGCTCCTCCCACTGCTTCCTTGACTCCTCTTTCGTGTTGAATAACCAACTCAGCACAGAATCCATTAACCCGATCAGTTTACGACTCTTTGATGGAACTTGCAACTCCTCCATAACTCAGATCGTCAAACTTCCGGTCACCTTCCCTGCCGGTGAATTATTCAATTTGTCATTTTATGTAACCTCGCTTGACTCTTCCTGTTCCACCATACTCAGTCATAACTGGCTGAAGCAATACAATCCGTTGATTGACTGGTCTTCAAGCCAACTCGCTTTCCGCTCTGCAGATCATAGAGGTCCAGCACCCCTGATGTCACCTTTGTCCCCGAATCTTCTGGTAGAAATCCTTGACTCTTCCGCACTTCCTGAACCCCCCATTCCTCCTAAGTTTACACCTCCCAACATCTCCTTCATCAATGCTGCCGCTTATGTGCATGCTAGCAAACTTCCTGGGGCAATAGCTTTTCAGATGACCTTCGCTCCAGAAGGGTTATCTGCCTGCTCCACCCATTCTGCTAACTCCTCCAACCTCTCTGATATTCCGCCCGAGTATCACGAATTTGCTAATGTCTTTAATAAGACTAAAGTGGATACCCTTCCTCCGCATCGGTCTTATGACCTCAAGATAGAGACAGAAGATAATACTCCTCTGCCTCCAGGCCAAATGTATTCTCTCTCCCCCTCTGAATTAGAAGCCTTATGAGTCTTTATTGACAAAAATGTCTGCTCAGGTTTCATCTGCCCATCCAAGTCTCCGCATGGCACTCCGATTCTCTTTGTCAAGAAGAAGGATGGTAGTCTCCGACTTTGTGTCGACTACCGAGGACTTAACCATCTTACAAAGAAAGACTGCTACCCACTTCCTCTCATTTCCGACCTACTTGACTCTCCCCGCAAAGCCTGCTTGTTCACCAAAATAGACTTGTGGCACGCTTATCACCTAGTCTGCATCGCTGATGGTGATGAGTGGAAAGCTACTTTCCACACCCGCTACGGATCCTTCGAGTGGTTGGTGGTCTCCTTTGGGCTCACTAATGCACCCGCAGCTTTCCAGCGGTTTATGAACAACATCTTCAGTGACATGCTGGATGTTTGTGTCATTGTATACCTCAACAACATCCTAATCTATTCCGATGACAAGTCCCAGCATGGGGCTCACGTCAAAGAAGTCCTCCACCATCTCTGGAAAAATGGACTTTATGCCTCTCCACAGAAATGTGAGTTCCACAAAGACACTGTCAAATATTTGGGTTTCATCCTTTCACCGGATGGACTGCAGATGTCCGAGGATAAAGTCAAAACTGTGCTTGACTGGCCCGAGCCTAGGAAAGTTAAGGATATTCAATCCTTCTTAGGCTTTTGCAACTTTTACCACCGCTTCATTAACAGCTATTCAGACATTGTTGTCCCACTTACCCGCTTAATGCAGAAATCCGCACCCTGGGACTTCAACAAGAAGTGCCATGATGCTTTTGAAAAGCTCAAACAAGAATTCACCCATGCCCCCGTCTTAACACAATGGGTACCTGACTCACAGATGGTACTCGAAACCAACGCTTCCGACTATGCCCTAGCAGCTATCCTTTCGGTTTACACTGTGGATGGAGAAATCCATCCGGTCGCCTTTCATTCCTGCTCCTTCAATCCTGCTGAACTAAATTATGACACCCATGATAAGGAACTCTTGGCCATTTTCGAGGCCTTCAAACACTGGTGGCAGTATTTCGAGGGTTCCACAAACCCGGTTGATGTGGTCACCAACCACAAAAATCTTGAGTACTTCAGCACTACCAAGTTGCTCACCCGCTGCCAGGCCCGTTGGTCTGAGTACCTTTCCCAATTCAATCTCATCATCTGCTTCCGCCCCAGAAAACTAGGGGCCAAGCCAGATGCACTCACTAGATGTTGGGACGTCTACCGCAAAGGGGGAAATAGCAACTTCGCCTCCATAAACCCAACCAACTTCCAACCTGTATTCACACAGGAACAGCTCACCTCTTCCCTCTGCGCCACCTATTTCGCCACACCCATTCTTCAACAAGCAGTAATCATGGATGTTGAGAAACTCCACCATGACATCTGCACACATCTTCTGACACCTGTCGACCCCAACTGGACCATAGACAAGGCAGGTCTTCTCCACCACTTCGACCGGATTTATGTTCCAGACATTGTGGATCTTCGCCTCAAGGTCCTTCAGTACAAACACGATCACATCCTCTCTGGCCACTTTGGACAAAACAAAACCCAGCAGCTTGTCCACCAGGAATATGTTTGGCCAAACCTCTGCACCTTTGTGCAGGAATTCTGCAAAACCTGTACCACTTGCAAATGATCCAAGTCACCTTGACACAAGCCCTACGGGTTTCTAAAGCAACTTCTGGTTCCAGAACAACCTTGGAACTCCATCTCCATGGACTTCATTGAACAACTACCCGACTCCGACGGTCACACTGCTATCCTGGTCATCGTTGACCGCCTCACCAAGCAAGGCATCTTCATCCCAACTGTCAATGAGATCACAGCCCAAGAACTAGCCATCCTGTTCGTCCTCCATGTCTTCTCCAAGCATGGCATTCCATCGCACGTCACTTGCAACCGGGGATCCGAGTTTGTCTCCCATTTTTTCTGCTCCCTCGGAAAAGCACTTGACATGCGGATCCACTTCACTTCCGGTTATCACCCACAAGGTGATGGTCAGACAGAATGACTTAATCAGACCTTGGAGCAGTACCTCCAGATCTTCTGCAACTATCAGCAGGATGACTGGTCTCACCTCTTACCCTTGGGCAAATTTGCCTACAACAATGCTCCTTCCGCCTCTACAGGTGTATTCCCTTTCTTTGCCAACAAAGGCTATCACCCAAACATTTCTGTCTTTCCAGAATGTGACTTAGCTTCACAGCGCGCCCACAAGTTCATCGTCGACTTAGATGACCTTCATCAGGAGCTTCGGAAACAACTTGCGGCCGCTCAAGAGCATTATCAAGGTCCTGCGGACAAACATCGGGCACCCACACCTGACTTCAACATTGGTGATTCTGCCTATGTCACTGCGGAAAATATCCGCACCACATGTCCTTCCAAGAAACTTTCCGAAAAGCACCATGGCCCCTTTGAAATCATCGCCTGCCCAGGCACTCACTCAGTCACTGTTAGGAAACCACCCCATTACCTAATAAAATTTCATTTTTATTTTATTATGTCGAATTATGCTACATGACGCCAAATTATGCTACACTTTGATAGGGTGAGAATTTTATTTCGCACACATCAAAATGTATGCGCATGTACGAGTGCATCAGTAACAACAGTGTACAATATGTGTAACATAGTATATAAACCCTAAATATATGCCTAGGGGACCCCAGTTGTGTTCTCTTAGGTATTCCACCTATGTTTTCGGTGTGAAAGGCCTATCTCAACAAACTCACCTATTAATAACCCCTCGCATCAAAACCATCAATTCCCCCATCACAAGCGCAGATCCTGCCCCCTTCTTGTAGAGAGAACCCGCACGGTCTTAGCTAGCAGATAGTGGGTGTCGCCCTAACAGAAGAACACAACTACCCATATCAGTGTGCCTTCTCTTACTTGCGCATACATCATTGTTTCACTGCGCCACATCCGATTACTCATCCTTTCGGCACGAGCCGGAAGTACTTGTATATATGTAATCTACCTTTTCTTTTGTAAGCCGACGCCAGGCCTTGCCTTACATTGCAACCACCAGTGATCGAGAGGCAGCGCTCATCATTAGGACAGCTGCAACCAGACAACCGATCAGATCTGGTTTAGTTACGATTTACATTACTCTATTCGGACAACTATTTTAGTTACAAGCCAAATTCAGCGATATCTCCAAGATCAGGCACTGTTGGAAGGGTTATTGATCCGAAGTGTCAAAATAGGCGCCCGACGAACGACGAACGATTGATGAACCTCGATGAACCTTATCACGTGACCCATAAACGTTTGGAGAGGTCTCGAAGAAAAAATTTTGAATTTGTCGAAGAAGTGATTCATCACAGATTCTACAATTATGTCTGAACCTTCAACTTCTAATCCTGGTCCTAATCCTGTTCCCATACCAGCACTAGAGGCAAACATTGATGCGCTCACAGCACAAATGTTGCAATTAGTGTCAGTATTGGCAGCATCACAGCCCAGACAAGCGGAAGTACAGCCAGAGACGATAGGAGAAAAAGATGATGAGATGGTGGAGATGGTGGAGTGGGTATCGCAGGAGGATGAGATGGTGGAGAAATCCAGAAATGGAAAAGTGTGCTTACCTAAGTATGCGCCCCCACAAATCTTTGACGGTACCATGGAGAATACAAAATCCTTCATCAGCTCTATAGTATTGTACATCCATGGGAGGAAGCCAGAGTTTCATACAGCCGAGTCTAGGTTTATGTTTGCTCTCTCATATATTCAGGGGGGGAAAGCACAGTTCTGGAGAAATGAGGCTATTAATCAAATTGCCGTGGGAAATAAACCTTTTGCAACCTTCAAGGAATTTCTGGAGAGATTGGAGGCACAGTTTGGAGACCCTAATCCAAAGGCGACAGCCAATGCTAAATTAAAAACCATGCGCCAAGGTTCCCTAATGGCGGATGAATTTATTTTGCAGTTCAAAGCAGAAGCTTCGCAAATGGACATGGGAGAAGCCGCATTGGTAGAGTTTTTGGAAGCAGGATTAAATCCCTCCTTATTCAAGTCTATCTACCGACTACCTTCTATGCCAGAGAAGTTGGACGAGTGGTATAATTGGGCAATGCGCCTTGACTGGCAATATCGGCAGGAACAGGCGGAGTCAAAGTTGATGTATGGAAGTAGTAAATTTGGAAAGTCATCTGGAGGAAAGTCTGAGAAAGGAAAGGCACCTCAGGCGCAAGCTCCAAGGGCACAGCCACCGGCCATGGTGGTGACACCTATAGTTATGGAGTCAGCAGCACCAGCAGAGGCAATGGAGGTTGATCAAGCAGGGAGACGAGCCCCACTTAAATGTTTTAACTGTGGGCAGTTAGGACACATTTCTAGGAATTGTAGGCAGAAAAGAAAGATAAGGGAAGCTACAATCGAGGAAGTAAAGCCAGAGGAAGGCAGGCAGAAGAATTTTGTGGAAGAGTCCCAGTGAAGGTTTCCCCATTGGTGACCCAGAATTGTTACAATGTATTAGTATCCGAGAGTAAATCAGAAAAGGAAATCGAGGAGGAGTACAACTGTTACGAATCATGTGACCAAGAAAATTGCTGAGCACTATTTCCGAAAACCCCTAAATTCTTTATTTGCTCTGCGTGAATAGAACCAGAAATCACCTTGACTGTGGAATTGAAGACAGTGGACACACATGCAGCTATTGATGTGGAAGCATTGCTTGATAGTGGTGCTACAGGATTATTTATTAATTGATCCTTAATTACCGGAAATGGTATTAACACACACAAGCTGGCACAACCTATAATGGTGTACAATATTGACGGAACAGTCAATCGTGGAGGAACTATCAAGGAGGAGGTGACTATGGTACTAAAGTATCAGGAGCATCAGGAGCGAGCCGTATTTGAAGTGTGCGATCTTGGGAAAACCAATCTAATAATAGGATGTCCATGGTTATGGAAGCATAATCCCGAAATTGATTGGAAAACTGGGAAAGTACAAATGACTCATTGTCCTAAGGAATGTAATGTGTATGGGAGGAAGATGAAGAAGTGAAGAAGGAAAAAAGGAAAAAGAAAGAGAAAGAATGTCCAAGAAAGTATTCTGTTACAATGGAGGAAGTGGAGGATGAGGAAATGCCAAATGGGGAAGTTCCAATCATGATCGAGAAAGAAGAGCAGAAGCAAACCTTTAGAACAATTCGTGGAGGACAGTCATGGGACAAGAATATCATGAAGGTGGAGAAGCCAGTGGAGGAATGGGTGCCAAAAGTGTATCATGAACATCTGTCAGTGTTCCAGAAGAAGGAGTCTGAGCAAATGCCAGTGCGGAAGCCATGGGATCATGCGATTGAGATGAAGCCAGGGTTTGTGCCGAAGAAGTCGAAGGTATATCTGTTATCTCCGATGGCAAGAAGAAGTGGATGCATTCCTGAAGGAGCAATTGCGCAAAGGATACATATGACCTTCGAAATCACCGCAGATGTCACCAATATTCTTCATGCCAAAGAAAGACCAAAGGAAGAGGATGTGTACCAATTATAGGTATTTGAATGAGTGGACAGTGAAGAATGTGTACCCCCTGCCGTTGATCTCAGAAATAATTGACAAGGTGGGAAAAGCCAAGGTCTTTACAAAATTGGATTTACGATGGGGATACAACAATGTACGAATAAAGAAAGGAGATGAGTGGAAGGCAGCATTTGCCACGCATCGAGGATCCTTCGAGCCACTTGTCATGTTTTTTGGGATGACTAATAGTCCCCCAACCTTTCAAAATATGATGAACAACATTTTCAAGGACGTAATAGACAAAGGCGTGGTAATAATATTTATTGACGACATTCTGATATTCATGGAGGATGAAGAAAATCATGAGGCGATAGTGCAGGAGGTGTTACGGAGGTTGGCGGAGAATGATCTATTTTTGAAACCAGAGAAGTGTGTGTTTGGGGCAAGCGAGATTGAGTTCCTAGGATTATTGATCGGCCCTGACGGGATCAAAATGGATCCGATCAAGGTACAGGCGGTCACAGATTGGCCTGCGCCCACCCATGTCAAGGAGGTTCAAGCCTTCTTGGGACTCGCAAATTATTATCGTCGCTTTGTGCACAATTTTTCCAAAATTGCCACACCCTTACAGAACCTTATGCGAAAGGGAGTAGTATGGAGGTGGGAAGAGCAGCAGCAGACAGTGTTTGAGGAGTTGAAGAGGAAGTTTGTGGAGGGACCAATATTAGCCCCAGTAGATTTCACATGCCCTTTGTGAGTGGAATCCGATGCATCCAATTTTGCTACTGGAGCGGTATTATCAATGCTGTGCAAAGATGACAAATGGCATCCTTGTGCATACTTGTCAAAAGGGTTGAATGATGTGGAGAGGAATTATGATGTGCATGACAAAGAGATGTTGGGGATAATACAAGCATTGGAGGCATGGAGGCATTATTTGGAGGGATGTACGCATGAGATTGAGATCTGGACGGATCATCAAAATCTGCAATACTTCATGTCCACTAAAAAGCTTAATCACAGGCAAGCACATTGGGCACTATTCCTATCGCGTTTCAACTTTCACTTGGTCCACAAAGCAGGAAGCTTAATGAGGAAAGCAGATGCATTATCCAGATGTATTGATCATAAAAGGGGGGTGGAGGAGGACAATAAAAATGTTACCTTACTCAAACCCAAATACTTTCACATTTGCGCTATGCATCAAGGGCATCTATCAATAGATAGCTCGGAAATGGAAATGTTGTCTAAAATTAGACAATGTTCGGAAATGGACGATGAAGTAGTGGAAGCCGTGAAAGCTCTGAAGGGAGAAAAGAAAGGAAATATCAAAGGAGATGAATGGGCTGAGGAACAAGGGTTGGTGTTGTTTCAAGGAAAAGTGTATGTACTGAAGGATCAGGATTTGCGAAGGGAGATCATCCAGTTACATCACAATATGCCAATTGCTGGACACCCAGGAAGATGGAAGACGTTGGAATTAGTAATGAGAAATTATTGGTGGCCCGGAATTTCGAAGTATGTGTTGGGGTATGTGGATGGATGTGATACGTGCATGAGGGGGAAGAAATTTCCAGAGAAACCTGCAGGAAAATTAATGCTGAACCCTATACCTAAAGCGCCATGGCGAGATATATCTGTGGATTTTATTACTGGATCACCCGAGGCTCAAGGGTACGATGCAATATTCATAGTATGCGACCGCTTTACAAAGGAGGTCCATATTATTCCTACTACTACAGAAACCTCATCATTGGGCTTGGCGCGCCTCTATCTAAATCAGGTATGGCGGTTACATGGGTTACCCGATACCGTTATCTCCGATCGCAGACCACAATTTGCTTCCATGTTTATGCGAGAACTAAACAACATATTGGGAATTCAAACTAAATTATCTACGGCATATCACCCGCAGACTGATGGGCAGACAGAGAGAATGAATCAGGAGTTGGAGCAGTACCTACGTATACCGACAAACCGACTGGCCCAAATGGTTGGCAATTGCCAAATTTTCCCACAATAACAAATTCCATTCAGCTACTCGTATGTCACCCTTTTTCACGAATTATGGATATCATCCTCGCATGGGAGTAGAACCCAGAAGGGAAGTCAAAGTACAGTCGGTAGAAGACTTTGTATCTAAGATGCAAAAGGTACAAAAGGAAGCAGAGGCGGCATTGAAGAAAGCACGTGATGACATGATGCGACATGCGGATTGTACTTGAGCATGCGCTCCAGAGTACAAAGTTGGTGACTTGGTATGGCTAAGTACCAGGGACCTGAATATTCCACAACCTTCGAGGAAACTTACGGAGAAACAAGTTGGCCCATATGCGATCTCTAAAGTGATCTCACCTAATGCAGTAGTGCTAAAATTACCCCGATCATTCAAGATTGATCCTGAGATTAATGTATCCCGCCTACGCCCTTACTGCCCACCCACTATTCCTGGCCAACAAACTACTCTGCAACCTCCGATAATAGTAGAAGGTGCTCCAGAATACATAGTTGAAGAAATTCTAGACTCATGTCTTCAACGGAACAAATTGGAGTTCTTAATAAAGTGGAAAAACTATACCGACAAAAATAATTCGTGGGAACCCGAAGAGAATTGTAAGCAAGTGTGTAACGCGATCGCCCAATTCTTTAAATGTAATCCGAATGCTCCATGTCACATTGCGAGAATGGTGTATGAGGGGATGAGATTCCGGCCTTACCAAAATTTCACAGAGGGGACAGACGTAATATTTTCTTGCCTGGAAGTCGAGGCATAAAAGGGGGGTAATGTTAGGAAACCACCCCATTACTTAATAAAATTTCATTTTCATTTTATTATGTCAAATTATGCTACATGACGCCAAATTACGCTACACTTTGATAGCGTGAGAATTTTATTTTGCACGCATCAAAATGTATGTGCATGTACGAGTGCATCGGTAACAACAATGTACAATATGTGTAACATAGTATATAAACCCTAAATATATGCCTAGGGGACCCCAGTTGTGTTCTCTTAGGTATTCCACCTATGTTTTCGGTGTGAAAGGCCTATCTCAACAAACTCACCTATTAATAACCCCTCGCATCAAAACCATCAATTCCCCCATCACGAGCACGGATCCCACCCCCTTCTTGTAGAGAGAACCTGCACGGTCTTAGCTAGCAGATAGTGCTGCGGCTCCCGGATCACATGCGGGCCATTCACCCTGTTTTCCATGTCTCTCAACTAGAGAAACACTCCCCAAACACAATTCCAAATCGAGTACAACCTCCACCTCCTCCAATCACCATCGATGACGAGCTCAAATATGAGATCGCCGAAGTCCTCAACTCCAAAGTCGACAACTGACGTCACTGCAAGATTCTCTACCTCGTCCGATGGGAAGGTTACCAGGGAACCGACGAAGAGACTTCCTGGCTACCTGTTATGGAACTTGACCATGCCCAAGAACTCCTTGCGGATTTTCACACCCGCTACCCGCAGAAACCCAGACCATTACCCGCTTAAAGACTATTCACATTACTTGTTCACTCAGTCCAAACTCAGAACAAATTTTATTGAAAAAAGATTTTTTTTTGAACCCGACCGGGTCCCTACACTACCACCGCTTCTCCCTCTCCATCTTCATCTCCCTCTCCCCCAACTTTGCCTCCATCTCCGCCCTCATCTTTCTCTTCACCCTCCTCACCCTCTTCTTCATCCTCACTCTCCTCCTTGTCATCAGCTCGCCTTTTCTCCAGATATCTCTGGAAGGCCTCCCAGTCATCTCCGGATTTTCGGATCCCACGTCTTTCCCACCGGGACTCTCGCACCGCCCACTCCACCTCTTTGTCACCCTTGTTGCTCTCCTCCTCCTCCCTGGCACTTTCTTCCTCCACCCACTCTGGGTCCAAAGCGTCCCGAATCTCCCCCATCGACTCCCGCACCACAGTAGCCACCTCAGCAAACCCCTTCCTTATTAACTTCATCATTTGTTGCATTAATTCCGGGTTTTCCCCGGTCGCCCCCATCATTCCTGCCAGTTTTGCCGCAGGGGCTTCCTGCCCCTCCCACACTACCTCCTCGCACTTATGTTTGATGCGCATGCAGTTGTTGCACACCCGTCCCTTCGCACCCATCTTGAAACAAGCGATCTTTTGATATTTGCATCTAGGCCACTTGTCAGTAAAAAGAGACTGAAAAGGGAAACAAGTATGCACCTTTTGCAAGGCAACGCAGCCTGCACCCGCACTGGACCCTCTGACCCCTCTGACCCCACTCGCACCTTTGACTTGGCGACTTTCTTTTTCTTTGGGGACTTGCTCCCCTCGGCCTCATCCTCCAAACCTGCGGCCGCAGCCGCCCGCTTCTTCTCCGCTCATCTTGCGGCTGATACCTCTTTTTTCCACGCCTCTGCCTGGCGCACCTCCTCAGCCTTTGCAGCCTCCTCTGCTGCCTTCTGCACCTCCTGCGCCCGGCGCTCCTCCTCCCTTGCCACTTCCTCCAGCTCCTTCATCTCCCATTCCATCTGCTCCTTCATTGCCCGCTCCCTCTGTTCGTGTTGGGCCCTCATCGTGGCCAATTTGATCTGCGCGGATACTGCTGGAGGGGACATAATTGATAGTTGATGGGAGAAGGAAAGAACGTGAAAATTTTTTTCAACCAATTACTGCATTCAGAAAATTCAACCAACTTCCTCATTTGGACTCAAACCCTCACGTGCCTCATAGGCTCGGCACTAAGGGGGAAATACTGTCAAGAACCGTTCCTCGCCCGATCGGAACCCACATCCATCCGACCCTTTCCCGCACGTCGAACATGACTTTTGCCTACACCTCCCAATTTTGTTCCCGGCTGCCTTGCACTGCCCACACTGCTGTGCACCAGGCCACCTTGTACAGCATCCACAGCTGCCTTCCCAAGGCTGCCGTCTCTATTGCAAATTCGACTATGGATTCCTGTGCGGCTCCCACTAGATAATTTATCTATGCAGTTGAGACACTGCCACAGTCTTCGTTCCTGTTCCGCATTATTCTGGACTACAGGATTTAAGCTTAGTTAGTTTTGCCTTGTATTCCTCAGTTCGTATATCGACATAGACTCGACTTTACCCTGCCAATCTAAAACCTCCTTCTGCTCCAACCCCTGTCCTCTAAGAGTCTGAACTCCATTCGACTCAACCTCTAGTCTCCCTCTGAAGTTCTAGTCTCATCTGAACTTAACCTAAGTCCCTCCGTACTCCTCCCCACATTTACCCACACTTTCCCGCTCCTACCTCTAAACCCTCGACTTGAAATTAGGACACCAGACGAGGTGAAGGGCGCAGCTTCTTACAAGCTGAAGCCAAGTCCTTTCCGTTTCCCCTCCTGCAGAATCCGCATCGACCCGACAATCTCCCGCTATCATCACCCACAGTGTCCGGTCAGATTCTGAAGTGGCCTAAAGGATCAGTTCTTAACAATAATCTCCAACAAGGTAAAGGGCCATGTGTAATAATGCAGCAAGTGTCAGATTCATCATGATCACTAGTTTGATATCTCCCTCCATCTGAAGATGCCACAAATATCTCTGATCTGGAGGGAGCTTCTGGTCTTGTTCATATTGGTCCACAATTCCTACTCACTCATCACCATCCTAATTGCTAGGGATAGAAATATTGTTACACACCTTGCCAGCTATAGCCTGCTGGTGCCTTCTTGTCCTTTTTCTCCCATATCTTCTCCTGCAGAAGCTTCCTGTTCCTGAAGGCATTGTGTTTGGCACTTAAGGAAGATCCCAGAAATGCGAGAGTAGTTGGTGCTATTACATGTAAACTTGAATCTGAACTACCTGAAGTATTGTGTTATGAGAACATACCATTGTCAAGTCTTCCTGCTGTTGCACCCAAAATTCCAAACACAGCTAGGCATTGAGTAAGGTCATTCTTTGCCTCTTGCGTTGGTTTCTCCTCGGGCCATGGAGGGTGAGAATGTCAACCTTGAAATAACACAACAACCTTGGGAACTTTTAAATCCTTCAATGTGTAAACAATTTTTTTAGCAAGACATTCATGTAGAATCAATTTCCCGACTACTGAATATCCTTGCCAAAAATGTGTATGCTCTGTCCAATGTTTGGTGGCGTTAACAAAAATGGTGTTGTAATTGATAAGAACAAAACTGAATTACTGACTACAGAACTTCTGTTTCCCATGTCAAGGATGAATGAAAGTAGAGCAGCTTCCTTTGTAATTAACCAATCTGAGGAGTTGACAGGCTGATTTTTCATCAGCTGGGCTAAAAATGCATCGGGGGGATAGTCTCACTGACCATAGATGGAATTGGCATGTAGATATGCTCCCACTCCTCAGCCCTGCACCAGTCACCACAATCAATAAAATGGCTCTTTCCATGGGTAGAAGGGGGCTGCTGGATGTCAGTATATCTAGTCTTTGACTGTTGCATAACATTTACCCACATTTTTTAATGGTTTCAGCACAGCTTCACCCAAGCAGATCTCTTTGTTACACTTCAATCCCTTGACCATGCGAAAAAAACTGGATATGATATCAGTTGAGAAAGGAGATAACAATGGACATCTGATAAGTCGTATGTCTCAGTTGCAGCCACTAAGGTTGCACCATCTGCCTCATTTTGAGCCTGCTCCACTTGAAAAATCTCCTTTGTCTTGGTCATATCAGTAGGATCTTCATGCCTGTAACCCTCAAGAAGTTTTTCATCAAACATGTCACATCTAGGGTGTGACTCAGTTAACCCCTGGGTATAATTTCATGTACCCGTACCCGTACCCATGAACACCGTACCCGTTACGGTTATGGGTGTGGTTTTACTGTGGGTACGGGGGGGTTTTGGTCGAAACCCATGGGTATGACATTAATAATTCATTATAATTCTAAATATATCTAAATACAATGAAGAACCACCCCCAACTTGCAATTGTGAGCGAGGGGGGGTGGTAGCGGTGATGTACCAGCCATCGTGAGTTAGCAAACTAAGAAACACCCCCACCTCACGTTTGTGAGCAAGAGGGGGTGGTAGTCATGACTTGGCAGCCGTTGTGAGAGAAACAGATGAAGAACCACCCCCAACTCGCATTTGCGAGTGAGAGGGGGTGGTAGTGGTGACGTGGCGGTGCTCCCGAGTGAAACGAACAGAGAACGACCCCACCTCGCATTTGCGAGCGAGGGGGGGTGGTAAGAATAAAAGACAGGAAAAAATACCTAGGGCCCAAACAACAATAGACGTCGTTTGGGCCAGTTATAGACGTCGTTTGGACCGGTTATAGCACCATTAGAACCTAAAAGTCAAATAAAAACATTAATTAGTTAGGAAAAAACAAGAACCAAAGACAGAAAAAAATACCTAGGGCCCAAACGACGATAGACGTCGTTTGGGCTGGTTATAGACGTCGTTTGGACCGGTTATAGCACCATTAGAACCTAAAAGTCAAATAAAAACATTAGTTAGTTAGGAAAAAACAAGAACCAAAGACAGAAAAAAATACCTAGGGCCCAAACGACGATAGACGTCGTTTGGGCCAGTTATAGCACCATTAGAACCTAAAAGTTGAATAAAAACATTAGTTAGTTATGAAAAAACAAGAATGAAAGATAGAAAAAAATACCTAGGGCCCAAACGATGATAGACATTGTTTGGGCTGGTTATAGCACCATTAGAACCTAAAAGTCAAATAAAAACATTAGTTTGTTAGGAAAAAACAAGAACAAAAGATACCCACATCATACCCGTAACACTGTGGAAATGGGTACGGTATTGCCCGGGTACGGCAACTTCCGACCCATACCCATAACCATATTATCATGGGTTTACCCATACCCATGTCATGCCTTAGTCACATTGGAGGCCCCCATTACATTGGTGGATTGAACAATGAGCAGGAATTCCATCCAGAAGTGTCAACAATACTTCCTGAGATGTACTGCCATTTGTCCCTTTTCCCCATGAATCTTGATCCTATGGTGACAACATCTGAGTGAGTCACTAGAAGTCAACTTGATGTGATAATCACTTACTTCAGCCTTCAGGAATAAATCAAGGCCTTTTGGCTTCCCCTTCAGGGTTTCAGTATCCTTCGAGAGCCTTGTATCTTTATTGAAGTCCAGAACATATGCAGTCTCAACTTTGGGGATTGGCCAGTGAGTGGGAATGCCATCAAGATGCTCCACAGCATCTACTTTTACCTTTCTGGTCACAATAAATTGGCCAGAAGCATCTTTTTGGGGCTCCTTTAAGTTGTCATGGTGGCTGGGAGAACCTGATGGTAGGTTTTGAAGAGGATCCTCGGACTTGGTGTCAACATGTGTTTGAGTCACAGTATTGGCATGACAAAGCTCAGCTTTGATGCTTGGCTTTTCATCCTCACTGGAGTTGTAGATCTCAATGATCTTGAGGCCCATACTAGTATTAGAAGCATGGCACTTGGTAGGTCGGCTGTCACCATATCTGGTGCATCACCAGCCACCCCCCCACAACTGCACAGCCAGAGCAACCCCAACATTGTTGTCTGAATTGTGGACGACAATGTCAAGAATCAGTGTCACATGTGGAACTTGAAGGCCAAGAAGTGTGTGGCAAAAGCAGAGGACCCTAAGTGTTGTCATCACCACATGCTAATGAAATCTCACATGGGGGCAGTGCATTTGGACCACCAGCTACTGAGTTGGAAGCTGCCACCATGCTATGTGGGGAAGATTTGAGTGCATGCACAAAGTTGAGCTGATGATGAACAATGTCAGAATCAGTCAGATACACACCGTCCAGACTGCCCAATCAATGCACACAAATATTCCTCATTGTGTTCCATGTTTACAGAATTTTTTGCATTGGAAGCACTGAAGAAAGGTTGCTTTGCAAACTCAGGTGACATGTCTACAATTCTTGCATTAGTTTAAACTAGACTTGGAGATCTGTTTAGTTGACTGGTAAAATGGTGGTACTCACATAAGAAGTCCAACTTGTAGGACATCAAGTTTTTTTCTGTTGCTCTTTGGAGAATTCTCTGGACATGCTTAGTGAATAGCAGGGGTTACCCATGGGTAAGTGATGGGTATGTGGTAATCAGCATGTAGCCTTTGTTTTTGTGATTCTAATGCACTAATTTTTATACCAAATGGTCAAGAATTGGCCTAGATATGCTCATTCTAAATTTTAGCACCATAGCACAATATCTGATCTCACCCTGCTCCAATCTTTCCAAAAAGTCACCCCAAAACTCCAAAACCTCGGATTTTGGATAATATTTTGGAAAGATTGGGCAGGGTGAGATCAGATGTTGTGCTAGTGCTAAAATTTAGAATGAGCATATCTAGGCCAATTCTTGACCATTTGGTATAAAAATTAGTGCGTTAGAATCACAAAAACAAAGGCTACATGCTGATTACCCCATACCCGTCACTTACCCGCGGGTAACCCCTGCTATTCACTAGACATGCTGGCCAACCATTGTGTAGTTCAGAAGGCAGGAAACGAGATGTCCCTCCCACAAAGGTTGCATCTTTTTCATACCGCTGAAAAATTAGTCATCCTAGCCCACCTTGGCTGGAAAAGGAATAGTTCGAATAGTACTAAAGTTGTAGTACCTCGTGACAAGGGGGTATACATCAACGTAAACATATACGGTTTAACCGTGTAAAACGGTTATATAGATAGAACGGTTGGAGCCTTAACTATATTCCAGAGCATTCCTATCATTTTTGGAGTATTTTCAAGAAAGGTACCAGGCCCAGTGTACAATATTTGACAACTGACGTCTTGCGCAGCTATGTGAAAAGCCTATTATACATCGTCGCGTCCAATTCCAGCAACTGAGGATGAAAAACGGCTGTAAAAATGGATCACACTAATATACATCCACGAATAATAGCCTTATCCCGACATAGTCGCATGTCCTCGTCAACGTCATGGCTATGTCCCTCAATTCGATACACCTTTGCACGCTTTTTACCTGACTCCGGCGTGAATGCCGGAGCGCTATTTGACCCAAGTGGTATTTGACTCCAAGGTGCCAGCCATAGCAGATGCTCCTAGTGCTGGCATATAATACCTCGGGCCTGCACTGTCACTGGGTTGAGCTTGGGTTCGGCTTGTGGCACACTCTTTCAAAAGCTTCTTTTTTGGATTGGGAACGTTCATCATCTAACTGGACGCAAGTACCCGCGATTTGGAAACACCTGCATTAGTTCCGAACATTCACACTTTATGAGCGGTGTTGCGTGCCCCTATGATAAATGCGCAGCAGCAATATGTAGATTGGTGGGCCATACATCATCTTTTAATCACCAACCATTATTTTTTCCTGAGCTGTGAGCGTTGAAGTAAGTCGCGTGTAAGATCTTGTACTCTCCAGCAGTGAAGAATTTGTGACTAGCTAACAACGGTAGGAGATCTGCACCTCCTATTACTTACGGGCATCCAACACTTTTGTGTATTGGTGAGAGTGTGTTCCTGTAAGGCTATGCCCCGCCCTGTCATCGCAAATATTCGAACTTACTAATGCTGTGTCTTTCATAACGTGCTAGTTTTAAGAGTCGCGATCGGTTTTCATAGTTTGAAGCAAGTTTTCATGGTCATCGTGCGCCCGAATCCAGATTGCCTGGGCTCGCCGTTCAGAATTTAAATTCGAAACGATGTAACGATTGGAAGTATCTCCGAGTCGACATGTAACGCACTTGATATACATTTAAGCTTCTACAAAAATAGATATTCCAAGGTCACTCTTGTCGTTTAGCTTTCCTTTGAATCGGTTTAACTTTCCTTGCAGCGACACGCTGAGGGTTAAAAATGCGATGTGTCCACCCGGGCCTCTCCGATGTCCCCGTACTCATGGCTATGCTCTCACACATGATACCCAAATATGCGCCTCATGAAATACTAGTAGCGCTGATAAGTACTAATTAATACGGCTCGTACTTCCGTGTGGTGGTGCTGCATCATCCTTGCTTTGGAACTGCGGACGACAATTTAGTAGTTTTGATATTGAATTATAAGTGCGTCTTATCGACGTGCATGCCATAGCAAGATCCTATTCCGGATGAATTCCAAAAGTTTGTGACAAGGTTGCTATCGTGCAACAAATCAGAAAGAGAAATGGAACGTCTACAGATGACCTGTTGCAATGCGACGTTTGACAGTTCGAGGATCTGAAACCTGTGCAAGGAACGTTGATGCCGCGGAGACGGAATATTGAGGCCACCTGGCTCAATTTCTAATTTAGTGGATTCTTTCACGCTTAAGTATAAAAAGGCGGCTTCACGCTCTACAACTCTTGTCGCCATCCATTCTTCAAAAGTTCTCACTCTCCTATATTGAATTATGGATCGCAACGGAATGGATTCTAAGGCACGCCCATCCTCTCCCACCTCTTCTACATCGAATGTGGTCGACCATCACGCTGCTCACGGTATGCCGGTTGAGTGAGCTTTGATCCCCCTTAGCGCTCATTTCTCTTCGACTAGTAACCGAAGAGGATCCAGCGGGTCCAAAGAGGGCTGGAGATACCTCAAAGTTGATCAATGTTCAGCCGTTGAAGCGAAGTGAGATGCAGGTTCGCCATATGTTTCCTTAACTTTCTTTGTCCTCCAACAAAATTTCAGCCGTCTTACGCCCAAGACCTTGGAACAGGAGAAGTTACGCATGGAGTCTATGGCTCTCTCTTGCAAGGTTTAGGTTCATGCGTTGGATTCTTCGGAGCTGTTCCCTGTTGTCCATGCCCCAATCCATTCCGCAACGTCCACCAAGGTACCACTTGCAGTCTTACGACCTTAGCCTGCATCTGACCTTGCCTTGTCCCAAGGTTCCGTGGGTCTTGTGTCACGTTTTGGACAGTTCTACAAGTCTGTCGACCCTGGCCTTGTCCAAGTCAACGTCTGCACAGAGTCCCTTCGTATTGTCGACGTCAAGATCCAGATCAGTCCGATCGGAAGACAAACTGTCATGTGCGTATTTCTCGTCACACGATTCGATCCAATTCCCTAAATATCCTCTGTACAGTACTCGTGACAATGTTAACGTCGAAATGTATGTCCATCATTCATCCTGTAATGACGGAATTCACTAATGGTTCACTCACTCTCGATACCAGTGACTCTGTGATTTACTTCCAAATCTGCAACCCCTATCGTGCTGCATTCGGTATTACAGACCTCCGCCAAGCACTCGTGGAACGTGCACAGACGACGCTCCGCCACGTGGTCGGTGCACGCGCCGTCCAAAGTGTTGTCACGGAGCGTGAGGCCATTGCCTTTGAAATTGCCGAGATTGTTGGTGACGTCGCCGATAAGTGGGGCGTGGCGATCGAGGGCATCTTAATCAAGGATATCATCTTCAGCCCCGAAGTCTCGGCCTCCCTTTCATCAGCTGCTCAACAGAAGCGTATCGGAGAGTCGAAAGTCATCGCCGCACGCGCAGAAGTCGACTCAGCGAGACTCATGCGCCAGGCAGCTGATATCCTTGCGTCACCGGCTGCTATGCAGATTCGGCAACTCGAAGCCTGTGAGTTATATTTAACGCCGTGTATACCCCTATGTGTGATTTTGATTATTCCTTCCGCAGTGCAAACCATGGCCAAATCAGCTGGCAGCAAGGTGATATTCGTGCCGATGCAGCTCCAAAGCGACGTGGTCGGTCAAATGGCCAGCCAAGCCGTCGGGTCCCAGAGCGAATCCGGAGAAGGCGGAATTGGCCCGGCCGGCCGCGCTGGCCTTTTGAATAGCGTTGCCCAAATTTAATTCCCACCGCCTCGTGTGTCATTTTGTTCTTATATCATTTTCCCTCATCCATATGCTTCGCATGAAATTCGAATGCTGCTGACTCCGATACCATCTACTGCAGTATTTACTTATCTATAGACTTTCTTTTCGAGGTAGGTCAATATCTTACGACGCCATCCTACGTTCTGTGATGACTTGTATTCTGTTTTTCGCTGCATGGCTTAATTTGTATACCTAATAAGCACCGAATTCGCCTATTCAGATCAAGCTAAACATCTTTTACATAACTCTGTACAGTAGTGTGGATCCGGAGCTACTCCAATGGCCTAGCCAGCTTTCCAACATCTCACGCTGCTCATATCGACAGTCCGGGGTAGCAGTGCCGGGCAATATCAGGAGATTACACGCCTGTGTGAGAATAGCCTGTCTTTGAAGACGTCGTTCAGCCAGTGTGAGAAATTAGTAAGAAGTAAGGTAGAGGACACCCATAGAAGCAGATCTCAACCGAAGCTACGCTTATGTAGAATAAAGGCACGGTCCTGACCGCATACATAAACGCCAAAGATGAGCGGTGCACGATGCGCTCTGTATCTAGTGCGGTCGACATCGACGTCAAGATACAATAAGAAAACCTATACAAACAAGTAGCTCGACAAACCACGTCCATCCAATTATTGCGAGGATCAAGAAACGAAAACGAAAACACTACCAGACCGACCTAGCACACCAACCAAGGGAATTGCTCCAATGACACTGACACGATAGGCAGCGGAAATTTTGTCCTCCCACTCCTCACGTCGATATCCCTCACGATCATTTGATGAGACACAGCAACTAGCGGCCAAGGCGCCAGTGTTTCTTTTCCCTCCATCCCGCTCGTATCTTGATCTCCCCCTCCATGCTCGTCAACGCCATCCACCGACATATTCCGATGCAAAACAAAGCTCTGGTCCACTGCCATCACATGATCGTACTCACTCCTCTTAGCAAGTTCAACATTAGGATCTGCACGCGCCAGCGCACCATGCACAGTTAGCAGAATCCCACCACCTGCCTGGCCGCCTAGCGATACCACGTCGTAGTGCACCTCACCTGCCTCTTCGCGCAGACGGAATCTGTATAGCGGCAGAATGGAGGATACTGCAGAAGTAACTTGGGGTAGGCGATAGCTTATGAAACTTGAAGACTGAGATGCCGACGACGATGGAGTAACCAATGTCATTCTATAAGAGAACAGCGCGTCTTCTGAGTAGGCGTTCTGAAGCGCAGTGCGACCAGTGTCAAATGCTCGGATGTATCTATCCAACTGCTGAGTTGAGACCAATAGTGTGAAGGAGTGTTTCGGACCTTTGAAGGTAGTCGACTACCAGTGGCTCAACCCTGCCTAGTTCCTCGATAGGCCATCGGACATTCGAAGCGACGCCATTTGTCTTGGTTTCGGTTGCAATATTACTGGAGGTAGATGTCGACGTGAGACTGTCATTTTCCCTGTCAATTGCGCTGATCCTGTCATGCTCCAATTCCGGTAGCATTCCTATGTGAGTGTCTTCCCTCACAGTCAAGGGTGAAGTTGTGGTGTTAAGATTTTCATCACCAGCCTTTGGTAGCCGTGGCTTATAAATAGGAAGTTTACGTCGTCGCGGGAGAGGGATCGACGACGGTGAAAATACAGATTTCTGCTCAGGAGGACCAGATCGAGGCGGAGATGTGGACTCAACAGAAAAAGTAGCTTGTCGAGATGAACTGGAGTCTGCAGCTACAATAGTACGACTCTGGACGCTGCGACTAGTTGATCTCCGAGGAGTTGTGGACTTTCGCTTACCGGAATGGTTGCTGCTGTTTGATTGCAGTGCTTCCTCAATCACGGATGAAATATTCGGGGGTTCTGGGCGGAGTGTATCGGACCACACTGGTGTATTGCTTGTCCATTCTATAACCATGCCGTCATCCCTAGCTGTATAATAAGTATCCCAGCGGGAAGGAAGGATGAACAAACGAGCCTAAATATGACTTTCTTCCTTTTCAATCCCAGATATTTAAGAACGTTGTATTCTCTGGAGAAGAAAGCTTGTCGGTTCTTCATGTATTCTGGGTTCGATTTCCGACAATCTTCAGGGAGGGGGTAGAAGCTGCAGGATTCTTTAACTAGGTGACGAGGAGGCGGTGATGAGCTCCGTTTTTCAATTTTAATAGTGTCCGGAATTGCATATGAGTGAGATTGGAAGATTTGGGATGAGGCTACTGGCTCAACTTCCTCAACCTTCACATTGATTGAAGGCTCAGGACTGTGAGCAAGTTTCCTGCGTTTGAACGTCGGTGAGGTAGAGCGTTTGAATATACATGGTGAAGATATAGTTTCATCCATAAACGTCTGATTGGGTTTAAATCTTAGCAGCTGCTCAGGTGATGCGGGGGGTTGCGCAGTTTCCTGGTATGTATTCAAAGAAGCCGGGGAATCGGAAATTGGCTGGTATATTGGATTGGGTCTAGATAGGTGGCTTGTGGCCGTGAGAGGCTTTATTGTCGGGGACGGGGTAACAGCAGGCTGAGAATGAGATTCGAGCTTAATCGCAAGACGCTTCGTCATAGGCGGTGAGGCTACGGGGGGCATAGGAAGTGGTGGGAACTCAGAACGCGACAACAAAGATTCTTTGGGTTTTTTCGGAGGCTTCATCACGACTGGGAGGGCTGGGGTGCGGCTGGTTTGCCGGTTTTCTGGGCGGAACGATGGACGACTCCAAGCCAAGTTGTTTGCACCGCGGCCACGGCCACTCACATATTTACCTCGCCAGGGCTTGTTTCCACGCATGGCATGCTGAGTCCAGCCACCGGACCCGCGCGAGGAGTCGCCACCCTGTTTGATCCCGTTACCACGACTCCCTGCGTGTCCTCCTCTACTACTATGCCTCCATCGATTGTATGGTGTTGGTGGTTTAACAGAAGCCGATAGAACTGTCGGGGGTGCAGCACGCTGGCGTTTGTTGATAGTTTCGTTAGGTTGTAGATCTTCAGTATGTGAGGATGCGATTGCAGCATCGGACCGGAATTCCCTAGCTGTTGCGGTGAGCATCATGGAGGTCAATGGGCCACCACGATTTGATTGCGATTTAGTCAAGAAAGGATTGCTTTGAAGGAACTCAGCTGTTTACTAAATCTTGCGTCAAGAAGGGACGACAACAGACGTAAATAACCTCGGATCACCGCCGGTCACCTATGTACAGCAACATGTAGAATGCGGATAATAATACACAAAATTTGCATCTTAGCAACAATGACAATGATCCAATTCTAACCAACTTGAGGTCGACCAGGAATCGACAAAACAACTGACGAAAAGACCTAAGCACAGACCAAGTTTGATCATCAACTACGTCAACGTACACAAAGGCAGCTCACCAACATAACGATTAACCCAACCATTATCGTCTCACCAAACACCTGACGATGAACTGCCTTAATCCTTGGATCTAGCACCGCAGTCACCGGCCCAAAAGGCCCACTGAGACTGCGTGGCGGCCTCTTTGAGGTGGCGCGCGAAGAAGTGATGTCACTAGGCTCCAGATTCGTGAACGGTGCAATGGTAACAATGTCCTGGGCATTTCTGCTGGGAAAAACCGCGAGCGACGCATGGGAACCTCGTTTGACGTCATCTCCAGAACAGCACTGAGAGTCGGTCCTGTTGCAGTTCTCGTCCTTTGGGCTTGTGTGCATCAATTGCACTGCTCGAGGTCCCAGTATGCTCCCTATGAAGATCATTGTGTCCTCGCTCATTTCTTGCATGTCCCACTCGTTCAACTGTTTAACTCCTCGGATGCATAGTACGCCGCAAAATCTGTTGGGGGGTGAAGTAAGCGTAAAGATTTACGATGTTGTAGTGTTAGAATATGTACCCCCTCCAAGCGGCATAGCACTGCATGGACCCTAGTGAGAAAAGGACTGCGGTGAGTAGTCTCCAACAACGGTTGGTTTCCGGAGGAGTCGGTAATAGCATTGTTAATATAATTGTGGTAATAAGTCCAAGGACAAGTGTAAGATAACCAACGCAGTATCTGATTATGATCAGCAGTAAATGCCAACACGTAAGTTGACGGCGGACAGGATATCGCACAAGATCATCTGAATTCTTCTATCAGTGTTTGAGCTTGACCTTGCAAGAAATGTGGGGAGACTATGTCTTTCCAGAAGGTTGTACACTTCTTCATAAACAGGCAAAAACTGTGCAGACAACTTGAACATTGTGAAAACATATCAATTAGAAAACTCACGACATCAGGATGACAGTCATACGCCAAAGTGCGGATGACTGTATCTCGCACTAATGCATCGACCGGCAACTCCTTCGAGGCATTCGGACTGAGAAACGTAGCAACAGCCCGAGAACATGCTGTTCTCAGAAGAGCATCTTCGGCGGTGGGGGTTGAAGT
This sequence comes from Tricholoma matsutake, assembly GCA_026075535.2. Lineage (NCBI taxonomy): Eukaryota > Fungi > Basidiomycota > Agaricomycetes > Agaricales > Tricholomataceae > Tricholoma > Tricholoma matsutake. Next base: position 3,492,448 of record AP026543.1, on the reverse strand, counting down.
GATCGAAGAGGGCCCAAGTGAGTTCACATCTGCCGTTGCAGCCGTGGGATACTTTTGGATATATTCCATCTCCTCCATCTTCCTGATGCTCTCCGTAGCGCGTCGCTCAATTTCCGCATGACAGGACGTGCCTAACGCGAAATCATGTTTCGCTGAATGAACCTTGGGAAAACGTTCCCGATAATCCTGGTATCGCTCTATGTTGAGTCGTACGTCAATAGTAAGTGGTGGTTAACGGCTGTCACCTGGAACCATACGAGAAACTGGAGAGTCTCTACCGAGTGTTCCTGTATAGTAGCATGAGTTTCACGGCTGCGGAATGATGTTTTTTTTTTCGTGAGGAAAAATAGACATACATTGTATGTGAGGTACCTCTCGAAATCCTCCAAACTGTAAATAGGAAATAAACCAGATTTGTGTTCAGGGTGGCACACGATACAAAATGTATTTCACTACCTGATCGGAGAACAGGTATCACCAGAAAGGACATTGGCTGGATAAGAAGAGGTTGAATCGTATCATCTCGACATAAAACGTGGAAATACAAAGATTTACCAAGAGTGATACTCGAAAGCTCGGCTTTCCAGTTCAATTTCGCAGCCCAAGGATGGAGTCTTGGTCCAGAAGTTCTTGCTAGCATGATGAGAGCAGATTGGCGACTGCTAGTCTCGTTATCGAGATAGGAAGCTAGCATCTGTCACCAGGTGGGAGACTCGGAGAAAGACGCTACGGTAGATCACCAGAATCCATGGGTCATATAATTCTTCAAAGGACCGGATGCTTTGGTCTGAGTCTCTGGGAACATCATCGTGGTAAGGGTCTGTCTCGATGAGATGCTATTTCAGGGTCGGCTGTCATTAACCATGTGTTTCCCAGCAATATGGGATCGAGTCTGAGGCCTCAACGGCGAACGCCCGGAGAGCTGTTTGAAGTATCTAGCTCCATGGCAAAGGCAGAGACTTAGAAACTAATGGACTTTACTTTCAACATGGCTGTTCAGGAATGCTTGGAGACTTTCATAGAATGATTGTCATAGTGATAGTGGCCGAGTGTACGGACTGTTTCAATTATCACATACATCCTAAATTCTGAACATAGGGCAAAAAAATATTTAACCTTTTGTGGGCGCTTATTGTGAAGCACCGATGATAATAAACTTGCCTTTGTCAGAATATCCGGCAATGTGCGTGTCTGGGTGACACGCTACTGTCAATGACATATCCTTGGCACATTCGATTAGAATACTGACTATATCACGCTGCTCACATGAGTACCCTGCCCTCTGAGCCTGACGAACGTCTGAATAATGTGGCGCTGCTCCACATCGTCCATGTGCTCTAGTGTATGGTATGAAGGGCGCGGGAAGATCGTAACTCATAAGGGAGTACGCTTAGGATAGCGGGAGGGTGTCTGCTTACTGCATGTATAACAATTGATATCCTTGACGATATTTCCTATATATTACCTCTTCTTTCATTCTTCATTATTGACGAGTCGTCAACAGTTTTGCGGCCAGCCAAGCGAACGGAACTCGCAGAATCTGTTGTATATAACAGTACAGAAGATGCACGCGACGTGTTTGCAAGTTCAGGAATAGTAAGCGATTGCGATGAGAACATGATACAATAAATAGAATGAATACATAGGGATGAGATATAAGCAATGCTTTTAGAAAAAATCATGATGCGCCCTGGCGTCAAGTCGTGTCCTCTGCAAAAGAGAAGGGTCCCTAAAACTGGAAGGTAGGAATGGATCATTCCCTGCATTGATATCAAGAACAGAGCCAGCAGCCGCCCAGGCCGACAAAGTCGGGAGAAGGCTATGAAGGTGCCCAGGGCTCGGCGCCCGAGCTTGCCTTGGTTGGGATCTGGAATGGGAAGATGGTCGCTGAGGTGAGAAGGAGGGGATGCTTCCTCTACTTTCGGCTCCAGATGTTGTGCCTGCAGTTATGCCAAAGTTCTGCATTGTCTTGCTGAAAGCACGGAAGACAGAAGTACGGTCTTGTCGAGGTGAGATTTTGCTATTTATAACAGCGCCTGAAGCAGGAGACCAGGTTTCATCAGCATGGCTCGAGAATGTCGAGTGGATGGACGAATCAGACAATCCACGATGGCGCAGCGTACGCTGCAGGAGAGGTGCTACGTGGTCAGATTCTTCGTCGTGTTGTAGCGGTCCCTCGCCATCAATCACGGCATCTACCTCGCGAGAGAGCATACTTCCGCTATTCGCTGACCTTCTGGGGGGTGGGGGGCTGAGCTCATTTGCTAGTTGCATAAACGAGTGCACTCGGCGAGGAGCTTTCGCAAGGACAACCCATGGATCAGCAGGTGCCCGGGGTGCCCCTGCAAATATGTCCATTACACCAAGAGAGATGCCCTGAGAAGTTGACGCATTCTCGGAGGGCACACAGGGGTCATGCAACGCTTGGGACGCAACAGTACTTGTCGTCGGTCGGCCGACTCCAGTCCCCGAGAACTCAACATTGACAGTCGTTGCTGAAGCTGAAAGCGCAGGTCCTAATTTAGGGACGAATCTGCGCGTCCTCCCCCGAGTGCTCGCAGAGCGAACGATACCTGACTGCCCCCCAGAATTATCCCCTCTTGTTTGGAACAGTTTAGAGATTGGAGCCATCCAAGCACTAACAGCTGCTGAACCTGTATTATCTTGCTCTTTCTCTCTTCTTTCAGCTTCTACTTTGCTGGGATGTAAAACTTGCTCACTGACCCGTGAAGCAATCGCAGGATCAAGTACAACATCGTTGAGAGTCACACGCATTTCACCCATCTCCGTAAAGATATCTTTGAACAACTTGAAGAACACACGGAAATCCTTGCGTGTGCAAGGCGTGATTATCCTGTCGTCCTCCATTAGGAATCGGAACTGTGTTCGCAGGCCAGTTACCTCAGCAAGGATGTTGCTGACGGTACTGCGGGACAGGTGTCCAACGTCAGCACCTTTGAGGTGTTGTCGTTTTAGGCGATTTGTGAGGGTGAGCGCATCTGCCTGCACTAGCCGGTTGTGTAAAATCGCCATACGTTCCAACAGGACAGAGAGGTTGGATGATGAGGAGTCGGAGAACGACGAGGACTCAGATCGAGGTTCATGTGGAGAAGAGGGGGGTAAGTAGGATTGCACAGGGTATAACGAAGCCAAGCCAGACCAAGCCTCGGTTTGCACGCCACGCGAGCGAGAGAAGGATGTCTCGTGGGTATGGGCCTTCTCTGGAGATGATGATAGGCGAGGATCATTATCGACGAATCCCTCTATTTCGATACTGATGTGAGAGGACGGATACCGGGGCTGTGGCTGGCTGAATGCTGTCCACTTTATTTCTGAGGGCGCCAATGAATCGGATGGAGACAGAGGACGTCCACTTGTTTCAGGAGTTAATGGTTCCTTAGAAGGTCATGAACGGGACGCAGCGTACAATGCAACTGTCGTGAACTTACAAAAGAACAACGAGACCTTTGTTCCATGCTTGAGCTCCGGGGGCTAGAGGTACGCATCTACATATGACTATTATGGAAAAAGTAGAGAGAAGAAGAGCGGAACTTGCCGTATGCTCCTTTAACAAGGATGAGGGAGCATTGCCTGAAAATGTTTGTGGTAGTAGATAAGGCGTGCCAGCTTACCGGTTGTGAGTAAAAGAAAAGTCGGAAAAACAATAATACTTACTGCCAGTTCGTGATGGTGGGTTCGCCCGATGTTCCTCTACTTCTTGCTGTAGGAGATGAATTCCTTCACGAGATTCTGCCAGAAGATTTCGCAATTCTGCATTGTCTTGTTTCAATGCATCATTGTCGTTGACCAGAGACTCGAGGACATTGGTAAGGGCAGCTTGTTCGGCCATGGCAGTCTGGCCTATTTGCTAGTCAGCCTAAGTTTGAGCTAAAAGTTCGTCAGCGTTGATAATGCTAGCATAGCTTACCGACTTGTTCAATAGGTCAAGGCGAGCACGAGCGTCTTGCAGTATTGATTCTGAAGATTCCAAGCGGTATAATCTTCGTTCTTCCAGCACGTCCTGCAGCCGCCGGACCTCAGATTGCAATTTTGCTGACGTCTGACATCAGTTTGAATAATGCAAAAAAGATGGGGTCAAACCTGTTTTGTCCTTCATTGCTGCAAACCTAGATTCCGCCAACTTCGCCTTATTCGACTCACTGTCGCGTTCTTGCTGCATATCGTCCTTCTCTTTCAAGGCAGCAGATAACCGGTTTTCCAAACCAACTGAACGAGCGTGGTTTGCCGTAAGACGAGATATTGTTGCCCGTGCTTCTTGAAGTTCATTGAGGATGATCTTACTTGAAGCTTCTGTCACCTCATTATTGATCAACGCTTGATTCAAGCGCTGAAGAACTAGGTATGAGATGCGTAACCGAGACCAATGAAGGACATAAATTACCTTCTCCAAAAGGGCCTTTTCTTTGACAAGTGCTAAGATTTCAGACTCTGCTGATTCAATCATCGGAGCAGCATCTGCGTCAATCCCTTGCACTTTCCCAGAAAGATTCCGTGTGTGCTGAACCTGAGTCTGCCAGAGCCAATCAATTGGGAAGAACGTTCCGGACTGCGGCGCAACGACGTACTTCGTGGCACCGCACGTACGCCTCATGCCGCTGCAGTAAAGCCTGCCCCACTTCTGAAGAAAGCCGTTAAGCTACGCGAAAGACGAGCAAATCCTCCTCACCTGCACTCAATATCAGTCGGCTCTCCAAGCGAGACTTTAAATCCAGCCACCCAGCTAGATTCGCACAGTCCTCCTTCCCACAACAACACTCCAGGACAGTAGGGGGTTCCGGAGATGGTACCCTAGAGAAGTTGGCCAAGGCGAGAGTAAGGTCGTCGATGGTCGTCATCACATTGTAGAGACTGTTCGGACGCGGAGAACCTGGGGTTTCCGGACGAAAGTTACTAGATTCTCGTTCATGCATAAGTGACAAGGTGATGAGTATCGTCTTCGTGGTATAATGGAAGGAATGGGCAAAGTCAATTTGAAGTCAATAAATTAACACTACAAGTCTGAGCTACGACACGTGACCCTGATCAACTTTTGGCGGGCCGCCGGAAAGAGGCAAGGAACTCATTAAGGACATACAATAGCATACTATACGTGGACAAAGACAACATTACGAATAACCGTGATATGAAAGCGATAATCCGGAGCAGCGACTCGAAAACCTGTATAAACGGCTGAACGGACATCTGGCCAGATCATAGGAGCGTAGAGATTATACCAAGAATTATGCAATTATGAGAGTAACCAGCGCGGGAATCCAATTAATCATTTTAGTCGCATGTCCGCGGTTTGGGGGCAGGAACTGGAAATTACTGGCCAGTCCTTGCAAGCCTAACTCATCGAGGGCATTCAGGTGGGTACGACTTGGCCCGGAGGCTACATCCTCTGTGAGCGTGGATGCCGAGTTCCTCAGCATACCCAGTCGAGAGTTTTCTTGCAGCGCGACTCGGAAAATGTTTGACATAGATCGAATGATGGATGCGTTGGCCGAGTTGGCGAACGTGTCCTTGATTCGATCTTGCAGACCTTCGTACCTGGACGAAACCGGTAAGTCTTAAGCAAAGGCAGAAGAGGAAAACCGCAGACACATACGCCATCGCCACAGTCTGCGGGAAATAACTTGCGATATCCGATAACAGAGAGCAAAGGATTTCGGTCTCCTTGTCGTCTCCTTGTGCGGTTGTGAGCATAGTACCCACGAATGTGGTCACAAGGAGTGCAGTGCTCGAATCATTGATACCCAGGAAAGCTGGTGATATTCGAGGCGTTCCATATTCATCCTCGTCAATTGACTCGAGACCAGCGTCCGGCAACCAAGCATCGTCAATGTTGCAGTCATCCAACAAACGACGATAAGAAGGATGCGTCGTGGAAAGTGGCAAAAGCGCTAGGAAATAGCCCAGAGCATCGGCTGAGATACTGTCCCTGAATCCACTGGGCAGATCGTCGTTCGCTTGAGAGCGCACTGCAACGGAGAGTAGACTCCGTAACACCGCCTCAGCAGAATCCTTCAACCCTGAATGACGGATGCCTTTGAAAATGATAGAGGCCAAGGAAAAGGAAAAACTGGATTCGAAAGATATCTTGAGAATATCATCCAACTGGGATGTGATCTGCTCAAGTTGAATTCGGCTCTCCAGCAACACAGACTGAACACCCTCCTTCTTGAACATGCCTCGCTGTTCCATGGTCTCCAACGTTACCCGCACCAAACGTGTCGATTCCACATAGAACGCGAAATGGCTGGCTTGCAGGAGGGAAACGGCCAGCCAGAACAAGAGCGGGACATATCTCGAGCTCTCTGTCAGCGCTGGTACAATCTTGCACATACAGCGGAGCATACTGACGACTGACATCGTATGTGTTTCGTTCGCCTTTCCCAGTGCAGTGTTAAATGCGACAAGTATCTGATATAGAAAATCATCGTCCACGTCCGTAGTGGCAAGAGTGCCAAGTACAACGAAAGAGCGTGTCTGGACAGCCGGAGAAACTTGGAATGCAGTTGATGTGACGAGACTCATCCACCGAGCACGCCATACATTCAACAGACCTAAAAGAAAACTATCAATCTAGACACGGACAGGAACTAGCCTTGACACACCCTTGGAACCTGACGTGACCTCCAATATCTGGACAAGAAAACCTACCAGATGTTCCTGAGTTTCCAACGCGTCCTTGTCGTTCGCTGGATCAATATTTGTATACTCGCTTGTTGGAGTCTCTCGTCGCAGTCCAAACAAACACAGAGTTGCGGGCTGGGTACACTCTGTAATGAGTTGTAGAAGTCGAATGCGGCACCCTTCGGTCTGGGATACGTATAGCGATTGTAACAGGTTCATGATGATACCATAAACAGATTTTCGAACAAGTGCGGGACCGAAGCCAGCGACGATGGTGACAAGGTGGATAATTTCTGGGACATAAAGTTGGTTAGACGTTGGATGCGCCGATGAAGGTCCAGCGAAGAGGGCAAGCCGAATAAGTGTAGAGATTTCGTGCCAATTAGGGTGATCAGTGAGGGAATTCGAAATCGTCTGGTACGTTTTACTCAGAGCCTGTAGCACGTGTGAGTTTGCAACAACATTCAATGCAAATATGGAATCTACCTTCCGTAGTTTGGAATATATACGTCCTCGAACACTAATCGATGATAACGAGGAAATGATATTGGCGATCGCCTCACATCGATCGGTTTCGATACCACTGTCTGTTGCACTCCGTATTAATTCGTCCAAGATGACGTCCATGATGACCGAGTCAAGGTTGCCTACTTCACCCCAGATATACTTCTGGATAGTTGATGCAATCTGAGAAAGGGGTTTTAGCGGGCATACATTACAGCGCGAAGCGTACAAACATCTGGGTATTTCACACAAAGTTCCGATATTGTTCGAATGCAGTCACGTAATCTTGACTCCGAACGCTCAAAGTGAGGGCTCGTCGCATTGGAAAAAACGGAAAGGTTCTTGATCCACGGGCTCATGTAATGTATGCAGCCGATGCGTTGAGAATCTTTGGCCATCCCGGCCATCGCTGCTGACACCTCACTGATGAAGTCAAGAGTTAGCTCCGGTGCAAAGTCTGCGATCCGTCCACTAAGCTGAACAACGAATTCACTAGGATCTCCCGGAATGAAACCAGCTGCAGAAGAAACGGTTAGAGATGCCGCGAACAAACATGCAAAGTCCTACGAACCTTTCGGAGCAACAATGGGGCTCTTGTCGTAGTTGAGGTAAGCACATACAGCACCTAGGAGATCGTAAGCAGCACCGCGCAGCTCTTCATCGTATAAATCGACGCTAAGTAGACCGATATGAAGTAATGTTGCAGGAACGTTAGAGAAACGTGAAAAGCGCTCAGTCAGGGGGATCGGGACTTCTTTTAGCCGGCCTTTCGCGGATCGAATAGTCTGTCAATAAAACGTAAGACAAGGAGGATGGGACGTTGCGGAAACAGACCTTGACAATTGCTTCCCTTGATGGGGAAGAAAAGTACACTGTGACACCATGCCGAGTACGCCGAATAATGAATTCATGCTCAATGCCCGTAGAAACATTGTAAATATCGCTGATATCTGCGAGAGGAATGATCTCGGTTGCTTTACAAGACAATCCAGGGGATATAGGTTGTGTTTTGATCTATATCAAATTAGGATGGCGTCAGTAACAAGATGAAGGCGCTTACAGAGGTGATTCGAAGGTGGGTCGTGCCGACTTCAAGGATGATAGGCCGTAGTTGAGGCGATTTCATCCTCACAAGCGGGAATTCCTCATTAGGTTCCTGCTCCAGAGTAACTGCAGTGCGGATTGCATCGTGAAGTGAAGTGTGAAGAAGACCAACTGACCTGGGTAGACGAGTTGGGATAGAACTGTATCAGAAACATGTTCTATAAGTTCCACCACTGAGGAATAAGCGCGCACTGCGCCACAAAATGGAGTTCCTGGAACAACAATCAGATAAAGAAACAAAGCGTAAAAAACGAAAGGACAAACCTGCCGTGACATTGTACAATCGCCGAAGGTATTTCTGTGTTAGCGCGTTTGGGTTCAGGATGTGAGTCGTTGCAAAGCGAGAACGAATATCGGATGGTATCAACTGGGCACAATACTTTAGCCATTGAAGGGGTACTTCGGAAATGGACGTGAACAAGGTACAGTCCACTATGACGTCAAACGAGCGATCTTGATAAGCAGGAAGATTGAGGGTCTGTGCGTGTTACACATTCTAGCCCGGTCCATATGCCATGGCGATATCGATACATACCTTGAGTATGTGGAACATGAGGAGGTGTATATCAAGGGCCTCCACATCCACCTTCGATAATTGAAAGACAAAAACGGCTGGTTGCCCCTACAAAATATATGAGTAACATGTTCCCTCCGCAACAACAGAGCATACAGGGGGGACAGCAGTTTCCAAAAATATCTCCTCAACAGACGCCGTATCTCTTCTAGCATAGCGAGCCATGAGGTCAAGGTACTCCTTATGATCGGAGCAGGGCAACGAAGACGGTCGCGGGACTTCCAACGGGGACCCAAGGTCCACAAGCAATGCACAAAGTCCATCCCAAGCACGTTTACCATTGATCGCAGATGGATCTCCTTCACCCGAAGGTTTTGATAAACTAAGAAGTTCCTTGCCAATCTTGTCTGCATGCTTGTCAAAGAAACGGTGGAGCACAATGAGATCCGTATCGTCAGAAGTTGTCCCAAGCCATTGATCGTTCTCGTCATCCGCGGTCGTTGATGTCGGCGGAAGCTTCTTTTCTCGTCAGTGAAATTAAGCCGAGCAGACAGTCATAAAAAGCATAAACCTACGCTGATTTCGCTCAGAAAACGTGTCACATTGGAGATATTTTCCTTCAGAAAGGGATTAAGAGCGACCATATGAGCTTCTTTCCCGAAGAAAATGTTGTTCGCCAGATTCTGAATGATCTTCGCGACCACCATAAGTCCACGCCGTATTGTTATATTGTCGTCTGGCACTTCCACGTCTACGGTCTCAGGTGAAACAACAGCCGGAGAAATAAACCTACACAGTTTGAGTGTCACTCTAATATTGGAATCAAATGTGCCAACCGCAAAAATATAAAAGCGCCCGTAGCAGCAAACTTAGATTCCGGCCATACTCCTACCCTGTTGTTTCAGGTAAGTCAAAATGATAGGGTGTTAAATTTATTACTGACACTGTTTTTGCAATGTGTGCGCAAATTTCGCGGAACATACTGAAAGGAACTGATTACCGTCACTTTGTAGAGATAAGAAGGTGACTTACCCTGGAATAGCTGGTACTGACGACGTAACAATTTTAAGGAAGGACGTCGCAACTATCTCAACGTTCCTCTGGTTACTCGTAGCCACATCTTCACCGACTTTTCCTGGATCTAGTTCGTACCCGTGACCTGGAGGCATGTCCACCATGGTCTTGATCAGAGGCTGGACTAGATCCCGTAAGTAGTTATAACCGTGGATTTTCGCGAAGGCAGATAAAAATCGAGTGCAAGTCGAATTACTTCGGAACAGGTTGGCCTCGGTATCTGCCAAATCACTGAGTTCATGCAAGGATAGTGATATGACTCTAATACCTGTGTGCGAAACTTCCCTTTCGATCATAGCTTTGATAAGGCTCAACAGCGAGGCGCGTGTATCGAAGACATTCAGCAAGACCGAAATCATCATTTCAACCTCAGAGGGGGGGCATATCTCGCAGATCGTCAGAGCCAGAACCATCTGGGCCCGTTTGAACAAATACTCATGACAGGGGTAAATGTAAGCCTTACTTCTGATCCTTTAACGAGCTACCCGAGTGCAGTGGTCTAATTAGCAATTGCACTAGTGTACACATTGATTGAAACAACATACCTCAGAAAGACGAGTGTGACGAACAAGGGTGGCCGAACGGTCTTCTGGATCAAATTTGGTTCCCTGACTAAGGACACGTGCGAAAACATGAGCGAAAATGGTCCGCTTCCGTTTGTCTTGATCATAGGCAAGAGGCAGGCATTGTTTGAAACCGCTCTCAGTGTTCGCGCTGACCAGGTGGGCTAATCCCATTATCACAAGCTCTCTAAGCTCTGCTTCTCGTTGTGAATCTCGCTTTTTCTGGAAACCCATACCAAGTTTAATTCTGATCAAATAAGTGGATATCCAGCTCACCTTATGTGTTGAGCCGATGTCTGAAACACTGTCAGAAGTCTACTGAAATTGTGAATAAATCTTCAAGGAAATTAGTTCGGACCTACGAGATTTTCTATCCGACAAGCCTCAAGTCCCTGCAGCAAAACCCCAGAATATCTGTTGAACAGCCTGGAGAGGACGTGAACAGAGTCATCGCCAGTATTTGATATATCCACCGAGCGAAGCTGTAGACGATCCAAAAGCTTCACCGCGGTGCGTATACACGCCATATTTAATTCGGCCTGAATTTCAGCTTGGTCCACATCGCTGCCCTGAGAATAGCATGAGCGTTAGTCTGACATTATAACCAGAGCTAGCAAATGTTAACACGCACAGCAGTAGGCTGTATCCAATCCATTACCATATCAAGTATACGATGCCGTGCACAACTATCCTTTCGCAATGTCAGAGTGTCAGTGCGATCGCACACGTTGTCACACATGACACAGAACTTGATCTTCAGTCGGAAGGACTCCGAATCATGAAAACGTGCCATAAAAGAAGCTAACGTGAGCATGGTCGGACTTATGTCAATGGCGATTACGTCTTCCAAAGTGGCTTGGGTGTTTTCAACCAAGAGCTTTAGCACGGCGATAAACTACCAAGAATGAGTAACCCAGGTAGCTGCAAAACCGAGAATATGAACCGACCTGATCAAGGAACAAGAGACGATACCTTTCGGTCAATCCTTGTCCAGCACCGTCTTCAATATTTCGTATCGTCCTACCATCCTTAAGTTGAGGTCCACGAGAAGTACAAGGTCAGATACTCACTCATCCAAGTGTTTCAAAAGTTTAGAATATAGCCTCGGACTCAGCTCCGCACCAAGGGCATCTCTCGCAACATCGCGAACGTTCGTATCCGGGGATACCAATAGATTCGTCAAATCCGTGATGAATGTTGTAACAAGTGGTACAGGATTCTGTATAACACGCATTTTGTCTGGGAGGGCGTGCGCTGGAATCGCATTTGCCAACGATGTCAAATCGACATTCTCCTGGACACAAGCACCACCAAGGGCGGCTAAAAATAGCGTAAGATTTTGCCAATGAAAACGATCATCCTACGAACAAGACGAATGTTCAGGGATTGACGTAATGAGTTGAGTGACTGTACGAAGCGCACCTCCTGCCATACTAGAGGTCGAGAACTCTCCGCCACATCCGCGTTGTCATTCACACCGTCAAATGGGATTTCCGAAAGTGCCCGCCACCTCCAATAACACTCCTCCCACACTGCAACGTGTACCGCCGACGGATATGAGATCAAGCGTACAAGCTTCCGGATACGTTTCTGATGACCCACTCGCCCTGTATATGAAGGTTCAATAGAAGATCACAGTCGAAAACGTGTACACACCAACAATCATGACTTTTGGATCCCCAAGCTGTTCGTATATCGGATTCCGTTTGGAACGAACCTCATCTGTTACAGCCTTGTTGACAGGTGCATCTGGTTGGCGTTCCGCGTGCGAAAGTAGGCGAAGGCCTTTGGCAGCCAGATGAGACACGTGACTATCTGCTGAAGTGAGGGATACAAGGAAGCCGATCTCAGCCAAAATAAAACCCGGCACACGCTTCGGGTTTAGTTGAATCTCCCTCAGAGCCGGAGACTTCAGCAGAAAGTCAACATCGAAAGGAAGGGATTGGTAAGTTAACTTACTTCCGTCTTCTTCACAAACAACTCGACTTGTTGATATGCGAAGCCAACCCAGATCCGCTGTGCGTCAACGTCTGCCCTCGTGTTCAACACATGCATCACAGTGCAAACGAGTGCTGTCGGGCTACAAAAATAGTATGCAATTCAGAAACAATCCATACGAAGGATATTTGCACTGACATTGCAGCCTTGACAAACTTGAACGTGTCTGGGGGCGCCATATCTGTTGATATCGCAGCAAATGGGATCTCGGTCACCGCCCGAAAAGTGCCTGTACCTGACAGCTTAACCATAACATCAGCCGATCCGTCCCATACACTGTTCGCTGCTATTATCCACTCCTCCACCTCTTGCTCAGTCATGTCTTTAAAATGGAACGGCGAATGTACCCGCCAAAGGGACAGAATACCGAGCAACAGAACCTCATGATCAGGGAGCGTTTGAGGACTTGTCCGCATGGCCTTCGGATGAGTAGCAGGCCGCTTCATGGCGCCATACTGATCGACTTCAGGACGACGACGACCCACACTGTGGAAGATGTTCCGAAAGCGAACACGCATAGCATCTTCCAGCTTATCCAAGGGCTTCTGCCACTTGATACGGCTTGCTTCCTCAGCCAACGTCAGACACGCGCGCACAGCACACGTCTTAACAGCCGCCGATCGTTCCGGTTCCACACAAACGACAAACAAAGGAAGGGCGTCCTCCACCGACAAAAATCGATACATCACAACCAAGGCTTCAGCATACATTGCAACGTCGATCGCGTCGCTGGATTCCCAGAACGGCTTCGGGGTGTGGGACGATGATAGGATGCTCTGGTGGAAAAACTTACGTTAACACTGATGATTTATAAATGATGTGAACAAACCTTAATCTCATGTGCGATGTCGAACGCAACCATGCGCAGGGGAACTTCTCCTTCTGGCTTCACGTAGGTGGCTGCTCGGCACACGTCTAGAAGGCAGACTAAAGCTACTTCTGACAGCTTAGAACCTCCAGTCGCATGCTTAAGAATGTCCTCTCCGAATTTCAGTTCCTGGAGAGAAAAGTAAATTCGCAAAAAATTGTCAAGCAAAACCAAAAATATTTACTTTTCTGGAGGTCTTGGTAGGGCCAGAATGGAATTCAGACATCCGCTCAGGGCTCACGCAATTGAGAATAGTGAGCGTGGGCCAGAATATTCGTTCCTCACTGGTGAGGTTCATCGCGTATAGCAGGTCAAAAACACGTTCAGGCGCTCCCTCAGTTCTGCCCCTAACTCGGATCGCCTCGTTAAATTCTAATGGGAACGTGATGATCCAGCTCCACACCGCCGAGCGAAGGGGAACCGCGATTGCGATTTGTGATTCACGGTTCATGCTAACGAGCAAAGAGGACAATTCTATTTGGTCCATTGAGTCATGTTACGCAACCATTCCATGAACAATTACATACCGTTGAGAAGCTGGACGAGACGTTGCTTATCTAGCGCAAGGTGTGCCATCAGTTGCAGATCAGTAACATCTGGATTCTCGGAAGAATTGCTCGCAAGAAAATGAATTTTGGTACGTAGACGGTTATAAACGCTAGACCAATTGGAAGCAGATAAATGAAATATGATGCGAGCGGCGTATTTGGCAATCAGATCATTGACCGGAAGTGCAGATTTGACCAAAGACATGTGGGTCTTCTCGTACATTGTCTTTGTTGGGGGGATCTGTATTGTCGAAGTGGCGACGCTGTTTTTGGCCGATCTGACTGAACTGGACGAAGCCTGATTCCGGAGGGCAGATGCATGCGAGCCACTGATTTCGGAGGGAGGGGTAGCCACTGTTAAGCTATCTGAAGTGCCCCCTACTTCGTTCACAAGGTCAAAATTTTGAAACGATAGATCAGAAAAGCGATTTGGTAGCATCAACGGAAATTCAGGCGATGATGTCTGTCGCAGGTATAACACCATAACACTGAGGACGTATTTGGCACAGCTATCATCCAGCGGTTGAGGATCCTGGAATGTGGGAGGGGGCACAGAATGGTCTGAACTTGGCTGGCGACTCCGTTTACCGGGTGCAGCCATCGGAGGGGAATCCGGAGATGTGAAATGGTTGTTGCTTGAGCGAGAACTTGAACGAGAGTGGTTACTCCAGCGAGCAGCCATTGTCGTGGATAGAACCTTCAGAACGAAAAGTTGAGATTGTAAAACCTCAATGGACAAGAGCCCCGCAGGGTCAGTTTGCTGTATGGAGGTAAGATGATCTGACTCATGTGATGGGTCGTAGAGCGCTCACTTTGGCCAGCCGCTCCAACAATTCACTCAAGGCCCACGCAATGACATCAAGAGAATCATGCGACAACTCTGCAAGTGTTTCTATGGCTTGTTGGGTCGCTGTGTCCGCTTCTAAACGATCGAGCGAAACCCCAGAATTACAAGGGAGCTAAAAGGTATGGATGAGGGCCAAGCACGATGAAACTACAGAACATTTATGTACCTTGTGTTTCAACCTATTTACCAAAACATGCACAACCCTTTGCTGAGGTGTCGCTGATGCACCAAGATAGTGAAGTGAGTGTAGCTGAGAGGGTCCCATGCCAACAAACGCATGGTGAGAGTCATTGCTCCTATGTGCGCGTGAGGAAGAATTCGGAACAGACCCAGCAGAGGCAGACGGTCTGCGAACGGGCATAATAATTTTGGGTAGATTTGAATTGTGTAAATGATGGCCAAGAACTTTCACGGTCCACGTCCCGTGTATCTCTTAAATGAGTACGTTCTGGACGTCAATGTCGACAACCCAGTAAGAGCAACGAGATCTTGGGGAATCCAGAAATCAAGGAGAGGATCAGACCAAGAAAACGAAGGTCAAACTCAGAAGTCGACGAGGGCAGGAAATAATAGCGTGATGCTGAATAAGCTCCCAGAGCTCCCACGTTGTCTTGATTTTTTTGATCATCGATATCAGCAGCGGCAGTAAGTATAGGCAGCATGCAGATTTTTATGCTCTCCATGGTGACTAGTCCCGAGGTAAGAGGATGGACGAAAAATTGTAGGTTTGGAATAGTTGCTAGGTTCTCACACAGTCTCGATTTGCATTTAAAAAAATAAGTAATAAGTAGTCGCGAGCCTAGTAGCTGCAAAACAAGTACACAACTAGTATTTAGGTGACGTTGAAGTGCTAGAGAAATGAACAAGTGACAGCAACCTCAATATGGCCGCCGCCGGAGTTTTCTATAGCATGCGCCATATTTCCTTTTATCCGTAAGCTGGATACTAACGTACGAAGCTTTGCGATTTCATAGATCATATACTACACAACAGGCCAGAGTCCCGGGTCAGTAAGCCAGCACGACCAGCAGCATCAACAGCATGGTAATATCTGAGTCCATACCCACAACCACATGAATTAATGGGTCAAGCGTCTAGTTGAGTCATGTAAACGCCTGTGAGAGAATTGAGTGAGTGATGTGAGAAAGATATTGTCAACGACTTTGAGAGCACAGGAATAGCTACTGTACAACATTCTCAAAAAGTCCACTGCTGCATGTCTCATGATGAAGTCAACAAGAGCCAGTACAAGTCATGGACCAGTGCCTGACTGATACAAATACAGAGATTACGTGGATGTTACATTGTTTGTTAGCCAGATGCAATGTTAGGAGCAGTAGAGAAAATAATACCAATGGCAAAAACTAGGAACGCGCGTCAACCATATTGCACTTGGTTCTATCACATACAAGGAGCATAGCTCAGTATGTTTACAGCATACACAGGACGGCCGGTCAACGCAGTTTTGATTAAAGAGACAGTACAGAGAGAACATCTGTTTCAGAATGTCATGTATCATAGAGCCTGTACAAAGCTATATCCTATCATATAAATAAATATTTGTCTACAAGTCCGGACCGGCTTGATGTCATCGATTCATCGATCAATGATCGATCATGCTGCGATGTATCCGATGCGATGTGACAAAGCAATGGGCGTCACAATCAATTGCAAGGCCGCCTCTAGATCTCTGAGTCAACCTGATACGTCCCACTGCTTGCCCACTGCACCCAAAAAATTGGACCCTGTTGTTGCACGGTTTCAATCATTTACCAAAAGAATAAAAAAGGTTTATTCTGAATACTGCCAGCGAGGAACCTGGATATAGGGATGTACCTATTATAGAAACCGGAGTCGCGTACTAAGTCCCGTCGAGATTCGCAACGTGACAGAACAATGGAGAATATTAGCGTCACACAAGGCCGACTCCTCGCAGATTGGTGAGTCAAGCTGACGATGAATATTGTCATAAGACACAAGAATTGAACAAGCACCAAAAAGGTGCTTGAGATTTTGGGGGATAGATAGATCCTCACCTCACATCTGAATCGTGTCCACCCGAAATCGGGCTAGTTTAGTGAGATTGGCCTTGAATTTTGCAAAAGAAAAGAAAGGAAAAGTAGAGGTCAAGCCAATAGGATTTGGTTACCACAGACCACGGCGCGAACATCATAAGGCAATAGGGAAGAGAAGTTACACAGCCACTGGACACACAAATCCCGTTCTGTGACAAATTTGAACATATCCCTTTTTGGTTGGGCGTAGAGTATCACTGGCCAGATTCTTGACGTCAAACATTCATTGTTCGCCATGAAAGGCATCTGTTGACAATTCGCCCATTTTTAGACTTGTAGGACAATGGGTTTCGAACAGAGAGTCACCGGCGAGGCAGGACAGCGTGGTTTGGTCACTTAAAGGTGGTTCGGATGTAGGTTGGATGTCTCGATGTGGCTCTTGGAATTCGTTTATAACCTGTGAGTGAGACTCAGGAGGCGCGGGAAATCCGCTACCTTGGTACTCCGCTAATTTGAAACGATCTCCGGTATTCCTTAAGCCAGCTATCCGTTCCTTCCGTCCTGGAACCCTCTATCCGCTTCCCTTTATCCATACTTCCCCTCTCTTCTCGCTGTCGCCTCGTTCGGTCGCTCTCTAGTCGTTGCAAACCAGTTCTTCGCTTGTTTCGTCTCTACACCTCACCCTCCCGTTTGCTCTGTCTCAAATTTCCGTGCTTCACGCTGCTGAGCTTTTGTTATCACCCAGCCAATAGGAAAAATCACAGCTTCTTTACCGTTTTCGTTCCAACTGCTTTCCTCTTGATACGTTGATCTTGCTCTTTTTTTTCCCCGTCTAGATTCACCTATTCCCCTTCATTTTTTCTGCCTGAGTAACCTTGTGTATCTGGACTGGTTCTGCCAATGATGTCACGCAGCGATTCACGCGAATTCGATTACCCATCTGGCTTGAATGGGCTTCGGACCCACAGTAATGAAATACAACCAGGCCACTACCCCAATGTCGTTTTATCACCGCGGGATCGCCTACAATCGGGAGCAATCCTGAGTCATAACATGTATGCTTCGAATGTGTCGCGGTCACTGGGTCTGCAGGAGAAAGAATTTGGGTACGGGATAGATTTTGGACCAAACAGACACAATCCCAATTCCAACGCACCGATTCCAAGTCAATCCTTCACTTCCTTCAACCACAACCATCCCCGCCGTCCTTCTCCTCCCTCCCTCCCTCCTTCTCCTGAGAACACTGTATACAGCTCAACGACCTTCAATAACGACAGAGACGCCCACATCTATCGTCACGCCCCTCATAATCCTACCGCAAACACCCCGCCGCTACCCCCCAACTCACACGCTTCTCGCTGCACTCTCTGGTGGGGCGAAATAGAACCTTGGATGGACGAAGAATACGCTAAACAAGTTTGTACGCTCATGGGATGGGATCCAGTCAGTGTCAAGGTCCCACACCCTGCCCCCGACCCTGTAACTGGCCAGCAGGCTAACAATCCTGGGTACTGCTTCCTCACGTTTGGCACGCCAGCACATGCTGCGTCTGTCCTCGCTCAATTCAACAACAGCGGGACCGGCAATCCCATCACAATGCCCAACTCTGCAAAGCCCTTCGTTCTGAACTGGGCGTCTGCCGTGCCGTCTGTCTCGCCCGTGATCACGTATTCACCTGCAGCGGGGCCCGCCACCGGGCCTCTACAGCAGTATCCCAAGGAATACAGCATCTTTGTAGGTGACCTTGCGCCCGAAACATCCAACTCCGATCTAGTGGCAGTATTTCGTAATCCCGTTCTCGGCCTACGGAATGACAGGGAGCCAAAGTTCATCCGTCCATTCTTAAGTTGCAAGAGCGCTAAGATTATGTTAGACCCTGTTACGGGTGTCTCCCGGGGCTATGGCTTTGTTCGGTCAGATCTACCCATCTGTTGTCGTTATTATACTCACGAGATTGTTAGATTTACCGATGAAGCTGATCAACAGCGCGCATTGATTGAAATGCATGGGCTGTATTGCCTTTCACGTCCAAGTATACCTCTACTCAACCACAGATCGCGCATATACTAACTTTCTATTCCGTCTAGTGCGTATTTCTCCCGCTACGGCTAAATTCAAACCTCCACCAGTTCCACCTTCGATGGATCTTCCACAGGTTCAGTTTCCACCCCAAAACGGCAGTGGACTTGAGCAGCAGCCCCAGCCCGTCACAATCGCTCTTCCTCTGCCACACGCAAATCAGACCAAGAGCGTTTCCGTTCCGATCGCCACTACTACTTCCAATACTTCTCTCAGCACAGCCAACGATAGTGTCTCGAACTCGCACTCAGGCACATCTATTGGGGCGTCCAACTCATCCAACTCGTTTAGCTCAGGCACCGGCTCAAGCTCCAGTCTCTCATCAGCACCTGGCGGCTCCGTGTCATCGGAGGAGATGATGAATTTACCTAATAGCGTCCTTGCACAGATTGCGCAGCAATATGCGAATGGCGAAGTTACCCCTATTAAGGTCCACAACGGAACAAACTCTATCACCCCGCCTTACGTACAGGATGCACCGATTAGGCAATCATTCCAGGGCGGCGCTCCTCGGTACACCATCTCTGAAGAATCTTGGAAGCATCATGCACAAGCTCGAGCGATTTTAGGCAACCTGATTGGGCCGAATGGAGAGCAGCTCACATCTACGGATCCGTACAACACGACTGTTTTCGTTGGTGGCTTATCTCCGCTAATTTCAGAAGAAACGCTGCGAACGTTCTTTGCGCCTTTCGGAGATATCCATTACGTACGTCATAGGCGTCTACGAGTGACGTTATTTCTAATAATACTTTCTCAGGTCAAAGTGCCCGTCGGAAAACACTGCGGTTTTGTGCAGTTCGTTCGCAAGGCTGATGCTGAACGGGCCATCGAGAAGATGCAAGGCTTCCCTGTTGGAGGCAGCAGAATCCGTTTGAGTTGGGGACGCAGTCAATGTCCGTATCCTCCGACCGCCCCTATGATAGTATGCTGATGTCGTTGATATAGACAAAGCTGCTCAGGCTGCTGCACAAGCGGCACAAGCGGCTTCTCTTCAGCCACAGTTTTCGGTGTCAGCAGCTCTGCCCAGCTCCAACATGATGACGCAAGAACAGGCCATCCAACTTCTCCAGAAGTTGAATCTTCAAGGATACCTTGGCGATACCGCGGCAGGGGGATCTAACACCAATGTCCATGAAGGCGAAAATTCGACGGCGCCTGCTGGATATAGCAATGCGGCGCTCGGGGAGCACAAGATCCATCCAGCCCTTTTAACGGCGAGGAGAGATGAGCGACCTTCAAGCTACGATTCATTTTCGTCGAACGCCTTCCCAGCACATCCAGAGATCCATCGTTCACAGTCGCAGTTTGCGCCATTCTCGCCAGACCCTAATGCCTATATGTCTGAGGTCAAACGCCACGACCCAAGGACGGATGTACTCACGCATCCGTCGAAAGCTTTTGGGCGTGGCTTTTACCCACTTCAGACACAAGACCTCCAGATGAAATCGGGTGTCAGTTCTAGCTCGATTTCCAAGACGTCGCCGACTTCTGCTCGTCCGGCAAGCGCTAGCGCTAGCGCCAGTGGGTCGCGGTACAATGCCTTCCTCGAGTCTTCGAATCATTCGTTCCCGGTCAATCGCGCACCTGGAAGGCCAGAAGCACCTGTTTCTCGCCCGCCGTCGGGTCAGATGACTGGGAACGTGACACGGATGGAGCAGGACAACCAAGAGCTGGAGGCGATGCATGATTTAAATGGGACGCTTGCGAGTCTTGAGCTGGACCGACCGTGGAAGTCACCTGCAGAGAGCACAGGTGGTGCTGCTGTCCGTGTGTCAAACGAGAAGGCGCCTTCTCCTTGATCGCCTTGGCCGATGACGACGAACCTGATTTTCTCTTTGTCTTCACTACCTCTTTCTCTCTATTCTCGTCTCATGTTGTCGAAGGATATTATCACGCCATCACGCTGCATCTTATATATTATTGGTTGGAGTCTGGCTTTGCTATTCGTTTCTGATACCTTGCGAGACCCCTCTCCCTTCCTTTGACCTCTGTCAAACTATCTTATTACACATAGTGGGTTTTACTATCATCTTAGCTGTGCATGCCACCATTCTACGTTCGCTCTCCACCATGACCTGGACCATCTTTGGATTACCGTCCCCTTATGATTTCGTCATCGCGTCTTGTTTATGTTCCTGTTCCACATAACTCTGCCGTCCAGCCTAGTCTTCTCTTGTTTTGTCAGTGGCTCCGTGTTCCATTATTCTCGAACCACCCCTCCACCTTCATATGTTTTACGTTTCGGTTTTCTGTGTATAATGTGAGACTTACTATACATGTATTCTGGTTCCCTGTTATCAACAGCTCCGTATGCTCGAGCTGTAAATGGATGCATTAATTTTGTACATGTAACATCGATTTTGTTCAATGACACTGATTCCTTGGGCCCACAAAAAATAAGAACAGACGACCAAGCCGGGCCGAGTCGTCCGTTTGATATTTGGTATCTTCGTCTGGAACAAACAACAAATTTTGTTCCTACGTATGGCTCTCCTCCCCCCCGTAGGATTCACGTTGGTTCCAGTCGCCTATTCATCGTCTGCTACCCACTACATATACGCTCGTCCGCATTCTGTGTCCAGAAGGGCTGCCAACCACTCTGTGCCTGATGGGCGAACTCTTTTTTTAGTCAACGTACCTCCAGACGCAACCGAACGAGAACTTATACTTCTCTTCAAGCATTGCGGGACGGTAGAGAGAGTTGTTTTTGATTTGGATACAGAAGAAACTCAAGATGGTGAGGATAGTAGTGATGAAATCATGGAAGAGGAACTAGAAGAGGAAATGGAGGATCAACCACGGAAACGACGGAAGACATCAAAGGACGATAAGCCAAAAATGATCTCCCTACCACCACACACACTACGGACATTACGAACGACTGGGAGAACTGCGTATCTCGTCTTCCTCGATTCACCATCTCTTGACCACGCGTTGAAGCCTGAGCCGAAACTTCGGCCTTGGCCATTATCTCCTGAGGCCGACTCCGGAGTCTCTCACTATACATCTCTATACGAGTCTCTGAGGCCGCCTCTGGATGCCGTTCGTCAGCATGCAGATTCGTCAATGGAACTCTACGAGTATGAGCTCCAAAAATCAAAACAAAAATCGAAATATCGCAAGGGCGAGGCGATTGTGGACGAGGACGGCTTCACATTAGTTACGAGAGGCGGCGCATATGGGAAGACGCTTGGTGGGGAAGTCCGCGTTGCTAGTAAGAAGTTCCAGGAGGGTCATGGTAAACGGCATCGGAATAAGAAGAAAGAAAATGAGAAGGAAGGATTCTATGCGTTTCAAAAGGCAGAAAAGCAACGAAAAGGTGCGCTCGTTATTATTGTCTTTGCAATCTTGCAGTCGAGATGCTCACGAATGCATCAGAATTAATGGACTTGAAGAAGAAGTGGGAAGAAGACAAGGCGAGAGTAGAACGACTAAAAGCATCACGGACTTTCAAGCCTTATTAATAAGCTTGATCTTAAGCTTTGGGGTGTGGTTCATCCACACTTCAAGCGAACCCTTGCATGTTGGAATCGAAAGGCCCGTGTGTACCCTTTGGCAATGTCCTCTATGGGTCTTGAGAGCCACCTTGCACCGAATCCTGAATTGATAATAAAATTGAATGTTGCCACGTCAAACCCCATTCTAATGATGAATGCTCAGTCATTCTGGCTCTCAAATAAATGTTGCCATGCTGTACTAAGGATTGGTAGATCAGGCCGAGTTAGATATGAGATTCCCGCTAGTGGGTTTTGTAGACCAACGACAAAGATCTATCATTACCCGATACTCATTCCATACGTGTTCACTTCTGATTGGCTCCCTCGAGTCAGTTGATTGGTTGCGATCGATCATCAAATCAAGTTGAAATTTTCGAATGCTGATTGGCTCAGAAAGTCTGGGATTTGGAAATTCCCGCGAGTCCCGCCCGTGCAGTGCTGCCAGCTGCAACTCGCTCTTCCTCTGCTTCTCACCTCCCCGCCCCCGCCCAAAGCCCTCATATACAGGTATCCACTACTATCTCAACTATTGTAAGCACTCTTTCCTGTTTGCTCATACAGCTATTCAACTATAACTCTGGTTTTTCATTGACAGCAGAACTGTACATATTACAATGCTAACTAGTATGAGCGCTACCGTTTCTAATGGTGCCTGATGATCCCAGATGTTCAGCCATTTACAGGTCATACAACAAGATTCTGCTCATCATCCCTCTCAATGAATGAAGCACCCCCACCTGTTTTCACGTGTGGTACATGCCACCACCTACTTATCATTAAAATCTGCAAAGCGAACAAGAATGGCAATGCAGGAAGATCATTCACCTGCTGCTACAGGAACCATGATGGATCCACTGTTCTTTTTTTGCATGGGCTGATCCAAGATTATCCCTGCCCTCCTTGCAATTTGCTTCTTCATCACCACCTCCCACTCTTAGTGTTTAAAGGTCTGGTTAATGCAACTGAAAAAATGACCGCAACTGAACTGAACTGGACTGAATGCAACCAGACCATTAGCTGTGGTTGCCCACATTTGGGGTCGGTCTGGTTGCCAGTTGCCTCATTTTGAAAATATTTGAAAACTGTTAAAAGACCGGTTGCCATCAGTTGCAACCAGTCTTTCTGCAGTGCATAAAAGATGTGTACATTGTGGGAAAAAACCCGCAAGTCAGGTCGCCATGAGGCATGGGTTCCTTTCCCACAGGGACATACCCCACAAGTCATGTCACCATGAGGCGTGGGTTACTCAAATTATTATGGAAATGAGAAACCTGCGCCTCATGGTGACCTGACTCGTGGGTTATATCATCGCAGGAAAGGAACCCACACCTCATGGCAACATGACTCGTGGGTTTTTTCCTGTGATGTACAAAATTATTACAGAAATGAGAAACCCGTGCCTCATGGTGACATGACTTGCAGGGTATATCATTATGGGAAAGGAACCCACCCCTCATGGTGACTAAGACAAGTCTTAACCGGTTTTTTGGGGGCAACTGAACCAATGTGGACTGGTCCTACTCAGTTCAGTTGTGGTTGCCCCATATCTGGGTTGGTCCAGTTGTGGTTGCGGTTGCCGGTTGCCCCTCTTGAGGGTCAAAAAACTGGACTAAACCAGACCTTTAAACACTACCCACTCTTTCTGCCCCTAGCTCCCTCTGCCACACTGAATCCTGACTGCAATTGCTGAATGTGCTGCTGCCATTGCATAGAGGCTGGGGGCTGTCAAGCAAAAGGTCATGGTGCTGCAGACAAGGGCAAACAGCAGGTGATCTCACCATTTTCACAATCCTCACCATCTTCCTCACCACCTTGAGAAACCCCAACAGCAAGTATCTTGGCTGAGTAGACATGTTTGCAGACCCATGCCATGCTCCTCAAATTATGGTGGCTTTCACAAAGCATCATGCATGTCAACAGTCTCTGGAGGAAACACGATGTGCCACTGATGCAGAACGTATTGTGAACATCGAGATAGTCAAGCACCATGTCATCATTTATGTAAGGGGATTAGGGGGTGCCCTGCATGTTTTTATGTTCATCCCATATTTTTCCTCACTTCATTTCCTCCTATTCTTCATTTTCTATGATTTTTCCTTATTTTATTACTAATTTCCCATTCTATCACATTTGTGCATGTTGACAGTTTTATATTTAGAGGTGGAGTACCCTTTCTGACATTTACCCCTTGGTGTGATGTCATTCAGTGGCCTTGATCTGCCTATCTCCACCTTTTCTATTTTTAGGTTATTATTTGATTTTTGCAATCTTCACATATACTGGGCATTGGCAAAGGGGTTCTTAGAGTTTTCTCTTGGCACTTGTAGATGTTGAGGAGGCCAAGGAGAAAGAGAGCAAGGAGATTAAATCTGAGGCCATAGAGGAGCAGGATTTTTCTACCTGTAATGAGTGAACCATACACCCTCATTGCCTGTCCATAGCCATTTCAAAGTTCTACCTGTCGAATTGCTAGAGGATGAATCTAATTCCATGACTATTCCTCCCTCGAAGTCTCTTAGGTTGGCTAAAGATGTACTTGCTACCCCTACTCGTCCCTCTACCCATCACACCAAACTTAAATTGTGGGAGCATAAACTACCACACAAATATATAGTGGCATCCACCCCTTCCCAACACTCCTTAGCATTGAAGGTTGAATTGCAGACTACAGACACCAGGCAAGTACTTGGCATCTCTGCTCTTCTGGACTCAGGTGCCACTGGTCTTATTTATTGACACTCAGATAGTGCAACAAAGACATCTGAACACTCATCCAATACCCATTTATAATGTGGATGGGTCCCCGAACAAAGCTGGTGCCATTTGGGAGGTTGTAGATCTGGTTCTCCATTACAAGGATCATAGTGAATGAGCCCTGTTTGCTGTCACACAATTAGGGAAACAGGAGGTGATCCTGGGCTATCCATGGCTTCAGGACCACAACCCAGAAGTCAACTGGACAACCGGGGAAGTTACTATGAGTTGGTGCCCCTCCCATTGCTGCACATGCTTCACTGAAGCCAGACAAGTGCACTGTGGATAAAGGGCCTTGATACAACACATGCAGAAGTGTTGTGCTGGGCCAATGCCTGTGCCTGATGTGGAGTTGGAGGATGTCCCTGACCTCTTGCCAGATCCCAATGAGGAGGAGGATGAACCAGAGGAGATCGAAGAAGGTGATCAGATTTTTTACACTGCAATCAGTCCATCACATGAGGTGTGTGCTACATTGAACATCTCCCAGTGTCTTGCAGAGGCATTCCACAAAAAACAACACTGCTAAGTCCTTTGCTGATTCTGTACTCCCTCATCTTCACAATTTTGATGTATTTTCCAAGGAGTCTTTTGACTCTCTGCCAGGATGCAAACCTTGGGATCATGCAATCAAGCTCATTCTGGGTGCAACACCTTCCTCCTGCAAGGTCTATCCTCTGTCCCCTGAAGAGCAACAACAACTTGATAAATTCCTTGACAAGCACTTGGCTTCAGGCTGTATCTGACCCTCCAAGTTACCCATGGCCTCCCCCTTTTTCTTTGTCAAGAAGAAGGATGGCTCACTCAGACCCATTCAAGGTTATCAAAGTCTCAATCAACTCACAGTCAAGAATTGCTACCCATTACCCCTCATTTCCAACCTTGTGAATCAGCTTTGTGGGGCACGATACCAAGCTTGATGTCTGCTGGGGTTACAATAATGTGCAGATAAAGGAAGGAGATGAGTGGAAGGCAGCCTTTCATACCAACCACAGTCTTTTTGAACCACTTGTCATGTTCTTTGGTTCCACTAATAGTCCTGCAACCTTTCAGACCATGATGAACGATATCTTCCATGACCTTATACTCAAAGGCATTGTCTGTGTCTATCTTGACAACATTTTCATCTTTTACACATGACATCAATGAACACTGTCAAATCATGTGCCTCATCCTTAAAAGGCTTCAACAGCACAAACTCTACCTCTGATATTACAAGTGTGAGTTTGATAAGACTAGAATTGAGTACTTGGGTCTGATCATATCGGAGGGCCATGTGGAGATGGATCCTGTTAAGGTAAATGGGGTCATGGGTTGGCCTATGCCCATGAACAAGAAGGAGATACAGTCCTTTTTGGGCTTTATCAACTTTTATCAGCATTTTATCAAGGACTTCTCTCACCATGCATGACCACTGTTTGATCTCACAGGCAAGGGGATATGGAGGTGGGAGAATGCACAACAGGAGGTGCTTGAAAGGCTTAAAGAGATCATTACATCTGCTCCCATCCTTACCTTTGCTGATGACTTGTGCCCTTTTCATGTAGAAGCTGACAGTTCTGACTTTGCAATGGGCACTGTATTGTCCCAGCAGTCTCTGGAGGACCAGAAGTGGCATCCTGTTGCATTCTATTTGAAAAGCCTTAGTGCTGTGGAGTGGAACTATGAGATCCATGACAAGGAGGTATTGGCAATAATGTGTGTGCTTGAGGAATGGTGCCACTTCCTCGAGGGTGCCCAACACAAGGTCAAGATTTGGACAGACTACAAGAATCTTGAGTACTTCATGACAGCCACAAAATTGAACCATTGTCGGGCTTGCTGGTCCTTGTATTTGTCCAGGTTTGATTTCTCCTTGCACCACCATCCAAGTCACAGCATGGGGAAAACTGATGCCCTCTCTCATCATATGGATCATGGGAATGAGAGTGACAACAATCAAGGCATTGTGCTGTTGCAACCAGACTTATTTACTGTCTGTGCATTGGAAGGCATTGTTACCCATGGCAAGGAGCAGGACATCCTATGTGACAGTCATCACACAAACCATAGCAGTTTACATGAGGATGTTGTTGCCTCAGCTGTCAAGGAACTGAGGAAGGGGTCAGCCCTTTCACTATGTGCTGCAGAGTGGGTTGAGAAGGAGGATCTTGTGAGGGCAACCTTATGGTGTGTGGCACAGAGTCCAACAACCTTGCAAGGGGGAACCAAAGTCAATTCTAGTGCAGTAAATACATGAAATCTCCTGCTAACCTTGCAAGGGGGAACCAAAGAGAATTCTCTGACGTTCCCCTTGCAGGGTACAAAGCCTTATATACCTGAGTATGCTACCTACATGTCACCCATGTGTGGTGGTGCCTTGTGTACTACATGTCATCTCTGCAAAGGGCAGGTATCTGTGGGGTTGCCATAGGGGATCCCATGGAAAGCTGCCCAATCTCTATGAACCTTAGTGGTTTGTCCTCTACTAGGCAGTGTTAGCGTGGGGTTATTGCCAGAGACCTGTGGTGAGGGTGCTGTGAATATCCATCAGAAACCCATGGGTTTCCACAGATGGTTGTGCCCTTACATCACCCCCCTCTCTAGGGTGTTGTGACCTCATGATGCTTCTGAATTTGAAGTTGGCAAATTGAATGGTGTGGATCCTTCTTGGGGCACTGGGGTTTTTGCAGTAGAGATCAGCTATCAGCTCCGGTGCTGAGACATCTTTCTTGTCAACCCAGGAATGTTCTTTATATCTGTAGCCTTTCCAGGCCACGAGGTACTGCAGTTTGTTGCAGATAATTTGACTATCTCTGATTTGCTCAATTTTGTACTTGAGGGCTCCCTCGATGAGTTTGGGTTCCAGTGGGTTTTGCATGTGTCTTCCTGGGATTGGGTCCCATGGTGCAGGGAGTAATTTGACAATGTGGAAAACAGGGTGAATGCAGCTCATGGAGTTGGGCAGTTTAAGATGGTAAGCATGGCTTCCAGCTGTGTGAAGTATTGGATAAGGATCCAGGTAATGATGCACAAGTTTCTGTGAGGGGTGGATAGTTTTAATGTCACCAGAGTCCAGAAATACCTTGTCCCTGGGGGAGTACATGTAGGGTGTAGCACAGGTATGGGTAAACCTGTGGTAAACAGCCCACAGGTTTGACGGGTATGGGTATGGTTGCCGAAGTGCTGGACCTGTGACATACCGTACCCATTTTGGCAGTGTCATGGGTATTGACGGGTTGGTTGAACTGCCAGATCTGGCTGTTGCTGAACATTGATCAACATGAATTTTCCTGCTCGACAACGGTAATGTCGGTAAGTTGTTGGCTTCTTTCAATTAACTAACTATTTTTTTTTCTAGATTGCATTGTTTTGTGCTCCTTAACAATGGAGATGGCAGATGAAAGCAATGACGTGGAGGATGACGAAGAGGACCCCATTCCCACACCATTCCATCAAGAGGCATGGCCACAACATTGCCACATCACAAGGATATTAGGACGTGGACAACTGTCAATGTGTGTTGAGGGGCCTGAGGCCCCTCGACACAATGTAAATTAAGTACTTTCACTGTTCTTTTATGTCTTTTTCAGTTTTCTTCAGTTATTTTTAGGTTATCTACAACTATCTACAATAACGATGCATGATGCACACCCACCCCCTCCTCCCCGTCCAAATGAGATGTGAGAGGGTCATTTGGGGTTAAGAGACCCCAGGAAGTACCAGGAGCCCTGGGTAGCAGGTTACCCACAAGGTAAGCATGCAAAAACCCTGCTACCTGACCACTAAACCACCCCACCACTTCTCAAAACAGGAAATACTGCCACCACTACCACAGCAACATCCCCATCCACTGCCATGAGCAACTGCTCATGGGGTGGAACCGGGGAGCAATGATGACAATGACAACGATGGGGAGAGGGATGATGACACACCACCACCACCACCACTACCACAGCAGCCCCCCATCCACCACTGTGAGCAACTGCTCGTGGGGTGGAAACAGGGGGCAACAGGGAGGGGGAGGGGGAGGGGTAGGATCCTGGTAGCCAAGGATGTGAATGGAATGAGTGGGTACCACAACACGGGGGAGGAATGCCAGCACAAGGAGCGCCGCCCATAAGGGGTAGGGGCACCACTACAATGGCGGGGGAGGACGAGTGGGAAGGGCACCACCATGCCAACTTCACACGCCCATTTTTTCTTTTTGTAGTATTGTATAGAATTATTAAGTAACTAAATCCCTCCATTGCTCATCTCGAGCAACGAAGGTGTTTGCATGTAGATGCTATAGAATTGTTGAATAAAATCCCAATGTTCATTTTTTTGGCATGAGATTCATGTCACGGTGGATGTAAATCAATAAGTAATAGAAGATTTGTGTTATTCAATTTTTTTTGGAAAAACTTTAGCTTAGGTATTGTGTACAGGGTGTAGTTAAGTTAGTTAAGGGCTTATACAATACAAATACAGGATGTTTAATGGCATAGAACATCAAATACAAGGCAAAAAGTCCACGGTGTATATATGTGGTGTCACACCTGCGGTGTTCATGACAGACTGTGGTAAAAACCTGTCACCACAGTTGCGGTGTTAGAATGGGTGTGGTGTTGGCAGGTGTGGGTGTGGTGTGTGAAACTTTACCTGCAGTGTGACCCATGCTATACCCTAAGTACATGGGGGCTGGAGTTCTTTGTTGGTTATAGTACCTCACCATATTGTCCTTGGCCTCTGTCAAGGCCCCTTTTATTCAATCTACAAATTTGTCAACCATTTCTATGCAGGAAGCCACAGCATTTGGTTTGAAACCCATCTGCAGCATTCATCCAGTGTCTAGCAGGAACAGAGTGTGTTGAGTCAAGGCATGGATGTGGTTGTTGTATTGGAATTCTCTGAGTGGTAGTAGCTCATCCCAGTCATCCTGCCACTCACTTATGAAGAGTTGAATGTACTGCTCCAATTCTTGGTTGATGTGCTCAGTTTGTCCACCAGACTGTGAGTGATAGGCTGTTGATGCAGACATCTTAATGCCCAGTAGCCTGTAAAGTTCCTTCATGAATTCCACAACAAACTGTGGGCCTCGATCACTGAGGGTATTGATCAGCAACCCATGCAGCTTCTATACATTGCTTAGGAGATGCCATGCAGTTCTGAGGGCTGTGATTGTGGTGTGTGTTGGTATAAAATGTGTGCAATTTCCTGTGGAGTTGACTACTACCATTACTATCATTGACCCAGTAGTGCAAGAATCTTGCACTCATGGCCTAACTTTTCAACATGAGCAGATCTCTTCCCATTTCCAGGCTATCATGTATACTATACCATCTCAAGATTCCATTAGCAATTTTTCCTGATTTTTTGAAGCAAGCTAAGCAGACTTGTACTGAGATGCAAAATGGGGTTACAAATCCCTGCCAAATTTGGCTGTGTGTAAGAGTGTCTCTTACATCAGCAAACCTTATCTACATCTGCACTCATTATCACATGTTATTCCAGTAGTATATAGTCTATACCTCGAGTACTTGTACTGTATTCTAGATCCCCCATCAAATTATATTAAGTTCCTTATAGTTCTTGTGTCCTTGAGTGTTAGAAGCTCTGGCTTCCTTCCACTTTTTTTAAATAATGAACTTACTATCTCCACTCTACTCTCACACACACATACTATTCCCTGAACCATGCCAGCCCTGAAATCACAGCAACAATCAGTTTTTTTCACACTGACATTTCTCCCTAATGACAACACAATGCCAGCTCTCGTTCTCTCCATCTAGCTTGTTCTCTCTTCCCTGTCTAGCCCCCTGGCTCTGTTGGTTCAACCACCCCTGGACCTGCTTAACCCCCTGTGCCTCTTGTTCTGAGGTTCCCACCTCATTGGTTCACTATACAGCCCCATTGATTTCTCATTTTCACCTGGTCAGTCTCATTTATGCTGCATATACCTCATCGCAAACTACATTTCCTTGCTTCCCCTCCCGTTCTACCTGGCTGACCATTCTACAGTGGGTAGAGTGTATGCAATTTGTGTGGTCCCCATCTTGAAGCTGCCTCAATGTGTTTAGAGCCATGTAACATCATTCAATGCTGTTAACTTCTTGTCCCTTTACAACCCCCATCCCCTCACTGCCTGTGCATCCCACTCAGACACAGGATCCCTGCCCATACCAACCACCCACCTCACTGCGACTTGCTTTGTCTCTCCACTTCCCTTTGTCTCTCCTCTTCTCTTCCTCTCTCCTTTTCTAGTGTTGGGAGCTCCCCGAAAGTGTTGTGCCATCTTCCTGTTTCCACAATGTAGATAAATAATGTGCATAGTGTTTTCGTCCTTGTGAATAGCTTCATCAGGTTCACGTCTCTCCCTCCTGTGCTATTTCATAACCTCTGCCTGGCTGCATGATGTGCTTGGCAATGCAGCATGACATGTTGTACCATTTCCTTGTGCTGTTGGCATGCTGGGCATATTGGTGAGTCTACTTTGCCGATGCGATGTAAGTGCTTAGCTAAGGGTGCATGTCCCATTCTCAGCTGTGACAAAATGCTTGCAAGTTTTCTTGGGAGCATTGTGATGAGGTCGATGTATTTGGCTGTTGGTGCTGTTGGGTCGGTCTTCTTCATCCTGTCATAGCATTTTGATGTCTTCCATATCTTCTGTGTTCTCTTTTTCAGCTTTTCTCCATGCGCCTGTATCAATGCCGATTTGCTGTGTGGGAGGCACTTCCTTAGAAGTCTTGGTAGTCTGTTGGAGCCGCTACTTCCTTCTGTTATCGCCTTTTTTGCTTGTTCGTCTGCATTCTTGTTTCCCTCTACTCCCTTGTGACCTGGTACCCACTTGATCTTTATCTTTATGCCATTGTGTTTTTTCTGTAGTGTTGTGATAGCTTCTTGAATAGCATTGAAAATGTAGTGGCCTGGGTTGGGTTTAGTTAGTGAGATGGCTGCAATGGAAGCTTGGTTGTCAGTATAGATGTTGGCTGACCATATTCCCCATTCTCTGCTTATCATTCTTATTCTGAGCAGCACTCCTACTCCTTCTCCTTCGTATACTGTATGGTGTTGTGTTGATCTGAGTTGGTGTTGTAGTATAGTCTTAAGTCTTCCATTCCTGTACATGACTGCCCTGGCACCCACCTTACCCTCCGTACCTGATCCATCAGTGAATATATTGACATCCGGGTTCTCTCACGTTATGTCCGCTATTGCTTTGTTGACATCCATGGTGATTTCAGTTGTTACTCCCATTTTCCACCTGGTTTCCTGTCTTATTGCCTTGATTGTCTCAACATCCTTCAGTTGTAAGTTGTATCTGTGCATGAGATCATGTATCAGCATGGGGTGTCACTTGACTAGCCTGCTCGCTGTGTTCTTGACTGGTTTGTGAAGTGGGTGCGTGTGTGGTAGCGTTGCTAATCGTATGGCAGCACATTGTTGGTATTTGTCTACTACCAAGGGAAATGGCATTAGGTTTGCCATAACCTCCACTACATCTGTGGCTGTGGTCTTCATGGTGCCCGTGATCATAATTGCTGCTTGCCATTGTATCAAGGCTAATTTGTTCAATATGGCTTGTTTTATCTTTCCATTTTTGGTTTTCTTGCCTATGTTTTGTTGGGGTGTAAGGAATATGTCAGCAGCATAGAGCATTCTGGGGACCGCTATGGAGAGGTATAATTATCATAGGTACTTAGGGTGTACTCTGCACTAGGACATCATACTGATTCAAGAACCATACATCACTTTTTTCAGCAGCATCAGGACACCGACACAATTTACATCAGTAACCCCTTCATCGCGAATGACACTGGACTCACTGGTTCGGTCCACAATATGGGTGAACTCAAAACTCTTGACTAATAACTGGAAGATACTGGATATCCCCAACACGAACAATATAGCGGCTATAGAGATAAATGGCGAGTACGGTAACCTCAAGATATTCAGCATATACAACGCCTGCGAGAATTTGAATACGCTGACCGCACTCAGAGAATATATGCACGACAGACAGATCAAGGTGAATGGTCAACAAGACTATCATGCTCTGTGGGGAGGGGACTTCAATTGACACCACCCTATGTGGGACAGGGATGAAGACACATGACTCTTCACAGCCAAGGCCCTAGAGGATGCAGCAGAACTAATCAAACTGGTAGCCGAACAGGATATGGAAATGATACTGCCAAAGGGGCTACCGACATTAAAACATATGGTAACAAAGAAACACTCTAGACCAGATAATGTCTTTTGCACTAACAAACTAGTGGCTTGGGTGGTAAAATGCAACATTATGCCAGAAAGACAATCGGGAAAGACAGATCACTACCCAATCACCACAATACTGGATTTAGAACAGGCAAAAATGACACCCAAAACATCCCGCAACTACAGAGAAATGGACTGGGAACAGTTCAACACTTTCCTCGAAAGGGAGATAGTGGGATTCCCAGCCCCAACAGATTTACACAACGAGGAAGATCTAGGTAGGGAGATAGAATGGCTAACCAAGACAATACAGAACATGATCAATAACAAGGTTCTGGAGAACAAGCCTTTCCCACTATCCAAAAGATGGTGGATGAAGGATCTGAAGAAGATGAAGAAGGTAGTGAACCATTTGCATACTGAATCCTTTAGAAACAGAGCCCTAGACGACCATCCGAGCCACCAAGATCTTCGGCAGGCACGACAGAGATATGCAGCGGATATAGCTAAAGCAAAGACAGAGCACTGGAATGCTTATCTGGACTGCAAACAAATTCCTATCGAACCCAATGGGAGACGGAGGGAAGACGAGAATCCCCACCTTGAAAGTAAAGGGGGAGAACGGACGCTCGGAAGAGATAAATACAAATGAGGGCAAGGCAAAAGTGCTTGCGAAGGCCTTCTTTCCACCGAAGCCAGCAACATCGGCAGTCCCACAAGAATATGAGTACCCAGACCCTCTGCCAGAGCCATCGCCAGTAACAGAGGCCCAGATACACACGCACATAGCGAAACTATCTCCCTATAAAGCGCCAGGGCCAGACGGTATCCCAAACATAGTCTTGCAGAAATCAGTAAATATTATAATCCCGCACTTACTACCTATCTACAGGTCGATTTTACAATGCGGCATTTACTATCAAGGATGGCAGCAGTTCACGACGTGCGTGCTCAGGAAGGGAGGGAAGCCCAGTTATGAAGTACCCAAAGCCTACTGCCCCATCACCCTACTGTGCACTATGGCAAAGGTTCTGACTTCCATAGTTTCCGAAAACCTCATACAAATAACGGAGCGACACCAACTACTCCCGGACACTCACTTCGTAGGAAGGCCCTGCAGAAGTACAACTGATGTGGTGCACCTGCTGGTACATAGGGTAAAAGATGCTTGGAGGAAGAAGAAAGTCACATCCATACTATTTCTTGATATCGAAGGCGCTTTTCCCAACGCAGTAATGGAGCGGCTGATACACAACATGAAGAAGAGATGGGTCCCTAGGGGACAGTGCAATTCGTCAGCCGACTATTGGATGGGAGATTGACAAGATTACAGTTCGATGACTATATATCGGAGCTGATGCCCATAGACAACGGAGTGGGGCAGGGTGACCCGATATCACTGCTGGCTTTCAATTTTTACAATGCAGACCTACTTGAGCTAAACGGAACCCTGCAGGCACTAGGCTATGTTGACGACGCAATGGTCATGGCCACTGGAAGAAACTTCAAAGAAACTACTCAGGCTATCAAGGATCATATGGAAGGGGAGAATGGAGGCTTCAAATGGGCGGACGACCACAACTTGAAGTTCAAAATCAGTAAGCTAGCGATCATGCATTTAGGATGCAAGAGAAGCAGACAGCCATCTGGAATGCATCGGCAAATGACCAAGCCAAGGCTAATGCTACAGGGGAAAGAGGTAAATATGGTGGATAACAGGCATAATCATCGACAACAAACTATTGTGGAGGAACCAAGAAGACAGGGCAATAGACAACGCGATGAAATGGGTATTGCAGTGTCGACGGCCAGCAAGAACAGATTATGGTCTGTCACCCAGGCTAATGTGTCGGCTATACCTGTCAGTGGCTATCCCCAAAATGACGTATGGAGCCAAAGTCTGGTATAACCCACCACAAATAGTACCAGGGGCCAAAAGGAGAACTGGCTCGGCTAGAGTCGCGAATCAACTAACAAAAATCCAGAGAATTGCCACCCTAGCCACCAACGGAGCACTTCGCTCAACCCCAACAGACACACTGGATTTGCATTCAGGTATCCTACCGCTAGAACTAACGATGCTAAAAACATGTTACAGGGCGATAACCAGAATATGCACCCTACCCAAGACCCACCCACTACACCGGATAATACGCAAATACCAAGAGACACACATGAGAAAACATCGCACTCCCCTCCACAACCTGCTAAACCTCTTCATAGAAATACATCCGGACAGCATAGAGAGCATAGCCCCCAATACACACTCCACGACACTCAATCCCATGACGTTCACCATGGAGATAGCTCAAGATCGCAATGCATCCATACACAGAGAAAAGGAAAGTACACCCAAGATAAAGATTTTCATGGATGGGTCGGGAATGGACAGAAAAATAGGAGCGGCGGCGGTGATGTATAGGAAAGGGAGAACTGCACCTTCCAAAATATTAAGGTATCATCTAGGGAGCACAAAAAACTACACATCATTCAAAGCAGAAGCGGTAGGAGCAACTCTGGGAATATGGCTAATCAGAACAGAACATA
Organism: Tricholoma matsutake; assembly: GCA_026075535.2. Taxonomy (NCBI): domain Eukaryota; kingdom Fungi; phylum Basidiomycota; class Agaricomycetes; order Agaricales; family Tricholomataceae; genus Tricholoma; species Tricholoma matsutake. Next base: position 3,456,719 of record AP026543.1, on the reverse strand, counting down.
TAGCAGGGCACTTACTGATTTTGATACTGACAGACAGCCAATCACTAATCAAGAGAACCCAGTCCCACAGGGCAACGACCGCACAATACCTAATCGAAGACCTACTAAACGCAGCAAATAACATTAACACAGACAATGCAAGCACAAACTCAACAAAGTTTCACTTAGTGTGGATCTCAGGACATAGTGGGGTACAGGGAAATGAAAGGGTAGACGAAGAGGTGAAAAGGGCAGCAAGGGGCGAGTCTAGTCTGCCACACAGACTCCCTCCGATACTGCGAGGGGAACTGCCAAAAAGTATCGCAGCGCTAAGACAGGAATTTCAGAGAGAGTTGAGGGACAGATGGAAGGGCATATGGGCGGCATCACCTTGTCAGCCAAAGCTAAGCCGCATCAACCCCAATTTTACATATGGCAGATATGCAGAACTACAGGATAACTTAAAGTGATGACAGGTCTGCATTCTAACACAAATCTGCATGGGCCACATCCCACTGAACTTCTACCTACACCGCATCAAAAAGAGGGAGTCAAGTAATTGCGACGCATGCCAGGGACAGGGCCCACCGGCCAAAGAGACAATCAGGCACTATCTATTCGAGTGCGGAGCCTACGCAAGGGAAAGACACGAACTGGACAATCAGATGAGGAGAGACTCCAGGGATTTGACAGCGCTACTAAGTTCCAGGAAGGGAGTCGAAGTGCTAACAAACTACGTGAATAAGACAGGATGTCTACGCCCCCACAAAGGTGAATACCCAATCTCGTGAAGGACAGACTCACACATAAACCCCACAGAGATAAACCCCTCCGGGACTACACGCGAACACGCACGCACAACACCATATTGATTCGTGAAAACACAATCCCAAAAACCGAAAATTACTACCTGCAACACAGAGAACTACGCTAAACTACAAGAGGTTTACAGTCGAAAAGCAGCCGAGTATGAAAACACATACACCTACACTGTTCACACTGTGCCTTCCACTATGTGGTCAGGCAAATAACAGACGCATACCAAACAAAAGCAACTTACGAGGAGAAAAGGAAAGGAGAGGTCGACGAAGGTCCCATAGTCCTAAATGGCTAAAGAAACCGGACCTCAGGGGGAGTGATTGCCTAGGGCATGCCGTCTGAGGGGCAAGGACTAGGGCAAGGGAAGGCAAAGGGGCCTAGTGTAGACACTCTAATACGTAAAGACCATTGTAGGGCATGCCCTGAGAGGTCGAAAAAATGACATTTAAAAAAAAAAAAAAGGGTGTACTCCTTTCTATGCTCACACGATTCTGCTGAAATGTATTATCCAGTCTTGACCCTTTGCTAGGGCAGTTGTGCATTGCACCTTCCAGTTTATCTTGTTGTCAATGGTCATGCCTAAGAATCTCGCTGTTTCTTTTGAGGGGATCTGCTGGTTACCTAGTATCAGTGCTCTTCACATCATTGGGATCTTCTTCTTTGGGTTGATTGGATGTGGTATCAGCTTCCTTGTGATGTCGAGGAGTTGGAATTTGTCCATTCCAAATTTGCAATTGTGTTCCTTTGCCCATTCGAAGACCCTGTTCTTGCAGCTCATGATGCTGTGGAGCTTCTCGTGTGTCTCTGTGAAATCTTTACCTATGGCTATAGCAGCTCCATCATCAACAAATAGTGAGATGTGTTTGCCTGCCTTTTTGTCTGGGATTTTTAGTAGGTCAGCATTGTATATGAGATATGAGACTCCTGAGTGTGGGTCTCCCTGGTCTAAGCTGTTCAATACTGTGAAGGCTTCCATCTGATAGTCATCAAATGTTAGGGTGGTGCATCTATCACTCAGCTGTCTCTTTATCCATTTGGTATGTTCCCTTGGTATGCTGTGTCTTCTCATGTTGTGGATTAGGTGGTCGATGTCCATGCTGGGGAATGCGCCTTTGATGTCTAGGAATAGTGTTGATACCACCTGTCCTTTTCTCCATGCATCTTTTATTGTCTTTGTGAGTAGATGTATTGAGTCTGTTGTAGTTTGTCCTGGTCTGGCCCCAAAGTGATTTGCTGGGAGAACATTATGTTTTTTGCACATGGTTATCATTTCTTCCGCTTGGCAGCTATTGAGCAGCCTGGCTAGACCATCCGATAGCACAATGGGGTGCCACACTGAGGGAATCATGTAGTCTGGTTTTCCCAGCTTTTTCAGTATTAGTGTTTCCATTAGTGACCATTCTTGTGGGTAGTATCTTAGCATGTTTGTGGTGTGGAATAATGGTCCAAGATATGGGACTAGGAGCTCTCTAGCATGTAAGAGCACCAAGTTTGTGACTGTTCCACTCCTGCTAGCTTTGTGCAGCTTCATTTTCTTGATCACTCAGTGTATCTGTTCATCTGCTATGTTCTGGAATGTCCAGCGTGGTGGTGGGTATCTGTATCCTTTGGGGGGAGGTGCTAGTTCTGGGTTCGTTAGTGGGAAGAAGGTTTCGTAAAACAGCTGGCCTTTGTCTGCATTGTCTGATGCCTCTCTGACTATCTGTTTTGTCACTGGGTCTTTTACTTGTAGTGTGGGTGTTCTGGTCTTCCCTGCATCTGATGGTGGCGCCATGATGAGTTTGCTTGCTTGCCATATGCTGGTTTCATCTAGCCCTTCTAGCCATTCTGTCCAATGCTCCACTTTTGCTTGTCAGATCTTCTCTGAGTATCGGTTTCATTGCCATCAATATTCCTCGTGAATTGGGTGGTTCGGGTTCATTCATTGGTATTTTGCTCTACCTCTGAGTTGTTGGATTTTCTTCTTTTCGCTTGCTAAGTCTGTCGACCACCATTTTTTTGAGCATGGGCATGGTCTCGATGTTTTGACATGTTTCTTGACTGCGTCCTGTATGGCATCGTTGAGGGCTTTAAGTCCTTTGTCAAAGCTCTGTCTGTCCGTGATTTCTGTGGGTGGTGGGAGGTTAGTGAGGTTAGTCATTAATGTTGATATTAGCTTTGGCCAGTCAGCTAGTCTGTAGTTGGGCTTGGCCTTTGTCGTTGTTCTTGCTGTCTGAATGTTGAGTTGCATTATGATGGGGTAATGGTCTGTTTTTACTGGCCTTGCTGCATTGTCTGTAGTGCATTTGACTATGCTGTCAACAAGCCTCTTGCTGCAGAAGACATTATCTACCCTTGTTTGGTTCCCTGTGCTGTGGGATTTTAATGTTGGCATGAAGGTGGGTAGCATCATTTTCATATTGTGTCATCCTAGCATATTCAGTAGTGGTTGCGTGAGTTCTAGGTTGTCCTGGGTAAATAGGTGTGTGTTTCATTCTTCATCCCATAGTGGATGATTCCGGTTAAAATCTCCTAGCCATATCGTGTTTAGTGGCCCTACCTTGTATCTTTGCTGGTCTTGGTTTCACATATATGCAGACAAATATGTTAGTGTGCTGTTGTTTTTACAATTGTTGTACACATTGATGATGCGGAGCATACCAAAGTCACCTGTTATTTCTATTGTGGTTAAGTCCGGGTGTTGAATTTGAATCTGTTTCCATGTATCTGTTGATAAGCATTACCAACCTTGTCATGTCTGGGTGTTCTTTGTGGGTGTTGGGGTATACCGTGATCCACTGCCTGTTTGCGCATGTCTTACCATTGAAATCAATGTAGGGTTCTTGTATTGCGCATATGTCATAGTTGTTGTGCCTCAGGCTTGCTAGGAGATCTAGCTGGCTTATCAATGACTTGTTGACATTCTGTTGATGGATTTGTGTGTTTCTGCTTCACCGTTCTTCTTGTGGGTTTTCAGACATATTCCAGTGACGTGTCTTCTCCTCTGGGCAGCACGTTTCCTGGTGGTGGTCCTGGGTCCTGTTCATGTGGATCTCTGTCTCCCCATCTTACCTGTCTCCATGTCTATCCCCCATTCTCTTCTCCTTCATCTCGGTTGTTCTCATTTTGTAAGCTATTGAAGAAACCATCTATCATTGTTTGTGCTGGTCTTGTTGGCCAGCCTTTGTCATGTGTTTGCTCCTGTTGATTTGGCTGTCTTCCTCATCTGCATCTAACCTCTTGCCAGTCGTCCATAAACTGCTGTTGTTGATGTCTCATGGCTACGTGTTGTGCATTCCATTCTGTGCCCTGTTGTGGTCTTGTGCGTTGCAGTATGTTGTGTGATTCCATTTCAACCAGCAGTCTCCAGGAGTCAGGGTTAGCTGTCAGGTAGTACTTGTACTTATTTTCTGGTACTTGGCTCTGGTTCTTCTCTTTTTTGCTTTTGAATTTTGGGCATTCCCTGTCCGCTGCACCATGTCCCTTTGCTGTCTCTCCTATACAGTTGGAGCATTTGAATGTTTTGGTACCTGTAATGGTGCATTCCGAGGTGTGGTGGTGTTTGGTGCATTGTGCGCATGTATCTTTGCTCTCTTTGCAGTTCACTGCAAAGTGTCCATACTTTTGACATTTTAAGCATCTTCTTGGTTCAGTTAGCATTTTTCGCATGTTCACATGCTTGCCTTCTATGAATAATCCATTTCTGATTGTGAAGCCAGCCAGTGTCCTCCCGGTTACCAAATCCAATTGCTATGTGGGCAACTCTTTGGTTTTCTGTCCTTAAGTGTGGTGGCTTGATGTATTTTGAGGACGCAATGGCTTGTTCCATTAGCATATTGTCTTCTTCTAGCTTTGCGTGAGCATGGCTGGCCCCTGTCTCAAAGGTGGTCAGTACAAATTTGGCTATGATAAGGTGTATTTTGTTTCGCATAGTGGAGGTTCCATCATAGAACTTCATGAATGCTTCTTGTACATCCTTTTGTTGCATCCATTCCACTGCCTCTGTCAAATTTAACTGGTATAGCGCATCTCCGTTCCTTAGTTTTTTGGCTGCTGCAAAGGTGGTGTGTTGTGGTTTGTCGAGCCCCTCCCATCCCATTAAGTCCAGTGCCATGTTCGCTTTTGCAACCAGTTCTTTTTCCATCAATTCTGGTTGTGCATTGTCAGTGGCTTTTTTGTCCTTCTGTACTAGTATCTGCTTGTCAGTGGTTTCACTTCTCACTATCACTTCTGCATGATGATTCCTTTCATAGAGCTGGTCCACCGCTGCATATGTGGCCAGTGTTTGTCTTGGTGTAGTTGTTTTCACATCTGCATTCTCCGCCATTTTTTCTGTTAGCTCGGTTGTGACCTGGGCCAACTGGTCAGCCATTTCCTGGAATCCATTGTTGAACTCATCCATTTTTTTTGTTATCCTCTTTGCTGCCTCTGTTATGTGTTCTACTGCATCTCTCATGGCCTCCACATCTGTCATAAAAGTTTCCATTTGTTCCTCCAGCTGCATTTTGACTATCTCTGTGACATTATTTGCTGTCTGTTGGTCGTATGCATCCTCAATCAGGAGAGCTACTGCCCTGATACCATCTGTTACTGGCCTCGGTAGCCTGTTTGCGATTCCAAACTGTAGTAATATGTGAGCTAGTATATGTAGGTCAATTGGCTTATCTGGTATAATGTAATATCCTGCTGTTAGGTAGGCTAATGCTTGCTGTTTCGATTTGATCGCTGTGTTTATTCCATCTGCATCTTTGAGTTCCTTCCTGGTCTTCTTTGATGTTGATGTCACTGCTTTATGTCTGGTGTTCAGACCTGTTGGTGCCAGTGCCAGTGATTGGGACATGGTGGTATGGGAGGTGTTCTCCAGCATGTCTGGGTGTGTACTATGACACTATTCTACTCTCACTCTCATCCTCCTCCTTCTCCTTTGGTCTAACAACTGTGGGAAGTTTTTGAGGTGGTTGCAGTACAAGATCAAGGAGTAGTGTTTAAAAGTCCAGTTCACACGACTGCAAAAAACCACAAACCAAACTGAACCTAACTGGTGGTCTGGTTTTTTTATTGGTTTGGTTGCCCTAAATCTTACTGATAGTCGGTTGCAGTCTTTGGTATTGAATATTTATATAAAACTGATGTAAACCAGTTGCAGTTGGTTGCAACCAGTTTAATTACATGTACTATATACTTAACTATATCTATTGTACAAAGTAATATAATAACTAATAATGGTGCCCGAGATTATGAAAAGCACAGGTTTATATACCTGCAGGTGCGCACGGACCATTTGGTCATGTTTGCACACCCAAACTGGAAAGTGGTGCCACTTGCGGATACCACTCCCATGACCAGCAACATCAATGAACAACCACAATGACCCCCCAGCATCACCACTGCACCTGTGAGCCACTGCTCATAGGGTGAGTTGGAGTTGCTGAAAATGACAACAGACACTGAGACTGAACGCACAGCAGCCCAAACAACAATTAGCATCATTTGGGCTGCAGGTATGTTTTTCTTTGCATCTGTTCAATAACTAACTTTTTCTTTTTCTTTTTTAGGTTCTTTGCTTTTACAATGACAATGTACAACTATCGACCCCCAATGGCTACCACCCCGACACAGCACCTCCACCCAACCTGTGAGCCAGCTCACAGGGGGAGATGGGGGTGCTACAGACAATGATGGGGAACAACAACAACAATGGTGAACAACAACAACAATGGTGAACAACAACAACAATGGTGAACAACAACAACAATGGTGAACAACAACAACAATGGTGAACAACAACAATGACAATGGTAATGGGAACACCAACACAACGCCACCAACACCAACACCCATCCATCACCAATGCTGGCATCACCAACAATGACAATGGCAATGGGAACACCAACACAATGCCACCAACACCAATGCCCATCCCCAATGCCCATCGCCAACAACAACAACAACAACAACAACAACAACATGGCACTGCTGCCACGTCACCACCAGCCAATGCAGCATGGCACCACCACCATGCTGCCACCCACTCGCCCTGATCACCACCACACGACAAGGCTGAGTGACACCAATGTCACTCGCAGGCAGCAATGATGGATGACAATGATAAGGCTGGGTGGGGGCAATGGCAGGTGGTGAAGCTCGATGACGGTGAGCAACTTTTTCTTTTTCCCCTTGTTTTTGTGCTCATGACCACCCCCTCCCTTCCTTTGCACATCTTGCAAGGTAGGGGGATTTATTTTAGTTCTTTTTGTTTTGTTTATTATCTACACAGCTCCCCTGCCCCTACCTCTGAGAGGGGGCTTTATTTTAATTTAGAATAGTTTTCTTATGTAGATTATGTATATAATGTCAGGTTAGACCAATGCGAGTCAGTCGACGACTGGTTGTGGCCCAAACTGGCCATAACCAGTTGTTAAACCTGGACCAGACCACAGTAAACCAGTTGTATGTGGTCCAGTCCAGTTCTACATAGCTTCCGAATGTAGTCAGACCAGTTGCGGTCTTGGTTCATTCCAAATTTGGAAAAAAACCAGACCTAACCAGACTTTAAAACACTATCAAGGAGTGTCCAGTTTTATATTTAGAGGCAGAGCACCCCTTCCAACATCTACCCCTTGGTACAATTGGCCTGTCTGCAAGGGCTTCAATGATTTTTGTGATCATTGGGAAGGACATCAAAAGACACAACTGATTCAAAACACTTATAGGCTGCTGAGATGCCCCAGAGGTCCATGCCATCAAGCCAAGCCCAATTTGAACTTTGCACAAGTGTAGGGCATGGCATGGGTAACCCCTGGGTAAATTTCACTGTACCCATACCCATACCCATACCTGTGAACACCATACCCATTCAGGTAAGGGTACGGTGTCCCCCCACAGGTTTTGGGGGTTACCCGCAATGTTTGTGGGTTTCTGAGTACATTACTCCAACTATATAAATATCTATTATATATTACTCAAGAAGATCGGCACCTAGCACAGAAACAGGAGAGTGTGGCCTTCTCATCTCTTTGGGAACTTAAAACAGCTGCTAAATAGACTAAGATCAAGTATAAGATCACTAGAAATGAAGGGGAACTCACCAAGAAAGAGCACACCTTGTCCCCCCTCCTGACACAGATAAGCACCTAGCAAAAAAACAGGAGGGTGAAGCCCTCTTGTCAATTTGGGAACTTGAAACAGCTGCTAAATAGACTAAGATCAAGTATAAGATCATTAGAAATGAAGGGGAACTCACTAAGAAAGAGTACACCCCACCTCATTCCCCCTCCTGACACAGATAAGCACCTAGCAGAAAAATGGGAGGGTGCAGCCCTCTCATCTCTTTGGGAACTTGAAACGACCACTAAATAGATTTAAATCAAGTATAAGATCATTGGAAATGAATGGGAACTCACCAAGAAAAAGTATACCCCACCATCCCTCCCCTCCTGAGACAGATGAGCATCTAGCAGAAAAACGGGAAGGCACAGCCCTCTTGTCTCTTCGGGAACTTGAAACGACCACTGAATCAGCCCCTTCAGTGTATTTGGACCATTACAAATGGACCAACTAATGGTGGCTTTAAGATGTTTGAAATGGTCCAGCTAATCTGGGCCCATGGATTATAACAGACCATAGTAGATAAGTGGGCTCATGTGGTAGATATAAGGTCATAGAAATAGGATGGGCTTATGGGTGATATGAGTACTGCTATAGGCCATTTGTCATGAATGGGCCCATGGGTCATGTCAACACTATAGTGGAACATATGATGGATGGGCCCATGGGTCATGTCAACACTGTAGTGGACCATATGATGGATGGGCCCATGGGTCATGTCAACACTGTAGTGGATCATATGATGGATGGGCCCATGGGTTATATTAATACTGCAGTGGACCATATGATGAATGGGCCCATGGGTCAAAGGAAGACACACAAGGGTCTCCGCAAGGTCGCATGTATTGGTGCATGGCATCCTTCAAAGGTTATGTTCTCTGTTGGGCATGCTGGTCAAAATATGTTGAAGTGCTAGCTCCACATCATTACATCAGAAGATAACCATACAAAAGTTCATTTGTCACCCAGCATGATATTGTATCATGAAATAAAATCAGAAATACAAATCATTCAGACTGGCACAGATGAGAAAGTCTTGGTCACTGTTGTCCACTCAGGCGATCTCATCCTCATCCTCTCATGAACATTATCCCTCGTATATTGGGCAATACATACCCGGTTCCCATTAATCTCTGAAATTCCATGTCGGATTACCTTTCCCAGCAAAGGATAATCCAACTCCAATCCAAGGTTCCTGAGTTTCAACCGAGCTCCCTTTTCATAAACTCCGATGGTCATTAAACAGTCATACCATGGGCCTTGGGAATTGTTGTCCCGATGCATAGGGGTGATGCAATTACTGATCAAACCATATCCTGAGAAAGGTGTCATCCACAGCCATAAAACCTCTAGCACCTCCTCACCATCCTTTACCATGTCCGGAGAATCTCCCACCTTCTTCAGCACCCCCCGACCAATCTCATACAATTCAGGATGAACAATGCTGAGCAAGGCGCCCATCAGTGCAAACAATTCCAAAGTTTCTTTCAGCCATCCAAGTGTGGTCAGGTTCTCCGATCTTGGCTTCAAGGTCTTTGAAATCTTGGGCTTGAATTTAGGAGTCTAGAACAATCAGAAGATAGAAGTAAAGGCCCTGAAATATAAAAACCTTCAACTTACATTGTGTGCTTGCTGGAACCAAGCTGGTGAGAGATTGATATTGCCAGGATAAGGCTGACATTTTCCAGGAGATTTATAATATTGAGGATCCGAACACCATTTTGTGCGAGTCAGATTCAGAGTAAGGGATCCTCTGAGAGATTGATCCATCTTCAGTGCAGCCTCCTAAAGAATTCTCTACAAGCCACATGATAGTTGAATGAATCAGAGGGGGTATTATTATATCAACAAGTTCTCACCTGTCTTTCAGGGCTCAGGATGCCAGGCAGGAACCAAAGTAGGATCCATTCATGCATGTCTAGGACAATGGTCAGCTGGGTAAGTAGTCTCTGTCCATCATAACAGCTTGTCACGATCAAGGAATCCTCCTTGGAGTCGTTCTGACCAGTTGGTCTCTTCGATAACATGTTTGAGTCATATCTTTGCACATCAAGATCATTGAATTTCACTGAAATCATTTAGCCAGAAATTTCAAATTGACAAAATCTAAATATTACTTCTATTGCAATAAGCATCAGCTGCCATTGTTGCCATTTGTTCACAGTCAACTGCTAGTTGAACTGATAGTGAAAGTGGAGGAAGTGGGCCAGGATTCTGTTGGTTATAGATTGGCCAAATTGCCTTCATCTTTGCGAGATCGGGAACGTTCTGATTCTCATGGAGCTTCCTTGAAATCACCCACCAAAATCGGGCTCAGAGGTAGTCCGAAACAGTGTCGGTCAAGAAGAAAGGTGAGTTAGATGGTAATGACATGTTGAATCCGATGAATCTGACATAGACAACAGATTGTATTTATATAAATCAGAGGGGCCTTTATCTACTGATCACTCAAATCAATCTGATATCTGACATTCCAATTGTCAAGAATGTCCGGTGAAATGAAATGTCACTGCTATTGTTGTCCATCCTGATCCTGATCCCAATTTATGTTATCTTTCATCTATGAACATCATCTGAACATCATCAGTGACCTTGATCTCTGATACCGATAAGCGATCAATGATGTTGATTTTTCTAATCATTCTCATCAATATCTATCATTACTCCCGACAATGAGTGCTCTGAAAGTAACATGCCAGGCAGTTGTTGATTATCTCTGCTCCCAGGCTAGAGCAGCTACACTTGAAGCTAAACAGCATCATCATCAGTCAGGTCTCAATGCGTATTATCATGTTTGGAAAGCCAGGATGAAGCAAGAACTTGTAAGTTGCATTACTCCCACATAACTACATTTTTATCCAGTGTTAGGGGATTCTGGAAACTATACTTGGATGGATGATCCTTGAGAACAAGTTCCTTTATCTCACCCCTTTTCAAAAAAGACTGCACTCCTTGGTCACTGACATATCAAGTTTGGACATCGGCACATTCAAGGGAAGCCTTTCGTCGCTCAGGGAGGCTACTACCAACATCGACTTGACAAGGATTGTGGAACCATACCTCGATCCTTGGTGGATCACCAGTACTCCCATGGTCATCAATCCAGACCTTTTCCCAGATGTACCAAGATTCCAGAACATGGTATGTAGCACTACATCTCATTATTAGATACTAGAATGATAATATTTCTTATTGATAACAGGTGGGGCCAGGTGTCAATGAAATTGCCCCTTCCTTCCAATCAAGGGTTTTGCTCGATGTCAGCCGAAGTCAGCAGGACTCATCGCTGGCATTGGGAATGGTACATGTGGCTGTGGGAGAGCTCTTGATAGAAAGGGAAGATCTTGTAGATGATGAGGAAATCTCCGATGTGGAATGTCCAGTCTGACTTACCTTGCCTTTAACCTGATGATCAAAAGTAGATAATGGAGTCTTGATGATTGGAAGTCTGCTTATGGCTATGCAACTTATGTAATGATCAACATTGGATATATTTACTTGAAACTTGAGAGATGGTCAGATAACCAACCATGAGTGTCAACTGGAATGTATTGCCAGTGTTTATCCATGAAGGTGTCATTGATTTTCCCTTTTCAAACAACGCCGAAGCACAAGAATTCATGGATCTTCTCTGCTCATGGAGTTTGTTTATGGTGGCAATCAGTCCCGATAACGATCATTCAACGGAGCATAAATTGCAATATCTGGAAATGATTAGAGAAGAATTGGTAAGTGAACCAATGGGAAATGTCATTTCATTTGGTTTTCTAAAATTGGGCAGGCTGTTGGTTGACAATTCCTGGGGAAATGTTATCTGAAGAGCTTCCAGATTATAGTCCCAGAAGTTTATAAGCAAATGCATCATATTGTCAAGGCAGAGGAAGAGCCCCTTGGACTCCTTGAAAAGATTAGAGGATTGCATTCTAATTACTTGGAAGAACATCCCACCACTAGTGGCCAGAAAAGACAGCCCTGGTTCTCGATATCTTTGAACAACCAGTGGGGTATGAGTCTGGAGCAAGCACTTCGGGCACAAAGAGAATTTGTGAGTGATCCTCTTCATCTTGGATTTAATTTTAAATGTATGGTGCCGATCACTTACACACTGCTACTTTTGTACAAACTTTTCTGGTCCTCCAAAAAACAGCTGTTTTCTTATTCCTCTTGTAGAAACACTCCATTCAGTGATAAGAAGATATTGTATTGAGGGTTTTTTATTAGCTTCAAAACTGAGTGAGAAAAATTCTCGAGCAGACCTGAGTTTGGCAGGTGGTTACATTTTTGCCTCTACAACTCGCGAAAAAAAAGGGTAGTCCTTATCCCTCTTGTATAAACACTCTTATATGTGTTTTGAAGATGTTGTATTGACAGAATACTGATATCACACAAAGTGGAAGAGAAATGATGGTTTTGCAACAAACTATGGTGTGAACAACAAAATTATTGGTCAAAGGTACGAGCCACCATCTCAGGTACACACCGATGTGACTTGTACTTTGTGGAGCTAAACTTCTTCACCTTTTTCAGGCATCTGTTGTTCCCATACCTGCTCTGTAAGCATCCATCCACCAAAACATCCGATGCTCCCATCGCTGGATTGTTTGCAACTGTACAGATTCCAGTGCTTTCGGCATATTCTCCTTTAAGGTGTCAAATGTGTAATCACAGTTGTCACAAAGATATTTCTTGACGGCGCCCCACAAAAACTCAATGAAGTTGAGTTCACAGTGAAACTTTGGTAAGAGAATACACAAGTGACCAGCTGCTTCAATCACCTCCTGCATGAGGGATTTCTGCTGCTGAAAATCTGGCTGCAGTTCAAGAATGCGCTTACCACAACAAGAATCCGATGTGCATTTTTTGCATTTGCCTCACAAATGGTCTTTGTAAAGGCCATGCTCTGTAAGGACAGCTTTGATGCCCTTGGCAATATTTAGGTTTGTCGGATGGTTGGCAGGAAAAATCATTGGCTGTGTGATTTTTAGACCTTTGTGTATAAACCATCTGTCATGCATTCATGCCTGCTTTCCCCCAGGATTGACATTCATCCGTGAAACCAATAAGGCATCCTCAGAGTAAGCAGAGTGTCCCTGAGAATTATCAACCATTATGAGAGCCTGGTGACCAGCGCCATGCATGTGCTTGAACATGGGGATGATCTTGTCTTTGAGCTTCAAAGATGATCAGAACATATTGTAACTGAATTATACATTGTTCACCTGTTTGATGAACAGCTCCCCAGTCCAGTATCCTTCATAGTTTTTTCCATACTCAAGTGTTTGCATAGCTTCCTCAAGCCATCCAACTGTTGAGCACAATATGTCACTTTTGTGCAGACCATGGCCAACACCCTTTTTTTGGAGACGATGTTGATCTTCAAAAACCCATGTCTTTGGCATTATGTCATTTGCTTGTGCTGTTATTTCATCCTGAGCAAGGAGCACCAAACAGTGCTCAACAAAATTCTTGCATTGAATAATCAACTCCTGGTCCACATCGCCAATGACATATTGCACCAGTTGTGCCTCGTATGCTTTCATGGTTGGCAAGAAATGATCTTGGCGATATTTAATGACATCAGGTCTGTCATGTCCATCGAAATATAGACCCTTCTTGTGATTGATGTATCTGAAGCCCTCCTTGTGAAGCCACCGCCAAGCAGTCATCAGCGAAATGCCCTGGCCAACTCGCAAATGGATTCGGGGAAATAACTCAATATCCATATACCATTTCAACCCAAGTGGCCTCTCATTCTGTGTGATGTGTTCCAAGTATTCGCAAGCAGCTCTTGGAACAAGCTGATCCTGTGAGAATTTGGCCAGCTTTTCGGGATCCATAGCCCATTTGTTCGAACCAACATATGCTCTGAGCTCGGCAGCAATATCAGGATCTGACAACAAAGAATATACCTTTGCATGGTTCCCAACAAGTGACTTTGGCAAGTCGTGCATTTGGATATAATGGTGAGTCCATTTGCGAACCTGCCGACCACCCCATTTAGTTGCAAAGCCACAACTTTCAGCTGCCCACTGTGAGGCATCAATCAAAGATCACCCATTTTTGATAACAAGTCTCAGATGAGTTTCAATAGCGGCAGTTCGATGGGCTTGCAAGCCATCTGGCCCAGCCACGTAATGAGTCTTTTTTGACTTCATTAACTTCTGTAAATCTTTCAGTGCATCCTCAGCTTCCCTCTGTCTTTTCTCTCTCTTTTCAATTCTTTCAGTCTGGTATGGGATCTCTCGGCGTTGGCGCTTTTGGGGAGGAGCAATGGGCAGATGATTTGATGTGACTGGCATATGTGACACTGGCCTGGGTTCATCACTGTCACCATCTGATTCAAATTCACTGCTCTCATCAGATGAATTTCTGACTGCTTCTGCCCATGACTGCACATTTATGATCTGGACTTGACTCTCAGGCTCTGGAGCAATGTGGCCAGTTTCTTCCAGTGGTTCAGTATTCTTGCCTTTTACAAACATGTTTCACATCATGGCAATCTGTGGATTGGTACTGATTTATTGGTGAACAATGCAACAAAACTGTGATGAGCACTAATGCTCATGAAGTTTTGGCTTCTATTTTGGATGCTTCTCGTTCTTGAGCTTCTTTTCTCCTCCTTTCCTGTGTGCGACTTGAGTTCTTGTTGTACCCCAATGCCCGGTTTGCCTCTGCTTTATTCCATTCTTTTGAATCCTTGGGTCGACTCATCATCTGCTTGAAAACATCAGGAGCATCCCAAGATTTGGCTTCCTCACCATGACGCAGAGCTGACAGATTGGCCTCCAATTCATCTCCCTCAAGCTCTGCAAGACTTTCATCATCTGACCACTGATCATCCTTGGAATGCTGTTCATCATTGGATGGATCACAATTAACACCTCCTTCATACCCACAGTCTGAGTCTGACTCCCCTGAATCTGTTTCAAGTTCCTCACTTTTCTTATGCTGACTGTTTCTGGCTTTTGCAAGGTTGTGTTTCCAATATGCTTTGGCCATGGATGGGTGGCAAAACTCAATCCACATTAAATTTTTTACACTATTTACCCATTAACCTCAAATGTGCTAGTCAAGGTCTTAAAAATTGTTCCTGACTGCGTGGCAGAGCCTTTTTAAGGTTAGGGGTTTTTTTTTTTTTTGCGCAGCCAGATTGGCGGTTGCACATATGTAGGGGTGTGTAAGCGATCAGCACCATAACTGGACAATGCTCATTGTGATCATCGTAGAACATCACTGGTGATGAAAACACCAGCCAACACCATCCTATACTTCTGAGGGAACTCCTACCTGCTATGATGGCAGCATATCGAAACATGTTGGAGAGTCAAGCAAGAGTGGCTAGTATTAGGGCAGCTATACAGGATGATTTGAGATAATGGAGAGAGACTTACCTCTGGAATTGTATATTGGATCACCCTTATTTATATTTGGACCATGAAAGATATTTGAATGTATGTGAAACCATTACAACAATATAAAACAATCCAACAAAATGAAAATGACATGACAAAACGACCCGACAAAATGACCCGACAAGGTGATGACCAAACAAAATGTCAATGTGGTTGGATCAGTTTGTCGGGGTATTTTGTTGAGTTGTTTTGTGGGCTCATTTTGTTGGGTCATTTTGTTGGGTCATTCTTGTTGGGTCATTTTGTTGGGTCATTTTGTCGGGTCATCTAGTGTCGGGTCATTTCTTGTCGGGTCAGGATACTTATCTGGTCATTTTGTCAGGTCATTTTGTCCCACATTTTTTTGGGTCATTTTATGGGGTCGCTTTGTCGGATTGTTTGTTTGGGTCATTTTATTGGGTCATCTAGTGTCGGGTCAGGATACTTATTTGGTCATTTTGTGGCATCATCTTGTCGGACTGTTTTGTCTTATCATTTTGTTTGGTCATTTTGTTGGATCGTTTTTTCAGGTCATTTTTTCAGGTCATTTTATTGGGTCATATTGTCAGGTCATTTTGTTGGGTCATTTTGTTGGGTCATTTTGTTGGGTCATCCAGCGTCGGGTCATCTAGTGTCGGGTCAGGATACTTATCTGGTCATTTTGTCGGGTCATTTTGTCTCACCTAGTGTTGCCATGGCTCAGCCACATTTTTTGCTACTTTGGGAAATAAAATAACTAAAATTCTGAAAATATTTGAGGACCTAGATCACATGATAAGCCGAGGGGTTCTCAAATATTTTCAGAATTTTAGCTATTTTATTTCCCAAAGTAGCAAAAAACGTGGCTGAGCTGTGGCAACACTAGGACTCTCACCATTTTGTCTTATCATGTTGTCAGGTCATTTTGTTGGATCTTTTGTTCAGGTCATTTTATCAGGTCATTTTGTTGGGTCATTTTGTTGGGTCATGTTGTTGGGTCATTTTGTCGGGTCATCTAGTGTCGGGTCATCTAGTGTCAGGTCGGGAGACTTATCTGGTCATTTTGTTGGGTCATTTTGTCAGATCGTTTTTTTGGGTCATTTGATGTGGTCATTTTGTTGGGTCATTTTGTCGGGTCATCCAGTGTCGGGTCATCTAGTGTCGGGTTGGGACACTTATCTGGTCATTTTGTCGGGTCATTTTGTTGGATTGTTTTTTTGGGTCATTTTATGGGGTCATTTTGTCGGATCATTTGTTCGGGTCATTTTATCGGGTCATCTAGTGTCGGGTCATCTCTTGTCGGGTCAGGATACTTATCTGGTCATTTTGTTGGGTCATTTTATCAGATCGTTTTTTTGGGTCATTTTATGGGGTCATCTTGTCAGATTGTTTGTTCGGGTCATTTTGTCAGGTCATCCAGGGTCGGGTCATCTAGTGTCAGGTCGGGAGACTTATCTGGTCATTTTGTCAGGTCATTTTGTCGGACCATTTTGTCTTATCATTTTGTCGGGTCATTTTGTCAGATCGTTTGTTCGGGTCATTTTATTGGGTAGTTTTGTCATGTTATTTTGTCGGGTCATTTTGTTGGGTCATTTTGTCAGGTCATTTTGTTGGACCATTTTGTCTCATCATTTTGTTGGGTCATCGGGTCATTTTGTCATGTGATCATTTTGTCGGGTCATTTTGTTGGGTCATTTAGGGTCGGGTCACCTACTGTCGGGTCGGGTCACTTATCTGGTTGAAACGATACTACTCTAATCAATAATAACACCCAATCGAATAAATGACTTCCTTGCTGTATCAGCAAAATCCTCCCACATCACCTCCTGTTGTGCAGCATAGATCTTATGTCCATGAGAGTAATCAGCCTCTTTTCTCTTCCTCCACTCTGCTGCCCAATAATTGAAGTATGCTGTTGTCCATTTCATCTCATACTGAACAAGGGTGTTTTCCTCCATCGCTTGTTCAAATGCTGCTTTTGCTCTCAGCCAGTTCACCTGGTGAACTAGATATATCTTTAGTTTTACAAATCAGTCAATCTTTGATGCACTCACATTCTTTCATATAATTAGATGACAAACTGTCACCCTCAACATCCATATACCAGAACCATGGCAATGAATCATGCTTCCATCCAGACTCCTTTGGGTTTATCAAAGTAGTACTTGTCTTTAGATGGCTCTGATCAAGGATTTGGTATCGATCCAGCATTTCTTTTGAAGCTCCCAATGACACCAGGGCTTCCCTACCAGCCCGATAGTTTTGAGCATAAAGTTGTAACACCTGGTCAGTAGAGTGAATACCAGCCCAAGATTTCGTCTTTCCTGTTTTAGGTCCTTTGGGTCAGATCTTCGTAATGAACAAGAAAGCTTTCTTTCCCAGCATGAGCCTGATCCCTTTGAGGTTGTTGTTGCACTGCCCACTCCAAAGTTCTGTCTCAAGCTTTGCCAGCTCCACCAGGCCTTGCTCTCTGATTGCTTTGGAGGTCAGAGATGATGGCAACACAATGATGGAAGTCTCAGGCCTGTTTTCCCATCCCACATCATTGAATGGGTTGGATGAAACAGGGCAAGAGATTAGATCAATCTCACCATCATCATCAGTGACAAAGACTTTGGAAGGTTTATAGGAGGAACTGATATTTTCCGATGATGAGTCAGGTTGGAGAAAGTGATTTGCTTTCCTCTGATGATCCAAGATTCTTGTGAGAAGCTGACTTTGTTTCTTAGTAATTTTGATTTGCTCGGTCGTTGTTGGGACACCACCAACTTGTCTCAGGTAACTTTGTAATGACAGCCTGTCACAAGAAAGGAATGAAAATGCTGACAATAGCTTTATTGAACACTTTATAAGGGCAACCTAAGCCTCTAGCAAAGGGAAATCTGAAGTTAAAATTATACTACATAATACAGGCATTGGGGACACACCTAGCAAAGGGAAATCCGAAGAGAAAACTCTAAGGATCCCCTTGCTGATGCCCAGTATATGTGAAGACAACAAAAATCAAATATAACCTGAAAATAGAAAAAGGCGGAGATAGGCGGATCAAGGCCCATCATACCAAGGGGTATGTGTCGGAAGGGGTACTCTGCCTCTAAATATAAAAGTGTCAACATGTACAAACATGATAGCAGGGAAAATTAGTAATAAAATCTGGAAAAATCATAGAAAATGAAGAATAGAAGGAAATGAGGTGGGGAAAAATATAGGATGAACATAAAAAATAGGAAAAACACACAGGGCACCCCCCTAGTCCCCTTACATCACCCCCTCTCTAAGATGCATTGCCCCGATGCATTCGAAATCGTATACGACCAAAGTCCATGACTTGAATGCGGCGCGGTGCAGCAGTGTGCCGTCGGTGGAATTCCTTGATTAACCGAGGGGCATTTATGTCAGACTCTTCGACCCATGAGTTCTCCTCATACCCATAACCCTTCCAATGTACCAAATACTGGAGTTTTCCTCGACGCAAACGGCTGTCCAAGATTGACTCGACTTTGTATTGGGGTTCTCCCTTGATCACTGTAGGTGGTGGTGGTGGGTGTGAATGGTGTCCCGGGAACGGATCTGGGGGAGCTGGAAGCAATTTGACGACATGGAAGATGGGATGGAGTCTGGACATGGAGGCTGGGAGGCGTAGACAATAGGCATGCGTTCCAACGCACTTGACAATGGGGAAAGGTCCCAAGAAGCGATGAGCGAGTTTCTTGGATGGACGTGTAGTGGAGACGTCACTGGAGTCAAGATAAACTTGATCACCAACCTTGTACTGAGGGGTTGGGGAGTGGCGTTGGTTGTAAAATCACCCCATGCCGTCCTTCACCTTTGCTAAGGCTGCCCTTGCCTCCTCCAAGCTATCCCTCATGCATTCTGTGAACTCATTCACCGTCTCGATGTGTGAGGGAATTTGGCGAGGTTCAAATCCCATGCATGGATGTCATCCAGTGTCTAAGAGGAAAGGGGTCTGTTGAGTGGAAGCATGGACATGGTTGTTGTATCTGAACTCAGCCAAAGGAAGGAGATCATCCCAATCGTCCTGGCATTCATTGACAAAGAGGCGGATGTACTGCTCCAGTTCCTGGTTGACTTGCTCCGTCTGGCCATCAGTTTGTGGGTGATAAGCAGTTGAAGCAAGGAGTTTGATCCCCAGGAGTCGGTACAGCTCACGAGTGAACTCTGCCATGAACTGAGGGCCACAATCCGAGAGGAAGGCACCAGGAAGTCCATGTAATTTCCACACGTGGTGGAGGTAGAGTCGAGCGGCACCTAGGGCACTGACAGTGGTGTGAGTGGGAATGAAGTGAGCGCGTTTTCCCACTGAGTCAACTGTGCACATCACCGCATCAAACCCGTTTGACTCTGGCAATTCCACCACAAAGTTGACGCTGACGACATCCCAACAACTCTCTGGAACAGGAAGAGGGTGTAGCTCACCAATAGGCTTGCGACGAGGAACCTTGGTGCATAAGCAAAGGTCACAAGTGCAACAATACTGACCAATGAGCTGTGACATTTGTGGCCACCAATAGTTCCGTGAGGTGAGCTCCAAGGTCTTCCAGCGTCTGGGGTGGCCAGCAATCTGTGAGTCATGGTGTTGGGATATGATGCGCCGGCGAAGGTCTGGGTCATTGGGAACATAGATGCGATCCCTGAAATACAACAAGTCCTCCTTTTCAGCCCACTCTGCCGCACGTAAGGAAAGGGTTGATCCCTTCCTCAGTTCTTTAACAGCTCGGGCGACAACATCCTCATGTAAACCACTACGGTTTGCACGACGAATGTCATGTAGGATGTCCCGCTCCTCGCCCTGGGGTGCAATGCCTTCCAGTGCCTGAATGGTGAACAGGTCTGGCTGCAACAGCACAATGTTTTGGTTGTCACCGCTGCCATCCCCATGGTCTGCACATTGGGATAGGGCATTGGTCTTCCCCATGCTGCAACCCGGACGGTGGTGCAAGGAGAAGTTGAACCTGGATAGATACAGGGACCAACGAGCTTGACGACAGTTCAATTTCTTGGCCATCATAAAGTACTCGAGATTCTTGTGATCCGTCCAAATTTCCACCTTGTGTTGGGCACCCTCGAGGAAGTGTCGCCACTCCTCAAGCGCACGCATTATCGCCAACATCTCCTTGTCATGGATCTCATAGTTTCATTCCACAGCACTAAGGCTTTTGGAGTAGAACGCAACAGGATGCCACTTCTGGTCCTCTGGAGACTGCTAAGACAACACAGCACCTGTCGCAAAGTCAGAACTGTCAGCTTCTACACGAAAAGGACGCGAATCGTCAGCAAAGGTAAGGATCGGAGCGGAAGTGACCATCTCCTTAAGCTTTTCGAACACCTCCTGTTGTGCATTATCCCACCTCCATGCCTCCTTTCCTGTCAAGTCGAACAGTGGTCGTGCATGATGTGAGAAATCCTTGATAAAACACCGATAGAAATTGATGAAGCCCAGGAAAGACTGCACCTCCTTCTTGTTCGTGGGCGTCAGCCAAGCTGTGACCCTGTTTACCTTGATAGGATCCATCTCCACTTGACCCTCCGAGATAATCAGGCCAAGGTACTCAATCTTGGTCCTTTCGAACTCACATTTGTCCTGACGAAGGTAGAGTTCGTACTGTCGAAGTCGCTCTAGGACGAGGTGTGTGATGCAACGGTGCTCTTCAACCGTGCAAGTGAAGATGAGGATGTCGTCGAGATAGATGCAGACAACGCCTTCGAGGATGAGGTCATGGAAGATGTCGTTCATCATGGTCTGAAAGGTGGCAGGGCTATTAGTAAGGCCAAAGAACATGACAAGTGGTTCAAAAAGACCACGGTTGGTACAAAAGGCTGCCTTCCACTCATCTCCCTCCTTTATCCTCACATTATTATAGCCCCAACGGACATCGAGCTTAGTGAAGTATTGGGCTCCATGGAGCTGGTTTATGAGTTCGGAGATGAGGGGTAGTGGGTAGCGATTTTTGACCGTGATGTTGTTGAGCCTTCTGTAGTCTTGAACCGGTCGAAGTGAGCCATCCTTCTTCTTGACAAAGAAAAAGGGAGAGGCCATGGGTGACTTCGATGGTTGAATACGTCCAGAGGCCAGGTGCTCGTCGATGAACTGGTCAAGCTGCCGTTGTTCTTCCAGAGAGAGAGGATAGACCTTGCAGGATGAAGGGGTTGCGCCGGGGGTGAGTTTGATTGCATGATCCCATGGCTTGCGCGCAGGAAGAGAGTCGAATGACTCCTTGGAGAACACGTCTTCAAACTCATGGAGATGAGGGAGTAAGGAGTTAGTAGAGGATTTAGCAGTGTTGTTTTTGTGGAAGGCCTTGGCGAGGCGTTGGGATATGTTCGATGTGGCACACACCTCATGCGATGAGCGAATCACAGTGTAGAAGATCTGATCACCCTCCTCCACTTCCTCTGGGTCCTCATCATCATCATCTGAGTCCGGCATTAGATCAGGAACCCCTTCCAATTCCACTTCAGGTATAGGCAGGGGTCCAGCACGACACTTCTGAGTACGTTGTATTGCCGCCTTCTGTCCACGACGTTCTTGCCTGGCTTCTGTGAAACACATCCGACAGTGGGATGGACATCGGCTCATGGTAACCTCCCCGGTACGCCAGTCAACCTCTGGGTTATGGTCTCGAAGCCATGGATATCCCAAAATCACCTTTTGCTTTCCTAATTGAGTGACAGCAAAAAGGGCATGCTCACTATGATCTTTGTAACAGAGAACCAGGTCTGCAACCTCTCGGATGGCACCAGCTTCATTTGGGGATCCATCCACGTTATATACAGGTATCGGACGTGAGAGTGAGCGAGTATTTAGGCGATGTTGTTGTACCAGATGGGAATCGATGAAGAGTCCAGTCGCACCAGAGTCCAGGAGCGCAGAGACACTGAGTATCTGTCCAGTGTCAGTCGTCTGCAGTTCGATGGCTAGGTTTAAGGAATGTGCAGAGGGAGTGATGCCACAATATACTTGCGTGGTAGTTTACGTTCCCATGATTTAATTTTGGGATGTGGAGTAGAAGGAGAGATGGGGAGAGCAGGTACGTCTTTAGCCAACTTTGAAGGGTCAGAGAGGGGAGCAGTCACAGAAATGGATTCATTCTCCGGGGATTCAACTGACAAGACTTCAAAGCGGTTATGGACAGGCAGTGAGGGCATACAATTCACTCGCTGTGAATAGGAAAATCCTGCTCCTCTACAACTTCCAACTTAATCTCCTCTGCAACTTGATCCTTCGCTTCCTCAACATCTACAAGCGCCAACAAATCTTGCAGGAGTTCATCTCATCCCTCGGGGGTGAGCATGCGGATATCCTGATGATGGGGACACGCTCCAGCCCTGTGTCCAGGTTCCCCACAACGGTGGCGGGGATCCAACTTACGTGCATGGCTGCAGGCTGCATCAACATCCATTGGTACTGGGACATTGACAGCTGGTGTGGGAGTTTGACGAACAGGAATGGGGTTAGGGCGGGGGAGGCTTCAATTGAAGGTGTAGGGCGTATGAGTGGTAGTTGGAGCACGGAATGCAGCATTAAACGCTGCATTTGTGAGTCGGTTCTCATCACAGAGTGAAGCAGCTTCATACCAAGCAAGGATATCATCGTCCACTGGGCACCCTTCCAACATCTGTGCAATCTGGTCCTGAATTTCTCGGTTGAGCCCCCATCGGAACTTCACCACCACTGGTAACCCACTCCCATATCCTGCCATGTCCACCAAATCCTTGAACTCATCGATATAGTCGTCCACGGATCGACGTCCCTGGTGGTAAGCGGATGACTCAAGTCGTGTCACTGCTCGGTGGCATTCATTGACGGGGCAGAAGTGGCATATGAACTCAGCTTGAAAGTCACCCCAAGTGGAGAAAGGTAGAGAACTGAGTTCTTTAGTTTGATGTAGGATACGGTCCACATAGAGATAGGCGCATTCAGATTTCATGTATGTGAAGGCCCAATAAATTTTTGCAGCCTCATTGACAAATTGATGTGACTGGAGACTAATGTATAACTCACAGGAATTAAGGAATGCACGTCCCTGCGCATGTGCACCATTAAATTCGGCGGGGGGGGGGGACGGTTTGATCTGGGCACATTCCTTAGTGGACGCGTTTGGCAAAACGTCATTGTTGGGTGCGCTTGGAGTCGTAAAGGGGGAACTATTGGTCATAGGGTTAGCCTGGAGGGTCCTAACGAAGTTTTCAATTGTAGATTTAAGCGAGTCAATTTGCGCGCGCATTCCGGAAATGTCGCTTTCAAGCGTGTCGAAGCATTCTGATGCATCCATGTCGCTAGGGAGCGCGTTTGGCGAAAATGGTGGCGTAATAAAGGCGAGATTATCTGGAACGGTGTGTAGGGACTCTGTGGAGCTTTGGGAAGCGTTGTCCAGTCCGTACCTGCCTATCTTGGGCAGCGCGTTCACGATTTTCGGGCCTTAGGGGAGAGTTTTCTACTATAAGGGCAACCTAAGCCTCTAGCAAAGGGAAATCCGAAGTTAAAATTATACTACATAATACAGGCATTGGGGACACACCTAGCAAAGGGAAATCTGAAGAGAAAACTCTAAGGATCCCCTTGCTGATGCCCAGTATATGTGAAGACGACAAAAATCAAATATAACCTAAAAATAGAAAAAGGCGGAGATAGGCGGATCGAGGCCGCCGAATGACATCATACCAAGGGGTATGTGTCGGAAGGGGTACTCCGCCTCTAAATATAAAAGTGTCAACATGTACAAACATGATAGCAGGGAAAATTAGTAATAAAATCTGGAAAAATCATAGAAAATGAAGAATAGAAGGAAATGAGGTGGGGAAAAATATAGGACGAACATAAAAAATAGGAAAAACACACAGGGCACCCCCCTAGTCCCCTTACACACTTACTGAGACTCTTGAATTGAGATCCCTTCCGAAAGGAATTCAACTGCAGAGCCTTTGCCCAACGGCTGTTCTCGGCACAATTGTAACTGCATCTCGGCTTTACCTGGGGCTGATCCAGGTAATGCTTGAGATCAGGGGATTGGAAATGAGAGATGAAGAGGACAGTACCTTGTTTGCATTTCAGGGCATAGTAATCCATACTCTTGACATTTTTATCCCAATTTTGTTGTGCCATCATCTCACTCTCTCGCCAAGCTTCTAAATCTGCTGGTGCTGCTGACTCAGTCAGTTTCTTATAGGATTCTTCTGACCCCTTCAACAAATTCATTGCCCGTTTCATCTTCCGAACCAACAACGATTCTACATTAAATAAGGTAGTCAATATTCAGTAGGGGAAGGATGATGAGATATTTACTCATGCCGATTAGCTTCTTCCAGTTTGAGTGATTCATGTGGTCATCCAGAATTTCATTCCAATGGGCCATAGTTGCACCCTTGGCGCTTCGGGATGTTTTGTTCAAGACATCCCACAGAGTTTCCACAATTTCGCCATCAATTACACCACTCCCTGGCACATACACCAATGTATATCTTGGAAGGCAATCATCAACGTGTCCTACCACATGAAAGTCCCCAATTGCTCCTGTGATCTTAAGACCTTCTGGGATAGACAGAAAGGGTGACTGATTCACTTGGAGGAGAAAGTTGATTATCCACTGACAAAAGATGTTGTATACAAGTAGCGATCGATTGATCCCCTTCATCGTCTTGCTGTTCAGGGCTTTACAAATTGCGTAGTCAATGTTTTTCTGCCTGTAAATTGGGATGAAAGGGCTTGTAAATTGAGGATTCATGATGGGAAGAGACTTACTGCTCTCCTTTTTGGAAGTCAATGGTGGCCTCAGGTTAAAAAAATCCATGCCAAAGACAAACCACCAATCTGATACCAGTTGCATCATAGCCAGCAACATTGACATTCCGATCAGCTTTGAACTCGTTGCATGTACAGGAGGGAGGCTGCTTGAATTCCCTGGCTATCCTGAGGTGAGCCTTATAATTCGAGCTCTCTGTCATAAAGCTCTGGCCATTTGTCAGTGGCACGTCATCCTCAGGTCATTTCTGACGTTGATGAGAAGCTGTAAAGTTCCCATCAATGGCAAAAGACTGAGTATAAACCCATCTAAATATATTTAGTGTTTATCAGGGACTTGGTGTAAAAGTAGTGCTTACTGTTCTTTATCGTTCTTCCAATCTTCGGGCAAATTAATCCCAACCTGTGGACAGGCGGGGCAAAGAACAGCAAGATCCCTGAGTCCTGGACTTTCAATGTTATGCCCAAATCCATGCCACTTCAGATGCTTGAGGTTTCAGAATTGCCTTGTACATCGGAGAAGTTTCCGATATCGGTCCTGGGAGATTACATGAGTATTAGTGTCAGGATGATCAGTATTTCAATGGGTGGGATGGAGCTTACTGGAATAGTTTCAGGAAAGCATGTGGAGGTAAATCTCCTCAGCTTCTGGTAGTAATGCCAAGCAGAGGATTTGCACTCCTGGTTTTTGGCAAGGAAGGAATCTAGACCTTCAAATGTGAACAAGGTCTTGACTTGCTTGGGAAGAAGTGCAGATCAAGGGCCTGTATATCATCAGGTATGTGTCCAGGGCACCTGCACCATTAGATTGGAAGATGGTGGACACCATTGCTATGAATGATGACTAGTACATTCTTTGCATAGGTAGTTTTATCCCTAACATCTCTCTCCAGCAACGATCCGTCATCATCCAATTCCAGTTGAGAGAAAGGAACTGAGCTGAACTCGAGGTCATCATCATCATCATCCAATAACTCAGATGGGAGATCAGGAAGGCCAAACGGCTGTTCATCCTCACCCTCATCTTGGTGGGAGTCATCGCTGGGGTTTGAGGGGCATAGCTTCCCACCATGACTGAAGTGAAGGGTAAGATCAGCCTGTAGGAGGGTGGAATCTTTGAAGTACTCATTTTCCCAGTGTTGAATCTTGTGAAAGGGGTTGTTCCGATGAGCCTTCTGACAACAGTCCTTGCAAAACATCGGATGTCCAAGACAGTCCAAACAATGCCAGTCTCCCGATGACCCACAGCTGCTGCAAAGCATCTCGATCGGAGGTGCCTCGGATGAGAGAATATGTGCTAAATAGAACTTCCTTTTATGCAGGTAATCCCTCATGTAGTCATTTTGTGACTGAATACAAAAGGTCAAAAAGGTATCGAGGGCCAAATGGGTAAGGCTCTCACCTTAGACTTTGGAAGTTGGAGGGGTTCTAAGAGCACATTGTCAAAGTTAATATTTTGTTCATCTTCAACTGAAACCGAGGGAGTCAATCCTTTGATAGGTTTGGAAGGGGACTTGGATGGGGACATGGAGGAGTGTGAATTTTGCTTGCTAACTTTCGTCTTCTTCACCAGGCCTCAAGCTGTGTAATGGCTGGTAGTGCTGATAATTAGAGTGTCACCACTGGCTATATTTCTGAGATTAGGATTGAATTTTTTGATAGGCATGAGATGTTGGTTGCTTGTGTGAACTGATGACTAACCATCAATCATCGGATGCGAGGGTCCCAGGGCAATTCAGACCTGCCGGTGGTGCCGAAGAAATTCATTCACTCATAGCTCTTAATGGATCACTTTGTGATTATTGATATTGACTGATCGATAGACGCCTATGATAGTATTTCGAGAGCATTCCAATGAAATGTGCAAATCATCACCATGGTTCCTCCCCATCAGCAAAATTCCTCACAGCAAGAGCTTTTTGCTCAAATTGCTCAGCAACTTGTTGTTCTGATCATCAACATTGTCATTCCTGAAACCTTGAAGATTATACAGCAGTATTATTTCAAGGAGCCATGTTACACGTCAATTCTCACAGGGCAGGCTTGGGTCAATGAACTACTCCATGGTCATCCAAAGTGCATTCGCACAGCTCTTGGAATGAATAAGCAAGTTTTCAGGGCTCTCGTGTCTGAATTACAAGGGATGGGCCATGGGGATTCCAAGTACATCACTCTTGAAGAGCAGCTTGCTATTTTTCTATATTGTTGTGTCACTGGTCTTCCTATCCGCCATCTTGAGGAAAGGTTTCAACATGCTCCCGAGACAATATCTGTGTAAAAAATTCATTTATTTCTGCTATCATCATTTTGGACTCATAGGTTCACAGATACTTCCGTAAAATGGCTCGTATCTTTGCATTTGCTCCTTTCAATTCCAAATACATAAAACAAATATCCCCCGATGATCCACCTTCATCAAGACTTTTCAACAATCCAAAATTATGGCCTTTTCTCTGATCTGCCCTTGGGGCAATCGATGGTAGCCACATCCATGCCACTGCTCGTGCTGAGTATTATGAAGTGTGGTGCAACTGGAAGGGCTTCATATCACAGAACTGCTTGTTCTGTTGTTCATTCGATCTTCTTTTCACATATGTCCTTACTGGATGGGAGGGCTCTGCATCAGATGCCCGAGTTTATGAAAGTGCGATCTCTGATGATCTAATCATACCTGAGGGATTGTATCTCCTTGCCGATGCAGGCTTCCCACATTGCAAGGAGCTTCTTGTTCCCTACCGTGGCATCCATTATCATCTTGCTGAATGGGGGCATGCCTCATTACAGTATGTTTGTGTTTTTCAGTATAAGGCATGCCTAAATTCATGAAATGTCCAGACCACAAAATAAAGAGGAGCTGTTCAACTTGCGTCATGCTCAGGCAAGAAATGTAATTGAGCCCATTTTTGGAGTTCTCAAGAAGCGCTTTCGCATACTTTTGATTGGACCAGAATACGACATGATGATCCAAGCACAAATTCCAGCAGCATTGTGTGCTATACATAATTTTATTTGCATTCATGATCCTCAGGAAGAAGAACCTGCAGGCGAAGAATACCCAAACCAAGGTGGCCACACTGGTGATGGCTTTGTGTGACAAGCCAGCAATGTAGAAGACAACAACCTGAATGGGGCGGTCGTGGGTCAGCAAAATGAGATTGCACAGTCAATGTGGAATAGCTATCAGGAGATTTTGCAAGAACGCGAGGCTGGTGATGACGTTGATGAATTTTTGTACAATACAGATGTAGAGTAATACAGTGTACAGTACAGTTAGTGTACAAAAATTTAGGATACGGCTGGCTGCAAGATCGTTTGGAGAGCATAACGCAATGTATTTTCCCACTGCACATCAGACATGGCTATGAGACTACTGGCAGCATTTGGATTATTGCTATAATAGAATGAAAGAGCACCTCATTTGTTATCATCAATATGGTCTGCATTTTTGATCAGCTCCATTGCCAACTCGATTCACCATGCATCTGATTGAAACAGGCTTTGTTGCATAGTCGTATTAAGATTGTTGATGGCCCCAGTTGCTCCAACGAGAGCAGAGATGCTTGTATTGGTCTTCATTGATGTCATTGCACTTGATTGCAGCTTCGAAGCAGTTTTGGATGGTGGCCAATTGGGCATGTGATCATCCTCCAATGCCTGTTTGCGTTTCCCCGATGACTTCGATTTCACTGAGGGCATGCTAGGAGCTGATGCTGGGGTAGGGGGATGTGAGGATGCTGACGTAGGGGGATGCAAAGATGCCGAAGCAGGGGGCTGTGAGAATGCTGATGTAAGGGGATGTGAAGGGGGCTGTGAGAATGCCAAAGCAAGAGGGGCTGAGGATGGAGTCGTTGTCAAGACTGATATGATAGAGAGTGAAGATGAGGCTGTTGCAGGTAGTTGGCCTAGTAAAGGATGTGACAATGTTGATGGGAGGGCTGGATCAACAACATCCATGAAATTCAAGCCGTCTTGCGGGGCAGGAAAGATGATCCTGGCTGAAGACAAAGGGGTAGCATGCCCAGTCTTGTTAACCTCACCATTCCCATCAATCGAGAGGTTGGGAGGGGCTTGGGCAGTGCCCTTGTGTGCAAATTGACCTTTCGTGATAGATTTCTCCATGATCACTTGCATTTTCGCATATTGTGGAAATGATGCATTGAGGAGCTGACGACAGTACCTTTTCTGTGATTTGAAGGTTAGATACATATGAAAATAACAATATAATAGCAACATACCCATTCCTTCCCTGAATTCTTCTCAAAATCCTCGTAATGTTGAAGCTCGGCACTCATTTGTGCCCAGATACCTGATCCAGCAGGCATTGCACCCATTCCTGACCTTCCATAGTAATCCTCAACCACCCTGTACATATCTTTATACTAGTAGAATGGTAAAATGGAGGAAAAGGATGTAGAATGATTATGTCATGCACCATAGTAAACTTGGCTTTGATGGCAGCTATTGTTCTCAGAGAATGTGGGTGCTTGGTGTCAAGATGCAGTTTAGCTGCTGTCCAGACAACTGGCTTGAAGTTCCCTGGAGAGCTGGCTTCAGAACGGCGGTTGTACAAGAAAGCAACAAGGTCTTCAATTTCTTGATCTGACCACTTCTTCGCTTGAGTCTTCACTGCTTCAGATGTTGTGGCATCATCAGGATTTATGGAGGGGAGCACATCCATAAGGATAGGGAGACAGATCTGTACAGCAACAGCAGCATAGTGAAGAATGTGTTGATGTAGATTATCAATTGGCATATAATCGATACCTAGAGACATTGTGGGAGGGAGGCGGCAAACAAATTCTTTCAGCACCTGCTGGCAGGTTACTGTAAAAAAGGAAATTTTTCAGAGTCACGTGATGTTAGGTGCAAGTCAACAAAGTCAGGTAAATGTTAAAAAACCAGTCAAAATGTCAGGTCAAAGTCATGTCAGAAAAATGCATGACCTGACTTTGACCTGACATGTAAAACATGCTCACTCTAGAAGATGTATATCAGACCTTAATACAATAGTGTAGGGTACCTATTATAAAAGAATGCAAAGCTAGTAGTAGTAGTAGTAGTAGTAGTAGTAGTAGTAGTAGTAGTAGTATTCAAGTAGTATTGAAGAAGATGGTAGGGAGATTTAGTGGCTATCACATGACTATACATGATCATGACGTATCAAGTCTATCACACAAATGACATTTGTACAATATTCTAACTCCATAAGTTCTGAATACATTGTTAGACATGTTAAGATTTTAAGTTCTTAACTCAAAAACTCCAAGTTTTGCTTTGTTCAGAACATAAGTAGATGGTGATGTATGAACTGCAATTTACATTAGATCAGAAACTTCTAACCATGAAACAACCAACGACACTTGTTCCTCATGAGCTTATCTTATCTTTGAAGAATGTATATTATGGGGATTTATGATTTAGACAATGCTTTTTTTCTTATGCCTTTTTACAACCAAACTATCTAGAAGTGATGCCAACTGACTTGAATATATGACTTCATACTACATGACAAAAAGAAAGTTGACAAGTGGTTAGATTAAACTGAAAGATTGGTCTCCAAATGATCACTGATATGATTTCTGAGCATTTCTGAGCATTCCTTGGAGCATCAGTGACTGGACTCATACAATTAGGGGCTTTTCAAGACTCATGATTGATGGATTAATTGATGATCAACAATGATCAACAATGATTGAAATTGATCAACCATGATCAACCATGATCGACAATGATCAGTATAATTGATTCCATAATGAAATGATTTCCCCTGCATCCTGATTTGTACTTGTTTCAATACCACAACACCAAACATACACTTATCCACCATCACATCACATACATTACATCACTATATGTTATGCCAGCTGAAGCCTATGTTCCTCCCAAACTCGTCCACTTTAAACTGACAGGGCAAGATGTGGAAATCCTAGAAGCCAGAAAGGAACAATGGCAAGAGGGAGATTGTTCACAGCAGAACAAAATTGGTCAGAAAGTTTATGACGAAATGAAGAAAAAGAATCCCCACTGGTCTAGGAAAGATAAGGAGTTGAGGAAGAAGGTCAGTTCATGAATTGGAAAGTATTTTGCAATGGTTTTGAACAGGGCATTTTTGAACAGGGTGTATATGCTTGGTTCCATACATATAGAAGAACTAGAGAATTGTCCGAGAAATTTAAGGGGATCAAGAAATGGATGGGTAGAAGGGTTCTTGCCGTTCAGGCAAAAGGGAAGTTGAAGGAAACGATTCAAGGAAAAATGGGTGGATGGGTAGAAGATACTTCATGCAAGGCAGACAATCAAAAGGCATTTGGCACATACCAGAAGGAGTTGAGTAACCTTTGGGGGAAGACATCGGAAGCAGAGAAAAGGAAGATGGAGGACCTGGCCAATATATGGAATTGAATGGGTCCCCCAGCTGAGGAGCAAGCAAGGTAGGTCATTCACATTGAATATTGGTATTATCAATACTAATGCATAACAGGAATGCAAAACAGGCTCATAAGCATGTGAAGTCCTTCTGCAAGCAAATGAAAAAGTCTTGTGGAATGGACTGTGCGGTATTAACATGCCACAAGGAAGTGAATGGAGTACTTGTCACGAACATGTTAAGTCTTTTCACTGTCTGAATTTGTTTCTGCTAGTTAAACCTTTTTCTTTGTAGGCATGAATTTATGAGAGATCTCGGAGGGAAGTCTTTCTTCCAAGCAAACAAAGATTGGGATACCAAGCCAATCATGGGGCTTCTAAACATGCATGCAAAGGAGATGTATTGTAAATGGATAATTTCTCATCAGAAAGCTTTAAAATAATTGTCTTTTGTTAGCTGCAGCCGACAAAGCAAAGTTCCAAGTTCCTATTGGAACCTCAAGTCGAAAGCCATATGTTTAGTTGGACACGGATGCCGACAGGAATCCATTTCTTCCTAAGCCTACTGACTGGCCGAGCAAAGGAATGGATAAGAAAGCATTAATCAGGTCATATGTCAGGTCAGCATATCATGAGTGGGTTGGCAATCATTTGTTCATTCTCATCCCTGATGACTTGTCAGGTCTGGCTTGCAGTAATGAACATGCCATCCCTCCTTGGATGTCATTCATTGAAGATGCCAATAAGTACTTTGGGTCAGATCAGGTTCCTGATGGTTTCAAGCTTATGGATCCATCAAAGATGAATGACCGCCAGATCAAGGAGATTTTGACATTTTGGTACTCTAATCAGGAAAGCAATGGATTCGGTTTCAAATTCTATTGAGACAAAAAATTGAAGGGAAAGAAAAAATCAAGAGATGATTCCAATTCCAATTCCAATTCCGATGCTGATTCTGATGCCAAAACACCAAGCCACCCAAGCCACCCAAGGACCAGGAAGAGTGAGAGGGAGGGTAAAGGCAAAGAAAAGAGGGCAGAGAAGCCTGAGGAAAGGTGGACTGACCATATTGTTCCAGATTCAAGATGGCATAAATGGAGGGCTCCCACATTAAACGAGGTTGAGGAATCAGGTGAACTGTTTGATTTCACATTGGTTGATCAGATGGAGTCATCGGAAGAGGAAGATGTAATGCAGGCCAGACAACCAAAAGTTGGGCCAAGCAAGACACCAATTCCGATCACAGGAAATTCCAAAGATAGCAAGATGCATCCAGTTAGGAAACAGCAGAAGCTCAGCCAGGCGAAGGAACTTGTTCAAAAGAGTACGATGTGACCATTAAGCAAACAGACTGGTAGGGCCATGGATACTGGGAAGAGTGCCAACACTGCAACAAATGAGTATGAGATTCAGGGGAGGGATCAGCAAGAACCAGAGATGATGCAGAAAGGAAAGGTGATGAAATCGAGGTTGGCTGAGAAGATAAAGGAACCACTGAAGAAGAAGGCAAAAGTTTCTATCGATGTTCCTGCTCATTCACAGTCTTTGAGTAAGCTTGGTCCATTTTGTCCAAGATGATGAATAATTGAAATGTCCTGCAGTTTTAAAGCCCCCTCAAAGGCGGTCTACTCAAAACACAACTGAAAAACCAGTACCAATAAGTGAGCAGTCTAATTTAAAGATAATTCCAAAGAAGGCAGAGATGAAGAAACCAAAGGGAAGGAAAATGTAAAGATAGAAAAGTATCCAGACAAGCATAGTGGCCTTTTATTTTAATTTTCAAACATTCATTATAGGTATTTTTCCTTGCATACAGTAAGTATGAACCATTTATTTGTTGGGGTTATGACATGACACAACCTCCCATGACCCAATAAAATGACCCAATAAAATGACCCAACAAATGAATGGGCAGAATGATCACACAAAATGATCTGATGAGATGACCCGATAGAATGACCCGACAGAATGACATGAGGAAATGAACTGACAGAATGACCCGACCCGACAAATGACCCAACAAATAACCTGACAAATGACTCAACAGAACCATGTGACAGATAACATGACAACTGACCTGACAAGATGACCTGACAAAATGACAGCATAGAATGACCAGAAGAATTACAAGACAGAATGATCCTACAAATGGCCTGACAAAATGACCTGACAGAATGACCCAACAGAATGATCCAACCAAATGACCAGACAGAATGGCCTGACAGAATGGCCCAACAGCAGGACCTGACAGCAGGACCCAACAACTGACCCGACAGAATGACCAAACAGAATGACCCTACAAATGATCCTATGGAATGACCCTACAAATGACCCCAGAGGATGACCCAACAGAATGACCCGACAAATCACCCAACAAATTAGGCAACAAAATGACCCAACAAAACACAATGAAATGAGCCGACACAATGAGCCAATGCAATGACCCAATAGAATAACCCCATAGAATAATCCAACAAATCATTGAAGAAATGACCCAACAAAATGACCTGAAGAAACAGAATGAATGAGCTGACACAATGAGCCAATGCAATGTCCAGATAGAATAACCCCATAGAATAATCCAACAAATCATCAAAGAAATGACCCAACAAAATGACCCAACAAAATGACCTGACAGAATGAGCCTACAAATCACATGACCAAATGACCTGACAGAATGACCTGACAGAATGACCCGATGAAATGACCCAACAGAATGACCCAAAAAATGAGCCAACAAATGATGTGACAAAACACAACAAAATTACGAGGATAGAATGACCAGACAGAAGCACCTGAGAGAATGACATGACAGATTGACCCAGCATAAATCACCCCACAAAATGACCAGATTGAATGACCATACAAATCACCTGATGGAGTGACCTGACCAAATGACCCTACAAAATGACCTGACAAATGACCCGACAAAACACAACAAAATGACCCAACAATATGACCCGACAGAATGACCTGAGAGAATGACCCGACAAAATGACCCGACAGAATGAGCTTACAAATCACCTGACAAAATGACCCTACGCGACAAAATGTCTGAACAAATGGCCATGCAGAATGATCTGAAGAAAAATGAGCCGACAGAATGAGCCGACAGAATGAGCGGACAAATGAACCTGCAAAATGACTCAACAAATGACCAGACAAATGACCTGACAGAATGACCCAACAGAATGACCCAACAGAATGACCCGATGAAATGACCAGATGAATGACCCAACAATATGACCCAACAGAATGACCCAACAGAATGACCCTACATATGACCTGACACAATGACCCGACAAAATGACCCAACTGATTGACCCGACAGAATTACCAACAAAAGGACCCGACAGACTGACCCTACAAATGACCTGACAAATGACCTGACAAATGACCCGACAAATGACCCCACAGAATGAGCCAAAATATTTTTGGGGTTATTTGTCAGGTTATTTGTTGGTCAGTCTGTCAGGTCCTTTGGTCAGTCATTCTGTCGGGTCAATCCGTCAGGTCATTTTGTTGGGTCATTTTGTTGGGTCAATCTGTCGGGTCATTTTGTCAGGTCATATGTAGGGTCAATCTGTCAGGTCACTCTGTTGGGTCCTATCGCTGGGTCATTCATCTGATCATTTTGTCGGGTCATTCTGTCAGGTCATTCTGTCAGGTCAGTTTTCATGGCATCTGTTGCATGGTTCTGTTGAGTCATTAGTCGGGTTATTTGTTGGGTCATTCTGTTGAGTCATTTTGTGTTTGTTCAGGTCATTTGTTGGGTCATTCTCCTGGGTCTTTCTGTTGAAAGACCCAACCCAACGAATGACACCACAGAATGGCCCGGGAGAATGACCCGATGAATGACATGAGAAATGACGTGAGAAATGACCCGAGAAATGACCTGACAACACCACCGGATGAAATCACTAAGGAACTGATCCGACAGAATGACCCATTGGAATGACCCAAGAGAATGACCTGACAAAATGATTGGACAGAATGACCTGACAAATGACAGGACAAAACAACCCAACAAAATGACCCTAAGAAAGACTCGACGAATGACCCAATAGAATGACCCAACAGAATGACATGAAAAAATGAATGGACCAATGTCCCAACAAATGACCCGACAAATGATCCAACAAATGACCCGACAAATGACCACACAGAATGACCCAACAAAATGACTGAAGAAATGACCCGACTGCAATCCTGCCAATCACAAGCTGGGCCAAGCAAAACATCAATTTCAATCTCAGGAAATTCCAAAGATAGCGAGATGCATCCAGTTAGGAAACATCAGAAGTTCAGCATGGGGAATGAACTTGTTTGAAAGAGTAGGATATGACCATTAAGCAACCAGATTGGTAGGGCCTTGGATAGAAAAGTGCTCATACATAAAATGACCCAACAAAATGACCGAACCAATGGCCAGACCGAATGACCCAAAGAATGACCTGACAAATGAGCCGACAGAATGAGCCGACAGAATGAGCCGACAAATGAACTGACAGAATGACCCAACAAATGACCCAACAAATGACCCAACAGATTGACCTGACAGAATGACCTGACAAAAGGACCCGACAGACTGACCCTACAAATGACCCAACAAACGACCCGACAAATGACCCGACAGAATGACCTGAAATATTTTTGATGTTATTTGTCAGGTTATTTGTTGGGTCAGTCTGTCGGGTCCTTTTGTCAGTCATTCTGTTGGGTCAATCTGTCGGTTCAATTCGTCAGGTCATATGTAGGGTCATTCTGTTGGGTCATTCTGTCGGGTCATATCATTGAGTCATTCATCTGGTCATTTCGTCGGGTCATTTCGTCGGGTCATTTGTCAGGTCATTTGTTGGGTCATTTTGTTGGTTCATTTGTCGGCTCATTCAGTGGGCTCATTTGCAAGGTCATTCTTCACTGACCCTACAAATGACCCAACAAAAGACCCAACAAAAGACCCGATGAATGACATGACAGCATGACCCGGCAGAATGATCTGACCAATGACCCAAAAAATGATGTGGCAAATGACCCAACAAATGACCCAACAAATGACCCAACAAATGACCCAACAAATGACCCAACAAATGACCCAACAAATGACCCAACAAATGACCCAACAAATGACCTGACAGAATGACCTGAAACATTTGTTGGGTTATTTGTCGGGTCATTTGTAGGGTCAGTCTGTCGGGTCCTTTTGTCAGGTCATTCTGTCGGGTCAATCTGTCTGGTCATTTGTTGGTTCATTTTATCAGGTCATTTTATGTACTAAAGATTGCATGCAGTAACCCATAAATGCGCATTTACTACTATCATACCAAAGCTGTTGACAATAATCAATTTAACACTACTTCACATTACAATAATGTTTCCCAGTTATACTGATGAATGCTGTCCAATTCTTCATTGGATTTGTCGATTGCCATGGCAAAAGAATCTGCATCATATTCATCTTCCATCCCTGACACTGGAGATTCCATTATCCTGGGCATGACCATCCTCGGTTGCTTGGCCTCCTGTTCCTTTGTTAATGTGCAACCACTCTCATCTACATTCTCAACCTCTGACATGGTATTCAATGCAACCTCTGGGGCTACCACTTGTGAACCCATCTCTTGATTGTCCTGACCACTCGCCAAAACTGCATGGGATGGTCCCACAACAGGTCGTTCTTCCTCCATTGCAGCATCAGAGGTTCGATGATACTGACCAGAAGGATTCAGACTTGGTGTAATCCTGAGTTTGTTCAGCTGTAACACACTGGGCTGAATAATGTCGTTGAAGACTCTTGAACTCCTTGGAGTGATAAAGGGTGATGTGAAATCATTAGGGGGATAATGGGAGGGATATGGGACAATGTTCATAGAATGTGAGGGATAGGGTGATGACGAAAAGCAGGATGGTGGCATGCTGAGATGCTCCATGGCACCTCCATCCTCAGGCATTCAGCGGTTGGAGGGTGTTGTAGGTTGGGACATGACTTTGGTCAACGTTTGCTGATGCTGTTCCAGGAGTGCAGTATGGGCATTGTGGTTGCTGATAAGCACCCTTTGGCTCATTTCCATTGCTACCATCATCTCCTTCATCTTCCTCATCTCCTCTCAAATCTCTGTCACCTCCTTTGTCAGTCGGTTATTCTCCCATTGAAGCTGTTGCACCATCGCTATTTTGCCCTCAATGCTCACCTCACCATTGTTGACAACTTGGACAGCCTCACTGACCTGTTCCCCTTTCCAATTTATGAAGTAAAGGTACTCCAATGGTACCTGCCCCAATGGATGCACTGTTACTGCCCCTGGACTCCCTCGGCAAGTCTCTCCACCATCTGACATGGCTTTGTCCTCCTCCATCTTCCTGGATTTCGACTTGGATCGACTTCTTGGCTTTGCTTTTCCTTTTGCCTTTGGTGTCGCCACTGCTGTCCTTGTTGGTTTTGAAGTTGTCCCTCTCTTTGGTGTCACTGGTGGCTTTGGTGTCGATCCCCTGCTTGGGGTTGATGAAGTATTAGCTGCCTCAGGTGGCCTTGAAGTGCTTCGGGTCCTGGTTGATCAGCATAGGCTTGGGCTCGATGAGGAGGGTTCCAACATATTTTCATCGCCCAATGCAGGTGTTGTTGGGGTTGCTAGTGGTTCTGACTTGATGACCTGTGTCTTTCCTTCCTTTGTCAATGTCGCTTTCCCCCTTGTCCGCCACTCCCCAGCAACCTTTGTACACTTCTGCTTGCGACCTCGACATGACAAACAAGTGGTGTTGCCCACATACACGCATCTCACCTCCAGCTTCACACACCTTGCGCAAGCCTCTGAGTTGCCCAAATTTGGTGTATGCATGGTCTCTGTTCCAGGCTTGCTTCATGCTTGATTTTGATGTTGTTGCCTTGGGTTGTGATGTTCTTGAGGGTTGTGATGACCCCTCTGCAAGCTGGTCAACCTCCTCCAAATCCACATCCATCGCCTCTGCTGTATCCTTCTGCTTTCCTTTAACATCCACCTTCTTCATCCTGCTCCATCCTCTGTCTCCTGCTTCTTCCAATGGGGCCTCTTCCTTTCTCACCTCATCAGAAGAGTCATTCACATGCTCGCTGCTTTTTATACAAGTCTGTGAATGGCTCCTCCATCCCTTGGGAGTCATTTTTGAAAGCTGGTATTGTTTTGACGGATCCACTGTCATTCTGGCCAAGGGAATGCTACAATGACTTGAAGCCGGGCCAGTTGGGGTGGGAGGTGGGGGAATGATTTGTAAGATTTCATCCCTCGAACGAATCTGGATGTTGCCTGGGATGACGATTGGATTTATTATAGAGGCAGCCACTCCATTCCGAACTGCACGAGGTACTATATGTGATTCAATATGTAGATAATTTAAGCTAAACTGAGTGAAACATACCTGGTGTCTGATGCCCTTCTGAAAACCACTCCTGAGTACTGCTGCCCTCCTCTGAAAGCATCAGGTGGTACCACAACAAGGGGTCCTCCCACTTTATCTTGCCAAAGTCAACTTCCATTCCTTGAGTATCAGCTCGGTCAAGCTGCAAGGCCGCGCTGATGAGCAGACAAGATGGGACAAAGTCATATCGGCTGTCTCCCTCACATTCCGGTATGTCTTGAGCACCCGATGAAGTAGTGAACTAGGAAATACAGTTAGAAACTAATTGACAGGTAAATTGAGTTAACTTACAATCTGACTCTTCAACTTTTCCTCA
The DNA here is from genome assembly GCA_026075535.2 of Tricholoma matsutake. Taxonomy (NCBI): domain Eukaryota; kingdom Fungi; phylum Basidiomycota; class Agaricomycetes; order Agaricales; family Tricholomataceae; genus Tricholoma; species Tricholoma matsutake. Next base: position 3,417,631 of record AP026543.1, on the reverse strand, counting down.
TTTACTGTATAGCCTCAGCCATGTTGTAGAAGAACGATCTCCAGCTTGCACTCGTCGATCCATACCAACAACTATTGCCCAATGAGGGTATTCAATCCCTGATTTGATAGAAATGATACATTATAGGATGGAATTTGGATAGTTAACAAACATACTGGTGAGTTTGGAAGTTCTTGAAGGAGTAGCAAAAGATCTTCATCACCTCCGAAGATGGCCTTTGTGACAGATCGATGGAGATGTGGTTGAATGGAAGGGAGGATGTCATTAATGTAAGATTCAGCAACTTGATTGTAGGAAGGCATTTGTAGAGTTGATATCCAAAGCTGAAGGGAGAATGACTGAATGATGTTGAAGTACTGGATCAGTATTGTTTTTGAGAATCGGATCAGAACCACGTGGTAAGTCAATTGATCAATTGAGAACACTTGTACTAAAACAATTCAAACATCCCCGAAACCAATATTCCAATGCCAAAGATCAAGGTAAGTGAATTGTGATACTAATTTACTTGTAATTACACTGTTTTCAGGTGGTCCCAAAATCAAAACAACCTGCTCCCTCAATGCTGGACTACCAACCTTCCTCCAGACTGACAAAGCATTGAAAGTTGGACATATCTTTGGATGGCAGTACCTCTGCTGTCCCCAACCCCAACACAGCTCCACTAACTCTTTCTACTGCTGAAATCAAGCCTCCAATGGTTCATTCTGGATTTCAGCCATCTTCAAAACTGAGAACTCATCCAAAACTGAGCAGATTGATGGTTGCCAGTACCTCCACCCTCCCCGAAACACTGGCACCTCCTCAGGTTCCAATAGCCACGATGAGACTGCCAGCCATCCATCCCCAATTTCAAGAGGGTTCTGTGGGGGGACTCATTCTGTCTTCCCAACTCTATGGCATGCCGGCGCTCACACTTCCACATGGTGGATATGTCAAGGATGGTGAGGATAGACATGTGAGGTTCAAGAGTCCACTGGAGGAGGAAACCCCACTCCACATATGACAGGCGACTATAAACAAGCACCGGATGGAAGGAATTATGGAAGGAAATGTTAAGTTGGATTCACTACTTCCACTGCTGTTACTGCCATTGCCACCCCCACCTCTTCCTCTCAGGACAAGGCCTGTATCCATTCCTCACCCACCAACACCCCCAATTGTTACCATCCTGAAAACTCTGTCATCTCCAGCCTCTGACCCCATTGACTTTGTTAAGACTATAGGTCTTTAACTCAGCCTTGGCTTCATATGTCACAGTTGGAGGCTTTCCAACTATATCGGTGTTGCACTAGGAGGCTTTCCTAGTGTATCGGGCTTCTGGCCTTCACTTGGGTACTTCCTCAAGTCATTACGGCTATCCGTACTCAGAGGCTTTCTGAGTAGACCGTCGGTTCGTATATCACAGTTGGAGGCTTTCCAACTGTCGAGTTCGAGTTATCACAGCTAGGGGCTTCCTAAGCTGTCGAGTGTTCTGGTTGAGTCTAAGACCATTGATTGAATTAGGTCAAGCTGAGGAATACAGGCAGTATTACTACAGCTTATATATGGTTCAAAGATATCTATCATCCAATCGGAATGCAGGATCGTTATCAAGTATAAATAGAAAGAACAATAGAAAAGACAGGCCTCATGCCTTGCATGAGGCGTCCGATGTTACGGAGTGCTGCGGCGCAGCATGTCGATCGTGAGTGTCCGACGTCACAGACCTCATGTCAAAGGGCTGTCATATCACAGCATGCATGGGAGTGGGTTTGGGTGCATGGAGTCACCATGCGTCAAAGTGTCTCCCATCGGAAGTGAGTCGAGTCGAATGAGAAAAATTAAAGTACCTGGTCTTGCCGGCGTATGTCTGGTCGTCGTGGGTTACGATAACAGAAAATTGTAACAGACTTTGCTTCTATGCCTGACTATGACATCGGAATGATAATATGTGGCAAGGAACAGCCATCCCCAAAATGGCCACGATTTCATACACCGCCTTCTCTGACCTCTGAAGACAATCGATCACCCGAACCAGAAACTGAGGAAGAGGAGCAGGTGGACCAGCTGGGGGATGATGGTGGCAATGAATCAGATGAGGTGGAGCTTGTGGAGGAGGGGAATCTGCAGGAGATGGTGGGGATAGTGGAAGTGGACAACATCATGCTGGGATCTGGGAAAGCAGTGAAGGGAAAGGGGAGAGCGGTAGAGGATCGGGGGGAAGGAATGATTGAAGAGTCAGTGGCTTCAGTCCACTCCTTCCTATTGCGGCCCGGCATCAAGGAGTTGATGAAGGATTTGAGTTTGGAAAGTGGAAGTGGAGATGCAATAAGAGGCATTGGGGTAAGGACAACAGCAAAGGAAAAGCAGGCCATCCTGCTCTCCAGGTTGTTGGAAGCAGAGTTATATCTTGCAGCTGGTGTTGAACAACTGCACGATTGCCTCAAGACATATGTAGCTAACAATTCAAAATTTGAGTTGTAGTTTACATTATTTTAATGAATGCCAATCTTGGGATGTAAGCTTGAAGCAGGAATGAGTACATTAGAGTGAATTATATTATCACTGACACTAACACTACTTAAATATATTAGTCTGGAACAGTCCAACAAAAGTATAGAAAAGTGGAAATATACTAATGTTCTGATCTGATGTTCTCACATTGATGAACCAATTCCAATAGTACTAACCGCAATGAAATTCCAACACAATGGACTTACATCAATGGATCAATATTCTCCCGATGTACCTACCCCAATGGTTCAATCCCAACATTGTTACCCTGATGGACCAATCAAGATCTACTCACCTAGATGGTTCAATCCTGATGTACTCACCCCGATGGTTCAATCCAGCCACAAGTAGAGGACAAATAAATATTCAAGGTCTACTATGAATCTATGATGCTGATATGTAATATGGGCATTTGCTACCATGTAGTTTCTTGGAAGGCTAAGATGTAGCAATGGTAAGAGCCTCATCTCATTGCCTAATACACTGCTAACATGACCTACATGGGCCTACCATAACATTCATAGTCTACTGCTTCAATATGTCCTATAGGCCCACCCATCAGCCATGGTCTGCTCCAATGCTAACATATCACATAGGCCCACCCATTATACATGATCCATACCAGTCCCAAAATTACACTTGGGCCCACCCCATCATCCATGGTCTACTGCTAAGTCCTCATGTCCTATAAGCCTACCCATCATCTATGGTCTATTCCAATACTAACATCATGTGGTATAAAGCTCTACTCATTTCACCCATGAGCCCATTCTATTTAAATGAACTTATACCTGCCAGATGAGCCCACACATCTTCTATGGTCTATTACAGTCTATGGGCCCACATTAGCTGGACCATTAAATGTGGCCTAAAGCCACCATTAGTTAGTCCATATACAATGGTCTAAAGTCACTGAGAGTTGTGACTGAATAGATTAATATCAAGTATAAGATCATTGTAAATGAATGGAAACTCACCAAGAAAGAGTACACCCCACCATCCCCCTTAGTAGTGTTTAAAGGTCCAGTCCTATGAACCAGAAAAAGACCGAAACTGAACTGAACTGAACCGAAGTCCGGTTCACCAGGGGGCTATTTATAGGACCAGTCTTTTGCAGTCCAGTTGCCAGTCTTTCACTTTGAAGAATATCATTGAACCAATGAAAACCAGTTCATATGTTACGTGAGCCATACTCCCACATTTCCACACATAATCCCATTAATTTCGCTCCCTGGATCATCGAAAACGGTTAAGAACTGAGAGAGATATGACCAAATACATTTTGATGTGAGTATTTTGTCATGATTTGAGTAGATGTGATTGTACTGCTTATACCTTGTGCTACAAAAATATTGGGCACAATTGGACATTATCCAGGGCAAAGGAGTAACATACATAAATGTTTGTACCATGTGCATTTGATTCATTTAACACCCCTGACAAGTTGTAAATACACACGACAAACTACAAACTACAAACTACAAACTACAACATGTAATACAATGTACTTTTGTTCTAATCATATCTCAGTCAGATCTTAATGAAATCTCTTAAAATTTGGACCAATCGCCGGGGAATAACAATGTCCAAGTGCCTACATAATGATTAAACTGTCCGCATAATAGTTATTGAGAAACAGATAGGTTGTATTGGCACAACAAATTTTACAACAAAAAACCAGTTTGGACCAGTTTTTTTCTATCCATTGACCGATATGGACTGGTCCATCAATATATGGATTGGTCCTGGACCGGTTGCGGTTCTGGTTGCCCCATTTAGATGTAAAAAACTGGACTTAAAACACTACCCCCCAGGCCTCTCCTGAGACAGATGAGCACCTAGCAAAAAAATGCAAGGTTGCAGCCCTCTCATCTCTTTGGGAACTTGCAATGACCACTAAATAGATTGAAATCAAGTATAAGATCATTGGAAATGAATGGGAACTCACCAAGAAAGAGTACAACCCACCATCTCCCCCTCCTGAGACAGATAAGCACCTATTGGAAAAATGGGAGGGCGCAGCCCTCTGGTCTCTTCAGTAACTTGAAACAACTACTAAATAGATTTAAATCAAGTATACAATCACTGGAAACAAGCCAGAACTCACTATAATATGATGGATTGGATACCCATAAACCTGTGGTTAGGGGTACAGTGTTGCATGGGTACAGCAATCCAAAACCTGTACCTGTACCCATGCATACCCATGACCACATTGTCATGGTGTTACCTGTACCCATGCCTTGCCTTACACAAGTGAAAAGATCACAAGTAGTGAACCTGCACAGAGATGATGTTTCTGCCCTGGTTAATAATATAAGGTCAGTAGCAATGGGATTTGAAATTTCTCACCATTAGATGATTCCTTGATTTTAGTTTCTTGTGCTTTTCCTTGGCTTCCTTGGTCACAGTGGCAGCTTTGAGGATGCATGACTGGTGTGAGTTCAGATCCAATTGGTTCCATAAGAGAATTGATATCCCACTTGGAGATAAACTCTGGCATGACATCATTTGCAAACATGTGGAGTGCAGGCTTTGCACTCTCAAATTCCTCATAGACTGTGTTGCAGACAAGGTCCATGGCATGTGTCCACATCCACTTCTTCATTGTGATACATCCCTTGTCAGCCATCCATATTGTGTCTAAGAGCTTGTGGAAGCACTCTGCATTATGGTTGGAATAGAAAGACATCTGAAAACTAATACATTCTGGGGCTTCAAGCACATGGGTAAGAAATTCAGTTGGTGATATTAGGGTCATGAGAATACTATGCATGGCCTTGATTTTGACACTCTATGGGAGGGACAGAGTTTGCTGACTGAGATTGCAACAAGATCCTGGGCAGCTCAATGTTTTCCTTGTCATGTTTGAGTGTTGCATGAAGGTCATAATCCAAAGCAGGAATGTCCACATTGAGGCAAAGCAGAGAGAGCAGGGCAGAAGAAGTAGCCATAGATGATCCAGAATATGCAAATGGGTCTTCAGAATATTCACCAATGGCAAGGCAGTCATGCAGGAGGTTTCGGCTGTAGAATTTCAATTTAAGCTGGATGCATCTACATGGAAACCTGTTCCCACCTTGATGTCAGACTAACAGGTGTCACTGGGACCAAATTGGAGCCAACCACCATGAGATCTCTTGTTGATCCTCCACTGAGATTCCACAGATGTCCTACAAGAAAATTTGAGGGTGTTTGTGGTGTTAGTAGCCATTTTTTGGCCAGCAATGTTTGCATAATGTCCAAATCATAATGGACAGCTGATTTGCTGCAATTCTGTGTGCAAGAACTAGAAGGTGTGCTAAAACAGGTCATTTGTTTATTCCATGCTCTTTCTACTATGCTACCATTCCCTCGCGGTTTCTCTTGTCATTGAAAGTCATTATATATATTTGAAAAGCCTGGACCTAGATTGTCAAAAAGAATAGGTGGGGTGGGCCCTAGAGAGGGTTGAAGCTTAAAGAAACCTTCCTGGCTGGTCTGAGAGGGTTTTTTCATGTATAAGGGAATGAGGATACAAATATATTGGCTATGATGAACCAACATGTCAACATGGGTGGAAAACTTTCAAAAATCCCTTTTTGGTTGTTTACACAAATAGGAAAGTCTGATCAATTGAGTGCTTATTAACCATCATGATTGTAGTGTCCTACTAATTTAAGCTCAGCTTTCCCAGTCCCTATACATTGTGCTTGCCCATGTACTAGGGATCAGTCACTGGTCTACACTCAGACTCCTTCTTCTGAAAGACTGACAGATATTTGGGATATTCTTTTGTCTGGAAGGAAGCCAGAGCTTCCAACACTCGAGACTCAAGGGGACAGGAACATGTAAGGAACTTAGTATATTTTGGGGGAGGAAACTAAGATACAGTGCAAGTACTCAAAGTGTAGACTATATACCAGCAGAATAACATGTGATAATAGACATGCATGTGATAATGCAATGCTGATGTAACAGGCACTCTTACACTCTCTGATACTCCAAAAGAAATGACTGGGGGGGGGAGGTGGTGAGGTAAATGTGGTTGTGGTAGTAATCCTAAATAACTTTATGTGTTCACCAGAACACTGAGTCAGAGTTGGACAGGTGTGGTGCAGGGGACATGACAGGTGCAGGGCTGGTGACAATGAATGGGGCTGGTGACAGGGCAGGACAGGTGATGTGGACAGGGACAGGGCCAGTGACATGGACAGGGCTGGTTCTGTGGATGGTGCTAGTGACATAGACAGGGGCATGGATGGAGGTCAACCTCACTGGTGATGTGGCTGGGGCTGCAGACATGGACGGGGCATGAAACAACAGCAGTGGGGGGTCCAGATGCACTGGTAGTTGTGAAAGATATGGGAGGTGGCAAAACAGGTTGTTTATGGGGGGTCTGAGCTGAGCTGGGGTGAATGAGCCATGGGTGATGAACAGGGGGTGTTTCTGGGTGTAGACAACGTCAATTGTGATGTGGCAGGGGTGTGGGACATGGGTGTTGGTGAAACATCTCGTTTCTGGGTGTGAAAGATACAGGAGGTGGTGAAACAGTCCATTTATGGGGGGTCTGAGCTGAGCTGGGGTGTGTAGGCAGTGAACAAGGCACAGGCAATGAACAGGGGGTGTTGACAGTTGTTGACGGCATCATCAGTGACACAGCAGGGGTGTACCACACAGATGATGCCAAAATGGTGCATTTACAGGGGGTCTGGGGCGAGCTGGTTGCTGAGGGAGGTGGAGCTTGTGGGGTTTGTCCATTGAGCAGACAGTGCATTTCAATGAATGTAGTTGCTCGCCATCTTGAAATTCATTTCCTGGGCTGTGGATGGTCCTTGTATGTCGCTTGGGGCTTGGTGAGTGTTCTCTGGGGTGGTTGCCTTTGTCTGGGCGCTGGATATGGCCATAGACACCATTTCTGAGGTGGTTGTAGCAGGTGTTGTGGCTGTTGGTGGCTGTGACGTGGCAGTGGGACAGTGGTAGGTTGAACACCAGTGGCCAAGTTGAAACAAGGCAGAGGGGGGGCTGAAAAGAGAAAGGAGGGTAGAGGAGAGTGTTGAGAATCACACCGTGAATACACATGAACACCGTATTACCAAATATGGTTTCTGGCACACCTTTGGTGCATTGATCATATTTGCCAGCACGCCTTTGATGTGTTGACTATATTTAGTACATCCCTTTGAGGTGTGCATTCTGTAGATACCTTTATACCCTTCCTCTTTATCATACACGACACATATATATATACAGTAGATAGTGTCATTAGCACCTCAGTCACTTATACAGAGACTGAGGTGCATATCAATGTTATTACTTGGTTATAGATCATTACTTACTGTACTTGTAGTTCTACTCCTGTTTACACTAGGATTAACTTTCAATAGGTTATGGGCCACTCCTGTCACACTTAAACAACAGAAGAAAGTATCCTAGCCACTCTACGTCATCCTCTTGATCCACTTGTCCAATCGCTTGCGGATCAATTCCTTTGTCTTTCACAAATGTGCCTGGTATTCCAGCATGTTTCTCCCTTTCTTCTTTGACATTTTATTGTCTACCATCACCCTCCTCCTATTATGGGTGTTGACACTACTGTTCCCCCATCCATTTCCCTCATCAAATTATCTGTTCAGTATACTGGCAAGAAACTGGACAAGCTCAAGTCTAACTACAAAGACTGGTGTGAGGAGATGATTATTGCCCTCTCCCTCAATGGACTGTACAAATATGTCATTGGTGATATTGCTGAACCCTTGTCCATGGAGCCTCACACCCTTGCCAATTGGAAGGCTAATTCTCACCTTGCATACACATTCCTCATGTCTAGTATCTCCCCTTCTGAATGACAATTCATTGATATTAAAAAGGGTCCTGATGCTAATTGGAAGATTCTTCAGGATCGACATCAAAAAGAGGGACTGGTGTGCCAAGTCCAACTTTTACAACAGGCACTTTCCATACAGTGCACAAAGGACATGCCACTCCCAGAAATGGCAGAAAAGATCTGTGCCCTCATCAAGCGCGCCTTCACCATGGGAGATATAAAAGCCAATCTTCTTTGTTGTATTGCACTCCTCAATTCTCTCAGCAACAATTTCCCTCACGCACAATCCATCATCTCTGGTGATATTGCTGCATCTACTACTACAACTCCATACACATCCAGGGATATACATTTGTTCCTAGAAAACAAACAATCTCTACTCGAGAATGATCAGTGTAACTGTTCCTGCCCCAACATCGCACTCACTGCGCGGGATAAACCCCACAAGTCGTCCAATATACCTACATGTGCAGATACGATCTGTAACAGAGTTGGGCATACTAAGGAGTACTGCATTAAGCTGGGTGGCGGTATGGCTGGAAAGACCATTGCAGAGTCAAAGGCCACACACAAGGCTGCACTCTCGAATGCAACACCCAAAACTAATCACTCTAAAGTCCCCATCACTGTCAAGGACATTAATGGCCGAGCATTCATGGTCATGGTTGATTCCGAGAATGCCCCCCCTTCTGTTTCCCCTTGCCAGGAGTTTGTGGGTATTGCATCCGATCCAGTTCCGGCTGCAGCCATTGAAGAAGTGGAGTATGAGGGTTGGGTTGTTACTGAGGAGGAGACAGTCACTATTGACTAGAATCATCACGTCTCTATGCCTCGTGAGGATGCATTCACTGTTGAGCCTCTAAGCCAGACATGCTGATCAAATCTTTCCCTCAACGATTACCCTTTCATAGTTGACTCAGGGGCAACTGTACATATATTGCCTGACAAGGCAGACTTCCTAACCTTATGCCCTATACCATCTTGACCTGTCAAAGGGGTTGGAGGTTCCTCGATCGCTGCTATCGGTGTCAGTGACATCAAATTGAGAATCACTTGGGGCGCATCAATTATGTTACATAATGCACTCTACATTCCAAATTTGGCAGTCTGACTTGTCTCTGTGGGCACACTTGTGGATGATTCGAACACTGTAGCCCATTTTGATAATTCTGCTTGTTGGATTACTGACAAGTCCACTGGATTACTCATTGCATGTGGCACACATCTCTCCAAGAAACTCTACTTACTCAACCTCAATACCGCTGCCATCGATCACGCCCTATCTATCCATTGCTCTGCTGACTTGGAAACCTGGCATTGTCGCCTTGGTCACACAAATTACCAGTCTATCTAGTGTTTGAAGGTCTGGTCTATAGGACCGAAAAAAAGACCAAAACTGGACTGAACTGGACCGATTAGGACTGGACCAGCGGTCTATTTATGGACCGGTCTTTTGCAGTCCAGTTGCAGGTCTTTCATTTTGAAAAATAATGTAGGACCACAAAAAGACCGGTTTAAACCTGTTGCAACTGGTTAAACGTCATGTGGTTACATAACCATGTAACTATGATTATTACCTTTAATTTGACCTTTTGTTCATCAAAAACGGTCAAGAATTGAGAAAGATATGACCAAATTTATTTTGGTACAAGTTCTTTCTTTGTTCAACTTGTATCAGAATCACTTTGATTGTAACTCCCTCATATTTTGATCATTCTGCTTCATTATATTTTTGGATATGGAGATTTTATGTAGGTAAATATGCTCACCATCCATCAATGTAAGATATGCATCACATAATTTATGGTTGTCACATTACATTTTGCCCGCATCTTTAGCAGATGTAATTCGGTTTCAGTCATAGCTACATCACATCTCCATTAAATCTCTTAAAAATTGGATCAAAAGCCAGGTATTTACAAGCTCTATCATGTTAAATTATTTTTTTAAGGTTCCGAGTAATAATTGGTGAGATACAGATGGCTTATATTGCACGTTCATTCTATTGCAAATAGCTAATTATCATATCATGGAATGATGGAAACAATGTAAACCAAGTCGACGCGATACATGTGTCACATGATTTTGAAATTCATACCGTCATACGGCCGTATACGGCTGTCACTTGACGGTATGATACGGGGGTGACTGTGGTGTCACCTGTCCCGTAAAGTTGTGTCTTCGAGGCTACATGGTATGGTGATGGTAACTGTATTACGGGTGCCCATATGCCCATAAATATGGACACGGTGCTCAGCCCTACATGGCAGTCCCACAACTAGCAGCATTCAAGGTCCCAGAAATTAACAATGAACCCATGGTACCACTCATTTCCATCCTACTTTCATCATCTCATTTCCTTCAATCCAACAGAGATCCTATGCACCAGGTTCTGCAGATCATGCAGCTCTACAGGCAGCTATATCCAAAATGGAGCAGGAAATGCCATTCGAAGTACCCTGCATCATCAACGGCGAACCTGTACATCACCATCTCACCCAACACCTCTCATACATCTACACAACTCTCAGTGACTTTAGACCATTATATATGGACTAACTAATGGTGGCTTTAGGCCATATTTAATGGTCCAGCTAATGTGGGCCCATAGACTGTAATAGACCATAGAAAATGTGTGGGCTCATCTGGCAGGTATAAGTTCATTTAAATAGAATGGGCTCATGGGTGAAATGAGTAGAGCTTTATACCACATGTGATGGGTGGGCCCATGGGATATGTTAGTATTGGAATAGACCATAAAACCAATACCAATAAGTGAGCAGCCTAATTTAAAGATAATTCCAAAGAAGGCAGAGATGAAGAAACGAAAGGGAAGGAAAATGTAAACATAGAATAGTATCCAGACAAGCATAGTGGTCTTTGTTTGGAATTTTTGAGCATTCACTATAGACAAACGACCCGACAAAATGACCCGACAAAATGACCCAACAAAATGACCCGACAAAATGACCCGACACCAGATGACCCGACAAAATGACCCAACAAAATGACCCGACACCAGATGACCCAACAAAATAACCTGACAAAATGACCCGACACCAGATGACCCAACAAAATAACCTGACAAAATGACCCAACACCAGATGACCCGACAAAATGACCCGACAAAATGACCTGACACCAGATGACCTGACAGTAGATGACACGAATACTTATCTGGCCATTTTGTTGGGTCATTTTGTCAGATTGATCTCACTTTCATTTTGCAGGGTGGTTTTATATTGTTGTAATCATTTCACATACATTCAAATATCTTTCATGGTCCAAATGTAAATAATGATTATCCAATATATAATTCCATAGGTAAGCCTCTCTCCATTATCTCAAATCATCCTGTATAGCTGCCCGAATACTAGCCACTCTTGTTTGACTCTCCAACATGTTTCGATATCCTGCCATCATAGCAGGTAGGAGTTCCCTTGGAAGTATAGGATGGTGTTGCCTGGTGGTTTCATCACCAGTGATGTTTCAAAGATGATCACAATGAGCATTGTCCAGTTACATTTAAAATTAAATCCAAGATGAAGAGGATCACTCACAAATTCTCTATGTGCCTGAAGTGCTTGCTCCAGACTCATACCCCACTGGTTGTTCAAAGATATTGAGAACCAGGGCTGTCTTTTCTGGCCACTAGTGGTGGGATGTTCTTGTAAGTAATTAGAATGCAATCCTCTAATCTTTTCAAGGAGTCCAAGGAGCTCTTCTTCTGCCTTGACAATATGATGCATTTGCTTATAAACTTCTGGAACTATAATGTGGAAACTCTTCAGATAACATTTCCCCAGGAATTGTTGACCCGCAGCCTGTCCGATTTTAGAAAACCAAATGAAATGACAGTTCCCATTGGTTCACTTACTGATTCTTCTCTAATCATTTGCAGATATTGCAATTTATGCTCCATTGAATGATTACTATCGGGACTGATTGCTGCCATGAACAAACTCCATGAGCAGAGAAGATCCATGAATTCCTGTGCTTCGGCGTTGTTCAAAAAGGGGAAATCAATGACACCTTCATGGATAAACGCTGGCAATACATTCCAGTTGATGCTCATGGTTGGTGATTTGACCATCTCTCAAGTTTCAAGTAAATATATCCAATGTTGATCGTTACACAAGTTGCATAGCCATAAGCAGACTTCCAATCATCAAGACTCCATTATCTACTTTTGATCACTGGGTTAAAGGCAAGGTAAGTCAGACTGGACATTCCACATCAGAGACCTCCTCATCATCTACAAGATCTTCCCTTTCTATCAAGAGCTCTCCCACAGCCACATGTACCATTCCCAATGCCAGCAACGAGTCCTGCTGACTTTGGCTGACATCAAGCAAAACCCTTGATCGGAAGGAAGGGCAATTTCATTGACACCTGGCCCCACCTGTTATCAATAAAAAATATTATCATTCTAGTATCTAATAATGAGATGTAGTGCTACATACCATGTTCCGGAATCTCAGTACATCTGGGAAAAGGTCTGGATTGATGACCATGGGAGTACTGATGATCCACCAAGGATCGAGGTATGGTTCCACAATCCTTGTCAAGTCGATGTCGGTAGTAGCCTCCCTGAGCGACAAAAGGCTTCCCTTGAATGTGCCGATGTCCGAACTTGATACATCCATGACCAAGGAGTGCAGTCTTTTTTGAAAAGGGGTGAGATAAAGGAACTTGTTCTCAAGGATCATCCATCCAAGTATAATTTCCAGAATCCCCTAACACTGGATAAAAATGTAGTTATGTAGGAGTAATGCAACTTACAAGTTCTTGCTTCATCCTGGCTTTCCAAATATGATAATACTCATTGAGACCCGACTGACGATGAGGCTGTTTAGCTTCAAGTGTCGCTGCTCTAGCCCGGGAGCAGAGATAATCAACAACCGCCTGGCATGTTACTTTCGGAGCACTCATTGTCAGGAGTAATGATAGATATTGATGAGAATGATTAGAGAAATCAACATCTATCATTGATCGCTTATCGGTATCGGAGATCAAAGTCACTGATGATGTTCAGATGATGTTCATAGATGAAAGATAACATCAATCGGGATCAGGATCGGGATGGACAACAATCGCAGCGACATTTCATTTCACTGGACATTCTTGACAATTGGAATGTCAGATATCAGATTGATTTGAGTGATCAGTAGATAAAGGCCCCTCTGATTTATATAAATACAATCTGTTGTCTATGTCAGATTCATCGGATTCAACATGTCATTACCATCTAACTCGCCTTTCTTCTTGACCGACACTGTTTCAGACTACCTCTGAGCCCAATTTTGGTGGGTGATTTCAAGGAAGCTCCATGAGAATCAGAATGTTCCCGATCTCGCAAAGATGAAGGCAATTTGGCCAATCTATAACCAAGAGAATCCTGGCCCACTTCCTCCACTTTCACTATCAGTTCAACTCGCAGTTGACTGTGAACAAATGGCAACAATGGCAGCTGATGCTTATTGCAATAGAAGTAATATTTAGATTTTGTCAATTTGAAATTTCTGGCTAAATGATTTCAGTGAAATTCAATGATCTTGATGTGCAAAGATACGACTCAAACATGTTATCGAAGAGACCGACTGGTCGGAACGACTCCAAGGAGGATTCCTTGATCGTGACAAGCCATTATGGTGGACAGAGACTACTTACCCAGCCGACCATTGTCCTAGACATGCATGAACGGATCCTACTTTGGTTCCTGCCTGGCATCCTGAGCCCTGAAAGACAGGTGAGAACATGTTGATATAATAATACATACCCCCCTCTGATTCATTCGACTATCACTTGGCTTGTAGAGAATTCTTTGGGAGGCTGCACTGAAGATGGATCAATCTCTCAGAGGATCCCTTACTCTGAATCCGACTCACACAAAATGGTGTTCGGATCCTCAATATTATAAATCTCCTGGAAAATGTCAGCCTTATCCTGGCAATATCAATCTCTTGCCAGCTTGGTTCCAGCAAGCACACAATGTAAGTTGAAGGTTTTTATATTTCAGGGCCTTTAATTCTATCTTCTGATTGTTCTAGACTCCTAAATTCAAGCCCGAGATTTCAAAGACCTTGAAGGCGAGATCGGAGAACCTGAACACACTTGGATGGCTGAAAGAAACTTCAGAATCGTTCGCACTGATGGGTGCCTTGCTCAGCATTGTTCATCCTGAACTGTATGAGATTGGTCGGGGGGTGCTGAAGAAGGTGGGAGATTCTCCGGACATGGTAAAGGATGGTGAGGAGGTGCTAGAGGTTTTATGGCTGTGGATGACACCTTTCTCAGGATATGGTTTGATCAGTAATTGCATCACCCCTATGCATCGGGACAACAATTCCCAAGGCCCATGGTATGACCATCGGAGTTTATGAAAAGGGAGCTCGGTTGAAACTCAGGAACCTTGGATTGGAGTTGGATTATCCTTTGCTGGGAAAGGTAATCCGACATGGAATTTCAGAGATTAATGGGAACCGGGTATGTATTGCCCAATATATGAGGGATAATGTTCATGAGAGGATGAGGATGAGATCGCCTGAGTGGACGACAGTGACCAAGACTTTCTCATCTGTGCCAGTCTGAATGATTTGTATTTCCAATTTTATTTCATGATACAATATCATACTGGGTGACAAATGAACTTTTGTATGGTTATCTTCTGATGTAATGATGTGGAGCTAGCACTTCAACATATTTTGACCAGCATGCCCAACAGAGAACATAACCTTTGAAGGATGCCATGCACCAATACATGTGACCACTTCCTAAGTCGATATGGCTATCTGTACTCAGAGGCTTTCTGAGTAGACCGTTGGTTCGTGTATCACAGTCGGAGGCTTTCCAACTGTCGAGTTCGAGTTATCACAGCTAGGGGCTTCCTAAGCTGTCAAGTGTTCTGGTTGAGTCTAAGACCATTATTTGAATTAGGTCAAGCTGGAGAATACACAGAGTGTAGCTACAGCTTATATACTTTTCCAGGACTATCTATCGTCCAATCGGAAGGTGAGATGCTTATCAGGTAAATATAGACAAGAACAATAGAAACAATAGGCCTCATGCCTCGCATGAGGCGTCCGATGTCAAGGAGTGCTGCGGCGCAGCATATCAGAGAACAATAAGAGATAAGCCTCATGCCTAGCATGAGGCGTCCGATGTCACGGACCTCATGTAAAGGGGTTGTCGTACCACAGTGTGTGTGAGAGTGGATTCAGGTGCATGGAGTCACCATGCGTCAAGGTGTCTCCCATCGGAAGTGAGTCGAGTTGAACAGAAAAATGAAGTGCCCGGTCTTGTGGGTCCAGATAACAAATCGTAACATCACCTCCCTTCTATCTTCGAAGTCACTGACTTCGAATTACTATCTGCTCCCCCCTAGGTTCTCCCACATGGTTCTCCGGTCATATTTCCCATCGCGTCATCGTCAAAATTATTGTACCCTGATTCAAGGAAATCCCATTGCCTCTGCTCTTCCTCTTGTTCTTTCTGCTGCCTCATTGGGCAGTCGGGGCTGTAATGTCTGGGGCCTCGTTGCTTGCAGTGCTTGCAGATATGTTTTTGGCAGATCAGGCCGAAGTGCCCGATCTGGTGGCAGATGAAGCATCTGGTGTTCCTCATGTGGGGAGGGGACCAAGGTGGCTGGGTCGACCATGGTTCGGGTTTGGGTGTCGTGAGGTCGATGATCTCTAAAGGTTGGGTTGTCTGGTTGCTCGTAGAGGGGGAGGCGTTTCCAGAGGCGGTTCGTGGTTTGTTTTTGTTTTTCCGCCCGTTGTAAGGCGAGGGCGAGGTCAGTCATTGTCTGTTTTGATCTATGGGGGTGTGAGGGTTTCTTTCAACTGCCTTCTGTCTGTCTGACCATGGCATAGCCATGTCTTGGATCACTTGTTCAATTCCGAGGGTGTCAGCATCGTTCATCGCTTCTTCCAGGTTGCATTTCATTTGATCAATCGTGCTTCGGTAGTAGAAACACATTCTTGCAAGGTGGTATTTCGAGGGGTCATGGGCGAGGTGGGTGCGGAGGGTTTCAGCATTTGCTGGGTTTCATAAGAATTGTTTGGTGAATTGTCGTTTGGGGGGTATTATGGGTGTCTGTTCTGCCATGGATAGGTGGGGAGTTTTCTGTGGTTAGTTCGGTGGGTGTCTTGGTCTTGGGGGTTCTACAGCTGTCGTCACTGTTTATATGCCCCTAGGATTGTCTTGGCATGTTTCAGGTTTCCCTCGGGCTCCCATGAGTTCTCCAAGGTCGGGTATCTGACCCACTTCACTAAGAAGTGCATGGTCCTTCCTTTCTTCTTATGTCCGATGATCGCTTCCACTTCATATTCCAATTCGCCTTCTATCAGATCAGGCAGCGGTTCTGGGAAGTTCGGTCCATGTGTCTTGGTTTCTTTGTATGGGGAAAGAAGTGCCACGTGGAATACCGGGTGTATTTTCCACTGTTCTGGTAACTTCAGTCGATAGGAGAGTGGGCTCAGGACCTTCTCGATAGAGAACAGTCCTTCTCTTTTCGGTGTGAGCTTCTTTGTTTGGTGCGTCGTTCTGAGGTTCTTCACTTCTAGCCACACTCTGTCTCCTTCTTTGAATGGGGTGAAGTGCCTTGTCGTTCTTTCTGCCATCATCTGTCTGGCTAACTCGTGTGTTGCCTTTGCTTCGTCTCGGGCCCGTTGCAGTGCGACAAGTCACTTTTCTATGGCCAGTATGTTTGTCTTTAGGTAGGGGAGGGGGATCGCCTTGGGCTCATAGCCCATCATGAGGTAGAATGGGGAGTTCCTCTGTACTGAGTGTGTCCTCTGGTTGTGCGTGAATTCCGCAGTCGGGAGGAGGTGTTTCCAATTCTCCTGGTTGTTCAAGCAGAAGATCTGCAGGTACACTTCTACTTCTTGGTTCACCCGTTCTGTCTCTCCATCGGTCTGGGGGTGGTATGCCATACTCATCGCTAGCTTGATTCCAAGCAATCTTCCTAGCTCCTGGAACAGCTGCGAGGCAAATCGTGGGTCTCTGTCAGAGATGATCTTGTCCAGGAGGCCAAATCATTTGTAGATGTTGTCTAGGTAGAGGGTGGCCACTCCCAGTGCATCCACAGTTTTCCTGCAAGGGATAAAATTTACCCCCTTCGTAAGCCCATGGTCTACCACGACCATGAGTGTATCATAACCATTGGACTCTGGTAGGTCAGTTATGAAATCTGTCGTCACCATCTCGAATGGTCTTGTCGCTTTGGATTTGATCAGTTGCAGTGGGGGTGTTGTCAGGTGGGTATTGACCTTCATTTGCTGGCATGTGGCACATCCAGTGACATAGTTCTTGATGTATGTCATCATTCCTGGCCACCAGTAGTCTCTCCTGATCATTTCCGTTGTCTGCCATTGTCCTGGGTGTCCGCTGGTTACTCCTTCGTGGTATTTTTGCACCAGCTTCTTCCGTAGATCTCCATTGTCCGGGATGTAGCACCTGTCTCGGAAGAATAGAAGGCCATCTTCTATTTTCCAATCTTCCAATGCCGACTTGATCGGTGGCATTCCTTTTGTCTTTAGTGCCTCGATTGCGCTTTTTACCAGATCGTCTTTCATGATACTACCTGCAAGTAGATCATGCATTTCTGTGTCAATGAATTTCACAAACACTGTTTCTGGCAGCATTGTGATGTCTTCATTATCGTTGTCTTCTTCTGGTATATGGTCCACTCTCCGTGATAGCACATCGCTCTGTACCATCTGAGATCCAGGTACATGGACGAGTTGCAAGTCAAATTCTGATAGGAATAAGCTCCATCTTGCCTGTCATCTGTTCAGTTTCTGTGCTGTCCGGAAGTACGTTAGGTTCTTGTGATCCAAGAGGATTACTACCGGGTGTTCTGAACCCAGCAAGTAGTGTCTCCAAGTTTCCAGCGATCGTACTATTGCCAGAAGTTCCCTGTCGTAGATCTCGTAGTTCCATTCCGTTGGTGTTAGTGCATGCGATATGTATCCGCATGGGTGCCAGTCCCCATTCGTGTCCCTTTGTCTCAGCACTCCTCCTGTAGCATGTTTCGAGGCATCTGATTCGATCGTGAATGGCTTTGTTGGGTCTGGCATCAGCAGTACCGGTGCTTCTGCGAATTTCCTTTTCAGCATCTGAAAGGCCTGTTTGCATTCAGTTGTCCAGTTGAACGTTTTGTCCTTCTTTGTCAGCTCATTAAGCGGTCTGCTTGTCTCTGCAAAATGTCCGATAAACTTCCTGTAGAAGTTTCCAAATCCCAGGAAAGATCTGACTGCCTTTACATTTGTCGGGGTTGGCCAATCCTGTATACCTGCCAGTTTCGTGTTGTCCATGGCAATTTTGTTGGGTTGGATGATCAGACCCAAGAATTCCACTTTGTGGACGTCAAACTTGCATTTCTCCGGCTTCAGGTATAAGTCGTTTTCCGCCAGTCTTTGCAGTACTCTCTTTGTCCTTTCCTGGTGTTCGTTCTGATCCTTGGAGAATATCAGGATGTCGTCCATGTAAATCACGAGCCATCCTTCTCCAATCATGTCACGGAATATCTTGTTCATCATTGCCTGGAAAGTCGCCGGTGAGTTGCATAATCTGAAGAACATCACCATTGGTTCAAACAGCCCCCGATTTGTCTTGAAGGCTGCCTTCCATTGATCTCTGTCCTTGATTCTGACGTTGTGATATCCCCATTGGATGTCCAATTTTGTAAACCATTTCGCCCCTCTCAGTTTGTCCAACAGGTCTCCTACCAGCGGCAGCGGGTAGGTGTTCTTGATTGTTCCGTTATTCAAGTACCTGTAATCCTGGCAGGGTCATAGCGCGTCCGAGTCCTTCTTCGCAATGAAGAAGAATGGCGACGCCATGGGCGATTTCGATGGTTGGATGTATCCTTTCTGCAGGCTTTCATCGAGAAACTCGTTGAGTTTCTTTTGTTCTGCCGGTGACAACGGGTAAACCCTGCAATCCTTTGCCGTAAAGTCTGTTTTCAGTTCGATCACATGATCCCAGGGTCTTGATTCTGGGAATCTCTCTGATGCTTCCTTTTCAAATATCTGTCGGTACTCCCTGTACTGTTCGGGGAGTAGCTCGTTGAGGGTCTTCTGTTCGGCGTCTCCTTCCTTCTTGTGTGTCAGGTGTTGTGAGACTGATGTTTTTGCCCTGATCCAGATATTTTGTCCATAAGCATATCGTGGTGATCCTTTTGCCTTTACGATCCGAGAGATTGTCTTTGTCATCTGAGAATATCTGTATCTTGGCTCGTCATATTCCTCTGTCAGCAGTGTCTTAGCTGGTTCAAATATTCCAATGACGGGTTCTCCTCAGATGTAGGCGACTAGTAGCTCATCGTCTTCGATCTTTAGTTCGGGTGTCCCTTCCAGTTGTTCTGTTGCTTGTTCCTTTGCCGGTTTGTGGTTTTCCGGTGCTGGGTTTTCCTTCCCAGTGTCTTCTTCATCTTGTGGCCCAATGGGCTCCACATCTTGAGGAGTCATGACTGCAATCTCTTCATCCTCCACTTCTTCGATTGTCACTCTCCTTGTTTCAGTGGGTACTGTGTTCTTTCCCAGCTTAGTCCGAAGGGCTTCTCCCATCTGCCTTGCTTTATCGGCAATTTTCTGGCATTTTGCTAGCCGTTCCTCGTTCCTCCATTTCTTTTCAAGGGCGAGCTTTTCTAATTCTTTAGTGGCTAGGTGGCACCACGTAAGTCGCTCTTCTTCTTTTGCCTCTGTCTTGAGGCCCATCTTTTCTTTTGCTTGGGCGACCATCTTTTGTGCCCATGCCCGTTTCTCCTCTCTTGTCATTTCTTTGAAGGGCTTCCCTTCTTCTTTGACTGTTCTCCGGCACCAAGCCAGAGGTTCGTCATCGGATTTCCCCGTTTGCACCCTTCCGATGAGGGTTTTCCCTTTCCCAAATGAGAATTCTGGGTGTGTTCAGTTGGTTGTTTGGAATTGGAAGGTTCCAATTCTCCAGTCGATCACTGGGTTGATTCTTCTGAGCCATGGCAGACCCAGGATAACTGATTCTTTCCCTAATCCTGCAATGAGGAAGGTTGTCGGGAACAATCTTCCATTGATCGTTAAGAATCCTTTGGTGTAGTGGGAGATCTCCCCTTTCTTGTTTGGGGTTCCATCTACGTTCTTGACCCTGATTGTCCTTTCCAGGGGGTGTAGTTTGAATCCACCGCTTTTTGTGAATTTGTGGCTCATGAATATTCCTCCTGCTCCTGAGTCAAGTAGGGCTTTGGTTTCGACAGCTTTCCCTCTGCCTGCTCCTAGCACTTTGATATCTAAATGCATAGATTGATTCTTCAAAGTGGCTAGTAATACAGAGCAGACAGAGAGTTCAGTGGTACCTGACATCGAGGCAGGCCACCTCTTTAAAAACCCTTGTCCCCTATTAAGGCGAGAGCTTTCTCCTTTCCTTCTTCGTTGAGTTCTTTCATGATTGCTTGGATCTTCGAGTAGGCTTCTCTGCCTTTGTTCTTTGGGAAAGGCCAGTCCTTGGTCCTTGTCTCCCCTTTCTTATGTTTGGTTGCTCTGTGTCCTGGTTGGTGGCACACGAAGCATAATCCCTTCTTCATGTGCTCGATCCTCTCTGTGTTGGAGAGTCGGTTGATCTCGAGCGGGCCTTCCTTTGATTTGGAGTTGGGCAGCTTCCTTGCTAAGGCCTCTTGTGCCTTCCCAGCTATGGCCCTTGCTCTTCTCCATTGTCTGTCATACTTGGAGGCGGCGTTGATCATCCCTTCTAACATGGTGGGGATTGTTTCCATGTTAAAGACTCTCTTGAGGAGTCTTGGGTTCAGCCCATCCATGAAGAGCTCGATGAGGGCGGTGTCGTCATTGATTCCTGCCTTCTCTCACAGGATTTGGAACTGCGCTATGTAGTCCTCCAGGTCCTGTCCCTGCTTCAATGTTTTCATGTCTGTCCTGGCTCTGCCAGCTTTGTCAATCGGTGTGAACACCGTTTTGAGCGCCACTTCGAAGGTCGACCATGTTCCTAGGTCTTCCTTCTCTGCCCATGTCTGTGCCCAGGGCGTGGCGGTTCCTCCGTTCATAAATGACAACGCGAAGATGATTTTCTTTTCATCGGTGTCATAGATTCTGTGGTTCACTCTCAAATAGAGTTTTACTTCTTGTAAGAACTTTGCAGTTCTCGTTCGGTCCCCTGTGAAGTCAGAGGGGGTTCGGATTCTAATCTCCTTGGTAGATGCAGTGGGTTCAGTAGACATGTTGGCGTTGTTATTGGATAGGGAGAATGGATCTCGTTCTGGGGTTTCTTCTTTATCGAAGGGTCTAAAATCCTCTTTGTCGAGGTATCGGGGTTCTTCATCACTGGTTCTCCTTGAGAACCACTTTTGTGCTGGTTCCAAGTATCGTACTAGTCGACCCTGGTATCTATACCATGGGGTTCTTCCTGATGATGATGCTCCAGTTGGAGGCCTGTCTGGGCTTTGTCTGAAAGACGTTGTGTCTGCACCTAGGTAGGTGGACTTCGTAGATCAGCTTGACCTTTTGTTTAGACTATAGGTCTCAACTCAGCCTAGTCTTCATATGTTGTAGTTGGAGGCTTTCCAACTGTATCAGTTCTTGCAGTAAGAGGCTTTCTTACTGTATCGGGTTCTGTTTGGGACTTGGTGCTTCGTAAGTCGATATGGCTATCCATACTCAGAGGCTTTCTGAGTAGACCATTGGTTCGTGTATCACAGTCGGAGGCTTTCCAACTGTCAAGTTCGAGTTATCACAGCTAGGGGCTTCCTAAGCTGTCAAGTGTTCTGGTTGAGTCTAAGACCATTATTTGAATTAGGTCAAGCTGGAGAATACACAGAGTGTAGCTACAGCTTATATACTTTTCCAGGACTATCTATCGTCCAATCGGAAGGTGAGATGCTTATCAGGTAAATATAGACAAGAACAATAGAAACAATAGGCCTCATGCCTCGCATGAGGCATCTGATGTCAAGGACATGCTGCGGTGCAGCATGTCGATCGTGAGGGTCCGACATCACAGACCTCATGTAAAGGGGTTGTCGTACCACAGTGTGTGGGAGTGGATTCGGGTGCATGGAGTCACCATGTGTCAAGGTGTCTCCCATCGGAAGTGAGTTGGATCGAACAGAAAAATGAAGTGCCCGGTCTTGCGGGTCCAGATAACAAATCGTAACACATGGGCCCATTCATCATATGGTCCACTGCAGTATTAATATATATAACCCATGGGCCCATCCATCATATGTTCCACTATAGTGTTGACATGACCCATGGGCCTATCCATCATATGGTCCACTGCAGTATTGACTTGACCCATGGGCCCATTCATGACAAATGGCCTATAGCAGTACTCATATCACCCATAAGCCCATCCTATTTCCATGACCTTATATCTACCACATGAGCCCACTTATCTACTATGGTCTGTTATAATCCATGGGCCCAGATTAGCTGGACCATTTCAAACAGCTTAAAGCCACCATTAGTTGGTCCATTTGTAATGGTCCAAATACACTGAAGGGGCTGACATCTAACCCACCTTCAGGTAAAAACCCATAACTTTGCACCACAGCCCCTCCCACATGACCATGCCCACAACCTCTGTACCTACCACCAAGCCGACGAAGCAATGCTCTCACGTGCTATCGACGGTGCCCTCAGTGCAAAGGCAGGGTGGGAGAGTATGCCCTGGAGTGATCGTGCTGCCATCTTCTTGAAAGTGGCTGATTTGGTCAGTGGGAAGTATTGGTATAGGTTGATGGTGGCGACTATGCTGGGTCAGGGCAAAAATGTGTGGCAGGCAGAGATTGACGCTGCTGCTGAAGTGAGTTTGTGTGTTCCCATTTTACGTGGTGTGTCAAGCTGATGGTGTGTATTAGTTGGCGGATTTCTTCAGGTTTGGTGTCAAGTTTGTGGAAGAGCTGTATGCACAGCAGTCATCGAAAAATGCGCCTGGGATTTGGAAGTGTGTTTTTTTTTCGTCGTGATGCATTCTGTAATTTTCATATTATCCTTTCAAAGCCACGTCGAGTATCGTGCACTAGAAGGGTTCGTAATCGCTGTATCCCCTTTCAACTTTACCGCCATCGGCGGCAACCTACCCGGAAGTACGTCATGCTCCCCCCCCCCTAACTAACATCAATTCATCATCCCCACCCAGCACCCGCCCTAGTCGGCAACACCGTCATCTGGAAACCTTCTCCAGCCGCAACCGACTCCAACTACCTAGTCCACCAACTCCTGACCGAAGCCGGTCTCCCACCAGGTGTTATCCAATTCACCCCCGGTCCCGCAGAAGCCATCGTCGGTCAAGCGATTGCCCATCGGGATTTCACAGCATTGCATTTCACTGGGAGTATGGCTGTGTTTAGGAAGCTGTGGAGGGATATTGCAGGGCATTTGGAGGGGTATAGAGTGTATCCGAGGATTGTGGGTGAGACGGGGGGGAAGAATTTTCATCTGGTGCATCAGAGTGCGGAGGTGAGGAATGCAGTGGTGCAGAGTGTGAGAGCAGGTTTTGAGTATCAGGGTGCATGGGTTTGGGGGTTGGGGTGGTTTTTTTGTTCTTTTGACTCTTTTTTGTTTTTGTTTTTTGTTTTTTGTGCAGGACAGAAGTGTTCGGCGCTTTCGCGGCTTTATGTTTCTTCGTCGGTGTGGAATGCAGGGTTCAAGGAACAGTTGCTGGAAGAAGTGGCGAAGGTTAAAGTCAGTCCGTGTACTGACTGGAGTAACTTTATGGGCCCGGTGATGTGAGCCCTACTCTGAGTGATCCATTTCTCAGTGCTCATCATCATTGTCGTCCTTCTTTAATGGCCGACCCGCATTTGACCGTATCACAGGCTACATACAAAAAGCAAAGGAGGCCAGTGCAGAGATCCTCATCGGTGGCTCAGGTATGCCTTGCATTCTCTCCACAACCTACCTCACACCGTCCATCAGCCGATGACTCCAAAGGGTACTTTATACAACCCACCGTCATCCTAAGCAAAGATCCGAAAATGGTCACATTCGTAGACGAAATCTTCAGGCCGGTCATTACTGTACGTATTTTTTTGCGAAAATCTTCGTCCTGGTTCAGCTGTTTTATTTTTTGTGTGCTAGGTATTCTTGTTTGACGATGAGGATTACAAAAAAACTCTTGATCTGATCGATAATACCACTGAATACGCTCTCACAGGCGCAATGTAAGCTTTCATCCCACCTCGCCTAACAAATGTATATATATAACCCCCACCCAACCCATGGCCAGTTTCGCCACCTCCCGCCAAGCCCTCATCACAGGGACCAACCGGCTTCGCAACATCGCTGGCAACATCTACTACAATGACAAGTGCACGGGCGCAGTGGTGGGCCAACAGCCGTTCGGAGGTGTGCACGGGAGCGGAATGAATGATAAAGCAGGGAGTGTGGGTATTTTTTATAGGTTTGTTAGTGCGAGGAGTATCAAGGAGAATTTTGTGGGGTTGGAGGAGGTTGGGTATCCTTCGAATTTGGTTTGATTGGGGCCTGGCGCGATGTGCGGTGTGTGTATCTTGGTCGATGGGTGTGGTAGCTTTTTTTTTGGTCTTGGGATGGGGGGGGGGGGGGGTCAATGGGAAGATGTGTATGCGGTTATGTAGCTTTGGTAGTTTTTGTATACTAGTTCGAGGTTGTGCATGTCGGACGCATCGTGACATAACTGTACTTCCTGTAGCCACATGCGCGCCGGTGATGGCTTCAACCCAAAAAAGAGAAAATTATGGCGAAGCGCCAGATATATGGTAGTCTTCTAAGACATATTACTATAGATGTGTTTCCCAACGGCTTGGCTATAGATCGTGACAGTGCGCGATGGGGTGATGGTTCAACAACATCGAGTGATCTTCTGGGATCCTTTCATCGCAGACTCGTACCAGGTGAGTTACTCTGGAACTAGCAATTATATATGTTCTCATTTATACAGAGCTTGAACACTGGCCATCTGCCCTCTTTCTCCATGGCTTACATCGGTTGCGCTTTCCCTGAGCCTGACGTTATGTCATGAATATGCAGCGTCTTGTAGGCCAATTTTTTCAGCTATGCAACGATTATGGAGCTTCATAAGAAGGTTTGAGAGTTTCTGACCTCGGAGGCGCAGTTCCGCGAATGACTTTGGGACGTCCATGCAGCAATGTGTGCTTGAACATATGCGTGAACCTAGTAAGTTTTTCTATATCGGATTGTCTAATTTGATCATCATCATTTCAGTCCTTATGTACATCCATCGCAGCTTCTTTGCCCAGGCAATAATTGAGCACCCGGAGAACCCACTTAAGAGCCAATTCGCTCCCTCATTCCTCACTGTGTATCGCACAGCGTCTACCATCCTTAGATCTGTCTCCCAGCAGTTTGAGGTGTGGCTGGCTCCATCTGTGGGGTTTTGGGCTCTGTGGATCTGCATTTGCTGCTGGGGTATGCCTTCCATGTTTTGCTTTTCAGCGATGCCTTATTCATGTTCCTTGTGCAACAGGTTGTGTTTGGAGCCATAGTTACATGCAGACCACGCTCGCCCTTGGCCAAGTCTGCGATGTCTGAATTAGAGAAGGTGTGTATGGTGTTCTCAAAGGCGGCTGTCTACAGTGTGCGAGCAACCAAGTCCAAGGCTTGTCAGTCGCCTATCCTTATACTGGATTAATTCCTTCTGACATAATCCTCCCAGGCGATCCTAGCCAAACTCTGTGAAAAGGGTCTGGATGCACTCGACTCAATGCAGAGCAATGTCGCCATTGGTGATGCTGGGGGCATGTTGTGAAATATCAAAGAGCCTCGAGGACCTAGAGCAAGATGAGCTAACGATATTCGCAGGGCACACACAGTTCATTTCTTCGAGTGCTATCATACAACGGCAGGATATAACTAAGCTACAGCCGCAGCAAGAGATATAGTTCCTTATATGAACAATTGGATTCTGCCAATGGAGAACTCCCATCACAAGGAAGACTTTGCACCCTCATTGCCAGTCGAAGACCAGCCTCACGCAACATGTTATCCTTACGTTCCATCTGAACGCACGCATCAGATTGAGGTTTCGCCCTCACATAACTGGTCCAGCCAACCGGGACCGCCAGAGCTGTCCCTTCCTCCGCTCTGCCACCACCAACATTCAAGCTCAATTACACTGCACCGCTCATTGACAATTTGGACATCTCCCCTATGGATTGCAGCCACTGCCACACCTTCCTCCCACGGATACCCAACCTCAACAACTTTTGCGGCACACTGTGACTACAAATCAGCATCAAAATCGAAATTACCAAGACTTCGCTACAGCTCCTACGTTCAATCCTGAACTAGGAGTTGGGGTTAGTGCATGATGCGTGACTGGACGAGAGGTGGAGCTCATTCATGCAGGATCCAGGGGCTTTGGAGGATATGAATTTCAGAGAGCGTTAAAGGGATGTTTCGCTTAATTGTAGTTTACGTTACTGTGGGCATTCCTTCTGATTTCTGTTCGTCCAGAACCTATTATAATTTATCTGTGTACTTTTACATCCATCACTTTGGCTTGAACAGCATATACTAATAAGATCTCATATTGATCATGCTGTGTGTGCTAAATAGGTTACGCATAACCAACAAGAAATCTTAGCTGTCAGTGAATCTAAATAGTGACCCCTGCCACAGACAGTGGCCGCTTATTAGCTCCTTGCACTGGAACGTACTTAGCATGCTTTGTAAAAGCCTCCTGAGCGCTCTCCCCGTAGTCAGCTACGCCTGAGCCCCCTGCTTTGACAGCCTCCTGCATGGTGGAGCAGTTTGTTTCAGAGGACTGGTACATGGTCGCCTGGT
Source organism: Tricholoma matsutake (assembly GCA_026075535.2). Classification (NCBI taxonomy): domain Eukaryota; kingdom Fungi; phylum Basidiomycota; class Agaricomycetes; order Agaricales; family Tricholomataceae; genus Tricholoma; species Tricholoma matsutake. Next base: position 3,390,556 of record AP026543.1, on the reverse strand, counting down.
TGAAGAACACAAGGCTCCCCCGGCCACACTCATCCCCCTCTTGGAGGGGCCTAGAGTTCTCTGGAGTCGGGCGCTGCCGGCCATCAGCAGCCACAAACTGGATGTCTAGAGCACTATCAGAAGGGAGTTACTGAGGTGTAGGCAGGCTCACCTGAGATGTCTATGTTGAAGTGGTACAGAAGTGAGGAGGGGTAGAGGAGAAGGACCCAAGGGGGGAGCTCAATCACAACCCCAGCCTCCCAGACAACAAGCCAGGACCTCTGGGTGTGGTTGAAGCAGGCTAGGCCAAAGTCAGCAACGCAGCAGGCAGTGGCTCAGGCAGCTCACCCCCTGGAAGCTCATAAACCACAAGGGCGCAGATTCCAACGATGTTCTTTCGATCTGCATGAGGGGCGCAGTGGACACGGGGCTGCCCTGGGAAGGCTGCATTGATGCAGAGGTTCCAATAAACCCCGAAGAGAGGGAGGATGCCCCATTGCTTCTCATGCCACTTTGCGGATCGGTCAAAGTGATCGGCGACCCCAGGAAAAGCCTGCCGCACTATAAACTCAACCCATTGGCTGCAAAAGCATCAGAGCTTGCTGCAGGCAGCAGCTCTAGCTTCACGCACCTTATCCTGAAGACGACTGGGCTGCTGATGAACCTGTCAACTTTTGAGCTGTTGAGTTTATGAAAAGCTGTGAGGTGTGGATGCTGGTTTCCAGTTAGGCACCTTGCAATGTGAACTCGGAAGCAGGTTGCCTCACCTTTTGGTATTGATGACAGTGCCCAATGATGCAGGGGTAGTGGGGTCCATGCAGGGCATCGAGTTGCTGCTTCTCGATTGCTTTGCTGCGGAGCATGTCCTGCAGCAATGCCTGGATTGTGTCAGAGAGATCGCCTGCAAGAGCAGGGAGCCAGGGTGCATGAAAGGACCTGTAGATGAACATACGGCCGTCCCAATCAATGAAGGCTGCCCCACGCTCCCTCTGAGAGCTGTGGGGCAAGGGGGGGGGGGGGGGGGGTCAGTGGCTGCGAGGGCAGGGAGAGAGGGGCAGCCTACCTGGGGGGCATGGGGTAGGGGACTGGGTAAAAAACCTTGAGCAGCTCGACGATCCTCCCACTCCTGTGGAGCGCCTTGAGTTCACTTTGTGTTTTCTTAGGCGGCGCTTGGCCCTGCCAACCAGTCGAGGATGCCAAGGCATTCTCAGTGATGGAGAAGGAGTCGGCAATGACAGCCTCACTGTCACGAAAGGTGTGGGCATGGAGCCGGCTCATCCTGCCTTCACCCATTGGGCCACAGCGCCTCTGCTCCTGCACTGCCTGCCCTGTGTGAGGTCTCCATGACCCCCGGCCCCTCTTCCTCACCCTCCGCTTGCGGAGCTCACCTTCTTCAAGAGCTTGAGCAGCCCCATGGGTGGGATCGCCCCTCGGCCTCTTGCTTTGGCTGCCATCCTGCTGCAGGGCTCGTGTTCGCTTCTTGCTGGGAGCAGGCCTCAGCGCGGCGCCCTTCGGGATGCTGCTGCTGCTTGTGGGGTCAATAAGCTGGGTGGCGGATAGGGGCTGCTGCTTACATCCAGATGCCACAGGAGGCCCCCATCGCCTGCACCCTCCCCTGGCACGCTAGCTGTAACCCAGGTGGGTCGGGCTCGCTGAGATCGGAGTCGAACTCGCCACCACCATTGGCCTTGCCCGCCTCACTCAGCGGCAGACACCTCGGTGTACTTGATTGAAGAGCCAGGAAGTCCCCCTCGGCCTCAGTGCGGTGGGCATCGGCCTCGGCACTGCCTCTTCCTGGCTTGGTGTCCACCAAGTAACCCTCGAGAAGCGGCTGCAGGTCACAAGGGGTTCGGTAGATAATTGCCAGCTCATTTTCTGCCAGGCTGGGAGCAGTGGACAGGGCCTGTAAGCAATCTGCTTGCCTCTTGCAGGAGGCGGGCCTACCTTTGTTCAAGCAGGGGTGAGCCTTGCTCTGGTGCTGGAGTCTGACTCAGATGGGTAAGGGAGGAAGGGGGTGAATCAGGAAGGAGCACCCGTGCGTCATCAAGCTCGGCAGTGGGGAGCATGCATGGCGAATCAGCGAGGGCGACTGTTGTGATCAACGTAGTGCCAGCAATCGATCTTTATACAAACACGTTGGATGCGTGCATGTGATTGTGACACTTGGACGCGCCTTCAAGCCCAGTGAAAACCGGCGCAGAGCTGATCTGAGTGTATCTGAGAAAATCTGAGCAAGGCCGAGTGCTCAGACTATCTCAGTCTTTGACCGTGGAAGGAATATCAACCCATTTTCGGTTGTCATCCGCGTTGCGCTGCGTTCTACTGCACTTTACAGAGGTGCTCAGATGATTCTATTATTGCTAAATACACACTATTGTCCAGATGGCATATGGGTCTATCCGAGTCTATCCGAGCCAATCCGAACCTTTGCGGCTTCTCCGCTCCCCATTGTCCCATTGTCCATATCATGAAGGTCTCCTTGATAAATCAAAGGCAGGAAATGTTAAGAAGAATTGTGGTGAAAACATGATAACCAACACACTCAAAGTCAGTTGCTCGTGTTGGATTTTGTCATCGCAGCAGCAAGACGGTTGGCTGATTTTTGCTCCTTGCTCAACGCTTCATATTTCTAGCAAAAGATGAGCATAGTACCATTGCATGATACCGTTGTTACACACCTTTTTCATTTCAGAAGAGGCACCATCCCATACCGTTTTGAATTCAGAAATTGCTGGAGAGTGTTCCTTAAGGCAATCAATCGCGAAACAATGTGCGCCGTTCATTGAGACTGTCAGCATACATGGAAGGGGAGTTGGTGATGAGGGTAGCTGAGGACCACCCATTGGTGTACTTGGTTTCTCAGATGCTGAGGAGTGAACAGGTGCTTGAACGGGAGTGGCTGGAGTTGCGAACAGAAGTGTAGGAGAGGAAGATACATGGGTGGAGTCATTGGCAGGAGTCGACGGTTCTTGTTGAGTAGCATATGATGGCAATGGTGCAGTCGATGCAGATGGAGGATCTGATAAGCGGGTAGCAAAAGGATCAGCCGAGTTTGTCACACCACAAGACACAGCTGATGCAGCCAAAATGTCGTCATCCAAATCAATAATCTTCACACCAGGCAGCACTGTCGACTTGGCTCTCACTCTCTTCTGCCTATGGCCATCTTTGATGTCGGTACTATCCAATCTTGCGCTTTGAAGGCCTAGCACCTAGGACGATGGGAAAGTTTGAAAAGCATTTCACAAGTGAGGGATGTAGGACATACGAGTAAGGTTCCCCAATTCCCTTGCTTTGCGACACCAGCCTGGGTACTGGACTACGGCAAACCGTTCAACTTTCCAGTCTCCATCACAGTAGCGAAATTCATCGAAGTTGGTTTTCATTATGTATGCAAGGTATGAAGCTGCTTTCCGAGTCTTCTTCATCCAGGAAATAGGGTCAAGTCAGTGACGATAGAGCTCGTTCCATGCCTGTTTTGCCGTTGGCGTGAATGCCTTGATCTGTGACTCTGCAACTGGTTCGCTGACTTCATCGGTGAGGAAGCAAAACTCTGCCCACGATCCTTTTGTCGCTCACTATGCTTGATCCAGTCCCTGTCGTGCCAATACGGAACATCAAGGTAATCTTCCTCATCAAGTGGTTCAGGTGCGTCGGGAATGACAAAGCCCTCAGGTTTTCCATGGCTAGGCGCAGGATCAGACATTGATGGTAGGTGAGAATGTTGAGAAGATGTAAGCTTGTTGATGGTATCCTGTAGCTGCATGATGAGATTCCTGGAAGAGAAAACATCAAGATATATGCGCATTTATAGGACAACACCATACCTCTGTGCTTGTAACTCGCATGTTGCTTGTAGATGGAGCACATTGATGGACGCATATGCTGCATTTCCTGATCGTATTAGACTACCATGAGAAGCAGAAGCAATAGCAGGAAACATGGATGCAGAGATCGAAGAAATTGGCTGAAAGTTGAATCAATACAACATGAATGTTGAGAAATTGGCAAAACCCACTTTGGAGGCAAGGGCATGATTCAAAACGGTGCGTTCACGCTGTGAAAAACGAGGATTGTTGCTGTAGGGAGCATTGAAGCCATTGTGCAGGAAGCTGTTTGGGCCACTCATGGTGGATGAAACAAATAATGTAGGGTTAAGGTTAACCGCGGGCAAACCTCACACAGCCACTGAAATTCAAGTTCAAAGTGGCGGCCCTTGTTCTTGAAGCTTGAAGCTTGAAGTCCGAGTCTCATTCTCGTCATATCTTACCATATTCCTGGCAGCAGTTAAAAGTGCTGGTCTGACTTTTTGTCACCTGCACTGGTCTTGAGTCTGACTTTTTGTCACTCAAGTGCTTGAAACACCCATCATTGTACCACCACCTCTTGATTTCAGTTCCAATGACCACCAATTCAGCACAGATACTTCGAAGCTCTCCTAATCAGGCAGAGCCTGACTCAGAGCCTGACTCAGACTCGAATTTGGTGCTTCATATGAAATTTCGAAATCTCACCCTTCTTCTTCTCTTACTCACTACTATCAATCAGGGAAATGCCACACTCCCTGCCACAGATGCTCCTCCCATCCAGAATCTACCGGTCCGCAGAAAGGTTGATGCAGTGACAACTATTCTAGTGCGTAACAAAGAAGTCCTTGCCTCTACAGTGTACGCTTCCAGTGGAAGTCTTGTAGTGGCTAGTACGATGCCCACAGAAGAAGCTCACTCTGAAGAGGATGATTATTCTGTCACTACTCCTTACACCAATCAAATACTGAATATCGCTGCTGTCCCCAATCCAGAGCGCAGTAATTCTGCAAAGGGCATCAGATTGGCTTCAGGCAAAGATTTGTGGTCTCATTTTGATCCAGATGATTGTTGGAAATTGATGAGAAAGTAAGCTTCTACTGGTACCTGGGATCACTTTCTCATTGCTTATAATGTATCCAGGGTCAGACAATCTACACTGGCAGACCATACAGAATCTGTATGTTCCTATCTCAATACATACAAGATTATCAAGCCTTCTGCACGACCCACTGAATCCAGGCGCTTTTCTCACTTTCTCATTGTGCAGTGTTGGAAGAGAATGAAACGACGGATTTTCCATTGGTCATCACTTGGGCTTCTTCATATGCTAGATGAAGCAACCAACTCCTTGACGAAGTCAATCCAGAAACATAAGTGGACCAACCCTGTTCATGACCCGAGACTGGCTCGATATCTCGACCAAATGGATGATTTGAGAATGAAAGTTTTGATGAAGTACTCCCGGAACAAGGGGGACACAGCTGATAAATATTTAGAGGTGCTATGCTCCAAGGAGCAATTAGCCTCATTGGAGATATACTGCAAGGACACTGCGACAACATTCCACAACTTCCTCTTGGCCATCCTGGTTGGCTATGCAAGTGCCCTCCTGAGGTTGGAAGTGGCTATTGCTGCTAAATCATCATCATCGGTATCCATGAAGCATCTGAGGTCGAGGAAGAAGGATGGCCAGAAGGAGGGCAAACTCAAGAAGGATGATGAGAAGGAGGCCAAACTCAAGGAGGATGACCAGCAACTTATGAAGGATGTGTCAAATCTGGTGCATGGTGTCACTTTCTATGCCAATGCTCTTGTCTGCATCGCACACTCCAATGCGTTAAAAGAACATCTCCAAGTTCTATTCCCGGGTGAGATGTTGCCTCCTATAGCGTTCAGGAAAGATGAATATAACAAATGGGCCACATTGTACATTGGTAAGGGTGGAGTCTACAAAGTGGCAGATGACATCCAAGTCGACAAAGTGGGAGATGGTGTCAGCAGGGTGGTGAGCAGCATTGGCCAAGTTGCCTTGAAGGACGAGGAGGGGAATGATGAGGAGGGGGAGGATGGCGAGGAGGGGGAGGATGGTGAGGAGGGGGAGGATGGCAAGGAGGGGGAGGATGGTGAGGAGGGGGAGGATGGCAAGGAGGGGGAGGATGGTGAGGAGGGGGAGGATGGTGAGGAGGGGGAGGATGATGAGGAAGGTGAGGAGCAGACAGAGGTGTCTAGATCTCACATAACCATGATCAATTTCCACACCATCCAGAAATGGATCATGGCATTTGTTGGGCACTTCTCAGCACAGCATGCCTTGGAGAAACATGTTGGTGTACTCCCACCTAGTGAACCCATCCATCTTGATCTCCTCATTATGCCCCGCTCTAGGGTGAAAATTGGTTCCTGGCCCTACATGGAGGGTTTAATCGAGGACACATTGAAGGCCCATTCAGTGAACTATAAAATAATGATGGCGAAGTACATTGGCAAAGTTAAAAACCATATCCTTGGAGCTGATACCAGCAATTGGATGGAGCAGATTAGGATATTCTCAATATTCCAGAACCTGGTGAAGAATGGTGCCCACCCCGAGTCATCATTGGAGTTTCCTGGAGGCACGCATTGCGAGGCTATTTTGGCTGCTTTCCTTGCCTACTTTAATGTAGCGACTTTGGAAGAGAAGGATGACCCCAAATCTAAAGAGCTTAGCCAGGTACTTGATCCACTTACCTTGAGGTTTAAATTCATTATTTTAACTTGTTGTGCAGAGACTGAAGTTTCATGATCAATGGATTTCGGTGTCAAAGCTATGCTGTCCTGTTTGCTGGGAGTTGATAAAACTCATCAAGATTGAGGATATCTCAGATCAGGCATTTAAAGTCTGTGGTCGTCATGCCAATCTTTACGATGTGGAATTGCCAGAGTGGCTGCCTCGTGATATTTTGGAGGCGATGATACAAAAATTTCAATTCTTCACATATCAGCAACTTGAAATCCTCAATGCCCATGACTCATTGGTAAACACTGGCCATGGACACACCCATAACCTCTCTCCCGAAAGGAACATGAGCATCGAAACTGCCAGTAGTGGTGTATCAATACCAGACCCTGACAAAGAGGAGGACATTGAATTCCTCCATAGGTAAGCATTTTTATCTTTTTACTATGACCAGATCCCAACTATCTGCTATAGCCAATTTTAGCCAACTTCTGTCTGACCACCAAGTTGAATAAATGGTCAAAACCTGCATGGAGGCCTTTGGGTTGTATATGATGCTTATTATCTTGTTGAACGAGCTTTTCAGAGTTTTGTTTTTCCTGTGCAAGTACTGTGTCTCCCATCTTTCAGTCCGAGTCGCAGTAAAAAGCAGCACATTTTTTTTTCATTCCAGCCTCATCTTCCCACCATTCATGTATAACCATGTGCATTATTTATTTCATACTTTCTGCTTATGGTTCCCCCTGATAGTTCAAGCAGGAACCTGTTCAGGTTCAGAAGTAGTTGTCATCGCATCACTGGTTGGGTCTTCATTTCAAGTTTATGGATTGTTTTTTTTTCTTCCAGATCCAGCTCATTTTGTATGCACTTGTACTTGCTTGTCCTATGTTGTACTGCAGCTCCAACACATTGTTTCAACTACAAGTTCAACTTGCATGGAAGGAAGACTCCGAAAGCCTGAGTGGTGTAGAACAGTGGTTGGGGGTGTACTTCACTGGCAGGCACCCCGGGTCTGGCATTCTGGAGCACTGCCACTACAGGGATTATCCAAGTCTGCTGGTGTCGGATGTCGAAGTTCACTTTCTGACCTTGTATTTCCAACTTGAAGTTTGCCACTTCTTTCTGCACTCCATTTTCTCCTACTCATTTTTCATCACCTGCAGGTCTGACTTTTGGTCACCTGCCTTGAGTCTGACTTTTTATCACTCAAACCTACTCTGAGTTGTACATTTGGACTTGGATTTCAAACCTCAGCTTTAAGTTGCTTGTGGATTTCTTTCGAGTCCTCCCGCTTGCTGTTTGGGTCACCTTTGGCACCTTGAAGACTCAACACTATATTTACATCATCTGTACAACTCATCTGTTCTCTCCTACATTTCTGGTCACCTGCAGGTCTGACTTTTTGTCACTCATGCAATGGATCACCTGGCCAACACAAAGGTTCAGGTAAGTAACAAGTTAAACCTATCAACACCTCTTTCAACCCATCCAAGCATCAGATGGCCTCTCAAGGTGAGATCCCCTTTCCAATGTTTCTACTTCACTGGAAGTTGACCCTGAAATCCATTCATATGGAAAAAAAATATGAATGAATATTTCTTACATCAGAGAAAGTTGGCTGAAATACTTTGGCACAGGACAAACCTTGGCCCACTGTTAGGGTGACACCCACTATCTGCTAGCTAAGACCGTGCAGGTTCTCTCTACAAGAAGGGGGCAGGATCTGTGCTCATGATGGGAAACTGATGGTTTTGATGCGAGGGGTTATTAATAGATGAGTTGGTTGAGAAAGGCCTTTCACACTGAAAGCATAGGTGGAACACCTAAGAGAACACAACTGGGGTCCCCTAGGCATATATTTAGGGTTTATATACTATGTTACATATATTGTACATTGTTGTTACCGATGCACTCGTACATGTGCATACATATTGATGCGTGCAAAATAAAATTCTCGCACTATCAAAGTGCAGCGTCATTTGGCATCATTTAGCATAATGTAGCATAATTCGACATAATAAAATAAAAATGAAATTTTATTAGGTAATGGGGTGGTTTCCTAACATTACCCCCCTTTTATGCTTCGACTTCCAGGCAAGAAAATATTGCATTTGTCCCCTCTGTGAAATTTTGGTAAGGCTGGAATCTCATCCCCTCATACACCATTCTCGCAATGCGACGCAGAGCATTTGGATTACTTTTAAAGAATTAGGCGATCACATTACACGCTCACTTACATTCTCTTTGGGCTCCCACAAATTATTTTTGTCGGTATAGTTTTTCCACTTTATTAAGAACTCCAATTTGTTCCATCAAAGACGTGAGTCTAGAATTTCTTCAACTATGTATTCTGGAGCACCTTCTACTATTATCGAAGGTTGCGGAGTAGTTTGTTGACCAGGAATAGTGGGTGGGCAGTAAGGGTGTAGATGGGATACATTAATCTCAGGATCAATCTTGAATGATTGGGGTAATTTTAGCACTACCGCATTAGGCGAGATTACTTTAGAGATCGCATATGGGCCAACTTGTTTCTCCATAAGTTTCCTCGAAGGTCATGGAATATTCAGGTCCTTGGTACTTAGCCACACCAAGTCACCAACTTTGTACTCTGGAGCATGTGCTCGAGTACAATCCACATGTTGCATCATATCATCACATGCTTTCTTCAATGCCACCTCTGCTTCCTCTTGTACCTTTTGCATCTTAGATACAAAGTCTTCTACTGACTGTACTTTGACTTCCCTTCTGGGTTCTACTCCCATGTGAGGATGATATCCATAATTTGCGAAAAAGGGTGACATATGAGTAGCCAAATGGAATTTGTTATTGTGGGAAAATTTGGCAATTGCCAGCCATTCGGGCCAGTCAGTTTGTCGGTAGTTGACAAACATATGTAGGTACTGCTCCAACTCCTGGTTCATTCTCTCTGTCTGCCCATCAGTCTGTGGGTGATATGCCATAGATAATTTAGTTTGAATTCCCAATATGTTGTTCAGTTCTCGCATAAATGTGGAAGCAAATTGTGGTCCGTGATTGGAGATAATGGTATTGGGTAACCCATGTAACTGCCATACCTGATTTAGATAGAGGCACACCAAGCCCAATGATGAGGTTTCTGTTGTAGTAGGAATAATATGGACCTCCTTTGTGAAGCGGTCACATACTATGAATATTGCATCATACCCTTGAGCCTCAGGTAATCCGGTAATAAAATACACAGATATATCTTGCCATGGCACTTTAGATATAGGGTTTGGCATTAATTTTCCTGCAGGTTTCTCTGGAAATTTCTTTCCCCTCATGCACATATCACATCCATCCACATACCCCAACACATACTTTGAAATTCTGGGCCACCAATAATTTCTCATTACTAATTCCAATGTCTTCCATCTTCCTGGGTGTCCGGCAGTCAGTGTATTATGATGTAACCGGATGATCTCCCTTCGCAAATCCTGATCCTTCAGTACATACACTTTCCCTTGAAACAACACCAACCCTTGTTCCTCAGCCCATTCATCTCCTTTAATATTACCTTTCTTCTCTCCCTTCAGAGCTTTCATGGCTTCCACTACTTCATCGTCCATTTCTAAACATTGTCTAATTTTAGACAACATTTCCATTTCTGAGCTATCTATTAATAGATGCCCTTGACGCATAGCGCAAATACAAAAGTATTCGGGTTTGAGTAAGGTAACATTTTTATTGTCCTCCTCCACCCCCCTTTTATGATCAATATGTCTGGATAATGCATCTGCTTTCCTCATTAAGCTTCCCACTTTGTGGACCAAGTGAAAACCAAAATGCGATAGAAATAGTGCCCAACGCGCTTGCTGGTGATTAAGTTTTTTAGCGGACATGAAGTATTGCAGATTTTGATGATCTGTCCAGATCTCAATCTGATGCATATATCCCTCCAAATAATGCCTCCACACCTCCAACACTTGTATTATCCCCAACATCTCTTTGTCATGCACATCAGACAGTGGGGAAATAGGACATGGCCTTTTTAGCAATTCTCCCCTCACCATGCTGGAGCCTACTCCACCTCCCTCACCTACTCAAAAACTGACTTCTTTGGATGACCACAATCTCCCCCCAGATCCCCAGTCAGTGCCAGGGGAAACCGCTTCAACCTCAGCTGGTCAGCTGGAAAATGTGGGTAAGAAGTACGGCAGCAACAAGCAATGGAGCCATGCAAAGTGGAAGCACAACAGAGCTGAGCAGCGGAAAGAGTGTGAGGCTAGAGTGCATGCTTATGAAGTTCAGCCTGCCACCCACCAGAAATTGCATAACCTGAACTCAAAGGCCATTGATGCCAAGCTCGATCTCACAGATATTTTGATCTTGGCCCCTGGTTACATAGGTCTATGTGACACTGAGGAGTTGAAGGATAAGACTGCACATGAGTTGAATGATCTAGTTGGAGAGAACTCATGCTTCAAATTTAAGCTGCAAAAGTGGGATGGCAGGTAAGCTAAGTTAATTTTGTGTCAATTCCTATAGCTGGAACTTGAATTTGACAGAAAATCAATCCCCATCAAGGATCACACCAGCTGGATTTTCTGTGTAGGCATTGGGCAGCCAGATGACAGTAACCAGCCAGAGGAGCAAAAATGGTTGAAGAGAATGGCAGATGTGGAGAGGGAGATGGAGGAGGCTAGTGAGCAATGCTCCTTTGATTCTAAGGACTTGAATCATCGCCATGGACCTTTCCCAGCCCTGGCAGCTGGTGTATCATTTGGTGGTGGAGGACAAGTGATCCCGGGCAACCTCATGCACAACCGAGCGAATTGCAGAGTTTTATGAAAACTCCTCAGCTACCCATCCTTTGTTTGCATTTCCAAATTTGTGAATGGTGGATTTGCAGCTTGGTTCCCCAAGCTTTATAAATATTACCATGAAACTCTTGGGGCCCTGTATGAGCAGGATGAAGGCCTTGAGGGCCTATTTCTGGATAGCATCTGGGTGGCAATTTCTTTCAACTTTGGCCCAGTGACTTGGTGCTATCAGCGGGGGAACCTCGCCTTCGGAGTCTGTGTTATAACCAATGTTGGAAAGTTTGATTCAATGCATGGCGGCCACCTCATCCTATGGGAGTGTGGCATTGTTATCAAGTTTCCTCCAGGCATGTCCATCATCATTCCCTCGGCTGTCATCAGCCACTTGAACCTCCCCATCCAACCCCACAAGATTCAGTACTCCTTCATGCAGTATGCAGCTGGTGGTCTATTCCAATGGGTTGAGCATGGGTTTCAGAAGGAGGAGAACTACACTAATGGATCTTTGGCGGCCAAGCACGTGGCAGAAGAGGTTTGTAGGGCAGCATGTAAGGATTTTGGTCTTTCTTTGTTTTCTACGATGGATGAGCTGTGTGCAATGGCGCAACAGAGCTAACTTAGTAGCCACTGCATTGTACCAGTAAACCAGCAATCAATGCTACTTCATGTAAAATTACAATTGGACCCATTCATCTGCTCAGTAATATATTGTCTTTTGCTTCCTAGCTCCTAGTACAATGAGAATGTGGAGACCCCAGTGGCCTGATAGAACCTCCAAGCCTGAACTTGAAGCTTGAAGGCTTGTCTGATCTTGATCAGATGTGACATTAGGACATGTTTACACCCTTACATAATTATATTTATAAACAAGTCACAGGAAGTTCAAGTTGAAGTGGCAGTGCTCAACTTCTTGTTCAAGTTCTCCCTCTCATCCTTTCTCACTTCTGTGTGTGCTGCTCTTACTTCCTGGCCCTGCAGGTCTGACCTTTTGTCACCTGCCCAGTTGTGTCTGACTTTTCATCATGCAACCCTACATTTGGGTTACCTCTGGCCCCTTGAACCTGTCAGCAGCTCACCCTAGAGTCCTTGACAGGAATTTCAGTACATCCAAGTGTCAGATGTCCCCTCAAGGTGAGATCCCCTTTACCCACTATATCAGTTACACAATGCCTGTCCATTGCTCGTGCCCAGGAAATTGGTGCAAGCAGTGCATAGCAACAGGGTGGCAGCTGATGAAAGATTGAGAGCTGACACATTTTCTACTTTAGTTCATCCTGAAGCCCATTCACCTCCACAAAGGTGTTAATGTTTCCTATATCCAACGTGGTTGGCTGAACTACTTTGTTCCAGGGGTGCCCAGTCAAGCTGCTTGCCAGACATGCCTCCATGTATGTGCTGGTGTTGGCTTGATGTAGCAGTGGTGATAAGCTTCTCAACACATCCAATGGCACCTCAAGGTGAGAACCTCCTTTCTTACCCTGCCCTGTCAAATATGCAACACCCGCCCTTTACTCAAGCCTGGGAAATTGGCACAAGTGACATGTAGCTGCACAGCAGCAGGCAATCAACAATCGAGAACTGACACATTTTTTCTTTACTTTAGTTCATCCCAAAGCCCATTCACCTTGACAAAGCTGTTAATGCTTCCCATATCTGATGTGGTGTTCAGTGTTCAGGGTATGTGTCAGTGTTGGCGTGAGTAGTGGCAATGACTCAGACAAGCTTCCCAAGGTGAGAGCCTCCCTTCTTACTCTGCCCTGTCAGATATGCAACACCCACCCTTTACTTGAGCCCAGGAAATTGGTGTACACAACACATAGCTGTATGGAGGCAGGTAATCAAAGATCAAAAGCTGACATGCTTTCTAGCTTAGTTAATCCCTCAGCCATCTGAAAGGTATTCATATTTCTTATATCTGATGCAGGCAGCTAAAATGTCCAGGCCCAGGCACACTCAAGCAAGTGGCTGGGCAGCCATTCCTCTACTTGGCAGCCCATTCATGCCTCCATTTGGATGCCATCTTTTTTTGCTTTGGCCATGATGCAACAGTACCTATGCAGCTACCCTTAATTTATATGCCATTCAAATGCATCATGCCTGCTTGTCCCCAAGTTCCCAACTTCAAGTTGGTCCCCACTGATTCCACATATTTCATCAGTCACTTTCTCCATCTCATATACATAGCAGTCAAAGTCCAGATATGGCATTAATAAATGAGTATTGATAAATTTAATTATATCTAGCCTTTGAAGCATGGTCATTGTGATGTATGCTAGGAAGTAAGGCATGCTTCTTGTTCTCTTAAACATTATTTTACCCTTATTCTACTCTTATTCTACTTGTATGCCTTGAGGAATAAAGTCCTAAGATTTTGTGGGGTGTGTGTTCATAATTTTCTGCTTCCTTGCATAGATGGGCTCCTGAGCTGTGTATTTTCAGGATCATCCCCACATAACTGATGGGGTAAATGTTTTATGAGGGTAGGGCCATGCAACACGGTTGATTTAAAATCTAGAAGGGTATATACAAATGATTGAAATGAAAAGTCTAAATGATGGTTGGTTTATCCATACCACCTTCCTTACTCACAGTCAGTTAGCTCTGAATCATACTCCCTTTGCAGGCTGCAGTAGTGGCTACGGAATGCTTGGCGCATCGTGATGAGCAAGCACACCTCACACTTGCAAACAGGCTGAAGAATTCCACCTCCATTAGCCCAGGCCTATCCATGGAATCAAGCCTCAAGAATTTGTGCCAGTCGGTTTCATAACCAAGATCCATGTACTCAATGGAATGGAGCACTTTGGCCATTAAATCTATGACCAGGGCTAGCTTGAATGTTTCAGGATTGCTCTTCACTTACCTGCTTCCGCATAGGTCCACTTCAACGGCCTTGGGATGCACTCTAATTCCCAGCAATGTAGAGCAGGAGGAGGGCACAATGCATCACTTTCTTATAATATGTGGTAAGTACTTTGAGCTCTGGAGAAACCTCCCAACTTACCTTGAGGTGGAAACATCTGCACTGGAATGCCAACCACCTGATATAGCCTCTGTAATGGCACTGGGCCACTGTAAACACTTACTGCATTCTTCAGTATAGATGGAGACTGACCAATATATCTGCATTGGCCATTCGCACATTCAGCAACATACTCCCCAGTGTAGCATCCAAAGACCGGTATGTATATGGCCGCTTCAGTGAAGACTGGATCTTCGCTAACCTGTTGAAGCAACAGACACAAGCAGCTGGGCCCAAGGAATTGGTAATGCTCAGGATGTTCACACAGTGCGCCCAGTGCTACACACTTCCTTGCATGGATGGGCCTTTATATGACCATCAGAGATGCAGTGGCAAGGTTCCAAGCTATGTACCAGTGCCATTTGGTCTGTTTCAGTGTAGCTGGCTTGAGGGACCAGACAACATTTGTCGAGTTGTATACCTTGTTGAGCAATATCTGCCAGTACATCAGGGCAGTGGTCACTGTCAGTGGCTGTGGATGCCCGGGCATGGAGAAAGGAACCACTTGACAAAGGTGAGGGCTCAATTCAATGCTAAGTGTTGAGTTGGGCTTTGTTGGTTGAATTGGCCAGGCATTCATGGGCCACTAGGCTTTGAATGAGTCACCCCACCATGACTCAGATTGACTGACTCTGAGTCAGTGAGGGCGCACCCTGACTCAGATTGATGGACTCTGAGTCAGTGAGGGCGCACCCTGACTCAGATTGATGGACTCTGAGTCAGTGAGGTCATTAAAAGTTGGCACAGCAAGCAATGGGCCCCATCCTCCTTGGCCCCCATTGTATCCCCAATGCCAGATGAGAACTCTCCTCCAGACAATGCTACAAGTGTCAATGCCCTCAAGCTTGGGAACAGGAAAAAGCCATGTGTCCATTGTATTTCCACCATGCCATGCTCTAATGCTACTGCTCAGCCATGCCAGTGATCCCTTAGTTCATTACGGGTGACATTTCAGCCGAGCAGTGCATGCGATGTGCAGCATCCAAGCATTGCTGACCAATGGCATACTTCACATGGGTGAAGAGGGGGAAGTCATAGAAGAGTCACTCACTCCTGAGCAAGTATCATACTTGATTAATCTACTTCTCAGCTAATACTCTTCCATGTTGCAGGGCCAGAAAAGAGCATAGAACATTCCAACAACTCTTGCACATGGTGCCCCATCTTCTGGAGTGCCTCATGGAAGCTTCTAATGAAGAGTGCATGGCTCACTCTGTCTCCCATGTGCCATTGGCAGCCTATGCCGATTACTAACAATTGAATCACTATCGAGGATGTCATCAGACACCTTGCCTCCATGGGAGTCTCGGATGCTGAGGTCCAAGAAGGATCTCACTATGCTGTTGGCTGGCTTATAGTGATGGCAACTGCCAACTCCTCCCATTCAGAAGAGTCCTCCATTACTGCAGACATTGTGTGATGTCTGTGTCAATACCCCACACCTGATCAGAGGATGCACCTCTGATGTCTGAGCCCCAGTGGTGGACTGCCAGGCCTAATGACATGGCCCTTCAAGAGGCACATCAAAAAAGAAAAAGAAACCCTACTGTTCCCACCCAGGGTGGAGCTCCTCCTCATTCAGGATGACCTCATCCTGAATACATGACCTCTACAGCCCCATCCTCTGGGTTTTCAAGTGCCCCAGGGCTGGGCCTTCTCATTGGCATGGCTCAACCACTCCTCCTCCAGGGGAAACCTCCCTGGAGAATGACCCATCCAATGGGTGGTCATTCCCTGTTGTTGTCAAGCCAACTCAGGGCCAGAAGAGGGCGATGAAGAAGGTGAGGCGGATCGCTGCTGGCATACCTCCTAATGGGCACAAGATGGTGACTCCACCAATTCCATCTCCGACTCCTCAGAAGATGGTGAGATTCTCACTGTCGAGCCAACCTGATTCCCATCTGTCCCTTTTTATGAAGGGCAGATGACTGACACATCCACTCTGGGAGCTCCCCAAAGACACCTATCTCTCAACTTTCCTTGTTGGTTTCCAACCATGAGACCCAACTCCTGTCCTCTGTGCCCAACCGTGAGTGCAAGATTCCTGTTACCACCCCGGAGGAGATCCACACAATGTTGGTGGACTCCAACCTCCCCAAATCCTCATTGACCCTTGACGAGTCCAAAATATCATTGTTGAACCTCGATGATACCCACATCCCCAATGACCCCTCCCAAATAAGGCATTTTTTCTATAAACAAACTGACTGCATTGTCATACCCTGACAATATCCATATCTTCGACGATCCTCTTCGAGGTTGTTCTCTTACTCAAAACATTGTGCTTCTCCCCTGGATGGGAGGGTGTGGTGACCCAGGGCTTGACCCCACATTTGTATATATTATAATTCTATGCTATTGCCTTGGCTGGCCCCTATAAAGGGACCAGCCTTCTTATTACATGAACAATCTTTGTACATTCACTATCATACACAAACAATATACATTATTCATGTTCCTTGGTGTGTGATCTTAAGAAGACCCCCCTCCAACTCATGACAAATGAAGATAACCTATTCCTGTCTGCCTTGTCTGACTATTGAGTGCGGTTCCCTAACCAGGCAACCTTTTATTGATCAATGTTTGGTATCATTTACTACACTTCTGGTAAGTTGTTTCTTTCTATTCAGCTAAACTAACAAATATATGATGTTACAGTGTTTCAGCTTGACAATGGCCACCCAATGCCAGGTATGTTCCTATCCCCATTCCTATCTGCCCCAACTCACACCCCTGAATGAACCAGGAACCTAGCACTGTCAGCACTACCATGGAGACAACAGATGAAAATGCTGACAATGACAATAATGATGATGGGGAGGATGCTGATGAGGACAATGATGAGGACAGGGGCAGGGATGGGGATGGGGATGACTGCTCCAATGCCCTGATTTCCCAAAAATTACAGGAAGGTGATGATGCTGAGACCATATGGCCACCACCACCACCACCACCACCACCACTGAGCAAAAATGGTGGGAAGATGAACACAGAATGGGATGATGGTATATGGATGAGGCACATGCCCAAACAATGCACAGATATGCATTGTTTGGGCCCCAAGTAAGTGCTTATGCTCCTTTCTTGTATTCTTCATTCAACTAACTTTTATTTTCATTATTTACAGGGTGGAAATGAGGAGCAATGTGGACAGTGAATGGTGAGGGGGAAAATGATGACCACACCACCTGTGATGGATGGGAATGAGCATGAAGGGAAACATGCATGATGTGGAATGAGCACAATAGCAAACAAACATGATGGGCAATGACCACAACAGGTAATGAGTACAACATGGTATGAACCATGAACCAGGACCAGCAATGATGACCCCACCACCTATGATGGATGGGAATGCATGATGAGGAATGGGGAACAAACATGGCAGGGGATGAGCATGGCCAGGAACAAGTATGACAGGGGATTGGGGATGACCAGGTGGGTGCAAAGGCAGTGGGTGTTAAGTTCTGAGCTGGATGAAGGAAGTTGTCAGATTTCTGGTCATACCTGGTCAGTAGAAGTTGAAGGGAGAATAGAAACAAGGAAGGGAACCTGACAGGATTCCAGGGCAGAGTCCACTTGATGTGCCACACCAAGTGAGAGGGGACAGAAAGGACTTGACTTCAACTTATAAGAAGTTGCACCCTTCTCCTCATCAAGTGTCCTAATTTCATGACAAGGGTAAAGAGGATGATCAGAGGCCTGGAGGTTTTCTGGGGAGAACAAGCTAAAGTTCAAGATAGACTTAGGAGAGTATTTGGAGTGTTTGACTGGGTTGGAATTAAGTGGGGTGACTTTGTTGATTTACAAACTGCCTAATACAAGACAAAAGTAGCTAGCTTAAATACTAAGGGTCAGAGGCGATCAGAGTTTCTGAGGCTGTGATAATTTGAAACTGGCCTCCGAGGCAAATACCCTGAAACCATTTCATCAAATTGGAAATGGGAGAATTTCATCTCTAGGCAGTGCTGCTGATGGGAGGTGGGCTGTGGTGCAAGGCAGCCAGGAAAGGTGGCAGAAAATGATTGGAATTCCAGTTGGGAGAATCAGTCTTGACAGTATTACCCCCTTAGTATTGAGCCTATGAGGCATGTGAAGGTTTGAATCCAAATTGGGAATTTTGTTTTTGTTGATTTTGATGGGGTTCCCAGGTCTTCCTACAACCACCACCACCACCACCACCACCACTACTACTACTCCCTTTGACAACATGTCCTCCATCCCCTCACATGCAGAAAAGATAGTGGCCCTCAAGGCCCAACAAGAGAGATTGGTGGAGGAGCTTTGGCTCAAAGAGGAGGTCAGGGAGGCAGAGGAACACCAGGTAGCAGAGGAGGCTGCCAGAGTGGAGGCAGCTAGGGTGGAAGCTGAGAAGAAGGCTGTGGAGGAGGAGCAGAAGAAAATGGCTGCTGCGAAGAGGGCAGAAAAGAAGTGGAAAGCTGGGGAGGTGGAGCCAGACAAGCACCTCCTCCAAAAAGAAGGCAAAAGGCAAGAAGTGGCAGAAAACAAGAGCCTTGTGTGGCTACAGGCCGCCATTTCATGTAAAAGATGAGTTCCCCCTTCTTCTTGTTGCAATTCAATGCTGACTTCTAGTAGATGTTTTAACCAAAAGTTGTTGTGTTTCCAGATGGGATGTTATGATTTCATTATTGTAACTGGCAAGACCAGGTATTTTATTTTTCTCTCCGACTGGACCCAACTTGACTCAGTCTGATCTGATTCCCACCGATTGACATGCTGCACCACAGCACTCCATGACATCAGATGCCTCATGCTAGGCATGAGGGTTACTTTTCTATTGTTCTTTCTATATTTACTTGACAAGCATCAGACCTCCCTCTTGGATTATAGGTAGTCTAGAAACTGTATATAAGCTGTAGTTACACTTGGTGTACTCCTCAGCTTGACCTAATTCAATCAACAGTCTTAAACTCAACCAAAACACTTGACAACTTAGAAAGCCTCTAAGTTGTGATAACTCAAACTCGACAGTTGGAAAGCCTCCAACTGTGATACACGAACAGATGGTCTACTCAGAAAGCCTCTGAGTATGGATAGCCATATCGACTTAGGAAGCACCAAGTCCTAAATAGAACCCGATACAGTAAGAAAGCCTCTTACTGCAATAACCGATACAGTTGGAAAGCCTCCAACTGCGACACATGAAGACTAGGCTGAGTTGAGACCTAAAGTCTTAACAAAAGGTCAAGCTCATCTACGAAGTCCACCTACCTAGGTGCAGACACAACGTCTTTCAGACAAAGCCCAGACAGACCTCCGACAGGAGCATCATCATCAGGAAGAACCCCATGGTATAGATACCAGGGTTGACTAGTATGATACTCAGAACCAGCACAGAAGTGGTTCTCAAAGTGAACAAGAGACAAGGAACCACGTTACCTTGATGAAGAAGATTTTAGATCTTTAGACAAAGAAGAAACCCCAGAACAAGATCCATTTTCCTTATCTGATGATGACATCTACCATGACATGTCTACCAAACCCACTGCACCATCCAAGGAAATCAGAATCTGAACCCCATCTGACTTCACAGGGGATTGAACCAGAACTGCAAAGTTCTTACAAGAAGTGAAGCTCTATTTGAGAGTGAACCATGGAATCTATGACAACAATGAGAAGAAGATCATCTTCGCATTGTCCTTCATGAATGGAGGAACCGCCGTGCCCTGGGCACAAACATGGGCAGAGAAGAAAGACCTAGGAACCTGATCAGCCTTTGAAATGGCGCTCAAGACAGTGTTCACACCGATCGATGAAGCTGGCAGAGCCAGAACAGATATAAAAAGCTTGAAGTAGGGACAGGACCTGGAGGACTACATTGCACAGTTCCAAATCCTGTGAGAGAAGGCAGGAATCAATGATGACACCACCCTCATTGAACTCTTTATGGATGTGCTAAACCCCAAGCTCCTCAAAAGAGTTTTCAACATGGAAACAATCCCTATGGCCTTGGAAGGAATGATCAACGCTGCCTCAAAGTATGATGGACAGTGGAGGAGAGCAAAAGCCATAGCAGGAGAAGCACAGGAAGCTTTGGCGAAAAGGCTGCTGAGCTCTAAAACAAAAGAGAGCCCACTCGAGATCAACTGACTCTCTTATCAGGAGAGGATCAAACATATGAAGAAGGGACTATGCTTTGTGTGCCACCAGCCAGGACACAGAGGAACCAAACACAAGAAAGGGGAAATGAGGACTTAGAACTGGTCTTTCCTGAAGAAGAAAAGTGAGGAAGCCTACTTGAAGATCCAGGCGATCATGAAAGAACTCGATGAAGAAGAAAAGGGGAAAGCTCTCACCATGATAGAGGATGAGGGTTTTTAATGAGGTGGCCTGCCTCAATGCCAGGTACCACTGAACTCTCTGTCTGCTCTGTACTACTAGCCACTTTGAAGAATCAATCTATTCGTTTAGATATCAAAGTGGCAGGGTCAGGCAGAGGGAAAGCCATCGAAACCAAAGCCCTGCTCGACTCAGGAGCAGGGGGAATATTCATGAGCCATGAATTTGCAGAAAGCAGTGGATTCAAGCTATGTCCCCTGGAGAAAGTAATCAAGGTCAAGAATGTGGATGGAACCCTGAGCAAGAGAGGGGAGATCTCCCACTATGCCAGGGGACTCTTGATGATCAATGGAAGGATTTTCCCAATGATGTTCTTCATTGCAGGATTGGGGAAAGAATTGATCATCCTGGGCCTACTGTGGCTCAGAAGAATCAACCCAGTGATCGACTGGAAAATCAGAACCTTCCAGTTCAGAACAAAGGACAAGACTCATCCTGAATTCTCATATGGGAAAGGAAGAACCCTTATCGGGAGGGTGCAAACTGAGAAACCTGATGAAGAGCACCTACCATGGCGCCAAAGGACAGCCAACGAAGGAAAGAAGACCTTTGAACAAGGGCTGTCAGAAGAAGAGTGATTTGCATGGAGCCAAAGAATAGTCGCCAAAGAAAGGGAGAAGATGGTCCTCAAGAAGAAACAGAATGAAGAGCACCTGGCATGGTGCTGAATGATAGCCACCAGAGAGAAGGAGAAACTTGCTCTCAAGAAGAAGAAACTGTATGAAGAGTGACTGGCATGGCACTGAAAGGTAGTCACCAAAACAAAAGAAAATGAAGCCCTGAAGAAAAAGAATCTGATAAATGAAAAGCGGCTAATGCAATGTCAAAGAATTGTCACCAAAGTAAAGCTGATGGGGGGAGCCCTCCACATGAAGCCAAGGAGGAGCAAAATAACCACTGAAATGAGAAGAGCAATGATCAAAGAAGTAGAAGATGAAGAGATCATGATCATGACTCTTCAGAATGCAGAGCCCATTGGGCCACAAGATGAAGAAGTGTTAAGGGCGAAGCCTCAACCACTTGATCTAGTCGATGTTATTCGATGAGTCGTTTGGCACTAGTCTTACTCCAAGCATCCGATGTAAGATAGGTAGTGCACTCTAGCAGGGCTTCTGCGTAGAGTTGTTCAGGTTCATGCACTAAGGGGCTTCCTTAGTGGTTTTGAGTAAGTTCGTGAGTTGCAAGTTAAGGCTGTAGAATGCCTAGATCTAAACTAAGGACATTCCTACTACAAGTCACAGTACTTATACTAGTAGGAAGGTCCTTATCATCCAATCGGAAAGGTAGATGTGTATCAGGTATGAATAGAAACAATAAGCCTCATGCCTAGCATGAGGCATCCGATGTCAATGATCCGATGTCAATCATGAGAGTCCGACATCACGGACCTCATGTCAAGGTGCTGTTGCATCACAGCATGTACGGGTGTGGGTTCAGGTGCATGGAGTCACCATGCGTCAAGGGTGCCTTCCATGGGAAGGGGATTGAATGCATGTTGTCGGCATGCATTGTAGGTGCATCTGGTGTCAAGGGCATGCCTCAGGCATGAGTCAAGGGGTGCCTCCTGTCTGGAGGGGATTATCGGGTGTGTCAGGTTCCATGAGTTACAAGGAAAATTGTAACATTACCCCCTCGCTATGGTCGAAAGTTCCACACTTCAACCTAAATCTTCGTCTCTCCTTTGTGGTCTGATTGGGCGCAGTCTGGTCATGTGGGTAGGTTGGGGTTGAGGGGTACGATGGAGGAATAGTTCATGTCCAAACTTGGACCATGATTGGGTTCTTCTGGTTTGCGCTGCCCTAGATAGCATTGTCAAGGAGTTGGTGGTGTCATTGAAAGGCGGGTTTTCTGCAGGGTTTGTGCGGTATCAAGGGAAATCATCATAGTTTTACATCTTCATGGATGATCGATAGTTTAACGTCTTTTGCAGACGATCAATAGTTTAACGTCTTTTGCGGACGATCAATAGTTTAACGTCTTTTGCAGACGATCAATAGTTTAACGTCTTTTGTGGATGATTGATAGTTTAACGTCTTTTGCGGATGATCAATAGTTTAACGTCTTTGCAGACAATCAGTAGTTTAACGTCTTTGTGGACGATCGGTAGTTTAACGTCTTTGCGGACAATCGGTTTGCACCTAGTTGTGCTCAGTGGTCAGGGGTGTTGATGTGTGGGGGTGTCGGCTGGAATGCAGCAGTGTCCCCAGTTCTCCATGTCGTCCGAATAAGAGCTGCCTTGCCAGCTCAAATCTGCTTTCTTCATCGTAGTGGGTGTTCCACTGAAGGTCATTCCACAGTAGTGGGCCAATTCCCACTAGTGGTCTCCTGCCTGGGGTCAGACCATCCCGGTCGATAATGAATTCTTCAGGGAAATAGTCACCGTCGTCTAATTCTCCCTCGAAGCACCATTCTTCAAATTGTGCTTTTACCCAGGTTAAATCCATATTTGTGCTCCTCCGCATATAGAGGCAGCATCTTGGGCAAGTCGAGGATATTCTTTTTATCCAGTCATCTCTGTTTATCCAGAATGTGATTCTGTGTGGGCATTCCCAAGAGGGTTGCCCCGGCAGTCTGTTCATTCTTGGTGACTGGTCAATGACTCGTCATCCAGTCACCATGTTCTTCTCATATTTGTTCTTTATTGAAAGGGGGGGGGGTGGGGGTGAACATGAAGGGCATCAAAGTTCAGTGGGTCAATCATCATTTGGGGGGTATCAGGGGTGTTGTTTGGCTGGGGTTCGGTTCAGATAGTGGGGGTTTCTTGGGTTCTCATCAGAGGTGATGTCTCTTCTTATATGCCATCAGGATTTCGGGGGCATTCTTCAAGTTTGATTTGGGTTCCCATGTGTTCTCGGATGTTGGGTAGTCGATCCATTTCACGAGGTAACAGTGTGTCTTGCTGTGCTTCTTGTGTGCGATGATCGCTTCCACCTTATATTTGTTCTGGTATTCCATGCAGCACTCCTTTCACCATATAAAGAAACTGAGACACATGGGCCAAACTTCCCAGAACCACTGCCTGATCTGATAGAAGGTGAATCGGAATATGAAGTGGAAGCGATCATCGGACATGAGAAGAAAGGAAGGACCATGCACTTCCTAGTAAAGTGGGTTGGATACCCAACCTCGGAGAATTTGTGGGAGCCTGAGGGAAACCTGAAACATGCCAAGGATATCCTGAGGGCATATAAACAGCGATGATGGCTGTAGGACCCCTCAGACAAAAACTGAAAACCCCCACCAACTGATAGACTGAACAGACATGCCTACTGAGTGAAGATTCACCCATGAATTCCTATAAAACACATTGAACGCTGACACCCTCTGCACTCATCTCGCCAATGACCTACCAAAATACCATCTCGCCCGTATGTGCTTCTACTACTGAAGCACAATTGACTGGATGGAACAAAATCTTGAAGAAGCAATGAGGGATGCAGAGACTCTTGGGATTGAACAAGTGAAGCCTCACACTCTCACAGATCCCCTCCACCAACCACCAACCTCACCCTTGCCATCCAATGAGTGGAAGAACAAAAACAAACTATGAACTACCTCTGGAAGCGCCTCCCACTCTACGAGGAACCAGAGGACCAGAGCATCAGAGGTCATAGACCTCATGACACCCAAATCCAAACTGCAGACAACCAAGCCACCCTGGTCCCCCCCACACATGAGAAATGCCAAGTGGTTCATCTGTCATGCAATTGGGCACTTCGGCCTGATCTGCCAGAAGCACATTTGCAAGCACTGCAACCGATGAGGCCCCAGGCACTATAGTGCTGACTGCCCAGCAAAGCAACAAAGAGAGCTGTAGGAAGCAGAGCAGAGATGATGGGACTTCCTCGAGTCCAGGTATGATGACTTCGATGATGACACGATGGGGAACATGATGGGAGAACCCCATGGGAGGTTCTAGGGGGTAATCTGGAAAAGAAGAAGAAGAAAGATGATGATCGAAGTCAGTGACTTTGAAGATAGAGAGGAGGTGATGTTACAATTTCATTATCATAACCGGCAAGACCGGGTATTTCATTTTTCTCTCCGACTCGACTCAGTCCAATCTGATTCCCACCAATTGATGTGCTGTGCTGCAGCACTCCATGACATTGGACACCTCATGCTAGGCATGAGGGTTACTTTTCTATTGTTCTTTCTATATTTACTTGACAAGCATCAGACCTTCCGATTGGATGATAGGTAGTCTAGAAACTGTATATAAGCTGTAGTTACACTTGGTGTATTCCTCAGCTTGACCTAATTCAATCAACAGTCTTAAACTCAACCAAAACACTTGACAACTTAGAAAGCCTCTAAGTTGTGATAACTCGAACTCAACAGTTGGAAAGCCTCCAACTGTGATACACGAACAGATGGTCTACTCAGAAAGCCTCTGAGTATGGATAGCCATATCGACTTAGGAAGCACCAAGTCCTGAATAGAACCCGATACAGTAAGAAAGCCTCTTACTGCAATAACTGATACAGTTGGAAAGCCTCCAACTGTGACACATTGTAAGAGTGCCTCTTACATCATCACTACATTATCACATGCAACTCTGTTATCACATGTTATTCCATTAGTATATAGGCTATATTCAAATACTTGTGTACTGTATCTTAGTTTTCCCCTCTTGAATATACTAAGTTCCTTATAGTTCTCGTCCTCTTGAGTCTCGGGTGTTGGAAGCTCTGGCTTCCTTCCACTTTTTTTTTATAAGGAACTTACTATCTACACTCTACACTCTCACACACATTCTTTTCCCCAAAACCATGCTGACCCTGAAATTACCACAACAGTCAATTTTTTCACACTGACACTGTCTCTGTACAATGATGCATTGCCGACCACCAACCTACTATCTACCACTCTCTTCCCCTGACTCACCTTGCTCATTCAACTACTGGTCTCTCATTCCAGACCCCTTCTTTTGTCCTGGACATGTTTCAGTATCTTTTGAGGTCGTTAACTCTCATGTCTGCCCCATCTCGACCATGACCCTGCCCCTCTTGCAGTGTCTGCCCTGCCTCATTTTGCACTGTAGGGCAACAGTAACTTGTTGTTTCCACCATGTCTGTCCCATCTCAACTGTGACCATCTCACTTGCCTCATTCGGCGCCATGTGGCATTGTTAACTTGTCATGCCCGCCCTGGGGGCACCTCAATCTGCTCTGGGGAGTTTCATTGACTTCTCCGAGTGTCCACCCCATTGGCCCATCTTGAGGCCATACTGCCTCCCTCAATGCATTTGCCGCTGTATGACATCCTTTGACAGTGTTAGCTTCTCACAC
This sequence comes from Tricholoma matsutake, assembly GCA_026075535.2. NCBI lineage: Eukaryota > Fungi > Basidiomycota > Agaricomycetes > Agaricales > Tricholomataceae > Tricholoma > Tricholoma matsutake. The sequence goes on along the minus strand of AP026543.1, from coordinate 3,364,595 downwards.
CCAACCTGTCCTCCTGTCCCACCCCTCCATCTCATTACACTCTTCCTGCCTCATTTCAACCCTAGTTCTCAAGTTGTAACACCTCCTGTCATCTTGTTTGGTGCCGTACGACATTGTTTTGTGTCATCTACTTATTATTTTCCACCCTGACTGTTCAATCTCAACCAACCCCTCCTGCATCATCAACAACACCTGCCACCACTGCCACATCACCACCAAAGATGCCTGCACACCCCCAATCAATGTCAACAATGTCGTTGACAATGACCATGACAACCTCTCCCCCCTGCTTCAAACCAGCATCCAGCAATGCTCGAACGACAGCACTGGACACCATTCCAGTCCACAGCACCCCAGCCATGCTCTCAGCCCCTCATCTCGCACTCTGAACCTCCCTGTGCCACCTGGGCCTCATTCCCACAGAACCTTCCTATACCGACCCACCCACTGTCCTTGGTTTCTGAATTGCACTAGAAAAATGTACATCAGAGAACAGCGCACTGTCTTTTCTCCCAGGTTTCCCATCTCACCCACCCAATAACAAAATGTTTCATCCATTTACCTATGGGAGGAACCAGATTCGAAGCGCTTGGCAAAATGGAGCCTCAATGGTCGATAACAATAATGAGAAGAATGATGAGTCCATATACGCGGTTTGCATATATGTTCCACATGGTTGAGTCACTGCTATTTGCGGTGTATTGTAAGCCTGCACCCCAGTCTTGTCCCCAGCCCCTTGTTCCACACCGTGTGCCCCACTGTTCCGCCACCACATTGTCATTGACAACAGCAATGACACTGGCTACAGCCACCCCAGAAACGACAGCTTGGGCCCCCTCTGGCACCCAGACCACCTCTAGCACCTCAGAGACAGGTACCCGGAGGACAGCCTGTCTGCAACCCTGCAAATGAAACCACGCAACAATGAGCAGCTGTGCTCATCAAAACGCATCGTGTACTTGACGAAACCACCCAGGCAGCCCCACCAACTACAGCGATGACAGCCCCCACCCAACTCTAGGCACCCCCATTATGCCTCATGTGCCCATTGAACCTGCCATGTCATCCTTAGCAATGGTCACATCAGTCCCATTGACAACGACCACCACAACATCTTCCCCAGCTCCCAAACTTCTGCCAGCACCTCGCAAACGATGGTACTCGCTCCCAACATGTCCCACAGCTCCCCAGCAGACTACCCAGCCTCCCTTTTTGTGCCCTGAGCCTCCCTGTACCACTGACACATCATCGTTGACAACGGCTGTAACTAGACCCCCCCCAGCTTCAAAACAGTGAGCTAAGGCACCAGGATGACAACACTCACTGCCAGGACGACCCATAACACCACCGTTGAGCCCTGGACCCCCATTCTTACACTCTAGCCCCCACTATTCCACTGCCACATCACCATTGTCAATGGTGGCCACTCCTGCTGCAACTACCTCTAAATAAATAAAAAACAATGACTAGGCTCATGTCTCATACTAAAACAGCTACTAGCACACCGGTGAAGGCTACTCAGGCAGTGAAGAGCCCTCAGCAATGGTCTGCAACCCTGCAAACAGAACCATGCAATGACGAGGAGCTGTGCTCATCAAAAACAAGACATTTGCTCGATGGAACAGTCCTGCCAGCCTCACCACCCCCAACGACAACCTGTACCACTGCCTAGACCCCTCTGTTCCCCCCAGCCTGTACCCCTGCTCCCTGTTCCACATCTCGAACAACCCAAAATGACTGCCACATCATTGTCGACGTGCCTGTTGATGATGGCCAAATCCTTCACTCTGCCACACTCTGGAGCACTGGCCCTATCTCTAGAGCGACAAATTATGCAGCTACATGCAGTACATCACATGCAAAATAAGTCCTGGCCACCTTGCTTGCCCCAGAACACCCAGGGACGAGCTGTCTCACCAACACCTGTAACCTACACCCCTGCCATGCCAATGAGGATGCTGTCCACATCCACGGAAGCTCCCCGTTCACCCCCTGTCCCCCTCTCACTGCACATCCACCCCAGCTGTCCCCAGTTCGCCCCTAGGTGAATGATTTCACCATCCCTGCCTAGCCTTGTCCACATCACCAGCCCCATCCACATCCCCTGTCTACATCACCAGCCTCGTCCACATCACAAGCCCCATCCATGTCTCCTGTCCACGTCACCAGCACTGTCTGTGTCCACATTACCAGCACGGTCTGCATCCATGTCACCATCCACATCACCAGCATCCATGTCACCAGCACCATCCTTGTCACCAGCACCGTTCTCATCACCAGCACTGTCCTTGTCACCAGCACTGTCCCTGTCACCAGCACCGTCCCTGTCACCAGCACTGTCCCCATCACCAGCACTGTTCACCAGCCCTGTTCCTGTCACCAGCCCTGTCCATGCCCTTGTCCACACCCATCCTCATCCTTACTGGTCCTCATCAACACCCAGCATTGTCAATGCACTTATGACTCAGTGTTCTTGTGAACACGTAAAGTTATTTTTGGTTAATCTGACCACATTTACCTTGCCACCTGCCCTCCCCCCCCTGTCATTTTTTGGGAGTATGAGAGAGAAAAGTGGAAGGAACCTGGAGCTTCCAACACCCAAGACTCAAGAGGACAAGAACTATAAGGAACTTAGTATATTTGAGAGGGGAAAACTAAGATACAGTACACAAGTATTTGAATATAGCCTATATACTAATGGAATAACATGTGATAACAGAGTTGCATGTGATAATGTAGTGATGATGTAAGAGGCACCCTTACACACATGAAGACTAGGCTGAGTTGAGACCTATAGCCTTAACATGGGAACCTGGGGTCACCCGTGCGAGCCTTGCATGAAGGTGAAGCACAAGTGTGAGGAGGTAGTGTGGGAGGGACAGGAGTTGCCATCAGGATCCAGGTTGGGGAACAGTGAAGGGGTGATGGATTTGCTAAGGGAATTGGGGGGGGTGGTAAAAGGGGTGAAGAAGGAACTATGGGAGCTCTGGGAGCTCTGGGTCATCAGCAAGGGAGTATTGGCACTCCAGGACTCAATGATGGATATCCAGGGGGCCTTGGATCTGGAGTGGAGGCAGGGGTCTGAGGAGGAAGAGGATGATAAAGAAGAGGATGAAGAGGATGAGGTGTTCGAGGTGCAGGGGAAGCTGCCAGGACTGGCAAAGGAAGTGGAGGATGAGGGAGGGGGGGAGGAGTAGGGATCCAGCCAGGGATCTGGATTAACAGTTTTTTTTCTTCTTTTAATTTTAAATGAATGAAGTTCATCTCAGAATGAAAGAACATTAAGTGGGGAGAGGTCCAGGTTTCTCTGGATAGTAAGTGTGAAAATCTGTGATGATCTCCTGTGCATGATCAAGTTCCATAGTGGGAAGCCAGGAGGTTTCTTTGTTGGTTCCTTGGTAACCTTCCCACTGCACAAAATAGAGTAAGATAGAGGAAATCCAAACACATCTAATGTCATGTGATGTGACATATCTGTGACCAGGAGGGTAGCAAACATGCACAAGCTGATCAGCACATACTAGCTATACTAGTGAGGTAGTATATTATTGCATCATCACATTTGTCTACAAATTGAACTATGAACTATGTGCTATAAACTATATACTATTAATAAGGCTACTCAATTTTAAAGATATATGAATAAGAGTTAGCTTAGGTTTGCCTTCATAAGATCATTAGGGCTCCGCACCATCCGTATTACGGCCATGGCCATACAATGTACAGTAGGTTGATGGATACAGGTGACCGTATACCGTCCATATACTGAATAGCCTTGAGCTCTGACAGTATGGTATAGGTAGCAATAAGGCCGTATTATGGTCAACGGAAATGTATTCATGTGCAAAATTCAATATAATGTCAAGATATACTACAGTCAACATCACAGTGCAGCTGTGGCCTGCACACGTGCAAGATGAAGCTTCTTTTTGACAAGCATTAGTACTTTGATGGTTTCAGGCCGAAGACTTGCACGTCGCAATGAGATTGTATCATGACCCCCCGAGAAAACATGCTCAACAGCCACAGCAGATCCTGAGACAACGATGTTAGTTGAAAAACTTTCAATAATAACACAATACGGCACCAGGTATGCAACGAATGTCATGAGCGAGCCAAAACAAGTTGGGGAATTGAGCACGATGGCCCATCCACCAATGGATTGGATTGCAAGTATCAAAATCCTCTTGAGGAAGGTTGAAGAATTCATCAAGTTCGTTGATGGCCGCCTTTGCCTTCCGCTGGAAGCGTGATGTAAAATTCTTTTGAGGTGAGCGAGGAGGGGCTGCAGGATTGACTGATGGACTGGGAACGGGATCCATCATTTGCAACAGCGCAGAGTGCTTTCCAGCATAGTTGGTCTTGTAGTAGTCATACAGATTTTTCTTTGATGATTCAAGATATTCAGCAAGCGACTCATCACCTGCATAATCAAGCTTCATTCCTTCATAAGAGATGCGAGGATCAAGCACTAGAATACTGTCAGTAGAATCACATTGTAGTTAGATAAACAGCGTACATGCTGCCCAAGTATAGAATGGTGATTCATCCTACTTATGATAATAATCACTGAGTTTCATGTGCGCATCAATGAGACCATGCTTGATATGGGGAGAAACCATGGCAGGAAGACTGCATAAGATGCCTTTGATATCCTCCTGGAGTCCCCGAAAGATAGCATGGGTAGTGGATAGCATTGGGACCTTGGTGGCAGACATCTGTGTGGTGGCACTGCAAAAGGACTTGAGCCAAGAGGATACTAGGTCAATTGACGTCCAATCAGCCTTGGATAACTCATATGCATGAAGATCTTTATTCTGAGCTGCAAGCGAATCAACAGCATTGCGATAATTGAGTGCGCGACCTAGCTCATGTCAGGCAGACATTCAGTAATATAAAATAATAACATGCATGGAGCATTTGGTGCATCGATGACCACCACGTTCTCACATCCAGGATGAGCATGAGAGCTGCACTCTCAGTGTCATCCCCTGCAATCCCTTGATTCATTGTTACATAAATTTCTTTGTACCAATTTTGGCGGCGTTGTGGGCTGGAGCGTACACTCCGTATGATTTTTCGTAACTGGAAAAATTCCAGGGCTTCAATGGAAGAAAAAGAAGACATTACTTTAACTACAGCAGATAGAATCCCATCTGGTCTCATTGCACAGCTCTCATTCTCATCCTCGTCCTCATCCTCAGCCTCATCTTCTTGTTGTACAGCCTCATTGTCAAACTTGTGTTCCACTGGTGCTACAGCACTGTCTTAATAATTGCCGCTATGAGATTTTGCCTTCTTGCTGGTGGCCTTCAAGAGAGCACCAATACCTTCAAGAAGCTGTCATACAAACATTCATTAGGGCGCATGTGCAGCAAAAGTATACATGTACCTTGATGGCTGCAAGATGAACTGTATGCGGCATGCAGTACATGCGAGAGTCCATAGCAGAGAAGTAATATCCTGCCTCCTTGGAGCATCGCTCTATTCCTAGAGCAAGTGTGTTGTTGTTTGTTGCATTATCCATGACCAGAGCAATGATCTTCGCAATGGAAAATTTCAATAATGTAATGATAGCGGATGTAAATTGAGTGAACTTACTCATCCAATAAGGTCATACTGCTTGAGTGTCTCCCACACAGCCTCTGCCATATTCTCCCCAGAATGTTCCCCCGTAAGTTCTCGAAAATCAATAAGAAGTTCTTCTGCAACGTTGGACAAACAATTATTACCAGGTAACAGAGCCCTTGGATAGTCAACATACCGAGTTGCCCTTCATTAGTCGCATAGTGTGCTACTATTGCCAAGAATGCGTACTGGTTGCTAGAAGTCCACGCATCGAGAGATAGAGCAATTTTCCCTTCGAGATTCTATGCAATGGTGAGCACGGAGGACATTATACCACTGGATCTCACCCACTGCAAACATTTCACAGATACCATCAACAGTTTCTTCGCCCATCTTCATCACCTGACAACGAATCCCTTCATGACCAGGAAGTTTCATGGAGGGGGCAGGGTGGCGTGCATAGGTCATGAGCTTGACAAACTCCTCCTCTTCAACCTCATCAAAAGGTTGGTCACAGGCCACAATCCATTCCATGAGCAGGCATTCAAATTTTGCTTGATCCCACGGACCCTGATTCCCAAAATTTGTTAGCATTTGAAGAAAAAAAGAGAGCAGTTAAACATACCGCAGCATTTGCTTCTTGCATAGCAAAGGCCTTCTGAATGTTCTCCGTGGCAGCCTCAAGTTTTTTGAGATATTCGGCGTCGCTTTTCAGGTCTAGTACTGTTTTTCCAGATGCAAATCCAATTTCTTCGGCCATTGGGGGCTCAGCCCGGTCCTTGAGTACACAATAGAGCCGATACATCATTGGGAAGTGCTTCAGATGGCCAATGAGCCCTAACGAACATTGGTAAATAGTGGCATCTTGTTGAAGCAAAAATAGTACACAAACTGTTCAGATTACTTTTCATGAGCTTGGTCACTGTTAGAATCTTGTGATTGCCATGGCAGCAGCAATAGTGCTTGTTGCCAGGATCACCTATCTGACCACTACCATTCTGGGGAACTAATTCATAGAATAGGTATATCAGATTGCTATGTTTCACTCCTCCCATCTTCTGGGATATGCACATTGTAAGCAGAGCAGGTGAAGCCATCAGAACACTTACCTTTTTTTGCTGCTCTGTGTTGCTTGTCATAGTTTCAGTGGCAGCCAGGGGATCTGGAGATGCAGCACAATTTCATGCTGACACATTCCGGGGGCTATCAGCATCTTCAATGTCTTCAACAGTCACCTTGCATGCCTTCTTCGAGCATGTTGTTGTTTTGGTTCATGCAGTGATGGGTGCCGTCTTCGAAGGGAGCATGTCAGCTATCTGTAAAAAGCAATGTTAGGAATAGGTTGCAGCATGGGTAGTGAGAAACTTACTTCGTCATTTGGAATCACACCATCAGCTCGATCTGAGCCGGATTCGGCAGTTGATTCTTCACCAGAGCTCGAGGTCAAGAAGTTGCTGTCTTCATCACTGTCGTCAGTCATTTGCATAGTCTTCTTGGCTTGCTTCCACTTGCGCTTGCGCGGACAACGTGGATTTGACTGCTTCTTCGGTTGGCCATCTATATCCAGCACTTCCTCTTCAATCAATGCAGCCATGTTTTTGCCCCAGTTGGCATGCTTGGGCTCTATGTAGTGACATTAGAACTGACAGTAAGCTTCGTAGGGAAGATGGCAGCTCACCTAGTGTTTGAGTAGAGGGAGACAACATCAGGGAAAGTTGGGGTGCAGAGATTCTTGATAGTACTTTATATCCATGCCTTGATTTGAAGTGCGAGTGCGAGTGCATTCCTGAATCTGAGAGCTTAGTGGTCATCCCAGGCAGGTGCCAGGAGTAATAAAAAAAATGGAGTAAATTTTCGCAACATTTGAAATGGAACTCGACAACGTGCATCTGTATTCTTCACTTGTTACAGATGGCTGACAACCAATATATTACTACACTATGCATCAGCCAATAGAATGGTCAGGAAGTAGATATCAGTAAAAACTGTGATGCATACCAAATTAACAATAGCTAAAACTGGGGGTCCCATGACTCTCAGCGGCCTGTAATACTGTAAGTAACTCGCGAGAGGCATGAGAGTTTGAGGTCTGTGACCACGTTGGTGCCAGGTGGTAAAATGTACAAGCAAGAATAGGCAGGGAGCTCATCGCTGTAATATCCATGATGATCGTCGATATCAATGATCAACAAAAAGATCAACATTGATAAGCATGACTCAAATACAACCATACATGCCATGTACGGCTGTACAAGTACGGTATCATATGGCATCAGACCATACCGCCTACCATACCATCAGCTGATAACACAGATCCCTGATGGTATGGGTGCCGGGGCCGTCATACGGCACCATACAACCGTTGATGTACGGCACGGTGCGCAGCCCTAAAGATCATCCATGAGAGATTCTGGTACTACTTGATGTCCTCTATATTTTTGTGCAGCCCAAGCAGCTTGTTTTCCATTTAGTCCATGGTAATATGCATCCATGAACCAATGAGCTCATGTTGCAAGTCTATTTTAGATAAAGTTGATCACAACTCAGCATCAGATAACTTGAAGGTGAGAGATCTTACAACCACATCATTTCCATCGAGACAGAATCCAGTGCAGACAATAGGTTGGCTTCCAAATCTGCTTCCTTTGATGATGGAGGATACTGATGATAAATCCTTTTTGCATGTCCCCAGCATTGCTCAATGAAATTTAGCTCACAATAGAATTTTGGCAGAAATAGCACCTCAAACCCTCTCACTCTGGATCTGAGTTCTAGCACTGACTCCTGATCAGTGAAAACCAGGTGATTATATAGAATGAGTTGCTGGCAGCATTGTGTTTCCCCTTCCTTACATTTGAAATTCTTGCATTCAGTGCAAAGTTTGGATTCTTGATGCATTCTGCATTCTTGCAAAATCCATGTTGTGCCCTTAAAAACCCCATTCCCATCATAAAATGGCTGTGCACTGCCATCAGGAAGCTGCCCTGGGCCCATTTGGATGGTCTTCTTTTCAGGCTTCCCATCTGCAGTGTATCTGATCTTGCCAGCTTCATCAACAACCATCACCTCGACCCCAAAAGTGTTCAGTGGCCCCTTGATCCTTATCAGGATAGTGCTTTGCAATGATATCCATGGCGGCATCTGCTTGCTATACAATATCCTCATTGGTAAGTAGCTGTCTCAATTTTTTCCTGCTTTGAAAAGTACCCTCGCAGATTCTTTTCCATTGGGTGAGACATAACCAGCCATAGTCTGCAGAATAAAAGTCAGCAACCATCAAAGATACACCTTCACCCATTGCTCGGGGAACCACTTTCTCTGAATTATGGACCCAATGTTTTTTCTGTCTGTCATGGGCATAAAATGTGGACTCATCATGGAACCACACAACAACTCTTCAGTTGCATGGTTGTGGAACTCCATCTGGCTCCTCTTTTCCATCTTGTGTCCATGTGTGCATACAGTGCTTGAGATCTTTCCATTTTGGAAGGAATGTGTTTTGATAGTAATCAGTCACATCTTTCCATTTGTGCCCATCCACATACTGGCCATATGGCTCAAGCTTCCATTGATAACCCATTTTCTTAAGCCAGTTGTGTGCTGTTCTCTCTGTGATGGTTTTTTGAGGTGCTTTAACTTCAGGCTAATCAAGGTAGTGTACAATATCCATTGCAGATATGTATTTTCCAATTGATTGAAAATGTTAATGAAAGCGCTTGACCACTCTCATAGCTGGCAGGCAAACCACAGACCCTTCTCAGATGCTCTCACTGTGTCAGTTGATGCAGCAATCCATTTCCCATAAAATCTTGATGTAGTGTTGGTGTAATTCCATAAGAATCATTTTATTGCTTTGAGGCATGATCATAATAGGAGATCGAGGTCCAGATCTTTGTGGCCCTTTCCATTCTTCCTTCATGGATTGATAATCTTGTCCATCTGTGGATGGGCAGCAGGGGCTGCCTCTGTACTCAGTGATATCCATATTTTCTGCTTTTCATCATCCTGTGCATCTCTGACACCTTCAGAATCACTTTTATCTTCATCCCCAGCATTGGATTCATCATCACTTTCCTCCATGGGTGGGCCTGCATGTGAGCAGGAGTCCAATCTGTCTGGTTGTATGCTCTCTGCCATTGGGGTTTCTGCATCAGGTCTGGCCTCAGGCCCATCTATAGTGGGCATGTCCTCCACTGTACCATCATTAATATTGGTACTGGCTGCTTCAACAGCAGGTACAAAGACAGCTGGAAGCAGAAGTGGAGCCACAGACCCCATGCTACCATCATCTTGAGCCTGATGTTTGTGTATTGCATTGTCCTCAGCCCTTCCAAACACAGATTCAGTAATGCTACTGATTATAGAGACAGCTCTTTCTATCAACACCTGCCATTTGGAATTGGGATTGACCTGCCATGACAGCAGTCAATAATTAGTGTGATGAAGTTGTGTGTGTGTCAAGCATGCACATTTTCCTTGTCTGGACCATCTTTTGTTGATAGCTTTATCTTCTTACCCCATGGCCCAGCTTCCTAGATTAAGAATGTATGCAAGCTTGAGCTTTTTCTGGCCAGCCATAAAATTATATTTGATGCAACACGATTTGCTGTCTCATATGTAAATCACATGTTTGTAATAAATTAATACATAAAAATGAACATATTGCAAGATGCCAATTCAATGGAACACTTTAGTCAATCTGTCACTGCCAAAATTCCCAAATTTATAAAATGAAGGACTTGGTGGTGACCAATCTATTTTATGAGGTTCTGAATCTTTAGCATCTTTTATTCTTTGGTTTTGTAATGCTTTTGTCACCAAAAAGTATGTGACATTAGATGTGTTTGGAGTTCCTCTATCTCAACTTGCATTGGAGAGGGTTGTCGATTTTTGAGTTAAGGATTTCCACAATCTTGTACTCCAGTTCATGGTCTATAATGACCAGAGGAGGTGGAGGTTGGATATGATTAGGAATTGTGTTGGGAGTGTCTTCTTCCAGTTGGGAGAGGTGGAACACAGGGTGGACAGCCTGGAGCAGTGTTGCCATGGCTTGGCTAGCACAGCCACCTATTGAGCTGCAAGTTGGCTCAGACATTGCCAACTCAGCCAAAACCCAGCTAAGTACAGCCACTCAGCTGGCTCCTTCTGTAAGGGGACTAGGGGGGTGCCCTGTGTGTTTCTCCTATTTTTTACGTTCATTCTATATTTTTCCTCACTCCATTTCCTTCTATTCTTTATTTTCTATGATTTTTCTGGATTTTATTACTAATTTTCCCTTTCTATCATGTTTGTGCATGTTGACAGTTTTATATTTAGAGGCAGAGCACCCCTTCCGACATCTACCCCTTGGTATGATGTCATTCGGCGGCCTTGATCTGCCTATCTCCGCCTTTTCTATTTTTAGGTTATTATTTGATTTTCGTCATCTTCACATATACTGGGCATCAGCAAAGGGATCCTTAGAGTTTTCTCTTTGGATTTCCCTTTGCTAGGTGTGTCCCCAATCCCTGTACTATGTAGTATAATTTTAACTTCAGATTTCCCTTTGCTAGAGGCTGAGGTTGCCCTTATACCTTCCATTTCTGGCTTGAGTCAGTTTTGAGCCAGTTTTGAGCCACCTCACTATAAAGGAATTACTATCAAAGGCTTGAAGCCACCAAGAAAATGTATACAACCAATGCAAGATACAACAACAGGTTAATAGATAAAGGTAGTTTGGATATATTGAGGTAAAAAAGTACAACACCAAGTGACACGTCGACATCCTGAATGAAACTAACATGTATGGAGACTTAGGATTTAAAGGCTGCAAGTTACTGATAGACACACTATTCATCTAGACCCCTGCCCTACTAGTCTCAGACTCTGAACTAAGAATCATGCCAGTGACACCAGCGACACCCGGCAGCTGAACCCCTGCAGCTTCCCAGTCAAAAATGTCATCATCATAATATCCACTTGCATCGAAAAGGTCTTGAAAGAGGGATCATAAATATTTGTAGTCGGGTTCAGCATCAAATGAAAGATGGCATGTGTAATTGAGGAAGATGCGGAACTTGTTGGGAAGGCCAGTGCATAGCTCAGCCATGGTTGTGTTCTGCTTTCTCTGCATTATCCATTGGAACCTCTGCTTTCTTGATGAGCCTTCCAGGCATTGCCATGGAAGTGATCCACGGAGGAAGTAGATGAGAATATGTGCTAGTGACTCCAGATCATCATGTTGATAGGTCCACTGTGCGCTCTAAGCTCTGGGAACGTCTCCAGAGGCATCGACACATCAAAACGCACGCTCCCAACCCCTACGAACCCCGTGACACCGCTCCGAAACTACTTCGACCGACTTCGAACGATCTTGAACCACTTTGAACCACTTTGAACAATATCGCAGCACTTTGAATGCCTTTGGCTGCCATACACCTATTGCACCACCCTTCAGATACACGCAGCACACCTTGTAAGAGTTAGTGCATCGCATATCGAGCACCACTGGACATGAGGAGATACAACGATGGGATTTTAGGACACAATTGTGGTGCTTTGACACCTTGATGATATATTGGATCAATGGGGACAGGTACCAGTAATAAATCATGCCTCTAGACATTTCCCTTCTTATCTTCTTTCATTTATTCTATGATTTGCAAAGATTCTCTATTGTTTTATATCTTGCCTCATGTATTCCTCATGTTTTATTTCCTTTTTAGTATCACTTCTCCCAAACATATATAGCCTTGTACTAGCTACTTAGAAGAACAGAATAGATCGTCCTCTCACACCAATTGTCTGATTTAAGAGCTATTCTCTTGAGTCCAAGCATCTCGACTTAGTCTCGAAATTCAGTGTTTTATGCCGAATTTCCTCAAACTCCTCGTACTAGCTTCTTGAAACTATCACATATTGTCTATCCTCTCTAGACACCTTTCTACATCCTCATAGTCTATCCTCAGCCACCGTCAAAGGCGTCTTCGTCTTTTATAAAAGCCTTCAAACTTCTTCAAACTTCATTGCACCTCTTCGCATACTCTTCGAACTTCATTAAATTTTCCTCAAACATTATCGCAGCACTTTGTACGCCCTCGATTGTTATTGAACTTCTCTCAAACCTCATGGCAATGCTTTGAATACTTTTGAACCTCATCGAACCTCATCGCACACCCTTTAGAGTCATTTTCATACCCCTGGTTTACAGCGGTGATATTTAGTACCACCTTGTAACCTTCCTCTAACTAGTGTTATACCATTCGAGCCCTTATTGTGGGTTTTGTTTGGGTTTCCTAGTCGAGTATCATCAACATTGTGAAGGCTCAATGCCCAAGTGGCCATTGATAGACATGTAGCGAGCTGTTCCAGTAAGATGTTTGTGTACTTGATAAGGAATGTGAGTAAGTGTGAATTCATCATGATACTGATTTGCGAGACCAAAATCAATGATGTAAACCTTGTGTGAATCTTGACAGATCCCTACAAGAAAATTGTTGGGCTTGATGTCACAATGGACAAAGTGGTGGAGGTGGATGTGCTCAATATGTGAAATCTATGAGTAGAAGATGACTGTGTTACAAAAGACAGACACAACAATCCAGTACCAAGCAGTATGCCAGTTTAAGGACAGTCTTGAGGGTGAAGGTGCGATTGCAAGCAGTGAAGAGGTCTTTGAGTGATGGCCCAAGAAGACTCATAACCATAGCCTTGTACCCCCATTCAGTTCCAAACCAGAACACATGAGGGATACCAGGTGAAGAAGTGAGAGACTTGTAAACCTTCCATTCCTGGGGAAGTTTCGGATGATCTGAGTCCAGAGGTTCCATCTTCACTGCCACACACTCTCTATTAATGACATTGCATGCAAGATATATGTCTTCTGTATTACAGAATATTCATTAAGATGAATACTGCAAAAGAAATGACTTGAAATGCACCAAAAGATCCTTAACCAATCTTTTTATGAAGCCTATACTTTCCACACACTCTGAATACACCAGGAGGTAGATCTCCCATCCCTCTGCGTAGCAAGCAATAAGTGCTGAGAGGAATTAGCAAGGAGACAATAGAGCAATAGTTTAACGACCCACATGTGGATAATGCAGATGTTTGAAGTTTGAACATGCTTACATAAGCCACTTTTCTTGGCGATCTGTGTTAAATGGTATACACCAGTTCAATTTTGTAGTACAACATAGGAAAGTGCTACACAAGCATGGTACAAGTACAACTTTACTACACAAACAAGCACAATACAAGTACACAAAAGATATGCATAGCAATTCAAAGGAAACATCTGTGAGCAGCCAGCAAGTCATTGAAATTGAATACCAAAGGAATGTCTGTAGTAGAAAACCATCAAGCATGCAAATTTGGGCATGGGATGATGACTCTGATCCCCAGTCAGTCAGCTTCTTCAGTTGCAATGAATCTGTCAATAACATCTTCTTGTTGAGTATCAGTGTGTTCATGATGAACCAATTTGGCCAAGATGTCAGTGTTGTCATTGAACTTGATGGCTAGATTATTCTCATCAGTAAGAATTCCTTTGGTGAAGTTGAAAGGTTCTTTGGAGAACCCAAATTTCAACATCTGCAGCACCTCCATGAGGACAGGGCTAAGCTTGTTACGATGAACAGTGTCTGTTTTGCCACTAGATGAAAATGCACATTCACAAGGCACAGATGATGCTTGGATAGTGAGATAATCCATCGCAATAGCAAAGACCATCAGGAAATCCTTGCGATGCATCTATGCAGGTGTGTTTAGCTGTTGAAGATGCTTGGATCATGTACTTCCCAAAATTTCAGAATATCAGTGTCAAGCTTAGCCAGAGTGCCAAAAGCATATGCAGAATACTCTTGATCAACACTGAGTGTCAAGGCTGTTGTCAGCCCAATTCAGTTCATTGTCATTATCAAGAGTTAAGCACAATGGAAGGCCGAGATTGACATATCCGAGCAAGGTTTTTGTGCGAGAAGTGATGGCTGGTGCTGGCATGGCACTTTGCTCATTCAACTTCCTGCAGTACTTTTCCATCTATTGCATGAGGATTAGTGTGTGTTCTAGTGCTGTAAAGCTGTAAAGCAACCTACCAGTTTCTTGATTGTATTCTCTGCCATCTTGGCATATCTGTTATCCCAATGTTCCACAATCCATGACATATGCATCCCAGGATGAATAACTGAAATGGTTTAGACCATGTGAAGCACTTGAAAGTCATACTCACACATGGCTACAACATATGCATCAGTATCATCCATCCACTTGTAATACTTCATTGTGAAATCGAGACCGATTTTGATTGCAGGAGCAAGATGTGCATTTTTCTCGGCAAGTTGTTCCCAGCAGGACATGAATTGTTCGAATGATGGAATGGCGCCAGCTAGAACGGGTGTTTGGTCTTTTGACATGACTTGCTGCACCTCATGCAGGAACTGTAGTATTGTTATGAGTCTGGATCAGCAATGTTTCAGTAAAGACAACATACCTGAAGAACACCAATGATGTCCATAATCCATTCCCATTCCTCGTTGGACATTCGGACCTTCTGAAGCTCCCTTCTATCTGGAGATTCCATGTTGATGTAGTGTTTGAGGGGCTAGTTTCAACAGGTCACTGATAAGCTGCCAGAGGTGAAAGCAAACTTACTTGACAAAATTCCTAAAGATGAGCCAGCATTTGATAAGTGCTGTCCCACCACATCTTAATGTCTCAAAGCAGTTGCTTGGGCTCAATGGAGATAGCAGATCCTTGTGCATCTTTCCACCAGCCATACTGGTTCCCACCTTTGATAATATTGGTAAAAGGTTCAAATCGTTGTCCAGAAGATTATATTTTTCTGATAAGCCCCTGTGCTTTGTTGAGCAGATCACCATGAGATCGATCCTCAAGGGAAGTGTCAATGTTGGTGCCACCATCACCACCTTTGTCTTCATCGCTGCCCTCATCTGAGTCACCCTTGCCATCCTGCTCATCCACTTGAGTATCAGCATCAACACCATTGTTCAAGGCTTTGATAGTGTGTTTCACACAGGTGTTGATAACATGGGGAAAGCATTGAATACAACAGTCTTTGAAATGGAAGGAAACCATGAGGTTGGGAGGAAGTTGCTTGGAGATGTCACTGAGTGAGCGCAGGAAAGCATCATTGTTCAGTGCCATCTCCAACATCCAGCAGGAAGCCTGAAATCATCATATTTATATTAGAGAAGCTACAACATGACATGTTGAAAATTGATACTCACATCGCTCCCATTGACACCAGCATGATCAAGCAACTGATATACAGCTTGAGCAATCCTGGGACTGGTGTGCTGTACAGGCAGAGCATGAAATGCTAACAATGTCGATTTGAAGACAAGTCCTGCTCATTCTGCTGGGCGCTCATATGCAATCCAGTGAATGGTGATGCAGATATATGATTGATGGCACCTATCAGACCACATGTCAGCAGTGAAGTGGAGTGCACCAACTGCATTCTGAAGTGCTAAGCTTAGTGCTGTACAAAAGATCCAGTCGGTAATCATACTTACCATCAACTCTCATTTCAATTGTCCAAACCATGCTCTCCACATATCAAGAATGGCTACACAAATTTTAGACCGGTGAGGCATGTCTTCATCTGTGTAGTCATAATGGAAAAGAGTCAGCAAATTATGAAACTCCACATTTTCAACAACATTCAGCGACTGGTAGCATTATGAGAAATGGTTAAATGGACATAGCTTAAACCTATCTGGTCATTTGCAGCGATGAAGCATACCAATTTTTGAAGAGCTTGCTCAGGAGAAAAGGTGATCCTGGGCTTGACAGGAGTGATGGATACCTGTGGCTTGATGGAGGGCAATGTTGTAGTCCAGCCTTTCTCCTAGGCAAGCTTCAAGTACTCATCTTTGTGATAACGGTCAAGATGCTTTTGAAGGACTGTGTTAGAGGTCAAAGTAACATATGTGAATCCATGTGAAGATGGCCATTTGATAGGAGCTTTCAAAGCTTTGAAGGCTTGTCTAAAATAAAGGTTTATGATGAAAAGGAAGGTTCATAAGAAAAAGGACACTTGCAGCTCTTGCAGAACCTTGAGCCCTCTCCCCTCTTTGGAGTGAGGAAGTATGTGATATCAAGCACTTTTGTCGATTGGCTATCAGTTGAATTGACAGAGCAAAGCGATCTTGCAGGATGGACTTGTGGCTGTGCAGCTACAATTGCAAAATGTAAGTAACACCAAGACAATTAAGAAAATGGTATCACCCTGAGCATGCTTGGGAACTTCAATGTCGGGTTCAGAACCTGAGATGTTGATGTCAATGGTCTCATGTTTATCAGTGGTGGAGGTAGCGAGTGTAGATGACTTAGATTTGTCAGTGCATTTCCTGGGAGGCATGGTAAGGAAGATGCAACTGAGGTTAGAGACCTGGATCATAGTTTATATGTCTTTTGGTTGCTGGATTCCCTTACTTAGATAGTGGGGCACAGGGGACCTGCCGAACAACAGCCATTTGGGGGGAAAAAAGTCTATGGGTCACAAGGGTAAGAACTAAGCATCTTTTTATAGAACATCTACCCTGAGTGATGTCCAAGTGGCTCCAAAGGTCAGAAGATATATTGATTGTGTACATGGCGAGAAAGGAGGTCTGCTGAAATCAGCAATACATGTGGGAACACACCAGACAGCTGCAATGACATCTGACTCAAGGAAATGAGTGTCAGAAGCCAGAATATACTCTTGCATGAGAAACTCACCATGGTTGGTAAAACTGTGGGGCATGTGGAGATTAAGTGTAGTTGCCTAAGATAAGTGATCACAATGGCACGGAAAGCAAGAGATGAACATTGGGAAGCAATCACAAGTGGTGTGGAACTGATTCTCCACATGAGCACACCAGAAACTTCTGACAGAGGATTTAGCACTAAGATATTACTTGCATCATTGTGACTACAAGCAAAATATAAGGGAATGTTGACACATGTACCATAAAAAGTGCCCATATCCCAACTAAATTTATTACTGTTTGCATACAAGCTGTGAAATTTATGAGTCTAGAATGAGAGGACTTGTCCATGTTCAGTTCCAACGATCTGAGATCTTTGATTCATGAGAAATTCCAGGACATCTGACCAGAATGGCTATATAATTAGAGGTTCCACAAAGATCCACATGGAGAAATATGTACCTTTGGTTTGTCTTTGCTCCACCACCTCGATGTAGAACTTCTAGAATACATCACTCATAGATTTGACCATAATATGGGTACCAGACCGGCAAAGATCTCCTGAGAATGCAATAGAATCAGAAAAGATCTGCAAAAAAAAAAAGGATAAGGCTATACCTGCATGGATTAAACAAGCTATGGAAGGTGTGCAGGGATAATCACAGCATGACCAAAGAAATGGAAAAATGTTTGCATGTAAAAATGTGTAACTGCATCTTCTATCAGCTGAACATCCTGTTCAGAATAGTGTTCAACTGAAGGGAGGTCTGGAAGTATTAATGGTGTCAGCTTAGGTCCAATGTTTTCCTTCCAGTCTTGCATCAAGGTCTGCAATGACAGCAGGCATGGCAACCTCTTTCGCCACTCAATAGATGCTAGCCCTACATTCCTGTGCTGGGTATCGATAACAAGGAGACTATGCATTGAAAGGCATTGCAATATTAGACCTTGCTGAGTGTTTTTGTCATGAGAATGAGAGGATGCACGTTTGTCTAGGGCAAAAAGTTTGAAGCAAAAGTTGAGCTCTGCTAGCTCCCAAATTATTTTTTGTGTTTCCAGTATAGAGACAGTTGGGGAGAAATCAGTAGTGTTTGTGGAAAAGGAGGAAAGATCAATTGAAAGGTTCTCAAGTGTATTGGCAAAGATACTTGTCACTTGTTCCAGGGTACATGATAATGCAGTGCTGTCACCAAGAGATAGTGCACCCAGAAGAAGATCATGCCATTGCTGATTAGAAAGAGGAGTGGCAGTACTGCAGGAAGAATTCACCCGATAAATGCATGCATCATGCAGTATTTCCCATGTAGCAAAATATTTCACCTGGCAACCTTCATTCATCGATGCAAAATGGGCAGGGTCAGGGAAGAGGTAATAGTGATCATATTTATGCAAGCGGGTTATTGACTCTTGACGTGAGTCACTTCTATCCACATTTGCAAGTGCGGTTATCAAGAAGAGATCCCTGGCAGCATGAGTGGACTGTCCAGCATTTCAAACTTATCACAATTTAGATTGGCAGGTGCATCACCATGACCTCTCATGGCAGTTCCCCATGAACATTGACCTGGAAGTAATTAGATCTATAATATGTAAGGGATCAATGAAATGGCAGCTTACGAGCACTCATTTCATGTCCTCTGACTCCTTGCCCTCCATGCTGCTGTGCCCCTCCTTACATCATGTTGACAACTGGATCCAGCACCAGGATTTGCACTCCTGGTGTTGGCAATGGAACTTGTTGATTGTATGGTGGGATGGGAAGAAGTCAATGGACCCACCACATCCAGATTGAATGGATTGGGAGAGCAAAAGGAAAGGTGAGCAACTCGCAGAATAGCATCAAACTTTTCATGGGAATTAGATGATCCTTCATAGATGTACGAATTGCTATTGGATAAAGGCTTGACAATGAGTAACTCATTGGGGAGCACAAGCAGAACTATCTGTTGGATACTGACATCTACAAACTCAGTCACAGGCCAGATCAACCAAACAGGAAGCCCAGCTATGAAGCAATCCTGGGCAACCTGAATTTTATTAGTGAATACTCCAATTGTGTTTGCTGGCTGAGCAGGCGGTATCACATATTCAGGAGAATCCATGTGGGGTTTGTAGATCTGCATGTAATCCAACATTGCAACAACTTCTAGCCAACTCCTTTGGACATCTTGCACACCAGCAGCCATTTGATGATAGACAGTAACAACAGACTCTAAATGTGAGAGCCCATGCTCCATCATCTTCACCATTGGTCCTAAGATGGGTGGAACAGCAGCCGATGGCATCGACGAGAGATAGGAGTCTACATGTTGCAATAGTGTGGAAACCAAAGTCTGTAATTCCACCAGCTTTTGTGGCGCCAATTTCCCAAGACCACGAATTGGGGATGTAGAAGATGTGAAATGCAAGGGTGATGGTTTCCACCACATGATGGAATGCTCGGGAAGGGAGTCTGGACTAGGAATGGCAGCGTAATGCAAATAGAACCTGTTGAATGGCTGTGGCCATTGGATGGGGTAATCTTCAGCATATAGTCCATCACTCCACAAAAAAGCCTTGCATGTGCCACCAAAAGGAGGAAGGAAGATCCACAAACAATTAGGAGATGTAATGAAGAAGCTTCTGCTGTAGATGATAGCACCAACCAGTCCATTGGTAGCATGGATTTTAGCTGCCAGAGGATTCAACCTGAAACAATGCAAGTAGATCATCGCCACTCACTATCGTCCTGTTTATATCTCAACAGATCACTAGTCTCCAAAATGGCTGACATGAAGTATTATCTTCCGAATTGAATTGACTTGGATTATATAGGAAAGTTTTTCAACTTGAAGTCCAGGGGAACCACATGACACCACAAGAGACAATGGCAAGCTTGGTTGGATGAAGATATCTAGCAAGATATTGCTGGTTGCAGATTAAGCCTGGCCATAATCGTAATGACCTAACTTATAGTCTGCTCAGTAGGGCAACATAAAGTTTGTCCTTGGAAATGTCCAGGGGGAAGCATGACCCAAGAGATATGAGAAGGAGAGGCTGAGAGCTGAATGTTGAATCTGTGTTGAATGATGTTGAATCTGTGTTGAATGCTGTTGAATGTTGAATGGAGGAGAATGAAAATATTCTCATGCTCAGGCCATGTATGTTATTTCCAACTTCAGTTATGAAAAGTTTGCAAGTAGTGTATTACACAAGAGGCAGAGCAATATATTACCCTGGAGAAAATGTTGGGAATAATAGGAGAAAAAGACACTTTTTCACTGGGGAAAAATAAAAGGAACCATCAGTAAAAATATGTTATTTTCCCACACTTTATCCTTTTGGTTGCTGCAGGAAAACAACTAATCTGTTTCCAGGAGAAAAACTTGTGAACATTAGGGGGGAAAAGGTCATTTTCCCAGTTTTTTCTCTGTGGAAAGATAACTAATCTTTTTCTCAGTGAAAAAATTGTGGAAGTCAGGAGAAAAAATGTTATTTTCACCAGATATAGAGAAAATGTGGAATAAAAGATATATTTCCCCTCCATTTTCACCTGATTTTCTCCTGGGAATGGATGAGTTATTTGTGCTGAGCAAGAGCAAAGAGAAAGGTGTGGGAAAAACAATATTTTTCTACTGATGGTTCCTTTTATTTTTACACAGGGAAAAAGCATCTTTTTTCCCTATTATTCCCAACATATTCTCCAGGGTAATATATTGCTCTGCCTCTTGTGTTAAACTACATCCATCCCTCCTACATATGTGCAAGAAAGCTAAGTAGGGAAAGATGGATGAAATACCATAAACACCCAAATGGGCTTTGAATGTAGAGATACTCTAGTCAAAGATGCCAAAGACTCTGAGATGGGCTAGGAATGGGTGAGATAAGTAAAAAGTCAAATAGGAAAGGATACACAAGAGTGCACTGTATCAGCCCCCAACCAGCTCCTTCCCTACTGATGCTGTTGGTCCAAGTGTGCTGGGGCAAGGCTTTGTGTTATGCATTGTGGATGCTGGGGGTCATAATTCTTCAAACCAATCTGTTCCATTGTTCCCACATTGGCATCAGCAAGAAGTTCTTTGGTAATCAGCAGAAGGAGGCCATTTGCACAGTACTGCACCTGCACCTGCACAAATCGAAGAAGTGCTGGCTGAGATGAGGGATTGTTGTGTTTCAGTGCATCTGAGGCCATGTCTATGGGATGCTGGAGCACAGCAGAATATGGTGAAACCAAGGGCTCATGAGGCAGTGGCATCTATGCCCAAGTAGTGTCATTGGGAGAAACCCTTGATGGGAAGATCTGTTGGAAGGAGACAGGTTGGGTTAGTGTTGATGTGGGTGAGCTGAAAAAGAATAGGCTTACCTGAGGGATAGACATCGGCAGTACACATTTCGAGCTTCAGCACTGCTTCAAGATTGCCGTATTGGAACTCATATTGTGCCCAGTGTTCCCAGAGGGGATGTGCATGCTCAGGAGTGAATGTGGTTATTACTCATTTGAAGAGGACTCATGCATCTAGATGGAAGGCTGCTTAGGAGCCTAGGAAGACAAGCAGAAAACCAAGCTTACTTTTCTCATCATTGATCGAAATGAGAGACCCAAGATGCCTCAATGCATAGTCAATTTCATCTCCAACGATGTCCAGCCCCTTCTTGAACACCTGAATATCCAACTTGTGACTGATTTCTCCTCCAAACAGTGGTATTCCATCAATGCTGCAAAGTAAAATTCTCAGCCTACCAAAAAGATGAAAGAAAATACCTACCGGAAGGCAAATACACCTCCTGTGGAACCCACTGCTCCTTTTTTTGCAAGCCCCTGGAGCCCTTGAATCATCACACCCTCTGCCTGCCTCCCAAAGTGCATATACATAATATATGCCAGCCCGAACTGAGGCCCTCCACCACTAAGCCCCGGTACAGATAAAGGTGTGATGGCTCAGGTGTACTGCTTTTTGCATCAAAATCATTAGTGTTGCCATTGCCGTTGAATGATGAGGTAGCCATAGGAGATGCAGCCTTGTCTTGTGCTTGAGTGCATTGAGGTTGATCCATAAGAGGTTGAGGAATTTCTCATAGACTGCAAGGACCTCTGTAAATCCCTTCTTGGTTTCTTGGACCTCGGCATATGTGAAATCAA
The DNA here is from genome assembly GCA_026075535.2 of Tricholoma matsutake. Lineage (NCBI taxonomy): Eukaryota > Fungi > Basidiomycota > Agaricomycetes > Agaricales > Tricholomataceae > Tricholoma > Tricholoma matsutake. The sequence continues at coordinate 3,342,215 of AP026543.1, read as the reverse complement.
GAGGAAACTATAGGACATTAGATACCTTAACTGGACAAATAAAAGTAGAAGTGAACCTGTGGGGGTTGGCCTCCAACTCTGCTTTGAGAATAGATATCGCCAAATTATATTTGCCGATGCTGTTTGTCCAAGTATATGCCATGAACCTGCTGTCACACGATGATCAATTTTAATTTTGGGGGAGGGATGAATTGACGTACCCAATCTCAGTGTACTGTAATACCTCATCCTGGTGACTACCTTGGTGTAAATGTTCTGTAACCTCACAATCAGCACTGCTTTATCAATCTCCAAAAGAATGCTCTCCTCCCACTTTAAATATGCCTTCCACCTTCCAATGAGTGGTCTCGGATGCATTGAAGGGTGGCAATGGAGGGATGAAGATCTCATTTTTGATGTTATCCAGTGGAATCTGTATGGAATGATGGTAGACTTTGTGGAGAGCGCATATTCTTGCTCGATGTTGAGCACGACATTGGGGTCACGAGAGCCCGCAGTGATGGACTCAAGGAAGTAAGGGTACAGATTGGCCAAATAAGCAATGTGTAGGCATCACTGGAGTTTTTACAGTGAATATGACTGGGGATGGGTCATGAGCGATCACAAGCATAGTCTTGTTCTTGTGAGCATTCAAACTAAAATGTGGTTGTTTAGTGATGTACAACATCGCTTCATCTGTGTAGTCCAGAAGAATTGTATCTGGACAGAAAACATACCAAGAACAACCTCAACACTGCCCTGGCAATGACCAGTGTCCACACTTTACAAGCCACATCCTCCTCCACCACTGATGATTGCGTCAAACTCGACAGCCTCTGATGAGCCCATGTGTCCATAAACATAGCATCCATACATGCGTCTTTCACTGTCTTCCTTGTACTTAGTACAGTAATTGGAATGTGGGGACCTGACATATAGTTTGGGTCTAGGTAGATGAGCAACACTCAGGGCAACATAAAGTTTGTCCCTTGAAATGTCCCAAAAAAAATGCACGACCCCAGAGATGTGAGAAGGAAAGTCGACTCAAGTGGCTGAGTCAGCTTGATCTAAGCTGGCTACCAACTCAGCATTGGCTTGCCGGCGGCTTCCAGTTGGCTAAAGTTGGCTCAGAGCCAGAACTGCGGCAACACTAGCCTGGAGGTGATCTGGAAGTCAAAGGGTAACCGAGTGAGTACCCAGATGGGCAATGATTCTGAAAGGACCATAGAATTTCTCTAAGAGTTTCTTAGAAGGTCAGGTGGTGTGTAAGTGTTTGCCTTTGACAAAAGTGTAGTTGCCAATATTGAAGTCAGGAGCAGGAGCCCGATGTTTGTCTACAGGACCTTGATAGCACTTCTGTGCTTCTGTGAGTTGTTTCTGGAGTTCCTGGTGGAGGTTGTCAAGGTTGACCACAAAATGGCAAGCATGTTGTGAGGCTAGTTTGTGCTCCAGGAAAACCATAATGTTTGGGTGGTAACCTTTGTTGGCAAAAAAGGGTGAAACTCCAGTAAAAGCTGAGGGAGCATTGTTGTAAGTGAATTCCCCCAAAGGTAATAGCTGGGACCAGTTATCCTGTTGGTAGTTGCAGAAAATCTGCAAGTACTGTTCAAGGGTCTGGTTGAGGTGCTCAGTCTCTCTGTCGCCTTCTGGATGATAACCCGAAGTGAAGTGGATCCTCATGCCCAGGGCCTGTCCAAGAGAGCAGAAGAAATGGGAAATGAACTTGGAACCCCAGTCACAGGTGACACAAGAAGGAACACCATGTTTGGAGAAGACATGCATGACAAATAGATTGACAAGTTCTTGTGCTGTGATTTCATTTACTGTGGGGATGAAGATGCCCTGTTTGGAGAGTCAGTCTACAATGGCCAGTATGGCAGTGTGTCCATGGGAATCTGGTAACTGTTCGATGAAGTCCATTGAGATCAAGGTCCAAGGCCTTTCTGGGACCAGGAGTTGCTTCAAAAATCCATAGGGCTTGTGTTGGGGTGACTTGGAACATTTGCATGTAGTACAAGACTTACAAAGGTCCTGCACAAAGGTGCGGAGGTTGGGCCAAACATAATCACATCAGATGAGATGAAGGGTTTTGTTTTGCCCATAGTGACCTGAGAGAATATGGTCATGCTTGTATTGTAAGACTTTAAGATGCAACATCTGGGATGTAAATCCAGTCAAGGTGGCAGAGAAGTCCACTGTCATCTAGAGACAAATTTGGAGCAGATGGTGACAGAAGGTGTGAGGAAGAGATGGGATCAAGAGGGAATGAGGATTGGATATTGTTGTGGAGTTTCTTGACATTGATTAGAACAACTTGTTGGATGATTGGAGTAGCAAGGAAAAGTGGCTTGGAGGGAGGATGTGAGTTGTTCTTTGGTAAAGACTGGATGGAAATTGCTCGGGTTTACAGAGGCGAAGTTGCTATTTCTCCCTTTGCAGTAGACGTCCCAGCATCTAGTGAGTGCACTGGGTTTTGCCCCTAGCTTTCCATAAATGAATGGCGAGGTTGAACTGTGAGAGGTATTCTGACCACCAAGCTTGTCAATGGGTAAGAAGTTTCATGGTGCTAAAGTATTCCAGGTTTTTGTGATCCATGTGGAAGGAAGCTGGAGCTTCCAACACTCAGGGACACAAAAACTATAAGGAACTCAATATAATTCAAAGGGGGATTCTAGAATACAGTACAAGTCCTCAAAGTAGAGACTATATACTATCAGAATGACATGGGATAACTGAGTGGCATGTGATAATGTAATGATGATGTAAGAGGCACTCTTACACTCTCTCATACTCCAAAAAAATGACCGGGGGGGGGGAGAATCCATAAGTTGCAGGCATACTTTACATGTTGGTGAAAACATTGAATTGCCTGGGAACTGATGATGGCTAGTGACAGGTTTAGATGAGGACAATGATGAGGGCAGGTGACCAGAGCAGGTGATGATGATGGCAGGCAATGGTGAGGGTGAACATTGACAAGGATGGTCATTGACAAGGATGGACATTGACAAGGATGGACATTGACAAGGATGGACATGTGGGGCTGGTGACATGGATGGGGCTGGTGACATGGACAGTGCTAGTGACATGGATAGGGCTGGTGATGTGGACGGGGGACATGGATGAGTGTAAACTGGGTCGGTGACATGGACAGGCTGGTGCTGTGGATGGGGTTGGTGACGTGGACAGGGGCAAGTCATGCAGGCTGTTTTGGGGCAAACAGGGGTCTGTGCAGTGAGCCGACAGGGCCAGAGGGTGTGCAGGAGGGTGTAGAGCTGGTGAACACAGGGTGTGAGCAGGTGAAGATGGCATCATTGATGCAGGTAAGGTGTACCACAATCGGTGGTGAGACAATGCATTTATGGTAGGGCACGGCACGGGTAACCCTCGGGTATATTTTCTTATACCCCTACCCATACCCATGAACACCGTACCTGCATGGGTAGGGGTACAGTGTTACCACAGGTTTTTGTGGGTTACCCGTGGTTATTCACAGGTATTGATATTTTTCATTATATTTGATAGGAAAAGATGTTTGCATCTTCTCATGGGGGGTTTTCCTGCAATATGTCATTGAAAAGTACCCCTGCATTTTTTACTGTTATTTTTCATGATATTTGATAGAAATCTGCTGAAAAAGATGTTCGCATCTCATCACAGGGGGTAAAACTGCAAGTGTCAAGAGGCTCCCGCTAGGGAATTTATATATGCAGTCAAGACACTGCCACAGTCTTCGTTCCTGCTCCACATTTATTCTGGACTACAGTATTTAAGCTTAGTTAGTTTCGCTGTGTATTCCTCAGTTCATATATCGACATAGACTCGACTTTAAACCTGCCAATCTAAATCTCCTTCTACTCCTACCTCAGTCTGCTAAGAGTCCGAACTCCCTTCGACTCGACCTCTAGTCTTCCTCTGAAGTTCTAATCTCATCTGAACTTAACCCAAGCCCCTCTGTACTCCTCCCTGCATTTACCCGCACCTCCCTGCTTCTACCTCCAAACCTTCATCTTGAAATTAGGACACCAGATGAGGTGAAGGGCTAGGGTGTAGCATGGGTATGGGTAAACCCACGGTAAACGACCCACAGGTTGGACAGGTACAGGTACGGTTGCCAAAATGCCAGACCTGTGACATACCATACCCATTTTGGTGGTGTGACAGGTATTGATGGGCTGCTTGAGTTGCTGGATCTGGCAGTTGCCACACTACTGATCGACTTCAGATTTCCAGTTCCTCTTCACCCATGGGCGTTGCCCATCGTAATAGTAAGTTTTTTGTTTCTTTCAACTAACTAAATGTGCTCTTTTCTAGGGTACAGTGTCAGCTCAACAACAGTAAGTTGTTTATTTCTTTCAATTAACTAACTGTTTCTTTTTTCTAAAGGTTCTATCTATGTTGTAACAATGAGATGGCCCCAAGACTAGGATGATGACCCAGGATGGGACTGGGAGAACCCACTGTTGTGAGCCCCTGCTCGCAGAGTGGATGAGTTATGAAGGAAGCAACGACAAATGGCCCAGCACCCGCCCTAGCCCTGCAAGCCACTGCTCATGGGGTGGGTCACAGGTGCTAGCAGCTGATGACAAGGGACAATGGGAAGGGGAATGACAAGGGACAATGGGAAGGGGAATGACGAATGATGAATGGGAGACAGGGATGCAAAGGACAAAGGGAGGAGAATGATGAAGACAATGATGAACCATGCAGGGCAGAGGATGACAATGACAATGACAAACCACAAGCAATGAACCACCACCACCACCACCACAGCACCCCCATCCGCCGCCGAGAACAACTGTTCGCGGTGTGGAAATGGGGAGCAATGAGATAGGATGACAACACCAGGGGACAGGGACAGAGAGGGGGATGAACGACCATGACATGGGTGGCAGTGATGACAATGGCAATGAGGAAGAGGACAGTGATGGGGTGAAACAAAAAAAAAGGCCCAAGAGACACTGCCATCTCTTGGGCCATAGGTAAGTTGGTTTTTCCTTTCTCATTTCATTTTCTTGTTACTAACAACAAAGGTTTTAGGTAGTGATTTTACTATTGATGACAACAAGGGGGGAGGGGACAAGAATGGTCAAGAACAACAGGGAGAACAAGAATGAAGGGGGGGGACAAGGGGGGGATGAGAACAGGGAGGACGAGAATGATGGGAGATGAGAATGATGACAACAAACCGCTGATGAGTGGGAAGGGCACCACCATGACGACCTCTTGCCCCTTGCTGTCTTGCTGCAAGCAAGACGGTGGTTTTTTCTTTTTGTAGAATTATTAAGTAAATAAATCCCTCCATCACTCGAGACGAGGGACAAGGTGTATTTTTTTGCATGTGGATGATAAGCATGATTAAATAAAATCCCACTGCTCATGTTATTCAAATTTAAAAAAGTATCTATAGCTTAGGTATTATGTACAGGGTGTAGTTAAGTTAGTTAAGGGCTTATACCATACAAACACAGGATGTTTAATAGCATAGAACATCAAATTTGAGGCAAAAATCCACAGTGTATATATGTGGTGTCACGCCTGCGGTGTTTCATGACAGACCATGGTAAAAACCTGTCACCATGGTTGCAGTGTTAGAACAGGTGCGGTGTTGGCAGGTGCGGGTGCAGTGTGTGAAATCTTACCCACGGTGTGACCCATGCTACACTCTAACCCTTCCCGACTCTTCCACTCCTGTCCGAACCCTTATCAACTCTGGCTCCTCCCACTGCTTCCTTGACTCCTCTTTTGTGTTGAATAGCCAACTCAGCACGGAATCCATTAAACCGATCGGTCTACAACTCTTTGATGGATCTTGCAACTCCACCATAACTCAGGTCGTCAAACTTCCAGTCACCTTCCCTGCCAGTGAAGTGTTCAATTTGTCATTCTATGTAACCTCACTCGACTCTTCCTGTTCTGCTGTACTCGGTCATAACTGGCTGAAGCAATACAATCCGTTGATTGACTGGTCTTCAAGCCAACTCGCTTTCCGCTCTGCAGATCATAGAGGTCCAGCACCCCCAACATCACCTTTGTCCCTGAACCTTCCGGTAGAAATCCTCAACTCCTCCGCACATTCTGAACCCCCCATTCCTCCTAAGTTTACACCTCCCAACATCTCTTTCATCAACGCTGCCACTTATGCATGTGCTAGCAAACTTCCTGGGGCAGTAGCTTTTCAGATGACCTTCGCTCCAGAAGGGTTATCTGCCCATTCCACCCAATCTGCTAACTCATCTGACATTTCTGATATTCTGCCTGAGTATCACAAATTTGCTGATGTCTTTAATAAGACTAAAGCGGATACCCTTCCTCCACATCGGTCTTACGACCTCAAGATAGAGACAGAAGACAATACTCCTCCGCCTCCAGGCCACATGTATTCTCTCCCCCCCTCTGAATTAGAAGCCTTACAAGCCTTTATTGACAAAAATGTCTGCTCAGGCTTCATCTGCCCATCCAAGTCCCGCACAGTGCTCCTATTCTCTTCATCAAGAAGAAGGATGGTAGTCTCCAACTTTGCGTCGACTACTGAGGCCTCAACCATCTCACGAAGAAGGACCGCTACCCACTCCCACTCATTTCCGACCTTGACTCTCCCCCAAAAGCCTGCTTATTCACTAAGATAGACTTGTGGCATGCTTATCACCTAGTCCACATCGCTGATGGTGATGAATGAAAAACCACTTTCTGCACCCGCTATGGATCCTTTGAGTGGTTGGTGGTTCCCTTTGGACTTACTAACACACCCACAGCTTTCCAGTGGTTTATGAACGACATCTTCAGTGACATGCTGGATGTTTGTGTCATCGTGTACCTCGACAACATCCTAATCTACTCTGACTTTCCATTATGGTATGACTTTAGGGTACTGAGTCCCACTGGATTCCTGGTCTTCCTGGTAGGACTACCAGGATTCCTCCAGGACTATGTGGGGCAGTGTAAAGTTCAGTCTACTCAGATGACAAGTCCCAGCACGGGGCTCACATCAAAGAAGTCCTCCACTGTCTCCAGGAAAATGGACTTTAGGCCTCTCCACAGAAATGTGAATTCCACAAAGACACCATTGAATATCTGGGTTTCATCCTTTCACTGGATGGACTATGGATGTCTGAGGATAAAGTCAAAACTGTGCTCAACTGGCCCGAGCCTAGGAAGGTTAAGGATATACAATCCTTCTTAGGCTTTTGCAACTTTTACCACCGCTTCATTAATGGCTATTCAGACATAGTCATCCCACTCACCCACTTGATGTGGAAATCCGCACCCTGGAACTTCAACAAGAAGTGCTGCGATGCTTTTGAAAAGCTCAAACAAGAATTCACTCACACCCCCATCTTAACTCAATGGGTATCCAACTCACAGATGGTACTCGAAACAGATGCTTCTGAGTATGCCCTAGCGGCTATCCTTTCGGTTTACACTATGGATGGAGAAATCCATCTGGTCACTTGTCATTCCCGCTCCTTTAATCCTGCTGAACTAAATTACGACACCCATGATAAGGAACTCTTGGCCATTTTCGAAGCCTTCAAACACTGGCAGGAATATTTTGAGGGTTCCGCAAACCCGGTTGATGTGGTCACTGACCACAAAAATCTTGAGTACTTCAGCACTACTAAGTTGCTCACATGCTGCCAGGCCCGTTGGTCTGAATACCTTTCCCAGTTCAATCTTGTCATTCGCTTTCACCCCAGAAAATTAGGGGCCAAGCCAGATGCGCTCACTAGACATTGGGATGTCTACCGCAAAGGGGGAAATGCCTCCATAAAGCCGACCAACTTCTGACCTGTATTCACACAGGAACAACTCACTTCTTCCCTTCGTGCCACCTACCTTGCAACACCTATCCTTCGACAAGCAGTAATCATGGATGTTGAGAAACTCCACCACAACATCCGCACCTCCCTACCACTTGACCCCCTATCATCCGCACATCATCCAACACCTGTCGACCCCAACTGGACCATAGACGAGGCAGGTCTTCTCCGCCACTTTGACTGGATTTATGTTCTGGACGTCGCGGATCTCCACCTCAAGGTCCTTCAGTACAAACACAAACACATTCTCTCTGGCCACTTCAGACAAAACAAAACCCAGCAGCTTGTCCATTGGGAATATGTCTGGCCAAACCTCCACACCTTGGTGCAGGAATTCTGCAAATCCTGTACCACTTGCAAATGATCCAAATCGCCTCGACACAAACCCTATACCCAGGGTTCCTAAAGCAACTTCTGGTCCCAGAACAACCTTGGAACTCAATCTCCATGGATTTCATCAAACAACTACCTGACTCTGACGGCCACACAGCTATCCTGGTCATTGTTGACCACCTGACCAAACAAGGCATCTTCATCCCAACTGTCAACAAAATCACAGCCCAAGAATTAGCCAACCTGTTCGTCCTCCACATCTTCTCCAAGCATGGTGTCCCGTTGCACATCACTTGCGACCAGGGATCCGAGTTCATCTCCCATTTCTTCCATTCCCTCAGAAAAGCACTTGACATGCGGATCCACTTCACTTCCGGTTATCACCCACAAGGTGATGGTCAGATGGAACGACTTAATCAGACCTTGGAGCAGTACCTCCAGATCTTCTGCAACTATCAGCAGGATGACTGGTCTCACCTCTTACCCTTGGGCGAATTTGCCTACAATGATGCTCCCTCTGCCTCTACAGGCATATCCCCTGTCTTCACCAACAAAGGCTACCACCTGAACATTTCTGTCTTCCCCAAATGTGACTTAGCCTCACAGCGTGCCCGCAAGTTCGTTGTCAACTTAGACAACCTTCATCAGGAACTTCAGAAACAGCTTGCGGCCACTCAAGAGCATTATCAAGGTCCTGCGGATAGACATTGGGCACCTGCACCCGACTTCAATATTGGTGACTCTGCTTACGTCACTGCGGAAAATATCTGCACCACTCGTCCCTCCAAGAAACTTTCTGAAAAGAACCATGGCCCCTTCAAAATCATCGCCCACCCAGGTGCTCACTCAGTCACCCTGTGGCTTCCAGACCACATGCGGGCCATCCACCCTGTTTTCCATGTCTCCCAACTTGAAAAACACTTCCTGAACACAATTCCAAATCGAGCACAACCTCCACCTCCTCTGATCACCATCAACGATGAGCTCAAATATGAGATCACCAAAGTTCTTGACTCCAAGGTCGACAACCGATGTCACTGCAAGATTCTCTATCTTGTCCGATGGGAAGGTTACCAGGGAACCGATGAAGAGACCTCCTCGCTACCTGTTATGGAACTTGACTATGCCCAAGAACTTCCACACCCGCTACCCACAGAAACCCGGTCCATTACCCACTTAAAGTCTATTCACGTTACTCACTCACTCAGTTGGAACTCAGAAACAAACTTATATTGCAAAGAAATTTTTTTTCTTGGATCCAACTGGATCCCTACACTACCTCCACTTCTCCCTCTCCATCTTCGTCACCCTCTCCCCCAACTTTGCCCTCTTCTCCATCCTCATCCTTCTCTCCACCCTCACCCTCATCTACACCCTCACTCACCTCATCATCCACCTGCCTTTTTTCCAGATATCTCTGGAAGGCTGCCCAGTCATCTCCAGACTTGCGGATCCCATGTTTTTCCTGCCAGGACTCTTGCACCGCCCGCTCGACTTCCTCATCACCCTTGTCACTCTCCTCCCTGGCGCTTTCATCCTCCACCCACTCTGGGTCCAAGGCATCCCAGATCTCCCCTAACGACTCCCACACCGCAGTTGCCACCTCAGCAAACCCCTTCCTCATCAACTTCATCACCTGCTGCATCATCTCCACATTCTCCCCGCTAATCCCCGTCGACCCTGTCATTCCCACCGTTTTTGTTGTAGGGGCCTCCTGCCCCTCCCACACTACTTCTTCACACTTGTGTTTGACATGTGTGCAGTTGTCGCACACACACCCCTTCGTGCCCATCTTGAAGCAAGCAATGTTTTGATACTTGCATCTAGGCCATTTGTCAGTAAAGGATATGGAAAAAGAAGATAAAGATGCACATTTTGCAGGGCAAAGCCACCTGCACCCGCACCAGACCCTCTGACTCCTCTGACCCCACTCGTGCCCTCGACTTGGCGACTTTCTTTTTCTTTGGGGACTTGGTCCCCTCAGCCTCATCCTCCAAACCCATGGCCGCAGCAGCCCGCTTCTTTTCCACTTGTTGTGTGGCCGCTGCCTCTTTTTTCCGTGCCTCTGCCTGGCACGTCTCCTCAGCCTTTGCAGCCTCCTCTCCTGCCTTTTGCGCCTCCTGCGCCCGGCATTCCTCCTCCCTCGCCGCTTCCTCCAGCTCCTTCATCTCTCTTTCCATCTGCTCTTTCATCACCCACTCCCTCTGTTCGTGTTAGGCCCTCATCGCAGCCAATTTGATCTGCGCGGAGACTGCTGGGGGGGACATATTTGATAGTTGATGGGGGAAGGAAAGAACATGAAAATTTTTTCAACCAATTGCCGCATTCGGAAAATTGAACCAACTTCCTCATTCGGACTCAAACCCTCACATGCCTTGTAGGCTCGGCACTAAGGGGGAAATACTGTCAAGAACCGTTCCTCACCCGATTGGAATCTGCGTCCATCTGAACCTTTTCCACACATTGAACCCAACATTTGTCTTCTCCTCCCAATTTTGTTCCCAGCCGCCTTGCACTGCCCACACTGCTGTGCACCAGGCCACCTTGTACAGCACCCACGGCTGCCATCTCTATTGCAAATTTGACTATGGATTCCTATGTGGCTCCCACTAGGTAATTTATCTACACAGTCAATACACTGCTGCAGTCTTCATTCCTGTTCCACATTTATTCCAGACTACAGTATTTAAGCTTAGTTAGTTTCGCTGTGTATTCCTCAGTTCATATATCGACATAGACTTGACTTTAAACCTGCCAATCTAAATCTCCTTCTACTCCTACCTCAGTCCGCTAAGAGTCCAAACTCCCTTCGACTTGACCTCTAGTCTTCCTCTGAAGTTCTAATCTCATCTGAACTTAACCCAAGTCCCTCCATACTCCTCTCCGCATTTACCCACACCTCCCCACTTCTACCTCCAAACCTTCGTCTTGAAATTAGGACACCAGATGAGGTGAAGGGTGCAGCTTCTTACAAGCTGAAGCCAAGTCCTTTCCATTTCCCCTCCCGCAGAATCCGCAACGACCCGACAACCATCCACTATCAACACCTGCAGGGTCCGATCGGATTCCAACGCACCTTCTAGGATCAGTTCTTAACAGCGAGTCAGGTCACCATGACTCACGGGTTTTTATGATATGTCATTAAAAAGTCGAAATCTCAACACAGATGATCACTCACCTACCTGACCAAAAGCTGGGTACCAGCATACCCACACATACCCATAACACCATGGAAAAGGGTACAGTGTTGCCCAGGTATGGCAATCCCATACCTGTGCATACCCGTGACCAGAAACACATGGTGTTACCCATACCCGTGCTGTGCCCTAGTTTACAGAGGAGTTCAAGTGAATGGAGCAGCTGTAACACATCTGGGGGGGGGGGGGGGGTGCTCTGAGGGTTTGGGTCTAGTTTTCTGTTCTTTCACAGTTTTGGTCCATCCTTTGAGTGCTGTAGAATGGGGAGTTCAGCTGTCATTGACAAACATATCCTTGGCGACATGGCAGTTCTAGTGGGTGCATGAGGTGTTGTGCCAACACCAAGGTTGAGTTGTTGTTGACAACAATGTGGTCGATCTTGTGGACCCATGAGGCATCAAAGTGTAAAACTGACATGGCAGAGCTCATGGATGAGTGAGGTGTCAAAGTGAGCTCATGGTGCATAACGGGTGTCAAGCATGGGGGAAATAGGGTGCTGTGGGTCATCGTTGTAGCTGCTGGGGTTGGCTGGGTGGAGCTGGAGCAGATGGGGGGTGTCAAAAGGTGTTGATGGCCTCATTAATGATGAGGGGTGGTGTAATATGCGGACGGTTGCAAAATGGGCATTTCTGGTGATAGGTCCACCTTGTCATTCAAGCTCAGAAAGCACATCTACAATTGTTGTTGAAGCTCTATGAACCCATATGAACCCCTCCAAAGCTCTATGAACCTCTACAAATGCTTCGAAAATCTTTGCAACACTTCAAAATTCTTTGCAACACCTCAAAATTCTTCATATGCTGTCGGCCACCATAATACAATTCCCCTGACCTTCATACAGCTCAGGATATAAACTTGGAACATCGTCGATAAGTTCCGAACCAGTTTCGAGCAATATCGCACCAATTTCAGGTTATGAACAAAGTCCAAAGAATCTTTGAAAATCTTTGAAAAACCTCGAACCTTGAAAAACATCTTCAGACACAGTATTTCCTATTTGAACAATCTTTGGACGCATGCTGGACACATGAGACACTATCTCAAGTATATTGAACACATTTTGACCGTGTGTGCATGCATGCAATCCACTCGAAGCAGTTTCCAATGTTTTATGCAATTTATAACAAGGACAGTCCACTTTTAGCTATTCTTTCTTATTATTTCTTCATCATGTGTTATATTCACCCTTTCTAGTCTTGCTTTATTGTTCTGATATACTTCTATTGTCTTTTGCCTCAAGTTTTCCACATGTTTGCCTCATGTTCTCTAGCCTTTTTAGGTAGTTTTTTTAAATTTATTTTATATAAAAAGATGTACTAGATACAAAGAAAAACAAGAAAGTCGTCGTCTTCCTTCCAGATCGCAGTAATTTGAGAGTACAGTTTAGTCTTATTCAGTCTGAAGTTTGGTGTTTTACACTAAACTTCTTCAAAAATCTTTAAAATTCCTCAAAAATCCTCGCATTACACTATTTTTGCTCTTGTTTCCCTCAATTCGCCTTTGCTTCACTTCTATTACTCGTCTAGTCCCCTGATCTTGCATCCAAACATATATGTGCACTCCAAATTCATTGATCTAGCCACAAAATTCCTCGAAACACATTCTTTTAGCTTTGAATTGCTTCAACAAGCAGTCCTTTTATGACTATTTGATGGTCGGTCTGACAGGTGACATCTAGAGGGCCTCGCATCCTTCCTCTAACTTGTGTTATACCATCCGAAGCCATTTAGTAGGTTTTGTTTGGGTTTCTGGGTCAAGCATCATCACTGGGGTGTCTGGGGCAAGTTGAGGAGATGGGGCAGGGCCTGGGACTGTTCTGGTGTCTCTAGCTGCATGTATTGTGGCTCTGGAGTTTTGGTTTGTGGTCTAGCGTGGTCCAGAGCAGGGGGTCAACAACGATGAATGTGTCATTGCTGATGTGGTGGATCACGTAGGCTCAGGATGGACAGAAGGGGCCTAGGGAACGAGCTGGGGTGGACAGGGTGCTATGGGAGGCAGTATGGGTTGTCATCATAGATGGTGGGGCAGGCTGGGTGGATCTGTTGAGTCCATGACACATTCAGATGAACAAGTATGCACAACCTTGTGTAACGGCATTTGCTGGGCTCTGTATGCTGACGGTGCATCGTTTACAGCCTGGTGACAGTTCTCAAGGGTCGGGGGTGTTGTTTGTGTGCTAGATGCAGCTTGAGACACTGTTTTTGGGAGCTGTTGTAGCGGGTAGTGTTGTCATTGTTGACAGTGATGTCGCGGTGGCGGTATGCAGTTCTGGATGCAAGACGTGGGATTGTAGTGTCTGTCATGGTGCTGTGCTCGACTCAGCAGTGTGTGGCATTGTTTTCAAGGGGCTGGGAGCTGGTTTGAAGCTGGGGAAGGGGTGGTGGTGGTGGTTCTCAAGGATATTGACATCATTGCTGGGGGCTGTGCATTTGTCACAGCATCGAGGTGTTATTGTTGGCATGGGAGGAAGGGCTGGAAATGAGGGTTGCAGTGTCATTCTTCATCTGGGTAGTTGCTTCTGTATTCTTTGTAGTAGTGTGTATACTGAAATCCAGGTTGTGCCGGCATCATCAGTAATTAAGGGTAATGAATGACACCATATGGCACTGAATGAGTTGTGACTTGGGGCATATGACAGGGACCTGGGGGGCAAGCTGGGGATGACAGGGATGTGTGGGGGATGGTCTAGACTGTTGCTGAGGAAGGTGGGGTTGGCAGGGCTCATATGTTGAGCAGATCACATGTTCCAAATGAACGTGTGGGCGCATAGGCACACAACGGCATTTCCGGGCTGTGGTTAGTGTTCCAGAGGGCATCATGGGGGGTCGAGTCATCATTGACAGACACATTGTTGATGAAGTAGCCAGTTTGGTGGCTGCACCAGGTGTCATGGTGGGCTCATAGCGCATAATGGGGGCAATGGGGGCAAGCAGGTAGCAATGTGGTGGTGTGGGGTGATGATGCCATTGACACATGTCTCCTCATGGTCATAGGGCAAGATGGGGTGGTAATAAGTTTGGTGGTGATAAGCTGGAGAGCTCTTGTAGATCTCAGTGAAAGTGGATCAATGGTCATCGATTCACAACTGAACAGTGGTATGTTCTCCTTGTTCAAGTTGCCCTCTACAGCAGTAATTGATGTGCATATGCATTTTGGATTTGGAGTTGGATCCAGGGTCTAAAGTTGTAGGTTGCATGATGATATGACTGGCAGCAAGATTGTAGGATATGGTGGAGCTGGGTAGGAGTGTATGGTGCAAAATGGAGAGTGTGTACATTACTTGCAGCAGTGATAGATGCCATGGAGGAGGAAGAGGATGTGAGGGTATGAATATTTGTGATTCTGATAAGACAAAGAGTGGACAGAGTTGCATTGGGTAGGGAGAATGTTGATGACAGTGATCACAGTCTATAAAAGATGTAAGAAATTGCTGAATGACAGCATGTTCCACATTGCGTCCAGCGATCTTGGTGTCATCACTATTGCATGTAGGATGAAGCAGAGCTTGGGCTTGAGCATGCACAGAGAGAAGAACCATGGGTGGTGTTGCTGGAGGAGTGGCAATGGCAAGGTGCAAGATTTCAGGTGTAGGTATGGTGGGTTCAGATGTGCTGGTGGCTGTGAAAGATGGGGGGAACAGCGATTCTAGCAGTTCATCTACGCCTGAGTGCAGTTCATCTATGCCTGAGTCAGGATGAGCTAGGGCAGCTGGCGCAGTGGTGGCAGTAGCATTTCTGGACATGAGAGGGTGAGCTGTAGGTTGTTTCTGAACAGTGGCCAGAGGAGAGTCGAGGCTGGGAAAATGAGGGTGTGGGAACATCAATGGAAGGCAATGTGGTTAGCATGTAGTTCATCGAGGATTGTGATTGTTG
Organism: Tricholoma matsutake; assembly: GCA_026075535.2. NCBI lineage: Eukaryota > Fungi > Basidiomycota > Agaricomycetes > Agaricales > Tricholomataceae > Tricholoma > Tricholoma matsutake. Next base: position 3,327,014 of record AP026543.1, on the reverse strand, counting down.
ACCCATGCAGTGGGAAAAAAGGCTGAAGACAGTAAAACTAATCGTGGTGGGGATCATCATTGAACATGCCAGTGTAAGGGCCGAAACAGCCCCAGGATATTTGAACAAAGACCAGACTAGACCAGAGAGGTCTTGTAGGGGTGCAGCTTGCAGCAGGGACCCAGAGAGTGAGTGAGCATTGAGCGAGCAGGTAGTTTCACGTGGTCAAAGTACAGTGTTGGTGTGAAAAAATTGACCATTCTGGTAATTTCAGGGTCAGCGGGGTTTCAGGGAAAAGAATGTGTGTGAGAGAGTAGAGTGTGTATAGTAAGTTCATTATTAAAAAAAAGTGGAAGGAAGCCAGAGCTTCCAACACTCAGGGATATGAAAACTATAAGGAACTTAATATAACTTGAAGGGGGATTCTAGAATACAGTACAAGTACTTGAAGTATAGACTATATACTATCAGAATAACATGTGATAACTGAGTGGCATGTGATAATGTAATGATGATGTAAGAGGCACTCTTACACCATGACCACATCCACTGGATTTCCAGAACCTTTGAGGTACTGTTGCCAGTGTTTGAAGGCTTCAAATATAGCCAAGAGTTCCTTGTCATGGGTGTCATAGTTCAGTTCAGCTGGGTTGAAAGAGTGGGAGTGGAATTCAACCAGATGAATTTCTCCATCCAGAGTATAGATGGAAAGGATAGCTGCCAAGGCATAGTCTGAAGTGTCTGTCTCCAGGATAATGCTGGAGTCTGGCAGCCATTGCATGAGTACTGGGGCATGGGTGAATTCTTCTTTTAATTTGTTGAAGGTGTCTTGACATTTCTTGCCAAAGTCCCATGGGGTGTGTTTCTTGGTAAGTCTGGTGAGAGGGATGACAATATCAGAATATCCATAGATAAAGTGTTGGTAGAAGTTGCAAAATCCAAGGAAAGATTGAATATCCTTAACCTTTCAATGTTCAGGCCAGTCAAGGATGGTTTTGACTTTATCTTTAGACATCCAGACTCCAACAGGAGAGAGGATGAACCCCAAGTATTCCATGCTGTCTTTGTGGAACTCCCATTTCTGTGGGGCAGTGTAGAGACCATTTTTTTGGAGTCTCCAAAGAACTTCCTTGACGTGAGCCTTATGTTGACTCATGTTGTTGGAGTAGATTAGGATATTGTCAAGGTAGACAATGATGCTGACATCTAGAAGGTCACTGAAGATGTCATTCATGAGATGCTGGAAGGCTGCAGGGGCATGAGCCTGAATGGAACCACCAGCCATTTGAAAGAGCCATAGCATGTGTGGAAAGTGGTTTTCTATTCATCTCCCTCAGCAATGTGAACTAAGTGATAGGCATGTCAGAGGTCAATTTTAATGAGCACACAGGCTTTTCCTGGAGAGTCCAGAAGATCCAAGATTAGTGGAAGTGGGTAGCAGTCCTTCTTTGAGTTGCCAGTAGTCGACACATAATTGGAGACTTCCATCCTTTTTCTTGACAAAGAGTATAGGAGCACCATGAGGGGATTTGGAGGGGTGGATGAAGCCCAAACAAATGTTCTCTTCAATGAATATTCAGAGGGCTTCTAGTTCAGAGGGAGAGAGGGAGTACATGCGACCTGGTGGTGGGGGAGCATTATCCTCCATCTCTATCTTGAGGTCATAGAAACAGTGTGGAGGAAGGGTGTTGGCTTTTTGTTTATTGAAGACATCTGCAAATTTGTGATATTCTTCTAGAACATCTGAAAGATCTGGAGGACTTCCAGACATTGTGGAAGATTTAGCTGCCAGTCCTTCCAGGGAGAATGTCATCTGAAAGGCTACAGCCCCTGGGAGCTTGCTTGCATGCATGTAAGCAGCAGCATTGATGAAGGAGATTTCAGGAGGTATGAGTCTCAAAGGTTTAGAGACCACAGTTTTCATGGGTTTCTGCTGGAAGGTTCGGAGGTGTAGGTGACTCACACAAGATAGGAGAGTTGGGCAACATCGAGGGGGCAGGACCTTTGTGAGCTGCAGAGTGGAAATTTATTTGGCCTAAAGACTAGTCAATCAGCAGATTGTATTGCTTCAGCCAGTTATGACCAAGAACTGCAGAACAAGAAGAGTCCAGTGAGATTGCATAAAATGTCAGATTGAACACTTCACCAGATTGAAAAGTGACCAGAAGTTTCATGACTTGGGTTATGGTGGAGTTTTAAGTTCCATGAAATAGTCAGAGTCCAATCAGAGAAATGGTTTCAGTACTGAGTTGGTTGTCCTGCACAAAAGATGAATATAGGAAGCAATGTGAGGAACCAGAGTCAATGAGAGTTCAGATTTTTTGGGAATTTTTGGAAAGGGATAGCAGGATGGTAAGAGATTCAGGATCAGAAAGAGTGGACACATTGAGACAGACATAAGCAGCCAGCTGGGAAAGGTCAACACAACCCTCAGCCCCAATGGCATGTTCCTGAGGGTTGCAGACTATTTTTGAGTCTGCAGAGTCTGGCTTGGACTCAGTGACTGCTGCAGCACAAGCTTTTGCCGCTTTAGACTTTGGACAATTTCCAGCTCCATGTCCTTTCTCATCACAGTAGAGGCAAAGTCCTTCCTTCATGTAGCATTCGTGTTCATCTCTGGTTAGTTTACCGTCCTTCCCCAACTTGTCAGAAATAGAATTCTTTGGCTTGTCCCTTTGAAAGCTATTCTTTGACCCAGAGGAGCTGCCAGGAGAGGATAGGTTTGTGTGATTAGAGTTGGACAAGGACTGAGGTTTGGACTGAGTGTCAGAGTTAGAGTTGGAGTTAGGAGAACCTTTAGATTCCTTTTTCCCAGGGTTTGCAGAATTTCTGGGGGTCTTTGCTTCTAAGCGGGTTTCTTCTTCCTGCATCCAATAGATGTTGTCAGCATCCTGAGCTTTAAGATGTAAGGTTCCTAGGGTTTCAGGTCATCCCCCCCACAAGACTTCTATGCAAAGGTGGAGCAGAAGACCTTGGAAGTACCAGTTGCACAGAGTGGCCTCATTCCAGTTGACCTGGGATGTGAGTTCCCAGAAGTCCACATTGTACTTTACTATTCATCCACCTTCCTTCATTGTGAGTTCTGAAAGGCCTTTCTCTGCATCCCTGACAAGGTCATGTGGACCAAAATTACCTTCCAACTCACTGAGGAAGACCTCATAGTTCCACATCCAATGAGGGGAATTTGTTGGGTCATTGAGCCCAGGTTTGAACCAGCTAAGGGCTGACCCTTTGAGGTAGGAAAGGATGAACAGGATCTTCTTTTCATCAGAGGCAAAAACCTGAGGATGATCTTGGAAGTGAACGTTGCACAAGACTAAGAAGTCCCAAAGTTTCTGGGGATTTGCCCCATTGAAAGTGTCAGGATCCCAGACTTTGATTTTCTCAGTTTTGGGTGCTTGACTCTGCTGGAGGGTTCAGAGACTATCTCAGAGGTCGAAGAGAGCATCGAGGAACCTATCTCCTGGGTCAGGATTTCCACCATCTAGAGGTTGAGGATCAACAGGGTTGTCAGGATCAGGGTTGTCAGGATCAGGGTCATCCCTGGGGCCATCAGGTCCACCAGGAGGTCCATCCTCTTTACCTGGACCTTCCTCATAGAAGGGATTAGGTTGCCCAACATTCTCTATGTACTCAAGTGGAGTTGTATTCTGAGGGGTCTCCAGAGGCTGCAACATGAGGTTTGCACTGATGGAGGCTCTGGAACTGATTTGCTGGAAGATGTTGGATGGTCTGGTGGATGCACCAAAAGTCAAAGCGTGCCTAGGAGTAGTGCTTTGAGGTCTAGTCCAGTCTGGTTTTTCACCCTCAAAGAGGGTGGACCAAAGACTGGACCAGTTCTTATATTTCAAAAACATTAAAAAAACTGGACTGGTACACTATGGTTACAAGTGGTTTCAAGGCTGGTTCTAACCAGTCCAGACCTTACATCGGTCCTGACCAGTCCTGTGACTAGTCAGGACCAGTTATCTACTGACTACCATGTACTTATGGACTGAGTACTTACACATAATTAAATGAAAACAAAAAACATGCAGGAAAACAAAAAAAGAGATAAAATAAAGAAGTACCTCACAATCCCCCCTGCGAGCAGTGGCTCATGAGGCTGGATGTGGGTGCTTGGTATTGGCATTGGCCCTGTTGTCATCATCGGCATTGGCCCCATCTTCATTGTTGGCATTGGCCCTGTCATTGTTAGTCTTCATGTTGGCCCTTTTGTCATCGTCATCAGTGTTGGTGTTGGCCCTGTCATTGTTGGTGTTGGTGTTGGCTCTTTTGTCATTGTTGTTGTTGTTGTTGGCATTGGCCCTGTCTCGTGTGTTGGCATTGGCCCTGTCATTGTTAGTCTTTGTGTTGGCCCTTTCATCATTGTTGTCAGTGTTGGTGTTGGCCCTGTCATTGTTGGTGTTGGTGTTGGCTCTTTTGTTGTCATCATTGTCGTTGTCGGCATTGGCCCCATCTCATGTTGGCATTGGCCCCATCTCATGTGTTGGTGTTGGCCCCATCTCATTTGTTGGTGTTGGCCCATTTTCATCTGTTGGTGTTGGCCCATTTTCATTTTTGTTAGCATTTGCCCTGTTGTCATCAGCATTGGTGTTGGCATTGGTGTTGGCCCCATCATTGTTGTTGTTGGCCCAGTTATTGTTGTTGTTGGCCCATCATTGCCATCCCACCATGCACACCCACCCCACAAGCTCAGAGGGCTTGTAGCAGCAGTGGGGTGGTGGTTCCTGTTATCATGAAGCAAGAACCTAATAAACAGATTCAAGATGTCAGCAAGTCTTCAAAGAACATGATGGAAAAGACTTACCAGGGTATTAAAAGTTAATCCTAGTGTAAACAGGAGTAGAACTCAGTCTCCGTATAAGTGACTTTATTTCTGGTGTACTGTACCTAGTGTAAACAGGAGTAGAACTACAAGTACAGTAAGTAATGATCTATAACCGAGTAATAACATCGATATGCACCTCAGTCTCCGTATAAGTGACTGAGGTGCTAATGACACTATCTACTGTATATATATATGTGTCGTGTATGATAAAGAGGAAGGGTATAAAGGTATCTACAGAATGCACACCTCAAAGGGATGTGCTAAATATAGTCAACACATCAAAGGCATGCCAGCAAATATGATCGACGCACCAAAGGCATGCTGGAAGCTGTATTTGGTAATACAGTGTTCATGTGTGTTCACAGTGTGATTCTCAACACTCCTCCTCACCGTGAATACTCCTCCTTGCATGGAATCGAGCTAGCATAGTCCAAGGAAGCCCCAAAGATAAGTGAATTGTTTGACATCGAGAGCCTTTGTGAACATGTCTGCAATATTTTCATGGGTATTCACATAAGTAAGTTGTATTTCACGTGATTGAACCCGCTCCCAAAGAAAGTGATATTTGATGTTGACATGCTTTATGTGGGAGTGAAGGAGGGGGTCCTCAGATAGAGTTTTAGTGGCTGAGTTGTCACAGTGAATTATAGTGGGGGATGATTGTTGGTAGTCGATGGAATTAAGTAATGCGCATAGCCATATGCATTCCTTGGTGGTTTTGAAAGCAGCAATGTACTCAGCCTCACAAGATGAGGTCGCAATGACTTTTTGTTTATGGGCTGTCCAGGACACAGGCCCAGAACCAAGGGAACATATATATCCACCGACACTCTGACACGTATCAAGGCAATTGGCCCAGTCAGAATCACTGAACATGTGGAGAGAAATAGGATGGTCACCACCCAGATAGAGTTTTAAATCTGTTGTACCTTTGAGATAACGCACTAGTCTGATAGCCGCTGCCCAATGCTCAAAGGAATAGCAGTTGAGGTACTGAGAAAGCTGTTGGATGGCGTAGGCAATGTCCAGGCATGTGGATATAGCTATGTAAAGCAAGCATCCAATGAGGGATCAGTATGGTAGTTTAGTGAGCTGAAGTTGTTCGTTGGGGGTCATAGACTGATGACCTGAGTGGCGTAATTTTGATCCAGGTTCCAGAGGGGCAGATACTGGGTAAGCATCTTTTTGACCAAATTGTTCTATGATTTTGTCAATTAATGCAGTCTGCGACAGTGCAACAGTCCAATTGGGACAGTCCCAGGTAATGGCAATTCCAACTATAAAGCGCACTGTACCCAGCTCTAGGGCACAGCATGGGTAAACCTTGGGTATATTCCCTCATACCCTTATCCATACCCATGAACACTGTACCTGCATGGGTATGGGTACGGTGTTACCGTGGGTTTCCATGGGTTACCCATGGTTATTTACAGGTTTCGAGAAGAATACATATTTTAATAGTAAACTAAGTTAATAGAAACCCCCTCGCTCACATTTGGAGCAAGGGAGGGAGTGATGGACCTATTCTAATAAATAAATTACATTAAATTAATATAGAAAACCCCCCCCTCTGCATTTCGAGTGAGGGAGGGGGTGGTGGTGCCTGTAGTCAATGAAAACAAAACAAAAAACCCCCCCTCTCACGTTTGGAGCGATGGAGGGGGGTGGTGCCTGTAGTCTCTGAGAACAGAATGAGTAACTCCCCTGCTCGCATTTGCAGCAAGAGAGGGGGGGGGTGCTGCCTGTAGTCGTCAATCACCATTTCCACCCCACGAGCAGTTGCTCGTGGCGGTAGTTGGGTCCTCGGGTCCTCCTCCTGGTCATCGTCGTCATTCCACCCGCTATCCACCCCACGAGCAGTTGCTCATGAGGCTGGGGTGGGTGGTGTGCTGTCGTGACATGGCGGCGTTGGTGTGGGGTCATTCCGTGTGAGCTCCTCGTTCCGAGGGAATTCCAACCTAGGAAATACAAGAAACAAAATAGTTAGTTTATAAAAAAAGAAATAAACAAAAAAAAAACTTACCATGGGCCCAAACAACACAATCACGTCGTTTGGGCCCGGGTGATGTGGCACTGTTGGGTGTGTGTCACTAGCTGTTGTCATCCATTGTCATCAGTAGTTTAGAACCTGAAAAAGAAGAAACATAATCAATTAGTTTACAAAAAACAAGAAATGAAACACAAAAAAACTTACTATAGGCCCAAACGACGATTCACATCATTTGGGCCATGCTATGGTGGTGGTTGGATCATCATATAGTTTAGAAATAGATGTGTCATGAGTATTCAACAAGGTCAGATGATTACTCACCTGACCAAAATCTGGGTACCGGCATACCCGCACATACCCATAACACTGTGGAAAATGGTATGGTGTTGCCCGGGTATGGCAATCCCATACCCGTACCTGTACCCATGCATACCCGTGACTGGAAACACATGGTGTTACCCATACCCATGCCGTGCCCTACCCAGCTCTGAAATAGTCCAGACCTTTCTCATCTGATCCTTGAACCATTCATTTTCATCTTTGGAGTCTGTGATTGACAAGAAATTGTCGACATGGACGGCTGCAATGATAATCCCTGAGTCTGATTTATGGTAGTATATGCAAGATTGCAGGACAAACAGGTGAATCCCCAGTCAATCATTTGAGCGTTAAGTGTCTGGTTCCATATATGCCCACTCTGCTTCATGCCGTACAGACCCTGCTGTAGTTGCCATACCCAGTCTTCCTTCCCAGGTTCTTCAAATCCAGTCAGTTGTTGCATGTATTGTATCTCATCATCTGGTAATAGCCCGTAGAGGAATGCTGTCTTCATGTCAATTTGTTGTGCATCCCAACCAAGAGATGCTGCTAAGTGGAGAAGTATATGCCAAGATTCCATGCATGCAGTCAGTGAGGTAGTTTTAGTATAATCTTTGCCATAGATTTGTTCAAAACCTTTGAAGACAAGACGTACTTTTCACCTAACTGCTGCTCCAGTCTCATTCCACTTAATATGGAAGACCGGTTTCCCTTTTTGGATCTGATTCCCCTGAGGGACATCACATTGGGGAATGAGCTTGTAAACACCCATGTCCTTCAATGACTGCAATTCCTCTATGTATCCCTCTTTCCACCTCTCAGCATCAGAGGAACCCTTAGCTTCCTCCCAAGTTTTTGGATCATCCTTGAATTGAAGTGATTCCAGATCAAAATCTGTCATCTCCAAGATCAGGGCCTGAAATTGATGCACTTGATCACCGAGATCAAGATCATTGAATGATTGATGCAGTTCCTTGATGATGTCATGATCATGATCGATTGAGGAATCTAGTGGGCAATCACTATTGGTTGTTTGGGTAGCTACCACTGCAGCTCTATGCTCCCGGCAAGCCTCTTTAACTCGAACAGCACTGTCACACAAATCACAAATGGCAGTGTCAGTTCTAGTGACAGATGGTCCACCATCAGGGTGTTTCTCTATGGGAATTGGTATGCACGATGAGTGATGTGGGAGGGGTGGAGGGGATGGTGTCCTTTGTCGAGCTATCTGGTGATTATCCTCAATGGGTGGTGCATGATCGACACTGTCATGTTCATCATCAATGTCATCTAGAAGTGCGGGAATGAAGCTCGTTGTTGCATTTTCAGTCTCATTAAGATTCCCATCATCTCCCAGAGTAGTCAGTTCAGGTGGTGTATGACCGTTGTGGATTTCAAGGAACTTGACATGGTAAGAGCTATGGACTCTCCCTGTGGTTTGGTTATAACAATGGTATGATTTGGATTTTGGATTGTATAGCTGAATAGAAAGAAACAACTTACCAGAAGTGTAGTAAATGATACCAAACATTGATCAATAGAAGGTTGCCTGGTTAGGGAACTGCACTCAATATTCAGACAAGGCAGACAGGAATAGGTCATCTTCATTTGTCATGAGTTGGAGGGTGGTCTTCTTAAGATCACACACCAAGGAACATGAATAACATATATTGTTTGTGTATGGTAGTGAATGTACAAAGATTGTTCATGTAATAAGAAGGCTGGTCCCTTTATAGGGGCCAGCCAAGGCAATAGCATAGAATTATAATATATACAAATGTGGGGTCAAGCCCTGGGTCACCACACCCTCCCCCTTAGGCTTCATCCAGGGGAGAAGCACAATGTTTTGAGTAAGAGAACAAACTCAAAGAGGATCATTGAAGATATGGGTATTGTCAGAGTATGACAATGCAGTCAGTTTGTTCATAGAAAAAATGCCTTATTTGGGAGGGTCATTGGGGATGTGGGTATCGTCAAGGTTCAACAATGATATTTTGGACTCATCGAGGGTCAACGAGGATTCGGGGAGGTTGGAGTCCACCAACATTGTGTGGATCTCCTCCAGGGTGGTAACAGGAATCTTGCGCTCATGGTCGGGCACAGAGGACAGGAGTTGGGTCTCATGGTTGGAAACCAACAAGGAAAGTTGAGAGATAGGTGTCTTTGGGGAGCTCCCCAGAGTGGATGTGTCAGTCATCTGCCCTTCATGAAAAGGGACAGATGGGAATCAGGTTGGCTCGACAGTGAGAATCTCACCATCTTCTGAGGAGTCGGAGATGGAATTGGTGGAGTCACCATCTTGTACCCATTAGGAGGTATGCCAGCAGCGATCCGCCTCACCTTCTTCATCGCCCTCTTCTGGCCCCAAGTTGGCTTGACAACAACAGGGAACGACCACCCATTGGATGGGTCATTCTCCAGGGAGGTTTCCCCCAGAGGAGGAGTGGTCGAGCCATGCCAATGAGAGGGCCCAGCCCTGGGGCATGCAGGGAGGCAGAAGGTCCACTTGAAAACCCAGAGGATGGGGCTGTAGAGGTCATGTATTCAGGATGTGGTCATCCTGAATGAGGAGGAGCTCCACCCTGGGTGGGAATAGTAGGGTTTCTTTTTCTTTTTTGATGTGCCTCTTGAAGGGCCATGTCATTAGGCCTGGCAGTCCACCACTGGGGCTCAGACATCAGAAGTGCATCCTCTGATCAGGTGTGGAGTATTGACACAGACATCACACAATGTCTGCAGTAATGGAGGACTCTTCTGAATGGGAGGAGTTGGCAGTTGCCATCACTGTAAGCCAGCCAACAGCAGGGTGAGATCCTTCTTGGACCTCAGCATCCGAGACTCCCATGGAGGCAAGGTGTCTGATGATGTCCTCGATAGTGATTCAATTGTTAGTAATTGGCATAGGCTGCCAATGGCACACAGGAGACAGAGTGAGCCATGTACTCTTCATTAGAAGCTTCCATGAGGCACTCCAGAAGATGGGGCACCATGCGCAAGAGTTGTTGGAACTTTTCTGGCCCTGCAACATGGAAGAGTATTAGCTGAGAAGTAGATTAATCAAGTATGATACTTGCTCAGGAGTGAGTGACTCTTCTATGACTTCCCCCTCTTCACCCATGCAAAGTATGCTGTTGGTCAGCAATGCTTGGATGCTGCACATCGCATGCACTGCTCAGCCAAAATGTCACCTGTAATGAACTAAGGGATCACTGGCATGACTGAGCAGTAGCATTAGAGCATGGCATGGTGGAAATACAATGGACACACAGCTTTTCCTGTTCCCAAGCTTGAGGGCATTGACACTTGTAGCATTGTCTGGAGGAGAGTTCTCATCTGGCATTGGGGATACAATGGGGGCCAAGGAGGATGGGGCCCATTGCTTGCTGCACCAACTTTTAATGACCTCACTGACTCAGAGTCCATCAATCTGAGTCAGGGTGTGCCCTCACTGACTCAGAGTCAGTCAATCTGAGTCATGGTGGGGTGACTCATTCAAAGCCTAGTGGCCCATAAATGCCTGGCCAATTCAACCAACAAAGCCCAACTCAACACTTAGCATTGAATTGAGCCTCTCACCTTTGTCAAGTGGTTCCTTTCTCCATGCCCGGGCATCCACAGCCACTGACAGTGACCACTGCCCTGACATACCAGCAGATATTGCTCAACAAGGTATACAACTCGACAAATGTTGTCTGGTCCCTCGAGCCAGCTACACTGAAACTGACCAAATGGCACTGGTACATAGCTTGGAACCTTGCCACTGCATCTCTGATGGTCATATAAAGGCCTATCCATGCAAGGAAGTGTGTAGCACTGGGCACACTGTGTGAACATCCTGAGCATTACCAATTCCTTGGGCCCAGCTGCTTGTGTCTGTTGCTTCAACAGGTTAGCAAAGATCCAGTCTTCACTGAAGCAGCCATATACATACCGGTCTTTGCATGCTACGCTGGGGAGTATGTTGCTGAATGTGCAAATGGCCGATGCAGATACATTGGTCAGTCTCCATCTATACTGAAGAATGCAGTAAGTGTTTACAGTGGCCCAGTGCCATTACAGAGGCTATATCAGGTGGTTGGCATTCCAGTGCAGATGTTTCCACCTCAAGGTAAGTTAGGAGGTTTCTCCCGAGCTCAAAGTACTTACCACATATTATGAAGAAAGTGATGCATTGCGCCCTCCTCCTGCTCTACATCGCTGGGAATTAGAGTGCATCCCAAGGCCGTTGAAGTGGACCTATGTGGAAGCAGGTAAGTGAAGAGTAATCCTGAAACATTCAAGCTAGCCCTGGTCATAGATTTAATGGCCAAAGTGCTCCATTCCATTGAGTACATGGATCTTGGTTATGAAACCGACTGGCACAAATTCTTGAAGCTTGATTCCATGGATAGGCCTGGGCTAATTGAGGTAGAATTCTTCAGCCTGTTTGCAAGTGCAAGGTGTGCTTGCTCATCACGATGTGCCAAGCATTCCGTAGCCACTACTGCAGCCTGCAAAGGGAGGATGATTCAGAGCTAACTGACCACGAGTAAGGAAGGTGGCATGGATAAACCAACCATCATTTAGACTTTTCATTTCAATCATTTTGTATATACCCTTCTAGATTTTAAATCAACCGTGTTGCATGGCCCTACCCTCATAAAACATTTACCCCATCAGTTATGTGGGGATGATCCTGAAAATATGCAGCTCAGGAGCCCATCTATGCAAGGAAGCAGAAAATTATGAACACACACCCCACAAAATCTTAGGACTTTATTCCTCGAGGCATACAAGTAGAATAAGGGTAAAATAATGTTTAAGAGAACAAGAAGCATGCCTTACTTCCTAGCATACATCACAATGACCATGCTTCAAAGGCTAGATATAATTAAATTTATCAATACTCATTTATTAATGCCATATCTGGACTTTGACTGCTATGTATATGAGATGGAGAAAGCGACTGATAAAATATGTGGAATCAGTGGGGACCAACTTGAAGTTGGGAACATGGGAACAAGCAGGCATGATGCATTTGAATGTCATATAAACTAAGGGTAGCTGCATAGGTACTGTTGCATCATGGCCAAAGCAAAAAAAGATGGCATCCAAATGGAGGCATGAATGGGCTGCCAAGTAGAGGAATGGCTGCCCAGCCACTTGCTTGAGCATGCCTGGGCCTGGACATTTTAGCTGCCTGCATCAGATATAAGAAATATGAATACCTTTCAGATGGCTGAGGGATTAACTAAGCTAGAAAGGATGTCAGCTTTCGATCTTTGATTACCTGCCACCATACAGCTATGCATTGTGTACACCAATTTCCTGGGCTCAAGTAAAGGGTGGGTGTTGCATACCTGACAGGGCAGAGTAAGAAGGGAGGCTCTCACCTTGGGAAGTCTGTCTGAGTCATTGCCACTACTCATGCCAACACTGACACATACCCTGAACACCAAACACCACATCAGATATGGGAAGCATTAACAGCTTTGTCAAGGTGAATGGGCTTTGGGATGAACTAAAGTAAAGAAAAAATGTGTCAGTTCTCGATTGTTGATTGCCTGCTGCTGTGCAGCTACATGTCACTTGCGCCAATTTCCCAGGCTTGGGTAAAGGGTGGGCATTTATTTGACAGGGCAGGGTAAGAAAGGAGGTTCTCACCTTGAGGTGCCATCAGATGTGTTGAGAAGCTTATCACCACTGCTACATCAAGCCAACACCGGCACATACATGGAGGCATGTCTGGCAAGCAGCTTGACTGGGCACCCCTGGAACAAAGTAGTTCAGCCAACCACGTCGGATATAGGAAACATTAACACCTTTGTGGAGGTGAATGGGCTTCAGGATGAACTAAAGTAGAAAATGTGTCAGCTCTCAATCTTTTTATCAGCTGCCACCCTGTTGCTATGCGCTCCTTGCGCCGATTTCCTGGGCACGAGCAATGGACAGGCATTGTGTAACTGATATAGTGGGTAAAGGGGATCTCACCTCGAGGGGACATCTGACACTTGGATGTACTGAAATTCCTGTCAAGGACTCTAGGGTGAGCTGCTGACAGGTTCAAGGGGCCAGAGGTAACCCAAATGTAGGGTTGCATGATGAAAAGTCAGACACAACTGGGCAGGTGACAAAAGGTCAGACCTGCAAGGCCAGGAAGTAAGATCAGCACATGCAGAAGTGAGGAAGGATGAGAGGGAGAACTTGAACAAGAAGTCAAGCACTGCCACTTCAACTTGAACTTCCTGTGACTTGTTTATAAATATAATTATGTAAGGGTGTAAACATGTCCTAATGTCACATCTGATCAAGATCAGACAAGCCTTCAAGCTTCAAGTTCAGGCTCGGAGGTTCTATCAGGCCACTGGGGTCTCCACATTCTCATTGTACTAGGAGCTCGGAAGCAAAAGACAATATATTACTGAGCAGATGAATGGGTCCAATTGTAATTTCACATGAAGTAGCATTGATTGCTGGTTTACTGGTACAATGCAGCGGCTACTAAGTTAGCTCTGTTGTGCCATTGCACACAGCTCATCCATCATAGAAAACAAAGAAAGACCAAAATCCTTACATGCTGCCCCACAAACCCCCCCTGCCGCATGCTTGGCCACCAAAGATCCATTAGTGTAGTTCTCCTCCTTCTGAAACCCATGCTCAACCCATTGGAATAGACCACTGGCCGCATACTGCATGAAGGAGTACTGAATCTCATGGGGTTGGATGGGGAGGTTCAAGTGGCTGATGACAGCCAAGGGAATGATGATGGACGTGCCTGGAGGAAACTTGATAACAATGCCACACTCCATAGGATGAGGTGGCCACCATGCATTGAATCAAACTTTCCAACATTGGTTATAACACAGACTCCAAAGGTGAGGATAACACCAAGTCACTGGGCCAAAGTTGAAAGAAATTGCCACCCAGATGCTATCCAGAAATAGGCCCTCGAGGCCTTCATCCTGCTCATACAGGGCCCCAAGAGTTTCATGGTAATATTTATAAAGCTTGGGGAACCAATCTGCAAATCCACCATTCACAAATTTGGAGATGCGAACAAAGGATGGGTAGCGGAGGAGTTTTTGTAAAACTCTGCAATTCACTCAGTTGTGCATGAGGTTGCCCAGGATCACTTGTCCTCCACCACCAAATGATACACCAGCTGCCAGGGCTGGGAAAGGTCCATGGCGATGATTCAAGTCCTTAGAATCAAAGGAGCATTGCTCACTAGCCTCCTCCATCTCCCTCTCCACATCTGCCATTCTCTTCAACCATTTTTGCTCCTCTGGCTGGTTACTGTCATCTGGCTGCCCAATGCCTACACAGAAAATCCAGCTGGTGTGATCCTTGATGGGGATTGATTTTCTGTCAAATTCAAGTTCCAGCTATAGGAATTGACACAAAATTAACTTAGCTTACCTGCCATCCCACTTTTGCAGCTTAAATTTGAAGCATGAGTTCTCTCCAACCAGATCGTCCAACTCATGTGCAGTCTTATCCTTCAACTCCTCAGTGTCACATAGACCTGTGTAACCAGGGCCAAGATCAAAATATCTGTGAGATTGAGCTTGGCATCAATGGCCTTTGAGTTCGGGTTATGCAATTTATGGTGGGTGGTGGGCTGAACTTCATAAGCATGCACTCCAGCCTCACACTCCTTCCGCTGCTCAGCTCTGTTGTGCTTCCACTTTGCGTGGCTCCATTGCTTGTTGCTGCCATACTTCTTACCCACATTTTCCAGCCGACCAGCCGAGGTTGAAGCGGTGATAGGTTGTTTCCTTGGCTCAAGGACCAATTCACCACTTTAGCATCATTCTAATCACATCGGCTAACTCCTACGACGTCCCAGATGCAGCGCGACCCAGTCTATCGATCGCGATATCATATCAACCGCGTCAAAACACCACCAGCAACATCAATCGTATCAAGAGCCCACATTGCACAACCTTAGGACTACCCCAAAAGCCCCTAAGATCCCTCGACACAACCATCAAACACCCCCGATCAACTTCGAACAGCTGCGACCGCGATCGAGCATCGTCGACCATCATTGAGCGTCATCGATCGATATTGAGACACTATGAGCGACATCGGGTGCTGCATTTGTTATCTATATGGTGGAGTACCATGTGCCAGGAATGATTCCCACTTGTGCCCAAACCTGCTGATAGTAGGTTAGCCTCGTTCCAAGTCCCAATCGTGCACAGAACTTGCTGGATGAATTACTGCGAGACTTAGCGCAATTTCTACACAAAGGACAGTCCCCTTTCAGTTCCATACACTATATTACTCTTTCATCATATGATATATATCTTTCTTGTTTGGATTCCAGTCTCCTTTTTGACCTTGTGCCTTAACTCATATCTTTTGCCTCATGTTCTACACATGTTTCTTATTCCATTTTAGGAAGTTTCTTTAAAAACATATAAAACTCTGTAGTATCTACTTGAAAATACAAGAAATTGTCTTCACATATTGTCTCATATACAGTTCTAAGCATCTGATCAACTTTCTAAAACAATCTAAGTCTCTGCGGGTTTTCTTGATCAATGAGAAACCTCTGTGATCGTCGCGTCCTTGATCCTCCCTCGATCCTCTCATCATTAGCTCTAGCAACCCTTCCAACACTTCATAGCCATTTGTCATACTCTTCGTATACTTTCGACCTATTGAAAGGTCCACGGAATTCACACATCGATCATCGACGATAAACTCGTTCGCCATCAATCTCATCGATCGCCCTCGATCGGACCGTGCCAAATGCCTTCATCTCTCATAGCACCACCTTCCCGACTAGTACCAACTGGTCATCTACCCATCAGTTGGGCCACAAAGATTTGGAACGACTCGCAACCTTCCTCTGACTCGTTGCAAATATCATTGATTGCCTCATCGGCAGTTTAGGTGGTTTTCCTGGGTTGAGTATCATCAGCGGTTTCCCCTGGCACTGACTGGGGATCCGGGGGGAGATTATGGTCATCCAAAGAAGTCAGTTTTTGAGTAGGTGAGGGAGGTGGAGTAGGCTCCAGCATGGTGAGGGGAGAATCGCTAAAAAGGCCATGTCCTATTTCCCCACTGTCTGATGTGCATGACAGATGTTGGGGATAATACAAGTGTTGGAGGCGTGGAGGCATTATTTGGAGGGATATATGCATCAGATTGAGATCTGGACAGATCATCAAAATCTGCAATACTTCATGTCCACTAAAAAGCTTAATCGCTGGCAAGCGCATTGGGCACTATTTCTATCGCATTTTGGTTTTCACTTGGTCCACAAAGCAGGAAGCTTAATGAGGAAAGCAGATGCATTATCCAGACATATTGATCATAAAAGGGGGGTGGAGGAGGACAATAAGAATGTTACCTTACTCAAACCCGAATACTTTCGTATTTGCGCTATGTGTCAAGGGCATCTATTAATAGATAGCTCAGAAACGGAAATGTTGTCTAAAATTAGACAATGTTTAGAAATGGATGATGAAGTAGTGGAAGCCATGAAAGCTCTGAAGGGAGAGAAGAAAGGTAATATTAAAGGAGATGAATGGGCTGAGGAACAAGGGTTGGTGTTGTTTTGAGGGAAAGTGTATATACCAAAGGATCAGGATTTGCGAAGGGAGATCATCCAGTTACATCATAATACACTGACTGCCAGACACCCAGGAAGATGGAAGACATTGGAATTAGTAATGAGAAATTATTGGTGGCCCAGAATTTCAAAGTATGTGTTGGGGTATGTGGATGGATGTGATATGTACATGAGGGGAAAGAAATTTCCAGAGAAACCTGCAGGAAAATTAATGCCAAACCCTATACCTAAAGTGCCATGGCAAGATATATCTGTGTATTTTATTACCGGATTACCTGAGGCTCAAGGGTATGATGCAATATTTGTAGTATGCAACCGCTTCACAAAGGAGGTTTATATTATTCCTACTACTACAGAAACCTCATCATTGGGCTTGGCGCGCCTCTATCTAAATCAGGTATGGCAGTTACATGGGTTACCCAATACCATTATCTCCAATCACAGACCACAATTTGCTTCTGCATTTATACAAGAACTGAACAACACATTGGGAATTCAAACTAAATTATCTACAGCATATCACCCACAGACTGATGGGCAGACAGAGAGAATGAACCAGGAGTTGGAGCAGTACCTACATATGTTTGTCAACTACCGACAAACTGACTGGCCCAAATGGCTGGCAATTGCCAAATTTTCCCACAATAACAAATTCCATTCGGCTACTCGTATGTCACCCTTTTTTGCAAATTATGGATATCATCCTCGCATGGGAGTAGAACCCAGAAGGGAAGTCAAAGTACAGTCGGTAGAAGACTTTGTATCTAAGTACAAGAGGAAGCAGAGGTGACATTGAAGAAAGCATGTGATGATATGATGCGACATGTGGATTGTACTCGAGCACATGCTCCAGAGTACAAAGTTGGTGACTTGGTGTGGCTAAGTACCAAGGACTTGAATATTCCATGACCTTCGAGGAAACTTATGGAGAAACAAGTTGGCCCATATGTGATCTCTAAAGTAATCTCGCCTAATGCGGTAGTGCTAAAATTACCCCAATCATTCAAGATTGATCCTGAGATTAATGTATCCCACCTACACCCTTACTGCCCACCCACTATTCCTGGTCAACAAACTACTCCGCAACCTCCGATAATAGTAGAAGGTGCTCCAGAATACATAGTTGAAGAAATTCTAGACTCGCGTCTTCGATGGAACAAATTGGAGTTCTTAATAAAGGAAAAACTATACCGACAAAAATAATTTGTGGGAGCCCGAAGAGAATGTAAGTGAGCGTGTAACGTGATCGCCTAATTCTTTAAAAGTAATCCAAATGCTCTGTGTCGCATTGCGAGAATGGTGTATGAGGGGATGAGATTCCGGCCTTACCAAAATTTCACAGAGGGGACAAATGCAATATTTTCTTGCCTGGAAGTCAAAGCATAAAAGGGGGGTAATGTTAGGAAACCACCCCATTACCTAATAAAATTTCATTTTTATTTTATTATGTCGAATTACGCTACATTATGCTAAATGATGCCAAATGACGCTGCACTTTGATAGCGCGAGAATTTTATTTTGCACGCATCAATATGTATGCACATGTATGAGTGCGTTGGTAACAACAATGTACAATATATGTAACATAGTATATAAACCCTAAATATATGCCTAGGGGACCCCAGTTGTGTTCTCTTAGGTGTTCCACCTATGCTTTCAGTGTGAAAGGCCTTTCTCAATCAACTCATCTATTAATAACCCCTCACATCAAAACCATCAGTTTCCCATCACGAGCACAGATCCTGCCCTCTTCTTGTAGAGAGAACCTGCATGGTCTTAGCTAGCAGATAGTGGGTGTCGCCCTAACAGTGGGCCAAGGTTTGTCCTGTGCCAAAGTATTTCAGCCAACTTTCTCTGATGTAAGAAATATTCATTCATATTTTTTTTTCCATATGAATGGATTTCAGGGTCAACTTCCAGTGAAGTAGAAACATTGGAAAGGGGATCTCACCTTGAGAGGCCATCTGATGCTTGGATGAGTTGAAAGAGGTGTTGATAGGTTTAACTTGTTACTTACCTGAACCTTTGTGTTGGCCAGGTGATCCATTGAATGAGTGACAAAAAGTCAGACCTGCAGGTGACCAGAAATGTAGGAGAGAACAGATGAGTTGTACAGATGATGTAAATATAGTGTTGAGTCTTCAAGGTGCCAAAGGTGACCCAAACAGCAAGTGGGAGGACTCAAAAGAAATCCACAAGCAACTTAAAGCTGAGGTTCGAAATCCAAGTCCAAATGTACAACTCAGAGTAGGATTGAGTGATAAAAAGTCAGACTCAAGGCAGGTGACAAAAAGTCAGACCTGCAGGTGATGAAAAATGAGTAGGAGAAAATGGAGTGCAGAAAGAAGTGGCAAACTTCAAGTTGGAAATACAAGGTCAGAAAGTGAACTTCGACATCCGACACCAGCAGACTTGGATAATCCCTGTAGTGGCAGTGCTCCAGAATGCCAGACCTGGGGTGCCTGCCAGTGAAGTACACCCCCAACCACTGTTCTACACCACTCAGGCTTCCTTCCATGCAAGTTGAACTTGTAGTTGAAACAATGTGTTGGAGCTGCAGTACAACATAGGACAAGCAAGTACAAGTGCATACAAAATGAGCTGGATCTGGAAGAAAAAAAAACAATCCATAAACTTGAAATGAAGACCCAACCAGTGATGCAATGACAACTACTTCTGAACCTGAACAGGTTCCTGCTTGAACTATCAGGGGGAACCATAAGCAGAAAGTATGAAATAAATAATGCACATGGTTATACATGAACGGTGGGAAGATGAGGCTGGAATGAAAAAAAAATGTGCTGCTTTTTACTGCGACTTGGACTGAAAGATGGGAGACACAGTACTTGCACAGGAAAAACAAAACTCTGAAAAGCTCGTTCAACAAGATAATAAGCATCATATACAACCCAAAGGCCTCCATGCAGGTTTTGACCATTTATTCAACTTGGTGGTCAGACAGAAGTTGGCTAAAATTGGCTATAGCAGATAGTTGGGATCTGGTCATAGTAAAAAGATAAAAATGCTTACCTATGGAGGAATTCAATGTCCTCCTCTTTGTCAGGGTCTGGTATTGATACACCACTACTGGCAGTTTCGATGCTCATGTTCCTTTCAGGAGAGAGGTTATGGGTGTGTCCATGGCCAGGGTTTACCGATGAGTCACGGGCATTGAGGATTTCAAGTTGCTGATATGTGAAGAATTGAAATTTTTGTATCATCACCTCCAAAATATCACGAGGCAGCCACTCTGGCAATTCCACATCGTAAAGATTGGCATGACGACCACAGACTTTAAATGCCTGATCTGAGATATCCTCAATTTTGATGAGTTTTATCAACTCCCAGCAAACAGGACAGCATAGCTTTGACACCGAAATCCATTGATCATGAAACTTCAGTCTCTGCACAACAAGTTAAAATAATGAATTTAAACCTCAAGGTAAGTGGATCAAGTACCTGGCTAAGCTCTTTAGATTTGGGGTCATCCTTCTCTTCCAAAGTCGCTACATTAAAGTAGGCAAGGAAAGCAGCCAAAATAGCCTCGCAATGCGTGCCTCCAGGAAACTCCAATGATGACTTGGGGTGGGCACCATTCTTCACCAGGTTCTGGAATATTGAGAATATCCTAATCTGCTCTGTCCAATTGCTGGTATCAGCTCCAAGGATATGGTTTTTAACTTTGCCAATGTACTTCGCCATCATTATTTTATAGTTCACTGAATGGGCCTTCAATGTGTCCTCGATTAAACCCTCCATGTAGGGCCAGGAACCAATTTTCACCCTAGAGCGGGGCATAATGAGGAGATCGAGATGGATGGGTTCACTAGGTGGGAGACCACCAACATGTTTCTCCAAGGCATGCTGTGCTGAGAAGTGCCCAACAAATGCCATGATCCATTTCTGGATGGTGTGGAAATTGATCATGGTTATGTGAGATCTAGACACCTCTGTCTGCTCCTCGCCTTCCTCATCATCCTCCCCCTCCTCACCATCCTCCCCCTCCTCGCCATCCTCCCCCTCCTCGCTATCCTCCCCCTCCTCGCCATCCTCCCCCTCCTCATCATTCCCCTCCTTGTCCTTCAAGGCAACTTGGCCAATGCTGCTCACCACCCTGCCGACACCATCTCCCACTTTGTCGACTTGGATGTCATCTGCCACTTTGTAGACTCCACCCTTACCAATGTACAATGTGGCCCATTTGTTATATTCATCTTTCCTGAACACTATAGGAGGCAACATCTCACCCGGGAATAGAACTTGGAGATGTTCTTTTAATGCATTGGAGTGTGCGATGCAGACAAGAGCATTGGCATAGAAAGTGACACCATGCACCAGATTTGACACATCCTTCGTAAGTTGCTGGTCATCCTCCTTGAGTTTGCCCTCCTTCTCATCATCCTTCTTGAGTTTGCCCTCCTTCTGGCCATCCTTCTTCCTCAACCTCAGATGCTTCATGGATACTGATGATGATGATTTAGCAGCAATAGCCACTTTTAACCTCAGGAGGGCACTTGCATAGCCAACCAGGATGGCCAAGAGGAAGTTGTGGAATGTTGTCGCAGTGTCCTTGCAGTATATCTCCAATGAGGCTAATCGCTCCTTGGAGCATAGCACCTCTAAATATTTATCAGCTGTGTCCCCCTTGTTCCGGGAGTACTTCATCAAAACTTTCATTCTCAAATCGTCCATTTGGTCGAGATATCGAGCCAGTCTCGGGTCATGAACAGGGTTGGTCCACTTATGTTTCTGGATTGACTTCGTCAAGGAGTTGGTTGCTTCATCTAGCATATGAAGAAGCCCAAGCGATGACCAATGGAAAATCCGTCGTTTCATTCTCTTCCAACACTGCACAACGAGAAAGCGAGAAAAGCGCCTGGATTCAGTGGGTTGTGCAGAAGGCTTGATAATCTTGTATGTATTGAGATAGGAACATACAGATTCTGTATGGTCTGCCAGTGTAGATTGTCTGACCCCGGATACATTATAAGCAATGAGAAAGTGATCCCAGGTACCAGTAGAAGCTTACTTTCTCATCAATTTCCAACAATCATCTGGATCAAAATGAGACCACAAATCTTTGCCTGAAGCCAATCTGATGCCCTTTGCAGAATTACTGCGCTCTGGATTGGGGACAGCAGTGATATTCAGTGTTTGATTGGTGTAAGGAGTAGTGACAGAATAATCATCCTCTTCAGAGTGAGCTTCTTCTGTGGGCATCGTACTAGCCACTACAAGACTTCCACTGGAAGCGTACACTGTAGAGGCAAGGACTTCTTTGTTACGCACTAGAATAGTTGTCACTGCATCAACCTTTCTGCAGACCGGTAGATTCTGGATGGGAGGAGCATCTGTGGCAGGGAGTGTGGCATTTCCCTGATTGATAGTAGTGAGTAAGCAAAGAAGAAGGGTGAGATTTCGAAATTTCATATGAAGCGCCAAATTCGAGTCTGAGTCAGGCTCTGAGTCAGGCTCTGCCTGATTAGGAGAGCTTCGAAGTATCTGTGCTGAATTGGTGGTCATTGGAACTGAAATCAAGAGGTGGTGGTACAATGATGGGTGTTTCAAGCACTTGAGTGACAAAAAGTCAGACTCAAGACCAGTGCAGGTGACGAAAAGTCAGACCAGCACTTTTAACTGCTGCCAGGAATATGGTAAGATATGACGAGAATGAGACTCAGACTTCAAGCTTCAAGCTTCAAGAACAAGGGCCGCCACTTTGAACTTGAATTTCAGTGGCTGTGTGAGGTTTGCCCGCGGTTAACCTTAACCCTACATTATTTGTTTCGTCCACCATGAGTGGCCCAAACAGCCTCTTTACCGACTCCTTCCTGCACAATGGCTTCAATGCTCCCTACAGCAACAATCCTCGTTTTTCACAGCGTGAACGCACCGTTTTGAATCATGCCCTTGCCTCCGAAGTGGGTTTTGCCAATTTCTCAACATTCGTGTTGTATTGATTCAACTTTCAGCCGATTTCTTCGATCTCTGCATCCATGTTTCCTGCTATTGCTTCTGCTTCTCATGGTAGTCTAATACGATCAGGAAATGCAGCATATGCGTCCATCAATGCGCTCCATCTACAAGCAACATGCGAGTTACAAGCACAGAGGTATGGTGTTGTCCTATAAATGCGCATATATCTTGATGTTTTCTCTTCCAGGAATCTCGTCACGCAGCTACAGGATACCATCAACAAGCTTACGTCTTCTCAACATTCTCACCTACCATCAATGTCTGATCCTGCGCCTAGCCATGGAAAACCTGAGGGCTTTGTCATTCCCGACGCACCTGAACCACTTGATGAGGAAGATTACCTTGATGTTCCGTATTGGCACGACAGGGACTGGATCAAGCATAGTGAGCGACAAAAGGATCGTGGGCAGAGTTTTGCTTCCTCACCGATGAAGTCGGCGATCCGGTTGCAGAGTCACGGATCAAGGCATTCACGCCAACGGCAAAACAGGCATGGAACGAGCTCTATAGTCACCGACTTGACCCTATTTCCTGGACGAAGAAGACTCCGAAAGCGGCTTCGTACCTTGCATACATAATGAAAATCAACTTCGATGAATTTCGCTACTGTGACGGTTTGCCGTAGTCAAGTACCCAGACTGGTGTCGCAAAGCAAGGGAATTGGGGAACCTTACTCGTACGTCCTACATCCCTCACTTGTGAAATGCTTTTCAAACTTTCCCATTGTCCTAGGTGCTAGGCCTTCAAAGCGCAAGATTGGATAGCGCCGACATCAAAGATGGCCATAGGCAGAAGAGAGTGAGAGCCAAGTCGACAGTGCCGCCTGGTGTGAAGATTATCGATTTGGATGACGACGTTTTGGCTGCATCAGCTGTGTCTCGTGGTGTGACAAACTCGGCTGATCCTTTTGCTACCCGCTTATCAGATCCTCCATCTGCATCGACTGCACCACTGCCATCATATGCTACTCAACAAGAACCGTCGACTCCTGCCAATGACTCCGCCCATGTATCTTCCTCTCCTACACTTCCGTTCGCAACTCCAGCCACTCCCGTTCAAGCACCTGTTCACTCCTCAGCATCTGAGAAACCAAGTACACCAATGGGTGGTCCTCAGCTACCCTCATCACCAACTCCCCTTCCATGTATGCTGACAGTCTCAATGAACGGCGCACATTGTTTCGCGATTGATTGCCTTAAGGAACACTCTCCAGCAATTTCTGAATTCAAAACGGTATGGGATGGTGCCTCTTCTGAAATGAAAAAGGTGTGTAACAACGGTATCATGCAATGGTACTATGCTCATCTTTTGCTAGAAATATGAAGCGTTGAGCAAGGAGCAAAAATCAGCCAACCGTCTTGCTGCTGCGATGACAAAATCCAACACGAGCAACTGACTTTGAGTGTGTTGGTTATCATGTTTTCACCACAATTCTTCTTAACATTTCCTG
Source organism: Tricholoma matsutake (assembly GCA_026075535.2). Taxonomy (NCBI): domain Eukaryota; kingdom Fungi; phylum Basidiomycota; class Agaricomycetes; order Agaricales; family Tricholomataceae; genus Tricholoma; species Tricholoma matsutake. The sequence continues at coordinate 3,302,905 of AP026543.1, read as the reverse complement.
CCTTTGATTTATCAAGGAGACCTTCATGATATGGACAATGGGACAATGGGGAGCGGAGAAGCCGCAAAGGTTCGGATTGGCTCGGATAGACTCGGATAGACCCATATGCCATCTGGACAATAGTGTGTATTTAGCAATAATAGAATCATCTGAGCACCTCTGTAAAGTGCAGTAGAACGCAGCGCAACGCGGATGACAACCGAAAATGGGTTGATATTCCTTCCACGGTCAAAGACTGAGATAGTCTGAGCACTCGGCCTTGCTCAGATTTTCTCAGATACACTCAGATCAGCTCTGCACCGGTTTTCACTGGGCTTGAAGGCGCGTCCAAGTGTCACGATCACGTGCACGCATCCAACGTGTTTGTATAAAGATCGATTGCTGGCACTACGTTGATCACAACAGTTGCCCTCGCTGATTCGCCACGCATGCTCCCCACTGCCGAGCTTGATGACGCGCGGGTGCTCCTTCCTGATTCACCCCCTTCCTCCCTTACCCATCTGAGTCAGACTCCAGCACCAGAGCAAGGCTCACCCCTGCTTGAACAAAGGTAGGCCCACCTCCTGCAAGAGGCAAGCAGATTGCTTACAGGCCCTGTCCACTGCTCCCAGCCTGGCAGAAAATGAGCTGGCAATTATCTACCGAACCCCTTGTGACCTGCAGCCGCTTCTCGAGGGTTACTTGGTGGACACCGAGCCAGGAAGAGGCAGTGCCGAGGCCGACGCCCACCGCACTGAGGCCGAGGGGGACTTCCTGGCTCTTCAATCAAGTACACCGAGGTGTCTGCCGCTGAGTGAGGCAGGCGAGGCCAATGGCGGTGGCGAGTTCGACTCCGATCTCAGCGAGCCCGACCCACCTGGGTTACAGCTAGCGTGCCAGGGGAGGGTGCAGGCGATGGGGGCCTCCTGTGGCATCTGGATGTAAGCAGCAGCCCCTATCCACCGCCCAGCTTATTGACCCCACAAGCAGCAGCAGCATCCCGAAGGGCGCCGCGCTGAGGCCTGCTCCCAGCAAGAAGCGAACACGAGCCCTGCAGCAGGACGGCAGCCAAAGCAAGAGGCCGAGGGGCGATCCCACCCATGGGGCTGCTCAAGCTCTTGAAGAAGGTGAGCTCCGCGAGCGGAGGGTGAGGAAGAGGGGCCGGGGGTCACGGAGACCTCGCGCAGGGCAGGCGGTGCAGGAGCAGAGGCGCTGTGGCCCGATGGGTGAAGGCAGGATGAGCCGGCTCCGCGCCCACACCTTTCGTGACAGCGAGGCTGTCATTGCCGACTCCTTCTCCATCGCTGAGAACGCCCTGGCATCCTCGACTGGTTGGCAGGGCCGAGCGCCGCCTAAGAAAACGCAAAGTGAACTCAAGGCGCTCCACAGGAGTGGGAGGATCGTCGAGCTGCTCAAGGTTTTTTACCCAGTCCCCTACCCCATGCCCCCCAGGTAGGTTGCCCCTCTCTCCCCGCCCTCGCAGCCACTGACCCTCCCCTTGCCCCACAGCTCTCAGAGGGAGCGTGGGGCAGCCTTCATTGATCGGGACGGCCGTACGTTCATCTACAGGTCCTTTCGTGCGCCCTGGCTCCCCGCTCTTGCAGGCGATCTCTCTGACACAATCCAGGCATTGCTGCAGGACACGCTCCGCAGCAAAGCAATCGAGAAGCAGCAACTCGATGCCCCGCGTGGACCCCACTACCCCTGCATCATCGGGCACTGTCGTCAATACCAAAAGGCGAGGCAACCTGCTTCCGAGTTCACATTGCAAGGTGCCTAACTGGAAACCAGCATCCACACCTCACGGCTTTTCATAAACTCAACAGCTCGAAAGTCGACAGGTTCATCAGCAGCCCAGTCGTCTTCAGGATAAGGTGCGTGAAGCTAGAGCTGCTGCCCGCAGCAAGCTCTGATGCTTTTGCAGCCGATGGGTTGAGTTTGTAGTGCGGCAGGTTTTTCCCGGGGTCGCCGATCGCTTTGACCGATCCGCAAAGTGGCATGAGAAGCAATGGGGCATCCTCCCTCTCTTCGGGGTTTATTGGAACCTCTGCATCAATGCAGCCTTCCCAGGGCAGCCCCGTGTCCACTGCGCCCCTCATGCAGATCGAAAGAACATTGTTGGAATCTGCGCCCTCGTGGTTTATGAGCTTCCAGGGGGTGAGCTGCCTGAGCCACTGCCTGCTGCGTTGCTGACTTCGGCCTAGCCTGCTTCAACCACACCCAGAGGTCCTGGCTTGTTGTCTGGGAGGCTGGGGTTGTGATTGAGCTCCCCCCTTGGGTCCTTCTCCTCTACCCCTCCTCACTTCTGTACCACTTCAACATAGACATCTCAGGTGAGCCTGCCTACACCTCAGTAACTCCCTTCTGATAGTGCTCTAGACATCCAGTTTGTGGCTGCTGATGGCCGGCAGCGCCCGACTCCAGAGAACTCTAGGCCCCTCCAAGAGGGGGATGAGTGTGGCCGGGGGAGCCTTGTGTTCTTCAACCAGGCGACCATGTACCAGGCGACCATGTACCAGTCCTCTGAAACAAACTGCTCCACCATGCAGGAGGCTGTCAAAGCAGGGGGCTCAGGCGTAGCCGACTATGGGGAGAGCGCTCAGGAGGCTTTTACAAAGCATGCTAAGTACGTTCCAGTGCAAGGAGCTGATAAGCGGCCACTGTCTGTGGCAGGGGTCACTATTTAGATTCACTGACAGCTAAGATTTCTCGTTGGTTATGCATAACCTATTTAGCACACACAGCATGATCAATATGAGATCTTATTAATATATGCTGTTCAAGCCAAAGTGATGGATGTAAAAGTACACAGATAAATTATAATAGGTTCTGGACGAACAGAAATCAGAAGGAATGCCCACAGGAACGTAAACTACAATTAAGCGAAACGTCCCTTTAACGTTCTCTGAAATTCATATCCTCCAAAGCCCCTGGATCCTGCATGAATGAGCTCCACCTCTCGTCCAGTCGCACATCATGCACTAACCCCAACTCCTAGTTCAGGATTGAACGTAGGAGCTGTAGCGAAGTCTTGGTAATTTCGATTTTGATGCTGATTCGTAGTCACAGTGTGCCACGAAAGTTGTTGAGGTTGGGTATCCATGGGGAGGAAGGTGTGGCAGTGGCTGCAATCCATAGGGGAGATGTCCAAATTGTCGATGAGCGGTGCAGTGTAATTGAGCTCGAATGTTGGTGGTGGCAGAGCGGAGGAAGGGACAGCTCTGGCGGTCCCGGTTGGCTGGACCAGTTATGTGAGGGCGAAACCTCAATCTGATGCGTGCGTTCGGATGGAACGCAAGGATAACACGTTGCGTGAGGCTGGTCTTCGACTGGCAATGAGGGTGCAAAGTCTTCCTTGTGACGGGAGTTCTCCATCGGCAGAATCCAATTGTTCATATAAGGAACTATATCTCTTGCTGCGGCTGTAGCTTAGTTATATCCCGCCGTTGTATGATAGCACTCGAAAAAACGAACCGTGTATGCCCTGCGAATATCGTTAGCTCGTCTTGCTCTAGGTCCTCGAGGCTCTTTTGATATTTCACGACATGCCCCCAGCATCACCAACGGCGACATTGCTCTGCATTGAGTCGAGTGCATCCAGACCCTTTTCACGGAGTTTGGCTAGGGTCGCCTGGGAGGATTATGTCAGAAGGAATTAATCCAGTATAAGGATAGGCGACTGACAAGCCTTGGACTTGGTCGCTCGCACACTGTAGACAGCCGCCTTTGAGAACACCATACACACCTTCTCTAACTCAGACATCGCGGACTTGGCCAAGGGCGAGCGTGGTCTGCGTGTAACTATGGCTCCAAACACAACCTGTTGCACAAGGAACATGAATAAGGCATCGCTGAAAAGCAAAACATGGAAGGCGTACCCCAGCAGCAAATGCAGATATCCACAGAGCCCAAAACCCCGCAGACGGAGCCGGCCACACCTCAAACTGCTGGGAGACAGATCTGAGGATGGTAGACCCTGTGCGATACGCAGTGAGGAATGAGGGAGTGAATTGGCTCTTAAGTGGGTTCTCCAGGTGCTCAATTATTGCCTGGGCAAAGAAGCTGCGATGGATGTACATAAGGACTGAAATGATGATGATCAAATTAGACAATCCGATATAGAAAAACTTACTAGGTTCACGCATATGTTCAAGCACACATTGCTGCATGGACGTCCCAAAGTCATTCGCCGAACCGCGCCTCCGAGGTCAGAAACTCTCGAACCTTCTTATGAAGCTCCATAATCGTTGCATAGCTGAAAAAATTGGCCTACAAGACGCTGCATATTCACGACGTAACGTCAGGCTCAGGGAAAGCGCAACCGATGTAAGCCATGGAGAAAGAGGGCAGATGGCCAGTGTTCAAGCTCTGTATAAATGAGAACATATATAATCGCTAGTTCCAGAGTAACTCACCTGGGACGAGTCTGCGATGAAAGGATCCCAGAAGATCACTCGATGTTGTTGAACCATCACCCCATCGCGCACTGTCACGATCTATAGCCAAGCCGTTGGGAAACACATTTATAGTAATATTTCTTAGAAGACTACCGTTTCTGGCGCTTCGCCATAATTTTCTCTTTTTTGGGTTGAAGCCATCACCGGCGCGCATGTGGCTACAGGAAGTACAGTTATGTCACGACGCGTCCGACATGCACAACCTCGAACTAGTATACAAAAACTACCAAAGCTACATAACCGCATACGCATCTTCCCATTGACCCCCCCCCCCCATCCCAAGACCAAAAAAAAAGCTACCACACCCATCGACCAAGATACACACACCGCACATCGCGCCAGGCCCCGATCAAACCAAATTCGAAGGATACCCAACCTCCTCCAACCCCACAAAATTCTCCTTGATACTCCTCGCACTAACAAACCTATAAAAAATACCCACACTCCCCGCTTTATCATTCGTTCCGCTCCCGCGCGCACCTCCGAACGGCTGTTGGCCCACCACTGCGCCCGTGCACTTGTCGTTGTAGTAGATGTTGCCAGCGACGTTGCGAAGCCGGGTGGTCCCTGTGAGGAGGGCTTGGCGGGAGGTGGCGAAACTGGCCATGGGTTGGGTGGGGGTTATATATATACATTTGTTAGGTGAGGTGGGATGAAAGCTTACATTGCGCCTGTGAGAGCGTATTCAGTGGTATTATCGATCAGATCAAGAGTCTTTTCGTAATCCTCATCGTCAAACAAGAATACCTAGCACACAAAAAATAAAACAGCTGAACCAGGACGAAGATTTTCGCAAAAAAATACGTACAGTAATGACCGGCCCGAAGATTTCGTCTACGAATGTGACCATTTTCGGATCTTTGCTTAGGATGACGGTGGGTTGTATAAAGTACCCTTTGGAGTCGTCGGCTGATGGACGGTGTGAGGTAGGTTGTGGAGAGAACGCAAGGCGTACCTGAGCCGCCGATGAGGATCTCTGCACCGGCCTCCTTTGCTTTTTGTATATAGCCTGTGATACGGTCAAATGCGGGTCGGCCACTAAAGAAGGACGACAATGACGATTAGCACTGAAAGATGGATCACTCGGAGTAGGGCTCACATCACCGGGCCCATAAAGTTACTCCAGTCAGTACACGGACCGACTTTAACCTTCGCCACTTCTTCCAGCAACTGTTCCTTGAACCCTGCATTCCACACCGACGAAGAAACATAAAGCCGCGAAAGCGCCGAACACTTCTGTCCTGCACAAAAAACAAAAACAAAAAAGAGTCAAAAGAACAAAAAAACCACCCCAACCCCCCAAACCCACGCACCCTGATACTCAAAACCCGCTCTCACACTCTGCACCACCGCATTCCTCACCTCCGCACTCTGATGCACCAGATGAAAATTCTTCCCCCCCGTCTCACCGACAATTCTCGGATACACTCTATACCCCTCCAAATGCCCCGCAATATCCCTCCACAGCTTCCTAAACACAGCCGTACTCCCAGTGAAATGCAATGCTGCGAAATCCCGATGGGCAATCGCTTGACCGACGATGGCTTCTGCGGGACCGGGGGTGAATTGGATAACGCCTGGTGGGAGACCGGCTTCGGTCAGGAGTTGGTGGACTAGGTAGTTGGAGTAGGTTGCGGCTGGAGAAGGTTTCCAGATGACGGTGTTGCCGACTAGGGCGGGTGCTGGGTGGGGATGATGAATTGATGTTAGTTAGGGGGGGGGAGCATGACGTACTTCCGGGTAGGTTGCCGCCGATGGCGGTGAAGTTGAAAGGGGATACAGCGAGTACGAACCCTTCTAGTGCACGATACTCGACGCGGCTTTGAAAGGATAAAATGAAAATTACAGAATGCATCACGACGAAAAAAAAAAAACACACTTCCAAATCCCAGGCGCATTTTTCGACGGCTGCTGTGCATACAGCTCTTCCACAAACTTGACACCAAACCTGAAGAAATCCGCCAACTAATACACACCATCAGCTTGACACGCCACGTAGAACGGGAACGCACAAACTCACTTCAGCAGCAGCATCAATCTCCGCCTGCCACACATTCTTGCCCTGACCCAGCATAGTCGCCGCCATCAACCTATACCTATACTTCCCACTGACCAAATCAGCCGCTTTCAAGAAGATGGCGGCACGATCACTCCAGGGCATACTCTCCCACCCCGCCTTTGCACTGAGGGCACCGTCGATAGCACGCGAGAGCGTTGCTTCGTCGGCTTGGTGGTAGGTACAGAGGTTGTGGGCATGGTCGTGTGGGAGGGGCTGTGGTGCAAAGTTATGGGTTTTTACCTGAAGAAGGTTAGATGTATGAGAGGTGTTGGGTGAGATGGTGACGTACAGGTTCGCCGTTGATGATGCAGGGTACTTCGAATGGCATTTCCTGCTCCATTTTGGATATAGCTGCCTGTAGAGCTGCACGCTCTGCAGAACCTGGTGCATAGGATCTCTGTTGGATTGGAAGAAATGAGACGATGAAAGTAGGGTGGAAATGAGTGGTACCATGGGTTCATTGTTGATTTCTGGGACCTTGAATGCTGCTAGTTGTGGGACTGCCATGGTTGTTGCGAGAGAACAGGAGTGTGGGTGTGCCAGTGCATTATCGGAAGGATCTTGAGTCTCACTTGATAAGTGTGGGATATTACGTGAAATAGATTGTAATTAGGAATAAAAGGGTTTGGCTAGTGCTATAGTATAGTTGTAGTGGCTACAAGATGGCTAATAGTCCGACTTATGTATGATAAGATAAGATAGTCCAAAGCTATATCGTTGCGGGCAAGTCATCAATGGCCTGCTTAAGCAGCTGGAGAGACCTCCACGAATCGAGGATACTGCCAGGACAGCGCTGGCACCCGGACGTCATCGCAGCCTGAGCCAAGAACTCCATGCCAAAAACGACATCGGTGGTAGGGCGGACACTCAATTCAGCCCTCGCACTCTTCTCAAACTCTGCCCACCACTTTGGGGTCCCGTGAAGCGAGAAAGAAGAACCATTGCACTGCATGCACTTTATGTCAGGTGGAAGTGTGAGAATTTGGAGTGCAGCGTGTACGCGGCGGCGGTGTAGGTCTAGGAGACGGTGGTAGGCATACGCAGAGATGAATTTAAGATCGTCTGAGAGAGGAGCATCCAGGATGTTGGTGGACAGAGTGTACTTTGAGGCGATCTGAGCTTCATGTTCAAGGTCGAAGCGTGAAGCGATGGCGTACACGCGTAAGGGATCTGATTGTGTGAAAAGTGGAGAGACGAGGATAGAACGTAAAGTGATGAGAAGGGAAGATAAATCGTATTTGGTTGCTGCGGCGAGAAGGGGAAGGAGTTGGTCCAAAGAGAGTATAGAAGGATCTTGGACAGGGTAAAGGAAACGAAGGAGAGGATCGAGTACTGAAGAGGGTTCTGAACAAGGGATGGTGGGTAGTTTCAAGTTAGGAGAAAGTGGTTGAGGTAAAGAGAACATGTCATGAAAGAAAGGAGAAGCCGCCGCTAGAATGCAACGATGAACAGAAAACTGAGTGTCGTCTGAAGAAAGAAGAAGAACATCAGCGTCTGCAGCATCGAAAGTAAGCAATCCCATCGAAATGTAGAGTCAAAGGTTCAAGTCGCACTTTATAAACTAAAACCTAGCAAGTTTATTTTTAAACGAAACAAATCAAATCTGTGCGCTCACCGCCATCTACTGCTGACTCAGCGTCTACGGTCACGCCGCACCGGAGATCTTGAGCGTTGCCGGTCTCTGCTTCTCCGGCGTCGGCCCGGGACATCAAATACCATTGAATATTTGTCACTTTTTTCCTCTTCATCCCTATATCGACGCGTCTTTTCTAAATCATCTCTTCCTGCAAATCCACCTCCACCACGTGCTTTCACTCTCGGTGCTCGGATGATTTCATTCGACCACGAACTATTGATCCGCGCCACTGATTGAGAACTGCCCAAACATTGTCAAATTCACCGCCCCATCCTTCAATGATGTGCCAAACTTACAAGTCAACCCAAATTCTCCGATCATCCACCAATACATTCTGCATCTTGAAGTATGCCTACATTACAATCAATCAGTTAAGAAATAAATATCAATCTTATCAATCACATACCTGTTCTGCATCTTCCCTCTTGTCAAATTCTATAAACGCATATTGCAATGAATCTCCTGTTCGTTTGTCTCTTATCACTTGACAACTCATTATCACCCCAAACCTTGAAAATATCAATTCTAAATCTTCATCACGAGTCACCGCGTTCAATTTGCACACAAATAACACATTCTCCGGTGGTCGCACATTCGCAAACGGTAGATCTCCTACCATCTCTAGCGTCAGCGCAGAGGCTGCCGCCGCTTTTTCACGACGTATTCGTTCTTCTTCTTCCTCAGGTAGTGTCGCCAAGGGATCTTCATCTTCCGCTATCCGAGTAGAATCATCCGGAGCATGCACAGGCGACGAAGGTGGCTTTACAAGCCCCGGTGGGTCAGGAAACGGATCATCTACACTTTTGTAAGATCCAGAGTAAAATATACTTTTCTTCCATAATGCGCACCAAGAATAACCACATGTCGAATCCTCACATCTTTAAACGGACGTCCCTCTTGATCCGTAAACACATCATTCATCTTATCCAGCGTCTCCATCCCCTCCACTACATGTCCAAACACCGCATGCTTCCCGTCAAGATAATCAATGTTCTCTCCCAGTGTAAGAAAGAACTGACTCCCACAACCACCTTTGTGTCCTTCCAACGCAGGTGCGACGGCCATAGACACCGTACCACGTCGCGTATGCTTTAGCCGCGTATGGATCTCTGGTAAAAAGTACCGGGGCACTTCTCCTCCCGTGGAGTCGGATGAAGAGGCGATGTAGGACCAGATAGATTCACCGCCCGTCCCCGTGGCTGTGGGATCCCCAGCCTGTGCTAAAAAGTCTTTGGATACTGTTACAGGCCATCTGTTAGTCATCTTGTGTTGTGGCGTCTCATCACATGGATAGGATAGTACCGTTGAAGAAGGCATTGAGGTTGTAGTAGTATACTTTACACAACTTGAGAAAGTTTTCACAGGTTTTGGGACAGGACTCGACTTCGAGGTCGATGACGAGGTCGCCGAAAGACGTTTCGAAGAGCACTGACATGGTGGTTTCAATGACCGGAGTTTAAATTGTCCACGCGTTATGATCACGATCACGATCAGATTCTACAACATCACATCTATGTACACAGCGTTCATAGCCCACCAATAGAGGAGGATGCACAAGACCGATGTTCATAAAATGTTCTTGGCCTGGTTCTCACCCAAGTTTTGCCCCAAGTTTTGCCTTCGCTTCCAATGGATGAGTTCTGCCTCACTTCCTGCACCTTACTCTATGATATACCCTTTAGAAGGACATTTGCCAATCAATTGGTGGGACTTGCACAAGATGATCATCTTTGTCATACTGTGCAAGTCCTGTTTCCATTATTGCTCGAATGGCCGTGACTGTGCCAGTCAAGTGTTCAGTGTGGGGCATGGCCACGACACTAGATGACTTGAAATTTATTTTAGAACAATAACTGACCTGAAGGCCTTGAAAAAATCAAATGGTAACAAAAGCCAGTGGTAGTTTCTTCATCACACTGCATGCAAGACCCAACTATGTTTGAGGAAACTGAGGAGTGGCCAGACAAGCTGCATGCATCTGATAGTGTTCCCTGTGAGCATATTGGATGCATTCAGAACTACTGGCTTCCTCTTCAGCATGGGCCTCTTGTTTACAACTGGTGTGTGTTACCTATCATCTGAGAGCTTATCTCATGAGGGCAATCATCATTGCAACCAGTGAAGAATACTCAATTCTATCTTTGCCAGATGGGTCAGATTATTTATGACTCCCTTTGAGTAAATTTCTCATCATCTTTGATCTTTAGTACCTATCTTTTTATAGCATAACACACAAGATTATATGCCATTAAATATGCACTTCAACTTCCTTACTGTTAGATGGGGAATAGAAGTTGAGAGCTGGTCTGCAAGAACTCAGATTGATATGCTACACTAGTGCCAGTTGTCAAATTGATCACACAAGGCAGTCTTGAGTGTTCCCTTGATTCAATTCAAAACTCCATTCTTATGGTGTTACCACAAAGCAACTGACATATGTGTTGTTTTCACCTCCATTGAATCATGATGCCCATGCATTGTATGTTGTAGGCCTGTGCTGCTTCCCTCCATTATTTTTTCATTCCTACTTGTGAAGTTTGGTCTTCTCCCCTCCTCTGGGGGTTTCCATTCTGTCTCTTTTGCTGTGCATGAATTCCTGCCTCCTGTTAATGTTATGCACAATACACCAATCAAGGTTCTGGAATTAGACAAGTATGCACTGGAGCACAGCACTGAGGCATTTATCAAAACAAGTAGGTGGGGAGAAAGATATTACCAGTGTTTTGAGTATGTGCATCTGAGAAAGCCAGAGTAGTAGTAGTTTCACATCCCAGAAATCCATTTCTTCTGCTCATAACACTCAACCCTTTTAATATGGATGATGAGCATATTTAAGGAGTGCCAGGGGTAACCCTTAGGTATATTTTCTCATATCCCTACCTGTACCCATGAAAACCATACCCATATGGTTAGGGGTATGGTGTTACAATGGGTTTCTGTGGGTTACCTGTTGTTATTTGCAGGTTTCAACAAAAATATGTATTTTAATACTCTAATTACACTAAATTAAAACCCCCCTCTCTGAGAACAAAATGAGAAACCCCCCTGCTCACATTTGCAGTGAGGGAGGGGGTGGCTGTTGCCCAGAACAAGATGAGAAAGACCCCCTCTTGTGTTTGGAGCAAGGGGTGGTGGTGCCTGTAGTCACCGAGAACAGAATGAGAATCCCCCCTGCTCATGTTTTGGATGAGGGAGAGGATGGTGGTGGCTGCAGTCACCCAGAATGAGATGAGAATCCCCCCCTCTTGCAGTTGGAGTGAGGGAGGGGGATGGTGTAGTGTTGCCTGCAGTTGCCAAGAACACTGTTGTTGTTGTGCCTGCTCCCTCTTCTCATTGTCCCCATCCTCATTGCTCCCCATTTCCACCCCACAAGCAGTTTCTCACAGTGGCAGTTGGGGGTGGCAGTCATGGTGGAGTAGTGTGATCGGGTCATCATGTGACTTAGTCAGTAGAGTAGTCACACCTGTACATAGTCACCACACTATCACTACACTGTCCCTGCCATAGCTATAGGCAGGAGACTCGCTACATCTCTGATGGTAGTGGCCATCATTCTTGTCATTCTTGTCCTTGTCATTGTGCCTGCTCTTTTTTCTCATTGTCACCATCTTCATTGCTCCCCATTTCCACCTCTTGAGCAGTTGCTCATGGTGGCAGTGTTAAACTCTGAAAAGACTATGACTAGACTGGGGCTTGAGCCCAGGACCTTCCAGACATATACCAGATGCTCTAACTATAAGGGCAACCTCAGCCTCTAGCAAAGGGAAATCCAAAGTTAAAATTATACTACATATTACAGGGATTGTACATCACCCCCTCTGATCCATCGCCCCGATGCATTCAAAATTGCATATGACCAAAATCAGTGACTTGAATGTGACGCAGTGCAGCAGTGTGCTGTCAGTGGAATTCCTTGACTCACTGAGGGGCACTCACATCAGACTCTTTGACCCATGAGTTCTCCTCATACCTATAACCCTTCCAGTGCACCAAATACTGGAGTTTTCCTCAACAGAACCAGCTGTCCAAGATCAACTTGACTTCATACTGGGGTTCTCCCTCAATCACTGTAGGCAGAGGTGGTGGACATGAATGGCATCCCAGGAATGGATCTGGGGGAGCTGGAAGGAGTTTGACAACATGGAAGACTGGGTGGAGTCTGGATATGGAGGCTGGGAGGCATAGACAATAGGCATGCATTCCAACACACTTGACAATGGGGAAAGGTCCCAGGAAGCGATGAGTGAGTTTCTTGGATGGACATGTAGTAGAGATGTCACTGGAGTCAAGATAAACTCAATCACCAACCTTGTACTAAGGGGTTGGAGAATGGTGTTGGTTGTAAAAGTGTGCCATGTCATCCTTCACCTTTGCTAAGGCTGCCTTTGCCTCCTCCCAGCTATCCCGCATGTGTTCTGTGAACTCACCATCTCGATGTGTGAGGGAGTTTGGCAATGTTTGAATCCCATGCTGGATGTCGTCCAGTGTCTAAGAGGAAAGGGTTTGTTGAGTGGAAGCATGGACATGGTTGTTGTATCCAAACTTGGCCAAGGGGAGATAATTGTCCCAATTGTTGTGGCGCTCATTGACAAAGATGCACATGTACTGCTCCAGTTCCTGGTTGACTCACTCAGTCTGGCCATCAGTTTGTGGGTGATAGACAGTTGAAGCAAGGAGTTTGATCCCCAGAAGTTGGTACAGCTTGCAAGTGAACTCTGCCATGAACTGAAGGCCATGGTCAGAGAGGAAAGTGCCAGGAAGTCCATGTAATTTCCACACATGGTGGAGATAGAGTTGAGCAGCACCCAGGGCACTGATAGTGGTGTGAGTGGGATTGAAGTGAGCACATTTTCCCACTGAATCAACTGTGCCCATCACTGCATCAAACCCATTCAACTCTGGCAACTCTACCACAAAGTTGACACTGACAACATCCCAACAACTCTCTGGAACAGGAAGAGGGTGTAGCTTGCCAATGAGTTTTCAACAAGGAATCTTGGTGCATAAGTAAAGGTCACAAGTATGACAATACTGACCAATGAGTTGTGACATTTGTGGCCACCAATAATTCTGTGAGGTGAGCTCCAAGGTCTTCCAGCATCCAGGATGACCGGCAATCTGTGAGTCATGGTGTTGGGATATGATGTGCCAGCAAAGGTCTGGGTCATTGGGGACGTAGATGCTATCCCTGAAATACAACAAGTCCTCCTTTTCAGCCCACTCTGCCGCATGCAAGGAAAGAGTGGATCCCTTCCTCAGTTCTTTAACAGCTTGGGCAACAACATCCTTGTGTAAACCGCTACAGTTTGTGCAACAAATGTTGCATAGGATGTCCCACTCCTTGCCCTGGGGTGTGATGCCTTCCAGTGCCCAAATGGTGAATGGGTCTGGCTGCAACAACACAATGTTTTGATTGTTATTGCTGCCATCCCTATGGTCTGCACATTGGGAGAGGGCATCGGTCTTCCCCATGCTGCAACACGGATGGTGGTGCAAGGAGAAGTCGAATCTGGATAGATACAGGGACCAGCAAGCTTGACGATGGTTCAATTTCTTGGCCATCATAAATCACTCAAGATTCTTGTGATCTGTCCAAATTTAGTGCACACATTATTGCCAACATCTCCTTGTCATGGATCTCATAGTTTTACTCTACAGCACTAAGGCTTTTGGAGTAGAATGCAACAGGATGCTACTCCTGGTCCTCCAGAGACTGCTGAGACAACATGGTGCCCATCACAAAGTCAGAACTGTTGGCTTCTACACAAAAAGGGTGCAAATCATTAGCAAAGGTAAGAATGGGAGCAGAAGTGACCATCTCCTTAAGCTTTTCAAATGCCTCCTGTTGTGCATTATCCCACCTCCATGCCTCCTTTCCTGTCAAGTCAAACAGTGGTCATGCATGATGTGAGAAATCTTTGATAAAATGCCAATAGAAATTGATGAAGCCCAGGAAAGACTGCACCTCTTTCTTGTTTGTGGGCATTGGCCAAGCTGTGACCCCATTCACCTTGATAGGATCCATCTCCACCTGACCCTCTGAGATAATCAGGCTGAGGTACTCAATCTTGATCTTCTCAAACTCACACTTGTCCTGACGAAGGTAGAGTTTGTACCATCAAAGTCATTCTAAGACAAGGCGCGTGATGCAATGGTGCTCTTCAACTGTGCAAGTGAAGATGAGGATATTGTTGAGATAGATATGAACAATGCCTTCAAGGATGAGGTTGTGGAAGATGTCATTCATCATGGTCTGAAAGGTGGCAGGACTATTAGTAAGGCTAAAGAACATGATGAGTGGTTCAAAAAGACCATGTTTGGTGCAAAAGGCTGCCTTCCACTCATCTCCCTCCTTTATCCTCACATTATTGTAGCCCTAACAGACATCGAGCTTGGTGAAGTATCAGGCTCCATGGAGCTGGTTCACAAGTTCAGAGATGAAAGGTAATGGGTAGCAATTTTTGACCATGATGTCATTGAGCCTTCTGTAGTCTTGAACCAGTCGAAGTGAGCCATCCTTCTTCTTGACAAAGAAAAATGGAGAGGCCATGGGTGACTTTGATGGTCAAATACATCTGGAGGCCAGGTGCTCATTGATGAACTGGTCAAGCTATCACTATTCTTTAGGAGAGAGAGGATAGACCTTGCAGGATGAAGGGGTTGCACCAGGGGTGAGTTTGATCATGTGATCCCATGGCTTGCATGCAGGGAGAGAGTTGAACGATTCCTTGGAGAACACATTCCCAAACTCATGGAGATGAGGAAGCAAGGAATCAGTAGAGGATTTAGCAGCATTGTTTCTGTGGAAGGCCTTGGTGAGGCATTGGGATATGTTTGATGTAGCACACACCTTGTGTAATGGACAAATTGCAGTGTAGAAGATCCAATCACCTTCCTCCACTTCCTCTGGCTCCTCATCATCATCATCCAAGTCCGGCATCAGATCAGGAACCCCTTCTAACTCCACTTCAGGTATAGGCAGAGGTCCAGCACAACACTTCTGAGTACATCGTATTGAGGCCCTTTGTCCACAATGTTCTTGCTTGGCTTCCATGAGACAAGTGCAACAGTGAGATGGACACCAGCTCATTGTAACCTCCCCAGTATGCCAGTTGACCTCTGGGTTATGGTCTCAAAGCCATGGAAGGCCCAAAATCACCTTCTGCTTTCCTAATTGAGTGACAGCAAAAAGGGCATGCTCACTATGATCTTTGTAATGGAGGACCAGGTCTACAACCTCTCGGATGGCACCAGCTTGTTTGGGGACCCATCCACATTATAAACAGGTATCGGATGCAAGAGTGAGTGAGTATTCAGGTGATGTTGTTGTGCAAGATGGGCATCAATGAAGAGACTGGTTGCACCAGAGTCCAGGAGTGCAGAGACACCAAGTATCTGTCCAGTGTCAGTAGTCTGTAGTTCAATTGCTAGGTTCAAGGAATGTGTAGAGGGAGTGGATGCAACAATATATTTGTGTGGTAGTTTGCGCTCCCATGATTTAATTTTGAGGCATGGAGCAGAGGGAGAGATGGGAAGAGCAGGTATATCTTCAGCCAACTTTGAAGGGTCAGAGAGGGGAACAGTCATAGAAATAGATTCATTCTCCAGGTATTCAACTGACAAAACTTCAAAGTGGTTATGGACAGGCAGTGAGGGCATATGATTCACTTGCTGCAAATAAAAAAATCCTGCTCCTCTACAACTTCTGACTTGATCTCCTCTGCAACCTGATCCTTTGCTTCCTTGACATCTACAAGTTCCAACAGGTCTTGGAGGAGTTCATCTCACCCCTCAAGGGTGAGCATGCAGATATCCTGATAATGGGGATACGCTCCAGCCCTGTGCCCAGCTTCCCCACAGCAGTAGCAGAGATCCAATCTATGTGCATGGCTGCAGGCCACATCAACATCCATTGGTACCAGGACATTGATGGCTGGTATGGGAGTCTGATGGACAGGAATGGGGTTATGGTGGGGAAGGGTTCAATTGAAGGTGTAGGGCACATGAGTTAAAGCAGCTTCATACCAAGCATAAATATTATTGTCTACTGGGCACCCTTCCAACATCTGTGCAATCTGGTCCTGAATTTCTCAATTGAGGCCCCATCGGAACTTCACCACCACTGGTAGCCCACTCTCATATCCTGCCATGTCCACTAAATCCTTAAACTTGTTGATATAATCGTCCATGGATTGACATGCCTGATGGTAAGAGGACAACTTGAGCCATGTCACTGCTCAGTGGCACTCATTGAGGGGACAAAAGTGGCATACAAACTCTGCTCACAAGTCACCCCAAGTAGAGAAAGGTAGAGAGCTGAGCTCTTTAGTTTGGCACAGAATATGGTCCACATAGAGATAGGCGCATTCAGATTTCATGTATGTGAAGGCCCAATAAATTTTTGCAGCATCGTCAATGAATTGATGGGACTGGAGACTGATGTACAACTCACAGGAATTAAGGAATGCAAACCCCTGCATACGTGCGCCATTACATTCAGCAGGGGGAGACAGTTTGATCTGGGCACATTAGGCAGCACATCGTTGTTGGGCATGCTTGGAGTTGCAATGGGGGGAATATTGGTCGTGGAGCTAGTCTGTGTTAGGAAACCACCCCATTACCTAATAAACTTTCATTTTTATTTTATTATGTTGAATTACGCTACATGATGCCAAATGATGCTACATTTTGATAGCGTGAGAATTTTATTTTGCACGCATCAAAATGTACGCGCATGTATGAGTGCATCGGTAACAACAATGTACAATATATGTAACATAGTATATAAACCCTAAATATATGCCTAGGGGACCCCAGTTGTGTTCTCTTAGGTATTCCACCTACGTTTTCGGTGTGAAAGGCCTATCTCAACAAACTTACCTATTAATAACCCCTCGCATCAAAACCATCAACTTCCCCATCACGTGCGCGGATCCCGCCCCCTTCTTGTAGAGAGAACCCACATGGTCTTAGCTAGCAGATAGTGGGTGTCACCCTAACAGAAGAACACAACTTCCCATATCAGTGCGCCTTCTCTTAGTTGCGCATACGTCATTGTTTCACTGCGCCACATCTGATTACTCATCCTTTCGGCACAAGCCAGAAGTACTTGTATATACGTAATCTACCTTTTCTTTCGTAAGCCGACGCCAGGCCTCGCCTTACATTGCGACTGCCAGTGATCGAGAGGCAGCGCTCGTCATTAGGACAGCTGCAACCAGACAACCGATCAGATCTGGTTTAGTTACAATTTACATCACTCTATTCGGATGACTATTTTAGTTACAAGCCGAATTCAGTGATATCTCTGAGATCAGGCACTGTTGGAAGGGTTGTTGATCCGAAGTGTCAAAATAGGCGCCCGATGAACGATGAACCATTGATGAACCTCGACGAACCATTGATGAACCTCGACGAACCTTATCACGTGACCCGTAGACCTTTGGAGAGGTCTCGAAGTAAAATTTTGAATTTGTCAAAGAAGTGATTCATCACAGATTTTACAATTATGTCCAAACCTTCAACTTCTAATCCCGGTCCTAATCCTGTTCCCATACCAGCACTAGAGGCAAAAATTGATGCACTCACAGTGCAAATGTTGCAATTAGTGTCAGTATTGGCAGCATCACAGCCCAGACAAGTGGAAGTACAGCCAGAGACAACAGGAGAAAGAGATGATGAGATGGAGGAGATGGTGGAGTGGATATCGCAGGAGGATGAGACAGTGGAGAAATCCGGAAATGGAAAAGCGCACTTACCTAAGTACGTGCCCCCGCAAATCTTTGATGGTACCATGGAGAATACAAAATCCTTCATCACCTCTATAGTATTGTACATCCATGGGAGGAAGCCCAAGTTTCATACAGCCGAGTCTAGGATTATGTTTGCTCTCTCATACATTCAGGGGGGAAAAGCACAGTTCTGGAGAAATGAGGCTATTAATCAAATTGCCGTGGGAAATAAACCATTTGCAACCTTCAAGGAATTTCTGGAGAGATTGGAGGCACAGTTTGGAGACCCTAATCCAAAGGCGACAGCCAATGCTAAATTAAAGACCATGTGCCAAGGTTCCTTAATGGCGGATGAATTTATTTTGCAGTTCAAAGCAGAAGCTTTGCAAACGGACATGGGAGAAGCCGTGTTGGTAGAGTTTTTGAAAGCAGGATTAAATCCCTCTTTATTCAAGTCTATCTACCGACTACCTTCTATGCCAGAGAAGTTGGACGAGTGGTATAATTGGGCAATGCGCCTTGACCGGCAATATCGGCAGGAACAGGCGGAGTCAAAGTTGATGTATGGAAGTAGTAAATTTGGAAAGTCATCAGGAGGAAAGTCTGAGAAAGGAAAGGCGCCTCAGGTGCAAGCTCCGAGGGCACAGCCACCGGCCATGGCAGTGACACCTATAGTTATGGAGTCAGCAGCACCAGCAGAGGCAATGGAGGTTGATCAAGTGGGGAGACGAGTCCCACTTAAATGTTTTAACTGTGGGCAGTTAGGACACATTTCTAAGTATTGCAAGCAGAAGAGAAAGATCAGGGGAGCTACAATCGAGGAAGTGAAGCAGGAGGAAGGCAAGCAGGAGAATTTTGTGGAAGAGTCCCAGTGAAGGTTTCCCCATTGGTGACCCAGAATTGTTACAATGTATTAGTATCCAAGGAAACCCAGAGTAAATCAGAAAAGGAAATCGAGGAGGAGTACAACTGTTGCGAATCACGCAACAAAGAAAATTGTCACATGTCATTTCCGAAAACCCCTAAATTCTTTATTCGCTCTGCACGAATAGAACCCGAAATCACCTTGACTGTGGGACTGAAGACAGTGGACATGCATGCAGCTATTGATGTGGAAGCGTTGCTTGACAGTGGTGCTACAGGATTATTTATTAGTTGATCCTTAATTACTGGAAACGGTATTAACACACGCAAGCTGGTGCAACCTATAATGGTGTACAATATTGACGGAACAGTCAATCGTGGAGGAACTATCAAGGAGGAGGTGACTATGGTACTAAGGTATCAGGAGCATCAGGAGCGAGCCCTATTTGAAGTGTGCAATCTTGGGAAAACCAATCTAATAATAGGATGTCCATGGTTACAGAAGCATAATCCCAAAATTGATTGGAAAACTGGGAAAGTACAAATGACTTGTTGTCCTAAGGAATGTAATGTGTATGGGAGGAAGATGAAGAAAGAAAAAAGGAAAAAGAAAGAGAAAGAATGTCCGAGGAAGTATTCTGTTACGATGGAGGAAGTGGAGGATGAGGAAATGCCAAATGGGGAAGTTCCGATCATGATCGAGAAAGAAGAGCAGAAGCAAACCTTTAGAGCAGTTCGTGGAGGACAGTCGTGGGACAAGAATATCGTGAAGGTGGAGAAGCCAGTGGAGGAATGGGTGCCAAAAGTGTATCATGAACATTTGTCAGTGTTCCAAAAGAAGGAGTCTGAGCGAATGCCGGTGCGGAAGCCATGGGATCATGCGATTGAGATGAAGCCAGGGTTTGTGCCAAAGAAGTCGAAGGTATATCCGTTATCTCCAATGGAACAAGAAGAAGTGGATGCATTCCTGAAGGAGCAATTGCGTAAAGGATACATACGACCTTCGAAATCACTGCAGACGTCACCAATATTCTTCATGCCCAAAAAAGACCAAAGGAAGAGGATGTGTACTGATTATAGGTATCTGAATGAGTGGACAGTGAAGAACGCGTACCCCCTGCCGTTGATCTCAGAACTAATTGATAAGGTGGGAAAAGCCAAGGTCTTTACAAAATTGGATTTACGATGGCGATACAACAATGTACGAATAAAGAAAGGAGATGAGTGGAAGGCTGCATTTGCCATGCGTCGAGGATCCTTTGAGCCGCTTGTCATGTTTTTTGGGATGACTAATAGTCCCCTGACCTTTCAAAATATGATGAATGACATTTTCAAGGACGTAATAGACAAAGGCGTGGTAATAATATTTATTGACGACATTCTGATATTCATGGAGGATGAAGAGAATCATGAGGCGATAGTGCAGGAGGTGTTACGGAGGTTGGTGGAGAATGATCTATTTTTGAAACCAGAGAAGTGTGTGTTTGGGGCAAGCGAGATCGAGTTCCTAGGATTATTGATCGGCCCTGATGGGATCAAAATGGATCCGATCAAGGTACAGGCAATCACAGATTGGCCTGCGCCCACCGGTGTCAAGGAGGTTCAAGCCTTCTTGGGACTCGCAAATTATTATCGTCGCTTTGTGCACAATTTTTCTAAAATTGCCGCACCCTTACATAACCTTATGTGAAAGGGAGTAGTGTGGAGGTGGGGAGAGCAGCAGCAGACAGTGTTTGAGGAGTTGAAGAGGAAGTTTGTGGAGGGACCAATATTAGCCCCAGTAGATTTCACATGCCCTTTGCGAGTGGAATCCGATGCATCTGATTTTGCTACTGGAGCGGTATTATCAATGCTGTGCGAAGATGACAAATGGCATCCTTGTGCATACTTGTCAAAAGGGTTGAATGATGTGGAGAGGAATTATGATGTGCATGACAAAGAGATGTTGGGGATAATACGAGCATTGGAGGTGTGGAGGCATTATTTGGAGGGATGTACGCATCAAATTGAGATCTGGATGGATCATCAAAATCTGCAATACTTCATGTCCGCTAAAAAGCTTAATCGCCGGCAAGCGTGTTGGGCACTATTCCTATCGTGTTTCAACTTTCACTTGGTCCATAAAGCGGGAAGCTTAATGAGGAAAGCAGATGCCTTATCCAGACATATTGATCATAAAAGGGGGGTGGAGGAGGACAATAAAAATGTTACCTTACTCAAACCTGAATACTTTCACATTTGCGCTATGCGTCAAGGGCATCTATTAATAGATAGCTCGGAAACGGAAATGTTGTCTAAAATTAGACAATGCTCGGAAATGGACGATGAAGTAGTGGAAGCCATGAAAGCTCTGAAGGGAGAGAAGAAAAGTAATATCAAAGGAGATGAATGGGCTGAGGAACAAGGGTTGGTGTTGTTTCGAGGAAAAGTGTATGTACCGAAGGATCAGGATTTGCGAAGGGAGATTGTCTGGTAACATCACAATACGCCGATTGCTGGACACCCAGGAAGATGGAAGACGTTGGAATTAGTAATGAGAAATTATTGGTGGCCTGGAATTTCGAAGTATGTGTTGGGGTATGTGGATGGATGTGATACGTGCATGAGGGGGAAGAAATTTCCAGAGAAACCTGCAGGAAAATTAATGCCGAACCCTATACCTAAAGCACCGTGGCGAGATATATCTGTGGATTTTATTACCGGATTACCCGAGGCTCAAGGGTACGATGTGATATTCGTAGTATGCGACCGCTTTACAAAGGAGGTCCATATTATTCCTACTACTACAGAAACCTCATCATTAGGCTTGGTGCGCCTCTATCTAAATCAGGTATGGCGGTTACATGGGTTACCCGATACCGTTATCTCCAATCGCGGACCACAATTTGCTTCCGCGTTTATGCGAGAACTAAACAACATATTGGGAATTCAAACTAAATTATCTACAGCATATCACCCGCAGACTGATGGGCAGACAGAGAGAATGAATCAGGAGTTGGAGCAGTATCTACGTATGTTTGTCAACTACCAACAAACTGACTGGCCCGAATGGTTGGCAATTGCCGAATTTTCCCACAATAACAAATTCCATTCAGCTACTTGTATGTCACCCTTTTTCGCAAATTATGGATATCATCCTCCCATGGGAGTAGAACCCAGAAGGAAGTCAAAGTACAGTCGGTAGAAGATTTTGTATCTAAGATGCAAAGGGTACAAGAGGAAGCGGAGGCGGCATTGAAGAAAGCATGTGATGACATGATGCGACACACGGATCGTACTCGAGCACGCGCTCCAGAGTACAAAGTTGGTGACTTGGTATGGCTAAGTACCAAGGACCTGAATATTCCACGACCTTTGAAGAAACTTATGGAGAAACAAGTTGGCCCATATGTGATCTCTAAAGTGATCTCGCCTAATGCAGTAGTGCTAAAATTACCCCGATCATTTAAGATTGATCCCGAGATTAATGTATCCCGCCTACGCCCTTACTGTCCGCCCACTATTCCTGGCCAATAAACTACTCCACAACCTCCGATAATAGTAGAAGGTGCTCCAGAATACATAGTTGAAGAAATTCTAGACTCACGTCTTCGACGGAACAAATTGGAGTTCTTAATAAAGTGGAAAAACTATACCGACGAAAATAATTCGTGGGAACCCAAAGAGAATTGTAAGCGAGCGCATAACGTGATTGCCCAATTCTTTAAACGTAATCCGAATGCTCCACGTCGCATTGCGAGAATGGTGTATGAGGGGATGAAATTCCGGCCTTACCAAAATTTCACAGAGGGGACAAACATAATATTTTCTCGCCTGGAAGTCGAGGCATAAAAGGGGGGTAATGTTAGGAAACCACCCCATTACCTAATAAACTTTCATTTTTATTTTATTATGTCGAATTACGCTACATGACGCCAAATGACGCTACATTTTGATAGCATGAGAATTTTATTTCGCACGCATCAAAATGTACGCGCATGTACGAGTGTGTCGGTAACAACAATGTACAATATATGTAACATAGTATATAAACCCTAAATATATGCCTAGGGGACCCCAGTTGTGTTCTCTTAGGTATTCCACCTACGTTTTCGGTGTGAAAGGCCTATCTCAACAAACTTACCTATTAATAACCCCTCGCATCAAAACCATCAACTTCCCCATCACGCGCGCGGATCCCACCCCCTTCTTGTAGAGAGAACCCGCACGGTCTTAGCTAGCAGATAGTGGGTGTTGCCCTAACAGACTGAAGGGTTCTGACAAAGTTTTCGATCATAGATTTAAGTGAATCAATTTGTGTGCATATTCTGGTAATGTCACTTTCAAGTGCATTGAGGCACTCTGATGCATCCATGGTACTAGGGGGCATGTTAGGTGAAAATGGGGGTGCACTAAAGGCGGGACTGTTGGGAACGGTGTGTAGGGAGTCTGTGGAGCTTTGGAAAGTGTCATCCACTCCATACCTGCCTATCTTGGGCAGCACATTCATGATTTTGGGCCTTAGGAGAGAGTATTCTACTATAAGGGCAACCTCAGCCTCTAGCAAAGGGAAATCTGAAGTTTAAATTATACTACATATTACAGGGATTGGAGGCACACCTAGCAAAGGGAAATTAGTAATAAAATAAGGAAAAATCATAGAAAATGAAGAATAGAAGGAAATGAAGTGAGGAAAAATATAGGACATATGTAAAAAAAATAGGAGAAACACACAGGGCACCCCCCCGAGTCCTCCCTAGTCCCCTTACACTAACCAACTGAGCTATCAGGCCTTCCCAGTAGAATCCATTAAGTATCTCACTGGTAAGGGCCCTTACCCTCAGAGTACTTTCTGACTCTTTGAAAGGTGTAGGAATGCAGAAAAGATGACCAGACTAGTGTTGCCATGGCTTAAGCTGACTTAAGCTGAGGTTTTTTGCTATCTTGGGAAATAAATTACATAAAATTACCAAAATTTGAGGAGCTAGATCCCATCAAAAGCCAAGAGGTCTACTGCCAACTCTAAGTGATCGGAGCAGCCATTGCTGATATATTTAAGCAGCTTTGAAATAGCTCAAGCCAACCCATTTTAGAGCTGTTTCAAAGCTGTTTAAATATCTCAGGAATGGCTTCTCCAATCGCTTAGAGTTGGCAGGAGACCCCTTGGCTTTTGATGGGATCTAGCTCCTCAAATATTTTGGTAATGTTATGTAATTTATTTCCCAAGATAGCAAAAAACCTCAGCTTAAGCTGTGGCAACACTAGACCAGACTGGGGATTGAACCCAGGCCCTCCTGGACATATACCAGATGCTCTGACCAACTGAGCTATCAGGTCTTATAGGGAACAAGGATACCATATAACCAGACACAGATTGCTACAACTATCACATCACTTGTGTGTGTGTGCAAACTATGGTCTGTTAAGCACTGATTAAGCAGTGACAGATTATATAATCCAACAAAAGGCTTATGTCCTATGACTGCTTAGGTAAGGCACTTTTATCTATCCTATTGATACTCTAGTTTGGCTTAGAGCCTGCCTGATCCACACATGTCAGATTACATAATCCAACAGGCAGTTGGGGGTGCTATGGTCATGGATCATTTAGAAGCATGTTGTAAGTGAATCAACAAGGTCATATAACCACTCACCTGACTGGAAGTTTGGTACTGGAGTACCCATAAAACTGTGGATAAGGGTACAGTTTTGCATGGGTATGGCAATCACATACCCATACCTGTGACCAGAAACACACAATGTTACCTGTACCCATGCCATTCTCTATGTGTATTCTCCATTGTCTCTCTGAAGGTCTCTTGTAATCTTCACTCACTAGGACTCCACTATGGATACTAAATTGAGTACCATTTTGCACACCCTGTCTTCTAGTCACTCATTGTTGGAGCAGACTATATACGCTGCACAGGGGAAGAGACAACACATTCCTTACAACCTACCTGGGGTTTAGTTAGACTTACAGCTAGGGTTAGCAGAGGTAAGAACACTGTATTCCTACTATGGTACAGGTTCTCCTTATATACATAATAATAAGGATGTCACATGACTTGGGAATGTGTTTACCACATGTATGCGCAGTAAGCACAGTAACATGTGTATGCTGCATGTATTGCCTCATGTATGCAGCATGTATCTCAGGGTTTAATTTCAACACTCATCCCAAAGTGCATAAAAAACTACAGAAGTGATTATTGGATCCTCTGGGCTAACCACACACAGCTGTGCATGCACCCAACATCATATCACATCCTTGCCCTTGCTCACACCCTCACCACCTGCCAAGCATATAGCCCCCCTGTACATGACGACCCACATGCCAAACTCTGAGTCCTCTGACTCTGAACTTGAACCCCTGCCTTGTGTAAGAGAACTAGTTCTCTTACAATGTGTTGGGCATGCATGTGATCCCATCAACACAATCACATGTTGCATAGTTCATTAGGTACAGACAGTTGTATTATTAGAGTAGTCTTCCTTGAATTGACACCACATTCCTCACAGTTTGAGTTCCTGAGTGTCGGGAGAAAATACTCCCTTCCACTTTTTTTTGTGATGAGTGACTGTCAAGAATCAAGCGACACCTGACTGAACCCAGCAAAATCAGGGCAAGAACCCCATCTTGCCATTATCCCCACATTACAACCATGTCCACACAAATTCTACCTTGACTCTTGTCATGCCATGCAGGCAGAGAAACCTCCAGAGACACCACATCACAAAAATTGCCTAGATAACCATGTCATTGTTTTCCTTCCCCCCCCCCACCTTTTTAGTGCACACCTCCATGCATATATATATAGATCCCCTGGCTTCTCATTGGAAAAACAGAAACACTACCTAAAGGCCCCACTTGTATACCCATCACAACCCACAGCAGGGCATGCAATGCCCCAGTAGTACTCGATACCAGTCCTCTCATGTCACCACCCAGCTCCTCTACATCTATGGATCATGCCCCCCCTGTACCTGCCCCCACTGTTGTTCCAGCACCTGTGTCTATCCCACCAACTACTATGTCCACACTCCCCACACCTGAATTCTGCTCTAGTTCATTGGATTTTGATGTGATTAATTGCTCACCAATCAACTTAATTGTGCAATAATTGCCCTACTTTCACTATTACTATTGAATGAAATTGTACAGTATTTTCAGACAACAGACAATAATAATTTTGTCAGGAGGAAGAGTTTGGCAAAATCTTGCAAACTTGTATACCTTGTAGCTAGACCATATTTTACATACAATATGTTCATATTAAAGTACTGTTTTGCAAAATAATGACAGCTATGTCTGATTGTAGACATTGATATGGCATGCAGGTGAAGTATTATAACTCAGCTCCACAAAAGAGCTGAAGACATTAATACCCAGGTTGGTTAGCTGCTGGTCCCCTGGTATAGCAGTGTTACACCACTGAGCTTATATGACAGAGTCTGAGTTGGCAGAGTGGGTTATAAAAAATCCATCCACAACAGGTGTGAGTAATGAATGTAGTACTGCAGGTTTCTGTGAGATGTGTTGAAAGTGAAAGTCAAATGCACAGCAAAAACAAAAAAGGCATAAAACAATTCTTGACCACCGCAGGACTCGAACCTGCAACCTTTTGGTGCCGCCCAGCAATCGAAGCCAAACGCGCTACCATTGCGCTAGGTAGCCATGTCCATGCCCCGCCAGGCGAGTCCACGTGATACGGAGATATTGCGGGATTTATAGTGGCAGCTCAGTGGGCAGCAACGTCTCGACGACGACCCATGCTCCTTTCTGAAGACATTCGTGCTTGGTGCATCGACTTTCTATCAAGCAGCGCTTTTCAGCAAATAGCCCCCCTTCTTGTCGTCCTTCTCGTACCTTCCCTCTTTATTTTGGTCGCTACTAAAGCGGAACTCAATTCCCTGGTTTACGCTATCATCATGGGGCTCGAAAGCTTTTCGCTGCCCTGGCCATGGCCTTCGTCTAATGGGGCCACTTCGTCTGTTCTGGTTAAACATGCTACCAGCCCTGTCGAAAAGGGGTCCAAGAAGCATGCTCGGACCAGCAGGGAGCAGGTGTCCATGAATGGTTCTGCGAGATATGGTGCTCAGAACTGTTTCGGTTTCCAGTTAGGATACTAATACTGCTCACATTTTTTTTCCACTGTAGACTCGGAGAAGGGTAATGGAGATGGATACTATCCCGGACTGGTCAATATCTCTGGAACGTACTGTTTCATGAACTCGACTTTACAGGTACGTAAGCACTCGTTGCACAACGGTTCCCTTTACAACTCTTACTCTATTTTTTCAGGCTTTAGCTTCCCTTTCCTATCTCCAACCACACATAGACACCATTCATGCCAAAGCCGAAGCACTAGACGTTCCATCTCCGGTTATTGACGCCCTTCAAAATTTGTTTCGCAGTACGCTAAAACAATTTTTATTTCTTTCCATTCTTATTCTTTTCACCAAGACCTTAATACTCCTCGATCATCCTACCACGCCCTGCGGCCACATGAGATGATCGACGTGCTCACCGCCCAGTCTGAAGGACGTACCAACTCCCTTCTCTACTCGCGCGAACACCAAGATGCGCAAGAGCTCTTCCAGCTTCTTTCCGAGTGTATCAAGAATGAGATTGCTGCTGTCGACAAAGAGGGGTACCGAGACCGCGGCCTTGGCGGGCTCGCCAAGGCGGAGGAGTCGAATCGGGAGATCGGGAAGAGTGTGTTTGATGGCTTAACGGCCAATAGAAGAAGTTGTATCACATGTGGCTATACCGAGGCGGTGATGCATTTTGCTCTGGATAATTGGCAGCTCTCAGTACCGCGGATGACTGTGAGTGCTTCACCTATCTTTCTACTTCCTTGGCTAACATGTCACCGTTTCCTCAGGCAAGTTGCCCGTTAGAATGGTGTTTAGAAGATTACACCAGGCTAGAAATATTGAATGACTGCGTATGTCGGAAGTGCTCGATGCTTGCGACACACAGGCGTCTGCAGAATGACATCAAGACCCTGGAGGAGGCAACTCGGCCAGAAGCTCGACCCTCCTCATCGAAGAAACGCCGTCTGAAAGAAGTTTACAAGATGGAACGGCAGGTACGGAGCGCTTTGGAGGAGGGCCGAATTGAGGACGACCTCCGAAATATCCGTATAGACAGGGTATTTAGCAAAGCCTCCTCCAAGCAAGCCATGATCGCTCGAGTAAGGCTCTTTTACTACCACTTGATCTCCAATTTACATGCATCACAGCCTCCGCCAGTCCTCGCCCTGCATATCAACCGCTCCATCCACTACGGGCACTATGCCTCCAAAAACCCTATTCAAGTGATCTTCCCCGAAGTCCTCGATCTTACGCCCTATACCACCTCCGGAAACCTCTCAACCGTGCCCACACTCGCCATCTCCACACCCGCCCCCTCCCTCGCCATCCCGCGCTCCACCACACCGACGCCTGCAACATACGCCCCGCGGACTATATACCGCCTCGCCGCCGTCGTATGCCATTTCGGGCAGCACTCTTTCGGGCACTACATCTGCTATCGGCGCAAACCGCGCAGTCCGGATCTACCATTCGATAAAAGGTGGGCACCACCACGGCTGGTAGATCCACTGCGAATGGATGACGACACCATCGACGGTGCGGTGCCACGGTACGTGTGGGAAGACGACGACCCACAATATGGAGGTGGAAGAGGCCCTGGAAGAGGCTGGCTCCGAATCAGCGATGACTCTGTACGCGAGTGCGGGATTGAAACAGTGCTGCAGGAGGGCTCGGGCGCGTTTATGCTGTACTATGAGCGGGCTTTACCGCCTGCAATGGGGATTATGCGGGGCGGGATTGAAAATGTGTCAGAGGAGACGCTGAAACCGGAGGTGCGCAAGGTCGATTTGAATTTGAGTACGAATGGGAGTGTGGGGTCGTTGGTGAGTGAGGTTGGGGTTGGGGTGAGGCATGTGGTGGCTATTGAGGCGGAGAGGAAGGCGGTGATGAATGGGGCTCCGCCTGGGAGTGCGAGTGTGGGTGCGCCGAGGATTGTGAGGAGTGTTGCGACGGGGAAGAAGAGGAGTTTGAGTGTTACGACGTTGGATAGGGAGATGCAGCAGTCGATGCGGTCTTCGTCGGAAGCTATGTCGAAGTCGTCTTCATTGCCGAATGATACGTTTGTACATCCGCAGGTGAATGGCTCTCCCAACACTGATGAGCCGCTTTCGATGACGGCTTCGGTGCCCTCATTGTTACCCTCAAACCCCACGTCGACGCCGCTGTCAGACAAGGAATCTATATCACCCTTTGTATCTTCCCCGGCATCGCCAGGAACGTCTTCTCCATCACCACTATCAAGCAAACCACCTACAACCCCATCATATCCTCCTTCCTCCAGCACATCTTCACCCTCTACACCACCATCAGCATTATCATCACACGCACCGCAACATGTCCCTAAACGCAAACACAAACAACCTCTCCATTCCCAGCCACCACGGACACATACGCCCAAATCCAAACCACCACAGCCGCCAGCTGTCGTTGGTCTGAAAGCATAGAGAGAGTTTTATCATGATTTATTGGTATCAATCGCAATGTATTCCTAGGTTTCTATCACACTGTGCTGCTTATGTCCGCGCAGCGACTTATATTGCCGACCACTCCCTACTTTTTATGCATGCAGTCTTTCTATCACGTCCCCTCTCATTTGTTATTATGCTATATAGAACCCGCCTAGTGTAGGTACCGCTCTAACTCCGTGGAGAGGCGGTATCTGGTTGATTACATATAATTATTTTATTGATCTTTGTTTATTTCGAAGAATTGCGAAAAAGATGAGCAAGTTGTTGAGCTGGCAACAATACAGGACCATTTATATAGATACTTGTCAAAAGTGATAAGAATCCGAGTTGTGATGTCTATAGTGAGCGCATAGTCCTTTTCGCGTTGTCAACTATCATCCCCCAGTGACGATGATCACAGCAGGGGCGAGGGGGGAAAAGGGGTCACGAAGCATATTTACACGATAAGATTTGAACACCATTTCATCATGGGCCAGTGTGCAGACATCATCATCACCAGTAGATGCGTCGCTCGATCGTGCGTTGCCTCGTTGGACTAGGGCGGGAGTGGGAGATAGTGCGTCGCACGCGTGTGATGGCGCCTGGTTCGTATGGGACATGGTGTATGTATGCATTGTGCACGTCGTAGTACCGTGGATCCATCCGCAATTCAAGCACTTGACGGCCCTGGGATCGGTATGGATGGTAGCATCAGAAAGAGCAAAAGCAAGAAAGGTGGGTGAGGGGCTTACGTAGTAGTCGATGTGGGTACCGATGACGAGACCTTCTTGTTTGCCTTTCACACCGTGGCTGAGGGCAACGACGTCACCGGGCTATATGAACAGTAGTAAGTAACTAGTAGGGATAGTGGTAACTCGAGTAGACTCACGATGATTTCATCACCAAAATCGTAAGAGGACATGGGTTTTGTAAAAAAAGAGATGGGAAACAAGCGGATATAAAGAGGGTCGAGGCTGAATAGTAGAGAGAAGTGGATATGAGAAACGAACTGCTCTTTATAGCCTGAGATTAGATGGGCCCGGAGCGAGGTATCTTGGCTAGAATGACTCTTGGTCGTGCACAAAAAGCGAGGTGTGCCTCGAGGCAACCAGGCGATTTGATTTTTTTTTATACCTGTCCGCCTTGGCTCATTGTTCTCTGCGGCAATCACTAGCAATCACTCCGCGAACTTTGACCGGAATAATGGGCTTCCGAGGTCGGTCACAGTCTGAGTGTTTTCCATATAAGACTATAAGACGAGTCTCAGACAACACCGAGACTCGAGTTGTGAACGTATATGTTGCTGAATGGACCTCCAGGTTCCTAGATTTGAAACAGGGTTACGTAGACGTCCATGATACGCATGTCCGTCATATAAGTTATGGAATCGGTGTGATATATACAAAGGGGCATGATAAATTAGTCGACCTATAATCACTACCTCCTTGTCCTCAGCTTCGAAAAGACGCGTTCTACCCATTGCCGCAGGTGGTCACCAATGCTCCACACCTCCCCGACTTCGCTTGCATTTGCATTCGCAACTGGATTCTTCGCTCTCTCAGCCAACTCCCTCGAGATATCTTCAGCGCATGCCTCCAACACTCTCTCCATCTCGACATCCCTAACATAGAACGGGCGACGAACAGCGTATGGGGCAACCCCGTTGTATTTGCGTACAAGAGAGTTTACCTCCTTTAACACGACTTCGTGGTACGACCGTTCGCGCTGCTCCCATTCAGGGTCGCGGAAGACTTTGATGTCTTGCAGAGTAAAGGTGTGGAGCAAAGCGGGAGGGTTATTTGTTGTTAGATTACGGACGGCTTGTCGTATCCAGGATTGGCGGAGGATTTCGCGGAAAGAGTAGATGGCAGCATCTAGTTCTGATGACAGAGAGGGATTCAGCGTGGAACCTGCAATGGAGAGGTTGCTTATTCAAGTTAACTTACCTCCTTGAACTTCTACCCACGGAGGCGCAGCACCATTTCTCTGAACAATACGATTCATGAGAAATTCTTCCCGAGCAATGAAAGGGTTCGACTCGTCAATGTGGCGAACAATTGGCTGACCTCTTCCCTTGACTGTCTTGAACAAACCCTTGCTCCGTGCTGCCTGCGAGAAGCGTAAGTCTGGAACAAGCCCTTGGTAGGTTACCAACCTGGATCTTATCCTCAATAAGTCCAGACCACCCTTTCAGACTAAGAGGATTCGACCTCCTCATACCATCACTGGCACGTTTAATGCCCAATCGATAATCCAATATCGACTCCCGGGCCTGGGCAAGCCGTCGCACACGCTCTTCTTTCTGCTTCGCCTCCTTCTCCTTCCTCCTTGCACGGTCATCTATAGGGGTAATACTAGGCTTCCGTGCAGACACCGGGGGTATATTAGCATGCTTGATCGACGACGTCGCGTGTGACGGCGCCTTAAACTGTGTATGCCAAGGCCTATGGTCTTCAGAGGACGGAAGCAGCGGTTGGGTCGCCCAAGACCCAGTAGACCGCACAGTTGATATCTGATCGCTGGACCATACCTTGGGCGGATTCTGTTTCAGCCTCTGTTCAGCTGATTGGATTGACCCGCTCCGCAAAGGTTTGTACTTGTCAACTAGCATGCGAAGGACAGTGTCATGCATGCTTTCATCTCCTGTCCAATTCTCATACTGATTCTCTAGTAAAGGAATACGTGAGGCGGTCCTTGGCTGAGATTGTGCTTCTACCTCTTCACGAGCAGCGTCTGCGAAAAGCCTTGTACTTGCGCTGGTACCAGCATCTTGTGAGTTATGGTTGTTTCGTATAGAAACCTGGTTCAGATAGGGTTTGTAGACTTTTGTATATCGGTGTATGGCCTGTTGCATCAAGGACGAGGCTTATTTGTTCTTATTATGCTATCCCGGTAGAACCATCACATGACCAGTCGCGTCTGATCGATGCAAGGTGGAAGCAAAAATTATCTTTTTTGGTTTTTATTTTTTATTTTCTTGGATGGGCACCGTATTCCTCTCTCAGCATTCCTCAAATCCTCTCGAGGTTGGCTCCTCAGACGCTCACAACAACTCCTATCGTCAAAGATACCTCGACGCAACCGCACAACATTCCACGTTGTCTTCCGACGATCCATTGCTTGGATACAACGTTCAAGATATGCAAATATACCATTCTCATCTCGAGAACATCCTTCCAACATTCTCTGCACCGAAAAAAGTATCAATCGCTCCCGTGCCAGCGTATGTTGATCTCGACGAGGACATGCAGAGCGACGAGGACGAGGTGCTGGACGAACCAGATCGTGACGAGTATGGCGACGGGCACGGTTTGGTAGAAGATGAAACGGAACCATACATCGAACCAGACAACGCAAGCTCGGACACGGATGGGGAACTCACAATCTACCAAAAGAGCGCTGAAGAGCGTGCAGAGATCGAAGAAGAAATCCAAGACCTCGAGAACGCCATCCCAGGTCTCACAGAGGATTATAAAATTGTTGACCGCCTCGGCACGGGCACTTTCTCCTCCGTGTACAAAGCGCTAGACCTCGGATACCATAACAAGTGGGTTAACACACCGTGGCAGGGACATCATCCCCCTTCCTCCTCTGCGTACTACCAGTCCGCACCCCGTCCCCCAGATACGAAAGTGTTCGTCGCGATTAAGAGGATATACGTGACGAGCAGTCCGGAACGGATACGCAATGAGATCGCGATCATGGAGGATTGTAGAGGATGTAGGCATGTATCACAGCTGATCACTGCGTTTCGCCACGGTGACCAGGTGGTGGCGATCATGCCGTATCATCGTAATGAGGACTTCCGAGTGCGTTTTGGTATGGTATGTGCTATGTGCCACTGACGGCTGGGTGGCAGGATTTCTTTCGACACCTTCCAATAGCTGGTGTCAAAGCCTACTTCCAGTGTATGTTTCGCGCCCTGCGCGATATCCATGCCAGGGGGATCATCCACCGTGATGTCAAGCCCGCCAACTTCCTTTTCGATCCTCGCACAGGTATCGGCACACTATGTGATTTCGGTCTTGCGTCGGTAGGCCACTTTCTTCTTAGGTATCCACCCATCTAAATACTTAGGTACTCAGCGCATGAACATCCCTGGTCCAGCCTACGGTGCATGTTTTCACACAGCACCCACACCCGAACATCCACACGGCACCATTCGGAGCCGGAATGAATTCAACGTGGAGGAAATCAAGGCGCGTCAGAAAGAAGCGCGGGAGAAGAGCAACATGCCAGCTGAGAAGGTAGGGTATCCTGATAAGGACACTCGGTAGGTACATCACGTTCGTCTTGTACGCGGTTTTACTAACTATATGCGCTATGCGCTTCTCAGTCCCATCTCCAAAGCAAATCGTGCAGGAACACGGGGCTTCCGTGCGCCGGAAGTTTTGTTCAAGTGTGGGGAACAGACTGGGGGTGCGTACTGTGCCGGATTATTTTTTTGCCTTTCGGTGACATGGACGTGAAAACACCACACACAGCGATCGACGTGTGGGCTGCGGGGATAATCCTGTTGTTCTTCCTCACGAAGAAATTTCCTGTGTTCCAGGCCAACGACGACATCGAGGCGCTGATGGAGATTGCGGTCGTGATTGGGAGGCGGAAGGTAGAAAAAGTCGCAACGCTTCATGGTGGGTTCTTGTCTTTCTGCATACACTACACCAGATCTCTTATAGCTCCCTTGGATATATAGGCCGAACATTCGCTACGAACGTACCCTCCGTAACCCAAGACGGCATCTTATGGCGGGAATTCGTCGAGAGACAAAACCCAACACTCTACGACCCAGAAGAACCTGATTCGCGGTTCTTCCCATATAACCAGCCCTCCTACCGCTCCCAATCACACACACGTGATCAACCGCCACCGCCGCCACCGCCGCCCCCGCCATCCTCGTCCGACCCGCCCCTCGAATTTCCCCACTCCTCCCCGTCGCCGACCCGCTCCTCCCCAGCTCCGTTGAACAGCCGCACATCAACAACCGCCCATACATCAGATATAGAGAACGCGTTCGACCTGCTCGAACAGATCCTCCACCCAGAGTCCGTTAGGCGCATCACCCCGCGACAAGCGCTCGCCCATCCTTTTCTACGGTCATCCCCACTTTCATCCTCATCATCGCGTGAGACGAGTATGGGCGATGACGGGGACGAAGTGATGACCGCGCAAGAGGAGGACGATGATGAGTACGTTCCGCACCCGTATGATGGCGGGGAGGGGCGGTGTCGCGTGTATCATTTCAGGGATGAAGTGACTGATGTAGAGTGTGTGCGGATAATAGTGAGATGTGAGTGTGCCGATTGCCAGGAGGAGGACGCGCGCAGGAAGGTGGATGTGTATGAGCATGGAGGTTATTACGAAGAGGTGAGGGAGCTAGTGGCGGGAGAAGGCATTGCAATTGGAAAGGATCCGTGCGAGTTTCACCAGAATTTGGCCGAGTGGGGGTGGATTTGAGCGAGGGGATGACAGTGCCTTTTTGCAAGTACATACTTCACCATACTTCACCAACAACGATTACATTGTAATTCACAGCATTGAGTTATCTATATTGAAACATAAAAGGCTATCGTAAATTGCAAAATACGAACGTCGCACATAAAAAGGAAACACAAAAATGACCACCGCAGGACTCGAACCTGCAACCTTTTGGTACCGCTTAGCAATCGAAGCCAAACGCGCTACCATTGCGCTAGGTAGCCATACATGTGAAACATTATTATAGCTTCTTCTCCTCTTCATCTCACTATTTCCGCACTTTGTGCTTTCAGTGCTGCGATCCTCCAACGAAACATTCACCATGGCGCTAAATTGGACAATGCTTAACCCGAATCGCTCCCCTATCCCCTTACCAAACGAGATGACAATTACGACCATCGATGGTGGAGTGGAAGTCTCGCTGACAGTTCCAGATGTACCACCGTCGGGCCCAGCATCCGCAGGCGGATCTGGGGGGAGCAAGAAACTCACGGCAATAGGCAACGTATGGCTCACTGATAAACGAGTGCGTTATATATCCTTCTTGTGAGCTGTAAACGGCACTCATTTCAAGTCATTTACTTCCTCACTACCTGTTCTCGCGTTTAATGTGCCAATAGCTTATATTCACCACTGACGCCGGCGCATCTTTCGAATCCCTCTCGGTCCCACTACCAGCAATTCTGTCTACGAGGTTTGAGCAGCCGACATTCGCATCAAATTACCTCTCATTCGATATCAAGCCCTCACCCGAGGGAGGACTAACTGAAGGAACAAGAGCCGAGATCCGGTTTAGGGACCGGGCAATGTTCGAGTTTGTCAGTCTGCTTGAGAAGACGAGGGAGAGAGCTATATATATGAAACGGCAGGTCGAGGCAGAAGAGTCGTATGACCTGCGTAAGTGACCAGCTTGATCATTTGCCTCTGCTGTTATTCCAAATACTGATTTATTGGTCTAGCGACATATACTTTGCCGGCTGAGTCCTCGTCAGTTTCCTTCGTTGCGGGTGTACCTGTCGACAATCCGCCTGGTTATAATATGTAATGTGGGTACTAGCAACTCGTTGTATGTATTAGACTGTACAATATTGGATATTCTTGAATTGTGGAAGACCTGCCAAAAGCGTTCGAATCAGATGTGGACCGATGTAGCAGTGTGCTGTGGCTTCACGAAGGTGAAGGCGTCCGACGAATCCACCAAATTAGTCACAAATCATAGGGCCAGCAAGAGATATATCGATAAGGAACGAGGGTAGTTCTTTGCCAGATAATATGACAAGTATTTACATCACGAAACGATCTAAATGTACATAGGCAGGCAAGAATGGAGCTCTAACAAAGCCTTGCGATATAAGAATTCATTTCTGTTCCTTCAACCGGCACTGAGTTTTATGGGCTTTCCAATCTTCGTTCTGGCAAGCCTTGGAGCAGTATTTCACTTCTCGGCACCTGCTGCACTTCATTAGGTCGGGTTTCCCATTACCACCACATTTGGCACAGACGCTAGGACTCGCTCGACTAGTGATTGCTCGTGCTTTCTCCTTCATATCAAACCCGATCTCCTCCAGATGAGATACTGAAAACAGCGGACCCAAAGCTATCCTGGTGACAAGTGGCGAGAGAGCCTTCCACCTGCTTTTCATGAATGCAGGAGGCACTGCTTTCCCCTTCCCACAGCTGCAGAGAGGACTTTGATCAAATTCTGTCGACACCGGGATACCAGTCACAATGTATTCGCAGTTTTCTGTATGTTTCCACTCTCTACAACGCTCTGCAAGAACAGGGAGGAGTTGCTTCCAGGCTTTGACTTCTCTGGCGGCTGTCCGAACATTCAACACACTGCTGAATTTTTTCAGCACACCTTTGACGGTTGTCATGTCAAGGACGGCATGAGTCAAAGGGAGAACACATGCATCTGCAACCACTGTGTGTGCCGAAAGGTCGAGCCGAAGATCATTGACAAATATGAGGGTGTAGATTCCACCGCCATTGGGATCCGTCAGGCCGAAAACGCGAGTTTGTGGAGTCTTCAGACCCGCAAAATGGAGGAGGATAACCATGATGCTCTCCTTGACATCCACAATAATATCGTTGGCCTTGGACAGCTTGGCTGTTCGTTCTCGATCAGAGAATGCAAGTCCAAGATGTGTATGTAAGAATTCCAGCCTCCCAGGTGAACTC
The DNA here is from genome assembly GCA_026075535.2 of Tricholoma matsutake. Lineage (NCBI taxonomy): Eukaryota > Fungi > Basidiomycota > Agaricomycetes > Agaricales > Tricholomataceae > Tricholoma > Tricholoma matsutake. Next base: position 3,265,994 of record AP026543.1, on the reverse strand, counting down.
ACATTCAGTGATGGCTGTCGGGAAAGCGTCAAGTAATGGACATTCCAAAGATTCGGCCGGGAATTATCCATAGGCGCAGGATAGGGATCCAGCGAGAGGCCGAATGGAGAACGGGTAGTGGCTATTGCTACGTCCACCTGGCAAATGTTGCTTTCTTGAACAATACTAGAAAGGTAACGCAACGCTGCTCACCTCAATATAGAATGATTTACGGGCTATCCGAACTTTAGAATTGCTGCTATCAATGGGAAAAGGAAAACTAATTCTTTGATCAAACTGTCCAAAAGAGGCCAGCATCCCGTAGGGCGAGACTTGCTTGACGGTTACATCTGCCTTGTTTGCCAAAGCGGCCCGTTTTCCAGGTTCAGTGATATTGGTCCGTGCGGTGAATCCAGATGCTTTATGCCCACCACCACCCATTCTTACAGAAACAACACCTCCGTCAAGGTTACTACCTGAACTGAGATGTTGCGGAGCCGTGTTAAAAAGATTCTTCAGCTCCAGCTCATTATTGGGACGCTCCCGTACAACAAAAACGTGCTGACTGTCCGTCAACGAAGCTGAAAATACGCACATCTCTAGCCCAAGCTTGGGAAGGAGAGAATACACTGCACCGCGGATAGACAAGACTACCTGTATATCAGAGGGTCCCAGATTAAGAATCCAGGATGGCACATGAAATGATGCTATGAGAGGAGAGGTTCCATTCCATTGACGGAGGTCTTCTTCGGTAACCAATGTCCCCACGCCGCTAGACGTGACGTTGCCAAAGAAGAGTTGGATGGATGAGAACACATTTTGAAACCCTAAACAGCTGGGGCTAGGTCGACTCTTCACCTCACATTGTAGTATCGGTCTTCCGATCTCATCTGGATCCATTTCTTCGATCACCTTCAGTGCTGTCCTAGGAACTCTGAGAACAATACAGACGACGGGTGGGACGACGTTCCATCGCCGAAAGAAATCCTCCCCTTGCCCCGCTTTATGAGGGTTAGAAGTCAACACATCGACCGAGTGGATCCCGCGGATGTGCAACTGGCACATGAGATCTTGATAATAATTGTGTCCTACAAAGAGAGTCCTATCCATTCCGATCAAGGCTACCAAATGGTCCATTGCTTGAACCCAATTGGTGGATACTCTTTGCCTAATGAGTTGGAGCATGGCGACAAAAGTGGCTCTGACATAATGAGGGATGGACTGCGCCAATGCATATGGGTTCAAAACGTTTAGGTTAGGGAGCTTGTCGTCGGAAAACATCCTCAGGTAGATGCCAAATAAAAATGTACCCAGTTGTCGAGGGTCATACGCCAAGGGCTGAGCAGGATCGTAGTCTGCCGTCAGAGGCAGCCTCTTCCAGGAGACAACTTCATGAAACGTCGAGGAGGACAAAGCAAAGCTTATGATTTCATGGCTGTTTGACTGCGTGATGAAGTCGGATACAAAGGAAGTAGGAACAACACCAAGAAGCAGAGCAAGAGTGGCGATATCAGCACAAGCACGGTCTTCGAGCTTGTTGGACGATGTACCCTGCATTGCTAGGAGGTAATTCGTATGAAGAACCGCCGAGGGAGTCTTGCGAAGTAAAGGGAGACTGGCGATCAGAATGTTCAATAAACCAACATGATCCGTTACGTTGGAAGTGTCAATGATATCGTAAGATAATGGTGCACAATGAGACTCTGGCGAAGGCTTGTCGTAGCCTCCACCGTCAAGGTTGATCTGACTACTTCCCCACGTCGAGCTATATATGCCGGATACAATCGAGTGATTCTGAGCGCAATGATGGAGAGCTTGACAGAAAGCGAGTGCATCGCCAGTAAACATCCGAATCACAATGTTGCGTGTGACAGAAACACTTGCAACGGTAACTCGAGATTGGAACGCCAAACACCAAGTATGGAACTGCGATTTCACAGATTCCGCAAGATCTCCAATAGATATAGCTTTATTGCTTGAGGCTGCCTTCGTAGGAGCAAAGGTCTCGGCGAGATGAAAGGCCAGGATAGGATCAGTCGCGTAGTGGAGGCTGAACCCTCTGCCAGACATGGAATAGGCAAAAGTAGGGTTCAAGAACGTCGCAGCAACTATTTTCCGTTTGTCATTCGAGGTTATTCCCGTTTTCCAGTAATGTTCGAAGTGCTCTGCGCCTAAAGTTTGAGCATTTTCCCAAAGAGGACCTGCTGAACGGCCAGCCCTGACTATTGATGGTTTTTCGTCACGGTGTGCTAGCGCAGATCTACTTCCCTTCGCAAAAAGCTCTCTGACTCTTTTTGTCTCATTCGGGGGAAGACTCTCGGTAGCTTCGTACAATATCCAATGTCGGCGAAGTTCAGAGAGAGTATGTTTTCCACAAAACTTTAGGAAGGTGCTGTAGGGGCTGTTCCTCCAGGTGTTAATGTCGATCGCCAAATCAGCGAGCTTACGACATTGACTGCGTAGCAGACTGAGAGAAGGCGCATCGAGATAGAAGTGGAAGAAAATATTCCAGATCTTGTCGATTTGAATGGAAATATCTCCATCGGCAAGCAAAGTGAAAAGAAGGACATTGCGTGCTGTGATTTCAGATCAGTAAGCGAGTGTTGTTGCGTGATTATAAGCACCCACCCAGGACAGCAGGCTCGACGTCGCAACACGTAAAATCTAATCGTCGATTGGCTACACGTATCAACGACTGTTTAACATGCAACCGTGAAGATCTGAAGAGACGTACGAGCTCCTAGATCGGCGTATATTGTATACAGGATGCTTCGAGGATCTCCGCATCCCAGAAGGAGAATATTAGCACCCTGCTCCGGAACCAAATCTTGAGTGAAGCACACTGGAGCAGTGTTTCCAATAGCATAGAAAAAGTTTTTCCTGGGCAACAGGACATGATGGGCCATGATAAGAAGCTACGCGCCAACCCTTGTCAACGTGACGATGGGAAAATAATGGTGCTTGTTTAACTCGCCGACCAGAAGTTTCCAGTGAATGGCTAATATCGGGGGCTGGGTCAGTCTGCAGCAAATGAAGACGTTAGTGTTATCAATGTATGTTAATATACAAGCTGGATCACGTACGACGGATTCTCCGCCAGGACAAACCGTGCAATTTTAACATCGAGGGAGGCCTCGTGGGACTCATATTAGCGCTTGAAACATGCGGCCTTCTATCATAGCGTACCATCTAGCTGCCGTAACCAAATATCCCTGTTTAGACCGAGAGCCTCAAGAGACATAAAATTTGACCAACAGAGCTTTTGATAGTAAAAGTTCGCCAAAGTAAGATACCGTTCACTGCAGACCTCTACGAATGGACAGTAATCTTGACATTTGCCCGACGTGCAACACACAATCAAATAAATTCATAGATGAGTTGTTTTGTGCGTTTCTGCAAGCATTCCGAAGAATTCCCTGGCATCATTGATCGAAGTGGTTGGCACCCTGCTTGTAGGCATAGATTATCCGCAGAGCGAACGGCTGTTGCTATTTTGGTGCTTGCCCAGAGCTGTTGCAAGAAATCGGGGTTCCAACACTGTATCCAAGAGGTCAAAATTAAGATATGGGCTGTGCCAGCGTGTACACGATCTCCAGGATTAGTGTGGCGAGTTTACCCGAGATGAGAGCCTTCTTGAATAGGACCAGGTACGATAATCCCGCATGCACAAAGCCGTAAGTAGGCAGAAAACGGAGAATCCGCCAAGTTCAGTTGGGTATTGCTTACCTAAACTGATTAGCGCTAAACGCAAACACTTTGTAGGGGAGTCACCGGGTTTCATTTCTCTCTTACCACGACCATCATGGCATCCTCCACCCCGTCTAATGCCTTCACCAATATGCCCCCTCGCACCGCGGACCTCGATGAGACATGGAACTTTTTGAACGAGGGGGTGGACCACATAATGACTCGGCTTGAACAGGGGTTGTCTTTTACAGGTTACACAAGCTTATACACCACGGTGTACAATTATTGCACATCGACAAAGTTGCATGGAAAACTGGGCACAGCTGGCGATAGAAGTGAGCGTCTATGAGTTGCTAATACCTCGGTTTCTCATTTTGGTTCTGATAGGTGGCGCAAACCTAGTGGGCTCAGATCTGTATAAGAAGCTCTACGCATACTTCGTGGCCCATTTCAAGCCCATGATTGATGTTTGTATCCTAGTCATATAATGCGTTGTGATGAACTCACTGTCTGCGCAGAAATCTGACAAATTGCAGGACGTCGACCTCCTAAGGTATTATGCTGCAGAATGGGATCGTTATACAACAGGTGCCAACTATCTGAACCGACTATTTACATATCTCAATCGTTATTGGGTGAAACGGGAGAGAGACGAGGGGAAGAAGGCGGTTTATCAAGTATACACGGTCGGTCAGCTCGCCAACAAAAACACATTGCATTAGCTCACTTTATAACGTTATAGCTTGCCCTTTCTCAGTGGAAAGATTACTTCTTTTTACATATACAAAAAGACGATCACAAACTAGCTGGTGCCGTGCTGCGGCTTATCACGCTCCAACGCAACGGCGAGGTCATCGACCAAGGTCTAGTTAAAAAAGTCGTGGACTCTTTCGTCTCGCTCGGGCTTGATAACACCGATCCCAACAAGGAGTGTCTAGATATCTACAAGGAACATCTCGAAGGCCCTTTTATCGCTGCTACAGACCAATACTATAAAATGGAGTCAGAATCATTCCTTGCACAGAACAACGTTTCAGATTACCTGAAGAAAGCTGAGGAGCGCCTCCGAGAGGAAGAGGATCGCGTCGAACGATATCTAAACACCAAGACTCGCAAGGAGCTCATTGGTAAATGTGAGCATGTGCTTATCCGCGAACACGCCGAGCGGATGTGGGACAGCTTCCAGACACTGCTAGATTTTGACCAGGACGAGGATCTACAGCGCATGTATGCACTGCTTTCGCGTATTCCTGAGGGCTTGGAGCCGCTGCGGAAGAGATTCGAGGGGCACGTCAAGCAGGCCGGACTGACGGCGATTTCGAAACTTGTCGGCGAGGGAGGTGCTACCGTTGACGCATTGGATCCGAAAGCATATGTAGACGCGTTGCTGGACGTCCACCGTAAGAACTCGGAGACTGTCACCCGGAGTTTCAAGGGAGAGGCCGGGTTTGCGGCTAGCCTCGATAAGGCATGCCGAGAGTTCGTTAATCGTAATGCTGCGACGGGCGCTTCATCGACGAAGTCGCCGGAGCTGATTGCAAAGCATGCTGATATGCTGTTGCGGAGGAACAACAAGATGGCAGAGGAAGACGATCTGGAAGGCGCATTGAATCGTGTGGTATGTGCCCGTTGTACCGTCAAATTTGATGGTCTCACTTCCACCCTCGTCCAGATGATCCTCTTTAAGTACCTGGAAGACAAGGACGTGTTCCAAACCTTCTACACGACTAAACTTTCCAAAAGGCTTATCCACGGAGTTTCCGCCTCAGACGAGAGCGAATCCAGTATGATCTCGAAGCTGAAGGAGGCCTGCGGTTTCGAATACACCAACAAGCTCCAGCGCATGTTCACTGGTATGTCACCCGCGTAGAGCTGTTGTACCTAATGCACTAATCATCCATGCAGACATGAGTCTTAGCAAAGACATCACCGACTCTTTTAAAGAACGCATGGCACAGAACCACGACGACATGGACATCACATTCAGTATTATGGTGCTCGGCACAAACTTCTGGCCGCTCAACCCACCACCGCACGACTTCATCATCCCCGCCGAAATCATTGCGACATACGACCGTTTCCAGAAGTACTACCAGACGAAGCACTCGGGGCGCAAACTTACATGGCTGTGGAACTACTCCAAAAACGAGTTGCGGACGAATTACCTGAATCAGAAGTACATTTTGATGACGAGCTCGTATCAGATGGCGGTGCTGCTGCAGTATAATAGAAATGATACCATGTCGTTGGATGAACTGGTTGCAGCGACGTCAATTCCGAAGGATCTATTGTCTCAGGTGCTGGCACTCCTGGTGAAGGCGAAGATCCTTATCAATGAGGAAACGGACCAATATGATCTCAATCCTAGTAAGTCGATTGGAGTCCATCTTTTACTCAGAGTTAATTGATGGTGCGTCAGACTTCAAGTCGAAGAAGATTCGCGTCAACTTAAATTTGCCTATCAAGGCGGAGGTGAAGGCTGAGTCTTCGGATGTCCTCAAAGCCGTCGACGAGGACAGGAAATACGTGATTCAGGCAACAATTGTTCGGTAAACGCAATACTCAATGTTGTGTGACCCGAAGGAAGCTCATTGGTTGATGGTAGAATTATGAAAGCTCGCAAGACGATGAAGAATCAGGCGCTGATTCAGGAGGTCATTTCACAGATCTCGCAGCGATTCGCTCCCAAGATACCCGATATCAAGAAGGTGGGGTTGACACTGAGGCAGGTATCATCATAAAACTAATCGATGTATATTCATTACAGGCTATAGAGACACTTTTGGAAAAGGAATACATCGAGCGGGTAGAAGGCTCCAAGGATACTTTCGCTTACGTTGCTTAAACTCAATTGCCTGTTCATACTCTTCTGCTTGTTCTATGCTCCACGCATCATCTCGAATCCACCATCTCCTGCGCATCTTCATTGCCTTCTCGTTCGTCGCATCTCTACTACAATAATGCACCTGTATACCATCGCTACTTTCAAGTGTAATTGCAATCCTGTCGCATAGCATCCTGTGTTTACTACGAGATGACACGAAGGTGAATCAATGGCGGAACACAAGGGAAAGTTTCAAATTGCTATGCTAGCCTCCAACTCGCCCATAATCATTGTTCCATCCTTGCTGCCTGTCAAGACTATGACGGCAGTTGCATCAACCACTGTATTGCGAAGATGAAGGGAATTCACATACTGATAGGCTCTTTTGGGTGGAAATCGACGGATGTAACAGTTCCTTTATGACCTGGCAGCTAAACCAACGTTCATTATCAGCTCCATGGATGAGAAGACATCACAACATGCAACAGCGCACCTTGTACAGAACCCTCCCACTATCCACGTCCCACACGCACACTGTTCTGTCAGCACCCCCCACAGCAACACGCCGCCCCCCGTCATCCTTGCTCCACGCTCCCCTCAGCAGCGTGTTCTCAAACCCGGCCGGCGAGCCATGTAGGACGCGATGTATTCGCGTTGGGGACGGCGAGAACGGCCGGACGTCATGGATGATCGTTTGCGAGGAGAACGAGGGAGAAAGCAGGTAAGAGCCGTTCGGCGAGAGAGACAGTGAGGTGGGGGTGTCGGTGTGACCTGTGAGAGAATATACTTGCTCGTTTTTGCGGAGGTCGTACACCTGTTTCGAGTACCGATCAGTATCGAACAGGGGAAAGTAAGGGAAAGCGAAGATGACGAACATGGATCTCATTGTCCAACGCGCCAATGTACACGTTCGCCCCGTCTGCACTCCAGCACACTGACGTGACAGGACACCCAATTTCAAATGTGGCAACAGAATGCTTATTCGCTTCTTCCCCTCCTTCCCATATCTTGACTGTTCCGTCATCTGAACCTGTCGCCACGAGCTCAATGCCACTCCCACTAGCCATCGTTCTGTCGACACTATTGATAATTTCGCGATGAGCGCGAATTTTCCGAATCCTTTGGCCGGTGGTTAGGTCTGTTGTGCACAGGAGGTGGTCGGCGGAGACGGTGTAGATGGTTGAGGAGCAGAGGGACCATTGTAAGTCCAGGATAGGTGCTTTTGTAAGATTAGAGAGGAGGCCGTAGTTCGTGTTCGGTGGGTATGTTCGCCATAGTGCTGCGAATGGTACCGGTGATGACTGAGAGAAAAGACGGGTGATGGAGCGGGAAAAACGTACAAACACTACGGTCGGCTGAACATGCTGCGATATTTTGGCCTGTCGGGTCGAATCTACAGCTTAAAATTTCAGCCTGAAAGAGAGTTCTGTTATATAAGTCATTTGAGTACTTTCAAAATACTTGTTCTACGCACTGAATGGGCTCCGGCTAGACTTATGATAGGCGCTTCGAGACCACTTGTTCGTTGGACGGTTCTAATGAGCCCTTTGCTTCGTTCGTCGCCTGATGAGGAAATTAGGATCTGGTTAGACGGAGGAGGCGTTGCCTTGGCCCTTTTTACAACAGTTCCCTCGAGGGGCGGTGAAGGTCCTCGTTTTGACATTTTGGGAGGTTGGCGAATGAACTTTATGTTTGGTTCAAAGGGTATTGAGAATCAGAGGTATTGCCTAACAGCAACACATAATCCGTTCCTTCCTTTCATCCCAATGTAGTTCCTATATCAGCTACTATGGTTTTGCGACTCAACAGATCACACGGATTCCAGTCGTTCATATAGCCGAATCCATTCTGTGAGGTATGCATTCTTCGCAAATTTTTCGTTCAAACTTCTTTCCCGGACAGGCTGTGACGCGCGATGCGTATCCGAAGCGCCGTAGGATGCGATCCCAAAGAAATTTAGCTCTACCTATCTAGAAATAGCATCACTATCCTACCATTGCAGCTCCTGACGCTCCAGAATCTGACGTTGCTTTCCCTTCGTAAGTGACACATGCATCATCCACGTCTATCCCTCAAAGTCTACCTTGATCGAAATCTAAATATGGAGTTCTAGTCGCCTGAGGTCTGGACTGGACAGGGAATGTGAACGGGCGCTGTTCACTTGCAGAGACGACTTCGGGTGTAACGGAAGACTGGGATGCAATCAAAAGGACTCTCTGAGGTTAACGGAAAAAAAGCTACGAGTCAAGGATACAGCCAGCCTCGGCTTATTGATGTGAAGATTCGCCCCTTGAAAAATCATGCTCACATTACCAAGGCACTTTCAACTGAACAATCAGAGGGATTGCTGACATCCTGCCCTAATCTTGTATCAGAGTTATGCCATACTTGGCGCGTTATTTGAAGACATCTTTCTCTGTGAATGCCTGAGCCCACTTTAACTATTACATGGATGGGCATTCTCCGCACAAGACCACCAGGACATGGACTGGGATCTTCAAAGTGTTGACGACGATGATTTAGCAGAAGACTTGAGCTGTGGGGAAATAAATGGTCAGTAATGAATTGCCGACAAAGACTATGAAAAGACGCCAAGATTTGTTCATGTTACTGTGCACAAAAACGAAGGTGTGATCATCCAATCTACAATACAGCGACATGACTTCTGATTGTTGTAGACACTGACAGGTAGGAATAAATGGCCATGATTGTAAGTAATAGGCCCATACCGAGGACTCTGTGTAGGGCACATGTCTCAATTACAGCCTGGACCGGTGCATGTGGCTGGTCTGGACAGAATCCAGAATCTTGCTGATCACGTCTGCAAGGCGGTCAGGCTGTTCCTGAACGATCTGCAGAAGAAAGAGTTTGAAGGGCGAAGAAAAATGCAAAAAGAAGTTTGATACCATGTGTCCCGCACCGTGGACTTTGGTGACGGAAGCAACTACACGACCTTCAGACACGTCAGTCAGGGATTCCTTTGTCAATTCAGGCCTAAATCGCAAGAGGTGAGTGATAGGAATAATGTTGTTGAATCGGATTCAGCTTCACACTAGATCATTCGTCGTACCCCATATGACATGGACAGGAATGGCCCGGGAAACGCGGCTGAGCAACACCGTGGCGTCAAACTGAGGTTTCGCATCCCGATACGAGACGGCTTCTTGTTCCTTGCTGCATTTAAGGATGACACCGGCCATGGTCTCTTGCAGACCATGCTCCTGATAGCCAAACTTAACATCAGAAATCGAAGTTGTAACAAGAGGCATACGCTCAAAAGACGAATGACACGTGGATCCCAGACCTTCCATGGAAGGCGTTCCTTAAACCAATTGAATGCAGCTTCTCGAGAGTCCCATGTATCGCGTCTGACAGAAGTTGCACTGACGAGGAGGTTCACAGCAGCCATCCAATCGTCGGTGCTAGCGCTGAAGAGCTGCCTAGTCATCATAACCGGTTCTACAAGGACCAGAGCAAGAAGGGGAAGACGTGAGACTGGAAATTCTGCTGCCAATAGTACCCTGTTTCTCGATAGATGAGCGATACGAATTACCGATATGAATAAAATATGGAAGTCACCATGCTCACATTGCTGCTGCTCCAGCCGACTGGCCCAAGGCAACGAGATGATGGCCCTTCATACGCGGAGAACGGATAAATGAAGCAATAACAGGCACCCACTCGAAGACAGCTGTTAACAGTTAGATGATGTGGCGCCTTCCTAGTTGATGGACTCACAAACGCCTTCACTATGATCTCTTAAAGCCTCGCGATTCAAAAGGGCAGCATCCCCGTGATTCTGCCTATCGAAAGACCACGCTTCGCGTATGCGATGGACGGCATCCTTGCACTGTTGTGTATGAAATAGTCGTTGAATTATTGGTTCCCATTGCTCCTTGTCTTTGTGAGAATATTCGTTAATCCACTAAGCAATATAAGGTAGAATCGTACGTGCACCGATGCAATGAGTGAATAACAAAGTTAGGCCTTCCCTATTTTGCGCTGAGTATGCTGTTGTATAACGTTTCGCGGTAGTCTTCAAGTTAGGAACAAAATGATGGCTGTTCAGTCTTGAAATGTTGTCGAACACGAAGGCTTGAACTTGTAGGGGTATCATGGCGATAAAGGACAATTGTGTCTACGGATGCCTCGTTAGATAAACATCGCAGAACTGCCATAGCAACTTCTGAGTGATTCATTCTTGAAGCCAAATCAGTCGAAGTCCGAGGTTGACAATGAGAGAGATTGGCTAGCTTGTATCACGTGATCGCTCGATGACCTAAGTAGGAGTCAACTTGAACATGGAACTTTCCTTCCTAGAATCTACCATCACCATCGCAGACTCTGGACGAACTCGGGCATCTTAGTATCACTCCAAATTGAATCAAAGCCGCTTCACACGATGTCCGGAATGACACTTTCCCATGGCGAATGACACTTCGAAGAATAAGTAAAAACCCGACCCTATAGGATTTAGCACATCTGACGATGGATAAGGAGAAAACGAATTGCCGACCAACCGACATATTCTTTACTTTCTTACTCTCTTAGGAAACGAATAATTCTTCCGAGGTGTACTGCCACTCTAACTGGTGTGCTTCGGGGGTGTACATATGTCAACATATGCATCCCCACCAATTTTGAGCTTTCGGCGGCTCAGGCCGCACTAGTACCTTACTATATAGAACTTCCAAACCCCTACTTCGAGACGTCAAAACGCGTTCTTCTTCCCGGTGCTCAAACTATCGGTCGCGAGGATACGTACTGGACCCTTCGTTCTCCGTTTCTACAATCTTTTTGGTGATTCGGGTTACTGGTTTGAATCCTGCGTTTCCAACAATTACTTTTGAACGTCTGCTTGATCTCCTCTTCTGTGGGGCCATCAAAATCCTCCCAACGTTATCAGACTATTCCATGCGATTCTCTGCTGCAGATCTTCGCTCTCTCGGCTGTCGTAAACGGTTCACGACTTTTTGACAGCATTCGAAGAATATTCCACGACGATTATCTACGTCTTACATTCCTATCTTGCCGATACCATCCTCCTTCCTTTGGGTCCTGATGAGCATGCCTAAGAGCCGATGGCCTTCCCGCGTCCCGCAGCATGTTTACCGCCACATATTCAGCTCAGGCTATCCTGCTCAGAACGCTTCATAACTTTCTGATGTGGGATTCATACGATATTCTCGAGACGATATGCCCCGATTATTCCTCGTCGTGGTTCATTTAGTTCAAGACTTTCCATCGGCTCACCACGTGGAGCCAGTGCCATTTATCTTCTTCCGTTTCCCTACACTCCATTCGCTTCTGGCGCCACACAGTGCATCTTCAAAAAGAGAATCTATCGAGCACGAGGTCCAGGCCTCGAACAGTCGGACGCTCTTTAATTCCGTTGTGGATATTACCGCTCAGGCAGTCATCAGGAATGCTGTTCCATTATTTGTCACCATGGTTGTGTGCTCTTCCAGCACTCGTCACCTGTAATGGCCGACCTTTCATCCAGTTGGTCATCAGCTCCGAATCGAGCGCCAGTGGCACGGCCAGCTGCATTTTTTATGATTAGCTTCACGGAAGTGGGATTGAAATGACTATGTTACATTTGTTAAAGTACAAAGTATGTTCAGTTGTGGTACATTTGCGACAGATAACGAGATACAAACGACCGAGGTTGCAACAATAGCAGTGACAGCACAGCGAAAGAAAAAATAATATATGCAGATGAAGCAAGAGAAACGCAATCGAGAGAAAAGATCGTGAAGAAATGGATGAAACACAACACACACACCTAGGTATGGTAGCTGGGCAAGGTCATCAGCAGCTCATCGATATACCAATACCTGTCCGCCACCTTTGACTTGCCCTTCTTTTTCTTCTTTTTCTTTGCACCGTCTTCAACAAAGTCCTCACGGGCAATCTGGACCCAAGTAGCGCCGAGTCCCATGCCAAGGCTTAGATACTCGAGCACAGCGGGCTCAACCAGGACCGTGATATCATCCTTGAGTGGGTCATGCGGTTTCGGGCCATCCGTGGGAACAGGAGCAGGAGCAGCTTCCGCATTTTCACCACCAACTACAGGACCCCTAGAGCTTTCTAGGATCCTTGGCTTTGCCAGATGCGGCATCTCATCCTGCGCCTGATCCCACCCAATCCATGGCTCGAATACAACCTTTGCAAACCTTCTCTCCAGCTCCACCTCGACTGCCTCCGGATCTATATCCGTCTGCACAGGTGATTTGGGGAGCATGGTGGGTACAGGAGGCGGCGTGAAGGACTTGATGCGGCGGACCGACCATTCAACGACTCCAGGTGTATGCGTCAGCGGGAACGCGGTGAAACCAAGGAGTGAAATGAGCGAGTGGACCTCGGGCGGGTCCCAGTTGGATGTCGAGGCGGCCCAAGGGTCGGTATTGCCGCCTGGAGCAAACGCGGACGGGTCGCAACTGTCCTCGTCCCAGGTCCATGTGCTAGCGGGTTCACTATCTTCGTTCGTACCTATGTATGGCAGGTCTATGAGGACATCATTTTTTATCACTTGGACGTTCTGTGCTTTTAGTTCCTCCTCGAACTTTTCTACTGCTGTGTCTGCGGCTACGGAAGGATCGGGGTCATTGATATCGAGTTTGACTTTCTTGGCATCGGGCTCGCCTCTCGCCTCCCCCTCTTCTGATATATTGGTACTTTCACGCGGTGGATCCACAGGCTGAAGTCGTCTATAACCAACTGCTTTCGTACCCCAACAGGCTGTGCATGCCAAGTGAAATCTGTCAGGGAGTTTTTTCGCTAACTTTGAGGTCAGGATGAGTTCCTTCTGAGCGAGATCTACAATAACGAGAGCGCGGCGCAAGTCCCGTTCGTGGCTCGCCTCGGGGAAAACGCGATTGCGGATGAGGAAGCGGAGGAAGAAACCTATAAGACGCGGATAGTTGACGAGGTTACGGTCAGCCCTGAGTATGAGTTTAGATGGAGGTGACGACACGTAGAGAGAAAGGAATCATACCAGATCAAGCCTTGTTTTCTCATGTACGACGATAAAAAGATCTTGAGCTGTTCCTCAGGATCATTTAAGAATGTTACGACTTTCTCCTCCTTCCGTACATTTTCCTCGTCCAAGAGATCTTTAACCTCGGCATTGCTTCCAACAGGAATTGGACTAGCACCATACATGGCGTAGGGTGGCCTTGCACGCGGGGATGAATGATATTTTCGAGGGTGAGGTTGATCCGCAGCAAGGAGATTCGTGCCAGCTTCATGAACAGCCTCGACATCTGAGCCCAGATCGTCATCATCATTGTCCGAGGCACTATCGTTATCTTGGGCCGGCTTGTCAGTCCTTGTCCAGATCGGCATGTTCGAAAGAAGCCCAATGAAAAGACGAATCTAGTTGAGGGAGACGAATTGGGAATCAGTTGTTGAAGAAGAAGGAAAGGTGATGCGAACCTGGTCCCACACGGCGGCTATCCCTGTAGGGGCAGGAGGCCAGGTTCGACTCTTCCGGAAATCGGCTGCTGCTTCATAGAGCCTATCGATCGGAGATGTATTTCTGAAGAGTAAATGGGTGAGATTGGAATGAATGAGAAAGCGAGGTGGAACTCACGGATTATAAGCATCACTGGACACTCTCAAGTCTTCTCCCACCATCCATTGCTCCCACCATTCTTTTCGAGCTGCAGGAGTCACAGCAGATGCCAATATCTGCTGCGCCTTTTTTGCTCTCCTCTTCCTTTTTGTTTCGGTCTTGCAGACATCAGTACCGTGCTGAGCGCGTAACTCGACAGTGGGAATGCCTAGGCCATCGAGCTCCACGTCATCGTCGTCTCCAGTGGCGAAGATCTGGATGCCGCGCTCTTTGAATTTACTAAAAGGAACGATCGTAACGCCCTCTGGAACTGGAGGAAATGGAGGGAATGTTAGTCTCTCTTCGAGGTAGTCTTGTGGTTGAGCTGTCAACATGGTTCCAAGTCAAGGATGCATCGATGAAAGTTTCTTTGTTCTTCGGTTATCGCCGAGATGCCGTCGCGTGTCACTGCCTGTCACTGCCTGTCACTGCGCAAAGACAAAAAAAAAATGCCTTCTACCCGAATCGAACGAATGACCTCGTCATTTTATATGTTATATATACTAGTGACGCGCTCTACCATCTGAGCTAAGAAGGCTATGTGAAATTGTAACCAAAATCAGTATGTATATTAGTTGCCATGATATGCAGCTGCACGTGTTTCTGAAACGTGACGAAAGGGCGTGGATGAAGCGTGGGATAATAAATTGATTTGCTCCAAGCGTTCATCTTTCAGTTATGGTCTTTGGTCTCTTTTCTCGCAAACAGCAGCCAGCAGCGGCGACTCAGGCGACTTCAGATATTCAGACTGAGGCTGAGCCTGTTTCTAATGTTTTGTTACGAACTCCTTCGCCATCCCTTGCAGACTCGGCTTCCATCATAGGCAAACAGAATTCCCCACCTCGTGAACCACCTTTAACTCCTTCTCCTCCTCCTGAGCACAATCATATCACTGTGTCAGATTTTCACGCTCTTATCCTTTCTATTCCACCCCAAACTCTTCACTCTTACACTTTGACTCACCTCGGTCCTGCCAATCCACCCCACCACGAAACACTCGCTCATCTCTCATCATTTTTCGCCGATCTCGTTCCACCACCTCGTCTTCACTGTGTCAGATGTCATAAATCTTTCTTCGAGGTCGAAAATACAGACCGCAGTTGTCTAGTACCTCATGACGACGATAGCGCAGCCGTCGAGAGAGTATCTTCATCAAAATCAAAAGAAGGAACCTTTTATGAAACCCTCTGGGCATGCTGCGCACGTACAGTAGAGGGTAATGGCGATATGGGTCCACCAGATGGTTGGTGTTACGAAGGCAAACATACAGTCTGTCTCTTTTCATCTGTCTCATTGTACATGTCGTCTAAGACATTACGTAGACTGACCCCAAGCGCGCGCGTTTTCGCGCTGATTCTACTCTCCAGGATGATAAATTGACATCTTGTGACCAATTGGGCTGCCATGACCCTCCACGTTCCTCTCGTGCCTTGCGAAAACGTGCAAGGCCCGTGGGGGAAGATAACGATGGAGAAGATGAGACTGAAGAATCTTCTGTTTCCTCAACCCTTTCCGGATCTCCTCGTTCCTCAAGCAGTCGACGTAGGTCCGCGAAGAAGCCTCGAACCCACGTAAAGCCTACCAAGGAACCAGAGGGCCGTGGATCAGAAGTAGTAGAAAATGGTAATGTTCCAGAAACAAAAGATGCTATGGAAGTAGACTCTCCATCCACTGCACCTGCACCTGCTACCTTGGCCATTGCCCATCCTTCAACTATCCCTCCCTCTACGCCCAAATCCAAACCCAAATCTCGCGCCAAACCCAAACCTGCTCCGCTAAGCTCCAGGCTCAGCGCACCCAAGACCAGCAGCCCACTCGTTCTCTCCCCTCCGTACGTATCGCACTCCCCGCCTGCTAAACCACTCTCCAAATCCAGCACACGTGTCGTCATTAGCACGAAATCCAAAACCGGCACTGGTGGCAATGCCGGTGCTCCCACACCCACGCCAGCTACATTGAAACACAAGTCGAGCGCAAGCTCCCTGAAGGCTTCCAAGCCGAGTGGGCGAGAGTCGCCTAAACCGGCTGGTGAGCCGGGGTCGCTGGTGAGGAGTAAGTCGATGTCAGCGAAGGAACCTGGTGCAAGTTTAAAACCCAGGCCGAAATCAAGAGCAAGGGGGAAGACACTGGCAGAAGTAGTAGATTCGAGCGTGACTGAAGAACGCCATCCTGCTACACGGGCCTGATAATAATGTATGTGTTTTCATTTTTCCATCATGTCGTGAATGCGGCTTATGCGGTGATTTACAAAAGGCATTTTCTTCGATTCCTTTTGCTCTTAACTTTACTTCTCTACTTTTTTTTTTTTTTTGATTGTGGTCTCTGATTTATAGGTCACCTATCAGCTGATTATCTACGCGACTCCAAGTCTCGATTGTCCATCTCTTTGTCTTCCAAAACCACATTCACTCGTCTCTGCATTTTTCATGTAACACCCTTCCATTCTCTGATATTACTCACCAATCCCACTCTCCTTCCTCCAAGTTCCAATCACACAATCCTTCGTCTGTTCTCACCCACATATTTTAACGTGTACATTACAGGCTACTACTTAGTACATGTAGTATTACTATCCCGCATTTCAACTGCGCAATATCGTATCTAAATCAACTGAAGTTGATACTGACTCACTGGGATTTTGTTGAAGCGATAACGAAGAGCTGACCAATTATCACGTCATTTGACGAGGATGATCATCATATGGTTTCAACTACGGACGGACTGATGAATTCAAATTCAGACTGAACATGTCGGCCACCAACGACGCTGGGAAGCATTATCACAACGAGTGCACAGGAGCTGCTCTGGAAACGGTCAGACAACACGAGGATCCTAAAGATATTACGCTCTTTGGAAGTTGTTTCTGTCCATTTGTACAAAGAGTTTGGGTGGCAGTCGAGTATCTTGGGATCCCATACAAGGTGGGGGCAACTTGGGGGGGAAGTCATTGCTTTATGTTCTGACATAACATCCATGTCATCGCTGCAACTTGGTAGTATTGTAAGTGCTTCAGAATGGAGAACTTTTTGGTTGATGCGTTGACGATTTTGCAGATGAAGTCGATCCGTACAAGAAACCTAAAGATCTCCTCGAAGTATCGCCAAAGGGCCTAGTACCTGGATTGAAACTCCACAACTATAATCCTGCTAGGGCTTTGAATGAAAGCACTGTCATCCTAGAATTTGTAGAAGAGTACGTCTCATCGTCGAAGGGGGCCCGCCGCCCCTCACACACTCGAAAAAACGTCCCTGTAACTGTAACACAGTTTAGCGTCGTCAACCACGAAACGTAGCCTTCTTCCACTATCTAGCAATCCATGTAAGTTTTATTTTATTTTGCTCTTATCCGAGTAGTCATGAATTGACTTGAGGGTTGTCTGGAAACAGATGCACGGGCACTTGTGCGCCTTCAGATGGATCATGTCAGCCGTACCGTCGTCCCCGCATTCTACCGCTATCTGCAAGCACAGGACCAGAATGCCCAGATTGAGCACGGGAAGGAGTTCGCGTCATCTTTGGAAGGGCTTGTCGCCCTCTTTGAGCGAGCGGAGCGCGAGATCGTCGATGTTGGCAGCGGTGCCGCTGGTGAAGGAGAGGCGAGAGCCAAGTTGAAGAAGGGACTGGGATTGTGGGTTGAAGGTGGTGAATTGGGGATGACGGACGTCATGGTTGGACCTTGTCCGTGTTTGAGTTTTTATTCTGTTTCTATGACCATAAAAGTGCTGACAAGGTATATATTCGTACTGATAGGGTTGTATAGGGCAAACAATGTTCTGAAGCATTACAGGGGGTTCACGATGCCTTCTGGGAAGAAGTTTGATTCATGGGTCGAGCGGTTGTTCGATCACCCTTCGTTCAAATGTACATGCAGCACTGAGGAATTGTACATTGATAGTTACGAACGGTGGGTCATATATATTTTCCTCCTGTTCTCTGATCATGTTTATGATGGATATTCAGCTATGCTTTCAATCGACCCAACACTAGCCAAGTTGCGAACGCTATCAATTCTGGGAGAGGGCTTCCCTGAAATGTTTATAATTGTATGCTTTCAATCAACCCAAGGTGCCAATGCTATCAATTCTGGGAGAGGGCTTCCCTGCAGTATCAAGGTTGTACGTATATGTAACACCACTGTAATAGTATCCAGTTTGTAAAGAGCTTGAATTGCCATTGAACAATTTCTGTACCTACCAAGTCTAAAATGCTTCATTCCCAACCTTTACAGGCCTCACCACGTTAGCAGCAGCCAGGCTCTTGACTAACTCAAGGAGCATGTCATCGCATCCAGGATGAGCAACCAGCTGCACTGCAACAGGAAGCATCTCCCACTGTCTACTAACCTGACTATAATACCCAACCTGGCCAATGGGGACCGTAATCTCAGGGAGCCCGGCCATCGGACTAATTAATACGAAGTAGTCGGAGGCTTTGGAGCCCTTTGCAGTTGAACTGAGCAAGAACTGTGCCGTACCGGGGAGGTTGTTGAAATCCTCCACGCGGTATGACGGGCGTCCGCCGGTCCCAGCGTCGTACATGAAAATCGAGTCCGAACATGATGAAGGGTCGGCTTTGATGATGTCCTCAGCAATAGAATTGGCGAATTGGCGCTTGAAGGTAACAGCGTAGGCGAAATCGTCGTGTGTCAGCTTCCTGCCGTGCTCGAACGTGATGACGGGCCGAGGATCAAAGGTTGGGGTGCTCCCAAAGAGTTCTTCGTATCTAGCGATGAGCGGCTCGCCGACTGACTTCCATGATCGGTATTCGGCAAGATGGTCGCATAAGATCTGGAACTCGTGGAAGTTGCCATTGGGGAGATAGGGACGGAGCGCGTCGGTGAAGTTGATGGGTACTTTGGAGATCTGTAAATGCTTGTGCAAAGCATCTGCGAAGGAGTCAAACAGCTCTTGAGCTGCTGGGTTCTTCGCAGGAAAGTGTTCGATCGGATAGAGAAGCTTGGAAGGGAATCGATCCAACTGTCTTTTGACTTTAACTGGCGAGTCCACATACCTGTCCGGGAGTTGTTAGTCCAAGTTCGGTCTCGGAGGATGAATATATACACTAACCATAGATGACCGATCTCAGAGAAAAGCCTAGGGTCCCGGGTGAAATAACCAGCAGTGTCCATCTCATCCGAGAGGGGAACAACACCAGTCAAGTCCATGCTCCCATGGGTTGGCCTAATTCCATATGCCCCAACTAGCGTCGCAGGCTTTCTCACACTTCCTCTTGTATCACTCCCAACTGTGAAGTCCAGCCATTCATAGCCCGCAATTGCACAGGCACTCCCCGTACTCGAAGCTGAGGCTGTCAGATACCCGTCTGCACGTGGATTCCAAGAGTACGGGATGTCGATGAAATCCCACGGATTGGAACCGTGCGCAAACTGTGAGGTGCGCACTTTACCTACCATTGTTGCGCCGAGAGCGAAGAGTCGTTGGATCGATGACGCGGTCATGTTGGCTTCTGGGTAAGCTCGTGCATATGCGAGAGACCCTGCACCGGTTTTTAAACCTTGGGCGTCGTATATATCTTTGAGTGCGAAGCGAGTACCGGCAAGAGGCAGCGACTGCGTCATGGCAGACAAACGAGATGGTATGGGGATATACTGCTGGCCATCATCATCTAAAGTGATATTCGTTGGGAACCAACCGCCGTCGGTCTGCGGGACAGCACCAAATAGGAAGGCTTCGTATTCGTCTTTGTACAGGCGGTACGCACTGTGCAGATCTAGACGACCTGCCTTCATAGAAGCGAAATAAGGCCCAGCTGGTGGTCCTTCCTTGATCTGAGAGATCTGAAGGGTTTTCACTTTCGGAGGCGAAATACGTTCTGAAAGGTACAGATGGCGTATGTTGAGGGTCTCTAACCAACTTTCCGCATTTGCTTCGAAGGAGGCACTCGCAATCCCATCGTAGGAGATGATGAGCGAGTCCATGAAGTGATCGCTGCATACATCGTCGAACTCTGAGTAGAACGTAAAATGCTGCTCAAGATACGCCTTGGTGATAGGTGAAGATGTGGTGCGAATACTCGTTACGGCTGTGAAGCCAGTTGCAGGGGGGACCCCAGAACCCTTCGGCTTGTAGGTCGCATACGGAAAATGTGGAGTATAATAAAGGATGTCACCGATTCTCAAAACCGATCCAGACTCGTTGGTTTCTACCAGGTCTGGCACCAAAGCAGCAGCAAATATGTAATTGCCAAGCGCAAGGGCGCACAAGACCACCGTGAAATCGAGCAACATGATGACCACCCAAAGGAGAATCGAGCCTAATGTGGTTACGCACTGAGCATGGTACACCAGAAGACATGAGGACAAAAAGGAACGAACCTCTTGATAAGTTATCAGCTGATGGCTACGATAAGAGCAACCACAGCTGGGGTTATCAAAAATAACGTTGGGACCGGCATCTAATTTATAAGGGCACAATGATGAAAACTCTCAGCAAGTTAAATTGGACTGGGGAGGAGGGACGATGGAGGACGGGTGTACTCAGGATTCTATACCAAGTCACCCGACCACCATCTCATCCCCATCAGCATCTCAGCTTTCTCACACCTTGCCAGCAACTTCGTAGAATACCCACATGGTGATAATTACCTTGATCATTGAAGGCGGCTCTTGCTATCCGAATGCCTTCTTAAGAGCCTAAGGGCCGTTAGCCTGATCTTTCATACGGTCCGCTTATCGAGTTCTGGCTATCGGCTGCATTCGACGTCGAGGAACGCCGACTCGGAGATGTCACGATTTCCGGCATCTGCAGACGATACCGTTGTTCCAGTCGACTCGGCTGAAGAGGTTGCTGAAGAGAAGCTCGACCGTGCGAACACTGGCAGCAGTTTTTATGGACCAGAAGCTCACGATCCTCTTTTTGTATCTTCTATCGACGTCAACGAGCCAATTGTGACCAGAAGAGAGTTGTGGTCCTACTATTGTACGTGATTTACCTTTGCGCGGTTACTATTTTCCTGAAGGCCTCACAACGATTACATCAGTGTATTACAATGGCGACAATGTATTCTTCTAGTGGTCCTTTTCGCGCGCCTGATCATTGACCTTACCTTGTAGGGCGTGGGTCCAATGGGATATTCTTTGACCCTGTTCCAATCGCTGGCCTTCGCGGCTGGTTATGATCCTGCCGCAGGACCAGGGTCGACATGCACTCAAGCTGGCCGTTGTGTCCTTCCTTGGGCAGGAGGCACGAAGTCTGTTTCTAGTGTCGTGTTGGTTTCCAACGGCGTCAGTTTCGCGGTACGTTAATAACTATTTAAATCCTTCCTCATTTTGACGTTCAGATCTATCGTGTGATGTATTCCACAGGTCATGACCCTGATTTTTACTACCATAGGCTCTGCCGCTGACTACGGAACTTTCGGCCGTTGGTTGCTTTTCGTTCTTACTTGCATTTGTTGGGGGGCGCAGTTTGCTAGCATGAGTCTGACAAGTATGATCAATCCTTCATGATCTACGCCTTGAAACTCATCATCTGCTTCAAGCTCATTCTCGTTGGCCGGTCGCAATGGCTCTCTATATGATAGGCTTCATCACTTACGGTGCCACTCTTGTGTTCTATGCAGCTGTGTTTCCACGCCTCGCCCGCAACACTCCTTATGCGCGTGCTCTGCGGGAGAAGTATGAGTTGGGAGAAATCGAAAAGGAAGACTACGAGAGGGAAGAGAGTCTCGAGAAGAATCGGATCAGCAATATCAGCACCGTAATTTTCCATATCAATAATACGAACTACCGCTCATGACGTACTACAGACACACAGCAATATTGGGTACATTGTAACTTTGTGCCTCAATTTGTCGATTCTTCTCCCTTTGGCGTCTGATCCCAAAGTCAACAATTACACCCTTGTGCTAACTAATGCTTACTGGGTGGTTGTCGGTATATGGTGGTGTATGTTCCATTCCTACCTTCTTCCCTCATTTACTGATTGGTAATTCTTTCAAGTCATCTTCCAACAACCCCGTCGTGGTCCCCCGATTCCGAAGGGTCATAATTATCTTACAGTCGGATGGAAGCAAGTAAATATTCTTCTTTGTACTCGAGACATCACTTACCTCGTTTGCCAGCTATGGTTAGCTGCTAAACAATACAAGCACTTGCCCTATACCTTTATCTACTTGTTCGCGTTCTTCCTCCTCGCTGATGTATGTGTATTCTACCAGTTTCTTTAATGCTGCTCACTCGATCCAGGGGTTGAACACCACTGGCACTTTAGTTTCAATCTGCCAGAATGACAAATTCTCGTTCAGTTTCCTGAAGAACACTTATCTTGGTCTGGCACAGGCGATCACTTCTACAGCTGCCACGCTCGGATTCTGGTACATTCAGAGGTATTTCAAGTTTTCGACAAAGAGGATGGTTAGTAAAATCGATAGGTGCCTATTATCGAGTCGCTGATACTTCCTTCTGTCGCAAAGTTTGTGGTTACCAATGTGGTGACTATTATGATCCCACTTTGGGGCATGGTCGGGCTTTGGACACAGAAGTTTGGGTTGGTATCTATTGTTCTATCTGCTAATCGTGTTTTCACCAATTTAAACCTCAGATTTCATAATGAATGGGAATTCTGGTACCGTTATTCATTAATCAAGCCAGGTGCTATGTTGATCGTGTACAAAGGGCATACAATGTGGTATTCGGGCTATTCCAGGCCCCTTATTACGCGTTTTCACAGACGATGATGGCAGAGCTGACTCCTCCCGGTTTTGATAATATGGTGAGTTGCCTTCGTTGCCCTTTTCCTTGTCTCCTAATCAGCTCTTTCGTTTCAGTTTTTCGGCCTGTTCGGGTTGTCGAATCGTGCGTCTTCGATGATTGGCCCAAACGTTATTCAGGCGATCATCGATAAATCCGGGAACAACTGGATGGGCTTTCCGTTCCTCTTCGCTATGTGCACGGCCGCGGCCCTGGTCATTTGGTTTGGTGTTGATATTCCGAAGGGTCGTCGGGATGCTATCGCGTGGGCTAACACGGTGAGAGGGGATGCCACAGAGAGTTCAAGGGAAGAGAGAGATGCATAGTGCCATACACTCCTCCGATCTTTCGCTTTCAGCAAAAATGCTGCCGGTGGAATCGTTATCTGCGACAAGTCGCGTTTGAATTCGTGGCTGTTCTCATGGAATTCACCGCTTCCTTCCATGCTCAGATCTTTCCGCTTATAGCGCAAGGCGTAATGCAGGTTGGAACCTGTTCGAGTTTTCTATCAGTCATCGTCTGTACTAAAGGCGAATACATGTACATCTCGTCACGAACGCATTAATAATGCTATCCATGATTGAATTAATGCGTGCAACCGAAGCTCTTTCGTTCGAGATCAAATTTGTTCTCGCAGTGGACTCTCCCGCAGGTTCTTCACTTGATATACGGTCCACAACAGTTGTCCGTTGTCACAAAAGTTTGGATCTCATCTCGATATTGCCACGTCTCTTCGGACCGTGGATCAAATTCTGACAATTTCTCAGAAGTTATCAAAATCAAGACTTGACAATTGAACTTCGGACTAGCCTGGCACTGCTTGAATAATAAATATAAGTATGTTATCTCGGAATATCAGTGAGATCGGCTATATTTCCATCGATCTGGTCTTGGCACCTGCCGTCTTCGTGTCGGGGCAATGTCGGGGCTGGAATTTTTGGCATGACGTCGGTTTTTTTAAATCCTGCCAGGGAGCGGGCAATAGTGTTCAGGGAATCAGACGAAGTTAATGCTAACAGTTAATTAGCCTAGGTAAATTATTATTAGCGTCAATTTCATTTTCGCCAAAAACCCCAGGTCAATTAGGGTAATTAGCCCATACTTGCAGTCACTTGGAGGCCACATTTGTTTGGCTAAAAATGCTCATTGAGAAATATTGTCCACTGAGAAACAATGTTATTTTTGGCAAATGTTCAGATAAAATGAAGAATATCCTGCCACATAGCATGTTATCCCCTGCCAGGCATGCAATGGTATTTAAATTTGGCCCATACTCACAGTCACTGAAGGCAATAGTAACGGTCAAAATAGGGCGATTATCCGCTGATTATTTGAATCACAAAAAAAGGCAAACAATGGAATTATGGAAAGGGATAAAAAGGTATGCAGTCCTTATATTTGCAAGAGGTCATGAATGGCATTGTGGGCTTTTTGACATCTTTGAATCCAGGAAATAATTATGATCCTTTCATTCCATTAAATGGCCTTATAATACACCTCCTCTTCTGTAACATTATAGCAGTCAGAGTAGGCGATTCAACGGCAATTCAGGTCCGATTCATCCGACTAAATCGCCCTTGAATCGTCTGTGAATCGCCGTTAACTGTAAGCATGACTTAAGTAGCTGATAGAACTCATTGCGTCTGTCGGATGTCCAAAACGCGGTCACGAGACACGTGCAGCTGGTCACATGCATCAGATTTCTCACAACAGTTGTAAGTATGCTTCTGAGCTATTTTTGGGGATCTTGCATCTGGTGCGTATTTATCGCATTTCTCCATCAGACTAAGAGATCTCCAGCCAAACTTCCTACTACTTCCGCGACATGCGGAACGTGGGCGACCCGGGGGCTTTCTGAAGAAGTGGCTAGTGAGCGGTGGCTTCATAACCCGTTGATGACTGGCCGGTTCACTCATGGCATCTGGAAACGAAGAAATCGATAATTGTACTACCTCTATTCATGAGCTCGACACCGCTGCACAATCTCACAACGGACTATTCATCTCTTCCATCAGCAAGGGCGATCCTATCGTGAACAGAGCTGAGTTATGGGCTTACTATTGTGCGTAGCCTATCTTCTCTCCTGGCTTATCTTCTGGCTGACGTCATATTACACAGTGTATTACAATGGAGATAACGTATTATCAACTTTGTCTCAAAGATCTCAATAGTCTGAGATCAAGTAATAGAGTGTAGGTCCGATTGTATATACGACGACCCTCTTCCAATCGCTAGCCTTCGGAGCCGGTTTCGATCCAACCAAGGGGCCAGGTTCAGCATGCGGTAGTGCATCTGGCCAGTGTGTTCTTCCATGGACTGGAGGAACAAAAACCGTTTCTAGTGTAGTGTTGGTTGCCAATGCTGTCAGCTTTGCAGTGGGTATTTTGTGGTTATGTCCTGTCCAACATTCTGATCCGTTGGCAGGTCATGACTCTGATCTTCACTACTATCAGTTCTGCTGCTGATTATGGAGACTTTGGTCGTTGGCTGCTGTTCGTGCTCACTTGCATCTGCTGGGCAGCCCAGTTCGCCTGCGTGAGCTTAACAAGTATGTTCGACTAAATAAGCCGAGCATGAATGCTAACGTTCATAATATTTATTTCTAGGCCCTTCTCGTTGGCGGGTTGCTATGGCTCTTTATATGATTAGTTTCATCAGTTATGGTGCAACGCTCGTATTCTATGCAGCCGCCTTCCCGCGCCTTGCACGTAACACAGCTCATGCGCGTGCTGTGGAAGACAAACACGAGGCTGGCGAAATAAGTACCGAAGAGTATGAGCTAGAAGAGAGTATGGAAAAGAACCGTATCAGTAACATTAGCACGGTAATCATTGTTTTGTAGGTTGTGTCTGCGCGACTGACTCGCACTACAGACACACAGCAACATCGGGTTCATTTTTATTCTCTGCCTCAACTTATCTATTCTTCTTCCGCTAGCGTCTAATCCTAAGGTCAACAACTACACTCTCGTGCTGACGAATGCATATTGGGTGGTGCTTGGAATCTGGTGGTGTACGTTAAGCTCACTTTGTTATGTCGTTTGCAGTTCAAGCTAAATCTCGGTAGTTATATTCCAACAACCCCGCCCTGGTCCTGCGCTTCCGAAGGGTGAAAATTATCTTACTGTCGGCTGGAAGCAGGTAATTATAGCGACTTTTTTGGTTGACCCAAGACTCACTTATTTTTTAAGATCTGGCTAGCAGTCAAGCAATATAAGCACCTGCCATACACTTTTGTCTACCTTTTCGGGTTCTTTCTTCTCTCTGATGTCAGTTTTACCACTTTACGTGCTAGCTATGTATTCTTATCGATTTAAAATTCATAGACAGTCAATACCAATGTTGCACTGGTATCGATCTGCCAAAACGACAAATTCTCTTTTAGTTTTCTGCAAAACACCTACCTCAACCTCACGCAAGCAATCACCTCTACGATAGCTACACTGGGCTTCTGGTACATTCAAAGATATTGGAAGATCAGTACCAAGAAGATGGTTCGTGACTGGTCTGGCCACCTGCAAGCCCTTCATGTCGCTGATGGACTTTTCATCTCATAGTTCGCTGTAACCAATGTTGTGACTATGTTGATACCGCTTTGGGGAATGGTAGGGATTTGGACTCAGAAGTTTGGGTAGGTGCCTCTCCTGATCTCTGCTGTTAATACAAACTCATCGGACACAGATTTCATCAAGCATGGGAGTTCTGGTTTGGGACCTCCGTTTGCGGTGCTCTCAAAATACTTATTATTGGTCGAATAGGGCATACAACGCTATATTTGGGTTATTCCAGGCTCCATATTACGCTTTTGGACAGACAATGATGGCCGAACTGGCGCCCCCAGGTTTTGATAACATGGTGTGTTCTTCATCAAATAATTGCTACTTCTCCCTGATTGCTCTCTGCTCGCAGTTTTTTGGACTATTTGGGCTTTCAAATCGTGCATCTTCAATGATTGGACCAAACGTCGTTCAAGCCATTATTGATCGGACTCATGTCAACCAGATGGGCTTCGCCTTCCTCTTCGGCATGTGTGTCTGTGCAAATCTGGTTATCTGGATTGGAGTTGACGTCCCAGCTGGTCGTCGTGACGCGGTCTCCTGGGCTAAAATGATCCGTGAAAACGTTAAGAGCGACAAGGAAGGAGAGAAGGAGGCTTAGTGGAATACTGTAGAAATTCAATTTACAACGTAGTAAATTGACAATCCTGGCCTTCATTGCTTCTCACACTCCGGTAGCCACTTTATAGCCGGATTTCTTAAGCGCTCTGATTGCATTGCCTGCCCATCATTCTTCTCACAACAAACGCGGTATTTTGTAACGAGCTCTATCTCTGAAGGCTGTGTGGAAATGGGTAACATTACGTTCTCCTGGCAGTTGGCCACACCATAGCGATGATAGCGTTGAACCGTCTTCAGTCTCAGCCTCAGTCGTCAACGGTCTCTCTGATCTCTGAGTCGTCTTTTCCCTCGATTGGAGGGGAGACTAACTCTGGATCGTCTTCTAGCACCGTTCCAGGACCCGGTGCGCTGACTGGAAAGGCTCTTAAGGCTCTCGGTAAAGTGACGCTGCGTGGATTTGATCGCATTGTTATGAACAGACACCTCACGACGGTGATACATAGCTTCCCCCATACCGACGCGGAGGCCTCTAACATCCAGAACATACAAGAAATCTACGATGACCTGTTAGAGTTTTCGAGGCAAGTTTCTACCCCCTTGTTTAACAGCGCAAGCTTTCATGATAACCAAACGATGTAGGCCGGGAATGTATAGCGCTGACACGGGCGAAAGAGCAATAGGAATTATTCTGAGGCAGATAGGCATGGGTCATACACGCCAATTAGTTAGGGCAATTGCTCGCTGGCATCTGGCCGAATTACATCTATTACTGTCAGAGATACTAATCCAACTTTCCTCTCTGTGGTGAGCCTGCCTTCCGCTTCATCTCCAGACGAAGTCAACAGCCATTTCTTTAGGAACCCTTCGCTTCAGCTTGTATTATCGTCGCCACTGTTCAGTTCATACGCGGTGGCTCAATCAAGTCCCCCGTCCCTTATTCACTTGATCCTTTTTCTATCTAAACTTATCCGAACAAGTTCTTGGATTTGTCGAGTGGTGCTTCAAGTTGGCTTCTTGGACGTGTTGTTCTCTATCTGTCAGATCTATGACTTTCCATCCGTGAAGGTTTTGGAATCCGGTCATGGAGCCCATCCTGCCAATATCAAACACCTGCTCATTGCTGCTAACACTGCGCTGTTAGATATTATGGGCTATCCTGAATATCGTCCACTCATCTTGAACCATCCAATACATAACGTGTGGCCTGAGCATCGATTTATATCCGCGACAGACTCTGTCGCGACGACTCCAATATTACTCGACGCGGACAAAGATGTTACATTTGATGATTATTCGTCTTACTTCACCCTGTCCATGTAAGCGAGAGTCAAACCACATGGACTCCAGGGGCTTATAATACTAGTGCAGACATGTGTGGCGCGCCATACGTCACAAAGATACACCCTGACCATCTTTTGTTGTCGCTGGCAACTGAAGTGACCCACCGTCAAGCTTTGCGGGTTTACCTAGCGCGAAGTTCTCAGGCTGACAAAATAACGCTTCTGTCTGGGATCGTTCAGGCTATGTCAAGGACCATGTGCGTATGGTGCTATTGTTTGAGTTCTTGAAGGTTGGCTCACACTGTTAGCATCTCTCAGGAGTGAGACGACGGATTTAATAGACAGCGACTTTCCGTTGCGACATCAGCGTTTGTTTTCGTTGAGATTGCTCGCTGAGATTGCCCAAGACAATAGACAGGCCCTTCTCGATGCGGGAGTCGCGGCTTACTTGATGGATGTCCTTCGAAAGGAAATTCCTGACAGTTACCTTGCTATTATCACTTCTCGGAGCGACACATGGAGTATCGCAAATACCATTAAAGAGTGTGGTTTATCTGGGCTTCTGGATGGACGAGGTTCACCTGACGCGCGAATGCGGCATGCGATATATGCTGTCTTTGCGGCGTTATTCAAGGACAGGGCAGCCGGAAGTCGGACGTGGGCTCTTACGCTTTTCAGTTTTTCCTAGTAACCGTTACTTTATCCCTGCAAGTTTATAACTAAATGCCCAGACAGTATACTATAGTTTGTCTTAGCGCGTATTATGCTCTGTACACTTAAGTATATATTATGTATTTTACATATTAATATTATGTAACTTTAACCTCAAAAACCAGATGTCGCCCGTCAGCCAAAGAGCGTGAATCGAAGGGTGAATCAGGATTCGAGCCTGAAACGTGAAGGCGAGGAACTGTGAAGCGGGGCGGACGCCTATAGAATCACTGCCATGAACCCTTCGTCCCCCTATACAGGACATGGAGGCGACGACCTTTCGATCTCTGAGCTGTCTTTATCTGATCGGACGGTGATCTTTCAACAACCCTTTAGTCTCCTGGCAGCCTCACAACCAGAACCATCGACACCAACGCATGATGACGAGGGTGGTGATAACTTGGATGCCGATGCGGAGGAAGAAGGATCTAACAGTGGTGCGGAGAATGCTGAGCAGGAGAAGCGGCGTACTGCCAAACTACGCGAAGAGAAGCTCCAAAGTGACATTTTTATTTTGAAAAAGTTGAACGCGTCATTCGCGCTCTTTAATGAAGCTTTACAGGACACTGGATCTGCCAACCAAGTACGTTCTTCCATATAACTCTCCATGCAAATCCCAACAATTCCTAGCGTGTCGCAGAACAGCTCGAACAAACGGACGCGTTGCTAAATAAATATATCGCCACGCTTTCCAAGTCGGAGGATTTTGCTCGATTGATCTTCGATGAGCAGTGGCAAGGAGCCGAGGCGGTGAGTGCTTGGGTTTTCGGAGGGAAGGTTGTGTTCATGTTCTGTCGGCTATGAAGGACGAAGATACAGTCGAACGCGAACGCGTTGCGAAAGAGGAGAGGCTACGCCGAGAGATTGAAGAAAGAGCTCTTGCTGTGCAACGTGAGGAAGAGCGGCGTCACCAAGAAGAACAGGAGCGGTTAGAACAGGAAGAAAAGGAGCGCATAGAGCGGGAGAAGAAAGAGCGAATGGCGGCTCGAGGTGGTGTCCGAGGTGTGCGGGGAACCAGAGCATCGACGAGAGGGACGAGGGTAGTTACACGTACAGGTACGAGAATATTTGTTTCCTCGGCGATATATGGAACTAATAACAGGGTCTGTAGCTCCAGTTGGGACAGCTGCGGGAAGTCGTCTTGGGAGCACTAACAGGACCTCGAGTGGAGGTCCATCCAAGTTGCCTGCTGCCAGTGGCAATCGGTCCTCTACGGTAGGGTCGACGAGGGGATTATCTCGACGCACTTGAACTCCCTGGAATTGTCAACATTACTTATCATTAGCTTCAGTGCTGAGAGAATCGACCTAGATACACGAATAGCTCAGTCGGTGTATAACAGACTTCATTCAAGTTATCAGCACTACTATACCTACGAATAACTGGTATGACAATTGGGATTCTGTCTAGATGACAAGGTTGTGTTACAGTCTAAACAGCTCTTCGGTTCATGTTTCCTGCATATACGACGATTGATCCTCAGTACGAGGGTAGAACTAGAAACGGCAACCTTGTTATTATGATTACCGTGAAATACAATCGAACACGCAACACGCTAGACATCATTATGCAAATCAACTTACATCCAGCCATACATATAGCGACCTAAAAATCGTATTCTGGTATTCTGCTGTGTAAATATTACTCACAAGACTCGCCGAAAGAAATAGGACAGGAGTAGAAGTCACAAGAAGGATACATGTTGCCTCGATGGTTGTCATTTCACTCCGAAAAGCCATACTTATAATCACCGCTTTCAGGTCGTTTACGCTGAACTTGGGGATTAGCTAGTCAGCCTTGGTCATCATGAACGGCCTTATTGGCGAACTTTTGATTGTAGAAGATATGTTAGTTTGGACGGTACCACAAGAAGTCTTGACTGGGATGAATTCTGAGATAACTAGAACGTGAGCGTATTATCAACAAGTTAGATACATACAGGACTAATGCTGCGTGTTCATTGACTTTTGTTGCTGGGTGCATTCAGTGCCTCTGCCTTCTCTCTTCTCTCTCGTCTTCGTTTCACATCCCAGTTATAAACACGGGCAGTGTTAACCTCCATAACGGTCAGCTGTTCCCTCAAGAACTCCAAATCCTCAATTGTGTTGGCCAGTGTTGATTCAGCAGCGTCGAGCTTCGATTTCAAAAGTTCGATGGCAGCGGGAATTTTATACGATAGCATCACGTTCGCCTGAGTATTTGTGTCAGCATGTGGCGTAAATTCAACGCAGAACCGTACACCAAGCCATAGATATACCACGTCCGTTTCTTCAAGCTCTGCCTCAGCATACAGGGTATCGTTGAGTTCAAACGCGGTCTTCATTGGTTTTGGCGGACCGTCCTCCAAGTCATCAAGATCATCTTCATCTGCATCTATAGACTTTCGTTTACCTTCCTGTTAGAATCAATCTCAATCATCACACCGTTTGTGCGGAGGGAATTCGCCTCACCCGTCTCTCATGAAGGTATACAACCATATCAAGCGTCTTTTTGATGTCCGGGATCTTCTCTTCTAGACTGCGTCGTCTCTGAGTAAGATTACCATCCATGTATCGGTACTTGCTACCCTTTCGTGAAACAACAGTCAAAAGTGATAGTGTATTGAAATCTTCAAGTAAACGTACGCTATGGCTTCTTGAAATCCCTTCAGGGTACCTTCTACTTCACCGTCTGCACCACCCAGATACTCCTGGACATCTGCCTGGCACATTGTGTCAGTATTCGTAGGAGTCTGGTGTGAAATAAACTCACGACAAAAGGTGCGTTTGGTATCCCTCGTGGAGTCCGTTCGTTTGAAACTTGTGGTGTTGAGGCCATTAAGTAGACGGTGTCGGATTAACGATTGATTTACGATAGAAACAGGCTTTCGGCAGTTGCCGAGCTATCGTTCACACGAGCTCTCTTTTTAAGAAGTTTTCTTGCTTTCGGCTTGTGAAAATTCATACCTTCATCCCTTTGTTCGCCTACTAATACTAGAACACGGTTATGTCGCGGTTGATTGTCAAGAACCTACCGTCATATGTAACACCTGCTCGTCTTCGGGAACATTTCGAAACAAAAGGTTGTCCACCAGGGACGATTACTGATTTTAAAGTTGCTCTTAAGCCGGATGGGACTTCACGTCGTTTTGGGTTCGTTGGTTATAAGACAGAGGAAGAAGCTTCTACTGCAAAAGAATGGTTTGATCGAACGTTCGTGGATTCAACTAGAATCAGCGTGAACATTGTTGAGGTATGTCGGGCGTTACATTCTCGAATAATTGTTAATATCTCTTGCCAGGGAGCAAAAGATGCCCCCACTCCTCGTCCAAATAAGAGGCCACGGTTGGGACCATCTCCTCAGAATATACCACCACCAGAAGAGGCGTTGAGGCCGAAATCAACATCTCAACTTGATGAATTTTTGGAAGTGATGCAGCCTCGCACGAAGAAGGGTCCTGCGTGGGCGAACGATATGAAGCAAGAAGACGCTGTCGTTGCCGTAAAACCCAAGCATAAGCAAGAGGTAGCGGGAGAGGTAGATACAGGAGCGGGTGGTGACGACCCTGCGCTAAGGCTGGCCCTGTCGGATCAGGAATGGATGAAGCAACACATGTCGAAGAATGTCGATGTGGTAGAGAAGGTGTTTGAACAGTCAGATGGGGAAGACGACCCTGTGGAGCTTGTTTGTCGCTTTCTTTTCATGCGTATCTTAACGTTGAAACATGCTTCTAAAGGATGTCAATTCACCAGCTCCCGACCGTGAAGCGCCAAAAGACCCTACGAAAGAGACTATTTTGCAGACGGCCCGACTTTTCGTCCGCAACCTAGCGTTTTCGTGTACAGATGCAGATCTCCTGGAGCTTTTCAGTCCTTTCGGTGAAATATCACAGGTGAGCAGCGTCTTCTTTGTTCAGCTTTTTCATTCGAAGATGATACGATATATGGGGACATCAGACTCCTTGCGGTGAATGTTGATCCTTCTGGGAAATCCGATAGTAGAATATATTTCTGAATCTATGCCTCATTTTCTTTCATGTCATGTTCTTATAATCTCGCAGCTGATTATTCTTCTTTCCTTTCTAGGTGAGAACTGCCTTTTCGCAGTATAGCTTGGCCTCAGGCGAAAAGATGAGAAACTTGCATAGGGACATCAGACCTTCAGGAATGTTGATCCTCAGGGAGAATCCGATAGTAGAAATAATTTTCTGATTTTCATCTTCACCACGATTGCAAACACCCTTGCTAACATGTTCGTTTCGTTCGTAGGTAAATGTCCCTTTTCGACCCTTGTTACGGTATCAAACTTAGACAACTTGTGAAACATTCTCATGTCGGATGACTCCCTTCAGGGGATTCGAATGATGCTTTTGTTTCTCATCCTTGAAGTGTACTCATACTTTGCCGCCGCAGGTCCATACACCCTTGGACTCCGTTACTAAACAAGCCAAGGGTGTCGCATATGTTACCTTCACTCAGCCTTCCAATGCTATTGCTGCATATGAAGCCCTAGACCGCAAGTCATTCCAGGGTCGACTACTTCACATCCTCGGAGCAGTCGACCGGAAAGGCAAAATCCAAGTTGAAGGTGAAGCTCGCAAGAGGACAGTCAAGGACGAGAAGCTTGCGAAGCGGAGGGCGACAGCAAGTAAAGAATTCAATTGGAGTATGTTATACATGAATGTTCGTACTTCGGTTTTTTCTTTGTTAAGGTCACTAATTCTCTTACATAGAGTGATGCTGTGGCATCATCGATTGCGGATCGGATGAACATCGATAAGGCGGCCATACTGAACCCAGAATCTGGGGAGAACGCAGCGGTCAAGCTAGCCCTTGCTGAAACGCACATCATTCAAGAGACCAAGTCGTATCTTGAGGCGCAAGGCGTTCTCCTTTCTTCCTTCTCAACGCGGGCGCGGTCGGATACAACTATTCTAGTAAAGAACATACCCTACGGGACGACAGCAGACCAGATTCGCGAACTGTTCCAGCCGCATGGTGATTTGAATAGGGTGATTGTCCCTCCCGCAGGCACTATAGCTGTCGTGGAATTTGACAAGCCCGATGAAGCTGCAAACGCGTTTCGTGCCGTTGCATACCGTCGTCTCGGGAGTTTGGTGGTGTATCTGGAGAAAGGGCCTTTGGGAATGTTTGTAGAGGGTCCTGCATCTTCCACATCATCCGCTTCCGCCCCCAATCCAACTCATCATGCTGTCACAGCTGTGGATCAAGGATTGGATGACACTGCTGGTGACCAGGGCGAAGAACTATCAGTCGCTGGAGGCTCGACGCTATATGTTAAGAATCTGTCGTTCTCTACCACCCAGGAGCGGCTCACACGGATGTTCCAGCATCTTCCTTCGTTCTCATTTGCCCGTGTCCAGACGAAGCCTGATGCCAAGCGCCCTGAAGG
The DNA here is from genome assembly GCA_026075535.2 of Tricholoma matsutake. Lineage (NCBI taxonomy): Eukaryota > Fungi > Basidiomycota > Agaricomycetes > Agaricales > Tricholomataceae > Tricholoma > Tricholoma matsutake. The sequence goes on along the minus strand of AP026543.1, from coordinate 3,231,681 downwards.
ACCACGGTTGAGCATGGGCTATGGATTTGTTGGTTTCAAGGATGCGGAAAATGCGAAGAAGGCATTGAAGAGTATGCAAGGGTTTGTGCTTGACGGACATGCACTCCATGTCAAGTTCGCTGGAAGAGGCGCGGAGGAGGAGCGTAAGGGTCAAGATTCTGTGAAGTCGAAGAGCCGCACAACGAAAATGATTGTCAAAAATGTTCCATTTGAAGCTACCAAGAAGGATATTCGGGAACTGTTTGGGTATGGCTTTCTCTTCCTAGCTTTCTCTTCCTCGTTGACATCGATGCCACACAGGTCACATGGCCATCTCAAATCTGTACGCCTTCCAAAGAAATTCGATTCTCGCACACGCGGATTCGCATTCCTCGAGTTTGTATCGCGTGTCGAAGCAGAGAACGCATATGCTGCCCTGCGACACACCCATTTGCTTGGGCGACATCTGGTCCTTGAATGGGCCGAGGAAGCGGAGCAGGACCTGGATGTGCTTCGGAAGAAAGCTGGCGTAGGATACGGGGAAGGAAAATCTGTGCCCGGGAGGAAGCGGAAGCTGGACTTGGGCAAGACTGGCGAGGAGGATGGAGAGGATGTAGAAGCGTGATTGTCCTCACACCGCCTGTAGCTGCGCTTGCTTCTCCAGCACCATACGAGAGTTGGAAGGTGGACACGGTTCTTCCTGGCTGTACAAAATTCGTGCATTCCTCATTGCCAATGTGCCAACTTTGAACCTCGAACTTCGTAGGTCTCCCCAGCGAGCCATTACAAATCTGGATGTCTGTCAGCGGACTAGTCAGACAGGTTGCCACCAACCATGCGCCGTGTTCAAGGCTCTACCAGCACGGCGAAATCCGGCTTTGAGGCTCACATTATGCTTACCGAGATGCCTCCCATACGATAGAATTTACAGCCCTAGTGGCTATACATGATACTGATAACGCTTCTTCGCGCTGTACTTTCAGACTTTCCGTCGGTTGTATGTATACTGTAGTATGCGCTGTTTAGCTTTTTAATTGGTAGCTACCGAAGCTGAAGCGCTGAAGACCAGCGACGAGCAGTCAAATTGGTCAGGAACATGATGAGATACATAGTTTGCATGTTATACGTTGAATGGTAATCTTTTCGGTCCATATTCTAGATGTGATCGTAGTGATCATCGATGATATGATATCCACCTGATCCATCGATCATCCGATCGAGTCATGCGGCTCAAAATTTAAAGGCCTTGAGCGCGTGAAATTGAAGTCTTCCATCAGTATCATGGTAAAAAGACTCGGTGAGTAGGAAACACAAATTACTCCAGCACTGATCGATCAGTTTCTTGCCTAGTATTCGTCACTGGGAATGCTAACAAACTCAAGGAAGTCCGAGCGATCCTCTCGGAGGGAGGCCATCCCATCGACATCGATTCTCAAAGCCTTGAAAGCAAGCATCTATTTATGTAGTGTTGTCAAGTGATTAAATGGATCACAGTTCCCGAAATACAAGGAACCACACAAGAGGTTGCTCGCGCAAAATGTCGGGAAGCTGCCGAAAAGGTATTTTATTTCGCTTCATTTTGATTTTCAGTGCGTTTTGTCATGGTTGCTTCCACAAAGACAAAAAGTGCTTGCATAACGGAAGACACAGCGCTTTGTTTCGCTGCACTTAATGGCTTGCCAGGCCCTTACATCAAATATTTCTTGGAGGGACTCGGGCATCAGGGACTTAATGATTTGCTCACCGGCTTCCCCACGAAAGCTGCATGGGCCCTATGTACATTTGCATACTCTGCAGGCCCTGGTAAGCATCGTGCAACACATGCAAGAGTGACTGATGTTGCTGACACATTGCTGCAAGGCTCTGAACCCATCCTGTTCGAAGGCCGAACAGATGGAAAGATCGTTCCCGCCCGGGGTGACCCGGTCTTTGGGTGGGACCCAGTCTTTGAACCTGACGGAGTTGGGCAGACGTTGGTATTTTTTTCTTGTGTTTTCGGGTTATTTACTGACTGCTATTTGGCAGTTATGCGGAGATGGACCCTGTCGAGAAAAATAAAATCTCTCATCGTTTCCAAGCGCTGACAAAATTAAGGGAGTACTTGCAATCGCTGCCTGCCGAAGGGACAACTACACTCTAATGATTAGCCAGTGATCAGTTTAGATACATGCGGGTAGCCTTCTTATGGTAATCTGCTATAGAAATGGAGTACATACTTGACATACTTGGCTAATGCACTGTAATTTGGACCTTACAACTACACTGAGGGCTTTTATTTTTGATCGCTTATCATAAGGTCGGGAAAGACAGCATTCAATTAAAGAGAATGTAGATTTGACAACGTTTCTTAACGCATTTCTGTTGGCAAAATATGGTCGGGGAAAGGAGCCGTGACACTAGAATGATTCACTCCACTGGTAATATCATGCATGTTATTGATAAAGCGTATGGGTACCACACAGATGATTGTGAAAATGGATTGGTGGTGACCAACCCAAACAATGTTCATAATTTCCCTCGTTTCGTTCTCGTTTGCCATGGGTTAACAGTAGAATGAACAGCTGATAGGCATAATTGGTCACCCTTCCAAAACTGTTGGGATATGGTAGATAAACATCGATCGGAATAAACGAACGAAGGCGCACCTCGCATCTAGCAGAACGAACATGGCCGTGGATGAACATAGAAGTCGCTACAATGCGTAATTTATCCCCTCTGAATGTATCGCGTTAATTCGCCAAGAAGTAAAAAAGAATCGGGGCAAAGGTAAACGCACAGACAAACTGGTTGATGCCAAATCAAATTCATGGATTGAGAAACTCCAATGCCATCGACACCGGTAGCAAGGCCAAGCAAAACAAGAGACGAAACAGAGCAACTGAAAAGAGAATCAACCCTTCAAGACACTGACAGAAACACAGAACATACGGATCGACCATGTACGCTGCGCACGCACCATGTAACGTTCCGAACACGTTGCACATATCTAAAGAAACATAAAAAAGTTAAGAAAGCCATAAGACAAAACTTGGAATCGATCACCTGCCTTCTTGAATTTCGATCTCAAAGATAGTTTCTCCATACGCTGCTGGTCCGTCCTTACCCTTATCCCATACGTTCATCTCCACGATCTTTAGCCGCCGACCGATATCAGCTCCGTATGACTTTTGTCGAGAGCTGGTGAAATAGAACAATACATTGACCTCAAGCTGCTTCTGCTCGTCGGTGACGTTTCCCTTGATCTGTGATATATCGATGTTGGGAGCCCTTGCAAGGGAACGAGGGAAATTGAGAACTGGAGAGTCGACCATTGTAGCGAAAGGTATCGAGCGTACTATAGTCACAAAAAGATGGCATTTTACTCGGAACCGAAGTCGCCGTTCGTAATCGCGACTAATTTGATCGAGGCCGGTTGCGAGGTGGCGTCACACGTGGGCGAGAAAATCGATCTTCGCCGGACCGGTAGGCTTGCCTCAGGCAGATGTGTTAAGCAGTCCGTTAGAGGCCATAGCATACCATAAATTCACGCCAAGCCGAAGGACAAGAGGGTGGATACTCAGGCAAGATAAAGTGTGCGGCGTAACATTAAGGATATTATGGTGATGAGAGTAGCTTCGTAGGCTTCGCCAGTTCAATCGCCAACTGGCGTCACAGTTGTTGAAGGATCCCACCCGCAGCGCACGAAGTATGAATGTCGGGCTGCGAGATTGAATTTGACGTGACAGAACTATAGAGTGAATATAAGAAATTTGTGCCAACTGCTCACAGGGACTATACACGAGGACTATATGCATGACGGGCTTTCGTTCAAGTTCTAGTTGCCTCGTGCTCTCAGTAACGCGCCAACAACCACTATACGCCATCTGGTGGCTTGCAGTCGGTGTTGAATATTGCTGAGGGGAGATTCATGCGTGCCTCAACAGGTTCCATAGTCAAGCCTCGGTGTCGGCATTTTTCGATGGGTTCGACACGGAAAAAAAAAAGGGTGCAAAGTTTATAATTGGCTATCACCGGTCGAGATGTCAATGATGTCGAAGCGCAGGATGCATGATTTAGGCAACAGAAGAAGCAAATTTTGCTGTTACCATGAAGATCTGGTACGGAGAACGCGATGCGCCATCGAAGCTGGCTTACAAGGTCTTTATGTAATGCAGGCAGCTCTATTACACGTGATCATCCCGTGATCGTGCACGTAACTGCTCCGCGTGTAAGTTTTACGAACGCCGAACGGATTCAATGTGTACTGCAAGCAGATAGCAGTCGACGTCGGTGTCGAACTCCTACTGCGTCTTGACAACCTGTATTGTCATTCATGATCGTAGCTTCTTGAGGTAAAGAACATCGCTTAGCTGCTTACTGAAGTCATCTAAGCGTTTTATGAATTTAACATTGTTTTCTTTACTCGAGACAGGGACGCAGTTATACTGTTTCCAACTTTTGGAGAAGAGTTTACCGCGTTGCATCCATGGGCGCGTCTTCTTCAAAACATACGCCCCGCTCCCAACGGCCGTTTGTTGATCACTATGGGCGTCCCGTAGGCCCATTCGGCCCCCCAAATTTAGCCCCGAATTACCCCTATCCTAATAGCCAGTTTCCACCGGGGTACATCCCAAATTACGGTAACATGCCACCTCAGCAATATATGTGGCCCTCACAAGATAAGCCGAGGAAAAGACGAAGGACACGGAGAAACAGAGACGCTCGCCGACACAATGATGAAGATCAACGTATGTATTCGTGAGCTGATTGCGTACAATCTTTACCCCTAAACTTATACGGGGAAACCAGATGTAACCATGCCTGTACCAAACTCGGCGCCCTCAAGGCCCACTGAATCTCACACGCCTCATCCTCCCGTTGTGCCAATACCGACTCCTCGCTCAGTTCCAGCTCCAGCACGAGAATTATCGCCAGCCGCAGAACTAAGTTCTATTCGTCGTACCCAAACTCCATTTCAACGCGCACGCGTCACTGAAGAGGAAGATGACGAAGACTCATCCACATCATCTCCGGTACTGCCTCATAGATCACAGTTCAGTGCAAGAGAACGCTCTCCCGCATATGCTGAACCGCACGTCCAACCTTCGCGCCGTGCATCGTCACGTGGGCCACCTCAGCCGCTTTACCAGCCCCAACAACCAGAAGCAACGCTACGCGACCCTGATATAGCACGGGCTCTCGAGCCTCTTGAACCAGCCCATCCCAGTGCGTATGGACCATCAGAACCAAGACCACAAGCCCCCCTCCGCAATCCACTTCCTCCCCCTCCTCGAGATCTCTACGAATCCTCACCTTACAAATCGCTCCTTACCCTCCCTCAAACCACCGCTCTCCTCACCGCGAATTTCGCTCCCAAACCAAAAGAGAACGACGCGAAAAAACCGAAGAAAGGGCTCTTCCGTGCGTTTAGTTCTCGAAAACGGGAAAAGGTGGAAACGAAGGATCCGCAGGTGCACTTTATCCCCGTATTTGTGAACAACCCCCCCGCAGGTGGGAATCCAAATCCCCCAATGCCTGCACTACCTCCATTACCTCAAGGGGGGGTTCCAGGTTCTTCAGCCCCTAATCTACGTGCGCCCGGACATTTCTCAAACCACCCGATGGCTATCAGATACAATGAAGACACAGACTACTGGTCCTTCATGAACCACTCCCCACACAGGATTCACTTTCAGGACAAAGTATGGCCAACTGCGACTCACCTCATAGAAGCACGGAAGTACCTCCCAGGTCATCCAGCTGTCGCAGAACAAATCCGATGCTGTGGAGACGTTGCTCACGTCTATCCAATCTCAGCGAACTATCAGCAATTCCAAGATCCACACTGGTCGGAGAATCATATGCAAATCGTAGGTCCCATCCCGCGCTTTATTATATTGAAATCTACTAAGGTCGCTTCACACCTACAGTTGGAGGAAGTGCTGTACCTGAAATTCTCGCAGCACGCTGATCTGCGCAGTAAATTGTGGGAGACAGAAGATGCCCCTTTGATTTACGATGATCGCAGTGACCCGTATTGGGGGGTAGGGCCAATGGGTGATGGCTTAAACGTCCATGGCCAGCTCTTGGAAAGGGTGAGGGCTCGTTTGCTTGAGGGCAGAAATCCCCCAAGATAATCCCTAATGTCAGCATTTCTTTCTGCTTCTCCTGTGCCCGGATTCCCCACCATTTTTGCCGTATGATACCCTTTCTCAGTGGTCTGAATTCGTATCCGTAGTATAGTTCGTATTAACAAAATAGTATAGTCGCTTTTGTGTTTAGTGCTTTCGTCTTTTTCGTTTATCTTTTGCATCACTCTCGGCATAGTCATCCATGTTGACCGTGGGCGATGTGTGCATCAAGCCGACTGCCTTCTCCACCGCTTGTCTGCGTATTTTCTCTGGCACCTTTTGCCAATATAATTCTTCTCGTTTGCCGACGATCATTTCCATGGCTATGGCTTTCATTTTATCATCTGGAGAGGTACCAGTATCATCCAAACCATTGGATTGAGAGACAGAATTGGCCGAGAAATGCCCAATAAGAAGCTTTGCATGATTCGGGGTGGCTAGACGGATATAACACTACAAGAACAGGTCAATAGGTCCGATCACTCTGCCTTTGGGTAAGACTTACAGTGTCCATTCCTTTGTTGTAATCAACATAGTCAATCCCGTCACTTCGTACCACCCCGTTTTTGAGGGGCATCACAAATGCCGTAGCAAACAGCTTGCGCAACGTAGTTTTGTTCGTCTCAATGTGAACATTCCGAACGAAGATCAGCGAATTTATTGGGTATGGGGACGAGAGGTCAACGAGCGGTGCATCATTCACTTCGGATACGTCTCTGGACGGAGGAGCTGGGAGTGATTTCCGGGCCGCCAATGACGCAGAAGGTGCATGTATTAGAGCCTCTGCATCCTCAAACGCGTTGATTTCCTGTACTAACCGTTTTCGATAGGCAAGGTACTCGTCCCTCAGTTCGTCCCATCTCGTCTTTGGCAATGTCCGGAAACCAAATTTGGAAGCTTCAAGAGCATCTGGGAAGGCTCCCAGACCGTCGGTGGCCTGAGTGGCATTGAGGGATCGATCCCAGGGCCATCTGTGCAATAGAAAGTTTATGTCGCTGGGGTATTGAAGCGTTACCAATGCGAATCCTTTACATTTCGGATGATCGCCAGGTTGGTCCTGATGATGTGGGGGAAGAAAAATTCCTTGTATGCGCGTTCTATGGACGTGAGTAGGAGAATGGTTTGTTGAGAGTAAGGAAAGCGTAAAACGCGCAATTCCTGGTATTGTTCTGTACTGCGGGGGTATATTCTCCTGTGTGAACGTCGGCAAGTATTTATGGTAACCATTGTAGTGAACGTACCACGTAGATGGTTTGGTCATCCCAATCAGCTTGCGAGGATTCTCCGAACTGTGCAGAAGTCCAGTCCTTTCGTCGTAACTCATACCCTCCAGCAGACTTACTACTGCCACGGCTTCCGAACCTGGTAAACGACGATGGCTCCGAGAGAACGAGTCGCACATCAATCACGTCGGAGGCACACGATCGCAAAGCTTTCACGATCAGCGTTTGAGAATCTTGAAGTTGGAGGGGCGCCAGAATCTTTGACGAACTGAGAAGGTAACTAAGAGGGATGACTTTGTAAAACCAATCAAGCTTCTCACTGCAAGAGAAGAAGAATACTACGTACAACCGTCATTTGCGTGTTGGCCGCTGCTCCAGTTCACTGTTCGCCGCAAGTCAGGGTCTGACCACAGAGCATGGTCTGAGATGGCGATGCAAATCACGTTTGTATAATCCTCGTCCGTATATTTCGCTTTTCCGTCTGTTCCTCCCGAGGCTCTGGCTTTGCCTCTGTCGTTCACATTAGGTGTTGTTTCAAGGAGAGTCGGAGCAAGCGGGTTTGGAACGGAGCGACTCTGGGAAGAGTGTGCACCTTGAATTGGCTTTTTCCTATCTTTTGCAACAGTCCTTGGTGCAAAGGCAAAACTCGACAACATGCGAACTCAGCTTGAACTCAGCGAACTGGAGGCAAACTTGTGACGTTGTATATTTCTATTTGGCAAGGTTCGGGCTTATACAGTACTGCGTTCGTTATATGAGTCTGAGATAGAAAATAAATCAAAGGAACGGCTGTTGGACTCGATTGCAAAATTATAACGACAAGCTGAAAGAGTGTGTAAACGTGTACGCAGGAAGCATTGGTCGAGAAAGCTGTGAAGTGATTGGAATTACTTAGGAATTGAAAATAGCGGCTATTAATTAGATCTTCCCAAAAGCAAAGTAACAATAAAATAACTACGCAAATGCCATAAAACCACCCGACTGAACGGAGCTCCCCCCAACGCTCTGAGCAATAGCCTTACGTTTATCCTCCCAGGCTTTGAGGGCTTTCATAATTTGTAGAATCTTTTCCCTGTTCCCTTGTCGAACGTCGTTGATACTCACAGTTCCTATTTTCACTTCGTTATCGATCAAAAAGTCGAAAAACTTGAACAGGCCCTCGATCTTGTCATCATTCGCATCAGTTGGGAATGCCGAATCAGGAATCGGGGGTGAACATGGGTATCCTTTGACGGATTCCGCGAGACGCAACAGGTTGAGACCACCGCACAGAGAACCAGTGGTATCCTTTATCTGGAGCGCCGGTGGGAGGTGGGTGTTCGCCCAATTAATGAGGAGCTCGTCCGCAACATTAGACTGGTAAAGCAAAATCAGGTCAATATCAGATAACACATCCAGGTTTTCTTCAGGCCTCACAAGGCGATTACTGGAGACCTGCCGGAACTCCCGGGGGGGTCTTGGGGGAGCGTTCGTGGTCCCACCTGCCGTTGACTGGTCGTCATTGGCACTCGTGGTCTCGGTATTGAAAAACGTGTCAAGACGTGCACGTTCGTCCTTGCCATCGCTGCTTGAAGGGAGACCCATTAACACTCGAGCATCACGGCTGGAAAGCTGATTCGGGTTTTCACGACGAAGTGCTTTCTGTGTGGCGTCTCGGGCAGTCGGTGACGGGGGTCGAGGCGCGGGATTCATAGCTTGAGCAACAGTTAGCGGGATTGTCGGTATGTTGCAAGACGACATGACTGGCTCTGTGCAGTGCATCACTTCATGAATAATAATCTATGGCAAGCATGCAAGCAACTTACTTGTGTAATCTCGGCTGATGGTCGCTTTCATGATTGCTTTCATCCAGTCACGGACGATCGCCTTCTCATCGGAACTGAAGTAATGGGTCTTGTCGTGATCATGTTCGATACGGAAACCATAGCGGCCAGGATCCACATTCTCATCGTACGTAACCTTGTAGCCAACTATGTTGATGAATCCCTTGACTTTTGTTTCCTGCGTTGTTGTTATCAGTACATATCACTCTTCCGAAAGAAAGACGCCAGCGTACGGTCTTGTGGCTGCTCTTCAACCAATATAAATGATCTCCCTTGAGCACGAAATATCGCAACTTCCACGAATTATATCGTTCTCCCTTCTTCCTCATCCACCCATTGTGGTCCGGTTCGCCAATCTGCTGAAAGATACTTTTCCCCTCTGTCAACGGCAGGCCTACGCCGTGGGTATCGATAGGGCTACTCTTCGGCTGAGGACTTGGTGTCGGAGGTGCAGAAGATGTGCGTTTGCGGAGCATAGCAGGGTCGCGCGATTCCTTCTCCCTGAGGGATGCGACGGGTGACGGTTTAAGTTTCTCTTTCTCCTTGACCTCCTTGGGGCTGATGGTACTCGCATTCGGTGTCACAGGCCGTTGTGACGCCGACCTCCGCCCTGCACTTGGGTGTAGACGCGACATCGAAAACATCGAATTCCGCTCTGCTGAGTGGGATTCTTCGGAACCACTAGATAAAACGGAACACATGGTTAAGACTTCATGGTACCACGGAAATCAAAAAGGAACCGCACCTAGTTGAGTATCTGGGTGGAGGCTTCCTGGATTTACCCAATGTCCCAGAAAACGAAGCTCCGAATATACTAAGCCGATCCCCGCCTTTCCCATTAGCACCATCAAGGCCTTTCTTAGAGCGCGCCTGTCGACTCCCCACGCTGGAAGTATCCCTGTCTTTCTCTTTCTCTTTCTCTTTCTCTTTTTCCTTCTCCTTCTCCTTCTCCTTCTCCTTCTCCTCCTTCTCTGTGACCGGCGAGGCTGGTGTCGGTGATATCCCTTCTTTGGAGTGCCGCGAGCCCCCTTTCGAACTTGAGGACGGTTGCCTGCCGAACAGACGTTTCCGCATGTTAGTATGAGCCTCGCTCTGCAAAAAAAATCAACGCATTAGTTCATAAAACGCGAAAAACCACAACAGAAGGATACAAGCACCAACCTCGCTCATAACAGCCCTTTCCTCATCTCCCTCCTCTTGTATATCAGATACCGCTTTTGCCGAACTGTTCAGTGCACTGTCACTTGGAGAAAGCATCAACTGTGCAGGGCGGGCCTTCTGCACAAAGGTTTATATCCAGCTAGTGCAAAAATACAGATATCAACTCACCCTCCCCCCCACGATATTCGGCGCGGGAGCACCGGTCGGCAACGCAAAGCCAAGACCAAGCCCCGCGGGTGCCACTCCCACAGCCTGCTCTTGCTGTTCTACAATCGCTGAGGTAAGGTAATCCTGCTGTGGGCTCTCGACAATGTACCCATTTGTCATACCTACACTCGTATGCCCGACCGAGCTTTGAACTGTGCCCGGGTACGAATGTGACTGCTGGGACTGATTCCTTGAGTGCGTGTACGAGTGAGACTGCGAGAGTGGTGAATGTGCATGCATCATGGGCGATGTCTGCGGGAGGTCGGGGGGGTCCGAGTAGACGAAGGATGGCGGACGGCGGAGGTCGGTGATGGCGTTTGCAATGCGCATCCGCTTGCCAAACGCCATGACGCCAATTTCGCTCTTGAGGAGATTGATGTCGAGCTCGAGAAGCACGTCACCAGTTATTTCTTGCTCTGGGGAAAAGACGTGTTAGTCATAGATAGGGAATTATAACTGTGAAAACCTTAAGCACCGATAAATTTGTCTTGGACTTCCTGATCGAAGCCTTTCGCTTTCAACCAATCTATGACATCCTCGACCGACCATTCACTCGGATCCGATTTTTCCTTTTCCTTCTTTTCCATGAGGCTATTCTGCATCGACGACGCTGTGAGAGGCGGTTGCGACAGGGCAGAAGTTGATACAGGTGCCTTGGAGGAGGAAACACTGCTATGCTTGGACAGCACACCAGTGGGGCTGGGGCTGGGGTTGGGATTGGCGGAGGTCCACTGAAGCGAGCCAGTTGGTGATGGAAGGCCGGTAATCGCCTCTCGGGGCGAACTCGCGCTGTTACGCTTTGCCTCGGGGAAAGTCGTGGGAGCGACGGGCTCTACTTGAGCAGGCGATATAGGGCGCGAGGATACGGGTCGCGGAGAGACAGCCTTCTCCGCAGTCGCCGGTTCTGGTGTCTGGGCAGCCGACGACTCTGCGCGGGGGAAGGCGGGAGAAGGCATAACGGGAAACGAGGACCGCGTCGCTGTGACAGTTTGTGCTTCTGATGAGTTTCTTGGGGAGACAGTAAGGTCGTGCGCAGACTGAACACCAGTCGAAGCACGCTTGGTTGTCCAACGTGTGCTAGGTGGCTCTTTCTCTAGCTGAGTCGGCGCTACCACGTCTTCCTCAGGAATATGTGGATGCGCCCTCGGGAGGACGCTCGAATGTGAAGTATATTCTCCATCTTCGTCCTCGCTCTCGTCGCTGAGCTCCACCTCAATGGGGGGCGCCACCGCCCTCCGCCCTGCATCTGACGTCCCCAAACCACCCATCATCGCCTCGAGCTTCTCAGCTTCTTCCACTGCCTTCCGAGCTTTCGCTGCAAGCTTCCTCCTTGCACCCTTGTGCCATCCCTGCCCGCCGTCTGCATCGGCACCGTCCATATCGCTCATGTCGTAATCAGTATCAGTTTCTGGTTCGTCCTTCGAGCTCGCAAAGCTGAAGCTCCGACCTCCGTCACCGTCACCGTCTTCATTGGGACCACCACCTCGCCCGAGCTGCTCGATCGCCTTCTGGACATCGGTGATTGTTGCTTTCATCATCTCCCCAGAACCGTTGGAGCGCAGGTGTCCGCGGGGCTCAGGCTCTCCTCCGTCATCAGCGTACTCGACATTGTTTCCGCTGAGGAAGGCAGAGTTTGGGGGGGCTTGGGGGACAGGTGCAATGATCTTGAATTTCTCGGGGGGTGTTTCTGATTCGGACTCCTCGTCCAGGGGTTGGAGAACAGTCCTTGCAGTAGTGTCGGCAGTGTCAACGTCGGAATCGGATGCGGATGGAGCAGGTGCTGTGTAGCTTTGCGGAAAGAGACCAACTTTACCCGCTAAATTGCGGCCCTTGACAATAGATAATGAGTACACCATGACGGTAGTCCAAGAATCAAAAGGGGGTGGAATGAGGGCATCACATGCGGAAGAGGGGCTCCGGGAAGGACACAGGTTTATGTCTCAGATCCACGGGGATTGTATATGAAGTATACTTACTTTCCACCATCCGTCTCCAAATTCGTCATCCTTCTCAAGTACCTCTATCCGCTCCCCAGGGTGGAAAGCAACCTCGTCCTCGTCCTTCGGCTGGAAATCGTGAAGTGCATAAACGTATTCGGGCATGATTGATATTAGTATGAAACGCTGTGAAGTAGGGCAGGGGGATAAGAAATGAAAACAAGCAATGTGTGTATCGTCCGCTTTGATCCAGGTAAGCGGGATGCCTGAAGTAAGAAAGGAAGCGGTTGGTGCGCAGAGTAATCTGCTATCAGGTTATCAGAGGCTATCAGCTAGAATCCCGTAAAGCTGCAACTGTTGTTGAATACCGTCGTCGTCCTCGTCGTCCTCGACGCCAGACAATGATGCGGCTTTAGCTCTGTCAGCGGCTTAAGTTTCAAATTTTCACACCGGACCCACGTGGATCACAGCTCCTCTTTACTATGCGGGGCTTGCCTGGGTAGTTAACTTCAATGCATCTACTACCTAACCTTATGCCAACAGAGGACGGTTCTATGCTGTGAAAGTAAGTAAGGGGACTTGCATCCTGGATGGATTGATGTTTTACCATGGTCACCTCCGAAATTCTATTCTACTGCCAGTCATAATACTAAAGAGTACAAAGGCGGAGGAAAAACTGTCACATTTGGTAGCGTTATGGATGGTGTCCCTCCTATGGTCATCTTATTCAATATTTCTACTGGGGTCCTGAATGTAACGATGTTACTTGTTTATACTGATTTATACTTGTTTACCACATTCCTCGGATATTATACGTGGATTATTACTTACTTCCCGACCATCATCACATTATTCCTCATCAATAGAGATCTCTCTTTATTAAAACACCTCTTTTGCCTGCTTATTTCTGAGTCGTGACTAGTGAAGTGCATGTCCCTAACATAGTGTGTACTTACACTTTTTTTTTAAAGCTTTGCTAAGCAAGGTTGGGTAATCTGTCAAAGATACCATTGCTGCCAACAGTCAAAAGACCAAGCTGTTCAAACTGCCAATCAAGTGCTAGCTGCACCAAATGCCCAACAGGACCCATCATCACCATCATTACTGCTGTTGACACCAACAGAGAGGAGTACAGAATCCACGCCGACCACTCCAATTGACAAAAGTCCAGAGAGTGCTACCGAGATGCCACCTGTCCATGTAAATGTGCATACACCTACTGTACCCAGAAACACACATATACCCACTGTGCACACTTCCGATTCCAAAACTGATTTGGACTGTTCTTCTTCATACAACTTGATTCTCGACCCACACACAAAAATGCCAGTGGGCAGCACTGCCGAATGTCTACACACAGAACCAAAATGCATACCTCTCCTCACTGTGGGGGTGGTCACACCGATGGTTATGCGACAATGGGAAATGGCATGCATGGATTTTTTCAGGGCAAACAAGAAGATTTTGATAAACGAACAGGTTGCTGCAGTTTTGCCTGGGCTTAAAGGTATGCGCATGCATGATTGGGTGGCCACACATGGAGATCGACTGTCTGAATTGCAATTCCCAGAATTCATTAAAGAGCTGCAGAGGAAGTTTCTACCTGATGGCTGGGATGACAAATTACATGCAAAGATACAAAACTCTCGCCTGAAATCTTCCAATTCCTTTTCCAACTGGGTGAACAATATCTGTCATCTGAACATCGTGCTCCGCAACACTGAATATTATTTCTCAGACAGTGCTCTCCACCTTCAACTTGATAGCCTTTTAGATGCAGACTTATGGAGCTGTTGCAAAAATCGTAATGTGAAAGACACAATAGATAGAATTGCTAAACAAACACTGGAGAAGACAGGAAGCTCGGCTCACTTTCTGGATTGCCAAGGTGCAGAAACTAGCAGCAGAAGAATGCATGAATGACACTAAGTGGTATCTGGAGGCTGCGGAAGATCTTCAGTGTGGACCAAAAAGACAGGCACTGGCAAATAACTCCCAAAACTCAAACACCGTAGGGAGTTACAAACCATGAGCCTCTTCCAGTAGTGCAGGAAATGCTGCTTCCTCTTCCACATCTCGTAAACCTCCACACCTGACTGAGAATGAACATTTGTTGCTGTTCAAACATCAGGGTTGCCTGAAATGTCAATGAGGATATCAAAACCATCATGCAACAGATTGCCCCAATAATTTCCCTGACAGATGCAGCTACAAAGAAGTAACAGAAGAAGGGCTACTTGCCCAAAAGTGTCAAAACAATGTTCCATTGGGCAGCAAACCAGTAGGAGTAGTGGCTGGAGTGTCGATGCAGATTGAAGAGCTGTCAGAGGATGAAAGTTTGTTTGTTGTGGGAGCAGTGATGCCTTCAGCGGTGCTCGAGTCTAGTTTGGGTTCTGAAGAGGAGGTAAGCCCTCTTACTGTTCTGCACCTGCACTGGGAGTGCACCTTAATGGGACCCATTGCTGATGAACCAATTACAGTAATGGGTATGATTGATTCTGGAGTGCACATTATCCTCATCAACAAGGTGCTTGTACAACAACTGGGTTTGTGCCATTTTTGCATGCATAAGCCGTTGCTGATTTCCATTGCACTCAACAACTCACCCATGTCAGAAAGCTACATATATGAATATGTAAAAGTCACTCCATACTTGCCTGACTCTGCATGGACATCTCAGACAATAAAAGCCATTGTAACTCCAAACTTATGTGTACCTCTTTTGCTTGGACTGCCTTTCCTTATGGTAAACTGCATTGTAATAGACTTTGAATGTCATATGGCTATAGAAAAGACAAATGGCTATGATTTGTTAAAGCCACCAATATGTAGACATTGTAAGCAAGTTACAAATTGTAAAACAGCTATGGCCAAAACAAAGAAATGTAAGAAGCTGGTGTTAACTGAACTAGTAAGTGTTTGCAAACAGCGTCTCGCTGAAGGAAAAATGGTGCCTGAAGAAGTGAGACCTGTTAATGTAGCTGGACTGATCAGAGATCATGTGGAATTCCTCATGTTTCAGCAAAAAGTGGGGGACATTGAGAAGCAAATGCTTACCAAATTTGAAGATGTTTTCCAGCTGCTTCCCCATGTCCAAATGATGCCAAAAAATGTAACAGCAAGGAACAAACTAAAAAATGCAGAAGAGACCATTAAAACTTGGATGTATGCTTGCCCTCAGAAGTTCCGGGATGTGTGGAAAACCTTGATCCAACAACACTTGGATGCAGGCTGCATCAGACCATCCTCATCACCGCATGCATCACCGGTGTTCATTATTCCAAAAGTGGATGCCTCAGTACTACCATGATGGGTCAACAACTATTGACAGCTGAACAGAAATACCATCTCCAATTCTCACCCACTTCCATGCATTGACGATATATTGAACAATTGTGCCAAAGGTAAAATCTGGGGAACCATCAATATGACAAATAGTTTTTTCCAGACACCGATGGAACCTTCAGACATTCCTCTCACAGCAGTCTCCACTATGTTTGGTCTATTTGAGTGGATGGTAATGCCAATAGGATTGAAGAATGCACCGGCAATTCATCAGTGTTGTGTTATGGCAGCACTATGTGAGTGGATTGGAAAATATGCCACATCTATTTAGATGACATCGTAGTCTGGTCAAGCACATTGGAAGAACATACTGAGAACATATGCACCATCTTGACAGCATTGCGGAAGGCCGGATTGTACTGCAACCCTCAGAAAACATGTCTGTTTCAACTCGAGATCGATTTTTTGGGACACCACATATCAACATGAGGAATTGAAGCAGATTCAAAGAAAATGGAGCATATCACAAAGTGGCCCCATCTGTGGTCTGCAAAAGAAGTTCACCAGTTCTTGGGACTAGTCTGATACATGTCTTCCTTTTTGCCACAGATCACTAAGCACACTCGAGTATTAACAGAACTCACCTTGAAAAGTTGTAGCAAGGTATTTCCAACCTGGGAAGACAAGCATCAGGGCACATTTGAGGCCATCAAAAAGGCAGTTATTGGCAGGGAATGCCTGACAACCATTGATTTTGCCTTGATGCCAGAGCACAAAATTTTTGTTACAACGGATGCTAGCAACTACTAGTTGGGTGCAGTACTTTTCTTTGGAGAGTCATGGGAGTCAGCATGGCCAGTTGCCTTTGATTCGATGACTTTCAAAGGAGCAGAGCTGAACTATCCAGTGCACGAAAAGGAGATGCTAGCAATTATTCACGCACTGCAAAGGTGGTGTTTGGATCTCATCAGGGTGCCCTTCATGGTGTACACAGACCACAGAACTCTGGAAAACTTTGACTGCCAATGTGAGCTGAGCTGATGTCAGGCAAGATGGATGGAGTTCATGTCCCAATATGATTGCAAGATTGTGTACATCAAGGGGGAGGAGAATTGTGTAGCAGACACCTTGTCTCACA
This sequence comes from Tricholoma matsutake, assembly GCA_026075535.2. NCBI lineage: Eukaryota > Fungi > Basidiomycota > Agaricomycetes > Agaricales > Tricholomataceae > Tricholoma > Tricholoma matsutake. The sequence continues at coordinate 3,214,818 of AP026543.1, read as the reverse complement.
CGTCATTTGAAGCAGAGGAAATTGTGTCAAGCCCATATCCTCCTGACAACAATGACCTGGTGGCAGTAGTTCTGGGGACGGATCACAGCTCCTTCATATGTGTGCATGTCATGACAAAACCAGGAACAATCCCAGTGAGCACACCGATACTGATGATGTCAGTGGATGAAGAACTGCTTGAAACTATCTGTTCAGGATATGTGGAGGATCATTGGTGTGCACAGCTGCTGGATGTGGCCTTCCTGCCACATAGAGTGTGAAAAATGGGGGGACTACTGTATGCAGGGGAATGACTAATTATACTGCAAAACTTGACAGTATGTGAATCCTTGTTCCATCTCATGTATGATGTGCTAGGACATTTTGGATTTATGAAATCTTATGGGTCTCTCCATGATTCCTTCTACTGGCCTAACATGTGGTGAGACTTGGAGATGGCATATGTGCCTAGCTGCAGCAAATGTCAATGGAACAAGCCAACAACAAAAAAACTGATGGGACCATTGCATCCACTCCCAACACCTGACCAGCATGGAGACTCAGTTACCATTCACTTCATAGGGCCCTTACCAGAGGATGAAGGGTACAATTGAATTGTTACCTTCACTGATCGATTAAACAGCGACATTCTGATTGTGGCAACATGTACCACGGTAACAGCAGAAGAATTGGCAGTAATATTCTTTGATGAATGGTATTGCAAAAATGGCCTATGGCTCAAGATTGTCTTGGACCACGATAAACTGTTTTTGTCTAAATTCTGGAAGGCTGACTGGTGTAAAATTGAAAATGTCATCTGTGTATCATCTACAATTGGATGGCGCAAGCGAACAATCAAACAAAATGATAAATCAATGCTTACAATACCATGTGGAACATAATCAGTTAGGTTGGTGAAGGGCACTCAGCTGCGTGCACTTCAATATCATGAACATGATCAATGGGTCAATGGGGTTCTCCCCTTTCCAATTGCACATGGGGCAGAGTCTGTTAATAACTGATCCTAGAAGGCACATCAGAATCCAATTGGACCCTGCGGGTGTTGATAGTGGAAGGTTATCGGGTCATGGTGGATTCTGCGGAGGGGAAACAGAAAGGACTTGGCTTCAGCTTGTAAGAAGCTGTGCCCTTCACCTTGTCTGGTGTCCTAATTTCAAGATGAAGGTTTGGAGGTAGAAGTGGGGAAGTGCAGGTAAATGCAGGAAGGAGTATGGAGGGACTTGGGTTAAGTTTAGATGAGACCAGAACTTCAGAGGGAGACTAAAGGTCGAGTCGAATGGAGTTCAGACTCTTAGAGGACTGAGGTAGGAGTAGAACAGGATTTAGATTGGCAGGTTTAAAGTTGAGTCTATGTCGATATACGAACTGAGGAATACAAGGCAAAACTAACTAAGCTTAAATACTGTAGTCCAGAATAAAGGCAGAACAGAAATGGAGGCTGCGGCAGTGTCTCAACTGCATAGATAAATTACCTAGTGGGAGCCACACAGGAATCTGTAGTCAAATTTGCAAAAGAGATGGTAGCCTTGGGAAGGCAGCCTGGTGCACAGCAGTGTGGGCAGTGCAAGGCAGCCAGGAACAAAAGCGGGAGGAGTTGACAAATGTTGGGTTTGACATGCAGAAAAGGGTCAGATGGATGTGGGTTCCGATCAGGCGAGGAATGGTTCTTGACAGTATTTCCCCCTTAGTGCCGAGCCTACGAGGCATGTGAGTGTTTGAGTCTGAATAAGGAAGTTGGTTGAATTTCCAAATGTGGTAGTTGGTTGAAAAAATTTTCACATTGTTTCCTACCCCCATCACCTATCCAATATGTCCCCCCCAGCAGTCTCTGTGCAAATCAAATTGGCCATGATGAAGGCCCAACACGAACAGAGGGAGTGGGCGATGAAGGAGCAGATGGAACGGGAGATGAGAGAGCTGGAGGAAGCGATGAGGGAGGAGGAGCGGAGGCTGCAGGAGGCGCAAAGAGCAGCAGAGGAGGTTGCAAAGGTGGAGGAGGCGCACCAGGCAGAGGCGTGGAAGAAGGAGGCAGCAGCCGCAAATTTGGGGGACGAGGCCAAAGGGAGCAAGTCCCCAAAGAAGAAGAAAGTCACCAGGTCGAAGATGAGGGTGGGGTCAGAGGAGTCTGAGGGTCTGGAGCAGGTGCAGGCCGCCTTGCCCTGCAAAAGGTGAGTCTCTTGTTTTACTTCTCAGCCTTCTTTTACTGATAAGTGGCCTAGATGCAAATATCAAAAAATTGCTTGTTTCAAGATGGGCACAAGGGGACGCATGTGCGATAACTGCATGTGTGTCAAACACAAGTGCAAAGAGGTAGTGTGGGAGGGGCAGGAGGTCCCTGCAGCAAAAAGGGTGGGAATGACGGGGTCGATGGGAAATAGCGGGGAAAATGCAGAGCTGATGCGGCAGATGATAAAGATGGTGAAGAAGGGATTTGGTGAGGTGGCAACTGCAGTGTGGGAGTCCATAGAGGAGATCTGGGATGCATTGGACCCAGAGTGGGTGGAGGACAAAAGTGCTGGGGAGGAGAGTGATGAGGATGAAGAAGAAGTGGAGCGGGCATTGTGAGAGTCCCGGCAGGAAAGATGCGGGATCCATCAGTCTGGGGATGACTGGGCAGCTTTCCAGAGATATCTGGAGAGAAGGTGGGTGGATGATGAGGAGGAGAGTGAGAGTGGAGAAGAGGGTGAGGGTGGAGAAAAGGGTGAGGGTGGAGAAAAGGGTGAGGGTGGAGAAGAGGACGAGGTTGGGGGAGAGGGTAACAAAGATGGTGAGGGAGGTAGTGTAGGGATCCAGTTGGATCCAAAAAAAAAAAATCTTTTTGCAATAAAATTTGTTTCTGAGTTCTGACTGAGTGAATGAGTAATGTGAATAGGCTTTAAGTGGGTAATGGACCAGGTTTCTGCAGGTAGCGGATGTGAAAGTCCACATGTGGTCCAGAAGCCACAGGGTGACTGAGTGAGTACCCAGGCAGGTGATGATTTCAAAAGGACCATGGTTCTTTTCAGAAAGTTTCTTGGAGGGATGAGTGGTGCAGATATTTTCTGCAGTGACATAGGCAGAATCACCAATGTTGAAGTTGGGTGTGGGTGCCCGATGTTTGTCCGCAGGGCCTTGATAACACTCTTGAGCGGCTGCAAGCTGTTTCTGAAGTTCCTGATGAAGGTCGTCTAAGTCGACGACGAACTCGTGGGTGCGCTGTGAGGCTAAGTTGTGTTTGGGGAAGATGGAAATGTTTGGGTGGTAGCCCTTGTTGGTGAAGAAAGGGGATACACCTGTAGAGGCGGAGGGAGCATTGTTGTAGGCAAATTCACCCAAGGGTAAGAGGTGAGACCAGTCATCCTGCTGATACTTGCAGAAGATCTGGAGTTACTGCTCCAAGGTCTGATTAAGTTGTTCTGTCTGACCATCACCTTGCAGGTGATAACCGGAAGTGAAGTGGATCTGCATGTTGAGCACTTTTCTGAGGGAGCAGAAGAAATGGGAGACGAACTCGGATCTCTGGTCACAAGTGATGTGTGACAGGATGCCATGCTTGGAGAAGATGTGGAGGATGAACAGGTTGGCTAATTCTTGGGCTGTGATTTCATTGACAGTTGGGATGAAGATGCCTTGTTTGGTGAGGTGGTCAATGATGACCAGGATAGCAGTGTGGCCATCGGAGTCGGGTAGTTGCTCAATGAAATCCATGGAGATTGAGTTCCAAGGTCGTTCTGGGACCGGAAGTTGCTTTAGGAACCCATAGGGCTTGTGTCAAGGCAATTTGGATTGCTTGCAAGTGGTACAGGATTTGCAGAATTCCTGGATGAAGGTGCAGAGGTTTGGCCAGACATATTCCCGATGGACAAGCTGCTGGGTTTTGTTTTGTCCAAAGTGGCCAGAGAGGATATGATCGTGTTTGTACTGAAGGACCTTGAGGCAGAGATCTGCGACGTCCGGAACATAAATCTGGTCAAAGTGGCAGAGAAGACCTGCCTTGTCTATGGTCCAGTTGGGGTTGACAGGTGTTGGAAGATGTGTGGATGATAGGGGGTCAAGGGGTAAGGAGGTGTGGATGTCATGGTGAAGTTTCTCAACATCCATGATTACTGCTTGTTGAAGGATAGGTGTTGCAAGGTAGGTGGCACAAAGGGAAGAGGTGAGTTGTTCCTGTGTGAATACAGGTCAGAAGTTGGTTGGGTTTATGGAGGCAAAGTCGCTATTTCCCCCTTTGTGGTAGACATCCCAACATCTTGTGAGCGCATCTAGCTTGGCCCCTAATTTTCTGGGGCAAAAGTGGATAACAAGGTTGAACTGTGAGAGGTACTTGGACCATCTGGCTTGATGGTGGGTGAGCAATTTAGTAGTGCTGAAGTACTCCAGATTTTTGTGGTCCATGACCACATCGATTGGGTTTGCAGAACCCTTGAAATATTGCTGCCAATGCTTGAAGGCTTCGAAGATAGCCAGAAGTTCCTTGTCGTGTGTATTGTAATTCAGTTCAGTGGGATTAAAGGAGGGGAATGGAAAGCAACCAGATGAATTTCTCCATCTGCAGTGTAAACTGAGAGGATAGCTGCTAGGGCATAATCGGAAGCATTGGTTTCAAGTACCATTTGGGAGTCAGGTGCCCATTGAGTTAAGATGGGGGTGTGAGTGAATTCTTGTTTGAGCTTTTCAAAAGTGTTGCAGCACTTCTTGTTGAAGTCCCAGGGTGCAGATTTCCACATCAAGCGGGTGAGTGGAATGACAATGTCTGAGTAGCTGTTTATGAAACGGCAGTAAAAGTTGCAGAAGCCTAAGAAGGATTGAATATCCTTAACCTTCCTAGGCTCAGGCCAGTTGAGCACAGTTTTGACTTTATCTTCAGACATCCACAGTCCATCTGGTAAAAGGATGAAATCTAGATATTCAATGGTGTCTTTGTGGAACTCACATTTCTGTGGTGAAGCATAAAGTCCATTCTTCCGGAGTCTCTGAAGAACTTCCTTGATGTGAGCTCCATGCTGCGATTTGTTGTCAGAGTAGATTAGGTTGTCGGAGTAGATTAGGATGTCATTGAGGTAGACGATGACACAGACATCCAGCATGTCACTGAAGATGTTGTTCATAAACCGCTGGAAGGCTGCAGGTGCATTAGTGAGCCCAAATGGAACTACCAACCACTCAAAGGATCCATAGTGGGTGTGGAAAGTAGTTTTCCATTCATCACCATCTGCAATGCAGACTAGGTGATAGGCATGCCACAAGTCTATCTTGGTAAACAAGTGGGCTTTTTGGGGGGAGTCGAGGAGGTTGGAAATGAGTGGAAGTGGGTAGTGGTCCTTCATGAGACAGTTGAGGCCTCGGTAGTTGATGCAAAGTCATAGGATGCCGTCTTTCTTCTTGATGAAGAGAATAGGAGCACTGTGCAGGGATTTAGAGGGGCAAATGAAACCTGAGTGGACATTTTTGTCAATGAAGACTCATAGGGCTTCTAATTCAGAGGGAGAGAGGGAATACATGTGACCCAGAGGAGGGGGAGCATTATCCTCCATCTCTATCTTGAGGTTGTAAGGGTGATGTGGAGGAAGGGTCTCCACCTTAGTCTTATTAAAGACATCAGCAAATTCATGATACTTGGTGGGAATGTTGGATAAATCCAGTGGGGGTGAAGATTGAGCAGAGCAGGCAGATAACCCTTCTGGAGCAAAGGTCATCTGGAAAGCTACTGCCCCAGGGAGTTTGCTAGCATGTGCGTATGTGGCAGCATTGATGAACAAAATGTCGGGAGGAGAAAACTTAGGTGGAACAGGGTGTTCTAAAGGTGCGGGTGAACCATGGGTATCTACTGGAAGGTTCAGAGACAAAGGTGATGTCTGGGGTGCTGGACCTCTATGATCTGCAGAGCAGAAAGTGATTTGGCTTGAAGACCAGTCAATCAATGGATTGTATTGCTTCAGCCAGTTATGACTGAGTATGGCGGAACAGGAAGAGTCTAGTGAGGTTACATAAAATGACAGATTGAACACTTCACCAGTAGGGAAGGTGACTGGAAGTTGGATGACTTGAGTTATGGTGGAGTTGCAAGATCCATCAAAGAGCTGTAATCTGATCAGGTTAATGGATTTTTGTGCTGAGTTGGTTATCCAACACAAAGGAGGAATCAAGGAAGCAATGGGAGGAACCAGAATCAATAAGAGTTCAGACAGGAGTGGATTTGTCAGGAATGGTTAAAAGAGTGGTCAGGGAGTCAGGGTCAGAAAGAGCAGACACATTGAGATGAACATAGGCAGCCAAATGGGTATGGTCAATGCAACCCCCAGCCCCAATGGCTGTTTCCTGAAGGTTGCAGACTATTTTTCTGAGTCCACAGTGTTGGGAATGACAGTGGAAGCACAGGTGGATTTCAGGCAGTTTCCTGCTACATGCCCTTCCTCACCGCAGTAGAGGCAAAGTCATTCTCTCATGTGACATTCTTGTTCCTCCCCAGTAAGCTTGCCATTCTTCCCCAACTTATCAGAGATGGACAACTTGGGCTTGTCCCAGGGAGTGTTCTTTGTCATGGAAGACTGCTGGTTGGAGGTGCTACCATGGGTGGAGTTTGAAGAGGATTGGTTTGTAGATGGGGAAGGACTTTTGGAAGTGTCCTTCTGACTAGAGTTAGTGAAGCTACTGGAATTCTTTGGTTCAAAATGGGGTTCATCTTCTTGCATCCAGTAGATGTCGTCACTGTCCTGCACTTTCAAGTGCAGTTCTGCAAGAGTATCGGGTTTACCACCCCAGAGAACTTCTATGTGAAGTCAGAGTGGGAGACTGCAGAAATAGGGGTCACGAAGGGCTGCTTCATTCCAGTTGACCCTAGAAGCTAATTCCCAGAAGTCAACATTATATTTTGTGATATGACCACCTTTCTTCATTGCTAAGTCAGAGAGAGCTTTTTCTGTGTCTCCGACCGGTGATGATACTCAACCCAGGAAAACCACCTAAACTGCTGATGAGGCAATCGATGATATTTGTGACGAGTCAGAGGAAGGTTGCAAGTCGTTCTGAATGTTCATGGCCCAACCAATGGGAAGATAACTAGTTGGTACTAGTCATGAAGGTAGTGCTATGAGAGACGAAGGTGTTTGGTGTAGTCTGATCGAGGGCGATCGATGAGATCGACAGTGAGTGAGTTTATTGTCGATGGTCAATATGTGAATTCTGGGGACCTTTCGATAGGTTGATAGTATACAAAGGGTATGGCAAATGGCTATGAAGTGTTGGAAGGGTTGCTAGTGCTAATGATGAGAGGATCAAAGGAGGATCGAGGACGCAATGATCACAGAGTTTCTCATCGATCAAGAAAACCCATAGAGACTTAGATTGTTTTTAGAAGATTGATCGGATGCTTAGAACTGTATACGAGACGATAGGTGAAGACAATTTCTTGTATTTCCAAGTAGATACTACAGAGTTTTATATGTTTTAAAGAAACTTCCTAAAATGGAATAAGAAACATGTGTAGAACATGAGGCAAAAGATATGAGTTAAGGCACAAGGCCAAAAAGGAGACTGGAATCCAAACAAGAAGGATATATATCATATGATGAAAGAGTAATATAGGGTATGGAACTGAAAGGGGACTGTCCTTTGTGTAGAAATTGCACTAAGTCTCGCAGTAATTCATCCAGCGGGTTCTGTGTGTGATTGGGACTTGGAATGAGGCTAACCTACTATCAGCAGGTTTGGGCACGAGTTGGAATCCTTCCTGGCACATGGTACTCCACCATATAGATAAAAATGCAGCGCCCAATGTTGCTCGCAGTCTCTTGATATCGATTGATAACACTTGACAATGATTGACAATGCTCGACAATGCTTGACAATGTTTGACAATGTTCGATATGATGTTTGACGATGTTTGATACGATGCTCGATGATGTTTGACGATGCTCGATGATGCTTGACCACGTTTGATATGATATCGTGCTTGGTAGACTTGGTCGGGAGTGGTCGCACTGCTTCTGGGACCTCGTGCGAGTTATCCGATGTGATTAAAATGTGGCCAAAATGGTGAATCAGCCTTTGAGCCGAGGGGACAACCTATCACCGGGTTGTGCGGGCTGAAGTTGCTTTCCAGCTTGGTGAGGAAAGCTTTGTAGTCCCACATCCAGTGTGTGGAATCTGTCGGGTCATTCAGACCAGACTCAAACCAACTAAGAGCTGATCCCTTAAGATAAGAAAGGATAAATATTTTCTCATCAGAGGAAAATACGTGTGGGTGGTCACAGAAATGAATATTACATGAGACTAGAAAGTCTCTAAGTTTCTTTGGATTGGTGCCATCAAAAGTGTCAGGGTTGCAAACTTTGATTTTCTCAGTCTTGGGTGCATTGTTCTGTCGAAGGGTGTGGATACTCTCTGAGAGGTTGTAAAGGACATCTATGAACCTATCCCCTGGATCAGGGTTTTCCACCACGGGAGGTTGATCATCTGGATCATTGGGATCGGGGTCACCCCCAGGGCTGTCAGGACCACTAGGGTCATCAGGTCTGCTGGGAGGTCCGTCCTCTAGACCAAAATCTTCCAACCTAAAGTGTTCAGGCTGGTTGATGCCCCCTACGTACTCAAGGGGAGTTCTTGATTGAAAGCCTTCTGGGTTGGTGGAAGGGTGTGGGGCACAGGTGGACATGAGATTGGCACTGATTGAGGGGGCTCCTGAGCTGATTTGTCAGAAGATGTTTGAGGGTCTGGAAGACACTCCAAAAGTAGTGGTGGGTCGAGGGTTGGGACGTCAAGGGAGGCACCGGGGGCGGTTTTTGCTCTGCCCCGCTAGTTATTTGCCAGAGGCCCTGAGACCTGAGCCACGCCTTCATTGAGTCGGCCCATTGAATGTAATTTGATCCGTCGAAAGTTTGAACGAGTTTCTCAAGAGTTGAAGACATGATTTTGTGGTGGCAGCTGTTAAAAGCACTCAATCAGTCTTTTTTACTCAATAAAACACGTTTAACATTCTCAGGAGAAAACACTCCTTCAGAGTGGTTAACCCTAGTCAACCTAGGTTTTATGTGCAGCTCGCAGGGAGCGCAATGCAGCTCACAAAGAGCGCAAGGTTATAATTTGGAGACGATGAAGTCAACGTCGTTCGCAGCCAATTAAGGCGCATTCACGACGTGCCCAGCAGGGCCCATAACCTGTTGGAGCAGACTATATATGCTGCACAGTGGAAGAGACAACACGTTCCTTACAACCTACCTGGGGTTTACTTAGACTTACAGCTAGGGTTAGCAGAGGTAAGAACACTGTATTCCTACTACGGTACAGGTTCTCCTTATATACATAATAATAAGGATGTCACATGACTCAGGAATGTGTTTACCGCATGTATGCGCAGTAAGCGCAGTAACATGCGTATGCTGCATGTATTGCCTCATGTATACAGCATGCATCACTGGGATTAATTTCAACATTGACCATGTAGATAGTACAGGCTTATGCTTATATCCTGTACACAAAGGTTTTGTCCATGTGAAAATGCCCCTAATAGAGCTTGTGCCCAATTTGACAGCAACAAAGACTCGCCAAATTGCAAAGACCCATAAAATCAGGCTGGGGTCACATGCAAATAAAGCACAACAAGCAGCCCACTTTGAATCCCATGACTGCGTGTCTTGTAACTTATTCACTTCTGTGTTTGCACCTCTAAGGCCAAAGACCAACAACATTGCCAGATTAAGTGAGCTGCTGCACAGCATGTCCAACTTGATATTCTGACAGGTGGGCTGTCAGACAACAGTACTGACTGTGAAGATGCTTACAGCTTTCCTCCCCCATTGACTGACAAATTAAGCCATACAGTAGTGAGTGGCTTTTGTGCTGAAGTGTCACCAGCCATTTTACAAGAAGCAGGCTGTTCAGTTTGTGGCCGTCTAATGCCAGGTGGAAAGCTATCTAGTCTAAAAGCAATAAAGAATCAATTACATGTCCTTGAAGCAGAAGGAGTAACCAGAACAGAACGGAGAAGCAATAAAGAGGCAATTCAGAGTATAAAAGGCCCTGTGCTTGCATCTAACTGTGACCATGTTTGTGACACCTGCTGCAAGCACTTATGGATAGGGAATGTGCCATGGAATGCCCTTGCCAAGGGCCTGTGGGTGGGAGATGTTCCTGAGGAGTTATCAAGTCTCTGGTATATTGAAAAATTACTTGTCCAACATGTCCACATGAATGGCTGTTTTGTTCATGTGGCCTCATCAGGCATGAGAAAGATGGTGGCTCATGCAATTGCTTTTGACTCCCCTGTTGCAAAAGTATACCACTCCCTGCCACCCCCAATTGAGGACTTGGATGAAGTCCTTGCAGTTTTATTTACAGGCCCATGCAAACCTACTAGCAGCGAATACAAGCACACTCCCTTGCTGGTGCACAGGAAAGCAGTTTCCCATGCACTTGAATGGCTAAAAGTCAACCACCAAGATTATTCAGACTTGAATATTGCATATGAATCTCATCATATGATATGATGAGTTTAGAAAAGTATGCAGAGGACACCCCCCCTGTTTGTGTAGAATACCAATTTTCTCTCACCAACAAAATTGAGGAGGGAACAAGCCTTTTTGATTCAACAACAGCTGATGGGGTAGATGATGGCTTGTGCCCTTTTGTAGTCCATGGAGTTACAGGAGGGCAACTAGGAACCAAGACTGTAGCTGCATTGAAAGGTATTGCAATGAAGCATTAGAACAACAAGGGTGCAGCCCTGTCTATGTCTCAGAACCCCAATCTATATTCAACAATTCAAATCTCTATCCCCAGATTTTTCCTTGGCTGTTCCCTTATGGCTCAGGTGGTATTGGCAGCAGCACTTTGTCTGAGAAAGCTCATAAGCAATTTTTGCTTATGTACTATGACAAGCGATTCCAGCATGATATTGCATTTCCATTTGTGGCATTCAGCCATGAGCAGATAAAAGGATGCAAACTGTCCAAATCAGTGTTCCGAGGCATCCTTATGCAGTGTGGTGATGCGTTGTTGATGTGTTTCTCTGAGAATAATACTATTACATAATGCTTATAAATCATAACTTCAACCCAAACCTCAACCCAAGTTTGGTTGCTGAACAGACCCTAACTCTTAATTTCTCCAACCCCTTCACAGTGGCTGGCATTTTACAACTATAAACAACTCAGCCACCTGGAGACATACTTCCACATTTGGATGGTACTTATGCCAGTGATTAAGTAGTCAGTCCCAACTTGGAAATGAATACTGCATTTCAAGCCATCATCAATATCTTTGATGTACACACTTTGGAATTGACTCTAGCACAGTTTATTCTCACTCTTCTGGAAGACTATAGCTTAAAGACTCACTCATGTACCCTTGCACTCACAAAAGATACTAACAATATCATTACTGCTTTGTCTTGACATCCTGATTCTACTGGGTCAATTTTTACTTGGGCAAACAACATTGTGAAGAAGAAATACCTTGAGTCAATCAAGGAACTTACTTGCAACAAAGATTGGCACTTCAATGCAAGCCATGCATCTGCTGAAGATCTAGATGATTTCCACATTGAAGACATGGTGTGCCAGATGAAGATCTTGGCACCAGATCTTTTGGAACATCCTAGACCTCTTACTTTTGGGTAATAAACCATCTGGGAGGCTCCATGATGAGAAGGACATGGATGGAGATCAGATTATGAATGATGCTGGGGCTGGCGAGGATGCCAATAATGATATGTGGGAAGGATTGCCTCAAATTGTCCCAACCTTGGATGAAAATGATGTCTGAGACAGTGGACGAGAATGGATCCTTCATTCAACTAGATGCTAAGAAGAAAGGAGCTCAACAAGATGCAATTTGCACAATTGTATGTAGTTCACATTACTTTACTTTGTTGAATTTTAAACAAGTTTGCCTACATGTAGAAGAAAGTTGTAATGATTAGTATCATGATGCAAAGCTGCAATGCTACATAAATACAATGCTCTCGAGAGTGTCTTTGGCATATTTTTGCAATCTACAAATACCCATGAGAAAGTCATACAAGCACTTGCCCATATGGGAATCTCCATCTCATCCTCTGCAATCCAAACAGCTATCCATGCCCTTTCAATAGAGACATACAAGACCCTTTGAGAAATGGGCCAAACACTGCTGGTGGGATATGCATATGACAACTTTGACATTGATTTCAAGACTGTTACTCCCACAATCAAGAAAGTGGGTGACACATTGACACACCTTATGTCTGGTGCCCTCATTATGCTTGAGCATGGAGTTACTCAAGAGGATCTGAAATGCTCTGAAGAGCTGTGGAAAAAATCATCATGGAATCCACTCCTTGAATCTCCCCCGCTCCTGCACACTTGCCATGATCTTGTCCATCTTCATCCAAAAATGGACCATCCTGCAGGCTTGACTTGTCATGAATGTTACATCTCCTGGAAATTCCTGTCACATCTTGTTCAACATGGTCCAATCTATTTTAGCCAGTTCCGGAAGTCATTACCCCCAGTTGAGATGGTTGATCAGATACCCATTGTCAAAATGTGGTATGCACCTGCATGCTCCATGAATGTAAATGAGTCAACATATGCTGGTAACATTAGTGCCATGTCAAATCTTCTGGATCAAGGAGGCATTGGAGATCCTGGTGAAGAAGCTGTAAGGGCCAAACAGAGGAAGATGTGCATATGGGAAATGATTTCTGTGTTAAAATATGTGGTATTGTTCTTTGGTGATCTGGCAACATTCGAGCGAGTCGCAGGTGCACTCAACACTGCTCAATTGAAGGAACACCTTGGTGTCAATTTCAATTTGTTGTTTTCATGATGGGCTTTTTTTATCTCAAGATGGCTTGTGCTGATGCTATCTGGCAAATATTTATTCAGCACAAGCATGCTCAGGATGACAGTACCAGCCTGATGGCATTTGTTGGATTGTTGCAGCCTTGGGAAACAGAAAAGACTGGGTCAAATCCAGGATTCTGCCACATGCACGAAGTCATAAAGCATGATGGAATTGCATTATGGTTGGATGCCTGGAGGACTGAGGCCAGGTTGCAAAATGATAAATGTCACACCCTTGATGACCTAGCAGCATCCAATCCAACAGAGGAATCCATCCATGCAATGGTGAATTACATGGCCACAAATTATGTAGCTGGTGGAGATGGGGACATGTACTCAGTTCAAAGCAGGCCTACCACAGAGCGTGATAAACAAAACAAGAATATGCTCCTCCTGCACCAGTATCTTCTTCTTTATGAGGAGATGACTTATGCAATGAACCAAGGAGATGTCAGAAGAGTGGAGACTTTGTTTCCTCCATAAATCAATTTTTTCTGAGCAACAGGGAAGCACAAGTATGCTGCGCATATGACTACCTTTCTAACAGACATCCATTTTGTCTATCCTGAGCAACTCAAGTATGTCTGCCTGCTATCGATTACTTATCCTTGTGTTCTAAACTTTCATCGCAGATATACTGTATGCTACAATATGCTTGTGAATCCTACAGGGAAGCCAGGAAACTTTCGAGGAATTGATTGGGTGGAAGAGTCCATGATCAATCTTTATACTAAGGTGTATTTGATTTGTTCTTGCAATTTGTGGCATAATTGATGCGGTGTAATAGCATACATTTGGTGGGAGTGGGTCTAATTACACCAAGAGTCATGTTATTGAGGAATCTACCTTGATCAAGATTTATCACAGCTGCCTTGATAACATCGAGCATAACTTTTGTCCTACCTCTCTTACCAATTGACACACACCACCTAACATGGAAAAAACCCTTGAAAAGATGGCTCTCTACATGGATGAACACAAGCCCAATGAGCGGGCCATTGATGATGCTCAACCCGGAAACCCAAACAAAACCTACTAAATGGCTTCAGATGGTATAACACAAGTTAAGAGGAAGGATGCGAGGCCCTCTAGATGTCACCTGTCAGACCGACCGTCAAATGGTCATAAAAGGACTGCTTGTTGAAGCAATTCAAAGCTAAAAAAAATGTGTTTCGTGGATTTCATGGCTAGATTGATGAATTTGGAGTGCGCCATATGTTCGGATGCAAGATCAGGGGACTAGACGAGTAGTAGAAGCAAAGGAAATGTGAATTGAGGGAAACAAGAGCAAAAATAGCATAATGTGAGGATTTTCGAAGATTTTCGAAGACGTTTAGTGTAAAACACCAAACTTCAGACTGAATAAGACTAAACTGAACTCTCAAATCACTGTGATCTGGGAGGAAGACAACGACTTTCTTGTTTTTCTTTCTATCTAGTCCATCTTTTTATATAAAATAAAGAAACTACCTAAAAAGGCTAGAGAACATGAGGAAAACATGTGGAAAACTTGAGGCAAAAGACAATAGAAGTATATCAGAACAATAAAGTGAGACTAGAAAGGGTGAATATAACACATGATGAAGAAATAATAAGAAAGAATTCCTTGTTATAAATTGCATAAAACATTGGAAACTGCTTTGAGCGGATTGTATGCATGCACTTGCAGTCGAAATGTGTTCAATATACTTGAGATAGTGTCCCATGTGTCCAGCATGTGTCTGAAGATCGTTTAAATAGGAAATACTGTGTCCAAAGATGTTTTTTGAAGTTCAAGGTTTTTCGAAGATTTTCGAAGTTTCTTCGGACTTTGTTTGTGGCCCGAAATCAGTGCGATATTGCTCGAGACTGGTTCAGAACTCATCGACGATGTTCCAAGTGTATCTTCTGAGCTGTACAAAGGTCAGGGGAATTGTATTACGGTGGCTGAAGGCATGCAAAGATGTTCGAAGCATTTTTGTGACTTTGTAGAGGTTCGTAGAGCTTTGGAGGAGTTTGTATGGGTTTGTAGAGCTTTGTAGAGGTCTGTAGAAACTCATAGAGCTTCAACAATGATCATAGATGTGTTTTCCAAGCTTGAAAGACAAGGTGGACCTATCACCATAAATCTATGTACTGCATTTCCAATATGCTTGACCATGGTGAACATCTTGTTTTTAATATTGACACATATTTGGGGATGGTTGAAGATGAAGCTATAGATTAGGCTGTTGAGGAAGGGAATCTCACAGTAGAGTTTTAGCTATAAAGATATGATATATACAAAATTGCCTAATAGAAATTAGCGGGCAGAACAACATCAAATGCTGATACAGCCACCAGCATTCCCAGAGTCACCGTAGGTTCTATATTTTTCTTTGCTGATGAAGATGGTGCCATGTTCACTGGTGGTTGTCATGCATGGTGTTGGGGACATTTGCAAATTTGATGCTAACGGCTGTGTTAGGAAATAATTGTGACATTGAAAGGTTTACTCACAAATATGTGAGAGAGATCCACACTTCAAACATTTATGGGACTTTGGGGTGCTCTTGCTGAGAGGCATGACTTGGGTGATCTGG
Organism: Tricholoma matsutake; assembly: GCA_026075535.2. Lineage (NCBI taxonomy): Eukaryota > Fungi > Basidiomycota > Agaricomycetes > Agaricales > Tricholomataceae > Tricholoma > Tricholoma matsutake. The sequence continues at coordinate 3,199,457 of AP026543.1, read as the reverse complement.
TTGAGGCCACTGAGGTGTGGACATAGTGGCGTTGATGTAAGAAGAGGTGTCAGAAGGGGTTTAGTGCAGTGAGTCTTGATTAAGGCAATGACATTGGCAGCATGATGAACTCATCAAGTTTCCTTCGCAAGGTTGTCCTTGGTTTTGATCTTGTACTCATGGGTGCAGTCTATGACATGTTGCAGTACTTTGTTTGACATGAAGATCCCAGGACCCATATCCTTGAGACAAGCAAGACCAAATTTAGTCTGTATTACCTCCCTTTGAAATTTGTGAAGTGCATGGCATAAGTTCATGTCGCTAGCACCAGCAATGTAGTCCTTTATTCAAGAGCATGAGGCAAGCACTTTCGTCTTCTCCATATCCATGTGTGCAAAGTTCTTGAAAAATTCTGGGGAGCATAGCTCGCAGCTAGTGTTTGAAGGTCCGGCTCGGTCCGGTTTTTTCCATTTTAGGATGGAACCGCAACTGCAACCAGTCCAATTACATTCAAAAGTTAAATAAAACCGGACTGAACTGCATATAGTTGGTTCACTGCAGTTCGGTCCAGCTCGACCACCAGTTATGGTCGGTTCAACCACAACTGGTTGTCAACTGACTCGCATTGGTCTAAACCGATGTTATCTACACAATTATATACATACTAATAATCTTCTAGAGTAAAATAATGCCCCTCACAGGCAGGAGCCTGCAAGTGGGCACATAGATAATAAAATTGAAAAGAACTAAGAAAACCCCCCACCTCACAGGATATGTGAGGAGGGGGAGTCAGCTATCAAAAGAAAAAAAAAAACCTCCTGCATTTGGAGCGAGAGGGGCTGGCATCATCGTCAGGTGTCAGTGACATCAGCATCCAGTGTTGGCATTGGCATCTGGTGTTGGTTGGTGATGCCAGCCACTGCCACATCATTGTCATTGTTGGTGATGTGGTGGCAGTGCCACATCATCGTATTCATTGTTGTTGTTGTTGTCAATGTTCATGGTAGGCGGTTGTGATGCCACATTGACAAGACCTGTTAACCACCCTGCAAGCAGGGGCTCACAGCAGTGGGCATGGCATCTTGGTGTGGTCTCGTTAACATTGTTATAACATAATTAGAACCTAGAAAAGAAAAGAAAATGTGAGTTAATTGAAAAAGAACATTAGATGAACATTACCTGGGGCACAAACGACATCTGTTGTTGTTTGTGCCCGATGTGTTTTGTTGGTGGTGTTGTGGGCATGGCGTCTTGGTGTGGTCTCGTTAACATTGTTATAACATAATTAGAACCTGGAAAAGAAAAGAAAACTGAAAAAGAACATTAAATGAACATTACCTGGGGCGGCTTTTGGCAGTGCTATCCGATGTGGGGGACATGGGTGTAGTGGTGGGTGTTGACAACTGGTGGTGGTGGTGGAAAGGCAGAGGAGGGGGGTCGAGGATGGTGGTGGTGGTTGTTGATGATGTATGCAGTGTGGAAGCCATGAGAATAGTGAACCAAGTGGCACCACTTTTTCATTTGGGTGTACAAACATGACTAAATGGTCTGTGCCCAGCCTCAGGGTATATAAGCCCTCGCTTTTTCATGCTTATTTCCCTTGGGTCCACCCAATTACAATATTATTTTAGTTATTATATCATTTGATTATAATTAAATTACATCTACTTACATAGAGTATACTAAGTAGACTGAGGTTGGTTAGAACTGATTAGAACCGGTTTTAATGGGTTTCAAAAAAATATTTGATTCAACGCAACTGCAACTGCTAGACTCACAGAACAAGGGCAACTGCAACTAGAAAAAGACCGAACCACAGTTCGGTTCAGTCCAGTTTCGGTTTTTTTCCAGTTCGATGAACCAGACTTTCAAACACTACTCGCAGCAGACAGCTGGTTTGCGAACAATACAATATGGACATCCATCTGGAAGGTCAGATTGGCAGTCAGGATGGTCTGATTCTGTGATCAACTCAATCAAAAGCAGTTCTGGAAGACTGATAGAGGAAGGACAGTACTGACAAATCTTATCATTGCCAAAATACAATGTTGGTGGGTCACGAAAACAGCTAAATCAGCCATTGCCAGAACCAGCATTAATCAGATCATCCATGGCTGGCTCCAGCTTGTTCCCATCCTTTTTCTTGCACCCCTTCCTCTCTGACTTGTTTTGACCTAGCTTGTATTCTGCCCACCACTCATCATACAAGTTGGCAGCGTCATCAGCCTGATCCAACTCCACCTCAGATTTGGAATCCAATTCCTCCAGCTCTAGCGCTTCCCTTTGCTCAACTTCTTGATCATGGGATAACTGTCTTGTAATATGACTTGTCACAATCATTGAGGGAATTGCTGAAGGCATCGATATTGGGAAAGAGTGAGTAATAAGTCTTGATCAGAGATGGGCAAGAGTGTTGGTGGGTGTAAGGTGGTCAAGCATGGCTGTAGCTTGATCGGGTGAGTTATGGCATGCTATTTCCCTTGATGCGATGAGTAGACCCGGTAGGTCCATCCTTCTTTTCTTGTGTACCTGAGGGGAGTCATCGAGTTCATCTTGTTTTTGTTTACCCTTGGTACTCAACTCTTCACTCTTTTTCTCCTTCTCGTCTTTCTTTGCTTTTTGTTCCACTTTCTGCTCTTTTGTTTCATCAAAATACATAGGCTCTACCAAGAACAATGCAATCACCTCAAGCCAAGACCACGTGCACCATGTCCAAAGCGCTGCCACAGGGTGCACATATCACATGACACTTTCCATTGGATCACTAAGGAGATGTCCGGCAAGTCAATTCCCTACTGTAAGTTGATTAACATTAGGTACATCAGCTTTGGTGAAACCACTTACCATTCCAAATAGCTCAGTACATGAAAGCCCCCAATTTTGACCATCCTTAAAACTCTCAGATTCTTTGTCTCAAAATTCCAGTGACATCTCAGAATTGAACCATTTGAGCTTACTCTGCAAATGAATTTGTTACAATTTTCCTTGTAACTCATGGAACCTGACTGACCCGACCAACCTGACGATCCCCTCCAGACAGGAGGCACTCCATGATTCATGCCTAGGGCATGCCCTTGACACCAGACACATGCACAACACATGCCGACTGCATGCATTCAATCCCCTTCCTGTGGAAGGCACCCTTGATGCATGGTGACTCCATGCACCCGAACCCACTCCCACACATGCTGTGATACAACAGCCTCTTGACATGAGGTCCATGACGTCAGACTCTCATGATCGACATGCTGTGCTGCAGCACTCCATGACATCAGACACCTCATGCAAGGCATGAGGCCTATTGTTTCTATTCTTACTTGATACGCATCTATCTTTCCAATTGGACGATAAGGACCTCCCTCATAGTATAAGTACTGCAACTCGTAGTAGGGATGTCCTTAGTTTAGATCTAGGCAATTAACAGCCTTAACTTGCAACTCACAAACTTACTCAAAACCACTAAGGAAGCCCCTTAGTGTGTGAACCTGAATGACTCTATGCAGAAGCCCTGCTAGAGTGCACTACCTATCTGCTCCAAGTAAGACTAGTGCCGAACGACTCGTTGAGGAAGCACCTCGTCGAACGACATTGACTAGATTGAGTGGTTGAGGCTTCGCCCTTAACAGAATTGGTAGATGTGATTGCAAATACTTTGCTGCAATAATTGAGTCAGAGATACTGTCAAAGAAAATGACAAACTTGTATGGTAAAGGCTGTGTTGGGTCCCAGTCATCCAGGATGAGAAATGAGAGGTCCTTGTAACTGTTGAGCAGATATTTCATCTTGCAAATAACAAGGTGGATGTTCGGGCGATCATTGGAACAGAGGAAGAGGTAGGTATTCTCTACCCACATGCTGAGAATGGTCATGACATCATCAAGAATGCATGGAGGGAGTGTCACAGATGTTTTCCTTGGGATCAGATGGCAAAGATTTCCAGCTGTCTTGTACCCTGGGTGGAAATCTCCCCACTTACTGACACATTGAGCCTCATCCCAAACAATGCTGATGACCTTTGACATGAAGTCCTTGTTTTGAAACAGCTTTTCGAAGCCTCCATCAGGTTTAGACAAAGTTTCAATGTTTGTGATGATGGCTTGATGGTTGCCTTCCACAATTGCCTGCAAAGTTATCAATGTATGCTTCTATAATTTGCCCTGGATCTCAACTGACCTGGAAAGTTGCTGCTGTTGCCATCTCTGTGGTTACCAATACAGCATTAATCCCCACTTTAGAAAGAGTATCAACATTTTGTTTGCCCAGAATATTCAAAAGGGTGACAACAATTTGAATGCCATCAGGAATGAACAGAAGTGGCATCCAGAATGTCAGAGTCTTCCCAGAACCTGTAGCTGAGACAGAAACTACGTCCTTGCCATTCTTCAGGATTGCTTGAACTACTCAGATCTGCCACAAGCAAGAGTGTTGGCTGAAAAGAGATTCCACCTGGTTGTGAACCTGGCTAAGAAGCAGCGTGTCAGAAGTCTGAGATTGGTGCATAGTGTGATGTTCTCTGAGTCCAAAGTTTAATCTTCTGAGAAATGAGACACATCTCAACACGACTTGACAAACTAAGTATTTTTATTGTTGAATTATGTACACAGAGATGACCAAATACAGAAATTTTATGGCCAGGACTGGTGTGTGGCTGACTTGTTTATAGTTGTAAAATGCCAGCCGCTATGGAGAGGTTGGAAAAAATAAGAGTAGGGAGTTTGAAAATTGTACCTGATTATGTGTTCATCTCAGATCTGAATTTTCAAATTCAGTGCTCTTATTTTTCAACCTTGGAATAGTGGCTGGGTAGGAGACTGTTGTTTTCCCTGCATCTAGAGCAAGAATAAGCTTTTTTTCTCTTGGACAAATTTTCATTATGCCTCTTGTGTAGTGCTCTAGGTGTATGAGAGGCTATGGCTGAAGTCATAAATTCTATATCTTGCCTAGATTCCATGTAGTACATACATACACAATATCGCCATAGGCCACATTCAAAACTAGGACTAACTGGAAGTTGGCATGTTGCACAAGAATAACAATACATCATAAACAGGGACGAGTTCAAACTTTGGAGTTAAACAAGTCGAGACATTGTGTTAATGCACAATAGGCCACAACACCTACAACTATGCCACTACTTTGTTCAAGAAAAGATGCCCAACAGGCTATGGCTAACAGAAGTCTGATGGCACAAGTGAACATGCCCCCATGCTGGAACCCACAGGAGCAAGCACCAACAGACACTACAATCAAAATTAATATGTACTACTACTACTGTGTTGATGTATTCCTAACATTTTGCTCCCCCTGCCCCCTTCTCTGTAATACAACTTAATGTCAATGGACAACAACATATACCGAATAGGGCCACTTCTTCAACTGCTACATGTCTCCCTACCCAACCTCTGAAAAACAGAACAAGAATAGTGTTTGAAGGTCCGGTCTATAGGACCAAAAAAAAGACCAAAACTGGACTGAACTGGACCAATTAGGACCGGACCAGCGGTCTATTTATGGACTGGTCTTTTGCAGTCCAGTTGCAGGTCTTTCATTTTGAAAAATATTGTAGGACTGCAAAAACACCGGTTTAAAGCTGTTGCAACCAGTTAAACGTCACATGCATTACATGACCATGTAAACATGATTATTACCTTGAATTTGACCTTTAGTTCATCAAAAATGGTCAAGAATTGAGAAAGATATGACCAAATTCATTTTGGTACAAGTTTTTTTTTTGTTCAACTTATATCAGAATCACTTTGATTCTAACTCACTCATATTTTGATCATTTTGCTTCATTATATTTTTTGGATATGGAGATTTTAGGTAGGTAGATATGCTCACCATCCATCAATGTAAGATATGCCTCACATAACTTATGGTTGTCACATTCCATTTTGCCCACATCTTTAGCAGATGTAATTTGGTTTCAGTCATAGCTACATCAAATCTTCATTAAATCTCTTCAAAAATTGGATCAAAAGCTGGGTATTTACAAGCTCTATCATGTTAACTATCCTTTCAAGGTTCCGAGTTGTGATTGTTGAGATACAGATGGCTTATATTAGGATGACAAATTTTACATAAAAACCGGTCTGAACCAGTCTTTTTCTGGTCCATTAACCAAAAAAGACCAGTCCTAGGTGGTCTGGTTCAGTCCCCCCAATATCTGGGTCGGTCCTGGACCGGTTGCAGTTGTGGTTGCCCCATTTGGAAGTCAAAAAACCGGACCGGACTTTCAAACACTAAACAAGAAACAGAATGGTCTACAAGCCCATTGACACTGCCCCAATTTCTCACCTGGAAACTCTACGAGCATTCAACATTTTACACTGAACAGCGCTGACAGCATATAAGTGAATATCTTAATATTAATATGATCACTCACCTAACAACAAGATCATTCATTATGTTTTTTTCATCCTCTTCACAATCAGTCACACAATCCTCGCCATCATTTTTTATGACAAGGATATTACCTCTCCACACTGCTGGCTCCTCCTCTGAACCCATGCAAAACAAAGGTTGGTTAACAGGCCAAAAGAACACCTGCTCAGAGAAATAGATGGTATAACCACCCACTAGTCTGAGCCTACTACCAGGCATCACATTGAAATAGGCACAATGTTTAGCCAAATCTGTGATCACCTCTCATGCATCTGCATCGTTAATCCACCTCTCCATGTCCAGATCATCAATTGAGCTTAACTGCCCCATGCCTTCCATCGCATGAATGAAAACCATTTCGGGCTCTGCAACTTTTGCATTGAACCAATATGCTCAAAATTGTTCAGGCTCATTCTAAACCAAACTACATCTTGACTGGTCCAATTCTGTTAACTCCTACTCACCTCATCCTTATGCCATGCCAAAAGACCTGCAGCCACCAAATGACAAGACATGGCAAAGAGTCAATGAGTCAATGATGTATAGTGAGACCTTTGTGAAAGTTCTTTGGCCACTTATGATGTGCACTCCATTCCACTGACCTACTTCCCCCATTATCATTGCCCGCCTATTGTGAATAGACATCTATCCAAATATTTAATTGTTTCTCACCATGACCACACTCCAAATGTATGATCTCACAATGGACATCTTCCTGATGCTAAACATGCGAGAGCTCATTAGCATATCACACCTTAACCACAGAATACGGGACCATGCTCAACATTATGTCCAACGTCAGATCAGAATGGTGCTTACCTCCCTCGCACCTGCACTTGGTACAAAAATTCATGCAGCATCTTAGACACACACACCTAACCATTGCGAACAGGTGATCCATCCCAATTGCTCAGAGGGTGGATTGCTGAATTGCAGAGATCCCAGGAATAGTACCAGCACATTGGGAATTTCTGGTTGTGCACTGGCAGGTCTCAGTAGGGGTCATAGAGAGAAATGAGATGAGTGAAGTGTGAGTTCGTATATACTGTTAAGAACTGATCCTAGAAGGCACATCGGAATCCGATTGGACCCTGCAGGTGTTGATAGCAGAAGGTTATCGGGTCATGGTGGATTCTGCAGAGGGGAAACGGAAAGGACTTGGCTTCAGCTTGTAAGAAACTGTGCCCTTCACCTCATCTGGTGTCCTAATTTCAAGATGAAGGTTTGGAGATAGAAGCAGGGAAGTGTGGGTAAATGCGGGAAGGAGTACAGAGGGACTTGGGTTAAGTTCAGATGAGACCAGAATTTCAGAGGGAGACTAAAGGTTGAGTCGAATGGAGTTCAGACTCTTAGAGGACTGAGGTAGGAGTAGAATGGGATTTAGATTGGCAGGTTTAAAGTTGAGTCTATGTCAATATACAAACTGAGGAATACAAGGCAAAACTAACTAAGCTTAAATACTGTAGTCTGGAATAAAGGTGGAACAGAAATGGAGGCTGTGGCAGTGTCTTGACTGCGTAGATAAATTACCTAGCAGGAGCTGCACAGGAATCCATAGTCAAATTTGCAAAAGAGACAGCAGCCTTGGGAAGGCAGCCTGGTGCACAGCAGTGTGGGCAGTGCAAGGCGGCCGGGAATGAAAGTGGGAGGAGTTGACAAATGTCGGGTTCGATCTGCAGAAAAGGGTTGGATGGATGCAGGTTCTGATTGGGCAAGGAACAGTTCTTGACAGAGTCCTCGGGCTATGCCACCACTTGTCAAAGCACTAGACAATAAAGTAGAGGACATATGAGGCACAGAAGTGATCAATAGATTGTAGTTGGACGTGAAGGAGGCCCAAGATAACATGCTTCACGCTAAGATCTCTCAAGCTCTGTCTGCTAATTTGCATTGCTCTAATGATTTCCCTTTTGAAAAAGGTCACTGGGTTGTGCTTTCTACATTGCACCAGTGACATGAATATAAAGTGAGGCACAAAAAATGAGTAGCAAAGTTTAGGCCTCAATATGATGGACCATATTTGGTGACAAACACAGCACCTGAGGTCTTGACAATCACAGTCGACATGCCTAATAGCCCAAATACATTTCTGACATTCCACATTTCACAGGCTCTGCCCTTCATGGAGAATGACAACAAGTTGTTCCCTTCACAAAAGTGAGAACAGCCAGGACTGATAGTAATTGAAGGTGAGGATGAATACTATGTGGATTGTATTCTAGAAGAGTGAAAATGCAGGAAGGGAACACAATACCTAGTCAGGTGGCATGGTTATGGACCAGAGGAGGATCATTGGCTACCAGGACATGAATTGCAAGACTGTGAAGCTCTTGATATCTGGTTGGCACAGAGGAAATCAGGTTGCAGTACATAGCATTTTTTTCATGTAGCTTTTCCCCACTGGGGTTTTTAATGCATCCATGCTCGTGCCTCCCATTTTACCTATTTTTTGATTTGAACAGGTTTTTTTATTTCTCAGGGGGGGGGAGGTTGTAATGATGTTACTTGTTTATACTGATTCATACTTGTTTACCACATTCCTCAGATTGCATCCTCAGATATTATATGTGGATTATTACTTACTTCCCAACCATCATCACATTTAGTGTTTGAAGGTCCGGTCCTATGAACCGCAAAAAAACCGGAACTGAACTGAACCAGACTGCAAAAGACTGGACCGTCAGTTGCAGTCTTGGTCAGTTCAACTGCAGACCAGTTGCGGTTCATCCTGGTGTTGGAAAAACATGAACCGGTTCAAACTGATCATGTCTAGTGTAGGTACTTTGAACATGTTATCACTGAAGAAATGCTGCATCTCATGGTGACCTGAGGTGTGGGATTCATTTTGCATGGATCATCACGAGAAAAACCCACACTTCATGGCAACATGAAGCATGGGTTTTCATTTTCTCATGACAATCCACACAAAAATAGATTGGGTCAACATGGCCGACCTGCAAGTCATGCTGACCTGACTCATGGCTCAGGACCATCAGTTATCCTGTCATGCTTCAGGTTGCCATGAAGGGTGGGTTTTCATTTTCTTGCAATAATCTGCACAAAAATAGATTGGGTCAACATGGCTGACCCATGAGTCATACTGACCTGACTCGTGGCTCAGGACCATCAGTTATCCTGTCATGCTTCAGGTTGCCATGAAGTGCAGGTTTTCATTTTCTCATGATAATATGCACAAAAATACCCTGCACCTCAGGCCACCATGAGGTGCAGGGCTGACCCTGAGTCAATGATGACTGGTTGTGACACAAACCGGCCACAACCGGTTGTCAGACTGGGCTGAACCGCAATGAACCAGTTGTGTGCAGTCCGGTCTGGTTTTATTTAGTTTTTGAATGTAATGCAACCAGTTGTGGTTGCAGTTTGATCCCAAAAGGGAAAAAAACCAGACTGAACTGGACCTTCAAACACTAATCACATTATTACTCATCGATAGAGATCTCTCTCTATTAAAACACCTCTTTTGCCTGCTTATTTCTGAGTCATGACTAGTAAAGTGCATGTCCCTAACATAGTGCGTACTTACACTGAACAGTTGAATTTTTTCTTGATTTTTTCCACTTCAGGGATCTGGATCATATACCCTACTCAAGACATGATCTATAACTGAAATTTTGCTGGTTTTGCTGCACCATTGAAAAAGCTGTATATTGGGATTGTTAACCCAATGATTTTGCCCTCAGATCTCAGATGGACTATTTTTTATTCCCTGCTGCTTTCTAGTCTGGATTAATTGGCACATGTTGATTTCCCTTTTATTGGGCACTCAACAGGCTCCTAAAACCAGCACCCTCATATTGCTTGGAAGGTTGCTTTATTGCAGAGGGTGTTATGTACAAACATGAACAAAATAAACAAGACCAAACTCAATGAACACAACCAACCAAGCAATAGAGGGCTGGTGTTTGTCACTAGTGTTTGAAGGTCCAGTCCATGGTTATGTAACAGTCTTTTGGAATTTTGAGATGTAATCTGCTTGTTAAAGCCTTACAACTTACCCTGGCATTTCCAGACTTTTTGAACACAATGTCAATATATGATTGAAAAGGTTTGTCATTATGCCTCAGTGGTTTTTACAGAATTAAGCATATTAAACATAAAACAATTTTTCCAGTCTATACATTTTCCGAGGTTTTAAGAAAAATGTATGAACTGGAAAAATTGTTTTGTGTTTAATAGGTTTAATTTTGTAAAAATTACTGAGGCATAATAACAAAACATTTTTGGTCCTATCTTGACATTGTGTACAAAAAGTCCTGGAATGCCAGGATAAGTTGTAAGGCTTTAACAAGCAGATTACATCTCAAAATTCCAAAAGACTGTTACATAACCATGGACTGGACCTTCAAACACTATTTGTTGCAAGCACCAGTGTAAACTTTGCTTATGGATATTCAAAAAAAAAAACTGCCATACTGAGTACTGAAATTGTGGCAACACCCAGTGCACTGCTTGTCATCAACTTTTGGTTGACTCCTTGTGGCACAAACTGTATCTGCCCCTAATGTACCTAAAATAGGAGAGGTCTGTTTGTGCATGTTGAAAAATGCATAAAACAATCATTGTTGGGTGGAGAGACCTTGCAAGCAAGGTAATATGTACAAATATGAACAAAATAAACAAGACCAAACTTGATGAACACAACCAACCAAGCAATAGAGGGGCTGGTGTTTTTTAGATTTGGTCATCTTGGAGATCATTTGTCAGCCCTCAAAAAATACCCAAAAAATACATTTACTTGTTATTTGCTTACTCAATTTGGTAACTATAGATGTCACTCCCAAGTCACTCTTAAAACTCCAAAACACATAGCTGCATGTTCTTGGAGTGTCAAAGATATCCATAATCTGGTCCAGCAAAAGTTTGAGAAGCATCCTTGCTGGATGCAAGTTAAAATTGCTCTCACATTGTATGCTGGGAAGGATGTCATTGGGTGTGCTGCAACTGGCACAGGGAAAACTCTTTCATTCTGGATTCCTCTCTTAAGGCCCTTCAAGACAGGATGGATAAGACAATAGTTGTTATACCTCTGAATCTTCTTGGCAAGCAGAACATTGAAGTGTGGAAGGATGACAGGACAGGGCATCCAACACTAAAGTATCACAGAACTAAAGTGGAACAGAATATATTGTTTGTGGTAAGAGATGAAGATACAATGTGTGGTTGATAGTAGTTATAAAGGATATGTCAAGTGGATATGTGTATTAGGTAAGAGGTACTCTTACACTCTCCCATGTATTAAAAAATTTACTTATGGCGCCATTTTAAGCCAGTTTGCATATGCTTCTGTATCTGTGATTTTGCGCTGTGGTAGCCATAAGTCAGCCTCAGGTCCATATTCTAGCCACCTGACCAGGAATTGTTTTCCATGACCGCGAGTATTGTAAGGGGACTAAGGGGGTGCCCTGTGTGTTTTTCCTATTTTTTATGTTCGTCCCATATTTTTCCCCACCTCATTTCCTTCTATTCTTCATTTTCTATGATTTTTCCGGATTTTATTACTAATTTTCCCTTGCTATCATGTTTGTATATGTTGACACTTTTATATTTAGAGGCGGAGTACTCCTTCCGACACATACCCCTTGGTATGATGTCATTCGGCGGCCTTGATCCGCCTATCTCCGCCTTTTTCTATTTTTAGGTTATATTTGATTTTTGTCGTCTTCACATATACTGGGCATCAGCAAGGGGATCCTTAGAGTTTTCTCTTCGGATTTCCCTTTGCTAGGTGCGCCCCCAATGCCTGTATTATGTAGTATAATTTTAACTTCAGATTTCCCTTTGCTAGAGGCTTAGGTTGCCCTTATAGTAGAAAACTCTCCCCTAAGGCCCGAAAATCGCGAACGCGCTGCCCAAAATAGGCAGGTACGGACTGGACGACGCTTCCCAAAGCTCCACAGAGTCCCTACACACCGTTCCAGATACTCTCGCCTTTATTGCGCCGCCATTTTCGCCAAACGCGCTCCCTAGCGACATGGACGCATCAGAACGCTTCGACGCGCTTGAAAGCGACGTTTCCGGAATGCGCGCGCAAATCGACTCGCTTAAATCTACGATTGAAAACTTCGTTAGGACCCTCCAGGCTAACCCTACGACTAATAGTTCCCCCTTCACGACTCCAAGCGCACCCAACAACGATGTTTTGCCAAACGCGTCCACTAAGGAACGTGCCCAGATCAAACCGTCCCCCCCCGCCGAATTTAATGGTGCACGTGCGCAGGGACGTGCATTCCTTAATTCCTGTGAGTTATACATTAGTCTCCAGTCGCATCAATTCGTCGATGAGGCTGCAAAAATTTATTGGGCCTTCACATACATGAAATCTGAACGCGCCTATCTCTATGTGGACCGTATCCTACGTCAAACTAAAGAACTCGGTTCTCTACCTTTCTCCACTTGGGGTGACTTTCGAGCTGAGTTCGTACGCCACTTCTGCCCCCTCAATGAACGCCACCGAGCAGTGACACGACTTGAGTCATCCACTTACCACCAGGGACGTCGATCCGTGGACGACTATATCGATGAGTTCAAGGATTTGGTGGACATGGCAGGGTATGGGAGTGGGTTACCAGTGGTGGTGAAGTTCCGACGGGGGCTCAACCGAGAAATTCAGGACCAGATTGCACAGATGTTGGAAGGGCGCCCAGCGGACGATGATATCCTTGCTTGGTATGAAGCTGCTTCACTCTGTGACGAGAACCGACTCACAAATGCGGCGTTTAATGCTGCATTCCGTGCTCCAACTACCACTCATACACCCTACACCTTCAATCGAAGCCTCCCCCGCCCTAACCCCATTCCTGCTCGTCAAACTCCCACACCAGCCGTCAATATCCCAGTACCAATGGATGTTGATGCAGCCCGCAGCCGTGCATGTAAGTTGGATCTCTGCTACCGTTGTGGGGAACCTGGACACAGGGCTGGAGCGTGTCCCCATCGTCAGGATATCCGCATGCTCACCCCCGAGGGACGAGACGAACTCCTGCAAGATCTGTTGGCACTTGTAGATGTTGAGGAAGCGAAGGATCAAGTTGCAGAGGAGGTTAAGCTGGAAGTTGTAGAGGAGCAGGATTTTCCTATTTGCAGCGAGTGAATCGTACGCCCTCACTGCCTGTCCATAACCGCTTTGAAGTCTTGTCAGTTGAATCCCTGGAGAATGAATCCATTTCTGTGACTGCTCCCCTCTCTGACCCTTCGAAGTTGGCTAAAGACGTACCTGCTCTCCCCATCTCTCCTTCTACTCCACGTCCCAAAATTAAATCATGGGAGCGTAAACTACCACGCAAGTATATTGTGGCATCCACTCCCTCTGCACATTCCTTAAACCTAGCCATCGAACTGCAGACGACCGACACTGGACAGATACTCGGTGTTTCTGCGCTCCTGGACTCTGGTGCGACTGGTCTCTTCATCGATTCCCATCTGGTACAACAACATCGTCTAAATACTCGCTCACTCTCACGTCCGATACCTGTATATAACGTGGATGGATCCCCAAATGAAGCTGGTGCCATCCGAGAGGTTGCAGACCTGGTTCTCCGTTACAAAGATCATAGTGAGCGTGCCCTTTTTGCTGTCACTCAATTAGGAAAGCAAAAGGTGATTTTGGGATATCCATGGCTTCGAGACCATAACCCAGAGGTCGACTGGCGCACCGGGGAGGTTACCATGAGCCGATGTCCATCCCGCTGTCGGACGTGTTTCACAGAAGCCAGGCAAGAACGTCATGGACAGAAGGCGGCAATACGACGAACTCAGAAGTGTCGTGCTGGACCCCTGCCTATACCTGAAGTGGAATTGGAAGGGGTTCCTGATCTAGTGCCGGATTCGGATGATGATGATGAGGACCCAGAGGAAGTGGAGGAGGGTGATCGGATCTTCTACACTGCGATTTGCTCATCGCATGAGGTGTGTGCCACATCGAACATATCCCAACGCCTCGCCGAGGCCTTCCACAAAAACAACGCTGCTAAATCCTCTACTAACTCCTTACTCCCTCATCTCCATGAGTTTGAAGACGTGTTCTCCAAGGAGTCATTCGACTCTCTTCCTGCGCGTAAGCCATGGGATCACGCGATCGAACTCACCCCCGGCGCAACCCCTTCATCCTGCAAGGTCTATCCTCTCTCTCCGGAGGAACAACGGCAGCTTGACCAGTTCATCGACGAGCACCTGGCCTCTGGACGTATTCGACCATCGAAGTCACCCATGGCCTCTCCCTTTTTCTTTGTCAAGAAGAAGGATGGCTCACTTCGACCGGTTCAAGACTACAGAAGACTCAACAACATCACGGTCAAAAATCGCTACCCACTACCCCTCATCTCTGAACTCGTAAACCAGCTCCGTGGAGCCCGATACTTCACCAAGCTCGATGTCCGTTGGGGCTATAATAATGTGAGGATAAAGGAGGGAGATGAGTGGAAGGCAGCCTTTCGTACCAACCGTGGTCTTTTTGAACCGCTTGTCATGTTCTTTGGCCTTACTAATAGCCCTGCCACCTTTCAGACCATGATGAACGACATCTTCCATGACCTCATCCTCGAAGGCGTTGTCTGCATCTATCTTGACGACATCCTCATCTTCACTCGCATGGTTGAAGAGCACCGTCGCATCACGCGCCTCGTCCTAGAGCGACTTCGACGGTACAAACTCTACCTTCGTCAGGACAAATGCGAGTTCGAAAGGACCAAGATCGAGTACCTCGGCCTGATTATCTCGGAGGGTCAAGTGGAGATGGATCCTATCAAGGTAAATGGGGTCACAGCTTGGCCTACGCCCACGAACAAGAAGGAGGTGCAGTCTTTCCTGGGCTTCATCAATTTTTATCGGCGTTTTATCAAGGATTTCTCACATCATGCACGACCGCTGTTTGACTTGACAGGAAAGGAGGCATGGAGGTGGGATAATGCACAACAGGAGGCGTTCAAAAAGCTTAAGGAGATGGTCACTTCCGCTCCGATCCTTACCTTTGCTGACGATTCGCGTCCTTTTCGTGTAGAAGCCGACAGTTCTGACTTTGTGACGGGTGCTGTGTTGTCTCAGCAGTCTCCGGAGGACTAGAAGTGGCATCCTGTTGCGTTCTACTCCAAAAGCCTTAGTGCTGTAGAGAGAAACTACGAGATCCATGACAAGGAGATGTTGGCGATAATGCGTGCGCTTGAGGAGTGGCGACACTTCCTCGAGGGTGCCCAACACAAGGTGGAAATTTGGACGGATCACAAGAACCTCGAGTACTTCATGACGGCCAAGAAATTGAACCGTCGTCAAGCTCGTTGGTCCCTGTATCTATCTAGATTCGACTTCTCCTTGCACCACCGTCCGGGTCGCAGCATGGGGAAGACCGATGCCCTATCCCGACGTGCAGACCATGGGGATGGCAGCGGTGACAACCAAAACATTGTGCTGTTGCAGCCAGACCTGTTCACCATTCGGGCACTGGAAGGCATCGTACCCCAGGGCGAGGAGCGGGACATTCTACGTGACATTCGTCGCGCAAACCGTAGCGGTTTACATGAGGATGTTGTCGCCCGAGCTGTTAAAGAACTGAGGAAGGGATCGACCCTTTCCTTACGTGTGGCAGAGTGGGCTGAAAAGGAGGACTTGTTGTATTTCAGGGATCGCATCTATGTTCCCAATGACCCAGACCTTCGTCGGCGCATCATATCCCAACACCATGACTCACAGATTGCTGGCCACCCCGGACGCTGGAAGACCTTGGAGCTCACCTCACGGAACTATTGGTGGCCACAAATGTCACGGCTCATTGGTCAGTATTGTCGCACTTGTGACCTTTGCTTATGCACCAAGGTCCCTCGTCGCAAGCCTATTGGTGAGCTACACCCTCTTCCTGTTCCAGAGAGTCGTTGGGATGTCGTCAGCGTCGACTTTGTGGTGGAATTGCCAGAGTCAAACGGGTTTGATGCGGTGATGTGCACAGTTGACTCAGTGGGAAAACGCGCTCACTTCATTCCCACTCACACCACTGTCAGTGCCCTAGGTGCCGCTCGACTCTACCTCCACCACGTGTGGAAGTTACATGGACTTCCTGGTGCCTTCCTCTCGGATCGTGGCCCTCAGTTCATGGCAGAGTTCACTCGTGAGCTGTACCGACTCCTGGGGATCAAACTCCTCGCTTCAACTGCTTATCACCCACAAACTGATGGCCAGACGGAGCGAGTCAACCAGGAACTGGAGCAGTACATCCGCCTCTTTGTCAATGAACGCCAGGACGATTGGGATGATCTCCTTCCTTTGGCCGAGTTCGGATACAACAACCATGTCCATGCTTCCACTCAACAGACCCCTTTCCTCTTAGACACTGGATGACATCCACGCATGGGATTTGAACCTCGCCAAACTCCCTCACACATCGAGACAGTGAATGAGTTCACAGAACGCATGAGGGATAGCTTGGAGGAGGCAAGGGCAGCCTTAGCAAAGGCGAAGGACGACATGGCGCGATTTTACAACCAGCGCCACTCCCCAACCCCTCAGTACAAGGTTGGTGATCGAGTTTATCTTGACTCCAGTGACATCTCCACTACACGTCCATCCAAGAAACTCGCTCATCGCTTCTTGGGACCTTTCCCCATTGTCAAGTGCGTTGGAACACATGCCTATCGTCTACGCCTCCCAGCCTCCATGTCCAGACTCCATCCCATCTTCCATGTCGTCAAATTGCTTCCAGCTCCCCCAGATCCGTTCCCGGGACGCCATTCACACCCACCACCACCACCTACAGTGATCGAGGGAGAACCCCAATATGAAGTCGAGTCAATCTTGGACAGCTGTTTGCGTCGAGGAAAACTCCAGTATTTGGTACATTGGAAGGGTTATGGGTATGAGGAGAACTCATGGGTCGAAGAGTCTGACGTAAATGCCCCTCGGTTAATCAAGGAATTCCACCGACGGCACACTGCTGCACCGCGTCGCATTCAAGTCACGGACTTTGGTCGTATGCGATTTCGAATGCATCGGGGCGATGCATCTTAGAGAGGGGGTGATGTAAGGGGACTAAGGGGGTGCCCTGTGTGTTTTTCCTATTTTTTATGTTCGTCCCATATTTTTCCCCACCTCATTTCCTTCTATTCTTCATTTTCTATGATTTTTCCGGATTTTATTACTAATTTTCCCTTGCTATCATGTTTGTATATGTTGACACTTTTATATTTAGAGGCGGAGTACTCCTTCCGACACATACCCCTTGGTATGATGTCATTCGGCGGCCTTGATCCGCCTATCTCCGCCTTTTTCTATTTTTAGGTTATATTTGATTTTTGTCGTCTTCACATATACTGGGCATCAGCAAGGGGATCCTTAGAGTTTTCTCTTCGGATTTCCCTTTGCTAGGTGCGCCCCCAATGCCTGTATTATGTAGTATAATTTTAACTTCGGATTTCCCTTTGCTAGAGGCTTAGGTTGCCCTTATAAGTATGCTGGTCCACAATTTGGTCAATGAAATATTCTGTTTCACCTTCTGCCATTACTATAGGTCCAGGACATTCAAGAGTGTGTGATGGGAATAGGTTTGGGTCATTCTCCATGAATAGGTGAAGTAATGAGGAGTGGAAGGTGCAGTGGATTTTTGTCGCTTTGGGGAGTAGTAGTGTGTATGTGGATGAATCAGGGTAAGCTCTCATTACTTCAAAAGGGCTGTCAAATCTGGGCATAAATTTGGCCACACAGCCATCTTTGGCTTGCATGTATTCTTGTCATCTGTGTGCAGTTGCAAGTAGTATGTGGTTACCTACTTCAAATGTTGGGTCTGGTGCATGGTCTTTGTTCGCTTGGAAGGCTTGGCTTATCTTTGCTGCTGTTAGTGAGTCTTTAGCATTGATGATGTCATTTATCAATTGATTGATCATGGCCTGTGCAGTTTCTTCTCCATCCAGGGTGGGCATGGGGGTTTCTGCATTGTTGTCTGTGGGTGCAGGGGTCGCAGAGTGGTTTGTGGGTTGTGATGAGTCTTCCATTGGAGTGAGGAGGGGAATGAGGCATGGGGAGTGTGCTGATTTGACCATGAAGGGGGTGAAGCTGGTAGACACATTTATCGTATTCATAATGTCAAACCTTACTTTTGGCAGGGCCTTGACCCAGCTGGATTGATTGCATTCTACATGAAACCTTAAGGCCTGGATTACAGTCTTGTTTGAGCATTCGGACATGCCATCTGTTTGGGGGTGACCTGGCCCAGGGAATGACAGACCACAAACTAGACATAACCTCCAGGAATGGATTGATCTTCATCAGCCCAAGACTCGTCATACCAAAACATAAGGACTTACAAGAATCCCTTTTCCACTTGGTGCATGACAATCTCAGCCACTTTGGCAGTGAGAAATCATACAATGCCTTATGGGCCGATTTCTACTGGTCCAACATGTGCAGGGACCTCATCAATGCTTATGTACCCTCTTGTGCAGACTGCCAACAGAACAAAAACCAAATGATGAAACTGGTGGGTCCCCTTCATCCCTTACCTGTACCTGACAAATGATTTGATTCAGTCACAATTGACTTTGTGGGACCCCTTCCTAAAGATGATGGTGCATCTGACAATTTGTGTTTGATACCCAATAGTTTCATTAAGGCTTTCCAGAAATGGCAGATGAAAAATTTGTCACAGTCGGTTATCAATTTGAGGGGGCAGCCATTTTTGCAGAACCACTTATCAAAAAAGATAGTCATGAATTCTTTGGCTGTCATGTTCATGTTGCAAGGGGCTATTTGGATATCAGCACCAAGTCTGTCTGTCATGGTCTCAATTGCATCAAAACTATCATCTTTAGGAAGGGGTCCCACAAAGTCAATTGTGACTGAATCAAATCATTTGTCAGGTACAGGTAAGGGATGAAGGGGACCCACCAGTTTCATCATTTGGTTTTTGTTCTGTTGGCAGTCTGCACAAGAGGGTACATAAGCATTGATGAGGTCCCTGCACATGTTGGGCCAGTTAGTGTTTCAAGGTCCAGTCTATAGGACCAAAAATGACCATAGGACTGAACTGGACCGAACTGTGGTCCAGTCTTTTTTTTGGTTGCGGTTGCCCATATTTGGGGTCATTCCGGTTGCCGGTTGCCTTATTTCGAAAATCTTTGAAAACCATTCAAAGACTGGTTGCAATCGGTTGCAACCGGTGTTTTCACAGTATTATATACCCATATAAAAGTAACTACTTTACAAGAAAAATACAACTAATATGTACTATATTAATACTATTTACTATTTATACTTAGATACTATGTCGAGGAATGGACATGGGACGAGCCTGGGGGAAGAAGCATTCAAAGAAATGAGTGCTTATATACCCCGTGGCTGCACACAGACCATTTGGTTGTGCTTGTGCCCCAAAAAACAGAAAGTGGCACCACTTGCAAAACAATTCCCATGACCATCAACAACCCATGATGCCACTTTCTCTCCACCGTTTGAGGTCTTTACACTGCCCCATATGTTCCATGCAGATCCGTGCAGAATTACACGGATCTGCATGGACTCCACACAGATCCATGCAGAATTACACGGATCTGCATGGACTCCACACAGATTTGCAATCCATACAATAAACCATTTTAGCTGTGCAACAGGGTGTGCCAGTCTGCATGGATCTGTACAGACTAACACAGATTCTGCATATTTTACTCGGATTCCATGGATTTTGTCCATCTGCATCTGTGATTAACCAGGTTGGACCAGCAAGGACAGTCTGCATGCATCCGAGCAGCCCATTTGAGCTTAGCAAAATAATGTCACGAATGGTGTTTGAACTCGTAGCCTCATGGTTAACTAATAAAGTACAGACACACATTACCATTACACTACACAGCCAGTGCTATGTTGTCGCATTGATGCCACTACATATGACTGTTTGGCTTTGTATGACAAAGCACACAGCTGCGTCATCAACGTTGTCAGCTCATCACTCATCACCACCACCATCAATGATGACCATGCTGCCACCTCACTCCCTCCCTCCTTCCCTCTCTACCACCACCATCTCCACTCTACCCACATCACCTCCACCCACTCCCAGCCCCATTCCATGGCCACAAAGAGCTGCAAACAAGCCAACCAGAAGCAACGCGGGCCCAACGACGCAATTGCATCATTTGGGCCGTTGGTAATTTTTTTAAATTTGTTTCTTCTTTTTATCAACTAACTAATTGTTGTCTTTGTTTTTTAGGTTCTAATCTACAGGTAATGATGGGCCATAGGTAGTTTTTTTTTATTCATTTCTTCTTTTTATCAACAACTAACCAATTGTTTTCTTTGTTTTTTAGGTTGTAATCTACAGGTAATGACTCCATGGCCACGAAGAACTGCAAACAAGCCGACCAGAAGCAATGTGGGCCCAAACAACGCAATTGCATCGTTTGGGCCATAGGTAAATTTTTTTATTCATTTCTTCTTTTTATCAACTAACTAATTGTTTTCATTGTTTTCTTTGTTTTTTAGGTTCTAATCTACACATAACCATGGATGACAATGTGGGACAGTGCATGGCCGCGCAAACCCCCTCCTCCCCATTTTGACGGGATGTGAGGGTGTCGATGAGGGACAGGAGGGAGATGAGGGATGCCGTGAGACCCCAGAAGGGGGATACCAACCAAGTAAACACCCAGCTACCCCCGTAAATGTGCCACATCATGATGACCCCCCCAACCCCCCCCCCCAAAACAGATGAAAATGAGCACCAGGGCCCCACCATGACCACCCATGGCGATGGACAACACACCACCCACCCCCAGCCCCACGAGCAACTGCTTGGGGGGTGGATCACAGGTGGAATGACCATGACAACACCCAGAAGGAGGAGACGACGCCGCCACAAAGACTGAAACCGATGCCAACCACAGAACAACACACCACCCACCATCCACCCCACAAGGACACACCACCCACCTCCAGCCTTGCGAGCAACTGCTCGTGGGGTGGATGGTGGGTGGAATGATGATGAGGGGGATGGGAGACGAGAGGAAAGGGAGACGAGGGGGGAGGGGGAGGGAGACAACAAGGGA
Organism: Tricholoma matsutake; assembly: GCA_026075535.2. Taxonomy (NCBI): domain Eukaryota; kingdom Fungi; phylum Basidiomycota; class Agaricomycetes; order Agaricales; family Tricholomataceae; genus Tricholoma; species Tricholoma matsutake. The sequence continues at coordinate 3,178,059 of AP026543.1, read as the reverse complement.
GATGACAGCGACACCCACCTGGGGGGAGGAGGGGAGACAGCAAGGGAGACCAACAGGGATGATGCCAATGCCATATGCCATGGGGTGAATACGGGGGTGTGAGAGTGTGGGAACGACAGGGAACAGGGAAGGAGGGACAATGATGACGATGTGCAGCCCCGCCACTGCTGACTGCTATGCGAGAGGCGAGAGTCATGGGCACACGAGGGGGATTGTGGGGGAGAGGGTGGCCCTCGCAAATGCGAGGGGTTTTTTTTTTGTCAAATTAGTAGTCCTCCCACTCATGAGGGAGCTTAGATGTATATTACATAAATCATACCCCTCATATGTGTGAGGGGGTCAATAAACTATATAATAAATCTATAAAAATTAAGTGACTACTTGAATAGTTTGTGTGGACTCCATGTGGACTGGTGCGGACTCCGTGTGGAAGGCTGTGTAATTTTTCATTTTGGTCACCAGATGGTCGGACTCCACAGGGAGTCCACACAGTCCACGCAGAACATATGGGGCAGTGTAAATTACTGCACCATTTGCTCTCACCACCAACAACGCCCACACTGCCTAGCTCAGAAGCACCCCCACCTCAACTAGATGACCACAAAATGGGCCCAAACAATGACTAGCATGTCATTTGGGTCCCAGGTATGGTTTTTATTGTTGATTTCTTCTTTTTTACTAACTAAACCTTTTCTTTTTAGTTTCTTACCTTTGATAATAACACCATGCAATCACTCGACCCTGCCACATGCCCTCACAACATGGTGCTAACACCAACAGCAGCCGTGCCAATGACAACATGGTGTTGCATGCAAAGTGCGCCCAAATGACAAGTATTGTCGTTTGGGCCGTAAGGGTACGTTTTTATGATTGATCTCTTACTTTTACTAATTAACTAACCATTCTTTTTTCTTTTTAGGTTCTTGCCACTTGATAACAACATCTCCCACCCACACCCCAACCTCTCTTGGTACCCCATGCCCTATGTGGCTGCTGTGAGCCTCTGCTCACAGAGTCACAAGGGGTCCTGTTTCTGGACAACGACATGTGATTGCCATGTCACAGTGCCACCACCCCGCCTGCAAGCCACTGCTCATAGGGGGAGATGGAGGTGCTGATGACAAATGACAATGCCAACCAACAAGGATGCCAAACAGCAGGGGACAATGAACACAGGAACAATGAGTGGGTGGGAATGATGAATGCAGGAACAATGAACACAGGAATGACAAATCATGTAGTGTTGCCACAGCTCAGCCACATTTTTTTTGCTACTTTGGGAAATAAAATAGCTAAAATTCTGAAAATATTTGAGGACCTAGATCACATGATAAGCCGAGGGGTCCTCTGCCAATTCTAAGCGATCCGACTACCGGTTCCCACATTATGTAAGCAGCTTAAAATGCAGCTTAGCAAGCCACCATCCAAGCCGCTTAAATAACATGGGAACCGGTGGTCAGATCACTTAGAGTTGGCAGAGGACCCCTCAGCTTATCATGTGATCTAGGTCCTCAAATATTTTCGGAATTTTAGCTATTTTATTTCCCAAAGTAGCAAAAAATGTGGCTGAGCCATGGCAAGACTAGATGAATGCAGGAACAACAAACGGTGGTGACGACTGGTGGGGATGACGACTGGCAGGGACAACACCCCAGAGGGAGGACAAACAGTGGGGACAAGACAACAACAGCAGCCACCCCACCCTCGCTACAAATGCAAGACGGTGGGGTGTGTTTTTTTCTTTCTAATTCACTTTTATTTTCATTCTCTTAGTAACATCCCACCGCTGCAAGCAACTGCTCACAGGGTGTAAATGTAATTAGTTTTATTTACTATATGATAGAATTTAGTTATGAAATTAGTGGTATGATCGGTCGAAACCAGTCTTTTGGGGGCAACCAAACCGAATAGAACTGGTTCAGTTGCAGTCCATCAAATGTGGGCAATGGTTCGGACCAGTTGTGGTCCCCAGTTGCCCTTGTGGGGGTCAAAAAACTGGACCAAACTGGACCTTAAAACACTAGGGCCAGTAGAAATTGGCCCATAAGGCATTGTATGATTTCTCACTGCCGGAGTGGCTGAGATTGTTGTGCACCAAGTGGAAAAGGGATTCTTGTAAGTCCTTATGTATTGGTATGATGAGTCTTGGGCTGATGAAGATCAATCCATTCCTGGAGGTTATGTCTAGTTTGTGGTCTGTCATTCCCCAGGCCAGGTCAGCAGCAAGTGCTTTGCACCAGGGGTTGACATGATATCCATCTTTAATATCTTGTATGAATGATGGGTCCAAGTGTATCTCAAAAATGCTTGCAATGATACAGGGAGGGCCATCTACTGTGTCCAGTAGTCTTGACAAGGCATCTGCTATGCAATTGTCTTCTCTGCTGATGTAGTTGATGTTGCAGTTGTATTGGGACATATACTCCATCCAATGTGCTTGTCATTTTGATAGTTCTTTCTGTACCTCAAAGTTTTGGAGTGTGTGGTGATTGGTGCAGATTGTGAAATGTGAGCCTAAGAGGTTGCTCCACCATTTCTTGAGTGCATGAATGATAGATAACATTTCCTGTTTGTGGATGGGGTAATGGAGCTCTGCCCTATGTAATTGTTGGCTCTTGAAGGCAACAGGTCTAGTGCTCTCCCATGTTGGGCCAAACAATAGTACAGCACCTGTTCTTCATTGTGATGCATTGCATGTAACAAAGATTTTGTTAGTGCTGGGGTTGTGATGGTCAATTGTGGTCAAATCACAAGAGACAACTAATGCCTTGATGGACAAATGCATGATGATGTTCTGAGGTCCATGTTGGGAGAACAGTGTTACACTCCTTTTGTGTCAGTGGTGTGAGACATGAGATGTGTTCTGCAAGGGCGGGCAGGAAGGTGGAAATGTACCGCACTAGTCCAAGGAAATGCTGCACTTCTTTTGCTGAAGTGGGGGTGGGCCAATTTAAGATGTGTTCGACTTTTGTGCCATCTGCTTCAATGCCATGTTGAGAGATTGTGTGACCCAGGAAGTTCAGTTCGGTGTTGAAAAGCCTCAACTTCTTGTGTGAACAATACAAGTGTGCTGTCCATAGGGCTTCCAGTATGAGGGATACATTCTGTTTATGTTCCGTCAGTGATTGGGACCAGATGATAATGTCATCTAAGTAGACATGACAGATGCACTCTATCAAGTCTTTCAGTGCCATTGTTACATGTCTTTGGTGGGTTGCTGGAAAATTCCAGAGGCCCATAGGCATTACCACCCATTCCCATAACCCAAAAGGTGTTAAGGTCGCTGTGTATTTGATGTGGTCAGGATGTATGAGCATTTGAAAAAACAAATTTGTCATGTCAATCTTGCCCCAGATCTTGCCTTTAGCACAGTTGGCCAGGATATTGTCAATGCAGGGTAATGGGTAGTGGTCAGGGACTGTCACACAGTTTAGGTTTTGGTAATCATTTACCCAGTGTGGTAGAACAGTATTATGAAGGAAGGGGAGGTGTACTGGGATGATGATGGCCTTATTCATCTGGCTGCATAATGTTGGTCTATTAGGGTCTTCCACCCATCTGTTAGGAAACTGCCCCATTACCTAATAAAATTTCATTTTTATTTTACTATGTCGAATTATGCCCAATGATGCCAAATGACGCCAAATGACATTACACTTTGATAGCATGAGAATTTTATTTCACATGCATCAAGATGTATGTGCATGTATGCACACATTGGTAACAACAATGTACAATATATGTAACATAGTATATAAACCCTAAATATACACCTAGGGGACCCCAGTTGTGTTCTCTTAGGTATTCCACCTACACTTGTGGTGTGAAACACCTTTCTCAACAAACTCACCTATTAATAACCCCTTGCATCAAACCCATCAGTTCCCCATCATGCACGTGGATCCTGCCCCCTTCTTGTAGAGAGAACCCACACAGTCTTAGCTAGCAGATAGTGGGTGTCCCCCTAACAGAAGAACACAACTGCCCATATCAGTGCACCTTCTCTTACTTGTGCATACATCATTGTTTCACCATGCCACATCTGATTACTCATCCTTTTGGCGTGAGCCAGAAGTACTTGTATATACATAATCTACCTTTTCTTTCATAAGCCGATGCCAGGCCTTGCCTTACATTGCGACCACCAGTGATTGAGAGGCAGCGCTCGTCATTAGGACAGCTGCAACCAGACAACTGATTGGATCTGGTTTAGTTACAATTTACATTACTCTATTCAGATGACTATTTTAGTTACAAGCTAAATTCAGTGATAGCTCCGAGATCAGGCACCCTAGCCAAAGAAGTGATTCATCACAGATCTACCCATTATGTCCGAACCCTCAACTTCTAATCCCAGTCCTAATCCCATTCCCACACCAGAGCTAGAGGCAAAGATTGATGCACTTACAGTGCAAATGTCGCAATTAGTGTTGGTGTTGGCAGGATCACATCCCAGACAAGCAGAAGTACAGCCAGAGATGGCAGGAGATAGAGATGATGAGATGGAGGAGATGGTGGATTGGATGCCACAGGATGAGGAGATGGCAGAGAAATCCAGAAATGGAAAAGCGCACTTACCCAAGTATGTGCCCCTGCAAATCTTTGATGGTACCATGGAGAATACAAAATCTTTTATCAGCTCTATAGTATTGTACATCCATGGGAGGAAGCCAGAGTTTTGTACAGCCGAGTCTAGGATTATGTTTGCTCTCTCATACATTCAGGGGGGGAAAGCACAGTTCTGGAGAAACGAGGCTATTAATTGAATTGCCACAGGAAATAAACCATTTGCAACCTTCAAGGAATTTCTGGAGAGATTGGAGGCACAGTTTGCAGACCCTAATCCAAAGGTGACAGCCAATGCCAAATTAAAAACCATGTGCCAAGGTTCCCTAATGGTGGATGAATTTATTTTGCAGTTCAAAGCAGAAGCTTCACAGATGGATATGGGAGAAGCGGCATTGGTAGAATTTTTGAAAGTAGGATTAAATTCCTCTTTATTCAAGTCTATCTACCCACTACCTTCCATGCCAGAGAAGTTGGACGAGTGGTATAATTGGGCGATGCGTCTTGATCAGCAATATCAGCAGGAACAGGTGGAGTCAAAGTTGATGTATGGAAGTAGCAAATTTGGAAAGCCATCAGGAAGAAAGTCCAAGAAAGGAAAGGTGCCTCAGGCACAAGCTCCAAGGGCACAGCCACTGGCCATGGCAGTGACACCTATAGTAGTGGAGTCAGCAGCACCAGCAGAGGCAATGGAGGTTGATCAAGTGGGGAGACAAGCCCCACTTAAATGTTTTAACTGTGGGCAGTTAGGACACATTGCTAGGAATTGTAGGCAGAAAAGAAAGATTAGGGAAGCTACAATTGAGGAAGTGAAGCAGGAGGAAGACAGGCAGAAGAATTTTGTGGAAGAGTCCCAGTGAAGGTTTCCCCATTGGTGACCCAGAATCATTACAATGTATTAGTATCCAAGGAAACCCAGAGCAAATCAGAAAAGGAAATCGAGGAGGAGTGCAACTGTTGTGAATCACGTGACAAAGAAAATTGCCAAGCACTATTTCTGAAAACCCCTAAATTCTTTATTCACTCTGTGCAAATAGAACCTGAAATCACTTTGACCATGGGATTGAAGACAGTGGACATGCATGCAGCGATTGATGTGGAAGCATTGCTTGATAGTGGTACTACAGGATTATTTATTAATCAGTCCTTAATTACCAGAAATGGTATTAGCACACACAAGCTGTTGCAACCTATAATGGTGTACAATATTGACAGAACAGTCAATCATGGAGGAACTATCAAGGAGGAGGTGACCATGGTATTAAGGTATCAGGAGCATCAGGAACAAGCCATATTCAAAGTGTGCAATCTTGGAAAAACCAATCTAATAATAGGATGCCCATGGTTATGGAAGCATAATCCCGAAATTGATTGGAAAACTGGGAAAGTACACATGACTCATTGTCCTAAGGAATGTAATGTGTATGGGAGGAAGATGAAGAAGGAGAAAAGGAAAAAGAAAGAGAAAGAACATCCAAGGAAGTATTCTGTTACAATGGAGGAAGTGGAGGATGAGAAAATGCCAAATGGGGAAGTTCCGATCATGATTGAGAAAGAAGAGCAGAAGCAAACCTTTAGAGCAATTCGTGGAGGACAGTTGTGGGACAAGAATATTGTGAATGTGGAGAAGCCAGTGGAGGAGTGGGTGCCAAAAGTGTATCATGAATATCTGTCAGTGTTCCAGAAGAAGGAGTCTGAGCAAATGCCAGTGCAGAAGCCATGGGATCATGTGATTGAGATGAAGCCGGGGTTTGTGCCAAAGAAGACCAAGGTATATCCATTATCTCCAATGGAACAAGAAGTGGATGTGTTCCTGAAGGAGCAATTGTGCAAAGGATACATATGACCTTCAAAATTGCCGCAGATGTCACCAATATTCTTCATACCAAAGAAAGAGGATGTGTACAGATTATAGGTATCTGAATGAGTGGACAGTGAAGAATGTGTACCCCCTGCCATTGATCTCAGAAATAATTGACAAGGTGGGAAAAGCCAAGGTCTTTACAAAATTGGATTTATGATGGGGATACAATAATGTACAAATAAAGAAAGGAGATGAGTGGAAGGCCGCATTTGCCATCCATCGAGGATCCTTTGAGCTGCTTGTCATGTTTTTCAGGATGACTAATAGTCCCCTGACCTTCCAAAATATGATGAACAATATTTTCAAGGACATAATAGACAAAGGCGTGGTAATAATATTTATTGACAACATTCTGATATTCACAGAGGATGATGAGAATTGTGAAGTGATAGTGCAGGAGGTGCTACAGAGGTTAGCAGAGAATGATCTATTTTTGAAACTGGAGAAGTGTGTGTTTGGGGCAAGCGAGATCAAGTTCCTAGGATTATTGATCGGCCTTGATGGGATCAAAATGGATCTGATCAAGGTACAGGTGATCACAGATTGGCCTGTGCCCACCCGCGTCAAAGAGGTTCAAGCTTTCTTGGGACTCACAAATTACTATCATTGCTTTGTGCATAATTTTTCCAAAATTGCCACATCCTTACATAACCTTATGTGAAAGGGAGTAGTGTGGAGGTGGGGAGAGCAGCAGCAGACAGCATTTGAGAAGTTGAAGAGGAAGTTTGTGGAGGGACCAATATTAGCCCCAGTAGATTTCATGCGCCCTTTACAAGTGGAATCACATGCATCTGACTTTGCTACTGGAGCGGTATTATCAATGCTGTGTGAAGATGACAAATGGCATCCTTGTGCATATTTGTCCCGAGGGTTGAATGATGTGGAGAGAAATTATGATGTGCATGACAAAGAGATGTTGGGGATAATACGAGCATTGGAGGCATGGAGGCATTATTTGGAGGGATGTATGCATCAGATTGAGATCTGGATGGATCATCAAAATCTGCAATACTTCATGTCCACTAAAAAGTTTAATTGCCAGCAAGTGTGTTGGGTGCTATTCCTATTGCATTTCAATTTTCACTTGGTCCACAAAGCAGGAAGCTTAATGAGGAAAGCAGATGCATTATCCAGACATATTGATCACAAAAGGGGGGTGGAGGAGGACAATAAGAATGTTACCTTACTCAAACCCAAATACTTTCATGTATCTATTAATAGATAGCTTGGAAATGGACGATGAAGTAGTGTAAGCCCTGAAAGCTCTGAAGGGAGAGAAGAAAGGTAATATTAAAGGAGATGAATGGGCTGAGGAACAAGGGTTGGTGTTATTTTGAGGAAAGGTGTATGTACTGAAGGATCAGGATTTGCAAAGGGAGATCATCTGGTTACATCATAATATGCCGACTGCTGGACACCCAGGAAGATGGAAGACATTGGAATTAGTAATGAGAAATTATTGGTGGCCCAGAATTTCGAAGTATGTGTCAGGGTATGTGGATGGATGTGATACATGCATGAGGGGGAAGAAATTTCCAGAGAAACCTGCAGGGAAATTAATGCCAAACCCTATACCTCAAGCGCCATGGTGAGATATATCTGTGGATTTTATTACCGGATTACCTGAGGCTCAAGGGTATGATGCAATATTTGTAGTATGCAACCGCTTCACAAAGGAGGTCCATATTATTCCTACTACTACAGAAACCTCATCATTGGGCTTGGCACACCTTTATCTAAATCAGGTATGGCAGTTACATGGGTTACCCGATACCGTTATCTCCAATTGCGGACCACAATTTACTTCTGCATTTATGTGAGAACTGAACAACATATTGGGAATTCAAACTAAATTATCTACAGCATATCACCTGCAGACTGATGGGCAGACAGAGAGAATGAACCAGGAGTTGGAGCAGTACCTATGTATGTTTGTCAACTACTGACAAACCAACTGGCCTGAATGGCTGGCAATTGCTGAATTTTCCCACAATAACAAATGCCATTCGGCCACTCGCATGTCACCCTTTTTCATAAATCATGGATATCATCCTCGCATGGGAGTAGAACCCAGAAGGGAAGTCAAAGTACAGTCAGTAGAAGACTTTGTATCTAAGATGCAAAAGGTACAAGAGGAAGCGGAGGCAGCATTGAAGAAAGCACATGATGACATGATGCGACATGCAGATCATACTTGAGCGCATGCTCCAGAGTACAAAGTTGGTGGCTTGGTGTGGCTGAGTACCAAGGACCTGAATATTCCACGACCTTTGAGGAAACTTATGGAGAAACAAGTTGGCCCATATGCGATCTCTAAAGTGATCTTGCCTAATGCAGTAGTGCTAAAATTACCCTGATCATTCAAGATTGATCCCGAGATTAACATATCCCGCCTACACCCTTACCGCCTGCCCACTATTCCTGGCCAACAAACTACTCTGCAACCTCCAATAATAGTAGAAGGTGCTCCAGAATACATAGTTGAAGAAATTCTAGACTCATGTCTTTGATGGAACAAATTGGAGTTCTTAATAAAGTGGAAAAACTATACCAATGAAAATAATTTGTGGGAGCCCAAAGAGAATTGTAAGTGAGTGCATAATGCAATTGCCCAATTCTTTAAATGTAATCTGAATGCTCTGCATCGCATTGTGAGAATGGTGTATGAGGGGATGAAATTCTGGCCTTACCAAAATTTGACAGAGGGGACAGACACAATATTTTCTCACCTGGAAGTCAAGGCATAAAAGGGGGGTAATGTTAGGAAACCACCCCATTACCTAATAAAATTTCATTTTTATTTTACTATGTCGAATTACGCCCAATGATGCCCAATGATGCCAAATGACGCTACACTTTGATAGCATGAGAATTTTATTTTGCACGCATCAAGATGTATGCACATGTACACACACATCAGTAACAACAATGTACAATATATGTAACATAGTATATAAACCCTAAATACACACCTAGGGGACCCCAGTTGTGTTCTCTTAGGTATTCCACCTACACTTGTGGTGTGGAACATCTTTCTCAACAAACTCACCTATTAATAACCCCTCACATCAAACCCATCAGTTCCCCATCATGTGTGCAGATCCTGCCCCCTTCTTGTAGAGAGAACCCGCACAGTCTTAGCTAGCAGATAGTGGGTGTCATCCTAACACCATCATGGTGTTTGCATGGACAGGAGTATGCTTTTGCCATTGAGATGGGGACTCCTGGCTTGACCTCAATGTGGTGATAAACATCAGTGGGGAGGTCCTGAACATGTGGGATTTTGGTGGGGAAACCGTTGTTGTATTTCTCTTTGTATTTTTGGTCTAGTTTGTTCAAGCATGATTCTGCCACAAGTTGTTTGATACACATTTTTATTAGGCCTACAATGTTGAGGTCACCTACTGTATGCGCTTGCATGTTGAACTTAGCAGGTCACCCTTCAAAGTGTAGTAGCAATTCACAATGGATGAGCTTATGGAGGTTGCATAGTTTTTCATGACTTTCTTTGATCAGATGAGGTTCATGCTTATGGTGTACACCCAGTGAAACTGCAGGACAATGAATAGGGTGAGAGACTTCAGGTGGATTCAGAAGATCAAAGGCAGCATCTTTTGCTATAGTGGTACATAGTTCTGCATTGACTACAATTTTGTTTTTAACAAGAAAGTCGAGGCCAAGAATGATGTCGGTCTGAAGGTTGAGACAGATGGCATTGAGTGTGCAAGATTTCTAGTGTGCATTGGGAGAAATTAAGTCCAGTCTACATTATTCAGCTAAAAGAACAGGATGAGGCTTTGGCTGACTGGAGACAAATGCAGCAGATACAGTGAAAGGTTTGAACAATTTGTGAGGAATGAGGCTGTAAAGTTTGATGGTGTCTTCAGAGATCAGAACTGTGGATGCACCATGATAAATCAGTGCTTTTATTGGGGAGGGTGCACAGGTAAAAGGGGTGTCAATGCAGCAGTTCCACTAAAGGTGGTCAGGGAATGGGGAAACAGGTAAAGGTTTGACATACTCATTGAATTTGTCTGAGTTGACAAAGTCTTCATGCATATCCACACCAAAGATGGTGCTGACAATAGGGGTGTTACATGCTTCAAAGGACATCTTAGAGTGCAGAGCATGTGCAGTCATTGGTACAGGTGTGGGAGAAATGCCTGGTGTAAAAAGTTCTGCACTTGTAGCAGCCCTGGTAGTGGTCGAGGAGGTCTTTTTTGGGTTGGGTAAGCTTGGGAAGTGCAACAAAGCCAATGATAGGTGCAGTGGGGGTGGTGCTGATAACAGTTGAGGCATTTTTTGCTGCAGTGGAGTTTGAGGTCTGGGGATAATTAGAATGTTGAGCTGATTGATTAAGTTTGGCAGCAGTCTTTGCAGCTTGAGCCATACTGGCTGTGATTTGTTTCTGATGCATTGTGAGCTGTAGATCAAGGATAACAATATGGTGGATCCTGTAGAAAATCAACCTAGAGTATGCAAGAAATATACTCAGTCCTTGTATAAGTGACTAAATACACGAGACTGTACCTAGAGTATGCAAGAAATATACTAAGGTACAGTAAGTATCATTTACTGTGCGGAAAATATAGTACGTGATGCTCACCTCAGTCCTTGTATAAGTGACTGAGGTGATCATGTATCTAACTACCCATATATATATGTGTTCAGTCTAATAAAGAACAAGATGAGAGAAAAGATGCCTTTGATGCGTTTGTGTAAACGCATCAAAGGGAGTGTTAATAATAGTACACACATCAAAGAGGCTGATGTCGGCTGATCACATACCACATTTGTCTTGCGCATCAAAGAGATGTGCCAAAAGTAGAACACGCATCAAATTGAGCAATCACGGTGTGAATCTCAACACTCCTCCTCACTGGGATCACTCCTCCTCGCATGGAATCACATCAGTATAGGCCTAAGAGCGAGCATAAATGTATGAATTGCTTCACGTCCAATGCCTTGGTAAATAAGTCTGCAACATTGTCTTTGGTATTGATGTATGTGAGTTGTAAGGTGCCTGATTGGACATGTTCACAAAGGAAATGATATTTGATATCTACGTGTTTAACCCTTGAGTGGAGCAAAGGGTCTTTGGATAGAGCCTTGGTAGCCGTATTATCACAGAGAATAATTGTTGGGGAGGATTGCGAATAGCCTATGGCGTTGAGCAATGTGCGTATCCAGATGCACTCCTTTGCAGTTTCAAATGCAGCGACATACTCAGCTTCACAAGAGGATGTTGCCACAACCTTCTGCTTCTTAGCAGTCCAAGATAGGGCACCAGAGCCAAGTGTGCAGAGATATCCCCCAATGCTTCGATGGGTGTCAAGACAATTAGCCCAATCAAAGTCACTAAACGCATGGAGGGAAATAGGGCTATCCCCACCCAGGTACAGTTTGAGGTCTCAAGTTCCCTTTAAATATCGAACTAACCGCATTGCCGCACTCCAGTGTTCAAAGGAGTAACAGTCAAGATATTGGGACAATTGTTGTACAGCGTATGAAATATCAGGGCGCGTGGAAATTGCTAGGTAAAGGAGACAGCCGACAAGGGAATGGTAGGGTAGTCATTTAAGATATGATAAGTCATCTGCAGAAGTATCCTGTCGAGTTGTATGGCATAATTTAAGGCCAGGCTCAAGGGGAGCAGATACTGGGTTAGTGTCCCGTTGGCCAAACTGGTCGACGATTTTATCGATGAGGGCAGCCTGTGAAAGCGCAACCGTGTGCAGATGTCGATCCCAGGTAATTGCGATGCCAACAATAAAGCGGGCTGCACCTAATTCAGAAATTGTCTAGACCTCACGCATTTGACATTTAAAACACTCGTTCTCATCTTTGGTATCAGCAATGGACAGAAAATCATCGACGTGTACTGCTGCAATGACAATGCCCGTGTCCGACTTCCTATAATAAATGCAGGACTCACAGGCAAGGCACGTAAAACCCCAGTCGATCATCTGGGCATTGAGGGTTTGATTCCATATTCAGCCGCTCTGCTTCATGCCATACAATCCTCATTGAAGCTGCCATACCCAGTCTTCATGGCCCGGTTCTTCAAACCCTTCAGGCTGCTGCATGTATTGGATTTCGTCATCAGGGAGTACTCCATAAAGGAAAGCGGTTTTGACGTCTATCTGTTGGGCATCCCAGCCTAAAGAAGCGGCTATGTGGAGCAAGATGCGCCAAGATTCCATGCGCGCAGTGGGTGAGGTTGTTTTGGTATAATCCCTACCGTATATTTGCTTGAAGCCCCGAAATACAAGTTGGACTTTCCATCTCACGGCATGGCCGTTTTCGTCACGCTTGATATGGAAAATGGGTCAGCCCTTGCGAATCCATTTACCTTGAGGCACATCGCCCCTTGGGATGAGTTTATAGACCCCCATATCCTTCAGGGACTTTAATTCATCTAGGTATCCTGACCGCCATCGCTCTGCATCCCCAGAATTCTTTGCCTCTTCCCAAGTCTTGGGTTCATCCTCAAACTGGAGCAACTCCAGATCAAAATCTGTCATTTCCGAAATCAGCGCCCGGAGTTGATGCGCCTGATCGCCTAGGTGAAAATTGTCAAATGATTGACTTAGTTCATCAATGACATCATGATCATGATCGAAGGTCGGATCACCAGGAACATGATCAGGATTTGGTGATCAGGCAGCAATAGTAGCGGCTCTGTGCTCATGGCGCGCTTCTCTGACCTGCGCCACACTCTCCCTAGATTCTTGGATGGCTGTGGCTGTCCTAGTAGTGGCCAATCCCCCATTTGGATGTCGCTCTGTGGGAATAGGTACCAGGGATGATCAACGTGGGATGGGATTCTGAGTGGGTAAGCTTTGGTCTTCACTAATAGGGTCATTCGGTCCAGTGACGTTCAAGGGGTGAAAGGACTCGTCGTTATCATCATTGTTTATTGGCAAGACATTGAAGGTGGGCCCACCCGAGGTAGGTGATTGAATAACATCACTCGTTGGTAATGTTTGGGAGGGGGAATGTCCATCGTGGCTTTCAAGAAAGCGGATGTGGTAGGAACTGTGAACTTTTCTTGTAGTCAGATCATAGCATCGGTAGGATTTAGAATTTATATCATATCCAATAAGCACGCACTTAATAGATCGCTCAAAAATTTTTGGATTGTCCTTCTTTGGGATGAGTACAAACACTCGGCAGCCAATTTCTCGGAGGTAGGAATAATCAGGCTTTCGTCCATGCCAAAGTTCCCAGGGAGTGCGACCTTGAAGTGATCTCGTGGTGGTTTTGGTGTGTAAATCAGAGGCTGTCAGGTAGAATTCATCCCAAAGGTAAGCCGGTAAGGCTGAGTAAATTTGCATTGTGCGCACTTTAGCCATAAGGGTACGATGCATGCGCTCAACACGCCCAATATGGGCAGACGTATGTGGCGCAATAAATCGCTGTACTGTTCCTCTTGTTTTGAGCCAGGCCTCCATCTCGTGAGATTTTAGTTCTCCATTGTCGGTGATATAAGTCCCAATTTTAAGTCCTGTTTTGTTTTTGCGAGCTAGTTCCCAAGCCTTTAGTTCTGGAAACGAATCGTCCTTATTGCGAAGCGGTATTGACCATGGAAAGGATGTATAATCATCAACAATGTCCATAACATAAGAATTCCCAGTACAAGACGTAACTGCATGCGGACCCGACAAATCCACCCAGACTTTTTCTAACTTCCGTGTTGCCTTATGTCCAACCCCTTCTTCATGCTTTTTGGGAACGGGTGTCCTTGTCTGTTTGCCAAGAACGCATGCTTCACATTTGGGCAGCTTAGGGGCAGAGATGGTAGGTGCACCTGTAAGCGTACCCTTCTTGGCCATATCCCAAAGCGACTGATAATTCACATGGCCAAGTCGACAGTGCCAGGTTTCAAGATCAGGGGACTTGTGGATAGTCAAAGTGTGGTCGGCGGTGACGGAATAGAGGTGAAGTGAATAGAGTTTCTTGTTATCAAGTAAAATCCCATGGGCAATGGTAGCTCCAGTGGATTTATCCGTGACCCAGCAGGACGAGCTGTCGAAGTGCGCCACAGCATTTGAGTTGTTGGTGAGTGAACTGACAGAGATGAGTCGGACTGCTGCATCTGGGATGTAGAGCGTGTTACATAATAATATTGATGTGCCCCTGGCGATGCGTAACTTTATGTCTCCGATTCCAATAGCAAGGATGGAAGAGCCCCCAATGCCTTTTACAGGGCGAGGCGGTATTTGTCAAAGAGTAAGGAAGTCAGCTTTATCTGGTGAAATATGGACTGTGGCACCTGTATCGACAATGAAAGGGAAATGGGAAAGGGAAAGTTGTTGTTAGGGTGACACTCACTATCTGCTAGCTAAGACCGTGTGGGTTCTCTCTACAAGAAGGGGGCGGGATCCGCACTCGTGATGGGGGAATTGATGGTTTTGATGTGAGGGGTTATTAATAGGTGAGTTTGTTGAGATAGGCCTTTCACACCGAAAACGTAGGTGGAATACCTAAGAGAACACAACTGGGGTCCCCTAGGCATATATTTAGGGTTTATATACTATGTTACATATAATGTACATTGTTGTTACCGACGCACTCATACATGTGGATACATTTTGATGCGTGCGAAATAAAATTCTCACGCTATCAAAATGTAGCGTCATTTGGCGTCATGTAGCATAATTCGACATAATAAAATAAAAATGAAAGTTTATTAGGTAATGGGGTGGTTTCCTAACATTACCCCCCTTTTATGCCTCGACTTCCAGGCGAGAAAATATTATGTTTGTCCCCTCTGTGAAATTTTGGTAAGGCCGGAATTTCATTCCCTCATACACCATTCTCACAATGCGACGTGGAGCATTCGGATTACGTTTAAAGAATTGGGTGATCACGTTACGCGCTCACTTACAATTCTCTTCGGGTTCCCATGAATTATTTTCGTCGGTATAGTTTTTCCACTTTATTAAGAACTCCAATTTGTTCTGTCAAAGACATGAGTCTAGAATTTCTTCAACTATGTATTCTGGAGCACCTTCTACTATTATCAGAGGTTGTGGAGTAGTTTGTTGGCCAGGAATAGTGGGCGGACGGTAAGGGCATAGGCGGGATACATTAATCTCGGGATCAATCTTAAATGATCGGGGTAATTTTAGCACTACTGCATTAGGCGAGATCACTTTAGAGATTGCATATGGGCCAACTTGTTTCTCCGTAAGTTTCTTTGAAGGTCGTGGAATATTCAGATCCTTGGTACTTAGCCATACCAAGTCACCAACTTTGTACTCTGGAGCGCGTGCTCGAGTACGATCTGCGTGTCGCATCATGTCATCATGTGCTTTCTTCAATGCCGCCTCTGCTTCCTCTTGTACCTTTTGCATCTTAGATACAAAATCTTCTACTGACTGTACTTTGACTTCCCTTCTGGGTTCTACTCCCATGCGAGGATGATATCCATAATTCACGAAAAAGGGTGACATACGAGTAGCCGAATGGAATTTGTTATTGTGGGAAAATTCGGCAATTGCCAACCATTCGGGCCAGTCGGTTTGTCGGTAGTTGACAAACATACGTAGGTACTGCTCCAACTCCTGATTCATTCTCTCTGTCTGCCCATCAGTCTGCAGATGATATGCCATAGATAATTTAGTTTGAATTCCCAATATGTTGTTTAGTTCTTGCATAAACGCGGAAGCAAATTGTGGTCCGTGATCAGAGATAACGGTATCAGGTAACCCATGTAACCGCCATACCTGATTTAGATAGAGGCGTGCCAAGCCCAATGATGAGGTTTCTGTAGTAGTAGGAATAATATGGACCTCCTTTGTAAAGCGGTCGCATACTACGAATATTGCATCATACCCTTGAGCCTTGGGTAATCCGGTAATAAAATCCACAGATATATCTCGCCATGGCGCTTTAGGTATAGGGTTTGGCATTAATTTTCCTGCAGGTTTCTCTGGAAATTTCTTCCCCCTCATGCACGTATCACATCCATCCACATACCCCAACACATACTTCAAAATTCCGGGCCACCAATAATTTCTCATTACTAATTCCAACGTCTTCCATCTTCCTGGGTGTCCAGCAATCGGCGTATTGTGATGTAACTGGACGATCTCCCTTTGCAAATCCTGATCCTTTGGTACATACACTTTTCCTTGAAACAACACCAACCCTTGTTCCTCAGCCCATTCGTCTCCTTTGATATTACCTTTCTTCTCTCCCTTCAGAGCTTTCATGGCTTCCACTACTTCATCGTCCATTTCCGAGCATTGTCTAATTTTAGACAACATTTCTGTTTCCGAGCTATCTATTAATAGATGCCCTTGACGCATAGCACAAATGCGAAAGTATTCGGGTTTGAGTAAGGTAACATTTTTATTGTCCTCCTCCACCCCCCTTTTATGATCAATACATCTGGATAATGCATCTGCTTTCCTCATTAAGCTTCCCGCTTTGTGGACCAAGTGAAAATTGAAACGCGATAGGAATAGTGCCCAACATGCTTGCCGGCGATTAAGCTTTTTAGTGGACATGAAGTATTGCAGATTTTGATGATCCATCCAGATCTCAATCTGATGTGTACATCCCTCCAAATAATGCCTCCATGCCTCCAATGCTCGTATTATCCCCAACATCTCTTTGTCATGCACATCATAATTCCTCTCCACATCATTCAACCCTTTTGACAAGTATGCACAAGGATGCCATTTGTCATCTTTGCACAGCATTGATAAAACTGCTCCAGTAGGAAAATCGGATGCATCGGATTTCACTCGCAAAGGGCATGTGAAATCTACTGGGGCTAATATTGGTCCCTCCACAAACTTCCTCTTCAACTCCTCAAACACTGTCTGCTGCTGCTCTCCCCACCTCCATACTACTCCCTTTCACATAAGGTTATGTAAGGGTGCGGCAATTTTAGAAAAATTGTGCACAAAGCGATGATAATAATTTGCGAGTCCCAAGAAGGCTTGAACCTCCTTGACACGGGTGGGCGCAGGCCAATCTGTGATCGCCTGTACCTTGATCGGATCCATTTTGATCCCGTCAGGGCTGATCAATAATCCTAGGAACTCAATCTCACTTGCCCCAAACACACACTTCTCTAGTTTCAAAAATAGATCATTCTCCGCCAACCTCCGTAACACCTCCTGCACTATCGCCTCATGATTCTCTTCATCCTCCATGAATATCAGAATGTCGTCAATAAATATTATTACCACGCCTTTGTCTATTACATCCTTGAAAATGTCATTCATCATATTTTGAAAGGTTGGGGGACTATTAGTCATCCCAAAAAACATGACAAGCAGCTTGAAGGATCCTCGATGCGTGGCAAATGCAGCCTTCCACTCATCTCCTTTCTTTATTCGTACATTGTTGTATCCCCATCGTAAATCCAATTTTGTAAAGACCTTGGCTTTTCCCACCTTATCAATTATTTCTGAGATCAACGGCAGGGGGTACGTGTTCTTCACTGTCCACTCATTCAGATACCTATAATCGGTACACATCCTGTTTCTTTGGTCTTTTTTGGGCACGAAGAATATTGGTGATGTCTGCAGTGATTTCGAAGGTCGTATGTATCCTTTGCACAATTGCTCCTTCAGGAATGCATCCACTTCTTCTTGTTCCATCGGAGATAATGGATATACCTTCGACTTCTTTGGCACAAACCTGGGCTTCATCTCAATTGCATGATCCCATGGCTTCCACACTGGCATTTGCTCAGACTCCTTCTTTTGGAACACTGACAAATGTTCATGATACACTTTTGGCACCCATTCCTCCACTGGCTTCTCCACCTTCACGATATTCTTGTCCCATGACTGTCCTCCACGAACTGCTCTAAAGGTTTGCTTCTGCTCTTCTTTCTCGATCATGATCGGAACTTCCCCATTTGGCATTTCCTCATCCTCCACTTCCTCCATCGTAACAGAATACTTTCTTGGATGTTCTTTCTCTTTCTTTTTCCTTTTTTCTTTCTTCATCTTCCTCCCATACACATTACATTCCTTAGGACAATGAGTCATTTGTACTTTCCCAGTTTTCCAATCAATTTCAGGATTATGCTTCCATAACCATGGACATCCTATTATTAGATTGGTTTTCCCAAGATCACACACTTTGAATATGGCTCGCTCCTGATGCTCCTGATACTTTAGTACCATAGTCACCTCCTCCTTGATAGTTCCTCCATGATTGACTGTTCCGTCAATATTGTACACCATTATAGGTTGTGCCAGCTTGCGTGTGTTAATACCATTTCCGGTAATTAAGGATCGATTAATAAAAAATCCTGTAGCACCACTGTCAAGCAATGCTTCCACATCAATAGCTGCATGCATGTCCACTGTCTTCAGTCCCACAGTCAAGGTAATTTCGGGTTCTATTCGCGCAGAGCGAATAAAGAATTTAGGGGTTTTCGGAAATGACATGTGACAATTTTCTTTGTCATGTGATTCGCAACAGTTGTACTCCTCCTCAATTTCCTTTTCTGATTTGCTCTGGGTTTCCTCGGATACTAATACATTGTAACGATTCTGGGTCACCAATGGGGAAACCTTCACTGGGACTCTTCCACAAAATTCTCCTGCTTGCCCTCCTCCAGCTTCACTTCCTCAAATATAGCTCCCCTGATCTTTCTCTTCTGCTTACAATTCTTAGAAATGTGTCCTAACTGCCCACAGTTAAAACATTTAAGTGGGGCTCATCTCCCCACTTGATCAACCTCCATTGCCTCTGCTGGTGCTGCTGACTCCGTAACTATAGGTGTCACTGCCATGGCCGGTGGCTGTGCCCTCGGAGTTTGCGCCTGAGGCGCCTTTCCTTTCTCGGACTTTCCTCCTGATGACTTTCCAAATTTACTACTTCTGTACATCAACTTTGACTCCGCCTGTTCCTGCCGATATTGCTGGTCAAGGTGCATTGCCCAATTATACCACTCGTCCAACTTCTCTGGCATAGAAGGTAGTCGGTAGATAGACTTGAATAAAGAGGGATTTAATCCTGCTTTCAAAAACTCTACCAACGTGGCTTCTCCCATGTCCGTTTGTGAAGCTTCTGCTTTGAACTGCAAAATAAATTCATCCGCTGTTAAGGAACCTTGGTGAATGGTCTTTAATTTAGCATTGGCTGTCACCTTTGGATTAAGGTCTCCAAACTGTGCCTCCAATCTCTCCAGAAATTCCTTGAAGGTTGCAAATGGTTTATTTCCCGCAGCAATTTGATTAATAGCCTCGTTTCTCCAGAACTGTGCTTTTCCCCCCTGAATGTATGAGAGAGCAAACATAATCCTAGACTCGGCTGTATGAAACTCTGGCTTCCTCCCATGGATGTACAATACTATAGAGCTGATGAAGGATTTTGTATTCTCCATGGTACCGTCAAAGATTTGCAGGGGCACGTACTTTGGTAAGCGCGCTTTTCCATTTCCGGATTTCTCCACCGTCTCATCCTCCTGCGATATCCACTCCACCATCTCCTCCATCTCATCATCTCTTTCTCCTGTCGTCTCTGGCTGTACTTCCGCTTGTCTGGGCTGTGATGCTGCCAATACTGACACTAATTGCAACATTTGTGCTGTGAGCGCATCAATTTTCGCCTCTAGTGCTGGTATGGGAACAGGATTAGGACCGGGATTAGAAGTTGAAGGTTCAGACATAATTGTAGAATCTGTGATGAATCACTTCTTCGACAAATTCAAAATTTTTCTTCGAGACCTCTCCAAACGTTTACGGGTCACGTGATAAGGTTTGTCGAGGTTCATCAATGGTTCGTCGTTCGTCAGGTGCCTATTTTGACACTTCGGATCAATAACCCTTTCAACAGTGCCTGATCTCGGAGATATCACTGAATTCAGCTTGTAACTAAAATAGTCGTCCGAATAGAGTGATGTAAATTGTAACTAGACCAGATCTGATCGGTTGTCTGGTTGCAGCTGTCCTAATGACGAGCGCTGCCTCTTGATCACTGGCAGTCGCAATGTAAGACGAGGCCTGGCGTTGGCTTATGAAAGAAAAGGTAGATTACATATATACAAGTACTTCTGGCTCGTGCCGAAAGGATGAGTAATTGGATGTGGCATGGTGAAACAATGACGTATGCGCAAGTAAGAGAAGGCGCACTGATATGGGAAGTTGTGTTCTTCTGTTAGGGCGACACCCACTATCTGCTAGCTAAGACCATGTGGGTTCTCTCTACAAGAAGGGGGCAGGATCCGCGCTCGTGATGGGGGAATTGATGGTTTTGATGTGAGGGGTTATTAATAGGTGAGTTTGTTGAGATAGGCCCTTCACACCAAAAATGTAGGTGGAATACCTAAGAGAACACAACTGGGGTCCCCTAGGCATATATTTAGGGTTTATATACTATGTTACATATATTGTACATTGTTGTTACCGACGCACTCGTACATACGCATACATTTTGATGCGTGCGAAATAAAATTCTCATGCTATCAAAATGTAGCATCATTTGGTGTCATGTAGCGTAATTTGACATAATAAAATAAAAATGAAAGTTTATTAGGTAATGGGGTGGTTTCCTAACAGTTGTGAGCGCTGTGTCTGACTAAGCAGTTCAACAGTAAATGCGCCATCCATGGGGGTTGAAGTGTGATGGCTCCAGTCAATAGTTGTACTTGCCTCCTCCTCAATGACAAGCCAGCCCTCATATTCTACCTCATCAATTGACACTGTGGGGAGGGGGTCACTAGCAAGTCCTGCGAATGGGGGGCGAGTACCGGACTGATGGTCCAGGGGGTCTGCGTCTACCATAACCATGAAAGCTCGTCCATTAACGTCCTTCACAGTAATTGGTACCTTCAAAGGTTTTGTCGAAGCGTCGCCTTTCTTCCCTTTTTCTCGAGCTGCTTTCCAGGCTGCCACGGACTCCTCAATCATTTTCCTGGCCATTCCTCCCCCCACTTTAATGCAGTACTTGGTCGAATGACCCGCTTTCTTGCAATTTGGATTCCCACAGACTAGACCATTGGACAGCCTGGTCGATTTGGTATGAGCAGTGAGAGCTACGGAGGATTTGTTGTCTGCGCGGTGATCATTCTCAAGAAGTGACTGTTCATTTTCAAGGAAAAGATGAATATCTTTTGAAGTATAGGGGGATTCCCTTGTGGAAGCGGCAATGTCACGAGAGATAATCGAGCATGCATGAGGAAAGTTGTCGCTAAGTGAATTTAAAAGAGCTATGCAACAAAGGAGGTCAGGCTTAATATCTCCCATAGTGAATGCACGCTCAATGAGAGCGCAAATCTTATTGGCCGTCTTGGGGAGGGGAGTATCAGTGCTGCATTGTGTCATAAGGGCCTGCTGCAGTAACTGAACCTGTCAAACAGGGCCTTCATTCTGGTGTCATTTACGAAGCATCTCCCAGTTCACAGTGGTAGGTTTCTCTATGTCAATGAAAGGGTGTTCAGATGGAGCGATGCTGGATGCAATGAACGCGTATGTGAGCCATGAGTTGGCCTTCCAGTTAATTAGCGCACGAGGCTCAGAGGCAGTAGGTGCAGGGATTGCGCCAGTGACATATTCGTAGAGACCATTCAGTGAAAGAGCGATAGTGATTTCTTTGCACCATTCTTTGTAGTTCGACCTAAGCTTGTCGAGTTTCTCACCAGAATATTGTACGGAAAGTTTGATCAATGTAACCGAGGGGGGGGTAGTGTCTAGCATGCTCATAGCAGGTAAAACAAATGAAAAATTTGGTGAGGGGAAATTGTCGAGAGGACTGATTGCACAAAGGACGATCTGTAAACCCAAACGGGAAAGTGATCAGATTGTCGATCAAAGGAGATGATGTAGAGATAACGCCGAGTGGCTAGGAGATTTTCTACCGTCATTCAGAAGTGACGGGAGTGGCCCATAACCTGTAGAAAATCAACCTAGAGTATGCAAGAAATATACTCAGTCCTTGTATAAGTGACTAAATACACGAGACTGTACCTAGAGTATGCAAGAAATATACTAAGGTACAGTAAGTATCATTTACTGTGCGGAAAATATAGTACACGATGCTCACCTCAGTCCTTGTATAAGTGACTGAGGTGATCATGTATCTAACTACCCATATATATATGTGTTCAGTCTAATAAAGAACAAGACGAGAGAAAAGATGCCTTTGATGTGTTTGTGTAAATGCATCAAAGGGAGTGTTAATAATAGTACACACATCAAAGAGGCTGATGTCGGCTGATCACATACTGCGTTTGTCTTGCGCATCAAAGAGATGTGCCAAAAGTAGAACACACATCAAATGGAGCGATCACAGTGTGAATCTCAACAGATCCATGCCTTGATGTCCATGATGGTGTCGAGCTCTTTCTTGGCAGTATGGTAAGCAAGGCAGAGGGCAGAGTTTAGGTGTGCAATGAGGTGAGAGCAGAAACATTCTTTGGGGATGTGCTGTAGTGAGTCAGCTGCTTCAAGCTCATTGTTGGCTCTGCAGATGGAGATGGACCACTTGTAGAACTTGTGCTCCTCTTGATGGGCAATGAGTTCTTGGATCAGTTTGTCCTCCTAGTTGCTTGGGAGCCATTTTTGCTTGGGAGCCATTTTTGCTTGATCTTGAGCATGAATTCTGCAAAGCTGAGGCTAGTGAGATGGTTACTATCAGATTTGATCCAAGACTGCATGAATTCCAACTCAAAGGAGTATATGATATGTCCAACTTGTTAATCAGGGGTAATCTCCTTGTATGCAAAAGATCATTTGCAGCTATAGTTGAATTTACAGAGGTTGGAGACAGTAATAGTGCCTGCTGATAACAGTGGTGGTTGGCTCATTGAAATTTGTGAGACAGTAGCAGGGGCATAAGGTAAGGCAGTGATATATGGGTCAACAGGTCTCATGGTTTGAATGGGTGTGTATGGGACAGAGTTGGAGTCAGAAGAACATGAGTGAGGATGACATGTCCACATGAGGTTTGTGTGTTGGTGACTTGTTTGTGGGGATGGGGTCAGGGAGGGCAGTGGCAAGGATGGTGGGGAGATATCATGCTCCAGTATGTATAGGTTAGACATGATGAGGTGAGGTGAATCTGTCTGGAATTATGAGGAGATGAGGTTTATATCAAGGACGATGTTCAGTAATTTACACTCCTCCACCTATTCCGATTGGACTCACCGGAGTCCAGTGGATTCCAGTTATTCCGACTGGATTCCAGTGGATTCTGGTTATTCCAACCAGATTCTGGTTATTCCAACCAGATTCTGGTTACTCCAGATGCTCAACTTAGAGTATATACCCTAATGGATAGTCAAATTTCAAGTCTTAAGTTGTCAAAGTGCCTACAAAATATATTTGTGCAGAGTAAGAATTGAACTCAAGACATCTTGATTAGAGTGATCACATGACAAACCAAACATGTGTGCTCAACCAGTTGAGCCACAGGAGAATTATTAGTTAGTAATATAATGTTTATTCATGACACTCTAATTTTTTTCAAAGTAGTTAAGATCAAAATTTTTTAATTAACCACATCCCTCACATTGAATGCGAGGGAGTGGGCATGATTGTGATTATATACATAAACAAAAAATCCTCCCTCTCACAAGATGCAAGAGGGAGTTTTATTTATATACATAAAAAGCTAACCCCTCGTGCCGAATGCGAGGGGGGAGGTAAAAATGACGAAAAAAATCCCTCCCCCAGGCAAAACGGGGGAGGGGGGGCACAATACTAATAAATAATTAAAAGTACAAAAAAAATCCCTCCCCACACAAAGTGTGGGGGAGGGGGAGGGGACATGACCCCGCTGTTGTCTGTCCTTCCACCAATGATCCACCCCACAAGCAGGCTGGGGGTGGGTGGTGTGTCGTTGGCCCTGTCGTTGTTGTCCATCGTCATTGGCAGCCGTGCTTTGCGTTCTGGGGGGTTCTGGTGCTGGTAGATGGCGGCGTCATTGTTGTTGTTGCCTGCACACACTCACGATCCACCCTACGAGCAGGGGCTCGCAGGTGTGGGGTGGGTGTGTTGGCTTGTTTGCAGGTGGTGGTGTCATTACTAGTAGATTATAACCTAGAAAACTAAAAAAATGAGTGAGTTAGTTTATAAAAACAAAAAGCAAATGAAAAAAACTCACATAGGGCTCGTTTGGGCCCATGTTGGCTCGTTTGTGGGTGGTGGCATCGTTACTAGTAGATTATAACCTAGAAAACTAAAAAAATGAGTTAGTTAGTTTATTAAAACAAAAACCAAACGAAAAAAACTCACATAGGGCCCAAATGACGCGATCTGCATTGTTTGGGCCCATGTTGGCTCGTTTGGGCCCGTGTTGGCTCGTTTGCGGGTGGTGGCGTCGTTACTAGTAGATTATAACCTAGAAAACTAAAAAAATGAGTTAGTTAGTTTATTAAAACAAAAACCAAACAAAAAAAACTTATGTAGGGCCCAAACGACGCGATCTGTGTCGTTTGGGCCCGCATTGGCTCGTTTGTGAGTGGTGGCATCGTTGCCAGTAGATTATAACCTAGAAAGCTAAAAAAAAGGTTAGTTAGTTTATAAAAACAAAAAGCAAATGAAAAAAAACATACTTAGGCCCCATTCCGTCCAGTCGGCTCGTTTGAAGGTGGTGGTGATGGTGGGAGTGGGCGTGGGAATGGTGGTGGTGGGTGCGCACGCAGTGGTGGTGGTAGAGTGGAGAGGAGGAGGAGGTGGCCTTGACGACGGTGGTGGTGGTTGTGAGCTGGCAGTCACGTGTCATGTGTCATGCAATATGCATGTGTGCGTATTCCGTTAATGGCTGTAACTATGCACCTTGGTTGGGTAATAAAAGTATTAGATGTATGTAGTTGAATAATGACCTGGTAGCTCAGTGGTTAAGCATGCTGTTATGTGTGCAGACCCAAGGTCGAGTGTTCAATTCTTGTTGCACATTGAAATTTTATTTGGGAAAGCACATGCATTCCGGTTATTCCAGTTATGCTAGTGCCATGCATCTGGTTGATCCAACTATTTCAGGTAAAAATGAGTCCGGGTAGATTCTGGGGATTCCAGAGGTAAAATTGACCCCCCAGTCTGACTGGAATTATGAATTGTGAGAAAAATATATGTAAATGGAATTGACTGGAATTCTGGAAATTCCGATTGGAATGGGCATTCCAACTGGAATCCGACTGGAATAGGTGGAGGAGTGTAATGTACTCATGATGTTTGGCAGTGTATTCATTGAAAGAAGGAGTTGCTTCTTTTTAATGAAGGGTGGGTGGGGCAAGTAGAAGCTATGAAGCATGATATATTGATGAGTTTCCAAAGATGGTTACGTGGTCTGCTGGTGTGCAGTTTCTCTGGAGATTATGGTATGGCAGTGAGTTCAGGGTTGTAGGTGGTTAATTGTCAGGGCAGGGGGGGTTACTGGGAAGTTTTGGTTGGGCATTGCTGGTACTGTGATAAGCAGCTAGTAATGCACAGTGCCTGGGTAGGGGAAATGGTAAGGGTAGTTTGCTTGACTTTAAAAAAAAAGTGGAAGGATGACAGGACAGGGCATCCAACACTAAGGTATCACAGAACTAAAGTGGAATGGAATATATTGTTTGTGGTATGAGATGAAGATACAATGTGTGGTTGATAGTAGTTATAAAGGGTATGTTAGGTGATCATGTGTATTAGGTAAGAGGTACTCTTACAAAGTGCTGGAGAATGCAGGCCTTAGCACAGTGGCCATTAGTTGTGACAATGCAAATCTAGACATTCAAGGTGAAGTCATGTTGCAAACACTCTCACTTATACTGATTTCAAGTCTGTAGGAGATTGAAGAGGGGAAGTACTGTGTTGTAGCAATCAATCCTGAATTGCTCATGGTAAGTGAGGAGGTTGAGAAGCTATGGAAGAAACTGAAGTTTGCTTCCAGGATTCTAAATTTCATATTTGATAAAGGTTATTGTATTAGTAAATGGGGGAAATTCAGGAGGAATACCTTCATGTAGGCTCTCTGTGTTACTTAATTCCAGATGTGATCCCCTTCTATGTTGCCTCTGCAACCTTACCTGCATCTGTACTGCTTGATGTGGTTGATATTCTATGGCTCTGGTCAGAAAACATTGAGTAAATCATTCACTCTAATGACTGCCCAGATATACATCTTATGGTTTGGGGCCTTGTGTTTCCAGAAAATAGCTTCAAAGATTTCATGTTTCTTATACTTACAGGGTTTAAG
The DNA here is from genome assembly GCA_026075535.2 of Tricholoma matsutake. Classification (NCBI taxonomy): domain Eukaryota; kingdom Fungi; phylum Basidiomycota; class Agaricomycetes; order Agaricales; family Tricholomataceae; genus Tricholoma; species Tricholoma matsutake. The sequence continues at coordinate 3,151,475 of AP026543.1, read as the reverse complement.
GAGGGTGATCTGCCACCTCCTAAATTCATTGTCTTCTTTGATAACACAAAAGAAGCTGAAAGAGCCACAAAATTCTTGTGGTCACTACTTCCTGACTCACTGTGCAACAAGATTAGTATTGAAGGGTCCAGTCCATAGGACCGAAAAAAAGACTGAAATTGGACCGAATTGGACTGGAAAAGACTGGACCAGTGGTCTATTTATGGACCGGTCTTTTGCAGTTCAGTTAGCAGTCTTTCCATTTTGAAAAACGTTGTAAAACCGGAGAGAACCGGTTTTATCGTGGGAACATATATTGGACCATGCTCCCACATGAAATCCGGCAAATTTGACCTCTGGTTCATAAAAAATGGTTAAGAATTGAGCAAGATATAACCAAATCTATTTTTGTATGAGTATTTTGTTGTATCAGATTGATTTTCATTTCATCTTACTCATATGTTGATCATTTGCTTGATTCTATTGATGATCATAGGACTAACATGTATAATAATACTCCCACCATTTGTCAATGCATGCTATGCATCACATAATTTATGGTGGTCACATTACATTTCTTGGTGTTCAGCACCAGTCATTCAGTAGATGTATTTTTATATTGATCATAGCCAAGTCAAATCTTGATGAATTGGCTTAAAAGTTAGACCGAATGATGGGGAATTACAATGTTTATCTATCTGTACAGTGGTTATAAGGTCCGGGTAATATTTGTTAAGATACATATGGGTTATATTAATATGACAAATTTCACAACAAAACATCGGTCTGAACCAGTCTTAACCAGGCTTTTTTGGTCTTTTAACTGGAAAGGACCAGTCCTAGGTGGTCCAGTTTGGTTCTAGCAGTATTTGGGTCCATCCTGGACTGGTTTAGGTTGTGGTCTTTATGTTTTTGGGTCAAAAAACCGAACTGGACTGGACCCTTAAACACTAAACAAGATCATGTATTTCCACTTGACGATGTCACAGTCCTTCCAAAAGGATGAGCTTGAAGCAATGAAGAGCTCAGAAATGTGGGGACTGTGTGCAACAGATGTGTTTGGAATGGTACGTGCTTGCTACAACCTGTTACAATTAGCTAATACAAATTTGCACCATCAGGGAATGGACTTGCCTGATGTACAGCTTGTAATTCAGTGGAAGGTTACCTGCGATCTTTGTACACTAAGGCAAAAATTTTGGTGTGGTGGATGAGGAAGTGATCAGCTAACAACAGCAATTCTGCTAGTTGAGAAGAAGGACACCAACAAAGAGCACTTGCAAAAGGCAGAATGTGCAGCAAAGAAGAAAGCAAAGAAAAGAAAGGGGATTAGAATGATGAGGCAAGCCAAAGATCAATTGAACATGCAATACTGCAAGCATCCAGCACTAGCAAACAGGAGTATGAATCCAGCAGGAGTTAATGATCCATGGACATTGATGGTGATGTAGATGTTGAGATGGAGGACAATGACATTGAAGGTGATCAAGGTACTGATGGAGAATGGTGCACTCAATATCAAAAAGAGGGTAGGTCAAGATTATAACATCCAATTGTGTTGAAAAGGGAGTGGAAGTAGGCAGTATGATGGATGACTTCATAAATTCTGATACCTGCTGATGAAAGATACTGACACTCTTCTTTAGAAATGACAGGACCCATATGTTTCACTTTCCCTTGTTGTGTTCAATGTTGAGCAGTAACTGTTTTCTCATGCATTGACAGCTATGACCAATTATCAACTGTGTGACAATACATTGCCTGAGGGTTGTCAATGCTGCATACCAAAAGATCCAATAATTTGCTGTGACATCTGCAACCTGGCTTTCTTCAACAAATACAATGTCACATTGGAGAGGCAACCTCAGAGTACTGGCAAGTCAGTCATCAAACTGATGTTGGCAATGGCACAGGCTCATCACAAGCTGAAGACTGCTATCATCAGTTGGTGGATGGAAAATGTGATGAAGAAGTTTGGTACAATTTTGATGCAAACATATGGAGTGAAACTTTTCTTGCCAGATGACTATGTGGACCAAATTATTATATGCATGCAAGCAGGCAAGATCTTGGATGTTGCACCATTAATCAAGGAGACTGGATGGAGGAGTGATTGGGCTGAGGAGTATGGGGGCTCATTACTGACTGTCATCCAATGTTTGGTGCTGTCCGCACTGCCAATGCCTGCTCTTGCAATTTCATCACAACCAGAGCCAGCTGTATGAAGAAGAAAACTGACATGTAGCAAGTGTAATCAAGAAGGACACATCAATAAGTTCTATCAAGTTACTGCATGCTTGACTGCTAATGATTTATTTACTGCACAGGCTCAAACAGCTGTTGTCCTGCAAAGGCATGCATCCATTACCCAGATCATCCCAACAAGAATACTGTACTGTCTACCAGTGCATTGACATCTGGGAGACCAGACCATCCCACCATCACTACACAAGTATCAGTTGTCCCATCAGTTCCATTGCACTATCAACACCTGCTCAACCCTACATTTATGAACCATGCCACATATCCTCTTGCTCTCCAATGCCCATCTGGGTTGCATGACCCAAGGCCAGCCTCATAATTTCTCCTTTCTGAAATATAGTTAGAAATTCTTTGCAAAATATTATATTTGAGACTAAATTTTTACAAACAGAAATTCAAAAAATTACCTATTAGAAATATATTTTGAAAATCAATATTTCTGGTTAAATTTCTCATGACATTTCAGTGTAGATACTGGAAGTATTTCTGTAAGGTGATGTTTAACTTATCAATTGCCTGAAAAGCTTTCAGAAATCAGATCAGAAAGTTTTATTTTCTGGTCATGCTTTCTGATCCATAAAAGAATTTCTTTCTGGTTGGTCAAAGTCTGTGTGAAAGCATGACTTTCACAAAGACTTTCAACAAGCCTTTCAGCAGCTGTTCAGTTTAACATTCTGGGAGTGGAGGGGCTGGCTTTCAATCTGCAGAAATAGTTTCAGAAAGGCTAGTTTTCAACCTCGTGACTGGTATAGTGAAAGTAATAATTTCACATCAGGTTTTTAAGATTGTGAAAGGAAAACATTCTAATAGAGATTTCACCACCTTGAAATATTAAATTTCAAATTCATGAAAGGCAGTGCCCATCCTGTGGGCAGTTGTGGGAACTGTATCTGAGACGATGTTGTCTTACATACCTTTGATGCACATAGACCTAGAAAGAGAGAGAGAGAGCAAGAAGAGTCAATAAACAAACAAAACATGGATATGAGCAGGGAACATACTGGGTCTGATACCTTTGACACATGTAGACCTAGAAAGAGAGAGAGAGAACAGTCAATAAACAAACAAAACATGGATATGAGCAGGGAACATACCAGGTATGCCTCGTCCTCCTCATAAGGTTTCACCAGACTAGGACGATACCCACAGATTACTCATATAAAGTGCCCTAATACAGTTCCCACAACTGCCCATGGGATGGGCATGGGTGGGCACTGCCTTTCAAAAATTTGAAATTTAATATTTCTAGGTGGTGAAATCTCTATTAGAATGTTTGCCTTTCATGATCTTAAAAACCTGATGTGAAATTATTACTTTCACTATACCAATCACAAGGTTGAAAGCTAGCCTTTCTGAAACTATTTCTGCAGATTGAAAGCCAGCCCCTCCACTCCCAGAATGTTAGACTGAACAGCTGCTGAAAGGCTTGTTGAAAGTCTTTGTGAAAGTCATGCTTTCACACAGACTTTGACCAACCAGAAAGAAATTCTTTTACCGATCAGAAAGCATGACCAGAAAATAAAACTTTCTGATCTGATTTCTGAAAACTTTTCAGGCAATTGATAAGTTAAACATCGCCTTACAGAAATACTTCCAGTATCTACACTGAAATGTCATGAGAAATTTAGTCTCAAATATAATATTTTGCAAAGAATTTCTAACTATACTTCAGAAAGGAGGAATTATGAGGCTGGCCTTGTGTGATGGACCCAATCTATCCTAGACATCAAGATCACCTCCATCCTCCACTTTGGCATTGTCTTCTAGATCCCCCCATTCTGGTGCATCATTGATATCCTCCTTCATGATAATCCCAATGATTCCCTTCCCCATGACATCTGGCAGACAATATTTTGACTTGTGCCCAGACACAATTTCATTTAGTGTTTAAAGGTCCAGTTTGGTCCAGTTTTTGACTTCCAAATGGGGCAACCAGCAATTGCAACTGGTCTAGGACTGACCCAGACATTGGGGGACCACAACCAGACCATTTAGGACTAGTGTTCAAGGGTCCAGTCCATAAGACCAGAAAAAGACTGGACCCTTAACTGAACTTAACTGTAAGAGACCAAACCGTTGGTCTCAGTTCACCCCATATTTGGGTCAGTTCAGTTGTCAGTTGATCCCTTTTGTAAACTCACAAAAACCAATGTAAGACTGGTTTCAACTGGTCTTAACTGGTCTTTTAGACATGTTTATACCACTAGATATATAGTATAAGTTGGTACAAAATACAGGAATAAAAGTATATGGTATGACTATTTATAGTATATGTACATAAAGTAGAACAAGCCACTGCTCATAGGGGGAATTGGAGGTGCTGACCACGATGGTAGCCATGAATGGGGGACAACAAACAGCCAGGACAACAAACTGTGGGTATGGCTGCAACAACGAACAACCACGACAATGAACAGCTGCACCAATGAACAGCCATGCCAACAAATGCCAGGGAGGATGAATGATGGGGAGGATGAACACTGGGTACAATGAATAGCAGGGATGAATGCTGAGGATGGCAGGGATGATGAACACAATGATAACAAACACAGGGGATGACAAACACCAGGGATGACAAACACTAGGGATGACAAACACCGGGGACGACGACATGCAGGAATGTAGGACCCCCACCCTCGCTACAAATGTGAGATGGTGGGGCCGTTTCTTTTTTCTATTTCATTTTCTATTTTGTTTTTCATTTTCATTTTCATTCTCATACACCATGGCTGTGAGCGACTGCTTGCAGCATGTAAATGTAGTTAGTATATAATAGAATTAAGCTATACTCAAAAAAACACCAGTACGACTGGTCAAAACTGGTCTTTTGGAGGTAACTGAACTGAATAGGACGGTCCTATTCAGTTTGGTTGCAGTCTTGGTGAGCTGGGCATCAAGATGGACTGGTCTAGGTCCATGGTTGACCCCCTCAGAGGTCAAAAAACTGGACTGAACTGGACCCTTAAACACTATTTAGGACTGGTCTTTTGTCATAAAATTTTTCATAGGAAATAACCCATATTTATCTCAATAATTATGATCAATACCTTATATATATTAAATTCATGGATAGATATTGTAATTCCCCATGGATTGGTCCAACTTTTAAGGAATTCTGCCAAGATTTGACTGAGATATGGCCAAAACTGAAAGGACATGCATTCAAGTTGTGGTTTGTAGTTTGTAATTTGTAGTTTGTAGTCACAACTCATTTGGGCTGTTGAATCAGTAAAATCACATGGTACAGATGGTTAGGTGTGTTGTTATATTTATGATGTCATATAGCTGTACAAAAAAAATTATAGCTCAGGTAATAAGCAATGCTCTGATACAACAAAATACTCATACAAAAATGTTTTTGGTCATATCTCAACCAATTCTTAACCGTTGATAGGTCCACTTCGCAGATTCAGCTCAGAAAATGTTTCCACATATTACAGTCAATGCCCACGACATGTTGAACACTTATGAACTTTACAAACCTTTCTTGAAGCTTTTTTGTGACACTTCAAACAACTTTGAACAACTTTGCAACACTTCGGGCAAGTTCGAACAACTTTGCAGCACCTCAAATGCCTTCAGCCACCATATGCCTATTGCACTGCCCTTCAGACACATGCAGCACACCTTGCACAAGTTAGCGCGTCGCATATTGAGCACCACTGGACATGAGGAGATACAACAATGCACTTTTAAAACATGATTGCGGTGTTTTGACATTTCAATGATATATTGGATCAATAGGACAAGTACCCTTGATATATTGTGACTCTACACATTTTCCTTCTCATCATTTCTCATTTATTTTCTGATTTGGAAAGTTCTTTATTGTTTTATTATCTTGCCTCATGTAAGGTAGAGGAACTCCATAATCATCAAATGTCATGTGCTGTGACCGAGTTGTGATGAGGGGCTTAGCAAAATCATGTGATCTGACTCATCTCAGTGGACGCTGGATTGGATCCAACTTCCCAAGTTTGTTATAGCTGTAATCTTTCTCTTTTTGTATGCTGGCATGGGTGATGGGCCCATGAGGCCTGACGTGGACACTTGGATGTAATGCATGCTGGCAACATGTTCTTGAGATTGAATCACATGTACATAATTTATCTTCCATAAACCCATAACTATTCAATCATAGATGCATACACCTCATTATACATACTTCTGTCTCCCAAGGAAATTCAGGAGACAAGAAATATAAATTTCTAGGGAAGCACATTTTTGAAAAGAGCCCTCTCTTATTTTGTGATTCAATTTCTAACATTTTGTCATGTAAAATCATGCCAGGTCATATGACACTGGATGATTATGGAGTTCCTCTACCTTAGTCCTCATGTTCTATTTCCTTTTTAGTACTATCTCTCAAAACTTATATAGCCTTGTACTAGCTATCTAAAAAATCAGAACAGATCATCCTCTCATATCTATCATCTGATTTAGTAATTCTCTTGAGTCCAAGCCCCTTGTCTTAGTCCTGAAGTTTAGCAGGTTACTGCAAACTTCCTTGAACTTTCTATATTAGCTTCTTGAAACTATCATCTATTGTCTATCCCTTCTTGAGACCTTTCCACATCGCTATTGTCTATCATCAGCATCTGTCAAAACTATTCTCATTCTCTACAAACCCCTCAAATTTCCTTGAACTTTCTCAAACATCTTCAAACCTTTATCGAACCACTTCACAGAACTTCATACCCCTTCAAACTTCGATGAATCTCATAGGACCACTTCGAACTTAGGTCCCCCACTCTTGGTTAGCAGTGGTGATATTTAGTACCACCTCGCACCCTTCCTCTAACTCATGTTATACCATCTGAGGCCTATTTGTGGGTTTTGTTTGGGTTCTGGGTCGAGTATCATCATTTTTGGAGCCCACTGCAAGGGATTTCTAAATCATTTCATCACCTAATCCATCTCAAATCTCCCAGCTTAGGCCAACACAAGCTAGAAACCTTTGAATTGATACTCGCCATGCCTTTGAATCTCTTGAACAATCAGGAGATATCTTAATCCCAGTTTCCAGAGCAGAATTGACACATCATTGACTATTCCCCTCACCTATTCCATCGTCTTCATCTGCATCCTCTACCTCTTCATCCTCATCATCTACCTCTTTATTTATCCTTCCAATAACTTTGACACCTCTAACATCTTTCACCCAAGTCTTAATTCCTACCCCAAGAGTTATCGCATTCATGACTATGCAAGCCACTATGCCAGCTTGTGGTCATTCCACAGCTCCAAAATTTGACCCCACTCAGCCTTGAGAACTTTGCAGGTATTTTAACAAGCTCGAATTGCTTTTTTCAGCATGCAATGTTACCAACTCCAAAGAAATGAAGAAGCATGCTTGCTGTTACCTCAACATCAACACTTCTGAACTTTGGGAGTCGATTCCAGAATATGACGCTGGTACTTTGTTCCATGACTTTTGCATTGCCATCCACAAACTGTATCCTGGTTCCACAAATGATCACAAATGGTCAATTTCAGACATGGACAAACTTGTTGGCAAACAACTTTGCATCGGTATTTTCAATGCAAATGATTTGGGATTATATTTTCAGTCATTTTATAACATCACATAAGTTTTTATCTACTAAAGGCAGGATTTCCAATGCTGAACAAAGCAGAGCCTTCATTCGTGGCTTCCAACCAGGTTTATGGGCTAGAATCACCTGACAACTCGAACTAAAATTTCCTGATCACTATCCTGATGACCCCTACCCACTCGTTGATATCCATGCCACAGCAAAATTTGTTCTAGCTGGATCTATTGCTTTGGACTTGACATCTCTACTTAGTTTGCATTCTTCAACATCTTCAGCAATACCTACAACCTTGACATCCTCTCCACAAATTAAATCAGAAGATCTTATGGCAATTCTCAAAAAATTTGCAGCCACTCTTGTAACCGCTTTAGCAGGTTTGAAAACCATTGATACTACTTGACCTAACAGTGGATTTTGCTCTGACCAGCTTGAAAATTTAGTTTGCATCTTTTGTAGGCTTACTGGACATTTCATTAGTGACTGCTTGATTTGCCAATCATATATCAACAAAGGAAAGTGTAAGAAGAACACTGAAGGCAAGATCATGCTTCCAATGGTCAATTTACTCCTTGAAACATCCCCAGTCATTTTATCAAGGACAGGATTGACAAATGGACTCAACAAAACCCTCAATCTAATGTTACCCCTTCACTGATGTATAATATTGCACCTTTGACAATCTCTATGACACCATCCAGAGGCATTTACAAACTTACCAACTTATCTACAACAGCCGAAGATCATATTGCAAAACTCGAACAAGAGCTATATGCCTTATGAAGTGGTAGACCCTTTGCATGAACTGACTTGAATGTGCCAACAGTTCCTACCTCTCAGCTTTTGATGCCTCAAATTCCTGCACCAGTCAAGTGATCTGTCCCACACATACCAGCCCCATCTATCTTGTCTACAGCAACCAATCCACCTACTTTGACTTTGGCACCATCTTCAACCTCCAAAACAACTTTGCAGCCTATAATACATCTCTACAATGGCACTAAAGAAAATTCATATCTACCTCCTCATGAACACAATTTTGCATCGGCCAGAAAAGGCAAAGACAAAGAAGGTCCTTCATACCATACCCAAGCCCTGATTCATAAGGACAAAATCACCGAAGACATCTTCACCCAATCAATGAAAACCCCAATTATTACTTTAACCTCCGAAGAATTACTTCCACTTTCTCCCGAAGTTCATACAAAATGGAAGGAACAGGTCACATCGCATTGTATCCAGCAATCTGAAGGGAATAACACTACAAATATTCTCAACGATGATATTTTCGTGATTGATGATCCTTACAAAACTTATATTAGCAGTCTTCATCCTGGAGAAATTCCTGAACCTTTTATTGCAGCAAAGGAATCTCACTCCATTCAATCAGTCATTATGAACGTCAATGGAAGAAACCCAGTCAAAAGTGTTGTTGATCCCGGTTCCTCGATTATCACAATGTCCAAAGAAGTTTGTCATGAACTTGGTCTCACCTATGATCCTTCAATACACATTCCTCTACAATTGGCTAATGGTGGCATTGATTAAAGTTTAGGTTTAGCATGGAACATACCTTGCGAAGTCAGTAGCATCACCCTCAACATGCAAATTCACATCATCCAAGACCCAGCCTACAATATTCTGCTCAGATGACCATTTTATGTTCTCACCAAAAGTACTGTGAAGAATTATCGAAACAAAGCTCAAACGATAACCATTTTCAATCCAAATTCAACATGATCTTGCGCTATTCCTACTATTCCCCGATCTAATTGTTGATGAAGAGTAGTTCATGAGGATTTTCACAACTAGAGGATAAAATCTTGGAGAATAACCAGTGCACTCTCATTATTTCCTTTGACCATTTTAATTCTTCTATAACTGTTGAGTACACTGCAAATATTCCTGTTATTGACTCCTCAAACTCTTCAAACACTCCTTCCTTTTCCTCAATTCTTGCAAACTTATATTTAATGGCTAGCCACCAGTATGCAACATTTCTATCAGCCTTGATGGTCACCCCTATGCATGATTCTACTATCATTTCCCCTCCTGATGTCTTGTCAACTGACTCCCTATACCCAATCTTTGCAGCTCCAAAGAAATACAAATCAGTCACACAGAAAGTTCGACCAGTTATTATAGACCTACCCGATTGATTTCACATTAATCAACATGTAACTTTACATGCAGGAACACTGAGTCACAAATACAAATCTTAACAGACATGCCAATGGGCCAGTGAAAGGGGGGGGTGGCTGGCGAGGTCGTGGTAGTCAAAAATAACTGTACATGTTCACCAGAACACTGAGCTATAATTGGGCATGTTTGGCACAGGGGACATGACAGGGTCATGGACATTGATGGAAAAGTGGGTGTTGATGGGGTCATGGGCATCGACAATGACAGTGGATGATGATGGTGGGTGTGACAATGATGTACATGGTGGGAGCATTGGACAGGGTAGGAGGGTGAGCCTGGGGGTATGAGCTGGTGATACGTGGTGAATGGGGCATGTCCACAGCATCGCTGGTGATGCGGTGGCTGTATGAGATGTGGGTGATGGCGAGACAGCTTGTTTTGGCAGGATCTGGGGTGAGCAGGGTGGCTGGGATAGGGTGTAGGGGTGTTCTGCCAGTTCTAGATGCATGCTCAGTCATTCTTGAGCTGTCATTCGTGTCCCAGAGGGGGGGGGCAGAGTGGTGATATGGCCATCATTGATGAACATGTTGACGATGGGGAGCCAGCAAGGGGGGAATGGAGGCTGTGGGTGTAGGAGGGGGGCAGAGGTCATCATTGGAGCTGGTGGGGCAGGCAGACTGGTTTTTCTGAGCTGTGGATGACTCCTGGCCCTTGTTTACGACCTGGTGGTGAGTCTCTGGTGTTGAGGGTGGCTGGGATGCATTGTGGGGGTGCTCAGGTGGGTCTAGGTGTGTGTTCCATCATTTACTTCAGCTGCAGCTCATGGTCCAGAGGGGGGCAGAGTGGGAGGTATGGCCATTGTTGAGTGGCGGACCATGTGGATGCATGAGGTGTTGAAGTGGGCTCATAGCACATAACAGGGGCAGGAGTTGGGTCGAGCTGGGGGTTGCAGATGTGTAGGGAGAGATGGGGATGTAGGCACCAAATGGGGGGTGTCCCTGGGTGCAGACAGCATTGTCAGTGACATGGTGGTGGTGTGAAATGCGGCCAGTGGCAAAACAGCTCATTTCTGGGGTGAGCTGGGCAGATGGGACAGGGTCTGGGCATGGTCTGGGTGTTCAGGTAGGGCATCCCATTGTTTCAAGGCCATGGGCAGTGGTCTTGGATGGGGCAGAGTAAGCCATCATTGTCAAACATGCCGACAGTGACGTGGCATGTCTGGTGGATGTGTGGGGCATTGTGGCAGGCTTGTGGGGGATAATGGGGGTATGGGGGTCAAAGATGGGGGGGGCAGGGTGTGGCATAGGTGTTCCCAGAGCTTCGTTGGGGATGGTGGGGCCGGCAGAGTTTGTCGGTTGAGCAGCCAATGTATTCTAATGAACATGTCCATGCTTGGTTATGTAGCAGCATTTTCTCATTGTTCATGGCCTGGTGATGGACCTCCTGGATGGCAGGTGCTTCCTGGGTGTTCAACACGGCCCTAGATGCCATGTTAGAGGTGGTTGTGGCTGGTAGCATTGGTGTAGGTGGCTGTGATGTGTCAGTGGAATGGTGGGGCTCAGGGTGCAAAAAGATGGGTTAGGCAGTCAGATAGAGTGCAGAGGATCACTCTGGAAAGGAGTGGCGCTGTTTCCGAGCACCTGTAGCAAGTGGTCCATGCTGGAAAACCATTCGCGAGATGGTTGTCGTCAACATTGATGGCATTGACAATTGTGATGTGGTGTGTGATGGTGATGGTGGTGATGAAGGGCTAGTGGGGTTGGGAAATGAAACAAGTGGGCTGAAGACAACAGATGAGACCAGTGGGGCAGAAATGACCAGCAGGGTGCAAACGAGCAGGGTGGGGAGTTGTTGTGCATCAAGTCATTGGGACATAAAGCAGGGTGGGCATTGGTTGTGCTGGGTCGTTTGAAGTGTTTGGAGCTGCATGAGATGGGGCAGGATCAACATGGGGTATAGGCGATGTATAAACGAGAGTTGTTGTTGATAGTTCAAGGAGTGAGTGCTATTGATTTGTGTCTGGTGTGAAAAAATCAACCATTTCAGAAATTTCAGGGTCGGTGAGGTTTCAGGAAAAGAGTGTGTGAGAGAGTAGAGTGTTGATAGTAAGCTCATTATTAAAAAAAAGTGGAAGGAAGCTGGAGCTTCCAACACTCGAGACTCAAGGGCACAAAAACTATAAGGAACTTAATATGATTTGAAGGGGGATTTTAGAATACAGTACAAGTATTCAAAGTATAGACTATATACTACTAGAATAACATGTGATAAACTGGGTTGCATGTGATATTGTTGTGATGATGTAAGAGGAACTCTTACAGAAACTCAATCCTCATCCCCCATCATTTATCCCATCTCCCCGATATTCACTCGAATGAAAAGCTATTATTGACAAAAATCACCCTGGCAATTTCCTATGGTCAGAAGAACAAAAGCTCATGCACGACTTTATTCAAAATCATGAAACAGGTTTCACATGGACTGAAAATGAACGAGGAAGCTTTTGACCTGATTTCTTCCCTCTGATTGAATTCCCTGTTGTGCCTCACACTCATTGGGTTGAATGTAACATCCCTATACCTCCTGGTCTGTACAAACAGATCTGCGAAATGCTGAAGAAGAAGATAGAAGCAGGAGTATATGAGTCATCAAACTTGTTGTATTGATCACGATGGTTTTGCATTGCGAAGAAAGATGTGAAATCCCTTCAAATAGTCCACAGTCTCAAGCTGCTAAACCAAGTAATGATTCAGCACTCTGGCATTGTCCCAATCCCTGAGCATTTGGCTAAACAGTTTGGGGAATGCGCTTGTGGTGGAATGTTGGACTTATATGTTGCATTTGATGAAAGGCTAGTAGCTGAATCTTCTCGAGATCTAATGACTTTCCAGACTCCATTTGGTGCACTTCGAATTGTCACCTTACCAATGGGTTGGACGAACTCAGTTCCAATCTTACACAATGATGTCACATTCATCCTACAACCCTCAGTTCTTCATATCACCATCCCTTACATCGATGACACACCAGTTAAGGGTCCAAAATCAGAATATCGAATGATCGGTGTGGTAGGGTGACGAGTCCTACTCGTCAACCCCACCCTTTTCCTATTTTCTCTCCAGTCTTGATATCTTGCCTACAGAGGGCCCTTTCAGTCCCTTTACTTGATTTTGATACAGTTCCTTCATGATTTGCATCACTGACGTTCTTCATTCTATTTTTACTTTCCAGATTACACAATTCTCCTCGACAAAGACACACCACCCACGCAATGTGTCAGTCATGCATTTGCTCATGTTTCCTGGCTTTCTTGGCCTCCATGTCAACAGCACTGCACCCATTTCAAAGGATTGGTACTGGCATTTCATTTCATTTTCATTGTCCTTTTATAGTCTTATCTTTGTACCTTAATACCTCGATGATCTGCAATGTCAAGCATCGACAACTTCTCAGCTGGCTAAAATCTGACTCGACGGGTCTAGCAACTGGACAGTAGGGTTGAGAGGTCGCATTTGAGTGCTATCTAAGGCAAGGTAGGGGTAGGGGTATACCCTTGTACTTTTGGGCTAAGGGTATGAGGGGTAAGGGTAGGGGTTTGGAAGTTCATACCCTTGCATACCCCTGTACCCTTAGTAAGGGTACAGGGGTATGCCAGGGGTATGTTTATGTAAGAATATCATTTGATTTTTTCAGCTACAAAGACTCATATTCAAGATTTTCATCAATTAAATTCAGATTTTGGGATTGTCCAACATGATAATGGCTTTCATATGTTAATAAGAGGTATTAATTTGTGATATTAATAGTAAATACAATAGTTATCAACTGTGCAGAGCCCAGTACTTGGTCTGTTACAATTTTCCTTGTAACTCATGGAACCCAACTGACCTGATGCACCCAATGATCCCCTCCAGACAGGAGGCACTCCCTGACTCATGCCCGAGGCATGCCCTTGACACCAGACACACACATGACATGTAGTAAACTGGGGGGGTAGACTTGCTTTCACGCAACACTAACATGTATAATGTATGTTGATGTTGGTAATGTAAAAAGTCTGTTTATCGGAATTGGAACCAGCCCTTATAAAGAGTCCAGTACAATGCTATCGAAAGGTAAAGTAAATATATATAAAGACTGACAACTAGTCAGCCACCACTACACTCTCCCCCTTTGGCTTGAACCCAGAGGGCAAGCCATAACCATCCCAAGATATCAAGAAGGAAAAGCGATGCAAGAGGAATTATTTTATTTTATTTTTTTACTCAGCCCCGGAGGGTTGAGCAGGGGGAACGCCGGAGTTTTCAGAGGACTGACTGTGGAGGGGTTCATCCATATCCATTCCGTTGTCTAACAGGAGGGATGAGAAGACGGGTGACTTGGTAGTAGACACCAGGCAGGCCGCCTGGGAGATGGGAGTCACTGGGGACAATTCCATGGCAGGGGATTTGAGAAGCTGCTCTCCCTCTGGGTGGGCAGCGATGGGAGCATTTGAGGCATCTCCAGAATCTGAGACTGAGTCAGTGCACTCAGACTCAGAACCCTTGTTCTTTCATCGACTCCGAGTAGGGTGTGCAAAGAGTTGGAATTTGCCCCCTCCCAGCCCTGCAGGTGGGGGTCCAGTCACAGCTAATTGTTCCTTCTTTTGTTCCCTCTTGGCCCTATTCTTATCAGCCTTGGTTTGATGGGGAGGACCTATGTAGGACCATCCTCCATCCACAAAGTCTGGGGTCTCCAGAGGTTGGGAGGCAGTCAATGGGGTTGGAGAGACAGGAGCAAGAGGAGTGGGGTGGGGAGATCGTACCGCCACAACTGGGAGTGCGGTCAATGAGTCAGGGTTAGAGGTTCTATGAGGGAGTCCAGGTACCCCCAGGGGTACACTGGGAAGCAATGGGTGGAGACTCAAGGACCAGAAATGGCCCAAAGGACATGTAGACAGGATGAGAATGTGTGGCAGGAGTAATTAGAGGATCAACACGGCCCGCAGGTCACATAGTTGAGGTGGAAGAATGAGACGCTGAGCTGGGGGGCACAGCATGAGAAGAGGAAGACAGTCCTAGCAGCCCCCCCAAAGGTGGGGGAGTCTTGGGTGATTCCCTGTCTCTCTTATGCTTGGTAGGTGGGGGCTGAGTTAAACAGCGCACCCCAGGAGGAGGCAGCCACAGACGGGGTTCTGTCATCAGAGGGGCATCTTTGGGTGCAGGTGGAGCTGCTTGATGAACACGTTGCAGGGTAGCATCAGCATCGGTGGACTCGTCTTCCCTGCAGGACTGAGTAGCCACTGTCAACATTCCTATTCCATAGTAGTAGGCTTCCCAGACCTCATGGTCAGGGACTCCAATTGAAGCCAGATGTTGGACAACCTCCTCTATGGTGACATTGTCAGTCACTGGGGACATGAACTGTCAGTCTCGGCGCAGAGCAACGGAGACGCCCAATGAAGAGTGCAATCTTCGATACAATCCTGGGGTGGTGAAGAGGCATAGATTTAAACTGGACTTCTGTTGCTGAGACAGTCCAGGGGGAACTTGTTGTCGTAATAAAAGCATTCCCCTTACATGGGGAAGAGAAACATGGTGTTCATCCAGAACCAACCCAGAGGAGTTCTGGAATTGGTAGAGTTGTTGATGCATGAATTGGGCCCAGGATTCCACTGGGTCATTGATTCGGGGTTGAGCCATCCTGTCTGGCTAATGCAGTCGCCGAATCCCCTTGGAGGATTGTCGATCCCTGGGGAGCCACTGGGGAAGTCTCCAGTTGGCTATGGCATAGCTCATTAAGGGGGTTTGGGTCTCAGAAGGGGTTAAGCTGGCATAGCGCACATAGGACTGCGCTCGCCATAGATAAGTCTCATTGCCGGGCTGCTGAGCAGCCATGGCCCATATATCAAACTTGGCACTGTTTCACAGCAAGGTAGGGGGAACAGGATTGCGGACTGGAGGAGCTGGGGACCAGTTAGCTGGTCAGGAAGGGTTGATTGTCTGGGGCCCTGGAGGGGGAAGGAGAGGGTGCTCCCTCTCCTTCTCACCCTCATCCACATCCATTGCCTCTGCTGGTCAAACCTTTGGGGCAGGTGTGGCAGGCTTTGTGGAGGAGACGACATATGAACGGTCCTGGACTGGAGAACGCGGTCTGGGGGAAGGCTCATGACCATGGGGTCATTTGGCCAGGCAATCCTTCAGACATTGGTCCAACTCATCCTCAAGGCACCAAATTCAGGCCCTGAGTCTAGCTGTCTTGTCCTCATAATCCTCCTGAAGTTGTCTGGAGGCCGCTCGTTCCCCAGAGGATATCTCGTGGTCACGGTGGTCCTTAGCATTGAGATAGTCCAGGTCCTGGTCAAACTCCAGCTGGTACACATGCATGGCATACTGCTTGCAGGTGTCACATCCAAAATGATGAACCACAATGCCCAAATGGGCATTGTTTCTCCATCCCCCATCATCTCATCCCATTCTCCTCTCGCCCACCAAAGGGTCTCAACCTTGGATGTTTCTTCGATCTCGTGGTTCTCGCTCCCTTGGTCTCAGGCCTTGCAGCTCAAGTCCTTGCCCTCCTTCCCTATTCCTCCTAACGTCCCTCCCCCTTTGAGACAGGTCGTTGGTGTCATAGTCGCTCTTGTCCATAGGGTCATCGCTGAAGTACCTATTTCCTCCCATGAACATTATGGGAGGCTGAATAGAAAAAAAAATTTAATCTCCACCTGTCCTACTGTACAGGATTGGAGTCCAAAAGGTGGCATTCAGTAACCCCCGCATTGGGCATCCCATTCTCCTTTTTTATCTCAAGTTATTTACCAGCCCAAGTGCATGCAGCTGTGTGCTTGGGCAGATCCATCCAGTCCTTGGTGCTGACAAGGGCCAAGTACCCATCTAAGGCCATGAGTTCATTGCAGGCACTCAATGGCTCCCAAGTGGATTCCCCTAGGCTCCATTTTACCAGGAACTCCAGAGCATGACCCTTCCATCAATGGGACATGATATCTTCGACATACCATTCAGCGTCATCAGGGGCGCCAAAGTCATATGGGTTGGGTCCACATCAGTTGGGAAACACGGCATCATCACTCGCATGGTAAGGTCGCAACAGGCTCACATGGAACCTGTTATGCACTCTCCTCCGACACAGTTCCTCTGGCAGTTCCAACTCATAATTGGATTTCTCGGGTAGGCAAAGTAGGACCTTATAAGGCCCTACAAACTTAGGCAGTAGCTTGCTTGCCTGTCCCTTAGGCATTGTAAGGTTCTTCATGGACAGATACACTAGGTTGCCTGGACTGATCTTGGGTTCCTCTCACCTATGCTGATTGGTGTAGTGTCATTGGAATACTCATTCTGCAATAATGCTATCGTGAGCCATGGCCATGTTGTGAAGCACATCCATGGCAAACATTCGTACACCCGGAGGGATTTGTTTGGGCAGTGGCAACTCCCTCATCATCCAGGGGAGAAACCCGTAATTAATCTCGAAGGGTACCATTCCCATGGCCTGGTTGATGGTGGAGTTAATCGTGAACTCCACCAATGCCAGGAACTTGACCCAGTCCTTCTGGCTCAAGGCCACAAAGGATCACAATATCTGGGCAATTGACCAGTTGGCTCATTCCATGGCCCCATCAGTTTGGGGGTGGAACGAGGTGGACATCAGGAGTTTCACATCCAGTATCCGATGGACCTCTCTCCACCAGTGAGAGGTGAACTCCGAGTCCTGATTGGATACTATAGATCCAGGTAGACCGTGTAGTCGGACTATTTCTTTAACAAACAATGACAACAACTTGGTTGCCGTTGTGGTGGTTTTCATGGGCACCAAGTGCACCATGGAAGTGAGTCTACATAGGATGACCCAGAGGTAATTGAATCCCTCTGATTTGGGAAATGGGCCCACAAAGCCCATACCTATTGACTCCCAGGGCCTGAGGGGAATAGGCAGGGAGTGAAGCTTGCCTTGAGGGGAAGTGTACTCCCCCTTAGACCAAAGGCATGCCTGGCAAGAATTGCAGAATAGGTCGATCTTGTACTGGAGGTGTGGCCACCAGTACCATCGGCGTACATATTCTGCCATTTTCGTGGGCCCAAAGTGACCAACAATACAGTGAGCTTGGTCAATTATCCAACCATGCAATGTACCACCATCCTTCGAGGGGGCAGAGGGAATGCAGAGGACCCTAACTCCTCCCTTGTTCTTGGTCCACCCCAGCCTGTCCTCCACCTCGAAACTCAGGTGATCCCCTGGTCATTTCAGGATCTTACTGAAGAGCTTGTCATTGGTGTATCCCGCTTGGATGTCCTTGTCCAGTGGGTCGTGTTTGGATAATTGGACCTTCAGATCAGTCCCTGATGCCAACGAGTCATAGACCATTGGATTATCACTCCTGTCTAAGGCAGGGGTGACATTGTCCTCTTCAGGATGA
Source organism: Tricholoma matsutake (assembly GCA_026075535.2). Taxonomy (NCBI): domain Eukaryota; kingdom Fungi; phylum Basidiomycota; class Agaricomycetes; order Agaricales; family Tricholomataceae; genus Tricholoma; species Tricholoma matsutake. Next base: position 3,133,127 of record AP026543.1, on the reverse strand, counting down.
TCCGCCATTGGGGCCGCCACTTGCTCCCGCTCTTCGATCATTTCCCTGAGGGCGGCTAAGTGCTCCTTCACCTGCAGGGCCTGGGCATGGGCTGAACAGTTCTCAATCACCTTGTTCTTGATCTCAAGATGCCTTTCCCAAGGGAGGTCCTTGTGCTTGGGATCCAAACTTACATCTGCAAACACATAATGTTACACCAGAGGGGCCTCATCCCAGTTATCAAACTGGTAACTGGTAGTACTGGGACAGGGCATCAGCCACCTTGTTAAGGTTCCCTTTGATATATTGTATATCAAAGTCAAATCTTGACAGGTATTCCATCCATCACATCTGCCTAGTGGATAGGCAATGCTGCATCTGGAAGAACTCTAGGGCCTTGTGGTCAGTTACCACATGGAACCTCCTTCCTATCAGTTTATCTTCCCACTTGAGTAGCCCCTCAATGATGGTGATGGTCTCATGCTCAAAGGTACGATAGTTCCTTTGAGCATCCAAGAACTTCTTTGATAGAAAGCCAGCTAGGCGACAATTTTGCCACTCCTTTCCTTGCCTGTACATGGCTCCTACTCCAAACACTGACACATCACAGATCACCCAAATGGGATCTGGGGAGGATGTGTCGATTGGCTTCAGTACAGGAGTTGTACAACAAATATCCTTGATTGTTTGGAAACATCGATTGTGGATGGGATGCCACTGGAAGGACTGTCCATTCTTCATCATGGTGGAGAGTGGACTGGTGTAGGCAGAGATGTCAGGGAGGAAGTGGGCCAGGTACTGCACCACGCCCAAAAAGTGCTGGATTTCGTGATAGTTACGGGGTGTTTTCCACTCCCATATTTGGGCCATCTTGTTGCTATCTGCGTGGAGACCCAGGTTGTCAATCATATGCCTGAGGCATTCCAATTTCTCAGCATATAATTCGCACTTATCAGGGCAAAGGTACAATTGGTGTTTCCTCAGCTTGTCGAAGATGAGCTTGAGGTGTAGCTGGTGTTCTTCAATGGTCTCACTGAACACAAAGGTATTGTCTAGATATACATGGACAAAAAGTCCTATGTATTCATGGAAAATGGAATTCATTAGCTGCTGGAAGGTGGAAGGGGCATTACAGTCCCCTTGCTGCATCACCAAACTCTTGAATACCCCTAGCACCGTCGCAAAGGCCGTCTTCCAGATATCTCCTGGTTTGACTGCAACCTGTTTGTAGGCATCAGAGAGATCGATCTTCAATTGGTACTTGGCCCAAGCCACATCCAAGTGGATGAGGTCCTGGTCAGGGAAGGGAGTGACATTCTTGACGGTATTGTCATTCCGCCTTTTTGCGTTAACCATGGTCTGAATGGCACCATTCTTTTTGGGGACAACTAGCATTGGGGCTGCCTGCTCTGCTTGCGCCAGTCGCCACCATCCCACATGGCAGTACTTGTTGATTTTCTTGGCAAGTGGTTGTCTCATTGAGTCTGGACAGTGGGGCAAATGGTAATTGTATTGTTTGCCTTCATCCACCAAAGGAATCTGGTGGTTGATCTCCCTCATGGGGGGAGGTCTTTCGGGAACACCTTGCAGGATATCCTCGCAGGCAGCAATCCACTCCTTTCTCAGACATGGAATATCCTTCCTTTCTAGGGGTCCCTGATCCCTAGTCTTGGAGGCCAACTTGTTGTAGATGGCAAACAGAACCTTGTTCAAATTGCTCAATTACTGCTCAGTGAGCACCACAGGAACAGTGGGGTTTCCACCATTCACCCCAAAGTTTGGGCCATCCAGGAAGCAGTCCCAGGTGAACTCTTCAACCAATTCGTCCCAATTTCCAGAGTCCTCCTGCTCGACCTCAGGCTCTGGATCAATCGGTAGGGGAGAAACATAGTCTTCCTCATCTGGTCCCAGAAGTATGGGATCAGACAATCCTAGTCCCCCCCCCAGAACGTGGACAATCCACATCCTGCTCATCTTCCATTCTCATGGATTTTTGCTCTACCGAAGGAGGCTGAGCCAAAAGCGAACAGGGTCCCAGCTTGTCTGGGTCCCTTATGGGCTGGGCAGCGGCTCGAGGGCCACCATCCAGTCATTTGACCTGAGGGGGCAGGATCCTCATGGAATACTGTCTCACCTGCCAAAAGGTGCTTTCACATTCAATGATGGTGGGCACAACTTTTCCCTTCAAGCACACTTCATCATGCTCGAAGTCAAGGATAATCCCATGTTTCCTCATGAACACGGTTCCGACAATCACATCATACCTATCAAGGTTGACCATGTCGAAGTAATGCTCACCCTGAATACCTTGAAGTTCAAACTCGGAGAATAATCCAAAATTAATTTTGGACCAACTACCTACCATCCCCAGCTGCAGGGGTACGGGCTCCTCAAGCTCGTGCATCTTGAGATTAGCAGACACCATGAATTCTGGAGACACAGAGTCAGAAGTGCAACCAGAGTCCAGTAGAACATTGGCCTCGAGGCCATGTATTTTCATTTGAACTACAAAGCACCGATTATGTTTTTTGGAGCGAGGAGGATGAGACATCTTCTTTGTTGACTTCCTCAGGGCTGGGGGTCCCCTGAGGTTGAATCATATTGGATGGGAGGGTTCACCCATTACTCCCATCCGATCCCCTAGGGAAAATGAGGGGGTCATTCCTCCCTCAATGGCAAAGGCTTCTCCAAAGGAGGGATCCCAGATGTTGAGGCCTTCCTCATCACCTTCTTCTTCTCCTGAATCCGACACCGACTGTGCCGAAGGGCAGAAGTCGGAGTTGCCTTTGTGGAAATCATATTCCACCAGTTCTTCAATAGAACCAAACATCTTGTGACCTTCATAGTCACTCCGGCTAGTCCCATACTCCGAGGGTAAAGGGTACACTTCCCCCTTGGAGCTGTATTGGGAACCCAGGACTGGGTCATCTTTGTCTTCAGAATCACTGTGAGCAGCCACCAGCCATTCTTCCCTGGGGTATATCATGGGAGGGGGATTCTGCCCCCTCTCTGGCCACATTCATTCTAGCACCTGGCCTAGGCTGTGGAGAGCCTGGGCGGCCATGGTTATCTGGACACTTTGGGTCATTGGAGTAATGACCCTTCCCTCCACATTTGAAGCAAGTGGGAGGAGGTTTAGTTTCTTCCACCCTCTTGGAATGAGAAGGGGGTTCATAGTGAGGGGAATGCTCTCCCATGGGGAGAGAGCATTGTTTGGCTATTGGGCACTCTACTTCCTTGGTGGGGGCCCTAGAGTACCGTCGTGGGGTTTGATCTCGATTCCTTTGGCGGTCGGGTCACCAGGGATTATCCCTCAGGGAGTCACCCAGTCATTCAAGGGCAGATTCAGACTGACAGGGGAAGGGTTGACCTGGGTTTAATTGTTTCCTTGCTGGAGGATAGCACTTCCACCATCTGCCTTCACTCTTGACACCTTTTCTTTTTGTGGAGGATTTTCTCAGCTTCCTTGGCATAATACAAGAAGGTATGGGTAGAACTGGCTTTTGCTGAGCACCCCTTGTCAAAGATAAAGGACACCATGGAAGTAGGTATACCCAACAGGAGCTAGGTCTTAAATGTGAACCTATCAGGGGCATGAACCATCCTGGTCATGTAATGCTCCAGGCAGTGATGATAGCTCATCACTCCTTTGTAGTGTTTAAAGGTCCAGTCTGTAGGACCGAAAAAAAGACCGAAACTGAACTGGACCGATTAGGACCAGACCAGTGGTCTATTTATGGACCAGTCTTTTTCAGTCCAGTTGCTGGTCTTTCATTTTGAAAAATATAGTAGGACTGATGAAAAACTGGTTAAAACCAGTTGCGACCAATCTTTCGTCCCAACGTATGTTAGACCTTACTCTCACACATATTTACTTCATTTTCGGTCCCTGGATCATCAAAAATGGTCAAGAATTGGTTGAGATATGACCAAAAACATTTTTGTACGAGTATTTTGTTGTATCAGAACAACTTTGATTGCATTGCTTATTACCTGAGCTATAATTGTTTTGGTACAGCTATATAACATCATCAAAGTAACAACAACACACATAATCATCAGTACCATGGGATTTTATTTATATAACAGCCCAAATGAGTGCAACTACAAACTACAAATTACAAACTACAAACTGTAACGTGAATGCATGTCCTTTCGGTTTTGGCCATATCTCAGCCAAATCTTGACGGAATTGCTTAAATGTTGGATCGGTCTATGGAGCATTACAATCTCTATCCATGAATATAATATATATGAGGTAATGGTCATATTTGTTGAGATACATATGTGTTATTTGGCATGATACATTTTACAACAAAAAACTGGTCTGAACCAGTCTTTTTTCAGTCCATGGACCAATTAGGACTGGTCCTAAAGGGTCCAGTTGCAGTCCTCCAATATCTGGGTTGGTCCTAGACCGGTTGCGGTTGCCGGTTGCCCCATTTGGAAGTCAAAAACCAGACTGGACTGGACCTTTAAACACTACTCCTTCGCCAACGTTGTATTTCACGTGCGAGAAGTTCTCAGCGGCGTCATAAGTGGCATTACCATGGATGAACCAGTTGTAGAGCCCAATGTTGATGTCCTTGAAAGTCCAGGATGCCCAATGATGGTACACCCCATCCACGTTATCCTCAAACCAGGTCAAGGCCATCCCTTCCAGGTACATACCTGTGTACTTGATGCACTCTGGGTCCTTCTCAGGACCACAGACCCGTCCTACTCTCATCCATCACAACAAGGAGTTGAGCCAATGCTCGAATACCTCAGTATCAGGACTTCCTCCATAATTTGGAGGATTGGGCACACGGGGACCATTCTTTTTGTCTGGGGAGGAGTCCAACAACACCTCAACCTTATTGTCTATCTGTTCATGGAACTTGGGGTGCATAGCCTTCAAGTATTTGGAAGGTTGATGGTTACCCTTGTCTCGATACAAATTGAGCTCCTGGGTGTATCCTCTCTGCTTGTTCTGAGAGGCCGATTGAGTATCCAGGGACTCTCAGTTCCTGGATCATCCTGAAGGGGTACTCCTTGATTGGGTCCCCTCTGGCACTGACTGCAACCTCGATTGTGGATGACTGTTCAGTTGAAGGAAACTTGAGCCTTCGACTTCATCTTCCTCCTCAGAGGGAGGCGAGTAGCCTTCATCGTTGTCACTGCTGTCCTCATCCTTGGAGGACCTGTCTCCACTGTTTCCATCTGATTCAGGGTCTCCTTCTGGGGAAGGAGCTCTATTGTCTTGACCTTCATGAGCCTTCCCTCGAGATGGGGAAGGTGGAGGTTGTCCCTCGAATAGGTATCCATCTTTATCAAACCAAATCCCCTGGTCAGGGATGTCAGTAGGCTGTCCCTCTCACAGGGCAGCATTGCGGAACCACTGGAGGGCAACCTTGCTAGTCCCATCATAGTGCACCAATTTTTTGGATGCATATGGGGTGGGGGGCACCGGATCTTCTCGCCAGGAGCCCTCACAGCGAGATGAGGTTTTACCAGTGGGGCGGAGGTGCTCCTCGGCCTCTTGGTGAATCTGGGCTGAGAAGCCTTGAGCCATCTCGAGGAGGTTCCTCGAGAGCTCGGCCGGGTCATAACTGGTCTGTCCGGAATAGAAATTGAAGAGATCCTGTGCCTGTTCCACAAACCTCTTTGCCTCCCTCCCATCATTACCAGGAGGAGGGATCTTGACAGGGAGCTTCTCTCCTCATCAATGCTGCCAGGATTGCTCGTCCATGGGAGTGGGTGAACGAGAGCTACTAACTGATGTTCATCTCCAGCGAGGGGAACTTGGTTCATGGCGGGAGGTCTGCAAAGACGATTGGGCCTCATCCTTGGGCACTCTTTCTGGCCAAGGACTGGTTGGGAGTCCTGGAGGAGAAGCTGGTGCCCCACTGGGCCCATCCTCCACTTCCTGGGCCATGCTGTTCTCGGGGGTAGGAGTACCTGGAGGCTCTGGGCCACCAGTATCTATTGCCGAGGACGATTTATCTGCCCTGGCTTTGCTTTGGGTCTTTGCTGGCTTGCTTTGGGTCTTGGTTGAAGACATGGGGTACCAGATTCTTGGGAACCTGTCGTGGGTAGCGTCAAGTCAGATCACATCACTTTTCAAATGAACTGTTGCCCATGGTGTCAGGGTCAAATTTTGATGTTACAGCACGATTGATAGGTGTTTGCAAAGAACAAAGTCAAGCAAAGAAGGTGGTTTTAATATACAAGTTTCAGTGTTAAAAAAAGTGTAGTAAACTGGGGGGGTAGACTTGCTTTCATGCAACACTAACATGCATAACGTATATTGATGTTGGTAATGTAAAAAGTCTGTTTATTGGAATTGGAACTGGCCCTTATAAAGGGTCTGGTACAATGCTATCAAAAGGTAAAGTAAATATATAAAGACTGACAACTAGTCAGCCACCACTACATGACACATGCCGACAACATGCATTCAATCCCCTTCCCATGGAAGGCACCCTTGACGCATGGTGATCCCATGCACCTGAACCCACCCCCACACATGCTGTGATACAACAGCCCTTGACATGAGGTCCATGACATCAGACTCTCATGATTGACATCGGATCCTCCACATCGGATCCATGACATCAGATGCCTCATGCTAGGCATGAGGCTTATTGTTTCTACTCTTACCTGATACACATCTACCTTTCCGATTGGACAATAAGGACCTTCCTCTTAGTATAAGTACTGCGACTCATAGTAGGGATGTCCTTAGTTTAGATCTAGGCAATCTACAGCCTTAACTTGTGAACTCGTAAACTTACTCGAAACCACTAAGGAAGCCCCTTAGTGCATGAACTTGAATGACTCTATGCAGAAGGCCTGCTAGAGTGTACTACTCATCTTGTGTCAGATGCTCTGAGTAAGACTAGTACCAAACGACTCGTTGAGGAAGCACCTCATCAAACGACATCGACTAGATTGAGTGGTTGAGGCTTTGCCCTTAACATAAGATCTAAACTATCTGCTAGCCCACCTACCTAGGTGTAGGCAATACATCTCGAAACACACCACAATGACCTGGGTCTAGACAAACCCCAGACCAACCACCAAGAGAAGTGGAACCACAGCCAGGTTCATCTTGGTACCGATACAATGGAAGACTAGTCCATTACTCGACCCCAGCACAGTGTTGGTTTACAGATCAACCGAAAGACAAAGAGGAGATTTCCTCACTGATGAAGACTTTGAATGACCACACACACCCCCACCCGAAACATCCACCCACTTCCTAACAGACAAAATTGACAACCTCTATAGTGAGATGTCCGAACCCACTGCAACCACACCAATGACGTCCATGCAGGACATTCAAATCTGATCACCCACAGACTTCTCAGGAGAGCGGACCAAGACTGCCAAGTTCCTGCAGGAGATAGACCTGTACTTGTGAATCAATGACCAGGTCTATGACACAAATGACAAGAAGATCATCTTCATGCTGTCCTTCATGAATGGAGGGACAGCAGCTGCCTGGGCGCAGGCATTTGTCAACCAACACCAATCCGAGGAACTTGGAGAATATGCAGACTTCAGACAGAAGGTCCTAGAAGCCTTCTCACTGATTGACAATGCTGGAACAGCAAAGACAGAGATTAAAAATCTCAAACAAGATTCAGGGAATTTCGAAGAATATGTGGTGAGTTTCTGCATCCTGAAAGACAGGACGGGAATCACCAAAGATGCAGCCATGATTGAGTACTTCATGGATGGACTGCACCCCAAACTACTGAAGAGGGTACACACAATGGAGACGGTACCCAACACTCTCGAAGGCTGGATAAAGGCAGCTTCGAAGTATGAAGGCCAATGGAAATGAGCCATGGCAATCCTGGGGAAGACCAGGCAGAATGACAAGATAAAAGAGACGATGAAGAAAGGACAGCCCTCTCTCAACATCAACCAATTGACAAACCAGGAATGAATGGAACACCTCTGAAACAGACTGTGTTTCACCTGCCACCAACCCAGACACCGATCGTCCAACCACAGGGATGGAAAGAACCCCACCCAGATGGGGTCAGTGCCCCCTCCCTACCGAAACCACTTCACCCAGAAAAAGACTGGGGTGGACACCTATCAGAAGATCTGCACGATGCTGGATGAACTAGACAATGAAGAAAAAGAATGAGCCCTCAACCTCATGGAGGAATTGTGTTTTTAGAACAGCGGCCTGATACGACGCCAGCCACCGCTATAGTCTCCCTAGGATCTGTACTCTTAGCTACCATGAATAGACAATCTATGCGCCTGTCTATTCAGGTAGCTGAGTCAGAGAATGGGATAGACATCGCAACAAATGCGCTCCTTGACTCCAGAGCAGGAGGAGTTTTTATTAACTCGAAATTTGTTCAACGACAAGGGATAAAGACATACTCTTTAGGATGCACCATCTGCATCAAGAACACAGATGGAACCCTGAATGAGCAGGGAATGATCATGAGATGCGTGAAAGGGAGGCTCCACATTGGTGGATGAGACCACCCAATGGAATACCTAGTCACTGGACTAGCCAATGAATCAGTAATCCTGGTCCTGCCATGGCTACAGGAGATGAACCCAATCATTGACTGGAAGAAAGGAACCTTAAAGTTCCGAGACAAAGAACAACAGGCTCAAATCCAGCAGATCCTGGAAAAGACAAGAAGAGCCAAGCAGGCCCTCCTGAACACCTTGAAACTCCCCAGACTCAGGACCAAAGAAAAGGTGCCCAATGACGAGATGGCACAAATTTGAAACATCGTGGCCAAAATGAGAAAGAGGCTCTCTGACAAGAAAGAGAGGAACCTTGCCCGAACACGACTGATTGTGGCAAAAATGAGAAAGAGACTCTCTGAAAACAAAGAGAGGAACCTTGCCTGAGCATGACTGGCCATGGCAAAAATGATGGAAAGGCTTTCCGAGAAGAAAGCAAAAGAACTAGATTCAGCCCAGAAAGCCATCGCAAAAACAAGAAGCAGAGGTGTCCCCAAAGAAAACAGGAACCTCAAAGCAGCACGACATGTCATCGCCAAGACCCGAGAAAACCAGAAGAAAAAACAACTGGAAAATGACAAGCGCAACAAGTGTGACACAACATGATGAATCTTACAGAAGATAAAAGAATTGCTAACCTCCACAGGGGAGGAAAGCACCAGCAAAAGGAACTCGAAAATGACACCACGAAACAGGACAAATGACCCTCAACAGGAGGCTACCCCAACCCACCATTATAGGACCCCAGATTACAGTACCATCAATGCTGAAGTACCTATGCCCAGGGAGACTCCTCCTTGAGTGAAGGTCAAAGAGGTACCAGATGAGGAACTACTGGCAGACACAGGCATGGAAATACAAGCAATGGAAGAAACCCACAAACAGGATGCGACAGACATCCTGATCACGTATGTATGAGGAGAACTGGTCATTGGCATATTCAAACCACCAGAAGAACCACCCCTGACCAAGGAACACCAAGGACCAACCCATACGTACACATGGAAAATGAACACGATCTCCAGGCTCACAAAAAGCAAAGACTCCCCGTGATATCTACTCTTGAATAGCGCATGGATCAGAGCAAAGACATCCATTTCCCAGCAACTTGCACATGAGCAAGATGAGGGAAAAGAGGCCAGCAAGCAGACCCTGGATGACCTACTGCCACCGGAATACCAGAAATACAGACAGGTATTTGAAAAAGCCACATCTGAGCGATTCCTGGAATCGAAACCGTGGGATCATGTGATCAACTTGAAGGAAGGCTTTGTACCAAAGGATTGCAAAGTCTACCCACTGACACCAAAAGAACAAGAGAAACTCAACGAGTTTCTAGACGAAAACCTGGAGAAAGGATACATCCGACTGTCGAAATCACCCATGGCATCCCCATTCTTCTTTGTGTCGAAGAAGGACTCTGACACTCTACAACCTTGCCAAGACTATTGCTATCTGAATGAAGGAAAACTACCCCCTGCCACTGATCAGAGACCTCTTGGACAAGCTGAAAGGAGTGAGATTTTTCACAAAACTTGATATTCGATGGGGATATCATAATGTATGGATAAAGAAAGGAGAAGAGTGGAAGGCAGCATTCAAGACTAACCGAGGGCTATTCAAGCCAATGGTGATGTTTTTTGGACTGTCCAACTCACCGGCAACATTCCAGGCCATGGTGAACGATCTCTTCTGAGACATGATAGATGAAGGATGGCTCATCATCTATATGGACGACATCCTGATCTTCTCAAAGATGGAAGAAGAACACCAGATGAGGACCGAAAGAGTCCTCAAATGATTACAACAATACAATCTCTACCTGAAAATAGAGAAGTGCAAGTTCAATGTACAAGAAGTAGACTTCTTGGGCATGATCATCAGGCCCAATGAACTTGCAATGGACAGCACAAAACTGGCTGAGATCAAGGACTGGCCCACGCCAAGGACAGTGAAGGATGTAAGATCCTTCCTAGGATTCATCGGACACTTTGTGGATCTGGCCAGACCGCTAAATGATTTGATGAAGAAGAACCAGAAATTTGAATGGACGAATGACTGCCAGTAGTTGTTTGATGCGCTAAAAAGGAAGTTCAACAAAGCTCCAGTACTGCTGATGCCAGATGCAACAAAGCCATTCGTGGTGGAATCTGATGCCTCGAAGTTTGCAACAGGTGTGGTACTCAGACAACAGGATGCCAATGGAGACTGGCACCCATGCGGTTACATCTCACATTCTTTCAATGAAGCGGAAAGAAATTACGAGATATATGACAGGGAACTACTGGGGGTAATCTGAGCACTAGAGACATGGAGACACTACTTACAGGGGACACCATTCCCTGTGATGGTACTGTCCAATCACAAGAACCTGATGTACTTCCTTCAGGCACAGAAACTGAACCACTGACAGGCTAGATGGAGCATCTACCTGTCACAATTTGACCTGAAGCTACAACATGTACCAGGATCACAGATGGTACAATCTGATGCCCTATCAAGGAGAGCAGATCATGTAGCCAAAGAAGACACCAATAACAAGGACAAGACCATCCTCACCGATGAACTATTTGTGAAAACAATTGATGCTGAACTCCAGGGAGCCCTGGTCTCAGCAATAATGAAGGACGACCTCATAAATGACGCTTTATGAGCCCTGAAGAACAATGGAACTCCCCCAATCAAGTCTGCATTGGAGGACTGGAAATTCGAAGATGGTCTGCTCTTTTTCAAAGACAGATGCTACATGCCACAGGATGAAACCCTCCACCAAGCGATCATATGGAAATACCATGATAGCATCACAACAGGACACCCTGGACAATGGCAAACAATTGAACTGATCCGATGAGACTACTGGTGGCCAGGAATGGCCAATTTCATAAAGAAATATGTTGAAGGCTGTGCAAAGTGCCAGCAAATAAAGATCAACACACACCCAACAACCCCACCACTGACACCGATATCATCTGATGCCAGCAGACCATTTGAGCTGGTAACGACAGATTTCATTATGGACCTGCCCATAATAAATGGATTTGACTCAATCATGGTCATGGTAGACACCATGGTCTTATGAAGGGGGTAATTTTTATCCCTTGCGCAAAGACAATCAATGCACTTGGCGCTGCAGACCTTTACCTGCGCCATGTATACACAAGATTTGGACTCCCCAGAAGAATCATCTCAGATAGAGACCCTCAATTCACATCCAAACTCTTCTGAGAACTTGGACGACTGCTTGGAATCAAGTTATCCATGAGCACCACCTATCACCCCCAGACCGACAGAGAAATGGAGCAAGTAAACCAAGAACTAGAGGTTTACCTCCACATGTTCTGTTCGAACAAACCAGAAGATTGGGAGTGTTATCTCCCAACAGCAGAATTCACGCATAACCAGAAGATGCACTCCACAGTAAAACATTTGCTGTTTTACTTGATGATGGGATATCAACCACACGCTATCCCCACCCCTTATGAAAAGACAAATGTGCTGGCCACTGAACAGAGAATCCAACAACTTCTCTCTGCAAGAAGGGAAGCTCTTGCCACACACGAACTGGCCAGACAGGCTATGGCTGCCCAAACGAAAGGGCAATATGAACTGTTCAAGGTTGGAGAGCAAGTATGGCTCAACTCCAAGAACCTGAAAATTGGCTACCCAACAAGAAAATTGGCGCCAAAATGAGAAGGGCCCTTCATGATCGAAGATGCCCTGCCAAGAATGACATACCAACTGAAACTGCCGCTGAGATGGAAGATCCACCCAGTTGTCCATGCAGCTTTACTCACATGATACCATGAGAATGACACTCATGACCACCTGACCTCGTGGAAGGAGAAAACGAATATGAAGTGGAAGTGATCATTGCACACAAGAAGCACGGCAAGACACGCCGTTACCTTGTGAAATGGGTTGACTAACCAGCATCCAAAAACACATGGGAACCCGAATCGAACTTGAAGAATGCCCCCAAGATCCTGATGGCATATAAGAAGAGGCACCACCTCTGACAAAAACCCAGAAAAACCCCCCCTTTCCTAAACACCCCACAATGACACCCCTGATACCCACTAGATGATGACTGACCTGAGACCCATTGAATGTTGATGCCCTTCACATTTGCCCTCCATTGAGAAATACAAAAAGAACATGGCGACTGGACGACGAGTCATTGACCAGTCACCAAGAATGAACAGACTGCTGGGGCAACCCTCTTGGGAATGCCCCCATGGAATCATATTCTGGTTGATGAGAGACAACTGGGTAAGAAGAGTATCCTTGACTTGCCCAAGATGCTGCCTCTATGCACGGAGAAGCACGAAGATGGATTTAGGCTGGGTAAAGGCACAATTTGAATAATAGTGCTTCAAGGGAGAGTTGGACAATGACAACTACTTCCCCAAAGAATTCTACCTTGACTGCAATGGCCTAACCCCAGGCAGAAGACCACTGGTGGGAATTAACCCACCACTGTGGAAAGACCTTTGGTGGAACACCCACTACGACAAAGAAAGTGGATTTGAGCTGGCAAGGCAGCTCTTATTTGGACAACACAGAGAACTGGGGATGCTGCTGCATTCCAACTGACACCCCCACACACCAATACCCCAGACCACTGAGCACAACTAGTCTGCAAAGACGTTAAACTAGTGATCGTCTGCAGAGATGATAAACTACCAATCATCTGTGAAGATGTAAAACTACGATGATTTCCCTTGATACCTCACAAACCCTGCAGAAAAACCCCCTTTCAATGACACCACCGACTCCTTGACACCACTGCCTAGGGCAACATGAACTAGAAGAACCTGATCATGATCTGAGTTTGGACATGAATTACTCCTCCACTGCACCCCTCGACCCCGACCTGCCCACATATCCAGACCACAACTGATCAGACCATGGAGGAGAGACGAAGATTTAGGTTGCAGTGTGGAACTCTTGACCATAGTGAGGGGGTAATGTTACAATTTTCCTTGTAGCTCATGGAACCCAACTGACCCAATGCACCTGATGATCCCCTCCAGACAGGAGGCACTCCCTGACTCATTCCTGAGGCATGCCCTTGACACCAGACACACACATGACACATGCTGACAACATGCATTTGATCCCCTTCCCATGGAAGGCACCCTTGACACATGGTGACTCCATGCACCTGAACCCACCCCCACACATGCTGTGATACAACAGCCCTTGACATGAGGTCCGTGACATCAGACTCTCATGATTGACAGCAGATCCTCCACATCGGATGCCTCATGCTAGGCATGAGGCTTATCTCTTATTGTTCCCTGACATGCTGCGCTGCAGCACTCCATGACATCGGATGCCTCATGCAAGGCATGAGGCTTATTGTTTCTATTCTTACCTGATACACATCTACCTTTCCGATTGGACAATAAGGACCTCCCTCTTAGTATAAGTACTGTGACTCATAGTAGGGATGTCCTTAGTTTAAATCTAAGCAATCTACAGCCTTAACTTGTGAACTCATAAACTTACTTGAAACCACTAAGGATCCTATCAACAAATTTGAGTTTAGCCCAGTTCGCTGCTCCACGGGCCCTTGCCAAGTCTGCTTGCATTTGCAGCGGGAAAGCTGTAACACATGCACCAATTACTGAAACACCCTTTGACTGCTCCAAGGACCTCATAGTCAAGCCAGGTGAGTTGAATATCAAAGACATCAGCACAATTCCATTTATGGCGCAATTTGGGAGGCCACTGTGAGTGTTGTTGAACTGTTCCATATTCTCAATTGACATGCTTGACGGCATGTTGGGATAGATTTTGGATGCTGTTACGAGGAGCCAGTATGAAGGCATCTGATGGGTAAGGTCAATGCAACCCCCAGCCCCAATGGCTGTATCCTGAGGGTTGCAGACTATTTTTCGGAGTCCGCAGATTTGGGAATCACAGCAGATGCATGGGCTTTTGTGGTTTTAGATTTCAGGCAGTTTCCTGCTATGTGCCCTTCTTCACCACAGTAGAGGCAAAGTCTTTCCCTCATGCAACATTCTCGTTCTTCTGCAGTAAGTTTGCCGTTCTTCCCCAACTTATCAGAGATGGATGACTTGGAAGTGTTCTTTGTCATGGAAGACTGCTGGCTGGAGGAGCTACCCCAAGCGGAGTTCGAAGAGGATTGATTGGTAGACTGGGAGGAACTTTTGGGGGTGTCCTTCTTGACAGGGGAAGAAGACTTTCCAGAATTCTTCATTTTGAAGCAGGTTTCATCCTCCTGCATGCAGTAGATATCATCGCAGTCCTGTGCCTTCAAGCACAGTTCTGCAAGGGTGTCAGGTTTACCACCCCGAAGGACTTCTATGCGAAGTCAGAGCGGAAGACCACGGAAGTAGCAGTCTCAGAGGGCTGCCTCATTCCAATTGACCCTAGAAGCTAACTCCCAGAAGTCAACATTATACTTTGTGATGCAACCACCTTTTTTCATTGCTAAGTCAGAGAGAACTTTTTCTGCATCCCTGACCGGGTCGTGCAGTCCGAAGTTGCTTTCAAGCTTGGCGAGAAAAGCTTCATAATCCCACATCCAGTGTGCGCAATCAGTCGGGTTGTTAAGACTGGGTTCAAACCAACTGAGAGCTGATCACTTAAGATAAGAAAGGATAAATATGATCTTTTTCTCATCAGAAGAAAATACGTGTGGGCGGTCGCAGAAATGAAGATTACACGAGACTAGAAAGTCTCTAAGTTTCTTTGGGTTGGAGCCATCGAAGGTGTCGGGGTCACAAACTTTGATTTTCTTGGTCTTGGGTGCGTTGTTTTGTCAGAGGGTGCAGATACTCTCCAAGAGGTTGTAAAGAACATCTATGAACCTATCCCCTGGATCAGGGTTTCCCCCCACAGGAGGTTGATCATCAGGATCATTGGGATCAGGGTTGCCCCCAGGGCCATCCAGACCACTAGGGTCATCAGGTCCACTGGGAGGTCCATCCTCTAGACCACGATCTTCCAACCCATAGGGTTCAGGCTGGTTGAGGCCCCCTACATACTCAAGGGGAGTTGTGGGTTGGGGATTTTCCAGATTTGCAGGAGATTGTTGGGCTTGAGTAGACATGAGGTTGGCACTGATTGATGGGGCTCCAGAGCCAATTTGTCGGAAAATGTTGGAAGGTCTGGAAGATACTCCGAATGTTGTGGCGGGTCGTGGGCTAGGAAGTGTAGATCGCTGAATTGCAGAGATCCCTGGAATGGTGCCAGCGTGCTGTGAGTTTCTGGTTGTGCACTGGTGAGTTTCAGTTGGGGTCATAGGAGGAGATGAGATGAGTGAAGTGTGAGTTCGTATATACTGTTAAGAACTGATCCATGAGGGCTTGTCGGAATCCGGTCAGACCCAGCGGGTGTTGATAGCGGAAGAATGTCGGGTCATAGTGGATTGTGCAGAGGGGAAACAAAAAGGACTTGGCTTCAGCTTAGAAGAAGCTACACCCTTCACCTCGTCTGGTGTCCTAATTTCAAGATGAAGGTTTAGAGATGGAAGCAGAAAGGTAGCGGGTCAATGTGGGAAGGAGTACGGAAGGACTTGGGTTAAGTTCAGATGAGATAGAACTTCAGAGGGAGACTAAGGTCAAGTTGAATAGAGTTCAGACTCTTAGAGAACAGAGGTAGGAGTAGAATGAGATTTAGATTGACAAGTTAAAGTCGAGTCTATGTCGATATAGGAACTGCCCAATACAAGGTGAAACTAACTAAGCTTAAATACTAGAGTCCAGAATAAAAGCAGGATGGAAACGGGAGCTGTGGCAGTGTCTCGACTGCATAGATAAATTACCTAGTGGAGGCTGCACAGGAATCCATAGTCAAATTTGCAAAACTAGATGGCAGCCTTGGGAAGGCAGCCATGGGTGCTGTACAAGGCAGCCATGGGTGCTGTACAAGGCAGCCATGGGTGCTGTACAAGGCAGCCATGGGTGCTGTACAAGGCAGCCATGGGTGCTGTACAAGGCAGCCATGGGTGCTGTACAAGGCAGCCTGGTGCACAGCAGTGTGGGCAGTGCAAGGTGGTCGGAATGAAAGTGGAAGGAGTCAGGTTAGAAGTGCAGAAAATGGTCGGGAGGTTGCAGGTTCTGAGCGGACAAGGAACAGATCATGACACCCGCCGAATTTAATGGCATGCATGTGCAGGGACATGCTTTCCTTAACTCCTGTGAGTTGTATATCAGTCTCCAGTCACATCAATTCGTCAATGAGGCTGCAAAATTTTATTGGGCCTTCACATCCATGAAATCTGAACGTGCCTATCTCTATGTGGACTGTATTCTATGCCAAACCAAAGAACTCGGTTCTCTACCTTTCTCCACTTGGGGTGACTTTCGGGCAGAGTTTGTATGCCACTTTTGGCCCCTCAATGAGTGCCACTGAGCAGTGACATGACTCGAGTCATCCTCATACCACCAGGCATGTCGATCCATGGACAATTATATCGACAAGTTTAAAGACTTGGTGGACATGGCAGGATATGGGGGTGGGCTACCAGTGGTGATGAAGCTCCAACAGGGCCTCAACTGAGAGATTCAGGACCAGATTGCCCAGATGTTGGAAGGGCGCCCAGTGGACGATGATATCTATGCTTGGTATGAAGCTGCTTCCCTCTGTGATGAGAACTGACTCACAAATGTGGTGTTCAATGCTGCATTCCAGGCTTCAACTACCACTCCTACATCCCACATCTTCAATTGAACCCTCCCCCAATGTAATCCTGTTCCTGTCCATCAAACTCCTGCACCAGCTGTCAATGTTCCAGTACCAATGGATGTCAATGCAGCCCATAGCCATGTGCGCAGGTTGAACCTCTGCTACCGCTGTGGGGAGACTGGACATATGGCTGGAGCATGTCCCCATCATCAGGATATCTGCATGCTCACTCCTGAGGGGCAAGATGAGCTCCTCCAGGGCCTGTTGGCACTTGTAGATGTCAAGGAGGCAAAGGGTCAGGTTGGAGAGGATGTCAAATCAGAAGTTGTAGAGGAGCAGGATTTTTCTATTTGCAACGAGTGAATCATACACCCTTGTTGCCTGTCCATAACCACTTTGAAGTTTTGTCAGTTGAATCCCTGAAGAATGAATCTAATTCAATGACCATTCCCCTCTCTGACCCTTCGAAGTTGGCTGAAGATGTACCTGCTCTCCCTACCTCTCCCTCTACTCCACGCCCCAAAATTAAATCATGGGAGTGCAAGTTACCACACAAATATATCATTGCATCCACTCCCTTGACACATTCCTTGAGCCTGGCAATTGAACTACAGACTACCGACACTGGACAGATACTTGGGGTTCCTGTGCTCCTGGACTCAAGTGCGACCGGTCTCTTCATTGATGCCCATCTCGCACAGCAACATCACCTGAACACTCACTCACTTTCATGTCCAATACCTGTTTATAATGTGGACGGATCCCCAAATGAAGCTGGTGCCATCCAAGAGGTTGTGGACCTGGTTCTCCATTATAAGGATCACAGTGAGCATGCCCTTTTTGCTGTCACTCAGTTAGGAAAGCAGAAGGTGATTTTGGGCTACCCATGGCTTTGAGACCATAACCCAGAGGTCAACTGGCATACTGGGGAGGTGACCATGAGCTGATGCCCATCCAGCTGTTGCACTTGTTTCATGGAAGCCAGACTAGAACACCGTAGAAAAAGGGCCTCAATACGATGCACCCAGGAGTGTTGTGCTGGACCACTGCCAGTGCTGGATGTGGAGTTGGAGGGGGTTCCTGATCTGATGCCTGACTCAGATGACAATGAGGAGGAGCTGGAGGAAGTTGAGGAAGGTGATCAGATTTTCTACACTGCAATTTGTCCATCACATGAGGTGTGTGCTACATCAAACATATACCAATGCCTCCCCAAGGCCTTCCACAAAAACAACACTGCTAAATCCTCTACTGACTCCTTACTTCCTCATCTTCATGAGTTCAAGGATGTGTTCTCCAAGGAATTCTTTGACTCTCTCCCTGCATGCAAGCCATGGGATCACACAATTGCACTCATCCCTGGTGCAACCCCTTCCTCCTGCAAGGTCTATCCTCTCTCCCTGGAGGAGCAGTGACAGCTTGACCAGTTCATTGATGAACAACTAGCCTCTGGACATATTCCACCCTCAAAGTCACCCATGGCCTCTCCCTTTTTCTTTGTCAAGAAGAAGGATGGCTCACTTCGACCAGTCCAGGACTATAGAAGGCTCAATGACATCATGGTCAAAGATTGCTACCCATTACCTCTCATCTCCGAGCTTGTGAATCAACTCCATGGAGCCCAATACTTCACCAAGCTCAACATCGGTTGGGGTTACAATAATGTGAGGATAAAGGAGGAAGATGAGTGGAAGGCAGCCTTTTGCACCAACCATGGTCTTTTTGAACCGCTCATCATGTTCTTTGGCCTCACTAATAGTCCTGCCACCTTTCAGACCATGATGAATGACATCTTCGATGACCTCATCCTTGAGGGCATTGTTTGGATCTACCTTGATGACATCCTCATCTTCACTCGCACAGTCAAGGAGCATCATCGCATTATGCGCCTTGTCCTGGAACAACTTCAACAGTACAAACTCTACCTTCATCAGGACAAGTGCGAGTTTGAGAAGACCAAGATCGAGTACCTCGGCCTGATTATCTCAGAGGGTCAGGTGGAGATGGATCCTGTCAAGGTGAATGGGGTCATGGCTTGGCCAATGCCCACAAATGAGAAGGAGGTGCAGTCTTTCCTGGGCTTCATCAATTTCTATCGGTGTTTTATCAAGGATTTCTCACATCATGCACGACCACTGTTTGACTTGATGGGGAGGGAGGCATGGAGATGTTAACAATAATGCATGTGCTTGAGGAGTGGCGACACTTTCTTGAGGGTGCCCAACACAAGGTGGAGATCTGGACAGACCACAAGAACCTCAAGTACTTTATGATGGCCAAGAAATTGAACCATCATCAAGCTCATTGGTCCCTGTATCTATCCAGGTTCGATTTCTCCTTGCACCACCATCTGGGTTGCAGCATGGGGAAGACTGATGCCCTCTCCTGACATGCAGACCATGGGGATGGCGGCGATGACAATCAAGACATTGTGTTGTTGTAGCCAAACCTGTTTACTATCCAGGCATTGGAAGGCATTGTACCCCAGGGTGAGGAGCAGGACATCCTACGTGACATTCATTGTGTGAACCATAGCGGTTTACATGAGGATGTTGTGGCCTGAGCTGTTAAGGAACTGAAGAAGGGATCCACCCTTTCCTTGCATGCGGCAGAGTGGGCTGAAAAGGAGGACTTGTTGTATTTCAGAGATCACATCTGTCCCCAATGACCCAGACCTTCGACAATGCATTATATCCCAACACCATGACTCATGGATCGCCGGTCATCCTGGATGCTGGAAGACCTTGGAGCTCACCTCATGGAATTATTGGTGGCCACAGATGTTATGGCTCATTGGTCAGTATTGCCATACTTGTGACCTTTGCTTATGCACCAAGATTCCTTGTCGCAAACTGATTGGTGAGCTACACCCTCTACCTGTCCCAGGGAGTCATTGGGATGTTGTCAGTGTCAACTTTGTGGTGGAGTTGCCAGAGTTGAATGGGTTTGATGTGGTGATGTGCACAGTTGATTCCACAGGAAAACATGCTCACTTCATTCCCACTCACACCACTGTCAGTGCCCTGGGTGCCGCCCGACTCTATCTCCACCATGTGTGGAAATTACATGGACTTCCTGGTGCTTTCCTTTCCGACCGTGGCCCTCAGTTTGTGGCAGAGTTCACCCATGAGTTGTACTGACTTCTGGGAATCAAACTCCTCACTTCAACTGCTTACCACCCACAAACTGATGGCCAGACCGAGCAGAGTCAACCAGGAACTGGAGCAGTACATCTGTGTCTTTGTCAATGAGCACCAGGATGACTGGGATGATCTCCTCCCCTTGGCCAAGTTTGGATACAACAACCATGTCCACTCTTCCACTCAACAAACTCCCTTCTTCTTAGACACTGGACGGCATCCACGTATGGGATTTGAACCTCACCAAGCCCCCTTGCACATCGAGACAGTGAATGAGTTCATGGAACACATGAGAGACAGTTTGGAGGAGGCAAAAGCAGCCTTGGCAAAGGCAAAGGACAACATGGAACACTTTTACAATCAACGCCATTCTCCAACGCTGCAGTGCAAGGTTGGTGATCAAGTTTATCTTGACTCCAGTGACATCTCCACCACATGTCTGTCCAAGAAACTCACTCATTGCTTTCTGGGACCTTTCCCCATTGTCAAGTGTGTTGGAATGCATGCTTATCATCTACGCCTCCCAGCCTCCATGTCCAGACTCCACCCAGTCTTTCACATTGTCACACTCCTTCCAGCTCCTGCAGATCCATTCCCAGGACAACAGTATTTGGTACACAGGAAGGGTTATGGGTATGAGGAGAACTCATGGGTCGAAGAGTCCAATGTGAATGCCCCTCGGTTAGTCAAGGAATTCCACTGATGGCACACTGCTGCACTGTGTCGCATTCAAGTCAGTGACTTTGGCCATATGCGATTTCAAATGCATTGGGGCAATGCATCTTAGAGAGGGGGTGATGTAAGGGGACTAGGGGATGCCTCATGTGTTTTTCCTATTTTTTACATTCATCCTATATTTTTCCTCACTTCATTTCCTCCAATTCTGCATTTTCTATGATTTTTCCTGATTTTATTACTAATTTCCCCCTTCTATCACATTGTACATGTTGACAGTTTTGTATTTACAGATGGAGTACCCCTTCCGACATCTACCCCTTGGTACAATGTCATTTGGCGGCCTTGATCAGCCTATCTCTGCCTTTTCTATTTTTAGACTACTATTTGATTTTTGTAGTTTTCACATATACTGGGCACTGGCAAAGGGGTCCTTAGAGTTTTCTCTTCAGATTTCCCTTTGCTAGGTGTGCCTCCAACCCCTGTACTATGTAGCATAATTTTAACTTCAGATTTCCCTTTGCTAGAGGCTAAGGTTGCCCTTATAAATGCAGAACTTGAGCAAAAGATACTGACTTGAAGGTGTCTCCCAATGCCATGTCCACACTGCAGACAGGGATACAAACCGTGGACCTGCACACTGCCCTTGGTAGAATGCACTTTCCCACATTTTATACATTTCTTCATCCCTTCAATTTCTATGGTTTTGAGATCACTGCAATGGGATATGTGCAATGGGCACCTGGATTCATTTCAACAACAAATTTCAAATTTCAAATAAAAATAAAAAAATGAAAAAATGAAAAAATTCCTGGAGCTCACTTTTTCATGCAGCTGCAGTCGAGAGTGTCACAGATGCAACATTGGGATGTGCTTGACTTGTTTGATTGGCTAGATGTCAATGGGTTGGCTCTTGGTGCAGGCATGGTGGAAGTAGGAATAAAAGATGAAACAACGATTGTATGCAGACCACATGACATCAATGACCTCATATATATTGGACATGTATTATTTATAGATATGAAGAAGTACTCGAAAAAGGCTAGGAATTCCATCTTTGGTTTGTAAAACCCAATGTGAAAAAGGTGAAAGGACATGGTCCACTGGAAATCCAGCGCGAAGATCTTTTACCACTTTTTGCTGAAATGGAAGGTGTTCATATACAAGCCACATCATTGGGATCAGAATATCCACATATTGACAACCTGGCCATGGACCATCACCATAGTCATGGATATATGTGACTTGGCCATGTTAATTGATGTACTTGACCTGTGCACAACTGCATGAGTGGGACCAAACCTTCTTAGATGTGCTCCAGTACCTTTTGTGGACAGCCACACTTATTACAGAATCCTTATGTGGCAAAGTCAAGCTTGCTCTCCCATGTCATCCATGCTTCCTTGGCAGTGGCCAGTGAGAGTGAATGATGGGATCATCTGAAGACATGATCACTCTGCTGCTCCTGCTTGCAGATCAAACAATATATGCAGCTGGATGCAAGCTTCTTGAGAATCTGGTGGGCGCACTGCAGTTCCCTGTCATTCTGGGTCCTTGCATGACCTGAAGGATTTTGAAGTTTGGAGTGCACAGTTGCCAACTGAAGGCTGTACAATGCATCCAGAGAACTGGCTGATGCATGTGATATGTTGAGTGCCTGTGAATGTTTGGAATGCATACCTGCACACCAGGTGAGAGTTATGAAATGACTTGGATAACTCTACACCCAGACTTATGTCCTATGCATTGTTCCATCAGCCCAGAAGGAAACACTTGTCGATCAAAGCTCGCTGGCTTGACTTGACTTTCTATATGGCATACATCACAGAAATGGACTTTTTGTTCCATCAGAGTGCACAGCTCTGCAACTCCATCCATGAACATCTGGACAAGGAGGTGGTGGCAGTAGTTGTGACTACCTAGCAAAATCCAAATCAACTGCACCCCAACCGATCTTCCTCTATAGTCCTGGTATCTCAGGGTGGCAATATGGTGATTGACCAAGCTTTGGCTGCATCTTTGTCGTGCCCAAGGCATCTGACCTCCTGCACATATGATACAGCATCAGCAGGGTAGTCTTGATGGATGGTATGAGTCAGGCCTCAGATATCCAGCCTGACACCAAGTATTGATGTACAGCTAATAGCTCTACATACACCACATTTCAGAATTTGCCCAGGAGCAAGTCTATCTCCTCCTGACTCATTTCAGCATCGCACCTTGATATCTGTAACATCGAAGCCATGTGTCTGGCATCAGATTTCAAGTGGAAGAAGATCAGAATTCCATTAGTTGTGGAGTATGAGATGGCTTTTTGGTATTCTTCACAGATGGTGCTGTCAAGATTGGTATCTTTGGACTGGACAACGTTGCAGGAGATATTTTCTTGTGCTGTTGCAGTATGTGAAATATGTCACAATGTGATCCCAAAGACACCAAGGAGGTCTTGTTCAAGACTGGGGGGCAGCATTGCAGATGGAAGGATGATCTGCACCCCTAAGCTGCCCAGCCACTTGAGCATCCCCATTATTGGCCAAAAGTCCACATGCATCAGAGCGAGATGTGCTTCATCTATGACAATTTGAGCCAGTCAACCATTTGTGTAAAGCCTCTGTATGAATACCTGGAAGACCTCCCAATTCATAGAGTCAATGGCAACAAGGATGGCAGAGGGTGGATGTGCATCAGACATTTCAAGTGACCACAAAGCACATGAAATGTTGTATTGTTTGCAATGGACATGGTATTGCTCATGCAGTGACTGCAAAGGTAGGATCCATAGTGTGCTGCTTGCCCCATCAAACATTTTGGAGCACAAAAGCCCAGGCATCATTTTTCCAGATCCTATGGCAGGAATTACTGTAGTATTCATGGCTCAGAGATGAAAGATGCTTACCAGTAGGAGCAACATACACAACATGGTGCTTGTTCTCAATCATAAGTTGAGTCACTATCCCTTGTTCCCTGTTTTTGAATCCCAGCATATCACCCTCCTTGCCACCTACAAATTCCCAAAGCATTAATAGCATGTACAGATGTGGGAATATGTCATCCAAAGGTTTTTGGCTCATAGTATTGACACTTGGTTTGAAGGGGTAGAACAAGTCCAGAACTGAGGCATGAGTGTGTACAAGAGCCTGCCAGTTTTGGGCATTGAGCTCAGGGAGGATCGTGCATGACATGGCTTCAGCAATCATATCTACAACCTGCACTGAAGGTGTAGCAGAGGGTACAGGAGGTGTACAGGATATTTGAGTGATTGACGATATGTTGGGTTGCGTTATTAATAAGATGGTCCTCTCCAAAAGAGCAATGGCAGCCATTCCCCTGTGTAGCTTCCATAAAAGAGTGGGTGGGTGTCCAAAGATCATGTGAATGACAGTGCTCACTTGCGCTGTCTCCATAAGAGCAGAGTGAGGTAAGCCCGCAGGCAGTTCCTGATCTGCTCCATAGTTGTTTTGGTCAACTTTGCTAGTATGCCCTGGTTGTTTCGTGGCAGACATAGCTGGTAATTCAATCACATTGAACAGCTGTGGGTACCACTGTGTTGTATATGCCATGTATTGTCAGAACACCCTAATCATCATTCTGACTCCCAAGTGTTTCTCAGTATATTTCGCCGGTGCAATTGTGACGTCACCTGCTGTCACAGGGCAATAAAGTCCTGCAAGGAGGAAGCTCTGTGTATTGGAATATAGTGCAGGGTGGAAGTGATATTGCCACTCAGCATACAAGGGTTACAAGTAGACCAGAAATAGAACAATCAAGAGCCCAAGCTTTGGAAGTGGAACCCATACTATTGCCTTGTCTTCACCAGTAGTATGGCTTGTTTTATTGTATGAGCCATGGAACATTAGCACACCAAGCAGCCAAAAGACATTCCTGATGGATCCAGCAGCGATGTTTGAAAAGAGCATCGCAGCATACTTGGTCCCCCATGCAGGCTCACTGCTGGTGAAGATGATGGCAATTAATATGAGAAGCTGAAGTTGGTATATTTCATGCATACACTTCATACAAGCCCCAGGGTGCCAGATCACATTGCCTCATTCATCAATGTGAGCAAATGCTGAAAGACATACAGAGTCTGTTATCAGGTACTCCAATACTGAGTTCTCTTGATTCCAAGGATTACCACAATCTGTCACAAAGCTATAGCCTGCTTGAAGCTCCCTGGATTCATCATGAATTTCAATGTCATTGGAGATCCCCAGAGAAGATTGTCCAATCATCCTTCAATATCCTCAACCAGCTCATCTTGCACTCTCTTCATCCACTCTAGGGTTACATGTTTCCCATTGACTGTTGCTGACTGTCCATTGTTGGTAGGTGAGTTGAAATAGATCATGTGATCATCTGCAGATCTGATGGAAGAGAGTCCTTGTTTGAGTAGCACAACAGGCAGGGGAAAACTTTCCCAGAGAGAAAATGTGGACAAAACATGGAGAAAATTACATTTTTTCATGTAGCAAACAAGTAAAGAAAAACTGGTGAAAATAACTTATTTTCTGTTCATTTTCTCTTCAATCTGTCTAAGGAAAAATATATCATTTTGTGGAGAGAAAAAAAAGGGAATCTGAAGTGAAAAGAACTTATTTCTTCTTGATTTCCCCTTAATTTTTTCATAGGAAAAAAGAGTGATATTTCCTGGAAAAGCAAATCAGAAATCTTGAGTGAATATAACTTATTTCTTCCAAATTTTGACCTGGAAAACTGCATGTGAAAAAGTGTAATTCTCTCCTCATGTTTGCCAGCTTTTCACCAGGAGAAAAAGAAACTCCTGCCTGTTTGGGTCAAGAGCACAGCCACCAATGTTGACATAAGCAGGCAACAGTTTCTTTTTCTCCTGGTGAAAATCTGGCAAACATGAGGTAAAAATTACACTTTTTCACATGCAGTTTTCCAGGTCAAAATTTGGAAGAAATAAGTTATATTCACTCAAGATTTCTGATTTGCTTTTCCAGGAAATATCACTCTTTTTTCCTATGAAAAAATTAAGGGGAAATCAAGAAGAAATAAGTTCTTTTCACTTCAGATTCCCTTTTTTTTCTCTCCACAAAAATGATATATTTTTCCTTAGACAGATTGAAGAGAAAATGAACAGAAAATAAGTTATTTTCACCAGTTTTTCTTTACTTGTTTGCTACATGAAAAAATGTAATTTTCTCCATGTTTTCTCCATATTTTCTCTCAGGAAAAATGTTGCCCTGCCTGTTGTGTAGGTACAGTTGTGGCATGACTGTTTCACCCATGTCCTCTAAATAAGAGCACACATGGTCATATACACTTTTTATGGCAGTTAGCATCTTTATGAGGAGCAACCCATATTGACTCACCCACTGAGAGGTGTCCCAGGCCTTGAAGATTTCAGCTCAAGCATAATCTTGGCCACAGTGAGGCGCCCTCCAAACAGGATCGCTGCAATGAGCTGTGTAATGACAGAAGCCAGACACCACTGCCCACTTTGCCACATGGATGACAGCACTATGTACCTGACAAACACATTTTTAAAGGGGTCATCTGGGCCATCATTCAGATTCTGCATATACAGGAGCTCTAGAAGTTGCAGAATGCATGCCTGCATCTCATCTTTGAATGTTGGGACCTCCCATGTCTTACTTATCCCATATGGGTGGGTATGCATCCTCTACTGCAGGGTCCTCAGTGTCTTCACCTTCAGCAGGCAATGTATTATCATCCAGTGCTGACAGTCAGCAAAGCTTTGCTGTCTGGGTAGTGGTCTTCATCATCTGAGTCTGGTTCCTCCATGTTAATCTCTTCCCTGTCATCTTCCTGGTTATTATCAACAGTGGCTGGAATTGATTGCAGTTTACCATAGAGCTCTCGGCAGACATGGGGAATTTTCTGTGGGACCTCAAAGTGGTAGTGCTTCCTTGGGTTGACCACATTTCACAAGAGTAGTGCCAGCACTCCAGCGATGCATCTGCTATAGTTTACATCTGCATTGTAGTGGACAGCCCTATGATGATGAGGGTGATTTTACCCATGTTCAATTCCAGGTCTTGTTCCAATCAGGCGTTGCAGGAAATAGCTGCTGGATTTTGCCTGGTACTTTGCTAGAAATGCATGGACACGATGTGGGAGGCTGCCAAATACTGCATCCTTGGTAGAACAGGAACATAGTTCTTTGGAAACAGAGGTGTCCAACCCTCAGACATGCTCCAACCACTGCTCTTTTTGAAGGAACTGATTAAGGACTCTGTAGTCATTGGGTATTGAGGCAGCATTGGAAGATGGACTCATGCGCAATGCTTGCTTTAACTGGTATTCTTGCCAAATATCTGCCAGAGGGATGGGTTGGTCATTGCCTAGAATGACTGCAAACCAGGAGAAGTTATGTCCAAATCTTTGCACTGGGCAGACAGTGAATCCTCGCTCCTTATTTTCCTCTCCTCTCTTGCATGCGTGCTTCCTGAATGATCTGGACATGTGCTTGGATCTCAATCTTTATCACAACCAAATCCCTGCTTGCAAACGCTGCAAATTTGCATACTGTCCTGTAATTTTAACCCAGCAATAGCCTGCACTGGAACAAGCAGGTGCACAGGATAGAATGTAAGCACGTTATATCACAAACCACATGCTGCTATGAACTGAGCTTGCAATCAATGATCAGGCTTCACTTCAGGATGGAAGTCCATGATGTGCTCCTGCACTTTCTGTGGATGCATGATACCTTTGCACTGCAGACATATCAACACATCCTGGTCATCATTGACCCTCCATCCATTTTTTTCCAGAAATGTTTTGGCCAGCATGCATGAGTCAGCATGTTCTATAGGCAGAGTTGGGGTGTGAAGTGGAGTACTGTGTACATGCAATGGTAGCATCTGTTGTAGGGAAACACCATGCACTGCATGTCTGACCATGTCACATGCATTGCTATCCATCGTATCTGTCATTGTACATGAGATAGACCTTTGCAACCCTCCAGTGGCTTTCTCCAGAGGTCTGTTTGGTACCACACCTAAAAGCCTGGGTGCCTGGGCAGTAAAAGGGTTTGCAGTAAGGCGGCCTCCAGCTGAGGTGATACACCCTTGGGCAACTGAGTTTTGGACATCCTTCCCTCTGGATGCGTGTCTCATGAGAAAATCCCTGGCGCACAGAAGTGCTTCCCATTCCAACAGTTGGGATGGGCATCAATGGCACACTGGCAGAATTCCTATGGGGCATCTCATCTCCAGCAGCTGCTTCTGATATGAGGGCGCCTGGGCTGGTGCCTATGCTGCATGACTTGCAATGCTTCTACTACATGTGTCACAATGCACATTTTATGCCAGTAGAAAGACCCATACTTGGATCTCTATAACCTAACAAGCCTGAAAGTTGCACTGTGGGCACAGAAAAACCCCAGACTGGCAATCAATTCTCCTTGGTTCACCCACCCCCTGGAGATGCACAAGTGCATAATTTGGTACAAACACTGGCTGTTTTCCATTGGACCCCCCCTGCATGGGTAGCCTGCTGTCATTTTCTTGAGCAGTCATTCAGCAACTTTGCAAACTGTGCAAGCTTGCCTTGAAACAATCTTGCTCTTTTTGGGCCTATGTAATGATGCTGTATGAGACTGCTTTCAATAGCAAGGAATATCTGATACTGACTGCCTATTTTTTTTTGTCCACCTGACTCTTCCCCAGCTATTCCTCCTTCAGATTGGTAGGACTGCACTGATCTGGTTCTTTTAGTCCTGTTATCAACATGGTTACCATGGAAATTGCTCATGTTACAGCAGAAAATATGCACAATGTAGCTTGCATAGCAGTAGATAGGGAGACTGATGTGTTGTACTGAAAAAGAAGTCCAACCCCAAAAAATCAGCCTCAATTGAGGCACTCCCATTCTGGGTGAATCACATGATGGCGGTTGAACCAATGCATGATGTTGGTTCTTTTCCATAACCTGTACATAAAACCTTCTCAACCTCTAATGCAGTCCACAATGTGCATTTGTATCCATGACATTGAAAAAGAAAGAGAAAAAGAAAAAGAAAAAAGCAGCATGGCACCCACCATGTCTACATAATTACACACACCATAATTAATTCCTACCTGTGACATGTGACCCATGAATGTTTGGAGAGGTAGGACTAGGACAGTGGGAGAGCAATTGACATTGACACATGACTGATCAACATTTGGAGAGCTGGACAGAAACAGCAAGACACCAGTCACATCACTGGTAAACATTTAGAGAGGTGGAACAGTGCAGGAGGGATTTGACATGGAAAGGCAGGCAAGAGGGAGTGAAAGGCAAAAGAATTCAGAAAATGGCAAAGACAAGGATTCAAGATTGGCTTACTGGTGGTGTCTCAATGGTAAGGAAGTATATTTGTCAGTCTGTATTTCATTTACCATCCGCTGCCATTGATGCCTGACCCTATCTAGTAGTATTATCAACAGGAACTGTTACATAGTACTCCTCAACTTTATACATATCCCAATTAACTGATTCTCTGTTCACCCGCTTCTGTTCTTGTTACTCAAATTCATATGTGAGTTTTTTTTGCTAACTAGGTTCTATGGTTTGAACCTGGCTCAAACCAGAACCGATCCTGCTGAACCCTGTTCTCTCAGTTCTGGTTTGCAGTTCTACCTACCCCCTCCCAGCTGCCTGGTTCTGGTTTGCGGTTCAGAGAAATACCTCAGAGAACTGGACCAAACCCAACTTCAGCATCCCTAAATTACTCAAGTTTCATCTTATCAGTAATTTGTAGTCAACCATATTATTATAACATTTATATTCACCAGTACTTTTCCATTAATAAGTAGACTACTTTGTTCAGGGTGAAAGTGGGATATATGGTGGTGAGGATGCAGGAGGACCATTGTAACTAGTCATGGCAACATCTGTACAAGAATTAGAAGTTAAGAACTCTTCTTCATCCCAATGAGTGGTGCTGCATCTGGTAGTGTATAACCATGTTTGAGAAGTCAGTCTCATTCTCATGGCAAACCATGTAGGCATTTATTGTAGGATGAATGTCTAACATAATCAATGATGTCATGCTTACAGATGCTTGAAGAGATGCCAAGTCATCTGTGGGATGCAATAGGTACCTGGATCCCTCCAGTCCATTTGTTCCTCCTTCCCTACCTGTGTGCCGAGATGCACTCATGCAGGTAGATACCCAAGAAAAGAATAGGTTGGAGCATGTGTCATCCTCTTATAATGATTGTGGGTTTGGGTTCCCTGATCCTGGCCTCTTTCCCAGTATCCAAATGGACGAGAAGTGGGCAAGGCTCTTATGTAACTGACTCTGCAATCAGGCTGCATTGATCTTTTATTTCTTGTCATCATCATCTTCTGCTAGGCCTATGTCCAACCAATGCTGGAGGAGTTTGCTCAATTATGGTGGCACTGTCAAGGACATGTCAGCAAATGGCTTGATGAAGTCCTCACAGCTATGGCTTGAAGTGCAGGAACTGCTGGGCAACTGCTTGGATGAAGCAGGTGTTGCCATGAACATGTCTTCTAACTCCTCAGTTGTGTTCTGGTGTGAGGCTCAACTTTCTGTGGGGGCTTTGCCTGACTGTCATGTCACCCAGGAGATTCTTTGGGAACTTTATGAGCTTAATTTTCAGTTTAAGTTAGTGGCCTTGGATCAGCGGGCATGGTTGGCATCTGTAGAAGAGTTGGCAGCACAGGAGTCCTCTTGCCAACTGATGTTGATGGCTTGCTTCCCTAGCAAATCTCTTCTTGTGGCTGATGTCTTGTCCACTAATCAATGCTTTGCATCTCCCACATTGAAGGGCTGTGCTCAGTATCTTCTTGTGATGAAGAGGCTAATGAAAGGATGGGGAGGGGATGTACTGGAGGTGATTTGTTGTCTACTTAAGAATCTGGCTGATGGTTATTCATTGCAGGAATTGGTGGAACTAGAACAAGCTATTGCAATTTTGTACATGCAGTCATTTTTCAATCACTTTGGATGTGCTGCAATTCTTCCTCATACTTTGGACCCTGTCTCGGATTCAATGTTGGTGCCAGCCTCCTGATCAATTATTTGTTCTCATGCTATGACAATTGTTTTCCATTGCTATTATCTTGCTTTGTTGGTTTTCATTTTGCTGTCCTAGATACTGTGGTTTTCCATTTTGTTATCTTGTACCTTTCTTTTTCATTGACAGACTGTGCAGGTAAAAACAAAAGTTTTTCTCAATTTCACTGTCATAAGAAGTCTATACAAAAGGTGGTGTTTGCCATGGTGAATGTGGCAAACACTGCATAAATAGATAAAAATAGGCTCAACCTGGGCAAATGCCACAAAAATAAATAAATATAGCATGGTAAACTCACTCCCAACACCCAGTTTGGCAATCACTGCAAATATAGATTTTGCAGGCTTCAACCAACATAACCTTGTTCTCAATACTTACACTCATGTTACCATTAGAGCTTATGCAGCTTAGAGATTTTCAGGGGTACACCCCCAGGTATACCCCAGCCATTCCCCACTTATCCTCATGTTACCATTAGTGCTCATGATATCATCAGTGCCTATTGTAGAGAATTGATCCTAGAGTAAACAAGGTTTATTAGAGGATTTGGAACATAGTAGATTGAGGGGCAGGCATCCTGGAAGGCCATGTATAGGACTGGACAGAGAGTCAGATAGAGGGCCATTCTTGAACACCATGGAATAGGACTGGACACAGTCAACTGTGTCTAGTCCTGTTCATGGCCTTCCAGGATGCCTGCCCCTCTGACTGTGTCCAGTCCTGTACATGGCCTTCCAGGATGCCTGCCCCTCTGACTGTGTCCAGTCCTATTCCATGGTGTTCAAGAATGGCCCTCTATCTGACTCTGTCCAGTCCTATACATGGCCTTCCAGGATGCCTGCCCCTGTTAGGGCAACACCCACTATCTGCTAGCTAAGACCATGTGGGTTCTCTCTACAAGAAGGGGGCAGGATCTGCACGCATGATGGGGGAACTAATGGTTTTGATGTGAGGGGTTATTAATAGGTGAGTTTGTTGAGATAGGCCATTCACACCACAAGCATAGGTGGAATACCTAAGAGAACACAACTGGGGTCCCCTAGGTGTATATTTAGGGTTTATATACTATGTTACATATATTGT
Source organism: Tricholoma matsutake (assembly GCA_026075535.2). Taxonomy (NCBI): domain Eukaryota; kingdom Fungi; phylum Basidiomycota; class Agaricomycetes; order Agaricales; family Tricholomataceae; genus Tricholoma; species Tricholoma matsutake. The sequence goes on along the minus strand of AP026543.1, from coordinate 3,101,086 downwards.
ACATTGTTGTTACCAATGCATGCATACATGTGTGTACATCTTGATGCATGCAAAATAAAATTCTCATGCTATCAAAGTGTAGCGTCATTTGGCATCATTGCGCATAATTCAACACAGTAAAATAAAAATAGAGTTTTATTAGGTAATGGGGCAGTTTCCTAACATTACCCCCCCTTTTATGCCTTGACTTCCAGGCAAGAAAATATTGTGTCTGTCCCCTCTGTGAAATTTTGGTAAGGCTGGAATTTCATCCCCTCATACAGCATTCTCGCAATGCAATGTGGAGCACTCAGATTATGTTTAAAGAATTGGGCGATCATGTTACACACTCACTTACAATTCTCTTTGGGCTCCCACGAATTATTTTCATCAGTATAGTTTTTCCACTTTATTAAGAACTCCAATTTGTTCTGTCGAAGACATGAGTCTAGAATTTCTTCAACTACATATTCTGGAGCACCTTCTACTATTATTGGAGGTTGCAGAGTAGTTTGTTGGCCAGGAATAGTGGGCAGGTGGTAAGGGCATAGGCAGGATATGTTAATCTCAGGATCAATAATTTTAGCACTACTGCATTAGCCAAGATTACTTTAGAGATTGCATATGGGCCAACTTGTTTGTCTGTAAGTTTCCTCGAAGGTCATGGAATATTCAGGTCCTTGGTACTTAGCCACACCAAGTCACCAACTTTGTACTCTGGAGTGCATGCTCGAGTACGATCCACATGTCACATCATGTCATCATGTGCTTTCTTCAATGCCACCTCTGCTTCCTTTTGTACCTTTTGCATCTTAGATACAGAGTCTTCTACCAATTGTACTTTGACTTCCCTTCTGGGTTCTACTCCTATGCAAGGATGATATCCATAATTTGCAAAAAAAGGTGACATATGAGTAGCCAAATGGAATTTGTTGTTGTGGGAAAATTCGGCAATTGCCAGCCATGCAAATAAATAATTAAAGGCTTTCAGTAACATCAAAATTAGGTGTATATCATCAGATACCTCTCTCTTCAGACAGTGCTGAATACAGAGAAAGTCAACATTTCATACATATGCTGGCAATAAGTAATTAAAAGCTTGGTGGACAATGTTGATCTAGCTGGTAAGCACTACCTTTGCCTATAACCTCCATGGTCAGCATGTGCTTACCAGCTAGATCAACATTGTCCACCAAGCTTTTTATGAATTGAGTACTACATCCCTGTCAAGACTGATTCTTCTGACCGGACTTCCAATCATTTTCTGCCCCCTTCCCGGCTGCCTTATATCACAGCCCACCTCCTATCAGCAGCACTGCCTAGAGGCAAAATTCCCTCATTTCCAATTAGGTGAAACAGTTTCAGGAATTGCCTTGGAAGCCAGTTTTTCATATTAACCACAGCCTCAGAAACTCCAACCTTAGTATTTAAGCTAGCTACTTTTGTTTTGTATCGCCAGTTTGTAAATCAACCAAGTCTCCCACTTAATTCTATCCTCTTTAAAACTCCAATTACATTCTTAAGTCATTCTCAAACTCTTACTCATCCTCTCCAGAAATTCTCCGGACCTCTGGTCATCTTCCTTACCCTCACCTTGAAGTTAGGACACTTGATGAGGAGAAGGGTGCAACTTCTTATAAGTTGAAGCCAAGTCCTTTCTGCTCTCCCACTTGGTGCGACACATCAAGTAAACCCTGCCCCAGATTTCCATAGGATTCCCTGTCTTACTCCATCTGACCACCACAACTTCTATTGTCCAGGTATGACCGGAATTCCGATGACTTCCCCTTCAAGTTCTAGACAGGTCCAGGGGATTTACAGATACTGCTGAGGATTTAGCTGCCAGTCCTTCTGGGGAGAATGTCATCTGAAAAGCAACAGCCCCAACCCCAGAACGAGACCTATTTTCCCTATCCAATGACAACATTGACATGTCTACTGAACCCACCGCATCGATCAAAGAGATCAGAATACAAACCCTCTCAGACTTCACAGGGGACTGAACTAGAACCATGAAGTTCTTACAAGAAGTGAAACTCTACTTGAGAGTAAAGCATGGAATCTACGACAGCGACAAGAAGAAGTGTTAAGACTAGTGGTCTTAACTCAAACTTGTCTTTGTCTATTGCACTAGGAGGCTTTCCTAATGTTTTGGGCTTTCGGGCTTTGCTTGGGTGCTTCCTCAAGCTATCACAGTCATTCATACTCAGAAGCTTTCTGAGTATACTGTCTGTTCATGTATCACAGTTGGAGGCTTCCCAACTGTCAAGTTCAGGTTATCACAGCTAAGGGTTTCTTAGACTGTCAAGTTATTTGAGTTGAGTTTAAGACCATAGGTTGAATTAGGTCAAGCTGAGTACTACAGAGCAAGTAACTACAGCTTATATACAGTTCTAGGACTTCCTATCGGCCAATTGGAATACGAGATCATTGTCAAACAATAATAGAAAGAACAATAAGAAAGTAAGCCTCATGCCAAGCATGAGGCATCCGATGTCAAGGAGTCCGACATCATGGAGTCTGATGTCATGGAATGCTGCAGTGCAGCATATTGATTGGCAGGAGTCGTGTCGAGTCAGAATGGAAAAATTGAAGTACCCGGTCTTGCAGGTTCCAATAGTGAAATCATAACATCACCCTCTCTCTATCTTTGAAGTCACTGACTTCAATCACAATCTTCTTTTCTCTGTTCAGGAGGTGGGGTGGATCAGGGTCTGAGGAAATCAGTTGGACTTCAGTAACATTCCCAGTTCTCTGCATTCCCCAAGCAGGAGCCTCTTCACCAGGCTGTATCCACTCTTCTCATCATAGTTGGTGTTCCACTGGAGGTCTCTCCACAGGGGTCTGCTCACTCCTGCTACTGGTCTCATGCCTGGGGTGAGCCCTTTTCGATCAATGTAGAAGTCTTCAGGGATGTAGTCCTCCCCATCCAGTTCTCCCTCAAAACACCACTCTTCATATTGGGTCCTCACCCAGGTGTAGTCTGCTTTCATGCTCCTACAGGCAAAGAGGCAGCATTTTGGACAGGTCGAGGACACCCTTCTTATCCAGTCATCCCTTGTTATCCAGAAGGAAATCCCATGTGGGCATATCCATGAGGGTCATCTGCCTGGGAGTAGGTTTGTGAATGGTTGTTGGTCAATAACTGTTCACCCAGTCCTTGCTGGGGTTTGTATTGGTCTGTATAGTTGTGTTTGATGCATTCTGTGGTTTGTTTCATACTTGGTTCAGTGAGTGTTTTTGGTCTGAGGGTTCTACAGCTGTTGTCGCTGTTTATATGCCCCCAGGGTTCTCTTGGTGTGTTTCAAGTTTCCCTCAGGTTCCCATGAGTTCTCCGAGGTTGGGTATCTGACCCACTTCACTAGGAAGTGTGTGGTCTTTCCTTTCTTCTTATGTCTGATGATCGCTTCCACCTCATACTCTGGTTTGCCTCTATCAGATCAGGCAGCGGCTTTGGGAAGTTCTGTCCATGTGTTTCGGTTTCTTTATACAGGGAAAGGAGTGCTGCATGGAATACTGGGTGTATTTTCCATTGTTTGGGTAACTTCAGCTGGTAGGAGAGTGGGCTCAGGACCTTCTCGATAGTGAAGGGTCCCTCTCTCTTCGGTGTGAGCTTCTTCATTACATGTGTCATTTTGAGGTTCTTCGCCTCTAGCCACACCTTGTCTCCTTCTTTGAATGGGGTGAAGTGTCTTGTTGTCCTTTCTGCCATCATCTGTCTGGCTAACTCATGAGTCGCCTTCACTTCATCTCGGGCCCATTGCAGTGCAATGATTTGCTTCTCAATGGCCAGTATGTTTGTTTTCAAGTAGGGGAGGGGGATCACCTTGGGTTCATAGCCCATCATGAGGTAGAATGGGGAGCTCTTCTGCATGGAGTGCGTCCTCTGGTTGTGTGTGAATTCTGCTGTTGGAAGGAAGTGCTTCCAATTTTCCTGATTGTTCAAGCAGAAAATCCGTAAGTATACTTCCACTTCTTGGTTTACCCGCTCTGTTTCTCCATCAATCCAGGGATGGTATGCTGTGCTCATCACCAGCTTGATTCCTAGCAGTTGTTCCAGTTCCTGGAACAGCTGCAAGGCAAATTGTGGGTCTCTGTCAGATATGATCTTGTCCAGGAGGCCAAATCATTTGTAGATGTAGTCTAGATAGAGGGTGGCTGCTCCCAATGCATCGACGGTTTTCTTGCAAGGAATGAAAATTACCCCCTTCATAAGCCCATGGTCTACCATGACCATGAGAGCATCATAGCCATCCGATTCTGGTAGGTCAGTTATGAAGTCAGTTGTCACCAATGCAAATGGTCTCATTGCTTCAGACCTAATTGGCTGTAAGGGTGGCATTGTTGGGTGGGTATTGACTTTCATCTGCTGGCATGTTGCACATCCAGCAACGTAATTTTTGATGTACATCATCATTCCTGGCCACCAGTAGTCTCTCCTGACCATTTCCGTTGTCTGCCATTGTCCTGGATGTCCGCTGGTCACTCCCTCGTGGTATTTCTGTACCAGCTTCTTTCGTAGGTCCCCGCTGTCTGGGACATGACACCTGTCTCAGAAGAATAGAAGGCCATCTTCTATTTTCCAGTCTTCCAGTGCCGACTTTATTGGTGGGGTTCCTTTTGTCTTTAGCGCCTCGATTGCGCTCTTCACCAGATCATCCTTCATGATACTACCTGCAAGTAGATCATGAATTTCTGTGTCAATGAACTTCACAAATACCGTTTCGGGTAACATTGTGATATCTTCATTATTGTTGTCTTCTTCTGGTATGTGATCAGCCCTTCACGATAATGCATCATTCTGCACCATTTGTGATCCAGGCATGTGGACGAGTTGCAATTCAAATTCTGATAAGAATAGGCTCCATCTTGCATGTCGTCTGTTCAATTTCTGTGCTGTCTGGAAATACGTTAGGTTTTTGTGATCCAAGAGGATTACCACCGGGTATTCATAGCCCAGTAGGTAGTGTCTCCAGGTTTCTAGTGATTGCACTATCACTAGCAGTTCCCTGTCATATATCTCATAGTTCCATTCTGTTGGTGTTAGTGCATGCAATATATATCTGCATGGGTGCCAGTCTCCATTTGTATCTCTTTGTCTCAGTACTCCTTCAGTTGTGTGCTTCGAGGCATCTAATTCAATCGTGAATGGCTTCATTGGGTCTGGCATCAGTAGCACTGGTGCTTCTGTGAATTTCCTTTTCAGCATTTGAAAGGCTTCTTCGCATTCCATCGTCCAGTTGAATGTCTTGTTCTTTTTTGTCAGTTTGTTAAGCGGCCTGCTTGTCTCCACGAAGTGTTCAATAAATTTCCTGTAGAAGTTTCCAAATCATAGGAAAGATCTAACCGCCTTTATGTTCATCAGGGTGGGCCATTCTTGTATACCTGCCAGTTTCGTGTTGTCCATTGCAATTTTGTTCAGTCAAATTATCAGACCCAAGAATTCCACTTTGTGGGCATCGAATTTGCACTTTTTGGGTTTCAGGTACAGGTCGCTCTCTGTTAGTCTCTGCAGTACCCTTCTTGTCCTTTCCTGGTGTTCGTTTTGATCCTTAGACAATATCAGGATGTTGTCCACATAAATTATGAGCCATCCTTCTCCAATCATGTCACAGAAGATTTTGTTCATCATTGCCTGGAAGGTTGCTGGTGAGTTGCATAATCCAAAGAAGGCTACAGGCTGCATCAACATCCATTGGTACTGGAACATTGATGGCTGGTGCAGGAGTTTGATGGACAGGAACAGGATTACATTGGGGGAGGGTTCAATTGAAGATGTGGGATGTAGGAGTGGTAGTTGAAGCCCGGAATGCAGCATTGAACACCACATTTGTGAGTCAGTTCTCATCACAGAGGGAAGCAGCTTCATACCAAGCATAGATATCATTGTCCACTGGGCACCCTTCCAACATCTGGGCAATCTGGTCCTGAATCTCTCAGTTGAGGCCCCATCAGAACTTCACCACCACTGGTAGCCCACCCCCATGTCCTGCCATGTCCACCAAGTCTCTAAACTCATTGATATAATCATCCATGGATTGATGTGCCTGGTGGTATGAGGATGACTCAAGTTGTGTCACTGCTTGGTGGTGCTCATTGAGGGGGCAAAAGTGGCATACAAACTCTGCCCAAAAGTCACCTCAAGTGGAGAAAGGTAGAGAACTGAGTTCTTTGGTTTGGCACAGAATATGGTCCACGTAGAGATAGGCGCATTCAGATTTCATGTATGTGAAGGCCCAATAAATCTTTGCAGCCTCATCGACAAATTGATGTGACTGGAGACTGATATACAACTCACAGAAGTAAAGGAACGCACATCCCTGCACATGCGCACCATTAAATTCAGTGGGGGGGGACGGTTTGATCTGGGTGCACTCCTTAGTGGGCACGCTGGGTGGTGTGTCATTGTTGGGCACACTTGGAGTCGCAATGGGGGGAATATTAGTCATGGAGCTAGTCTGAAGTATTCATACAAAGTTTTTGATCATAGATTTAAGTGAATTGATTTGCATGCATATTCTGGTAACATCGCTTTCAAGCGCGTTGAGGCACTCTGATGTGCTAGGGGGTGCATTTGGTGAAAACAGCAGTGCACTAAAGGTGGGACTGTCAGGAATGGTGTGTAGGGAGTCTATGGAGCTTTGGGAAGTGTTGTCCACTCTGTACCTGCCTATATTGGGCAGCGCATTTGCGATTTTGGGCCTTAAGAGAGAGTTTTCTACTATAAGGGCAACCTTAGCCTCTAGCAAAGGGAAATCCAAAGTTAAAATTATGCTACATAGTACAGGGGTTGGAGGCACACCTAGCAAAGGGAAATCCGAAGAGAAAACTCTAAGGACCCCTTTGCCAGTGCCCAGTATATGTGCAAACTACAAAAATCAAATAGTAGTCTAAAAATAGAAAAGGCAGAGATAGGCTGATCAAGGCCACCAAACTGTACTTTACACTCCCCCACCTACTCTGCATGGAGTCCTAGCTGTCCATGTGTAGTCCTAGTAAAGTCCTAGCAGTCCATGTGGACAGCTCAGAATTCCTAACTGTCTGAGTCAGACAAGTTTTTTCAAGCAGTCCAAGCAACATTTCAAGTGTAAGTCCTAATGATGTCCTAGTGATGTCCAAGTCCAAATCTGAAGGAGGGACTTGGGATTTTTTTCGTATAAGACTAAACAAAATATTACTGACAGCAACAAGAATTGAACCAAGGACCTCCTGACTAACAGTCAAAGTTCGCCAACAATTTACCAACTGTGCCAACCTGGCACATAAATTCTATATTATTATTACTATTTATTACACTACAGAATAAATTTCTAATACAAAAAAAAGTGCCACCTCAACTCACTGTGAGCGAGATGAGGGTAGGCGCGAGCGGGGGTGATGTGGCCGTTAATTAGCACCCAGTCCACCCTGCGAGCAAGTGCTCGCAGTGGTGGGTGCTGGGTGCTGGGCTCATCCCCTCACCATCTTGTCCCCTTGTCGTCCCCTTGCAGTTTCATCCCTCCCCCCTTCACCTCTGCACCCACGAACCACCCTACAAGCAGGTGCTCGTATGCATGGTGGTGGGTGCCATTCTCCCCATTTCCTCCCCCCCCTCTTGTCATCCAATCCGCACCCGCGATCCACCCTACGAGCAGTGGCTCGTAGGTGTGGGGGCAGGTGCTGTGCTGGTTGTTGTCATCTCTGTGGGGGTGGTGTTGCCGTAGCTGTCGTGGTCATTCCTGGTTGTTTTTGGCCCTTCTGCTGCTGGTGTAGGCATTGCCATTGGTGCTGATGCCAGTGTTGCCATAGTCGTCATCCCTGCCCATGTTGCTGGCCTCTCCTCGCCATTTTGCTGCCAACATGGGTCCTCTGCCATGTCGTCCCCCCTGGTATGCACCACCCTTCCTCCCTATGAGCAGTTGCTCATAGCAGAAGGGGGGTGGTGCCATGGGTGTGGGTGTGCACAGTGTTGGGGGTGTTGGGTTGTTGTTGTTGTTGTGCCCTGGAAATGGTGGTGGGGGGTGCATCGTCAGCATGACGCATGGGGTGTATAGGAGTGGGGGTTGCTTACCTGGTGTTCCCCCTCCGTTCTCGTCCTTGGTCATCGTTCCCCCTTCCCCTTGTCATTTGCCCTGTTGTTCATCACCCAGGGCATGCAGTGCCCATTTTCAGTGTCACCCGCCTCGTTTTTTTACCCAAAAATTGAATCAAAACATGTATTTAGTATAATAGAATAAGAAAGAAGAAAAAAAAACTTACTAGGGGCCCAAACAACAATACACATCATTTGGGCCATGTTGTGCATGAGCTCATTCATTTGTGGGTGGTGTCGCATGCTTTGTGTTTGTTGTAGTCATCGTGGGAGTCCATCTTGATGGAGTTGGGTTGGTGGGAAGAGGGTGGAGGGAGAGGGGGTGTCATCGTCGTTGATGGTGGTGGTGAGGGGAACAGTGATGAGCTGGCAACAATGTGGCTGTGTGCTTTGTCATACACAGCCACATGAGTAGTATTGTAGTGTATGTAGGTTACTTACCTGCAATGAGCCATTAGTGTAGTGGTTATGTTGCTGTACGATAATCCTAAGTGCATTGGTTCAAACCATGCACATGTCATTTATTTTTATTAATTAATTGAGGGCTCGGACAGTACGAGGACAGTCTGAGCATATCCTCTCACTGGTCACATGACTTACTAGGACTGTCCACGCGGATTCCTTGCACAGAATTCCGAGTCCTAGCAGTCCAGGTTGGACTAAACTCAGACCACACTCAGACTTTGCTCGGACTAGGAATGGAAATTTGGCAGCATCTTCTGCCAACAAAAGTCCTAGTAAAGTCCACGTGGACAGCTAGGATTCCATGCAGATTAGGTGGGGGAGTGTAAAGAGCTCCCACCTAGTGTTTTAAGGTCCAGTTCAGTCTGGTTTTTAGACCATAACTGGCCACAACTGCAACTGCAACCGGTTGAGACCGCAGCCTCATTTTCAGACAACTGGACCAAACTGTATAGGACCAGTTCACATCGGTCCAGTTGTAGTATACCAACCAGTTTCAACTGGTCATCTTCGAGACCGGTTGAGACCAGTTCTCATTGGTCCTACCTTCAGTCCAGACCAGTCTTTCTATACTACGAGACTATATACTCATCCCAGGTATGTAAGGTACTAAGTCTGTAATAAGAATAGCCATACCCAGGACAGGAAATGAAGAAAACTCTATTAATAACATGCAGACAAACATCCAAAGAGTGTAGGTCAGCGAAATAGTAGTAACAACCCAATGCAGAGCAAAAGAAACCATGAATGAACCCTGATGGCCACCAACAAGAATATAACTACAGAAACTTGAAAGATTAGTTGATATAGGAATTGGACTTGAAAGAGTACTGACCAAGCAAATCACTGGCATAGACACTGAAGTAGTGCCCCGAAATAGGTATGCTTGTATCTATCAATAACAATACACAGCAGTCAGAACTCACAGCAGAAGAATATAATGTAATGTACCGTATTACAATCCTTATAGCTCATTGAGATTAGACTCTGGAGTTGTGTAAGAGTGGCAGTACTGTAGAGAGTCGGATGTTGTCCAAACATGCTGTAATGCTATTTCGAAGAGAAGAGGGAATTTGGCTTGGTTCTGCTACTGAAAGATTAGAAGCAGCACAGAGAATATACAATCAAACGAACTTACGTGTCAATGCCACCATGCCAGCACAGCATTCACATCAAGTTCTTCAGAGCCATGAAGATACAGAGAAACGTCATCTTTGCCAGTAGGGATTGTGTGTCCAGAAGCAGGGTTGAATGTAGAAGACAGAGTCATCCTACACTTGGTAGGTGATGATGAGGTGACGAGGAAACAGAAGAAAGAATAGTTGATGAAAATGCTAGTGACCATTGGCATGTCTGTAAAGCTCCACTTCAAGTGTTATCTCATCTTATCTGATCAGAGTAACCTGGAGAGAAGTCAGTAATCTGTTATACATCGTAGAGGGTGAAGATCATAGAACGAGAGGTCAGGGATAATACCGTAGAAGGTGAAGATCGTAGAATGAGAGGTAAGGGATAATAAGAATGATGGAATAGGACTGAACATGTTAGTATGGGAGTAGCAATGCTTCAGAGATCACAGGTGTTGCATCTTGAAGCTATTACTTGACTCAGAAGTATTGAAGTGTTGACACAATGCATTCAATAAAGCTCATCTTCTCTACTTAGTAAGTAGAGAAGATGAGCTGGAATGTAGAACAGAATAATATATCTGTTAGATTTAGATTGTACTAGTAGGAGTTATCTTGGCCACCAGCTTGCTCATGGGTTCATATGTCGATGCCACAAGTACCTGTACTGATAACTTGCTTGAAAATATGTTGAATAGCAAAGAAGTAATATATTCTAATCTATTAAGTATGGCATTGAGAAAGAGACAAGTAAAATTAGTCTATCTAGTTAATAACGAGTTCATCAATGGATTTGTCCCACTCCTTGAAGTCCCAGTCTGCTATCAACATATCTTCGTACTCTCGCATTTCATTATCAATCTCCTCCACCTGTGCTGAGTTCCAGGCTGCAAAGTCCCTGATGTTGTTCCTCCAAGCAAATTTCATCATCTGCAGCTCTTCAAACTGCGCTGCCCCAAGTTGAGCCCGTCATTTTGTTGCAACTTCTCCCCCCGCAGAAAAAAGATGTTCACAAGGTACCGAAGAAGCTTGACAGGGAAGATAATCAATTGCGATATGACGGAGGGTGGGATACAGCGCCCCATTGTTCTGTAAAGATCATCAATCCATGTCGCTGATCCCAATCAATGACGCAAGCACATACCTGCCACCATTTTACGATATCGGTATCCTTCGTAACATCAGCCAGTAGGTCCTTCAGATATTGACGCATCTCCAGTTGCCATCCCTCATCTTCATCTTGGCTTGAAAGCAGGGCTAGGTGATGGTGATCGAACTCAGATAAGATGGATGCCTCTTTAGGTTGCGCTATATCACCAGTGGATGCAGCTGGTGCAGTGGGTGGATGGGCCTTCCAGTATCGTTCCATCTAGAACCATAGAATGAGTCAGGGCAGGAACATTGATGGAAGCACACAACTTACCGTTCTCTCGAGTATCTTCTGTGCCTCATCTTGCCAGTTCTTTGCCAGTCGATTCCCCTTTTGATGCTCTGTTGCTTGTTCCTCTGCACCTCCCCATGCCAATTTGATGTAAGCAAGCTTGAAGTATGGATGTAGCACTAGTGTATCAACATCAGAAAGGCCGTAAGGTTATCGAATAAGACATACCAAGGGCTAAGATGTATGCAGGCTTCTCATCAAACTGCGAGTAGTATTTGTTTAGCTTCACAAGTCCATCGTTGATAGCAGTTCAGTACATTGCATAGTGTGGATTGTCGTGTTTGGCTTCCCAAGCAGTTTGAAGCTCTTCGATGGCAGGCAGGGCTCGCCACAGTGTCGGCCGCTTTTCAGCTGAGAATGTTTGTTGAATTTGGTTGGAGTCCTGAATTGTGGGAGTGAGTAATTGTGTTGTTGCTATGATTACACGTGGACATACAGCCAGAATCTCGTATGCTTCCACCACCTGTTCCCATTCAATCTCAGAGAATGTGAATGCTGACCATAGTATGTGTTTCAAGACCCAGCCATCACACTGGATAGTTGTGATAGGACCGTATTGATGGTCAGCACCTGCGATAAACAAGTTGACGGGCTACTAGTCCTTTAGAAGAATAGAAATAATATAAGGAGATCAGCATACCTGACAAATTTTGTATGATACACTGAGCATGTGATGAGCAGTACCCCACCGAACATTGCTGTGAAGAGGGATTTTAAGTGTGTCTTGAAAGCTGCATTCAAGTTGTAGCTTCTCAAATGCTTCAATTTGCTGCCCAGATGATTGAATCTGTGGCAAGTTAGTGAACCGAGATAGCGAAAACTAATACAACCAACCTTGATTGCAAGAGTCTGAATAGCCGCAATCATGTCCAAGGAACCATTCAGCATGCGGTTGTCAGGCAGTGATGGATCATACTCCCAGATAGCTGTCACCGTTTCCACAGCTGCGATCTTGGTGATATGGGTCATCACGTCAACTTCCACAAGGTTGACAACATGATCTAAACAACTATACTAATGGGTTAGTGGCTAAGAGTTAAAAAGTTGATGTGAAACTTACGGAAGTTGATTCTCCTCTGCAGACCAGGAGAGAAGTTTTCATCATACATGGGTCGCTTCAATAGTTTCACATTTCGTGGTGTTGCTTGAGGCATTGTCAAGAGTAAGAGTGTGGAGCTGTTGAGGCATCATGATCAGATATCTGATATCATAATCAGATAGATAATTAACTTTGTACCTTAGATCTTTCTGTATCCATTATCCCAATCTGATCACAAACACCCATGAAGTATCGCCCCAAGTTCTTCCCACTGTGGTCTCCTGACATGGATCGAAATCCGATAACTTCTGACCGCATCTCCCATGTCTCATCACCCTCCCTTTTCACTTCAATCCAATGTGCAGTTACACCTAGAAAAGCTGCCTTCGTTGTATCGACAGTCCACATATCTGCCGTTGTGGAGATTAGACCTGGAGCTGTCTGTAATGAAAGTTGGTGAGTCTCAAAATTCCCTGGCATATTTGAATATAAGCACGTACATCAATGTCTTCCTTAAGCTGCACCAACCACTTAACAAACTCGTTGTGCAGATGATTGACAACATCGTGTGTTGTTGGCAGATCTTGCAACATTGACTTTGGCCGCATTGCAACCAAGCAGTTTCGGAACGTTGTTTTGTTTGCAACAGAAAGGGACTAACACAGGTGATGAGCATACAAGAATTAGTTCTGTCAGTGAGTACTTGCCTGGTCGTTGACTGCAACAAACTGAGTCACCACATGAAGGATGTTTTCGCATGTATACACAATTGGTCCTGCTTGCTTTCCAACGAACCCATCCAACATTCCTTGCCTCCCCACCTTCTTCCCCCTTCGTTCTTCTTCCATCTTCTTCCAAATTATGCGAGGGATTGCCCAATGGTGTTCTGGTATGTTTTCATCTTTGCACAGTTGTTGATATACTTTGTAATGCTGACGAATGTGTTGCTGACAGGAGGAGTTGCCGCCAGTGTGGAATGCCTTTCGCTTTCCATACCGCTTCACAAATTCATCGTTGTTCCTATCAAAACTCGGTAATAACTCCTATACTTTTGCAGATTATGACTTACTTGCATATATTACACCAGCATCCGCTTGGCATCTCCACCCTGTCATCTTTCATAATGAAAGTCACCTTGATTCTGTCAGTGTAGATAAGCCAAAGGTCCCTAGCCTTCTCCTTCTTGGTATATACCTCCGAGGGGATAGATATATGGTGATGATCATGAAGCCCATCTCCCTTTTAAGATGTTAACTCTGTGTATAGCAGACTGACTGCAATGTTCATACCTTGGAGTCATTTGAGGATTCGTGCCCGCCTTCCTGCTCACCACCCAACACCTCTGGTTCATCTTCATCTTTATCACCAGCCTCGAACTCATCGTCATTGCTAGCTTCCATTGGCCTCGCATGTTTCTTCTTTTGTGGCCTATGATCTGACTCTTCATCAGAAGATTCTTCAGAAGATTCATTCTCTGCTGGTCGCTTCCGCGTTCCCTTGTTCTTGTTACGTTGTGTGGCTGGTGCTTTTTTGGGGGCTGCTTTTTTTGGTGCTGCTTTCATTGGTGCCTTTGCATGTGTGTTGCCTTTGCCTTTTGCGGTTGCCACATTTCCTTTCGCCATGCTGTGCTCACATTTGGTGAATTCACAATTTATATTTTCAACTTTGTTTGGTAGTGTATTCTGATTGCCACTCACAGTTAGCACCTCGTTACTTAGACTTTAATCTTGCATCCAAGACCATTGATCTCATATATATTTTATGTAGCTCTCAGTGTGCTTTCATATGTAGGTAAAAGACTGGTTGCAACCGGTGCAAACTGGTTTTCTTCGGTCTTTTCATATTACATCAAACTGTGTGACCATCAACCAAAAAGTCTCAGGATCGGTGCAACCACAACCGGTGGTCTGGTCTTTTGCGGTTGCATTCGGTTCAGTTTCGGTCATTTTTTTGGTCCAGTCAACTGGACCTGCAAACACTACTCCTGCTGAATGACATTGTACCAAGGGGTAGATGTTGGAAGGGGTACTCCATCTCTAAATATAAAACTGTCAACATGTACAATGTGATAGAAGGGGGAAATTAGTAATAAAATAAGGAAAAATTATAGAAAATGCAGAATTGGAGGAAATGAAGTGAGGGAAAATGTAGGATGAATGTAAAAAATAGGAAAAACACATGAGGCATCCCCTAGTCCCCTTACACTTTTGGCTCTGCCAAGTTTGTCCATCGTCATTGTGACCCATGCATGACCTTTTGTTTCAAAACAAAGGCCTGTGACCTGTGACTGACAAATTGAATGTGTTGGTATAGTACAGTTCAAACAGACAGCTAGGATTCCACACAGACAGCTCAGAATCCATTTGGGTTCCATGCAGATTAGGTGGTAGAGTATAAAGAGCTCAATGATGGGCATACTGGCCAGAAAACCAATACAGCATACACTCCAATAATCACTGATCAGAGATGCCACCATCTGAGAGAGTGAGGTACCAGGGAATATTGACCAATTGAGAAGAATTGTCCCTTGTGAAACACCTGACACCAGTGAAGACTTGGGGATGCATCTTCTTGTCCACCTGTTTTGCAGAAAGAATCCACTGCATCTTTCACCATTTTGATTGACAGACCAGTTCCCAAAAGAATAATCCCAGCGAAGATCCCAGACCTGCAAAAGAAGCTATACATTTCATGAAGAATGGGGCATGGATGGGTCCTGACCTGGAGTGAAAGAAATCCCTCAGATTGTCAGCAGCCACCCACACATCATCAATCACAATGAATAGAGGTGTATAACTTCCCACAGGAAACAGATCTTGTGCCTTGGTTGTGAGGTCACACAGTGTGGAGCAGATAATCTTAAGCATGATCTTAGTAATCATGAACAATGTCTCCATTAATATTGACCCTTGATGGAAGGACATGAGAGCACTTCCCTCCATCCTCACACTTGCACCCAACCATAGGACTTCAGTGATGGCATGTCAAATCATGTTCAAAGAACTGTCATACTTACTACTAGCGACTCTTGGTCACCAGATACATGCTTGTCTAGCTAGTGTCTAGTGTTCAGGTAAAGATTCTACAGTGAGAAGATACTTCTCAGGAATTGACGGCCCTGAGGGTACATTCCATTCATTAGGAAAGGGAAGATCAAGTGGGGTATCAGGTGTTGACACGGCAATATACCGAAACATCTTGACGCCCAAATCCTGCAGCCATTTAATCCCCCCCTCCTTAACGGAATGAGTGTTCGAAGTGGTAACTTGAAAGACGGTTGCAGTTTTGCTGGCCGACTCGTAGATGAAGGCATCGAACGTTTCCTGGGAGCGAAACGAGGGGTAGTAGTATCCATCCTTAAGCTGTAATCGTGCACTGCTTAGGAAATGTACCAGTGGCAAAGGCACATACACACTTCCGACAGGATTCGGCTTGGTACTGATGGCAATATGACTTCCCATGTAACCGAGATGAAGATATTGGGGTGATGTCGGACCTTTTGGGTCCTTCCAGTGAGTATATTTTGGACACGTACGGTTCGACTTCATCATGTTGACGAGACTCCACTCTCCCCCTCTGAAGAACACGTCGTTTACAGCATCTTCCAGCATGAAACCAGCATTGGCCCTCGCGTTTGGGACTCGGATATACATGTCGTAGAGGCGAGCGACCGCCTCCAACTTGCGATTAGAAAGGCTGTCCCGAAGTTTCTCGTAAATGTACCGTGTCGGGAATGATGATTCGAAGGCATTGCGAGAGGAGCCAGGGGAAAGAAGAACAATCTGATGAGAAACAGGTCCTGACAGATCCAACGCAGACGATTGCCTGACTAAAGTGTCCAGCCTCTCGTACGTAATCGACGCCAGGTTGTCTTGTAAGGTTGCATCATAGTCGATAGGGTGTAAAGCGTTTGTGTACACCAAGCGAGCTGAGGTACCGTAACGATTAGAAAAGAATTCGATTTGTGCTTCAGAACAGACTTTTCGTTGCAGCACTCGGCTGAGGGGAATTACAAATGGATCGGCAAATGAGAGTGCGAGTGACATACCCAACAAGAAGCTCAGAAAGTGTCCATGACTTCATAAAGTACCGCCGAACCGGGCTCGTTGCTTTTTTCGTCCATTCGAAACGATGTGTGCGAGGTGACGAGGCTTGAACTATAAATAGATCCAGGTCTTGAATGAACACTGGGACGGTATCGAGACTCTGGTTGGAATCAATCAAACACCATGTCGATGGGGAGAACTGAGACTTGAAGTTTATGGCAATGAGTCCCGGAATCAAATGGATCAGGAAGACACCATTGTCAGCGAAATAGTACAGATGGCTGTCTCGTGACTGATAGATGGTCGGAAGCCGAGCTTGGAGGCGCAGAACAAGTAGAACATATAAGAACACAGTTTTTCCTACAATTACAATTAGAGATGAGGTCGCCATGATATGATAAGAAACCGCTTTGCTCACCAATGCCGGGGTTACCAAGTAAGACAAACGCCCAATTTTCTGAAACAAGGCCAATAGGAATGTTTAAGAAGGGGTTCTCGAAAGGGGCTGGTTGCATAGTTATCTGATCTTCAGCCTTCCAAGAACTGGAACTGTCATCGACTTCTATGGCGTCATCGGTCACCTCATTTCCATGTAAAAACCATTCCATGATCGCTCGCAAGACTTCTTTATACTCATCCCTGATCAGAACACCCGTGAAACGAGAATCTGGCTGAAGCTCCAGAACCCAATCCCCTCCCATCAGCACCATACAATCCAACGGGAGGTTGGTTGCTGTCGATGGGCAGCTTTCGTCCGGCTGAACTGGGCGAGTCTCAAAAAGCGTTGCGTGGGGTTCTCGGGCGAGTATCCATAGCTTGTGGAGTGAGTGTTCAGAGGGTAGCTTTTGAGCTTTATAATGTAGTGCAGTCAGCTCACGATCAAAGCCGGAAAGGAGACGGAAGAACCGGAGATGGGTGGACTCACCAGCAGGAGGACATTCACCAGTAGACGAGGCTAGATGGCCAGGTGATGAGCAGAACTTCAACAGGTATGACTAATACGATCATGTGGCTTACCCGGCGAGTTCAGCGAGAGATTTGAATTCTGGGATGAGGATGGTGTGATGGTTGCTAATAGGGTCATAAACGAGTCAGAATGGTAACAGTCGACATCATGGGCCATTAGCACTCACTACCAGCCGGACGCGGTACGATAACACTGAGTCTTTTTAGGAGGTTGTTCCTTCCATACTTCTGGGATATCCATCCACCCCTTCAACAGCTGATCATCCTCAAGCTTGATACTCTGAGCATAATCTTCGCGAAGACTTTCCAGGGGGAGTTGGAACTATCAGGAGTTAATATATGCGTGCTAACGCTTATCAATACCATTCACCCACCTTGAAAAGTTTCAGGGAGTCAGCAGCGATGCGTTCAAATGACGGCTTCTTCGCTCGAATAGCTTCCTTCAGATCATCGATGGAGGCACTGTGTTTGATTCTAACTGAAAAGATTCGCTCGATTTCATCGCCTTGGACCCAGCACCATAGAATGATCTCGTTGGACATATTCCCTTAATTGAAGAAGAGACCGGATGGCTGTGCTCGATAACGTCACTTCGACATCACGTGATGAAAACGGTTTCCACGCTTGTCCAAGCGTGAGCGCGTGAGCAAGCGCAGTATTACACGGCCAGAGCTTCGTATAAACAGAGTTTGTAGCGGAGTTGTACATGTTTGGGTCAACCTCCCGGAATAGATCTAGCTTAACATTTAGCCAACCCCTGTGCAATTTCCAAAACATGAAACTGGGTAGAGATCGGGAAAAGACGTGGTTTGTGATAGAAATGTGACTGGCACAGTTCTAGCACACGAAATTCTTAAGTTTGCTCAAAGACAGGTTAAGGGTCTTTACGTAACCTATTTGTTGATGCAGCGAGACTTGGCAAAAATCGAGAGATAGCGCAGCTCCATACACAAATCTTGGAATTGGCACGCGCAAAGCTTGTTGCTTCTCGCGAGATCGACTCTAGTTACGACATTTTCTCACGTGCTGCACGGATGGCAGTTCTAGACATTCAATTGTCACTGGACTTTGAGCCTCGTCGTGAAAAAGCGCAAATCGAAGAGGCTGGTCTAGTCGAGAGCCATATGCGGTTTGCATATTCTATTCCTGATCACCGAGAGTACTTGTGGTCTGGATATCCTTCCGAACCCCTTCTTGCCGAGGCTGCCGCCCAGCAACTTTGGATGTGGAGGGCGCAAAATCCGTTTATGGTAGTCGAAACGCTTACAAATATTCTCGAAACTGGCTTGCTTGACCGTGGAGAACTGGGTGAGCTTACTGGTCGTCAACTTCTCCTCGATGCCTACCATCGCGCTGTCGAGCTGGACAAAAGTGATCCCCACAAGAAGATTCCTCCCAATTTCAGTGCTGGCTGTCGTCTAAGGTCTTATAACCCTCGTCAAAATGTTGTACAGCGACGAGTGTGCAGATATGGTTCTTGACAGCACCCCGGATAATGTTGAAGGAATCTCGTTTAGAGAGGCATTCAAGGACGCTCTTATCTGCTTCACTCACTTTGGGAAAATGGCAGACGACGCTGGCACAACTTCTACCGCTGCATGGGTAGCTTTCATCCGTCACATGGCGATCATGTGTCGAAACGGCGAACGCAGCGTCGACTGTATTTTACCTGTCCTCTTGTGGAACACTCAGCTGTGCGAGCATGTCATGACTGGTGTGCTTATTCAGTTTAAGCATCGAAAACGCAGCGGTGCTATCGCTAAATACTCTATCGATCAAGCCGACTTCAATTTTTTCCCGAAAGCATTAGAGAAATGCGCACATGGTCAATACCCACTTCTTACCGGCCGTACGTCAGCTTAATCATGGAGCTAGGAGTACAAGTCAACCCTCCTGAGGAAGCCAAGATCGCCACTAAATATAAGCCAGACAAGTACTCTTCGTCGTCATCCAAGGAATCCGACCTCCGACCTCGGACTCCACCGCCGATCCAGGGAGATCAAGTTCACGCAACACCATCCAAGATGTACATCCCTCGTCATGGCGAGCGACACCACCCCAAAGAAGGACACGCCAGATACAATATATTCGCGTATGGTTGCTCCCCAACAGTATACCGCGGCATCGATACCGCCCACAAAGCGTCGTATGCACTCCTGTTGAGTTCTCGTGACTTCCTCGGAGAGCATCCACGTAAAGATGTCCAAACACTCAAAGCAGTGCGACGGATGAAACCATTTTGGAATAGGGGTGAGGATTGTTATCACTGGGTTGAACATGACGATATCCTTCATGGTCCTGTTCCACCAGAGAGGGAGTATTTTCGGGTTGGGAATCAAATGTAGCTTAGTGTTTTTAATGTTGTTATTCCAGCTCCCTTGAAACCATAAATGTTTCCTACCGACGATGTGGTGCGCTGGTCAGTGACTCAAAATAATACAGTTGGAATGACGATGGGTGTATAACATAAATTCAGATGTATGTTTCAAGTTTTTCGTGGTCTCGATCAGGTCTGAAGTGAGAGAAGCCGCCATCAATGGAAGAGCATTTGCGTCGAGATACCTCTTCTTCGAAGTCGTCGACCCTCTCCGACTTTGTCTGAAACCTTTCGAAGCCCTTAGAATACCTTCGAGCGCCTGTGACGGCTCTCGATCATCCTCGACTCCCATCACCTCTCACCTTCGGCCTCATACAAAGGCTCCGACACCTTTCAGATACATGCATTTGAGATGCCTAGGATTGGTTCAACAATATTGAGTAGGGTTGCAGGTTGCAGGGGCTAAGTATGAGGTTAACATCTGGTGGGCATGAGGTAGGCATGAGGTAGTGGGATGTAGATATTAAGTAGTCTTGAACATAGATAATCATAAAGCGTCTTCTCGTCGTCGTTCTTGGGCATCACCTTGGTGAGAGGGTGTGCTTCGTCGAAGTAGATTATGAGTTTGATACGGTGCGACCCAGCCCAGCGGTCCAGCTTACGAATGACTTGTCCGAGTGCGACTCTTGCTGATTCCGCCGCGGCAAACTCAATAACCGTCTTCACATCGTAATGTGTGTCATCGGAATCCTCGGAGCCTTCGGGTTTCGATCGACGCTTCGCGAGTAACTCTTCATGTCTCCTCTTGATTTCAGGAAGGATCTGCCAACGCAATGGCTAACTGTGATATTCCTTGCCGTCTTCACAGACACGCACCTGAATGGGCTGAGTTGCACCATCAATCACCGCTTTGTATAATCCTGTGCGTATGCCTTCTAGGTGACATGACCACCACTTGGCTAAATCCTCAGCGGTTCTGATTTGCTTCTTCCTCAAATCTCCCACGCATTTCTCCAGCTCGCCATCAACTTCCGTGAACAGACTACCGAAAAACTTTAGATAATTGGTTTTCAGAATGTGCTGATCATCCGATAGAGAGGCTGTGACGAGGTAGTCATGGACAGCATTGTCGGGGATGGGGAAGGCCAGGTCTGCGTTCGTACATCAGAAGCATCCAAGGAATTCGAAAAACAAAGTAAGGACCTTGATTGTCGCCCTTTTCTCGTAGATTAAACGGAATGGTGAAGACCAGGTTCGTTTGCTCGTGGACCATGCGAGATTTTCCCGTACCGGAGCTCTGAACGATGGCGATTTGGTTAGAATAAGCTTTTTCTGTTTGTGGGATTGCGTTAATATTGGCGAACAGAAGTTGATGATTATTTCCCAAGTAACTATCACGCCAGGCGGACCGCAGAGCTTCGAAAATAGGGTTAGCTAAGCAAAACAAGAGCTAGAATAAACACACCTTTCTCTAGAGAATCGCGTCCATGGAATAAGCCGTCATGAACCACCACAACAGATGTATCAATTACGCACCGGTCAGTTCGACATCCTCGTTGGGCAGTAGATGGCGCCTTATCGCTACCCTAGCTGTCGTCACCAATCCCAATTACAAGAACGCAGAGAACCACCTACGAGCTTCTCGCACCACAGGCCAGAGGATTGCTTCGATGATGGTTAAGGGCTCGAAAGGAGGTTGCGCAGCACACAAAACTCACCTAACTGCCGAACTTCTTTGAATGATCCATCTTTCCATGCTTTCTGTAACACCGCATTGATGGACGGTTGGCGCGTAAGCAGGTCCTCCGCTTCATCCGGCAGAAGAGTCATGAGTCTCTTGTCTCCAACAGTGATGTTAAAAAGTAGTGAAGCTAAATCTGGCTCCTCATTATGCCTCCTGTTAGCGCTGAATGTCTTCATGATCGCCGCATCGAGGGCCTTGTGATCGTCTTCAGTCCAAAGATCGCGCTCGCGTGATACTTGAGTCAGTGTTCGATTAGCATCTCGGAATATGGCCTCATGCAACGTCTTTAGATCGCTCACAGACAAATGAGAGAAGCCTTCAGATAAAGAACTCGTTGGGTCCATGGTGGCACTGACGGAGGTTCACCATCATGTGATAAGCGCGTTTAATAGCATCATGTGACTTGCCGTCATGCGCCGCGCCGGTTTCTTTGTGCTTTGAACATGGCGAGATAAAGCTGAGCTTGATCATGGGCCTTTAGGCTTTATCATTAGGAATGGTATAATGCAATTTCGCGATCGGTGAGGAGGATACCTTCCTCCCGACCACTTGAATCTGAAAAAGCAAAATGGATGAACTTCACACCTATGGTCTATAAAGGAGTGCTGCCAGTGGATTACAACACATCTTCCAACCAAAAACAGGTAAAAGACAGCGATCTCGG
This sequence comes from Tricholoma matsutake, assembly GCA_026075535.2. Classification (NCBI taxonomy): domain Eukaryota; kingdom Fungi; phylum Basidiomycota; class Agaricomycetes; order Agaricales; family Tricholomataceae; genus Tricholoma; species Tricholoma matsutake. The sequence continues at coordinate 3,079,230 of AP026543.1, read as the reverse complement.
TTTAGATGAATACGAGAGATACTGCAGAACAGAACCTAGAAACACGGGATAGAGAACGCTGCCAAAACACGCTCACGAGAACGTTACTCCTCCTTATCGTCTCCTCCTCGGTGGAGTCCTGGAACGAGAGCGCGACCGTGAAAAGGAAACCCTATCCCTTCCACCTCGTCGGTCACCCCAGCCTCCTCTACCCCTCGCAGGTGGTGATTCGCGTCGAGGAGGCGGAACACGCCTGTCCACTCTGTCACCGTCTCTATCTCTATCTCTATCTCTATCCCTGCCGCCCTCCCTGAAGCCGAGGTCTGCTCCCGCTCGTCCTCCTCTACCTCGATGACCAGACGCTGGGTTCGAATCGCCTCGCCAATGTCCACCACCCCGCCCAGCTCCCGGTCCGGATCCAGGAGCAAGAGAACCACCCCAACCACCATCTCCTCTGCCGGAGGTGCCCCCTGTACCTCTCCATCCATTAGACATGGTCGCACCTGGGCCCGCTGATCCTTTGATTGAAATCTCAGTAGGCACTGTAACATTCTTGGGCAGCAAGACAGCGATGAGAAGGTAGTCGCCTGGTACAAATCGCAGTTCTTCAAGCGTGCGTTCCTCTTTTTCGCGTTCGCTAGGCTCACGGTTCTCGCCATCTATGTCTTCACGTAGGCGAGGAGCAGTGACGTTCACTGAACCTGGCTCCCCAAGGATATCGCGGGAGTAGACCATTCCAAGGTCTTTTTGAGAGAAACGGCCTTTGTTACCAGGGTCCGCGTAGACAGTTCGGAATGAGAAACGGGCGAGTGGGTGGCGGTATTCTGGAACGGCAGGGGCAGTGTTACGAAGAGCCGTCAGGACCTCCCGAAGAGTTGCATCTTTCCTGTAAATAATAAACGAGTGTAAGTGAGAATACTTGTTTGTAAATAGTCAACTGTACCAAGTGAAAAGTTGCTGTTCATCAGTAGTTGGCAGTGTCCCGTCCTCGAAAAGAGAGAGTCGGTGAAAGCTTCCTATCTTCACGAAAGTACGAATAAGAAACGGCGCGGTCTAGAACAAACTCCGTGTAAACGTTACTCATACAATTCCATCTACAGAGACTTACCTTCTCTCTGGAGACTATAGGTTGTCCAGCTGGAGTCGTGGAGTCGAGATCCATGAGAAGTCAAGAAGCAATAGGTGTAGGATGAAACTGAGGCTTGATCGACTTGAATCGGCGCTTTACGGACTTCAAAATATCCCATACTCCGCGCGTCTCTAGTCTAGTACAGTAATGGGATTGACACCAGCGGCCCAGCCAAGGGAAGCTGTTTTGTGAGCCTTGATCACTGTAATCGGTTTTGAACGGGCTCATGCAAGGCTCGTGGTGATCTCGGTTGCAATATTGTAGTAAGTATCAGGCGTTCACCGTTCACTCTCAGACGTTTATCATGTTGCAAGGGCCTAACCTCCTCATGAATGCAACATCAGATGAAGAAAAACCCGAGCCCATCGAGAGTCGACGTCCGAGACCCCTGCGCATGCTGTCTAACACTTACTTACTCACATACACACACGAAGTAGTAACAATAACTGTCAATGGTCATGATGTCCATAGTAATTGTTCAGTATATTTAATCCCAAAGGTAGCGACAAGTTCCCTGACTCCCAGCCCAGTTTGGTTGTCTCGTTCTAAGTCCATCTTTTCCATGATTTGCATCACGTTTGATGTACACGGACGAGACTTTATCGATTATCACAGTATACCCATGAAATTTCAGCAAGATGTCCAAAACTTGGGCACTGGAGATCAATCAGCGACGAGACTTGGGAAACGGTAAATACGGACGTGACTCAGCAATAAAGCCAACGTGTTGACCTCAAGGATGATGGACAGACCAAAGGTATCGCGTATGAGTGAGAAAGTGGTGTTAACGACATTTCATCCCGTGGTCAATGGTCATACATAAGTCAAAAAATCCGAAGGTGAATTGGTTTTGCACACTTGCATCTAGTGCCAAGGTAGATGCGTTTTCCATATCGGATCAGTGCTGAAAGACGGTTTGTTCTGGTACAAACGCCATTTAGACAAACCAGTTACAAGGTCTTAGATCTTTGTCGTCCGAAGTCACGATGATTGTCACGACGGTGACTACCTCTCGAATCCGCTTTTCACCATCGGAGTCCGACTTAGCTCTCTTTCCTCTGACCCACGCGTCTCTCTCTCAGTTTGGATCTGAGTTTATTCTGAATCCATCATGTTGATTAAAGTCAAGGCGATTACAATCTCATCGATGAAAGTCTTGAACGCGTTTCACTCATCTAATCGCCCATCAGACACTTACAGGCAAAGAGGTGGATCTCTTGGTTCAGTGCAAGTAATCCAGGATCGATTACTAATCGCAGTTCTGTCAATTCAGATAGAGCTCGATATTGACGCTGATGATAAGGTATGACCCACGGTTTCTCATATGATCAGGCTCCGACTGGCGGGCGTTGCTTCAGATTACACGGATCAAAGAGAAAGTAGAGGAGCAGTCGGGTGTCCCGCCCCCGCAGCAACGACTCATATTTGGTGGACGGCAGCTGTAAGTCTCGTCTTCGTACTTCACATCAACTAGGTTGATTTGTCATCTAGACCAGACGACAAGACTGCGAAGGATTTTAACATTACTGCGGGCTCTGTACTACATCTAGTGCTCGCGCTGCGTGGTGGACTATGAGTGATCCATGGATTGGGCATCAAGGATAGGGGGAAGAATCACATGGAGCTATCGTCGGTATACTTGTTAGATATGTAATGTTCAGTCGATGTTCTGGATAAACCCAGTTGGGCTGCCGATGTCTGAGACTTCGCGCGATTGTCCTTCGCACGGCATGGAAAGCTGCTCGAAATGATCTCACAGCAGTTTCTAGTGCAAAGCTAGTAAGGGACTTTATTACAATCGGACTAAATTCGGGTTTTTCAATCGAGACACCAAAGAACCCGTTCAAGGATTGTGCTTGAGATTGAAACGGTGCTAGCCAAAAACCATGACCTCAATTACTTCGGTCATGGCAACTCGAATATCATTTTCGACGATGGCCAGTGGAGAATATTCTCCTGGGAAAACACGTCGTGAAACACTTGCGATTACAGAGCAGGTGGCTTGGCCGACGACGCACGACTGCTCATCAATGGACGAGCACACAAGGACGTTGCTGGGTATATCCGTACAAAATGCCTCGCTGATGGAGGTGGCATCACTCAAGCAACACAAGCTCGACCATCTGAAAGCGCCCTCGTGGAGGAGATCATCGTTTACAAATGTCGAGGTTGGTACGGCAGAGGGAGACGAATGTCCTATAATATCTGTAATTGCAAAGGAACACATAAATCGTACGCTGAACCCAGAAGAGAACCAGAAAAGACTGACAAATGTTGAGGATAGCCTTTCCTCGACAAAGCGAGTTAGTGATCATTGGTCAGCCCAATGCCACCCACCATAACCGAGACAGGCCACATACTTATTAGGCAAGACCTCGTGCACCAATGTCCCTTCCAGCGTTATGGATCTCCTGAACGAGGGAAAGCGAGGCCGACTACCTCGAAGAACTGTGAGTGAGGCCGTAGAGATCGAGGTCAACGAGGGAATACATCGTTTAGAGCCGTGTCGTCGAGACACTTGCATCCCGAAAACGACGAAATGCCTTGTTCCTAAGCAAGGCAAAGGGAGAGGGAGTGCCATAGAACGAAAGAGATAAGTTTTGACGTCTGCGGATGAGCATCATGGAGAGGGTCCGAAACGCCAAGACCGTGTGTAAATGCATGGGAATGTTACAGATCGTTGAGGAACATCATTCTTCGACCATACTCATTACACAAGGAACGGTGCATGAAACACTGTCCGGGCTACACTGTCCAAGGTCCGGTCCAGTCCAGGTCCAGACTGGGTCCGACCTGCTAAAAGACATTTTTTACCTGTAAAGTTTCAAAAATGAGTGTTAGTTGTGCAACAGCACATATTGTGCTGCTACGTGTGGCTTGGGAACCCAAGTAAGCAGAAACATTTGTTTTGAGAAAAAAAAAACAGTCAAATTGGTGAAATATGGTCGGAGATAGTCAAAGAAACACTGAAAAAGAAAAGATACAATTAACCCCCCTCACACAAACGCGAGGGGCAGCACAACAATATTAAAACAAAAAAAAAGGTCATCCATTAGCACCCACTTTCCGCGATGTGAACAGTCGCTCGCAGTGGCACGGGTGCCAGGGTCGTCGTCCTGGTTGCCGTTGGGCCCCTGTTTGTCATCGACCACCTGCAATCCACCACGCGAGCAGCAGCTCGCAGCGGTGGGGTGGGGTGCTTGGATCGTCCTGTGCATCGTTGCTGTACCCTCTTCCTCGTCGTTGTCGTCCCTGCGTCCCTGCCCATTTCGTCGTGGTCCCCGTCCCCGTCCCTGTTGTCGTTGTCGTTGTCCCGGTCCTGGTTCTCCTATCGTCATTATCCCCTGGTTCGGCGTCGAGCACCCGCGATCCACCCTGCTGTGTGGCGGGTACTGGCATCGTCGTCCAGTCATCGTCGTCAGCAGTTCTAGTTAGTACCTAAAAAAGTTTGTTAGTAACAAAATAATGAAATAAGAAGAAACTTACCAACGGCCCAAGAGACGTAGCTTGACGTCTCTCAGGCCTTTTATTCGTGTGCTTTGCCTCCTTCTCGTTGTCTCCCCTCGTATCCCGCCGTCTCGTTGTTCCATTGTCATTCCGTTTGGTCTGGTGGCGGCATTGCCGTTCTCTCGCCAATTTGTAGTTGCACGCGTTCCCACCCCGCGAGCAGTTGCTCACGACGGTGGTTGGGGGTGCTTCCGTGGTCCTGTAAGTGGCCGTTGTCGTCGTCTGGGCATCGTTTCGTTGTTATAAATCAAAACCTACAAGAAATGAAAAATATAAGTTAGTTGAATCAAATAAAAAGCATAGAACATAATAATAATAAATAAAATTACCAGGGGCCCAAACGACGTTATCGTCATTTGGGCCCATATCTGCTGTTGGTTCTAGGGATAGGAGGAGGGGAGGAGGCGGTGTCGTCGACAGTGGTGCTGCCGTTGTTGACGCGCGGTTCGGAAAACGAACCAACACATAAATCACATGGTATATTAATTTGTAAGATGTTCCATTTAGTGCTCCTGGGCCAAGCCACCAAGGCCAAGGGCCAGTCCTCACAGGTCCGGCCCCGGTTCACGGTCCACTCATTGCCTGGACCTGAACCTGCTGAGGCAGTCCGGTCCAGCACTTAGGTGAACCTGGACCGGACCTTGGACAGTGTAACTGTCCCCAGCTGTCCAAGCGGCATACACACCTGGATGTCACCACTTCCTGTTGCAGCTGTGAGTGCAGCATTAGATCAGGAACCCCTTCCAATTCCACTTCAGGTATAGGCAGGGGTCCAGCACGACACTTCTGAGTACGTCGTATTGCCGCCTTCTGTCCACGACGTTCTTGCCTGGCTTCTGTGAAACACGTCCGACAGTGGGATGGACATCGGCTCATGGTAACCTCCCCGGTATGCCAGTCAACCTCTGGGTTATGGTCTCGAAGCCATGGATATCCCAAAATCACCTTTTGCTTTCCTAATTGAGTGACAGCAAAAAGGGCACGGTCACTATGATCTTTGTAATGGAGAACCAGGTCTGCAACCTCTCAGATGGCACCAGCTTCATTTGGGGATCCATCCACATTATATACAGGTATCGGACGTGAGAGTGAGTGAGTATTTAGGCGATGTTGTTGTACCAGATGGGAATCGATGAAGAGACCAGTCGCACCAGAGTCCAGGAGCACAGAGACACCGAGTATCTGTCCAGTGTCGGTCGTCTGCAGTTCGATGGCTAGGTTTAAGGAATGTGCAGAGGGAGTGGATGCCACAATATACTTGCATGGTAGTTTACATTCCCATGATTTAATTTTGGGATGTGGAGTAGAAGGAGAGATGGGGAGAGCAGGTACGTCTTTATCCAACTTCGAAGGGTCAGAGAGGGGAGCAGTCACAGAAATGGATTCATTCTCTGGGGATTCAACTGACAAGACTTCAAAGCGGTTATGGACAGGCAGTGAGGGCATATGATTCACTCGCTGTGAACAGGAAAATCCTGCTCCTCTACAACTTCCAACTTAATCTCCTCTGCAACTTGATCCTTTGCTTCCTCAACATCTACAAGCGCCAACAAATCTTGCAGGAGTTCATCTCATCCCTCGGGGGTGAGCATGCGGATATCCTGATGATGGGGACATGCTCCAGCCCTGTGTCCAGGTTCCCCACAATGGTAGCAGAGATCCAACTTACGTGCACGGCTGCAGGCTGCATCAACATCCATTGGTACTGGGACATTGACGGCTGGTGTGGGAGTTTGACGAACAGGAATGGGGTTAGGGTGGGGGAGGCTTCGATTGAAGGTGTAGGGTGTATGAGTGGTAGTTGGAGCACAGAATGCAGCATTAAACGCCGCATTTGTGAGTCGGTTCTTGTCACAGAGTGAAGCAGCTTCATACCAAGCAAGGATATCATCGTCCGCTGGCCACCCTTCCAACATCTGTGCAATCTGGTCCTGAATTTCTCGGTTGAGTCCCCGTCGGAACTTCACCACCACTGGTAACCCACTCCCATATCCTGCCATGTCCACCAAATCCTTGAACTCATCAATATAGTCGCCCACGGATCGACGTCCCTGGTGGTAAGTGGATGACTCAAGTCGTGTCACTGCTCAGTGGCGTTCATTGAGGGGGCAGAAGTGGTGTACGAACTCAGCTCGAAAGTCACCCCAAGTGGAGAAAGGTAGAGAACCGAGTTCTTTAGTTTGATGTAGGATACGGTCCACATAGAGATAGGCACGTTCAGATTTCATGTATGTGAAGGCCCAATAAATTTTTGCAGCCTCATCGATGAATTGATGCGACTGGAGACTAATGTATAACTCACAGGAATTGAGGAATGCACATCCCTGTGCACGTGCACCATTAAATTCAGTGGGGGGGAACAGTTTGATCTGGGCATGTTCCTTAGTGGACACGTTTGGCAAAACGTCGTTGTTGGGTGCACTTGGAGTCATAAAGGGGGAACTATTGGTCGTAGGGTTAGCCTGGAGGGTCCTAACAAAGTTCTCAATTGTAGATTTAAGCGAGTCGATTTGTGCGTGCATTCCGGAAACGTCGCTTTCAAGCATGTCAAAGCATTCTGATGTGTCCATGTTGCTAGGGAGCGCGTTTGGTGAAAATGGCAGCGTAATAAAGGCGAGATTATCTGGAACGGTGTGTAGGGACTCTGTGGAGCTTTGGGAAGCATCGTCCAGTCTGTACCTGCCTATCTTGGGCAGTGCATTTGCGATTTTTGGGCCTTAGGGGAGAGTTTTCTACTATAAGGGCAACCTAAGCCTCTAGCAAAGGGAAATCCAAAGTTAAAATTATACTACATAATACAGGCATTGGGGACACACCTAGCAAAGGGAAATCTGAAGAGAAAACTCTAAGGATCCCCTTGCTGATGCCCAGTATATGTGAAGACAACAAAAATCAAATATAACCTAAAAATAGAAAAAGGCGGAGATAGGTGGATCAAGGCTGCCGAATGACATCATACCAAGGGGTATGTGTTGGAAGGGGTACTCTGCCTCTAAATATAAAAGTGTCAACATGTACAAACATGATAGCAAGGGAAAATTAGTAATAAAATCTGGAAAAATCATAGAAAATGAAGAATAGAAGGAAATGAGGTGGGGAAAAATATAGGACAAACATAAAAAATAGGAAAAACACACAGGGCACCCCCCTAGTCCCCTTACAGAATACGTGTGATACAGAACAATTGTATTGGCCCACCACTGGTTCCCAGCACCAATAATCATTGTAGGTTGGTAGGAAAAAGTGCAGCAGCAGGTCAGCGGATATCAGCGGTTGGATGCATACTGCATCGGGTCACAGCAGATATGGTTGGATGCATGCAGCACTGGGACATGCCACACTAGCCAATTTTTTTAGACACCAATTATTGATGTGATGTCCTGCTATAGATTATGGTTAGATGTAAACGAATGTCCCAATGTAGGGGCCAGAATCCAGAGGTATGAGTGCACAATTTGGCCAACTTGACAGAGGGTGTAGTTAAGAGTTTGAACTGCTTATTACATATACATGGGCCCATGCAATGACTCCATTTGATAGGGAACAATCATATTGGCCCACCACTGGTTTTCCTATAGACATCAGCCCATACAGACATATTGTTGGTGCTTGTTCCCAGCGCCAATGATAATTTTGTCCATTGATTACTTAATCATCACTTAATCATCCAAATGTTATCTACAACTGCATTGAAGTTATGCTATCCTGCTATACAAACCTCGAATCCGTGCCTCGCTGGCCATATCAATCTGACCCTGTTACTGCTGGCAAATTCGCTACCGCATTGAATCAAATAGAGGTCGAGCATCAGAGGAACACCGATTTCCCAGAGAACCCTCACCCTACAGTCAAGCCTACTGAGTTCCATGAGCAGGCCATCACTGCTCAACAGGTAGCTTGTGATCTCAGCATTCAAGAGAGTACTACAGGACTACTACCAGCACAGAATGATCTAGCACATGGGGAGGAAGTGCTGTTGTATGTAATGTCACATCTCCGTGTGGCAATCACCACATGGATCCATGCAGTAGAGAACGATGAAGACTACGACAAGTCATGGTTGGGGTGGGTGTCTGGCATATTTTACAAGACTGTAAGTGAACATATTGTGATTGCCAATTATCTCATCACCAATACCAACTTAGAAGGAATTCTTGATGGCCATTGGAATTTATGCCTCTATGGGTGGCAGTGCTCCATACACTCACCCGCTCATTGTGGAAACCATAAAGATGGTGCAGGATGGGACTTTGTGGTGCTCAGAACGCAATGATCCTGAGGGCAAAGATTTTCTGGAACTAGGATACATTCCAGCGATACAATGGTACATACTTGAAGGTCGATGCTGATGACCCCACCCATATCGTCGATAGCTATATCAACTCTTGGTGGAGTAAACAGAATGATCTGGAGAACTACAACTCATACCCATTTGCTCCACACAACTTCCTGGTGGTTCATCGGCCACAGGCGAGTAACATGTTGTCCTTTAATTTATCTTAAGTTTCATCAGATCCAGTTCACCTGGCAAGACCTATGGCCGGTCCCATATGCTGCTGGTGACATGGCTGAAATACAATTAATAATGAAGATCTTCTATGACCTGCATTCGACATGGAAAAGGATGACTGAGACAGTTTGAGAAAATGATGCCCAACTTCAGAAGGACAGGAAATTGTTGGCTTACTGGGAGGATGTGCAGAATCAAATTAGGGAGCACGTTGATGTCAGTAAGATACACAGGCAAGTAACACAAGAGAACAATCATTAGTCAAAGACAGTAGTAATGTCCAATGAGATTAGACATAGATTAATCCTGACACTGGCCAGACAGCAACTGTCGCTTGTGTGGCAGTCAGCTATTTCCTAACTGTATCTCTCAGCACCAGAAAAGATAAAGTCAGCACTGGTCATTCACATAGCTCTTAAAAGACTTGTATGCTAATCACGGCTGATGTGCACTAGAACATGGATAACAAACACAGCAATGGTGACATGCTGTATGCTGTAGGAATGTGGGAGGATAAGGATATATGCAAAAACAGTACATTGTAGTGACTGATGCTGGTAGTGATAAAGTCACCTGTGGCCATAAGTGTACAAGTCAGAGCTAAGCAAAAAGTTTCCCGGAGCTGAAAATCACAGAACCTCACAGGCAACAGCCAGGCAATGGCATAGGCACCAATGGATCAGACAACCCTATATAAATGTGTGTTTTCCAACACATTGAAACATTGCAAGAAACAATTACAGGCTAATGAGCATGAGGTCTATAGAAACCATCACAGGTGCTGCCAGCGATGTGCCCACAGTCCCAGAAACCACATCAGTCGAAAAGTGCAATGATCCAGAAATCTGTATGGGCCCATTTGAACATAATTAAAGGGCATGGGCCCATACATATAATATCTTTAACATGAAGTGACCGGGTGGACCCATGATGGTCAAATAGCAAGATATGGGCTCACACGACTACAGCATGTCATATGTGATTTGCGGTAGTACAGAACAGTGGCAACAGTGTAGTAAGAAACTACTGACCAATGGTTATCATGAACACCACCAGTGTAATTTTCCATTGGAAACATCGATGGTAGCTTTGTGAGTATGACCTAGGTAACATGTTAGTATGCTGTAGTGTAGAACAGTACCATAGTAACCTCTACATGGTACCATTGTCATTTACATTGCCATGTTGCCATGTTTCCTCACTGCCTACAGTGCCTACATAATCCTGGAGATGCTTGTTCAATAATTCTACATCAGTCTACAAACCATCATGCCTAGAGCACACCATCATTGGAAGAATCTCCCAGATGACTATCATTCACTCCCAGACATCGTGGGGACTGAGGGATTGCCTTGTACCAGTTCAGCAAAGTCCTCAGTCAACTCCAAGGCATAAGAAGGCAAAGAGAAGTGCACCAGTGTCAGGATCGGTGACCACATCCAACACCAATATAACATCTCTGATGTCTGATGAACCAATTGAGCATCACCCTCTAAATTTCATTGCAGATCTTGATCCCCCCTCTTCAAAGGTGACTTATTATGGCTACCACATTTACTATGCTAATATTACTCTCAGACACCTCAAGATTACATTGAAGAATAGCTGCCTAAAAAGGTTATGTATTTGGAAGCACTACTATCCAATGAAGTACCTGATTGCATGAAATGCAATTTGTGTGGGGATGATGCCGCTACCTGGCAATGCCGAGACTGTCTTTTCAATCCCATGTTCTGTACTGACTTCTGCCATGATAACCATGCTTTGAACCCATTTCACCACATCGACCACTGGACAGGTTCCTATTTTGAACCGGCTTGGTTGTTCCAAGTCAGGTTAGTTTTACATCTTGGTCACAATGGTGCATCCTGCCCAAGTTACTTTCACCCCTCGGCACCGGATGTGGTTGGACAAGAGGCCAACAATTATGAAGATGATTTGGATGATGCTACAGAAGGTGATGGAACCAACAACATCATCAAGGAGATGAAAAGGTTTATGACCTTGGTCCCACAACTTTCCCAACACTGATGGATTGCCACAAATTGACGGTAATCAATGTTTCTGGTGTACATCATATGTGGGTCAAGTGGTGCAATTGCCCTAATTCCTGTCAAGAGCAGGAAAATCACTTGTTGCAATCGGGGCAGCTACAAAAATATCAAGACCGTATTCACATTTCAAGTCCTTGATGATGCGCGATTGTCCAATCTGGAATGTAAATATTCAGCCTATCAATACTACCAGAAGCTCTGGTGCATAACTTCACCCTTATTTCCTAATGCCATGGAGGTATGATTGATATACTACAGTTGTCAATATCTCTGACATCAGTACTTTAGGATCAATACAGGGAGATTCTCAGGGCAAGCTGGCTATGGCAAATGTTGAAACATTTGAAGTGGAGAGGCCACTGGGGAGAATCACAGTCCGGCGCTGGCGGCTCATCAGCAGCTGCAATGCATGGTGCGACTGACATCCCAACATTCTGTGCTGCATGTCCTCAGCCAGGTGTCAATCTGCCAGAAAATTGGACTGAGGATCCTGACCAGTAAGTCAAATCACATGAATTGGAATGTATTTAATGTAATCCCCCCTCAGAATGGCATACACTCGGACTTTTGTCATGGATGGAAACTTCACTGTTGTTCATCAGAAGCACGAAAATGCTCACCATGATATTAAGCTCAGTCATGGAGATATTTTCATGACTGAGCCGAATCACTACAAATCACACCTTGCCATTGCTAAGGAAGTAAAAGAGGTAAGATATTTGAAAGACTTTCAGCGTATTTACTAACTCCAAATTAGAAACTGACCTGCAATGAGCATCATGCTGTAAATGACCCACTTCATCAAATACAAGGGTCTTGATGTAACTGGTGTCAGTGCAACTGCTTGTGGCTGCCATGGTTGCTTCTGCCCCAGTGCGGTGGTTGACTTCCAAAAAGGGGAACAGTGAGATATCTTCACAATTTGAGAGACATTTTTTCTAGACAAGCAAACATGGACTATTCTTTATCTGAAGCTTTGAAAAATACTAATATCACCGGACTCAAGAAAATCATTTTGATTTATGATATAATGTGCCAGGATTGGAAGAGGCTCAGACTTTGGATGGAGGAGAGTCAGTATATCCAGCTACCACTTGGCATCACCATTCTGCATGGTATTGGTCTTTTCCATGTTGGTGGCCACATCTGGCAATGTTTCTCATGCTTTTCACCAAGTTTCATTCCCAGCCGCCGGACAAGTGGATGGAGAAATCCATGAATTGTTGTGGTCAGTGTTGAATGAAATCTCACCTAGTACCCAAAATGCTACCATTTCTGGATGGATTGAAACCTTGGATGATCATATGGGGGATTTCAACCTCAAAAAAATGCAGGACATAGGTGAGTACATGTTTGTACATTGTGCCAGATTGACTTGGAACCAGATGCAGTGGTTACCACTGGCCACTGATTCAGAGCCGCTGTGGCAGGTGAGGAGGAAAGTTGCATGGACCTATTGCAGTACATGGCAAACTCAGACCCTGAGGAGATTGCAACCTGGAAAGAATTGGAAAAACACTCTCAGGCAACACATCTAACCGATCCAGAAGCAATGGACATCTATGATATAAATCCTGGTCAGGTAGTGGTAACACAAAGTGACCTTCAAATGAACCTTCTAGAGGATGAAGATGAAACTGGTGATGGAAAGGGTGAAACCACCTGGCTTGCTCTTGGCCTCAAACTTGAGGAAGCCCAGTGTGTATCTGGCCATTGCAAAATATTCCTATGCTAACTAATATCAGACTGGCCCTTCAGACCTTTATATGTCAGCAACATTCAGTGTTGTTCAAGGCCGATAAGCTGAAGATTGCAACAAAACGGCAAAACCTTGATACCAGAGTGGATTCCTTCATTGCTAAATTGGAACAATTTGTGAACAATGACACATTGGATGCACTGCAAAAGCTTAATGACTTGCCACTGAGACCAGTACTCCCATCACAAGCTCCCAATTACCAGACTAACTTGGATGATGATGATCAAAGCAACCCATTCATTACAAGGCCCCCAGTAGCAGCAGTGCATACCACCGAAACATGCCCATTACCTCTTCCCTCTACATTTGGCTTTCTGCAAACTACTCAGCTTGGTTTGGATTCCCTCGCTGAGAAAGAGTTGAAATTGAGGGAAGGACAAGCAAACGATGAGCTCCAGGGTGTTAAAATGGCCCTCAGTGAGAAATCTTTCTTATTCAAAAAGAATTTACATCTCACCACATCCAAGAACAAAAAGGGAAGGGTTTGGTCAAAGGTGCATGCTATTAGCCACTGGGTTCAAGCACATCGTCAGGTATACAATGCTGCAAGGGCTGCAATGGTATCATTGGGATGTTCAGCTGAGATGCAGTCCAAGTATCAGGTATTGCGCCGGGACGCACTCAAGATTTCAACTGCCACAGTGAGGGGTGGTACCGGCAATGCTGAGGGTAGAAGCCAGAGACAGGATGAACCATTGGCATGGTTTTGGACCATTAATGTCCAAGCCAATGTCGAGGCAAGTGAAATGATGAAAGAATGTAAGTACACCTCAATTCACTTTAATGAGCAACTTCACTATTATTTAGTCTACAGGGTGCACTGGTTACAGGCAAATGCCAAACATGATAGATGGTCAGAGGAGTTATCAATTACTAGTCATGAAATGGCTTGGATCCCATGTTATTTTCTTCACAGAGCAGAGGTCTGGGTTAACTGCTTGAAGACTCAGACATCGCCAGGAGCTGTGGCATATACCAAACATCAGGTGGTGAACTGGAGAAGGATGGCTGCTTCCTCCATGTGTATTTTCAAAGCCATACATCCATGGGTAGGAAATGTCTGGGGTTTTTAGTAGCCAGGTAATCCAGTGATATCAGCTTGCAACTGCCAATAATACTCCACTGCTAGCTGTTCTGCTCAGGGACATTGTGATATATTAAGGTGTGCCAAGAGGATTAAAGGTGTACTGATTGAAGTCTGGGGTATATTAGGGTATATTGGGGCTGAAATATGACCTGTAAATAGTCCTCAGGGACAGTCTGATGAAATATCAAGGTACCTAATGTATTTGCCAGCACAACCTGTGGACTGCATCCACATTGACTATCATGTCCGCCGAGGATGCTGATCAAAGCAGGGAAGACTTTGGCAGCTGTCCTTCAAGTTCTAGCTCAGATGATGGAAATCACATGGACAAGCATGCAGAATTGTTCATAAGTGGTCACCAGAGGAACTGAATGTGCTACAGCAATGAGTGGACAACTGGAAGGCATTGAAAAACTGTAAAGCGCAACAACTAACCTTACAAGGTGCCATGATGGACTTATTTAACCTACCTGTTAAACCTCCAACCTGCAGAAAGTAAGCAATAAACCATTAATGTATATTCTGCTCTTTGACAAACATGATTATCAGCATATTATAACTTGGTACAGACAAAATGCTCGCAAACCACCAAAGGCAGCAGTCAGCAAGGTCTCTCCATGGCACAAAGTAATTATCCACCTGTATGGGTCAGAAATAGAGGTGGCGATTGGAAGGGAGGCACCAGATCTGGAGAAAGGCTGACTGGACTGGATGGCCAAATATTTGCGACAATATGCAAAAGTCAACAAAAGAATATCCAACAATGCAAAGGAAAATGCAAAGATTGAGACACTTTGGCATCAATGGATGAATACTGGTCCACCATTGGCTGTTCAGCAAAAGTATGTGTATCACCCGTAATTCAGTAACCTGGCTGAATTGATCTTAGGGATGCCAAGAAAATGCTCACAAAACATGAATGAATTTCAAAATTCAATGTACCTTGAACTTGGGGTTTGAATGGTTGTGTTGGGTGGATGGGTAAATTCAGCTGGAAAGAGGAAGTGGAGCATGTATGTACATTCACCTGGCATTTAATGGCAACTAATGAAGAATTTGTAGGTTTGAAAAAAACAAATAGCTTTCTAGGCAACAATAAGCTGAATTTCATAGCCGACGAACCTGTGTGGCATGAAAAGCCTATTGCAGACATGTTTGAGGCATACATCGAGGAATATCTCACCGCCGATGAAGAGGAGAAATCAGTGATACAACCTGCTGGTGGGGCAAAGCCTAAACAAATCCTGGAGACTGGAGTGAAGGGACAGCCACTGCTACTGGTGAACTGTCTTATCCACCATGGTGACAATGCCCAGTTTTTGAATTACCAAAAACAAGTTTTATGGGCATACATTGAAAGGATGTACAGTGAGTGAACCATGTTTGATTAATGAAGATACTGATCTCCAGCAAGATTCAGCTGCAAGGAGGACCTCCAGTCATGTGCCGTGGCTTGATATTTACACACGGCAACCCAAATTTATCAACCAGGTGGATTACATGCCTCTGCAGAAAGGAGGAATCGGCCACACATCTTCGTCGGCACTGGGGAGATCATGAACATCAAGTGTGGCACTGGGAGAATCAGATGAATTGCTGGATGGGGAGTTTGTATTATTGCGGGAACCATCTAAAATGCATAAACATGAAATTGAGGCATGTTTTACCCTTTGGATGGGAAGGCAGGAGGAAGAAAAGATTGGTTTTGAATTCACAATTGTCCTTAATTCATGGGAGGGAACACTTTGGCCAGTGGTTCAATTACAAGAACTTACAGACTTGGATGACACAGATCCTGAAGGAATGACAGCACCACTACGCAATCTGCCGAAGCCCAAACAAACAAAAAAGAAAACCAAAGGCAAACGGCATAAGGCCACCACACAGCAACCCAAAAGTGAGAGTGCACCGGTACCAAAACAAAACAAGAAAAAGCAGCCCCATACTACTCCACCGGCTATTACACCTATCAACCAACAAACTGCTGGGTTAGCTCCACTGATACCCAAAGATTTGACACTGCTGGAATGGGACCTTTTTGTTGATCCCATGCTCCAGAAGGCACTAATTCCACCTGGCCAATACATAACAGTGGAGGATCACAATATTCTGGCGGTGATGGGTTTGACCAGTGGTCCTACAGCAGTTGACATGACCGAGCCTACATATGCTAGCTATCTGGCAGATCTGGAGTGTGGGGGTCATTTAATGAACGGTCTGGTTCCTGCATGGATGCAAAATGGTATTATCCATAATTCCACTGCACCTGCCCTCCAACCGGCGATTCTGCAAGGTCACAATTCTCAACAGAACATGACACTAGCTTCATTAATGATGGATACCATCCCTGAGGCAACACCAGTTGCTTCAACCGATAGTGCAATCCCTGACTACAGAAAGTGTTGGATGAAAACATGATCAAGATCCTGCGCTTGCAACACCAATGAAGTCACTACAACACAGGATGCTGGAACGAGTCACCAGCAGAAGGTAGCAAGAAAAGGCTTAAAAGAGCATGGTCAAATGACCACAATAGTTGTGGCCGGCAGCCTAAAAAATCAAAGCCCAGCAACACTGATGTCCAAGCCATGAATGTGACAGTGGATCCCAGTATCCCTCCAAAGCCAAGACCAAAAGCTCATGGAGATGCATCCACTGAACCTCAGGATACTTTTGACTTAAGACACCGACATGCAGGATAAACCACACATTTGCATATCACAGGGGTCAGCAAATGGTTTTTTTTCAGCGCTGCCATGCATCAATATATTCAATATATCCCTTATACACTTCATCTACTAATGAAATAACCATGCATATATTCATCAAAATATGTTACCCTAAGTGCCAGTGCATTATCACTGCCGTTGTCACTACTGTCACCAGTCACTCCAATGTACCATTTTTGTATATATTCTTGTATGGGAAGGGCCCATACACATTTATTTAGGTCATGTACAGCGACCATTGCTGATCATGGCACCAGTCATTTGCTTAGCTCTGAAGTTGTACACTTATCACCCCCGGTGACATTATCACTACTGGTGCTGGTCACTACAATGTACTGTATTCAAGACCTGTATGCTATAGTTGTGTGGGCCCATACTGTTTTCCTTTTACTATCATGGGCCCACACGATCAATCCATCGAGTGTATCAATTGTATGGGCCCATTTTCCTGTATTATGTTAGGATGGGCCCATACACATTTTCTTAGCTCATGGGGTTCTACAGTAACTGGCGCCGGTCATTCACTTAGCTCTTGACTTGGATGCCTATCGCCACCAGTGACTTTATCACTACCAGTGCTGGTCACTACAATGTACTGTTTTTGCATATCCTTGTATCCTCATGAAGGATTTTGAACATGTGTTTGAGGAATGGCATCATCGCCGCTTCCTTAGCCAACACCTTTTTCCTATAATCCAACTTCAAAGCCTTCTGAGAAAGATTCATAGGACATAAGAAAAATCATGCACCAACTTTCCCAACATGGATTTCTCATCCACGGTCATCCAAGTACCATCCAAAAATGTAATGAGGGCGCGCTCCATGGATTTGGTGTACTGAGAAGACATGGTAAAACCATTTGTACTTAGGATGGATGCAGTTGATAGCGTCAATAAATGCAATGTCAGTTTCAACTTCCATATTCAAAATTCATGTGACCACATTTGTTGATCAATTTTTGCATCTTCATGGAATATTCAGACAGCTCATTAGTTCACTTGCCAAATTTGCCACCAACAAGTATCCAAACTCTAGACCTTGACACCTTTTATATTCCTGGTAGTCCTGATTCGCTGGCAGTGGATAATGTTGATATCTCAACCCCACCAGCAAATATAGATAATCTGGACCTGGCCACTTTTCATATTCCTGAAAGTCCTGATTCACTGGCGGTGGATGGTACTCTTCATTCTCCAATACTGCTGGCATCAATACATTCCCCATATGCTTTTGATATTCTTGAAGCAGCTGCAGATATTATCCATTTGGCAACCCCCACCCACCAAAAATATCCAATCTTTTGACTTGGACATGTTTCATATTCCTGGTAGTCCTGACTTGCCCCCAGCGAGCACTGTTCATTTGACATCATTGCCAGCACACCATGACCTAGATATCTTTCATATTCCTGACTTGCTGGCACACCATGACCTAGACATGTTTCATATTCCTGACTCACTGGCCACCAATGCATTTTATATTCCTGGTAGTCCTGACTCACTGGCTGCGGATGCATTTCATATTCCTGGTAGTCCTGACTCGCTGGTGGTGAGCACCACTGCTCATTTGACATCATCCCTGGCACACCATGACTTGAACATGTTTCATATTCCTGACTTGCCAGCCACGGATTGTTCTGGAGTTGATTTTGCAGCCCCAATGCCGGTACATACCCATACCATTGCCCCAGATGCTTTTTATATTTCTGGCAGCCTTAATCATTTGGCAACACCACCATCACAATTACAAATAGTGGACACTCTTTATATCCCTGCCAGTCTTGACATGCCAGAGGCAGACAGTGCACACTTCTGGTTTACTGAGGTGACTGAAGGTAGTGACATGGAGGTCAATGTCTCTATGGCCTATATTGAACCTGTGCAGGATCATGTCAGCCCAACATTGTCCTCACCTGGATCCTTTCATAGTTCAATATTGACACAGAGAGATTCAGATGAGGTCCATTTTGGGTCCATTCCCCTCCTGGCTCTCCACAAAATGTTCCTCAATGCACTGTCCACCTTTCATTACCCAGCCACATTCATCTAGTATTCCCAGGTTGTACTCCATCGACACTGGCAACATCCCAGCAGGCCCCCCAAGTAAGTCCTGAACTTTGGCCGGGAGCTGCTGAATAATGATTGTAGGAAATTTCGACTTATTCTGACGCTGTTGAACACAGCTACCATGAGGCCATCAAGACAGTGAAGTCCAACATTGCAGTAAACCATGCCCTTCACTGGCAGCTCACCAACCTTGATGAGGCAATGTGCCATATGGCCCAATTAATGCAGCAGAAGTGCAGGACGATGATGAATTCTTTACCAAGGACATCGTAAAATTATTACTAGCAACTTATTTCATTTTGCTTAATGTATATGCCAACCATGCTAGCTAGCGCTGTTTTTTGGCAATTACAATCTTTTCAGTAATTACTGGCGGCAAGAATTGTCACTGGTGAAAGGTAGACCATATTTTTGTAGCAATTAATTGCAGCGATTGTTGCTGCCAATGCTATAATTCTATTCACTGGGCCCACACAGATCAGGCAATTACCACCGGTGATAATCATTGCTGGTGCCATGTAGTAAAATGGTGACTGTGCTAGCCAGCACCATGATTCAGATGTTACTGTTGCCAAGAATTTTTCAGCAATTGCCACTGGGAATAATCATTGCTGGCAGTGAATCTGTATACTGGGCCCACACGGATGCATCACACCCTGGGCCCACACAAGTCCTTCCTGCCATGAGCCCAATCTGCTACTGACAGATCTATTGTGGTTTTGCAGAAATCTGCTGGATGGATGTATTGCAGATTTCTACTGAATAGGCTGGTTGAATAATCATCACTTGATTATATGACTGAAAACCTTGAACCATCCCGCATCTCTGATGCATGAGCATACTTCCCTATGGATTGCAGCTGTGTTCAAGGCCAGGAACAAAGTTGGCCTCTGTTCATCTTTCAGAGCATCATCAGGATTATTTGGCCTAGTAGAGAAGAAATTCAGACAATCTACTGATGGCAAGAAAAACAAAATACCGTAAACAATGTCAGAATTCCTTTATGCACAAGGAGTTCAAAAGGAGTTATTTGGTTTCATGCCAAGAACTTGAAGTATTGTTGGTTATATCGAGCAAGTGGTATGTGGCAGATTGAGTCACCACAGCCAGAATTGAATGTGACAGCCAAGCTGGCTGCTGGGTTGGTATGGGCTGCACCCTGTTCCTGGACATAGCCATGGTAAGTGCTGCATCAACAGTTAAATATCTATGGTATGTCAAATAAAGTTTTGCACATATGCTGGACATGTGTATGCACAAGCTTGTTCTTGCAAGAATAGCAAATTCTGCACCAACATCACTCGAAATCAAGACATGATATAAAATTCAATGCAAATTCGACTTATGGACAGCCATTGGGGTTTCCTCAACATCCGGCACACCATTGGCATTCGACGTTAGAGGACGAAGTCCACATAAAAGGTACTGTAATGTGCAGGCTCTTGAAAATCTATTCCAAAGTAGGAATAACCTGTTTTTGTACCCTTATCTCTCGAAGTCTCAGAAGTCTGTGGAACATCTTGTGCAGAGCACGTCCATGTTTGAATTCGTGGAGAATAAACCTGTCATGTCAGGAAAGAACCTCAATCACGATGCTAAACTCACATGGATTGTCAAAACACTCTTCTTGGTCCAAGAGTCATCTCCTTTATTCAAATTTTCAAGTGCATACAGGACAGTCATTGCAACAGTATGCATGTCCATGGTTCGGCGCTGGAAAGTCTGTGTAACAGGGTCCTTCCCACCACTGTCTTTAGACAAATGGCTCATACCGCTCAACATGGCTTGGAAGAACTCAGCATCCCATGTTAAGCCCTCAGGTGACAGTCAAGTGTTTCTGAAAGGTCCATGATAGTATGCCAAGCCCGTGGGGACTGTCCTTTACTATCTTGTGCTCTATTGTAGAATTCCAGCGAACCTTAATGTTCATCACACATTGAGATCAACCGTCCTTGTATGGGATCTCGTTATGTACATGATAGCAAAATGTTCATCACTGTAGTAGAACGAGTGCTTGCAATGATCGCAAGGTCAGATAGCATGGGGAGGTTAAGTACCTCTAGATTCTTCAATCGGAATCAATCCTGATATCTTGCCAAGTAACACCAGGGGCAAAACCTAGGGCAGTTGAAACTCAACTGCCTTCGAGGCAGTAGGTGCAGCAGTTGGATTTAAAATTTTAAACACTTAGCAGTTATGTAATATAATTTGAAAGTATGCAATCGATGATCAATGCCATTCATTTTTCTGATGCCCATGATGTTTTTGCCTGCCGATATGCCGCCGTACTGATCATGGCCCATCAGATCACCCCAGACTTTCCAATTTTTTCTGGCATGAGGATCCTTTATTCCACCATGTGATTGCACTGAATTCCTTTGTTCTCGATGCATTTCATGCCATGTGCTGTGCACATGTTCTGGCTTGACTGAATACCTTGATTCTTGACCACCACCATCCCAATGGCTGACTCTGATGCTCACATGCAACCTCCTGCTGATTCTGAATCTGGGTTAGGGGAGGGCACCTCATCTGGTAACAAGCGCAAGCGCTCACCGGACAGTAGCAGTGCAAACACCAACTCCTCATGAGTGAAGAAAGCACACAAAGTTTTGCTAAGTGACCCAGGAAACCCAAGAAACCTAGTGACTGGCACATGAGAAAGGGAGAGGTACCAAAAGAGGCAGAGAAAACAAAGGTGTGCAACTTTTGTTACATTGTATTTGATCACTTCACAGTTCTTCTGTATTTTAGGCAGCTCTTGAGCTTCATCTTTGTGTCCTGTGGTGTCTACCACACCAGAGCACTGTTCCCCCAAAGGTCACTCCTGAAGACAAAGTACCATTCACTCAGCGTTATTTGTCTGAAGCACAGCTCCAAAACTTGGTAACATCCAGCCTGGATGACAACTCAGGTAGGATACAAGATGCCAAAGCCAAGGTAGCTGAGCTTGTCAGCTCTCTCAAGGATGGGATGATTGCTGCAAACATTAGGCGCATCCAGGAGTGTCATTTGTTACTCATCTTTAGGACTGTGGCATGCCTTGGACTTGCAAAGTGGGCACCCAATGTCCTGAGTGGTGATCCCGAGTCCATGTACAACCTACTCCATGAACATATTGCACTCAAGACATTTGAGCAGGTCTCAGCTGCATATGGGTATAGTCACATGGGAGCTAACCTGTCGTGTGTCCATGACTTTGCACTCATGTGCAAACTTTACCAAAGTTTTGTCTTTTCCTACATGTATGGGCTTGCAAAGTCAGAGGCAAAGAGTCCAGGGAGTGTTGCGAAGGGAAAGCAGATGACTTTGGTGTGGAAGAGATGTAATACTGTGTGTATTTTGCTTCCATTGAAATGTGGACTATACTGAGATAAGTTCAATAGCTTGCTATTGGCAGAGTTGAAGTATTCAAAGCACAGGGTTTCAATGATCGAGTCTTGGCCTTAGCTAATGAAAATGAGGCCCATTCTGATGATGAGTTGGCAGAAGGGGACCCAGACTCAGTCTACCATATCAAGGAGAAGGAGGGTCGGGCAACAGGGGTGGCTGCATTCTTCCGTATGGCAGACAAGCAACGCCAGCAGATGAATAAAAGCAAAAGTGGTCGCTTCAGGTGAGTTCAAGTGTCATTACCTTTTATCATTGGCTAATTTTATAGTTACAGAACTGAGCGACACCGTGAAGATCCTCCAATACCAAAGCAATCAAAGCTTCTGGCACTACCAAAGTCAGTCCCAATTGATTGGTTTGATCCAATCTACTGGAATGAACACCTTATGCTCCGTGAGTGTGCTGATTACACCTGGGGTGGATGGCATGTTGCTCTGCCTGATGATCCACAGTTGTACAGCACCTGGTCTGCATGTGTGGCATGGAAAAATCTGCCAGAGAAAGAGTTCATGGAGAAGTATGGGAATGATGTGTTGACACAATATAAGCTGCCTACTGAGGAGGAGCTGAAACAGCTTGACTGATATGATGAAGAGCAGGAGGGGCAGGCAGATAGGGCAGAAGAGGGGGATGATGATGATGATGGTGATGACTTGGATGGTGATGACTAGCCTAAGAATGCAGGATAGATCAAGGTATATCCTTCTTCACTTTGCATGTTTGGCCCTTTGCAACAAACTGATAGCTGCTAGCAGCACTTCTATGCTTTCCACTAATATTTCAATTCTATGCCTATTTACTCACTATGGTATCTTTAGTAGTATGCTCTACGATTTCTCTATGATTCTCTTGACACACTGTACATTATGATATGGACACTTCATTTAATACAAAATTATGATATTTATTCATTAAAAAAAGTTACAAAAAAAAGATCGTTGCTCCCCATTTCCACCCCACAAGCAGTTGCTCACAGCGGCGGGTGGGGGAGCTGTGGTTGTTGTGGTGGCCATCATCATCATCATTGTCAAGCCTGCTCCCCCAAGAAGTCTCCTCCCTTGCGTTTGGAGCAAGGGAGGGGGTGATAGTGCATGTTGTCGCCAAGAGCAGAATGAGAAACCCCTCCTCTCATGTTTGCAGCGAGAGAGGGGGTGGTGGTGGTTGTCACCAAGAGCAGAATGAGAAACCCCTCCTCTTGCATTTGCAGCAAGGGGGGGTGGTGGTGGTTGTTGCCAAGAGCAGAATGAGAAACCCCTCCTCTCGCATTTGCAGCAAGGGGGGGTGGTGGTGGTGGTTGTCGCCAAGAATAGAATGAAAAACACCCCTGCTCATGTTTGCAGCGAGAGAGGGGGTGGTGGTGGTTGTCACCAAGAGCAGGATGAGAAACCCCTCCTCTCATGTTTGCAGCAAGGGAGGAGTGGTGGTGGTGGTTGTCGCTGAGAATAGAATGAAAAACACCCCCGCTCGCATTTGCAGTGAGAGAGGGGGTGGTGGTGGTTGTCGCTGAGAACAGAACATGAAACATCCCTGCTTGTGTTTGCAGCGAGAGGGGGGTGGTGCCTGTCATCATTGTCGTTGTGCCTGCTCCCCCTTCTTGTTGTCTCCATCCTTGTTGCTCCCTGTTTCCACCCCGCAAGCAGTTGCTCATGGCGGTGGTTCAGGGTGCTATGATGTGTGGTGGTGGTGGCGGCAAGAGAGGGAGGATGTCATCATCGTTGTCGGTTCCATCCTGTTTGGATCGCGAGGGGGTTTGTATGGACATGTCTGGGCATGCATCGTGTCATTACCCCATGCCTGCTCCCTCTTCCGCCATCTCTGTCACTGGCAACCATGATCCTGCTTGTATTTGTAGTGGGTGAGAGTTGGGAAGGGGGAAGATGGGGTAGGGGGGCATACCTGGCAGGTATGCCACTCCTTGGGTCTCCTGGCACCCCTCAGCTGTATCCTGTGCTAAGACAAAGCCCTCACATCCCGATTCTATGGGGAGGAGGGCAGAGCAGGCATACATGGCCATTGTCAAGCTAAGGTGACCATTGTATCTAGAACAAAAGGCAAAAGATGTTTGTGAGTACTAAGAAGAAGAAAGAAGTAGAATTACTCAAGGCCCAACATGTCTGAAAACACATATCCATCATTTCTATGGTCCCAAAAAGGCTGTAGCCTCCACCAACCCGTGTTGTCCCCAATCATCACAGCATCATCATCTTGAGGTGTTGAGACAGTGTCAGCATGACACGGTACACGTGAAATGTTTGAATTCAAACGTTATATCTAAAGCAAAGTCAAACACTTTGTTAGTGTTTGTCATGGACCCGAGTAAACGCGTGTACTCACCTGGTACAGTCACGAGGGAATCTGGCCACCATAGGAGTTTGGAATGAGTCGACGAGAGATTTGGGGTGTGTTACACCCTGAGAAAGAAAGGTGAATGATGTACAAGTCATTCACCAGTAGGAGTTGAGTGAAACTTGATGGTTACCCATCAAGTTGAAATGCATGACAAATGGCACATGACATGTGACCCAAATCAAACGTGTTTGACATGTTTGTCACCAGATAGCCAGGATTCTCCCAACTGCTCCTGTGCTCAAATAATAGGAAACTACTATGAAAATTCAACTGACATGTTTCCCAACAACAAGACATATTAAGTTGAGTGGATACAAATGTACAATTAAATACTTGTCCCTAAGCATCCACTGGCACTCCTGCTCTTGTTCCTATCTACATCCTCTATTTGGAGCCCAACAAACAACTAGCACCTCTCTTCCAATATTGTAAGTCCCTAATGGGTGCTGTAAGGTTACAACATGGGTAATGATATGAGCAGGTTCAATAATGATATTGGTGTTAGAGGGGATTGCATCAACAATCTGGGTCATAAATCCAGGATAATATTTGAATGGTGCTTTTCCTTCCTGTTGTTCAGATAGTGGTTGATGTGGGCAGACATTTATGAAGATCTGCATTGTGCCTTCTATTGGAAGCCTCCAAATTTGTTGAATAAAGCCTGTATCATGAACTTGAGTCAAAGGATTGTAAAACTGTATGGCACTATTTCCTTTGTATGATCTTTCACAACTAAAGGTACATTTGTCTCAGTGGATCTCCATAAGATGCTGAGCTTGTGGAGGAAGAATAATGCTGTTCAATGGATGGGGAAGATCAGAGTAGGCTCAGTAGGGCCTTCCTGTCTGATGAAGGTAATGAAGCAGCCCATTATATTCTAGATCTTGAAAGCTAGGGGCCTTCTCTAGAATTTCTGCCACTTCAGTAGACTTCAGAGGTACTGGTGGGCTCCAGAATGTCAGACAACTCTTTTATAGCATTGTCACTGTGCAGTGAAGCATCAAGATAAGCTCTACAACTCATTTGGCAGAGCATTGTTAAATCCAAATCTCCTGCAATTGATATTAGCTACTAGCTTTACATAAATGAGTGTAAATAAACATATGAATATGGTGATTAGTATTAATGTTTTGCAACATTCCATTCATTTGCTCTCCTGAAAACTTGCTCAATGAAGCCAAAGGACCCCAGTATTTGAGCAGGGAGCCATTATGCATGGCATAGTGGTGATTTGGCTTGGATGGACGATAAGGGAAGAGCTTTTGAATTGCAGTCCGATACCGGATATAATGCTGGGTATGGGCATCAGCATCAGCATTTGAAGTCTTGAATGCAGCAATAATATTTGTAGCTGCAACAAGGTTATAGAAGCACTCAAAGTGTTGGCGGTGAAAGTCTGTAGCAGCAACAATGTACCAGAATTCAGGAATAATGAGAGGGAAAATGCATGTAAACAGAGTGAGATATTCTCTTGCTTTGAGCTTGCCATGACTTGGTTCACCCAGATTGACTGGTGGTCGTTGTATCCATATTGGAAGAGTAATGTCTTGAATGCAATCCTGTATTGCCTGTAGCTCTGTAGGTGTAAAGCTGAATGGCACTGTGTCTGCAGGAATATAGTCACTATCATCACCATCATCTTCATCATCAAAATTGAGGTCATAGGGAACTGGATGGGTTTGTGTAACTGTAGGGGTTGAGGATGATTCAGACATGCTTGAACCAGCAGTAAATGAGGAAGATGGTGAGGGAGACATAGGTGGTGGTGTATGTTGCATTGGCATCATCATGGTAGTCTCATATTCAGCTGTTTCCTGGAAAAGACCTTCCAACTCTTCAGCAGAGACTGGTACATCCTCTTCAGTCAATCACTCATCAAGCTCTATTTCTTTAATCTTCTGGCTTTCATCCTCATCTTGTCCAATTCTCCAGAGTGAGCGAAGATGATGCTGTAAAATACCCTCAAGCCAGTTGTGCATAAAACCTAGAACAACATGTTTGACTGGGTCCCAGTATGGCAGATGATGTAATGGAGTCCACTGTACACCAATTTGACTTTGATAGAGCATTTCGGCCAGCCTTGGTTGTCTGGTTAAGCCATGCCTCTGCTTGTGCTCGCACCTGGGCACCATTATGTAGTTCCCAAGATTGCATATTTGTTGAAATTAATCCCAGCGATGCATGCTGTATACATGAGGCAATACATGCAGCATACACATGTTACTGCGCTTACTGCGCATACATGCAGTAAACACATTCCTGAGTCATGTGACATCCTTATTATTATGTATATAAGGAGAACCTGTACCGTAGTAGGAATACAGTGTTCTTACCTCTGCTAACCCTAGCTGTAAGTCTAAGTAAACCCCAGGTAGGTTGTAAGGAACGTGTTGTCTCTTCCACTGTGCAGCGTATATAGTCTGCTCCAACAGGTTATGGGCCCTGCTGGGCACATCGTGAACGCGCCTTAATTGGCTGTGAACGACGTTGACTTCATTGTCTCCAAATTATAACCTTGCGCTCTTCATGAGCTGCATTGCGCTCCCTGCGAGCTGCACATAAAACCTAGGTTGACTAGGGTTAACCACTCTGAAGGAGTGTTTTCTCCTGAGAACGTTAAACGTGTTTTATTGAGTAAAAAGACTGATTGAGCGCTTTTAACAGCTGCCACCACAAAATCATGTCTTCAACTCTTGAGAAACTCATTCAAACTTTCGACGGATCAAATTACATTCAATGGGCTGACTCAATGAAGGCATGGCTCAGGTCTCAGGGCCTCTGGCAAATAACTAGCGGGGCGGAGCAAAAACCGCCCCTGGCACCTCCCTTGACGGCGATGAACGCTACTTTGGTAGCGGATGCTAATGCCAAGCTCCAGACCTGGAGCAACAAAAATGACCAGGCCATTGGTAGCCTAGTGCTCCGCCTGGCCCCCTCCATTCGGCAGCGTGCCAACTCAAAGGACACTGCTGAGGAGGTGTGGGATCTCATCCGCACCGATTATGGTGTGGATGGCCCCTCCCAAGTCTTCGCGGACTTTAGGTCCGCAATAGCGATCAAGATCCCGGCTGCAAACCCCACACCGGAGATTGCTAGAATGGCAGACAAATTTGAGTGCCTTACGGCTGCTAACGTCGCCATCCCCGAGCTAGTGCAAGCAATGATTCTACTTGCTGCAATGCTGCACGAGTACGATTCCTTGTCCGCAACGGTCCTTAACACGACCGCTACTAGTGCCTTGACATTTAAACATGTCAAGGACTCCATTGTCGCTGAAGCCTCAAGGCGCACAGCAGTAGGAAAGCCCGCTGGCCAGCCTCAGGCCAACAAACTTTCTGCTGTTAAGCGCAAAGGGGGAAACCCCAAATGGCAGCCCAAAGAAGGGCAAAACAGCAATGGAGACTCGTCCCGAAAGCATGGACGACGTGGGGACAGAAAGACTAAGGAGGAGAAGCCGAAGGATAAACATACCCACCTTGCCTCCAAAGCCTATACCACCATAAATGGTAATGGCACCATCATACCGCTGATGCCACTTATACAGCGCATCAAAAGATGCAAACACACTCCCACAAGGGATCCTCGCTGCCAACTGCCTGCACAGGCATATACGGGCACAGCCTCTACCTCTTGTTCGGTTTATGCCGAATATCAGCAAGCTCGAGACACCCTCGAGCAAATGCAACTTCTGCGCAGCGCGAAAAATCTGCAACCGCTGGAAGAGCACCTGACGGTGCGAGAAGGAAAGAGAAGAAGGATAGAACCAGAACCCAAGTCTAGGATCGAGGAGGTAGAAGACGATACCGTCTCCCTCGGATCTGAACCTCTGGTGTCTGATGAGGAAGTGTGGAAAGCCGTCAATGAACCCCTTGATACAGGGGCGTATGATGACAGGTCAGTCCTTTTCCCTGCCACAAGCACTAAGATTAATATTCCTATGAATACAGCGAACTTTTCATGTGAAATTTTACCGCTATTAAATGTATCATGGAATTATTTAGATCTTAATATATGTGCTATGTGTGCAAAGGGAGATTGTAAGAAAGGTGCCGACTGGATCATGGATTCAGGTGCATCAAAACACTTCACTGGTGAAATAAAAGATTTCGCTTCTTACAAGCCTTTACCGAGAAAGGACTCTACCTTGGTCCAAACGGCCACTGGTACTACTCATATAGTAGGAAAAGGAGCAGTCTTCATTAAACACCAGGTAGTATGTCACGGGAAGTCAGAGACGTGTGAAACACGGTTATACCCCGTCTACTACATACCCAACATTAATACTCGATTGATGTCAATGGGGGTCTTTTTACAAGACGGAAGTGATGTGCGTGGTTCCTCTGCACACATTTCATTTATCGAGCATGGAAACCCAATCATGCATTGTGTCCCTCTAAGGAGGAATGACATGATCTATTGGGCTCGGACTCATATATTGAGCACCAAAAAGGTTAATGTCGCGACCATTTATGTTGCTGACTACTTGACTTGGCATAGGCGACTTGGACACCCATCCAAAGAGGCACTAGAGAAAATGCCTAAAAGCACCATAAAATTCCCAAGGAATTTAATTATTCCTAAAGACAAAATTATATGTCCAGGGTGTGCAGAAGGGAAAATGACCTCAAAATCTTTTCCCAAGTCAGACTCACGAGCTGACAAATCCTTTGAATTAATACATTCCGACCTAAAGGAACTCCCAGTACTATCGTACCACAAACATAAATACTTCATTGTATTTCTGGATGACAAAACATCACATATTTGGGTCCAATGTCTCAGAAAGAAATCTGACGCTGCTGCAGCGATTAGACAATTTCAAGCAATGGCTAAAACCCAATATGGCGCTACAATCAAGCGCTGGCGTGTCGATCCAGGGGGGGAGTTCAAGGATCGTGAGCTACAAAAACAGCTCAAGGACTTAGGCATCAAAATAGAGATGTCTGCACCCCATGTTCATCAACAGAACGGGCACGCAGAGCACGCCATAAGGACAATAATGGAAAAGTCGCAAACCTTGCGATTCACCGCTTGTCTACCACAATCATGGTGGGAATTTTGCATAGAACATGCAACACATTTATATAACCGAACCCCAATAAGGTGCCTGAAATGGCTGACACCTTTTGAGGACCTGACAAAGGTCCGCCCAGATCTAAACAATCTGAAGGTCTTCAGTTGCGGTGCTTATGTCTATCTACCAAAGGAAAAATGTCCAACAACATTATCTCCTCGATTGGAGTTAATGATGTACCTTGGAGTAGAAGATGGCATTAAAGCATATTGTTTCATGTGACAAAATGGCGCAATATTCATTGGTGCCACGGCACTATTTGATGAAACGATGTTCCCATGCTGTCCCAGAGCTAAAACTCCTACCAAGACAGACCTTGGTGATTTTCCACCTCCAGAACCAGAAGATGATGACCACTCATCTGGAACGGATGGCGATGACCCTATACCGCCACAAAATCCGCCCCTTCCTCCATCATCATCATCAGATGATGATGATTTACCAAGTGAGCAAAAGGCGCATGACGATGCGACTAACGCTCCTCCTCCACCACCTCCAGTTAACACTGAGGACTTTCATCCAAGACATGAAGATCAACAGGAATGGCAGCAATTGCCCCGTCGATCAGGCAGGCAGAGGAAAATCCCAAACTGTCCCAGAAATACCTATGGAGAACAGCGACTCCCCTCTGACATAGAGAGAGACATTGCGCGTGATCGATATTGGAAGAAGTCTGTGGGTCAAGATTCGGATCATAACTGAACACGACCACGACCTCAACAGCAAGAACTGGTTGCTGGACCGAGTTCGGCACCCCACGAGAGTGTGCCCGATTCCAATAATCAAGAACATGATTACCCAATGGGGGAACTGGACGAAGCAGGTTATATTAAAAAGATAACCAAGGAAGGTGGAGATGAGCTTATCTGCTGGCTGTTATCAAAAGCAGTCACACCATCAAGCGGAAAAAGCCTAGTTCCAAACCAATTTCACGATATTGCGCCCCTACCCCGGCAGCAGCAACTTGAGTGGAAACAGGCTTGTCATGAAGAGTTAGAGGCTCTTTGCAAGCGACAAGTCTATGATATCGTCGATCTTCCACATGATTGGAAAACAATCAAAAATAGATGGGTTTTCTCCGTGAAATCAGACGGAAGAAAACAAGCCAGACTCATGGCCAAAGGCTTTTCACAAGTCGAAGGCGTTGACTTTGATGAGATTTTCTCACCAGTAGTCCGCTACGAGACCGTACGCCTCATGTTTGCCCTTGCATCTCTAGAAGGCATGTATATGACTGGTCTAGATGTAAAAACCGCATTTTTATATGGCAAACTTGATGAGGAGATCTATATGGATCAACCCGAGGGTTTCAGACTCGAGGGTAAAGAGCGCAAAGTAATGCGCTTATGCCGAGCATTGTATGGCCTTAAACAGGCTTCACTAGCATGGTGGAAAGAGCTAGAGGCATTTATGTGCACCATTGGGTTTGTGCGCGCCAGCTCCGATGCCGGCATCTTCATACACAAGGATCCTAAGACAGGCAGCATCATTATTACGCTAGTCTATGTTGATGATGGCTTGTTCATGGGCAAGAACAAGAAACTTGTGGATGAAAAGAAGAATGCTTGCCTGAAGCATTGGGAGTGCCGTAGTACTGAAAAAGTCATGGAATTCTTAGGCATGTGCGTCACCCAGACCGCTACAAAAGTCAAACTTGATCAAACAGAATATCTCGCCAAAGTGCTCGAGAGGTTCGAGATGACAAATGCCAAAGTTGCCCCCACTCCGCTCCCAACTGGCTACAAACCGTCGGAGAACACAGCGACGCCAAACGCGGCGCTTAGATTGAAATATCAGTCTGTGATCGGATCTTTATTGTATCTGATGCTCGGAACGCGACCTGATATCGCTTACGCGGTAATCAAGATGTTGCAATTCTTGGCTAATCCTAGCCAAGAACATCTAGACAAAGCAATGTACATAATGCGCTATCTGGTGGGAACCCAGAAGTACAGTATAGTCTATGATGGAGAGAAATCTGAGGGGCTGCAGGCCTTCACAGATTCTGATTGGGCAGCTGACACTGTCAAGCGCTGATCTACAACGGGTTACTTTGCTACTCTAGCGAGTGGCATTGTGTGCTGGCAGTCCTGTTTACAAAAAACTGTAGCACTGTCATCCACAGAAGCCAAATATATGGCTCTCTCCAACACTTGTCGGCAGATAGTGTGGATAGAGTCCTTATTCCAGGAACTTGGATATACACTGAAGTGCATACCAATCTGCGCTGATAATCAGGGATCCATCTTTATTGGATCAAATCCAGTTCAGGAAAGAAGGACCAAACATATAGACATTCGCTACCACTACACCCACGAATGCATAGAAAATGACAAAGTCACAGTCGTTTTCATTCCTGGAAGTGATAATCCGGCTGACATGTTCACAAAGAACCTTGGCGCCGTCCTATTCAGGAAATTTAGAGACTCTCTCGGAATTACTTTCAAGATTCAAACTTAGCTGCTTAGAGTGCTGTACAGTTTGAGGGGGGGTGTTGAAATTAATCCCAGTGATGCATGCTGTATACATGAGGCAATACATGCAGCATACGCATGTTACTGCACTTACTGTGCATACATGCGGTAAACACATTCCTGAGTCATGTGACGTCCTTATTATTATGTATATAAGGAGAACCTGTACCGTAGTAGGAATACAGTGTTCTTACCTCTGCTAACCCTAGCTGTAAGTCTAAGTAAACCCCAGGTAGGTTGTAAGGAACGTGTTGTCTCTTCCACTGTGCAGCGTATATAGTCTGCTCCAACAATATTAAGGTCTTCTAGCTGATGTTGGGTACAGAGGCAGAAAGAACAAAACATTGTGGCACCTGTCCAGATGATATCTGGTTCAGGGCAGTGAAGCTGATAGGCTGTATGAACATCATGAGGAAGTTTGACATTAGAAAGTTTGATAGTAAATCCAGATGACATCAAAGCAATGTCAACAAGATAAAGAGTTGCAGAGATGATAACCCAAATTGCTCGTAGATTGGTGACAGCACGACTTACACCAGCTCTGGTGTGGAGCCAGATGACAAGAAGGCAGACCATCTTTATAATAAGTGTAGTGGAAAAGTTGATATCTGTACTATACTTTTCAACTATATTCTTATGGAAACAGTTTAGCACTTACCTGTTGGAGAATTGGAAGCTGTAGATTTTTTTGATGATGAACTTGGGGATGATTGTGGCTTCCGTCTTGCCAAGGCAGGGTTTTTATCCTGTTTCTCATGCATCAAACAAGTTGGACCACTAACAGACTGGCCTGGTTGTTCAACACCATGAATGCGGACAGTTTCCATGCTGCAAACTGTGCATGTACATATAACTGAAGGCATTGTTGAGTGAAAGAGGAAGGGAATGGAAGAAAGGAGTATTCATGGCGCTAACTGCTACTCCATATTTATGTAAAGTATGTAACCTGGTAACAAGAATAATACAACAAAAGTTGTCGCACCACATGATGATCAATGATCAATGATTAATGATTAACCAATTTAATGATTATTGATATATATATTGATAACTTCGTTACGATCACAAGGGCAATATTACATAATTACTCTGACACCCACTGCCTCGAAGGCACCTAGCTTTTGCCCCTGGTGTAAGCAGCTGATTGAATCACAGTAGCTTACCAAGCAAGCCAGTTCAAGCTCTGTGCCGCAGTAACATCAAAGTCCTAATCGAGTTCAGTCTCATCTCAGATTGCGATTGTGCATCGAAGTTGAGTTCCTCGACCATGAGTCAATCTGGGTAGGAAATGTCTCTCGTCACTCAGTCCCATGGTAAGTGCACCAGCAGATGTCCCTCTACGATCCTTGCAGATGGGTTATGATCTGCCCAGTCATCTTGCTGGCATTGTAGAGCTTACTCAACCATGTATAGTTAGAGATTTATTACTGATCAATACGCACGGGTACTGCAGTTTGCAGCCTGAGGAACGCTGCAAAGTGATAGGATTCCTATTGGTAGCCGTTGGGCTTGCATGGCATTTCCAGCACCCAAGAAAAATATGAGTGGTATTTCGTCACGACAGTTGATCGATAAGATTGCCCACTTTAATGCGTGAGTAGTCACACATCCTGGCCATGAGGTGGTGAGTCTGGCATATCCAGAAGCGCTTTCGAAACCTACTTGCACAAAGTCGGTGCGAGCACAGTAGGTCGGTGAGGTATATACACTTTCAACGTGCGCTCTATGCAAATACGTTAGACTAGTTGTTGGAGCACTTTCAACGTGCGCTCTATGCAAATACGTTAGACTAGTCCTCTCCAACAACATCTGCACCAGGTAATAACCACCGAAAGGTGATGCTTAAACGTACATCTCGTTGGATCCACTGGCCGGTCGATCCTTCAAGGTCAGAACCAGCTACAGCCACGTAATCCTCTGTGCACTTGCCGATGCCATGTGTCCATCTGTATCGAGCATCCTCGGAAAGCACAACTACACTCCGTTCAGGGAGATAGAGGTCCCATTGCTTCCTGTCATTCGCACGACTGGGGAGAGTCTGCTCATCACAACTGACATTCGCATTGGCGAATTGCATGATGCATCCACTGCCAAGACTAACTCCCACGATCCCATCGCCGAACCGCCGAAGAAGATCTACATGGGGTGAAATTCCTTCTCCTGGATCGTATAGATTCAGGATAACCTGCCGCGCTTGTTTTTCTATATGCGGAAACAAGAGCTCGTGCGTCTGTGGCGGGAGAAAAGGAAACAGCATCGCATCTAGAGTAGAAAGCAGCTGCAGAAGGATGGTTGGTAAGCCAGGCGCATGATTGGACGGGGAGCTTAAAGAAGACGATACATCCAGGCCATCCGTGACATCATTTGGATTGGAGTGCGTGGCAGAAAAACGCCCAAAGAGCATAACTTGATTTACACCTGGCGCTTGAAAGTAAGTATCCAGGCAAAAACGCATGACTGCATCTGCGACTTCTTCTGGAAGGCGCAATGTGGGTGTGAAATATAGACCCTGGATTGGGGGGGCAGTTCGAAGAGCTGGCGTAAGCTCTGACCCACCAGTTACTTGTATAATGGCTGGCTCTTCAAATAACGAGTCTGGAAGAGATATTTCTGAGAACGAAGGAGACACCAAGCCACAGTGACCATCTGGGGTCGTATCAATGGTCTCGAGCGGTGGTACATCAATTCGAAGATGTTTTCGCTTACATGGACTTGCGAGTCCAAGTCCAAGTCCTGGGTCATCCGCCGACTCTCGCTTTCGCTTGGCTGGGAAGCATGGCAAGGTGAATGTCTGCAGCATGCTAATCATATTTCGCATATTGCTGGAGCTGCGGAATAATGGAGGCGTACCAGTAGTTGTGCATATAGCACACAAAGGAATGTTGGCGGGCGCCGGTCGGTACACAGCCATACTTCGGCAGGACCCGGATGATAAACTACCAGACATTTTTGGACATTTTCTGTCAAACAGCTGTCCGGACATCCACCACATTCCTGCCCAGACAAGTGTTCAAGAATACGGATATTGTCGCCACGGCGAGTTAGAATCAATACCAATCGGTATATTTGTCGGCAGAGGCTCGGCCCGATCGTTCTCATTCATCTGATAACTGATACATCAACTTCTTCCGGCTTCAGCTTGTCATTTGCTCCCATGTCTCTCAAGCAAGACGTTAGCCATATCACAGGTAATGTATCTGATGAAGTAAAGCAAGCATATGGAAATCCGGCCGATGTCTTTCTGAGGAGGGGTTCTAAACCAAGTTTTGGCGAGTCCATCCTCAAGAGGATGGTCGTCACCGAAATTTCTGTGGAAAAGAAAGTGGAAGAACCTCAAAAGTTAGAAGGTCGATTTGTATGTGAACTTACGATTGAAGATGGTTCGTCACCTCCCCGTGGCCACTCGTCCTTAGTCTCAATCCGGTTTTAATAAGATATGGTCAACGGACTGGCAACTATGCACGGAGGATGTTCTGCTCTTCTTGTCGATGTGTAAGTTCCCTTGATCTAACTATGAGTGGAATTTCTGACAGCTGCTATAAGTTGTTCAACTCTCGCGTTGGCAAGCTTCCACCTCGCAACTACTGGGGATGATATTGTGCGTTTCAACGTCTCGCAGTCCTTAAATATGGTATATCATTCTCCAGCCGAATTGTAAGCCCAGAGCAAAATCTTGAAAGCTCGTTGATTTTGAACTACTGTGCAGGGGAGATAGAATCCGGATAGTAAATACAACCATGACTGTCGGCGCAAGAGCACTTTCAGCAAGGACTGAGGTGCATCTCACGAAGATATACTGGCTATTTTTGCGAGTTAACATGTTGACATCTAGATTTGGAACTTGACACACCATCGCCTTGTGTGCTCTGGTGTGCACATCAAGATGCAAGCATCTCAACCCAAGGCGCATCTATGACCGTGCTGGACACACATATTCACACATTCATCGTAATGTTCTTTACCCGGAAACTTATATCATTAATCATTGTTCTTATGCTCCCGTGAATCATACCGTTAACGTTCACTGGCAAGCGCGTCCGTCGAAGTGTGAATTTGGTTAGATCTCAATTTTAAACAGTACTAGCTTGTTTAAGTTTGCGAAGCTCAGCTGTTTCCTTTCGAATTACATTGGGAACTCACTACGGCGATCGGCTACGACCTCACTACGGATGCTGACATCATGCATACGCCCATGTGACCATTGTGACGTGGCCGGTTTTCCTCTTGCGATACCTGCGATACCTCGCGATGCCCAGCTCTCCTAATGTCAACAGAGCCTCCAACCCCTGCCCTCGATGCGGGGGTCTGGTTCCAGTAAAGCTTGCAAAGGGTGGGAAGCACCCCAGCCAATGTACGTGCTATTATGTAGATATATCAATTCGGTGCTAACAATCTCTTTGAAATGTAGTGTCTATCCTGCAACAATCACTATGTCTTCCCTGCTGCATCCTCTCAAGACAAGCAAGCAACCCATCCTCCATCCATGTTATGCCCCAATCTTCAACCATGCCAGGTGCAACAGCCAAAAATGACAAACAGCTGTGCCTACCACACCTGTGCCAAGGCTTCTCATCATTCCTGCTTCAATAAGATGTGTAAACTGTGCTGCATTGATCGAAAGGGTGGATGTTCAGCACCAGGTCATAACTTTGGCTCTCTTTCAGAACAGCAAAAGGACAAATGCCCAGCCTCACAACCCCAAGATGATCTGCACCCATGCCATCCTCTATCATCTCCGCTGCTTCCTCTAACCTACCATACACCCCTTGGTTCACCTTCCAACCTCTCACTTGACTTATCAAAATCTTTCTCAGCTGACAATGCAAGGAGTGCGCTGGATTGCTTTGCAGAGGAGATGGAGCACTCATCCATCCCCAATTTGGCCATATTCCAGTTAGCCACACTGAGAGTGAGGAAGCCCTACAGGTTGCTGTAGAGGAACCACATCTTGAAGCTGATGAAGAAGAGAGTACCAAATGGTGCTCACTGCTTCCTTGGGTTACAGCCCTGGTCCATCTGTGCTTGTGTTGTCATCACTATCACCACCTCCATTGTCTTTCTCTCATCTTGCTTCACATTTTGTCTTTCCAACCCCATCCACCTCCTCTCAACTGCCAGCCTCATCACAGCCTGTTGTCAGCATGGTCCTGCCTACATCTCATTGGCCAACAATCATGACACAGATGAATCCAGCATGGATGTGGGAGTACGAGGACAGGACCAAAACCATGGCCATCAAGAAGGGCACACTACAGATTGATCCAGTCATCTCCCAGTGATTTCAAATTGCTTACTGGGACTGAGATGGGGAGCCTGCTACAATTCACAGTGTTCACAGCTGTGCTATGTGGCCTATCTGGCACCTGAGTGAAGCCCCAGAAGTTATGGCAGCACTAGGTTCAAATATCACCATGCTTGATCAGTATCAAGTTAAATCTGCCTATTGGCAACAGGTGGACCTTGACTATCCTCATGTCCTTACTACTGAGTGCCACCTCTTCCTCCATTGGAGAAGGTGACATGTCTTGATCTTGATGAATGGTTGGCACAGCTACTTCCCAGTCACCTGGACTTTTGGCTTGGAATGAAAGCTCAGCACGATATGGTTCAAGAAGACATGAAGAGACAAAAGAAGTGGCAAGCAGTGATTCAGAGGTAGAGATTGTAGCTATGTGGTCATACAAATGATCAGCTGTCAAGCAAGAACAGCAAGACATGGAGTCTCCTTGCCCTGCCTTCCCACAGCTATCACTCACTATTTCTACTGGTCTATCTTTCTTGCATGCTATCACTGTCCCTGGCTCTCCAGGCGACCCTTCCCCATGATCATCAACAACCACGTCTACTCTGTGGTCAGCTCTGTCAACCTCAACATCAATGACTTTAGCCTCTTCTAGTGCAGTATCTTCAACCCTTCCTTCTCTGATCTCACCATCCTCTTCACCTTCACCACTCCCAGCCTCAGTGTTGAGTGGTAGGAAATGGCTAACTAGACAGTTTGTGATCGACATGGGCAATGGCTTTGCAAAAATAGATGCCCTCCAAGGTCTGCTGCTCAGGGAGTGTTTCAAAGTTGTCTTCAATGAGCCATTTGTGTCTACAACCTACCATGACCAATGTTGCTGTTGGGCAAAGGCTACCACCCAACAATGAGATTGAGTACTGGCTGCAGGCCACACACCAGCAGGCCATTGGCTAGTATTTGCACAGGGTGTGCCCTTGTGGTAATGTCTTGTTTTTCAGTTCTCCTTTATCATGGGTCTTGTTCCCTGTGTTCTTCTGCCTAGATTTGTTGTCTCTCATTGTATCCATAGTGTTTGTCTCTCATGTCATTCCTTGTAGCCACCTAGATTTGTTGTATCCATACTATAACAATCAATGATGTTTGTTGTTCTATGTATTAATCTACCAGAGCTACAGTTCAAAAGGATGATGTTCACTACCATCCAACCTCTCCAGTGTCTTGATATTCCTCAGCTGAATCATCTCATCAAGAAAGAAGTTGAATTTCACTGGCAGCATCTTGTGACACATGGTGTTATATTTGGCCAGCCATGCATTTGTCTGCTCTGCAACTGATGTGTTGAAGTACCAAACCATCATCACTCATCAGCTCAGGGTACACCACAACTTTCAAGTAGAGATTGGCAGGGGTATACCCTTGAATAAGGTCAAAAGTATAGGTTTTTTGTTTCCCTAAAAATCAAAATGTAGTTGTAAGGGGACTAGGGGATGCCCCATGTGTTTTTCCTATTTTTTATGTTCATCCTATATTTTTTCTCACTTCATTTCCTCCTATTCTTCATTTTCTATGATTTTTCCTTATTTCATTACTAATTTTCCCTTCTATTGCATTTGTGCATGTTGACAGTTTTATATTTAGAGGCAGAGCACTCCTTCCAACATCTACCCCTTGGTATGATGTTGTTCAGCAGCCTTGATCTGCCCATCTCCACCTTTTCTATTTTTAGATTATTATTTGATTTTTGCAGTCTTCACATATATTGGGCATTGGCAAAGGGGTCCTCAGAGTTTTCTCTTTGGATTTCCCTTTGCTGGGTGTGCCTCCAATCTCTGTAATATGTAGTATAATTTTAACTTCAGATTTCCCTTTGCTAGAGGCTGAGGTTGCCCTTATAGTAGGAAACTCTCCCCTAATGCCCAAAATTGTGAATGCACTGCCCAAGATAGGCAGGTACAGAGTGGATGACACTTCCCAAAGCTCCACAGACTCCATACACACCATTTCTGACAGTCCCACCTTTAGTGCACCACCATATTTGCCTAATGTGTTATGATTTGTTATCTGGACCTGCAAGACTGGGCACTTCATTTTTCTTGTTCGACTCAACTCACTTCCGATGGGAGACACTTTGATGCATGGCAACTCCATGCATCTGAACCCACTCCCATGCATGCTGTGATATGACAGCCCTTTGACATGAGGTCTGTGATGTTGGACACTCACGATCGACATGCTGCGCTGCAGCATATCCTTGACATTGGATCCTTGACATTGGATCCATAACATCGCATGCCTCATGCCAGGCATGAGGCTATTCTCTTATTGATCCCTGACATGCTGCACCGCAGCACTCTGTGACATCAGATGCCTCATGCAAGGCATGAGGCGTGTCTTTTCTATTGTTCTTTCTATTTATACTTGATAATGATCCTACATTCCGATTGGACAATAGATATCTTCGAACCGTATATAAGCTGTAGTAATACTGCCTGTATTCCTCAGCTTGACCTAATTCAAATAATGGTCTTAGACTCAACCAGAACACTTGACAGCTTAGGAAGCCCCTAGCTGTGATAACTCAAACTCGACAGTTGGAAAGCCTCCAACTGTGATACACAAATCAACGGTCTACTCAGAAAGCCTCTGAGTATGGATAGCCGTATCGACTTAGGAAGCACCAAGTCCTGAACAGAACCCAATACAGTAAGAAAGCCTCTTACTGCAAGAACCGATACAGTTGGAAAGCCTCCAACTGCAACATACGAAGACTAGGCTGAGTTGAGACCTATAGTCTTAACAAAAGGTCAAGCTGATCTATGAAGTCCACCTACCTAGGTGCAGACACAACATCTTTCAGACAAAGCTCAGACAGACCTCCAACTGGAGCATCATCATCAGGAAGAACCCCGTGGTATAGATACCAGGGTCGACTAGTATGATACTTGGAACCAGCACAGAAGTGGTTCTCAAGGAGAACCAGTGACGAAGAACCCTGATACCTCGACGAAGAGGATTTTAGATCCTTTGATAAAGAAGAAACCCCAGAACGAGATCCATTCTCCCTATCCAACGACAATGCTAACATGTCTACCAAACCCACCGCATCTACCAAGGAGATTAGAATCCAAACCCCCTCTGACTTCACAGGGGACCGAACGAGAACTGCAAAGTTCTTACAAGAAGTAAAACTCTATTTGAGAGTGAACCATGGAATCTATGACACTGATGAAAAGAAAATCATCTTCGCATTGTCATTCATGAACGGAGGAACTGCCACACCCTGGGAACAGACATGGGCAGAGAAGGAAGACCTAGGAACATGGTCGACCTTCGAAGTGGCGCTCAAAACGGCGTTCACACTGATTGACGAAGCTGGCAGAGCCAGGACAGACATGAAAACATTGAAGCAGGGACAGACCTGGAGGACTACATAGCGCAGTTCCAAATCCTGCAAGAGAAGGTGGGAATCAATGATGACACCGCCCTCATTGAGCTCTTCATGGATGGGCTGAACCCAAGACTCCTCGAGAGAGTCTTTAACATGGAAACAATCCCCACCACGTTAGAAGGGATGATCAATGCCACCTCCAAGTATGACGGACAATGGAGAAGAGCAAGGGCCATAGCTGGGAAGGCACAAGAGGCCTTAGCAAGGAAGCTGCCCAACTCCAAATCAAAGGAAGGTCCACTCAAGATTAACCGACTCTCCAATCAAGAGAGGATTGAGCATACAAAGAAGGGATTATGCTTTGTGTGCCACCAATCAGGACACAGAGCAACCAAACATAAGAAAGGGGAGACGAGGGCTGAAAATTGGTCATTCCCAAAGAAGAAAGGTGAAGAAGCCTACTCAAAGATCCGGGTGATCATGAAAGAACTCAACGAAGAAGGAAAGGAGAAAGCTCTCGCCTTAATAGGGGATGAGGGTTTTTAAAGAGGTGGCCTGCCTTGATGCCAGGTACCACCAAACTCTCTGTCTGCTCTGTACTGCTAGCTACTTTGAAGAATCAATCTATGCATTTAGATGTCAAAGTGCTAGGAGCAGGCAAGGGAAAGCCATCAAAACTGAAGCCCTACTTGACTCAGGAGCAGGAGGAATATTCATGAGCCACAAATTTGCAAAAAGCGGTGGATTCAAGTTACACCCCCTGGAGAGGACAATCAGGGTCAAGAACATGGATGGAACCCCAAACAAGAAAGGGGAGATTTCCCACTATGCCAAAGGATTCCTGATGATCAATGGAAGATCGTTCCCGACAATGTTCCTCATTGCAGGACTAGGGAAAGAATCAATCATCCTGGGTCTGCCATGGCTCAGAAGAATCAATCCAGTAATCGACTGGAGAATTGGAACCTTCCAATTCCAAACAACCAACAGAACCCACCCAGAATTCTCATTTGGGAAAGGGAAAACCCTCATTGGGAGGGTACGAATGGAGAAACCCGATGACAAACATCTGGCTTGGCGCTGGAGAATGGTCAAAGAAGAAGGGAGGCCCTTCAAAGAAATGACAAATGAGGAGAAACAGGCATGGGCCCAAAGGATGGTCGCCCAAGCAAAAGAAAAGATGGGCCTCAAGACGAAGGCAAAGGAAGAAGAGCAACTTATGTGGTGCCATGCAGCTGCTAAAGAACTAGAGAAGCTTGCCCTCAAAAAGAAATTGGCAAGTGAGGAATGACTAGCACGATGCCAAAGAATTGCCGCTAAAGCAAAAGAAATGGGAGAGGCACTCAGAACTAAACGGGAAGGGGGCAAGACACCCACCAAAACAAGAAGAGCGACAATCAAAGAAGTGGAAGATGAAGAGATTGCAGTCATGACTCTTCAAGATGCGGAGCCCATCAATGGAACAACTGGAAGGAACACCCAAACAAGGGATCGCAGACAATGAACTACTAGTCGCCAACATCCAAGGAGAACCCGTCATCGGAATATTTGAACTGGCTAAAACACCATTGACAGAGGAGTACGACAAACCAAGATATGGGTACTCCCAATCAACGAAGACAATCTCTCGGATCATAAAGGCAAAGGGATCACCACGATATGCTTATGGACAAAATATCTGGATCAGGGCAAAAACATCGGTCTCACAACACCTGACACACAAGAAGGAAGGAGACCCCGAACAAAAGACCCTCGACGAACTACTCCCCGAACGGTACAGGGAATACCAATGGATATTCGAAAAGGAAGCATCAGAAAGATTCCCAGAATCAAGACCCTGGGAGCATGCAATCGAGCTAAAAATGGACTTCATGGTGAAGGATTGCAGGGTTTACCCATTGTCACTGGCAGAACAAAAGAAACTCGACGAAAGCCTACAGAAAGGATACATTCGACCATCGAAATTGCCCATGGCATCGCCATTCTTCTTCATTGTGAAGAAGGACTCAGATGCGCTATGGCCCTGCCAAGATTACAGGTACTTGAATAACGGAATGATCAAGAACACCTAGCTGCTGCCGCTGGTAGGAGACCTGTTGGACAAACTAAGAGGGGCAAAATGGTTTACAAAATTGGACATCCGATGGGGATATCACAACGTCAGAATCAAGGATGGAGATCAATGGAAAGCAGCCTTCAAGACGAACCAAGGGCTGTTTGAACCAACAGTGATGTTCTTCGGACTATGCAACTCACTGGCAACCTTCCAAGCAATGATGAATGAGATATTCCATGACATGATCAGAGAAGGATGGCTCATGAT
Source organism: Tricholoma matsutake (assembly GCA_026075535.2). Lineage (NCBI taxonomy): Eukaryota > Fungi > Basidiomycota > Agaricomycetes > Agaricales > Tricholomataceae > Tricholoma > Tricholoma matsutake. The sequence continues at coordinate 3,036,164 of AP026543.1, read as the reverse complement.
TTATATGGACAACATCCTGATATTCTCCAAGGATCAGAACAAACACCAGGAAAGGACAAAGAGAGTACTGCAAAGACTGGTGGAAAACAACTTATACCTGAAGCCGGAGAAATGCAAGTTCAACATCCACAAAGTGGAATTCTTGGGTCTAATCATCCGACCCAATGAAATTGCCATGGATAACATGAAACTGGCAGGTATACAGGATTGGCCTACCCTGACTAACGTAAAGGCAGTCAGATCCTTCCTGGGATTTGGGAATTTCTACAGGAAATTCATTGGACATTTCGTGGAGACAAGCAGACTGCTTAATGAACTGACAAAGAAGGACAAGACATTCAACTAGACAATGGAATGTGAACAGGCTTTCAAATGCTGAAAAGGAAATTCGCAGAAGCCCTGGTACTGCTGATGCCAGACCCGACAAAGCCATTCACGATCGAATCAGATGCCTCAAAACATGTGACAGGAGGAGTGCTGAGACAAAGGGACACGAATGGGGACTGGCACCCATGCAGATACATATTGCATGCGCTAACACCAACGGAATGGAACTACGAGATTTATGACAGGGAGCTACTAGCAATAATATGATCACTAGAAACCTGGAGACACTACCTAATGGGTTCAGAACACCCAGTGGTAATCCTGTCAGATCACAAGAACTTGACGTACTTCCGAATGGTGCAGAAACTGAACAGATGACAGGCAAGATGGAGCGTATTCCTATTGGAATTCAACTTGCAAATCGTCCATGTGCCTGGATCACAGATGGTACAGAGCAATGCATTATCACGGAGAGCAGATCATGTACCGGAAGAAGACAACGATAATGAAGACATCACGATGCTGCCAGAAACAGTATTCGTGAAATTCATTGACACCGAAATGCATGACTTACTTGCAGGGCATATCATGAAAGATGACCTGGTGAAAAGCGCAATCGAGGCGCTAAAGACCAAAGGAATGCCACTGATAAAATTGGCATTAGAAGACTGGAAGATAGAAGACAGCCTTCTATTCTTCTGAGACAGATGCTACGTCCCTGACAATGGAGAACTACGGAAAAAGCTGGTGCAAAAATACCATGAGGGGGTAACCAGCGGACATCTGGGACAGTGGCAGACAACGGAAATGGTTAGGAGAGACTACTGGTGGCCAGGAATGATGACGTACATCAAAAACTACATTGCTGGATGTGCAACATGCCAGCAAATGAAGGTCAACACCCACCCGACAACACTGCCTCTACAACTGATTAAATCCGAAGCAACAAGACCATTTGCAATGGTGACGACCGATTTCATAACTGACTTACCGGAGTCCAATGGTTATGATGCACTCATGGTCGTGGTAGACCATGGGCTTATGAAGGGGGTAATTTTTATCCCTTGCAGGAAAACTATAGATGCATTGGGAGCAGCCACCTTCTATCTAGACAATGTCTACAAATGATTTAGCCTCCCAGACAAGATCATCTCTGACAGAGATCCCAGATTTGCCTTGCAGCTGTTCCAGGAGCTAGGAGGACTGCTCGGAATCAAGCTGGCAATGAGCACAGCATACCACCCTCAGACCGACGGGGAGACAGAACGGGTGAACCAGGAAGTGGAAGTATACTTATGAATCTTCTGCTTGAACAACCAGGAGAATTGGAAACACCTCCTCCCAACTGCGGAGTTCACACACAACCAGAGAACCCACTCCATACAGAAGAACTCTCCATTCTACCTCATGATGGGCTATGAGCCCAAGGCAATCCCCCTCCCGTACTTGAAAACAAACATACCAGCTATCGAGAAATGAATTGTCGCACTGCAATGAGCCTGAGATGAAGCGAAGGCAACTCATGAGTTAGCCAGACAGATGATGGCGGAAAGGATGACAAGACACTTCACCCCATTCAAAGAAGGAGACAGAGTGTGGCTAGAAGCAAAGAACCTCAAAACGATGCATGCAACGAGGAAGCTTGCACCAAAGAGAGAAGGACCATTCACCATCGACAAGGTCCTGAGCCCACTCTCCTACCGACTGAAGTTACCAGAACAGTGGAAAATACACCCAGTATTCCACGCGGCACTCCTTTCCCCATACAAAGAAACCGAGACACATGGACCGAACTTCCCAGAACCACCGCCCGATCTGATAGAAGGTGAATCAGAGTATGAAGTGGAAGTGATCATCAGACATAAGAAGAAAGGAAGGACCATGCACTTCCTAGTGAAGTGGGTTGGATACCCGACCTTGGAGAACTCGTGGGAGCCCGAGGGGAACCTGACTAATGCCAAGAGAATCCTAGGGGCATATAAACAGTGATGACAGCTGTAGAACCCCCAGGACCAAGACACCCACCAAACTAACCACAAAAGAAACCACAGAAAACTCCCCACCTATCCATGGCAGAACAGACACCCATAATACCCCCCAAATGATGATTCACCAAACAATTCTTACAAAACCCAGCAAATGCTGAAACCCTCTGCACCCACCTCACCCATGACCCCTTGAAATACCACCTTGCAAGAATGTGTTTCTACTACCGAAGCATGATTGATCGAATGAAATGCAACCTGGAAGAAGCAATGAACGATGCTGACACCCTCGGAATTGAACAAGTGATCCAAGACATGGCTATGCCATGGTCAGACAGACAGAAGGCGGTTGAAAGAAACCCTCACACCCCCATAGATCAAAACAGACAACGACTGACCTCACCCTCACCTTACAATGGGTGGAAAAACAAAAACAAACCATGAACCGCCTCTGGAAACACCTCCCCCTCTATGAGCAACCAGATGACCCAACCTTTAGAGATCATCGACCTCACAACACCCGAACCTGAACCTCGACCCAGCCACCTTGGTCCCCTCCCCACATGAGGAATGCCAGATGCTTCATTTGCCACCAGATTGGGCACTTCAGCCTGATCTGCCAAAGACATATCTGCAAGCACTGCAAGCAATGAGGCCCCAGACATTACAGCCCTGACTGCCCAATGAGGCAGCAGAAGGAACAAGAGGAAGAGCAGAGGCGATGGGATTTCCTTGAATCGGGGTACAATAATTTTGATGACGATGCGATGGGGAATATGACCGGAGAACCATGTGGGAGAACCTAGGGGAAAGCAGATAGTAATTTGAAGTCAGTGACTTCGAAGATAGAAGGGAGGTGATGTTACGATTTGTTATCTGGACCCGCAAGACCAGGCACTTCATTTTTCTCGTTTGACTCAACTCACTTCTGATGGGAGACACTTTGACGCATGGCAACTCCATGCACCCAAACCCACTCCCATGCATGCTGTGATATGACAGCCCTTTGACATGAGGTCCATGACGTCGGACACTCACGATCGACATGCTGCGCTGCAGCACTCTGTGACATTGGACACCTCACGCAAGGCATGAGGCCTGTCTTTTCTATTGTTCTTTCTATTTATACTTGATAATGATCCTACATTCTGATTGGACAATAGATATCTTCAAACCATATATAAGCTGTAGTAATACTGCCTGTATTCCTCAGCTTGACCTAATTCAAATAATGGTCTTAGACTCAACCAGAACACTTGACAGCTTAGGAAGCCCCTAGCTGTGATAACTTGAACTCAACAGTTGGAAAGCCTCCAACTGTGATACACAAATCAATGGTCTACTCAGAAAGCCTCTGAGTACGGATAGCCGTATCGACTTAGGAAGCACCAAGTCCTGAACAGAACCCAATACAGTAAGAAAGCCTCTTACTGCAAGAACTGATACAGTTGGAAAGCCTCCAACTGCAACATATGAAGACTAGGCTGAGTTGAGACCTATAGTCTTAACATAATGTGCCCCCTAGTGCCATGGACACATCAGAGCACCTCGATACACTTGAAAGCAATGTTACCAGAATATGTGTGCAAATTGATTCACTCAAATCTATGATCAAAAACTTTGTCAGAACCCTTCAGACTAGCTCCATGACCAATATTCCCCCCATTGTGACTCCAAGTGCACCCAACAATGATGCGCCGCCTAACGCACCCAGATCAAACCATCCCCCCCCACCAAATTTAATGGCACGCATGCACAGGGGTGTGCATTCCTTAATTCCTGTGAGTTGTACATCAGTCTCCAGTCACATCAATTCATTGACAATGCTGCAAAATTTTATTGGGCCTTCACATACATGAAATCTGAATGCACCTATCTCTATGTGGACCATATTCTGCACCAAACTAAAGAGCTCGGTTCTCTACCTTTCTCTACTTGGGGTGACTTTCGAGCAGAGTTTGTATGCCACTTTTGTCCCCTCAACAAGCGCCACCAAGCAGTGACATGGCTCGAGTCATCCTCTTACCATCAGGCACATCAATCCATGGACAATTATATCGATGAGTTTAAGGATTTGGTGGACATGGCAGGATATGGGAGTGGGCTACCAGTGGTGGTGAAGTTCCGACAGGGCCTCAATTGAGAAATTCAGGACCAGATTGCACAGATGTTGGAAGGACACCTGGTGGACGATGATATCTATGCTTGGTATGAAGCTGCTTCATTCTGTGATGAGAACCAACTCATGAATGTGGTGTTTTTTTTTCTCATTTATTGTCCTTTGTGGCGAACCATATGGTAGACAAAAACACAACCATAACTACATATCTGATTAATTGCCCATGAAAAGAGGAGTTTGTAGCGGGATCCCACATGAAATAGTAGATGTAATGTCAGGTTGCTGTAGAGTATATTAGTGAGGGAAAGGATATTTGTGGGTCCGTTATTGAGTGGGCTGGTCAGGGATTTCCACAAAGATGGACTGCATGCATCCGCTGTGGCCAATAAAATGGAAGAGGTGGGGGAACAACTTGGGATCTGTCAACAACTTGGATAAGTCTCTTGCTCCTCTTCCACCCGCTCATATCATCTTGTTTCTCGTGTTCTTGTGTGGGCTGGACAGTGCATCACATAGTGCATTACTGTTTTGTTGTGTTGGTGGCAGCAGGGGCAGATTGGAGAGTCAGCTTTTTGGATGCGGTGCAAGTGCTTGTTTAATGAAATGTGTCCTGATCACAGCTGGAACAGTAGGCCTGCATGTTTGTGCAACATTTTCAATGTTTGCTGAACTTGTCGGATGGTAGCGCTGGGTCTATCCGCTTCATCTGCTTGAACCGCAGCGACTTCTGCCACACCTTCACTGCCACTTGCTTCAGTTTTGCATGATATGCCTGCCAGACCACTGATTTGCTGCATGGTAGCATTCTCCATAACTGTGAGGGGAACTTTTGGTTTGGACTAGATCTGTGTTTGGCTGCTGCTTTAGCTTCTTTGTCAGCTTCCTCATTCCCTTCAATGTCAATGTGTCCAGGCATCCACCTTATCAACAGGTCCATGTCTTGGTGTTTGTCATACACCATTTTCAGCCACCGGTGGAACAAGTCCCATAGATAGTGTCCTGGCCCTGGTTTGATTGAATGTGTTGCAGTGATGGCTGCTGTGTTGTTGACTCCCATTGATATTGTCCCATTTGCATGTTGTTCCTCTCTGATCAGCTCCAGACCCAGAATCATCCCTACCCCCTCCCCTTCATATATGGTGTGGTGCCATATGGATCCTAGCCTCACTCTCCTTCTACTCCTAACTGCACCATCTTGGTACAACTCCCACCTGTCCTTCATACCCTGAGCCATCCATAAACACTTTCACCCATGACTCATCTGCCCCTTCTTCTTCCTTCACTTGCTCCTTGCTTTCTGCAATGTATAGCATCATGTTGGGCTTCCACTTTGGCCCTTGTCACACTGCTTAAATCTTCTCTATTAGGTCTGGTTTCAACTTGAATGTGTGCATCATTTCGTGTAGTGGTGTGTGGTGTTTTTTGATGAACTGGTTGGCTGCTTGTTTTACTGGGTTATTTAGTGGATGTGTAATGGGAAGCATTGCCAGGTGTAGTGCAGCTTGGAACCAAACTTTGTTGACTAGAAGGTGGAACGGTAAAAGATTGGCATGTACATCTAGCATATCTGTTGGTGATGTATGCATCCCACTGACAATGAGTATCGCTGCCCTCCTCTGAATTGCAGCTAGTTTGTTGAGTGCTGCCCACCCACCTTTGTTGACCTTGAAAGATGCACTCCATAGTGCTGGTCCCAGGAACATGTCTGCCCTGTATAACACTGTGGCCTCACCACTGATAGGTACAACCAATGCACGTGTTGCCCTGATATTCCCCCTGATGGCCTTGCAATCCTCCCGCACTGCCCCAACTAATCCTGTCCTTTCCCAAGTGCCACTGCCATCTGCTCCTTCCACCTCAGCTCTGTCAATGTGTAGTCCCAGAAACTTGACCATTGTGGTTGATTCAATCTGTTGGCTGTTGAGTATGAATGCTGCTCATGGGGTTGGTATTCATTTGTGTGGCTGGAAGGGGTCCCATATCTTTTGTCATGACAGGTCAACCAGCTGAAACTTCTCAATTCCAAATGAGCAATTGTGTGCTGCAGCCCACTCCAAAATCCCTCCTTTGTGGTTCATGATGTCCCTCAGCTTGTCATGGGTAATGTGGAAGTCTGCTCCAGTCACCAATGCTGCTGCGTCATCAACATATAGAAGCCCAGTGTCCTTTACCAACTTCTGGAAAATTTGCAAAATTTGCAGATTGTAGATGATCCATGCGATCAGTGACTGTGCATCATTTGATCCAGCCCATCTTCAATGTCAAAAAGCTCAGACTGGTAGTCATCGAATACAAGTGTTGTCTGCCTGCCCTCCAGCCATCTCCCCAACCACTCCACATGTCCCTCTGGCACCCCGTGTTGACACATCTCATGCTTTATCACATCCACTGCCATGCTCGGGAATGCTCCCTTCACATCTAAACACAACAATGATGCCACTTCCCCTTTCCTCCATGCATCCTTCACTGTCTTCACCATCAGATGTATTGAGTCAGTAGTTGCCCTTCCTGGCCTGCCTCCAAAGTGGTTGGGAGGGAGAATTCCTGTCTTTTTGCACATTAGCACCAGATCTTCTGTTTTACACCCATTTAGCAATCTCACATAGCCATTGGATAACACTATGGGCCTCCATGCATTTGGTGAGGTGTAATCTGCCTGGCTTCTTCAGTACTGGTGTTTTGGTTACTTTCCAATCACTTGGGTAGACCTTGAGAGTGTCAGTGGCTCAGAAAATCGGACCTAGATGCAGAATTAACAGCTCCTGTGCATGGACAAATACTGAGTTTGGGACTGTGCCTGATCTCATGGCTTTCCAGGGTTTCATCTTCCTTATTTCCCAGCAAATCTGCTCATCTGTGACTGGTTCGTATTTCCACTTTGCTGGGGGATAAGGCTTGGTGGATGCTGTGGCTGGTGGTGCTGTCCAAGTTGGAAAGAAGGTTTGGTAGAAGAGACCCCCCTCGTCTTTGTTAGTGCATGCTTCTTGTGTAACCACCTTTGGGTCTTTCACCTGTAGCATTGGCACTCGACACCTCCCTCCATCTGATGCTGGTCCTGTTACTAGCTGGTTTGCTGCCCACAACTCCTCCCCATCCAAGAACTCCAGCCACTCTGTCCAGTGTTCTGCCTTTGTGGTTCGGATTGCCTCAGAATAGTTGTTCCTTGCCTGCTGGAACACTTCATGTATTGGATCCTCATCCCCTGCTCGCCTCTCATATGACCTTCTCACCAGCTTCTCCTTCACCTTCTTTAGTGCAGCCAACTCTTTTGACCACCAACACTTTGAGTATGGACTGAGTTTTGACATTGGTACATGTTTCATGATGGCTGCCTTGATTACCAGGTCTAGCTGTTCGAGTGTGGTGTGGAACTGCACTATCATGGTGAGTTCCTCTGGTTCTGGCAACACTGTGAGCCTGGCTTCCAAAGTCTTGTGGAATTCCACCCAGTCTATTAATTTGTAGTTGAACTTTGCTTCGAACTCTGTTTGACCTGGTGTGATCTCTAGATGGCTGAGTATTGGCATGTGGTCTGTCTTCTGTGGTCATTGCTGTGGATCTGTGTTGCACATAACAAACACATTGAGCAACATTGCAGAACAAAAAATGTTGTCCACCCATGTATAGTTTTTGGTTGAACTGGCTTCCAATGTTGGTATGTCCTTTGGCAATGCCATCTTCATGTTGTACCTTGTGATCATGTTAAGCAGGGGCTGGGTCGCTTCCAATGCAGCTGTCATGAAAGGGTGTGCATTCTGCTCCTCATCCCACAATGGGTGGTGTCAGTTGAAGTTGCCTAGCCACATGTACCGCACTCTCTCTCCCTCCACCTGCTCCTGCACTCTCCCCCTCATGTACTCCTTCACCACCTCTAAGCTTCCATTATGTTTGCAGTCATTGTATATGTTGATAATATGAATTATACTGAAATTTCTGCAGAGCCAGACCCCAGTCACTCTGGCAATGGGAGGGATATTTTGGTCTGTTTGAAGTTGAGTTTTGGTTTACTATAATGATGGAGCATGTGGCACTTGGGTTTGCCAAATGCTGCTTAGGGTATACGACTGTCCAATGCAAGTTCAATCTTGTCCTTCCTAGAAAATCTATATGTGGTTCCGGTAACATTGCGAGGTCATAGTTCTTGGTAGGGTGTGACACAGGTATGGGTAACACTGTGGATATCTGGTCACAGGTACGCTTGGGTATGGGTATGGTTCCAGATTGCCATACCTGTGCAACACTGTACCTGTTTCCATGGTGTTATGGGTATGCCAGTACCGGGATTCCAGTCATGTGAGTCTGTTGATATCATGTGAGTCTGTTGATATGCTGATCATATGTTACACTTTTGTCTACAACGGCGTATGTGGCCCATCCAACGCCCCTCCCTCACCTCAAAAGCAAGATGGAGGTCCCTGCTTCTCTGGTGCCAGCCCCTCCCTCACTTCAAGAGTGAGACAGAGGGGGTCTTATTGCAGCCCAAACAATGTCTATCATCATTTGGGCCCTAGGTATTTCTATATATATTTCAATCTTGTTTCTTTCTAACTAACTTATTTGATCTTTAGGTTCTAATAGCAAGACAACACCATCAACAGCACCCCAGCACCACCACCACTGTGAGCCTCTGCTCACAGGGTGGATAACAACAGGGATGGAACCAGCAACACGTCGGATGACAAGTGGAGAGGGGGCACTGATGATAATGATGGGCATGACCAGTACCACATGAACAGCACCCCCAACCACTGCTACAAGCAACTGCTTGTGGGGTGGAAATGGGGTGCAACAAGGATGGGGATGATGAGAAGGGGGAGCAGGCACGATGACAACAACAACGATGGCCACCACCACCAACACCACCATAGCACCCCCAACCGCCACCATGAGCAACTGCTCGTGGGGTGGAAATGGGGTGCAGTGACGACAGGGCACCCCCTCACTCCAAATGTGAGAGGGGGGCATTCTTATTATGTTTATATATTAGTTTAATGTAATTATATTATTAAAATATGTGGTTGAGTCAAAACCTGACGGTGACCCATGATAAACACTGCACCCCTACCTGTGCAGGTATGGTGTCCATGGGTATGGGTGCAGGTACAAAAAAATGTACCCATGGGTTACCTGTGTCACACCCTAGTCCTTGGCTCTCAGTGATTGGAGTAGATCAAGTTGACCCTCCAGGGAATGATTCAGATTTTGCTTCCATATCCTCAGTCTTCGCAGTTCATGTATTTCTGATGTATCAGGCATGGGCTATGGGGTTGACTTGTTGCCTGCTAGTACCCCTAATCTTGCCCAACTGAGCATGTGCATTTGCCACTATGTTCACATCCATCTGGTCTGCCCATGTCCCAAAACCTCCAATTGCCCACAAGTCAAGCATAGACTGCACTGTTCCACCAGTTCTTTGTGTTTCCTGCCTGTAGTTCCGGTTCACTGCCCCTCCCTGAGTTCCACCTGCTCCAAATCCCCCTCTTCCCATTTCCCTGCTCCCACCTCTATCCACTGCCTCTCCCCTTAGTCCTTCTGTCTGTATTCCTGCCCACCCATTATCCCCTGCTCCCCAGTTTCCTCCCTCTCCCCTTTGACCTCCTGCCAACTGACCTTGTCCTCCCCCCTGATTGAGTGGTGTGTTCCCCTGAGTCCATCCACCCTGCCAGTTCCCATCTCTCTCCCATGGTGCATCCTGAAAGTTCCTGTGTACCTCCCACCCTTGAGTGTCTCCCATGTCTTCAGATTGGCCATACAGAAGAATCTGTACTTGTCTTTGTGGCACAAATAGTTCACCTGATCTACATGCTCTAGGATACTGGGCAGTGGTCATCCAAAGTGCCATGCCCTCCCTGCTTCCCATTGTTCACCGTTTTGCAGTTGGAGCATGTAAATGTGCCCTGGTCTGTCTCCTGACAGTCGCTGGTTCTGTGCTGCTTTCTGCAGACCTCATGTATCAATGCACATTTTGCTGCCCTGTGTTCCCTGAAGCATTGGCATTTGAGGTGGGGTCTAGGCTCCTGCAGTTGTTTCCTTGCCCACACCTTCTTCCCTTCCATGAATAAGCCAAATCTGATTGCATGGTTAGCTCCCTTGCATGTGGAGAACCTAAAGATGGCAAGTGCCATACTCTGTCCTGGAGTCCTCAAGTGTACTGGCTTGATCCACTGCACATCATGGATTGCTGCCATCTGCAACCCACTTGCTTGTTCTATCAATTCCAGTGCCCCCATATGGCCCATATCCAGTGTTGTCAGAACCCAATCCATCACCACTTCATATGTCTGTGCCCTGTAGACCTTTATCACATCGCCACCTTTCAACCATTCAGCCGCCCCTTCCAAATACATCTCAGACATTACCCCTCCTGCTCCATTCAACTTGCTCACCCCTACAAATTGTGTCCCCTCTGGTTTGTCTTCTGCTTGCAGCCCCATCAAGTCTAGAGCCACATTGGCTTTCTCCACCAGTTGCTTCTGTCAGCTCTGCCATCCCATCTCTCTCCAAGCCTGCAGCCTTCACCAACTGCACCCATCGCTTCTGCATCTCCCCTCGTGCTATAACCACAGCATGCATTGGCAGCGGCGGTGCCATGTTCCTCCTCACGCAATCCACGTACGTTCCCTCTCCCACCAATGCCGGACTCTTCTCTATTCTCTCATCTGCTTGTCTCCCTGGTGCATCTCTGATGACTTCTACTGCTTCCTCCATTGCTTCCTTGAGGTCTGCTGTGAGTCTTTGACATTCCTCCCAAAACTTGTCCATCGTGTTGGTTGCAGATATCGCTGCAGATAACAGATTGTCTGAAGCTTCCTCCATGGTTGACTTGGCACATCCTAGCATGTTGTTGAGTGATTTCTCCACTAGATCTGTCATCATCCCACCAAACTGCTTCTGGTGGGCATTGTCTATCAGGAAAGCTAGTGCTTGGAAAGCTTCCATCGCAGGCTTTGGCAATTTCTGCATTTGGGAAAGTTGCAGGGCAACTGTGCTCAACATGTCCATACTAGTCTCTGCTCCCTCGACCATGTAGGCTCCATGCATGAGAAATGCTCTTGCTGATTCTGCATCCTTGACTTCCATACCTGACATCTTTGTGATCTCATCTTGTGTTTTTGGCATCAGTGCAGCAGTTGCTCTTGTATTGTGTGCTGCCATCACCAAAGGCAATGGCGACATCTTACTATTGGACTCCTAGTATTCGACGGCCTAGGTACAGTTTATGTGGTATTTTCTAAGCAGCAATAATGACACTGATAGGTCCACCTTGCACTCTAATCTCTGGGAACATTTCCAAATGCATTGACACATCACCACGCATGCTCCCAACCCCTACAAATCCATATGAACCCCTATTAACCCCACAGAACTGCTCCAAAACTATTTTGAACAACTTCAAACAACTTTGCAACACTTTGAGCAAGTTCAAACAACTTTGCAGCACCTTGAATGCCTTCAGCTGCCGTATGCCTATCATACTGCCATTCAGACACATGCAGCACACCTTGTACGAGTTAGTGTGTTGCATATCAAGCACTACTGGACACGAGGAGACATGACAATGGGCTTTTAGGATGCAATTGTGGTGCTTTGACATATTGGATCAATAGGACAGGTACCCTTGATAAATCATGACTCTATACATTTCCCTTCTCATCATCTCTCATTTATTCTATGATTTGGAAAGTTCTTTATTGTTTTATATCTTGCCTCATGTAGTCCTCATGTTTAATTTCCTTCTAAGTACCATCTCTTCAGAACATATATAGCCTTGTACTAGCTACTTAGAAAGACAGAATAGATCATCCTCTCATATCCATTGTCTGATTTAAGAGCAATCCTCTTGAGTCCAAGTCTCTCGTCTTAGACCTGAAGTTTAGCAGGTTACCTCAAACTTTCTCAAACTTCCCATATTAGCTTCTCAAAATTATTGTCTATCATCTATCCCCTCTTGAGACTTTTCCACATCTCTATCGTCTATCCACAGCATCAGTTGAAACTATTCTCATCCTCCACAAACCCCTCAGACGTCCTCGAACTTTCTCGAACATCTTCAAACTTTTCTTGAACATCTTTGCAGAGCTTTGTACACCCTCAAACTTCATCAAATATCATCAGACCTCTTCAAATGTAATTGCTCCACCCTTGGGTAACAGCGGTGATATTTAGTACCACCTCGCATCCTTCCTCTAACTTGTGTTATACTATTCAAGACCTTTTTGTGTTTTGTTTGGGTTTCTGGGTTGAGTATCATCAACATGGACGTCCTGTGGTCATCAAAATCAACGATTTCTTGAGTGTCTTTCTGGGGCCATTGTTGGGGTGCCACATAGTTGTTTCCTAAGAGAGTCCCTAATGTGGTGTTTAATGCTGCATTCCATGCTCCAACTACCACTCATGTGCCCTACACCTTCAATTGAACCCTTCCCCACCATAACCCCATTCCTGTCCATCAGACTGCACCAGCCATCAATGTCCTGGTACCAATGGATGTTGATGCGGCCCACAGCTGTGCACATAGCTTGGATCTCTGCTACCACTGTGGGGAAACTGGACACAGGGCCAGAGCATGTCCCCATCGTCATGATATCTGCATGCTCACCCCTGAGGGGTGAGATGAACTCCTCCAAGACCTGTTGGCGCTTGTAGATGTTGAGGAAGTGAAGGATCAGGTTGCAGAGGAAATAAGGTCAGAAGTTGTAGAGGAGCAGGATTTTTCTATTCACAGCGAGTGAATCATTCACCCTCACTGCCTGTCCATAACCACTTTGAAGTTTTGTCAGTCGAATCCCTGGAGAATGAATCTGTTTCCATGACTGTTCCCCTCTCTGACCCTTCAAAGTTGGCTGAAGACATACCTGCTCTTCCCATCTCTCCCTCTGCCCCATCGCCCAAAATTAAATCATGGGAGCGCTTTGACCATGCAAATATATTGTTGCATCCACTCCCTCTACACATCTTGAACCTAGCAATCAAACTACAGACTACGGACACTGGACAGATACTCAGTGTCTCTGCACTCCTGGACTCTGGTGCGGCCAGTCTCTTCATCAATGCCTATCTCGTACAACAACATCACCTGAATACTCGCTTGCTCTCGCATCCAATACCTGTTTATAATGTGGATGGGTCCCCAAACGAAGCTGGTGCCATCCAAGAGGTTGTAGACTTGGTCCTCCATTACAAAGATCATAGTGAGCGTGCCCTTTTTGCTGTCACTCGATTAGGAAAGCAAAAGGTGATTTTGGGCTATCCATGGCTTTGAGACCATAACCCAGAGGTCAACTGGCATACTGGGTAGGGAACTGCACAGGTTTTACCCACGGGTCTCCCACACTTTTATTTCCTAATTTATTCAATGAGTTTTGCATGAAAAGTCATGAAAAAATGATTTTCTGATAGCTATTCAATGGATGCTTGTGATACAAAGGAAAAAAATAATTTATTTTCAACCCTGTCACATGACAGATGTCATCCAAATATTGTTTTATGTGCTAGATCACAAAGAGCCAACAAAAACCTTCCAGAAAACCTTTTTTTCATGATTTTTCATGCAAAACTCATTGAATAAATTAGGAAATAAAAGTGTGGGAAACCTGCAGGTAAAACCCATGCAGTTCTCTAATATTACTGGGGAGGTTACAATGAGCCGGTGTCCATCCTGCTGTTGCACTTGTTTCACAGAAGCCAGACAAGAACACTGTGGACAAAGGGCCTCAATACGACGCACTCAGAAGTGTTGTGCTGGACCCCTGCCTGTACCTGAAGTGGAGTTAGAAGGGGTTCCTGATCTGATGCTGGGCTCGGATGATGATGATGAGGAGCCAGAGGAAGTGGAGGAAGGTGATTGGATCTTCTACACTGCAATTTGTCCATTGCACGAGGTGTGTGCTACATCAAACATATCCCAACACCTCGCTGAGGCCTTTCACAAAAACAATGCTGCTAAATCCTCTACTGATTCCTTGCTTCCTCATCTCCATGAGTTTGGGGATGTGTTCTCCAAGGAATCATTCAACTCTCTCTCTGCACGCAAGCCGTGGGATCATGTAATCGAACTCACCCCCAGTGCAACCCCTTCATTCTGCAGGGTCTATCCTCTTTCTCCTGAAGAACAGTGACAGCTTGACCAGTTCATCAATGAGCACCTGGCCTCTGGACATATTTGACCATCAAAGTCACCACCCATGGCCTCCCCCTTTTTCTTTGTCAAGAAGAAGGATGGCTCACTTTGACTGGTTCAAGACTACAGAAGGCTCAACAACATCACGGTCAAAAATTGCTACCCATTACCTCTCATCTCCAAACTTGTGAACCAGCTCCATGGAGCCCAATACTTTACCAAGCTCAATGTCCATTGGGGCTACAATAATGTGAGGATAAAGGAGGGAGATGAGTGGAGGGCAGCCTTTTGTACCAACTGTGGTCTTTTTGAACCGCTTGTCATGTTCTTTGGTCTTACTAATAGTCCTGCCACCTTTCAGACCATGATAAATGACATCTTTCACAATCTCATCCTCAAAGGTGTTGTTTGCATCTATCTCAATGACATCCTCATCTTCACTCGCACAGCTGAAGAGCACTGTTGCATCATGTGTCTTGTCCTAGAATGACTTTGATGGTACAAACTCTACCTTCATCAGGACAAGTGCAAGTTTGAGAAGACCAAGATTGAGTACCTCAGCTTGATTATCTTGGAGGGTCAGGTGGAGATGGATCCTATCAAGGTGAATGGGGTCATGGCTTGGCCGATGCCCACAAACAAGAAATGCAGTCTTTTCTGGGCTTCATCAATTTCTATCAGTGTTTTATCAAGGATTTCTCACATCATGCATGACCACTGTTCAACTTGACAAGAAAGGAGGCATGGAGGTGGGGTAATGCACAACAGGAGGTGTTCAAAAAGCTTAAGGAGATGGTCACTTCCACTCCCATTCTCACCTTTGCTGATGATTTGTGCCCTTTTTGTGGAAGCTGACAGTTCTGACTTTGCAATGAGTGCCATGTTGTCTCAGCAGTCTCTGGAGGACCAAAAGTGGCATCCTGTTGTGTTCTACTCCAAAAGCCTTAGTGTTGTAGAGTGAAACTATGAGATCCATGACAAGGAGGTGTTGGCAATAATGTGTGCGCTTGAGGAGTGGCAACACTTCCTCAAAGGTGCCCAACACAAGGTGGAAATTTGGACAGATCACAATAATCTCAAGTACTTTATGATGGCCAAGAAATTGAACTGTCATCAAGCTTGTTGGTCCCTGTATCTATCCAGATTCGACTTCTCCTTGCACCACTGTCTGGGTCACAGCATGGGGAAGACCAATGCCCTCTCCCGATGTGCAGACCATGGGGATGGCAGCAATGACAATCAAAACATTGTGTTGTCGCAGCCAGACCTGTTCACCATCCAGGCACTGGAAGGCATCGCACCCCAGGGCAAGGAGCAGGACATTCTACATGACATTTGTTGTGCAAACCGTAGCGGTTTACATGAGGATGTTGTTGCCAGAGCTGTTAAAGAACTGAGGAAGGGATCCACCCTTTCCTTGCATGTGGCAGAGTGGGCTAAAAAGGAGGACTTGTTGTACTTCAGGGATCACATCTATGTCTCCAATGACCCAGCCCTTTGCTGGCGCATCATATCCCAACACCATGACTCACAGATTGCCAGTCATCCTGGATGCTGGAAGACCTTGGAGCTCACCTCACGGAATTATTGGTGGCCACAAATGTCATGACTCATTGGTCAGTATTGTCATACTTGTGACATTGGCTTATGCACCAATATTCCTCATCACAAACCCATTGGCAAGCTACACCCTCTTCCTGTTCCAGAGAGTTGTTGGGATGTTGTCAGTGTCGACTTTGTGGTGGAGTTGCCAGAGTCGAATGGGTTTGATGTGGTGATGTGCACAGTTGATTCAGTGGGAAAACACGCTCACTTCATTCCCGCTCACACCACTGTCAGCACCCTGGATGCTGCCCAACTCTATCTCCACCATGTGTGGAAATTACATGGACTTCCTGGTGCTTTCCTCTCTGACTGTGGCCCTCAGTTCATGGCAGAGTTCACTTGTGAGCTGTACCATCTTCAGGGGATCAAACTCTTTGCTTTGACCACCTATCACCCACAAACTGACAGCCAGACTGAGCAAGTCAACCAGGAACTGGAGCAGTACATCCGCATCTTTGTCAATGAGCACCAGGAAAATTGGGACGATCTTCTCCCCTTGGCTGAGTTTGGATACAACAACCATGTCCATGCTTCCACTCAACAGACCCCTTTCCTCTTAGACACTGGACAGCATCCATGCATGGGATTCAAACCTTGCCAAACTCCCTCACAGATTGACATGGTGAATGAGTTCACAGAACACATGAGGGATAGCTTGGAGGAGACAAAGGCAGCCTTAGCAAAGGCAAAGGACGACATGGCGCACTTTTACAACCAACGCCATTCTCCGACCCCTCAGTACAAGGTTGGTGATCGAGTTTATCTTGACTCCAGTGACATCTCCACTACACATCCATCCAAGAAACTCACTCATTGCTTCCTGGGACCTTTCCCCATTGTCAAGTGTGTTGGAACACATGCCTATTGTCTATGCCTCCCAGCCTCCATGTCCAGACTCCACCCAGTCTTCCATGTCATCAAACTCCTTCCAGCTCCCCAGAACCATTCATTGGATGCCATTCATGTCCACCACCACCACCTACAGTGATCAAGAGAGAACCCCAGTACAAACTCGAGTCGATCTTGAACAGCTGGTTGCATCAAGGAAAACTCCAGTATTTGGTGCACTGGAAGGGTTATGGGTATGAGGAGAACTTGTAAGAGTACCTCTTACATAAGCATTACTAATATAATGGTCACATGACATACAATGATATCTACTATTCCAAACCGTGTATTGTATCTCATCTTGTTTCATCAACAATATACTCTGTTCCACTTATTCCTTGAGTCACCCTTAGTGTTGGATGACCCTTCATCCTTCCCCTTTTTTTTCAAGTCAAATGACCTGTCCTTGTTCCACCTCGGACTGACTACACTGATCTTACTTGATAACAACTATATTCTCCCTCCTCCTCGTTCACATAATGAGACCTTTGCAGTGACACCCCACCCCACCCTAAGATTCTGAAACCTGCAACCTTGAACACACATGTGCACTACAACCCTACATAATCAGATAGTAACCTTGCGATCATGGACTGCTTAACCCCCTTATCACTGCATCACACTTCTCGAGCTTCTTTCCCCCCCCATCTGCCCTTCATTAAACAGAAGCAATACTTCCTTTGACAACACATCACCAAACACTGCCAAACTTATAAACCTTGCATTGCCCAAGAAAAATGGAGAATCCCTATCAACAGCAACACCCAGCTGCAGAGCTGGAGCACGACACCACCCCACCATCCTCACCCTTGCCCCCACTGGCACCGTCCCCACCCATACACAACCATCTACATCCTCCTCGTACGCATCGCCCTCGTGCTGATTCTTCTGACTTCGACTCTGTTCCCTGCACGCAATGTTTAACAATGGCACCCATTGACCCATACATCGCAAACTTACCGTATGCCCCTGAGACTGTCCTGCAATCATCTACCAGTCAGCCCCCTCTTCTATCCGCTGGCTCCATCACCATCACAAACCTCTGCAAATTCGACTATGGCTGTAAACACTTTTTCACGTACAAGGAAATCCCTGAAAATGAGCAAGTTGGACGTATCATCTATTTGTTTGAATCAGAGTTCATGCAATCATGGATCGAATCTGACAGTGCCCATCTTACCAGCCTTAGCTTCACAGAGTTCATGCTTGAGATCAAACACAAGTGGCTCCCAAGTGACTGGGAAGATGAACTCATTCAGGAACTCATTGCCCCACAAGGAGAGCGCAAATTCTATGAGCAGTCAGTATCTGTCCACAAAGCCAACAATGAACTCAAGGCAGCTGAATCCCTCCAACATACCCCCGCCGAACACTTCCATGCACACCTTGTTGCTCATCTCAAACCAGTGCTCCACCTCGCATACCGTGCTGACAAGAAGGAACTTGACGCTGTTGACGACATTGAATCCTGGATCCACTGCATTGTAATCCTCAATTTGCAACTCACTATGCAGCAGAAACAGATCTCATCTAGCATGGTGCAGGCCACGAAGATGGCTGCCAAGCTCTCCCAGACAACTCAATGCCCACCCACATGCATACAATGACCATAGCCCTGCCCTCTACTGGCACTGCCCCCACTACCTCGTTCATTAGCTTCATCGCCCTGCCAAAACTCAGTCAACCTGAAAAGGACCTCCTCGATCAACACCAAGGCTGTTACAAGTGCCAAAAATTCTATGTGGGCCATTTCTCATGTACCTGCATGAATGAAAGACCAACCTTGGAAGCATGCAAAACAGTCACCACCATGCATGCATTATGCACTAAAACCACTTTTGATACATGCAACACTCCTGTAGTTGGTGCTATGTTTAGTGCTGACATGCACGAGGACTACATTGATGAAGACTTTGTGGACTCTGATGAATTCAATGAGTATGTTGATCCTTTGCCTAATCTCCTGCTCCCTGAACACTTCTGGTGGAACTGTTGCATTGATGCACTGTTCACCTGTGCACTGTCCCCGATCCAAGTGCTAATCAACTATGGTGCTTCCCCAGTGCTGATATCTGAAGATACCATCAAAATATATGGCCTCATTCCCCACAAACTGTTCAAACCTTTTACTGTTTCCGCTGCCTTCATCTCTGGCCAACCTCGGGCTGAACCTGTACTTTTATTACAATACTGTAGACTGAACCTCATCTCCCCCGATGCTCAATGGAAATCATGCATGCTCAACACCATAATTTGCCCCAACCTCCAAACAGATATTATTCTTGGACTCGACTTCCTCATTGGAAACAAAATTGTAGTCGACGCTGAATTACATACTGTCATTGCCAAAGATACCAGTTTGACCTGATGAACCCCCTTGAAGCCTTGCAGCCAACTCCTCCTAGAATATCACCTGCTGTACAATGCTGATGTGAAGCTTGCCTAATCAAAGAAAACCATCTCAAAATCCATGACCTGTGGAAGCTTGTACATTGTGAACTACTCTTACACTTTGAAGAATGACCCACCAAATTCAACATGCACGCATACACTGTAGGAGACCACAACATTGTGGGACTCATCAAAACCCATATCAAACAATTAATGACTGATTCTCAACTGACCAAATTAGATAAAAAATACAAAGAAAAATATGCCAACTGTTTCCTGACAGACATACCACATGTTTGTGACCTCCCACCAGATGTATATCACCACATCGACGTCAGACCAGGGATTCCCATCTCAACTGCATGTGCATACTCCTGTCCCTGCAAGTACTGCAATGGGTGGAAAACCTTAATTGATCAACATTACACTGCAGGACGAATAAGACCTTCATCCTCGCAATACATGTCCCCCTCCTTCATCATTCCCAAGGTGGACACTACTGTATTGCCCCGCTGGGTAAATGATTACTGAAAACTCAACCGCACCATCATCCCTGATAGCTACCCCCTGCCACAAATAGATGACATCTTGGCCGACTGTGTGAAAGGTAAAATCTGGGGGAAGATCGACATGACAAACTCATTTCTCCAAATGCTAGTACATCCCAACCACATCAAGTATACTGCTACACTGACCCCATTTGGCTTATGGGAATGGGTGGTAATGCCCATGGGCCTCCGAAACTCCCCTGCAACCCACCAGCATCATGTAACAATGGCCCTCAGAGATCTCATCGGCCAGATCTGCACGTCTACTTAGACAACATCATCATCTGGTCCCAGACACTGGCAGAACATGAACATAATGTATCCCTGGTCCTCAAAAACCTGAATAAAGCTCAACTGTACTGCTCTCCTAAGAAATCAAGCCTTTTCAACACTGAACTCAACTTCCTGGGTTACACCATTTCACAGAGAGGCATCGAAGCGGATGGCTCAAAAGTCTGTTGCATCCTTGATTGGCCAACCCCAACATCTGCCAAGGAAGTATGGCATTTCCTGGGTCTAGTGCAGTACATCTCCAGGTTCTTAAGGTAGAATTCATCCATAGCCAACAAACGTCATGTGCTGTTACTTTTTTGTGACACGCTCGTCTTTAACAGGAGAAAAGTCCACAAAATGGCTGGTGAACTCATTCCACCCCCTCTTTTCAAATTCTGCTTTCAGGGAACTATTATAATATGTATTAAGCTCTATGTACCAAGTGGTTTAGAATACTAATTTGTACTGGGTTTGGAATTCCAAAAGTAAGATTATCTACAGATCAAGTGGAATGATTGCGAGATATAACAAGGAACTATGAACAAATTTAAGACCATTATAAGATGAGTAGTAATATGGACAGATTAAAATATGAAGAGGTCAAAGGAAGCACAGTTTTTTGTTCAAGTTAGCTGTGCTTTCTCGAGGTCATCCATCAAAGTCTTGGCCATTGAGACCTTTAGCATATGCATCCATGAACTGCTGTGAATGCTTTGCAAAGCTTAAAACAAATTATTAATGAGTAAGCATAATCACAGGAGATATTGCAAAACTAACCATCGCATTGACACAAGAGGGATCGCATCAAGGGCTGCCAATGCATTTCTCTCCAGGTGATCTTCTTGCGATGATTCCAGATTTAATCAATAGAGTTGTTTAGCATAGCCCCAGCACTGCTCTATGAAATTGAGCTTGCAGTGAAACTTTGGCAAGAAAATGAGCTGAAAACTGCGAGCTTCACATGCAGCTCCAAGAATAGTGTCGACATCTTGGAAATCCGGTTGATTGAAAAGAAGTCAGTGGCAGCAGCAGTCCAATGCAGGTGGGGCACATTTGAAGTTTTTGCACTCAGCACGTAACTTTCACGTGCCTGCAAAACCCTGCTCTTCCAAAATTACTGCCATACCTTTGAACACACCAGCATGTTCATGGCCTTCAGGGAAGTACAGAGGCTGAACTGTCCCATCCATCAACATGCTATCTTGCATGGGTATTTTGTGCTTCTTGATTGATCCATCAGTATTATACTCCAAGTTCCCATTGAGATCACGTTTTGACACCTCAATTCCCCAATTTGTGCCAGGTTTGGGTGTGTACTTTGGCATATTTCACGCTGTTACAGAACCCTCAGGACGTTTGAGATGGCTAGGTGCGTTGTCGTAAACAAATACATGTTTGTACTCAGGATAATGTTCTGTGAGGATGTCCATAGCTGCGTTGGCCTGCTCCATGATATCCTCACTTGTGAAGTATCTGTCTCAATTTTTTCCTGGTTTCATTATGTGCCATGCATTTTTCTCCCATCAGGTGACTGTAGCCATCCAAAATCTGCTGAAACAAAATCCACAATCATAAGTGATGCCCCCTCGCCTTTGATGTATGGTTTTGGAGCCACATCCTTATGGTACCAAGCCTTCTTGTGTTGATCATGTGCATAAAAGATGACCTCATCATGAAACCACACAATGACTCGCTTGCCATTGACTGTGATCACCTCAGGTAAGTTATCCTTGGTCCAGGTATGCATCCAATCTTGAATCTTGCACCATGCAGGTAGGAATCTGTGATCATGATACCACACAACATCTTCCTGCTCATGACCATCAGCATACTGCCCCTTCCTCAGCACCATGAAATGGTAACCAAGTGTTTTTAGGTAATGTCATGCTGTTGACTGCAAGATATTTTTAGTAATTCCATGCTTTTCCTTGATATCTGGGTGAGCCAAGAACTCAACCACCTTCTTTGCAGATATCTCCTTTCCAAGCTCTTGCAAGTAGAGGTTGATGTCCATCAAAAGATCTTCATCCACAAGTAAGGACTTGTTCCAGTTTCCATATGGATTAAGTGGCAAGATGTCACGATCTTTGATAAATTGCCTCAAGAGTCGGGTAAGTTGACACGTGCAGTATGTACCTCATCCCAAAGAGATGGCAGCTTGACATCCTGATGCACCCCATTTATCATAGGTATTTGACTTCGTATTAGTGAAGAAATTTAGCATGGCTTGCATTCCCTCCATTCAGATCCATGAAAATGGATCAATTTGAGGGTCTGTGTATCCTGCATCATTTGTCCTCGGAGGGTGCAAGATGTTTGTCAAATCTTTCAGAGCCTTCAAAGCCTGGACTTGCATTGGTGCTTGGTGCTCCTGGCCATTGAGCACAGCTGCAGGGACCGCATCGACATCTTTGATGACATCAGGATCCTCCTCTGCTGGCATGTTGTCCAGTTCTTCCTCGGGCTCAGGACCTTCTTCAATCAGTGAAGCCATCATTATATCCTCACTGGGATCACCATTGCATGGCTGGGCCGATGTAGGAGGAGCAGAGTCCGAGTCTGGCTCTACTGGTTGTGTTGGCAATGTGTAAATATGTACATATTGCCAGGGAGCACTAGATGGCAGGAATTCAGATTTTCTGGCTCGATACTCAAGTTTTCCATAGAACCAGGAAGGTGGCACTTCATTTCTGGCTCCCACATTTAGCTCTGGAGCTGTGTCCTCCAATGGTTGACACATCAACGCGTCCAAGTTGGCATCGCCATGCTGATCTGAGCTATTTATGGGTGGAAGCTCTGGGTCCACAGAAAGACTGATCTGATGTCAGGTATGTAAAATGTTAAATTGTCTATTCATGCAGCAATAATGGTAATGACATATGGCAGCAGTGTTTTCCTTCCCGTTACTATGCTGAGCCTCATGACTAACATTGCATTTCCTCCATTTCACTGACTCTAGCAAGCATGGGAGACCCTTAGCAAGATTGGCAATCTGTGACAGTGATAACTCCTGCTTAGCCCCCATGCAACCAGTGCATTCGAGCAAGGTATGAGGTTTTTTCACGACACGACGCACTGAAATTGATGTGTTTACGTGTTATTTTGATTAAATTGATTTCACTACGTCTTCTTACACAAAACTGACTATCTCATGTCTTGTACTAGCTAATTTAAAACATTTCCCTGAAAATACCTTTTGGATAAAGTGTCTATGTGCTACGGAGAGATGGATTTTGTAAAAAAAAAATTGTTTTGGACATTGTCACGCTGGTCATGTGACATTTGTTGCTTATGGATGAATTCTACCTTACCGGCTCTGGCAGAACACACCACGCTACTGACACCCCTGACACGTAAAGAATGCAACACTGTGTTCCCTGTGTGGACCTCTGAGCATCACCGAGCCTTTGAATCAATCAAAGCCCTGGTAGTATCGTGTGACTGCCTCACAATGATTGACCATCACAATCCAGGTGAGAACAAAATCTTTGTTACCTGTGATGCTTCACAACGACACACTGGTGCTATCTTGTCATTTGGACCTACATGGGAAACCGCCAGGCTGGTCACCTTTGAGAGCCGTCAACTTCATGGCACCGAACTGCATTACCCTGTCCATGAACAAGAGATGCTTTCAATCATATGAGCCCTCAAAAAATGGCGATACGACCTCCTCAGTTCAGAATTCATGATTTACACAGACCATCAAACACTGCAAAACTTTGACATGCAAAAGGAACTATCAAAACATCAGGCCCGGTGGATGGAATACATGTTGCAATACGACTGTTCCATCAATTACATCAACAGTGATGACAACTGCATCGCAGATGCATTTCTCATTTACCTGACCCCATTAACTATCATTCTAGTATTGTCACCAATGTATTCAAGATTCACTCAGACCCTTCCTTTGTACAAGATATAAAGGACAGGTACCACAATGACCCCTGGTGTAAAGCACTGGCTACCGACCTCGCTTGGGGAATCACTGACAACAAACTCCAAATCACGTCATGAAACGGCCTGATTTTCATTGGCCAATGTCTCATCACAAAAACCTATGAGAATCTTTATTCTGTCTGGCCCATGACAACCTTGGCCACTTTGGCACTGATAAGTCATACAATGCACTCCAAACCAATTTTTACTGGCCTAACATGAGGAAAGACCTCATCAACGCATACATCCTTCTCATGCACCAAATGCCAATAAAACAAAAACACCACTTCAAAACCAGGGGGACCCCTACACCCTCTACCTGTACCCGACAAGCGATTCGACTCAGTTGCAATTGATTTCATAGGCCCACTACCCAAAGACAATGATTTCAACACCATTGTCACCATGACTGACAGACTGAATGCTGATATCCAACTGGCACCATGCAAAACCAACATGACGGCGGAAGAATTTGCAACAATATTCTTCGACAAATGGTTCTGTGAGAATGGATTACCACTCAAACTCATCACTGACCACGACAAACTCTTTGTCTCACATTTTTGGAGAGCATTAATGAAGCTTACAGGCATCAAACACAAGATGTCAATGGTGTACCACCCTCAAATGGATGGAGCATCAGAATGATTCAACAAAACAGTTGTACAAGTGCTCAGATTCCATGTAGAACAAAATCAAATGGGCTGGGTCAAAGCTCTACCAAAGGTTTGTTTCGATATAATGAATACTGTAAATGCTTCCACCAGCTTCACCCCCTTCATGCACAAGTCAGCACACTCATCCCTAGGCAATAGCACAGGTACTCCCATGGGTGCCCAGATCTCTACCCATACCCGTACCCGCATGGGTAGTAACCCATCAACCTGTGGGTTGGTACACGGCGGGTACATGCAGGTACATGTGGGTGTCAATTCCTGCATGGGTTTTGCAGAGTAAATAAATTATTCTATCTAAACTATTTAATTACACTAAGAACCACCCCCACCTCGCATTTGCGAGTGAGAGGAGGGTGGTTGTGAGTTTGGGGCCACGGTCATCCCCATTGTCCTGTCCCCTTCCATCGTTGTCTGCCCTCACCCTGCTCACAGGGGGCCGCAGTGGTGGTGACCCCCTCTCCCCTCTCATAATTCTGTGTCATCAGCATTCTGTGTCATCATCCTCCTCCTCCTACCCCCCTGGTCCATCATTGACAGCTGCAATCCACCCTGCAAGCAGGGTCTCACAGCAGTGTGGCAAGTGCTGGGTCGGCTTGTTGTCCTGTTGTTCTCATTGTTGTTGTCAGTAGTTCTAGTTAGTACCTAAAAAGATTGTTAGTAAAGAAATGAGAAGAAGAAAAAACTTACCAATGGCCCAAGAGATGTCGACAACATCTCTTGGGCCTTTTTTGCTTTCGTTGTTGTTGTCATGTCATCCTGTCCTCATTGTATCATCCCCATCTTCCTGTCATCTGTCATCATTCTACCCAGCCACCCCATGAGCAGGGGCTTGGGGCAGTGGCAGGCATCATCGGCAATAGCTAGATCTAGTAACATTAGTTAGTAAACAATAAGAGGAAAAGAAAGAGACTTACATATGGCCCAAGAAATGTCATCAACATTCCTTAGGCCCTTGTTTTGGTCTTCTGGGGTGTTGGGGCCCTCCTCATTCAGTCGTTCTGGTCATCCTTGTTGTGGGTGGGGACTCGGAGGACTTGTCGTCACAGCTGTACAAACATGTACAAATGACGCATCCACATTATTGTTGATCATTGAAATGTTGATTGTTGATCACACATCATGTGTGCACACAGGGCCAAATAGTTGCATATATATAAACCTCCCTTGTCCAACATTTTCCCTGGGCTCACCCCACTTTTTCGTAGGTAGTTAAATGATTTGAATATATTATTAAGTACTACACTTGGTGCACCACATGGTTTGGTGGCGGGTTGGCACGGGTTATGGGTTGTGGTTTCATAACCCGTACCCATACCCATGCTATTGCCTACTCACCCTGCCTAATACCACCTCTTATCACCCCAGAAGATGACATGGCCCCCGGAACCCAAATGATGTCACCTCCAACTACCTCCAATACCACACCTACATCAGATGGCAAAGAAACTGTGCAGACGGTCATCAACCAACTAGTGGATGATCTGCTAGATGCCAAAGATTCCGGTGATGCATCTTAGAGAGGGGGTGATGTAAGGGGACTAGGGGATGCCCCATGTGTTTTTCCTATTTTTTACATTCATCCTATATTTTTCCTCACTTCATTTCCTCCTATTCTTCATTTTCTATGATTTTTCCTTATTTTATTACCAATTTTCCCTTCTATCACATTTGTGCATGTTGACAGTTTTATATTTAGAGGTGGAGCACCCCTTCTGACATCTATCCCTTGGTATGATGTCATTTGGCAGCCTTGATCTGCCTATCTCCACCTTTTCTATTTTTAGATTATTATTTGATTTTTGCAGTCTTCACATATACTGGGCATTGGCAAAGGGTCCTCAGAGTTTTCTCCCTTTGCTAGGTGCACCTCCAATCCCTGTAATATGTAGTATAATTTTAACTTCAGATTTCCCTTTGCTAGAGGTTGAGGTTGCCCTTATACTGACCTGTACCCATAACCCATGTGGGCTGCCAAGCCCATGCCATTCCCTACTGTTTACACAACTCAAGTGAGAGTCCATCAGAAGCAACACCATGATCATTCAATGCAATGTCTACCTGTGAAGTAGAAGCACCAAACATAATAAAGTGGTGTGAGCTACTATAATGTAAAGTTCCAAGTAACAAATCCAGGTTTGGCAGTACGCATGAAGCCGACTGGCCACTGTGAAGGGCAGGGCTCCTGATGGGCCCCAGTAGTCCAGCAACAGAACCTGTAAACAAAGCAATCAGGCTTCAAAGGACAGCTGAGAGATATCAATGTATGTTTAGTGGACTGAGTGACAAGCTCAAAAGAATTGGCAGACAGGGGCTGCAAGTGCTGTAAAATGACATGCTCCTGGAGGGCAGCAAACCAGTCAAGAACTGAGTACCACCTCTGCCACTTCTCCTACAATGAAACACTGCATTTGCCAGTAAATTACTGGTAAATTACAGCCTGCCACCTGGACCCCTGTAATTTACCAGTAATTTACCACACTGAAATATTTTCTGCAACCAAGCGGTGTGCAAGAAATTTTTCAAGTATATGACCTTGGTTTATTCATCCAAGGGTAGTTCATACCCCTCCCCCTCTATGTCCAAATAAGGAAATAATTACATAATTTAATAATGGTCTGTCAGCCTGATCACTCACTATTCTCCTTAATCTCCTTGTCAGCAATGTTTGCGACCACCTACTCTGAAACCAGCATTCCTTTTACACTCATCGTCACAAAACCAACCCCCAGATGGGCTTTTCAATGAGTCCACGACATGTTAGATGATACTATATGGTTACAGAAGATTAGACAGTAGCGCTGAGTAAACTTGAAATAAACTGACCACCAAATAACATCCAGGGGAGTCGCATCTCATAAATGAGTGCCCTCAACCATCTACAAAATCTGTCCATTCCGAGAGGGCCTCGTCGAATGATCTTCACAATTTCATTGACTGTTTGACTGAATCCGATTGCCCGGTTGAGAGCTGGGTCTGCCATTTCCCAAGCATCTTGACCATCTTCCAGCTCAAGAACAGGGTTTCCAGAAAACCAAGCTAGGGTGTCCATTGCCAAGCCTTCAGGTATAGACTGAGGTAAGGAAGCTGTCATGCGCTCAAGTTCCAAGAGGAGTGAGCTGATGGAAAATGCGCCTGTGGTTGGTGTTGTAATAAATGGTGGTGGAGATGAACCAGCTGTAAGGGGACAACCCCTGTGTAGGATACCCAGCCCCTTCCTATGTTTATATTATTTTACTTCAGTCATGGACTCATTCCTACATTCCTTTCCATTACATTACTCTAGCTTTGTTATTGTTTGGCTACAGCCTTATCTTGGACAGTTGGAGTAGTTACCTTTCTTTAGTTCATTATTATTAGGATTTCCTCTGCTTATAGCAATACACTGGCCATGCTTTAGTGCCCCTTCTCTCTCTGATTGAGTCTCCTCTTGTTGCTGCAGGGTCTTGCCCTTACACCAGCTACATCAATAATAAGGGCCAAATCATCGTTGGGGGTGTTGACGATGGGAGACACAGGCAAAGGACAAGCCTGGGATGATAAAAAGGCAGGATTTCATAAAGAAGAAGGTAGCGCCGAGGGTTTGGGCATGGCCACGCTTTCCAGGGGTTCTCCTTTTGAAGAAAGATGTTAACTTAGAATTGGAAGAAAGACTGTTGGCGGCCTCATTTTTGCGATGGGCTGCACTCTCTGTATGGCTAGTCCAGTTGGCCTCCCCTCCAAAGCCAAGCTTCATGTTGATTTTGCATGAATCGCAGTATCTCGTACTTGATGCCGTGAACTCAGATGGTTGCTAATGGTAAATGTTACAATGGATTCGGCATCGTCATGGGCATAAGTTGAGTGGACGTTACCTTCTTTGATTTCGCCATCGGCGATAACGTTGCGATAACGTCAAGCTAGCTGAGTGGGGAAATTTTTCGGTGATGACGGCTGTAAATGCATCCGGGGCTCATGTGACTGGTCCGGAACAGGTCCCGTTGCGCGATGAAGACTCTCATTTTTGAACGTTCCGATGACTAAACTAGGTCACGAGACGAAACAATCTACTTGGTGAGAGACGGAAGGGTGAAAAATGAGCCTGTAGTACCACAAAACCCACTACTAAAGTAGCGGGAATAGAATTGAGCGTCATGCCACCTCTCGTTTTCCACACTGGTTCAATTGCTACATCCGCCCCGGATTTGGTCGCGTCCCTGCGAGTGCTCGAATATACTGCTGTGGTAGACTATACGTGAAGTCATGAATAGCCTTCATCATGAGTTCTCCCACCTTCCATATGAATACACGTGCGCCGTTGTTACGATTAGTCAGGACCGAATTTTGTCCATTTTCAGCCAACTCATACGTCTGCTGCTCGTAATACCCAGCGAGTTTCGAAGTTATATCCGTCAACCAAGTACGCTCATCGATGATCCAAGGAGAGCGAAGATAATGGTCGGTGACTAACTTGCGCGTTTTGTCTTCAGATTCTTCAAACTCTTCTTCGAACATGTACTCCCCAGACTTCAGCTGCTTTCCTCTGGTCGTCGTCACACATGCATGCCCAGTGAAATTCATGCCATGAGCCTTAAGCTGCCCTCCATTTTCTTCCCACCATGATTCCATAGGAGACTCGTTCTCCAAACCAGTCACTATGATGACAGCTGGGACGTTGTTTTGGCAGATTATGCTGCAAAATAGGTCGTAGTTGGTCTGCATAATATCCCTGAAGCGTGTTCCGCGGATGCAGTAGATGAGGAGGCTTACGCCTCCTTTCAGATTGTGTACAAGATCCTGCAGGTTTCGCATAGCTTGCTCTGCGGGAACCGTCCCATGCTCGCCCTCATTCAGCCCGGCAGTATCCCAAAGCCTGACAAGGTTCCCATCGATAGAGACGTTGTGTGCCTGACTCCCGAATGTATATCCCAGCGCATCGCTCGACACTCCGGCAATGTGATGGCCTGCGAGCATATTGATGAGGGAGCTTTTCCCGGTGCCCGTTTCACCGAAAATAAGTATGTTCGGCAGTATCGGGCTATCGGGAACGGTGGATGGAACCTGTGTAATATGGGAGGCACTAGGAACGCGAGCTGATGTAGCGACATTGGTCTCCATGGCGGGGGCGGGGGGCATCTGGGCGATCCCTGGACGACCTTCGGAGCTGGGTTGTGCATTGTTCGTAGCCATTCCAGCAGGCAACTGGATAATAGAGATTGTCTGCCCGGCAACAGGGCGCTGGGGAGTAGTAGCACTGCGACTTGATGGAGCGAATCTGGTTCTGGGTTCGAAATCGGGTGGTGTGGCAACAGGAGTGGTCGATCTGGCTGCACTGTGGGCATAGTATGGCCCACTTTGTTCGCCCGGTCTCAGAGGAACTGGGCCTCGTGCGGCAACTGCACTCGACTGGAGAGGCTTCTGCAATTTTCTGTCTGAAGAGGTCCTCTGTGTGCTTGAAAAAAGAAACATCGCTGTATCTTGATCAAGCAAGCGACTTCTGTAGGCATCAACATCTATACGCTTAGCCAATGGTAAACTCACGTCGTGTCGTATCGGTGCTAGCAATTCGTGTGGGTGTCGGCAACAGAACCTGTATTTCTGTAACTCTGTCGCGGTAAGATTTTGAGAGAAGCTGTTAAGACCCTAGATTTCAGGAACACGCGCAAGCAGCGTGCAGACTTAACCAATGGAGCAGCGCTTTACGATGATATCTTTAGGAATGTTCCTTTGAGAAGGCACAATCCCTTTTGTAGCGTTAGTATTTCGATCGCCCTTTCTGCAACATGATGCTGCAATGTGGTGTGTTTCTTCTGATAGAATCACATTGTCTGATGTGCACACCTTTCATGACAGATTTGTACATGCACCAAGCATCACAATCAGCCGCAGCACAAGGATCATCGCATAATACGAACCTTCTTCGATTTCACGTTATCGTCGTGATTCTATGATTTCGCTCGCCTTATTTGCATGGCAGATCTAGAAGTATGTGAGCTGCGGAGGTGTTGCCTTGCTGAGATCTGGCGTGGGCGTGCCAACCTACGTTAGTTCTCGGGCGCCTGTGATCCAAAGCGTTTCGAACACATGGAGGAGTACCTTCTAAAGCGTGGAAGGACACCCCAGAAATATAGACCCCGTTCACAGAATAAGGCATCGGAACGTGCTTGTCGTTTGTAG
Organism: Tricholoma matsutake; assembly: GCA_026075535.2. Taxonomy (NCBI): domain Eukaryota; kingdom Fungi; phylum Basidiomycota; class Agaricomycetes; order Agaricales; family Tricholomataceae; genus Tricholoma; species Tricholoma matsutake. Next base: position 3,005,136 of record AP026543.1, on the reverse strand, counting down.
GCGTCTATTGACATGGGGAGATGTCATATAATCGTCTAATGAGTCGAGGTGCCGAAAGTAAGATTGCTAACACATTTCTTTGGATGGTAGTCGTGCAACCGCTGCAAAAGGTTTGTAGCATGTTTCTCATCATGAAAACCTTGTTGACGACACATTTGCTTTGAGTAGAGGAAACATCATCGATGCCTCCAATTCCAAACGTCATTTTATTTGGGGAGTCTGGCTCTGGGAAGAGTTCGATTATCAACATGGTCGCCGAAAACGCAGTTGCAGCGGTTTCCAGCAGCGTCCATGGCTGCACATTCGCGAGCGCGCATTACGCAGTGAACATCCTAGGCCGGACATTCAATTTATACGATACCGCTGGACTTGATGAGGGAGATGCGGGAACCGTACCTAAAAACGAGGCAATTGTCCAGCTTTTCCGACTGCTGAAGAGCCTAGACACTGGCGTCAACCTCCTCGTCTTTTGTATGCGAGGTCCTCGAATCAAGGATGCGGCGCACAAGAACTGGCGTCTCTTCCACGAGATCATCTGTCGCAACAGCGTCCCAATTATTATTGCTATTACCGGGCTGGAGCAGGAGGAAGTGATGGATGAATGGTGGGTGCGAAACAAAGGCGCTTTCCAGCAGTACGGGATGCATCCTCAGGGCGTCGGATGTATCACAGCAACTAGGGGAAAGCCATCTAGATCCGGTGGATATAGGTTCGATGATGAATATCAGGAGTCAAAAGAGAAGATGTGGCGATTGTTGAGGGCATACCACCTGGAGGAGCCATGGATGATGCAGCCAGTTGAATGGTTCTCGACGATTGTGAATATCGCATATTCGAGCGGAACTTGCCCATGGAGCCGAATGAAGGAGCATAGGACCGTCGAGACTGTAGTTGGACCAGGAATAAGGCAACTGGTGGATCGTTGTGAAATGACAGAGGAAGAAGCGAAGCATTTGGGGGATATGCTTTCCAAGGCGTAATCTCGGCCCTTTCATGTATCTTACACGTTCGTCGACCAGTACATTGACACTCGAACGACTTTATCATACTTATTAGTCCAACTGCGAGGCGTTATTAATTAACTTGAATCAAGGCCAAGGTATTCCACAAAGAATCTGTCCTGTTTGATGAGCCCCAGTGGACAAAATGATTTTGCGTCTTCGTAGAGGGCTTGCTATGTTTATGTCTATTAAAATGCACGATTATGGTTGTGCTATACAGATAAGTGTTTGTCGTTACGTATTTAGTTTTCCACATTAGAGTTATGCGTTCGGCTATTCACTTCGGGCTACCGCTTATTCAGTCACCACACTACAAACGTGACTACATTCAGTCATTTCAACATTCAATCGACGCAGAGAAACCTCGTAGGTTGTCTAATATTCTATTTTCTTTGACTTTCCCTGTCCGACAGTCCTCACACGGCCCAGCCTTTTCAGGTATAACATCTAAGCATGGACATTTACCGCTTACACCATTGCGCGCCGTCTCCACACATCAAGACGATGATACCGCGACCGTCTGTGGGAACATGGGACGCCTGAGAATACGGCCGTTTTGGAAGTTCGTTACACACTATGGAGTGCATGGGTGGTTGGATCACAGGTAACTTGTCAGCAACGCGCGCCTGATGAGTGCCCCAGCACAGATGATGGAAAAGCCTGTCGGTTCGAGATGATAATGATGACACGTTCTATTGGATGCTACAGGGTATGTCGACACGTCACCTGGGTCAGGCGAAGGGATGCAGCCCCATGCTCTTCCAGTGTCCACAAGTCTCGTTCGGTATCTCATGTAAATTCTTTCTCATTTTTACTTCTCAACTAACACGTTCTCATTTCTTAGGCTCTTACTGGATTACAACGAAGTGAGTGGCGACAGTGGCAGCTCACGTTCAGACGCGTCACACCATCCGAGCATCGGGACATCGGGGGGCTCCTACATCGCTCATAAAAGGAGGTCCAAAGCACGGGCACTGATATGTGGGCTTCGGGTCAGCTCTTTATGTTCATTCCTTTTTTTAATCACCTGATGTTTCATTATAGGTTTTACTCTGGTGGTGACAGTGAGATGACGACCACTGCACATCGGCATTCACACCGCGCTTCCGACATGCATCCCTGCCCTATGAGTTATTGCTTGCAGTATTAGGATGGATCGTGGGTGGTAGCAGCAGGAGACGAGAGTGGCGGAATGTGAATGGCGAGAACTCAAACAACGATACCTTGTTGTTTAGGACCTATTTCAAGTAAGTATCAGTCTTTTTTTCTCGACTAATTGTTTTTAGGCTATATACATTGTAGTTTTGAAACAATGCCCTCACCCAGCACTGTTGCCGTGAGTCCCTGTTTGCAGTTGGTGATAGCAACGATGAGTGTCCAAGACACCAGACCCAGAACCCTGAGCATCTGCTTGCGTGATGGATGGGCATGCTAACAGTTTTCATTATGCTGAGTACAGGTATCTTTACTAGATAATAATACCTTTTTTTGTACCAATACGAGCAAACATTCTGCACGCTACAAGATCGTACCAAGCGTGGATCACAATGCCTCAAACTCTGCCATGTCAATTGCTGTCCAGAATATTCAGATTGCATTTGAAGAACTTGGCTGCACTGTTGATGTTGTTTTACACACATGGTTAGGGGATGCTGCAAGACTCAATGAACAAAAATGTTTATGTTTGCTGTTCTTGGGCAACATACGTGAAGTATGTATCCAGTTTCTCTCTTCCTTCTACATTCAGTTATATGTATGTATATGCCAGCATCTCCCATCTCTATCTGTTGTCGACAGCCAGATTATCACATCCAGCATAGAACAAATGATACTTGCTCTCGACAATGCTACCACAATTTCCTCTGATCCTCTCGATAGGGCACCTGTCTCTTTTAGTACTCGCATATCTTTGGGTGAACCTGGGTGTCCCTCTGTTGACATTACTCCCGAGGATCTCGCTCGCCTAGCTAGTGGCAGAACCACACATCAACAAATCGCACAGATATATGAGTGCAGTGCATGAACAATCAGACGCCGGTTGTTGGAATATGGTCTATCTACTCCTGGACCACCAGTTTATGTTGATGAACCTCAACCTGACAACACTGTTCTCTGCACATACTCAACTGGTGTATCAAGTGACTTATCTCGTCTCAATGACAATGAACTTGACCAGCTCATGCTCTGCATCTATGAACAGTTTCCTTTTTTTGGCTGATGAATGATTGACGGATATCTCATGCAACTTGGTGAGCATGTTCCATGGCAGAGAGTTGTGGCATCATATCTGTGAGTTATTGGACCACCCACTGCCACCTTTGCCACATGCAGAATCAATGCCATGTGTATTCCATTCCTGGCCCCAACTCACTCTGGCACCATGATGGACAGCACAGTAATATATGTCTTGACAGTTTATAACCCTTGTACTGATTTGCATCAGGTTTAATTAGGTGGAAGACTGTTATCCATGGATTCATTGATGGCTTCTCTCAGTTTCTCCTTGGTATTCATGCTCATTCCAACAACTGTGCCTCAACAGTCCTTACCCTTTTTGAAGATATTGCCAGTGAATTTGGCTACCCCAGCTGTGTCCATGGTGATCACAGCACTGAGAACTTGCTTGTTGCTGATCGTATGGACATAGTTTGGGGACCCAATTGTGGATCATACATTTGGGGCCAGTAGGTGGCTTTCCAACACTACATGTCCATTCTCACTGATATACAATCAAGGAGTGTTCACAACATCCACATTGAGTGACTTTGGGTTGACATCACAAGTGGGTTTGGTCATAAATGGAAAGACTTTTTTCAAATCATTGAGGCCAACGACCATCTTGATCCCAACCTCAATTCTCATATCTGGCCTATTCCTTGATGCGATAAATTTAGATGCCAAGGCTTGGACTGCCACTTGGAACCAACACACTCTATCATGTCATAATGAACCTCATTGTTCACCACATAATATGTATATGTTTGGGATGATAGAGAATGGGGGACATGGGATTCAGGTGGAGGATCTTCCTCAGCCTTCTGAAGAAGACATTGCTGAGTATGGGATTGACTGGGATGACATTGACAACCCTTGCACTATGCATCATCATCGGGACTACAATACTGGTGATAATCATGCAAACCCTTTTCTTACTAATAATCCTGATCAGATGTCACATATTGAAGTCCCTACAGCTAGATCCCCTTTCTCTGCAGAACAAATTCAGCATCTGGATACTCAGCTTTCACTTTTGCCATTTTTTTCTCATCAAGACATGAACTCTCGATGTTTACTTTGGATTGATGCTCTTGCCATTGCTACTGCTATTGTACCTACATAATAGCTTTATTCTGATACTATATCTGTATCTAGTTAAGGCCTCCAAAACCTAGACCAGGTTTCATAATGATCACAAATGACCTTGTACTCAGCTGCCTTGTTTGCATCTCATCGTCTTTTTGTCACATGGTCTCCTGTGGAATAGTGCCTGTGCCTCCTCCTTGCTATACTCTGCTCTGCATTACTCTGAGAGATATCTGAACCTGATGTATGTCCTGTTTCTTGATCTCCATGGGCATTTTCTGCTTTCAGTGTTGACAAATGTGGGATAATGGTACCATGTAGGTGACTGCTGTAGAATAACCTGACAGTACACAGCATCAGTGACCTTCAAACTTAGCCAAGTTCAGTCTATGCTTACCACAAACAGTTTTCTATGGTTTCAATGTACACACCCCATTCTGTATATGAGAAATTAACCTTGTCACTGAGGCAAATTTTCTCAAATTGCATGCACACAGATATATCCACATCATTATTTGTGTGTTGAGGACTGATATAGTCTGTACACACAAATAAATTGGCACCTGTAGTACCCAGGTGATTCAGGCCAGACTCTTCAGCAGTTTCTTGGTCAATGGAGAATACAGTCCACATAATTGTTGATGCATCAGCAGTCTGGCAGATTATAAACATCATCACTGAGGATATCTGAGTCATACACAATGCATGTCCAAATAATGCATGTATCTCATCATCAGTTGTACCTCCCATCCCTGCATACATTGTGTATGCATCCCTGCTCTTCCACCTTGTGCCAAGTGCTTTCATCTCTCCATACTTCCATGCCTCAAATGAGGTACCCCTTTTTAATGGCTTAAATTGGGATGTTCCTTTATGATGATGAATTAATTCAACCAATATCACTTGTGCACAAGGTTTGAACTGAATCCCACCAACCTATACCCATGTCATGCAAATAAATACCAGAATAATAAGCATTACCCACCAGCTTTTTCTCATTAATCTCAATCAGAAGCACAACATCTCTCCCACAGCAAGCAAAGACCTCAGGTCGATGAGCAATCTTTTTCAAGCCAAGTTCCTCTGGAGTATAATAGACCTTTGATTTTGTTGTAGGGTCTTTTTTCTTTTCTTTCTTCCTGTTTTTTTTTCTATTTGTTGGTAGTAAACACACATAACCTTGAAATGACCCATGATACTTACCAGAAATGAGAGACAGTCATTAGGTGGTGCACATGTCAATGCACAATCTCTTAGAGTACTAACATCTGTTCTCCATACAACCTCTTGTATTACAGTGCATCATTGATCTTCTGTTTTTTTGCTGCATTTGTTACAGCAGTTTGAATACTGCAAAGGCTCAGATGACCCAGTTTTGGAATGAGTTAAGATGAGATTACCATTGGCTGCTTGGCTTCTTGCCTCTCTGTAGATGTACCTGTTTCATCACCATCCTTCTGGCTTGCACCATCTTTTCTAGCCACCTTTGATTGACCTTCAACAGGTGGCCAAAATATATTGCATTGTAGCTTGTTGTTTGTATTCTTCAATTTTGAAGTCAGTTCCAGAATTAGTTGCAAGCATGGATGCATGACCCCAGGCTGTTTCTTAATGAAAGCTTTGAGATTCAACCCTCGAAGATTCCTGTGCATGAGTGCAAGATCCCAACCAACAGGCTAATAGCAACAAGTTATTAGAAAGTTGATCTTGTCACTGTAAGTTTTTAGACATACATTGTAACCTTCTTTTATCAGAGATGGCTTCAGCCATGAATTATATGCAGCTTGAAGATGGTGTGATGACACAAGGAAAAAGTTTGAGGACAGATTTGATGCACTTGGAATAATACAGCCATCACTACTCAAAGCCATGATTACAGTCTCAACTGAATAAGGTGTTGGTAGCAGATGTGTTTCCTTGAGATGTTAGAATCATGTTACTAACATAACATACATGACCTACCTCTTTAGGAATTTCCAAGTTGAAGGCTGCACTTGGTGTCCATCTCTCCAGAATTTCACTCAATGATTCATGCCAGGCATGGTATCAGAAACTCTGGGAGATATATGGCTGAGTCCTCTCAAGCATTGTATCTGGCTGACAGATATAGGCAATTGCATCAGCCAAACTTAAACTTTTGACACATTCTCTCCAATATTCAGTTCCCCAAATTGGTTGGTCTGGGGCTCTCATTTGCTGTAATGCCTCAACCACAGCTAGCAATGGAATATTGTTCTGGAACTCAATCAGTCTCACTATCAGTAATATGATAGTGCTGCTGACCTCATTAGCAGCTGTACCTATTCCAAAGAACTGCCTCAGATCATTGGTCCATTCTTGACAGAGCAATAATTGTCTCTCTGCAGATTCTTAGTAGTGCATATTCCAGGCTAAATGTGAATTTGCTGTCAGCTTTGGAGGCATATTCTTATTGCTATTTTCAAAGAGTCAGAGCCTCAACATATCACAGGAACAATTAACCTACTTGTCAAAATCAATTTGACTTTCAGAGTCACTATCATCATCAGAGTCAACATCTTCCACTATTAGATTGTTTTTTGGTGGAATCTGAAAGAAATGTTACTTTGGATCATCTAGATCATACCAGCAGCCATCACCCACAGTTTGAAAGTATTCATCTTGAGCAAATTGTAACACAGACAGAGCATCATTGGCCTGATTGCAACTTTGCAGCCATAAGACATGGATCAGGAGATCAAGTCCAGATACTAAGTCTGTAGAGATTCCATTACTATTGCTGAGCCAATCTGGAACAACATCCCTCTGATAGAAATTAGATTAAGCAGAAATGCAAGATAAACAGTGTATATCACCCATTGATGATCATCTTTGAGATTGTTGATCAAATTCTGTTTGAGTTTAGCAAAAGTTTTGGTAAATATCCTAGGGCTGTTGAGCTGCATTGAATGCCAATGTTCCATTGCTTGACTGATGCCAGGGTTCTTCAGATATTCATTGTTCACACTCAGCAAACAAGGTCTTCTAGGGGGCATGACTCTGGGATATGAGATATGAGGCTCATGTTAGTATACTCATTTTCTGCAAGATCCAACAAACCTTTTCTGAAAGTGCAGATGTTGCCAATCTGTACAGAGCAAGTTTGAGTGATAAGAGTGCGATCAGTGTTGTCACATGTCACAACAATTGAAACACTTTACAAACAAACAATGATGACTGAAAACCCTGAATCTGATGGAATAGTCATTGCACAAGCCAAAGATAGTACACATATCAAATTGAACACTCACAAGATGATCATGAAAATCCATAGGTTTGCTTGAATCAGGGATCACTCCTGAGGAACCACTGCCACCACAGCAAATGTGGCAGACTTCAGTTTCTTTTGTGTCTTGCTGGTGCAAAACATATGATTTCATCAATGTGCACAAGTTGTATCAGTCCTAAACAGTTATGTCATGCAGTGTTCATAAGTATCGAGTAGAGCAAGCATGGGCAGTTGCTAAACAGATGAACGGGCAGGAGGTTACAGAGATTTTTGCCAATACTTAGTACTTGGTCCAACAGACAGCTTTGCCTCTGAGATTATATATGTACATGTAATGTGAAGAAGTAGCTATATGATGTACAAAAAATGCTTACAGCAATGCCAAAGTATGTGCAGATGTTGACTTCTGGCACCTGGGTTAAATCCAACTGCATCCTTCCAGTTACAATCACCAATCCTTGGGCTGACTTCTGCACCGATAGATTTGAGCACACATTCAACTGGGTTCACATTGGTTGGACACTCCCTGGTGCATGCAATACTCTTGGATGACATGAGTCTTCACTGATGTCTCCAAAGTATGATGTCTCCAAAGTATACCATCTTGCCTCCTTGCTCTAGATCCTGGAGCTCAAGTACCTCAATCATTTCTTCAACATAGTTATCTTTTTCCTCTGTTGAGACATGTGCAGGCTGCCATAGATAGGCTGAAAACCACATGGCCTCTCAAACAGTACCTAAGCATGCCAAATGTCATCAGCATGAAGTAGATGGTCTAGCCTCAGACAGAACCCACCTTCATGAATCATCCATTTGTTCCACTGAGTTCGTAATACATAAGAAAGACAGGCAAGGAATCCAAAGGGCAACACACCATAAGCCATTCCTTGTGCAAGATCAGAGTTGAGTGGTTGCCCTTTGACAAGGACATCTCCGCTAACAATGCCAATGTTTTTTTGCTGAGCCAAGACATCAAGGCATGTTGTTTTCCCTGAACAATGTGATGACCATCTCTTAATACCTGAATGAATGAACATAGCTGTGCCACTTGCACCCATCAGCACTGTCAATGTACCAGGTTTCACAACTGTACACATCATGCAAGAGCCAAAGAGGGCCAGATGGAGTTGGAATGTGATAGTTCAGCCCTTCCCAAGTGAACATCTTTGTAGAGCAAACCACACCACTGATAATGTGCAAATGTAGAACTTCATTCCATTTCTTCATCTCATCAGTTTCTTTCATGAAGATCCTCATCAAAAGATCTAACCCAAATTGCTAAAGAAGACATCAGGCAAAGCAGGACCAGAAACTATCAAAGTGTCCTCACAGGGAAGAACTCAAGAGCAACAAGCTGAGTGATTTGGAACACAAGGAAAAAGCCCAGGAGGACTAGGAAATTGCACCTCCATATATCACTCACCTGATAATCCCACCAATCATCTCTTATTAGAGGTGGAGCAGGATAGGTGCTCCAGAGGAAGTTAGAGAGCTATGGGCCTCCATCAATAAACCTTGGTTAAATAGGGAGGGAACTTAGAATAAAGTCTCAGGCCTATATGGCATGTGCCAAACAGTCATCAATGTTGCCATCAAGGGTGCTACATCACAATGCTGATCAATCATGCACTGTCATTGGCTCTGAGCTTCCCACCCTTCTGCTCATCATTTGAAGATGTGTTGACCCAGTTTAGCTCACATCCCTACCATACTTTGCATATACCTTCCTATAGGCATGTAGATAGGAACCATAACATATATGACACTCTATATGAGGTGCTACATACTACAGGCCACTAGCAGCAAGGGGGACATTCCATGTATAGGAGAGCAGGAGCTGTAGCTATCTACTTGCTGTACTCATTGTCATTGTTGATGAACTCCTTGCTCTTGTGAGTGGTAGGGCATGACATGGGTAACCCCCGGGTATATTTTGTGGTACCTGCACCCATACCCATCAACACCGTACCCCTACAGTTAAGGGTGCGGTATTACCATGGGTTTCGGTGGGTTACCCATTGTTATTCATGGATTTTGACATGAATATGTATTTTAATAATATAATTACACTAGATTAAACTAATATATTGAACAAGAAACCCCCCCCCCCCACTTGCATTTGCAGCCATTTGCAGTGAGAGGGGGGAGGGGGGGTGGCTGTAGTTGCCCAGAATGAAACTCGTTGCTCCCCATTTTCACCCCACAAGCAGTTGCTCATGGCAGCAGTTGGGGGTGCTGTCATGGTGGCAGTCCTCAGGTCCACTGCTGCTTGTCATTGTTGTCCCACCTGTGATCCACCCCACGAGCAGTTGCTCATGAGGCTGGGGGCGGGGTGTGTCATTTCTTGTTCATCGCTGCTCCCATCCCTGTTATCCACCTTGCAAGCAGAGGCTTGCAATGGTGGTGGGGCAGTGCTGTCAACGGTGTTGTCTCATTGTTATAGCACCATTAGAACCTAAAAGTTGAATAAAAACATTAGTTAGTTAGGAAAAAACAAGAACGAAAGATAGAAAAAAATACCTAGGGCCCAAATGATGATAGATGTCATTTGGGCCGCGATGCTATGTGGTGGTGGTCATGAATCATCCTATAGTTTTAAATTAGAAGTGTTGTGAGTAGTGCGTTAAGGTCCGGTCTTTTGGACCGGAAAAAGACCGGAAATGGACTGGACCAGGACCAAAAAAAACCAGACCATCAGTCCAGTCTTTTCACTTTTTGGATTTGAAGACCACAAAAAAACTGGTTCCACAGGACCGGTTATTACCGGTCTCTACAGCACCGATGCAGAATCATATTTCCCTATGTATTGCCGTCAAAACGCACTAAAAATCTAGCAAATCGGTCAAGAATTGAGTGAGATATCATCAAAACCGAGTTTGAACACAAGTTTCTGGTTCAAACTCGGTTTGATGATATCTCGCTCAATTCTTGACCGATTTGCTAGATTCTTCATGCGTTTTGATGGCAATAAGTAGAAGGATGTGGGAAAATAAAGGTCAGAACTGGTTTTGACCAGTCTGGACCATGGTCTTTATGTAAACTGGTTCCAACTGGTTTTGACTGGTTTTTTGCAATTTTTTTCGGTTTCGGTCTGGTCTTTTGACTATTTCCTTTTATGGTGGACTGGCCCAGTTCCGGTTCACACCCAAAAAGGCAAATAACCAGGACTGGACCAGACTTTCAAGCACTAGTTGTGAGTGAATCAACAAGGTCAGATGATCACTCACATGACCAAAATCCCAGCACCAGCATACCCGCATCATACCTGCAACACCATGGAAATGGGTACAGTATTGCCCGGGTATGGCAACTTCCAACCTGTACCCATAACCATATTATTATGGGTTTACCCATACCCATGTCATGCCTTAGTGAGCGGGAGGAAGTTTATGTGCAGCACTTGCCACAGATGCCGCAGTAGCATGCTTTCGCTTCTTCTAGCTGGCTCCCTGTGCTCTTGCCCTTTATTGCTGTTGACTCCATCCTCTTCCTCTTCCCCTATATATTCCTCATCGTCCATACCACATTTGACACCCTTCTTCCCCATGGTAGACCTTTTGCCCCCTTTATTTTGTTTGTCCGATCTCTCCTTCCTCTTCCTTACCACTGTCTCCCCAGATGCTTCCTTTGCTGTGAGCTTCTCTGCATAGGCCTCCTGCTGCCTTCGTGATTGTGCTACCCACTTGCATTCACCAGCTTGGAGTGCCTGATGCAGTTTGCAAATGTCGTTGATGGTGCCAATTTCGGAAGGATTTGCAAACTTGATCATCATGGGCCACCTACAAAGTTTGACCTTGTATTTCACAACAATATCCTGTTTGTATTTCATGTAGCTCATGCCGATGTTCTTGAGGTTCAAAATAGCACCTGCATATCATTAGATTGTCAGTGGGCAGCAATATGTATGTTGTATCAAATACTTATGAAGGCCTTCAATTATGAGGCGCATGCAATCAATCCTCATGGTCTGCAGGTTCTCCTGTGGGCTGCCAGCTGAACCCATCATCAGCATGATTTTATCAGTGATCAAGGCACAGTACTCACTTTTGGTCCTTGCACACACCCACTGTTCAAATCTTGTGAGAAATTCCATAGGTTCCAATTTCAGCACCTCAGAGACAAAGCCAATGGCATCATCTGAGTCAGCCCAGGAGGGGAGAGTGCTGTCATGGATGTGGGTGTGCATAAAAAAGACCAGTGTGCACACACCAGTACCCTCTGACAAATTCCTGATCTGCGATAACATTAGTTTAATGAATGAATAGTATTGTAGATACTTACCTCTGTTGACATCCTTCCTACAGAAGCCCAGCAATCTGTCATGGTCGCTGCATTGGATGTGTGTATGCCAGTTCTGGTAGTTTCTTGATGGAGCTTGAGGTCAGCAATATATTGCTGCTGCTGATCTTTAGACAGCCTCTGCATGGAAGGATCATCATCCACAAGTTTTTGAAGATCCACAAGCTTGAGGCAACCACCCTTTTTGCAATCTGGTAGTTGTAATGGTAGATATTTTAGTAGTCCAAAGACTGATGAACTGATGAGCCTTCATTCATTTCGATGCCTTTTGCATGAACTAACACTAGGGCATGACATGGGTAACCCCCAGGTATATTTTGTGGTACCTGCACCTGTACCCGTCAACACTGTACCCCTACAGTTAAGGGTGTGGTATTACCATGGGTTTCGGTGGGTTACCCATCATTATTCGTGGGTTTTGACATGAATATGTATTTTAATAATATAATTACACTAGATTAAACTAAAATATTGAACAAGAAACCCCCCCACTTGCATTTGCAGCTGTTTGCAGCGAGAGGGGGAGGTGGTGGCCATAGTTGCCCAGAATGAAACTCGTTGCTCCCTGTTTCCACCCCATGAGCAGTTGCTCATGGCAGCAGTTGGGGGTGCTGTTGTGGTGGTGGTCCTTGGGTCTGCTGCTGCTTGTCATTGTCATCCCACCTGCAATCCACCCCATGAGCAGTTGCTCATGAGGCTGGAGGTGGGGTGTGTCATTTCTTGTTCACCACTGCTCCCATCCCTGTTATCCACCTTATGAGCAGAGGGTCGCAATGGTGGTGGGGCAGTGCTGTTGACGGTGTCGTCTCATTGTTATAGCACCATTAGAACCTAAAAGTCAAATAAAAACATTAGTTAGTTAGGAAAAACAAGAACAAAAGATAGAAAAAAAAACCTAGGGCCCAAACGACGATAGACATCATTTGGGCCAGTTATAGCACCATTAGAACCTAAAAGTCGAATAAAAACATTAGTTAGTTAGGAAAAAACAAGAATGAAAGATAGAAAAAAATACCTAGGGCCCAAATGACGATAGATGTCGTTTGGGCCAGTTATAGCACCATTAGAATCTAAAAGTTGAATATAAACATTAGTTAGTTAGGAAAAAACAAGAACTAAAGATAGAAAAAAATACCTAGGGCCCAAACGACAATAGACATCATTTGGGCCAGTTATAGCACCATTAGAACCTAAAAGTTGAATAAAAACATTAGTTAGTTTAAAAAAAACAAGAACTAAAGATAGAAAAAAAAACCTAGGGCCCAAACAATGATAGACATTGTTTGGGCCAGTTATAGCACCATTAGAACCTAAAAGTCAAATAAAAACATTAGTTAGTTAGGAAAAAACAAGAATGAAAGATAGAAAAAAATACCTAGGGCCCAAATGATGATAGATGTCGTTTGGGCCGCAATGCGGCTGTTGTGGTTGCTTACTAGTTGTCCTCACTCCCCATTTCCACCCACAAGCAGTTGCTCACAGTGGTGGTTGGGGGTGCTATGTGGACTGAAATCCCAGCACCGGCATACCTGCATCATACTCATAACACCATGGAAACAGGTACGGTATTGCCTGGGTATGGCAACTTCTGACCCCTACCCATAACTGGGCATACCTGCAACCATATTATCACAGGTTTACCCATACCTGTGTCACACCTTAACTAATGCATTCTGAAGTGAAGGCACACAGGTATTTTGGTAGCTGCTTTCATTGCTGAGCAGCTGCTTAATGTTCCCATTGTTCTTGTTATACTTTCTGGCGAGCCGAGTAATTTCAGAATCCCTAAAATCAAAGAATTCCATGATTTCAGCACTGAGGGTGTTGGCATTCTCCTTGTTTGATGTGCACTTTGCATCAGCAGTCAGTTTCTCTGCATTGCTCACATGTGGATGAGGATGTGAGCGAGCCAGAATATGGTCCTTGGTTGGATTACAAGACGCTTAGCGACAAAGTATCTGGTTCATTGGAAGGTGGGTCAGTCACCATGTTGTTGGGAACAGGTCTCAATGTTCTCTGGGTGGATGTTGTATCTGTGCATGAGGTCATGTAGCAGAGTGGGATGTTGTTTGACTAGTTTGGCTGCTGCAACTTTGACTGGTTTGTGGAGTGGGTGTGTTATTGGTAGTGTGGCCAGTCATAGAGTGGCAGCCACTCTGTGTCAGTGTTTGTCTACCAGTAGGTGAAATGGCAAAAGTAGGGCACAGCATGGGTACGGGTATGGGTATGGGATTGCCATACCTGGGCAACACTGTACCCTTTTCCACAGTGTTACAGGTATGTGCAGGTATGCTGGTACCCAGATTTTGGTCAGGTGAGTGATCATCTGTGTTGAGATTTCGACTTTTTAATGACATATCACAGGAAAAACCTGCGAGTCATGGTGACCTGACTTGTGGGTTTACCCCCTGTGATGAGATGTGAACATCTTTTTCAGCAAATTTCTATCAAATATCATGAAAAATAACAGTAAAAAATGCAGGGGTACTTTTTGATGACATATTGTGGGAAAACCTGTGAGAAGATGCAAACATCTTTTTCAGCAATTTCCTATCAAATATAATGAAAAATATCAATACCTGCAAATAACCATGGGTAACCTGCAAAAACCCATGGTAACACCATACCCCTACCCATGTGGGTACGGTGTTCATGGGTATGGGTATGGGTATAAGAAAATATACCCGAGGGTTACCCATGCTGTGACCTAGGCAAAAGGTTTGCCATAACCTCTAGTGCGTCCATGGCAGTGGTTCTCATGGCTCCTGTGATCATGGTTGCTGCACGTCACTGTATTGCAGCTAGTCTGTTCAAAATAGCTTGCTTTGTTCTAGTACTATGCACTCTCTTGCCTACATTCTGCTTTGGTGTAAGGAAAATATCAGCAGTGTAACATTTGGGGTATAGCAATGGAAAGGTATAGTTGGCAAAAGTACTTAGTATGTATGCCTCGTGAGGTGCGGGCTATTCTATTAAATTGATTTATCCAGTCCTGTCCTTTTGTGAGCACTGCCACATATTGTCCCTTCCAGTTCAGCTTGTTGTCAAGCATTACCCCTAGGAATTTTGCTGATTCTTTCAATGGGATGCATTGGTTTCTTAGGATTAGTGCACTTCAAGGGGTTGGGATTCTTCTTCTGGGGTCAATTAGGTTAGGGCACAACCTCTTTGTAATGTCTAGAAGTTGGAATTTTTTGATTCCAAAAATGCAGTTGTGTAGCTCGGCCCAATTGAAGACACCGTTTGTGTGGGTCATGATGTCTCATAGTTTTTTGTGAGTTTCATTGAAGTTCTTACCTGTGGTGATGTTTGCCACATCATCTACAAAAAGGAGCATCCATTCTCCAGCCTTCATGTCTGGGATCTTTAGCAGGTCAGCGTCATAAATGAGGTACAGAATTGCTGAGAATGCTCCTTGGTCTAGTCCATTTAGAACTATGAAGATTGCTGTTCTGTAGTCATCGAAAGATAGGGTGGTGCATCTGTTTCCAAGTCATCTCTTTAACCACTCCACATATTCCTTGGGTATCCTGTGTTTTCGCATGTTGTGGAGAAGTTGTTTAATATCTACACTGGGGAAAGCAGCTTTGACATCAAGGAAGAGTATGGAGGATACTTGCCCTTTTCTCTATGCATCCTTTACTATCTTTGTGAGCATGTGTATGGAGTCAGTTGTAGTTGGACCAGGTCTGGCTCCAAAATGATTTGCTGGGAGGAGATTGTGTTTCTCGCACATTGTGATTATATCTTCTGCCTGGCAGCTGTTGAGTAGTCAGGCCATTCCATCCAAAAGTACAATGGGTTGCCATGCCATCAGTGCAGTATAGTCTGGCTTTCCTGGCTTTTTGAGGATCAGTGTTTTGGTGAGTGACTATTCCTGTGGGTAGTAATCAAGGGTGTTAGTTGCATGGAAGAGCAGAGCAAGATATGGAATGAGATCTTCTCTGGCATGGAGTAGCACAGAGTTCAGGACAGTCCCGCTTCTGCTTGCTTTGTAGGGCTTCATTCTCTGTTTTGTTCATTCGTGATGTTTTGGAACTTCCAACCTGGTGGTGTAGCAGTAGTTTTCTGGTGGTGGTACCAATAATGGGTTTTCCAGGGGAAAGAAGGTTTCATAAAAAAGCTGTCCTTTGGCTGTGTTGTCTGTCACCTCTCTGGTCACTCTTCTCATTGCTGGATCTTTCAGTTGTAGTGTTGGAATTCTTGTCTTACCTGCATTCGATGGTGCAGAGGTGACAAGTTTACTTGCCTGCCATACACTTGTCTCATCCAGCCCTTCTAGCCATTTGACCCAGTGTTCTGCCTTTGCCTTCCATATCATTTCGGAGTAAGAGTTGCATTGCTGGCAGTGTTCTTCATGGATGGGATGATCTTGGTTTCCTCAATGGTACTTTGCCTTCCCCACCAGTTTCTGCATTTGTTTCTTCGCTTCCACTAGCTCAGATGACCACCAATGTTTCAAGTATGGGCTTGGTTTTGATGCTTATTGATGGCATCCTGTATAGCCTCATTCAGGGTTTTGAACCTGTCATCAAAGTCCTGTACAGAAGTGATCTCTGTGGGTGGCAGTAAGTTAGTAAGGTTCGCTTTCAGTGTTTTCACCAGTTCCAGCCATTTGGCAAGTCTGAAGTTGGGTCTGGGTGTTGACAGATATTTTGGCACATGTATATTAAATTGCATTACAATGGGGTAGTGGTCCATCTTACAGCACTTTGCATAAAGCTTGACAGTTGCCAAAATTTGATAAACATGAGCAAATTTGATGTTGCTGTCATTTTATGGCTTCCACAATAGCTTTCTAGCATATATTTTGGTGAAGGAAGTGTATATAAATGGTCTTAGGAGTTTACTACCAAGTAAATTTTATTCAACATGTCCTCTGAAGTGCTGTACTGAGAAATAACAATATTTGATCATATGCAAGCCAGAATCTTCTAGAGATCTATTTTGGAAGTATAGAGTTATACACAGTCAACTATTTGCAGACAATGACACTCTGAGACCATTTATCTACACTTCCTTCACCAGAATATAAGCTAGAAAGCCATTGTGGAAGCCATAAAATGACACGACATCAAATTTTTGCTCATGTTTATCAAATTTCAGCAACTGTCAAGCTTTATGCAAAGCACTGTAACTGGGCACGATGCATCATCCATGTTGCATTTGATGATCACATCTAGGAGGCTTTTGCTGCAGAAAATGTTGTCAACTCTAGTGTAGTTACCTGTGCTGTGGGATCATAATGTTGGTATAAAAGCTGGTAAGGCCATCTTCATGTTATCTCTCCCTAGCATGTTCAGCAACGGCTGTGTTTGTTCAAGGTTTTCTCAGGTGAATAGGTGTGCATTCCTGGCTTTGTCCCAGAGAGGGTGGTGTCGGTTGAAGTCTCCCATCCAGATGGTGTGTAAGGGACCCCTCATGTACCATTGTTGCTCTTGGTCTCGCATATATACTGATAGGTGGGTCAGCGTGCTGTTGTTGTTGCAGTTGTTGTACACATTAATGATGCATAAAGTGCCAGAGTCGCCTGTAATCTCTATTGCTGTAATGTCAGGGTGCTGGAAGGGTATCTGTTTCCATGCATCTGTTAGTATGTTAGTGTTTACAAGGATCACTGATCTTGTTGCCTGTGGGTGGTCTTTATGGGTATTGGGGTATATGGTGATCCAGTGGTTGTTAGTGCATGATTTACCATGAAAGTCAATGTATGGTTCCTGTATTGCGCATATATAATATTTGACATGTCTGAGACTTACCAGGAGATCTAGCTGGCTTATTAGAGATTTGTTGACATTTTGTTGTCGTATTTGAAAGGGTTTGCATCCAGCTTCACCTTGTCAGTTTTCAAGCATTAATCTATTCAAGGGGTGTGGGTTCTCTTCCTGCATTGGATCTGTTTGGGTCTTGCCATG
Organism: Tricholoma matsutake; assembly: GCA_026075535.2. NCBI lineage: Eukaryota > Fungi > Basidiomycota > Agaricomycetes > Agaricales > Tricholomataceae > Tricholoma > Tricholoma matsutake. Next base: position 2,987,371 of record AP026543.1, on the reverse strand, counting down.
GGGGTATTTTGCCTGTTTCAGGGTCCCCCCATCGTGGCACTTGATTCTGCATCAGGTTTGGGGTATTCACCTGCTCCTGGTTCCTTGGTGGCTGTGTGTTTGAGAAGTAGTTTTCTAGTGTCAACTGTGCAGGCCTTGTGGGCCACCCATTGTCTGCTGCACCTTTATTAGCTCCTGTTTGAGTTATGTTAGACATACCTTGTCTTTGCCCTTGTGGGGCATGTGGTCTACCTTGTTGTCACTGTATCATTTGCCAGTCCTCCATGAAATGGTTCTGATGTCTCGTATCTGTAAATTGTGAGTTATGCTCTCCATCATTTTGGTGGCCTCACTGTTGGTGTTCACTGTGTGATTCTGGCATGTTCAGTAGTTTCCACATTGCAGGATTCTCAGTTGGGAAATACTTATACTTGTTTTCTGGTACCCACTCTTGAATCTTGTTCTTTTCAGATGCGTATTTTGGGCAGTTGCAGTCTGTGGCCCCATGTCCTTTTGCTACTTCACTTATGCAGTTAGCACAACTAAAAGCTTTTTGGTCAGTACAGCTGCACTGTGATGTGTGGTGGACATTGCATGCATGTGTCTTTGTCCACTTTACAGTCTGGCATGTAGTGACCAAATTTTTGACACTTGAGACATTGTTGTGGTTCTGAGAGCATTTTCTGTATGGTTACATGCTTCCCTTCAATGAAAATACCATTTTGGATGATGTTGTTGGCTGTTTCCTGGTTGAGGATCCCTATGGTGATGTGAGCTACTTTCTGATTGTTTGATCAGAGGTGTGGGGGCTTAATGTACTTCGAGAAAGTGATTGAATCCTCTGTTATACTGTTAATGTCCTCCAGCTTGGTATGTGCAAAGCTTGACCCTGCCTCGAAGGAGGTTGGGACAAATTCCACTATCATGTAGTACAGCTTGTTCCAGATGATGGAGGTGCCACAAAAGTGTGCCATAAAGGCTTTTTGGACATCTGGGTCACATAACCATGCTGCCACCTCTTCTGTGTTCAGTTGATATAGGATGCTCCCATTTCACAGCTTCTTCACCCTGATGAATGTGGTGTACCGTGGTTTGTCTGCGCCTTCCCAGCCCACGAGATCCAGCATGGTATTAGCCTTCATTACTAGGTCTTTTTCTGTGAGGTTATCAGGTGCATTGTCAGTCATGTTTCAGTCTTTTTGCATCAGGATCTGCCTATCTGCAGTATATCCTTTCACAATGATCACAGCATGATCTGGGTGAGCTTGCTGTTGCATAATCATCGCATACATTGCTGGGGCTTGAGGAGCCACTACTGTTACCTTATTTGTGGTTTCCATGGTCTTCTCCATGAGCTCATGTGTGGCCTGTGCCAGCTGCTTGGCTGACTCCTGAAAACCATCATTGAAGTCCTCCATCTTGCTTGTTATCATTTTTGCTGCTTCCATGACATGTTCTACCACGTCTTGCATGGCTTCCACATTTGAGGTAAAGGACTCCATGTGCTCTTGGATCTGAATTTTGACCATTGTGGTGACCTCATTGGCTAACTGCTGTGTGTTAGCATCAGCCATAAGGAAGGCTCACCCTAATTCCATCTGTTACTGGTTTTGGTATCTTATTGTTGATCCTGAACTGTAAGAGTATGTGAAATAGGGTCTGTAGATTGACAAGTTTACCATGTATGAGGTAATCTTTCACTGTTAGGTATGCAATAGCTTGGTCCTTTGATCTTATGTCAGTGTTCAGGCTGTCTGCTGCTTTGAGCTCAGCTCTAGTTTTCTTTGTCAAAGATGCTAGGGCTTTCTGCCTAGTAGTTGGGGCTTGTGATCCCAGAGATTGTGACATGGTATGGTATGGATGTTATATAGAAGTATGTGAGGAGTAATTGACACTATTCTATCCTTAATTTTTGCCTTCCTTTGCTCTCTCTATGGCTATAAACCATGGGAAGAACTGAGGTGGTGGTGGTACTAAGTCAAGGAGCATCCCCCATGCAAGGTTTCTTCCACATGTTTCGCCTTCTTTGTGTGAATTTCGACGTGGCCTTCCATCTCACTGTCTTTGTCATCTGTAATTCATCAGTCATTTGGCCCAATTTCCAATTGATTCTATCTGATGGTGCTTTAGCATCCAATACATGGGATACATCATTCCTGTCACTAGCATGAAGAGATGGCTTTTCTGAATTGTGCATGCTTGTTTATTTTTTCTGTCCATGATGTACTAAAATGTGTAATGTACAGTATTATATAAATCCTGTGGCATATGGTTTGTTTTGCTGCTCCCAAATTTATGGAAAATGAATTCATGTGTATTCAGGTGAGAATAGTTTTTTTTTTCTCATCTCAATTCTTATATGGCACATAGTTGACCTGTGATGGCAACACCACAGTCCCGAGAAATAGTTTCAGTGTTACCAAATATCCATAAGTTTCTCAGAGTTGCTATCTCACTGCATTGATATGAATTATGAAATGGAAATGGTCTAGGCCCGAACCAAGCATGCACCCTGTTTGGTGCACGCAGTGGTAGCAACATCATATCTGGAACCAACTACATCGCTGCCAGGTATGATATTAGCATGAGTGATATCACCTGATAATCCCACCAATCACCTCTAACAAGAGTAAGTTGGAGAGCTAGGGCCTCCATCAATAAACCTTGGTTAAATAGGGAGGGCACTTGGAATAAAGTCTCAGGCCTATACAGCACATGCTGAACAGTCATCAACGTTGCCATCAGCATTGCCATCAAGGGCACTACATCACAATGCCAATCAATCATGCACTGTCATTGGCTCCGAGCTTCCCACCCATCACTCCTGCCCTTCCGCTCATCGTTTGAAGATGCGTTGACTCACTTTAGCTCACATCCCTACCATACTTTACATATGCCTTCCTATAGGGCATATATATGTCCTCCTGCTATAATGAAGCACCACATCACTAAACTTTCCATTGTAATTCAAGCTATGCAGTATAACTAAACATATGACTGTCTTCTGTCTGTAGTGTTGGGCCATCTACTGTAAGCAGCATAAGGGCAGTAACCACAGCTTGGATATCAGCATCTACTTGATCATCCTCCACATCGTCATCCTCTCCATTGTCATCACAGTCTGCAGGATGCTGGGCATTGCCAGATGTGTTGTCAACATCCATTGGCATTGCTGCTCCCCCATGTGACTCTACACTGACCCCAGGCTTGATGCTCCCCATAAACCCAGGTGCTAAAGAAAGTTTCTGAACCAATGCATGTGCTGTTCATTGCTGCACCTCTTCTCTAACCTGTGCTTTTGAACCTGGCACACTAGGCCCAGGCTGTGTACCCTAAGCTCTGCCTCCTTCAACTGGAGAAACAAATCCATGTCTCTTATGTAGGTAATCACATGGGATATCTCAACATTGAGGCACAGAATCTCCTCACATGCACACTTGAGCTTAAAGAAGTGAGCTTAAAGAAGTGATCTATTATAACATGAAAGGTGGGCCGTGACTATGGGTGGTCACAAACATCTTGGCACGAGTCGCACAATAGGTCAAAGTCAGCAAGAAACACATATTCAACAACATCATTCCATGAGAGATTTGGGTGAGGCAGAGAGAGAACAGAAGCAGCAGCATTATATCGATCCAGAGTGCTATGTATAGCCTGGGAGTGTGCCCGCAGAGCTGTCACAATATGTTTACAAAGTTTGTATCCTACAAAACAAACATTAGCTGCAGAACATGTTAGGAGAATAAGGTGCACCTGTCTGTGACATATTCATCCTCATGAGCTCAAACATCCTAGATACAATTAAGCCCTTGAGCTCATCCAAGCATCCCTGGTAATGACACTTCCTCACCATAAGTGCAGCAGCTTTCCACTTGAGGTGTTCTCGCAGCCACCTTACTTCGACACTGAGCTGGATCTCCAGCTGCTGAACAACGTCGAGGTCCTTGTCCCAGGTTTCCAGAGCATGTCGGCGCTTCATCTCAAAAGAGGCAGCTGATCCAGGGGGAGTGGGGCTATTGGGTGTTAGATTCAGCCAGATGTCCCGTGCAGCATTCAGTTTCACTCTATATATATTGGTTAGTTCAGGCATACACATGATGGATACAGCACTCCCTCGCTAGCACATAGGTTCATGAGCTTCTGGTAATACTCCATCTCTAATGTTTCTCAAATTGGCTCCTTTGATAGCCCTTTCAAGTACTCTTGCTCCTCCACCAGCCACACTGCAAAGATGCTTGCATTGGAAACTTCCAGATCTCTCATAGTCTTCCTGAGCACTGATTCTCCCTTCAAGATATTGAGCACTTGCCAATAATTATTCATGAGGAATTCACCTATAAGTGGTGAGTACTCTGCACAAAACAAGAGGGCTTGTGGTACTTACTAAGGTTGGGATAGGTCTCAAACCTATCCATATGTCTCATGGATTCAATCATTTTCTGTTGCCGATGAAATATGCTGGCATAGCAAAGGGAGGAAGTGAGTGCATTCGATTTTGAGAAGAAATTTTTGCAGCCCTCTAGGTCCTCCAGGCTCATCCCTTTCACATAGGTTGGGAGGAAGAGGAGTTGGCAGAGACAGTTGTGTGCATGGCCATGGAAGGAGCTGACTAATGCTTTATAATCCAGCATGCATGCATGAGGACCTAAGTCACTTCATGAGAGTGTTGCCTAAATTTGCAGCCGATGTCATATCCCCCCCCCCAATGCCAGCGCCAAACACCTCTAAAAGCACCTCTACAATGGCAAGTGGGTACTTTGCACTGTGGACACAGTTAGCCTGTATAATGAAGAGAAAGATGGGAGGACTCACAGTTTGCTGCTCTGAACCATATCCACTACCACCAAAACAAAACCATGCTGACACAATGCTAGAAAAATCCCCGTCTTGTCAAAGATTCCCCACATCCTTGCCATAAGCTTATTGATCATATTGGTCCAGCAGCCAGCACAAGGGTTCTCCTCTGTATCATCTTCCTATTCCCATAAAATGGTATTAGCATATAGATTTTAAGATTGCAATGAACTCACTGGTAGCACCTCCTCCAGGATGTTCTTTGCCCATCTATCCACCTTATCCCTGGAAAGGAGATAGTCACTGGCCACTTTCCTTGAGTCAGGTAGCTCCCTTGATTCACCAATGTGTGTGCCCTCACAGTCGGGTTCCCCTTCTGCTGGAGTAGCAAGTGGTTGTTGTTGGAGGATGCATTTGAGGGAATCATTTCCATCCATAGTGATGAGCATCTTGAATATTAGCTCTTGTTTGTCTTCAAGCTTATAGCAACAGGCAGGGCATGCATGCCAAAGGCACCAATAGGGGGTGTCACATTGGAGGGCTGTATCCATGCATTGCTAGGGCACGGCATGGGTACGGGTACAGGTATGGGATTGCCATACCCAGTGATAGGGTGTCTCCTTGGCTCAAGGGCCAATACATCATTCTAACCACATTCTAATCACATTGGCTAACTCCTATGAGGTCCCAGACGCAGTGCGACCCAGTCTATCGATCGCAATATGATATCAACCGTGTCGAAACATCACCAGCGACATCGATTGTACCGAGAAACCACATCGCACAACCTTAGGACTAACTCGAAAACCCCTAAGATCCTTCTAAATGACCATCGAACATCCCCGATCAACTTCAAACAAACTGTGACCACAATCAAACATTGTCGAGCATCATTGATTGATATCGAGAGACTATAAGTGACATTGGGCACTGCCTTCATTATCTAAATGGTGGAAGGCCATATGCTAGGACATATTCCAACTCGTGCTCAAACCTGCTGGTAGTAGGTCAGCCTCGTTCCAAGTCCCTATCGCATACAGAACCCACTGGATGGATTATTGCGAGACTTAGTGCAGTTTATACACAAAGGACAGTCTCTTTTAGTTCTTTCCCTTTATTACTCTTTTATCATATGATATATCTCCTTCTTGCTTGGATTACAGTCTCCTTTTTGGCCTTGTGCCTTAACTCATATCTTTTGCCTCATGTTCTACACATGTTTCTTATACCATTTTAGGAAGTTTCTTTTAAAACATATAAAACTCTGTAGTATCTACTTTGAAATACAAGAAATCATCTTCACCTATCGTTTTGTATACAGTTCTAAGCATCCGATCAACTTTCTAAAACAATCTAAGTCTCTACGGGTTTTCTCAATCGATGAGAAACCTCTGCGATCATTGCATCCTCGATCCTCCTCTGATCCTCTTGTTGCTAGCACTAGTAACCAGTTCAACACTTTATAGCCATTGGCTATACCCTTCATATACTATTGACCTATCGAAAGGTCCTCGGAATTCACACTTCAACCATCGATGATAGAACTCATTCACCGTCGATCTCATCGATCATCCTCGATATTGATCAATACCCCATTAGACTGCATCAAATACCTTCGTCTCCTATAGCACTACCTTCATGACTAGTACCAACTAGTTATCTTCCCATAGATTGGACCACGAGCATTCAGAACGTCTCTCACCCTTCCTCTGACTCATCACAAATATCATCAGTTGCCTCATTGGCTGTTTTGGTGGTTTTCCCGGGTTGAGTATCATCACTGGGCAACACCGTACCCTTTTCCACAGTGTTACGGGTATGTGCGGGTATGCTGGTACCCAGATTTTGGTCAGGTGAGTGATCATCTGTGTTGAGATTTCGACTTTTAATGACATATCATGGGAAAAACCTGCAAGTCATGGTGACCTGACTCATGGGTTTACCCCCTGTGATGAGATGTGAACATCTTTTTCAGCAAATTTCTATCAAATATCATGAAAAATAACAGTAAAAAATGCAGGGGTACTTTTTGATGACATATTGTGGGAAAACCTGTGAGAAGATGCAAACATCTTTTTCAGCAATTTCCTATCAAATATAATGAAAAATATTAATACCTGCAAATAACCATGGGTAACCTGCAAAAACCCATGGTAACACCGTACCCCTACCCATGTGGGTACGGTGTTCATGGGTACGGGTATAAGAAAATATACCTGAGGGTTACCTGTGCCATGCCCTACATGTTGCTGAATGTTCTTGGGTATCGACAGGTAAAGATCATAAGCAATCAAAAATTGTTGGCTAAGATATAGGTGGAACGTAAAGCCATGTAAATCACAAAGACCATTGACAAAAGGCTGGATGGCAAGGTGGGGACAGTGGAGTGGCTATTTTGATATAGTTCAAGCAGTCGAGTAGAGACTGCAAGTGTTGGTGAGTAAGGTGCACAGGGCATGACATCTTGTCAAACTAGTGCCACTGGTATTCCTTGATCATGTTCTGCTAATTCCGCATCCAAATATGTAGCTATAGACTCTCATTGGACAAAGAAAAAAAGATAAGGGAATACACATGCAGAAAACATCGAGAATCTTCAGGCTGTATTTGCCCTGAAGCAGCTCCTCTTCCACTGAAGGGGGACTAGCATCTAGCCCAACATCTCTGAGTGACTCCTGCCAGAAGATGTAAGCATCGACAATGCCAACCATTTGGCACTTGAATCCATCATTACACAACTGTGTGTGATTTCAGTGCATCCGTGGATCTGAGCGGTATCACCTGTCCAGTGGGTTAATATATATATATATATAATGCAGATATGAGTAGTGCTTTAAAGTTCGATTCAGTCTGGTTTTTTGCCCTTGCAGGCCAAAACCGTGGACCAAACTGGTTTTACATTTTTTGTAATACTAAAAAACCATGACCGAAACTGTGATAAACCAGTTATCAGTGGTTCGACCATGGTTTATGGACCAGTTCTGACCAGTAATAAACCAGACCCAGTCCTAACCAGTGCAGCACTAGTCAGCACCAGTCATGGGACCAGTGCTACCTACTAACTACATTGTAAGATCTGTATTGTATGTATGTAGTTAAGAAAGAATAAAAATTATCCACCCCATGAAGCTTGTGGGGCTGGGTGTAGGTGATGGTAGTCATCTGTCATCTGTTCATTATCCCAGTAATTGTTGGTCGTTCCCCATGGTTGTTGTTGGTCATCCCCTGTGGTTGTCATTGGTCATTCCCCATGGTTGTTGTTGGTCGTCCCCTGTGGTTGTTGTTGGTCATCCCCTGTCAATCATTGTCGTCCCCCCCCAGCTTGCACCTCCAATCCACCCCACGAGCAGTGGCTTGTGGGTCTGGGAACAGGTGCTGGTTATTCGGTGTGTGGTGCCATTTGGCATCATTGTTGGGCCTTGGTGCTTGTCAATGTTGTCATTGTATGGCCCTGGTGATCCCCAGTGTCGTCAGAGGCTGATTAGCACCCACAATCCACCCTGTGAGCAGTTGCTCACAGGTGTGGGGGCAGGTGCTGGGTTGTCCATTGTGGGGGTCCAGTGGTGCTGGTAGGCCATGTCATTGTTGTTGTCAATTGCACACACTTGCAATCCATCCTATGAGCAGTGGTTCACAGGCATGGGGTGGGTGCATTGTTGGTTCTGGCTGTTCATAGGTGTTGGGGGGGGTTAGTGATGTGGCACAGGTGGAGCGGTCTGGTGTTGCTTACCAGGTGCATATCCCACCTTGTGGGTGTCCGAGCATCCCTCTTTGCCCTAACCCAAGTTGACACCCTCACATCCCAATTAGATGGGGAGGGGGTAGTGCATTGGTCATTGGTCAGATCGCATTGGCACGCATCGTTGCCAGTAGTATAGTTCCTAAAAAATGAACAAAATATATTTAGTCTTTAATCAACATGAAACAAAACAAAAAAACAGACCTGGGGCCCAAACGATGATAGACATCATTTGGGCCCATTTTTGTTGCTTGTGGTCCTTGTTAGTCAGCGTGGTGGTGGGCATGGGAGCAGCGGCTGTAGGTGTTGACACATTGACAAGGTGGTGGAGGTGGGACGAGGGAAGGAGGGAACATCATTGAGGGTGGTGGTGGTAGGATGAGTGTGTGTGTGAGAAAATAATGCAAACAATCACCTACCTTGGCAACTGGCAACATGATCCAGAACTGCGTTTCCAATCAGTGTTAACCAGTTTTGGATGGTCTAGAGCCGTCACACAATCTGCCAAAACTGCAACCACAAGGTCTCAAACATTTGAAAACCGTAACTGAAAGTCCAGTTACGATCAGTGAAAGTTTGGTCCGGTTTGTGGTTATTTTGTGGTCCTATGCACTGGACCTTAAAGTGCTAGGTGTGGATTGTATAAGAGAAACTGTTGGGTCTTTATGTAGTTTGAGGATCACATCATTGTGATGTACACGAGCAGTTTTCTCACTCATTAAGAAAGCCCACAGAGGTGCAACATATGATGATGATGGAGTTGAAGGTGAAGAAAATTGCATTGGGGAGGTGGAGGCAGAAGTGGAGAAAGATAAACCTGAGTTATGCATATGCATGAGAAAAGCATCATTCATATGACTGTACATGGATTCAGAGTTTTGTAAAGAAAGAGTAATATCAAAGGCTAGATGCAGTTTCTTGGCCTGCTTGACAAAAGAGCCAACTTTTGTAGGAGTTGGGACCCTGAGATCGCAAAAAAGTTCTCCACTGTCTGTTTCAAGACTCCCAAAGATCTAGAAGAAGATCAGGGGTTTTTGCAAAGTAGAACTACAACTCACAGGCTCTGGATGGACTATAACAACATAGTTGTGTGTATGTTGTGATGTGACATGCACAAGACAGTAATTTGATGAGAGGGAGGTGCTGATGCTGATGTAGATGCAAAGGGATTTGCTGTGATGCTACATGGTGCAGCTGGAGCCAATCTTGTCATTGGGGCTTGGTGTCTTTTATAGGCCTGGACCTGTCAATCATTGGTGGACATGGCTAGTGGTGGCTGCCATGGTGGAGGCTGCCATGGGGCAAATGCTCATGGAGGTGTCATTTGGTGGATTGGTGTGATAAATGCAGTGTGAGACCCTGACAGTGCATTGGATGAGTTTGGCAGCATACTGGCACTGTGAAGAATTAATATTGAAGGTTCATGAAAAAAAATGCATGGTGGCAGTGAGCACAGAGCGAGCAGGTGTGTGGATGAACATCAGTCTGAAAAAGGTTTGTCAAAAAAAAAACAGACACGGTTGCTTGGGCACTGACAGCAGTAAAAATGCATCCATCATCACATGTTTTAGGAAGGAGCAGAGGAGGGCCAGCCTCACATACATGATCTGTCGTGGAGTGTCCACAGACACATGTGTGAGTAGTACCCTCTAGGAGTAACGAATGACATCTGCATATCCTACAGGGAGGTGGTTGCACAATGGCCATGAAAAAATGGAAGATGTAAATAATTGGATTTTATGGTGTTTGTGAGATTGGCTTTGGGGTTTGCTACTCACAGCCATTGGAATGATTGTCTGGGGATGTGAATTGGTATGCCTTGACATGTGATGAATCTTCAACTTTTCACAAAAATAAAGCCATTCTGGATGGGTTGCATTGCATTGCTGGTCCCCAAGGCAAGAGCAAAGCCAGAGTGGAGTAGTTCGAAACAAAAATGTAACTTTGTGAACAAAAGCATAACTTCCTGAATGAAAGTGTAACTTTAAACTTTGTGAACAAAGCATAACTGTACGTGTGCAAACAAATGTCTAGTTACAACCCAAAGTTCTATTCTGGGAAGTGCTATCTTTTTGTCCACTGAGGCCCTTCATAGTCCTGTTTCCTTTTCTGCATCAGGAGATCAGGACTGCTTTGGTTTTAAATTTGTCATCTGCTATTTATAGTGGTCAATATCTGCAGATTATGTCCACAATTTTTAAGACACAGATAATCGCGATTATTTGACATGCATTTTTGCTTACATCCAACTTACATCATGCAGAAGGTCATAGATCTGTCAAAATAATTGTGTCCCATACTTACTATTGTTGGGTAGGTGTTTGAAAGTTTTTGAAAAATTGTCTCAGACTTATACTTCCAGGTCAATTTGGACCTCTGGCTTTCTGTCAAGGGTACATATGCTTCTATTACATCTATCCATGTAAAAAAATGATTAGATATAGAGTGGAGAGAGCCTTACCAGTGTCATGAGTCATAAAAGGTGGGTGTTTGAAAATAAATCAGTCACATCAGTCACATTCTCAGGCCAGCCAATTCAGTTCCCACTTAGCCAACACCATGATGCCACAATGTGCTAAGATAGGCAACATGCAAATCCAGCACCTTATGTAATCACTTATAAATAAGCTCCCATGGCCAAATCTTGACGTTATGAAAAAAATTTACATTTGCAACCAAGATCTTACCTGCCAAAATAACTTTCCACATCTGCCAAATTTCAGACTTGCAAATACTCTCTATTGCCAAATATCTAGAGTAGGCAGAAGATCAATGCATGCCTATTTCACTTCAGCAACTGGTTAGACAGTGAAGTGTAGTGGCTGTGGTATCTTTCTGCAACTGGATTAGTAATCAAGTTACCATGTGACTGGTCACATGCATGGCCAAATGTCAGTGTCAAGAATTTTTGAAATGTGCAAAAAAAGCATCAGAAATGATAAATAATCAGCATAAAAAAATAAATTTAGATTTAGGAGGCCCTCTCCTATCCAACTACTACATATTTTAAAAAATTAACTCCTAGGAATCATTCATAGCTTCTTTGGCAGCCTTCCCAAATGAAATTTCTTGAAATGTGGCAAGAGGAGAAGTGGTTGCAGAAGGCTTCAGATTTGGCTTACATAAACAGGTGATGGATTTGCATGTCACCTATCTTAATTAAACTGTTCTACACATACTTCAAACCCCACTCACCAGGATTGTCACACTCATTTCAAATTCTCCATTGAACAGGCTAGAGCCAATCCCTAGCCACAAAAATTTGTACATAGCTTGTCTTCTATATAAGGATCATAGATATAAAAAGATTCTAGAGATTATGGTCCATAGAAATATTTCCAGCACTGTTTCCTCCCAATCAGTAGAATTTTTGCTTACCATTCCTGTAATTTCACCAAAACTCAGCTGGTTTCCTTCAAACAAAATTTATGGCCATACTGATATATGTTACAAGCACCTATTCTGAGAATGGAGAGGTCCCAAGTCCAAGGGGAAGGCCCAATATTAAGTTTTAAAACACCTACCCACTCTCAAACCCAGTGCCAGGAATAGTAATTGACCCATAATCGCCCTTGATAATTGTCATGGTCAAGGTGACTCAGATTATTGACACAATTTTTGATTTGTAATCATCCAATAATTGCACCACAATAATCACCCAACTTTGACTGCTACTATTTGTCATCATTATCCAGGATCAATGAGTGTTGTATGCCAATGAAGTGGAATGCAGCCCTATTGCCCATGCTTGAGCCATTTTGAATATTGGCAATGCTAATTGAGTCTTGTTTCAAGGGGTTGGATGATTCAAACTTCTAGATAATATCTCAGAAACCTGTTTGTAGAAATACATGACTATTGTAATCTGCATCAGGAAAAGTTGAAGGAAGTCTATGTGAGCTACCAGTCATTGGTTGCTATAGACCTATGTAGCAGAGTATAACAGGGGGAAATCAACATAGTACCTGTAGCCCCAAAGATTTTTCCTGATGTGAGCACCACAAAGGCAAGTGCTTTGAAATACTGTCATCAACCTCAATAAATTTTGTACACCATGGTTAATTGAATCTCATTTCAAAGGGATTGGATGATTGGAACTTCAAGACAATATTTGGGAATACATACATTGTAAAATTATATGAACATTAGAATGTGGTCACCACAATGGCAAGTGCTTTCAGTTTTACACAACACCTCCATCAACCTTGCATGCCTCCATCATCAATTGAGACTTATTTCAATGGGATTGGATGATTAAGATTTCTAGATGACATTTGGGAAGGCTTGTGTAGAATTACATGACCATTGTATTGTGGACACCACAAAGGCAAGTGCTTTGAAATACCCTATAATGATTAAGAACTCTTTTGTGCACTCCATCATTAACTGAGATCTGATTTCAAAGGGATTGGAGGATTAAAACTTGGAGATAATCTTGGGAATGCCTCAGGTATTCTCATGCATGAACATGTAAATTAAGGTAGAATTTGTGATCTCTTCCTCAACTCCCCATTGCCCTCCACTCCTCCTCCACCCGCTGCATCTGCATGCTTTGCCTCTACCTCAATGAGACACTCATTTCCTGAAATGGACACTGCTGCGTAGACTCCTAAACAGCTTTGAGTTCCTGTATGTGGCTCTCCAGAGTTTGATTGCTATAAACTCTATCAGTATTGATGATGAAAGAAGGAAAGAGACTTACATGTCCAGTACACCAACTCCTCAACATCTTTTTCCCCTGGTCCAGTCTATTTTGATAGCCAATAAGCCAGCAAGAGAAATATTTTTGAGGTGAACCCAATGTCAGTGCTGCGGTGGTACCCTAGGTGTTTGTATGGGTGTTGATCCATGGGACTTCATGTAGTTTTTTTTGAAGTAGTCAACAAGCTTTGCATTTGAGTCCTCAAGATATTCAGATAATGCTTCATTGTCCCCATAGTCTGCCTTCATGCCCCCATAAGAAATTCTGGGATTGAGTATTGTATAAATGATGAGGTCAGAAACAGATGCAATGAAAAAAGAATACATACATGTGGCCCATGTGTAAAAGGGGGATTCATCATACTTGTAGTAGCAATCACTGAGCTTGCAATATGCATCAAAGAGACCAAGCTTCAGTTGCAGGGATGCATCTTCTGGTAGGTCACATAGAACCTGCTTGAGGTCCTCTTGTAAGCCACAAAATATAGCAAGTGTTGTGGATATCATTGAGGTTTTCATATCATCAGGGTTTTCATAGATGACATCTGTGTCGTTGCTGACCAGAATGACTTCAGTCATGATGTTACCAAAGCAATGGACTGCCAATCCTTGTCACTAGCTAAGCTTACAGCTGTGGAGATCCTCGTTTCTTGACACATATGAATCAATTGTGGTTCGATAGTCAAGAGTGTGGCCAGGGATGTATTTAAGTTGATTCTTATCACCATATTTAAATGGAAACTTATGGAGCATCTGATAAGTCAAGGACTATCATGTCCTCATGCCAAGAATGAGCATGAGGGGGACAGTGCTGCATTGATCAGACTTGTTGATGTCATCATTGATTTGCACAAATTGAATCTCCTGGACCCAGTTTTGAAGATGCTGGGGGGCTGGACTGGACTGCTTTGACAATTTTTTGAAGTTGGAGGTATATAAAATTCAGTTCAGTGAGAAGCAACCTATTTCATACCTTTTCAATTGCAGAGAGAACAGTATTAATTGCCTTCATCAACTCTTTAGTTGCATCCTCACTGTCCTTTAAGTCCTCCTCCACAATAACATTTTCATCAGATTCACACAAGAGAGGTGCCAAAACAATGTCTTGATAATTACCAATCTGTGCTGCAGCTTTCCTGATTTTGAAATAGCCCCAATGCCCTTGAGAAGCTAGATGTGTCAATTAATCAATATCATATACATCCAAGCTGGTAAAGGTTTACCTGAATTGCTGCTAGGTGGATGGTGTGAGGCATGTAGCACATACAATAATTGGTTGCTGAAAATTGATGCCTTGTTCATGGCACTGCCACTCAAGTGATGTCATCATTGTATCATTGTTCTTCACATTGTCCATGACAATTGTGATTACCTGTGACATTACAATGAAGTACCATTTGAATAAAACTGAGGAATGCATGACATCTTACCCTTCCAGCAAGGCTGTAAAATTCCTCTTTGATGTGGATATTGATGTGTGTGTGCATTGGAGTGTTTTTGGTATACAGTTGTTTTGTGTGCACATATGTGTGTTGGTGTGTATGGCTGTTTCACATGCATGTAGTGTGTATGTAGTAAGTCTGTGAGGGTACCAGACTTACACTTCATTTTCTATGATTTTTCCTTATTTTATTACTAATTTCCCTTTCTATCACATTTGTGCATGTTGACAGTTTTATATTTAGAGGCAGAGTACCCTTTCTGACATCTACCCCTTGGTATGATGTCATTTGGCAGCCTTGATCTGCCTATCTCTGCCTTTTCTATTTTTAGGCTATCATTTGATTTTTGCAATCTTCACATATACTGGGCATTGGCAAAGGGGTCCTTAGAGTTTCTCTTCTGATTTCCCTTTGCTAGGTGCACCTCCACTCCCTGTAATATGTACCATAATTTTAACTTCAGATTTCCCTTTGCTAGTCCACTAATTAAATGGCCTCTAAAGGTTGCCCTTATACCATCCCATCCCCCATCATGATTGTTATCATTAGCATCATCCCTGTCCCCACCATTTGTCCTTGCCATGATATTGCCATCCCTGCCATTCATCCTTGTCATGTCATTGTCATTTCCACTGTTCATCATTGCCATGTCATCATTGTCCCCACCATTCATCGTTGCTGTGTCATCATGTTCATCATTGCTGTGTTGTTGTTGTCCCCCCCTTTCATCATTGCTGTGTTGTTGTCATCCCCATTCACTGTTGCCCATGTTGTCCCTGTTTGTTGTTGTCATGTTGTTGTCCCCATTTGTCATTGCTGTATCCCTGTGCATCTCCCCCTACAAGCAGTGGCTCGCAGGTGGGGTGTGCCACATCATCATTGTCATCAATATCAAAAGGTAAGAACCTAAAAATGAAGAAAAGAAGTTCATTAGTAAAGAACAGGATAGAATGATAAAACATAACCTGGGGCCCAAGCGGCAGCTAATGTTTTTGGGCCCATTGCATTCAGTCATTTGTATTGAGGGGTGCATGGTGGGTAGTGTTGCCTTGACTGACTTGGGGCATTATTGTATTTTTAAAATAACTTGACACAATGCACTCAGACTGCTTAGTGTTGAGAGAGTACCCATCGACTTTTGGGGCTCCCTATCTTTGTGAATATTTTCAGAATTCTATACAATTTATTGGAGTTGATATTGCCTTGGACTCATTTTTGCTGGTTGACTTGCAAAAAATGAGTCAAAGGCAATATCAATTCCAATAAATTGTATGGAACTCTGAAAATATTTATATAGATAGAGAGCCCCAAAAGTTGATGGGTCCTCTCTGAACACTAAGCAGGCTGAGTGCATTGTGTCAAGTTATTTCAAAAATACAAAAATACCCCAAGTCGGTCAAGGCAACACTGTAAGGGGACTAGGGGGGTGCCCTGTGTGTTTTTCCTATTTTTTATGTTTGTCCTATATTTTTCCCCACCTCATTTCCTTCTATTCTTCATTTTCTATGATTTTTCCGGATTTTATTACTAATTTTCCCTTGCTATCATGTTTGTACATGTTGACACTTTTATATTTAGAGGCAGAGTACCCCTTCCAACACATACCCCTTGGTATGATGTCATTCGGCAGCCTTGATCCGCCTATCTCCACCTTTTTCTATTTTTAGGTTATATTTGATTTTTGTTGTCTTCACATATACTGGGCATCAGCAAGGGGATCCTTAGAGTTTTCTCTTTGGATTTTCCTTTGCTAGGTGTGTCCCCAATGCCTGTATTATGTAGTATAATTTTAACTTCGGATTTCCCTTTGCTAGAGGCTTAGGTTGCCCTTATAAACACTAATGGTGGGTGCAGACAGAGAAAGGTGGGAGGCATGGGTCCTTGTTGGCCATCATTTGGCAAGTGGTGCCACTTTCTTTTTTGGGAGCACATGACCAAATGGTCTGTGCACAGCCCCAAGGAATATAAACCCTTTCTATGCCTGGCTCCTGAGATGAGACAAGGAGGGGAGAGGAGGGAGAGATGCTAGGAGAGATCGCGGGGCTCAGGTCTTAAAGGCATGAGTCTGTGAGGTTTGTGAGCAAATAAATGTATTTGGTTGCCCAAGCTCTTTTGCATGGACTCTGTGATGGGAGGCTGAACTCAATCCAGCACAGGCAAATGTACATACATGAGTATAGTGCTAAAGAAAAAGAACAAGAAAAGAAAAAACAGAAAAGAGGGGTAAGGGCTATGAGGGGTGGGAGAAAGAAGAAATCTTGAGTCCAAAGGACTAACGAGCTCTATGTGAGTAATGGGGAAAGAAGCAGGAGATGGAAATGAGACATGGGGAGGAATCTAAATATGCATATCATGAAAGAGATGTATCAAGAGGGACCATGAAAGAGATGTATGAAAAGGAAGATAAAGATCAGATAAGAATTGATTGCTTGCATAGACCTCAGTCAAATGTTTTTGACTGGTTCATCTATGCCTGGCTCCCAAGATGAGACAAGGAGGGGAGAGGAGGGAGAGATGCTAGGAGAGATCACAGGGCTCAGGTCTTAAAGGCACGAGTCTGTGAGGTTTGCAAGCAAATAAATGTATTTGGTTGCCCAAGCTCTTTCACATGGACTCTGTGATGGGAGGCCAAACTCAAGCCACAAAGGCAGGAGCAAAGGAAAGGGCCAGAGGAATGAAAGGCTAAGCATGAGGAGTGGCCAAATGGAGACATGCAGAGAGACCCAGAATGCGCTCATGTGGAACATCAATGTAGAGTTTGTATGTGTTGCTGCCCCAGCAGCTGAGAAGCTGAATCTCATGATCTGCATACCCCACAGCAACAGCAGCAGAAGCAGTCCCCTGGTGGAAGCTGTGACCAGCAAACTGCGATGTGACGATGCTGAGCAATGTAAGACATTGTTTGAGTGTGGAGACGAAGGTGGTGCATGTGAGGGGGGAGCCATCGGGATCAGAGAAGAGAGGAGCATTGAGTGGCTGGGGATCAATGGTGAAAAGGTGTTGAAGTGTGGAAACAGCACATGTTGTAGAACCCACTGGCACAGGTGCCTTGGCAATCAAAACTGACATGCCTTTGCAAAACAGGTCAGTCTTTGAAGCAGGAAGATCAAGCCTCATGTGTGTGGGATCCTCAATGGAGGGAAAAAATGTCACACATCCATGTGTGAGGTTCAAGGCTGCATTGAACTTCTCACCATGGCTGAGGGTGAATTCACCACAATGCAGGAAACCAGCCCATGCAAGTTTGGTGGCAGCATCAACAGATGCATTGAAAATGATGGAGAGATTGCCAGCAACTGATGCAAGCTGTTGGAGGATGGGGAGAGTGATGGGTTGCTTGGGATTATGCTCACACTCTCCATGGAAGCGCTTGATGCCATGAATGACCTGGCACACTGACTTGGACTCACAAGCTGTGAAAGGTAAGCCTTCATCAACATGGAGGGAATGAACGGTGGAGAGGTAGCCCTTAATGGTTTTGGGCTGCAGCCTGCAATCACCAAGGGAGCACACCCACTCGACAATGGACCTATCTGTGGCTGGCAGGAATCTGCCAGGCTGGTCAAGGAGACTGGGTTCAAGGTGGACAAAGTCGAGGTAGGACTTTTGACCTGTAGAGTAAGTGTTGCGGGTGCCAGAGGCAAGGCCATGCCAGAGGTAGAAGGCAGCATGGGGTGACATGTTAGAGTGCACTTCATACCAATGAGGTGGGGTTTCCATGATGAGGGTTTGAGGGGAGGTGCGGGGCAAGCTGGAAAAGCCTGGTGTACTGGAAACGAGATGCAGCATCAGTGAGCGAGTTCTCCACAGTAGAAATCCAAATAGAAGAATAAGAAAATTTGAGACAAGCAGCCAGCATGGTAATCACCTGGAGCACTGGCATCACATGAGGGGATTTGGCAGTCCCAGAGTTCATCCATGCGACAACTGCTGAATTGTTGCAGAAAAAAGTAACATGAAGCCCTGCCCATGAGTCACCCCAGCAAAGAATCACATGTAAGATCACAAAGATCTCCTTAAATTGAATGTCACGGCAGCGATAGCAGTGCAGCATCCAAGCAGAGAACCATTGGTCACTCATCACACCACCCAAGCCCTTTCACCCACTAGCATCTGTGTAGACAGAGATGGAGGGAAGTGAGGGCATAAGGACCATTACACCATTCCATTGTGCACTGAAAGTCTGCCACCAATGAATATCAGATGCAGCAGATTTAGGAATAAAGCGGGTAGCAAAGGGGGATGTGAATGTCGATGAGAAATCAAAGAGATGGTGGATGAATGTCCTTGACTTTGGAATGACTTGCGATGTGAACTGGAGAAACCCTGTAAGTTCCTGGAGCTCATGCAAAGTACATTTAGTCTTCAGGGTCCAATTGTCCAATAGATCTGTCAAGTAAGCAAGCTTATCAGATGGAAGGCGAGCTTCCATCATAATAGAATCTAGCTCGAGTCTGAGGAACTTGAGCTGACTGTTTTAGAGTCTTGGAAACGAAGCCCCAGTTCGTTTCCTAAAGCCAAAACCCATTCAATTGCAGCATTGCATATGAGGGATCGGAGGAGGAATGGAATGTGAGGAGGAAGTCATCCAGATAATGGTGAAGTGCTGATGGGATGTGTCACTGGATGATCCAATGAAGAGCCTCAGCAAAGAGGTTAAAAATGTATGGCGCAGACTTAAGCCCAAATGCCAGCAGAAGCGGGTAATAAAACCTGGAGCCCCAGTCAATGCTGAGGAGATGCCAATCAGCAGCCTGAATGGGAATGTGGTGAAATGCTTCTTTCAGATTGAGCTTGGCCATCAAAGCACCATGGCCAAGACACCTCAGATTGTGGACTGCATGCTCGAACATGTCATAGACAATATGGGCTTCATCATCAGGAATGTCATCATTGACAGATCCCCCACATGGCCATGAAAGGTGTTTAATAATGCAAAGCTTCCCTGGGTTATGTTTGTGACCAACTGCACCCAGTGGGGAGCAACAAAATTTGGGAAGGGGAGGGGAGGTGAAAGGGCTGGCAGCATGCTCATTATCCAGAAGAGATTGGACAGAGACATCAACAAAATCCTTATGCTCCAGAGCAGACTTAAGATTCCTGCAAGCTTTCCCAGACTCTTCACCCAAAAAGCCAATGTTGGCACCAAACTGAATTATATTGAGAATAGACTTTACAAATATGGGGTCAGGGTAGTCAGTAAGATAGTGGTGCCAGGCAGCAAATATGAGGGGAGTGGAGATGGGAGGGGAAGGAGATGCACAAGAATTATAGGTATTACAGTGTGGATTGGAATTAGGGCACAATGGTGGTGGTGGACTAGGCAGGAATAAAGCAGTATGAGGGAGGTTAGATATGAAAGGCAAGGTGGAGATGGTTGACGAGGGAACCGAGACTGATGAGGAATCAGAGTGCATACGTTGGCACCAGCAGGTGGCAGTGCATGAAGCAGGCTGCAGGCCCACCGAGCCAGGCCCCTAGGTCTTCTTGCATGTCTTCTCACCATGATCAGTAGCGCTGCATTTGCAACACTTGTGAATGCATCTGTCCAGGCAGGGGGATGTCAAGCAGGATCCTTTGTTGAAAGCAAAACATGTCTTGCTGCTGACATTGTGCTTGGACTTCCCAGACCCAGAGCACGATGAGGAGGTGCCACCAGTAGCACACATGTGACCAAAAAGGTATTTGGACATCAGAAGCTGGTTGGGCTGGGCCCAGCCAGAGTAAGACCCATTGAGCATCTCTTGGTGGCAGTGGAGATGGAATTGCATATGATACTGAACCACAGCTGTCCACTTGTAGTTCTGGTGAAGGTCTAAAAGGTGAGCCATATAGCGAGCCGCACTGTGACCAATGAGGAAAGTAGCATGTGCATCGCCAGCAGAGGCGGAAAAGGCTTGAAGAACAGCAAAATAAGTGAAAAGGGGGATGAGAAGGGAATGGAGGGATGGGTACTCCTTAAGTGCCCCAACACAGGATGTGGTGCTTTCCAGATGCTCGACATCCACTTTATTCCTGAAACACAAATCCAGCTTGCAGAGATCAATTGGGTGGGACTCATTCTGGGCAATTTCCAGAAGCATGCTTGTCTCAATAGCAGGGAACAGGCCAGGGGGTGACTTACCAGCATGGGAGACGTCCATGGAGATGAATGCTGGGAAAGATGGTGGTGCAGGAGCAACGGGCGCAGGCAGGTTGTTCTGGGCTTGCATACCAAGTTGCTGGTTTTGTTGAGCCATGCCCACAAAAAGCAACAAGATGGAAGCCATGGAGGCTGCACTATCAGCCAGGGGAGGGTTTGGCAGGTTGGGAAAAGAGCTACCGACATTGTCTGACATGGATAATGGTGTAGGTGGGCGAGAGGAGCTTAAGAGGGATGAAATGGAAGACAGCGACAAAGAGGGCAACAAAGGGGATGAAAGAGGTGATGGCGACAGTGGTGGTGAGGGGGCAGAAGGTCTAGGGACTGATTGGGTGCAAAGTTTGGCGTGTCTGGCTAGGTGCATCACTATGGCAGAAGGGGCAGCACACTGAGGGAGGAAACAACCATCAGAGCTGCATGGTAGACTCATCTTTGAAGACAAAGGAATGGTTCCTGCAGAAAGAAGAAATCTTGAGTCCAAAGGACTAACGAGCTCTATGTGAGTAATGGGGAAAGAAGCAGGACATGGAAACGAGACATGGGGAGGAATCTAAATATGCATATCATGAAAGAGATGTATCAAGAGGGACCATGAAAGAGATGTATGAAAAGGAAGATAAAGATCAGATAAGAATTGATCGCTTGCGTAGACCTTGGTCAAATGTTTTTGACTGGTTCAGCTTTGTGCTTCATTTGCTCTGAGCTTGTCCCCACTTTTATTATATTGTAGTACGATATACATAGACCAGTTGTAACCAGTTAGGACTGACTTTTGTTGGTCTTTAATAAATGTTCAATCTGCGCAACTGCAACTAGTGTTTGAAAGTCCAGTCACATGGACTGGAAACTGGACTGGACCAGACCAGACCAAAAAATAGACCAGAGGCAACCAGACCAAATGTCTGGTTGCAACTGGTCATAGACCAAACTGTTGATTGCTGTCAATAGGTCTATTCTATAGCTACAAAATGCTCCAACTTTTAGGGAAATTGGTTGAGAATTAACTTAGTTATGATAAGAACAAAGTTGCACAAATATCTGAACCTAATGAAAACATTGACAGATTGTTTTCATCATAACTAAGTCAGTTCTTAATTGATTTCCTTAAATTTTGAATCTGAAGGGAGCTCGGAGGTAGGGC
This sequence comes from Tricholoma matsutake, assembly GCA_026075535.2. Lineage (NCBI taxonomy): Eukaryota > Fungi > Basidiomycota > Agaricomycetes > Agaricales > Tricholomataceae > Tricholoma > Tricholoma matsutake. Next base: position 2,965,433 of record AP026543.1, on the reverse strand, counting down.
AACTGGTCAACTTGCAACCAAAGTTTGTTTCAAAACCCAGTTGCAACCAGTCTGGCACAGTCCCTGAATGCAAAAGACTGAAAAAACTGGTTCGTATCAGTCCAGTCCAGTTTTTTTCTTATTTGGTAATTTACCTGAGCCAGTCTGGTTGCGATTGCCTTCCTGGGATGCCAAAAAACTGGACCAGTCTGGACTTTCAAATGCTAACTGCAACCAGTTTGTCAAGAAATGTAAGGCAACCACAACCGATAAAAAAACTGGACCATGGTTCAGTCTGGTTTGACTTCAGTTTTTTTCCAGTTCAACAAACCAGACCTTCAAATGATAGTTGCAGCACAACCATACTCAACATGTCCATGCTGGTCTCTGCTCCCTTGACCACATAGGCCCCATGCATGAGATAAGCTCTTGCTGAATCTGCATCCTTGACTTCCATACCTGACATCTTTGTGATCTCATCTCACATTTTTGATGTCAGTGCAGCAGTTGCCCTTGTACTGCATGCTGCCATCACTGGAGGTGGTGGTGACATCTTACTATTGGACCCTTAGTATTCAATGCCTAGTGCAGCTTATGTGATATTTTCTAAGCAGCAAGAATGGCATGGACATCCTGTGGTCATCAAAATTGAGAATTTCTTGGGTATTTCCCAGCCTCCAACCCAGGGACTTGTAAGTGATTGAATTTTTCCAAGGAAAAACCAGGAACTTTTCTGTTTCAAATGCTATAGAGGGCCTGGCATAAAACAAAGGTAAACACCATGGCCACCATGATATCTTGTCACTTAGATTATTCGGAGTGTTAAATCAAGCCAGACCATAAATAATTCTTGCTAAGTATGCACAATGTGTCTTTGTTGAATGAAAGTTCACTTTTGTTTATTTTATGGCGCTAGACACCTCAAAACCTCTACCATTGTTATCAGACATCCACTCACTCACTCAATCAATCTTCCAACTTTATCCATGCCTTTGAAGTTTGGCAGGCCAAAGCTGTCGAATCTATATTAAAACATGGACTGAGATGTGATCATCATTGCAGGCATGGGCATGGGGAAGACACTTACCTTTTGGATGCTGCTTCTTTTTTTCCCTGCAGGTTACATCCAAGATGGGGAAAGCAGTGTGGAGTGCCAAAGATATTACAGGTCCATTGATACACAAGTCCTGAATAAGTGAACTGTTCTAAAGGGGCAGAGTTGACAGAAGGAATGTGATGAATTCAGACCAGGCTTCAAATGCAGCAACTAGGCTATGAAACTTAGATTCCATCATGTGCATAATCTAACCAGTTCACAAACATTTTGTGCTCTCAAGTGAACTATCCCAATTTGCACCTAACCTTCCCACAGTCTGCCACATGTTAGTGGACATGATCCCATCCCATCACCCCCACTAATCTGTAGTAAATCTGCTTATTTGCCTCACCCGTGAATATATCCCTTCAATATTGTTGACTCCCAACTGTGTAAGGTAGCTTGCCTAGCCCACCCAATCTATATAGATATCATGTAAGCAATAGATAACAAACTGATAAGAGAGATCAAGCTCGGCACAATGGCACATGTCAACATGAAACTTGGCTACCTCCGATGTTGCCATCAATGTTGCTGCACCACATTGTGCTCGTCATCCCCAATGATGAGCACAGTATTCCACTCATTCCTCAACATTTTCCTTCACTTTTTTTGGTAGATAACACTTACATATGTATATGTAGTGTTATTAAACTGCTTTTACACCTATATTGATCATGTAATCAGCCTTTCCCCCTGTTATGAGGAGGAAGGGGAGTCTCTTCTCTTCATTGAGGGGCTCTTCTACATGTATAGAGCTGTATATGCCTACATAAATGAGTGATAGTGAGTGCTGCATGTGGTAGGAAGGAGGGAAATGGGGAGAAGTAACAGAGGGAGGAGAGAGTGGACCATCACTGAGCTTATACATGATCTACAGTCACTATGGGGTGTATATATGGATAAGTGGTTAGGAATGAGGTTGAGGGAGCTGGGAGTGGGGGGGGGGTTGTGTGTCAATGCACCTGCATGAGGAGGGGGAGAGGTTACCACTTACTCACACTCCTGAGCCTTTTCCTTCTAATAGGAACATTGAAGGAGAATATTATGGTCATAATAAACAATGTTATATGCCACCTAAAGGCTCTGAAGTTGTCAGTATAGACAGAAAAGACAATAGGGAGTGAGGAGGAGGTATACTCATTCTGAAAGATCCATGGGGCAAAACTGTTTGCTTTCTTCAATTGCTAGGCTTATTACTGATATAGAACATAAGTATATAGAGCTAAGAGTAGGAGGATAAGATTCTGGCCCACCAGAGCATGGGTCTGCCATCAACAGATATGAGAATGACTCACCATTGGGAGCACACCTTACCTAGCATCAAAAGCACCTAATAACTGTCTAGTATAGTCTATTCCCCCACAGAAAAAGCCTAGATACAATCATTAAGGTCAGATCTTCATCCTATGTGGTAAGGTCTTCACATACTCACCTATCCTCCTTGTCACTCCATGCCAGCTCACAGAGCTCATTAGTAGCAGTGTAGACATGTGTATCAAGGCATCCTAAGCATGATTGACACCTCAGGATAGTCCATGAGTCTGTAAAAGAGAGGTGAAGAGTCAATGTGATGAAGTAGGTTACAGTCACTCACCCAAAGCCTACAGTGCTGTAATTTCCTGATGTAGTGCATGGATTAGGATGTAATTCAACAGTATATGAAGTTCCCTTGTGCTTAAAAGCATCCAGATAGCAGCTGAGCCTGTGAAACATAGCAGAGAAAATGTTGAACCAGGTGTTCTCAAAAAGACAAGATTTCGAGAATAGCTCAAGAATGACATAATGTGCTGTAATCAGAGAGTAGGAGTGAATAGAGGCAAGCTTATTCCATCAAATGCAAAAACTACAGAGCAAATACATTGAGAAATGGAGGCACAGTGCTCAAAAGAGTACAGATGAATGGAATGATCAGGCATGGTATGACATCCATGATTGCTGATCGGTGCTGTCTGATCAACCAGCATTGAATTCTCTCATTTTGCATATATCTTACCCCTTCCTCTCCAGAGTTTTTGCATTCAATGGGATAACCTTGCCTCTATCCACTCCTGCTCTCCGATTACCAATGTGCCGCACCACTGTGGAGATATCTTCAGATTATTGTCTTTTTGGGAACACTTGGTTTAACCTGCTCTCCAACTGCTCTTTGGTGCATCCTCTGGCCTCTTCTACTACCTGGATGGTCTATATTTCAAGGGAACTTGTTTAGTCACCTGGCTATACCATTTTGTGTACACTACATAGAGATTTAAAATTTCTGTAGGCCTTGGGTGAGTGACTGCATTCCAACTCAATATATTGATGTAATCCTGGAGCTTACTCATCGGTTATGCATATTTGGACAGCTGTCATTATTCCCTATATATAGACTTCAGGCTTGAGACCTCGCCTTCCTTCCTTCCCCCTTTTCTCTCTTACATTCCATTACCACTACTGTAGTCTTCCGTACCTCTCACTCGATTATATATCCTGATCCTATTCTGCTTCATCTCTCAGTGAAGCTCAACTCTATCTGAGGTGAGCTTACACTTTTTTTTTGAATACAGATCAGTACCCCCAACTGCTCCATCATTACTGTGCATCATCACTAGTTACCAGCTGTTCATTAGCTTCCAAACTGTCATAAAAAAGAAATACTGCCCCTGCAACATGTGTATCGATGTGCCAGCAGACTACTGTCTCTGCTCCCAACACACTAGCATCGTGCCATGCATCAGCCAGCCCATCAGGCACTGCTTCCACACTGCCACTCTCTCCTATGGCCTCTTCCACATTAACTCCCATCCCCGAGTCCGATGATGGGAGACAGACACCTGTCTTGCAGCTGCCTGTGATGCATACAGTCACACCAAATACACATCCTTGCCATCCTCAGCCTGTGTCTAACTCCTGATCAGATTTTGAATACCCTCTTTCCAATAACAACTGTACCTTGCATAATATGTCATTTGTTCTGAACCAAATTGCTGCTGTCAAACAAATTCACCAATCCAAATCACCTATTCTTCTTGAAGGCAAGATTGATCCTGCAGTGATGTGCACTTTCAAGCTGGGATGCCTTGATTTTTTCAACTGCAAGGAGATCAAAGAGGAAGACCAAGTCCACAAAATCCTGGGCTGCTTCAGGGACACTCGAATCTGTGACTGGATCAGCAGCAACTGCAACAGGCTCCTGACCCTCTCCTTTACAGATTTTATGTCTGAACTTCGTGCAAACTACCTTAACCCCAACTGGGAGCCCACCATTCACTGATGCATTCTAGCAGCAACCCTGAAACAAAACCAGTCGTTCTGGGACTGGTTCTCACAGATGCAATCTCTCAACTCTCTTCTCGCCAATACCGCTTCCCACTTCTCAGATGCCTCTCTCCATGAAAAGCTCAGAGCTGGTCTAGATCCTGAGTTAGTATGCTGTTGCAATGCAAACAAGGTTGACAAGATACTAATCTTACATCCATGGGCTCTCAAGGTCAAATGCCACAATGAAAACTGCCGTGCAGACCTGAAACATGTGCATGAAGTCACCAAGGAGGTGTTCAACAGATGCAAAGATAACAACAAGCATCATCATGGCACCAATGGCCCAGCCAATGCTGCTACTTATACTGTGGATGCTGCTGCTGCAACATCCACTGCAATCATGGGCATGATCCAGTGTTTGGCTGCCCTCACTTCTGCCAAATGCGATCAACTTGACAACAACAACAGCTGCCGGAAGTGCTGGCAGATTAACATGTACCACATATCAAAAAACCTGTAATTTACCCTCCCCCACCTATTCCAGTCGGAGTCCAGTTATTCTGGTTGGATTCCAGTTATTCTGGTTGGAGTCCAGTTATTCAGGTTGGAGTCCAGTTATTCAGGTTGGAGTCCAATTATTCCAGTTGGAGTCCAGTTATTCTGATTGGAGTCCAGTTATTCCAGTTATTCTGACCAGATTCTGGTTACTCCAGATGCTCAACTTAGAGTATATACCCTAATGGATAGTCAAATTTCAAGTCTTAAGTTGTCAAAGTGCCTACAAAATATATTTGTGCAGAGTAAGGATTGAACTCAAGACATCTTGATTAGAGTGATCACATGACAAACCAAACATGTGTGCTTAACCAGTTGAGCCACAGGAGAATTATTAGATAGTAATATAATGTTTATTCATGACACTCTAATTTTTTTTGGAGTAGTGAAAGATCAAATTTTTTTAATTAACCACATCCCTCACATTGAATGCGAGGAAGTGGGGATGATTGTGATTACATAGATAAACAAAAAATCCTCCCTCTCACAAGATGTGAGAGGGAGTTTTATTTATATACATAAAAAGCTAACCCCTTGCACCAAATGCGAGGGGGGAGGTAAAAACCTGAAGAAAAAAATCCCTCCCCCATGCAAAACGGGGGAGGGGGGGCACAATACTAATAAATAATTAAGAGTACAAAAAAAATCCCTCCCCACATGAAGTATGGGGGAGGGGGAGGGGACGCAACCCCACTGTTGTCTGTCCTTCCACCCACGATCCACCCCACGAGCAGTTGCTTGTGAGGCTGGGGGTAGGTGGCCTGTCATCATTGTCATTCCACCCATGATCCACCCCACGAGCAGTTGCTCGTGAGGCTGGGGGCGGGTGGTGCATTGTCATCTCCTATCCCTGCACCTGGGTGCCGTTCCATCCACGTTCCACCCCACAAGCAGTTGCTCGTGAGGCTGGGGGTGGGTGGCTTGTTGTTGTTGTTGTTCCACCTGCAATCCACCCCACGAGCAGTTGCTCATGAGGCTGGGGGTGGGTGGTGTGTCATTGTCATCTCCTGTCCCTGCACCTGGGCTTCCACCCACAATCCACCCCACGAGCAGTTGCTCGTGAGGCTGGGGGTGGGTGGCTTGTCGTTGTTTGTCGCTGTCGTCCCCTGTCTGGATTTCTGTTTTTTTCTTTTTTTTGGGGGGGGGGGTTGGGCACGTCAGTGCGACATGGCCCAAGTACAGAGGTTGGTGGGTGCTTACTAGGCAGGTACCCCCCTTCCGGGGTCTCCTGGCATCCCTCTGCACCCTCCTAGCCTGTGTCGACAGCCTCACATCCCATTAGAATGGGGAGGAGGGGATTGGGTGGGCGTGGGTGTGGGTTGTGTGTTTTTCATTGTGGCAGGTCGTCCCCAGTAGTATACAACCTAAAAAGCAATAAATTACAATTAGTTAGTTTATAAAAACAAAAAGGAAATGAAAAAAAACTCACATAGGGCCCAAACGACGTGATCTGCATTGTTTGGGCCCGTGTTGGCTCGTTTGCGGGTGGTGGCATCATTACTAGTAGATTATAACCTAGAAAACTAAAAAAAAATGAGTTAGTTAGTTTATTAAAACAAAAACCAAATGAAAAAAACTTATGTAGGGCCCAAACGATGCAATCTGCATCTTTTGGGCCTGCGTTGGCTCGTTTGCAAGTGGTGGCATTATTGCCAGTAGATTATAACCTAGAAAGCTAAAAAAAAGGTTAGTTAGTTTATAAAAACAAAAAGCAAACAAAAAAAACCTTACTTAGGGCCCAAATGACACGATCTGCATTGTTTGGGCCTGTGTTCTGTCCAATCATGTTGTTTGGGCCCATGCTATGTCTGGCAGTCGAGTAGAACCTATAAAACAAATGAAACAAGTTAGTTAGTATGAAAAAAACAAGAAGCAAATGAAAAAAAACATACTTAGGCCCCAAACAATGCAATCTGCGTCGTTTGGGCCCGCGTTCCATCCAGTCGGCTCATTTGAAGGTGGTGGTGATGGTGGCAATGGGTGTGGGAATGGTGGTGGTGGGTGCACATGCAGTGGTGGTGGTAGAGTGGAGAGGAGGAGGAGGCAGCGTTGGTGACAGTGGTGGTGGTGGTTGTGAGCTGGCAGTCATGTGTCAGGTGTCATGTGTATGCATACTTATTAATTATTCCGTTAATGGCTGTGATTAACTATGTACCTTGGTTGGGTAATAAAAGTATTAAATGTATGCCCAAGAATAATTGCTTGGTAGCTCAGTGGTTAAGTGTGCTGTTATGTATGCAGACCCAAGGTCGAGTGTTCAATTCTTGATGTGTGTCGAACTTTTATTTGGGAAAGCACGTGCATTCCAGTTATTCCAGTTATTCCAGTTAGTCCGGTTATTCCTGTTATTCCAGTTGTGATGAGTCCAGTCAGATTCCAGGGATTCCGGCTGTAAATTGGATCCTTATTCCGACCAGAATTGTGCTGCATAGGGAAAACTACATACAAAAAAAATTCCACCAGATTCGAGAAATTCTGGAAATTCCAGCTGGACAAACTGGAATCCAACCAGAATAGGTGGGGGAGTGTAAAGTACTCCAAAAAACTGCCCCTATGGTTTCTCAGATGCTGCTACATACACTGGGATCATTAATCATGCCTTACACCCTCTCCCAACAATGGCATCAACTACATTGGCACCTGCAGTCACCGTCACCACCACTCCTGTTGCTGGCCCAAGCTCTGGGAACAACGGACCCTGCAACAAAGGGCCAACTCAGCCAGTTGCCGCTGTGGGTTCTTGGGCTGATGAAACCCCTGCTACCTTCCCCTCTGCGTCATCCACACTGGGGGGAGGTTCTGACACAGAAGGCGATGAGACTGATGAGGTGAGTGCCCCTGTCCATGCACCCCATCTCTGGTGGAAGGCCTGCATTAGCGGGCCTTACACTTTACTGCCTGTTACCATGCCCATGCTGCTAGACAATGGCACTCATGTCATACTGATTCACACAGACCTAGTAACAAAACTGGGCTTATGCCGCTGCCTGTTACCCGAACCAGAAACTGTAGATGTGGCTTTCAAATCTTCTGATGCATTGTCTCGTACCACCTTGACCAAATGGGTAAAACTCTCTGTAGCTTCATTAGATGGACAATGGACATCTCAAACTGTATGCACACTTGTAGCTCCACACCTTTGTACCTTGATCATCCTTGGACTGCCATTCTTATTGCACAACTTCATAGTTACCAACCACGCTGCACAAACCTGTATTGATAAATATAACAATTATGATCTGTTAAACCCTGTACCTTTGCCACCACCAAAATGAAGGAGACTGAAACTAAAGGAGCAACTAAAACAAGTCCATGCAGACTGCAAACTGCTGCTAGCAGAACTAAAATATGTACTGAGTGCCCACAGGTGACTGATGTCATTCAACTATGTCAAACCCTTTGACGTTGTTGGTGCAATCAAACAGTGCATGGAAACACTGACCCACCTAGCTGAATTGATGCACCATGAAGACCTACTGAAAGCCAAAATCCGTGAAATTTTCAAACCCATACTGCATGTCGATGAATTGCCAACAGACATCCAAGCCCACATCAAACTGAAAAATGCCAAGCAAACAATCAAAACACGAACTTATCAATGCCCACAGAAATTCTGTGAGGCCTGGAGTATATTGCTGCAAAAACACCTAGATGCAGGCCAGATTAGACCATCAGCATTGTCCTGGGCATCACCCACTTTTATCATCCCTAAAGCTGATCCAATTGTACTACATGCTGGGTAAATGACTACCAACAACTGAATTCCAACACTGTTGTTGATTCTCATCCACTACCAAGAGTGGATGACATTTTGAATGACTGCGCCAAAGAAAAGATCTGGGTGATGATTGACATGACTGACAGCTTTTTCCAGACAGGAATGCACCCAGATGACATACCACTGACAGCTGTCTCCACACCATTTGGACTATACAAATGGGTCATGCCAATGGGCCTTCAAAATGCTCCTGCAATTCATCAATGTAGGGTGGCTGTTGCCCTCCATGAATACATTGGCAAGATCTGTCATGTATACTTAGATGACATCATCATATGGTCGAACACCATCAAAGAACACCATCATAATGTCTGCATCATACTCACTGCTCTCCATCCTGCATGCCTATACTGCAATCCAAAGAAAACATGTCTTTACTGTTCATCCATTGACTTCCTCGGGCACCACATCTCACCAGATGGAGTTGAAGCAGACTCTAAGAAGGTATACCGCATTCTTGCATGGCCATGGCCATGCTCGGCAACAGACGTCCACCATTTTCTAGGTCTCATATGCTCCCTGGCTTCATTCCTCCCTAACCTTGCCACACACACCGCTGTGCTGACACCATTAACAACTGCTGAAGCCAACTGGTCATTCCCCATGTGGACCACAGAACATCAATTTGCCTTTGAGGCAGTAAAGGCCATTGTTGTCAGCTGCGACTGCCTAACAACAATAGACCATGCTGACCCAATGGGAAATTTTTTTGTCACAACTGATGCCAGCAATTTCCACTCTGGCACTGTCCTCTCCTTTGGGAAAACCTGGGAGACAGCACGTCCAGTAGCCTTTGACTCAATGGCCTTTAAAGGAGCAGAACTGAATTATCCAGCTCATGAAAAGGAAATGCTCGCAATTATCAGAGCCTTACAGAAGTGGCGAGCGGACCTGGTGAGATGCTCATTCACCATTTTCACTGATTACAAAACCTTAAAAAATTTTGATACCCAACCCAACTTATCCCAACAACAAGCTCATTGGATGGAGTTCATGTCCCAATTCAACACAAAGATCATATACATCAAGGGAGAAAGTAACACAGTAGTGGATGCATTATCCCATCTACCTGTGAACCTGTCCACCTCCAGTGAGGCGGCAGTGAAAGCAGCCAGATCTCCTTACAATTTCTGTCCTGATGATGACGACTCTGTAACTGTCCATGCCGTCCTACCAGCAATGCATGTTTGCCCACTGTTAACAGCACATGCTCTTGCAGAGACCGATGTCATGATGACACAAGCCATAACAGCAGTACTGTCCATATCACAAGACCTGCAACTACATACTGTTATCATTGAGGGTTACAAAACCAATGATTGGTGCAAGAAACTGTGCAGTGCAGCAGCAGGAATGCCTACCATTCAGGAGAAAGACAACCTCTTGTTCATCAGTGATTGACTTGTAATCCCTGCAGCAGGAAACATCAGGGAGTCCTTGTTCTGACTAGCACATGACTCACTTGGACATTTCAGGTTCGAAAAGTTGTATGGCTCCCTCTGAAACTCATACTACTGGCTGAACATGTGCTGGGACCTTGAATTCGCATATGTCCCAAGCTGTGCAGACTGCCAATGTAACAAATCAAAAACTATGAAGCCTGCTGGCCCATGACATCCGCTGCCTGTACCTGACCAATGAGGCAACTCCATTGCTATTGATTTCATTGGGCCACAGCCCAAAGACAACAGTTCCAATTGCATATTAACAATGACAGATAGACTGAATGCTGACATTCAACTTGTTGCCACCAGGATAGACATATCTGCCTCGGATCTTGCGGCAATATTTTTTGACCATTGGTACTGCGAGAATGGTCTGCCACTAGAGATCATATCCGATCGTGACAAGTTGTTCGTCTCCAAATTTTGGACAGCACTACACAAGTTAACCGGGGTTAAACTTAAACTTTCATGTACCACCCACAAACAGACGGTGCTAGTGAACAAATGAACCAAACAATAAACCAAGCCATTCAATATCATGTAGCACACAATCAGAAAGGCTGGTCATGGGCTCTTCCACAGGTCTGTTTTGATCTCATGAACACAGTAAACAAATTGACTGGGTTCTTGCCTTTTCAACTATGACTCAGACGTAGCCTGAGACTCATTCCCCCACTGATCATGCTGATTGTCCCTACACCCCCAGAGGAACAGGTGGCTTGAGAACTTATTGAAAGACTGCAACTAGACATTTTTGAAGCACAGGACAATCTTCTGAAGGCAAAAATCTCACAAGCTGCATTTGCAAACTGTGCATGCAATCCAGACCTCAATCTTGACATTGGGGACTGTGTCATGCTTTCAACACAAAATAGGCGATGACAGTATACAGCTAAAGGTGAGAAATGTGTCACTATGTTCATGCCTAGGTTTGACGGCCCCTTCCCAATCACGGATGTCAACCATGAGGCCTCCACCATAACACTAAACCTCCCACCAACCTCCAACATTTAACCAACTTTCCACACTGCTGAAGTTAAACCCTACAATGAAAATGACAAATCACTCTTCCCCTCCTGAGAACTGGCACGACCCAGCTCAATCACCACTGAAGATGGCATACAAGAATACATTGTAGAAAGGATCATCAACTCATGCAAATGTGGGTGCAGCATGCACATACCTCGTGCAATGGGTGGGTTATGGGCCTGAAGAAGACCAATGGCTTCCTGGTTCCGAGTTGGCAGACAATGTGGCATTGGACGACTGGTTGGCAGGACGGTGGAGGTGTCATGTTCATTTCTTCTTCATCATGTCCCTGCTGGTGGTAGCTTTTCCCTGAGGGGTTTTTAATGCACCTGATGATAGTGTTTAAGGGTCCAGTTCAGTTCAGTATTTTGACCCAAAAACATAAAGACTGCAACCTAAACCAGTCCAGGACCAACCCAGATACTGCTAGAACTGAACTGGACCACCTATGGTGCCAATCACTTAGTCACCACTACTTTTGTGCAAAAATCATACAAAATTCAAAAAAAATCCCTGATTTATTTCCTCTTGGGAAAATGCTCCTTTTGGCGAGCCAAAAAGATCCTCAAGAGGAATTAAATTTAGACTCAATATTGAGGGAGTTTTTTTCTCCACCCATCCCCAAGTTTGCACATGGCTGACAAATCAGGCTATTTTACCAGATTTTCAGCCATTTTGGTACCCAGAAAGTTGAATGCTGCATGCTCAGCTATTCTGAGTGGCCCTGTGGGGCTATACTACATCAAAATGTTCACTCCTTGTGGCCTTACTTATGCCCATATATAGTAAGAGTGTATATTTTTTGACCCCCAAAGCAATTTTGTGTCTGCACACAAGTAGTGGTGACTAAGTGATTGGCACCATAGGACCAGTCCTTTCTGGTTAAAAGACCAAAAAAGACCAGTTAAGACTGGTTCAGACCAATGTTTTGTTGTGAAATGTGTTGTATTAATATAACCCATATGTATCTTAGCAAATATTACCTGGACCTTATAACCACTATACAGATGGATAGACATTGTAATTCCCCATCATTTGGTTTAACTTTTAAGACATTTCATCAAGATTTGACTTGGCTATGATCAATATAAAAATACATCTACTGAATGACTCATGCTGAACACCAAGAAATGTAATGTGACAACCATAAATTATGTGATGCATAGCATGCATTGACAAATGGTGGGAGTATTATTATACATGTCAGTCCTATGATCATTCATATAATCAAGCAAATGATCAACATATGAGTAAGATGAAATGAAAATCAATCTGATACAACAAAATACTCATACAAAAATAGATTTGGTTATATCTTGCTCAATTCTTAACCATCTTTTATGAACCAGAGGTCAAATTTGCCGGATTTCATGTGGGAACATGGTCCAATATATGTTCCCACAATAAAACTGGTTTAGACTGGTTTTCTTTGGTTTTACAACATTTTTCAAAATGGAAAGACTGCTAACTGAACTCAAAAGACCAGTCCATAAATAGACCACTGGTCTGGTCTTTTCCAGTCCAATTCAGTCCAATTTCAGTCTTTTTTCAGTTCTATGGACTGGACCCTTCAACACTACCCGATGAGCAGTTTTACTATATTCACCTATTTCCCTTCTCTGGTTGCTGGCTGATGTGCAGAATTTTTCAGAGGGGGGGAGGGTGTAATCCTGGAGCTTACTCATTGGTTATGTATATTTAAACAGCTGTCATTATTCCCCATATATATACTTCAGGCTCGAGACCTCGCCTTCCTTCCTTCCCCTTTTTCTCTCTTACATTCCATTACCACTACTGTATTCTTCTGTACCTCTCACTCGATTATATATCCTGATCCTATTCTGCTTTGTCTGACTCAGTGAAGCTCAACTCTATCTGAGGTGAGCTTACAATTGATTCTCTACCTCTCCTATAGACTTATGGACCATTATAATTCTACTCATAACTACTTGGAACATTTGTCTATGCAGCCACCAGTGGGCTATATGAACTGGTATTGAGTAAGAAGGAAAATAGGTGAGTATGTGAAGATCCTATCATGTAGGATGAAGTATTGACTATACTGAATGCTATTGACCCAGCACTTTCTTTGCACCACGTGATTCTTAGGAAATGCTGTGGCTAGACTAGAGTGAATTTTTGGTGTAGTGAGCATGTCATGTAACTTTCATAATACAATTTCCACAAGCATTACAAGTTGGAATAAGTTCAAAACTATGTTTGGTTCACCTTGAGAGTGGAAAAATCAGACTCCAAACCATTTGTGAGGTGCAGTCTCACATCTCAACAAAAACATGTAAATTTAGTCATACAGTAGACTTTTTCATAATGCATAATGTAATCATGCATAATTCTCATCTTGCATAGCTTTTGCATTGGAACCATCATGGGATGCAGGGACAAGAGGTGCATAATGCATAGGTCTGGTGGTGGTGATATGCAGTATGAAAACACAGTTTTTGACAGTGATTGTGATTGAGTGCCCAGTCAATCATTTGGGCATGCCCAGAATTGTAATATACAAGAATGATAGCTGTGTCCAAGGAAAGTATAGTGTGTGAAATGTCAATTTTTTCAATGCCACGTCTCCCCTCATAAGCAGTGTATGGAAATTTTAGTTGCATATTCAACAAAATGCCCCCTGAGCCTACTCAGAAACCTCACAAAAAGCCCAAACCAGCGAAAGCCCAAGGTTCCTGTTGCAAAGGATGCACCAAAAACTTCTGCAAAGATAATCAAAGAAAAGGGGCATGAAAACTTAACACTACATGACTAGATGACAGTTTTTGCATTCATTGACCAGCACCCCAGAATAACCCAAGGTGACATTGTGAAGCACTTTGCTTTGAAGTCCGATGGTGCATTGATATTTATGCAGTGCACCCTGTCCAGGAAGATGAAGTCACACAAGGAGCTTGAGAGGTGGGTCATATCTCACTTTCTTTGAAGTGTCCACATGTCATCACAGGACCAGATGTTGAAAGGGCCCTTGTTCTCTAGGTGAGGCATATAGAGGAGGAGAAGAAAGAGTCTGTTACTGGTCTGATGTTTGTTAGGAAACCAACCCATTACCTAATAAAATTTCATTTTTATTTTATTATGTCGAATTACGCTACATGACACCAAATTATGCTACACTTTGATAGTGTAAGAATTTTATTTCACATGCCTCAATATGTATGCACATGTGCAAATGCGTTGGTAACAACAATGTACAATATATGTAACATAGTATATAAACCCTAAATATATGCCTAGGGGACCCCAGTTGTGTTCTCTTAGGTATTCCACCTACACTTTCGGTGTGAAAGGCCTATCTCAACAAACTCACCTATTAATAACCCCTCACATCAAAACCATCAGTTCCCCCATCACGAGTGCAGATCCCGCCCCCTTCTTGTAGAGAGAACCCGCATGGTCTTAGCTAGCAGATAGTGGGTGTCGCCCTAACAGAAGACCACAACTACCCATATCAGTGTGCCTTCTCTTACTTGCACATACGTCATTGTTTCACTGCACCACATCCAATTACTCATCCTTTCGGCACAAGCCGGAAGTACTTGTATATATGTAATCTACCTTTTCTTTCATAAGCTGACACCAGGCCTCACCTTACATTGCGACTGATAGTGATTGACAGGCAGTGCTCATCATTAGGACAGCTGCAACCAGACAACTGATCAGATCTGGTTTAGTTATGATTTACATCACTCTATTCGGACGACTATTTTAGTTACAAGCCAAATTCAGTGTTATCTCTGAGATCAGGCACTGTTGGAAGGGTTATTGATCCAAAGTGTCAAAACAGGCGCCTGACAAATGATGAACAATCGACGAACCATCACGTGACCTGTAAACATTTGGAGAGGTCTCAAAGAAAAAATTTTGAATTTGTCGAAGAAGTGATTCATCACAGATTCTACAATTATGTCCGAACCTTCAACTTCTAATCCCGGTCCTAATCCTGTTCCCATACCAGCACTGGAGGTGAAAATTGATGCGCTCACAGCACAAATGTTGCAATTAGTGTCAGTATTGGCAGCATCACAGCCCAGACAAGCAGAAGTACAGCCAGAGATGATAGGAGAAAGAGATGATGAGATGGAGGAGATGGTGGAGTGGATATTGCAGGAGGATGAGATGGCAGAGAAATCCAGAAATGGAAAAGTGTGCTTACCTAAGTACATGCCCCCACACTTTGACGGTACCATGGAGAATACAAAATCCTTCATCAGCTCTATAGTATTGTACATCCATGGGAGGAAGCCAGAGTTTCGTACAGCCGAGTCTAGGATTATGTTCGCTCTCTCATACATTCAGGGGGGGAAAGCACAGTTCTGGAGAAATGAGGCTATTAATCAAATTGCCATGGGAAATAAACCATTTGCAACCTTCAAGGAATTTCTGGAGAGATTGGAGGCACAGTTTGGAGACCCTAATCCAAAGGTGACAGCCAATGCTAAATTAAAGACCATGCGCCAAGGTTCCTTAACGGCGGATGAATTTATTTTGCAGTTCAAAGCAGAAGCTTCACAAACGGACATGGGAGAAGCCGCCTTGGTAGAAATTTTGAAAGCAGGATTAAATCCCTATTTATTCAAGTCTATCTACCGACTACCTTCTATGCCAGAGAAGTTGGACGAGTGGTATAATTGGACAATGCACCTTGACCGGCAATATCAGCAGGAACAGGCAGAGTCAAAGTTGATGTATGGAAGTAGTAAATTTGGAAAGTCATCAGGAGGAAAGTCCAAGAAAGGAAAGGTGCCTCAGGTGCAAGCTCCAAGGGCACAGCCACTGGCCATGGCAGTGACACCTATAGTTAGGGAGTCAGCAGCACCAGCAGAGGCAATGGAGGTTGATCAAGCAGGGAGACAAGCCCCACTTAAATGTTTTAACTGTGGGCAGTTAGGACACATTTCTAGGAATTGTAGGCAGAAAAGAAAGATAAGGGAAGCTACAATTGAGGAAGTGAAGCCAGAGGAAGGCAAGCAGAAAAATTTTGTGGAAGAGTCCCAGTGAAGGTTTACCCATTGGTGACCCAGAATTGTTACAATGTATTAGTATCTGAGGAAACCCAGAGCAAATCAGAAAAGGAAATCGAGGAGGAGTATAACCATTCTGAATCACGTGACAATTTTCACACATCATTTCTGAAAACCCCTAAATTCTTTATTCGCTCTGCACAAATAGAACCCGAAATCACCTTGACTGTGGGACTGAAGACAGTGGACACGCATGCAGCTATTGATGTGGAAGTGTTGCTTGATAATGGTGCTACAGGATTATTTATTAATCGATCCTTAATTACCAGACATGGTATTAACACACGCAAGCTGGCACACCTATAATGGTGTACAATATTGACGGAACAGTCAATCGTGGAGGAACTATCAAGGAGGAGGTGACTATGATCCTAAAGTATCAGGAGCATCAGGAGCGAACCATATTCGAAGTGTCCGATCTTGGGAAAACCAATCTAATAATAGGATGTCCATGGTTATGGAAGCATAATCCTGAAATTGATTGGAAAACTGGGAAAGTACAAATGACTTGTTGTCCTAAAGAATGTAATGTGTATGGGAGGAAGATGAAGAAGGAAAAAAGGAAAAAGAAAGAGAAAGAACGTCCGAGAAAGTACTCTGTTACGATGGAGGAAGTGGAGGATGAGGAAATGCCAAATGAGGAAGTTCCAATCATGATCGAGAAAGAAGAGCAGAAGCAAACCTTTAGAACGATCCATGGAGGACAGTTGTGGGACAAGAATATTGTGAAGGTGGAGAAGCCAGTGGAGGAATGGGTGCCAAAAGTGTATCATGAACATCTGTCAGTGTTCCAGAAGAAGGAGTCTGAGCGAATGCCAGTGTGGAAGCCATGGGATCATGCGATTGAGATGAAGCCAGGGTTAGTCGAAGGTATATCCATTATCTCCGATGGAACAAGAAGAAGTGGATGCATTCCTGAAGGAGCAATTGCGTAAAGGATACATATGACCTTTGAAATCACTGCAGACATCACCAATATTCTTTGTGCCAAAGAAAGACCAAAGGAAGAGGATGTGTACCAATTATAGGTATCTGAATGAGTGGACAGCGAAGAACGCATACCCCCTGCCATTGATTTCAGAAATAATTGACAAGGTGGGAAAAGCCAAGGTCTTTACAAAATTGGATTTACGATGGGGATACAACAATATACAAATAAAGAAAGGAGATGAGTGGAAGGCTGCATTTGCCACGTGTCGAGGATCCTTCGAGCCACTTGTCATGTTTTTTGGGATGACTAATAGTCCCCCGACCTTTCAAAATATGATGAATGACATTTTCAAGGACGTAATAGACAAAGGCATGGTAATAATATTTGTTGACAACATTCTGATATTCATGGAGGATGAAGAAAATCATGAGGCAATAGTACAGGAGGTGTTACGGAGGTTGGCAGAGAATGATCTATTTTTGAAACCAGAGAAGTGTGTGTTTGGGGCAAGCAAGATTGAGTTCCTAGGATTATTGATCAGCCCTAACGGAATCAAAATGGATCTGATCAAGGTACAGGTGATCACAGATTGGCCTGCACCCACCTGTGTCAAGGAGGTTCAAGCCTTCTTGAGGCTCGCAAATTATTATTGTCACTTTGTGCACAATTTTTCTAAAATTGCTGCACCCTTACATAACCTTACATGAAAGGGAGTAGTGTGGAGGTGGGGAGAGCAGCAGCAGACAGCATTTGAGGAGTTGAAGAGGAGGTTTGTGGAGGGACCAATATTAGCCCCAGTAGATTTCACACACCTTTTGCAAGTGGAATCTGATGCATCCAATTTTGCTACTGGAGCAGTATTATCAATGCTGTGTGAAGATGACAAATGGCATCCTTGTGCATACTTGTCAAAAGGGTTGAATGATGTGGAAAGGAATTATGATGTGCATGACAAAGAAATGTTGGGGATAATACGAGCATTGGAGGTGTGGAGGCATTATTTGGAGGGATGTACACATGAGATTGAGATCTGGATGGATCCTCAAAATCTGCAATACTTCATGTCCGCTAAAAAGCTTAATCACAGGCAAGCACATTGGGCACTATTCCTATCGTGTTTCAATTTTCACTCAGTCCACAAAGCGGGAAGCTTAATGAGGAAAGCAGATGCATTATCCAGATGTATTGATCATAAAAGGGGGGTGGAGGAGGACAATAAGAATGTTACCTTACTCAAACCTGAATACTTTCGTATTTGCGCTATGCATCAAGGGCATCTATTAATAGATAGCTCGGAAACAGAAATGTTGTCTAAAATTAGACAATGTTCGGAAATGGATGATGAAGTAGTGGAAGCCATGAAAGCTCTGAAGGGAGAGAAGAAAGGTAATATCAAAGGAGATGAATGGGCTGAGGAACAAGGGTTGGTGTTGTTTTGAGGAAAAGTGTATGTACCGAAGGATCAGGATTTGTGAAGGGAGATCATCCAGTTACATCACAATACGCCAATTGCCAGACACCCAGGAAGATGGAAGATGTTGGAATTAGTAATGAGAAATTATTGGTGGCCTGGAATTTCAAAGTATGTGTTGGGACCTAAAGTGCCATGGCAAGATATATCTGTGGATTTTATTACTGGATTACCCAAGGCTCAAGGGTACAATGCAATATTTGTAGTATGTGACCACTTCACAAAGGAGGTCCATATTATTCCTACTACTACAGAAACCTCATCATTGGGCTTGGCGTGCCTCTATCTAAATCAGGTATGGTGGTTACATGGGTTACCCAATACCATTATCTCTGATTGTGGACCACAATTTGCTTCTGCATTTATGTGAGAACTAAACAACATATTGGGAATTCAAACTAAATTATCTACGGCATATCACCCGCAGACTGATGGGCAAACAGAGAGAATGAACCAGGAGTTGGAGCAGTACCTACGTATGTTTGTCAACTACTGACAAACTGACTGGCCCAAATGGCTGGCAATTGCCAAATTTTCCCACAATAACAAATTCCATTCAGCTACTCGTATGTCACCCTTTTTCGCAAATTATGGATATCATCCTCGCATGGGAGTAGAACCCAGAAGGGAAGTCAAAGTACAGTCGGTAGAAGATTTTGTATCGAAGATGCAAAAGGTACAAGAAGAAGCAGAGGCAGCATTGAAGAAAGCACGTGATGACATGATGCGACACACGGATCGTACTCGAGCATGCACTCCAGAGTACAAAGTTGGTGACTTGGTATGGCTAAGTACCAAGGACCTGAATATTCCACGACCTTTGAGGAAACTTACAGAGAAACAAATTGGCCCATATGCAATCTCTAAAGTGATCTCGCCTAATGTGGTAGTGCTAAAATTACCCCGATCATTCAAGATTGATCCCGAGATTAACATATCCCGCCTATGCCCTTACCGCCCACCCACTATTCCTGGCCAACAAACTACTCCACAACCTCCAATAATAGTAGAAGGTGCTCCAGAATACATAGTTGAAGAAATTCTAGACTCATGTCTTCGATGGAACAAATTGGAGTTTTTAATAAAGTGGAAAAACTACACTGACAAAATAATTCGTGGGAACCCAAAGAGAATTGTAAGCGAGTGCGTAACACAATCGCCCAATTCTTTAAACATAATCCAAATGCTTGGCGTCGCATTGCAAGAATGGTGTATGAGGGGATGAAATTCCAGCCTTACCAAAATTTCACAGAGGGGACAAACATAATATTTTCTCACCTGGAAGTCAAGGCATAAAAGGGGGGTAATGTTAGAAAACCACCCCATTACCTAATAAAATTTCATTTCTATTTTATTATGTCGAATTACACTACATGATGCCAAATTACGCTACACTTTGATAGCGTGAGAATTTTATTTCACATGCATAAATATGTACATGTATGTGCAAATGCATTGGTAACAACAATGTACAATATATGTAACATAGTATATAAACCCTAAATATATGCCTAGGGGACCCCAGTTGTGTTCTCTTAGGTATTCCACCTACACTTTCGGTGTGAAAGGCCTATCTCAACAAACTCACCTATTAATAACCCCTCACATCAAAACCATCAGTTCCCCCATCACAAGCGTGGATCCCACCCCCTTCTTGTAGAGAGAACCCGCACAGTCTTAGCTAGCAGATAGTGGGTGTTGCCCTAACAATGTTGAAGGCAAAGCAGCTCAAGTTTGAGGAAGAGTTTAATGTTCCAGAAGCAGAGCACCTCAGTGGAAATGGGTGGATTGTCCCATTCTGTAAGGCATATGGCTACAAGGACAGATGTTGACATGGGGAGGCTGGGTCAGTAGATATCGAGGCCATGGATGCAGAGTGTAAGCATATAGGAATGATTTTGGCAAGAAGGATCAGTGGAATGCTGATGAATGCAGCCTGTTTCCTTTGTGAGTCAGTAAAATGATCTGCCAATCATCACTGCAGTCTCCTGATCCAAAATCTTAGTGCACCACCAGATTGAGGGCTTGCTTCAAAACAGATGGCTGGAAAGAAGAAGGAAAATTTTAGGATCACAATACTCTTTGCATGTAATGTGGATGGAAGTGAGTGCTTACCGCCGATGTATATTGGTAAGGCAAAAAAGCCATGGTGCTTTAAGAAACAGAGCCCTGCTGAGTGAGGCTTCTACTATTGGAACAACAAGAAGGCTTGGATGACTTGTGAGCTATTCGAAGAGTAAGCAAATTATTTTTTATGCACTAGTGGCCCAAGTTGGTAGGTGCATGGCTGATCTGATTTGGCTTCAGGTATATTAAGGATCTCGACATAAAAGTGCACAACCAGAACTGACATATCTGTCTCACACTTGACAATTTCTCAGGCCACAATATCCAATATAAACTGCAAAATATTTGCCTCTTGCCCTTTGAGCCCAATATGACTTCATTTGTCCAGCCATTGGATGCAGGAATTATCAGGTGCTTCAAGGCTTACTATCACTGAGAGTTCTGCCCTGATGCAATCAAGAAGGATGAGCCAGGGGAACATGAAATTTACAAGATCAATTTACTGGAAGGAATGTTGTTAGCATGCAAGGCCTGGAGGCAAGTCGAACGATCAACCATCAAAAATTGCTGGGACCACACAAAAATCCAAGGGTTTGTGATTGTATACATAGTTAATGAAGCACTTCATACAATTGCTCATTCAGATTCTATAGGGAGGTTTTAGACCATGATATAGATACATCTTCTCCACGTTCAGATTGTGGTGCATGGGACATACTCCGAAACTTCACAACAAGCAGCATGACCTTGCCTGCTGCTGAGGAACAATTGAAAAATCACCTTGGTAATCGATACAATGCACAGGATTGGCAGCCGGCCCTCGATGCGGTTATGAATGTGGAGGGCTACATTGTAAAAGCACAAGAAGCACTAGCATGGCTTTCATTGACAACTCAATTACCATGATTAACAATCAGATTACTCCCACTTCAATTGTGATCTGATCTTGGCCCAGCTCCCTCTCAGATCGTCAAAGCAGAAAAAGATTTAATGGATTCCATTGATGACCTAGTCAAGCACAAACGGATCATTGGACCCCCACCTACCCTTGACGACCTTGTTGACCCAATTGAAGAGCACAAAGTTGGTGACTCACCATATAAATTTGAAGGAGGTGATGCCGAGATCACAGCTGATGTCCTACATGAGATGGCTGTCGCACAGGGTGAGATAATTGAGCTTGATGATGAAGATGATGATGAAGATGATGAAGATATGGATTTCCTTGCTCATCATGAGGTGATCAATCTGTGTACATTGCTCAAGAAAGCATGCATTAGGTATGGGGACCTTGACTCTTCACTTGAATTACCACATCATTTGTGCAGATACAGAGCACAGTTACAGTGTGAACATCTTCTCAACTGTACTCAATCATTATTAGATAGCTATTTTACAGTAAGCTAGAGTAGTCGATGGCTGTACTATGGCTGCATTCATGTCACACTCTGTAGGGGGGTCATGACAGTCACAAAATGTGACATATTTCTGTCTTGCATGGAATCATGCTTAGCCTCTGATTGTAACTGGATTTTGACAGAGTCTGTGGATCTCAACTGTCTCTGACATCCAGATTATGTTTCTGATCTCAGTTCTGGTGAAAATGGAAGTGCAACTTGGTTATCCATTATTCCTCCTCCGATGCCATATACAACTGGTGTACTAAAAGATATCTTGGTTGATCCATTGGGAGTGTGGCCTCATTTGTCTGATGGGTCTGATTATGAACTCAATCTGTGCTGCTCGTGTCTGAATGCTATTGAGAAGCATAAGATGCCTGCCCTCAGTTTGGCAAACTGGACATTTCTAGGACCTGTTCTGAACATGTTGCAATGGTGCTTCCTCCTTCAGCAGAAGAAATCATGGCTCATGTCTGTGTGATCTTCATCGGATCTTCTCCTCCTTCAGCAGAGTGGTTGCATAAAAAAGCAAAGCCATTAGCAGTACAAGAAAATAAAGTGCGACATGCATTGATATAGTTAAAGGTGCATAATCCTCTCTATTCCAAAATCAATATTGATCATCAAGCATTGGACAGCTTGCCAGATCACAGCATTTTGCCATTCCACATTGAGCATGTATTGCCTACCCAGAATGGTGATGCTTTAACTTCTCAGTATGATGCTAGTGCTGATGATCAACAGCCCATTCCTTCAAATGCAGACATTACATTTCAAAAACTAGTAATTTCGGATGTTGACAGTCATGCATCCTCTAATGAACTTCGAGCAGCTGCACTGTGGCATATTGAAAAAAACAAAGGTGGGTATATAAAAATTCCTCATGATCCTACACCAGAGAATGGGTTTGTCAATCCAAAGTTGTTTCCAAAGTTATATCCCACTTTGTTTCCCTATGGACTCGGAGGTTTTGAGGATCAATATCAGAAGGAGGCCATTTCTCTAAAGCGTCAAGTGAAGCACATGCTGCATCTTTCTGATCATCACTTTCAAGAGCATCCCTTGTTTTTGTTTATAGCCTTCAACATTTTGCAATGCCGCACTCTTCTACTGCATACAAGCCTGAAAATAAAGCGTAAACAATTTTCATCAGCTGTAAATACTTTTGCCACTGCTTCCCCTGATGCTATTCATTGAGTACTTCAAAGAGTCATTCAAGGAGACTTGAAAAATGCCTACAACAATGAGGAACGACAAGTTCTAAAATTGATGCAAGAAGTCTGAGTGATTAACAAGCATGTTCCTGGTTCCTCTGCTGCTTGTGTTGAGATGTGAAACGAGATTCGAGCAATGATAACTGAGCTAGGCATGCCTACTTTCTATTTAATGATTAATCCTGCTGATGTCTATAATCCATTGGTCAAATTTCTCGCTGGATCTGAAATTGACATTGATCGTTTATTGCCTGAGCAAGTTCCAGATTACTGGGAGCAAGCTCTGCTTGTTGCTAAGAACCCTGTTGTTGCTGCCAAATTCTTCAATATCTATATGAAGGCTTTCATCCACTCTTTGCTTGGCTATGATCCCAGCACTGAGAATTTGGAGGGTGGCATATTGGGAGTTGTAAAAGGCTATTATGGTTGTGTTGAAGCCCAAGGCAGAGGCACTCTACATTGTCATATGGTTATTTGGGTCGAAGGAGGTCTGAATCCAGACAAGATCAAACATCAAGTTCTTTCTGATGAAGATTTCAAAACTCGCCTGCTGAACTTTATGGAAGACACCATTTCTACTTCCATTCCCAATGACAATGATCCAACATTGTCCATGCCTGCTTGTAGCTATCATCTGGGTTCTATCCAAGGAATGAAGAGGGGACTGGACTCACCGTCTTCTTTGCAAGAATGTAAAAAAGACCTTCACCACCTTGCAGAACAATGCCAGTGACATGTTCACAAAAAAACATGTTACAAGTATTGGTCAGGGCCTCTGGAACCCAAGGAATGCCAATTTGATTTAGACGAAGCTAATTTTCTTGCACACAGTGAGGTGGATCCAGAAACTGGTGAAATTGACCTGAAATGCTTGACTGGAATGGTGAATAATTTTAATGAGACAACTCTTGCTACAATTCAGTGCAATATGGATATTCAGCTCATAGGCTCTGGTGAATCTGCAAAGGCAATTCTATACTATATCACTGATTACATTTCAAAGTCACAGCTAAAAGCTCACGTTGCTTATGCAGCTTTAGAATTGGCAGTTCAAAAATTAGGTGAATACAATCCAACTGATGATGCACTAAATGTTTGAGCAAAACGTGTCCTCCAAAAATGTGCTCATGCAATGATATCACAGCAAGAGTTGTCTGCTCAACAGGTAGTTTCATACTTGCTTGATCATGAGGACCACTTCACAAGTCATGAATTCAGTCGTCTTTTCTGGACGAATTGTGAGGCTCACATTAACAGTGAAGACCTGAGTCCTGAATGTTATGAAAACAAATGCAAGAATTCTACTCCATTGGATGAAACTACAGACAACCAAGAGGCTGCTGAACTTCATAACACCAATGAATCTGATGGGCAACAAGATTCCATTGACTATGATGAGGTGGCCATTTCTGTGAATGAAGATGATAATATGGTGGCCCATCCTTCTCAACTGACAGATTACAAATATCAAGGACAATTATTTGATGATTTGATGCTGTGGGACTTTTGTGCTCAGACCGAAAAGGTCAGAGCACTCCAGCATACAGACAAGCCCTGTATCAGAATCAATGACATCAGTGAGATTCTTATCTCTATGGAGAAAACAAGGCCTACATGCAAATTTGCACCAGTACATGATCAATATCATTCTCATATGCTTAAAATTTGACACCCGCTATTGTGTCGTATTCCTGTACTGGTAGGTTCCATTCCCCGATGAGATCAATCAGAATCATACACCAAATATTGTAGACTGATGCTTCTGCTTTTCAAACCTTGGCAGACTGCATTTGATCTATGTGTTCATGGTCAGTCATGGCAGGATGCCTTTATAGCATTTCAACACAGCTCACATTGTTCTCCACAAATTAGTAGTATAATGGACAACATGCAACTTTTGCATGAGTGTAAAGATAGTCATGATAATCACTTTTCTCGACATTGTGCATGAAGATGACAATTTCAAACAGCACCAGAAGTGACTGGTGGAATTTGTTGCATGAATGACGATCCCCTGGAAGATATTGATGATACTGACATACTACAGCATCTTGAGTCCATAGAAACTTGTTACTCCAAAAGAAAAAACAACATGAATGCTAATACACTGGACAGTGTAATGCATGCCAAAGATGCAGGACTGTTCACTGTTGATTCATCAGATCCTTGATACAAAAATGTGGGCATTGATCCTATGCACACAGAATTAGTCAGTCCTACATTGCCAGACCTCGAGAGTAACTGGAAGTCAGAATATGATTATCGACAAGATCGATGGAAGCAAAAGGCATCTTCTTTGACTGAGCAAAATCCTTTACAATTGTCCATCAACTTAGCATCAACTGTCAGCGATGGTGATGACTTTTTGATTGGCGGTCAATGCACAGCCAATTGCTGCTTTGATTCCTTCAGTAGAACTTCAGCCTGATGCTGGAAAACCATTGTCAATGGTTGACATTGAAGCCCTTGGATGTGAATGGACACTTGACCCAGAGCAATTTCAAGCATTTCAGATTATTGCTGAACATAGTTTGCGTCAACAGGAAGAACCATTGCAAATGTTCATATCAGGTCCAGCTGGGACAGGTAAGACTTGTGTGATCAATGCAATAAAAACTTTTTTTGAACAAAGGGAACAAACCTGACGATTTTGCCTCGCTTCCTACATGGGTCTTGCCACATGACACATTTCTGGCATGACATTACATGCAGCGCTTGGCTTGGGCACAAAAAAATCCACAAAGCCAAACAGTAAAGCACACCGAGATCTGATGGCCATGTGGGAAGGTGTCGACTACTTGTTTATTGATGAAGTCTCCATGATAAGCTGTAATTTTCTCTGTAAAATTTCTGAAGCACTCAGCATGGCAAAAGGTGATACTAGAGCATTCGGAGGCATCAGCATAATTTTTGCCAGAGATTTTGCCCAACTTCCACCTGTTCATGAAGCACGGCTATACTCATGCATCAATACTTGAAAATGCGAAACAAGCACGACTCAGCAGCAGGTTGTCTTCGGAAAATTGCTGTGGCTCACTATATCAACCGTGATCCTACTTCACCATCCCCAGCGTCAAGTAGGACCTGAAAATCAAGATTTTTTGAACTTACTCATGCAGCTACGAGATGGTCAATGCACTGCATGTGATTATGAACTGCTGCAGACTCGCATTGTCAGGCCAGATATGAATATAGACTTCAAAACTGAGCCATGGCAACATACTCCTATTATCATATATGATAATGCCACAAAAGATGCTCTAAATGAAAGATCAGCTGCTGTGTTTGCTTGAGAAACAGGTCAAGATCTCCATTGGTATTATGCTGAAGATAAACATCAAAAAAAAAAATCATTGAGGATGACAATTTGATAGACCATCTAATGCACCTTCCCTCTGGACAAATGCAACAATGATTAGGCCATATCCCACTAGCATTAGGCATGCCAGTACTTGTTTACCAAAATTTTGATGTCAAAGGTGGTGTTGTCAATGGCAGTCGAGGGACCATCAAGCATATTCAATATTGTGTTGATGATCAAGGTCACCAACACCTCCTATCAGTCATTGTTCATGTCACCAACAGCTCCAATGAACTAGGTGACTTGCCTCCACATCATTTGCCAATCTTAGCAGACACCACTGAGATCAAATTTGACCATCCATACTCCAAAAAAGTGTGCCAGATTCAACATACTCAAGTGCCAATTTTACCTGCTTTCGCCATGACTGCACATAGGGCCCAAGGTCAAACATTACATCAAGTCGTTGTTGATTTGCAGTTGTGCAAAGGAACTGAAGCACCCTATGTAATGATATCTCATGCCTGGTCTCTGGATGGCTTGCTAATATTACGACCATTCAACAAGAAAAAAAATCTGTTGCAGAGAATCAGAAGATGCACACAAGGAAAAAGATTGCTTGGAAATGCTATACCTTTTAACCCTGACAAAATGGGGTACAGAAGCCAAATGACACCTTGCACTCCAATGATTGGGCCCTCTGAACATTTCCGCACATGCAATTGAAAACATCCTTCCATCTCTGCAGTCTTGCACAACCCAAAATGCTACAGACACATTAGAAAACTATCAGATGTTAATTGACCAACACACTTCTGTACCCATCCCAGCTAAATGACCCTTCTCAACTTTCCTATCTGAGCATGAAGATGTCAGTGGTGTTGAGAAGGACGAGTTGCAACTTCAACTTGAACAACAACCAACAACATGTCCTACCATTAGTAACCCATCAACTTTTCCTGAGCCATCTACAACTGCCTCTCACCCTTCAAAATGTTGGCCACTCTGTGCTGGTCCTCATGCCACACCTGCAAAAAAATGCTGACATGAGTAACAACAAGTAAGTGTCTATTTACTGTATAAGACATCAGCTTACTTCACATCCTAGACATGTATATAAACCTCTCCTTCCAACATCCAATGTTCCCCTGCTCTCTCTATCCCCACTCACATCATGAAGAGGAAAGAATTCTACAAGAGATTTGTCAGCAAATTCCTTCCACATGGTACCCAAACACTTGCCAGCGCCAGCTATGAAACCGACTTCTTCCTCACTCCAGTTAACAAAGGAATATTCAGGTTTGTCGACAAGAATCAACATCATACTGTGAAATTCCTTATATTCAGAGACATCAGCAAATCAAGCTTAGGCACGGTGCTCTCTGCCAAAGGAAACCATTACATGAGCACCAGGAAGGTATACCCATATCTATAAACAACTCACCCTCCTTGACTCTTACTCACGCTCACAGTACATCACTGACAGTTCCAAGCCCAAATTCTCCCTTGCTGTTAAGGGTGAAGCCTCAACCACTTGATCTAGTTGATGTCATTCGATGAGGTGCTTCCTCGATGAGTTGTTCTGCACTAGTCTTACTCAGAGCATCCGACGTAAGATAGGTAGTGCACTCTAGCAGGACTTCTGCATAGAGTCATTCAGGTTCACGCACTAAGGGGCTTCCTTAGTGGTTTTGAGTAAGTTCACGAGTTGCAAGTTAAGGCTGTTAATTGCCTAGATCTAAACTAAGGACATCCCTACTACAAGTCGCAGTACTTATACTAGAAGGGAGGTCCTTATCGTCCAATTGGAAAGGTAGATGCATATCAAGTAATAATAGAAACAATAGGCCTCATGCCTTGCATGAGGCGTCCGATGTCAAGGACATGCTGCAGTGCAGCATGTTGATCGTGAGAGTCCAATGTCATGGACCTCATGTCAGGGGGCTGTCATATCACAGCATGTGTGGGAGTGGGTTCGGGTGCATGGAGTCACCATGCATCAAGGGTGCCTTCCACGGGAAGGGGATCAAATGCATGCAGTCGGCATGCATCGTGTGTGTGTGTGATGTCAAGGACATGCCCTAGGCATGAATCAAGGGGTGCCTCCTGTCTGGAGGGGATCGTCAGGTGCATCGGGTTCCATGAGTTACAAGGAAAATTGTAACATTACCCCCCTGCTATGGTTGAAAGTTCCACACTTTGACCTAAATCCTCGTCTCTCCTTCATGGTCTGATCGGGCGTGGTCTGGTTATGTGGGTAGGTCGGGGTTGAGGGGTACGATGGAGGAATAATTCATGTCCGAACTCGGACCATGATCAGGTTCTTCTGGTTTGCGCTGCCCTAGGTAGCAGTGTCAAGGAGTCGGTAGTATCGTTGAAAGGGGGGCATTGCAGGATGGCAAATTCAACGTCTGTAATCGGGGGTTCGGGTTCTGTTCGGAAGATGGCGTAGAGGCAGAATGTGAAGGTTAGGGCTGCCGCTGCAGCCAGGGTTGTGCCAACGATGATGGCAAGGATCATAATCCCTGTGAGCATGGGTCTGTCTTGTCATGCCATCATCTTGAGCTCTGCCTTTTAAATCCTTCCATATGGCTCCCCTGTCATGTTTCCCATTGTGTCGTCATCAAAATCATCGTATCTGGAGTTAAAGAAGAGCCGCTGTCTGTGTTTGGCTTCTCTTTGATCGGTCTCTCGATCTTTCCGAGGTTTCTCTGGGCAGTTCATCCTATAGTGTCTGGGGCCTCGCTGTTTGCAATACCTGCAAACATATTGTTGGCAAATCAGGCCAAAGTGGCCTATCTGTTGGCAGATGAAACATCTAGCATGTCTCATGTGTGGGGGAGACCAAGGCGGTTGGGTGGTCTTCGGTTCGGGTTTGGGGGTGGTCAGATCAATTATTTCGGGTGCCCTAGGCACAATCTTTGGGTTCTTCGTAGAACAGGAGGAGCCTCCAGAGGGAGCTCATCATTTGTCTCTGTCGCTCTGCTCGCTGAATGGCAAGAGTGAGGTTGGTGGTCATCTGTGTTGACCTAAAGGGGTGTGAGGTCTCTCCTCAGCTGTTCTCAGTCTGTCTGACTGCGGTGCAATCATTTCCTGGATCATTTGCTCGATCCCCAGGGCATCTGCATCATTCATTGCTTCTTCTAGATTTCATTCCATCTGTTCAATAGTGCTCGCATAGTAGAAGCACATCCTGGCTAGATGGTATTTTGGTGGATCGTGGGCGAGGTGAATGCGAAGGGCGTCAGCGTTCAATCAGTTTCGTAGGTATTCTCGGGTAAATCGTCGTTCGGCAGGCATATTGGGGAGTGTCATTGTGGGAAGAGAGGGGGGTTTTTGGGTTTCCATCAGAGGTAGTACCTCTTCTTATACGCCATCAGGATCTTGGGGGCATTCTTTAGGTTCGATTCGGGTTCCCATGTGTTTTTGGATGCCAGGTAGTCAACCCATTTCACGAGGTAATGGCATGTCTTGCTGTGCTTCTTGTGTGCGATGATCGCTTCCACCTCATATTCGTTTTCTCCTTCCACGAGGTCGGGTGGTGGAGTCAGGAAGTTTTGCCCATGAGTGTCGTTCTCATGGTATCATGTGAGTAAAGCTGCATGGAATACTGGGTGGATCTTCCATCTCGGTGGCAGTTTCAATCGGTATGTCGTTCTCGACAAGGCATCTTCAATCATGAAGGGCCCTTCTTGTTTTGGCGCCAGTTTTCTCGTTGGGTAGCCAATCTTCAGGTTCTTGGAGTCAAGCCATACTTGTTCTCCAACCTTGAATGGTTCGTATCGCCCTTTCATTCGGGCAGCCATAGCCTGTCTGGCTAGTTCATGTGTGGCAAGAGCTTCCCTTCTCGCAGAGAGAAGTTCTTGGATTCTCTGTTCGGCAGCCAGCACATTCGTCTTTTCATAAGGGGTGGGGATAGCACATGGTTGATATCCCATCATCAAGTAAAATGGCAAGTGTTTTACTCCGGAGTGCGTCTTCTGGTTGTGCGCAAATTCTGCCATTGGGAGATAATGCTCCCAATCTTCAGGTTTGTTCGAACAGAACATGCGGAGGTAAACCTCTAGCTCTTGGTTTACTCACTCCATTTCTCCGTCAGTCTGGGGGTGATAGGCAGTGCTCATGGATAGCTTAATCCCGAGCAATCATCCGAGTTCTTGGAAGAGTTTGGACGCGAATTGAGGGTCTCTGTCTGAGATGATTCTTCCAGGGAGTCCAAATCTTGTGTATACATGGCGCAGGTAAAGGTCTGCGGTGCCAAGTGCATTGATCGTCTTCGTGCAAGGGATAAAAATTACCCCCTTCATAAGACCATGGTCTACCATGACCATGATTGAGTCAAATCTGTTTATCACAGGTAAGTCCATGATAAAATCTGTCGTTACCAGCTCGAATGGTCTGCTGGCATCAGATGATATTGGTGTCGGCAGTGGGGTCGTTGGGTGTGTATTCACTTTCATTTGCTGGCACTTTGCGCAGCCTTCGATGTACTTCTTGATGAAGTTGGCCATTCCTGGCCACCAGTAGTCTCATTGGATCAGTTTGATCATCTGCCATTGTCCAGGGTGTCCTGTTGTGATGCTATCATGGTATTTTTGTATGATTGCTCAGCAGAGGGTTTCATCCTGTGGCACATAGCATCTGTCTTTGAAAAAGAGCAGGCCATCTTTGAATTTCCAGTCCTCCAATGCAGACTTGATTGGGGGAGTTCCGTTGTTTTTCAGGGCTCATAAAGCATCATTTACGAGGTCATCCTTCATTATTGCTGAGACCAGGGCTCCCTGGAGCTCAGTGTCGATCATTTTGACAAACAGTTTGTCAGCGAGGATGGTCTTGTCCTCGTTATCAGTGTCTTCTTCGGCTATGTGATCTGCTCTCCTCGATAGGGCATCAGATTGTACCATCTGTGATCCCGGTACATGTTGTAGCTTCAGGTTAAATTGTGACAGGTAGATGGCCCATCTAGCCTGTCATCGGTTTAGTTTCTGTGGCTGATGGAAGTACGTCAGGTTTTTGTGATCGGATAATACCATCACAGGGAACAGCGTCCCCTGTAGGTAGTGTCTCCATGTTTCTAGGGCTCAGATCACTCCCAATAGTTCTCGGTCGTATATCTCGTAATTTCTTTCTGCTTTGTTGAAAGAATGCAAGATGTATCTGCATGGGTGCCAGTCTCCGTTGGCATCCTGTTGTCTGAGTACTGCGCCTGTCACGAATTTTGAGGCATCAGATTCTACCACAAATGGTTTTGTTGTGTCTGGCATCAGCAGTACTGGGGTTTTGTTGAATTTCCTTTTTAGCACATCGAATGACTGCTGGCAGTCGTTCGTCCATTCAAATTTCTGGTTCTTCTTTGTCAAGTCATTCAGCGGTCTGGCCAGATCTGCGAAGTGTCCAATGAATCATCAATAGAAGTTTCCGAATCCTAGGAAGGATCTTACATCCTTCACTGTCCTTGGCATGGGCCAGTCCTTGATCCCAGCCAGTTTTGTGTTGTCCATTGCAAGTTCATTGGGTCTGACGATCATGCCCAAGAACTCGACTTCCTGTACGTTGAATTTGCACTTCTCTATTTTCAGGTAGAGATCGCATTGTTGTAGTTGTTTGAGGACCCTTTTGGTCCTTATCCAGTGTTCCTCTTCCGTCTTCGAGAAGATCAGGATGTCATCCATATAGATGACGAGCCATCCTTCATCTAGCATATCTCAGAAGAGGTCATTCATCATGGCCTGGAATGTTGCTGGTGAGTTGCACAGCCCAAAGAACATCACCATTGGCTCGAATAGCCCTCGGTTAGTCTTGAATGCTGCCTTCCACTCGTCTCCTTTCTTTATCCATATGTTATGATATCCCCATCGAATATCAAGTTTCATGAAAAATCTCGCTCCCTTCAGCTTGTCCAAGATGTCTCTGATCAGTGGTAGGGGATAGTTGTTCCGGATCATTCCTTTGTTCAGATAGCAATAGTCTTGGCAAGGTCATAGAGCGTCAGAGTCCTTCTTTGACACAAAGAAGAACGGGGATGCCATGGGTGATTTTGACAGTTGGATGTATCCTTTCTCCAGGTTTTCATCTAGAAACTCATTGAGTTTCTCTTGTTCTTTCAGCGTCAATGGGTAGACTTTGCAATCCTTCAGTACAAAGCCTTCCTTCAGGTCAATCATGTGATTCCACGGTCTTGATTCCGGGAATCATTCTGATGTGGCTTTCTTGAATACCTGTCTGTACTTCTGGTATTCTGGTGGCAGTAAATCATCTAGGGTCTGTTGGCTAGTCTCCTTTCCCTCCTCTTGCTTGTGCGCTAGTCATTGAGATATGGATGTCTTTGCTCTGATCCATATGTCCGAGTTGAGTAGGTACCATGAGGAGCCCTTGCCTTTTGTGAGCCTGCTGATCATGTTCATTTTTCAGATGTATCTGTGTGTCAGCTCTTGATGTTCCTCTGTCAGGGGCAGTTCTATGTCTGGTCTGAATAGGCCAATGACTGGTTCACCTCGCACGTATGCAATCAACACCGAGTCATCCTCAATTGTGTCTCGTTCGGGGGTCTGGTTCATCATCCATATGTCCATGCCTGTGTCTGCCAGTAGTTCTTCATCAGGTACCTCTTCAACCTTTACCTGAGGGGGGGTCTCCCTGGGCATAGGTATTTCAGCATTGATGGTACCATGATCTGGAGTCCTATGATCGTGGGTTGGGGTAGTCTGTTGTTGAGGGTAGTTTATCCTGTTTTGTAGTGTCATTTTCACGTTCCTTTTGCCAGTGCTTCCCTCCCCTGTGGAGGTTAGCAATTCCTTCATCCTTTGCACAATTTGTTGTGCCCTGTCACATTCTTTGTTTTTGCCCTTTTCCAGTTGTTTCTTCTTCTGGTTTTCTTGGGTCTTGGCAACAGCATGTCATGCTGCTTCAAGGCCTCTGGCTTGTTTAGGGGTGTTGCTGCTCCTGGTCTTTGCAACAGCTATCTGGACAGAATTTAGTTCTTTTGCTTTCCTCTCTGAAAGCCTTTCTTTTGTTTTTGCCATGGCCAATTGGGCTTGGGCAAGGCTCCTCTCTTTTTCTTCGGCGAGCCTTTCTCTCGTCTTTGCCATGGCTAGTCGTGCTTGGGCAAGGTTTCTCTCCTTCTCTTCAGAGAGTCTTTTTCTTGTTTCTGCCACAGCCAATCTGGCTCGGGCAAGGCTCCTCTCTTTCTCTTCAGAGAGCCTCTGTCTTGTTTTGGCCATGATGTGTCGAATTCGTGCCATTCTGTCATTTGGCGCCTCCCCTTCAGCATCTACCCTAGGAAGGTTTAGGGTGTTCGGGAGGGCCCATTTGGCTCTTCTTGTCTTTTCCAGGATCCGCTGGATTTGAGCCCATTGTTCTTCATCTCAGAACTCAAAGGTTCCCTTCTTCCAATCGATGATCGGGTTTATCTCCTGCAGCCACGGCAGGCCCAGGATTACCGATTCTTTGCCTAGTCCAGCGACTAGGTATTCTATCGGGTAGCTCCTTCCGTTGATGTGGAGTCTTCCTTTCACGCATCTGGTGATCGTTCCCTGCTTGTTCAGGGTCCCATCTATGTTCATGGCCTGGATGGTGCGGCCTAAGGGATATGTTCTGATCCCTTCTCGTTTGACGAAGTTCAAGTCAATAAAGACTCCTCCTGCTCCAGAGTCGAGGAGCGTGTTCGTTGCGACATCTTTCCTGTTGTCTGACTCAGTTACCCAAATAGACAGGTGCATAGATTGTCTATTCATGGTAGCTAAGAGTACAGACCCTAGGGAGACTACAGCGGTGACTGGCGTCATATCAGGCCGCTGTTCTAAAAACCCGATTCCTCCATGAGGTTGAGGGCTTGTTCCTTTTCTTCTTTGTCTAGTTCATCCAGCATTGTGCAGATCTTCTGGTAGGTGTCCACCCCAGTCTTTTTCTGGGTGAAGCAGTTTTGGTAAGGAGGAGGCGCTGACCCCATCTGGGTGGGGTCTTTTCCATCCTTGTGATCGGACGATCGGTGTCTGGGTTGGTGGCAGATGAAACACAGTCCCTTTTGGAGGTGTTCCACGCATTCTTGGTTTGTTAGTCAGTTGATGTCAAGAGAGGGCTGTCCTTTCTTCGTCATTTCCTTCATCTTCTGGTTCTTCCTAGTCTTCCCCAGGATTGCCATGGCCCGTTTCCATTGGCCTTCATATTTTGAAGCTGCCTTTATCCAGCCTTCGAGCGTGTTGGGCACTGTCTCCATTGTGTGTACCCTCTTCAGTAATTCGGGATGCAGTCCGTCCATGAAGTACTCGATCATGGCTGCATCTTCGGTGATTCCCATCCTGTCTTTCAGGATGCGGAAGTTCGCCACATATTCTTTGAGGTTCCCTGAACCTTGTTTGAGATTCTTAATCTCTGTCTTTGCCGTTCCAGTGTTGTTGATCAGTGAGAAGGCCTCTAGGACCTTCTGTTGGAAGTCTGCGTATTCACCTAGTCCCTCAGATTGGTGCTGGTTGACAAATGCCTGCACCCAGGCAGCTGCTGTCCCTCCATTCATGAAGGACAGCATGAAGATGATCTTCTTGTCGTTCATGTCATAGACCTGGTCGTTGATTTGCAAGTACAGGTCTATCTCCTGCAGGAACTTGGCAGTCTTGGTCCATTCTCCTGAGAAGTCTGTGGGTGATCGGATTCGAATGTCCTTTACAGACATTGTTGGTGCAGTTGCGGGTTCAGACATCTCGTTATAGAGGTCGTCAGTTTCATCTGTTAAGAAGCGGGTGGATGTTTCAGGTGGGGGTGTGTGTGGGTGTTCAAAGTCTTTGTCGGTGAGGAAATCTCCTCTTTGTCTGTCAGTTGATCCGTAGAACCAACGCTGTGCTGGGGTCGAGTAACAGATTAGTCTTCTGTTGTATTGGTACCAAGATGAACCTGGCTGTGGTTCTGCTTCTCTTGGTGGTCGGTCTGGGGTTTGTCTAGACATGGGTGGCTGTGGTGTGTATCGAGACGTATTGCCTACACCTAGGTAGGTGGGCTAGCAGATAGTTTAGATCTTATGTTAAGGGTGAAGCCTCAACCACTCGATCTAGTCGATGTCATTCAATGAGGTGCTTCCTCAACGAGTCGTTCTGCACTAGTCTTACTCAGAGTGTCCAACGTAAGATAGGTAGTGCACTCTAGCAGGACTTCTGCATAGAGTCATTCAGGTTCATGCACTAAGGGGCTTCCTTAGTGGTTTTGAGTAAGTTCATGAGTTGCAAGTTAAGGCTGTTAATTGCCTAGATCTAAACTAAGGACATCCCTACTACAAGTCACAGTACTTATACTAGAAGGGAGGTCCTTATCGTCCAATTGGAAAGGTAGATGTGTATCAAGTAATAATAGAAACAATAGGCCTCATGCCTTGCATGAGGCGTCCAATGTCAATCATGAGAGTCCGACATCACAGACCTCATGTCAGGGGGCTGTTGTATCACAGCATGTGTGGGAGTGGGTTCAGGTGCATGGAGTCACCATGCATCAAGGGTGCCTTCCACGGGAAGGGGATCAAATGCATGCAGTTGGCATGTGTCATGTGTGTGTCTGATGTCAAGGACATGCCCTAGGCATGAATCAAGGGGTGCCCCCTGTCTGGAGGGGATCGTCGGGTGCGTCAGGTTCCATGAGTTACAAGGAAAATTGTAACACTTGCAATCATAAACCCTTTCAAAGCATCTGGAAATGTGCACAGCTTATTTCAGAATCAGGGCATGGAACTGTTGGGAACTGCAAAGAAGATTCAAAGCCATGACAATAAGATGGTGTGTACCTTACTATCCCTCTTAAGATGCCAAGACAGAAACATATCTACTTTGACTGGATGAGATTTTCCCAAGCTGGTGGACTTGATGGAGCACCCAACATCCTTCTTGTTAACTTCGGTCCCATCTACCGCGTGAGTGCTCCTCAACACCTCTGTCCTATATCCTTTTCAAATCCATATCAAGGTTGCTCCCATGTCAACTTCAACATCTAGCACCATTGGTGTCAAACATTCATTTGATACCATAACCAATGAAGACGATGAAGGTGACAAAGGCAACAAAGATGAAGATGAAAATGAGGAGGGCACTACCGAAGCCGGGATTCATCTACCCATTGGTGTGCAACAGCTGTCCATGCTGTTCTTATGCTGTTGTTGATGACCCCATAGGTGATGAAATTTATCTAGGCACATCCTATGACCCTCAAATCCTACCAGACTATGGCGGTGACTTATTCCAACACACAAATGCCAAGGTTGTACAGCATGACATCCAAGATGTCAACAATCACCTCATTCCTCCTCACAAATATTACAAAGAGCTGCGACCTCGGACCATGGTACTCTGCAACATCACACTTCATGTTTGAGGCATGGGATAGTGACAAACAGAAGACTCGAAAGGTAAGAACCATTTCAATTCACTGTTGAATGTTTTGCTTTTCTCTCTATACAGATGTTCAAGATTGATGCTGAGAGCATCCGTGTTCTCACAACATCGGATCGCACTGTTGAGCCTCACCCCCAGCCTGTCATGCCAGTATAGCACAGCACTTCACAAACACTGTGATATGAACACACTGCTACAGATGATGCCTTCACCTCCTTTAGTGCAACAGATAAACAGCCCATCACTGCTCCTGGCACCTATGACGATGATGATGCTATGGAAGGCCTCAAAATTGAATGACCCCTTAGTGACTCTGAAACCCAGGCAATACAATCCTCCTTGCATGCCGCCACCTCAGAACTGACATCTGAGGCAAAAGGCAAAGCGAAGGCCGAATAAAAAGCTGTGAATTTTGGTCTTACTAGCCTGTATTTCTATGTTCTTTTCTATCATTGTTTCCTTTTCAGCGAAAGCATCACTAGTCTCTTGTACAATACTCATATTGAATAAACCTATGATTACAGACCATAAACGCGACAAAAGAATATAAAATCACACATCCCAAAGATCACGGCACTACAGACAGAGACAGCACCACCCTGTCCACAGACAGTACGAACACAAAATATTGCTATGCCATCATAAGCAAAATGCTGCCACATTAATCAATTTGCTCACACATGCTCCAGATCGCTTAAGATCGTGTCATGAAGCAAGCCATACTCGACAGTGCACAAAATCCTCATCATCTGTCTCTGTATAAGCACTATAGAACATAAATCACTAAGCAGATGATGAACCGTATGATCAGGAATCAGACGAACAGACAGCCAATCCTCACCATCCACACTCTTAGTCCACCCTTCCACACATGGATGACACTATTCAGAAGAGCCATCAGCCATTAAGGAATACAGCAGAGAGAAAAAAATGCACAATACGAAGACCACAGTCAATCAAATAATCCTCAAATTCCACTTTCTCCAGTGTTGCAAGCTGCTGTCGCCAAAACAATTCCATCATTCTACTCATGGAAAGAGGCTTCCCTAGCCATAGTATCCATTCATTTTCACCGAAAGAAATTCGCCTGACTTCACCAACAATGCTGAAGACCATTGGCATCGAGACATTGTCATCAATAAAGGCACAACCGCCGTCACCCAACACAGGGCCTCTCCTAAAATCTCATCTGTATTCCACGTTCGCGAGAGGCATAAACACGAGCTGCAGAGTGTCAATCACAGGCATGTCAGCTGAAGCAACAGCCATGAAGTCGCATCCAACCCAATGTCTCACTCTCACACACTTACAAAACGTAGCGGGCTCTGCCGCCGCAGGCGCGCTACCCGGTTGTAAAGGTAAGCCGAGTCAACAAGTGCCAAAAACAGGGAGTTTCAAAACTTTTCGTAACACTAGTCACGCGAACTTACGCATTCAAAATGTCACATTCTGTCACACATTTTGCATCGTTCTTCCACCGAATGCCTCGAACACGTTATAAAACCCTAGTATTCTCGGGATATAATCTAATTGATACATATAAGAGGCCACGAGCTCCCCAGGATTTTTCAGATACTTCTGCCCTTTAGAGAACTGAATAAAGTCAGAGGTGATCATTTTGATCTGTTAATTCGATGTCTCTCTTTGCTTCCACAACACCCATCCTTCAAATGAGTTCATATATGGATTCACATACAGTGTACCCTATAGTCTGAAAAGACTCCGAGAGCAAAAGCTGGCGAGATTGTTTGAGAAGTGTGATTTTGAAACTCTCTACCATTTTGAATGCCGCTACACGTGATAGTATATTCACGGGTGAAAGCAGATTTGCTACAGATTAGTGGGCGTGATGATGGGATCATGTCCACTAACATGTGGCAGACTGTGGGAAGGTTAGGTGCAATTTGGAACTTGCGCAAAAACGCTTAACGAGCGCCTGGGTAGGAGGCTGTATTTTCCCGGGGTTCTTGTTGGGGTGCCAGTCCAAGAAGGTATGGCGTCGTTGTTGGGATCGCCAGCGTGCTCCGTTCGAATGGAATCTTAACAACACCCGTGATCGCCAGTAACATATCTCTCCCGTTTGGTATCAGATTCACATAATATTTCTTCTCTCCCATTTAGAACAATCTCCATTCGTCCACATCGCGCCCACTCTCCAGGTTCTGTTTACTCACATGGCTGAGTTTGTCAAGATGTATCCTCTATATCTTTCCTTGTATCTCCGGACGACAGAGGGCACATCGTCGAATGGAAGTCAACTCAAGTCATGTTTTTCACTATTGTCGTGGTGTCAGGATCGTCGGCAGTAAGGGTTAAGTGCTACTTGACTCCTGATTGTTCGTCCCGTATTTCTGCACAGATGACAAGTCATTCATTATACAATCGGGGCCCGTGCTTCTATCCAATGCTCCACTGCGACCTTGGTCATGGCACATGGACTACATCGCCCATTAGGGATTGGTTCTAACTTTCATCAGAACGAACGGGTTTTCGGGTCAGCTGAAACTTGCGTCGAAAATTATGTTTTCAGCAAAGTGACTGAAACTAGATATCTTGGGTGGATCGAAGGGAGTTTGGGGCCACACGAAAGGTCTAATTTCAGTCAAAACACAGAAACTATTGTTTTCGGCGAAGTTCTCGGTTGATCTGAAAACCTGTTGCTCCTGATATGTTTGCTTCTATAGATCCCATGGTGATGTAAACCCACCTGCATTAGGTTAATGAACCTGGCGGAAGCCCTTCGATGCCGTGGCCTTTGCTGGAAACCGGGCTATGATTGTTCTGGCTGGGATTGCAAATCTTATTTAAGATCCCAAGTTTTCTCATTCAGTGTTCTAACATGCTGCTTCTCATCGCTCAAGGAATCTTTCTGTGTGCTATTCTCCGCAGTTGCTGGCCAACCTTGCGTCGCCTGGTGGTCAAAACTAGTCTTGACAATGTTCGAGGCCCGGTTTCGGATTCGTTCTGGACGGGTGAGTGTTGCCTTACACATTTTACACCTGCGCGACATGGATAATATGTGTGAAAGGTAATAATTTGAAATTCATGGACATTAATGGTTGGGAGTTTCACAAGGAACTTGGGCGGAATTGTGCGTTGTTTATTATTCATCGCGATGTGGGTATACAGGTGCATTCATCTGCGATCAGATGCTGGGGTAGCTCGTATCAACGCCTTCCGAGGTGTACGGGGTTATTCACTGTATGAGTTACGACATACCGTTGAAAGTTATCATTAGGAGAAGCGACTCTATGTTTCCGACCCGAAGGCCTTGCATCACATCCTAGTCAAGGTTGGTTAGATGCGAGACATTCTTCATTTCCAACTGCTAAAGCAAGGGTGCAGGATCAACATATATTTCAAAGTTCCCCTCAGACCCTCGCGTAAGTACATATGTCTAGAATTTCCCACTATCCTTCTGACGCCCGGGTGCACCTAAGGACAAACAAGATTGCCTTTGGCGACGGCCTTCTGTCGATGGTGGGTAAGTCGCATGCCGTGTGCGCCTCTGAATAGGGACTTAACGAATTGTCGAAGGCGAACATCATCGCAGGCAACGAAAGATGATGAACCCCGTTTTCTCTATCGCACATATGCGGCAAATGAGTAACTATGTCCTCCTAACCAACGAGCCTCCTCATCATATTCTTAACGCAGTTCCTATATTTTATGAGGTGACACACAAGGTCTGGTTTCTCGTTCTATCGGAGAAGTCCCTCGAACTATGATATTTTAGCTCAGTAACGCTCTAGGATCAAAAGTATCGAATGGTTCACAAGAGGTAGGTGTCTTATATGCATCCCAATATCCTCTCATTTTCACAATGACAGATTGATATCCATCAATGGTTTACGCGAACGGCTGTCGAATTAGTCGCTCAGAGCGGCCTTGGATATTCTCTTGATCCATTGACTGACGACTCGGATGCCCATCCTTACAGCATTTCTGTCAAGAAAATGTTGTATGTACTTTCGCATTTTTCGTAAGTATAACTGGCAGCCTAACCGTTTCCCATATTTGCAGACCTGTAATGTTCACCCTACATACTTTTCTGCAGTATCTCCCTACCCTTGTGAAGCTTGGCCCTCCTAGATTTCGTAGGTTCCTCGTCGATCTCCTCCCCTTTAAAAATGTCAGAAAACTGCGAGATATCATCGACATTATGCACGAAACTTCCGTCGAGATTTTTGAGTCGAAGAAACGTGCGCTGCAGGAAGATGATGAGGCGGTTATGAGGCAGATGGCGAGAGGACAGGATATCATCAGTATTCTCAGTATGTGCCTTTGGACGTTTTGCCCTCGGCCCGCCTTAAATTTTGCGTGTTTCATTAGTGCAAACTAACAAGAAAGCCTCAGATGAGGGCAAGTTGCCTGACTCGGAAGTCATCGGACAGGTGAAATATCGTCTCTTTGGAAAAACCAAAATCTTCTAATGTTGTACCCTGTCATTCATAGATGTCGTACGTATTCATTGATTTTACAACTAGAGCCGCTGTATACATTTCTCTGTCAGGACTCTCATTTTTGCGGCAATGGATACGACATCGAATGCGCTTTCTCGAACTCTACATCTTTTGGCAACCTACCCCGAAATTCAGGACAAACTCCGGAGCGAGATAACGGACGCTCTTCACAACAACGGCGGACAAGATTTCTCGTATGATGAACTTGTCTCCCTTCCTTTCCTTGACGCAGTCTGCCGAGAGACGCTTCGCCTGTGAGCTTATCGTCCAAAAGCCTCTGTTTCATACGGTGATGCGGATATTCACCAGTTACCCACCCGTCCCATTCTTAAGCAAAATGTAAGAATCAACGTTACATTCCGATCCAGATGTCACTGGCTAAGAGTTCACACTCAGGGCTCAGAAGAACACCGTCCTGCCACTCTTTACACCAATCACAGGCGTCGATGGTCGGGAGATGCATGAGATTGTCGTGCCGAAGGATACCGTCGTTATTCCATCGATTCTCAATTGTAATCGTGATCCTGCGTTGTGGGGAGCTGATTCGTACGAATGGAAGCCTGAAAGGTGGTTGTCGCCTCTTCCCGACACGTTGATGGAGGCTCCGATCCCTGGAATTTATTCTCATCTGTAAGCTATCGTTGTTTTCGACGATCAGCTGACTAAGTACATTGATTACGAAGGATGACATTCAGCGGTGGTTCACGGGCATGCATGTAAGTGTGAAGGGTACCGATGGAAGTCCTCTACTTATGCTCTGCAGTGGGTTCAAATTTTCCCAACTCGAGATGAGTACGTGACTTCTTCCAAGTTATTTATCTGTAACTATGCGCATTTCTCATGAACTACAGAGGTGGTGTTATCTCTCCTTCTATCAAAGTATCGGTTTGCCCTGTCGGACAAGGAGATTGTCTGGGAGATGAGCGGCGTAACCTCTCCCACTGTCAAGGGACGATCCAGGAATCCAATGATGCCGATCAAGGTGATTCGTCTCTAATTGCTATTTTTTGCAAGGGAATTTTGTTTAGTACGAAGACGTGTGTAATATAATGATAGCAACGCTCCACACTCAGACAGATCGGCTCCGGGTCAAATCGTAAAAAAAGATGTCTCATCTTTATGCAAGCAAAGTGGAAGGTCAACTACGAAGATGAATAATTTATTGAATGTTGAGGTAGACGTACGAAGAATGAGCTAGTGTACCCAAAGTGGATGTTTTGCGTGCTGGGAAAACTGACGCGCTTGAGTCATGTGACCTCATTCTCTCTCTAGTACCGACTCGCCTCTGCTGCTGGCTCAGAGTGAAGTAATAGCGGAAAAACTGAGACCCGCCTAAACGGACCCCAAATAGAATAGGCCATAATGCGAGGGAGCGAATGCGCTCGCTATTACTACAAACACTGACAGACTATAGTACAAAACCAGATATAGACCGTTTGACTAAAACACAATTCAAGTCTTGCAAAAAAGAAAAAACAACAAAAGAAGGGAGGGAAGGGCGGGCCAACCAAGAAAATCGAACGTTTAGCTAAACGATTCGATAAAGCCTGTATTTGTCATGTGACTGTGTCAGGGACTCAGATAGAATGGATAACCATATCCGCTCACAAGTAAGATTCAACTGGGTAGAATAGCGGAGCTATAACAGTGAACCAGATGAATCCTGAAAGTGAGGACCTAAGGACCTAGTTGAGATCAGCCTGAAATGAATTGCGGAAACTCTTACAATGCGAGTAAGTGTTATTCAGATAGGCGGAGCCTTAAATAACAGTACCGTGAAAGTAAGAAGCTGGCGGCAATAAGAGCGCGAAGCGCTTACCTGTGTTGCTTGCGAGTGATGTAGGGATGCCGAAGTTCGGTCCAGAACCTCGGTTCGAACCTTGAACCCCTGAACTGAACCTGCGGTTCTGGTTCGGTCTGGTTCTGGTTCTCTCCCTCCTCAGTAGGTTCGGTCCCAGGTTCGGCACCTCTAGCATTTATGTGAACTCGGTTCGAACGGGTTTGAACCGAGAACCGACGCAAGGTTTTTGAAGTCAAAAATTGGCGAAAATCCTGTCCCGCGCAACTGAGTTTCAAAATACTTGCTACTTTTGTTCAAGTTACTTGCGCAAACAAAGCCATACCACTCCACCATCAACAACTCTTCATGGTTACAAACGAACCACCTCGCGTGCAACACTGGCCCAAATGATGCGTTTGTCGTTTGGGCCCCTGTAAGTTTCTCTCTCTCTTTTTATTATACTAGCTAATTATTTTGCTTTATCTTTTTACAGTAATGATGTGATGATGACCACGAAAACGGGCATCCACGCACCTCAAATGACAAACGACGAATGAAAAGGGGGGAACAGCAGCTCCGACGTACGAGGGATGGCGCTGTGTAGTGGGTACCTGCCAGGTATGTACCCCCACCCTCATGCCTGCCATGCCACGCTAATGGCTCCCCAAACCCTACCAAACCAGGAATTACGACACAACAACACCCAGAACTGGCAAGGAACAACCAGCACCCGCCCCATGCCTATGAGCCTCTGCTTGTAGGGTATTGTGGGTGCCAGCAATGTTGGGCAATGCCAACAAATGATTACCCCACCATAACAAAAAGAGGAAGATGGCACCAGGGATGGACGACAACGACGCTGAACAACACGGTACCCACCCCCACGTCTATGAGCACCCACTCTAGGGTGGATCGTGGGTGTCTACTGCGAAGGAGGAGGGAGACAGCGACCCAGCACCCATTTCCCACTGCTGCGAGCACTCGCTCGCAGGGTGGACCAGGTGCTAACAGCCATGCCCCCCTCCCACAACGATGAACAGTGGCACCCACCCCCATGCCTATGAGCCACT
This sequence comes from Tricholoma matsutake, assembly GCA_026075535.2. NCBI lineage: Eukaryota > Fungi > Basidiomycota > Agaricomycetes > Agaricales > Tricholomataceae > Tricholoma > Tricholoma matsutake. The sequence goes on along the minus strand of AP026543.1, from coordinate 2,921,199 downwards.
GCTCATAGGGTGAATCACATTTTTTTGCTAACCACATAGGTTCTAAGGTTCAAACCAAGTTCAAACCAGAACTGAACCTGCCAAACCCAGTTCTGTCAGTTCTGGTTCGCGGTTCTGCCCTCTCCCTGCCCACCATCAGGTTCAGGTTCGCGGTTTGGAGAAATCTCTCAGAGAACTGGACCGAGCTGAACTTTGGCATCCCTAGAGTGATGGTAGTCAAGAGGAAGCAACACAAAAAGACTTCTAGCTGCATTTTATCTGTCTTATACCTGGCATCTGCTAGCCCCTAGCACCGAGGTACAGATCATGTGAAAAGGGGGAAATGAATGTGGATAGCGAAGCTAGTCATGTGAACTCAAGATGGCGCAGAGGCCTACGAAAATGCTCCTTGCCCTTGGAATCTGCCTTTACGATGACCTCTGCTGCTGGCTCAGAGTGAAGTAATAGTGGAAAAACTGAGACCTGCCTAAACGGACCCCAAATAGAATATGCGAGGGAGTGAATGTGCTAAAAGATGCTGATGATGATGTGTGTGGGGGTGGTGGAGGTGAGAAAAGATGAAAAGTGAGGAGCATAGAGCAATTTGACTAGATATGCAGTTGGAGAGCTGCCAATTGCTGTTCGACCCTAACTGCAGGATTTTCTCAAATGTAAATTTTCCAAGCCTCTGAGGACCACCATCCGACAGCTTGAATGATAGATTCCACAATGCCCAAGGAGGCCAGAAAGGTGGTGTAACCTGTGCGAGGGGAATGTCCTCCAAAATGACGGTCGAGAACCGCAGAGAATTTATAAGTTCAAACCATGACTAAGTAGGGTGAGAGCCGTTCTCGCAGAGGAACAAGGCTGCCTTGGCGCCATGGAGACGATCCCATAGCTGCACATAATCCTGGAGAAGTGATACAGGATTGGCAACATCTTGTGTTGTCAAAACGACATCAGATCCTCAGTAGAAAGGATCCCCCTTATGATATGGAAGGCAATACTGTGCACGCCCACTCTCGGAGGTCAACGATGCCTGTTTGATGATCTTCCTCCAATCAAACAAACTGTGATCATTCTTTTGGATCAGTTCACCCATATGATGACATCCGTAGAATGCACAAGTCAGCAGAACAATAAACAGAAAGTTGTCATAGGTTCCTGTGCAATGGGTGACATTGAGGAAGGACTGCAGATGAGGCAAGCAAAGTGGGAGTTTCCTCTCAACAGGATCCACTCATACTTTCTTACGAGAGGATCTGCACGATTGGCATCAAAATCAGGGTACAGGTCTTTCAGAAAATGTTGTATGCCTGTCAGGTATTTTGGTCCGGAAGTGATGAATTGAGATGAGTAAGCGATGTAGCGGGATAATGTCGTGGGTGTAGGATCCAACAGAAGAGAGTGTAAGATGCAAAAATTGATGTAGTCTCGAGCCCCAGTAGCATAGTTTTTGGATGTTGAGTGTTCAATAGAGTTTACCTGCAAATAAAGAGCTCTGGCATCAAGGTCTGCCAGCTCCATGGGGTGGGCAAGGTACATGTGGAGTGGTCCTCTTCCCCCAGCGCACTCAAAAGTACTCTCTCCATCACGCCGGCTAAGGCGTGACATGGGTATGGGTAAACCCATGATAATATGGTTATGGGTACGGGTCAGAAGTTGCCGTACCTGGGCAATACCGTACCCGTTGATGATGCTCAACCCAAAAACCCAAACAAAACCCACAAAATGGCTTTGGATGGTATAACATGAGTCAGAGGAAGGATGCGAGGCCCTCTAGACATCACCTGTCAGATTGACCGTCAAATAGTCATAAAACAACTGCTTGTCGAAGCAGTTTGAGGCTAAAAGAATGTGTTTCGAGGACTTGTGATGATTTTCGAGATGTTGTGATGCTTTTTGAGATGTTGCGATGCTTTTTGAGAGGTTTCGAGTAATTTCAAGTGGGTAGATATGTTTGGACACAAGATCAGGGGACTAAACGAGTAGTAGAAGTGAAGAAAAGGCTAATCAAGGGAAGTGAGAGCGAAAATAGCATAATGCAAGGAATTTCGAGGAAGTTTAGTGTAAAACACCAAACTTTGGACTGAATAAGACTAAACTGAACTCTCAAATCACTGTGATCTGGGAGGAAGACGACGACTTTCCTGTTTTTCTTTATATCTAGTACATCTTTTTATATAAAATAAAGAAAGTACCTAAAAAGGCTAGAGAACATGTGTAGAACATGAGGCAAAAGATATGAGTTAAGGCACAAGGCCAAAAAGGAGACTGGAATCCGAACAAGAAAGATATATATCATATGATGAAAGAGTAATAAAGGGTATAGAACTAAAAGGGGACTGTCCTTTGTGTATAAACTGCACTAAGTCTCACAATAATGTGTCCAGTGGGTTCTGTGCACAATAGGGACTTGGAACGAGGCTGACCTACTATCAGCAGGTTTGAGCATGAGTTGGAATACTTCCTGGTGCATGGTATTCCACCATATAGATAACAAATGTGGGGCCCAATGTCGCTCACAGTCTCTCAATATCGATCAATGACGTTCGACGATGCTCGACGATGTTTGATCACGTTCGATATGATGTTTGATCACATTTGATATGATGCTCGAAGATGTTTGATTGCATTTGATACAATGCTCAATCGCATTCAATACGATGCTTGATGATGTTTGATCACATTCAATACGATGCTCAATTGCATTCAATACGATGCTCAATTGCATTCAATACGATGCTCGACCACATTCAATACAATGCTCAACCATGTTCAATACGATGCTTGAACACGTTCAATATGATGCTCGACCATGTTCAATATGATGCTCGACCGCATTCAATACAATGCTCGATCACGTTCGATATGATGCTCGACGATGTTCGATCGCATTCAATATAATATCGCGCTTGGTAGACTTGGTCAGGAGTGGTCGCGCTGCTTCTGGGACCTTGTGTGAGTTATCTGATGTGATTAGAATGTGGTTGAAATGGTGAATCAGCCTTTGAGCTGAGGAGACAACCTATCACCATTTCCACGGTGTTACGGGTATGATGTGGGTATCTTTCGTTCTTGTTTTTTTCTAACTAACTAATGTTTTTATTCGACTTTTAGGTTCTAATGGTGCTATAACCAGCCCAAATGATGTCTATCGTCGTTTGGGCCCTAGGTATTTTTTTCTATCTTTCATTCTTGTTTTTTCCTAACTAACTAATGTTTTTATTCAACTTTTAGGTTCTAATGGTGCTATAACCAGCCCAAATGATGTCTATCATCATTTGGGCCCTAGGTATTATTTCTGTCTTTTGTTCTTGTTTTTTTCCTAACTAACTAATGTTTTTATTCAACTTTTAGGTTCTAATGGTGCTATAATGGGTCCAAACAACATCTATCATTGTTTGGGCCCTAGGTATTTTTTTCTATCTTTCATTCTTGTTTTTTCCTAACTAACTAATGTTTTTATTCAACTTTTAGGTTCTAATGGTGCTATAACAATGAGATGACACTGTCGACAGCACCACCCCACCACCGTTGCAAGCCTCTGCTCACAAGGTGGATAACAGAGATGGGAGCAGTGATGAACAAGAAATGACACACCCCGCCCCCAGCCTCACGAGCAACTGCTCATGGGGTGGATCACAGGTGGGATGACAACAACAAGCAGCAGCGGACCTGAGGACCACCACCACAACAGCACCCCCAACCGCTGCCACGAGCAACTGCTTGTGGGGTGGAAACGGGGAGCAATGAGTTTTGTTCTGGGTGACTACGGCCACCACCCCCCCCTCTCGCTGCAAACAGCTGCAAATGCAAGTGGGGGGGGATTCTTGTTTGATATATTAGTTTAATCTAGTGTAATTATACTATTAAAATACATATTTATGTCAAAACCCACGAATAACAATGGGTAACCCGCCGAAACCCATGGTAATACCACACCCTTAACTGTAGGGGTACGGTGTTGATGGGTATGGGCGCGGGTACCACAAAATATACCCAGGGGTTACCCATGTCATGCCCTAGCACTGGCAGAAGCTCCCGTGGAGGAGTAAAGCTCTCAACATGGTCAGCAGAGAATTTGCTTTGGTACTTGTCTATCAAAAAACAAGACAGCATGTCAGCATGTACATTCTTCTTCCCCTTGAACATGCAGATCCATCCCCATCCAGAGGATGATATCGGCAATGGCCAGCAGTGGGGCATTGTGCAGTGATTTGGCTGTATGAAGGGAGTTCAAGACAGCAACAGAATCCAGACTATCAGTCTAGATGAGCACACAGCGTGGAGGACGTGGGAGGGAGCCCACATGGTGAATTGCTGAGGTGATGGTGAGCAATTCCAAGAAAAAGATATCTACTTTAACCCCCACAGGCGGAGGTCTGCAGGAATAGATGAAGCCCTTGTTGGAATAGACAAATTCCAGAGCATTGCAAAGACTTGCATCTGTCCACATCACCATGTCAGCATCATGATCAGGCCAAATATCCATATCAGTGAAATGGATTCCAATGGCAGCAGGAATCACGCGCTTTAGCCACAGAAAATCAATGATGACAGCCATGTTGATGGGAATTCCACAATGTGACCAGGATTTGCTGCTAATTTTGTGATACAGTTCCATCAGGGCTGGTTGCCCCCAGGGAAGCACATTTATCATCCAGTTCAGGTGACCAGCCAGGCATTGCCATGCTCGCAGGGAAGGAGAACGGTCTGGAGTAGTGAGAAAAAGATCAATTTTTGTGATGATATCGGACACGGTGATGGCAATAAAGATATACTGCCTATAAGGGCAACCTAAGCCTCTAGCAAAGGGAAATCTGAAGTTAAAATTATACTACATAATACAGGCATTGGGGACACACCTAGCAAAGGGAAATCCGAAGAGAAAACTCTAAGGATCCCCTTGCTGATGCCCAGTATATGTGAAGATGACAAAAATCAAATATAACCTAAAAATAGAAAAAGGTGGAGATAGGTGGATCAAGGCCGCCGAATGACATCATACCAAGGGGTATGTGTTGGAAGGGGTACTCCGCCTCTAAATATAAAAGTGTCAACATGTACAAACATGATAGCAAGGGAAAATTAGTAATAAAATCCGGAAAAATCATAGAAAATGAAGAATAGAAGGAAATGAGGTGGGGAAAAATATAGGACAAACATAAAAAATAGGAAAAACACACAGGGCACCCCCCTAGTCCCCTTACACTGCCCACATTGATGTCCACCCAAAAACCAATTATCTTCAAAACCTCACCATTGATAGGTTGTCTCCTCAGCTCAAAGGCTGATTCACCATTACAACCACATTTTAATCACATTGGCTAACTCCCACAAGGTCCCAGAAGCAGCACTACCACTCCTGACCAAGTCTACCGAGCGCGATATCGTATCGACCGCGTTGATTGTACTTAGAAATCACATTGCACAACCTTAGGACTACCTTGAAAGCCCCTAAGATCCCTCTAAATGACCATCAAACATCCCCGATCAACCTCGAACAACCATGAATGTGATCAAACATCATTGAGCATTGTTGAGCGTCATCGACCATCGTTGACCATCGTCGAGTGTTATTGATCGATATCAAGAGACTACGAGCGACATTGGGCACTGCATTCATTATCTATATGGTGGAATACCATGCGCCAGGAAGTATTCCAACTCATGCTCAAACCTGCTGATAATAGGTCAGCCTCATTTCAAGTCCCTATCGCATACAGAACCCGCTGGACGAATTATTGTGAGACTTAGCATGGTTTATACACAAAGGACAGTCCCCTTTTAGTTCTATACCCTTTATTACTCTTTCATCATATGATATATATCTTTCCTGTTTGGATTCCAGTCTCCTTTTTGGCCTTGTGCCTTAACTCATATCTTTTGCCTCATGTTCTACACATGTTTCTCATTCCATTTTAGGAAGTTTCTTTAAAACATATAAAACTCTGTAGTATCTACTTGGAAAAAAAAGAAATCGTCTTCACCTATCATCTCGTATACAGTTCTAAGCATCCGATCAATCTTCTAAAAACAATCCAAGTCTCTACGAGTTTTCTCGATCAGCGAGAAACCTCTGCAATCATCAGCTCCTCAATCTTCCTTCAATCCTCTCGTCAGTAGCACTAGCAACCATTTCAACATGTCCTAGCCATTGACTATAGCCTTTGTATACTTTCAACCTATCAAAAGGTCCTCGAAATTCACACTCCAACCATCGATGATAAACATTGTTTGTTGTTGATCTTGATGATCATCCTCAATATTGATCAATGCTTGATTGGACCATGCCAAACACCTTTGTCTCTCATAGCACTACCTTCATGACTAGTACCAACTAGTTATCTTCCCATAGGTTGGACCACAAACATTTGGAACATCTCGCTCCCTTCCTCTGACTCATCGCAAATATCATTGATTGCCTCATTGGCTGTTTTGGTGGTTTTCCCAGGTTGAGTATCATCACCGTGTTCCTGCTTTCAGTCATCAAAAGGACAAGATATTGAATCCCAGGGGAGTAAAAATTGCACTTGATGACATGGTCAAAGCTTCCCCCGGTACCAAATGAGGTTGTCAGCATAGTCCCAGCCAAAAAAGTCATCCATGTAGATGTGTAAGCCAGCAATACCCAGCTTGCAAACACCAAGCCAGCACAGTAATCCTGACATGGCACACCAGCATCGAGGTGAAGCACAGTTGCCAAACATGAGGCGTTGAACAACAAATAATTTACCCTCGATTCTTACCATTTGATGTAGTTGAAAAATGGGGTGGGCTGGCAAGTTGAGGAATGCGGATGTGACGTCTGATTTAAAAGTCACCAGACGTCGCCCTGGATTAGATGTGTGAGCATTGTGCAGATTCTGACCAAACGTTCACATATCATTGTACTTCACCTTGGCTTCTGCTTGAGGAATGCCATCATTGATCCCAGAAGGAGAGTGATCCATGACAATGCATGGTTTTTCGTTTTGCCAAACCACAAACATCGGGGAAATCTTCATTCCCAGAAGCAGGTCTGTATTTTCCAGAGATTCGGACCATCGACCAGCCCCAACCTCACGGTCTTGAAAGGCTCGGATTGCCTCTGCATCTTCAATGTTTGACTCATAATCTGGTATAACCTCTTCCAATTTGATTTTCCAATCTCCTTTGTCAAAAGGCCAAAAGCCTTCACGAAGACCTTTTATTATGGAACATACAAAAGGTTGGTTTGGATGATCCATTAGAAGAAGCTCAAGTTTTTCGACATCAAAAGGTGTGTCGACTCTTATTGCATCACCCAATGAACGGATGGACTCTTGGATGACAGGGTCGTGCAAAAGGTGTCAAGGTGGAGATGGTAGAGGAGGTGCAATCTCAGTGTAATGAGCTGATGGTGAAATACAATCTGTTGAATTGTCTGTCCAAACAAACCCACAGCAAAACCGAGGGGAGTTGAGGGTATCTGGAGCTTTACATTTTAAGGATGGAGTACTCAAAGAGATCGGCCCCTTCTCAGCAAACCTCAACATGCCCTCCTATAAGTCCAACAACTCATGATCTGTTGTGAGATTGGAGGAGGGCGAAGCACTGCTCATTGTCCTTCACTTGGTGCCCTTCACCACAAATGCAGCAGATCCCATGCTTGCGGCGATTTGGGCATATCTCAGTCTTGCATGAACCAAAGCTCCAATTATGGCAAGGCACAGCCACATGTTTTGAACTGTTGACAGGAGCAGATGCTTGAGAAGAGACAGCTCTCTTATTCGCGTGTGGAGGATGTGGTGAAGTTGGAGAGAGCATTTGTGCGAGGAGCGGAAGGTTGAGTTGAGCCCAATCATCGAGGCAAACAGGCTTCTTAGAGTACTTATCACAAACTTGTACATCGAATGATATAGCGATGAGAGGATTTGCTGGCGCAGCTTGGAAAAGGTCCATAACCATCAACTGATACTCCCTAAGTTCATCTTCCTGATGAGGAAAGAAGAAGGCAACACCTGCAGACCATGCACCAAATACCCATATCCAGTCAGCTTCGGTTTGAAGAGGGTGCTTAGAGAAAGCTTGGTCCTTCTTGACCAATGCATAGCTGGCTCCAAAATCCTTCAGATCATCATGATGATCATAGCCCTTGTCCATTGAGGTGAAAAGCTTTTCAAAATTGATGAAATGGTTGAGAAGAATCTTCCGCCAGACAGTTCGAGGAAGGGGGTCACTGACTGGAGCAAACTGAGCTTTGTTGATGAGGATATCTTGAGAACTTTGTGGACTGTAAACAGAGAGGAGGTCCTGAGTCTTCTCAAGATGGGGATCAGACGTTGACAAATCAGACAACCTAGATAGATGTGGGGCCTTAGTGAGCACAGATGCTGGGATGGTGCCTTTGACACTAGATAGTCCAAGCAGATTCACAAGCTCGTTGGAAAGTGGTCCACCAGAGTTTGTAGCCATCTGAGAGGATGCCTCCTGGAAATGATTGACCTTAGCATGAAGCAAAGCCCAAGCGATAGACATGGCAGTGTCAACCGGATTTGGAATGGGCTGTCCAGAAGATGGGCCTGCGATGTCTGGTACCATGGGTTCTTGGTCCCTTCACCATTGCGTATATTGCTCAATATAATGTCTGGTGTTGCTCTGGCATCTTTAAGGCACCCCAGGAGGGCCAAGCCAGATATTGACCTGGAAATTGCATCGTCCACAATCTTTTGACATGCTTCTGCCCATGTATGAATGTTGTCCTTGGTCTGGGCCACAGGGCTTGCAGTGTGCAAAATGGGAGCATTGGACATGGAGAGAGAGAGGAGTGATGACAAATGAGAGAGTTTCCTAGAGAAGAGCAATAGGGAAGGAAATGATGGAGGTGTGTATGCCAAGAAAATGAAACGTTTAGCTAAACAATTCAATAATGCCTGTATTTGTCATGTGACTGTGTCAGGGACTCAGATAGAATGGATAAATATATCTGCTCACAGGTAAGATTCATCTGGGTAGAATAGTGGAGCTATAACAGTGAACCAGATGAATCCTGAAAGTGAGGACCTAGTTGAGATCAGCCTGAAATGAATTGTGGAAACTCTTACAATGCGAGTAAGTGTTATTCAGATAGGCGGAGCCTTAAATAACAGTACCATGAAAGTAAGAAGCTGGCAGCAATAAGAGCATGAAGTGCTTACCTGTGTTGCTTGCAAGTGATGGTAGTCAAGAGGAAGCAACACAGAAAGATCCCTAGCCACATTTTATCTGTCTTATACCTGGCATCTGCTAGCCCCTAGCACCAAGGTATGGATCATGCGAAAAGGGGGAAATGAACATGGATAGTGAAGCTAGTCATGTGAACTCAAGATGGCACAGAGGCCTACGAAATGCTCCTTGCCCTTGGAACCTGCCTTTATGATGACCCAAGGGGTGTCACATGGTCAAATTACCATATAGTGATGGTTAGTTAGTCCAGCCCTCAAGCTGTTTAAAAAAAAAATTAGGTAGCATAATTTTGTGCCAGAGGGACACTGACAATCTTACAAACACAGAGACACTAACAGGGCAGATACTGTATTATTCTAACACCATATTTGCACTGAATGAAGCTGGCCATTGGTGAATAAACATGAGCAAATATAATCTTGCAGTATCAGCTGCATTGCAGCTTATTTTATTGCTTCTACAATAACTTTCTGGCTTACTATTGGGTGAAGGTCTCATAGATAAATGATCTCAGAAGATGATTATCAAGTAAGCATATTATTTAACTTGTTTTCTGGGGTATTTTACTGTGAAGAAGGAGAACAATGATAAATTTTAAGTCACATACTAGTACAAGCCAGAATCTTCTGATGATCTACTTAAATGTGTAGGATCATACTGTCATTTTTGTTACCAAAATTGAAGCTTGAAATGTGTTGTGGAAGGAATTATAGCACCTGCACACCTGCCAGGCAGTTAGAGGGTGGTTGGCAACGGAAATTTGAGAATATCTCACATGTGTTTCATGGCTGCCGAGAAATGCCAGATGTGTAAACATTAGTAATCAGCGATCAGTCAGCAAATAGAAACAGTGTGATATAATGTGTTGATATAGCCTGAGCGTGCCAATATAACATGCTAACATGTGCCAATATAATGTGACCTTGGTGGGATTCTGCTCTGTTACATCCCATGTGTATTTTGCTAGTGGTTTCCATAGGATCTATCAGATCTTAAATACACAAAGGATTTCTTTTATCAGATGTGGCTGGGAGAGGTAGTCTTGTCATCGTTTCAACCCCCACTTCTTCTGCTTGCAAATGGATGATGACCAAAGGAGGAGGTTCACCTTCCAGGTTTCAGCTTTGGTTGTCAATTTTGTTGCACTTGCTGCAATTGCCTATGCTTCACCACTTTACAATAAAACTCCCTATCACACCTCTGCTTTAACTGGTGCTGCCTGGGTTGCAGAACTGCTGGAGGGCCATCCAGAATGGATTTGTTGTGAACTTGGGGTACACTTGCATGTCTTCAAAATTATTGTAGCATACCTCCAAATTATAGGTGTTGATCACTCTAGGGGTGTCCTTCTGAAGGAGCAACTGGCCATATTTCTGTACAAGTGTGTAACAGGGTTATCAATTTGTCATGTAGGAGAATGTTTCCAACGATCAAATGATACTATGTCAAGGTACAGTTTTTATTCTGTCTAACTTGCCCACATTAATTTCTCTATGCAAGATATTTTTCGAAACTGCTAGTAATCTTCTCATCTCACCCCTTCTATACTGACTTTGTCCACTTGCCAAATATGGACACCCCCATCTCTCCATACATCGCACAAAATCCCAAGTTCTACCCATTCTTTGACCATGCCATTGGTGCTTTGGATGGGACACATTTTGATTGCTCAGGTACCCCAGAGCAACGCACAATTGCTCGTGACTGCAAAGGCCATGTAACACAAAATTGCCTTGCTGCATGTGATTTTAACCTTAAATTCACATCTATATTCAGTGGATGGGAGGGATCTGTTACTGACTCGACCATGTTCAATGATGCTTGTATCACAGATCTCCATGTTCCAACTGGTCACTACTACCTTGCAGATGCTGGTTTTCCCAACTCTCTCTCCCTCCTGCTCCCTTACCACAATGTACACTACCATCTAGCTGAGTGGGGTCACAGTGATCTTTGGTGCTTTATATGTTTCTCACACTGTCTGGAATCATATTCTTACACTCCTGTGATAGTCCTACCACTATTATCATTTTACAGACACAGGCCCTCTGAGATACTTTATCTACATCACCTTCACCCAAAGCTAAGCGAGAAAGTCATTGTGAAAGCAGCTGCAACACAAATGATACTGCAAGATGCAAAGAGTTTTTTTGTCAGTGAAGATTTGTAAGCTAAATTGCCTTATCAGGAAAGTGGTTCCCATGGTTAGTTAGTTAGTTCCCCACTTCATGGCTTAAAAAAAGATTTGACCCCATATCCTTAATTTTTTTTCTGACACCCTCTTGGTCTTGCCTGTTCACTCGACTTGCAACTACTTTCATAACAGATGTAGTGCACTGGCATGGCAGAGCCCACTACCTTGCCTCGTTCTCAGTGCTAGCCACATCACTCTTATTGCGCCTCCATTCACCATCCTAATTTTGTTCTATGTCTGCATCAATCTACCCTCAATCAATGCTTCTGCCTCCCTTTTTGTTGTGGTGTCTTGTTTTTTGTTCAATGTCCTATTTCTCCTGTCCTGTTTTATTGACAACTCTCACAGAGTTGAAGGTGACTGGTTTGTTGTGCACTCCCTCTCTTGTCCTATCTGAGTTGGTCCCACTTGCACTCTGTGAGTCCAGTCTGGCCTAGGATGCTGAATCTGTTCACATCTGTGTCTCTTGTGCTCTTCTTCTTTGTTGCTGGTCAATTTGAAGTCTCTAGTTCAATAGGTTTGAATGCACTGTTTTTTTTTTCTTTCATCAAATATTTCTTTCTTTGTTTTTTCACCCCTGATGTTTCTCTGTACCAGCAAAGAGTCATGGAGTTTCCTCAAATTTGTCATGTGTGCCAAAGGGTTATAAAGGTTCCCTTCACATGTTGTCCCTCACCTTACAGGTTGTGTTCCTACATGAAACTCAGGACCTACTGTTGAGTGTTTTTACAGTTGGAAATTACCTCATGGTGGACTCTTGATGATTTGCATGGCAGTTATGATGATTTGTGTGGTGGTTATGACACCTTTCAAGCTGCATTCAATGCTCTTAACCACTAGCAAAAGTCAGAGTGGATAGTAGTCATTAATTTTCTGTAGTGTATAATTCTTGTATACAAAGAGAAGTAAAACTGCAAATGACAAACATGAGCAAACATGACAATCCAAACAGAATGGTCACAGTGTGACAATGGGCTGTGCACAACTGCCACTGTTGCCTGCTCGGCAGTGCCCTGGCAAGACCATGGTAAAGAGAAGGCTGTTAAAATGACGAGAGGGACATGGAGAATTGAAGCTTGAGGATGTGAGAAGGGAGGAAGCAAGGACATCTCAGACACCTGCTGTCTGAAATGCTTACATGATTTGAGGGAGCAAGTCATGGGACCTTGAAAACTGCACTTTTGGGTCATGGCCAAGTCATGGCTAGGGTTGCGGAAAAAATAGGTATTATTTTACTGTACCTTTATTTACCAGTAAATTACTGGTTGATCATTGGGGTGGAGTAATTTACAAAGTCACATGGTCATGTGCCCTTATGTACAAGCATCAAATGTTATAGAGAGAAAAAAATGTACAAGCACATCGAAAATCTACTGTCAAGCATCCCAGAATATGTGAAGGAAACTCTTCTACCCCCCAACAACTTAATATTCTCAAAATTACATCTGTCACAACACCTCCTGTTGCAAACCCACCTTCGTTACTCCTCATCAAAGACCTCTTCTCAAAAAAGCAAAGCATAATCCAGAGTGCTGCAGCTGCATGTGTTCTACTGGGCTTACACAGTCCCAGTGCAGAGGACCTTCCAGAACTGAAGGCTAGGGCATATGAAGCTAAGCAAAGCAGATTTATTTTGTTTGTCTATCCAGTGAACTTGATGTCAACCATACAGCTGCCATTCTGGGTATTGGATTTTTGGGAAGTAGGATCAATTCAAAAAGTGGTCTGGAACACAGCTATCCAGTGGATTTGGTCCAAAGGAGAACTATGAGCACTCACCCTCTTTGAGCAACTACCATGGACAGGAACCCTAGGGCCACATATGTTAATTGAGGACCTAGCACCACTATGTTCTGAGAAGTGGCTCACATCAAAGCATATGGACCTATTTGGGACAGTACTCAATGACAAATTGCAATTAGTGGGTATCATTACAGTGTTGGTGATCCCTACCAACATTCTTGAGAAAATAGTCAGACTCTACCACTACTCACAGGAAACGTACCAGGAAGAGAAATCTGCTGTGCACATCAAGAAACTTGGCAAAGCACTTGCCAGTGGGCTGTAATTTACCCTCCCCCACCTATTCCGATCAGAGTCCAGTTATTCTGGTTGGAGTCCAGTTATTCTGGTTGGAGTCCAGTTATTCCAGTTATTCCAACCAGATTCCAGTTACTCCAGATGCTCAACTTAGAGTATATACCCTAATGGATAGTCAAATTTCAAGTCTTAAGTTGTCAAAGTCCTACAAAATATATTTGTGCAGAATAAGGATTGAACTCAAGACATCTTGATTAGAGTGATCACATGACAAACCCAACATGTGTGCTTAACCAGTTGAGCCACAGGAGAATTATCAGTTAGTAATATAAGGTTTATTTATGACACTCAAACTCACAACTCTAATTTTGTTCGAAGTAGTTAAGATCAAAATTTTTCAATTAACCACATCCCTCACATTGAATGCAAGGGAGTGGGGATGATTGTGATTACATACATAAACAACAAATCCTCCCTCTCACATCTTGTGAGAGGGAGTGTTATTTATATACATAAAAAGCTAACCCCTCGCATTTGGCGCAAGGGGGGAGGTAAAAACATGAAGAAAAACATCCCTCCTCCACGCAAAATGGGGGAGGGGGGGCACAATACTGATAAATAATTAAAAGTACAAAAAATTCCCTTCCCATGTGAAGTGTGGGGGAGGGGGAGGGGACATGACCCCACTGTGCTAGGTGTGTTGTCTGTCATTCCACCCACGATCCACCCCACAAGCAGTTGCTCATGAGGCTGGGGGTGGGTGGCTTGTTGTCATTTGTTGCTGTTGTCCCCTGTTTGGATTTCTGGTTTTTTCTTTTTTTTTTGGGGGGGGGGGGGGGGGGTTTGGGCATGTCAGTGCAATGTGGTGCAAGTACAGAGGTTGGTGGGTGCTTACTAGGCAGGTACCCCTTCTGGGGTCTCCTGGCATCCCTCTGCACCCTCCTAGCCCATGTCAATGCCTCACATCCCATGTGAATGGGGAGGAGGAGATTGGGTGGGCGTGGGCGTGGGTTGCATGTTTTTCATTGTGGCAGGTCGTCCCCAGTAGTATACAACCTAAAAAGCAATAAATTACAATTAGTTGATTGATAAAAAGAAAAAGAAAAAAGAAAAAAACTTATCTATGGCCCAAATGACATTGCCGTCGTTTGGGCCCACATTCCATCCAGTCAGCTCGTTTGAAGGTGGTGGTGATGGTGGCAGTGGGCGTGGGAATGGTGGTGGCGGGTGCACACACAGTGGTGGTGGTAGAGTGGAAAGGAGGAGGAGGCGGTGTTGACGATGGTGGTGGTGGTGGTTGTGAGCTGGCAGTTACATGTCATGTGTCATGCATGTATGCGTACTTATTAATTATTCTGTTAATGGTTGCAGTTAACTATGCACCTTGGTTTGGTCATAAAGGTATTAAATGTATGTAGAGGAATGATTACCTGGTAGCTTGGTGGTTAAGCATGCTGTGATATGCAGACCCAAGGTCGAGGGTTCAATTCTTGTTGTATGTCAAACTTTTATTTGGGGAAGCATGTGCATTCCAGTTATTCCAGTTAGTCTGGTTATTTCTGTTATTCTGGTTGTGATGAGTCCGGTCAGATTCTGGGGATTCCAGGTGTAAATTGGGTCCTTATTCTGACTGGAATTGTGCTGCATAGGGAAAACTACATACAAAAAAAATTCCACTGGATTCCAGAAATTCCAGAAATTCTGGCCAGACAAACTGGAATCCAACTGGAATAGGTGGGGGAGTGTAAAGTACTCTAAAGGTACTAAGTAATGAACTGCTAATTACCTTCTGAGTTAGGCCTTATTTGCTGCAAAGGGACTCTCGCACATTGGGATAGACTCGGCAATATATCGGCTGGTGTCAATCATTTGCAACATATCAAACACCAGGTCACTAAATTGATGCATGCAAACTACCAAGGCTCAACACACAAGAAGGCAGATACCAAGTCACTTGTCTGGCGTCTTGCAGACCACATCCAGGAATTCCAGCTGCAAGAGGTTGTTCAAGGCTGTGCACAGAATCAGATGTCTACAACCAAGGCCATCCCTGATTTATGTTCAATTGGAAGAACTAAATTTGCACCCTCATCCCTGGCAACATTCAATAAAAAGATTTGTGATATGATCTCAGGTAGCCCACTGCAAAATGAAGAGGATGACTTACCATCCACAAAGTTTGGGGATGCTGAAGCAGATGATGAAGATCTTAATCAGGAAGACATTGATGACTACTAGTTACAAGTGCGATATCTACTGACCCCCCTTCTTCATCTGTTTCTTCCTATTTCCACTTCCAATGTCCTTGTCATACTGAGAAATCACAAGGAATAAAGACTCTGCCCACTCATTGCTCCACTCTTCTGTTTCCTTGAGAAGCTTTGTTATATCTTGAGGTGATTGAATTGTTCTTGGGTGAGCACGTACCAGATCAAGTCACTGCCAGAAAGAGAGAATGTCATACATCATTCAAATGCCATGCAGTAGATTGTTTGAGTTCACATTCCAAAGCCAATTGATCACATGAGAATCAAGCACTGCCTGATCAACCACTTTTTGGTATGTGACACAAGGACCATTCTTGCACTTAGAAGATCTGATTAGTGGTGTTTCTGAGAAGAGAGGACCAGGGAGAAAGTTGGCAAGGACAAAACCATCATTATGATGATCACAACAAAACATTGTTTCATAGTGCAGTGCTGTGGTACTATTCAAAGTGTACTGGCATAGAAACAGACAATAACTTACCTGATGGGGTCTTGTCACCAAGATAGTCTGCAAAAAACAGTTGGCAACAGTCTTCACACTGCATAAGCTTGACTGAAGCACGACCGGCACAATCATGAGCTGAAGATGTGGTTTGAGTGTTCCTTGAGGCTGGTCAGGGTCATCACAACTGCCTTCATATTGCTCCAAATGGATATACATCACCCACGGTTCATGGAAAATCACAAAAAGACCCTGATCCCCATCGCGTCGACCAATGCAGCCTCTGCATTGAAGGGAATCAACAATGTTACCTGGCAATCCTGCATTACAAACAATTTTGACATCCAGGAAATCAACACCCTGCATTGGCTACTCCATGAATGATAAAGGATTGTCAAATAAAGATCACTCATGACAGATTCACCAGAAGTCGCACATAGTACCTTGCAAATTCCATCTTGCTCAGTAAAGGCCAAGTGTGCACATTGAAGGTATGTCTCTGACATTCCTGAATGGTAATGTTGCACAACACCTTGATCACAATATTGCATAGGAAGTAGTTTGTCCAAATGTTCAGCAATTCTGCTGGCAAGGTCTGTGTCATCAAAGAAAATGAGTACACAGGGCTGAGATGCCAGATCAAATGGTGTCATGAGAAAACAGTCATAGTTCTGAGGTGTCTCGAGGCTTGTAACGACTTGATGAGTGGTGTAGATCGTGTTTGGTGTTACGATTTTCCATTATCATAACCCACGATGGCCAGACGTATGCCAGCAAGGCCGGGTACCTTAATTTTTCCATTTGACTTGACTCTCCTCCGACGGCAGATGCCCTGATGCATGATGACTCCATGCACCCGAACCACTCCCACATGCACCGTGGTATGACAACCCCTTCACATGAGGTCCATGACATCGGACACCTCATGCTATGCATGAGGCTATTCTCTTATTGTTCTCTGATAATGCTGTGCCACAGCACTCCTTGACATCGGACGCCTCATGCGAGGCATGAGGCCTATTGTCTCTATTGTTCTTGTCTATATTTACCTGATAAGCATCTCACTTTCTGATTGGATGATAGGTAGTCCTAGAACAGTATATAAGCTGTAGCTACACTCTGTGTATTCTCCAGCTTGACCCAATTCAACCAACAGTCTTAGACTCAACCAGAACCCTCGACAACTAAGGAAGTCCCTTAGTTGTGATACACTCGAACTCGACAGCTTAGGAAGCCCCTAGCTGTGATAACCCGAACTCAACAGTTGGAAAGCCTCCAACTGTGATACACAAATGAACGGTCTGCTCAGAAAGCCTCTGAGTACGGATAGCTGTGACTACTTGAGGAAGTACCCAAGTGAAGGCAGGAAGCCCAATACACTAGGAAAGTCTCCTAGTGCGATACAAGACAGTTGGAAAGCCTCCAACTGTAACACATGAAGCTGAGGCTGAGTTAAAGACCAATAGTCTTAACATTTGGCCTGTTTGCGGAGACCTGAATGGAGGCATAATTGGGTTGAAGGATCTTGGTCTCGACAGTCTTGAGAATGTGTGGTGGAAAAGTGGCAGACAGTGCTTGCCATGGTACTGATGATGGAAGTATGGCTTTGAGTTCATCAAGTTTTCCCCAAGCAAGTCAGAAAGCCAGAAGCCCATGGTGTGCAAGACCAGCAATGTTACAATTCTCCTTGTAACTCATGGAACCCGACCAACCCAATGTACCTGACAATCCCCTCCAGACAGGAGGCACCCCTGATTCATGCTTAGAGCATGCCCTTGACACCAGACACACACACGACGCATGCCAACAACATGCATTCAATCCCCTTCTCATTGAACGCACCCTTGACGCATGGTGACTCCATGCACCCGAACCCATTCCCACACATGCTGTGATACGACAGCCCCTTGACATGAGGTCCATGACATCAGATGCCTCATGCTAGGCATGAGGCCTATTGTTTCTATTCTTACTTGATATGCATCTATCTTTCCGATTGGACAATAAGGACCTCCCTTGTAGTATAAATACTGCAACTCGTAGTAGGGATGTCCTTAGTTTAGATCTAGGCAATCTACAGCCTTAACTTGCAAACTCGTAAACTTACTCGAAACCACTAAGAAAGCCCCTTAGTGTGCAAACCTAAACAACTCTATGCAGAAGGCCTGCTAGAGTGCACTACCCATCTTATGTTGGATGCTCCGAGTAAGACTAGTGCTGAATGACTCGTTGAGGAAGCATCTCGTCGAACAACATCAACTAGATCGAGTGGTTGAGGCTTCGCCCTTAACATAAGATCTAAACTATCTGCTAGCCCACCTACCTAGGTGTAGGCAATACATCTTGATACACACCACAGCGACCTGGGTATAGACAAACCCCAGACTGACCACCAAGAGAAGCAGAACCACAGCCAGGTTCATCTTGGTACCGATACAACGGAAGACTAGTCCATTACTCGACCCCAGCACAGTGTTGGTTCTACAGATCAACTGACAGACAAAGAGGAGATTTCCTCACTGACAAAGACTTTGAACAACCACACACACCCCCACCCAAAACATCCACCCGCTTCCTAACAGATGAAACTGATGACCTCTATAGCGAGATGTCCAAACCCACCGCAACCACACCGATGATGTCTGTGAAGGACATTTGAATCCGATCACCCACAGACTTCTCAGGAGAGCGGACCAAGACTGCCAAGTTCCTGCAGGAGATAGACCTGTACCTGCGAATCAACGACCAGGTCTATGACACAAATGACAAGAAGATCATCTTCACACTGTCCTTCATGAATGGAGGGACAGCAGCTGCCTGGGCACAGTCATTTGTCAACCAACACCAATCCGAGGGACTCAGAGAATATGCAGACTTCAGACAGAAGGTCCTAGAGGCCTTCTCACCGATCGACAATGCCGGAACGGCAAAGACAGAGATTAAGAATCTCAAACAAGGTTCAAGGAACCTCAAAGAATATGTGGCAAACTTCCGCATCCTGAAAGACAGGATGGGAATCACTGAAGATGCAGCCATGATCGAGTACTTCATGGACGGACTGCACCCCAAATTACTGAAGAGGGTACACACAATGGAGACAGTACCCAACACTCTCGAAGGCTGGATAAAGGCAGCTTCGAAATATGAAGGCCAATGGAAATGGGCCATGGCAATCCTGGGAAAGACCAGGCAGAACCAACAGACAAAAGAAACAATGAAGAAAGGACAGACCTCTCTTGACATCAACTGACTGACGAACCAAGAATGCATGGAACACCTCCAAAAGGGATCTGTCACCAACCAGGACACCAATTGTCCAACCACAAGGATGGGAAGAGCCCCATCCAGATGGGATCAGCACCCCCTCCTTACCGAAATCGCTTCACCCAGAAAAAGACTGGGGTGGACGCCTACCAGAAGATCTGCACGATGCTGGATGAACTAGACGAAGAAGAGAAAGAATTCAATGTTGTTGATCTTTCCAGTGCAAGAAGCCACCAGTCATACTACACAGCACTTTCCAGGAGTGCATCAGCAGCAGGTACAGTGATTCTACAGGGGTTTGATGCATATAAAATTACAGGGGGTGCTTCAGGTGCATTACGACAGGAGTTTAGGGAGCTTGAGATGCTAGATGACATAACCACCCTGCATTATAATGGAAAGTTGCCAGTTTCTGTAGTGGATGAATGTAGGAATGATCTCATTTCTGCCTTTCACATGGTTAGAGAAGATAAATATGTACCTCCAAAGGTTCATTGAGCAATACATTGGAAAGATAGTGATCCATTTCACTTGTCAGATGGTGTCGAGACTGTATGGATTGTAGACTCTTCTAGGCCAGCCCCTCCTTCACACCCCAAAAGAACTGCAGTTTCTTGATTTGTACCAGCAAAGGTCACAATGTCTGAGACAGTCAATCTTAGAAAGTGTAAGTTAAGTGCAGAATTTAATCATATGGTAACTGAACCTAGGTGGAAAAGGGACAAAACAGTATCAAACATTATTACTGATCAACATGCACCAATTAGTAGTCCACAGGGGTCTCAGTGGAGTAACAATAGCTGTGCATTTGATGCAGTCATGTCTATCCTATACAGTATATGGCAAGGCAATGCAAGGAATCAAACTGTTCAGTTCAAGGACATCAACAATGAATTTCTAGGCCAGATTTCAGAGAGCTTCTCACAGACCAGGCCTTACAGCACTGCATATAGTCTTGGGGATGTCCATGATTATATGCGATGGTGTTTGCAGCAACAAGATTCTGTGGCTTTTGCTTGGGGCAGATACACAGGAATTCAAAACATTTTGGATTATCTATTGGCTACAGATTGAGCTATCACATCATCATCAGTATACTGTCCAAATAATCATTCCATGAATAGGGCTGAATCACTTACCTGCAGTTGTCAAATTACAATTTTATGCCAATCACCAACCATACAGGCATTCATTGATGATCAAGCCATAGAGTGCGTGTCACATTGCCATGTATGTCAGTCTCATAATGTGTGATGACATATTTTTAGAGAAACACCTGCTCTCATTGCATTTGACATGTCGCAATTGGATGTCCCTGTGAAATAATATAGTTGTTACTACAGTTGATGGACAACACATGACATACAAACTTAGAGGAGTTATATACCATCTGAATGACCACTTCACATTGTGCTTCATCATGGAGTCTGGCTCTGTGTGGTATCATGATGGCATGTCCACAGGTCGCGAGATGGATAATGAAGGTGACATTGTCAACATACCTGACTTAGGGACTTGTCGCTCCCGTGTTGCAACTTGTGCTGTTTATTCACTCCACGAGAACTCGGATCTGCCGTGCTGAAAGCAATGGCCCGCTCAAACCAGTGCAGTAAGTAATTTTGTACTTGTATTCAGATCTCTTCTGGAGTTGAGACTCAGATATTGTTGAGGCATTCATATAACGTAGGTGGGCGGTGCATTTCTAGAGGCTGAGAGGAAGAAAACATGGGCGGACGCATCGACGCGTCGATGCGCATCAAAAATTCTTGTTTTGGTTGTTTACGCAAATAGGAAAGTCCGATCATTTCGGTGCTTATTAATTTGTGACATACTAATTTAAGCTCAGCCTTAAACATCGTGCCCATCATGATCTGAGTCGGAGCCTAAGTTATGAAGTATTCGACACCTGACACTGCTTGATAAAACACAACCATGTGCCCAGGCGTCAATTTTCGTGCCTTCGCTTATCGCGCTTGTCTTTGCTCACCGTCGTTTCTAAATATTCTGCTTACAGTGATATCTTGTCGGCACCTGCATTGGCACTTGAGTAACCTTGGTGATCTGGCAAATTGGTTTAGCACCTTGTACGTTAGATGGCGCCAAAGAAGAAGCAGGTTCCAGCGGCAATGCAGACGGAGGGATGGGCACTCACGCGACAGGTTCGTTTGTCCTTAAAGTGTTCTGGTTGTCGTTGCTCATCTCCTTTCTTCCACCTCATCTCCGATGTACATATCTGGTCGCGGCAGCGTGTTGTAAAAGCTGCAACATCCGTTCTGGGGGTCGCTGCTGACATTACATTCGAAGCGCTAGTCATAAGCGTTGAGGTCCTCAAACTAGTCCCAAATTCCAGCCTCACCGGCGCAGCGAAGACTCTTGTGATTATTTGGGAAGCGTATCAGCTCGTTGATGTCTGTTCTTTCCCACCTGCCTCATCTCCGCGTATTGAATCATCTGATCAGACGAACCGCCAAGCATGCCTCCGCCTGACGGAACGCTGCGCCGAAGCTCTGCTCTCTATACATGAAGAGGTCAAAGAAGCAGGAGACGACGTCGGCGAGGAGCTCATCAGACCGATCGCGAAGTTGAACGAGTAAGTGCCGTCGCCGTTTTCCTCCCCGCTTTCTCAAGTTATCCCTAGTCATCATTCACTCCCGTCTTCCAATTAACCTACCTTTTCCTCTCGAACAGAGCATTCAACAAAGTGCATACCTTCCTGCAGAAACAAATCCAACGGCCATTCCTCGACCGGTACCTCAAACGTGATGAGATTCTGCTGCAGATCGCAGAATGCGATGCAAGTCTGCGAGATGCACTCTCCATGTTTAGTGTACGTATCCATTCTCCCGTCCCATATATTATTTTCCCCCTTATTTCGTGCTAACAATCCGTTCCAAATTCTACAGCTCTCGATCCAGATTCGAATCCTCAAACATCTGCAGCAAGCTTCGCGGCCGTCCATTCAGTACACTGGTGCCGCCAAGATTTCCTCCAGCGAGAGTATGGACACTCTCGTCGCATCCGATTGTCAAATCGATACCGCCACAGAGAAAAAACCAGATGACCAGTCTCACCTGCACGCCAACGACGGTATCACGATTCAAGTGCCCTCCACAGAATCCCTTACCCCCTCATCAATCGTCCCAACCCTCCAATCCCTCCAATCCCTCCAAAACACCTCCGACACCGCGCAGGACATGACCGATCTCCGATCGCTGATGAAGACGGCGTTGCAGAAGACTAGCGACGTGGAGATGATGGAGGTGCTGCAGGTCGGGCGGGAAGAGATGCCGGAGGCGATTAGGATGCTGCAGAGGGCGTTGGAGTGTGTTGTGCAGAAGGAAGTGACGGCGGCTGATATGTGGGGAGATGGGGGCGGGGGCAGGGGGACGAATGGGGAGATGGAGGGAGGTGATTGGGATTGGGATTGGGGACTCGGAGGAGATTCGGGGCGCTCGGGGATGGGGTTCAGTGTGGAATTGAGTGGGAGTACGGGGACGGGGTGGCGTATGGATACGTTGGATCGGGAGTTTATTGAGACCGGGCTCGATGCGCTGAGGAGAATGAGTAAAGGTCCGGAAACGACGAAGACGTCCCCTGCTTGGTTTACAGCCGGGTAAGTGAGGTTCTCGTGACTATTCCAGTCATGCTAAAGGTTAAATTGCGCCTCGTTTTGCCTCTCAGATATGAAGTGGATTGGTATCAACGACATCAGGGCTATCTTGACCTGTAGAAATCTGCGCGCCGTTTTGCATCTTATTACCGCTCTATGCTTTTTCTCTTTTGCAAATTGGACTTTAGCATTTTGTTTCGTCATTTTCTATGACTTTTCGGTACAGATTCTTTTCATGCTATCCTACGCTCAGCCTCGACCTGGCCACAGCTGTCGAAAATAACTGATTGCTTCACCAGGATGAGAGGAAGACGAGACTCATACTGGCAAACTCCTGCCCGAGTGACAACATTATCTGTGTCTATGCACATTTTGGTGTAGTATGCTTATAATTGGCCATAATTAAACTCGTCCGAATCGTAAACAGTAGTGTTTTACAAGGAACATAGAATGCATAGAATGCAGACGGAATTAATTATCTGTACAGAATAGTATGGCTTCCACAATTAGATCAAAAGGACAATAGCAGTAAAGAGGAGATGATGATCCCACTGGCATCGCGAAAATGATATTAGAATACAAAATCACGATAATCAGGTATATGCCCATCTGGTCACAGATTCCGAGTTGCACACTCAGCAGAATACGGGCGGCCAACTATTACAGGAGCAGGAGGCTGAAACCCAAATGGAACAGGAACAGGAACAGGAACAACTGGCACCTGGTATGGGTGATACGGAAGCATCATAGGTGGTGGAATAAATCTAGGATTTCGAGGATGTCCCTGGGTTGCTACACGGGCTGGAACATATCTGGGACGAAATTGCTGACTCGCGAGGGGCATGAGGATTGAAGCCTGGATTTCGCTGAGGGTAATGCTGAAGATGGTGCGATACAGCGGCATATTGCTGTGGCTGTACGTCTTTGAAGTACGGGTGAGAAATCGCTTGTGCGGCTGATATCCTGTCTGCCGGATCGAACTCGAGAAAACGCTCGAGGGAGACCGCTAGTTGGAGATATAAATGGACTAAGTTACGAATTGTAAGGAAGTTCTTGCTTACCATCGCTAGGAGCCGTCGGAAAGAATCTGTTCAATGGACCCTTGGGGTAATTGCAATATAATATTCCGTGCGGGAACACGATCTCGGGCTACAAGAGTGTCAGAAATTTTCGTTCCTGATCCTTCTGAAAAGGACGGAAACTCGCATGCCTCCTGGTCAACCTCTGGCACTGGTCGTCGGATGGCGAGCCGATGATACGTATAATACTGTGCAGCTGTCCGAACGTGTCGAGGGGGCCCTAGAAAAATGGTGCCCCAAGCATCATCTCCGCAAAGATGCAACCGATTGACCAGATATCGATCGGAGTGGAATAGGTTGTGCAATGAAGCTGTAATTCTGGCGCTCGATACCAGGGTGTTGCCACCTTCATAAACGCTCAGCACGTCACAATCTCTAGTGATAGGTATCGTACATCATAGCTCTGAACACCCCCGTCATTGATAGGCTTGGCGAGTCCGAAATCGGCGATCTTGAGAACCCATTGCCCGAGCACGAAGTCAACCAGCAGGTTCGCTGGTTTGAGGTCCCGATGGAAGTATTGGCGTTTATGGCAGAATTTGATTCCCTTCAGTAACTGGTTCAAGAAGTAACGGATAGTAGTCAGACCCAGTACGCCTTGCTACCCGTATTGATCCATGTAGCTTCGCAGGTCTTGATAACAGTACTCGAAAACCAGGGTAACCTTAGTCTCCGTACGAAAAACGTCTCGAAGATGAACGATATTGTGGTGTTTGAGTGCTTGTAAACTCGAAACTTCATGCATCATGGCACTAGGTATGGCGCCTCTGCTGCCGGTGAGCAGTATCTCTTTAATGGCCACAATCTCACCTGTATTCCCGGTGATGATACTCAACCCAGGAAAATCACCTAAACTGCCGATGAGGCAATCGATGATATTTGCAACAAGTCAGAGGAAGGTTGCGAGTCGTTCCGAATGTTCATTGTTGAAATTAATCCCTGATGCATGCTGTATACATGAGGCAATACATGCAGCATACACATGTATACATGAGGCGATACATGCAGCATACGCATGTTACTGCGCTTACTGCGCATACATGTGGTAAACACATTCCCGAGTCATGTGACATCCTTAATATTATGTATATAAGGAGAACCTGTACCGTAGTAGGAATACAGTGTTCTTACCTCTGCTAACCCTAGCTGTAAGTCTAACTAAACCCCAGGTAGGTTGTAAGGAACGTGTTGTCTCTTCCCCTGTGCAGCATATATAGTCTGCTCCAACAGGTTATGGGCCCTGCTGGGCACGTCGCGAACGCGCTTTAATTAGCTGCGAACGACGTTGACTTCATCGTCTCCAAATTATAACCTTGCGCTCTTCGTGAGCTGCATTGCGCTCCCTGCGAGCTGCATATAAAACCTAGGTTGACTAGGGTTAACCACTCTGAAGGAGTGTTTTCTCCTGAGAACATTAAACGTGTTTTATTGAGTAAAAAGACTGATTGAGCGCTTTTAACAGCTGCCACCACAGAATCATGTCTTCAACTCTTGAAAAACTCGTTCAAACTTTCGACGGATCAAATTACATCTTATGGGCCGACTCAATGAAGGCGTGGCTCAGGTCTCAGGGCCTCTGGCAAATAACTAGCGGGGCGGAGCAAAAACCACCCCCGGCACCTCCCTTGACGGCGACGAACGCTACCTTGGTGGCGGATGCTAATGCCAAGCTCCAGACCTGGAGCAACAAAAATGACCAGGCTATTGGTAGCCTAGTGCTCTGCCTGGCCCCCTCCATTCGGCAGCGTGCCAACACAAAGGACACTGCTGAGGAGGTGTGGGCTCTCATCTGCACCGATTATGGTGTGGACGGCCCCTCCCAAGTCTTTTCGGACTTTAGGTCTGCAATAGCAATCAAGATCCCGGCTGCAAACCCCGCACTGGAGATTGCGAGAATGGCAGACAAATTTGAGCGCCTCACGGCTGCTAATGTTGCCATCCCTGAGCTAGTACAGGCGATGATTCTACTTGCTGCGATGCCGCGTGAGTATGACTCATTGTCTGCAATGGTCCTTAACATGACCGCCACTAGTGCCTTGACATTTAAACATGTCAAGGACTCCATTGTTGCTGAAGCCTCAAGGCGCACAGCAGTTGGAAAGCCCGCTGGCCAGCCTCAGGCCAACAAACTTTCCGCTGTTAAGCGCAAGGGGGGAAACCCCAAATGGCAGCCCAAAGAAGGGCAAAACAGCAATGGAGACTCGTCCCGAAAATGTGGACGATGTGGGGACAGAAAGACTAAGGAGGAGAAGCCAAAGGAGAAACATACCCACCTCACCTCCAACGCCTTTACCACCATAAATGGTAATGGCACCATCATACCGCCGATGCCGCTCATACAGCGCATCGAGTGACGCAAACACACTCCGACAAGGGATCCTCGCCGCCGACCGCCTGCACAGGCATACACGGGCGCGGCCTCCTCTTCTTGCTTGGTTTACACCGAATACCAGCAAGATCGAGATACCCTCGAGCGCATGCAACTTCCGTGCAGCGTGAAAAACCTGTGACCGCTGGAAGAGCACCTTACGGTGCGAGAAGGTAAGAGAAGGAGGATAGAGCCAGAAACCGAGGCAACGATCGAGGAGGTAGAAGACGATACTGTCTCCCTCGGATCCGAACCTCCAGTAACTGACGAGGAAGTGTGGAAAGCCGTCGATGAAATGCTCGTCGATGAACCCCTTGATACAGGGGCGTATGATGACAGGTCAGTCCTTTTCCCTGCCACAAGCACTAAGATTAAAATTCCTATGAATACAGCGAACTTTTCATGTGAAATTTTACCGCTATTAAATGTATCATGGAATTATGTAGATCTTAATATATGTGCTATGTGTGCAAAGGGAGATTGTAAGAAAGGTGCCGACTGGATCATGGATTCAGGCGCATCAAAACACTTCACTGGTGAAATGAAAGATTTCACTTCTTATGAGCCTTTACCGAGAAAGGACTCTACCTTGGTCCAAACGGCCACTGGTACTACTCATATAGTAGGAAAAGGAGCAGTCTTCATTAGGCACCAGGTAGTATGTAATGGGAAGTCAGAGATGCGTGAAACGCGACTATACCCCATCTACTACATACCCGACATTAATACTCGATTGATGTCAATGGGGGTCTTTTTACAAGACGGAAGTGATGTGCATGGTTCCTCCGCATACATTTCATTCATCGAGCATGGAAACCCAATCATGCATTGTGTCCCTCTAAGGAGGAATGACACGATCTATTGGGCTCGGACTCATATATTGAGCACCAAAAAGGTTAATGTCGTGACCATTTATGTCGCTGACTACTTGACTTGGCATAGGCGACTTGGACACCCATCCAAAAAGGCGCTAGGGAAAATGCCTAAAAGCACCATAAAATTCCCAAGGAATTTAATTATTCCTAAAGACAAAATTATATGTCCAGGGTGTGCAGAAGGGAAAATGACCTCAAAATCTTTTCCTGAGTCAGACTCACGAGCTGACAAATCCTTTGAATTAATACATTCCGACCTAAAGGAACTCCCGGTACTATCGTACCACAAACATAAATACTTCATTGTATTTCTGGATGACAAAATGTCACATATTTGGGTCCAATGCCTTAGAAAGAAATCTGACGCTGCTGCAGCAATTAGACAATTTCAAGCAATGGCTAAGACCCAATATGGCGCTACAATCAAGTGCTGGCGTGTCGATCCAGGGGGGGAGTTCAAGGATCGTGAGCTACAAAAACAGCTCAAGGATTTAGGCATCAAAATAGAGATGTCTGCACCCCACGTTCATCAACAGAATGGGCGCACAGAGCGCGCTATAAGGACAATAATGGAAAAGTCGCAAACCCTGCGATTCACCGCTTGTCTACCACAATCATGGTGGGAATTTTGCATAGAACATGCAACACATTTATACAACCGAACCCCAATAAGGCACCTGAAATGGCTGACACCTTTTGAGGACCTGACAAAGGTCTGCCCAGATCTAAACAATCTGAAGGTCTTCGGTTGCGGTGCTTATGTCTATCTACCAAAGGAAAAACGTCCAACAACATTGTCTCCTCGATCGGAGCTAATGACGTACCTTGGAGTAGAAGATGGCATTAAAGCATATCGTTTCATGCGACGAAACAGCGCAATATTCATTGGTGCTACAGCACTATTTGATGAAATGATGTTCCCATGCTGTCCCGGAGCTAAAACTCCTGCCAAGACAGACCTTGGTGATTTTCCACCAGAACCAGAAGATGACGACCACTCATCTGGAACGGATGGCGATGACCCTATACCGCCACAAAATCCGCCCCTTCCTCCATCATCAGAAGATGATGATGATGATTTACCAAGTGAGCAAAAGGCGCATGACGATGCGACTAACGCTCCTCCTCTGCCGCCTCCAGTTAGCACTGAGGACTTTCGTCCAAGACGTGAAGATCAACAGGAATGGCAGCAATTGCCCCGTCGATCAGGCAGGCAGAGGAAAATCCCAAACTGTCCCGGCAATACCTATGGAGAACAGCGACTCCCCTCTGACATAGAGAGAGACATTGCGCGTGATCGATATTGGAAGAAGTCTGTGGGTCAAGATTCAGATCATAACCGAACATGACCACGACCTCAACAGCAAGAACCGGTTACTGGACCGAGTTCGGCACCCCATGAGAGTGTGCCCGATTCCAATAATCAAGAACATGATCACCCAATGGGGGAACCGGACGAAGCAGGTTATATTAAAAAGATAACCAAGGAAGGTGGAGATGAGCTTATCCGCTGGCTGTTGTCAAAAGCAGTCACACCATCAAGCGGTTCCAAACCAATTTTGCGATATTGCGCGCCTACCCTGGCAGCAGCAACTTGAGTGGAAACAGGCTTGTCGTGAAGAGTTAGAGGCTCTTCGCAAGCGACAAGTCTATGACATCGTCGATCTTCCACATGATCGAAAAACGATCAAAAATAGATGGGTTTTCTCCGTGAAATCGGACGGAAGAAAATGAGCCAGACTCATGGCCAAAGGCTTTTCACAAGTCGAAGGCGTTGACTTTGATGAGATTTTCTCACCAGTAGTCCGCTACGAGACCATACGCCTCATGTTTGCCCTTGCGTCTCTAGAAGGCATGTATATGACCGGTCTAGATGTAAAAACTGCATTTTTATACGGCAAACTTGATGAGGAGATCTATATGGATCAACCCGAGGGTAAAGAGCACAAAGTAATGCGCTTACGCCGAGCATTGTATGGCCTTAAACAGGCTTCACTAGCATGGTGGAAAGAGCTAGAGGCATTTATGCACACCATTGGGTTCGTGCACGCCAGCTCCGATGCCGGCATCTTCATACACAAGGATCCTAAGACAGGCAGCATCGTTATTGCGCTAGTCTATGTTGATGATGGCTTGTTCATGGGCAAGAACAAGAAACTTGTGGATGAAAAGAAGAATGCTTGCCTGAAGCATTGGGAGTGCCGTAGTACTGAAAAAGTCATGGAATTCTTAGGCATGCGCGTCACCCAGACCGCTGCAAAAGTCAAACTCAATCAAACAGAATATCTTGCCAAAGTGCTTGAGAGGTTCGAGATGACAAATGCCAAGACTGCCCCCACTCTGCTCCCGACTGGCTACAAACCATCGGAGAACACAGCAACGCCAAACGCGGCGCTTAGATCAAAATATCAGTCTGTGATCGGATCTTTATTGTATCTGATGCTCAGAATGCGACCTGATATCGCTTATGCGGTAATCAAGATGTCGCAATTCTCGGCTAATCCTAGCCAAGAACATCTAGACAAAGCAATGTACATAATGCGCTATCTGGTGGGAACCCAGAAGTACAGTATGGTCTATGATGGAGAGAAATCCGAGGGGCTACAGGCCTTCACAGATTCTGATTGGGCAGCTGACACAGTCAAGCGCCGATCTACAACGGGTTACTTTGCTACTCTGGCGAGTGGCATTGTGTGCTGGCAGTCCCATTTACAAAAAACTGTAGCACTGTCATCCACAGAAGCCGAATACATGGCTCTCTCCGACACTTGTTGGCAGATAGTGTGGATAGAGTCCTTATTCCAGGAACTTGGATATACACTGAAGCGCGTACCAATCTGCGCTGATAATCAAGGATCCATCTTTATTGGATCAAATCCAGTTCAGGAAAGAAGGACCAAACATATAGACATTCGCTACCACTACACCCGCGAATGCATAGAAAATGACAAAGTCACAGTCGTTTTCATTCCTGGAAGTGATAATCCGGCTGACATGTTCACAAAGAACCTTGGCGCCGTCCTATTCAGGAAATTTAGAGACTCTCTCGGAATTACTTTCGAGATTCAAACTTAGCTGCTTAGAGCGCTGTACAGTTTGAGGGGGGGTGTTGAAATTAATCCCTGATGCATGCTGTATACATGAGGCAATACATGCAGCATACACATGTATACATGCAGCATACACATGTATACATGAGGCGATACATGCAGCATACGCATGTTACTGCACTTACTGCGCATACATGTGGTAAACACATTCCCGAGTCATGTGACATCCTTAATATTATGTATATAAGGAGAACCTGTACCGTAGTAGGAATACAGTGTTCTTACCTCTGCTAACCCTAGCTGTAAGTCTAACTAAACCCCAGGTAGGTTGTAAGGAATGTGTTGTCTCTTCCCCTGTGCAGCGTATAT
The DNA here is from genome assembly GCA_026075535.2 of Tricholoma matsutake. Taxonomy (NCBI): domain Eukaryota; kingdom Fungi; phylum Basidiomycota; class Agaricomycetes; order Agaricales; family Tricholomataceae; genus Tricholoma; species Tricholoma matsutake. Next base: position 2,890,473 of record AP026543.1, on the reverse strand, counting down.
AGTCTGCTCCAACATTCATGGCCCAACCGATGGAAAGATGACCAGTTGGTACTAGTTGTGAAGGTAGTGTTATGAGAAACGAAGGCGTTTGGCATGGTCTGATTGAGTATCGATCGATATCGAGGGCGATCGACAAGATCGATGGCGAATAAGTTTATCGTCGATGGTCGATATGTGAATTCTGGGGACCTTTGGATTGGTCGATGGTATACGAAGGGTGCGGCAAACCACTATGAAGTGTTGGAAGGGTTGCTAGAACTAATGATGAGATGATTGAGAGAGGATCGAGGACGCGACAGTCGCAGAGGTTTCTCATCAATCGTGAAAACCCGCAGAGACTTAGATTGTTTTAGAAAGTTGATTGGACGCTTAGAACTGTATACAAGACGATATGTGAAGATGATTTCTTGTCATTTCCAAGTAGATACTACAGAGTTTTATATGTTTTTAAAGAAACTTCCTAAAATGGAATGAGAAACATGTGTAGAACATGAGGCAAAAGATATGAGTTAAGGCACAAGGCTATAAAGGAGACTGGAATCCAAACAAGAAAGATATATATATCATATGATGAAAGAGTAATAAAGGGAAAGAACTAAAAGAGACTGTCCTTTGTGTATAAACTGCGCTAAGTCTCGCAATAATGCGTCCAGCGGGTTCTGTGTGCAATAGGGACTTGGAATGAGGCTGACCATTTAGATAACAAAGGCAGTGCCTGATGTCGCTCATAGTTTCTCGATATTGATCAATGATGCTCGACGATGGTCGATGATGGTCAACGATGCTCGATCGCAGTTGCGGCTTGTTTGAAGTTGGTCGGGGATGTTTGATGGTCATGTAGGGGGATCTTAGGGACTTTTGGGGTAGTCCTAAGGTTGTGCAATGTGGGCTCTTGATACGATTGATGTCACTGGTGATGTTTTGATGCGGTCGATATGATATCGTGATCGATAGACTGGGTCGCGCTGTGTCTAGGACGTCGTAAAAGTTAGCCGATGTGATTAGAATGATGCTAAAGTGGTGAATCAGTCCTTGAGCCAAGGAGACGACCTATCACCGGACTGTCCCTGCAGAATGTATCATCGACAAAGGTTGAAGGAGCTGTATGAGTATGAGTGGCATACCCTGAAAACAGTTCCAAATTCTCCCAGACCTGCCAACTTTTGAGAAGTGAGAACAATCAGTAAGTATAGTAATAGTACCTATTGATTCCATCTAAACGAGTTGGTCAGCATCATTGAAATAGTTAAATGGTGGAGAACAATTCGGTGTACATACCTTGTCATACCAGTCCCGGCCCCACGTTGAAGTTGAATTCATTTTGTTTGTTGAAGAGATTTGCGAGCGATGACACAAAAAATACAAGCCCACTTAAGTACATTTATCATTTATTCAAGTTGTGCTTTGAGGAGATGGTCAGCTATATGACAAATTCTGGGCAGCGCAGACCCAACAATGTGTACTCCAGTGTGAGATGACTATTGTGGTTGTGTGAAGGCCTGTGCACGAGTGTTTGTTGTCAGGAAGGTTTACTGCCATAACGCCTTGACGAGTCTATTGATTGTGTGCCACTGATGATGGTGTAGGCCCAATCATTGCAAGAGAGTAAGGGATGGGTGCAACAAAGGGAAAGATGGCCTACTCCACTCATTGGATGTGGGACTATCACAATGGGCAGTTGAGTTTCAACGATTACAATTGTTACAATCACTGTTATTATTATGATTATGTTGCTCAGAACACCTCTTTTTCTGATAACATAAGAACGTACTGAGCAGTCTTCTTATCCAATGTCCCATTTTCTTTGCATCTGTGATCTTCTGTGTTACAAAAGCTGCCCCCGTAGTGTCTGGAACAACAAAAAGAATAATCATCTTTCTAGCTTTTGTTGGTCGAAGATTTTTCAGGTCAGCAATTTTCGGTTTGAGTGACTTTTGAACCTTTTCCAGACCCATTATGCTTATGTCATGTGTGGCAGCAGTAGTCACCTGCAAAGCGATAAGAGGCAAGAAGCCAGATTGGGAGATGTCGGGTTGGTACAGGAAAGAATCAAAGGATGGGAAGACACGAGACAGTGGCTTGCGGTAGCACGATTTATTACTACCGACAGACGATGCCAACTAGCCTGAGAAATGTTGATTGGCTCCAAAAGTGAGGTGTTGTGTGTTGGAAGAGAACTTGATGTCAAGAGTATTGGAGTGGTCATCGAGGGAGTGAATAGCAAAGGTCTGGGGAGTTGTTATCGCCTGGAGGAATAGGTGAAGTTTATTTTCAAACATTATTCTGCCAAGTGCAGAAGAATTGGGGGACCCTTGAATTGCACAGTAGAACTCGTATGCACCATTCGCGCTTCATCAGCCCAACTCAGCCACACTGTTCAGTAAAAGACAACAGTATATCCGTTCAGTGGATTTCTGCAAAATGATGATAGATCCATCAGTAGTGGATTGGGCCCACGTCAGGAAAGACTCGTGTGGGCCCAGGGTGTGATGCATCCATGTGGGCCCAGTATACAGCTTCACTGAAGAATTCTTGGTGGCAGCAACATTTGAATCATGGCGCCGGCTAGCACAGTCATCATTTTACTACATATTACCACATATACATGGGCATATGCAATGCATGTGATACTGCACAATTGTATTGGCCCACCACTGGTTTTCTTATAGACATCGGCCTATATGGACATATCGTTGGTGCTGGTTCCTGGTGCCAATGATCATTGTAGGTTTGGTAGGAAAAAGTGCAGCAGCAGGTCAGCAGGTATTGGCAGTTGGATGCATACAGCGTTGGGTCACAGCAGATATGGTTGGATGCATGCGGCGCTGGGACATGCCACACTAGCTGATTGTTTTAGACACCGATGTGATGTCCTGCTATCAATTATGGTTAGATATAAACGAATGTCCCAATGTTGGGGCCAGAATCTGGAGGTATGAGCACACAATTTTACTGACTTGACAGAGGGTGTAGTTAAGAGTTTGAACTGCTTACCACATATACATGGGCCCATGCAATGATTCTATTTGACAGGGAACAATTGTATTGGCCCACCACTGGTTTTCCTATAGACATCAGCCCATACAGACTTATCATTGGTGCTTGTTCCCAGCGCCGATGATAATTTTGTCCATTGATTACTTAATTGTCCAAACATTCTGTATCTACAACTGCATTGAAGTTATGATATCCCGCTATACAAACCTCAAATCTGTGCCTTACTGGCCATATAAACCTGACCCTGTTACTGCTGGTGAATTCGCTACCGCATTGAATCAAATAGAAGTTGAGCATCAGAGGAACACCGATTTCCTAGAGAACCCTCACCCTACAGTCAAACCTACTGAGTTCCATGAGCAGGCCATTGCTGCTCAACAGGTAGCTCATGATCTCAGCATTCAAGAGAGTACTACTGGACTACTACCAGCATGGAATGATCTAGCACATGGGCAGGAAGTGCTGTTGTATGGAATGTCACGTCTCCATGCTGCAATCACTGCATGGATCCTTGCGGTAGATAACGATGAAGACTATGAAGAGTCACAGTTGGGGTGGGTGTCTGGCCTATTTTTCAAGACTGTAAGTGAACATATTGTGATTGCCAATTATCTGATCACCAATACCAACTTAGAAGGAATTCTTGATGGCCACCAGGATTTATGCCTCTATGGGTGGCAGTGCTCCATACACTCCCCCGCTCATCATGGAAACCATAAAGATGGTACAGGATGGGACTTTGTGGTGCTCGGAACACAATGATCCTGAGGGGAAAGATTTTCTGGAACTAGAATACATTCCAGTGATACAAAGGTACTTGAAGGTTGATGCTGATGACCCCACCCGTATTGTCGATAGCTATATCAATTCTTGGTGGAGTAAACAGAATGATCTGGAGAACAACGACTCATACCCATTCACTCCACACATCTTCCTGGTGGTTCATCGGCCACAGGTGAGTAACATGTTGTTGTCCTTTAATTTATCTTAAGTTTCATCAGATCCAGTTCACCTGGCAAGACCTATGGCCAGTCCCATATGCCGCCAGTGACCTGGCTGAAATACAATTAATGATGAAGATCTTCGATGACCTGCATTTGACATGGAAAAGGATGACTGAGATGGTCCAAGAAAATGATGCCCAACTTCAGAAGGACAGGAAATTTTTGGCTTACTGGGAGGATGTGTGGAATCAGGTTAGGGAGCACCTTGACACTTAACAAGTTGTCTATGTAGGAAAAGATAAACATTGTAGTGACCAGCGCCGGTAGTGATAAAGTCACTTGTGGCGATAAGCATCCAAGGTCAAGAGCTAAGTGAATGACCAGCACCGGTTATTGTAGAACCCCATGAGCTACAAAAATGCGTATGGGCCCATCCTAAAATAATACAGGGAAATGGGCCCATACAAATGATATACTTGATGGAATGATCAGGTGGGCCCATGACAGCAAAAGGAAAACAGTATGGGCCCACACAACTATAGTGTACAGGACTTGAATTACTGCTGTTATTACAAATCATAAAGAATATATCCTAAAACAGTACATTGTAGTGACCGGCATAGGGATATACACAGGCATGTAACAGAAGAGAACAATCATTAGTCGAAGACAGTAGTAATGTGCAATCAGAGTAGACATAGATTAATCCTGACACTGGCTGGAAAGCAACTGTCGCTTGTGTGGCAGTCAGCTATTTCCAAACTGTATCTCTCAGCGCTGGAAAAGGTAAAGGTGGCACTGGTCATCCACATAGCTCTTAAAAGACTTGTATACTAATTGCAGCTGCTGTGCACTACAATATGGATAACAAATGCAGGAATGGTGACATCCTGTATGCTGTAGGAATGTGGGAGGATAAGGATATATGCAAAATCAGTACATTGCAGTGACCAGCACCAGTAGTGATAAAGTCACTGGTGGCGATAAGCATCCAAGTCAAGAGCAAAGCAAATGACTGGTGCAGAATATATGCTAAAACAGTACATTGGAGTGACAGGCACCGGAGAAGACAACATCACACCGATCATTCCCATAGCTCTTATACTTGTACACTAATCGCTGCCGGTGGTCACTGATAATGAAAAGCAATGACATGCTGTAAAAGTAAGAAACTATTGACCAATGGGTATCACAAACACCACCGGTGTAATTTTACATTGGAAACATTGACAGTAGCTTTGTGAGTATGACCTAGGTAACATGTTAGTATGCTGTGTAGAACAGTCCCATAGTAACCTCTACATGTTGCCATGTTTCCTCACTGCCTACAGTGCCTATATAATCCTGGAGATGCTTGTTCATAATTTTACATCGCTCTACAAACCATCATGCCTAGAGAACACACTCGCACCATCATTGGAAGAATCACCCAGATGACTGTCTTTCGCTCCCAGACATTGCAGGGACCCAGGGATCGCCTTGTACCAGTTCAGCAAAGTCCTCAGTGAACTCCAAGGCATAAGAAGGTCAAGATAAGTGTACCAGTGTCAGGATCAGCGACCACATCCAACACCAATATAACATCTCTGATGTCTGATGAACCAATTGAGCATCACACTCTAAATTTCATTGCAGATCTTGATCCCCCCTCTTCAAAGGTGACTTATTATGGCTACCACATTTACTATGCTAATATTACCCTTGGACACCTCAAGATTACATCGAAGAATGGTTGCCTAAAAAGGCCATGTATTCGGAAGCACTACTATCCAATGAAGTACCCGATTGCATGAAATGCAATTTGTGTGGGGATGATGCTGCTACCTGGTGATGCCAAGACTGTCTTTTCAATCCCATGTTCTGTACTGACTGCTGCCGTGATAACGATGCTTCTAACCCATTTCACCACATCGACCACTGGACAGGTTCCTATTTTGAACCAGCTTGGTTGTTCCAAGTTGGGTTAGTTTTACATCTCGGTCACAATGGTGCATCCTGCCCAAGTTACTTTCACCCATCGGCGCCAGATGTGGTTGGACAAGAGGCTGACAATTATGAAGATGATTTGGATGATGCAACAGAAGGTGATGGAACCAACAACATCATCAAGGAGATGAAAAGGTTTACCAGTGTTTATGACCTTGGTCCCACAACTTTCCCAATGCCGATGGATTGTCACAAATTGACAGTAATTGATGTTTCCGGTGTACATCGTATGTGGGTCAAGTGGTGTAATTGCCCTAATTCCCATCAAGAGCAGGAAAATCACTTGTTGCAATTGGGGCTTTTCCTGGTCAGCTACAAAAATATCAAGACCACGGTCACATTTAAAGTCCTTGATGATGCACAATTGTCCAATCTGGAATGTAAATCTTCAGCCTATCATTACTACCAGAAGCTCTGGCGCATGACTTCACCCTTATTTCCTAGTGCCATGGAGGTATGATTGATATACTACAGTTGTCAACATCTCTGACATTGGTACTTGAGGATTGATACAGGGAGCTTCTCAGGGCAAGCCAGCTATGGCGAATGTTGAAACATTTGAAGTGGAGAGGCCGCTGGGGAGAATCACAGTCCAGTGCTGGTGGCTCATCAGCGGCTGCAATGCATGGCGTGACTGACATCCCAACATTCTGTGCTGCATGTCCTCAGCCTGGTGTCAATCTGCCAGAAAATTGGACCGAGGATCCTGACCAGTAAGTCAAATCACATGAATTGGAATGTATTTAATGTAATCTTACCTCAGAATGGCATACACTCGGACTTTTGTCATGGATGGAAACTTCACCACTGTTCATCAGAAGCGCAAAAATGCTCACCATGATATTAAGCTCAGTCATGGTGATTTTTTCATGACTGAGCCAAATTGCTACAAAGCACACCTCGCCATTGCTAAGGAAGTCACAGAGGTAAGATATTTGAAAGACTTTCAGCATATTTACTAACTCCAAATTAGAAACTGACCTGCAATGAGCATCATGCTGTAAATGACTGCTTCATCAAATACAAGGGTCTTGATGTAACCGGTGTCGGTGCAACTGCTTGTGGCCATCATGGTTGCTTCTGCCCCAGTGCAGTGGTTGACTTCCAAAAAGGGGAATGGTGAGATATCTTCACATTTTGAGAGACATTGTGTAATGTTTTCTAGACAAGCAAACATGGACTATTCTTTATCTGAAGCTTTGAAAAACACTAATATCACCAGACTCAAGAAAATCATTTTGATTTATGATATAATGTGCCAGTATTGGAAGAGGCTCAGACTTCAGATGGAGGAGAGTCAGTATATCCAGCTACCACTCAGCATTGCCATTCTGCATGGTATTGGTCTTTTCCATGTCGGTGGCCACATCTGGCAATGTTTCTCATGCTTTTCACTGAGTTTCATTCCTGGCACCGGACAAGTGGATGGAGAAATCCTTGAATCATTGTGGTCAGTGTTGAATGAAATCTCACCTAGTACCCAAAATGCTACCATTTCTGGATGGATTGAAACCTTGGATGATCATATGGGGGATTCCAACTTCAAAAAAATGCAGGACATAGGTTAATACATGTTTGTACCTTGTGCCAGATTAACTTGGAACCAGATGTAGTGGTTACCACCACCCGCCAATTCAGAGCCGCTGTGGCAGGTGAGGAGGAAAGTCAGGTGGACCTATTGCAGTACATGGCAAACTCAGACCCTGAGGAGATTGCAACCTGGAAAGCATTGGAAAAACACTCTCAGGCAACATGTCTAACCAATCCAGAAGCAATGGACATCTATGATATAAACCCTGGTCAGGTAGTGGTCACATGAAGCGACCTTCAAATGAACCTTCTAGAGGATGAAGATGAAACCGGTGATGGAAAGGGTGAAACCACCTGGGTTGCTCTTGGCCTCAAACTTGAGGAAGCCCAGTGCATATCCAGCCATTGCAAAATATTCCTATGCTAACTAGTATCAGACTGGCTCTTCAGACCTTTATACGTCAACAGTGTTTGGTGTTGTCCAAGGCCGATAAGCTGAAGATTGCAACAAAACAGCAAAATCTTGATACCAGAGTGGATTCCTTCATTGCTAAATCAGAACAATCTGTGAACAATGACACATTGGATACACTGCAAAAGCTTAATGACTCACCACTGAGACCAGTACTCCCATCACAAGCTCCCGATTACCAGACTAACTTGGATGACGATGATCAAAGCAACCCATTTATTACAAGGCCCCCAGTAGCAGCAGTCCATACCGCTGAAACACGCCCATTACCTCTTCCCTCTACATTTGGCTTTCCACAAATTACTCAGCTTGGTTTGGATTCCCTTGCCAAGAAAGAGTTGAGATTGAGGGAAGAACAAGCAAACGATGAGCTCCAGGGTGTTAGAATGGCCCTCGGTGAGAAATCTTTCTTATTCAGAAAGAATTTACATCTTGCCACCTCCAAGAACAAAAAGGGAAGGGCTTGGTCAAAGGTGCATGCTATTAGCCGCTGGGTTCAAGCACATTGTCAGGTATACAATGCTGTGAGGGCTGCAATGGTATCATTGGGATGTTCACCTGAGATGCAGTCCAAGTATCAGGTATTGCACCAGGACAAACTCAAGATTTCAACTGCCATGGTGAGGGGTGGTACCAGCAATGCTGAGGGTGGAAGCTGGAGACAGGATGAACCATTGCCATGGTTTTGGACCATTAATGTCCAAGCCGATGTTGAGGCAAGCAAAATGATGAAAGAATGTAAGTACACCTCAATTCACTTTAATGAGCGACTTCACTATTATTTAGTCTACAGGGTGCACTGGTTATGGGCGAATTCCAAACATGATAGATGGTCGGAGGAGTTATCAATTACTAGTCATGAAATGGCTTGGATCCCACATTATTTTCTTCACAGAGCAGAGGTCTGGGTTAACTGCTTGGAAACTCAGACCTCACCGGGAGCTGTGGCATATACCAAATGTCAGGCGGCAAACTGGAAAAGGATGGCCACTTCCTCCATGTGTATTTTCAAAGCCATACATCCACGGGTAGGAAATGTCTGGGGTTTTGAGAAGCCAGGTAATTGGAAGGATGCCATGTTTGGCAGCCTACACTAGACTTATGTTTACGGGAAAGACAGGATCAAATTATCTTTGTTGGATGGATGTAGGAACCATAAGTTACTACAATTAAAAGAACTGGAAGTTACTATACCTTTGTTGCATGGAAGTAGGCACGAAGGTTAAGGAATAAAAAATAAGTAATATATAAGAAAAAGATCAACCATGCAAGTAAAAGGCCACATCAAGTGTAGTGTGTGATTTGGGAAGGCTGCATTGGGCATAGTCACATAATAGGAAAATATTGCATCAATAGGATAATGTTGGCGCTGCTGGATGTGGATGGAAGGGTAATAAAGATGTATGGTGCCATTGCCAGGATGCATATCACTGGCGTGTTGTTGTCGTATTCACCTGTGGCTGTGCCAGCGGCGAGGGTGATTGTGTCAGCAATGTGTGTAGCTGTGCCGGTGCCGTGGGAGTGTGTTGGTAGCGTGGGGTGGTTGTAACTCACTGTAACACATACATTGGTATATCAGGTGTTGGTGAGTTGGTGATGCACCATAGGTGGCTATGCTATTGCCAGTGGCTGTGTCGGCAATGTGTGTGGTGTGCCAGCACGGTGGAAGTGTGTAATGGTGGCATAGGTAAATTAGCTTGTTGTTTGTGATATTCGACCATACTTGCTGCATGTACCCTGCCACCGACATTGTAATTGCGGCCCCACTGACAACACATCCATCTATCGGCGAATGGCTTGAATGGCTTGAATGGCTCGATTGGAGCCATGACTGAAGACAACAAATGATGGTTTACTAATCTTACCTTTTTTTTATAAAATTCTAAATGATTGGCAGACCACCCAGCTAATAATACTCCACTACTCACTGTTCTGCTCAGGGACATTGTGATATATTAAGGTGTGGAAAGAGGATTAAAGGTGTACTGAGTGAAGTCGTGGGTATATTAGGGTATATTGAGGCTGAAATATGACCTGTAAATAGTTCTCAGGGACAGTCTGATGCAATATCAAGGTACCTAATGTATTTGCCAGCACAACCTGTCTACTGCATCCACATTGACTATCATGTCCACCGAGGATGCTGATCAAAGCAGGGAAGACTTTGGCAGCTGTCCTTCAAGTTCTAGTGTATATTTTCAACCAGTTGCCCATAAGTGGTCACCAGTGGAACTGAATGTGCTATGGCAATGAGTGGACAACTGGAAGACATTGAAAAACTGCAAAGTGCAACAACTAACCTTACAAGGTGCCATGACAGACTTATTTAATTTACCTGTTAAACCTCCAATGGATGGCCTGCAGGAAGTGAGCAATAAGCCCTTGATGTATACTCTGCTCTTTGACAAACATGATTATCAGTGTATTAGAGCTTGGTACAGACAAAATGCTTGCAAACCACTGAAGGCGGCGGTCGGCAAGGTCCCTCCATGGCGCAAAGTAATTATCCACCTGTATGGGTCAGAAATAGAGGTGGCGATTGGATGGGAGGCTCCAGAACTGAAGAAAGGACGACTGGACTGGATGGCCAAATATTCATGGCAATATGCCAAGGTCAACAAAAGAATCTCCAATGATTCAAAGGAAAACACAAAGATTGAGGCACTTCGGCAACAATGGATGAATACCGGCCCACCGTCAGCTGTTTGGCAAAAGTACGTGTATCGCCCGTAATTCAGTAACTTGGCTGAATTGATCTTAGGGATGCCGAGAAAATGCTCACAAAGCATATGAATGAATTTCAAAATTCGATGTACCTTGAACTTGGGGTTCGAATGGTTGTGTTGGGTGGATGGGTAAATCCAGCGGGCAAGAGGAAGTGGAGCATGTATGTCCATTCACCTGGGATTTAACAGCGACTAATGAAGAATTTGTAGGTTTGAAACAAATAGCTTTCTAGGCAACAATAAGCCAAATTTCATCGCTGATGAACCTGGGTGGCATGAAAAGCCTATTGCAGACACGTTTGAGGCATACATCGAGGAATATCTCACCACTGATGAAGAGGAGAAATCAGTGATACGACCTGCTGGTGGGGCAAAGCCTAAACAAATCCTGGAGACTAGAGTGAAGGGACAGCCACTGCTACTGGTGAACTGTCTTATCTGCCATGGCGACAATGCCCAGTTTTTGAATTACCAAAAACAAGTTTTATGGGCATACATTGAAAGGATGTACAGTGAGTGAACCATTTTTGATTAATGAAGATACTGATCCCCGGCAAGATTTAGCTGTAAGGAGAACCTCTGGTCATGTCCCATGGCTTGATATTCACACATGGCAATCTGAATTTATCAACCAGGTGGACTATATGCCTCTGCAGAAAGGAGGAAAGAGCTGCGCAACTTCCTCGGTGCCGGGGAGATCACGAGCATCGACTGCGGCACTGGAAGACTCAGATGAATCACTGGATGAGGAGTTTGTATTATTGTGGGAACCATCAAAAATGCATAAACATGATATCAAGGCATGTTTTACCCATTGGATGGGAAGGCAGGAAGAAGGAAAGATTGGTTTTGAATTCACAAATGCCCTTAATTCATGGGAGGGAACACTTTGGCTGGCAGTTCAATTACAAGAACTTACAGACTTGGATGACATGGAGACCGAAGGAGCGACAGCAGCTCCATGCAATCCGCCAAAGTGCAAACAAACAAAAAAGAAAACAAAAGGCAAATGGCCCAAGGCCACCACACAGCAGCCTGAAAGTGAGAGTGCACCAGTACCGAAACAACAAAAGAAAAAGCAGCCCAACACTCCTCCACCGGCTATTACACCTATCAACCAACAAGCTGCTGGGTTAGCTCCACTGCTACCGGAAGACCTGATGCCACTGGAATGGGACCTTTTGGTTGATCCCATGCTCCAGAAGGTGCTCATTCCACCTGGCCAATACATAACAGCGGAGGATCACAATATTCCGGCGATGACGGGTTTGATGACCGGTCCTACAGGAGTCGACATGACAGAGCCTACCTATGCTAGCTATCTTGCAGATTTGGAGCATGGGGGTCATTTAATGAACGGTCCAGTTCCTGCATGGATGGATCATGGTAGTATCCATGATTCCACTGCACCTGCCCTCCGACCGGCCATTTGGCAAGGTCAAAATTCTCACCAGAACATGACACTAGCTTCATTACTGATGGATACCATCCCTGAGGCAACATCAGTTGCTTCAACTGATAGTGTAATCCCTGACCACAGAAAGTGTTGGATGAAAACACGATCAAGATCCCGCGCTCACAACACCAATGAAGTGACTACAACACAGGATGCTGGAACAAGTACACCAGCGGAAGGAAGCAAGGGAAAGCTGAAAAGAGCACGGTCGAATGACCACAGATCCCGCGCTCGCAACACCAATGAAGTGACTACAACACAGGATGCTGGAATGAGTACACCAGCAGAAGGAAGCAAGGGAAAGCTGAAAAGAGCACGGTCAAATGACCACAATAGTCGTGGCCGGTGGCCTAAAAAATCAAAGCCCAGCAACACTGATGTCCAAGTGATGAATGTGACAATGGATCCCGGCCTCCATCCAAAGCCAAGACCAAAAGCTTGTGGAGATGCATCCACTGATCCCCAGGATACGTTTGACTTAAGACACCGACATGCACAATAAACCATGCCTTTGGATATCACCGTGGTCAGCGGATAGTTTTTTTTTGGCACTGCCATGGATGCAATACATTCAATAGATCCCTTATATATTTCATCTACTAATGAAATAACCATGCATATATTCTTCAAACTATGTGCCCCTAAGTGCCAGTGCATTATCACCACCATTGTCACTACTATCACCAGTCCCTACAAAGTACCATTTGTGTATAGATTCTTTTATGAGAAGGGCCCATAGACATTTCCTTAGGTCATGTACAGTGACCATCGCTGATCATGGCACCAGTCATTTGCTTAGCTCTGAACTTGTATGCTTATTGCCCCTGGTAACATTATCACTACACCATGTTGGGTGCCGACTTTATGTTTTCTGGTGCCGAGACATCCTGTTAGGAAATAGCTGACTGCCACACAAGCGACAGTTGCTGTCTGGCCAGTGTCAGGATTAATCTATGTCTACTCTCATTGCACATTACTACTGTCTTTGACTAATGATTGTTCTCTTCTCTTACTTGCCTGTGTATCTCCCTACCAGCGCCGGTCACTACAATGTACTGTTTTAGGATATATTCTTTATGATTTGTAATAACAGCAGTAATTCAAGTCCTGTACACTATAGTCGTGTGGGCCCATACTGTTTTCCTTTTACTGTCATGGGCCCACACAATCTTTCCATCCAGCGTATCATTCGTATGGGCCCATTTCCATGTATTATGTTAGGATGGGCCCATACGCATGCTCATGGGGTTCTACAACTCCAATGTACTGTTTTAGCATATATTCTGCACTGGTCATCCAGCGGCGATTAGTGTACATGGTGTTTGTGATACCCATTGGTCAATAGTTTCTTACTTTTATAGCATGTCATTGCTTTTCATTATCAGTGACCACTGGCGGCGATTAGTGTACAAGTCTAAGAGCTATGGGAATGATCAGTGTGATGTTGTCTTCTCCAGTGCCTGTCACTCCAATGTACTGTTTTAGCATATATTCTGCACCGGTCATTCGCTTTGCTCTTGACTTGGATGCTTATTGCCACCAGTGACTTTATCACTACTGGCACCGGTCACTGCAATGTACTGATTTTGCATATATCCTTATCCTCCCACATTCCTACAGCATACAGGATGTCACCATTCCTGCATTTGTTATCCATATTGTAGTGCACAGCAGCTGCAATTAGTATACAAGTCTTTTAAGAGCTATGTGGATGACCAGTGCCGCCTTTACCTTTTCTGGTGCTGAGAGATACAGTTCAGAAATAGCTGACTGCCACACAAGTGACAGTTGCTTTCCAGCCAGTGTCAGGATTAATCTATGTCTACTCTCATTGCACATTACTACTGTCTTCGACTAATGATTGTTCTCTTCTGTTACGTGCCTGTGTATATCCCTACCAGTGCTGGTCACTACAATGTACTGTTTTAGGATATATTCTTTATGATTTGTAATAACAGCAGTAATTCAAGTCCTGTACGCTATAGTTGTGTGGGCCCATACTGTTTTCCTTTTGCTGTCATGGGCCCACCCGATCATTCCATCAAGCATATCATTTGTATGGGCCCATTTCCCTGTATTATTTTAGGATGGGCCCATATGCATTTTTGTAGCTCATGGGGTTGTACAATAACCAGCGCTGGTCATTCACTTAGCTCTTGACTTGGATGCTTATCGCCACAAGTGACTTTATCACTACTGGTGCCGGTCACTACAATGTTTATCTTTTCCTACATAGACGACTTGTTAAGTGTCAAGGTGCTCCCTAACCTGATTCCACACATCCTCCCAGTAAGCCAACAAGTTCCTGTCCTTCTGAAGTTGGGCATCATTTTCTCGGACCGTCGACTTTATCACTACCGGCGCTGGTCACCTTTTCACTCCTGGCACCAGGCACTTTTCACTACCGGTGCCAGTCACTACAATGTACTGATTTTGCATATATCCTTATCCTCCCACATTCCTACAGCATACAGCATGTCACCATTCCTTTGTTTGTTATCCATGTTCTAGTGCACACTGGCCGTGATTAGCATACAAGTCTTTTAAGAACTATGTGCATGACTGGTGCCCACTTTATCTTTTCCTAAATAGATGACTTAAAACAGTATGGGCCCCCACAACTATAGCATACAGGACTTGAATTACTGCTGCTATTACAATACAAATTGTTTAAGAGCTATGTGAATCGCCTGTGCTGACTTTATGTTTTCTGGCGCTGAGAGATGCACTGAAGTCGTGTGGGCCCATACTGTTTTCCTTTTACTGTCATGGGCCCACCCAATCATTCCATCGGGCGTATTATTCATATGGGCCCATTTCCCTGCATTATGTTAGGATGGGCCCATACACATTTTCTTAGCTCATACAGTAACCAGCGCTGGTCATTTGCTTAGCTCCACTGTTACGCTTATGGCTGCTGGCAACTTTATCACTACCAGCATCAGTCACTTCAATGTACATTTGTTGTATCTATTCTTGTAGCCTCCTTCCACATTCCTACAGCATGATGAATTCAATATATACCTTATACTCCATCTATTAATGAAGCAACTATGCATATATTGATCAAAATATATACACAAATAGGCGTAGTATAAAAAATATTGTTATTTTTTATCCAACATAGAATTATGCTGGGGGTGTTGATGTTTTTGGAATTGAGACAGTGGTATCAGGCGGGAGGGGGGACATTTGTGCAGTGTATATTGATGTTGGATCCGGGGAAGTAGAAGTTGCAGCTGCATTGGTGAAAGAACTGGTGTCAGAGATCACCGATGTAGCTGTGGTCATAATAATGGGAACATGCGATGGTGGGGAGCGAATGGATTCATGCAAATGGGCTGGATTGACGAACATTGATAACTTTGGGAGATGGATTGTCAATGGCGCCGTGGCATCTGCATTCCATGGATCTTCGTCTTCTGATTCCTCCTCAGAGCTTCCCTTGTTCTCCAATTCAGCCAGCCACTTGTTTGTTGCCACCAATTGACCATGCAACATGAAAACCTCCTGCTTCATCTTCTCCAACTCCATCCCATTCCTCAACCCCCTCATCTCAGCCTCCAGCACTGGAATGCTCACCAGCACCTTTTCTCTCAACTCACCCATCTCAGCCTCCAATGCCGGAATGCTCACTGTCATCTTTTCCTTCAATGTGTTCAGAACTTCCATGTATCCACACAACATGAGGCTTTCCTGATCCAATTTCCCTTGATTTTCTGCCAAGACCGATATGAGCATGCGGAGGTCTTGGAGCTCCCATTGTAAACCACTGATGGTGGGCATGCAATTGGGATGGGTGACACGACCTGGTGGCAGTGGCGCAGGAAGCGTGGTGTCGATGGATTGGGGGATCATGAGGCTTGTTGACGGGACAGGCTCTGGGGTTGGTATATGGTCAGAGATGCGTGAAGTTGAGGGGACAGGGGCTGGCATGACGGGGATGTACTCATCTGACTCACCAGCAGTGTCTGCTGCCCAGCGTTTTCTCTTCAGCGCCATTCTCAGTCATTCACTTTCCTCTGCCTTCACCTTTTTCTTCCCAATGACCTTTTTTCTCCCCTTGAGCTCCCCTGCCACTATCAATTCATCCTGCTGTGCTGTATGTGATGCTGTATATGAACATTTCGTCTTGCCCTTGTGGCACGTCATGCAAGCAATCTGGATGCCCATCATTTGGCAGGTTGTCAGGCCCCTCAAACTGCAGGTGTCACACAGAGCAGTGGGCTGTTCCACAATGGACCTCCATATATTGTCTTCAGGTAGAGCAGGAAGTGGCCATCATGATTGGCAGGTTGGCGTGGATGAATGGTGGCTCTTTTGTGATGTTGCTGTCCTCCGTTTCAGGCAGCACCAGCTGTGGCGACACCTTTCAGTGTTTTGACTGAGGTGGAGCCAGGTGTTCTACGACCTTCTTTTCCTTGCCCTTGCCCTTGCCCTTGCCCTTGCTCTGGGCTCTTGCAGCTGCTTCTGTTTGGTTGGTCTGAGCCTCCGGTGTTGCAGTGGTGGGAACGGGTGCAGACATGGTGATAAGTGATTCAGCTGCAGAACTGGGAGCAATGATGGATGGCGTAGCTGTGGTGGGGATTTGGAGTGTAACGTGCATGGCCAGGAGAGTGCTGCTTGGCGCAGCGACGGGCAAAGGTTGACGAATATATATGCTCCGGTCGATGGATTCCCAAGGCGCTGGGCCAGACTTATCCCACTGATGGAGTACTTTGAACACATGTTTGAGGAACAGCATCATCACTGCTTCCTTCGCCAACACCTTTTGCCTATAATCCAACTTCAAAGCCTTCTTAGAAAGATTCATAGGACATAATAAAAATCATGCACCAACTTGCCCAACATGGATTTTGAATCCATGGTCATCTGAGTACCATCCAAAAATGTATTGAGGGCGTGCTCCATGGATTCGGTGTGCTGAGAAGACATGATAAAACTGTTTGTACTTAGGGTGGATGCAGTTGATAGCGTCAATAAATGCAATGTCAGTTTCAACTTCCATATTCAAAATTCATGTGACCGCATTTGTTGATCAATTTTCACATCTTATGGAATATTCAGGCAGCTCATCAGTAAACTTGCCAAATTTGCCACCAACAAGTATGCCCACTCTGGACCTCAATGCCTTGGATATTCCTGGTAGTCCTGATTCACCAGTGGTGGATATAGATAATCTGAACCTGGCCACTTTTCATATTCCTGAACATCCTGATTCACTGGCAGTGGATGGTACTCTTCATTTCTCCATACCATGTTCATCAATACATTCCTCATTTGCTTTTAATATTTCTGAAGCAGCTGCAGATATTATCCATTTGGCAACCCCACCCACCAAAAATTCCCAATCTTTTGACTTGGATGCATTTCACATTCCTGGTAGTCCCAACTCACCCACAGCAAGCACCATTCATTTGACATCATCACCGCCACACCATGACCTAGATCTCTTTCATATTCCTGACTCGCCAGCCACCGATGTGTTTTATATTCCTGGTAGTCCTGACTCACTGGTGGCGACCAGCACTGTTCATTTGACATTATTGCCAGCACACCATGACCAAGACATGTTTCATATTCCTGACTTGCTGGCTGCCAATGCATTTCATATTCCTGGTAGTCCTGAGCCGGTGGTGAGCACCACTGCTCATTTGACATTATTTCTGGCACACCATGACCTAGACATGTTTCATATTCCTGACTTGCCGGCCGCTGATGGGTTTTATATTCCTGGTAGTCCTGAGCCAGTGGCAAGCACCACTGTTCATTTGACACTATCACTGGCACACCATGACCTAGACATGCATATTCCTGACTCGCCGGTTGCCGATGTGTTTTATATTACTGGTAGTCCTGAGTCACCAGTGGCGAGCAGCACTGCTCATTTGACATCATCCCCGGCACACAATGACATGAACATGTTTCATATTCCTGACTTGCCAGGCACAGATTGTTCTGGAGTTGATTTTGGAGCCCCAATGCTGCTACATACCCATACCATTGACCCAGACACTTTTTATATTCCTGGCAGTCCTAATCATTTGGCAACACCGCCATCACAATTACAAATGGTGGACACTCTTGAGATCCCTGCCAGTGTTGACATGCCAGATGCGGACAGTGCACACTTCTGGTTTACTGAGGTGACTGAAGGTAGTGACATGGAGCTCGATGTCTCTATGGCCTATATTGAACCTGTGCTGGATCATGTCACCCTGACATTGTCCTCGCCTGGATCTTCTCATAGTTCAATATTGACACAGAGAGATTCAGATGAGGTCTATTCCCCCCCTGGCTCTCCCCAAAATGTTCCTCAGTGCACCGTCCACCTTTCATTACCCACCCGCATTCATCCAGTATTCCCAGGTTGTACTCCATTGACACTGGCATCATCCCAGCAGGCTCCCCAAGTAAGTCCTGAACTTTGGCTGGGAGCTGCTGAATAATGATTGTAGGAGATTTTGACTTATTCTGACACTGTTGAACACAGCTACCATGAGGCCATCAAGACGGTGAAGTCCAACATTGCAGTAAACCATGCCCTTCACTGGCAGCTTGCCACCCTTGATGAGGCAATGTGCCAGATGGCCCAATTAATGCAGCAGAAGTGCAGGACAATGATGAATTCTTTACCAAGGACATCGTAAAATTATCACTAGCAACTTCTTTCATTTTGCTTAATGTATATGTCAACTGTGCTAGCCAGCACTGTTTTTCGGCAATTACAATCTTTTCAGTAATTACTGACAGCGAGAATTGTTGCCCGTGAAGGGTAGACCATATTTTTCTAGCAATTACTGGCAGTGATTGTTGCTGCTGGTGCTATAATTCTATTCACTGGGCCCACATGGATCAAGCAATTACCACCAGTAATAATCATCGCTGGTGCCATGTAGTAAAATGGTGACTGTGCTAGCCGGTGCCATGAGTCAGATGTTACTGCCACCGAGAATCTTTCAGCAATTACCACTGGGAAGAATCATCGCTGGCAGTGAATCTGTATACTGGGCCCACATGGATGCATCACACCCTCAGCCCACACAAGTCTTTCCTGCTATGGGCCCAATCTGCTACTGACAGATCTATCGTTGTTTTGCAGAAATCCGCTGGATGGATGTATCGTGGATTTCTACTGAATAGGCTGACTCAGCCATCATCTCCAAGAGAGCCCAATTTGAAACTGGCTCTATGAGACAGCTGTTCCAAAACTGATCCTCGGATGGGCATATTTGGAATGCACGATGGATCATGCCACCATGGTTCATGTTGATGACAGCATCAGACAACTTAGGAGTCTGTTTAATTGCAAGCTGGATTGCTTTTTCAGCACTGCAAAGCTTAGCAGGAGACTCTGACCCTTCAAAACATCAACAAGGTATGTTCCTGCAAATATGGGAAGTATCCTGAAATCACTTGAGAGTAATGTCAGTGCTTTGCAGGAACAACCTATAAATTGTAAGCAGGCAAATTAATCAAGCGAAATACATGAATGATGCAACAACAATTTCTTCTTGTGACCATGGCTCCATCACAAACACTGCATCCAGATCCTGAACTATTTGAGTAAGCCACCTTTGGTCATCGCTACCTCTCAGCGAAGAGGTTAGCAGTATGTGGTATTTGTAATCTCTAAAGAGATATTGATTAGGTTGACAGGATGCACCATCAGCATTGACAAGTGTAAGAACATCATCAACATCTTCCAATGCTGCCAGTGTGTACTTTGGCAGGTGCATGGTATCATCAATAATGAAGACTTTGCCCTGCATATCCTGAAACATGATTGACTGGGCATTAATGATGCAAAGGATAAGGATGCAATACAACAGGCATATTTTCCCTAGTTCTTTGGTTGGAAGTGACAGTCAAATACCAATAATGGTGCTCACCGATACCCAGCTGACCTGTGAAGACAGCGCTTCCTTGCATGCCTCTTTTCCTCTCATTAAAGATGTCTATAATGCTAGTCCACTCATGTCAGAAGAGTATCGCAAAGATCCTTTGTCGTCAACTTGAGGACCATCAGGTCCATATACTGAATGGTATAGGGGAAAATTGCAGTGGCTTCATTTGAAAGATTGGCCATGTCAGTGTTGACATATGAGCAGCTGCTTGAACCAGGGTTGGGATCAATGTCCATGGTGTCATCAGCTCAGCAGCGGCATCGTCAGCATCATCAGTATCATTGGCACCATCCTCCATGACACAAGGGGATGGGGGCTGGGAGGCATCAAGAACTACTAGGCCCTTACTAGGGTGTAGCATGGGTATGGGTAAACCCACAGTAAATGGCCCACAGGTTTGATGGGTATGGGTATGGTTGCCGAAATGCCAGACCTGTGACATACCATACCCGTTTTGGTGGTGTCATGGGTATCAACAGTTATTTAGGTCATCGGCTGTGGAAGATGCCACACATTGATCATCAGGAGAAACAATGGCAAAATTGTTGTTTGTAAGTATTTCAACTTTCTTATTTCACAACTAACAGTTTTGTTAGGTCCTACTCTAGTGACATGAAGCATACGAAATAGGCCCAAACAACTTTGATCATTGTTTTGGCCCCAGGTAAGCTTTTCTTTGTTCATATCTTATTTTTCTTTATTCATTTGCATTGTTTACAGGTTTTAACTTACAATGATGCGACTACCACAACAACAACAACAACAACAACAATGCCAACAACAGCCACCATGGCCACCATGCCATCATCACCATCACCACCACAGCACCCCCAACTTCCACCATGAGCAACTGCCCATGGAGGGGAAGCAGGGAGCAACGACAGGATGAGGATGGGATGAGGCACAGGCCCAAACAACATGTATTGTCATTTGGGCCCCAGGCAAGTTTCTCTTATATTATCTACAAGTCTTATCTCACCATATTGTGCCCAAACAATGACAGACATCATTTGGGCTCTAGGAAATGTTTTCTTTTGTTTTGTTTTTGTTTTTTCAACTAACTAATATGTTCATCTTGTTTTTTAGGTTCTAACTATGTTATAACAACAAGATGATGCCTCCATGCCCACCTATGCCCACCCACAGCAACGCCATGATACCACATGACTGATAACCAAAACGGATGACCTCCCTCCCACCACTCCCCTCCATCAACACCCACCACCACTGCTCCTGTACCTGCCACCACATTGTCTAACACCAGACAATGGGATGGGGACATGAGGGATGAGAACAACATTGACAATGAACCACTGCCACCATGAGCGACTGCTCACAGGGTCAAAATGGGGAGCAATGAGATGGGACGACAACACCAGGGGATAGGGATGGAGAGGGGGCCAAATGACAACTACATGGGCAGTGATGGCAATGAGGATGGCGATGAAGAGGGGGATGACAATGAGGTGAAACAAAAAAAGGCCCAAGACATTGGCACCTCTTGGGCCACAGTGTAAAGGGACTAGGGGGGTGCCCTGTATGTTTCTCCTATTTTTTACATTCATTCTATATTTTTCCTCACTTCATTTCCTTCAATTCTTCATTTTCTATGATTTTTCCAGATTTTATTACTAATTTTCCCTTTCTATCATGTTTGTACATGTTGACAGTTTTATATTTAGAGGCAGAGCACCCCTTCTGACACCTACCCCTTGGTATGATGTCATTCTGCAGCCTTGATCTGCCTATCTCTGCCTTTTCTATTTTTAGGTTATTATTTGATTTTGTCATCTTCACATATACTGGGCATCGGCAAAGGGATCCTTAGAGTTTTCTCTTCAGATTTCCCTTTGCTAGGTGTGTCCCCAATCCCTGTACTATGTAGTATAATTTTAACTTCGGATTTCCCTTGCTAGAGGCTTAGGTTGCCCTTATACACAGGTGAGTTTTGTCCCTTTTCTCATTTCATTTCATTGTTACTAACTCCAAACATTCTAGGCAATGATTTTACTATTGACGATGATGGGCACCCCCTGTCTCACCCCCACCACTGCCATGAGCTCCTGCTTGTGGGGTGGTTAGGTGGTAGCAAGACCACATGCTCACAACAGCAGCACCCCCAACTACCGCTGTGAGCAACTGCTCACAGGGTGGAAATGGGGAGAAAGGACAGGACAAGGACAGGAAGGATGATCCAGGACCATGAGGGGCAGGGGCACTACTGTGAAGAAGGGGAAGGACCTCTCCTTGCCCCCTGTCTCACTGCAAGCGAGATGGTGTTTTTTTTTAATTATTTAGCATTGTATAGAATTATGAAATACACAAATCCCTCCTTCGCTCTTCTTGAGTGGTGGAGGTGTCTTTTTTTTTCAAAAATAATTAAATATAAGTCCTTCTGTACAAAGATTTATTGTCTGTGGCTCAAGTATTGTATACAATGCATAGTTGAGTTAGTAAAGATACAAATGCAGGATGTTCAACAGTGTAGAATGTCTAAATACAAGGCAAAAATGTAGTCAAAACTATGGTGTATAATATATATACATGGCATCACACTGGCAGTGTTTTATGACAGACCATGGGTTAAACCTGTCACCACGGTTGCAGTGTTAGAACAGGTGCAGTGTTGACAGGTGTGGGTGTGGTGTGTTAAAGTGTGTTAAATTTTACCCACAGTGTGACCTGTGCTACACCCTAGCCCTTACCAAGGTTTGTGCCAAAAAGAGCTGTGCTCCTGGAACATAAGAATGCAGATTTCATAGCAAGAACATCCTTTGCCACATAAAATTCAGACTTGCATTCGGGATTCAGTTCTTGAAGCTGATGTTGAAGTTCAATGAAGTCGGCTTTGGTCAGGTTTGCAGTACAGAAAATATCGCCAAATAAGTCACACCTTCCCCATAGCTTACTATGAATTTCAACCAGCCAGAGTGGCTGCAAGGTTGGCGCTGAGTTCAGTGAGAGATTTGAATTCTGGGATGAGGATGGTGTGATGGTTGCTGATAGGGTCATACATTAGGTTCGAGCCAGCCAAGAGATTGGATGCAGTAGGTGAAGGACAATATCGATCCAAGGGGGAAATATCGGAATGGATGAAAGGGATAAGTGGGTGACAGATGAAAAGAGGAAAAAGAGATAAGGAGATGAGAGGAACATGCGCAGTCCAGCATGTGGGAGGCAGCGAAACAAACAAATGTTGTTATGCACAGAGTAGATGATACAGCTGACACCGAATGGAATGACAGCGAATAGCCAATCCCAGCAGGAGAATGAAACAGGATATCGAGGAAATTGAAGTGAACAATGAATGAAGGGTATGGACACACAAAAGTATGGGTTGGGCAACCAGTAGACGTGAACGATGGGGGAAATCAATGTGGTTGGGATGGCAATTGGAAGGGAAAGTTGGCAAATTGGGGGAAAGAACCTATCAGGGATGTTCAGCCATGGAAAAGCACCCTCACTCACCAGTATCCAGTTTCTGTACAACAATATGTAAATGATCGAGGGGAGGTTGGTCTGGGAAACAGTTAAGATACTGTCCATAGGTTCTAGTTCTTCCCCAGATTTCCTAGCAGACGCGACCCATCTGGGCAGAGTCTGTTTCAGTTTCGCATTGATAAAATTCCCCTCTTTGGGCTGAAAGGACAGGGAAGTAAGCCATATAATCCGAGATTGCAACTCTTTGATAGCATGCACCTTCCTGAGTACTAGGATGTGGGCATCAATGCCAGCTAATGAACCATCTTTTCACTTCTCTTGTATTTTCTCCTTCAGGTGGCCAACATTGAATTTTGGATTGTGCCACAATGAACCTTGAACATTCACTGGAAACACCTTGGATTCACCTTTGATGATGCAATGAAGCTGAAGATCATCATTGCCAAGGTCCATAGTGGCCTCCACCAGATGAGATGGGGGCAAAGGAAGAGGTGCTCCGCTGTTTTTGTAAGGCAAGGTTATCTAGAAGTGCCTGTGGTCATTGGAGAAGTTCAATGTTGTTTGCACTAGCTTTGTTTAGGGCTGCACCATCATCCCATGTTATGTAAGCTATTTGTTGATGCAGCGAGACTTAAATCGGGCTCAATACTGATAGGTGTGGCCGATACTGACACTGATACTAAGTGGAGTTTGTAAGTGTTTCCCATACCAAATGTGGACATTCTTACCATCATCATCCTCACTCTTGTGTTTCCTATGCTCATTACTTCCTATTGGAGGCCCAATTCATTGACCTTGTGTGTAATTGTAGGTCTGAAATCCTAGTTGAGGAGTTGTAGCCAGAAGTTTATGTGCTAAGCAATGTTATTTTTGTGTTCTGTACATAATGAAACATGGTCAGTTTCATGGCAATAAGCTTGAGGTGTCTGAATGACAACTGTGCACCTTCAAGCTATGAGGGGGGTGTTCATAGCATAGCAAATTGAGTTGGAATAGTGATTCTGGGGGATTATTTAAGAATGTGTTGCATTTGATAAATCTCAGTTCAGTGTTTCATGTTTCACTAATGATAATTGTCCACAGTCACAGGGTGGACTACCTGCAAGAAGTACTTCCTGGTAGCATGTTCAATATTACTGTGCTCAAAATGTCCATGAACTAAACATCTTACCTTGATTTTTACAATTAAAATGTTGGTTTATTCATCCAACCACAAACTATGCTCCTAAAAATTGATGTATCTTCACTATTCTTATCTCCTCTGCTGTTCATGAAACAGCCGTCTAATACAGTAGTCCCAGTGCCCAACCTGTGTTTAATGCAAGATAGGCTTTTGTGTTTTGTTGTAAAAATACTGATTGAAATTTCATTTGTGACCACTCACTCAGCCCATTCTTTGAGAATTTGACATATAACTTCAGGCTTCCAAGTCATTGTAATACATAACTAGGAAGCCACAGAGGCAGCCATAAAAATGATCTTGACATGGTGTAGATGAGAGTGCACATAGCACACAGAAAATTTTGATAGGGAGCTGAACGTGCATTAAATATCTTACCATTGAGGGCAAAGCTCTTAGAGGCATGTTATCAATGTTGGATCAAATTGAATACAATACTTTTAATGCCTGAGTGTCTATACAGTGAGTATGCACACTCCCAATTCAGTATCCAAGACTTTTTTATTTATTTATTTAATTTTTTCCACATCTATCAGTATTGAGCCAAAAATTGAGAGATAGCACAAACACAAGGCCACTGAAGCGGACTCAAATTGATTCTGGGCAAGGAGGAGGATACTCTTGATCTGTCTAATTCAATCCCATCAAACAACACTTCTGCATCTTCGCTGTCATAATCATAGGCATGATTTCATTTGTCATGCAAATTGTAAGGGGACTAGGGGGGTGCCCTGTGTGTTTTTCCTATTTTATATGTTCGATGTTCGTCCCATATTTTTCCCCACCTCATTTCCTTCTATTCTTCATTTTCTATGATTTTTCCGGATTTTATTACTAATTTTCCCTTGCTATCATGTTTGTATATGTTGACACTTTTATATTTAGAGGCGGAGTACCCCTTCCGACACATACCCCTTGGTATGATGTCATTCGGCGGCCTTGATCCGCCTATCTCCGCCTTTTTCTATTTTTAGGTTATATTTGATTTTTGTCATCTTCACATATACTGGGCATCAGCAAGGGGATCCTTAGAGTTTTCTCTTCGGATTTCCCTTTGCTAGGTGTGTCCCCAATGCCTGTATTATGTAGTATAATTTTAACTTCGGATTTCCCTTTGCTAGAGGCTCAGGTTGCCCTTATACAAATCCCTTCTCGCAGTTTTCTTTGTTTGTCCCCCAAGAAATATTATTTCTGAGACCTAACCCTACTAATTATTTTATTGGAGTTGAAACATAAAATTGTGTTTGGTGTCCCACTGGTGAACATGCTCATGCTTCTAGTTCACCACCAAGACACCTTGTCTGACAATGACTGCTGAAGTTCTCCATCCTTCCACTTGCAAATCATATTCTATGCCCTTGAGTCTTGCCTCATTCTTGCACTTCAATGTATAATGGCTCTTCCACAAGGAGTACAAAGGGTGTCAGCTATCATCATTTCTTGGTATCCTGAACACAATGTTGACGTCAACATTCTGCTCTTGCACCATCCAAAAGGCCCTTTTGATGAATGCATTGCCTTCCAAAAGAGGAGCAATGATATTGTTATTTTCAGCCCTACAGCTGGTCAGGTTGTTACTGTTGCATGGTATGTGTGCTGTCATTTTCCATCTCTTCACCCTTATTGATTCCATGACTTTAGGCCAATGACAAGAGGCATAAGAATACTGCCTAGTGGTATCAAGGGCTGGCTATGCACTAGGGGGCCTTCATTGGTCTTGCTTTTGTGCCCTGCTCTCCAGTGGCTCGTGTTCCACCCAGATCATCCAGTCTATTGGTGATGCAAAAGTCTATGTGTTCTGTGCAGAATATCCTTCCAAGTGTAACTTTTACCATGAGTATTCTTTGTACTTTCTTGCATCTTGTCAGTTATAAAAGTGTAGTGAACCTCTCTGAGATATATCACACTGCTACATTTGAATCACATTATTCTCACATCCCAACACTTGGTGCGCTTACCCACATTCACATATAATATAGCTTGAGTTTCATGTTACCTCCCTAGCGAACAATAGCAAGTTTCCAGGTGCTGAATTGCTTATGAATTTCTTGCTTTGTTCCCCTGCAACCTTAGAAATCAGTCCATACTTTATGGGGTACTGTGGTGAACATATCAGTGATGATCCACTGATTGAGCAGCAAAGTGGGAGTCAGATGATTATCAGGAAGACATTCTGCTCTGCCAGTGGTACATCGTTCCTTGTCTCTATCACCTACTTGCATCACTGATTGCCTACAGCTCACTCCACCCCATACTTGACCTTTTGAGTGTCTCATACATCTCCATCACCTCAAACTGTGGCCTGCATTGATGATAACAACAACATTGCAACTGTGGGTTCCTCTACTGCTGTCGACACTGCAAGTAATCCAGTCAGCATTCTGCATCATCTTGAGGTTGGTGGAGGCATTAGCAAGTGGCAGCTGAGTGGGCTTGTAGAGCACTGTAATAAGTGTAATGAGTACTACCTACCACATTTCTTCAAGGATCACATCCGTGGGTGTGATGGTAGCCTTATCACCGTGTAATCTAGTACTGCTGCTACATCGCACTTGGCATGCTGCAATTTTCTTGGAGCTATTATGTTTCAAGTTGATAGTCTTATGATGCCAACACATCTATTGAAGTTGCTCGAGAATGATGATAGAGTTGGCCACTGGCTAATGAGACTAGTGCTTGACTACAGATCTGGCTACATTATTTCTAAGCATGATGTTGATGTGGCCAGTGATCCAAATATTTGTCATTCATTTGGAACTAAAAGCTGGACACTACCTGATCCCATTTGAAGTCACAGACTACTGCCTGAGTCAATAAGTTTGTTGTATTTTCCTTGCAACTTCTCCCATGCATTTACAGCTTTCGCAAGGGCTTCAGAATGTTGATGATGCAACTCAGGGCTACTTTTGATGCCCAACCCAGAGTCCACAGCAGCTAGTGCTGCCTTGCAATGATTGACCTCCTCCTGATGTTTTGCTAGTGTTTCATGAGCTGCATGGATTTTGGTATTGTAAGTTTGAATCTTGGTGTCTTCGGCCATCAATTTCTTATGTTGCATGTCAACTGATGAGTCCAGTAAGAAATTGGAAACCTGTTTTGAACGTAATAAAACAGTGACCACTTGCATTTTCTCTTGATGCCTTTTGCTAAATTTTCTGTGATGTGCCCAGACTTATATGTTGGACATGTACCCATCTCTTCTAAAGCCTAAAGACGAGTCATGATCAGTGCCAGCCTCAAATGATAGAAGCGACTCAGGTGAAATCAGTTGTGCCTTCAATGTTTTCATTTTCATGGCATCAAAGGCTCATGCTTTCTCAATACCACCCACTAACGTGCAGTATAGACCTTCTTGATTTATGTTGGAGTGGGCACTTTCAATAAGATTACTAGTTGTATCCTCTGCTTGCCAGATAATCTTTGGAATGTGACTTCTCTCCCAGCATAGTGCCTCAAAAGCAAATCCACTTCAAAGCTTGTCCTGGATCCAATCTATAAGTATTTGATGTGTGAGAGTTCTGATATTATCAATGTGCAAACCAATGGCTAGACCTTTGCCAGGTTTTCCTCTGAGCTCTGCAATAGACCATAATGTGCTATCCCAGTTGTTGTGTACTGTACAGATCAAACTACGCATCAAGTTGTGGACCTCTTCTGGTACAGCACAGCACCAGATATTTCACTTTGCATGGCCGATACAGAGGCGATAGAGGTGATGAAGATGATCATAAGGAGATAGGTCAGAGAGTAAGTGATCAGGTTCATGAAGATCAACCTTACCAATGAGACCCTGGCTCAACTTCTGCAGGTGTAGTCCCAGGCCTAAACTAATGGTTTGTGGTGATGGATATCATGGAGTTGACTTGTACCTTTAGCCTGTCCTCCATGTTGATCTGCTACCCAATGAAGGATCATCCCATCAGTCTCATGAACTGAATGCACATGTAGATGTCTCCATTGCAAGTTCCTTCCTGTATCTGTGTAACTCAGATAAAGGATACGAGAGAGAAAAAGGTTTCTTTGATGCATTCACACAAACACATCAAAGTGGTGAGCTAAGAATAGCATATGCATCAAACACTGATAGGTCCACCAGCCAGTACAAGCTCTGAAATCGATTTTGCAGATTTGCAGATAGTCAATGCTAGTGTTGCCACAGCTTAAGCTGACTTAAGCTGAGGTTTTTTGCTATCTTGGGAAATAAATTATGTAAAATTACCAAAATATTTGAGGAGCTAGATCCCATCTAAAGCTGAGGGGTCTCCTGCCAACTCTAAGTGATTGGAGAGGCCATTCCTGAGATATTTAAACAGCTTTGAAACAGCTCTAAAATGGCTTGGCTTGAGCCATTTCAAAGCCACTTAAATATCTCAGGAATGGCTTCTCTGATTGCTTAGAGTTGGCAGGAGACCCCTCTGTTAGGGCGACACCCACTATCTGCTAGTTAAGACCATGTGGGTTCTCTCTACAAGAAGGGGGCAGGATCCATGCATGTGATGGGGGAATTGATGGTTTTGATGCGAGGGGTTATTAATAGGTGAGTTTGTTGAGAAAGGCCTTTCACACTGAAAGCATAGGTGGAATACCTAAGAGAACACAACTGGGGTCCCCTAGGCATATATTTAGGGTTTATATACTATGTTACATATATTGTACATTGTTGTTACCAACACACTCATACATGCGTGTACATATTGATGCGTGTGAAATAAAATTCTCATGCTATCAAAGTGTAGCGTCATTTGGCATCATTTGGCATAATGTAGCATAATTTGACATAATAAAATAAAAATGAAATTTTATTAGGTAATGGGGTGGTTTCCTAACATTACCCCCCTTTTATGCCTTGACTTCCAGGTGAGAAAATATTGTGTTTGTCCCCTCTGTGGAATTTTGGTAAGGCCAGAATCTTATCCCCTCATACACCATTCTCACAATGTGACACAGAGCATTCAGATTATGTTTAAAGAATTGGGCGATCATGTTGCATGCTCACTTACAATTCTCTTTGGGCTCCCACAAATTATTTTTGTCAGTATAGTTTTTCCACTTTATTAAGAACTCCAATTTGTTCCATCGTCTAGAATTTCTTCAACTAATTCTGGAGCACCTTCTACTATTATCAGAGGTTGCGGAGTAGTTTGTTGGCCAGGAATAGTGGGTGGGCAGTAAGGGCATAGGCAGGATATGTTAATCTCAGGATCAATCTTGAATGATTGGGGTAATTTTAGCACTACCACATTAGGTGAGATTAATTTAGAGATCGCATATGGGCCAACTTGTTTCTCTGTAAGTTTCCTCAAAGGATGTGGAATATTCAGGTCCTTGGTACTTAGCCACACCAAGTCACCAAATTTGTACTCTAGAGCACGTGCTCGAGTATGATCCGCATGTTGCATCATGTCATCACATGCTTTCTTCAATGCTGCCTCTGCTTCCTCTTGTACCTTTTGCATCTTAGATACAAAGTCTTCTATTGACTGTACTTTGACTTCCCTTCTGGGTTCTACTCCCATGTGAGGATGATATCCATAGTTCACGAAAAAGGGTGACATATGAGTAGCCGAATGGAATTTGTTATTGTGGGAAAATTCAGCAATTGCCAGCCATTCGGGCCAGTCAGTTTGTCGGTAGTTGACAAACATACATAGGTACTGCTCCAACTCCTGGTTCATTCTCTCTCTCTGCCCATCAGTCTGCAGGTGATATGCCGTAGATAATTTAGTTTGAATTCCCAATATGTTGTTCAGTTCTTGCATAAATGCAGAAGCAAATTGTGGTCTGCGATCAGAGATAACAGTGTCATGTAACCCATGTAACCACCATACCTGATTTAGATAGAGGCATGCCAAGCCCAATGATGAGGTTTCTGTAGTAGTAGGAATAATATGGACCTCCTTTGTAAAAATATTGCATTGTACCCTTGAGCCTCAGGTAATCCAGTAATAAAATCCACAGATATATCTTGCCATGGCGCTTTAGGTATAGGGTTTGGCATTAATTTTACTGCAGGTTTCTCTGGAAATTTCTTCCCCCTCATGCACATATCATATCCATCCACATACCCCAACACATACTTTGAAATTCCGGGTCACCAATAATTTCTCATTACTAATTCCAATGTCTTCCATCTTCCTGGGTGTCTGGCAGTCAGTGTATTATGATGTAACTGGATGATCTCCCTTTGCAAATCCTGATCCTTCAGTACATACACTTTTCCTCAAAACAACACCAACCCTTGTTCCTCAGCCCATTCATCTCCTTTAATATTACCTTTCTTCTCTCCCTTCAGAGCTTTCACAGCTTCCACTACTTCATCATCCATTTCCAAAGATTGTCTAATTTTAGACAACATTTCCATTTCTGAGCTGTCTATTAATAGATGCCCTTGATGCATAGCGCAAATGCAAAAGTATTCAGGTTTGAGTAAGGTAACATTCTTATTGTCCTCCTCCACCCCCCTTTTATGATCAATACATCTGGATAATGCATCTGCTTTCCTCATTAAGCTTCCCACTTTGTGGACCAAGTGAAAATTGAAATGCAATAGGAATAGTGCCCAATGCGCTTGCTGGCGATTGAGCTTTTTAGCAGACATGAAGTATTGCAGATTTTGATGATCCATCCTAGTGTTTGAAAGTCTGGTCCAGTCTGGTTTTTTGCCCCTCTTAGAGGGCAACTGTGAACTGGACCAGTTCATGTATTTCAGAATTTATATGCAACCACAGACTGGACCGGTATAAACTGGTCTGTTGCGGTTGCCTTATGGTTCCAGAACTGGTTGCCACCAGTTCTGTGTTAGACTGGTCCAGACCAGTTTGGAACTGGTCAGGACCGACTACATAAGTACACTACATAATACAGTTTTGAAAAGTGAACTTAAAAAAAAATACCCCTCACAGGCAGGGGCCTGTGAGCGAGCATGTCAGTAACGAAACAAATAAAACCCTAAAATAAAACCCTGCAGAACATGCTACTAGGTTACCACCTTTGTCATCCCTCATTCATCATCCCTCATTTGTTGTCCCTCATTTGTTGTCCCTCATCTGCTTGATTAGCCATTAGCACCCACGATTCACCCCATGAGCAGTTGCTCATAGCGGTGGGGGCAGGTGCTAGGTTATGCCACTGGTCTCGAGGTTATTGTGATGTGATGGGTTTACAAGGTGGTGTGGTGCATACCTGAGCTGGTGGTTGGACCTTGTCCATGCATTGTTAGCACCCACATTTCATCCATTGCCTCCTAACGTTCGTTGTTTGAGGTGGTTTGTAGTTCATCATTTGTTGTTTGTCAAATGTTGTCCATCTGTCATTAGCACCCACATTCCCCCACACGAGCAGATGCTCACAATGGCAGGGGTGGGTGCTGGATACTGTCATTGCAATGGTCCTGTTTCGAGAGGGGATATGGGGGGTCAGTGGTGATGTGGGAGGTTTACAGGGTCATGGGGTGCTTACCTTGTTACCTCACCTGGCTTTTCATTATAGCCCATTGTGCTGGCGTTGCATCATCATTGTCCACAGCATTGATATAGCTGTTAGCACCTGTGATCCCCCTGTGAGCAGTGGCTCGCAGTGGTTGGGGCAGGTGCTGGGTTAATGTTCCTGTTCTTGAGTGGTTGGGGTTGTTAGTGATGATGTGGCAGGTTTACGAGGTAGGGAGGGTGCTTACCTGTGCAATGCCCTCATTTATGGAGTGATGGTGGTCACGTTGAGGGTGGTGGTTGCATTGGCAAAGGCGGTGGTGTCGCATTGGTGGAGAACTGCTATGATAGCACCAATGATCCACCCCGCGAGCAGTGGCTTGCAAGGCTGGATGTCATTGTCGTCATCATCTCTGTTTGTCAGCCAGCCCAGTCATTCATTGTTCACCCACGAGCAGTGGCTTGTGAGGTGGCATGGGTGGGGTATGGCAGGTGGGTGTGGAACTGCTGTCCTGGGGCTGTCTCATTGTTGTAACACATTTAGAACCTAAAAATAAAATGAAAACATCAGTTAGTTCAACAAAAAAACATGAAGCAATAAGGAAAAAACTACCTAGGCCCAAACGACGATGGACATCATTTGGGCCCATATTCTGTTGGTCACACAGTGGTTGTGGTTGTTGTTGAATGATGGTGATGAGAACACAACATTGACTGATGTTGATTTGATTGATGCATCACATGTGATAAGACTGGTTGCACATGGGGTCAGTTGCAACTGGTCTTTTAGCAGTCTATTAATATTGTTGATTATAGCCAGACTGGCAACCGGGTAATACCCAGACCTTGGGCAACTGCAACCGAAAGTTTGGTTGCCATCAGTCTGGTTTGGTTCAGTTGTTGGTCTTTTTTTGGTCCTATAGACTGGACTTTCAAACACTAATCTGTCCAGATCTGAATCTGATGTGTACATCCCTCCAAATAATGCCTCTATGCCTCCAATGCTCATATTATCCCCAACATTTCTTTGTCATGCACATCATAATTCCTCTCCACATCATTCAACCCTCGGGACAAATATGCACAAGAATGCCATTTGTCATCTTCACACAGCATTGATAATACCGCTCCAGTAGCAAAGTCAGATGCATCTGATTCCACTCGTAAAGGCCATGTGAAATCTATGGGGCTAATATTGGTCCCTCCACAAACTTCCTCTTCAACTCCTCAAATGCTGTCTGCTGCTGCTCTCCCCACCTCCACACTACTCCTTTTCACATAAGGTTATGTAAGGCTGCAGCAATTTTGGAAAATTTGTGCACAAAGCGACAATGATAATTTGTGAATCCCAAGAAGCCTTGAACCTCCTTGACACGGGTGGGCACAGGCCAATTTGTGATTGCCTGTACCTTGATCGGATCCATTTTGATCCTGTCAGGGCCGATCAATAATCCTAGGAACTCGAACTCACTTGCCCCAAACACACACTTCTCTTGTTTCAAAAATAGATCATTCTCCGCTAACCTCCATAGTACCTCCTGCACTATCACCTCATGATTTTCTTCATCCTCTGTGAATATCAGAATGTCGTCAATAAATATTATTACCACACCTTTGTCTATTATGTCCTTGAAAATGTTGTTCATTATGTTTTGGAAGGTCAGGGGACTATTAGTCATCCTGAAAAACATGACAAGCAGCTTGAAGGATCCTCGACGCATGGCAAATGTGGCCTTCCACTCATCTCCTTTCCTCATTTGTACATTATTGTATCCCTGTTGTAAATCCAATTTTGTAAAGACCTTGGCTTTTCCCACCTTGTCAATTATTTCTGAGATCAATGGCAGGAGGTATGCATTCTTCACTGTCCACTCATTCAGATACCTATAATCCTCTTCCTCTGGTCTTTCTTTGGCATGAAGAATATTGGTGACATCTGCAGTGATTTCAAAGGTCGTATGTATCCTTTGTGCAATTGCTCCTTCAGGAATGCATCCACTTCTTCTTGTTCCATTGGAGATAACAGATATACCTTTGACTTCTTTGGCACAAACCCTGGCTTTATCTCAATTGCATGATCCCATGGCTTCTGCACCAGCATTCGCTCAGACTCCTTCTTCTGGAACACTGACAGATATTCATGATACACTTTTGGCACCCACTCCTCCACTGGCTTCTCCACCTTCATGATGTTCTTGTCCCATGACTGTCCTCCATGAATTGCTCTAAAGGTTTGCTTCTGCTCTTCTTTCTCAATCATGATCAGAACTTCCCCATTTGGCATTTCCTCATCCTCCACTTCCTCCATCATAACAGAATACTTCCTCAGATGTTCTTTCTCTCTCTTTTTCCTTTTTTCCTTCTTCATCTTCCTCCCATAGACATTACATTCCTTAGGACAATGAGTCATTTGTACTTTCCCAGTTTTCCAATCAATTTCAGGATTATGCTTCCATAACCATGGACATCCTATTATTAGATTGGTTTTCCCAAGATCGCACACTTTGAATATGGCTCACTCCTGATGCTCCTGATACTTTAGTACCATAGTCACCTCCTCCTTGATAGTTCCTCCACAATTGACTGTTCCATCAATATTGTACACCATTATAGGTTGCACCAGCTTGTGTGTGCTAATACCATTTCCGGTAATTAATGACTGATTAATGAATAATCCTGTAGCACCACTATCAAGCAACACTTCCACATCAATCACTGCATGTGTGTCCACTGTCTTCAGTCCCACAGTCAAGGTAATTTCAGGTTCTATTCGTGCAGACAGAGCAAATAAAGAATTTAGGGGTTTTTGGAAATAGTGCTTGGCAATTTTCTTTGTCACATGATTCACAACAGTTGTACTCCTCCTCAATTTCCTTTTCTGATTTACTCTGGGTTTCCTCAGATACTAATACATTGTAACAATTCTGGGTCACCAACAGGGAAACCTTCACTGTGACTCTTCCACAAAATTCTTCTGCCTGCCTTCCTCCAGCTCTACTTCCTCAGTTGTAGCTTCCCTAATCTTTCTTTTCTGCCTACAATTCCTAGTGATGTGTCCTAACTGCCCACAGTTAAAACATTTAAGTGGGGCTCATCTCCCTGCTTGATCAACCTCCATTGCCTCTGCTGGTGCTGCTGACTCCATAACTATAGGTGTCACTGCCATGGCTGGTGGCTGTGCCCTTGGAGCTTGTGCCTGAGGCATCTTTCCTTTCTCAGACTTTCCTCCTGATGGCTTTCCAAATTTACTACTTCCATACATCAACTTTGACTCCACCTGTTCCTGCCAATATTGCTGGTCAAGGCGCATTGCCCAATTATACCACTCATCCAACTTCTCTGGCATAGAAGATAGTCAGTAGATAGACTTGAATAAAGAGGGATTTAATCCTGCTTTCAAAAACTCTACCAATGCAGCTTCTCCCATATCTGTCTGTGAAAGCTTCTGCTTTGAACTGCAAAATAAATTCATCTGCCATTAGGGAACCTTGGCACATGGTCTTTAATTTAGCATTGGCTGTTGCCTTTGGATTAGGGTCTCCAAACTCTGCCTTCAATCTCTCCAGAAATTCCTTGAAGGTTGCAAATGGTTTAATTCCCATGGCAATTTGATTAATAGCCTCATTTCTCCAGAACTGTGCTTTCCCCCCCTGAATGTATGAGAGAGCAAACATAATCCTAGACTCAGCTGTATGAAACTCTGGCTTCCTCCCATGGATGTACAACACTATGGAGCTGATGAAGGATTTTGTATTCTCCATGGTACTGTCAAAGATTTGTGGGGGCGTGTACTTAGGTAAGTGCACTTTTCCATTTCCAGACCTCTCTGCCATCTCATCCTCCTGCAGCATCCACTCCACCATCTCCACCATCTCATCATCTCTTTCTACTGTCATCTCTGGCTGTACTTCCACTTGTCTGGGCTGTGATGCTGCAAACACTGACACTAATTGCAACATTTGTGCCATAAGCACATCAATTTTTGCCTCTAGTGCTGGTGTGGGAACAGGATTAGGGCCAGGATTAGAAGTTGAGGGTTCAGACATAATTGTTAGATCTGTGATCAATCACTTCTTCAACAAATTCAAGATTTGTTCTTTGAGACCTCTCCAAGTGTTTACAGGTTATGTGACAATGTTCATCAATTGTTCATCAATTGTTTGTTTGTTCGTCAGGTGCCTAATTTGGCACTTCAGATCAATAACCCTTCCAACAGTGCCTGATCTTGGGGATAACACTGAATTCAGCTTGTAACTAAAATAGTCATCCAAATAGAGTGATGTAAATTGTGACTGAACCAGATCCAATCAGTTGTCTGGTTGCAGCTGTCCTAATGATGAGCACTGCCTCTCAATCACTGGCAGTTGCAATGTAAGGCGAGGCCTGGCATTGGCTTATGAAAGAAAAGGTAGATTATGTATATACAAGTACTTCCAGTTCATGCCAAAAGGATGAGTAATCAGATGTGGCACAGTGAAACAATGATGTATGTGCAAGTAAGAGAAGCACTGATATGGGAAGTTGTGTTCTTCTGTTAGGGCGACACTGTAAGGGGACTAGGGGGGTGCCCTGTGTGTTTTTCCTATTTTTTATGTTTGTCCCATATTTTTCCCCACCTCATTTCCTTCTATTCTTCATTTTCTATGATTTTTCCGGATTTTATTACTAATTCTCCTTTGCTATCATGTTTGTATATGTTGACACTTTTATATTTAGAGGCGGAGTACCCCTTCTGACACATACCCCTTGGTATGATGTCATTCGGCGGCCTTGATCCGCCTATCTCCGCCTTTTTCTATTTTTAGGTTATATTTGATTTTTGTCGTCTTCACATATACTGGGCATCAGCAAGGGGATCCTTAGAGTTTTCTCTTCGGATTTCCCTTTGCTAGGTGCGCCCCCAATCCCTGTATTATGTAGCATAATTTTAACTTCGGATTTCCCTTTGCTAGAGGCTTAGGTTGCCCTTATAGACACCCACTATCTGCTAGCTAAGACCATGCAGGTTCTCTCTACAAGAAGGGGGCAGGATCTGCATGCATGATGGGGGAATTGATGGTTTTGATGCAAGGGGTTATTAATAGGTGAGTTTGTTGAGAAAGGCCTTTCACACTGGAGACGTGCTGAGTCTCCTAGGCTCTAGCTATGCCCAAGATGACATAGTTGTAGTGCTCTTGCCTATGTACATGTGACTCTGCTACTGACTACCCAGTCATGTGACTACCTGGAGTAGGTGACCACTCACCCTACTCCAACACTGAAAGCATAGGTGGAATACCTAAGAAAACACAACTGGGGTCCTCTAGGCATACATTTAGGGTTTATATACTATGTTACATATATTGTACATTGTTGTTACTGACACACTCATACATGCGCATACATATTGATGCATGCAAAATAAAATTCTCATGCTATCAAAGTGTAGCATTATTTGGCATCATTTGGTGTACTGTAGCATAATTTGACATAATAAAATAAAATGAAATTTTATTAGGTAATGGGGTGGTTTTCTAACACCCTCAGCTTTTGATGGGATCTAGCTCCTCAAATATTTTGGTAATTTTATGTAATTAATTTCCCAAGATAGCAAAAAACCTTGGCTTAAGTCAGCTTAAGCCATGGCAACACTAGTCAATGCACAGCCACAAACATTCACGATCACCCCTCAATCATTTCGCATCTATTTTCAGCATCTTTTGAACCTTTTTTGACTATTTTGCAAGCTTCCGATCAAATTTCAGACATTTTGAAGATTTTGCATTTTTAGTTTCTACTTCACATGCTTCCCATCACTCCCCCTTTACATAATCGACTTTGACGAACCACATTTTGGCTATATTCATGCAGCACACATCACCTCGAGGCACATCATGATGTTTTGCAATATTTTTGCAATTTTTGCAATATTTAGCCAATTCTAGAACAAAAGGACAGTCTATATTTTGATTTATTGTCTCCCACACTTCCTAGACTTGTGGTTATTGTTACATATTGGTTATCACTTCATCCCTGAAGTCCATATGTTTTCTTTTGCCTCATGTTCTCCCCATGCCCACTATTGCCTTTTTGGTACTATCTCTTTTTAACCTACAAAAACCTTGTATTATCCATGATGAATAACAAGGGAAGTGTCCCCCAAGTATAGTATTAGTAGTGGAGAGCTAAAAACTCTCTTCTCATCATTTGAGTCACAAGTTTTAGTCTGAAAATTCTTCAGATTTTGTCAAAACTCATTCATCTTCATCTTGCCTCTTGATATTATCGTCATCCTCTCGTATTCATCATCATTCACCTCTTGCATCATTTATCAACCTTTCCATCACTCACCAATATCTTTGCAATTCATTTTGCAATCCCTAAAAATATCACAACATCTCAAAACTACTTTGCAAATCTCAAAACTACTTCACAAATCTCAAAACTACTTCACAAATCTCAAAACTACTTCACAAATCTCAAAACTACTTCGCAAATCTCGCAACTACTTTGCACATCCCAAACTTTGTTTGGATCATCTAGTTTGTTATTATTGGAGATCGGTGAAAGTTTAGAACAGATCACAACCTTCCTCTGACTTGTGTTATGCCAAATAGGACCCTTTTAGGTGTTTTGTTTGGGTTTCCAGGTTGAGTATCATCAACACATTGATCTTGGCAGATCACAACCCACATTTGTCTGATGCATCAAAGGGATGTGCCAGGAATAGGACACACATCAAATGCGCTGATTTGGAGATCATGGTGTGAATCTCAACACAGATTCCTGGATCCCCACCACCTCCTTACAGAGCTCTCACAGCTTACACAACTCATGCAACTCCCTCTTCATCCCCTTTCACCACTCCCACTAACTCCCTCACTAAGTCTAACATGCCCTCTCTGGACCCCAATGCCTTCCCTGCAGGAGCTTTCTGCCCCTCCCACATGACCTCCTCACACCTTTGTTTTGCCTTGGTGCAAGGCTCACATGCATGTCCCCAGGACCCCATCCAGAAACACAACAATTTTTTGTTGGAACATCTAGTAGTGGTCAGCTATGCACACAAGAAGGAAAGGGAGACTCACCTTTTGCAGGATATGGTGGCCTGCACAGGAATACCTGTGGTATTCATGTGACAGTGTACACAGGTACAGGTATGGTATCCAAAAAGTCAAACCTGTAGCACACTGCAACCCATTGCATGGTGTTGCAGGTTTTAATGGGTTTTGGATTCAGCCTTATTTCCACTTCAAAATGATCCAATATTTAGCCTACATGGTAGAGTATTTGCAAAGATATGAGGGATTTTGTGCTTGAGGTTGGGCCAAAGGTTGTTTTGCTCTATCTCAATAATTAGCTATTTATTCCCCTTGCAAATTTGTATTCTACATTGCATATAGTATATATACATTCTCCCCAAAGGATTAGCTGAATAAACCAACCATTCCTTTTTTGTATGCACCCCTTCCTCCTAGTTTACCTAAGAAACCCATCCCACCATATTTCCACAATTCCTCAATGGATCCTTTTGCAAATTTGTACTTTACATCATATATAGTATATACACACCCTCCCCTAAGCATTAGTTGAACTACATAACCATTCCTTTTTAGTATGCACCCCTTCCTCCTAGTTTACCTAAGAAACCCATCCCACCATATTTCCACAATGCCTGAACAGATCCTTTTGTAAACTTGTATTTTACACTATATATAGTATATATATACCCTCCCTTAAGCATTAGTTGAACGACTTAACTGTTCCATTCTGGTATGCACCCCTTCCTCCTAGTTTACCTAAAAAGCTCATCCCAGTATATTCCACAATGCCTCAATGGATCCTTTTGAAAATTTGTATTTGACATTATATATAGTATATATATACCCCCCCCCCCTAAGCATTAGGTGAATCACTTAACCATTCTTTTTTGGTATGCACACCTTCCTCCTAGTTTACCCAAAAAGCTCATTTACTGTATTTCAATGTGAGGAGTGTGAGTCAGGGCACCATCTACTGGGCTTGCACAGGAAGAACATGATTTCCTAATTCAGGCTTAATTCCCATCTATTACTGGAAATGTGACTAATGTATAGTAATGTCGCTAAGCAGCAGAGATTTATGGCAAACACTACTTATTCCAGCTTTTAGGCTGTGTTTTCCCTAGTGCACTATAAGTTTTCAGGAATCCTGGTAAATTTATCCTGAAAATCTGAACACCCCAGTGTGCCTGGTACTTACTACTCCACTAATTTCAGTGGATTTCCATATTTTACTTGTAAAAACATTCTGAAAGGAAAACAAAAAAGAACATTGCATGACTATGTATCATAGGTTGAATAGCTTGAAATGACCATTTCAGACCCTACTAAAGGTTGCTCCACTAGATGGTGTAAGATGTATGGTATTGGTTGACATAAAGTAACAAAGAGTCAGTAATTTACATGAGTGGATACTAGAAGAACTAGTAGTAACTTTAACTTGGAATCTATGCGCTTCAAGTTCAACAGCGGCTGCCATCGCATGCATCACATATCTTGCATCTTGATGTCCAAGTCATTTCAAACCCCACTGGAAATTCAACATGCATCAAACATAGACCAAACAAAGGTTTTTCTTCAACCACATCTTTGTCTCTTCTTTGTCTCCATCCCCATCCCCTTCCACAAGCTTCCATCTCTCTAAGCAGTGACAACCACAGCTGCCATATCACAGCCTCTTGGTGACCAAATACGGCATTGAACATTTACCAAGGATGACACATGGCCACAGTGGTGCCACATCACATGCAAGACCAACACAACACCAGCCCAGGTAACTTTTCTTGTTTCTATAACCTAACTAACTATGTTTGATCATATTCAGGGATTCTAGTGGTAATGATGGATGCAGACACAACACAACATATGCTCAATCATGTGCTAACCCCCTCCTCCCCATCAAAATTGGATGCAAGGCCAACGATAGCAGATAGGAAATGGCTGGGAGACTCATGATAGGGTATACCTGCAAGGTAAGCACTTACCAACCCCCCATCATGTTGCTGACAGTCCCCAAACCCCCTGGACTAGGAATCCCCACCAATGACATGACAACATTGCATATGCCACACCAATGCAATCAAATAGCTACCAAGAATGACACATGGCCACAAACCCATGCTCAATCATGTGCTAACCCCCTCCTCCCCATCAAAATGGGATGTGAGGCTAACAATAGCAGATAGGAGATGGCTGGGAGACTCGTGAAGGGGTATACCTGCAAGGCAAGCACTTACCAACCCCCTGCCACATTACTGACTGTCCCCTAACCCCCCGGACTAGGAATCCCCACCAACACAACACTATAATGCTGCACATGCCCTGTAATTTACCCTCCCCCACCTATTCTGGTCAGAGTCCAGTTATTCCAGTTGGAGTCCAGTTATTCTGATTGGAGTCCAGTTATTCTGGTTGGAGTCCAGTTATTCCGGTTATTCTGACCAGATTCTGGTTACTCCAGATGCTCAACTTAGAGTATATACCCTAATGGATAGTCAAATTTCAAGTCTTAAGTTGTCAAAGTGCCTACAGAATATATTTGTGCAGAGTAAGGATTGAACTCAAGACATCTTGATTAGAGTGATCACATGACAAACCAAACATGTGTGCTTAACCAGTTGAGCCACAGGAGAATTATTATTTAGTAATATAATGTTTATTCATGACACTCTAATTTTTTTCGAAGTAGTTAAGATCAATTTTTTTCAATTAACCACATCCCTCACATTGAATGCGAGGGAGTGGGGATGATTGTGATTATATACATAAACAAAAAATCCTCCCTCTCACGAGATGCAAGAGGAAGTTTTATTTATATACATAAAAAGCTAACCCCTCACGTTCAGTGCAAGGGGGGAGGTAAAAACATGAAGAAAAAAATCCCTCCCCCACACAAAATGGGGGAGGGGGGGCACAATACTAATAAATAATTAAAAGTATGAAAAAACCCCTCCCCACACAAAGTGCAGGGGAGGGGGAGGGGACACAACCCCACTGTGCTAGGTGTGTTGTCTGTCATTCCACCCACATTCCACCCCATGAGCAGTTGCTCATGAGGCTGGTGGTGGGTGGCTTGTCATCATTGTTGTTCCACCCATGATCCACCCCACAAGCAGTTGCTCATGAGGCTGGGGGTGGGTGGTGTGTCATTGTCATCTCCTGTCCCTGCACCTGGGTGTCATTCCACCCATGATCCACCCCATGAGCAGTTGCTCGTGAGGTTGGGGGTGGGTGGCTTGTCATTGTTTGTCACTGTCATCCCCTGTTTGGATTTCTGTTTTTGTCTTTTTTTTGGGGGGGGGGTTTGGGCATGTCAGTGCGATGTGGCGCGAGTACAGAGGTTGGTGGGTTCTTACTAGACAGGTACCCCTTCTGGGGTCTCCTGGCATCCCTCTGCACCCTCCTAGCCCATGTCAACAGCCTCACATCCCATTTGAATGGGAAGGAGGGGATCAAGTGGGCATGGGCATGGGTTGTGCATTTTTTGTTGTGGCAGGTTGTCCCCAGTAGCATACAACCTAAAAAGCAATAAATTACAATTAGTTGATTGATAAAAAGAAAAAGAAAAAAGAAAAAAACTTATCTATGGCCCAAATGATGGCAATGTCATTTGGGCCCATGTTCCATCCAGTCAGCTTGTGTTTTTCATTGTGGCAGGTCATCCCCAGTAGCATACAACCTAAAAAGCAATAAATTACAATTAGTTGATTGATAAAAAGAAAAAGAAAAAAGAAAAAAACTTATCTATGGCCCAAATGATGGCAATGTCGTTTGGGCCCAC
Source organism: Tricholoma matsutake (assembly GCA_026075535.2). Taxonomy (NCBI): domain Eukaryota; kingdom Fungi; phylum Basidiomycota; class Agaricomycetes; order Agaricales; family Tricholomataceae; genus Tricholoma; species Tricholoma matsutake. The sequence goes on along the minus strand of AP026543.1, from coordinate 2,847,610 downwards.
ATTCCATCCAGTTGGCTCATTTGAAGGTGGTGGTGATGGTGGCAGTGGGCATGGGAACAGTGGTGGGTGCACACACAGTGGTAGTGGTAGAGTGGAGAGGAGGAGGAGGCAGCATTGATGATGGTGGTGGTGGTGGTTGTGAGCTGGCAGTCACATGTCATGTGTCATGCATGTATGCATACTTTTTATTTATTCCATTAATGGCTGCAGTTAACTACGCACCTTGGTTTGGTCATAAAGGTATTAAATGTATCTAGAGGAATGATTACCTGGTAGCTCAGTGGTTAAGCACACTGTGATATGCAGACCCAAGGTTGAGGGTTCAATTCTTGTTGTATGTTGAACTTTTATTTGGGGAAGCACATGCATTCCGGTTATTCCAGTTATTCCAGCTAGTACAGTTATTCCTGTTATTCTGGTTGTGATGAGTCCAGTCAGATTCCAGGGATTCTGGATGTAAATTGAATCCTTATTCCGACCAGAATTGTGCTGCATAGGGAAAACTACATACAAAAAGAATTCCACCAGATTCCAGAAATTCCAGAAATTCTGGCCAGACAAACCGGAATCCAACCGGAATAGGTGGGGGAGTGTAAAGTACTCCACATGCCATGCAATCCATGCATCCAGACACCTCTGCTACAAGCAACTGCTTGTAGGGGGGAAGCTGATGCATACCGACCAATGGGGAGTGTGAGCACCAGCATCAGCACTGGCCCCAAGCACCACTAGGAGAGCCAGACAATGATGCAGAGTGACATGGCACCCATCTCCATGCCTACATGCAACTGCTCATAGGGTGGATTATGGGTGCAGCTTGCTTTGACAGCGGGTGTGAGAGAGGAGGATGGGCAGACAGGCAGATGATGGCACAAGGGAGGAGAGTGTACTATGGAGGTGTTGCCAGTAGTTTGTATTGTTAATGTTGTTGGTAGCAAATACATCTTGTTGACTACTTCTTATCTGGTCATTCAAATAATTTCAATAAATGGTTGTGAATTGTGTGTTAAGAGCTCATAAATTACTACTTAATTCCTACTAATGGTCATTTTTTGTTGCTAAAAATAAATGAACCAGTCTAAAAGTTCCTTTTTTCTGGGAATCTTACTTATGGCCAGAAACAGCACTTATTTAACTTATTGTCCATAATAAGAGGCAATAAGCATTAAATTTCTGGTAATAATGTCAAATTCCCAAATCCAGTTTTTCCTGATGTGATGAGAGGAAGAGCTATGCACCAGAGACCAGGTTGAACCAAGTAGTCCCAAAAAGGCAATAAACCAAATCCCCCTTCACATTGGTGCGAAAAACCTTGTATAACACTTGTATTGTATTACTCTATACTTAAACTGCAAATTACACCCTATAGAACTTGAAAAATGGCAGGTAAGTTACCATGGTGAATCAGACCTGTGGTGTTCTCAAAATAAATGTGGTAAAAAACTGGCACCACAGTTGCGATGTTCAAATGGGTGCAGTTTTGATAGGTATGGGTGCGGTGTGGGAAATCTTACCCATGGTGTGACCCATGTTACACCCTACCAATGTTTGACTCTCACATTGAACATTTTCCACATACATTCCTTACTTCTGACTTCTCAAATGGTGTCAACTAGTAGTTGGCCATCTAGAATAGACTAGGTGTTGTTCTAGCTTCCTTCCACTGCATCAAACATCCACATTATATCGCCAACTTTCAGCAACTTGAGAGCTCTTTCAAGTCCTCCTACAATGAAATCATATGTCTGGAGGAGCTAGACACACTCCCAGCCCAACCACAAATCCTCATGGTTTTTCATTCAATCCTTCAGCAACCATTCCACCAAGCAACACAAGTCCCACACAAAACCCTACACCTCTGGTTTCCAAATGATGCCTTCAACATCAGCTGCCTCAAATGGTGGTGGTTCATCTACACCTGGTGTTTCAAGTACTGGGTCCAGCAGATCAGTTTTCCCGATGCATTCCCTTACTGTTCCAATGCCAACTCCAAATACAGACAATGCACCATACTTCAGGGGCTCATGCATTGATGACTTTCTCAACACATTGGAGACTCATGCAGATAATGCAAAGATCCCACATTTGTCGCTTCCTGCCTATGTACCCCAGTATTGTAGTGACAGTATTCGACAGATGATTCATCATCACTCAGTTTGGTCTGGAGGAGATTGGGCTGCAGCTCAAGCATTCCTACTCAAGTTATGTGTGTTGGCCAACAAGGACCCCCCTATTACAAGTGATCAGCTCCATGCTTGGGTCAAGAAACACGTGGCGGAAGGTATTTTCTCTTGCTCTCAAGATGTTGACAAATACTAGAGGAAATTTATCACTCAATCCAACTACCTCATTGACCAACAAGAAATTCTTTCTTGTGACATCAAGCTTCTCTTGTTTCAGGGTATCCCAAACACAAGTAGGAAGATCAGAAAGGGTTTGCCAAGCGCAAACCAGAAGATCTCAAACCTGCCTGATATCAATGTCACATTGGGGCTTTTGCAATGGGAGTTTGATGACACAGACATTGACACAGTGGTAGGCAAAGTTGACTTAAACATTTTGACAGACTCTGAGGATGATAGTGACTCTGACATGGAACTGGCAATCAAGCGCAAGGACAAGAAGAAAAAGAAGAAAAAGGTCAGGTTTGATATGAAGACTGCTCCTGCAGCACCAGCAGTAGAACCTGTGCTGATGACTGACATTGAGGCTTTGAACAGACATGTCGAAGAGCTGGCTTTGGATAAGCAATGACTCCTTCAAGAACTGGCTACTCAGCAATTACTTGCCAGCTCCTTGCTGGATCATAAGTGCTTTATCTGTGATAGAGCTTTCATACACCATCTAGGGATCATGAACTGTCCAGAAACAAGGAACCTCATCAACAAGGGTTTAGCTATGTACAGCCCCCAGGGCCAACTCATGCGCAGTGATGGTAAAGATCTACCTAGAGGATCAGGGCCTGGCGGTGTCACCAAGGCCTTGCAGGAGGAATGTGCTTTAGTCTCAGACCCTTCTGCTCCTAGAAAAGGTAAAGAATGTGAACAGCCACCTCATTTCACCCAGCCAGCAGGAATTCTCTATAATGGTCATGACCTCCTCAACTGAGATGTTCATGCCATCTTGTCTCTACCAGCTTATAGTTACCCAGTTACCAGGTCCCAAAAAGAACCACTTTATGAGCCTTATCCATTGAAGAAACCAGAACACAAGCAAAAACTGGCACCACTCCCTGAACTTTACACTGCCCCACATAGTCCTGGAGGAATCCTCCAGGATTCCAGTAGGACTCACCAGGACTCACCAGGAATCCAGTGGGACTCAGTACCCTAAAGTCATACCATAATGGAAAGTCAATTTACAAGTTTCAAGTGCTTCAGACTTCATGAATTTCACAAAGTACCTACAAAACAAACTTGTTCAAAGCAGGGATTGAACTCTAGAACTCATGATCAAGAATCACATGCCAAACCAAACAAGTGCTTAACCAGTTGATCCAATTATTAGCTGCAATATAAAAGTCTATTTATACCCTCAAACTCAAAATTAGGTATTTCTCTCTCGAAGCTCACAATTAAGATCAAATAAAATTTATTAACTACATCCCTCACATTGGACACGAGGGATACACCATTAATTACATAAGAAAAAACCTCCCCCACACAAGGTGCAAGGGGGAGTCCTACAAATATATACATATAAAACTAATCTCCCCTTGCATTCAACACAAGGGGAGCACTACAATTATAAAGAAAAAGAAAGAAAAACCCCTCACCCACATAAAACACAGGCAAGGGGGAAGGTATTACCATAAATAAAAAATGAAAAAAAACCACCCCACACAAAATGCAGGGGCAGCCTGGTGAGTTGTGCCTGTTGTCCTGTCCCAGTCATCCTGGGTGCTGGGCCTTCATTGTTGCTGTCCTCATTGTTGCCATCCTGGGCATCATTTCCATGCTGCTCCTAGTCATGCCCTTCCTGGGGGCATTGGTGCTGTGCTGCTCCTGGTCATACCCTTCCTGGTCATCGTTGCCATCCTGGCCATCTCCCACTGTTGCATTCCCTGGTGCTGGTGTCCTGTTGTTGTTGCATGGTTGTCTGCATCCTTGCACCCATTTGTCATCCTGGCTTTGCTGTTGCTGTCCTGGCAGTGTTGCATTCCCTGGTGCTGGTGTCCTGTCATCATTGTGTGGTCATCTCCATCCTCGCACCCCTCCTTCCACCCTGTGAGCAGTTGCTTACAGTGGCAGTGCTGGGTGCTGGGTCATGCTTGTCATCTGTTGTCCTCCCTGTCCTGTTGTTTTTGTGGTCATCCATTGTCCTCCCATCCTTGTCTTGCCACCCTGCTGCTCTTATCATTTGTGGCTCCTCGGCTCCATCTCTGTGGTCCTCATCATTGCTCCCCATTTCCACCCTGCAAGCAGCTGCTCATGGCAGTGGAGGGTGCAGTGGTGGTGGTGGGTCACATCATACAACGAGAAACTATAAAAATTCAAAAGAAAATAATATTAATCAAAAAAGAATGAAACAAACACAAAAAAAACTTACCTGGGACCCAAATGACAATGTACATCATTTGGGCCTGTTTCCTTATGGCCCAGCCTTCCCTCTCTGCATCGTCGTTCTCCATTACTTTGTTTGTTGTTTTTCATTTGTCGTTTGTTGTCTGTTGTCTGTCGCTCACTCATTGTTCTTCATTTGTCATTTGGTGTTGTCTTGTTGTCATGATATAGTTAGAACCTAAAGAAGGAAAGAAAATATTAGTTAGTTCAATAATAAAAAAGTAAAAAATATTACCTGGGCCCCAAACAACATCTGTCATCATTTGGGCCTGAGGTGGTTCAAATGTGGCCGTTGGCAGCATTAGATGAGGTGGTGGTGGCCATAGGAGCAGTGGCAACAGGTGTTGACAGAGGGGAGGCAATGGAAGAGAGGTGGCATCATCATCAAGAGTGGTGATGATGGTGGATGATGAGCTGGCAATGTTGATACGCAGCTGTGTGCTTTGTCATGCACAGCTGCCCCAATGTTACCTAGAGCAGTAAGTGGACATACCTCATAAGTCTATGTGGTGTAGTGGTTTTATTTGGCCATGCTAAAATGTTGTTGTCTCATGCCTAGGGTTCAATTCCAGGTCATGTCATTTATTTTATTACTTAGTATTAGTAAGGACTCCTGGTTCAATCCTACTGAATTCCTGGTGAGTCCTGGTGAGTCCTGGTTACTCTTATAGAGTCCTACAGGATTCCTGGTCAGTCCCCCCAGATTCCTGAGAGTCCAAGTCCTGGGGAATTCCTGGAATAGTACCAGAAAGAGCCTGATTTACCAGGAATATACCAGGACTGAACCAGGAATCCCACTGGAGGAAAAACAGCCAGGAATGCAACATTTGGTGAACAATGGCTGTGGCAGGGATAACCAGGACTCCAGGAATACGTGGGGCAGTGTAAAGAGCTACCACTCCTTCCTCCAGCTCCAAAGTGTGTACCTGAACTAGGCAATAGCACAGGTACTCCCATGGGTATGCAGAGCTCTACCCATACCCATACCTGTACAGGTAGTAACCCATCGACCCGTGGGTTGATACCCAGCAGGTACAGGCATGTACCAGCGGGTGTCGATTCCTGCACAGGTTTCATACAACCCCCAAGTATATATCATAATTCAATTACATTAATAGCTATTTATTATACTAAGAACCCCACTCACATTTGCGAGCAAGAGGGGGGTGGCAGTCACAACATCATTCCAGTCTTAATTAGAACCTAAAAACATTAGTTAGTAAGAATAAAGAAGAAAAAGAATATACTTATGGCCCAAGAAACATCAACATCTCTTGGGTGCACCTCCTGTCGTTGTTGTCATTGTTGTCCCATCCATGTCCCAGTCCTCATTGTGCTGTTGTGGTGGTGTTCACTGCCCTGCCAGTCCCCTCACTGATTGTCTCCTCATTGCATTGGGCCTGTTTGTGTCATCCCTCATTGTTGGCTGCCAACACCTGTGATCCACCCTACGAGCAGTGGCTCGCAGGCATGGTGGGGGTGCATTATCAGCTCTGGTCATGGTGGTGGTAGGTCCTAGGTGAGCAGGGTTAGAGGGGGTTAGTGACATGGCATGGGTGGGGGGTGCTTACCTGTTGGGTATCCTCCTCTAGGGGTCTCCCAGAATCCCTCTGTGCCTTCCTAACCCCACCACATGGCCTCACATCCCGGTTGGATGGGGAGGGCAGGTGTGGTTTGTCACCTGTCGGTGTCTGTCATTATCACTAGATTACATCCTAAAAAATCAAAATAAAACCCTAGTTAGTTGATAAAAACATGAAACGAACAAAAAAACATACCTAGGGCCCAAACGATGCAATCATCATTTGGCCCTCATTGCTTCCGAGAGGCTTTGTTCATGGCTGTTGGTTGTCACCCTGCCATCCACCCTGCAAGCAGGGGCTCACAGCGGTGCATAGGGTGGTGTAGCAGAGTTGGGCCCATTGTTACAAGATGACTATAACCTAAAAATGAAAGCAAAGTGGTTAGTAAAAAGAAGGACAAAAGAAAACAAACTTACCTGGGCCCAAACACCAATGTATGGCATTTGGGCCCATTTTCTGTCCATTGTCCATGGCTGTGTTCAGTGTGTTGAAGGGCATGGGGGCCATGGCAGTGGGGGTTGAAGGAGTGGGTGATGGTGGTGGTAGGTGGATGAGGGAGGAGCAGGCAGCATTGTCGATGATGAGGGTCTGTGGTTAAGAACAAACCAGGTACAAATATAGGTAAATAACACATCAACAATCAATGAAGACGCACCTTGGTGCACACAAGGCCAAATGGCCCATGCACATCCCAGGGTATATAAACCCTCCCTTTTCTACTCAATGAGCTGGGCTCGCCCCACTTGTATTTTTAAATATGTAGTTAGTTAAATAATTTTACATAGATTAACATTGGTTACTACGAGCTGCTTCCTTGGTGATGGGTAGGTCACGGGTTGCAGGTTATGATTTCATGACCCATACCCATACCCATGCTATTGCCTAACCTGAACCCCAGGTTTTGACAGCACCTCCAGCCCCAGTTGAACCACAGCCAAAAGCAACAAAGGTGCCACCAAAACCAAAGTCAATGCCAGCTCCTGTGGTACTCCCACTACCACCTCATCAAAATATGGCTGATGCCTGGAAAGAGAAGAAGAAGGTCCAAGCATCGAAAAAACTGGATCAAGATGCGGAAATGCAAGATGCAACAAAAAACAAGAGTGGCTACCACTTTACCTCAACAATTCAGGAGATGACAGACGGTGATGCTATCCAGAATCAGATTCTAAACACAATCATTACTTTGCCCTTACAAGACATTATAGGCATATCCACTGACTTACAGAAGTGTTCTGCAAACCTGATGAAAACCTGACATGAATATACTCAGAAGGCTGCAATAACTGTGCAGGGCTATGGGGATGCCGATGATGAAGAAGAATGTCATTCAGAAGGTGAATTTGATTGCGCTTTGCATACTGACGACGAGTATTCCCCAGAAAATATGGCTATGACCTCAAGGCTTCATTTCTCCTATGGCTCACACAAAAATATTGAAGATGTCTTGGAATGATATTCTTCAGCTGTCTCTCTTCAAGCTGCTCCCCTTTTTGCAATGGCAACTGGACACTTTGAAGGATTCATGACTGGCCAGCTGGTTACTTTCATGATTGATACAGGTTCAGAACTCAGCCTCATGTCAGCAGAATTTTACCGATGAACTTCACTCCCTCTTGACAATGATGGCACAAGATAGTCTCTCAAAGGGATCAATGGTCCTGCTGTGCCACTTCTTGGTTGCATTTGGGGTGCTGTTAGGGCAACACCCACTATCTGCTAGCTAAGACCATGCAGGTTCTCTCTACAAGAAGGGGGTGGGATCCACACGCATGATGGGGGAACTGATGGTTTTAATAGATGAGTTGGTTGAGGAAGGCCTTTCACACCAAAAGCATAGGTGGAATACCTAAGAGAACACAACTGGGGTCCCCTAGGCATATATTTAGGGTTTATGTACTATGTTACATATATTGTACATTGTTGTTACCGACACACTCATACATGTGTGTACATATGGATGTGTGCGAAATAAAATTCTCATGCTATCAAAGTGTAGTGTCATTTGGCATAATGTAGTGTAATTCGACATAATAAAATAAAAATGAAATTTTATTAGGTAATGGGGTGGTTTCCTAACATTTTGAAGGTCCAGTTCAGTCCGGTTTTTTCCCACTTTGGGCTCAAATCAGAACTGGAACCAGTTCCATGACATTCCAAAACTACATACAACTGGACCAAACTGCACAAAACTGGTTCATTGTGGTCCAACCCAACCCAACTATCGGTTGTAGCCAGTTTGACCACAGGTTGTCTACCGACCGAGGTCAGTCTAAACTGAGTTTATGTAGATATTTTAAGCCTAAATAAAGCCCCGTGGTTTCCTAACAGGTGCACCTGTTGACATTGGTGGACATGCATTCAGACATCATTTCTTTGTCTTGTCAGAGGGTGCTGGAAAGCAAGAGATCATCCTTGGGCAGCCTTGGATGCTATGGTATGCAGCAGACATCTCATATAGCCATTCCAAAGGAGTACAGCTACACCTTTGGGGAAAAGGCAAATGTTGTTGCCCAAAACATTGTCATAGAATACCCCTGATGCTAACTATTCAGCTATGTCTAATTGACTCACCATGGAATGCTGATCACCTTGTTTTGCAGGCTAGTCAGCAAGTGACTATTGAAGAAGTTACAGATGAAGAATCAGAAAACTAGATATGGGGGCACAGCCCAAGCCCCTGATTGAAGAGGGTGTCCCTGTACCAGTACTTGGGTGTACAATTTCTTGTCTTGCTGGTTCTATTGCTTTTGACAAAGACTTGACTGATCAATCAAGACTGATTTTGCCCCCAGAAACTTATGATTCCTTGCTTTGAACAGCAATTTATGCTGCCCCTGCTAATACTTCCCCTTTAAAAACATCTTGGACAACTAGGGTAACTGTGCCACCATCTAGAATAGTAAGCCTCGCAATGAAATGCAAGTATAAGCCCATTTACAGGAAGGTATGCCCAGTCCCATCTTATAAGCCTGATCCTGTGGGACAAGAGTTCAAACCCATTATTATTCCTGAATTACCATCATTGCCTTTTGAACCACCTGCATATCGAGATTTTCAGCCAACGATACACCTCACTCAACAATATCTTGACAAAATTTTGAAAAATGTACTGGAGAAATTTTTATCTGCACAATGGAGTAGGGTGAGTGGTCACCTACTCCAGGTAGTCACATGACCATGTTGGTAGAGTTACATAGTCATATCGTCATAGTTCAGCATTGCTATACCATCTGGTGGCCTTGCCATTGCTATAGGGCATCTCTGGGGTGTCCATCTTGGTGATGAAAGTGCAATTTGACTCACTTCTCTGTCGACTTGAGCTTTCTAGAGCCCCCTGTTTTGCTTACTCAATTTTGGTGTCCCACTCTGTGTTTTTGAGCCTCATCACACATCTCTGAGCTTCATATTGCATATTTTGTCTTGCATCTTCTGTTTTGAGTCTCTAGGCCTGCCTTCTTGAGCTCTGAGCCCCCAGCATCCCATTAGCAACCTTGTCACCACTCCACTGTCAATATGCCAGGCCCAGGACAAGGCAAACAAGCCCACAAGAAAAGGTGGTGCAACAACACGAGGGAAACAGCAGCTATACATGCTATATCAGCAACAGCAGCATCTACCCCCCCTGATGCAACAACATCAACTATGGAAACTGCCACAGCATCACCAATGTCACCTAGCAACACCACTGCCACAACTCCACTTACAAACAAAACAGCATCACCAACTGGCTCATATACAGCTACAAAATCTACTACAACAATGGCTACAGCAACTGTTACAGCAAACACAGTTGCCAACAATGCAACCAATGTGATGCATGTTGACACAGCCACTGCCACATCATCGAACGACACAATATCGCGACCACTACTGTTCACCTACATGCATGAAGAAGTCCAAGTGCTCCTGGATAAAGCTTGACTTGAAGGATGGGAAGAAGGTATAGAAAAGGACTCAAGATAGGGAAGGAGAAAATACTCAAGAATGGACAGAAGATGTGGGAAAAGGGGAAGAATGCTGGATATAGGTTAGGAAGGAAGGATGGTCTTGACGAAGGGGAGAAGTTGGCAGGCCATGGGGAAGGGCTTTGTATCTCAAAGGAGGCCCACAACTGTGAGTTATGGAGAGGTGCCGTCCTCCTGGATGAGGCTCAAGTCCAGACTGACCCCAAAATGACCACCTGGAGTGATGCTAGCACCCAGGTAGTCCCCAGGACCGACGAGACAGCTGCCCAAACCAATGCCCTGCAAACGGAGCTGCCTGCCTTTGAAGACCCCCAGCCCTCAAAAATTGCCAAAACAGTTGCTACCAACAACATCTGCACCCAAATCACATCCAGTACCAATGAGACGACTAGCCAAACAGAGAACAAACCCTACCCAGCTCTCATTACCCGCCAGAACCCCCCCTTCTGCCACTGCCACATCACCGTCAACAACGGCACCCACAGCTGCTACAACCACCCCCAAAACAGCATCTAGGGCCATGTCTACTACTCAGATGGCCAATGAAGCCCAGGAGACTGTTACCAAGGCCATAAACAACATCCAGGGACCATCTACAACTGAGGAAACCAATTCATGAGATGAGGAGCAATGGTGCTCATCAAAACCTGTCATCTACTCAATGGAACCACCCTGCCAGCCCCACCATCTCCAATGACAATCCAGGAGCCTGCCCACAGTTCCCAGTCCCACCCTGCTTGCCCCCCTTGCCTTTGTTATGCACCACCAGCCCATGAAAATGCCTCATGCATCCACCAGATCTGCCATGTCATCGACAATGTGTATGTCGACAATGGCCTACTCTCCAGCTTTGCCTCATTCAGGACCACTGCCTGGAGCTCTGAAACAATGGCATACCCTCCCTGACCAGTGACAGGCCCCCAGCTTGTCCCCCAATCCCCTGTTGAGCACAAAATGCACTGTGTAAGAGCTGTTTCACCACCCCCCATGTCTCACAACCCTGCTGTGTCACTGATGATGCCGTCTATGCCCACAGAAGCCCCTCATTTACCCCATCCCCCTCTCACTTCCCATCCACCTCAGTCCACTACAGCTTGTTCCCCAAAACCCCCATCATCGCTAGCACTTCCCCACCACAGATGTTGACACACAGGTGACCCCTGTGAGCCCCACTGTCATCGACACAGGCACCCAGACAACACACTGCCCCAGGCAGAGAGTGGCTGCAATGCAGATGGAGCCCCTGGACAAGGAACTGCCATGTACATCAAAAGGTGTTGAAGCATCAATGGGCATGAACCCCACTATGGCTACAAACCCCCAGCTTGAGTTCCAAGTCTCCTGTTCCACCCTCCTGCATGATGAGTTAGTCAAAACCCCAGAACAAAAGATTACACCTGCTCCACCACTCATACCTGAATCCAGCCAACATTTTGACTGGGCAGAGGATGCTGAGTCATTACCCATTGTCTCTCAGTCACTGCCTCCACAAGACCTTTCAGCACTACGTTCTAATACCCCCTGACCTTTCGACTCTATACAAAGGCAAACCCGATGTCATAATCAAGTGAGAAACCCCCCAATCCATTCATTCACTTGACAAGGTTGACTAGTGTGGACTACAGGTCCTATCATCACTCACAAACATTCTTTTGGACTGGGCCCAGGTAAACTGACCATTCCAAGTCCTGCATTTCAAGAGCCCCTCCTGAAACTTGATTGGGACAGTGACCCTCAACTGGCACATTTGAATAGGGTGCTTCAAGCTTTGGGATGGGCACCATGTTGAGTTGTCTTTTATTTTAATTTTATATCACACATAGAATTTTTTACTGCACAGGTTTTATTATTCATATACCTATTGTTTCCCTTTCTTTTCCTTTCCTTTCCTTCTTTTTCAGAGGTGACAGGGATGTCACCATCTTGGAGAGGGGCAGATGGAGTAGGGTGAGTGGTCACCTACTCCAGGTAGTCACATGACCATGTTGGTAGAGTCATGTAGTCATATTGTCATAGTTCAGCATTGCTATACCATCTGGTGGCCTCGCCATTGCTATAGGGCACCTCTGGAGTGTCCAACAAGAAATTGATTTGGTGATTTTTGTTTTACATTCCAGAGATCAAGCACTGGCTTTTGATGATAGCAAGCAAGGTATGTTTTTGCATGAATATTACCCTGACTACAAGATATCAGTCATAGAACATATTCCATGGTTTTTATCCCTGATCTGTGTACCAAAAGCTATTGAGGCAGACGTACAATGGATACTTGAAGAACAGAAGGCGGCTGGCAAGTATGAAACTTTGACTGCTTCCTACCACTCCCCAATGTTTGCTGTAGCTAAGAAGCCAGGTTTGCGACTTGTAGCAGATGTTCAAGAACTTAACAAAGTCACAATTTGTGACTCAGCTCTCCCACCTCAAATAGATGATTTTGCAGAGGGGTTTGTTGGCTGGCAGATATATGGCTTATTTGATTTGCTTGCAGGGTATGATGGCTGGGTATTAGCTGTGAAATTGCATCCCCTCACTATGCTAAGTGCCATTATTGGAGCATTGCATCAAACATTTTTGCCACAGGGTGCAACCAACTCCGTACCAGAGTTTTGTAAATGTACTAACCATTGCCTCTTGAAAGAGATCCCTGACCACACAGATGTTTTTATAGATGATGTTAGCACAAAAGGGCCATTTAGCAATTATGATGATGAAGAGATTGCTCCAGGGGTTTGAAGGTTTGTGTATGAGTTTGTGACAACAGTTGACAGAATTTTAGTATGAATGATTGCTGCAGGTATCATGGCCTCAGGGAACAAACTGGTATTGGCAGTTCCCCAACTCCATATAGTGGGAACCAAGGTCTCAAAAGAAGGATGGCACCTTTCTCATGGCATCATTTTGAAAGTGTTGAACTGGCCAGATCTGGGGTCAGTCTCTGATGTTCGTTCTTTCCTAGGAACTGTGGGAGTAGGCCATAAATGGATAAAGGGTTTCTCTCTGATTGTTCAACCATTGACTTTGCTGACACACACAATGGGCAAGTCCTTGTTTTTCAGTCCTGCAGCATGCAAAACCCAGCAAAAGATAAAAGATTTAATAATGACTGCTCCTGTATTGATTATGAAAAGGCAAAACTGATTTATAGACATGAATGACCACAAAGCAATGAAGGACTGGTCATAGTAGCAGTGGATTCTTCAATTCATGGATCAGGATGGGTCATTTACCAAATTCAGAGGGCCAAGAAGCACCCAGTTCTTTTTGGCTCATGCACTTACAATGAGACTGAATCCAGGTACTCACAACCCAAAGCAGAGCTTTATGGAGTATTTCAGGTGCTGAAGAAACTTCAACATCGAGTATGGGGAATTTATTTTGGGATTGAGGTGGATGCAAAATTCCTTCTCAAAATGATCCACTCACTAGACCTCCCTAATGCCCTGATGACCCAGTGGCTTCTGTACATCCAACTTTTTGACTTCAATCTTCTACACATGCCTGCTGAAAAGCATAAGGTTCCAGATGGTCTTTCTCAATGCAAACCTTCCCCACTTGATTCTGATGACAATGAAGATGTGGAAGAATATCTCCACTCATTTATTGGTTCAACAACCCTGGTTTGCTTTTCAATGGCTACATTAGTCTCATAATTTTTCATATTTTGCAGTTATACAGCGAACTGACAGGGCTCAGATATTTCAGATTTTTTTAACTCTTGGTCTACGATCCAAGTGATGTCAACTCCTGGAGTCAGTATAACCTATGAATCAACAACATCGGCACTTGATTTGTCCTACCTGGCAACTGTTCCCAACAATGTAAGAAGGACAGGGATCAATGTGTCATTGGTTGGCTGCAACAACCTGGAATCACCACAAGGCCATGCTGTGCCTCTTGCCTTGCATTCTCTACTCTCTGCAGACTATATAGAAGATTTTGTTGGGATGGACTTTTTCTACAGGAGTGTCAAGACAGAGTGAACAGTGGAGTGGAAACTTGGTGGCAAAGTATTCTTGATTTGTGGGAAGGAATATCTGTGTTGTTATATTTCTGAAGCTTTGAATGATGGTGACAAATTCACATCCAAGGGAGACTGCCAGCAATATGAACTAGGGCCACCTGGATGAGAAGTGATTGCATGCATTGGGAACAGGTTTGGTATAAAAGACGATGAGTCCCCTAAATTATGGAAGGAGATACTGATGTTTCTTAGGGATGGGACACTGCCACAACAATGTAGTCAACAGGACAAGCTGAAGAAGTTCACAAAGCAAGCACATCAGTTCATACACCATGATGGCCAATTGTGGAAAATTGGATGGGCTGGTAAGACTCCTTGACTCATGATCACTGACCTTGTTCATCAACAGAAACTCATCGCTGAAGCTCATAATGATGCTGGACATCAAGGATGAGACATTATCCACAAACACCTGACCAACCAATTCTATTGGCCAAATATGTTCAATGAAATTGCATTTTTTGTAGTGCCATGCACAATCTGTCAGTTACAATCAGCATCATGTCCCAAGGTACTGTTTTTGCCTACATGGAACACTGCAATATTGCATCGCTTTGACCTCGACACTGTACACATGCCTGAGGGATATGGTAGTATGAATTACCTACTGCAGGCTATTGAACCAGCTATAGGTTGGGCTGAGGGATGCACATCAAGAAAGAATAGTTCTGAGTTGTGGGCAAAGTTCGTGTTCAAAGAAATTATCTGCCATTTTGGTTGTATTCCCTTCTTTATTATTGATGGTGGAACTGAATTCAAAGGCATGGTCAAATTTTTATTCAAGCAATATGGCATCATTACAATCATGGCTATGCCTTACTCCCCATGCAACAAGTCTGTTGCTGAATGTGTGCACCCCACTTTATATGAGTCTTTATTTCATGTTTGTGGCACTGACAAATCAAAGTGGCCTTTATTCTTGCATGCATGCCTTTTGGCTATGCATTGCATGACTTTTGGCTATGCATTGCATGACTTCGCATGTCACAGGGTTTCCACCCTACTACTTGTTGTATGGTAGGTCACTGTTGTTGGCATTTGATATTTCAGACAGGACATGGGATACTCTGGATTGGCACACCATCCACTTGACAGCTGATTTGATAGCAATACACACACAACAGATTGTTTGATGGGATCAACATTTAGTTCAAGGTCTTGCAGAACAGAAATGCA
Source organism: Tricholoma matsutake (assembly GCA_026075535.2). Lineage (NCBI taxonomy): Eukaryota > Fungi > Basidiomycota > Agaricomycetes > Agaricales > Tricholomataceae > Tricholoma > Tricholoma matsutake. Next base: position 2,832,300 of record AP026543.1, on the reverse strand, counting down.
TGCAGCAACAAGCTGTCAACAATTTCAACCAGAAACACCATGCCAAACTTTTGTCAGGTGAGTTTAAGGTAGGAACATGGGTTGTCACACATGAGACATGGTTGGACTCACAGAATGGGGAACAAGGGCATGTTGCAATGGACAGGGCCTTTTATTGTCCATGAGAAAGTCTGAAGTCTTGTCTACCAGCTACAAGAGTTAGATGGGACAGTAAAATGTGAGTTATATACTGTGTCATGACTGAAAATCTTTTACTATAGGGCCAACTATCAAGCCATCAAATCCATGTATCATGGCATGCTCAAAATCAAATATGTAACATATGATTGGAAAGACCCAACTACCATTGCCATGAAGAGAGTTGGAAACAACAAAGGATATTGCATTCAAGGTTTGGTGGCATCAGTTTATGCTTTAGAATCTCCAAACTTCCAACTTCTGTGGACACCAATGTTTGAAGGGACACATATGCACCTCTGTGAGTGCCCTACAATTGCGCAAGCACTAACTACTTCAGAGTTGAACCCTATTGGACTCTGGGAACCCACAACAGTATCAGGCAAAAATGGACAAGTATGATGACTTGAAGGTGATACAAGCATGGCCAATGTTAGGGCAACACCCACTATCTGCTAGCTAAGACCATGGGGGTTCTCTCTACAAGAAGGGGGCGGGATCCATGCACGTGATGGGGGAATTGATGGTTTTGATGCGAGGGGTTATTAATAAATGAGTTTGTTGACAAAGGCCTTTCACACCACAAGCATAGGTGGAATACCTAAGAGAACACAACTGGGGTCCCCTAGGCATATACAGTGGCCAACAAAACTGTTCCAATGTTTTCAAACTTTTAACAAGTGTACTTGAATAAAATGAAATAAATTGTCATAAAATCTGAGAAAATTATGGAATATACCTTAACATCCTATCTGATCACCTGCATAGCCACAAGATCATGTGACATTATTTAATAAGTAAACTTCATCATATACTCTAGTGACTCATTGGAACAGTTTTGTTGCACTGATTTTTTGAGTATAAATTAGTACTTGGTATAGCCACTTAACTACTGCAGCAAGTCTTTTAGGCATGCTTTCAATCAATTTCTGACACTCCTCCTTTGGTATCTTCTCCCATTCCACCTGTACCCTCTCCCAAAGCTCTGTAACACTGTTGGCTGGTTCCTCATACTCTTCAAGCTTCTTTTTGAGATGATGCCAAAGATGTTCTATAGGATTGAGGTCAGGAGACTGTGCAGGCCACTTGAGGACAGTAATATCATTGTCTTCAAACCACTTCTTGGCCTTTTTGCTGGTATGTTTGGGGTCATTGTCCTGCTGAAATATCATATCATCAGTAGTTTTACCCCAAAGCTCCAGTGTTTGCTGAAGCTCATCATCCATAATGCTGACATAAAGTTCAGCATCCATCTTTCCTTCAATCCTAGTAGCATATCCAACCCCATCCCATCCCATGCACCCCCCACAACATCAAATTCCCTCCTCCAAACTTCACTGTTCCCTCAACAAGCCTATCACTCAGACCTTCATCACTATCTTTCCACATATATTTTCTTCCATCTGATCCCAAATAATTAATTTTAGTCTCATCTGACCATATGTCTCTTTTCCAATCCTCAAGTGTCCACTCTGCATGCCACTCAGCAAACTCCAATCATGCGCATCGGTGATGAGGTTTGAGTAGTGGATGTTTCTTCTTGACCACAGGTTTCATGCCATGTGATTTAAGATGTCGACAAAGGGTTTGGGAGGAGAAAGGGGTGTTGGTGATATCCTGAAGTGTTTGTGCAGCTTTGGTAGCATTATCAACCTTTCCCATGCGAATAATTTGACATGCATAGTCAACATTAGCAGTAGTAAGCTTTATAGGATGACCACCAAATAATTTCTGAAGCTCAGGTCAGTGCTCAGAGCGAGTATGGCTGATGGTAGTAATGCCATGACCAGTTTGATAAGAGATTTGTCAGACAGAAAGACCAGAATCAAGCAAATTGAGAATGCAGAGTATTTGAGTGGATGATAGCTTCTGCATAATGAATTGGGGGGTAAGAATAAAGTTGCAAGAGATCCAGTCTCCTTAAATATATTGTACCACACGATATTGTTTACTTATGTTTGTAATAATCAACAAAGTCATGTGATTTGCATAAATTCTATACTCAAAAATCAGTGCAACAAAACTGTTTCAATGAGTCACTAGAGTATATGATGAAGTTTACTTATTAAATAATGTCACATGATCTTGTGGCTATGCAGGTGATCAGATAGGATGTTAAGGTATATTCCATAATTTTCTCAGATTTTGTGACAATTTATTTCATTTTATTCAAGTACACTTATTAAAAGTTTGAAAACATTGGAATGGTTTTGTTGGCCACTGTATTTAGGGTTTATATACTATGTTACATATATTGTACATTGTTGTTACTGACACACTCATACATGCATGTACATATTGATGCATGCGAAATAAAATTCTCATGCTATCAAAGTGTAGCGTAATTTGACATAATAAAATAAAAAAGAAATTTTATTAGGTAATGGGGTGGTTTCCTAACAGCCAACCTTTCACACTGGGCCCTGGAATATTTGCCATTTTGCTAAGTGTTTTATTTGCATCAATTTTTCTTGGAATTGTGTGGCTTTTTCTTTGGATCTGATGAGGGCATCAGTTGAATAATCTGTGACAGCAACATTCATTGTTATTTTCTTTGCATTGCATGCATTTGATTCATTTTGTTATTTTCTTTGCATTCATTTTGTTATTTTTGTTGCATTGTTTCATTGTGGCAGAGTTTTGTGCAAATAATCTGTGATATTGCTGATTTTGCAGCTATCATGCATTTCAGCTATTAATTTTGTTCATTTCAGGAATGATGAGGACATCATTATAATAATCTGTGAATTGTTATAGGGTCCAGTGTAGACCCACAGTTTGGACTGATCCTGCACAGAAGTGTTTGCTAATGTTTGCTTATGTCAGATTAGTGATCAAACATTGACACGTCACTAAGTTATACCTTTCTTGCTTCTTCTGTTTATCTCTGCTTTTATCTTTTGTTACTGAATGTAGTGTTGCCATGGCTTGAGCTGCATTTTTTGCTATCTTGGGAAATAAATTACATAAAATCAATCAAATATTTTAGTGATTTTATGTAATCTATTTCCCAAGATAGCAAAAAATGCACCTTGAGCCATGGTAACACTAGAATGGACTGGTTTTTCAAGATTCCTTACCCTACTGTGAATCTGGTTGCTTTACTCAAGTTTCTCAGGTCAACTTCTTGGATCAAGCCTGGAGTGACTAGCCAAAGAAGCCTTTTTTGATTGATATTTTTGGCTATCTGGGCTTCATCTTCAATATGTTTGATTAACTTTTGTGACATTCGATGTTTTTCCTTGTGTCAGCTGGTCTCTTCTCTGCTGTATGGGTGCCACCTTGGATTTTGGATTCTGGGATGTAGGGTTGAGTGTTGCATCCTGGAGAGTCTTGCACTTGAAGGGGGCAGGCAATCCACATCAATAAGACTCATGGGTTTGCAATCGTCTCCCTGAGCAATTGCCTGGCCTCTGGATTTTGGGCTACACTTGTATGAGGCCTCTTTATCTCCATCTTCCCAAACTTCTCAATATCACATGCGATGCAACTGTTCTATCATCTTAATTAGTTTACATTGTTGATCTGCAGTCAGACCAGTGCAAGAGTACACAGGTGGTGCCATTTTCTCTTGTGTTTTGTATTTAGGTGTCCTGCCACCTGTCAAAAGCAGCATAAAATCTTTTCTCTTCTTTAGCGCCCATCTCCTTAAGTTGTATCCTCTACAAGAAAGGAATAAGTTTTCTACACACAAAGGTGTAGTACAAGTTTATTTAGCTTTTAGAACTGACTTTGTGCCTTTCAGTTCCCTTGCGAATTCTATTCCTGTAGATAATGACTATGTTTTTACATCAAAACACAATCCTTCAGATTCTTGTCCATCCACTCTCATCATACAATATCCAACCATTCAACGACCTCTCATAGTTGTCTACTATGACATGCTCCATCGTTCATCACCCATGGCCACTCTTTTCCCCTCTTCCTTTTGGAAGTCTCATTTCCTCACTTTTATGGACCACCCATACTCATTCCCTGGAGTTTTGATGACCTGAACCAGAACCTACATGTCCCCCACCCACACTTCTGCACCTCATACTATTGCTTTGACACCTAACCCACTCCCCAGCCTCCCAAACCCATTCATAACCCTTCAGTACATACCAGTACCAATCTCCATACACTTTTATTGCTGTATAGGATCTACAAGTTCAGCAAACAGTATCCACTCTCTCCATCTTGTCAAATATGTCCCTTTCATGCCTCCCTTACTCATGTGGACATATCCCCAGTTCTATATATACATATACATGTGATTATCTAGCCTTGTACATATAGTAGAACCCCTCAACAAAAAGAAGAGACCCATAAGTGTAAGGTGAAAATGACTATTTGATAATACTCTATGTTACTATGGAAGGTCGGGTAGTCAGCCATGTAAGAGTCCAGGATGAAAGGGGATTGAATATGAATGATTAATGGTGTTTAGCTGTTATTGGACCCTTGGCCAGGATGTTGTGAAGTAGCTGATATAGGTTTTGTATTTTTACATTCAGTATTATGCATGCTGTGAATATTTTGCAGCAGAGACTGCCAAATTAAGCAAAACTGGCAAGTCAGCCAGGTGTGGGAAATTATGTTGATATGCTGCACATTGTCATTGTGGAAAGTGTCTTTGACTGTTAACAGGTCACCACTTTATATACAGAGGCATAATTGTATGCAAATATGCATTTCAACTCATATAAAGTAGTTTAATGCCTTAAAATGCATTTGAGTTGTCCCTCCTTCTCCTCGCAATATTCTCAGCCCCCATCAATGCAGCAGAAGGAATGCAGCTCAGAGAAGCCTTCAAAATTTTCATAAATACATGTCCACATATCATTATTCCATTATAGCCTCTGTAACTCCCTCTATGCTTCTGGTGCAAAAGTCTGGCTGAGGCAGCATCAAGAGGGATGAGGAGGTTGGCTGTTAGAGGAAGAAGTTACCTTGGTTGGGTGTCTTGAGAGTCTTATAATAATATTTAATGATACAGCTATGTACCTGCATAGCCAATTTTTCCCCAATGTCATCCTTGGACAAAAACTTCATTTTGAAGTACAGGTATGCAAAAAATGGCATTTTAGTGTAAGTATGTCACATATGAGAGAACAAAAATATATAAAAATAGTGGGGTATCATTTAAAGGACAGGAATAGTGATGAGAACAATGTACAAGAAGGTTGAAGGTGGTAGCAGGTCCATGTGCTCGCAATCATCAACTCAAGGTCATAGTGATCTTAGGATCAAGAAACATGTTACCCAGCCTTATGATAAGTAACTAATGTTCCAAAACCCATAAATACATGCAAATGAAGAGCAGACTGGGATGTGATAGATGTGCTTGAGATGTGCAACAAGTTTTGAGGCAAGAGGTGAAGAAATAATGCTCGACATGGTGGATTACCATATCAGGCACAAGCAGGAAATAAGAAAACATGTCAAAATAACATTTTGGCACACATCAAGCCATCATATCTCAGCAATGGATCACAATTGGCAAACATAGGACCCTGGGCAATGGTAGGTGAGGTCTGATCCTGAAAAGGCACCTTTCATCTGGACTGAGGGTTGGGTAATTTGTCCAGATTGCACCTGGCCTCCCCCCAAATTCCTAAAATTTGTCCAGACCACAGTACCCAGCCTTTTTTTCACCCAAATTTGTCCAGATCAGCAGGATCTGGCCTAAAATCACCACAGATGAGGCAGGGGATCTCAAAAATGCAGGAAACAAGGGATTAGAGACCTAAAAACACTGAAAAGCAGTAGGTACAGTTGATAGGAAGATTTATTGATTAAGTAGCTAGTAACACCCAATCTTCAACCATCAGAGTTTTCACCTCACTTCCATGAGAGCATTAATGCAGCTTGCAATTGCTTGTCAGCCTTTTGCAGTGTGCAAAATCAATTTAAATCATCAGGTGAGAGCTCAAGAATAGAGCCCTGTTGCTGAGAGGTTTCCTTGTAGTTGAGGAGCATCAGAAAATTGATCGACGGGAGCATTAGAAATTGACGTGTTTGAAAGATTGCAGTGGCAGCTGGCACAGAGCGGAATTGTCGAGCATACATGTATTCAAAGACTTGAACGCCCATGTAAGATATTGTGGAAATCTTCAATGACTCACTGACAGAGCTATGCTTGCCATTTTTGCCTCCTGTTTTGGAGTAAAGTGCAATAACTGCAAGCATGGGAGTTTCACTGAGGATGAAGATGTTCAGAGAATGTTAGAACTTACCTCGTCTGACCATCACGCCACCAGTTGGGACCACTATGATCCCATAGTCATCAACCTGAAGTCTGGGAATTTTGTGCTCTGGAGGAAGTCGAGGGGAATTTCCATGACTTTGTCTTTCTCCCATCGCACAAAGGCAGGAACATCAGCAATTTTTTTCCTTTGACCAATCCATTCACCTTTGATGAAAGGAACATCCTTGTCAAGCTCAATGGGCGAGCCACAGCTATCCATAATAAGAGATGAGATTGCTTAATGGAGAATGAGAATATAAGGGCAACCTAAGCCTCTAGCAAAGGGAAATCCAAAGTTAAAAATTATGCTACATAATACAGGGATTGGGGGCACACCTAGCAAAGGGAAATCCGAAGAGAAAACTCTAAGGATCCCCTTGCTGATGCCCAGTATATGTGAAGATGACAAAAATCAAATATAACCTAAAAATAGAAAAAGGCAGAGATAGGTGGATCAAGGCCGCTGAATGACATCATACCAAGGGGTATGTGTCGGAAGGGGTACTCCGCCTCTAAATATAAAAGTGTCAACATGTACAAACATGATAGCAAGGGAAAATTAGTAATAAAATCCGGAAAAATCATAGAAAATGAAGAATAGAAGGAAATGAGGTGGGGAAAAATATAGGATGAACATAAAAAATAGGAAAAACACACAGGGCACCCCCCTAGTCCCCTTACAGAGAAGAGCTTTGACAGGTGTACTGTGTTGCTGGATAGATGACACCAAAAAGAGATGGCAGGGTCACGCAATGGCAGAATTTCAATAAAATAATGTGTGCGTCCTAGCATGAACAGGTGCAAAAAGTATACAGTGAGAGGGACTCAAACCCCAGACTTTACACCTCTTTACACACTCAGATCTCTACAGGTGGCACTAAACCAAGTACACCATGGGTCAATGACTTTGTGTCCAGATTGTGTACCTAGCTATATGCTGAAAAATGATTTCCATCCAGACAGAGGGACCCAGCCTTTTCAAAAAATTCTTTGATTTTGTCTGGATTTGCTCCCAGCCTTTTCCAAAATTTTTGGAAAATCTGTCCAGATTGTTACCATGTAAGGGGACTAGGGGGGTGCCCTGTGTGTTTTTCCTATTTTTTATGTTTGTCCCATATTTTTCCCCACCTCATTTCCTTCTATTCTTCATTTTCTATGATTTTTCCGGATTTTATTACTAATTTTCCCTTGCTATCATGTTTGTATATGTTGACACTTTTATATTTAGAGGCGGAGTACCCCTTCCGACACATACCCCTTGGTATGATGTCATTTGGCGGCCTTGATCCGCCTATCTCTGCCTTTTTCTATTTTTAGGTTATATTTGATTTTTGTCGTCTTCACATATACTGGGCATCAGCAAGGGGATCCTTAGAGTTTTCTCTTCGGATTTCCCTTTGCTAGGTGCGCCCCCAATCCCTGTATTATGTAGCATAATTTTAACTTCGGATTTCCCTTTGCTAGAGGCTTAGGTTGCCCTTATAGTAGAAAACTCTCCCCTAAGGCCCGAAAATCGCGAACGTGCTGCCCAAGATAGGCAGGTACGGACTGGACGACGCTTCCCAAAGCTCCACAGAGTCCCTACACACCGTTCCAGATACTCTCGCCTTTATTACGCCGCCATTTTCGCCAAACGTGCTCCCTAGTGACATGGACGCATCAGAACGCTTCGACGCACTTGAAAGCGATGTTTCTGGAATGCGCACACAAATCGACTAGCTTAAATCTACGATTGAAAACTTCGTTAGGACCCTCCAGGCTAACCCTACGACCAATAGTTCCCCCTTTACGACTCCAAGCACACCCAACAACAACGTTTTGCCAAACGCGTCCACTAAGGAACGTGCCCAGATCAAACCGTCCCCCCCTGCCGAATTTAATGGTGCATGTGCGCAGGGACGTGCATTCCTTAATTCCTGTGAGTTATACATTAGTCTCCAGTCGCATCAATTCATCGATGAGGCTGCAAAAATTTATTGGGCCTTCACATACATGAAATCTGAACGCACCTATCTCTATGTGGACCGTATCCTACGTCAAACTAAGGAATTCAGTTCTCTACCTTTCTCCACTTGGGGTGACTTTTGAGCTGAGTTCATACGCCACTTCTGCCCCCTCAATGAATGCCACCGAGCAGTGACACGACTTGAGTCATCCACTTACCACCAGGGACGTCGATCCATGGACGACTATATCGATGAGTTCAAGGATTTGGTGGACATGGCAGGATATGGGAGTGGGTTACCAGTGGTGGTGAAGTTCCGACAGGGGCTCAACCGAGAAATTCAGGACCAGATTGCACAGATGTTGGAAGGGCGCCCAGCGGACGATGATATCCTTGCTTGGTATGAAGCTGCTTCACTCTGTGACGAGAACTGACTCACAAATGCGGCATTTAATGCTGCATTCCGTGCTCCAACTACCACTCATACACCCTACACCTTCAATCAAAGCCTTCCCCGCCCTAACCCCATTCCTGTTCATCAAACTCCCACACCAGCCGTCAATGTCCCAGTACCAATGGATGTTGATGCAGCCCGCAGCCGTGCACGTAAGTTGGATCTCTGCTACCATTGTGGGGAACCTGGACACAGGGCTGGAGTGTGTCCCCATCGTCAGGATATCCGCATGCTCACCCCCGAGGGACGAGATGAACTCCTGCAAGATTTGTTGGCGCTTGTAGATGTTGAGGAAGCGAAGGATCAAGTTGCAGAGGAGGTTAAGCTGGAAGTTGTAGAGGAGCAGGATTTTCCTATTCGCAGCGAGTGAATTGTATGCCCTCACTGCCTGTCCATAACCGCTTTGAAGTCTTGTCAGTTGAATCCCCAGAGAATGAATCCATTTCTGTGACTGCTCTCCTCTCTGACCCTTCGAAGTTGGCTAAAGACGTACCCGCTCTCCCCATCTCTCCTTCTACTCCATGTCCCAAAATTAAATCATGGGAGCGTAAACTACCACGCAAGTATATTGTGGCATCCACTCCCTCTGCACATTCCTTAAACCTAGCCATCGAACTGCAGACGACCGACACTGGACAGATACTTGGTGTCTCTGCGCTCCTGGACTCTGGTGCGACTGGTCTCTTCATCGATTCCCATCTGGTACAACAACATCGTCTAAATACTCACTCACTCTCACGTCCGATACCTGTATATAACGTGGATGGATCCCCAAATGAAGCTGGTGCCATCCGAGAGGTTGCAGACCTGGTTCTCCGTTACAAAGATCATAGTGAGCGTGCCCTTTTTGCTGTCACTCAATTAGGAAAGCAAAAGGCGATTTTGGGATATCCATGGCTTCGAGACCATAACCCGGAGGTCGACTGGCGCACCGGGGAGGTTACCATGAGCCGATGTCCATCCCGCTGTCAGACGTGTTTCACAGAAGCCAGGCAAGAACGTCATGGACAGAAGGCGGCAATACGATGAACTCAGAAGTGTCGTGCTGGACCCCTGCCTATACCTGAAGTGGAATTGGAAGGGGTTCCTGATCTAATGCCGGACTCGGATGATGATGATGAGGACCCAGAGGAAGTGGAGGAGGGTGATCGGATCTTCTACACTGTGATTCGCTCATCGCATGAGGTGTGTGCCACATCGAACATATCCCAATGCCTCACCGAGGCCTTCCACAAAAACAACGCTGCTAAATCCTCTACTAACTCCTTACTCCCTCATCTCCATGAGTTTGAAGACGTGTTCTCCAAGGAGTCATTCGACTCTCTTCCTGCGCGTAAGCCATGGGATCACGTGATCAAACTCACCCCCGGCACAACCCCTTCATCCTGCAAGGTCTATCCTCTCTCTCTGGAAGAACAACAGCAGCTTGACCAGTTCATCGACGAGCACCTGGCCTCTGGACGTATTCGACCATCGAAGTCACCCATGGCCTCTCCCTTTTTCTTTGTCAAGAAGAAGGATGGCTCACTTCGACCGGTTCAAGACTACAGAAGACTCAACAACATCACGGTCAAAAATCGCTACCCACTACCCCTCATCTCCGAACTCGTAAACCAGCTCCATGGAGCCCAATACTTCACCAAGCTCGATGTCCATTGGGGCTATAATAATGTGAGGATAAAGGAGGGAGATGAGTGGAAGGCAGCCTTTCATACCAACCGTGGTCTTTTTGAACCGCTTGTCATGTTCTTTGGCCTTACTAATAGCCCTGCCACCTTTCAGACCATGATGAACGACATCTTCCATGACCTCATCCTCAAAGGCGTTGTCTGCATCTATCTCAACAACATCCTCATCTTCACTCGCACGGTTGAAGAGCACTGTCGCATCACACGCCTCGTCCTAGAGCGACTTCGACAGTACAAACTCTACCTTCGTCAGGACAAATGCGAGTTCAAAAGGACCAAGATCGAGTACCTCGGCCTGATTATCTTGGAGGGTCAAGTGGAGATGGATCCTATCAAGGTAAACAGGGTCACAGCTTGGCCGACGCCCACGAACAAGAAGGAGGTGCAGTCTTTCCTGGGCTTCATCAATTTTTATCGGCATTTTATCAAGGATTTCTCACATCATGCACGACCGCTGTTCGACTTGACAGGAAAGGAGGCATGGAGGTGGGATAATGCACAACAGGAGGCATTCGAAAAGCTTAAGGACATGGTCACTTCCGCTCCGATCCTTACCTTTGCTGACAATTCGCGTCCTTTTCGTGTAGAAGCTGACAGTTCTGACTTTGCGATGGGCGCTGTGTTGTCTCAGCAGTCTCCGGAGGACCAGAAGTGGCATCCTGTTGCGTTCTACTCCAAAAGCCTTAGTGCTGTAGAGAGAAACTACGAGATCCATGACAAGGAGATGTTGGCGATAATGCGTGCGCTTGAGGAGTGGCAACACTTCCTTGAGGGTGCCCAACACAAGGTGGAAATTTGGACAGATCACAAGAACCTCGAGTACTTCATGACAGCCAAGAAATTGAACCGTCGTCAAGCTCGTTGGTCCCTGTATCTATCTAGATTCAACTTCTCCTTGCACCACCGTCCGGGTCGCAGCATGGGGAAGACCGATGCCCTATCCGGACGTGCAGACCATGGGGATGGCAGCGGTGACAACCAAAACATTGTGCTGTTGCAGCCAGACCTGTTCACCATTCGGGCACTGGAAGGCATCGTACCCCAGGGCAAGGAGCGGGACATCCTACGTGACATTCGTCGCGCAAACCGTAGCGGTTTACATGAGGATGTTGTCGCCCGAGCTGTTAAAGAACTGAGGAAGGGATCGACCCTTTCCTTACGTGCGGCAGAGTGGGCTGAAAAGGAGGACTTGTTGTATTTCAGGGATCGCATCTATGTTCCCAATGACCCAGACCTTTGCCGGCACATCATATCCCAACACCATGACTCACAGATTGCTGGCCACCCCGGACACTGGAAGACCTTGGAGCTCACCTCACAGAACTATTGGTGGCCACAAATGTCACAGCTCATTGGTCAGTATTGTCGCACTTGTGACCTTTGCTTACACACCAAGGTCCCTCGTCGCAAGCCTATTGGTGAGCTACACCCTCTTCCTGTTCCAGAGAGTCGTTGGGATGTCGTCAGCGTCGACTTTGTGGTGGAATTGCCAGAGTCAAACGGGTTTGATGCGGTGATGTGCACAGTTGACTCAGTGGGAAACCCCGCTCACTTCATTCCCACTCACACCACTGTCAGTGCCCTAGGTGCCGCTCGACTCTACCTCCACCACGTGTGGAAATTACATGGACTTCCTGGTGCCTTCCTCTCAGATCGTGGCCCTCAGTTCATGGCAGAGTTCACTCGTGAGCTGTACCGACTCCTGGGGATCAAACTCCTCGCTTCAACTGCTTATCACCCACAAACTGATGGCCAGACGGAGCGAGTCAACCAGGAACTGGAGCAGTACATCCGCCTCTTTGTCAATGAATGCCAGGACGATTGGGATGATCTCCTTCCTTTGGCCGAGTTTGGGTACAACAACCATGTCCATGCTTCCACTCAACAGACCCCTTTCCTCTTAGACACTGGACGACATCCACGCATGGGATTTGAACCTCGCCAAACTCCCTCACACATCGAGACAGTGAATGAGTTCACAGAATGCATGAGGGATAGCTTGGAGGAGGCAAGGGCAGCCTTAGCAAAGGCGAAGGACGACATGGCGCAATTTTACAACCAGCGCCACTCCCCAACCCCTCAGTACAAGGTTGGTGATCAAGTTTATCTTGACTCCAGTGACATCTCCACTACACGTCCATCCAAGAAACTCGCTCATCACTTCTTGGGACCTTTCCCCATTGTCAAGTGCGTTGGAACACATGCCTATCATCTATGCCTCCCAGCCTCCATGTCCAGACTCCATCCCGTCTTCCATGTCATCAAATTGCTTCCAGCTCCCCCAGATCTGTTCCTGGGACGCCATTCACACCCACCACCACCACCTACAGTGATTGAGGGAGAACCCCAATATGAAGTCGAGTCAATCTTGGACAGCCGTTTGCGTCGAGGAAAACTCCAGTATTTGGTACATTGGAAGGGTTATGGGTATGAGGAGAACTCATGGGTCGAAGAGTCTGACGTAAATGCCCCTCGGTTAATCAAGGAATTCCACCGACGGCACACTGCTGCACCGTGTCGCATTCAAGTCACGGACTTTGGTTGTATACAATTTCGAATGCATCGGGGCGATGCATCTTAGAGAGGGGGTGACGTAAGGGGACTAGGGGGGTGCCCTGTGTGTTTTTCCTATTTTTTATGTTCGTCCCATATTTTCCCCACCTCATTTCCTTCTATTCTTCATTTTCTATGATTTTTCCGGATTTTATTACTAATTTTCCCTTGCTATGATGTTTGTATATGTTGACACTTTTATATTTAGAGGCGGAGTACCCCTTCTGACACATACCCCTTGGTATGATGTCATTCGGCGGCCTTGATCTGCCTATCTCTGCCTTTTTCTATTTTTAGGTTATATTTGATTTTTGTCGTCTTCACATATACTGGGCATCAGCAAGGGGATCCTTAGAGTTTTCTCTTCGGATTTCCCTTTGCTAGGTGCGCCCCCAATCCCTGTATTATGTAGCATAATTTTAACTTTGGATTTCCCTTTGCTAGAGGCTTAGGTTGCCCTTATATACCAGGCCTCACCTACCATTTCCCGGGGTCCTGTGAATGTATACACCTTTCTTAGGTCCAATTCTCAAAATTAAAACACATAACTACCCAAATTAGCAGCTATTTAATCATTAAATACATGTTTGGCCGAGTACCCAGTGTGGCCGAGTAGGTGACCGGCTATAGTATATACCAAAAAAGTGAAGGAAAATGGTCCAGAATGAGTGAAACAGTGTCCTCATCATCGAGGATGGTGAGCGCGACGTGGCACGACAACGTTGACAACAATGTCGGCCAGATTGGTATACGAGCCAAACTTGGTCCTGTGCCTCATCTATTACCAGATTTAGGTTGCCGCATCATGCCGAGCTCAAAATCCCGCACGTGATTTAATTCTGGAACATCGGCATTTTCCGATGAAAAATAATCTCATCTCGTTAGAGTTTCGGATCATGCATAAGAGGCCTAAGTATCTCAGCTGGCCTATATCTGCTGTCTAGACTATCGTTGGATGCTTGTCGAATGTTCTAGGGCTTCGCCAGTACTTCGCCTCTCACTTTCCAAGACACTTGTTCCTAAATTAAGGGCGTTCTAGAACTTTCGTGCGGACTGGCGTCACTTGTTTCCTTGCATTTGCAAACATGAACGCATAGTTTGTTCTAGAATTTTCTATGTAATGGGGGTATAAAAAGTCGTCTCGAGCTGTCTCAACCCTCAGATTTTTCAAACAAGCATCGGTGCTCACTAGCGCTCACTGCTCAACGTCACTAAATTTTTCTTACATCCACAACATGTCGTCTGTTTGGTTCTACGAGCCTTTCTATGACCTCGACCGCTTCATTGACGAGTCCTTCGGTGGGCGCTGGGACTCTTCTGGCCAGCGCCGCCGTATCGAATCTGGTGAGTCGGGAGGTGCGGTCCGAGCCATCAAGCCAAGGTATGTTCCGCCTCACTCAATGTTACGCATATACGTTAACAATCTGCGTTTAGGATGGACCTCCATGAGAACTCGGCCAATAATTCTGTGACTGCAACATTCGAGTTGCCTGGGATGCAGAAGGAGGGTGTTTCCATTGATGTTCATAACGGCCGCCTCACGGTTTCCGGGGAGACAAAAATGTCTTCGGAACACGAGGAGAGCGGGTATGCTGTGCGAGAGAGGAAGTATGGGAAGTTCGCTCGCACCCTGCAACTACCCCAGGGTGTCAAGGTAAGCTTCTATCTGCGCGTATATATTACTAGCGCTGACGACGATCTCATAGGAGGACGAGATCAAGGCGTCAATGGAGGACGGGGTTTTATACGTGACATTCCCCAAGTCCGCTCCCGATTTGGCCCCCAAGAAAATCAGTATCGCTTGAAACTTGAATGCTTTGATCTACTTGGTTTAGCGAATAAGTTAACGTCAAACGCATGAACAGGGATATAGTATTTCAACTGTTACATGTAACATAGTTTCTTACTTCAATCAATTGGACTTGTCACGAGGTTATGATATTCACTTGGATTATACCCGCATGTAGATCAATCTGAGGTACAGTTACCTTTCATGTTGGAAGGCATTGATAGTGTAGCGGTTAACATTGGGTCTTCCCACCTTAGAATGGCCTAGCCCCGGGTTCGACTCCCGGTCAATGCAGTTTGGTTTTTCTTTTATAACTCATTTATTTGATCATGTACTGTTGGAACTCTGGAACTGCGACTTGTTTCATCTGGAGCATCTTTCCCAGTCAAGCCTTCTAGGTATGCTTTCATCCATCAGATCATCCGGTGTTCCCACTTACAGATTGTTGAGGTGGCCTTGTGTGTAAGTTTAAATCTTACAAGGTCAGGAATATATATGTAATCGCATTGATCGTGAAGCCACTTTTTAACTGCTCCCCAAAAGAACTCGATGAAGTTCAGTTCACAGTGAAATTTGGGCAAAAATATGCACAAGAACTGGCTTATCTGTCTGCACTGTCATCTCGAGATCAAGATCCGAGGGTGCAGAAGGTTGTGATGCATGCTCTTGAGAGGTTTGGCTTCTGAAGCAAGAGCTAGAGACTGTTGGCACGGCGATACTGTTCGCTTCGTCCCATAGTTGTTCAGTAGAGAAAATGAATATTCTAAGTAGTGCTACATACTTAACTCCTAGACTAAAACTTGTAATTTGGCTGCTGTCCAAATGTGGTGGTGACTAGCTATAGAGTCTAGGTGTTGCGCACCATACTCTGATAACCTGGTCAACGCGTTTTCATGAAGACATAAACAGCTAACCATGTAACTGAGGACAATATCGGATGAACATTGCACATTCATACCCAGCCCCGGGCAGACCCTCTCCCCCCACCATGCCCTCTCTCCTTCTCAATCACAAACATCGCATCTCTCATAGTGATTGGTGTCCGCGTGTCTTCTTCCTCTGTATTTGCTTGTGCCGTTGTCGCTGAAGTTTTTTTCGCAGGTACATACGGCCGAGCCCACGAGCTACCACCCACCCCTAGCGCAGGCGTCGTCGTTGTTGCCGGAGTCGTTGCCGTGCCAGCAACTGGCGTGGAACTCATCGCCACCGGAGCAGCAGGCTTCGGCTTCGAGGGCGGGGCATTGGACGCGTTCATCCACGCATACTTCCCCCCTAAGCCAGCGGCCTGCGTTGCTACGGCATTAGACATCTTTTTTCTCACATCCTCAGACATATTCCTTGCTGTCACACCTGGACCCTCCTTCTTCCTCTTTTTCTTCGCACTACCCTCGGCATCATCGTATCCGTCCCCAGCCATGGAGTTTGCTGCACCGTTTGCTTGCGCAGCGAGCGCCGCAGCATGTGCCGCGGCCATGTCCATGCGCTCCTTGCGTTCTCTGCGTACCCGCATCTCCTCTTCCCGTTCGACTTTTTCCAGAGCCGCCAGCTGCTTCGCGACGTCGCTGCGTACAACGATACTCCACATCGGCGAGCCATCTTCGTACAGCGATGCAGGCCGGTCAAACTGCGTGTCCGTGCGGTGATGTGCGGCGGCGATCATAGCTGTGACTAGCTCTTGCAGCCGAGTTCTTAAGGCTAGCGCGAGGTAGTTGATGGAGTCGTCAGGAATATTGGTGACTTTGTGTTGGGTTGCTGCAGTGCGCATCGTGGCGCCCAGAAACTGAGTGTTAAAGGACGGCATGGGAGGTTGTTTTCGGCTGCGGTCTTCGTAGGACCGGTAAGTTTGGTGCTGTTCGTGTGATCTTTGTAGGGTTTCTTCCTCGGCCTGTGATTTATGTCTGAGTCTGGTAAATATGATGTATGCTCTGTAAAAAAACACACTCGAAGATCAACCCCCGCGCTACCTAGCGCATCATTCAGAGTAGCAATGTCTGATGTATCCATCCCGCTATTTGTTTGAGCAGCACTTGCCGTCGCTGGACGCTGTGCAGCAGGCTGAGAGACCTGAGTAGACACAGGCGTAGGATACGGCTGGTAGTGTCCGTAGGCAGCCTGAGGATAATGGGACGCGTAGGCTTGATAATGTTGGTATGTCGTCGTCCTATATTGGTAATGTTTCAACAAAGACCTGCGGTCTCGGATATGACAATGTGTTTACGTGGGCTGTTGCTGGAGCACTGGATCTATTGGGATTTCTGGAAACGAAAAGCTGGTCAACACATTTAGTACGGAACATCTCGCAGAATCAGCATACGAGATGTTGTCGCCCATTGTGGTGTCGTATAGGCCGGTACTGGTGTTGAGGATTGTGATGTTGGCTGGGGCGCATTTTCGGTTTCGCTCTTCATGCTGTGGGACCTATATAAGACTATATTCTGGAGCTGAAACCCGATAACGCAGTACATACAGGGTATAGAAAGCAAAAGGCGGAATGCACAACGAACGCGGGACGATCGTAAAGACTGGGATTCAAAGTTGTTGGACACACGTGATTTCAACAAGCTCAGCTCTGGACGAGGCGCGCGATGGTATGTTCTTTGTTCCAAAACGCAATATTACTCTGATTTTGTATAGGTTGTCTGCAGCTTCTTCTTGCGCGGTCAGTGCAAGTTTGGCGACAAGTGCAGGAATGAGCATCCTCCCAAACGAGGGTTCGGAAGTGAGTCTTCTCATTGAACGACCTAGAAGCACAGAAATTCAAGGAATCCAGGCCAATCATGGACGAACTCGAACAACTCGAATCTTCCATTACCATTTACGTTAGTGAAGCCCATTTTCTTCTCCTAGTTTAATTGAGAGAGCTTCGATAGGACCGACACAATGACGAGTGACCTTACACCACAATCCGAAAAGCCTATATGGCCACTGTCATCATATGGTGCTGCAAAACACGAACCAACGTTGTTGAAGGATTTGGATGGGTCACCAGAGGAGCTGCGAGTCCGCGCAGCTGCAGCCAGCCAAGCGGGGCATATCAATGAATATGTGAATCATGTGAAACTACTTCTGCCATTACTAGAGACTCAAGTGAAGTTATACAGATCACCTACGAAAGCAACCAGATCTCTGCTGCTGAACAAGTATACAGCGTACGACTCCGTGATTATTAGACTTCTCCGAGATATGACTTAAACGTAACTATCACAGAACGCCCGTGCCAATATCAAGGAAGCTTTCGAACAGGCAGTAAAGCAAAGCAGCCTCTCCGCTCTTTTCGATGCACAGTCTATGAACACCAATACGACGAATACAAGTAATCCTTTCGGCAGTGGTACATCAGCATCGACCCTCAGTACACCCACCGCATCAGCATTTGGAAACACAACTACTACATCTGCCTTTGGCCAAACCGCCTTCGGACGATCTGCATTTGGGCAGCCACAACCTGCTCAGCCCATATTTGGTCAATCCACCACCACAACTGCACCTTCAGCATTTGGGCAGCAGCAGCCCACTCAACCTCCTACAGCATTCGGTCAGCCAACACAACCAGTGTCTGCTTTCGTACAGCCCCAACAATCCTCTGTGTTTGGTCAATCTTCACAACCACAGTCTTCCCTGATCAAACCGGCCACAGGAGCATTTGGGGGCTTGACAGGTTCAGGGACGACGAACGCATTTGGAGGCGGCGGGTTCTCAGCATTTTCAGGGCAGCCTTCCGCGTTCGGGGCTGGAGCAACTAGCACCCCTGCGTCACAGGCAAACCCTGGTGGCTCTATTTTTGGTCAGTCAGCATTTAGTGCTACCCCCGCAGCAGCACCCCCCCAGACACCATCAGTATTTGGTGCACCGGCAACGACGTCTGCTTTCGGGGCACCCTCCGTCTTCGGTGCTCTCGCCCCTCAACCTGTATCCGCATTCGGCGGATCCGCGTTCGGCACCCAGGCCCAAACTCAACCTGTATCCGCATTTAACACACAAAATAACCCTACCTCCAATCCCTCCAATACTATATCTTCCGCCTTCGCAAATCCACCTGCTTCTGCTTCTGCATTCGGCGGATCGTCATCCCTCGAAGTTCCCAAGGTTGCGTCAGCATTCTCCGCTCAGCCTTTATCGGCGTTCCCCATGTCTTCGCCATCAACATCATTATCATCATTCCCTGCCGCTAACAGGAATAACGATAAAGGGAAATCGGTAGCAGGGCCGCCGGATTTCGTGAACGCCAAATCAAGTTACCAACCTGGTGCGACGCCGTATGACGAACAGCTGCCGCCCAATTATACGACTGCTGTGCTTCCCCAGTCGGTGTTGGAGACTTTTAAAGGACAGAAGTTTGAGTGGGGGAAGGTACCGGAGTGGATTCCCCCGCTGGAGCTGAGATGAGACGGTTGGTGAGATCTATTTGAAGTATACCATACTTGTATGATTAGTGACGCTCGTTCTTGTAGTAGGACCTCGTGTGACTCCTTGCTAGCATTGATATTATCATGGTTTGTTAACACGTGGCTTGGAAAGTAGTATAGTTAATGATAGCAGCTATAGAAAGTCAAGGTGTTGATTCAGAACGGTTTGTTACCGTGGGAACTTTTCAGCAAATTATACTTGCATTCATTTCAGACATAAACAGCACCATGTCCCAGGCTATTGGCAATGTACGTCGGATCCATTGCTTGTTCGTCTTCGTGAACCTGACACCTTGCTTTCAGACAGCCCTTGCATATGCCCGGGTTTGGCACCATGTCGATGCAACGGATCGTGTCCTCGGAAAACTTGCAGAACGGATCGCGCTCGTTTTAATGGGAAAGCATAAACCCATTTACGATCCTAGTGGTATGTTTTTGTTCGTTGCCAGCTGTGAGGCATTGTTAACAGGTGCATTAGTGGACTGTGGAGACTACGTGATTGTTACAAATTCTAGGAAAGTGAAGGTCACTGGGAGGAAGGATGAGCAGCTGCTGTACAGGAAGCATACCATGTACCCAGGAGGGTTGAAGGAGACTCCGTACAAGGATATGAAGTTGCGGAAACCCGATGAGGCGAGTCCCGCCCCTGCTGATTTGTGGTTATTATGTTAACGGCTCTACAGATTATTCGACATGCTGTGTCTGGCATGCTACCCAAAAACAAACTGCGAGACCGACGGCTGGAACGGCTGAAAATTTTTCCTTCACATCACATGGGCGTGCTTGGCGGCAACATACTGAGAAGTTGGGATGACGGGACGCTACCACCACATTGGAACCCGACAAAGGTTACGACTACTATGAGTTTGAAAAAGAACTGGAGGACGAAGCAGTTACCGTAGTATTCTCAACCACATCATTTATCTGAGTTGGGACATAATGTTCATTATCTATGTAATTCTTCAAACTACCGCTCAATGCCACTTTTATTATTGGTGCATCTTGAACAATATGATAGAACTGCTCAAAATCGGATATTCTCCATCTTCAGTTTCCTCTTCATCCATATCATTCTTAGATGCTTCTTGAGGCGTGCATACCTGGCGGTATCGGCCTCGCATCTGAGTGTGTATGTTCAGTGTCCTCCTGGTCACCCGGGTCGACAATATTTATATTGTCCGCACTATCTTCGTCTTCGTCGGTCTGCTCGCCTGCATTCTGTCCATATACTTTCCTGACACTCTCTTCCCATCCTCCAGGGATTCGGACCTCGAGCAGGTCAGCAACGTATTCTTGCAGCAACATGCCTTCCATTTATACCAACCAATCATCAGCTATCTCGTGATGACCACAGAACAATCGAATAACGAACCGAGAACCATCAACGACGAGCCATCCATTACCCTATACATATCCTTTCTGTGGATGACCTTACCACCTTTCACTCGTCCCCCCCGTCGTGGTTTCTTTGGTACTACTTCTTCCACTTCATTATCGTCATTGTCTGGAGTTCCACGTAAAGAAGTTGACGTGGAATGAGCCTCCTGTTCTTGCTGCAGCCTCATCAGTTTATTCTGCTTTCTCTGCCGGCGAAACTCCCTCGACCCGTCGAATAGTTGGCCTCGTTCATTGTAATACGTGCTTGCAAAATAGTGTATGCACTTGAGCAGATCCTAGCGACGCATAACACACGAACTGAGAGCTGAAAACCAACAAATAAAAAACGTACTGACAGAAGAAGGCAGAGGCGGGCCAACCACTTGGGGTTTCTCTGCAAGAAATTCGAGATCATGAGTGAACTTTCGTCGCTTCTCCGTAGACCGCCCATTGCGTTCCCTTCGGTTAACAACTGTTGTTTCTTTCACTGTACCCTTCCCTTTGTTCTTTCTACGGGTCCTGCTTCCCGCATTGTCGAACTCCGCATTCCCGAAATCAAAATGCTCTCCCTCGGAGGTCTCATCTCGTACATTTCTGTACCTCTTAACAGTAGCTGAGCCCCCAGCATCACGCGCAATCCAGTTTCCCCTCGAATCTTGTACAGCTACTTTCGCTATTCGAGGCCTGAGGTTATGCGAACTCTGATTTACTCGAGAGCCATCTGGATGTATACGAAGACTAGAATAGTCATAAACCGTACTGAGGCGATGACTTGACATAAGGAAGGAAGTACAATTGATGTTGTTTATAGTTATTAGTTTCACAGTGGGTCGACTTTCTCTAGAAAAATTTATAGCGATGCGCGGAGTTGGAAAGCGTTTAATAATAATAACCTAAGCAGACAAACTTGAAGGGGAGCGGGTTTTATGCCGTTCTGTACATGGTTTGGGGTGTTGTATTGACTTCATCGACACACCACTTGCTGCTCACCTGAGCTCAACAACCTACTCAATTCGGTTGGACCATTTGGACCGAAACTTGCTCAGGAACGAGCGAAAAACACGGGTTACTGAAGTGCTCTAATTAGTAATAACGTTGGGGCTACGGCAGTTTCCGAATCTCCGTCTTGTTGTCAGGGGTGACTTTGGGTATGACTCTTGCCTTCATATTTTTGACTGATTTTCCTGAAGGCAAGAGTCATACCCAAAGTCACCCCTGACAACAAGTTCTTCGATTCGTACAAGTCCCAAATGTGGAAAGTTTGTTGGTATCAGTATGTATAAGTAAGTATCTTTGATCCAAAAGTAATTCAAATTTAGGTTTTCATATCTATAGGGTATTGGACAGGTCGTAAGCTGAGCTATACTTTGGGCTCGTGTTTCGTCGTGATTTTTCCAAAGAGTTTTGTTTAACCCAAGTTTTTACGTTTCCTCATTCCTGGAAAGCTCTTGACCTTCAAACGACTCTTGTACTCTTATTGGGACCGCGCTGGAATAACCTCCTGGGAAGGTTCACAGCTGCCCACATTCTGTTTTCGACTCCTCCGAGTCACCTGGTATGTCAAGATGTCTTGTTGGATATCTCCCTCTACTCGGCAAATTATCACCTCCAAGGAGATGTTCGGGACTTTCAGCATACTTATTCTGAGCCTTGCAAGCATACAATGGAACCTTTGGCGGCTACTAGTCGGCAAAGATGAATGACAGTCATAGGTACTTCTTTTGGAGTTCATGAATCGTGATGCGACGTACTGGAAGGAAGCGCACGAATCTGCGCCCTTTACAACGCAGAAGTCGCCACGTTGGTGATTGAAGGGATATTTCGAGTTCAGGAGCTGGTGGGTGAGTTGCGGATCAAAAAGGGATCGCGCTATCAACTACAAGTCTCACGAGATGGATCGTGCCGTTGTCTTCTAATTATTTGACAATCCAGTACTCCATGAAACTCCACAGCTACTTCGCTCTGGTCTTCTATTGGATTCAAGTCCCTGCCAGGGCATTTGTTCTAGTTTGGTTCGATGCATCTCCCAGGAGCTCCTACCCTGATAGTATGTCCTCGTTGATAGGCACAGTGGCACACTGGTTTCTGAAACTGCAACCCCCCCCGATGGCAACTGGTTTTCTCCGGTTGACTTCTACCCCATCCCATGTGGTTTTTCATTTTTGACAGATATCATTCAAGCTCCATATATGGTCGTACGCTCTGCTAACTCACGGACTCTTCTCAGCTTCCTAACATGCTGCTGCTTGTCACTCAGGGGATCATCTTGTTTGCTCTTTTCAATCTTGGCTGGCGAATCTTGCGTCGTCTGGTGGTCAAAACGGACATTGACAATCTTCCCGGCCCACTTTCACAATCTTTTACAAAGGGTGAGTATTCCATTGTGCTTTGCACCTCACCCACATGGTCCATCTATCTCGCAAGGAAATCTCCTGCAGACATTCAGCGGCGATGCTTGGGACTTTCACAAGGAGCTCGGGCAAAAGTGTATGTCGTTTATTCCGTATAACAAGATGTGCGCCCTGATACATCTTTATCAGACGGCGGGGTGGTTCGGATTAATGCCGTCCTCGGTGTATGGAGCTGCTCACTGTATAAATAGGATACACCACTAAACATTGTCTCAGAACAAATATCTCTATGTTTCCGACCCCCATGTCTTGCATCATGTTATAATCAAGGTTAGCGAAATACAAGAGATTCTACACATCCAATTGCCAACGTATGATGTAGGATCAACACGTCTTCGGAAAAACCACTGCAGGTTTAGTGTAAGTGCGTGTAGCTAATATGCTACTCAAGTATTTCTGATACGAGGGTTCACTCAGCACCAGCGGCATCTTGTTCGGTGATGGCCTTCTGTCGACGTTTGGTATATCACCTAGAGTTTGCTCTGTTGACTCAGGACTGACTGGTTATTGGAGGCGAACGTCATCGCAAGCAGCGGAAGATGCTGAACCCAGTTTTCTCGACCGCCCTGATGCGCGAAATGGGTACGAATGTTTTTTTAACATACAAAATATCTTCTTACCTTCTCAGTTCCTGTCTTCTACGAGGTGACGCATAAGGTCTGGTCTTTTTTGGTTTTATCAGGGAAGCTGATGTGATATATATTCCTTTAGCTCAGTAACGCTCTGGGTCACAAAGTGGAAAACGGTTTACAAGAGGTGATTGTTATATTGATATCACACCTCTCATTTAACACGATGTTAGATCGACATCCTTAGATGGGTTACGAGAACTTCCCTCGAATTAGTTGCCCAAAGTGGTCTTGGATGTTCTCTAGATCCCTTGACTGATGACTTGGACGTCCATCCATACAGCACTGCTGTCAAGCAAGCGCAGTACGTACTGCCGCGTTTGTGATACTGTGCTGATAGATCTATATCCCGTGTTCCGCAGATCTGTGATTTCAACTCTGGTCGTCTTTCAGTCGTTTCTCCCCAAGCTTGCCAATTTCGGCTCTCCCAGATTCCGTGGGTTTATAGTTGATCTTCTTCCATTTGACAAGGTTAAACGATTGCGAGATATTATCAATATCATGCATGAAACTCCCCGCGAGATTTTGGAGGCAAAGAAGCGTGCACTGCAGGAAGGTGATGAAGCGGTGGCGAGACAAATTGCAAGAGGACAAGACATCATAAGTACTCTAAGTATGTGCGATCCAAATGTTTTGCCGCTGGGCTGTTAATTATTATTCTGTTCCATCAGTGAAGGGGAACATGGAAGCATCAGAAGAAGACAAGTTGCCCGAGTCGGATATCCGGGGACAGGTGATGTTTTCCATATTTTACTAATGCTGCATCTACCGACTTTGATCACTAGATAGGGTATGTATTCATTCATGCGATGATTAGTGTAAATTGTTGCATGCATTTCTGTAAGGACTCTCATGTTTGCAGCAACGGACACTACCTCGAGTGCGATTTCGCGCACTCTTCATCTTTTGGCAACCCACCTGGATGTCCAGGACAAACTCCAACAAGAAATCAAGGGTGCTCTTCACAATACCGGAGGACAAAACCTCTCGTACGATGAACTAGTCTCGCTTCCATTCCTGGATGCTGTCTGCCGAGAGACGCTTCGTCTGTGAGTCCATCGACTCATTTTTAATTTTTAATAACGGTCTGGATTTCCGACAGTTATCCGCCTATCGCGCTGGGGGCCAGGACGTACGTGAATCATTAACACCAAGGCTCGAATTGACAAAATTATGTTTCAGGGCTAACAAAGAGACCATCATGCCACTCTCTACTCCGATCACGGGTGTTGACGGACGTGAGATGCGTCAAATTGTTGTTCCGAAGGACACTACCATTATCATCTCAATCCTCAACTGCAACTGTGATCCAGCATTGTGGGGACCAGATTCATATGATTGGAAGCCTGAACGGTGGTTATCGCCTCTTCCTGACACGTTGACGGATGTCCCGATCCCTGGAATTTATTCCCATTTGTGAGTGTTATTAACCCTACCCCACAATTACTCAGTTGGATTACCTTAGGATGACATTCATGGGCGGTGGACGGTCGTGCATGTAAGTGTGTTGAGTCGCCATTGAAAGTTCTCTGCTTATGTCTTGCAGTGGGTTCAGATTTTCCCAACTTGAGATGAGTACGTGACCTTTCTGAGCATCCACCCACACTACCTAGATTGCTGATCTGAACAACATTTATAATAGAGGTTGTGTTATCTCATCTTCTGTCGAGGTTTCAGTTTGCTCTGTCGGACAAGGAGATCAGTTGGGAGATGAGCGGTGTATCTGCTCCCACTGAAAAGGGACAGCCGGGGATTCCAAGAATGCCGCTGAAAGTGACTTTTCTGTAAGAGAGCGTAAAACTACATGGGAGCAATGTCATTTCTTAGAGACTGGCCACGATTCATACGAGTCGTTCATAAATCAAGAACTGGAGAACAGCTTCAGCGACCGAACACATGAGTGCTTTCGAAACCTTGGATTCTGAACAAGCCAACCCAATGTCTTCCGGACTCTATCCTCACAAAGCAAAAGTCTCGATGTCCGCATCGAGCCTTGCCGTTCTTTGATCTTGTTGCGGGGGACCTTCTAGCCCTTTCCATCACCTTCCTCTTTGGTGAGTTCAAAGCGACCATCAGTTCAAGACATGATTTTTTTCCAATCTTTTCTTACTCATATCTATGATGTACATAGAGAAGATATCTATAAAATGAAAGGCGGTTTCTTGATCCCTGGTTCTTGATCCCCCGAACCAACCCAAGCTTCCCATACACTGCAATCAAGCCTAGCATGCCTTGCCATTTCTTATCTACCTTGACCCTGCTTCGAAAGAGGCTCATCGGCTGCAGTGTGTAACGACCCTTCCCTCACTGGCTACTTTGCTGTGTTTGCCTGATCACCAAAGTACTAATCATATTTCATGGCTACTCCCTTTCTGTGATTCAGTATCTGCATTGTCATGCAGAAGCTGCTGGTCCTTAGACTCCTGAGGAAGAATGAGATTGAGGAGCACAGCGACCATTCCTGCTGATAAGACTGGCCGAATATCAGTGTCTGACGAGAAATCAGGTGATGAAAGACATACAAGGTGTGCTGAAAACAATCGTAATGGAATTGAAAAGACCTTGAAGTCCTTTGTTCGGATCCTTCACCCGATCAAAGAGATGCGTAAATATACCGGGTACAAGGAGGTCCCCAAATCCAAAGGATAATGCTGCGGCGAGCACAAACCGATCGCGCCGGGTTAGCGGTACAAAGGAAAGAACCCGGATACCAGACACAGCAACTGTGGCAAAGAGGAATGTCGTGACCCCCCCGAGAACAGGGTTTGGAATGGCCAGGAAGACACCGGATATTTTACCAATGACACCGAAAAGGATGAGGAAGAAACAGCACCACCTCCCAGCACCCCGATTCGCACAACGGGTAATAGCAATTACCCCATTGTTCTGGGCGAAAACCGAGAGAGGGGTTACGGTAAAGAGAGCCGAGATGAAGCCTCCTATGCCATCTGCCTGATGAGCGCTGTTTAGTGTATCAGCCGATGGGCACGTGAAAGAACATACCAGGATTCCACCTTGCAACCTCGTTTCGAATTCACGACCTTGCACAGCAACGTGTGACACTTCCGCAGATGCCGTTATATCGCCTATCGCTTCCATCGCAAGCGAGACTGTTTTGATAAACGGCTTAGATCATTAACATGCAAAAGGCTGCCCACCCACCATATACAGCTAACATTGGCAAGATGGCTGGAGGATATACCCTGATCTTGAAGCGATGAACCCTAGTCATAGTACTTGATATTAGCGTTGCCCGGAGCGCCAAGTAAATACCACGAACCACAAGAATGTAATTGCTGGTGCAGAATGGATAGTTGTGCTATCTACGTATCCAGCCCCTCCTGCGACTATACATCCCACAGCGAGTCCCACTATGATACTGATATTCTTCAAAAATGGGGAACCGAAGATCTCAGTCAGTATGATGGAGGCAAACGACAGGAAACCTATGCCGATAAATTCGGGGGATCCCCAGCTGAAGATAACAACATCAGCTCGACTTCCAGTACGCTATGGCAGAGAACATACGGAAGCGGGCGAGGGGCGGAAGTGGTGGGACAGAGCGCGAAAATACCACTGGTGGGAAGGTTTTGACAGCCATTGGAACCACCGCCCCAGTTTGGAATGCCGGACGAACCGATGAGGGAAGTACCGATCATGAGAATGACAGTGCCTGAATAGTTGATCAGAGGTAACCAACTTTACACTTATGATGCGCCTGTTAACTGACCAGTGACAATGGGCGGGAAAACACGTTGCAGTATACGAGTAGGGACAAATGACATGAAGATCTCCAGAAAGGAACATATTAACGAAGTCCCTGAAGATAATGTGAACAACTTGAATGACGAGAACAAACTAGTACCTACCTAAGACTTTGCCATAAGCGTCGGGACAAGGTCCCCGAGTGACAACTCCTGTGTTAGATATCGTAGATGGACATGTCCCATCCTTATACATGACATCAAAAATCTGTCAAGTAGAATAATGTAAGAACAATAAGAGCACGCGACGGTATGTAACGCACAACGTACTGCATTTGCGGTACTTAGGGTTGCAAAACTCGTCCCTACAACTGAGATAAGCCCCGTACCGAGATAATATCCACCGAAAAGTTTCATCCGGGACATCTGAACCAGGCTTAGTATCCCTACGAACAGCTGACGGTCAAATACAGCATAGAAGTCAGAACAATTGAAGTACGTGCCACAGCCGATCAAGGATGCAGAGATTAGATATGCAGATGTTTGGTTATCCAAGTTAAGGGTAGATGCGAAGATGATGGGCGGTGTAATGAGGCCAGCAAGCATAGCTAGGGCGTGTTGCAAGCCACTGGATATGGCGAGTACTAGAGGGAGGTCAGCGTCCAGAGCATAGAATGGTGGGAAACGCGTTTTTCTTGTGATGAAGGGTAATGACGGGGTACAAAGCCTTCATCATGATGTCAGACAATGGAGCCGTGGCACAAGGCAACTTAGAGTTGCGTACCATGCATAGTCATAGTCGCCTAGCCACCCTTGTCGAGTAGTGAATTTGCGCTTGATACGAATAGCCTCTCTACGAAAGACATTGGCCCTGACTTTCTCATTTGCAAGAGCTTCTGAGGTCACGACGGGCAAGGGTGTCGACGTTGGTTGATCCTTCACAACAGGCGACATGGTTCGAATCCAACCGCAGATAAGAAGATAACATGCAACATCGTAACTTATCTGATAAGCTTGTTAGTTTGTTAGGCAGTGACCGTCCCTGAGCAAAAATCCATGTCTGCGAATGATCGCGCAGAGCCCCCGCACAGAAAATTCGTCCACATTCTGCCAGTGTCGTGCTTCTACATAATTTGTCGGCTCTTCAGCTTGTCGCTCGATATCTCCATACGTTCACTGGCGAAAGAAGCGGAGCTCCACCCAGGTACGAAATATCCCAGTGATCGATGATCTCCTTTCGGTATGATAATATGATACCATTGTATCTCAGCACTGCCTTCCTCTTTCGTCATATCAACATGTGTACGTGCTGATATATCGACTAGGTCGCGAGTCTAATACTTCTCATGTGTGTGTCGTTCTTTGTTCTTCAATGTGTGTGTCAAGTACTGTATATCCTCGAAATCTAGCGCGTTCAAGTACTTCACTTCCAAAAATATATATTTTTTGTTAAAGATCAGTATGACCAAAGCCGCGGCCTGGGCCGCCGGCTTTGGCTTTCAGCTACCTTGAGCCGGGCCGGCACATCACTAGGCCGCCCCGGCCCCTCATGCTCATCCAATGCTCATCATGATGAATCCCATCACCGGGTTACACTCAGGCTGTCCCCGCATTCTGCGTCAACAAACTACCCTTTAAAGCAAAAATCAAGCACGCCGACACCGCCGTAAGTTACGCACAGGAGTCAAGTAAAAGGAGAAAAAAGGGTCACGCTAAGCAGATACGAAGGAGAATAAGACCGGTGGATGGACGTGTATAAGGAACTCGTACTAGGTGGTTACTGTAACCTGGACCAGGTTACATAATAATTGTCAGAGATGGGGCCATGATTAGAGAAACTAGTATGGCCCCCTGCACATATGGTACGCCACTAGGATTGAAAAAAAAAAGATGTAGACCACGTTCCACCGGCCTGTATGAACTTCGATCGTGGGACGAGAGTGGCGGAAGGAGAAAGGGTGTTTTACACTGCACATGACCTTTGCGAAGTTTGCGTGTCCTTCTCACATTCGTTGTTAACAATAACAGTTGATCGCTTCAGCCTTTTATTGGGCAGTCCTATCGACGGGTTCTTATTTAATAAATCATCACGACCCATTATAACCCCGCGTCTCGTGGTGTCACTAACCCAAATGGCAAAAAGGTATCAGGCCACACTGATATTCTGTTAGCTTGCAATCCATTTTGACGAATGGCATGTTTATGCTACAGGTCTGTACTATTAATCACTGCCAAAAGCTGATGATTGGATGATCCTACGTGTTCGGTTGATTGAGTTCTCCAGCCTCTTCTGCTACCGGAAGGAGCTGCCAGTGCTCCATGAGTTTGCTCACACAGAAGAAGCTTCTGAAGTAAGGTCATACTGACCGTCATAGAGGACTGAGCAAACAATAATGGAATAAGTAAGCAATATGAGCCGATACGAAATATGAAGGGGTTTTCTGTACAAAACAGGCCTAGGGATGGGTGGGAGGATCAGGGAAAAACGAGGACGTAACGAATGCGTGGAGGAAAGAGGTGGTATCAATTGCAAAGTGATTTTTAAATCAGCATCAGAAGATGACATCGTTGACACAATCACTGTAGTTCTGTGTAAAGTTGGGCCTGTCTCCATCGAATCTCGATCTTGGGCTGATTATCACTTACAGATAGATTGATGGTAAAGTAAATTAAATCGCAGGTGAATCGTCGGTGAATCGCCCCCTGAATCGCCCTGTTACTCTCAAGAGCACCTCCAAATTCCCATAAAGTTTGGCCATATACATGTAACATAATTCTTCCGAGTCAACTTTCTGATGATGATTGATGAATTACAGATAGATTGATGGTAAAGTAAATTAAGCACCGGAGACTTAGGAATACATAAAACCGAGTCCTTGATACCCTCGACTGTCATTGACTAAATGGATATCACTTCTCAAATGGATGCATTGTACTGGGGTATGTAATGCTTTAATCCACAGGATTGGAATTCTCACAAGAGCTGGCTGTCTTTAGGTATTTTGATATCTACCATGTGTGCATACTGTTGCTCTTGGCTGGGTTCAACTTGTTCATTTAACTCTGACCCAAGGCTCATGGGCATTACCATGTGCCAAGGCTGGACCTATGCCAACAATAACAATGACAAGTGGCATCTCCGCCTCCTTGTAAGTCATGTATTTTATGCACCCCAACCTGATGAGCGACACCCATATGAGCTAGGTTGCAGTTTTGCTGTGGGTGAAATGCACTTACTGTCAGAATGACTTGACAAGACTTTGTTTGTAGCTTGATGGATTTTGCTGTCACATGTCTGAGTGGTTATCTTCTCCGGCACTACTTGGTAACTCATTTAACATGTGCTTCCCTCCTTGCTGGCTTCACACTGGTGCTGAATAGATGTCAAGTTTTGGGAATACTGGCCCACTTTATATGTTTCCATTGTATGTGTTACTTTTCAATGACAATTACAAGATTGATTGTTATTTCTGAATCAGGACAAGCCTGGTAATAATGATTATTACTGGCATTGTTGTCTACTTGTTTGTTTCTTGGGCACCTCTTGCCTGTTGAAATATTGATCTTTTAATCATGCAGATCTGAATTATTTTTTGCTTCACGAATCTATCTCTGTAAGTGATTTTGTAAACAGAGCTTATTTGCTTTAATTAATGTTCCCATATATTTCACCACCTCAGTTGATAAAAGCTCATGGTGGGCTGCAGTAATTTCTGTAAGCACAGTCATACCATGCAATATATGTCTCTCAGTATGTGATAGGGCCTCTCTGCAACAGTCAGCTTTGGTGGGCATTCCTGTCCTCAGGCTGTTTGTTATGCCTAACACTGATGCTGTGCCTCAATATAACCTGCAGTCTTCTTCATATGTGAGTGGACACTTTTCCCCTGGAAAATTGTGTCTAATGGGTAGACAGTGACATGTCGTGTTTTCTGGAAGGATCCTTACTTTCGTAACCTTGCAAGTTCTCAGACAAGGGTTTGGCTATTTGCACATTCTCAGATTTCCAGTGACAAGCAAACCTCCAGTTATCTGGAGGGATTACTCTTTCATTCACTGTTGTTGCTGTCACAACTGTCACAGTCATTCTCCTTATGAAACTGTCTAGTACACATACCAGCATTAAAAGGTGATATTCTGTTTTCTTTCTGCACTGGAACTCTTCTTGACATGGAAAACAGAACACAAAAAATACTTCACCAGCTGCACCTATTTCTTGTTACAAGAGGCTTGCTTGTGATCCTCAATTCAATTGCTTACTTTATTGTGTATGAAATACAGCCCCATGCTCTGTACTGGTGCATGTTCTCCTACACAAGATGGTCTGGCAAGATTCTCATGTTGCATTTTCATCAGGGTTCCATTTCTCCATTTTGGCTCAAAACTTCATGTCATCTCCATAGGTGGGTGATTATCTTCTGGGTTAGAAAAGTGACTCATTTATGTACTCAAGTGGCCATGTGAATAATTCAGTCAGCTTACTAACCTCAGATGCTGACTGTGAATTGTGACAGGCTCAATGCACGGAGTCCTCCAACTCAACCCTTTGATGCAGGCATTACAATATCAGTGGAGAATTATCAGAACTCAGACCAGGTTTTCAATTCATTCATGAGAAACCCTGTTGCCAATAGTTCCAAATCTCATTCAATGCATTTTGCCAGTGTACTAGATGAGGTCAGCATAGACATTTCATATAACATTCAAATTTATCACTCTCTCAACTAGGCCAATAATCTGGTGACACACTAGATATAGAGCACATTATTCTGGGGTGAGAAATTTGTGCCTTTGCTAAACCTGTTGAATTTAGCAGTTTTGTAGATCTGTGGAGAAGGCTGAACTTGTGCTAGTGGGCCACTGCTGTGGCATATCCGAGTTCTGTTCAGGGGGACAGAGGTAAATTCCCACAATCACATTTTTACTCGGTATATTTTCAGCTTTTGTGCTTTCATAGACCAATGATTGACCTGTAAATATTCCATTGTGATACCACATCATGCCCAAACTTGTGATCAATCACACAGTAAAATGGTTCACCATGAAGTATATGACTCCCCTTAAGTGGTATTTTTGGTGAACATCTTGAGAAGTAAGCTTGAGTTCATTTATCAGTGAGGTATCCTTGCCTAACTCAATGGCAACTAGTGGGGGATGATGCATAAGTGTGAACCTCCACCACAAGCTGACATCACATCTTGGACATACCTCTGACAAAGGATCCATTATATCATCCATGCATTGTTGTAGTCCACACCCAGCTCTCAACAACACAAAGTAACAAGAGGACCTATATGACTCCCACTTGTTGACGAGATGTCCATCAGGGCAGAATCACTGAGAAAACATCATGTGATTGTCAGACATTAAAAGACAATCCAACAGCAAGTGCACACTTGCATATTTACTGAATGTAAAGCTGTCAGATATCCTTGTCAAATGATGCCTCAGATATTCCCTGATCTGCTCCAGCATGTATCACTGTGCTGAAGGTTCTCCAGGTATGCTTTCATGTGACTGAAATGCGCTTAATGACTCATTCAACTGCACCGACTGTATTTCTTGCTAATTTGCCTGAATGGACTCAGGATCCTCCCACCAAATGTTGAGCAGTATGGTCAGGGCAGCATCATAGGCACAACTGTTGTTCTGCCATTGTGTACCCACAGGTACTATGTTTACTGAATGTAGCTCCACCTCATCTGCCAAGGTACCCTGTAGCTTAATCATCCAACTTTTGCAGGTCGTCACAGAACATTTCTGATCTCTTTCTCTTCTTTGGTGTATTCTCTTTTGGTATCATGTGCTTGTTTCTCAGAGTGTCCAAGACAATTTTCTTTGGACTAGGTATACTACCGTCCATGTCAGGTTTGGTTGTTGCAGCTTGTTTACATCCCCTCTTGTTGACAATAGACCATTTTCTATCCAAGTGATCCCACTCAAGGAATGGATCATTTTTGCTCCATCTTATGGCCTTGTGCATGGTTGAAGGTATGTAATTCATGCCTTTGTGTTCTCAGAACAACACTATTAATTGACATCTTTGATCTGCCATTGTGACCTTCCTCGGAAGCTTCCCCATAAATTGCAACATTGTTATGTTGTCCAACAACTCCAGTTCCTGAAATTTCTGGTGCAGAGCCCCTGATGCTCCACAAGTAATCTTGGATGGATGGAAGCTCAATAAGATCAATGTTCTGGATGCAGTAGCACTCCTTAACACTGTGATGGCATGATCGCTATACATCAAGTCCACCACATTGTAAGGCCTTATTTTCTCTTGTGATGCATTGCAAAGTTGGGAATTGCTTCCACCTGGGTATGTGTTAGGAAACCACCCCATTACCTAATAAACTTTCATTTTTATTTCATTATGTCAAATTACGCTACATGACGCCAAATGACGCTACATTTTGATAGCGTGAGAATTTTATTTTGCACACATCAAAATGTATGTGCATGTACGAGTGCATTGGTAACAACAATGTACAATATATGTAACATAGTATGTAAACCCTAAATATATGCCTAGGGGACCCTAGTTGTGTTCTCTTAGGTATTCCACCTATGTTTTTGGTGTGAAAGGCCTATCTCAACAAACTCATCTATTAATAACCCCTCGCATCAAAACCATCAATTCCCCATCATGAGCGTGGATCCCGCCCCCTTCTTGTAGAGAGAACCCGCACGGTCTTAGCTAGCAGATAGTGGGTGTCGCCCTAACAGAAGAACACAACTTCCCATATCAGTGCACCTTCTCTTACTTGCGCATACATCATTGTTTCACCGTGCCACATCCAATTACTCATCCTTTCAGCATGAGCCAGAAGTACTTGTATATACGTAATCTACCTTTTCTTTTGTAAGCCGATGCCAGGCCTCGCCTTACATTGCGACTGCCAGTGATCGAGAGGCAGCGCTCGTCATTAGGACAGCTGCAACCAGACAACTGATCGGATCTGGTTTAGTTATGATTTACATCACTCTATTCGGATGACTATTTTAGTTACAAGCCAAATTCAGTGTTATCTCCAAGATCAGGCACTGTTGGAAGGGTTATTGATCCGAAGTGTCAAAATAGGCGCCCGACGAACGACGAACCATTGACGAACCTCGACAAACCTTATCACGTGACCTGTAAATGTTTGGAGAGGTCTCAAAGAAAAAAATTTGAATTTGTTGAAGAAGTGATTCATCACAGATTTTACAATTATGTCCGAACCTTCAACTTCTAATCCCGGTCCTAATCCTGTTCCCATACCAGCACTAGAGGCAAAAATTGATGCGCTCACAGTGCAAATGTTGCAATTAGTGTCAGTATTGGCAGCATCACAGCCCAGACAAGTGGAAGTACAGCCAGAGATGATAGGAGAAAGAGATGATGAGATGGAGGAGATGGTGGAGTGGATATCACAGGAGGATGAGACGGTGGAGAAATCCAGAAATGGAAAAGCGCGCTTACCTAAGTATGCACCCCTGCAAATCTTTGACGGTACCATGGAGAATACAAAATCCTTCATCAGCTCTATAGTATTGTACATCCATGGGAGGAAGCCCGAGTTTCGTGCAGCCGAGTCTAGGATTATGTTTGCTCTCTCATATATTCAGGGGGGGAAAGCACAGTTCTGGAGAAATGAGGCTATTAATCAAATTGCCATGGGAAATAAACCTTTTGCAACCTTCAAGGAATTTCTGGAGAGATTGGAGGCACAGTTTGGAGACCCTAATCCAAAGGCAACAGCCAATGCTAAATTAAAGACCATGCGCCAAGGTTCCCTAATGGCGGATGAATTTATTTTGCAGTTCAAAGCAGAAGCTTCGCAAACGGACATGGGAGAAGCCACATTGGTAGAGTTTTTGAAAGCAGGATTAAATCCCTCTTTATTCAAGTCTATCTACTGACTACCTTCTATGCCAGAGAAGTTGGATGAGTGGTATAATTGGGCAATGCACCTTGACCGGCAATATCAGCAGGAACAGGCGGAGTCAAAGTTGATGTATGGAAGTAGTAAATTTGGAAAGTCATCAGGAGGAAAGTCTGAGAAAGGAAAGGCGCCTCAGGTGCAAGCTCCGAGGGCACAGCCACCGGCCATGGCAGTGACACCTATAGTTATGGAGTCAGCAGCACCAGCAGAGGCAATGGAGGTTGATCAAGCAGGAAGATGAGCCCCACTTAAATGTTTTAACTGTGGGCAGTTAGGACACATTTCTAGGAATTGTAGGCAGAAAAGAAAGATTAGGGAAGCTACAATCAAGGAAGTGAAGCCGGAGGAAGGCAGGCAGAAGAATTTTGTGGAAGAGTCCCAGTGAAGGTTTCCCCATTGGTGACCCAGAATCGTTACAATGTATTAGTATCCGAGGAAACCCAGAGTAAATCAGAAAAGGAAATCGAGGAGGAGTACAACTGTTGCGAATCATGCAACAAAGAAAATTGTCACATGTCATTTCCGAAAACCCCTAAATTCTTTATTCACTCTGCGCAAATAGAACCTGAAATCACCTTGACTGTGGGACTGAAGACAGTGGACATGCATGCAGCTATTGATGTGGAAGCATTGCTTGACAGTGGTGCTACAGGATTATTTATTAATTGATCCTTAATTACCGGAAACGGTATTAACACACGCAAGCTGGTGCAACCTATAATGGTGTACAATATTGACAGAACAGTCAATCGTGGAGGAACTATCAAGGAGGAGGTGACTATGGTACTAAAGTATCAGGAGCATCAGGAGTGAGCCCTATTCGAAGTGTGCAATCTTGGGAAAACCAATCTAATAATAGGATGTCCATGGTTATGGAAGCATAATCCTGAAATTGATTGGAAAACTGGGAAAGTACAAATGACTCATTGTCCTAAGGAATGTAATGTGTATGGGAGGAAGATGAAGAAAGAAAAAAGGAAAAAGAAAGAGAAAGAACGTCCAAGAAAGTATTCTGTTATGATGGAGGAAGTGGAGGATGAGGAAATGCCAAATGGGGAAGTTCCGATCATGATCGAGAAAGAAGAGCAGAAGCAAACCTTTAGAGCAGTTTGTGGAGGACAGTCGTGGGACAAGAATATCGTGAAGGTGGAGAAGCCAGTGGAGGAATGGGTGCCAAAAGTGTATCATGAACATTTGTCAGTGTTCCAAAAGAAGGAGTCTGAGTGAATGCCAGTGTGAAAGCCATGGGATCATGCGATTGAGATGAAGCCAGGGTTTGTGCTGAAGAAGTCGAAGGTATATCCATTATCTCCAATGGAACAAGAAGAAGTGGATGCGTTCCTGAAGGAGCAATTGCACAAAGGATACATATGACCTTCAAAATCACTGCAGACGTCACCAATATTCTTCGTGCCAAAGAAAGACCAAAGGAAGAGGATGTGTACAGATTATAGGTATCTGAATGAGTGGACACGTACCCCCTGCCATTGATTTCAGAAATAATTGACAAGGTGGGAAAAGCCAAGGTCTTTACAAAATTGGATTTACGATGGGGATACAACAATGTACGAATAAAGAAAGGAGATGAGTGGAAGGCTGCATTTGCCACGCGTCAAGGATCCTTCGAGCCACTTGTCATGTTTTTTGGGATGACTAATAGTCCCCTGACCTTTCAAAATATGATGAATGACATTTTCAAGGATGTAATAGACAAAGGCATGGTAATAATATTTATTGACGACATTCTGATATTCACGGAGGATGAAGAGAATCATGAGGCGATAGTGCAGGAGGTGTTACGGAGGTTGGCGGAGAATGATCTATTTTTGAAACCAGAGAAGTGTGTGTTTGGGGCAAGCGAGATCGAGTTCCTAGGATTATTGATCGGCCCTGACGGGATCAAAATGGATCCGATCAAGGTACAGGCGATCACAGATTGGCCTGCGCCCACCCATGTCAAGGAGGTTCAAGCCTTCTTGGGACTCGCAAATTATTATTGTTGCTTTGTGCACAATTTTTCTAAAATTGCCACACCCTTACATAACCTTACATGAAAGGGAGTAGTATGGAGATGGGGAGAGCAGCAGCAGACAGCGTTTGAGGAGTTGAAGAGGAAGTTTGTGGAGGGACCAATATTAGCCCCAGTAGATTTCACACGCCCTTTGCGAGTGGAATCCGATGCATCCGATTTTGCTACTGGAGCAGTATTATCAATGTTGTGTGAAGATGACAAATGGCATCCTTGTGCATACTTGTCAAAAGGGTTGAATGATGTGGAGAGGAATTATGATGTGCATGACAAAGAGATGTTGGGGATAATACAAGCATTGGAGGCGTGGAGGCATTATTTGGAGGGATGTACGCATCTGTAAGGGGACTAGGGGGGTGCCCTGTGTGTTTTTCCTATTTTTTATGTTTGTCCTATATTTTTCCCCACCTCATTTCCTTCTATTCTTCATTTTCTATGATTTTTCCGGATTTTATTACTAATTTTCCCTTGCTATCATGTTTGTACATGTTGACACTTTTATATTTAGAGGCGGAGTACCCCTTCCGACACATACCCCTTGGTATGATGTCATTCGGCGGCCTTGATCCGCCTATCTCCGCCTTTTTCTATTTTTAGGTTATATTTGATTTTTGTCATCTTCACATATACTGGGCATCAGCAAGGGGATCCTTAGAGTTTTCTCTTCGGATTTCCCTTTGCTAGGTGCACCCCCAATCCCTGTATTATGTAGCATAATTTTAACTTCGGATTTCCCTTTGCTAGAGGCTTAGGTTGCCCTTATAGCATCAGATTGAGATCTGGACGGATCATCAAAATCTGCAATACTTCATGTCCGCTAAAAAGCTTAATCACCGGCAAGCGCATTGGGCACTATTCCTATCGCGTTTCAACTTTCACTTGGTCCATAAAGCAGGAAGCTTAATGAGGAAAGCAGATGCATTATCCAGATGTATTGATCATAAAAGGGGGGTGGAGGAGGACAATAAAAATGTTACCTTACTCAAACCCAAATACTTTTGCATTTGTGCTATGCATCAAGGGCATCTATTAATAGATAGCTCAGAAATGGAAATGTTGTCTAAAATTAGACAATGTTTGGAAATGGACGATGAAGTAGTGGAAGCTGTGAAAGCTCTGAAGGGAGAGAAGAAAGGTAATATCAAAGGAGACAAATGGGCTGAGGAACAAGGGTTGGTGTTGTTTCAAGGAAAAGTGTATGTACTGAAGGATCAGGATTTACGAAGGGAGATCATCCGGTTACATCACAATATGCCGATTGCCGGACACCCAGGAAGATGGAAGATGTTGGAATTAGTAATGAGAAATTATTGGTGGCCCGGAATTTTGAAGTATGTGTTGGGGTATGTGGATGGATGTGATATGTGCATGAGGGGGAAGAAATTTCCAGAGAAACCTGCAGGAAAATTAATGCCGAACCCTATACCTAAAGCACCATGGCGAGATATATCTGTGGATTTTATTACCGGATTACCTGAGGCTCAAGGGTATGATGCAATATTTGTAGTATGCGACTGCTTTACAAAAGAGGTCCATATTATTCCTACTACTACAGAAACCTCATCATTGGGCTTGGCGCGCCTCTATCTAAATCAGGTATGGCGGTTACATGGGTTACCCGATACCATTATCTCCGATCGCGGACCACAATTTGCTTCCGCATTTATGCGAGAACTAAACAACATATTGGGAATTCAAACTAAATTATCTACGGCATATCACCCACAGACTGATGGGCAGACAGAGAGAATGAATCAGGAGTTGGAGCAGTACCTACGTATGTTTGTCAATTACTGACAAACTGACTGGCCCGAATGGTTGGCAATTGCTGAATTTTCCCACAATAACAAATTCCATTCGGCTACTCGTATGTCACCCTTTTTCGCAAATTATGGATATCATCCTCGCATGGGAGTAGAACCCAGAAGGGAAGTCAAAGTACAGTCAGTAGAAGATTTTGTATCTAAGATGCAAAAGGTACAAGAGGAAGCAGAGGCGGCATTGAAGAAAGCATGTGATGACATGATGCGACATGCAGATCGTACTCGAGCACGCACTCCAGAGTACAAAGTTGGTGACTTGGTATGGCTAAGTACCAAGGACCTGAATATTCCATGACCTTCGAAGAAACTTACAGAGAAACAAGTTGGCCCATATGCGATCTCTAAAGTGATCTCGCCTAATGCGGTAGTGCTAAAATTACCCCAATCATTTAAGATTGATCCCAAGATTAATGTATCCCGCCTATGCCCTTACCGTCCGCCCACTATTCCTGGCCAACAAACTACTCCGCAATCTCTGATAATAGTAGAAGGTGCTCCAGAATACATAGTTGAAGAAATTCTAGACTCACATCTTCAACGGAACAAATTGGAGTTCTTAATAAAGTGGAAAAACTATACTGATGAAAATAATTCATGGGAACCCAAAGAGAATTGTAAGTGAGCACGTAATGCGGTTGCCCAATTCTTTAAACGTAATCCGAATGCTCCACGTCGCATTGCGAGAATGGTGTATGAGGGGATGAAATTCCGGCCTTACCAAAATTTCACAGAGGGGACAAACATAATACTTTCTCGCCTGGAAGTCGAGGCATAAAAGGGGGGTAATGTTAGGAAATCACCCCATTACCTAATAAACTTTCATTTTTATTTTATTATGTTGAATTACACTACATGATGCCAAATGACGCTACATTTTGATAGTGTGAGAATTTTATTTTGCACGCATCAAAATGTATGCGCATGTATGAGTGTGTTGGTAACAACAATGTACAATATATGTAACATAGTATATAAACCCTAAATATATGCCTAGGGGACCCTAGTTGTGTTCTCTTGGGTATTCCACCTATGTTTTTGGTGTGAAAGGCCTATCTCAACAAACTCATCTATTAATAACCCCTCGCATCAAAAC
Organism: Tricholoma matsutake; assembly: GCA_026075535.2. Lineage (NCBI taxonomy): Eukaryota > Fungi > Basidiomycota > Agaricomycetes > Agaricales > Tricholomataceae > Tricholoma > Tricholoma matsutake. The sequence goes on along the minus strand of AP026543.1, from coordinate 2,792,068 downwards.
CATCAATTCCCCATCACAAGCGCGGATCCCGCCCCCTTCTTGTAGAGAGAACCTGCATGGTCTTAGCTAGCAGATAGTGGGTGTCGCCCTAACAGTATGGAAGACAGTTATTGTCATATCATCTGGTAGCTGACAGGAGGTGGATACACTCGGCTTTGTCAATCTATTAGTTCAACAAAAAGTGTTTCTAACATCTGCTTCTAGGGAACTGCATGGGTTTTACCCATGGGTTTCCCATGCTTTTATTTCCTAATTTATTCAATGAGTTTTGCATGAAAAATCATGAAAAAAAGATTTTCTGAAAGCTTTTTGTTGGCTCTTTGTGATCTAACACATAAAACAATACTTGGGAGACATTTGTCATGTGACAAGGTTGAAAATAAATTATTTTGTCCCTTGCATCACAAGCATCCATTGAATAGCTATCAGAAAATCATTTTTTCATGAGTTTTTATGCAAAACTCATTGAATAAATTAGGAAATAAGAGCATGGGAAACCCGCAGGTAAAACCCATGCAGTTCCCTATCTGCTTCCCCTCTTCATTGCATGAGGAATTCAACAACCACACAAATGCCTCCTGTCCTTTTGTGATGCATAACTCAGTGGCGGCATTGTTCTGTATCATCACTGGCATACCGATGCATAGTAAAAGTTTGGGGGGAATGAGTTTTGTATTTGTGCAATATGGTTGTTCCCAAATCATGCTCTGTACATTTGTTGGTATCTTACTGTGCTTGGATATACACTTCCTACCAGTTTGTCAATGACCAACTTGCATAGCATTTGACCTGGTATCTTCAGAAGGCACTGTATCTGATGAATAGAAATGGGCCAATTCTTGTCCTGTCCCAGCTGCAAATCTCAAGCATCCTATCTTATTAATTTCATCTTTCACTGAATTCAGCGCAGTAATGATAGACATATTTTGGAATTGGGTTTCATTTATGCATGGCTGCCCCAGGAAATCACTGGATACCCTGGTTTTTAGAAATGCAATGTCAGCCGGTGTGCAGGCCTTATACTGCATGTTCACAAGAGCATCATGGAACTTGGTATCTTCTTCAGATTGTGTTTGCTGTCTGATGTTCTCTTGTAGAATAACAATGGTTGTCACTTGATGCCACAAGGCCTTTCCAATTGCCACTTCTTGATCTCAAAAAGAGGTGGCATTTCTACCAATGGTACAACTGTATAGTGAAGCATGCTCTTGACCAATAACAGGAGGCAGCTGCACAAAATCTTTAGCAAAGATCATATTCATCCCTCCAAATGGTGAGTCAAGGTTGTTCATGAGTCGTGCTAACTGTTTGCTAATTTAGATACATGTCCCTACATGACAACATAGATACCTCATCAAGGAACACATATTGCACTTCTAACCTTGATTTTAGTTGTGAAAGCTGAACATCTGATGTTTGCGAGCCATTGGTGTTGATCCCAAATGCAGAATGATATGTTGAACCACCCAGGAGTGCAGCAGCAGTGCCTGTCAGTGAAATGATGATGATACAATGAGATTCCTTTTTCAGAGAGAAGAACTCAAGAAGGGCCTTTAGAACTTGTGACTTACCCTGTGCCAGCCATTCCACTGACATACATCCTTAGATGATCAGAATCTGGACTGCAAGCATGATTCACAACAATATGGAAAGCATGACTTTGTTCCATGTTCAGACCAAAGCTGTGTGAAACATTATTAATTGTCTTCTGCCATTCTTTTGATGTGAAGGAGTTCAATAAGTATGATTTATCGACTACATGCACCTCATCTGGAACAAAGTTTGCAGGTTTGACATCTGACTGAGCATGCAAAGGCAGATGGCAGCATTGGTTTTCAAGTACTTCTGCATGTTTAGCAGTGACAGTGGCTTTCAGGCACTTGGTGCTTTGATGGAAGTGGGTAAGATGGGTACAAGCTGCAGGCCAACATGTTCTGGAAGTGAAGTCGGTTGAGTTTCAGACCATCCCATGGTTATTAGAGTCCTTCAAGTATCATTCATCAGACCACATCTCTTCTTTTCACACCTACCGACTGCTGCTGAAATGGCATCTTTGTTGAAGTTGAGAGGTTTGTTCAGTCCATCAACAGACCATGTCATTGAGGCTTGAGAAGAACTGATCAATGATGCCATCTGTGCTAGGTATTTGAGCCATATCTTTCTTCATCTGAGCATGAAAATCATGCCGAGCATTGAGGCATTCATACCAAATGTTCATGCTTCTCATGAGTTCAATTTGTTGCAGGGAAAAAGAAGTGGCAGAGAATGCATCATCCCATGACTCCTCTTTACTTTTCAAGTCTAGACCAGACCTCCAGTGTTAACATAGCACTGCAGTAATACTCATGATCACCATAATCAAAGCATGGTAGAGTTGCTCCTATAAAGTTGGGAACATGGGCCTTCATTGGTGCTTGACAGTGGGTGCCATGGGAATCAGTGAGTGGGTGGCCATCCTGGAATGAGAGCAAGGAATGTTTGGTTGGTTCAGAGTCAGAGTCAGAGTCAACATCAACGTTCAAGTTGTCACCATCTTCATCATCACCACCAGCATCTTGATCCAGGATTGACACGTGCTGCTTTGACAGCTTTTTACCAGTTGGCTTCTTTTCATCCTCACATCTGGAAATCCACTGATGTAGGCTCATATCACTGATCTCATCAGGACAAAACATAATCAAGTACAGGTGAAAGACCAATAACTCAGCCATTATGTTTGATGATGGTGACTTTATCAGGTTTATCATTGTCATGCAAACTTTTCATGTTTCCCAAATCTAAGGATTTCGAGCCTCCTGAACAAATGATTGCCAGTGAAATGGACAAAATTTATAATGGTCAAGCTTCTCAAGTAAGTATCTACAAATCATCAGAGAACCCATCTCCATTTTTCTACTGAGGGAATTGACAATTTTCATCATCAACTTATGAGCTTTTTCTTTCCTTGTATCAGATCCTCCAATCATTTCAGCATTATTCTGGAAAATGGAGTGCACAGTGTCAAAAATGATGTGAGTTTTTAATGGCACTTTTGTGACATAATTTGTTACATATAGGAGCACTCCTTTGATCATGGTGCCAGAACGCAGGCTTGCGATGTCCATGTTACACCAAAATAAGATATGTTACAAGGTAAGTAAGGTTCAGCATGGGTACAGGTAGAACTGCGGTAATGCAGGCATGGGGTATGCAGTGGAGATGTGCCGTCTCACCGGAACAGGCGGGGAACACAAGCAGAAGGCCCTAAAGCATGGGCAGAACCTCTATAGCAGTGGTATCAATGGACAAACAGTCTGTAGCCTACGTGGATATCTAGCATGCAGTCATGTGACCATGTCTCTAACTCCACCAGGTGCTGCTGCCATGGCTACATGTGCCCCCCTACACAATAGCAACGCCCTCATTGCAATCTCAACTCTAGATGAAAAGAAACAAGGAAAATGATGTCTAAAATGCCCGATGATATGTGCAGTGAATGAATGTCCAATGATAATATATGCAGGTAAAATATGAAAATAAAAGGTAAAGCTCAGTGAGGTGGTGTCCAACCCAGAGCACAAAGAGCTCGACTCAGATTTGTGAGACGGGGGTCTTGATCCCAGTTTAGCTTTAGAGCAGGAGCTGAAGGGTGATGGCGAGTAAACATAGGTTGAGGATGAGGTGGGCAAACATAGGATAATGAATCTGGATGAAAGAATTGTTGCGATGGTGGAGAGACTTGAGGTGGGGCTCGTCGTCATTGAGTCCATCATTGTAGAGTTCCAAATGGCTGTACATGGGTGTTCTGTAGACACGAGAGGTCTCAGGGGAGCAAGGGCATGGTGGGGAGAGACTCAGCATCTTCAGCCCAGTCTAAATGGGTAAGCAGTGGTGAAATGGCTTATTTTGAGCTGGGGTGGGCTGGGCTGGGGCAGATGGGGGGTGTAGCAGGTGTCAACAGTGATGCAGGTGGGGTGTACCACCTGGGTTCTGGGGAAATGGGTTGTTTATGGCCATACTGGGGAGAACTGGGTGGTTGAGAGGTGTGCCGGGTGTGTTCTGCTAGGTCTGGTGATGTATCCTGTCATTTCTGAGCTGTGGGCTGTGGTCTAGAATGGGGCAGAGCAGGGGGTTGAGCCGTCATCAACAGAAACGTCATTGATGACATGGCAGGCCATGTGGATGCATAGGGCATTGTAACGGGCTCGTTGTGCATAATGGGGGCAAGAGGTGCTAGCAAGGGTGGACTGGGAGGTGTGGGGATGCTCCTGGATTGTCGTTGACGAGGGGGGGGCCAGCAGGGCTCGTCCATTGAGCAGACAGCACATTTTGATGAGCACAGTTGCTCATTGTCTCGTAACTCATCTTGCTGGGCTGTGGATGACTTCTGTGCATTGCTTACAGTGTGGTGAGCCATCTCCGAGGTGTGTGCAGTGGTCTGGGTGCCAGACGAGGCTCTAGGCGTCGTTTTCTGGGTGGTTGTAGCAGTAGTCACCACCATTGTTAGTAGTGACATGGCAGTGACAATGGGCGGCTCAGGGTGCGAAAGGAGAGGCTGGGGAGTTAGCTGGGGTGCAGTGGGTTGGGCTGGAAGTGACTGCCATTGGATCTGAGCAGCAGGTGGGTGTTTTGAAGCAAGGGGAGCAGTGGTGGTGGCCATTGTCGACATTGTTGGCAGTGTTGATGGGGCTGATGGGGCCATTGCTATGGATGACATGGCAGGCAGGTGTGGTGACGACGGGCTGGTGGAATTGTTGTGGGGTTCCATTTGCATATCAGCATTGGCAGAGGTGGTGGGGGTGGTCTGGGTGCCTGTATCCACAGTTACACTGGTTGTCAGCTCTGTTTTCACACTCTTGTCGATCTCGACCTGCCGATTTTCCTCCCATATCTCTCATTCTGCCATTCGCCCTTTCTCTTCACCTTCTTTCAGCCCTTTCTCATATCCCTCTCATCTTCCTTCCTCTAAAATAGATGCTCTCCCTTTCTCCAGTGTTCGCATGATCATGGCCTTCACCAAATCATATGCTTGCTCTTGACCTCATGCCATGATGGCCTCGTAGAGCTCTGGCTGGTGCTGCTGCATGCAGAAGACCAGGGTTGTGAGATCTTCCTCTGCTGGTTCTGGTGCTGGTGGTTCAGATTTTGCTGGTTGTTTTTTCTTTCCCATGCTGGCAGTGATTCAACTGAAGCAGTAAATTACTGTCTGTAGTAGACAGTGGCAGTAGACAGTGACAGTAGACAAATGACCAAAGACCGAAGACTGAAGATAGATGACCGAGATTGCAGTAGACCAAAATGAAAGGCTCAGGCTCAGAAATGAAAAGGAAATGAAAATGCTCCGAAATGAAGCAGACACGCGCAGAGTCGAATCTGCCTGTTGTCACCAGATGGAGATGTGCCATCTCACCAGAACAGGCAGGGAACACAAGCAGAAGGCCCTAAAGCATGGGCAGAACCTCTATAGCAGTGGTATAGATGGACAAACAGTCTGTAGCCTATGTGGATATCTAGCATGCAGTCATGTGACCATGTCTCTAACTCCACCAGGTGCTGCCGACACGGCTACAGTGGGTATGGGTATGGTGTTGTTTGGCAATAGACTGTCCCAAACTGTACCTGTGATGGCAGTATGGTGGATTTGATGGGTCTCGGCGATCAAGTTTTGGCATGTGAATATATCAAACATTTGTTGCTCCTCATGACAATTTCTCACACATCAGAGTTTTCTTAAGTCTGAGTTTCCCAATGATTTCTGCCTGTGTCTTCCCTTCTTCTGCCCAATGTATGGTGCTTCTCATTAAACCAATTTACTCGATACAGGCATCGTCACTCATCTCACCATACAGTGACCATGGAGGGGTCTTTCGATAGTGTGTGAGTCTCCTTGTTCAGACATCAGAAATGCAAAAGGTTAAATTGCAACAGAATAAGGACTTCTCAACCTACCCCTGATCCAGAAGACTTCACAGACTTCCTCGACATCCCATTGGAGAGTCTCAATGAACAGAGTGAGATAGATGACTACTTTGTGCTGCCCTTGGAGAAGATTCGGGACCCGATTGCATGGTGGTGGGAGCATAAGGCACTGTATCCCACATTGTCGGCAATGGCATTGGATTATCTGAGCGCTCCAGGTATGTTGTGCTTGTTATTATATTTTGGATTCATACTGACAAAGTTTGAACAGCTATGTCAACAGCTGTCGAGCAGCTATTTTCACAAGGTCGCCAACTTCTGAGGTCTTTACACTCCCCCACCTTTCCTAGTGGACTCTGACTGGAGTCTGACTGGAGTCCGACTGGAGTCCACTGGGACTGGTCACCAGCCAACTGCCTGCAAAGTTGCCAGTCCAGTCCCAGTCCAGTCCAACCGGACTCCGAGTGGAATCCACTCAAACACTGGATTCCACTCGGACTGGTCCAGTGGAGTCCAGTGGAGTCTGGTTGGAGTCCAGTTGGATTCCGCTGAAAAAGTGTGTAAGAAAAGGAATCGAACCCAGATCCCTATAGGTTGCTTAGGTAATAATAATACACAATATAACCATTACACCACAGTACCTTGTGTAAGGTATCATCTACTTGTGTTAGGTACCATGGTGTGGCTGTGTATGACAAAGCATATAGTCGTGTCATCAAATGTGCCAGCTCATCACTCACCACCACCACCACCACCATTGACGCTGCCTCCCTCCTCTCTCTACCACCACCACTGCATGGACACCCACCGCCACCACTCCCATGCCCAATCCGCCATCACCACCACCTGCAAATGAGCCCAATGGATGGAACACGGGCCCAAATGATGCAGATTGCGTCGTTTGGGCCCTACATAAGTTTTTTTTTGTTTGCTTTTTTTTTTTTATAAACTAACTAACCTGTTTTTTTAGCTTTCTAGGTTATAATCTACTGGCAACAATGCCACCACTCGCAAATGAGCCAACACGGGCCCAAACAATGCAGATCGCATCATTTGGGCCTTACATAAGTTTTTTTCATTTGGTTTTTGTTTTTATAAACTAACTGACTCGTTTTTTTAGTTTTCTAGGTTATAATCTACTAGTAACGACACCACCACCCACAAACAAGCCAACGTGGGCCCTACATAAGTTTTTTTTGTTTGGTTTTTGTTTTTATAAGCTAACTAACTCATTTTTTTAGTTTTCTAGGTTATAATCTACTAGTAATGACACCACCACCCGCAAATGAGCCAACACACCCACCCCACGCCTACGAGCCCCTGCTTGTAGGGTGGATTGTGAGTGTGTGCAGTCGACGATGACAACGACAACGCCGCCTACCAGCACCAGGACCCAGAATGACCCAGACCTGATGACACCCATGCCAGCCCCCTCCTCCCCATCCAAAAGGGATGTGAGGGTGTCAATAAAGGATAGGAGACAGCAGAGGGGTACCGGGAGACCTGCGGAGCAGGATACCCACCTGGTAAGCACCCACCTACCCCCTCCCTCGCATGCCACATCACTGACCCCTCCCCCCAACCCCTCCAAACTAGGAGACCCACAAAACTGACAACACACCCACCCCACGCCGATGAGCACCTGCTTGTTGGGTGGATGGCAGGTACACCAGGGTTATGACGACCACGGCACCCATCCCCATGCCTACAAGCCTCTGCTCGTAGGGTGGATGATGGGTGCGGCTTGCTACGGCGATGGATGCATGCGAGGAGGGGTGGGCAATGACACCCACCCCAGACCGCATCCCCCAACCCCCCCTCCCCCACATTTTGGGTGGGGAGGGGTCTTTATTATTTTTAATTTATCTCTGCCCCCCCCCTCGCACCAAATGCGAGGGGTATATATATTGTAGTACTTACAAATCCCCCCCTCGTGCCGAACAAGAGGGGTTTTTTTTTGTTTACTATTATATTATACCCACTCCCTTGTGTCCTACATGAGGGATGTGGTTAATTAAAAAATTTTGACCTTAATTGTTTGAAAAATGCCTCCTCGGACCTCAAAGAATATGAAAAGTTGAGTTATAAATAAACCTTATATTGATCCCCAATAAATCTCCTGTGGCTCAAGTGGTTGAGCACACTTGTTTGGTTTGTCATGTGATTTCTTATGGTGAGGTCTTGAGTTCAATTCCTGCAGTACACAAATTTATTTTGTGGGTACTTTATGAAATTCACCAAGTCCAAAGTCCTTTGAGCTCATATCTAATTGACTTATCATTTGGTTGCACTCGGACTCCACTCGGACTCCAGTTGGACTCCAATGGGGGATTGAACTCTACATGACTTAGTGTAGTTCAATTGGACTCCACTAGGACTCCAGTGGACTCCAGTCAGTCTGGTTGGAGTCCACTAGGACAGGTGGGAGACTGTAAAGTACTGCAACTTCTCCACTTCACTTGTAGCCGCCTATCTCCTAGCATGATCTGTGCATTCCTCTGCTTTGGGGACTGGAGTTGAAAGGATCTTGTTGATATGCCTGATTTAGCAGTTGTGATCTGTCAGTCATGTGGGCACAAACAGTCACATAGTGACATTGAAAGTGTTGGTAGCAGTTAGACATTTTTTGTAGCATGATCTTGTACACCATGGGCATAACCCACAGTAATTCTTGTCAGTTTGATGGTATACCACGGTGTCTTCACACCATGGTTATTTTATGTATACCTTGGGTTGACACTGTACATGGTGTATTGTAAGGGTATGGTGTATGCAGTAATGGGTGTGGTATATAATTTTTTACCCATGGTGTGACCCGTGCAGAACCTTAAAGGTAAGAAAAGATCTTCAGCCAGGGTTCATGTTTCTTCATGTTTGTTCCTCCAGTTTCTTTGTCAACTTCAGTCTCGTTGAATGTTGGCCAGGGAAATCTGGCCCTGCACTTACCCCATATATTGTCAAGACAATCTTTGAAGGAGCACCCCTTGTTTTGAGATCCATCCTTATTTTTGTTGGACATGCATTTGTGAAAATTTGATCATAGCAGCAAATCATCAACTGTCCCCCGAAAATGTGTCCACCATGCTGACAAGGCATTGCAATGCCCACAGGTATAACAATTAGATTGCTGACAGGCTGGGGCAAGTGTGGTTCAGGCATGATTTCTGTTGGGTTATGATAACCTGTGCAACTTGAGGCTGCATCTACCTTTACTTCAACATCCTGCTTACATCCTGTCATAAAGTCCCCTGCATGAACACTTTTCAAGGTACTCAACAAAGCTTTTATGAAATTCAGAATTTGGATCAAGGATTCTGCAGTGAATTTCATCTGGTGATACCCCGCCATGAATCCACATGAGCATGTGCAGATGTAGTGACAATTGACCTTGCTGTTCAACAACACCATAATATGCAGAGGTGTCACCATATATGCCTGGGTGATCCACATTGACTCCTAATATGTGCTTGATGACCATGAAGTCAAAAAACTGTGCACTTGTGACAGGGTTGTTGGTGATGAGCCAATAATGTTCATCTTCAGATTGTGTCAGGTTAATATTGAAACACTCATTGCAGTCAGCAAAGTATAAGTGTAATGGATGTCTGTTGTCAGCAGTAGATAGGGTGATGTACCATAAAGGCACCCCCATGTGTGTGATGAGGGACCAAATCTCACTGTGCATATATTTTTTGCTTGTGGTAGACCCACTCACCTTCCCATTCATGTGATCAAGATCATTGATAAGTTGAAAGCACACCATTTCCTCATCAGAAGTAGGCTTTACTGACTCAGCACATGCCATTCTTGCTGAGATCTTAGCTAACAAGGCTTGGTTGATGTTAAGCAATCTATTGGCAATGTTGCTAAACTTTGATGATTCAGCAAGCAAAAACCCAGCCAAAGTTAATGACTTGATTTGCTCATGGCTGAAAGCAACAAATGGAAAGGTTAAGTCACCCTGGAAACATTTATCATGGTACATCAATAATAGACACTTATGTAGTTTGTCAGATAAATTTGTTGCACCAATTCCTCCAAGCCTGTAAGGAAATAGCCATGGAAACATCTGAGGATAAAGGTTAGGATTATCATAAATTGATTGTGGCTTGGCAGCATGCAACATTGACATTGCACTGCCTTGGTTATTCCTAGTGTTTAAAGGTCCGGTCCTACAAACTGGAAAAAGACCAAAACCGGACTGAACTGAACCAAAGTCCAGTTCATCAGGTGGCTATTTATAGGACCAGTCTTTTGCAGTCCAGTTGCCAGTCTTTTGCGTTGACAAATATCATTGAACCGATGAAAACCGATCTGAACTGGTTTCAACCAGTTTATAGGTCATGTACACTATACTCCCTGATTCCCACACATAATGGCTTCAATTTCGCTCCCTGGACCATCAAAAACAGTTGAGAACTGAGAGAGATATGACAAAATACATTTTGATGTGAGTATTTTGATGTCATTTGAGCAGCTGTGACTGTACTGTTTATACCTTGTGCTACAAAAATGTTGGGCACAATTGGACATTATCCAAGGCAAAGGAATAACATACATAAACATCTATACCATGTGTATTTGATTCATTTAACAGCCCTAACAAGTTGTAACTACAAACTACAAACTACAACATGGAATACAATGTACTTTTGTTTCAGTCATATCTCTGTCAGATCTTGATGAAATCTCTTAAAAGTTGGACCTGTCGCCAGGGAATTACAATATCCAACTGCTTGTGTAATGGTAAGATAGTCCAATTAATAGTTGTCGAGAAGTATATGGGTTATATTGGTACAACAAATTTTACAGCAAAAAGTTGGTTCAAACTGGTTTTTTTTCGGTCCATGGACTGATATGGACTGGTCCTATGCGGTCCGGTTGCAGTTCAGCAATATCTGGGTCAGTTTTGGACCGGTTGCGGTTGTGGTTGCCCCATTTAGACATAAAAAACTGGACTGAACTGGACCTGTAAACACTAGTTATTCCAATGCCTTAGCACAATTGCCTTCAGTGTTTCTACAGATTTGGTCATCATCTGATCACCTGTTAGCCCATGAACTACAAATGGACAGTCACCATCAGTGACACCATCTGCCACAGAGCTGTCAAATACACTGGTGCCATCCTCCAGTTTATTTGTTTTGGCATGATGATACTCAGTGGAAACAGGAGGTGAGTCCTCAGAATACCGATTTAATTCATCGTAAGATATCTCCAAGTTCATGGTTTAGTTTCAACCACTCTAGTGCCCAAGCAACATGATTTTACTGAACCAGTAATGGAGTGCATTGAAATTCTTTTTCAGTTGGTTTACATGGCCCTGTGAACAATATGGCTAACACTTCATCTAGGTCTTCTACAGGCAGAGGGAGACAATGGTACACCTTAGGGACAGGTGACTCAAATGTGATGACATGTGAAGCCATTTTTTCAACCCTGATGATGCAACATGGACAAAACAACAGCTGACTCTTACACATGTGATAAGCATCTTCTCAACAAATCTGAGACTTGCCAGCTCTTCAGGTATGTCACCAATCCATGAGCCATTTGCAAGAGCATGTGGAGGCCTTTCATTCTTTCTAATGTGCTTATGACAGCTATAACAAAGGCAATTACACTTATAATCAAGCACAGGACCTTGAAACTTGTGAACAGGATCAGAAATGTTCTGTTGCTCCACCCTGGTGGTCCCAGATGCCTCGAGAACATGCAGCTGATTTATGACTGCCTTTAATCTGGTGAGCTGAGACACAGGGGTTAGCTGACCATAGACAGCACATCCAGCCTCTTCTAACCTTTCTGGTACTGATTCCATGCAGAAGTTTTCAGCAATGTCTCAAATCAGAGAAGGCTCTTCAGGGTTAGGGGGGGAGATCACTGGAGCCAGCTGGAGAATTGGTCAGAGAATCCTGGACTCTGGATGTAGGATAAGCTGGATTACTTCTGTGTGAAGTGGATGGATTGATGCTTGGAGTTCCAGGGTGCAAGGTCAGTACTCAAAGGCCATTATCATTGGCTGATGTTGCAGAATCATCAACCTCAATGTCGGGGTGTTGTGATTGACATTTGCGGTCTTTGTCTCTCATTATCTTTGAGTCTACCACAAGAAAAACAGAAAAGTAAGGCTTACAAGATCCATTGATAAAATGCCATGGTAGATATGGCAATATAATTTCCAAAGGAAGCTGTGTATGTATGAACTTTTGTGATCTGGGGTATGCAGACAAACCTGTGCCATCAACATGGGCTGCATATTGAAAGCCATGTTCAGGACATGCTGGATACCCAGATATAATGTGCAGCTGTATAATATCAAACAGAAACTCATGCACTCTGCTGCCACCAATTGGGAGAGTCTGTGTTGGTCCATTATCACAGTCCAAATTACAGGTCTTAGGGGATGGTGTACTATAATGCTTTGGGGGAATAAAAGGGCTTCACAATACTTGATGCTGACATTGGAATACAGGAGGGCAAGATGATCTAACAAAGCACAGTAATTCCAAAGCAAGAGATGCCCAAGGAAGGGATGACAATGATGGCCATTGATACCTAAGGCAGTACCAGCAGAGCAGCTGATTGGTGGCCTTGGATGGCACATGGACAGAGTGCCAATGTATCTTAGTTGGCATATGAAACACAGAAGCCAAGCATATAATATAATCATACTTTGACATGGTATGATGAGAAATATGCACATGAACAAACCTAGCAAGATTTGTCAATGTGCAAAGTGCATTTGAAAGGCAATAGGGAGCATCTTTTTACCATGAATGGAAAGGATTTGAGGATATCATGAACCATAAAGCTGACACATGGCTACATGCAAGGCTTCTCTCAACACAACAAGGCAATGGCTCAGCCAGAGGACTAGGGGAGACATAAATGATGGGGATACTGCAATGGGAGGACAAACATAGGGACAGCATGACAATTGACAAGGACAGGGACATTATGGAGAGTGACAGAGATGGGGATATCATAGTTAGCAACAATCACTGGGACAGCGCAGTGCGCAACAAAGACAGGGACATCACAGTCTGTGACAAAGGCAGGGACATCACAGTGAGTGACAATGACTGGGACAGTGCAGTGCACAACAATGACTGGGACATCCCAATGTGGAGACCATCCACAGTGGTTCTGAGAGAATGCACACCCAAATGGTCAGGGCAGGCAAGGGTTGGTGTCTCAGACATGTGGTTGGGATGGTCAAGCATGTAGGGCCCAGCATGAATCAGTGGGAGGTACACAACACATGAAAATGCTGGAAAGATGTTATCTAAGCCCAGAACTTTGATAAAAGAGAGAGGCAACAATGTACATTTGCTCAACAAGGAGTCAGAGGGCCAGATACTGGCACAGGTTCAAATATAAGGCGATGAAGCATGTTGTGTTATATATAAAAGCCTCAACAAATTGCTCTAGTCACTTGCCAAACAGTAATGTTCACAGGTCCAGTCCATAGGACAAAAAAAGACCAAAACTGGACTGAATTGGACCAGAAAAGACCAGACTGGAGGTCTATCTATGGACCAGTCTTTTCAGTAATTTACACTGCCCCATATGTTCTGCACGGATCCATGCAGACTGTGCAGACTGTGCAGACTCCGTGTGGACTGTGCGGACTCCGTGTGGACTGTGCAGACTCTGTGTGGACTGTGCGGACTCTGTGCGGACTGTGCAAACTCCGTGCGGACTGCGGACTGTGTGGACTCCGTGCAGAGTCCAACCATCTGGTGACCAAAATGAAAAACTACACCCCTTTCACCACGGACTCTGCCCCAGTCCATGTGGAGTCCACATAAGTCCGCATAAGTCCACGCAGAGTCCACATAAGTCCACATAAGTCCACACAGATTCCAACCATGTGGTGACCCAAATGAAGAATTGAGGCATGGGTTGATGGCAAAAAAAAACAAGGATGCCCCATGACAGGGGACATTTTATTGGTAGTATTAAATACAAAAAAAGTTGCCCCCCTGCCAAAGAGGGGGGCAGTAGACTATAGAATAAAATAAATAACCCACCATCTTGCTAGCATGCGAGACGGCAGGGGTGGGTGCATTCATCGTTGGCCTTCCCTTGTGGCCCCCTCTTGTCCCCCCTCACCGTTCCCCGTTGGTCTGTACACACCCCCCTTCCTCGTTGTTGTTCCACCCACGATCCACCCCACGAGCAGTTGCTCATGAGGCTGGGGGTGGGTGGTGTGCTGTCGTCTCCTGTCCCATCTCCCTCATTGTCTCCCTCCCCCTCCCCCTTCATCTCCCTTTCCTCTCGTCTCCCATCCCCCTCATCATCATTCCACCCACCATCCACCCCATGAGCAGTGGCTCACAAGGCTGGAGGTGGGTGGTGTGTCCTTGTGGGGTGGATGGTGGGTGGTGTGTCATTCTGTGGTTGGCATTGGTTTCGTCGGTGTCGTGGGGCTGGGGGCAGGTGGTGTGTCATCCATCACCGTGGGTGGTTGTGGTGGGGCCCTGGTGCTTGTTTTTGTCTGTTTTGGGGGGGTTTGCGTCATCCTGCATTGTCATCCATCATTACCTGTAGATTAGAACCTAAAAAACAAAGAAAACAATTAGTTAGTTGAGAAAAAGAAGAAATGAATAAATAAAAATTACCTACAGCCCAAATGATGCAATTGCATCGTTTGGGCCCACGTTGCTTCTGGTCGGCTTGTTTGCAGCTCTTCGTGGCCGTGGAGTTGTTACCTGTAGATTAGAACCTAAAAAACAAAGAAAACAATTAGTTAATTGATAAAAAGAAGAAACGAATAAATAAAAATTATCTATGGCCCAAACGACGCAATTGCATTGTTTGGGCCCATGTTGTCGTCCGTCGTTACCTGTAGATTAGAACCTAACAAACAAAGACAACAATTAGTTAGTTGATAAAAAGAAGAAACAAATAAAAAAAATTACCTATGGCCCAAATGATGCAATTGCGTCATTTGGGCCCACGTTGCTTCTGGTTGGCTTGTTGGCAGCTCTTTGTGGCCATGGAATGGGGCTGGGAGTGGGTGGAGGTGATGTGGGTAGAGTGGAGATGGTGGTGGTAGAGAGGGAAGGAGGGAGGGAGTGAGGTGGCGGCATGGTCGTCATCGATGGTGGTGGTGGTGAGTGATGAGCTGGCAATGTTGATGATGCAGCTGTGTGCTTTGTCATACAAAGCCAAACAGTTGTATGTAGTTGCATCAATGGCTACAAACAATAATGGCTGCGTAGTGTAACAGTAATGTGTGTCTGTACTTATTAGTTAGCCATGAGGCTCCGAGTTCAAACACCATTCATGACATTATTTTGCTAAGCTCAAATGGTCTGCTTGGATGCATGCGGACTGTCCTTGCTGGTCCTTGCTCGTACTTGCTGTCTGATCTCGGATGCAGATGGCCGAAATCCATGGAATCCAAGTAAAAAGTGTGGAATCTGAGCTAGTCCGTGCGGACTGTCTGCCCCTGTTGCATAACTAAAACTGTTCATTAGATGGGATGTAAATCTATATGGAGTCCGTGCAGATCCATGCGGAGTCCACGCAATTCCACATGGATCTGCATGGAACATATGGGGCAGTGTAAAGACCTCAGTCTTTTGCAGTCCAGTTGCTGGTCTTTCATTTTGAAAAAGATAGTAGGACCAATGAAAAACTGGTTTAAACCAGTTGCAACTGGTCTTTGTCCCAACGTGTGTTTGACCTTACTCCCACACATATTTACTTCATTTTTGGTCCCTGGATCATCAAAAACAGTTAAGAATTGGTTGAGATATGACCAAACACAAAGTATTTTATTGTATCAGAACAACTTTGATTGCATTGCTTATTACCTGAGCTATAATTTTTTTTGTACAGCTATGTGACATCAGAAACATAACAACAACACACCTAACCATCTGTTCCATATGATTTTATTGATTTAACAGCCCAAATGAGTTGTGACTACAAACTACAAATTACAAACTACAAACCACATGTCCTTTTGGTTTTGGCCATATCTCAGTCAAATCTTGGTGAAATTCCTTAAAAGTTAAACCAGTCTACAGGTAATTACAATATCTATCCGTAAATATAATATATATAAGGTATTGTTGAGATAAATATGGGTTATTTCCTATGAAAAAGTTTATGACAAAAGACTGGTCCAAACCAGTCTTTTTCCTAAATGGTCCAGTTGCAGTCCCCCAATGTCTGGGTCAGTCCTAGACTGGTTGTGGTTATCAATTGCCCCATTTGGAAGTCAAAAACTGGACCAGACTGGACCTTTAAACACTACCAAACAGCCCATAAATGAGTGCATGCAGAAGCTAGCACAGGCAACATGAGAAGGGCAAAAGCCCAAGCAAATTCTAACTTGCACAAAGACGAGTGAGGGTTGAGTGAGTGTAAAGTGAGTGAGAAGTTGATAAGATATCAAGTATCAACTTGATGATCAGTGGCAGCCACCAGAAACCTTAATCTTAATCTGCCATACAGTTCAGCATCTGCTGTCACATATCATGGACATTTTCCCACCCTACTCCACTCCAGGGAATAACCTTGTTCTCAATACTGAGAACTTGGAACATGCAAGCTGTAGATAATGGATCTGAGCAATCCTTTGTTGAGCTTAACAACAACACTGCACTGGGAATGTTGCTGTTGAGAAGAAAATAGGATTTTAACACCATTGGATAGGCCATTTGAATGCATATGGAAGTCAGCTCATTCAACAACAATTTGGGTGCCAGGTGACCATTAATGTCATAAATAAACTGTATGATGTAGAAACCTCCAAATCTCCTAAGCTCTAACTTGCTCTCTTGGAATTCCTCCAGAGATTGTAACTTCCTCCTGTACCCTTGTCTTGAAATTAGGACACTGACAAGGAGAAGGGTGCAACTTCTTATAAGTTGAAGCCAAGTCCTTTCTGATCCCTTTTTCACTTGGTGTGTCACACCTAGTGGATTCTCCTCTGGATTCCCACTGTGCAGGTCATAGGATGGTTTAGAGAAGTGGTGAAATTATTGAGGAGAGAAGTGCGAGTTTATAAATACTGTTAAGAGCTGAACTCAAAGAGGAGAATGTCAGATTTCTGGTTGGACCCAGTTGACAGTGGATGGAGGTTGAAACAGGAAACAGGAAGAAACTCCCACCATGCAGGCACAGTACAAGGTTTATCAGCAATCCGACAATCTATACTCCATCCTCCTAGACCCAGTTCTACCTTTGGTGCATTTACCAGACCATCTTTTGTCAAATCAGTTCTGGTGCACCTTCCATCAGTGCAAACCTCATGTCTCAACAGCCTCTGGAGACCCCTTGGAACATGACTCCCCTTGATAGTGTTCAAGGGTCCAGTCCATAAGACTGAAAAAAAGACCAAAATTGAACTGAATTGGACTGGAAAAGACCAGACCAGTGGTCTATTTATGGACCAGTCTTTTGCAGTCCAGTTAGCAGTTGTTCCAATTTGAAAAATATTGTAAAACTGAAGTAAACTGGTTTAAACTAATTAAGACTGGTCTTATCATGGGAATGTATACTGGACCATGTTTCCACATAAAATCCGGTGAATCCAACCTCTGGTTCATAAAAAATGGTTAAGAATTGAGCAAGGTATAACCAAATCCATTTTGGTATGAGTATTTTGTCATATCAGATTGACTTTCATTGCATCTTACTCATATGTTGATCATCTTCTTGATTACATTGATGAACATAGGGCTAACATGTATTATAATACTCCTACCATCTGTCAATGCATGCTAGGCATCACCTCATTTATGGTTGTCACATTACATTTCTTAGTGTACAGCACAAGTCATTCATTAGATGTGATTTTATAGTGATCATAGCCAAGTCAAATCTTGTTAAAAGTTAGACCAAACAATGGGGAATTACAATGTCTATCCATTAGTACAATGGTTGTAAGGTCTGTGTAATAGTTGCTAAGATACATATGGGCTATATTGGTACAACAAATTTCACAACAAAATATTGGTCTGGACCAGCCTTAAACAGTCTTTTCAGGTCCATTAACCAGAAAGGACTGGCCCTAGGTGGTCCAGTTCAGTCCTCATGGTATCTGGGTTGGTCCTGGACTAGTTTAGGTTGTGGTCTTTCCATTTTTGGGTCCAAAAACCAAAATGGACTGGACCCTTAAATACTACCCCTTGAGTACATAGGGGACATTAGGCAACCTAACCCCTTCAAAGAAGAAGGTGCAGGTGAAGAGGATGGACTTCCCAGTGGACCCAAAGACCCTAGTGGTCCTGACAGCCCTGGTGATGACCCCAATCCTGATGACCCTGATGATCAACCTCCTGTAGGTGGAAATCCTGATCCAGGAGAAAGGTTCCTTGATGCTCTCTTCAACCTCTCAGATAGTTTCTGAACCCTGTGGCTCTTGCATCCATACCATGTTCATTTTAGTTACTTGTTCCTTGAGTGTTGGAAGCCCACACCTCCTTCCACTTTTTTTTTTTGAAATGGACATGACTGCAGGGTGATCAGTCCATTTGCCCACCTTTGTGAACTACCTGATTGAGAAACTTGTCCACCTAACACAAACTTGCCCAACTCTGCCATGTAACTCCACCCTGAACTGTGTCACTTCCTAGTAAAATTATCATGGGAAGGTTAGGTGAAAGATTTCCTTTTTTATTCCAAATCTGTGTGTCAGAGATACCTGCTGGGTTTCAAACTTGATAGTGGACTGACTTTTAAAATGTAAGCATACCACAATGGACATTGAAATTATAGAAATCCAATCTAGAATACATGAGTAATCAATCTCAGTTCTGTGTATAACAGACTATTATTAGAGTTACTACTATACCTAGAATACATGAGTAATCAATCTATAAGCGGTATAGTGAGTAACCGTAAGTGATCGATGAAATAATATCTACTCACCTCAGTCTGTGTATAACGGACTGAGGTGTACGTGTCTACTATGTCTGATATATACTGTGAGTATGACAATGGTGTATAGAAGAAAGGGATGTGATAAAGAGATAATTGATAAGGGGAGCGTACACACCACAAAGTGTGCTATAAATAACACACCACATCAAACAGTGTCGAAACATGTATTCATGGTGCAGCAGATCTCAACACTCCTCCTCACTGTGAATACTCTTCCTCACATGGAATCAGGGGAATAATGAAAATTAGGCCAGACCCAGAAAGCTGTGAAGTCTTGTGAATTGTTTGACATCAAGAGCCTTGGTGAAGAGATCGGCAATATTATTGCATGTATTGACATAGGATACGGCGAGTTCCTGTGATTGAACTCTTTCATGTAAGAAGTGAAATTTATGTCAATGTGCTTCACTCTTGAGTGAAGAAGAGGGCCCTCAGATAAACTGATAGATGCTGTGTTGTCACAGAGCATCAGGGTTGGTGCATGGAGTGCGTAACAAATTGCGGTGAGTAGAGTATGAACCCAAATACATTCCTTTGCCACTTCAAAAGCAGCAATGTATTTGGCCTCACAGGAAGCAGCAACAGTTTTCTGCTTATTGTTAAGAACTGATCCTAGAAGGTATGTTGGAATCCGATCAGACCCTGCAGGTGATGATAGCAGAAGGTTGTCAGGTCGTGGTGGATTATGTGGAGGGGAAAACAGAAAGGACTTGGCTTCAGCTTGTAAGAAGCTGTGCCCTTCACCTCGTCTGGTGTCCTAATTTCAAGACGAAGGTTGGGAGGTAGAAGCGGGGAAGTGTGGGTAAATGCGGGGAGGAGTATGGAGGGACTTGGTTTAAGTTCAGATGAGATTAGAACTTTGGAGGGAGACTAGAGGTTGAGTTGAATGGAGTTCAGACTCTTAGAGAACTGAGGTAGGAGTAGAAGGAGATTTAGATTGGCAGGTTAAAGTCGAGTCTATGTCAATATACGAACTGAGGAATACAAGGCAAAACTAACTAAGCTTAAATACTGTAGTCTAGAATAAAGGCGGAACAGGAACGAAGACTGCGGCGGTGTCTTGACTGCATAGATAAATTACCTAGCGGGAGCCGCACAGGAATCCATAGTCAAATTTGCAATAGAGATGGCAGCCTTGGGAAGGCAGCTGTGGGTGCTGTACAAGGTGGCCTGGTGCACAGCAGTGTGGGCAGTGCAAGGCGTCCAGGAACAAAAGTGGGAGGAGTAGACAAATGTTGGGTTCAACAAGCGGAAAAGGGTCAGATGGATGCGGGTTCCGATTGGGTGAGGAACAGTTCTTGACACTTATGTGCAGTCCACGAAATCACTCCAGACCCAAGCGAGCACATGTATCCACCAACACTTTGTCTAGTATTCAGGCAACTAGCCCAGTCAGAGTCAGTGTATGCCAGTAATGAGATAGGATTATCCCCTCCCAAGCAAAGTGTGAGATTGTGTGTCCCTTTAAGGTATCATACGAGGTGTAAGGCGGCACGCCAATGCATGAAAGAGTATGAGTCAAGGAATTGGGAAAGTTGTTGAACTGTGAATGAAATATCAGGGTGGGTCGAGATTGCAAGGTACAACAAACAGCCAACCAATGAGCAATAGGGTAGCATGGCTAGTTTTGTCTGCTCCTGTGGAGAGAGAGTGGTGCGCTGATAGGTCCACTTTGGCAGCTGAGCTCTGAAAACAAGAAATCACACTCAGACACATTTTTCACAAAGTCCTATGATTTTGTGAATGCTTACAAATGCACAAAACAACGAAATCACACTTCAAAATGTTTCAAAAGACTTCAAACCATTTCGAACAACTTTGGCCACCGTATTCCTATTGTACCAAACCTCAAACACATGTTCCCACCATTACACACACTAACACATTGTGTTCCCACCACCACAAACACGAGGAGACACAACAGCTAGCAACTTAGTGCACATCGAGGCACTTTTTGATGTATTCATGATTTATTGGAACCACAAGACAAGGAGATTTGATATATCATGTATATTGCACGTTTCTTTCTTATCATTTTCTCATTTCCTTTGTGATTTCCACACCTTTTTCACTGCCTGATGTTTACCACATGTTTTGCCTCATGGCCTTTTACCTTTTTAGTACTATCTCTCTAAAACATATATAGTTTGGTGCATTTACTGTCAATAAAGGCAAGAAATTGTCTTCCCACATTGCCTATCATCTGGCTTAAGGGTTTAACTATTGAGTCTTAGCTCAGTCTTAGTCCAAACTCGCTCAAGTATTCTACAAACTATGTAGTTTTGCTACATAAGTTTCTTGAAACTTTCATCAATCATCTATCTACTGTGTCATGGTCTCTTACCTCACCTTCAACTATTGTCACCATCTATCAAACTCATTAAACCATTTCAGAGATTCTCGAACTCCTTCACATCACTGCTAAACTCTTTCATATCATTTCGGAACGCTTCGTAGTGTTTCGTGCTACTTCGGACAGCTTTGCAGAACTTTGTGCAGCCTAATACTGCTTCACAACGTTTTACAGTACATTTACCAGCCTTTGGATTGCACGGTGATATTCAGTACTACCTCGCAACCTTACTCTGACTCATGTTATATCTCCTAAGACCAGTTTAGTTGGTTTTGGTTGAGTTTCCGGGTTGAGCATCATCAGCACTCAATGCGACACAACTTCTGACCTGGTTCCATTGGTGCAGATAAGGGGTTGGCATCAGTCTGACCAAATTGAGAAACAATTTTGTCAATCAGCGCTGCCTGCAATAATGCAACCATCCTGCACTCCCAATCCCAGGAAATGGCAATGCCTACTACAAAATGCACTGTCCCAAGCTCCAAAATTGCCCAAACCTCCCACATCTGATCCTTGAAGTGCTCGTTCTCTTCTTTCTGACTGGCAATTGATAAGTAGTTGTCGACATGTACAGCTGCTATAATGGTGCCAGAATCAGTCTTCCGATAATAAACACAGGATTTGCAGGTTATCATCTGCATGTTTAGCATTTGGTTCCAGATGCATCTGCTCTGCTTCATACCGTAAAGTCCTCATTGTAATTCCCACACCCAATCCTCCTTTCCTAACTCCTCAAAACCTGCTGGTTGTTCCATATACTGAATTTTGTCAGCTGGTAAAAGTCCATAGAGGAAAGCAGTCTTGACATCAATTTGTTGTGCATCCCAACCAAGTGAGGCAGCAATATGTAAGAGAATTTGCCAAGATTCCATGTGCACAGTAGGTGAGGTGGTCTTCATGTAATCCTTGCCAGAAATCTGTTCAAAACCTTTAAAGACAAGGTGTACCTTCCAATGAACTGGAGTTCCATTCTCATCCCGTTTGATGTGAAATACCAGTTGACCTTTACATATGCAGTGCCCAGATGGTACTGAGTTGCATGGGATGAGTTTATATACATTCATATCTTGCAATGACTTGAGTTCATCACGATAACCCTCCTCCCAATGCTTGGCATTGATCAAGTTCTGTGCTTCATCCCAAGTACGTGGGTCATTTTCAAATTGAAGCAATTCTGGATCTATCTCTGACATCTCCGAGATCAGGGCATATAATTGATGCACCTCACCCCCGAGTGCAAGGTTGTCAAATGATTCCTGAAGTGCCTTGGGTCGATCATGATCAGGAGGTGACATCACTCAATCATGATCGGTGGGTGATCGATTGGAAGCAACAATGTTATGCAGTCCCTCTAGGATTTTCTTCCGTTCCGCATGCTGTGTTTTAATGTGTTCTGCTGAGTCCTTGGAGCCACATATTGCATTATCAAGTCTGGTAGTAAGTGGTCCACCACCTGGGTGTTTTGCTGTGGGTATTGGAATTCTTGAGGAGCTGCAAGGGCCAACAATTTCTGGTGGAACATCAGGTGCATGTGTGGTAGGGGTTTCTTCTAAGGGTCATTCAATGGGAGGTGTCATCTCCTGTAGGTCGTTGTCATCATCATAATCAAGATCGATTGGAGTGAAGGTATTTGAGGGATCATTGTCACCCTGGAATGGTTCAGACATAGTATAGTCTGGGGAAGGATTTGGAGCCACAGATGGTACAGGTGCAGGACTGTCATGACTCTCAATAAACCTGACATGGTATGAGCTGTAGATCTTTCCAGTCCCACAATAATAGCAATGATATGCTTTGGATTTGGGTTCGTAGCCAATGAGGACACATTCAATTGACCATTTGTAGATCTTGGGATTATTCTGGTTCTGAATGAAGATGAATGCCTTGCACCCAATCTCTCTCATATAGGAGTAGTCTGATTTTTGCTCATGCCACATCTCCCAAGGTGTAGAACCCTGCAATGAATGTGTGGTAGTTTTGGTGTGAAGGTGCGACACAGTCAGGTACAGTTCATCCCAGAGGTAAGGCGGTAAGTTCACATGGATGTGCATAGAACATGCCTTTCCCATCAGTGTTTCATGCATGCACTCGACCCATCCAATGTGCACTGAAGTGTATGGGGCTGTAAACCTATGGTCAGTTCCATGTGTTTTAAGCCATGCTTCCATCACGTCTGATTTCAACTCCCCATTATCAGTAATATATGTCCCAACCTGCAATTGTGTTTCTTTTTCACACATCAGCTCCCATGCTTTTAACTCTGGATATGTGTCATCTTTGGTCTTAAGCAGTATGGACCACAGATGAGAAGTAAAATTGTCCACAATATTCATAATGTACAAATTTCCAGATTGTGACTTTACAATGTGTGGTCCTGACAGATCTACCCACACTTTCTCCAGCTTCTGCTTAGCTCTATGGCCCACCCCTTCTGTGTGTTTCTTAGGAACAGGAGTATGAGTCTGCTTTCCAAGAATGCAAGATTCACATTTGAGGGGTTTGAAAGAGGACTGTGTGGGTGTACCTGCAATTGTCTCTTTCCTAGCCATGTCCTGTAACGCTTGGTAGTTCATGTGTCCAAGACGGTTGTGCCAGGTGACAATATTGGGCATGGAGTGGACGGTGAGGGCATGTTCTGCCAATGCTGAATGAAGGGTGAGAGAGTACAGTTTCTTGCCCAAGCAGAGAGTGCCTTGGGCTATGTGGGCACCAGTAGATTTATTGGTGATCCAGCATGATGAGTCATCGAAATGAGCCACAGTGTTAGAGTCTCTCGTGAGTGAGCTGACTGAGATCAAGCGGACTGTTGCGTTGGGAATGTAGAGTGTGTCACATAAGACGATAGAGGCGCCTCAAGCAATTCAGAGTTTTATGTCTCCCATACCGATTGCTGAGATGGAGGATCCACTGATGCCTCATACGTGACATGGTGAAATGGCACATAGTGTAAGAAAATCAGAACGGTCCAGTGTGATATGAACCGTCGCACCTGTGTCGACATAGAATGGGTGGTCATCGAGTGAGATGGTTGTACGTTGGGACTGATTGAGGGGGGTGACTGCAAAAGTGTCCTCATCGACAGGGGTGTTATTATCAACCCAGTCTATAGATGTGGTAAACTCCTCCTTGGTTGCAAGCCACCCCTCATACTTGGCCTCGTCAATAGATGCGCTGAGAAGTGGGTCACTAGCTAAGCCAGGAAACTCATGCATAACAGCCTCAGCATTGTTTAGAGTGCTGGAGTCAATCATGACAGTGAACTCCTGGCTGTTATTGTCCTTCATGGTAATGGGAACCTTTGATGCAGGCTTGAGAGGCTTGGGACCAGACTTCTTCACGTCATATGCCTTCCTCCATGCCATCTTTGACTCCTCAATGGTCTTACCCTCCATCCCCTCTCCTTTCAAGATGCAGTACTCAGTAGTATGCCCTGCATGCTTGCAATTGCTACAAATGATGGCCCCAGATGATTTTGCTGGCCTGGAGGTCATGGTGAGTGCAAGAAAAGATGGATTATTTCATGCATCATTCTCCAGGAAGGACTGTTCATTCTCCAAGGAAAGGCAAATATCCTTGGAAGTATATGGCGCAGACACTGTAGCTGCTGCAATGTCATGGGATATGATGGAACGAGCATGGGGAAAGTGAGAAGAGAGAGAGAGTTGAGAAGTGCAATACAACACAGTAGATCAGAGGTAATGGTACCCATAGTGAATGCTCACTCAATAAGCATGCAGATGTGCTCAGCTGTCTCCAGGAGAGGTGTTTCCTTTGTGCACTGAATAGTAAGTGCCTGTTGCAATAAAGTGACTTGCCTGACAGGCCCTTCCTTCTGGTGACATTCACAGATACTTTCCCAGGTTTCTTTAGCAGACTTCAAGGGATTCAAGAAAGAGCACTCCGAAGGCACCACTCCAGAGGCAAGGAAGGTGTATGCTAAATGGGAATTTGCCTTCCAATTAGACAAAGCCTGTGGCTCAGTATCCAGAGGCTGCTCCATGTCACCCATGACATATTTGAATAATCCATTCAGAGACAAGGGGTTGGTAATGTCCTCACTCCAGTCTTTGTAGTTGGACTTGAGCTTGTCAAGCTTGTCCCCCGAATACTGCATAGAGAGTCTATAAGAGAAACAGAGGGGGGGTTATTTTCTGGGGGTACAGTCATGATTGGACAAGGTAGAAAGTAAGAATTGGCAAACGGGATGGGGGAAGACGAGAGTATGGCACAAAGAGATGGAATGTGCCCAATTTGTCGGCACATGTGTGATAAGATAAGATAATGATCGCACCACTGATCAATCAAAAAAATATGATGAAGCACAAAATCGTCAAGTGGCTAGGAGGGATATCTATGGTCACTACTCATGACAGAAGTGGCCCATAACCTATAGAGATCCAACCTAGAATACACGAGTAATCAATCTCAGTCTGTGTATAACAGACTTTTATTAGAGTTACTACTATACCTAGAATACATGAGTAATCAATCTATAAGTGGTATAGTGAGTAACCATAAGCAATCGATGAAATAATATTTACTCACCTCAGTCTGTGTATAATGAACTGAGGTGTATGTGTCTACTATGTCTGATATATATACTGTGAGTATGACAATGGTGTATAGAAGAAAGGGATGTGATAAAGGGATAATTGATAACGGGAACGTACACACCACAAAGTGTGCTATAAACTTATGACACACCACATCAAACAGCATCGAAACATGTATTCTCGGTGCAGCAGATCTCAACACATTGGGCAAGTGGATCATATATCCCAAGAGATGAGCAGTTATGTTGTTTTTGTAACAGTGCAATTGAGACACTGGAACATGCACTTCTAGAATAGGGTTGTTCACGGTAGCCATTTTTGGGCCATTTTCAGCTCATTTTCAGCTTCATTTTTGGATCATTTTCGGGTGTTTGGCAGCAAAATGATCAGAATGATCCGAAAAATGAAATGAAAAATGACGTGAAAAATGGCTACTGTGAACGCTCTGAATGTACAAGAGCTGGTTCTGTGCAGAAATGTGTTTGTGGAAAAGATGTGGATAGAAATGCCAGTCTTTTTGTCAGACCTGGCTCTGTGTGATGCCCTTACATGCTTGAAGGTGTTATGTAATTGCAAACAGACCAACCATATCATTGCTTGCTGCATATGTCCATGATGTTTTGACCATCTTTGAATCCTATCCTGCTTATAATGTGTTGTCTGCAAGCTGACTATTCTAGTATCTCAAACCTGCCATTCAGTCTGCTAGGAAAGGTGTACTTACCAGTTTCTGTTGGTTGTTTTCCGGTGATTGAGGTGGCCCGAAGGCAGGGGTATATAGCTTGCATGTACCTGTGTGAACCTTCGGAACCCGGCATTTCTGATTAGGGACCATGCGTGTATTTACTACTACTACTACTGACTCGGATAATGTCGTAAATGACATTGCTCTACTTCGGAAAAGAGATTTCTCCCATACAATTTATGAAGCTTTCAGATGAAGGAAGATTTGTCGACAACAAACATTGATAACCGTACAAGAGTATCGATACGTGCAAAACCGTTCTAGTCTGCCTTTTCAACCTTTATACTAATAAACCCCTCTGGATCTGGCTCAGACGACGTGTCTGGTACTGTCGGATGTATGTTCATACTGAGAGCACTGCGTGGTGATGGCAAGGGCTCTCCCGCACTTATATTCCTGAAAGTTGAAATGTCCAGGGGCGTGAGTAGATTTCTGCTTGCAAGCGGACTGTGCGGTATAGTTAATGCGGACGGACTCTGTCTTGGCGATTCGGAGGGTAGCACGGGATCGGTCTGCGTGGCGGTCCAGATTCTGAGCTCATTCTTGCCAACTGTTGCAAAATGCACAGAATTTGCCTGAGTAGCACTCCACGCGATGCAACGTCGGCCTCCCATTACAACCTGGGCTGGAATACGGTGCGCGAGGATCCCAGATTCACGATCCCATATATATATGTTTCCGCCTGTCAGATACCAGTTTCAGTCACTACAAAGCTACAAGGGCGAGATGAGTATACCACTGTCAACACAAGAAATTATCTGTTGTTGATCACCGGCAAGATATCCAGGTCCTGCGAGGTCAAAGGGACGCAAGCGAACGCCCGAGTTGGGTTTTAATTGATGGGAACCATCCCGATGAGGTATTAAGGTCCATACTTGAGGGGATCTCTAAATGAGGTGTCGACAAGACAAAACTGGGAAACGAACAAATAGCTACTTACTTTGTTCTTATGACCAACCAGTATGCCAAAGCCAAGGCGGTTCAATGAAATATGGTCCGCTAATGTGATGTACCGCATGTCATCAAGGACAGGATTGCGGCTGTTCGCAATCATGTCAGACGTTAAGCGAGGCGTAGGAGCGATGGTACCTCTTGTATTCCTTATTTTTCATGTCATATACTGCAAATAGGAACATCAATACGCAGCGTCACTGTCCACCCAAATGATTTCACTTACGTATGAGTTGTTTCTCGGCTCTGCTATTCTTAGGAAGCATGTCCTTGTGCATGACCCTTCCAACAACCAAGAGAAGTTCAGTATTCGGCAACATCGCTATATCTCGTACAAGAATATTGACGAAGTTATATGAGGCAATTACCTGCCCAACGTGATTACAACAAGCTCCCGCGTATAAGAATTCACCTACATGACCATCCAACGACTAATGAAGTAAAATGTGCTGAATGCAATACCTCGTGAGACTGAATATACGCTTACCAGCTTGAAAACAATGCTTCCCTCCACAGAAAGAATACCTAAAAATCAAAATGACTACCTTCAGACGATCCGTGTGGTTTCACTCTTACTGGAGGATGTACACCAGGCGGCCGACTCTATCGACTGCTGACGTTTAATGCATCCATTCAACGAAATGCTCATATTCTATAGCCAGTTCAGTCGATGACAGGCAGTTATCCAACGAGTTGAACCTACCGTGTCAACTGAAAGCAGATCAATACTATGATCCAGTCGTACAAGTAAAATGTTTTCATGATGCGACCTATACCGTGACCTATTCCGTGGCAAGGCAATGTTATCGCTATTGATAAACGATAGATAGCTTCCTACCAAGCAACTTGTTTGCTGATTCTTCCCTGAAGATGTCGATGACGAGAGATGCGGGGGATATCAGCCTAAAAAATCTTCTTGTCATGCCTTCAAGGCTAATTGACCTAAATCACCTCTATGTCATAGTAGATCACAGTGACGGAAGATCTTGTGGCACAGTCGAAGCTAGGATAGGTTTATTAATGCCTCGAAAGGGAAGTGCTGCATGTTAAACAGCACCATCAATCTCACCTTGTGACGGCTAATACAAGTCCTCCAGGCGAATACTCAAGATCACGAACTTCCCATTGCACATGTTTGAGGACACGTTGAGGCTGGTGGGGGAAATCGAACTTGCTGGGTGGCACTGGAATACATGAGGTCCTTGACAATGAGCTGTTGACATCGGGTGTTGTCGGGGTCTGAACCATCCGAGGAACACCCCGCGCAGTCCCCTGCCAGAACAGTCTTGTAGCTGAATGCACTACAGAAACCGCAACTGCTTTCATCCTCAAACTATTTGGAGGCTGCTGGTTAGTGTGGTCGGCTGTCTGTTGTGCTGGGGCTACGTTTTCGAGGTCGCGAACTGGACTCTGCCATCGGTCGCGATCGGGCGATGGGAACGAGGATCGAATAGCATTCCAAATTCTAGGCGAATGGGCGGAAGACCTATCTGAGAATATGAACGAGTCGAGGGATTCAGAGAATGAACCAGTCCGCGAGCGTCTGGGAAGGGTACGAGCAGGTGTCCCATGCGCCGGTAATCTGTCCCTGCTCTTGTTACCTGTTTCAAGTCCTAACAGCGGCAGTCGTGAAAGCATGACAGGAGCAATCCATTTTTTGTATGCAATCCATGTGGACATTGAAACAAGACTGAATGTAGTTGCAGCGGTACAGACCATCGTCAAAATAGAAGTATATCCTTTCTTCAAGCGATTAGGTGCATAAGCTGCTGACTCGGAGACGGTCTCCACTTACCTGGTTGGATGCATATGTAAACAAGACGAGGCCTGCCGAAAAACAAGCAATAGAAAGTGTCAAAAAGATCGGAGCTGATCCACTGATCCAGACAACAACCCAGAGAGGCAGCCGGCGCCAGTGTGCGCTACTGCACATGACACGTTAACAAGCTAAATTTCCAATTACAAACAACAACGCACTATGTGGCTCGTTTAAGTAAGCTGTTCAGCGCAGCACCGATACTGAGAACTAGCGAACAGAGCCAAAAAGTGTTCACAATTGAATGAATGGTATCCGTAGGTTGAGAACCGAGCGAAGCTTGCAGAACAGTTGCTGAAACTGCGGAGAAGAATGTCGCCATGGTAGACATATTAAGATCGCTCTCGTCATCTCGCTTCTGCTCGTAGCGTATCGCAGGCATTCCTGTTCCTTTTCGTCAGTTGTATCATGGCTAGAGATGCGCCCGCAGCCTACCGTATTTATTGAAGAACTTGAAGGCTGTTATAATATTATCTAGATCCTCACGCATCTCGTGTGCGAACTCGTAGATGTACAGGCGGATGTGAGCCGAACTCAAGTTGCCTGACGTTCCCGTTCGGGTTATCCAAGTGCGAGGACGGGTATGTTGTTTGCTTACCCTGGTAAGGATCCAGGCACGTAGCACGATACTAGTCAAAACAAAAACAAAAAACAAAAAATAAGAGTTCTGGAGGGACATAAAAATGCAAGGTTCTACTTTCAAATCCTTTGAAAACGATGCTAACAAACTTAATATATGGACGCTCTCATCCTGGTCACCGGGAACTAAGTAGGAGATATAAAGCACAAGACGAAGAACTTACAGTGTATACGTGTAATTCGCAGAGGCGTTCGCGGAGCCTCTCGAATGCTTCAGCCATATGTTCGAGGCAAGAAGGGAGCTGTGAAGGATCGATTTCACCATGTGCGGAATGGTTGTAATTAAGCTCATGCACTGGTAGCGACGTCGGCAGGTGCCTGGCATTCTCATGGAATAGTGTCAGAAAACGGTCGAGCGTTTCTCTCAGTGTCCGAGCTGACATAATGAGAGCGTAGGATCTTCCTAACTGACGGCATTCATCTGAGAATTCTTGTAGCTGTGGTGAATCAACTCGGACATGTGCATAATTTATGAGTAACAGATGGTCAAGTACCTCGGTGTTCAACGCATTAACTCTTCTACAAATCATCCATGAGTCGTCAAGTTTGAACTGAAAGCAGAAAATATGGCACACTCTGTCAATCGTAGATGGGATTGCGCGATCCTATCCGGACTTTGCGGGTCGTCATCGGAGCTATTAGTAAGGCCTTTTTTCCTTCAACGTAATTCTTCTCTTCGACAGGATATCTAACTCACCTTGTAGAACCGGGTTACGTATAGAAGTTCTTGTAGTTGAATTGGATCTAGTACGGGATGCTGAAATCGGAAGTTCGAAAGGATTTGGGAGGTGCCAGTAAGTAAGTTGGGAACGTACTCGTCTTTTCGCTGACCAACGAACTCTGGGACTGCGATGCCATGGTATGAAGACAATGGGAGATGACAGGATATGTGTAGGCATCCTCGAGGACAGAAGGATATAACAACAGAACATTAGCGCTGGATCACTGACAACAGGTTTTGTATCATTGGCCGATGCCAGCATGTCGCTGTGCGTCGATCGTACACCACCACGCTTAACCCCTAATAACCCTTAAAGCGTGGTGATTAATCAGTGATCGATGATGCTACGATTTCATGTTTTTCTCTTTTCGTTTCTTTTCCACTGGAGGAGAGGATGAGGATCCTCGTAAAGTGACGAGGCCAGCTCGCTTACTGGAGCTGAAGAGAGACTATATGGTATATCCCGTCGGACAGAAGTATGTCATCAGATGGGGAAACATGCTAGAGACACGAACCAGAAAAGAAACATGAGGTCCAGAAGAAGATTGACATATATAGGTGAAACGGGAGAAGGAAAGACAAGAGGAAAGGAAGATGTGCCAGGTGGACCACACTTCATTTTCGATCTCATGGCCGAATATTCTCCTTATCCCCCAGAATCCCCCTTACAGGACTCTGTGCCCCTTTCCTCGACGTAAACGGCCCTTTCCCACCACCGACCGGTTTCTCCGGTACATCCCCAGTGTCAAAGCTCACATCGCTCCATTCTTCCTCCGGCAACTGTTCCAGTAAGCTCGGATGCGCCTTGAACATACTTTGGTGGATATCTATTCGCATAGGAGAAGCTGTTTCGGATAATAACGCCTCCGTAGCTGAGGTCTTCGTATTCTCAGCCATCAGGCTACTACGCCGCTCGGGATAAGTAGCAGATGCACCACCTGACGAGGGCATGGGTGGATTAAGCTTCGACGAAGGTGGCATAGTGAGTCCGAGGCCGAGGGAATCAAACTTGGTGACGAAGGCAGCAAGCGCTCTTCTCTCCTCTTCCAGCGTCACCCTCATCTGTGAGGTACACCAGGATCAGCACGCGCCGAAAAATCAATCAGCAGCGGCGCCTACCTTCTTCTCCTTCTCGAGTTGTTTCACCAGCTCTCCTGCCCATCTCTCCTTTTCTTCCCGCTTCTGGATCTCCTCATCCAGCTTGCCCATCCATTCTTTCTCCACGTCCTCCCTCACGGCTCTCAAAGGTTCGCCAAGATTTTCTTCATATCCCAAGACGACGATTTCCAGCTCCCGGATTGTCTTTGCTTGATCCTGGATCATTCTGTCTTTTTCGCTCTCTGGCGCACTTGCAGGCAGTGGCGGCCGGGATTCAAGTGCTGCCTCAAGGGATAGGATCTGCGTGGCTTGGCTTTCGACCTGTAGGCGTGCGGTGAGCAGTTCTTGCTGCAACTGGAGAGAATCGCATGTTAGCACGAAACATAACAAACAGGAGAAAATCAAACACACCTGATACGGTGACATATCAAAGTCAATCTTGATAGGACTACTCGGCCGGCTCTCATCGCCTTTAGACTCGTCCAGAGTCTGACTCGTCAAAATCAGCTTCGTCAGCTGTTGAATTCGGGAATTAAGGTCTTTCATCGCCTTTGACTCGTCCACTTGCTCGCGAGCGGATAACCTCCTCGATCGTACAGGCGCCTCCGCCTCCTTATCTGCTAATCGACTCTTCAAGTCCTCAATTTCTTTCCTATAACGTTCAATCAGTGCATCTGTGTCTACGATCTCTTTCTTCTGTGCGTTCAACTAAACACGGACCCATCAGCAACGATGATGAGAATTGCAACGAAGAAAACGAACTTGGACTGTTTTGATCCGCTTTGCGAATTGTAATGTGTTTGTACTTTCCGACACGGCACTGATGTCGGGATTTAGGGTGCAAATGACGCTGATACGTGCATTGCCTGACAGCGAGGGCTGTAGCATGCGAGTGAGCTTGGAATTACGGTACGGAACATGGTCACTGCGGATTGGGAAATCAATGAGAAAGGTAATAAGACGAGACAAGTGGATACTGACGTTTTGCCCTTCCCAGCATTTTCTGCTAGTGTTCCAATGACGGAACCCAAGGTGAGCAGACTTTGAAAAAATTATCAGTCTGCTATGCGTGTGAGAGTTAGGTGTAAGGCAGACCTCGTGTTAATGTATTTTCCTTCCTTGGCCCGTTCTTTGTCGGTCGTGGCCTTCTCAGACCCAGCAAGGTCGATGAGACTCTGCAAAGGAAAAAAATAAGGTTTAACAGATAACCATGCTTGATGGAGGATTTGACCTTACCAAAACAGAGGTCTGCACACTCTTGCCTCCTCTTGCTTGCAATTTCGGTCCAGGAGTTTGCGAACGTGCGCCAGGACCCGGAGTATGTCTTCCAAGTCCTGGTGTTTGACGTCCGTTGGGAGCAGCAGGAACGGGACCCTCGTCGCCGTCATCATCATTATCCCTCGTTCCTCTCTCCCGACTCTCAATAACCATTCGGAACACGCTATGGCTCCGACTACTCCTCTCATTCCAATCTGTA
Source organism: Tricholoma matsutake (assembly GCA_026075535.2). Taxonomy (NCBI): domain Eukaryota; kingdom Fungi; phylum Basidiomycota; class Agaricomycetes; order Agaricales; family Tricholomataceae; genus Tricholoma; species Tricholoma matsutake. The sequence continues at coordinate 2,758,911 of AP026543.1, read as the reverse complement.
CATGCCGTCCTCCTGTTTCCCTCGCCTCTCTTAAGTACCTCCTTTACACCCTTCAAGCTGGTGACTACTTCCTCCCTCAGTGGTGTGAGCGTCATGTCTCCGCCAATGCCCTGGATTTGCACAGGATTTGCCGCCGCGCTGGTAGGAGGCGCAAGTAGGTCATGAATCGATTCGTTGTAAATCTCTAGGTACGAGCAGCGCAGAAGATACTCCCGCGTCGGCGTACGCCGAATGAACGCGAACACGTCCTTCATTGAACGAGGGATGATCCCCGGCTCGGCTTCATCACCGCTCAGCGTGAACGTCTTGCCGGACGCGGTCTGCCCGTAGGCGAAAATGACTGCATTGTAACCCTCCATTGCGGCGTGCACGTGGGAACGTGCTACAGTTGAGTAGATGGGTTTGTTCGGAGTTCCTGTAAGGATGGAGTCAAAATTGAAAGTGGTGGTTTGTGTGGCAGAAGAGGAGTGCTTTGTATATGCGGGGTCCAGCTTGATGGAGTTGGTGGCTGGAGATGGGATCCAGGCGGAGGTTGCTTGTGTTGGTCGAATTCTATGCAACAGTTTATCCAGGTTGTATGTATCTCGTTTTAGAGCTACTAACCTAATGGAGACCATGACCTTATCTTCTTTGCCGTGGTCAAGGCTTGCAGCCTTGAGCCACGCTTCGTCCACTTCGCCCGAAACATCACCAGGATCGACAGTCTGGAAGTCAACTAGGACTTCCTCAGGATCGACATTACTGACATCCATCTTACTGGTGGCCGGCATTGAGGATGGACTTTCCGCCCCATCTCGACGAGGTGTCCCCGGTGTCCTTGGTCTACTGGTTGAGGTTGGAGTTCCTGGTACCGGTGCGAGAGCAAATTTGGGTTTTACAGTGCTTCTTGTGCGAGATTCAGAAGAAATCGCGGCTTTATATTTGTGTGTCGATGCGAGAATACTTGGCATGTGTGTACGAGCCAATCTGGCTTCAATGTCAGAGATTGAACTTCTTGAAGAGGTTGAAGAGGTTGAAATGGGTCGTCTTGGTGTAAAAGGAACTGGTCTTGTAGGTTTGCTACCTGCTGGATTGTTCGACACTGCCATGGCTTTTGAGCAAGTTGCAAGTTTTGTTTTCAACAATGCACGTGCAACCTTTGGGATGAATCACCTGATCGTCACCCGGTTTCCGTCGAGGCAAGTTCACATGTGTCAATTCAGCAGCTTCATTTTCAGCAGCATCGCAGGGTATGTCATCTTCATCCCAGCAGGGGGGCATTGCCAAAAAGCCAGTGCAACGTTTCATACACACAAAGTTGATCAGATAGGACTTTGGTTGAGGAAACAGTCGAGGCTGAAATTTAAAGAAGCTTCCTGGTTGAACAGCTAATAACGTTACTGAGTCCCCTCGACACAAGAGGCCCTACAGGTTCAAATGCATGGGCGTATATTATAGTTGCCCCCGATCAGCTAAAAACTAGCGAAACAAGCGCTGTATATTTGCTGCTCTCCAATGCACCTAGAACCGACTTGCGCTTGCCACTCTGGTCTGGACGTGACCACGCAATAAAGAATGCGGTGGATGTAGAGGACCATGAACGCGCATCGTGAAACATTCATGCTGCCGGAAATAATTTATCGTCTTATAATCTCGTCTCAGAGGTTCGAGTCTTCGAGATCAGCGTAATCGTATAAATACAACTCACCTTACTTGTAATCGCATGCTGCTCATTTGTCTGCTTAGCTTATCGCTGTGGGAGTCAATCCCAGGAGACGTCCACTATCAGTGAAGCAGAAATCGACGGAAAATATCGGTACTCGATTGTGCGCGGCAAGTACGTGTCATGCGATGCGTAAAGTGATGGTGTATAGTGAAGTCGATCGAACGAACACAGATGATCATCTGTAGAAAGAAAACATTAATAGGTAGGCGGAAAAACGCGCGTGTAGCAGGAAAAACGAGTTGTGCGATAATAAAGCGCGCTTACCGGTCCAATTTCTTCACCGACTCGGCACCCTCATGAATTTCAGGGGCCTGGTATTTCGTCCCAGACGTGATTCGTTGTTCCGTAGACAGGAAAGATGTTTCCGAGTCTGCAACACGCAACACTCCAGGTGAAGGGTGGGACGTGTAAGAGGCGCGTCGTGGTCTGAAATAAGTTGAAGAAGACAACTAACGTATGAGGACAGAAGTTCACGTTGCAAGAGTGTTTCATGTCGATGTAGCTCGACTCGATGGCTCTGTGGAATTCCTCTGCACAGGAAGGCACACTGCAGGTGAAGTAACGACGAGAAAAGCTGTCAACATGTTGAGTTCTGAATCTTTGGGTGCCAGGTAAAGGAATTCCCACGATCAGTAAGTACTTACGAATGTGCAGTCTGCGCTGTTATTCAGGCACTGTAGCAAACGGCCAGCTGCAGCCAGCTGCTCATGACTTCGCCCGTGACAGTTTCACTCAGAACCACTCATGGGGACCTGAAACATGATGAGAAGGTGGATGTACACCTAACCGAAAGTCCTACTCAGTTTGCCGAAGAGGAAGACGGAGTGACAAACAGATACGACGAGGAACTTCACAGTGAATCTGATGAGGAGAGGACAGACGATCGGGAACATGAAGAGGACGAGGACGAAGAAGATGAAGATGATGAGGAACCTGCGCTGAAGTACGAGCGAATTGGTGGATCTATTCCCGACCTGTTGAAGAAGGATACTGCGTCTGCACTATCTATTGCAAACAAGTTGATGGTGAAGCGGTATCCTTGTCTTTCCGCGCATAAAATTCTAAACTTCGTTTCGTGCCGAATAGGCTCTTGGCACACATGGAGGGATCGTGCACATTCTTGACCTTAATGGCAAACGAATAAAGTCATACAAGCCACATCTTGCCTCCATTATAGACATATCGATGGATAGCACTGGAGAGTTTGTTTCTACTGCGTCGTTAGATGGTGAGCGTCGAGACTTAGCCTATGTGTTATTCTCATATCCCCTCCAGGGCAGGTTGCACTCCGTTCCCTGTCCACCTCTGAATCCTACTCCTTTGATATGAAGCGACCAATGCGGACTATCTCCCTAGAACCTAACTTTTCAAAGCGTACCACGAGGTCGTTCGTTTGCGGCGGTTTGGCGGGCAATCTGATTCTTCGTGAAAAGGGATGGCTTGGGCATAGTGAGACGGTCCTGCACAGTGGTGAAGGTCCCATATGGCAGGTTCGATGGCGAGGCAGCCTTATTGCGTGGGCGAATGACCTCGTATGTCAATACCCATCGATGTCGCAACTATTGTATTCATTGTTGATACTCAGGGTGTCAAAATATACGATCGTACCTCCCAGACTCGTATCGTCTTTATAGATCGTCCCGAGGATTGTCCCCGGGCAGACCTCTTCAATTGCCACCTCCACTGGCAGGACGACTCCACGCTTCTCATCGGATGGGCAGACCAAATCAAAGTGGCTCGCATACGCGCACGTCCACGAACGGCAAACAATGCTGCCACAGCAAATCTCCCACCTCTGCTAGTAGAGATCACCGCTGTTTTCCAGCTGGACTGCATGATCTCCGGAATCGTCCCTCACCCAACTCCTGTATCTGCGCTCCCACTGCGGTCGCCTACAGAGACAGCGAGCATCTCGTCCACATCAGCACCAACTCACCAGACACTCACATCATTCCTTGTCATCGCTTACAGCCCCCCGGAAACATACTTCGATGAACGGACGGATGATCGAGCGAAGCAGGCCCGAAAAGCTGCGGAACGGCCTGAGCTCCAGATAATCTCACGGGCGGGAGACGTACTCGCTGCTGATGCGTTGAGTATCACTGATTATCATTTATGGGGGTGCAATGACTACGTTCTGGCTGAAGTGGGCGGGGAGGATGAGGGGCGATGCTACGTTGTGTTCAGTCCGCGGGACCTGGTTCTTGTAAAGCCTAGGGATCGAAGAGATCATGTTTCGTGGTTGGTGGAACGGAGGAGGTACGAAGAGGCGTTGGACGAGGTTGAACGAATTGAAGCGGGCGGTCCAGTGGAAGGCGACGAGGCGGGCTTGAATGCGTTTGAGATCGGGCAGCGGTATATCGAGCATCTGGTCAGCGAAGGTCAGTGTTGTGAGGTAGTAGCCATGGGATTGGCTAATGAACTGTGATGCGCAGGCGATTTTGTGAAAGCGGCACGCCTTTGTCCGAAAGTCTGTGGTCACGAACGGAAACACTGGGAAGACTGGATATTCGTGTTTGCGGAGAAGCACCAGCTTCAAGTGAGCGATGAGGTTGTGCTGCACGTCATCTTGACTTATTATGTTCCAGGCTATAATTCCTTTCGTACCGACTGATTCTCCCCGGCTTGATCACCTAGTTTATGAGATGATGCTTGCTCATTTCCTGACGCATGATCGAGAAGTATATAAATTAATATCGCTCCCCCCTTAGATGCTGATTGCATGCACATACAGACCCTTCTTCGGACCGTCAAAGAATGGCCGAAAGAGATCTACGATATCGCAGCTGTCATTGTAGCTGTACGGTCGGAGCTTAACAAGGCCACTTCTACTTCATCTACAATCTCTTCTAACCCTAGGTCAAGAGTGCTCATGGAGTGCCTTGCCGAGTTGTGAGCAACATGGTACAGCTATAATCCAATTCTTGTCATGACACTTGTCATAATACAGGTATACTGCCAATCGCCAACCTGGGAAAGCACTTCCATATTTCCTTAGGCTGCGACGTCCAAACGTCTTTGATCTGATTCGCGAGAACAATCTTTTCACGGATGTGAGGGATCAGGTGCTACTTTTGGTGCAGTTCGACGACGAGCTCAGGAAACAACGTAAGAAGGAAGGTCAAGGTGACAATGAAGAGCGTAGCGATGCTATCACATTGCTTGTTGAGAATATCCATTCCATACCTGTACGGCTTCCAGCGCTTTGAACTGCTATATCTAACTAATCATGTTATGATAGATCGGTCGTGTTGTCCAGCAACTAGAAAGTACTCCCTATTATCTCTTCCTGTATCTGGATGCCTTGGTAGGGCAGGACCCGCTGCTTGTGTCTACCTTCGCAGATCTACAGGTATAGTTACTCTGTGTTTCCCTTCTCAGTGGGTAACATCCTGCAGGTAAAACTGTATGCAGAATATGCAACACTGCGGTTGATCGACTTCTTGCGTGCAAGTCAGTACTACAATCTCGAGATGGTATCTGCAGCCTTTGACACATTATGTGTCTGTTTATTGATGTGCGTTCCAGGCATACACCATATGCAAGGAGCGTGACCTCGTCTTAGAAATGGTCTTCCTTCTGGGCCGCATGGGGAATAACAGGCAGGCACTGACACTAATTATTGAACGGCTTGGGGATGTCCATCGTGTAAGTGCATTCATGGTGGCTGTTTGATGTGACATGCATGATTAACGAATCACTGGTATCAGGCTATTGAGTTTGCGAAAGAACAAGGAGATGACGACCTTTGGGAAGATCTTCTCAAGTACTCTGAAACCCGACCAAGTAAGCTGTACCAAACACTCTGTATGCTGCTCATTTCATATCACCACAGCCTTTATCCGTGAATTGCTCGAGAATGTTGGTGTTGACATCAGTCCTATCCGTCTTATTCGCCGTATCAAAAATGGCCTCGAGATCCCAGGTCTCAAAGATGCCCTCATCAAGATCTTGCAAGATTTCCATCTGCAGATATCATTGCTGGAAGGATGTCAGACAATCATGAATGGTGATACTGCAGACCTTTCACGACAGTTACAGAATAACCAGACAAATGGATTCTTTCTTACTAGTATGTTGAACAGTTCTTTGAATGATTCAGAGCTGAAGAATGTCTCTCTAGCAAAATCTGCATGTCCAATATGCATGCAGTTACTTCAGCAAACACCCCAATCACTTATTTTGCTATTTCTCTGTCGTCACACTGTGCATGCAAGTTGTGTAGATGGAAGTGATTGGGTCCCTCCTCAGCCTGATCCTGTCCTACAAGGCATTGGCAGGCTTGATGTGGGGAGAGCAATCAGTGGCAAAATTGCATTGTGAGTATGTTGAGAGAGCTTGAGACCAGGGCATGTGTTTGACTTATTTTGCATGGTTTTAGTGAGTCTATGATTCATACCAAGATGATGAAGGGATGTCCTATTTGTCATAGGAGAAGTGAGGGACCATATACATGATGCAGTGCAGATATAACTGATACCTTCATTACCTTACATACCTCTATGCATCATATAATTTTGTCAAAGATAGATGCCAGTTGGCTGAAAGTAATCAATATAGTAATCTGGGCAGATTGCACAGTACTAAGCAACTGAAGACTTCTGGTAGTTCATTTGTATTGGGCTGACAAAATGTACTTTTACAATAAAAGCTTAATAAAAGTGCAATGTGTCAAAATCAGAGGAAGCTATCTATTCTAAAAACTGTACATTGACATGGTTAGTATAATAAACTATTGCATAGAATTGACATAACTCACCTCAAATAGCAACAACTCCCTGGATGCATAGCCAAAACATACTTCTGAATAATCATAGGCAATAGATGTCCAATTCATATATTGAGCAGGGATCCAACAATACTGATTAAATTCCTTGTACTTATGGAGTGGGACATCAAGTGGCCACCAACTTTTGACAGTGGCCAAATTGGATCTGGCATTTTTAAAGTTTACATACCAATTTTTGCCCAAATTTTAGCAGTATTTAGCATCAGAAATCAAGGGAAATTTTCATTTGTACCCTTTTACACTATCTTTTCACCAGAGAGATGAGTCACATTGTGTGATATACCTTCTATATGTGGATGAATCTGTCACACTGTCAATTTTGAGAAGTAGATCAATTGCTCTAGCCAATCAATAGCTGTTGTGAGTTGGAGGGGGGTCCCTTAAGATCACACAGGAGCTAAACACGAATAACATATATTATCGAGTGTACTCTGTAGAAATCCAACCTAGATAATACACAAATAAACTCAGTCTGTGTATGATGGACTATATTTGGTTATCACTGTACCTAGATAATACACAAATAAACTATAAATAGTACAGTAAGTAACCGAGTCAATGTAAGTGTTAGAGTGTCTGCTCACCTCAGTCTGTGTATGATGGACTGAGGTGTCTGTATCTATCTTGTGAGATATATATATGGCGAGTATGACAATAGAAAAGGTGATAAAGAAACTGTAAGAAAGGAATATGGACAAGGGGAAATATGCATCACTTTGTGTGCTATAATTAGCATGCCACATCAAAGGGTGTATTCACGGTGTAGATCTCAACACTCCTCCTCACCATGAATACTCCTCCTTGCATGGAATCAGTGTATTTTGCTGAAGACCTAAGAAGCCACGTAAGCGTACAAATTGTTTGACATCGAGAGCCTTGGTGAAGATGTCAGCAATATTATCCTTGGTATTGACGTAGGATACAGTGAGTTCCTGAGATTGGACGCGTTCGTGAAGGAAGTGGAATTTAATGTTGATGTGTTTAACTCTGGAGTGAAGGAGGGGATCCTCTGAAAGGCTAATTGAAGCAGTGTTATCACATAACATTGGAGTCAGTGTGTTGGGCGAATGACTGATAGCGGCAAGTAGAGTACGAATCCAAATGCACTCTTTTGCAGTCTTGAAAGCGGCGATGTACTCAGCTTTGCATGATGATGCTGCAACTGTTTTTTGTTTGCGAGCAGTCCATGAAACGGCTCCAGATCTGAGTGAACACATGTAACCACCAACACTGCACCTACTATCTAGGCAACTAGCCCAGTCAGAATCGGTATAGGCCAATAATGAGATAGGATTATCTCCACCCAGGTAGAGTTCAAGGTCCCGTGTTCCCTTGAGGTAGCGAACTAGATGTAGAGCAGCGCACCAATGCTCAAAAGAATAAGAATCCAAGAATTGTGAAAGTTGTTGGACAGCAAATGAGATATCTGGACATGTTGAGATGGCCAAGTATAATATAATAAGCATCCAACCAAGGAACGATAGGGTAAGTTTAAGAGTTTAGCTTGTTTGTCAGCGGGGAGCATGGTGCAGTCGAAACGATGTAGTTTCTGTCCTGGTTCCATCGGGGCAGATAGGGGGAACACATTGGATTGACCGAATTGGGATACAATTTTGTCAATTAAAGCCGTTTGCAATAGTGTGATGGTTCGACGTATCCTATCCCAGGTAATCGCAATGCCAACGATGAACCGCACTGTTCCCAGATCTGAAATCATCCAGACTTTTCACATCTGGTCTTTGAACCTTTTGTTCTCTTCCTTCTGGCTCACGATGGATAAGTAATCATCAACATGGACCGCCACTACAATGGTACCTGTGTCAGCCTTTCTGTAGTAGATACATGACTCACATGAAAGTCTATGTGTCCACTCTGTTTCATACCGTAAAGTCCTCATTGTAATTCCCATACCCAATCCTCTTTTTCAACCTCTGCGAAACCGGCTGGTTGTTCCATATACTGAATTTCATTGGCCAGTAAGAGTCCATAGAGAAAAGCAGTCTTGATGTCAATCTGTTGGGCATCCTAACCAAGTGAGGCGGCAATGTGCAAAAGGATCCGCCAAGATTCCATGCATGCAGTAGGTGAGGTAGTTTTTGTGTAATCTTTGCCATAAATCTGTTCGAACCCTTTGAAAACAAGGCATACCTTCCAATGCACTGGAGTGCCGTCTTCATTTTGTTTGATGTGAAAGACTGGGCAACCCTTACATATGCAGTGCCCCTGTGGTACATTAGCCTGTGGAACCAATTTGTAGACTTGCATGTCTTTCAAGGACTTGAGTTCCTCGTGATAGCCTTCCTCCCAACACTTAGAGTCTGCTGAATTCTGGGCTTCCTCCCAGGTGCATGGGTCATCTTCAAATTGAAGTGATTCGGGATCTATATCAGACATCTCCGAGATCAGGGTGTATAATTGATGTGCCTGATCACCAAGTGTAGGGTCCTCGATCAATTACCGCTCAGCTCAATCATGATCTGCAGGTGTAGGCACGATGACATCACAGAGCCCTTCCAAGATTTGTTTCTGTTCTGTACATTGTTCCTTTATATGCTCTGCAGATTCTCATGAATCATGGACAGCTTGATCTAGTCTAGTAGTGGTTGGGCCTCCATTTGGATGTTTGTCAGTAGAAATTGGCACTCTGGTAGATCTGTGTGGCTCCGAGGTGGCTGGTTCGGGAGTGTCCATTGCAACAGGCTCATCTATGGGTAGGTCATCAATGGGTCCTGTGTCAGGTAGGGAGATGTCATCATCATTGATGTTGAAGGGGATGAGAGTCGACGGAGGAACTTCTTCTGTTGGGATGGGTGCATCATGCATTGGAGACGATGGTACATGACCATTATGGCTTTCAACAAACCTGACATGATATGAACTATATACCTTGCAGGTTTTTTGATCATAGCAGCGGTACACCTTCGATTTGAGTTTGTAGCCGATGAGTACACATTCAATCGAACGTTCATAGATTTTCGGGTTGTTTTTGTTTTGGATGAAAACGTACGCTTTACAGCTGATTTCCCTCATGTAAGAATAATCAGGTTGCCGTTCGTGCCATTTCTCCCAAGTGGTAGAGCCTTTGAGTGAACTTGTTGTAGTCTTGGCATGTAGGAGAGAAGCTGTTAAGTAAAATTCGTCCCAAAGATAAGGTGGTAAGTTCATGTAAATGTGCATGGTACGTGCCTTCCCCATCAGCATCCTGTGCATACGCTCAACATGGCCAATGTGAGCTGAAGTATAAGGCGCAGTGAATTTATGATCGGTCCCTCTCATCTTTAGCCAGGCTTTGATTTCATGTGATTTGAGTTTGCCGTTGTCTGTGATGTATGTCCCCACTTGCAGTCCAGTCTCCTTTTCTCGTGCTAGCTCCCATGCCTTGAGTTCCAGAAATGCATCGTTCTTATGCTTAAGTGGTATGGACCATGGGTGTGAGGTACAATCATCCACAATGTTCATGATATACAAATTCCCAGAACACAACTTTACATCATGCGGTCCTGAAAGATCCACCCAAACTTTCTCTAATTTCTGTGTAGCCCTATGTCCTTCCCCCTCTGCACGCTTCTTAGGAACAGGTGAACGAGTCTGTTTTCCAAGGATGCAAGATTCACATTTAAGGGGTTTGAAAGAGGATTGTGCAGGCATACCAGCAATTGTCCCTTTTTGTGCCATGTCTTGCAAATCTTGATAATTCACATGCCCTAGACGATGATGCCAGGTGACAATATTGGGAGCTGAGTGGACGGCAAAGACATGTTCGGCAGAGGCAGAGTGTAGTGAGAGGGAGTAAAGTTTCTTGTTGGGCAACAAGATGCCTTGGGCTATATGGGCACCAGTGGATTTATTTGTGATCCAGCACAATGACTCATCAAAATGTGCTACAGCATTTGAGTCCTTTGTGAGCGAGCTAACTGAGATCAGGTGCACTGCTGCATTTGGAACATAGAGTGCATCACATAAAATGATTGATGCACCTCAGGCAATGCGTGTTACGATTTTTGTTATCGTAACCCAGGACAACCAGACGTATGCTGGCAAGACCAGGTACTTTATTTTTCTGATTCAACTCAACTCACTTCCGACGGGAGACGCTTTGATGCATGGTGACTCCATGCACCCAAACCCACTCCCACACATGCTGTGGTATGACAGCCCCTTGACATGAGGTCTGTGGCATCGGACTCTCACAATCAACATGCTGCGCCACAGCACTCCATGACATCGGACACCTCATGCAAGGCATGAGGCCTGTCATTTCTATTGTTCTTTCTATTTTTACTTGATAACGATCCTGCATTCTGATTGGACAATAGGTATCTTTGAACTGTATATAAGCTGTAGTAATACTGCCTGTATTCCTCAGCTTGACCTAGTTCAATCAACAGTCTTAGACTCAACCAGAACACTTGACAGCTTAGGAAGCCCCTAGCTGTGATAACTCAAACTCAACAGTTGGAAAGCCTCCAACTGTGATACACGAACTGATGGTCTACTCAGAAAGCCTCTGAGTACGGATAGCCATAACGACTTGAGGAAGTACCCAAGTGAAGGCCAGAAGCCCGATACACTAGGAAAGCCTCCTAGTGCGATACCAATATAGTTGGAAAGCCTCCTAGTGCGATACCAATATAGTTGGAAAGCCTCCAACTGTGACATACAAAGCCAAGGCTGAGTTAAAGACCCATAGTCTTAACAAAAGGTCAAGCTGATCTACGAAGTCCACCTACCTAGGTGCAGACACAATGTCTTTCAGACAAAGCCCAGACAGACCTCCAACCAGAGCATTGACATCAGGAAGAACCCCGTGGTATAGGTACCAGGGTCGACTAGTACGATATTTGGAACCAGCACAGAAGTGGTTCTCAAGAAGAACCAGTGACAAAGAACCCTGATACCTCGACGAAGAAGACTTTAGATGTTCCGATAGAGAAGAAACCCCAGAACAAGATCCATTTTCCCTATCTAATGACAACACCAACATGTCTACCGAACCCACCGCATCGACCAAAGAAATCAGAATACGAACCCCCTCGGACTTCACAGGGGACCGAACCAGAACTGCAAAGTTCTTACAAGAAGTAAAACTCTATCTGAGAGTGAACCACAGAATCTATGACACCGACAAGAAAAAGATCATCTTCGCACTGTCATTCATGAATGGAGGAACCACCGCGCCCTGGGCACAGACATGGGCAGAGAAGGAAGACCTAGGAACATGGTCGACCTTCGAAGTGGCGCTCAAAACAGCGTTCACACCGATTGACGAAGCTGGCAGAGCCAGGACAGACATGAAAACATTGAAGCAGGGACAGGACCTGGAGGACTACATAGCACAGTTCTGAATCCTGTGAGAGAAGGTGGGAATCAATGATGACACTGCCCTCATTGAGCTCTTCATGGATGGGCTGAACCCAAGACTCCTCGAGAGAGTCTTTAACATGGAAACAATCCCCACCACATTAGAAGGGATAATCAATGCCGCCTCCAAGTACGATGGACAATGGAGAAGAGCAAGGGCCATAGCTGGGAAGGCACAAGAGGCCTTAGCAAGGAAACTACCCAACTCCAAATTGAAGGAAGGTCCACTCAAGATTAACTGACTCTCCAATCAAGAGAGGATTGAGCACATGAAGAAGGGACTATGCTTTGTGTGCCACCAATCAGGACACAGAGCAACCAAACATAAGAAAGGGGAGATGAGGGCTGAAAATCGGTCATTCCCAAAGAAGAAAGGCGAAGAAGCCTACTCGAAGATCTGGGCGATCATGAAAGAACTTGATGAAGAAGGAAAGGAGAAAGCTCTCGCCTTAATAGGGGATGAGGGTTTTTAAAGAGGTGGCCTGCCTTGATGCCAGGTACCACCGAACTCTCTGTCTGCTCTGTACTACTAGCTACTTTGAAGAATCAATCTATGCATTTAGATGTCAAAGTGCTAGGAGCAGGCAGAGGGAAAGCCATCAAAACCAAAGCCCTACTCGACTCAGGAGCAGGAGGAATATTCATGAGCCACGAATTCGCAAAAAGCGGTGGATTAGAGTTACACCCCTGGAGAGGACAATCAGGGTCAAGAATGTGGATGGAACCCCGAACAAGAAAGGGGAGATTTCCCACTATGCCAAAGGATTCCTGACAATCAACGGGAGATTGTTCCCAACAATGTTCCTCATTGCAGGATTAGGGAAAGAATCAATCATCCTGGGTCTGCCACGGCTCAGAAGAATCAATCCAGTAATCGACTGGAGAATTGGAACCTTCCAATTCTGAACAACCAACAGAACCCACCCAGAATTCTCATTTGGGAAAGGGAAAACCCTCATCGGGAGGGTACGAATGGAGAAACCCGATGACAAACATCTGGCTTGGTGCCGGAGAATGGTCAAAGAAGAAGGGAGGCCCTTCAAAGAAATGACAAGAGAGGAGAAACGGGCATGGGCCCAAAGGATGGTCGCCCAAGCAAAAGAAAAGATGGGCCTCAAGACAAAGGCAAAAGAAGAAGAGCAACTTACGTGGCGCTGTGCAGCCGCTAAAGAACTAGAGAAGCTCACTCTCAAAAAGAAATTGGCAAGTGAGGAACAACTAGCACGATGCCAAAGAATTGCCGCTAAAGCAAAAGAGATGGGAGAGGCACTCCAAACTAAATGGGAAGGGGGCAAGACACCCACCAAAACAAGGAGAGCGACAATTGAAGAAGTGGAGGATGAAGAGATTGCAGTCACAACTCTTCAAGATGCGGAGCCCATTGGGCCACAAGACGAAGAAGACACTGGGAAGGAAAACCCAGCACCGGAAAACCACAAACAGGCAAAGGAACAGGCAACAGAACAACTGGAAGGGACACCCGAACAAAGGATCGCAGACAATGAACTACTAGTCACCTACATCCAAGGAGAACCCGTCATCGGAATATTCGAACTGGCTAAAACACCATTGACAGAGGAGTACGACAAACCAAGATATGGGTACTTCCAATCAACGAAGACAATCTCTCGGATTGTAAAGGCAAAGGGATCACCACGATATGCTTATGGACAAAATATCTGGATCAGGGCAAAAACATCGGTCTCACAACACCTGACACACAAGAAGGAAGGAGACCCTGAACAAAAGACCCTCGACGAACTACTCCCCAAACAGTACAGGGAATACCAACGGATATTCAAAAAGGAAGCATCGGAGAGATTCCCAGAATCAAGACCCTGGGATCATGTGATCGAACTGAAAATGGACTTATATGGCAAAAGATTGCAGGGTTTACCCATTGTCACCGGCAGAACAAAAGAAACTCAACAAGTTTCTTGATGAAAGCCTACAGAAAGGATACATTGGACCATCGAAATTGCCCATGGCGTTGCCATTCTTCTTCATTGCGAAGAAGGACTCAGACGTGCTATGGCCCTGCCAAGATTACAGGTACTTGAATAACGGAACGATCAAGAACACCTACCCACTGCTGCTGGTAGGAGACCTGTTGGACAAACTAAGAGGGGCGAAATGGTTTACAAAATTGGACATCTGATGGGAATATCACAACGTCAGAATCAAGGATGGAGATCAATGGAAAGCAGCCTTCAAGACGAACTGAGGGCTGTTTGAACCAACAGTGATGTTCTTTGGATTATGCAACTCACTGGCAACCTTCCAGGCAATGATGAACAAGATATTCCGTGACATGATTGGAGAAGGATGGCTCGTGATTTATATGGACGACATCCTGATCTTCTCCAAGGATCAGAACGAACACCAGGAAAGGACAAAGAGAGTACTGCAAAGACTGGCAGAAAATGACTTATACCTGAAGCTGGAGAAATGCAAGTTCGACGTCCACAAAGTGGAATTCTTGGGTCTAATCATCCGACCCAATGAAATTGCCATGGACAACACAAAACTGGCAGGTATACAGGATTGGCCTACCCCGACAAACGTAAAGGCAGTCAGATCCTTCCTGGGATTTGGGAATTTCTACAGGAAATTCATTGGACATTTTGCGGAGACAAGCAGACCGCTTAATGAACTGACAAAGAAGGACCAGACGTTCAACTGGACAATGGAATGCAAACAAGCCTTTCAAACACTGAAAAGGAAATTCACAGAAGCCCTGGTACTGCTGATGCCAGACCCAACAAAGCCATTCATGATCGAATCAGATGCCTCAAAACATGCGACAGGAGGAGTGCTGAGACAAAGGGACATGAATGGGGACTGGCACCCATGTGGATACATATTGCATGCGCTAACACCAATGGAACAGAACTATGAGATTTATGACAGGGAGCTACTAGCGATAATATGATCGCTAGAAACCTGGAGACACTACCTAATGGGTTCAGAACACCCAGTGGTAATCCTGTCAGATCACAAGAACTTGACGTACTTCCAAATGGCGCAGAAACTGAACAGACGACAGGCAAGATGGAGCCTATTCCTATCGGAATTCGACTTGCAAATTGTCCATGTGCCTGGATCACAGATGGTGCAGAGCAATGCATTATCATGGAGAGCGGATCACGTACCAGAAGAAGACAATGACAATGAAGACATCACAATGCTGCCAGAAACAGTATTTGTGAAATTCATTGACACCGAAATGCATGACTTGCTCGCAGGGAGCATCATGAAAGACGACCTGGTGAAAAGCACAATCGAGGTGCTAAAGACCAAAGGAACACCGCTGATAAAGTTGGCATTGGAAGACTGGAAGATAGAAGACGGCCTTCTATTCTTCCGAGACAGGTGCTACATCCCCGACAATGGAGAACTGCGGAAGAGGCTGGTGCAAAAGTACCATGAAGGAATAACCAGTGGACACCCGGGACAATGGCAGACTACCGAAATGATCAGAAGGGACTACTGGTGGCCAGGAATGATGACATACATCAAGAACTATGTTACTGGATGCACCACATGCCAGCAAATGAAGGTCAACACCCACCCGATGACACCCCCACTGCAACCGATCAAATCCAAAGCAACAAGACCATTTGCGATGGTGACGACAGATTTTATAACTGACTTGCCAGAGTCCAATGGTTATGATGCACTCATGGTTGTGGTAGACCATGGGCTTACGAAGGGGGTAATTTTTATCCCTTGCAGGAAAACAATAGATGCATTGGGAGTGGCCACCCTCTACCTAGACAATGTCTACAAACTATTCAGCCTCCCAGACAAGATAATCTCTGACAGAGACCCACGATTTGCCTCACAGCTGTTCCAGGAGCTAGGAAGATTGCTCGGAATCAAACTGGTGATGAGTACGGCATACCACCCCCAGACCGACAGGGAGACAGAACGGGTGAATCAAGAAGTAGAAGTGTACCTGCGGATCTTCTGCTCAAACAACCAGGAGAATTGGAAGCACCTTCTCCCAACTGCAGAGTTCACACACAACCAGAGAATGCACTCGGTACAGAGGAACTCCCCATTCTACCTCATGATGGGCTACAAACCCAAGGCGATCCCTCTCCCCTACCTGAAGACAAACATACCAGCCATAGAGAAGCGACTTGTCACACTACAATGGGCCTGAGACGAAGTGAAGGCAACTCACAAGTTGGCCAGACAAATGATGGCGGAGAGAAAGACAAAACACTTCACCCCATTCAGAAAAGGAGATAGGGTGTGGCTAGAAGCGAAGAACCTCAAGATGACACACTTGACAAGAAAACTCGCACCGAAAAGAGAAGGACCCTTCACCATTGAAGAGGTCTTGAGCCCGCTCTCCTACCGGCTGAAGTTACCAGAACAGTGGAAGATACACCCAATATTCCATGTGGCACTCCTCTCCCCATATAAAGAAACCAAAACTCATGGACCAAACTTCCCAGAACCGCTGCCCGATCTGATAGAAGGTGAATCAGAATATGAAGTGGAAGCGATCATCGGACATAAGAAGAAAGGAAAGACCATGCACTTCCTAGTGAAGTGGGTTGGATACCCGACCTCAGAGAACTCATGGGAGCCCGAGGGAAACCTAAAACATGCCGAAAGAATTCTAGGAGCATATAAATGACAGTGATGGCTGTAGAGGTGGAACCATGCCCACAGGGATTGAGATCCTTGCCATTGTCATTGGCACGATCCTGGCTGTAGCCGCAGCCCTGACCTTTACATCGAATTCTCCATTTTACAATGCCCTATGGAGAACCCACCTCTCAACGAGATCACTACCCCGCTGACACCACTACCTGAGGCAGCACGAACCAGAAGAACCTGATCGTGGTCTGAGTTTGGACATGAGTTATTCCTCCATCGCACCCCTCGACCCCAACCCATTCATCTATCCAGACCACATGCGATCAGACCCCGGAGGAGGAACAAAGATATTATTTGAAGTCAGTGACTTCAAAGATAGAAAGAGGGTGATGTTACAATTTTTGTTATTGTAACCCAGGATGACCAGACGTATGCCGGCAAGACCGGGTACTGTATTTTTCTGATTCAACTCGACTCACTTCCGATGGGAGACGCTTTGACGCATGGTGACTCCTGGAGATAGGAGTACATTGGGTTTGATTGAGTCGGGCGACTGTAAAAGTGTCCATGGTTACTGGTGCAGAATTTTCAGTCCAATTGACCGAGGTACAAAACTCCTCCTCAGTCGCAAGCCAACCCTTGTACTTGACCTCCTCAATAGTTGCATGAGGAAGGGGATCACTAGCCAAACCGGCGAATTCCCCCAGAACTGTATCGGCTACATTCAAGGTAGTAGAATCGATCATGACAGTGAATGCACAACCAGTGTTGTCCTTCATGGTAACAGGAACCTTTGTGGTAGACTTGGGAGATCCAGCATTGGATGTCCATTTGTCATATGCCTGCCTCCTCGCTGCTTTTGATTCCTCAATTGTCTTTCCTTCCATACCACCGCCTTTGGAGATGCAATACTCCGTAGTATGTCGGGGGCATTTACAGTTGCTGCAGATCATAGTCCCAGAGGACTTACCCAGTTTGGAAGTCACAGCAAGAGCAAGGGAAGGGGAAGTATCAGCGCATCAGTTGCTGTCCCAGAGGGACTGTTCATTCTCCAGGAAAAAGTGAATATTCTTGGATGTGTATGGTGCAGATGGCATAGATGCAGCAATGTCACAGGAAATAATGGAACGCACATGGGGAAAATGTGAGCTAAGGGAATTTAAAAGTGTGATACAGCACAGGAGATCAGGAGTGATATCCCCCATAGCAAATGTGTGCTCAATAAGCATACAAATCCATTCGGCAGTTTTGGGGAGGGGTGTATCTGGTGTACACTGGATAGCAAGCACCTGTTGTAACAAAGTGACTTGCCTAACTGGTCCTTCCTTCTGATGATGGTCATGCAGGGTCTCCCAGTTCGTCTTCGGAGATTTCAAAGATTCTAAGAATGCACATTTGGATGACGCCACTCTGGAGGCAATGAAAGCGTATGCAAGGTGGGAATTAGCCTTCCAATTAGATAGGGCATGGGGTTTGGCAGAAGTGGGCTCTGGTATGTCACCAGTGATGTATTCGAAGAGTCCGTTGAGAGACAGAGCAATGCCGATATCCTCACTCCATTCTTTGTAGTTGGACTTGAGCTTGTCAAGCTTGTCCCCAGAGTATTGGGTGGAAAGCCGTATAAGGGAAATGGATGGGGGATGAGGTTCCGTGGGTGCAGTCATTTTGGCAGGTAAAAAAAACACAGAGCGAGAGGGTAGACAAGAACGAGGTTTAATTTGAGGAGGACACAAAGAGATCTAACACGCGTGGTACGACACATTCTGATAAGATAAGATATTGATCAGACAATTTTGATCGAAGAAACACGTGACAAGGCACAGGGTGGTCGAGTGGCTAGGCAAGATATCTATCGTCACTACGTGTGACAGAAGTGGCCCATAACCTGTAGAAATCCAACCTAGATAATACACAAATAAACTCAGTCTGTGTATGATGGACTATATTTGGTTATCACTGTACCTAGATAATACACAAATAAACTATAAATAGTACAGTAAGTAACCGAGTCAATGTAAGTGTTAGAGTGTCTGCTCACCTCAGTCTGTGTATGACGGACTGAGGTGTCTGTATCTATCTTGTGAGATATATATACGGCGAGTATGACAATAGAAAAGGTGATAAAGAAACTGTAAGAAAGGAATACAGACAAGAGGAAATACGCATCACTTTGTGTGCTATAATTAGCATGCCACATCAAAGGGCGTATTCATGGTGTAGATCTCAACATACTCGAGGTGGTAGTAAAAGATCAATTATGTAAATAGAAGGCTGGTCCCTTTATAGGGGCCAGCCAGGTCAATAGCAAAGAAATATAATATATACAAATGTGGGGTCAAGCCCCGGGTCACCACACCCTCCCCCTTAGGCTTCATCCAGGGGAGAAGCATAATGTTTTGAGTAAATAGATGATCTTGAAGAGATCATCATCTGGTATGTGGGTATCGTCGGGGTACGACGAAAGGAATCAATTCATTTGTTTATAAAAAAATGCGACGACCTTATTTAGTAGGGTCATTGGGGATGTGGGTATTGTCGAGACTCAACAATGATATGTTGGACTTGTTGAGGGTCGACGAGGATTTGGGGAGGTTGACATCAAACAACATACATCTAACTTCCTCTGGGGTGGTAGGTACGGGTACTTCGCGCTCGTGATCGGGCATGGAGGAAAGTAGGGTTGTTTCATTGTTTGATGCCAACAAAGACAATTGGGATATGGGGGTCTCTGGGGAGTTCCCCAGAGCAGAGGTGTCCATCGTCTGCCCTTCATCAAGAGGGAAATGGTCCTTCTCGACGGTGAACATTTCATCGTCGGATGAAGAGACGGAGTTGGTGGAATCACCATTGTCGTCAGGGTCTCTAACTTTTTGCAGCTTGGTAGACATGACTGGAGTGAGTTTGCTAATGGGCTTCTTGTGCCTGTTTGGAAGGATGTCGGTGGTGACTCTCCTCACTCTCTTCAAGGCCTTCTTCTGGCCTTGAGTTGCCTTGATGATGAGGGGGGATCTGGACCATCCTGAGTTTGGATTGTTCTCCAGGGAATATTCCTCTGGAGGAGTTGGATGCCAGCCGGACAGGTAAGAAGGCCCAGTGCTGGCAGGAGGTTGGCTATCCACATGAGAGGTGCTCACATGGAGAGATGCAGATAGTCCAGCAGAGAATCTGGAGGACAGGGCAGTGGAAGTCATTGATTCAGGGTGGGGTCGCCCTGAATGAGAGGGAGCTCCGCCCCTGGTGGGAGCAGTGGATTCTCTTTTTCTTTTTCTTCATGGCTCTCGAAGGGCCATGTTGTTAGGCCCGGCGATCCACCACTGGGGTTCAGACATCAGAGGAGCATCCTCTGAATGGGTATTGGAATGTTGCCGCAGACATCTTACAATATTGGCAGCGGTAGAAGACTCTTCCAAATGGGAGGAGTTGGCAGTAGCCATCACTGTAAGCCAGCCGATGGCATAGTGAGAACCTTCTCAGACTTCCTTGTCCGAGACTCCCATGGTAGTGAGGTGTCATACAACGTCCTTGAGGGAAGTTGGATTGGTGCTGATTGGCATGGGCTGCCGATGGTGCATGGGGGACAATGGGAGGTGTTCATGCTCTCGAATCTGTCGGTACAGTCCTGGTGTGGCTAGTACCTCCACAATACAAAGGTAGAGAAGTAGTTTAGCTTCAGGGGATAGCCCTGAAGGAATCTGTTGACAAAGCAGGAGTTGTCCCCTGATGTGTGGGAGGGAGACCCTCTGTTCATCGAGCAGGATACCAGGGTGGAATCACCACTGGTACAGGTGTCAGTGCATGAACTGCGCCCACGTTTCAGCAGAGTCCAGAAGTGAGGGTTGCTCCAGGCAAGTAGGGTCATTGAGTCAGTGTAATCCTTGCGCCAACTGCATCTGAACAGGGAGCCAACTGGGTAATCTCCAGTGGGCAAGGGCATAGGTCATCAGGGGCATTCGAGCCCCTGAAGCAGTATCATTGATGAACTGCATGTACTCGCACATTCGTTCCAACATTGGGTAGTTCCCAGAGGTGTGGGCCATCCAGGACCAGTTATCAAATTCCTCAGTGTTCTGAGAAATGGACATAGGAACTTGGCCATGCAGCTTGGGAGCTGGTCTCCAGTTTGCCATCCTGGGAACATCAGGGCCCGAGAATGTATATCTCAGGGGTGGAAGGTTGGGAAGAGGTGGGTAGACCTTGTTCATATTGATGTCCTCATCGGGGACGATGGGGTGGGGAGCAGGAGGTGGTGCAGGCCGAGAGGCTGCACCGGCATATGAACTACCCTGGGGCCTCTCAGGGTGAGGAGAGGGTTCACGAGTATGAGCTCGTTTGGATGAATGTCCATTGAGCTGCTTGTGCAGGTGCTCATTCTCATCTTCCAGGTTCTGGATGGTCTCCTGGAGGGCAGAAATATCTTTTTTGTATTCATTATAAACATGTTTGGCTCTGGCGAGAGCACCAGAGTTAATACCCGAATCTTGACAATCTTTCATGTTGAAATATTCATCATCGTGGTCATACACGTGGGTGTACATGTGTAAAGCGTAGCTCTTGCAAATGTTGCAAGTGCCTTGGTGAATGATGATGCCTTCACCGTCAATCCTCCAATTTCTGGCAGCAGAAGAGCTGGTGCCCACACCAGTTTGCCTGTTTTGTTCTTCTCTAGCAGAATGTCTGCTAGCGCTGATGGCTTCTTCGATCTCACCAGGGCTTGGTGAGCAATGGTGTTGAGTGTTGCTGCTGCTTGAGCCAGTGGGCTCGAGCTCTTTCTGCTTCTCCTTCCCCCTTCAAGACCGGCCACTAGGGCCCATCTCATGCATCCAGCTAGGTCTGTCATTCTGATCATCCCCCATGGGGTCATCTTTGTCTGGTGGAAAACTCACCATGGTAGTGTACCAAGCGATGAAGAGAGAAATAATTGAAACCCTGCACAATGTAAAGTCATGGAGTTTGAAATCTGTTGGGCAAGTTACACCCCCAACGTGACTTGGAAATTTCCAAGTCGTTAAGTCCGTCAATGCACAGGAGTTCCTGTGCATTTGGGCAATTCTTGCCAGTCTCTGGCACCCATCAGTGCCAGATAAGCATCTAGGGCTGCAAGATCATTGCAGTTCGCTAAAGGTTCCCAAGTGGTGTCTCCCAGACTCCACTTAACTTCACTGGTTGGTATGGCCACACCACTTGTGTGCCGTGATCTCTTCGACGTACCATTCGGTGTCATCTGGGGCACCGCAGTCATATGCATCAGGATAATGCCTGTTGGGAAACAATGTGTCGTTGTTAGGATGGTGAGGCCTTAGTAGGCTCACATGGAAATGCTGGTGCATACACTGGTGTTTCAGTTCTGTAGGAAGATCCAACACATAGTTGGATTTCTTGGGGAAAGCTTGTAGGACCTTGTAGGGTCCTACAAATTTAGGTAGCAGTTTACTTGTGCATCCCTTTGGTAATGCAAGGTTCTTTGTGGAGAGGTAAACAAGGTCTCCTTGTTTGACATTGGGCTTCTCGCACCGATGCTTGTTTGCATAGTGTCATTGAAAGACTCTTCCAGCGATGATACTATCATGGGTCATGGCCATGTTTCGCAGTGCATTCATTGCAAAAGTACACACTCCAGGAGGAATGCATTCCATAGAAGGAAGCTCTTGCATCATACGAGGCAAGAATCCATAGTTGATTTCAAATGGGGCCATCCCTGTTGCTCTGTTAATGGTAGAGTTTATGGCAAACTCTATGAGAGAGAGGAGCTTTACCCAATCTTTTTGATTGGACACAACGAATGCTCAGAGAATCTGAGCAATCGAATGATTTGTGCATTCCGTTATTCCATCCATCTGAGGATGGAAAGAAGTGGACATAAGTATTTTGATGTCCAAGATACGGTGGATTTCACGCCACCATTTGGATGTGAATTTAGAGTCTCAATCGCAAACGATTGAGCCAGGTAGTCCATGCAAACAGACAATCTCCTTCATGAAGATGGGAGAGAGTTGTGATGCAGTTGTCGTCGTGTTCACCGGGATTAGGTGAACCATGGAAGACAGATGACAGATGATTACCCAAAGGTAGTCAAATCCTTCGGACTCTGGGAAGGGTCCAATGAAATCCATTCCAATTGACTCCCATGGTCTCATGGGTGTCGGTAATGAGTGCAGCTTGCCTCGAGGGGAGCAATATTCCCCCTTTGAGTGGATGCAAGGTTCGCACAAATCACAGTATTTCTCGACTTCGTATTGAAGTTGAGGCCACCAATACCAACGTCAGCTGTATTCCGATGTCTTCAGAAGACCGACATGCCCCACTAAGGTGTGGGCCTGTTCAATGATATGACCATGTAAGGTCGTACCCTTGGAAGTAGAGGTGGGGATGCAAAGGACCTCTTCTCCCCCTCTGTTCTTTCTCCAAATGAAATTGTCCCGGATCTGGAAGTCTGGGTGGTCCTTTGGATTTTCAAGAACCTTCTTGAAATGTTTGTCGTTGATGTATCCCTTTTGGATATTGTTGTTCAGAGGGTCTAACCTGACATGTGAATGTGCAGGTAAGGCCCTTTAGCCTGAGAGGCGTAAATCGAAGGATCATCCTGCGATTGGTTGGTCTTTGAAGAAGGCGTGGTTGCTTCTTCCACATTTGCCATCATTATGGCTGCAGCTGCCTCACACTCTTCGACTCATTCTCGAAGAGCTTTGAGTTGTTCACTAACTCATTTCTGCTGGGAAGCAGCGGAATGAGTTTCAATTACTCAATTTTTGATTTTGAGATGTCAATCCCACAGGAGATCCTCATGGTTGGGATCAAGACGTACGTCTGTGAAGACATAGTGCTGGACTAATGGAGCATCATCCCAAGAGTCGAATTGGTAGTAGCAGGACAGAGTGTCCGCTACTTTGTTCAATTTGCCTTTGACATAACAAATGTCAAAGTCAAAATGCGACAGATATTCCATCCATCATGTTTGCCTAGCAGACAGTCGGTGTTGAGTTTGGAAGAACTCAAGCGCCTGGTGATCGGTGATGACATGAATGTGTTTACTGATCAGTTTGTCTTCCCACTTGAGGAGTGCCTCAAGTATGGCAATCATTTCATGCTCAAAGGTACAGTAGTTTCTTTGAGCGTCTGAGATTTTCTTGGACAGGAACCCAGCAGGGCAGCAAGTTTGCCACTCAGGTCCCTGACCATACATTGCTCCAGTCCCAAAGACTGAGGCATCACAGATCACCCATATCGGCTCAGTTGAATCTGGGTCGATCGGTTTCAGCATGGGCATCGTGCAACAGATGTGTTTAATCATCTGGAAGCAATGATCATGCAACGGTCACCATAAAAAGGCTTGACCATTTTTAGTCATCACTGAAAGCAGGCTAGTGAAAGCACTTATATCTGGCAGGAAATGTGCCAGATATTGCACGAGTCCCAGAAAATGCTGGACTTCATGATAATTACGAGGAGTTTTCCACTCTCGTATACAGGCCATTTTGTCACTATCTGCATGTAGGCCATTGATAGGTTGTCTCCTTGGCTCAAAGGCCGATTCACCATTTCAACCATATTCTAATCACATCGGCTAACTCCTACGATGTCCCAGACGCAGCATGACCCAGTCTATCGATCACAATATCATATCGACCATGTCGAAACATCACCAGCGACATCGATCGTATCAAGAGCCCACATTGCACAACCTTAGGACTACCCCAAAAGCCCCTAAGATCCCTCTACATGACCATCAAACATCCCCGATCAACTTCGAACAGCCGCGACTGCAATCAAACATTGTTGACCATTGTCGCATGTTATCGATTGATATCGAGAGACTATGAGCGACATCGGGCACCGCCTTCATTATCTAAATGGTGGAATACCATGCGCCAGGAAGGATTCCAACTCATGCCCAAACCTGCTGATAGTAGGTTAGCCTCGTTCCAAGTCCCTATTGTGCACAGAACCCACTGGATGAATTATTGCAAGACTTAGCACAATTTCTACACAAAGGACAGTCCCCTTTCAGTTCCATACCCTATATTACTCTTTCATCATATGATATATATCTTTCTTGTTTGGATTCCAGTCTCCTTTTTGGCCTTGTGCCTTAACTCATATCTTTTGCCTCATGTTCTACACATGTTTCTTATACCTTTTTAGGAAGTTTCTTTTAAAACATATAAAACTCTGTAGTATCTACTGAGAAATACAAGGAAATTGTCTTCACCTATTGTCTCATATACAGTTCTAAGGATCTGATCAACTTTCTGAAACAATCTAAGTCTCTACAGGTTTTCTCGATTGACAAGAAACCTCTGCAATCATCGCATCCTTGATCCTCCTTCGATCCTCTCATCATTAGCACTATCAACCCTTCCAACACTTCATAGCCATTTGCCATACCCTTCATATACTATTGACCTATCGAAAGGTCTCCAGAATTCACACATTGACCATTGACAATAAACTCGTTCGCTATCAATCTCATCGATCGTCCTCGATCAGACCATGCCAAACACCTTCAGTTCCTATAGCACTACCTTCACAACTAGTACCAACTAGTTAACTTCTCATCGGTTGGACCATGAACATTTGGAACGACTCGCACCCTTCCTCGGACTCATCGCAAATATCATTGATTGCCTCATCAGCAGTTTAGGTGGTTTTCCTGGGTTGAGTATCATCACCGTGCTCATCAATCCTGTGACCAAGACACTCTACCTTTTTGACATAGAGTTCACATTTCTCTGCACGGAGGTACAGAGAATGCTTGCATAGTTTGTTAAACATGAGCTCCAGATGCTTCTGGTGTTCTTCAATTGTGTCGCTGAACACGAAGATATTGTCCAGGTAGGCATGGACGAAGATTCCAATGTAATCTCAGAATATGGAGTTTGTCAACCTTTGGAAGGTTGAGGGTGCATTGCAGTCGCCTTGTTGCATAACAAGACTTTCATAGACGCCTTGAACCATTGAGAAGGCAGTTTTCCAGACGTCTTCTGGGGCAACTCAGACTTGCTCATAGGCATCCAAGAGGTTGATTTTTGAGTGGTACTTAGCTCGAGTGACATCAAGATGAATCAAGTCTTGATCAGGAAATGGTGTAACATCTTTCACCGTGTTAGCGTTATGTTTCACTGCATTGATCACAGTGTGAAGCTTCCCAGTTCTCTTGGGAACTACTAGCATCAGAGCAGCTTGCTCCACACAGGCAGGACGCCAGCAGCCTGCTTTGCAGTACTTGGCTATTTTCTTGGCGAGGGGTTTCCTCATCAAGTCGGGACATTTTGGAAGATAGTAGTTATACTTCTTCTTCTCATCCACCAATGGGATGTGGTGGTTTATGTCCCTTAAAGGAGGTAGTTTGTCAGGAACTCCACTGAGGATGTCCTGACAAGATTGTTTCCACTCCTCCTGGAGGTGTGGAAGGTCCTTTTTTGAAAGGGGTCCTTTGCTTTTAGCTTTATCAGCCAAATTGCGAAGAGTATGTCATTCAGGTCATTGACCTGATCTGGTGGAAGTACTGCAGGGATAGAGGGGTCAAATCCAGGAGGTTTGAAATTGGGTCCATTGGGGAATCTATCCCGAGTGAATTCCTGGACAAACTCTTCTAGATTGTCTTCTTCGTCACTCATGGGTTCCTCTTTGGGTCCTAATAGGATGGGGTCTGAAGGTTTCAGTGTAGAACGATGTTTGTTAACATCGTCTATTTCTTCCATTTCAACATTCCTATGTCTAACAGATGGAGGTTGCACCTTCGTGGAACTCAGATCAAGCTTGTCCGGGTCCTTTTTCTTTTGTGCGGCTGGGTGGCCGCTCTCATGTCACTCAACCTTGGGAGGTTGAGGATGCATAGCATGCTGACGGGCTTGCTTGAAAGTGTTAGGGCCCTCAATAATGGTATCGAGGTGTTTGCCCTTGACATGTACTTTGTCATGTTCAAAGTCTAGAACTATACCATGTTTTCTCATGAACACGGTGCCTAGAATGGCATCATATCTATTGATGTTAACAACATCGAAATAATGGGTGTTTTTTATTTCACCGATTTCAAAATCAGTGAATAGTCCAAAGTTGATCTTTGAACAGCTTCCAACGGTGCCTGATTGCAAGGGCACTGGTTCTTCCAATTCGTGGGCTTTAAGATTTGCTGACATGGTGAACTCTGGTGTAAGGGGACTAGGGGGGTGCCCTGTGTGTTTTTCCTATTTTTTATGTTCGTCCCATATTTTTCCCCACCTCATTTCCTTCTATTCTTCATTTTCTATGATTTTTCCGGATTTTATTACTAATTTTCCCTTGCTATCATGTTTGTATATGTTGACACTTTTATATTTAGAGGCGGAGTACCCCTTCCGACACATACCCCTTGGTATGATGTCATTCGGCAGCCTTGATCCGCCTATCTCCGCCTTTTTCTATTTTTAGGTTATATTTGATTTTTGTCGTCTTCACATATACTGGGCATCAGCAAGGGGATCCTTAGAGTTTTCTCTTCGGATTTCCCTTTGCTAGGTGCGCCCCCAATCCCTGTATTATGTAGCATAATTTTAACTTTGGATTTCCCTTTGCTAGAGGCTTAGGTTGCCCTTATATCTGGGGAAATTGAATCAGATGTGCAGCCTGAATCAAGGAGTACAAAAGCTTCAAGTTCATGAAGCTTCATTTTCACCATGAAGCACCTGTTGTCCTTCTCAGAGCGAGGAGGACAGGTTATTTTCTTCGAGGATTTCCTCAAAGCAGTTGCACCTCTGAAGTGTGGCTTGTTTCTGAATAGGTTGTCCATCATGATGCCTAATCTTTCAGAAAATGATGGAGAATTTCTCTCCGTCTCGTCCTCAGAGTCTACCTCTGAGTCAGATACCGACTGGGCAGATGGGCAACTGTCGGAGTCATACTCCGAAAGGATTTCTCAGATCGCACCAAAGTGCTCTGATCCAGAATATTCACTGGCATCACCCCCAGTGTCAGACTCCAAGTTGCACAGTTCACCTTCTGAACTGTACTGAGAACCATCAGGGTTCACATCTGACAAGGCAGACCCATATTCAGAGGGAGAGTTATCCTCTGAGTCGCTGTACACTGCGACAAGTCACTCATTCATCGCAGAATGTGAGTCTGAGTCCCGGGTAGGACTTGAATGGTGCTCACAGTCCTGTTGAGGACTGGCCTGGGAGGTTTGCAGTTCAGCCACAGAGGCTGATCTTTCCCAAGCAGCATACATTTTTGCCAATGGTTTGGGCTGTCTGTACTTAGGGCAGCCCTTATCTGAGGAGTAGTGTGGACCTCCACAGCTGTAACAAGTTGGGGTTTTCTTGTCATCAGACCTCTTGTCTGATTTGTATCCGGGATGTCTGGATGGTTTTCCTCCAGACGAGTCATGTCGAGTATCACAACAATCTTTGTTATGGTGATCACTATCACCGTGACTTCGATGTTCCTTGGTAGGATACTTCAAACTTGGATATTTAGAGTTATCACAATAGTTCTTATCATGTTTTGAGAATGATCTTGGGATCATCCATGAGGCCCTTCAGGAGAAGGGTCTTTTGTTTTAGTCGAAGAGGATGTGCTCTTCAACATGGTGTAATCCATTATACACTTCTTTTCATTAAAGTGTTTTCTCATCTTACCAATTTCCTCTGCCTGGCAGGTGAAGTGGAGAATATCTTGTACTGAGCTTGTCTCAGTGGAACATCCTTTGTCTAGTACAAAGGATATGATACTTGTTGGCAACCCAGTCACCAATTGCATTTTGAACGTAAAGGGATTGGGGGCCTGTATCATTCTGGTAGCATAGTGCTCCAGTTTGTGGTAATAGCCCATAACGCCTTCCTCAGCATTATATTCGACGTGCCAGAACTTGTCGGTCGCATTGTGGGTTGCATTTTCATGCACAAACTGGTCATATAGGCCGGTGATAACTTCCTTGAAAGTCCAGGCAGATTGTTGATGGTACGCGCCATCAACGCTATCTTCAAACCAAGTGAGGGTGGTGTTCTCAAGGAACATTGCCATATATTCAATGCAGTCTGAGTCCAGTTCAGGGCCGCACACCTTGTTCACCTTCAACCACCAAAGAAGGGCATTCATCCATCTTTCAAAGGCTTCAGTGTCAGGTAATCCACTGTACTTCGATGGATTGGGAACTCTGGGACCATTCTTGCCTCCAGTGGCAGGAATCTCTGTCAAGACAGAGACCTTGTTGTTGATCTGTCTATGTATCTTGGTATGAATGTCCCTCAAATATTTTGAGGGGCAGCGAGAGCCTTTTTCTCGATAAGAATCGGGATAGGAAGATGTAGGCCAGTAAGGGCTACTTGGTTCTCATGGGGTACCAGAATGTCCAGACAGGGTATGTCTGGAAGAAGTGCGTGTTTGCAACCTTTG
The DNA here is from genome assembly GCA_026075535.2 of Tricholoma matsutake. Lineage (NCBI taxonomy): Eukaryota > Fungi > Basidiomycota > Agaricomycetes > Agaricales > Tricholomataceae > Tricholoma > Tricholoma matsutake. The sequence continues at coordinate 2,730,073 of AP026543.1, read as the reverse complement.
TCGGCGATTTGATGAGTTTCTGCAGGACACCTCTTCCTCAAATTGGGAAGAATGTTTGGTACTTTTGAAGCTCAACATGCTATATATCGAGTCACTATCACTTCCATTACCATCATCCCCAGACCCATCTCCATCTGGTGGTCCTCCATGGCCTGCGTGACTCTGTGCAGGCCATCTGGAATTTACAGATGGTGGGCTCTCTCACTTTTGATGGCGAGACAAATGGTCATACTTATCCCAAGATTGACCATCTTTGTCAAAACGGATCCCCTGATCAGGGATTGAGGTGGGATGTCCATCCTGGATATTGCCATCACGTATCCTTTGAAGGACAATCCTGTTGTTGTTGATGTAGTGTACCTTCTTTTTAGAAGGTACTTCACAAGATAACTCAGGGGTCTGTAGACATGGGGAACCATGTCTGTGGGTGGAAGGATTTTCTCATTCCGCTGGGTTGGTGGAACAAGGTTGGACAGGGTTGGGATCTCGTCCCGTTGCTGTGGAATGAGGTATAGTAGGGTTGATTATTTCCCTATGGGCAAAGTGACTGGCATAACTTAATGCCAGATCTTTAAGTTGGTTTTCCAACTTAATCGGTTCAAAATCTCTTACATCCATGCAATGGGTAAACATATCCATTGCAATCTGAGCAAAATGCTCAGCTCCAAATTCGTCGTCCGATTCATCCTCTTGAGGTTTGGCCTCGAGGGGTTTTTTCTCTAGGCGTTGGCGCAGCCGATCATCAGTGTTCATCGGCGTTGCAGGTGCTGATGCTGTTAAATCCGGCCATATGGCAGGGAATAATCCAGGTGTTTCATACATCTGGCTGTTGTGGGGAAGATCAATACCACTACCAGGGGTAATCTGGTTGTTGTTGGGCTCTGGGGTCAATTCATCCAGAGGAGAAAGCTTCTGCAAGCCAGGAGGAGGTCCTGGATTGGAATGAGTGTCTCGTCAACTGTTGTTTGACAAGAAAGATTTTCTGGATTCAGGGTCGCTGTTGTCGGCATCCTTGATGGTGGGCCGTCGATGGTGTGGGCCAAGGGCAGAGGAATCAAGATTTCTCAAAGCGGCTGTATGTGCTTCGAGGGTCTGAAAGTCCCTAGTAGGAGAAACATCGTTTCTCGAGGTGCTTGTATGCGCCTCGAGTGGATGGGATCCAGTCAAATCTTTTGGAGCGTGCCAAGGAGAATCCGACCCTGATGGTGATGGATGAGACTTACCTTGCACATCCTGCTTGGGAGCAGGCTTCAGCTTGTTCTTGGTCTTGGCCCTGGTCAAAACCATGGTCTCATTCTTGAGGTACAATCTTCAGCAATGGAGAAAAAAGAATTTCAGTTGTAGCAGCGGGTGAAAAGCAAAGAGTCAAGTGCAAATAAACTTGATTCAGGTCCTAGCAACAGATATGCTTCCATTGCTGATCGTGTTGATAATTTTCTCCCTTCGTGGGAGAGGTTCAGGGTCATGTTGATGACAATCGCTGATGGGGCAATGTTGAGCTTAACTCTATATGAGTTTGAGTGTTTAAAAAACTGTTGTGAGTTGGAGGGGGGTCCCTTAAGATCACACAGGAGCTAAACACAAATAATGTATATTATCGTGTGCACTCGAGGTGGTAGTAAAAGATCAATTATGTAAATAGAAGGCTGGTCCCTTTATAGGGGCCAGCCAGGTCAATAGCAAAGAAATATAATATATACAAATGCGGGGTCAAGCCCCGGGTCACCACAATAGCTCTCATCAAAAGGAGCACTTTGGCTAAAGGGATAAGAATAAAACAAAATTTTACAGGCCAAGTATTGTTTGTACAAAAGTAGTGGTGACTAGTGTTTAAAGGTCCAGCCTATAGGACCAAAAAAAGACCATTAACTGAACCTAACTGGACAGATATTAACTGGACCAGCGGTTCTGGTTAAGGGCTGGTCTTTAGCAGTTAAGGTTAAGGTCTTTCAAATTTGAAAAACATCATTAACCACAAAAAGACCAGTTTCAATCGGTTAAGACTGGTTATTGATCACATGAGCTATTTTATATAATTGCCCTGCTTATTACCTTGAATTCAGCCCTTGGTTTGTCCAAAATGGTCAAGAACTGAGAAAGATATGACCAAATACATTTTGATACCATTATATTTTTGTGATCAGCATAACATTGATTGTACTGCTTATAAGTTGTGCTACAAAATGTGGGGTACAGTTAGACATCATCCATGACATCAAAATAACACACATAAACATCTGTACACTGTATATTTCATTCATTTAACAGCCCTGACAAGTCATAACTACATACTGCAAACTGCAACCGCAAACTGCAAACTAATACACTGCACTTTTGTTTTTGGCCAAATCTCATTTAAATCTTGATGGAATCTCTTAAAAAGTGGATCAAATGCAGGGGAATTACAATGTCTGTTTTTCTGCCTAACAGTTAAATGTTTCGGGTAATATTTGTTGAGATACATATAGGTTGTATAGTACAACAAATTTCATGACAAAAAACCGGTCTTAACCAGTCTTTTTTCAGTCCATTAACTGAAAAAGACTGGTCTTGGTCGGTCCAGTTAGGTCCTCCCAATATCTGGGTCAGTCCTAGACCGGTTACAGTTATGGTCTACCCATTGTAGTGTCAAAAAATCGAACCTAATCTAATGTTAAAACACTAGTGGTGACTTGATGTCCTGCTCCATAGTCCATTGATTTTCAACAACAATATTGTGATGGATATGGGTTTTTGAGGCTGGCAACATATGAAAGTGACCATTGGGACAATTATAAACCTTAGTTTTTTTTTTTCCCATTTATTCTCTTTTGTGGTGCACCATATGTAAGAGACTAAATATGTATGGTAGTAAAGGTTTCATGTGTTTCTTCCAAATGAGAATTTCCTCATCATCTTCCTGTAGGTACCACATAGTGGTTCTCAAGTGCTGTTGGTGCTATAATAAGTGGTACTGCGACTGTGGATGAGGTATGTTGGAATGGTTCTTGTGCGTGCTGTTTTCTATCCTCTGTTTATCTGCTCTTCCTCTAATGCTGGTAATTCCCTGAAAGTGCTATGCCATCTCCCTAAGTCTGCAATGTATTTGAATAGTGCTTGTAGTGTTTTTTGCATAGTGAGTAGCTTCATGATGTTTATGTCCCTTCCCCCCATTCTATTTCATAGTGCTTGTCTGGCCGCATTGTGTGATGGGCAGTGTAACATAAAGTGTTGTACTGTTTCGTCAGTCTGTTGACAAAGTGGACAAATTGGTGAGTCTGTCTTTCCGATACGGTGTAGGTGCTTACTTAAAGGTGTATTTCTGGTCCTCAGCTGTGACAATATGCTGGCTAGTTCTCTTGGTAGCAGTGTGATGAGCTTGAGGTACTTGTTCAATGGGATCATTGGGTCCATCTTTTTCATCCTATCATAGTGTCAGGACGCCATCCATTCCTTCTGCACCCTTTCCTTAAGTTTCTCCCCAAATGCCTGTACCATTGCTGCTTTGCTGTATGGTAGTTTCTTTCTGAGTATTTTAGGTAGTTTGTCTGGGTCACTGCTGCCCTTGGTTATCACTTTCTTTGCTTGTTCATCTGCTTTCTCATTTCCCTCCACATCTCTGTGTCCTGGTAGCCATTTGATTTTTATCTTTATGCCAGTATGTTCCTTCTGTAGAGCTGTAATGCTGTTGTAAAAGGCATCAAAAATGTAGTGACCTGGGTGTGGTTTCATTAGTGTGGTGGCAGTAATAGCAGCACAATTATCAATATAGATATGAGCCAACTGTATACCCCATTCATTGCATATCAGCTTTGTGCCTAGTAGGGCTCCAATACCCTCTCCCTCATATACCATGTGTCAGTGTTGTGAGCCAAGCTGATAGTGCAGGGTTGTCTTGAGTCTTCCGTTTCTGTAGAGGACTGCACTGGCCCCTATACAGTTTTCCATTCCTGATCCATCAGTGAACACCTTCATGCCTGGGTTGTCATGAAGTATGGACTCTATCACATCGTCTGGGTTTGTTATGATCTGTGTCGTTATGTTGGGCTTCCATTGTGTGCTGAATCTGATTGCTGCTATGGTTTTGATGTTCTCTGAGTGGATGTTGTATCTGTGCATGAGATCATGTAGTGGGGTGGGATGTTGTTTGACCAGCTTGGCTGCTGCATTTTTTACTGGTTTGTGGAGCAGGTGTGTTGTTGGTAGTGTGGCCAGTCATAGAGCTGCTCTGTGTCAGTGCTTGTCTACTAGCAGATGGAATGGCAATAGATTTGCCATGACCTCTGGTGTGTCCATGGCGGTGCTTCTCATGCCACCTGTGATCATGATTGCCACTCATCGCTGTATTGCAGCCAGCTTGTTCAATATAGCTTTCTTTGTTCCAGTATCATGTGCTCTCTTGCCTACATTCTGTTTTGGTGTGAGGAAAATGTCAGCAGCGTATAACATTCAGGGGACTGCAATGGAGAGGTATAGTTGACAAAGGTACTTAGCATGTATGCCTCATGAGACGTGGGCTATCCTATTGAACTGTATTATCCAGTCCTGTCCTTTTGTAAGCACTGTGGCATATTGTCCCTTCCAGTTCAGCTTGTTGTTGACCATCACCCCTAGGAATCTTGCTGACTCTTTTGACAGGATGCATTGGTTTCTTAGGATTAGTGTGCTTCGAGGGGTTGGGATCCTTTTTCTGGGGTCAATTGGGTGAGGGGATAACTTCTTTGTGATGTCTAGTAGCTGGAATTTTTTGATTCTGAAAGTGCAGGTGTGAAGCTCAGCCCATTTGAGCACCCCATTTGTGTGGGTCATGATGTTTTGTAGCTTTTCATGAGTTTCATTGAAATCCTTACCTGTGGCTATGTTTGCCGCATCATCTACAAAAAGCAGCATCCATTCTCCAGCCTTCATATCTGGGATCTTTAGTAGGCCAGCATTGTAGATGAGGTATAGAATCCATGAAAGTGGGTCTCCTTGGTCTAGACCATTTGGGACTATGAAGGCCACTGTTCTGTAGTTGTCAAATGACAGGGTGGTGCATCTGTTCCCAAGTCATCTCTTCAGCCATTCTATGTATTCCTCAGGTATTCCATGTTTTTGCATGTTGTGTAAGAGTCATTTAATATCTACACTGGGGAATGCAGCTTTGACATGGCACTTTTTTTGGCCAAAATTTGTTTGGATGGGGACCAGGCCCTCCCACCTATTATCGGGGGTCCTCGTCCGAGTCGCTTGGCAGGCTGGTCCATGAGTGAACCTGAACCTGAACTTAATGAGTTGGTGGCTGTGTACTACTTAACCCTAATAGGATTTCAAACATTAGCATGAGAAACTCCTAACTTCAAGTTCAAGTTGACTCAGAATTTCTTCTGTTCCCTCACTGTCTTTCTTCATTTCTGGCAGTGCTGCTCTCTAGTTCTTGGCTCTGCAGGTCTGACTTTTGTCACCTGCCCAGTTGTGTCTGACTTTTTGTCATGCAACCCTATGCTTTGCCTTTGGCCCCTTGAACCTATCAGCACTGGCAGCCTGACCTGAAGCTCTTGACAGTGCTAAGGGCAATATCCTCTTGGATGTCCCACTAACGGAGATTGCCATTTGAGTCTCTTGTGGTGCCCTGAAGGCTCAACATTTTATCTACATCATTGGTACGTCCTTGCCTCAGGCTGGCCTTGCCACTTAGCATTCCCTTGGCTAGTAGACTGTTGTGCTCATGCTGTTGAACCCCACAAAAAACCCTTGGTCAAGCAGTGAAAATCATTGAGCATGCTCTAGTCCACCTCCAGCCAGCGTGCACTAGCTTCCATTGGATGGCATCTGGCGTGAGGGGTATGCAGAGGTGTTGGCTTGATGTAGTGGCGATGATATGCTTCTCAATGCATCAGATGTCCCCACACGGTGAGAGCCTCTTTGCTTACCCTGCCCTATGGGCTATGCAACACCCACCCTTTACTCATGCCCAGGAATTTGGCGCAAGTGACGCATGGCTGTAGGGTGTTGGGCAATCAAAGATCGAAAGCTGACATATTTTCTAGTCTAGTTAATCAAAGTTCATTCCAAAGGGCATCCATATTTCCCACATCAGATGCAACTGGCTAAAAGCCCAGGTGCAGTTGCGTTCAGGCCTTCAAACTATTTGTCACCCCATTAGCTGAGTTTGACTGCATTCAAGTTTGTGATATGGTGACTGCTGAAGAGCAGGAATGAACTTGGTTGCTGGTATGATACTACCCTCCCCACTGTTTATCTAGAAAATGACTCGGTTGCTCATCTGGACTGTATTGTTTACTAAACTTCTTTCTGCAGAGCTGGAGTGAATCATCCTCTTCTTCAGCCACTTTGCAATGCATCTACCATCAGCTTGACATCACGCTTGAGGTTCCAGTGTTCCCCTTACCTGAAGCATACATGTATCACACATGCAGCAGCTAAACAATGTAATACAGTCATTTCTGGCCCTAGAAAAAGTCCAGCAGGTCAAAAAGCTTCCACATGTACCATCTGAATGATCTTTTATATTATTTGCCATCATAAGTTCTTCATAATGAGCTGGACGATCATGATGTTGATGGTTGGTTGGCTGCACATAAATTCTGAAAGAGCCGCGTCTGACTACTCATAGGTGTACTTGGAGATGCAGCACAAAGCATTGATATTCAATTGATGGCTGGCTAGTTGACCCTATGAATACATATATGACCTATATCACTCTATATTCACATATCAGACACTGGATGGCCTCATCACCAAAGTTTTCGAGAGTCCCTTGCAAGCACAATGCGGCGTCTTCTGATGGTGCTTGAAAAGGCTGCTATCCCTCCCGGTTTTTCTTCACGGCCAACGGTGCCACTGGGCAGTCACATTTGATTGACTCCTCTCCCCTCTGCCTCACCCCACAGGCAAGGTATTCAAACCGAGGATATCTGATCAGTTGACACTTTTTATATATTGTCATATTGCTAGCAGCTATCCGCCACACCCAAGAGTCCATAAAGGAGTGTGGTAATTCAACAAGTGACAATGTAAGGAGGTATTGTATACATATATCCAGTCCGTACCTCGGCACATCAGTACATAGGTATGAAAAAAGATGGAGCTGGATGAGGTGCCCATCATCTAGGTGCCCCCTTCCATTAGACCAACTGGTTTTCTTTAACTTTCTAGTTCAACATCAAACAAAACTAGGAATACCACCACAACCAACAAGAGTCTGCACTCTCCAACTTACCCTGTACTACCTTGCCACTTGTGAGTTGTTTTTATTCTACCTTAACCCCTGCCATTTCTCCACTGCTCTAACTAACCACCCTCCATACTTCCAACCTCTTAAGCACAGCTTCAATCTTCCCTCCCCATCTCTAACCACAACCATCACCTATGGCGCATTGGATTTCTGGAACGCCAATTGTTGAACACCCTCAGCCCTTCAGAGTAAGCATTTTATTCCATTTTTACTTTATCTAATCACCGGCTCTTTGCAGCATGGCCATCAGGTCAAGGTGTATAGAAACTGTCAATGGTGCAAAGCCACATTTCATAGATATGATTACCAGATTCTACCAAGGTTTAAGAAACAAGGCGAGCAGAAGGAATGAGTGGTAAGCCTCTATAATATTTTGTTGACTTTTTCTGACCGTTCTTTTGAAGCAAATCTGTATTGGAGGCCTCGTTGTATTTGATGACAATGGGGAGGATGCAGTGTACACATTGTCAGATATAGTGAGGTTCGGCTGGTGAGCATCACATTTCATTTGGTACCCTCAGCATTGATTGTCTAACGCTGGGCCCCGCAGATAGATAGAAATTTGTATTTTTGATTGTGAACTGGAAGCTAAAAAGCCTGACTGTAGTTAATTGGAATCCATTGAATTGGCATAAGACAGTGCTATCGAGTGCTCAGTGAGTCATATAGCCCAGTGTTCTTCATCAGTGCACCCTCTAAGTAATGCACATCAGGATGGATATTACTACTGCATTTGATGTGACGCAAGATGTTAGGGACTGGACTATTAGGTGTGTTTACAAATTTTGTGTTTCAATGTGTTTCCTTATCATTTTATACCTATTCTGTGTTGATGCTTTGATGCGACGCAGGATGTTAGGGACTGGGCTATTAGGTGTGTTTACAAATTTTGCATTTCAATGCGTTTCTTTATCATTTTATACCTATTCTGCATCGATGCTACTACTTATTGATCACACCACCAGATCTGCTTTCAGAAGAAGAAGATCAAGCCTTCAAACAAAACTTGCTCCCACCCATAGCCATGGCCGATGACACAAATGACCCATCTTGAGTCAGATTTGGCACGTGAAACTTTTCATTGCAAGCTCAGAATAACCCAATAACTTGGCTTGGATGTGGAGTTCGTCAGACACAGAGGTGATATCTCAGGGAACAGCCTGGGTGGCATCGGTCCAACACCGGTATGCTTGTGATTCTGCCTTGCCAAAGTTTTCTTCATCAAACTTGACTTTCATAGCAAAGTTCCTCGTACCTGGCCCAGTTCCATTGCTCCTTCGCCTCATTACGAGTTTCCAGACCATAGTGCATTGCCAGGGAATGTGGGGTGGTGTGATGGCCCAGGTTGTCTCACATTTGAGTCATCCTGGACATCACATGCACCATCATGACCTGTTTTACACTACAATACCCTGCAAGCTTGTTGTCCTTCATTTGGATCCCAACAACCAATGCAGGAGTGGTGCAGGAATGCGGCAGTTGTTATGCTGAACAACATTGAGATGGGATGAGAAGGCTGGCCAGTGTATGCTATTGGCGATGTCTGCCCCAAGAGGATGTCAGCACAGGTGAGAACCCCTGCAATGATATCAAAGAAATCGAGTAGTTTGGGCTCAAGGCGATTGTTTCACCCTAAAGGTACGTTGTGTTAAATATCATCTCTTTTTTCTTTCTTTAACTATTTCTTCCATTGCATTCAATTATTTCCTCCCCCCCCTCTATCTCTGAGTCCTCCAACGGGTGGGGTATTCGAACTGAGGAGCTCAACATGGTGTCTGTCATCCAGGCACCCCTTTCCATTACACCAATGACATGTATTGTCATTCCTCAAGACATACCAGAGATCATTACAAAATGACAAATAATATCATTTCTTCCACCTGACTCTCTGTTAGGATATACAAAAATCATATGTTGCAATTCTGTTAGCACAAGTGTCAGTTCCTGTATATCTCCTGCAAGTATCTGAGTATCTTATCAGCAAGTGGTAGCCACCAGGAAGCATGGGATATAGAGGAAATGCCAGATAAAATCATTTCTTCCACTCGAATAATTGCATATTGGGATATACAAAAATCATACATTCCAATTCTGTTAGTCCAAATGTTGGTTCCTGAACATCTCCTGCAAGTATCTGAGTATCTTACCAGCAAGTGGTAGGATCCAGGAAGAATGAGATATAGAGGAAATGGCAGATATAATCATTTCCTCCACTTGAACAATTGCATGTTGGGATATACAAAAATCATACATTCCAATTCTGGGAGTACAAGCATCAGTTCCTGAATGTTTCCTGAAAGTATCTGAGTATCTGGTCAGCAAACTACAAACTCTAGGAAGGATGATAGCACATTTTAAGGTCTGGATAATCTCTAGAAAGGATGTTGTTCTGAGGAAATGATAGCTAAGATCATTTCTTGTGCTTGAACAATTGTATGCTATGATATAACAATATCGTACAGCACAATCCTGTTAAAGTGTCTGACCCCTCTTCATATTTGTTTGACTGTCTTTTAAGGCCTGCCCAAATTTTATCTATTGATTGTGAAGTGTTAATTGTTGATCAAATCTGTCTAGTCATACCAGATCCCTGTCATTCCCTGCAATTCTGTCAGAAAAAGTGTCAGCAGCTGACCCATTGTCATCTGTATTGGATGATGTTTTGAGGCTAGATAAAATATTATCTACTGATGGCGGAGTGTTAATCATTGATCAAATCTGTCTAGTCATACTGGACCCCTGCCAATTTCCAGATGTCAAGGAAGAGGATGGAGGCTACTTGCCCTTTTCTCCATGCTTCCTTTACTATCTTTGTGAGCATGTGAGAGTCAGTTGTAGTTCGACTGGGTCTGGCTCCAAAATGGTTTGCTGGGAGGAGGTGATGTTTCTCGCACATTGTGACTATGTCCTCTGCCTGGCAGCTGTTGAGTAGTCGGGCCATACCATCTGAGAGTACTATGGGTCACCATGCCATCAGTGAAGTGTAGTCTGGCTTTCCTGGTTTCTTGAGAATCAGTGTTTCAGTGAGTGCCCATTCCTCTGGATAGTAATTTAGGGTGTTAGTTGCACAAAAGAGTGGGGCAAGATGTGGGATGAGGTCTTTGGCATGGATTAGTATAGAGTTTGGGATGGTCCCACTTCTGCTCACTTTGTAGTAGATGCTTTACTGCACAGTGAAGATCATTTAAAAGAATTATGTGATATTCTTGAGCCAGGAGACATGGCCATGGATGACCATCCAGCCTACAGAAGTAGCAGATATTCTAGCAAAGGCACCTTGCCTTCTTGAAGTAGATTATAACAATCTGCTTAATTATCTTCACCAGACAGGAAGACCATACTGAGCTTACTCTGATCTTCCCCATCTGCCAAATGCCATTATTCTCCCTCCACAAGCCCAGCATCTTTTGCAGGTGCACCATGATGAGTGCACATTCAGTTGTGAGAAGTCACATAAAGGAAACAGTGCTATAAAGTTCTACAATCCATTGACACAGGCTCATGATACAGGATTCATTCAAAACATTTGGAGACTTCCACTGGAGGGAATAATGCACACCTTTATAAGAGTCTGCTCACATCAATCACTATCTACACAAGAGGAGAGGCAGGCACCATTCATACACCACCCTGGATTTATGGTACGAATTGTTGATGCACTCCCCTCTAACAACCTTAGTATTATTGAGCCTGTCCATATTATCACTCATGTCACAACTGTCCAGCGGCCAGCAGGCACTTATGGTATTGGCAGGAAGGTCCTGGTTGTATGTTGGGCTCCCAACAGAGGGCGCCGATAATTTTGCATCCCTGGCAATGTGTAAATAGCTGTTATAACCACAATTATGCCTTCATTCTATGCTTCATTTTCCTGTTCTGACTTCTTTCCAACTTGAAATCTTGTTCCGCTTCTACTTCCTTATTCTGTTCTGTGCTATCTTTAGCATACTACCTATGTTTGTTTCTGCATATTTAAGTCTACAGTATTGTTTGTAATACCTTAGTCTGATAATCGCACTTGATTAACACCAACTTGCAACTCATAATCCTGTGCATTAGTTCTTAGCTTGCTCATCTTGTGCACAACACCCCTCAAAATTATGGACTCACATAAGCGCAGGGAGGCACAGCTCACTGAAGCCAAGTCTGTTCCACCCTTGTATGTTGCTGCATGGCTCACTCGCTCTGTGCGCATATTGCGCTCTACTCATTGATAGGTCCACCTTGTCGTTCAAGCTCAGAAAATCACATCTATGATCATCGTCGAAGCTCTACGAACCCATACGAACCCCTTTGAAGCTCTACGACACTCTACAAAGCTCTACAAAGTCACAAGAATGCTTCGAAATCCTTTGCAATGCTTCGAAACTCTTCGTGACACCTCGAAATTCTTTGTATGCCTTCGGCCGCTATAGTACAACTCCCCTGACCTTTGGACAGCTCGGGATAGACACTTGGAGCATCGTCGACGAGTTTTGAACCAGTATTGAGCAATATTGCAGCAATATCGGCCTTTGAACAAGTCCGATATTTCCTCGACTGACTTTGAGCATCGTCGAGCATCATTGAACGCGATCGAGCATCATATCAAACACGATCGAGCATCATATCAAACGCGATCGAACATCATCGAGCATTGTATCAAACATGATCAAGCATCATATCGAATGCGATCGAACATCGTCGAGCATTGTGAGCATTGTATCAAACACGATCAAACATCATTGAACATCAAAAATCGACATCGGACACTATATCGCCATCCGAATAATCATCGCACACATGCCAGACATATTCCCTACCATTGTCGAACAATATCGCACCGATATCGGGCCACAAACGAAGTCCGAAGAATCTTCGAAAATCTTCAAAAAACATCAAACCTCGAAAAACATCGTTGGACACAGTATTTCCTATTCGAATGATCTTCGGACGCATGCTGGACACATGGGACACTATATCGAGTATATCGAACACATTTCGACTGCATGTGCATGCATACAATCCACTCAAAGCAGTTTCCGATCTTCTATTCAATTTATAACAAGGACAGTCCAGTTTTAGCTATTCTTTCTTATTATTTCTTCATCATGTGTTATATTCACCCCTTCTAGGCTCGCTTTATTGTTCTGATATACTTATATTGTCTTTTGCCTCGAGTTTTCCACATGTTTGCCTCATGTTCTCTAGCCTTTTTAGGTACTTTCTTTATTTTATATAAAAAGATGTACTAGATACAAAGAAAAACAAGAAAGTCGTTGTCTTCCTCCCAGATCACAGTGATTTGAGAGTACAGTTTAGTCTTATTCAGTCCAAAGTTTGGTGTTTTATGCTAAACTTCCTCGAAATTCCTCGAAATTCCTCGCATTATGCTATTTTCACTCTCGCTTCCCTTGATTAGCCTTTTCATCACTTCTACTACTCATCTAGTCCCCCGATCTTGCGTCTGAACATATCTGCGCACTCGAAATTCCTCAAAACCTCTTCGAAAAATATCGCGACATCTCGAAAATCATTGCAAAGTCTCAAAACACATTCTTTTAGCCTCGAACTGCTTCAACAAGCAGTTGTTTTATGACTATTTGATGCTCAGTCTGACAGGTGACATCTAGAGGGCCTCACAACCTTCCTCTGACTCGTGTTATACCATCTGAAGCCATTTTGTGGGTTTTGTTTGGGTTTCCGGGTTGAGTATCATCATTGTGCAGTTGTCTTTTGTCAGGTCATAGATTTTCCCTTTATCTGCCTTACCCTACATCCATATCTCTCACATGTCTTGGATCACAACAGTTGTCTTTCATCAGGTCGTAGATTTTCCCCATGTCCATTTTGCCCTACATCTGTCTCTCATGTATCTCAGATTGTAACAATAGCTTTGGATAAATAGAAAAGATGGTAGTAACTTGAAATACATTAAGTGACTTGGCAAGCATGAATATGAAGAGGTAAGTAAATCAATTACCACCATTAACCAGAATATGTATTAAACAACACCCATATCTCATTCATCACCTGAGCCCTCATCTCCTGACCCCTCACCTGATACATCTGGCTCATCTTCATCATCCTCATTATCCTGCTGCTCAAGTCGTTCCAATTCATCTGGCGTAGGTGGCTTGTATTCTGCCTGCACTTCATCACTATATTTGGCCATAAACTCCTTCTCTGGCATACTCTTCCATTTCTCACACTCATCCCAGCTGGCACAGAGTAAGTACCATTCTTGACATATTGGGCACACTCACAGAGAGAAAGATTGTTCCAATAGATAGGATCAAACCAATCAATTGGGACTTTCTTTGGGAGAGCAAGTGAGCTCAGATAACTTTGGCATGGGGGGGTCTTCATGGTGTCGCTCCAGTCTACAGATAAATAGGATCAGTCAAATGTAAAAAGAAAAACAAAGATTGGCCAACTTAAGGTGTCTTCTTTTGCTTCTATTCATCTGCTTGCGCTCTTGATCAGCCATTCTAAAGAATGCAGTAACTTTTGTTGAATGTCCCTCCTTCTCCTTGATGTGGTACACTGCATCAACTGACTCAGCATTCCCTTCAGCCAACTCATCATCCAAATGGGCCTCATTCTCTCTAGCCAAGGCCACAATGTGTTTATTGAAACCATGTGCCCTGAACATGTCCATCCTGCCATCAGCAAGCTATCAAGGTTTATTAGTAAATACAGTCTGCAAATGGCATATACAGAATTCCAGGAATTACATACCACACTACATCGTTTCCATACTCCAGTCATCTGCTTTGCTTTCGCAACACTTCCTGGATTCTTTGCCTCTGACTTGGCAATACCATGCATATACAAGAAAATGAAGCTTTGATAAAGTTTACACATAAGTGCAAAATTGTTGACACGCAACAGGTTCGTTCCCATGTGAGAGTATCCAAATGCGCCTGAGACCTGCTCAAATGTCTTGAGGGCAATGTGCTCATGAAGGAGATTATACATAGACTCCAGATTGTTACCCAAGACATCAGGTGCCCACTGTTGAAGCCCAAGGCATGCCACCAACCTGAACATGAGCAACAGATGGGATTCTGGAATGCACTTGATATTGTTGGCAATAATCCCAACTGAGTCTGAGATAGAGTTAAGGAGCTCGTGCACTTTCATTTGGGTGCCCTGAATGCTAGCCGAGTTGTTGTCAAGACTGGCTGTGACAGAGTTCTGCAACTGTGCTTCAGAGGTAAAGCGGCGGGTGAAGGGTACTTTGTCATCTTCTGTGACCTTGGGGGGGACAGTAGTCTGGTGTGGTAAGCCCCAAAGGACATGGAGATGAAGCTCAGGTGCAGCCTGAAAGTGATTTAGACTTTAAAGTGCTGAATACAATGAATGTGCACCTTTGTCTTCTCAGCCTCCTTTGGTACCTCTCCTTTTCTCATGTGCCAATCACTAGGCTTCTTGGGCTTCTTGGGTTGCTTTGTGAAGGCCTTGCAGGCTTTCTTTCCTTGCAAAGCTCTTGAACCAGGGTTCATGTTGCTCAGAGAACGCTTGTGCTTGCCAAGTCCAGCCTGAGATGGGCCAGCCTCCCCTGAACTAGAACTTGCACGAGGATCCATTGTAGTTTCAGAGTCAATAGAAGATGATGGAATAAAGAGTCCAGGTATCCAGTAAAGCCAGAAGACGAGGATGCGCAAACACGTCGAGAACAAAGGAACTCGAAATTGCCGCAAGCATGATCACATGATGCGTCGGGACCTGCCGAACTCACCGTGTCGAGTCGTCGACACCCTCAACACCTCTGGCAGCAATGTATTGTAGTTCTGATCAGAAATAATAAGATTGTTTATTGAAGTACAGAATAAAGTTTTCAGCTAAAACTATAGCATGAACTTGGCATGAACTGGATGATAAACATTCAGTGTCAATGTCACTCATGAAATGAATTGTTATTACTAAAATATATTACATCACTACAAATGACAACTACCAGTCAAACACGAGTCAAACACGAATCAACTACAAATCAACTGCCTCAAGGCTTGCCCGTTGTGTGCTCCGTTAAGCGAGACCGTTTCGTTGTTTCGGACAAGGAGAAATAGCCGTTATCAACCGTGACGCGTGACAGTTCATGAATCACGCCCTTTGTTTACACAGTTGGCACGTGAATATTGAGAAAGATGCTCACACGTGGCTTTTTTCGGATTCAATTCATTGAACAATACATCACGCAGCATTCAGAATAAGACTTGTTATACATATTCTAAAATAAGCAGTGGATTCTACGTGAAAAGCAACGGTAAAAGCTATGCTGGTGTAACAATCCGTTCGTGAAGGAAATTTAAAAGAACCTGTGTCAGATCAACACCTGGTTTTCCAAGGACGCTATCGCTCTTCGCAATGATGGGCTTAGCCTTGTTCAGCAATGACTGCAAATCAGATGCCATCTCCCCCGTCATCCCTCTCCGCAGTCGTTCGGCCATAGTCATTGATGGGCGAGAGGCTCGTCGCTCTTTCGACACCTCAGCTCTTTGAATGTCCGTGGCTTGAGGTTCTTCCCCTTCAGCGTCTGTAGGCGGAACATCAAATTCCGGTTTCGACAGCCACATTACCAGTTGAGTAACGCCATACACAAGAATTGCCTCGAGATTGCGACGAGCAGTTAGGACACCTTCCAGCACGTCGAGAGCATATGCTCCCCTTGTTGGTGGTGTGGGAATGAGGCTTTGACCCGCAGGTCGATTAACGAGCTCCCGCAAGACGTCCAGAGTACAATTTCCCAGCTCCAACAATGTACCCATAGAGGCAGGCTCGCCAAGAACAACCTTGGAATGCTAAACGGAAGGATTACTTAAAAAACAGGAGGAAATATAATTTCAGAAGCGTACAGGTACAATGAGCGCTTCAGTTATTGGCCAGTCATCCTGCGGGCTAAGCAAGACGGTCTCCGCATGGCTGGTCGCGACAAGAGTAACAACTATATTACTAGATAGTCGGTACAACCGATGGACAAGGTGCGCGATTACGGGTCGCTTCAGCGGCTCTGTCGACGATGGATCTCTCTCAAATTGTAAGCGCTCATCCACTGTTACAGGTTCAAACAAGCTAGCCAGGTGGTTAGGATGAGTGATTGCGTAATTGAGTTGTTGCAGAAGCTGAAGTGCGTGGCTGGTGAACACCTTCAGCACCTTGTCCACAGCTGGGTTAATATTTGCAGCCGAAGGCGCACTCGCTGCAATAGAATAGAACAGGTTCACCGCTTGCTCCATTTCTTCGAGGCCAGGGAAGGTAATCGGATCTCCGATTGTCCATGAAAGCGCACGCGATATCTGATCCCCATAAAGTTGAACAAAACCGCAGGCTTCGGCATCGAAGTAGTGGTTATGATGACCCAGAGCCGTGACAACACCAGCGACGATGGCTAACATAGAGCAGTAAGCGCGATGAGCAGGACTGCGCTGCCCTGGTAGCTCTGGCAGGACAACGTCTATCATCCCTGCACTGATGGCGGCGCTGATAGTATTGTTGCTGTATGCTGCCAGTAGGCCATCGCTAGCGCACCGTTCCGCAGCTGCTGGATTGCTGACAAGGGCCATGTGAAGGACAAGGATGTGAGGTGTATATAGAGGTTGCTTCCGGGAGAGGAGAAGGGGCAAATCAGAGAGACCAACCAAATCAGAATGAACGTAGAGATCAAGGCTTCCTCGGATGATGTCCGTCTCTTGACACCGCGCAAGCCATAATGTCGAGGAGGGGTTGATATCATGATGCGTGCATTGCTCGAAGACAGCGACCAGCAACTCTATGTCTCTGTCAAGCTCCGGATCCAGTCTACTTCGGGCGAACATGAACATGACGCGGAGTGCATCGATCACTAGATTTAGGGTGGCTTCCACCATAGAGGTGATAGTCAAACGCTGATCAGCGTTAATCCCTTTAGCCTTGGTTCGTCGGGTGATGTTCTGACAATGCCTCGAGCAGAAGTACATGATCTGCAATAACGTACGGTGGAACGGAATGGAGAGCATTCCTAGGAAAGATTGTGCAGGTGACTGAGCATCGTTCATGATGATACCGTGTACGTTGCGAACCAACTCTAAGAATGACTGAAGTTCGGAAGGCTTGTCGGTGTAGGAGAACCATGCCACCTCCATCATGGCAAGAAGCAGCGCTAACCTTGCACCGTGTATGGTAGCCATCATATCTCCAAGTCTCTTTTCCGCCGCAATATCATAGGATATTGTCGCACAAATTGAAAGGACAACGGGCCTCACAACGATGTCTCCTCGGAGATAAGGAATGGTCCGGTGGAACAAGAACTGCCAAGAGTCAGCAAAGGCGGTCTGAGAGTGAGTCAATGACAGATTGAGGTTGATGGAAAGGAATTGCTTGTCGATCGCTTCAGTGTCGTCAAGCATCGCATCTTCCCTCAAACTGTAGGCAAGTAATCTACTTCTGAATAACAAGGTTGAGAACGCAAAATTGTCACCAAGTTCACGCTGATCCAAAGGTTCCTGCAATCGCAATTGTTCCAGGGTGAGACCTTTGTATTCGGCACTCAGTCGTTCCAGGAGGTCATCATACAGTTGAGGGTCGTACGAACTTGGCGCAGCCTCGCAGACAAGCTCCGTCAGTTGCTCAAGCGACCTGAAGTGAGGCTCGAACTTGAGAAAACTGAGAGGTTTCTTGACTGACGGTTCCTGCCCGTGCAATTGCACTTGCATCCCAATGTCAAGCCCAATAATATGGACGGCGTAGGACTTGACGACGGTGCGATAACAATGGGTAGCGACAGCGTTGTGGAGGTTGGAATGGCGAACCCCGTCGATGGTGGTATATGACGATGTCTCGTAATCAGGCATCGGACCAAGCTCCTCGGATGCAATGGAAGTCAGTTGTTCCCAAAACTCTTCCGCATCCCGGATCGGGTCGAGAGTAGCCTTGTGTTCCAATCCATGCTGCCATACGACATCAAGGAAGCGTAGGACCGATGCCAGCAGCTGTGGGTTGAGCTCCCACATCTCCTTCCAATTCGACACAATGTCGCGAGCAACATCAATTGCACTAGTCGGCTTTGACTTGTCAGAACTCTCTAGTGATTTGTCCTTGTCGTCACTCGGTGTCCGGAATTGCCCAGTGACGAAGAGACTGGCTAGCGCAGGCTCCTTATCAACTGCCAGGGATATAAAGTTCCACACAGCGTTACGAAGAGTCAGGTCGTCGTACGGATGTTGCACAATTCGCACAAGTGATGTCACAGTAGCTTCAGGGGCAGTCAAATGGCCAACGATAGTGAGAGGTGAAGGCTGAGCCAGGAAAAGAGAGGCACAAAGAGTATGGAGAACCCGCATTGCTTCAACAGGCACGACACTGCCAGCATCACGTTCTTTCACATAGAGTGCCAGCACATCGATCGGGTCAACCTTGGAGATATGCGAGAATGCGCCACCTCTAACACGGACACACAGAGCTTGTTCGAGAAGGCAGGGTTTGGTGGAGGCGGCGGATTTCTGTTTATAATTCAACACCAACCGCACAAGGTGTAAATGCGACTCCAGAAGGAAAATCAAGCGTCTCGCATCCCCGAATCGACGCGAAGCGTACAGCATTCGAAGTGTCTGGCTCCCAGTACTAATGGACGACACGAGAGGATTGATTGTGGAGCTCGTCGCTTTGAAGAGTAGGGCATCTACGACGGATTGGCTTAGGCTCGCGAAAGGTCTCTCTTCAACCGCAAGCGGGGCATTTTCCAGCACATCCACGTACAACGCAGTAACGCATTTCCCGATCTCGAATCGATCGCCAAGTTGTGCATATTTCCACCCTAGATGCTCCACCCATATTTCTGTGTGTACGAAACGCACGGCGCGAAGCATGACCTCCTCTTTCAGCTGCTGGAGACGTGCATTATCCGGGAGGATAGACGAAGTTGCCTCTTGAAGGAGCTTCCGCACAAGATGCAGCAACGCTAACGTCATCGTGTAGTGCCCTGTTGCTCGTTCAGTTGCAAGTGCAACCGACGCAAAGCCCGCAGTCCTGTCTGAACCAAACAATGCCGTCGTGGACCGAATGTATAGCCAGACTCTACTGGAGTAATTCGGGAGTGCAAGGAGCGCCGAAAGCACGCTCATGGCAGAAGTTATCAATTCCGTCTGGAGCTGCGTCCTTGGGCGAGCATTCGCATGGGAAAGGGCATCCTCTAGAATCATTGTCGTCAACTGCACCAAGTCGGGAGGTTGTGCCTCAGTCATGGTGTGCGCCACAACGGGATCCCCCGTTTCCAATGAAAGCATGAGTTGTTCAGCTTGAAACGGGTTATCTTGTATCAAGCTGCGCACAAGGTCAAGGGCATGGGTGATGATCGTCTCATCCGCTTCGCTGTTCAACTCCAGGCCGATGTCTTCTAGCCTCATCGCCTTCACCTGTGACGCGTCTCTTCGTCCAAATGACACGTCCTCGTACCCACCCCCAGACCCAGAGTACAGACGTCTCTGGCTCACGTAGTCAGTTAGAACCTCCAAAATAACTTTCCACCCCGAGTGTTCATGCTGCCACGACACGACTACGTAGTCTCCGCCGTCACCACTCAGAAGCCGCCCTGTGGACCTCGCAGGAAGGGTACTCCCACCTGGCAGCCTGATTGGTCTTACGTTGATGTAGGTCAACCCAACGCCGCCATTTGTCCCGTATCGCTCCTGCTGTCGCTCATACATTGCATGTACACCGGTGCAGGCGCTGATCGGGATGACCTGGGAGAACGTAGGTAGTCGGTCGAGGTAGTAAAAGACATGCCGATCGCAAAGCTCTCTTTCCTCGGAAAGACTTTGACCCTCCTGAGAGTGGTCAGCAGTGGACAGAGGGTCGGTGTCGAGGAAACCGGCAGCCGTCATGGCGCGGAGAAGGCGGATGAGGGGCTTGAATTGGATGGGGAATCGTGAGCGTGCTACATCAAAAATGGCACGGCGGGCAATGCCATGTTGCCAGTCTAATTGCCAATATTGGGCACAAATGCCTGCAACAGACTGACTTTCGCTCCGGCCGAAAAGGGCTATCCACACGTCAACGAATCCTTCAAAGTCCGGGATGAGTTCGACGGGAATGAGCTCCACCAGTGCGATGACCAGGCCTGTGAACGTTGTTAGTGAGGCATAACGAATGACAAATTGAGCATCACCTTTGAGCACAGAGCGGAAGGCAATGGCGTTTGGGTCAGTCACACTGGAAGCCTTCTTCCAGGCAGCAGCAGTCACAAACAGGGGCGAGTTGGTCAAAAATGTTGCAAGGAGCTGGAAGAAGCCAACTTCTGGCTGCAAGCACGCTCGGGCCATGAGAACATGTGTAGGCTCCCGATCCTTGGATTCCGCCCTGTTGAGAGAAGGGAGGAGAGACTCGAAAAACGGCCGATAGGAATCGGGGATCTCTTTCAATTCTATGGCCTTCGCTGCTAGTCGTGATAGTACGAAGGCCCACGCCAAGTAGGTGCAGGCGTATTGACTGTCCATGTGTGTAGTCACAGTTTCATGTATTCGGGTAAGGGATTCGGGAGATGCAGTATAGATATCCTTGCGAACCGGATCAGCTGCAACTTCTATTGTATCCGGTTCTCCAACTGTCTCGAGCTCCAGCACCTCTATCGTGATGAGTACCCAAATTGCGGCAGAGTCCTGCCGCAGCTGCACACCCTCCTCGTCTAAAAGCAATGTAGCATTGCTCTGCAAGGAGCCTAAGTTTGTGCCATACGCTGCATCGAATATCTTCTCGACCAGCGGCCCACTACACGGAACAAAGCCCCACATTGTCCAAAACAGCACCTCCAACAACACCAGCTGCTCCTTGCTATTCTGCTTCACCCACCGTGATGCAACTCTCGGATCCTCGCTCATAGATTCGGGCAGTTTCTCGTTCGTTTTGTGGAGATATTCCGTGATGAGGGACTCGGCGAACTTTTGGCGGTCAGGGAGAAGTTTAGGGAGGCAGTCGGAGGCGATTTCGTATATGGGGTCTGCGACATTTTCTTTAGCACGGAACAAAGGAATAAGTACGCGGAAGAGAGAGAGGCGTTCCAAGTAGTAGAATGGCGTGATTGCTTCGACCAGTTCCGCGACCATCGTAGTAGACGAGGAGTCGGCAGTGGGAGGCATGCCTTCATTGTACAGAAACGAACGAAGGAGAACCAGAGATTTTACTTCGTCAATCTGAAACTTGGCGCTGATGGCAAAAACAAGTTCTTTGTCGGCGTCTTCGACGCGAATCACGACATCGTCTGCCAATGCAACCGACCCGCTCTCTACTTTCTTCCGCGACGCGTCTGAGGGCTTTCCAAACGGTTCTGAGACCGCACTTAGTTGAGATTTTCGTGGACTTAGGTACTCTTCAATCTGCTCGAGGTGTATACCCTCGAGATGCCCGGATAGGATTGAGTGAAGTTGAAGGTATGTCCTGAGAAAAGTGAATGTCAAAACTATAAAACATTGTCGAGGCCTAGGATACATACACATCAATGAGATTAGATCTCTTGGACGATTCGCCCGACATGGAAGAAGTAGCAAGAGAATTCGACGTGCACCGCGATGCTCGAGGACCCTGAGCGACTGTTTGTTTGCCTTTCACAATTCATTCAAATAAAGGATAACAACGCGCAAATACTCCCTCGGGGGATACAATCAAAAACATACTACGAAATCGTTGCAGAACAGCCTAATTAAGGGGAATATCCACTGTATCACCAACATCA
Organism: Tricholoma matsutake; assembly: GCA_026075535.2. Taxonomy (NCBI): domain Eukaryota; kingdom Fungi; phylum Basidiomycota; class Agaricomycetes; order Agaricales; family Tricholomataceae; genus Tricholoma; species Tricholoma matsutake. Next base: position 2,708,171 of record AP026543.1, on the reverse strand, counting down.
TCCTCACCATCATCCGTAGGAATATGACTCGTCGATCGCTCTTTCTCCACGGGCGGAGGAGGCGGCACCTCAATACTCGATGGTGTAACAACCGAAAACGACTGCACAGGCGCACTGATGTTATCATGCAACTCCCCAGGCGGTATCTTCCTCTCCCTCTTCACTGGAACTCCACCAATCGTCGGCTCAGTAGATGGGAACCTGAACTGTGGGTTCATCTCCCCAATAGTGCTTTGTTGGCTCTTGGGGGTCTTATTACTCGTCGACCTTTCCAGCTGTACTTCCTCAGACTCTTCGTCTTCGAGATTCTCTTCTGGCGTAGATTCGAAGGGCGGTGCTGACCGCTCAGGGCTCGTGGGTTGGTTTTGGTTCAGGAATGGGGAAACGTTGCTGGGTGGAGTGCCGGCTGCGCGGTTAGGTGCGGGCATAGAAGCGCGATGCGGGGATTTTGCACGGTTGAGTGGGGGGCTTGATGCTGAACCGGACCTGGTGAGGGAAGCTTGTGACATGGAGTAGGGTCTTGTGAAGGATGATGTTGTGGATGAGTTCGGTGTAGCGCCTAGGTAGTAGGAAGAAATTGCAACCATCCTGCATAAGGTCATCATATATGAGAATGATAAACATGATATAAGGATAAGTACATACTTCTTCTCAGAGTGACACGCCAGGATCCAGTGCGGCTGGACGATAGGGATACTGAGTTGTAGCGCCCGCTGGTACTCAACACCAGGCGCGCCTCCCGTACCTCCAGTCGCCTGTGCACCTGACGGCGTGACAGCAGGCGTGGTGCATACAAAATGTGTAGTGTCAATCTGAATTTTATCGCTCCATTTCGCCTTCATCTCCCTCAGCGCGAGCTTCGCATTTTCCAGCAGGACCTCATCCTGGACATTGCCAAAGCATACCGAGATGCCTGATGTGTCAGTCATAGTGTGGGTACGCACACGAATGAGGTTGGACGGGAACGTCCCGGCAGTGGTGCGAAGCATAAGTTGAAATGTATATTCCGTATTGATCTCGAGGCTGGAGAGCTTGGTGGAGGTGTTGGTCGTAGGAGATGGAATTGCGGCTAGCCGGGCTCCATTTTTGTGGATGTCAAGAGAACGCAGCTTGGCGGTGGCGAGTTGGATTGTTGGCCATTCAAGGGTTACGGAGGTTTGAGTGACGTTGCGCAGCTATCACCAGGGCGTTAACGATTTCAGACAAGTGGAAGAAATGATAAAAACGTACTTGAAGCTGGGGATGCACCGGGGTATGGACACCATACTCGTTCAGAATGTCATCCTGCAACGACCAGAACTCGGCGTCACGTCGTTTTTCTTCCGCGTGATTCTGATGGACAGCGATGTTCACGATGGAACCTGCAGTCGCTCCTGGTGGTAGTAGCAGCGACGGAAACTCAATCAAGTGTGCTCGTTCACCGAGCAAGATCTACGCGGTGCATAGGTGAGTTACTGGCTTCTTGGAGATATTTTTGGTCCCTTACAGCCATGCCCGCATCTGAAAGCGACGTGAACCTCAGAATCGAATCCTAGATTACTTGTTTTACGTACCGAGCTTGCCCACCGTAAAGGTGAAACTGTCTGGAGATTTTGTCGAAGCCATGGGGTTGAACGTTGAACGTTGGAGGCCTGAATATTGAATACTGGACGTAGTAACTTATGTAACTAAGTAAGTGTTCACAACGAGCGTGAGAACATTGGAATTCGTCGTATTGAACTCGTACAACTCTAATCTCGCTTGAATATTGGCGTATTGAACGAACGTGCAATGCTGCATGAATCAGGATTATTATCACAATTTGAAATTGCAGGCTGGAATCGTATATCAATCGAGAAATGCATAGACATGCGAAGCGAAATGGCGTCAACACATTTCATTCCCACGGTCACTAATCATGACGATGACTTTGAAGTTGACCTCGGCCCTCGACAACGATGAACTGACCGGATTTCGTCTTGGATATCCCAACTGACATGCTGGATGACTGGGCCACAAACATTCTCCAACATGACCCTATGAGGATATACCGTACAAAGCGCGATGAAGCACGTCGTAGTGTCACCTCGAAATACGCTATCCTGGGATTCATCTCGTCTGGTACCTATGGGCGCGTTTACAAGGCGCAGAGTTTAGAGGGCGACGGAAGGATACATGCAATCAAGAAATTCAAGCCAGACAAGGAAGGCGACGTGGTCACCTACACAGGGATAAGCCAGAGCGCTATAAGGGAAATTGCGGTATGAATTACGGTGGTCCTCGTATAATCGAACGCTGTTAACAGTCTGTCTTTCTCTCCAGCTGAATCGTGAAATTGACCACGAAAACATTGTCGCCCTCAAAGAAGTGTTGCTCGAAGACAAGTCAATATACATGGTATTCGAATACGCAGAACATGATTTCCTTGTATGTTCTTTCTTATGGCAAATCTGACGACAAATTGACACTTTCCAAGCAAGTAATCCACCACCATTCCCAAACCCTTCGATCCCCAATCCCAACCGCCCTCCTTAAATCCCTAATATACCAACTCCTCAATGGCCTACTCTACCTCCACTCCGCCCACATTCTCCACCGTGACCTCAAGCCTGCAAATATCCTAATCACTTCAAGCGGCGTCGTCAAGATCGGCGACCTCGGCCTCGCGCGCATCATCTACCAACCCCTCCAACCTTTATTTGCCGGCGACAAAGTCGTAGTAACCATCTGGTACCGCGCACCTGAGCTCCTCATGGGTGCAAAGCACTACAACAAAGCTATAGACTGTTGGGCCGTCGGCTGTGTCATGGCCGAACTAGCCAGTCTAAGACCGATCTTTAAGGGCGAGGAGGCAAAGTTGGATTCCAAGAAGAACGTGCCATTTCAGAGGGATCAGCTGTTGAAGATATTTGAGATCCTCGGAACTCCTGAGGGTTCGTCCTTTTATTGAGAGGTTTTGAGTTTCACTCTAAGGATGTTCCATTCACCTCTGCAGAAAGGGACTGGCCTGGAGTCGTCGACATGCCTGAATACCAGAACATGAAACGCCTCGACCCATTCTCAAACCGTCTCTTTGACTGGTGTCAGTCCCGCATACGCACACCGGGTGGCTATGACTTTCTCCGCCAACTATTCGCGTACGATCCCGATAGCAGGCTCACCGCTAAAGAAGCCATCCAACACAAGTGGTTTCACGAAGATCCCAAACCTACCTGGAAGTGCGTCTTTACAACCCCTTCTAAACTCGGAAACTCATATTTCTCGTTCAGCGCCTTCCAAAGTGTCCCAGCACACCAGATACCTCCACACCGACGCATAACGCAAGATGAGGCCCCCTCGATGATGCCTCCCGCACAGAACACGTCGCACCAAGGTGGTCACCACGGCGGCCAGGCATTCGCGCAGTCGCAGTCAAAACCTGGGAGTACCAGTAGCTTTGGAAGTTTGAGTGGAGGAGGTGCAGCGTATGGGCAGGCCACAGGAGGTAATGTGACACATGGGCCTAGTAGGAAGAAGGCAAGGAGGATTTAGGATAGGATTCATGGGATCGTCACATGAGGGCCACGAGCCCCGAAGCAAGGTCGACTGGTGTGAACGAGTGTGGCAATCAGGTCTAGTTATTGTATTGAAGCCATGAGGACATGTCAACATTAGCTAGTTCATGTCCTAGAAAGATCCGTTTACTGGATGTGTATACTACAAGCCTCTAATCGTGAATCTTCCTTCTTGACTTGCTCATGCCACTCCGTGTCAGCAATTCGGCGCTAAAAAAAGCGATCATCAGGCACGCTTGCGAATCAACTACCCGGAAATCTATTGAACGACTGTCTTTACAGACGGGCTTGCCAGGCTACCGGAAACCGGTTCAGCCAAAGCCTAGCGCCGAGCGGATGTGTGAATTCCGAAATCTTGTGTCGAGTTGTTGTTCATACTGCAAAGGATGTATTACCTTGCTTGCAAGGTCTCTCCACCCGACAATTATTGTTTCATGCATTTTTCAACATGCGCAAACAGACCTCTCCTATTTTAGGTACATTAGGGGCAGATACAGTTCGCACCGCGAGGAGTCAACCGAAGGTTGACAACGAGCCATGCACTGGGATGTTGCCACGTTTTCAGTACTCAGTGTGGCAGCTTTTTTTGAATATCCGTAAGCAAGGTTTATGCTGGCGCTTGCGACAGCACCTAGTCGATCAAGTCGAAGCGGAATCTTAGTATGTAGTGTCTTATCACATGACATGCTGACCATGTGACACGTTGACGGGGAAGTTCCACTCACTCTGGTCGGAGTCCGTTCTCTATGCTTAACGCCTAATTTGTTCCCGGATACAACAGGTTCCGGATCCTGAGCTTAAATCAGACTCATTTATCATTCTTGGCAACAGATAGGTGAAGAACGAACTTTACAACACCAGTGAACTACCCCGCGAGTGCAAAAAAAATAACAAAATAACAGCTGAACTATACGCGAGGCATGTGGGGACAGCCAGATCATAGCTCTAGGTGTTGCAGCCACCCCATCTCGCACCTTCCGAGCAGTCGTCTTCTATGTGTCACGACGAATTTTGTTACTGCTAGACACGGGAAATGCATCTTGAAGTTCAGAGGATGGCGCTCCATGATCGACGACAGTTATACTTCAGTTTCATTCCCGCAAGTATTCTCCCGTGTAGTGCGATCCATCGATCCTAATATCGACGTTCTGTTTTCTCATCGCGCGTTCAAGATCAAGCTTCAGGCTATGATCTCCTTTTATCGAAATTTACGTCTGCATATTCGCAGATTCTAGCAAGATTCTCGGCATTCAAATTTCCTCGGACTAACTTCAGGCTTTCATCGGTGATTCGGACCATCTGATAAATCTCTTTGACCGACGTCATTTTCGTTCGTATCGATCAAGCAAACGCGCAGAATCCCAAATCTTTCCGATGACAGGACCTCGCTGCAAACCAATCGATCGTCTCATCCGGCTTGCCTGCATAGCGCGCTTCTTTGTCAGTGTGAGCGTTAGCTTGTGGCCGTGATATGCTTCACCGACACGGGCACTTTTCATGTGCGACTGGGGTGAATTTCTTCCACAGGTTGAGTTTCAAATGCTTGGCGGATAGTATTTAGTGTTCCCCTTCGCCCCCACCAAATCGTGGTTCCTATACCTCTTCGTCACTTCAGTATGCTGCATCTCACCATACAATGCATTGTAACATATGCTGTTTACCGGGCTTGTCGGCGAATCTTTCGCTCTCTGGTGGTCAAGAGCGACCTTGATAATATTCCAGGCCCAAAGTCACACTCGTTTTTGAAGGGTGAGTCCTGATGTTTCCTCTGTAACTTGCACTACGTCATCATCATCATCCGAAGGCAATTTTTCGAAAATATTCGACATCAGGGGTTGGGATTTCCATAGACATATTGGGCAGAAATGTACGCCATCTTTACATTCTCCGTCTCTGTATGAAAACTTATCTTTCAACCAGACGGCGGTATAGTCCGAATCAATGCCTTCCTTGGTGTATGAGTGCATCCAGACGGACTCCGAAATCTCGCTAAACTCTTCCACAGGATAAGCAGCTTTATGTCTCCGACCCGAAGGCCTTGCATCATATTGTAGTCAAGGTTAGTAAACACGCGGAACTTCATCTTCCAATTCCTCATGCCACGATTCAGGATCAAAACACATACGAAGAAACCAGTTCGTTCATAGCGTAAGTCTATATCTGATGTGTAGCCCCGTCTCTGATGAAGCGTGGATTTAGGGCTAATAGCATCTTGTTTGGGAAGGGTCTCTTGGCTACACTCGGTCTTTCTCCCTGTTATCTCTCGTTTTGACTGTGAATTGACATAACATGAAAGGCGACCACCACCGCAAGCAGCGAAAAATGCTGAATCCCGTTTTCTCTATCGCACATTTGCGCCAGATGAGTAAGGATGTCTCGTTCTCCAAGAATCATCTGACCGTAATCCCCTTGTTAGTTCCTATGTTTTACGAGGTGACGCACAAGGTACGGTTTTCAGTACTAGAGAAGATGCCGTGATTTACCATCTTCTAGGTAGGGAACGCCCTTGAATCAAAAGTCACAAATGGTCCCCAAGAAGTACCTGTCACATCAATCTCTCAATATTCGCCCATTAACCCGAAAGTAGATCGACCTCCTCAAATGGATTACGCGTACAGCTTTGGAATTGATCGCCCAAAGCGGTCTTGGATGTTCCATTGATTCTTTAGTGGACGATTCAGACATTCATCCTTACAGCACTGCTGTGAAACAATTGATGTGCGTCCCGTTACTTCCATCATATGATGATCCAATCTTACATTGATTATAAATAGGCCTGTGCAATTTACAATGTTCTTCTTTCGCGTTTACCTGTTACCTACCCTTGTGAAGATCGGGCCTCCCAGATTTAGGAGGTTTTTAGTCGGTCTTCTGCCATTCGAAAATGTCCAGCGGCTGCGTGGTATCGTCGATGTGATGTCCAACATGTCAATCGAGATTCTCGAGGCGAAGAAACGCGCTCTGAAGGAAGGTGATGAGGCAATAGCGAGGCAAATTGGCAAGGGGAAAGACATTATCAGTATTCTCAGTATGTGTTTCCAGCTGTCTCGCTATTGACTTGCTCATTAACAGTTCTCAACCTGTAAGTGAAAGCAAATATGGAAGCGTCAGAGGAAGACAGATTACCGGACTCTGAAGTTGTGGGACAGGTAGGCTCTCATCCTGGAAATTCCCTTACTTTACTGACACAGGATGACCTTCGTGATAGTTGTCGTGCGTATTCATTTATCTTACTGGCAGGTCCGAATTATAATACGTTGCACTCTCACCTCAGGACTTTAATCTTCGCTGCAATGGATACTACGTCCAATGCACTCTCACGCAGTCTGCAACTTTTAGCTACCCATCCCGAAGTCCAAGAAAAACTTCGGAATGAGATAATGAATGCTCTTGAGGAAAACGGAGGACATGATTTTTCATATGACGAATTGGTCTCTCTCCCATTTTTAGATGCAGTCTGCCGAGAGACGTTACGTCTGTAAGCTCACTGACTATGTATGATATCTTGTCCTCTGAACATAACCCGACAGTCATCCACCCATCGCAACACAACTTCGTTCGTAAGTATATCTATGCTCTATCACAGTCATTTGGCTTGGCTTAGCATTGCACTTTCAGGGCCCGAAAAGACGTTGTTCTGCCTTTCTTCAGGCCTATCATAGGAGTCGACGGACGTGAGATTCATGAAATCGTCGTCCCGAAAGATACCACTATCATTATAGGGATTATGAATTGCAACCGTGATCCTGCACTGTGGGGACCAGATTCCTACGAATGGAAACCGGAACGATGGTCATCCCCTCTTCCTGAAACTTTAATGAACGCTCCAGTTCCCGGAATTTATTCACATCTGTATGTTGTCAGTTTTCTCGATCGGCTTGTTAATGACACTGTCCGAGAAGGATGACATTCTTAGGCGGCGGGCGAGCATGCATGTAAGGTATTTTCAACCCCAAATATTCTTAGCTCACGATCAAATAGAGGGTTCAAATTTTCTCAACTTGAGATGAGTGCGTGGTCGTTGTTTTTAGTGTGTGTCCGTGCTAACGAAGTTAACCATGGTGAAAAGAGGTGGTCTTATCAGTTCTTTTGTCAAAATTCCGGTTCGCTCTGACGGAGAAGGAGATTGTCTGGGAGATGAGTGCTATTTCTATCCCCACAGAAAAGGAATATCCGGGGTGTCCAAAACTTCCAATGAAGGTTATTCCTTTATAGATAATTTCAATGCATTGTGCTTAGCTCGTCTCATCCTTCTGTAAACGTCAAATGAATCCTCTTCGGAAAACCATGATTTTGTCCAAAGGACCAATTCACTGGAACAATCTATTGAAATGACTTGCGGCGGGACCACGCAGAGCTCAGTCGATAGATTTCCGTGCATGTGCTAGTGGGCCATTGCTTCGCATGGCAAGTCCGAGTTCTCTGTGGGTTAAGTTACTGTTTTCACACACGGGGAAGCAACAATGAGGTGGGTGGACATCCCTTTGGTGAGGAGGGTTAGGGCGAGTCTACAGAGTGGGTAGTTGCCTGTAAATTGCACAGATTGCTCTGTTTAATTGATGCTCTTGCACTGTTTGCCTTGTTAGCCTGTGGCCTGTTACCATCCCGTCGTGAAACCATGTTCCAGAATCGAGTTTCACGTGCGCTGTAAAATGATTGTGTTCATAGTAGATAAGGCCTATCAATGTGAACCTGCACTCTTCATTGTTTGTTGAGACCACAATGATGTCGGTCAATGTCGGTGCCTCCCCCCCTGGCCACTCAAATGCCAGCAAGTACTGAAAGGTGGTTTTCCTTTGTTGTGGACGGTCACAAATTTCACAGTGTGATATCAATTCCTGGTGGAAGTCATCCAGGTGTTGTGATGCCGGCCTCAGAAAAAGTTGTCACTAGGCATGTTTTGTTCACCCTCTCTTGCATTGATGGGTGGGTGCTCACGGTACACCTCCTCACACATGTCGTAATAGTCTTGTTGTGTTGCAAAACATGCTGGAGGTCAGATGGGATGCTTGTGAAACCTCCCCATTGAAAATCTGCAGACAGGTGTGTTAGGCCCCTTCGCATGCAGTCACGAACATCCTCCAACAAACATTGTGGCTGAGAAAGTGGCTGTCTGTTGGTGTGATTGTTGAACCCATGAATCATTTCTATCATGAGGCTGTTGTTGATCTCAGACCAGATAATGGTGTTTGTGAGTATATCTTCTTTCCAAGTGTTAAAGAGCACTGTTACAACAGCATCATAGGCACAGCTGTTGTTTGACCACTGAGTACCCTCTAGCAGTGATAGGTGCCCTTCATTGGTTTCGACACTAGAACCTGGCAGGATGATATATAACTAACTGTACTTACTGTCTATAGCATGGTACATGCATGACTGTCATTACAGTACAGATTGATATATCAAAACAACTGTAATTGCATGCTCAGGTAGACACCCCATACAACAACCAGCAGCCTGTTAGTCATCGTCCCGCCATTTTTCTGCCCGCTGTTAGAGTAATTATAACTTTTCATCTCACATTCAGATCTGTTTTCGAACCATGATTCATTGTGGATTGATGCAGGATTGATGGGACTTCTACTTCTCGTATTATATTCCCCCTGATCATCAATTTGACAGGTCCACAATGTTTCTGATCGGTTTCACTTCGTGACATGTTCTATCCATATGTTTGATCTGTCAGATACTATGTATGTTTTGCTACTTCCAAGAAATGGTATATTTTTTAATCTACAGGCTGTGGCGAAGGCTTGTCGGCGGCCACTGGCAGATACCTTCATTCTACGTGGTCTCGTTTCATAAACCTATTTTCACCTGTCAAAACATATTCTTATTTTTTCAATAGATCGCGGCAGGGGCTCCCGTCGAGCGTTCACACCGCTCAGCGCTACCTAGAGCTTGCCGAGTTACTTACTGTTCTCACCCCGTGACCCCATTGCCCCATTGCCCGTCATCGGTTCACCCCGCTGCCCCATCCTATTTTTTCATTGCTAATCACCCCTACACCAGCCCGTCTGCATATTGCTCCACCAGTTTCGTGGGGTTGATCTGTGATGATAGCGAAAGGAAGACTGGCAGGGAAGTGAAATGCGGGGACTGCAAGGATACAGTCTGAAAGAGTTCGAAATTAAAACACACAGGGTAATGAATATGTACGTACATCGCGGTACACTGGATCCGGTGCCAATAATCTAACCTGCATCCATCGTGTCCAGTATATCCTTCTTACGTTCGTCTTGATTAGCTCATGTTGGGACTTAGCGCTAGCGTTGTCATTGCAGGTATGGCGCGGTCTTGGTGAAGGCTGAAGGGCTATAATATCAGTAAAATATAAAATACTAAATATACAAGCTATGAATTACTTTACTTACCTCCATGGTTTTGACGGAGTGGTGAGACCGACAAGTTACAATGACAATGGGATTGATAAAAAAGTGTGCTGCCACCTATTCCCATGCCTCAGTAACGGAATCAACAAAAATGGGAGCCTTACCATACTTTAACACAGGTATCCGAGGGTCTGAAAACCATCGGGATACAGTATTTCATTGTATTAGATCATATTGGTGGTTAGATTTTGTTGGGAGGTTGAGAATTTGAGTAAAAGTCAGATGAAGTTGCGAAAACAGTTAGAGGCAGTTGAAGTTGTGTAGGATTACTTACCTACATTGTACTCCCTACACACACCATACCTCAGCATAGTTTTTTTCCCCGAGGCTTACCGTTTACGTGCCTTTCCTGCCAGGCCACAAGGTTTGAGCTCGGGCCCATGAAACATTTAGTACAGCTTGTCTACGAAACTTGAAGTAGCCCTCGGAGATTTGAAGTGACTTTCATGGAACATGTCACTTTCTTAAATCTAAACAGATCGAAAATGAATTGTCGAGTCAAGTTAGTCCCACCATGATCATCCTCGATCATTCAATCATCCCTGTGAAATTTTGACGATGATGAGGAGCACGAAGAATAAATGCCGAAAAATGATATTTTATTTTTATGGAAATTATGGAATGTCAGAATTTGAAAACACGCAAACGACGTGTCGACTAAAAATATCACAGAACCGCGAGTCAGCGACAGAATTACGCATGTAGTGTTTTTGGCAGAAGGCGCGTCGCGCCGGTGGAGAAGGAATGGTCGAACATTGTCGCTTAGTATTATCTGCCAGCGATCATGCATTTCGCTATTTGCAAAAGGAACTTAATCACAGCTCATATTTGCTAGGAGTTCGAATGCTACCGTAGCCGCCGGTAAGTCCTATGTTTTATGTTTTTATGGAAATATCATGAGTAGCATGTTTTCATGAATTAGAACTGTCATACTTTGAAGGCTTGCCTACATACACAAATCTATTAATAGCTCGAGCCTGCCCAGGCCTGCCCATGCCTAACCACACGATCACATTCCAGAAACAGCGATGGATTGACAGGAGGAATCAGCGAAGAACCCAGATCATGACAAAAAAGGATTGATTGTAGCGGGAGGCGCGAGGGAGCGCAAGGATCAGGCTAGCAGGAATGTGCCCAACGCACAAGGGGCCATCATACCAGATCAGAACATCACGTGCATTCATTATATATCAAGCGGATCTGTAATTACAGTCCTGCATGTACCACACTATGATCTGTAACTACAGTACATTGATATATGATAAGGACGGTATTGCCTGGTTTCGACCTGTGGCTCCCCTTTTGTTGTCTTTTGTTGTTTTGTTTGTGGTTCAGACTGCAGCTGATTGTCTGTTGGTGTGCTCATGTGTTTGCCATGTGTGTTAATTGTTGTTTCACCAGATTGCGTGTTGTTGGTCACAGCATCATTTTTCACTCTAATAGAAGGTTTAATGAGGTGCCAGTCCATGTCACTATGTGTCCACTCCAAATAAGGATCCCCTGGTCCCCATCGCAATGCACTGTGCATAGCTTCTGGCATGTAATCTGCTCCCTTCTTTTTATGAAACCAAGAAATCAGAGCCTTTCATCGGTCCCCTGCCATTTCATTTGCATTTAATTTACCATAGAATTGGAGTGCTGTGATTGTGTCCAATATTTCCAATTCCCGAAACTCTTGCCTCAATGCTCCTGACCCTCCTTGGATTTTTTGAGGATGAAAACCAGAGATGATCAGAGTCCCAGCAGCTGTTGAGCCTCTGGAAAGAGCTGTGTAATAAGCTTGATGTGTTTCACTATGCCCCAGATCTACAACATTTCGATAGCGGGTCTTGCCTTGGGAAGCAAAGTCTGTCATTGCAAAGTTTGGCAAAATCTCCACTTGATTTTGGGAAATATTGAGGTGGGTGTCATCAGGCAGTCGTACTGAAGTAGTTACAGAATTTTTGATCAGTGGTACAACATGTGGTGGCAACCCATCTATGTTCACATCAGTTGGAGGATTTAGTAAGCAGACAAACAAAGTGTCCAGGACATTGTTGCCCTCTGAGTTGGTAGTATAGTCCCAAGAGTGAACTGTCGCTTCTTGCCCCTTGGTCATTAAAAGTTCTGTTGCAGAGTTGGCACGGATCATCACTGGCATTCCCACACACAATGCCAATTTTCCTGGGATCAGCTTTGTGTTTGCACATGCAGATTGGGTCCACAGTTGCTCCTGGATGTGTTGGGGTATATGCACACACTTTTTCTGTTTATGACTTGATCATTTTGATCTATGGTGTTTTTCACTGACATCTTCTTGGGCGACTGTGTCAATTGAGACAAAGTGTGTTAGAGCTTGCTTTGTTTCCAAAGAGAACCTTATTATGCCCAGGTGGTTGATCTCATCTTTCTTGGCATTCCATGCGGTTATAATTGACACATTTCTAAACTCCTGGTCTGTAACACAAGGCCTGCCCTTGATGTTAGTAGAAATCCTTGTCCTTAAAAAAGTGATGTCAGCAGCAGTACATGCCTTGTAACGCATGTTTGCTAGAGCTGTACGAAAAGCAGTGTCATCTTTTGACTCATTCTTTTGCCTCATGTTTTGCCATAAGACAATGACAGTAGTGACTTGATGCCATAGTGCTTTTCCCATTGCTGATTCTTGATCATGCAATGACACTGCGTTTATGCCTACTGTTCTACTATACAATGCAGCATTTTCCTTTCTGATAGGAGGGGGCAATTGTGCAAACTCCTCTGCAAATATCATATTGAGGCCTCCAAAGGGGTTCTCAGCATTATTATTAATTGTAGCAAGCCTCTCACTTATCCTGTACATGTCCCGACAGGAAAGCATTGAGACCTCATCAAGAAAGACATAGTCTACTCCTTGCAAGCGTGTTTTAATTTTGGCCAATTGTGCACCAGTAGTCTTCTGGCCATCACTATTAATGCCAAATGTATAATGGTATGTTGAGCCGCTGAGCAAAGCAGCTGCACTGCCTGTTGGGGCCACAATTACCAATTGGTGGGCTTCAGTTTTTTGAGCAAAAAAAAACATCAGTGCAAGCAACACTTGTGTTTTTCCTGTTCCAGCCATGCCTGCTATATTCATTTTTAATTGGTCAGGGCTGTCACTACATGAATGGTTTGCAATAATACAATAGGACCGTTCCTGCTCTTTGTTCAGTTTGAAGTCCCCCATGACCTGATCAATGACTTTCTGCCACCATTTGCTCTGATATGAGGCTGTCACATGGTCCTTGGTCACGATTTGAACGCAGTCAGGTGTTCACTTTGGATGTCTCTTTGAGAGGTTTGGTGCCAAGGTGTCATCACAATGACGCGCTTGCAACACTTGTGCTCGGTGCTCTGCTACTGACGCTTTCCATTGGGCTGGCGATTTTAAGACACTCACTTGTTCAGGGTCTAAATCCAAATCTGATGGCAACATTGAAGAATCAACATTTGTCCACCCACTTTCTGCCAAAAACCGTCTCATTGTGGCCTTGATAGCTTTTTCAGCACCCTCCTTCTTACCAGTATTTTCTGCCACAAGCATGTCCTCCCATACTGGGTTCACATTGTCATCATCAGCCTCATCATCTGCAGTTGTTTGGTTTAATTGCTGCCATATGTCTTCATCACTGGCCCACTTGGGCTTTCTTACAGACCCTTTTTTCATCTGAGCATGAAAGTCATCCAAAGAGTCCAGGCATTCATAACGTATGTTCACACAATGCATCACCTCACAGTCACGTAGTGTGAAAGTGTATTTGTCAAAAGCTTCTTCCCAAGTATCCTCCTCAGCTTTCAAGTCATGTCCTGAACGCCATGGTTTAAAAAGAGTGAGCATTGTGCTATAGTAATAGTCCCTGTCTCCATGGTCATGCCTGGGGAGTGTGGGCCCCACAAAATTTGGAACACACTTTTGTTTGTTTGGTTGCCAACGGACTCCATGTGTCTCTATGAGTGGGTGGTTGGGCGCAAATGACAAAAGCCTTCCAGACTTGACAGGCTCTCTTGGCCCACTCTCATTGTCTGAGCTCTGTGGTGTATGGTCATCTGATTGATTGCCATTGTCATTGTTGCTCTTTCTCCTCTTTTCATGAGTGCAATTCATTATCCAGTCATACAAGCTCAGTGATCCTAGCTCAAGTGGTCACCAGATGTAGTCTAAGACTGGTGATAATCCAACAACCTGTCTACCTTGCTTGAGTATAGTGACTTTTGTGACATTCTCTTCCATGTCAATAGTCTGATCGGTTGGTATGTTTGCAATCCAAGGGCTTCTCGCGGTTGTTACAAAAGCTTTCCAATAACAATTTCTAAAGTTGTGGCTGCAGTAATGGTCTGGATTATTCAACAGATACATATTGACCATAGGTGCTCCATGTTCCAGTTTGACACTCAAGGAATTTACAATTTTAGTCATCAGCTTGCATGCAATCTGTTGTCGACTCTCTGAGCCACCAACTATCTCTGCATTCTTCTGAAACACAGATTGGATTGTGTCAAAAATGACATGTGTTTTTAATGTTGGTTTGGTTATATAGTTTGTGACATATAACAGCACTCCCTTGATTGCAGTCCCAGACCTCAAGCTAGTGACATCAGTATTACAGTGGAACAAGTATGTTAGTAAGTGAGAGAAGGTGTTGATCCATTGTGCTTTTTTTTTTGAGGTGGAGGTGTGCTGTTTCCTCATCAATGTGTGTTGTTTCAACTACAGGCCTTGGAAAATGTGCTTTGCACTTTCCAAACACATTATCTAGGCACCCAGTGAATGACCATGATTTGTTTTTTGAGCCATCTCTATTCCGGTTTGTGGTGCATCGGTGGGTATTTGATCTGAACAAAAGGTCATCAACTGTTTGTCTAAATGTCATCCACCAGCTGTCTAAGACAGCACATTGCTCACATTTACAGGTGTTGGACGTGCATGTCAGGTGGTGGTGTGACAGGCAATGTTGTGGTAGGGTCTTGATAGCCTGCTTCTGTCATTTTTTTTTCCAGATACTCTTCTACTTCCTCTTGTAGCCCTGTCATGAAGTCCCCTGAATGTGCACTTTCTAAATACTCAATCAAGCTCCTTTGAACTTCAGAGTCTGGTTCTAATATTCTTTGTCGAATCTCTTCTGGTGTCAATGTTCCTCGTATCCACACCAACATATGAAGGTGCAAAGTTAGTTGCCCTTGTTGTTCTACAGTCCCATAGTAGCCTGATGTGTTTCCATAGAGACCATCATGTGCTGCACCCACCCCTAAAACATGCTTGATAAACATTTCAACCATGAAGTGAAAAAAACATGCCCCTGCCACTGGGTTTTCAGCAATCAGATGGTACCTGATGTCCTCTGGCAGTGGAGACACATCAAACTTTTCATTGTTGCCTGCAAAATACAAACAAATGGGGTGTTTGTTGTCTGCTGGTGAAAGGGTGATGTACCATAGGAGGGCTCCAAGGTAGGCAATCAAAGACCATATCTCATGTTTCTTGCTTGTGATTGAGCCATGAACATGAGTACTCACATGGTCCAAGTCTTTCATTACTTGGAAACAAAGTTCCTCATCATGGTTTGCTGGTTTAACTGTTTCCCCAGATGCCATGCGTTTTGCAATGTCAGCCAAAGCATCTTGATTTACATTCAGCAAGCGTTCTGCCACATCCTTGAACTTGCTTGTGTCTGCGACCAAAAAAGAGCCTGTTGTTGTTGCCTTGATTTGCTCATGGCTGAATGCTACAAATGAAAAGGCTGCATCCTTCTGAAACTGTTTGTCATGGTACATCAACAAAAAACTTTTATGTGCTTTGTCTGACAGTTTAGTAGTGCCTATGCCCCCAAAACCATATGGAATTAGCCATGGGAATATTTGGGGATACAGATTTGGATTGTTGTAAATTGATTGTGCCTCTGCACTCTGTCCCACAGACAGTGCAGCCCCATGGCTGTTCCAATGCTGTAATGCAATGCTTTTCAGGGCTGCCACTATCTTTGTGGATAGTTGTTCCCCTGAAATCCCATGCACCACAAAGGGACATTCACCTTCATCAACACCATCATCTAATGTTTGGTCAAAGGTGCTGGTGCCCTTGGGAACTTTGTTTGTTTGTGCCTGTGTTGAAATTAATCCCTGATGCATGCTGTATACATGAGGCAATACATGCAGCATACACATGTATACATGAGGCAATACATGCAGCATACGCATGTTACTGCGCTTACTGCGCATACATGCGGTAAACACATTCCCGAGTCATGTGACATCCTTAATATTATGTATATAAGGAGAACCTGTACCGTAGTAGGAATACGGTGTTCTTACCTCTGCTAACCCTAGCTGTAAGTCTAACTAAACCCCAGGTAGGTTGTAAGGAACGTGTTGTCTCTTCCCCTGTGCAGCGTATATAGTCTGCTCCAACAGGTTATGGGCCCTGCTGGGCACGTCGCGAACGCGCTTTAATTAGCTGCGAACGACGTAGACTTCATCGTCTCCAAATTTATAACCTTGCGCTCTTCGTGAGCTGCATTGCGCTCCCTGCGAGCTGCATATAAAACCTAGGTTGACTAGGGTTAATCACTCTGAAGGAGTGTTTTCTCCTGAGAACGTTAAACGTGTTTTATTGAGTAAAAAGACTGATTGAGCGCTTTTAACAGCTGCCACCACAGAATCATGTCTTCAACTCTTGAAAAACTCGTTCAAACATTCGATGGCTCAAATTACATTCAGTGGGCCGACTCTATGAAGGCGTGGCTCAGGTCTCAGGGCCTCTGGCAAATAACTAGCGGGGCGGAGCAAAAACCGCCCCCGGCGCCTCCTTTGACGGCGACGAACGCTACCTTGGTAGCGGACGCTAATGCCAAGCTCCAGACCTGGAGCAACAAAAATGACCAGGCTATTGGTAGCCTAGTGCTCCGCCTGGCCCCCTCCATTCGGCAGCGTGCCAACACAAAGGACACTGCTGAGGAGGTGTGGGACCTCATCCGCACCGATTATGGTGTGGACGGCCCCTCCCAAGTCTTTTCGGACTTTAGGTCCGCAATAGCAATCAAAATCCCGGCTGCGAACCCCGCACCGGAGATTGCGAGAATGGCTGACAAATTTGAGCACCTCACGGCTGCTAACGTCGCCATCCCCGAGCTAGTACAGGCGATGATTCTACTTGCTGCGATGCCGCGCGAGTACGACTCATTGTCTGCAACGGTCCTTAACACGACCGCCACTAGCGCCTTGACATTTAAACATGTCAAGGACTCCATTGTTGCTGAAGCCTCAAGGCGCACAGCAGTTGGAAAGCCCGCTGGCCAGCCTCAGGCCAACAAACTTTCCGCTGTTAAGCGCAAGGGGGGAAACCCCAAATGGCAGCCCAAAGAAGGGCAAAACAGCAACGGAGACTCGTCCCGAAAACGTGGACGACGTGGGGACAGAAAGACTAAGGAGGAGAAGCCAAAAGAGAAACATACCCACCTCGCCTCCAACGCCTTTACCACCATAAATGGTAATGGCACCATCATACCGCCGATGCCGCTCATACAGCGCATCGAGCGACGCGAACACACTCCCACAAGGGATCCTCGCCGCCGACCGCCTGCACAGGCATACACGGGCGCGGCCTCCTCTTCTCGCTCGGTTTACACCGAATACCAGCAAGCTCGAGACACCCTCGAGCGCATGCAACTTCCGCGCAGCGCGAAAAACCTGCGACCGCTGGAAGAGCACCTTACGGTGCGAGAAGGTAAGAGAAGGAGGATAGAGCCAGAAACCGAGGCAACGATCGAGGAGGTAGAAGACGATACCGTCTCCCTCGGATCCGAACCTCCAGTAACTGACGAGGAAGTGTGGAAAGCCGTCGACGAAATGCTCGTCGATGAACCCCTTGACACAGGGGCGTATGATGACAGGTCAGTCCTTTTCCCTGCCACAAGCACTAAGATTAAAATTCCTATGAATACAGCGAACTTTTCATGTGAAATTTTACCGCTATTAAATGTATCATGGAATTATGTAGATCTTAATATATGTGCTATGTGTGCAAAGGGAGATTGTAAGAAAGGTGCCGACTGGATCATGGATTCAGGCGCATCAAAACACTTCACTGGTGAAATGAAAGATTTCGCTTCTTACGAGCCTTTACCGAGAAAGGACTCTACCTTGGTCCAAACGGCCACTGGTACTACTCATATAGTAGGAAAAGGAGCAGTCTTCATTAGACACCAGGTAGTATGTAATGGGAAGTCAGAGACGCGTGAAATGCAGCTATACCCCGTCTACTACATACCCGACATTAATACTCGATTGATGTCAATGGGGGTCTTTTTACAAGATGGAAGTGATGTGCGTGGTTCCTCCGCATACATTTCATTCATCGAGCATGGAAACCCAATCATGCATTGTGTTCCTCTAAGAAGGAATGACACGATCTATTGGGCTCGGACTCATATATTGAGCACCAAAAAGGTTAATGTCGCGACCATTTATGTCGCTGACTACTTGACTTGGCATAGGCGACTTGGACACCCATCCAAAGAGGCGCTAGGGAAAATGCCTAAAAGCACCATAAAATTCCCAAGGAATTTAATTATTCCTAAAGACAAAATTATATGTCCAGGGTGTGCAGAAGGGAAAATGACCTCAAAATCTTTTCCCGAGTCAGACTCACGAGCTGACAAATCCTTTGAATTAATACATTCCGACCTAAAGGAACTCCCGGTACTATCGTACCACAAACATAAATACTTCATTGTATTTCTGGATGACAAAACGTCACATATTTGGGTCCAATGTCTCAGAAAGAAATCTGACGCTGCTGCAGCGATTAGACAATTTCTAGCAATGGCTAAGACCCAATATGGCGCTACAATCAAGCGCTGGCGTGTTGATCCAGGGGGGGAGTTCAAGGATCGTGAGCTACAAAAACAGCTCAAGGATTTAGGCATCAAAATAGAGATGTCTGCACCCCACGTTCATCAACAGAACGGGCGCGCAGAGCGCGCTATAAGGACAATAATGGAAAAGTCGCAAACCCTGCGATTCACCGCTTGTCTACCACAATCATGGTGGGAATTTTGCATAGAACATGCAACACATTTATACAACCGAACCCCAATAAGGCGCCTGAAATGGCTGACACCTTTCGAGGACCTGACAAAGGTCCGCCCAGATCTAAACAATCTGAAGGTCTTAGGTTGCGGTGCTTATGTCTATCTACCAAAGGAAAAACGTCCAACAACATTGTCTCCTCGATCGGAGCTAATGACGTACCTTGGAGTAGAAGATGGCATTAAAGCATATCGTTTCATGCGACGAAACGGCGCAATATTCATTGGTGCTACGGCACTATTTGATGAAACGATGTTCCCATGCTGTCCTGGAGCTAAAACTCCTGCCAAGACAGACCTTGGTGATTTTCCACCAGAACCAGAAGATGACGACCACTCATCTGGAACGGATGGCGATGACCCTATACTGCCACAAAATCCGCCCCTTCCTCCATCATCAGAAGATGATGATGATTTACCAAGCGAGCAAAAGGCGCATGACGATGCGACTAACGCTCCTCCTCCGCCGCCTCCAGTTAGCACTGAGGACTTTCGTCCAAGACGTGAAGATCAACAGGAATGGCAGCAATTGCCCCGTCGATCAGGCAGGCAGAGGAAAATCCCAAACCGTCCCGGCAATACCTATGGAGAACAGCGACTCCCCTCTGACATAGAGAGAGACATTGCGCGTGATCGATATTGGAAGAAGTCTGTGGGTCAAGATTCGGATCATAACCGAACACGACCACGACCTCAACAGCAAGAACCGGTTGCTGGACCGAGTTCGGCACCCCACGAGAGTGTGCCCGATTCCAATAATCAAGAACATGATCACCCAATGGGGGAACCGGACGAAGCAGGTTATATTAAAAAGATAACCAAGGAAGGTGGAGATGAGCTTATCCGCTGGCTGTTGTCAAAAGCAGTCACACCATCAAGCGGAAAAAGCCTAGTTCCAAACCAATTTCGCGATATTGCGCGCCTACCCCGGCAGCAGCAACTTGAGTGGAAACAAGCTTGTCGTGAAGAGTTAGAGGCTCTTCGCAAGCGACAAGTCTATGACATCGTCGATCTTCCACATGATCGAAAAACGATCAAAAATAGATGGGTTTTCTCCGTGAAATCGGACAGAAGAAAACGAGCCAGACTCGTGGCCAAAGGCTTTTCACAAGTCGAAGGCGTTGACTTTGATGAGATTTTCTCACCAGTAGTCCGCTACGAGACCGTACGCCTCATGTTTGCCCTTGCGTCTCTAGAAGGCATGTATATGACCGGTCTAGATGTAAAAACCGCATTTTTATACGGCAAACTTGATGAGGAGATCTATATGGATCAACCCGAGGGTTTCAAACTCGAGGGTAAAGAGCGCAAAGTAATGCGCTTACGCCGAGCATTGTATGGCCTTAAACAGGCTTCACTAGCATGGTGGAGAGAGCTAGAGGCATTTATGCGCACCATTGGGTTCGTGCGCGCCAGCTCCGATGCCGGCATCTTCATACACAAGGATCCTAAGACAGGCAGCATCGTTATTGCGCTAGTCTATGTTGATGATGGCTTGTTCATGGGCAAGAACAAGAAACTTGTGGATGAAAAGAAGAATGCTTGCCTGAAGCATTGGGAGTGCCGTAGTACTGAAAAAGTCACGGAATTCTTAGGCATGCGCGTCACCCAGACCGCTGCAAAAGTCAAACTCGATCAAACAGAATATCTCGCCAAAGTGCTTGAGAGGTTCGAGATGACAAATGCCAAGATTGCCCCCACTCCGCTCCCGACTGGCTACAAACCGTCGGAGAACACAGCGACGCCAAACGCGGCGCTTAGATCAAAATATCAGTCTGTGATCGGATCTTTATTGTATCTGATGCTCGGAACGCGACCTGATATCGCTTACGCGGTAATCAAGATGTCGCAATTCTCGGCTAATCCTAGCCAAGAACATCTAGACAAAGCAATGTACATAATGCGCTATCTGGTGGGAACCCAGAAGTACAGTATGGTCTATGATGGAGAGAAATCCGAGGGGCTACAGGCCTTCACAGATTCTGATTGGGCAGCTGACACAGTCAAGCGCCGATCTACAACGGGTTACTTTGCTACTCTGGCGAGTGGCATTGTGTGCTGGCAGTCCCGTTTACAAAAAACTGTAGCACTGTCATCCACAGAAGCTGAATACATGGCTCTCTCTGACACTTGTCGGCAGATAGTGTGGATAGAGTCCTTATTCCAGGAACTTGGATATACACTGAAGCGCGTACCAATCTGCGCTGATAATCAAGGATCCATCTTTATTGGATCAAATCCAGTTCAGGAAAGAAGGACCAAACATATAGACATTCGCTACCACTACACCCGCGAATGCATAGAAAATGACAAAGTCACAGTCGTTTTCATTCCTGGAAGTGATAATCCGGCTGACATGTTCACAAAGAACCTTGGCGCCGTCCTATTCAGGAAATTTAGAGACTCTCTCGGAATTACTTTCGAGATTCAAACTTAGCTGCTTAGAGCGCTGTACAGTTTGAGGGGGGGTGTTGAAATTAATCCCTGATGCATGCTGTATACATGAGGCAATACATGCAGCATACACATGTATACATGAGGCAATACATGCAGCATACGCATGTTACTGCGCTTACTGCGCATACATGCGGTAAACACATTCCCGAGTCATGTGACATCCTTAATATTATGTATATAAGGAGAACCTGTACCGTAGTAGGAATACGGTGTTCTTACCTCTGCTAACCCTAGCTGTAAGTCTAACTAAACCCCAGGTAGGTTGTAAGGAACGTGTTGTCTCTTCCCCTGTGCAGCGTATATAGTCTGCTCCAACAGCCTGTTTGTATTCAACAGTGACTGGTGGCACATCTTCTGGGTACTTTGCAAGTTCATCATATGATATAGTCAAGTCAGCATAGTCTATGTGGTTCAATTTTAACCATGCCAAGGCACAGGCCACAAATTTTCTTTGAACCAAAAAAGGGGTGCGTTGAAATTCTTCTCTTGTAGGCTTGTTTGGGCCTGAAAACAAGATAGCCAACACCTCATCCAGGTCAGCCACAGGAGGTGGTAAAACATGGTAGATTTTAGTGATTGGTGCTTCAAATGCGATTGCATGGGCCACCATTTTTCTCATCCCTGATGATGCGACACACACAAAACAGCTGTTGACATGCACTTTTTGGATCAGCAGCTTTTCTATATATCGAAGACTTTGAAGCTCTTCTGGCACACCACCAAGCCACAAGCCATTAGCAAGTGCATGGTGTGGAACTTTTCCCAAACATATATTTTTGTGGCAACCTCCACACACTTGGTCACACATGTGATCAATGATTGGACCAACCAGGCTTCCAATTTGTTCACTTGACTTTTGCCTTTCTTTTCTCACCCCTCCTTCTGACTCTAATATGTGGAGCTGGTTAACTACTGATTTTAACTTAGTGAGTTCTGTCTTTGGAGTGAGTTGTCCACATACTGCACAGCCGCCTTCCTCCAAGCGGTCAGGTGATGAATCTTTGCAAAATCCACTGATAATCTGATGGCTGAGTTCCAAATCCAAAAGTTTTGGTGGGAAAGGCTGAAAGGGCTGCACCTGAGGTAGTGTATAATCAGCACTGTCTTTTTGTGTTTGGCTAGTATGTTTCCTGGAATTTCTTAGACACTGTTGTCGTTCCTTCTCTTTGACTTGTGCAACCTTTGTGATCCTAAACACAGAAGAATACAAATTGCATGCTAAGCAATCATGTTGCTCAAAGCAAGCAGGCAGCTCACTTTTGTCTGTTCTTGAGCCTAGCTTGACCTTGTGTATCTTGGCAAGCATCCGCATTTTTGATACAGATAAATAGGGAGCCAAAGTGCTCAGAGGTACTTTGGCATGTACAAACCCATTTGACACTAGGTAGTGGCCCAGGCCAATACTTTCCTTATGGTCTTCAAAAATTAGGGCAACTGTGGCGCTGTCAAGACTGTAATGGATTGCTGTCATAAATGGCTCAATAACATCCCAAGGGATGAGACAAGGTCTCCCCCCTCCAACAGGATCCCTGTGTTGCTGGACATGTTGCTGCTTGTTAGTTGACATAAATTGATCCACCCCTAGGGGTAATTGCCTCTTTAACACTAAACCAACCTTCGGTTGATTATTATTATAAGAGTCATTAAGAAAAGTCTGGTGGCTCACACAAGAGCAAATCTCTTGAACTAAAAATAGCCAAGCAAGCCTTTGCTGTGCCTGTTGGTCATATGACAGCATGACAGGGCACAACATGTGACACAGTTTCCATGTGAGAGGCTGGTGTCTCAATTTTTGTTGCATTCTCTTTTCCCAACGTCTGGGATTGGGATTATTTAGGAACGCAACACCATAATTGTGGCAAAGTCTGATGAATCGGCAAAGTCTGGTCTGGATGTCTAAGACCCATTGCGCTGGATTTTCACACTTAACACTATGTAGTAGCCATAGCCACTGTCACATTTTAATGCAGCGCAAATGAATCAACAGCCAGATTTTGCAATTTTGGTTATTGCAGCCTTTGTATCAGGTCTTATTCTGTCACAGAAAGGCTGCACCAAGGCATACACCAAATCAATCTGGTCTCGTATCCTGTGCAGATATATGGCTGCACAATAGCCCAATGGCACTTTCTGCGACAAGCAGGCTTCCTGCAAAGATTTTGCTATTAAAGGCCTCTGATGTGCACCAACAAGTACACAAGAGCCGATTGTGTTATGGTGCGATTCCACATGATATCTGTGGATTTGTACAGTGAGCCTGTAGTTGCCTCTGGATGGCCACCAGTGTGGGCCTTAAGGTTGTTGTGGGAGAAGTTCTGCTTAATCAATTGGGCCCTGAAACAGTTGAAAAGACATAAAGACACACCTTCAGAGGGGCCCCTTGGCACAAGCATTGGGTAACATTATTCTTGCATCCCCCACGCAATTGTTTGCTGACTTTTCCACACTTGAAATGCTTTGTGGGGTGTCCACCTCCACAAGTGTGGTGGTAGATATTCACACGACTCAGATTCTCCTCAGAGTCCCTTTTCTCAATAGAATGCTAGAACACCTGAGGTTAGATTGGCCCAAAGGACATCACAAACTTGTGCCTGAAAGCAAGCATGGGCTTGCAAAGTTTGTAAATCATTTTTTTCTTCTGGGCCACTGGCCTGTAATCTGACACTGCGTTCACCATCCTGTTAGTTGTACATTTTTGAAGTTTTGCAAATGCATACTTTCTGGGGCCAAAGCAATCATTTTGTGTTTTGTAGTAGAGTCCACAAATGTGCTTGACGGTGCAGAAACCAGGTGCAATCAACAGGAGCAGCCATATGTGGAACAGGGTAAACACCATTGAGGTGTTCATCGTTGTTGACAACCAGGTTTTTGCGGGGCAAGACACAGACAATAGGGGTTGCCCTTTTTTACTCTTTATATGATACTAGAGCTGTGGACTGCTACGTTTTCAGGAGGCATGACACAGGTAATAGGAGTAACCCCTGTTGTCTCCTTTTTACTGTGCAAGACCTGGGGTTCAAGATGACACCAGAAAAAAGCCCCCGGCCCCTCTCTCCATGCAGATGACGAGTGAGCGGACAAGCCCTGGCTATAGACGGTCTCGTTGTTTGAACAAATAGCATTCACAAATTCCACAGCAAAGTCTCCATGTGATCACCTAGTCTGTTACATATCCATTACACTTGAATTTCCAACCATCCCTATCCTGACTCCTCTGGTAGCGACAACACAATGACAAATAACACGTTTGCAGACAAATTAGTCTTCCCTGTTCTCGACGTATACTTCAAGATAGTGTGACCGACTGTGACCACCGCTTCAAATGGAATATCCTGTTCATTACTCTTGTACAATGGCCAAGATAAGAGGCGCCTGAAGTCTGCATCTGAAAAACTGAAAGCAGCCCAGGTTTTTGTGCCTCTGCTGTCATAGATTGGGACTATTGTGTGTCGATAAGAATCAAGATGAACTCGTTAAAACCCATGTACTTCTGTCTTCATATGCTCTTGAAGAACCATACACATCATCCACATCCTGAGAAACCAGAGCTGACGACACCATCCTCATGTTTGATGAATGTCACTTTGGTGGGATGCTGGTAACTGCAATGCACACTTCAGATGACGTCAGCTAGAGACCATGAGTCGAACCTTTGTGGCTTTCACCACTGGAGTCCTCGGGCCGAGTAGTAAATGTGAATCCCAGTGGGCCAGAGGATGAGGCAATGACATGAAAGTCCAATAACAAACCCCAGAATGAAGTATCCCTCCTCATGTCTTGTGTAAAAGGGGCAATCGTGATCTTTTGCACCGTCCACGGATTGAGGTTAGGGCCTGCAGTGCCCGGGGTGACCAAGAAGGATTCAGCCAAATATCTGGTCATAACGTGGATAGCAAGTTGCCGGGTGCTCATGATCTTAAGCCGCCCGTCTTCTGCATACACGTGTTGAGGGCTGATGCATGCAGTATTCAGGTACTGCCCGGAGTGCGAAAAGGTGAGTGCTTTCAGCAGTTGTCTGAGCCCTTTTGTCAGAGAGCTGCTGTCATTAGCAAGCCAAACATACTGTATTTTGTCGCCAGCCATCCCCTTGCAGATAGTTGCAAAGTGAGCTCGCGCTGTCTCCCTCGTGGTTTGTTTGTCGTAAGGCTTGACGTCACACAACCGCCTGTACATAAGATCAGTAACTGACTGTGTCTGGCCTGCAAACCACTACACGTACTCAAGACAAGGCAAATTATTATACAACGGCTTTAATGCAGAATCTTGAAGCTCCTCTATCATCACGGTATGCCCATTGTCGTGGAGTACTCCTTCGTCGTCATTGGCATTGCCTGTGCCTACTTCGGCTTTTTCTGTAATAGTCATGTCTTCATGTGACTCTTGTTGACTGCGAGAAACAGGTCAGTATGGGCATATAAAGTAAATGCCCGCCCCTCATGTGTCATTCGCATCAGCCCACACGGTGTCAGATCCCTCGGGTTGCTCTTCCGAAGGAGTCTCAGTCACGCTGGTGTTTTCTGTGATGGGTACAGCCATCCCATCCCCATCACTAACACACAGCATTTCCAAAAAAAAAAAAAAAGACCTGAGCTTGTCAGAAATACGAACAAAAGATTAGTCACAAACTTCGAAGCGCTGGGCGTTGGTCCCACTTTTAATTGCGCATTCTTTTTGTAAAACACCATTAATCTGTTTGAACTCCAGAGTAAGTGTTGTCAAATGGGGGGGAGGCCTTGCCTACTCCGCAATAGATGGGAACTCATCATCAGACCCTACTGGTGCAGGGGTCTCATCAGGTTTGCTAGGGCAGGCAGAATGTTAAAATGTTGCACATGGGCACAAATGGCATACACAAACCTTGGACCACTTTGAGGTGTCAGTGGTGGCGTGACTGCCTTTGGTTTTTTACTGGGGTCACTAGACACATTAGAAATTTCATGTGGGCTAATAAATAAAGTGTTGCGCGCCTGTTCTTGGCAACAATTTTGTCTTCATTCTCTAAAATCTTCCTGCTTTTTGTCACTGCCCACCTGGAATAGGTTGTTAGACGTTAACATGAAAGCCATATATATTGTGTTCATACTTAGGCCATCCACTCTGCTTACTACACCAAACAACAATCAGGTGCCAGTCCATCAAAGTGAAAGGAATCTGCACATTGTGTCTCCAAACACAAGCGAGCCAGCTTCACTGCCTATTTGGTGAAGCCCTTCGTCTAAAGTGGTGCTGTAGGTTTTCATAAGCCGCAAGGCGTGAACTAAACATCAAAAACATACAGCACAGAAACTGCTGGCAACGTCTTGAAGTTGGCTGAGTTGGGAGGAGGCTTTGCCTCTGACTGAACCTTTTTTGAAGGTGGCGCTTCTACGAACTCGCGGATTTCCTCTTGATCAAAAAAAAAAAGGGGGAGGGGCCAGCCCAAAAGGCAAGCACTCACATGTCCAGCAAACTTGACTTGACAATGCGGTCTTTCCTTTTTTTAGAAACCATCAGCCTGGTCCTGGTCAGTGTCTGCACACTACAACAGAATGTTCATACACACATCTGATCAACGGACATTTCCGCTGCAACAAAGCTATTTATAATGTAGAAAATCAAAGTGTTAAAGATTTGAAGCATGCCCACTCACACCGCTAAGTCCATCTCCGCTCTACAAGACATCAGAAATCCTTTGTTTGCCACCTGTGACCTCAGGAAAGAAGGCTTACTTTTCTCTACTGGTGAGCTTCGCAATGGGTGCTTTGATGGTGATCGGACCACTAAAACGTACAATCACATCAGTCATAGCCCTGGAAACCAACCATGCCTTTTGAGAGTCACGGCTGATCGAGGCATTTGGGATTCTGGGAAATGGTGGAATCAAACAGATTAGGGACAAGCATTTTTATCTTGACACATGAAAAGGAGGATCACCATTCTGAGAGCTCAGTAAATTTGGGAGCTCCTCGACCCCCTTAATGTGCTCAAACGATCAGCTGCGGTGGGGGGTTCAACATCTCAAAATTAGCAACGGCACGTTGTGGATCTGAGGGTGGGGCCGATTGTAATGTGAAAGATTTACACACTGAGTATTCTGGTAACAACCTCTCGTCGTCAACCTGTTGATGAGCATACATTAGTGCCAGGCCTCACTGAGTGTGGCGAATGGTAACGATTGATAAGGTCTGAAACTGAGAGGAGGCCAGCATCAAAAAAAAGACCAACTCATGGTAAGATGGCTGGGTGGCAAACAGGGGTCAAAATACCGACCCCCTGTAATTGGGCCTAGGCTGTTACCAGCAGTGATCGCTAGGCGAATGGAGGGCACTGAGGCCTACGATTGTCAAAAAAACACACGTCTGGCAATAAACATTATCAGATGTTGAGGGGTGGACCATGGTGTCTTGGGCCAATGGCATTTTGGTGTTGGGTACAAATGGTCCTACTAGTAGTGACTTGATTGTCGCCTCTGGGGAACAGTCCAGTGCACATTCGGACAGCTCATTTTGCGCAGGCAGACTGGGGTGTTAGCGTCACTGGCAGTAATGACACACGTTCAGACTGAGAAAGATGGTTGGAAGGAAGCTTGTTCTTCTCATGTCCTAGCAACAAATAGGAGGGTTTATGTAGGTAAGTAGGCTGTCCACAGGCTATGCAAGGCAACACATAACTAAGTAACGAAACACTGTTCCAGCAGTTGATGAAGTAGATAAATATGAAACACTAGAGGCCTTGGCAGCCTTATCATCATGCTTATCGCTATCGCTACACAGACTCCTTCTGATGGCAAACAAAATACATGAAACAGTGATTTAGGCTCCAGGGCCCCATGACAAATTTCAAGGGCCCTCGCTCCAAGTTTGTCGTCATTCAAGGTCCATGACCCCATCAGCCTCTCTCCTCATTGCCTTCTTTTCTGCTTTGGACGTCCCATAACCAGCGTGGCATTTCAACGTAATTTTTTTCGGCAGGGTGTCAAGGCACGCCCGCATCCTGAGGGCCTGTATCAGTCGGTAAGTTTTGTGTCTGCAGAGCTGACCACTAGACACGTACAGAACTAAACTGGGTGTCAAGGAGGGCCATGGACCATAGAACCACTAGCATTTTGTACTGCTTCCCCTTGACCGGGTCCTCTTTGATTGGAACAACGATGAAAGATAATTGTGCTTCCACAATGTCCCCCTTTCTGAACGACTGAGGTGGACATGCCTTGAATCTACATCAAGCTCCTGGGGACGCCTCCATCTTTGCAAGGATGCTGTGAGGGTCTATGTTCTCTTGGAATGGCAAACTCGCCAGTGCCAACCCTTGTCTTACAGGTGTAAAATAATGATTAGATGCCTTGATTGACAGGCCATGACAGTCCATGAGATTCCAGGAACCCAGGGCCACATGACTGAGGGCTTGATCAAACATCCCATAGATCTCGTTGACTGCCATCACAGCCTCGCTGAAAAAAGGGGTGTCGAGCCCACTCACGGTGATTGACTGGTGGAGGTAATG
Organism: Tricholoma matsutake; assembly: GCA_026075535.2. NCBI lineage: Eukaryota > Fungi > Basidiomycota > Agaricomycetes > Agaricales > Tricholomataceae > Tricholoma > Tricholoma matsutake. Next base: position 2,679,224 of record AP026543.1, on the reverse strand, counting down.
ATACTTGCCAGGTTGCATATGGACAGTGAAGACAGCCTCTTGGACTTCACCCTCCACACCTGAGTTTTTGAACAAACACCACGTTGGGAGGCTGGGATGCTGTCTGGCTGCAAACGTCTCCTTCCAATGAGGCTGCCTCTGCACATAGCTTGGATGACTATTCTGGAAAGGAGATGTGAGTCCAGAACTCACCACAAATAACGCACCCAGCTGATCCCATTCTTCCGTGACTGCTGGATCGATTATCAATTCATTCAAGTGCACGCCTGCAAACATCAGCCAAGCGTGATGAGCCCTCAAGCACTTGCACTCATGGGCATTCATGAAGTTGAAGTTGGGGTCCATTGGGTTGGCCCCTTGGAGCGAGGCCCAGGGTTTTATTGTGGGGGTAAGACAACGGCTAGGAGGTGAGTGCAATTTTTTTAATAAAAAAATAGGATCTGTTCGTTAGAATAGGGGGTTGGCCAGATGGGCTGCCCCTGGCTTGCTATGAGGGGCGGGTTTGAGTGCACCTGCAGGAAAGCCTGTGTTGATCGATCTGGCATGCTGTGCTGCCAGCGGACAGTATGAGACAGACACTCACCTTGTACGTACTGAATGGGCCTCTCGCCAGCTTTGGGGGGGGGGCATTTGTGTCTCTCGTGGTACACGAGGACATCTGTGTCCTAGATTCGTCTGGCTGTCTGGCTGTCTGGCTGTCTGACTGTCTGTCCGGCATGTGATGTAATATTTTCCTATCAATGTCGAACATAGTGATGGGTCAATAAGGGAATCGTCGACAGTGGTAGATGTTGAGGAAGAGGGAACAGTGGGAAGTTTGCTGACATGGTCTTTCCGAGGGCAACCACCACTGAGTTGGCAGTGGGTTTGACACATATTGCAAGTGCAATCCTGAGCCGGCGGTCATTTCCATTTGCAGCCCGCAAAACTACAGTAAGTTGGCAATTGGAATGGAAGTGGAGGTGAGAATGTGGTTGTGGTTGAAGCTGGTGCTGTTAAGGGAGGGGATGGTAGTGGTGGAGACAGTGTTTGGGCAGCCATCATCGAGGGTGAGGGTGTGCGATCCACCCAGTGGAAATAGCATTGATGCGACATCTTACCTGGCCCAAACTCACCCTCAGGCCAGGCAGTGCATAGCACATACCAGCATCCCAAGTTGCCATTTGTGTTCATTGTCATCATGCTGGGTGTCAGTTGACATTGACAGTAGGCACACTTGTAGGCCTGATTCATGAACTTGAACAAGCACATAAAGAACTACAAACAGGTAAACAAACATTGTAACTAGTCAGCAATACCCGATGTCATACTGTGTAGTCTGAAAATAGTCCAACACTCCCCCTCGGATGAAGAAGTATGTAGACAAAAGGAATGTAATAAATGGAGTATACTTACTCCCCCTCAATGAATGACTTGGCTCCCCCTTGATTGGAGCAATGGAAGGAGTGTCGAATGAGGAATGAATGATGGTGCACATTGATGCGCTGTGAACATCGGTGAACTTCGAACAGTTCCTGAAAAGTTGTAATGGTGCCTCAAAGCAGAGGCTTGTCAATGGTTGCTGTACTGGTAATGCTTTGGTTGTATGGTCGTTTCGGGACATATGGTGTAGTTGGAAGTGTGTGACACACAGTTGGGTGCAGTTTTCGGTCTTGCTGGACACTACCCGGTGTGTCATGTTGCCGATGCATCACTAGGTGGAGTTTTAGGTCTTGCTGAACACTCCCCGCAGATGACTTCAACCTTCCATTTGATTTTTCAGGCTCAGTTTATTTCGGTCTTGCTGGACACTACCCGGTGTGTCATGTTGCCGATGCATCACTAGGTGGAGTTTTAGGTCTTGCTGAACACTCCCCGCAGATGACTTCAACCTTCCATTTGATTTTTCAGGCTCAGTTTATGGTCATGATGGACCTATCCCTATATTGTGTCCTCGTGCCATTTTGTAGTGTGGTCAGTCATACCGATTTGTGAATGTTGGCATAGCTGGCGGTCACCTCGTGTCTTGTCCACCTGGCCTTTGCCTGTTTCTTGTGTCAGCGGTCAGCGGTTGCATCGTGTCTCATCCACCTGTCCTCGCCTATTTCTTGTGTTAGTGGTTGGTGTTTGTGTCATGTCTTGTCCGCCTGTCCTCACCTACTCTTTGCCCTTCCTTCCTTCTTCTGCCTAGCCTTCACCTCTCATCTGCCTCCCTTTGTCTCGCTCCTCTCTCAGCAGTAGCCTGGGGTCAATACCCCCTTGAGCTGGATGTCACACACTTAAGTATCTCCCCATTAAATTCCCCCCATTGTTCCCAGTGTTGATATGTGGATTGAACCCATTATTTTCATGTTTAGCGCATCATGATCCATCGTGTTGGGGAATGGGTGGGTGGGCTCAAAAATTTGACATTGCATTCACTAGATTCATTCCATCTCCCCCTTGCATCGCTGCTTTATGTACCTGTTATGTCCCTATTCTACCCTAGCCAGCCCCATTGGGCTCATTCCATCAGGAGTTCCAGTGGACGTTGGTGACGTGGCAGTTTTTGTGGTGCCACTCTGGGGCTTTTCATCCATTTTGGGGTTTCATGGGTTTTGGTAAGTTTCATTGATAACATGGCACTGAGCTTGCTAACAGATTTGGGAGATGCAGCCATGCAGTCTCTACCATTTCATCCGTTTTGTCAGAGGCTCATGTCATGTGCATAACACAGTTGTTCAGCGCATTTTTTGTCTGGTAGGGTTTGGGTGTGGTGCAAGGTGGTAGTTATGAGGCGGCTTGTTGTAAGTTGCCTAGAGTGAGACTTTATGGAGTAAATAGAACAGAGGATGATTAATAATGAAGCTAGATATGTTGCCAGAGATTTCGGGGCCTTAGAGAACTGCCTGCAAGTGCCAGCAGGGCTTTTGGATTGCCTTAGTGACTGAGTCTCAAGTCTAGAAGCATGGTCCCAGTACCAGGTTGATTCCCAGTACAGCTGTGGTGAACGGGAGCCACCCATGATGTGCTTGTATTGTTTGAGGTTCATTGGGTTTTGTTTGGTGTATTTGGATTGTTTTGGGGTGTATTAAGATGGTAGGAAGCTTTGGGAGGTGTAGCAGTCACGTTTGGAGGTTCTGGATTGGTAGGTTCTTCCATCTCCCCCTCAATCTGGACCTCCTGATTGACTGGAGTTAGGAACTCGTTCTTATTGAAGTAGACATCTCGTTCAACTGTAATCCTTTGCTTCTGTGACCAATATATCCTATATCCCTTCAATTCTTCATCATAACCCACAAAATGGCCTTCCTCTGTCCTTAAGTCCAGTTTCCCTGTATTTAGCCTTTTCACCCATGCCGTCACACTGAACTCCTGCAGGAGAGGGAGGTAAGGCTTGTTGCCTGTCCCCATCTCATGTGGAGTTTTGTTTCCAGGCAGGGCGCATGTTGGCGAGCGGTTCCGCAGCCAGACAAAGTGTCGGTGTGCTTTAGCCCAAAGGAATGCAGGTAGACCAGATGCTTGGAGTAGGGACCTAGTGCCCTTGATTAGCGTCTTATTCACCCATTTGGCAACACCATTTGATGCAGGCGAGTCATGCACCATGAGGTGGCAGGCTGTGCCATTGTTCTCCAGGTATTCAGTGAATGCTTTGCTTGTAAATTCCCCACTGCAGTTGCAACCAAAGATTTTAATCATTTCTGCACCATGTTGGACCTTCACCCATGCTTTGTATTTTTTGTAGGCTCCAAATGTGTCCGACTTTGCTGGGAGGTAGTATGGCTTCTCCTCATGACTATATATGTTGAGGTAGATGTTTGCAAATTTGTTCCCCCCAAGCGATGTGACTTTTGCTGGGCCCCATAGGTTGGTAATGACCTTGTCACCATAGCCTTTGTATGCCATGGTGCTTTCCTTCAGGAATGGCTTGCGGGTCACTTTGGACTTTATGCACACCTCACAAAATTTGGGCTTGGAGTTCATGTTGAGCTCAATCCCTGTGACCATCCCCTTCACTACCATGTTGCGCAGGTCATCATGATTTATGTGGCCCATTTTACAGTGGAGCTCACTGATTGACATGACCTTTGTAGCAGCAACAACAGCAGTTTTGATTTTGGTGGTGGTTATAGTATTTTTGCTGGTGTGGTAAAGGCCTTTGACCAGGGGGATTCGTCCAATGACTTTCATCTTTGGTCGTGGACTCTCAATTTCACAGCAACCATTGCAAATATGGAGTCCAAGTCCAGCGCAGTCCATTCTGGAGACAGAGAAGATAGTGAACACCATGCTGGGTGAGTAGTGGACGTTCTTGAGTAAAACTCTAGTTGGTTTCTCATTATTCCCCATCAGTAGGTCAATTTTTATGTCCCCCCTGCCAAGTGCATTAAATGTGCACCCATCTGCTGCTTGAATTGGCTCTGGCAAAATTTCGTAGTAATTTATGAACTTTGATTTGTTTGGTGAGAAGTGACCTGTGGCGCCAGAGTCGATAATTATTCCCCCCATCTGGGATATGGCATGAGCTTTGGAATGGAAGTCTGAGGTGATGGCAAGTACAAAGCTCTCATCATCTTTGCGAGAGGGACCATAGATTGCAAACATGTAATTCGTGGTCTCATCGTCTGATTTTTCCACCATGTTGGCAGTTGTTGACCCTTTTTTGTTCTCTTTGCCTCCCTTTTTAGTCTTCCACCATTCAGGCACTTGGCCTTCCTTTCCACCACCTTTTCCCCAACATTGGTCCTTTGCATGTCCATCCATATTACAGTTTGGATTGGTGCAGTGGCGCTCATTCCTCAATTTAGGCTTCCCCCCTTTTCCTTTGCCTTTTCCCCACTGCTGAGCACTCATGGCTGCATTAGACTTAGTTAATATTGTCTTTGATGGCCATTGATGAGGCTTTCTCAATTAGGTCCCAAATTAATTTGGAGCTTGTGAGGGGTTTTCCAGCTTTGTGAGCAGCAGCGCTGAGTGCGATAAAGAGGGGTCGATAGGTGGGAGTGAGAGATAGTGAGGTACAGATGTAGGTGATGAACCACTGGTCAGAAATTTCGACGCTCATCTCTGCGAGCCTTTCTTTGAGCTCAGTTATCTCCATTAAGTGTTCCCTTATACTTTCTCCCTTCTGTAGAGCGCCTGCAGTTTGGCAAGGAGATCCATCTCATACATCCCACCCTTGTTGGCATGGATCGAGATGAGCTTCTTCCACACCATGTCGGCAGTTTTCTCCCCTTTAATTTGCAAGAAGGTGGATTTGTTGACAGTATGGAAGATAATGTCTCAGATGGTCACCTGGTGCTGATCATAGAGATCCTGCTCCTTCTCGTGCTTCTCGAGCTCCTCGTCAGTCAACGGAATGAGCTGACCAGGCTTGTAGTAGTTGCCACTGGCTTCTTGGAGCTCTATCGGCTTTCATGCAGTGCCCATGACATGCCATTTTAGCCCTTTCAAAGTGAGTGTATTGAGGACTTGTTCCTGGTATGTTGACCAGTTAGAGCCATCAGGTTGTAGCTTTGGAAGGGAGGTGATTTGCATAGTGAGCATTTCGGACATGTCTTGAGCAGTAGCAGGGCCCATAACCTGTAGAAGGGTGGAACTGAAGAGCAAAAAGCTGATATGATAAGAACCTCAGTGAGTGGGATTAGTTACAATGTTTGTTTACCTGTTTGTAGTTCTTTACGTGCTTGTTCAAGTCCAATACAAGCATGGAAATCTATCAACTGAGCTCTGTGTGGTCCTGCCACAAGTCATTTCAATACAAGCACGTCAAGAACTACAAACAGGTAAACAAACATTGTAACTAGTCGGCAATACCCAATGTCATACTGTGTAGTCCGAAAATAGTCCAACACAATCTATGCCAATCAATCAACATGAACATTATTCTGATGAGCAACAGAATAACTCGATTTTCCCTCGCAAGTCATAGACAGTTATTGATTGGGCTCTTCACCACCATGTAGGATCACCCGGATTAGCCTAACTTATTAGCTCTCCCTATTCCTACAGAAAGCTCATAAAAGCAGAGAGCAGGATGGATGAAATCTTGTGAAATGTGGAAGTAGTCAATTAATGGGTTGCAGCAGCAAGCTTCAACAATGAAATCTCTGATGATAAGTCGCCATGGATTGGAATCATCAGGAAAATCCTATATGGTAAAATTTGCATAAAAGTACCAGAAAGCACTTGAAAGCACTCTATTGATGTCTTTTGAACCAAATATGCATGATTTACATATTCAACTAACTGAATCAAATTATCCATAACTGAATGAGCAACACCCAATGACCTCTTTAATTTTGCAATTTTGGTACAATCTTGCAACTATTTAGGCATTTTTACATTCATTGTCATCTTTTGATAATTCCTGTCACTTTGCTATTATTTGCAAATCATGATTCATGACCACCATTATGTATTTGATATTAAACAGATCATTAAGATACAAAGAATGAAGCATGTTATGGAAGTGAATCATATTAAATGAGCATAGTAGAAGTGGGCACATGTGAAGAAAAGATTGGTATATATCCTGACATCATTAAATGTCCATCCCATCAATATCAAGCAAGGCCATTGCACTGTTTGTCACAGAAGCTGCTTGTTGTGCATGCTTTGAGCTAGTAGACAAATTACAATCATTCTATAGGGTGCAATGAAAATGGGCTCATGAGACAGCATTATATAAATCAGCTATTAGATGGTGAAAAGCAGTGGGGCTCTTGTCACAAATTGCCATGAGAATGTCTTTGTGGCCTTTGTATACATCCTCATACAAGTCTGCATTGAACTCTGTCTTCTTGTGATGACCCTCAGCCCAGTTGTCCAGAGAAGCGTGGGCCTATAATGTGATCAGTCATCAGGGTCCCATGACAGCAGTGAAAAACCTCCTACCGCTGTCGCTGCCAAACAAACCATAGGAATCAGCAACTCCAGCTCTGTTGCTTGCAGACCATGTGAAATACTTGACTTGAACCAGTGAGCATGCTTCTCCGCTAACGATGCACCATGGGTGGACATGAATGCCCATTCCTTCAAAGTTGAGATCATGCATGGATGTTGGAACGGTTTGGTCCTGAGGAGAGCACCTGACTAAATTAAAGAGAGTGTATATTGTTAACCTCATATAAGAACCAATAATGAGGACTAACATCATTTCTTGGATATATATATTCCATGGTCGACATCAAGTGCTTGACATGTTCCCAGCAGGCATCACCTGGAATCAGGTGATAGAAACCTTTCACCTCGGATGCAGCTGTCTTCTTTACTCAGATGTAGCTGTCTTCTTTAAGCCACAGCAAAGATTTGAGAGATGAATAGCCAGCTATAAGCAGAGATGAGGGGTTGTGACAGGACAATCTAAGAAAAACTTACTACATGTGATACAACTTCTGCAAACTTGCAAACTTTCTCAAAGCGGTCACAGAGCGCATCAAGATGAAGGTTTTCTGCACAACTCTTCAGAACGTCACAGTAATAATCCATAACAGTGACAGCGCTGGGATATGCCATTATAAAAAGGGCATCACCAGTGATCTCGGGAATAGCAGCCTTGATGACAGCCTGTAGTGATGGAGGCTGAGCTTTGATGCTGATGATACGAGCCCCTGCTTGTGGTGGGACGTAATGGGCATCAAGGTTCCAACCTTTGTTGACATCATGGTAATGGGAATGGGGATTGTCATCATCGGACAACTCTTCACTTTTGGAGTCACAGGGCTATGCAAAATCTGAGTGTTGGAAACAGAATCATATATGGGGCTATACCTTAACATTTTTGCAAGGACGATGTTTTGTAGATGCGACACATTGCGAAAACTTTGGCACCTGGAATGGGGTGGATCATTACCAAGATGAAAGATGCTTAAGGTCTTCCTATTACCTCAGCACAACACGCATATTCACGCTTGGAAGCCTATCATATATGATACATTTTAAAAAAGGGACAAGTGACAACAGATGAACAGACCTTGTGGTTGCGATGAGCGGGGGATATCTGGATCCTCATCTTCAGCCTGAGGATTCTCATCTTCTGCTGGCTCTTCATCTTTGAAGGGTTTGCCATCGAGTTCTGAGGCAGTTGTAAGTTCAATGTCAGAAACAACATCATTGCAGGATGTTTTCTTGTTGTGGTTGGGCTTCGAAGACCAATGTGCATGCTAGGGAAATGACAATGAGATCCAGACATCATGAGGAAAAAAAAGTTACTTCAAAGGCAAGGGTTGATGCAAGAGCTTTGTCGTCCAACTCTTGAAGGTCATCAACTCCATCCTCAACATCCTTCTCATTGGCAACATCACTCTGGTCATCCTCGTCTGAGCAATCATTGGAGCTTTTGTTGTCTGAGCTTCAGTTATTATTCTCCTGGGAATGGTGCTTGCGGCAAGTGGAGTTAGGCTGCTGAGCATTTTATGATGGACGCATTTGGGACTCCTGATCTTCTTCATCCTCTGAGTCATCACTAACAATGGTAGTGGGAGCCTTGTGTGGCACTGATTACAGTTGTTAACTGTGGTCATCTCAATAAAAAGGAACATTCAAACCTTTGCATCGGCCAATGACTCTGTCGTCACTGGCCATAGCAGTCCTCCATTTGTCTCCAATAGCAAGATTAGCCTTGGATTGTGTAAGTACATGACAGTGAAAGGCATACTCTGAGGTTGCTTGGTACTTTCAATTTCTTGAGTCTGTGAGCATGCCAGCTGGGCTGCATGGTAGAAGGAATGTCAGATGCATGATAATGAAAGCTTGGGCAAAGTGAAATGTACATCTTGCTTTTTTCACAACCAGCACATCACAGGGTGGAGAGGTAAAGCCAGGGCACTTTCCTCCCTGTGGTGCTGCACCACACCATTCTAGTTGATGTGAGTGTGAGCATGTTGATCGAAAGAGCAGCAAATGTACTTGCACTGGCCATTGCCTGAGATTTGGCTGACTGGGATGCTAACAGAGTTGTGAGAAGAAGAAAGAGAAGAGTACAATTGGAAGCCACGTATGTCATTCATGAACTTCATCTGGTGGGTTCTGATGTTTTTTCATGTTGAGATTCAGTGTTTCTGAAAGGAAATTAACAAAGCCAGAATGGGTATATTAGTCTCAAGAGAACAGAGCATAGAGAAAATGTAAAGGAGTGGAAGGGTTTGGAGAAATTGATTAAGATGTCAAGGAGTGGAACGAGGTCGAGGAGAAAATGTGAGAGTTGGAGTCGAACAATTTTTCAACTTATGGATTTATATTGATGCACTGAGTTCCAACAACTCCACTGGCCACCAGTCACCGCTGACTCCCAAACCACCTGTCTCAATACCCAACCCTTGACGCCAATGCATGTTATCTGTCCTGGCTGTGGGGAGGCATTCAAGTGCAGTGGGCTGGCCCACCATCTCTGCCAAAGCAAAAATCCACAATGTCGGTTGCCTAATGCTCATCAACAGTCAGACCATGATCTGGGGATGCAAGAGATACTGGATGACATACCTCCAATACCCATCTCTGGGCCAGCCATAATGGATGCTCATGGAAATGAACTGTGAGAGCAATTCCAGCTTGGTGTAGATCCAGCAGGTGACATTTTCAGAGATTATGCCGATTACAATTTTGGCATAGATGTTGAAGAGGATCAAGACATGGGTGAACCCTCCACAGATGAGGATAAATTGGATGGCCTTGCTGAGACACAGGAAGAGGAAGAGATAGCTCTGTATGATGCTCTTCTAGCTGAAGAAAAACAAAGGCTAGAGCCTGAATGACCCTCACAATGCCCTGGCATTGCAGACCAGGAATCGGACCATGATTGGCTGAATTCACATGTTCCATTACATTTACGAGGCAGGTTTGAAGCCCCACTCTCAAATCACCCTGAAATCATGGAATTTAGTACTGGAAATGCAGGAGCAGTATACGAGAGGAATCACCATCATGGAAATCAGGGATATCATCAATCCGTCAGTCCTGCAAATAATCCCAACCCATATGGACCGTTTTTGTTGAAGCTTGATTGGGAGATTGCACATTGGGCAAAAATGCGAGGACCAGGGTCTAATGCACTGACAGAACTACTGAGTATCAAGGGGGTGAGACTTCTGTGGCTATGTGGAAAAAAATTGATGACTTACTGATTCAACTGATAAGGTGGTTGATCGCCTTGAACTGAGCTACAAGAATGCAGCTGAGCTGAATAAGCTGATAGATGAAGAGCTCCCAGGTTGTCCATCCTTTCAACGACATGAGGTGATGGTGGGTTCAGAGGTTTGCGATGTTTACTTCTGTGACGTGATCGCCTGTGTAAAAGCGCTGTTTGCTGACCCTGACCTTGTGCAGTATCTTGTGACAGCACCAGAGAAGCACTTCACGTATGGGAGTGATGGACAGAAGATTTGCATGTATCATGATATGCATACAGAGAGGTGGTGGTGGTCGACACAGGTGATCATTGAATATTGATGCATCATTATCATCACATCAAGCTCACATGATTGTCATCCAGGAGGCACTCAAACAGGACAACCCTGGCGCTACAACTGTCCCCATTATCATCTCCACCAACAAGACTCTACTTCCCCTGTTTCGCAATAAAAATGCATACCCCGTTTACTTGACAATAGGGAATATCCCAAAGGAAATTCGGGGCAAGCTGTCTTGTTGTGCCTATGTCCTCTTGGGCTATCTCCCTACTACACGCCTTGAGAATGAGGCTAACAAAGCTTCCTGTCGACGTCAACTTGCTAATCTTCATCACGCATGCATGAGCAAGATTCTACACCCCCTCAAGCATGCTGGTGAATCCAGTATCTTCATGACAATGGGTGATGGTGTTACACATTGGAGCCATCCTCTCCTTGCATGCTTCGCAGGGGATTATCCAGAACAGGTGTTGACAATGGCAACATTTACTGGTGAATGTCCTGTCTGTCCCATGCCCTGTGATCACCTTGGAAAATATGATTGTGACAACCCTGCGGTGCTTCGAGAGCTGGAGCATGTCCTTGAGGTGCTGGATTCATTTGATGAAGACCCTGCTGGCTTTCTCCAAGCATGCAAAGCATCTGGTGTCAAGCCCATAGTCGAACCATTTTGGAAAGACCTACCATATGCGCACATCTACTGTTCAATCACACCTGACATCCTCCATCAGCTTGATCAAGGGGTCATCAAACACATCATTGGCTGGATCATAAAGGCTTGCGGAGCTGTGGAGATTGATGCGCAGTGTCATTGTATGCTGCCAAATCACAACATCCACAACTTTATGAAGGGAATCAGTATGCTTTCCTGTGTGACTGGCCAGGAGCACAATCAAATGTGCTGCATCCTTCTTGGTCTCGTTATCGACATTCCATTACCAGGGGGACTTTCCAACATGCGGCTCATTTGGGCAGTATGAGCTCTATTGGATTTCCTGTATCTTGCACAGTATCCTGTGCATATGGATGAGATGCTGGAGCTGCTGGAGGATGCTCTGGCATGTTTTCATGACGTGAAGGACATATTTGTGGATCTTGGCATCTGGGACTCATTCAATATTCTGAAATTACACTTTGCACAGCACTACGTTGATGATGCTCAACCCGGAAACCCAAACAAAACCCACAAAATGGCTTTGGATGGTATAACACGAGTCAGAGGAAGGATGCAAGGCCCTCTAGACGTCACCTGTCAGATCGACTGTCAAATAGCCATAAAAGGACTGCTTATCAAAGCAGTTTGAAGCTAAAAGAATGTGTTTCGAGGACTTCTGATGATTTTCGAGACGTTGCAATGATTTTAGAGATGTTGCAATGATTTTAGAGACGTTGCAATATTTTTCGAGATGTCGCGATATTTTTCAAAGAGGTTTCGGAGAATTTCAAATGCGCAAATATGTTCAGACGCAAGATTGGGGGACTAGACGAGTAGTAGAAGCAAAGCAAAGGTGAATCAAGGGAATCGAGAGCAAGAATAATGTAATGCGAGGAATCTTGAGGAATTTCAAGGAATTTCAAGGAAATTTAGCATAAAACACCAAACTTCAGACTGAATAAGACTAAACTGAACTCTCAAATCACTGTGATCTGGGAGGAAGACAATGACTTTCTTGTTTTTCTTTGTATCTAGTACATCTTTTTATATAAAATAAAGAAAGTACCTAAAAAGGCTAGAGAACATGAGGCAAAAGACAATATAAGTATATCAGAACAATAAAGCGAGACTAGAAGGGGTGAATATAACACATGATGAAGAAATAATAAGAAAGAATAGCTAAAACTGGACTGTCCTTGTTATAAATTGAATAAAAGATCAGAAACTGCTTTGAGCGGATTGTATGCATGCACATGCAGTCAAAATGTGTTCGATATACTCAATATAGTGTCCCATGTGTCCAGCATGCATACGAAGATTGTTTGAACAGGAAATACTGTGTCCGACGATGTTTTTCGAGGTTCAATGTTTTTCGAAGATTTTTGAAGATTCTTCGGACTTCATTCGTGGCCTGATATTGGTGCGATATTGCTCGACAATGGTAGGGAATATGTCTGGCATGTGTGCGATGATTATTTGGATAGCGATATAGCGTCCGCTGTCAATTTTCGATGTTCGATGATTTTTGAAGTCGGTCAAGGAAATATTGGACTTGCTCGAAGGCCGATATTGCTGCGATATTGCTTGAAACTGGTTTGGAACTCGTCGACGATGTTTCAAGTGTATATCCTGAGCTGTATGAAGGTCAGGGGAATTGTACTATGGCGGCCAAAGGCATGCAAAGAATTTCGAGGTGTCACGAAGAGTTTTGAAGTGTTGCGAAGGATTTTGAAGCATTCTCGTGACTTTGTAGAGGTTCATAGAGGTTCGTATGGGTTCGTAGAGCTTTGTAGAGGTCTGTAGAACTTTATAGAGCTTCAACAACAATCATAGACGTGTTTTCCAAGCTTGAACGATGAGGTGGACCTATCAACGTGATGCTCATCTGACTCTATGGCACCACTGACAATTTTGACACTGTGTACACTGAGCGCATCCACATCAATTTTGCAAAAGATGCATATGCCGCAACCAATCACAAGGATGAGTTTACTCAGATGGCAAAGTGGCTTGAGCATAAGGAGAAGATGTTTCATTATGAGCAGTATGTACAATGGTGGGAGGATGGCTCTCCCATCTCAGGACCACGATTGGAATGGGAACCTCCCAGTCTCAAACTTGACCACTGCCTTCACATGACAAAACACCCCACTGTATGAGCCGTACCAGTCGATTGACTTGTTGAAGTCTACAGTGTGACTTACCTTTGTCCCACACTCGCCTGTTTCATTGCCCTTGCTAATGATCCGAATCTTTTGCATGCTCAATTGGAAACAAAGCTTTGTAGCATTCATATGCCATTTCATGCAGTCGCTGTCTGGCACCGAATCAAATATCTTCACGAGGATCCCATGTCAAAGACTACAGTCACGTCTGACTCAATCCATGTCTGGCCATCAACCACTGACAGTTGTGGATGCATGGTGCCTGGCCATTTCGATACTGCATTGGTGAATGAGGGTATGGGTGGAGATACTGGAATTGAAGGTAAGTCTTCATCTTTGTGTTTATCTTAAGACAAATGTTTCATGCCTGTGACAGGCTACCGTGTCAGTTGTGTGCGAGTGGTTTTCTCAATACCAGAGAAGGCACGCAATGTCATCTTTAGTGCAGGAGTCATTATCCCTTGACACTTGGTCTATATTGAGTGGTATACTCCCTTCACCAATCCACCCGACAGCAATCACCTCCTGTACAAGATTTCTCCCCTTTGAGACCAAAATGGTGGACACATCTGTAGTGTCATCCTGCTTGCGAACATTTGGTGCAGTATTCATCTTTTTCCAAAATTTGGCCCATCCATACCTCAGGAATGGACCAGGAGCAATGTTCTTGACTTGTGTAGTTCATTTTACATGAATTGTTTCACTGACAGACATTTGTACTGAATACTTTGTTGAACCACAATTTTACATTAAGTCACATAAGTAACTGAAAAACCACAAGAATACTACAACAACTAACTGCAATATTCTGTGTAAACCAAATTTGAGCAATATACAGCACTTTTGTACTTCATTTGTATTTTTCTACATCATCTGTTTCACTGATGCAAATTTTACCATGTAGGATTTTCCTGATGATAGAGCATCCTATGAAGGAGTGGTGCTTAGCTTGAAGCTTGGACAGTAAAAAAAGTGAGAATGTGGTTCGACACTTACCTTCACTATGCATCAGTAAATTGGGTGTTGGTATCTACTGGTACAGACTGGTACACTGGTACAGATCACTCGGCTAACTCGCTTAACTACGATCCATTTCTCTGATGTGGCCTGGGCGATTTGGTGAAGCATTCATGAATTTTTGAAAAGCTTTTTGTAGATCATATATCCTTTGAGCAGGCAACATAACTCTGCATATCGACAGCTATGACACCACTTGTGAAAGATCATTTTGATCAGCCTATTGAACAGCAAATTATTAACACTCATGGATGCTCCTTGATCTTGTAAGATAGGGTTTGTTCACTCCCAACCACATCACATGGCTAAAGAGTAACAAGCTGTAAGACATTAGGATTTCTCTAATTACTGTTTCCCTTAAATGTTTCTCTCAAAAGTAAAACCTAAGACCTCCATAAAATATTCTTCTGAAGAAGTTCTAGGTGCTTGATCACTTGATTCTGAAGATGGAGGAAAGTTATTAGAGCTAGGTCAAGCATTCATGGACATTGCCAGACATTGGTATAAAGTGGATCGAACCCTAATAACTTTCCTCCTTCTTCACAATCGAGGGATCAGTAATATAGACTCTCTTGAAAATGTTATTTTCTGTGGATTATAGGTTTTACATTTGAGAAAAACACTTGTTTGAAGCAGTAATTACTATAGCCAGTCACATACTCGGCCACACTGGGTACTCAGCCACACTGGGTACTTGGCCAAACATGTATTTAATGATTAAATAGCTGCTAATTTGGGTAGTTATGTGTTTTAATTTTGAGAATTGGACCTAAGAAAGGTGTATATCACACCTCATTTGCTGATTGTGATCCATCGCCGAGATATGATGGCTTGATGTGTGCCAAAATGTTATTTTGACGTGTTTTCTTATTTCCTGCTTGTGCCTGATATGGTAATCCACTGTGTTGAGCATCATTTCTTCACCTCTTGCCTCAAAACTTGTTGCACATCTCAAGCACATCTATCACATCCCAGTCTGCTCTTCATTTGCATGTATTTATGGGTTTTGGAACATTAGTTACTTATCATAAGGCTGGGTAACATGTTTCTTGATCCTAAGATCACTGTGACCTTGAGTTAATGATTGCGAGCACATGGACCTGCTGCCACCTTCAACCTTCTTGTATGTTGTTCTCATCACTATTCCTGTCCTTTAAATGATACCCCACTATTTTTATATATTTTTGTTCTCTCATATGTGACATACTTACACTAAAATGCCATTTTTTGCATATCTGTATTTCAAAATGAAGTTTTTGTCCAAGGGTGACATTGGGGAAAAATTGGCTATGCAGGTACATAGCTGTATCATCAAATATTATTATAAGACTCTCAAGGCACCCAACCAAGGTAACTTCTTCCTCTAACAGCCAACCTCCTCATCCCTCTCTGATGCTGCCTCAGCCAGATTTTTGCACCAGAAGCATAGAGGGAGTTACAGAGGCTATAATGGAGTAAAATGAGATGTGGACATGTATTTATGAAAACTTTGAAGGCTTCTCTGAGCTGCATTCCTTCTGCTGCATTGATGGGGCTGAGAATGTTGCAAGGAGAAGGAGGGACAACTCAAATGCATTTTAAGGCATTAAACTACTTTATATGAGTTGAAATGCATATTTGCATACAATTATGCCTCTGTATATAAAGTGGTGACCTGTTAACAGTCAAAGACACTTTACACAATGACAATGTGCAGCATATCAACATAATTTCCCACACCTGGCCAACTTGCCTGTTATGCTTAATTTGGCAGTCTCTGCTGCAAAATATTCACAGCATGCATAATACTGAATGTAAAAATACAAAACCTATATCAGCTGCTTTGCAACATCCTGGACAAGGGTCCAATAACAGCTAAACACCATTAATCATTCATATTCAATCCCCTTTCATCCTGGACTCTTATGTGGCTGACTACCTTCCATAGTAGATGCATGGTTGTTGGTCACAATTTGTCACTCTTTATCCACGTGATGTGGTTGGGAGTGAACGAACCCTATCTTACCGCCGCCACCTTCTTGAAAGTTCTCACAGTCCAACCATAAGAGGCAAGAGGGAAATGACCAAGAATGTAGAACCACTGCCCTGTGATGTTACATAACATACTATGATGCAACCACCACCCCTCTCCCAGCCCCAAACCAGGCAAAAAAGTACCGCAGCAGCAGCCAGCAAAACAAAGGCATAAACACCGATGAGGAGCAAGCACTCACATTCCTGCACGCTAGAGACTACCTAATACCAGCCAAGCCAGTTGACCTTCCTACTCTTTCAAACATACTGTTTCAGTTCAGCTATGCAGCCACAAAAATGCCTAAACCACTAACAGATGGAATATGAGTGGTAGCTTTCTTAGTCGCAGATGCAACAGTGCAATGAGGTAACAACAGAGGTCAAGTCACACTTACAAGAACAACTAGAGAGCTTCAAAACAAATGTGGAGACCATGAGGGATGCAGTAGAACATGTAACAGGTGCAGCAAAGGAGATAACTGACAAGATGAATGAATTCAAGGATGAATTCCAAGAAACATCTGACAAAATAGTGCAAACTTCACAAGACCTAGCGGAAAAAACCCAAGAAGCCATAACACATGATCACACCACACAAGATGCATGCCCAGCCATATGTACATATGCTGCAATCAGCCAACAACACATACCTGTGGCTCACCTAGCCATCATCACTAGAGGAGAAACAGACGGTAAGGACATTTTGATTCAAAAGGACACAAATGCTAACAGCAACACTTTAGAAAACCTAACGGAGAAAGATTTAGTAGTGAAAGCAAACACAGCCCTGGACCTAGTGATGTCATGGCTTGGCTCGGCTCGCTTGCGGCGTGGCTCAGGCACTTGAGCTGATCAAAATGGCGCTAAGTTGCCCTGAGTGGCTCTGAGCCAACTAAGCTGATTGAGATTGCCCAAAGTTATGGGCTCACCATCCTAGTTGTATTTATGCTTCAGTTATGCCTTTCAACTGTCAAATAGGTTGTGTAGACCATGCCTACAGAAGGAAAACAGGTAACAGTACACAAACTGCTATCCAAACTGAAAAGATGCTTAAAATGCCAGAAATTCAGGCACTACACTGTGGACTGCAAAGCAGAGACAGACAGATGTGCATGATGCAGTGGTAAGCATAGAACTGTGCAGTGCATAGCCATGGATGCAGAGGAAATTCAACATGCAAACTGTACAGACAACAATAAAGGCCACGGTGCAGCAGATAGAAACTGCTCAACATATCTCAAAGCAAAAGGTAAACTTCATGAGCATATTCCAGAGAGCAAATACAGGTTCTTCCCCACCAATGAACCTTGCACATGGCAACTTTTAAACCAACCAGAAGGCTACACAAATGTTCAGGAACTTGCATGGCAACAAGGGGTGGACTGGGTGACAACAGCTAGGAATGCACAAATAGATGAAGAGTTCACAAACAACTGGAGAACAATACAATGCAGAGGCAGACAACCTACAGCAGGTGAGCAAAACCAAGACATGGTGCACTACAAACAATACCAAAACAGGAGAAGACATGAAGAGCACACACAAACAAGAGATAACAGATGGCTGACAAGGCCAACACAGGCATCCATAGACAATTACTTTGGAACAGCAAGATCACAGGATAGGACAAACAACAACAGCCAACTGCAGGGCTGGTACAACATGCGATGGAGTGAACAGGACCTGAATGACCAGGATATAAGACCAGTCCTGCAAAGAGATAATACCCCTTCCCTTGAATATGTCTAATGGCCACACAGAAAACAGATGACACATGTTATGCATCCTACAACAAAACACAAAGAAATTGCTAATAAGTCAACTTGACCTACTCCAAAGCTTAAGAAGAAACAACTATGACATCTGTCTTATTCAAGAGCTGTACATTGACTTCAGAGGCAAAATGAGAGCCAACCGAAACTGGATCACCATATACCCAAATACACACCAGCAACACCCAGATAGCACAACCATGGTAATACTTGTCAATGCTAACCTATCTACAGATTCATGGAAACAAATAAACTTCAAGCACTCTGACATCACTGTAATAGAACTACAGGGGCAATATGGTATGCTGCGGATTATAAACATATACAATGATTGCAACCACAACAGCTCGCTAATGCACTTATCTGCATACATGTGAGATCAGGAACTCCAACAGTACACGACTGGCCCTTTGAACACAATGTGGATAGGGGACTTCAACTGCCACCACCTGATGTGGGATGAAGCCCAAAATGTGCACCTATTCACCCAAGAAAACCTCAACCTCATGCAGCCATTACTGAACATGCTGGGACAACACAAAATGAAAATGGCACTACTGGCATTCATACTGACCCTCAAATTGCACAGCATGGGCCACTACACTTGAGTCAACAATGTCTTCTGCATGGAAGGCACTTTGAACAACATCATAAAGTGCAACACCGTAGATGAAGCATGCCTACCCAAAACTGACCACTTCCTAATCATTACAGAGATCAACATACAAGCAGAAAAGACACGTTGGGAACCAAGACAAAACTTCAGACTCACTAACTGGACAGAGCTAATAAAAACCCTGAAAGAAAACCTAGCTAACATTCCCACACCCACAGAAATCCAGTCTATCGAAGAATTCGACAACAAACTCAAGACCCTCAATGATGCAATAAAAAATGCAATCGAAAAGAACACCAAACTCACAAAACCAAGCCCATATGCCAAAAGATGGTGGACTGCAGAACTAACAGAAGCCAGAAAGAAAATGCGTCAACTAGGGGCAGCCTTGAAATACCACCAACTCAACAAGCAACACCCAATACATGAAGAGTACCATCAGCAGCACAACCAATATGCAGAAATGATATGCAAAGCAAAGCCAGAACACTGGGCCAAATGGATTGAAGATATCGATGAAGATAAATCAAGTATGTGGGATGCAAGCAAATTACTAACATTGCTGGTGACAGAGCAGGAAAATCCAGGATCCCCATGCTACAGGTCAAAGACCCAGAAATGAAAAAGGTAATCCAAGAAGTTGCCGACAATGCAAGCAAGGGAAAATTATTTTATGACACGTTCTTCCCCCCACCAAATCCAACACTAACCCCAGTACCAGAGAACCCCACATACCCACCACCATGATGGACATTCACTAACATCACAGATGAACAAATACACTGAGCGATCAAGAAAATGAAACCATACAAGGCATCAAAAAAGGATACAGTACCAAACTCGGTGCTCATACATGCAAGAGAAGACCTGGTACCACACTTAGGACCACTTTTCAGAGCCACAAACATGCTGGAGTACTACCTGCAAGAATGGTCATGCATGGAAACACTAATCATGAAAAAGCCTGGCAAACCAGACTACATGTTGATGATGCTCAACCTGGAAACCCAAACAAAACCCACAAAAAGGCTTCAGATGGTATAACACAGGTCAGAGGAAGGATGCAAGGCCCTCTAGATGTCACCTGTCAGACTGACCATCAAATAGTCATAAAAGGACGGCTTGTCGAAGCAATTCAAAGCTAAAAGAATGTGTTTCAAGGATTTTCAAGGATTTTCAAGGATTTTTGTGGCTAGATCAACAAATTCAGAGTGTGCAAATATGTTCGGATGTAAGATTGGGGGACTAGACGAGTGGTAGAAGCAAAACAAAGGTGAATCAAGGGAAATGAGAGTGAAAATAGCATAATGCGAGGATTTTTGAGGAAGTTTTGAGGAATCTTGAGGAATTTTGAGGAATTTTGAAGAAGTTTAGCGTAAAACACCAAACTTCAGACTGAATAAGACTAAACTGAACTCTCAAATTACTGCAATCTGGGAGGAAGATGATGATTTTCTTGTTTTTTCTTTGTATCTAGTACATCTTTTTATATAAAATAAAGAAACTACCTAAAAAGGCTAGAGAACATGAGGCAAACATGTGGAAAACTCGAGGCAAAAGACAATAGAAGTATATCAGAACAATAAAGCGAGACTAGAAAGGGTGAATATAACACATGATGAAGAAATAATAAGAAAGAATAGCTAAAAGTGGACTGTCCTTGTTATAATTTGCATAAAACATCGGAAACTGCTTTGAGCGGATTGTATGCATGCACATGCAGTTGAAATGTGTTCGATATACTCAAGATAGTGTCCCATGTGTCCAGCATGCATCTGAAGATTGTTCAAATAGGAAATACTGTGTCCGAAGATGTTTTTTGAGGTTCGAGGTTTTTTGAAGATTTGTGAAGTTTCTTCAGACTTCATTCATGGCCCGAAATTGGTGCGATATTGCTCAAAACTGGTTCAAAACTCATCAACAATGTTCTAAGTGTATATCCTGAGCTGTCCAAAGGTCGGGGGAGTTGTATTGCGGCGGCCGAAGGCATACAAAGAATTTTGAGGTATTGCAAAGAATTTCAAAGCATTTTTGTGACTTTGTAGAGTTTCATAGAGGTTCGCAGAACTTTGGAGGGGTTCGTATGGGCTTGTAGAGCTTTGTAGAGGTCTGTAGAACTTCATAGAGTTTCGACAATGATCGTAGATGTGCTTTCTGAGCTTGAACAACAAGGTGGACCTATCAACATCACCATCAGCATGGTGCCCCATTGTAAATGGAGGAAATTGTCACGATGTGTGAAACCCACAACATCCTACCAGCAAACCATTTTGGAGCAAGACCAGGATGTACAACCATGGACTCAATACACATGCTAACAAAAACAGTGAAGGATACATGGCAAAAAGGGCAAGTCATATCTGCTTTATCTTTGGATGTCAAAGGTGCCTTTCCTAGTGTAGACATTGACAGGCTAATCCACAATATGAGAAAGAGAGGAATCCCAAAAGAATACATGGAATGGATGAGAAGACACCTAAAAAGCTGAAGTACATCCATCTTCTTTGATGACTACTACATTGAATATTTTGCAGTAATTAATGGCTTAGATCAAGGGGACTCATTCTCAGGAATATGCTACCTGCTATACAATGCAGACTTATTGAAAATATCCATCATCAGAGATGGTGAACATATCCTCCTATATGTTGATGACACGCTAATAATCATAATAGGGAAAAACTTCCAGGAAACACATGACAAGATCTGAAACATCATGAACTGAGCAGGAGGAGTTTTCGAATGGGCCAAAAAACACAACTGTGAATTTGGCATCAACAAATTTCAGCTACTCGACATCTCAAGAAGAACAGTGCCACATGCCCTCAACCCCAAGAAAAAGATCCCGATACCACAAAGGGCTCTGATGCTCAGCAACCACCACATCCTGTCAACAGACACAGCAAAATTTCTAGGAGTCATCATCGACAACAAACTAAACTGGAAGGCACAGGGTGCTGCAGCCCTTGCAAAGAGGCAAAACTGGAGCATCCAGTTCAGCAGGATAACACAAGCATCACATGGCACCACAGCAAGATGTTCATAAGCTATACCTATCCATTTCCCTACCACAGATGCTATATGCAGCGGACATTTTCCTGACACCACAAAAAAAGGTATGCAAAAAGCAGATAATGACAAACCCAAACAGGCAATAGTGAACAAGCTAGCTTCCATACAAAGACAGGCCACAATTATGATCACAGGTGTGATGAAAACTACAGCTACTGACATCTTAGACATTATGGCAGGACTACTACCCTTCATATCTTAGTGGACAAACACTGGCACAGGGCAGCACTGCGACTTGCAACCCTCCCAAAAAGCCACCTGCTATACAAACCAATCAAAAATGTGGCAAAATGCCTAGTCAAGTGGCACCCAACACCACTCCATGACCTCATGCACTCATTCAGCATCCAACTGCAGAAAATCAAGACGATCTAGACAGTGAGGCAGAATACAAAATGGAAACCCAACATCAAAATACACATAGCCAAAAACAAGGAAAGCACAATTAGGGAAGTACAGGGTGACACTTCAGATGCAAAAGTATTTACTGATGGATCGGGAATGGAAGGAAAAATAGGTGCGGCCACCATGCTATACTGACAAGGATGTCCAAAGACCCAACTGCAATACAAACTGAGATCACAAAAACAACACACAGTATACAAAGGCGAGGGAATAGTGACAGTGCTAGGAGCCAAGCTGTTAATCAAGGAGTGGGGTATACGATCAGCTATGCTATGCATTGACAGTCAAGCTGCAATAACAGCTACACAACTGACAAAACCAGACCCAGGACACTACATTTTCAACATGCTACACCAAAGCCTAGAAGGAGTGAGGAAACAACACCCAGGAATAAAGATCTTGATTAGATTGACACCAGGACATGAAGAAATAGAAGGGAATGAAAAAGCAGACAAAGAAGCAGAGGAGGTGATAACAGAAGGAAGCAGTGACTGAAATGAACTATACAGCAAATCGGCAATGAAATGGGCTTACTACAAAACACTCAAGATATGTGCCCAAAAAATATGGGAAGCTTCACCACGGTACTCACAGCTAAAGAAGACAGATCATACAGCAGCATCAGACAAGTACCTCAAACTTATCACAAACCTACCAAGAAAGCATGCCAGCATCCTGATGCAGCTAAGAACAGGACACACACCACTAGCTAAGCACCTACATCACATCAGGAAAATCAACTCACTGATATGCCCAGAATGCCAACAGAGTGAAGAAACAGTAGAATATCTACTTCTACACTGCACAGCACACCAGCCTGCCAGACAAGTACTCCAAAACAGCATTGGAGGCACAGAAATTGAGCTCAAAAAGCTATTTACAACACAGAAGATGCTACATGCACTATTCCACTTCATAGCAGCTACCAACTGCTTCCATGACACCTTTGGTGACATACCAACACTGCCCAAAATAGACCAGATGGAAAGGAATGCAGATGAGGAAGTGACGATGAAGATACCTTACACACAGTCAAAGGACCACTTATTAGCACACCAACAGGTGCTATGAGAACCACTTTGTGGGTACTTAATGCAGATGAAGAGAGCACAACAACAGGAGAGAGACATGAGATGATCACATTTGTACACACTTATTATCTCTGACATATGGTATGCCACAATGGAGAATAAATGGGGAAAACAAAAAAAAAACACTCATGAAGACTACCTGTGCAGAGTTGATAAGTTGTTGGGTGTATGAAACCTACGTAGTGAGTGCATAAGACCACTGCACAGATCATTTTGGCGAACTCATGTTGAGATCTACACTGTGGCATGAATATGCGCTGCAGCACAGTTTGATGTGGTGTGCTATTTATAGTACACTTTGTGATGTGTATCCCCCCTTGTTTCTCATCCCTTTTTTTTCTTTCCAGTTTATCCTCTGATTGTGGTGAACCATATGTACAGAGTCATATACTGCTGTGTATCTATTCATGGTGGACCCCCAGATCTGCTCCAATGCACCCATGACCTGGATGAACCCCTTCATGTATATTAATTATGTAACTATCATCTTCAGGTTCCTTAAGTAACTCTGCTTATAGCTTTCCCCCCCATGTTATTATTTTCCATATCTTCTTGATGTGACCCTTGTTCTCCTCTTACTAGACTCCTGTGACATTGTCATCATGCTTTTTTTTGCTTCAAAGGGCCAATGTGTGAGGGTATGGTGGGCTAGGATTCTCATGGACAGGAATATACAGAATAGGCAAAAAACCACTTCAGTGACCTTTTGGATCAGCCAGAAGGGTCCAAATTTTATTTGTATTCTTGAGGTACAGCTGTACAGCTAAGTGGTGGGAGAGGTGGAAACACTAAAAGACACTGAGAGAAACTAGTGTTATCACTATGAGAGAGTGAGCTATAACAGAGAAGCAAGACTATGAGGTAAAACCCTTACCTAGGAGAGAGTGAGCATAACACAGAGAACCTGAAACAGGCAATGTCTCTGAAGCTCTTCTCTTCCTAGGAGATCGAGCACATGAGGTGTGCACAAAAAGTCTCAGCAGGACTTGTGATGCATGTGGTGCAGCAGTTCAGCATGAACCTCTCTCTACATGTGGGATAGAAGAGACAAAATATGTGCATGCAGTGCAAGCATCGAAGCAATGATGCTACCCAGACCTCACTCCATAAACTTGACCAATGTGCAAGGGTATGGTGGGCTAGGATTCTCATGGATGGGAATATACAGAATAGGCAAAAGACCACTTCAGCGACCCTTTGGATCAGCCAGAAGGGTACAGATTTTATTTGTATTCTTGAGGTACAGCTAAGACCTATGGAAGAAAGGGGGAGTAGTAGTAGTTTGAATGAGAGAGAAGGAGGTAGAGTCATAAGGGTGGAGAAGCGAGTGTTGGAAGATGAGTTGGTGATATGAGGAGTGAGGATACAAATATGATAAGAAATAGAAGTAATGAGGTGTACCAAGATACAAATACATTAGGTTTCATAATCAGATGAACAAGGAGAATAATGAAGAAGCAGCGCCAAGCATGGACACACATCTCAGCAGAGGAGCAACATCACGTGGGATGTAATAGGTTGAAGGGTCATGCATGAAGCATAGCCTGCAGAAGCACTGGATGTTTGTCAATGTAGATTTGCCATGCTGGAGAAGCCCATTGACCAACTCCTTGTATGATGTGAGGGGCAACTCCATTTTTGGCAAGCAAAGTAGCACCACCTGCTCACATTGATTGTCTGCCTACATTGCTGTTGAAAAACTGATGGATGTGAGAGATGAAGAACACCCTAGTCGGGACCACACGATTTGCCTTGAGCCACAAAGGTGATGACAAGGGAAAGAGGTGATCATGGGAGTGGAGGTAGGTGCAAAATAAAGCTAGGGGATTACAGGGGAAAGGGTTGGTGCACAGAATGATGATGTTACCCTTGAAAAATCTGTTGGCCTGCAAGAAAAATTGAAAGGAGGACTCATTGAGTATGGCAGAGTTGCATGTGGTTAGCTTCTGAGGATCATGGAGATATTTATCTTCTGACCATGTTAGTTCCCCCAGTTGCAAGAGAGCCAAGAAACCAACACAGAGTTGTGTGCAGAAAAAGGAGATCATCGTGAGATGGATGAGAGGAGTAAGCAATGCACACTGTGTTGAGGTCAGCAATAGTGAGGGCTCACTTACACACCATAGGTGTCCCTCAAAGATGTTTGCAACCCTCCAATGTGCAGTGTACAAGGCAAGACTTGCAACTTTTGTGGATGTTCAGGAAGTATGGCTCCAGTTGATGGCAAATTCCTGAGAGGTAGGTATCAACCAAGTTGGGTTTGATATGGTGGCACAAGTAGACTGTAAACAAGCTGAGTGTGTTGGGCATTGGTTCCATTGGCATGTTGTGCATATGGACAAATGATAGGTAGGAATTAAGAGCTGAGCCATAATTTTTCCAGGTACTAACATCAATAGCCTGCCCTAGAGTGATCACACACTCCTGGACTGGGTGTTCTCATGTCCATGGCTCCCATTGAGGTTGCTGGGTGCGAACATGAGATGTGATCATTTTTTTGCTGCCCCCAATGTTACAAATTGTGGGGGTTGAAAAGATGTAATGTGAAGTCCTGGCACAAACTTCAATGCCTTATCAAAGTCACAACATGAGAGTGCATCTGCTGCTACATTTTGCACTCCCAGAATGTGAAGCACATGAATGTTGAGCTTGTTTTCCATGAAGATATCCACGCAGTGACAAAGAAGTGGGTTGAATTCAGGAAGGCATCACATCATATTGAAGATGTTTACCATATTCATGCTATTGGTGTAGATGACAATCTTGGACAAATGCATTGCTGAGGTACATAGATTCTCAAATGCACCAGCAATGGCTAAAGTTTCCAAATAGAAGATAATGTCACTGGCTGTGTCCAGAGGAACAGGAGAGTAGTATCCCTGGAAACAGGCAGGAAACCAGAAAGCTAGACCTGTCTGACAGGCATCACAGAAAATTGTCTCATCCACATCCTCAATGGTCCAAGAAATGGACGAGAGGAGTCTGATCCCTAGAGAGTCACAAAGGTGTTCCATTGCCCAGGTAAAATCATCACAAACTGCTTTGTTGACCCAAATCTTCATTAACAGCTGGTCTTTTCCAGTGATCTTAGCGTAGAAATTGTTTAGCACAGGACAAATCATTGGAAACACATTGAAGCTCCAATTCAACCATCCAGCTAGCTGTTGCCAACATTGAAGGGTCCATGTAGCTCCTCTTTTCTTCTTGGACCAAGAGGTGAAGCTTCAGAGTTCCTCCAGGAGGTTGTCAAGGTTTTCTTTGGGGAGAGTGAGAGTCAGGCTGCTAGCCTTGACTTCCATCCCAATGACGATTAGTTTCTCTCTGAAGACTTGCTTGTGTGGTTCATGAGGGATCCCCAGATTGCCCCATAGGGACAGAAGCTTTACCTGGTTCTTGGGCATATTTTTTCTGTAATGATGATACCACACTGTATTTCTGTATTTGTCAATTCTGAAAGAGTCATCCATATAGATCCACAGATCCTGAATCAATCTATTGTTCCTGGCTATCCATGTCACTAGACCATCAAAAGAGATGTAGATGCCTGCTGACCCACATCCACCAAAGCAATTGTTTCTATTGATGTCTCGTTCTCCATCCACCATCACAATCTGCTTTATCTGCCACAAAGGATGCATTTGGAGTAAACAGTAAGCTTCTGCGACATCTGATTTGAAGATGGTGAATGACTGATTTGGATTGGCTTGGTGATGTGCAAGCAGTCCTGCTCCCAGGTGTCCCATGTTATCCAAAGGGAAACTTTTTATATCTTCCCATTTGATCATGGTGTTGGGAGTGAATAGTCCAGCACTCTGATTGATGACCATGCAAAGTTTCTCAGAGTGCATTTTTGGAACAGCATGTGTTGGAGAAGTGTGCATACCCAGGAGAAGGTCATGGCCAAAAGATCCTGAGAATCTTCCCTTTAATCTCTCATGATCCCATTGACTTCACAAGAAATTCTGTTCTTTAAAGTCCCACAGCATCCCTAGTGACTCATCCACAAGAGCTGGATAAAATTTGTGATGAATATTCACCCACAGCCAAAATCCCTCATGCAGTCCCTGGCAAACAGAGTCAACAAAAGGACAGTTGGGATGGTTATGTAGTAAATTTTTGAAAAGATTGACATTGATTGGAGTGGCAATTTGAACAGATCAGGATTGTCTTTTATAGTGTTCATAGCAGCAGTGTTCAATAGTTCATATATAGGAACTGTAGGAAGTGGTTTTGCTCGTTCAGTCCAGTTGGTGAGGCAGAAAGAGGGAGGAATTGTGTCATTAACATTGAATTGCTTGTAGTCCCATACATTATACCTGAGATATTTTGGATGCATACCATAGACCACATCAGATCTGCTGAGTGCAGCTCTCCTGGCTGTGTCCAGGTTGTCTGCATTTGAGACAGATGTGTTGATATTAGCATGAGTTTGCACCACTGCAGCATCTCCCAACACCATTGAATTGATGACAGGCTTCTGACAATTGACCCTTGGGACACTGATTGGCAGATGTGAATCTTCTGCTTGATCCACCCTGGATTCCATTTGGAAGAAGGTACATGGAGTATAGGTAGGTGAACTGCTCTCGATCGGTGAGGATGATAGATTGTCCTCCCACTGTTTCTCAGATGGTGCAGTCAAAGGCAATGAGCTTGTGATGGGCATTGACATGCTTGGCAGAGAATTCCAACGCCATGTAGTTTCCCCACTGGTGTAATTCCTTTGTTTGATGAGGGAAGACATATGCAGTTGCTTTGGAGGTGGCATGCAATGCAACAGTCCAGTTGCCACTCATTTGCACTTTTCAAGCTGGATCTGATTTTCCAAGAGAGATTTCTGTACTTCCGACAGGTCCCACATTCTCCTTAGGAGGGGCAATGTGGTGGAGGTTGCTGAAGACAACGTCAAGGTTAACTGCTTCTCCCCTGAAGATGTGCTTCCATTCAGACTCCAGGAAAGCTTGTGGAGCAGTGGTGGCTCTCCTAACCTCTTGCTTGGCGAACACAAGATCTTTCTGTACAGTAGCAAGAGTCTCCCATGTGCATCTTTAGTTTTTGTCAAGCTCCTTGGCCTGTGCCTCAACTTCGACTGCATACCACAGCAACTGGGACTGATAGATGCAATTCTTCTTGTTTGACTCACCCTTGGCTCCAATCCACTCTGAGACCTAGAGGAGTTTGATTTGCTTTGGCATTGTCACTTACTGAGGAGATCCCTTCAGAGTTCACATAAAAGTCATTCCACATCTCTTGTCATGTCCAATTCATGCCCTCATGTGATCTTGTCATGGGTGGAGACAACAGGAATTTGGTCTCCAAGTTCCCCTTGATTTGATAGTCCCCTGGCATGGGATCCTCATTGTTCAGCAATTTTATGTTGAGATGCGATAAGTAGTGTTTAAAGGTCTGGTCTATAGGACCAAAAAAAGACTGTTAACCGAACCTAACCAGACAGATATTAACTAGACCAGTGGTTACGGTTAAGGGCTGGTCTTTAGCAGTTAAGGTTAAGGTCTTTCAAATTTGAAAAACATTGTTAACTGCAAAAAGACCAGTTTCAATCAGTTATTGACTATGTGAGCTATTTTATCTAATTGCCCTGCTTATTACCTTGAATTCAGCCCTTGGTTTATCCAAAACAGTCAAGAACTGAGAAAGATATGACTAAATACATTTTGATACCATTATATTTTTGTGATTAGCATAACATTGATTGTACTGCTTATAAGTTGTGCTACAAAATGTGGGGTACAGTTAGACATCATCCATGACATCAAAATAACACACATAAACATCTGTACACTGTATATTTCATTCATTTAACAGCCCTGACAAGTTGTAACTACATACTGCAAACTGCAACCGCAAACTGCAAACTAATACACTGAACTTTTGTTTTGGCCAAATCTCAGTTAAACCTTGATGGAATCTCTTAATAATTAGATTAAATGCCAGGGAATTACAATGTCTATTTGTCTGCCTAATGGTTAAGTGTTTTGGGTAATATTCGTTGAGATACATATAGGTTGTATAGTATGACAAATTTCACGCCAAAAAACTGGTCTTAACCAGTCTTTTTTTGGTCCATTAACCAAAAAAGACCAGTCTTAGTCGGTCCGGTTAGGTCCTTCCAATATCTGGGCTGGTCCTAGACTGGTTACAGTTATGGCCTACCCATTGTAGGGTCAAAAAATCGAACCTAACCTGACCTTAAAACACTAGCAATAAAGTCAATGTAGACAGTGTATTGTTTGACAGTTGCTTTGCAAACGGACTCAGTGATGTTGGCTTTGTGTAGGACTTGCAAGATTTGGTAGAGGGTTTCCATCTGTGAGGTTCTGCTTTCCCAGAAATCCCAGATGAGAGTGTCCATCCTTGAGATGAGACTAGCTCCGAACAGGTCTTCATCAGGATTAGCTGAGACTGGTGGTAACAAGTTGTTTGTGTTCCATGTTCCTGATCCGACAGGCCCAATGGATCCTCCAGATGATCCAGAAGGGAGCATTTGACTTGCTAGTCCAACTGGGTTGATGGATCCTCCAGATGATCCAGAAGGAAGTGTTTGACTTGCTCCATTCTCATCTTTGGTGTTAGCACTGTCAGGAACTGATGTTCATCCAAAGTATGCTGCATGTTCACAATTTGACATATGAGGAATGATGTAAAAATAGAACACTAAAAGACACTGAGGAAACTAGTGTTATCACTACAAGAGAGTGAACTATAACAGAGAGAAGCAAGACTATGAGGGAAAACCCTTACCTAGGAGAGAGTGAGCATAACACAGAGAACCTGAAACAGGCAATGTCTCTGAAGCTCTTCTCTTCCTAGGAGATTGAGCACATGACATATGCATGAAAAGTCTCAGCAGGACTTGTGATGCATGCGGTGCAGCAGTTCAGCATCAACATCTCTCTACACACAGGATAGAAGAGACAAAATATGTGCACATGGTGCAAGCATTGAAATGATGACACTACCCAGACCTCACTCCATTGGACTTGTGTAAACCAGCTTTAAACTTGATAATTTGTTGACACAGAATATAGAGAATGTGTGAATAGGGGGCAGGATTTGGTTTGTGGGATCTGAATTGGCATGGGAGGAAATTGCACCCTCTCCCTTCTTGTCTGACCTGTCTCTTGGACTGGGTGAGATACCAAGTGATGGGAAGCCACTATTATAACCCAAGTGCTTCTGGCTAACACTATTTGCCAGGTAAACCAGTGTGCTACCATTTTTCAGGTGCATACAGCTGGGGTGTGACTATTACAACCAGGGTCATATGCCAGCGGGTGACTATGCTTGGGTAACCATCGGTGGAGCATTTACACTCTTCCTTCATCTATTCCCACACAGCTATATCATTTGGTCCCATTGATGTGACTCCCAATAATGGCTGTTTGCAATATTGCTAATTTCACATTAACCCTCACCTACCACTTCATCATACTGGTTCCCTGATGTTAGTAGTGACAGAAGCTGGATGGTGTCAACCATGTAGTCCATCAAGTGTTGGGGGCAGGGTTTGAACCCATGAATGCCTGGTCACCTAAGACTTTGGCAGATGTGATGGTGCCACTACACCACTGTGCCCCCTCTCATCCCTTTATTACATCCCTTTCACCTATATCTCTTTGTCTTACTGACAACATATATATCAGACACAGTATGCACACACACCTCAGTCCATTATACACAGACTGAGGTGAGTAGATATGATATTATTGATCTGCTCCTTGAATTTGTACCACCACTCTCTCAAATTTCCCTACAGTTCAAGAACTGTAGAAAGGCTGAAAAGTGGGCACACAGTAGGATAGAATAGCATCAAAAAATATCACATACTATTTGTGTTACCATGTCTTTATCTCCGGCACCAAGTGCTCCAAAAACTAGACAAAAAATGGCTACAAACACAATACAAAGGACCAGAAAGGGACTAAAAGATGCTGACAACACAAGCACACCAATAAGATCAAAGCAGCAAGCAATTGATTACCTTACAGCAGGAGACTACCTCCTACCTGGTAAGCAAATAGATATGCACATTTTATCTCACATTCTGTTACAGTTCAGCATCAACAACAAAATGCCAAAACCAGTCACTGTGCTCTCTACACCATATTGTAGAATAGTCATCATTCATAATCAATGAGATCACGTGTCATAAATGTTACTTTGTGTGACAAATTGAAAAATTCACTAAGGCTTTGTAATGGGCAACTTTTAACCAAATCTGCACCCGAGGAATTGAGCAGAAAGTGAAAAACTTCAATCCCTTGGAGCTGAAATTTTAAATTTGTACAAATTGAGCAAGGAGTTTGATTTTTAGTAGCTATATTTAACCCCCAGCCAAATTTAGGTCAACAGCAAAAAACTTAATGTGTCATGTACAATGCCTATGCTCAAGAAAATAAAGTTTCTGACAAATCTAGGAAGATGGGCCAGTGGAAATAGCAAGAAATGCAAGCATGAGCAAGAAAAGGAAAATGTGAGTCTGATAATTGATTTGACATGTTGCAACGCATCATTAAGCTATACTTAGATACCCAGTCCTTCACCGAAGAAAGCCTTGCCAGTGCCATCCACACCAAATCCAGAATGGCTGTTGGGCGACCTTCCTGTGCCAGTGCCTATTGTGACGTTGCCATGTGAAGTAATGCCGAGATTAACTGGCAAAACTTCGGACTTCCCTGACACCCTTACTGAATGTGAGAATGGATTGCGTATGGAACAGGGTGTAGGAGAACCACTCACCGATGACACTAGGATTGATGGATCCATGGCAATGCCAGATGTCGACATGGCTGAAACTGCACTAGACAGCACTGCAGACATGGGAGGCAATGATGACTTGAATGATGACGACAATGAAGAACCTGAGTTTCAATATGAGAAAACTGAACTTACAGTTTTGCGCCAACAATAGCAGAAGCAGAAGCAACTTTTGCAGATATCAAGAAACTTTTAAAGCCACCCTGAAAGAAAGGTCTGGGATATGATCACCATGGCCTCGATGAACTCATGCACAGCCATGTTGAGGCCATGAGAAAATTCTTATGGAAGTATATTTCAGGGAATAGCACTGCACGATGGGGTTCTGCATCATTGGAGACTGCACATGATCATGAAAGGGGGGCTTACCATGCATGTCTACTCCGGGAGTGGACCCATGCATACATTGCCAATAGAAATAGGGCAAGGCAGGGGTTACCCCTGGGTGTCAAATCTCATACCCTTACCCCTACCCCTGAACACCCTACCCTTAGGGGTAAGGGTATGGACACATATAAGGGTTGCCAAGGGTATGGGAGGGTTTGTCAAGGGTACAAGGGTTTGGCACAAAATCAACATATTTAGAGCAAAATTCATTTGAAAAGTGTTGATCACTATTGTATTTATAATTAATATCACATCTTATTAACATATGAAAGCCATTATCATGTTGGACAATCCCAAAATCTGAAGTTAATTGATGAAAATCTTGAATATGAGTCTTTGTAGCTGAAAAAATCAAATGATATTCTTACATAAGCATACCCCTGGCATACCCCTGTACCCTTACTAAGGGTACAGGGGTATGCAAGGGTATGAACTTCTAAACCCCTGCCCTTACCCCTCATACCCTTATCCCAAAAACACAAGGGTATACCCCTACCCCTGCCTTGCCTTAAATAGAAATGACTTGCCAAAGAACACCTATGGAACCTGGAAGACTTCAATGCTTGATGATGAAGATTTGCCACAGATGATCCACTTACATCTTCAGTCTTTGGGACCATGGATTCGAGCACAAGATGTGGTTGACTTTGTAAATAAACCCAAGACACAGGCACAGTTTGGATTGAAGAAATCAATTTTGCTCTCAACAGCTACACAGTGGATGAAGTGCTTAGGATAACACTGGCTCCTGGTGGTCAGTATGTTGATGGACATGAAAGGAAGGACATTGTTGATTACCGGCAGAAGAAATTTCTTCCAGGGTGGATGAGTCTTGAAGAATGGACACAGAAATGGAAAGAAGATTTCCTTGATGAAGCAATTGGCGAGCAGCCGCAAAATCGCCATATCGTCATCTGGTTCCATGATGAATCCACCTTCTATGCAAATGATTGTCGAAAGCTTCACTGGGTCCACAAGGATGAAACAGCTGTCCCACACCCCAAGGGTGAGGGTGCTTCACTTATGGTTGCAGATTTTGTTTCAGCAGACTATGAATGGCTACGCTCCCCTGACAAAACCAAGGAGGCTCAAGTGTTTTTCAAGGCCAGGAAAAATCACGAAGGTTACTTCACAAATGGAGACATTCTGAACCAAACCACCACTGCAATGGACATCCTCGCCAAATTCTACCCAGACAATGAACACAAGTTTGTATTTGACAATGCAATGACACACACAGCAAGATCAGACTCAGTGTTATCTGCCCGTCAGATGCCAAAGGGTACCAAAGCTGTTGGGGAATTTTGGGGAGCCATCGTACCAGTTCTTGATAGCGATGGGAACCAGGTATATATGTGAGATAATAATGGAAAGCTTACCAGGAAGCCAGCAAAAATGAAAATCCACATGGACGATGCTACATTCAATGACAGATCCCCACAGCCACTTTATTTCCCCGACAACCATCCAACTTCTCTCAGGTGTTTCAAGGGTATGGCTGTGCTCCTTGAGGAGTGTGGAATGATTAATAAATCTAAGTTTTGATATGAGTGCCCTGGCTTCAAATGCAAACCTGGTGCAACAGATTGTTGTTGCCACCAAGCCTTGTACACACAGCCAGATTTTGTTGCAGTTGAATCTCTTCTGGAGACTCATGCTTGGGTGCAAGGTTTTGAAGTTCTATTCCTGCCAAAAGTTCACTGTGAGCTCAACTTTATTGAACAATGCTGGAGGTATGCAAAGTGGAAGTACCATGAATTTCCATCCTCATCAAAAGAAGCAGATCTCGAGAAAAATCTTCTTGCAGCATTGGAGATGGTGTCACTGGACAAAATGTGCAGGTGAGTCTCTTAATTCAAAAATGTTATTGTATTGAATCATATCATCAGATATTCATATCGGTCACATCATTTTATGCATGCTTATCATGATGGTCTTAATGGCAAAGATGCAGCATGGGCATGTAAGAAATACAAAGGTCACCATGTTATTCCTAAGACCCTTATGGCTTCTTTTGATAGAACAAATACTATATCTACTTAATACTACACCAATAATGATATTTATTACAGAATCATCATGAGATTGACTTCAAGCACGTCGACACATGTGATTTTGACATTCATACACATGATGGAGGTCTTTACACTCCCCCCCATATTCCTATAGGAATCTGATGATTCCGATGATTCCGATTGGAGTCCGATTGGAATCCGACCATATTCCGATGTCATTTTCACCAGCCAAATTGACATGAAATGGCAGGTTCAGTCCTAGTCCAGTCCGATGCAGTCCAATCAGAATCCGATTGGACCATCAGAATTTCCTAGGAATTTCTGACCATAGGAATCACATAGGAATATTCCGAGGTTATGCAGAGACATCGGACGACATAGGATTCTGATAGGAATGATAGCAGCATTGCTTAGTAATAGTAGAAAAAGTAGAAACACATGGCAGAATTGAACCCCAGAGCTCTAATATGATTACATAAACTTACAGTAACAACAAGACCACTACACTAAGTGGTCATTGCAGGTATCTACTCGTACTGCACTACATACCATTCCCGCAGGTGTGATGACAAAGCACAAAGCCGCGTCACCACACCTGCCAGCTCATCATTCTCCCACCACCACCACCACCAACGACGACGACGATGACCATGGCCGCCTCCCCACCTCAACCACCACCACCACCATACCCACTCCCACTCCCACTCCCATGCTGTCAAGAGGGGCCAACGGCCATCAATGGACACAAGCAGCCCAAACGACGGAATCGTCATTTGGGCCACGGTAAGTTTTTTTTTTTTCATTCGTTTCTTGTTTTCTAAACTAACTAACATCTTTCTTTTGTTTTTTAGGTCCTAAACTACAGGGTAACAACGGACGGATGGACGGACTGGCCCAAACAATGCAATCTGCGTTGTTTGGGCCCTAGGCAAGTTTTTTTTTTTCCCTTTGATTTTGAGTTTACACTAACTGTTTTTCTTTCATCTTCTAGGTTCTAAGCTGTTGGTAACAGCAGAGGGACGTGAGACGACCCTGACGATGCCACCAGGGCCTCACCATGAACACCCACGGAGACAAAGAGGGACGGGGAGGGAGACAAGGAAGTGATGACGACAACGACAATGACAGGGAGTGGGAGACGAGAAGGTGGAGGGGGAGACGAGAGGGTGGAGGGTGGAGGGGGAGACGAGGGGAAGGCGATGGGCACCAGCACTGGACAAGATGAGGGCAGCAAGGGATGATGAGGGGGGGACGACAAGGGGGTGGGGACGACAAGACGGCACCCCAAACGACACACCACTCACCACCAGCCTCATGAGCAACTGCTTGTGGGGTGGACAGTGGGTGGAATGATGACAAGGAGGGGGAGACGAGGGAGGAGGAGACGAGGGACACACAGGGGACACCACGCCACTGCCATGAGCATCTGCTTATGGGGTGGATTGTGGGGTCTACGAGAAGGAGACGGCGCCCCAACACCCGAACCCCACCGCTGCGAGCTTTGCTTGTAGGGTGGAACGGGTGCTAATGGCCATGTCACCACCTCCACACCAAATGCACCACCACTCCCTCCCCTCCTGCAAAATGGGGGGGGTGGTTTTTTGTTTTTGTAGAATTTTAAATAGTATAATTAATTGTCTCCCCCC
This sequence comes from Tricholoma matsutake, assembly GCA_026075535.2. Lineage (NCBI taxonomy): Eukaryota > Fungi > Basidiomycota > Agaricomycetes > Agaricales > Tricholomataceae > Tricholoma > Tricholoma matsutake. Next base: position 2,643,225 of record AP026543.1, on the reverse strand, counting down.
TGCGTTTGTGTCGGGGGGTATTTTTTTAATCTATATTAGTTATATTAGTTCCTCACGTCTTCGCGAGGGCTAATCAATTTTTTTTTGAGCTCTCATGAGGGAGGTTAAAAATATGTGAACTATCCCTAAGTGCATTAAATGGACTTTGTATTACATATTTAATAATTCTCCTGTGGCTCAACTGGTTGAGTGCTTGTTTAGTCATCATGTGACTTACATCCCATGGTCCATGGTTCAATCCCTGCTTTACCCACTTATTTTGTAAGCACTTGGGGAAAGTTAAGTCTTCCAAAATGTGGTAGTCCGACTTCATGTTGGAATTGCATAGGACTTTACTAGGAATTTACTAGGAATTTCTTGGAAACAACAGTACATGGTCATCAAAATACATTCCAATCAGATTCCTATCAGACTACTAGGACTAGTGTCAGACTAGTAGGACTCCTATCGGATTCCGATCAGACTCTTATTGGAAAACTCGGACTCCTAGGACTCCGATAGGAATACAGGGGGGAGTGCAAAGTTTACCTGCACATGCCACTGCTTGCAGGGGAGATCATGGGTACTAACAGCCAAATGGGATGACAATGGAAACAATGAGAGGGGGGCAATGACAACAAAAAGAAAGGAGGATACCACTACCATGCAAGGTGCTGTTAGGTGGGCGAGGGGTGTTTTTTCTTTATTTTTTTCTTTTACTTTTACAGCCCCTCCTGCACACCACAAGAAGGGTCAGTCTTGTATTAGTTACATCCTTTCCCCCTTCTGCACACCACAAGAAGGGTCAATCTTGCATTAGTTACATCCTTTTCCCCTCGCACGATTGCTAGGGGGTCAATTTAATATATAAATTGTGTAATAACTAAACTGGACAGTTTGTATCTAGTATTGTTAGTATATCTATATACTGTCTCTATGGTGCACAACACCTAGTCACCACCTCTTTTGGACAGTGGCCAAATTGGTTGGGGAATTTCTTTTTTTTAGTTTTTTTGGGAACCACCTAATTTGCCCTAAGAATGTTGTCCAATTTCTTCTTTTACAACCTATTTAGTACTTAAAAATGCTTTGATTATGCCATGCCTAGTTGAAAGTACATTTTGTGTGAAGATAGGGTCCTACCATATATGGCAATTCAGGGTCCAAACCCATCCATATATGGTAATATGGCCAAATTATCAATGGTAAATAAAAAAAACTCCATCAATTTTGAGTATTTTGACAAATGCTCTGGTAGATTTAATCCTCTTGTGAAATGGAGCATTTTTACCAGGGGAATAAGAAAAATAAGGTTTTTTTGTTTGGCTATTTCCATTGTACAAAAGTGGTGGTGACTAGATATTGTGCACCACATCAACAAAAAGGCAAATCAAATTCCAGGTTTTCACTGGTTTTCAATAGTTTTTGGGTTTCCAGAAACCAGGAAACCAGAAACCTTAAGAGTCAGCCTAACTAATCAAGTAGTATATTAGTAATGTAGCTATTGGGGCACCCCAATGAGTGGCAAAGGGTTTATATACAAGGGAAGGGTGCATGGACCACTTGCCAAGAATGTGACATGGACATTTGCCAAATAATAACAAATGGTCCATGCACCCTTCTGCTGCATATAAACCCTTCATGACTCATTGAAAATGTTGGGCATGCCCCACTTTTTTCATACATACTGTACTAACTAATAATTCAAAGTAATAGCTCCAGAATCTTATAGCTTTTTACATTACCAAGTTTCCATGTTGTTTTCTCTGGCTAGGTTTCTTGAAAAAGGGACATAGGTTTTGAAGTACTCAATTTTGACCAACAATCTGGGTTTTTGGTGGTTTCCTGGGTTGAGAAACCCCTGGAAATTGTGGATCCTAATTACTGATGCATAGAATGTAGAATGTATCTCATTGAAAGCATTTCTATAGAATGGAGGACTCATTCATGCCAGGCTTTAGCCCAATTGGACAAGTTTCAGATAGAGCAAATGCCCAAATAGTACAGACAAGGGGGTGTCGGAATGGGAATTTTGAACCAGATGTAGGGGGGGGGGGTCCTGCCAGAGGCCAAATTTTTTTATTTACCAAAGTGAAAATGACATTGATAGGCATTGATAAGCAATGATTTGCTGTTGTAGGCTCTGTCAATCATTAGTATGCCTTTGTAGTACTACCCTTTACAATATACCAGGTGATTTATTGTAACAAAACTTGAAAAAAACCCTGCTCATGCTGGACCAGTTGTTAGAATATCTGAGGGGCTGTGCGAGCATGTGCAATGCCTGGTTTGGTATTTTTTATTGTTCTCTCCATTTCAATGTCGCTCACTCCATTTTAGTTACTTTATTTATCTTCCTTGGTAATTATACTACTCCTAGTATTACATAGGTACTGTACAGTTATGACCAAGTCTTCAGTCACACATCACACAGGCTTCTGAAGAGAAGAGATCTATTGAATAGTCACATGTCACCATAGGTTTTGAAGAGATTTCATATGCAAATTATATACATTGAAAAAAAGTGCTAAAAGTGAGCCTGCAGCACTCATGGTCCTTTATCGTCTTCCCTTCTTGTCTTCAGCCCACCATCTCAGTGATTTTTCAGAGTACAGCTTGTTTTTTACCTTTGTTCATTGACCATGGCCTTCAATTTTCTCCACCAAGTGAGTCGTATCAATCACCACACCTTCCACCTCTTCTACTAATGTTTTCTCAGCTTCGGCAATAGATTCTAAGCCTCCATCTTCTCCTGGCACAAAGTAGTTGTCATCATCCAACTTTCTTTGCATCGCATCAATAACTGCATCAAGTGGTACAATGGTGTCATCTCCAGGGAAATTGAGTTCTAAAACCTCCAAATCCTCTTCTTGGGCCTCATCAGGTGTAAGAATTGGTGCAACAACTTGGGAGCAGGGTTGCATGAGTTCTTGGAAAAACTCAGGGTCAGTTTCAGGAAGTGTGCGGAGGATTTGATCGGTTTCAGAACTTGTGAGGCTTTCATACAATAAATTGAACCCTTCAACTTTGCACATTTCCCATGCCTAAGCACTCATTCAATTCATGAGCAATGAGGAAGTGAACATGAGACATACCTTCTTGACAATCTCAGGCTTATTCAACAAACTGTATGCTGACCACAACCAATGCACTGTCTGATCCCAAAGCACTCCAACTGCTTTATCAGCCTTGATGTCATGAACCGGCTCCCCCTTCTTCAGCTTTGAAAGAACCTCTTTGACAACATCTTCATATGCAGATTTCTTTAAAGAGTGCTTGAATATGCGCTGAAAGCCAACATCACATGGTTGAAATAAGCTGGTCATGCACGCAGGTACAAAGTGAGTGAGGATTGCTTCCTGATGTTTCCTGATTCAATTCAGAAACTCATCAGAATGGTGAACTGACCAGCAATTGATCTGCCAAAGTGAATGTTGATCAGGTGGGAGGCCAAGTTCAACCTTCACTGAATTGAAGTGGGGCATGAGAATCTTGTTGACAAAGTTCTTCATTGTTGCCTGAGTAGACCAGTACATTTTTGTCATGGATGTTTCAAGTAGAAAACCTGCCTCATCAACTTGTTTTCAACTTCAACAGTTCTTGGATGGGAGAGATGTTGCTGTACTGGCCTTATAGATTGCCTGGAATGGCAAAATCTTGCCATCATTTGTCAGAGTAACCATCCCTGTTATCGTGTGCTTCTCCTCCATCCCAGTAGTGGATACTTGCTTCAAACCAACCTTCATATATGTCATATGACAACCCTGGGCAAGGGTAAGTTGCATTTTGTCACTGTTTGCCATGAGCTGAGAGGGAATAGACTTGTCCTTGACAGAATACACCATCTGAAGAAATGACTTCATGAGGATTTCTGCTGCATTTGCTGGGATCTTTTCTCTGGCACATGTTGAGCATCACATGCTCCACCCAAGTACATGATCAATAAACTTTTTGACAAAAGCTTTGGAGAAATGGAACAATGTCCCATCAGGCAAGGGAGTCTTGAAGATCTGTGGTACATCATAATAGAGTTGGGCAATCATGATGCCCTAACTTGTCACCAATGTGAGTGGAACATATGCGGCTTGAAGATCCTCCATAGTCTTTAAGATCTTCTCAGAGACTTTTGGATACTTTACCAAGACCCCAACATGAGTTGTGACCCCCCCTGGTTTGTTTGCTAGATGGGCAAGCTCAAGAGTTCAGTCACTCCAATGTGGTGCAACCCCTTCTCAATCAATCCAGCCACCAAGTGTCTGAGGTGCAAGATGAGCAAAAAGAATGGGGTCCAGCTTTTTCAAAGCATTAACAATCTCTGCAGGGTGCATGAGCAGGCTGCATTGAATTGCCACAGCATTGATATGGTGCCATAGTAACAGCAACTTCCAATTTGTCAAGACAGCCTCCTTGTACTCTTTCACCCTTGAACAACCAGGTTTGCCTCACTGCTGTCGCCCATCTTCTTTTGCAATCCAATTTGGTTGAGAAACTTCACCAATATTGATCGAGGATTCAAGAGGTGCAACAAGTTGCATTGTCTGTGAACACTGTCATGACTTGGGTCAACGTTGATACAATTTGTTACATACCTTCACTGACTTGATTTTTCCATCAGCATCTCATCTCCCAGCCTCAATATCAGCTTCTTTCATAAATGCTCCATCTGCTTCAGTGCCCATCAAGTTCAGATTTTTGCTCCTTTGCCTTTTCACATGCAGCCTGTTCTTGGTCTTGTGCCTCCTCCACAACTTCCTGATGCTCAAGCTTCATACACTTTTGGTCTGCATTGACTTGGTCCTCTGTTGCAGACTTGAACCAACGTAAAAGGCTTCTGGGTTGCAATTGTCATCAGCATTGATTACTGAATGTCTTCTCTTGCCAGGTACCCAGGGAGCTGATCTAATGGCTGAGGTGGACAAGGAGGTGGGTGGGATGTTGAGGTCAAGAGTCAATCCAGACTTGGAGGCAGGCAGAAGAGTGGATGAGCACAAGGCAGGTGATAGGTTGGAATCAACAGGCATATGCAATTCAGAGCAAGAAGGTTTGTCTTCTCTATCTATGTGAGCATCTTCAACTGAAACAACCTGAATAAGGTCAGGCATGAAGAAGACATCAACACCATCCTGTGTCGCTTGATATGTTAAAAGGTGAGCATCAGGGATGTCAATTGAAATGCACTAAAAATATTTGTTGGAATGAGCAGTTACGCAATCTCAAACTACACATACAAATTCCCAATCATGACTAACAACATGATTAAATGCTGCAATCCATAGTTCATCAGAGTCTGAGGATGCAGGTAGCTCAACTTGCCATGGGAGTGTGTCACATCCAATGGCATTAATTGCCAGAACAGAGCAATTGTAGCCATCGACTTGTGGCATAATTGGTAGATTCTGATGTTTGAATGGTCAGTCTATGTGATGCTGAATCCACCAATTGATAGCTAACTTGATTTCAGAGTCTGATCCTCCCAGTGAATCACCATACAGCACAAGTGACCAAAACCCATCAATAACCACCCCCACCCAATGTGAATTCTCAACATTTGAAACGCCACACAATTTGTCAGTGGCCCTGAATCCAAGCTCCTGGCTGATCGTCCATAGGTGCCGTGTGCCACTTGTTTGCTCATTGTATGGTTTTGTTTCACGACGATGATAGAGTTCCACAAGTTTGCAGAAGAAGGACTGCCAGACTATCTTGCATGTAAGCTGGCCAGATCATTCTACATCCATCCATAGTAAGTCTAATTGCTGATCAATATGTGATGTAGCTAGCCACTTCTGTGACAGATATGTAGTGAGTTTTGTTCTAGGCTCTGCTTCTTCAAATCCACAAACATTTCCAGCCCATGGAAGACTCAGCAAAGTGGTCTGTGCAGTGTCACAAAGTTGTCAAATATTCAATAATTTCCAATGCTTCCATTGGATCACAAGGTATAATTCAGCACTAGCCCATGGTTGTCTGACATGTTGTCATGGCTGTGAGACTTCCACCCAGTATGTCAATACCCATAATGGAAAATGTGAATGCCATGATTAGAGAATGGCAGGGGTAACCCTGGGGTATTTTGAGGCTACCCTTACCCTTACCCTCAAAACCCCTTACCCCTCACAAGGGTCAGGGTATGGAGGGGTATGTAGCATACACAATACCCCCAAGATGGTATCATCAGATGAGTGACTAAAATCACTTTTATTATCAATTGAGTCAAAGTCTGGCCATTTTCATGGCTGTATAAAAGTGCTACAATACATTTTCAGGTAAGGTAGATCTCATTCAGAATTAACTTGATCATGTGAAATGGGTGACATTTCGACAGACTTCTGCTGAAGTTTCTTCACAGCATATTATCAGAAAATCCCTTCCCACAGAGTTATTTAAACCATACTATTCCAGGTGCTAATGAATTTACAATATGAAAAACTTGACTGTGGAAGCTGCCATTAAGTTTCTCATAATGAGAACTTCAGGATGTGACAACATGGTCACAGCAGCCAGATTCAATGCTCACAAACCTAATGGCGACTAGGGTGTAGCATGGGTCACACCGTGGGTAAAATTTAACACACCACACCTGCACCTGTCAACACCGCACCCGTTCTAACACTGCAACCGTGGTGACAGGTTTAACCCATGGTCTGTCATAAAACACCACAGGTGTGACACCATGTATATACACCATAGTTTTGACTACATTTTTGCCTCGTATTTAGACATTCTACACTGTTGAACATCCTGCATTTGTATCTTTACTGACTCAACTACACATTGTATACAATACTTGAGCCACAGACAATAAATCTTTGTACAGAGGGACTTATATTTAATTATTTTTGCAAAACAAGACACCCGCACCACTCAAGAAGAGCGAAGGAGGGATTTGTGTATTTTATAATTCTATACAATACTAACTAATTTTAAAAAAACACCATCTCACTTGCAGCGAAACAGGGGGCGAGGAGAGCTTCCCCTTCTTCACAGTAGTGCCCCTGCCCCTCGTGGTCCTGGATCATCCTCCCCATCCTTGTCCCATCCTTTCTCCCCATTTCCACCCTGCAAGCAGTTGCTTGCAGCAGTAGTTGGGGGTGCTGCTGTCATGAGCATATGGTCTTGCTACCACCTAACCACCCCACAAGCAGGGGCTCATGGCAGTGGTGGGGGTGAGACAGGGGGCGCCCATCATCGTCAATAGTAAAATCATTGCCTAGAATGTTTGGGGTTAGTAACAATGAAATGAAATAAGAAAAGGAACAAAACTCACCTGTGGCCCGACATCTTGGGCCTTTTTTTGTTTCACCTCATTGTCATCCCCTTCCTCCTCACCATCCTTGTCGCCATTGCTGCCCATGTAGTTGTCATTTGTCCCCCTCTCCATCACTGTCCCCTGGTGTTGTCATCCTGTCTTGTTGCTCCCCATTTCAACCCTGTGAGCAGTCACTCATGGTGGCAGTGGTTCATTGTTGACATCATTCTCGTCCCTCACATCCCCGTCCCATTGTCCAGTGTTAGACGACGTGGTGGCAGGTACAGGAGCAGTGGTGGTGGGTGTTGATGGAGAGGAGTGGTGGGAGGGAGGTCATCCATTTTGATTTTCAGTCATGTGGCGTCGTGGCATTGCTGTGGGTGGGCATAGGTGGGCATGGAGGCATCGTCTTGTTGTTATAACATAGTTAGAACCTAAAAAACAAGATGAACATATTAGTTAGTTGAAAAAACAAAAAGAAAACAAAAAAAACTTTTCCTAGAACGTCCATTGTCATTTGGGCACAATATGGTGAGATAAGACTTGTAGATAATATAAGAGAAACTCGCCTGTGCCTCATCCCGTCCTCATCCCATCATTGCTCCCTGTTTCCGCCCTGTGGGCAGTTGCTTGCGGCGGAAGTTGGGGGTGCTGTGGTGGTGATGGTGATGATGGTGTGGTGGCCATGGTGGCCATTGTTGGCATTGTTGTCATTGTTGTCGTGGTAGTCACATCATTGTAAGTTAAAACCTGTAAACAATGCAAATGAAGTTAGTTGAATAAAGAAAAATAAGATATGAACAAAGAAAAGCTTACCTGGGGCCCATTTCATATGCTTTGTGTCACTAGAGTAGGACCTAACAAAACTGTTAGTTGTGAAATAAGAAAGTTGAAATACTTACAAACGACGATTTTGCTGTCGTTTCTCCTGATGATCGATGTCCGGCATCTTCCACAGCCGATGACCTAAATAACCGTTGATACCCATGACACCGCCAAAATGGGTACGGTATGTCACAGGTCCAGCATTTCAGCAAACGTACCCATACCCATCAAACCTGTGGGCCATTTACCGCGGGTTTACCCATACCCATGCTACACCCTAATGGCAACTTAAACTCACCACTTTTGGAGAAAGTGAAGTGACATATCTTTAGATAAGATGTTTTTAAACATTTCTGTGGGGCCACAATTCTTGAGGTGTCATCTAGCCGAATGGTAATTATGATTTGTAGAATGTTACCCATTTCACATGATCAAGTTAATTCTGAATGAGATCTACCTTAGTAACTATGCAGAATTTGGAAATCCTGTAATGTCAAAACATCAATACATGGAAAATGCAATGTATAGTCCACTGAATTTGAGTACAAGCTGTGTAGAAGTCTTTTGTTGATGGTATTTGATGCAAATTTACTTTATTATATGCCCCCCATCCAGAGATTTTACCTACCCTGGGACCCCTCCCAAGGGTAAGGGTTGGCTGAGGGTACAAACACTGTACCCTCACCCCTACCCTCATGTACCCTTGACAAATACCCCCAGGGGTTTGCATACCCCTGCCATTTACTAGCTGTGATGGTGGAAGATGTGAATAGCAGATGGAATTTGATGACTCCAGAAGATTTGTCTGCTTCATGAGTTTTGAAAAGACAATCGGCAAAGGGATTGGGTGGTCTTTGAGATCTTGAAGCTTGATTACTATAACATTCAGTTCAGCCTTAGACCAATAGAGTGAGATGTCGGGTGTGTGGGTTTGGACTTGAGGTGGGAGAGGAAATTGCAAAAATTCAGAGACAGAGAGCTCGGGAGAGGGCAGAAGGACAGTTCTCAAGTCAGGTGGAATGGGTCAAGACATTTTTGCAATGGCAATCTGTATGAAATTCAAGTTTACGATGTACTCTAAGTATGTAAGTGGTTGGTGGCTCCAGGCTAACTAATGGACAATGAGTTCAAAACAGCTCAGACCCATAATCGGCCACCCACTGGGGCCCATGCTACCAGCTTGTCATGGCCATTGAACAATGTGATGTTGGACAATGAAGAGATGTTGATTGATGTCACACTACCTAGAGAACAATGAAAAGATGAAGAGATGATTGAAATTGGTCATGCATCACCCCATGTGAAGACTTGGTCATAACTGTACAGTAGTCTATTGTTGTTGTAGTACCCATCTGTTTGCCTCCTGAGCTCACTGAGGTCAAATACAATTCCTATAAGTATTATTTGTTGTTTGTTCTCGCACTTTTAACAACTCGTGATGTGTAATCCAACACCAGTGCCATGTATACTTGTAAATATTAAAACCTGTGGATGTCGAAATGGCCTGTAGTCCATGGGAATGACTCGGACTTCTTCGACTTGAAGAAATGTGGTGCTCGGCGGATACTAAGTAGTGTTCACTTGATTGCAAACTTGCAGTAGGCTACGAGGACTCAATTCTGTAAGAGGATGGCACTGGAAAGCCTCTGAGTTCAGTTGGTATACTCAATGACATTTTTATTTTATTTTATACTGATATCATCGACGATGAATTGGGGGAAAAACATGTACACGTGATCAAAACATACCTTATATGGCAGGAGGCCGTGAAAAAAAAAAACTGACATCATATGAAAAATTCCTGTCCCGACACCCCCTTGAGTACAGATAATGCAGAGAAAGTTGTCGACAACAAATAGCTAAGTCGAAATACAGATAAGAATAGGCTCAGGGCCCCATAACCTGTTGGGAACTGGTAAGTTAGGTTGCCGACTTGTTGAAATTAATTACCAATATTGTTGCATGTGCATATTCTCCCACATTAATTACCAATATTGATACATGTTTCATATGCATATTCCTCTGGAGTCATGTGATATCCTTACTATTATGTATATAAGGAGAACCTGTACTATAGTAGGAATAAAGTGTTCTTACCTCTGCTAACCCTAGCTGTAAGTCTAAGTAAACCCCAGGTAGGTTGTAAGGAACGTGTTGTCTCTTCCACTGTGCAGCGTATATAGTCTGCTCCAACAGGTTATGGGCCCTGCTGGGCACGTCGTGAACGTGCCTTAATTGGCTGCGAATGATGTTGACTTCATTGTCTCCAAATTATAACCTTGCGCTCTTCGTGAGCTGCATTGCGCTCCCTGCGAGCTGCACATAAAACCTAGGTTGACTAGGGTTAACCACTCTGAAGGAGTGTTTTCTCCTTAGAACGTTAAATGTGTTTTATTGAGTAAAAAGACTGATTGAGCGCTTTTAACAGCTGCCACCACAAAATCATGTCTTCAACTCTTGAGAAACTCGTTCAAACTTTCGACGGATCAGATTACATTCAATGGGCCGACTCAATGAAGGCGTGGCTCAGGTCTCAGGGCCTCTGGCAAATAACTAGCAGGGCAGAGCAAAAACCGCCCCCGGCACCTCCCTTGACGGCGATGAATGCTACTTTGGTAGCGGATGCTAATGCCAAGCTCCAGACCTGGAGCAACAAAAATGACCAGGCCATTGGTAGCCTAGTGCTCCGCCTGGCCCCCTCCATTTGGCAGTGTGCCAACTCAAAGGACACTGCTGAGGAGGTGTGGGATCTCATCCGCACCGATTATGGTGTGGATGGCCCCTCCCAAGTCTTCGCGGACTTTAGGTCTGCAATAGCGATCAAGATCCCGGCTGCGAACCCCGCACCGGAGATTGCTAGAATGGCAGACAAATTTGAGCGCCTTACGGCTGCTAACATCGCCATCCCTGAGCTAGTGCAAGCAATGATTCTACTTGCTGCGATGCCGCGCGAGTACGATTCCTTGTCTGCAACAGTCCTTAACACGACCGCTACTAGCGCCTTGACATTTAAACATGTCAAGGACTCCATTGTCGCTGAAGCCTCAAGGCGCACAGCAGTAGGAAAGCCCACTGGCCAGCCTCAGGCCAACAAACTTTCCGCTGTTAAACGCAAAGGGGGAAACCCCAAATGGCAGCCCAAAGAAGGGCAAAACAGCAACGGAGACTCATCCCGAAAGCATGGACGACGTGGGGACAGAAAGACTAAGGAGGAGAAGCCGAAGGATAAACATACCCACCTCGCCTCCAAAGCCTATACCACCATAAATGGTAATGGCACCATCATACCGCTGATGCCGCTTATACAGCGCATCGAAAGACGCGAACACACTCCCACAAGGGATCCTTGCCGCCGACCACCTGCACAGGCATATATGGGTGTGGCCTCTACCTCTCGTTCGGTTTATGCCGAATATCAGCAAGCTCGAGACACCCTCAAGCAAATGCAACTTCCGCGCAGCGCGAAAAATCTGCGACCGCTGGAAGAGCACCTGACGGTGCGAGAAGGAAAGAGAAGAAGGATAGAACCAGAACCCGAGTCTAGGATTGAGGAGGTAGAAGACGATACCGTCTCCCTCGGATCTGAACCTCCGGTGTCTGATGAGGAAGTGTGGAAAGCCATCGATGAAATGCTCGTTGATGAACCCCTTGATACAGGGGCGTATGATGACAGGTCAGTCCTTTTCCCTGCCACAAGCACTAAGATTAATATTCCTATGAATACAGCGAACTTTTCATGTGAAATTTTACCGCTATTAAATGTATCATGGAATTATTTAGATCTTAATATATGTGCTATGTGTGCAAAGGGAGATTGTAAGAAAGGTGCCGACTGGATCATGGATTCAGGCGCATCAAAACACTTCACTGGTGAAATAAAAGATTTCGCTTCTTACGAGCCTTTACCGAGAAAGGACTCTACCTTGGTCCAAACGGCCACTGGTACTACTCATATAGTAGGAAAAGGAGCAGTCTTCATTAAACACCAGGTAGTATGTCATGGGAAGTCAGAGACGTGTGAAACATGGTTATACCCCGTCTACTACATACCCGACATTAATACTCGATTGATGTCAATGGGGGTCTTTTTACAAGACAGAAGTGATGTGCGTGGTTCCTCCGCACACATTTCATTTATCGAGCATGGAAACCCAATCATGCATTGTGTCCCTCTAAGGAGGAATGACACGATCTATTGGGCTCGGACTCATATATTGAGCACCAAAAAGGTTAATGTCGCGACCATTTATGTTGCTGACTACTTGACTTGGCATAGGCGACTTGGACACCCATCCAAAGAGGCACTAGGGAAAATGCCTAAAAGCACCATAAAATTCCCAAGGAATTTAATTATTCCTAAAGACAAAATTATATGTCCAGGGTGTGCAGAAGGGAAAATGACCTCAAAATCTTTTCCCGAGTCAGACTCACGAGCTGACAAATCCTTTGAATTAATACATTCCGACCTAAAGGAACTCCCAGTACTATCGTACCACAAACATAAATACTTCATTGTATTTCTGGATGACAAAACGTCACATATTTGGGTCCAATGTCTCAGAAAGAAATCTGACGCTGCTGCAGCGATTAGACAATTTCAAGTGATGGCTAAAACCCAATATGGCGCTACAATCAAGCGCTGGCATGTCGATCCAGGGGGGGAGTTCAAGGATTGTGAGCTACAAAAACAGCTCAAGGACTTAGGCATCAAAATAGAGATGTCTGCACCCCACGTTCATCAACAGAACGGGCGCGCAGAGCGCGCCATAAGGACAATAATGGAAAAGTCACAAACCTTGCGATTCACCGCTTGTCTACCACAATCATGGTGGGAATTTTGCATAGAACATGCAACACATTTATACAACCGAACCCCAATAAGGCGCCTGAAATGGCTGACACCTTTTGAGGACCTGACAAAGGTCCGCCCAGATCTAAACAATCTGAAGGTCTTTGGTTGCAGTGCTTATGTCTATCTACCAAAGGAAAAACGTCCAACAACATTATCTCCTCGATCGGAGTTAATGACGTACCTTGGAGTAGAAGATGGCATTGAAGCATATCGTTTCATGCAACAAAATGGCGCAATATTCATTGGTGCTACGGCACTATTTGATGAAACGATGTTCCCATGCTGTCCCGGAGCTAAAACTCCTGCCAAGACAGACCTTGGTGATTTTCCACCTCCAGAACCAGAAGATGATGACCACTCATCTGGAACGGATGGCGATGACCCTATACCGCCACAAAATCCGCCCCTTCCTCCATCATTAGAAGATGATGATGATGATTTACCAAGCGAGCAAAAGGCGCATGACAATGCGACTAACGCTCCTCCTCCGCCGCCTCCAGTTAACACTGAGGACTTTCGTCCAAGACGTGAAGATCAACAGGAATGGCAGCAATTGCCCCGTCAATCAGGCAGGCAGAGGAAAATCCCAAACCGTCCCAGCAATACCTATGGAGAACAGCGACTCCCCTCTGACATAGAGAGAGACATTGCACGTGATCGATATTGGAAGAAGTCTGTGGGTCAAGATTCGGATCATAACCGAACATGACCACGACCTCAACAGCAAGAACTGGTTGCTGGACCGAGTTCGGCACCCCACGAGAGTGTGCCCAATTCCAATAATCAAGAACATGATTACCCAATGGGGGAACCGGACGAAGCAGGTTATATTAAAAAGATAACCAAGGAAGGTGGAGATGAGCTTATCCGCTGGCTGTTATCAAAAGCAGTCACACCATCAAGCGGAAAAAGCCTAGTTCCAAACCAATTTTGCGATATTGTGCGCCTACCCCAGCAGCAGCAACTTGAGTGGAAACAGGCTTGTCGTGAAGAGTTAGAGGCTCTTCGCAAGCGACAAGTCTATGATATCGTCGATCTTCCACATGATCGGAAAATGATCAAAAATAGATGGGTTTTCTCCGTGAAATCGGACGGAAGAAAATGAGCCAGACTCATGGCCAAAGGCTTTTCACAAGTCGAAGGCATTGACTTTGATGAGATTTTCTCACCAGTAGTCCGCTACAAGACCGTACGCCTCATGTTTGCCCTTGCGTCTCTAGAAGGCATGTATATGACCGGTCTAGATGTAAAAACCGCATTTTTATATGGCAAACTTGATGAGGAGATCTATATGGATCAACCCGAGGGTTTCAGACTTGAGGGTAAAGAGCGCAAAGTAATGCGCTTACGCCGAGCATTGTATGGCCTTAAACAGGCTTCACTAGCATGGTGGAAAGAGCTAGAGGCATTTATGCGCACCATTGGGTTTGTGTGCGCCAGCTCCGATGCCAGCATCTTCATACACAAGGATCCTAAGACAGGCAGCATCATTATTGTGCTAGTCTATGTTGACGATGGCTTGTTCATGGGCAAGAACAAGAAACTTGTGGATGAAAAAAAGAATGCTTGCCTGAAGCATTGGGAGTGCCGTAGTACTGAAAAAGTCACAGAATTCTTAGGCATGCGCGTCACCCAGACCGCTACAAAAGTCAAACTCGATCAAACAGAATATCTCGCCAAAGTGCTCGAGAGGTTCGAGATGACAAATGCCAAAGTTGCCCCCACTCCGCTCCCGACTGGCTACAAACCGTCGGAGAACACAGCGACGCCAAACGCGGCGCTTAGATCGAAATATCAGTCTGTGATCGGATCTTTATTGTATCTGATGCTCGGAACATGACCTGATATCGCTTACGCGGTAATCAAGATGTCGCAATTCTCGGCTAATCCTAGCCAAGAACATCTAGACAAAGCAATGTACATAATGCGCTATCTGGTGGGAACCCAGAAGTACAGTATAGTCTATGATGGAGAGAAATCCGAGGGGCTGCAGGCCTTCACAGATTCTGATTGGGCAGCTGACACTGTCAAGCGCTGATCTACAACGGGTTACTTTGCTACTCTGGCGAGTGGCATTGTGTGCTGGCAGTCCCGTTTACAAAAAACTGTAGCACTGTCATCCACAGAAGCCGAATATATGGCTCTCTCCGACACTTGTCGGCAGATAGTGTGGATAGAGTCCTTATTCCAGGAACTTGGATATACACTGAAGCGCGTACCAATCTGCGCTGATAATCAGGGATCCATCTTTATTGGATCAAATCCAGTTCAGGAAAGAAGGACCAAACATATAGACATTCGCTACCACTACACCCACGAATGCATAGAAAATGACAAAGTCACAGTCGTTTTCATTCCTGGAAGTGATAATCCGGCTGACATGTTCACAAAGAACCTTGGCGCCGTCCTATTCAGGAAATTTAGAGACTCTCTCGGAATTACTTTTGAGGTTCAAACTTAGCTGCTTAGAGCGCTTTACAGTTTGAGGGGGGGTGTTGAAATTAATTACCAATATTGTTGCATGTGCATATTCTCCCACATTAATTACCAATATTGATACATGTTTCATATGCATATTCCTCTGGAGTCATGTGATATCCTTACTATTATGTATATAAGGAGAACCTGTACTATAGTAGGAATAAAGTGTTCTTACCTCTGCTAACCCTAGCTGTAAGTCTAAGTAAACCCCAGGTAGGTTGTAAGGAACATGTTGTCTCTTCCACTGTGCAGCATATATAGTCTGCTCCAACACGACTCACTCGCACGGACGCGGATGGTAAGAGGCTTATTATTGCTGCGTGACTACCTGACTAATAACTATGGTTGCGTGTCACAGTACCTACCGCCTCCCAACAGGAATTACCCTCAGTGGCATTCAGGCCTCAGTCCCCACCAAGACCTCACAAAGGAGTTACCCTCAGTGGCATCGTCGGAATTTGCGGATGTCCCTTTATGGTAGGCACAGATATGAAACTCATCTCCCACACGATCTCCTTGTCCGACAATGCAAAACGGAATTTCGACAACAACACAGATAGGACAACTTCTGTATCAGTCATATTGTTCATCAATAACAGTATACTAGTTGATGCAATGAGATGATTGCGCACTCATCTCTAGTTGCGAAAATTTAAATCCGCTATCAAACATAAACGAAGAACCTTAATGAACCTTCGAGGCATTGTTGATTTAACACTTACATACATGCCCTTCCACCGCCTAAAAATGTCATCCTTCAAAGCTCGGTTGTCAATTGGCAGATTGACAATGTGGATGAGGTAGCTCACATATGCGAATAAATTCCCGGGACAGGCGCCTCCATGATTGTATCAGGAAGAGGCGCCAGCCATCGCTCAGGATTCCATTCATACGAGTCTGGGCCCCACAGTGCAGGATCGCGATTGTAGTTGATGATCGATATAATAATCTTGGTGTCCTTCGGGACGAAAATCTCATTCATCTGACGCCCGTCGACGCCTGTGATCGGAGTAAAGAGCGGAAGGACAGCATCTTTTCGAGGCCTAAAATTGCAGTCCTGAGTCAATCTTTGTGGCATGAATGTTCCAATCTAAGCGTACGCGCGAAGAACTTGCGAAACAGGTGGGTACCTAGTGACCAGGAGCAGTAGACGTCAGAGAAGAAAACAGCGAACAAATGCAACCCACTAACAGGCGTAAAGTTTCTCGGCACACTGCGTCTAGGAACGGAAGCGAGACCAATTCGTCGTACGAGAAATCCTGTCCCCCGTTCTTCTCATGCGCGTCCAGTATCTCCTGCCGGAGCTTGTCCTGGATTTTAGGGTTGGTGGCCAGGAGACCCAGCGTGCGTGAAAGCGCATTAGAGGTAGTATCCATTCCGGCGAAGATGAGAGACCTGGCAAGAAAGTGTGAACTTGGCATGTGCCTCCCAGCGGACAATTGAAGCTACACACGACATCTAAGGAGGGTCAAGGGAGTGTCAGGAAAACAAATGTATGTCCGAGATGCGAGCTACCTGTGCCAATACTTCAGAGTCAGACAATTCGTCTCCCTTCGAAGCTTCCAAGTTTGCTTTCACTGACCAGATTAGGAAATAAAAAGTGAGTAGTAAGACGTCTGGGTGCACATACTGAGAACGCTTATGATGTCTTTTCCTCGGCCGATTTGCTTCGCTACTGCTTCGTCCCCTTCCTTTAGTGCGCGCCTCTTCGCTTCGAGAATCTCAATGGATGTATTATCCATAATATCAACAATATCGCGCAGGCGCCGGACATTCTCAAACGGCAGCAGGTCGACCAGAAACCTCCTAAATCTCGGTGGGCCGAGCTTCACAAGGGTTGTCACAAGATAATTGCGGAAAAATATCATCTTGAACAACAGAGGTCTAAAATATACAAGACATGTTCATATCAGAACATCAATGGCATGGAAGTGGTACGTACACCAGCTGCTTTACGGCAGTGCTGTAGGGGTGGATGTCTAAATCGTCGGTTAATGAGTCTATGGAATATCCAAGTCCACTTTGTGCGATCAGTTCGAGAGCTGTTCGCGTAATCCAGTGCATGACGTCGACCTGTCCTCAGATTAGTGAACAGAATTACTCTAAAGATTCTATGACAATGACTTCTTGGGTACCAGCTGCTACTTTTGATCCCAGTGTATTACCCATCTAAGAAAAGGACATCGAGGTGTCTTCTATGTTATGCGTAATGAAATAGACCTTGTATGTCACTTCATAAAAGATAGGAACTGTTAGGTAAGTGAGAATGACAAGTCTCCTTCAAATATTAAATATTCTTACTCATCTGACGCATGTGTGCGATAGTAAAGACAGGATTGAGCCTTTTTCGCTGCCTGCGATGTTCATCGCCTTCGCGTTGAATGTATAAATAAGTCCCAAAAACAGATGATGCAATGTTAGGTGGCAAACCTATTGTAGTCAACAGGCTTTTGCCGAACAAGATCTGCTGAGAGCTGAATGCAATCTTGGTCAGAAACATTTGTGAGGAACAGAAGTATATCCTACGTGATGAACGAGTCGATGTGCTGGAAGACATTTTGATTCTCCATCTGCGTATTAGAAACTTTGAGAAAATGATGTCTGTTGCACCACTTACCTGAACTACGATATGATATAACGCCTTCGGATCGGAGACGTAGAGCTGTTTATCCTAAGGGAAAATCAGTCGTGTACTCCTACATCATTTAAATATGTCCATACACCGAAGACAGCGTTAATTCGAACCACGCCACCGTCTGGGCAAGAAATGAGAAGCTTTCGCAGATATGAAGCATGAACAGCCCACATTGTTGTCTGAGACCCTTATGGAAGTCCCATGCATTGATATTGAATAGTTTGGAAAAGTTTCCTACACAGGGGTTAGCCTTTGGGGGAAGTCACAAAGCGGAAAGCACGCACCCTTCAGAATTGAATGCGAAGCTGGGCCTGGTACGTTATCAAGATCGGTCTTAACCACCAGGTGACGCAACATTCGCCAGCACGCCCTAGATAAAGCGTATGCTACAATACCTTGGATGAGGAGGTTCAGCATGTTAGTAGGTTCAAGGGAAATGGGATTGTCGAGATAAGCCTGAGTGGCAGTTAAATGAAATATCTCAAGCTCATGGGAATCTAATTTACCCTGATACCCGTGCAGCGTGGTGCATTCTGTTAAGCTGTAAGCCTCAATTGGAAACTGAATGAGAAATTTCGCGAGAGGCACGGTCAATTTGGCGATAGCAACCTAGTCATGATGAACTTTTTTCCAGCAGCGCAGCCGGATGACATTGCTACGTTGACAATCACTGTCAAATGTCATGTGACGGATAGGATAGCTACCGGTTCACAGATTTACAGTTCTAATTCTGTTGCGGAAACAATTATAGCTTGATGATAATAACTCCAGAGAAGCCTAGTTGAGAAACAATCATTTGAACCACGCATTTCGGAGCTAATGGTTGCTGGAAAGATGGTGTGACATACCTGCAATGACTATGTTCAAGACCGTGTGAGACGAAGCGAGAAGAAGAGCAAATCACATTGGCACAATCAGGCATTCTGATTCCGGTTCGTCTCAGTATGACCTTCTGTGCTAGTTTTACCTGATGGTGCCTAGTGATACTTATTAGAGGAGGATGTGTATAGCTGTCCAAATCAAGCCAGTGACTTGAAGTAAGTAAAATCGCTTTAGAATTGGCCAGAATTGGCCGAAACAGCCTAAGTAGATGATAAGTTAAGTGTCGCATGATCAAGGAGCACGCCAGATAGGTCAGTTATCCCCAGGGCGCACCAGTGCTCCAAGTCTGTTGATATCGCAGTCGTGCATGCCACTGCAAGCTTAGGCTAAGGTTGATGTACCAAGTCACGTGCTGGCCTCAGCTTGGATCTAAATTTGGTTCCATACACAAATGTCGCCATGTCGAATACAAATCCTAGGCTGTACTCTTACTCTTATGATACCTTGTTAAACCAGTTGAACGTTCTCCTTCGAGCCCTTCAACTTCCAATTCTTCTACAATCACCGACAGATCTTACTCCTTCACTCCTTATCGCAATTCTGGAATCACTCCTTTCTAAGCGTATCCCACTTGAGTTCTCGCCCAGTAGGAACCGATCGAAAACAAACGTCCAAAGCATGAAAATTTTCCTTGGAGTGTTGGAGAGTGATATCCTGAAAATGGATGTTGGGCTGAGCACCGTCGACCCACGAAGGTTGGCTAATGGCGAGTGGGATGAAGTTGTTTTCGTCGGCGAGATCCTCTGTTGGGTCGGTAGGAAGTTAGGTCTTATGGAGAGTTGTGACGAAGACGACGAGCTGCAGTACGCTGTTGAGAAGCATGAAGGTAGCATCGCTCGTATAGATCGCCCTTACTCGCCATCAACGTCTGCGATGTCTGTTACTACAAAACAGACAAACACTGTATCCAATTTTTCATTGCACCGACATACCGAGTCGAACACAAGCATGAGCTTCAGTGACACACCTCAAAACTCTTCCACCCCGGTCCAGTCTTCACGGACAAGATCCTCACCACTTGGTCCATCCCAGCTTTCCCCCCCACGCTGTATACATGAGGTGCCTTCCCCATCTATCGTACTAACTCCGGACGTAGATCACACCTTCTCCGAACCCAGTTATTGTACCTGCCCAGAGACTGAGCTCTCATACCCGAGTCAGAAACCCGCTGTTCGCTATACTGGTTACATTGAACCTGTCGATGAAGAGCTCGAACTCCGCTCATTCGAGAGCAGTCAGAGCATGTACAATCAGAAATCATCAATGTTCTTCGACGACCATATAGTAAGTTTAAATGACTGCTCTTCATGATTCATTGACCTCAATCACTCTGATCCTCGCCTTAGGATCACCAAATCGATCATGTACAGCTCAAACAGTCCCGAGCGCGAACGATCACACTTCTGAACGAACGGGCACGACTCTTAGAAGAACTGGCGAAAGTCAGTTCTTGATCTGCCAATGGTTCATTGACATCTCGGTCTCGTCGGCGTTGGATAGGCTGCACGTCTTACATATTCCTGCTTCGATGAGAGGCAGTCCGATACTACGTATCATTACTAAGAATGAAGTTCTCGGATCGATCCTATCCAACGGTCTTGACTTGTTTTGGTTTGTGATTGCCAGTGGTGTTATTTTTACCAAGTATTGATGGTTTTATTCACGAGGTCAACTATCTTGTAACTCAACAAGTACTCTTGGCGACCTATTTATCGCTCGTATCTCTTGATTATTACTTTCTATGGCTTTGGATAATCGGAGCATGCTACCATGCTCTTGTAGGCAATCTGTACCACATCACCATCTCTTGGAAGCGTAGCGTGTATCGACCAGGATTATGGATAAGATAGGATATTAATCAGTTACGAGTTACCTAGTAGGCCAGAGAGCTAAATGTATGTAATTTGGACCGAGGCAGCCCCTTTCTCTTATTGTGAGCACATGCGAGAAGTTAGCGATGTCAGAAAGGTGGCACGTTAGACGCGTTACCGTCTGTCTACGTTTGAGGGTGTTTTTGTATGGTGTATCTCAGGGGCGACGACGCTATACCCAGTCACAAACTTTCACCAATGTATTTGGCACTATTTGGACATCAGATGCCGCCACTTCGAAAATTCGGTTTTCCGATCACTCTGCTGGGTATAAATAGATGCAAATATCGGAAAAAGAATTAAAAATTAAAAGAATTGCTGGCTCCTTCCACAAAAGTCTGCAGCCATTTTCTACTAATCAAAAAAACTGCAACTGGACTTAGGATTCTTCACAACTACTATTAATCCTTTTCAAAATGTCTTTTGGTGCTGTTGGTAGTGAATAAGCAAACAACAGGTATTTTTGCTAAACAAATGGACCAGGTCCTCATAGAATAATATGAGTATAATTGAAATCTACAGTACATGGACATGTGAACCTGAGTCTAACCTTTTCATGTGTATTTAGCCCACAGCTGAGAATCTGAAATCTGGGGATGCGACAACTGCCTAGAAGGTCACTGACTGCTGGGTATACTGCACTACAAGTTGCTTGAAACCTCCCTGATACCTGTGGAATATCTTCCAGTAGTTTGATAGTAGATTCATAGCAAAATATAGGTGTGCAGATTAATATTGAGGAGTGACCAAGAAAGACATGATCCTAAGCAAAGTCTTGTCTCATTTTTAAATTACAGCAGGGGATATTAAATGGAAGACATCTGAAATGAACTAAGAGTGCTTGTTTGGAAGATACAGCTGTGGATCCAGAGTGGAAACCAATAATATTGGGTGGATGGCTAATAACTGACCCCTATGGCAGATAACTTGTGGCAGTGCCACTGTCAGGCTAATAACAGCGGATCAATTTCCTCAGCCCATAGAAGCCCAAATAATTTTTTGAAAAGACAGAAACACCATATTATTGTTGTACTATTTGCATGTAAAACAAGGTAGTATGACAAGCAGAAGTACAACCCAGAGAGACAAATGTTGTCGTGAGCACAGCAATTGCCATGGCTAATAACGTTATTAGACACCCAGCACAGTGATCGGTAAGCCGAAAATTCATCTCGTGTGGTTTCTGAAAAATGTGTTCGGAAGTTCTGAGAACAGACCCCCCCGATACCTCGGACACGATTTACTTGACTTGTGCTCGACCTACTGACGGAAATAATCCCAACTGGCATAACCAGTGATTCAGTATGTCCCAAGATTAGCTTGACATCTGTAAAGCTGCTAGCCGTCGCTTATTTATTGTACCAGTGTACCATTGCTACCAGCTCAGTTAGGGGACCCGAAGAAGAATGTCAATCGAAATAACTGGTCTAGTATTAATTTGGTATTGATTGCCATCATGTTTCCCTCACCCACTTGGCACTGTCACAGTTGTGATATTTTGTTGGACATTCAACAATTTATATTCAAAAATTGAGATATGAACAGCTCCTAACTACTGGTATGAAAGAATCATGTGGAGATTTTCTCTGTCTGCAAAGTTATTTAAGTAATAGTCCTCCAAAACTTCCAATGAATTATTGCAGGTCAAATTCAGCAGTGCATATCATCCAAACTTTGGTATCAACTTGGTGACTTGCTGGGTCTTGCATAACTGCATAATATCGCCCATTTGAGTGCCATTGGAACAATAGTGGCGATGGACAAGGAACATGTCGATGTTGGGGGCAGGAGCAAAGACTTGAACATCATCCACAGCCGCGGTGAATTTGGGTGCAAATTTGAATCTTTGGGATTAAATCAATGGCTCGAGGGTGGCAGGATGCATGATTGGTTGAAATATAAGCTGAACGTGTACAACCACAAGACCTGTTAATAAGTATGTAGATAAGTGTTTAACAGAAACTTTACTTATTGCACTCACCACCATATACTGTAAAGGTGGGATTATCATCAGGAGATATAAGAATTGGATTACACCTTCCAAACGGGAGTTCACTGCTAGGTGGTAGCACTTGTACTGTTTGTGGTGGGAGGATGACATGACGATCTTGAGTGGATTGACACTGTATATGGAAATTGAACCAGACATTGAGATGGGAGAAAGGCAATGGGCAATTAGCTGCACTATGTCATGCATGACCACGAGCTTCATAGCTCTGCCCAGAAAAATAATCTCCAAGTGCTGGACATAGGTCTGGAAGATTAAACTTAGTTGCTATGTCTTCGATGGAGGTATTTGAGATATGTGGGCGAGCATTGAGAAGAATAGTGATGGAATTACCAGCTACATAGCTGTGCTCTTTGTGAAATAAAGATGGCATGGGATGACAATATATTCCCATAACACGTTCATCAGGAAGAACTTGAGAGATCTATGTGTGCTCCAGGTAATAGTTGATGATTTCATTGGCCTCGTTAACCATGTCATTTAACAGGCTAGCACCTGAGGACTTGAGGGCAGTGAACAGGTTGAAGAGAGCTGTCTTCTCAACACAATCAAGAAAGTGAACACATTGGGAATGGAAATCTCAGTGGTTTGACATATGGTAGGGTATCTTGACGAGGGTGATATGGCAACACTCTGTGATATCAGAGGTCCAATGATAAGGAGCGCCCATCAAGCAGATACTGTCAAGAACATGATGTAGAGCCCCTAACTTAGGAATTTGAAAATGGTCAAGTGGACCATTCTTTTGATTGCCCATTTTAGAGGATGATCAAAAAAGAATTTATGCCACCCATGGAGTGCATCAGGTGTCAGAAAGACAGATGGGTCTGCATTACCCCAATCTTTCCAAAATGGGATGTGAACACCATTGAGAGAAAGTGTTTGACAGATTCGATAAAATGTATGTATGTCCATAGGATCCACTGCAGTGGAAGCTTCAATGATGCAACATAGAGTATAATCCCATGTACAAGGTGGATGGGGTGAACTCTCGCCCATACCAGCAGATGATGCAGTCGAGACAGTCGACTGCTTCCCAGCAGTGCAGGCAAGTAATAGCTGCTCAGGATAGTCAGCAATCCAGGAGACAAGAGGTGTATGAATAACATGCTTGTATCCATTGGGACCAGTCATAAAACACCCCTGTTTCTCTGCATCTTTGAGGTTCTGCATGATAATAGAGATGCAACTGTGATAGACCTGTGCGCTGAGAACTGATTGGACTTGCAGAGTAATGTCAACAAACTTTGGAATAGGGAGATATCCGAGAAGAGCGAAGGAGCGTGACGAGGCTTTCATTTGAACATTGGCATCAATGTTTGCCAGGGACAGAAGTATGGGGTGCATTTCACGATTACCAGTGCCAATAGTGAGCTGGTGTCTTGTCTGATGCACAGATGATTCCTAGAAAAGAATGGCCTTCTGGAAGAGTTGACTTCATATTGAATGTAAGCCAGGTTCTTATAAAATTTGTCAAGACTCACTTGGTAGTCCCATGCATGATCTCCACTCATGTACTCCCCATAGACACATAAATGAGCATTGGTGGTACTGTATAGTCTGTATGACTTTAATTCCAAGCACTGAGCAAATATGGGGTTGCTGAAAAGATGAGCAGCAACCTCTATAGTGTTGCCTTGACTGACTTGGGGTATTTTTGTATTCTTGAAATACTGGTTGACTTGCAAAAAATGAGTCAAAGGCAATATCAATTCCAATAAATCGTATAGAATTCTGAAAATATTTACATAGATAGGGAGCCCCAAAAGTCGATGGGTCCTCTCTCAACACTAAGCAGGCTGAGTGCATTGTGTCAAGTTATTTTAAAAATACAAAAATGCCTCAAGTCGGTCAAGGCAACACTACAAGTCTAGCCCATCGTGCCAGTAGAGAACGAGGGGTGACTTGGTTTGATAAGGGACATTGTGAGCATTATAGGTAGAGCTTCAAAGATTGTGTGCTGATTTAAAAGACATTGGGTGGGCCTTGAACTGATAATGCTAATCAGGGATTGGATCTATTGAAACAGAAATATACATACATAATCTAACTTCAAAAATTTCTCAGTTTCTTGTTGTGTCAGAGAAGTACTTGCAATCCATGAGGTGAGCTGCCATTCAGTCTTATCAGCGAATGGGTAGTAGATGTTGGTTTGGTGAAATTCAGACAAGGAGTTGTTTTCCATCCACTCCAGGAGATTTGGGGCTGTATTAAACAGCTTTGGTTCGTTGAAGTGGTATGTCTAGGAAACCATAGTTATCTTGTGAAATAAATACATAGGAATGAACAATACAGACCTTTTCCAAACCTGTTGTTGGGAGCAGCCACCTATAACTTTGGGTGTTGGGAGAGAAGGTTCAGGAACTGTTGTTGATATAGCCTGAGGGGTGTATGGAGTGCGATTCAATTGAGAGACCTCATCAGAGATATTGTCAAGAGGGTTATGTCGGCTAAACAAGGTTTTATCAGAATATTTGCCTAAAAACCCAAATTGAAAATGTACTGTCCATAGCATTAGGGAGCTCTGTGGTTTCATCCTCTGGCATGAAAGCCCAGAGCTGACAAGCACTTGTGTTCACAAGATGATGTTGGAGATCACTAAAGCTGGAGAAAAGACATAGACATGTTGGATTTGGACATTGAAAGGTAACATCTGGAGCCATTTATGGTCTTCTAATGAAACGAGAACTGAGGGAGCATTGTTAAATAGTAGAGGCAGGTCAGTGGCTTTGATAACACAGTGGAGAATGGAGTAAGGTCGGTCCGTATCTGTTCCAAACATACAACAATTACCTTCTATGCCCACTCAACACCACTTCTTCTTCCATGCTTCAACACTCAACTTCACCTCTTGACCAGTGTTGCCATTCTATGTCTCTGTCAGAACTATTCTGCTCTGTACCCCATTTAAAGTGCCACAAGGAATCCTCCAAATTAAGAGATTTCAGAATG
The DNA here is from genome assembly GCA_026075535.2 of Tricholoma matsutake. Taxonomy (NCBI): domain Eukaryota; kingdom Fungi; phylum Basidiomycota; class Agaricomycetes; order Agaricales; family Tricholomataceae; genus Tricholoma; species Tricholoma matsutake. The sequence continues at coordinate 2,617,491 of AP026543.1, read as the reverse complement.
GTTGGATCTAGTCATCAAAGCATAAAGTTACCAGTGGGCCATGTTGAACATGTGTGTACATGACTCTCAAGTGTTTAGTGTGTTTAGTCCATTCTTATTCATAATGAGTGTTTTTAGTACAGAAAATCTATGTTTTCACATGAGTGGAAGGCTGCTTGACATGAGCTCTTCACAGCTCATGCATGGTGCAACTCTCTGCATGCTAGAGCAACATTAACAAGACTTCAGATAAAGGAGGGGGAAGTGATGCTGAACAAGTTGTGCGAGGAGGCTTCCTTGGCTGACAGCCTTGTGGAAGAAGCTAGCGAGTACATTGGACATGTTCAGGAGCATCTTCATCAAAATAAAATCTCCAAACTGTCACTATCTGATGATGAAGAAGCCGAACTTCCTCCCCACACCTCCGATGTCAATTCAAACACAACTCGGTTGAGTTTCGATGAAATCACAACTTGTAGTCTTTCTGATGCAGATGATGATGAAGCAGATGACAGGAAACCTTCCCTGAAGGTATCTTCACCTGGTGCTGTTCCATTGACAGAAGTGGTGCTGAAGAGATTGCAGGCTAATTTATGTGAACAAGAAGCAAGTCAACCATGCAATGAAGGGATGTATGACAAATGATGAGGTTTTATTGTTATACCAGCTACTGTACATGTACTATATGGACTCTGTATGTACCAGCTTGTACTTTTGTGCTTGCGTTTTGTATAGTGTTTAAAGGTCCAGTTCAATGAACCTGAAAAAAAACCGAAACCGAACCCAACCCAACCGATGGCAACTGGACCATCGGTCGCGGTTGCCCTGGTTTGGGGTCGGTTGGGTTGCCGGTTGCTTCGATTTAAAAATATTTAAAAACCATTTGAAAACCGGTTGCAATCAGTTGCAACCGGTCTTCGCACAGTACTATATAACTTACACTACTCAAGTAAACCTATGTAAAGTATTCGAAAAATACAGCTAATATGAACTATTTATATTTATATTATGGACTACGAGAGGGCAATAGGAACCCTGGGGGCAAAAAGTACTTGTTTCAAGAGTGCTTATATACCCCATGGCTGTGCACAGACCATTTGGTCATGTGCTCCCAAAAAAGAAAGTGGCACCACATTCCAAACAATTCCCACAACCACCAATCAATGCCGCATCCTTTCTACCACCCACACCACCTCCCTCAAACACTTCGCTGAATGGCAGAAGGTGGGCCCAAACAACACGCTAGTTGTCGTTTGGGTCCTAGGTAAGTTTTTCATTTCTATTTTCTTTCTACTTACTTACTTACTAATCAATATTTTTCTTTTTAGATCTTTACTTTCTGATGACATCACCCACCGCCCCACGCCCCCACGACGCCATGCCAACGCCAATGGCAGCCGATGCCAACACCGATGCCAACAATGACGGCAACATGTCCACTTACCACCACCTGCAAAGCTGGCCCAAACGACGAACAACGTCATTTGGGCCATAACGTATGTTTCTTTTATTTCTTTTCTTTTCTTTACTAACTTTTTCTTCTCTAGTTTCTTTTTGTTTGCCTACGACATCTCCCGCGTCACACCCACGCCCTCTCCGTGCCCCAGGCCCTACGCCGCTGCTGCGAGCAGAGGCTCACAGGGTGGCAAAGGGTTCCATTCCTAAACAGGAACAGGAACACCACACCACGGCCAACGCCACATCACAGCACCACCACCCCGCCTGCGAGCCACTGCTTGCAGGGGGAGATGGAGGTGCTGACGACAATGGAACCAGCACATTCGGCACCAATGAACACAATGGCAGCACTGCCCCACTCTCGTGTCAAATGCGAGACAGTGGGGCCATCTTTTTTCTTGTTTTTCTTATTTTCTTATTTTGTTCTATTAGCAACTTGTCGCCGCTGCGAGCACCTGCTTGCGGGGTGTCATGTAATTAAGTTTATTTAATACAATATATAATATATAGTTTACAGTCAAAAAAAGCAGGTAAAACTGGTTCCAACCGGTCATTTGGAGACAACCAGACCAATTTTGACTGGTTGTACTGGTTCGGTTGCGGTCCCAGTAAGATGGGGATCAGTTGCAACCGGTTGCCCCCTTTGGGGTCGAAAAACCGGACCGAACCGGACCTGAAAACACTAGTTTTGTATATTCTCAATGCGGTGAATTCCTTGAGAATTTTTTTAAACAACTCTAAGTCAGTGAGTACTACTCATTGTCTATGTCATGGGATCACCTTCGCCTGAGTCTCTCAGTCATGCGACTAAGGCATGACTTGGGTACGGGTAACACTGTGTGTTTCCGCTTATGGGTATGGGTTTGGATTTCCATACCCAAGGCAAAACCACACCCATACCCATGGTTTTATGGGTTTAGTCAGTACTGTACTTGAGGTCCAATCATCGGGTCATGTGCTGACTTTCTTGATCAATATCAGCAATTCTCACACTTTTCCCATCACCACTCTCTGCCTCCACACCTCTGGGCGACAACCAACACCTCTGGACAACAATAATGGCCCCCTCTCGTCAACAACAGCTCCCTCTAGTCGACAATGGCTGCAGCATTACCGCCACCACCTTAGATATATTTAGAATTATAATAAATTATTAATGTTGTAGGGTTCGTTTCACTTGGGAGCGCCGCCACATCATGACTACCACCCCCTCTCGCTCGCAAATGCAAGGTGGGGGTGTGTCTTGGTCTGTTTCTCTCGCAACAGCTGCAACATCACAACTACCACCCCCCCTCACTTGCAAACGTGAGGTGGGGTCATTCTCTGTTCATTTCACTTGGGAGCGCCACCATGTCACCACTACCACCTCCTCTCACTTGCAAATGTGAGTTGGGGGTGGTTCTTCATCTGTTTCTCTCACAATGGCTGCCAAGTCACGACTACCACCCCCTCTCACTCACAAATGCAAGGTGGGGGTGTTTCTTGGTCTGTTTCTCTCGCAATGGCCGCCACCATCCCCCCTTGCTTGCAAACATGAGGTGGGGGTAGTTTGCTAACTCACGACGGCCGGTACATCACTGCTACCACCCCCCCTTGCTCGCAATTGCAAGTTGGGGGTGGTTCTTCTTCATTGTATTTAGATATATTTAGAATTATAATAAATTATTAATGTCATACCCATGGGTTTCGACCAAAACCCCCCCATACCCACAGTAAAACCGCACCCATAACCGTAACGGGTATGGTGTTCATGGGTATGGGTACACAAAATTATACCCGGGGGTTACCCGAGTCATGCCCTATATGCGACTTGAGTGTGACATAGAGCACTATCAATCGGCAATCGCCTGGACATCTATGCAATACTGCTTCTTACCTTCTCATTCGGATTCTCAATGTCTAGTAGTGGTAAGTTAGATTATATTTTTGTTATTGACATTCCTGCTGATTCTCAGTAGACATGCCTGAACCACGACGATCGGGAAGATCAAAAAATCCCGGAACTGCCCCAAATGCTCAAAAGGAAGCACTAAGTGCCATTATATTGGTGGCAAGTCAGGCAAGGAAGAAGAAACAACAACCCCCCACAGAAGGTGATTGCAGCTGAGAATTTGCAAAGCAACAGGTATGTCCACTAATCTCACCTTGCAACATTGATTCATCTGTGATCTCAGTGCAGGACTGCTGCTAATGCAAGACAAATACCACCCACAATGTATGATGAACTGCCACCATTCTCTCCGGAGCCATATATTCCACCCACCACCTCAAGTGGCAGTCTTCAGTCTCATTCTATTGATGCCAAAACACCCCAAACCAAAACACCCCACACCAAAATACTCCATGCTGAAACACTTTGCACTGAACCTCATGCTGAAACACTCACTTCATTCTCTCCTGCCCTCAACTCCATAAGTTATCCATTCACACCTTTCTCGTCATCATTTTCCACCACTCCCCCATCATTTGAACTTCTGCAATTGCAGCAAACCTCAGCAATTATTTCTGATCAGCACGATTTACCAATAGTCCAACCTGAACACACACCTCAACTCTATTCAACGATTCCATCCCATCTCAAACCAGAGGAAGAAGAAATCTACCAAGATTTCAATGATGAAACACTTTGTCCTGATGGTATTGATTTTGCTGCACTTTTGCTTGCAGCACCACATCTTTCTATGTCAACTGACTTCCTATTTAACAATTCTGGCAACATCGAGGGTGCACTTATGGATACTAATAGGATGGAGCCTACTACTCTTATCTCATCTACCCTTTCCTCAGGCCCTATCAGATCAAATCAGCATCATTATGCGACTTCAATGGGGACCCATTTAATTGCATCAAACCCTTTATCTAATTCTCTGATCCAGCCTCCTCAATCAACAGTGACTGCTAGGGAAGCTAATTCTATCCTTCCCAATTCTTTCCCTGCTTCAGCTGAGGTAGAACATTGCTTGTCCATTAGTGGTGTCCAGGTAAGCATTACACCCTATGCAATACCATGTCTGAAACTATCTTTTGTAGACCCAAAAAAATGTGGTAGATACACTTCATCAGCACCAATCACGATGAGGAAATGTCCAGCTTCCTGGTCCATATGCCCTCCAAGCAACATTGCATCACCGGTTACCTTCAATCCATAGTGACACATATACCTTGGCAACTTCCAAAGGAATTCATTCAGTCCACCTTGGAAGTGATGGCATTCGTTGGTGTTGGAAGAATGTTACTTCCCCAATCACCAAAGATGATGAGCAGAACCTCAAGGAAGCTCACTCGATTCAATTCATTGATGTTCTGACAAAGTTCGGCTTTATATCGGAAGGTGATATGAGAGACAGATATAAAAATGGAACACATAAAGCTCTCAATCAGGCAAATTCCAAAAATGTTTCTGGACATTGTAAGTTTTCATTTGAGTTTATTTTTTTAACATGCTTATGTCAATCAGGGACCATGCCAACTAGAGAAAACCCTGCAAAGGTGAAATTTCATCTTTTTACAATGCATACCAATCTGATTGTACAGCATAGATTCGGAAAGAGTTTGCTTCGGCTTGGTTACATATCAAATGATTGGCCAAAGTTATTGTTCCAGCATTATATGACTTGTATTCCTCAACAGCATACCTATCGCAATATTCTGCAGACCAACATAATCAAATGACACAGGACTTTGTCAAGCGATGTATTCAGTCACTGATCAGAAATGATTCTGATGCATTTTATAATCTTGGGGAGGACAATTTTGTAAGAATTGAGTAATCTCATCGCTAACCTGGTTGATTCAGCACCTGTGCAAAAGTCATTTGAGAAGTTTGACATCCGTATTCCACTTGTGACTGTGGTGGTAGTGATTGTGACAGTAAGTTGTTAGTATGTTTTGTTGTATCCTGGGCTCATCTTAAACTTGTCATAAGTTGAAGCATGTCCTAGAAATGTACACAACTGGCACCAAGGTTTCTCTTGATTTTTTGTCAAAACTATACCTACCTTTCTTCAACCATATCATGCATGAACTTCAGCTCTTGGAATCAAACCAGTATAATTGCTTCAATCTCCACAAAATCACAAAAGCTTGGGCTGACAGCGCAAGGTATAATTGACAATTCATGCACACTCTGCTTTGACTGTTCTAACATCTTTCTAGATCTCGAAATGCAAAACAACACTTGCTGCCAGGCTCTTCTATGGTATCTCACATCGAGGCTAATCCAACTTACCCCTGGCTTTCTGGAGTTGATGCGTTATGATGAATAGACATTTGTACCTGCTGTAACAATTGTAATTTTGATTGGATTGTATTTGGAAATCACCTCATATTTGAAATATGTGCTCCAAGAAATTATAGAAATTATCTGTGTGACAATAAATCTCCATGACAATCAATCCTAAGCCATTTCTGGATCAGTGTGGCTCCCACACCTGACAGATATTCAAATCTCGGCTGTTCCTAATTTGCATCTGTTTACTGGTTACAAGAGGTACATTGGTACATGGTAGTCATTGGTAGCCAACGGTCTAAAACACTGATGGAAATTAGCAGCCAGCAGCCACAAACAAGTTCACAAAATTTGACTACTGCAAGTTATTATGCAAGACCCTGTAAGATAGTCATGTGAACTAGCAATTTCGCACCCATGTGGTCTGTGAGTGGCATTTGGCAGCTTTTTAGCAGAATCTGGCTGCAAGAAAAGGAAGGTTCTGCCAAAATCATATTCTGTGGGAGGAGTATAGGTGTTTGTCATAGAAGTTGATGTTTTGATTGCAATTGAATTTCTGATTGACTTTGCAGGCAATACTATTCCACCACTTGTCCTTTGATTTAAATTTGGTTTATGCAGCTCTCTTATAAAATACTAAATAAAGCTTCCCCCTTTTTTTTAAATGGTGTGCTACAGTGTCAGTGCCAGCTTTCAACTCAAATCAACAAATGCACATGATGTCATTGGGTATGACAACTTATTAAGTAGTCTCCATGTGGTGGGGTCAGCTGTAGGAAAGTACTTATACTTATTTTCTGGTATACAGCTTTGAATTTTTTCTCTTTCTGTTTTGAAGCTCAGGTAGTTCCTGTCTGCTGTGCCACATCCCTTTGCCACCTCACCTTTACAGTTCATGCATGAGAGTGATAAGGTGTCCATGTTGTTGCATTGTGATGTGCAGTGGTGAGCAGTGCATTGCACACAGGTATCATTGTCAGCTTTGCAGTCCAGGGCATAGTGTCCATATTTCTGGTATTTGAGACATCTTCTTGGTTTGACTAGGGTCTTGTGTACTGTTACATGCTTACCTTCAATTATAAGGCCATTTTGGATCACAGTGTTGGCATCTTCCTGGTGGTGAAACCAATTGTGACATGTGCTACCTTTTGGTTTGCTGAGCATAAGTGTGGTGGTTTGATGTATTTTGAGAACGTGATTCCTCCTTCCATTATCATATGGGCATCTTCTAACTTTGCATGGGTATGGCTGGCTCCTGCATCAAAAGTGGTAGGTATGAATTCTGTAATAATGTAGTGGAGTTTGTTGTGAATGTTGACTGTACCACTGAAATGGTTCATGAAGGCTTTCTGTATGTCAGTGTCCCATAATCACACTGCAGTGTCCCATGAATTCATGTTTGTATAAGACTCCACCGCTTCAGAGTTTTCTTGCAGCAATGAAGGAGGTGTGTTGAGGCTTGTTCAGGCCTTCCCATCCCATAAGATCCAGTGCAGTGTTGGCTTTAGTTGCTAGATCTTTCTCGGATAGGTATTGTTAGTACTATTCTTATCTTTTTGAATAAGGATTTGTCTGTCTGAGCATTCTCTTCACACAACCACTTCGCTGTGTTCTGGATTCACTATAAGGGCAACCTTAGAGGCCACTTAATTAGTGGACTAGCAAAGGGAAATCCAAAGTTAAAATTATGGTACATATTACCGGGAGTGGAGGCGTGCCCAGCAAAGGGAAATCTGAAGAGAAAACTCTAAGGACCCCTTTGCCAATGCCCAGTATATGTGAAGATTGCAAAAATCAAATAATAGCCTAAAAATAGAAAAGGCAGAGATAGGCAGATCAAGGCTGCTGAATGACATCATACCAAGGGGTAGATGTTGGAAGGGTACTCCACCTCTAAATATAAAACTGTCAACATGCACAAATGTGATAGACAGGGAAATTAGTAATAAAATAAGGAAAAAACATAGAAAATGAAGAATAGGAGGAAATGAAGTGAGGAAAAATATAGGACAAATGTAAAAAATAGGAGAAACACACAGGGCACCCTGTAGTCCCCTTACATCACCCCCTCTCTAAGATGCATTGCCCTGATGCATCCAGAATCACATATGACCAAAGTCAGTGACTTGCCTTGACCCATGAGTTCTCCTCATATCCATAACCCTTCCAGTGCACTAAATACCAGAGTTTTCCTCAATGCAACCAGCTGTCCAAGATCGACTCGACTTTGTACTGGGGTTCTCCCTCAATCACTGTAGGTGGTGGTGGTGGACATGAATGGCATCCTGGGAATGGATCTGAGGGAGCTGGAAGGAGTTTGACGACATGGAAGACTGGGTGGAGTCTGGACATGGAGGCTGGGAGGCACAGACAATAGGCATGCATTCCAACACACTTGACAATGGGGAAAGGTCCCAGGAAGCAATGTGCAAGTTTTGTGGATGGATGTGTGGTGGAGATGTCACTGGAGTAAAGATAAACTCGATCACCAATCTTGTACTGAGGGGCCAGAGAATGGTGTTGATTGTAAAAGTGTGCCATGTCATCCTTCACCTTTGCTAAGGCTGCCTTTGCCTCCTCCAAGCTATCCCTCATGCATTCTGTGAACTCATTCACTAACTCGATGTATGAGGGAGTTTGGCGAGGTTTGAATTCCATGTGTAGATGCCATCCAGTGTCTGTTGAGTAGAAGCATGGACATGGTTGTTGTATCCAAACTTGGCCAAGGGGAAAAGATCATCCCAATTGTCCTGGCGCTCATTGATGAAGATGCAGATGTACTGCTCCAGTTCCTGGTTGACTCACTCAGTCTGGCCATTAGTTTGTGGGTGATAGGCAGTCAAAGCAAGGAGTTTGATCCCCAGAAGTCAGTACAGCTCACGAGTTAACTCTGCCACAAACTGAGGGCCACAGTCAGAAAGGAAAGCACCAGGAAGTCCATGTAATTTCCACACATGGTGGAGATAGAGTTGGGTGGCACCCAGGGTGCTGACAGTGGTGTGAGTGGGAATGAAGTGAGCATGTTTCCCCACTGAATCAACTGTGCACATCACTCTGGCAACTCCACCACAAAGTCGACACTGACAACATCCCAACGACTCTCTGGAACAGGAAGAGAGTGTAGCTCACCAATGGGTTTGCAATGAGGAATCTTGGTGCATAAGCAAAGGTCACAAGTATGACAATACTGACCAATGAGCCATAACATTTGTGGGCACCAATAATTCCATGAGGTGAGCTCTGAGGTCTTCCAGCATCCAGGATGACTGGCAATCTGTGAGTCAGGGTGTTGGGATATGATGTGCCAGCAAAGGTCTGGGTCGTGGGAGACATAGATGCAATCCCTGAAATACAACAAGTCCTCCCTTTCAGCCCACTCTGCCGCATGCAAGGAAAGGGTGGATTTCTTCCTCAGTTCTTTAACAGCTCGGGCAACAACATCCTTGTGTAAACCACTATGGTTTGTGTGATGAATGTCACATAGGATGTCCCACTCCTCACCCTGGGGTGCGATGCCTTCCAATGCCCGGATGGTGAACAGGTCTGGCTGCAACAACACAATGTCTTGATTGTCATTGCTGCCATCCCCATGGTCTGCATGTTGGGAGGTCTACAAACTCTCAGATGGCACCAGCTTCATTTGGGGACCCATCCACATTATAAACAGGTATCAGATGCAAGAGTGAGTGAGTATTCAGGCGATGTTGTTGTGCAAGATGGGCATCAATGAAGAGACCAGTCACACCAGAGTCCAGGAGTGCAGAGACACCAAGTATCTGTCCAGTGTCAGTAGTCTGTAGTTCAATTGCTAGGTTCAAGGAATGTGTAGAGGGGAGTGGATGCAACAATATATTTTCATGGTAGTTTGTGCTCCCATGATTTAATTTTTGGGTGTGAGGCGGAGTGAGAGATAGGAAGAGCAGGTACATCTTTAGCCAACTTCAAAGGGTCAGAGGGGGGAACAGTCATGGAATTAGATTCATCCTCTGGGAATTCAACTGACAAAACTTCAAAGTGGTTATGGACAGGCAGTGAGGGCATACAATTCACTTGCTGTGGATAGAAAAATCCTGCTCCTCTACAACTTCTGACTTGATCTCCTCTGCAACCTGATCCTTTGCTTCTTCAACATCTACAAGTGCCAGCAGGTCCTGGAGGAGTTCATCTTGCCCCTCTGGGGTGAGCATGTGGATATCCTGATGAAGGGGACATGCTCTGGCCATGTGCCCAGTTTCCCCACAGCGGTAGCAGAGGTCCAACCTACGTGCATGACTACAGGCTGCATCAACATCCATTGGTACAGGGGCACTGATGGCTGGTGCAGGAGTCTGATGGACAGGAATGGGGTTAGGGTGGGGGAGGGTTTGATTGGAGGTGTAGGGCACATGAGTGGTAGTTGGAGCATGGAATGCAGCATTTAATGCCACATTTGTGAGTTGGTTCTCATCACAGAGTGAAGCAGCCTCATACCAAGCATAGATATCATCATCTGCCAGGCACCCTTCCAACATCTGTGCAATCTGGTGCTGAATATCTCAATTGAGACCCCATCAGAACTTCACCACCACTGGTAGCCCACTCCCATATCCTGCCATGTCCACCAAGTCCTTAAACTCGTTGATATAATCATCCATGGATCGACATGCCTGATGGTAAGAGGATGACTCAAGCCATGTCACTGCTCAGTGGCACTTGTTGAGTGGACACAAGTGGCATACAAACTCTGCTCGAAAGTCACCCCAAGTGGAGAAAGGTAGAGAACCAAGCTCTTTAGTTTGGCGCAGAATACGGTCCATGTAGAGATAGACACATTCAGATTTTATGTTTGTAAAGGCCCAATAGATTTTTGCAGCATTGTCAATGAACTGATGTGACTGGAGACTGATGTACAACACACAGGAATTAAGGAATGCACACCCCTGTGCATGTGTGCCATTAAATTCAGCAGGGGGGGATGGTTTGATCTGGGTGCGCTCCTTAGTGGGCATGTAGGTGGTGTGTCATTATTGGGTGTGCTTGGAGTCATATTTAGTGTATATCACGGTGGACATGCCAGAGGTGGTCCTATTGCAGAGGCAATGGAATGCAATGGTATAGCAATGCTTGACTACAACAATGTGACTACATGACTCTATCAACAAGGTGATGTGACTACCTGGAGTAGGTGACCACTCACCCTACTCCATCTGCCCCTCTCCAATATGGTGACGTCCCCATCACCTCTGAAAAAGAAGGAAAGAAAAGGAAAAGAAAAGGAAACAATAGGTATATGAATAATAAAACCAATGCAATAAAAAAATTCTATGTGTGATATAAAAATAATAGACAACTCAACATGGTGCCCATCCCAAGGCTCGAAGCACTCTACTCAGATCTCCCAGTTGAGGGTCACTGTCCCAATCAAGTTTTGGGGGGGGCTCTTGAAATACAGGACTTGGAATGGTCAGTTTACCTGGGCCCAGTCCAAAAGGATGTTTGCGAGTGATGATAGGACCTGCAGTCCACACCGGTCAACCTCATTGAGTGAATGAATGGATTGGGGGGTTCCTCATAATGTTTGAAGGTCTGGCTCAGTCCAGTTTTTTTTCTATTTTAGAGTGCAACCGCAACTGCAACCAGTTCTATTACATTGACAAACTAAGTAAAACCAGACTGGACTGCACAAAACCAGTTCAGTGCAGTTTAGTTGAGTCAAAAAACTGGTTGTGGCCAGTTCAACTACAACTGGTCACCATCAGACTTAGGTCAGTTGAAACCGACCCAAGTAACTAATCTCGAAGACTACTAAAGCTATCCTAATGAATTTTGTAGGCTGTTAGAGCTGTACTAATGAAATTTGTAGGCTACTAAGGCTGTACTAATGAATTCTGGTCACTAATAATGCTATACTAGTAATAAAACACTTGAAAATCGAATGTGGAAAGATTGGGGGCAAGCCCAAGGCAAGTTGATGGAATGTGGGAGCCTTTATATACCCAAAAATGCGCAGACCATGTAGTCACATGTGTGTGAATAGACAATAATACATGACACCACTATTATTGTTTATGCACACACATGTGACTACATGGTCTGTGCGTATTTAAAGGCTCCCACATTCCATCAACTTTCCTTGGGCTTGTCCCCAATCTTTCCACATTCAATTTTCGAGTGTTTTATTACTAGTATAGCATTATTAGTGACCAGAATTCATTAGTACAGCCTTAGTAGCCTACAAAATTCATTAGTATAGCTTTAGTAGTCTATGAAAGTTCAAGGTGGTATGTACTATATATATAGACCAGTTCCAACTGACTACAACCAGTTTTCATTGGTTTTAAATAAATGTTCAATCTGTAGAACTGCAACTGACCATCAGCAAAATCCAAGGCAACTGCAACCGAAAAAAAACTGGACCGAGGTTCAGTTTGGTTTGGTTTCAGTTTTTTTCCAGTTGCGTGAACCAGACCTTCAAACACTAGTTCCTCACTTGATTACGATGGCGTGTTTGCCTTTGTATAGAGTCAAAAGGTTGGGGGGTATTAGAATGTAGTGCCGAAAGGTCTCATGGTGGCAGTGACTGAGAGGCGATGGGTAATGACTCAGCATCCTCTGCCCAGTCAAAATGTGGGGTGGGGTCAAGCGTGGGTGGTGGTGTGGGTGTGGGCTGTTGTTCTGGGGTTTTGACCAACTCATCGTGCAGGAGGGCAGACCAGGAGGCTTGGGATTTGTTGGGATTCACACCATGATCCCTTTGATGCGTATTGATGCGTGTCCTATTTTTGATGCATCCCTTTGATGTCACGAGACAAACACAGTATGTGATCAGCCGAGATCAACCTTTGTGATGCATGTGCTATTCTTAGCACTTCCTTTGATGCGTTCACACAAACGCATCAAAGACACCTTTTTTTCCTTCGTCCTTTCTTTTGTTCAACTGAATGTATATATATATGTAGGCAGATAGATAGTCACCTCAGTCACTTATCCAAGGACTGAGGTGAGCGTCGTTTACACTCTGCTCCACGGAATGATACTTACTGTACTTTAGATTATTCTTGTTTACACTAGGTACAGTCTCATGTAATACAGTCACTTATCCAAGGACTGAGCTTATTCTTGTTTACACTAGGATTGATTTTCTACAGGATTCAAGCTGGGGGTCTATAACAATGGAGGGACTGGGTTTCATCAATATTTCAATGCCTTCCAACAAGTGGGGCCAATCATCATCCAGGGGCTCTGTCTGCACTGTGGCCATTCTCCATTCACACCTGTACGTCACCTGGATGCTGGCATTGATGACAATGGGGCTGGTTGTGGTTGTCTGGGTGTCCACGTTGGCAGTGGGGGCAGTGATGATGGCGATGGTACATCGGTATTGGTCTGGGTGGTGGAGTCGATGGTGGGGGGAGTGGTAGCATTAATAGGGGGGTTGGGGAGCCTGCAGGGGTGCTGTGGGTTGACCCCGGCAGCATGTGCCATTGTTTATGAGCTGCTGGTGGTGGTTCTGAAGCTGGGGGAACAGTCATTGTTGTTGTTGTCAACAACATTGGCAGCGCTGATGGGGGCTGTGTGGGTGTTGTTACCAGTGATGTGGCCGTGTTGGGGGGAGTGCCGGGATGTTCCATAGATGTCCCCATGTCATTCAGTAGATGTGGTGGTTCATTGTTGGTCTGTGAGTAGTGTTTAAAGGTCCAGTCCAGTCTGGTTTTTGAATTCCAAATGGGGCAACTGGCAACCACAACCGGATCCTTTAGGACCGGTCATAATTGGTCCATGGACCGAAAAAAGACTGGTTTGGACCGGTCTTTTGTCATAAAATTTATTGTGCCAAATAACCCATATGTATCTCAACAAATATGACCATTACCTCATATATATTATATACATGAATAGAGATTGTAATGCTCCATAGAGGGATCCCACATTTAAGCAATTCTGTCAAGATTTGACTGAGATATGGCTAAAACTGAAAGGACATGCATTCAAGTTGTGGTTTGTAGTTTGTAGTTTGTAGTTTGTAGTCACAACTCATTTGGGCTGTTGAATCAATAAAATCACATGGAACAGATGGTTCGGTGTGTTGTTTTTATATTTATGATGTCATATAGCTGTACAAAAGAAACTATAGCTCAGGTAATAAGCAATGCTCTGATACAACAAAATACTTGTACAAAAATGTTTTTGGTCATATGTCAACCAATTCTTAACCATTTTTAATGATCCAGGGACTGAAAATGAAGTAAATATGTGTGGGAGTAAGGTCCAACATACGTTGGGACAAAAGACCAGTTGTAACTGGTTTTTCATCAGTCCTACCATATTTTTCAAAATGAAAGACTAGCAACTGGACTGAAAAAGACCGGTCCATAAATAGACCACTGGTCCAGTCCTAATCGGTCCAGTTCAGTTCAGTTTCGGTCTTTTTTTTGGTCCTACAGACTGGACCTTTAAACACTATCTGCAAGGCCATTTCATCAGTTGTGAGGGCTGCCTGGGTGCTACTCTTGCTCCAAGTGGTTGTTATGGGGTCTGTTCAGACTTGAGCCTCATCTAGGAGGATGGCGCTGTGATGTTTGGGGGTGTCATTGGTTTGGGCAGCCATCTCATTGGTCTTGGGGACAACCTGGGTGCTAGCATCACCCCAGGTGGTCATTTTGGGGTCTGTCTGAGTCTCGGCATTGTCAAGAAGGACGGCACCCCACCATAGCTCACAAGTGTGGGCCTCCTTTGAGATACAAAGCCCAGGACCATGGCCTTCAGCCAACCATTTCTGCCATTCATTGTACTCCCCTGCTTGTAGTCCTTTCCCTATCCCTTCAGACTGGCCCTCCTCATACTTCCAGACTTCTACTTCCTCATTCATCAGTCTTGCCTCTTTATACCCTGCCTCCTGTCCTTCTCTATGGCTCTGTATCTTTGCATCCTCCAAAAACTCCTTGCCATCCTCAAGCCCATCCTCAAACCCATCTTCATACCCAATTTTCCTTCCTTCCTTCCATCCTTCGAGCCGAGCTTCATCCAAGAGTATTTGGACTTCTTCATGCATGTAGGTAAATGGTTGTGGTTGCGAAATTGCATCATTTGATGACATGGCAGTGGCTGTGTTGATGGGTGTTGCATTGTTGGCAACATTGGCATTCATTGTGTTTGCTGTAGTAGCTGTAGTAGTTTTGGTATATAGTGGAGCTGCATGTAAGCAGTGTTTGATGCCATTTCATTTGCAAGTGAAGGTGTGGCAGTGGCATTGTTAGGTGACGATGGTGCTGATGTTGCTGTTCTCACAGTTAGGGCTGCTGTGCTTGATGCTGTCATTATGGTGTTTATGGCCACCATGTTTGCATTCATGTTGAACGCGCTCATCCCACTTCTTCTTGTGGCTTCATTTGCCCTGTCCTGGGCCTGGCATGCTGGTGGCAAAGAGGTGGGCTAGCAGACTGGTAGGGTGTAGCTGAGTATTAAGCTGAGAACTGAGAGCAATATCCAAGAAGCAAGCTTGATCCAAATTCAACACGTTGTGACATGGCATGCGAGAACACTAAGCTCAAAGACACAGAACTCAAGAACTCAAAAACACAGGCACAAGATGCAAGACAAAAATGAAGCAGAGGTGAATGAGTTGAATCGTGCTCTCATCACCAAGATGGACATGCCAGAGGTGGTCCTATTGCAGAGGTGATTGAATGCAATGGTATAGCAATGCTTGACTACAACAATGTGACTATGTGACTCTATCAACAAGGTCACATGACTACCTGGAGTAGGTGACCATTCACCCTACTCCAATGGGTACGGGAATACCTGCGGTATTCACATGATGGTGTACACAGGTATGGGTATGGTATCCGAAAAATCAAACCTGTAGCACACCACAACCTGTTGCACGGTGTTGCGGGTTTCAATAGGTTTTGGATTTGGCTTTATTTCCACTTCCAGATGATCCAATATTTAGCCTACATGGTAGAGTATTTGCAAAGATATGAGGGATTTTGTGCTTGAGGTTGGGCCAAAGGTTGTTTTGCTCTATCTCAATAATTAGATATTTATTTCCCTTGAAAATTGGTATTCTGCATTACATATAGTAAATCTACACTCTCCCCAAAGTGTTAGTTGAATGACCCAACCATTCCTTTTTGGTATGCACCCCTTCCTCCTAGTTTACCTAAGAAACTCATCCCACTATATTTCCACAATTACTCAACAGATCCTTTCGGAAATTCATATTTTACAGTATATATAGTATGTATACATCCTCCATTAAGCATTACATCAGGAAAATGACACACCATTGGAGTTTCTAGGTGGTCTGATCTATCTGAAAATACTAGTGATGCTGGAAGAATCTCACACAAATGTGTGATGGCAATGTTGAACTTCCCAGTTTGGCAATTATTGGATGTAAAAAAAAAATAAGAGCTCACCACCATGCGCATCATCTCTGTCACCCTTAAGCTTGTTGCTCGTTTTCCATTTGTTATTGTATCAGGCTATCACTGCTTTTCCAAGGCCAACACATGACAACAATGACAATGACAATGACAATGAAGAGGAGCACAGAAACGAGGAGTAGCAGGGAAACAATGAAGAGAACAGCAATGATGAGGACAGCAGCAATGAACGCCCAGCAAAGCAGGATGACAGGCACAATGAGGAAAGAAGAAAAACAGCCCAAGAGATGTCCTTGACATCTCTTTGGCCATAAGTAAGTTTCTTTTCTTATTTCTGTTCATTGCTACTAACTAATAATTTCAGGACTAATCCAACGATGACAGCTAATACCAACACCAAGGCAAATGACAATGACAACAGCCCAATGACAACACTGCACAATGGGACCACCACAACACAACAATGACATGGGTATGGCATCAATGAGGAGAGGGACAATGACAGGGGATGACATGAAAACAGCGGTGGCAGCAAACGATGACAGCGATGAGGGCCATAGTATGTTTTTTTTTCTTTTCTTCTCTTGTTTCATCTTCTCAATACCAACTAATTTTCTAGGTACTAATTCAAACCACTGACAACAACAACAACAACAACAATGCCCGGCACCCACCCACCACCACTGCCGCACAATGGAGCACCTCAACAATGACATCAAGGACAATGGGCAGGGACCACCTCAAGATGAGGAGGAGGAGGGCATGGCATCAATGGTGCAGGGGACAACAACAATGACAGGGACAGGGACAAGGAGTGGATGAAAAAAAAACAGTGGTGGTGGTGGACATTGAGGGGGATAAGGATGGGACATAGATGGAAGGTGCAGAGGACAAGAGGACAACCACCACAGGGAGGGGAGAACAAGCTGCACCAGGAAGGGAGTGTAAAATTCAGGGATTTATGTAGGTATGCATGCAGTATATCTTGGACATATTATTGTATTGTTCTCAATATTAAGTTACTATTGCTATCTTATATTTGTCTGGAGTGACTGGAATTGCTGGCAAACCTGAGTAATCTGGTGTGATATGTTGTGCTGGAACCAGACTTCTTTTTATGAACCCAGATGACAACCTGGAAACCTGGGAAACCTGGACGATCTGGTGGTCCCTGGTACCAGCATTTCTAGGCACATGTCATTTTCCTGATGTAGCTGAATGACCTAACCATTCTTTTTTGGTATGCACCCCTTCCTCTTAGTTTACCTAAGAAACTCATTCCACTATATTTCTACAATGACTGCATGGATCCTTCAGAAATTTTGTATTATATATACACCCTCCCTTAAGCATTAGTTGAGTGACCTAACCATTCTTTTTTGGTATGCACACCTTCCTCCTAGTTTACCTAAGAAACTCGTCCCAGTATATTTCCACAATGCCTCAATGGATCCTTTTGAAAATTTGTATTTTACATTATATATAGTATATATACACCCTCCCTTAAGCATTAGTTGAACGACTTAACTGTTCCTTTTTTGGTCTACATGGAAGGAAGTATGGAGAACTGTGAGCAGTGTGAAACAGGGCACCATCTACTGGGCTTGCACACCCTCTGGAACCAAAGCAGTATGTAAATGGATGCATGTAGAGGTGGGGAGTGATGGAGGAAGAGCTATGCACCAGAGACAAGGTTGAACCAAGTAGTCCCAAAAAGGCAATAAACCAAATCCCCCTTCACATTGGTGCAAAAAACTTTGTATAACACTTGTATTGTATTGCTCTATACTTAAACTGCCAATTACATGCTATAGAACTTGAAAAAATGGCAGGCAGTTACCATGGTGAATCAGACCTGTGGTGTTCTCAAAATAACTGTGGTAAAAAACCGGCACCGTGGTTGCAGTGTTCAAACAGGTGCTTTGACAGGTATGGGTGCAGTGTGGGAAAGTCTTACCTGCAGTGTGACCCATGTTACACCCTAGTCATAATGGGGGGAATATTGGTTGTGGAGCTAGTCTGAAGGGTTCTGACAAAGTTTTCGATCGTAGATCTAAGCAAATTGATTTGCATGCATATTCCAGTAACATCGCTTTCAACCGAGTCGAGGTGCTCTGATGCATCCATGGTGCTAGGCAGCACGTTAAGCAAAAATGGTGGCGCACTGAAGGCGGGAGTCTCGGGAATGGTGTGTTAGTCTATGGAGCTCTGGGAAGTGTTGTCCACTCCATACCTGCCTATCTTGGGCAGTGCATTCACAATTTTGGGCCTTAGAAAAGAGTTTTCTACTATAAGGGCAACCTTAGAGGCCACTTAATTAGTGGACTAGCAAAGGGAAATCCAAAGTTAAAATTATGGTACATATTACAGGGAGTGGAGGCATGCCTAGCAAAGAGAAATTTGAAGAGAAAACTCTAAGGACCCCTTTGCCAATGCCTAGTATATGTGAAGATTGCAAAAATCAAATAATAGCCTAAAAATAGAAAAGGCAGAGATAGGCAGATCAAGGCTGCTGAATGACATCATACCAAGGGGTAGATGTTGGAAGGGTACTCCACCTCTAAATATAAAACTGTCAACATGCACAAATGTGATAGAAAGGGAAATTAGTAATAAAATGAGGAAAAATCATAGAAAATAAAGAATAGGAGGAAATGAAGTGAGGAAAAATATAGGACAAACATAAAAAATAGGAGAAACACACAGGGCACCCCATAGTCCCCTTACATTCACCTGTTGCTGTACAATTGTCACATAGGTTGTTGGGGCTTGCTGGTGTTGCTTTGTTTGTGGATTCCATGGTTTTTTCCATGAGCTTGTGTGTGGCTTGTGCAAGCTGGTCAGCAGATTCCTGAAAACCATTGGCAAAGCCATCCATCTTACCTGTGATCATCTTCACAGCCTCTCTGACATGTTCCACCACATACCTCATGTTTTCTACACTTGCCCCAAGGGATTCTACTTGCTCTTCTATCTTTTTCTTGACTATGTCAGTGATGCTGTCAGCTATATGTAGGGTGTATGCATCCTCCATTAGGAATGTGACTGCTCTGATGCTGTCCATCACTCACTGCATTTTCTGCCATTTATCCGAGTGTGAGATAGGCATATGATAGGCTGGATATCTTACAACAGCCATCACAGGCCTTGATATAGCAAGAGAGATTTATTATCTTTGCCTGTCTCAACTGTCTGATGAGCTGGGTATCTCAAGGTTGAGATAGCAGCAGATTATCTACAGTGCAGATATGTCACCTGGAAAATATTCCATTCTCGTTCCCTTTCTCTTCTTTGGACCAGATGTTGTAGCGACACCAGAGAATGGCAGTATCTTGCAAAATACCCTTCTACTATAACACAAAGGTGTATGCAAAATATGTTGAGCATTAGAAGACCATTTTGCAAAATATTCTTCTAGTTAGAACCCCTCATTTTGCAAGCTACCTTTCTCATTAGAAGCCTCATCTCAGTATTAGCAATATTCCCACACCACCGGGGGGCATACCAGGTTAGCAGTTAGGGTTCAGTTAAGGTTTGGTTAGGGTTTGGATTTCACATGGTGCTCATGACCCCCCCCCCCCCCCCAACAAGGCCACAAAGGGGCCCAGCTTGTCATCAATGCACGAACGAGGCTTTAGCGTGCCGACCTGAGATGACCCAGTTTGGGGGACCCCCTGAGCGCAGCGAGGGAGGGGAGGGTCATCAAATGGTCGGCCCTCTTTGTGCACAGTGGCAATATTAGGTAAGCATTTTGATTATTTGCTGCTGAATGGCACCATCCGTGCCATGTCATCCACTGAGCAGCCCGGTCCAGCCAGTAGGATTGTTTCAGTTTGAGGAAAGAAAATAAATGTCTCGAGGCTCAGAAAAATACCTAGGGCCATTCCAAAAATCCAACATAGAGAGGTTTTTGGGTTGCAAAATGTTGTTATTGCCATTTTGGGTCACAAGTAAGATTTTGCAAAATTTTGGATGTATTAGAGGGTGGTCAGTAACAGAAATTCAGCAAATTCTCACAGACCTCATTGTCTGCTGAGTGATGCCGAATATGATGGCATGTGAACATCAGTATGCCACATGCTGACTCAGGCTTGCATTGAACAACTTGTCATCATGCATACATGCCATTCATCTAACAGTCCCCCTAGGCCTCTGCCTGCTGCCAATGTTGCTGCCAGTGCTGCTGCTGCTGCCCCTCAGTGTCACTGGTCCCCCGCTGATGAGGAAAGAATGATCACTTTCCTTTGCTTTAAAAAGGATGCTGCAGCAGATGGCACCAACTTTAAGCCAGCTGTCTGGAACGTGCTGGTTGCAGAGATGGCATTGCATCATGGAATGGGTGCTCCTAAGACTGCCAAAGCCTGTAAATCTAAATATTCACGGGTGCATACAGCTCTCTGGACTTCTTGATCTTCAATGATCAACCAATTCTCTCCAGCTTCGGACTGCCTACAACACTGTCACAACTCTGAAAGGGTTATCTGGTTTTAGTTGGGATGATGAAAAAGGAATGAATATCAGCATAGGTGAAGTGGATGCTTGGAAGGCATACATTACGGTACATTGTACATTAATCTTGTCTGATTGTGCCACTGATTTAGTTGCAGAAACATGATGGCACCAAGATGTACACAAACAAGGGATTTCGTCTCTACCATATTATGTTGGCACTCATGCCTGGCCTTGGAAAGGGAACCCATGCTTTCTGACCATCTGATCAAGCACGGGGTGCTTCTAGTGCGGTTTCAACTATGCCTCCTGAACCAATCAGCGATGAGGAGACTCCTGTCAATACATCTGCTCTGCAAACACCTGTTATTCAGCCTCCTACTGTTCCTTCATCTACACCACCTCCACCTTCTTCACCTCCACCATCTGTTGGATCCAGTCATCATGACCTGCCACCTCCATCTTCATTACAACAAATTGAACACACCACAGGATCTTCATCCACCTCCTCAAAATGTAAATACTCAGCACTGGATGCCAGCCAATCAGGCTGGTCCTCAGCAGCAGCAGGAAAGAAACAGCGCTCCACTGTTCCAGGTGCGGTTGCGTTGAATGGCATCAAGGATTCATTGGAAACATTTAACAAAACTATCGAGCATAGTCTTGTACAACCTCAGGAGCACATCCGCGATACCTCTCCAGAATGTCATGCTAAAGCCATGGCTCGTCTCCAGGAGATCGAGACGCACTTGGATGATGCATGCATGATTGCACTGATTGACCTGTTCAAAGCTGACACAACAGAAGCAGATACATATATGTTGCTGCAGCGCAATGTTATATGTAAGAAGTGGCTTGAGAAGCAGTTGGTGGAGCACTGTGGGTTTCCTGCTGACATCACCACAATGGCTTGATTTTTATTCTTGCATCTGTATTCCCCAAACAAACATTGTTCACAAGTGATATGTAGACTACTACATGTAAAATCATATGTGTAGTTATATGGCTCCCCTTCGTCTCAGTTCAGCTTGATACTGTTGCACTAGCAATGAGATCTCTCCTACTATCTGCGACTTGGCACTCTGCAGTCCTGGCAGGTCCCAATGCCAAATCTCCAGTGTCTACACCACATCCTGGCAGTGTTGCCTGATCAGCAGCATAACGATTGAGAAGCTCCTATAAGGGCAACCTCAGCCTTCAGCAAAGGGAAATCCAAAGTTAAAATTATACTACATATTACAGGGATTGAGGGCGCACCTAGCAAAGGGAAATCTGAAGAGAAAACTCTAAGGATCCCTTTGCCAATGCCCAGTATATGTGAAGACAGCAAAAATCAAATAATAACCTAAAAATAGAAAAGGCAGAGATAGGCAGATCAAGGCTGCCAAATGACATCATACCAAGGGGTAGATGTTGGAAGGGGTGCTCTGCCTCTAAATATAAAACTGTCAACATGCACAAACATGATAGAAAGGGAAATTAGTAATAAAATCCGGAAACATCATAGAAAATGAAGAATAGAAGCAAATGAAGTGAGGAAAAATATAGAATGAACGTAAAAATAGGAGAAACACACAGGGCACCCCCCCTAGTCCCCCCTAGTCCCCTTACATTACCCCCTCTCTAAGATGCATTGCCCCGATGCATTCGAAATCACATACGACCAAAGTCAGTGACTTGAATGCAACGTGGTGCAGCAGTGTGCCATCAGTGGAATTCCTTGACTAACCGAAGGGCATTCACATCGGACTCTTTGAACCATGAGTTTTCCTCATACCCATAACCCTTCCAATGCACCAAATACTGGAGTTTTTCTCAATGCAACCGGCTGGCCAAGATTGACTCGACTTCGTATTGGGGTTCTCCCTCAATCACTGTAGGTGGTGGTGGTGGATGTGAATGGCATCCCAGGAATGGATCTGGGGGAGCTGGAAGGAGTTTGATGACATGGAAGACTGGGTGGAGTCTGGACATGGAGGCTGGGAGGCATAGACAATAGGCATGTGTTCCAACACACTTGACAATGGGGAAAGGTCCCAGCAAGCGATGAGCGAGTTTCTTGGATGGACGCATAGTGGAGATGTCACTGGAGTCAAGATAAACTCAATCACCAACCTTGTACTGAGGGGTCGGAGAATGGCATTGGTTGTAAAAGTGTGTCATATTGTCCTTCATCCTTCACCTTTGCTAAGGCTGCCTTTGCCTCCTCCAAGTAGGGCGTGACTCGGGTATAATTTCATGTACCCGTACCCGTGAACACCATACCCATTATGGTTACGGGTGCGGTTTTACTGTGGGTTTCAATGAGTATGACATTAATAATTTATTATAATTCTAAATATATCTAAATACAATGGGGAACCACCCCCAACTCATGATTGCGAGCGAGGGGGGGTGGTGGAGGTGATGTGGTGGCCATTGCGAGAGAAACAGACCAAGAACCACCCCCACCTCATGTTTGCAAGTGAGATGGGGTGGTAGTCATGACGTGGCAGCCATTGCAAGAGAAACAGACCAAGAACCACCCCCACCTCGCGTTTGCAAGCGAGAGGGGGTGGTAGTCATGTGGTGGTGGCACGGTGCTCCTGAGTGAAACAAACCCAGAAACACCCCCAACTCACATTTGTGAGTGAGAGGGGGTGGTGGCGGTGATGCCACAGCCATTGTCGACTAGAGGGGGCCATTGTCATCATTGTTGCCTAGTAGAAAAACACCCCCCACTCGCATTTAGAATGAGGGGGGCATGTTGGTAGTGGTTGTCGTTGTTGTTGCCTAGTAGAAAAAACACCCCCCACTCGCATTTAGAATGAGGGGGGCATGTTGGTAGTAGTTGTCATTGTTGTTGCCTAGTAGAAAAAACACCCCCCACTTGTATTTAGAATGTGGGGGGCATGTCATCGTTGTCTAGTAGAAAAAACACCCCCCCCACTCACATTTAGAATGAGGGGGGCATGTTGGTAGCAGTTGTTGTTGTTGTTGAGCCATTGTTGTTGTTGTTGAGCCATTGTTGTTGTTGTTGATGTTGATCAACAAAGTCATTTGATAAAACATGTGACCGTTGGACCGGTACCATGATACCCATAACACTGTGGGTACGGGTACGGTTTTGCCTTGGGTACGGAAATCCAAACCCGTACCCATACCTGAGCATACCCATAAGCAGAAACACACAGTGTTACCCATACCTGAGTCATGCCTTACCTCCAAGCTATCCCACATGTGTTCTGTGAACTCATTCACCGTCTCAATGTGTGAGGGAGTTTGGCGAGGTTCAAATCCCATGTGTGGATGTCATCCAGTGTCTAAGAGGAAAGGGGTCTGTTGAATGGAAGCATGGACATGGTTGTTGTATCCAAACTCGGCCAAGGGGAGAAGATTGTCCCAATTGTCCTGGTGCTCAGGGCCATGATCAGAGAGGAAAGTGCTGGGAAGTCCATGCAATTTCCACACATGGTGGAGGTAGAGTCAGGTGGCACCCAGGGTGCTGACAGTGGTGTGAGTGGGAATGAAGTGAGCGTGTTCTCCCACTGAATCAACTGTGCACATCACCGCATCAAACCCATTCGACCACCACAAAGTCAATGCTGACAACATCCCAATGACTCTCTGGAACAGGAAGAGGGTGTAGCTTGCCAATGGGTTTGCAATGAGGAATCTTGGTGTGTACACAAAGGTCACAAGTGCAACAATACTGACCAATGAGCCATGACATTTGTGGCCGCCAATAATTCCATGAGGTGAGCTCCAAGCGTCCAGGATGACCAGCAATCTGTGAGTCATGGTGTTGGGATATGATGTGCCAGTGAAGGTCTGGGTCATTGGGGACATAGATGCGATCCCTGAAATACAACAAGTCCTCTTTTTCAGCCCACTCTGCTGCATGCAAGGAAAGGGTGGATCCCTTCCTCAGTTCTTTAACAGCTTGGGCAACAACATCCTCATATAAACTGCTACAGTTTGTGTGACAAATGTTGCATAGGATGTCCCACTCCTTGCCCTGGGGTGCAATGCCTTTCATTGCCCGATTGGTGAACAGGTCTGGCTGCAACAACACAATGTTTCGATTGTCATCGCTGCCATCCCCATGGTCTGCACGTCAGGAGAGGGCATCAGTCTTCCCCATGCTGCAACCTGGATGGTGATGCAAGGAGAAGTCGAATCTGGATAGATACAGGGACCAACAAGCTTGACGACGGTTCAATTTCTTGGCCATCATAAAGTACTCGAGATTCTTGTGATCCGTCCAAATTTCCACCTTGTGTTGGGCACCCTCGAGGAAGTGTCGCCACTCCTCAAGCACACGCATTATCGCCAACATCTCCTTGTCATGGATCTCATAGTTTTGCTCTACAGCACTAAGGCTTTTGGAGTAGAATGCAACAGGATGCCACTTCTGGTCCTCCGGAGACTGCTGAGACAACACGGCGCCTGTTGCAAAGTCAGAACTGTTGGCTTCTACACGAAATGGATGCGAATTGTCAGCAAAGGTAAGAATGGGAGCAGAAGTGACCATCTCCTTAAGCTTTTCAAACACCTCCTGTTGTGCATTATCCCACCTCCATGCCTCCTTTCCTGTCAAGTCAAACAGTGGTCATGCATGATGTGAGAAATCCTTGATAAAATGCCGATAGAAATTGATGAAGCCCAGGAAAGACTGCACCTCTTTCTTGTTTGTGGGCGTCGGCCAAGCCATGACCCCGTTCACCTTGATAGGATCCATCTCCACCTGACCCTCTGAGATAATCAGGCTGAGGTACTCGATCTTGGTCTTCTCAAACTCGCACTTGTCCTGACAAAGGTAGAGTTTGTACTGTTGAAGCCGTTCTAGGATGAGGCGCATGATGTGACGGTGCTCTTCAACCATGCGAGTGAAGATGAGGATGTCATTGAGATAGATGCAAACAACACCTTCAAGGATGAGGTTGTGGAAAATGTCATTCATCATGGTCTGAAAGGTGGCAGGGCTGTTAGTAAGGCCAAAGAACATGACGAGCGGTTCAAAAAGACCACGGTTGGTATGAAAGGCTGCCTTCCACTCATCTCCCTCCTTTATCCTCACATTATTGTAGCCCCAATGGACGTTGAGCTTGGTGAAGTATTGGGCTCCATGGAGCTGGTTCACAAGGTTGGAGATGAGAGGTAATGGGTAGCAAGTTTTGACCATGATGTCGTTGAGCCTTCTGTAGTCTTGAACCAGTTGAAGTCAGCCATCCTTCTTCTTGACAAAGAAAAAGGGAGAAGCCATGAGTGACTTCGATGGTCACATATGTCCAGAGGCCAGGTGGTGTAAGTGAGGTCAGCTCTGTCCAAGAAGCAAGTTACAACTTACCCTTTGACTAAAAGGCAGTATAATCAACAACTAGTTGATTATATTGGACAGAATATATATGTTACAAATGAAGGCTTTGTAGTAAGCAACATGCTTACACTCACACAATGAGTTTTGGATCTGATCGTATTGAAAAAACAGTTGAGATAACGATGGAACAGGGGAATGTGTCAACGGAGTCGGGTAGTCTCTAGAGGGCATCAGCTACTGTATTTCTGTCCCCATTAATGTACATGATAGAGTACTCATATTGAGAAAGGTATTCCATCCAACGAGCCTGTCATTGGGAAAGGTCGTGCTGAAAGTCAAAGTTCTGTAAGGTTTTGTGGTCAGTGTGGATGTGGATATGTGATCCCAGTAAATCTACTCACCAGTTCTTCAGAGCCCTCATGATAGTGAGCATCTCTTGCTCATCGATGAACTGGTCAAGCTGTCGCTGTTCTTCCAGAGAGAGAGGATAGACCTTGCAGAATGAAGGGGTTGCACTGGGGGTGAGTTCGATCACGTGATCCCACAGCTTGTGCACAGGGAGAGAGTTGAATGATTCCTTGGAGAACATGTCCATGAACTCATGGAGATGAGGAAGCAAGGAATTAGTAGAGGATTTAGCAGCATTGTTTTTGTGGAAGGCCTCGGTGAGGCATTGGGATATGTTCGATGTAGCACACACCTCGTGTGATGGATGAATCACAGTGTAGAAGATCTGATCACCTTCCTCCACTTCCTCTGGCTCCTCATCATCATCATCCGAGTCCAGCATCAGATCAGGAACTGAACCCCTTCTAACTCCACTTCAGGTATAGGTAGGGGTCCGGCATGACACTTCTGAGTACATTGTATTGTGGCCCTCTGTCCACAATGTTCTTGCCTGGCTTCCATGAAACAAGTACAACAGTGGGATGGACATTGGCTCATGGTAACCTCCCCAGTACACCAGTCGACCTCTGGGTTATGGTCTCAAAGCCATGGATAGCCCAAAATCACCTTCTGCTTTCCTAATTGAGTGACAGCAAAAAGGGCACACTCACTATGATCTTTGTAACAGAGGACCAGGTCTACAACCTCTCAGATGGCACCAGCTTCATTTCGGGACCAATCCACATTATAAACAGGTATCGGATGTGAGAGTGAGCAAGTATTCAGGCAATGTTGTTGTGCAAGATGGGCATTGATAAAGAGACCAGTCGCACCAGAGTCCAGGAGCGCAGAGACACTGAGTATCTGTCCAGTGTCAGTAGTCTGTAGTTTGATTGCTAGGTTCAAGGAATGTGTAGAGGGAGTGGACGCAACAATATATTTGCGTGGTAGTTTACACTCCCATGATTTAATTTTGGGGTGTGGAGCAGAGGGAGAGATGGGAAGAGCAGGTATGTCTTCAGCCAACTTCAAAGGGTCAGAGAGGGGAACAGTCACAGAAATAGATTCATTCTCTGGGGATTCAACTGACAAGACTTCAAAGTGGTTATGGACAGGCAGTGAGGGTGTACGATTCACTTGCTGCGAATAGAAAAATCCTGCTCCTCTACAACTTCTGACTTGATCTCCTCTGCAACCTGATCCTTTGCTTCCTTGACATCTGCAAGCGCCAACAAGTCTTGGAGGAGTTCATCTCGCCCCTTGGGGGTGAGCATGCAGATATCCTGATGATGGGGACATGCTCCAGCCCTGTGCACAGTTTCCCCACAGCAGTAGCAGAGATCCAACCTATGCGTACGGCTGCGGGCCGCATCAACATCCATTGGTACTGGGACATTGATGGCTGGTGTGGGAGTCTGATGAACAGGAATGGGGTTATGGCATGGAAGGGTTTGATTGAAGGTGTAGGGTGCATGAGTGGTACTTGGAGCATGGAATGCAGCATTAAACACCGCATTTGTGAGTTGTCACAGAGTGAAGCAGCTTCATATCAAGCATAGATATCATTGTCCACTGGGCACCCTTCCAACATCTGTGCAATCTGGTCCTAAATTTCTTGATTGAGGCCCCGTCAGAACTTCACCACCACTGGTAGCCCACTCCCATATCCTGCCATGTCCACCAAATCCTTAAACTCATCGATATAATCATCCACAGATCAACATGCCTGGTGGTAAGAGGATGACTCGAGCCATGTCACTGCTCAGTGGCACTCATTGAGGGGACAAAAGTGGCATACAAACTCTGCTCGAAAGTCACCCCAAGTGGAGAAAGGTAGAGAACCAAGCTCTTTAGTTTGGTGCAAAATATGGTCCATGTAGAGATAGGCACATTCAGATTTCATGTATGTGAAGGCCCAATAAATTTTTGCAGCCTCATCGACAAATTGATGCGACTGGAGACTGATGTATAACTCACAGGAATTAAGGAATGCATGGCCCTGCACACATGCACCATTAAATTTGGTGGGGGGAGATGGTTTGATCTGGGCACGCTCCTTAGTGGGCACGTTTGGCGGTGTGTCGTTGTTGGCGCACTTGGAGTTGCAATGGGGGGAATATTGGTCATAGGGTTAGTCTGGAGGGTCCTGACGAAGTTTTCAATCATAGATTTAAGTGAATCGATTTGTGTGCATATTCCGGAAATGTCACTTTCAAGCGTGTTGAGGCACTCTGATGCATCCATGTCGCTAGGGGGCGCGTTTGGCGAAAATGGCAGCGCAGTAAATGTGGGACTGTCTGGAATGGTGTCTAGGGAGTCTGTGAGCTTTGGGAAGTGTTGTCCACTCCATACCTGCCTATTTTGGGCAGTGCATTCACGATTTCGGGCCTTAGGAGAGAGTTTTCTACTATAAGGGCAACCTCAGCCTCTAGCAAAGGGAAATCCAAAGTTAAAATTATACTACATATTACAGGGATTGGGGGCGCACCTAGCAAAGGGAAATCCGAAGAGAAAACTCTATGGATCCCTTTGCCAATGCCCAGTATATGTGAAGACAGCAAAAATCAAATAATAACCTAAAAATAGAAAAGGCAGAGATAGGCAGATCAAGGCCACCAAATGACATCATACCAAGGGGTAGATGTTGGAAGGGGTGCTCCACCTCTAATTATAACACTGTCAACATGCACAAACATGATAGAAATGGAAATTAGTAATAAAACCAAAAATGAAGAATAGAAGGAAATGAAGTGAGGAAAAATATAGAACGAACATAAAAAATAGGAGAAACACACAGGGCACCCCCCCTAGTCCCCCCTAGTCCCCTTACAGCTCCTGTATGTCCTCATCATCATACTCCCTAATGAAATTGTGAATGGCAGCAAGTGCCAGAGCAAGCTTCGCTTGGTATCTACATCCAAGTCAGGATTGCTCCTCAGAATTGCAAACCAGTTCTTCAAGATGCCAAAAATCCCCTCGACAATATTGCATGCTGATGCGTGACGGAGATTGAACAGCTCTTGAGCACTGGCAGGGCTATCACAAATGTAAGAATCAGATGATATGGAGTGTTGGAACTATACAGTACCGAAGTTCTGCACGGCTCCATTCCATGAGATGATAGTGTACACCTCGATAAGGGAGCATAAGGGAAAGTGAGTTGGGAAAGCCTGCATCAGCAAAGTAATAGTGATTGCTGGCTGTTGGAACATGCAAGTCTGTGATGTGGGTGTTGTTAAACATTGTTGAGTCTGTAATAGATCCCTCCCATCAACTGAAGACATACACAAATCTGTGTGAAAAGTCACATGCAGCAAGGCAATTCTGTGTAACACGGCCTTTACAATCACAAGCAATTGCCCATTGTTCTGGAGTACCTGAGCAGTCAAAATGGGTCCCATCCAATGCACCAATCGCACCTGCAAAAAATGGGTAGAACTTGTCATTGTCTGTGATGTATTTAGAAATTGGGTCATTGATGCCAGGCAAGTGTACATAGTCAGCGTAGAATGGGCTGGATGAGAAGATATTCAGCATCTTCAAAAAATATCTGGCATTAAGTGTAAGCAAGCAATTGATATGCAATATTAGAAGATGTACTTTGAGATTGTCTCATTGGAACATTGGAAGCATTTGCCTACATGACAAATTGACAGCCCAGTTGTACATCGGTACAGAAAGATCGCCAATTGTTCTTCAAGGAGGACATCCCTGGAGTGCATTTCACTGATGACCTGGAGATATGCTACCAATATCTTAAATACATGCAGGTGGACACTGAGTTCACAACAAATTCGCTCTGGATGGCCCTCCATCAACTCCTTAACCCAATCAGTACCAGTCAGTGCAGAGTCGTGATATGGGATTTGGTCAAACTGTGGAGTACCATAGGCCAATGTAGCACATGCAACTAAGTTGACAACTATGGCTGCGACCTGAGTAAGAAATCGCCTGTGTTGCTCCCGATCCATGATATGTGAGGTGAGTTGATGAATAGTAGATATCATCACACTTATAAGCTGAATCCTTATCATGAGGGTACTGAACACGGCTCTCCAACCTGTACTATGATTGTGACAAATAGTGAATGTGGCTCTCCTCAAGTCTTTGAACCGCCCGGTGCCGATGGTATGCTATGATCATAAAGAACAATCGGGTGAGCATGGCTCTCCCTGAGTCTTTTAGCTGATGATAGAGGTTGTTACCATGGAGAATATCATTATATCAAATGCAACTCATTCAGTCTTTGTGCCGATGCTACAATGAATTGCAAGAATGCCACTGAGATGGAACACATCAAGTACTACTAACTTTAGTAACATTCAGCTATTCGGCTATTCGGCCCGGAACTTCCGAATCACTATTTTCTTTGTGATCAAAGCAATTGTGTGACACCGAAATATTGAGAGGAGAGAAGGATCAGAAGGACCCCGGATGAGTCCATAAATTAAGCTCTACATAAGTCATTATGGCTAGGTTGATTTCGAGTTTTCTGATTTTTGCCTGATTTTAGTAATGTTTTGGTCGTACGTTCTAGTTAACAGATCAGAGTGCTCGGTATTGAGGTATATTAAGCAAAGCCCCTTGCGCAAATGCAAAGGGGTGGGCAAACATTTTCCAAGTCTAACTAAGTAATAAAAATTTGGCTCATACTGGGGAGTCGCTGTCCCATGCACTTGAAGCAATGCTGTGTGGTCCTGTGTCTGTTGGTAGCACATAGGTCCTCTGTGCATGGTCTTGTCTTCATGGCGGTGATGGGTGTTGCATGTTGCACCCTATTTAATTGACCTCATGAACATCATCATTTGCATTCCGAAGGCTCCAAATACTAATGTCGTAGGTAAGTTTTTCCCCCATGTTTATCTATTTATTTTACTCATAGGTTAGTGATGTTGAATAAATCAATGTTCTTGGTTCAAAATCATCAAGTCACGACTCACGAACGTTGTCAGGACCCCAGAGTGTGGCCGTGACACTGGCTGTAATGCAATCATTACAGAAATTGCAATCTAGTTCGAAGAAATAGTGATTCAACATGAAAATAGTGATTCGGAATCCCGGACCGAATAACTCAATAACCTAATAGTACTAAAGTTGTCGTACCTCACAAATAGTGTATGCATATTCCATTCTAAATAGAGGTGCCATAATTAATTTAGGGTGGTCGGCAATAGAAATGTATATTTCTTCTCACATATATTTTGTGATGTGATATGTCAGATCTTGAATAAATATGATGCGGAATGAGGAATGTGATGTGTTGAGGTATGCTTAATATACCTCAATACCAAGCACTCTGATCTGTTAACTAGAACGTACGACCAAAACATTACTGAAATCAGACAAAAATCAGAAAACTCGAAATCAACCTAGCCATAATGACTTATGTAGAGCTTAATTTATGGACTCATCCGGGGTCCTTCTGATCCTTCTCTCCTCTCAATATTTCGGTGTCACACAATTGCTTTGATCACAAAGAAAATAGTGATTCGGAAGTTCCAGGCCGAATAGCCGAATAGCTGAATGTTACTAAAGTTAGTAGTACTCAAATCAACCTAGCCATAATGACTTATGTAGAGCTTAATTTATGGACTCATCTGGGGTCCTTCTGATCCTTCTCTCCTCTCAATATTTCGGTGGAACACAATTGCTTTGATCACAAAGAAAATAGTGATTCGGAAGTTCCGGGCCGAATAGCTGAATAGCTGAATGTTACTAAAGTTAGTAGTACTCCTATTTGTTCTTATTAGAAGATTACTTTGCGAGCTAATGACATATATGCCTGGTAGCGAAGATATCTTGGTCGCATTCCATAGGCAGC
Source organism: Tricholoma matsutake (assembly GCA_026075535.2). Classification (NCBI taxonomy): domain Eukaryota; kingdom Fungi; phylum Basidiomycota; class Agaricomycetes; order Agaricales; family Tricholomataceae; genus Tricholoma; species Tricholoma matsutake. The sequence continues at coordinate 2,585,500 of AP026543.1, read as the reverse complement.
TTCAAGCTTGTCGATCACAGCTTTCTTTGCCATGACCTGGTTGACGACACAGGCTACAGATGTGTCGGTATCGACATGTGTTGGTTGTGCTTCTGCATCCTCCTGTACTATTGTAGCGGCGACAGACCTCTCCGGTACGGTCCCGCTGTCGCTGTTCTCCACCAAAACGTCCGCTTGATCCCCCTTGTACTCCATCTGGAAGGAGGAATGCTGAGTAGAGGTATGAAAATTGTTCGCAATCTGTGAGTCGGATTGCCTGTCCTCCTCTGACCCGAGTCCTGACAGCTTTGTCAAACGCAATGAGATTTTGGTGAGAGCTTATCTGTCTGGCCGAGAACTCTGATCCCATGTAGTCGCCCCATTGTTGGAGCTCTTCGGCTCGGTGAGGGAATGCAAATGTTGTGGCTTTGGATGCAGCATGCCATGCTGCCGTCCAATCGCCACTTGTCTGGACTTTCCTAGCTGGATCTGTCTTTCTAAGAGAGATCTCCGTTCTTCTGATGCGGCCCACATTCTCCTGAGCAGGGGCAATGTGGTGGAGGTTGCTGAAGACGATGTCAAGGTTGACAGATTCTCCTCTGAAAATGTGTCTCCACTCAGACTCTGGGAATCCTTGTGGGGCTGAGGTTGAACGTTGAATCTCACGTTCTGCAAATGTGAGGTCTTTCTGAAAGACTCCAAGTGTGTCTCGTGTCTTCTTGCGATTTTTGTCGACTTCTCTTTTTCGTGCTTCAGTTTCAGTTGTGTACCATGGGAGCTGGGATTGATATACTCTCTTCTTCTTGTTCGACTCCGCTTCTCCATGTCCTCCACTCAAACTTTCATCTGATGAACTTGCGGCATCTGAGGAAGCCTTTCGCCTCCATTTACTGACGAGTTCTCTTCGAAGTTCCCGCAGGAATTTGTCTGCATCCTGAGTGCCTTGCTCAATGTCAGCTGTCTGGCGTTCATTGGTTCCATCCTCTTGTCTGTCTCTGTCGACTCTGTCTCTTGTTGTCTGAGCTCCTCGTGGTTCAGCAAGCTGTTGTTGATTGTCGATGAGGTCAATGTGCACTGTGCACTGTTCAAGTGCTGTTCTCTTGACTCTTTCACTGATATCTGCTCATTGAATGATCTTGAGTATCTGGTATAAGGTCTTGACCTTCAAGTTTGTTGTCCTTCACTCCCTGAAGTCTTGGACGAGTTGATCCATTTCAGCAACAAGGTCAGCTCTGAATTCCTTATGTATGTCTTGTTGCGCAGGGGTCCAATTCGGTGGAGCAGTGAGATCTGGTCCACTCTGTCTGTCAAGCGTGATTGTAGGGATGGTTTGACTCTCGTTGGCCCTAACTCATCCCCCATCAGTTCCTGCCTGACCTCCATCTCCCTCTGGGAGCGTGTGAGGTGAGGATTGTCCGAATAGGCCGATGTGGGCATTCTCTGACATGTGAGGTACGATGTGTAATTGGAGACCAAAAAAGAACAGAGTGGTGTAACACTGTAAGAGAACGAGATACAAAGAGAGAGCAACGAAGAGGAGTTGTCTCATAATTCTTGTTCCTCTCCCAAAGAATAGGAGAAGTCAGACTTAGTGAAGAACAGGCAATACCGTCCTTATCATATATCAATGTACTGTAGTTACAGATCATAGTGTGGTACATGCAGGACTGTAATTACAGATCCGCTTGATATATAATGAATGCACGTGATGTTCTGATCTGGTACGACGGCCCCTTGTGCGTTGGGCACATTCCTGCTAGCCTGATCCTTGCGCTCCCTTGCGCCTCCCACTACAATCAATCCTTTTTTGTCATGATCTGGGTTCTTCGCTGATTCCTCCTGTCAATCAATCCATCGCTGTTCCTGGAATGCGATCATGTGGTTAGGCATGGGCAGGCCTGGGCAGGCTCGAGCTATTAATAGATTTGTGTATGTAGGCAAGCCTTCGAAGTATGACAGTTCTAATTCATGAAAACATGCTACTCATGATATTTCCGTAAAAACATAAAACATAGGACTTACCGGCGGCTACGGTAGCATTCGAACTCCTAGCAAATATGAGCTGTGATTAAGTTCCTTTTGCAAATAGCGAAATGCATGATCACTGGCAGATAATACTAAGCGACAATGTTCGACCATTCCTTCTCCGCCGGCGCGACGCGCCTTCTGCCAAAAACACTACATGCATAATTCTGTTGCTGACTCATGGTTCTGTGATATTTTTAGTCGACACATCGTTTGCGTGTTTTCAAATTCTGATATTCCATAATTTCCATAAAAATAAAATATCATTTTTCAGCATTTATTCTTCGTGCTCCTCGTCATCGTCAAAATTTCACAGGGATGATCGAATGATCGAGGATGATCATGGTGGGACTAACTTGACTCGACAATTCATTTTCAATCTGTTTAGATTTAAGAAAGTGACATGTTCCATGAAAGTCACTTCAAATCTCCGAGGGCTACTTCAAGTTTCGTAGACAAGCTGTACTAAATGTTTCATGGGCCCGAGCTCAAACCTTGTGGCCTGGCAGGAAAGGCACGTAAACGGTAAGCCTCGGGGAAAAAAACTATGCTGAGGTATGGTGTGTGTAGGGAGTACAATGTAGGTAAGTAATCCTACACAACTTCAACTGCCTCCAACTGTTTTCGCGACTTCGTCTGACTTTTACTCAAATTCTCAACCTCCCAACAAAATCTAACCACCAATATGATCTAATACAATGAAATACTGTATCCCGATGGTTTTCAGACCCTCAGATACCTGTGTTAAAGTATGGTAAGGCTCCCATTTTTGTTGATTCCATTACTGAGGCGTGGGAATAGGTGGCAGTACACTTTTTTATCAATCCCATCATCATTGTAACTTGTCGGTCTCACCACTCCGTCAAAACCATGGAGGTAAGTAAAGTAATTCATAGCTTGTATATTTAGTATTTTATATTTTACTGATATTATAGCCCTTCAGCCTTCACCAAGACCGCGCCATACCTGCAACAACAACGCTAGCGCTAAGTCCCAACATGAGCTAATCAAGATGAACGCAAAAGAGTAAGAAGGATATACTGGACACGATGGATGCAGGTTAGATTATTGGCACTGGATCCAGTGTACCGCGATGTACGTACATATTCATTACCCTGTGTGTTTTAATTTCGAACTCTTTCAGACTGTATCCTCACAGTCCCCGTGTTTCACTTCCCTGCCAGTCTTCCTTTCGCTATCATCACAGATCAACCCCACGAAACTGGTGGAGCAATATGCAGACGGGCTGGTGTAGGGGTGATTAGCAATGAAAAAATAGGATGGGGCAGCGGGGTGAACCAATGACGGGCAATGGGGCAATGGGGTCACGGGGTGAGAACAGTAAGTAACTCGGCAAGCTCTAGGTAGCGCTGAGCGGTGTGAATGCTCGACGGAAGCCCCTGCCGCGATCTATTGAAAAAATAAAAATATGTTTTGACAGGTGAAAATAGGATTATGAAATGAGACCACATAGAATGAAGGTATCTGCCAGTGGCCGCCGACAAGCCTTCGCCACAGCCTGTAGATTAAAAAATATACCATTTCTTGGAAGTAGCCAAACATACATAGTATCTGACAGATCAAACATATGGATAGAACATGTCACAAAGTGAAGCCGATCGGAAACATTGTGGACCTGTCAAATTGATGATCAGGGGGAATATAATATGAGAAGTAGAAGTCCCATCAATCCTGCATCAATCCACAATGAATCATGGTTCGAAAACAGATCTGAATGTGAGATGAAAAGTTATAATTACTCTAACAGCGGGCAGAAAAATGGCGGGACGATGACTAACAGGCTGCTGGTTGTTGTATGGGGTGTCTACCTGAGCATGCAATTACAGTTGTTTTGATATATCAATCTGTACTGTAATGACAGTCGTGCATGTACCACGCTATAGACGGTAAGTACAGTTAGTTATATATCATCCTGCCAGGTTCTAGTGTGAAGAACTCAGTTCAGCATGAACTATTGGTGCATGCAGTGCAAGGAGACTCGAATGCCAGAGCACGCAATGCTATTCTGTGGTGTGCACGCGGTGCAGGAGACGCTAGGTGTCATCGTATAGAGTGCTTTCCATTGGACTTGCGTAAACGGACTTTACATAAACTCGATAAATTTTATCGAGTTTAAAGCAAGTTTATGCAAGTCCAATGGCGAGAGGTTCTGGACCCGCCGTTGCTATGGTGCATGCACCGCGTGCATGTCCTTTGTCTTTTCTACACCGCGTGTGATAAGATGTTCATGCTGAACTACTGCACCGCGTGCGTCGCGGGTCCCGCTGGACTCTTTTCATGCACATGTCATGTGCCAAAACCCCTATTCCTAGGAAGGGGGGAGATTCAGAGACATCGCCTGTTTCAGGTCGTCTCTGTTACTCTCTCTCTCCCTCCTAGGTAAGGGCTTTCTCTCTCTAGTCTTACTTCTCGTTTCTCACGTAGCTCACCTCTGTCTCTCTCTCTCTCCCTCCTAGTGATATCTCAGTTTACACGCAGCGTATCATTTTGTGCTCGAAATTATACATTGTTCCTCACATGTCAGACAATGAACATGCAACCTACTTTGCACAACCAGCAATGCTGGAAAGAACCACTGGGGAAAATGAGGGAGGAGCAACCCAAACCCTCTCTGTTGGATCATCTGGAAGATCCACCGGTCCTGTTGAACCCGGAGTCCAAATCGGAGGGAACTCAGTACCACCTACCATGACAGATCCCGAGGAAGACCAGTTCCGAGCTAGTCTCGTCTCAAAGATGGACAACCTCGTCCAGGATTTCCGGGAAGACAAGACCTCACGAATGGAAACACTCTACCAAATTCTACAAGTATTGTATGAAGCCAATGTCAGTGAATCAGTTCGGAAGGCAACTCTTTAACAATACACCCTCTATGTCGACATCATTGCATCCAAACAAAAGGGAGCTGTACAACGAGGATTACAAGCCGTCGGGGGAAATGGTCAAGAAGAACCCACAGTCGGAATTGCTGATGTTTCGGTCCTCAATCGGATTGCTCAAGGCAGTGAATCAAACACAGGAGGAGATGCAGAACAATTCTTATGAGAGCTCCGAAGGGACCTTCTCCACAAGCGACGAAGACGAAGCATATCAAGTTCCGCCAGTTCAAAGAGTGATTCAGAAGCCACAGGAGGAGAGGGAGAGTCCAACAAAAGGAAGCAAATTTACCAGTCGCAATTACCGTGGTACACTACCGAAGTTGAGGCACAGGCTAAAGAACTTGACGAGAACAGAAAGTGAACACAAGATGCACTCGCTACCATTCAAAAGGACCTCGTGTTCGCTGAGCGAGAGATCAGAAGAGCCACTTCGGCTCCCCAGGCATTCCCAGAGTCTGAATGGAGGCATATATTCAAAGGAGAAGCCATTAACCTTGATGTCATCTTCAGCAGTCTCCACCACATTGCCCCTCCTAAGGAGAATGTGGGACGCATCGGAAGTACAGAGATCTCTCTTGGAAAGTCAGATCCGGTTCGAAAGGTGCAAACAAGCGGCGACTGGACCATTGCATGGCATGCCGCCTCCAAAGCGACCTCGTACGTCTTCCCTCATTGAGCCGAGGAGTTATGGCAGTGGGGAGATTACATGGCATCCGAATTCTCTGCCAAGCATGTCAATGCCCATTACAAACTCATTGCCTTTGACAGAGCTGTCCGGTCGACAGTGGGAGGTGGACAGTCAATCCTGCTCACCAATTGAGAGCAGTTCACCTATCTATACTCCGCATACCTTCTCCCAGATGGAATCCAAGGTGGTTCCAGTAGCTGATTCACAACTGGAGACCAGTGCCCCAAGGGACGGTCAACAGAAGTGTGTCGTCGATTCAACAGTGTTGGAGGATGCCGCAGTCCTGCAAACACATGCCGGTACCATCATATCTGTCTCAAATGCAAACAACCTGGACACAGCCAAGACAGCTGCACTCAGTAGGTCTGATATGGTCTACGGAATGCGTCCAAAATTCCTCAGATACAATATTTGGGACCATGAGCAAACAGACACCAATGACACAATTCTTTCACCCTACTGTCTGGCCGACTGGACTGAACAAGCTAAACCATTACCCTCAGTACCAGCATACAAACTATCGAACATTGAAGCAATGAGAACTATAAAGGACCATCCAACTCTTTTCAAAATCATCACACCAATCAAAGTAGACCTCTTCGAGCAAATGCTACTGAACCATCCCAACCAGCCCTTTGTTCACTCCGTTTGTCGAGGTCTGCAAGAAGGTTTCTGGCCATGGGCAAATACACATCACGAAAGCTATCCATCTGTTGTAGATGAATCACTAGGAATGCCACGAGACGCAAAAGAAAAGAACTTTTTACGAACCCAATGAGACCATGAGCATTTGAAAGGGAGATTCTCAGGCTCTTTTGGTCAAAAACTTTTCCCGGGTATGCATGCTTCGCCAATACATGCAGTTCCTAAACCGCGCTCTGAAAATCTTCGCATGGTCATTAACCAGAGTGCTGGACAATTTGCTCCTAACTCCATGATCAAATGCGAGGACATCAAAGGTTTTCCCCTGGACAACATGAGACACCTGGGGGCAGGGTTACTTGCTCGTCATTGAGCAGAACCTAATCAGTCATACTTAATCTACAAGTCAGACGTTGCTGAAGCATACCGATTACTACCAATGCATCCTTTATGGCAAATCAAGCAAATTGTTACAGTGGACGAAGAACGGGATGTCGATCATAATAATTGCTTTGGGGGACGAGGTTCAGGAGGTGTCTACATCACTTTCGATGGTTTGGTGACGTGGATAGCCAAAAACGAAAGGACAATTCTGGATCTCTGGACCTACATGGATGACTCATTCGGAATTGATGAGTGTAGAAATAAGCGGTGGTATCATCAATATGGGAAAGATATGCCTGCCAACCAGGTGAAGCTTCTGTCCCTATGGGACGAACTGGGCATCCCACATGAGCCACACAAACAAGTTTTCAGAGAGAAACTCACCATCATTGGTATAGAAGTCAATGCGAACAGCCTAACACTCACGCTTCCCAGTGAAAGCCTAAACAACCTCTTACAAGAACTCCAGCATTTCACAGCCTGGTCCAAAAAGAAAAAGGGTGCTGCATGGCCTCTGCATCGGTGGCAACAGCTGGCTGGTTGGTTGAATTGGAGCTTCAACGTGTTTCCAATGATCCGACCAGCTCTGAACAGCTTCTATCCTAAGATAGCTGGGAAGGACCAACCCTTGATGAAGATTTGGGTCAACAATGCAGTTCGCGATGATCTCAACTGGGCGTCAACTCACCTACGCAACTCGTTGGGAATCAGGCTTCTATCCTCTGTTTCTTGGGACAAAGAAGACATGGACGAGACAGTGTTCTGCGATGCATGTACGACAGGTCTAGCTTTCTGGTTTCCAGCACACCGCGAGGGTTTCTACTGTCCAGTCCCACTGGACCTGGAAAGCGACATTATATTCTATTTCGAAGCATTAGCTGTGGCAGGAGCATTGGAGAATCTGCGTACCTCAGCAATGAAATCATCCAAAATTGTTGTATACACCGATAGTATGAACACTGTGAACATCTTCAACTCCTTGCGTTGCCTGCCAGAATTCAACCCTCTTCTTCATCACTGCATGGACATCTTCTTGGAAAATGAGTTTGATGTGCGCGTTCTTCACATCCCAGGTGTACAAAATGTAGTAGCAGACGCGATCTCGCGTCGAGAGTTCGACAAGGCTGTAAAGTCAGTGCCAGAACTCCACATATCATCTTTTCAACCCCCACAATTCAGAACATTGGGGGCAACAAAAAAATGATTACCTCCCATGTTCGTGCCCGGCAACCTCAACAGGAGCCGTGGACGCGAGAGCGCTTAGTCTGTGAGCGAGCTATTGCCCTAGGACAAGCAATTGATGTCGGAACCTGGAAGAATTATGGTTCAGCACTCAACTCCTACTTGTCATTCATCCGCATGCACAACATGCCAGTCGAACCAACATCCGATACACTCAGCTTGTACACAGTCTACATGTGCCACCACATCAAACCCGACTCCGTTGACACCTATCTCTCAGGGATTTGCCACCAACTTGAACTGTATTTTCCCAACATTCGCGAAGTCCGAAAGTCCCGTCTTGTCCACCGCACGCTCGAGGGTTGCAAACGACTGTGAGGGACTCCTACGGTCCGCAAGCGGGCCCTCACTATTGCAGACCTCAATACCGTATGTCTGGCACACTCCTCTCATCCTACACATGACGATCTCCTTTTTTGCACACAACTCTGCGTTGGCTTCTTTGCCCTGATGCGATTGGGAGAGCTAACTTGGCCAGATGATAGAGAGCTTCATGATCCCCGTAAACTCACCACACATAACTCCGTTGCACTCGATGAGTCCACCTTACAATTCTTCTTGCCTGGCCACAAGGCCAACAGATTTTTCGAAGGGAACACAATCATTCTATGCGCCAACCCTTTTCCCTGCAACCCACTAACACTTTTCCGTGCCTACCTACACTCCTGTGATTGCCTCTTCCCACTGTCGTCTCCACTCTGGCTCACAGCTAATGGTGCCATGCCAATGAGGAGGTTTTTCATCTCTCGCCTCCATCTTTTCTTCAATAATGACATTGGAGGTCAATCAATGCGTGCAGGAGGTGCCACCTCACTCGCTGAGAACGGGGTTGCGCCGCACATCATACAAGGGATTGGATGTTGGGCTTCTTCCACTTGGCAAATTTACATTTGCAAGCATCCTGTTCTCCTTCAGGCTATGCTGCATGCCTGACTCGCCCACCTTACTCGTCATGCATGACGATACACCTCCCCTGAGGTTTTCGCCCACGCTTGGGTTCACGTCTTTGCTTTTTTTTTCTTCTTTTTTTTCTTTTTCGTTTACAGCCAACTGCAAGTTCTAATGTAATTGTATCTTGGTGCGTCACGTTACTTATGTTCCGTTTCTCTCTCTCCTTTCCATTAGCATTCGTCTGCAAGTCAAAATGTATTTCTATCTTGGTACGCCGTTAACACTATTTCAATTGTATTTGTATCCTCACTCCTCTCATTGCCGACTCATCATCCCACTTTTCTTTTCTTTGTTTTTCTCCACACCTCTACTCCCCTACTTCTTTCAATAGGTCTTAGGTGTACCTCGAGGCCCAAATAAAATTTGACCCTTCTGGCTGACCCAAAAGGGTCGCCGAAGGAGTCGTTTTGCCTATTCTTGTTTACTCCCATCCGTGAGAATTCAGTCCACTGTACCCTCGAGCATTGGTCGAGTTTAAAGCAAGTTTACGCAAGTCCAATGGCGAGAGGTTCTGGACCCGCCGTCGCTACGGTGCATGCACCGCGTGCATGTCCTTTGTCTTTTCTACACCGCGTGTGATAAGATGTTCACGCTGAACTACTGCACCGCGTGCGTCGCGAGTCCCGCTGGACTCTTTTCACGCACACGTCATGTGCCAAAACCCCTATTCCTAGGAAGGGGGGAGATTCAGAGACATCGCCTGTTTCAGGTCGTCTCTGTTACTCTCTCTCTCCCTCCTAGGTAAGGGCTTTCTCTCTCTAGTCTTACTTCTCGTTTCTCACGTAGCTCACCTCTGTCTCTCTCTCTCTCCCTCCTAGTGATATCTCAGTTTACACGCAGCGTATCGTTTTGTGCTCCCACCTCTCCCACCACTATTTACTTAGCCTCGGTGTACCTCGAGGCCCAAATAAAATTTGACCCTTCTGGCTGACCCAAAAGGGTCGCCGAAGGAGTCGTTTTGCCTATTCTTGTTTACTCCGTGAGAATTCAGTCCACTGTACCCTCGAGCATTGGATTCAAATTGAGCTCAGGTCCACACCACGAGAGCGTGGGAGTATTTGATCACGGTAAACAGCTCACGGGACCTGGGTTTCGCTGTTTTCGCTGGCACCGTCGTCTACGGTCTCTTGATCCCGATCTCTGTTGTACGATTCTAATGTCCTGTAACATTTGCCATGAGATTCTTCTAGTACCAAACAGGTACCTGAGTGTCGTTTTTTCTCAGTTCTAGAGGTCGAAAGTGCACAAAAGGTTGTTAAGTATCATTTTAAACATATGTATTAGTAATTCCCGCTAGTGGGATCTTGGAGGCGCAGCAGTGCTCAAAAAGTGTTTGTACACTAGTATAGCTTTCCAACTTCAGTTCCCAATCTCACAAAGGAAAAATCTTAATTGGCATCTTCGATTCCCCGGGGTGTCCCTTCTCAGTGGGCACAGATATATTGGACATTTCCCACACAATCTCCTTCTCCGACGGAACCAAACGGAATTTAGAAAGGAGGACTGACAACACCACCTCTATTATGCTCGACATCAGTGATCTGTGCCGCCAGTGTGATATACGGATAGTAAGACCACGTACTCATCTCCAGTTGTGAAAATTTGAACCCGCTATTGATAGATTAACAATTGATGATGCGAGCTCTCCTACATTGTACGTACATGCATGCCCGTCCACCGCCTAAGAACGTCATCCTTCCGACCTCAGTGGTCAACTGGCTGCTTGATAAAAGACAGCACAAGAAGACTCACAGATGCGAATAAATTCCAGGGACAGGCGCCTCCATTACTGCCTCAGGAAGAGGCGACAACCACCGTTCGGGCTTCCATTCGTATGAGTCTTGGCCCCACAGCAAAGGATCACAATTGCAGTTAATGATCGAAATGATGATGGAGGTATCCTTCGGCACGACAATCTCATGCATTTCGCGCCCGTCGACCCCCGTAATCGGAGTAAAAAGCGGCAGAACTGCTTCCTTTCGGGCCCTGAAATTGCGGCCTCGCTGAGTCAATATCATGATCAGGGGCACCGTTTCATGGTCTACGTACGTACGGAGTAACGTCGAGACCGGAGAGTGACTTTTGGAATATGGGTAATAGAGTCAGCCGAAAATATTATCTGAACAGTCAGTGAACTTACAGGCGTAATGTCTCTCGGCAGACGGCGTCTAGTAGAGGAAGCGAATCCAATTCATCATACGAGAAATCTTGCCCCCCATTCTTCTCAAGAGCGTCCAATATCTCCTGTCGTAGTCTCTCCTGGACTTCTGGATGGGAGGCTAGAAGACTCGAGGCACGTGAAAGTGCATTTGAAGTAGTGTCCATTGCTGCGAAAATTAAAGATCTAGTTCGGAAAATGTAAATTTCATGGCAAAGGATTCATGATAAACACTAAAGGATACCCACGACATCTGTTGGGCAAAGTTGAGAGTATGAAGCTTATTTCAGGAATGCGAAATTACTTGTCCCAGTACTTCCGACTCAGACAACTTGTCTTGGTCTGACGCTTCCATATTCGCTTTCACTGATGAAACGTAGGGCAGTTGATTCAGAGTTCAACGGAAGTGTGTCCGAACACATACTGAGAATACTTGTGATGTCTTTTCTCCCGATTTGGCTCACCACTGCTTCATCACCTTCTAATAACGCGCGCCTCCTTGCCTCGAGGATCTCGACGGATGTATTGTGAAGGACATTGATTATATCTCGAAGTCGGCGGACATTTTTAATGGGCAAGAGATTGACCATGAACCTCCGGAATCCAGGAGGTCCGAGCTTCACGAGAGTGGGGAGGAGATAGTTGCGCAGCACGAACATCTTAAACGCCACGGGCCTGAATAATACGACGATGTAGCATGGTTACCATGTCACGAACGCGGTGCGAACATACATCAGTTGCTTGGCAGCGGTGCTGTAAGGGTGAACGTCTGAACCCCCAGCCAATGAATCAAAGGAATGTCCAAGCCCGCTTTGGCTGATCAATTCGAGAGCTGTCCGCGTGAACCAATGCATGATGTCGATCTGCCTTCGTGTTAGTGGACGGAATTTGAAACTCATAAATTAATCACTTCTTGGGGACCAGATGCTAATTTCGATGCGAGAGCGTTACCCATCTCGGTGAATGTAAGTGGAGCATCTTCCGTGACATATAGAGGGGACAAACCTTGTGCGTTACTTGATAAAATATGGGAACTAAAGATGGCGATGAAAAAAATTCTTTGGGGAGGGATAAAGATCTTCACTCATATCACGCATGTGTGCGATGGAAAAGACAGGATTGAGCATTTTCCGCTGCTTGCGATGCTGGTCGCCTTCATGTTCCACATGAAATAAGCCAATATTGAAATGACGAAATGCAAAGCAGACCTATTGTGGCCAAGAGGCCCTCGCCGAAGAGGAGGCGGGAAGAACTGGTGCTCCCAGGATTAGAATGTTTGCCGAACACGTGATATATAGGTATATCTTACGCGAGAAACGAATCGGTTTCCTGAAAGATATTTTGATCCTACAGCTGCTGTTAGAAACTTGCGGCGAGTTATTTCTTATACACAAACCACTCACCTTGACTACAATATGGTGCAAGGCCTTCGGGTCGGAAACGTAGAGCATCTTGTCCTGAGGACAACTTCAGTCGTATATCATGTGCCATACATCAGATATCTCCTACGCCGAGGACGGCATCAATCCGGACCACCCTGCCGTCTGAGGGGGTAATAAATAAGCCTTCATGCACGTTTACAACATGGAATACGCCATGTACATTCATGCCCAATTTTCTTGTGAAAGCTCCATGCATTTACAGAGAACACTTTCCAAAAATTTCCTGTCGACCGAATTCAACCATATAACGACAGTGGCAGACGAAGTCGCACTCACCCTTCAGAAACGAGTCGGAAGCTGGGCCTGGAACGTTATCAAGATCGGTTTTGACCACTATGCGACGGAGAGTTCGCCAGCACATCCAAGAAACGGTATATAAAGCGATGCATTGAACGATGAAGAGCAACATGTTGGGATTTACGCAGAGAATATAAATTGGGAAGAGTAGGTTCTCGAGATTAAATGAGATATCTCAGACGCGATTACCTATGCTACATTGCGTAATTGAAAGACTGAGAGGCCCGATTGCGCGGACAGTTCACAAGCAAATTGCATGGAGTTGACAATAGGGGATTGAGGGAATTGGCGAAGAAGACTGCGCAGTGTGCACATATATGACACAAAGTTTGACAAGCCGACCAATCGTCAGGTCCTAGCGCCATGTGATCACGTCATGCCATGTCACCGTGAAACTTGCCTGTGAAGGAACCAAGCGTGTTGAGATTGTTGGACAATATGCCGGTTACCGCTATTTGCAGAACGATATGCCCTCTATCGAAAGGCTTGTTTACACATACCATGTAGTCGGTCAGTGATAAAAAACCCAACGTGAGTCGAGGAGATCACAGAAAATGACCCAGGCGATTGAAGGCGAAGAAATCCAGTTGGCAGATTTGATTGCAGATTCAAACTCCGCGTAGATGCTGAAGTGTTTAAACACATGAGTACATCCCGTTGACATCCCGCAATGTTCTTCACGGTTTCAGAAGCTTCTTCATGGAGTCCAAAATGTATTAATGTCGCATGATCCCATGGCCTCATGCTCAGCACGTATTCTATGGGAGATTTCCGTGGCCAGCTGGGGTAATTCCGTCTCCCACAACAGATCTTGTTCTTGCTGACTATTTCTATGCTACACGGCATCAACAATGCGGCTGGACGCGGTAAAAGGCTAGCATGTATAGATGCAGAGTGTATCCGGGCAGTGGTCACGTAGGCCGTAAACGGCCTGAACACCACTATAAACGCCCGAATATATCTATATATCTCCCTATCCCTGGACGCGTATAGCAAAATACTGCACCATTATCATACATGTTTTCTCAACATCGAAACGGAGGCATGCCCAAACAATTGTTGAAATATTGATCTTGTTACGTTGGCCACCAGCACACCCCAGCATATTTTCCCATCGCTCAAAAAAGGAAGGTTTCAGTTAGCGTGGGGTTCGAGTAGACCGGTGACCCTAGTACATGAGTAAGCGTCTGCAGGTATCGACGCTCGCTCATACCTGTACGAGGGCGTGGTTACGAGTCTAGGGTTCGAGCTTGACTTGGGACAGGTGTATCGTCTTAAAAGCATGTACAACATTGCACGGTCGTACATACAGTATTGGTGGACATTTTTTGGACCCCGTATCTAGGTCTATCGTGGCTTACTTTTTAGTATGTCCTTAGCTACTTATGTAGCGTAGGTACATATCAATATAGTAACATAGTAACATAAAGCACAACATATAGAACATTGGAAGTATATACAAAAATCAATAGCCTTGAATGTTCTTAATGGACGCAGCCTTCAGGCCTCAGTCCCCACCAAGTCCTCACAAAGGAACCACCCTCAGTGGCATCGCCGGAACTTGCGGATGCCCCTTTATGGTAGGCGCAGATATGGTGCTCATCTCCCACACGATCTCCTTGTCCGACAATGCAAAACGGAATTTCGACAACAGGACAGATAGGACAACTTCTATATTAGTAATATTGTTCATCAATAACAGCATACTAGTTGATGCAATGAAATGTTTGCGCACTCATCTCTAGTTGCGAAAATTTAAATCCGCTATCAAATATGAACGATGAACGTTAATGAACCTTCGAGGCATTGCTGATTTAACACTTACATACATGCCCTTCCACCGCCTAAAAATGTCATCCTTCAAAGCTCGGTTGTCAATTGGCAGATTGACAATGTAGATGAGGTAGCTCACATATGCGAATAAATTCCCGGGACAGGCGCCTCCATGATTGTATCAGGAAGAGGCGCCAGCCATCGCTCAGGATTCCATTCATACGAGTCTGGGCCCCACAGTGCAGGATCGCGATTGTAGTTGATGATCGATATAATAATCTTGGTGTCCTTCGGGACGAGAATCTCATTCATCTGACGCCCGTCGACGCCTGTGATCGGAGTAAAGAGCGGAAGGACAGCATCTTTTCGAGGCCTAAAATTGCAGTCCTGAGTCAATCTTTGTGGCATGAATGTTCCAATCTAAGCGTACGTGCGAAGAACTAGCGAAATAGGTGGGTACCTAGTGACCAGGAGCAATAGACATCAGAGAAGAAAACAGCGAACAAATGCAACCCACTAACAGGCGTAACGTTTCTCGGCACACTGCGTCTAGTAACGGAAGCGAAACCAATTCGTCGTACGAGAAATCCTGTCCCCCATTCTTCTCATGCGCGTCCAGTATCTCCTGCCGTAGCTTGTCCTGGATCTCAGGGTGGGTGGCCAGAAGACCCAGCGTGCGTGAAAGCGCATTAGAGGTAGTATCCATTGCGGCGAAAATTAGAGACCTAGTGAAAAAGTGTGAACTTGGCATGTGCCTCCCAGCCGACAATTGAAGCTACACACGACATCTAAGGAGGGTCAAGGGAGCGTCAGGAAAACAAATGTATGTCCGAGATGCGAGCTACCTGTGCCAATACTTCAGAGTCAGACAATTTGTCTCCCTTCGATGCTTCCAAGTTTGCTTTCACTGACCAGATTAGGAAATAAAAAGTGAGTAGCAAGACGTCTGGGTGCACATACTGAGAACGCTTATGATGTCTTTTCCTCGGCCGGTTTGCTTCGCTATTGCTTCATCCCCTTCCTTTAGTGCGCGCCTCTTCGCTTCGAAGATCTCTATGGATGTATTATCCATAACATTAACGATATCGCGCAACCGCCGGACATTCTCAAACGGCAGCAGGTCGACCAGAAACCTCCTGAATCTCGGTGGGCCGAGCTTCAAGAGGGTGGTACTAAGAAAACTGCGGAAAAATATCATCTTGAACATCACAGGCCTAGAATATACAAGACATGTTCATATCAGAACATCAATGGCATGGAAGAGGTACGTACACCAGCTGCTTTACGGCAGTGCTGTAGGGGTGGGTGTCTAAATCGTCAGTTAATGAGTCTATGGAATATCCAAGTCCACTTTGTGCGATCAGTTCGAGAGCTGTTCGCGTAATCCAGTGCATGACGTCGATCTGTCCTCAGATTAGTGAACAGAATTACTCTAAAGACATCATGTGGCAACGACTTCTTGGGTACCAGCTGCTACTTTTGATCCCAGTGTATTACCCATCTAAGAAAAGGCCATTGAGGTGTCTTCTATGTTATGCATAATGAAACAGACCTTGTATGTCACTTCATAAAAGATAGGAACTGTTAGGTGAGTGAGGATGACAAGTCTCCTTCAAAAATTAAATATTCTTACTCATCTGACGCATGTGTGCGATAGAAAAGACAGGATTGAGCCGTTTTCGCTGCTTGCGATGTTCATCGCCTTCGTTGAATGTATAAATAACTCCCAAAAACAGATGATACAATGTTAGGTGGCAAACCTATTGTAGCCAACAGGCTTTTGCCGAACAAGATCTGCTGAGAGCTGAATGCAATCTTGGTCAGAAACATTCGTGAGGAACAGAAGTATATCCTACGTGATGAACGAGGAGGTGTGCTGGAATACATTTTGATCCTCCATCTGGTATTAGAAACTTCAAGCAGATGAAGTCTGTTATACCACTTACCTGGACTACGATATGATATAAGGCCTTCGGATCAGAGACATAGAGCAGCTTGGCCTAACGAAAAATCAGTCGTGTATCCCTTCATCATTTGAATATGTCAATACACCGAGGATGGCCTTGATTCGAACCACGCCGCCGTCTGAGCAAAAAATGAATAAGCTTTCGCAACATATCAAGAAGCATGAGCAACCCACATTGTTGGCTGAGGCCCTTATGGAAGTCCCATGCATTGATATTGAATAGTTTGGAAAAGTTTCCTGTAGACAGGGTTAGCCTTGGAGGGAGAGTCGCAAAGCAAAACGCACACCCTTCAGAATTGAATGCGAAGCTGGGCCTGGGACGTTATCAAGATCAGCCTTAACCACCAGGTGACGCAGCATTCGCCAGCATGCCCTAGTAAAAGCGTATGCGACGATACATTGGATGAGGGGGAGCAGCATGTTATTAGGTTCAGGGAAACGAGATCAGCCTGAGGCCGGGGAAGTTACATATGTAAATGACTCGGAAATATCTCAAGCCCCGGGCGATGGGAATTCAATTTAGAAACTGACACCTCTGGCAAGGAGTAATTTGCGGACCATAGAATAGGGTCATTCACAGCGGCGATTTAAGGCTTGTTTCGAGCTGATTTGAGATTTTATTTGGTTTTCGGCAGCATCTGTTATTAGGAGGCGCAACGGCCGTTGATGGCCGGTTTGAACACCCGTTTCGATTGGATTTCGAAATCAAAATGTGTCCGTTGCAACCAGACTCCAACCCAGACGCCGAGAGGAAATGAGAAAAATGCGATGTATAATCGACCATTATCACGTGCTTCATCTCAAACCTTATTTTTTTCACTGCCAAAACTTGCAGTTTGGTCCTGTTTGGTTTCTCGGTGTTGAGATCTACACCGTGAATACGCCCCTTGATGCGGCATGCTAATTATAGCACACAAAATGATGCGTATTTCCCCTTGTCCGTATTCCTTTCTAATAGTCTCTTTATCATCTTTTCCATTGTCATACTCATGGTATATATATATTCAACCAGATAGACATAGACACCTCAGTCCATTATACACAGACTGAGTGGAGTAGATTTGCTAATGCTCACTTTGCACCAGATGCTGGCAGGATGATATATAAACACCTGTAGTTACTGTTTATAGCTGATACATGTACAACTGTCAATTAGAGGACAGATTGACATATCAAAACAACTGTAGTTACCGTTCCATTCCATGCCCTACTGGATGTCTCCCATGATGACCAGCAGGCTGCTGATCATTGGCCCATCAGTGACTTGCCCGTCCTCTGGCTAATTATAGATTGTTATGTTAAACAGAAAAGATGACCAGACTGGGGATTGAACCAAGGCCCTCCTGGACATATACCAGATGCTCTGACCAACTGAGCTATCAGGCCCAGTGAAAAATCCGTAAGGGAGAATACCTGAAAATCCCTTGAGGGATTCTCAGGTATACAGAGGGGTAGTCGAGGTATTTTGTCACAATAGGGGATTTTAATCCCTGGCAAATCCCCGAAAAGCCCTTGAGAACCCTTGCCATACCTTTCTGTGGAACACAGAATGGACAGGGATTCGGGGGGATTTTGTGGGTTTCAGAGGTATAGCATGGTGTTTAGTTCCCTTCCCATCCCTTGCAATACCGCAAAAAACTTTTGTATTCCTCTAAATACCTACATTTCCCTATGAAAATAATCTATGCTCCGATGCTCCTCTATCTTTGCCAATGCCGCCCAACCCCTGCCAGTACCCTGCCCACCCTTTCCTTCCCCCTTATCGAGCCTTTTCCACTCTCGAACCCTTGCTTGAAGCCCATATTGAAAGAGATAAGTATGAAACAAAAGAAATTCAGAGTTGAAATGGATCTGACCTGCATTGACCATGTTGCATGTGTATTCGTTCCCAGTTCTGCAAGTTGGAGAAGCAGGATTAGTCACAGAATCGGCGCGCAAGGGACAGCACGTACCACATCTGCTCGAGCGTCGTTCGACTGCTGCCAAGATCATCTTGTTATTCCACTGCATCCGCGACTCAACCACCATACTAGAGAGAAGAGAAACACATCTCAATGGCCAAAACAGAAATAGGAATCCTAGCTACATACCAGTAGTTGTATTGTCACCGATTCGGTTGTTTCTTCACACATAATTGTTTGGGTTAGGGAACAACTTGTGGTCCAATTATGCCCCTAGTTCACAAAAAAGGCATGTTGAAAGTCATTTTTATGTCAGTGGCACGCATATAGTCACATAGGAACACCACGCACCTGAGAGAATGCATTGATCTTTCTCCATTCCTTCAGGTGATTGATTTCGTGAGCAAATCAGGGAAGCAAAGATGAGTGGGGAGTACATTGAGTGAGATGGACATAAGTGCAAGGGGTTAGTGATGGTGGTAGTAGAGAAAGTCGGGGGAAGGAGGGGATCACATGAGGTGACAACTTCAAGTGCCTAAATTAGTAAATAAATATCATCAAACTCCACTGGAAAATGGGAGGATGGAGAACAGTTTGAAGACATCATGCCAACCCAAGTTACCCAATGGCATTTGGTGGTCTTGAACTCAAAAAAAATCTTGAATGTGCTGGCCGATGATGAAAACATTTGATTAGGTAAAGTTTTTGCTCACCCAGTTAGGGATCGAAAGGGATCGAAAGGGATGTGAAGGGTTTTGGCGGAATTTAGAGGGATATCCAGGTGCGTACTTTTGACTGGGTATCAGGTCTTATAGGGTTCAACAGAACAAGGATACCATATAACCAGACACGGATTGCTACAACTATCACATCACTTGTGTGTGTGTGCAAACGATGATCTGTTAAACACTGATTAAGCAGTGACAGATTATATAATCCAACACACCCCCTTAATCTGGCACATCTAAATCTGCTTAGGTAATCTAGCTGACAAAGTGCCAGGGCCCATAACCTGTTAAACAGAAAAGATGACCAGACTGGGGCCCTCCTGGACATATACCAGATGCTCTGACCAACTGAGCTATCAGGTCTTATAGGGTTCAACAGAACAAGGATACCATATAACCAGACACGGATTGCTACAACTATTACATCACTTGTGTGTGTGTGCAAACTATGATCTGTTAAGCACTGATTAAGCAGTGACAGATTATATAATCCAACATGTTATCTTGCATTTAGATCTGTATTCGAGCCTCTGAGGATGTGCTTCTTATATGATTGATGCTTGATTGATGGGCCTTCTATTCTATGTACCAATTCTCAGGAGTCAGGTTTGACAGGCCCACAATATTTACAGATGTCTTCGCTTCGTGATGTATTCCATTCATATGTTTGATTCCTGTCAGATATGTCTTCCACTTTCCAATGTTTCCTGATATTATTTTCACTGCCCGGAATATATATTAGATATGTGGCAGGTGTCAACCTTCAGATACTTCCACACATTTTGTTATTTTGTGGCTTCCAGGGGGAAAAAAACATATATTTCAATTTCCCTGCAGCGGGGGGATCCTGTTGAGCATCCACATCACTACATAGTAGAAGTCTATAAGCCTTGACCCATACATCCTACATGTGCGAGCATCAACTCGTGGACATTCGCCCAGCAAAGAGCATACATGGCCCTCCTCCCCTCGCCATCTTCCGCTGCTGCTGTCCTGATCGTCCTGTGGTCCAGCCTCATCTTTGTCCCCACTGTCGTTTCATGGTCACAGTGACGGTGGTGGGTGCTGGGCCATGCCTGTCATCCTGTCCTCGTCATCCCAGTTTGCTGGGCCTTCATTGTCATTGTTCTCATCGTTGCCGTCTGCTTCGTTGTTGCCATTCTCTTCCTCGTTGTTGTCCTCTTCCCTGGTGTCCTCGCCATCATCCGGGTTGTCCCTGTCCCAGGCATTCCCCTTGTTGCTATGCCGCTGGGTCTCCTTGTTCATTTTGTGGTCTGGGCAGACCTAAAATTTTTGTTAGTAATAAGAAATGAAATGAGACAAGAAAAAAAAATACCTATGGCCCAAGAGACGTCGTTGATGTCCCTTGGGCCCTTTTTGTGTTCCTCCCTTGTCGTATGGTGCTGTCTTCAGCACCTGTGCTTTCCACCTTAGTTCCCTTCCTTGTTGTCCACCTTGTTGTCCACTGCTTGCCACAGTTTGTATTGTGGCATCATCCCCATCCCTGTCATCCCCATCCCTGTTGATGCCGTGCCCACATCGTCATCTTGTGGTGATCCCCATTGTCCTTGTTGTTGTTGTTGTTGTTGTACTCTCTGTTGTGCAGCGGTGGTGGTGGGTGCCGGGTCGTCATTGCTGTCATTTGCCCTTGGTGCTGGTCATAGCTGTCGTCATCGAATTAGTACCTGAAAAATGTAGTAGCAACAAAATGTGAGAAAAAAAGAAACAAAACTTACTTATGGCCCAAGAGGCATCGTCGATGTCTCTTGGGCTGTTTTTCTTGTTTTCTTCTTTGTATGCCATTGTCGCCATCACCTGCACCAGTTCTTCATGTGTCGTTCTTGCCCCATTGCTGTTGCCATCACATTGTTGTTGTTGTTGTTCATCTTAGTCTGGGCCATTGGTGACCGTTGTCACAAAACAACTAGAACCTAAAATGTAATTGAAACAATAGTTACTAAAGAAAAATGCAATGAAACAAGAAAAACTTACCATACAAATTGTGATATGTTCACCTTGGAGGTAAGTATTGAAAGATCATCATGAATGCGACATACTGCCACGAGTTCCCATGCCTCAGCAATGGAATCAACAACAACTGTACTCCATCACAGTTATCCGAGGGTCTAAAAAGTGTTGGTATATGATATTTTACCATATTAGATTATATTTGTTGTTGAATTTTGTCAGGGGGTTGGGAGATGAGTAAAAGTCAGACGATGGCATTGAAATGGTCAAAGTTGTGCTAAAGTTACTACACATACTTACTACATATATGTTTCTTCGCTTCCTCGCAAGATTGCAAAATTTTATCTTCTTGTTTAATGGTCCCTTACTGTGATTACACTTAACATCATTTGCCTGGTTGTGGTCTCCTCAGGATGAACTTTATATTGATGCTTGCACCAACATTGCACTTGAAGTCATACAGATTTTGGAGCAGGTGAACATAAGTAGGCATCAGCATGGGCAAACATATGGGCACCCTGGCTTCTACCCATTCCAATACCCTTGTGGGTGACCTACTCTTTGCTATGGGTAGGGTAAGTCACAGTAGCAGCTGCAGGTGACAGCCTGAGTCTCTCACATACATATATTATCCCGTTGGATCAACGTGCGCCTCTTGTCTCAATGGGACCTTCAAACAACACCTAAATAGAGCCATAAAAAGCATAAGATTATATGAAATGAATGAGAACTCACCAAGATCCAAGATACTCATGATAACCCCTACCCAACAAGAGGGCTATCTTTTGAGGTAACAGATAGACACGGGCCTCTTGTATTATCTGGACATTCAAACTACATCTAAATAGAGTCAGAATAAGTGCAACTCAGTGGCCATTGCCTAGACATACATAGTGCCATAATGTTCATGAAAGATGTAAATTAGTCTGAGAACAAGTAATGGTATATAGTGTTTAAAGGTCCGGTCCTATGAACCGAAAAAAGACCAAAACCGAACCGAAGTGAACTGAAGTCCGGTTCACCAGGGGGGTATTTATAGGACCAGTCTTTTGCAGTCCAGTTGCCAGTCTTTCACTTTGAAGAATATCATTGAACCGATAATCCCATCAATTTCGCTCCCTGGATCATTGAAAATGGTTAAGAACTGAGAGAGATATGACCAAATACATTTTGATGTGAGTATTTTGTCGTGATTTGAGTAGTTGTGATTGTACTGCTTATACCTTGTGCTACAAAAATATTGGGCACAATTGGACATTATCCAGGGCAAAGGAATAACATACATAAATGTTTGTACCATGTGCATTTGATTCATTTAACACCCCTGACAAGTTGTAAATACACATGACAAACTACAAACTACAAACTACAAACTACAACATGTAATACAATGTACTTTTGTTCTTGGTCATATCTCAGTCAGATCTTAATAAAATCTCTTAAAATTTGGACCAATTGCCGGGGAATTACAATGTCCAAGTGCCTACATAACAATTAATCTGTCTGCATAATAATTATTGAGAAACAGATAGGTTGTATTGGCACAACAAATTTTACAACAAAAAACCAGTTTGGACTGGTTTTTTTTGGTCCATGGACCAATATGGACTGGTCCTATGCAGTCTGGTTGCGGTCCATCAATATATGGATCGGTCCTGGATGGGTTTCGGTTCTGGTTGCCCCATTTAGACATAAAAACCCGGACTTAACTGGACCTTAAAACACTAATGGTATAAACTATATAGCAAGTTTGAGCAAATTGCAGACATGTCGGGATCAAGCTGAAAGTTTCCATCAACTGTTTTTGATGTGGGTAATACTATCTATGCACAATTTAGGGTGAAAGCATCAAAGTCGTGGCAATGATCATGCTTCTGCTGCCATAGACTGTAGTTGAAAGGTCCTGCATGCTTGAACACATGTCACCAAAATATATTTTTTGATCCCTACATATTGATTTGCCAAGTCGAGGGCTGTGATCCACCCAAAAATGACACAAAAGCTCAACACGAAAAAGGGAAAGGAAAAATAAATAAATAAAAAAAGAAAAGAAAAGAAAATTAGAGAAACATATTCTATGGCAAACATAAGAACCACCCAATCAACAGAAGACAGAACATGGAAGAACTGTCAACAAAGAACAGAACACTCAATCATTCAGTGATACCATGATCACATAATGTCTATTTTTGGAACAGATAATGGACAGGGAATACACATCTGAGTCAGAAAGAACCCATGATATATTTAGATACATAATGTATGGGCCGTATGGCATATGGGGGCAACAAAGGGCACCGCTTGGCACTCCCCGATCATATTTCAGGAACAGGCGATGGATTGATCAACAGAAGAACCCTGGATATAAAAGGATTTATTGTAGTGGGGGGGCACAACAATATGGCAAGCGGGAATGTGCCCAACCAGCAAGGGGCTGGCGGGAACCATGCACAATAATCTGAACATCATGTGGATTTGCTATATATCATGCAGACCTGTAATTACAGTCTTACATGTACCACGCTATAACCTGTCACTACAGTACTTTGATGTATGAAAAGGATGTAATTGCCCACTTTGATCAGATTACTTACTGTACTATTTATAGCTTATTTGTGTATTATCTAGGTTGGATTTCTATACTCAGAAGTGTTGCCTGATGTCATTCCAAGAGCCTTAATATTCCTGAAGATACACTTATACTTGCTTTTAAAATGCCCATCCAGTCAAAACCAAGGGAACACACAATGCCTGATAACAAACTGAACACTATTGATTCAGCAGATTCTTCGCAACATGTGACTTTTGGAAAATGCTGTCGCTGGAACTTATGCAGATTTTCAGCGAGCGTTTGCTTGAGCATTGTAGCCTTTTTACATAATACAGTTTTCACATTGATACTGAGACTGTAGGAGACAGTCAGACTCCAAAGCATGGTAAAATGTTTTCTCACAGACCACAACTTCAATGCACTATCATATTACTGTGCGACTGGCAAAACTTGTAAATTTGGTCATGTTTGTACTTTGATTTATTTTGAATGGGAGATCTTCTGCAAGCCATTCCTCAACAACCATGCCACATTTTGGCATGATTCTGTAGTCTATCTTATGTTACTAACTGAGCTCTAGAGCTCCACACAATAGTTTTATTTTTTAGTTGATCTGTGAAAATTAGGTTGACCCTTGCCAATTATGTGTGTGTGGAACTAATGGTCAGAAAAACAAGCTGAGAGTGGTACAGTGTCAAGGGTAATCTAGGAAGCATGGTAAAAGGTTTTCTCACAGACCACAACTTCAACGCACTATCATATTACTGCGTGACTGGCAAAACTTGTAAATTTGGTCATGTTTGTACTTTGATTTATTTTGAATGGGAGATCTTCTGCAAGCCATTCCTCAACAACCATCCCACATTTTGGCATGATTCTGTAGTCTATCTTATGTTACTAACTGAGCTCTAGAGCTTCACACAATATTTTTATTTTTTAGTTGATCTGTGAAAATTAAGTAGGTTGACCCCTGCCAATTATTTGTGTGTGCAAACAATATCTCAAGAAACCTCAATTATTTGCAGGGGACATCCTCACCTAGATTACCCTTGACACTGTACCACTCTCAGCTTGTTTTTCTGACCATTAGTTCCACACACACATAATTGGCAAGGGTCAATCTAATTTTCACAGATCAACTAAAAAATAAAACTATTGTGTGGAGCTCTAGAGCTCAGTTAGTAACATAAGATAGACTACAGAATCATGCCAAAATGTGGCATGGTTGTTGAGGAATGGCTTGCAGAAGATCTCCCATTCAAAATAAATCAAAGTACAAACATGACCAAATTTACAAGTTTTGCCAGTCGCACAGTAATATGATAGTGCATTGAAGTTGTGGTCTGTGAGAAAACATTTTACCATGCTTTGGAGTCTGACTGTCTCCTACAGTCTCAGTATCAATGTGAAAACTGTATTATGTAGGAAGGCTACAATGCTCAAGCAAACACTCACCAAAAATCTGCATAAGTTCCAGCAACAGCATTTTCCAAAAGTCATGTGTTGTGAAAAAAATCTGCTGGGTCAATAGCATTCAGTCTGATAACAATGAGGAGGTTCAGAGAGAGGACATCCATGTATATGGCAGATTGAGGTCGTCTGTGTGGTCCTAGATGGCAGAGACGTGATCACAATGTTGAATAAGCAAATGGCATATTAAGGTGACACCAACACTTACATGTCCATAGTAGTAATGATGTGCCCACAGATTATTAATAGTGGGATATTCTAATTACCAATTATGATTACCGATCAATGCATCAATAGCCATTATACTCTATCAAGTCCTCATTGCTCAACAGGTTATGGGCCCTGAGCTTAACTGAATTATCGTGTACAAAAACTATCCTAACACACCACACCACTTTGCATAATGACCAACACATCAAATGCACACAAATGTTTACTGGATTGAACCTTTGACAGGAGCCAAAGATTATGCTGTATGGAAGATCAAAATGATGGACATCTGGACAGGACAAGATCTATGGGAATACGTTGATGGATCAACTATTCGGCCATCAGATGACACAGCAAAAGTGGCATGGGCAAAGAAAGATCAGATGGCACTATCCACGATCTGATTATGGGTAGCCAATAAAATGTTAGTATATGTTGCAAGCTCGACATCGTCAAAGGAAGCATGGGACTCCTTAAAGTCATTATTGGAGATGCAAGGGGTGTTGGGGATTGTGTTGGCATGGAGGAAATTATTCTGGGCTCAATGCAAGGAAGCAAAACCTATTGAGGACCACATCCAAACATTACATGGCTATCAGGAGGAGCTGCATAGTTTGGGCAAAGAATTGATGGAGAGGAATTTTCAATCATTCTGCTGAGCTCACTCCCTGAAACTTGGAACAATTACATTGTGTCTATTGACACTATGGCCCTAACAGAGGCATCAAAATTGATTGCACACATTCTCGACCATGATTGATGGATTAACATGCATAACTCCAACGACACGGCGTTAGCAGGGAAATTTGGGAAAAAGAAGTACAACCCAAACATCACATGCTTAGAATGCAGGGAAAAGGGGCACATAGGCCAGCAATGCAAGAAGAAGTCCAGATCAGGAAAGTGGAGATTGGGAGGGAAGCAGAAGGGGACAATGGAAGCAAATGCGGCAGCTGATGAGGAATTCACTTTCTATGGGGATGATAGGGAGGATGTAGCACTGACTGTCTCGCCAGATTCTTGGTTGGCTGACTCAGCATGCACATCTCATATTGCTCGAGACTGAGAAATTTTTATTGACTACACCCCTACACCAGGACAGCAGGTTTCTGGATTCGGAAAGGCACCTGTGCTTGGATGAGGCTCAATACAGCTAGAATGCACTATGGGAGGAAAGGTCTCTAGAATCACCCTCAAGGACATAGCACATGCCCCCTGCACCTTCAATCTCATTTCAATTTCATGCTTGCTTGAGGCTGGGGCAGCTGTTCTATTCACAGCACCAGGGGTCAGATTCCAATCACCCAACGGAGCAATCATCATGGAAGGCTGAGTAATGAACTGGCTATTTGATATGAATGTCAAATGTATTGCCAAACACAACCAAGCATACACTACCAAACACAGGAGAATGTGGGACAAATGGCACAGGATCTTTGGGCACCTGAACATGGGTTCAGTGAAGATGCTCAAGGAAAAGGAAATGGTTTTGGGAATGGAGGTGGACAGAACTGTGGAACTGGCTTTGCGGCATGCATCACCACCAAGCAACAAGTTTGGCCATTTCCCAAAGAAAGCAAATTGGAGATCAAAGAGATCAGAGATCTGACAGTTAGCAATCTGTGGGGACCAGCATGCACTCAGGCTCCAGGGGGAGACTGGTATTTCATCACATTCACTGATGGCAAGGCACAATGCACAATGACCTATTTCTTGGAACGAATCTGAAGCGCTGACAAAATTCAAACAGTACAAAGTTTTGTTGAAACACAGACTGGGCGCAAACTCAAGAAACTTTGCATCAATGGAGGAGGGGAATTCCTTAGCAAGGAATTCTTACTGGACAATGGGATCCAATTGGATGTCACCACACCCCACTCACTTTCCCAGTATGGAATCACTGAACTGCTAAACCAAACACTGGTAGAACACACATGTGCAATGTTGCATTAGCATGCACTCCTGCACTCTCTTTGGAGAGAAGTGATTGACATCTCAAAAATAGATCCCCCACATGATTGATCAAGGATCATAAGGTACCTGATGAAGTCTTCTGAGGGAAGAAGCCAGACATATCACACCTGGAGGAATTCAGCAAAAAGTGCTGGGTTCTGCAGCAGACAGGAAAAGATCCAAACATGATCTGAAATTACACCAATTTATTTTTGTGGGAATAGCTGATGGTATGAAGGGATACAGGTATTACAACCCTCAAACCCATCAAACCCTCACCTCTCAAAATGTGGTATTCTCTGTGATGGAGGAGGAATATGATGAAGTGGAGGTAACTCACCCTACACAGCTTGAGGGGGAGAGTGGAAATAATGACAAGCAGACTCCAGGTGAGCAAGCACCAGGAGAGGAAGTGATACATCATGTACCTGAATTGCCATCAAATCTTGCATCACCATCACAAATCCCAATACCTCAGGAAAGGTCAGTGTGCATCCTTGCACTACCACTCATAAATTACAGGACACTGAACAACCCAAACTCATGTGCACCAAAGGAATGGCAACACCAAGTACCAGTAGTGGAGGAAGCTGGCTACATAATGGTGGACTACATGATGATCAGGGCAACATTGGAGGATGATCCACTTACAGTAAAAGACACTAAAAATAGATCAGATTGGCCAAAGTGGAAGATGGCAATGGATGCTGAAATGACCCAATTGACCAAAAGAGGTACATTCAAATTGGTTGACCTACCCTCAGACTGCCAAGCTATTGCAAGCAAATGGGCCTACTGTATCAAATGTGACCATGACAGAAAAATCATGAAATACAAAGCCAGACTTGTGGTGAAGGGGTTTTCACAGATTCCAGGAATAGATTTTGTGGAAATCTTTGCACTGGTAATGTGGCTGGAAACCCTTTGGCTATTGATAGCACTTGCAACTGAACTAGATCCTATGATCCACATGGTTGATGTGGTAGGCGCATACCTGAATGGGAAACTGGAGGAGGTGATTTTCATGATGCAACCCCCTGAATATGATGATGGTACAGGATGAGCTCTGCAGTTGTTACACCCTCTCTATGGGCTGAAACAGGCTGGCCGAGCCTGGAACAATGAACTCAACCAGACATTCCTGCAGATGAACTTCACATGGCTTTTCTCTGATCAATGTGTCTATATCAGGCATACTGATCAAAATCTGATCATCATTTTGGTTCACATTGATGACATGACCATTCTTGGATCAGACATCGATGTGATCGCAGGAATGAAAGCTGAGCTGTCAAAATTCTTCACGATCACAAACCTGGGGGAGGCAAAGCAGATCATGGGATTGAGTACCCTCAAAATCATGCAGTCCCAGTATATCAAAAGGGTCCTGGAAAATTTTGGAATGACAGACTTGCACCCTGTTAGCACACCATTGGACCCAAATATCAAACTAATCAAAATGCCCAATAATGATGATATCCCTGAATACTGCAGCGCAATCAGATCACTCATGTGTGTGGCAATTGGCATGCAACCCAACATCTCATTCGCAGTGCAAACACTCAGCCAGTTCATGAGCAACACCAGAACCACCCATTGGACTGCCATCAAATGTGTATTCTGGTACCCCAATGGCACTTGCAATCTTGGTATTGTTTACTGGAAAAGGGGGGAAGTTGAACCTGTCACTTACTTGGATGCTGATTGGGGATCAAACACTAATGATTGAAAATCCATTTCCAGATATTGCTTCCAAATGGTAGGTGGCCCAATCTCTTGGCAATCAAAAAAGCAACCCATGGTGGCATCGTCAATGGAAGCTGAATACATGGTGGAAAGTCTAGCAATGCGCCAAGTCATATGGCTACAGATGCTCACTTCTGAACTTGGCATCCCATACCCAGGCCCCACCAAACTCAATGTAGATAACCAAGGTGCGATTGACTACTCCATCAACCATAGCCACACAAAACACATTGACATCCAGCATCACTTTGTATGCAAAAAATTAATCTCTCATGAGATCAACATTCAGTACTGTGCAATGGATGACAACTTAGCCAACATATTTACCAAGGCACTACCAAGACCTAAACATGAGGATCTTGTTAGGTGGATAGGTATGACATAGGTGTCAAGGGGGAGTGTTGAATAAGTGAATGGTGTATTAGGGCGACACCGACACTTACATGTCCATAGTAGTAATGATGTGCCCACAAATTCTTAATAGTGGGATATTCTAATTACCAATTATGATTACTGATCAATGCATCAATAGGTTATATAAATATTCATCATACATAGTTTGCAATAATAAGTCCATTATACTCTATCAAGTCCTCATTGCTCAACACACAATTGCTGCAACTGGCTCAGGAAAATCCTTCTTACTGGATACCACTCATGTACATCAAGTATGGAATAGTAATCCTCATCACCCCTGTTGACATCCTGGAGAAAAATCAGCTCTGTGCAGTCTCAATGACAGCCACTAATGCTTCAAACACCCTCTTTGAGGTATCTAATCTAAAATGAATAGGATTATTGCCATTGCTACTGATGATATTATAGGATATAGGGAATCAGAGATACCAGCTTGTGATTGTGAGCCCAGAAACTACTCCTGAATGATGATAGGTTTGAGGTCCTGTGGTGGAAGAAGCATTTTATTGATAAGCTCATCAACATTGTCCTAGATGAGGCACATATTATTAAAGAGTGGGGCAGCACCTTCAGAACTGACTATTTAAAGATTGGGCCCATCAATTATAGGTCTCCGCAGATGATCCCATTCCATCTGGGATCAGTAAGGCATGACACAGGTATGGGTAACACTGACCATGTGGTTACAGGTATGCTTGGGTATGGGTAGGGGTTGTTAGATGTCATACCCAGGCAATACCATACCATTACCCATGGTTTTATGGGTATCACGGTACTGGTCATCTAGTCAGGTGACTGATCAAATGACCTTGTTGATCAATGTCAACAACATCAACTTCAACTTCCTTGCTCCAAACAACAACAATGACAACCCCTCCCTCGCTGCAAACATGAGTGGATGGGTCTTTGCTTTTGTTCTACATGACTACATCCACCACCACCACCCTCCCTCACTCTAAATGTGAGTGGAGGGGGCTCTGATTCTGCTCTGGGCAAAGACAATGAACACAACAACTACAATGATGACTACAGCCACACCATTCCCCTCCCTCGGTCTAAATGAGAGTGGAGGGGGTTCTGATTCTGCTCTGGGCAAAGACAACTACTACAATGACTGCTACAATGACTACAACAACTACAACAATGACTACAGCCATGCTGTTCCCCTCCCTTGCTCTAAATGTGAGTGGAGGGACTACAACAACAACTACAACAATGACTATGGCCACACTGTTTCCCTCCCTCGCTCTAAATGTGAGTGGAGGGGTTTTGATTGTGTACTGGGCAACAATGACTATGGTCACCAGCCTGTTCCCTCACTCTAAATGCATGTGGACAGGTTGGGGTTTCTGTTCTAGGCAACAACAATGATGATGACCCTGCCCTCACTCCAAATGCAAGTGGAGGGGCTTCTGTTTCTATTCTAAGCAACAACAACAATGATGACCCCTCCCTCACTCCAAACACAAGTGGAGGGGTTGCTGTTTCCATTCTAGGCAACTGTTAAGAATTGATCCTAGAGGGTTCATCAGAATCCAATCGGACACTGCGGGTGTTGTTTACAGAAGGGTGTCGGGTCATTGTGGATTCTGTGGGAGGGGAAACAGAAAGGACTTGGCTTCAGCTTGTAAGAAGCTGCGCCCTTCACCTTGTCTGGTGTCCTAATTTCAAGTTGGAGGTTTGGAGGTAGGAATGGGAAAGTGTGGGTAAATGTGGGAAGGAGTATGGAGGGACTTAGGTTAAGTTCAGATGAGGTTAGAACTTCAGAGGGAGACTGGAGGTTGAGTCGAATGGAGTTCAGACTCTTAGAGAACTGAGGTTGGAGTAGAAGGAGGTTTGGATTGGCAGATTAAAGTCGAGTCTATGTCGATATACAAACTCAGGAATACAAGACAAAACTAACTAAGAATACTGTAGTCCGGAATAATGCGGAACAGGAACAAAGCCTGCGGCAGTGTCTCAACTGCGTAGATAAATTATCTAGCGGGAGCCGCACAGGAATCCATAGTCGAATTTGCAATAGAGACGGCAGCCTTGGAAAGGCAGCCATGGATGCTGTACAAGGCAGCCTGATGCACAGCAGTGTGGGCAGTGCAAGGCGGCTGGGAATAAAATCAGGAGGCATAGACAAAAGTCATGTTCAACGTGCAGGAAAGGGTCAGATGGATGTGGGTTCCGATCAGGCGAGGAACAGTTCTTGACAGCAACAACAATGATCCCTCCCTCACTCCAAATGTGAGTGGAGGGGTTCTTGTTTCTATTCTAGGCAACAATGACAATGATGACCCCTCCCTCACTCCAAATGCAAGTGGAGGGGTTCTTGTTTCTGTTCTAGGCAATGGCAACAATGATGACCCCTCCCTTGCTCCAAATGCAAGAGAAGGGTTTCTGCTTTTGTTTTATGTGACAATGGCCACTAACACCCCCTCCCTTACTGCAAATGTGAGTGGAGAGGTTCCTTAGTATACATAATTATGTAGATCTAGATTACTTATGTAAATTTAGATTAATTCTATGGAATTAGATGGGTAACCATGAGAATCTACACAAACCCACGATAACACTGCCCAAACCCATGATAAAACTGCACCCCTACCCCCTGCAGGTGCAGTGTTTGCAGGTATGGGGATACCCCAAAATATACCTGGGGGTTACCCCTAGGGATCAGCAACAGTCAGCAAGCAACTGGAGCCCAAACTTGTGAAGAATCTACATCTTGTTGGCAGTGACGTGTCAAAATACAGATAAACCCAATATTTTCCTCATTGTTGAGTGAATGAAACATCCATCAGCAGCACTGCCTGGAGGTGAAATTCCCTCATTTCCAATTCGATGAAACAGTTTCATAATATTTGTCTTGGAGGCTGGTTTGCAATTATCACAGCCTCAGAAACTCTGATCGCCTCCGGCCGTTAGTATTTAAGCTAGCTACTTTTGTCTTGTATTAGCAGTTTGTAAATTGACCAAGTCACCCACTTAATCCCAACCCAATTACACTCCAAATATCCTCTTAAGTTTATCTCAAACTTTAGCTCATCCTCTCCAGGAATGCCCCAGACCTCTGATCTTCCTCTTTACCTTTGTCTTGAAATTAGGACACTTGATGAGAAGGGCACAACTTCTTATAAGTTGAAGCCAAGTCCTTTCTGTCCCTACACTTGGTATGGCACATCAAGTAAACCTTGCCCGGGGATCCCGCCGGGTTTCCTCCCCTGCTCAATCAATCCTTATCAACTTCTACCATCTGGGTATGACCAGAAATCCAACAGCTTCCTTCCCCCAGCTCATGGCTCAAAAGATGCATTTGCTGGTGTCCTTGCACAGAGAGTCACAACCACCCTACCTGGGGGTCTAAAGGTAATGAAGCTACATCCATTAGGGTATAGATCCAAACTTACCTTGGTATCTGAAGAGAAGTGTAAGCCATTTCTCCTCAAATTCATGGCACTAAAATTCTCCTTTGACAAATTTGCAGACATCCTGTGGGGCTTTCTGGTCAAAATAGAGACAGACTGTCAAGCCTTGCATTACATCCTCCTCAGTAGCAATCTCAATGCAATGTATGCACACTGGCATAATGGGGTGCTCATACACAATATTGGGGGTGTATGATACACACCAGGTGTCATAAATATAGCAGATGGCCTCAGTCATCAATATGAAGGTACACCTAAAAACCACATGGATGGCAGTAAATGGAGTGTCAGTCCAGATGCCCACGAGACCTCGGGATTGGTCAATGACATCTTCCAGGTCAAAATATCTGATGAGCATAAATTGGAGAGCCTATCTTTGCACAGGTTATTGACACATTACTTGAGCTGGATCAGGGTACATGCTGATGATGCTCAACCCGGAAACCCAAACAAAACCTACTAAATGGCTTCGGATGGTATAACACAATTCAGAGGAAGGATGCAAGGCCCTCTAGATGTCACCTGTCAGACTGACCATCAAATAGTCATAAAACAACTGCTTGTTGAAGCAGTTCAAAGCTAAAAGAATGTGTTTTGAGGACTTTTGAGGATTTTCGAGATGTTGCGATGATTTTCGAGATGTCACAATATTTTTCAAGGTTTTTTCGAAGAAGTTTCAAGGAATTTCGAGTGCACAAATATGTTCAGATGCAAGATTGGGGGACTAGACGAGTAGTAGAAGCAAAGCAAAGGCAAATCGAGGGAAATGAGAGTGAAAATAGCATAATGCGAGGAATTTTGAGGAATTTTGAGGAAGTTTAGCATAAAACACCCAACTTCAGACTGAATAAGACTAAACTGAACTCTCAAATCACTGTGATCTGGGAGGAAGACGACGACTTTCTTGTTTTTCTTTGTATCTAGTACATCTTTTTATATAAAATAAAGAAACTACCTAAAAAGGCTAGAGAACATGAGGCAAACATGTGGAAAACTTGAGGCAAAAGACAATAGAAGTATATCAGAACAATAAAGCAAGACTAGAAAGGGTGAATATAACACATGATGAAGAAATAATGAGAAAGAATAACTAAAAGTGGACTGTCCTTGTTATAAATGGCATAAAACATCGGAAACTGCTTCGAGCAGATTGTATGCATGCACATGCAGTGGAAATGTGTTCAATATACTCGAGATAGTGTCCCATGTGTCCAGCATGTGTCTGAAGATCATTCAAATAGGAATCACTGTGTCCGAAGATGTTTTTCGAGGCTCGAGGTTTTTCAAAGATATTTGAAGATTCTTTGGACTTCGTTCGTGGCCCGAAATCAGTGCGATATTGTTTGACAATGGTAGGGGATATGTCTGGCATGTGTGCGATGACCATTCGGATAGCAATATAGTGTCTGATGTCGATTTTCGATGTTTGATGATTTTTGAAGTCAGTCGAGGAAATATCGGACTTGTTTGAAGGCCGATATCGCTGCGATATTGCTCGAAACTGGTTCGGAACTCATTGATAATGTTCCAAGTGTATATCCTGAGCTGTACAAAGGTCGGGGGAATTGTATTATGGCGGCTGAAGGCATACAAAGAATTTCAAGGTGTTGCAAAGATTTTCAAAGCATTTTCGTGACTTTGTAGAGCTTCATAGAGCTTTGGAGGGGTTCATATGGGTTCGTAGAGCTTTGTAGAGGTCTGTAGAACTTTATAGAGCTTCGACAATGATTGTAGATGTGTTTTCCGAGCTTGAACGACAAGGTGGACCTATCAATACTTATGTGAATGCATGTGTGCACACCATCATGCACTCAATTATGCCATTATAGATGGAAAACTCTGGTTCATTGGTGGAGGCACAGGTGTCTGGGCATGATCAAAGTGTGAGTGCATATCAAAAGCAAAGGCTGTGGAGTTGGCAAGGCAGGAGCACTTGACCAATGGACACTTTCATCACAACAGCATCAAAATAAGCCTACTCAACAGAATCCATAGCCCAAAACTGGACAAATCCATCATAACAGCCATCACAACATGCTCAGTGCAAAGGATTTAGGGCTGCACACCTTCTTTCTCTGCTAAACCTGATTATATGATGACACCCCTTTGAATTGCTAGTAAGTGACTATCTTTCCTTGCCAGAAGCAACAAATTCCACTCATTGGATGTGGAACTATGAGGTATTCCTTAGTGAATTGGAAGGTAATTTTGGTCCTCACGACCCTGTTGGGGATGCAGAAAAAGCCCTTTCAGAACTCACCATGAAGAAAGGTGGATGAATAGTGAAGTATGTATAATGTGGACTTCTGGGAACTAGCATCCCAGGTCAACTGGAACAAGGCTGCTCTTTGTGACCAGTACCTTCGCATATAAGTATTGCGGGGGGGATGACCCCAAACCTTAACATCCTTACATCTTAAAGCTCAGGATGCTGACAACATCTATTGGATGCAGGAAGAAGAAACCCGCTTAGAAGCAAAGACCCCCGGAAATCCTGCACACCCTGGGAAAAAGGAATCTAAAGGTTCTCCTAGCTCCAATTCCAACTCTAACACTCAGTCCAAACCCCAGCCCTTGTCCAGCACTAACCACACAAACCAATCCTCATCTGGCAGCTCCTCTGGGTTGAAGAACAACTTCCAGAGGGACAAGCCAAAGAATTCTATTTCTGACAAGTGGGGGAAAGATGGTAAACTAACCAGAGATGAGCATGAACACTGCATGAAGGAAGGACTTTGCCTCTACTGTGGTGAGAAAGGACATGGAGCTGGAAATTGTCCAAAGTCCAAAGCAGCCAAAGCTCGTGCTGCAGCAGTCACTGAGTCCAAGCCAGACTCTGCGGACCCAAAAAAATAGTCCGCAACCCTCGGGAACATGCCATTGGGGCTGAGGGTTGCATTGACCTTTCCCAGCTGGCTGCTTATGTCTGTTTCAATGTGTCTGCTCTTTCTGATCCTGAATCCCTTACCATCCTGCTATCCCTTTCCAAACATTCCCTAAAAATCCGAACTCTTATCAACTGTTAAGAACTGATCCTGGAAGGCATGTCGGAATCTGGTCGGATCCTGTGGATGTCAATAACAGAAAGTTGTCGGGTTGTAGTGGGTCCTGTGAAGGGAAACAGAAAGGACTTGGCTTCAGCTTATAAGAAGCTGTGCCCTTCACCTCATCTGGTGTCCTAATTTCAAGACAAAGGTTTGGAGGTAGGAGCGGGGAAGTGGGGGTAAATGTGGGGAAGGAGTATGGAGGGACTTGGGTTAAGTTCAGATGAGACCAAAGCTTGGGAGGAAGAACTAGAGGTTGAGTTGAATGAAGTTCAGACTCTTAGTGGACAGAGGTAGGAGTAGAACAAGATTTAGATTGGCAAGTTAAAGATGGGGCTTTGTCGAGTCTATGTCGATATACAAACTGAGGAATACAAGTCAAAACTAACTAAGCTTAAATACTAGAGTCCGGAATCAGAGTGGAACGTGTCGGTAACTGTGGCAGTGTCTCGACTGCATAAATAAATTACTTAGCGGGGGCCACACAGGAGTCCATAGTTGAATTTGCAAAAGAGACAGCAGCCTTGGTAAGGCAGCCATGGGTGCTGTACAAGGTGGCCTGGTGTGCAGCAGTGTGGGCAGTGCAAGGCGGCTGGGAACAAAATGGGAGGAGTTGGTGAATGTCAGATTCAAGCTGCGGAAAAGTGTCAGACAGATGTGGGTTCCGATTGGATGAGGAATGGTTCTGACATCGACTCTGGTTCCTCACATTGTTTCCTAGATTCATCATCTGTGTGGGACAACCAACTTAATACTGAAACCATTCCTCCAATCGGACTCCAACTATTTGATGGAACTTGTAGCTCCACCATAACCCAAGTCATGAAACTTCCAGTCACTTTTCCATCTGGTGAAGTGTTCAATCTGACATTTTATGTAACCTCACTGGACTCTTCCTGTTCTGCAGTTCTTGGTCATAACTGGCTGAAGCAATACAATCCATTGATTGACTGGTCTTCAGGCCAAATAAATTTCTGCCCTGCAGCTCAAAGAGGTCCTGCCCCCTCGACGTCCTCTGACTCTCCTAATCTTGTGTGAGCCACCTTCACCTCTGAACCTTTCAGCAGAAACCCACGAAAACCCTGTGATCACTAAATCCTCAAAACTTATACCTCCTGAAATCTCTTTCATCAATGCTGCCACTTACATGCACACAAGCAAACTTCCTGGGGCTGTAGCCTTTCAGATGACATTCTCCCTGGAAGGATTGACAGTGGCATCTTCTGTGGCACGTGAAAATTCTCCGGACCTTTCAGATGTTCCAGAGGAATATCACAAATTTGCAGATGTCTTTTACAAACAAAAAGCCAACACCCTTCCTCCACACCGTTCCTATGACCTCAAGATAGAGACAGAGGATAATGCTGCCCCACCTCCAGGTCGCATGTACTCCCTCTCTCTCTCTGAGCTAGAAGCCCTCCCAATATTCATTGAAGAAAATGTTTGCTTGGGCTTCATCCACCCTTCCAAATCCCCTCACAGCGCTCCTATACTCTTTGTCAAGAAAAAGGATAGAAGTCTCCAATTGTGTGTCGACTACCAGGGACTCAACCACATCTCAAAGAAGGACCGCTACCCACTTCTGCTAATCTTGGATCTCCTGGACTCTCCAGGTAAAGCCTGCATGTTCACCAAAATTGACCTCTAGCATGTATCACTTAGTTCACATCACTGAGGGAGATGAGTGGAAAACCACTTTCTGCATGCGTTACAGCTCTTTTGAATGGCTGGTGGTTCTGTTCAGGCTCACCAATGCACCTGCAGCTTTCTAGCACCTCATGAACAACATCCTCAGTGACCTTCTAGATGTCAGTGTCATTGTCTACCTCGACGATATCCTAATCTACTCCAACAACATGAGTCAACATAAGGCTCACGTCAAGGAAGTTCTTCAGAGACTCCAGAAAAATGGGCTCTACACTGCTCCGCAGAAATGTGAGTTCCACAAAGACAGCATGGAATACTTAGGGTTCATCCTCTCTCCTGATGGGCTCTGGATGTCTGAAGACAAAGTCAAAACCATCCTTGACTGGCCTGAACCTCAAAAGGTTAAGGATATTCAATCCTTCCTTGGATTCTGCAACTTCTACCGATGGTTCATCCATGGATATTCTGACATTATCATCCCTTTCACCAGACTTACCTGGAAGCACACACCATGGGACTTTGCCAAGAATTGTCAAAAAGCCTTCAACAAATTAAAAGAAGAATTTACCCATGCCCCAGTACTCACTCAATGGCTACTGGACTCCCACATTATTCTGGAAACAGATGCCTCAGACTACGCCTTAGCAGCTATCCTTTCCATCTATACCCTGGATGGAGAAATCCACCTGGTTGCATTCCACTCCCACTCCTTTAACCCAGCTGAATTGAACTATGACACTCATGACAAGGAACTTTTGGCTATTTTTGAAGCCTTCAAACACTGGCGACAGTAGTGTTGCCTTGACTGACTTGGGGCATTTTGTATTCTTGAAATAACTTGACACAATGCACTCAGCCTGCTTAGTGTTGAGAGAGGACCCATTGACTTTTGGGGCTCCCTATCTATGTAAATATTTTTAGAATTCTATACAATTTATTGGAATTGATATTGCCTTTGACTCATTTTTTGCAAGTCAACCAGCAAAAAATGAGTCAAAGGCAATATCAATTCCAATAAATTGTATAGAATTCTAAAAATATTTACATAGATAGGGAGCCCCAAAAGTTGATAGGTCCTCTCTCAACACTAAGCAGGCTGAGTGCATTGTGTCAAGTTATTTCAAGAATACAAAAATGCCCCAAGTCAGTCAAGGCAACACTATCTGCAATAGTATCTCAAAGGTTCCAGTAATCCAGTAGATGTGGTCACAGATCACAAAAACCTGGAATACTTCAGTACCACGAAACTCCTTACTTGTTGTCAAGCGCAGTGGTCAGAATACCTCTCACAGTTCAACCTCGCCATCTGCTTCCGCCCTGGTAAGCTGGGGGCTAAACCCAATGTGCTCACTAGACACTGGGATGTCTACCGCAAAGGGGGAAATAGCAACTTCACCTCAGTAAACCCAAGCAATTTCTGTCCAGTCTTTACTCAAGAACAACTCACATCCTCCCTCTGAGCCACTTTTCTTGCTACTCCTATCATCTGACAAGCTGTTCTCATGGATGTTGAGAAACTCCACAATGATATCCAATCCTCACTTCCTCTTGATCCCATTTCCTCCTCACACCTTCCATCACCATCCACTCCAAATTGGTCTCTAGATGACAGCGGACTTCTCTGCCACTTCAACTGGATTTATGTCCCAGATGTCGTGGACCTCCATCTTAAAGTCTTACAATACAAGCACGACCATATTCTCTCAGGTCACTATGGACAAAACAAGACCCTTCTACTCATCCGACACGATTACATTTGGCCCAACCTCTGCACCTTTGTGCAGGACTTTTGCAAGTCTTGTACTACATGCAAATACTCCAAATTGCCCCGACACAAGCCTTATGGATTTTGAAACAACTTCCAGTTCCAGAAAGGCCTTGGAACTCGATCTCAATGGACTTCATCAAACAGTTGCCAGATTCCAATGGACACAGTGCCATTCTAGTCATTGTAGACCAACTCTCCAAACAGGGCATCTTCATCCCCACAGTAAATGAAATCATGGCTCAAGAACTTGCTAATCTATTTGTCATGCATGTCTTCTCCAAACATGGTGTTCCATCTCACATCACCTGCGACCAGGGTTCCAAGTTCATTTCCCATTTCTTCCGCTCTCTTGGACAGGCCCTGGACATGAAAATCCACTTCACTTTGGGTTATCATCCCAAAGGTGATGATCATTTGTCCACTCTCTTCATTGATAACCAGTCCGCTCTCACTGTTTCCAAAAACCTGGAGCACCATGGACGAATGGAGCACCTTGATCTCAAGTACTACTGGCTATGCGATGAAGTTGAAGCTGGCACCATTTCCCCTGTCTATATCCCCACCACTGACCAACTTGCTGACATTCTTACCAAGGCACTACCTCCACACTACACTCAACCATTACTGATTGCTTCCCCTCCCAATACACCCTGTGTGCATTACTTTCAATGTTGAATCCCACCCAGTGTCCAATCTTTGAACGTCCATCAAGTTTTGATCCACTGGTGTCATGTACATGCACATGGCATCCCCATGGATGTAAGTCTGACAGATCTGGCTTCTCCTCTGTCAAGATTTCATGAGGAGTGGTGTTGTCAAGGGCTTGGGTCCATGTCCGGTTCTTTAAGTAGACTGCATGGTGGACAGCTTCCCCCCACAAGAACTTTGGGAGCCCACTATCATGAAGCATCACTTGAATCTTTACAAGGAGGGTGCAATTGAGGTGTTTGGCAACACTGTTATACTCGGGGGTGTCATGCACAGTCAGTTGGCAGACAGTTCCTGCCTTTGCAAGGTGGTCTGAGAATTCCTTGCTAAGATATTATTCCCCTCAATCTGTGTGCAGTTTCTTGACCTGAACATTGTGCTGAGTCTTCATCAACACTTTGTAGGTCATGTAGGCATCAAAGGTCTTGTCTTTGGTATGAAGAAGGAAGAGGTGAGTGTATTGGCTGTGATCATTGGTGAAACTGACATAGTATTCCTTCCGATTGATAGTCTCAATGGGAGCAGGTCCCCACAAGTCTGAATGCACTTTATCACTGATCACCGCAGCATGATCGCCATCATAGGTCTTCTGAATCTCCTTCCGCACCCCTTTTGCCCACTCACAAGACTCACAAACTGTGGCCTTGCTCAACTCATCAAGTTCAATACCCAACACAAGTTTCTTCTGCACTAATGCTCTCGTGGCACTGTGGGACAAATGGTCAAGACTTCCCTCGCCTTCCCAGCTAACTCCTCAGAGTCCGGGCGGCGACCTTGGTAGACATGGTAAAGTCCTCCATCCGCCTTGATTCTCCCAATAAGCTTCCAATCCTTATCAAAGATTTTACAGGTATCCCCAGTGAATAGTACATTTGATCCAGCTTTCGTGATGCGGCTGATCAACACTAGTGTCATGCCCATTGTCGGAGCGTACAAGATGTCTCTGAGTAATACTCGGGAAGTCATTGGGCCATTAGAAACATTTATGTACATATCTCCTTTGCCAATTGCATTAAACGAGCGCTTATCAGCAGCAGTTATGGGTTTTGGTGGGATTGTTTTGAAGTTGATGAATCTGTTGTGATATCCTGACATGTGACTCAACGCGCCAGAATCATAGAGTTCAACATCCACCAAGTTCTTCCCTCCACTTTCCCTCAACATGGCATAGTCAAAGGTTCGAGTATAGGCTTCCTCGTCAACAGGGTTGAGGATGGGAGTGTCAGTGAACCCTAAATCATTGGACTCATCATCCTCCCATTTGTCATTGTCATCCTTGTCATCTGAGCAATCAGACACTTCTTGGAGATCCGGCATATCATCCTCCTCATCTGAAGAGTCTGATGCCTCCTGCAGTGCTGGCATGCTGTTGTTTGAGTTCAATGATGTTTCCGACAGACTGTCTGAGTCTTTGAACAAGTTGTTGAGGTCTATGGAGTTCTGTGAGGCTGTGTCATCATCTGAGGTAATGCATGGTGACTTGTCATCTGCAAGTCCCACAAATACATCCAGATCTTTGCTCTCAAAGTCCATGATGTTAGCCTCAGCAAGTGCAAACCACGCCTCCTCCTTCTCATCCTCTTTCAACTTCTCTTTTGCAGCTGCAGCAGTTTCCTTGGCCTTCCCCTTTCCTTTCTGATTGGGACCTTGGCCTTCTTTGCCTCCTCCTGGCGCCCAGCACTCTGGCTGTTTGTGACCCTTCTTTCTGCAGTTGAAGCACTCAATGTTCTTCTTCTGGGATTTTGAGTCATTGGATGAGAAGGCAGAATTCTCCTCCTTCTGGCCCCCTTTCTGCTCCATGGATCGACATTCATACTCTTCAGTGACTGTGAGCATCAAATGAGAGGGTCGTGCCAAGAACACTAGATGTGGCATTCACAGTGGAGATATAGGGGTTGTACGATGGAGGAAGAGATCCAAGGATGATGGCATAGAAGTCCTGTTCAGTAGGAGGATGTCCCATGGAGGCTAGGTCCTCTTGCATGGTTTGAAGCTTATTGAAGTGAGCTTTGATATCTGCCTTATCCTGGCACTTCTCCTCCTGAAGTCTGCGGTGCAGGTCAACTGACACCATCTGAGACTTGTTCTGGAAGTCTTTCAACAGTGCTTCCCAAATCTGCTTCGCAGTGCCTTGCATGCAGATCTTCATAAACAGTGAGTCCAGAATTGTTCCTGCAATCTGTTGCTTGACAATAGCTTCACCTTGTTTCCAGGCCTTCAGCAACTTCTTCCACTCCACTTCCTCAGCTTCTTCCTCTTGAGTGAGCGGTGAGCCTGAAGTGCAGTCAATGGGATTGAGTGGTTCCTTCTCTGAGCCATCAATATGATGAAGATAGCCTCATGCATCAATCGACCAAAGTAAGAGGTCCTTGTAGATAACCCAATTTGAACCAGCGACATCGAGTTTAGGAACACGTAGGAATTCATCTCTGAGTTTCATAGACATTGTGGATATAGTCATGTAGATTTGTTTCAAGCAATACAGTGGATGATTTGTGTTTCTTTAAACACTGAGTTCAGGGCCCATAACCTAATGGAATCAGATATACTCAGTCAGTGTAGAACAGACTTTATTGATACTCAATAGTACCTAATGGAATCAGATATACTATGATAAGTTAGTAAGATATAAATAATCAGTAAGGAAGTTATGCTCACCTCAGTCAGCATAGAACAGACTGAGGTGCTACTACAAAGTAGGTCACGTTTTATGTACTCTACATAACTACAAGCATAGCCTTTAGCTAATATATGGTAGGTAGAATACAATCTTTGAAATACATAGTGGAGTAAATCAGTCAAATAGAATAGAAAAGTTTCAACAATGTGTGAGACATTTGCAACCAGTGGCTGTGTAAGATTTGCCCGTGGTTAACCCTAACCTGAGCTTACACCACAGTTTGTATTCCAACAGTTATGTGTGAGCATGACAAAATTAAGCAGTGAAAGTGGGGCTATCTACTACCCATTTTCCCTCCATGAATTTTCAATTTTGGTAGTTTGCCTACCTCCTGCCGTACCTGACCAGCATGAGTAAAGGTATGCCAGCTCTTGGTTGCCACTTCAGTGAGAGTAAAGTGCCCAAGGGTCATTGGGTTGGGAACATATTCTTCACAGGCACATTTCAAAATTTTCATCAATCTTGACCTCTCAAACATGCTAAATCTGGACAAACCTACAGTGAAAGTTGCCTGAAACATGCTTAAGTCCAGACATGTATATGCAAAATTTTGCCCCTCAAACATGCTAAATCCTGGACAAACCTTTGCAGGAGCTTCCAGGGTCCTGTCGCCTTGTTGTTGTTACCGCCGTTGTGCTTGGTGGTGGTTGTTATTGTTGTTGTTGATGTGTTGTTGACAATGTTACTCAAAAAGAAAATTATCATGTAATGTCATAGACTCATAAGTGTGTATATTTGATTTGATTTAAGGTACTGAATGTTAAATTGAGGTAAATTCAGCGATTGCCATGCACTGCTTGTTCCAAGGCCATCAAGGCCATCAGTTGCATCACAGCATATCTGGCAGTCTGTCCTCCCAGTGCAGCCTTTCACCTCAATCCTCAACAATGGGAGGCTGTGGCAGTTGTGGGACTCCCACATTAAATTCATACAATACAATACACTTCTAAAAGCATTGTACTACAGTATGTGCATGCATGTAAGCAATAACCAACCCTTAGGCCAGGAAGCTCATTAAAACTTGGTTGTAAAGACTGAGAATATGCTGCCTAACAGGTAGTAGAACAACTGTGGGAGCAGATCATTATCTATTATTTGCTGCTCAGCTCAAATCCTCACAAGAAGCAACTCCCCCTCATTAGCAGGTGTTATTATTAGATCAAGGTACCTATCACCCGGAGGAGATGCATGTGACCAAATTAAGAGCATGTCAGATAGCTGAGCTTGCTTGCCCTACATCAAACTGAGAAATGAGCCAATTTTTCTTAAATCAAGCTTAAATTAAGCCTAAATTGAATCAGTTCATGTTAAATCAATCCAGGATAAGTTACTTAGCCCTCAATTTGACACTTATCTCTCACTTATCCCCCGAGCCTAGGGTATAATCAGCTTCAGTTCTGCCTGAGGAGGTGCCAGGGCAGGCAGAATTTACATAGCAACTGAGACTGTTTCATTTGTAGCAGTACATAGGCACATATTATCTACAACTCTC
The DNA here is from genome assembly GCA_026075535.2 of Tricholoma matsutake. NCBI lineage: Eukaryota > Fungi > Basidiomycota > Agaricomycetes > Agaricales > Tricholomataceae > Tricholoma > Tricholoma matsutake. Next base: position 2,541,354 of record AP026543.1, on the reverse strand, counting down.
TATGTCTCCACTGTTGAGATTCACACTGTGATCATGCAATCAGCAGTTTGATGCATGCTCTATTCTTAGTGCATCCCTTTGATGTGCTTGCACTATTCTTAGCACATCCCTTTGATGTGCTTGCACAAATGACACATAGATATCTTTCTCTCATTATCCCTTTGTTAGATCAAACTTATATATACAGGTAGATAGATCTTCAGCTACCTCAGTCACTTATACAAAGACTGAGGTGAGCATTGGTTTGTATTATCCATTACCGATTACTTACTGTACCTTAGACTATTCTTGTATACTCTAGGTACAGTCTACATCGAATATAGTCACTTATACAAAGACTGAGACTATTCTTGTATACTCTAGGATTGATTCTCTACAGGTTATGGGCCACTTCCATCGTTGAAACGATGGTAGAGATCTCCTAGCCATGCCACATTTTTTCCTACGTCATCGTTTTTTGATCTAATGATCTTTATCCCGGTTCCATCCTGGATCATGGACCTATTACTCACGATCGATGCCTCACAGTGTCTCCTCCCCTTTTGTTAAACCTTGCACCTCACTACTAACCCTCCAGACCCTACTGATCATCCAGTCATCACCATGAATGTGGAATCTAACTCTGCTGTAATTTCTATCTCTCTTATTAAGCTCTCAGTCCAATACTCTGGTGTTAAATTGGACAAAATCAAGTCTAACTACAAAGAATGGTGCAAGGATGTTACCATTGCTCTCTCTCTCAACGGTCTATATGAATATGTCTCTGGGGCCATTCCATCTCCCCCTGCAACAGAAATGCGGGCCCTTGCAAACTGGTCTGCTAATGCGTGCCTCACTTATGCTTTCTTAGCATCCAGTGTTGCCACTATGGAATGCCCCTTTCTTGACATGACAAAGGGACCCGAGGTGAACTGGAAAACACTCCAGGATCGTCACCAGAAGGAAGGCCCGGTTCACCAAGTTCAACTCCTACAACAGGCACTTTCCATCCAGTGCACAAAGGATGTCCCACTCCCCCAAACTGCCGATCAAATCTGTACCTTGATAGAATGAGTGTTTGCCATGGGCGATATCAAGGCTGACCTCCTTTGTTCCATCGCTCTCCTGAATTCCCTCAGTGACAACTTCCCTCATGCACACTCTATCATTTCCCAGGACATTGCGACATCCACAGAGTCTTCCCCATACACATCAAAGGATATTCGTTGGTTCCTAGAAAATGAACAGTCATTAGTCAAGAATGATCAACACAATGACTCCAAGTCTAACATTGCACTTACCACCCACACCAAACTACCGAAATCGTCCAACCCTCTCACCTGCACAAATCCTGTTTGCAAGAAGACAGGGCACACAATTGAATTTTGCATCAAGCAGGGCAGGGGGATGGCTGGGAAAACTATCGACGAGTCCAAGGCCACTCGTTGGCTCATGCTCGAGAAGAAAAGAGATGGGGGTAATATGTCCAAAGTACCGGTCACCATGAAAGACGTCAATGGCCATGCCTTCACAGTCATGATTGACTCTACCACTTCCTCTAATCCACCAGAATTTGCCGGCATTGCCTCAGATCCTATTCCCACTGCCTCCATTGATGAAGTCGAGTATGAAGGATGGATGGTGGTTGAGGAGGAGCCTATGATGTCCATTGACTGGACACAATATTCTACTCAGCTTGTCGGGGACGCATTCACCATTGAACCACTGAACCAAACCACGTGCACCCAAATGTCCTTTGATGAATTCCCCTTCATTGTAGACTCAGGCACCACAGTTCATATCTCCCCCAACTGCACAGATTTCATATCACTTTGCCCCACCAGACCTCATTTGGTAAAGGGTGTTGGGGGTTCATCAATCGCCGCCATTGGGGTTGGGGACATCAAATTACGGATAACATGGGGCGCATCAATCATCTTACATAATGCGCTTTACATCCCAAATGCAACTGTGCGCCTCATATCAGTTGGCTGCCTTGCGGACAACTGCCCACTTTGATTCTTCTTCTTGTTGGATAACTGATAAATCCACCAGGACTCTTATTGCTCATGGACCATGCCTCCCCACAAAACGTCTCTACAGCCTTACCCTTCATTCCGCAACCATCGAACATGCCTTCACCCTTCATGGCACCCCTACCCTTGAAACTTGGCATCATCGTCTTGGCCATGCCAATTACCAATCCCTGTGGGATATGGCTAAGAAAGGAATGCTCACAGGTGCATCAGTCTCCTCCATCTCGAGACCGTCCAAATGTGATGCATGTATCCTTGGCAAACAGATGAAAACACCAGTACCAAAGAAATAGGAACAAGGTGAGGGACATAGGGCAACGCGGAAATTGGAGAAAGTGTGGGTAGACTTGTCCAGCCCGCATGCTGTTAGATCTCATACTGGAAATGAATATGTGATGGACATCATTGACGATCATACTTCCTTTCCGTGGTCCATCCCACTTAAGAATAAAGACGATGCATTCCCAGAACTGAAGGCTTGGGAGCTTGCCCGTGAAGCTGAGACAGGATTGAAAGTTGGGACATACATCACAGATACTGGTGAATTGAAATCACACAAGATGGAAGCATGGCTCAAATCCAGGGGAGTTGGCCAGTGTTTCACTGCACCGCACACATCTGTGCATATTGGACATGTTGAGCATATGCACAGAACATTAATGGCAAAAGCATGGACCATGCGTATCTATGCATGGTTGCTGACTTACCTCTGGGACAAATTCTACCTCACTGCCATTCACTTACATGCCAAAACCACGACATGTTCCCTGAAAGAGTCTACCCCTTGGGAATTATGGCATGAGCACCCACCTGACTACTTGTACATGCGAGAAATAGGCTGTCGGGCATTTGTTCTTATTCCCAACAAACACAATCCGAAAATTTTTGAATGAACAATTGAATGTGTTCTCATTGGATACAAACAGAAATCCAAACCCTATCGATGCTACAATCGCACTACCCACAAGGTGCACAGTTCATACCACATCCGCTTCATCGAGAGCCATGAAGGGCACTCACCACCAATCCCGAACACCACATTGGATCACATTGACCTGGATCCTGAGGCCCCAATCGTTCCAGCTCTTACCACACCTTCCGATGATGATGAGGATGATGCTGATGAACCTCCAACCAGCTTGGTTATGCCAGATTCACCACCCTTAGCACCTCCCCCACATTGATCATCTCATGTGCCTGTGCCATCAGAGCGCAACCCAACTGGTGGACCGTCACACACACGCACAGAAATGGCAGTACAGGACACCCAGGAGAGCGCAATACATATTAAGGAGGCGCATTGAGCTTGTAAAGCCGCCAAACAGAACATTGGAGCGCAAGCTGATCATCCCGAAACACTCGACGTTGGCAATGATGCCATCAATGATCTCCATCAAATGTTCAAGGACCTTGATCTGGGCAATCAGGCGCATGAACTCCTTGCCCTGATCTCGGAGATGAATGCTCTTGATCTGGAATCCTTACAATTTGAAGATGAACCGAAGACCTGGGACGAAGCCAAAAATTCAGCAGATGCAGGGCACTGGGAAGTGGGATATAGGGATGAGTTAAAGTCCCTGAAGGACATGGGTGTCTACAACTTCATACCTCGATCAGAGGTCCCACCAGGGAAATGGATCCGAAAGGGGAAACCTGTTTTCCACATCAAGCAAGACGAAACGGGCCAGGCGTTTAGATGGAAGGTGCACCTTGTGTCTTCAAAGGTTTTGAGCAGATCTATGGTAAGGACTACACCAAAACAACCTCACCTACCGCACGCATGGAATCTTGGCAAATTCTTCTCCACATCGCAGCCTCTTTAGGATGGGATGCACAGCAAATTGACATAAAGACAGCATTCTTATATGGCTTATTACCCAATGATGAGGTACAATATATGCAACAACCTACCGGATTCGAGGAGCCTGGGAAGGAGGACTGGGTATGGCAGTTGCAATGTGGTTTATACGGCATGAAGCAAAGTGGCCAAATCTGGAACCAGACTCTCAACACTCAAATGATCAAATGGGGATTCACGCAATTATCTTGTGAGTCTTGCATATATTATCGCAAAACTGATTTGGGGATTGTCATTGCCGCCATACATGTCAATGACTACTTGTCAATTGCTGATTCAAAGGGTGAGAACAAATGTTTCAAGGACCAGATGCGCAACATATGGACTATCTCGGAACTGGGTACCGTGTGCTTCATCATGGGCATTGCTATAACCTGGGACAGGGCTGCCCACACCGTTGCACTTTCACAAACTGCGCTCATTGACAAAATTGTTGAACAGTTCGGTCAAAAAGATGCCCATCCCGTGTCTGCACCCCTGGAACCAGGATCCAAGCTCCGTCATGCCAACCAACAATCCCTTTCCTCAGATGAACATCTACAGCTTAGCAAACTACCCTACAGATCCCTTGTCGGGTGCTTACTATACTTGGCAATTTCCACACGTCCCGACATCTCTCATGCTGTGCAACAACTCTCTCAATACTTGGACTCCTCATTTGAACACTGGGGGGCAGCCATTTGGCTTGTCCGATATCTGAAAGGGACAAGGGACCTCAAGTTGTATCTTGGGGGTAACCATCCGATCACACTTCAGGCTTTTAGCGACTCAGATTGGGCCAACTGCCTTGATACCCACTGCAGTGTCGGTGGATATGTCTGTTCACCTGGTTCAGGTGCCATCTCATGGGCTGCACGCAAGCAGAAAGTTATCGCCACCTCCTCTTGCGAAGCAGAATACATTGCAGCTTTTGAGACCACCAAAGAGTGCATTTGGTTACGTACACTACTTGACACTATTGGCTACCATCAAACCCTCCCCACCATCATTTCCTGTGACAACACTGCAATGAAAACCCTATCAGAGGACCCCCTACTCCACTCTCGCGTCAAACATGTCAATATCAAATATCATTTCCTACATGAACATGTACAATCCGCCAACTTATGTCTTACCTATGTCAACACCCACAAAAACACCACTGACATGTTCACAAAGGCTCTGGATGTCAAACAATTCAATTACCTTCAAAACTTCCTTGGCCTACAATAACATGATTCCATGCAAGGAGGAGTTATTGTTACAATTTTTGTTACTGTAACCCAGGACGACCAGATGTACGCCGGCAAGGCCAGGTATTTCATTTTTCCTTTCTGACTCAAAATGACTCACTCCAATGGAGACCCACTCCCTGATCTGACTGCTGTCGACCGACATGCTGTGCCACAGCACTCCATGACATCAGACACCTCATGCTAGGCATGAGGCTTGTTGTTCTATTGTTCTCTCTATTATTAATTGACAAGGATCTTGTATTCTGATTGGACAATAGACATCTCTGAACTGTATATAAGCTACAGTAATACTGCCTGTATTCCTTAGCTTGACCTAATTCAATCAATGGTCTTAGACTCAACCAGAACACTCGACAGCTTAGGAAGCCCCTAGCTGTGATAACTCAAACTCGACAGTTGGAAAACCTCCAACTGTGATACACAAACCAATGGTCTGAGTACAGATAGCCATAACGACTTGAGGAAGTACCCAAGTGAAGGCCAGAAGCCCGATACACTAGGAAAGCCTCCTAGTGCAATACCGATATAGTTGGAAAGCCTCCAACTGTGACACATGAAGCCAAGGCTGAGTTGAAGACCTATAGTCTTAACAAAAGGTCAAGCTGATCTACGCAGTCCACCTGCCTAGGTGCAGACACAATGTCTTTCAGACAAAGCCCAGACAGACCTCCAACTGGAGCATCATCATCAGGAAGAACCCCATGGTATAGATACCAGGGTCAACTAGTACGATACTCGGAACCAGCACAGAAGTGGTTCTCAAAGAGAACCAGTGACGAAAAACCCCGATACCTTGACAAAGAAGATTTTAGATCTTTCGATAAAGAAGAAACCCCAGAACGAGATCCATTCTCCCTATCCAACGACAACGCCAACATGTCTACCGAACCCACTGCATCGACCAAGGAGATCAGAATACGAACCCCCTCCAACTTCACAGGGGACCGAACTAGAACTGCAAAGTTCTTACAAGAAGTGAAACTCTATTTGAGAGTGAACCATGGAATCTACGACACCGACGAGAAGAAAATCATCTTCGCATTGTCCTTCATGAATGGAGGAACCGCTGTGCCCTGGACACAGACTTGGGCAGAGAAGGAAGACCTAGGAACCTGGTCAACCTTTGAATTGATGCTCAAGACAGTGTTCACACTGATTGATGAAGCTGGCAGAGCCAGGACAGAGATGAAGACATTGAAACAGGGACAGGACCTGGAGGACTACATAGCACAGTTCCGAATCCTGTGAGAGAAGGCGGGAATCAATGATGACACCACCCTCATTGAGCTCTTCATGGATGGGCTGAACCCCAAGCTCCTTGAAAGAGTATTCAATATGGAAGCAATCCCTACAACCTTGGAAGGAATGATCAATGCTGCCTCCAAATATGATGGACAGTGGAGAAGAGCAAAGGCCATAGCAGGGAGGCTACAAGAGACTTTTACGAAGAAGCTCCCTGCCTCCAAGGCAAAAGAAACCCCACTCGAGATCAACCGCCTCTCCTACCAGGAGAGGATTGAACACATAAAAAAGGGATTGTGCTTTGTGTGCCACCAACCCGGACACAGAGCAACCAAACACAAGAGAAAGGGGAAACGAGGACCAAGGACCAGCCTTTCCCAAAGAACAAAGGCAGAGAAGCCTACTTGAAGATCTGAGCAATCCTGAATGAACTCAATGGAGAAGAGAAGGTGACAGCTGTCACTGCCATTGGGGATGAGGGTCTTTAAAGGGGTGGCCTGCCTTGATGCCAGGTACCACCGAACTTTCCGTCTGCTCTGTACTACTAGCCACTTTGAAAAATCAATCTATGCATTTAGATGTCAAAGTGGGTGGGACAGGCAGAGGAAAAGCCATCGAAACCAAAGCCCTACTCGACTCTGGAGCGGGAGGGATATTCATGAGTCACGAATTCACAGAGAGCAGCGGATTCAAGCTGCACCCACTGTAGAAGGTGATCAAGGTCAAGAACGTGGATGGAACCCCAAACAAGAAGGGGGAGATTTCCCACTATGCCAGGGGAGTCTTGACGATCAACAGAAGGACTTTCCCAACAACCTTCCTCATTGCAGGATTGGGAAAGGAATCGGTCATCTTGGGCCTGCCATGGCTCAGAAGAATCAATCCAGTAATCAACTGGAGAATTGGAACCTTCCAATTCAGGATGAATGACAAGACCCATCCTGAATTCTCATATGGAAGAGGAAGAACCCTTATCGGTAGGGTACTGACCAAGAAAACCGACGATGAACACTTGTCATGGCGCCAGAGGGGAACCGAAAAGAAGAAGAACCCCCTAGACATGACAAAAGAAGAATGACAGGCATGGTGCCGAGGCATCATTGCTAGAGACCAAGAGAAGCTTGCCCTCAAGAAAAAGGCTGCTGAGGAAGAACGGGTACAATGGAGAAAGGTGGCCACCAGAGAACTGGAGAAGCTGGCTGCCAAGAAAGAAGAAGGATGACTGGCAGTGGCCCGGATAGTCGTGAAAGCAAGGGAAAAGGTAGCCCTGAAAAGCAAGAAAGAAGAACTGGCAAAAGAAGAACACCGAGAGCTATGCCGAAGAGTTGTCGCCAAGGCGAAACTGATGGGAGGAGTCCTCCACGAAGAACCAAGAAGAAGCAAGATGCCCATCAAGACAAGAAAAGCGACGATCGAAGAAATTGATGATGAAGAGATTGTGATCACGACTCTTCAAAATGTGGAGCCCATCGGGCCACAGGACAAAGAAGACACTGGGAAGGAAAACCCAGCACTGGCAAACCACGAACAGGCAATGGAACAGGCAACAGAACAAATGGAAGGGACACCCAAACAAGAAATCGCAGACAATGAACTACTGATTGCCTACATCTGAGGAGAACCTGTCATTGGAATATTCGAACCAACTAAGATGCCACTGATGGAGGAGTATGATGGGCCAAGATATGGATACTCCCAGATGACAAAGACAATCTCTCAGATCGTGAAAGCAAAAGGATCACCATGATATGCATATGGACAGAATATCTGGATTAGGGCAAAAACATCGGTCTCACAGCACCTGACACATAAGAAGGAAGGAGACCCCAAACAGAAGACCCTGGATGAACTACTCCCAGAACAGTATAAGGAGTACCGATGGATATTCAAAAAGGAAGCATCGGAAAGATTCCCAGAATCAAGACCCTGGGATCATGTGATCAAACTTAAACTGGATTTTATAGCAAAGAACTGCAGGGTTTACCCGTTATCACCAGCAGAACAGAAGAAACTCGATGAGTTTCTTGACAAAAGCCTAGAGAAAGGATACATTCGACCATCGGAATCACCCATGGTGTCGCCATTCTTCTTCATTGCAAAGAAGGACTCAGACACGCTACAGCCCTGCCAAGATTACAGGTACTTGAACAACGGAACGATCAAGAACACCTACCTGCTGCCGCTGGTAGGAGACCTGTTGGACAAACTGAGAGGGGCAAAATGGTTTACGAAACTGGACATCCAATGGGGATATCACAACGTCAGAATCAAGGACGGAGATCAATGGAAGGCAGCCTTTAAGATGAACTGAGGGCTGTTTGAACCAACGGTGATGTTCTTCGGATTATGCAACTCACTGGTGACCTTCCAGGCAATGATGAATGAGATATTCCATGACATGATCGGAGAGGGATGGCTCGTGATTTACATGGATGACATCCTGATATTCTCCAAGGATCAGAACAAACACCAGGAAAGGACAAAGAGGGTACTGCAAAGACTGGCAGAGAACAACCTATACTTGAAACTGGAGAAATGCAAATTCGACGTCCATGAGGTGGAATTCTTGGGTCTGATCATCCAACCCAACGAAATTGCCATGGACAACATGAAACTGGCAGGTATACAGGATTGGCCAACCCCAACAAATGTAAAGGCAGTCAGATCCTTCCTGGGATCTGGGAACTTCTACAGGAAGTTTATCGGACATTTTGCGGAGACAAGCAGACTGCTTAATGAACTGATGAAGAAGAACAAAACGTTCAACTGGACAACAGAATGCAAACAGGTCTTTCAAACACTGAAAAGGAAATTCGCAGAAGCACCGGTACTGCTGATGCCAGACCCGACAAAGCCATTCACGATCAAATCAGACACCTCAAAACATGCGACAGGAGGATTGCTGAGACAAAGGGATATGAATGGGGACTGGCATCTGTGCGGATACATATCGCATGCGCTAACACCAACAGAACAGAACTATGAGATTTACGACAGGGAGCTACTAGCGATAATATGATCGCTAGAGACCTGGAGACACTACCTACTGGGTTCAGAACACCTGGTGGTAATCCTTTTGGACCACAAGAACTTGACGTACTTCTGAACAGCGCAGAAACTGAACAGACGACAGGCAAGATGGAGCCTATTCCTATCGGAATTCGACTTGCAAATCATCCATGTGCCTGGATCACAGATGGTACAGAGTGATGCATTATCACAGAGAGCGGATCATGTACCGGAAGAAGACAATGATAATGAAGACGTCACGATGCTGCCAGAAACAGTATTCATGAAATTCATTGATACCAAAATGCATGACTTACTCGCAGGGAGTATCATGAAAGACGACCTGGTGAAAAGCGCAATCAAGGCGCTAAAGACCAAGGGAATGCTGCCTATAAAGTCAGCATTGGAAGACTGGAAGATAGAAGACGGCCTTCTATTCTTCCGAGACAGGTGCTACGTCCCAGACAATAGAGATCTACAAAAGAAGCTGGTGCAAAAGTACCACAAAGGAGTGACCAGCGGACACCCAGGACAATGGCAAACAACCAAAATGATCAGGAGAGACTACTGGTGGCCAGGGATGATGACGTACATCAAGAACTACATTACTGGATGCACAATATGCCAGCAGATGAAGGTCAACATGCACCCAACAAACCCCCCACTACAACCGATCAAATCTGAAGTGACAAGACCATTCACAATGGTGATGACAGATTTCATAACCGACCTACCAGAGTCCGATGGTTATGATGCACTCATGGTCGTGGTAGACCATGGGCTTACAAAGGGGGTAATTTTTATCCCTTGCAGGAAAACTGTAGATGCATTGGGAGCAACCACCCTCTACCTAGACAATGTCTACAAATGATTTGGCCTCCCAGACAAGATCATCTCCATCAGAGATCCCAGATTCGCCTTGCAGCTCTTCCAGGAACTAGGAAGATTGCTTGGAATCAAGCTGGCGATGAGCACGGCATACCATCCCCAGACCGACGGGGAGACAGAATGGGTGAATCAAGAAGTGGAAGTGTACCTACAGATCTTCTGCTCGAACAATCAGGAGAATTGGAAGCACCTCCTCCCAACTGTGGAGTTCATGCACAACCAGAGAACGCACTCTGTACAGAAGAACTCCCCATTCTACCTCATGATGGGCTATGAGCCCAAGGCAATCCCACTCCCATACCTGAAAACGAACATACCGGCCATAGAGAAGCGAATCGTTGCACTGCAACGGGCCCAAGATGAAGCAAAGGCAACTCATGAGTTAGCCAGACAAATGATGGCAGAAAGAATGACAAGGCACTTCACCCCATTCAAAGAAGGAGACAGAGTGTGGCTAGAAGAACCTCAGAACAACTCACACAACAAAGAAGCTCGCACCAAAAAGAGAAGGACCGTTCTCTATTGAGAAGGTCCTGAGCCCACTCTCCTATCGACTGAAGTTGCCAGAACAGTGGAAAATACACCCGGTATTCCATGCGGCACTTCTTTCCCCATACAAAGAAACCGAGACACATGGACCAAACTTCCCAGAACCACCACCTGACCTGATAGAAGGCAAATCGGAGTATGAGGTGGAAGCAATCATTGGACACAAGAAGAAAGGAAAGACCATGCACTTCCTAGTGAAGTGGGTCAGATACCCGACCTCGGAGAACTCATGGGAGCCCGAGGGAAACCTGAAACATGCCAAGACAATCCTAGGGGCATATAAACAGCAACAACAGCTGTAGAAACTGAGACCAAAATGCCCACCAAACCGACTACAGAGAAACCACCTCTAGAAAAGAAAAAGACGAACCCACAATGGCATGACAAGACGAACCATGCTCACTGGAATAGAGATTCTCGCCATTGTCATTGGCACGATCCTGGCTGTTGCAACAGCCCTTACCTTCGCATTCTGCCTTTATGCAATCTTTCGACCAAGACCCGAACCCCCAATTACAGACATTGAATTCTCCATTTTACAACGCCCTACAGAGAACCCCCTTTCTAATGACACCACCGACTCGTTGACACCGCTGCCCAAGGCAGCATGAACGAGAAGAATCCGATCATGGTCTGAGTTCAGACATGATTCATTCCTCCATCGCACCCCACGACCCTGCCCCACCTCCTGATTAGAGAAGAGGAAAAGATTTTGATCAAAGTCAGTGACTTCAAAGATAGAGAGAGGGTGATGTTACGATTTTCATTACCATAACCCAGGACAACCAGACGTATGCCGGCAAGGCTGGGTATTTCATTTTTCCTTTCTGACTCAAAATGACTCACTCCAATGGAGACCCACTCCCTGATCTGACTGCTGTCGACCGACATGCTGTGCCACAGCACTCCATGACATCAGACACCTCATGCTAGGCATGAGGCTTGTTGTTCTATTGTTCTCTCTATTATTAATTGACAAGGATCTTGTATTCTGATTGGACAATAGACATCTCTGAACTGTATATAAGCTACAGTAATACTGCCTGTATTCCTTAGCTTGACCTAATTCAATCAATGGTCTTAGACTCAACCAGAACACTCGACAGCTTAGGAAGCCCCTAGCTGTGATAACTCAAACTCGACAGTTGGAAAACCTCCAACTGTGATACACAAACCAATGGTCTGAGTACAGATAGCCATAACAACTTGAGGAAGTACCCAAGTGAAGGCCAGAAGCCCGATACACTAGGAAAGCCTCCTAGTGCGATACCGATATAGTTGGAAAGCCTCCAACTGTGACACATGAAGCCAAGGCTGAGTTGAAGACCTATATAGTCTTAACAGTTATTATCACGGTGAGGAGGAGTGTTGAGATTCACACCGTGATCATGCAATCAGCAGTTTGATGCATGCTCTATTCTTAGTGCATCCCTTTGATGCGCTTGCACAAATGACACATAGATATCTTTCTCTCGTTATCCCTTTGTTAGATCAAACTTATATATACAGGTAGATAGATCTTCAGCTACCTCAGTCACTTATACAAAGACTGAGGTGAGCATTAGTTTGTATTATCCATTACCAATTACTTCCTGTACCTTAGACTATTCTTGTATACTCTAGGTACAGTCTACATTGAATATAGTCACTTATACAAAGACTGAGACTATCCTTGTATACTCTAGGATTGATTCTCTACATCCACTGGGTAGCACACACCTTAAAACAGCATAAGTAGAGCTTACAGCCATACTTATGCTGAACATTTTAAGGTGATCGGATGACTAAGCGGCCATCAGTTGGCCTCGGCTATTTGCCATCATGCTTCCTCACACAGACTCCAGTCACGTCTCGAGGTGCCCTTGTGCTACCCAGTGGAGACATAGAGAGTTGTAGATAATATGTGCCTATGTACTGCTACAAATGAAACAGTCTCAGTTGCTATATAAATTCTGCCTGCCCTGGCACCTCCTCAGGCAGAACTGAAGCTGATTATACCCTAGGCTTGGGGGATAAGTGAGAGATAAGTGTCGATTTGAGGGCTAAGTAACTTATCCTGGATTGATTTAATGTGAACCGATTCAGTTTAGGCTTAATTTAAGCTTGATTTAAGAAAAATTGGCTCGTTTCTCAGTTTGATGTAGGGCAAGCAAGCTCAGCTATCTGACATGCTCTTAATTTGGTCGCATGCATCTCCTCCGGGTGATAGGTACCTTGATCTAATAATAACACCTGCTAACGAGGGGGAGTTGCTTCTTGTGAGGATTTGAGCTGAGCAGCAAATGATCTGCTCCCACAGTTGTTCTACTACCTGTTAGGCAGCATATTCTCAGTCTTTACAACCAAGTTTTAATGAGCTTCCTGGCCTAAGGGTTGGTTATTGCTTACATGCATGCACATACTGTAGTACAATGCTTTTAGAAGTGTATTGTATTGTATGAATTTAATGTGGGAGTCCCACAACTGCCACAGCCTCCCAGTCTCCTACCCATGCCCTCTGGAAGAGTCCATAATCACTCACTGTAGTTTTTGTTCTCATGATTTGATTGTCTGAAACCTTCTTTTTTGTAACTCTTCCAGAGGGCCTGGCATCAAATGTTTGTCAATAGACATCGCCACCGTTATGAGTGACTCGTCAATGTCCATTTTAGTCATATATTTAATCACTCGCTTGTATGATTACACAATCAATTTGGAATAAAACTATTTGCCGCATTTGGTTATACAGCCTCGATGATCATGCATCATGCATCATGTCAGATCAGCCCCCATGTGCCTGTTTCCCATCGATCATTCATCTGCTGACCGTCTCCCATGGTCCATCACCATGCGCCACAGCATCCCACTCATCGTGTGCGATGACGAGCAAACTATTCAATGAAGTACGAATCATTTCCGTTCGCTTTTTTCATTTATTACATAATCCTACATAATTTCCAATTGAATTATTACCTTACACCTGCTTGAAAAGATGGATTATGCCATTCCAACTGATAATAAATATACATTTTCAATTTTCATAATACTGAGTAGTACAGCATATAACTATTAGATACTTATTAAAAAAGCAAAGATAATTTGCAGTGGAAAGGCATGCCACAAAGCATCGTTCGATCAACATTGACCGTGCACATGGGCTGAAATGATCGATGATCAAAGCAACAAGAATTTGCTATTTGGGATCCCACAGTTTCTTTGTTGATTCCACTATGGCCTTACTGCCAGCTTTCTGCTCACTCAATCTTGCCCTCCACCCGAACTGGCTGATGGCATTGTCAGTACTCAGTTACATTAGAGGTACATTGCAGCCTGAGAGGATGAGGTCGGAGGACACACTAGGACGGGGCTTGATATTAGGTGGAGATAAATAGATAACAACAATTGTGTGCACATGGGAAATCCCTTTGCACATGGAAAATAATAATTGTACAAAGGAACCATCATAGTTTATGGGCTGATCAATAGTGAGCGCTTTGCACTGCGTGCATTGTTCACTCATTCCAAGTGTCTTTGCACCACATGCATTTTCCATGTGACAACTTCTCCTATTCCTCGGGAGAGATGTGTGATGTCTGAGACTACCCCTTTTTACAGTTCTCTCTGCTCCTCACATTCTCTCCCAGGTAAGAACATCATTTACTTAGTTCTCTCTGCTTTTCTCATTCTCTCCCAGCATTACTTTACTCAGTATTTTTTTTGTTTCAAAACCTAATACATCATTCCTCATATGTCAGAGAATGTGCACACATCCTACTTTGGACAATCATTGCCACATGTTCACCAAGAGGGAAGTGGACAACAACCAGGAACAGGTGAAGAAATACCAGGATCAGAAGGCAGTAATGGACCAATGCAAACCATTTCTACCATTGGAACACAGACAGGAACCAACAATATGGGAAGATGAACACAAACTACCCCTATTACTCTGATTGACAGAACACAGACTGGGGTGGACCACACTTCTCCAGTGTCTGGGAGTCCAGAATGAGGCTATCACAGGGAATTCAGAGCCAACCTTATCATGTGAATGGACGAGCTCATCCAGAGTTTCAGAGACAGGAAAATCACCAAGATTGAGACTCTCTTTCAAATACTTCAGATCATCCAACAGGGAAACCTCAACGAGTCTGACAAGAGGACAGCGCATGAATAGTACATGTCACATGTTGAATGCATCAACAAACAACACCAACTTGCCAGATGACGAGGAGAGAGCACATCAGCTGCTAGACAAAGTGGAGGAGAGCAAATGACCAAAGTCAAAGGAGATGCACATTGAAGAGGCACAGAACCACAAGGATTGCCTGAATCAGAATGGAGACATATCTTCAAGGGAGAAGCAGTTAACCTCAATGTCATCTTCAGCAACCTCCATCACATTGCCCCTCCTAAGGAGAATGTGGGTCACATCAGAAGAACAGAAATCTCTCTTGGAAAAATAGATCCAGCTAGAAAAGTCCAAACGAGTGGCAACTGGACTGCTGCATGGCATGCAACTACCAAAGTGACAGCATATGCTTTCCCACATTGAGATACAGAACTCCAGGAGTGGGAGACTACATGGGCTCAGAATTCTCAACCAGACATTCAGGGTCTCATCACCGACTTATCACCTTCAACAGAGCAGTCAGGACACAAGTTGGTGGAGGTCAGGCAATGCACCTCACTGATCGCAAATAGTTCTCCTATCTCTACTCAGCTTTCCTTCTTCCTGATGGCATCCAAGATCCAGTGACTTGAGACAATGGGACCGGTCAGGAGAAATCTGTTATCAATATAATAGCCCTAGGGGAATGCAAGAGTGCTACAGGCACCTGTCATTACTGCCACAACTGCCTCCAGTGTAGGGACTACCATGGATGGACCTGGGTCCATCCAGGTGAATATCCATGGATGATGTACTAAAGTCCATCATGGGATATGGGTGGCATCCATGGATCATCCATGGGTATCCATATGAATACTACTATTTTTTATGCTCTCAAATGCTCTAATATATGTACCATAGTCTATCAAAATGGTTTAGCAAGGTCAATTACCTGTTGGAGTGCCTTGTTGGCACACATAGTGTTGCCCCTAGCCAGGCAACACTAGCCAAGCCACTTGTTTTCAACAATCTGGCTATAGCATTGCAAATAAAATAGGTAAATGTCTCAAAATATTTGACACAGTAGAGGACCTCAAAAGCTGGAGGGTCTTCTGCAAACATTGGTTGATCCCATCAGTTATTGGTAAGCAATTTCAATTTAGCCACTTGCCATGAGCCAATGGCCAATAGAACTTCTGTATTCAATGTTACAAGTCCTTAACAAAGTTAAGACTCGTTCTTCAAACCCAGAATCAATGAAAAATTCAGTGTGACCATTTTTCCATGTCTGTTTTCCCCATGGTCAGTAATTTTCAGCAACCATTACAAAAATTACTGACTTTACTACCCATGGGAGTCAAAAATTTATAGTGATGTTATACATCATTCTAACCAGTTTTTGAGCTGAGTTCAAAAATGACAATAGGAGAGTCAAATGTGACCATGATATAAATGGAATATAGTGATGTTATATCCATTCTAACCAGGATTTTGAGCTGAGTTTGAAAATGACATCTACATAGTGATGTGATTTACCATTCTGTTCATATACAGTTTAATAATATAATAAAATAACATAAGAACTCATACTTGCCAGAATTGGCCCTCACCCCCAAGTATATATAGGCAATGACATGGGTATTTCCATGGGTATCACATGCCCTACCCATACCCATACCCATGGTGGGTTATACCTGTGATCCCCTGGGGTTTCCCATCAAAATGCACCAAACATTATGCAAAACAGTTCAGAACTGAGTAAGTTACAATCATAGAAGATCGTTTTGATCTTAACTCACTCAATTCTTGACCATTTTGCTTAATTTTTAGTGCATTAGAAAGCTCATGGGTAGTAGAATCTTTACCTGTACCCATACCCGCATGCACCTACACCCGTGACCCATATGGGTTGACAAAACCTGTGCCATTGCCTAAGTATATATAAGGGTATGGGTAAACCTGTGATAATATGGTTATGGGTATGCATGGTTATGGGTATGGGTTGGAAGTTGCCGTACCTGGGCAATACCATACCCATTTCCACAGTGTTATGGGTATGATGTGGGTATGCCGGTGCTGGGATTTCAGTCAGGTGAGTGATCATCTGACCTTGTTGATTCACTCACGACACTTCTCTAATAGTGCTATAACAATGAGATGACACTGTCAACAGCACTGCCCCACCACCATTGTGAGACAATGGCCGCATCGTGGCCCAAATGATGTCTATCATTGTTTGGGCCCTAGGTATTTTTTTCTATCTTTCATTCTTGTTTTTTCCTAACTAACTAATGTTTTTATTTGAGTTTTAGGTTCTAATGGTGCTATAACAACGATACGACACCGTCGACAGCACCGCCCCACCACCGTTGCGAGCCTCCACTTGCAAGGTGGATAACAGGGATGGGAGCAGTGATGAACAAGAAATGACACACCCTGCCCCCAGCCTCACAAGCAACTGCTCATGGGGTGGATCGCAGGTGGGATGACGATGACAAGCAGCAGCAGACCTGAGGACCACCACCATGATAGCACCCCCAACTGCTCATTGGGGAGCAACAAGTTTCATTCTGGGTGACTATGACCACCCCCCCCCCCCTCTTGCTGCAAATGGCTGCAAATGCAAGTGGGGGGGGGTTTCTTGTTCAATATTTTAGTTTAATCTAGTGTAATTATATTATTAAATACATATTCATGTCAAAACCCACAAATAACGATGGGTAACCCGCCAAAACCTGCGGTAATACCGCACCCTTAACCATAGGGGTACAGTGTTGATGGGTATGGGTGCGGGTACCACAAAATATACCCAGGGGTTACCCATGTCATGCCCTAAGTATATAACATGACTATATTCCATGGATGGTAAATCACATCACTATGTAGATGTCATTTTCAAACTCAGCTCAAAATCCTGGCTAGAATGGTATATAGCATCACTATATTCCATTTATGGTAAGTCACATGACTCTCTCATTGTCATTTTTGAACTCAGCTCAAAAAACAGATCAGAATGGTATATAACATCACTATATTCCATTTATATCATGGTCACATGACTCTCCTGGTGTTATTTTTGAAATCAGCTCAAAAAACCAATCAGAATGGTATATACATAACATCATTATATTCCATATATGGATGGTCCCATCACTGCGTACATGTTATTTTGAAACTCAGCTCAAAAAACCAGTTAGAATGATGTATAACATCACTATAAATTTTTGACTCCCACAGTTAGTAAAGTCAGTAATTTTTGTAATGGTTGCTGAAAATTAGTGTTTCAAAGTCCAGTCAGGTTCCAACTTTTTGTGACTTTTTTGATTTCAAAAAGCTGTATTATAAATTCAGGGAAAATCCAAGAATTCACCAAAATATTACAGGAGATAGAATTTGCAAAAGGCTGGGGGGTCCTCTCTGGGATGGAAAGATTTTAGCCACCCACTGTCAAGATAATCATGAAATTTAGGAGTGGATAGAGAATATAAAATAATGGGGGGGCCTCTCTTGGAAAAAAAAAATCTGTCCAACCATTGTTAAGATATATCAAAAATCAAAAAAAAAACCAGACTTCGAAACACTACTGAAAATTACTGACTGTGGGGAAAACAGACATGGAAAAATGGTCACTGAATTTTTCATTGATTCTGGGTTTGAAGAATGAGTCTTAACACCATTAAGGACTTGTAAACCACTGTTTATTAATGCTATATATACATACATAAGTGTTATCTACCAAAAAAAAGTGAAGGGAAAAGGTCCAGAAATGAGTGGAATAGCATGCAGGGATGATGAGTGTGACACTAGCTGAGGCTGTGGTGCATGTTGATCAACCATGGGAGATGGTGATCGGGTGGTGATTGGCATGAGAACTGGTGGTAGGGTTTTGATGCAATCAAGCCTAGAAATAGTGAGGCAGACATGGGATGCCTCACTATTCTTAGCCTTGTATTGTGGGAAGGTCAGGTGCCAGTGCCTGTAACAAAGGGTACAGTGTTCAGCAATCCCAAACCTGTACCCGTGATGGGATTATCTGGCATTACCCACTGTATCATTCCTTATCCATATTTACTCATATATTTATAGTAACCCATCTGTTCATCCATGGATACCACCCATGTGATATCCATATCCATTGCCATCCATCCATATATGGTATCCACAGATGGTCATCTGGATCATGGCCATCCATGGCAGTCCCTACTCCAGTGCCAACAACCAGGATACTGTAACCGGCAAGCTTGACGTGCTATATGGGATGAAACCAAAGTATATTTGTTACAATCTCTAGTCAGATGAGGAAAGTGCTAATGTCAGTGACTCGTTTCCCTTGAGCTGTCTGGCAGATTGGACTGAACATGCTAAACCATTACCTTGTGTACCTGTCACTGAGCAAGAGAATCAGACAATCAACAATCGACCTGACTTGTTCAAGATAATCATGCTGATTAATGTGGACCATTTTGACAAATTGTTGAAGACACCTGTATGGGGACAACCCCTGGGTAGGGTACCCAGCCCCTTCCTATGTTTATATCAGTCATGGACTCATTCCTACATTCCTTTCCATTACATTACTCTAGCTTTGTTATCATTTGGCTACAGCCTTATCTTGGACAGTTGGAGTAGTGACCCTTCTTTAGTTCATTATTATTAGGATTTCCTCTGCTTATAGCAATACACTGGCCATGCTTTAGTGCCCCTTCTCTCTCTGATTGAGTCTCCTCTTGTTGCTGCAGGGTCTTGCCCTTACAACACCCAAATCAGCCTTTCCTGGATTCAGTCTGCCGAGGCCTGCATGAAGGGTTTTGGCCTTGGGCTGACACAAAATTTCATGAGTACCCTGCAGTGGTTGATGAATCTTTAGGCATGCCACAAAAAATGGAGGAAGTAGAGTTTCTTCATGTGCAATGAGATCATGAACATTCCAAGGGAAGATTCTCTGGCTTCTTCAGCCAGGATCTTTTGCCAGGGATGCATGCATCACCATTCTGTGCCAAAACCTCACTCAGAAAGTGGTTAATCAGAGTGCAGGCAATTGTTTGCCAAATTCAATGATCAAGAGAGAAGACATTAGAGGATTTCCACTTGACAATATGTTGCATCTTGGCGAAGCTATGTTGAACTTACACTGCACCAAGCCAAATGGGTCTAGGGTTCTCTAAAAATTGGACATCGCAGAGGCATATTGGCTTTTACCCATGCACCTGCTTTGGCAGATCAAACAGGTTGTGACTGTGGATGGTGAATGAGATGTCGACAGAAATAATTGCTTTGGAGGGAGAGGGTCACCAGGAATCTATATTTTATTTCATGGCCTCATGATTTGGATTCCATGCAATATTAAATTTATTGAATACCTTTGGGTGTACATGGATGACTCTTTCAGTCTAGACAAACAGGGAAATGTCTTGTGGTATCACAAATATGACCAATGGATGCCTGGAAACCAAGTGAAGCTTCTATCCCTGTGGGATGAACTTGGAATACCTCATGAATGACACAAACAAGTTTGGGGTGAGTGACTCACTATTATCGGCATTCAAGTCAACCCCAACAGTCTAACTTTTGGCCTGCCAGAGCAAGCACTGACAGAGTTGCTTCAAGAACTGATGGAGTTTACTATGTGGTCAGAGGCCAAACATGGAGCTTTGTGGACTTTGCAACGCTGGCAATGGCTAGCAGGTTGGATGAACTAGGCCTTCAATGTCTTCCCATTACTCCATCCAGTGCTGAACAGAGTCTATCCAAAGATTGCTGGCAAAGATCAACCACTCAAAAAAATCTGGGTTAACAATGTGGTGCATGATGCTGAACACATGTGTTGGACCCTTAGCATAAAAATTCTGTCTTCAGTTTGCTGGGAACCTGAGGATGTGGATGCAACCATCTATTGTGATGTTTCATTGACTGGCATTGGTTTCTGGTATCCACATTGTGTGACAGCTTTTTACACACCAGTACCATTGAAGAATGCACACAACATCATTTTTTATTTTGAGGCGTTGGCTGTAGCAAGCGCCTGCAATGACTTGAAGAAGACAATGGAAGACTACTCAAAAATCATTATATATATGGACTGCATGAACACAGTCAACATTTTCACTTCTCTGAGAAGTCAGCCAGAGTTCAATCCTCTGCTCCACCACTGCGTCAACATCATGATCAAGAAAAATTTCCAAATTTGAGTGCTCCATGTACCAGGCATGCTGAATGTTGTAGCAGATGCAATTTCACATAGAGAATGTGAGAGAGCACACCACATGGTGCCCACTTTACACATCACAACTTTTCAGCCCCCACATCTGTATGCATTAGGGGCAACAAACAAATGATTACATCCCATGTCCATGTGTGGCAACCACATCGGGAGTCATGGTCATGGGAGCATCTGGTTTGTGAGCATGCTATTGCACTGGGCCAGGCAATTGACACCAGTACTTGGAATAATTATGGTTCAGCACTAAACTCTTATCTCTCTTTTGTATGACTTCACAACATGGCTGTGGAACCAACTGCTGACACTCTTAGTCTCTATACTGTGTACATGTGCCACCACATCAGGCTGACATATGTGGATACCTATCTTTCTGGCATATGCCATCAACTCAAACTGTTCTTCCCTAGTGTGAGGTGTTGAGATCTACACCATGAATACATACTTTTGACATCTTTGATGCATTGTTTGATGCATTGTTTGATGTGTTGTACTATTTATAGTATGCTTTGTCATTGTATGCTCCCCTTGTCCCAAATCCCTTTCTTATATCTGTTTCATCTTATTTCTTTATCCTATTCACAGTATATATACTAGAGTTAGATCGTTCCATACACCTCAGTCTGTGTATAACAGACTGAGGTGAGTCAATACAGTTCCATCAGTAAATTTTGGTTACTTATACTATTTATAGAATATTCATGTTATTCTAGGTTGGATTTCTACAGGTTATGGGCCAATCCAGCCACTCAATGACCCATCATATTTCAATGGACTGATTGTTTATCTTATCTTATCAGCTGCATTGCATTGAATCCCTTTGTTGGATGTGCTCCTTGCCCCTTTCACAACCCTTTGACATACCCCTCTGATCTTAACAAATATCTGTTCTGTCAGTATGCCTGAATCATCTCCCGAGACCCACCCCCCATCCATTTCCCTTGTCAAACTTTCCACCAAGTACAATGGTGTCTTACTTGACAAACTCAAAGGGAACTATCACGAATGGCTCAATGAAATTGAACTTGCCTTATTGTTTAATGGCCATCATGAATATGTCCTGGATGCTGTTCCTGAACCTATCCCTTCTGTCACACCTCATGCACATGACAACTGGAAAGCAAATATGTGCTTAGCAAACACCTTCCTTACCTCTAGTGTTGATCCTCAGGAGTGCAAACTCTTGGATCTCAAGGTGAACACCATTACAAGCTGGAAGAATATTAAAGAGCGACACCAGAAGGAGGGCCCTATCCAGCAGGTAACTCTCCTCCAACAAGTGCTAAACATACACTGCATAAAGGAATCTTCCCTCCCAGAGGTCACCAACAAAATCTGTGACCTGGTTGAGCATGCGTGGACTATGGGTAACATCACCTGTGACCTTTTCTGTTCCATCACTATCCTTCATGCTCTTGGAGAAGAATTCCAGCATGGGCATACCATCATCTCCCATGATATTAATCTCTCCACCAAAGATAAACCCTTCATGTCCAAAGATATCCATTGCCTTCTTGAGGATGAACAAACTTTATGAGTTGAACAACCAGAAAACCTTCCCCCCCAATGTTGCCCTCACTGCCCACATTTCCAAAATGATGTCCACTATCCTCTGTAGCAATTGCAAGAAGCCTGGTCATACTGTTGAATATTGCATCTCAAAGGGTGGGGGGATGGAAGGGAAGTCTATTGAGGAATCTAAGGCAGCACACGTTAAGTCTCAAGGACAGAAGAAGTAGACTGGGGATGCACACACAAAGGTCCCTTTGACACTCAAAGATGCTGCCAGCTGCACCTTTGTCATGATGGTCGATCCTAACATGTTAGCTAATACTGACACCCCTAAATCAGAATTTGCAGGCATTGCATTGGACCCTTTCCCATCAGCATCTATTGAAGATATAGAATATAAAGGCTGGCTTGTGACTGAGGAGAAGCCTATCACATCAGTTGACTGGGCAATCAACACGGTACTACCAACTGAAGGTGTTTTTACAGCCACCACCTTACAACAAACACAGCGCACTCCAGTTTCTTTCAACACATTCCCATTTTATGTCAACACTGGAGCAATGGTCCATATTTCTCCAGAATCCAGCAACTTTATCACCCTCCAACCCATTGTGCCATGTACTGTAAAAGGAGTGGGATCAACCATCATCACCACAGGTGTGGGAGACATCAAACTTCATATTGCCAAAGGTGCTACTCTTGTACTGAGGGATGCACTCTACATCCCTAGTGCCACAGTATGCTTAATATCTGTTAGTACCCTAGCTTCAAATTCAAATGCAGTAGCACACTTTGACAACACCTCATGCTGGATTACCAACAAATCCACAGCTGCAGTTATTGCACATGGCCTGCTTGCCCCCAAAAGGAAACTCTATACTTTATCCCTACAACCAGTGCTTGCCAATCATGCCCTCACAGTTCATACTACACCCAACCTGGAAACTTTGCATCATTGCCTAGGACATGTGAACTATCAGGCTCTGTTGGATATGGCCAGAAAGGGGTCTATCACAGGTGTGCCTACACAGTCCTCCAGTATGTGAGCATTGCATTATTGGTAAACAGACAAAAATGCCAGTCCCAAAGAAGTGTAGTAAAGGGGACCATCACAGAGCAATGCAGCAACTTGGGAAGGTTTGGGTGGAGTTATCAGAGCAACATCACATACTGGGAACTCCTATGTCATGGATATCATAGATGACTATGCATCTATGCCATGGTCAATACCTCTTAAGCATAAGGATGACACATTCCCCAAGCTACAGGCATGGGAGCATGCTAGGGAAATGGAGACTGGGTTGAAAGTAGGCACCTACATCACTGATAATGGTGAATTAAAATTGAATCAGATGGAAGCCTGGTTAAAGTCTCATGGGACAGATCAGCACTTTACCATGCCACATAACTCAGCTCATATTGGATGCATGGAATGCATGCACCACACATTGATGGCAAAAGCTTGGACAATGTGGCTATATGCAGGACTACCCCCTTCACTATGGGATGAATTTTACCTTACAGCGGCACACCTCCATGCCAAGACTACGACATGTTCATTAGACAGCATTACACCTTGGGAGATGTGGTATAACTGGAAACCCAACTACTCTTACATGTGGGAGATCAGCTGTAGGGTGTTCATACTTATCCCCAAAAAGGATAACCCAAAGATTTTTGAGTGATCAATCAAATGTGTACCAATTGGATACAAACCAAAGTCAAAAGCTTACCGCTGTTATCACTGAAGCGCTCAGAAAGTTTACAGCTCATACCATGTCCATTTTATTGAAATTGAGGGCCATGAGGGACATGAGCCACCATCTGTACCTGCAGAGGAACACCCGCTGTTGCCTACACCAACCAATGGTACTGTACCCATCACAATTCCAACAAACCCAGTGCTATTATTCCACCTAAGGGGTGACATGGGTATGGGTAAACCCATGATAATATGGTTACAGGTATGCATGGTTATGGGTACAGGTTGTAAGTTGCTGTACCTGGGCAATACCATACCCATTTCCATGGTGTTACAGTTATGTGTGGGTATGCCAGTGCTGGGATTTTGGTCAGGTGAGTGATCATCTGACCTTGTTGATTCACTCATGACACTTCTAATTTTAAACTATAGGATAATTCATGACCACCACCAGACTAGTAAGCAACCACAATGGCTGCATCACAGCCCAAACAACATCTATCATTGTTTGGGCCCTAGCCTCTAGGTATTTTTTTCTATCTTTCATTCTTGTTTTTTTCTAACTAACTAATGTTTTTATTTGGCTTTAGGTTCTAATAGTGCTATAACAATGAGATGACACTGTCAACAGCACCACCCCACCACCATTGTGAGCCTCTGTTTGCAAGGTGGATAACAACAGGGATGGGACCAACAATGAACAAGAAATGACACCCCCCACCCCCCAGCCTCATGAGCAACTGCTCATGGGGTGGATCATGGGTGGGACAATGATGGGCAGCACCAGCAATGAGGAGTGGTGGGGAGGGAGAACAACAACAAATGATGACAATGCCAGGCAAGCAACAACCAATGGATGACACATCACCTGCCCCCCAGCCTCACGAGCAACTGCTCATGGGGTGGATTGCAGGTGGAATGATGATGACAATGATGAGGACCCAAGGACCACCACCATGACAGCACCCCCAACTGCTGCCACCAGCAACTGCTCATGGGGTGGAAATGGGGAGCAACCGGTTTTGTTCTGGGCAACTATGGCCACCACCCCCCTCTCGCTGCAAATGTGAGCAGGAGGGTTTCTCATTCCATTCTCAGTGACTCCAGGCCACCTCTCTTGCTGCAAACACGAGTGGGGGGGGTTTCTTGTTCTATATATTAGTTAATTTAGTGTACTTAGATTATTAAGATACATATTTATGTCAAAACCTGTGAATAATAATGGGTAACCTGCCAATATACCCAGGGGTTACCCATGTCATGCCCTAATTCCACCTGATACAGATGACAAAGGTATAACAGCCAATATGACACCCGAAGAAGCTCCATCCATCACAATGACCACAGCTGAACCTGATGATGCTGGTCCATGCAGATCCTCTAGAGTCAAGATACCCACAGCCAAACACCCTGGTGGGGGCCTGATCATTACCAGATTAGATAAGGCAATACATGACTCCAAGGACTCGGTGGAACATGTTAAGGTGCAGTGTGCAGAGTGAAAAAGGATCCTTGAAAGAATACATGACATTGTTGTTTCTGATTGATCACCTGCTGATCATGATTGAATGATGTACCTGTTGATCATGATATGATCAAATTGAGGAACTCCAAATCATTTGACAATCTTGCACTTGGTGATGAGGCACATCAATTGTACATGTTAATCTTGGAGATGTCAGATATAGACCCTGAATTGCACCAATTTGGGGATGATCCATGCACCTGGGAGGAAGCTCAAGGCTCTGTTGATGCTAAGCATTGGGAGGTGGGATATTGTGGCAAGCTCAAATCCCTGAGGGACATGAACATGTACAAACTTGTCCCATGCACTGCATTGCCAACAGGATGCCCATATATGTAAGGGACATCCAGTCTGAGGTGAGTCAATACAGTTCCATCAGTATTCCAAAAGATAATTGTTCACTTAGAAACTGACTTTGGATATCCATTAGAAGAGGTTTTTGGGGTCTGACTCTCATTATCAAACTGGCATGCTTAAAATCACAGTAGGATCCAAAAAAAACAAGCTGTCCAGTCCTTGTTCGAGTAATCGTTGATATATGAGCTGTGGCGGAAAAAGAGTAAAAGAGTAAGCCAGACAGATGTTAACTCAGATAATAATAAATGCCAACAAAAATAAGCTTATTTTGGACGCGAGGTAATCTCTGCTGCAGGCCTCATGTGTCCCAGAACAAGATTAGATGAGAGGTTTCGGCACTCATGCTGGGAAGAGTATACTATTGGGCAAATCATTGGCGAGTCCTTGCTGGTTTGGCCAAACTTCGAAAGGTCACCTACCTGGGACAACCGGGGAGGTCTAGTGTCTGGAACAGACTAACTGTGAGGACCTAGTTGCGCATGATCACCTCGAGCGCTAGACTCATGTCCACACCCTCTTACGTATGCTTGCCCATGTCGTAGGGAATAGGGATCGGTCTACAGGGAAGCCACCCTGAACGTATTGCCAGCGAGAGAAAGGGGACACTGGTATAAAAGCGTCAAGGGCAATGGAACTCGAGAGTCTTTTCGGCAGTCATTCTATAGATGTCCATCCTCCTTCCGCTATAAGTTTCTCAAACAGGTCTCTAGTAACCCTTGTCAATGATAACATCAGCGGTCTGCAGTGTGAACCTGAATTGAATTTTCTCGACGAGGTTGTTAGGTTCTCAGGACTTTCATCAGTAGCAGTCAAAGGGTTTATCAAGTTGATGTGGGTGAAGATGGCGGGAATGTTTTCTGCTGGATGACCTGCCCTGAAGTCGCCAAGCGCAACCAAACAGGAACGACTTCGCGTCGCGTTACCAATATTTACTAGACGCTTGAACCACTCAACCATCAGCACCTCTGCCCCCTCGGACACGACGATGGCTCGTGGAGGGAAGTCCTCAATCGCTAATGGTGCGCCGAGAGCCAGTTCATCTTTAGTCAAAGTGAAGACCAAGATCAAGAAGGAAAACAAGAACAAGGGCAAACAGAGAACCTACGTAGAGGACGAAGAAGACGAAGAAGACGACGAACCTACCGTTAACGGTAAACATGATGGCGAGTCAAACGCGCAGGGGGAGATGGACGAAGAAGACGAACAGGATGGCTCGCCTAAGGGCGCGAAGCGTAGTCGCGTTAATGAAGACGGAGATTCGCGTCCAGCTGACAAGGGGAAGTACAAGGAACGCGTCAAGACGCTTCCTCGTGATGCGGATGGGTAATACCTTTTTCGTGTTGTTCTATCCCTTTCTTTGACAGATATGTTGTCAGGTTCATCCCCGGCTCCATTGTACGGATCAAACTGCACAATTTTGTTACATACGACGACGTAGAATTCGGTCTAGGTCCGTACCTAAACATGATCATTGGGCCCAACGGTACTGGAAAAAGCAGCATTGCCTGTGCCATCTGCCTTGGTCTCAACTGGTCTCCCTCAGTCAGCTCTCTGTTCTTCACTATCTTCTCGCGTTAATTAATGATATCACTTGCAGATTCTCGGTCGAGCGTCCGAACTGAACTCTTTCGTGAAAATTGGTACCGAGTCTGGATTCATCGAGATCGAGCTCAAAGGCCCAAAGGGGAAGGGGAACCTCGTTATTCGCCGCAACCTGACTGCAACTTCAAAAGGCTCGACTTTCACTTTGAATGGCCATCCCGCAACTGGGAGGGAAATCACCAGCAGGATGCTTGAGCTCAGCGTTCAGGTCGGAAACATGTGGTACGTAATAGAAGTATTACACCGTCAGTGTGCTTATTTATGGTTTTACAAGTTCCTTCCTTCCTCAGGACAAAGTTTCGGAGTTCGCTGCGATGAGCCCCCAACAGCTCTTGAGGGAAACGCAACGCGCAGCTGGGGACGAAAATCTGACCAACTGGCATGACATATTGATCAGCGCTGGAAAGGAATTGAAGCAAATGCTACAGGTACATTGTTTCCCTCGACACGATCCACGTATTCATTCTTTTGTAGTCCATTAAAGAAGAGAACGACCAACTCCGGCAGATGGTGGAACGTAACGAGGGCATTGAACGAGATGTACAACGATATTTGGAGCGCAAGAAAATCGAACACGAAGTCATTAATTTCCATGGCGCAGTGCTCGTCGGATACTGAGCCTTCGTTCGCAGATTGAACTCCTTGAAGTTCTTATCCCAATTCAAAACTATCGCGAGCTGCGTAACAAATATGTAGATGCTAAAGCCGAGCAGCGTAAGCTTCATGAGAAGGTCATGAAGCTCAAGGCTAAGAACGAGCCGGCCCATGCCCTTCTCAAGTCTGCAACTCTCCTTTTGTTTATTGGATGTCCGTGTATTGATATGCCTGCGTATTTAGAAAACTGGATGCCGAATACAAGGAGCTTGACAAAACGCGTGACGCGATAAAGAAGTCCACCCAGGCAAAGTTCAAGAAGATGACAGGCAAGAATGACGCCATTGAGAAGCTCGTGCGTTTGCCCAGTTACCCGGATTTTCAGGGTTGATTTCTTACGAATACTGTACAGGAAGGTGAAGCTGAGGAGCTGACTCTCAAATTGGATCGCCTCAAGCAGACAGAAAAGGAACGGATAAAGCGTATCAAGGCCCTGGAGCAGGAGATCGTTAAGACCCGGGAAGAATTGGCCAAGCCTCCCGATGTCAAGCTTGAGAAGGAAGAAGATCTTGCAGCTGAGATGGTAGGTTATCGCAGGCTTTAACACACCCTGGTGCTCATGTTCGTGGTCAGAGGCAGTTAAATGTTGAGCGTCAGGGGGTGGTGTACCGTAAAGGTGCTCTAGACGACAAAATCAAGTCGAACATTGATAATCGAGCAAAATTCTCTGCCTCGTTGACCTTTGCAAACGCTGAGTATGTGTTCTGTTCATGACATGATCATCTGCTGAGTTCGACAATGGCAAGGTTGGAGAAGCTCGATGACGTTAATGTCCGTAAACTCCAGGCGTTGGGTCGCTGGGACCGTGATACTCACGACGCGATCCTGTGGCTCCGGAAGAATCGCGACAAGTTCAAGATGGAGGTATTTGAGCCGCCTATCATGGTTCTGACTGTCCCCGACCGGCGTTTTGTGAACGCGGTCGAGTCGTGCTTCAATGCTGCGCAGTTGAAGGTTGGTGCTTGTAAATGGGTTCTTGTCCTTTTCTCTGGTTGATTTAATCTATTTCATAGACGTTTGTTGCACAGTGTCAAGAGGATATGGACACATTCAACCACTACATTAATGATAGCCCAACTCTAGGAAGGAAGACACGTGTTTCCACCTGGTATCGCATTGGGCAAGAAGGCATGCTACCACCTCCACCTATGACCCGGGAGGAGGTAACGTCTGCTACTCGCACTGATCACATTATCCATTAACATCCTTTGTTAAACAGTTACCTCAGCTGGGCTTCGCAGGCTATGCCCTCGACTACGTTGATTGCCCTCAAGGAATGCGTTGGTACCTTCAACGGGAGCTAAATTTACACCGCACGGTCAGTTCTTCGTATATGTATGAATGGATGAGCTATTGATATCAACGATACTGCTAGGCGATCGGCTTAGATGAAAAGAGGGTCGATGTGAACAAAGCGATGGAAGCAGTGGCGCGATTTGAACCTAACGGATCCGGTGGCGGCGCGACTTTCATCAACGGCATGACAATGAACAACGTCAGTCGTTCGAGGTATGGCCGGAAGGCAATTGGAAATGTGACGAGGGATATTCAACCAGCTAGGAATCTTGTCACTGCCCATGGTAAGCATATTTCAGGTCTTATGTTGGCCACATTTTTAACAAGTTTGTGGTTGCCAGTCGATCCTGAGATAAAGCAGAAGATCGATGCATCCATTGCGAGCAACAAGCAGGATATCGCAATGTGCGATAATGAACGTAAGGAACTTGAGGAGCAGATGAAGAGTGTCCTCGAGGAAGACAAGGAATTCCAAAAACGATATGTATGCGTACTTCCGTTGATTTCCATGTGTTATTTGCTGAAAATCATCTCAGGAGAGCATTAAGACGCGCAGGAACGGTATTCGCCAGGCGGCGGAACGCAAGGCAAGATTGGAATCCAAACTCAGTATGGCACCTAATATTATCGCAGGATAAAGGCTAATCGTGCATTTCAGAGCGTAATCAGATTGACCTCGAGACTCAACGGAACACACCTCCCGCCGACGTGGAGCGCGTCAATATCAAACGAGAGCTCCTGAAGATCTGCAAGAAGCGCGTCCAGATTGCCAAAGAGTATACAGTGCGGTCTCTAACGATTCCTGATCTTTTCTAGCTGCTCATCTTCCGTCTAGGAATTGGCTCGTGCTATAATTACAGAGCAAACCGAGAACACCCGCATCGGCCTCCAGTTTCTGCAGGTTGGCACCAACAAAGCCGCACTGAAGGACCTTTGTGAGAGGAAGGATGAGAAATATCATTCGACACTGGCCGAGTTCAATAAAGGTTGGTTGGTCCAAGGCTTCCACGTTCTATCGTAAGACCCTGAACTGCATTATCTTTCGTCTAGCCGATCAAGCCTATAATGCTGTCAAGGCTGAATCCAAACGCGCTCTGGATGACAGCAAGTTAGTCCTGAACGAGGTCACGCCTGAGCTTCGCGAGGAGTATCAAGTCATTGAGAATGTACGTCTCCAATATGAGAGAGAGCTCAATGCTGCGAAGGAGAATGGGCTGCCACTACCGCCTACTGAAGGCGTTGACTTGAGGACCTCGGAGGAGCTACGAGAGGAGCTGGAGACACAGCGGGCGAATTTAGATCTGAATCTTGCCAGTAATCCTGGAGTGGTAGAGCAATACGAGAAGCGGAAGAGAGAGGTAAGAGGCTATCTGCCGTGTGTTTTCGTTGACGTGGTGCTGATTATTGGGCTGTATGTTTTAGATCGCAGAGTTGGAGAAGACGATCGAGGAGAAACAGAAGAAGGCTGCAAAGGTCGAGAGAAATATCCGGAATGCAAGGGTGGGTTTAGATCTTTGGTTCGTGATGGTTGGAAGACTTAATAGCGCCTCCGCAGGATAATTGGCAACCTGCTCTTGAAAAGCTCGTCGCTAGCATCGGCGAGAAGTTCTCGGCTTCCTTCGATCGTACGTTGCTTCCTTTCTTCCCATCACCGAGTCATACGTATTTTGCTTGTTCTAGGCATCGGATGTGCTGGCGAGATCCGGATCAGCCAGCATGAAGACTATGAGAAGTGGGCAATCGACATCCTTGTCAAGTTCCGTGATAGTGAAAAGCTGCAGCTGTTGACAGCTCACCGACAGTCTGGTGGTGTATGTATCTCATTACTGTCAGAGAATCTAATCTGATGGGTCCTCTGCAGGAACGGTCTTTGACCACAATTCTGTATCTCCTTAGCTTGACTGAAGAAGCCCGTGCACCATTTTCTCTCGTGGACGAAATCAATCAGGTTATACATCCACTACACATATTCTGAGACTTACACACTGACGCATCGCGTCGCAGGGCATGGATCAACGTGCGGAACGCACGGTGCACAACGAGATGGTAGAAGTGACGTGTAAAGAGGACAGTGCGCAGTACTTCCTCATCACACCAAAGCTGCTCCCGGACTTGCGATACCATGCCCGCATGAAGATTCTGTGTGTGAACAACGGGGAGTGGCTCCCGGAGGAGAAGATGGGGAATATGATGAAGATGATAGAGGGCTTTTTGCAGGCCAGAAAGAGCGGGGCGCGTTCTGCTGCATCTGCTGCTTGAGTTCATTTGATTTGACACTTTCGATTTGGGACTACCATTATACTGGACATTCGGGTATATAACTATACTAAAGTTGTGCTAACTGTATCCTACACTTCATTGCAAACCGTAAATATTCTAACTGTTACGTATCATAGTTAGCATCTTCAAACGTTAAGCTTTGTGAAGCGCAACTTGAACAGAGGGGTCACAAAAGGCACTGGCCGTATATATTGTGTTGTAATCTGAGGGTCACCATCGGTACATTATGCTTCGTGGTTATATGGCGTCTCTATCTTACTTTTGGATTGATTATAATGCTATGCATATATTTTCGCAACTACAAGCTCTTCGCGGCGTTTTTTGGCAGAGGATGTACACATTAGAAGAGTATCGTCTTTCGTTTCTCCTTCTCCTGAATCCGAGCCTAACCCCACCTGTGAGACGGAGATAAGGTCGCCGGAGGTACTGTCAAGGATGATGATGATTGTCGTATCAAGGAGAGGTTCTTCGAAAGCGGTCGGGTCAGCAAGTGTGTGTGTCCTGTTGCACAACGTGAGTCAAAAATAAGGAAAGGCTAAAAAGAATAGAAAAGACGTAACGAGTTGAAGATCCCAAAGGACATCGATACAGGCAAACAATGAATCTGTAAGGGCTCTTTGAGCTCGCGCGAGCATGTCGTCAGGCCCGTCTCAGGGTCATAAGTGGGTTTCGGTAGTTGTGCTGGGGTT
Source organism: Tricholoma matsutake (assembly GCA_026075535.2). Classification (NCBI taxonomy): domain Eukaryota; kingdom Fungi; phylum Basidiomycota; class Agaricomycetes; order Agaricales; family Tricholomataceae; genus Tricholoma; species Tricholoma matsutake. Next base: position 2,508,634 of record AP026543.1, on the reverse strand, counting down.
TAGTCAGATGAACACGAGAGGAAGAGAGTCGTCGTGATACGGACTATTTTTGAGAGCAGCGACCATAGCGACGAGAGCTGCGTCGAAGGCATTTCCGTCGTAGTTAATGCAGATGGCATCGACATAGAGGACCCATGCTGATTTGGCGGGGTGGATGCAGAGTGTAGAGAGTGAGAGGACGTCTGAGCTATGTGCAGGTGCGTGTGTGTTGGGTACAAGAAAACAGCAAAACGTACGCGAGTAGAACCTCATTCAGCCTCTCTGACAAGACCTGCGCTTCCTCCGACGGTGGACCAGGCTTGAACTTAGGCGAGCACATCGCTGGGAGGTCAAGGTTGGGCACTACATAAACGTGAAGTTTGCGTGTCAAGCCCACACATCCAACGAAACGGAAAAACGAACCTAAGAAGCCCTCGTTTGGCCTTTCGAGATCAGGCTCTGCGATCTCAGCTTTGACGCCGCATACGATGGTCGTACTTCCGAGACGTACGAGCGCCGAGCCCTGTGCTGTGCTTATCGAGCCTTGTGTGTGCCGTCGGGTTCTAGCCAACGCTGAGAGGAGAAAGAAAGAAGCTTACCGACATTGACGCCAATGTCGCGAAATGCAGCTGGGTCGCGGGCGTCTGGGCGGACGTTCTCTGCAAGGAAACGTTCTAGGTATATTCGGGGATGAAGTCTCTGAAAAACCGACGCTTTCAACTCATCGTCGTTGGCGGTCATCGTGTAGTCTAAATATAGATATACTCTGTATTTCTAAGTTTCTGATTCCCCATGCTTCACAGCACCCTTCAAAATCGCCATCTCAGCATTCATAACACTGCTCGTCGCAGCACCAATCGCCACATTATTCGCCAACACTACCATTTTTATATCCAACACCCTGCACTGTCTGATCCTCCCCACCTCTACTCCTGCACCATTTTGATTGTCTCTATCTAGCCTCGGCTGCGGCCTATCCGGCTCCTCATGCACCGTGATCGCATGCAACGGTGCAGAAGGACATCCCAGCGCCTGGGCTTCAGACGTGAAGGACGTGAGCGCTTCTCGGACTTGTTGCGGAGAGGGCGGAGGGCGCCGGGAGAACCGGATGGAGAGGCAGGCGGTGTGTCCGTCTATGACGGGCACGCGATTGCACGAGGCGGAGACCCGCAGGGGGTGTCGCGCGTGCATGTCGAATGTTTTTATGGGGATTTCTCCAGATGGGGTTTGAATGGACGTAGAGTCAGCTTCAACGAGCCCTCCGAGGATCTTGAGCATCTCCCACTCCATTTTTTCCTCTTCGCCACTGATGTAGGGGACTACATTATCTGTGATATCGAGGGCGCTGACGCCTGGGTACCCCGCACCGGAGATCGCCTGCATCGTTGTGACGAGGAGTGATTCGATGGGACCGAACGCTTTTTCGAGGGCATAGAGGGGAATGACGCATCCTGTTGTGGCACAGTTCGCGTTAGTGACGATGAAGCCTCGTTTCAGGGGCGGAGAGTGTAGGGCTTGCTGTTGGGGGATGGCAGCTAGATGGGAAGGGTTTACGAGGGGGACGATGAGGGGGACGTGCGGATCTCGTCGGAAGTTCTTTGCGTTGGAGAACACGGCAAGGTCTGCAGCGCGAAACGCAGCCTCTGATAATAAAAAGAGACAGCATGCATAGGACCAGTGATGTATGATGATTATAATACAGACCTATTTCACCAGCTGCGTCTGCATCAAGCCCAGAGAACACCACCGCGCAATCAGTGAAAAGCTCAGGCTTGCATGCCCTCACTACCATATCCCGCACCGACACAGGAATCGGTTTAATCTGCTTCCACATAACCGCCTTTGAATACGGTTTTCCTGCAGATCGCGACGAGGCCCCCAGGGCGTGGAGGATGAACCATGGGTGTGCATCTAGAAGAGTAATGAAGCGCTGGCCTACGGTTCCTGTTGCGCCCAGGACACCGACTTTTATGGGACCCGATTCCATGGACTGGCGGGGATACTTTGCAAGGAACGGGCTGGGGGAGGAGAAGAAGTCAGTCGGAGTGAGCAGCGCGGCCATGGTTGCAATACCACGTGACTAGATTCTCTGTTTCATCGTTTTCAGTCTCCGCGAATGGAGATAAGTATCATCAGGCAGTCGTTGGCACTCAATATAGCTTACCGATCTTGTACCGATCACTCTGCTGTCTAATAACGTTATTAGCCACGGCAATTGCCGGGCATATGATAACTTTCATCTCCCTTAGATGTAGCTCTGTCTGTATTGCTTCATTGTGTTGCATGTGAGTGTGAGTAGTACAGTAGTAATATGATCTCTATGTCTTTTCAAACAAGCATTTTGGCTGCTGTGAGCTGAGAAAATTGAGGTAATGTTATTGGGCAGCAGTAGCACTGCCACAAGTTATCTGCCAGTTATTAGCCACACTAATGCTATTGCTCCACACTCTGGATTCACAGTTGTATCCTCCAAAAAATACTATAATTCATTTCCAATGTCTTTATTTCAATATCCCCTGTTGATCCCCTGCTGTAATCCAAAGATGACATTAAACTGCATCAGTAAATTGGGTGTTGGTATCTACCAGTACAGACTGGTACAGATCACTTGGCTAACTCGCTTAGCTATGATCCATTTCTCTGATGTGTGCTCAAAGACATGTTTTGTTCTGGTACCCCTCAATGATTTGGACACATTTATCTTTTACTAGGACAAGTGCTGGAAAGGAGGCCACAGCTACCAGGAAGGTCCCAAGCAACTTGTGGTATAGTATACCCACTGCTAGGTGCATAGCAATTAAATGTAATTACAGAATTCTAGGCAATTGCTAGCTTCTCCATGCATAAACTCAAATCATAGCCTGAATATTTCTGAGAAGACTAGGCTTAGACTTTGCCTGTACCATACATTGCAATATGCCTATATTTCTAGGAGAATTGATCCACTTGTTCAGCAAAAGTACTTGTTACTGGCTTATTATCCATACTCAGGGGCACAAAAAAAGCCATACTTAATTCATGGGTGGCCATTCCCTGCCCAATTCATGTGTTTCTAACCATACAACTCATGAGGAAAAGGATCTATCAATTTTTTCTGATTTTTAGTTCTTTTTTTGCTATTTGCCTCTGTTGATACCCAGTAGAGTGATTGGAAAACCCTCAATATTGACTTTCTATCTATATTGACTTTTGACTCAGTAGCAAATCACTGACAATCAAACCATTGACCACCGAGCTTTGAAGGATGATGTTCTTAGCTGGTTGTGGGAGAGGTGACTGAGGCACAATGGAAGTCATAGATGAATATACCAAATGTGGGTGGCAAACTGACAGGTCTAGTATCTCTTGGCATATGGAGTCTAGGTATGTCAGAGAGTCCAACTTATCCCATGTGAAAATCTCATCCAATTCCATTTAGCTCGAGAGCATTTAATATCTCCCGCCTCACTTTTTCCTGGACTTCAGATGGATAGCCATAAGATCCACTATGTGTGTTATTGCATTAGATGCTAATTTTGTTTTGAGAGTATCACCCAGCTAGGGGGAGGTAAATTGAGAGATCTTATGTACATGGTATATTTTAAAAACTGACCTTATGTGTAACATCATAAAATATAGGGACTACTTACAGATAAACAACAATGAGCTATATTCTTCAGGAAATGGTATGCATTCTGACTCACATGACACATGTGTGCAATCAAAAAGAGAGATTAAGCATTTCCTGCTGCCTATGATGTTGTTCACCTTTATATTCCATACCATAAATAAGTTCCAGCTTAAAAGAAGAAAACAACAGGTTGTAGACCAGTGTAGCAAAGAGGCCTGACAGACTTGGAATGGCTTTTGCATTGCATTGAGTCAGGACTTCCATGGTAAAAATCTTCAGTTCAGTTTTTTTTTTCTAAACTAGGAAAATGAACCCCAGTCAAAAGTCTGGAAATTGTGAGCATCAAGTGACTGATAATGGGAGATAATGGAAATCTTGCTCAATAGTGGATGGTTACCTTGCTTGCAAGGTCTCTCCACCCGACAATGATTGTTTCATGCATTTTTCAACATGTGCAAACAGACCTCTCCTATTTTAGGTACATTAGGGGCAGATACAGTTTGTGCTGCAAGGAGTCAACCAAAGGTTGACAATGAGTGGCGCACTGGGTGTTGGCACATTTTCAGTACTCAGTGTGGCAGCTTTTTTTTGAATATACATAAGCAATGCTTAGTGTTTAAAGGTCCAGTTGACTGGACTGAAGAAATGACTGAAACCGAACTGAACTGAACCGATTGCAACCGGACCGTCAGTTGCGGTTGCTCAGTTTCAAACCCAGTTGGGTTGCCAGTTGCCTCATTTTAAAAATATTAAAAAACCATTAGAAAACTGCTTGCAATTGGTTGCAACTGGTCTTCTACCCATATGATACTTCATAACTAATAGTACATACATTAAAAGTAAAAGAACTAATATAAGTACTATTGTCACTATGTAACTACATTTAACCTACTTTGTAATGGGCAATTGAACAAGCCTGGGGAATAAATACTTGTTTCATGAGCGCTTATATACCTGTGGCTGTGCACAGACCATTTGGTTGTGCTTTCACTGCCAAAAAAAAAGTGGCACCACTGTTTAGACTATTCCCACAACACCACAATCACTTCAGTTCTGTCCACACCCATGCTGAGACCACAAGCCCACAAACAAATGAACAAACACAGTGCAAGTGGCCCAAATGATGCTAGTCTGTCGTTTGGGCCATAGGGGTTTTTTTTAAATACTACTTCTACTTAGTAACTGTTTCTCATTCTTTTTAGGTTCTTGTCTTTTGCTATGGATACCAACAATGCTATGCCCTACACTGCACCTGTGAGCAAAAGCTTGCAGGGTGGCAATGGGTTGTGTTTCTAGCCACAGCCAATGCCATGTCACAGCACCATTAATGGGGACGACACCAACAGGAGCAATGCCACCAACACCAATGGGGGTGATGCCGCCTAGCTTGGAACTTTGCGACCACAAACAAATGAATGCAGAGTGCCCAATCAATGACAAGCATCATTTTGGCCCCAGATATGTTGCTTATCATTTTTTTTTTTTACTAACCAACTTCATTTCTGTTTTAGGTTCAATAACAACAACAACATCACCTCCCCTCCATCGCCCCTGCAAGCCACCACCTGCCCTACACTGCCACTGCGAGCCTCTGCTTGCAGGGTGGCAATGGGTCTCATTCCTGGACTGAGACAGGTGCCATGTCACACAGCACCACCACCCTGCCTGCAAGCCACTGCTCGTAGGGGGAGATGGAGGTGCTGACAACAGGGCTGGGAAACAACAACATGAACAATGACAAAGGCACAATGCACAACAAATGACAACACAGGGATGACAGCAAATGACAACACAGGGATGATGCAAATGGGGGATACAATGAATGACAATGCAGGAACAATGTGAATGGGGGATACAGATGTACGATGCCCCACTCTCGCTACAAATGTGAGGCTGTGGGGTGTTTCCTTTTTTTTTCTCTTTTTCTCTTCTTTCTTTGGTTATTCAGTCATTTGTTTTTCTTTTTGTCTTTCTATTAGCAACATCCCACCACTGCAAGCACCTGCTCGCAGGGTGCAAATGTATTGATTTTATTTAATATACATAATTAAATTACTAAGTAGGTATATATTGGTACTGAAAGACTGGTTGAGACTGAGTACCCAACTGGTCTTGACTGGTCTTGACTGGTCTTGTGTAAGACTGGTTTAAATCGGTTGGGGTACAACAACTGGATTGACATGAACTGGTTGTACCCGGTTTGGTCCAGTTGCCTGAAATTAAGTGTGCAATCGCAACCAGTTGTGGTTGCAGTTGCTGGTGATCAAGGTCCAAAAACTGGATTGAACTGGACCTTTGAACACTAATAAGTAAGGTTTATGCTGGCGCTTGCTACAGCACCTAGTGAGAAATTGCAGTTCATTTCACTACTTTCTCAGACACCCAAATTTCTCATAACTGCTAGCCAGGGACAGAAAAGCCAAAATTTATTCTTATTCCATTGGTGCACTGTACATGACATTACAAATATAGCTGTGGCACCTTTCTCTCTCCCTTGTTTCTTCTCCCTGTCCATAAGGTGTGACACAGGTAACCCCCAGGTATATTTTGTCATACCCGCACCCATACCTGTGAACACCATACCCCTACAGGTAGGGGTACAGTGTTTATCAAGGGTTTTGGAGGGTTACCTGCAAATTTGCAGGTTTACTCAAAATCTGTGGTTACATTGCAGGTTTTGAGTATGTGGGCTTACATGCAGCACCACTATACTACTACTTTACATCTACATGGCCTCCTGACAGTTTCCTTGACCAATATGTACACCCCTGCTAATCTCTACCCTGCAACCCCCTTTCCAACAAAGGTGTTGATACTGAGGGAAAACGAGCAAGCGCAACCCTCTCATCTCTTTGGCACCTTGAAACAACTGTAAAATAGATTAGAAACAAGCCTGAGATCATGGAGAACTCACCTGGATCAGGGACCCTCTCCTGCAACCCACAACAAAGAGGTCGACATTGAGAGAGATCAGACAATTGCAACCCTCTTGTCTCTTTGGCAACTTGAAATGACTGTAAAGTAGATTAGAAATGAGCCCAAGATCATGGGAAAAGATGGAGAATTCACCTGGATCAGGGACCCTCTCCTGCAACCCTCATTCAACAAAGAAGTCAACATTGAGAGTGATCACACAAACACGACCCTCTTGTCTCTTTGAGAAAACACTGCAGAACTCACTAAGTTCAGTGCCCCCCTTCCAACAACAAAGTTGTCAATAACAGGAATGGGGTAACCCAACATTCTCATCTCTTTGGAGCATCAGAATGGAGGACTCACCCAAAAATGAGACCATTGAAACCCATAAACCCATGGATAAGGGTATGGTGTTGCATGGGTAGGGCAATCCCAAATCTGCACCCATACCCATGCATACCCATGACCACATTGTCATGGTGTTACCCATACCCATGTCATACCTTACCTGTCCAGATCCCCATTTCTGTTTGTTTCATGGATACAAATGTCTTCCCACTGTACCCAACACTATAATATGGGTTTCCCAGTCATGCATGACATGTTCATGCAATGTGGGAGTTGTATGCATTATATGAGAGATGCCATCGTTTTCATTGTGCAGCAGGTAGATTGGTAGCTAGAAGGAGTTGTGAGCCAATGCCAAAACTGTTGGACCCAGAATGCACCATTTTTCTTTTCCTTTTGAGATGTCTTTTGCTGATAATATCTGTCAGTTGAGTGGGCTCATCAAGTATGAGCAATTGGGACATGTACAGCTGCAGCCACAAGATCTTTATACCTCTGTGTGGAAAGAGGGATTGGTAAAGTGATGGATACAGAATCACCCACCTTTTTGACATCTGGCATGAGTGCACTGAAGGAGGTCTTTACACTCCCCCATATATTCCGCACAGATCTGCACAGAATTACATGGACTCCACACAGATTTGCAATCCATACAATAAACCATTTTAGCTGTGCAACAGGGTGTGCCAGTCCGCATGGATCCATGCAGACTAACATGGATTCCACATATTTTACTTGGTGATAGGTCCACCTTGTCATTCAAGCTCAGAAAACACATCTGCGATCATTGTTGAAGCTCTACAAACCCATACAAACCCCTCCAAAGCTCTACAAACCCCTCCAAAGCCCTACAAACCTCTACAAAGTCATGAATATACTTTGAAATTCTTTGCAACACTTCAAAACTCTTTGCAACACCTCAAAATTCTTTGTATGCCTTCGGCTGCCATAGTACAATTCCCCCAACCTTCAGGATATACACTTGGAACATCATCGATGAGTTCCAAACCAGTATCGAGCAATATTGCAGTGATATCGGCCTTTGAACAAGTCCGATATTTCCTCGACCGACTTCGAAAATCATTGAACATTGCAAATTGACATCAGACACTATATCACTATTAGGGTGTGACTCGGGTAACCCCTGGGTATAATTTCATGTACCCATACCCATACCTGTGAACACCATACCCATTATGGTTACGGGTGTGGTTTTACCATGGGTATGGGGGGGTTTTGGTCAAAACCCATGGGTACCCCATGGGTTCAATGAGTATGACAGTAATAATTTATTATAATTCTAAATATATCTAAATACAATGGGGAACCACCCCCAACTCATGATTGCAAGTGAGGGGTGGTGGTGGAGGTGATGTGGTGGCCATTGCGAGAGAAACAGACCAAGAACCACCCCCACCTTGCATTTGCAAGCGAGATGGGGTGGTAGTCATGACATGGTGGCCATTGCAAGAGAAACAGACCAAGAACCACCCCCACCTCGCGTTTGCAAGCGAGATGGGGTGGTAGTTGTGACGTGGCAGCCGTTGCAAGAGAAACAGACCAATAACCACCCCCACCTCGTGTTTGCAAGTGAGAGGGGGTGGTAGTCATGATGTGGCAGTGCTCCCGAGTGAAGCGAACCCAGAAACACCCCCGACTTGCATTTGTGAGTGAGAGGGGGTGGTGGCGGTGATGCTGCAGCCATTGTTGACTAGAGGGGGCCATTGTTGATAAGAGGGGGCCATTGTTGTTGTTGTTGCCTAGTAGAAAAAACACCCCCCACTCACATTTAGAATGAGGGGGGCATGTCGTCATTGTCTAGTAGAAAAAATACCCCCCACTTGCATTTAGAACGAGGGGGGTGTGTTGGTAGTAGTTGTCATCATCATTGCCTAGTAGAAAAAACACCCCCCACTCGTATTTAGAACGAGGGGGTGTGTCGTCATTGTCTAGTAGAAAAAACACCCCCTACTCACATTTAGAATGAGGGGGGCATGTTGGTAGCAGTTATTGTTGTTGTTGAGCCATTGTTGTTGTTGTTGTTGTTGATCAACAAAGTCATTTGATAAAACATGTGACTGTTGGACCGGTACCATGATACCCATAACACCATGGGTATGGGTATGGTTTTGCCTTGGGTATGGAAATCCAAACCCGTACCCATACCCGAGCATACCCATAAGCAGAAACACATGGTGTTACCCGTACCCGAGTCATGCCTTAATCACTATCCAAATAATCATTGCACACATGCCAGACATATCCCCTACCATTGTCGAACAATATCACACCGATATCAGGCCACAAACAAAGTCTGAAGAATCTTCGAAAATCTTTGAAAAACATCGTCGGACACAGTATTTCCTGTTCGAACAATCTTTGGATGCATGCTGGACACATGGGACACTATATTGAGTATATTGAACACATTTTGACTGCATGTGCACACATACAATCCACTCGAAGCAGTTTCCGATCTTTTATTCAATTTATAACAAGGACAGTCTGGTTTTAGCTATTCTTTCTTATTATTTCTTCATCATGTGTTATATTCACCCCTTCTAGTCTCGCTTTATTGTTCTGATATACTTCTATTGTCTTTTGCCTTGAGTTTTCCACATGGTTGCCTCATGTTCTCTAGCCTTTTTAGGTACTTTCTTTATTTTATATAAAAAAATGTACTAGATACAAAGAAAAAGAAGAAAGTCGTCGTCTTCCTCCCAAATCACAGTGATTTGAGAGTTCAGTTTAGTCTTATTCAGTCCAAAGTTTGGTGTTTTATGCTAAACTTCCTTGAAATTCCTTGAAATTCCTTGCATTATGCTATTTTTGCTCTAGTTTCCCTCGATTCGCCTTTGCTTTGCTTCTACTACTCATCTAGTCCCCCGATCTTGCATCCGATCATATTTGTGCACTCGAAATTCCTCGAAACTTCTTCGAAAAATATCGCAACATCTCAAAAAGCATCGCAACATCTCAAAAATCATCACAATGTCTCGAAAATCATTGCAAGTTCTCAAAACACATTCTTTTAGCTTCAAACTGCTTTGACAAGCAGTCCTTCTATGACTATTTGATGGTCAATCTGACAGGTGATGTCTAGAGGGCCTCACATCCTTCCTCTGACTCGTATTATACCATCCAAAGCCATTTTGTGGGTTTTGTTTGGGTTTCCGGGTTGAGCATCATCATCAGATTCCACAGATTTCATCTGTTTGCATCTGTGATCAACCAGGTCAGACCAGCAAGGACAGTCCGCATGCATCCGAGCAGACCATTTGAGCTTAGCAAAATAATGTCATGAATGGTGTTTGAACTTGTAGCCTCATGGTTAACTAATAAAGTACAGATGCACATTACCATCACACTACACAGCCAGTGGTATGTTGTTGCTATTGATGCAACTACATATGACTGTTTGGCTTTGTATGACAAAGCACACAGCCATGTCATCAATGTTGCCAGCTCATCACTCACCACCACCACTCACCACCACCACCATCGACGTCGCCACCTCCCCCCCTCCACTCTACCACCTCCACCACTGTGTGCACACCCACCACCACTGTTCCCATGCCCACTCCACCATCACCACCACCTTCAAATGAGCCCAAGTAGATGGGCCATAGATAAGTTTTTTTCTTTCTTCTTTTTGTTGTTATTAACTAACTCATTGTATTTTATTAATACCCTAATGGTGACGACTGCCAAATGTGAAAAATGCGCAACATGCACCCATGGCCACCCAATACCCCTCCTCCCCATTCAAATGGGATGTGAGGCTGTCAACGTGGGCTAGGAAAGTGTAAAGGGACACTGGGAGACCCCAGAAGGGGGATACCCACCTGGTATGCACCCACCTGCCCCCTCCTTGCATGCCACATCACTGACCCCCCTAACTCTCCAGACTAGGAGACCCCCAAAATGGACAATGTACCCACCCCATGCCTGTGAGCCTCTGCTCATAGGGTAGATTGTGAGTGTGTGCAGATGATGACAACAATGATGCCACTGCCTACCAGCACCAGCACCCCCAGAATGCGAAGTACGGTGCATAGTCCATATGGATCTGTGCAGAACATATGGGGGAGTGTAAATTACTGCACTGAAGTGTCTTTCAAATGCATTCTTTGAGCCATTAGGGTTTTGTTCCAGCCAGTCTTTCATGCAAAAATTCCTATTCATGTGTCAGCCAACAATTGTCAGAAAACAACACTGATAATTACTTATCAGTCAACCCCTTCCCAACAACAGCAGGCCCCACCTGAGCTCACTTGGGTGATGTGCAACTTCATCCAACCTCTTCATGATTGCCAATGCTTGTGAAGGGAGCTTGCTCAGGTGGCAGGGGTGGTGTTGACAATGAACCATGAGCAGTGCTCGTGATCGCCATCATGCTCAGTCCAAGATCTCATCAAGAAGTTCACGCTTCCATTTGTTTGTGCATGTTGCCTTGCCATTGCTGCTGCCTGCATTGCCTGTCTTGAGGTGATTATGTTTCCAGGATGTGTATGCTTTTGTGGCCCATTGGGTGATTTTCCTGTTGCCCTTGCAATACCTGAAGAACTCAAACTCAGGCTCATGTAGCATTTCACTGTTGAAATAGATGTGTGCAACTTTGCTGGCCTTTCCCCACGAAGTTGGTGCTAGAACAGCAGTGTTCAGAGCCTGCCACAGTCATTGAGCCTTGTGTCCAACCTTGATGAGTTTCTCTTGGGATACTGGAGTGCCATCCTTGGTTTTGAGATATGGGTACTGATTCTCATCCCCATTGGACTTTTGACATCGGCCACACCTCTTCTGTTTTGTGGCCAAGCCATCAGTCTCACCCACCACAGAACTTTACACTCCCCCACAGAGTCCTGGAGGAATCCTGGTAGTCCTACCAGGAAGACCAGGAATCCTCCAGGACTCACCAGGAATCCAGTGGGACTTACCAGGATTTCCAGTATGTTACCCAAAGTCCAACCATAATGGAAAGTTAATTTGATATCTTTTGAGTTTCAAGTGCTTCAACTTTCAGAAATTTCACAAAGTGCCCACAAAATAAATTTATGCAAAGCAGGGATTGAACTCAAGAACTCATGATAAGGAATCACATGACAAACCAGACAAGTGTGCTCAACCAGCTGAGCCACAGGAGAATTACTTGTTAATGATATAAAGTTTATTTATGACTCAAACTCAAACTCAAGCATTTAATCTCCCTTGAAGTCACAATTAAGATCAAATAATTTTAATCAACTACATAAAAAATACCCTCCCTCGCACCTTGTGTGATCCACTCTTATTCTCTTCCTCAAGAGGCTATCTACAGTACTCTTGTGGATGGCTGCAGGAGATCAACCTGATGATTGATTGGAAGAAAGGGACTTTTGAGTTCCAAGATGAAGAATGTCTACCCAGATCCAACAAATCCTGGAGCAGATGAGAAGAGCTGAACAAGCCCTCCTGAACACCCTGTACCTCCCCAGAGTAAATGTCAATGGGGGAGGAAAAGAGAAAAGAAAAGAAAATGGTGCGAATCCAAAAGATTGTAGCCAAGATGTGAGAGTGCCTTGCAAAGGAAAAGGCAGACAGGCTATCCCTCACCCAAGTGATAGTAGCCAAGGTGCGAGAACACCTCGCAAAAGAAAAAGCAGACAAACTATCCCTTGCCCAAGCAATAGTTGCCAAGACATGGGAACACCTGGCAAATGAAAAGGCCAACGGACTATCCTGCATCTGACAAATATTGGCAAAAACAACAGACAGAAAACAACAACTGGCAAAGGCACAAAACAAGGACAAACAAGAGGAATGCACCAAGATGAAACACATCCTGTCCAAAATGAAAGAATTGCTAGCCTTAATGAAAGAGGTCAGCCCCAGCAAAAGAAATTTGAAAATGGCACCATGCAGCAGAACAAAGGATACTCATCAAAGCCCCTACCAGAGACAACAGAACCCCAGACTACCAAACCACTAATGCTGAAGTACCCATGCCCAGGGAGATTCCCTCTCAAGTAAAAATTGAAGAGGTACCCAATGAGGAGCTGCTGGCTAACATGGGCATGGAAATACAAGCAACAGAAGAGACCCCCAAACAGGATGAACTTGGGGACAAGAACCTGACCTACTTCTGACAAGCACAGAAACTGAACCAATGACAGGCCAGATGGAGCATCTACCTGTCACAATTTGACTTGAAACTACAGCACATACCAGGATCACAGATGGTACATGTAAGGGGAGTAGGGGGTCCCCCATGTGATTCTCCTATTTTTTACATTTGTCCTATATTTTTCCTCACTCCATTTCCTCCTATTCTTCATTTTCTATGATTTTTCCTTATTTTATTACTAATTTCCCTTTCTATCACATTTGTGCATGTTGACAGTTTTATATTTAGAGGCAGAGTACCCTTTCTGACATCTACCCCTTGGTATGATGTCATTTGGCAGCCTTGATCTGCCTATCTCTGCCTTTTCTATTTTTAGGCTATTATTTGATTTTTGCAATCTTCACATATACTGGGCATTGGCAAAGGGGTCCTTAGAGTTTTCTCTTTGGATTTCCCTTTGCTAGATGTGCCTCCACTCCCTGTAATATGTACCATAATTTTAACTTTGGATTTCCCTTTGCTAGTCCACTAATTAAGTGGCCTCTAAGGTTGCCCTTATAGTACAGTCTGATGCCCTGTCACAAAGGGCAGACCACATAGCCAAATAAGATACCAATAACAAGGACAAGACAATCCTCCCCAGCGAACTATTTCTGAAGACAATTGACATGGAACTCCAGGGAGCCCTGGTAACTGTGATTATGAAGGATGACCTCATAAACAACGGCTTATGAGCCCTGAAGAACAATGGGACCCAATCAGATCTGCATTGGAGGATTGGAAATCTGAAGAAGGACTGCTCTTCTTCAAGAACAGATGCTATGTACCACAAGACAAAACCCTACAATGGGCGATCATACAAAAGTACCATGACAGCATCATGACAGGACACCCTGGACAATGGCAAACAATCAAACTGATCCAAGGAATGGCCAATCTGATGAAGAAATATGTCGAAGGATGCACTAAATGCCAGCAAATGAAGGTCAACACCCATCCGATGACCCCACCCCCAACACTGATTACATCTGATGCCAGCAGACTGTTTGAGCTGGTAATGAATTTCATTATGGACCTGCCTGTAATTAATGAATTTGACTTGATTGTGGGTGTGGTAGACCATGGTCTTACAAAGGGGGTGATTTTTATCCCTTGCACAAAGAGATGATTGATGCATTTGGGGCTGTAGACCTCTATTTGTGCCATGTATACACAAGATTTGGACTCCTTGGACCATGCAGCCCTGCTCACATGATACCACCCATGGACAGAACTTCCTGACTCCTCCACCTGACCTTGTGGAGGAAGAAAACAAATGCAAGGTAGAAGTGATCATTGTGCACAAGAAGCACAGCAAGAGACACCATTACCTTGTGAAATGGGTTGGCTATCCTACATCCAAAAACATGAGGGAACCCAATTGCCCTTACTAGAATATAATTGAAAACAATTACATCCAACGGAGTCAAACCATCAACCTTGTAATTTAGAGTATGACTAATACATCACAACTAACCACTAGGCTATAGATTCACAGTACCTGATGACATTTTGTCATCCACATACCATTCCCACAGCTGTGTATGACAAAGCACACAGCTGCATCATTGCAGCTCATCACTCTGCCCCACACCAGCACTATCAACAATGACCTCCCCTGCTCCAACCTCCTACCACCTAACAGCATCAACACAGACTCCCATGACAACAAATGCAGGGCTAGCAACACCACCCATGGCCACAAACAAGCCACCTTGCATGGTAATTGTTTCTTTCATTCTTTCATATTCAATTTAACTAATTTCTTTGTTTTCTTTGTTTGTCAGGTTAGCACCAGCACAAAATTCCAGAAACAAGCACCAGCACCCACCCCATGCCCATGGGCAACTGCTCATGGGGTGGATGGATGTTGAAGATAACAATGACACTGAACGATCCCACCAGCACTAGCACTAGTGTTGCCTTGACTGACTTGGGGCATTTTTGTATTTTTAAAATAACTTGACACAATGCACTCAGCCTGCTTAGTGTTGAGAGAGGACCCATCGACTTTTGGGGCTCCCTATCTTTGTGAATATTTTCAGAATTCTATACAATTTATTGGAGTTGATATTGCCTTTGACTCATTTTTGCTGGTTGACTTGCAAAAAATGAGTCAAAGGCAATATCAATTCCAATAAATTGTATAGAATTCTGAAAATATTTATATAGACAGAGAGCCCCAAAAGTCGATGGGTCCTCTCTCAACACTAAGCAGGCTGAGTGCATTGTGTCAAGTTATTTCAAAAGTACAAAAATGCCCCAAGTTGGTCAAGGCAACACTAACCAGCACCAGCAGCCCCAGATGATGACACTAAGTGCCATGACACCCACCCCCATGCATATGAGCAACTGCTTGTAGGGTGGATCATGGGTATGGTTTCCTAGGGACAAGATGGCAGGGACCAACCATGACAAAGGATGCACCACCCACCACCAGCCTTATGAGCAACTGCTCATGGGGTGGATGGTGGGTGGAATGATGTGAACAGGATGTGCAATGGCAGATGAGGGACAGCAAGGAGCCACAAGGAGGAGAGCAGCAGTGGGGGAAAGGGGAAGGAACAAGCAAGGCAGCATTTTCCTATTTAGTAGCTGCCTCCCTCTACAATAGGGGGGGCTTTTTTTTTAGTTTTGTACACCCATCCAAGTGACAGGAAATTTCTTTTTTTTAGTTACATGTAATTTCTAAATAGGTAATAAATAACATTAATGATGTAAAATACCACTGCCTGTATGGCAGAGTGGTATAATGGTCTGCTGTTACATGTTGGAGCCACAAGGTTGTGGGTTCAAATCCCTGTCCTTATGTTCATTATTTTGTGGGGACTGGGTCAAAATTTTCACCAAGTTAACTAGTTGCTTGGACTGTACTCAGACTATACTCAGACTGGAATTTACTCGGAATACTCTCAGAAATCTCCCAAGTCAAGATATCATCTTGGAGTGACAGTCCAATAATAGTCCAATAACAGTCTGATTGGACTCCTTCTTGTTGTCCAATCAGACTATGGTCAGACTCCAGTCAGAATAGGTGGGTGCAAAGTTCTGTACACAGGTATGAGTGTGGTGTGTGAATTTTTATCTGCAGTGTGCCCCATGTTCCACCTTAATTATTCCTGGCCAACAAACATCACCCCAAGCTCTAATAACAGTGGAAGGTGTACCTGAATATGTTGTTAAAGAAATCCTAGATTCCCACCTTCAGTGAAATAAACTGGAGTTCTTAGTAAAGTGGAAAGACTATACAGATGAAAATAGCTTGTGGGAATCCAAAGAAAATTGTAAGTGAGCACATAAAACAATTTCCCAATTTTTCAAACCTAATCCAAACACTCCACAGTGTATTGCAAGAATGGACTATGAGGGGATGAAATTCTGTCCCCATCAAAATTTCACAGAGTGGACAAATAACATTTTTCCTAGCCTGGAAGTCAAGATGTAAAGGGGGATAATGTTAGGAAACAACAACATTGCATAATAAAAATTTTCTTTTATTTTTCACATCCAAATATGTACTCTAATACTAGTGGTAGACACATAAGTGTGAGGCATGAGAATTTCATTCACATGTGCAGCATGTGTGCACACTTGTAATCATATTAGTGTTTTAAAGTCTGATCCAGTCTGGTCTTTTGCCTTTTTTGGCATGTAACTGAGACTGAGACTGGTTACATAGTGACCCAAATAAAGTAGGACCATAACTGGACCCCTTTTAATCAGTTATTTGCAGTTAAATTGTGGTTAAACAACTGGTTATAACTGGTTACAAACAGAACTAGTTATTAACTTGGTCATGTCATTATTGTTCTGGTATTTTGTGTTCAAAATATGTCTATTAATGATCCAAACTGTACATACAAGGGTTGGTGTAAATATAGAAAGTTTCTGTGAAGTTATTTCAAAAACATGAACAGCACAAAATCCAACTCGGCATGCTTATTATGTTAAAGCACCTCAACACTCATTGTATGGATCTACATAAAAATTTCTCAACCCATTGTAATAAGTAATTTAACTCAATAATCAACCAGGTTACTTGATATTTGCAGCAGGATTCTTGTATTGATAATGGGGGAAGTTGATATCACCAAGTTATAACTATAGAAATTATTTTTGTCATATCTCACTCATTTCTGGACCATTCTGGATGAACCAGGGACTGATTTTATTGGAGAATGTTCCTGGAGCTTACTCATCCATTACTCACCTGTCAGATCTCCCCATATATACCTACTAATTTGTCATCTTCTTTTCCTTCCTTTTTTTCCTCTTATGTTTGCACTGCTCACTGCTGTAGTCTTCCTGTACCTTCTCACTTTCATTATATACTCTGGTCCTATTCTGCCCTGGCTGAGCTAGTGGAGCTTAACTCTATTCAAGGTAAGCTTACATGCAGTCCTTTAGACTGGCTATGACTGGTTTTCCATCAGTCACAATGTTTTTCTGAATTGTCTGAAACTGTAACTGATCCCATACCAAAACTGGATGTAACTAGACCAATAGTCTGGTTACATCAGTCACAGTTCAGTCTGGTTACAATCTTTTTTGTGGTTAAAGCAACTGGACCTGAAAACACTAAATCATATGCATGTGTGTATGTGCATGTCAGGAACAATAATGTACAATAGGTGTAACATAGTATATAAACCAAACACACCTGTGGAACTCTAGTTGTGTTCTCTTAGGTATTCCACCTATTATTGGAGTGTGAACCACCTTCCTCAAACCAACCATTCTATTTATAACTTTCCCCATCACATCTGGAAATCAGCAGGGGTCTGGTATGACTAGACAGATTTGATCAATGATTAACACTCTGCCATCAGTAGATAAGATTTTATCTAGCCTTAAAACATCATGCAACACAGTTGACAATGGGTCAGCTGCTGACACTTTTTCTGACAGAATTGCAGTGAATGACAGGGATCTGGTATGACTAGACAGATTTGATCAACAATTAACACTCCACAATCAATAGATAAAATTTGGGCAGGCCTTAAAAGATGGTCAAACAAATATGAAGAGGGGTCAGACACTTGAACAGGATTGTGCTGTACAATATTGTTATATCATAGCATACAATTGTTCAAGCACAAGAAATGATTTTAGCTATCATTTCCTTGGAACAACATCCTTTCTAGAGATTATCCAGACCTTAAAATGTGCTATCATCCTTCCTAGAGTTTGTAGTTTGCTGACCAGATACTCAGATACTTTCAGGAAATGTTCAGGAACTGATGCTTGTACTCCCAGAATTGGAATGTATGATTTTTGTATATCCCAACATGCAATTGTTCAAGTGGAAGAAATGATTATATCTGCCATTTCCTCTATATCTCATTCTTCCTGGATCCTACCACTTGCTGGTAAGATACTCAGATACTTGCAGGAGATGTTCAGGAACTGACATTTGGACTAACAGAATTGGAATGTATGATTTTTGTATATCCCAATATGCAATTATTCGAGTTAAAGAAATGATTTTATCTGGCATTTCCTCTATATCCCATTCTTACTGGTGGCTACCACTTGCTGATAAGATACTCAGATACTTGCAGGAGATATACAGGAACTGACACTTGTGCTAACAGAATTGCAACATATGATTTTTGTGTATCCTAACAGAGAGTTGTTCAGGTGGAAGAAATGATATTATCTGTCATTTTGTAATGATCTCTGGTATGTCTTGAGGAATGACAATACATGTCATTGGTGTAATGGAAAGGGGCGCCTAGATGACAAATGCCATGTTGAGCTCCTCAGTTCGAATACCCCGCTGGTTGGAGGACTCAGAGATAGAGGGGGGGAGGAGATAATTGAATGCAACAGAAGAAATAGTTTTATCTGCTACATCTCATTCTTCCTGAATATGGGCCAACGGTGTGAATTCATTCCTGTCCTGTTTTGCAAAAAAAGAAAAAAGAGATGATATTTAACACAACGTACCTTTAGGGTGAAACAATCGCCTTGAGCCCAAACTACTCGATTTCTTCGATATCATTGCAGGGGTTCTCACCTGTGGTTCTCACCTGTGCTGACATCCTCTTGGGGCAGCCGTCGCTGATAGCGTACACTGGCCAGCCTTCTCATCCCATCTCAATGTCATTCAGCATAATGACTGCCACATTCCCACACCACTCCTGCATTGGTTGTTGGGATCCAAATGAAGGACAACAAGCTTGCAGGGTATTGTAGTGTAAAGCAGGTCATGATGGTGCATGTGACATCCAGGATGACTCAAATGTGAGACAACCTGGGCCATCACACCACCCCACATTCCCTGGCAATGCACTACAGTCTGGAAACTTGTAATGAGGCGAAGGAGCAACAGAACCGGGCTGGGTACGAGGAACTTTGCTATGAAAGTCAAGTTCAATGAAGAAAACTTTGGCAAGGCAGAATCACAAGCATACCGGTGTTGGACCGATGCCACCCAGGCTGTTCCCTGTGATATCACCTCCATGTCTGATGAACTCCACATCCAAGCCAAGTTATCGGGTTATTCTGAGCTTGCAATGAAAAGTTTCATGCACCAAATCTGACTCAAGATGGGTCATTCGTGTTGTTGGCCATGGCTATGGGTGGGAGCGAGTTTTGTTTGAAGGCTTGATCTTCTTCTTCTGAAAGCAGATCTGGCGGTGTGATCAATAAGTAGTAGCATTGATGCAGAATAGGTATAAAATAATAAAGAAATGCATTGAAATGCAAAATTTGTAAACACACCTAATAGCCCAGTCCCTAACATCCTGCGTCGCATCAAAGCATCGACACAGAATAGGTATAAAATGATAAGGAAATGCATTGAAATGCAAAATTTGTAAACACACCTAATAGTCCAGTCCCTAACATCCTGCATCACATCAAATGCAGCAGTAATATCCATCCTGATGTGCATTACTTAGAGGGTGCACTGATGAAGAACACCGGGCTATATGACTCACTGAGCACTTGATAGCACTGTCTTATGCCAATTCAATGGATTCCAATTAACTACAGTCAGGCTTTTTAGCTTCTGGTTCACAATCAAAAATACAAATTTCTATCTATCTGTGGGGCCCAGTGTTAGACGATCAATGCCGAGGGTACCAAATGAAATGTGATGCTCACCAGCTGAACCTCACTATATCCGACAATGCATACACTGCATCCTCCCCATCATCGTCGAATATGATGAGGCCTCCAATGCAGATTTGCTTCAAAAGAATGGTCAGAAAAAGCCAACAAAATATTATAGAGGCTTACCACTCATTCCTTCCACTCGCCTCATTTCTTAAACCTTGGTAGAATCTGGTAATCATATCTATGAAATGTGGCTTTGCACCATTGACGGTTTCTATACACCTCAACCCAATGGCCATGCTGCAAAGAGCTGATGATTAGATAAAGTAAAAATGGAATAAAATGCTTACTCTGAAGGGCTGAGGGTGTTCAACAATTGGCGTTCCAGAAATCTGATGCACCATAGGTGATGGTTGTGGTTAGAGATGGGGAGGGAAGATTGAAGCTGTGCTTAAGAGGTTGGAAGTATGGAGGGTGGTTAGTTAGAGCAGTAGAGAAATGGTAGGGGTTAAGGTAGAATAAAAACAACTCACAAGTGGCAAGGTAGTACAGGGTAAGTCAGAGAGTGCAGACTCTTGTTGGTTGTGGTGGTATTCCTAGTTTTGTTTGATGTTGTATTCGGATTGAACTAGAAAGTTAAAGAAAACTGGTTGGTCTAATGGAAGGGGGCACCTAGATGATGGGCACTTCATCCAGCTCCATCTTTTTTCATACCTATGTACTGATGTGCCAAGGTATGGACTGGATATATGTATACCCATACCTCCTTACATTGTCACTTGTTGAATTACCACACTCCTTTATGGACTCTTGGGTGTGGCAGATAGCTGCTAGCAATATGACAATTTATAAAAAGTGTCAACTGATCAGATATCCTCGGTTCAAATACCTTGCCTGTGGGGCAAGACAGAGGGGAGAGGAGGCAATTGAATGTGACTGCCCAGTGGTGCTGTTGGCCATGAAGAAAAACCGAGAGGGATAGCAGCCTTTTTGAGCACCATCAGAAGATGCCGCATTGTGCTTGCAAGGGACTCTCAAAAACTTCAGTGATGAGGCCATCCGGTGTCTGATATGTGAATATAGAGTGATATAGGACATATATGTATTCATAGGGTCAACTAGCCATCAATTGAATATCAATGCTTTGTGCTGCATCTCCAAGTACACCTATGAGTAGTCAGATGCAGCTCTTTCAGAATTTATGCGCAGCCAACTGACCATCAACATCATGATTGTCCAGCTCATTACGAAGAACTGATGATGGCAAATAATATAAAAGATTGTTCAGATGGTACATGTGGAAGCTTTTTTGACCTGCCAGACTTTTTCTAGGGCTATAAACGACTGTATTACATTGTTTAGCTACTGCATGTGTGATATGTGTATGCTTCAGGTAAGGGGAACACTGGAACCTCAAGCATTACATCAAGCCGATGGTAGATGCATTGCAAAGGGGCTGAAGAAGAGGATGATTCACTCCAGCTCTGTGGAAAGAAGTTTAGTAAACAATACAGTCCAGATGAGTGACCGAGTCATTTTCTAGATAAATGGTGGGGAGGATAGTATCATACCAGCAACCAAGTTTGTTCCTGCTCCCTGGCAGTCACCATATCGCAAACTTGAATGCAGTCAAACTCAGCTAATGGGGTGATGAATAGTTTGAAGGCCTGAGTGCAACTGTGCCTGGGCTTTTAGTCAGTTGCGTCTGATGTGGGAAATATGGATGCCCTTCAGAATGAACTTTGATTAACTAGACTAGAAAATGCATCAGCTTTTGATCTTTGATTGCCCAACACCCTACAGCCATGCATCGCTTGCACTAAATTCCTGGACACAAGTAAAGGGCGGGTGTTGCATAGCCCATAGGGCAGGGTAAGCAAAGAGGCTCTCACCATGTGGGGCCATCCGACACATTGAGAAGCGTATCATTGCCACTACATCAAGCCAACACCTCTGCATACCCCTCACACCAGATGCCATCTGATGGAAGCTAGTGCATGCTGGCTGGAGGTGGACTAGAGCATGCTCGATGATTTTCACCACTTGACCAAGGGTTTTTTGCAGGGTTCAACGGTATGAGCACGACAGTCTACTTACTAGCCAAGGGAATACTAAATGGCAAGGCCAGCCTGAGGCAAGGACATACTGATGATGTAGATAAAATGTTGAGCCTTCAGGGCGCCACAAGAGACTCAAATGGCAATCTCCGTTAGTGGGACATCCAAGAGGATATTGCCCTTAGCGCTGTCAAGAGCTTCAGGTCGGGCTGCCAGTGCTGATAGGTTCAAGGGGCCAAAGGCAAAGCATAGGGTTGCATGATGAAAAGTCAGACACAACCGGGCAGGTGACAAAAGTCAGACCTGCAGAGCCAGGAACTAGAGAGCAGCACTGCCAGAAATGAAGAAAGACAGTGAGGGAACAGAAGAAATTCTGAGTCAACTTGAACTTGAAGTTAGGAGTTTCTCATGCTAATGTTTGAAATCCTATTAGGGTTAAGTAGTACACAGCCACCAACTCATTAAGTTCAGGTTCAGGTTCACTGATGGACCAGCCTGCCAAGTGACTCGGACGAGGACCCCTGATAATAGGTGGGAGGGCCTGGTCCCCATCCAAATGAATGTTGGCCAAAAAAAGTGCCCATGCCTGATTTTATCTGAACAAAATCTTCAAAATCTAGGGATAGGCCTGATTTTCCATCTGAATGAAATTTTGGGTGCTACATGCAGGCCTCATACAATGTCCGTTCAAATTACCGGATGGTGTAATGGTACATGTGATAATCTGTAATGAGAATGCAATTGGAGTAGTTGGTTGTGTGATCAAACCATAGCTGTGTATTTTTTTATTATGTACGTAGCTAGTTCAATGATCAAGGACCCATGGTTTTCTACTGCTGTCTCATAATTCACAAATATAATATGCATGGTTTAACATTCTGAGAAGCATTATACATGCTAGATGGTTAAGCCAGCAAATTTGAAATTCAATCACATAGCAACAGCCCAGCCTGATCAATGAATCCAAATGAATTTTTGGAGTTTTGAGGCCTGATCGAGAATCCAAACAAATTTTTGAAATTCTTGTGGAGGCCTGATTTTATCTGAACCAAAACACCTAATTTTCAAAACTTTTGTCCAAACTTTTATAGCCTGATTTTGTTTTTCAGGATCAGGCCTTCCCACCTACTATTGGGGGTCCTCTCAGACATCAAGCTTACCATGAGTGGACACAGGTGATCCCCAGTCAAATTAAAATTGTCTTTCTCAATTAAGACCAACATCTGTCCACACCGCCACCGATGTCGGACATCGGGGACAACTTGAAGCACCGGAGGAATTGTGTACAGCCAGGGTATAACTTATCCAGATTGCATGTCAATAAATCCCTTACTGTAGTTCTCCTCCTTTTGAAACCCATGCTCAGGCTCAACCCATCTGAATAGCCTGACTCAGAGACCCCGGCTGGCCATCTCATGTGCCAGTGGTTGGATGGGGAGGTTTGAGTGGCCGCTGATGAGGCTGAGGGAATGATGATGATTGATGCCCCAGAGGAAACTCGATAACAATGCCAAGCTCCCATAGGACAAGGTGGGCACTGCACCATGATGTTGAATCCAAAAACTTTCCGCTAGGTTTGTAGATGTAGTGGCTACTTGAAAGAAATGATTCACTAGTTCTCGAATGCAGTCACAAACTCACTGAAGTCAGCTGCCACACTGAGTTGTTGCACCATTCATTGTAGAGCCATGAATTTGATAACAGGATGTCATTCCCAAAGTACTATATGCACCAGAATTGGGAAATGTAGGACATTCAGTATAGTCAAATCATGATGATTTGAAGAGGGATGTGTTTATTGCAAGGGATGGGTCTCCCCCAAAGTTGGGTTTGACACAATAAGCATCTACATAAATCTCTGCAGCATAACCGCTCGACTTCATTCTCTCAAAGGGTCAGTGAGTGAAAATTCTTGCCAATGAGTGGCCTACTAGTAACAAATGTGGAGGGGAATTCTCAGGCTATTTCTGGTGCGACTTGATGTCGAGCACAGAGCCATGATAGGTACTAGTACAAGGCTATATATATGGTGCGTTGAGACCCTGATATTATTCCATAGCAGCGGTAAAACCTATAAGAGCAAAAATATGAATTAGACCAGGTAGACCTCCATGACAACTAGATAAAGAAAGTGCAAACGAATGCTACATACATAGATGTCCAATCTGAGCCGACACATGTTAAGAAATGTACGCCTAGTACATCCCAGTAAAATCTTCAGGCTCTCTGTCATCTTCTTCCCCCTTCCCATCCTCTATGTCATCCATTTCAATGTCATCCCACCCTTCCAAGTCAAGGTCTTCCAAACACAGCTCTGGTTTGTCCGACTCATAACCCATGTCAGTACCTCTGTCATTGTCCTGTGCAAGAGACTCTCCCAATGCTTCCTGCAGCCCCAGATCTGGAGCCTGAGTTTCTTGGCCATCCTCAGTCAGATTGGAAATGCACCCTGAAGTGAGTGCTGACTGATGTGCATGAAAGTGGCCAACACCCAGCCCCCAGTGGTAGCGCATGAGAAGATCCCTGTCAGAGAACCTAGGGGAATAGAATGAAATCAGAAGTAGCAAGTAAGCAATAAACACACCAATTAATGTAGTATTGATTGTAATCTTTACTATCCTTGGCACAGCATGAGATGCCAATCCCATCCGCTCGTCATTTTCCTTTTGCAAAGGCTGGTAAGATGTGACACCCATGCAGGACATCTTTTGGATCCACAAAACTGAAAGAACAATTTTTGTTCATAGGAGGGAAGTGGACAGAGTCTAGCTTGGAATTACTCCACCCTGAAGACCCTGGATTAATGACCTCAAACCATCGCACCCACAAAAAATTGAAGCAGTGAGCTTCAAAATCATGCATGCCAGGCCCAGTATAGATCGCATTTATGTGATATCCGCCAAGGACCCGTGCATACAAGAAATGATGCAGATTCAAACTCTCCACATCATCGGCAAGAAGCATGACATTACAATGAGATGTCCCTGGGTTAACAATGTCAGTCCCATGCTGAATGTCATAAGTGGTAAAGTGGAATCAAATAAGCTTGTGGTGGTATATGCAGTCGTTCTTCAAGAACACAAAATTGCATGCATTTCCATCGGGACTATGAAATAGTCCAGTATCTGAGCCTGTTCTGAAGCTGGAAGGCTCTGAAAGTGATTCAGCTTCCCAGAGCAATGCTGTTTGGATCCGGGGAAGTAGATGTTCTCTTAACTTTGGTAAGAAATTCTGCATGAGGGGTTAGTACAAATCAGCAGAAGAATACAAAGATTGTTCACCTTGATTGTGGGATCACCCTTGTTCTTTTGTAGGAAGGTCAGTATGTGTACAGAACATTTCTGTGACTTTCCTATGTTGTACTGTACCCCAGGGTCATGTGTAACATCCTCTGGCTCTATTTCTGAGGATGGGCTAAGGCATTGACGATCCAGCCTCTCGTAGATCATGCTGATATGGCACTCTCATTGCTCAATCCTCAATATTTGCTGTGGTATTGATCGGCCGCTAGACCGAAGTGACCGAGTTTTGGACATTCGGTGCTTGAGCTCACTCTGATGCCCACTGCCACAGTAAGCAATGTTACACAAAATATCATGTAAAAGCTTACTGATTGAGTGGAATATGAGTCAGTTGTACCAAAGCGCTGGATGGTGTCAACATAGTCGCCAAGTGCATGGTACTTATAAGTCCTCAGATTGAGCTTCTTCTGCTTCCGTGCATTACTGTTGGATGCCATAGGTCCTCTTGATCCAGACACCACATTAATTGTGGATTTCTCCTGACATCATTGCCAAGCAGCATGCTCGCGTTCCAACTCTTGAGTCTCAAATGCTTCACATGTCTTTTCCTCAAATGTCCATAGGCTGTTTCCCAGAGATGTAGTGACATGGGATAAAATGTCTAGAGTCACATCCATGTGCATGCCAAGCTTGGCAAGACCATGCCAGTGGGCTAATTCAAATAAGAGCTTGAGAACATATGTATTGTGGGGTTCAGGCAGAAGACCATCAAAAATGGATATAGCACACTATGTGAATGATATCAGTCAAGTCAAGAATACTAGTGATAACACCCACTTGTAACATATCCTCATAATCATGAGCAGTCATCTTCTTCAATTCCAACTGGTTTGACCTTATTTTTCTTATGCCATCAACCCCGAAAGGAGGAATCTCTTGAAATCTAATGGAAATATCAGTATCAAGCCTTCTGAGGCTTCAAACAATGCTTGCCGTCTATCTAACTCATGCTTGAGGCTTTCATTTTGGCAATCTAGAATGCATAGTAGATGTATGAAAACTGCCTTCCAGACACCAAGCTCAACCTCATGCATGAGATCCACAGCGAGCATGCCAAATGTATTGAAACCAAATGGTGCCAGCTTGCTTGAAAATGCATTCTGACAAAGCATGAGCATTAAAGTCAACCATCAGAGAGGTAAGAAGGTCATACTGCTGTTGGAACAAGAGAATCTTCTTGTAGGAGATCTTCCACTGCCGTACTATCAACCACATAACCCTGCTCATATATCTTCTCATGTGCCATCTCAACACGATTATGCCATTTCACATCATCAATCCAGGCAAGAGTCCTGCGCTGTGTCATATCTTGATGCATCCCCATATTGGCAACACAATCTAATGGTATGAGACAATGAGGACAAGGGCACCAACCAAGATTATGAATGCTAGCTATAAGAATTCTTTCAAAACTTTGAGTTAAAGACACCGGCATTCAAAAGAATCTTGGCTTACTTCTCCTTGTAGTCTGCAGAATATGTAAATATATGAGGGTAAAAGTGATGCCGAATGCCATCGCAACACATAATCACGATTCCATGCTCATAAGCTTCCAGCAATTCATCATCAAGGATGATCTCCCACTGAGCATTATAGATTTCTCGATGACAATGGGCCATGAATGCTCCATTTGGGCCCTTTCCACCCAGGTGCTCTGTGGCAAAGGCTTTAAATGCATCTGGGAGCTGTCATTCAAAAAGGAATGAGGATCACATACTAGCACAAAGTTAATGAGGTCCTACTCACCATCTCTAGGTAGGTGATGTGCTCAAATGCTTGACAGGAGGGCTTTGACCTTCTGTCCTTCGACTCGTTCCCCATCGCAAGATAAATTGGCCATAGTTTAGCGGTGCTGAATGCTGAGAGCTGAGTACCATCTGAGGTGAACATAAGACCCACTACAACTCTCTGAAGGTCGCATCCCAGCTCTCTGGGAGAATCCTGAAGGTCATGGTGAGCCTCAATGAATGCCTCTGAAGTGTAGAGTTCTCCGTGAGCTTTGACTGGTTTAGAAGCTTCAGTTAGTTGCCAAAATAACTCATACAGCTCAAAATGGAGGTGTGGATGGTTAGAGGGATGCATAATTTTCTCCCTAATCACTGACACCAGCTTGCAGTGATGAAGCGTTCCCGCATTGAACTCCTTTTGCCCTGGATGCAGTGACCTTCTGGGGAATGGAACCTTGATCTTGATTGGGGTTTTAACCCACCTGCTGTTATCCTCTTCATCCTCCCAGCCTTCATCGTTCAATGGGTTGCATGGCTGATCTCCACTCAGCTGCACATTAATAAGCTGCCAGTTTGTCCCTGAAATGTCCTCAGGTTGAAAGTTTGGATGCCCAACTATCTTGATGAGATCCTGAAAGCCAGATTGCGTTTTCTTTAACCCACTGTTCCAGTACCATTCTCCTAGTAAAAATGATGACTGATTTGGATATGGGTGGTAAGAGTCAGCTGGATGGTCAGGAAAAGTATCCGGGGATGTATCCATCAGGTCATCACACATTATATTCTCATTGGAATCGTGGCTTGGGGGAAATGAGTTGCATGATACTGCCAGAAAAGGCCAAATTTATTCTGTATGGATTTCAGCAGTCTCCTGACATGGGAATAAACATTTGGGGGTTGCTCGGATGAGGATGATGCTGGTATGGTAGCTGGAGATGTGGTCAGTGCACATTCTGACGCTTCTGGTTGAGGAGCTGGAGGAAGTGCTGCTGGAGGTTCAGGTAGTATATCCCGGTAGCGCTTGGGTAGTTGGCAGTTTTCCTGGCAACCCCTGCACTCTGCCAGTGGTTGATCCAAGTCTTCATCATTCATGGAGGCACTCTAACCAGTATAATAGCGATTCAATGAGCAATGAGCTGCACCAACATCATAAGTCTTACTTCATTTTGCATGGTGAGTGCAACATTGTTTAATTCTTGTTCAACAGCTACATTTTGGTCCATAGGGCTTTCCACAGTTGTGCTTTGCATTACTTCTGTTTTTCAATGCTTCTTGGACTGCCAGACCTCTTTAGCTTTCTCCAGACTGCTGGAAAGCCATTTCTTTGTCTTCTGGCAACTATGCTTGTGAAAAGTATAGGCTTGTAGTACAGAGAACATGCGCCTGCAAACACAGACTTGACACCAGGCTGGCGGCAGGTCCATGGCGAGATAATGAGAATGGTGGTGGGCAGAACTCTGCTAACAGTGCGACGTCCAGAAACCTCAGCCTGACTGGAGGGCTCAACGTGAGAAAATGATTGCTAGCATGTATGAGTCAATTTATGAATTGACAGTCCAAGTCCAATATTGCCAGATTAGTAAAAGGCCATAAATGTTGGGCATGCTACGGAGGCATTGTATTAGAATGAGGAAATGTTCAAGTTAATGCTAAGGGATGAGTGAGCTTACTGTTGTCATTCCCATCAAACTTGCACTTCGAAGTTTCCTATTTCAGATTATCCCAAATCATTGGTGGATATCATCAATAGTTGTAGCACCATACCTTTGCTTTGACCATGTATGATGGGTTATACTAAAATGACTCAAGCTGGAAGTTGGGACAACGTGGGGACTAATAAAACAGAAGGATGTTCACAGATAATAAGATTTTACAAGATATACTATACATAGGTAATTATGGAAGCCAGGTAGGAACAACTGCGGCACAGCCAAATAAATGATAGAAAGTTTGGGTATAAAAATGAGCTATGTGGTCCTTGAGTTGCTGGACATCTGCTTCAGTATACATATTATGTGAGGCCAGATCAGGTAGTAAAAGAGGCATCGGCTTCAGTCCATCCCAATCCCTCATTAATGCCCTCACTGCCAGCAAAAATGGTAACCTTTCTTGCCAGTCATGAGCTTGCAAACCAAAATTTTCCCACTGTATGTTGGTGATGACTAGCGAAGGTACAACAAAACACTTTAGCACCATAGCCTGCCACTCATGTTCACCCTGGTGGGGTGACAAGCCTGAGGCATGCTTGTCAAGGGCCAAAAGCTCAAAGCTCAGTCAATTCCCATAGAATTTTCTGTGCCTCATCAACTGGCACTGTGGGACAACTGTCAGATGGTGGAGGACAAAGGTCAATCTGGAGTTCATCCAAAGCATCTGCAGAGATGGCCTTGACTTGTTCACATTGACAAATTAAACTTGGCTTGTGGCTGCATGCCACAAGCCCATCAAGAAGAAAATCACACCACTGTTGACCAGACAAGAAAGATGCTGAGCTTTCCGCTGAAAATACTTGTAAGATGCAGGCAGGTTGAAATACTTTCCATGTGGCAAAGAATTTTGCATGGCAAGCCTCATTGGTGGAAGCAAAAATCACTGCCTCAGGAAATAGATAATGCATGTGATAAGATGCTGGAGGTTCGTCCCTTTTAACTGCCTTTAATGCATCATGCCAGGCAGGAATTGGGAGTGGCATGAGGGGGCTCTCATACACATCAAACTTGTTGTGACCCATTGGCTGATTTGAAGATTTCCGCTTATTATCTGTTGTGGGAGGGTGAGTTGACGGATGACAAAACAACTCTGGTTACTTACAAAGAACTCCTTTTCCCTTACCCTTGTTGGCACCATATTGTTGGCTAACTCCCTCAATGGCCCTGGCGCCTGGTCCATCTTTTGATCTTACTAAGGCTTCTACATGTCCTGATGCAGATGTATTCATTTCGCTGGCATGGAGGGCAAACAGATCTGGATAGCGCAGGAAGTTGCAAGCATACAGTAAGATTGCCTCATGCTTGTGATGAGAACTAGCCAGGCCTCGGTATATAATAGGGTAATTGAAGCAGTGTGGCTCAAAGCAGATCCCATAGTGGCACAGTACCATAAGTGGGACAACTGCGAGTATATTTGTTTGGCCAAGGTCCGAGGCCGGCTGTGCATGTCAACCAGAATGGAAGGCCTGCATGGAAAAAGTCCTGTGCAATGCAAATATCATTGGTGAAAACACCAACAGTGTCAGCAACTTTGACTGACGGGGAGCCCACTGCCAACCTAGTCGAGTCCATCCAGGGTTTGTACACCTCCATGTAATCCAACATTGCCATTACATCAAGCCAACACCTTTGCACATCCCTCACACCAAATGCCATCTGATGGAAGTTTGTCCATACCAACCCAAGACAGACGAGGCCATGCTCGATCATTTTAACCATTGGACCAAGGGTAGGCAGCACCCGAGATTTGGATGAATTCGACATGAATGCTTGGACCCAAGATAACAAAATTGACACTGAACACTTCAGCTTGCCCAGCTTCGAATGCAATAGCTTGCCAAGGCCCTGAATGTGGGATGCTGGGTCCCTCAAGGGTATAAAGTCCTCATGCATAGGTTCCCACCATATAATTAAATGGGTGGAAAGCGATTTAGCCCTAGGAATTGCACCGTGGTGACAGTTAAACACATTATAAGGCTGTGGCCGGAGAATAGGATTGTCATCTGCATAGAGGCTGTCAGCATGCATCATTACTTTACGGTCTCCAGCTGGTGGTTCGGGGATGAAGGTTTGATTAGGAGTGGTGACAAAATATTCTCCATCAAAGAGGAGAGCCCCAACTTTGCCATCTGTCACACCAATGGGCCCTGTAAGAACACATTCAGCAGGCAAGCCATCACAAACTCAAGATTCAACACACTATAATGAACTTGAAACCTCAGCAAATCATCATCCACAAGCACAGCAGTCATTTTGATGAGTTCCTGCTAGCCATGAGAATACTACTTAGTACTAGTAAGAGAGGTACAGGCAAGGGCTTACAAATGATGTAAATATAGTGTTGAGCCTTCAAGGCACCAAAGGCATCCACAGACAACTTGATGGAATCCAAATGTAGGATTGAGTGACAAAACGTCAGACTCAAGGCAGGTGACAAAAAGTCAGACCTGCAGGTGACGAAAAATGAGTAGGAGAAAATGGAGCATGGAAAGAAGCGGCAAGCTTCAAGTTGGAAGTAGTACTCAGACAAACTTGAACTTCAAGCTTTCAAAATTTCAAGTTCAAGTTCAAGCTCAGGCTCTTGAACTTGAAATGTCTGACTCAGCTGTCTCAAGTTCTCACACTAATGTAGGGTTAAGGTTAACTGTGGGCAAATCTTACACAGCCACCAAAATTCAAGTTCAAAGTGGCCTTGTTCTTGAAGCTTAAAGTCCAAGTCTCATTCTCGTTGTATCTTACCATATTCCTGGCAGCAGTTAAAAGTGCTGGTCTGACTTTTCATCACCTGCACTGGTGTTGAGTCTGACTTCTTGTCACTCAAGTGCCACTGCTTGAAACCTCTAGTACCTGATATTTGTGTATAACTTGAAGTTCAAGGTTGCAGTGCTAGGATGAAATGGCTGACCAGGAGAAATTTTGTACCACAAGCACCTTTTTCAAAGACATTCCTTGGAAAATGGATGTTGTCTCTGCCCCCAGTGGTCTTGATAAACTAGAAATGGTGGTATCTAATGTGTGTGTGAGTTGACTCACTTTTCAATTATTTTCTGTTAATGCTTATTCTGCTAAGGCATACTTGGGTGTGATTTGTGAGCAGGAGAACTTGTGCCAATCTGGGTCAACATACTTTACAGGAATGGAGAAATTGATGGTCCTGTGAAGATTTTGTCTAACCAGTGACTTTCCTGAGAAAAAGGCTGACATACTTGTGAAGGAACTTCTGAAGTATAGCCTCCTGGATGTAGTCACATTCGTTTTTGATATGGCATCAGAGAGCAATTCCAAAGAAAGGGGGGAAGTGCCATATGTTGATAAGATTGTGCATCTCTTTTTCTCTGTAACACTACTTGCCTGTTTAAAAATATACCTCTCAGGGCCATGCAACTATGGGTGACTGGCCCAAAGTCATCAAAACTGCGATCAGAAGCATGGAATCTGATAGCACATATATGTTTCTTAATGCAATGACTGTTGATGATCGGCTCTCTGCCTGTTATCACATGGTTTGTCATGCCATGGGGAATGTTCACGGGGCGAAGATTATCCAAAACTTTGCGGCTGCTGCATTTCATCTGTCCTATCTTCTCCGAGTATGTGTGCCGCGCTCTCCATATTTTTTTCCCCCAACACTTTACTTTAGTCATCAGGGTAATTTGTACTTGCCCAATGACAAGAACAATCTCAAGGAGGCACTTGGAAAGTAAGGGCATAATTTCATGACAGACCTTTCCTAATGTTCACAACGTGTCAGATATGGCGTTTCAGTAGACCACAAGAATTTTGACATAGCACCAGAAATGTTACAAAACCCTTTATTTATTGCTCTTGCCCTTTCACCGCTATTCCTCCTTGTCAATCATTCATTAATAAACGTGTCTTTTGGGAAGACGAAAATGTTTGAGGTATGAGAGCACTTGAAACTGGAAGGATGCCACTGATTCCTAAATGTTATTATAGCTCTGGAAATCATTTGGTAACAAATGACCCACCATAATTAAAAAGGTTGAAAAATGACTATTAAGAGTTATATTTGATATTGCCACCACAAAAACAACCGTAACGATTCCAGGGTTATTGGTGGAAGCATTCACAGATATCTCTGCAATGGGTGTACATGATATATGTAATGATGATGCCAGTTGGTTCACAGCTGGTGAGACCTTCTTATATCATCTATGGACTGACTTTAATTTGATTTCTCAGATATCCAAATACTAAAGGTCCCCATTGTTACCTCTGAATATCATGTGAACCATCATGTGGAGTCTCTTAATTCCTTTGCACATGGTGCAACCTCTGTATGTGGTGGGCCTGGGGCTGCAGTGGACACAGAAGAGGAGGAGGAGGAGGATGGTGATGAGGACAAAAACATGTTTGCAAAGGATTGCACCATCTTGGAGGTAGGAATTCTGAGGAAGATGATAGCCATGGACAAGGAAATAGTGGCATTGTGAGAGGGGCTTATCGACACCAAAATGACCAAGGAAGTGCTCGACCAGAAATGCTCACTGGCAACTCTGGTATGGATATTGCCATGGATAGAGCAAGTGATGTGTATAGAGCAGGCATTGCACAGCAAGTAGAACAATCGGGAAGAGCTGGAGGGGAGGACAAGAATCCTAGTGCAATGGATGTTGACACAGATACAGGAGATGTTGCAAACTGAGGAGAACAATCTGGTGCAGTGGATGTGGACATGAGAGAGGGCAGTATGAATGAGCATGACAAGGCTCCAAATGAAGAATCAAGCCCCCGCAAGATGCCTTCACCCTCCGATGATTCACTCTCCACTGAAAAGGACAGTCCAATCACTGGCGAAAAGCGAAAGAACCTGACGTGAGAGGCAAAAACAAAGAAAACAGATGAATTGCCCCTTCCACCACCAAAAACAAAGTTAAAGTCAAGGTCAAAGCCAAGGCCAAAACCAAAACCAAAGCCTGAATCAAAAATTCAATCTGGACCGCAGTCTGTAGATGCCATGGAATGCAACTATTTTGAGGAGATCAAATTCGGAGGTGTTAGTAGACTTGTTGATATCATCGACTTAACACAGGATATGGTCAGTCATTTGCCACCTTAAAAGAACACAATTTATCATCCTTTGCAGATTAAACCTGAAAAACCAAACCTTTCAAGAACTCAAAAGGCATGCATGGTTATATGTGTGATAATTCATACCTAATAACTCATATTCCATATATAGAAATGATTCGTAGGCAAATCAGTATTGCTATGGGCTCCTGGGAAGGATGACCCAGTTACATACACCCCATCATTCCATGTAAGCTCTACCTAGACTCATTCACCACAATATAGTGACTTTTGGCACTCCCTTAGTTTGCTGATGAGCGCTCCATGTTCAAAATTATTCACAGTGCTGTCATAGCAGGCTATAAAGATGGCTGACCTCTGTGGATGGCTTGTCTGGAGGAGAGCACATTTTGTATACTCTCAAAGCAGGAACTCAGGAGCAAGAGTGACCAAGAGATACAAGCAATATTCTGCTGAAAACATGTTGTAATACATGACCAATTTGAGCCTACACTCGCTTTCGACGAAAAGGGTTTGAAAACATTAGGGGACCTGTACAAGTCTGTGACAATTCATGGTGTGTTTGAAGCATATTCTTGTTGTGTTTGGACATCCTGATTATGTGCCAGATTACTCAATTGAAAACTCCTTCGAAGCCAAATCATCTCGCCACCTGAAGGGTACTTTAGAAGACATGCTGAGGTGTCATAGGGAGAAAAGTAAAATCCTCAATGCACTGGACTTCTCAATGCTGTCTGCCCCTCATCCTCCCATGTCATTTGCTTCTTATCTTGCAGCATTCAGTGCCACTGTTGATTTACCGATGTGTAGCTGGGCTATTTCATTTCCAATGGCAAGTACTAGATGGGGCCTTGTGGCAACATCAGGTGCCCACCATCTCTGGCATATTGATTGCAACGGCTTCTGCACTTACATCAACACCCAAACTGGCATGAAATGGTGGATTGTTGCAAAGCCCAAACCTGGGTTGATGCATTTCTCTGATGCTACACTATTCACTGAAGAATATGATATTTCTGCTGCCAACCTGGAGAAGTGGGACCTTGAGGCAGTCCTTCTTTGTCCTGGATCCCAAATGTAAGTTGTGTCTGCTTGGCACCCCCATATTCATAACCATTGTCCTATAGGTTAATGCGCCCAAACACACCACATTTTGTTGTGACACCAGAATCTGCAATTTGTCATGGAGGTCATTTTTACACAATGTCCACAATCCAAGACATGGTTTTCAGGCTTTATCATATGTTTGTTGCTAGCGAGAGGGTGACAAACATGGAACACAGTCATGATGCGCATCTTCTACTTTGAAGGATGGTTACTTATCTTCACTATGTCCTCATCAAGCATGGGTCTAAACTAGATTTGTCAATGGCACCGCCCACTTGTCATATTCCTGATGTCTCCACCTTTGAAGGGGTGCTTGACCTGTTCATGTTATGCATTGTCATGGAACTTGGGGATCTCATCAACCCTCTGGCATACAGGAAGAAATATCAACATCGACCTAAACATGACCATGATCAGCTGTGCACTATCCATGCCCATGGGCTATCTAGGGACCTTTGTCATTGGTGGTGTGCACGCTATCTGTTTCTCGACCCTGAGAAGGAATCATTCATCGATGGTGGCCTCGTATTCAAGGACCTACTCTCCCAGCATATTGTAGCACTGATCTTGTATACTAAGACTATGGCAGAAGAGAATGATGCTCAAGGTGAAGTGTTAGAGTGCACAGCAGATGTTCTGATGAATTTACTGAAGAAGTATTTCCCTTATGATCTGCATTTTGGGGTTAGTGAGGGCTTTGAGTGGGCGGGACCAAGATACGTTATTAAGGCTAGGGCAGGAGTGTTATCCTCATACACGAGATGTAGGTATTACACTTTCTTTAAACACAATCTACTTACAAAGACGTCGCAGGCCATGATATCCTGAGCCTTGGGGCAACTCCTGTGGACCTGGACTTCATACAGCAGTACAATGATCTGGTTATGGAATCAGATTCTGACATGAATTCCTCAGATGACTCTGACCGTGACAGTGAAGAAAGCAATTCAGACAGTGATGATGAAGACCAGTCCAGTAGTGATGATGATGGTGATCTAAGCAACTCAGATGATGATGGTATATCCAACGTTCAGACTGTCTTCACATGCTCACTGACAGATGTCATAGCTGATTGCTCACATCCATGCAAATGCAGGAGATGCGGTACCCTACCATCATTGCAGTCACTTTAGCATTGTCCAGTCCCTCTATGAGGTATTGACACTTGCTCATACTTGTATGAGGGTCACGAGTCTAAGGCTGTTGTGTCATGATCACTGTGGCCAGTGTGATGGTGAACTTGGAAGACCCAGTTCAGTGTAGGCAACATTTCTTCTATTTCAATCTCTGTGCACAGGTAGCATCTTTCTATATACCAGATTTTTGATGTATTTGTCTTCTTTCAATATGTCAGCTTGGCCTAGGACATTGAACTTGAATTTCGGGACCATGCCATCAAATTTCAGTGGCTGTGTAATATTTGCCCACAGTTGACCTTAACCCTAACATGCTTTCAAATACAAACTGTGACTGGCACCTGTGTATTACTAAATTACTAAGCATCAAATTGTCGTGCAAGATTTTCCCAGCACGAGCTCATTCTGTTGGCTTTATGCTGTTTCTTTGGTCGGCCATAGATTTGTTGTGTTCAAATTTCCAATGTTGCTGTGGCCCCCTGATTACTAGTCAATGCCACCAGCCTAACCTTTACTGTACTCCTGACCATTTTTTGGCTACAAAATCTACATAATTGAATCTTGTAATGTTCTTATAGTCTTCTCATGCTCATTTTCAGTCATACTTTATTTAAAAAAATTCGCCGGTCAGATTGGTGGCTATACAAAAGTAGTGGCCACTAGGTGACCCACTCCATATGTATGTAGTTACGAGGAAAAGACTCCAAGTCAGAGATTCCGGCATTCTGGTTCATCGCAGCAAATGATATCATCTCATGATATAGCGATATACTGTGAGACAGCATGAGACTCGGACATTATAACTTATGAGGAGCCACTGGATCATGATCATATGCATATATCACATACTTACTACCTCTTACTACATGGTTCTACCCTAGGCTTGGCAGATCAGGTGCATTTCCATCTTAGGAACACTGGAGCTTCGTGGTAGCAGAGAGTCTGAGAGTCTTTTCTCACATTTGTATACAGCTTATAACTTGAACAGTGACTCTGAGTCGGACACCGGCATCCATTGTCTCAACCCATCATTGTACCACCACCTCTTGATTTCAGTTCCAATGACCACCAATTCAGTGCAGATACTTTGAAGCTCTCCTAATCAGGCAGAGCCTGACTCAGACTTGAATTTGGCGCTTCATATGAAATTTCAAAATCTCACCCTTCTTCTCCACTTACTCACTACTATCAATCAGGGAAATGCCACACTTCCTGCCACAGATGCTCCTCCCATCCAGAATCTACTGGTCCACAGAAAAGTTGATGCAGTGACGACTATTCTAGTGTGTAACGAAGAAGTCCTTGCTGCTACAGCGTATGCTTCCAGTGGAAGTCTTGTAGTGGCCAGTGCAATGCCCACAGAAGAAGCTCACTCTGAAGAGGATGATTATTTTGTCACTACTCCTTACACCAATCAAACACTGAATATCGCTGCTGTCACCAATCCAGAGTGCAGTAATTCTGCAAAGGGCATCAGATTGGCTTCAGGCAAAGATTTGTGGTCTCGCTTTGATCAAGATGATTGTTGGAAATTGATGAGAAAGTGAGCTTCTACCAGTACCTGGCATCACTTCCTCATTGCTTATAGTGTATCCAGGGTCAGGCAATCTACACTGGCAGACCATACAGAATCTGTATGTTCTATCTCAATACATACAAGATTTCCGAGCCTTCTGCATGACCCACTGAATCCAGGCGTTTTTCTTGCTTCCTCATTGTGCAGTGTTGGAAGAGAATGAAACGATGGATTTTCCATTGGTCATCGCTTGGGCTTCTTCATATGCTAGATGAAGCAACCAACTCCTTGACAAAGTCAATCCAGAAGCATGAGTGGACCAAACCTGTTCGTGACCCGAGACTGGCTCGATATCTCAACCAAATGAATGATTTGAGAATGAAAGTTTTGGTGAAGTACTCCTGAAACAAGGAGGACACAGCTGATAAATATTTAGAGGTGCTATGCTCCAAGGAGTGATTAGCCTCATTCAAGATATACTGCAAGGACACCGCAACAACATTCCATAACTTCCTCTTGGCCATCCTGGTTGGCTATGCAAGTGCCCTTCTGAGGTTGGAAGTGGGTATTGCTGCTAAATCATCATCATCGGTATCCTTGAAGTGTCTGAGGTCGAGGAAGAAGGATGACCAGAAGGAGGGCAAACTCAAGAAGGATGACCAGAAGGAGGCCAAACTCAAGGAGGATGACCAGCAACTTATGAAGGATGTGTCAAATCTGGTGCATGGTGTCACTTTCTATGCCAATGCTCTTGTCTGCATTGCACACTCTGATGCGTTAAAAGAACATCTCCAAGTTCTATTCCCGGGTGAGATGTTGCCTCCTATAGCTTTCAAGAAAGATGAATATAACAAATGGGCCACATTGTACATCAATAAGGGAGGTGGAGTCTAAAAAGTGGCAGATGGTGTCAGCAGGGCAGTGAGCGGCATTGGCCAAGTTGCCTTGAAGGACAAGGAGGGGGAGGATGAGGAGGGGGAGGATGAGGAGGAGGGGGAGGGGGATGGCAAGGGGGATGGTGAGGAGGGGGAGGATGGCAAGGAGGGGGAGGATGGTGAGGAGGGGAGGATGGTGAGGAGGGGGAGGATGGCAAGGAAGGCAAGGAGCAGACAGAGGTGTCTAGATCTCACATAACCATGATCAATTTCCAGACCATCCAGAAATGGATCATGGCATTTGTTGGGCACTTCTCAGCACAGCATGCCTTGGAGAAACATGTTGGTGGTCTCCCACCTAGTGAACCCATCCATCTCGATCTCCTAATTATGCCCTGCTCTAGGGTGAAAATCGGTTCCTGGCCCTACATGGAGGGTTTAATTGAGGACACATTGAAGGCCCATTTGGTGAACTATAAAATAATGATGGCAAAGTACATCCACAAAGTTAAAAACCATGTCCTTGGAGCTGATACCAGTGGCAATTGGATGGAGCAGATTAGGATATTCTCAATATTCCAGAACCTGGTGAAGAATGGTGCCCACTCCGAGTCATCATTGGAGTTTCCTGGAGGCATGCATTACAAGGCTATTTTGGCTGCTTTCCTTGCCTACTGTAATGTAGCAACTTTGGAAGAGAAGGATGACCCCAAATCTAAAGAGCTTAGCCAGGTACTTGATCCACTTACCTTGAGGTTTAAATTCATTATTTTAACTTGTTGTGCAGAGACTGAAGTTTCATGATCAATGGATTTCGGTGTCAAAGCTATGCTGTCCTGTTTGCTGGGAGTTGATAAAACTCGTCAAAATTGAGGATATCTCAGATCAGGCATTTAAAGTCCATGGTCATCATGCCAATCTTTACAATGTGGAATTGCCAGAGTGGCTGCCTCGTGATATTTTGGAGGCGATGATACAGAAATTTCAACTTTTCACATATCAGCAACTTGAAATCCTCAATGCCCGTGACTCATCGGTGAACACTGGCCATGGACACACCCATAACCTCTCTCACAAAAGTAACATGAGCATCGAAACTGCCAGTAGTGGTGTATCAATACCAGACCCTGACAAGGAGGAGGACGTCAAATTCCTCCATAGGTAAGCATTTTCATCTTTTTCAATCCCAACCATCTGCTATAGCCAATTTTAGCCAACTTCTG
This sequence comes from Tricholoma matsutake, assembly GCA_026075535.2. Classification (NCBI taxonomy): domain Eukaryota; kingdom Fungi; phylum Basidiomycota; class Agaricomycetes; order Agaricales; family Tricholomataceae; genus Tricholoma; species Tricholoma matsutake. The sequence continues at coordinate 2,468,873 of AP026543.1, read as the reverse complement.
TCTGACCACCGAGTTGAATGAATGGTCAAAACCTGCATGGAGGCCTTTGGGTTGTATATGATGCTTATTATCTTGTTGAATGAGCTTTTCAGAGTTTTGTTTTTACTGTGCAAGTACTGTGTCTCCCATCTTTCAGCCACAGTAAAAAGCAGCACATTTTTTTTCATTCCAGCCTCATCTTCCCACTGTTTGTGTATAACCATGCACATTATTTATTTCATGCTTTCTGCTTATGGTTCCCCCTGATAGTTCAAGCAGGAACCTGTTCAGGTTCACAAGTAGTTGTCATCGCATCGCTGGTTGGGTCTTCATTTCAAGTTTATGGATTGTTTTTTTTTCTTCCAGATCCAGCTCATTTTGTATGCACTTGTACTTGCTCATCCTATGTTGTACTGCAGCTCCAACACATTGTTTCAACTACAAGTTCAACTTGCATGGAAGGAAGACTCCGAAAGCCTGAGTGGTGTAGAACAGTGGTTGGGGTTGTACTTCACCATGTCTGCACCAACCTTACTAGGGAAGCTAAGTTAGGGCCTGGCAGGGTCCAGCATTCTGGAGCACTGCCACTACAGGGATTATCCGAGTCTGCTGGTGTCGGATGTCGAAGTTCGCTTTCTGACCTCATACTTCCAACTTGAAGTTTGCCACTTCTTTCCGCGCTCCATTTTCTCCTACTCATTTTTTGTCACCTGCAGGTCTGACTTTTTGTCACCTGCCTTGAGTCTGACTTTTCATCACTCAATCCTACTCATACATTTGGACTTGGATTCCAAACCTCAGCTTTAAATTGCCTGTGGATTTCCTCTGAGTCCTCCTGCTTGCCGTTTGGGTTGCCTTTGGTGCCTTGAAGACTCGATGCTATATTTACATCATCTGTACAACTCATCTGTTCTCTCCTATGTTTCTGGTCGCCTGCAGGTCTGACTTTTTGTCACTCATTCAACAGATCACCCAGCTGACACAACAAGTTAAACCTATCAACACCTCTTTCGACCCATCCAAGTGTCAGATGGCCCCTCGAGGTGAGATCCCCTTTCCGATGTTTCTACTTCACTGGCAGTTGACCCCAAAATTCATTCATATGGAAAAAAAAGTATGAATGAATATTTCTTACATCAGAGAAAGTTGGCTGAAATACTTTGGCGCAGGACAAACCTTGGCCCACCCCCATCAGTGCCCATGACCCATCATTTGATTTTGAGTCAGCAATAGCATTGAGTATTGAAAGGGAGGAGATGTTTGGCTATTTAGACAGCGGGGAAATAGGACACAGCCTGTTTAGTGATTCTCCCCTCACCATGCTGGAGCCTACTCTGCCTCCCTCACCTACTCAAAAACTGACTTCTTTGGATGACCACAATCTCCCCCCGGATCCCCAGTCGGTGCCAGGGGAAACTGCTTCAACCTCAGCTGGTCGGCTGGAAAATGTGGGTAAGAAGTATGGCAGCAACAAGCAATGGAGCCACACAAAGTGGAAGTGCGACAGAGCTGAGCAGCAGAGGGAGCATGAGGCCAGAGTGCATGCTTACAAAGTTTGGCCTGCCACCCACCAGAAATTGCATAACCCGAACTCGAAGGCCATTGATGCCAAGCTCGATCTCATGGATATTTTGATCTTGGCCCCTGGGTACATAGGTCTATGTGACACTGAGGAGTTGAAGGATAAGACCGCATACGAGTTGGACGATCTGGTTGGAGAGAACTCATGCTTCAAATTTAAGCTGCAAAAGTGGGATGGCAGGTAAGCTAAGTTAATGTTGTGTCAATTTCTATAGCTGGAACTTGAATTTGACAGAAAATCAATCCCCATCAAGGATCACACCAGCTGGATTTTCTGTGTAGGCATTGGGCAGCCAGATGACAGTAACCAGCCGGAGGAGCAAAAATGGTTGAAGGGAATGGTGGATGTGGAGAGGGAGATGGAGGAGGACAGCAAGCAATGCTCCTTTGATTCTAAGGACTTGAATCATCACTGTGGGCCTTTCCCAGCCCTGGCAAGCTGGTGTATCATTTGGTGGTGGACAAGTGATCCTGGGCAACCTCGCGCACAACCGAGCAAATTGCAGAGTTTTACAAAAACTCCTCAGCTACCTGTCCTTTGTCCGCATCTCCAAATTTGCAAATGGTGGATTTGCAGCTTGGTTCCCCAAGCTTTATAAATATTACCATGAAACTCTTGGGGCCCTGTACGAGCAAGACGAAGGCCTCAAGCACCTATTTCTGGATAGCATCTGGGTGGCAATTTCTTTCAACTTTGGCCCAGCAACTTGGTGCTATTGGCATATGGATTGGGGGAACCTCGCCTTCGGAGTCTGCATTATAACCAATGTTGGAAAGTTTGATTCAATGTGTGGCAGCCACCTCATCCTATGGGAGTGTGGCATTGTTATTGAGTTTCCTCCAGGCACATCCATCATCATTCCCTCAGCTGTCATCAGCCACTCAAACCTCCCCATCCAACCCCATGAGATTTGGTACTCCTTCACGCAGTACGTGGCCGGTGGTCTATTCCGATGGGTTGAGCATGGGTTTCAGAAGGAGGAGAGCTATGCTAATGGATCTTTGGCAGCCGAGCATGCAGCAGAAGAGGTTCATAGGGCAGCATGTAAGGATTTTGGTCTTTCTTTGTTTTCTATGATGAATGAGCTGCATGCAATGGCGCAACAGAGCTAACTTAGTAGGTGCTGCATTGTACCAGTAAACCAGCAATCAATGCTACTTCATGTAAAATTACAATTGGACCCATTCATCTGCTCAGTAATATATTGTCTTTTGCTTCCTAGCTCCTAGTACAATGAGAATGTGGAGACCCCAGCCAGTGGCCTGATAGAACCTCTGAGCCTGAACTTGAAGTTGAAGCTTGAAGGCTTGTCTGATCTCGATCAGATGTGACGTTAGGACATGTTTACACCCTTACATAATTATAAACAAGTCACGGGAAGTTCAAGTTGAAGTGGCAGTGCTTGACTTCTTGTTCAAGTTCTCCCTCTCATCCTTCCTCACTTCTGCGTGTGCTGCTCTTACTTCGTGGCCCTGCAGGTCTGACTTTTTGTCACCTGCCCGGTTGTGTCTGACTTTTTGTCATGCAACCCTACATTTGGGTTACCTCTGGCCCCTTGAACCTGTCAGCAGCTTGTCCTAGAGTCCTTGACAGGAATTTCAGTACATCCAAGTGTCAGATGTCCCCTTGAGGTGAGATCCCCTTTACCCACTATATCAGTTACACAATGCCTGTCCATTGCTCGTGCCCAGGAAATCAGCGCAAGCAGCGCATAGCAACAGGGTGGCAGCTGATAAAAGATCGAGAGCTGATGCATTTTCTACTTTAGTTAATCCTGAAGCCCATTCACCTCCACAGAGGTGTTAATGTTTCCTATATCTGATGCAGTTGGCTGAAGTACTTTGTTCCAAGGGTGCCCAGCCAAGCTGCTTGGTGGATGTGCCTCCACGTATGCACCGGTGTTGGCTTGATGTAGCAGTGACGATAAGCTTCTCAACGTGTCCGATGGCACCTCAAGGTGAGAGCCTCCTTTCTTACCCTGCCCTGTCAAATATGCAACACCCACCCTTTACTTGAGCCCAGGAAATTGGTGCAAGCAAGGTGTAGCTGTACGGTGGCAGGCAATCAACGATTGAGAACTGACGCATTTTTTCTTTACTTTAGTTCATCCCAAAGCCCATTCACCTTGACAAAGCTGTTAATGCTTTATCTGATGTGGCGTTCAGCGTTCAGGGCATGCATCAGTGTTGGCATGAGTAGTGGCGATGACTCAGACAGGCTTCCCAAGGTGAGAGCCTCCCTTCTTACTCTGCCCTGTCAGGTATGCAATGCCTGCCCTTTACTCGAACCCAGGAAATTGGTGTATGCGATGTGTAGCTGTATGGTGGCAGGTAATCAAAGATCAAAAGCTGATGCACTTTCTAGCTAGTTAATCCCTCAGCCATCTGAAAGGTATTCATATTTCTTATATCTGATGCGGGCAGCTGTTCCTCTACTTGGCAGCCCATTTGTGCCTCTGTTTGCATGCTGTCTTTTTTTGCTTTGGCTGTGATGCAACAGTACCTATGCAGCTACCCTTAATTTATATGCCATTCAAATGCATCACACCTGCTCGTCCCCAAGTTCCCAACTTCAAGTTGGTCCCCACTGATTCCACATATTTCATCAGTCCCTTTCTCCATCTCATATACATAGCAGTCAAAGTCCAGATATGGCATTAATGATCATTGAAAATGAGTATTGATAAATTTAATTATATCTAGCCTTTGAAGCATGGTCATTGTGATGTATGCTAGGAAGTAAGGCATGCTTCTTGTTCTCTTAAGCATTATTTTACCCTTATTCTACTTGTATGCCCCGAGGAATAAAGTCCTAAGACTTTGTGGGGTGTGTGTTCATAATTTTCTGCTTCCCTGCATAGATGGGCTCCTGAGCTGCCTATTTTCAGGATCATCCCCACATAACTGATGGGGTAAATGTTTTATGAGGGTAGGGCCATGCAACACAGTTGATTTGAAATCTAGAAGGGTATATACAAAATGATTGAAATGAAAAGTCTAAATGATGGTTGGTTTATCCATGCCGCCTTCCTTACTTGTGGTCAGTTAGCTCCAAATCATCCTCCCTTTGCAGGCTGCAGTAGTGGCTACAGAATGCTTGGTGCATTGTGATGAGCAAGCACGCCTTGCACTTGGCAAACAGGCCAAAGAATTCCACCTCTGTTAGCCCAGGCCTATCCATGGAATCAAGCTTCAAGAATTTGCGCCAGTCAGTTTCATAGCCAAGATCCACATACTCAATGGAATGGGGCACTTCGGCAGTTAAATCTATGGCCAGGGTTAGCTTGAATGTTTTGGGATTGCTCTTCACTTACCTGCTTCCACATAGGTCCACTTCAACAGCCTTGGGATGCACTCTAATTCCCAGCAATGTAGAGCAGGAGGAGGGTGCAATGCGTTGCTTTCTTCATAATATGTGGTAAGTACTTTGAGCTCTGGAGAAACCTCCCAACTTACCTCGAGGTGGAAATGTCCGCGCTGGAATGCCAACCACCTGATATAGCCTCTGTAATGGCACTGGGCCACTGTAAATGCTTACTGCATTCTTTAGTATAGATGGAGACTGACCGATGTATCCACATCAGCCATTTGCACATTTGGCAACGTACTCCCCAGTGTAGCGTCCAAAGACTGGTATGTATATGGCTGCTTCAGTGAAGACCGGGTCTTTGCTAACCTGTTGAAGCAATGGACACAAGCAGCTAGGCCCAAGGAATTGGTAATGCTCACAATGTTCATGCAGTGCGCCCGGCGCTATGCGCTTCCTTGCATAGATGGGCCTTTATATGACCATCAGAGATGCAGCAGCAAGGTTCCAAGCTGTGCACCAGTGCCATTTGGTCAGTTTCAGTGTAGCTGGCTTGAGGGACCAGACAACATTTGTCAATTTGTATACCTTGTTGAGCAATATCTGCCGGTATGTCAGGGCAGTGGTCACTGTCAGCAGCTGTGGATGCGTGGGCATGGAGAAAGGAACCACTTGATGAAGGTGAGGGGTTCAATTCAACACTAAGTGTTGAGTTGGGCTTTGTTGGTTGAATTGGCCAGGCATTTATGGGCCGCTAGGCTTTGAATGAGTCACCCCACTTTGACTCAGATTGACTGACTCTGAGTCAGCAAGGGTGCACTGTGACTCAGATTGACGGACTCTGAGTCAGTAAGGTCATTAAAAGTTGGCGCAGCAAGCAATGGGCCCCATCCTCCTTGGCCCCCATTGTATCCCCAATGCCAGATGAGAACTCTCCTCCAGACAATGCTACAAGCATCAATGCCCTCAAGCTTGGGAACAGGAAAAAGCTGTGTGTCCATTGTATTTCCACCATGCCATGCTCTAATGCTACCACTCAGCCATGCCAGTGATCCCTTAGTTCATTACGGGCAACATTTTGGCTGAGCAGTGCATACAATGTGCAGCATCCAAGCATTGCTGACCAATGGCATACTTCACATGGGTGAGGAGGGGGAAGTCGTAGAAGAGTCACTCACTCCTGAGCAAGTATCATACTTGATTAATCTACTTCTCAGCTAATACTCTTCCATGTTGCAGGGCCAGAAAAGAGCATAGAGTGTTCCAACAACTCTTGCGCATGGTGCCCCATCTTCTGGAGTGCCTTATGGAAGCTTCTAATGAAGAGTGCATGGCGGTCACAGAATTAGTATGTTGATTGCTCCATGAATCTACATACCTTTTCTCATCCATTAAAGATTCAAAAGGGCATATCCAGCACAAGATTGGACAATACTAAGAGCTTGAAAGGTGTTGTTCTGGAGTGGATAAGCCCTCCCAGCATATCTGTCCACCCACCCCTCTCCCGGAATGTCAAGACAAACAGGGGCTATCACCATCCCACCACCGGCGCCCTCCTCTGTCCTGCTGGTCTAGACTGGAATGATGCAGAGTCAGTGTTCCTTCCTTTGCATATGCAGTTTACACCGCTAATCTCCCCATTTAGTGTGCGTGAAAAGCTGTCTAGTGGTGAAATGCCTGTCCACGGTGATCAGTGGCCAATTCTGGTGTATGCAGACCAGGAGTATGATCCCAAAAACCCTTGGGAGGGGCTGTTCAGAAGCCGGATTCTTGTTTGGGTTTGCATGCATTTTTCCTCCTCATCCGCTGCTGACTCCATCTTGTTCAGGCATTCAAGCACATCTTTACCTCACCCAGTTTGGTAGAGAAAGAGGTGAAGGCAACAAGATCAGGTAATGTTCATATCCACAGCATGACCCAGGTCACTACTGCCTCCCTGGCCTATGTAGCCATGCAGGTGTGTGGGGAGTTAGCACGCTAGTAACCCATCACCGATGATCTAACCAGCTTCACTTCGCATTATCATCCTCTTCGGTGTTCTGTCGGTCGGACACCATGATGGATTCCAAATGATTTTACAAAAGTGTCCTGGACTTCTTAGATGATCCAGAGGAGAAGGATGAGGTGGATGATCTGTTGAACTGGTGGAACTGGTAGGTGTCAACGAATTGATTTCACTGTACCAGCCATTGGCAGCAGCTGATTCCCCCATTAGCCAGGTGTTTCCAAGCTACATTGTACATGATCACACAGTAACAAAACAGAGCACGCTAGCCAGACTGAAGGAGCAAAGGGCCCTGAAGCAGGCACTGTTGAATAGGGGGGGATCATAAAATACCAGCTAGCTGTAGATTAGCAATGCAATTGGCTTTCTTACAACCACTGAGCGAAATTAGAGTGACTGATCAGAGAGCAGATCAATGCCTGCACAGGTCAGCTCTCACAAGGATGAAGCGGGCTCATATTACTTACCCATCTTACAGGATATGGAGTCCAGACAACTGATGACTGATGGATGACAGAATTGGTGCTCCAGATGATATATACCTGGTCTTTTTCTAAAGCCACAGATTTACCTCTCCTACATACCTTGTAATGTATGGAATTCAGATAACAGTGTCCGAGAGATATTGATGTTGGTGCTTATGGTGCAAGTCACCCAGACTTCCCCTTCTTACAAGTGTTGGGACTATGGGTAATTTTTGCTCATTCTGTCATTAAATTTGCAGACCTGTCTTTCCAATGCATATGATCCATGCAAGCATTTCTTACAGACTTTTTACCAATTCTGTGGGTTTGTCAATCTGATGTTTTCACATACTTCATATAAATCTTCTCAAGTAACTGCTCTTAGGCAGCTGCTGATCAGCGGAACCCTCCTGCGATTGCTGGCAGAATCTGCCATTGCTACTGTCCTTTATAAGCATTGGGACAACAGGTGGAATTTCATCGCTCTTTTCTAAATTTCACAGAATTGTCGGTCTGATGCTTCAAGGCCTTTTCCTGCATGTCTTACAGAACTTCTGAAGCAACTGCTTCCTGGCAGCTGCTGATCACCAGAACCCACCTGATATAGCTGGCTGAATCCACCACCGCTGCCATCCTTTATAAAGTTTGGGACCACAGGTGGCTTTCTGTCCATCTTTTGCAATTTTTTCAGATGCACCATGCTTTTACCAATTCAAGAGGTTTGCCAGCCTGATACTTCATGGTCTAGACTCACAATTCTTACAAATATTCTCAAGTAATCACTTCCAGGCAGCAGCTGATCAGTGAGGCCATCCTGATATAGCTGGCAGAATCTGCCATCGCTACCCTCCTTTATAAGTGTTGGGACAACAGGTGGATTTTCGTCACTCATTTCTAAATTTCACTGATCAATCACACTTGATATCTCTGTTTATTAAATTTCACATATGTATACTATTTGTTCAGCTACTACCATACATTTCAAAAGCTCAATTCTGAGTGCGCTGTTGTAATTTGTCAATGCTACCGTCCTTTAAATACCTTTTTCAGACTGTATATAAGAATTGGAAATATTATTGTTAATTTGGATATTTTAAGGCCTTATCAAGCCTTAACCTTTTCAGCCCAAAACCCAGATGCAAACCATCAAACCCCCACATCACATGCATGCCCCTCCCCACCTTCTTGTAGAAGGGAACCTGCACAGATAGCTAGCATCTCAGTGGATGTTGCCCTAACAGAGACCAATGACAATGGGGAGCCATCATGAATGAGGATAAATCACCAGTGTCGAGGGTAGCCTTTAAGCAGCAACCCATGGTGACAAGCCCCCAGCAATGAGGGAGGTCCATCAGCAGTGGTGGTGCCCTTCCCCATGCAGCCACAGCAACATGTGGGCTGGGAGGGATTTCTTCCAAGTTGTTCTCATTCTTACTTAGCAGGGATTGTGTATAATATGATAATATACATTTGTTGTCAAGTTCATATGTACTTCATCCAATAAATTACATCTTGAATTTATCAGTCATGAATTCGTCATGAATGTTGAATGTTGAACCTCGACAAATCAGGAAGTCACCGTGACATTGTGACTCGACGGGTTGTCAATATATTTTGAATCCCCGACAGAGCTCCGCCCGGGAACCGGGCCGTCCACCACATGTATGATAGCAGTTTTCCAAATCCAGAAGTTCCTAAGAACTGTATCATCTTCGTTGAGATTGCCATTTTCATACAGGAATCGCTCGGGACAAAGGAGTTCAGGGTTTAAGTAGACGTACTCGTCGTTCGCCATAGCCCTAGTTAATTATCGATGTCACTTGCTGGAGTTTATGATATTTAGGTGGGAAGATGCAGGGTTGCGTGAAAGCGCATTCGAAGAGTATCGGCGATGAGCAGAGTCTGAGTGGGAAAATTCTGCTTTTCCGACCGATACGCACAGCATCTGTTGAAGAATCACAATATAAAAAGCTAAGGACAACAAAGACTTGAAGCTGACGTTGTAGGCTACCTCAGTGGATCCTCTTACATCAAGAGATTTGAAGGAGCTGTTGTGGAGATACAAAAAAAATTGCAACACCCGGCCCATGATAGGGGACTTTCCCTCTGCGGATTCGTTTCGCTACTGCACCATCGCACTTCTTTAGCGTGCTTCTCTTCGCTTCGAGAATCCGGATGTGCACAATAATATATAATCAACAATATCGCGCAGACCTCGGACAATGCTTAATGACAGGAGATTGCCAGCAATCTCCGAAATCTGGACGAGCAGAGTTTCGTAAGCGCCATGAGGAGATAAGCGCAGGCAAACAAGCATAGTCAACAACACTGACCTATAACATACTATATCATCAACGGGTATCAGGGTGATACGTGACACGTACAATATCTGCTTTGTGGCAGCGCCAAAGGGGCGTAAGCGGGTCAATAAACCATCCGGGTCCGCTTTGAGCAATCGAGTGAGGAGCCCGTTCGTGTGATCCAGTACATGACGTCGATCTACCATCTAGTGGTTAGGATAACAATGCTTACGATCCACCGATTTCAATTCAAGTCCAAGAGCTTTACCCAGATGTTAAACACAAGGCACAGAACTTGTCACCTAACATAGAAGTTCCTCGTGGTAATCCTATGCATTAATGTTCAAGAACTTTCCTGATGGCATGGATTAACCCCTCCAGCGAAAATCGCAAAAGACAAGGCAACATGCACCCTTTAGAAATGAATGCCATGGATATTGGTCCTGACAGGTGGCGCAGAATTTGCACGTCCAGAAGATAATATCAAGCACATGGGAAGTTTACAATCCCGAGTTGAGACTCTGCGCCCAATACATATCCAAGTGGTCAATGATCAACATCACAACGTATGTAGCCGCCTTGACCATGTGCCACTGAATGTCTGTAAGTATATGTGGGCCAGTCTCAGAGAGTGGGTTCGCCAGATCATTCTCGTGATCTCGGGTGATGCACAAAAGTCCGCTTCTCATAAAGATCGAGGCAGTTATGCGCTTCTTCGGACCCAAGTGGTTAGTGCACAGCTTGAGCAAGCCTCCATCCTTGTCGTGGTTTTCGTCGCAAGACTTTGATTTGGTTACCAATTTCTGAGCTTTCAGAATGATGCCAAATAGAATGATCAAGAGCACATATGTCGAACACAATGCTTTGAGTGTTCCAATCTTGTGAAGTAGAGGCTGGAAACATTACATCCTTTTTTGCATTCGTTCCGTAGGGTCAGAAAAGAGACGGAAGATGGTATTCTAACATGCTTGGTGATACAGTGCTTTTCGATGATGTTGCCCGTTGAGGTAAGAGAGGGTAGTACCAACTCTGCATACCACTAGGCTGTCGTCGTCGATATCACGGTCAGAATTGTGGGGATCTCGTTGAGGGTAGGAAGCAGAGTCAAAGCGAGACCGGGTGCTGGTAAATCTCACAGTAGTGAGGTTTAAAAATGAGCCAAAAGTAACCATGGACATAAAGACCGCAGATCACTGAGATCACTGACGTCGCTTGTATTGCGTATAGCAAATGTGTTAGACTCGGGGGTCTTCGTAGAACACGGTGGGACGCCGTGCGCCAGTTCAGAAAACGGCCACAACAGAGAAAAGCTAATCACGTGTTACTTTGACTCGACGGTCTTGAAAGCTTGACTCGGAACGCCTAAAAATGTCGACATCAGCCGAGGCTGCTGCCCAGCTCATCTATCCCCCAAACGTTCAAGCCAACTCCTCTTTAACAAATGTCAAATTTCTCTCCTCCTGCTTCGCTGGTGCTGCTGCTGGCATTCTAGGGCTGGAAAACTGGCTTGGGTTTGCACTATTCCTCGCATCTACGCTTTTCACGTCTGTCTGCATACATCGCATCAACTGTGAAGGAAATCCTGGGAAATATGTTCAGGGAGGCGTCTGGGAGCTGGTGAATCCAGGCCAGGATAACATGTTCACATTTGTGCTGGTATGGACATTGTTCTATGGTGAGTAGGATGCAGCACTGTGATTGTGTGAGGAACCTCTGAACATGTGGTGCATCTTTACTGTAGGTGTTGTGCATGGTGAGAAGAGTTGTTGAAGAACATGAGGCCTTTTGTGACTTATCTTTTGTCTGGGTTTCAGTCTACGATTGATTTCGCCTCAACTTGCTTAATCGACGGTGCCTACATTGCTCCGGTGCGCGCCTAACCACCTGTTACTCGTGACACACCTGATGTTGTAGCTTATGGTAGGTCGAGATCTTAGCATGTGGCATGGCATGATGGAATTCTATCATCAGCAGTAAGCACAATCTAGTTCCGAGTCGGTGCCTGCTGTTGCTATTAAACTCCTGGCCACAGCTGTAATGGAACAACCCCAGTATATATGAAGGACACATGTAGATCATCCCGGGCCCCGCTCTAGCCCATGCAGAAGATGCATGCGTACTCGAGTCGAAAATTCTTCCGTGTTTGCAATACCATACTCTATTCTCTCATACTACGTGTCACAAATCCGAAGTCATGGGTAATCGGCTACCCCGGGATCATCGCGAGAAGAGCTTGTTTGTGATCTTTCCAATCTTTCCATTACTTCTGAGTTCGCCCCTGCTCAAGTACTTGCTTGCGCTGCTCCGTCATCGGAGTCTTCGCCAGCCCTTCATTTTCCAAAAAAATTTCGATTCCACTTCCCATCTCATCTGCTCTCTAATTTGAGTTTTTTTTTTTGCGAAGCAACGGACGGAGGCAGGGCACAGCATCAGGGCCATCCTGATTTGATTCGATAAGATTAAAAGTTCCGCCACGTGGCAAGCCACGCGACACCCACACGCGTCGACCCCACCCCACGTGGCAACACAAACCAATTGCATTCCGTTCCGGGTTTCCATGTCATCCCAGAAAAGCGGGACGTAATCAATGTGATCGAAGTGATGATTTTGAATTCTACTGCCTAGGCCTCCTAAGTCTCTTGCTTCTACCACTTGCGAAATTATGTCTGGCCCGTACGTCCTGCTCGAGGTTAACGACGCAATGAGGGGTCCCAACCCCTTCATAGCCAAGTTTGAGGATATCGAAGGTCGTGCAGCGTTTACAATGTGAGCCCCCTTCCCGTCTGATAATATTTTTTAGGTAGCTCACATTATCGATTGTGATCGTTGTCATGTAGGTCAGAGGTGCATTTCGTCCTGCTGTAATATTTTGTTTCCGGCCACATCATAAACGCACATAAACCGCACAGGTTTCTGGAGACAACAAGGTCTTCAGGCTCACGCGAGAGGCAGCGTGGTCCCAGCAGCATCCCAACATCATGGGCCCTGACAAATCCTACATTTACTTGGGTCCAAATAACGTACCTGGGCACGTCGCATATGGAAACAACGGCACAGAGATACGCATGCACTACCTCTTGCAGCAGAAACGGGAAGGCAGCACGTATGTATCGCCGTTCAAAACAATGGAGATCGTCGTCGTTGATAACTCGGTCGGTTTTGTGCCATTTGCAGTTCCCGATATTTCATGACACAGAGCGGGAAGAGCTATAAATGGAGGATCACATCACAGCGAATGGAGGTAAATCAGTCTCGGCTGTGAGAACGAGTCGTCGGCTGACTGAGTATGGCTTCTATCAGTGCATGGATGGTCGTACGACCTTGGCTGTGTGGGAACTCAATAACCACCCCAGAGACGAGTTTTGTGCTCGCCTAACTATCAAGGCCTCTGGACTCGCATTGGTCACCGAGATCCTAACAACTCTGATACTGAACAGAATATCCCAGCGGTTGGCATGGGACATCTGAGCAAACTTTCCACTTGATTTTGAGTGTTCCATTCTATTCTATTCACCAACAATACATAACACTTTCATTTATTATACTGTATCACTGTATGCATGTATTTTTTCCCTATTCCCCATTATCAACCTGGTCTACCCACATGTCCTCTATTCTTCCCAGCCACGTGTAATAGCGCATTCCTTGACCTAAGTCCTCGCCATGTAGATTTTACCTTGATTTCACACCTTTTGATCATTAAAACCCACATACAGTTTACCCTTCAAACTTAATCAGCTCCAAGAGAACATGATGACGGCATCCATACCGCCTGACGGCACTCAGGCGTTCACTATTCAATCCTCTTCCTTCCGCAATTCCTCCTGCAGCTCAGTCAGCCTGGCCCATTCCGGCTCATCTTCGAAGTCCCTCGTACGACCGACGAACGTCCGCACGATGCTACGTGCTTGCAATCTCCAATTGAACCCATCGACCCGGGGTCCGAAATTCCTCAGCACGTCTACAATCTCACCAACCTCATTCACACCCTCGCGCCATTTCCCCACGTCACTCTCGCCCTTCTCCAACGTGCCTGCCGCGCTGCATCGGTAACCATCAAGGTATGCCTTCAGCGCTTCTTCCCATCTTGCCTGCCAAGTCAGTAGCCGTGCATACGCGCGGAATATCCGAGGTGAAGATACACGGGGCACGATAGTTTGCTCAAGGAGGTTCAGCACGGTTCTGAGCAAGCCAAGCCCTTCGTTCGGATTCATAGTTGCGTTGGTGGGATCGTCTCCGTCCGCCGGGTCTTCAGAATTGGTCGATGCCCGCGTGACTGCATCAACGAGACGTTCAAGGACATCTTCGTCTACCGATTGAGCGCCGACCTTGTCGCTGGTCTCTTCGACCACGCGGCCCAGGGCACGGGATGCCTCAAACAGCTCCCCAACGTTCATAGAAACAATCATGTAGTTGTTCCACATGCGCCAGTTGTCATGGCTGAATCTCAAACCATGCTTCAGAGCGCGGAAGGCAAGAAGTTTGTTTGAGAAGGGAATGGATTTGGCAATGTCGTCATCAGCCGATGACGGATCGTCGGTCTTTCCGTCGATCTAGAGTTTCCGGTTCAAAATTAGCTCGGCAACCACGTGGAGACCACGCGCTCACATACTTGATTATCACTATAAGACCTTTCATCCACCTTCCTGCCTACAGTCCCCATTCGGAGGTACATGCTGGCGAGGTTGTTCCAGCTCTCACCATCTTCTTCATCAATAGCAACACATCGGCTGAAGGCGTTCTTAGCCTCCTCCCACAACTCCTCCCGCATGCACGCACAGCCGAGAATAAACCATGATCGTGATAATAGAGGATTGATCGTGACCGCACGTTTAAGGCAGGAAATCGATTCAGAAAATTGACCTCGTGCAAAATAATATCCGCCGAGAGACCGCATTGCTCGCCCTGATGTCTCCCTTGATATCGCCCAAGCTTGCTTGTAATAATCAATTGCGTGCTCCGGCTCCAGATCCCCAAGAATACACCATAGTTTCGCTTCGCGGGCATCATCATGGACTTTTCTGCGGTCGACGGACGTCACCTTGCCTCGGGACAAAACTTCATCGGCTTCTGCCTTCCGGCCTTCCAATAAGTCCCTTACGATTGTTATGGCCTTGTCACGCCTTTCCAATGTACCCCAACATTTGGCAACCTCTTCCCACATCTCCAGCCGTTCGAAAATTTCAAGCGCTGACCGTACGACCCCAAGACTCAGGAATCGCATTGCCAATTCCCGCTCCATCTCCCATTTGCTTGGTAATGGAATAGAGTGGAAATACAAAAGCCGTTCTGACACGGTAGAATCCGCGGTGGGCATCTGGTCTATCAAGGCTTGGAGCTGTAATGTAGACCGCTCTGCTGTGCGCGTACGAGACGCTTCGAGTCTGGAACGAAGTAATAACGCCATTGTGTGAACAGACCAGTTCCTAGGATGGGAGATAACCCGGTTTACGTAGGGCGCCATTTGCTCGCTAGTGAGCCCGTGAGATGGTGACGTGTTTTTCACATTAAGACAGAGGGACAGTAGAATACATTGGTCAAGGGGGTGAAGGGGCGGTTGAGACGAAGGGTCTATGTGGCTTAGCCGATCGTCAGATTGTGACGGGTCGGAAGACGTGAATTCTGTTTGTTCCAGCAATGTATCGTCGTTGAGGGCTATCGCGTCTGGGACATTATGCCGATACCTGGATTCATCCAAGTCGTTTACTGTCTCACTTGTACTTTGCAACACGGGCTCATCATCTACAAGATGGCTCTCCGCCAGCAAAACAAGCTGACTAAGGTCGATCTGTTGGAATTTCGTCCTTTTTCCCAGTGCGCCGGTCAGAGTATATTCTAACCCTGTAGTTTTCGCGGCCAGGACAAATAGTTCAGCCGCGGATTTGTCCTGGGAGAACTGATGTTCCAACAACCCTTGTTCCCCTATCAGCCGTCCGAGCAAATCAGGTTCGGATGAGAAAATTGTTTTGAGAGGTTCAAAGGAAGCATGAAGCGTGGGGAACGGAACTGATTCATCTAGAACTTGCTGATGGACCAGACTTGTACGCAATTTCCACCACGGAATCGTTTGGCAATGATTATATGGAAGAGCCAGCAGAATTTGAGCGAGTCTCAAGAAAGTCGCCACCTTTGTCAGGTGATAAGCGGGCTCTCCACCGTATGCGAGCTCTGAGATGGTTTTTTGGTTGAGTGCATCCTCGTTCAAGGATTCGGCCTCCGAAGAAATCACCTCAGAGGGTCGCGCATCAAGATCGGGTCCAGTCCAGTTTACTTGTACAAATGCGTGTAGGCAAGCAACGGCAATGGTCAATCGCATGAGTTCCTCTTCCCCTGACTTTGCAGGGCAGATATTGAGCGCTCGATCGAGTGGTTGATCAAGGGTGGCCGATTTGATGTGGAACAGGCTTAGTGCAGAAGGTGAAGTAAGAACATCACGAAATCTACCGTGGATAACGGCTTCAGCGAGGGAAGAGGATGGCCCCTTACTACTGGTTGGCTGTATAGCCCATTTGCCACGTAATAGCGCCTTTTCGATCTGCAAGATGTCCAAACTCATGCTGGTAGATGAACTTGTAGGTTCATACACGTGACCATGACTTACATATCCCTATCGAAAAAGGAAGTCGTTTCGTTGTCACCTCGGCCTATCCTCGGCGTAAAATGATATTGATAATAACTCAGGTGCGGGACCCGAACCTCGCCGAACACTAGTAAGATAAGGTAATATAGGACGGAGGCAGATCAGGAGTAAGATACCATAATACGAGAAGAGGAAGCCAGGAAAGATGATAATGTAATGGTTTTCTTTGGTTTGAAATAGTGTTGTGGAAGTTCGGTTCCGAAACTTGGTTCGAACCGGACTTTGGTAGAACCC
The DNA here is from genome assembly GCA_026075535.2 of Tricholoma matsutake. NCBI lineage: Eukaryota > Fungi > Basidiomycota > Agaricomycetes > Agaricales > Tricholomataceae > Tricholoma > Tricholoma matsutake. The sequence continues at coordinate 2,452,363 of AP026543.1, read as the reverse complement.
TGCGTCCGGTTCAGAGTTCGTGCAGAGGTGTTGAACCGAACCCAAGGTCTGGTTCTGGGTTCGTCGTAAATACGGGTTCCGAGGGTAAGGAGCGTTTTCGTAGGCCTCTGCGCCACTTCGAAAAACCCACTGTCGAGATTGAGCTCTGCTCAATCTCATCTCACTCCGATCATTCATGCTGTTTACAGCTTGGTGCTAAAGTCTTAGCAGAGGCCTTGGCATAGACAGTCTCAGCATGAATAGGGGATTTTACTTGTGCTGCTTCATTCTCAACTCCCACATCGTATTCAAGCAGCACAGGTAAGCACTTCGTGGATTTCATCAGAATCTATTTTCACTTTTCAAGATAGTTGTTCCTATCAGGCTTTGCCTTCGAGCTTTGCTCTTTGACAACAACTATCTTTCATTGTGAGATTCTAGCCTTCTTATTTCATTTCATAAACTCATCTTCATTCTCACTTTCACTAGCTCTGCTATCATCTCCAGTTGAATCTTTATAGTGAGTGGCTTCTCCATTGAGCCTCATTGAAGTTTCTGTCTCATGTCCAATTCCATTGATGTACCTGTTCCAGACATCCCTGCTGCGATGAACACTGCCAACACATCTAATGTTCCAGATGAAGCAGACATTGATCTCTTTCAGATTTGAACAGCATCTTGCCAACACCTTGTTGATGAAGCTGTCTCAGGAACCCTGCCCAGAGGCTCTTTCCTCACTCACCTTCGAGAAACAGGAATCTCAGATACTGAAGTGCAAGATTATATTGATCAAGTCATTCAATGACACAATGACCAATAATCTCTTCCCCATGGTCACCATTCTCCACCTGGCATTGAAGGAGCTCATGAAGCTTCAAATCCTTCTGACATTGCTAAGGCAAGGCAGGGGTAGGGTATACCCTTGTGTTTTCAGGCTAAGGGTATGAGGGGTAAGGGTAGGGGTTTGGAAGTTCATACCCTTTCATACCCCTGTACCCTTACTAAGGGTACAGGGGTATGCCAGGGGTATGCTTATGTAAGAATATCATTTGATTTTTTCAGCTACAAAGATTCATATTCAAGATTTTCATCAATTAAATTCAGATTTTGGGATTGTCCAACATGATAATGTCTTTCATATGTTAATAAGAGGTATTAATATGTGATATTAATAATAAATACAATAGTTATAAACACTTTTCAAATGAATTTTGCTCTAAATATGTTGATTTTGTGCCAAATGCTTGTACCCTTTGACAAACCCTCCCATACCCTTGGCAACCCTTATATGTTTCCATACCCTTACCCCTAAGGGTAGGGTGTTCAGGCATAGGGGTAAGGGTATGAGATTTGACACCCAGGGGTAACCCCTGCCTTGCCCTAGACATTGCAAGTTCCCTCACTTGGGCTGTTCTGCATGCTAAAGTCGACCAGTTTGAAGGACTCAGTTCTTGGGCACCTCATACATCCCCTTCTTCCTTCATCACTGATGAGATTGCAAAGCTCTTGGGTCTCCCCAGTGCAAAAGGAACACTACTTGCTTCAGTCCTGGTCAAAGCTCCTCACCTTGCTGAACTTTCAGTCACATCTGCAGATCATCACCTTGAGTCCATGCAGGAGCTTGTTTCAGTCTTTAGCCCTCAAGCTATACAAGATACCCTTGTTGTAAAAGCATTGTTCACTTCCATTGATGTCCCGTTACCCCATACAATCTGGCACAAAATCATCCTCAATCAATTCATCAATTTTGAGAAGCTTTTCACATCCATGGAAAAGGGGTATGATCACCATGATGATCCAAAGGATTTTGGAGCTGGCTATGCTTTGGTTAAGAAGGAGCGAGCTTTCACTAAGTGAAAGTTATGGACTGAATCTGACTGGACTTGTGTCTTTGACACCTGGTCAGGGACCATCTTCTTCTTCCATCATCATGATTCAGAACTGCATGCTTACCATTCCCTTGTCATGGAATTTTTCCATGCCACTCCAAATGAGCTGCTCATGGCTATTGAGTATGATGTCGAAGTCCAAAATAGATATGCTTGAAAACCTTTTTGTTTGGATAACCAAGACCAGCTCAATTTTCCTCTCCTTGCACAAGTCTTCTGTGGTTCTCCTTCTTCCATGTCTCTTTGTTCTTCTACCAAACACAATGCTTTTTTGTCTTCAGGCAGCACTCCTAAACAAGTTGATGTCCCCTGCAACAATTGGAGTTTTGGCTCATGTAAAGCAATCCTTGCCCTAATAAGTGCAAGCATGGCATCTGCTGTGTTTGTGGCAAAGAGCATCAAGCCAGAGACAACAAAAAGTGCTTCACTATCCTCCAAGCTTGAGTCTGAACAAGATCTTTTGTTATTGCAACAGAATGTAGCTGCCTTTTTGGACCATGGTCCTCACACATTTTCTTCTCCTCTAAAGCATAAACATAATGATGAAGTTCTTGATGCTCCTAAATTTTGACAATGATTTGTTTGGTCTGACGATTCTCCTAATAAAATCTCCCCTGCTGCATTATACACTGAGTCTGCCTAAGGTCCAGTTCGGTCTGGTTTTTCAACCCCAAAGTGGGTTAACTGGTCCAGACTGCAAGCCCAAGTGACATAGACTGTAACCAAACCAATAGGACCAGTCCTAATCAGTTCAGCTACAGTCCAAAAAACTGGTTAAAGCCAGTTTTTGTCCCATTTTTTGGAGTATAACTTAATTCTATTATATACTAAATAAAACTAATTACATTTACACACTGTGAGCAGTTGCTTGCAGCTGTGGTGTAAGAGAATGAAAATGAAAATGAACATGAAAAATGAGATAGAAAATGAAATAGAAAAAAAAATGGCCACCATCTCATGTTTGTAGTGAGGGTGGGGTCTGTTAGGAAACCACCCCATTACCTAATAAACTTTCATTTTTATTTTATTATGTTGAATTACGCTACATGATGCCAAATGATGCTACATTTTGATAGCATGAGAATTTTATTTTGCACGCATCAAAATGTATGCGCATGTATGAGTGCATCGGTAACAACAATGTACAATATATGTAACATAGTATATGAACCCTAAATATATGCCTAGGGGACCCCAGTTGTGTTCTCTTAGGTATTCCACCTATGTTTTTGGTGTGAAAGGCCTATCTCAACAAACTCATCTATTAATAACCCCTCACATCAAAACCATCAATTTCCCCATCATGAGCGTGGATCCCGCCCCCTTCTTGTAGAGAGAACCTGCATGGTCTTAGCTAGCAGATAGTGGGTGTCACCCTAACAGAAGAACACAACTTCCCATATCAGTGCACCTTCTCTTACTTGCACATATGTCATTGTTTCACTGCGCCACATCCGATTACTCATCCTTTTGGCATGAGCCAGAAGTACTTGTATATATGTAATCTACCTTTTCTTTTGTAAGCCAATGCCAGGCCTCACCTTACATTGCGACTGCCAGTGATCGAGAGGCAGCGCTCGTCATTAGGACAGCTGCAACCAGACAACCGATCGGATCTGGTTTAGTTACGATTTACATCACTCTATTCGGATGACTATTTTAGTTACAAGCCGAATTCAGTGTTATCTCCGAGATCAGGCACTGTTGGAAGGGTTATTGATCTGAAGTGTCAAAATAGGCGCCCGACGAACGACGAACCATTGATGAACCTCGATGAACCTTATCACGTGACCCGTAGACGTTTGGAGAGGTCTCGAAGAAAAAATTTTGAATTTGTCAAAGAAGTGATTCATCACAGATTCTACAATTATGTCCGAACCTTCAACTTCTAATCCCAGTCCTAATCCTGTTCCCATACCAGCACTAGAGGCAAAAATTGATGTGCTTACAGCGCAAATGTCGCAATTAGTGTCAGTATTGGCAGCATCACAGCCCAGACAAGCGGAAGTACAGCCAGAGACAATAGGAGAAAGAGATGATGAGATGGAGGAGATGGTGGAGTGGATATTGCAGGAGGATGAGACAGTGGAGAAATCCAGAAATGGAAAAGCGCACTTACCTAAGTACGCGCCCCCGCAAATCTTTGACGGTACCATGGAGAATACAAAATCCTTCATCAGCTCTATAGTATTGTACATCCATGGGAGGAAGCCCAAGTTTCGTACAGCCGAGTCTAGGATTATGTTTGCTCTCTCATACATTCAGGGGGGGAAAGCACAGTTCTGGAGAAACAAGGCAATTAATCAAATTGCTGCAGGAAATAAACCATTTGCAACCTTCAAGGAATTTCTGGAGAGATTGGAGGCACAGTTTGGAGACCCTAATCCAAAGGCGACAGCCAATGCTAAATTAAAGACCATGCACCAAGGTTCACTAACAGTGGATGAATTTATTTTGCAGTTCAAAGCAGAAGCTTCGCAAACAGATATGGGAGAAGCCGCATTGGTAGAGTTTTTGAAAGCAGGATTAAATCCCTCTTTATTCAAGTCTATCTACCGACTACCTTCTATGCCAGAGAAGTTGGATGAGTGGTATAATTGGGCAATGCACCTTGACCGGCAATATCGGCAGGAACAGGCGGAGTCAAAGTTGATGTATGGAAGTAGTAAATTTGGAAAGTCATCAGGAGGAAAGTCCAAGAAAGGAAAGGTGCCTCAGGCGCAAGCTCCGAGGGCACAGCCACCGGCCATGGCAGTGACACCTATAGTTACGGAGTCAGCAGCACCAGCAGAGGCAATGGAGGTTGATCAAGTGGGGAGACAAGCCCCACTTAAATGTTTTAACTGTGGGCAGTTAGGACACATTTCTAAGAATTGCAAGCAGAAGAGAAAGATCAGGGGAACTACAATTGAGGAAGTGAAGCAGGAGGAAGGCAAGCAGGAGAATTTTGTGGAAGAGTCCCAGTGAAGGTTTCCCCATTGGTGACCCAGAATCGTTACAATGTATTAGTATCTGAGGAAACCCAGAGTAAATCAGAAAAGGAAATTGAGGAGGAGTACAACTGTTGTGAATCACGTGACAAAGAAAATTGTCACATGTCATTTCCGAAAACCCCTAAATTCTTTATTTGCTCTGTGTGAATAGAACCCGAAATCACCTTGACTGTGGGACTGAAGACAGTGGACACACATGCAGCTATTGATGTGGAAGCATTGCTTGACAGTGGTGCTACAGGATTATTTATTAATTGATCCTTAATTACTGGAAACGGTATTAACACATGCAAGCTGGTGCAACCTATAATGGTGTACAATATTGATGGAACAGTCAATCGTGGAGGAACTATCAAGCAGGAGGTGACTATGGTACTAAAGTATCAGGAGCATCAGGAGCGAGCCGTATTCAAAGTGTGCGATCTTGGGAAAACCAATCTAATAATAGGATGTCCGTGGTTACGGAAGCATAATCCTGAAATTGATTGGAAAACTGGGAAAGTACAAATGACTTGTTGTCCTAAGGAATGTAATGTGTATGGGAGGAAGATGAAGAAGGAAAAAAGAGAAAGAACATTGTAGCTGTGGCGGCAGCCCCCACAGCAGAGCCCACAGCCAGAGTCCAGCATCTCCCTTAGCGGTCACGTGACCTCGTTGACAGACATGCGCTTGTTGTAGACAGAAAGAAATCTTTGCTTGTCCACGTCCTTTCTGACTCGCATCTAGTAGTAGACACGAGCCCTGTCCGAACTGTCTCGTCTAGTAGTAGACGAGACCCTGAGAGACCACACGGCTCCATCTGGTGACAACAGCGAGATTCCTACTCAGCTACTCTACTTGTAATCTCGGGGCATCTGCCATCTGTCAACTCGTTCTTCATCTGTTTCGGCTTTTGGTCCACTCGGTTTCAGGTCAGTTCTCTGCTCAGTCTCGGTTCGCCTGCTTATCTCAGCCACAGCTTCCTGAGTACCTGTCTAATCGTTCGTCTGATCTATCTACCACGCACCGGCCTCACACCTGCTACACTGGTGAGAACCACACAACGAGACGACAAGGGTAGATTCCTACCATCTACCACACCCAAGACCACAGCCCAGTCCTCAGCAACATCCTCCTTCACCCTTCCATCAGTATCCAACATCTCCATCAGCCCCATCTCAACCAGCCCCCGATCCCCATCAGCTGTACCGCCTCCCACCCCACAGTTTTCAGCACCCACCACACCTACCCTTTCCAACGATGAAGACACCATGTCAGACAACACAAAACTGTTCTGGGGCGATGATGAACACAAGGACAAAAACCCCCGGGACTTCATCAATGCCATCGAGTGCCAATTCTCGCTTAAGACCAACGTCTCTGATGCTCAGAAACTTCGAACGTTTGAGCTCAACTTGAAGGCGGGCTCCATCGCCAATCAATGGTGGGACAGTCTGAGCTCATGGGACAACAACACCTGGGAACATCTAGTAGCTTCGTTCACAAAGAAATGGCCAACCAAACCACCCACCATGAAAACAGTCGAGGAGAAGCAAGCCGCATTGGAACGAACGACGATCACAGAAGAAGAAGTCGGGAAATGAGTAAAGGTGAAAGGAGTCGAAGAGTTTGCGCACGTAGTATGGGCGGACAAGGTAGAACACTTGGCAGCAGCAATCCCCGACACAAACGGTCTCCTGATTGGCGCCATTTGAAAGAAAATGCCCAGGATTCTACAGAAGGTAACGGGTTTGGGGCATACCAACTGGGCAATGTTCTGCAAGGCCGTCTGCACAGCAACACTTTCCCAGATCGATGAGGCATGGGAGGAGGAAAGGGAGGCACGACACGTTCGCGAAGAGCTGAAGAAGCTACAGGATGCATGCAGCGCGATGACAAGAGACCTCACCAGCTCATTCCAAAGGTTCACCATAGGTACACCCTCCCCAACGCCAAGATTCCCCACACTCCAAAACCAAACCCCACAGACACAACAGAACCGCTCCCCAACCCCAACGTTCAGCGCGAACAATCCATTCGCAAACGCCACCAGCCCAAATACACAAAACCAGCCCCCATACCGACAGAACAGACTCCCCATGGAACGCATGGCAGACGTCGTATGGCTAGCGCTCCCCATCCACCCGAACACCCCTGCCGGACGAGCAGCATATAATGCGCAGATCGTGCAATGGGACAACGACTACCTGGGACAGTTAGTAAGCGAGCTATGTCCGTACCCCCTCTCACCTGGAATGGCTCCCGTTGCATCGGGAGAATGTTGGAAATGCGGCATGATCGGGCACATGAGCCCCAACTGCAACAGTCCCAATCAAGTACCGGCCTTCGAAGGACGCTGGAGATCGATCGCAGCAACGATCAAGTGTAGCTGTCCACCAACCACAACAAGGAATGTCAATTATGTCGCTACCAACCCGTGGGTCATGAAGGAGGAATACGATCAACAGGTCATCACGGACTTCCTGGCAGAGCAGGGAAAAGGACCAGGGTCGTCGGCGTAGAATGGGAGGTTCCACCAACGACCCAGACCAAGTACCAGCAGTCCTTGGATGTAGCAAGGCATCATCCAAGGATGAGGAAATGCCATCTATCGCAAGGTGTACCTTAGGTAGTGAGGAGGGAGCTTTACCAGCATCAGTAGTGGTTATCCCAGACACCAACATGTATCTAGCCAAGGCACAATCCATCATTGTTGACCTGTATGGCATGGAGAGCGAAGACGAGCAAAGGAACAGCCAACTGTTCCTACACACAATTGAATTGCATGGTCCACAGGGAGAGATCGTAAGAATCAAGAGTACATTTGATGATGGTGCAATGGTGAACGCAGTCGACCTATCAGTATACCAGAAATCTGAGCACCGCCTCAAACCTCTGGACAAATCCAACCGTATCCTATGAATGGCAGATGGCTGGCTGGTACCCTCAGCTGGCATTTGGAACGGCGAGGTTACCGTTGGCAATATCACATGGGGGGACACCTTTGAGGTCTTCGACAGCAAAGGGGCTTGGCTAGCACTGTTTGGGAAACCATTGCTGAAGAAGTTCAAAGCAATCCATGACTACAACACAGATATTGTGAAAATCCCCAAGGATGGTGATTGGGTAGTTCTACGGAACCAATACCCATGCAGAAAGAGCACAGAAACAACACTCCCGACCAGTCAGGATTTAAACATCAACCAGCGCACAAACTTGAAGGGGGATCACTGCGCACCCCCCTCAAGGCAAGTCTACCAACATGATAATAGTATCAAGGAACCCATTGATGAGACAGCAATTGAGCAAGCAGAACATGGGGAACACCCCCTGGACAACGAGGAACAGGAAGGGGAAATTGCAAAAGGACAAGAAATACCAAAAATCCAACATCCACTTACCCAGGAAGGAAACAAGAGATGTATGCAAGAAGAACGAACCAAGTGGCGGGAAGCAAATGGCTTGAAAGGGAACAAGACTCAAACAGACAGAGGAACAGCAAAGCGCAATAGGCTAGGAAGGCCATTGTGGAAGGGAGTACAACCAGCTTCCCAACCATCCCCTTCTGCTGCAATGCTACCAACTGATACACCTAACAACCCAGATCCCGCACCAGACCACAAGGACAATATATGGACCATCAACACAGAGGTGCGGAACAGCAACTCTAGCACCGAGCAGAAAATACTTTCAGGCAACCTCGACAAAGCAGTGTTCACCCGACAATCAGACCCATTCAAATTAGAACGTGTGGATGCAGTACTGTCGGAACTCTGATCTAACTCAAGAGCAACGCGTAAGCATTGAAAACCTACTTCACGAGTTTGCTGACTGCTTTGCACTGTCCATGAGTGAGGTAACAGTAGTAGCAGGAGCAACACACAAGCTGAATGTGCCCGAAGGCACAGTATTCAAAACAAAGGTGAATCAACGACCACTCAGTGGGCCTCAAAAGGAATATTTCAACGGCGTGCTTGACAAGATGCTGGAGGCGGGTATAATTGCTCCAATCGACCATAATGATGTCAAATGTTGTGGCACAACCACTCTAGCAAAGAAGGTGCATGAAGGTAATGGACTAACTATTGAGGAACTACAGCACCGAGTAACAATGAATGTGTCACAGCTGGGATCCCATCAGCATTCAAAGACCTCCCCCCCCTGAGATTTTGAGCAGCATGACACAGCACAAGTGGAGATGCAGACCAAGTGGTGAGTGTGTCAAGACTTCGCCGAACTGAACAAAGTGACGAAAGTACCCCCAATGCCCCAAGGAGACATATGGGCCAAACAACAGCGTCTGAGTGGACACCGGTGGATAAACACATTTGACTTCGCAGCAGGGTTCTATGCTTGTGAAATTGGACCAGAAGACCAGCCATATGTATGCTTCTACGTTGAAGGACAAGGATACTTCTGTTACAAGCGCATGCTCTTTGGACTAACAGGTGCGCCCTCCACTTTTGCAGAGATGACAGCCCAAGCACTAGGTGATCTTGTAGGCATACTGTTTGAACTGTTCGTCGATGATGGAGGAATGGCTGGGGATGACTTCACAAAAACACTAGCTAACATCTGAACACTACTAACCAGAGTAGGGGAGAAAGGGCTCTCTTTATCAGCAGCCAAGTCAAGCTTCTTCATGACTGAGGCCATCTTTGCTGGAGCAAGGGTGGGACCAACAGGCATAAAACCAGATCTGACAAAACTGACAGCTATTGTGGACTGGAAATGACCAACCAATCTGCAAAACCTAGCCGCGTTTACAGGAGTAACAGGCTACTTTAGGTCACTGATCAAAGGATATGCAGCATTAGCCCAACCACTCACAGACTTGGCCAGAAGCCTTGACTTGCCCAAGGGGAAAGGAAAGGCAGCCTACTGACGTGCCATGAAAGGACACTCACTAGTTGGCTCATGGAAAGAGGAACATGAGAAGGCCTTCCTGGGACTAAAAATTCCCTTAACCAATGAACCAGTATTGAAAGGACCGAAGTTCGATGGCACACCATTTGTCGTCACTACAGATGGTTGTAAGTATGGTTTTGCAGGCATGCTTTCACAACAACACACTGCAGTCCTGCCCAATGGCAAAGAGGTCACACACATGCATCCAGTTGCATTCAGCAGCAAACAAACATCAGAATCTGAAGAGAAGTACAAACCATATTTACTAGAATTTGCTGCACTGAAATTCTCCCTAGACAAATTCTCTGATCTTATATGGGGCTACCCAGTTGAACTAGAGACTGACTGTCAGGCACTTAGGGACCACTTACTGAATGACAAGCTCAACTCCACACATGCTCGATGGAGGGATGGAGTACTAGCACACCAGATTATAGATGTACGACACAGACCAGGACACCTGAATCCAGTTGCAGACGGCATCAGCAGGAAGTACGTGAATCTACCCACAGAAAAGAACGACGGCCATGAATGGACAGTAAGCAAAGACTGGGAAGCACGAACAGGCATTCAAAATGATATATTCCAAATTGAGTCACTGCCCACCTATGATGCCCTCTGAAACCGATTTGCTAACAAAAAAATATTCCTCAATACCATAGAGGCATTGGCTGAACTAGAACATGGGAAAAGTATCAGAGAAAGGAAGAAAGCCAAGCACCGAGCAGAAGGGTACATGATCCAAGAAGGGAAATTATGGAAAATAGGTAACACCAAGTCCACACGAGCAAAACCACGGGTAGAGTGCATACCACAATCAGAGGCAGTCACACTAGCATGGGAGGAACACCGGAATCAAGGACATTTTCACAGGGACAACATAAAAATTGCACTGATGGACAGAATAGCTAGCCCACACCTTGACCAATCAATCACCAAGGCAATCATGGACTGTGGTAAGTGCAAAGGACATGGCCCAAAACACTTACATTCACTGCTAGAACCCATAACAAGACGCCACCCATTTGAACTTCTTGTAGGAGACACCCTGGCCATGCCAAAAGGAAAAGGGGGCTTTACAAAAATTGGATTATATGCAGACGTCTACTTACAGCATGTATGGGCAGATAAATTCAAGACCGCTGCATCAGCAGCCACCTCTTGCAAGACATTCAATAATATCTGCACCACATTCACAGCACCTGAGGCCTTCATGGTTGACGGAGGTTGCAAGTTCGACAATGATGCCGTTCGTGAGGCATGTGCCATACGTAATGTGGAACTACGAGTAGTTCCAGGATACTCCCCCTGGATCAACGGTCTGATAGAAGGGATGAATGCAAAACTGTTGGGGAGGCTGAAAAGATTGTGCTCACCAGATCTAGGGGAGGACGAATACAATGCAATGGATGTACCAGCCTCATGGCCCAACCACCTGGAGGAAGCCGTGGAATTCCTCAACAATTGCATTCTTCCAAACCTCAAGTTCTCACCCAATGAACTCCTTTTAGGCATCGTGATCAACACAAAGCATACACCAGCAGAGCAAACAGAGGAGGAAGTATCAGCAGATGAGGTTGAGGTCCAGATGGCATATGTAGAGCAACAGCGATTAGACAGGTATGCACACATATCTTCTCATGCTCACAAGCGGAAGCTGGCGTTTGACAGGAAGGTCTTATCCCGAGCACCAAGAGAGGTCACATTCAAAGCCGGGCAGCTGGTACAAGTCTACAGAAGTGACCTAGACTTCACATTCAAGGCAGAATGGAAAATGGAACCAAAATGGTCAGCACCACGCCGAGTAACAAGCAGAGACCGCAACTCCTATAAATTGGAAACACTGGAAGGACTACCCATTGGCAACAGGTTCTCCTCATGACAACTCCGCAGATTCATCCCCCACACTGGCACAATGCTACATGAGGCTCAAACAGCCATCGAGAAGCTACGGGGTGACCAGGAAGCCAAAGAAGACATTGTGCAGGAGGAAGTAAAAAGAATAGTGATTGATGAAGATGGTGACATAGAGTGGGAGGATGTAGAACACGAGGCAGACAAAGAACAGATACCATAAGACCCTGAGTCTAGACCACAATCCACCCTGACAGTTGACTGACATCGGTTATTTTCAAGGTCTGACTCCATATATATTAAGGCCTCATTTCGCTTTGGTTACCTCACTTCTACCCCACACCCACGATCACATAAATATGTCCAGTACATGGCTTATTGGATGGATGGTGCTTTTTATTATTTTAGTGGCTCTGAGTCCCTTTGCCCTCATCACACGGCAACCTCGACAAGGCCACGACATTGAACAAGGCGAGTTCCCCAGCTTCGTCAATCCAGAACTTGTTCGACGATGGCTTTCTACCCCAACATGATGTAATATCAACTTCCCACTGGCCGCCCACTTGAGGCTTTGACAAAGGCCTCTTCCAAAGATAGACGAAACCCCAGAGCAATACCTGTGGCCCTAAACAATGTTTCTGTGTTGGGCCTCTAGGGGGAGCGATTGTCATGGACATGCCTCCTGAGGTGCATGGGTTGAGGTGAGGGTAAGGCATTGGTGCCTTGTACATACTCGTTTCGACATAGAGTTGAGATCACAATGAGGGCGTTGCTACTGTGAGGGGGGGCACATGTAGCCATGGTGGCAGCCCCCGCAGCAGAGCCCACAGCCAGAGTCCGGCATCTCCCTTAGTGGTCATGTGACCTTGTTGACAGACACGCGCTTGTTGTAGACAGAAAGAAATCTTTGCTTGTCCGCGTCCTTTCCGACTTGCGTCTAGTAGTAGATGCGAGCCCTGTCCGAACCGTCTCGTCTAGTAGTAGACGAGACCCTGAGAGACCACACGGCTCCAACATCCAAGAAAGTATTCTGTTAGTGGAGGATGAGGAAATGCCAAATGGGGAAGTTCCAATCATGATCAAGAAAGAAGAGCAGAAGCAAACCTTTAGAGCAGTTTGTGGAGGACAGTCGTGGGACAAGAATATCATGAAGGTGGAGAAGCCAGTGGAGGAATGGGTGCCAAAAGTGTATCATGAACATTTGTCAGTGTTCCAAAAGAAGGAGTCTGAGCGAATGCCAGTGTGGAAGCCATGGGATCATGCGATTGAGATGAAGCCAGGGTTTGTGCCGAAGAAGTCAAAGGTATATCCGTTATCTCCGATGGAACAAGAAGAAGTGGATGCATTGCTGAAGGAGCAATTGCGCAAAGGATACATACGACCTTCAAAATCACCGCAGATGTCACCAATATTCTTCGTGCCCAAAAAAGACCAAAGGAAGAGGATGTGTACCGATTATAGGTATCTGAATGAGTGGACAGTGAAGAACGCGTACCCCCTGCCATTGATCTCAGAAATAATTGATAAGGTGGGAAAAGCCAAGGTCTTTACAAAATTGGATTTACAATGGGGATATAACAATGTATGAATAAAGAAAGAAGATGAGTGGAAGGCTGCATTTGCCACATGTCAAGGATCCTTCGAGCCACTTGTCACGTTTTTTGGGATGACTAATAGTCCCCTGACCTTTCAAAATATGATGAACCACATTTTCAAGGACATAATAGACAAAGGCATGGTAATAATATTTATTGACGACATTCTGATATTCATGGAGGATGAAGAGAATCATGAGGCGATAGTGCAGGAGGTGTTATGGAGGTTGGCGGAGAATGATCTATTTTTGAAACCAGAGAAGTGTGTGTTTGGGGCAAGCGAGATCGAGTTCCTAGGATTATTGATCGGCCCTGATGGGATCAAAATGGATCTGATCAAGGTATAGGCGATCACAGATTGGCCTGCGCCCACCCGTGTCAAGGAGGTTCAAGCCTTCTTGGGACTCGCAAATTATTATCGTCGCTTTGTGCACAATTTTTCTAAAATTGCCGCACCCTTACATAACCTTATGCAAAAGGGAGTAGTATGGAGGTGGGGAGAGCAGCAGCAGACAGTGTTTGAGGAGTTGAAGAGGAAGTTTGTGGAGGGACCAATATTAGCCCCAGTAGATTTCACATGCCCTTTGTGAGTGGAATCCGATGCATCCGATTTTGCTACTGGAGCAGTATTATCAATGCTGTGCGAAGATGACAAATGGCATCCTTGTGCATACTTGTCAAAAGGGTTGAATGATGTGGAGAGGAATTATGATGTGCATGACAAAGAGATGTTGGGGATAATATGAGCATTGGAGGCATGGAGGCATTATTTGGAGGGATGTATGCATCAGATTGAGATCTGGACAGATCATCAAAATCTGCAATACTTCATGTCCGCTAAAAAGCTTAATCACCAGCAAGCGCATTGGGCACTATTCCTATCGCGTTTCAACTTTCACTTGGTCCATAAAGTGGGAAGCTTAATGAGGAAAGCAGATGCATTATCCAGACGTATTGATCATAAAAGGGGGGTGGAGGAGGACAATAAAAATGTTACCTTACTCAAACCCAAATACTTTCGCATTTGCACTATGCATCAAGGGGATCTATTAATAGATAGCTCAGAAATGGAAATGTTGTCTGAAATTAGACAATGTTCGGAAATGGACGATGAAGTAGTGGAAGCCATGAAAGCTCTGAAGGGAGAGAAGAAAGGTAATATTAAAGGAGACGAATGGGCTGAGGAACAAGGGTTGGTGTTGTTTCGAGGAAAAGTGTATGTACCAAAGGATCAGGATTTGCGAAGGGAGATCATCCAGTTACATCACAATACGCCGATTGCTGGACACCCAGGAAGATGGAAGATGTTGGAATTAGTAATGAGAAATTATTGGTGGCCTGGAATTTCAAAGTATGTGTTGGGGTATGTGGATGGATGTGATACATGCATGAGGGGGAAGAAATTTCCAGAGAAACCTGCAGGAAAATTAATGCTGAATCCTATACCTAAAGCGCCGTGGCAAGATATATCTGTGGATTTTATTACCGGATTACCTGAGGCTCAAGGGTACGATGCAATATTCGTAGTATGTGACCGCTTTACAAAGGAGGTCCATATTATTCCTACTACTACAGAAACCTCATCATTGGGCTTGGCGTGCCTCTATCTAAATCAGGTATGGCGGTTACATGGGTTACCCGATACTGTTATCTTCAATCGTGGACCACAATTTGCTTCCGCGTTTATGCGAGAACTAAACAACATATTGGGAATTCAAACTAAATTATCTACGGCATATCACCCGCAGACTGATGGGCAGACAGAGAGAATGAATCAGGAGTTGGAGCAGTACCTATGTATGTTTGTCAACTACTGACAAACCGACTGGCCCAAATGGTTGGCAATTGCCAAATTTTCCCACAATAACAAATTCCATTTGGCTACTTGTATGTCACCCTTTTTTGCGAATTATGGATATCATCCTTGCATGGGAGTAGAACCCAGAAGGGAAGTCAAAGTACAGTTGGTAGAAGATTTTGTATCTAAGATGCAAAAGGTACAAGAGGAAGCAGAGGCAGCATTGAAGAAAGCACGTGATGACATGATGCAACACGTGGATCGTACTCAAGCATGCACTCCAGAGTACAAAGTTGGTGACTTGGTATGGCTAAGTACCAAGGACCTGAATATTCCACGACCTTTGAAGAAACTTATGGAGAAACAAGTTGGCCCATATACGATCTCTAAAGTGATCTCACCTAATGCGGTAGTGCTAAAATTACCCCAATCATTTAAGATTGATCCTGAGAGTAACATATCCCGCCTACACCCTTACTGTCTGCCCACTATTCCTGGCCAACAAACTACTCCGCAACCTCCGATAATAGTAGAAGGTGCTCCAGAATACATAGTTGAAGAAATTCTAGACTCATGTCTTCGACGGAACAAATTGGAGTTCTTAATAAAGTGGAAAAACTATACTGACGAAAATAATTCGTGGGAACCTGAAGAGAATTGTAAGTGAGCGCATAATGCAATCGCCCAATTCTTTAAACGTAATCCAAATGCTCTGCGTCACATTGCGAGAATGGTGTATGAGGGGATGAAATTCCGGCCTTACCAAAATTTCACAGAGGGGACAAACATAATATTTTCTCACCTGGAAGTCGAGGTCTAAAAGGGGGGTAATGTTAGGAAACCACCCCATTACCTAATAAACTTTCATTTTTATTTTATTATGTTGAATTACGCTACATGATGCCAAATGACGCTACATTTTGATAGCATGAGAATTTTATTTCGCACGCATCAAAATGTATGCGCATGTATGAGTGCATCAGTAACAACAATGTACAATATATGTAACATAGTATATAAACCCTAAATATATGCCTAGGGGACCCCAGTTGTGTTCTCTTAGGTATTCCACCTACGTTTTCGGTGTGAAAGGCCTATCTCAACAAACTCATCTATTAATAACCCCTCGCATCAAAACCATCAATTTCCCCATCACGAGCGCAGATCCCACCCCCTTCTTGTAGAGAGAACCTGCACGGTCTTAGCTAGCAGATAGTGGGTGTCGCCCTAACAGGGTCTGCTTGTCATTGTCTCTGGTGTTCATTGTCCCCTGTGTTTGTGGTCATGTTTGTTGTCCCTGCCACTTGTTGTCATCCCCAGCATTTGTTTTCCCCAATGTTCATCCTTCCCACCATTCATCCTCCCTGCCATTTGTTGGCATGGCTGTTTGTTGTTGTGGCTGTACCTGCAGTTCATCATCCTGGCATTTGTTGTCCTCAGTGTTTGTTGTCCTGGCTGTTTGTTGTCCCCCATTTGTGGCTACCATCATTGTCAGCACCTCCAATTCCCCCTATGAGCAGTGGCTCATAGGCAGGTTGGTGGTGCTATGTGATGTGGCAGCAGTGGCAGTGGCAGAGGTTGCTATTGGGGGTGTTGTGTTGTTGTTGCTGGCCATTGCCATTGCTGTGTAAGAACAGAACCCATTGCTGCCCTGTGAGCAGAGGCTTGCAGTGGCAGTGCAGGGTGTGTGTAATTCAGTGGGTGGGTGATGTTGTAGTCAAGATGCAAGAACCTAAAAGAAAAACATTTAGTTAGTAAAAGAAACAACTCAACTAATAATAATATGAAAGACTTACATGTGGGCCTGAATGATGACTAGTGTCATTCAGGCCCCCTGCCTTGCATTGGTTCATTTGGGTGGTGGTGTGCATGTCATTGGTGGTGAGTGGTGATGGTTTTGTAAACAACTGCTGTGATGCAAGCAAACATGTCAATGCATGATGTGAACAATGCATATTATGTGTTTGTTTACTATGAACAAATATGTACAACTACTGCAATGTATATAAGCCCCACCAATCTGTGTGGCTTCCTCCCTCATCATTAGTTTATTATATATAATATGTACATTATAGGGTATATAATCTAAGTGTAAAAAGACCAGTTACAACTGGTTACAACTGGTTCTATAATGGTTTTTGAATGTTTTCAAAACAGGTTAACCAATAACCAAACTGCAGTCTCAGTTACTCACTTTTTCAGAAAAATGGACCAGACCAAAGCATGGACTGCGGTTTGGTCTAGTTTGGTCTTTGGTCCTATAGACTGAACCTTGATACACTAGTCTGCTCCCCCTCTTCCTTCACCACCTCAGCATCTTCTCAACAATCCCTCCATTTAAGCTTCTATTAAATCACTTGGAGATTCAATCAAAGTAGACACTTCTTTTGATGTTGACAAATTTGAGCTTCTCCTCACTGACCATCCAAACCAGCCTTTTGTGCAATCTGTGACAAAAGGTCTTCATGAAGGCTTTTGGCCCTTTGATGATGGGGAATGGAAGATTGAGGTTAAAGAAATTGTGAAGAATTACTCAACAGACCCAGAAGACATTGAGCAAATCTGTGTTTTCAGGGTCCAGGGATAGAGAGATTGCTGCTGGAAGATGGTCTGAATCCTTGCCTGATACTAATCTCCTCCCTGGCATGAAAGTTTCTCCAATGTTCATTATCTGGCAACATGGCAAGCCTCGGTTTGTGACAGACCATGCTGGCTCAGGAATCAATGACAACATTCCCCAAGCTGTTGGCAAGATCAAATATGATGACATGCATTCCTTTGGTCAAACTCTTCATGACACTCAAGCAGCCAACCCTGGCAGGTGCATCATCACTTTCAAATCAGATGTTGCCTCTGCTTTTCTAAACCTTCCCACACACCCCATCTTTCAACTTTGCCAAGTAGTTAACATTGATGGACACCTCTACATTGTGCAGCATCTTGTTTTTGGTAATTGAGCTTCACCTCATTGTTGGTGTGCAGTTTCTGGCCTCCTATGCTGGATAGCAGTTCAAAACTTGACATTCACAGTCTCCATGTTTACATGGATGACTTTTTCAGTTGAAATTTAGCCGACAACCACATTTTGTATAGAGGAGCTCTCCATCCACAGCATCAAGTGCAACTGCTTATTCTGTGGGAGAGAATCTCATGCCCTTTTGAGAACAGGAAGGAAGAGCATGGAGTGCTTCTCGAGATCATCAGCTTCTGGGTGGATGCCAATTGAGGCAGTATTTCTTTGTCCCTTCAGTCCATAACCAACATCATTACTAAAATTGATAGCTTTCTTGTTACTCCAAACTGATCTCCTACTCTCTGTGATTGGCAACACCTTGTGGGTCATCTAAACTGGCTTCTAAATGTTCTGCCCTGGGGATGCCCAGTATTATCAGAACTCTATTGGAAAATGAGTGGCAAGACACATTCATACGCTGGAATTCCCATCAATGCTACTGTCACCATTGATCTTACTTGGTTGAAGTCCATCATTAGTGTTTAAAGGTCCAGTCCAGTCCGGTTTTTGACTTCCAAATGGGGCAACTGGCAACCGCAACCGGTTTAGGACCGACCCAGATATTGGAGGACTGCAACCGGACTCTTTAGGACCGGTCCTAATCGGTCCATGGACCGAAAAAAGACTGGTTTGGACTGGTTTTTTGTCGTAAAATTTATTGTGCCAAATAACCCATATGTATCTCAACAAATGTGACCATTACCTCATATATATTATATTCAGGGATAGAGATTGTAATGCTCCGTAGACCGATTTAACATTTAAGCAATTCCATCAAGATTTGACTGAGATATGGCCAAAACCGAAAGGACATGCATTCAAGTTGCAGTTTGTAGTTTGTAATTTGTAGTTTGTAGTTGCACTCATTTGGGCTATTATATGAATAAAATCCCATGGTACAGATAATTAGGTGTGTTGTTATTACTTTTATGATGTCATATAGCTGTACAAAAAAAATTATAGCTCAGGTAATAAGCAATGCAATCAAAGTTGTTCTGATACAACAAAATACTTGTACAAAAATGTTTTTGGTCATATCTCAACCAATTCTTGACCGTTTTTGATGATCCAGGGACCGAAAATGAAGTAAATATGTGTGGGAGTAAGGTCCAACATACGTTGGGACAAAAGACCAGTCGCAACTAGTTTTAACCAGTTTTTGATTGGTCCTACTATATTTTTCAAAATGAAAGACCAGCAACTGGACTGAAAAAGACCGGTCCATAAATAGACCACTGGTCCAGTCCTAATCAGTCCAGTTCAGTTCAGTTTCGGTCTTTTTTTTGGTCCTACAGACTGGACCTTTAAACACTATCCATTATCCCTCATTCAGTGAGTACTTTACACTCCCCCACCTATTCCAGTTGGATTCTGGTTTGTCCAGCCAGAATTTCTGGAATTTCTGGAATCCAGTGGAATTTTTTTTGTATGTAGCTTTCCCTATGCAGCACATTTCCAGTCGGAATTAGGATCCAATTTACACCCAGAATCACCAGAATCTGACCGGACTCATCACAACTGGACTAACTGGAATGCATGGACTAACTGGAATAACCGGAATGCACATGCTTTCCCAAATAAAAGTTTCACATACAGTAAGAATTGCACTTGACCTTGGGTCTACATGGGTTTACACACAGAACAACAAGCTTAACCACTGATCTACCAAGTCTTTATTCCTACTTACATTTAATACCTTTATTACCCTTTAATACCTTTATTACTCAATTAAGGGCATAGTAACCAGCCATACACATACAATAGCTGCATGCATTGCATGACATGTGACATGTGACTGCCAGCTCACAACCACCACCACCATCGTCAACACTGCCTCCTCCTCCTCCTCTCCACTCTACCAACTCCCACACCCACTCCCACCATCACCACCACCTTCAAATGAGCTGACTGGATGGAATGTGGGCCCAAACAATGGCAACTGTCATTTGGGCCATAGATAAGTTTTTTTTTTTTTTTGCTTTTTGTTTTATCAATCAACTAATTGTATTTTATTGCTTTTTAGGTTATATACTACTAGGGATGACCTGCCACAACAAAAAACATGCAACCCACACCCATGCCCACCTGATCCCCTCCTCCCTATTCAAATGGGATGTGAGGCTGTTGACATGGGCTAGGAGGGTGCAGAGGGATGCCAGGAGACCCCAGAAGGGGGGCACCTGCCTAGTAAGCACCCACCAACCTCTGTACTCATGCCATGTTGCACTGATGCACCCAAACCCCCCCCCCCCCCAAAAAAAAAGCAGAAATCCAAACAGGGGACAATGGGGATGAATGATGACAAGCCACCCACCCCCAGCCTCATGAGCAACTGCTCATGGGGTGGATTGTGGGTGGAACAATGCCCAGGCACAGGGACAGGAGACAACAATGACACACCACCCACCCCCAGCCTCACGAGCAACTGCTCGTGGGGTGGATTGTGGATGGAACAACAACAACAACAAGCCACCCACCCCCAGCCTCACGAGCAACTGCTTGTGGGGTTGAACATGGGTGGAATGACACCCAGGCGCAGGGATAGGAGACGATGATGCACCACCTGCCCCCAGCCTCATGAGCAACTGCTCATGGGGTGGATCGTGGGTGGAATGGCAACAATGACAAGCCACCCACCCCCAGCCTCATGAGCAACTGCTCATGGGGTGGAACATGGGTGGAATGACACCCAGGCACAGAGATAGGAGATGACAATGCACCACCTGCCCCCAGCCTCATGAGCAGTTGCTCGTGGGGTGGATTGTGGGTGGAATGACAGACAACACACCTAGCACAGCAGGGTCGCATCCCCTCCCCCTCCCCTGCACTTTGTGTGGGGAAGGATTTTTTTGTACTTTTAATTATTTATTAGTATTGTGCCCCCCCTCCCCCATTTTGTGTGGGGGAGGGATTTTTTTTTTCATGTTTTTACCTCCCCCCCAGCATTCAGCATGGGGGGTTAGCTTTTTATGTATATAAATAAAACTCCCTCTCGCATCTTGTGAGAGGGAGGATTTTTTGTTTATGTATGTAATCACAATCATCCCCACTCCCTTGCATTCAATGTGAGGGATGTGGTTAATTAAATTTTTTTGATCTTAACTAGTGTTTAAAGGTCCAGTCCTACAAACCGAAAAAAGACTGAAACCAAACTGAACTTAACTGAAGTCCGGTTCATCAGGTGGCTATTTATAGGACCAGTCTTTTTCAGTCCAGTTGCCAGTCTTTCACTTTGAAAAATATCATTGAACTGATAAAAACCAATAGAAACCGGTTTTTGTCTCTCCCTGGGTCATCCCCTGGCCATCTTGCTCTCCTGGCCCCATTATTCTCCCCCCTGACCCACCCCACAAGCAGATGCTCATAGGCGTGGGGCAGGGTCATTGTCTCCCTTCCCTCTTGTCTCCGTTCCCCCTTGTCTCCATTCCCTCTTGTCTCCCTTCCCTCTTGTCTCTGTTCCCCCTTGTCTCCATTCCCCCTTGTCTCCATTCCCCCTTGTCTCCATTCCCCCTTGTCTCTTCACCCTCACCTTCCACCCTGCGAGCAGGGGCTCACAGCAGTGGTGGTGATGGTGTCCCCCCATTGTCATCATTGCCAGTAGTAGTTTGTACCTATAAAAAGTTAGTTAGCATCAAAAAATGAAATGAGAAAAGAAAAAAAAGCTTACCTAGAACCCAAGAGATGTTGACCTCTCTTGGGTCTCCCCTAATCGTCGTTAGTGTTTAAAGGTCCGGTTGCATGGACCGAAAAAATGACTGCAACCAAACCAAACCCAACTGAATGCAACCAAACCGTTGGTTGCGGTTGCTCAGTTTTGGGGGTCGGTTGGGTTGCCAGTTGCCTTGATTCAAAATTATTTAAAAACTGTTCAAAAACCAGTTGCAATCAGTTGCAACCGGTCTTCTGACTGTATACAAACTATTACTTATGTACTAGATATTACAGTAACAACAAGACAATAAACTAATGTACTTACTACTAATATCTACTATTTACACAATATATAATGAAAACGGGACAAGCCCGAAGGAAAACTATACATTTGGTGAGGGTTTATATACCCTGTGGCTGCACACAGACCTTTTGGTCATGTGCTGCCACAAAAAACAAAGTGACACCACTTTGCCTAATGATTCCCACAGCCACAAATCATCAATGACGCCACTTCAACCATCACCCACACCACCCACCACCTACCTCAGAAGTCCCACCTGCGAAGTGAGAGTGTAGAGGGCCCAAACAATGACTAGTGTTGTTTGGGCCCTCAGGTATGTTTTGTATCATCTTTCTTTATTAATACTAACTAATTTGATCTCTTTTTTACAGTCTTATGTCATGTTACCCACCTCCCACCTCCGTGCCCTCTCAGGCCCTGTGCCGCTGCTGCGAGCCTCTGCTCGCAGGGTGGCAATGGGTCCTGTTTCTGGACAACAACACAACAATGACAAGGGCACCACCAACAACAATGTGGCCACACTGCCGCCCCACCCAATGCCGCATTGTACAGCACCACCACCCCGCCTACAAGCCACTGCTCATAGGGGGAGATGATGGTGCTGATGACAATGGAACACAGGATGATGATGACGACAAATGCCGACGGACGCCAATGACAATGAATGCCAACGAATGCCAACACCTCCAAATGCCAACACCACCGAATGCCAATGCCAATGCCAGTGAGCGCCCATGCCACCAAATGCCATTGCCAGGGAACACCACTGCCAGGGAACGCCAATGCCAACACCCAATGCCAATGAACAGCGGGGAAGTCGAACAAGTGGGGAAGGGGGACAAATGAACAGTGGGGAGACAATAACAACAGACAGGGGGACAACGACATGGTACCAATGACCCCCACTCTCGCCAGAAATGCGAGATGATGGGGTCGGTTTTTTTGTTTTTTTACTTTTATTTTTATTCATTCTATTAATGACCTGTCACTGCCACGAGCACCTGCTTGCGGGGTGTCTTTTAATTAGTTTTATTTAATATGATACAAATTTTAGTTAAGAGACAAAAATAGCAGGTAAAACCAGTTCTAACTGGTCTTTTGGAGGCAACCGAACTGACTGGGACCGGTTGTACCTGGTTTGGTTGCGGTTGCTCCAATTTGGGTGATGGTTGCAACCGGTTGCGGTTGCTGGTTGCCCATTTTGGGGTTGAAAAACTGGACCAAACTGGACCTTAAAACACTAATCATTGTCGTTCCACCCATCATCCACCCTACGAGCAGTGGCTCGTAGGGCTGGGGCAGGTGGTGTCATTGTTCCCTGTCATTGTGGTTCCCTGTCATTGTTGTTCCCTGTTATTGTCATTGTCGTTAGCAGCTGCTCTCCCCCATGCGAGCAGTTGCTTGCACTGGTGGGGGCAGGTGCTGGGTCATGGTCTCGTTGTTGTTCCTTGTTTGGTGGTTTTGGGGTCATTTTGCTGCTACAGTATAGATATAACCTATAATTAATGAAAAAATGTGTTAGCTTAAAGAAAACATGAGAAAAGAAAAAAGAAAAAACTCACCTGGGGCCCAAATGATGATAGAGTCATTTGGGCCCATTTCATCGTGTGCTGGCATGGGGCCCATGGCTGTGGGGTGTTCAGGGGGCAGTGGCGGCAGTGGGACATGGGAGGGAGGCATCGTCGTCAAGTGGTGGTGGTGGTGGTGGTTGGTGATGATCGACAATGAGCTGGCATCATCGTTGGTGACACAGCTGGGGTGGTACATAGAGAGATAAAACTATCTATCTGTAATGATACTTTAGTCTAATGGTTATATTGTTGCCTTAAATGTACTTTATCATGTGACTATGAGGGTTCAATCCCTGCGGTAGCCACTGATTTTTCAGTCAATTATATAAGCAACTAGGACTGTATGAGTGCTGGTCCACTCAGACAGTCTGAGGACTCAGCTTGGACTCAGCTCAGACTGGACATCTAGTTTGGCAGGACTTTCAGCCAAAGAAGTCCAAGCAAAGTCCGAGTACAAGCAGAGTCCTCTCAGATTGGGGGGGGGGGGGGGGGAGTGTAAAGACCTCCATCGCAAACCCATTGGTGAACTACACCTTCTTCCTGTTCCAGAGAGTCATTGGGATGTTGTCAGTGTTGACTTGCCAGAGTCAAATGGGTTTGATGCAGTGATGTGCACAGTTGATTCAGTGGGGAAACATGCTCACTTTATCCCCACTCACACCACTGTCAGTGCCCTGGGTGCTGCCTGACTCTATCTCCACCATGTGTGGAAACTACATGAACTTCCTGGTGCCTTCCTCTCTGACCATGGCCCTCAGTTTGTGGCAGAGTTCACTCATGACCTGTACCAACTTCTGGGGATCAAACTCCTTACTTCAACTGCCTATCACCCACAAACTGATGGCCAGACTGACCGAGTCAACCAGGAACTGGAGCAGTACATCTGCATCTTCATCAATGAGTGCCAGGACAATTGGGATGATCTTCTCCCCTTGGCTGAGTTTGGATACAATAACCATGTCCATGCTTCCACTCAACAGACCCCTTTCCTCTTAGACACTGGATGGCATCCATGCATGGGATTCAAACCTTGCCAAACTCCCTCACACATCGAGACAGTGAATGAGTTCACAGAACACATGAGGGATAGCTTGGAGGAGGCAAAGGCAGCCTTAGTGAAGGTGAAGGATGACATGGCATGCTTTTACAACCAATGCCATTCTCTGACCCCTCAGTACAAGGTTGGTGATCAAGTTTATCTTGACTCCAGTGACTTCTCCACTATGCATCCATCCAAGAAACTCACTCATTGCTTCCTGGGACCTTTTCCCATTGTCAAGTGTGTTGGAATGCATGCCTATCATCTATGCCTCCCAGCCTCCATGTCCAGACTCCACCCAGTCTTCCATGTTGTCAAACTCCTTCCAGCTCCCCCAGATCCATTCCCAGGATGCCATTCATGTCCACCACCACTGCCTACAGTGATCAAGGGAGAACCCCAGTACAAAGTCAAGTCGATCTTGGACAGCCAGTTGCATGGAGGAAAACTCCAGTATTTGGTGCACTGGAAGGGTTATGGGTATGAGGAGAACTCATGGGTCGAAGAGTCCGATGTGAATGCCCCTTGGTTAGTCAAGGAATTCCACCGACAGCACACTGCTGCACCATGTCGCATTCAAGTCACTGACTTTGGTCGTATGCAATTTTGAATGCCTCAGGGCAATGCATCTTAGAGAGGGGGTGATGTAAGGGGACTAGGGGATGCCCCGTGTGCTTTTCCTATTTTTTTATGTTCATCCTATATTTTTTCTCACTTCATTTCCTCCTATTCTTCATTTTCTATGATTTTTCCTTATTTTATTACTAATTTTGCCTTCTATCACATTTGTGCATGTTGACAGTTTTATATTTAGAGGCAGAGCACCCCTTCCGACATCTACCCCTTGGTATGATGTCATTTGGTGGCCTTGATCTGCCTATCTCTGCCTTTTCTATTTTTAGATTATTATTTGATTTTTGCAGTCTCACATATACTAGGCATTGGCAAAGGGGTCCTCAGAGTTTTCTCTTTAGATTTCCCTTTGCTAATGGCTGAGGTTGCCCTTATATGGCTGAATTAAAGGTGGATGAATTGTGGATGACTTTTTGGCTGCAATGTTCCAAACACTTAAGGTATGAATTTCATACACAGTATATCTCTACTTTTTATGCCAAGTTGGTGTGGTGGAATAACATACCATGAGTGGCTGAAATATAGGGGATGTTTTTTCACCTTTGACAATGATAGGAATTTCATACAGTTGGTCTAGGATTGCAGGGTGTGTTGTTCAGCTCAAGATTGAATGGAATTTTCATGCCATTAGAGGATGAATTACTAGGTGGGTTTTCATAACTCAAAAGGGTGAATTCCACTGGCAGATATGTTTTTTTTTTTCAGTCAGACTGAGAGGATAAATTTCACACTGCAGGAATATGGATATTAAGAGATTTTTTTTCATCCCAAGGAAGGGGATTTTTCATCTGTGCTGTAATTGTTTACTTTTTCTTTTTAGGTCATTTCAGCCCACCCTCAACACATCACATCACATCAACATCAACACCACTGTTGATGATGCTGCCTCCTTCCCTCTCCTACTCACCTCACCACCACCTTCTCTACTCTGGCAACTGCCACCACTGCCACTGCCATGCCCACTCCCACATTGGATAATGCCAAAAACACTGCAAATGAACCACATTGGGCCCAAACAATGTCATTTGGGCCCCAGGTAATTTTTTTTTCATGTTCTTTTCTCTTTTTTTTGACTAATTAATGTTTTCTTGTGTTTTTGTGGTTCTAACTCTGCTATAACGATGAGCCAGTGACAAGACAGCACACCTATGCCACCACTGCAAGTCACTGCTTGCAGGGTGGATAATGGGACAACAACAGACAACAACAGGACAACAGGACAATGGGCACCCCCCACTGTAGCTGTGAGCCAGCAAGCCCAGCACCAGGGAATGACACCTAGCACCCACCCCCAGCTCTGCAAGCCACTGCTCACAGGTGCTAGCAGCTGATGATGAGGAATGATGGAACAGGGGATGGGGATGCAAGGGCTGAAGAGATGATGAATCACCACCACCACCATCTCCACCACCAACCCAATCTATGGAACTGGGCAAACCCACTAATGATGACCCTGCCACCACCACCACCTTTCACCATGGGTGACAATGATGACAATACCAATGGTGACTGCAACCAATGCCCAAGATGTGAGGGAAATGGGCAAGGATGGGGAGGGGCTCACCTAAGCCCCCTCCCTTTCTTTTTTTTTCATTTGTTTTTATTTTAATAACATCTATTTTACACCAACAGGACCAACCCCATGTACCACCACCAACCACCAATGGTGATGTCGGCAATGAGAAGACCCCAACACCACCACCACCAAGCAACAACAACAACAACTATGGACCAGACACCACCAATGTGAGATGACAGCCATGAAGAGGATACTGGCACCAATGGCGGTGGCAGTGACAGCACCACCAGTGCAACACCACTGAATGCACAAGCAGGACACTAATGATGATGGGCCAGGAGGGGCATTACCTCCTGGTTGAATAGGTAATTTATTTTTATTTTTCAAGCTGTTTTACTTTTTAAACTAACAGTCTAATTTATAGGGACAAGGATGGACAAATGAGGACACAAGCCAAAGACTCTGCAAGGGGACAGGTACAGGCCAAGGAGAGGCCAGCACAAGCACATGCCAGGAAAAGGAAGGGCCAGAACAATGAGGAGCTGATGATAACACCATGAGGCCACATGATGAGGAGGGGTGTATTCTATTTTGTATTTTATATATCAAATAATGAATGATTTTTGGTCCATGGATAATGAAAATTCAGCTGTTCAAAGTAGTTACTGAATATGCTATGGAAAATCCACCTGTAGTGGATGAATTGTCTACAACATGGTAAAAATAACAGGGTATGAAATGTGCCATTTTTGACATGAATTTTACCACTTTGGTTTGTACCTTTAAAAAATGAAAATGATACCATGGCATCATACAATCACCAGCTGATAGATATACCATTTTGGGATGAAATTTATTCCCTCTGTGGATTGTATTCATTCCCTCCAGGTATTACTATATTCAGTACTTGTAGACACTGATAATGGCATGAATTTACATATATAAGAGGGGGGAATTAGGGTATGAATTTCTGGCATGGGGGGGGGGTCCACAGTGGGTGGGGAGGAGATCTGAGAAAGTGGAAGTTGAAAAGAGAGTTCATGATTTGTTTGTGTTGTTTGTCAGGGTTTGAAATGACTTCTCATTGAAAATCATCTGGCTTCATTGAAAGTTCGCTTAAAGTAGTGATTTTATTTATTGTCATACTAATGCTCTTCTACTTACAACCATTTGACTTTCTGACTGCTTACCAAAGGGTCTCTGTTCAAGTAGAATCACTATAGTTATTGCACTGTACACTGGTTGAAGACATGGGGAATGACTTAGGTTAAATTTGTGTCCCTTTAAATAGTTCAAATTGTGGGGGGAAAGTGTTTTGTGGGTGGTGTGGTGAGTGTGGCAAAACTTTGAGATTGTAGTTGTCAGTGGGATGGCTCTACACCTGCCAGATGCTTCATACACTACCACACAGATGTAGTTTTTCTAGTGGACCATAAAACAAATGCAAGATGTTCAATTCACATTCATTCCTCCTCTAATCTACTAACAGACATGGGAAGGTGAACAAGCATTCAATTTCAAGTACTGATGTATCCCAGAATCATGATGGATCCTGCATTTACCTAGCTGAGCAGGCCCCATCCTTAACCAGAATAATTAACCCTCCAAATTAACATGAACACTGTCTCATCAATCACACTTCTTCTTTGGCTGTGAACTATTTTAGCATTCTGTGGGTGGGCACACTACAAGCTTGAGGCTCCACACCAGAAGGACCTCATGTAGAGACAACATGAGTGAGTGCAGTGTTGAGGTTTTCATGGGTCCATAAACATGACTGCTGGTCATAGGTATGGACCTCATCCTGAACAGCTAGACCTAGCTTGCATAAGATCCCTGGGGCATGGGCCAGGTTGAAGTTTGGGTATGCCTTGAGGCCTTGCTCACAAATGATTTCTGGGGGCTCTCCATCCTTACTCCAGAAGCAGACTTGAATGACTGTTTCAAGTCTTGCAACCCTCCTTTCATCACATGCCTTGGTTGTTCAGTTGCAATCAGCAACCCATGCATCCAACATTGGCTTACTGAACATTTTTGTGATGGCATTAGTCAAAGAAGGGTCAGCAGCTGTGGGTGAGATTCCTGGGACTAGAGGTGGTGGTCAAGCAAGCTCTGAAGGGTCCCATGGTGTTTACGATATGAGCACACCTGTGTTTTATCAGCCATGCAACAAAGCTTGCACATGGACTTTGTACATGCAGTGGACTGTGCCAGCTTGCCACAATTGGTGTTGGTACAGGAACACCATCTGTTCACAGGAGGAGGCAAAGGAGGTGCCACACTGGGTGACAGTACTAATGGGAGCAGTTTAGGCAATCCTTGTAAAGGCAGAGCACTCCTTGTGTCACAGTTCTGATGGAGGCTATCTTTGTGGTGTACGGTAATGCATCAGAATAGAGGATATAGCTGGAGCAAGTGTGGGCATGGCTGGCAGAAGTGGTGTGAGTGGCATGATTCCTTCAAACCATGCAGGGTCATAATCCATGTCAGCACTACATGGCTTCAGAGATGGATCAAGCATAGGGAAGATATAAGATTCCACTACATTGACAGGGAATTCATCCTCATGGCAGGCCTAGGATGTGGAGCCTCCCTTTCAGGTATCTTGTGATGATCCCCTGCTTGTTTGGAGTTCCATCAACATTTGTGGCCTGGATGATGTGGCCCAAGGGATATTTTATATGTCTTTATCCCTCCTTCTTTGACAAATTTCAAGTCAATGAAGACTCCTCCTGCTCCTGAGTCGAGGAGTGCATTTGTTTTGATGTCTTTTCTGTTTTCTGACTCAGCCATTCAAATAGACAGACACATGGACTGTTTATTCATAGTGGCCAAGAGTACAGATTGAACAGAAACTACAGTGGTGGCTGGCATCATGGCAGGCCACTGCTTACAAACCCAATTCTCCAAAGAGGTTTAGGCTTGATCTCTTCCTTCTTCATCTAGTTTGGCCATCATGGCCCAGATCTTCTGCTAGGTATTGGTTCCACTCTTCTTCTGAGTGAATTGGTTTTGGTAGGGAGGGGGCATGGTCAATTCTCTCTTGTAGTTGGATGATTGGAATCCAACTTGCTGGCAGTTGAAGCACAATCCCTTCTTCATGTGCTCCATCCATTCTTGGTTTGTCAATTCATTGATGTTGAGAGAGGACTGTTCTCTCTTTGTCATGTCTCTTGTTCTGCCTGATCTTCCCCAGGATCACCATGGCCCATTTCCATTTGCCTTCATACTTCAAAGCTGCCTTGATCCAGCCTTTGAGAGTGTTGAGTAGCATTTCCATTGTGTGTACCCCTTTCAATAGTTCTGTAAGGGGACTAGGGGGTGCCTCATGTGTTTCTCCTATTTTTTATGTTCATCCTATATTTTTCCTCACTCCATTTCCTCCTATTCTTCATTTTCTATGATTTTTCCTTATTTTATTACTAACTTCCCTTTCTATCACATTTGTGCATATTGACAGTTTATATTTAGAGGTGGAGTACAGCTCGATACTGATTGGAGTGAACTAAATAAATAAATAAAAAATAAAAAAATAATATACCAGAAAAGGAAGGAGTATTATCATCAAGAAGCCATCTGGAAAAGATAATGCGAATCCTGTCTACTGCCAGACTAATCATCCCATCCTGCATGACACGGCTTCATTGGGCATTGAGGGTTCCAGCCTTGGCAGACTTGCTGACTGCAATATTGACACGTATTCTTGCAGAGATTGACACTTTTCTTCCCAGGGCAATCCTCAAATGCACATTTTCGACATGTGCAACCTTTCCACTTCTTTGTTGGCCATTCCAGAAGAGCAGCAAAAGCTTGTTTGCAAGCCACATGAAAGGCTGGTGTCTCTGGGTGAGGTGCTGAACTGCTGGATGGCATGGGTGCTGGAGGAGCAGGAGAAAGAGATGGCAGAGTGGTGATGGGAGGTGATCCTGAGAGTGGAGGGGCTGGTAGCAGTGTGGGCCCTGTTCCAAAGGTTGACAGGGCTATGTCTGAGGTAGCCTTGAGTCCCTTTGACATGCTGTGTAGAGTTTGGGCTCTTTTGGGTGCTTTTGGTGCAGCTGATGACTGTCAAGGATCACGGAGTGACTGCTTGAGAGGGATATGTACATCTGCTGTCATTGATTTTGTCTGCTTGATGTTAGTGTTCCTCTTCCAGTCACCGTCGTAATAGACTTTGAGCTGTTCAGTTAACTAAACATGACCAGGTGAGATGTATTGGTGAAGAATCTAATGAAGTCACAGACCTTGTACAAAATTCCATCTGTGATGTCTGCTGTATTATTCCAAAGTTGGATTGCTTGTTTCCAGTTGGGGCCTGAAATGGGATCATTAAACCTGCTGTTGCCTGTCATGAAGTCATGAAAGAGATTATGTTCCTGGGAATTGTGAACAGGCAGAACAGGCTTGTGAGTTTGCTGCATTGAAGCTAAGAAATGGTGATGCTGTTTAGAATGGAGGCTGGATTCATAGCTCCCCATTCCAAGTGTGGATCGAACCTTGCTGGGAATGGGAATACACTGGCAATCTCTGTGGTTGGTTGGTAAAGATTACTGTTAACCCATCCAATCATTTCCCATGGATGGATGAGCATGCCTTTGACAAGGCATAACATTTCTTGAAGTGCATTGGTAATCCAAATGCTATAATGGCCAACATAATGCTGTCCAGTACTGTTGTGGGTTCCAACCTGAAGGAAGATTGTGGTGCATTCAGAGAATGATGAAATACAACTCAGAAGAAAGGGGCTTACCAAGAGATTGTGTCTCAGAAATCTAAGAGACACGACTGAACATGGCGAATGGATACCCCAGAAGTAGGAAGTTGAGAAAGAAGATGAGTATGGACTCCGCCCTCTGTCATGTTTGTGCCATGCATACAGTGATACAATGGTAGCCCTGTCTTCACATCAATTCCCAACTGGTAGTAGAGTGGAATGTCAGGTGGGTCAGAGAGATGACCTTTCTGGATAAGAAGTAGAATATTCTTCACCACTGCCCAGGCCACAGAATTGAAAAGAGGAAGATCTGACATGGCATCCTTCAATGGGCCGAACATCTGAAAGACATTTTTGACCAGTGGAAGAAGTTGCTCTGCTGGAGGGATGATACATTTGCACCTTCTACGAAGCCAATCAGGTCATTTTGCAAGAAGTTCATCACAGGATTGTGGTGGATTCTGGGTCTGTCCCCAGGCAATGATGTGGGACTTATCAGTTTGGTCCCAGATGAACATTGCATCACAGAGTGTGATAGCAAACTCATGCAAAAGTCCATGTGCCACTGAGATATAGAACATGTTGAAGACATGGAAGGGGTCTTTGAGAATGTGACTTTGGATAATTTTAACCCAGCCATCAAGGGTGATACCACCAAGGAGATGCTCACCTTCAGGCTGGCTTGCTGGATCAGAAACATGGTCATTGATATTTTGGCAGATTGGGTCTGTTTCTGACTGACATACTTCAGCTAGTAAATCCCCAAATCCAGAGCCACCACCAGCATCCTGTGTGGCCTCATCTGAGACCATGGATTGCACAGAAATAGAGGATTTGGGTTTGGGGTTGGGCAGGAGCATGGGGGAAGGATGAGATGACTCTGTATCTGGTAGAGAGTGATGAAGATGATTACGGAGACACACAAGGTGGAATGGTGGTGGGCCATAGCTCTCAAGTGATTGCTTCTGGGATGTTCCATTGGCAATCAAAGCACCAGGAACAAGAACTTTGGAAACCTCAATCACTGAGTGGGATGGTGTGAGATTGATTCCAGCATAGCTCCCATCGGAGACATGTGGCAAAATTGTGCCATGAGCCAAGACACGAGTTTTGTCATTACCAAATAAAAGAATTGGGGCACCGATAGTTGGCTGTTTGGAGATTGGTTGGGGAATCAGAAGGTTGGTTAGAGCATTATAGATGCTGAGCGAGGCATGTACATCTATTTCTGCATATCCTATTTGCTCACGAGTGAGCTCCCTGTCCTCCCAGGCTGTACTGACATGCTCAATGACATTCTTGTTTAGCCATCGCTTGAGAATGGTAGCACAAAGGTCAGCTAGGCTAACACGTCCACTGGAAACTAACAGACGATCCTTAGCCAGCTTGGCAATGTCTACTCCTCTGACAAGAGAATGCTCGACTGACAAGCCTGTTGTAGATATTTCAGATCACCTGTGACACAGCGGCCAACTTTGAGGATCCTTGGATTTGCAAGGACCTGCTTGAGTGATTGAGGGAGCTGGTTTACAGATAGCATGTGGCCAATCTGTCATAAACAAAAGGAATATGAGAATCAATTTTTTTGTATGAATCACAGTGACACACTTGAAGAATAAAGATATTCATGCCATATGCAATTTGTAGAATGGCTGTCTGACCTCTCCCAGTCACATAGCCATGCTCTGAAGTCTCAACATTCCATTCTGCATCAAGACCAATAACCAGGGTACCTGGAGCATCATTGTCAGGTAAAAGATCAAGCAGCACTCGCATTGCATCATTGATCATTGTAGCAGATTGCTTGACAGAAATTTGGAAGTGGTCAGGAATGGACAGTGGTTCAAGATTAGAATGCTTCTCAATTGGCACCACATCTTGCTGAAGTGACGGAAAACATTTCTTGAGGAACTCTTTGTTCACCATATTGTCTGTATAAAACACAGATGGCTGGTCATGGCCATAAAGCTCAAGCAACCTGCACATCTCCTGGAGTGCAAGCTCAAACTGCGAGTGGGATTTTGTTGCAACGAGATTGCAGATCCTGATTTCACCCTTTTCATTGGTCATGGTGAGCAAGGCTGTGAATACCTGTACACCATCCACCTTGGCAATGTGCTTTGCGAGCTAGATTGGT
Organism: Tricholoma matsutake; assembly: GCA_026075535.2. NCBI lineage: Eukaryota > Fungi > Basidiomycota > Agaricomycetes > Agaricales > Tricholomataceae > Tricholoma > Tricholoma matsutake. The sequence continues at coordinate 2,418,790 of AP026543.1, read as the reverse complement.
AGCATAGTTAGTAGAATGTGAATGGGAAGATATAGTGGTTCACCTTGAAGCTATGATCTATTCTGCAGATATCACCTGTTAACATTGCAGTGTGCTGGTTGAATTCAGGTCCATGCTCTTCTATCATTGCATCATAGACATCACAGAGCCACTGGGAGCTTGGAACAAACCCCTGAAACCCATCAGGAGACTTGTTGTCAAAAGATAAAAATGGCTTGAATTTGAGTGCTGAAGGGCCCATCAAAAGAAGGGATCCAGATTCTGCAAGGAGGGCAAGAGTCTGCAAGTATTGGAGATGCAGAAGATCATAGTTTTGCAGATGCTGAACTAAGAGCGCATTCGAGAACTGCTTTGCACCCATCCTGTGTTGAAAGCAGGTTTGCATGAACTGTAGAAGGTCACTTGATATTCCACTTCGATAGGTCAGCCACACTGGGAACTCTGCGGTGAGAGCAGGCGGAAGGACAGCAAGGATGTGTGGGTCCCAGCTTCTGAATGTAATGCTGTTTGGCTTCTTGCATAGCCCACACTTATAGCGGTACCCAATGACCCAGAACATGGTGTTGAGGTCAATGACTCAATGTGGTCATGGTATGTTGCTGTGATGCTGAAGTTGGGCAGTGCATCCTACATTGGGACAAATGATGCCAGACACTCTGGGTCCCAGAGAAAGAATTGTGCCTCATATATATTTTGAGGACTGAGACTGTTGATATCTTGAAGTAGGAAGAATGTTGCAGGCTTTGGAAACCAGAATGTTTGGTGATTTCAGTATAGGGGAGGTAGGCAATCAGGCCCACGGTTCGGCAGACCTGATGCAAGGACATGTACGTCAAATACCATCTTGAGCCATGTTGGAAGATCTTGCAGGGGAACTTTTGATGTTTGAGTACCCAAATTGTCATTGTCATTGTCATCACCCTCATCCTCGCCAATACCCTCTTCCAGAAATGGTTCATCACCTTCAGCATTGTTGGCGTCATTGTCATTGATTATGCATGTGGCATTGTTGCTTGAGATGAGAGGTGCCTCAGGGTCAGTGTCCTGTCAACTCAGAGGGACTAGAGATGTGGGCACAGAGTCCCCACCCATATCTCCCATAGCTGAAGTGGGTGCCATACTGGCACCTGTGGCTGTGGCTGCAGGCCTGCTGGCACTGCAAAACTGACCTGGTGGCAGTAATCCATGGATGAACTATTGGTATATCAATCAGTAAGCAAACAGATTTTTTTTTCAGCAAACCGTACCAATGATTTGTTACGAGGTTTTGAAGGTCCAAAGGCTGGATTGTTCCTAGGTCTGCCAATGTGTTTTTTCCCCCTGTCATCTGACCCCACGCTGCCGTTCGCCTTGACCAATTGTTGAGGGCCGGAGCCACGAGGATGTCCCACTGGCTGCTTGTTACCTTGAATTTGTTTTGGTGAGGTGGAACCATTGCGGTTCTGTGAACCCTTGGGATGACCAGCACCTCGTTTGACAGTAGTTTGGTCTGGTGTTAGCAGGGGTTCAAAGGCCGAGGTGTGCGAGGTTGAGATTGGCATGTGCAAGCTCATAGTATCACTGTAGACATAAGATATATGTTCAGACAAAAAGATAGCAGAAGTCAGTGACAGCTCACCTTGAAGAGGTTCCCTGTTTGAGTGCCTCCAGCATGCTGAGCTCACCTGGTGTGATATTGTCACAAAACTGGGCATACTTGTCATCAGAATTGTCGTTGGCCATCAGACATGGTGAGTGGTTTCTGTAAAAGTTTGGTTGTGAAAGAAAAAAAAAGAGTAAGCAAGTAACTGGCACAATTGATGCGTTAGGGGGTCCATTGTTTCAGGCATTGGAATTTGTCATTTGGGTGGACTAGATACATGGCATTCATCCTAAGAGCTACTGTGTACTGTAGTGGGGGGACAACACATGACATTTTAACTCGACATGCAACAGGGGGGGGTTGCATGTTGAGTTAAAATGTCACGTGTTGATTTAGGGTATGCTTTTTTTAGCACATCTACAATGAAAGTCTTGTATCTCACTCATTTCTTGTCCGATTAGGTTCATTTAACTACAGATGGGAAAGTACATCATTGGCCAGTCATCGGGAGAGTATTTGGCAATGTTTGGTATTGCTGTCATGGCTAAATATAGTATCTCCTTCAGTTTTCATCCAATTTGCATGATTTAACTTGCAAATGAAAAGTATGCTGTTGGTCTATCATTGGGAAATATTTAAGTATTTGGGATTGTTTGTTTATAGATCAAAAAGATCAACATAACTATATCAGAGCCAGTTTTTATTCAATTGAGTTTATTTAACTTGTGGAAGGGTATGTAACTCGGACACTTTACCCTGTGCTGACAAAAGTTGTTTATATTTGTTTGCTAGATTATCAAAATACTGTATCTTGCTGGCTGATTTCTTTTATTTAACTTGGAATGAGAAGATACATTATTGGCCAATCATTGGAGGGTATTTGGCATTGTTTGGCATTGTTGTCATGGCTAAATATAGTATCTCCTTCAGTTTTCATCCATTTTGGATGATTTAACTTGCAAGGTAAAAAGTATACTGTTGGTCTATTATTAAAAGATACTTACAAATATTTGGCATTATTTGTTCATATATCAAAAAATCAAAAAGATGATGTCAGAGCTGGTTTTAACCTTGTAGAAGGGTGTAGCTTGGGCACTTTACACTGACAAAGGTTGTTTATCTTTGATTGTTAAATCATCAAAATACTGTATCTTACCCATTTCTTGGCTGATTTGTTTTATTTAACTTGGAATAAGAAGATACACTATTGGCCCATCATTGGCCAATCATCAGAAGAGTATTTGGTATTGTTTGAGATTGTTGTCATGCCCAAATATAGTATCTCTTTTAGTTTTCATCCATTTTGGATGATTTAACTTGAAAATAAAAAGATACTGTTGGTAGGATATTTACAGATGTTTGCTATTATTTGTTAATATATCAAGCAGATCAAAAAGACTATATCAGAGCCAGTTCTAATTCAATTGAGTTTAACTTGTAGAAGGGTATGTAGCTTGGCATTTTACTATGTTGACAAAATTGTTTATCTTTATTTGTTAAATTATCAAAATGCTGTATCTTGGTCAATTCTTGGCCAATTTGTTTTATTTAACTTGGAATAAGAAGATACATTATTGGCCCATTCATTGAGATCATATTTGGTACTGTTTGGCATTGTTTGTGGTATCTCAGTTAGTTCTTCTTTAATCCAACTGATTTGACCTGCAAATAAAATATATACTGTTTGTATGGAGTGGGTCGCTTAGTCACCACTACTTTTGGTTGGCCCTGGTCATGAAAATTCAAGTGGGTGGTCAGAATAGCTGCGACCCTTTGCAACCATATATTGAGCAACATAAGTATGATGCAACGATCAGTGGTGCTCAGAAAAAAGTAGAATAATTGATGATACAGTCAAAGAATTCAATTTAAATACAGAGCAGGAGCAAGCATTCTGAATTGTGGCCAATCATGCAACAATTTCCCAACCTGGACAACTAAAGATGTACCTTGGTGGAATGGGAGGCACTGGAGAATCACAAGTAATCAAAGCATTGATTGCCTTCTTTGAAAAGCAGAATGAATCCCACAGAATTATGATATTACCACCCACTGGATCAGCTGCTGCATTGCTAAATGGTTCAACCTATCATTCTGTGCTTGGAATAAATTCTACCAAAGATGGAGAAACTATACACAATGAGCATACCACAATAGCACAAGTTAAAGGAAGGCTTGATGGTGTGGATTACATTTTTCTAGATGAAGTCTCAATGGTAGCATGTCATGATCTCTATAAGATTGGTGCACAGCTTTCCAAGGCAAGGAATGTAGCAGATATACCATTTGGTGGCATCAACATGATCTTTGCAGGTGACTTTGCACAACTTGCACCAGTTGGAGGACAGTCTCTCTACCAGCACACTGTAGGAACATCTGTAGAGGCATCTCAAACACTAAAAGGACAGCAGTCATCGATTGTAAAAGCACTTTGGCACCAAGTAACAACTGTAGTGATATTGCATCAGAATATGAGACAAAAATCACAAAGCAATGAGGATGCAAAATTGTGAACCATGCTTGAAAATATGTGATATGCAGCATGTACTATAAAAGACATACAATTTTTGCGGTCAAGAATTGCAGGTAGACAAAAAGGACAACCAGGGTTGTCAAATAAAAGGTTTAGAAATGTGTCCATTATTACTGCATTCAATGCATCAAAGGACAGAATCAATCAATTAGGCTCTGAGCATTTTGCCAAAGAAACAGGCCAGACATTAACTCACTTCTACTCAGTTGACAAATTTGGAGAGGAAGAAAATACTGTCACTGAAAAGAAATGAATGAAAAGAAAACATACAATTAACAATGGTGACATAAACCCTGTGCTTCAGAATGTTCTCTGGAACTTAAGACACTCTGCATCTGACTGGCAAATTATCTCTTTGTATTGGATTGCCTATAATGATACGGAACAATGAAGCTACAGAGCTTTGTATTACTAAAGGCCAAGAGGGTCATGTTGGTGGCTGGCAATCATCAATTGGACCACAGGGTCAAATTGTACTTGATACATTATTTGTCCAGCTTGATTGTCCTGCAAAGATGATCAAATTAGAAGGATTGCCTGAAAATGTTGTTCCTTTAATAAAAATATCAAAGTCTTTGGTATGTATTACACCAAGTGATGTTGCATTAAAGATCAGTCAATCACAAGTACCTGTGCTACCAAATTTTGCAATGACAGACTATGCATCTCAAGGAAAAACTCACCCGGTCAATGTGGTTGACCTTAGTAGCTGTTGTGATCATATGCCATACTATACATACTTATCCCAAGGTTCAAGTGCAGAAAACACCATAATTATACAAGGTTTCAATCCATATAAGATTACCTTGTGGAGCATCTGGTTTTCTTAGACAAGAGTTTAGAGAGCTTGAGCTCCTTAATGAAATTACCAAGCTATCTTACAATGCTTTGCCTGAGTGTATTGATGGCAAACTGAGAAATGCACAAATTTGTCAATTCCAGCATTACAAAGGGACTGATTTTGTACCATCTGATGTTCCAAGTCAGCTCAAGTGGTCTTCATTGGACCCTATGGATATGCTTCCTTGTGTTACAGATAGTCCATGGCTATACGAAGTGAGCCATCCTTCTTCTTGACAAAGAAAAAGGGAGAGGCCATGGGTGACTTCGACGGTCGAATACATCTAGAGGCCAGGTGCTTGTCGATCAACTGGTCAAGCTGTCGCTGTTCTTCAGGAGAGAGAGGATAGACCTTGCAGGATGAAGGGGTTGCACCAGGAGTGAGTTCAATCACATGATCCCATGGCTTGCGTGCAGGGAGAGAGTTGAACGATTCCTTGGAGAACACGTCCCTGAACTCATGGAGATGGGGAAGCAAGGAATTAGTAGAGGATTTAGCAGCATTGTTTTTGTGGAAGGCCTCGGCGAGGTGTTGGGATATGTTTGATGTAGCACACACCTCATGCGATGGACAAATCACAGTGTAGAAGATCCAATCACCTTCCTCCACTTCCTCTGGCTCCTCCTCATCATCATCTGAGTCCAGCATCAGATCAGGAACCCCTTCTAACTCCACTTCAGGTATAGGCAGGGGTCCAGCATGACACTTCTGAGTACGTTGTATTGCAGCCCTCTGTCCACGACATTCTTGCCTGGCTTCCATGAAACAAGTACAACAGTGGGATGGACATCGGCTCATGGTAACCTCTCCGGTACGCCAGTTGACCTCTGGTTTATGGTCTTGAAGCCACGGATAGCCCAAAATCACCTTCTGCTTTCCTAATTGAGTGACAGCAAAAAGGGCACACTCACTATGATCTTTGTAATGGAGGACCAGGTCTACAACCTCTCAGATGGCACCAGCTTCATTTGGGGACCCATCCACATTATAAGCAGGTATCGGACATGAGAGTGAGCAAGTATTCAGGTGATGTTGTTGTGTGAGATGGGGATCGATGAAGAGACCAGTTGCACCAGAGTCCAGGAGTGCAGAGACACTGAGTATCTGTCCAGTGTCGGTAGTCTGCAGTTTGATTGCTAGGTTCAAGGACTGTGTAGAGGGAGTGGACACAACAATATGTTTGCATGGTAGTTTATGCTCCCATGATTTAATTTTGGGGCATGTGGTGGAGGGAGAGATGGGAAGAGCAGGTACATCTTCAGCCAACTTCGAAGGGTCAGAGAGGGGAACAGTCACAGAAATAGATTCATTCTCCAAGGATTCAACTGACAAGACTTCAAAGTGGTTATGGACAGGCAGTGAGGGCATATGATTCACTCACTGTGAATAGAAAAATCCTGCTCCTCTACAACTTCTGACTTGATCTCCTCTGCAACCTGATCTTTTGCTTCCTCGACATCTACAAGCGCCAACAAGTCTTGGAGGAGTTCATCTTGCCCCTCGGGGGTGAGCATATGGATATCCTGACAATGGGGACACACTCTGGCCCTGTGCCCAGTTTCCCCACAGTGGTAGCAGAGATCCAACCTATGTGCACAGCTGCGGGCCGCATCAACATCCATTGGTACCAGGACATTGATGGCTGGTGTGGGAGTCTGATGAACAGGAATGGGGTTATGGTGGGGAAGGGTTTGATTGAAGGTGTAGGGCACATGACTGGTAGTTGGAGCACAGAATGCAGCATTAAACACCAGATTTGTGAGTCAGTTCTCATCACAGAGTGAAGCAGCTTCATACCAAGCATAGATGTCATTATCTGATGGGCGCCCTTCCAACATCTGTGCAATCTGGTTCTGAATCTCTCAATTGAGGCCCCATTGGAACTTCACCACCACTGGTAGCCCACTCCCATATCCTGCCATGTCCACCAAATCCTTAAACTCATTGATATAATCGTCCACAGATCAATGTGCCTGGTGGTAAGAGGATGACTCAAGCAATGTCACTGCTCAGTGGTGCTTGTCAAGGGGACAAAAGTGGTGACAAACTCTGCTCGAAAGTCACCCCAAGTGGAAAAAGGTAGAGAACCAAGCTCTTTAGTTTGGCACAGAATATGGTCCACATAGAGATAGGCGTGTTCAGATTTCATGTATGTGAAGGCCCAATAAATTTTTGCAGCCTCATCAACAAATTGATGTGACTGGAGACTGATGTATAACTCACAGGAATTAAGGAATGCATGCCCCTGCGCATGTGCACCATTAAATTCAGTGGGGGGAGACGGTTTGATCTGGGCACACTCTTCAGTGGGCGTATTTAGCAGTGCGTCATTGTTGGGCATGCTTGAAGTCGCAATGAGGGGAATATTGGTCATAGGGCTAGTCTGGAGGGTCCTGACAAAGTTTTTGATTGTAGATTTAAGCGAATCAATTTGCGCACATATTCTGGAAACATTGCTTTCAAGCGCATCGAGGCGCTCTGATGCATCCATGTCGCTAGGGGGCGCATTTGGCGAAAATGGCAGCACAGTAAAGGCGGGACTGTCTGGAATGGTGTGTAGGGAGTCTGTGGAGCTTTGGGAAGCATCGTCCACTTTGTACCTGCCTATCTTGGGCAGTGTGTTCACAATTTTGGGCCTTAGGAGAGAGTTTTCTACTATAAGGGCAACCTCAGCCTCTAGCAAAGGGAAATCCAAAGTTAAAATTATACTACGTATTACAGGGATTGGGGGTGCACCTAGCAAGGGAAATCTGAAGAGAAAACTCTAAGGATCCCTTTGCCAATGCCCAGTATATGTGAAGACAACAAAAATCAAATAATAACCTAAAAATAGAAAAGGTGGAGATAGGCAGATCAAGGCCACCAAATGACATCATACCAAGGGGTAGATGTTGGAAGGGGTGCTCCGCCTCTAAATATAAAACTGTCAACATGCACAAACATGATAGAAAGGGAAATTAGTAATAAAATCTGGAAAAATCATAGAAAATGAAGAATAGAAGGAAATGAAGTGAGGAAAAATATAGAACAAACATAAAAAATAGGAGAAACACACAGGGCACCCCCCCTAGTCCCCCTAGTCCCCTTACAATGACAGATTGTTCAAGACAACAAAAAGAAACATAAATCTAAGGTTGATCCTGATGACCTTAATACTCATGCATTTGTTGTTGCTAAAGGCACAATGCCTATTCACAATGCAGATCAGATTGTTGGAACTAAGCATAAGACCATGGACAATGGTCTAGTATCTGGGCCTTCAAGGAAAAAAGAATGCCAAGTTGACATTAGGGTGTTTCACATTGCAGTTTTTTAGTCATTTTCAACAGATTTTGATGCAACTTTTGAATTCAAGTTTTCTAAAAAAGAAACATGCTAAAAAACAGCTAAAAAGCAGGTCTTGCATGAAACCCCCCTCCAAGGTTGTATTTGAAAATATGGCACTTCCGCTTTTTCACTCAGAAAATTTATAAATAATATAAATTCTTAATTACTACAAGTTCCCACATCAAGAGCATGACCCAGATGCCAGCACTCCCTATCCGACAGCGCTTGCTACATGGAGCATTCAAGTATGCCCATAAACTACAGGAGCTCCGCCAGAGGATGACCCAATCCAGGGAGCTGAGTGACTCTGACTCTGACAGGCAGCTTGGCAACCTTGGTGATCCTGGTGGTGATCTTGGCGATGTCTCCTCTCTATCATCATTCTCATCATTTTCTTCAATATCATTGGTGTCTTCTGTTGATAACCATCATGCCATACCTCCAGCTGCAAGAGTCTTTCAGTCTCAGGATGATGATATGTCTTCTGAGGAAGAGGCACATGTTACATACATTTGATGCCTAGCTGCAGTCCGAGAACAGATCAATTATCTAACCAACACCTGTGTTCTGTACCCCAACCAAGTCCATAAACTATCTCAGCTGTATCTTGTCCTTGTTCTGTACAAGCAAGATGATCCAAAACAATTCTGTCAGAACCTTCGTGTTTATCCTGAGACTTTTGATGAACTTCTGAAGAAGATCAAATCACATGAGGTCTTCATCAGTGATGGCCCCCAAGAGCAGATGCCAGTGGATGAGCAATTAGCAACTGCCCTTTTCTGCTTTGGGCACTTTGGAAATGCCACATCTGTCAAACAGATTGCTCAGTGGGCTGGTGTATCTGCAGGAACAGTTGTCAATGCCACTAGACGAGTAATTACAGCATTTCTTGCCTTGCATGATGATGTGATTTGATGGCCAAGTGCTTGCGAGAAGGCTGAGGCAAAGGAGTGGGTCGAGGCCACTACATGTGTTGCATGGCACAATGGTTGGGTTTTTGTCAATGGTACTTTGGTTCCACTTGCGGATAAACCCAGATACCATGGCGAAGCTTATTTTGACAGGAAGTCCAATTACTCATTGAACATTCAGGTATGTCCCAATGTCCGTCTTGTACATTTACCACTATTTACCTTTATACTACAGCTCATCACCCTACCAAACCTTTGCATTGTTGATTATGTCATTGGGCATTGTGGTAGTACTCATGACTCAACTGCATTCCAGGATTCTCGTACTGTCATTGAATGTCAGCGGTTGATTGGGCCTGGGGAGTGAATCTGGGCAGATTCAGCTGATCCAATTGAGGCATGGTGTGTTACCCCATACAAAAAACCAGCAGCTAACATCCCTGATAACAAGACCTTCAATTATTGGGTGTCACATGTATGTTCACTACTTGGTTTATCTCAGTATTCATTCATTGTCAACTGCATCAACTTGGACAGGTTTGTATACAATCAGAACATGCTGTTGGATTTCTCAAGGGTTGCTTCCAGTCACTAAAGGGTCTTTGGCAACAGATCAAGAACCCACAGGATCATTATCATGCACTTGCATGGGTTCATGCATGCATCATCATCCACATGTTGATTCAAGACATCGAGACTGATGATTTTGATGATGAATGGAACAAGGAGCTCATTCTAGAAGGTTTGTCATCAGATGATTCGAGTTCATCTGACAAGGATCGTGTTGTGGCTCAAATTCATTATGAGTCTCAAGGTCAGCGAAAGAAGTGAAAGGTCAAAGAGGATTTATTTGCTAGTGGACTGGTAGAGTCAGATTGAATATAACGATAACTATTCTATGTCTGATCCAGGAGTGGGAGGCAGCTGATAGTCAGGAAAATTGAACCCAGGAGTATAGGATGATGTCAAACCCAATTCCATCCCATAGTCATTAGATATGTGCATGTTTGTGAATTGAGATCAGTAATTTACACTCCTCCACCTATTCCAGTCAGACTCACTGGAGTCCAGTGGATTCCAGTTATTCCGACTGGATTCCAGTGGATTCTGGTTATTCCAACCAGATTATGGTTACTCCAGATGCTCAACTTAGAGTATATACCCTAATGGATAGTCAAATTTCAAGTCTTAAGTTGTCAAAGTGCCTACAAAACATATTTGTGCAGAGTAAGAATTGAACTCAAGACATCTTGATTAGATTGATCACATGACAAACCAAACATGTGTGCTTAACCAGTTGAGCCACAGGAGAATTATTAGTTAGTAATATAATGTTTATTCATGACACTCTAATTTTTTTTGAAGTAGTTAAGATAAATTTTTTTTAATTAACCACATCCCTCACATTGAATGCAAGGGAGTGGGCATGATTGTGATTATATACATAAACAAAAAATCCTCCCTCTCACAAGATGCAAGAGGGAGTTTTATTTATATACATATAAAGCTAACCCCTCGCGCCGAACGCAAGGGGGGAGGTAAAAATGATGAAAAAAATCCCTCCCCCAGGCAAAATGGGGGAGGGGGGGCACAATACTAATAAATAATTAAAAGTACAAAAAAAATCCCTCCCCACATGAAGTGCAGGGGAGGGGAAGGGGACACAACCCTGCTGTTGTCTGTCCTTCCACCAATGATCCACCCCATGAGCAGTTGCTCGTGAGGCTGGGGGTAGGTGGCTTGTCATTGTTGTTGTTCCACCCACGATCCACCCCACGAGCAGTTGCTCGTGAGGCTGGGGGTGGGTGGTGTGTCATTGTTGTTGCACCTGGGCATCGTTCCACCCATGTTCCACCCCACGAGCAGTTGCTCATGAGGCTGGAGGTGGGTGGCTTGTCATTGTTGGTCACCATCATCCCCTGTTTGGATTTCTGTCTTTTTTTTTTTTTGGGGGGGGGGAGGAGGGGTTTGGGCGCATCAGTGCGATGTGGCACGTGTACGGGGGTTGGTGGGTGCTTACTAGACAGGTATCCCCCTTCTGGGGTCTCCTGGCATCCCTCTGCACCTAGCCTGTGTTGACAGCCTCACATCCCATTTGAATGGGGAGGGGGGGATTGGGTGGGTGTGGGTGTGGGTTGTGCGTTTTTCCATTGTGCATTTTTCCGTTGTGCATTTTCTGTTGCAGCAGGTCGTCCCCAGTAGTATATAGCCTAAAAAGCAATAAATTAAAATTAGTTGATTGATAAAAAGAAAAAGAAAAAAGAAAAAAACTTATCTATGGCCCAAACAACAATTGCCATCGTTTGGGCTCGCATTCCGTCCAGTCAGCTCATTTGAAGGTGGTGGTGATGGTGGGAGTGGGCATGGGAATGGTGGTGGTGGGTGCACATGCAGTGGTGGTGGTAGAGTGGAGAGGAGGAGGAGGTGGCGTTGACAATGGTGGTGGTGGTTGTGAGCTGGCAGTCACGTGTCACGTGTCATGCAATATGCATGTGTGCGTATTCCATTAATGGCTGTAACTATGCACCTTGGTTGGGTAATAAAAGTATTATATGTATGTAGATGAATAATGACCCAGTAGCTCAGTGGTTAAGCATGCTGTTATGTGTGCAGACCCAAGGTCGAGTGTTCAATTCTTGTTGCATGTCAAAATTTTATTTGGGAAAGCACATGCATTCCAGTTATGCTAGTGCCATGCATCTGGTTGATCTGACTGTTCCAGGTAAAAATGAGTCTGGGTAGATTCCGTGGATTCCAGAGGTAAAATTGACCCCCCAGTCCAACCAGAATTATAAATTGTGAGAAAAATATATGTAAATGGAATTCCCTGGAATTCTGGAAATTCTGACTGGAATCTGACCAGAATAGGTGGAGGAGTGTAATGTACTCATTGAGATTGTGACTCAACAAATTGTTCAACTCGTGCCATTGATCCAGCAGATGAACTATGACCAGGCTGACCTCCAGTGCTACTGCCATTGTAACGTCCTGTCTGCTGCATGGACATCTGTATCATGCTGGTCAGCATATTCATCTGCATCCATTGATGTTCTGCCTCAATCTCCATCTTCCTCAGCTTTGCCTGATGTTTCTCCTTCTCCAACTCCTGCCGCTTCTCCTCCAGTTCAAGCTCCTTCATCCAAATCGCATTCTTCTCTGCACGCCATTCAGTAGCCTCCTTTAACTCCATGGTATGGATTTCCTTGTGGAAAACATCCTGTGTTGACCATTTCTTACCAGCGTGAGTAGTGTTCTTGATGTCCAGCCTGCTGGATTTTGATTTTGGGTTGTCCTTCAATGATTTTGCAGGAGTGGAGCTCTGTTTGTCTGATTGGCCAATAAGAGCGCATCATGCAGCAGAGACTTGTGATACATTAGTGACAGGCTTTGAGGATGGAGGAGCAAGAGTGGTGGTCACAGGTGGTTTGGGATTGGCCATCACAGATGCCACGTCACCAGTGAGCTCCTAGCGTGTTGCGGAAAAGGTCAAATTCATTATGTCTCTGAGTCGGACATGACAATTGACTCACCTTATCAATCTCATCATCCTGCTCATCCATGTCTTTCTCCAGCATTGCCATATCCCAATCCTGGCTCTGATTCTCAGAATTTGGGTCCATGCTCTCAACATCATCAATTCCACTGCTAGCGCCATGAACCTCTTTCTCTTTGCCATCACTGTTATGTCCAACTTCACTGTTATTGTATGTTGTAAATAGTTCCTCGGCTTGCACTGCCCAGTCTTGCCCTGCAGTTGAATTGGAGATGCCAACAGGCTTGTAATTTGGCAGCTCACTCCAAAAGCCATGTAGGTCTGCCCAAAAGGGCCATTCTGATTCAATCTTAGCTACATATCATCTCAGGTGAGTTAGAAGATCTATCTGGATGAGTAATACTGATACTCACCAATCAGATTGGCATGCTCCTTGTCTGTTCTCTCTATCCCACCACCTGTGCCTTCCAATTCACATATGTAAGCAGCATAAGTCTTTTTCAATCTGTTGCGATGAATAGTTGATCACTATCAATATATGGAGATAATCAAGATTCAAGACATCGAACCTTTGGAACTGTTGCTGTGTAGACTTGCTGAAATGCATGGGATCACTTGCATAGTCTTTCCATAACTCCTCATCATGTCCAACAACCTTTGCATCAGTGAATATTGCATTGGAGAGCTGTTGGTATAGCGCAGTTTTACTCTCCGATGCTTGGACCTTTTTCCTTCCCTCCGCATTGGCTGCAGATGTGCTGTCACTGAATAACCTCTGATGAAACTTCACATTAGAGGTCAGGTACTTGATAGCACTGTGCATCCACTGTGCGTTACTGCCCCATTCAAGCTGCTGCTGCTTTGGCTTATCACTTTTGTCTCCCTTTCCAACTTTCTGGGTGGCTGGTTTAGGTTGTGCCTTCTTCAGAGATGCCTTCTTTGAGTTGCTAGCCTTTGCCATATCTGTATCAGGGCAGGACACTAGCAGTATGATGAGTGGAAGTGAAATAAATGGGAGGATATTATTTACAGAATTAATCACTAATTAGTTGTCCAATTGGCAATTTGGGAGTTGGAAGTGAGACCTTAGAAATTGACTAAAAAACCATGCAAAAGCAGCTCCAGACCTCCTTTCACACCTGCAAAAAATGGTTCTCATTTTTTGAAAGTTGGGGAGTGCCAGGCTTGAAAACCAAAGTTGAAAACTGATCAAAAATCACCAAAAAGGTGCAACATGAAACACCCTATTTATTTCCGCACAAGATTCCCCTGCTGGCTTAATATGGGACTCTGAGAATTATAGCTGTGCATATGATGCTTTGTTTTCCATTTTATGTGATATATGGATTCAGGATCCCAAGAAATGGACAAAGTGGTTCTACTGGTTAAGTAAACCATTGGAAATGCTAGCATATAACTACAGAGAAGTTCTCAGAGGCAGAAAAACACTCAAGATGGCAAGAGATAATGTCAGAAAGGTATTATACAAAACAAATCATGCATTGTTCCCATATGGCCAAGTTGGCACCAATATTGCAGAACTTGCTAGACAGTTAATGGTTAGGCCTGAATCTCCTTGTTATGCTAAACTTCATTGTGATACATGCAACAAGATAGAACCATCTGATGCACTGAAAAATATCATGCATATAACAAGCAGCAGTTTGAAATCTACTAATGGTTGGTTTTAGAATTGGCAAGAAGAGCCTGCAGGCAATTGTGTGCAATGTCAATCAAGTCAAAAGGTTCTTCACTGATTTTCTGTGGCTCCAGAAATGCTTATGTTTAGCTTGAATGTGACTGGAATAGCAGTAAGACAGTGAGAGTCAAGGGTGATAATAACAAAGATATTATGTTGCCTTTGAAAGGTGTTGTTTACTCAGGAGAATTCCATTTTACATCACAAATTATATCTGACAAAAATGTATGGTATTATGATGGAATAACAACAAAGAGTAAGTGCTGGAATGAAGGTAATGCAACTAGCTTTTCAGAAAAAAAATATATGTCCTATAACAACAAGGTTGCAGTGTTGGCAATATATGCCAAAAAATAGCTGTTACATAGGCAGTTAGTTAGCTAGTTAATTAGATGATCACAGTACTTAGTTTTCATGTCAAACATCTTAATTTTAAATATTTATAAGGACAGAGAGACAAAGGATTTTAAATAAAATAAATAAATTTGTTAAAAAAAAACATAAGGACTCGTACCTCCAGACCTGGCCCTCTAACCACAAGTGGAATGAGTGGATTTCACACAGATTCTAAGTAGTGGATGACTTAGTAATTTTTTGGAGCAAAGTGTAATCAAAATTTAAATGTCAAAAAAAAGAGTTTGAACCCAAGACCTCAAGATAGTGGTTACATAATCAATTGGCAATCTACCACTCTGCCAACCTAACAGTATTGTTATGTGTTATTAGTGCTACTTATTACTCATATCAATACATTTTTTTACATTCCTTTGCGTCTTGCATGAGGGAGCCAGTTCTATATTTATAATATGTAATACACAAAAAAACTAATCCCCCATGCAAAATGTGGGGGTGTGATGCAGGGAGTGGCAGGGGTGGGTGCTGGGGCTGTCGTCCTTTGTTGCACCCCTCTGCCCCTGTTCATCATTGACCACCTGCGATTCACCCTGCAAGAAGCAGCTTGCAGTGGTGAGGTGGGGTGCTCAGGTTGTCCTGGGTGTCATTCCACCCACCAACCACACCATGAGCAGTTGCTTGTGAGGCTGGGGGCAGGTGGTGTGTCATCATCATCTCCTGTCACTGTGTCAACCCACCAACCACCCTACAAGCAGATGCTTGTAGGCATGGGGTGGGTCCCATTGCTGCTTGGTGGTGTCTGTGTCATCCCCTCCCCATTTGTTGTCTCGTCCTCTGCATCTCCCCCCTCATTCCCATCCCCTTTCCTCCCATTGCCCTTCTTTCCCTGCCCCTCATTGTCCCTGTCCCTGTTGCTCATGTCATCTGCCATCATCCACCACCAGGAGCACCCACCATCTCACAGGGTGGATGGTGGGTGCTGTGTCATTGGTTTTCAGTTGTTGATTGTGTGGTGTTGTGTTTGTGGGCATTGGTGGCATTGGTGGGTGTGGGGGTGTTGTCTCACTGTTATAACATAGTTAGAACCTAAAAAACAAGGAAAAAACATTAGTTAGCTGGGAAAAAACAAAAAGATGAAGTAAAAAAACATTACCTAGGGCCCAAACTGTTACAATTTTCCTTGTAACTCATGGAACCCGACCGCCCCAACCTACCCAACGATCCCCTCCAGACAGGAGGCACTACCTGATTCATGCCTAGGGCATGTCCTTGACACCAGACACATGCACGACACATGCCGACTGCATGTATTCAATCCCCTTCCCGTGGAAGGCACCCTTGACACATGGTGACTCCATGCACCCGAACCCATTCCCACACATGCTGTGATATGACAGCCCCTTGACATGAGGTCCATGACGTCGGACTCTCATGATTGACATGCTGCACCACAGCATGTCCTTGACATCAGATCCTTGACATCGGATCCTTGACATCGGATCCGTGACATTGGAAGCCTCATGCTAGGCATGAGGCTAATCTCTTATTGTTCCCTGACATGCTGTGCCACAGCACTCCATGACATTGGACACCTCATGCAAGGCATGAGGCTTATTGTTTCTATTCTTACCTGATACACATCTACCTTTCCAATTGGACAATAAGGACCTCCCTACTAGTATAAATACTGCAACTCATAGTAGGGATGTCCTTAGTTTAGATCTAGGCAATCTACAGCCTTAACTTGCAAACTCGTGAACTTACTCGAAACCACTAAGGGAAGCCCCTTAGTGCATGAACCCAAACAACTCTATGCAGAAGGCCTGCTAGAGTGCACTATCCATCTTACATCGGATGCTCCAAGTAAGACTAGTGCCGAATGACTTGTTGAGGAAGCACCTCGTCAAACGATATCGACTAGATCGAGTGGTTGAGGCTTTGCCCTTAACATAAGATCTAAACTATGTGCTAGCCCACCTACCTAGGTGTAGGCAATACATCTCGATACACACCACAGTGACCCAGGTCTAGACAAACCCCAGACCGACCACCAAGAGAAGCAGAACCACAGCCAGGTTCATCTTGGTACCGATACAATGGAAGACTAGTCCGTTACTCGACCCCAGCACAGCATTGGTTCTATGGATCAACTGACATACAAAGAGGAGATTTCCTCACCGACAAAGACTTCAAACAACCACACACACCCCCACCTGAAACATCCACCCACTTCTTAACAGATGAAACTGACGACCTCTATAACGAGATGTCCGAACCCGCAACCACACTGATGACGTCCATGAAGGACATTCGAATCCAATCACCGACAGACTTCTCAGGAGAGTGGACCAAAACCACCAGGTTCCTGCAGGAGATAGACCTGTACCTGCAAATCAATGACCAGGTTTATGACATGAATGACAAAAAGATCATCTTCATGCTATCCTTCATGAATGGAGGGACAGCAGCCGCCTGGGCACAAGCATTTGTCAACCAACACCAGTCTGAGGGACTCAGTGAATACACAGACTTCCGACAGAAGGTCTTAGAGGCCTTCTCACCAATTGACGATGCTGGAACGGCAAAGACGGAGATCAAGAATCTCAGACAAGGTTCAGGGAACCTTGAAGAATACGTGGCAAACTTCTGCATCCTGAAAGACAGGATGGGAATCACAGAAGATGCAGCCATGATCGAATATTTTATGGATGGACTGCACCCCAAATTACTGAAGAGGGTACACATGATGGAAACGGTACCCAACACTCTTGAGGGCTGGATAAAGGCAGCCTTGAAATATGAAGGCCAATGGAAATGGGCCATGGCAATCCTAGGGAAGACCAGGCAAAACCAGAAGACAAAGGAAACAACAAAGAAAGGACAGCCCTCTCTTGACATCAACCAACTGACGAACCAAGAATGCATGGAACACCTCTGAAAGGGATTGTGTTTCATCTGCCACCAACCTGGACACCAATCGTCCAACCACAAGGATGGAAAAGACCCCACCCAGACGGGGTCAGCGCCTCCTCCTTACCGAAACTGCTTCACCCAGAAAAAGACTGGGGTGGACACCTACCAGAAGATCCGCATGATGCTGGATGAACTAGATGAAGAAGAAAAAGAACGAGCCCTCAACCTCATGGAGGGATTGGGTTTTTAGAACAGCGGCCTGATATGATGCCAGTCACTGCTGAAATCTCCATAGGATCTGGACTCCTGGCTACCATGAATAGACAATCTATGCACCTGTCTATTCGGGTAGCTGAGTCAGACAACAGAAAAGACGTCGCAATGAATGTGCTCCTCGACTCTGGAGCAGGAGGAGTCTTTATTGACTCAAAATTCATCGAACGAGAAGGGATCAAGATGTATCCCTTAGGCTATACCATCCGGGCCACAAATGTAGATGGAACCCTGAACAAGCAGGGAACGATCACAAGATATGTGAAAGGGAGGCTCCACATCAATGGACGGAGCTACCCAATGAAATACCTAGTTGCTGGACTAGGCAAGGAATCAGTAATCCTGGGCCTGTCATGGCTGCGGGAGGTGAACCCGATTATTGACTGGAAGAAAGGAACTCTTGAGTTCTGAGACGAAGAACAATGGGCTCAAATCCAATGAATCTTGGAGAAGACAAGAAGAGCCAAATGGACCCTTCCGAACACCCTAAAACTCCCCAGGGTCAACACTGAAGGGGAAGCACCCAACAACAAAATGGCACAAATTTGACACATCGTAGCCAAGATGAGACAGAGGCTCTCTGAAGAGAAAGAAAGGAGCCTTGCCCAAGCCAGATTGGCTGTGGCAAAAAACCAGAGAAAGACTCTCCAAAGAGAAGGAGAGAAACCTTGCCTGAGCCCAACTGGCTGTGGCAAAGATGAAGGAAAGGCTTTCCAA
Source organism: Tricholoma matsutake (assembly GCA_026075535.2). Classification (NCBI taxonomy): domain Eukaryota; kingdom Fungi; phylum Basidiomycota; class Agaricomycetes; order Agaricales; family Tricholomataceae; genus Tricholoma; species Tricholoma matsutake. The sequence continues at coordinate 2,400,147 of AP026543.1, read as the reverse complement.
AAAGAAAGCCAAAGAACTGAATTCCACCCAGATAGCTGTCGCAAAGACCAGGAGCAGCAGCACTCCTAAAGAAGCCAGAAACCTCAAAGCAGCACAACGTGCTGTTGCCAAGACCTGAGAGAACCAGAAGAAGAAGCAACTGGAAAAGGGCAAAAACAATGAATGCGACAGGGCACGACGAATTGTGCAAAGAATGAAGGAATTGCTAATCTCCACAGGGGAGGGAAGCACCAGCAAAAGGAATGTTAAAACAATGCCACAAAACAGGACAAATGACCCTTGACAGAGGACTACCCTGACCCATGATTATAGGACCCCAGATCACAGTACCATCAACATTGAAGTACCTATGCCCAAGGAGACCCCCCCTCAGGTGAAGGTCGAAGAGGTACCTGATGAAGAACTACTGGCAGACACCAGCATGGAAATACAAACAATGGGAGAAACCCATGAACAAGATGTGACAGACCTCCTGATCGCATATGTACAAGGAGAACTGGTCATTGGCATATTTGAACCACCAGAAGAACCACCCCAAGCCAAGGAACACCGAGGACCAACCCATACATACATACAGAAAACGAACACAATCTCCAGGATCACAAAAGCCAAGGACTCCCCACGATACGTATTCTCAAAGAGTGCATGGATCAGAGCAAAGACGTCCATTTCCCAGCGACTCGCACATGAACAGGATGAGGGGAAGGAGGCCAGAAAACAGACCCTGGATGACCTACTGCCACTGGAATACCAGAAATACAGACAGGTATTCGAAAAAGCCGCATCTGAATGATTCCCGGAATCAAGACCATGGGATCATGTGATTGACTTGAAGGAAGGCTTTGTACTGAAGTCTACCCACTAACACCGAAAGAACAAGAGAAACTCAATGAGTTTCTTGACAAAAACCTGGAAAAAGGATACATCCAACTGTCAAAATTGCCCATGGCATCCCCATTCTTCTTCATGTTGAAGAAGGACTCTGATGCTCTGCGACCTTGCCAAGACTACTGCTATCTGAATGAAGGAACAATCCAGAACAACTACCCCTTGCCACTGATCAGAGACCTCTTGGACAAGCTGAAGGGAGCAAGATTTTCTACAAAACTTGATATTTGATGGGGATATCATAACATAGGGATAAAGAAAGGAGACAAGTGGAAGGCAGCATTCAAGACTAACCGAGGGCTATTTGAGCCAATGGTGATGTTCTTTGGGCTGTGCAACTCACTGGCAACATTCCAGGCCATGATGAACAATCTCTTCCGAGACATGCTAGATGAAGGATGGCTCGTCATCTATATGGATGACATCCTGATCTTCTCAAAGATGGAAGAAGAACACTGGATAAGGACCAAAAGGGTCCTCAAATGACTACTACAATGTGATCTCTACCTGAAAATAGAGAAGTGCAAATTCAATGTACAGGAAGTCGACTTCTTGGGCATGATCATCAGGCCCAACGAACTTGCAATGAACAACACGAAACTGGCTGGGATCAAGGACTGGCCCATGCCAAAGACAGTGAAGGATGTAAGATCCTTCCTAGGATTTGGAAACTTCTATTGATGATTCATTGGACACTTGGCAGATCTGGCCAGACTGCTAAATGATTTGATGAAGAAGAACCAGAAATTCGAATGGATGAACAACTGCCAGCAGTTGTTCGATGTGCTAAAAAGGAAATTCAACAAAGCCCCAGTACTGCTGATGCCAGATGCAATGAAACCATTCGTGGTGGAATCTGACACCTCAAAATTTGCAACAGGTGCAGTACTCAGACAACAGGATGCCAATGGAGACTGGCACCCATGTGGATACATCTCTCATTCTTTCAATGAAGCAGAAAGAAATTACAAGATATATGACAGGGAACTACTGGGAGTAATCCGAGTGCTAGAAACATGGAGACACTACCTACTGGGGACACCGTTCCCTGTGATGGTACTGTCCGATCACAAGAACCTGACGTACTTCCGTCAGCCACAGGAACTGAACCAATGACAGGCTAGATGGAGCATCTACCTGTCACAATTTGACCTGAAGCTACAACATGTACCAGGATCACAGATGGTACAATCTGATGCCCTATCAAGGAGAGCAGATCACATAGCCAAAGAAGACACCAATAATGAGGACAAGACCATCCTCGCCGACGAACTATTCATGAAAATGATCAACACTGAGCTCCAGGGAGCCCTGGTCTCAGCAATAATGAAGGATGACCTTGTAAATGATGCTTTACGAGCCCTAAAGAACAACGGAACTCCTCCAATCAAGTCTGCATTGGAGGACTGAAAATTCGAAGATGGCCTGCTCTTTTTCAAAGACAGATGCTACGTGCCACAGGACAAGACCCTCCGCCAAGCGATCATACAGAAATATCATGATAGCATCATGACATGGCACCCTGGACAATGGCAGATGATTGAACTGATCTGATGAGACTACTGGTGGCCAGGAATGGCCAACTTCATCAAGAAGTACGTCGAAGGCTGCACAAAGTGCCAGCAAATGAAAGTGAATACACACCCGACAACCCCACCACCGACACCAATATCATCTGATGCCAGCAGACCATTCGAGCTGGTAACAACAGATTTTATTATGGATTTGCCCGTAATAAACAGATTTGACTCAATCATGGTCATGGTAGACCATGGTCTTACAAAGGGGGTAATTTTTATCCCTTGCGCGAAGATGATTGATGCACTTGGTGCCACAGACCTTTACCTGCACCATGTATACACAAGATTTGGACTCCCCGGAAGAATCATCTCAGACAGAGACCCTCGATTTGTGTCCAAACTCTTCTGAGAACTCGGACAATTGCTCAGGATCAAGCTATCCATGAGCACTGCCTATCACCCCCAGACCAACAGAGAAATGGAGCGAGTAAACCAAGAACTAGAGGTTTACCTCCACATGTTCTGTTCAAACAAACCTGAAGATTGGGAGTGTTATCTCCCAATGGCAGAATTTGTGCACAACCAGAAGATGCACTCTGCAGTAAAACACTCGCCGTTTTACTTGATGATGGGATATCAACCATGCGCTATCCCCACCCCATACGAAAAGACGAACATGCTGGCTGCCAAACAGAGAATCCAAGAACTTCTCTCTGTGAAAAGGGAAGCTCTTGCTGCACATGAACTGGCCAGACAGGCTATGGCTGCCCAAATGAAAGGGCAATATGAACCATTCAAGGTTGGAGAGCAAGTATGGCTCGACTCCAAGAACCTGAAGATTGGCTACCCAACGAGAAAACTGGCACCAAAACAAGAAGGGCCCTTTGTGATTGAAGATGCCTTGTCAAGAACAACATACCAATTGAAGCTGCCACCGGGATGGAAGATCCACCCAGTATTCCATGCGGCTTTACTCACACGATACCATGAGAATGACACTCATGGGCGAAACTTCCTGACTCCACCACCTGACCTCGTGGAAGGAGAAAACAAATATGAGGTGGAAGCGATCATCGCACACAAGCATGGCAAGACATGCCATTACCTCATGAAATGGGTTGACTACCCAACATCTGAAAACACATGGGAGCCCGAATTGAACCTGAAGAATGCCCCCAAGATCCTGATGGCATATAAGAAGAGGTACCATCTCTGACAGAACCCAAGAAACCCCCACTATCTGAACCAAACCCCAGCCAAATGACACCCCCGATACCCCCTAAACGATGATTGACCCACTGAACATTGACGCCCTTCACATTCACCCCCACCCCCACCCCCACCCCCTTTTGATAAAAATGAATACGAGAAAAACATGGTGACTAGACGACGAGTCATTGACCAGTCACCAAGAACGAACAGACTGCTGGGGCAACCCTCTTGAGAATGCCCACTGATAGGTTGTCTCCTCGGCTCAAGGACCAATTCACCACTTTAGCATCATTCTAATCACATCGGCTAACTCCTACGACGTCCCAGACACAGCGCGACCCAGTCTATCGATCGTGATATCATATTGACCACGTTGAAACATCACCAGCGACATCGATCATATCAAGAGCCCACATTGCACAACCTTAGGACTACCCCGAAAGCCCCTAAGATCCCTCTACATGACCATCGAACATCCCCGATCAACTTCGAACAGCCACAACTGCGATCAAGCATCGTCGAGCATCGTCAAGCATCATTGATCGATATCGAGAGACTACAAGTGACATCGGGCGCCACCTTCATTATCTAAATGGTGGAAGACCATGCACTAGGACATATTCCAACTTGTGCTCAAACCTGCTGATCATAGGTCAGCCTCGTTCCAAGTCCCTATCGTGCACAGAACCTGCTGGATGCATTATTGGGAGACTTAGCGCAGTTTATACACAAAGGACAGTCTCTTTTAGTTCTTTCCCTTTATTACTCTTTCATCATATGATATATATATCTTTCTTGTTCGGATTCCAGTCTCCTTTATGGCCTTGTGCCTTAACTCATATCTTTTGCCTCATGTTCTACACATGTTTCTCATTCCATTTTAGGAAGTTTCTTTAAAACATATAAAACTCTGTAGTATCTACTTGGAAATAAAAGAAATTGTCTTCACCTATCATCTCATATACAGTTCTAAGCATCTGATCAACTATCTAAAGTGATCAAAAGTCTCTACAAGTTTTCTCGATCAATGAGAAACATCTGTGATCATTGCATCCTTGATCCTCCCTTGATCCTCTCATCATTAGCACTAGCAACCCTTCCAACACTTCATAGACATTTGCCATACCCTTTGTACACTATCAACCTATCAAAAGGTCCTTGGAATTCACATATCAACCATCGACGATAGAACTCATTTGCTGTTGATCTCATCGATTGTCCTCGATATTGATCAATACACCATTGGACCACATCAAATACCTTGGTTTGACCACAAACATTCGGAACATCTTGCAACCTTCCTCTGACTCATTGCAAATATCATTGATTGCCTCATCGGCAGTTTTGGTGGGTTTCCCAGGTTGAGCATCATCATTTTTGGAGCCCACCGCGAGGGTATCTGAATCATTTCATCGTTGGACCAACCTCAACTTCCTCGGCTTAGGCCAACACAAGTGAGAACCCTCCATATTGATACTTGCCACGCCTTCGAAACTCTCAAACAATTGGGAGACATTCTAATTCCAGTTTCCGAAGCAGAATCTACTCATCATAGACTATTTCCTTCACCTGTATCATTGCCTTCCACATCATCATCTACTTCTTTGTCATCATCATCGACCTCTTTGTTCATCCTTCCAATAACTTTGACACCCCTACCATCCATCACCCAAGTCTTAACCCCTACCCCTAGAGTCATCGCATTCATGACTACCCAAACCGCGATGCCAGCTCGTGGGCACTCAACCACTACGAAGTTTGACCCTACTCAGCCTTGAGAGCTCTGACGATACTTCGAAGAGCTTGAACTACTATTCCCGACCTGCAGTGTTACAGAATCGAATCTAATGAAGAAACACGCTTGTCGCTACCTCAACATTGACTCTTCTGAACTCTGGGAATCGCTTCCAGAATATCAGCCCAGCACATCATTCAATGAATTTTGAACAGCAGTACACAAACTCTATCCTGGCTTGGAAGACAATCGCAAGTGGAGCATATCGGACATGGACAAATTAGTGGGAGAACAGCTACGCATTGGGATATTTGATGCAAGTGATCTAGGAATGTATTATCGCGCATTCTACAACATTACTCACTTTTTGCGAGCAAAGAATAGGATCTCAGAAGCCAAGCAAAGCAGAGCTTATGTTAGAGGATTCCAACCTGGCTTATGGACTCGAATTGCTCAACGACTTGAACTCAAATTCCCTGACCATTATACCGATGATCCATATCCACTCAATGACATTCATGATGCGGCAAAATTTGTTCTAGCAGGCTCTAACACATTGGACTCAGTAATCCACCAATTGACCTCTTCATTGCACTTGACATCGAATGTCAGAAATATGGTCACCTCGTCACCTGGAATAATTACAATTAAAACAGAAGATCTAAATGCAATGTTTGAACAATTTGCTAGCACCATTGCTATGCATATTGCAGGTACTAAAAATCTCACACTAATTCGGCAGACAGACAGGCACATATCGACGCACTCCTTTGCATATTTTGCAGTTTATCCAGACATTTAATCCCTGACTGTATGGTTTGTCAGTCATACCTGAATGAAGGGAAGTGTAAGTGAAACATGGAAGGAAAGATTGTACTTCCTAATGGACAATTCACCCCTCGAAGTATCCCTGACAGGTTTATCAAGGAACACATCAATGAATGGTGGAAACGCAACCCAGATGCAACCCCAGTAGCCACACTTTTATTCAGCATCACACCATCAGCACCTTCGACTTCGACTAGTTCAACCTCGGCTGCGATCACTTCGATAACAGAGTCCAATGCTGTTCCTACATCGGGATGAGAGACAAAAGGCATTTATCATAATTCAACGTTGACAGCTGACTCTGAAGATAGAATAGCGGCTCTCGAGCACCAAATATTCGTGCTTCAAAGTGGTTGACCATTTTTGCATCCAAACAAAGAAGTTCAAAATTCAGTTCTGGCCATGACAACCCCTGCCCCTGCATCATCAACATCTACTGCTCCAGTCCCACCACTCTCGACATCTTCATCAACAACAGTCAACCCTTCGACTATGGCTTCAACATTGACATTGACGTCTCCTGCATTGACCACTTTGGCATTGACCACCATACCCCCAATGCAAACCTCAGTACACCCATACGCATCGGTCAGGAAGAACACCCATTGGCCACCACACAAAAGGAACTTTGCTGGTGCATCAAAGGGTAAGGAAAAAGACAGACCATCATATGTGACACAGGCACCAGTTCAGAATGAGAAAATTGTGCACAATATCTTTGTGCGCTTGATGAAGATGCCAATTGTCATGCTGACATCCGAAGAACTACTCTCGCCTCTACCAGAGGTTCGAACAAAATGGAGAGAACAGGTCACCCCGAAATGAGTCCCACAATCCGGAAACAATGCGATGAACATGTTTAGTCCCAATGCAATCATTGTGCCTGACCCATATGAGACTTATATTAGCAGTCTCCGACCAGGTGAAATCCCTCAGCCTTTTGTTGTCGCTAAAGAAACTTCATCAATTAGATCAGTTATTATGGATGTTCATGGTAACAACCAGGTAGAAAGCGTCGTTGATCCTGGTTCCTTGATCATATTGATGGCCGAAGATGTTTGCCATGAACTTGGTCTAGCATACGAGTCCTTGATTAGGCTTCTGATGCAGTCTGCCAATGGGACTGTAGATGAAACACTCGGTTTAGCACACAATGTACCCTGCAATCTCAGTGGAATCACCTTATACATGCAGATACATATTATTTGGGACCCGGCATACAATATTCTACTTGGACGACCTTTCGACATCTTGATGGAAAGCATCATTAGAAACTATCAGAACAAAGCCCAAACTATCATGATATGTGATCTGAACTCAACTCGGACCACTACTATTCCCTCGATACCTCAATTGCACCATCATCAAAAAGCAGTTCAAGAGGATTTTCAGCGTTGGAGAATGAAATTTCGGAACAGTGCACTTTCATTATCTCATTCGACTCTTCTGACTCCTTTATATTTATTGAGCGCACTGCAAATATCCCCAAAATCGACTCCTCCAAAGAATTATCCATGATGCTTTCCAACCTATATTTATCTGCATGTGATGAGTTCCACATTCCTCGAAACGCCTCGATGGTGTTTATACCTATGCGAACTTCTTCATTGTATGTTACCCCTTCCTCAGTTATTTCCGACAATCGCCAGTCTAGTTATATATTGATGAAGAAAAAGTATAAATCAGTCGCACAGAAGGTCCATCCAATCGTGGCTGGACTACCTGATCATTTTCGAATTATTTGATGCATCGAGGGTGACCCCCTCAAAGACGTACCTCCACTAAATCCCCATCCTCTGATATTCAAACCAACTGCCCAATATAACCTCGAACGCAAAAACATCATTGATCAAAATCATCCAGGTGATTTCTGATGGCCTCAAGAATGAGACCTCATGCATGACTTCATTCGAAACCAGCAAGCAGGGTTTGCATGGACCGAAAACAAACAAGGAAGGTTTCGACCCGATTTCTTCCCCCCTATCGAGTTCCCAGTCATCCCTCATACCCCTTGGGTCAAACGCAATATCCCCATACTGCCCGGTTTGTATGAACAGATTTGCGAGATGCTGAAAAAGAAGATCGAAGCAGGAGTCTACAAGTCATTGAACTCGTCATACCAATCGCGATGGTTTTGCATTGTGAAGAAAGATGCAAAATCACTCTGAATAGTCCACAGCCTCAAGCCACTAAACCAAGTTATAATTCAGCACTCAGGCGTTGTCCCGATCCCCAAGCATTTAGCCGAACAGTTTTGGGGACGTGCTTGTGGAGGAATGTTGGATTTATATGTTGCATTTGATGAAAGGCTCATATCTGAATCCTCTCAAGATCTAATGACTTTCCAGACCCCATTTGGTGCACTTCAAATCATCACCCTATTGATGGGTTGGACGAACTCGGTTCTGATTCTACATGACAACGTAACTTTCATCCTACAACCCAAGGTCCCTCACATCACAATCCCTTATATCAATGACACACCAGTGAAGGGTCCAAAATTGGAATATCAAACGATCGGTGGATCTTATGAAATGATTGTCAACAACTCAGGAATATGACGATTCATATGGGAGCATTTTGAGAACCTAAATCGCATCATCCAGCGCATGAAGTATTGTGGTGGGACATTCTCAGGACCAAAATTATTTGCTTGTGTCCCCAAAATAATTGTTTTAGGTCATCGATGCAATATTCAAGGCTGAATGGCTGACCCAACACGTATCGATAAGATCCAGAAATGGGGTCCATGTTGTACGCTCACAGAAGTTAAGGCATTCTCAGGAACAATTGGAGTTTGTCGAATTTTCATTCAGAGTTTCACACATCAAGCAGCTGCGCTAATCAATCTAACTCAAAAAGATGTACCCTTTGAATTCAGCCCATCTCAGGTAGCAGTGCAAGAGGATCTCAAGCATGCGCTCCTAAACTCACCAGCAATTCGAGCCATCGACTATACCTTGAATGCCCCAGTAATCCTCACAGTCGACACATCGAGCATTGCCATTGGCTATTTCCTAACACAATGCGACTGTGATAACCCTTGAAAGCGATACTACAGTCAATCCAGCTTGATCATGCTCAACGACCACGAATCCCAGTTTTCGCAGCCAAAACTCAAACTTTATGGTCTATATCGAGCCCTTGGGGCACTTCGTTTATACTTGATAGGGGTACGAAATCTTATCGTTGAGGTTGATGCAAGGTATATCAAAGGCATGCTCTCAAATCCTGATATCGCACCTAGTGCTAGCATCAATCGATGGATAGTTTCCATTCTAACATTCCACTTCACACTAGTTCATGTCACAGGTACACACCATGGGCTGGATGGTCTTTCGCAATGTCCTCGACAAACCGAAGATGACGATGTCAAAGTAGAAGAAGAATTTGGCGACTGGATCAACAAACTACATGGTTTCGTTCACCAAATCAACCCAATCTCAATTTGACCTTTCCCCTCTCACATGACCTATCCCACTTTTGCCCAAGCTTCAGATTTCAGTAAGGGGGAGGATGTTTTGTATGAAGACATACCTTGATCAGACAAAGCAAAGAAAGAAGACAAATGATTACTGCTCATTCATAAATGGTTAGATGATATGGTGCAACCCCCAAATCTATCAGACACAGAGTATGCTACCTTTGTGCGATATTGCACCGAGTTCTTCATAGATTCTGGAAAACTATGGCAAAAAGATCATCATGGCGAACACAAGATCATTGTGATTCCAGACCGTTGCATCGATATTATCTGGTCGTTGCACGACCATATCGGCCACAAAATGATCTTCACCATGAAGTCTCACATCGCACTATGATTCTGGTGGCCCAACCTGAAAGCCGATATTGCATGGTACATCCGAATGTGCCACTACTGTCAGTTGTGACAAACTCGAAATCTTCTTATTCCACCAATCGTCGCCACACCCGCTCCTCTATTCGGAAAGGTCTACATCGACACAATGCACATGCCGCCTTCTGGCGGATATTGCTATATAGTACAAGGTCGATGTTCGATATCATACTGGCTGGAGTTCAGGATGCTTCACAATGAAACAGTGAAGACCATCAGTGATTGGATCTTCAAAGAAATCATTTGTCATTGGGGCTCACTTTATGAGATTGTTACTGACAATGGCGCAGCATTTCTTTCTGCTCTCAAGTATTTGTCAAAGCAATATCATATTAATCACATTCGGATAAGCGGGTACAATTCTTGTGCCAATGGTCTTGTCGAATGAGCCCACTTCGATGTACAACAATCACTCTACAAGGCCATCGATGGTGATCAAACTCAATGGTCGGTTGGGACCTACTCAGTCTTTTGGGCAGAACGGGTAACAGTTCGAAAACGAATGGGCTGTTCACCCTATTTTGCAATCACAGGTTCTCATCCACTCATCCCTCTTGACATTTCAGAAGCGACATATCTACAACCACCACCCAATTCGATACTCTCCTCCACCGATCTCATCGCCCAATGCACTATTGCACTACAGAAATGCTCGACCGATCTTGAAGTACTCTACTCTAGAGTCTACACCGCTCGACGAGAAGCTGCAAAATGCTTTGAAGAAGTTCACAAGCGAACAATTCAAGACTACAATTTCGAAAAAGGTGACCTTGTACTCATGCGAAACACACAGATCGAGAAAGCTCTTAATCAAAAAATGCGAGCTTGATATCTCGGCCCACTCATAGTCATTGCACAAAACTATGGTGGCACTTATATTCTTTGCGAGCTCAACGGTTCAGTTCTGCATCGACCAGTAGCTGCTTTCCGAGTTCTACCCTATCTAGCATGAAAATCGATTCCCCTTCCTCCGAACTTCTTCGATATCAACAATTGTCAGCTCAAACAACTTTGAACAACATCGGATGTCAATGGAGACATCAACGAGGGCATTCCTGACCTCGACAAAGACGAATAGACCATTTTTCTTTTCTTTTTCTACTTGCGATATTGAAACAAACTCTTGATTTTATAACAGTGTACTATTACAAGTCATGATATTGTTCGAAATGTGTTTGCACAAGCTCGACGGGGTTTTTCAGCTATGAAGGAGTTCTGAGCCTTTCCCCTATGTCTCATTTTGATGAATCGTCCATCTTACTTTCTTTTTCTTTTTCTCTCCTATGTTTTTTTTCGCATATATCTTACATTTCCTGGCTTCGATCGCATGCAATATTTCTCATTTCAAACTCATTTCACTCAGACACCAGAAAAATAATAAAATTAAAACAATACAACAAATGATTACTGGGATTCCTCCCACTTCCTCTCCAAGACCCTCAATCTCTTCCATCAGCACTTCCACTTCCAACTTCTTGTGCACCAGCACTTCCGTGAGATATCGATGATGGAGTCTTGCTGCATCCGACTGCATCATCTCATCCTCCACCACCATCGACACGCCCTCGACCAGACCCACAACTTCGGGTTTGACTTCTTGTTCCCTCGCTTTTCCCTTCCCCTTCTCCTTCTGAGCGGACTTCGCCTTTGCCTTCATCATTCATTTCGGGTGGTCATTGACTTTTGAGGGCCTGGCCTCCACATTTTGGATGGGCTGGATAGCTCAGATGTGTATCGCTAAGTAATCATACAGATTAGCAATTGTATTGGTTATGCAGAAGAATCACTTACTATGTCTGGGAGTCGACAACTGCGTCGACTCTGCATTACCCTTTGTAGCTCGCTTGGAGCTCGCCTTTTTCCTCAACTCACCTTGTCGGAGTCCTTGCCTCAACACTCCCTCCCAGTAGCACCCCTGTAGCCCTTGAGTGCATCGCTTGCACTTTGGGGTGCCCTCCTCGACAATACACTCCTGAGTCGTCCTTAGTCCAGTGCATCAATCACTCTAAAGCAATATCGAAGGCATGATTAGCCTGAACGATATCGAAAGAAAATGATGACTTACTGGCCCAAGGAAGGTGATCAGCTCACCTTCCTCTAGACGCACCTGCTTCGTGACCGCGGGCTCCTCATCCAGTTCATCCTCACCTTCCTCCTCGTCATCCATCTCGTCTGCCTTCCTCTTCTTGACGATCCGCTCGATGTCTGGTAGGTTGTCAACCAGAGGTTCTTCTACATCTGCAGCTTTGTCCTGATTGATCGAGAGGTGCATGAGCTCGAGTGCGGCCATACGATTGTGGAATTTGTCCTTCGACATGGTTTTGGCCCGGACGTCAGCGAAGAAGGTTCGACGTGCCTCAACCAGTGCATCTTGTCACTCCTTGATCCTTTTTGCTTTGGCCTCAATGGCCACCTGCTGAGCCTCCCTCTCCTCCTCTCTCTTCCTCTCTTCCTCAACCTTGCTTGAATACTCTTCAAAAAATACTTCCCACCCCAGGAAACCCAATCCTCGCAAGTGAAAGGTGCAAAGAGGCTGATCGCCTCGTCCAACGTAACCTGCACATGGTCGTTGTGTGCCTCATCAAACGATCTGATAACATCATTGTATTCAGCCTATCAATGAGGTTAGGAAGCAGATAAATGAAGAAAAAGGAAAAGACATACCATTTTCTCACAAAAAGCACGACCCCACACCTCGAGGTCTTCGGCTTTGCCAGCCTCAGGCATTGATTTCGCATGATCGAGGATGGGAAGAGCGAGTTCAGCGAGGATGGACATGTTGTCGAGGAGGTGGATGGAAGAGATCAAATCAAAAGAGAAAAGTTCAAACCACGACACATCTTAAATCAGCGATCAACAATGTCACATGACCCGGTTATTTTGGCTCGACTGACTGGGACGGTCAGAATTTCAGTAAGGGGGAGGATGCAATAGTAGCTGGCATTATTGTTAACAATCTATCAGTGCTAGTCGATAGGCCATTGTGCACAGTACTGATGGTTTTATTACAATGACATTGTAATAGATATCCAATAGATGTAGTAGATGTTATTGTTAATGATTGTTGATGATTGTAGATAGTACCACAACCAATTGTAATACATTGTTAATGATACTGGCAGGCATTGTTAATCATTGTAAATGGTACTGGGGCCCATTGTTAATCATTGTAAATGGTACTATCACCCATTGTAATACATTGTTAATCACTGTAAATGGTACTGGGGCCCATTGTTAATCATTGTAAATGGTACTGCCACCCATTGTAATACATTGTTAATCATTGTAAATGGTACTGGGGCCCATTGTTAATCATTGTAAATGGCACTGCCACCCATTGTAATACATTGTTAATCATCGTAAATGGTACTGCCACCCATTGTTAATCATTGTAAATGGTACTGGAACTCATTGTTAATGCTCATAAATAATATTTGAACTATTGTAAACCATTGCTAATGAATAAATAGTATTTCACTCTATTTTAAGTCATAGCAGAAATGATTGCCAAACAAATGTGAGTATAATTCTAGTCTATTGGATACCACAAAGTATAATTAATGTGGATGTGTAGTTCGAGATCTGATAAATGTTAGTTTAATCTAAAAAAAAAAAGGACACCACATACTTATTTGTGGCAGGCAATTCCTCAGTGTCAGCATTGTCAATCCCTCACTTTTTCCCCTGATCCTCTCTGGCATCCAAAGCAATCTTCAGCTGGGCCAAAGTCCAACTAACATCCACCACTGCTGTTTTAAGGCGAGGCAAATCAGAACCACCAGAAGAAGTATTACCTTGCATCCACCAAGCCAAAGCAAGAATAACAATAAGAAAGCCATTTGCTCCACCACATAACAGCTGTGACCATGAAGGGTCAGAAGGTATGAGTTGAGAGAGTTCATTGCTGCACCAGCCTGGCTGAATAGCCTTCCACCATGCAAGCCAGCGATTGCCAAAATCTTTGATATTCTTCAACTGTGGCATTTGATTGCCTTGTAACTGGCGACCATTCTTCAGCCATACTCCAATCTCACCAAATCGTTTCTTGGTAGGCAAACACTAGACATTACTACTATTAGATTGTGAATTGGTAATTAGCCTAGCACTTACAGTTTTTGGTGGATTTTCAGTCTCGAACAGAACCCAGTTTTTCAATAAATTGACCCAAAACTCTTCATCTGAAATCTTCTTCAAGAAAGGAAGAATAGTGATGACAGCACTGTCTGCTTTGTCAGCTGTAGGAAGTTGGGGTACAATGATAGCATCGCTGGAAGGTGTGGAAGCAGAAGATGATATCGGCGATGCTGCACTTGGAATGGTTTCAGTTGCCTTCGTAACAGTTGATTGGGTTGGATTTACAACATTAGAAGTCAGTGGAAATCCAGGTGACGATGCCCTTGTTGTGTCACCAGCATTAGAATCAGCTCTTCATTTGCATTAGCCTCATAGTCAAAGCAAATAAATATTGCTTACCTCATTTTCTTGCCCTTTCCCTTTTTTGATGATTGGATGATCAAATCCGAAGCCCCTTTACCCAATTCTAGTTCATGTAATAATTGCTTATTTCTTGCAATATTATGAGCTTGTTCCTTCTCATAATCAGAAAGTTTCACAGTAGATGCCAAAGGGGTAGTATCAACATCAGAAGATGCAGAAGGGGTAGTACTGACATCAGCAGGTGCAGGAGTGGCTTCATGTGAGAGACTTTCCTATGCTCGGGAATCACAAGTCTTCTTATCTATTGCAAACAATCAGCTCTGAATACTGGATGCTTTTAAGACTGTCACCATAAACAGCTTCAAGAAACCTATCAAAGTGCAACAGAAAATCATCATTATACGAGCTTCCTAGAAACTGGTCCAATGATTGACCCTTTAAAGTAGCTCCTTCATTCGAGCTATCAATTTGAAGGTTAGATTCATGAGAAACAATGGGTCAAGTCACTTACACAAGAGTTTGATTGGCACCTCCCTCTTGAGGCATTGGTCCTCCCACAATGATCGTACAAGCCCAACCTGTTTGCCTGGTGATATTCTTGGCAGCATCTTCAATTGTATGAGGGAGCATGTCAATATGGCTATTGCAAACTAAAATATGATTCAAGTCATTATGGCCCAGATTTGTAACACTTACCCTTGTAGTATGCAATTGGGATTATCGCCTTCACTATCCATGGACTTATACTCCTGCCAAAACTCTTCTACCTTTTCCTTGGTTGTTTCATCAGCTGAATTGTACCATTCCTGCATCTTCTGGTTATGAAAGGTGAAGTGATCATGATGTGTAAACTCCTTAGTCAGATTGGCTTCTTTATGTGCTTCCCACACAGTGTTGAACTTTGGTTTAAGCTCTTCTCCATATAACTTTGCAAATGCTTGCCAGGGATGTAACAGTCGTGAAGTGCTCTTGAGATTTAGAACCTTTCAAGTGCCAGAACCTGAACTCGAACCACAACTCTTATTATAAATCCAATCGTGAATTTGCTGCCCAATATTATCATATGCTGAACAAAAATATATAAGTGTTGGACAACTTACCTTTTTGGTTGACTTGAGCTTGGAGAGTTTTGCATGCTCCTCATTTCCTTTTGCGAACTCTATCTCCTTAGCAGATGGGGCATCGGCAGGCCATTTGTCATGGAAGTCTTCATAAGCTTTAGCAAGAAAGGTGGGAACTGTTTTACTCTCCTGTGCTTCTCAAAACCCTGCAAGCAGGTTGTAAAGCCAGGCATGCTGCTCAGGAGTCATCCAAGCTGCTTTTGGCATGGTAGTGCAAACTGCAAAGAAATTTGGCGATGTGCAATGTGACAAACAAGGCAGACCCACATGACCATGTTTCGCAGCCAAGCGAAGTGGCCTTACTGCAATGATGGTTTTGCAATTAAAATATATTCTAAATAGATTAACCATCTGTACACTACTACATTGACAGTACATATAGGCATGAAAGATCTTATGGGACATAAGTGTTCACAGAACTCAGCATAGATAAGTCCACAGCATCGTTGGTCCAGCTGAAGTGGTGGTTTTGCAATTAAAATATATTCTAAATAGATTAACCATCTGTATAGTACTACATTGACAGTACATATAGGCATGAAAGATCTTATGGGACATAAGTGTTCGCAGAACTCGTTATAGATAAGTCTGTACTGTAGATCGACATGTCACGGTCGACATACTACCATTGACACATCATTGTCGACGATGACGATGTGACAGTGGGACAGGGTGGTTAGAAAGGTTGTCTGGGAGAAGGTGTGGGTTGTCGCTGGGGTTTGCAGGCCTGTACTGCCGATGGACATGCCACCGTCGACAAAAAAAAATGTTGTCGGCACATCGATGACGATGATGTGGCAGTGGGACTGGGTGGTTAGAAAGGTTGTCTGGGAGGAGAGGTGTGGGTTGTTGCTGGGGTTTTCAGGCCTGTACTGCTGATGGACATGTCACCATCGACAAAAAATCAGGCCTGTACTGCCAATGGACATGTCACCATCGACAAAAAAAAATGTTGTCGGCATGTCGACAATGACGACAATGATGACAATGACAATGATGACAACGACAACGACAATGACAATGACAATGACAATGACAACGACAATGACAATGACAATGACAACGACAACAATGTGGCAGTGGGACTGGGTGGTTAGAAAGGTCATCTGGGAGGAGAGGTGTGGGTTGTCGCTGGGGTTTTCAGGCCTGTACTGCCGGTGGACATGTCACTGTCGACAAAAAAAAATGTTGTTGGCATGTCGACAACGACGACAATGATGACAATGACAATGATGACAATGACAATGACAACGACAATGACAACGACAATGACAATGACAACGACAATGACAATGACAATGACAACAATGTGGCAATGGGACTGGGTGGTTAGAAAGGTCGTCTGGGAGGAGAGGTGTGGGTTGTTGCTGGGGTTTTCAGGCCTGTACTGCCGGTGGACATGTCACCGTCAACAAAAAAAAATGTTGTCAGCACGTCATTGACGATGATGACGATGTGGCAGTGGGACTGGGTGGTTAGAAAGGTCGTCTGGGAGGAGGTGTGGGTTGTCACTGGGGTTTGCAGTCCTGTACCACCGAGCAAAATGTCACTGTCGACATGCCACCATCGACACATCATTGTTGACCGACGATGATTTGGCAGTGAAACAGGATGGTTAGGGGTATGGAACAGGGGAGACAGGAGCATGCCATCGATGTCATAGTAGCTGTCTGTGTGCTAGTCATTGTCAAAGTTGTCATTTGAGGAGGTTTTGCAGTGGGACTAGCCACCATTGTTGGCAGCAATACAAAAGTCACAAAAGGGGCCCTCGACGACTTGCCTGGCTAGTAATGAGCCATCTGGCACATGCTACAGCTACAGCTACCACTGGGCGAGTGAAACCCGGATGTCCAGAGGAACTGCTTGGACCACGCACAGTGGTTCTGCAGCCTTCACAGGCCAAGATGGATGTGGCAGTTACAGGGCAGCCATGATGCATAGCCACATCATAGCCACATCGTTGCTGACTGCTTGCGCCACATCTAATTGCCAAACCTACCTGCTGATCAACAATGTCCAGAAATCAGAAAGCAAAAGCTGAGCAATCTGCAATCTTTGCCACTGTAGAGGAAGATCCTGATCTTCTCGATCTTCTGGAAATTGCGACATCCCCTGCTAGAAAAGCAATCTTTATTGCCCACCTTTGCAAATCCCTGCCTGGTGCTTTTGATCAGTTTGAGGGCAAGGAGCCTGCACAGCTGTTTGACATCTTCACCACCTGGTTTGGCAACTATGACCAGTCCCATACCCCCTTTTGTTGTATCAGTGGTGCATTATACCAGTGGCAGCAATACTTCCTGCAGAACCGATTCAGCAAGAGGCAATTCAGTACCTCAATTGGTTTGGATTGGACCGATGATGACAAGTTGGCCTTTCTGGGCAAGATCCGAGTCGTATATGTTTCCAAGCTCAAAACCCCCTATCCACCCAAATACCACTGGATGGTGGAATCTTTGGCGATTGAGCAGAGATGGAAGGGGTACATCGAAACAGGAAAGCAGCCCAATCCCAGGTACAAGCGATATCCTTTATTTTGTTGATCCTAAGAAACTTCAGGGGGATTTTGGAGAGCAGGATACTGTTATTGTCTACAATAAGAGAACACAGGAGCTGGTGATGGTTATCATTCAGAATTTTGTTGGCCATCCAGCACTTCTTCATTGCATGGAAGATATCATCAAAGATAATGTAAAGTATCGCAAGAGCATGTGAGTAAGCATTTTGTTCTAATATTCATTATCTTGATTCAGCCTTTTTTTAGCTTGCTGATCCAGGCAGCATCGTTCAGACTGGAGTTTCTGCTGGAGCATGAAGCAAGCCTATGATTGGTTGGGTCAAAAATATCAAGTCAAAGAAGCTGTCCGATCAATTCATCAATCGTCTCAATGAGAGGACTGCCCATGCTTTCTCTCTTCTGTGGATGCTTATTCGCAGATGACTTCCTGATGAGCTATCAGATGATATCCTCACTTGGCTTGCTGAGACTGGGATTTATCAGATGAACAAGAAGATTGTTGGGGGCTTTGAGGAGAATAGTGTTAAAGGGGAGTTAGAGTTGGAAATTGGAGAAGAATCATTCAATTTTGAATGGGCAGAGCTTGCTCCTCCTTCAGGTGCAATGGCTGCAAATTATTCTAGGCATTTACCACCAGTTATATTACAGCTTCTCCTGACTAACAATGTTTCTCTTCTAGGTTTGTTCATCAAGAGGTCAATCAGCCACATAAGTTTGCTACTGCCTGGATGATATCGAGGACTTTAAGAGAAGATCAGGGTGGACTGTAAGTATGGTATTCGGGCCAAAGGAGGTAATGATACAATCATTGCATGGGATCCCTCGCATTTTCATGGTACAAGCCTCCAAGATTACCCTCCCGAGACAGATGCCATTTCTCAATACAACCAGGTTGGGCTTGCTATTGTTACTCCAAATCGGATTCCAGGGCTTTGGAAGAAATATGCTATGGAGCAGGCAGCTTTAGATGAGATGTTAGATAGTATAGTGTCAGATGATGAAGAGCCTGAGGAGGGTGATGAGAGGGGTGACTCGGATGGGGGTGACTCGGATGGGGGCTTTGAGTCAGTTTAGTTTGTCTTTGTTTTTTTGTGTACCTCATTACTTTTGCAACCATGCCACCGAAGTGGAAAGATGATAGCTCAGTATCATCTGCTGGATCAACTGCAAAATGAACAAAACCAGCCTTTCGTACACCTACCACTGCCAGTTCTGGCTTAACCACAGTGGGGGCAGCGACATCAAAGAAAAATCGGATTGTCACTTTATGAACTAGTGCTAGTGGTCGTTGTGGATATCAAACACAAGACATAGATTCTCCATCTGCATCTCCCACTCCTGATGATTGCTTTACACCCTTGTCTGAAGCAGCAGCCTTGGATTCTACTTCTGGATTGGTTACCAATATTCAAACAGCAGAAAGTGACAATGTATCTCCTGGAAAGCCTAAACTCAAGAAAAAGAATACAACAACAGTAAGAGTACAATTGCTTTATAATGACATCATACTTAATTATATTTGTAGTCGAAACTTCAGGATTGGCTTTCATATTGTCAAGCCTGTTTACTTGAGCTGCTTCAGCATGATGGTCTGGCTAGCCATTTAGGCCATGACACTTGTTTTAGTTGTCAACAACAAACCGATGCCAGCTGGAAATGTCTAGATTGTATTGATGGTGGTTTACTGCAATGCAGAGGTTGTTTGCTTGCTGCCCATGCTTCACACCCTCTACATCGGATTGAGGTAAATATAGTTATTACCATTATCGATTTTTCAATACTGATAAAATCTAGCAATGGAATGGATTCTATTTTTGCAGGTCTTCTCTTCATGAAGCAGGACTTCGCATCCAACTGGGGTATGATGGTGCCAAATGCATTTTGCCAATATCTGGGCCTCCTGCATTCACTGTAACAGATCTGTCTGGTGTTCATTGTGTTGCAGTGGACTTCTGTGACTGCTGCCAAAATGGAATTGTCCCTTGTCATGTACAGCTTTCACGAGCAGGGTGGTTTCCAGCAACATTTAATTGGCCCCAAAATGCCTTTACCTTTCACTGTCTTGATTTCTACCATGAGTTGACTCTACAAGGCAAAGTAAATGCATATGACTTTTGCCACACAGTCCTTCACCTCACAGATAGTCTTGAGCTTGAGCAAACTCCTGTCAGTTTTGATTTTCCTAATGATGATTATGCCATGCTTATTGTAAGTTCCTTTTTAGAATCGCCTATCTGAATTCTGACAGGCTATTCGCATATGGTGCCATCTTCTAATGCTCAAACGATCAGGCCACAGACATTGTTCTGAAGGTGCCTTGTCAACTTCACATGGTGAACTGGCTATTGAATGTCCTGCCTGCCCCCATCCTGGACGAAACCTACCTGATAATTGGAATGTCACAGATCCAAAGCAGTAAGCACTATTCTCAATGGTGATTCAGCCCTAATATATGACTTGTAGATATTTGTATACACAATTTCTGGCAGTTGATGGAAACTTTAAACTGCGATTGAAGGAGCATGGAATAAATGATCCAGAACTTGCTCCTGGGTGGGCATATTTTGTTGAGGAAGAAGACTATCAAGCATTTATCAGAAACTTTATTGACCAGCCAGAGGTATGTGTGTGTGATGCCAGTTTTATAGTGGATCTAATATCTGCCAAGATTAACACATGTCAGTCAGAGCATGATGCATTGGTGTGGGCAGCTATTCGTTCTACACCAGGATATAAGGTTACTGGTGTTATACTTGTTATTTGTCCCTGCCATGGTCTTATTCGCAGAAATGGAGTTGGTGATCTGCAAAAAGGAGAATGGTATAGTGCACTATAATTATTATTTGTTGAATGGATGTTGATTGTCCAATAGATTCTGCAATATTGACTATGTAATCTTATCGTCAATCAAGGGAGAAGCCTTTTCCCGCATTGTTTTGACTTATGATATTGGATGCCAATACTTCAAAAAATTTGACCAATGGATGTCCAAGTTTTCACCAGAGCTGCAGCTGAGTAAAGGAACTATTATCAAGTTTGGAGTCCCTAGTTGGCATATCAATGCTCATGGTCCTGATTGTCAGGCAGATTTTGGACTTGGCTTTCAGGATGGAGTTGGGCGTACTTGTGGTGAAGAAGTTGAGAGTACATGGGCTAGGACTAATCCTTTGGGTCCAAGTACATGGGAGATGGCGTCATGAGACTTTGAATGATCAATGGGGTGGTTTGAATTTTTGGAGAATACTTGTTTTCCATGAGTTTTTTTTTTTTGTGTTCCTTCAATAAGCTATTACCATATTTATAATAGGTCAAGAATTTTTATGCCACTTAAAAAAGGCAGTTGTAATGCATGCAAAGCACCAGCAGCTGTTTGATCAATTTTCAGCAACTTTCCAACCAGCTACGATTACTGCTTGGCAAGCAATGATTAATGTTTGGAAGGAAGACCATTCAAAACCAAATCCATATTTGGAACCAGGATGATGTAAGTAGAAATTTGTCTTCTTGCAATAAGGTTTTTAATGTTATTTCAGCAAGCACTACTTTACAAGATGTGCGGCTTGAACTTGCCAAAGAAGATTCAACTTCAGCTGCTCTGGGAGAAGTTGCAACTCATGAGATAAGTTTAACAACTTTTCTTACAACTGGACTAGAACTTGAAGAACAGCAGCATGCAATTTTAATTTGTTTGGCTAATATCTTCTCTAACTTGTTTGATTCAAGACGCATTATCACATATGATATCAAAGTTTTAAAAAAGTACAAGACACAAACCCAGCTGGCAGATTTAGAAGAAAAGCGGTGCACTCTTATGATGCATATCAATCTTTTATCAGAGGTACAATCAAGCAAAGAATCACTCACAGCTGAGGCCATTCCATTATTCCTTCCCTCATCACTTCTACCAAATCAGCAACCTTCTCTGGCTTTTGCTAAATGTCTATTGTGTGAAGTCCACTTGTGCATTGCCCAAGCTGAGGATGCTTTAGCTGATATATGGCATTATCTGCATCTTATCTCAGGCTTCTGGCAATTTAAAAAAGTCAACATCAGTGGAACTGGAAATCACCCAAATACTTGGATGTGCACCTTGTTCAATCAGTTCAACCATCATATAAAACTTTCAATGCTGCGCTACTCTGCTGCACATACTTGCTTGCTTGCAGCTGATCCAATGGGCGAATGGAATTCTAGACTAAAGGAGCTTAAGAAGTCTGATGTTCGTGGACCAGGGAGGATGGATTTTTCTATGGAGATGTCTGATGCACTGGACACGAGCAAAGGCCACTTTGAAATCTCATGGATTTGGCTGGTGCCAAGGCCAGCAACAGAGACTGAAGTGGATGCCTCAGAGGAGATTTTGGATGAAGGAATGCATGTAGAGTGGTCTAAATCTCAGGCAAGAAAGATGCGGTGGGATGGGGAGGTTGAGCTACTCAAGGAGGAAATGCACCAAACAATCATATATTATGAGTGGAAGGCATCCTGGTGGCTTCAGCTTGAGCCTGGTCCTCTCACAGCTGAAAATTCCATTATCCATGGAGTTACTGCATATGCACAAAAGCAAGCATTTGTTTGCAAAGCTTTGGCTGAGAGCTTTGCAAAGGCATGGCTGCCTTATATGCAAGCAAACAAGATGGAAACAGAATGGGGTCATTGGTATAGCCATTTGATCACTGACAAAAATTCTAATGCAATAGGTCCCTTGAAATCCAAGACTATGAATAATCCAGAAAGTAATGGATCAAGCAATCAGAAGGAGGTTGAAGAGGATGAGGATGAGATGGAGGATGAAGAAGTTGAAAAGGATGACAATTATGATCCATTTGAATTAGATGACTGATGTTGAGTTAACAATATGATTTACCATTAGCAATAGGCCCCAGTACCATTTACAATGATTAACAATGGATTACAATGGATGCCAGTACCATTTACAATTATTAACAATGCCTGCCAGTATCATTAACAATGTATTACAATTGGTTGTGGTACCATCTACAATCATCAACAATCATTAACAATAACATCTACTACATCTATTGGATATCTATTACAATGTCATTGTAATAAAACCATCAGTACTGTGCACAATGGCCTATCGACTAGCACCAATAGATTGTTAACAATAATGCCAGCCACGACTTGAGGATGATAGGTCATCTCCTCAGCTCAAGGACCGATTCACCACTTTAGCATCATTCTAATCACATCGGCTAACTCCTACAACATCCCAGATGCAGTGCGACCCAGTCTATCAATTGCGATATCATATCAACCACATTGAAACATCACCAGCAACATTGATCGTATCAAGAGCCCATATCGCACAACCTTAGGACTACCCCAAAAGCCCCTAAGATCCCTCTACATGACCATCAAACATCCCCGATCAACTTCGAACAGCCGCAACCGTGATCGAGCATCATCGACCATTGTCGACCATTGTTGAGCATCATTGATCGATATCGAGAGACTATGAGCAACATCGGGTGCCACCTTCATTATCTAAATGGTGGAAGACCATGCACTAGGACATATTCCAAGTCGTGCTCAAACCTGCTGATCATAGGTCAGCCTTGTTCCAAGTCCCTATCGCAGACAGAACCTGCTGGATGCATTATTGCAAGACTTAGTGCAGTTTATACACAAAGGACAGTCTCTTTTAGTTCTTTCCCTTTATTACTCTTTCATCATATGATATATATATCTTTCTTGTTCGGATTCCAGTCTCCTTTATGGCCTTGTGCCTTAACTCATATCTTTTGCCTCATGTTCTACACATGTTTCTCATTCCATTTTAGGAAGTTTCTTTAAAACATAAAACTCTGTAGTATCTACTTGGAAATAAAAGAAATCATCTTCACCTATCATCTCGTATACAGTTCTAAGTGTCCGATCAACTATCTAAAGTGATCGAAAGTCTCTACAAGTTTTCTCGATTGACAAGAAACATCTGTGATCATTGCATCCTCAATCCTCCCTCGATCCTCTTGTCATTAGCACTAGCAACCCTTCCAACACTTCATAGACATTTGCCATACCCTTCATACACTATCGACCTATCAAAAGGTCCTCGGAATTCACATATCGACCATTGACGATAGAACTCATTCGCCGTCGATCTCATCGATCATCCTCGATATCGATTGATACCCCATCGGACCACGTCAAATACCTTGGTTTGACCATGAACATTTGGAACGTCTCGCAACCTTCCTCTGACTCATCACAAATATCATTGATTGCCTCATCGGCAGTTTTGGTGGTTTTCCTGGGTTGAGCATCATCACCACGCGGAATCATGTTCTGGATAAACAGAGACGACTGGATAAAAAGAATATCCTTGACTTGCCCAAGATGCTGCCTCTATGCATGGAGGAGCACGAAGATGGATTTGACCTGGGTAAAAGCACAATTTGAAGAGTGGTGCTTCAAAGAAGCGTTAGACAGCAGCAACTATCTCCCCAAAGAGTTTGTTGTTGACTGCAATGGTCTGACCCCAGGCAGGAGACCACTAGTGGAAATCAACCCACTACTGTGGAATGACCTTCAGTGGAACACCCACTACGACAAAGAAAGTGGATTTGAGCTGGCAAGGCAGCTCTTATTCGGATGACATGGAGAACTGGGGACATTGCTGCATTCCAGCCAACACCCCCACACATCGACACCCCAGACCACTGAGCACAACTAGGTGCAAACTGATCGTCCGCAAAGATGTTAAACTAGTGATCATCCACAAAGACATTAAACTACCAAGCATCCGCAAAGATGTAAAACTATGGTGATTGCCCTTGATACTGCGCAGACCCTACAGACCCCTTCCCCTTCTGATGACACCACCGACTCCTTGACACCACTGCTAAGGACAGTATAGAATGAAAAGAACCTGATCACAGTCCAAGCTTGGACATGAATGATTCCTCCATCATACCCCTTGACCCCAACCTACCCACATAATCAGACCATGCCTGATCAGACCACAAAGGAGAGACAAAGATTTAGGTTGAAGTGTGGAACTTTCAACCATAGCGGGGGGTAATGTTACAATTTCCTTGTAACTCATGGAACCCAACTGACCCGACCAACCTGACTGACCCAATGATCCCCTCCAGACAGGAGGCACTACCTGATTCATGCCTAGGGCATGTCCTTGACACCAGACACATGCACAATGCATGCCAACTGCATGTATTCGATCCCCTTCCTGTGGAAGGCACCCTTGACACATGGTGACTCCATGCACCTGAACCCATTCCCACACATGCTGTGATACAACAGCCCCTTGACATGAGGTCTGTGATGTCGGACTCTCACGATTGACATGCTGTGCCGCAGCATCGGATCCTTGACATTGGATGCCTCATGCTAGGCATGAGGCTTATTGTTTCTATTCTTACCTGATACACATCTACCTTTCTGATTGGATGATAAGGACCTCCCTACTAGTATAAATACTGTGACTTGTAGTAAGGATGTCCTTAGTTTAAATTTAGGCAATCTACCGCCTTAACTTGCAAACTCATGAACTTACTCGAAACCACTAAGGAAGCCCCTTAGTGCATGAACCCAAACGACTCTATGCAGAAGGCCTGCTAGAGTGCACTATCCATCTTACGTTGGATGCTCCGAGTAAGACTAGTGCCGAATGACTTGTCAAGGAAACACCTCATCAAGCAATATCAACTAGATCAAGTGGTTGAGGCTTTGCCCTTAACACAAACAACATCTGTCGTCATTTGGGCCTGATGTGGTTCATTTGCAGCCATTTGCAGTGTTATCTGATGTGGTAGTGTGCATTAGAGTGGGGTTGGTGGGTGTTGATAGAGTGGTGGTGGTGGTAGTGGTAGGTGGGAGGTAGTGGTGTTGATGGTGGGGGTGGGGGTGAGTGATGAGCCATACAAATTGTAAGTCTGGCCCCACAGACTCACAACATTACGACAAGTTAATTTACTTATGCCACTGTACACACTTCCACGGTGCTGGCACACCACACACATCGCCGACACAACCACCCTCACTGCTGACACAGCCACTGGCGATAGCACAGCCACCTACAGTGCATAAACAACTCACCAACACCAGACATACCAATGTCTGTGTTATATTACTACACCACCATTACACACTTCCACAGTGCCGGCACAGCCACACACATCGCCGACACAACCACCCTTGCTGCTGGCACGGCCACCAGCACCTATGGCACATAAACAACTCACCAACACCAGATATACCAAGTCTGTGTTACAGTGAGTTATGGCTACTCTACACCACCAACACACTCCCACGGCACCAACACAGCCACACACATCGCTGACACAATCACCCTCGCCGCTGGCAGAGCCACCAGCAAATACAACAACAACAACCGGCAACATGCATCCTGGCAACAGCACCATACATCCTTATTACCCTTCTATCCACATCCAGCAGTGCCGACATTATCCTATTGATGTGGTACCATCCTATTATGTGACTATGCCCAATGTGGCTTTCCCAAATCACACACTATGCTTGATGCAGCCTTTTACTTACACAGTCGATCTTTTTCTTATATATTACTTATTTTTTATTCCTTAACCTTCATTCCTACTTCCATGCAACAAAGGTATAGTAACTTCCTATTCTTTTAATTGTAGTAACATATGGTTCCTACTTCCATGCAACAAAGATAATTTGATCCTGTCTTTTAGTAAACCTAAGTCTAGTGTAGGCTGCCAAACTCAGCATCCTTCCACAAATAGTGTTTTAAGGTCTGGTCCAGTCCAGGTTTTCACCCCCAAAAGGGGCAACTGAGGACCACAACCAGTCCAAACTGTTGCCCAAATTGGTAGGACCACAATGAACTGACTAGGGCCAGTCTTAGTTGGTTCAGTTGCCTCAAAAAACTGGTTGAAACCAGTTTTTCCAGCATTTTTCATACAAAATTAAACTATACTATATATTAAGTACAACTAATTACAATGCACCCTGCAAGCAGGTGCTCGCAGTGGTGGGGGGTCATTCCGAGAGCAAAAATAAGAAAATAAGAAAATAAAGAAAAGAAAACTTAAAAACAGCCCCACTCTTACATTGGCAGCAGGGGTTGTGCTGTCAACATTGGGGTGTCATCGTTCCCCATGTTCATCATTGTAGTCTCCCCCACATTCATCGTTCTCATCCCCCCATGCATTTGTTGTTGTTGTTGTCTCCCCCTGCATTTGTTGTTGTTGTCATCCCCCCCTGCATTTGTTGTTGTCCTGCATTTGTTGGTGTCCCCCTGCACTCGTGGGTGTCCCACATTTGTTGTTGGTGTCCCCCTGTGTTTGCTGTCATCATGTCATTGTCCCCCCTGTTCTTCATTGTTGTCCCAATCATCCCTGCTGCCATTTGTTGTCCCTGCCATTTGCCATCCTGATCATTTGAGTTCACACCATTGTTCAACACCCCTGTACTTTTGTTGTCAGCCCCTCCATCTCCCCCTACAAGTAGTGGCTCATAGGTGGGGTGGTGGTGCTTAGTGACATGGTCATTGCCACCCTGTGAGCAGAGGCTTGCAGCATTGGCTTGGGGCACAGGTGGGCAATGTCAATGTCAGTATGAAAAGATGGAAACTAAAAAACAGAACAGTTAGTAAAAGAAAAAGAAAACAATGAAAAACTTACGCTGGGGCCCAAACAACAACTAGCATTGTTTGGGACCCCTGCCTTGCGTTTGTTCATAGGCAGCAACCTGCGGTGGCAGTGGTGTGAGTGGTGTTAGTGGTGAGTGTGGATGGGCATGGTGAGAGAGGATTGGTAGCATGGGAGTGGTCTCTGTTGTCATGGGAGTCATCTCACAAATGATGCCACTTTATTTTTTTGAAGCACAAACAACACCACATGGTCTGTGCACAGCCACAAGGTATATAAGCACCCACTTAATGACTACTTTTCCTCTGGGTTTGTCCCACTGCATGTAAATATAGTATAAATAGTAGTAATTAGTAGTTTCATTAGTTATTTTTATTACTATCTATATAAGTATAGGTACATATATAGTATACTATATATACTGTACAAGCCTGGTTGCAACTGATTGCAACCAGTTTTGTAATGGTTTTCAAATGTTTTTGAAAGTAAGGCAACTGGGAACCCAACCAACCTCAAAAGAGGGCAACCACAACTGATGGTCCAGTTGCATTCGGTTGGGTTTGGTTGGGTTGCAGTTGTTTTTTCAGTCCATCCAACCAGACCTTTAAACACTACATACAAAGCCTGTGGTATGTAGTGCATCAATTGCAGTAAATATACAATGGCTCCATGGTGTAATGGGATTGCACATCCACTCTTTCTCATGTGTTCATGGGGCTACACATTCAAGTCCCCTTCTTAACATCATTTTGCTAACCTCAAAATGGTCTGTTCAGATGCATGCGGACTGTCCTTGCTTGTCCAACCTTGTTGATCTCAGATGTGGACAGATGAAATCCATGGAATCTGAGTAAAATGTGTGGCATCTGCATTAGTCTGCATGGATCCATGTGGACTTTGTCACACACTGTTGCACTGCTAAAGCATGGATTGCAATCTGTGTGGAGTCTGTATAATTCCACATGGATCCACACAGAATATATGGGGGAGTGTAAAGACCTCAGACATTGCTACTACTTGTCACAGTACTTGTGCCTAGCATGAGGCATCTGATGTCACAGAGTGCTGTGGTGCAGCATGTCAGGGTGCCTTCCATTAGAAGGGGATCAGGGGCAGGGAGTCAGCATGTGTCCAGAGTGCCTTTCATCAGGAAGGGATTGAGCATCAAGGCCTTCTGTCATCGAGGAATGTCATGGGGTTGCAAGGTCATGCAGATTGAGGGTAGTTTATCATCATTATGGATGTGTTGGAGTGGTGTGAGGCACCACTCCAGGTAGTCATGTGACCTTGTTGGTATTACAGTAGCTAGTCACATGTCAGTAGTTGATCTCTTGCTATCCCATTGCATTGCCAGGCTACAGCTAGAGAGACACTCAGCTCTCCATCTTAGTGATGAGAGTGTGTTTCTTCCTTTAACACACTATATACTGCTTTTTGTGTCTACTCTTGTGCTTTTTCCAGCTATTCTCAAGCTTTTGTCTAGTTCTGGTAATTCTGTCACCGTAAAACTGCACTGTCCACTATCAACTGCCACTGTAAAACCATAACACCACAACTCTCTGATGGACCACAACTTCCAACTTGCTCAGCGCATGCTGAAATGGCTCATTAATGATATTCGCAAGCACCTTGACAATGAGGAAGCACTGCCAAGTGCTCAAGATTTACACAACAATAAATTCTTTCATGGATTTCAAGCTGGATACTGAGAAGCCTACCAACAGTGGGGAGTAGAGATAGAAGAGAGGATAGATGAGGCTTTTAAGGAAGGGAAAGCACATGGCCACCTGGAGGAAAAGGAAGGGGGGGTGTTGAACCATGGTGAGGGCCTCTGTGCCTCCCTGTTAAGAACTGATCCTAGAAGGCACATTGGAATCCAATCGGACCCTGTGGGTGTTGATAGCGGAAGGTTGTCGGGTCATGGCAGATTCTGTGGAGGGGAAAACGGAAAGGACTTGGCTTCTGTTATGATTTTCATTATTGTAACCCAGGATGACCAGACATATGCCAGCAAGGCTGGATATTTCATTTTTCCTTTCTGACTCAAAATGACTCATTCCGATGGAGACCCACTCCCTGATCTCACTGCTGTTGACCAACATGCTGTGCTGCAGCATTCTGTGACATCAGATGCCTCATGCTAGGCATGAGGCTTGTTGTTCTATTGTTATTTCTATTATTACTTGACAAGGATCTCGCATTCTGATTGGATGATAGACATCTCTGAAACTGTATATAAGCTACAGTAATACTGCCTGTATTCCTTAGCTTGACCTAATTCAACCTATGGTCTTAAACTCAACTTGAACAACTCGACAGTCTAAGAAGCCCTTAGCTGTGATAACCCAAACTCGACAGTTGGAAAGCCTCCAACTGTGATACATGAACAAATGGTATACTCAGAAAGCCTCTGAGTATGAATAGCTGTGACAGCTTGAGGAAGCACCCAAACGAAGGCTGAAAGCCCAAAACACTAGGAAAGCCTCCTAGTGCGATAAACGAAGACAAGTCTGAGTTAACTTAACAAAGGTCAAGCTGATCTATGAAGTCCACCTACCTAGGTGCAGACACAACATCTTTCAGACAAAGCCCAGACAGACCTCCAACCAGAGCATCATCATCAGGAAGAACCCCATGGTACAGGTACCAGGGTCGACTAGTACAATACTCGGAACCAGCACAGAAGTGGTTCTCAAAGAGAACCAGTGACAAAGAACCCCAATACCTTGACGAAGAAGATTTCAGATCTTCCGATAAAGAAGAAACCCCAGAACGAGACCCATTCTCCCTATCCAATGACAACCCCAACATGTCTACCGAACCCACCGCATTGAGCAAGGAGATCAGGATATGAACCCCCTCTGACTTCACAGGGGACTGAACTAGAACTGCGAAGTTCTTACAAGAAGTGAAACTCTATTTGAGAGTGAACCATAGAATCAACGACAACACTGCCCTCATTGAACTCTTTATGGATGGGTTGAACCCCAAGCTCCTTGAAAGAGTTTTCAATATGGAAACAATCCCTATGACCTTGGAAGGAATGATCAACACTGCCTCCAAGTATGATGGACAGTGGAGGAGAGTGAAGGCCATAGCAGGGAAGCTACAGGAGACTTTTACAAAGAAGCTCCCCACCTCTAAGGCAAAGGAAACCCCACTTGAAATCAACCGCCTCTCCTACCAGGAGAGGATTGAACACATGGAGAATGGGTTGTGCTTTGTGTGCCAC
This sequence comes from Tricholoma matsutake, assembly GCA_026075535.2. NCBI lineage: Eukaryota > Fungi > Basidiomycota > Agaricomycetes > Agaricales > Tricholomataceae > Tricholoma > Tricholoma matsutake. The sequence goes on along the minus strand of AP026543.1, from coordinate 2,369,186 downwards.
CAGCCCGGACACAGAGCAACCAAACACAAGAAAGGGGAAATGAGGACCGAGGACCGACCTTCCCAAAAGAACAAAGGCGGAGAGGCCTACTCAAAGATCTGAGTGATCTTGAATGAACTCAATGGAGAAGAGAAGGCGACAGCTGTCGCTGCCATCAGGGATGAGGGTTTTTAAGGGGGTGGCCTGCCTCGATGCCAGGTACCACCAAACTTTCTGTCTGCTCTGTACTACTGGCCACTTTGAACTCTTTATGGATGGGTTGAACCCCAAGCTCCTCAAAAGAGTTTTCAATATGGAAACGATCCCTACAACCTTGGAAGGAATGATCAATGCCACCTCCAAGTACAATGAACACTTGTCATGGCGCCAGAGGGGAACTGAAAAGAAGAAGAACCCCCTAGACATGACAAAAGAAGAATGACAGGCATGGTGCCAAGGCATCATTGCTAGAGACCAAGAGAAGCTCACCCTCAAGATGAAAGCTGCTGAGGCAGAATGGGCACAATGGAAAAAGGTGGCCACCAGAGAACTGGAGAGGCTGGCTGCCAGAAAAGAAGAAGGACAACTGGCAGAGGCCCAAATAGTCATGAAAGCAAGGGAAGTGACAGCCCTGAGAAAGAAGAAAGAAGAACTGGCAAAAGAAGAACACTGAGAGAAATGCTGAAGAGTTGTTGCCAGGGCAAAACTGATGGGAGGAGTCCTCCACAAAGAACCAAGAAGAAGCAAGATGCCCATCGAGACAAGGAAAGTGATGATCAAAGAAATTGATGATGAAGAGATTGCGGTCATGACTCTTCAAGATGCAGAGCCCATAGGGCCACAAGATGAAGAAGACACTGGGAAGGAAAACCCAGCACTGGCAAACCACAAACAGGCAACAGAACAGGCAATGGAACAAACAGAAGGGACACCCAAACAGGAAATTACAGACAATGAACTACTGATTGCCTACATCCGAGGAGAACCCATCATTGGACGCCACTGACAGAAGAGTACAATGAACCAAGGTACTCATACTCTCAGATGATGAAGACCATCTCTTGGATCATGAAGGCAAAAGGATCACCACGATATGCATATGGACAGAATATCTGGATTAGGGCAAAAACATCGGTCTCACAGCACCTAACACACAAGAAGGAAGGAGACCCCAAACAAAAGACCCTAGATGAACTACTCCCCAAACAGTATAAGGAGTACCGATGGATATTTGAAAAGGAAGCATCAGAACGATTCCCAGAATCAAGACCCTGGGATCATGCGATTGAACTGAAACTGGATTTTGTGGCAAAGGATTGTAGGGTTTACCCATTATCACCAGTGGAACAGAAGAAGCTCGACGAGTTCCTCGATGAAGGCCTGCAGAAAGGTACCATTGAAATCACCCATGGCATTGCCATTCTTCTTTGTTGCAAAGAAGGACTTGGATGCGCTACAACCCTGCCAAAATTACAGGTATTTGAACAACAGAACGATCAAGAACACCTACCCGCTGCTGCTGGTAGGAGACCTGTTGGACAAACTAAGAGGGGCAAAATGGTTTATGAAATTGGACATCCGATGGGGATATCACAATGTCAGAATCAAGGACGGAGATCAATGGAAGGCAGCCTTCAAGACAAATTGGGGGCTGTTTGAACCAACGGTGATGTTCTCCAAGGATCAGAATGAACACCAGGAAAGGACAAGGAGGGTACTGCAAAGACTGGCAGAAAATGGCTTATACCTGAAACCAGCAAATTTGACATCCATGAAGTGGAATTCTTGGGTCTGATTATCCAACCCAATGAAATTAGTGTTTAAAGGTCCGGTTGCATGGACCAAAAAAATGACCACAACCAAACCAAACCCAACTGAATGCAACTGAACCGTCGGTTGCGGTTGCTCAGTTTTGGGGGTCTGTTGGGTTGCCAGTTGCCTCGATTCAAAATTATTTAAAAACCATTCAAAAACCGGTTTCAATCAGTTGCAACCGGTCTTCTGACTGTATACAAACTATTACTTATGTACTAGATATTACAGTAACAACAAGACAATAAACTAATGTACTTACTACTAATATCTACTATTTACACAATATATAATGAAAACGGGACAAGCCCAAAGGAAAACTATACATTTGGTGAGGGTTTATATACCCTGTGGCTGCACACAGACCTTTTGGTCATGTGCTGCCACAAAAAACAAAGTGACACCACTTTGCCTAATGATTCCCACAGCCACAAATCATCAACGACACCACTTCAACCATCACCCACACCACCCACCGCCTACCTCAGAAGTCCCACCCACAAAGTGAGAGTGTAGAGGGCCCAAACGATGACTAGTGTTGTTTGGGCCGCAGGGTGTCTTTTAATTAGTTTTATTTAATATGATACAAATTTTAGTTAAGAGATGAAAATAGCAGGTAAAACCAGTTCTAACCAGTCTTTTGGAGGCAACTGAACCAACTGGGACCGGTTGTACCCAGTTTGGTTGCGGTTGCTCCAATTTGGGTGATGGTTGCAACCGGTTGCAGTTGCCGGTTGCCCATTTTGGGGTCGAAAAACCGGACCAAACCAGACCTTAAAACACTAAATGAAATTGCCATGGACAACATGAAACTGGCAGGTATACAGGATTGGCCAACCTCGACAAACATAAAGGCAGTCAGATCTTTCCTGGGATTTGGAAACTTCTACAGGAAGTTTATCAGACATTTTGCAGAGACAAGCAGACCGCTTAATGAACTGACAAAGAAGAACAAAGTATTCAGCTGGACAACGGAATGCGAACAGGCCTTTCAGACGCTGAAAAGGAAATTCGCAGAAGCACCAGTACTGCTAATGCCAGACCCGACAAAACCATTCACGATCGAATCAGATGCCTCAAAACATGCGACAGGAGGAGTGCTGAGACAGAGGGATACAAATGGGGACTGGCATCCATGCGGATATATATCGCATGCACTAACACCAATGGAATGGAACTATGAGATCTATGACAGGGAGCTGCTAGTGATAGTACAATCGCTAGAAACCTGGAGACACTACCTACTGGGTTCAGGACACCCAGTGGTAATCCTGTCAGACCACAAGAACTTGACATACTTCTGGATGGCACAGAAACTGAACAGATGACAGGCAAGATGGAGCTTATTCCTATTGGAATTCGACCTGCAACTCATCCACATACCCGGATCACAGATGGCACAGAGCAATGCGTTATCACAGAGAGTGGACCACATACCGGTGGAAGACAATGATAATGAAGACATCACGATGCTGCCAGAAACAGTATTTGTGAAATTCATTGACACGGAAATGCATGACTTGCTCGCAGGGAGCATCATGAAAGATGACCTGGTGAAGAGCACAAATGAGGCACTAAAGATCAAAGGAACACCGCCGATAAAACCGGCATTGGAAGACTGGAAGATAGAAGACGGCCTTCTATTCTTCTGAGACAGGTGCTATGTCCCTGACAATGGAGATCTACAAAAGAAGCTGGTGCAAAAATACCATGAAGGAGTGACCAGTGGACATCCGGGACAATGGCAGACAACTGAAATGATCAGGAGAGACTACTGGTGGCCGGGGATGATGACATACATCAAGAACTACATTGCTGGATGTGCAATATGCCAGCAGATGAAGGTCAACATGCACCCGACAACCCCCCCACTACAGCCGATCAAATCTGAAGTGACAAGACCATTCACGATGGTGACAACAGATTTCATAACCAACCTACCAGAGTCCGATGGTTATGATGCACTCATGGTCATGGTAGACCATGGGCTTATGAAGGGGGTAATTTTTATCCCTTGCAGGAAAACTATAGATGCATTGGGAGTGGCCACCCTTTATTTAGACAATGTCTACAAATGATTCGGCCTCCCAGACAAGATCATCTCTGACAGAGATCCCAGATTCGCCTTGCAGCTGTTCCAGGAGCTAGGAAGACTGCTCAGAATCAAGCTGGCAATGAGCACAGCGTACCACCCCCAGACCAACAGGGAGACAGAATGGGTGAACCAGGAAGTGGAAGTATACCTACAGATCTTCTGCTCGAACAACCAGAAAAATTGGAAGCACCTCCTCCCGACCATGGAGTTCACACACAACCAGAGGATGCACTCCATACAGAGGAACTCCCCATTTTACCTCATGATGGGCTATGAGCCCAAGGCGATCCCACTCCCCTACCTGAAAATGAACATACCAGCCATAGAAAAGTGAATAGTTGTGCTGCAATGGGCCCGAGATGAAGCAAAGGCAACTCACAAGTTAGCCAGACAGATGATGGTGGAAAGAACAACAAGGCACTTCACCCCATTCAAAGAAGGAGACAGAGTGTGGCTAGAAGCAAAGAACCTCAAGATGACAAATGCAACAAGGAAGCTTGCACCAAAGAGAGAAGGACCGTTCACTATCAAGAAGGTCCTGAGCCCACTCTCCTACTGACTGAAGTTGCCAGAACAGTGGAAAATACACCCTGTATTCCATGTGGCACTTCTTTCCCCATACAAAGAAACTGAGACACATGGACCAAACTTCCCAGAACTACTGCCTGACCTGATAGAAGGCAAATCAGAGTATGAGGTGGAAGTGATCATTGGACACAAGAAGAAAGGAAAGACCAGAACCCCTGATTACAGACATTGAATTCTCCATTTTACAATGCCCTACAGAGAACCCCCTTTCTAATGACACCACCGACTCGTTGATGCCACTGCCCAAGGCAGCACAAATGAGAAGAACCCAATCATGGTCCGAGTTCAGACATGATTTATTCCTCCATTGCACCCCACGACCCTGCCCCACCTCCTGATTAGAGGAGAAGAGAAGATTTTGATCAAAGTCAGTGACTTTGAAGATAGAGAGAGGGTGATGTTACAATTTTCATTATTGTAACCCAGGATGACCAGATGTATGCCGGCAAGGCTGGATATTTCATTTTTCCTTTCTGACTTGAAATGACTCATTCCGATGGAGACCCACTCCCTGATCTCACTGCTGTTGACCAACATGCTGTGCCGCAGCATTCTGTGACATCGGACCTTGACATTGGATCTGTGACATCGGATGCCTCATGCCTGGCATGAGGCTTGTTGTTCTATTGTTCTTTCTATTATTACTTGACAAGGATCTCACATTCTGATTGGATGATAGACATCTCTGAAACTGTATATAAGCTACAGTAATACTGCCTGTATTCCTTAGCTTGACCTAATTCAACCTACAGTCTTAAACTCAACTCAAACAACTCGACAGTCTAAGAAGCCCTTAGCTGTGATAACCCAAACTCGACAGTTGGAAAGCCTCCAACTGTGATACATGAACAAATGGTATACTCAGAAAGCCTCTGAGTATGAATAGCTGTGACAGCTTGAGGAAGCACCCAAGCAAAGGCTGAGAGCCCGAAACACTAGGAAAGCCTCCTAGTGCAATAAACAAAGACAAGTTTGAGTTAAGACCAATAGTCTTAACAGCTTCAGCTTGTAAGAAGCTGCGCCCTTCACCTCATCTGGTGTCCTAATTTCAAGATGAAGGTTTGGAGATAGAAGTGGGGAAGTGCGGGAAGGAGTATGGAGGGACTTGGGTTCAGTTCAGGAGAGACCAGAACTTCAGAGGGAGACTAGAGGTCGAGTCGAATGGAGTTCAGACTCTTGGAGAACTGAGGTAGGATTAGAATGAGATTTAGATTGGCAGGTTAAAGTCGAGTCTATGTTGATATATGAACTGAAGAATACAAGGTGAAACTAACTAAGCTTAAATACTGTAGTCCGGAATAAAGGTGGAATGGAAACGAAGACTGCAGCAGTGTCTTGACTGCATAGATAAATTACCTACTGGGAGCTGCACAGGAATCTGTAGTCAAATTGCAAAAGAGATGGCAGCCTTGGGAAGGTGGCCTGGTGCACAGCAGTGTGGGCAGTGCAAGGCGGCCGGGAACAAAATGGGAGGAGTTGACAAATGTCGGGTTCATCATGCAGAAAAGTGTCAGATGGATGTGGGTTCCCATTGGGTGAGGAACAGTTCTTGACAGTATTTCCCCCTTAGTGCCAAGCCTACAAGGCACATGAGTGTTTGAGTCTGAATAAGGAAGTTGGCAGAATTTCTGAATGTGGTAGTTGGTTGAAAAATTTTCATGTTGTTTTCTACCCCCATCACCTATCAAATATGTCCCCCCCCAGCAGTCTCCATGCAAATCAAATGGGCCCCGATGAAGGCCCAACACAAACAGAGGGAGCAGGCAATGAAGGAGCAGATGGAATGGGAGATGAAGGAGCTGGAGGAAGCAGTGAGGGAGGAGGAGCACAGGGTGCAGGAGGCACAAAAGGCAACAGAGGAGGCTGCAAAGGTGGAGGAGGTGCACCAGGCAGAGGCTCGGAAGAAGGAGGCAGTGGGTTTGGCAGATGAGGCCAAGGGGAGCAGGTCCCCAAAGAAAAAGAAAGTCACCAAGTCAAAGGCGCGAGTGGGGTCAGAGGAGTCAGAGGGTCCAGAGTGGGTGCAGGCCGCCTTGCCCTGCAAAAGGTGAGTTTCTTGTTTTACTTCTCAGCCCTTCTTTTACTGACAAGTGGCCTAGATGCAAATATCAAAAAATTGCTTGTTTCAAGATGGGCACAAGGGGACGCTGATGATGCTCAACCCAGAAACCCAAACAAAACCCACAAAATGGCTTTGGATGGCATAACACAAGTCAGAGGAAGGATGCGAGGTCCTCTAGACGTCACCTGTCAGATCGACTGTCAAATAGTCATAAAATAACTGCTTGTCAAAGCAGTTCAAAGCTAAAAGAATGTGTTTCGAGGACTTGCAATGATTTTTGAGATGTTGCAATATTTTTTGAAGAAGTTCCAAGGAATTTCGAGTGCACAGATACGTTCAGATGCAAGATCAGGGGACTAGATGAGTAGTAGAAGTGAAGAAAAGGCTAATCAAGGGAAGCAAGAGCAAAAATAGCATAATGCAAGGAATTTTGAGGAATTTTGAGGAAGTTTAGCATAAAACACCAAACTTTGGACTGAATAAGATTAAACTGTACTCTCAAATCACTATGATCTGGGAGGAAGACAATGACTTTCTTTTTTTCTTTGTATCTAGTACATCTTTTTATATAAAATAAAGAAAGTACCTAAAAAGGCTAGAGAACATGAGGCAAACATGTGGAAAACTCAAGGCCAAAGACAATATAAGTATATCAGAACAGTAAAGTGAGCCTAGAAGGGGTGAATATAACACATGATGAAGAAATAATAAGAAAGAATAGCTAAAACCAGACTGTCCTTGTTATAAATTGAATAAAAGATTGGAAACTGCTTTGAGTGGATTGTATGCATGCACATGCATTTGAAATGTGTTCAATATACTCAATATAGTGTCCCATGTGTCCAGCATGCGTCCAAAGATCATTTGTAGTGATCTGGGCCTGTGGCCTAGATGCTTTATATATATTTACATTTATGTACTATAGTTTTGACACTAAGCCACCAGTTCCTTTATAAGGGAACCAGTCCATGGTTAGTAGGGGACTTTTTTACCCCAAGCAAAATATATACGTTATATGTGTTCTTGCTGCGGGTGATCTAAGTCAATATCCCTTGCTTTACTACACTTTTTTGAACATTAAAACTTGTATATAAACTATTTTCTGCTCGACTTCGCAATTTGCGAATGTCAAAATAGTGCCGTAACATCAAAATTTGACCCTGACGCCACCGGCGACAGTTCATTACATTTCTTGATCTGTGACTTAACCCAGTTCCCTGCCCTTCTCAAAAATGACACCTGTCATGTCTTCTACCAAGGTGAAGAAGAAGATGAGCCATGCAAGACAGAGGGCCGGTTTGGACACCGAACCTCCTGGCAACAATCCATCAGACCCAATGGATGGGAATCCATTGGGTGCCATCAAAGAAGCAGAAGATGAGTCAATGTCAAGGACATTGATTCAGGGCACAAGGGAAAAATCCAGCTCTATCTCTTTTCCACCATCTCTGGGTCCTCAAACTCCAGAGAACTTGCCCCAGGCTCCCACATCATCCAATGCTTGCGAATTCATATCGCAACATCAGACTTCTGCACACTTGTCTCTGGGACCAGTGCAACCCCCTTTGCCTCCCCCCATGGGTGAGGTGAGCAGATGAAAACAATGAGAGGAGAAGAAGCCAGAAAAGATATCCTCCCCTGGAAGGGAGGAGATACAAGCTGCCCAGTTTGCCTCCTTGGCCCACAACCTCATTCACAGTCACCTGGATCAGACCAGTTATGATCCCTCTCATCTCGAGAGGGAACTCAAGGCTTTGGCCATGGGTTTCTTGGATCAGATCCATCAAGAATCTGATGAACCAGCACGAGCGGTCTCCCAAGGGGCACCTGCCACTTGGTCAGCACCAAAAAAGATGGTGCACTATGACGGGGCCAGCAAGGTGGCCCTCCAACGATTCAGAGATGAAGCTATCCATGAAGGACAGCACACCAATATCCCTGACCAGGGTATTCAGTTCAACCCTGAGGGATTTCCCTTCAAGGAAACCAGTCCTCCCCAGGAGCCTACACAAACCCTGGGTCCTCAGCCTTCTCAACATGGGCATGGGGAAAGGGATGACACCCCTGGATGTGGAGGATCCAGGAGAAATGGAGATGGAGGAGATGGAGGAGATTCTCCTTCATCTGGAAGCAATAGTGATGAGGAAGATACACCTCCTCCTAGCAATGAGGAGGATGAAATTGAAGAGCTTAGTCTACTTCACCCCAACTCTTGGCCACGGTCAAGGTCAAGAACAAATCTGTCACGGAATACCCCTTCTGTAGGAGCTCATACTGACACCTGATCCCATCAACATGGGTATATCGGAGAGCTCGATTCCTATCAAGACAAGGGCAATCATCAACCTTCAAAGTACTTGAAGCGATGCATTCCAAATTCCACCAACAGATTGACAATAAGGTATCAGCGACTGTGGAGTCCCTTCCAGAATGGAAGAATGGGCCTCGAGTGCCAACCCCTTCATCTTATGGAGGAAGCTCAGACATGGAAGTGTTTGAGCGATGGTTAAATGCTCTCCTTTGGTGGTTGAAGGTGACCATAATAAGTGGGCCAGATCTCAACGCTGAAAGGATAGAGTACACTGGAATGTATTTGGAAGGAATAGCATTGACCTGGTCTGAGGACAATGTGGATGGGGTATACCATCATAAGGCCCACTGGAAATTCAAGGATGTGATAACCAGTCTATACAACTGGTTCATCCATGACAACACCACCCACAATGCTGCCAACCACTTCTCGAGGGTGAAATATGATTCCGTCAAGGGAGTCATGAGCTACTATCACAAACTGGAGCGATACACTACCAGAATGATTAGAGCCTTCAACCGGTTTACTTTCAAGACCCAACTGTTGTCAGGGTTACCCCAGACAATGGTGTCCCTCATATTCAACAAGGGATGTTTCACTGAAGCTAGCTCCATGGAAACCATATTATATTATGCTTGGGAAGCCGAGGAAATATTCAGGAAAAAGAAGAGATACCAGGAACGCAAGCGCCTGGTAGAGGCCCTTTCCTCTAGCAAGGAAGCTCCAAAACCCGAGGTGACTGGGCCTAGCAAACCGGAACAGTCATCTGAATGACCACAGGTTCAAGACGGACCCCCCAGAGTTTGCAAGGTGTCCTCTACAAATTGGGAAAACTGAAGCAATGACTGAAGACCCCTCACCTCTGGAGATTGGGTCCCCAGAGGGGAACAGACCCCCAACAGGAGGACTGACGAAGGTAAACCTCCTCCCACTTGCTATAAGTGTGGAGGACTAGGGCATTACTCTACCAACAAGAAGTGTCCAGAGTTCAACAACCCTGGACCCAATAGACCGGGCCAGGGAGCACAGATGTATGCAGCTTGTGAAGGTTCTGGAGAGACCCAGGACCCTCTCCCAGTGACTGACAAGGAGCGACTAGCAGCAATTCACAGTGACTCCCAATACAGCTCAGAAGGAGAGATCTACCCTCTGAGTTCGGACGGCGGGCATGGTTTCAATGAAGAGGAAGACCATGAGTTCCTTGGCGCTATCAGAGAATCCACTGACCTGGAATGCAGTCCATGTCTGATTCCGACTATGAATCAGATGATGATTCCTCAGGGTCCGAACTCAAATCTGAACTCGAGGCAAATGACCTCAAGAGATTGGGAGCGATGCAGGACTCGACTGCTACAGTCGAGCAACTAGGGGTAATATCAGAACCCACTCCTATGCATGCATCAAATCTCAGACACCCACTGGCACTGAGAAAATCCACCAAAAAGATCACCTGTCCTCCTTGCTCGGAGAAGGACAATAGGTGCTTCATCGTATGGATGAAAATCCATGGCCTGGAGGCCAATGTGTTATTGGACTCAGGATGCACCTCTGACTCCATCTCCCCAGAGTTCACAGTTTCTGCGAACTTGAAGGTCCACGAGTTGGAAGAACCCATGCCACTTCAGCTGGGAATGGTAGGAAGCAGGTCAAAGATCAACTTTGGCCTGTTTGCTGAATTCGAGCTGGGAAACCTCTCGGGAATGCATTATTTCAATGTGATAAACATTGACCAATATGATGCCATCATTGGAACAGTGTTCATGCAAAAGCATGGCATCATCTTGGATTTCGAACAAGACAAGGTCGGGCTTTGAGGCTTTGCTCTCCCGACCATAATCAAGAGTGTGAGTACCTATCGACAAGTTTGTAGGTACGCCATGAGGACTCAACCCATCCAGGATGAGTGACTCGACAGTGGCACGAGGGCCGCTGTCGACATGCTGAAGGACCTGGATAAGATGTGAGTCAGCTCCACTGCAGTTCAGCCCCCTTCCAAGGACCGAACATCAATGACGATGGTAGAAGAAGACAATGTAGACCATCCCCATAAGGGGTATGGACTAGGTATGGCTGATCCCATTCTATTGGGACCAGATGAAGAGGACTGGGAACCCTTGGAAAAGGACCCAGATAAGAACTTAGATAGAGATCCTGGTATCGAGGACAACACCTCGGATGACTGGGACAAGTATGTTGAGGAATTTACTCAGGATAGATATCCTGAGGGTCCTAATTGTGGTGACCCAGGTCGACCCACAGTGCCCAAGGTTCTTTCAGAGCAACAACTTAGCAACCTGAACAAAGCACTCTTTGCTATTTGCGATGAGCTGGCCAAGAAGACCAGGGCTTTAGGGCCCTTGGGAAAAAAGGACATTCCTCAACTATGGGAAGAGTGGTTAGAGGCCTGCAAGAATATCCTGCAAGGGGTACCTGAATGACCTCCTCCCATGAGGGAAATCAACCACCAGATACCTCTGGTGGATGATGGTAAGAAATACCACTATCGCTTACCCAAGTGCCCCGGCTCAATGTGACAACCTCTCGCCGAGAAGATCAAGAGGTATTATAGAGCGGGGTGGGGTGGTGGAGACCTGCCTGAACAGAACAGGCTGCTCCCATGCTAGTGGTACCCAAGAAAAATGGGGCCATACGTACTGTGGTCAATGCCAAGAAACAGAATGACAACACAGTCAAGAACATTACCCCTTTTCCTGATCAAGACCTGATCAGGCTGGACATTGCTCGAGTGAAGTATTGCTCGAAAATAGATCTGTCTGACATGTATGAACAGATCCCAGTGGTCCCAGAAGATGTCTGGAAAACCACCTTCGCGACGGTACTAGGCAACTTTGAGAGCTTGGTGATGCAGCAAGGGGATTGTAATGCCCCTGCTACCTTCCAGCGGCTGATGAATTCCATCTTCCATGAGTACATTGGCGTATTTATGCACGCCTACCTCAACAACATATTCATGTTCAGCAACACGGTCAAGGAGCATCAGAAACACCTTCAGCTCATGTTCAATAAACTTTGGGAACATGAGCCATACCTGCACGCTGATAAATGTGAGCTATATGCCAAGAAGCTTGAATGTCTCGGTCATATGATAGATGACCAAGGATTGCACACTGATAGCAGCAAGATGGTGAGGATATGAGAGTGGAAGGTCCCATGCAACTACCATGAGGTGCAACAGTTTCTGGGCTTGGCCCAATACCTAGCCCATTTCCTTCTGGACATCTCCACGTACACCAGCCCACTCTCTGCAATGATGAAGAATGGTCAGTCCTTCCAATGGCGACCAATCCATGATACCTGTTTCCAGGCTATCAAGGATATTTGTTGCTCCACTCCCATGCTGAAGCCCATTGACCCTGGGTCAGCGGAACCCATTTGGGTGATATGTGATGCCTTGGTATTCGGTGTTGGAGTGATGTATGGTCAGGGACTGGAATGGCAGACCTGTCAGCCCACTGGGTTCCTGTCCATGAAATTCTCTGATGCTCAAAGAAACTATTGGACCTATGAGCATGAAACCATAGCTATCCTGGAGGCCTTGCTCAAGTGGGAGGACAAGCTGATCAGTCGGTGTCTGCATGTGGTGACCAACCACAAAGTGTTGGAGTTCTTTCAAACCCAATGCCGCCTGTCTGCACAACAGTCACGATGGATGGAATACCTCTCTCATTTCGACTTTGATATAAGGTATATCAAAGGAAATCTCAACAAGGTGGCAGATGCCCTGTCTCGATATTACCAGTTTGACAACTGGGATTATGCTCCCCTGGTGCAGCATTATGTCTTTGCTGACATTTGCCTGGATCCCATGCACGAGGACTTGCCCTGGGATCAGCATCTCAAGATCAAGAACTGAGTCATAGAGACCCAGTTGGCCAGGTCACAGACCAGGCGAGTACAGGAACATTTGGGTGCGCTACATGAAAGAGTTGAAGCATGAGACTTGGCTGCCTCCGCCAAGGTGGAGGCACAGTCAGGGGACATGGTTGCCACTCTGGGAACAACCCAAGTGGATGACCCCAAGGACTTGCGGGTGACAATATCTGGAGAAGACCCCTTGGATGAGGACATCTGAGGGGGATATAGGGATGATAAGATGTTTAGTAAAATTATGGATGCACCAAATGATCACCCCAAATTTGAGGTGAAGGATGGAATGATATGGATGAAGAATCGAGGTGGAGACATGGTTGTCTGTGTACCCTCCACTCCCTCTAAGGACTCAACGCTGCATGGATGAATATCAACCAAGCACATTCCATTGTTGGGCATTTCGGCCCAGCAAAGACCTCAGAGTATGTTCAACATTGGTATTGGTGGCCCCACCTCCAATATGAGATTGATAAGTTCTGCAAGTCCTGTGAGGCCTGTGTCCAGTCCAAGGGGGAGTACTGCTCTCCCTTGGGAAAGCTCCACTCCCTCCCCATACCCTTGCATCCTTGGGAATTTATTGGGATGGATTTCATTGGCCCTTTCCCAGAATCAGAGGGGTTTGATTACCTCTGGGTAGTGATCTGTTGCCTGTCATCAATGGTTCATGTGGTGCCAGTGAAAACCACCACCATGGCAACAGCACTATCATCTCTTTTCATCAAAGAGATTGTATGATTACATGGACTTCCAGGATCGATAGTATCCGACAGAGACTCCAAGTTCACCTCACGATGGTGGTGAGAGATCCATAGGATCCTAGGTGTCAAGTTGCTGATGTCCACCTCCTTCCACCCTCAGACAGATGGAGCTACCGAGCATGCAAATCATTTGATAGCACAGATCCTGAGGTCCTTTGTGGCTTCTAACCAGAAGGACTGGGTGAAATTCCTCGCCTTGGTGGAGTTTGCAATAAACTCCACCATTAACCAAGCCACTGGTATGGCCCCTTTTGAGGTCAACTACGGATACCTACCCAGGATGATGAGGGAGGTTTTGGATCCAGAGTGAATCCTGCCTGGAGTATGTACCTTTGTGATGGAGGCGTTGCACAATATGGCAGTGGCTCATGACAACATCATTGCGGAATGGGTGTTCCAATGATATCACGCAAACAAGCATTGGAACAAGGAGCCCGACATCAAGCCAGGAGAGAAGGTATATCTCGACTAAGAACTTAGCCTTGCCAAAGGGCAGGGCCAGTAAACTTCTCTCCAAGTTCATAGGACCCTACAAAGTTTTACAAAGCTACCCAGAGACTTCCAATTATGTATTGGAGTTACCCGCTGGACTGAAGAGTCAGCAGTTGCATAACAAGTTCCATGTGGGCATGCTGCAACCATATATTGCCAGCCATGACGACCTGTTTCCCAACAGGCGCCATCTTGATCCTTATGACTTCGGTGCTCCTGACAACACCGAGTGGTTTGTGGAAGAAATTATGTCCCACCGATGGAAGGGACATACTCTGGAATTAGAGGTCAAATGGAGTGTGGGTGAGTCCACTTGGGAGCTGCTAGCTGTTTGTAATGAACTGGCTGCTCTGGATTCCTACTTGGCACTGGTGGGTGCCAAGGATTGGATAGATCTGCCCAAACATGCTCCTGAATGCAAGGGATGATGAGGCTTCCTGACTACATGAGTCAGAGAAGCGGGTAGCCAAGTAGAATGACTTGGGAAGTGCCCTTGTGTGCACCAGCACGCATAGGGCAGAGAAGTTTCTTGACTCGGAGTCAAGAAGTTGAGTGATCACAATGTTGTGACTTGGCAACAATCACGCAGAAGCGGATCATGGGAACTTGGTACTGTACAGTTGACAGGCAGAGTTAAAACTTTTTTTTTCTTTTCTTCTTTCCTTTCTTCCCAGTGCACCCTATTCTGATGGGTGTGTATTTGGAGGACGATCCCATGGACAACTCACCACTGCCTGCACCACGTTCTCATGAGGCTGACATGCCTCAAAGGGGGAGAGAGAGGAGAGAAGGAAGAAGAGAGAGGGATCTCAAGCCACAAGGCTTGAGAAGGGGAAATAATCTCAAACCACAAGGCTCAAGAAGAGAGGAGTTTAGGGGATGCTCGTGGTCATCAGCAGGCTCTAGAGAACCTGTCAGGGATGACAGATGGCATGACCCAGAGAGGAGGATGCAGATGGCTCCCCCTACTGATGAGTGGAGGTACGACAGCCATCTTGGCATTGTAGTTCATAGGGGAGGCTGTGGAACTTGCAAGTCCTACATGATGCAAGTGTATCAGCACAAGTTCGACCAGGAGCGAGAGTACCTTGAGGCCTGGAGTCAGCATGACTGGGACCTCACCACTGAAGCCAGACGCGCTGTGGAGCAGGCATATGACAGTTATGAGGATGAGATAGCAGACCTCAAGGCAAAGATCCACAGCCTTGAGGATCAACTGGACTGATCACATGAAGACCGGCCCTCCAAGAGGTCTTGAACATGCAAACCCTCCCCCATAGCTGGGCCTTCAGATCATGTTTTCAGTTACGCAGGCACTGCATCAAGGCCTGCTGTGAAACCCGAGGGTCCACCTCCTCCTCCGCACTCCAGAGTGGATGCCATGGAGGTGGACGACAGGGATGCTCAGTATCTGCCTCTCCCTCCTCCTTCACCGAAAAATCAAATAAATTAATATATCAAACCTCCCACTCGCTCAGCCAATTGGGTACCCACTCTGAGAGTGGCCCCACCATCCAACCCAGACATTCCCCGGAGTACAGCAGAATTCGATGGTTGGGCCACTGGTGCCCAACAAGAGGGAAATGAGCTGGACCTTTGACAGGCCCAGTCATTCACTCATTTAGCTAACCTGACCCCTGTTGCGGATCAGACGTCATTGATGAGTTACACTCTTGCCACTTGGCGATTACCCAAGTGGCTGCCCATTGACTGCCAGTCAGCCAAGGGAATACACCGAATGCAAGAGCCCGATCGGATGCCTCAGCCTCCGATCAATGACACAGCAGAAGCATGGGCTCGTTTCATGCACCGTCAACTCTTTCAATTCTGGAATGCACCCGGGTTGATATTGGATCACTCACAAGTGAGCCTTCCCCATGTCGGTTGGATGCTCCTTATGAGACAACAAGTTTTGGCTGGGTTATCCCAGAAGCAGAAGCAGCTCCTGCACTTGTGCCTGGCAGAGATATTTGGTACTCCTGGCTTATACCGGAGTACCCAACAAAAATTACATATATCCATAAACATTCACCATGATCGACATGCAATGCCGAATGCCTCCCCAAACATCAGCATCGAGGACGTGGTGTGCCACCTTGCTTCCTTAGGAGTCTCAGACCATGAAGTAAGGGAAGCCTACCATTACAGCATGGATTGGTTGAATGAGACTGCGGGGTCTCAACGTGAAGAAGATTCCGCCCCCACTTCAGACATTCTCCAACACCTGAAGCAGTTACCCACTCCTGAGGTGGACGATGCACCATTGATGACCGAGCCTCACTGGTGGATCGCCCCCACCAGGATCTTGTTGCTTGACCTAACCACTGCCCTCTAAGCAGAAACGGGGCTTGGAGGTACCTGAGGTGTCCCATACCCTGAGTGAAAACCCAGGACTCTCTGCCTCAGTGCATGCTCCCCCCCATGCATCCATGTCTTATGTTCCCAACCCTTGCCCTGAAGCTGGTCCATCCATGGTGCCCTATCCATTTATCCGGACTTGCCTATGGCCCAGTTAAACATTACACCTTTGACGTCCAATCCTCCCTTACGCAGTGAGGCCTCGGACTTGACTCCTGACCCAGGTCGATCAGAACCCGGGACGAACTCTACCTCTCCAGCAATTGTTACACCGGATTATGCGGATGGAGGTTGGACCTACACAGGCCCACCATGTTGAACGAAGGCCAAGAAAAATAAGGCAAAAAAGGAGCAAAAAAGGCAATGTGAGGCCACCACAGGTATCCCTACTGCTGAGACAGGTGGGATCAAGTTGGTCACGGCATGCTTCACCCAGAGTCATCGCAAAAACCAAGGAAACTGATTCTGTCTCATCTGACAGTGAGTCAGAAAATGAGACTGTGCCCCTCAGAGGGGAGCAGTTGTTGGTGCCCGCCCAGGACGAAGCAACTCTGGCAACTCCAGTATCCCAACTCACATTGACTCCCCAGCCTATTACTCCCACCATTCTATCCATACCGCTTGGAAGCGGAATGGATATTGACTCTGCAGATCCGGATCTTTTGCCACTTACTCCCCCTTCAGTGGGTGGAGTAGACTCATCATCTTGAAGATGCGCTGTCATGTTTCTCATTTGCTTTTATTACATCTTGGGTTTTGGTTTGGACCATGGGTCCAATCCAGAAGGGGAGAATGTAGTGATCTGGGCCTGTGGCCTAGACACTTTATATATATTTACATTTATGTACTATAGTTTTGACACTAAGCCACCAGTTCCTTTATAAGGGAACCAGTCCATAGTTAGTAGGGGACTTTTTTACCCCAAGAAAAATATATACGTTATATGTGTTCTTGCTGCAGGTGATCTAAGTCAATATCCCTCACTTTACTACATCATTCAAATAGGAAATACTGTGTCCGACGATGTTTTTCAAAATTTTTTGAAGATTCTTTGGACTTTGTTCATGGCCCAATATCGGTGCAATATTGTTTGACAATGGTAGGGGATACATCTGGCATGTGTGCGATGATTATTTGGATAGCGATATAGTGTCCAATGTCGATTTTCAATGTTCAATGATTTTCAAAGTTGGTCAAGGAAATATCGGACTTGTTTGAATGCCAATATCATTGCAATATTGCTTGAAACTGGTTCAGAACCCATCAATGATGTTCCAAGTGTATATCCTGAGCTGTACAAAGGTCGGGGGAATTGTATTATGGTGGCCAAAGGCATACAAAGAATTTCGAGGTGTCGCAAAGAGTTTCAAAGTGTTGTGAAGAATTTCAAAGCATTCACGTGACTTTGTAGAGGTTCATAGGGCTTTGGAGGGGTTCGTAGAGCTTCGGAGGGGTTCATATGGGTTTGTAGAGCTTCAACAATGATTGTAGATGTGTTTTCTGAGCTTGAATGACAAGGTGGTCCTATCAACAGGTGTGCGATAACTGCACATGCATCAAACAAAAGTGTGAAGAGGTAGTGTGGGAGGGGCAGGAGGCCCCTGCAGCCAAAATGGCAGGAACGATGGGGTCAATGGGAAATAGTGGGCAAAATGTGGAGCTGATGCAGCAGATGATGAAGATGATAAAGAAGGGATTTGGTGAGGTGGCAACTGTGGTGTGGGAATCCATAGGGGAGATCTGGGACACATTGGACCGAGAGTGGGTGGAGGATGAAAGTGCTGGGGAGGAGAGCGACAAGGATGAAGAAGAAGTGGAGTGGGCAGTGCAAGAGTCCTGGCGGGAAAGATGTGGGATCCACCAGTCTGGAGATGACTGGGCAGCATTCCAGAGATATCTGGAGAAAAGGTGGGGGTATGATGAGGAGGAGAGCAAGAGTGGAGAGGAGGGTGGAGAAGAGGGTGAGGTTGGGGGAGAGGGTGATGAAGACAGTGAGGGAGAAGCCGAGGTGGTAGTGTAGGGATCTGGTTGGATCCAAAAAACAATTCTTTTTCTGAAATAAATTTGTTTCTGAGTTCTAGCTGAGTGAATGAATAATGTGAATAGACTTTAAGCAGGTAATGGACTGGGTTTCTGTGGGTAGCGGGTGTGAAAATCTGCGAGGAGTTCTTGGGGGTGGTCAAGTTCCGTAACAGGTAGCCAGGAGGTTTCTTCAGGTTCCCTGGTAACCTTCCCATCAGATGAGGTAGAGAATCTTGCAGCAATGTCGATTGTCAACTTTGGAGTCGAGGACTTCAGTGATCAGAGGAGGTGGAGGTTGTGCTCGATTTGGAATTGTGTTCAGGAAGTGTTTTTCTAGTTGGGAGACATGGAAAACAGGGTGGATGGCCTGCATGTGGTCTGGAAGCCACAGGGTGACTGAGTGAGTACCCAGGTGGGTGATGATTTCAAAGGGACCATGGTTCTTTTCAGAAAGTTTCTTGGAGGGACAGGTGGTGCAGATATCTTCCGCAGTGACATAGGCAGAGTCACCAATGTTGAAGTCAGGTGCGGGTGCCTGATGTTTGTCCACAGGGCCTTGATAACACTCTTGAGCAGCCACAAGCTGTTTCCAAAGTTCCTGATGAAGGTCATCTAAGTCGATGATGAACTCGCAGGTGCGCTGTGAGGCTAAGTCGCGTTTGGGGAAGACAGAAATGTTTGGGTGGTAGCCCTTGTTGGCAAAGAAAGGGGATACACCTGTAGAGGCAGAGGAAGCATTGTTGTAGGCAAATTCACCCAAGGGTAAGAGGTGAGACCAGTCATCCTGCTGATAGTTGCAGAAGATCCGGAGGTACTGCTACAAGGTCTGATTAAGTTGTTCCATCTGACCATCACCTTGCAGGTGATAACCAGAAGTGAAGTGGATCCGCATGTCAAGTGCTTTTCTGAGTGAGCGGAAAAAATGGGAGACAAACTTGGATCCCCAGTCACAAGTGACGTGCAATGGGACACCATGCTTGGAGAAGACATGGAGGACAAACAGGTTGGCTAATTCTTGAGCTGTGATTTCATTGACAGTTGGGATGAAGATGCCTTGTTTGGTGAGGCAGTCAATGATGACCAGGATAGCTGTGTGGCCATTGGAGTCGGGTAGTTGTTCAATGAAATCCATGGAGATTGAGTTCCAAGGTTGTTCCGGGACTGGAAGTTGCTTTAGGAACCCATAGGGCTTGTGTTGAGGTGATTTGGATCATTTGCAAGTGGTACAGGATTTGCAGAACTCCTGCACAAAGGTGCGGAGGTTTGGCCAGACATATTCCTGATGGACAAGCTGCTGGGTTTTGTTTTGTCTGAAGTGGCCAGAGAGGATATGATTGTGTTTGTACTGAAGGACCTTGAGGCGGAGGTCCACGACATCCAGAACATAAATCCAGTAGAAATGGTGGAGAAGACCTGCCTTGTCTATGGTCCAGTTGTGGTTGACAGGTTTTGGAAGATGTGCAGATGATAGGGGGTCAAGGGATAAGGAGGTGCAGATGTCATGGTGAAGTTTCTCAACATCCATGATTACTGCTTGTCGAAGGATAGGTGTTGCAAGGTAGGTGGTGTGAAGGGAAGAGGTGAGTTGTTCCTGTGTGAATACAGGTCAGAAGTTGGTTGGGTTTACAGAGGCAAAGTCACTATTTCCCCCTTTGTGGTAGACATCTCAATGTCTTGTGAGCGCGTCTGGCTTGGCCCCTAATTTTCTGGGGCAAAAGCAGATAATGAGATTGAACTGTGAGAGGTACTCAGACCATCTGGCTTGATGGTGGGTGAGCAATTTAGTAGTGCTGAAATACTCCAGATTTTTGTGGTCCATGACCACATTGATCGGGTTTGCAGAACCCTCAAAATATTGCTGCCAATGCTTGAAGGGTTCAAAGATAGCCAGAAGTTCCTTGTCATGTGTATCGTAATTTAGTTCAGTGGGATTAAAGGAGCAGGAATGGAAAGCAACCAGATGGATTTCTCCATCTGCAGTATAAACTGAGAGGATGGCCACTAGGGTAGGATGTTGTTGAGGTAAACAATGACACAGACATCTAGCAAGTCACTGAAGATGTCATTCATAAACTGCTGGAAGGCTGCGGGTGCATTAGTGAGCCTGAATGGAACTACCAACCACTTGAAGGATCCATAGTGGGTATGGAAAGTAGTTTTCCATTTGTCACCATCTGCAATGCAGACTAGGTGATAGGTTTGCCACAAGTCTATCTTGGTAAACAAGCGGGCTTTTGGGGGGAGTTGAGGAGGTCGGAAATGAGCAGGAGTGGGTAGCAGTCCTTCTTCATGAGACGGTTGAGGCCTCAGTAGTTGACACAAAGTCATAGGCTGCCATCTTTCTTCTTGATGAAGAGAATAGGAGTGCTGTGTGGAGATTTAGAGGGGTGAATGAAACCTGAGCAGACATTTTCATCAATGAAGACTCATAAGGCTTCTAATTCAGAGGGAGAGAGGGAATACATGCGACCTGGAGGAGGGGGAGCATTATCCTCCATCTCTATCTTGAGGTCATAAGGGCGATGTGGAGGAAGGGTGTCTGCCTTAATCTTATTAAAGACCTCAGTGAATTCATGATACTCAGCGGGAATGTCGGATAAATCCAGCAGGTGTAAAGATTGAGCAGAGTGGGCGGATAACCCTTCTGGAGCAAAGGTCATCTGGAAAGCTACTGCCCCATGGAGTTTGCTAGTGCACGCATATGTGGCAGCATTGATGAATGAAATGTCGGGAGGAGAAAACTTAGGTGGAATGGGGGGTTCTAAAGGCACGGGTGAACTGTGGGTATCTACTGGAAGGTTCGGAGACAAAGGTGATGTCTGGGGTGCTGGACCTCAATGATCTGCAGAGCAGAAAGTGATTTGGCTTGAAGACCAGTCAATCAATGGATTGTATTGCTTCAGCCAGTTATGACTGAGTATGGCAGAACAGGAAGAGTCTAGCAAGGTTACATAAAATGACAGATTGAACATTTCACCAGTAGGGAAGGTGACCAGAAGTTGGACGACTTGAGTTATGGTTGAGTTGCAAGATCCATCAAAGAGCCATAATCCAATCAGGTTAATGGGTTTCATGCTGAGTTGGTTATCCAACACGAAGGAGGAATCGAGGAAGCAATGGGAGGAACCAGAATCAATAAGAGTTTGGACAGGAGATGATTTGTCAGGAATGGTTAAAATAGTGGTCAGGGAGTCAGGGTCAGAAAGAGCGGACACATTGAGACAAATGTAGGCAGCCAAGTGGGTAAGGTCAACACAACCCCCAGCCCCAATGGCTGTTTCCTGAGGGTTGCCGACTATTTTTCCGAGTCCATAGTGTTGGGAACAACAGCAGAAGCATGGGCTTTTGTGGCTTTGGATTTCAGGCAGTTTCCTGCTATGTGCCCTTCCTCACCACAGTAGAGACAAAGTCATTCTCTCATGCGACGTTCTTGTTCCTCCCCAGTAAGCTTGCCATTCTTCCCCAACTTATCGGAGATGGACAGCTTGGGCTTCTCCTGGGGAGTGTTCTTTGTTGCAGAAGACTGCAGGTTGGAAGTGTTACCACGTTTGAAGAGGATTGGTTGGTAGACAGGGAAGGACTTTTGGAAGTGTCCTTCTGACTAGGGTTAGTGAAGTTACTGGAATTCTTTGTTTCAAAGTGGGATTCATCTTCTTGCATCCAGTAGATGTTGTCGCTGTCCTGCACTTTCAAGTGCAGTTCTGCAAGAGTATTGGGTTTACCACCCCAGAGAACTTCTATGCAAAGTTGGAGCAGAAGACTGTGGAAATAGTGTTCACGAAGGGCTGCTTCATTCCAATTGACCCTAGAAGCTAATTCCTAGAAGTCAACATTATATTTCATGATCCAACCACCTTTCTTCATTGCTAAGTCAGAGAGAGCTTTTTCCACATCTCTGACCGGGTCATGCAGGCCAAAGTTGCTTTCCAGCTCAGTGAGGAAAGCTTTGTAGTCCCACATCCAGTGTGTGGAATCTGTTGGGTCATTAAGACCAGGCTCAAACCAACTAAGAGCTGATCCCTTAAGATAAGAAAGGATGAATATGATCTTTTTCTCATCAGAGGAAAATACATGTGGACGGTCACAGAAATGCAGATTGCAGGAGACTAGGAAGTCCCTAAGTTTCTTTGGATTGGTGCCATTGAAAGTGTTGCCATCGCAAACTTTGATTTTCTTGGTCTTGGGTGTATTGTTCTGATGAAGGGTGCAGATACTCTCTGAGAGGTTGTAAAGGACATCTATGAACCTATCCCCTGGATCAGGGTTTTCCACTGTGGGAGGTTGATCATCTGGATCATTGGGATTGGGGTCACCCCCAGGGCTGTCAGGACCACTAGGGTTGTTGGGTCTGGCAGGGGGTCCATCCTCTAGACCAGGGTCTTCCAACCTGAAGTGTTCAGGCTGGTTGATGCCCCCTATGTACTCAAGGGGAGATCTTGATCAAAAACCTTCCAGGTTGGTGGAAGGGTGCAGGGCATGGGTGGACATGAGATTGGCACTGATTGAGGGGGCTCCTGAGCCAATATGTTTGAGGGTCTGGAAGACACTCTGAAAGTAGTGGCGGGTCGAGGGTCAGGAAGGGTGGATCACTGGATTGCAGAGATCCCAGGAATAGTACTGGTGCATTGGGATTTTCTGGTTGTGCACTGGTGGGTCTTGGTAGGGGTCATAGAGAGGAATGAGACAAGTGAAGTGTGAGTTCATATATACTGTTAAGAACTGAACCTAGAATGCATGTCAGAATCTGATTGGACCCTGCAGATGTTGATAGTAGAAGGTTGTCAGGTTGTGGCAGATTCTGCAGAGGGGAAAATGGAAAGGACTTGGCTTCAGCTTGTAAGAAGCTGTGCCCTTCACCTCATCTGGTGTCCTAATTTCAAGACGAAGGTTTGGAGATAGAAGCAGGGAAGTGCCGGTAAATGCAGGAAGGAGTACGGAGAGACTTGGGTCAAGTTTGGGAGAGACCAGAACTTCAGAGGGAGACTAGAGGTCAAGTTGAATGGAGTTCAGACTCTTAGAGAACTGAGGTAGGATTAGAATGAGATTTAGATTGGCAGGTTAAAGTTGAGTCTATGTTGATATATGAACTGATGAATACAAGGCGACACTAACTAAGCTTAAATACTATAGTCTGGAATAAAGGCGGAATGGAAACAAAGACTGTGGCAGTGTCTTGACTGCATAGATAAATTACCTAGCAGGAGCCGTACAGGAATCTGTAGTCAAATTTGCAAAAGAGATGGCAGCCTTGGGAAGGCAGCCATGGTTGCTGTACAAGGCGGCCTGGTGCACAGCAGTGTGGGCAGTGCAAGGCAGCTGGGAACACAATGGGAGGATTGACAAATGTTGGGTTTGTCATGCAGAAAAGGGTCGGATGGATGCAGGTTCCGATCGGGCAAGGAATGGTTCTTGACACTGCCCAGAAGTGTTGACACCCCAAATATGAGATACTACCAATGCTGCCACCCAGGCAACTCTCACAACCACTGAAACAGCATCACAGACCAACAGCACCCCCAAACATTGGTGTGCCATGCTCCAAACAGAGCCACCTGACGACAAAGCTGAAAAACTCAGAGATGACACTCCACATTGATTTCAGCACCCAAACAACTACCAGAACCAATGAGATGGCTACCCAGACTGAGAATGACCCCCCAGTTTCCATTGCCCTCATTACCAGCCTGTAAGGGGACTAGGGGGGACTAGGAGGGGTGCCCTGTGTGTTTCTCCTATTTTTTACATTTGTCCTATATTTTTTCTCACTTCATTTCCTTCTATTCTTCATTTCCTATGATTTTTCCTTATTTTATTACTAATTTCCCTTTCTATCACAGTTTTGCATGTTGACAGTTTTATATTTAGAGGCAGAGTACCCCTTCCAACATCTACCCCTTGGTATGACGTCATTCAGTGGCCTTGATCTGCTTATTTCCACCTTTTCCTATTTTTAGACTATTATTTGATTTTTGCAATCTTCACATATACTGGGCATTGGCAAAGGGGTCCTTAAATTTTTCTCTTTGAATTTCCCTTTGCTAGGTGCGCCTCCACTTCCTGTAATATGTACCATAATTTTAACTTTGGATTTCCATTTGCTAGTCCATTAATTAAGTGGCTTCTAAGGTTGCCCTTATAGTAGAAAACTCTCTTCTAAGGCCTGAAATCGTGAATGTGCTGCCCAAGATAGGCAGGTACAGAGTGGACAATGCTCCCCAAAGCTCCATAGACTCCCTACACACCATTCCTGACAGTCCCACCTTCAGTGTGCTGCCATTTTTGCTTAATGCACCCCCTAGTGCCATGGACACATCAGAGTGCCTCAATGCACTTGAAAATGATGTTACCAGAATATGCACGCAAATTGAGTCACTTAAATCTATGACTGAAAACTTTGTCAGAACCCTTCAGACTAGCTCCACAACCAATATTCCCCCATTGCGACTCCAAGCACACCCAATAATGATGTGCCACCTAATGCGCCCACTAAGGAGCATGCCCAGATCAAACTGTCCCCCCCCCCACCAAGTTTAATGGTGCATGTGTGCAGGGGCATGCATTCCTTAATTCCTGTGAGTTGTACATCAGTCTCCAGTCACATCAATTCATTGATGATGCTGCAAAAATTTATTGGGCCTTCACATACATGAAATCTGAATGCACCTATCTCTATGTGGACCATATTCTGCACCAAACCAAAGAGCTTGGTTCTCTACCTTTCTTCCCTTGGGGTGACTTTTGAGCAGAGTTTGTATGCCACTTTTGCCTCCTCAATGAGCGCCACTAAGCAGTGACACGGCTTGAGTCATCCTCTTACCATCAGGCACATTGATCCATGGACAATTATATCAATGAGTTTAAGGATTTGGTGGACATGGGAGGATATGGGAGTGGGCTACCAGTTGTGGTGAAGTCCTGATGGGGCCTCAATTGAGAGATTCAGGACCAGATTGCACAGATGTTGGAAGGGTGCCCATCAGATGATGACATCTATGCTTGGTATGAAGCTGCTTCACTCTGTGATGAGAACCGACTCACAAATCTGGCATTTAACGCTGCATTCTGTGCTCCAACTACCAGTCATGTGCACTACACCTTCAATCAAACCCTCCCCCAGCTTAACCCCATTCCTTTCCATCAGATTCCCACACCAGCTGTCAATGTCCCAGTACCAATGGATGTTGATGCAACCTGTAGCCATGCACGTAGGTTGGATCTCTGCTACTGCTGTGGGGAAACTGGGCACATGGCCAGAGCATGTCCCCATTGTCAGGATATCTGCATGCTCACCCCTGAGGGGTGAGATGAACTCCTCCAGGACCTGTTGGTGCTTGTAGATGTTGAGGAAGTGAAGAATCAGGTTGCAGAGGAGATCAAGTCAGAAGTTGTATAGGAGCAGGATTTTTCTATTCACAGCAAGTGAATTGTATGCCCTTGCTGCCTGTCCATAACCACTTTGAAGTTTTGTCAGTTGAATCCCTGGAGGATGAATCTAATTACATGACTGTTTCCCTCTCTGGACCTTTGAAGTTGGCTGAAGACATACCTGCTCTTCCTATCTCTCCCTCCACCACATGCCCCAAAATTAAATCATGGGAGCACAAACTACCATGCAAATATATCATTGCATCCACTCCCTCTACACATTCCTTGAACCTAGCAATCAAACTACAGACTACTGACACTGGACAGATACTTGGTGTCTCTGCACTCCTGGACTCTGGTGCAACTGGCCTCTTCATCGATGCCCATCTCACACAACAACATTGCCTGAATACTCACTCACTCTCATGTCCGATACCTGTTTATAATGTGGATGGGTCCCCAAATGAAGATGGTGCCATCTGAGAGGTTGTAGACCTGGTCCTCCATTACAAAGATCATAGTAAGCATGCCCTTTTTGCTGCCACTCAGTTGGGAAAGCAGAAGGTGATCTTGGGCTATCCATGGCTTTGAGACCATAACCCAGAGGTCAGCTGGCATACCAGGGAGGTAACAATTAGCCAGTGTCCATCCTGCTGTTGCACTTGTTTCATGGAAGCCAGACAAGAACACTGTGGACAAAGGGCCTCAGTACAATGCACTTGGAAGTGTCATGCCAGACCCCTGCCTGTGCCTGAAGTGGAGTTAGAGGGGGTTCCTGATCTGATGCTGGACACAGCTGATGATGAGGAGGAGCCAGAGGAAGTGGAGGAAGGTGATCAGATTTTCTACACTGCAATTTGTCCATTGCACGAGGTGTGTGCTACATTGAGCATATCCCAATGCCTCACTAAGGCCTTCCACAAAAATAATGCTGCTAAATCCTCTACTGATTCCTTGCTTCCTCATCTCCATGAGTTTGGGGATGTATTCTCCAAGGAATTGTTCGACTCTCTCCCTGTGTGCAAGCCATGGGATCATGTGATTGAACTCACCCCCAGTGCAACCCCTTCATCTATCCTCTCTCTCCTGAAGAACAGCCACAGCTTGACCAGTTCATCAATGAGCACCTGGCCTCTGGACATATTCAACCATTGAAGTCACCCATGGCCTCTCCCTTTTTCTTTGTCAAGAAGAAGGATGGCTCACTTTGACTGGTTCAAGACTACAGAAGGCTCAATGACATCATGGTCAAAAATCACTACCCATTACCTCTCATCTCTGAACTTGTGAACCAGCTCCATGGAGCCTGATACTTCACCAAGCTTGATGTCTGTTGGGTTATAATAATGTGAGGATAAAGGATGGAGATGAGGGGAAGGCAGCCTTTTGTACCAACCATGGTTTTTTTGAACCGCTGATCATGTTCTTTGGACTTGCTAATAGTCTTGCCACCTTTCAGACCATGATGAACAACATCTTCCACAACCTCATTCTTGAAGGTGTTGTTTGTATCTATCTTGATGACATCCTCATCTTCACTTGCATGGTTGAAGAGCACTGTCACATCATGCACCTCATCCTGGAATGACTTTGACAGTACAAACTCTACCTTGGTCAGGACAAGTGCGAGTTTGAGAAGACCAAGATTGAGTACCTCAGCCTGATTATCTCAGAGGGTCAGGTGGAGATGGATCCTATTAAGGTGAATGGGGTCACGGCTTGGCCAATGCCCATGAACAAGAAAGAGGTGCAGTCTTTCCTGGGCTTCATCAATTTCTATCAGCATTTTATCAAGGATTTCTGATATCATGCATGACCACCATTTGACTTGACAGGAAAGGAGGCATGGAGGTGGAATAATGCACAACAGGAAGCATTTGAAAAGCTTAAGAAGATGGTCACTTCCCCTCCCATTCTTACCTTTGCTGACGATTCATGCCCTTGTCATGTAGAAGCCAACAGTTCTGACTTTGAGATGGGTGCCGTGTTGTCTCAGCAGTCTCCAGAGGACCAGAAGTGGCATCCTGTTGTATTCTACTCCAAAAGCCTTAGTGCTGTAGAGCATAACTATGAGATCCATGACAAGGAGATGTTGGTGATAATGAGCATGCTCAAGAAGTGGTGACACTTCCTCAAGGGTGCCCAACACAAGGTGGAAATTTGGACAGATCACAAGAATCTCGAGTACTTTATGATGGCCAAGAAATTGAACCATCGTCAAGCTCGCTGGTCCCTGTATCAATCCAGATTTGACTTCTCCTTGCACCACCATCCAGGTCGCAGCATGGGGAAGACTGATGCCCTCTCCCAATGTGCAGACCATGGGGATGGCAGTGATGACAATCAAAACATTGTGTTGTTGCAGCCAGACCTGTTCACCATTCAGGCACTGGAAGGCATTACACCCCAGGGCAAGGAGCGGGACATTCTATGCAACATTCATTGTGAAAACCATAGCAGTTTACACAAGGATGTTGTTGCCTGAGCTGTTAATGAACTGAGGAAGAATCCACCCTTTCCTTGCATGCAGCAGAGTGGGCTGAAAAGGAGGACTTGTTGTATTTCAGGGATCACATCTATGTCCCAATGACCCAGACCTTCACTGGCACATCATATCCCAACACCATGACTCACAGATTGCCAGTCATCCTGGACACTGGAAGACCTTGGAGCTCACCTCACAGAATCATTGGTGGCCACAAATGTCATGGCTCATTGGTCAGTATTGTTGTACTTGTGACCTTTGCTTATGCACCAAGATTCCTCATTGAAAACCTGTTGGCGAGCTACACCCTCTTCCTGTTCCAGAGAGTCATTGGGATGTTGTCAGTGTCAACTTTGTGGTGGAGTTGCCAGAGTCAAATGGGTTTGATGCAGTGATGTGCACAGTTGATTCAGTGGGGAAACATGCTCACTTTATCCCCACTCACAACACTGTCAGTGCCCTGGGTGCCACCTGACTCTATCTCCACCATGTGTGGAAATTACATGGACTTCCTGGCACCTTCCTCTCTGACTGTGGCCCTCAGTTTGTAGCAGAGTTCACTCGCAACCTGTACTGACTTCTGGGGATCAAACTCCTTCCTTCGACCACCAAACTGATGGCCAGACTCACTGAGTCAACCAGGAACTGGAGCAGTACATCTGCATCTTCATCAATGAGTGCCAGGACAATTGGGATGATCTTCTCCCTTTGGCTGAGTTTGGATACAATAACCACATCCATGCTTCCACTCAACAGACCTCTTTCCTCTTAGACACTGGATGGCATCCACGCATGGGATTCAAACCTCGCCAAACTCCCTCACACATCAAGACAGTGAATGAGTTCACAGAACACATGAGGGATAGCTTGGAGGAGGCAAATGCAGCCTTAGTGAAGGCAAAGGATGACATGGCACACTTTTACAATCAATGCCATTCTCTGGCCCCTCAGTACAAGATTGGTGATCAAGTTTATCTTGACTCCAGTGACATCTCCACCATGCATCCATCCAAGAAACTCGCCCATCACTTCCTGGGACCTTTCCCCATTGTCAAGTATGTTGGAACACATGCCTATCATTTGTGCCTCCCAGCCTCCATGTCCAGACTCCACCCAGTCTTCCATGTCATCAAACTCCTGCCAGATCCATTCCCAGGATGCCATTCATGTCCACCACCACCACCTACAGTGATTGAGGGAGAACCCCAGTATGAAGTCAAGTCGATCTTGGACAGCCGGTTGCATCAAGGAAAACTCCAGTATTTGGTGCACTGGAAGGGTTATGGGTATGAGGAGAACTCAAGGAATTCCACCAATGGCACACTGCTGCACTGTGTTACATTCAAGTCACTGACTTTGGTCATATGCAATTCTGGATGCATCAGGGTGATGCATCTTAGAGAGGGGGTGATGTAAGGGGACTAGGGAGGACTCAGGGGGGTGCCCTGTGTGTTTCTCCTATTTTTTACATTTGTCCTATATTTTTCCTCACTTCATTTCCTTCTATTCTTCATTTTCTATGATTTTTCATTACTAATTTCCCTTTCTATCACATTTGTGCATGTTGACAGTTTATATTTAGAGGCGGAGTACCCCTTCCAACATCTACCCTTTGGTATGATGTCATTTGGTGGTCTTGATCTGCCTCTTTCTGCCTTTTTCTATTTTTAGACTATTATTTGATTTTTGCAATCTTCACATATATTGGGCATTGGCAAAGGGGTCCTTAGAGTTTTCTCTTTGGATTTCCTTTTGCTAGGTGTGCCTCCACTCCCTGTAATATGTACCATAATTTTAACTTTGGATTTCCCTTTGCTAGTCCACTAATTAAGTGGCCTCTAAGGTTGCACTTATAAGTTTGGGTCATTCGGTGGCCTTGATCTGCCTATTTCCGCCTTTTCCTATTTTTTTCCTATTTTTTTCCTATTATTTGATTTTTGCAATCTTCACATATACTGGGCATTGGCAAAGGGTCCTTAGAGTTTTCTCTTCAGATTTCCCTTTGCTAGGTGTGCCTCCACTCCCTGTAATATGTGCCATAATTTTAACTTCAGATTTCCCTTTGCTAGTCCATTAATTAAGTGGCTTCTAAGGTTGCCCTTATACAGCCCCCTTCCCTGTCAATGCTGCCACATCACCACTGATGACACCAGCACAGCTGCTGTCAATGTTGCCAATGAAGTTGACAACCACTACAACCACCCCATCCTCTGCTGCAAAACACCACCAAAACCCCTAGAACAATGGCACTGGCTCCCAGGCCAATCCACTACACCCCAGATGAGTCCACAGCCCCCTTATTGAGCCCTGAACCTCACTGTTCTGCTGCCATGTCACTGCCAATGACAGTGGTGACTCCTGCTGTAACTGTGCCTCAAATGGTGTCTAGAGCCTCATTTAGCACCCAGACCACTGCACACACCTCAGAGACAGCTCACCAGGCTGTACGATGACCGACACTGTTCACAGCCCAGGAAACACCATTATGTGTGGTCATGTGGGCATGTTCATCTGAACACGTCATACACTTGACAAAATGAACTTGCTCACCCCAGAACTCCAAACCAAGGTCCAGGAGCCCTCCAGTACCACCCAGTTCCCCCCAGTTTGGCCCCCACACCCTCATCGAAACCCCCAAACTACCCAGCATGACTGCCACACCATCATCAACGATGGCTGAACCCTCTGCTATGCCCTACTCTGGACTATGACCCACAGCTCAGAAATGATGAAACAAATTACTAGAACCCTCAGGACACCCCCAAGCCCTGTCCCAGCCACCCAGCTTGCCCCAGCATGCCCAAAAATGCACTGCATTACTACCTACAACAGATGAACACAAACGACTATGAAAAAACAGCACAGTGTTAACTACACCACCCCCTAGACCCCTCTGTTCCCCTACCCAGCCCATGAAATGCTCTATGCTACCCTTCTTGCCCCAGCTCAGCTGTAAATGAGCCATTTCATCACCTCCCATATCTTTGATGACTGCCAATGCATATGCAGCCACTGCCCCCATCTCCTGTCTCACCCCCTGCAAGCTCTGTACCCCCATGTTTGACCCTGTCACCTGCGCATTCTGACTGGGCTGAGGACACCACATTGATACCAATCACACACAGCTTGTATCTGCAAGATATCTCTGCTCTGAAAATGAACCATCCACAGCTATTCAAGACCCTACAACAATGGACAAGATGACAATGGGCATTGGGACCCCTGTTGAGTTTTGTTCTGTTTTTTTTTTTTTATATCAATCATAGATTTTTTCTGGCTACAAAATTATAGATTTTAGATTATTTCTATTTTTTTTTCATTTGCATTGTTTCTTTTCTTTCTGGTTGTTTTTCTGCTGGCAACAAGGATGTCGCCATTTGGGACATGGGTGGATGGAGTGGTGTGAGGCACCACCCCAGGTAGTCACATGACCTTGTTGGTATTGCATTAGCTAGTCACATGTCAGTAGTTGATCTCTTGCTATCCCATTGCATTGCCAGGCTACAGCTAGAGAGATGCTTGGCACATCTCCAATGTCATAGTTTAACATCATTACAGATGTGTCATCATAGTTTAAGTCATTGCAGACCCATCATGTTACAATGGGAAAATTGTAACATGCTCCCTTATCAAGTGTGTACAAGACACCCTGCCATTGCTCTTTCTTCTTCAACAGCTTCCCAGTTCTACTATGTAGACCACTGGCATTGATGCAAGTTTGTTGAAGGAGATACAAGGTACAGAAAACTAAATTATGAGAATAATAAGCTCAAGTTGCTGTAATTTACCCTCCCCCACCTATTCTGGTTGGAGTCCGGTTATTCTGGTCAGAGTCCAGTTATTCTGGTTGGAGTCCAGTTATTCTGATTGGAGTCCAGTTATTCCGGTTATTCCAACCAGATTCCGATTACTCCAGATGCTCAACTTAGAGTATATACCCTAATGGATAGTCAAATTTCAAGTCTTGAGTTGTCAAAGTGCCTACAAAATATATTTGTGCAGAGTAAGGATTGAACTCAAGACATCTTGATTAGAGTGATCACATGACAAACCAAACATGTGTGCTTAACCAGTTGAGCCACAGGAGAATTATTAGTTAGTAATATAAGGTTTATTCATGACACTCTAATTTTTCTCATAGTTAAGATCAAATTTTTTTAATTAACCAATCCCTCACATTGAATGCGAGGGAGTGGGGATGATTGTGATTACATACATAAACAAAAAATCCTCCCTCTCACAAGATGTGAGAGGGAGTTTTATTTATATACATAAAAAGCTAACCCCTCGCACTGAATGCAAAGGGGGAGGTAAAAACATGAAGAAAAAAATCCCTCCCCCATGCAAAATGGGGGAGGGGGGGCACAATACTAATAAATAATTAAAAGTACAAAAAAAATCCCTCCCCACACAAAGTGTGGGGGAGGGGGAGGGGACATGACCCCGCTGTTGTCTGTCATTCTGCCCATGATCCACCCCACGAGCAGTTGCTCGTGAGGCTAGGGGTAGGTGGCTTGTTGTTGTTGTCATTCCACCCATGATCCACCCCACGAGCAGTTGCTTGTGAGGCTGGGGGCAGGTGGTGCATTGTCATCTCCTATCCCTGTGCCTGGGTGTTGTTCCACCCATGTTCCACCCCATGAGCAGTTGCTCGTGAGGCTGGGGGTGGGTGGCTTGTCATTGTTGTTGTTCCACCTGCGATCCACCCCACAAGCAGTTGCTTGTGAGGCTGGGGGCGGGTGGTGTGTCATTGTTGTCTCCTGTCCCTGTGCCTGGGCATTGTTCCACCCATGATCCACCCCATGAGCAGTTGCTCGTGAGGCTGGGGGTGGGTGGTTTGTTGTCATTTGTCACTGTTGTCCCCTGTTTGGATTTCTGTTTTTTTTCTTTTTTTTTTTTGGGGGGGGGGGTTGGGCACATCAGTGCGATGTGGCATGAGTACAGAGGTTGGTGGGTGCT
This sequence comes from Tricholoma matsutake, assembly GCA_026075535.2. Classification (NCBI taxonomy): domain Eukaryota; kingdom Fungi; phylum Basidiomycota; class Agaricomycetes; order Agaricales; family Tricholomataceae; genus Tricholoma; species Tricholoma matsutake. The sequence goes on along the minus strand of AP026543.1, from coordinate 2,336,012 downwards.
TACTAGGCAGGTACCCCCTTCTGGGGTCTCCTGGCATCCCTCTGCACCCTCCTAGCCCATGTCAACAGCCTCACATCCCATTTGAATGGGGAGGAGGGGATTGGGTGGGCGTGGGCATGGGTTGCACATTTTTCATTGTGGCAGGTCATCCCCAGTAGTATACAACTTAAAAAGCAATAAATTACAATTAGTTGATTGATAAAAAGAAAAAGAAAAAAGAAAAAAACTTATCTATGGCCCAAATGACATTGCCGTTGTTTGGGCCCACATTCCATCCAGTTGGCTCGTTTGAAGGTGGTGGTGATGGTGGCAGGGGGCATGGGAGTGGTGGTGGCAGGTGCGCACATAGTGGTGGTGGTAGAGTGGAGAGGAGGAGAGGCAGTGTTGATGATGGTGCTGGTGGTGGTTGTGAGCTGGCAGTCATGTGTCACATGTCATGCATGTATGCATTGATGATACTCAACCAGGAAACCCAAACAAAACCCACAATAAGGGCTCGAATGGTATAACACTAGTAAGAGGAAGGTTGCAAGGTGGTACTAAATATCACTGCTGTAAACCAAGGGTATGAAAACGACTCTAGAGGGTGTGCAATGAAGTCCGATGAGGTTTGAAAGTATTCAAAGCATTGCGATGACATTCGAGAGAAATTCAATAATGATTGAGAGTGTACAAAGCGCTGCAATAGCGTTCGAGGGAATTTTAGTGAAGTTTGGGAGTGTGCAAAGAGTGTAATGAAGTTTGAAGAGTGTGCAAAGAGGTGCAACGATGTTCGAAGAAGTTTGAAGAGTTGCAATGATGTCCAAAGAAGTTCAAAGAGGTGCAACGATGTTTGAAGAAGCTCAAAGAGGTGCGATGATGGATGTTTGAAGGCCTTTATAGAAGACAAAGGCGCTTTCGACAGTGGCTGAGGATAGACTATAAAGATGTAGAAAGGTGTCGAGAGAGGATAGACAATATGTGATGGTTTTGAGAAGCTAGTACGAGGAGTTCAAGGAAATTCGGCATAAAACACTGAACTTCAAGACTAAGTCGAGATGCTTGGACTCAAGAGAATGGCTCTTAAATCAGATGATTGGTGTGAGAGGATGATATATTCTGTCTTTCTAAGTAGCTAGTACAAGGTTATATATGTTTGGGAGAAGTGATACTAAAAAGGAAATAAAACATGAGGAATACATGAGGCAAGATATAAAACAATAGAGAATCTTTGCAAACCATAGAATAAATGAAAGAAGATAAGAAGGGAAATGTCTAGAGGCATGATCTATCACTGGTACCTGTCCCCATTGATCCAATATATCATCAAGATGTCAAAGTGCCACAATTGCATCCTAAAATCCCATCATTGTGTCTCCTTGTGTCTGGTGGTGCTTGATATGCAATGCACTAACTCTTACAAGGTGTGCTGCATGTATCCGAAGGGCAGTGCAATAGGTGTATGGCAGCCAAAGGTGTTCAAAGTCATTCGAAGTAGTTTCAGAGCAGTGTTGCGGGGTTTGTAGGGGTTCGGAACTTGCGTGTTAATGTGTCGATGCCTCTGGAGACATTCCCAGAGCTTAGAGCGCATGGTGGACCTATCATCCTCCCCCTTACTGAAATCCTGACTGTCCCAGTCAGCCGATCGGAGTCACGTGCGAAATGTGTGATCGTGTTGAAGCTGTAAACAAAACTCGAAAACTTCTCGTTCTCCTTCCTCAACCTCTTAACTCTCAACACTAGCTTTTCATTATGTCTCTCCTTGCCAAACTTAATACTAAAGTCCTCAAATATGCCAAATCGATGCCAGATCGTGGTGTTGCAGAAGATCTCAACTTTGAAGTGTGGGGGAAAGAGTTTTGTGAGAAGATGGTAAGTTTTTTATTCTTATTCAATATTTGGATTCTAACGCGATATGTTCAGGTGGAATACAATGAATTGGTGGACGATTTGGGCAAAGAGTGCAACTCGACTGTGCAACAGGTCATTGACGAGGTTTTCGAGCTTTTCAAACCAATGGCTCAACATGAATGGCTTTCATGGGGGAAGACATTTTATTTGCAGATCTGAGTGAGCAGGTAGAGTGAGAGCGAAGGGAAGAGGAAGTGAGACAGGTTCAGGAGGAGGAGGAGGAGGCTCGCAGGGTGGAGGAAGATGCAAAGAAGGCAAAGATTGAGGCTTGCAGGGGGGCATTAGTAGATGCTCAAAATGCAGCTCTTGCTGCATTTTGTGCTAAAACTTTGTCGAAGGAGGAACTGCAGCGATGAAACGCAGAGCTTGCAGCAGAGGCACAAGTGATTGAGAGGCTAGAGGCTGGAGAGGAGGACGAGGAAGAAGATTTGTGAGGATTGCTGATAATCAGGATTGGGAAGCGGAAGGCAGTGGAGATCAAGGGAGGTGAGGATGATGAGGATGAGATTGTCGAGGACAAGGTAGAGAGCAAATGGAGGAGGTTTGCTGAGGGCGGACTTCTCGATTTCGAGGGTCTGGTGAGTTTTCACTTTGTTTTCGAAGGGTTTTAGGAGTGCTAATCAATGTTGTAGTGCAATCAATGTGCTAGGATGATATCCCAGCCATCGTGCATTGTCAAGGAGGGAGCCCCAAAGTGCACAAAGTGCACTCAGGCAGTGCAAGGTTGCTACTGGGAAGGGGTCTTGAGGCAGGGACTTCGCAAAGGTGAAGTGAGATGATTTTGGGTTGCAAAACCGGATTTGTGCCCAAAACCAGGTACAAAATTCATTCGATATAATCTCACAGTGTATGCTAACCTATTTTCGGATCAAAAGTACCTCAAATTCACATCGTGGGTCCCGTCACTGACATCGAACTGGTCACAGGCCCTTCAAAACCATTGAAGGAGAAAAAGAGGTCATCGAAGGGAAAGGGAAAGGGAAAGGCAAAAGCAAAAGCATCACATAGTTTTGAAGAGGGTGAGAATGTCAATGAGGAGGTTGTGACTCATTGTTGATATCTGGCGATGAGGTTGGCAGAGTTGAAGGTTGAGATGGAGGTTTTGTGCAGGCAGATAGAAGTGGTGGAAGAGATGTTGGAAGAGTAATAGGTTGTGTCATTCTTTCTGTTTTATGATTTAGATTTTTTGTGAGTCTCAAAAGTAGCGATAAGAAAAGTAAGAAGGAAAAGAAAGAAGAAGAAAAAAGAAAAAAAGGAATAAGGGAAAGGCTCAGTAGATCATCATGGCCAAAAAACCCTTTTGGAGTTTGTGCAACCACGCTATAATGCGATATTGCAACTTGTATTGTATACTAAAAGAAATCTAGGTCATAGGAAAGCGATTGTGAACAAAGAAAGGGGATACTTATTTGTCTTTGAAGTCCGGAAGGTCTTTGGGAATATCTTTGTCAATGTCCGAAGTGTTTCGAAGTTTTTCGAGTCTTTCGGAGTTGATATCGAGGAAGTTCAGTGGTAGGGGAGTTGATTTTCATGCAAAATAGGGAAGGAGTCAGAAGGCTGCGACTGGTCGATGAAATACTGATCCATCAAGTTTGCAGATGATGTAGGCTCCTCCATAGTTTCGATCGATGATGATGAGCGGGCCTAAATATCGAGGTTGCATCTTGCGATTGAGGGATTTCTCAATTTGCATGTTGCAAAGTAGGACCAGGTCACCTTTTTCGAAGTTGTAGTTGTGCATCGTTCATTTGTGAACAACTTTGAAATGTTTCGCGGCTTTGAGTCAAGCAGTATAAACTTTCAAATAGAGAATTTCGAGGTTGGCTGATCATTTCTGTAGGGCTATTGCTCTTCAAGCAATAAGATTGGTTGTCAATGAAATAGAATCAGGAGGGGGTTGCAAGTATGTTGCTTTGGAGATGTCGAGTGGGATTAGGGGGTGTGATCCTGTAATTGCAAAGTAAGCAGAGCAACCCATGCATCTATGAACCGTAACTCGTTCTGCCCAAAACACCAAGTGTGCTCCAGCCGACCATTTGCTCTGATCTCCATCGACTGCTTTGAATAACAATTGTTGAATATTGAAATGAGCTCGTTCAACAATTCCATTTGCACGAGAGTTGTAGCCACTAATTCGAATGTGGTTAATATGATATTGTTTCAAAAGGTACTCTAATGCTGCAATGAATGCTGATCCGTTATCACTCACAATTTTGTATAGCGAACCCCATCTACAAATGATATCTTCGAAGATCCAGTCCCCGAGGGTCATGGCATTTTCTTGTCAAAGGTTTTGCCACTCAGGATAAGTTGTTAGTGAACATCGACCTTGTACAATATACTTGAATCTGCTTGAGGGAGGCATTTGCATGGTATTGATGTAGACTTTGCCAAATAAAGGTGCAGGTGTGCCGACGGTAGGTGGGATAAGGAGATTTCGAGTTTGTCGTACCTGGCACAGGTGGCAAGTGCAAATATACCATGCGATATCTGCTTTCATGTTAGGCCACCAAAGTTGTAGGGAAATAAAGGCTTTCATCATGAAGACCATTTTGTGTCCGATATCGTCGTGAGCTGCACGAATGACTTTGAGACAATGTTCAGGAATTGCAATGATTTTGTGAGCTCTGTGTGAGTCTTTCTTCCAAAGTTTGCTGCAATCTAAGAAGAATTCAGTGCAATATTGAATGAAGGTAGCGTATTCAGAATCTGATAAATCTGTAGGTTGTACCAAATCCTCTAACCATTTTTGAATGCAAATTAATCTTTTGTCTTCCTTTTTCACATTGTTCATTCATGGGACATCATCGTAAGTCAGATCCTCCCCCTTACTGAGATCTGAAGAGAGGGAGAGTGTCGAAACTCGATAGGAAGTGAAAGGTTGAGTCGTAACCGGATTGATTTGGTGTATGAAACTGTGAAGATGGTCAATCCAGTCTCCAAAATCATTTTCATTATCGAACTGGTCATCTTCATCTTGTGGAGGACATCTCAAAAGTCCATCTGGACCATGATGTGTACCTGCGACATGAACTAACATGAAGTGAAAAGTGAGGATTGAGACAATCCATCGATTGATGCTAGCACTAGGTGCAATATCAGGGTTTGAGAGCATGCCTTTGATATACCTTGCATCAACTTCGACGATGAGGTTTCGGACCCCTATTAGGTACAATTGAAGTGTTCCGAGAGCTCAATATAGACTGTAGAGTTCGAGTTTCACTTGCAAAAACCGGGATTCGCAGTCGTTAAGTGTGATTGAGCCAAATCGACTGTAATATCATTTTCAAAGGTTGTCGGGATTGCATTGCATGAGAAAGAAGCCAATAGCGATGTACAAAGTATTGACTGATAGGTTAACTGGGGCATCAGATGAGTAGTCGATGGCGCAGATTGCTGGGGAATTGATCAATGCTTGCTTCAGGTCTTCCTGTGCTGGGATTTGTTTCAGTCCGAAATCGAAAGGGACATCTTTTTGTGTAAGGTGTATTAGAGCTGTAGCACATTGAGCAAAGTTTCGAATAAAGATACAACAAACTCCAATAGTTCCTAGAAATGCCTTGACTTTTGTAAGGCTTCAACAAGGCCCCCATTTGCTAACTGCTGTGATGCAAGTGGGATTGGCCATACGACCTTCAATATTGCATCGATGACCTAGAACAATTATTTTGGAAATGCAAAGATAAAGTTTTGGACCAGAAAATGTTCCTCCGCAATACTTCATGCATTGGACTATACAATTTAGATTCTCGAAATGCTCCCAAATGAAGCATCGAATGCCTGGATTATCAGCAATCATTTTGTAAGATCCTCCAATAGTTTGATATTCTGATTTTGGACCCTTAACTGGTGTGTTGTCAATGTAAGGGATGGTGATATGAGGGATTTCGGGTTGTAGGATAAATTTTATGTCGTTGTGTAAGATTGGGACCAAGTTTGTCCAACCCATCAGTAGGGTGATGATTTGAAGTGCTCCAAAAGGTGTCTGAAATGTTGTTAGATCTCGAGATGATTCTGCGACTTTCCCTTCGTCAAATGCGACATAAAAGTCCAACATTCCACTGCAAGCACGTCCGCCAAATTGTTCAGCTAGATGCTCAGGGATTGGGATGACATCAGAGTGCTGTATTGTTACTTGATTAAGAGGTTCAAGACTGTGAATGATTCAAAGTGATTTCGCATCTTTCTTCACAATGCAAAACCATCGCAACTGATATGACAAGTTTGACAACTCATATACTCCTGCTTCTATCTTCTTTTTCAGCATCTCGCAGATCTGTTTGTACAGACCAGGAGGTATAGGGATATTACGTTTGACCCATGGAGTGTGAGGAATAACAGGGAATTCGATAGGAGGAAAGAAGTTGGGGCAAAAGCTTCCTCATTCTTGTTTGGTCTATGTGAAACCTGTTTTGTGATTTCAAATAAAATTGTGCATAAGCTTTCATTCTTCTGGCCATAGAAAATTGCTAGGATGGTTTTTGTTGATAATAGCTTTGCGTTCAAGTGTATATCAGGGAGAAGGGATGAACAATGGGGGGTGAGGATTGAGTTTTGGCATTTGCTTGAGGGGGTCGCCAGTGATTGTTTGAATGATGCGAAATCGATCAGGTAGTTCAGTAATAACTGGTCAAACTTTCTGTGCAACTGGTTTGTATTTCTTCTTTGAGGCTGCAAAGGTTGGGTATATAGAGTCAGTTGACGAGACATGGGGAGGGGAAATGATAGCAAAGTCGTGCATAGAGGTGGCTGTCAAGGCCAATAAAGACATTGCATACTGGCGACTAGCTGTTAAATATAAGTTTGCAAGGATCAAAGAAAAGGAAAAGGGGTTCAAAGAGTTTGAGGAGTCAATATCAGGAATAATTGCAGTGTACGTGATAGTTATAGAGGAATTAGAATGGTCGAAAGAAATAATGAGGGCACACTGGTTATTCTCTGAGATTTTATCCTCTAGTTGCAAAAATCCTTGCAAACTACCCTTCTTTGTCAATTAGATTGGGGAATAGTCAGAATAGCGCAGGATCGTGTCAAGTTCAGATCAAATATAGTTATTGTCTGCACTTCATTTCAATAATTCTTGACCGTACTCTCTGTGAGAACGTCGAATGGTCATCCGAGCAGAATGTCATATGCTGGATCACAGATGATGTGTATTTGCATATAGAGAGTGATGCTACCGACTTCACAAGGTACGTTCCATGCCAAACCTAGACTCTGGTCAATACCACCATTAGCCGATTGCCGAGGGATGTGTATCGAAGGATCGTATGTGAGACCAAGTTCGTGACAGACTTCTTCTGACATTGTGATGATTGATGAACCTGGATCAACTACGCTTTTGACTGGATTTCTGCCATTGACATTCATAGTAACCAATCTAATAGAATGCAATTCCTTTGCTGCAATAAAAGGTTTGGGTATTTCTCCAGGGTGAAGACTGCTAATATAGGTTTTGTAAGGGTCGTCAATTACGAATATGTCATCGTGAAGGAGATTCATAGCGTTATTTCCTTCGGGTTGTTGGGTACGATGCGCAGTGACCTGCTCTTTCCATTTTGTACAAACTTTGGGCAATAGCAAAAGTAATTCTTTGGGGGTTAGAGTGATAATTGGTGTTTTCATTGATCAAGTGAAGACGTCTTCAGTGATTTTGTCCTTTTGAATGGGAGCTTGGGTATGGTATGATGGGCCGTCTTTCGCTTTGCCTGTCAGTGCAAAGTTGCGTTCATGAGGAGGTAGGTATGAGTTTTCTTTAGCACCGTTGTAGGGATGTATTACCAGTTGCGATGTTTTCTCAGAGGTTGAAGATGGTGCCATATTTGAAGTAGGTGGGTTGGTTGCTGTGGACAATATCGATGGTGCTGGTAGTTGTGGGACAAATCATTTGATCGATGCAGGGATTGAGAGCCATGAGGTAGGAGCTGTTGGTACATTCAGATCAGTTCACGTAAAAGGTCTACCACTTTGCAAAGCATATATCTCTTGTTTGAGTTGTGCGATATGATCTTTGGCCATTGTGGATAAGTCGGTAATTTGGTAGACACCCCTGGATGGCGTCAAAGAAACTGTCAAAGGTGTGATATTATACATTAGCAAGGGGGTAACATTAGATGGAGGGTTTTGTTGAGTCCATTTGTCAATCCTGTCCTTGATAAAATGACCAGGGATGCTTCAAGGAGTGAATTGACCGTTTGGGAGAATGATTTTGCCTTCTGTGTTCTTCTTACACTTTCCTTCATTGATATAAGACTGGCAAACCAAGCAGTTGCTAATAAAATGTCCTGTAAGCCCACAAAAGATGCAAACTAAGGTTTTGAGCTGGTCCAAATGAAATCCACTGTTAGGTCGAGTAGTGTTCATGGTCTTCAAACCTGCTAAAGCTGTTACAAGAGTGGCTGTGAATTTCTCGAGGATTGCCGTAAGGTCTTCCGATTTGATTTGGGGCAAAGATGTTGATGTTGTTGGGATTGCCAAAGGTGCTGAAGAATGTGAACTAAGTAGCAATGTCAAATCCGAGCCAATAGATCCTGCTAAAACGAATTTTGCCACTGTGTGAATATCTCGGGGTAGTGATTGGGGAATTTTAATTCGAGTCATTGAGTGATTCTAGCCCATAAGCCTGGTTGGAAACCCCAGACAAAGGCTCTGCTTTGTTCCACATCGGAAATCCTGCCCTTAGTAGATAGAAACTTTGTAATGTTATAGAATGACCAATAGTATAATCCTAAATCACTTGCATTGTAAATACCTATGCAAAGTTGTTCACCAATGAGTTTGTCCATGTCTGAAATTGACCATTTCTGATCATCTTCAGAACCAGGATACAGTTGGTGAATAGCGATGCAAAAGTTCTGGAACAAAATGCCAGCATCATATTCTGGAATCAATTCCCAGAGTTCGGAAGTGTCAATATTGAGGTAGCGACAAGCGTGCTTCTTCATATCTTCCAAGTTCATGACGTTGCACACCAAGAAAAGTAATTTGAGCTCGTTAAAGTATCTGCGAAGTTCTCACAGCTGGGTAGGGTCGAATTTCGGAGCTGTGGAATGACCACGAGCTGGCATTGTTGCTTGCATAGTCATGAATGTGATGTTTCTAGGAGTAGGGGTTAAAACTTGTGTGAATGATGGTAGAGGAGTCGAAGTTGTTGGAAGGATGAATGAAGATGTAGATGATGAAGATGAAGAAGTAGAAGATGATGTTGAGGGCGATGAGATTGGTGAAGGGAATAGTCGACAATGAGTTGATTCTGCTTCAGAAACAGGTATAAGAATGTCTCCTGATTGTTTGAGAGATTCGAAGGTGTGGAGAGTGTCAATTTGTAGGTTTCTAGCTCGTGTTGGCCTAAGCTGGGAGATTCCAGATGGATTAGGCAATGAAATGATTTAGAAACCCCTTGTGGTGGGCTCCAAAATGATGATACTCAACCAGGAAACCCAAACAAAACCCACAATAAGGGCTCGAATGGTATAATGCTAGTTAGAGGAAGGTTGCAAGGTGGTACTCAATATCACTGCTGTAAACCAAGGGTATGAAAACAACTCTAGAGGGTGTGCGATGAAGTCCGATGAGGTTTGAAAGTATTCAAAGCATTGCAATGACATTTGAGAGAAATTTGATAATGATCGAGAGTGTACAAAATGCTGTGATAGCATTCAAGGGAATTTTAGTGAAGTTCGGGAGTGTGCAAAGAGTGTAATGAAGTTCAAAGAGGTGGGATGATGTCTGAAGAAGTTCAAAGACGTGCGACGATGTTTGAAGAAGTTCAAAGAGGTGCAATGATGGATGTTCAAAGAAGTTCGAAGGCCTTTATAGAAGACAAAAGTGCTTTCGACGGTGGCTGAGGATAGACTATAAAGATGTAGAAAGGTGTTGAGAGAGGATAGACGATATGCAATGGTTTTGAGAAGCTAGTATGAGGAGTTCAAGGAAATTCAGCATAAAACACTAAACTTTGAGACTAAGTTGAGATGCTTGGACTCAAGAGAATGGCTCTTAAATCAGATGATTGGTGTGAGAGGACGATATATTCTGTCTTTCTAAGTAGCTAGTACAAGACTATATATGTTTGGGAGAAGTGATACTAAAAAGGAAATAAAACATGAGGAATACATGAGGCAAGATATAAAACAATAGAGAATCTTTGCAAATCATAGAATAAATGAAAGAAGATAAGAAGGGAAATGTCTAGAGGCATGATCTATCACTGGTACCTGTCCCCATTGATCCAATATATCATCAAGATGTCAAAGTGCCACAATTGCATCCTAAAATCCTGTCGTTGTGTCTCCTCGTGTCTGGTGGTGCTTGATATGTGATGCACTAACTCTTACAAGGTGTGCTGTGTGTATCCAAAGGGCGGTGCGATAGGTGTATGGTGGCCAAAGGTGTTTGAAGTGCTGTGAAGTGATTTGAAGTGATTTGAAGTGATTTGAAGTCATTCGAGATCATTTGAAGTTGTTTGAAGTAGTTTCGGAGTGGTGTCATGGGGTTTGTAGGGGTTCAGAACTCGCATGTTGATGTGTCAATGCCTCTGGAGATGTTCCCAGAGCTTAGAGCACATGGTGGACCTATCAGCGTACTTATTAATTATTCTGTTAATGGCTGCAGTTAACTATGCACCTTGGTTTGGTCATAAAGGTATTAAAGGTATGTAGAGGAATAATTACCTGGTAGCTCAGTGGTTAAGCACACTGTGATATGCAGACCCAAGGTCGAGGGTTCAATTCTTGATGTGTGTTGAACTTTTATTTGGGAAAGCATGTGCATTCCAGTTATTCTGGTTAGTCCGGTTATTCCTGTTATTCTGGTTGTGATGAGTCCGGTCAGATTCTGGGGATTCTGGGTGTAAATTGGATCCTTATTCCGACTGGAATTGTGCTGCATAGGGAAAACTACATACAAAAAAAATTCCACCAGATTCCAGAAATTCCAGAAATTTTGGCCAGACAAACTGGAATCCAACTGGAATAGGTGGGGGAGTGTAAAGTACTCTCAAGTTGGCTCTGGGTACACATTTGGATGCAGAAAGCCCAAGAGGATGGCCATGTGTGGCAAAATCTTGTGTTATGCTGTCCTCAAGCCAGTTGGCATCATTACAAATGGTTGATTTCAGAGTTTCCCAACAGCTATCAACACAACTCACAGAGATACTGCAGCATTTCTGCAAGAAAGCAGTGATTGTGGAAGAAGAATATCAGGTGGATCAAATGCTAGTACCAAGGGATCTGAACCTGGCACATAAGGTTGGATTTTTTTTTTCAGCCTTTGTCGATGGACTAACTAACTGCATAATCAGGCACCATATCCTAATAAGGAGATATGACATCATTGCCATGTCACCTTTCCCTGAGACAATGCACAAGTGTTGCAAACCCATTTTCTGGGCACCTGGTCAAGTTCTACACAAGCTAGATGATACTAGAATACAAATAAATGTATCAGATAGACTTTTTCCAAAAATTAAATCAAGTACTTGCCCATTGTGTCTCACAGCTGGTCTGTTTACACTCCAGCACCATGCCTGAGGCTGGATTTGCTGTCTCTCCACAAAGGCACTGATTCAGCACAACAAAAATCTTACATTTAGGTCTTCCTGATGTCTCATTTTGTGTATTTTCAGTTGGTTGTGCCATGAGACCAGTCACTGCAAGCCCAGACAAAAATGGGACTTCCAGAGAAGCCACCCAGCACTTGAATCATCATCCTTCAAGGGGATTTAGGTTGTTGCAAACATTTCATTACATAAATTGACTTGTAATTTCATTAATCTAATATAATGCCTGATGTGCTTACCTCTTCTACAGGCTCCATTGTGTCTGTTTAGAGTTGAATTCCTTTTTTTCATGAAATTGAGATCTTGTTGAGATCCAATCAAGATCAAGAACTTGATCTTATCTACTATATATTGGAGATCAGCCATGTATTTTAGCTATGGATACATCACAATGCATCTTCCGAGTATCCTGAGCATGGAACAATGGCTGTAGAGGACTTTTTAAGGTATATTAAATGAATGTTTATTTTTTTTTTGTAACCTTTGGCTGGACTAACTAACCAACCCCGAGTCCAGTATTCTGATCCTGGAACCCCATTGGCTAGTACAGAAGATGGCTGCACTAGAAGGATGTCTCCTTTCAGTTTTGAGGCCAGTGAGATGAACTGCTGGACTTGGCCAAAGGAAAGGTCAGGATACTTATGGCTCAAGGCAACTATGTCTTGCAAGTTCAGAGAGGACATAGGGTGTATTAGCTGGTAATCTACATTGTTGATGACTCTATTGCCTGTTGTTTGGCAGTCAGGGCTCTCAGGATGGGTGGGACTCTTGGGAATTTCCAATACCCAGATGTCCTCACAAAAATGGTGTATATGACAAACTGTAAGAGATTCTCTCTTACCAGCATACTTGACACCATCCTTGCTATTCTTATTACTATTACTTAAGGTGCACAATCATGTGTCACCAGGTTGATTATCGTACAATTGTCTTTGATAGCATCATCATCTTGAATTCATACAAATTTTCTGTTTACATCATTTCCTCCTTGAGTGCAACCAAGGAGGAAAAGGACCTACTCTGTCTGCACCTTGGCTGCTTCAAGTGCTGTGTATTCTACCACGGTGATGATGCTCAACCTGAAAACTCAACCAAAACCAACTAAACTGGTCTTAGGAGATATAACACAAGTCAGAGGAAGGTTGCAAGGTGGTACCAAATATCACCGTGCTAACCAAAGGTCGGTAGATGTAGTATGAAGCATTGCAAAGTCTTGCAAAGCAGTACGAGGTAGCATGAAACCCTAAGAAGCATTTCAAAAAGATACAAAAGAATTTAGCAGTGGTCCAAAAGAATTTGAAGAGCCTCAAAATGGTTTTGAGGAGTTCATGAGACAATGACAATATGCGAAGATGATGTAGAAAAAGATGACAAAGTTGTTAGACGATTGACGATAGTTTTGAGAGACTAAGTAATGCAAATTTTTCTTTTGGCTTTGTTTGCCTTGTGACTTGTCCTGGACCTGGCATACTGGCAGAGAATGCTGTTAAGAGACTGTGATGATGCTGGTGAGCTGGTACTGGTAGACTAGAGCTGACACTGGTTCTGTGTGGCTGGGGATGGTTCTGTATCACTGGTGTTGGTTTCTGTATCACTGGTGGACTGGGGGACTAGTAGACTGTGGTTCTGTGGTTCTGTGGCTGCAACTGGATGCTAGGGCTGGAGACTCAAGAGCAGTAGACTAAGAAGTATAGCTAGTTGCAAGCTTGGTGCATTGCAATGTGGCACGCAAGAATAAAAAAGCAGAAGTGACTAAAATAGAACAAAGCAGCTGTGAGTGCATCGAGTCATGCTCTCATCACCAAGATGGAGATGGCAGATCCATCTCCTATAGAAATGGTGGAGGCTGCTGCTATGATTGTATGACCATGACTATGTACATGCTGCTGTCTACAGACTAGCTGATCACATGACTACCTGGAGTAGGTGTGCCCACACACACTACTCCAATAGGACCAAGGGTGCTTGGAAGATGTAGTTAGATATGAAATATGTTCAAAGAAACATTGAGGCTTATCCCACTGATGAAATCTGAGGATCACTCAGTAATGTATTGCTACCTGGGGGAGTTAGTGATTAAGTCATAGGGGATATGGATTGTTTTTACCTTGATAATTGGATACAAACACCTGCTTCTTCGTCTTCCAATATTGCACATGTTGACTAAACACCAAAAAATTTGCCTGCTCTTCTGTAAGAGTATATCTATACTCTTACCAGGATTCCTTACCATGATTGGACAATTACAATCAGATGATTAGTCACTTACACTGTCACATGCCTTTTCTGTTGAATACAGGCTTGGATGTATTAGATAGAGTTCATTCCTCCTTGAATAGATACCAATGTCCTGTTTATCTTGTTCCCCCATAACTGAGTGATAGAAGTACAAGAGTACTTCTGTTCCATCTTCATCTTCCACCATTTCCATCACCAGAGGCTCTGGTGAGACATTGTTGAGGTACTCTTCTGACTCCTTGATGAAGTCATACACAATATCATGCAAAGCTTGAGCCCAGACAAGGCATGAAACTGCCATTGTGAGGTGCTGGAATTGCACCTCACCCTCACAAGGCATGTTTACAACCTTCTTTGTCAGTGATCCATCAACCTCAACAACTCTTTCTACAGCATTATATGTATGCTTCACACAGATTGCCTCTGCACATTCCATTTTGAAGACAGCTGGAATTGATGTCCCAAAGGCTGCTAGCTTAAAGTCCCATTTTTTTATGTTCAAAGTAGCCAAATCTAATTGCAGGGTCAAAGTCAGTGGTTTCCCAAGGTAAAAGTTATTCCCTTCTTTGCCAATGGATTGGTTGAGGAGTTGCACCCATGTTCAGCACTCAACAGGATAGACAACAACATTGAAAGTGGTGAGACAAACTACACACAGATTCTCGTGAGTGATATGTCAGGAATATACTAGCGACATATGGAATGAGCTCATTTCTTTATTTGTTGGTAGTTGATGTGTCTTCAGGGCCCAGCTGATATGTTCCACAGATGGAGAGGGTGGTTTTGACTTTAATGTGGCACACCCTGTTGGCATGGAGGCACTTCACACATCAGAGTGGCTCAAGGGAGCAACAGGACAAGGACTTTTCAACTGGAGGATAACCTCCCTGTGCTTCAAGTTTTTCTTGTGAATGACAGATTCTACAAGTTTCAAGGGAGACATAATCTCAATTTCAGCCCTGATACTTACATGGTGGTGGTGGTTGCCATTGTGGTTGGGGGTGGTGGCAGGCACTGGTCGTCTGTCATTGGCATTGGAGTGCTGGGTGTTGAGTGCCTTTGCCATATCTCCGTGGTTCATCATCGAACACCTGTTGTCTTGTTAGGTGTTTGGTGTGGGTATCTAGGTCACCCGTTGTGCCACCGTTGTTGTCATTGTTTGTCACCTTTCTGTGTCATTGGCCATTCCCTGTCTGTCCCTGTCATCACTGGTTGGGCCTGTGGTTACAAGATAATTATAAAATGAAATTAAAATAGTTAGTAAAAAGAAGAAAAAAGAAAAGAACCATTTGGGAACTTCAACCCAATGCAGATGCATCCTCTCACATAGAAGCTGAGAAACCATTGGCTAGGACTTTCCAGGAGACTGCTGTGCTTGTGCACGGTGTATACAAAGTGACCTGGCAAGATTTTTATACTTGGGAAAATGACTACTGTTGCAAGACTTTGCTCTCCTTGGATCAAAATCTTTTTGGAATAGAAGCCTCTGGATTCTCTGGGCGTGACTTCTAGATAATATGTGCCTAGTCTCCGCAAGGCAGAGAGGGCTCAATAAAATGGATAGGTGATGCAAGCATGGCTGTATTGTGCAATATGGTGTGAACTTAGCCAGGCACCAGGCTGGTCAAATAGAACTTGCATGTGACTATCACAATCATGCTTTTCACTAACAACGAACTTCTGTCACGTGCAATTTTTCAAGGTGTATATTTAGATCAGATGCCAGATACTTAGTTCAACATTTGAAGATGACAATTACAAGTTAACAAATACTCCACTGAAATGAGTGATTGCAGCAAGACATGTTGCAAGAATATGAAATTGAGATAAGAACTGTGTACTAATGGCAGATCAATCAAGGTAAGAATGTTACCCAATATGCACTCAGAACAGCCTGAGAATGATGAACATTGACTTGTTCTCTTTGTGGTTTCTTGCCAACAACCACAATCCACTATTATTACTGTTCTTCACCACAAATCTTGTCTTCTCAATCTAAACTCATCCATTCACTTACAACAACAATTTTCTTATCTATTCATTCAATCTGTCATCACTAGTGTTGCCCTGGCTCAAGCTAGGGCAACACTAGTCATCACACTACTGTGACCAGTGTCTCATAATAACAAGTCCTCTCACCAACAATCACCTAGAAATTTCGATGTCCCACTTCCTTTGACTCAAACTGGAGATGTCGAGCCAGCTGTTGAATGTCTGGCAGATCTAGCTTTCACAGTCGATGAGCCTTTGATATTACCACCAAGTCCAGCTCAAGATTCAGGATTGAATTGGGATGTAGTTTACCAGCTCATCAGATGATCGGTATGTTCTTTTGTCTAATCATTCTCTTCAGGTTATCATGAGCACACCTACTCCCTTGTTTGATCCACAACTCACATGCAGTACACTCTATATTCCTTGAACTCCCATCAGAGTTTCTGTCCCTGTCTTTCTTTCTGTTCATGAATGACCCAACCCTCTGCAAACTTTGATTTCAATTTCAAATCCTTCTTGATTCATTTGCTAACCTTTCTTCCTCCAGCAAGCCTCCCCAAGAACCAATTCCAATTCTTCATCATATCCCATCACTAGACCTTTCTGCCTCTCATCTCTCGCTCTGTGCCTCCCTTTGCAACATGGACATGGACACTTACTCCACTGACAATCTGCATGAACATTCATCTGGGCCACGTGAATCTGAACCACAAAAAGATACTGATGCCATATCTCAGCAGGAATCATGACCTATGATGCACAGCATGCATGTCGCTGCTACAAGAGTAGACTCAGATTATTTGAGTATGCACAACCCGAATACTGATTCCATTGAGCCAGTGGCTGCACACAATCTCTTCTAGTATGGTTATGGTAACAGCCATGGACACACTTCCTCCACTTTGTCCACTCCTGTTCCCTTAGGGTTATGGGGATTCCTAGATTCCTAGGGTTGGACTAGGGTCCAATATTTCCTTGTAAGTTAATGCAATGTCAATGATATTGGGCCATGACATTCAGCCTATGCAAGACATGTCTTGTTTCATCAAGTGGCCCATGTACATTTGCCGCAGTGCCAGAAGGTCATTCTGAATTGACCCTTTATATGGCAATTGCACTTCTGTCATGGCAAATGACCAATTGTCATTGTGCTGGTCTCCATCCATCCACTCAGTCACCTTGGTGTAGGACAACAACAACAATATCCAACTCTGGAGTAGAATGAATCTGACTGCAGTGGAATTCTATGTGATTTGTGATGTGATACAGTGACAAACATTTGTATTTCCTTTTTTTTGTTCCTCATTTCAAGGCAAGTCTATCCTCCTGACATGTAGTCTTTGTTTACTAATGCACTAGACTTTACAGGAGCTTTGAATGAATCATATCTAAGGACAGTGCTAGCAAGCATCAAGATTAGAAGTCCACGATGGGTCACTCAGCCTTGTCTTGTTGGACAGCTGGAGCCCCAGGATATGAAATGCCTGCAGATCTTCAATAATGCTCTGATGCATTATTGATGTATCATTTGTTCTCGAATGTATGGCTGGCCAAATTAAGTCCAAATTCAATACAGCTTGGAATTACTTTAATGCAAAAGAACTAGGTGATGCAGTTATAGGCTATTGGTGTGACTGGCTTGCCACCACTGAATCTGGTACTCTTAACATGAATACCAGGTATCTGCCATTCTTGGATGACCCTGGCAACCTTGAGGCTGTTGGTCTAGTGCAATGCATTGTGATTGACACTCCCTTGGGACCTCACCCCATCCCAAATGTGTGGACAATAGGCCTAGCTAATCGGAAAATAATAGTTTCACGTAAACAAACACTAAATCTATTTGACCTTACCAGTCTTTTTCCAAAGACTGTCATCACAAGATTAGATATAGATACCTTAGAAGCTGGAACTACTGACTCAGATGATGATGAGGATAGCTCCTCTGATAGGTCTGATGTCAACCCAGCTTATATATTTAAAGTTATCAGTTATCGGTGAAAAATGAGGACCATACACATTTAGACAGTGATGATGCTCAACCCGGATACCCAAACAAAACCTACTAAATGGCTTCAGATGGTATAACATGAGTCAGAGGAAGGATGTGAGGCCCTCTAGATGTCACCTGTCAGATCAACTGTCAAATAGTCATAAAAGGACTGCTTGTCAAAGCAACTCAAAGCTATAAGAATGTGTTTTGAGGACTTTTGAGGAATTTTGAGGAATTTTGAGGCTAGATCAATGAATTTGGAGTGTGCAAATATGTTTGGACACAAGATCAGGAGACCAGACGAGTAATAGAAGCAAAGTTAAGGTGAATCAAGGGAAACAAGAGCAAAAATGCAAAGAATTTCAAAGAATTTCAAAGAAGTTTAGCATAAAACACCAGACTTCAGACTGAATAAGACTAAACTGTACTCTCAAATCACTGCGATCTGGGAGGAAGATGACGACTTTCTTGTTTTTCTTTGTATCTAGTACATCTTTTTATATAAAATAAAGAAACTACCTAAAAAGGCTAGAGAACATGAGGCAAACATGTGGAAAACTCGAGGCAAAAGACAATAGAAGTATATCAGAACAATAAAGCGAGACTAGAAAGGGTGAATATAACACATGATGAAGAAATAATAAGAAAGAATAGCTAAAAGTGGACTGTCCTTATTATAAATTGCATAAAACATCGGAAACTGCTTCAAGCGGATTGTATGCATGCACATGCAGTTGAAATGTGTTCAATATACTCGAGATAGTGTCCCATATGTCCAGCATGCGTCCAAAGATCATTTGAATAGGAAATACTGTGTCCGAAGATGTTTTTCGAGGTTTGAGGTTTTTTGAAGATGTTTGAGGTTTCTTTGGACTTCATTTGTGGCCCGAAATCAGTGCAATATTGTTTGACAATTGTAGGGAATACATCTAGCATGTGTGCAATGACCATTCAGATAGCAATATAGTGTACAATGTCGATTTTTGATGTTCGATGATTTTCGAAGTCGGTCAAGGAAATATCAGACTTGTTCGAAGGCTGATATCGCTGCGATATTGCTCGAAACTGGTTCGGAACTCATTGACGATGTTCCAAGTGTATATTCTGAGCTGTACAAAGGTTGGGGGAATTGTATTACAGGCTGAAGGCATGCGAGGAATTTCGAAGCATTTTTGTGACTTTGCAGAGGTTCGTAGAACTTCAGAGGGGTTTGTATGGGTTCATAGAGCTTTGTAGAGGTCTGTAGAGACTCATAGAGCTTTGACAATGATCATAGATGTGTTTTCCAAGCTTGAAAGACAAGGTGGACCTATCAATGGATCCCCAAAAGGGTGATGGTGCATTTACAATTACATCCCCAGATGCCCGGGAGATAGGGAAAGCCTACACAGTAGCCAAGCATCTTGGTGAACATAAAGGTACCAGGGAATTTCACACCTGGCTAAGTCTCTGGGGCTGCATATGCAGTTGTGTAAAGTTTATGTGCTAAGGTGTATCACCGTTAGTAAGGCTACGTTTACCTAGCAAGTGGGCACAGAGTAACTTATTCCTGATAACTTTAGAATCACTAGTTCTTGACAAAAACACTCACATTTGTCTCATGGACTCTGTCTGAAGTAATTTTTTGCACATTGACCCCTAGGGGATTACAGCAGCTACTGTGATTAACCCAAACCCTAACTGTGAGTCATATACTCAATTGTATACAAGTAACCAAGATTTGCTAATCAATGATTGCATTAGCTGACCCAAACTCTAACCCTAACTCTAAAGACCCTAACTGAACCCTAAGAAGGTTAATGGTGGGAGAGTTACTTTGCCTGCCAGCATTGGGATGTCAGCAAAGGGCAGGATTTGGCAGAGGCGCCATGCGAGGAAGATAGTGTGTGCCTGTTTGGAAATGCTTAGACGTGCTTACTAGGTGTATGTGTCTAAGATATTAGTACATACTTAGAAAAGGTGCATAAATGTACTCAAGCTTATCTGCTTACCCTGCTCTTTATATACCATCTGGGAATGGAGATTGGTAAGCATCTTACTAAAGATTGGCTACTAATGTTTGTAAGCCTGAGGTTGATCTGTCAGACTCAGCCTCAGCATTTGTCAGCCCTACCCTGGGCATGCATAATGATAGAACCTGAAGAGCTTATAAAAGCAAAACAGGATGGCTCTGGGATTCCCCAGTGCCTGTCATCCTTTATGCCTCACAAACTCTTCTGTAGGTTGTAGATACACACTACCCTAACCCTAACCCATAGAGTAGCCTTCTTATTACCAGTATATAGTACATAGTTGTAGATACTAACATGACGATACATCAATACTTTCTTACACGTGTTGATCAGTTCACATGTTCCTGGTCACAGATATGTCACATCATATGACATTAGATGTGTTTGGAGTTACATCCACAAGCTTACAATCAAAAGGTTACAATGCAAAGAGAGGGAAGGGTGGGCCAAGAAAATCCAATACTTTACACTCCTCCAGGTGTTCCTAGTGGATCCACATGGACCACTAGAACTCCATGCAGATCTGCATGGATTCTGAGTTAGTCCAAACTGGTCCATGCGGAGTCCATGTCAGTCCATGTGGAATCTGTGTCAATCCATGTGGAATATGGCCAAAGTGTGTGTACTTGCTGGTTTACCTATGTTCCAAGCTATTCCGAGTCATTCCACACTTCATTTTTCTGAATTTAGTCATTCTTAATATATTAGTAGTGGATTATAATTTAGATACATTACTAGATACTATTACAATAAAATAGAAGAAGTAGAATAAAACCCCTTGTTTTTGTGTGGTTTGCCATTGGTCTACCCCTCCCCCCTCTCATCATCGGTGCCTCCAGCATCATCATTCCACCCACTATCCACCCCATGAGCAGTTGCTCATGAGGCTGGAGGTGGGTGGTGCTCGCTGTCATTGCTGTTATTGTCTCATTCTCCTCCTCCTCATCTTGTTTCCCCCCTGGCCATCATCATTTCATTTGCCCTCCCCCCTGGTCATGATTTGGTCCCCCCTCCCCTGCCCTCCCTGTCTCCCCATCCCTCATATTGGTCTTGTCCCCCCCTCCTCATGGTCTCATTCTCCCCCCCCCTCCCTCCTCGTTGTTTCATCCCCCTCCCAGCCATCTCATCATTTCTCCCCCCTGCCATCTCATCATGTCTCCCCCCCTCTCCCCCTTCCTCAGTTGCTCCCCTCATCATTCCCCCCCTTGTTGCTTGGTCCTCCCCCTCGTCAGTGTTCGTTGTTCCCCTGTGGTCCCCCCATCTCTCTGGCTGTTCCACCTGTACCCACCCCACAAGCAGAGGCTCACAGGGCTGGGGATGGGTGTTGGTCATGGCAGCATCATGTTCTCCCCCTGTCATATGGTCATCATGGTCAATTGACCCCCACCCCTGAGCAGTTGCTCATGGGGGCTGGGGGCAGATGGCGTGGCATTTGACACCCTCAATTGGAAGGAGGGGATGGGGCATGGGTGGGTTGTGACACACCAGCATCCATCGTTTCAGTTAGAATAGAACCTAAATTACAATGAAAATGTACTTAGTAATGTCATATAAACAAGAAAGAAAAAAAAAACTTACTTGGGGCCCAAACAACAATTGTTGTCATTTGGGCCCACGTGGCATCAGCTCAGCTCATTTGCAGGGGGCAGGGGGCTGGAAGGGGTTGTTACAGTCAGAGGAGGATGCCGCACTTGAAGGGGGCAGGCAATGCAGGTCAATAGCATCCACATATCTGTGTGCAACTCTGAGGTCTTTATACTCCTCCAGATCTTCCTAGTGGCTCCATGCAGAATGACACAGAATCTGCACAGATCCACGCAGATTCCAAGCAGAAAGTTGAACCCAATTTTACTTGTGTTCTGGCCTCTCCAGTCCATGTGGATCCGCACGGATTCCAAGTGAAAACCACTCAGAGTGTACTTGGACAATTCTGAGTATAAATTAATTTGCATGGACTGGGACTTGTTTTGGTCCATGCAGGTCTGACTCAGACTGACTCAGACTGGTAGGACTGGAATTGGTCCATTTAAAAATGTTTGCCCGGGTGAGAATTGAACCCTCAAATATTACTAAGTTACCTAGCACAACAAACCGCTGTGCCACAGCATCTTGTTAGTTCTGTCAACACTTGTGCTACATATGGGTGTTTGCACCTGTGTATGACAAAGCACCCAGCCGCGTCATTGCCAGTGCATCACTCTTCCTCTCACCACCACCATTGACGATGATGGCCCCTCCCTCCCCCTTCTTTCTCGACCACCACCACCACCACTCTACCCACACCTCCCACAACCCCTTCCAGCCCCCTGCCCCCTGCAAACAAGCTGAGCCGATGCCATGCAGGCCCAAATGACAATTGTCGTTGTTTGGGCCCCAAGTAAGTTTTTTTTTTTCTTTCTTGTTTATACGACATTACTAACTACCTTTTCATTGTAATTTAGGTCCTATTGACCTTATGTTCCAGCAGCCCAAATTCCACAGTGACACCCAGACAGTAGAGAAGCCAGCAATTAATGGAGAGATTAAAGTTGTAGATGTCAAAGTGGAGCATGTATAAGAAAGCATTTGAGGTCCAAATTAAGAAACTGGTCCATCCCACAATGTCTTCTTTGGCTGGTTACTCCAATCTTGTGTATGGAGGATGACAAGAGGAAGTTGACAGAGAAAGGGGATTCTGTCAGAATCTAGAAGACTCAGAATTCAAGCAAGGTATCAGTAAAGTAAACAAGTAAGAAGAACAAAAGAAAATCAACAAACATGTGTTCAATGTGTGTACCTACGTTAGGGCTGGTGACAGGCACAGCCATGCACTGATCATGGACCCGACACATAATGCATTCAGCTGTCAAGTCTACAAGCAGAGCTCTAGACTCTACAACAACAGGTGGTCTGTAAAAGTGTGAGAATGGTAGTTCAAGGGGAAAATGGGGAAATGAGTGGCTGTTGGTGGTGATCAACAGATCTTGTAGCCATAAGTAGCTATGAGAGGTCATCAAATGGTTGGATGATGTAAGATGAGTGTAGAAGGACAAGAATCCAAGGAATTGGGTTCCAATGCATGAAACTGTAGTCATAACTTGTCAGAGCCCAATGCTCAAGGGGTCTGAAAGCAAAGAATCAGTTTTAAAAAAATAAAAGTACTTGTACTTCACCTTTTTGTGTAGCAAACTTGGTCCTCTCTTGTAGAGGATAACTTAAGGGAAATGGAACATAAAAGAGCGGGGAAGAATTCAATGCAGCATTTGACAGGTGGCTGGACACCTAAATACAAAAGGAGCAAGAAAATGGAACTGCACACATGCTCTTGTCCCAGTCTGACTGTAGAATGGCTTGGGGAGTCGATTGTGTACCTGTGAGTTTTATTGACATGTGTCACCTGCCCCCTTCAAGCATGAGACACTCCAGGTAGCAGCACTCAACCCTACCTCCCAGTCTCCAGAATCCAGATGATAAGCTGTACAGCAGAGAAAGGATCAGTAGACACAGAACAAAGAACACCAAATGTCAAGAAGTTAATTAAACATGTTGAAGCCAAAGCCTGAGTTACCCAAAACTGATAATCAAGAAACCCATCTTTGGCTAGTTGCTCCAAGCTTGATTGAGGAGGATGATGGTGAATGAACAGGGCAGTTAAAGCAGTTAGTGAAGATAACCTGGGAACTCAGAGCTCAATGGATTATTAGTAAAAGCAAACCAAGGAAAGACCTTGAAAAATTAGCTGAATCAACAAATGCACAAAATGGTAATGTATCTGTGTTAGGGACCTAGGGTAGGCACCTGTCATAATCACATGTCAGTAAACAGGTCAATGGAGGAACAGTCAGAACTGTGGGGTCTACAAGCAGAGCTCATAGCCCTGCAACACCGGATGTGATGTTGTACTCAGAAAATGTAATCTATAAACTTGGCAGCAAGAAAACATTACATCAAGTACTTATCTGAGGTTGGGAGAATCACTGTTTATGGATGGATAAGGTGGGGTTGTAGTGGATAGATGGATGTTGAATGCTGAGACAGTAGGAATATCTCTTATTTCTTTGAAATTGTTGACTATAAATGTCAGTGTGAGGGAGATGGGCCTGTGCTTAAATACCAAATGAAATAAGAGGGCAGCAGGTACATGAGTGGAGTTCATGTTCATGCATATGGATGGTATGCAAAAGTGCAAGGTGACCTTACTTTGTGGTCAGTTATCCACCACATGTGACCTTCACCAGGCTGTTCAAATTGGATTTGCATGTGACTGGATCAGGCTTTTCTCCAGCAATGAACCTCAGTCACATGCTGATATTTATGCATGGTTCCAGTAATTGTCTGCAGCCTCATTGGCATGCTGGCAGCTGGGTTTGGCTCTCACAGGATATGTCTATGAAGTAAACTAATTTTCTTTCACCAAGTGGTGGTAGTGAAGGCATGATTCATCTGCTGTAGAGTAGCTATTGCATATTGGTATAGATAAGACAAAGTGTTGTCAGCCTTTTTCATGTATTTTTCATGTTCATACTGTCCAGTTTCTCAAAACATGTAAGGATTAGCAAGAAGACTCATATATTCCAAGCTTTGCCATGGCTAAACTGCTCTTATTTGGTAAGCATTCATAATCTGGTTGTTTTCTTCTGCAGGTCAATGTTGGTCCTGGCTTCATACACCAATGTCAGAGACTTGGGCAAAGAATGATGCCATGCATTGGAATAATAGCACACACATGAATCCCATGCAATGCAATCCATCCACATGGCTCTTTAGTCAGGAGGAGTCAACTCTACTCATTCTTCACAAACCAAACCCTACCAAAATTCGACTTTCTCAATGCATCCTCATATTCTGCGCCCTCTTATATCTCCATAATTTCTACTGGAGCAGTGATTCTCCCAATGTTGTGAAGATGGAACAACACTCCCAGCTTACAATATACCATACTCAGCTCAAGTCATCTGTAGAGGCTGATTTGCTTTGTCAACACAGGAAGGATGCAGATGCAGTCAAAATGCCTGAGGTGATGGGTCCTTGGATACAGCAGACCATTATGCTTTATGGCCACAATGATCATGGTCATAATGCATTTGAAAAGAACAAGATCAGTGTTTTTCCCAGAACACTTGAAGGTATGATAAATTCAAGTTTTTACTGGCTTTCTGTTTTGATGATTTTTTTATTTGAAGTGATTCTTAAGGCACTGCAGCTGAACAACATCCAAGAGCATCTTGGTTTACTGGTTAAAATCTCATGCATTTCACCATTTACTTCAAGGATGTTCATGGGAGCTCTAATGCTTTCATAGTGCTGCATCTGCTGAGTGGAGTGCTCCAGAAAAAGCAATCAGTGAACACTCCCAAGGCATATTTTGTTCAGGTGCTGAAAAAGAGAAGAGAAGCTGGAGGCATCACTTAAACAATAAGGATTTTTACCTGGGTCTGGAAAGGGGACATATACAAAACACAGACATTTCATGCCTCTCTTATGGGAAGTTATGGGAAGTGGCTAAATGATGAGATCATAAACAGATATGGTGTGCTGTTGGGCCAGATCAAAACTGATCAATTAGTGCTAAATGGATGGTTGTGGGCCAGTGTGATGAACCCTGAGAAGCCACAAATTGAAGTAGTAAAATTATTAAAACATCAAGTAAGCACTTGTTCTTTTAAGTTCTGAACAACTGTAATCTGATTGTATTTTCCCCAGCTATGCCAAAAAAACTATCATGACTCTGCAAAGTCTGGCATGTATCAGTGGAAGTTCATTTACTTCCCAATAAATTATGAGAACTCCCACTGGGCACTTGGTAAGATTGACACAGCTAATCGAGCATTTGTCTTGATGGACAGCATGCAATCAAAGGAAAGATTTAAAGCATTTTCTAATGATGTAAAGGTCTGTCCTTCCATAGTGGATAACTGGTTTTTTGACCCAAGTCTAACTACTGAGTACTTCCACAGGTTGTTCTGTGGTATCTGGGTCTGCAGAAGCAGTTGAAAGACTGGACGATCATAGATGGAAATGTTTCCCAACAGGAGGGCACCACGGACTGTGGGGTGTTTGTTTTGCAAAACATAAAATTCTCCATCTTTGGAGAAGAGTTCCCTCAGTGTACACAAGAAGACATGAAATTGGTTCACAGGACAATGATTTTAGAATTAGCAGAACAAGCAATTCACTGGAAGGAAGGGCTGCACTGATATTTATGACTCTAGAGTACTATTATATTTTTTAGTACTTTAGAGCACAATCTTCCCAGACTGCCATTTTTCTTTGGTCAATAAGAATGCCATAAACACAAGAAAAATGACAGCAGTGTTGTAAACATTTCTATTTTGTTTTCATTTGAATTTAACCCAGGTGCTACTCCAACCACATTTTATCTAAAAAAGCTGGGAGGTGGCACACAAATTCCTGGCATATAACTTTCCCCCTATCCACAAGCTGTGTGTTGCCACCTGTTATAAACATTGTGGTGTTTAGCATCCTTGATAATCCATTTATGAAGCAATTATACTGTGATTCTCAGTTTTTCATTATGCCGATGTTCATTCTACAAAACAGCCACAAGTCAGACTTCACATCTCCAACATGTTCTTCTCAGTTGATTAATGCCTGTAGTGACCTGGTGGTAAAACATATCAGCTCCTCATTGCCTCTTTCTTCCTCTGTAAAGGATAACAAAGATCATTGTGCTTCTTGTATAAGTTATCACCATTGAACTGGCCCTCTGTATAATATTCCTCTCTAAAAAATGGGCTTAGTCACCAATATCATGGGCAATTGGGGACTTACAGAAGCAGATCAAGAGGAGTTACTGCCAAGACCAGATGGAAATCGGTTGTTTTAGGTTGCTGGTGGACAATGGAGATAACAGTCTGGTTGATAAAAAAGACATATAATTCACCAAAGGTTTGAATTTGTGGGACATAAAGTTGGTTGAACCATGGTGGTTTGATTTCACATTTGAATGGCAGGGTATCAGAGTCAACCCTGCATGATTGGACAAAGTACCTGCCTGCATCACCAAATTTCTGTTTCATGAGATAGCTCAACACTTTAAACTCCCCCATATGTCCACATAGTCTGCACGGACTCCGCAATGCCATTACAGTGAGAAACCGGTACCTGCTCCCACTCATATCTAGGGTGTAGCATGGGTCACACCATGGGTAAACTTTCACACACCACACCCACACCTGCCAACACCACACCCATCCTAACACCGCAACTGCGGTGACAGGTTTTTTCCATGGTCTGTCATGAAACACTGCAGGTGTGATACCATGTAATATACACCACAGTTTTGACAATATTTTCCCCTTGTATTTGATGTTCTATGTTGGTAGATATCATGTATTTGTATTGACTAAGTCAGACTAACACCCCATATACATACCTAAGCTACAATTTGAATAATACCAAGCCTTATGTTACTTATTCACATGCAAAAAAAAAGACACCCCCGCTCGAGATGAGAGATGGAGGGATTTATTTATTTAATAATTGTATAGAATACTAAAAAGAGAAAACCCCACCCCCATGCAAAATGCGGGGGAGGAGGTTGTGATGTGGGCATCGTCACCCTATTGTTGTTGTAGTCCCATTGTGTCCTCTCCATCCTCCCTGCTGTCCTGTTGGCCCCACCCTCCCCACTGGCATGTTGTTGTCATCATCATTCCCCTCCCCTTCCCACTGTTGTGGTGGGTGCCTCTCTGTCCTCATCCTTGTGCCTGTCATCTGGCCCTCCCCATTCTCGTCTGCCTGTCCAGCCATCTCGACGTTGTTGTCCCACTCCCCATTGTTGTCCTCCCCTCGTTGGCCCATGATGATGGTGGTGGTGGTGGTGGTGGCTTTTCATTGCTGCTGCTGTTGCTGCTGCTCCCATTGCAGCTGGTGGTGGCTGGCTCATCTTCCCTGTCCCCATCCCCATCCTTGTCCTGTCGTTGCTCCCCATTTCCACCCCGTGAGCAGTTGCTCGTGGCTGTAGTTGGGGGTGCTGCTGTTGTGGGTGTATTGTGGGTGTATGGTCTTGCTACCACCTAACCACCCCATGAGCAGGGGCCCGTGGCAGTGGTGGGGGTGGGTCAGGGGGCACCAGTCATCACCATCAATTATAAAATCACTACCTAAAGTCATTTCAGTTAGTAACAGGGAAATGAAAGGAAAAAAACTTACCGTGTATTTGTTGGGGTGGTCATATCATTGTGAGATAAAACCTGTAAATAATAAACATAGAAGTAACTTTAATGAAGAAAACAAGAAAGGAACAGAAAGAAAAAATACCTGTGGTCCAAACAACGTGTATCTATGTGTCATTTGGGCCTGTGCCTTATCCTCATATCCCATCCTGTCCTATCTCCATGTGCTGTTTGTTCATTCAGCATGGTGTGCCCCCAAACAACATGTATCTACACGTCTTCAGAGCTCATGCCTTGTCATTGTCCTTCTATCCCATCTTGTTGCTCCCTGTTTCCACCACATGAGCAGTTGCTCACAGTGGTGGTTGAGGGTGCTGTGGTGCTGTGGTAGGGGTGGTGGTGGCTGTCATCATCATCATCATTGTGGTAGTCAGTGATGATGCTCAACCCAGAAACCCAAACAAAACCCACAAAATGGCTTCGGATGGTATAACACAAGTCAGAGGAAGGATGCAAGGCCCTCTAGATGTCACCTGTCAGATTGACCATCAAATAGTCATAAAATAACTGCTTGTCAAAGCAGTTCAAAGCTAAAAGAATGTGTTTTGAGGACTTGCAATGATTTTCAAGATGTCGCAATATTTTTCGAAGACGTTTCGAGGAATTTCAAGTGCACAGATATGTTCGGACACAAGATCAGGGGACTAGATGAGTAGTAGAAGTGAAGAAAAGGCTAATTGAGGGAAGCGAGAGCAAAAATAGCATAATGTGAGGAATTTTGAGGAATTTTGAGGAAGTTTAGCATAAAACACCAAACTTCAGACTGAATAAGACTAAACTGTACTCTCAAATCACTGTGATCTGGGAGGAAGATGACGACTTTCTTGTTTTTCTTTGTATCTAGTACATCTTTTTATATAAAATAAAGAAAGTACCTAAAAAGGCTAGAGAACATGAGGCAAACATGTGGAAAACTCGAGGCCAAAGACAATATAAGTATATCAGAACAATAAAGCGAGCCTAGAAGGGGTGAATATAACACATGATGAAGAAATAATAAGAAAGAATAGCTAAAACCAGACTGTCCTTGTTATAAATTGAATAAAAGATCAGAAACTGCTTCGAGCAGATTGTATGCATGCACATGCAGTTGAAATGTGTTTGATATACTCGATATAGTGTCCCATGTGTCCAGCATGCATCCAAAGATTGTCTGAATAGGAAATACTGTGTCTGACGATGTTTTTTGAGGTTTGATGTTTTTTGAAGATTTTCGAAGATTCTTCGGACTTTGTTCATGGCCCGATATCGGTGCGATATTGTTTGACAAATTTGATGATTTTCGAAGTTGGTCGAGGAAATATCGGACTTGTTCGAATGCCGATATCATTGCGATATTGCTTGAAACTGGTTCGGAACCCATCGACGATGTTCCAAGTGTATATCCTGAGCTGTATGAAGGTCGGGGGAATTGTATTATGGCGGCCGAAGGCATATGAAGAATTTCGAGGTGTTGTGAAGAGTTTCGAAGCATTGCAAAGAATTTTGAAGCATTCTTGTGACTTTGTAGAGGTTTTTATAGGTTTGTAGGGCTTCAGAGGGGTTCGTAGAGCTTCGGAGGGGTTCATATGGGTTCGTAGAGCTTTGACAACAATCGTAGATGTGTTTTCTGAGCTTGAATGACAAGGTGGACCTATCATTGGGTCATTGTAAGTTAAAACCTGTAAACAATGAAAATGAAGTTAGATGAATAAAGGAAAACAAAAGAACAACTTACCTGGGGCCCAAACAATGATAAAAGTCATTTGGGCCAGTTTCATGCACTTCGTGTCGCTGGAGTAGGACCTAAAAAACTGTTAGTTGTGAAAAAAGAAAGTAAAAATACTTACAGACGACGATTTTGTCATTGTTTCTCATGATGATCGATATCCAGCATCTTCCATGGCCAGTGACTCAAATAACCGTGGATACCCATGACACCACCAAAATGGGTATGGTATGTCACAGGTCTGGCATTTTGGCAACCATACCCGTACCTGTCACACCTGTGGGCTGCTTACCACAGGTTTACCCATACCCGTGCTACACCCTACTCATATCAGAGTCAATTGGACAATTGCATGGGGCCCACTGCTTCACCAAGTTGGACGTATGGTGGGGCTACCAGAATGTTAGACTAAAAAAAGGGGACAAGTGGAAAGCAGCCTTTCAAACCAACCAGGGACTATTTGAACCTCTGTAATGATGTTTGGTCTGACTAACAGTCCAGCCACCTTTCAAACCATGATGAACAATATCTTTCAAGATCTCATCTCAGAAGGGGTGGTCTGTGTCTACCTGGATGATATCCTCATTTTTACCAAAGATATCATGGAAAACTGATGGGTTACCCGCTTGGTACTAGAAAGACTGTGGGAGCACAAGCTTTTCCTGCAAGTGGACAAGTGTGAGTTTGAGCACACCAAAATTGAATACCTGGGACTGGTTATCTCAGAGGGATGTGTCAAAATGGACCCAATCAAAGTAGCAGGAGTCACGGAATGGCTGATACCTAAAAACAAGAAGGAGGTACAACAGTTCCTAGGCTTCACTAACTTCTACAGAAGGTTCATCCAGGACTTCTCACACCATGCGCACCCCTTGTTTGACTTAACAGGTGCCAAGGCACCCTGGAAATGGGGGACAAAACAACAGGAAAGCTTTGACAGCCTCTGAGCAGCCATCACCTCCACACCAGTGCTTACATTCACAGAAGATTCAAAACCCTTTAGAGTCGAGGCGGACTCATCAGATTTTGCAATGGGAGTTGCGCTATCACAACTATCAGACATTGACAGAAAATGGCACCCCATTGCCTTCTATTCAAAAAGCCTTAATGCAGTAGAGTGGAACTATGAGATCCATGATAAAGAAATGTTAGCCATTATTTGCACACTATAAGAATGGCGGCATTTCCTAGAAGGGTCCCACCACAAATCTGAGATCTGGACTGATCACAAGAACTTGGAGTACTTCATGACAGCCAAGAAGCTTAATCGGCAGCAAGCCCACTGGTCTCTCTACCTATCTCGCTTCGATTTCTCCTTGCATCACAGACCAGGGAAAAGTATGGAAAAGCCTGATGTGCTCTCAAAAAGAGTGGACCATGGGGATGGAAGTGCGGATAATGACAATATCACACTGCTAACACTGGACTTGTTTGTCATAAGGGCACTGGAAGGTATCACAGCTGAAGGTGAAGAATGTGACATCCTGAGAGAAATCTGCCAATGGAATTGCGTGGGTGAACAAGAGGATTTGGTGGCCATGGCCACAAAGGCACTGTGCGAGACCCACAGGAAATTCATTCATAGTTCAGAGTGGAAAGAATCAGAAGGACTTCTCCTGTTCAGAGATCGCATATATGTGCCCAATAATGTGGAACTCTGTCGCAAAATTGTAGAACAGCATCATGACACAAGGATAGCTGGGCATGCAGGGCCCTGGAAGACACTAGAACTAGTGTCCAGATCTTATTGGTGGCCACAGATGTCCCACTACATTGGCAAGTACTGTAGCATCTGTGATCTCTGCCTATGAACTAAGGTACAGTGGTGACCCCCAATGGGCAAGCTACATCTGCTGCCTGTCCCAGAAGGCAGGTGGGATACAGTGTCAGTAGACTTCATTGTTGAACTCCTGGAAGCACACGGGTTTGACACAGTTATGGTAGTAGTTGACTCCATGGGGAAATGTGCACATTTCATATCAACACACACCATGATCACCACCCTTGGAACTGCATGCAACCTCCTAAATAATGTGTGGAAACTGCATGGCCTCCCACTCAATGTCCTCAGTGATTGAGGCCCAGAGTTCATTACAGAATTTATGAGGGAACTCTACCATTTGCTGGGTATCAAGCTGTCAGGCATCAACAGCCTACCATCCACAATCCAACAGGCAAACCGAATGGGTCAACCAAGAGTTGGAACAGTATATCTGACTCTTCATGAGCAAAAGACAGGACAACTGGGATGAACTATTGCTGCTAGGGGAATTCCAGTACAATAACCACGTCCACACTTCAATGCAGCATACACCCTTCCTGTTAGACACTGGGTGAATGCTGTAAATGGGCTTTGAGCCAAACACTGCGGCTTCCCATGCAGAGGCAGTCAATGAGTTTGTAGGTTGTATGAAAAGCACATTGGAGGAGGCCAGGGCTGTGTTGACAAAAGCTAAAGACAACATGGCAAGGTACTATAACCAGCACAGAACCCTGGCTCCAGTGTACACTCCAGGAGACAAGGTATTTTTGGATGCCCATGACATAAAACCACCCACCCTTCACCCAAATTGGCTCATCACTATCTAGGTCCATACCCAGTAGTAGGAAGCCATGCATACCATCTTCAATTACCCTGATCAATGCATCATATCCACCCTGTTTTCCATGTTGTCAAACTACTCCCCACACTGAAAGATCCAATTCCAGGAAGGCATGTGCAACCACCACCAGATCCCAAACTAGTGGATGGATCCCTTGAATACAAAGTCAAAGAGATTAATGACAGTCAGCTCTTCTGCAACACACTACAATATTTAGTAGCATGGAAAGGCTATGGGTATGAAGAGCACTCTTGGGTCAATGAGAAGGAGGTTTCAGCACCAGACTTGGTAGTGGAATTCTATTACAAAAACTCTGGGGCCCCATGGAGGATTCATGCTATCCATGCAACTAGTCTTGCCTTTAAAAGTGTCACGAGGCCATGACACCCTAGAGAGGGGGGTTGTAAGGGGACTAGGGGGGGCGCCCTGTGTGTTTCTCCTATTTTTTATGTTCTATATTTTTCTTCACTTCATTTCCTTCTAATCTTCATTTTCTATGATTTTTCCAGATTTTATTACTAATTTTCCCTTTCTATCATGTTTGTGCATGTTGACAGTTTTATATTTAGAGGCAGAGCACCCCTTCCAACACCTACCCCTTGGTATGATGTCATTCAGCGGCCTTGATCTGCCTATCTCCGCCTTTTTTATTTTTAGGTTATTATTTGATTTTTGTCGTCTTCACATATACTGGGCATTGGCAAAGGGTTCCTTAGAGTTTTCTCTTCGGATTTCCCTTTGCTAGGTGTGTCCCCAATCCCTGTACTATGTAGTATAATTTTAATTTCGGATTTCCCTTTGCTAGAGGCTGAGGTTGCCCTTATAGTAGAAAACTCTCTCCTAAGGCCCGAAATCATGAATGCACTGCCCAAGATAGGCAGGTACGGAGTGGACAACGCTTCCCAAAGCTCCACAGACTCCCTACATACTGTTCCAGATAGTCTCGCCTTTACTGCGCTGCCATTTTCAGCAAATGCGCCCCCTAGCGACATGGATGCATCAGAGCGCCTCGACGCACTTGAAAGCAATGTTTCCAGAATACGCATGCAAATCGATTCACTTAAATCTACAATTGAAAACTTTGTCAGGACCCTGCAGACTAACCCTACAGCCAATATTCCCCCCATTGCGACTCCAAGCACACCCAACAGCAACATACCACCAAACGCACCCACTAAAGAGCATGCCCAGATCAAACCGTCCCCCCCCGCTGAATTTAATGGTGCATGTGCACAGGGACGTGCCTTCCTTAATTCCTGTGAGTTATACATCAGTCTCCAATCGCATAAATTCGTCGCTGAGGCTGCAAAAATTTATTGGGCCTTCACGTACATGAAATCTGAATGCACCTATCTCTACATGGACCGTATTCTGTGTCAAACTAAAGAACTCGGTTCTCTACCTTTCTCCACTTGGGGTGACTTTCGAGCCGAGTTTGTATGCCACTTTTGTCCCCTCAATGAGCACCACTGAGCAGTGACATGACTTGAGTCATCCTCTTACCACCAGGCGCATCAATCCATGGATGATTATATCGATGAGTTTAAGGATTTGGTGGACATGGCAGGATATGGGAGTGGGCTACCAGTGGTGGTGAAGTTCCGACGGGGCCTCAACCGAGAAATTCAGGACCAGATTGCACAGATGTTGGAAGGGCACCCAGCGGACGATGATATCTATGCTTGGTATGAAGCTGCTTCACTCTGTGACAAGAACTGACTCACAAATGCGGCATTTAATGCTGCATTCCATGCTCCAACTACCACTCATGCACCCTACACCTTCAATTGAACCCTTCCCCACCTTAACCCCATTCCTGTTTGTCAAACTCCCACACCAGCCATCAATGTCCCAGTACCAATGGATGTTGATGCAGCCCACAGCCATGCACATAGGTTGGATCTCTGCTACCATTGTGGGGAAACTGGGCACAGGGCTGGAGTGTGTCCCCATCGTCAGGATATCCACATGCTCACCCCTGAGGGGTGAGATGAACTCCTCCAAGACTTGTTGGCACTTGTAGATGTCAAGGAAGCGAAGGATCAGGTTGCAGAGGAGATCAAGTCAGAAGTTGTAGAGGAGCAGGATTTTTCTATTTGCAGCGAGTGAATTGTACACCCTCACTGCCTGTCCATAACCACTTTGAAGTCTTGTCAGTTGAATCCCCAGAGAATGAATCCATTTCTGTGACTGTTCCCCTCTCTGACCCTTCGAAGTTGGCTAAAGACATACCTGCTCTTCCCATCTCCCCCTCTGCTCCACACCCCAAAATTAAATCATGGGAGCGTAAACTACCATGCAAATATATTGTTGCATCCACTCCCTCTACACATTCCTTGAACCTAGCAATTGAACTGCAGACAACTGACACTGGACAGATACTCGGAGTCTCTGCGCTCCTGGACTCCGGTGCGACCAGTCTCTTCATCAATGCCCATCTCGCACAACAACATCGCCTAAATACTCGCTCACTCTCGTGTCCAATACCTGTGTATAATGTGGATGGGTCCCCAAATGAAGCTGGTGCCATCCGAGAGGTTGTAGACCTGGTCCTCCATTACAAAGATCATAGTGAGCGTGCCCTTTTTGCTGTCACTCAATTAGGAAAGCAAAAGGTGATTTTGGGCTATCCGTGGCTTCGAGACCATAACCCGGAGGTCAACTGGCATACCAGGGAGGTTACCATGAGCCGATGTCCATCCCGCTGTCATACTTGTTTCACAGAAGCCAGGCAAGAATGTTGTGGACAGAAGGCCACAATACAATGTACTCAGAAGTGTCATGCTGGACCCCTGCCTATACCTGAAGTGGAGTTGGAAGGGGTTCCTGATATGATGCCAGACTCGGATGATGATGATGATGAGGAGCCAGAGGAAGTGGAGGAAGGTGATTGGATCTTCTACACTGCAATTTGTCCATCGCATGAGGTGTGTGCTACATCGAACATATTCCAACGCCTCGCCGAGGCCTTCCACAAAAACAATGCTGCTAAATCCTCTACTAATTCCTTGCTCCCTCATCTCCATGAGTTTGGAGACGTGTTCTCCAAGGAATCGTTTGACTCTCTCCCTGCACACAAGCCATGGGATCACACAATCAAACTCACCCCCAGTGCAACCCCTTCATCCTGCAAGGTCTATCCTCTCTCTCCTGAAGAACAACAACAGCTTGACCAGTTCATCGATGAACACCTGGCCTCTGGACATAGTCGACCATCGAAGTCACCCATGGCCTCTCCCTTTTTCTTTGTAAAGAAGAAGGATGGCTCACTTCGACTGGTTCAAGACTACAGAAGGCTCAACAACATCACGGTCAAAAATTGTTACCCATTACCTCTCATCTCTGAACTCGTGAACCAGCTCCATGGAGCCCAATACTTCACCAAGCTTGATGTCCATTGGGGCTACAATAATGTGAAGATAAAGGAGGGAGATGAGTGGAAGGCAGCCTTTCATACCAACCATGGTCTTTTTGAACCGCTTGTCATGTTCTTTGGCCTTACTAATAGTCCTGCCACCTTTCAGACCATGATGAACGACATTTTCCATGACCTCATCCTTGAAGGCGTTGTCTGCATCTATCTCGACGACATCCTCATCTTCACTCGCATGGTTGAAGAGCACCATCGCATCATGCGCCTCATCCTAGAACGGCTTCAATGGTACAAACTCTACCTTCATCAGGACAAGTGTGAGTTTGAGAAGACCAAGATTGAGTACCTTGGCCTGATTATCTTGGAGGGTCAGGTGGAGATGGATCCTATCAAGGTGAACGGGGTCACAGCTTGGCCGACGCCCACGAACAAGAAAGAGGTGCAGTCTTTCCTGGGCTTCATCAATTTCTATTGGTGTTTTATCAAGGATTTCTCACATCATGCACAACCACTGTTTGACTTGACAGGAAAGGAGGCATGGAGGTGGGATAATGCACAACAGGAGGCATTCGAAAGGCTTAAAGAGATGGTCACTTCCACTCCCATCCTTACCTTTGCTGACGATTCGCATCCTTTTCGTGTAGAAGCCAACAGTTCTGACTTTGCAATGGGTGCTGTGTTGTCTCAGCAGTCTCTGGAGGACCAGAAGTAGCATCCTGTTGCATTCTACTCCAAAAGCCTTAGTGCTGTAGAGTGAAATTATGAGATCCATGACAAGGAGATGTTGGTGATAATGCGTGCACTTGAGGAGTGGCGACACTTCCTCGAGGGTGCCCAACACAAGGTGGAAATTTGGATGGATCACAAGAATCTTGAGTACTTTATGATGGCCAAGAAATTGAACCATCGTCAAGCTTGTTGGTCCCTGTATCTATCCAGATTTGACTTCTCCTTGCACCACCATCCGGGTCACAGCATGGGGAAGACCGATGACCTCTCCTGATGTGCAGACCATGGGGATGGCAGCGATGACAACCAAAACATTGTGTTGTTGCAGCCAGACCTGTTCACCATTCAGGCACTGGAAGGCATCGCACCCCAGGGCGAGGAGCAGGACATATTACATGACATTCATTGTGCAAACCATAGCAGTTTACATGAGGATGTTGTTGCCCAAGCTGTTAAAGAACTGAGGAAGGGATCCCCCCTTTCCTTGCGTGCAGCAGAGTGGGCTGAAAAAGAGGACTTGCTGTATTTCAGGGACCGCATCTATGTTCCCAATGACCCAGACCTTTGCCAGCACATCATATCCCAACACCATGACTCACAGATTGCTGGTCATCCTGGACGCTGGAAGACCTTGGAGCTCACCTCACAGAATTATTGGTGGCCACAAATGTCATGGCTCATTGGTCAGTATTGTTGTACTTGTGACCTTTGCTTATGCACCAAGGTTCCTCATCGCAAACCCATTGGCGAGCTACACCCTCTTCCTGTTCCAGAGAGTCATTGGGAGGTTGTCAGTGTCGACTTTGTGGTGGAATTGCCAGAGTTGAATGGGTTTGATGTGGTGATGTGCACAGTTGATTCAGTGGGGAAATGTGCTCACTTCATTCCCACTCACACCACTGTCAGTGCCCTGGGTGCTGCCCGACTCTACCTCCACCATGTGTGGAAATTACACAGACTTCCTGGTGCTTTCCTCTCTGATCGTGGCCCTCAGTTCATGGCAGAGTTCACTCGCAAGCTGTACCAACTCCTGGGGATCAAACTCCTTGCTTCAACTGCTTATCACCCACAAACCGACAGCCAGACTGAGCGAGTCAACCAGGAACTGGAGCAGTACATCCACATCTTTGTCAATGAATGCCAGGATGATTGGGATGATCTTCTCCCCTTGGCGGAGTTCGGATACAACAACCATGTCCATGCTTCCACTCAACAGACCCCTTTCCTCTTAGACACTGGATGGCATCCATGCATGGGATTTGAACCTTGCCAAACTCCCTCACACATCGAGACGGTGAATGAGTTCACAGAATGCATGTGGGATAGCTTGGAGGAGGCAAAGGCAGCCTTAGCAAAGGTGAAGGACAACATGGCACACTTTTACAACCAATGCCATTCTCCAACCCCTCAGTACAAGGTTGATGATCAAGTTTATCTTGACTCCAGTGACATCTCCACTACACGTCCGTCCAAGAAACTCGCTCATTGCTTCCTGGGACCTTTCCCCATCATCAAGTGTGTTGGAATGCATGCCTATCATCTACACCTCCCAGCCTCCATGTCCAGACTCCACCCAGTCTTCCATGTCGTCAAACTCCTCCCAGCTCCCCCAGATCCATTCCTGGGATGCCATTCACACCCACCACCACTGCCTACAGTGATCGAAGGAGAACCCCAATACGAAGTCAAGTCAATCTTGGACAGCTGTTTGCATCAAGAAAAACTCCAGTATTTGGTGCATTGGAAGGGTTATGGGTATGAGGAGAACTCATGGGTTGAAGAGTCTGATGTGAATGCCCCTCAGTTAGTCAAGGAATTCCACCAACAGCACACTGCTGCACCGTGTCGCATTCAAGTCACGGACTTTGGTTGTATGAAATTTCGAATGCATTGGGGCGATGCATCTTACGGAGGGGGTGATGTAAGGGGACTAGGGGGGTGCCCTGTGTGTTTCTCCTATTTTTTACATTCATTCTATATTTTTCCTCCCTTTATTTCCTTCTATTCTTCATTTTCTATGATTTTTCCAGATTTTATTACTAATTTTCCCTTTCTATCATGTTTGTGCATGTTGACAGTTCTATATTTAGAGGCAGAGCACCCCTTCTGACACCTACCCCTTGGTATGATGTCATTCAGCAGCCTTGATCTGCCTATCTCCACCTTTTCTATTTTTAGGTTATTATTTGATTTTTGTTGTCTTCACATATACTGGGCATCGGCAAAGGGTTCCTTAGAGTTTTCTCTTCAGATTTCCCTTTGCTAGAGGCTGAGGTTGCCCTTATAGGGGTGATGTAAGGGGACAGCCTACCACGGAGTTTCCATTGGGTTTCCATGGGAAACCCACTGACCACCTTACTGCACTACCATGATGTGACACAGCTCAAACCTGGAGAAGTATGTGGTCCCCACAGTAACCGGTGGAAACCCGCAGGACATTACAGTGATCTAGTAGGACAATGCCAGTAGGGACAATGGCCTGGGGAATATGTATATAAGACATGAATCACACCTTGCCAGGGGGACCTCAGAGAATTCTCTTTGGTTCCCTCTTGCAAGGTTAGCACATTATGTTATTGTATTATGTAATTATCTAATCAACTTTGGTTCCCCCTTGCAAGGTCAATGGACTCCACACCATCACTGTAAGGTTGTGCTTACAGCCATGGCATTCGCATCAGGCTGGAACCACCAGTTTCCTATGCTCTGCCTGAGCTATAACAGCCTTCACTTCACTTCCCATGCCTGGACAAAGTAAGTATGTTGTTCAACAAATGGAGAAACAGACTTACCGATGATGTTGGACAGATTGCTGTGGTTCCCTTCAGCTTTACCAGTGACTTTTTGACTACGGATGATGGAGGACTGAAAGAGAAAAAACACCATGGGTGGACAAGGGTTGTATGACGTGTCTCCCTTCTTTCCATGTGAGCTGCCGGTAGTTATATGAAGGTTGCATGTTCGACAACATGTCATCTCAGATCTGGCAACAGGGCAGAGTCTTGAGGCATAGATGTGAAAATGGAGAGAGATGATTTGAGACAGAAGTAGATGGGAAGGTGATTGCTGTTGAACCATGAAGTGTTGATGTCAGCTAGAAATGTATATTCCATTGAGGGTATTAGGTTGTCCACAAACGGTGGCATATCTAGCGAGATATATATATGAGAAACACAAGGCTTGTTGACTAGTGCTCAGGGATTTTCACATGATTTCTAATTGACTGGCAAACTAGCACTTCACCCTGGAAAAGTCTGATTCACCCTTGTATTTTAGGGCTAATTAACAGAGTTTTGGTTTGGGCTAATTAGCGCTAATTAGCCAGTAAATTAGCTGAGAAGTACCAATTTTGCAGTAGATTAGCGAGCCAATACCAGACACTCCAATCCATATCTTTTGGGGCCATCGGCACTGAAGACGAGCCTTGGGATGATTACCACTGCCAGCAGGCTGATTTTGTGTCATGGCCAGTGTTGACTCAAGCAGATCCAGAAGGTACAACAAACCAACATCTACAGTGGCTTCAATAGTGAAGACACTTTGCTCCACATCATCAAGATTTGGTGGGGGACCATCAAGCCAAGTTAAACCATCACCATTCTCTTTGGACATGACTTCAGAACCAGAGACCAATTCTGATAGATCCTCCACATCATCCGAGTCTCGTTCCAGGACTGGAGGCCTTTCTGTTTGGGATGCTTTTGATGATGTGACTATGTCATCTGCACCATGAATAGTCTTCTGCATGTCCTGCCACTTGACAATGGGCTTCTCCTTCCTCTTTTTTTTCTGAGATCTATTAAGTATAGGAAAAGTCAGAGGAGTTCAGATATGCACATCAGGATCATTCACACGGTGGAATGCATGGATCTGGACATGGTTTTGGACAGTGTGCACCATCTGTGAACTTCATTTTGCAGTGTTGATGCTTGTTACCATGGAAGCCATCCGCTCATCAACCATCGAGACTGCACAGACTGAATAAATTTTGATAGCAAGAGCCTAGGAACATTGTTCTTGTAAGTAAATGAAGCATCATGGTCAGGCCAAACATACCCCGAGAACCTGAGCAAACTCATCCTTCTGTACCAATGTCCACCATGACAGCACTGTCTGCCCATCCCAAAAGCAGTGATTGAAAGGCTCTTTGCCCTTTGCATACTGTTTCAACTCATCCTTCAGACAATGCAGGGCATCCACTGCATTTATAGCTGCTAAAAGAGGGTTTCACTGTTTCATGATGGCAATGGGGTCAGGGTACAATTTGGTGTATGCATCACCATATTCATTTTTTCAAGAGCTGTTGCAACAATAGCCCAGCCCTTGTTAGAATGTCTTTCTTTGGTGCAGTCAGTTTCAAAGCCAGTATTCCTGTGTTTGATGGAGGATTTGTCGTCCCATTGGGTTTGAGGATGAGAGCTGGAATAGACAGGGGATTGATCTGTTTGAAGATCTGTGCACCACGATGATCTAAATTGTGTGCAGAATTATCAGATGACTCTTGAAGTGTATCTCCCAACTCACGTGGATTCAAGAAAAACACTGTGATATAAACATCATTGGGTGACTTGTTGATCATCTGATCAAAGCACTTATTCGTAATCACTCAAATATCCTCCATTGTCTGAGCTGATAAGCCCACTTGATTGTGGCTGAAGAGATATACAAGCTGTGAAACAATTGCTAGCCAATAAAGGTAGAAATCTGCCAGGTTGGTATTCAGAGATTCAAGACACTGGATGGCTTTAGCAAAAGGTCCCACAACCACAATAAACTTCATGAGCAATAACTCAAGCTCAATGCTTTGAGCACTAGAGGACTGAAACACATCGTTCAGACCCTAATCAACAATTAGCGAAGCAACATGGCAGATCTCAGCAGCTTACATTGATGTCTATATCAAGGGTCTCGTCTCCTACTATGTTGCATAATGCCAGCAAGCAACATCGGAGTGACTCAGCTGACCAGGAGATGGTCCCAAATCATGTATCTCCAATGTCTTGTAACCCACGTCCAATTCTCAGTAAGTCACATTCATAATTGAAGTGTTCCATTGTGTAGGTTGACTGACTCATGAAGGCAAGTGTACCTTGTCAACAATGTTGACAAAGTTAGGGATGCTCTCCATCATCATCACCTTCTTGCCATTGTATATGACATTGTGCTCGCAAATTGGAGACATTGCTTACCTGTGGAGATATGGAAGCAATTTGTTAGCATTGTTTGGAAGAAAATGAAAGTGTTTAATGTACCAGGAAACAGGAAGATGCAAGTTGGACAGGGTCAGAGCACAGATAGGTGGTGGTAATTTGTATGCTTCTCCCTTTATGATCCAACTAGAACGCTCTCAGGAAAGATTACTGTACCACAACACTGTTGATTGTTGATCAAGTAGTGGTGGACATTGCCAATTAGACCGGTGACCATTCCCTCGTACATGAGCAAGTGTCGATGTACCTGTAGGATGGAGTGGTTACAGGGGTTTTGCAGTGGAAGGTTGTAATGGATTTTTTGGGTTCAATGGCAGATGCTATGACAGTCCAAGTCGGTGGAGGCCAAAGTTGTTAACAGATTGCAAACATTGTAAACAAGACTTATAGGGTTATGCGAATCGTAAGGATTAGATAGCATTGAATAAACTTGAGAATCACTCAGCTCTGAGTATCTCAGATCTGATGGTCTGAAATTTGAATGAGACTGATGGAATGCATTGTCGAAGTACAAGTTGAGATTGTGACATCATCATCAGGAAACTGTACCAAAAATGATATCTGTGGGTGGAGATGATCTGACATTAGACTCATATCGCCGTTGATATCTGCCTTCAAACATTTTTCATGTAGATCATTGGCAGGTGCCACAACAATGCGTAGGTATTTGGGTATTTTCCAGAGTGATTTGGTTGAAAACTTCTCATCGAGAGCTCCAGAACTGCGAAGTTTGCTTTGATACTCCTCAATCAAGGGTTTGTACTCTGCAATTCCCAGCATCGACTCCAAGACATCCATGATTTCATTCAAAAGACCGGGGTACTTTGATG
Organism: Tricholoma matsutake; assembly: GCA_026075535.2. Classification (NCBI taxonomy): domain Eukaryota; kingdom Fungi; phylum Basidiomycota; class Agaricomycetes; order Agaricales; family Tricholomataceae; genus Tricholoma; species Tricholoma matsutake. The sequence goes on along the minus strand of AP026543.1, from coordinate 2,293,695 downwards.
GAGCATACTCTACCCTGTCATCCTTTGCCTATGATGCAAAATGGAATTTGGTAATATAAGATCAGATGATACGCACCTTAACTGTATAGAAGAATTGAGGTGTAATGGACTCTAAGGCAAGCCGCCAAGCCTGTGCTCCTAGGAACTTTAGGATTTTGGCTTGCAACATAAGAAGAATCAACTCTTTGGTCTCCTCATCTTGAAGGAAACACAAGAGATCAGGACCCATATGTGTATCAGGGAAAAGGAAACACTTTCCAGCAGGATCATTAAGGAACTTGAGAACGTCTGTAGGTGACTTTGCCACAAAACCCAAGCAATCAGAGCTCCCCGAAGACTACAATACAGGGTAACTCTTTATCACACCATTGGGGCTACATTTCAAAGATACCAAGGTGACCTTTCTTGAGCCCCAAGGCTGGTTGCAGTGGAAAATATCAGATAAAATACAAGATTTGCCTCCAAACATTTCCAAGAGCACCATTGGTACAGCTTTTTTGAATATGAAGCCAAGCAATGGCCTGTTCTGAGCTGTACAGACTGCAGATTCCATCCATGACTTATTCCCAGTCAATGAATGCATTTCAAAGACTGCACTCAGTTGTAGAGCGACTAGTGGCTCGGAAAGATAGACAGGATAGTTGGTACCCAGCTCCAACATCTGCAAAGGTCCAGCCTTCTTTAAGTGGCCAACACCCAATGCAATTAACTCATGCATATTGCCATCAAGGGGAAGGAACATGGGTTCACTGGCCATCCTCCACCGCATGAGAGAGTCAAACAGGCACTGCTTCAAGTCCTTTTCTAGAGGATCTAGTGTCAGGAACTCCACAGATCAATAAAACACTACACATACTATCTGATCCCTCAGAAAGACTATGCACTAAGCTGACTGTTTCATAATACTTGAACATATTCGTCGTCTCAACCGTTAAGGCAGGTTCTCTTTCCTCCAGTTCAACTGCATCTGTGAGAGTGAACCCAGTCAAGTGCCTAGCAAAACCACTAAGAACACAGTGTCATGAGTCCAATTGCATGTAGAGTAGTAGTTCAATCAGGCTGGCCATTAGTCAATAACTTTTGTGATTAAACATCAATCATTCATCTCATGACAGTTAAAACTGTACCAACTGTCCAGAAAACCAATACATTATTCACTCCACCAATCACTCATCGGAGATGCAGCCAGGGGAAAGAGGGAGGTACTTGTGAATGTATTCCCTATGGGCTGTCCCACCTTTAGTGAATTGTCCAACTTCAACAAAGACAATGGGTTTTGAGCGTGAGTCCATGACCTGTGTGCTTTGAGAACAAACAGCCTTCTGCACCATGCTCATCAATAAGCCAGTTCCAGCAAGGATGACCCCCCAAAAGATGCCAGTGTTCCAGAGAAATCTGTAGAACGCATGCAGAACCGGATGCATATCAGTCCCTGTGGTGAAGGAATGGAACAATTTGTCCAGATACTCCGCAGCTACTTGAGCCTCGTCGACCATGGCGAAGAGGCCGTCAACTCTGGCTAGATCACTTAACCCTCCCAACATGGTGTGGGAAAGGTCAAGCATCACATGAGTGTCAGCAGGGCAGAGACTCCTAACGAGAAGGGCAAACATATCATCCTTCTTATTGAAATGAGGGTATGGGGGCAGGACTTGGACAAGGACCCATTGCTGCTGGGCTATTGTTGCATCTGTGCTGGGAGGCAGATTTTCCAAGAGTTGCTTTAAAACAAAGACACGGGCCCAGATTAGCATCACAAAAGCGCGAGTTGCCACTTTGACATTCTTGGTAAAGTCTGGGCTGCCACCATCCCACTCACTCATTTCTTCCACTATCTCGGTTGCAGTGGCAAAGTCATGGGAGCCAGATGGTTGCTTCTGTGAGCTGCCTCAGCAAGAGATATAAAATCCCCAATGATGGCAGAGCCCTTCAAGGGAAAGGCAAGTCTTTCCAGAACCACAGGCGGCAAATAGATGGCTGTACCAAGGGAAATTTGTGAGCCATTCACCATGGAAACAACACAAAACAACACAAACACTGTATCGGCAACAAACAACTGCTTGATCCGCTCCATGTCTGAGGACCTGCCCAGGTCGTGGAGAAGAAGCATTGGATGGGTGGGTAGCCCTACATTGGGATCTGTAATGAAGTCCTCAGGTCGAGTGGAGTCAAAATATCAGTCTAATCCCCCCTTTGCCTGATGTACTGGGTGAAGGGTTGGAATGTGGTAAGCATTGCAGGCTCGGTGTCTTGTTGGCTAAGGTGTGCAGGTGTCTCTGGCCGAAAATGTGCACAGGAGGGTCAAAGGAAGTGGATACATGACGTACCCTGGGTTTGCAGTGATGGGGTTTGAATCACATTATGCGGCGTTTGGGGTATTTCACTGTCTTCCACACGGGGTCATCTAGCAGAATGCTTGGGAGTTCATGGAGAAGGTGTACGACAAACTCCGGTGTGCGATTTCACAACATATACATTGCTCCCATCAGAAAGTTTACCCTCCATAGACGACGATGGAGTTGTGGCTAAGCCAGACCAGCAACAAGACCAATTTGACATATGTGAGGAGGTGGGAAGAAGGAAAGAGGAACAAAGGAATCATAGCATCGAGTGATCAGGGATCAATGATAGGTGGACGGATCATCGAGACAAGGAGGAATGTCAAGCCCTAAATGTCAGCAATCATGGGCTCGCAAGATTCTGTTTATCCAAGGAGGTGGAAGTTCAGATGACTGTAGTGCCTTGCTGATGCTCATTCTTGGTGTTAGAACCTGGTGGGCTTCAACCCACCAAATGCTCTGTGCATCAAATGTCACACTCCTTTGTACATCTCCAGTTTATCAAATAGTGCAGGACAAGTGCTCGACTATCACAATACAATTGACTTGTTTGTTTCAAGAAACCATGATCTCAGCAACACTGACTGGGAGTCCATTAAGTTGGTGACATCATGGCTCAAATCCTTACAAGCTGAAACAACAGAAATGTCAGCTACAAAAGGACCAATGCTTTTGACAACACATGCAATATTTCAAGGACTACAAGATGACATCAAAACTGTTCTTTGTAATCTTCCAGATTCAGTTTCGCCAAATATTAAAGTGGGACTCACAGATGCCCACCGCAAACTCAGTGATTACTACCAGTACAATGCATCCCCCTTCCATACATGGGCTGCATGTATATGCCTAATTGTCTGTGCAATCATTCACTTACTGATTGAATGATAACAGTGCTTGATTCTTGGATATCATATGAGGGCATGAAGATAGATTATGCCAATGACCCAATGCTTGCCGAGCACCTTGAACAATCAAAATCAAACCTCTTCAACTACTTCCATTAGAATTATGCACATGCATTCATCTCTACACTGTCATCAGTGAATTTTCTGAGTCCATCCATTCAAACCAAACCTATTGTGGGTTCCCCTCAGAAATCCTTCATGGCTCAATATTGCAGGAAAGAGGAGCCATCTGTCAATGAGCTCAAAGAATATTTCAAACTTCCTGCTGAAGATTTTGATGCATGCAATCAATTCATGGGTGGATGGGTTGATGAGCTCAGTGTAAGGGGACAACCCCTGGGTAGGGTACCCAGCCCCTTCCTATGTTTATATCAGTCATGGAGGTCTTTACACTGCCCCATATGTTCCGCACAGATCTGTGTGGAATTGCATGGACTCCGCACAGATCCACACAGACTCCATGCAGATTTGCAATCCATACAATAAACCATTTTAGCTGTGCAACAGGGTGTGACAGTCCGCATGGATCCATGCAGACTAACACAGATTCCGCATATTTTACTCGGAGTCCACAGATTTCATCTGTCCACATCCATGATCAACCAGGTTGGATGAGCAAGGACAGTCCACATGCATCTGAACAGAGCATTTGAGCTTAGCAAAATAATGTCACAAATGGTATTTGAACCTGTAGCCTCATGACTAAGTAAGAGAGTACAGACATGCATTACCATTACACTATGCAGCCGTTATTGTTTGTGGCCATTGATGCAACTATATACCACTGTTTGGCTTTGTATGACAAAGCACACAGTCGCATCATCAAGGTTGCCCAGCTCATCACTCACCACCACCATCGACGCCACCACCTCCCTCCCTCCCCTCCACTCGACCACTACCACCACTGTGTGCATGCATGCCACCACCATTCCCATGCCCACTCCCACCATCACTACCACCTTCAAACAAGCCAACTGGATGGAACACGGGCCCAAATGATGGTAGGTTATAATCTACTGGCAACAATGCCACCACTTGCAAATGAGCCAATGTGGGCCCAAATGATGCTACATAAGTTTTTCTCATTTGGTTTTTGTTTTTATAAACTAACTAACTCATTTTTTTAGTTTTCTAGGTTATAATCTACTAGTAACGATGCCACCACCCACAAACAAGCCAACACAGGCCCAAACGATGCAGATCGCATCATTTGGGCCCTATGTGAGTTTTTTTCATTTGCTTTTTGTTTTTATAAAATAACTAACTTGTTTTTTTAGTTTTCTAGGTTATAATCTACTAGTAACGACACCACCCCCTGCAAACGAGCCAACACACCCACCCCATGCCTGTGAGCCCCTGCTCATAGAGTGGATCGTGAGTGTGTGCAGGCAATGACAACAATGATGCTGCCATCTACCAGCACCAGAACCCCCCAGAACATGAAGCATGGCTGCCAACCACAACGGACAACAACCACAGGGCCAACGACACACCACCCGCCTCCAGCCCCACGAGCCACTGCTTGGGGGGGTAGATTGCGGGTGGAATGGCAATGACGACGAGGGGAATGACAATGGGAACACACAGCGGGGAGCACCACAAGGAGCACCATGGGACACAGGACAACAGGAATGACACAATGACAGCAACCATGCGGGACAATGATGGCAACAGCAGCAACAGATGAAAGCTGCCCACTGGGACGATGCAACCAGGAAGATGCACCCACCATGATGCAAGAGGGCCCAAGGGACGTCGACATCCCTTGGGCTGTAGGTTTTTTTTTTTCTGGTCTTATTTCTTTACCACGGAGATGCACGCAGGATGGGGGGGACCACAACAAGACACCGCCCCCTCCCCCCATTTTGCCCTGGGAGGGGTTTTTTTAAATTCATATTAATGCCTTCCCCCTTGCCTGTGTTTTACGTGGGTGAGGGGATTTTCTTTTTATTTATAATTGTCACCCTCCCCTCACATCCGATGCAGGTGAGTCTTATATGTAAATAAATATTTGTAGGACTCCCCCTTGCACAAGGTGTGAGGGAGGGTGTTTTTTATGTAGTTAATTGTATTGTATTATCCCTCACATTAGATGTGAGGGATGTAGGTAATAAATTTTATTTGATCTTAATTGTGTACTGCTACCAATGACACAATGACTCCTGCTGGCTGTAAGCATGCCATCTCAACAGTTGATGATGAGGCTACAAAAGCCAGTTGACAATGAGGCTACAAAAGCCAAGAAGAAGAAAACTGAGCCAAAAACAACTGAAAAGAAGAATGAGAAAGGGAAGCAAGGGGAAGGAACCTAAGCCCAAGAAGGGCAAAAAAGTGTGCATATCATATGACACTGATGATGAATCGATGATAGTGACATGTAGTTGATCCTTGTATCTGTAAGCTAGTCAGTAGTGTTTATACAATGACCCTTACAAGTGCAGACTCAGCACAGACTAATGTGGACTCTGCATGGACTTATGTGGACTCTGCATGGACTTATGTGGACTCTGCATGGACTTATGTGGACTCTGCATGGACTTATGTGGACTCTGCATGGACTGGGGTGGACTGGGGTGGACTCCGCAGCAAAAGGGGTGTAATTTTTCATTTTGGTCACCAGATGGTTGGACTCCACATGGCGTCCACACAGTCCACATGGATCCATGCGGAACATATGGGGCAGTGTAAATTACTGGAGGTACACACATTCCACATGGATCCATGCAGAACATATGGGGCAGTGTAAATTACTGCAGTCATGGACTCATTCCTATATTCCTTTCCATTACATTACTCTAGCTTTGTTATCATTTGACTACAGCCTTATCTTGGACAGTTGGAGTAGTGACCCTTCTTTAGTTCATTATTATTAGGATTTCCTCTGCTTATAGCAATACACTGGCCATGCTTTAGTGCCCCTTCTCTCTCTGATTGAGTCTCCTCTTGTTGCTGCAGGGTCTTGCCCTTACGCTCAGTTCCCAAACTTGTTTCACCTTGCTTGTGACATTTTATGTATACCTGGTGAGTCTGTGTCATTCTAGCATATTTACAAAATTTTAACATGTCATCTTCACATCTAGGTTCTGCTGTTGCAGTTGAGTGGGTCTTATCAGGTGGTCAGGACACCATTTCTCTTTGCCATGCAAGCCTTAATGCCAATACCATCCATATTTTAATGCTTGTTGAAAAATGCTTACATCTGGCTCATGCAAAGGCTACTGCAGCCCTACATAGTGTAATATGTAGATAGTCAATCCTATATTTTTGTCTTCTTTTATTGCATTCTATCTACTGTACATGACCATCCAACAGTCGCATCCATACCCATCCTGTAGCCATTGGAGTTCTACTTACCAAACCATGTGCACAGTGGACAGTTGAGCTGTACCCATCTGATGCCTGTCAATTGTATGGCCATACCTGTAAGGGGACTAAGGGGGGACTTGGGGGGGTGCCCTGTGTGTTTCTCCTATTTTTTATGTTCGTCCTATATTTTTCGAGGTCTTTACTGTGCCCCACGTATTCTGAGCCAGTCCACGCGGAATTTGGTGGACTCCGCATGGACTGGCATTCACTCATTTGGCTCAAATGTCCTGTATAGCAGTTGCTCGGACTCCGCATGGACTTTTGTGGAGTCTGAGCTGTTTTTGCACCTTTACTTGGAGTGTGCATGGACTTTGTCCGAGCAACATCAATTTACTCGGACTCAGATGGATACATGTCTGAGTCATCCGAGTTGAGTCCATGGATGCATAGCAGAGGCTACGGAAAAATTATGTAGTAAAGGAGAATCAAACTCCAAGCCTTATCACCAAGCATAAATAGCAGCAATTAACCACTACACCACAGACCCATTGTCAAACAAGCAAACAATTGCATTATGTCACCGTAGAACTGTGAGAACGTATAGCCACAATCAACATCAACCTCAGCTGCAACCACATCACCATGACATCGACACAACCCCAAAGCCTCAAGATCAATGTTCAATACTCGCTCGACCGTCCCCACCACCCGTAGCGGCCACAAATGGGACAATCTGTGCAGCTTCAAATGCGCCACATCATCGGCTGATGTGGGGGCTGCCAAAGCGGAAAAAAAAAAGATCACCAGTAGTGACGATGAAACAGATGTGCTGAAGGGGAGGAAAGGGAAGAAGAAAGGAGAGAAGAGGAAAAGCAGAGGAAAGGAGGAGAAGGAGAAGGAGAAGGAGAAGGGAGGACAGGGGAAGAGGGGTACAAAGGCAAGGTAAGCTGCCCGCTCCATCTCCAGCCTCTCCCCTTACCCTTTCCCCCCCTTTTTTCACAGGAAAACTTTGATGATGCGAGCACAGGAGGATGCGGCTGCCGCTCTCCTGTCTCATGTCACCAGGTATGTTTTCTCTTTTTTTTTCATCTTTTTTCTTGTTTTACTCACTTCTTTTCTATCTGTCTCATGCAACCAGGTATGTTTTATCTTTTTTTCTTCTTTTTTTTCTTGTTTTATTCATTTCTTTTCTATCTGTCTCACGTCACTAGGTATGTTTCTCTTTTTTTTTATTCTTTTTTCTTCTTCTTTTATTCACTTCTTTTCTATATTACTAGGAGTGCTGCTGTGCTAGAGGCAAGCAGCATCACTATAGCTCCCCCCGAGCATACCAAGGCGACATCCTCCACCCCCACAGCTCCACCCTCTCTCCCAAAGCCAACCCATCTCCGCCGTGCTGACGTGGCAATGGTGGCCTCAGCATCCAGCAAAAACATGGCCAGGAAATCTATGGAGGAGACCGACAGCTCCCAAAGTGACAGCGATGACAACTCCCAAAGCGACAGCGACGACAGCTCCCCAAGCAACAGCGATGAAAGCAGTGAGGGCAACATGAAGAGAAACCAGGACCAGGACGACAGCCATAGCAGCAGCGATGACAGCACCTCGGGGACTGGCAACGGTGGGAGTGATGACAGTGAGGACAATGACGAGGACGACAATAACGATGACGGTGAGAACAGGGACGAGAAGGATGGCAAGGACAAGGGCAACAATGGCAAGGGTGAGGACAACGATGACAAGGGCGAGGACAACAATGAGGGTGAGGGTGAGGGCACAGGCAACGATGACGACGCTACCAGGGCCCCCAATGCTGCAATGGCAGTGACCTCTACAAACGAAGACACCAACAACCATGGCCCCACCTTTGCCACTGCCTCTACCACCGTGGCAGCAACCTCTACAATCGAGGATGCCAACAATGGACCCCCCCTCACCCTTGCCACCTCTACCATCGCGGTGGTGGCCTCTACAAATAAGGACACTAATGACGGCAGCCCCACCCTCCCTGCCACGCCTACTGCCATTCCCACTACTCCCACTGTTAATGAGGGGATTGAACCTACCGCTACTGATAACAAAACTGCCACCACCACCCTTCCAGGAAACCAAGGTGCACCAACTGCTGCGACCGCCCCTGATGCTCACACCAACATCGTCATGGCCAGTCCACCTGGCACCCCCTCGCGCCATGAACTTCAGGGTGCCTCTCACATAACAGGGGGAATTCTATGTGGGTGTGCCCAAGGTAATGTGTACAACATTGCTGATCATATCGAATATGAGGGGGATATTTCCCCAACTACTGGTGAATTCTTCTTTATTAATATCATCATACCCAAGTATAATAACCTAGAATAATAGGAAAGTTTTTGTGTTCTGATCACATGGTAACCCTGATACTTCTGAGCCATACATGACCCTTAGCCATCATGTAACACCAACCTTGGGGCCAGTTTTGAAGAAACTTGGCATTCAATATTCTCCTGTTTCCAGTAAGTCATTAATTAAAATAAATATTTGGTGGATAAATTTATTTTGGGATTTTTAGAGAAAAATCAGCGGATTTTTGTCTATGAGGATGATTTTTGGGCTGTTAAAGGACGATACAACACAGCAGTGGCAGATAATGATAGTGCTGAGTGGAAAGTTATCAATAATCAATTTCGTTTGAGGTTACTGATTGTGAGATTTTATTCTTGATTTGAAAATCTTCTTCTCACCATTAAATTAGACTGACGATGAACCGATTTCTTCAGCATCTCAGGGTCCTTTGTCTGCATCAACCTCAGAACCCCCTCCATATGTTGGACGTATGGCCCCCACAGTCGACATGTTCAAGTCGCAGCTTATTTGCATCCTTGATATTCCCTCCAACCTGATAGGTACTGGTGATGTGTCACTCAAGATTGCATATCAAAAGTACAAGGCATTTCTTGTTGCCAGTCATACTGTTAATGACATGGTGGCGAATGGGACTTGGGAAATCAAGCGACCAATGAAAACTGACCTCATTGAAATTTTCGTCTCCAAATCATATTTCCATTCTCACTATTGTCAATATTTCACAAAGGTAGCTGCTTATCCACAGATGGTGGCGTGGTTGGAGGAGGAGACTGATGAGGAAGACATTGGCATTTGGGGGTTCAAGAAGATTTCATATACCTTCACTGATTTGAATACTTGGCTGTTGAATGGTGGGCCCTTGGAGTTTGAGGATGAGGATGAGGATGGGAAATTGGTGAAAAAGAAGAAAAAGGGGAAGGGAAAAGCAAAAGAGATGGAAAAAGAGAAAGGAAAGGAAAAGAGGAAGGAAAAGAAGATGGAAAAGGAAATGGAAATGGGAAAGGGGAAGGGGAAGGAAAGGGTGCATAAAAAAAAGAATACCAGCAAAAAGGCCCAGTAAGTAGGGATGATAAACCAAAATGATCAATAATTATATGATCTCTTTGCAGTACTTGGATAGTATCAACTTGGATTATAAGCCACATCCTGGCTCTGGTTTCCAAAATCCTTGTATTGGCCATAAATCTTGTACTCTGGCACATCTGGACTTGGGTGGTTTTGTCAGCATTTATTCCTATTGCCTCTGCAATGCCCGCAGGAGAGGATCCTTTCCCAAATATCACATTCAAAGTCTTCAGTCAATTTATCAGCCAACACTTCAGCTCTAAAACATCACTATCAGCAGTGCTTGTCCTATTGTTTTCATTGACTGAAAATCCTGAGTTGTTGAATCTCCATGCCCGGCAGCAATACATTCAATGTGAAGGAGAAAATTGTGTCATGGCATCAGGTTGGATCAAGGGTCTTGCACAGGCAATCAAAGAAAATATGGATAACAATCAGCAAAGGCCTTTGAAGATGAAGGAGGTTGACAAAAACATGGATGCTGAACAAGAAATTACTGCACTCAGCCTCAAGCTTGATGCAGCTGCAAAACTTTTGAATTTGCATCCATACAATGCATGTGGACATCTGCGAAAGAAACTACAACCCATATCCCATAAATTGATCCAGCCAGTACATGTTCTTTGTCCCAACTCAATGGAATGTGAAACAGCAAATTGCAATTCAAGGGCACTACACCAGGCCATCCGAACACGGGATATTCCTTGAGTTACACTGATCAAGAGTTCAGTAATACATGAAAATGTTTTTGTTTTGACTGGGGAATGCTTAACCTGCAAGACCAAATATTCAGCAGACCATGAACGGGCAATTGAAGTTGGGGAGGCACATCAATATAGCAGGGTTTATCTGAATTCTGCCCGATACCTCAAGATAGGTCAGAATGTATGGGTGGACTGGGCATTTTCTCATGGTGTCTTGAATGGCATCTACAATTTCCATGCATCAGCTTCAGCATATGCAGAATATTGGAATAACAGCTTTAAAAAGCATCAAACTGTCAATTTCAAGGGGGTGACACGCTGCCAGGTCTGGCAAGCATTTGTTCAGGAGTCTATTCAGACAGTTGCTTCTCCATATGGAACTGATCTCACACTTTGTGATGGCTTAGCAATTGATGAAGTGACCAGGGAGGCATTCTTATCTCTGGGACAAGATGGAATTATTCTGGCAGCCAAAGACCACCACTGCTCAGATTGCACTCATCCATACAGACAAACATCTGATCTCACTGCCATCAGTGATCCAACTGCAACTCTTGAAAGCAATAATATACCTGTATCACAGAGTGCAGGTGATAATTTGCAACAGGGTTCATCAGCTGGACAAAGAATGGAAGTGGAGGATTCAACTGCTCGAGATGTGACAATGGCTGTTGTTGATGGAATTGTCTTTGGACCCCCGGTATGGAACATCTACTGGCAAATACAAATTGATCACTTATAATATTTTTTTGATAATTAGCATTGTGCATATGATGACTGCACTGCAGAGTTGGCAAATGCAAGAGGTGGGGTTTTTTGTGCTCTGCATGAACAACAACATGGGGCCACATGCCATGTTCGAGGATGTGAAAACCAGAAAGTTCATGGGACAAATGCATGTCAAGATCATGAGGAAATGTGGAAGAGATATCTCAGTAACCATTCTTGCAAACAGCTGTCTGGCTTTCGAAGGATGCTGCATAGGCCTGGTGAAAATCTACCATGGCAACCTGCTCAAGACTCAATTGGACAACCTCATGACCAACCAGCACCTGATGTGCAGTATGCAACCTACTTCATGCCACGCCACTTTTACTGTGTTGAAACAATATGTGCACCATGTGGAGTTGTCATTGCTTGGGCAAAATTTGCGAAATCGGAATCACCCACTAATATTATGCACTTTTTGGAGACAGTATATCCAACAGAAGAATCATGCCCTGATTATATATGCATTGACAAAGCCTGTGTGGTGCTGAGCCATAGTATTGCTGATGGTAGCTGGGAATCATGGGCTAAAACAAGCCGATTTATTGTCGACTCATATCATTACACCAACCATCAAAAAGTGATTATTTGTGCAGGAAGTGGTGCAATCCAGCTCCTTTGGATGGCTCAGCTCCAAATTTGGTCATTCTGGACTACAATAATGAAGGGCAGCCATACTACAAATGTGCATTCAATACACAGGCATGTGAACAACTCAATGCATGGCTTGGTGGGTTTGAATCAATATTGAGAAAGATGACAGTGGGGAATTTCAATTGGTTTTTGCATACAATGTTGTTTTACCATACCCAGATGGTTCTTGAAAGGAAACAACAGAAGGTTAGTGACAGTGGTGATGATAGTGATGGAGATAATGATAGTGAGCAGGAGTAGTACAAATCTCTATTACTTATAGTGTATCACTGGTTTATTCTTTACATATGTCTATGATAGTCATGTTTCACTGATGTTAACTTGTACTAGCTTAGACTTCACACAGACTAGCTCTGTGCGGACTGGGTCGGACTCTGTGTGGACTGGGTCGGACTCTGTGCGGACTGGGTCGGACTCTGTGCGGACTGGGTCGGACTCTGTGCAGACTGGGTCAGACTCTGTGCGGACTGGGTTGGACTCCACGTGCACAAGGGTGGGAATTTCCATTTTAGTCACCAGGTGGTCGGACTCCGCATGGACTAGCTCGGACTCCACACAGTCTGCGCGGAGTCCGCTAGGACACGTGGGGCACTGTAAATTACTGTATTTTTCCTCACTTCATTTCCTTCTATTCTTCATTTTTCCTTATTTTATTACTAATTTCCCTTTCCATCACATTTGTGCATGTTGACAGTTTTAGATTTAGAGGCAGAGCACCCCTTCCAACATCTACCCCTTGGTATGATGTCATTCAGTGGCCTTGATCTGCCTATCTCCACCTTTTCTATTTTTAGATTATTAATTGATTTTTGCAGTCTTCACATATACAGGGCATTGGCAAAGGGGCCCTCAGAGTTTTCACTTCAGATTTCCCTTTGCTAGGTGCACCTCCAATCCCTGTAATATGTAGTATAATTCTAACTTCAGATTTCCCTTTGCTAGAGGCTGAGGTTGCCCTTATAATACCTGTCAGATGGTACAGTGTGCAGCCCTAGTCATGGGCAGAAGTGGGCAGACAGGATCTGGGTGGGGTCTTTGATGGCTTGCCCACATTTCATTCCACCACACTTAAACAACATTGGCTGAATCAACAGGGCCAGTTTCTGCCAGACTTGGAAACAGGCTAATATAGTTGGGCATGATTTTTTTTCTATCTTTGGCACCTGAAGTCACAAAATGTCATTATCTAACATGTTGTTTCTGTGGATAACACAGGTACCAGTAGGGTTTCTAATGATTGTTTACAAGGCTAATCAATGGTGATGGACAAGGCAAAATTTATCTAGCAGGTTGCGTTTATCATCATAAATGGAAACTTCCTTCAGACCCATCTTGTATACAACATAGTAGAGGTTCTTGAAAGCTGCAGAAGCGGTCAATAGGATGCAAGGACAGAGAAATGGAGCCTACATTTATGGTCATTTCTTGGCAGCCGTTGTGAGCGAAAGTCGAGAATAATATAGTCCACCATCTTTTTCTCTTTTATCCATTTGCCATATTCCCCTTTTGTGAATCGTTTGGAGTGTGATGCAATGCGATTGCCGTCTCGTAGAAGCTCTACCCCCCACTTCTTTGAGGGGATAAAGAAGTCGATCCGGCCTTGCTTGTTACCAAATTCAGGAAATGATGCAACACAGTTCTTTGTATGATCTGAGCAAGCGCGGTAGAATTCGTCTTGGAATTGGGCTTCAGGGATTCTTTGAACAGAGGTTCCAAGGCGTCGTGGTGCCTCCAGGTTGAGTGGTGAGAATTTACGAATGACGGCAATGGCAAAGTCAACGACCTTCTTCTCTTTGATTGTTCCGTTCGTAGGCATACCAAATAGGATCCATTCCACATATCGCTGATGGAGGGGTGAGGCAAAAGTATAATGAAGGATGGCCCGTGAGGGTTTCAGCTGCTCGCTGTAAAGCCAGCCATTTTTGTGAGCCAGCGAAATTGTGGGGTCCATCTTTTTCGAGCTGAAAGTAGGCGGAACAATGACTTCTATTTCACCACGGCGGGCAACTTCTCTGAAGAGTTTGGCAAGCGCAGCTTCTTGGAGATACTCTACCTTCGGCAGTCCTCTCGAGAATATGGACTTACCCGCCAAGCTGAAAAAAAGAGTGCCCACATCGACTTGGGTTGTAAAGATCTCGGACGTATATTGTTCACTGAACCTTCGTGATCGATACGACTGTTGGGGATAGAATAAGTTTGTGATTCATTGTGAGTATAAGTAGAGTTACGTCATGCGCTTGTATAACTTCAAGTACATCCTCGCAGGCACCGACATGACCAGTAGTCAACTCGTAAATCGATTCCAGGAACTCAGGGGAGAAACGGTTTCGACCAAACCTCTTCTCGACGAAGTCATAAAACTCTTCTTGGGTAAGAAGAAGCCCTACTGATATGCCATCCCCTGGGTCGATCGCATGTAAGCCCACAACTTGGGCTTGATGAGGTGTATGAGGAATCATGAGAGAATCACTACCGCCACTGCTTCCGTAGGATGCAAATGTGATCAGGTGGAAATGATTGATTGGACCGATGGCTTTGATGTCCGTCCAAAACGTCATATCCCAATAAGACGACTGAGCTTCGTCAACAATGAGAAAGGATCCCTTCTGCGCATCCCAGCTGTCAGCTAGCCATCTGCGCCACCCATCAGGTAACTTGTTCTCTGGATTCCATGCAGCGAGTCGAGCAACAACGATGTCTGGTTCATTGTCATGTATATATGCATGTAGTAGCTTGGCTAGAGTAGTCTTTCCGCTAGCAGGCGTGCCACGAACCTAAATTGCATAAGCGTCGCATTTGCATGTTTTATCTATATGTGCTTGGACGTATTTATGTTTTTTGAGCTTTGCATAAAGGTCAGCCACCGTTTCAGGACGAGGCGCAAATAGACCTGGCGAATAGTTCAACAATAGTGGATGCAGCAGGATGATTTTAACTCAACTTGTATCTGGCGGAGGTGAACCTAGCGATATCTTTTTCCGACCCCGCTTGTGTGGATGTACTTGGTTGGAGCTCGACACTATGCCACAAAGCATGTACGTTAGCCGAAATTCTTTAGAGAACTTATGAAAGCCAACCATCGTTTTCGTCATCCATTGAAGCCGAGTGACGGTGCTTTCCCGGATAAGAACCTTGATTTTCTGGGCGAAATTTCTCTGGAGAAGGATTGTTTGTAGAGAAGAGGGAACGGACGAGACGAGGGAGGTGGGAAGAAGGAAAGAGGAAAGAGATAATAGCATCGAGCGATCAGGGAGGAGCATTGCAAATTTGCAAATGTGGACGATCATAGAGAGATGGCGAGACAAGGAGGATTAGTGCGAAGTGAGAGATGGTTCGGAGCAGCGAGCGAATTCGTGTTCAGTTTGTTAGGCATAAGAGATGGAATCGATATGCACGAGTTCATCGAGACGGCGGGAGGTAACAAGACGGATTGAGGTGAACGAGATAATGAATGTTGGCGAACAAGAACACCGCGGAGTCGAAGTCATTAGATATGGAGCAAAAGGGGGAATGGTGTCATCGCCCATGGGAAAAACAACGGGGTCGTGAGGGCAATTAGAACGGTAAGTGATTTGGGGCAAGAAACTATCAGCAGTATTCAACCATGGAAAAGCACCGTCACTCACCAGTATCCTGTTTCTGTACAACAATATGTAAACGATCGAGGGGAGGTTGGTCTGGGAAGACGGTTAAAACGCTATCCCCAGGGTCTAGTTCTTCCCCAGATTCCCTGATAGACGCGACACGGCCGGGCAGAGTCTGTTTCGGTTTCAGATGGATAGAATTCCCCTCTTTTGGCTGCAAAGATGACAAGTAAGCCATATAATCCGAGATCGCGAATCTTCGATAGCACGCACCTTCCAGAGTACTAGGCTGTGGGCATCAACGCCGGCTAATGAACCATCTTTTCGCTTCTCTTGTATTTTCTCCTTCAGGTAGCCTACCGTGAGCTTAGGATTGCGCCATGATGACCCTTCGATATCAATTGGAAACACCTCGGTTTCGCCTTCGATAACGCAAGAAAGCCGAAGATCGTCATCACCGAGATTCATAGCGGCCTCCGCTTGGTCAGGTGTGGACGTGTGTGGGGAAAGGGTGTGGGCGTCCTTGGCTGGAGGCTGTTTTGGGTTTGCTGATGCGTTATCGCCTTTTCTGAGAGCGCAAAAGACTTAGATGAAGGCCGTAGCTTTTGTTCGTCAGGCAATGGAGTAGGGCTGATAGGCAAAGGTGAATGAGACCCCGTCACGTGAACACTCATCAGTACTGGGCGCATGGACCCGCTACATCTTATCTTATCGTACACCACATAGATTGGACAACAAAACGTTTCGTCATGTTAGACACCCTTGTCTCCAACTTTCGGCACACCCTTCCACAGGCTTGTACATCATATGGGCATGTTTAGAACATGAATATATATATGCTAGTGCTCGGACTCAGTCGTTCGGGTATAGTCTATAGATGTCAGCTTTCATTGCCAAAATCGCGTCCTTTATATGCCTTGCGTCCTAAGAATTTCGTATGCTGGTCATAGCACGGTGCTTGCTGATTGCCAAAGGTATATCTAGGAATGGAGACTGAATCAATGGACTGGTGCGAGTAGCATTGGTTGAAAAATCACTAGCATGCCGGAGACGGACGAGTTTGTACATATGTCGTCGTACAGCGAGGCACTTGCATGCAAATATAGGATCATTCATATCTGTCCACATGTTGAAATCAATCATCTACACCAAGTTGGCCTTGCCTCCTCACTCCCTCCCGTTGCCTGAAACATTCCCTCTACACGTTACCTTCCCTTTGTCTAAAATTTGACTGCATTGCGGGTTGTTTACCTATGGTGAGATCTTGCATGAATGGAAGGAAAGAACATGAAGGGACGGAGGTAAGGTGTAATCATATGCCGTTCACCCCCGCTTAACAAGTTCGGACCGTCTAAGTAGTATGCATCACAATCATTATGTCTGTCAGTTCAAGTGTCAGTCCATGACCCCCTTTCCCCATCATTTGACCGTTTGATGTTCAATTTTGGAGCAAATCTTCTATTGATCACTATTCCTTATCAATATGTTGCCTGAATGTGTCCGCTGAGTGCTTTGAAAGGTACAGGAACTATCAGATGTAAATTTATATTGCAAACTTGAATAAAGATCAAAATAAAGATATAGATCCGTGGCTATTGGTGGGGAGAATTCCTATGTAGTACGTGTCGATGCTCTGTATGATATTTTAGATGAAGATATAAGTACACTCCGAGCTTGGCAACTCTCGCTGTCTCGCTTCTCCTTCAACTCCACCGCGGTATAAATCGCACCACCAATCAAGGTAAGCACAATGCCGACCGCATTCGTTGGCGTAACATCAATACTATCAGTCTGATAATCATTTCTCGACGCACGCAAATCCAACTCCAGCCACGACGGGTACGAGGGCTATCAGTTTAGGACGACTGCTTCGCACGCCGAAGATGATCGACGAGAATAGTATAGTGAATAATGGTGTGGATGCTCGAACGACTTGATGAAACTTTTGGCGTACCCGTAAGCAAAAGGGAAATTTATTTAAGTTAAACTTCCTTTTCAAAGGCATAATTATAAAATGAGAGATTATAAGTTATGCTTTGGTGGCAGGGTTTTAATGCTTTCCAAATCGGGAACTTCTAATTAGATTAGATTGAAAGTTTGCAACACGAAAAATCTAATGGAGCTTCTCTACAACCAAAATTAAAAAATCGGTTCGCAAGGAACCCTGGAGATTGCATTTTAGAAACTTTCTGTGTGGCCCGATTTTTTAAATATGCTGTTTTGCAATGTGCATTAACTTTCTACTGGTCACCTCTGCCAAAATGTCACTCTCTGTCACTCTTTGATATCAAGCTGGTTCTGGCGACCTTCTTCTTCACTATGAGAGGATGTTGTTGAGAGATGAGAGTGCGAGAGCTTAGGTGAAGCCATAGTGGTTATGCAGGCAATGGTGTTGAATGTGCCAAGACCGCGTCACGTGAATTACTGGGTGCACGGACCCACTACATCTTCTCGAGTCGTACCCTCAAGCTCCCTATACAACAAGGCGTAACTACGTTCATTCACTTCTCTATTAGTCTATTTTCGATCCTCCTTCTTCCAAATGTCTCCCCTTCGACCCCAAACATCTTTGTTTTTTCCTCTACGAGCACGTTATTAGGGTTGTTCACAGTTGGCATTTTTGGTTCATTTTTCACTCATTTTTCAATCATTTTCTATTTCATTTTGATTCAATTTTTCTCAAGAATGGAACTGAGAATGAATGCAAAATGAATGTAAAATGGAACCCTACCTTTGCTTTTGTAAAAAGGGAACCGAAAAATGATCATTTTTCATCTTTTTAGCACTGTGCCTGGCAAGAACAATGCATTTTTGCTCCATTTTTCTAAATTTTCCTTCCCAGGGTGTTCACGGTAACCATTTTTCATGTCATTTTCCATTCCATTTTTTGTTCCCTTTTGTTTGTTCCTCTGTCAAATACACAAAAATGAGCCAAAAATGAGTTTGAAAATGAGCCGAAAATGGCCCAAGAATGGCTACCATGAACAACCCTATTAATAACTTCATTTACACACAAGAACTTCATTCACAAGTGTTACCAACACTCTACAAGGAAATTTTATAACTATTCCTCAACTTGGTCTCTTTTATCAATGCACCCACCAGCAGTTCGAGTCAATCAATTTGTTTTGGCCCTACAAGTCAGGTGAAAGCTAAGTTACCCTTTTTTTCTGATTCCATGTTTTTTCCGATTCCTAAGGCATGACATGGGTATGGGTAAACCCATGATAATATGGTTACAGGTATGCACAGTTATGGGTACAGGTCAGAAGTTTGTAAGAGAATCACTGCATTCTCTTACCAGCTTTCACAATATGCATTGCACGAGGATGACTAATACACACAGTCACATGTTGATTGATCTTTATCGTACAATGTTTTAGATTATCATTCCCTTTTGAATCCATACCAAATTCCTGTTTACTTTGTCCCTCATCTCCTGAGTGCCTGAAGTACAGGAGTACTTCGGTTACACTTTTTTTTAAACACGAACTTGGCCTGGACTCCTGGAACTCCAAAAAGTCTGGACAAAAAGACCCTTGGGTGATCAAATTGCCTTTAATTGCCTTGCAACCACACAAGGGAAACTGCATAGCAAAACGCCGTGGAGTACACTTCCCAAGCACCACCACCACCAAACAACACACCAACCATAGGCCCCGAGCAGCGAAATTAAGCCTTTCTGGGTAAGAAGCTGCTGGGTGGAACTGTACCCAAATGTTCGTGCCACTTTCAGCCTATCGGAAACCGACGCTTATCAGCACCCCAAATAAAATATGACCCACTTCAAAGAACGCATATATAACAACAGAAAAAGTCACCCATTGGAATTGTTACCGCCACCCCATGCTATCTTTTCCACTGCATAGCTCAAACAATCTGTCTCGTCTCCCTTCAGTTTTTACATCGCTCACCACCAGGAGTCGAGCTCGACGTACTGCCAAGCCACCTGTGGTTGAACACCCTGCCATCACAATGCCATCACCCCTGGCCTCACTGAACACAACACCTGCACCATCCTCACCCATCGTTTCCCCTGCCCCGACCCCTGCCTCCGTCCCAAATCGAACTACCGCACTCAGAAAAGTCCCATCCTCAGACTCAGATTCTGAACCCACTCTTGCAACTTGTGTGAATATGACCCCCGCTATGGACCCTCTATATGCACCTGCAGAAGTCCAACAAGTGTCACCATCCGCAGCTCCAATCCTGACCACAGGAAGACTCACTGTCACTGTTGTACGTCAATTCGACAATGCTTGCAGGTGCTATTTCTCGATGAAGGATGTTGCGGCTGCCGACCGCGTCGGCAAAATCATTTATAATTTTGTGTCTACTGCTGTCCAATCTTGGATCAGCATGGAGGAGGCTCGTCTTGTTGGTCTCCAATTCCCGGAGTTTCTCATCGCATTAAAGAAGAAGTTCTTACCTCGCACCTGGGAGTATTCCAGGAACAGATCACAGTCCAGGGCTCAACGAACCTGCTCACTTGGGTCAGCAAAGTCCGGAATGTGAATGATGAACTCAGGGCTGCTGGCTCACCTTACCACATCCCTAACGACCATTTCTGCCTTCATCTCCTCCCTTGTCTCTCAGAGGGCATGAAGCACCTCTACAAAGCTAACAATGGGATCACACCAGGCACCAACAAAGGAACGTTAGATGCCATCGCAGATTTCGATGACTGGCTCAAATGCTTAGAACTATTGGAGTTGGACTTACAAGCCACTCATGGTGCAGCGTGGGTCACGCACGCGACCAAAGCCGGTAACATTTTGAAGGACTCCAACATTGTCAACACGACCATAACCACCCCCAACAATGCGACTGCTTATGTTCCATCCACTGCCCTCCCCCCCTTGACCAACCCCGAGAAAGACTTACTTAGACTTCATCAGGGCTGTTTCAAATGCTGTATCTTCTATGCAGAGCACATCAGCCAAAATTGCACAAACCCTCGACCAACCTTAGAAGACTGCAAGAAAGTAATGGTGACACATGCGGCAAAGGCAAAAGTTGCATACGAGAAGAAGAAGAACGGGACAACCACCATTGCAGCAGTGTTCGAAGGTGCAAATGTTTTGGAGGAAGATGTGAGTGATGAAGGTTCCGACAAATACATGGATGCCCATGAAGCAGATGAGCACATTCCGCAGTCTCTCTCCCTCCCCTCACATCTCGTTTGGACTTGTTGCATTGATGCGCCGGCCACCTGCACTCCAACCCCAATTAAAGCTCTTATTGACAATGGTTCCCCCCCAGTCTTGATTTCCAGTGATCTCACCGAACTTTTGTGTCTCACGCCCCGCCCTTTATTCAAACCTCTTTCAGTTTCTGGCACATTCAATAAAGATAGCACTACCGAATCTGCTCCTCTCATTTTGACTCATTACTGTAGATTACTGGTCCAATCCACGGATGCTGCTTGGAAATCACATGCGCTCAACGTGGTGATCTGCCCAAACTTACACATGGACCTTATCCTAGGGCTCGATTTTCTAGTCAGAAATAGAATTGTTCTTGATGCCCACCTCCACACGGCTGTTGCCAAAGAATCTGGATATGATCTATTAAACCCTCCTGATCCAAAAACAATACACAGACAAACTGTAAGATCTCCACATGAAAGACGCAAGCTTGAAGCATGGGTAATCAAAAAAGGCCAAGCAGCAACATGCAAAAGACAGAAACTTGTACATATGGAACTCATGGCGCTTTTTGAAGAAAACGACACACATTTTGATATGGAAGCCTTCACAACTGGGCCACCAGATCTAATTGCGACAATCAAAACGCAAATTCAACAACTCGTGGGAGAAGCGGTGTTACTGAAACTTGATAAGAAAATGAAAGAAGACTACATTGACAGGTTCCCAAGTGACATTCCACATGTGAAGGACCTGCCTAGGGACATCTTCCACCACATCAAACTCCTCCCAGGGGCACCCATATCCATCACCCATGCATATGCCTGCCCATGAAAATACCGAGCCGGCTGGAAGATGCTGATTGACCAGCGTGTCGCAGCAGGAAGGATCTGTCCCTCATCCTCTCTGTATGCCTCACCATCGTTCATCATCCCCAAAGCGGACCCTACCGTACTCCCTCGGTGGGTGAACGACTACTGCCACCTTAACTGTTTAACGGTCCCTGACAACTACCCTCTTCCGAGAATTGATGACATCCTCGCAGACTGCACAAAAGGCAAGGTCTGGGGAAAAATCGATATGACAAATTCATTCTTTCAGACTCTAGTGCACCCTGATGATGTGAAATATACCACAACTTTAACACCTTTCAGACTTTGGGAATGGGTAGTCATGCCAATGGGCATGCATAATTCACCTGCGACCCACCAACATCGGGTTACACTGGCCCTCAAGGATTATGTGGGAAAAATCTGTCACATCTATTTGGACGACATCATAATTTGGTCAAACTTGTTGACGGAACAAAAAAAAATGTAGCATTAATTCTGGAGGCACTGCAGAAGGCCGAACTGTATTGTTCGGTTAAAAAGTCCACATTATTCACAACAGAAGTCGACTTCTTGGGCCACCATATTTCAGCCAGAGGCATCGAAGCTGACAATAGCAAAGTTAAACGAATCCTTAACTGGCCAACACCAAAAGCAGCAAAGCACATACGACAATTTCTGGGCCTGGTCCGTTACATCTCATCCTTCCTACCAACACTTGCAGAATACACCGCAATCCTCACACTGCTGACGTGCAAGGAGTGCAATGCGAATTTCCCAAAGTGGACTGCCAAACACCAATTTGCTTTTGAGAACATCAAACACCTGGTAGTCAGTCGAGATTGCCTGACAACAATTGACCACGAAGACCCAGGAGAAAACAAGATCTTTGTCACATGCGATGCAAGCAAGCGTAGAACTGGAGCGGTACTCACTTTCGGTCCCACCTGGGAGTTTGCTCGACCCGTGGCATTTGAGAGTCATCAACTAAATAGCACAGAATGGAACTACCCAGTCCACAAACAAGAGATGCTTGCTATAGTGCGAGCATTGAAGAAATGGAGAGTTGATCTTTTGGGAACGCACATCCACATCAGAACAGACCATAAAACATTGCAAAATTTCGATTTTCAACGGGACTTATCTCAACGCCAAGCTCGGTGGATGGAATACATGTCCCAGTACGAATACGACATCACTTACATCCACGGAGAGAGAAATACTGTGGCTGATGCCTTATCACGACTTCCCGACTCTGTCGATGACAACCCTACAAGTAGATTGGTGTCATCCATGTTCACCATATCCAGCGACCCGAAACTGATTACAAGGATCAAAAATGGCTACAAGGCGGATCCCTGGTGTGTAGGGATCCTAGATGATCTGCAGCGAGGTGTTATAGACAACAAGCTTCATATCACGCTCAAGCATGGTCTACTGTTTTTCGGTAACTGGCTGGTGATATCCAAATACAAGAACCTGCGTGAACACCTTTTCCAGTTAGCCCACGACAACCTCGGACATTTCGGGGCTGAGAAATCATACACAAACTTATGGGACGATTTCTACTGGCCGAATATGAGAAGAGACCTTGCAAATGGGTATGTACTCGGATGCCCGGATTGCCAGAGAAACAAATCAAGCACCACCAAACGCGCAGGGCCTCTCCACCTGTTACCCATCCTGGACAGGAGGTTTGACTCAGTGGCGATAGATTTTGTAGGACCACTTCCTAAGGATGACGGGTTTGACGCGATTGTCACAATGACAGACAGGCTTGGGGTTGATATTCAGATTTCCGCATGTACCTCTGACATGACAGCCAAGGACTTTGCATACGTTTTCTTCGATAAATGGTATTGCAAAAATGGTTGCCCTCTGGAAATTATCAGCGACCGCGATAAGATCTTCATTTCGAAATTTTGGTGAGCATTAATGAAACTCTCAGGCATTCAACACAAGATGTCTACTTCGTATCACCCCCAAATGGATGGATCGTCAGAATGGACAAACAAGACGTTGGTACAGTGTCTCCATTTCCATGTCGAGCATAATCAGAAAGGCTGGGCTAAAGCACTGCCTAAGGTCCGCTTCGATATCATGAATAGTGTGAACATGTCTACTGGCATGTCACCATTCATGTTGAAGACAGGACAATCACTGAGGTTACTACCCCCCCTCATCTCACCAATGCCACCCACCGATGAGCCAATCAAGGAAGAGACGGCACGGTCATTCTTAGCAGAAATGGCTGAACTTACACAGGGGGCAAGGGACAGCCTCCTGGCAGCTAAGGTGAACCAAGCACATGCGGCAAACAAAAGCAGAGGCCTGGATCCCGCATACAAAGTGGGGGAGACAGTTATGCTTGCTACTGCACATTGTCGATGGGATTACATGCAGGGGAAGGACGGATGGGTAGCTAAGTTTATGCCTCATTTTGATGGACCATACAAAATATTATGGGCACATCCAGAAACCTCGAGTTACACCCTCCGGCTGCCACCGTCCTCGAAAGCATTCCCAATGTTCCACGTCTTACACCTACAGAAACACATCCCAAATGATGATGAACTCTTCCCAGGGCAGGCTCACCATGCACCAAAACCACTGGTCACATCCGATGGTACAACTGAATACTTCATAGAGAAGATAATGGAGTGTCGTCCTCGCGGGAGAGGTTACCAGTACCTTGTTCGCTGGACAGGCTATGGCCCGGAACACGACCTGTGGTTACCAAAATCAGAACTGATCGATACAGAGGCTCTGGCAAAGTGGGAAGCACACAACCAATAGAAAGCAGGACATTTTTTCGAGACTGGGGCTTTTTTTATGGGGAAGGTGCGAGTGTAAGAGAATCACCGCATTCTCTTACCAGCTTTCACAATACGCGTTACATGAGGATGACTAATACACATGGTCACATGTCGATTGATCTTTATCGTACGATGTTTTAGA
The DNA here is from genome assembly GCA_026075535.2 of Tricholoma matsutake. Taxonomy (NCBI): domain Eukaryota; kingdom Fungi; phylum Basidiomycota; class Agaricomycetes; order Agaricales; family Tricholomataceae; genus Tricholoma; species Tricholoma matsutake. The sequence continues at coordinate 2,269,086 of AP026543.1, read as the reverse complement.
TTATCATTCCCTTTTGAATCCATACCAAATTCCTGTTTACTTTGTCCCTCATCTCCTGAGTGCCTGAAGTACAGGAGTACTTTGGTTACAAAGTTTCCATACCCGGGCAATACCATACCCTTTTCCACAGTTTTACAGGTATGTGCAGGTATGCCAGTGCCAGGATTTTGGTCAGGTGAGTGATCATCTGACCTTGTTGATTCACTCATGAGGCTTCTAATTTAGGAGTGATAATACTTCAATACCAGAAGTCTCTTGTAGAAGTTCAGCATGTAGCTTGTATGCCAAACAGTTCCTCTGGATTTGCTCCAGGCAATATAATGCTTGAGTGATGTTTTTTGTGATAGTGTCAATTGCTGACTTGGTATTCTGTCTGTTGCAGAGGGAGGATTTGGTGTGTGAACATAGCCATTCAACAGCTCAGCTCTCATTTCATCCACTTTCTTAGAGTAAGTGTAGGTTGATGTCTTCTGCTGTAGAAGGCTTTCACCTTCCTCCTCCTCCTCCTCCTCCTCCTCCTCCTCCTCATCCTCATACTCTTGTAAGACTTGAGATCTTTCAAAAGAAGCTGTAAACTTAGTTAATTAACAGGTTTCATTGTATCTGAATCACTAAGCTTACTGTCCATAAAGCCATCCTGGACTTCTTTAAACAAATTATGATATAAGTTAATGCCAGTGATATTGGTAGCCCATTCTTACCTTGGAGTTGTGGCATATTAGCTGGAGTAGAGTCAGCAATTTCAAAACTCAATTGGCCATTTAATAAGGCTCACAGTATCCATAAAGCCATCCTGGACTTCTTTAAACAAATTATGACATAAGTTAATGCCAGTGATATTGGTAGCCAATTCTTACCTTGGAGTTGTGGCATATTAGCTGGAGTAGAGTAAGCAATTTCAAAACTCAATTGGCCATTTAATAAGGCTCACAGTCTAATAAAGTGACATCTTGCATCTCTACATCTTGATGATCTGCTTAACAGACTTAAATGATAATACATCAAGTCAACTAAAAAATTACCTTCCAATCCTTCTCTTTGTGTGTCATTACTACTACCTCCTATAACTGTCTGGGTACCACTGGCAATCACAGATTGCACTAGATATTAACATAAGTAATTTCTATTATTAAATCTGGCAGAGAAAAATACCATTCATGTTGGCCCTCCTCTTATTCCCTGATGTTAATGGTCAAACTCAGTCTTGAAAATAATAAATGCACTGACTTCTTTCTACTGCTAAAGAGTCTGTGTTATGATCAATGCAATTTTTAAGAAAGGGGAAATATGAATTTGAGCTATCAGTGCTCTGCAGCAGATTTTTATCCTCTCGAAGATGTAGTGCGATTGTCCTAGAAGTATGCTGTTTCCCAGGTGTACACTTTGTGCAGTAGCACATAAGCACAGTTGAAGCCATGGAAGTTAACTTGAAAGAGTGAGATCGTGATAAGCACACAAGCTGATAATCAGGTCACATGATTGAAGTATTGACATTTGTTGGTTCTGTCGTTGGCATCGTGGCAGTCTCTACCTCAACATTGTGCATCAAATTTTCACAAGTTGGCCCCTTGTATGCTCAAATATGTCATTGGGCCCCTCAAATATGTTGTCTACTGATTTTCCTGAAATTTCTCCCACCAATGCTCCTGAATACATCATCAACCACCCATTTGTAAAATCCCTTCAGGCCAAATTGAAATGAACCTCCGGTCTATTCCTGAAGAGCATAGAAAACCACTTCGAGCTAGTGGATGAAGTCTTGTGACTGAAAAAGGAATTAGATGCAACTACAAGTAAAGTTCAGTCTTTACAGGTGAATACGGCTATGTAAGTACAAAGTTCTTTCTGAATTCATCTTGTTTCTTATTGTACTTTTGAAGCCCAAAGCACTGTTCTCCTGCTCCCTCTGTCTCTCCAAGCGATTCAATTTCACAGCAACTAAGTTCAACATCTCTCACCTTGGTCCAACCAGCAATCCAACCCAAAGAATTTCCCTTCAAAGTACTGTGGTTGCTTGAGGACTGTTGACAGATCCTGATGTGGGGGTCACCGAGCACAACAAGTCTAGGCCTCCGATGGAGAAGGTAATATGCCATGCAGATGGATTGATGATCAGCACACTGGAGTGGAGCGCCATCAAGGTATCTGCTCGAATGATCAAAAATGAGCTGTGGACATTACCACTCCCCACAGACCCGCGAGCTTGTGGACAAAGTCTATTACAAGAATTGGTACCCCAAGGAATGGTTGCATGCAGTTCGGAGGTTGGAAGGGGAACATTATCTACTCACACTCTGTGTTTCACATTGGAAGGTGGAACATGTACTTGGCTCAAGTCTTATGAATGGCAGGCATGGGGGGTATTACCAGACTGAGGATGAAAGCGATGATGTGGCCATGAAGAAAAAATCCACTCACACTCGCTGAAAGTCTAGGTAAGTAGGCAGACAGATACAGATGAAGATGGGGGTGATAATATGGCTATCGGTATACACATTATTTGTCCCTAGCAAACTACTAACATTTTTCCAGCTTCTTCAGTATCCAATAACCGGAAGCGAAGTGAACCATCGTCGACTCCACAAAGGCCCACTCTCCAAAAGAAAAAATGAAGGGATGTTAATGGATGCTGATAGGTCCACCTTGTCGTTCAAGCTCAGAAAATCACATCTATGATCGTTGTCGAAGCTCTACAAACCCATATGAACCTCTACAAACCCCTCTGAAGCTCTACAAACCTCTACAAACCTCTACAAGGTCACGAAAATGCTTCAAAATTCTTTGCAACGCTTTGAAACTCTTTGTGACACCTCACAATTCTTTGTATGCTTTCGGCCGCCATAGTACAACTCCCCCGACCTTCAGACAGCTCAGGATATACACCTGGAGCATTGTCGATGGGTTCCGAACCAGTATTGAGCAATATCACAGCAATATTGGCCTTCAAACAAGTCCAATATTTCCTCGACTGACTTCAAAAATCATCAAACATCGCAAATTGACATCAGACACTATATTGCTATCCAAATAATCATCGCACACATGCCAGATGTATCCCCTACCATTGTCGAACAATATTGCACCAATATCGGGCCACAAACGAAGTCCAAAGAATCTTTGAAAATCTTCGAAAAACATCAAACCTCAAAAAACATCATTGGACACAGTATTTCCTGTTCAAACGATCTTCAGATACATGCTGGACACATGGGACACTATATTGAGTATATCAAACACATTTTGATCACATGTGCATGCATACAATCCGCTCAAAGCAGTTTCTGATCTTTTATTCAATTTATAACAAGGACAGTCCGGTTTTAGCTATTCTTTCTTATTATTTCTTCATCATGTGTTATATTCTCCCCTTCTAGGCTCGCTTTATTGTTCTGATATACTTATATTGTCTTTTGCCTCAAGTTTTCCACATGTTTGCCTCATGTTCTCTAGCCTTTTTAGGTACTTTCTTTATTTTATATAAAAAGATGTACTAGATACAAAGAAATACAAGAAAGTCATCATCTTCCTCCCAGATCACAGTGATTTGAGAGTTCAGTTTAGTCTTATTCAGTCTGAAGTTTGGTGTTTTATGCTAAACTTCCTCAAAATTCCTCAAAATTCTTTGCATTACACTATTTTTGCTCTCGCTTTCCTCGATTAGCCTTTTCTTCACTTCTACTACTCGTCTAGTCCCCCGATCTTGTGTCCAAATATATCTGCGCACTCGAAATTCCTTGAAACATCTCAAAAAGCATCGCGACATCTCGAAAATCATCGCAAGTCCTCGAAACACATTCTTTTTGCCTCAGACTGCTTCAACAAGCAGTTGTTTTATGACTATTTGATGGTTGGTCTGACAGGTGACATCTAGAGGGCCTCACACCCTTCCTCTGACTTGTGTTATACCATCTGAAGCCTTTTTGTGGGTTTTGTTTGGGTTTCCAGGTTGAGCATCATCAACGCCCCGCTACTGCTCCAAAATCAAGTCTGTCAAGCTCTATGAACTTCTTAAACAATAACATGATGTTGTCAACTGCTGCCAAATTTAGGTCTATTCATATTGATGCATCCAGTAAGTTTACTCATTCAATTGGTGAATTGTCTGATCATGCTAACATCAAATGTAAGTGGTCGGGCTAAAAGGTATGAACCAAATTTTAGTCTCTAGTGCTAACTTCATGACATCACAGGTACAATCTCACTTGACTTCCCTCTTGTCCCATTCGCTATGGATATCCTGAATGCTATGGAAAAACATCCAGACTTCAAACATGGAGCCACACCCCCTCTCACTACCAGTTTCCTTTCACAAATTGAAAGCGCAGATCTAAACTCGCCTGATGTCTCTGAAGATGACAGTGGGCCTAGCTGGGGACACCACCAGTTCACTAGTGGAGCCATGATGATCAAGTCTGTTCTGAGCTCATGGGAGTGTGTAGGGAGCACCGATACAGCAAGAGTGCTAATAGCTGCTGCCATCAAAACTTGCAAAGTCGCGCATGTTTTCTGTCGGCAGAAGAAAATTCAGACCTCAAGCTACCTCAGTGACGTGTATTTGCAAAAGATTGTTGAGACGCTCTGGACGCTCTGGAATAAAGCTGAAGGAGTATGTACCATTTACTCTTTCAATATCCACAATATCTGATCATTGATAGCCTGTACCAACCAACAATCATGCCGCCAATCGATGGACTTCACCCCAGCAACGACCCTCGCTGTCAGCATCTCCTTCACCAACTCCTCCACCATCAACTTCACCCCCATAGTCTACAATACTTTCTTTGCACATGATGGAGGATGTGATCTCTACAGCAGCTAGTCTGGTTCCCCCTGATATCGCCTTTGGCAGACTGCTGACTGCTATGGACCCGCCACCAACCCGCCAACCTTTCAAGTTGTAGGACCACCAGCCTACATGGGACCACCAACAATAACAAATGCTAGTGATGGTACCATGGCTGGTCTGGCTGCAGCTGGCATCCAGATGACAATGGTAAATCAAGATCCTGGGTTGGGTACAATGCTACAGGTTAGTTAGTTCACCCTTTCATTCTTTTCACTGATACGATACACTATGGCAGAGTCTCCACAAGGACGAGCTAAAGTTATGGCTCAAGGATTCGAGGCCGTGGGGGAAGCGAAAGGAGGGTGAGATTCATAGTTCTAACTAACGCAATGCTCACTAATTCCTGACCTATTCCAGACCTTATCAAAGCCATCCTCACTGCTCCAGAGACCCAGTGCCCTTCAAAGGATGAAATTGTGAAAGTTATCGAGCAGGTGAGTTTTTTTTTTCAGTAGAAACTTTGTTACCACTCATCGACGTGTCCTTAGCGCAAGGCCAGGAGGAGAAAGGGTGGTGATGTTGAGGCCTCTTCAACTGCCGGCACCTGAGCCGGCCTTGTTGAAATTAATCCCAGTGATGCATGCTGTATACATGAGGCAATACATGCAGCATACACATGTTACTGCGCTTACTGCGCATACATGCGGTAAACACATTCCTGAGTCATGTGACGTCCTTATTATTATGTATATAAGGAGAACCTGTACCGTAGTAGGAATACAGTGTTCTTACCTCTGCTAACCCTAGCTGTAAGTCTAAGTAAACCCCAGGTAGGTTGTAAGGAATGTGTTGTCTCTTCCACTGTGCAGCGTATATAGTCTGCTCCAACAGGTTATGGGCCCTGCTGGGCACGTCGCGAACGCACCTTAATTGGCTGCGAACAACGTTGACTTCATCGTCTCCAAATTATGACCTTGCGCTCTTTGTGAGCTGCATTGTGCTCCCTGCGAGCTGCACATAAAAACCTAGGTTGACTAGGGTTAACCACTCTGAAGGAGTGTTTTCTCCTGAGAACGTTAAATGTGTTTTATTGAGTAAAAAGACTGATTGAGCGCTTTTAACAGCTGCCACCACAAAATCATGTCTTCAACTCTTGAGAAACTCGTTCAAACTTTTGACGGATCAAATTACATTCAATGGGCCGACTCAATGAAGGTGTGGCTCAGGTCTCAGGGCCTCTGGCAAATAACTAGCGGGGCGGAGCAAAAACCGCCCCCGGTGCCTCCCTTGATGGCAACGAACGCTACTTTGGTAGCGGATGCTAATGCCAAGCTCCAGACCTGGAGCAACAAAAATGACCAGGCCATTGGTAGCCTAGTGCTCCGCCTGGCCCCCTCCATTCGGCAGCGTGCCAACTCAAAGGACACTGCTGAGGAGGTGTGGGATCTCATCCACACTGATTATGGTGTGGATGGCCCCTCCCAAGTCTTCGCGGACTTTAGGTCCGCAATAGCAATCAAGATCCCGGCTGTGAACCCCGCACCGGAGATTGCTAGAATGGCAGACAAATTTGAGCGCCTTATGGCTGCTAATGTCGCCATCCCCGAGCTAGTGCAAGCAATGATTCTACTTGCTGCGATGCCGTGCGAGTACGATTCCTTGTCCACAACAGTCCTTAACATGACCGCTACTAGTGCCTTGACATTTAAACATGTCAAGGACTCCATTGTCGCTGAAGCCTCAAGGTGCACAGCAGTAGGAAAGCCCGCTGGCCAGCCTCAGGCCAACAAACTTTCTGCTGTTAAGCGCAAAGGGGGAAACCCCAAATGGCAGCCCAAAGAAGGGCAAAACAGCAACGGAGACTTGTCCCGAAAGCGTGGACGACGTGGGGACAGAAAGACTAAGGAGGAGAAGCCAAAGGATAAACATACCCACCTCGCCTCCAAAGCCTATACCACCATAAATGGTAATGGCACCATCATACCGCTGATGCCGCTTATACAGCGCATCGAAAGACGCAAACACACTCCCACAAGGGATCCTCGCCGCCGACCGCCTGCACAGGCATATACGGGCACGGCCTCTACCTCTCGTTCGGTTTATGCCGAATATCAGCAAGCTTGAGACACCCTCGAGCAAATGCAACTTCCGCGCAGCGCGAAAAATCTGCGACCGCTGGAAGAGCACCTGATGGTGCGAGAAGGAAAGAGAAGAAGGATAGAACCAGAACCCGAGTCTAGGATCGAGGAGGTAGAAGACGATACCGTCTCCCTCGGATCTGAACCTCCGGTGTCTGATGAGGAAGTGTGGAAAGCCGTCGATGAACCCCTTGATACAGGGGCGTATGATGACAGGTCAGTCCTTTTCCCTGCCACAAGCACTAAGATTAATATTCCTATGAATACAGCAAACTTTTCATGTGAAATTTTACCGCTATTAAATGTATCATGGAATTATTTAGATCTTAATATATGTGCTATGTGTGCAAAGGGAGATTGTAAGAAAGGTGCCGACTGGATCATGGATTCAGGCACATCAAAACACTTCACTGGTGAAATAAAAGATTTCGCTTCTTACGAGCCTTTACTGAGAAAGGACTCTACCTTGGTCCAAACGGCCACTGGTACTACTCATATAGTAGGAAAAGGAGCAGTCTTCATTAAACACCAGGTAGTATGTCACGGGAAGTCAGAGATGCGTGAAACGCGGTTATACCCCGTCTACTACATACCCGACATTAATACTCGATTGATGTCAATGGGGGTCTTTTTACAAGACGGAAGTGATGTGCATGGTTCCTCCGCACACATTTCATTTATCGAGCATGGAAACCCAATCATGCATTGTGTCCCTCTAAGGAGGAATGACACGATCTATTGGGCTCGGACTCATATATTGAGCACCAAAAAGGTTAATGTCGCGACCATTTATGTCGCTGACTACTTGACTTGGCATAGGCGACTTGGACACCCATCCAAAGAGGCGCTAGGGAAAATGCCTAAAAGCACCATAAAATTCCCAAGGAATTTAATTATTCCTAAAGACAAAATTATATGTCCAGGGTGTGCAGAAGGGAAAATGACCTCAAAATCTTTTCCCGAGTCAGACTCACGAGCTGACAAATCCTTTGAATTAATACATTCCAACCTAAAGGAACTCCCGGTACTATCGTACCACAAACATAAATACTTCATTGTATTTCTGGATGACAAAACGTCACATATTTGGGTCCAATGTCTCAGAAAGAAATCTGATGCTGCTGCAGCGATTAGACAATTTCAAGTGATGGCTAAAACCCAATATGGCGCTACAATCAAGTGCTGGTGTGTCGATCCAGGGGGGGAGTTCAAGGATTGTGAGCTACAAAAACAGCTCAAGGACTTAGGCATCAAAATAGAGATGTCTGCACTCCACGTTCATCAACAGAACGGGCACGCAGAGCGTGCCATAAGGACAATAATGGAAAAGTCGCAAACCTTGCGATTCACCGCTTGTCTACCACAATCATGGTGGGAATTTTGCATAGAACATGCAACACATTTATACAACCGAACCCCAATAAGGCGCCTGAAATGGCTGACACCTTTTGAGGACCTGACAAAGGTCCGCCCAGATCTAAACAATCTGAAGGTCTTTGGTTGCGGTGCTTATGTCTATCTACCAAAGGAAAAATGTCCAACAACATTATCTCCTCAATCGGAGTTAATGACGTACCTTGGAGTAGAAGATGGCATTAAAGCATATCGTTTCATGCGACAAAATGGCGCAATATTCATTGGTGCCATGGCACTATTTGATGAAACGATGTTCCCATGCTGTCCCAGAGCTAAAACTCCTGCCAAGACAGACCTTGGTGATTTTCCACCTCCAGAACCAGAAGATGATGACCACTCATCTGGAACGGATGGTGATGACCCTATACTGCCACAAAATCCGCCCCTTCCTCCATCATTAGAAGATGATGATGATGATTTACCAAGCGAGCAAAAGGTGCATGACGATGCGACTAACGCTCCTCCTCCGCCGCCTCCAGTTAACACTGAGGACTTTCGCCCAAGACATGAAGATCAATAGGAATGGCAGCAATTGCCCCATCGATCAGGCAGGCAGAGGAAAATCCCAAACTGTCCCGGCAATACCTATGGAGAACAGCGACTCCCCTCTGACATAGAGAGAGACATTGCACGTGATCAATATTGGAAGAAGTCTGTGGGTCAAGATTTGGATCATAACCGAACACGACCACGACCTCAACAGCAAGAACTGGTTACTGGACCGAGTTTGGCACCCCACGAGAGTGTGCCCGATTCCAATAATCAAGAACATGATTACCCAATGGGGGAACCAGATGAAGCAGGTTATATTAAAAAGATAACCAAGGAAGGTGGAGATGAGCTTATCCGCTGGCTGTTATCAAAAGCAGTCATACCATCAAGCGGAAAAAGCCTAGTTCCAAACCAATTTTGCGATATTGCGCGCCTACCCCGGCAGCAGCAACTTGAGTGGAAACAGGCTTGTCGTGAAGAGTTAGAGGCTCTTCGCAAGCGACAAGTCTATGATATTGTCGATCTTCCACATGATCGGAAAACAATCAAAAATAGATGGGTTTTCTCCGTGAAATCAGATGGAAGAAAACGAGCCAGACTCGTGGCCAAAGGCTTTTCACAAGTCGAAGGCATTGACTTTGATGAGATTTTCTCACCAGTAGTCCACTACGAGACCGTATGCCTCATGTTTGCCCTTGCGTCTCTAGAAGGCATGTATATGACTGGTCTAGATGTAAAAACCGCATTTTTATATGGCAAACTTGATGAGGAGATCTATATGGATCAACCCGAGGGTTTCAGACTCGAGGGTAAAGAGCACAAAGTAATGCGCTTACGCCGAGCATTGTATGGCCTTAAACAGGCTTCACTAGCATGGTGGAAAGAGCTAGAGGCATTTATGTGCACCATTGGGTTTGTGCGCGCCAGCTCCGATGCCAGCATCTTCATACACAAGGATCCTAAGACAGGCAGCATCATTATTGCGCTAGTCTATGTTGACGATGGCTTGTTCATGGGCAAGAACAAGAAACTTGTGGATGAAAAGAAGAATGCTTGCCTGAAGCATTGGGAGTGCTGTATTACTGAAAAAGTCACGGAATTCTTAGGCATGTGCATCACCCAGACCGCTACAAAAGTCAAACTCAATCAAACAGAATATCTCGCCAAAGTGCTCGAGAGGTTCGAGATGACAAATGCCAAAGTTGCCCCCACTCCGCTCCCGACTGGCTACAAACTGTCGGAGAACACAGTGACGCCAAATGCGGCGCTTAGATTGAAATATCAGTCTGTGATCGGATCTTTATTGTATCTGATGCTCAGAACGAGACCTGATATCGCTTACGCAGTAATCAAGATGTCGCAATTCTCGGCTAATCCTAGCCAAGAACATCTAGACAAAGCAATGTACATAATGCGCTATCTGGTGGGAACCCAGAAGTACAGTATAGTCTATGATGGAGAGAAATCCGAGGGGCTGCAGGCCTTCACAGATTCTGATTGGGCAGCTGACACTGTCAAGCGCCGATCTACAATGGATTACTTTGCTACTCTGGCGAGTGGCATTGTGTGCTGGCAGTCCTGTTTACAAAAAACTGTAGCACTGTCATCCACAGAAGCCGAATATATGGCTCTCTCTGACACTTGTCGGCAGATAGTGTGGATAGAGTCCTTATTCCAGGAACTTGGATATACACTGAAGCGCATACCAATCTGCGCTGATAATCAGGGATCCATCTTTATTGGATCAAATCCAGTTCAGGAAAGAAGGACCAAACATATAGACATTCGCTACCACTACACCCGCGAATGCATAGAAAATGACAAAGTCACAGTCGTTTTCATTCCTGGAAGTGATAATCCGGCTGACATGTTCACAAAGAACCTTGGCGCCATCCTATTCAGGAAATTTAGAGACTCTCTCGGAATTACTTTTGAGATTCAAACTTAGCTGCTTAGAGCGCTGTACAGTTTGAGGGGGGGTGTTGAAATTAATCCCAGTGATGCATGCTGTATACATGAGGCAATACATGCAGCATACGCATGTTACTGCGCTTACTGCGCATACATGCGGTAAACACATTCCTGAGTCATGTGACGTCCTTATTATTATGTATATAAGGAGAACCTGTACCGTAGTAGGAATACAGTGTTCTTACCTCTGCTAACCCTAGCTGTAAGTCTAAGTAAACCCCAGGTAGGTTGTAAGGAACGTGTTGTCTCTTCCACTGTGCAGCATATATAGTCTGCTCCAACAGGCCTTTTATTAAATTTGTTATGCTCGCATTCAATGTCCAGTCGCCTACTATGTATATTATCAATATGATTGATATCGGTGTCAACACCTGTGGCATGACTTTTGCATGACTGTTGCATGACTTCACGTGAATTACAACCTGACTTGAGGATGACACTAGCTTGACACTAGCTTGACTTTTCATTAGCATGACTTGTACATGACTTTACATGACTTCACATGACATTTGCATGACTACATGACTTTACATGACTTTACATGACATTTGCACGACTACATTGTTTTGATCAGCAGCTTGACTTCCGTAGTCAGGGTAATGTTTCAAAACCGGTAATTTTAGTCACGTCCCGGTAAACTCCGACATTTGGATGACATCAGCGTTACTGTTGCGTGACTTTCTTTTTTACTGAGGTTAATTGGAGACATAGATGAAACACATCCTCATGTAATGTCATGTGTTTCCTAAGTACAAAATTGGGGAATGTGACAAGTACTTTCCCAAGAGTTTTTCTGTTAGATCATAGTGATTTGGTGCAAGCACAGATGTCGTGAGGAAGCAGCATGTCGCAAAAGATTGCAGCGTACGCTAAACACTTGTCATCACGTGAATTGGTGATTCTCGTCTCAACAACGCTTGAAAAAAATCTGTTTGCACCAAAAGTTTTGTATTTACAATCAAAATGGTTTGGCGGAAACATAATTTTTATTGGTGGCCAGGAAAGTGTGGCATCTTTGGTACAAGCATGAAACACGTGACATTAGATGGTTATGTGTTTCGTCTACCTTACCCCATTTGGGGCCAATTTCGGGCAAACCCAATGCAGGCTTCCACACGTAAACTGAAACATGAAACAGTCCTTCGGTCCGGCTTCCTTACTATATGATGTTCCTAAATCTCTGTTTGCTTATCCTTGGTCTATCCTGCATTGGCTGGATAAGTCTGCCAGCGCCCCTGTACTACGAACACTTTTTCTGGACATATGCTGCTGCTCATCCTTCAATTCATCGTTGCATACGCCGTTACTCGGGCTGGCTGCCAAATCCTGCGTCATCTCGTGATCAAGACTGATCTTGATGATGTTCCAGGTCCAACATCACACTCATTTCTGAAGGGTAAGTACTGCGACCTTGGTCACTGCGACTCACTGTGACTGATCCATGTCAAAAGGAAACTTTTCGAAATTATGGGATGCCGATGGGTGGGACTTCCACAAGGAGATCGGTCAGAAATGTACGTTGTTGTATCTTCGTTGCAATTGTACGTGAAGGCTAATTTCTTCCCCGCTCAGACGGCAGGGTAGCCCGTATCAATGCCGTCTGTGGCGTAAGGAAAGCTATGAACTATGATACACGACTAAAGTTAACTTCAGGTCAAACAACTCTATGTATCTGACCCAAAGGCCTTACATCACGTCATAGTCAAGGTCAGTAACATTTGTTGCTTATTTGCTTCAATTTTCCTAGCGTATAAGTAGGACCAAAATATCTTTGAACCATGCGACGCAGATCTGGCGTGAGTCGTCATATCTTGCGTTCGTGATGAGTATTGTGATCCTGTGTGCATTCAGCATCCACAGTCTCGTGTTTGGCAAGGGCCTCCTGGCTACGCTAGGTCCGCTGGCTGCTATTCCTTCCTTTCGATATGGGGGCTAATATCTGTGTGTAACATAAAGGCGATCATCATCGCAAGCAGCGAAAAATGCTCAACCCCGTCTTTTCCATCGCACATCTACGTCAGATGGGTCAGAATATTATCATTTCCTCCAAAAATATCTCATGATCCCCATTTGATAGTTCCTATATTTTATGAGGTGACACACAAGGTCTGTCCGTTTATATGGTATACAGAACAGTCTGGATTTCCCTTCTTTTAGCTGGGAACAACTTTAGGATCGAAATTAGCAGTTGGCCCCCAAGAAGTTGTTGTTTTGCAAGGGTCCTACTGTTCGTCTACTGACCATGGAACTAGATGGACATCATGCACTGGATCTCGCGGGCGGCTCTTGAACTGATAGCTCAAAGTGGGCTGGGGTGTTCCCTAGACTCACTAACTGAAGATGCAGTCGTCCATCCTTACACCACCGCTGTCCGGGAGCTGGTGTGCGTACCACTTTAAAGTCCATTGACATCATAGGGTAATCGCACCTTGTATCCTGTAGGCCTGTGCTGTTTAAGACAGCCCATCTTCGGAAGTATCTTCTTCCTACCCTCATGAAGTTTGGCCCTGCCAGCTTCCGGGGGTTTCTAGTTCGTCTCCTGCCGTCTAAGAATATCCGTCAGCTGTGCAATATCATTGACGTTATGCACAATACGTCAGTAGAGATTCTTGAGTCGAAGAGGCGTGCACTAGAGGAAGGCAGTGAAATAATGGAGAAGCAAATTGGTGGGGGGAAAGATATCATAAGCATTCTCAGTATGTGCATTTAGATGTCTTATCTAATTAATACGCACGTTGACTACTCCGGTCAGTCAAAGCAAACATGGAAGCATCAGAGAAAGACAAGATGCCCGATTCGGAAGTATTAGCACAGGTAGCTTCGCATCCCCGGAATATGTTTCTGCTCACACACGATTTCGTTATAGATGACGTGTGTATTCTTTTACTGTTTGCTGGAAGTCGCATGTAATATTCACCCATTAGGACTTTAATTTTCGCCGCAATGGATACTACTTCGAATGTGCTTTCGCGCATCCTGAGTCTCCTGGCGACTCATCCCGAAGTACAGGATAAACTGCGGCGGGAGGTAATGAATGCGCTTGACGAAAATGATGGTCAAGATTTTTCGTATGATCAATTGGTCTCGCTTCCTCTCCTAGACGCCGTATGTCGTGAGACATTACGCCTGTACGTTCACTTACTGTTTGCTTGGTATGTTTCTTTTATGAGCTCTGTTGTCCAGTTACCCACCCTTGTCACAACTGCTCCGAACGTGCGTCTCCTCTATCACAGTCCTGCCACTGATATTGACTCTAGTCTACAATTTTTAGGGCCCGAAAAGAAACAGTCCTTCCCCTTTTGTCTCCTATTACAAGAGTCGATGGGCACCGCATACATCAAATTGTCGTTCCTAAGGACACCGATATCACCATATCAATCATCAATTGTAACCGCGATCCCGAGCTATGGGGCCCAGATTCGTACGAATGGAAACCCGAGCGGTGGCTGTCGCCTCTTCCCGACACTATCCTAGAAGCTCCCGTCCCCGGGATTTTTTCGAATCTGTGAGCACTTTTATGCACTTTTGTTCGTCAATCAGCCAGTTGAGATCGAATTTGACAGGCTGACATTCTTGGGTGGTGGACGGGCATGCATGTGAGCGCGTTTAAGCATATGATCTCCCAGCCTGTCTAATTATGATGGATAGTGGTTTCAAATTCGCCGAGCTAGAGATGAGTGCGCGCCACTCGATTTATTACATTGGCATAGATTACTGATGAACACAATGATTTACAGAGGTAGTGTTATCAGTCCTTTTGTCCAAATTCCGTTTCGCTCCGTCGGAGAAAGAGATTGTCTGGGAGATGACGCACATATCTGCACCCATTGAAAAAGGATATCCTGGGAAACCGAAGTTGTCGATGAAGATTAGTACTCTGTAAGGATTTTGGGTGCCAGGAACATTTGAAAGTAAAATACGCGCACCGGCACCACTGTTACTCAAAGCGTCTGCTGTGCTGTTTTATTCCCATGATCAAGTTGTTATATCCCTTTAGTCGCCTGCGCCCACCGCCTAAACAATATCATGAAGACATAGGAGGCATATAACCTTTACGGTATGAAGTCAACAGGAATGCCGCCCAGTCCTGGCCCTACGCGTCCTCTGGGATAACTACGTTGCTAGAATTACACGCAATCTTGAAGGAACAATGCAAGATTTTATCTACTTTCGAAGAGCAGGCTTCAACCCCTTCGCAGGATATGCGGTGTCCCAAGAATTCCAGTTCTGTGAGGAAAAACCGTGATTTATTTGCACTGCAGTTACCAGTATAGACAAGAGATTCACAGTGTATTCATGATCAGAGTCTGTCATCTGGAAATCGGCAGGGGTCTGGTATGACTAGACAGATTTGATCAATGATTAACACTGGCAACCAGGTCAGAAACCAGTCACACATTCTGACAGAGTGATATCGCCACCGGAATTGACAGGAAATGCACTGAATGTGGCAGAGGTTGCAAATACACAGATGAAGAAGGTGAGTAAACTTAATATTAATATCCCTGATTCAGCTGGCAGGCATTCTGAGCTCCATTCTCTGTAGCTACTTACACAACACACACAAGCTATGAAGAAATACCAGCTGCCTGTAGAGCTTGAGAATGCCCGTGTTTCTACATTGGTGCCTTTACAGGTTGGCTGAGCTTCAGTTCTATTCAATAACGTGGTGATGATTGGATGAGGTAAATTTTTATTTCAAGTTGAAATCTGTTGTCACTCTTGGCAAGTTTTTGCTCCTTACAGTCCTTTCTATGTATTCCAAAACCGGTGGCAAAAATGGCAAACATGCTTGGGTTGCGAGTGCCACTCATATCACATCAGTTTTATATATACCGATGCAGGTTTTTGAGCACATGCACAGTCAACAGGTCCATGCTGTTCACCACATGTTGCAGCATCTTCATGTCAAGAGATTCACTTTACTCCCTTCTAGTGCATTTCTTTGCACATTGAATTCTGTACCATGTCAGAGTGCTGGGGATCAACACATTGAACTTGCTGCTACAGTGTTACAATTTTCCTTGTAACACATGGAACCTGACCGACCCGACATACCCAATGATCCCCTCCAGACAGGAGGCACTCCCTGACTCATGCCTGAGGCATGCCCTTGACACCAGACATGCCCACAACACATGCCAATGACATGCATTCGATCTCCTTCCCATGGAAGGCACCCTTGATGCATGGCAACTCCATGCACCTGAACCCGCTCCCACACATACTGTGATACAGCGACCCCTTGACATCGGGTCCATGACATCGGACTCCCACAATTGACATGCTGCACCACAGCACTCCTTGACATTGGATCCGCAACATTGGATCCGCAACATTGGACATCTCATGCTAGGCATGAGGCTTATTGTTTCTATTCTCACTTGATATGCATCTATCTTTCTGATTGGACAATAAGGACCTCCCTCCTAGTATAAGTACTGCAACTTGTAGTAGGGATGTCCTTAGTTTAGATCTAGGCAATCTACAGCCTTAACCTGTGAACTCACGAACTTACTCAAAACTACTAAGGAAGCCCCTTAGTATGTGAACTTACTTGAAACCACTAAGGAAGCCCCTTAGTGCATGAACCCCGATGACTCTACACAGAAGGCCTGCTAGAGTGCACTATCCATCTTATG
The DNA here is from genome assembly GCA_026075535.2 of Tricholoma matsutake. Lineage (NCBI taxonomy): Eukaryota > Fungi > Basidiomycota > Agaricomycetes > Agaricales > Tricholomataceae > Tricholoma > Tricholoma matsutake. The sequence goes on along the minus strand of AP026543.1, from coordinate 2,252,641 downwards.
TCAGATGCTCCAAGTAAGACTAGTGCTGAACAACCCATTGAGGAAGCACCTTGTGGAATGACATCAACTAGATCGAGTGGTTGAGGCTTCACCCTTAACATACAGACTATAAACATTTTACAGAACTTCACACAAGAACTCAACAAATTGTGGCCACACTCAAATTTCAAAAGGGACAAAAGGCTATTGGTTTGGAGGTGGACAATGAAGAAGACTGAAATCTTGGTAGTTTATTGCTTGGAATTCATGCATGTGCTCTCCATTGCAGCTCCACAGCACTGTAGAAGGAAAAAAACATGTATTTCAGAAGAAAAACTGATTTTTCATATGTCAGGTTTGATTATCCAGATACAATCAGCTCCAAATCTATGTATGTGCAATTATCCAGATAAAATTGGGGCCAAGGTTGAAAAAAATTATCTGGATAAGATTTTTTTTCATGAACCATACTGTACCAGGTCAGGAAGTCGGCCACCTTGTCTAGTGGGCCACTTGGCACTTTTCTGATGAATGATGCCACTTACTGCTAATTTGTTATGTGCCAAAGGAGTGCCTGACACTGCCTGTAGGGGACACATCTACAGCTGAAAATTGCAGCTGAAGTCATGTGATAGTGGTCTTTAAAAATATGCCTGAAGATCGGGGATAGCCCCAAAATGCTGGTTTCCTTAAAAGGCATGTGATATTGAAATCATGGGATGTAGGGCATAACAGGATTGCCCAAAAATTCTGAAAATATTTGGGGAAGTAGAGAATATATATGTCAAGGTCAAAATATATAGGATTGTGTTAGTAACTACTTGGTAAAACCCTTGGTGGCCCACTTCATGGTCATCTCCATATTTGTGGCCCATGTGGCAAATCATCCACCTAACCTGATCAAGTTGCTTTTTGTCCATTTTTGCTGTCTACACAACATCTCAGGACATTTGTCTACCCATCAAAACACCCAAGCAAGTGGCAAGGGTCACATATTCTCACCCAAAGACCCTTTACACTTAGGTGGCCCATTTCCTGCTCTTTGACAGTATATTAGTAGAGGCTTTTGGGGGTGTCCACAGCACAAGAGTGTGGGAGGGCAGTCATGGTAAAAGCTCACGGGACCTGAAAAATGAGAATAGCGTCCAATGTGTAAGTGCTGGTTCTTCTCACAAGAAAGTAGGGGGAAAAAGGCATCTTTGGCAACCCTTGGGGTCAGCCAGAAGAGTCACCATTTATTTGTATCTCCAAGGTACACCTCAAATAAATATCCAAGGTACATGTAACATTAGGGAGGGACAGTGGGAGACCAAAAAAGAACAGAGTGCTGTAACACTGTAAGAGAACGAGATACGAAGAGAGAGCAAGGAAGAGGATTCTCATTTCTCTCCCAAAGAATAGGAGAAGACAAACTTAGTGAAGAACTCAGTTCAGTGTGAACTATTGGTGCACACGGTGCAAGGAGACTCAAATGCCAGAGCATGCAGTGCTATTCTGTGGTGTGCATGTGGTGCAGGAGACACTAGGTATTGTTGTATAGAGCACTTTCCATTGGACTTGCATAAACAGACTTTAAACTTGACCAATGTGTAAGTGCTGGTTCTTCTCACAAGAATGTAGGGGGAAAATGGCATCTTCGGCAACCCTTGGGGTCAGCCAGAAGAGCCACCATTTATTTGTATCTCCAAGGTACACCTAAAGTCCTATGAGAAAAAAGAAGAAAGGGGAGGAGATGAGAGTAGCGATGTGAGGAGTGGTGATACAAGTAAAGAGGTAGAGAAACTTTGGGGTCTGAAAGATACTGTCCGAAGAAGAATTAAGGTGTCCATGAGTTCTCTGAGAAAAGAATGTCCATGTCCATGTCAAGTGCGGCTGGTAGAAAGTCTGAAAAATTATGAGGAAGTGTAGAGAAAGTGAAATTGAGACGTGCATCAGCTGAGAAGCCTAGGCCCAAGCCCACAGGGCAGAATGAGTCCCAGCGGGGATGTCAGGCTCAATGAATCCCAATGGGGATCAGACGCCAAGTGTGGCATGGTTACCAGGGTGGTGTGTGGGAATGCCAGTGACTAGGCATGGAGCATTGCCTGCAGGAGGATGGGATGCTTGCAAATGTAGATTTACCAGGCTGCAGATGCCCACCGGCCAATTCCTTGGATGATGTGGGGTGCAACCCCATTTTCTGTGAGTGAGGTTGCACCCCCAGCATGCATAGATTGACCTCCGATGTTGGAGTTGAAGAACTGATGTAAGTGATGCATGAAGAAAGAATGGGTGGGGACAGTCCCATCCACTGTGAGCCAGGAAGGTAATGAGAGTGGAGATCAGCTATTGTAGGAAACAAGATATTTCTGGAAACACATCATGGGATTACAGGGGAGGCCATTGCTGCATAGTATGATGATGTTCCCTTTGAAGAATCTGTTGGCCTTGTGGCCAGGCAAGAAAAACTGAAAGGAGTCTGGTTGTAGGATGACCAATGTGCACCGGGACAGCTTCCATGGATTGCAGATGGAGAGACTGTCTGGAAAGGTGAGTTCCCCAAGATGCATCAGTGCAAAGAAGCCTATGCAGAGCTGGGCACAGAAAAGAGTGTCATCATGTGTTGGGTTGGAGTGAAAGCCTGTGCACACAGAGACCAGATCAGTGATTGTGAGTGCACACTTGCATAGTGTTTAGAGGTCCAGTCCTACAAACTGAAAAAAGACCGAAACTGAACTGAACTTAACCGAAGTCTGGTTTGTCAGGTGGCTATTTATAGGACCAGTCTTTTGCAGTCCAGTTTCCAGTCTTTCACTTTGAAAAATATCACTGAACCAATAAAAACCAATAAAAACCAGTTGCAACCGGTTTATATGTTACATGAACTATACACCCTGATTCCCACACATAATGACTTCAATTTCACCCCCTGGACCATCAAAAACAGTTGAGAACTGAGAGAGATATCACCAAATACATTTTGCACAAGAATTTTGTCATGATTAAAATAACTTTGATTGTACTGCTTATAACTTGTGTTACAAAAATGTTGGGTACAATTGGACACCATCCAATACATAAAAATAACTCACATAAACATCTGTACCATGCATCTTTGATTAATTTAACACCCCTGACAAGCTGCAACTACATACTACAACTACAACCTACAACCTACAACCTACATGTAATACAATGTACTTTCATTTTGGTCATATCTCAGTCAAATCTTGATGAAATCTCTTAAAAATTGGACCAATCACCGGGGAATTACAATATCCAACTCCCTAAATAACGGTTAAACTGTCCGGGTAATAGTTTCCAAGAAAAATATGGGCTATATTGGTACAACAAATTTTACAACAAAAAGTCGGTTTGGACTGGTTTTTGTCGGTCCATGGACCAATATGGACTGGTCCTATGCGGTCCAGTTGGGGTCCATCAATATCTGGGTCAGTCCTGGACCGGTTGCGGTTGCGGTTGCCCCATTTAGACATCAAAAACAGACTTAACTGGACCTTAAAATGCTATGCTTGCAGACTGTGGGAGTCCCCCACAGACGTTTACATCCTTTGAGTGTGCAATGAACAAGGCAAGTATTGCAGGCCTCATGAACATGTTTGAAGTATGGCTCAAGCTGGCTACAGATACCAGAGAGGTAGGTGTCCATGGATTTTGGTTTGATGTGATGGCGCATGTAGACTGTATAGAGGCTCAGCATGTCAGGTGTCAGTTCCATGGACATGTCATGAAGTTGGACAAATGTGAGGTAGGAATTAAGAGTGGAACCATAGTTGTTCCAAGTAGATACATTGATGGCCTGTCCAAGTGCAATTGCATGTTCACAGATGAGGCATTCCTGTGACCATGGCTCCTGATGTGGTTGCCATGCACGGATGTGGGAAGTGATCATTTTTTTGCTGCCCCCAATGTAGACAAATATGGGGGTTGAAATGTTGTAATTTGCAGCTCGGGCACAAGTGCCTGAGCCTTCTCAAACTCTCCACCAGAGATTGCATTGGCTCTGTGTTCTGTTCACCTGGAATGTGACGTGAAAATTCTTCTTGATCATGATGTCAACACAGTGGCACAGCAGGGGATTGAACTCAGGCTGACACCGAAGGGAGTTGAAAATGTTGATGGTATTCATGCTGTCCATATAGATAACGATCCTTGGAAAGTGTTCCATAGTCAGGCAAAGGTTGTTAAAGGCACTCACAACAGCTAACACTTCAAAATAGAAGATGATGTCGCATGCAGTCTCATCAGGGATGGGTGCAACAAAACCTCCAGAGCATCCAGTATACCAGAAAGCAAGGCCTTTCATTGACACATCACAATACACAGTTGCATCAGCATCCTCAAGCTCCCAAGTCACCGATGATAGGAGTTTGATCCCAAGTGAAAGTCGGATGTGCGCAACTGCCCAGGTGAGGTCCTCTTGAACAGCATTGTTGACCCAGATTTTTGCTAAGGGCTGGTCCTTGCCTGCAATTTTTGGATACAATCTGTTTAGAGATGGGCGAAGCAGGGGAAAGACATTGAATCCCCAGTTCATCCATCCTGCCAGTTGTTGCCATTATTATAAAGTCCATGATGCTCCATGTTTCATCTCAGACCATGAAGTGAATTCCTCCAGCTCTTTGAGGAGATCAGCAAGTGCTTGCTTGGGAAGGCAAAAAGTCAGGCTGTTTGGATCAACGCAGATTCCAATGATTGTGATTGTCTTTCCAAAAACTTGTTTGTGTTGCTCATGAGGAATGCAAAGTTCATCCCACAGGTATAGAAGCTTCACTTGGTTGGAGGGCATCCACTGATCATATTTACTGTACCCACACTGCCTTCTTTGTTGACACCAAAGGAGTCATCCATGTAAGTCCAAAGGTTGTCTATGAATTTCACATTTCTTGCAATCCACATCACAAGTCCATTGAATGATATATAGATCCCTGGTGAGCCTCTTCCTCCAAAACAGTTATTTCAGTCAATGTCCCGCTCTCCATCAATGGTGATGACCTGTTTGATCTGCCACAATGGATGTATCAGCAACAATCAGTATGCCTCAGCAACATCTGACTTATACACAACCCATGACTGGTGGGGTTTTAGATTCAGCAGTCCCTCTCTGAGATGTGACATGTGGTCCAGTGGAAACCCTTTGATGTCCTCATGACTGATCATTGAATTAGGTGCAAATGGTCCAGCGCTTTGATTGATGACCATTCTTAATTTGTCAGAGTGTGGTTTTGGCACTGCATGGATTGGTGACACATGCATTCCAGGCAGCAGATCTTGGCCAAAAGAGCCAGAGAATCTCCCCTTTGAATGTTCATGGTCTCGTTGTTCATGCAAAGATTTAGCCTCTTCTGGTTTTGGTGGCTCATCTACTATAGATGGGTACTCCTCATACTGAGTGTTTGCCCAGGGCCAGAATCCCTCTTGGAGTCCTCAACATACTGACTCTATGAATGGCCAGTTTGGGTGTGTCATCAACAGCACCTCAAACCAGTCCACATCAATTGGCATCACAATGTCAAACAATGCTCCCCAATCTCTTATAGTCGACATTGCATCAACATTTGATAGTTCTGTGGCAGGCACCGCCAGTAACAGCTTTGCTTGCTCTGTCCAGTCTGCAAGGCAGTCCATTGAAGATATTCCATTCTTGTTCCCTTTCTCTTATTTGGACCAGATGTTGTAGTGACACCAGAGAATAGCAGTATCTTGCAAAATACCCTTCTACTATAACACAAAGGTGTATGCAAAATATGTTGAACATTAGAAGACCATTTTGCAAAATATTCTTCTGGTTAGAACCCCTCGTTTTGCAAGCTACCTTTCTCATTAGAAGCCTCATCTCAGTATTAGCAATATTCCCACACCACTGAGGGGCATACCAGGTTAGCAGTTAGGGTTCAGTTAGGGTTCAGTTAGGGTTTGGATTTCACATGGTGCTCATGACCCCCCCCAACAAGGCCCCAAAGGGGCCCAGCTTGTCATCAATGCACGAATGAGGCTTTAGCGTGCCGACCTGAGATGACCCAGTTTGGGGGACCCCCCGAGCGCAGCAAGGGAGGGGAGGGTCATCAAATGGTCAGCCCTCTTTGTGTGCAGTGGCGATATTAGGTAAGCATTTTGATTATTTGCTGCTGAATGGCACCATCTGTGCCATGTCATCCACTGAGCAGCCCGGTCCAGCCAGTAGGATTGTTTCAGTTTGAGAAAAGAAAATAAATGTCTCGAGGCTCAGAAAAATACCTAGGGCCATTCCAAAAATCCAACATAGAGAGGTTTTTGGGTTGCAAAATGTTGTTATTGCCATTTTGGGTCACAAGTAAGATTTTGCAAAATTTTGGATGTATTAGAGGGTGGTCAGTAACAGAAATTCAGCAAATTCTCACAGACCTCATCGTCTGCCAAGTGATGCTGAATATGATGGCATGTGAACATCAGTATGCCATATGCTGACTCAGGATTGCATTGAACAACTTGTCGTCATGCATACACATCGTTCATCTAACAGTCCCCCTAGGCCTCTGCCTGCTGCCAATGTTGCTGCCAGTGCTGCTGCTGCTGCCCCTCAGTGTCACTGGTCCCCCGCTGATGAGGAAAGAATGATCACTTTCCTTTGCTCTAAAAAGGATGCTGCAGCAGATGGCGCCAACTTTAACTGGTCGCAGAGATGGCATTGCATCATGGAATGGGTGCTCCTAAGACTGCCAAAGCCTGTAAATCTAAATATTCATGGGTGTGTACAGCTCTCCAGACTCCTTGATCTTCAATGATCAACCAATTCTCTCCAGCTTTGGACTGCCTACAACACTGTCACAACTCTGAAAGGGTTATCTGGTTTTAATTGGGATGATGAAAAAGGAATAAATATTGGCATAGGTGAAGCGGATGCTTGGAAGGCATACATTACAGTACATTGTACATTAATCTTGTGATTGTGCCACTGATTTAGTTGCAGAAACATGATGGCACCAAGATGTACACAAACAAGGGATTTCCTCTCTACCATATTATGTTGGCAGTCATGCCTGGCCTTGGAAAGGGAACCCATGCTTTCTGACCATCTGATCAAGCACGGGGTGCTTCTAGTGCGGTTTCAACTATGCCTCCTGAACCAATCAGCGACAAGGAGACTCCTGTCAATACATCTGCTCTGCAAACATCTGTTATTCAGCCTCCTACCATTCCTTCATCTACACCACCTCCACCCTCTTTGCCTCCACCATCTGTTGGATCCAGTCATCATGACCTGCCACCTCCATCTTCATTACAACAAATTGAACACACCACAGGATCTTCATCTACCTCCTCAAAACATAAATACTCAGCACTGGATGCCAGCCAATCAGGCTGGTCCTCAGCAGTGGCAGGAAAGAAACAGTGCTCCACTGTTCCAGGCACGGTTGTGTTGAATGGCATCAAGGAGTTGTTGGAAACATTTAACAAAACTATTGAGCATAGTCTTGTACAACCTCAGGAGCGCATCTGCAATACCTCTCCAGAACGTTGTGCTAAAGCCATGGCTTGTCTCCAGGAGATCGAGATGCACTTGGATGATGCATGCATGATCGCACTGATTGACCTGTTCAAAGCTGACACAACAGAAGCAGATACATATATGTTGTTGCAGTGCAATGTTATATGTAAGAAGTGGCTTGAGAAGCAGTTGGTGGAGCACTGTGGGTTTCCTGCTGACATCACCACAATGGCTTGGTTTTTATTCTTGCATCTGTATTCCCCAAACAAACATTGTTCACAAGTGATATGTAGACTACTACATGTAAAATCATATGTGTAGTTATATGGCTCCCCTTCATCTCAGTTCAGCTTGATACTGTTGCACTAGCAATGAGATCTCTCCTACTATCTGCAACTTGGCGCTCTGCAGTCCTGGCAGGTCCCAATGCCAAATCTCCAGTGTCTACACCACATCCTGGCAGTGTTGCCTGATCAGCAGCATAATGATTGAGAAGCTCCTATAAGGGCAACCTCAGCCTCTAGCAAAGGGAAATCCAAAGAGAAAACTCTAAGGATCCCTTTGCCAATGCCCAGTATATGTGAAGATGGCAAAAATCAAATAATAACCTAAAAATAGAAAAGGCAGAGATAGGCAGATCAAGGCTGCCGAATGACATCATACCAAGGGGTAGATGTTGGAAGGGGTGCTCTGCCTCTAAATATAAAACTGTCAACATGCACAAACATGATAGAAAGGGAAATTAGTAATAAAATCCAGAAAAATCATAGAAAATGAAGAATAGAAGCAAATGAAGTGAGGAAAAATATAGAACAAATGTAAAAAATAGGAGAAACACACAGGGCACCCCCCTAGTCCCCCCTAGTCCCCTTACATTACCCCCTCTCTAAGATGCATTGCCCTGATGCATTTGAAATTGCATACGACCAAAGTCAGTGACTTGAATGCAACGTGGTGTGGTAGTGTGCCGTCAGTGGAATTCCTTGACTAACCGAGGGGCATTCACATCGGACTCTTCGACCCATGAGTTCTCCTCATACCCATAACCCTTCCAATGCACCAAATACTGGAGTTTTCCTTGATGCAACTGGCTGGCCAAGATTGACTCAACTTTGTATTGGGGTTCTCCCTCAATCACTGTAGGTGGTGGTGGTGGATGTGAATGGCATCCCGGGAATGGATCTGGGGGAGCTGGAAAGAGTTTGATGACATGGAAGACTGGGTGGAGTCTGGACATGGAGGCTGGGAGGCATAGACAGTAGGCATGTGTTCCAACACACTTGACGATGGGGAAAGGTCCCAGGAAGCAATGAGCGAGTTTCTTGGACAGATGCATAGTGGAGATGTCACTGGAGTCAAGATAAACTCAATCACCAACCTTGTACTGAGGGGTCGGAGAATGGCATTGGTTGTAAAAGCATGTCATATCGTCCTTCATTTTTGCTAAGGCTGCCTTTGCCTCCTCCAAGTAGGGCATGACTCAGGTAACCCCCGGGTATAATTTCATGTACCCGTACCTGTGAACACCGTACCCATTACGGTTATGGGTGTGGTTTTACCGTGGGTTTCAATGAGTATGACATTAATAATTTATTATAATTCTAAATATATCTAAATACAATGGGGAACCACCCCAACTCATGATTGCGAGCGAGGGGGGGTGGTGGAGGTGATGTGGCGGCCATTGCAAGAGAAACAGACCAAGAACCACCCCCACCTCGCATTTGCAAGTGAGAGGGGGTGGTAGTCATGTGGCACGGTGCTCCCAAGTGAAATGAACCCAGAAACACCCCCGACTTACATTTGTGAGTGAGAGGGGGTGGTGGTGGTGATGCCACAGCCATTGTCGACTAGAGGGGGCCATTGTAGAAAAAACATACCACCCACTCCCACTGCTGCAAGCGCCTGCTTGCAGGTTGGGTAGGGTGAGTGGATGACGGTGTGCACCAACAACAACAAAGAATGAGCACCAGGGCCCCACCACAATGAGGAACTGCCCCAGGACCCACCAAGATGACCCAACGAGGATGCTGATGCCAATGCTGACACACCACCCACCTCCAGCCCCATGAGCAACTGCTCGTGGGGTGGATGATGGGTGGAATGATGCTGGTGACAATGACAAAATGCTGAATGGCACCACCACCACCACCACCAGGGCCAGACAATGATGATGAGCACCATGGCAGCCACCCCACACCTACAAGCAACTGCTTGTAGGGTGGATTGTCGGGATGGATGACAGGAGGGAAATGACAGGGAAGCGGGAACAAGGGCCCAGGAGATGTCGCTGACATCTCCTGGGCCATAAGTTTTTTTATTTAATTTTCTTCCTTTTGGTGCAACTAACAACACAAACAGGCCCTGCAATGAACAACGCACCACCTGCTCCCAGCCCCACAGAGCAACTGCTCATGGGGTGGATGGCAAGTGGAACAAGGATGAGGACAGCCCCACATGATGGCACCAAATGACATGGCAGGCCCAGCACCAGCACTGGATGATGATGCCAGCAGGGAGGATGATGGGCACCAAGGGCGACAACAGGGAGATATGGGACCACAGGGAGTGGGCAGGACAATGGGAACCACAATGACAGCACCAAAGAAGACACACCCAGGATGGCACAACCAGGATGATGCACCAAATAAAATGCACCCAGGATGGCAAACCCAGGAGACACACCAAGGACAGCAGGGCCACATCACCTCCCCCTCCCCTGACATTTTGTGCAGGGAGGGTTTTTTTATATTTAATAGTATTGCACCTCCCCCTCCCCCATTGTGCTTGGGGAGGGTTTTTTTTTCTTTATGTTTTTACCTCGCTCCTCACACTGAACGTGAGGGCTTTTTACATATATAAATAACATAGTTTATGTATTTAATCACATCATCCCCACTCCCTCATGTTGAATGTGAGGGATGTGGTTAATTAAAAAACTTTGCCCTTAATTACTTAGAAAGAAAAAAAAGAGTTATGAGTCTGAGTGTCATAAATAAACCTTATATTACTAGCTAATAATTCTCTTGTGGCTCAACTGGTTGAGCACACTTGTTTGGTTTGTCATGTGATTACTTTATAGTGAGGCCTTGAGTTCAATCCCTGCTTTGCACAACTTTATTTTGTAGGCACTTTGAGAGCTTAGGACTTGAAATTTGATTCTCCATTAAATTCTAAGTTGAGCTACCTGGAGTCCCACTGGAATAACTGGAATCTGGTCAGAATAACTGGAATCTAGTTGGAATAACTGGACAAATCGGAGTCCAATTGGAATAGGTGGGGGAGTGTAAATTACAGATGTTCTGTGGGTCTCTCAATTTGAACCTGGCTGGGAGATATTCAGGATTGATGAATAAAGAGGTCCAATTGGCAATTGCTTTGAATGGGACATGGTGACTACAACCATTGTTGGCTAGTTCTGCATGCAAATAAGTAACAGTTTGTGGAATAGGAAGTCATCATACTGTAATGCTGCCCAATATACAACATAAACCATTCCTCTAGTTCTTTTTTCTTGTATTGTCATCCTTTCCATGGTGTGAGCAGGATGTGGAACCCATCTTTAGTCATCTGAAGTCAGGTTTGTGTTATGTCACATTGCATTGCTGACCCTGAAACAATGTCAGATGCATGTAATGCCTTCACATAACTCATAAAGTTCTGCTTCAGCTCTGTGATGTGATCATGGTAGGTGTCCAGAAAAGATCATGCAGGGGTGGCCATCAGAGAGGCAACATTTTCATGACTGTGATCAGCATTGGCATCAGCAAGGCACTGGCATTCAAATATTCAGCCACTCACACATCAAACCATTAGGTGCAGTGTGGGCAGTGAATGTCACAGACAGCACCCCCATTTCTAGCCACTGTTGTCATGCACTCTCCTCCACATGCTTACACAGGTGCCTCTCTGCTAGACTCCAAAATGATGGTCACAACTGGCATCAGCATTGGCATTAACATACCTTTGCTTTGTCTGCTCAGGATAACCTTCCCACATCATTTTCTCCTGCTCAGTGTCAAGGACTCCTTTTCCTCTGCAGTCATACTGTCAAAAACACAATTGATAGCCAGCAGTCACATCTGGAACCATCCAGGTGTACTTGTGGTGGCATCCTCAAGACCTAACCAGTTTCCAATCTCTTTGAAAACTTGGTCCTGGTATAAGCTCCAGATCACTTCCAATCACTTCACTTTGAAGTTGTTGGATTTTTGTGAGAAGCCTTTGGTCATTTGCCAGTTCTTCAAAAGCCAGGTTGTCAGTTCCTGGCAATGTGATCAATAATACAACCTTGACATGCTTGATAGTTCACCTTGGCACATATGTGACTCTCCTCCTCATCTATTGGGGCCCTCTCAATCAACACCCAGTAATTGAATATTGCAGGGAGAATGTCACACTTGAGTATTTGCAATTGGCCAGCTTTCAATTCCTGCAATCGGAATGCATCTTTATAAGGCTCAATGATCCTTTGCTCTTCAACTATATATCTGCTCCCTTTCTGGTACTGTCTCAAATAGTGCTTTAAGGTCCAGTCCAGTCATGGTTTTTGGGCCCATTTTGGAAAGACTGTGACCGTGACCAGTTAACCATAAAAGGAAATAGCCAAATAACCAGACTGAAACTGAAAAAAACTGCACAAAACTGGTCATAATCAGTCATAACTGGTTTGCATAAAAATCAGTTAAAACTCTGGTTCACACTGGTCACAACCAGTTATGATGACATATGAAGCACCTTTCTCTACCTTTAAACCAATCAAAAGTTTAGGCAAATCAGTCAGGAATGAGTGAGATATCACCAAAACCAAGTTTAACTGCCTAAAACTTGGTATCAAACTCAGTTTTAATGATATCTCACTCAATTCTTGACTGATTTGGTTAAATATATGGTCAGTTTGAAGGGATTTACAAGGGTATCATGTGGATGTGTTATTTTGGTTATAAACCAGTTATAACTGGTCTTTTTTAACCAGTTCTTTGCGGTTTTCTGATTCTGAGAACTGAAAGACTGTGACTGATGGTCTGGTTTTTTCTGGTCACAGTCCAGTCAGGTTCCAGTTCTTTTCTGGTCACATTGACCAGACCTTTAAGCACTATTCTCAAACTCAGGTTCTCTGATGGCTCAGGCAGCATCGAAGGGGATTGATGTGGAGGAAAGAATCATCCTTTTCACTGGCATAACATATTTTTGGCATGAGGATCACATGAGGATCACATGAGGCTGAGAGTACAATAGCCCATCAATCCATGTCGTTAAAACATTATGAGCCTAACAAGATCTCCTTACAAGCAAAAGAGAAGATCAAAGAAGAATGCCCCTCTGCATAAGGACAATGATGATGCAGTGGATACTGTTACACATGTAGAAGTTGAGGTCAACACAAAACATGGACCAAAAACAAAGCACATGAAGGTCCCCCTGACTGCAGTTATGGAAGAACATTGTGAGTCAAATTCAGGTATACAGGATAATTCCAATCTTGCTCCAGAATGGGATATGCAAGAACCCCAGGTGGCTGATGAGCCAATTTGGCCACAGATCGGCATGGTCAGCTTCTGACACTGATTCACTTACTGAGGCTCATATGTATACAACTAATAGAGACAGTGAGACTATGTCTTGGAGTTTGTGAGATGAGTGGATGAACTGCTGCAAGCATCTTTGGCTTGGCAGGCATGGTCCATTGACAAACAAGTTTGCAACCACTGTCAACTGAATAAATGGGCAATTTGGAGATGTGTAGATTGTTCACTATGAAGTACACTTTGCTGAACATGTATGTGTGTAGGGATCTGCACAGGTAACCCATGGGTACTTTTGAGCATACCCACATCTACCTGTACCTTCAACCCATGGGTCATGAGTCATGGGTCACCATAGGTATGGGTTTCATCAGGGGTTCTGTTAGCAAAAATACATTTATTTAATTATATACTTATTTAAAATTATCAAACCACCCTATGAGCAGGTGCTCATAGGCATGGGGTTATTGTTTGAAGGTCCAGTTCAATGAACTGGAAAAAAGACTGAAACTAAACCCAACCCAACCGAATGCAACTGAACCTTCAGTTGCAGTTGCCCAGTTTTGGGAGCGGTTGGGTTGCCAGTTGCCTCAATTCAAAAATATTTGAAAACTGCTCAAAAACTGGTTGCAATCAGTTGCAACCAGTCTTCTCAAGGCATATAAAATATTACATATGTACTCAATATTACAGCCACTACAAGACAATAAACTAATGTAGTTACTAGTAATATTTACTACTTATACCATTATATAACAAAAATGGGATGAGCCCAAGGGAAAACTATACATTTGGTGAGGGTTTATATACCCTGTAGCTGCACATGGACCTTTTGGTCATGTGCTGCCAAAAAAAAACGAAGTGACACCACTTTGTCAAATGATTCCCATGACCACCTATCATCAACAATGCCACTTCAACATTCACTCTCACCACCCCAACATTCACAGTGCCTATCTCAGAAGTCCCACACCCAAAGTGAGAGCATAGAGGGCCCAAATGACAATGACTAGTGTCGTTTTTGTTTTGTATCATTTTTGATTTCTTTTTCTCTACTAATACTAACTAGTTTGATCTGTTTTTTAGAATCTTACATCATGTTACCCACCTCCTGCCACCACATCCTCCTCAGGCCCTACACCACCACTGTGAGCCTCTGCTTGCAGGGTGGCAGTGGGTCCTGCTTCTGGCTGACAAGGCAACAATGACAACACAACAACAGTGACATGGCACCACCAATGACAATGGTAGCTGACTATGCTGCCACCAATGCCATGTCATACAGCACCACTACCCCACCTATGAGCCACTGCTCATAGGGGGAGATGATGGTGCTGACGACGATCAAACTCAGGATGACAAACACCAATGCCCACACTGACAAACATCAACACTGACAAACACCAATGCCAACACTAGCAAACACCAATGCTAACACCAACAAACACCAATGCCAATGCCAGCAAATGCTAATGCTAATGCCAACACCAGTGAGCGCCAATGCCAATGAATGGCAGGGACAATGAATGACAGGGAAGATGAACAAATGGGAGGGGATGACAAACCAACAGCAGGGAGATGACAAGGATGACAAATGGGTAACAATGAATGGGTAACAACGAACAGGGGACAGTGGCATGGCACTGACAAGCACAACGACCCCCACTCTCGCTACAAATATGAGACAATGGGGTTGTTTTTCTTATCTATTTATTTTTATTCTATCAACAACCTGTCACCACTGCAAGCACCTGTTCACAGGGTGTCTTTTAATTAGTTTTATTTAAAATACAATACAAAATTAGTTAAGAGCAAAAATAGCAGGTAAAACTGGTTTCAACCGGTCTTTAAAGGCAACCAGACCAACTGGGACTGGTTTCATCTGGTCTGGTTGTGGTCCCTCTAGATTGGGCATCAGTTGGGACTGGTTGTGGTTGCCAGTTGCCCCTTTTGGGGTCAAAAAACCAGACTGAACTGGACCTTAAAACACTACATGGGGTGGATAGGTGAACCAGAGAAAGAAAAAGAAAAAGAAAAGGCCCAGGAGATGCATGTCCCCTGGGCCAGAGAAAACAGAACAGAACAAAACAAAAACAAAAACAAAAACACCCAGGAGACGAGTGTCTCCTAGGCCTGTCCCCTCATCATTCATTGTTTGAACTGTCATCGTTGTCATCAGCCATAGTCGCACCCCCTCCCGTCATCAGTGTTGTCATTGTCGCTGTTACCACGTGCAATCCCCCATGTGAGAAGAGGCTCACAGCAGCAGGTTAGGTGCTGGGTCATGTCATTCCATCATCACTGTGGGGCACTGGGGCCATTCCTTGTCATCATGGGGCCCTGGTGCTGATTTTCATTGTTGTCAGTGCCTTGTGGCTGCCCTCATCATCATTCCACCCATGATCCACCCCGTGAGCAGTGGCTCATAAGGCTGGGGGCAGGTGGTGTGTTGTTCCTTCATTGTCATCATCAGTCCTCTCTGCTGTGTGTCATCCTCCCCCTCTCATCATTCTGTCATCACAAATTAGTTAGTAACAATAAAATGAAAAGAGAAAGAAAAGAAACTTACATACAGCCCAAGAAATGTCGATGTTTCTTGGGCCCTCTTCATTCAGTCATCCTCACCTCAAGTTTGTGAGCAGGGGGTGTGTTGGTCGCATTGTCCCTGTCCCTATTGCTCCCTGTCCCTACCCCGCAAGCAGTTGCTCACAGCAGTGGTTGGGGGTGCTGTGGTGGCCATTGTCGTGGTCTTCTCCTCCCCATTGTTTGTTGTTTGCCATCCTGTCCCTGTCAATGTCATCGTTGTTGTTGTAGGAGGGCAGGGGTAGGAGATCCACAACCCCACAAGCAGTGGCTTGTGGCAGTGGGTGTTGTTAGCAGGTGAGGGTGGTGACAAGTAGTTTACATCCTAGTAAAAGAAAACATATTGTGAGCAGACTGTGATGTGGGGGGTGTATGGTGGGCATACTGAGGTGTTGACACACACAAAAATATACCTAGATACAAGATAAGAAAGAAAAACATTTAGTTACTTGATAAAAACAAGAAAAGAGGAAAAATGGGTTTCAACCATATTTCCCTAATCCTATGGAAGGGAATCAAACAGTGGAACAATGCATGAGTGTTGAAATTAATCCCTGATGCATGCTGTATACATGAGGCAATACATGCAGCATACACATGTATACATGAGGTGATACATGCAGCATATGCATGTTACTGCACTTACTGCGCATACATGCGGTAAACACATTCCCGAGTCATGTGACATCCTTAATATTATGTATATAAGGAGAACCTGTACCGTAGTAGGAATACAGTGTTCTTACCTCTGCTAACCCTAGCTGTAAGTCTAACTAAACCCCAGGTAGGTTGTAAGGAACGTGTTGTCTCTTCCCCTGTGCAGCGTATATAGTCTGCTCCAACAGGTTATGGGCCCTGCTGGGCACGTCGCGAACGCGCTTTAATTAGCTGCGAACGATGTTGACTTCATCGTCTCCAAATTATAACCTTGCGCTCTTCATGAGCTGCATTGCGCTCCCTGCGAGCTGCATATAAAACCTAGGTTGACTAGGGTTAACCACTCTGAAGGAGTGTTCTCTCCTGAGAAACGTTAAACGTGTTTTATTGAGTAAAGAGACTGATTGAGTGCTTTTAACAGCTGCCACCACAGAATCATGTCTTCAACTCTTGAAAAACTCGTTCAAACTTTCGATGGATCAAATTACATTCTATGGGCCAACTCAATGAAGGCGTGGCTCAGGTCTCAGGGCCTCTGGCAAATAACTAGCAGGGCGGAGCAAAAACCGCCCCCGGCGCCTCCCTTGACGGCGACGAACGCTACCTTGGTAGCGGATGCTAATGCCAAGCTCCAGACCTGGAGCAACAAAAATGACCAGGCTATTGGTAGCCTAGTGCTCCGCCTGGCCCCCTCCATTCGGCAGCGTGCCAACACAAAGGACACTGCTGAGGAGGTGTGGGCTCTCATCCGCACCGATTATGGTGTGGACGGCCCCTCCCAAGTCTTTTCGGACTTTAGGTCCACAATAACAATCAAAATCCCAGCTGCGAACCCTGCACCGGAGATTGCAAGAATGGCTGACAAATTTGAGCGCCTCACGGCTGCTAACGTCGCCATCCCCGAGCTAGTACAGGCGATGATTCTACTTGCTGCGATGCCGCGCGAGTACGACTCATTGTCTGCAACGGTCCTTAACACGACTGCCACTAGCACCTTGACATTTAAACATGTCAAGGACTCCATTGTTGCTGAAGCCTCAAGGCGCACAGCAGTTGGAAAGCCCGCTGGCCAGCCTCAGGCCAACAAACTTTCCGCTGTTAAGCGCAAGGGGGGAAACCCCAAATGGCAGCCCAAAGAAGGGCAAAACAGCAACGGAGACTCGTCCCGAAAACGTGGACGACGTGGGGACAGAAAGACTAAGGAGGAGAAGCCAAAAGAGAAACATACCCACCTCGCCTCCAACGCCTTTACCACCATAAATGGTAATGGCACCATCATACCGCCGATGCCGCTCATACAGCGCATCGAGCGACGCGAACACACTCCCACAAGGGATCCTCGCCGCCGACCGCCTGCACAGGCATACATGGGCACGGCCTCCTCTTCTCGCTCGGTTTACACCGAATACCAGCAAGCTCGAGACACCCTCGAGCGCATGCAACTTCCGCGCAGCGCGAAAAACCTGCGACCGCTGGAAGAGCACCTTATGGTGCGAGAAGGTAAGAGAAGGAGGATAGAGCCAGAAACCGAGGCAATGATTGAGGAGGTAGAAGACGATACCGTCTCCCTCGGATCCGAACCTCCAGTAACTGACGAGGAAGTGTGGAAAGCCGTCGACGAAATGCTCGTCGATGAACCCCTTGACACAGGGGCGTATGATGACAGGTCAGTCCTTTTCCCTGCCACAAGCACTAAGATTAAAATTCCTATGAATACAGTGAACTTTTCATGTGAAATTTTACCGCTATTAAATGTATCATGGAATTATGTAGATCTTAATATATGTGCTATGTGTGCAAAGGGAGATTGTAAGAAAGGTGCCGACTGGATCATAGATTCAGGCGCATCAAAACACTTCACTGGTGAAATGAAAGATTTCGCTTCTTACGAGCCTTTACCGAGAAAGGACTCTACCTTGGTCCAAACGGCCACTGGTACTACTCATATAGTAGGAAAAGGAGCAGTCTTCATTAGACACCAGGTAGTATGTAATGGGAAGTCAGAGACGCATGAAACGCGACTATACCCCGTCTACTACATACCTGACATTAATACTCGATTGATGTCAATGGGGGTCTTTTTACAAGACGGAAGTGATGTGCGTGGTTCCTCCGCATACATTTCATTCATCGAGCATGGAAACCCAATCATGCATTGTGTCCCTCTAAGGAGGAATGACACGATCTATTGGGCTCGGACTCATATATTGAGCACCAAAAAGGTTAATGTTGCGACCATTTATGTCGCTGACTACTTGACTTGGCATAGGCGACTTGGACACCCATCCAAAGAGGCGCTAGGGAAAATGCCTAAAAGCACCATAAAATTCCCAAGGAATTTAATTATTCCTAAAGACAAAATTATATGTCCAGGGTGTGCAGAAGGGAAAATGACCTCAAAATCTTTTCCCGAGTCAGACTCACGAGCTGACAAATCCTTTGAATTAATACATTCCGACCTAAAGGAACTCCCAGTACTATCGTACCACAAACATAAATACTTCATTGTATTTCTGGATGACAAAACGTCACATATTTGGGTCCAATGTCTCAGAAAGAAATCTGATGCTGCTGCAGCGATTAGACAATTTCTAGCAATGGCTAAGACCCAATATGGCGCTACAATCAAGCGCTGGCGTGTCGATCCAGGGGGGGAGTTCAAGGATCGTGAGCTACAAAAACAGCTCAAGGATTTAGGCATCAAAATAGAGATGTCTGCACCCCACGTTCATCAACAGAATGGGTGTGCAGAGCGCGCTATAAGGACAATAATGGAAAAGTCGCAAACCCTGCGATTCACCGCTTGTCTACCACAATCATGGTGGGAATTTTGCATAGAACATGCAACACATTTATACAACCGAACCCCAATAAGGCGCCTGAAATGGCTGACACCTTTTGAGGACCTGACAAAGGTCCGCCCAGATCTAAACAATCTGAAGGTCTTCGGTTGCGGTGCTTATGTCTATCTACCAAAGGAAAAACGTCCAACAACATTGTCTCCTCGATCGGAGCTAATGACGTACCTTGGAGTAGAAGATGGCATTAAAGCATATCGTTTCATGCGACGAAACGGCGCAATATTCATTGGTGCTACGGCACTATTTGATGAAACAATGTTCCCATGCTGTCCCGGAGCTAAAACTCCTGCCAAGACAGACCTTGGTGATTTTCCACCAGAACCAGAAGATGACGACCACTCATCTGGAACGGATGGCGATGACCCTATACCGCCACAAAATCCGCCCCTTCCTCCATCATCAGAAGATGATGATGATTTACCAAGCGAGCAAAAGGCGCATGACGATGCGACTAACGCTCCTCCTCCGCCGCCTCCAGTTAGCACTGAGGACTTTCGTCCAAGACGTGAAGATCAACAGGAATGGCAGCAATTGCCCCGTCGATCAGGCAGGCAGAGGAAAATCCCAAACCGTCCCGGCAATACCTATGGAGAACAGCGACTCCCCTCTGACATAGAGAGAGACATTGCGCGTGATCGATATTGGAAGAAGTCTGTGGGTCAGGATTCGGATCATAACCGAACACGACCACGACCTCAACAGCAAGAACCGGTTGCTGGACCGAGTTCGGCACCCCACGAGAGTGTGCCCGATTCCAATAATCAAGAACATGATCACCCAATGGGGGAACCGGACGAAGCAGGTTATATTAAAAAGATAACCAAGGAAGGTGGAGATGAGCTTATCCGCTGGCTGTTGTCAAAAGCAGTCACACCATCAAGTGGAAAAAGCCTAGTTCCAAACCAATTTCGCGATATTGCACGCCTACCCCGGCAGCAGCAACTTGAGTGGAAACAGGCTTGTCGTGAAGAGTTAGAGGCTCTTCGCAAGCAACAAGTCTATGACATCGTCGATCTTCCACATGATCGAAAAACGATCAAAAATAGATGGGTTTTCTCTGTGAAATCGGATGGAAGAAAACGAGCCAGACTCGTGGCCAAAGGCTTTTCACAAGTTGAAGGCGTTGACTTTGATGAGATTTTCTCACCAGTAGTCCGCTACGAGACCATACGCCTCATGTTTGCCCTTGCGTCTCTAGAAGGCATGTATATGACCGGTCTAGATGTAAAAACCGCATTTTTATACGGCAAACTTGATGAGGAGATCTATATGGATCAACCCGAGGGTAAAGAGCGCAAAGTAATGCGCTTACGCCGAGCATTGTATGGCCTTAAACAGGCTTCACTAGCATGGTGGAGAGAGCTAGAGGCATTTATGCGCACCATTGGGTTTGTGCGCGCCAGCTCCGATGCCGGCATCTTCATACACAAGGATCCTAAGACAGGCAGCATCGTTATTGCGCTAGTCTATGTTGATGATGGCTTGTTCATGGGCAAGAACAAGAAACTTGTGGATGAAAAGAAGAATGCTTGCCTGAAGCATTGGGAGTGCCGTAGTACTGAAAAAGTCACGGAATTCTTAGGCATGCGCGTCACCCAGACCGCTGCAAAAGTCAAACTCGATCAAACAGAATATCTCGCCAAAGTGCTTGAGAGGTTCGAGATGACAAATGCCAAGATTGCCCCCACTCCGCTCCCGACTGGCTACAAACCGTCGGAGAACACAGCGACGCCAAACGCGGCGCTTAGATCAAAATATCAGTCTGTGATCGGATCTTTATTGTATCTGATGCTCGGAACGCGACCTGATATCGCTTACGCGGTAATCAAGATGTCGCAATTCTCGGCTAATCCTAGCCAAGAACATCTAGACAAAGCAATGTACATAATGCGCTATCTGGTGGGAACCCAGAAGTACAGTATAGTCTATGATGGAGAGAAATCCGAGGGGCTACAGGCCTTCACAGATTCTGATTGGGCAGCTGACACAGTCAAGCGCCGATCTACAACGGGTTACTTTGCTACTCTGGCGAGTGGCATTGTGTGCTGGCAGTCCCATTTACAAAACACTGTAGCACTGTCATCCACAGAAGCTGAATACATGGCTCTCTCCGACACTTGTCGGCAGATAGTGTGGATAGAGTCCTTATTCCAGGAACTTGGATATACACTGAAGCGCGTACCAATCTGCGCTGATAATCAAGGATCCATCTTTATTGGATCAAATCCAGTTCAGGAAAGAAGGACCAAACATATAGACATTCGCTACCACTACACCCGCGAATGCATAGAAAATGACAAAGTCACAGTCATTTTCATTCCTGGAAGTGATAATCCGGCTGACATGTTCACAAAGAACCTTGGTGCCGTCCTATTCAGGAAATTTAGAGACTCTCTCGGAATTACTTTTGAGATTCAAACTTAGCTGCTTAGAGCGCTGTACAGTTTGAGGGGGGGTGTTGAAATTAATCCCTGATGCATGCTGTATACATGAGGCAATACATGCAGCATACACATGTATACATGAGGTGATACATGCAGCATATGCATGTTACTGCGCTTACTGCGCATACATGCGGTAAACACATTCCCGAGTCATGTGACATCCTTAATATTATGTATATAAGGAGAACCTGTACCGTAGTAGGAATACAGTGTTCTTACCTCTGCTAACCCTAGCTGTAAGTCTAACTAAACCCCAGGTAGGTTGTAAGGAACGTGTTGTCTCTTCCCCTGTGCAGCGTATATAGTCTGCTCCAACAATGAGTACCAATGCCAAGGCAACTACCATGCTGGCAACTGCCAATGCTGAGCTGATCAGCACACTGCCAACTGTCAATGCCTTGAACAACAGTTATATCTGTGTGGTGAATACAAATGGAATACATCACTAAGTGATTGTTACCTGCCACTGCCAGGGGGAACACTGAATTCCCTTGGACCTAGTGACCAGTCACTTGCTACCCACAAGCTTCACCAAAATATGCATCCTTTTCACTGTGCAGGTTCTGAACCACTTTTGGCTCTGTAATCTGGAATTGAAGGCATTGGCCTATCAGTTTTACCAGCTGATTTGGTGCATAACTTTGCCAATGAGGCCTGCCAAAGTGGTCAACCTCTACCATGAGCTTCAGTGCATGTCCCACTTATGGCATTGGATGAAAAGATTGAAGTGGGCAGGTATGGACACAATCAAAAAGATCCATTGAATCCCAAACCAGGATCACTTGCCAATTACTGTCCGGCCTGTCCTCAAGTAGGCATAAATATACTGGAAAATTGGAAGGATAATGTGAACCGGTGGGTGACTAAATAACTTGATTGTACAAGCTGTATCTAAAATGATACTATGGCACTCAGATTTGTTTTTAAACACATATTTGTGGCCGATGGTAATTTAAAAGCTGACCATGTTTGGCAGAAAAACTCCAATGCTGATATATGGCTGTGGGATGGAGCTGGGATGGCCCCAAATCAGGCTGAATATGAGCAGTTCCTTCAAGCTGCCATAGAACAATTAATGGTAGGTACACTTCACTTGGCCATGGCTGATGCTGATGCTGCTCCTGATGCCAGTCCTGATCTGTACCCAGGTTTCCAGAAGGCTCCTTGGAAAAATAAATTCCAAGCCATAGTGAATGCTTTTTTGGCATCAAAGACATGTGATAGGACTGGAGTAGTGGCCATTGTATGTGCACAGCATGGCCATTATGCACCCAATGCACTGGTGGACTTGTTTTGGGGAGAACAGCAAAAGAATGTAGACTTTGCTTTCATTCAAGTGCTGAAGACCACCAGGGTTGACCCTCAGCAGGGAGTAATGCTCATTTACAACATTGTCTGCCAGTACATTATCTACATTCTGGAGTGTATTGGTGCACATCTTCCCACTGGCTTGACCATTGACCAGGCCATTGAGCTGTTGCATGTTCATGACCACAAGGATGAATGCTTTTCTTGCTATGCTCCATCTTTCATTCCACAGTCTGGGATTAGTGTTTAAAGGTCCAGTCCAGTCCAGTTTTTGACTTCCAAATGGGCAACCATTAACCGCAACTGGTCTAGGACTGACCCAGACTTTGGGGGACTGCAACCAGACCATTTAGGACTGGTCCTATTTGGTCTATGGACCAAAAAAAGACTGGTTTGGACCAGTCTTTTGTCATAAGATTTTTCATGGGAAATAACCCATATGTATCTCAACAGTTGTAACCAATACCTTAAATATACTATACTGACAGATAGATATTGTAATTTCCTGTAGATTGGTTTAACTCTTAAGGACTTCTGCCAAGATTTGACTGAGATATGGCTAAAACTGAAAGGACATGCATTCAAGTTGTGGTTTGTAGTTTGTAATTTGTAGTTTGTAGTCACAACTCATTTGGGCTGTTAAATCAATAAAATCACATGGTACAGATGGTTAGGTGTGTTGTTGCTATGTTTATAATGTTATATAGCTGTTTCAAAAAAATATAGCTCAGGTAATAAGCAATGCAATCAAAGTTGTACAAAATACTCATACAAAAATGTTTTTAGTCATATCTCAACCAATTCTTAACCATTTTCAATGATCCAGGGACCAAAAATGAAGTAAATATATGTGGGAGTAAGGTCAAATTAGGACAAAAGACCAGCTGAAACCAGTTTGAACCAGTTTTTCATTGGTCCTACTATATTTTTCAAAATGAAAGACCAGCAACTGGACTGCAAAAGACCAGTCCATAAATAGACCTCTGGTCCAGTCTTTTCCGGTCCAATTCAGTCCAGTTTCAGTCTTTTTTTTAGTCCTATGGACTGGACCTGCAAACACTATCTGGGATTGTAGCAGGGGAAATACTCGAGTCTTTGTGGTCATCACTGAACTCCATTTCCCCAACAGTCAGAACAGCAACATTGTCGCATCAGGTGGAGATGCTTGATGATCATGCTACAGATACAAATCACAAGAAAATGCTTGGCATGGCAGTTAAACTGGCTCAAAATCTCAAGAAGCCCTTGAGATCTCCACACAACTCAGCAAGCACCATGTGGAACTGATGGCAGCATTTGGCCAACAGGCAATCAAATGATGGGAGGATGAAGTGACCACAGCAGAATTGCTAAGGCTAACAGATGTCAAGGTAATGGATATGTATGCCACTCAGGGATTGGCACTGGCACCGGCATTAGAACTGGGATTGGCATCTTCCTCAGCATTGACACTGGTTCAATCTGCAGTTGAGGAGTGGATTCATTTTGCCATCATTTTTGAACAAATGCAGTGAGTTGTACTGCATACCAGACTGAACATATTACAAGCTATCATTGATCTGCACCAGGGTTGAATTATGAGACAAAGTCCATTGGCTTGGTAAATCACCTCACATTTCTGACATGCAAGCTGTTGAATGGGAAAGAGAAGCTCTCACATCTCACATGGTAACCTTTACAAAATGCTGCCAACATTGCTGATCATGACATTGCTCCCTCACAAATCACCCATGACAATGAAGCTGAATTTGACAACTCCAATGACCTAGACCCTTCTGACAAAGAGACTCCTGTGGCATTGGGCCCTTCTCATCTTCCAGCCAACACAAACACTATTCCAGTTGAGGAGCAACAAGTATACCTCACATGTAATGGAGATCTTGCTGATGTGGAGATTAACCTCTGGAAGGACCAGGCAAGCCAACTGCTGCATCAGCTGCAGGAGCTCATTGCCAACAAATCATTCAATATTCACACATCATCTGAGTGGCACCAAGAAAGGGAGTTCACACCCGAGCACGAGCCATTGTCTAGGATTTGGTTAACAAAATTGCCTTGCATGCCCAAATGTATAACCATTGCTGAAGCCAACTGGTGGCACTGGATTGTGATGCTGACATGTCAAGTATGTTTCAGCAGTTAACCAAGGATGACCTGAATGCTAGTACAGCTATTCTGAACCTGAATGCACCAGGCTCCACTAATATTTGTCTGTCCTGGATTTGGCATAATGTCCACATTTGGACCAGTGTCATTGCCAACAATGAGGGCAATGCCATGGCCAGTGCCAATGCCAATTCTGGGAATGTAAATGTATTTCTTGGCCCTTCATTCTAATTT
Source organism: Tricholoma matsutake (assembly GCA_026075535.2). Taxonomy (NCBI): domain Eukaryota; kingdom Fungi; phylum Basidiomycota; class Agaricomycetes; order Agaricales; family Tricholomataceae; genus Tricholoma; species Tricholoma matsutake. The sequence continues at coordinate 2,227,476 of AP026543.1, read as the reverse complement.
CACTAACATTTGTTAAACAGAAAAGATGACCAGACTGGGGATTGAATCCAGGCCCTCCTGGACATATACCAGATGCTCTGACCAACTGAGCTACCAGGTCTTATAGGGTTCAACAGAACAAGGATACCATATAACCAGACACAGATTGCTACAACTATCACATCACTTGTGTGTGTGTGCAAACTATGGTCTGTTAAGCACTGATTAAGCAGTGACAGATTATATAATCCAACAACATTTCTCATAGTCAGGTGAGTACATTGGCTTTGATCATGGGCTCAGAGAAATAGATGGAGGGAGGAATTTCTACTGGTCACATATGAAATGCAGTGGACCATGCAGTATTTCATCTATCACAACCAATGGTGGCAGTCAGCCTTGCACTCTGAGAATACCCTTCCTGGCCTGCTAGCCTATGCTAATTGCCAGCAGGCTTTATGGCACAGATTAGCATTGAGGGCTGACCATGCATTTAGATCAACAAATGCTAATTATACCTCCCCTCTATGACTAAAAACATCCTGTATTATGTAAACATGATTATCTTGATCCCTAACCACAATCACTATGTCAAACAAAACTCTCTCAATCTTCAACCCTTTTTCTTTGCAATCAGGGTCAAAAGGGCCACTCCAACTCAGAACTTTGCACTCCTCCAGGACTCACCAGGAATCCAGTGGGACTCACCAGAAATCCAGTGGAACTCATCAGGATTCTAGTGGGACTCACCAGGATTCCTGGTACATTGTAGTACCTTAAAGTCAAACCATAATGGAAAGTCAATTTGATATCTTACAGGTTTCAAGTGCTTCAGACTTCATGAATTTCACAAAGTGCCTACAAAACAGATATGTTCAGAGCAGATTGAACTCTAGACCTGGATCACATGACAAACCAAACAAGTGTGCTCAACCAGTTGAGCCACAGGAGAATTATTAGCTACTAATATAAAGTGTATTTATGCACTCAAACCCAAACCCAGGTATTTCTCTCTCGAAGCTCACAATTAAGATCAAACAAAATTTATTAACTACATTGCTTGCGTCTCATGCGAGGGATACACAATTAAAAAAAGACCTCCCTTGCACCTTGTGCGAGGGGGAGTCCTACCAATATTTATATATAAAACTAAAAATCCCAGTGGAGTCCTGGTGGATTCCTGGTACCAGAGTCCTGGGGAATTCCAGGAATTCCTCCTGGAAGAGTGTAATTTACCAGGAATCAACCAGGAATCCCCCTGGAATGGGAAGAGCCAGGAATATATACTTGAGTCACAAATGGCTGGAACATTGGTTCCCAATAATCCTCCAGGATTCCTCCAGGAATACGTGGGGGAGGACGAAGACCTCCTCCAACTGTACACACAGGAGATTTTATAAAACAACAATGGATGCAAAAAATTCTCTACTCTGAGCTTGTAAGTTGAGATCTTTTCTAAAAGAAATCAAGTAATAAGTCACTGAAAAATATCAGATGTATGTCATGTCTTGGGTTGGCATTGCCACCTCCATTGGCCTTGTGATCGACCTGCTGATCCTACTTCAGTCCTTGGCCAACAGTTGGGCCAATGTCAATTTGGAGCACCTACCCCTTGGATTCCATCCATCTCTCTTGGCCATGTTGGATGATGGTGTTGCCACGGAGAGTCCAAGGTGCCTAGTGTGTTCATATGCATGTGATTGGTGGAGACACAATAGGGAACTGGCACCAGCAGGTATTTTTGGAATCGACACCCTTGATGAGTGCCTTGATAGTTATTGGCAATATATCCCTGCCCCTGCAATCACTGACTTGCCACCCATAGCCAGCCAGCAAATGATGGTCCTGATTCCAACGCCAATTGCTGATTTTGCATTGGCCTGTGGGCTCTTGTTCATGATATGTAGCAAAGGTCATGGGGGCTTTTACAATGGATTTTACTGTGTGCAATCTCTGTTTCTGGGCTGGCATCCCAGTTTGGCTTGTGAGGCCATGCTCAGTGCTGTCCTCAATTCACATGAGGGCACTTGCACCTGTACAAACACAAGGAGGTTTCATCCCTCTCGGCCCACCCACTCATCCTTCACATTGACAAATATTGAGCGATAGCAAGACACATCCAACATTATCTGCAGTATCCAAATCCACTTCGGTCTATCCACACCAAAACTAGTATCACTCCACTGCCATGCGAGGAGATCTCTAACCATAAAGTATGCAGGCAGCTTTATAGCTCATGTAGATTTCTACTGTAATGAATAAGTATTTTGGCTTACATGGCTACAGATGCCAAAAAGAATTCTACTGTTCCCAAGATGCCACCAAGTGGGCAGAATAAATTTGAAGATCTTGAAAGCCCATTCTTACCACCACCGATGATAGGTCCACCTTGTCTTTCAAGCTCAGAAAACACATCTACAATCATTGTCAAAGCTCTATGAGTCTCTACAGACCTCTACAAAGCTCTATGAACCCATACAAACCTCCCGAAGTTCTACGAACCTCTACAAGGTCACGAAAATGCTTTGAAAATCTTTGCAATGCCTCAAATAATGCTTCAAAATTCTTCGCATGCCTTCAGCCACTGTAATACAATTCCCCGACCTTCATACAGCTCAGAATATACACTTGGAACATTGTTGATGAGTTCTGAACCAGTTTCGAGCAATATTGCACTGATTTCAGGCCACGAACAAAGTCTGAAGAAACTTCAAAAATCTTCAAAAAACCTCGAACCTCAAAAAACATCTTTGGACACAGTATTTCCTATTTGAATGATCTTCGTATGCATGCTGGACACATGGGACACTATCTCGAGTATATTGAACACACATGCATACAATCTGCTCAAAGCAGTTTCTGATGTTTTATGCAATTTATAACAAGGACAGTCCGCTTTTAGCTGTTCTTTCTTCATCATGTGTTATATTCACCCTTTCTAGTCTTGCTTTATTTTTCTGATATACTTCTATTGTCTTTTGCCTCAAGTTTTCCACATGTTTGCCTCATGTTCTCTAGCCTTTTTAGGTAGTTTCTTTATTTTATATAAAAAGATGTACTAGATACAAAGAGAAACAGGGTCATCATCTTCCTCCCAGATTGCAGTGATTTGAGAGTACAGTTTAGTGTCAAGAACTGTTCCTCACCCAATCAGAACCCGCATCCATCCGACCCTTTTCCGCATGTTGAACCCGACATTTGTCTACTCCTTCTGATTTCATTCCCGGCTGCCTTGCACTGCCCACACTGCTGTGCACCAGGCCACCTTGTACAGCACCCATGGCTGCCGTCTCTATTGCAAATTCGACTATGGATTCCTGTGCAGCTCCCACTAGATAATTTATCTATGCAGTCGAGACACTGCTGCAGTCTTCATTCCTGTTCTGCATTTATTCTGGACTACAGTATTTAAGCTTAGTTAGTTTTGCCTTGTATTCCTCAGTTCATATATTGACATAGACTCGACTTTAAACTTGCCAATCTAAATCTCCTTCTACTCTTACCTCAGTCCACTAAGAGTCTGAACTCCCTTTGACTTGACCTCTAGTCTTCCTCTGAAGTTCTAATCTCATCTGAACTTAACCCAAGTCCCTCCGTACTCCTCCCCGCATTTACCCACACTTCCCCACTCCTACCTCCAAACCTTCGTCTTGAAATTAGGACACCAGATGAGGTGAAGGGCGCAGCTTTTTACAAGCTGAAGCCAAGTCCTTTCCATTTCCCCTCCTGCAGAATCTGCAATGACCTGACAACCTTCCGCTATCAATACCCACAGGGTCTGATCAGATTCCGATGAACCTTCCAGGATCAGTTCTTAACATTTAGTCTTATTCAGTCCAAAGTCTTGTGTTTTACACTAAACTTCTTCAAAAATCTTCAAAAATCCTCAAAAATCCTTGCATTATGCTATTTTTGCTCTTGTTTCCCTCAATTTGCTTTTGCTTCACTTCTACTACTTGTCTAGTCCCCTGATCTTGCATCCAAACATATTTGTGCACTCCAAATTCATCGATCTATCCACAAAATTCTCCAAAATTCCACAAAATACATTCTTTTAGCTTCAAATTGCTTCGACAAGCAGTCCTTTTATGACTATTTGACAGTCGGTCTGACAGGTGACATCTAGAGGGCCTCACATCCTTCCTCTAACTTGTGTTATACCATCTGAAGCCATTTAGTAGGTTTTGTTTGGGTTTCCAGGTTGAGCATCATCACCGATTCCAAACTGGCAAATGGCTCTTTCAGATTTTACTCCCCAAAATCCTCCACCTGCAATGCCAGAGGGTTATATCTTTCCTGAGCGAGCTTCGTTCATTGCGGTTCAAAACAAAGAACATCAAGATGCCTATTTCCAAAGCCGGCTCAAATTTCATACAGTTATGATCTACCAGCTCAGCACTTACAATTCCACTATATTGCCAAGCCATAATAGTCTTTGGCACAACCTTTTTGCCTTTGAGCTCATTGGTGAAAAGACAGTGGGCTCTTTGAGTACAAAAAACAGCAAACTGTAGGAGACTGCACAGCAATTTATGGATGATTCTTTGATGGCAGATGGAGTTGACTTTACAGAATCAAATGGCAGTCAACTGATGTGGAATGGTAGCATCATCAATTCATTGGGTGACCATGAGCATGAAGAAATTCTTTGGGAACTGGCTGAGCTTAGCTTTAGGTTTGAGCTTCTTGCTCTCAATGTGCAGGTCACAACCAGCACCAGCGATGATTGTCAAGAACTCATCAGAGCCTGTTTTCCAGGTGGAGCATCTGCATCATTGCTGGTGGCAGACTTGGGTGCAGCCAATCATGGTCTTGGGAATGTGCATTGGGAGCCCAGGTCTGTATATCTACATGCATTGAAGAAGGTGATGATGACATGGAAAAAAGAAGTTCCCCCAATCATTCTTGCAAAGAAAATGCAATGGACAGAATGGGAGATTGAAGACCTTGAGGGTGAGATTACTCATTTTTATGTAAAGACCTTCTATGACCATTTCAGACAAGCTCCCATTACTCCCTGATGTCTCTCCCATGCTGCCTCTTTACACCGTGTTTCTTATCCTCGAGGCCTTACCATTGTCAATGTCTGCCCAAATACTGCTTATGACCTGACCAATATTAGGATTTAATGACTGTACATATCTCTTATTCACCCATGATGAATGACCTTGCTGATATCATTGTAGATTTTTTGTTTTGTTTGTATTTTAAAATAAACCATTGTTCCTGTTCAGATGTCACTAGTGGCCCGACATGCAAGCAATGCATCATTTTGAGATATAAGGCATTTGCAACCTTCTGATAAGTGTCAAAGTGTAGCAATCATCAATTTGAACTTCATGGTTTGTTTACGCAACCAACAAAAAAAATCAACATGTTCAACTTGTGATTGTGTATATTCATTGCCATGGACTACTTCTTAGTCTTCTTTACTTGGACATGAATTTCTGTTCTCCCTTCATAGCCCTCAATTTCCTGCTCATGCTTTCTCCCTCTGATTTGCACTTGTTCAATGTTGATGTTGATGGTCAGATTAGAATGGTATGAGCCTTCAACATGGACTTTGATCTTTGTCATTTCCTGAAATGATTTTATAGGTTAGCATCATGATAATTATAATGAATTTCTTCTCACCTTGTTGCACAGTGACAATACAACATCAGTATTCATCACCCCAGAAGTGTTCCCTTCATCCACACTGACTTGAGCTCTGCAGGCTGCTTCAGCTAACCGAGAATTCAGTTCTTGCACATCTTTCCCTGAGAAAAACTCACTGTTGTTGTTTGATGTGTTGTGGTTGACATCGTCGCTGGCTGGTGGTGGAGGGCTTGACTTGACAATGCCATGTTGGAATTCAGGCAATCCAGCTTGATTTTTGATAACTGGCACAGACTCTTTGTCATTGTTTGGATATGGGCCCTTGCTTTCATGTTTGGTCTCACTGTCGATGATGACTAAGTGCCTCACTGGAGGAAGAGGTGTAGAAAAGATTGCTGGCTGAAAATGTCTGGAGGGCATTGTGCATTGCTGAGTGTTGGGATCTACTTCTTGACTGAGCTGATGACTTTTATCCTTGCCATCCATGCCCTTGCAACTTATCTTCAAGATCCAGTTGCATCTTAAAAGTTGTTGTATCCCCAAATGAATTAATAGTGCTAACATCATAATTTCATCCAGGGACAATCAAGGGTGCCACATTAGTAAAGTATCATGTCTCCTGCTACAGCTCTCCTTTTGTAACAAAACCACTGGATGCTTCCAAGCCCACTTCTATTGCAGCTATTGCCCTCAAAGCCAGCATCATCCCCTCAAAGCTGTACCCCTTCTCACTGCAAGCATGGGCATGGTCAGGCCTGTTTATAGCATGTCATGCATGATCTGACTACCCGATCACATCCACTAACACTCCCCTGGCACTAGAACTGTGTTCAATCCTTTTCATCAGGGTGCATAGGTATGCAGGTTCCATACATCATGGAAGATCTGACCCTAAATGGTTGGATGTCAACCATTTCTGCTGAATATGTTTGGTACATAAATTATGTCTTGTCGACACTCAAATCACTGCCATTCTCACACTAGGACCTTTTCACCATGGATATGGGCAGGTTCTGTATGTTATGCAAGATCCATGCCAAGTGGTTGCATGATAATTATTCCTGCTCAATTCATTGGGTACATAAATGCAGGTTGTGGCTGCTCTCAGGTCAAAATGACCCTTGTGCTAGAAGCATTGCTGGTAACTAACTGCATGGACAATTTCCCCATCAATGTATGGCTTATTGACAGAACATATCTCTGCTTACACTTATAAACTGGCTTCACCTTGATGTTCCCCATGATGAGATTAATGGCCCCAAAGTCTCACTCCACTAAACCTGCATCTGGCTCAAAGGCAAAATCAACATCAAGCACATCCACTGTGAAAACCAAGCAGGAATTGTTGAAGGGTCATAAACCAGGTCTTGTACTTTGTCTTCCTGTGTGATGATCACTTATTGCATCTAAAAAACATAGCTGTATCTCATAGCACAAAGGAAAACCACAAGAAAGTCAAACAAGAATTATTGAAGGGTTGTAAACCAGGTCAGTACTTGGTCCTCCTGCTCTACAATTACTTATTGCATCCACAAAATCATAGCTATACCCCCCAGCACAAAGGAAAACTACAAGATTAAGTAGGAGTCGCTGAAGAACTCTAAATGAGGTCAGTACTTTGTTGTCTCTCATGATGATCACTTATTTCATTCAAAACATAGCTGTATCCTCCAGCACATATGATGCATGATTGAAAAACTGGAAGGCATGTCAATATCCACATACCATTTGTTTCTTTCCTGTTTGTAGCTGAGAACAATGCCTTGCAAATGACTCTGGGTGTGAAGGAATGTGTTACAACAATGATACCATGCCCAGAAAAAGGAGTTGCTGGTAATGGATTCATCCTTCAAGAGGCTATGGGGCTTGCGGATGATGGGGAGACATGCAGCCTCCTTCGAGTGAGTCCTACACAGCATGTGCACTTATCTCTCACTCATGATTGTAGCATGCTGTCCAGGACCTATCAGCTAAAGCAGGGCTCAACCAGCAGTATTGTGGCACTGCCAACTCAAAGAACTTATAAGCAAGATTATTGGAGCTGTATGTGTCCTTCCCTTTTACTTTTAACTTTTTACACATCATATCTTCCTTCTTAAAAATATTATACTCTAGGGATGACAGAGTCACAGTTATTTCAAGAAGTACCCACATGGTTGGTCTATCGAAGAATTCCTCAAATCGAATCTCAAGAACAAATGCATGTATGCATGCAAATGAGGATATCTGGGAAATCAGACAAATTGCAATAGGGAAGGGGACAAGGGTGGCAAAGGAAGTGAAGGAAGTGAAGGAAGCAATGATGGGAATGATGGTGATGAGGGGGCCAGCAACAATGGCAGTGATGGAGCTGGTAGCAACAATGGCAGCAACAATGGGGCCAGTGATGAGTTGGGCAATGACAATGACCAGGGTGGCAACAATGACAGGGCTGGTGACTACAACAGAGCCAGCAGCTACAATGGGGCTGGTGACTACAATGGAGCCAGTGGCTATAATGGTGCTGGTGGCTACAATGGAGCAGGTGACTTTGAGGATGAGGATCTCTCTGCAGGTGATGGCCTGGAATATCATGAGGAGGACACTTCTTGATCTTGTACTGCCACCACCTCAAAGTTTCCCATGGCCATGTAGGTCATAGGAACTAGGAGAATGACAAACAGGAATATAGAATAGCATAGAACCACAATGATGCAACCACCAGTACCTACCCCTCCTCAGACAAGACAAAAAAGTGCAACAACAGCCCAGCAAAGAAAACCAGAAGAGAACTGGAAGATGCTAAAGGGATACTCACAGATGTACAAAACAAAGAACAGGCCCTGACATTCCTACAGGCAAAAGAATATCTAGTACCAGGTGAGCCCACAATCTCCTAAATCTATCACATGTCCTATTACAGTTCACACATGTGGCTGCCAAAATGCCAAAAACCTTAATGGATGGACTTAGAGTGGTGGCATTCCTGATGGCAGACACCAGAATACAACAGATAGCAGATAAGATCACATCAGTGGTCAAAGAACTACTAAAGGAACAGATAGAGCAATACAATGTGCAGGTAGAAACTATGCAGGATGCAGTAGAACATGTAACAAAAGCAGCAGACAAGGTAATGGGAAGTATAGGAGAGTTCAAGGATGAATTCCAAGAAACCTCAGACAAACTCAACCAGGCAACCCAAGAACTAATGGACAGAACCCCAGAAACAGAGAACACAGGAAATCCCCAAAGACCAGCAAACCCACTGAACACATATGCATCAATCACACAACAACAAATCCCAACTGCTCATCTAACAGTCATCACACAAGGAGAAGCAATGACAAGCAAATGTTATTACAGAAGGACCCCACAATCACTGATGAATCACTGGACCGACTAACAGAAAAGGAATTGGTGGTAAAGGCAAACACTACAATAGACCTAATGGGAATGGAGGCTGAAGACTGACCAGATGACACCAAGTTTGTGGGAGCAAAGAGGATGAGAAACAGCAATATCTTATACCGACTTAACATGAGGGAGGCGGCAAGCTGGCTCAAAAGGCCTGATGTGCAGAAATTGTTCACAACACACTATGGGGGCATGTCCAATATTTAAAACCGGTTATTCTACATGTTGGTTGAATTTGTCCCAACAACGTTTGAGGCAGGAGCAGATTATGCACATGCATGCATGGAGGATGACAGTAGCAATGTGATTACCTATTCAAAATACATAAAACCAGCACACCTTCGAAGTGAAACACAGCAGACAGGTCACATTATAATTGGATTCAACAACTGACAGGCAGCGAACCACACCATCAAACATGGCCTCTTTATCAAAGGCAAATGAGTAACAGCATAGAAACTCCTGCCAGAACTGAAACAATGCCTGAAATGTCAAGGATTTGGACACTTTGCAACTGACTGCAAAGCATCAACAGACATCTGTGCCAGATGCAAGGGACCACATTGCACATCAATTTGTACACTCACAGATACAACCACATTCACATGTGCAAACTGCCCTGAAGGTGAGGGGAAAGGACATGGTTCCACAGATAGACGATGCCCTGCATTTTTCAAAGAAACAGACAAACTACACTCATGCATTCCAGAAACAAAATACAGTTTCTTCCCCACCAACAAACCACATACATGGAGACTTACCAGCCAGCATGACTCACATGTAGATGATCAGGTAAATGCATGGCAACAAGGAGCAAACTGGGCACACAGGCAAGAGAATGCCTACAGAGGCTTTCCAGAGAGGGGACAGGAGAGGTCAGTGAGGGGAATGAACAATTCATGGACAACTGGCAACACATCTGGCAGAGAGGACAACAAAACCCAAATGCAAATCAGCAACCCAACACAGCGGCAGGAATGGACACAAGACCAACAAATAATGGATGGCCAATGAAACCAGTACAAACTACCCTTCAGGGCTTCTTTTCTTAATCACAGTGAGAGTGAGAATGGAGAGGAAGACAAAATGGAACACAGCAGAGAGATACTGGGTGACATACACCATGGGGAGACCAAGATCCAAATGAGCAAGGCCTAGGGCCAGTACCACCAGTAACAGAATCAGGATCACCACAGCTATCATATGTCGACCCCTCCAATGGAAATTGAACTGCATCCACTCCAAATGCAACAACAAAACACCAACAAGTCACTCATTAGCCAACTTGACCTACACAGCCTCCAAAAAAATACTTATGATATCTGCCTTATACAGGAACCATACATTGACTTCAGGGGGAAATCCCAAGCCAACCCATGCTGGACTACACTCTACCCCATGATGCACAAAAAACACCCAGATGACACGTGCTCATTAATCCTAGTCAACACAGAATTGTCAGTGAACTCCTGGAAACAAATCCCAATTGATTGCCCAGACATCACAGCCATAGAAATGCAGGGCCAATTCAGTACATTGTGAATCATAAACATCTATAATGACTGCAAACACAATAATACACTAACACATCTATTGGTGTACATGCGAGACACAACATATCAGCACTGTGAAAATGGCCCAATACACACTATATGGTTAGGTTACTTCAATCGCCATCACCCAATCTGGGATGAGGCATGCAACACACTTTTCACACAGGAAAAACTAGACCTCATGCAGCTGCTCCTCAACATGCTCGGGTGACACAAAATGAAGATGGCACTACCCACTTTCATTCCAACCCTTAAATCACACAGCATGGGTAACTACACAAGGGTAGACAATGTCTTCTGCACAGAGGAAATTCTTGATGGAATCATCAAATGTAACACAGACGATGCCACACACCCAGTAAAAACTGATCATTTCCCTATCATCACAGAAATCAACATTCAAGCACAAAGAACAGCCTGGGAGCCATGCCAAAACTTCTGATTGACAGATTGGACAGAGCTAGTAAAAACACTTGATGAGAACATAGCTAACCTACCAGCCCCAACAGAAATCCAGGACATAGCGACTTTCAACAGAACTCTCAAGAATCTCAATGAAGCCATACAGGACGCAATCAAAAACATGTCAAAGAGGTCAAACCAAGCCCATATGCAAAATGGTGGTGGACAAAGAAATTGGCAAAGATGAAAAAGAAGATGAGGCAACTTGGGGCAAGGTCAAAGTACCACCAACTCAACAACAAACATCCCATCCATGAAGAATACCATAGCCAGTGAAATGACTATGCTGAGATGATCTGAAAGGCCAAAATTGAACACTGGGTAGAATGGCTGGAAGGTCTAGATGAGTCAAGTGTATGGCAAGCCAGCAGGATAGTAACAGGACCAGCAACAGATGCAGGGAGATCACGAGTACCAACACTACAAGTCAAGGATCCAGTAACAAAACAGGTCACACAAGAAGCAAAAAATAATGCAAGCAAAGGGCAGCTATTCTACGAAACATTCTTCCCACCGCCGAGCCCAACAACACCACCAGTCCCCAAAAATGCTGCATACCCACCACCAAAATGGAACTTCATCAACATTACAGATGAGCAAATATACTGAGCAATCAAAAGATGAAACCATACAAAGCCACAAGGAAAGACACAGTACCAAACAGTGTCTTTATCAATGCTCGAGAAACACTTTTCCCACATTTGGGACCCCTTTTATGAGCTACAAACACACTCAAGTATTACCCAAAGGAATGGGCACTAACAGAAACCCTAGTCCTGAAAAAGCCAGGCAAACCAGACTATACAACCCCCTCAGCCTGGTGACCCATCATCTTATCAGACAGCATGGCATGACTTCTAAACAGCTGCCAGACAGAAGACATCACCATCCAAGCTGCTTAAATAACATGGGAACCAGTGATCAGATCACTTAGAGTTGGCAGAGGACCCCTTGGCTTATCATGTGATCTAGGTCCTCAAATATTTTTGGAATTTTAGCTATTTTATTTCCCAAAGTAGCAAAAAATGCAGCTGAGCCATGGCAACACTAGGTATTATATTCAGTACTTGTAGACACTAATAATTGTATGAATTTACATATATAAGAGGGGGGAATTGGGGTGTGAATTTCTGGCATCCAGGGATCCACAGTGCATGGGGAATGACTTAGGTTAAATTTGTATTCCTTTGAATAGTTCAAATTGTGGGGGGAAAATGTTTTGTGGGTGGTGTGGTGAGTGTGGCAAAACTTTGAGATTGTGGTCATCAGTGGGATGGCTCTACACCTGCCAGATGCTCCATACACTACCACACAGATAGTGTTTAAAGGTCCAGTTGACTGGACCAAAAAAATGACCGAAACTGAACCCAACCCAACTGATTGCAACTGGACCATCAGTTGCAGTTGCTCTGTTTTGAACCTGGTTGAGTTGCCAGTTGCCTCATTTTAAAAATATTGAAAAACCATTAGAAAACCGGTTGCAATTGGTTGCAACCAGTCTTCTACCCATATAATACTTCATAACTAACAGTACATACATTAAAAGTAAAAGAACTAATATAAGTACTATTGTCACTATGTAACTATGTTTAACCTACTTCGCAATGGGCAATTGAACAAGCCCAGGGGAATAAATACTTGTTTCATGAGCACTTATATACCCATGGCTGTGCATGGACCATTTGGTCGTGCTTGCACTGCCAAAAAAAAAGTGGCACCACTGTTTAGACCATTCCCACAACACCACAATCACTTCCATTCTTTCCACACCCATCCCGAGACCACAAGCCCACAAATGAACAAACAAACAAACACAGAGCAAGTGGCCCAAACCATGCTAGTCTGTCGTTTGGGCCATAGGGTGTGTTTTTTTTTCTTTACTACTTCTACTTACTAACTGTTTCTTATTCTTTTTAGGTTCTTGTCTTTGCTATGGATACTGCTCATCACCAACAATGCTACCCACAAATGAACAAACAAACAAACACAGAGCAAGTGGCCCAAACGACGCTAGTCTGTCATTTGGGCCATAGGGTGTGTTTTTTTTTCTTTACTACTTCTACTTACTAACTGTTTCTTATTCTTTTTAGGTTCTTGTCTTTGCTATGGATACTGCTCATCACCAACAACGCTACCCACAAATGAACAAACAAACAAACACAGAGCAAATGGCCCAAATGATGCTAGTCTGTCATTTGGGCCATAGGGTGTGTTTTTTTTTCTTTACTACTTCTACTTACTAACTGTTTCTTATTCTTTTTAGGTTCTTGTCTTTGCTATGGATACTGCTCATCACCAACAACGCTACCCACAAATGAACAAACAAACAAACACAGAGCAAATGGCCCAAATGATGCTAGTCTGTCATTTGGGCCATAGGGTGTGTTTTTTTTCTTTACTACTTCTACTTACTAACTGTTTCTTATTCTTTTTAGGTTCTTGTCTTTGCTATGGATACTGCTCATCACCAACAACACTATGCCCTACACTGCACATGCAAGCCTCCACTTGCAGGGTGACAATGGGTTGTGTTTCTAGCCACAGCCAATGCCATGTCACAGCACTATCAATGGGGACAACACCAACAGGAGCGACACCACCAACACCAATGGGGGTGATGCTGCCTAGCTCAGAACTTTGCGACCACAAATGAATGAATGTAGAGTGCCCAATCGATGACTAGCGTTGTTTGGGCCCTGGGTATGTTCCTTATCATTGATTTCTTTTTTTTTTACTAACCAACTTCATTTCTGTTTTAGGTTTGATAACAATGACAACATCACCTCCCCTCCATCACTGCTGTGAGCCACCACCTGCCCTAGACCGCTGCTGTGAGCCTCTGCTTGCAGGGTGGCAATGGGTCTTATTCCTGGACCGAGATGGGTGCCACATCCACCACCCCACCTGCAAGCCACTGCTCATAGGGGGAGATGGAGGTGCTGATGATGGGGCTGGGAAACAACAACATGAACGACAACAAAGGCACAATGCACAACAGGGACAATGAACAATGGGTGACAATGAATGACAGAAACAGCGATGAATGGCAGGGAACAACAAACCTCGGGGAACAACAAACCATGGGGATGACGAACGGTGGGGATGATGAATAGCAGGGAATGACTGGGATGATGAACAGCAGGGACAGGACAGCTGTCAACAGCATGCCTCACCCTCACTACAAATGTGAGACGGTGGGGCATTTTTTTTGTTATCTTTTTCTTTTGTTTTCTCTTTCATCTCCTACCTATGCCGCTGTGAGCACCTGCTCACAGGGTGTAAATGCATTGATTTTATTTAATATACTTAATTAAATTACCTGTAAATTACCTGTAAACTACTGACAGACTGGTTGAGACCTGGTACCCAACTGGTCTTGACCAGTCTTGACTGGTCTTCTGTAAGACCAGTTTAAATCAGTTGCAGTACAACAACTGGACCAATGTGAACTGGTCATGTACAGTTCAGTCCAGTTGACTGGACTTGAGGGTGCAGTCCAAACTGGTTGCGGTTGCGGTTGCACCTGATCAAGGTCCAAAAACCAGACCAAACTGGACCTTAAAGCACTATGTGACACAGATGTAGTTTTTCTAGCAGACCATAAAACAAATGCAAGATGTTCAATTCACATTCATTCCTCCTCTAATCTACTAACAGACATGGGAACTTGAAGGTGAACAAGCATTCAATTTCAAGTACTGATGTATCCCAGAATCATGATGGATCCTGCATTTACCTAGCCGAGCAGGCCCCATCCTTAACTGGAATAATAAACCCTCCAAACTATTAACGTTAACATGTACACTGTCTCATTGATCATGCTTCTTTGGCTGTGAACTATTTTAGCATTTCATGGGTGGGTGCACTACGAGCTCAAGGCTCCTCACTGGTGCACCAGAAGGACCTCATTTGGAGACAACATGAGTGCAGTGTTGACGTCTTTGCAGGTCCATAAACATGCCTGCCAGTCATAGATATGGACCTCATCCTCAACAGCTAGACCTAGCTTGCATAAGATCCCCAGGGCATGGGCCAGGTTGAAGTTTGGGTATGCCTTTAGGCCTTGCTCACAAACAATTTTTGGAGCCTCGCCATCCTTATTCCAGAGCAGACTTGAACTTGATGCTTGAGGCGAGCTTGCTCTGACCATTTCAAGTCTTCTGCGACCCTCCTTTAATTGTGTGCCTTGGTTGTTTGGTTGCAATCAGCGACCCATGCATCTGACATTGGCTTAGTGAACATTTTTGTGACAGCATTAGTCAAAGAAGGGTCAGCAGCTGTGGGTGAGATTCCTGGGACTAGAGGTGGCAGTCGAGCAAGCTCTGAAGGGTCCCCATATCCTGTCATGATCACTATGGTGTTGTGGTGTTTACAATATGAGCACACCTGTGTTTTATCAGCCATGCAACAAAGCTTGCACATGGTCTTCATACATGCAGTGGACCATGCCAGCTATTGGTGTTGGCACAGGAACACTGTCCATTGACAGGAGGAGGCAAAGGAGGTGCCGCACTGGGTGATGGCACTAATGGGAGCAGTGTAGGCAATCCTTGTAAAGGCGGAGCCACTGTGTGTGATGGTTCTAATGGAGGCTATCTTCATGGTGTACAGTGATGCATCAGAATAGAGGATACAGCTGGAGTGAGGGTGGGCATGGCTGGCAGAGGTGAGTGGCATGATTCCTTTGAACCATGCAGGGTCATAGGGAAGATATAGGGTTCCACTGTATTGACAGAGAATTCATCCTCAGGCAGTGGGGAGTGTGTGCTGGTGTATGCTGAACTGCATGGTGAGAGCCATTCAAACCATCCACAAGAGCATTGTAGATAGCTTCTTAAGGAAGAGAATAAGAGTGGATGGACTATGCTGATATAGCAACTCTGCATTCATCAAATTTCTGTATCCTCCACAGACCAGATGCTCCAGGATGTCCTTTCGGCACTTGGGGCACAGAATGAAGTGAAGGTGACCCATCCAAACACAGAGCAGACACAGGCCAAAGACATGTCGAGAAACAGCAGGCAGGGAGGAGCATAGACACATGACCAGCACAATGATGGCGGCCAGCAACATATTCTGTGATGCACGTTCTTACTGGAGAAAGAACCCCATCACTCAAGATTTCAAACCATGAGTGGTTCATGGATTGGAAAGCTATCTCAGCAGCTTATTACTTATTTCGAGGTGGGTGAGGTGGGTCTGAGTTTTGTTTGTGTTTCAACATATGCAGGGACAAACTCTCATCAACCCGACAATTTAAGAAAGTTTTTGTAATCATTTGTGAAGGACACCCACATACAGCGATAGCAGAGGGCCTGAAGTTGCATCTCACAAGTCCTGACTTCGCCATCCAAAACACATACTTGTTCAGTTGGGCCATGGCTATGCCTGGCATGAATGAGTCCTCACTTCATGGACTTTTTTTTCTTTAGTCTGCAATTATTTTCAACTGACTCCCATTGCACCACTGAAAAGATGCATAGGATACCAAGATGAACAGGAAGGCGAGGCTCAAACAAAGTTAAGTAGGATGGAATTGGATGAAAGACAAAATGAGCCATGAAAATGCCTTCCTGTCTTCTTAGATTAGTCTTTAGAAAAACTCACCTATCCTGATCGTATGCACTATTTTTGGTTACCAAGATCGATGACGACATAAGTGGCAAATAAACTCATTTAGTTACTGGAGATGACATCTATGCTTTTTGGACCTCCTGGTTGATTGGTATTAATCGGTGTTCTCGCAAAATCTTTGTAGTATTGCCTTGACTTCAGATGTTGAATTTTAACCTATTCCTTAACTCAAAAATTAAGTTTTTTTAAAGTGCCCTGAACAGCCAAGCTCTACAAGGACAGCCCATTTGACCAGGATTATGCTTCCTGAGACAATAAAACTACCATGGAACCACTGTGAAATGGCGGTGATGGTTGGCAAAAAGAAGGCCAAAACAAACAGAGGCCAATACAGCCCATGCAGAATGGCAATTGCCAAATGGAAGTTCGGGGACATCTTGTAGCTGGGTGCTGATGATGGAATCTGCACAATTACAAGATTACTTAGTCAATGGGCCCTTTCTCGAGGCAGTCTAATAAAATGAGATCTATAAAATCACTACAAATAAATTCAATGAAATAAAAATATAATACGAAGAATGGTTAGTATGGAGTACAAGAGGATGTTGGATATAAGCTATGCATTTACTAGAAGTGATCCATGGGAGGTGGGTGGGCATGATAGTTGCTGTCGCCTGCTATGGTGGTAGCTGTGGTCGCCATCGCCATCATCATTTGTGGCTGTCGCTTTGTGGCTGTCTCCTCGTGATTGCCACAGTCATCCTCTGCTATCGTTCTCCTGTCATTGGTCTTCCCCTATTCACACTGTTCTCCCTGCCATCGGCTCATCCCTGTTGGCTCATCACTGTGCTTGCAGAGGCTGTCTTCATTGTGGTCATTGTCCCTCTGTTGTCCTTCATCCTTGTCATCCCCATCCCCATCCCAGCCATCCTCTTCCTCATTTCCTGGTCCCTGCTGTCATTCTCTGTCCTCTCATTGTCAGTGTTGTTCTCATTGTTGTTTCCTCCCTGGCCCTGTCATTGTGGTGCCCTCTCACCATCTTCGATGTCCAACCTGCTTGCAGTGGCAGGGGTCTGGTAGGTGGGTGCTGGTGGCGGTCGTCATCATCTGCACCTTGCTGTTCATCCTCATCACTGGGCCAAGTTGTCCCCATCATCATCCTGATCCATTATCCACCCTGCGAGCAGATACTCGCAGCAGTGGCGCAGATGTAGGTCTGCTGTCTTGGCACTGTCTCATGGTAATAGAACCTAAATATCAAACAAAACATTTGTTAGTTGAAAAGAAAAGAGAAGAGAAGAACTTGACACTTAGGCCCAACAAACAACTCGTTTGCGGCCATACATTGTGTTGCTGAGCATTGTTGAGGAAGTGTGACTCAACATGACAGTTTCCTTTTTTGTTCAAAATCCATGTGTCGGTAAAACCCACTGAATGTGAAAATATGTAAGGGGCTGAGTTTGACTGACTTCAAAATATAAGCCTGCATTCAGAAAGACTTGAAACTCCAAAGCCTGCCGAGCAGCCGTCAGACTTAATGTATCACTTTTGCTGGGTGGTTGGTCGAGTTAAAAAGATGAGTCCTCATACCTCAGACTCGTAATTCACACTTTCCTACATTACTTAATCTCACTCAGCTGTTTTCTCTCACAGATCCTGTGAGCTGCGTAATGTTGGTAGTGAATACAATTGAAGTCTGCATAGAGAACAATTCAGATTTTCCCGATAAAAGGTGGGCATTACTCTACTTGCTAAACAACAAATAGTTAGCTGCTTTGTATAGATGCACTCATTATATCTGAGTCTGAGTGCAATGTAAAATATTATTTGTTGACACATTCCAAATAAGATTTTCCAAGGTCTGGGGGAAGATTCTGGAAAACCTGTCTGGTTGCAGCACATGATGCTAGTCACGTGACAGGCGCGTCTATGAAACGCAATAAGCGCGATGCTTTAAAGCGGAAAGCAGAGATCGCGATCAGAATCTTCGGAGCGTGCCCCGTTAGTCCCACAAACGGACAAAAAGTCTGGAGGGGAAAAAACGAGACTACACCAAGGCACGCTAAGAGAGAGAATGGGAGGAGGGTGGGTGAAAAAATGGACAGACGGCGTCTGTCAAAGTGAGGGGATGAGGAAGAGGAAGGAAGGACGTGTTTCTTCTTCTTGCCCTTCTTGACCTTCGTCGTGCACAGACCCCCAATGACGCTAGACGTCAAAACACGTTGGGGAAATGTCAAAATCACGTCGTGCTTACAAAGCCTGGACACAACTTTTTCGGCCAAGCTCGCAAGCTCGCCTAGCCTATCGTTGAGTCACCACTTATGTAAAACACTAGGCGAGGTTGTGTGTTGCCGATTCTTCGGTTCCTTTACTTGGCGAAGCCCTTATTCTTATATCGATCACAACGTACGCAAGTATCATGGCTGAAGGGACGACGAACATGGAGTCATTGCTGTGGAGGTTGCGTGTGGTGGCGGTGGGCGGGCGGAAGTGGGACTGGCACAGGTACGCCGTCTAGTTTCTTCTGCACTCTCCATGCCTATTAGATTCACGGACAACCCCTGGAACGATAGTCTACGCAACATAATGTCGTTTCATACGGCAATGATAGCGCCTTACGTCGATGGATACAATCAATATTTTGAAGGTTTCGTCAACTTCTGGTGGGTATGATATTTCGATGGTACGTCTTCGGTTTTTCTTTGTATTCATGCATATAGTACAGGTTCTGTCGGTGTTTGGGATCCCTACCTCGCATATACCAACTGACTCCCTAAACTCCATCCGCTCCAGCGAAGACTCATGAATAGTCGTTATTCAACTTCGTGGGGTTAGTGGTCGACGACGAGGTTGCGACAGAAAGTGAGATGGTGGACATTGGCCGGCTCGCAGGACTGCCATCACATCGACTGGTTGTAGGGTGTGTTATTTTGTTATTCTAGTTCACTCTTTATAATTGACCAACCTTTCGTGTTCTACTACAGGCTAACGCGATATTCTCTCCGTGAGGGTTCGTGGGTCGCAGATGAAGTTGGAATGGACTGGGATACTTATTGAGCAGGTGCTTTCCGTTTGTTTTTGTTCTCCCAGTCCTTCTCACTCTCACTGTCATGTAGATTCAATCCGTCTTGATAATCTCGTACAGGGAGCCCAACAATATGAGGACGAAAGGTAATAGCGTAGGGGACACGGAGTTTGGCTGCAGGGAGACTGTTAGATTAATAGCTTTCTTTGTAGCTTTTCTTCATACTTTTGCTCTCGAACCTATAGACTAGACGATTGGACTTACTACGTTGGCAATGATCTCCCGTTGTCTGCTCCTCATCACGGGCTGCGTTCTCGTCTTAGGAATGGATGGCTAACGACGACTGCCACATATAATATCTCCTGGTGAGTCCATTCTATCCAGTACTACAATCGCGTGTCCGAGTCATCTTGCCATCCCGGTTGTCATCCTAATCGTTCTCACTGATCCAAGACAACTCCCAGCATTCCATTCCTGCCCGTTTCCCATATTCACCTTGAAGACTCAAATTGTCAGCGCGTCACTGGCTACGAGTAGATTTGCTTGTCGAATTCTGACTCAGTCTGCTTCCTATCCTGTCCCGCGTCTCAGATCTCTGCTCAAAGCATCTACGCCTAGCTCAGTGTTCGTCCTTGATATGAGTCCCTGATAACAAGTACAGCCCTTCCACTGTCGAAACCAAAGGTTTACTTAATGAGATGTTTCAATTCCAGCCCCGACGTTTGCTCTTCAACACAACTTGAGCGCACCTCATCTTGTTCCTGGTGACTATATATATGCTATTTCATACCATGACGCATAGAATAGGAAATAGTGAAGAAGTGAAAAAATGTCTTGAAACCTTGCACTTGTTGAGTGCAATCACGGCTTTTCCCCCTATTACAGGAGGTGATAGTTTTCATCTTCGTAACCTGAATCTGTATTTGTCTATTCAATGTTTGTGTAGCGGAAGACAAATCAATGGCTGCCCGAGCTCAACCCGAGCTAATATTTCCACTTACAAACACCACCTGTACAGCGGCGTATCTAAATCCTAACATTAATACATGGCCACATCTAGAACTATGGCACGGCTTACGTAGCTGTCGCAACGATAATCTCCGAGTTACTTGCGTGACTAATGAACGCGAGAGATGTCGAGCAAAGCACAGTGAATAAAACGATGATGCCAAGGCGAATATTATTAGATTTGATGAAGTAGAGGACCACAATAGATAGAATGGGCAAGAGAGAAGAGAAAACGACAGCAAGAACTCGAATTGTGAGACGAATTCGAGTTTCCGAGAAAAATCCAAGAGAGGATTCAGGTAAAGAACGTAGTTTATCTGCCTTGAGGAGAGGATAAACTGAGGATTAGCACATTGAGACATGACTACTTACCTCTGTTTGAAAATATCTGTATAAATGATCTTCCAAAAACTGAGAGAGAGCTTCGTTGTTGCGGTCAGGCCCAAGAGATATCAAGTCTTCACAGCTCTCCTCGGCAAGATACTCCGCGTCCATCTTGGAGATCATGGTTGGTTTCTCTTCCAAGATATGGAGAAGTGTCCTTCTGGATCGCGCTGTTGGTTGTGTGAGGGTATGAAGCCAAGCTTGGGCTTGAAGGGCTTTGGCTAGGGAAGTCAGGGGAGATTAGTGTTTCATGTTATCGAAGCCATCAATGAATACCCTTACTATATTCTTGCATGACTTTGCGTATCTCCATGGCCACATTCCACATCTCTTCATTTGCATCAGGGCTGCGATGATCGCCTTCACCGTCAAGTTCTGCCTTCAACCCTGCTTTGCGCATAGCTCGCCAACTTCGTGGCATGGCCCAGATATCGTTACCTTTTGTAATGTCATCAGCTCTTTGGTCCAGCAGGACTAACCGTGCCTCAAGTGATGCTAGCTCAGATTGTAGATAAAGTAGATTCCGGGCGTTGAGAGTCGCAAATCGGCGGTAGATGCTTAAGGTAGGATCTAGCGCAATGTGGGAGGAGAAATTCTGGATTCCAATAGGTGGTAGTCTATGAGGAGTCGATGTCATCAGAGTATTGGTACTTGACAACGAAGGGCATATGGACCATAGCCATGGGTTGGGCGTCAACAGACAAGAAAGGTGTGGGTGCATCAGCAAACCCTATCAGATTCAGTCATAGCACAGGATTAGCTTCTCATAGAGCACCACAGACGGCGTGAACTGCATAAGTTACAGCTATTTGCAGAACGATAGGCCCTTTGGCAAAACGCTTGTTTATACGCCGTATTTGGTCCCATCAATGATGCTAGCCAAATGCCGATGTGCCGATAAACATTGACCAGCCTTTGCTCGCTAAGTATCATTCTGCAAATGGCTGTAGCTCAGATCTGGTTAGATTTCATCTGAAAATCTCACTGGAAGTCACCCAATACAGCCCAGTGGGTGAGGCACCGACCCTACGTGACTATTATAAGGAGTTACAAGGCTGGGTTTGTGGGAAGATCGGCGTTAACGTTCTCTCGCCCCTAATTGATAATCGACAATTAATTAATGGCCAGCAATCGCCCTCAATCGCCCATCCGAGTCTAACCGTTGAACATACTGTCTCCAATGCCTCAAAACAGTGTCTCGAGGACAATGTGATGCCCATGACCGCAGAAGAGATATTCAACGGGGAGGGGTAAGAGGCGGTTCTGTCACTTGGCGCCAGATGCTCCACTGCTGCCAGCAGAAATTAATTGCAACCAGACTCGAGACATCCACAGCCTTAAATAATCGATAGGCGCTCTGCTGTACATATGATACTGTCAAAATTGTGACTGCCAGCGTGGCGCCACTTTGCAATGGAAGCTCCACTGCCAGTGGAAATCAACGGAAAATCAAAACTTTGACATCGTATACAGCCTTAAGTAATGATAGACACTTTACTTTATATTAAAGGGCCCCGCCTTAAGGACTGGTACGCTAGCTTGTGCCTTTGCTTGCCAGTGTAGGATAGGTAAGTCTCGTTCTTCCGTACTGTGACCTTGAGGGACCCGATTCTCATGAACTTACGAAAATGCGAGTAGTTCTCACGACGATATCGATTATGACACCACTGGCACCTGGTCCTCGTGAACTCGATGCGAAAATGTGAGTAGATCATGTGTAACTCTCAGGATGATGACCCCACTGGCACTGGCAGTGCGTCGTTACCACTGGCAATCGATTTTGGTGCCAACACGACGACTAAAATTGTGAGCCAAGATGTCACTCACGGAGCCGGAGACTCTCTAGTCTCCAAAGTGCAGGCCTTCATTGACCATTGGAAGGACGCAGATTATTTTGCCACCCCATTATATCCTTACTGTGATTCAGACGAGGTCAAATCTCTCCTCTCGCATGCCCAACATCTGCAGAAGAACCGAGACTACCCCGCAGCATTATGGTAAAGCCTTGAGCCTCCAAATCCTCCAATGTAACTTGGATGCATTACCCGTAGAAGGGCGGCCTGGGTTGACGCGGACAATTGGACATATCATATCCCTGCTCTTCGAGCAATTCCCTGACCTTTTCCAGTCTGATCAAGCCGCGAAGAGTCTCGTATCATTTACGAAATTGTCAGTCCAAGAGATGGACGATCTTGATACACTGATCGCCCTGCTTGCAGTTGCAGATTGGTTGGTAGCCTTCTCACATTCTGAGCCCTATGAAACCGGCAGCCTGTATAATTGCACATATTGGCATGATCCTATCATGGAGAAGACAATCGGACCAGATCATATAACAACTCTCCGACTAATATATCATTGGGGCCGCATGATTGCTCGGGGTTCTGTCAGTCGGATTCATGATTCAGCTCGAGCAAAGGAGTTGTATCAGCGAGCATTAGCAGGATTTTCCAAGCATCTTGGTAGCCATGATCCCGAAACAATAGATTGCACCCACGACCTTGGGACACTGTATCTGACGCAGGCGGAACCAAACTATACACTGGCGGAAGCCTTGTTTCTGTGTCTATATACATCACAGCGAGAGGAACTCGGAATGGATGACGACCGAACACTTCGGTCACTCGCTGCTCTTGCACGAACATACAGACTACAGGGTAAGAATGCCCAAGCTGGGAAACTAATATGGATAGGCCCAGAATATGGTCTTCGGGTTCTGGAGGATTTTTTCTTTGAATTGAACGGCTTGGGCTCGATGAAATACTGGAAATTCCCTAGAGGAAAACGTGACTATATGAATGAGATCTGGGAGCTGTCCAGTTTCGGGGCTCCGGATGACTACTGCTGGCAGAACAAGGCTTTGTTGTGTTTGCCTATCCAACAAGTTCATTTCACTACTGCTTTACCATCAGATCTAGAGAAATTCAACTACTGGCACCACATTGGTCACATGGAATCCAACCATGAACCATCCGGTTTACATCACATGTGTGAAATTGTGGAGGATACACACATTGATCTGGTTGTTCCTTATATCCCTTACTCGCATTTCCTCCAATCCAATGACTTTACCTCTGGTTTCCTCTACAAATCTTATGTCCTTCCTTGGATAGGACTTGGCTGGCTAGACTTTGGAGAAACATGTGTTTCAGACAAACTCACAGAAAGAAAAAATACTTCTTCAAAATATGTGATGGTGAGAACTACAACTCTGGTTCACTACATCTGTTCCCCATCATCATCTCATGACTGGTGACCATTTCTAGGTGAATTCCGAAAGTTCCAGCACCTGCATCACAGGCTTCTTCAATGGTATACCAGGTGACACAGCAATCATCAGCAACTACGACAATGATACACACACCAGCTTCAATTTTGTTTCATCCAACTGGGTCGATTACAAACAATTCACTTTACATACAACTACAGAAGAGATGACTCCCAAGTTGACCACTGCTGATGGATCCACAATCACTTGTCATGGCTACATCTCTGGTACCTGGACAGATTTTAATGCGAAGAGTACATGGAATGGCCTCATGGTCTTTGTTGTAGATGCAGTGTTTTATTTTCCTGAGTCTTCCACTGTTGATCACCACTTTCTATTTTGCTCTGATTCCTTGGAACCTGACCGACAATACTTCAGTGGGTAGCAACTGAGTGGTACAGTTGTGTTAATCTCTGACCTTATCTCCTATGCTCAGTGACTCCTGAAGAGACCCGTTCATTTTGTGCTTCACTCAATCCAACTTTACTCTCCCCATTGAAAATATCGAGGGTTGAATGGTGTGGAATATTCCACAAGGAATGTAGGGTTAATGGTAAGCACAATGATAATTTAACATGATGTAGAGGGAGACTGAAATGTTGGGTTTCAACAGTCAAAGGACCCTCACAAGTGGATATGTTATTCTGGGAAGAAATGAGTCGGCGGGAAGCATGGGATCGGGAATTTGAGAATAATATTCCAGAATTGCCAGAGGACAAGTCTAGAATGGAGCAATTGAAGGAGGAGGAGACCCATTTAAGGCAGGAATGGGATCTCAAGTTCAGGCAACCACCCACAATGCAGCAGAATGTCACCAGTAGTGTTGCCAACGGTGCAGCTCAGAGCCACAAGCCATTGAGCCGAGCTGCTATCTTGGGCAAGCTGCGCCGATAAATTGGCTTGCAGCTCAGAGCTGCCCAGAGCTGCTCAAGCCATGCCATAAGTTGCCTCAAATTCAGAGCAGCTGGGAGGCTTTAAACATTTTTAACACTATAAAGCAGGAGTCCCTACTTTTATTTTGAATGTATATTGTTATACCTACTTTCCAGAGCCATCTCATGAGCATGTTTTGTGATAGGTATGAGGACATAAACATAGCCAAATAATTTCATCAAAGATACTGATCTGTGCAAAACTCAATAGTATGACTTGTTTCTTTCATAATAATGGTCTACACAACCTATTTGACACTTAAAATGCATAACCAAAGCATAAATACAACTATAAGGGCAACCTAAGCCTCTAGCAAAGGGAAATCTGAAGAGAAAACTCTAAGGATCCCCTTGCTGATGCCCAGTATATGTGAAGACGACAAAAATCAAATATAACCTAAAAATAGAAAAAGGCAGAGATAGGCGGATCAAGGCTGCCAAATGACATCATACCAAGGGGTATGTGTCGGAAGGGGTACTCCGCCTCTAAATATAAAAGTGTCAACATGTACAAACATGATAGCAAGGGAAAATTAGTAATAAAATCCAGAAAAATCATAGAAAATGAAGAATAGAAGGAAATGAGGTGGGGAAAAATATAGGACGAACATAAAAAATAGGAAAAACACACAGGGCACCCCCCTAGTCCCCTTACATCACCCCCTCTCTAAGATGCATCGCCCCGATGCATTCGAAATCGCATACGACCAAAGTCCGTGACTTGAATGCGATGCGGTGCAGCAGTGTGCCGTCGGTGGAATTCCTTGATTAACCGAGGGGCATTTACGTCAGACTCTTCGACCCATGAGTTCTCCTCATACCCATAACCCTTCCAATGTACCAAATACTGGAGTTTTTCTCAATGCAAACGGCTGTCCAAGATTGACTCGACTTCGTATTGGGGTTCTCCCTCAATCACTGTAGGTGGTGGTGGTGGGTGTGAATGGCGTCCCGGGAATGGATCTGGGGGAGCTGGAAGCAATTTGACGACATGGAAGACGGGATGGAGTCTGGACATGGAGGCTAGGAGGCGTAGACGATAGGCATGCGTTCCAATGCACTTGACAATGGGGAAAGGTCCCAAGAAGCGATGAGCGAGTTTCTTGGATGGACGTGTAGTGGAGACGTCACTGGAGTCAAGATAAACTCAATCACCAACCTTGTACTGAGGGGTTGGGGAGTGGCGTTGGTTGTAAAATCACGCCATGTCGTCCTTCGCCTTTACTAAGGCTGCCCTTGCCTCCTCCAAGCTATCCCTCATGTGTTCTGTGAACTCATTCACCGTCTCGATGTGTGAGGGAGTTTGGCGAGGTTCAAATCCCATGTGTGGATGTCGTCCAGTGTCTAAGAGGAAAGGGGTCTGTTGAGTGGAAGCATGGACATGGTTGTTGTATCCAAACTTGGCCAAAGGAAGGAGATCATCCCAATCGTCCTGGCATTCATTGACAAAGAGGCAGATGTACTGCTCCAGTTCCTGGTTGACTCGCTCCGTCTGGCCATCAGTTTGTGGGTGATAAGTGGTTGAAGCGAGGAGTTTGATCCCCAGGAGTTGGTACAGCTCACGAGTGAACTCTGCCATGAACTGAGGGCCACGATCTGAGAGGAAGGCACCAGGAAGTCCATGTAATTTCCACATGTGGTGGAGGTAGAGTCAAGTGGCACCTAGGGCACTGACAGTGGTGTGAGTGGGAATGAAGTGAGCACGTTTTCCCACTGAGTCAACTGTGCACATCACCGCATCAAACCCATTTGACTCTGGCAATTCCACCACAAAGTCGACGCTGACGACATCCCAACAACTGTCTGGAACAGGAAGAGGGTGTAGCTCACCAATAGGCTTGTGACGAGGAACCTTGGTGCATAAGCAAAGGTCACAAGTGCGACAATACTGACCAATGAGCCGCGACATTTGTGGCCACCAATAGTTCCGTGAGGTTAGCTCCAAGGTCTTCCAGCGTCTGGGGTGGCCAGCAATCTGTGAGTCATGGTGTTGGGATATGATGTGCCGGCGAAGGTCTGGGTCATTGGGAACATAGATGTGATCCCTGAAATACAACAAGTCCTCCTTTTCAGCCCACTCTGCCACACGTAAGGAAAGGGTCGATCCCTTCCTCAGTTCTTTAACAGCTCAGGCGACAACATCCTCATGTAAACTGCTACAGTTTGCGCGATGAATGTCACGTAGGATGTCCCGCTCCTCGCCCTGGGGTGCGATGCCTTCCAGTGCCCAAATGGTGAACAGGTCTGGCTGCAACAGCACAATGTTTTGGTTGTCACTGCTGCCATCCCCATGGTCTGCACATTGGGATAGGGCATCGGTCTTCCCCATGCTGCGACCCAGACGGTGGTGCAAGGAGAAGTTGAATCTAGATAGATACAGGGACCAACGAGCTTGACGACGGTTCAATTTCTTGGCCGTCATGAAGTACTCGAGATTCTTGTGATCCGTCCAAATTTCCACCTTGTGTTGGGCACCCTCGAGGAAGTGTCGCCACTCCTCAAGCGCATGCATTATCGCCAACATCTCCTTGTCATGGATCTCATAGTGTCACTCTACAGCACTAAGGCTTTTGGAGTAGAACGCAACAGGATGCCACTTCTGGTCCTCTGGAGACTGCTGAGACAACATGGTGCCCGTCGCAAAGTCAGAACTGTCAGCTTCTACACGAAAAGGATGCGAATCGTCAGCAAAGGTAAGGATTGGAGCGGAAGTGACCATCTCCTTAAGCTTTTTGAATGCCTCCTGTTGTGCATTATCCCACCTCCATGCCTCCTTTCCTGTCAAGTCGAACAGTGGTCGTGCATGATGTGAGAAATCCTTGATAAAACGCCGATAGAAATTGATGAAGCCCAGGAGAGACTGCACCTCCTTCTTGTTCGTGGGTGTTGGCCAAGCTGTGACCCCATTTACCTTGATAGGATCCATCTCCACTTGACCCTCCAAGATAATCAGGCTGAGGTACTCGATCTTGGTCCTTTCGAACTTGGATTTGTCCTGACAAAGGTAGAGTTTATACCGTCAAAGTCGCTCTAGGACAAGGCGCGTGATGCGACAGTGCTCTTCAACCATGCGAGTGAAGATGAGGAATGTCATCGAGATAGATGCAGACAACGCCTTCAAGGATGAGGTCGTGGAAGATGTCGTTCATCATGGTCTGAAAGGTGGCAGGGCTATTAGTAAGGCCAAAGAACATGACAAGTGGTTCAAAAAGACCACAGTTGGTACGAAAGGCTGCCTTCCACTCATCTCCCTCCTTTATCCTCACATTATTATAGCCCCAATGGACATTGAGCTTGGTGAAGTATCGGGCTCCATGGAACTGGTTTACAAGTTCAGAGATGAGGGGTAGTGGGTAGCAATTTTTGACCGTGATGTTGTTGAGCCTTCTGTAGTCTTGAACTGGTCGAAGTGAGCCATCCTTCTTCTTGACAAAGAAAAGGGGAGAGGCCATGGGTGACTTCGATGGTCAAATACATCCAGAGGCCAGGTGCTCGTCAATGAACTGGTCAAGCTGCCATTGTTCTTCTGGAGAGAGAGGATAGACCTTGCAGGATGAAGGGGTTGCGCCGGGGGTGAGTTTGATCACGTGATCCCATGGCTTGCACGCAGGAAGAGAGTCGAATGACTCCTTGGAGAACATGTCTTCAAACTCATGGAGATGAGGGAGTAAGGAGCTAGTAGAGGATTTAGCAGCATTGTTTTTGTGGAAGGCCTCGGCGAGGTGTTGGGATATGTTCGATGTGGCACACACCTCATGCGATGAGCAAATCGCAGTGTAGAAGATCCGATCACCCTCCACTTCCTCTGGGTCCTCATCATCATCATCTGAGTCCGGCATTAGATCAGGAACCCCTTCCAATTCCACTTCAGGTATAGGCAGGGGTCCAGCACGACACTTCTGAGTACATCGTATTGCCGCCTTCTGTCCATGACATTCTTGCCTGGCTTCTGTGAAACATGTCCAACAGTGGGATGGACATCGGCTCATGGTAACCTCCCCGGTACGCCAGTCGACCTCTGGGTTATGGTCTCAAAGCCATGGATATCCCAAAATCACCTTTTGCTTTCCTAATTGAGTGACAGCAAAAAGGGCATGCTCACTATGATCTTTGTAATGGAGAACCAGGTCTGCAACCTCTCGGATGGCACCAGCTTCATTTGGGGATCCATCCACATTATATACAGGTATCAGACATGAGAGTGAGCGAGTATTTAGGCAATGTTGTTGTACCAGATGGGAATTGATGAAGAGACCAGTTGCACCAGAGTCCAGGAGTGCAGAGACACTGAGTATCTGTCCAGTGTCGGTCGTCTGCAGTTCGATGGCTAGGTTTAAGGAATGTGCAGAGGGAGTGGATGCCACAATATACTTGTGTGGTAGTTTACGCTCCCATGATTTAATTTTGGGATGTGGAGTAGAAGGAGAGATGGGGAGAGCAGGTACGTCTTTAGCCAACTTCGAAGGGTCAGAGAGGGGAGCAGTCACAGAAATGGATTCATTCTCCAGGGATTCAACTGACAAGACTTCAAAGCAGTTATGGACAGGCAGTGAGGGCGTACGATTCACTCGCTGCGAATAGGAAAATCCTGCTCCTCTACAACTTCCAACTTCATCTCCTCTGCAACTTGATCCTTCACTTCCTCAACATCTACAAGCACCAACAAATCTTGCAGGAGTTTGTCTCGTCCCTCAGGGGTGAGCATGCGGATATCCTGACGATGGGGACACACTCCAGCCCTGTGTCCAGGTTCCCCACAACGGTAGCAGAGATCCAACTTATGTGCACGGCTGCAGGCTGCATCAACATCCATTGGTACTGGGACATTGATGGCTGGTGTGGGAGTTTGACAAACAGGAATGGGGTTAGGGCGGGGGAGGCTTCGATTGAAGGTGTAGGGCATATGAGTGGTAGTTGGAGCATGGAATGCAGCATTAAACGCCGCATTTGTGAGTTGGTTCTCATCACAGAGTGAAGCAGCTTCATACCAAGCAAGGATATCATCGTCCGCTGGGCGTCCTTCCAACATCTGTGCAATCTGGTCCTGAATTTCTTGGTTGAGCCCCCATTGGAACTTCACCACCACTGGTAACCCACTCCCATATCCTGCCATGTCCACCAAATCCTTGAACTCATCGATATAGTCGTCCATGGATCGATGTCCCTGGTGGTAAGCAGATGACTCAAGTTGTGTCACTGCTCGGTGGTGTTCATTGAGGGGGCAGAAGTGGCGTACGAACTCAGCTCGAAAGTCACCCCAAGTGGAGAAAGGTAGAGAACCGAGTTCTTTAGTTTGACGTAGGATACAGTCCACATAGAGATAGGCGCGTTCAGATTTCATGTATGTGAAGGCCCAATAAATTTTTGCAGCCTCATCGACGAATTGATGTGACTGGAGACTAATGTATAACTCACAGGAATTAAGGAATGCACGTCCCTGGGCACGTGCACCATTAAATTCAGCGGGGGGGGACGGTTTGATCTGGGCACGTTCCTTAGTGGACGCGTTTGGCAAAACATCGTTGTTGGGTGTGCTTGGAGTCGTAAAGGGGGAACTATTGGTCGTAGGGTTAGCCTGGAGGGTCCTAACGAAGTTTTCAATCATAGATTTAAGCAAGTCGATTTGCGCGCGCATTCTGGAAACATCGCTTTCAAGCGTGTCGAAGCATTCTGATGCATCCATGTCGCTAGGGAGCGCGTTTGGCGAAAATGGCGGTGTAATAAAGGCGAGATTATCTGGAACGGTGTGTAGGGACTCTGTGGAGCTTTGGGAAGCGTTGTCCAGTCCATACCTGCCTATCTTGGGCAGCGCATTCATGATTTTCGGGCCTTAGGGGAGAGTTTTCTACTATAAGGGCAACCTAAGCCTCTAGCAAAGGGAAATCCGAAGAGAAAACTCTAAGGATCCCCTTGCTGATGCCCAGTATATGTGAAGATGACAAAAATCAAATATAACCTAAAAATAGAAAAAGGCGGAGATAGGCGGATCAAGGCCGCTGAATGACATCATACCAAGGGGTATGTGTCGGAAGGGGTACTCCGCCTCTAAATATAAAAGTGTCAACATGTACAAACATGATAGCAAGGGAAAATTAGTAATAAAATCCAGAAAAATCATAGAAAATGAAGAATAGAAGGAAATGAGGTGGGGAAAAATATAGGATGAACATAAAAAATAGGAAAAACACACAGGGCACCCCCCTAGTCCCCTTACAACAACTAGGATGGCAAGCCCACAACTTTGGGCAATCTCAATCAGCTTAGCTGGCTCAGAGCTGCTCAGGGTGACTCAGCACCATTTTGATTGGCTCAAGTGCCTGAGCTGCAGGTGAGCTGAGCCAAGCTGTGGCATCACTAGTCACCAGTGATTGATGATGTCAGAATACTGCCTCACCTACTGGGCCACCCTGGTACTTGGCCATTTCAATATTTGGAGACTATACAGCAAATAATTTACTACAATGTATATTTAAAATTGGAGGAAGTAAGTACAGGAAGTTATGTACATGAAGGTGAATTCACTGACAACTGCTCAATTGAGATATGATGGGTGGCCACATGGTGTTTGGACATGTTTTCTTAGGCTCCCACTCCCCAATATGGCAGTGCCTCACCCAACATCAGTGTTCTGACTCTCAGCTTGAAACTTGCTGAGGTTAAGGTATAGCATGGGTATGGGTAACACTGTGACAATGTGGTCACAGGTATGCATGGGTATGGGTGTGGGTTTGGGATTGCCCTACCCATGCAACACAGTACCCTTATCCACAGGTTTATAGGTTTCAACAGTCTCATTTTTGGGTGAGGCAGGGGGGCCTGTAGGAATGCAGAAAAGATGACCAGACTGGGGATTGAATCCAGGCCCTCCTGGACATATACCAGATGCTCTGACCAACTGAGCTATCAGGTCTTATAGGGTTCAACAGAACAAGGATACCATATAACCAGACACAGATTGCTACAACTATCACATCACTTGTGTGTGTGTGCAAACTATGGTCTGTTAAGCACTGATTAAGCAGTGGCAGATTATATAATCCAACACACCCCCTTAATCTGGCACATCTTAATCTGCTCAGGTAATCTGACAGAAGTGTAGGAATTACTATATGAAAAGTAAGTTAACTCAGTGTTTGCGCACGTGAGCGAGAGCCAAACAACTGTTTATTCACCTATACAAAAAGTAAGTTAACTAGGTGAGATCATAAGTAAGTAATGACAGTGGTAAGTAAGTAGAGGATATTTACCTCAGTGTTTGTGCATGCAAGCAAGAGCCAAACGACTAAGGTGGTGGCAGGAAATCATACAAGATTTATACTATGAGGTCTGCATGTCAAGGTACCACTAATAAGTGAAAAGATATATGAACAAAACCCAAAGGAGTGATGCCAATATAATAGACAAGAGAGGCAAATGAGGTATCATGATTGTGGTTACACAGTCCAGGGAATTGATGCTAATGCAGGTCACAAGACAGCTTGTTAATCCAACACTCCCCCTCAAGCTATCGAGAGACCAAGTTGAGAGCCAAAATGTTTGACTTTTGCTGAGGGAAGTGCTTTGGTAAGAGTGTCTGCAATCATATTGTCTGTAGGACAATAGATGAGATGGAGTGAACCTTGTTTGACAATCCAGCGGATAAAGTGGAAGCAGATGTCGATATGCTTGGTGCAAGCATGGTACTGGTGATCTTGCGTGAGAGCGATTGCAGATTGGTTGTCAGAAAAGAGTGTTGTGGGGCTGAGCTCGAGTGAGAAACGTCGAGTGATGAGGGAACACAGCCACAGAGCTTCCTTGGCAGTGTGGGTGGCAGCAATGTACTCACTCTCAGTGGTAGAGAGGGAAATGATCTCTTGATGCTTAGCACTGCATGAAATGGTGCCACCGTGAAGAAGAAACACATACCCGGAGATAGCATGGCAATCTTCAGCCATATTCCCATCAGCATCAGCAAAACCAGTTAGCTTCCCTTTGGTTCCACTGTACGACAACCACAACTCATTCATTCTTTTCAAGTAGCAGAAGATCTATTTTACTGCTTCCCAGTGTGCCCAGCCAGCTTTTGTCAAGAAGCACAAGATAGTTTGCACAGCAAAGGAGATATCCAGGTGCTGAGTGATGCATACATCAAAGAACCAACAGCTTCATGGTAGGGAATGTTGTGCATTTGAGCAAATTCAGCAGTAGTAGAAGGTGACTGAGATGTCGAGAGACGGAGGTGAGTTTCCATTGGGGTGGAGACAGGTTTCAAATCCTGAAGATTGTAATGATGAATTATAGAGTCAATATAGGAGTGTTAGGAAATGTGGATGGATCGATGTTCACGGTCACAACATATTTTGATACTGAGAAGCCAGTGGAGTTCCCCAAGGTCAGTGATTTTGACATGTTCAGAGATTTTTTGTTTGACATCAGAGATTAGGGTGATTGAGGAGGTGGCGATGGTGCAGTTGTCAACGTGAACAAGCACGATGGTGAGACTCTTCCCATCATGACAAAAGAAGACAGCTTGGTCGACATCACACCAAGAGAATCTAAGATGCCCAAGCATAATCTCAATGAGTTTGTGATACCAACAGCCCACCAACTGTTTTAGGCCATAGAGGGTTTTGATGAGATGCTAAACTTGGCCCGAAAAGTTGGGAGCATGGGAGCCTGGGGGTTGCTTCATGTAGATGTGTTCATGAGAGGTGAGTTCACCATTTAAATAGGCTCCCTTGATGTAGATATGATGGAGCTCGAGATCCAAGTGGGCAGCCATAGCAAGGACTGTATGAATCGATGCGAGTTTGGCAACAGGAGCAAAGGTGTCAAAGTAGTTGATGCCAAGTACTTGGGAGAAGTCTTGAGCGATGAGACGAGCCTTATAATGGATGATGTTTCCTGCAGCATCCTTCTTTGCATGGAAAACCTATTTCGAGCCAACAATGTTTGTGTCTGCAGGTGGATTTGCAAGCTTATATGTCCCAGTCTCCTTCAAGAGTGCCAACTCTTCCTGAATTGCTTTCTCCCACAGTGGCCAATCAGGATGACCTTTCACTTCAGCCAAAGTCCTCGGCTCCAGTGCTTCTGCCTCACTGATCTCGGCTGCCATTGCATACTCCTTGACAAAATCTGCCACCATCATCCAGTCTGCTGTTCCCTCCCCCTCAAACTCAGTAGTCTCATTGACAGTTGGAAACTGTATGCCTGAGGCAACTTGAGGGTCAGATGGGCATGCAGAGGTGACTCCACGGCCAGTGAGAATGTCTTGGATGCGTTGACTAGGTTTCCAAATATGTCTCAATGATGTTGCTTCATCTTTGACAGGATCTTTGGACTGGAGTGGTGCAGGAGGTGGTGCAGGAGGTGATGCAGGAGGTGCAGAAGTAGAAGGTGCTGGTGTAGGTGGAGGTACTGAGGTAGAATCTGAGGTGAGTGGGTCAGAAGATGGGTCGATGAAATGCCAATCCTCCCCCTTGAGCCATTCTGCTGACATGTGAGTTTTGTCAAAGTGTATGTTGTGTTCAGTTGTCACAGTTCACTTATCTGGCCAGTAGACTCTACAGCCATTACCCCTCTCATCAATACCAAGCCAATGACCCTCCCTGACATGCCCACCCAACTTGTTCCACCCTCAATTCTCACCCAAACTTTCTCGCCCCACTCGCGGACATTGCTAAGGTCTGGTTTCTTCCCAAATGTGGCCTCATACGGCATCATACCAGCAACAGCCTTTGTCAATGTATGGTTCATCAACCAGACAATGTGTTGGGCTGCCTCTCCCCACAATGTCTTTGGAAGGCCACTAGAGTGTAACAATGCTCGGATGCACTCAACAATGGTGCAGTTCCACTGTTCCACTGTTCCATGACTCCATTCTCCTGTGGTGTGTCATGCACCATGAGCTTCTGATCAGTACCTTTCAACTTCAGGTACAGAACAAACTGCCTCCCCATGTATTCACCACCATGGTCTGAGTGCAGAATGTTTATAGGTTTCTTCATCTGAGTGTTACACCAGGCTTCGAACTCCTTGTAGGCATTAGGTGCATCAGATTTGGCAGCAAGGAGGCGAAGGTGAGTTATCATTGACAAATGTGACATAGCAACACTTTCCACCTTTTGTAGCAACTGTCACTGGTCCCCATAAGTCTGAGTGGATTTTGTCACCAAACTCTGCTGCCCTTTCCCCTCTCTGAGCCTTTGCAACTGGCTTCCTGGTAGCCTTCGCATACATGCAAGATTCACAGAAGAAATTATCCCCTGATGCAGTGCTTTCAAGATGGAGACCTGTGACAAACCCATTTGTCACAAGCTTCTTAGCTACATCAACTGAAATATGACCAAGACGACAATGCAATTGATCCAACGCGAGTACCTCCTCTGCTGTGCTGGCAGATTCTGGCTCATGATCAACACGATACAGTCCTCGAGGATTTTTCAGGACTTCTCTAACCTGGCCCAGTGATGGTACACTTCCCACCTGAGAAGGTTGCTGAGAACCCTTTCTCAGCCAAATGGCTGATAAAGACTAGAGTGTATCCCACCTCAGGGGAGTACAACACCTCTGTGAGTCATAACTTTGAGCTGTCAGCACCATTGGGTATGTCAACGACAAGCTCGCCCATTCCAGCTGCTGAAAATCTTTGTTTGTTTGCAGCTCGGAAGGTTTTTGGGGAGATTTCAGTGAAGTTCTCGAGGTCATGACGGAAAGGAGAGAGGTGTCTTGTGGTCCCAGAGTCATATATTTCAGCACGAGGTGAGTTTGCGTCGTCATCGTCAGCACCAACATGTGCCACAATATCCTCAGTATCTTCCGAGTCCAGGTCAACACTGACAAATGAGCTTCTCTCACTCTCATCAGCCCCAGATAGCTCCTCAGATTCCCAACTGCCGATCTCATCTGTGTCACCCTTGTCTACCTCTGAAAACCAGTCATTGTCACCATGAACATCATTCCCAGCATCCGATTCATCCGACAAATCAGATAGAGCCACCTGATCAGGCATTGAGTCATCATCTGAGTCAGAATTGTAATCTGCCTCAATGTAAAATGCCCCTCCAGCTTCTGAATCCAAGTCGGACTCTACTGCAGCATTAGCCGAGCCTTTCTTTGAGTCACTCTTCTTGTCACTGGCTTTGGGTGGTTTTGTGCACTTGTCTTTGTAGTGACCCTTTTCACCACAGTTCCAACACTCCCCACGAGGCTTCTGCTTGTCCCTCCCAAACATTACAGCTAGTGCTTCATCTTGCCCATCAGTCTTTGATCCCTTGCCATGATTCGAGTGATGTGTGGTGTGGTGCTCATATTCTTTGGAGATAATGGATTGACATGAGCAGTGGCTATGAGGCTAGAGGCAAAGTTGGCAAGGGCAGGGGGTAGACAGCTGATTATGGTGGGTCTGTAGTCTTTCTCCACAATGTCAACCCCAACTGTGGCAAGCTTCTCACACTCAACATGAAGCTGATCAAGAAACTTGTGGATGTTACCCTTTTCTGGACACTTTAACCATAAAAACTGGGAGCAAAGCTCAGTCTGAGCAAATGTCCCTTTCTCTGAGTATTCTGCGATGATGGTGGCCCATTGATCCTTCACGAGCTTATGGCTGTGTATCAAGATCAATGCTGAGTCGGGGATCTTCTGCATAAGAAGCGACTTCACAGTACACTCATTCTTGTTCCAGGTGGCAACAGCCTCAGCTTGGAGTTGCATAGCAGGGGAACTGGTAACAGGGCAGACTGATGTGCCATCAAAGTGGCCCCAGAAACCTTTTGCATTGAGAGCATCTTGGAAATGGATCTTGAAGATGGTCCAGTTCAGACCAGATGCTTTGAGCTTGGGAACAGATGAAGGGAGGAGGTCGGTAGTGGTCAGAGTGGTGCTAGACATTTTGGCAGGGAATCAGGGCCCAATAACCTGTAGGAATTACTATATGAAAAGAAAGTTAACTCAGTGTTTGCGTGCACGAGTGAGAGCCAAACAACTGTTTATTCACCTATACAAAAAGTAAGTTAACTAGGTGAGATCATAAGTAAGTAACAACAGTAGTAAGTAAGTAGGGGATATTTACCTCAGTGTTTGCGCGCACGAGTGAGAGCCAAATGACTGAGGTGGTGGCAGGAAATCATACAAGATTTATACTATGAGGTCTGCATGTCAAGGTACCACTAATAAGCGAAAATATATATGAACAAAACACAAAGGAGTGATGATGCTAATGCAGGTCGCAAGACGGCTTGTTAATCCAACAAGAAGTGCCAGGGCCCATAACCTGTTAGGAATGCAGAACAGATGACCAGACTGGGGATTGAATCCAGGCCCTCCTGGACATATACCAGATGCTCTGACCAACTGAGCTATCAGGTCTTATAGGGTTCAACAGAACAAGGATACCATATAACCAGACACAGATTGCTACAACTATCACATCACTTGTGTGTGTGTGCAAACTATGGTCTGTTAAGCACTGATTAAGCAGTGGCAGATTATATAATCCAATAGGGCCCTGAACTCGGTGAGTTCTGCAGTGTTTTCTGTGATCTTCGGCTTGCTTCTAATCTACTTTACAGTCATTTTAAGGTCCTGAAGAGATGAGAGGGTCATGTTTGTGTGATTGCTCTCAATGTTGACTTCTTTGTTGAATGGGG
This sequence comes from Tricholoma matsutake, assembly GCA_026075535.2. NCBI lineage: Eukaryota > Fungi > Basidiomycota > Agaricomycetes > Agaricales > Tricholomataceae > Tricholoma > Tricholoma matsutake. Next base: position 2,189,668 of record AP026543.1, on the reverse strand, counting down.
GTTGCAGGAGTCCCTGATCCAGGATTCTCCATCTCACTGTGAACCTAGCATGGTAGCCATTTCAGCCATCTAAGTGCCAAAAAGTGAATTTCCTAAATTAAATGGCTGAATTCATGGTGGATGAATTTGGGATGAATTTTCATCCCATATATTCCAGCCATCTAAGGGATGGAGTTCATATGTGTTACCTTACAAAATTTACTTAACCTAATGGGATGAAATTTCATTTTACAAGGGGATGAAACACAAGGGATGATTTTAATCCAAGATGAGGGTATGGATTTTCAACCATCTAACATATGAATTTCCATCAAGTTTTTCAACAATTTATGGGGTAATATTTACTGCCTCAAAGGTGTGGATAACAGGGTTGTGTTTTTCAGCCTGAGATATGATGGAAATTTTATGCCATTATGAGATGCTTTTAGTAGGCAAATTTCTTTCATTAGAGATTGAATTGACTGTTCCTTCCACTGGCAGGTATATTTTTTTTTCAGTCAGAATGAGAGGATAATTTCACACTTCAGGATTATGTCAGAATTTGCCGACCCGGTATATAACCGGCAATAACCGAAGCGACCCACTTAATCAGAGCCGAGGGTTATGACCCGAGTTATAATTAGATCATGATCTGACATAATCAGCACTTGCTGGTTGTAATCTTGGTCATAACTCTATTTGGCATTTCATTCACCTCGTTCTTCCTCTCTGGTTGCCTCGTCCATCTCCCTTTCTGAATCTCCAGTTGCCTTGTCTGACCTCACTTTTGCCTCGTCCATTTGGGTTGTGTTAGGAAACCACCCCATTACCTAATAAACTTTCATTTTTATTTTATTATGTCGAATTATGCCAAATGATGCTACATTTTGATAGCATGAGAATTTTATTTCGCATGCATCAAAATGTACGTGCATGTATGAGTGCATCAGTAACAACAATGTACAATATATGTAACATAGTATATAAACCCTAAATATATGCCTAGGGGACCCCAGTTGTGTTCTCTTAGGTATTCCACCTATGTTTTTGGTGTGAAAGGCCTATCTCAACAAACTTACCTATTAATAACCCCTCACATCAAAACCATCAATTTCCCCATCATGCGCGCAGATCCCGCCCCCTTCTTGTAGAGAGAACCTGCACGGTCTTAGCTAGCAGATAGTGGGTGTCGCCCTAACAGAAGAACACAACTTCCCATATCAGTGCACCTTCTCTTACTTGCGCATACATCATTGTTTCACTGTGCCACATCCGATTACTCATCCTTTCGGCACGAGCCGGAAGTACTTGTATATACATAATCTACCTTTTCTTTTGTAAGCCGACACCAGGCCTCGCCTTACATTGCGACTGCCAGTGATCGAGAGGCAGTGCTCGTCATTAGGACAGCTGCAACCAGACAACCGATCGGATCTGGTTTAGTTACAATTTACATCACTCTATTCGGACGACTATTTTAGTTACAAGCCGAATTCAGTGATATCTCTGAGATCAGGCACTGTTGGAAGGGTTGTTGATCTGAAGTGTCAAAATAGGCGCCCGACGAATGATGAACCATTGATGAACCTCGACGAACCTTATCACGTGACCTGTAGACGTTTGGAGAGGTCTCGAAGTAAAATTTTGAATTTGTCGAAGAAGTGATTCATCACAGATTCTACAATTATGTCCGAACCTTCAACTTCTAATCCCGGTCCTAATCCTGTTCCCATACCAGCACTAGAGGCAAAAATTGATGCGCTCACAGCACAAATGTCGCAATTAGTGTCAGTATTGGCAGCATCACAGCCCAGACAAGTGGAAGTACAGCCAGAGACGACAGGAGAAAGAGATGATGAGATGGAGGAGATGGTGGAGTGGATATCGCAGGAGGATGAGACGGTGGAGAAATCCGGAAATGGAAAAGTGCGCTTACCTAAGTACGCGCCCCCGCAAATCTTTGACAGTACCATGGAGAATACAAAATCCTTCATCAGCTCTATAGTATTGTACATCCATGGGAGGAAGCCCGAGTTTCATACAGCTGAGTCTAGGATTATGTTTGCTCTCTCATACATTCAGGGGGGAAAGCACAGTTCTGGAGAAACAAGGCTATTAATCAAATTGCCACGGGAAATAAACCATTTGCAACCTTCAAGGAATTTCTGAAGAGATTGGAGGCACAGTTTGGAGACCCTAATCCAAAGGCGACAGCCAATGCTAAATTAAAGACCATGCGCCAAGGTTCCTTAACGGCGGATGAATTTATTTTGCAGTTCAAAGCAGAAGCTTCGCAAATGGACATGGGAGAAGCTGCATTGGTAGAGTTTTTGAAAGCAGGATTAAATCCCTCTTTATTCAAGTCTATCTACCGACTACCTTCTATGCCAGAGAAGTTGGATGAGTGGTATAATTGGGCAATGCGCCTTGACCGGCAATATCGGCAGGAACAGGCGGAGTCAAAGTTGATGTATGGAAGTAGTAAATTTGGAAAGTCATCAGGAGGAAAGTCCGAGAAAGGAAAGGCGCCTCAGGTGCAAGCTCTGAGGGCACAGCCACCAGCCATGGCAGTGACACCTATAGTTACGGAGTCAGCAGCACCAGCAGAGGCAATGGAGGTTGATCAAGTGGGGAGACGAGCCCCACTTAAATGTTTTAACTGTGGGCAGTTAGGACACATTTCTAAGTATTGCAAGCAGAAGAGAAAGATCAGGGGAGCTACAATCGAGGAAGTGAAGCAGGAGGAAGGCAAGCAGGAGAATTTTGTGGAAGAGTCCCAGTGAAGGTTTCCCCATTGGTGACCCAGAATCGTTACAATGTATTAGTATCCGAGGAAACCCAGAGTAAATCAGAAAAGGAAATCGAGGAGGAGTACAACTGTTGCGAATCACGCAACAAAGAAAATTGTCACATGTCATTTCCGAAAACCCCTAAATTCTTTATTCGCTCTGCACGAATAGAACCCGAAATCACCTTGACTGTGGGACTGAAGACAGTGGACACGCATGCAGCTATTGATGTGGAAGCGTTGCTTGACAGTGGTGCTACAGGATTATTTATTAATCGATCCTTAATTACCGGAAACGGTATTAACACACGCAAGCTGGTGCAACCTATAATGGTGTACAATATTGACAGAACAGTCAATTGTGGAGGAACTATCAAGAAGGAGGTGACTATGGTACTAAAGTATCAGGAGCATCAGGAGCAAGCCGTATTCGAAGTGTGCGATCTTGGGAAAACCAATCTAATAATAGGATGTCCGTGGTTACGGAAGCATAATTCCGAAATTGATTGGAAAACTGGGAAAGTACAAATGACTCATTGTCCTAAGGAATGTAATGTGTATGGGAGGAAGATGAAGAAAGAAAAAGGTAAAAAGAAAGAGAAAGAACGTCCGAGGAAGTATTCTGTTACGATGGAGGAAGTGGAGGATGAGGAAATGCCAAATGGGGAAGTTCTGATCATGATCAAGAAAGAAGAGCAGAAGCAAACCTTTAGAGCAGTTCGTGGAGGACAGTCGTGGGACAAGAATATTGTGAAGGTGGAGAAGCCAGTGGAGGAATGGGTGCCAAAAGTGTATCATGAACATTTGTCAGTGTTCCAAAAGAAGGAGTCTGAGCGAATGCCAGTGCGGAAGCCATGGGATCATGCGATTGAGATGAAGCCAGGGTTTGTGCCGAAGAAGTCGAAGGTATATCTGTTATCTCTGATGGAACAAGAAGAAGTGGATGCATTCCTGAAGGAGCAATTGCGCAAAGGATACATACGACCTTCGAAATCACTGCAGACATCACCAATATTCTTTGTGCCCAAAAAAGACCAAAGGAAGAGGATGTGTACCGATTATAGGTATCTGAATGAGTGGACAGTGAAGAATGCATACCCCCTGCCGTTGATCTCAGAAATAATTGATAAGGTGGGAAAAGCCAAGGTCTTTACAAAATTGGATTTACGATGGGGATACAACAATGTACAAATAAAGAAAGGAGATGAGTGGAAGGCTGCATTTGCCACACATCGAGGATCCTTCGAGCCGCTTGTCATGTTTTTTGGGATGACTAATGGTCCCCCGACCTTTCAAAATATGATGAACGACATTTTCAAGGACGTAATAGACAAAGGCGTGGTAATAATATTTATTGACAACATTCTGATATTCACGGAGGATGAAGAGAATCATGAAGCGATAGTGCAAGAGGTGTTATGGAGGTTGGCGGAGAACAATCTATTTTTGAAACCAGAGAAGTGTGTGTTTGGGGCAAGGGAGATCGAGTTCCTAGGATTATTGATCGGCCCTGACGGGATCAAAATGGATCCGATCAAGGTACAGGCGATCACAGATTGGCCTGCGCCCACCCGTGTCAAGGAGGTTCAAGCCTTCTTGGGACTTGCAAATTATTATCATCGCTTTGTGCACAATTTTTCTAAAATTGCCGCACCTGGACATAACCTTACGCGAAAGGGAGTAGTGTGGAGGTGGGGAGAGCAGCAGCAGACAGTGTTTGAGGAGTTGAAGAGGAAGTTTGTGGAGGGACCAATATTAGCCCCAGTAGATTTCACATGCCCTTTGCGAGTGGAATCCGATGCATCCGATTTTGCTACTGGAGCGGTATTATCAATGCTGTGCAAAGATGACAAATGGCATTCTTGTGCATACTTGTCAAAAGGGTTGAATGATGTGGAGAGGAATTATGATGTGCATGACAAAGAGATGTTGGGGATAATACGAGCATTGGAGGCATGGAGGCATTATTTGGAGGGATGTATGCATCAAATTGAGATCTGGACGGATCATCAAAATCTGCAATACTTCATGTCTGCTAAAAAGCTTAATCGCTGGCAAGCGCGTTGGGCACTATTCCTATCACGTTTCAACTTTCACTTGGTCCATAAAGTGGGAAGCTTAATGAGGAAAGCAGATGCCTTATCCAGACGTATTGATCATAAAAGGGGGGTGGAGGAGGACAATAAAAATGTTACCTTACTCAAACCCGAATACTTTTGCATTTGCGCTATGCATCAAGGGCATCTATTAATAGATAGATCGGAAACAGAAATGTTGTCTAAAATTAGACAATGTTTGGAAATGGACAATGAAGTAGTGGAAGCTGTGAAAGCTCTGAAGGGAGAGAAGAAAGGTAATATCAAAGGAGACGAATGGGCTGAGGAACAAGGGTTGGTGTTGTTTCAAGGAAAAGTGTATGTACCGAAGGATCAGGATTTGCAAAGGGAGATTGTCTGGTTACATCACAATACGCTGATTGCCAGACACCCAGGAAGATGGAAGACGTTGGAATTAGTAATGAGAAATTATTGGTGGCCCGGAATTTCAAAGTATGTGTTGGGGTATGTGGATGGATGTGATATGTGCATGAGGGGGAAGAAATTTCCAGAGAAACCTGCAGGAAAATTAATGCCAAACCCTATACCTAAAGCGCCGTGGCGAGATATATCTGTGGATTTTATTACCGGATTACCCGAGGCTCAAGGGTACGATGCAATATTCGTAGTATGCGACCACTTTACAAAGGAGGTCCATATTATTCCTACTACTACAGAAACCTCATCATTGGGCTTGGCGTGCCTCTATCTAAATCAGGTATGGCGGTTACATGGGTTACCCAATACTGTTATCTCCGATCGCGGACCACAATTTGCTTCCACATTTATGTGAGAACTAAACAACATATTGGGAATTCAAACTAAATTATCTATGGCAGGCATATCACCTGCAGACTGATGGGCAGACAGAGAGAATGAATCAGGAGTTGGAGCAGTACCTACATATGTTTGTCAACTACCGACAAACTGACTGGCCCGAATGGTTGGCAATTGCCGAATTTTCCCACAATAACAAATTCCATTTGGCTACTTGTATGTCACCCTTTTTTGCAAATTATGGATATCATCCTCGCATGGGAGTAGAACCCAGAAGGGAAGTCAAAGTACAGTCAGTAGAAGATTTTGTATCTAAGATGCAAAGGGTACAAGAGGAAGCAGAGGTGGCATTGAAGAAAGCACGTGATGACATGATGCGACATGCAGATTGTACTCGAGCACATGCTCCAGAGTACAAAGTTGGTGACTTGGTATGGCTAAGTACCAAGGACCTGAATATTCCACGACCTTCAAAGAAACTTATGGAGAAACAAGTTGGCCCATATGTGATCTCTAAAGTGATCTCGCCTAATGCGGTAGTGTTAAAATTACCCCGATCATTTAAGATTGATCCCGAGATTAACGTATCCCGCCTATGCCCTTACCGTCCACCCACTATTCCTGGCCAACAAACTACTCCACAACCTCCGATAATAGTAGAAGGTGCTCCAGAATACATAGTTGAAGAAATTCTAGACTCATGTCTTTGACGGAACAAATTGGAGTTCTTAATAAAGTGGAAAAACTATACCGACGAAAATAATTTGTGGGAACCCAAAGAGAATTGTAAGCGAGCACATAACGCGATTGCCCAATTCTTTAAACATAATCCGAATGCTCTGTGTCGCATTGCAAGAATGGTGTATGAGGGGATGAAATTCCGGCCTTACCAAAATTTCACAGAGGGGACAAACATAATATTTTCTCGCCTGGAAGTCGAGGCATAAAAGGGGGGTAATGTTAGGAAACCACCCCATTACCTAATAAACTTTCATTTTTATTTTATTATGTCGAATTACACCAAATGACGCTACATTTTGATAGCGTGAGAATTTTATTTCGCACGCATCAAAATGTACGTGCATGTACGAGTGCATCAGTAACAACAATGTACAATATATGTAACATAGTATATAAACCCTAAATATATGCCTAGGGGACCCCAGTTGTGTTCTCTTAGGTATTCCACCTACATTTTTGGTGTGAAAGGCCTATCTCAACAAACTTACCTATTAATAACCCCTCACATCAAAACCATCAATTTCCCCATCACGCATGCGGATCCCACCCCCTTCTTGTAGAGAGAACCCACATGGTCTTAGCTAGCAGATAGTGGGTGTCACCCTAACAGGTTGCATCCTTTCCTCAGCATTCCAGGGTAGACTTGGTGTCTCCCTTGTGGAACAGACTTGGTGTCTGTCCGCTCTTTCTGCTTGACTTGGTGTCAGTGCACGTTTCTTGGAATCCGAATCTCGCCTGATCTTTGGGTGCATGTTCCTTGGAGTCCTCTCACTTGATCTTTTGGCGGCCTACTTTCTTGACTTGGACAACTTCATATTACGGGCTTCACTCTTGTCTTACCATTAGTTTCCTGCTTTGGTATGTCACTTCTGCCCCTCTTTTGCTGACTGAAAATATGTGCGTCCTTCAGATCATCAAAATGGCCCTTATCTTGGATGAACAAACTCTGCTGCACAACAGTCATTATGGTCAGCTGCTAGAGTTTTCTGATGCTAAATGTCATTACTGATTTTAGCACTTTGTACAGTCTGGATAGGTCCCCTCAATGGCAAGGTTGGCGCGATGATCTCCGATGGTCATGCGTTTATCACATCATCAAGCCAAGATTATGTTCCCTACCCTCCTCTCAGAAGCCATCGTCAAGTACAGCTTTGCTCTGACTCACATTATGCCAATGATGACCCTATCTTATGGCCGCAACCATTTATCCCCTATTTTTCGCACTATGGAGTGATTCCTCAGCCCTACTCGCTTTATGAGCACCAAATAATCTGGTGGATGCCCTCCCATGATCATTTCATCCATCATGCGCACCCAGCGTCCCTGGTCTCTGGTCTAGGAAAACTTTCTGATATAAAATTTGCTGAACTGAAAGCATCTGTCGATCCTCTCTTAGAGCGCTTGAAGAATTATCAGGCCAAGACTTCCTCTGAGCGACAACCCCGAATACTCCATCCTTTTGTCAAAATGCTCATGCACAGCCTTGCTCGGTTGGAGTCTGTGTACACCAACTTTCGCCAGATGGAGTTCAGCATATGAGATGTGCAACAGACTTGGCTGGAGCTCACTGCCCTTCTTGACTACATGGAAATCTACAAGCCTCGGATGGATGGGCATGCTCACAGTGCCTCTGAAGTTGCTAACACCATTGGTGTTTTCATGCATGATCTACGAGTCGCCCAAGACTTCTTTACAGCAGGTCTCCCATGCTGGCTCATCCGTCCAGCCTCGGACTTCACCAACCAGATCATTCACAAAGTAGTTGTACCCAAAGATCCAAAGCGTACTCTCTGTTTCAGGGCCCATTTATTTTCATATCCTGTCCTCTTCACTGGTCCAGCATCATCACTTGAAAAGTACCACTTAATTCATCAATATGCCTGAAATTTTCTACGTGCGCCCGATCCTTTCAACACTTCAAGCGATCTGGAGTGCATCGCCCCATCCATGAACAGTCCAGCTTGCCAGAGGATGGAGGCACCCTCAGTTGCTAGCTCCAGCACCCAGCACTTCTCAGCCCACTCTAGGTCAACGTCAAAAAGCCATCAACATGGTCGTTCAAAGAATCAACATCAATTTGGTATGGTGCATTTTACTTTGTTCAGACCATTTCTCACATTTTGCAGGTCGTCCACAGCCATCTCCTTCCACCCGCGACAAGTTTCTCCCTGTCAAAAATAGCCCCATCTTTCCAATTCCAATTAGTTCCTGGGTTGAGGCTTTAGCTGCCATGGATCATGATCCCTCCCAAGTTGACCCCAGGTATCGATCACCCAATGACCGCAAATACCTGTTCCCCGAACCTGCCATCTTTGCTACCGCTAATGAAGTACGTCGTGCTACATACTTTACAACTTGGAATGCCATTGAGCCAGTATGTATCTACCGGCTATACATGTCCTCATCTGTCACCCCCTTGTCAAATCAAGAGTGGCAAGATGTCCTCATTGGAGATATAAAGTCAAAATCTCCCAACACAAAATCAGCTCAGGCCTGGGAAAATGCATGACGTCTTCTTGGCTCTGCTCTTGAGGAATTGGACATTCAGATCAACCAGGCACCACCCATCAATACTACACCTTTGTTACCAGACTCCGAAGCTCAAAAAGTTCTTTGGAAGCTAGCTGAACTGAATTTTCGCTTCAAGCTATTGGCACTGGACAAATGTGCATGTCAGTCAAATCATGATGAGGACACTCGCCAAGACCTTGTTCAAGATTGCTTTGGTAGCTGTTCACTTCTTGTTGTTGATTATGAACAGGAAAACTGGGGTTGGGGTCTGTGAATTGGCGTGAGAGATTGCCATGCTTGCTGGCACTTCAGAAGCTGATGAAGGATTGGGATGGAATGAAAGCGACACCACTTCTTTTACAGGACTGTACTTCTTTGACAGATTATTCCGAAGTGGATGTGCTGCAGTTGGAGGATGCTATTACTAGATTCTACACTGACTCTTTCTTCTGTTTTTTTGGTCGTGCCCCTGTCATACCTACACATCTGCCTTAGCTGTCTAGTTCGTACTTTGTGAGGTACTATTTCGGACTTGTAAATATCTCTGCTCATACAATGATACCATGTCAGTCAAAGCTTGAGTGTCAACTATGTAATATAATGTGGAGTTGGCTCTGAATCTTGATAATATGTGCATGTGCATGTGGTCAAGGCAAGTAATTCTATTATTTTTCTCCAGAGCCCATACTGACAATATTATCCTAAGCAGACCAGTCAATACATTAAAGTATCAAAGTGGTATGACATTAAAAGGCTGTAGTTTCACGACAACATGACCCTGCATTCATATCTCGGGGCACAACGTTGAATGTTTCCCAAACACTTGTCCGATGTGACAGGCTGTTTCATTAAGACCGCATAATACCTCGCAAATTAAAGTCTGTCTGTTCTGCAAATGCCTATCCTGCAACAAGGTTTTCATCTTCAAGATTGCATAAGCCCTTGCAACTTGAAAGGTACATGGATCATCTTGATATCTTTAGATTGGATAATCGTGATAAGTGCAGTTTTGTGCACATCTATTCATGAACTCTGTGCACGAGGCCCTGAGCCTCTTTGAACCAGTGTGTTTTCTATCCATTTTTCATGTTTAATTTATTAACTATTGATAGTAGTCTGCCATCTTTCACAATCAGATGATCATGATAAGCTCCTTCACTTGTCACTGACAGCTGATAGTAGATTCCAGTAAAACATGTTCTTCACACTGTTAACCATTCTCAGGCTACGACAAGCGACAAGCAACACACATATAACCGACTAAGTAAGTCATTGATCAGTAAATTTGTTTGACGTCCTTGACCCACACAAGCTATAGTCTTGCAATGCGCCCTACCAACCATCATGCTATTGTCTTTGACTCTGAATCTGAAGGCCACACATCAGATGAGTTTGATTCAAGACTCCAACACACTTCCAGAGGCAAGGCATATGAAAAGGTCAGCTTTAGGTATATTCGAGACAACTTATATCTAAATATGTATAGGCCCTGCTAGCAACTCAACATGAGCTGCAACAGTCATGAGCAATTTGCAAAGCACTGAATATTGAAAACAAGGTGCTCAAACAGGAGATCATTGAACTCAAGGAACAGCTAAACACTCTTTCTACCACCACCACAACAACATGTACAATGCACGATACAGCGATGGAAAGAATCAAAACATCCACCAAGATATGGACCTGCTTTTACAAACCATTTTCACACATGTACAATGACCCAAACCTATTTTTTGGTCCAAAGCCTTCTTCTGAGTGGCTGCTCCCAGAAAAACGATTCTGCACCAATGACCTTATGGCACAGAGAGAAGGGTGGCTCGCTGAGCTCTATGACTTTCTGCCTGTGGAACTTCATCCACTAGTCCGTCAGTCCTCTGAATTTGATGCTGAGGCATGTATTATTTCTGTCTTCTTCTCTCTCATTGTCTAAAATTGCACAGTTCCGGTTAGCATCAAAATCATTTCGAAGTGCACTCATCGATAGGATGTGGAAGGCGGCACCCCAGATTTTCAAACTCTCTCCAAATATTTTTAAACCGTCATTTCAACGCGATACTGTTCCTCAATTAACGATGCTCCTCAACTTTGCTAGAAATTCAAAGCACTCTTCAATAAAGCTTCGCAATTCGAAGCTCCCACCTCTTATCTACCCTCCATCTGTTCGATGAAGAGGCATCAAAGGATATGAAACTAAAATATTTCAATCACCAGAAGTGTTTTTAGTAAGTAAAGGGAGCCAAATAGTATCCTGTTTCTCATCAATAATTTTTTTAGTTTATGAGAGCTGTATTATTTGGCCTAGCCTCATTGGATTTGACAGGGAAGCATGGGGGGCCTGCCACATATGGGAAGCAATGGGGCATCACATCATTGGAGAAGCTTCCATTTTATGCTGTTCCTTTGTTTTCAGTATTGGTATGTCTAGTTTTATATGTTCTCGATCTGGTTGTTACTGAATGGTTGTAATTGTCAAGGCCATGTTTATCATATCTGGGGATCCTGACTTCTGCTCTGAGGGCTCCCAGACTGGAAGAAACTATGAAGAGTATTACGATTTTCTTCGTGTCCAATTCCATGCAGTACACAAGACAGCTGAATTTCAGCGGATCATGGATATGTGTCAGAAGATAGTCTTTAGTGGACAGACTGATAAAGGGAAGGGTAATCAGATGGAGGACAATGCTTCAGACAGTGGTGAAAGTGAAATCAATTGGGGGATGGAGGCATTGGCACTTGATGATGAAGAGAACAGTAAGTGAAGGGTTTTAGCTACCTATTTGGTTTTGAACCTACCTTAGCACCCATGATCGCAACAGTTGTAGAACCCAACCCTACCTTACTGCCTCCAGGAACAGCGGTGGAGCCAGAACTTGCCCCAGCAGAAGCAGGGCTACATCATGAAGGAAGCAAGGTGGCGAGCAAGAAGAGAGCAGGAGCAGGAGCAGGAGCAGGAAAGGGAAGGGGAAGGGGAAGGGGAAGGGGAAGGGGAAAGGGAAGGGGAGTGGGAACAGGAGCAGGAAGGGGAAAGGGAACAGGAGTGGGAACAGGAGTGGGAAGGGGAAAGGGAAAGGGAAGGGGAAGGGGAGTGGGAGCGGGAGTAGGAGCAGGAGCAGGAGTGGGAACAGAAGCAGGAGCGGGAACAGAAGCAGGAGTGGGAACAGAAGCAGGAGCGGGAACAGAAGCAGGAGCGGGAACAGAAGCAGGAGCGGGAACAGAAGCAGGAGCAGGAACAGGAGCAGGAGCAGGAACAGAAGCAGGAACAGAAGCAGGAATGGGAACAGGAACAGGAAAGGGAAAGGGGAAAAAGGTCAGTTTTGCGGTATAGCATTTCAACTTCTATGATCTTTTATGTCACCAGTATGTGTATTTAAATATCTTATGCTGCAGTTTGCAGAGCACAGCCTGATTGTGGTACATTTGTTTTGCTACTGATTGAACATCTGATTCCTTGCGGTATGCTAGAATGATACAGATCCTGATCTAAGAGTAAACATACTAATGGTTCTGGGAGTGGGAGCGACTAGATGGAATCTGGGTAATTGGAAACACAGGTTTTACAACTGAGATCATCTCCTTGGATTCCATCATTGTTGAATGGGGGGTGAGCTGAGAGGATGACTACAGAAAACCATAGCTAATAAATATCCCAGCGCCTTTGTTCATTAGTCTGAGTACAAATGAGCTTTCACTATCTCCATCTCCAACCTCATGTTATAAGGGCAACCTCAGCCTCTAGCAAAGGGAAATCCAAAGAGAAAACTCTAAGGACCCCTTTGCCAGTGCCCAGTATATGTGAAGACTGCAAAAAATAATCTAAAAATAGAAAAGGTGGAGATAGGCTGATCAAGACCACTGAATGACATTGTACCAAGGGGTAGATGTCAAAATGGTACTCTGTCTCTAAATATAAAACTGTCAACATGCACAAATGTGATAGAAAGGGAAATTAGTAATAAAATATATAAAAATCATAGAAAATGAAGAATAGAAGGAAACGAGGTGAGGAAAAATATAGGATGAACATAAAAAATAGGAGAAACACATGGGGCACCCTCTAGTCCTCTTACATCACCCCAAATGTGATGTGATGCAGCAGTGTGCCATTGGTGGAATTCCTTGACTAACCAAGGGGCATTCACATCGGACTCCTTGACCCATGAGTTCTCCTCGTACCCATAACCCTTCCAGTGTACCAAATACTGGAGCTTCCCTTGATGCAACTGGCTGTCCAAGATTGACTCGACTTTGTACTGGGGTTCTCTCTCAATCACTGTAGGTGGCAGTGGTGGATGTGAATGGTGTCCTGGGAAAGGATCTGGGGGAGCTGGAAGGAGTTTCACGACATGGAGGCTGGGAGGTGCAAATGAAAGGCATGCATTCCAACACACTTGACAATGGGAAAAGGTCCCAGGAAGTGATGGGCGAGTTTCTTGGAAGGAAGTGTGGTGGAGATGTCACTGGAGTCAAGATAAACTCAATCACCAACCTTGTACTGCAGTGTTGGAGAATGGTGTTGATTGTAAAAGCATGCCATGTCATCCTTCACCTTCACCTCCTCCAAATTGTCCCTCATGCATTCCGTGAACTCATTCACTGTCTCAATGTGCGAGGGGGCTTGGTGAGGTTCGAATCCCATGTGTGGATGCTGTCCAGTGTCTAAGAAGAAAGGGGTTTGTTGAGTGGAAGCATGGACGTGGTTGTTGTATCCAAACTCGGCCAAGGGGAGGAGATTGTCCCAATTGTCCTGGCGCTCATTGATGACGCCATGGATGTACTGCTCCAGTTTCTGGTTGACTCATTCAGTCTAGCCATCAGTTTGCAGGTGATAAGCAGTCGAAGCGAGGAGTTTGATCCCCAGAAGTCGGTACAGCTCACGAGTAAACTCTGCCACAAACTGAGGGCCATGGTCAGAAAGGAAAGCACCAGGGAGTCCATGTAATTTCCACACATGGTGGAGATAGAGTTGGGCAGCACCCAGGGCACTGACAGTGGTGTGAGTAGGGAACTGCACGGGTTTTACCTGCGGGTTTCCCACGGTTTTATTTCCTAATTTATTCAATGAGTTTTGCATGAAAACTCATGAAAAAATGATTTTCTGATAGCTATTCAATGGATGCTTGTGATACAAGGGACAAAATAATTTATTTTCAACCTTGTCACATGACAGATGTCACCCAAATATTATTTTATGTGTTAGATCACAAAGAGCCAACAAAAAGCTTCCAGAAAATATTTTTTTCATGTTTTTCATGCAAAACTCATTGAATAAATTAGGAAATAAGAGCGTGGGAAACCCACGGGTAAAACCTGTGCAGTTCCCTAGGTGTGAGTGGGAATGAAGTGAGCACATTTTCCTGTGGAATCAACTGTGCACATCACCACATCAAACCCATTTGACTCTGGCAACTCCACCACAAAGTCGACACTGACAACATCCCAATGACTTTCTGGAACAGGGAGAGAGTGTAGCTCACCAATGGCTTTGCAACGAGGAATCTTGGTGCGTAAGCAAAGGTCACAAGTATGGCAATACTGAACAATGAGCTGTGACATCTGTGGCCACCAATAATTCCATGAGGTGAGCTCCAAGGTTTTCCAGCATCCAGGATGACCGGCAATCTGTGAGTCATGATGTTGGGATATAATGCATTGATGAAGGTCTGGGTTGTTGGGGACGTAGATGTGATCCCTGAAATACAACAAGTCCTCCTTTTCAGCCCACTCTGCCGCATGCAAGGAGAGGATGGATCCCTTCCTCAGCTTTTTAACAGCTCAGGCCATGACATCCTCATGTAAACTGCTATGGTTTGCACAACAAATATTGTGTAGGATGTCCCACTCCTCGCCCTGGGGTGCGATGCCTTCCAATCCCCAGATAGTAAACAGGTCTGGCTGCAATAACACAATGTCTTGATTGTCGTCACCGCCATCCCCATGGTCCATGCATTGGGAGAGGGCATCAGTCTTCCCCATGCTGCAACCCAGCTGGTGGTGCAAGGAGAAGTCAAACCTGGATAGATACAGGGACCAACAAGCTTGACAACAGTTCAATTTCTTGGCCATCATAAAGTACTCAAGATTCTTGTGATCCATCCAAATTTCCACCTTGTGTTGGGCACCCTCGAGGAAGTGTTGCCACTCCTTGAGCACACACATTATTGCCCACATCTCCTTGTCATGGATCTCATAGTTTTGCTCCACAGCACTAAGGCTTTTGGAATAGAACACAACAGGATGCCACTTCTGGTCCTCCGGAGACTGCTGAGACAACATGGTGCCTGTCACAAAGTCAGAACTGTCAGCCTCTACACAAAAAGGGTGCA
Source organism: Tricholoma matsutake (assembly GCA_026075535.2). Lineage (NCBI taxonomy): Eukaryota > Fungi > Basidiomycota > Agaricomycetes > Agaricales > Tricholomataceae > Tricholoma > Tricholoma matsutake. The sequence goes on along the minus strand of AP026543.1, from coordinate 2,174,453 downwards.
AGTCGTCAGCAAAGGTAAGAATGGGAGTGGAAGTGACCATCTCCTTAAGCTTTTCAAATGCCTCCTGTTGTGCATTGCCCCACCTCCATGCCTCCTTGCCTGTCAAGTCGAACAGTGGTCGTGCATGATGTGAGAAATCCTTGATAAAACGCCAATAGAATTGATGAAGCCCAGGAAAGACTGCACCTCTTTCTTGTTCATGGGTGTTGGCCAAGCTGTGACCCCATTCACCTTGACAGGATCCATCTCCACCTGACCCTCCAAGATAATCAGGCCAAGGTACTCAATCTTGGTCTTCTCAAACTCGCACTTATCCTGACAAAGGTAGAGTTTGTACTGTTGAAGTAATTCCAGGATGAGGTGCATAATGCAATGATGCTCTTCAACCGTGCAAGTGAAGATGAGGATGTCATCGAGATGGATACAAACGATGCCTTTGAGGATGAGGTCATGGAAGATGTTGTTCATCATGGTCTGGAAGGTGGCAGAACTATTAGTAAGGCCAAAGAACATGATGAGCGGTTCAAAAATACCATGGTTGGTATGAAAGGCTGCCTTCCACTCATCTCCCTCCTTTATCCTCACATCATTGTAACCTCAATGGACATCAAGCTTGGTGAAGTATTGGGCTCCATGGAGTTGATTCACAAGTTTGGAGATGAGAGGTAATGGGTAGCAATTTTTGACCATAATGTCATTGAGCCTTCTATAGTCTTGAACTGGTCAAAGTGAGCCATCCTTCTTCTTGACAAAGAAAAAGGGAGAGGCCATGGGTGACTTCAATGGTTGAATATGTCCAGAGGCTAGGTGTTTGTTGATGAACTGGTCAAGCTGTTGCTGCTCCTTGGGGGGGAGAGGATAGACCTTGCAGGAGGAAGGGGTTGTGCCGGGGGTGAGTTCAATTGTGTGATCCCATGGCTTGTGCACAGGGAGAGAGTCAAAAGATTCCTTGGAGAACACATCCTCAAACTCATGGAGATGAGGAAGTAAGGAATCAGTAGAGGATTTAGCAGTATTGTTTTTGTGGAAGGCCTCAGCGAGGCATTGGGATATGTTTGATGTAGCACACACCTCATGCGACAGACAAATCACAGTGTAGAAATTCCAATCACCTTCCTCAACTTCTTCTGGCTCCTCCACATCGTCATCTGAGTCTGTCACCAGATCAGGAACCTCCTCCAACTTCACATCTGGCACCGGTAGGGGTCCAGCACGACACTTCTTGGTGCATCGTATTGAGGCCCTTTGTCCATGGTGTTCTAGTCTGGCTTTCGTGAAACAAGTGCAACAGCTGGATAGGCATCAGCTCATGGTGACCTCCCCAGTATGCCAGTTGACCTCTGGGTTATGGTCTCAAAGCCATGGATAGCCCAAAATCACCTTCTGCTTCCCTAACTGAGTGACAGCAAAAAGGGCACACTCACTGTGATCTTTGTAGCAGAGGACCAGGTCTACAACCTCTCAGATGGCATCAGCTTTGTTTGGGGATCCATCCACATTATAAACAGGTATTGGACGTGAGAGTGAGTGAGTGTTCAGGTGATGTTGTTGCACGAGATGGGTGTCGATGAAGAGGCCAGTCGCACCAGAGTCCAGGAGCACAGAGACACCAAGTATCTGTCCAGTGTCAGTAGTCTGTAGTTTGATTGCCAGGTTCAAGGAATGTGCAGAGGGAGTGGATGCAATGATATATTTGTGTGGTAATTTGCACTCCCATGATTTAATTTTGGGACACAAGGCAGAGGGAGAGATAGGAAAAACAGGTACATCTTCAGCCAACTTCGAAGGGTCAGAGAGGGGAACAGTAGATTCATTCTCCAGGGATTCAACTGACAAAACTTCAAAGTGGTTATGGACAGGCAATGAGGGTGTACAATTCACTTGCTGCAAATAGAAAAATCCTGCTCCTCTACAACCTCTGATTTGATCTCCTCTGTAACCTGACCCTTCGCTTCCTCAACATCTACAAGCGCCAACAGGTCCTGAAGGAGTTTGTCTCGCCCCTCAGGTGTGAGCATGCGGATATCCTGATGATGGGGGCATGCTCCAGCCATATGTCCAGTCTCCCCACAGCGGTAGCAGAGGTTCAACCTGCATGCGTGGCTATGGGCTGCATTGACATCCATCAGTACTGGAACATTGACAGCTGGTGTGGGAGTTTGACAGACAGGAATGGGATTACATTGGGGGAGGGTTCAATTGAAGGTGTGGGGCATAGGAGTGGTAGTTGGAGCCCAGAATGCAGCATTAAACACCACATTTGTGAGTTGGTTCTCATCACAGAGTGAAGCAGCTTCATACCAAGCATAGATATCATCATCCACTGGGTGCCCTTCCAACATCTGTGCAATCTGGTCCTGAATTTCTCAATTGAGGCCCCGTCAGAACTTCACCACCACTGGTAGCCCACTCCCATATCCTGCCATGTCCACCAAATCCTTAAACTCATTGATATAATCATCCACAGATTGACGTGCCTGGTGGTAAGAGGATGACTCAAGGGCTTATTCTAATGAGAAACCCAGGGTGCTGACTGAAACCCTATGTGTCTATTTAGAACCCCAGGATGTGCAGTTGGCCAGCTTCACTGGTGTGGCTGTGCATTGAATTTCTCTCACTCACAGTGGCCACTCAGTCCTCAACTGCCAAAGGCTACTTCTTCCTGAATCCTTACCTCTATGCTGTAGCCTTCCAGAAAGCAGATATGCCATGGCCACTTTACAAGAACATGTTGTGTACCCAGGATCTCCATTGAATAACAATGTGTTAAGTACAGGATGAGTGCAGCAAACCACTGGCATATTGAGTGCTGAGGAAGGAACTGGGGGTTGGTGCAGATAGCTAAACATCAAGATTTTGGGTGGGCTGGGGATTAGGTTTTTGTGATAAGTACGTGTTTACATCAAAAAGTATCTCATCAATCATCACCAAAAGAGTCCTTCTAGAAACACTTAAGATTGGGTTAATGGACAATTTGAACAATTGTGCCCTTCTTGATGACACAGTCCACATCGACGCCTGTGATTTTCCTGGCCTGAATGTATGGCACCATTAGCATCATGGTCTTCTCGTGCCGAACTTGTTGTCACCTTTGCTCCTCCACCACATGGCTGACCTTCAAGTGGACCAGTAATGCATGCTGACCAAGGTCTTTCCTTATTCCTTATTACTGGAGGATCATGAATATGTTCATGGTGATGTTGGGCATTTTCTGCACACCTTGTGGTAGATTTTTTGTGAGCTGTTGTAAAGTTATACCAGGGTTTATTACTGACCAAATATCACCAATATGCTCGACAAGTGTGTCAAGCTGTTCTTGAGTTTGGACATTGGTGAGAAGGGGGTGAAGTGCAGCTTGTGCTTCATGATAAATGGTATGCACACCGAGGGTTCTCATAGGTTGAGCAGCTGGTGATGCGAAGCTATGTGTCAGATCTAGTGGGTTCAACAGAAGGTGGGAATTGCTGCTGTCCATTGAAAACGGCAGCTCCTCTGGTCTTAATGCATGCTCTCAAGTCACAGGGGGGATGTCCATGATATTTAGTGATGGATTTTGGTACCAGCTTTGGCGAGAAATTAATAATGACAACATTGACTCACTGTGGTCGAATCAGTCCAATATGAAATGGCAGACCCTTTACATCTGTCCAAGCCCTGAAGTAATGATGGCATGGAAGACCAAGGTTAAGTCCCATGCAGCAGTCACAGATGTATCATTTATCTTGTAGGAGAGCAAGATGGTGTGATTTTTCAGTCGCAGTATGCACAATTCATAGCAGATGCTCGATGACTAGCCCACATCCCATGATGAGCTGTAAGAGCCAGCGAGTTGAGACATAAGCATTGTCATTTTCAAAACTGTTCATTATGCACTACCAAAGACAATTAATTCAAGTCATATAAAGGTTAATTATTACTTACATCCTCTTCCTTACACTTCCAACTGAACTCCTTATCCATATTATCAGTCACCAAATTATGTCCCTCCTGTCGTTTGAAGAATATTGTCAGCACTTTGTGAAACTGCTGAGAATGGAATCTGATAGCTTGCCCATTTTTGAACTCCTGGTGGTAATTGAACTACTTCTGTATGATAGAATAGGCTATGCTGCATTTGTTGATGGCAGGTGTGAAGTGCAAATGGCCCAACGTGTTGCAAGGGGTAAAAGAAACAATGATTCTAATTGTGTATTATGCTGCCTTCTGGACGACTTCAAGTTGTGGATTTGTTAGTGCATGCTAGTGCAACACAAGTTAAAAACACAATTTACCTCTTGGGTTTGTATCAATTCATAATCTGTCTGGTCTAACATGCACTGGTTGAGAGCATCAAAGACCTGCAGGAGAATCTTTTTGGCATTGCCAAGTGTTTTGCTTGTCTTGTTCTCTGCCTCTGCATGGCCATTTGTCCTAACCCCAGCAGTAAATTTCATCATGATCCAGGCCCAAGCCCATTTTTCCCTGCATGGATATAACTCCTCTTCAAGATACTGCTTAGCAGCTGGGTAATGTGAAACAAGCAAAGCCCAAAGATGGTCAAATTCCACTGGGGAGACTGCCCGGTATGTAGCCCAAAATTCACAATTGAAGTTGATCCAATCACTCCCAAGAGCTGCTCATAGTTGTACTGTGACATTGCCATTCAAATGGTGAAGGCAGTATACATGGTGACTGAGAGGCATGACATGTGGAACTGATGCAAGAAGAGAAGGATGGTGATCAGATGCAACAACTTTGGGATGTTTGCCAGCAGCGTCGAGATGACATTGGAAGACCCAAGTGTGCATTGCAATATCTTTGGAACAATGGAATGCATACCATGCATTTCAGGATTTTCCAAAGTTATCAATGATAATACCAATGTTCAAAGGATAGCCATATTGGTTATGATTATATGAGTTATCAGTGATCAGGAGATCAGAAAACTGCTGTAGAAGGGTAACTTGAGCAGGAGACTGCCACCAGAGACCAATCAGAACTTGGTTTTCATCCAGTTGGATCTGATACTGCCACACATGTTCATGTTCACCTTTTTCTCGAAGGCTATTCAAGATTGCTGAGGCATCACCACCAAGGGCTGTAACTGCAGCATGAGCTTCCCATCATGCATCATTGAGTAGATTGGTTATTTGGCGTGGTTCAAGGATGTGAGTTGGAAAATGTTCTGCAAAAATGGTCTTGAGTGTTCCCCATGAAAATGTTGGATCAGAAAATTTTGCAACAAGCTCATGCTGAGCCTGTGTTGGTGGCCATGAAACAATACCTCCAAGAGGTACTTCTCATTGGTGATTGTGTTCCCATGCAACAGTTGTTATATGCCAGAGTCCCCCTTGGATACGATTGACATTGACATGGGTGAAGCATTCAGTTTTGATTGTTTTTCCTTGGCAGTGATCCGAGGGATCAATTGATGCCAAGTGCAAGGGGATGATGGTTACAATGCAAAGTGACTTTCTTGATAGTTCCATCTGGAGAGCATTTTGACTGTCCCATTTGCCAGGTATGGCCGAGTTTTTTCTCTTGTGCATATACTGCATCATGAGCAGCCTCCATAGAATTGTACACAGAACCCACGAGGACCTGCCCCAGCATCTGTGGAGTTGCTCGGTTTGGTGTGTTTTTTACATCATCAACAGGAGCTGATTTGAGATTGATATTCAACAGTAGCTTGGAATGTAGGTCAGGCTTCGCAGGGAGTTCCTCAATGTCAGAGTCATCAGAAAGCACAATAACAGGCCCAGACGTCATAGGAAGTGTGAGAACAGGTTCATTTTTGACACATTTTGCAGGTGGGCCAAGGATAATGACATCTGGGGATGGAGATTTTACACATGCAGGTTTAGGAGTAGGTTTGAGAGGTGATACAAGATCAATTACAGGTGCTTGTTTGATTGGAGCAGGTGGGCTTGAAAATGACAAGTCAATAATTTCAGAACTGGGCTGAGATTTGATGGGTGCCTTGATTGCCTGAAAATCAATCCTCAGTTCATCTCGCAAGCTGGCTAAAAACTGATGGATGGGGTGCCAAGCCTGCATATTGCTTAAGTAGCTGATCATGCTTCCTTGCAACTACCAGAGGACTTACATTTGGAGAATCAAGGTTATAGTCATTATATCCAAATGGCCCAGAGACAGATACATCAATGGTTGGGGGAGAGGTCCATGAGACCACCCAATCAGTATACAACTGAAGAACTGGTCAGATGGTGTAATTTACACAGATGGAAAACACGTACACCTTTGCCTAATGCAGCACAATGATAAACCAACATATTTTGTAAAGCTATGTTGCAAAAAACTGAGGAAAGTGAATTGGACCATGCTGGAATTGAGGGGTCAGCACGAGAAGCAATGAAATTCTTGGCTGCAATCCTGCAACTACCAGAAGTCTGACCTTGTTTTGATAACTCACCTTTGATAACTTTTCTGGGTACATAATAATCAATGTTCAAGCCTAACAACACCCACTGAAGAATTGGTAGGACCTCCATTACAGGTGGAAATTCCAAGGAGTCTCCATGCTTGATACACATCTTGTTCTTTTCACTGCAGTATGCTGAATAGTGGTCATCAATGCAAGCAATGGCAAATATTGCATGTGGTGTGGCCACATGAAGGCGGTTCCTCAAGGCTATAAGGTTTGGGCTATATAGCCGAGGTGACTGATTATAGAGATGTTTAGCATCATTGAAGAAGGAGGTTGGAAGGAAGATAAAAGGGGAATGAGATTGGAAGGATGTAGCGGCCAGTTGGAAGTAAAGCAGCTTGAGCAACCCATTGACTAGATCCTCTTCAAGCCAATTTTCATCAAGAAAGCAGCCAAGCTTCCACAACGGGAAATCAGTTACACAAAAACCTGCAATGTGCAAAGCTATCTTGAATTCACAAAATTTGGCCACTAGTGAAGGTGAAAAGCATGGCTCAGAAGTCAGGTGGGTGACAAGCTGACATGCATAATCTCGAGGTATTCACTAATTGTTCAAATTGACAAAAAGTTGCAACTTCAAGATCATACCGAGATAACAAGTAAAACACAAAAATGTAGGTACACACCTTCGAAAAATGGCACAAATGTTCAGTTGTAACATCTGAATACTGATCATGGAACACTAGTACAACAGAACATTGGCCATTGTTATATTCATCTTCCAGACTGCACATGATTGGATTGAGGTCTGCAATATCAGGAATGACCTCATCAAACAGGATGATTGTGCTTCTAGCCATCATGGGGACTTCATCTGTAAACATCCAGGTTGTGACTGTGTTTGGTGGCAAGAAAGATGGGTAAGTATGTCTGACATTTTGATTGAAAGTTAGACTGCAAAAGAACTGAGAAGAATGTGCCGCAGATGTGGAAGGAGTTGTGTACATCCAAAAGGTGCTCATGGTGGTCATGCCAACAGCAGTACCCTCGCCACACATTCACTTATATACCTATCTTGCCATCAAAAAAATTTCTCACAATTCATAATGGCATGGAAGCACCCAGAAGTAATGGATGGCTTGATCAGGCAGGACTCTAACCCAATTGAATGTTTGTTTCTCAATCTACAGACCAGGAGATATACGTCGCAATCTAGAAGCTGATAAATGAGATTAGAATGGAGAGATCTTGCAGGGTGAGGGGTTGAGAACACACCAAATTAATACCATTCTCCCTATCTAGTCATATTTTTCCCAATGAAACCGCTAATGAGCTTTGTAAACCACCCCGTCGAAGTCATCATCATCATGGAAGGCGAAGTCAAATCATGACTTGGAACTATGATTCTGAAAAAAAAGATATCACACGATGAACAAATAAACAAATGGCCGGAGTAGCTGGCCAGAGGACAAATCATGACAACCCATATGATCACAACAAAAGTCAATGGGTTAGTATTGCAACCCAGGGTTTCAGTCGGCACCCCAGGTTTCTCATTAGAATAAGCCTGACTCAAGCCATGTCACTGCTTGGTGGTGCTTGTTGAGGGGACAAAAGTGGCATACAAATTCTGCTCAAAAGTCACCCCAAGTGGAGAAAGGTAGAGAACCAAGCTCTTTAGTTTGGCACAGAATATGGTCCATATAGAGATAGGCACGTACAGATTTCATGTATGTGAAGGCCCAATAAATTTTTGCAGCCTCATCGACAAATTGATGTGACTGGAGACTGATGTACAACTCACAGGAATTAAGGAATGCATGCCCCTGTGCATGTGCACCATTAAATTCAGTGGGGGGAGATGGTTTGATCTGGGCGCACTCCTTAGTGGGCACATTTGGCGGTGTGTTGCTGTTGGGTGCGCTTGGAGTTGCAATGGGGGAAATATTGGTCACAGGGTTCGTCTGGAGGGTCCTAACGAAGTTTTTGATTGTAGATTTAAGTGAATTGATTTGTGCACATATTCCGGTAACATCACTTTCACATGCGTCAAGGTGCTCTGATGCATCCATGTCGCTAGGGGGCACGTTTGGTGAAAATGGTGGTGCACTAAAGGTGGGACTATCAGGAATGGTGTGTAGGGAGTCTGTGGAGCTTTGGGAAGCATTGTCCACTCTGTACCTGCCTATCTTGGGTAGTGTTTGAAAGTCCAGTCCATAGGACTGCAAAAAGACTGACAACCAAACTGGACTGCAACCGGTCCTACATGGACCATGGTTGCAGTCCTAGCTGGTTCAAAAGCAGTCCAGTTGTCAGCAGTCCATCTCATTTGTAGATTAGTAGTTGAACCGCAAAAGACCAGTCTAACCTGGTCTACAACCAGACCACCAGTCTATCCAAAATGCTTCAAGAAAAGGCAGAGCACCTCAGATCTCCTGTGTATTTTGTATGGATTATCATGGGAAAAACCTGCGAGTCAGGTTGCCATGACTGGTGGGTTCCTTTCCCATGATGACATACCCCACAAGTCATGTCAACATGAGGCATGGGGTGCTCATATCTGTAATAATGTGTTGAAAAGATACGAAATTATTATAGATTTGAGCAACCCGCACCTCATGGTGACCTGACTCACAGGGTATGTCATTGCAGGAAAGGAACCTGCCAGTCATGGCGACCTGACTCGCGGGTTTCTCACAATCAGGTTTCTCATTTCTGTAATAATGTGTTGAAAAGATATGAAATTATTACAGAAATGAGAAACCTGCGAGTCATGGTGACCTGACTTGCAGGTTATATCATCGCGGGAAAGGAACCCATGAGTCATGGTGACCTGACTTGTGGGTTTTTCTGGATATAAGAAAAGACTGGGCAACAGACCGGTTGCAACCAGTCTTTTGTAGGCAACCGAACCAATGTGGACCAGTTGTAGTCGGTTCAGTTTCTGGTTGCTCTAAATTTGAAAAAATGTATGGACCAGTCCAGTTCATGGTTGCCCCTTCTGGGGTCCAAAAAATTGGACCAGACTGGACTTTCAAACACTAATCTTGGGCAGTGTGTTCATAATTTCGGGCCTTAGGAGAGAGTTTTCTACTATAAGGGCAACCTCAGCCTCTAGCAAAGGGAAATCCAAAGTTAAAATTATACTACATAGTACAGGGATTGGAGGCGCACCTAGCAAAGGGAAATCCAAAGAGAAAACTCTAAGGACCCCTTTGCCAGTGCCCAGTATATGTGAAGACTGCAAAAATCAAATAATAAAAAAGGCAGAGATAGGCTGATCAAGGCCACCAAATGACATCATACCAAGGGGTAGATGTTGGAAGGGTACTCCATCTCTAGATATAAAACTGTCAACATGCACAAATGTGATAGAAAGGGAAATTAGTAATAAAATAAGGAAAAATCATAGAAAATGAAGAATAGAAGGAAACGAGGTGAGGAAAAATATAGGACAAACATAAAAAAATAGGAGAAACACATGGGGCACCCTCTAGTCCCCTTACACACATTGTGTTGGTGCACCTCTTCCTATGAAATTATGGGCTGGCCCTGACATTAGTGTCCACCATCACTGGATCAAGTAACATAATCAGCACATGCTCAGTGACAAGGTCAAGGTCTTAGTGTCAAACCATATCACTGACTCACCTTGTGTGCTTGTTGCTGGTAAATTTGGTTGGTCCTGGAACATGGTGGACTGCTTTTCAGTTGTCAAACAGCCATAGATAATCACCTTCCAGCCCTTATACATTGACAGGCCCCCCATTATTACTACAGTCTTCATCTCATTGGCCTGTATTCCATACCAACTTGAGGGGTCCTACAAATGAGATTGCTCTATGTGCTTCATAAGACAGAAAGTCATAGAACTGTACATCTTTCAATTACTCTTTTCAAAACTACAACTCTGGGTACATCCTGCGTATATGAAGGAACATATCTGTGTCAACTACATCTACAGCCAGTGAGAATTTTTTTGTGAGGTCCTCTGGAACAATATATGCACCACGTACGAATGACTGAGCAGGGACAAAAATAGCCTTTGTCAGTGGTGTTTCTTGCAGGCGATGCAAGCCAAGATCTTTGTCCTTTTTCTGTGCTGGTGTTATCTCTTTGAATGGTTGGATTAGGGCCATGGGAATTGTAACTTCAGCTTCACCACTGGGTATGACTGCATCTTCACTTGCCTTCACTTGATAAGTGAAGACAAAAAGAAGTTTAGCAAAGTAAGGTTGAGAACCAGTATCAATGAAGACACAATCAAATTGTCCCTTGCCCTTCCAGAATGAGGGATTGCATTGTAAGAAATCAGTATGGGCCCGCCAATCAACTAGTGATTCAAATGTAGCCTTTATAAATCGATGCTCTGTTATCTGATGCATAAATTTGTTAGCAGACTGTCAGGAACAAGGATGATTACAGCATACAAAAGCATCAGCTGGCACTGATAATCCCCAAGCATTTTGAAGTTGTACAGGGCTGTCACTGCGACTGAGGATCTCATTGAGTGACTTTTCGAAATGGCTTTGAAAGTGTAGGAAAGCTGGATTCTCTGAATGCATTTGTTCAACGTGATAAATGGAGGATTGCTTTTGGACAGCACCAAGATACACATTATTGAATGTATTTCTTGTTTGAGACCTAGGTTGAGCATCCTCGGCATCATTATCATCTTCATTATCCTCATTGGCTGCCTTTGAAGCATCAATGTAGCTTCGAATAATAGCAGCTGTAAGCAACCAGTGTTCATTTTGCAGAATCTGATATATTTGTAGCAAATATTTAGGTGGAAATGCTCCAATAAATGATTAAATCAACCTACCTGAGGTGCCACATCCTTGAAATTTGTTCATGACAGGTACCAAGTTTTGAGTGTACCATGCAGTCATTCAAAAAGCTGGATAGAAAAATTGTGAAGAACACCCTTTTGCTCAATGTCATCAAATGCATGACTCTGAGCATGGAGCTTTGGAAAGTCAAAATTTTTATTAAGCCCATCCTTTTCAAGTTCATTTGCATGTTCCTATAAGTATAAGACAGTTAACTAGGCTTTTTGTTATAGAAGTAATTACTCACCTGAAGCAATTTTCCAAGTCTGTCTACAGCCTTTCTACCGGCTGCAACTGTTTCATCTGTGTGAACCTCAAGAGCCTCCCACATGGTTAAATCAAGGTATGCTCGCAGACAGCAGAGAAGGTGGTATCCATGTGGGCTTTCTGTTTCTGTAAGAATATTGTGGCTTACAAATATGAACATCTACCAAGAGCTCAGGCTGAACTGAAATATCAACAAGACAAACCACAAACTTTTAATATGTCCCGAAATTTGTTTGCATCTGAGAAGTTGATGTTCATAATTTTATCCTGAATTTTCAAGCCACTCCATGGTGGAAGTACTCTCATCCTGCAAATATAGAGATCTTGGATTGACCAATCAATAGCCATGGTGTTACATACTGGTCATCAACCTGTTGGTGTGCAGCTGAACCCAATTCTGATACAAATTCTTTCAGCTGTGGAAAAAAATGCTTTCCACCAAGACCATGATCATTGGCATGCATTTCATCAAATGAGATTGTTCTGTGAGGATCAGAGAATTGGACATCCCAAAAGGCATTCTGTATCAAAGAAAGGACATGAATGATAGATATCTCAACTTGAAGCAGAGAAAAATCATACCATAACAGGATGAAGGCTTTCTACCTTTACAATTTCACTTCGTCTACTAGCATTTGGCTCCTTCAAGGCTTTCAAAACAAGCATCTTTGATTGTTCTGCTGTCCGTAATTGATATGTTTGCCACATGTGTGATTGCTCAGATTTTGGAACAAGGCAGACTGGGCAGGGATAATTTCCATTGACACCACAAGTCAGTGCCATGACTGTACTAAAAGGAAAGTTTGAGTGAGATTACAAAAACAAACTACTACATAACGTACTGCTCCTCATAATCAGCTGCTAGAATAAAGACAAAGGGATGCACTCAACACCATATACCATCTCCACACTGCATAAGATATCCTGTAACTGAATAGTGTGATATGGTTTCAAGGAGAATTTCAAATGATTTGTGCCACACTGCTCGCTTGAAATCAACAACATCACTTTTATCAGACTCCTCCTCAGAAACCTAGAATATGAATTAGTATTATGATAACATGAGACCAACAAGCTTACAATGGGTAACCATCCAACTATTTGTGTTGAGCCCAGCCCCTTCCCATTGCAAATGTGTTGGGGGAGATTACCAACCTGAGCCATTATGGGATAACCCTGGGCAGTGCCAAATGAAGATAGGCAAGTCTTATCAGCGTAGAGTGTGATGCACAGTGGCTTGCCACCTTCAGGAAGTTGGCTCTGATTACATGGTATCATTGTCCTCACAGTGAATAAGAGACTGAAGTACAGACCTGCACATTCCACATACGTTTTCCTGTCCATGACTCATGTACAAAATGAACCCATTTTTTACCATCAAACTTCTCAAGACACTGGCCATCCCACTCGAAATGTGGGGCAAGGAGATGATCTTCTATAACATTTCTAGCCCAGCCCATTAACGATCGTGACCAAAAGTCAAACATCCGGGTGGTGCCTCGATATTCTGCCTTGACAACTTTCTTTTCAAACTAAAACAGTGGAGAGAAATATTCAGAATTTATCATACAGCATCTACATTACACATACAGGTGTTAATGGGTCAGAGGCCCCAATCCAGAGATTATTCAGCTCTTTATGATTTTTTACTCTAAATGTTTCCTTGTATTTGATAAGTGTATGTATGACTTGAATGAGTTTGTCGACCTGGGTGTTGGACATGGCAGATTCAAGGATAACCTCAGCAAATGAAAATTCACTCTCAGAACTGAAGGGTAGCCATGGGATAGTAGGAAGAGTGAGAGGAGGAGCCAGCTTGCCAAGGCCATACTCCTCGAAAGCCTTGACTACAGCAGATCGTCCAGATTTAGGGTGGTAGGTCGTCCGAATGTCATCTTTCTGAGGTTGTCGCAGTGCCGCAGCCCATTTGGAATTGGTCCCTGAAAATGCTTGAGTTTGCATAGAAGGAGAATATAAGAAGCTTACAATTGATGCCTGGCATATCATCGATATTCTCCTTGTCTTTGACACCAGCAGGCAAAGGACCCACTCCTCATGATGAGCTACCTGTTGTAGGGGCAGCCAGTGGGTGGTGGACTGTGGCTTGCATTGCTGTATTTCCTGAAACATTATCAGAGGCCGATACACGAGAGATCAAAAAAACTTATGGTTTCTTGGTAGCATCTCACGTTCCACCGCTGAAGTCGAAAGACCAGAAGTTAGGCATGGCAGGCGAACAGCCTCACCAGCCACGTGCATAGTGGCCATTAGGCGGGGTAGGCGAACAGCCTCGCCAACTGTGCATGTAGTGTTGACAGCTTGCACATCTGAGATTCTGAGTTGCGGCAGTGTGTGTTGTTCTGGAGCTGAAGTTGGAGGGCCAGAAGTCGAGCTAAGTGGGGGCTTGCCTGCCAACAGTTATCGTTCAAATGAAAGCAGAGATAATGGGGCACGAGGCAGACTTACTTTGCCTGCCAAGTGGATCCTGCGAGTTCTTGAATGTCGGCAGTGAATACTCTGAGACTGGGATGCTTCAGAAAGATGATAAGATAGTCAGAATGACTGAGACTCACTGGGGGCTCCTGCTTTACATGGTTCTTCTTGGCCTGACTCAAACTCCTGGTCTTGTTGAAGCCTCATGGTCATACAGAGGCATTTTCTTTGGTGATTGGGAAAGCCATGCGATGAGAATTCTTTCCCACATCCTGTGCAGGTCTTCATGTTTTTCGGCGGCATGTCGAGAGTCTAGGTATACAGAGATAGTGTTACAACGAATACAAGCGATAGCAAGTGTCAAATTACAAGGACAAGATCAACATCAATCATGACCAATCATGATCGGATCAATGATTTTGACCAGTATCAATGATCATAACCGAGGTGATAACAAGATAATCAAGTGATAACCGGCATTATGACCCAGCTAGATTTTGAGCCCGGTTGGAAATTTCTGACATACAATTTACAAATATTAAGTTCTTTTTTTTCCTCCCAAGAAAGGGGATTTTTCATCCGTGCTGTAATTGAATACTCTGAAGTCATTTTCAGCCCACCCTCAACAGATCACATGATGAATGTTGAACATCATGCTGATGATCAACATCAACACCACCTTCGACAACACCCTCTCTCTCATCTCACTATTACTACCTTCTCCACACCATCAACTGCCACCGATGACTGATGTCATTTGGGCCCTAGGTATTTTTTGTTATGTTCTTTTCTCTTTTTTTCTAACCCTTTAAGTCTTGTTTTTTCTTTTTCAATTAACTAATGTTTCTTTGTTTTTTTATAGGTTCTAGCTGTGTTACAAACAAGAAGGACTACAATGATCACCACCACAGGACCCCCAACTGCCACTGCAAGCAACTGCTCGCAGGGTGGGAATGGGTACAGATATGAAATGGCGGCATAATGATGAAATGATGACAACAACAACAACGAGAACCATGGGGAGTAAACGGGCCCAAATTACTCTGTCATTGTTTGGGCCCCCAGGTAATTTTTTCATATTCATTTCTCAATTTTTTTGTTTCAACTAACTTATGTTTTGATTATTTATAGATTTTATGTATGTTACAACAACACTACAAGGCCCAAACCACAATGACAGCCACCACTGCCAGCAACCTCTCATGGGGTGGAAACAGGGAGAGCAGAGAGACAAGGAAAACAATGATGGAGGATGATGGGGAGATGAGGAGGGAGACAATGGGGCAACAAGGAGGAAGAGGGGGTGACAAGGATGATGACAAGAACAATGGGGGAGCAACAATGAGACAGAGGACAATGACCCCAGCACCCACTTTCTGCCCTGTGAGGAGAACAACAATGCTGGGCATGGCAATGACAGGATGATGGGGGATGACAATGAGGAGGAAGGATGAGCCAGCCCAGCACCCACCCCCACTACTGCAAGCAACTGCTCATGGGGGGGATGGGACAGCAAGTGCTAGTGACCCTGAGGGGACACAACAAGCCACCACCACAGCACCCTGAATCACAGCCATGAGCAACTGCTCGTGGTGTGGAAACAGGGAGCAACGGGATGAGAACAATGGGGCCAGTGGGAGATGGCAAGGTGGAATGAATGATGAGGGTACAATGATGAAGGATGCAAGGACAATGGGACAATGGGGAGAGGGGAAGACAATGAGGAAAACCAAAAAAAGGCCCAAGAGACATCAACATTTCTTGGGCTGTATGTAAGTTCTTTTCTCATTTCATTTTTTGTTACTAACAAACTTTTTTAGGTACTAATTAAAATGATCAATGACAATGACAGGAGGATGAAGGCGACCCAGCACCCACATTGTATATAGTATATCTGCATTGTCCCAAATGCACTTGCTGAACAGTGCAGCCATTATTGTATACTAACCACACCTTCCTCTTCATCCCTCTCAAAAACCCGTAGCATCATAACTCAATAACACATCCACTGTTCCTTTTGTAAACCTGGATTCAATATTATGTATAGTACATCTGCCTTGTCCCCAAGGCACTAGTTTGATGGTGGAGCTGTTGTTTTATACTAGCCACACCTTCCTCTTCATCTGCTCAAAAACCCATAGCATCATAACTTAATAATGCCTCAGTAGTTCCTTTTGTAAACTTGGATTAAACACTGTGTATATTATATATACACTGTCCCAAAAGTACTAAGTGAATGGTGCAGCCATTATTTTATTATAATAACCACCCCTTCCTCCTCATTTCTGTCAAAAACTCTGAGCACTGTAAATCAATAATGCTATAAGTATTCATTTGGTAAACTGGTACTCTACACTGCATATAGTATGTCTACATCTGCCACAAAGCACTAGGTAAACAGTGCAATGGTTCATGCACAAGTACTTGTGCCTGCAAAAACTGATCATACATAAGTACTGTACCAACACATTCAATTCATCAGTCACGGGTCATGGGCCTTTGTGTCAAAACAAAAGGTCATGGAAGTCATGGGTAACAATGACAATGGACAAACTTGGGAGAGCCAAAAGCGTCCAAAAAAGGCAATTTGGATGCATTTCTGGCCGAATTTTTGCCCGGGTCACAGAAATTTTTGTGACCTGACGAAAATAGCTTTTCATCAGGTCAGTCACAGGTCACACCCCCTGACGAATTGATTCCATTGGTACAGTAATAGTAAGTATGGCTTGCCCATCACAGACAAATATAGAACATCGACTATAACCAGTTATAGTCAGTTATCACTGGTTATCAATCACACATCAATGTGCATAACCGCAACTGACTCTGCCAAATTTTGGGTATCCGTGACCAAAAAAATAACCAGACCATGGTTAGGTCCAGTTGGGTTACCAGTTATTGCTGGTTATCATAACCAAACTTTTAAACACTACTGGCAGGTTTTTTTTTTTCAGTCAGACTGAGAGGATAAATTTCACACTGCAGGAATATGAATATTAAGAGTTTTTTTTTCATCCCAAGAAAGTGGATTTTTTATCTGTGCTATAATTGTTTACTTATAAGTCATTTCAGCCCACCCTCAACACATCACATGATGAATGTTGAACATCAACATCTATGGTGTAGCACGGGTCACACTGCAGGTCACTTTTCAAACACCACACCTGCACCTGCAAACACCACACCCATTCTAACATTGCAACTGTGGTGACAGGTTTTTACCATGGTCTGTCATGAAACACCACAGGTGCAGCACCATGTATATGCACCGTGGTTTTGACTGTGTGTAGTATAATTTTAACTTGGGATTTCCCTTTGCTAGAGGCTGAGGTTGCCCTTATAATTGCAGGTGGTGAGTCGTCCATCATGTGCGATCTGTGACCTTGTCATGTTGTCATCCCATCCCATTGCACTACCCAACTACCCTGTGAGCAGGGGCTCGCAGCAGTGGTAGATGGTGGGGTCTGGATCATTGGGTTGTTGTAACATAAGTAAAGCCTATAATAAATGAGGACATAAGTTAGCCAAAAGAAAAAAATAAGAAACAAACATAGAAAAACTTGCCTGGAGCCCAAATGATGTCTGTCACTTGGGCCCATTTCTGGAAGCCCAGATGACAATGACATCATCATTTGGGCCTGTGACATGGCATGTGGGGGCAGTGCAGCTAGGCATTGCATCGTTGCATCATTTGTCATTGTGTTGTTGTATGTGAGTTAAAACCTGTAAATAATGGAAAATGAAGTTAGTTGGATAAAGAAAAACAACAGAAAAACATACCTGGTACAGGTATCCCACGCCTCGGGTCTCCTGACAAGCCCCTCTGCAGTCTCCTGTGCCCAAACAAGAGCCTCACATTCTGTTTGGATGGGGAGGAGGGTGGCATTGCATGGTGGCATTATGTGGCTGTTGTCAAGCTGAAATTACTGCAACCTTGGAAAAAGAACATTTGGTTAGTTATAGTTAATGAGAAAGAAACCAAAAACATACCATTTTGACAGTAGAAGTTGTCATGGTGACTGGGAATACAAGCTATGATCTAGAAAATGAGAAAAGGAGATTATTAGTAGTGAAAAGAATGAGAAAAGAAGGAAACATTATGTAGGGAACCTTGTAAAAGATTCCTTACCAGGGTGGGGTGACCGAGTGTGCACAGTGGAGGAGAGTGATAATGTCGATCGACTTGATCACTGTTGTTAGTCATGTTCCCACAGTCTCAACACTCCACATTTTTGTGAGTGTTGAACATAGGTTGAACTAATAAAGATTGATATGCATAAATTAAGTAAAATTATGGAGTACTGGCTAACTGGGCCCAACTTGGCACTACCTGTGAAAACCTGCAACACTGTGTGGACAGGTGCGGTATGATGCAGGTTGAGGATTTCAGGCACTGTACCTGTACCTGTATACCCTGTGACCTACCACAGGTTTACCTGCACCCATGCTATTCCCTATCAACATCATGTCACATCAACATCAACCACCACTGTTGATGACACCCCCTCCTTCCCTCTCCCACTCACCTCACCACCACCTTCTCTACTCTGTCAACCACCACCACTGCCACTGCCATGCCCACTCCCACATCTAGGGATCTGCATGGGTTTTGTGTACCTGTATGGGTTACAGGTATGGGTACATGTGGGTACGGGTATGGGTCACAATAGTCCTACCCATGAGAGATTGTTTTTATCACAACTCACTTAATTCTCGACTGTTGATAGGTTGTCTCCTCAGCTCAAAGGCCAATTCACCATTTCAACCATATTCTAATCACATCGGCTAACTCCTACAACATCCCAGATGCAGTGCGACCCAGTCTATCGATTGCAATATCATATCGACCACGTCGAAACATCACCAGCGACATCGATCATACCAAGAGACCACATCGCACAACCTTAGGACTATCTCGAAAGCCCCTAAGATCCCTCTAACTGACCATCAAACATCCCCGATCAACTTCAAACAAACCGCGACCACAATCGAACATTGTCGACCATCTTTGAGCATTATCGATCGATATCAAGAGACTATGAGCGACATCGGGCACCACATTTGTTATCTATATGGTAGAATACCATGCACCAGGAAGTATTCCAACTTGTGCTCAAACCTGCTGATAATAGGTCAGCCTCGTTCCAAGTCCTTATCGCACACAGAACCTGCTGGACAAATTATTGCGAGACTTAGCATGGTTTATACACAAAGGACAGTCCCTTTTTAGTTCTATACCCTTTATTACTCTTTCATCATATGATATATATCTTTCTTGTTCAGACTCCAGTCTCCTTTTTGGCCTTGTGCCTTAACTCATATCTTTTGCCTCATGTTCTACACATGTTTCTCATTCCATTTTAGGAAGTTTCTTTAAAACATATAAAACTCTGTAGTATCTACTTGGAAATAACAAGAAATCATCTTCACCTATCATCTCATTTTAAGTTCTAAGAATCAGATCTATCCTCTAAAACAATCTAAACTTCTACAAGTTTTCTCGATCGACAAGAAACCTCTGCAACCATCATCGTCCTCGATCTTCCTTTGATCCTCTGATCATTAGCACTAGCAACCATTCTAACGCTTCCTAGCCATCGGCTATAGTTCACACTTCAACCATCGATGATAAAACTCATTCGCCGTCGATCTCATCAATCGTCCTCGATATCAATTGATACTCGATTGGACCATGCCAAACACTTTCGTCTCCTATAGCACTACCTTCACGACTAGTACCAACTAGTTATCTTCCCATAGGTTGGACCATGAACATTCAGAATGCATCGCACCCTTCCTCTGACTTGTCGCAAATATCATTGGTTGCCTCATCAGCTGTTTTGGTGGTTTTCCCGGGTTGAGTATCATCACCATTTTGCTTGATTTTTGGTGTGTTTTGTAGCTAAGACCCACAGGTTTACGGGTAAAACCTGCCACGGGTACAGGTACAGCGCAAAATACCCACAGGTTACCCATGTCCCTACCCATATCAGATAACACCAAAAACAGCTGCAAACAAACCATTGTTTGGGCCCCAGGTAATTTTTTTTCATGTTCTTTCTCTTTTTTTCAACTAATTAATGTTTTCTTGTGGTTTTCTTGTGTTTTTTAGGTTCTAACTCTGCTATAACGATGAGCCAGCACCAAGATGGCACACCTATGCAACCACTGCAAGCCACTGCTCACAGGGTGGATAATGGGACAACAATGGATAACAACAGGACAACAACAGACAATGACAGGACAACAGGCACCCCCCACCGCAGCTGTGCGCCAGTAGGGAACTGCACGGGTTTTACCCATGGGTTTCCCATGCTCTTATTTCCTAATTTATTCAATGAGTTTTGCATGAAAAATCATGAAAAAAAGATTTTCTGGAAGCTTTTTGTTGGCTCTTTGTGATCTAACACATAAAATAATATTTGGGTGACATCTGTCATGTGACAAGGTTGAAAATAAATTATTTTGTCCCTTGTATCACAAGCATCCATTGAATAGCTATCAGAAAATCATTTTTTCATGAGTTTTCATGCAAAACTCATTGAATAAATTAGGAAATAAAACCGTGGGAAACCTGCGGGTAAAACCTGTGCAGTTCCCTATGTGCCAGTGAGCCCAGCGCCAGGGAACGACACCCAGCACCCACCCCCAGCTCTGCAAGCAATTGCTCACAGGGTGGATTGCGGGTGCTAGCAGCCAATGACAAGGGATGATGGAATGGGGGACATGGATGTGAGGGCCAAAGGGACAACAAATCACCACCACCACCACCATCTCCACCACTGACCCCACCTATGGAACCGGGTGAACCCACTAACAATGACCCTGCCACCACCACCACCTTTCACCATGGGCAACAACAATGACAACACCAATGGTGACTGCAACCTATGCACGAGATGCAAGGGAAATGGGCAAGGATGGGGAGGGGCTCACCTGAGCCCCCTCCCTTATTTTGTTTTGTTCATTTTCATTTTAATAACATCTATTTTACACCAACAGGACCAACCCCATGTACCACCACCAACCACCAATGGTGACATCGGCAATAGGAAGACCCCAACACCACCACCACTGAGAGACAACAATGATGACTATGGGCCAGACACCACCAATGTGAGAGGTTGGCCACAAAGAGGACACTGGCACCAACAGCAGTGGTGGCAGCAGTACCACCAGCACAACACCACTGAATGCACAAGTGGGACACAAATGATGATGGGCCAGGAGGGGCATTGCCTCCTGGCCAAATAGGTAGTTTTTTTTTCTTTTTCAAGCTGTTTTACTTTTTAAACTAACAGTCTAATTTATAGGGACAAGGATGGACAAATGAGGACACGATACAATGTGTGTTGATTTAGGGCAGGTGAGTGTGCAAAACTTGGACAATTCATGATATTCTCATCGATGGTTACCAACTTGAAGGCAGATGCTGCTGACTCATTGTGAAGTTCCTCTCAACCCCTCACCTTCTTTAGTTTCTCTCCATCTTCCTCTTTTACTATAGCTTTCCCTACCCCAGCAATCTCACAAGTCTTCCAATGGATTTTGGGTCCATTCACTGATGCAAACCTTGCAAACAGTTGCAGTTTTGCTGATGAAACTTTATTCTATCTCATGCTCCATACCAAATTGGTGTCCCATTGGTAATATCATATCAAGTTGTCTGCATTCTGTTTGTGAGGGGTGCAAAACTTTCACTCTTAATAAATATCTTCATTTAGGGACATTTTATAATCACAATGCACATCTGTTTAACCTATAGATTTTCATTCAAAGCTTTCAAGGTTCATGAATAATATCCTACAAGTGAGAGATATACAACAAGCTTGATGACACTGACAACAGACCATCAATTCAGTTGTCAGCCAATAATTATGCATTTCAGTTCTGCTTGCAACAGAACAAATAGAATATGCTTTGCTTGGTAGGCTATGGCATCCTATGGAAACCTACAAAGCTTGCATATGTGCCTACCTAGACCTATGGAGTCTATCTGACCTATGTAAATAAGCCCAAACTATGGCTCAAAACTGTTTTCCTGATGCAATTTTTCACCCTTTGTCAGAGAATGTCTACAAAGAGCACAGGGGTGTATGAAAAATTGTAGTGAGTATTTCAGGTCCTTCCCAACATAGTAGAGAACATCTGAGCAGAGCTTAAGGACATGTAACTATTTTGATTCACTCCTGTTCTGCTAGGAATCCTTAGGTGGTCAAGTACCTGACCTTTGACAATACCTGAGGGACTGTGTGAGCATGCACAATAATTTGGGGGAAGATTCTGGAAAACCTATCCAGTGCAGCACATGATGCTAGTCACTTGACAGGTGCATCTTTGGAACACAATAAATGCAATGCTTCAAAGTGGAAAGCAAAGATTGTAATCAGAATCTTCAGAGCATGCCCTGTTAGTCCCAAAAATAGACAAAAAGTCTGAAGGAGAGTATGAATCTATAGGGGGTTTGCTTAAGCAACCTAAGATGTAGGTGCACGGCTTGCTTAAGTATAAGTCGGCTTAAGTATAAGTTGGCTTAAGCACATATTGCCTGTAATATTGTATGCACAGAAACAATAATTGAACACCCTGAGCTCATGTCCTGTCTCAACCATGCTGCTAAAGCACCCTCTCTGCTCAAGCACCCTCCCCACTCAAGCACCCCCACTCAAGCATCCTCCTGCTCAAGCACTATCCCCACTCCCCACTCAAGCACCCTCCTGCTCAAGCACCCACCTTGCTCAAGCATGCTCTCTGCTCAAGCAAGCTCCCCACTCAAGCAGACCCACCAAGCTTGAGCACCCTTCCTGCTCAAGCACCTCCAATCTCAAAACAGGGATAGGACTACTTAATGTGCTTAAGCACTGAGCACTCAATAAGCATCTTAAGCAGTCCATGAGCCAGCTTATAAACAAGCACAGCTTAAGCACCCAATTAAGGTGCCAAACAAATAACAATAATATAAATATGTCTCTACTGACATTTCCACCCTTTGGAAACCATATATTATGGCCTCAAATTGCTTCATTTTATATTATGTGGACTTCTCTGGTGCAGGCAGTAGCAGCATGACCAGTGTTTAACATAATGGGGTGAACTTTGAACTTTGAACACCTGACTAAATTGATGAACTAAATTGATGACTAAGTCTGAGTTTGATTCAAAATTTATGTGGACAAAGCATTGTTCAAAGGGCTTAATGAGCTTAAGGAGATATGGTGCTTAAGCTGACTTATAAGCAAGCTGTGCATCTACATCTAAGGTTACTTAAGCAAATGTCCTATAGTGCTTGGGAGAGTAACAAGACTACACCATGAAGGAGCACAGCTCACAACAGATCAGTCTGAAGTTGAGTCTCTTCAGACTGGTCACCCCAAAGCAGATCTGAGTGAGAGGACAGATATATGTTTTATAGAGCAGTCTACAGACATTCAGAGTATCAAGAGTAAGAACTAAATGAGGTATGCAGTGAATATCAATAGCACTAATGAGACAACATAGGTAGACAGTAATAATGAGCATATGTATCCATAGTAACATCTAGGCCACATGCATGATGAGAATAAGCAGCATTGGAAATAAAGATGGGGAGAATGGATTCAATACACCAATATTTGAGAAAAGCTTGAGATGGCCAGTGCTCTTGTGTAGCCACAACATTAGGGTCAGTACATTGAAGGAGAAGCTCTGTAGCACCACCTATGTGAAAAGCATGCCCTGGTATTTGAGGGAAACCTGCTGCAACCCATACAGCATTGCAATGGTCAATGAACCAAGGTTTCATCATTGGTGCCCAACCACTATTAGCAGTTCTGAATGCAAATAGAGGTGCAGGACTAGGGACAAGCAAATTGGCAGAGAGATAGTGGCAAAGAGCAGAGAGTGGGCAGGTAACATGGTTACAGGCTGTTATGGAGATGTCAGCACCTAGCTCCACAGTAGTTTTTGTCCATGGAACATGGAAGGTAGCATGCTCCATACCATTGAGATACAGGTGGGAGCAGCATTATGAGCAATGAGCTTTGCTGGGTTGAAGAGATTCTGACTAGGAATGAGAAGTTTGCCCAACCTAAGAATTGGATGAGTAAATAAATTAAGAAGGGAGAAGAAGGGAGACTTGCTGACAGTATGACCAGAAGGCAACAGAGGCCACAGCCCATACCGCTACATCAGATGCATTGGATAGATCAAGACCTGATCTCAAGGCAACCAGTGCCTCAATGGTCACAGGTAGTGTTCAAGGGTCCAGTCTATAGGACCAAAAAAAGACTGAAACTGGACTGAATTGGACTGGAAAAGACTGGACCAGAGGTCTATTTATGGACCAGTCTTTTGCAGTCCAGTTAACAGTCTTTTGTTTTTGAAAATTATTGTAAAACTGCAAAAGACCAGTTAAATTGTGGGAAACTATATTGTACCATGTTCCCACATATAATGCAGTAAATTTGATTCCTGGGTCATCAAAAACAGTTGAGAATTGAGCAAGATATAACCAAATACATTTGTGTACAAGTATTTTGTTGTACCAGATTGACTTTGATTGTATCTCACTCATATTTTAATTATTTTCTTCATTCAATTGGTGAATATTGGCCATATATGTAGTAGAATATTCCCACCATCAATCAATGTAGGGTATGCATCACATAATTTATGGTTGTCACATTACATTTTGCCTGAGTCTTTAGCAGATGTCATTTTGTTTTGGTCATAACTACATCAAATCTTCATCAAATCTCTTAAAAG
This sequence comes from Tricholoma matsutake, assembly GCA_026075535.2. Classification (NCBI taxonomy): domain Eukaryota; kingdom Fungi; phylum Basidiomycota; class Agaricomycetes; order Agaricales; family Tricholomataceae; genus Tricholoma; species Tricholoma matsutake. The sequence goes on along the minus strand of AP026543.1, from coordinate 2,149,811 downwards.
TTGGACCAGAAGATGGGAATTTACAGGGTCTATCACAAAATATAACTTTTTTAAGGTTTCAAGTAATGGTTCTTGAGATACAAATGGTTTATATTGGTACAACAAATTTCACAACAAAAAACTGGTCTAAACCAGTCTTTTTCCAGTCCATTAACTGAAAAAGACCAGTCCTAGGAGGTCCAGTTCAGTCCTCCCAACATTAGGGACAGTCCTATACCAGTTTCAGTTGCAGTCTTTTAATTTTTTGTCAAAAAACTGGACTGGACTGGACTCTTTAACACTAGTCACAGGAGGACACTTCACCCAGTTGGAGCTAGGAGGGACAAGCTGTCCTGCTAACCAGTTATTGAGTGTGCTCCCAGAAGCAGAGCCAGCCATAGAGGCAGAGAATGCAGATAATAAGATTTCAGATGCAGGCATGTGACTATGTTCTGGAATGGAGTGAGTGTCACAGTATTAAGTGAAATGAAGAAGACCTGTGCCATAGTTAGTGCCTAAAGGTCTGGTTCATTGAACCAAAAAAAAGACTGAGAACAGACCAAACCAGAACTGGTCCTGTAGGACTATCAGTCCCAGTTTCTTAACAAGGTGTTCTGGTCCACAGTCCTGCTTATTGCATACACTTACTAGGATGGTTAACTGGTTCAAAGTGGTGAAAGACTGAACCTACAGTCCTCCCTTGGGTCTGATTAGGTGCAAATAGATATATGTATTATAACTATTAAAAATATAAACATGACAAAAAATACTACATAGTAGGGGACACCCAAGTGAGAATAGATGGAAAGTGAGCAGTTTAAATGCCCCAGAGAGGGCACAGACCATTTGCTGTTGTTTGTGTGTTTCTAATGCAAGTGCAAATGGACAAGGACAGCAAACAACAGACAGGGACAACAAATAACAGACAGGGACAACAAATGACAGGCAAAGACCATAAATGATAGGCAGGAACAAATGATGCCAGGTATGTGCCACATCACTCCAGCACCATCATGTCACTAATGCCCCCCCTCAAAGAGCTAATGATGACCAACAACCCAGCACCTACCTCCAGCCTCAGGAGCCACTGCTTGTGGGGTGGATTGTGGGCGCTAACTGCTTACAACAATGATGAACAATGGGTCCCCACACCATGACACACAGAGACAGTGACAACAGCACCTGCCCTCCAGCCTTGTGACACCCTGCTCATGGGGTGGATCATGTGTGCTGCAACACCAAATAACAAACAACACACACAACACCAATGTAGCACATTGCCAACTTGGAACAATGACCAACACACACAATGCCAGCACCTATGCCTCAATGGATGACATGGCCACAGCTGCCAATGCAGCTACCACCAACATCGATGACAATGTGGCCAACACATTACAAGTTGCAACTCAACACCCACATCCAGATGCCATGCCCCCACCTCACTCAAAATGAGAGGTGGAGGGGGCCATTCTGTTTTATTTTCTACTAACAAGTCCTTTTCCATCTATGTCCAGCCTTGTGACCCCCTGGGTGTGGGGTGGACTTCTTTTCTTTTCTTTTTCTTTTGATTTTATATTGTACTTCACAGTAGTTACACATAGTTAGTAGTATAATATTGGTTGGACTGGTTTTTGAACCTGGTCCAGTCAAAAACTGGTTGAGACCAGTTTTTGAACAGACCTGTAACTGGCACAGACCAGTCCTGTAGGGTCCAGTCAGGTTCTCATAGAAATCATGAAATATAAGAACTGGTTCTGTCCTCCCTTGAGGAGGGTGAAAACTGGGACTGGACCAGACTTTTAAGCACTAGCCATAGTTGCTATGGGTGTTTTCATCAAGAGAAAAGAGCATGACTTAGCATTGTCAGCATGGGGAAGCAGGATCTGTTGATCTCAAGGGAGTCAAAGAGAAACAGAAACACCTCAGCATGATTTTGAAGACATATTCACCAAGAGATCAATGGAATGTTGATGAGCTTCATGTTGTGAGCTTCACTTGTTGATCTTAATGCAATGACCTTTCTTAGGATTACATCACAGTGCACCACCTGACTGTAGGCTTGCCTCAAAACAGAGGGCTGGAAAGAAGAAAGAAAAGTTTTGCATCACCATAGCCTTTGCATGCAATGCCAATGGGAGCAAGCGCCTACCACCAATCTATATTGGCAAGGCAAAGAAACCTCATTGCTTCAAGACATGGTCTCTAGTCCAGCTTGGGTTCTACTACTGAAATGATAAGAAGGCTTGGGTGGCATTGGAACTCTTTGATGAGTATGCAGACTCACCTGCTGTGTCACAATTAAACACTAACCCATAGACAGATACATAAGACTCTAAGAGACCTCGACATCAGAATGCACCATCAAAATTGACACATCTGCCTTACTCTCAATAACTTCTCTGGCCATTTTATCTGCTATGAACCTCAGAACATTCAGCTGGTGTATTTTGAGCCAAATATGACATCATTTGTCCAACCACTGGATGCTGGAATTATTTGATGCCTCAAAGCTCATTACCAGTGGGAGTTCTGCCTTTGTGCTATTGAAAAGGAGGATCTTGGAGAACATGACTGTAAGGGGACTAGGGGGGACTCGTGGGGGTGCCCTGTGTGTTTCTCCTATTTTTTATGTTTGTCCTATATTTTTCCTCACTTCATTTCCTTCTATTCTTCATTTTTCCTTATTTTATTACTAATTTCCCATTTGTGCATGTTGACAGTTTTATATTTAGAGGTGGAGTACTCCTTCTGACATCTACCCCATGGTATGATGTCATTTGGTGGCCTTGATCTGCACCTTTTTCTATTTTTAGACTATTATTTGATTTTTGCAATCTTCACATATACTAGGCATTGGCAAAGGGGTCCTTAGAGTTTTCTCTTTGGATTTCCCTTTGATAGGTGCACATCCACTCTCTGTAATATGTACCATAATCTTAACTTTGGATTTCCCTTTGCTAGTCCATTAATTAAGTGGCTTCTAAGGTTGCCCTTATAGTGACATTTATAAGATCAACTTGCTCGAAGGAATGCTTATGGCATGGAAACAGGTGGATGACTCAACAATCCAGCACTGCTGGAACCATACTAAAATTCAAGGGTGTGCATTGACTCATAATGATCAGGTAGCAACAATTCACACTTTTTGCAGAGAGGTTGTCAATGAGAACATCATTGACAGGTCATCTCTGCATGCAGACCATGGTGCATGGGACATCCTTCAGACCTTTGCTACTGTGAGCAATATGACATTATCTGATGCCAAGGAATGTCTCAAGAAACAGCTTGGCAATCAATACAATAAGCATGATTGGTGGCTGGCTCTTGATGCAGTCATGAATGCAGAGGGGGATATCACAACAGGCTTTGCACAGGCTCACCTCTGAATGCCAATTGCCTAGATTGACCATCAAGCTCCCACAAAGATCACCACCTGTCATCCCTCAAATCATTGAGGCTGAAGAGGGATTGATGGACTCTGTCGATGAATTGGTCAGATGTAGGTGGATCATCGGATCCCCACCCACCCTGGAGGATCTCGTTAATCCAGCAGAAGAGCGTGAAGTCAGTGATTCACCTTACAGGTTTGAGGGTGGTGATGCTGAGATTGTGGCTGAGGTTCGGCATGAGATGGCAATTGCATGGGGCAATGTCATTGAAGTTGATGATTCTGATTCTGAGGATGATTCTGAGGATGATAGAGAGAAGATGCTCTCTCATGAGAGGAGGTTATCAAGCTTTGTGAGGCACTCAAAAAGGTGTGTCTAAGGTATGGGGATGCAGATTTCTCACTTGAATTGCCCCATCAATTACACAAGTATCCAGCACAACTTTGATGCAATAACCTCCTTAATTCTACTCAGACATTATTAGATAGCTACTTTACATGGAATGGTCATTGATATTGTGGATATGCTATAGTGAATTATGTCACACTTTTGGTGCACAATATGTCACTCCATGTGACTATTTTCATTGTACATATATCTCATAATGCATAGGTCCTGGGTCGGTCTAAGTGCCATGCATTATGAGAATATCAACTGTACAAGTTTTCCCTCCTTTTTTCCCACTGTTGATATTTTTGATGATCTTCATAACCCTCCTTCAATGACCTGTTGAACTTCATTATTGACCTGTTGAACTTCTGTTGTTGACCTTTTGAAACTCTTCTGTCATTGAACCATCAATCCTTCCCTCTTGTTCCAATCTGCTGTCTCTTACATGTAGCAGGGCTCTGCATGCCTTGGATCCTTCTTCTAGTAATCAAGCACCATTGTTGTTGTCATCTCTCCTACCCTTGACACCAAGTACCAAAACTGAGCCATCTTTGAGCTCTGTGACAACACCAAACATGCATATAGCCACTCCTGCTTCACTTACAGTCACCCACAGTCCAAATGCCAATGACCCTGACTCTTCAGATTCAAATTCTTCTCATTTATCATCTTCCTCCTTTGAGTTTTTGCCACTGCCCACATGTGTTATGTCATCCCACATGCTGAGTGCCACCACATGGAACTATAGTGTATTTTTCTCCTAACACCTGGTGAAGTCTACTCCTCATGAATGGTGGGAAATGGCATGCAACAATTTTTTGGTGCAAACACCAAGATTGAGGTTGCCCAACATGTAGCCTCCATCCTGCCTGGTTTAAAAGACATGCATGCCTGTGACTGGGTGGCCACTCACCAGGATCCCTCTTCTTTCCCACCTTTATGAAAGAATTATGCAAAGAACTTCTTCTGGATGGTTGGGATGATGACCTGCATGCCAAAATCTGCCACATGAGACTGAAGATGTCAGACTCCTTCCCTAAATGGGTTAACAACATTTGCCATTTAAACATCATCCTCCAAGGAACTGATTATCATTTCTCCAACACTGCACTATGCCTTCACCCTGAGAGCCTACTTGACCTTGACCTCTGTAGGCAATGCAAGAGCTGTAAGATCAAGGAAACAGTTGAAGCAGTCAGTGGATCATCTGAGGACCAGATCAAGGAAGTTTGTCTTTTCTGTTGCATCGTAGTACATGGAATTATAGAGAGCATAGCTTCATCGCATGGAACGTTCAACTCATGGGCATCACACCAGATACATAATGTGTCATTGCATGTGGTCCATATAAGATTTTCAGCATCAATTTGGGATTGAGTGAGGTTGTTGACGGGTGTGGGAGTGTTAGCTGCTGTTGCCATGGTCTTTCATTTGTTGGTAGCAGCAGGAGGAGGCTGTGTTGGTCACTGAAGATTTTGAGAGATCAGAGAAGATCTGAGGACGTTGATGAAAAAATGGATGGACAGTGTCTGTCAAAGGGATGAGGAAGAGGAGGGGAGAACGTGTTTCTTCTTCTTGCCCTTCTTAACCTTCTTCCAAAGTTTGCGCACAGATCTCTAGACGTCGTCAAAGTCATGTCGTGCTTATGAAGCCTGGATGCCAAGCTCGCATGCCTCTGCTGCGAGGCTCAAAAGAGAGAGTAGCACAAACTGAGGTCTGCACTAGACGGACCCCAAAATCGATTGGGCGATGGAGCTACGAGACTGACTAGAAGGCGACGGAGCTACAGAGCTATAAGACTAGGTACGAGACTGTACACAAAAAATACAAGACAAAAAGATATGAGAGGTGGGAGGGTCACGAGAAGAAAACTTGATGATAGCTCGAACGATCGAGCAAACCTGGATTCTCTGTGTGAGGACCACGAAGATCATCCAAGAATGAAGCTCACTTTTAGGATTCAACTGGTTACCAGCAAATCAATGAATAGGCAGTTGAATCCTGTAAAAAGTGAACAATAAGTTTTCATGCAAGACGCCCAAGGTAAAAATGAAGTCTCACAATGAAAAGTAGTCTCTGTTTGTAGAACAGGAATGCACGAGTGGCGAAGCCATGAGAGCCAACTACTTTGAAAAGTGAGAATGCCGTTAGCTTGGATTGGTGTGCGGTGCACCGCCGCGCACTCACCTGTGCTGCTTGACAACGAGATAGGGAGATGAAGGAAAGCAGCACTAGGTGAAACATTCCCTGTGTCAAGTTCATCCTCCGACGAGGCCTCTGCTAAACTTTAGCACCCAGCCGAGGCAGCACAGAGAATGGATGAGTAATGTGTATAGTTGTCGGCGAGGCCAACGACACGTGTTTTCTTTGAAGCGGCGCAGAGGCCTACGAAAACGGCTCCTTACCTTCAGAACCCGCCTTTACAACGACCTCTGCTGCGAGGCTCAAAAGAGAGAGTAGCGCAAACCGAGGTCCGCACTAGATGGACCCCAAAATCGATTGGGTGACGGAGCTACGAGACTATAAAGTGCTGTTGATGGTGTGTGGAGGGGTGGGTGAGATGAATGTTGATGGCGAGGAGCAATTGTTATGTTGGTAAGAACTGAAGGCGATAATGAATGATTGCAAGTTGCTGTTCTGCCCAAATTAAAGGATGATTGCGGATGTAGAGTTTCCATGCAATGGATGACCAACGACCGATAGCTTGAACCACTGATTCGGGAACTCCGAGAGTGGTGTAGAAAGTCGCGCCCCCTGCACGCAGAGAATGACCACCGAAATTACAATCTAGAAGGGTGAAGAATTTGGAATCGAACCAGGAGTGTGTAGGGTGGGAACCATTTTCACGTAGGAATAGAGCAGCATGAGCACCATGGAGGTGGTCTCGAAATTGCACATATTGCTGGAGGAGAGAAATAGGATCAGTGACCTGCTGTGGGGTGAACAAAATATTTGTTCCATGGAAAAACGGATCCCCTTTGTGGTAAGGGAGGTGATATTGAGCATGGCGACCATCAAAAGTCAGTGATGCACGCTTGATCACCTTCCGCCAATCAAAAAGTGAGTGATCATTCTTCTGGATGAGTTCTCCTGTGCGGTGACAGGCATAAAAGCAGCATGAAAGGATGACCATGAGCAGGAGGTCGTCATATGCATGGGTGTGGTGAGCAACATGGAAGAAGGCTTCAAGATGATAGGTATGAAGAGGAAGTTTTTGTGTGATCAGATCTGCACAGACTTTCTTGGAACCACGGATGGCTGATTTAACGAAGGGGTGCTCTCGGTTGCAATCGAAATCTGGATATAGGTCTCGGAGGAAATGTCGAATGCCTGTTAGATATTTTGGGCCAGATGTGATGAATAGTGAGGTGTAGGCAATATAACGAGCTAAGGTCTGAGGAGTAGGATCAAGAGGAAGATGATGGGCAAGACAGAACTGAATGTAATCTCGGGCACCTGTGGCATAGCCTTTAGTGGTGGAATTTTTGATTGCGTTGGTCTGTAGATGGAGGACACATTCATCCAGGGACAAAAGGTCCATCAGTGGATGAGATAATGTGTCTCATCCACCGAGAACAGCTAAAAGTGCTCCCTCCATCGTGCCGGCAGAAGATCTCGTGGAGGTGAGAATAGGCGGACGTGGTCAGCTGGGAATTTGTGAGCATACTCCTGTAAAAGGAGACGTGAGAGCATGTCAGCACAAATGTTCTTTTTCCCTTCGATATGTTGAACATGAAGATCGATGCCAGAGCAAAGGATGATGTCAGCAATGGCGAGAAGGGGTCCATTGTGAAGTGGTTCAGTGGCATGTAAGGAGTTAAGCACAGCGACAGAGTCAAGACTGTCTGTCCAAATTAACAGGCGTTGGGGAGGATGTTGAAAAGATGCGACATGGAAAATAGCAGATAGAATCGCAATGAGTTCAAGGAAGAAGATGTCGATTTTGTCTTTAGAGTTGATGGGAGGTGATTTGAGGGGATATACAAATGCATTACCAGCATACATGAAGGCAGCAGCAAGTTTAAGGCTTGCATCGGTCCATGCAACAAAATCTGCTTCATCGTCGGACCAAATACCTGCATCAATCAAATGGATACCGGTCGACCGTGGAATGACAGATGTCAACCAGGTAAGGTCCGATATGACAGTCGCATTGATTGGAATTGCCGCATATGGGTGATTTTTGCTACTAGTCTTTCGGTACAATTCTGTTAGAGCCGGACATCCCCAAGGTAGTATGTTTAAAAGCCAATTAAGATGACCAGCGAGGCGCTGCCAGTCACGGAGTGCGGGACTGCGATTGGGTGTATTGAGGAAAGTATGAATTTTTTCAATAATATCTGTAATGGAATGAGGTGAAAGGGAGATGGTACCCTGAAGAGCATCAACCCAGAATCCGATAATTTTGAGTTGTTCACCGTGTTCTTGTTTACGATCTTCAAAGGGACAGGAAATAAACTCCCAGAAAATGAGGAGTTGGACTTGTTTTCGAGGACGGGGTTGACCATGGTAGGTGATGAGGTTGTTGGCAAAATCCCAGCCAAAGAAGTCATCCATGTATACATGCAAACCCTGAATATCAAATTTCTTTGCCGCAATCCAGCACAACAAGCCTGAAACAGCACACCAGCAGCGAGGAGAGGCTCAATTGCCAAATACCAGTCGATGAACTATATAAAAGACTCCGTCCACAACAACAACTTGGCGGAGTTGCCATATAGGATGTGCTGGAAGGTTGAGGAAGGCCGATGAGACGTCAGATTTGAAAGTGATAATGCGTTGGTGGGGGTTTGCAGCACGAGCATCACGAAGGGTTTGCCCGAATGGGTGCATGTCGTCATATCTAACCTTTGCTTCTGAACGAGGAATTCCATCGTTTAAACCAGAGGCAGAGTGATCTGTAACAACACGGGGTTTTTGATTCTGCCAGACTACAAACATGGGAGAAATTTTCATCCCAGGAAGAAGCTCTGTGTTCGGTAAAGGATCAGACCATCGACCCGCTAAAAGTTCTTTGTTGTGGAAAGCGCGAATAGCCTCGAGGTCTGGCTCTCCAGTGGAATAGTTACCAATAACTTCCTCCAGCTCCACTTTCCAATCCCCCTCATCAAATGGCCAAAATCCTTCCCGTAGACCTTTCATGACTGAGCAAACAAATGGCTGGTTAGGATGATCAACAAGTAGTGACTCGAATCTATCAACATTGAAAGGTGTTTCGACTTTGACAGCATCTCCCAGGGAATGGAGAGATTGTTGAATGATTGGGTCATTCAGAAGATGAGGAGGAGGAGATGCAAGTGGCGGTGCAGTTTCGGTGTAGAGTGTGGCAGGTGATAACTGTTGTTTGCCAGGATGATCCAACCAGGCAAATCGACGACGATAACGGGGCACAACAATGTCTTGATCTGCTTTTCTTTTGCAGCTGTCCGAAGACGCTAATGAGTGTGGGCCATGCTTTAAAAATGAAGAGGTTTTGTCATGAATGTTTGCAAACTCCTGTTCAATAGCGAGCTTGGAGAGTAGCAAAGCAGGAGGCATTGTCTCGGGCTCAGTGATTTTCGCTGCAAACACAGCAGATCCCATGCTTACGCCGATTCAGACAAGGATCTGTCGTACATATGCCCAGGCTCCAATTTTGGCAAGGGGTCTCTGAACGTTTAGATGAAGTGCTAGCACTTGGAGTGAATGAAGCAGGACATTTTGAACCCCGAGCCGGAGGACGAGGTTTCCCAGATTGAAGAAGCTGGGCAAGAAGAGGAAGATTGAGTTCATTACGATCATCCATGTGGTAAGGCTTTTTTGCATAGTGGTCTTGAGCTTCAATATCGAATCAAATACCAACTTGTGGATCAAATGGGGCCGCTCGAAACAGATCCATGACAATTTGATGGTATGTATGCAATTCAGATGTGCGGTGAGGATAGAGATAGGTGACCACTGATTCCCAAGCACTGAAAACTCGGATCCAATCTGCTTCAGTGTGAAGAGCACGCTTGCTATAAGTCTGCTCCTTTTTAACAAGTGTAAACCCTCCTCCAAAATCTTTTGGATCATCAAGATGGTCGTAGCCTCGATCCATTGAAGTAAATAATTTTTCAAAGTCGACATACTGGTCGAGAACAATCTTGCACCAGATTGAACGAGGGAGTGGCTCCATGACTGGAGCAAGTTGGGCTTGAACAACAATCGCATCCTGTACCTTCTCTGGAGCAAAGAGACTACATAATTTGTGGGTAGCTTCAAGATGGGGGTCAGACTTAGCGATGGCTGTAAGTTTTGAGAGGTGAGGTGCCACTGCAAGGACTGAAGATGGGATGGCTGAGGTAGATTGAGAGAGACCCAAGAGTTCCGAAAGATCATTGGATAACTTTGATCTACCTTCCATGTCAATTGATAAAGGGGCTTGGACATCGGCAAGTTTTGATTTAAGAATGGCCCAGGCAACAGTGTCAATAGCGGCACACCGGACTTCATCCTCTTGACTTTCTCGAGGCTCTCCTTCATCTGTGCCAGTCCAATCCTGAGACAAGATTGGCAGAATTTGAAGTTGTTTTTGTCAACAAATTCCTTGTTTATACTGTTCAACAAAGTCCTCAGCTTCCATGGGGGAGAAACCAGCTTCTTGGAGGCATCGAAGGAAGGCATCATGGTCAATGGTCCCTGAGACGGCCTCACGAACGAGACGCTGCCCATCCTCTGCACGCTTACGGATGCCCTCAGCATCAGAGCTGGTCTCAGCTTGCCTATGGAGAGCATCAGAACTTATATTTGAAACAGTATCGGACATAAAGATTGAAATAAGATGGCGAGTAGAAGGAGTAAATATACTCGCGAGAAGAAAACTTGATGATAGCTCGAATGATCGAGCAAACTTTTAGGATTCAACTGGTTACCAGCAAATCAATGAATAGGCAGTTGAATCAATGAAAAGTAGTCTCTGTTTGTAGAACAGGAATGCACGAGTGGCGAAGCCACGAGAGCCAACTGTGCTGCTTGACGACGAGATAGGGAGATGAAGGAAAGCAGCACTCAAGGTAAAAACGAAGTCTCACAATGAAAAGTAGTCTCTGTTTGTAGAACAGGAATGCACGAGTGGCGAAGCCATGAGAGCCAACTACTTTGAAAAGTGAGAATGCCGTTAGCTTGGATTGGTGTGCGGCGCACCGCCGCGCACTCACCTGTGCTGCTTGACGACGAGATAGGGAGATGAAGGAAAGCAGCACTAGGTGAAACATTCCCTGTGTCGAGTTCATCCTCCGACGAGGCCTCTGCTAAACTTTAGCACCCAGCCGAGGCGGCACAGAGAATGGATGAGTAATGTGTATAGTCGTCGGCGAGGCCAACGACACGTGTTTTCTTTGAAGCGGCGCAGAGGCCTACGAAGACGGCTCCTTACCTTCGGAACCCGCCTTTACGACGAACCTTGAGTCACTGACTAACCAACCCTGTTTCATATCATCGATCACCTTTTTTGGCTGTGAGCATTTCGTGAGTGGGCGTAAGGTGGGCGCGCGTTACTTACAGGTTTCCGTTTGCAACTTTCCCATGTTGGGCGCTTATTTTGTCATCAATCTTTGGCCGGTCGCTATAAAACGGGATGTTCACCTCATTACCACCACATCATGACATCGAACAACCAGACGAGTGAGCTTCATTATTTTGCACGTAGTTCTAAGTTCTAACGGATGACGTCTCTCCTTATGTTTCAGCTGCTGCTATATCCAATTTAACCATACAACTTCCCATTACTGGGCAGCTTCGGCCAGGTAGACTTCCCCACACATGTGAGAAAGGAATCGACTGAGAAGAAACATATATAGACTTCGATGCTGACCGTGAAACACTCGACGAAGACCCACACAATCCGAGGTCTGTAGCAGAGTCCTTTGGCCGATTGAGAGCGTGAGTTTTTTTACATTGTTGCCCCAGCGCTATGAGTGATACTTTGTAGAAATGTTTTTGCCTTAGATGAAACGGTGCGTTATTGATCTAAGTTGCTCGTAAACCATAGCTAATTTAGTATTATAGCTGCAAGTCCTATTGGATGCAAGTCGCCAGCTGGGAAGATCATATGATCTTGTTGTTGCGGCTCAGGCTCTTAGGGGAAAGCTTGACGGTTTTCTGAGATTGTTCTATCAAAATGCGAGGCAACTGTCGCTACTAGTGGAAGATCCTGGTCAAATTATGGCGCCATTTTCTCGCGACAAAGTCAACGAGGAACTGTTCCCAGACCAGCTTGAAAGCGTAGCTGCGGCATTCAAGATACTTCGTGACCGGCTGAATGAATTCCGAGAATACACTGTGCGTCGGAGTCCTTATACATTATTCTGCAACTCATTCTTCTCTGGCCAAGGATGAGAGTGTCAATATTAAACATTTGATGGAGTCTTTTGCAAAGCATCTGAACGTGAGACGACTGACTAATATTCTTCAGCATGGAAACCCTAACAACTTCTTCCATCACAAAAGTATCGTGCAATGTGCTTCAGGGAACGCGCGGGACAGTTCAGCTCTCCTCACATCCAAAAATACGTTCACAACGTGGCAAACGAACTGAGTCATGATCTCGATGAGATTGCCATTTCTTTCAAGATTTTCAACAAATATGGTAGGCTTTGAATATTCTTTTTGATGTGGGCTCTGTCAACAAGGAGAAACAGGGATTCCCTCCATACGGTACGAACAGAAGCGGGATTCCGAATATGATCTCAATATGTCCACCATGTCTACATTTTTCTCCGCCGTAACGGCTACTATGCTGCAAGCTGTACTCAGTTCTCAGTCCAAAACTGCCATCCATTCAATCGTCACTACATTTTGGTTCTGTTCCCTGGTACTCAGTATCGGTGCCGCACTCAACAGTCTCTTGAAACGAACTACATAGTGCGTCGGTCAAAACATGATCATCTAGAGCTTCCTCGACGTTTGTGTAATAGCGGTACGCATGGGCGCCGGCTGCTTCCTTGGGTTACAATCTGGATGCACGGGTCGGCTCCGCTGTTCTTAACGCTCTCTATCACTTGTTTTTCAGCAGGCTTGGTCCTGTTCACGTATGTATCCAACCAAGTAGGTGGTGATCTGTGGTGATTGTTTCGACTACTGACACCATCATTTATTTGAAGAAAAGATACACATCTATATTAACTTTAGTGTGCACTGCCGTGATAACATTTGATCTTGTTTCCGTGTCTGGATGGATCGTCTACCAGCAGTGGATCTCGCCAATCATTTATCCGCAATCTAGATCCACAAAGTTCGAAAAGGACAACCCAAAGAAACTATCGGAAGCCACGCTTGAAAATTACCCTTATAGCAAACCATCTCAAAATGATTCGTCCTCTGATGTGTCCGACTTATCGACGCTCACAGACGTGCTTCCTGTCTTTACCAGGGCCCAAACAATGCTCGGCTCTGGGATTCGAAGTGGGATTCGATCTTTGTCTACGACGCTTGATAGTGTTATGCAGAACCAAACTCATGACCTTGAAAACGCGTCAGTACCGGTACAGCGGGCACCGCATAGCGACGATGAGCAGCCTTCCGTATCTTTCAGGGCCATGGCTACTATAGCACATGTGGCTACAGAGATGCTGCGGCGGACGCCCATACGTACGGCATCTCGAGCAAGAGCACCTCGTAGCCTAATTTCACCGGCTTCGCGCACGGCGACCTCGCCATTCAGTCTAGTTTTTCCCAACCAACCCCAACATGTTTTAGGATATCTGCTAGGGGAGGTTCGTGATCTAGAGTACTCGCATGAGACCCTTGTCTTGGCCGTCGCAAGGTGAGACAGGCGTTGCACCGTCCTCTCACACTCGTTGATCGACTTATAGCTTCGACCCTGCCTCAAGATATTCTACGACTGTGCTTTACAATGAGAAAGAGGTAGATTTACCTCATCAACGCCGAGATTGTGACAATCGAGGCTGTTATACCAGACACACATTGATCTCACCTCTCACCATCGACATCGTCAAGGAAAAGTGATTAAACAAGTTGCATGGTAGATTATTATCTCATTTGTTGGTCAAATCGATGACGGTGTTTCCGTTTCGGTGGTGTAGGTCCCCCTGTGATAATATGCTACTGGTACGACTAGATGATACCATCGACTTATTGAATACGGTAAGTCATAGCCATAATATCTATTTGAGCTTTCATTGATTTTATCAGACACCCAACCTTGAGCATGAGTGGACAATCAGACGGCCGCACTTAGTCAGGTCGGCTGCCTGGTGTACATCTTCTGGTAGGGTTAAAATCACTCGTATCCTCTCAGATTAGTCATTGTGCCTGTAGATATCCTCTTTGTAGAGGGAGGCTTTGTTGTTAGATTGGTAAGTCAATATCAAGCGACTGAGGCGACTCGTTGATATTCATCTTATTAGTCCCTTGACGGACACGTGGGTGATCCCTTGTATGCACGAATCTTGTGGTGAATTTCTTGTCCAGGTTACCTTCAAACACCACTTCGAAAATTTTCTTCCACGCGACGTTGTAGCTGTGCCAAACACTGAGCTTCTTCTATTGGTCGGGCGGATTACATTCAAGGACATGCCACTACCAAAAGGCAGCCAAGCCGAGAGCCAACTCAAATGTCAGTCGAATTACCCGCCTGATATCCAAGCATAAGTATTTACCCTACCATCTTGCAGTATTTGACATGAAACATAGTAGGGTTTGCGACAGGTATGAGTTTTTGCGTTATACACTTTAGCGCTTCTCACACAATCAATATCACAGCGTTCCCGTCCTTGACGATATGCTGCATATCACAGTAGCGGATAATCCATCATCAGGACAAGATGCCTTTGACGTCTTGGTTGGTTATAAAAACGAAGTAAGTAATACTATTCTCATCTGCGTTCTGCTTGAACTGTTCTTTTTCAAGAGATCCCCACAGCTATGGAAACTCACGCTAGATCAAAATACTTCACATCAGTTACAACCTACAAGCAACCACCTGCAGCCATTCAACGAGTTCAGAGGCCCCGGGTACTTTGTCGGTCCTGTACCACAAATGATATCCTGTGTTGCAAATGGTGAACAACCATTAGTACTGTCTACTTCCTGAAAGCTGAAATCAATTATTTGACAGACGGTAGTATTCATATATGGGGTCGCAAGTCTGGAGCAACAATACATCACATTCCAGCAGAAGTTCGAGTTGTTGAGGGCAGCCGGCGAGCCGTTGCGTGGAGTGCCCCTCAGGCAGATGTTGTGAGGTTTGCAAGTGCAGGCTTAAAGGAACTCCGATTCTGGTCCACACCTCCAGCCAATTCCGTGCTAGCGTCACCGTCGAGACCGAGACCAAGACCGCCCGCCTTGACCATTCTAGGTAGTCCGCCTGCATTAGCTGTTCCCAACTTGGATAGTCTGGAAGAAAGCCGGCACCCGGCACACAGCGCCGTGGATATGTATCTTCGGGAGATTGGACCAGCAATTGCAAAGGGTCAGGATCTAGATGCTGAGAAGACAGTGATCGGCATGAATGGGTACTCGGAAAAGGCAGAGTAGGAACCATCCACGGTACTCACAGCCATGTCCTAGCAAGTCGCAATCTCTTTAATCTTGGGGTGCCATTACATCTGGCTATTAATAGGTTATGTGAAGACAGGGAAAAGTTCATTCCGGCGCTGGTATTTTGGGATTGTACAGCATCGGAAACAGAAGTCTACAGTCTATGTATTAAATATTTAATTATTGGTCAAAGTAGGGCGATTATCCGCGGGTTATGTCCACGATTTTTGGGACACGGATAATCGCCATTATTTGTACGATTATCGAAGGCGATTATCTGACGAGATTACATTTTTCCTTATACCTATCATGCAGAAGATCATACTTACTTAGATCTGTGAAAAATAATCGTGTCCATAATCGCCCTGTAATCGCCCTCGATAATCGTCACGGTCAAGGTGACTCGGATTATTGACACGATTTTTGATTCATAATCGTCCAATAATCGCACTATTACATAATCATACAATAATTTGACCGCTACTATTACATAATCCCTTACTTGGCTAATCACCAGCGTTGCATGTATCCGGTCACCGGGGTTGCGTGAGCAAACATAATAGCATTGCATTATGGATTCCAGATGCACATAAAACACGCAAAAAAGCAAAAAATCATCAGGGCTCCACCACCATATCACCCCAATCACCGTTCAACTCTGGGTCAGTCCCTAGAGGTTGAATGCTACCTCCCCTCTCCATTAGCTCTCCCAGATTTATCGTCGGTGGTATCGGCGACACGACTGGCTTGGCCAGAGTTACACGTTCAGCCACATCGTCCCACCGCGCAGAGCTCTGGAAGAACCGCCGTTTCGCTACCTTTCCGGGTGCCGCACCGCTTTCGAAATGGATGTATCCGCGTTCATGTGTCGGGATGTCGAAATATTGCCCTGTTAGTAAGCTCATCCGCTTCCTGGTTGAGGTATGCTTTGTGCGTCGACGGGAGGCACGGCGACGTGTTAAAGCCGACTCGTCTGAGTCCCACGAGTCATCGGAATAGTCTGAAGGTGTGTCGGATTCTTGAAGGTTGTACAGGTATCGTGCATGCTCTGAGGTAAGGGTCAGATACCAATGGTCATAAATCCATAGTGAAGATGGCTACATACGGGCGACGCGCTCATCTAATTCATCTCTTCCTTCTTCATCTTTCCCAAAGCCAAGATGCTCACCGATACTTTCTCTCGGAACGTCGTGCATCCCTACGGACGGTGCTGAAGCTAGGTCCTGCAGTTGCTCTAAAGCCGTGATTCTGATTTGCAGAAACTGTCAAGGTGAAGATTGCCCATACGAATGGAGTTAACGACATACCTGACTTTTTCTAGCGACCCGTCCTTCACATTCAGATCGTCCATATTATTTTCCACTACTTCCAACCGGTACCTCGGCCCGAACCACTCAAAGTACTGGTTCCATGGAAGGTTGGGGTCTATGGAGTCCTCAATGCCAAGTGCGCAAGCCGTCTCGTATGTCCACGCTCGAGCGACATTTTTGACCGTATATCCGCCCCCACCGAGCAAAATAAGCGGGATATTCTGTTTGCGGAGAAACTGCACGCAGTGGGCGTGCCCGTACATAGTAATGTTGAAACAACCGAGCTTGTCGCCTGCTAATGAGTCTGCGCCGCACTGTAAGACGACTACTGGTGGACGGTAAACATCGAGAATTTTAGAAATGACCTGAAGAGAACGTCAAACATTGGGAAACGAAAACGCTTCAATAGCACACACCGGCTCGAAGACGCTTTGAAATGCCTCATCCGTGATTCCATCCTTCAACGGGACATTGATTGCATAGCCTTTCCCTTTCCCTCTTCCCCTGTCTTCCTGTGTCCCTGTCCCGGGAAAATACTCCCCGAACTTGTGAAAGCTACACGTCATAACTCGATCTGTGGTATAGAAGGCTTCTTCGACTCCATCGCCGTGGTGACAGTCAATGTCGATATACAAAACGCGTGGATAAGTTCGTAATAGTTCGAGAACTCCGAGTACAATGTCGTTGATGTAGCAGAAGCCTGATGCTTCGCGCTTTTTAGCATGGTGAAGACCGCCGGCCCAGTTTATTGAAATGTCCGCAGCTCCAGATGCTAACCGTTGAGCAGCACCTAGAAAGAATGTCAACATATAGGAGCACAAGGATCAAGTTCTATATTCACAGATGGAGCCACCAGCCGATATTGAACAAAACTCAAACACTCCTTCGTATGCTGGGTTATCCTCCCCAACCAAAACTAACCCCTGTGGTCAGAAAACGCACGAACAGAACGTTCCCAAACTCACATCTTGTGCCATGATATGTCAACTCCTCTGCAGTTTCAGGCGTCACCCGGTTCAAGAAGTGTATATATTCGTCGGTGTGAAATGAGGTCATCGTTTCTGCTGATGCTCGTTTTGGTCTCTGTAAGAATTTGAACAGTATAATATCACAGAAGGATTTGGTGAGAGCACTCACCAGAACATCCATCTTCCCTAACATATCATACGCCGCTACCAATTCGTGTGTTACACGTATCCGATGCGGTTTCATGGGGTGACCGAGTCCGTAGCTGTATGCCCCAGCATCCGCTGGTGCTTTTAGTTCGAACAAAATGTATCATCAGAGAGGTAACATACGGTCATAGTAGTAGGCGACTCTCTTCTTCGACATCGTGAACGACGATGAGAGGCAAGTGAGAGATGCTTGACGTATTCGTGCGCCAACTTTGTCCGGGCCGGGCGACCTTCTGAGTCAAGCAAGACCAAACAATCAATGCCAACTCATAGAAGAAGCTGATCGAACCACGCTCGTACTGCCACTGACACGCGGAAACCTTGCGCTTGTGATTGCCCCCGGCGGGTACAATTTGGCTGAAGCCTCTCAGGCTTTAAATGATGGCAGATGATTCGAATACGACATCTTCTCATTACAGCGTTGCAAAGCTTCTAACGCTCGGTCTTGTCTTTCATCTTGTTTACATTGGCTCTGTTTTCGATTGTTATTTCACAAGTCCTGTTGTAAATGGCATGCAATCTTACAACGTCGGACACGCGGAATCAAAGCGACTTGTACTTATCATCGGTAATAAATATCAGGACTTTTTTTGCGAAAAGCATATTGACATTTGTAGTAGGTGATGGATTGAGAGCTGACTTGCTCTTCAATGTCAACGGGTTCGACTTCATCTTAGATGCCCCAGCCATAGTTGCTCCGCACTTGCGTTCTATCGTTGAATCTCGCGGAGCATTTGGTGTCTCTCATACGCGCGTTCCAACTGAGAGTCGACCGGGGCATGTCGCCATCATCGGTCATATAACTTTTCACCCGTCAACCCAAATACTCTCGCTCATATCAGCTTTGATCCAGGTGGCATGTATGAAGACGTGTCGGCTGTAACTAAGGCAAGGATCTCGAATTAATTGTTATCTGCTTTTGTTTTGCTTACATTAAGAAGGGATGGAAAACTAATCCAGTGAGAGCAGTACGACTATAAGATGTTTACTAAACAACATTAGGTCGATTTCGATTCTGTTTTCAATCAATCAAGTTTAACCTTCTCGTTTGGGTCCCCTGACATTTTGCCCATGTTTGCTCGCGGTGCGACTCCAGGAAAGGTTAAGACCTGGAGCTACAATGAAGAAGACGAAGACTTCACAAAAGGTAGGTTATTTTGCTTGTGTTCCAGTTTTCTTCTTACTCGATATGTTCAGATGCGACAGCGTTAGATGTATGGGTGCTTGATCAGCTGCGCATGCTTTTTAAGAACGCAACTACAGATGCCACGCTCAATTCCCACCTTCATTCGGATAAAGTGATATTTTTCCTCCATCTCCTCGGTCTTGATACAACCGGACACTCCTACAGGCCTCATTCGAAGGTGTTACGCAAACAATGTTTTCAGAAATCAACCACTAACGTATGACCTGCTTAACAGGAATACATGAACAATATCCGGGTCGTGGACAGTATTGTGCGACAGACAGAAGCACTTATGTCCGAATTCTACGAGGACGACGAGACCAGCTTCATATTTACAGCTGATCACGGAATGTCTGTCATTGGAAATCACGGCGACGGCGGTGAGCAATAGCTTTTCAAGTTTGACCCTCGCACTGATATTCATGTACTCCAGACCCAGACAATACCAGAACACCCCTAATAGCATGGGGACGGGGAATCAGAGGACCTGTACCTGATTCCTTGCCATCCTCACATGATTCCTACTCAGGACCGTGGCAGTTGAGCCACCTTTTACGCCGCGATGTTGAACAAGCCGACGTGGCTTCTCTCATGGCTTCTCTTATTGGAATTAACTGGCCTGTGAATTCTGTGGGAGTACTGCCAGATGTCGACCCCACCAGACCTGGCTATCTGTCCCCTCGCTTGGGTGACGAGTCTCTTGCTCGTAGTGCTCTAGTGAACGCCAAGGTAAAACCTGCTGACTTTCTACTTTGAAGAAAACTGCTGAACAGTGGTCGAAGGTGGTATTGGAACATTACCGAGTCAAACATGGTGCGGTCTATGTATGAACTTCGTGTGACTCCAACTAAAGCATCGATACCCCCAACCCCAGAGCTTAAGCAAAGCCGAGCTATTTTCTATAAACCCTATACCCCATTAGAAATTTCACCGCAGTCGCATGAGCTACCGCGGATGGCTCTAATCGCGACGATTGAGAAACTGATCGAGGAAAAGAACTGGTATGAGGCTCGAAAGCTATCTACAGAGCTTATCACAACCGCCCTGAGCGGGCTGCACTATCTCCAAACCTATGAACGTCTACTAATACGTGTCATTGTCACTGCTGCCTATCTTGGCTGGGCTGCCTATGCTTCTCTCTTCCTATTCCGACCTCTAGACTACATAACTGGCCCGCTAAAGCCGTCATGGAGCTCGTCTATCGTCTCCGCTGCTGCTTTCATCACATTGGCTACCTTCTTCATTCTGTTCGCAATCCAGCAATCGCCATGGACTTTCTATCTGTACATAGCTTTTCCATACTACTTCTGGCAACAATTCCTGCGCCAGGCGATTCCGGCATTTCATAACCACCTCCGAGTCCGAAATCGTCCCATGAATTACTTTAAAGTGGCCATGAGAGTGGGTGTGATCACGGTGGTACTGCAAGGGATGGTGGTATGTAATTATCCGTTTTTTAGTACTTTTCTCTCCACGAAATAACTTCTAGGCTGCTTATACCCATCGCTTCATCTGGAGTATCGGTTTCGTTTTGATCGGTTTTGTCTGGCCTTTCACCTGGCCCAGGGAGAGTGTGAGAAGACATCTTTCCTTGTCAGCGATGTGGTCTATCTTGTGTCTCATCACTGGAATATTCCCGCTGTTGTCTGTTGAAAAGCAAGAAAACCTACCTGCTATGTGAGTACTAATACAAACCTTGGACATCCACTGAATTTACAACCACCTTCCGTAAGTCTGGGAGGTGGGGCCTTGATACTCATCACGGGTTGCTTTTCCGCTTCGTCGGTTCTGACGACTGTTGAACGGGAAAAAGGTCTGAAGAGTAAACAACGTTTGGTTGTTCTGTTTTCTGTGCAGGTAAACCGATTGTCCCTACTAGGAACTTCTACTTTTCAATGATTTATCAGGCAATCCTCATCTTGGTTGTAATGGCAGTCACCACAAGCTCTGTACTTAGTCTCCAGGCAAAATCTGGACTACCGCTGGTAAATCAAGTCATAGGATGGATAACCTTAGGTATATGTTCTATGTAACGCAGGAATCGATGCTAAATTTTCGCAGTGATCGCCTCGTCGCTTCCCTTCATCTCGTGTGGAAATCATCATACAGTGTTTTCGAAATTCCTTTTATATTTCTTAGGATTCGGGCCATGCTTTGTCATCCTTTCAATAAGCGTGGAGGGACTCTTTTATGTCGCATACTCTTTGACGCTGGTAGCGTGGGTTATGGTAGAGTCTGTAGTTCGCAATGGTTCGCCTCGCCCCAACTTCTTAAAAGTCAATAAGGTATATCACTTCCGAGAGGACGACTTGCGCATTGCTTTGTTTTTCCTGTTCTTTGTTCAGGTTGGTTTCTTTGGTACCGGAAAGTAAGTTTCTTCAATAAATGTATAATCTTGTGGCACCTGATCGCGTCCGACGAATTAGTGTTGCATCTATATCGTGAGTTGTTTGGCTAGCGATTGTCAGAAAGGGATAACACTGATTATTTCCAATAGATCCTTTTATTTGGAACCTGTATACCGTCTGATACCAATATTCAGCCCCTTCTTCATGGCAGCTCTGCTCGTGCGTTTTTCTGTTCATCTTTTGACAAGTTACATATAGATTACTTCGCAGATATTCAAGATAGTTGTGCCCTATGTAATACTCTCAGTAGCATCAGCCTTGCTTAATCATTTCTTGCATCTTCCTCCTTTTTCGCTTCTGCTCGTGGCGCTAACGCTCACCGATGGTGCGTCCCATGTAGGAGTTGGTCATTTTGGGGGCAAAACTGATTATTACCCTAGGTATGACGTTGACATTCTTTTTCAACGTGAGGGATACAGGTGAGGCTTTAGCTTGGATTCATTTGATCGTACTTCAACCCATCTCTTTTTGAAAAAGGTTCGTGGTTGGAAATCGGGCAATCCATCAGCTTCTTTTGTATAACATCGCTGCTGTTGCTGTGGTCGGCAGGCATATGTGCAGCCGGCGAGCACTTGTTAGCGGATGTAATGACAGCTAAACAGCATACCGTAAAAAAGCATCTATAGACGTGGGATTTCCCATCAACCTTGCCAGACAAAAATACTACACTCTGTTCAAGTTACTCGTTGGGTATTGTCCCATTGACATGCAGTTACGACCCGTCAAAGTGGTAGATATTGGATTGCCATAAGGCATAATGGCGTTAATACTTAAAGCAAGAAAGCAGTAGAAAACCCCATAATCAATAAGCCTTCCACTGCATAAGACGCCTGTGTTTATTGTTTGATTTCAAATCCATCCCAGCGTCCTTGGAATAAAGTTTTCCTTGTTCGTTTTCTGCTTCCTTTTGTATCTTTGTGCGAACAGAGGCATAGTAGCAAGATGACGATGGAAAGCCTCGTCAGATCCTACGTATTAAATTTCATGCACCGTACAAGAATCACCTGGCCAAATCGTCAGGTCGACAAGGTAGGAAAACGGAGCGGGGTCAGTAATGTATCTGATGCGAGATTGATATATGCATCCTGAAATGGATAGACATTTGAGACATGGTATGCTGTGACAGTGTCATTTCAGGATCAGTGGAAGTGAGGAAGAGGCGGATGAGCTTTACAAGCATGACAGATGAATTGTACCTCAGCTCGTGGACCACTGAAGCTAGGGTTCTGTGAACAACTCCCATGGGAGTTTGTCACATATGTTAGTAACATACAGGGTCTGGACTAGTTATTCACACCTGTTATTAACTGTTAATAACTAGTTTTTGTGTAAATAACTATAAAAAAAGAGTTGGACTCTCGCTACCAATCAGCAAAATTTGCTTCTAAATTGGCGTCCTCAGTGGTATCTATGGCAGATGGAGCTGGAGAAAGTGAAACTATCACATCAGTTTCTGTAACTGTCGGACTGTCCGTCAAGAGATCAAGGAGCTGAGATGACTTTATATCGATGTCACAGTCAACCTTGAAAGCCACCTGTTGCTGTAGTAGAGAGCGGGCGCAACTCGGAAAAAAACTCAGGTTCATCCATCTCCCCGCAATCAGAGTCCTCGCTTGCCTCACCATGACACCATTCTCTGACACAATACTTGGTTCCACCCCTTCCATGTCATTTTGAACAGCTTCTAAGATCACCCTGGTCGATATTGCGAAATTTGACAACCGGCCAATACACACTTCGTTTTGGCTGCTCCTTCGTATAAGTAAAGGTATTTATAAGCTGTATGCACAATGAGATAAACAAAGACTATATGACTTTTTGCCTGTACTGTTGAAATTAATCCCAGTGATGCATGCTGTATACATGAGGCAATACATGCAGCATACGCATGTTACTGCGCTTACTGCGCATACATGCAGTAAACACATTCCTGAGTCATGTGACGTCCTTATTATTATGTATATAAGGAGAACCTGTACCATAGTAGGAATACAGTGTTCTTACCTCTGCTAACCCTAGCTGTAAGTCTAAGTAAACCCCAGGTAGGTTGTAAGGAACGTGTTGTCTCTTCCACTGTGCAGCATATATAGTCTGCTCCAACAGGTTATGGGCCCTGCTGGGCACGTCACGAACGCGCCTTAATTGGCTGCGAACGACATTGACTTCATCATCTCCAAATTATAACCTTGCGCTCTTCGTGAGCTGCATTGCGCTCCCTGCGAGCTGCATATAAAACCTAGGTTGACTAGGGTTAACCACTCTGAAGGAGTGTTTTCTCCTGAGAACGTTAAATGTGTTTTATTGAGTAAAAAGACTGATTGAGCGCTTTTAACAGCTGCCACCACAAAATCATGTCTTCAACTCTCGAGAAACTCGTTCAAACTTTTGACGGATCAAATTACATTCAATGGGCCGACTCAATGAAGGCATGGCTCAGGTCTCAGGGCCTCTGGCAAATAACTAGTGGGGCAGAGCAAAAACTGCCCCCGGCACCTCCCTTGACGGCGACAAACGCTACTTTGGTAGCGGATGCTAATGCCAAGCTCCAGACCTGGAGCAACAAAAATGACCAGGCCATTGGTAGCCTAGTGCTCCGCCTGGCCCCCTCCATTCAGCAGTGTGCCAACTCAAAGGACACTGCTGAGGAGGTGTGGGATCTCATCTGCACCGATTATGGTGTGGACGGCCCCTCCCAAGTCTTCGTGGACTTTAGGTCCGCAATAGCGATCAAGATCCTGGCTGCGAACCCCGCACCGGAGATTGCTAGAATGGCAGACAAATTTGAGCGCCTTACGGCTGCTAACGTTGCCATCCCCGAGCTAGTGCAAGCAATGATTCTACTTGCTGCGATGCTGCGTGAGTACGATTCCTTGTCCGCAACGGTCCTTAACACGACTGCTACTAGCGCCTTGACATTTAAACATGTCAAGGACTCCATTGTCGCTGAAGCCTCAAGGCGCACAGCAGTAGGAAAGCCCACTGGCCAGCCTCAGGCCAACCAACTTTCTGCTGTTAAGCGCAAAGGGGGAAACCCCAAATGGCAGCCCAAAGAAGGGCAAAACAGCAACGGAGACTCGTCCCGAAAGCGTGGATGACGTGGGGACAGAAAGACTAAGGAGGAGAAGCTGAAGGATAAACATACCCACCTCGCCTCCAATGCCTATACCACCATAAATGATAATGGCACCATCATACCGCCGATGCCGCTTATACAGCGCATCGAAAGACGCGAACACACTCCCACAAGGGATCCTCGCCGCCGACCGCCTGCACAGGCATATACGGGCGCGGCCTCTACCTCTCATTTGGTTTATGCCAAATATCAGCAAGCTCGAGACACCCTTGAGCAAATGCAACTTCCGCGCAGCGCGAAAAATCTGCGACCGCTGGAAGAGCACCTGACGGTGCGAGAAGGAAAGAGAAGAAGGATAGAACCAGAACCCGAGTCTAGGATCGAGGAGGTAGAAGACGATACCGTCTCCCTCGGATCTGAACCTCCGGTGTCTGATGAGGAAGTGTGGAAAGCCATCGACGAAATGCTCATTGATGAACCCCTTGATACAGGGGCGTATGATGACAGGTCAGTCCTTTTCCCTGCCACAAGCACTAAGATTAATATTCCTATGAATACAGCAAACTTTTCATGTGAAATTTTACCGCTATTAAATGTATCATGGAATTATTTAGATCTTAATATATGTGCTATGTGTGCAAAGGGAGATTGTAAGAAAGGTGCCGACTGGATCATGGATTCAGGCGCATCAAAACACTTCACTGGTGAAATAAAAGATTTCGCTTCTTATGAGCCTTTACCGAGAAAGGACTCTACCTTGGTCCAAACGGCCACTGGTACTACTCATATAGTAGGAAAAGGAGCAGTCTTCATTAAACACCAGGTAGTATGTCATGGGAAGTCAGAGACACGTGAAACACGGTTATACCCCGTCTACTACATACCCGACATTAATACTTGATTGATGTCAATGGGGTCTTTTTACAAGACGGAAGTGATGTGCGTGGTTCCTCCGCACACATTTCATTTATCGAGCATGGAAACCCAATCATGCATTGTGTCCCTCTAAGGAGGAATGACACGATCTATTGGGCTCGGACTCATATATTGAGCACCAAAAAGGTTAATGTCGCGACCATTTATGTCGCTGACTACTTGACTTGGCATAGGCGACTTGGACACCCATCCAAAGAGGCGCTAGGGAAAATGCCTAAAAGCACCATAAAATTCCCAAGGAATTTAATTATTCCTAAAGACAAAATTATATGTCCAGGGTGTGCAGAAGGGAAAATGACCTCAAAATCTTTTCCCGAGTCAGACTCATGAGCTGACAAATCCTTTGAATTAATACATTCCGACCTAAAGGAACTCCCGGTACTATCGTACCACAAACATAAATACTTCATTGTATTTCTGGATGACAAAACGTCACATATTTGGGTCCAATGTCTCAGAAAGAAATCTGACGCTGCTGCAGCGATTAGACAATTTCAAGCGATGGCTAAAACCCAATATGGCGCTACAATCAAGCGCTGGCGTGTCGATCCAGGGGGGGAGTTCAAGGATTGTGAGCTACAAAAACAGCTCAAGGACTTAGGCATCAAAATAGAGATGTCTGCACCCCACGTTCATCAACAGAACGGGCGTGCAGAGCGCACCATAAGGACAATAATGGAAAAGTCGCAAACCTTGCGATTCACCGCTTGTCTACCACAATCATGGTGGGAATTTTGCATAGAACATGCAACACATTTATACAACTGAACCCCAATAAGGCGCCTGAAATGGCTGACACCTTTTGAGGACCTGACAAAGGTCCGCCCAGATCTAAACAATCTGAAGGTCTTCGGTTGCGGTGCTTATGTCTATCTACCAAAGGAAAAATGTCCAACAACATTATCTCCTTGATCGGAGTTAATGACGTACCTTGGAGTAGAAGATGGCATTAAAGCATATCGTTTCATGCGACAAAATGGCACAATATTCATTGGTGCCATGGCACTATTTGATGAAATGATGTTCCCATGCTGTCCCGGAGCTAAAACTCCTGCCAAGACAGACCTTGGTGATTTTCCACCTCCAGAACCAGAAGATGACGACCACTCATCTGGAACGGATGGCGATGACCCTATACTGCCACAAAATCTGCCCCTTCCTCCATCATTAGAAGATGATGATGATGATTTACCAAGCGAGCAAAAGGCGCATGACGATGCGACTAATGCTCCTCCTCCGCCGCCTCCAGTTAACACTGAGGACTTTCGTCCAAGACGTGAAGATCAACAGGAATGGCAGCAATTACCCTGCCGATCAGGCAGGCAGAGGAAAATCCCAAACCGTCCCGGCAATACCTATGGAGAACAGCGACTCCCCTCTGACATAGAGAGAGAGAGACATTGCGCGTGATCAATATTGGAAGAAGTCTGTGGGTCAAGATTTGGATCATAACCAAACACGACCACGACCTCAACAGCAAGAACCGGTTGCTGGACCGAGTTTGGCACCCCACGAGAGTGTGCCCGATTCCAATAATCAAGAACATGATTACCCAATGGGGGAACTGGACGAAGCAGGTTATATTAAAAAGATAACCAAGGAAGGTGGAGATGAGCCTATCCGCTGGGTGTTATCAAAAGCAGTCACACCATCAAGTGGAAAAAGCCTAGTTCCAAACCAATTTTGCAATATTGCACGCCTACCCCGGCAGCAGCAACTTGAGTGGAAACAGGCTTGTCGTGAAGAGTTAGAGGCTCTTCGCAAGCGACAAGTCTATGATATCGTCGATCTTCCACATGATCAGAAAACAATCAAAAATAGATGGGTTTTCTCCGTGAAATCGGACGGAAGAAAACGAGCCAGACTCGTGGCCAAAGGCTTTTCACAAGTCGAAGGCATTGACTTTGATGAGATTTTCTCACCAGTAGTCCGCTACGAGACCGTACACCTCATCTTTGCCCTTGCGTCTCTAGAAGGCATGTATATGACCGGTCTAGATGTAAAAACCACATTTTTATATGGCAAACTTGATGAGGAGATCTATATGGATCAACCCGAGGGTTTCAGACTCGAGGGTAAAGAGCGCAAAGTAATGCGCTTACGCCGAGCATTGTATGGCCTTAAACAGGCTTCACTAGCATGGTGGAAAGAGCTAGAGGCATTTATGCGCACCATTGGGTTTGTGCGCGCCAGCTCCGATGCTGGCATCTTCATACACAAGGATCCTAAGACAGGCAGCATCATTATTGCGCTAGTCTATGTTGACGATGGCTTGTTCATGGGCAAGAACAAGAAACTTGTGGATGAAAAGAAGAATGCTTGCCTGAAGCATTGGGAGTGCCATAGTACTGAAAAAGTCATGGAATTCTTAGGCATGCATGTCACCCAGACCGCTACAAAAGTCAAACTCGATCAAACAGAATATCTCGCCAAAGTGCTCGAGAGGTTCGAGATGACAAATGCCAAAGTTTCCCCCACTCCGCTCCCGACTGGCTACAAACCGTCGGAGAACACAGCGACGCCAAACGCGGCGCTTAGATCGAAATATCAGTCTGTGATCGGATCTTTATTGTATCTGATGCTCGGAACGCGACCTGATATCGCTTACGCGGTAATCAAGATGTCGCAATTCTTGGCTAATCCTAGCCAAGAACATCTAGACAAAGCAATGTACATAATGCGCTATCTGGTGGGAACCCAGAAGTACAGTATAGTCTATGATGGAGAGAAATCCGAGGGGCTGCAGGCCTTCACAGATTCTGATTGGGCAGCTGACACTGTCAAGCGCCGATCTACAACGGGTTACTTTGCTACTCTGGCGAGTGGCATTGTGTGCTGGCAGTCCCGTTTACAAAAAACTGTAGCACTGTCATCCACAGAAGCCAAATATATGGCTCTCTCCAACACTTGCCGGCAGATAGTGTGGATAGAGTCCTTATTCCAGGAACTTGGATATACACTGAAGTGTGTACCAATCTGCGCTGATAATCAGGGATCCATCTTTATTGGATCAAATCCAGTTCAGGAAAGAAGGACCAAACATATAGACATTCGCTACCACTACACCTGCGAATGCATAGAAAATGACAAAGTCACAGTCGTTTTCATTCCTAGAAGTGATAACCCAGCTGACATGTTCACAAAGAACCTTGGCGCTGTCCTATTCAGGAAATTTAGAGACTCTCTCGGAATTACTTTCGAGATTCAAACTTAGCTGCTTAGAGCACTGTACAGTTTGAGGGGGGGTGTTGAAATTAATCCCAGTGATGCATGCTGTATACATGAGGCAATACATGCAGCATATGCATGTTACTGCGCTTACTGCGCATACATGCGGTAAACACATTCCTGAGTCATGTGACATCCTTATTATTATGTATATAAGGAGAACCTGTACCATAGTAGGAATACAGTGTTCTTACCTCTGCTAACCCTAGCTGTAAGTCTAAGTAAACCCCAGGTAGGTTGTAAGGAACGTGTTGTCTCTTCCACTGTGCAGCATATATAGTCTGCTCCAACATGTACCACTGTCCTATCTGGACCATATCAATGATATTTTGCACGTCCTGTCTACCGCGGAGAGGTGAGTTCAGCCATGTGAACTTAGATCCGGTGCATTATCAAACATTGAGTTAACCAAAATCGAGAAGAGCCTGATGTGATGGAGTTCTCGGAACTTCACAAATTATTCGCAGTTATTCACAACCTACTCTGACCCCATGAGTTACTAACTAGTTATTAACTGTTATTAACATGGTGTTAATAACTATTGTTACTAACAACCGAGTTGTTACTTGTTACTTGCTTGATATCCGCCTATGCTAACTAGAGCTAAGGACATGCCTCGACGGACCAATATTAAAGGCACATCTTCCACAGATGGCACGTAAATATGTTGAAGGTGAAGATGTAGGTATTATGAATGCTCAGTCGCGGGTGCATCAAAAACCCTGTGGGAAAAGCTACCGGCCGGCCACAAAACAATAAGGTGATTATAAAAGCAAGGAATTAAGGATTAAGGGTTAAAGATTGCGGTCTCTCGCAACTTTCCTCATCAAATCGCCATATATACGAGATGTGAGTCGTGTTGCAGTGAGATGCCAGTCGGCATGTAGTGAGTGAATGAATTTCTCACGCGTCAGAGCACTTTCGAATGCGCTTGCGGGCACGAATCGTTCGAGTGATGGTTCACAGAACCCTAACTGAAGCTTACGTTTACTGTAGACCAAAAGCAGCCCAAAGGGCTCCATTCCTTGGATTAGCTACTTTGGAGAAGCCAGTCTCCTGGATTGTCATCTCGACGAATGACTTCTTGTGATTTTGTATACTTCATGGGCCATGGCTGCGTCGACATACAGCATGCTGCAAAGGCCCCGGTTTTCGATGCAAGAATGGGGAAGGTGAATTCGTTTGGGACCTTTGGGTATGGTGTTACCCGCTCAGTATAATAAACCGCAGTGATGGAACGGCTTGGTCGCTTCGTTGATGTCCTCCAAACAGGCGAACAATCTAAAATTTGGTTGCAGCGGACTTCGGAAGCAGTGAGCGGAACCGGAATGATATCAATCGATAACAGAACTCTCTCCGCATCTACGACCTGTTCGACTTACCCTTGCGTTATCCTCCCGCAATGCCATTCAACCAGAATTCCTCTCAGGTTGCCATCGCTGACATAGATACTTATAATGACGTCGCTATATATTACTCGGACTCTGCCAGTGGTACGAAATCCACACATTCTGATAAGTAGAGTCATGCTGAATGTTTCATATTGAGGCATTGTAAATCTGCATGCCACACTTCGTCCAGTCCCGGATGCTGCATATAATGGCGGCGGTCGTCGTGTCTCCAATTGCCTACCGGGCACACGTGTTGAGATTATCAAGCAGATTATGGGCTGGGCAGTGGACGGAACCGACGATCGTCCGATGTGTTGGCTCAATGGCCCAGCTGGGTTCGGGAAGTCGTCCATAGCGAGAACAATTGCTGAACGGTGCGCTGGCGAACAGAGACTTGCCGCTAGTTTCTTCTTCTTGCGAGGCGCAGGTGATCGGAGTAAGATCGCTTGCTTCATTCGCACCCTCGCCTACCACATCTCAGTGTCTATTCCTGCCACTCAACCATTGCTCGAAGATGTCTTACGACGTGATCCACTCGTTCTCGATCAATCGCTGGAAGATCAATTTCAGAAACTATTGGTGGCGCCCGTTTCTGCCCTGGCTGAGACAGTACCTTCCATGACCATCATTGTCGATGCTCTTGATGAGTGCGATGATGGAGACTTAGCTGCATCTTTCATCGAGATTGTGACTTTGGCAGCTGGAGTTCGTCAGCTGGAGTTCGTCAGCTTCCATTCCGATTCCTCTTCACTAGCAGAATCGAAGAGCATATTCGAGCGAAGTTCGAATCTCGCATAGCCAGTCACGTTGTGTTCACATTATCCCTGAAGGATTATGATGCCTCAGGTGATATTCGCACATACTACCAGTCATGTTTTATGAGAGTGTATGAGGATCATCTATCGGTTATGAAGAGTGTCTTACAGCCGTGGCCTTCGTCCTTCGACCTTGGTAAACTTGTCGAAAAGACTTCCAGTTCATTCATCTTTGCAAACACAGTTGTCAACTTCGTTGATAAGGGCAGAATGCCCCCAAACAAAATGCTTGCTGAAGCTTTGGATGGTCATGTCGGACTTGATGCACTCTATTCCCAAATTCTATTGCCTACTCGAGGTAATAGCCTGATTGAAAGAGTAGTTGGCACTGTCATGCTTCTTAGGGAGCCTTTATCCATCAACTACCTTGCATCTCTGCTTCATCTTGACAAAGCTACTGTCCGACATACCTTGTTGACCATCCAATCCATCCTCATCATTCCTGGCTCTGATGGAGAAGCTATCCAGCTTGTCCATACTTCACTCCGAGACTTCTTGATTTCGAAGGAGCGCTCACAGGAGCTTTACATTGATTTTCCAACTCGACACTTTTCTATCACTATTGACTGCCTGTGTGTTATGGCAGTGAGTTCAAGCAAGTTTTTCTTGGATGGGGATGGGGAGGGGTATGCTTCTTTAAATTGGTGCTACCACCTCCATAAGGTATTGGAAGAGAGACAACCAGACAGTGTTCTTGATCTGCCACTGTTAATGAAATGTCTAACAGAATTTGCCTCTCAGTCTTTTGCATTATGGGTTAACACCATGCTTCTTCAAGATAGAGGATTACTCTTTGAACAGTTGAAAGACATTACAAACCAATTGGAAGTTAGTCTCATGAGGTAAAAAAGATTCTAATGCTTACTTTTGCTGTCCACTGCTAGAAGATGCCTAAATCTCCAAACATTTTACAACTTGTGAAAAAAATAAAAAGATTTACATTGGTATGTAATGTAATGCTTGTATACAGAGAAATGAATTGATCCTAATATAACATGATCTAATGCCAGGCAGTATGTAGCTGTTATTGAACAGCATCTAAAAGAAACACTGAGTGTTTTAATTACATATCTAGGATGTAAGCTCAGATATTATCTTGTTAATGTCCAGGTACAAAACATGAATTTGATAATACTTTTAGGAAGTAGGTATTCCTCTGGTGAAATACACACAGAAACCAAACTGATAGATTGATTTCTAGAAGGTACAATTTATGTTCTGTCTAGCTAAAAGGAATGCAATAACACAAACTGATGTGTGTTTGTATATGTAGAAAGTGAGTAATGGAGTATGGGGCTGAAACTGAGTTTGCATCCACAATATTTTAGATTGTATGTGGAGTTTATTGAAACTTAGGTTACTATTGCATAACTCATTATTTATTACAGCAGGCAAGTGAAATAATGTTCAGGTGGAAAGCAAAAGATTCAGTGCTTAGAATCTTCTTATCCCATAGGATGTAAGTAAATTTATATTTCATGTATAAGATACAAACTTACCAATTCTTGACTTTCATGATGGTTCAGTGGGTAGGTGAACCTGATTTCAGCCAGTCAAATTTGATCTCAACATCTGCATGTCTTCAATGTCACTCAGCCTGTAAGTGGACCTGTATTCAAGCTGATGAAATTTGATCTCAACATCTGCATGTCTTCAATGTCACTCAGCCTGTAAGTGGACCTGTATTTCAGCCAGTGAAATTTGATCTCAATATCTGCATGTCTTCAATGTCACTTAGGCTGTAAGTAGACCTGAATTTCAGCTAGTGAAACTTGATCTCACCATCTGCATATCTTCAATGGCACTTAGTCTGTAAGTGGTTCAGCTGGTGAAATTTGATCTCAACATCTGCATGTCTTCAATGTCACTCAGGTTATAAGTGGACCTGGATTTCAGCTAATGAAATTTGATTTCAACATCTGCATGTCTTCAATGTCACTCAGTTTGTAAGTGGACTTGTATTTCAGCTGGTGAAATTTGATCTCAA
The DNA here is from genome assembly GCA_026075535.2 of Tricholoma matsutake. NCBI lineage: Eukaryota > Fungi > Basidiomycota > Agaricomycetes > Agaricales > Tricholomataceae > Tricholoma > Tricholoma matsutake. The sequence goes on along the minus strand of AP026543.1, from coordinate 2,117,021 downwards.
CATTTGCATGTCTTCAATTGCTCAGGAAGTAAGTGGACCTGTATTTCAGCTGGTGAAATTGGATCTCAGGATCTGCATGTCTTCAATGTCACTCAGTGTGTAAGTGGACCTGTATTTCAGCTGGTGAAATTTGATCTCAACATCTGGCATGTCTTCCATGTCACTCAGGCTGTAAGTGGACCTGTATTTCAATTGGTGAAATTTGATTCCAACATTTGCATGTTCAATATCACTCAGGTTGTAAGTGGACCTGGATTTCAGCTAGTGAAATTTGATCTCAATATCTGCATGTCTTCAATGTCACTCAGGTTGTAAGTGGACCAGTTTTAACAGTTGTTTATATTCATTTCCTGTTTCTCAGGTAGTATGTCAAGTAAATGTATTAGAATTGAACCCTTTCTGAGCATCCTGTTTCTTTTAGATTGTATGCCACAAACCTTTCATATCATATGCTGTGAAATTTCTCTATCTCACACTGTTCTAGGAGGTATCCATTTGTGCTACATTGTTTCTGCAGTTTATCCTTATCATTTATGAAATCTTCTCACATTCAGAATGTAAGTAGCCTGATAATTTTGGAAAAATGCTTATTCTTACTACAATTTTATTTCTTCAAACCTAGTGGGTATGTAACTTTGTATGTCTCCTTGTACAGTGAAATGTGTACTAACAAATTACACTGTGGTCCTGAAAGAGAGTCAGTTTTGCACTAAGACAATTAATCTCTATCTGACCAAAAATAATCTATAGGAATCCCAGGGTTCAAACTCTCACTACCAGTTTGACACCTGTGTTATTTGCTAAAGGTGGGTTGGACATTTGTCTCTACACCTAAGACTGATTTACTATTAGAATGCAACAATCAAAAGGATACTTTGACATAAGGAACATAAAGTATGGGATTTTTGAAGCTTGCATGCATGCTTGAGGATAGATGTTGAGAGTGGATATGAGATGAATGGATGCAATGTACTTGGAAACAAATATCAATATTTCCTATTTGGCTTAAATGTGTCAATGAAGCAGAAGAGGTGGCCACACAAAAGATTTTTGACACTGACTCCAAAGATTTGACCCAGTTTGTGGCATCCTTACCACCTAGTACCTATATGATACTGAAAATGACAAGCATACAAAATTCTGCTTAGTGTTTGAAAGTCTGGTTCAGTCCAGTTTTTTTCAGTCTATCATTTTATGGAACTGTTCCAGAGTCAGGACCAGTTACAACCAAATATTAGACCTAGTGTTTTCAGGTCTGGTCACTAAGACTGGAAAGAAAACTGCAACTGGACTGGACTTTAACCATTTGTAACTGGACCATGTTTATGGTTACAGGTGGTTATAGTCTTGGTCCATGCCAGATGGTGTGCATGTGTTAGACTGTCAAAAACTGGGTGTAACCAGTCAAGAACTGGACCACTTGCTAAGGTGCATGATTGATTGTCATTGTTGTTAATCAACCACAACAAACCACAACATTGCCAGCACACACAATGATCATCAATTGCCCTTTCCCTCACTCCCTCTTCCTCTCTCTCCACACACTCTCAAATCTAGTCTACTTCAATTTAGCAGTGGCATGGTGTGTGGGGTCATTTGGTTAATTTGGTGATATTTTAGTGTGATAATCTGATTGGAAATGTTCAGACCTTATGTCATATAGTAACATTCTTGTGTCTTTGTCCATCACATGGGCCTGCAATGCAAGACACATCCTGTCAACCCAGTTCACTCATGGCTTTCAATTAAAGGAAGGACTCAAATCCATGGCATAATTGAAGAGCAGATTCCACAATGGTGATCTGGACCACAAGATTTTCAAGTTGACTGCTGCGCCCCAACTGGAGGTGGTAAAACAGCTGCATTCCATGGACCCATCCTGATCTACCAGCAAGTCTGTTCCTGGCATTCCTAACCCCCACCTCATTGTGAAAATTGAAATCACTGACCCTGACAAATTGATGGTCAAAGAAATAGAGGTACTTGAGCTAAGGGCAACCTCTGTTAATACAGATACCTTGTGTACTGCAGCTAAGGAAGGATGCAATCTTCTGAACAAGATAGGCTCATGCTTATGATTTGTTAACATACTACTTTGCAATCTTATCATGAACAGACTGTGCACATCCATCAAAAGGTCATGCTGAAAAGCCTTGAGGTTGCCAAGAAGGCTGAATCACCCCTGGAGAGCAAGTCTCCTGCCTATAGCTATGGCAGGGACAGTGATGGTATAACAATGATGACTATGTATATCCAGTGTGGCTGCTGACTACATAGTCATGTGACTACCTGGAGTAGGTGCCCAAACACCCTACTCCACCCCACACACCACTCCACTGCTATTTTGAAGCAGACCTTATATATCAAAACAGATCAACTGTCATCTGGTATATTGATATATTAGGTCAGCATCAGAGACTATCTTAGAGCCACCCACAACTAACCCTCCCTGCTGTGCTTCCAAACTGCAAGATCCCTGTGGCTGCAACTGTGCCATATCACATGCAATGTGGGGGCACAAATGACAGAAAGTGTTGTTTGTGCCCCCCAGGTATGTTTTTTCTTTGTTACAATTTGTTAGGGTGACACCTGCTATCTGCTAGCTAAGACTGTGCATGTTCTCTCTATGAGAAGGGGGAGGGATCGATGCACATGATGGGGGAATTGATGGTTTTGATGCAACAGGTATTAATAGAGTGGTTGGTTGAGAAATGTAAGGGGACTAGGGGGACTATGGGGGTGCCCTGTGTGTTTCTCCTATTTTTTACGTTCATTCTATATTTTTCCTCACTTCATTTCCTTCTATTCTTCATTTTCTATGATTTTCCTGGATTTTATTACTAATTTCCCTTTCTATCATGTTTGTGCATGTTGACAGTTTTATATTTAGAGGCAGAGCACCCCTTCCAACATCTACCCCTTGGTATGATGTCATTCGGCGGCCTTGATCTGCCTATCTCTGCCTTTTCTATTTTTAGGTTATTATTTGATTTTGTCATCTTCACATATACTGGGCATCGGCAAAGGTATCCTTAGAGTTTTCTCTTTGGATTTCCCTTTGCTAGAGGCTGAGGTTGCCCTTATAGTAGAAAACTCTCTCCTAAGGCCCAAAATTGTGAATGCACTGCCCAAGATAGGCAGGTACAGAGTGGACAATGCTTCCCAAAGCTCCACAGACTCCCTACACACTGTTCCAGACAGTCCCACCTTTACTGCACCACCATTTTTGCCAAACATGCCCCCTAGCGACATGGACACATCAGAGCGCCTCGATGCACTTGAAAGCGATGTTTCTGGAATATGCATGCAAATCAATTCACTTAAATCTATGATCAAAAACTTTGTCAGGACCCTCCAGACTAACCCTATGACCAATATTCCCCCCATTGTGACTCCAAGTGCACCCAACAACGATGTGCTGCCAAACATGCCCACTAAAGAGCGCGCCCAGATCAAACTGTCTCCCCCCACCAAATTTAATGGCGCACATGTGCAGGGGCATGCATTCCTTCATTCCTGTGAGTTATACATCAGTCTCCAGTTGCATCAATTTGTTGATGAGGCTGCAAAAATTTATTGGGCCTTCACATACATGAAATTTGAACACACCTATCTCTACGTGGACTGTATTCTGTGCCAAACTAAAGAACTCAGTTCTCTACCTTTCTCCACTTGGGGTGACTTTCAAGCAGAGTTTGTATGCCACTTTTTCCCTCAACGAGTGCCACCGAGCAGTGACACAACTCGAGTCATCCTCTTACCACCAGGCATGTTGATCTGTGGATGATTATATTGATGAGTTTAAGGATTTGGTGGACATGGCAGGATATGGGAGTGGGCTACCAGTGGTGGTGAAGCTCCGATGGGGCCTCAATTGAGAAATTCAGGACCAGATTGCACAGATGTTGGAGGGGCGCCCAGCAGACAATGATATCTATGCTTGGTATGAAGCTGCTTCACTCTGTGATGAGAACCAACTCACAAATGTGGTGTTTAATGCTGCATTCCATGCTCCAACTACCACTCATGCACCCTACACCTTCAATCAAACCCTTCCCTGCCTTAACCCCATTCCTGTTTGTCAGACTCCCACACCAGCCATCAATGTCCCAGTACCAATGGATGTTGATGTGGCCCGCAGCCATGCGCATAGGTTGGATCTCTGCTACCACTGTGGGGAAACTGGGCACAGGGCTGGAGCGTGTCCCCATCATCAGGATATCTGCATGCTCACCCCTGAGGGGCGAGATGAACTCCTCCAAGACTTGTTGGCGCTTGTAGATGTTGAGGAAGCAAAGGATCAGGTTGCAGAAGTTGTAGAGGAGCAGGATTTTTCTATTCACAGCGAGTGAATCGTATGCCCTCACTGCCTGTCCATAACCACTTTGAAGTCTTGTCAGTTGAATTTCCGGAGAATGAATCCATTTCTGTGACTGTTCCCCTCTCTGACCCTTTGAAGTTGGCTGAAGATGTCCCCAAAATTAAATCATGGGAGCGTAAACTACCATGCAAATATATTGTTGCGTCCATTCCCTCTACACATTCCTTGAACCTAGCAATCGAACTGCAGATGACTGACACTGGACAGATACTTGGTGTCTCTGCGCTCCTGGACTCTGGTGTGACTGGTCTCTTCATCGATGCCCATCTCATACAACAACATCGCCTAAATACTCACTCACTCTTGCATCCGATACCTGTTTATAATGTGGATGGGTCCCCAAACAAAGCTGGTGCCATCCAAAAGGTTGTAGACCTGGTCCTCCGTTACAAAGATCATAGTGAGTGTGCCCTTTTTGCTGTCACTCAATTAGGAAAGCAAAAGGTGATTTTGGGCTATCCATGGCTTTGAGACCATAACCCAGAGGTTGACTGGCATACCAGGGAGGTTACCATGAGCCGATTTCTGTCCCACTGTCATACTTGTTTCATGGAAGCCAGGCAAGAACATTGTGGACAGAAGGCCGCGATACAACATACTCATAAGTGTCATGCCAGACCCCTGCCTATACCTGAAGTGGAGTTGGAAGGGGTTCCTGATCTGATGCCAGACTCGGATGGTGATGAGGAGGAGCCAGAGGAAGTGGAGGAAGGTGATTGGATCTTCTACACTGCGATTCGTCCATTGCACAAGGTGTGTGCTACATCGAACATATCCCAACAGCTCGCTGAGGCCTTCCACAGAAACAATGCTGCTAAATCCTCTACTAATTCATTGCTCCCTCATCTCCACGAGTTTGGAGACGGGTTCTCCAAGGAATCATTTGACTCTCTCCCTGCGCGCAAGCCATGGGATCACGCAATTGAACTCACCCCCAGTGCAACCCCTTCATCCTGCAAGGTCTATCCTCTCTCTCCTGAAGAACAGTGACAGTTTGACCAGTTCATCAACGAGCACCTGGCCTCTGGACGTATTCGACCATCAAAGTCACCCATGGCCTCTCCCTTTTTCTTTGTCAAGAAGAAGGATGGCTCACTTCAACTGGTTCAAGACTACAGAAGGCTCAACAACATCATGGTCAAAAATTGCTACCCATTACCTCTCATCTCTGAGCTCGTGAACCAGCTCCATGGAGCCCGATACCTCACCAAGCTTGACATCCATTGGGGCTACAATAATGTGAGGATAAAGGAGGGAGATGAGTAGAAGGCAGCCTTTCATACCAACCATGGTCTTTTTGAACCGCTTGTCATGTTCTTTGGCATTACTAATAGTCCTGCCACCTTTCAGACCATGATGAACAACATTTTCCACAACCTCATCCTCAAAGGTGTTGTTTGCATCTATCTTGACGACATCCTCATCTTCACTCGCATGGTTGAAGACCACCGTCGCATCACGCGCCTTGTCCTAGAATGGCTTCAATAGTACAAACTCTACCTTCGTCAGGACAAGTGCGAGTTTGAGAAGACCAAGATTGAGTACCTCAGCCTGATTATCTTGGAGGGTCAGGTGGAGATGGATCCTATCAAGGTGAATGGGGTCATGGCTTGGCCAATGCCCATGAACAAGAAAGAGGTGCAGTCTTTCCTGGGCTTCATCAATTTCTATCGGCATTTTATCAAGGATTTCTCACATCATGCACGACCACTGTTCAACTTGACAGGAAAGGAGGCATGGAGGTGGGATAATGCACAACAGGAGGAGTTCAAAAAGCTTAAGGAGATGGTCACTTCCGCTCCCATTCTTACCTTTGCTGATGATTCGCATCCTTTTCATGTAGAAGCCAACAGTTCTGACTTTGCGATGGGCACCGTGTTGTCTCAGCAGTCTCTGGAGGACCAGAAGTGGCATCCTGTTGCATTCTACTCCAAAAGCCTTAGTGCTGTAGAGTGAAATTACAAGATCCATGACAAGGAGATGTTGGCGATAATGCATGCGCTTGAGGAGTGGCGACACTTCCTTGAGGGTACCCAACACAAGGTGGAAATCTGGACAGATCACAAGAATCTCAAGTACTTTATGACGGGCAAGAAATTGAACCATCGTCAAGCTTGTTGGTCCCTGTATCTATCCAGATTCGACTTCTCCTTGCACCACCATCTGGGTCGCAGCATGGGGATGGCAGCAATGACAACCAAAACATTGTGTTGTTGCAGCCAGACCTGTTCACCATTTGGGCACTGGAAGGCATCACACCCCAGGGCAAGGAGCATGACATCCTATGTGACATTCGTCACACAAACTGTAGCAGTTTACATGAGGATGTTGTTGCCCGAGCTGTTAAAGAACTGAGGAAGGGATCCACCCTTTCCTTGTGTGCAGCAGAGTGGGCTGAAAAAGAGGACTTGTTGTATTTCAGGGATCGCATCTATGTCCCCAATGACCCAGACCTTCGCTGGTGCATCATATCCCAACACCATGACTCACAGATTGCTGGTCATCCTGGATGCTGGAAGACCTTGGAGCTCACCTCACAGAATTATTGGTGGCCACAAATGTCACGGCTCATTGGTCAGTATTGTCACACTTGTGACCTTTGCTTATGCACCAAGATTCCTCATTGCAAACCCATTGACAAGCTACACCCTCTTCCTGTTCCAAGGAGTTGTTGGGATGTTGTCAGCGTCAACTTTGTGGTGGAGTTGCCAGAGTCAAATGGGTTGGATGCGGTGCTGTGCACAGTTGATTCAGTGGGAAAATGCGCTCACTTCATTCCCACTCACACCACTGTCAGTGCCCTGGGTGCCACCCGACTCTACCTCCACCATGTGTGGAAATTACACAGACTTCCTGGTGCTTTCCTCTCTGATCGTGGCCCTCAGTTCATGGCAGAGTTCACTCACGAGCTGTACCGACTTCTGGGAATCAAACTCCTTGCTTTGACTGCTTATCATTCACAAACTGATGGCCAGACTGAGCAAGTCAACCAGGAACTGGAGCAGTACATCTGCATCTTTGTCAATGAACGCCAGGACAATTGGGATGATCTTCTCCCCTTGGCCAAGTTCAGATACAACAACCATGTCCATGCTTCCACTCAACAGACCCCTTTCCTCTTAGACACTGGACAACATCCACGCATGGATTTGAACCTCGCCAAACTCCCTCACACATCGAGATGGTGAATGAGTTCACAGAATGCATGCGGGATAGCTTGGAGGAGGCAAAGGCAGCCTTAGCAAAGGTGAAGGACAACATGGCACACTTTTACAACTAACACCATTCTCTGACCCCTCAGTACAAGGTTGGTGATTGAGTTTATCTTGACTCCAGTGACATCTCCACTACGTGTCCATCCAAGAAACTCACTCATCACTTCCTGGGACCTTTCCCCATCGTCAAGTATGTTGGAATGCATGCCTATTGTCTACACCTCCCAGCCTCCATGTCCAGACTCCACCCAGTCTTCCATGTCATCAAACTCCTTCCAGCTCCCCCAGATCCATTCCTGGGATGCCATTCACACCCACCACCACTGCCTACAGTGATCAAGGGAGAACCCCAATATGAAGTTGAGTCAATCTTGGACAGCCAGTTGCGTCAAGGAAAACTCCAGTATTTGGTGCATTGGAAGGGTTATGGGTATGAGGAGAACTCATGGGTCAAAGAGTCTGATGTGAATGCCCCTTGGTTAGTCAAGGAATTCCACTGACGGCACACTGCTGCACCGCGTTGCATTCAAGTCACGGACTTTGGTCATATGCAATTTCGAATGCATCAGGGTGATGCATCTTAGAGAGGGGGTGATGTAAAGGGACTAGGGGGACTAGGGGGGGTGCCCTGTGTGTTTCTCCTATTTTTTATGTTTGTTCTATATTTTTCCTCACTTCATTTCCTTCTATTCTTCATTTTCTATGATTTTTCTGGATTTTATTACTAATTTCCCTTTCTATCATGTTTGTGCATGTTGACAGTTTTATATTTGAGGGCAGAGCACCCCTTCCGACATCTTCCCCTTGGTATGATGTCATTCGGCAGCCTTGATCTGCCTATCTCTGCCTTTTCTATTTTTAGGTTATTATTTGATTTTGTCATCTTCACATATACTGGGCATCGGCAAAGGGATCCTTAGAGTTTTCTCTTCGGATTTCCCTTTGCTAGGTGCATCCCCAATCCCTGTAATATGTAGTATAATTTTAACTTTGGATTTCCCTTTGCTAGAGGCTGAGGTTGCCCTTATAAGAAAGGTACTTCACACCACAAATCTTTGGCATGGATTCTGCACAGTCTGCATGGACTAGCATGGATTATGCATAGTCTGTGTGGACTAGCACAGACTCTGTGTAGTCTATACAGAGTCCATGTAATTCCATACAGATCTGTGTGGAGTCCATGTAATTCCATATGGATCTGTGCAGAGTCTGTGTAATTCTGTATGGATCTGTGTGGAACATATGGGGGAGTGTAAATTACTGCAGTAGACAAATGATATGTGTTGGAGTGAATCATGAATGGATGCAACTTGAGTGGCAGGGCAGTCAGTGTGAATAGTGAGAGAGGTGGAGAACCATTGCATTCAGCCAGAACTGTGATGTCATTAGGGATTGTGTTTTCAAAGGATTTAAAAGATCCTTTCACAGCCTGCTCATCTGGGGAAATAGTGTTTAAAGATCCAGTCCACAGGACCAGAAAAAAGACTGAAACTGGACTGAAGTGGACCAATTAGGACCAGACCAGTGGTCTATTTATGGACCAGTCTTTTTTGGTCCAGTTGCAGGTCTTTCATTTTCAAAAATAATGAAGGACCACAAAAGACCAGTTTAGGTTATGTGCGCTACATATCCTTGTAACCATGATTATTACCTTTGATTTGACCCTTGGTTCATCAAAAATGGTTAAGAATTGAGAAAGGTATGACCAAATTCATTTTGGTACAAGTATTTTGTCGTGCAACTTGTACTTTGACTCTAACTCACTCATATTTTGATCATTTTGCCTCATTCCATTTTTGGACAAGGGGATTTTAGGTAGGAGAATATGCTCACCATCCATCAATGTAGGGTGCATGTCACATAATATATAGTTGTCACATTACATTTGCCCAAGTCTTTATGAGATGCAATTCAGTTTTGTTCATATCTACATCAAATCTTCATAAAATCTCTTAAAATTTGGATCAAATGACAGGTATTTACAAGCTCTATCATGAAATACTATTTATTTAAGGTTCTGGGTGATGGTTGTGGAGATACAGATGGTTCATATTGGTACAACAAATTTTACACCAAAGAACTGGTCCAAACCAGTCTTTTTTCAGTCCATTAACCAAAAAAGACTGGTCCTAGACTGGTTGTGGTTGTGGTTGCCCCATTTGGAAGTCAAAAAACTGGACTGGACCAGACCTTTAAACACTATCCAGGGAAAAGCAACTGGCCATCCTTCCTTGGTTGAGCAGGTAATTTGATATTTAAAGGATTGTTGGGTGTAGCTGTAGCCATAGCAGGTGTAGGACTAGGTGACCATGAGATGACTGGTGGAAGTATTTCATTGGTAGCTTGTAGGAAAGGTGTAATGTTGTCAGGTTCATCATCCAAAACCACTTCTCCCAGTTGTTCCACTCATGTCCTTCCTCTTAACTCATTTCTCTTCTTCCTAACAGTTTCCAGTCCTTCCAAAAAGTTCTTGAGTTTGTTGCCAACACCTGAAGATGGATTTGTGTCACTCCTTTCTTCATTCCTCAAGAAGTTACTAGAGCACCCAGTTATGCCTTCATGATCAGATATTGTTACAGATGAAGACATGTTTATTTCAGACTAGTAAGAGAAATGTATGGCTGAGTGCAAGTGAGAGTCAAGAATGGTCTTGTGAAACATATGCAATCCATGGAACACTTACTTCTCACTTGCTTACTCAGCCATTGTTGAGCTCTGCCTCATAAACTCAGCAGTGCTCAACATTCTCATATTTATGACCAATGGATGCTTAGTGTTCCCAGGTGGATGGCATAGTAGCAGGGAAGAGCTCCATGGCAACCTTTGTCAGCCATGCAAGCCTTAAATTTCAATCATGCTCTCAAGGTATGTACAGTGTAGTATGTAAGCAGGTAGTGGGAGGGTGGGACAATGAGAAAATTTCAATGAAGCCTCTATAGACTACTAAGGAGAGGAGATAGACTGTCAGTGGACATAGTGTTTTAAGGTCCAGTTGTCGCAACCAAAAGAAACCAGCAACTCAACTGGACTGCAACTGCAAGCAACTGGACTTTGGTTGCAGTTGGGGCATCGATGAAGTGACAACTGGTTGCAGTTGGCCTGCTTGGGCTCACTGCTCGAACCAGTTGCAACCAACAGCCCTATCAAGCCATAAAGGCAATATAAAAGTCAACTAAGTACAAATGAAATGAAATTTTCTATGTATTTTACTTAATTAATATTACATTTAGGGCATGCCAAAGGTGTAATTGGGTGGATGTGCCAGGGTTTATATACCCTGACCCCATTTGCATCTGTTTGCACCTGTGTTGTGCAGGTAAACAATGACATGATGACACGATGTGTTTGTTTGCACATGTGTACTGCAACACATCAACCATGCTGCCAACCAACTCACAATGCCACTACCACCTCCCTCGCTCCAAACATGAGTCGGGGGTGACAACTGCATGCACTGGCAATGGGTAGAGGAGATAGAGGGATGGGCTCAACATCTTAAAAGCTGTCGAGCCCAATAGGTATGATCTTTTTTTCTACATCATTTATATTTACTAATAGTGTTTTTTTTTCCTTTCATTCCAGATCATTAACATGATCTCCACCTAGATACAGCTGCCGTCTCACCCTAAACAAGATGGTAAAGCATCTTACATCACAACCCCGCCTCTCGCTCCCTACGTGAGTCAGTGATGCATGCCACATCACAACCCCGCCGCCCCCTCCCTTGCTCGAAATGCAAGATGGAGGGGTTTCTCATCTATTTCTACAGCAACACCACCCTCCCTCACTCCCAACATGAGACGGAGGGGTTATCTCTGTCTACACCCCCCTCCCTCACTCCCAACATGAGATGGAGGGGGTTATGGTTCTCTCTCTCTGGCTGGCACCCCCTCCCTTGCTCTAAATGTGAGATGGAGGGGGAATCTATTTCTATGTATCAACACCCCTCCCTCACACCCTACATGAGGGGTTAATTAATATTATACTTTTTCACTTAGGATAAATAAAATTTATATATATATTTGACGGTTCCAACTGGTTCCAGGGTGCACAGCGACTGGTTGCAGTCGCAGTTGGGCCAAAAAGGGTCCAAAAACCGGACTCGACCAGACCTGAAAACTCTAAGTGGACAGGGAAGAAAACCAGTGGGTAAAGAAAACCCACCCAAGAGAGGAAGACAGTCACAGCAGGAAGAGAAACTGGCAAAAGGGGTTGTCTCAAAAGTCTTCCTCTTTGGGTGAGCCGATGCAACCACATGGTAGTGGGGTCATGCAGGACAGGTGTGCATGGGCAGGTCTTCAAGTGTGAAAGACTGGGATCATGTGGGATCTAGCTGTATGTAGTGTCATCTCATCATCTTCGAGGCTATGTTGCTCCATTGGACTTGTGTAAATATCATTTTAAACTCATCCAATGGATGCTTAGTGTTCCCAGGTGGATGGTGTAGTAGCAGGGAAGAGCCCCACGGCAATCTTTGTCAGCCATGCGAGCCTTAAATTTCAATCATGCTCTCAAGGTATGCCTATAAAGGCCTTAGATGAGTGGTACAATGTGAGGAGCAAGAAGGAGATTGTTAGGAAACCACCCCATTACCTAATAAAATTTCATTTTTATTTTATTATGTCGAATTATGCTACATGACGCCAAATGACACTAGTACTACACTTTGATAGCATGAGAATTTTATTTCGCATCAGAATGTACGCGCATGTACGAGTGCATCAGTAACAACAATATACAATATATGTAACATAGTATATAAACCCTAAATATACACCTAGGGGACCCCAGTTGTGTTCTCTTAGGTATTCACCTACAATTTCAGTGTGAAAGGCCTTTGTCAACAAACTCACCTATTAATAACCCCTCGCATCAAAACCATCAGTTCCCCCATCATGAGCGCGGATCCCACCCCCTTCTTGTAGAGAGAACCTGCATGGTCTTAGCTAGCAGATAGTGGGTGTTGCCCTAACAGAAGAACACAACTTCCCATATCAGTGCGCCTTCTCTTACTTGTGCATACGTCATTGTTTCACCACGCCACATCCAATTACTCATCCTTTCAGCACGAGCCAGAAGTACTTGTATATACATAATCTACCTTTTCTTTCATAAGCCGACGCCAGGCCTCGCCTTACATTGTGACTGCCAGTGATCGAGAGGCAGCACCCATCATTAGGACAGCTGCAACCAGACAACCGATTGGATCTGGTTTAGTTACGATTTACATCACTCTATTCAGACGACTATTTTAGTTACAAGCCAAATTCAGTGTTATCCCCGAGATCAGGCACTGTTGGAAGGGTTATTGATCCGAAGTGTCAAATTAGGCGCCTGACAAACGACAAACGATTGACAAACCATCACATGACCCATAAACATTTGGAGAGGTCCCAAAGAACAAATCTTAAGTTTGTCGAAGAAGTGATTCATCACAGATTTTGCAATTATGTCTGAACCTTCAACTTCTAATCCCAGCCCTAATCCTGTTCCCATACCAGCACTAGAGGCGAAAATTGATGCGCTTACAGTGCAAATGTCACAATTAGTGTCAGTATTGGCAGCATCACAGCCCAGACAAGCAGAAGTACAGCCAGAGACAACAGGAGAAAGAGATGATGAGATGGAGGAGATGGTGGAGTGGATGTCGCAGGAGGATGAGATGGCAGAGAAATCCAGAAATGGAAAAGTGCACTTACCTAAGTATGTGTCCCTGCAAATCTTTGACAGTACCATGGAGAATACAAAATCCTTCATCAGCTCTATAGTATTGTACATCCATGGGAGGAAGCCAGAGTTTCATACAGCCAAGTCTAGGATTATGTTTGCTCTCTCATACATTCAGGGGGGGAAAGCACAGTTCTGGAGAAACGAGGCTATTAATCAAATTGGCGTGGGAAATAAACCATTTGCAACCTTCAAGGAATTTCTGGAGAGATTGGAGGCACAGTTTGGAGACCCTAATCCAAAGGCGACAGCCAATGCTAAATTAAAGACCATGTGCCAAGGTTCCCTAATGGCAGATGAATTTATTTTGCAGTTCAAAGCAGAAGCTTCGCAAACAGACATGGGAGAAGCCGCATTGGTAGAGTTTTTGAAAGCAGGATTAAATCCCTCTTTATTCAAGTCTATCTACCGACTACCTTCTATGCCAGAGAAGTTGGATGAGTGGTATAATTGGGCAATGTGCCTTGACCGGCAATATCGGCAGGAACAGGCAGAGTCAAAGTTGATGTACGGAAGTAGTAAATTTGGAAAGTCATCAGGAGGAAAGTCCGAGAAAGGAAAGGCACCTCAGGTGCAAGCTCCAAGGGCACAGCCACCAGCCATGGCAGTGACACCTATAGTTACGGAGTCAGCAGCACCAGCAGAGGCAATGGAGGTTGATCAAGCAGGGAGACGAGCCCCACTTAAATGTTTTAACTGTGGGCAGTTAGGACACATTTCTAGGAATTGTAGGCAGAAAAGAAAGATTAGGGAAGCTACAATCGAGGAAGTGAAGCCAGAGGAAGGCAAGCAGAAGAATTTTGTGGAAGAGTCCCAGTGAAGGTTTCCCCATTGGTGACCCAGAATCGTTACAATGTATTAGTATCCGAGGAAACCCAGAGCAAATCAGAAAAGGAAATTGAGGAGGAGTACAACCATTCTGAATCACATGACGAAAAGGAGTACAACTGTTGTCAACCACATGACAAAGAAAATTGTCACACGACATTTCCGAAAACCCCTAAATTCCTTATTTGCTCTGCACGAATAGAACCCGAAATCACCTTGACTGTGGGACTGAAGACAGTGGACACGCATGCAGCAATTGATGTGGAAGCATTGCTTGATAGTGGTGCTACAGGATTATTTATTAATTGGTCCTTAATTACTGGAAACGGTATTAACACACGCAAGCTGGTGCAACCTATAATGGTGTACAATATTGATGGAACAGTCAATCATGGAGGAACTATCAAGGAGGAGGTGACTATGGTACTAAGGTATCAGGAGCATCAGGAGCGAGCTGTATTCACAGTGTGCAATCTTGGGAAAACCAATCTAATAATAGGATGTCTGTGGTTACAGAAGCATAATCCCAAAATTGATTGGAAAACTGGGAAAGTACAAATGACTCATTGTCCTAAGAAATGTATGGGAGGAAGATGAAGAAGGAAAAAAGGAAAAAGAAAGAGAAAGAACATCCGAGAAAGTATTCTGTTATGATGGAGGAAGTGGAGGATGAGGAAATGCCAAATGAGGAAGTTCCGGTCATGATCGAGAAAGAAGAGCAGAAGCAAACCTTTAGAGCAATTTGTGGAGGACAGTCATGGGACAAGAATATCATGAAGGTGGAGAAGCCAGTGGAGGAATGGGTGCCAAAAGTGTATCATGAATATCTGTCAGTGTTCCAGAAGAAGGAGTCTGAGCGAATGCCGGTGTGGAAGCCATGGGATCATGTGATCGAGATGAAGCCAGGGTTTGTGCTGAAGAAGTCAAAGGTATATCTGTTATCTCTGATGGAACAAGAAGAAGTGGATGCATTCCTGAAGGAGCAATTGCGCAAAGGATACATATGACCTTCGAAATCACTGCAGATGTCACCAATATTCTTCATGCCAAAGAAAGACCAAAGGAAGAGGATGTGTACAGATCATAGGTATCTGAATGAGTGGACAGTGATGAACGCGTACCCCCTGCCGTTGACCTCAGAAATAATTGACAAGGTGGGAAAAGCCAAAGTCTTTACAAAATTGGATTTACGATGGGGATACAACAATGTACAAATAAAGAAAGGAGATGAGTGGAAGGCCACATTTGCCATGCGTCGAGGATCCTTCGAGCCGCATGTCATGTTATTTGGGATGACTAATAGTCCCCCGACCTTTCAAAATATGATGAACGACATTTTCAAGGACATAATAGACCAAGGCATGGTAATAATATTTATTGACAACATTCTGATATTCATGGAGGATGAAGAGAATCATGAGGCGATAGTGCAGGAGGTGTTATGGAGGTTGGCAGAGAATGATCTATTTTTGAAACCGGAGAAGTGTGTGTTTGGGGCAAGCGAGATTGAGTTCCTAGGATTATTGATCGGCCCTGACAGGATCAAAATGGATCTGATCAAGGTACAGGCAATCACAGATTGGCCTGTGCCCACCCATGTCAAGGAGGTTCAAGCCTTCTTGGGACTCGCAAATTATTATCGTCACTTTGTGCACAATTTTTCTAAAATTGCTGCAACCTTACATAACCTTATGCAAAAAGGAGTAGTGTGGAGGTGGGGAGAGCAGCAGCAGACAGTGTTTGAGGAGTTGAAGAGGAAGTTTGTGGAGGGACCAATATTAGCCCCAGTGGATTTCACACGCCCTTTGCAAGTGGAATCTGATGCATCTGACTTTGCTACTGGAGCGGTATTATCAATGCTGTGCGAAGATGACAAATGGCATCCTTGTGCATATTTGTCCTGAGGGTTGAATGATGTGGAGAGGAATTATGATGTGCATGACAAAGAGATGTTGGGGATAATACAAGCGTTGGAGGCGTGGAGGCATTATTTGGAGGGATGTACACATCAGATTGAGATCTGGACAGATCATCAAAATCTGCAATACTTCATGTCCACTAAAAAGCTTAATCGCTGGCAAGCGCATTGGGCACTATTCCTATCGTGTTTCAATTTTCACTTGGTCCACAAAGCAGGAAGCTTAATGAGGAAAGCAGATGCATTATCCAGACATATTGATCATAAAAGGGGGGTGGAGGAGGACAATAAGAATGTTACCTTGCTCAAACCCAAATACTTTTGTATTTGCGCTATACGTCAAGGGCATCTATCAATAGATAGCTCAGAAATGGAAATGTTGTCTAAAATTAGACAATGTTCAGAAATGGACAATGAAGTAGTGGAAGCCATGAAAGCTCTGAAGGGAGAGAAAAAAGGTAATATCAAAGGAGATGAGTGGGCTGAAGAACAAGGGTTGGTGTTGTTTTGAGGAAAAGTGTATGTACCGAAGGATCAGGATTTGTGAAGGGAGATCATCTGGTTACATCATAATACACTGACTGCCGGACACCCAGGAGGATGGAAGATGTTGGAATTAGTAATGAGAAATTATTGGTGGCCCAGAATTTCGAAGTATGTGTTGGGGTATGTGGATGGATGTGATACGTGCATGAGGGGGAAGAAATTTCCAGAAAAACCTGCAGGAAAATTAAGGCTGAACCCTATACCTAAAGCGCCATGGCGAGATATATCTGTGGATTTTATTACAGGATTACCCAAGGCTCAAGGGTACGATGCAATATTCGTAGTATGCGACCGCTTCACAAAGGAGGTCCATATTATTCCTACTACTACAGAAACCTCATCATTGGGCTTGGCGCGCCTCTATCTAAATCAGGTATGGTGGTTACATGGGTTACCCGATACTGTTATCTCTGATCGCAGACCACAATTTGCTTCCGCATTTATGTGAGAACTGAACAACATATTGGGAATTCAAACTAAACTATCTACAGCATATCACCCGCAGACTGATGGGCAGACAGAGAGAATGAACCAGGAGTTGGAGCAGTACCTACATATGTTTGTCAACTACCAACAAACCAACTGGCCTGAATGGCTGGCAATTGCCAAATTTTCCCACAATAACAAATTCCATTCAGCTACTCATATGTCACCCTTTTTTGCAAATTATGAATATCATCCTTGCATGGGAGTAGAACCCAGAAGGGAAGTCAAAGTACAGTCGGTAGAAGACTTTGTATCTAAGATGCAAAAGGTACAAGAGGAAGCAGAGGCAGCATTGAAGAAAGCACATGATGACATGATGCAACACGCAGATCGTACTCGAGCACGCACTCCAGAGTACAAAGTTGGTGACTTGGTGTGGTTAAGTACCAAGGACCTAAATATTCCATGACCTTCAAGGAAACTTACGGAGAAACAAGTTGGCCCATATGCGATCTCTAAAGTGATCTCACCTAATGCAGTAGTGCTAAAATTACCCCGATCATTCAAGATTGATCCCGAGATTGACGTATCCCGCCTATGCCCTTACTGCCCACCCACTATTCCTGGCCAACAAACTACTCCACAACCTCCAATAATAGTAGAAGGTGCTCCAGAATACATAGTTGAAGAAATTCTAGACTCACATCTTCGATGGAACAAATTGGAGTTCTTAATAAAGTGGAAAAACTATACCGACAAAAATAATTCATGGGAACCCAAAGAGAATTGTAAGCGAGCGCGTAACGTGATCGCCCAATTCTTTAAACATAATCCGAATGCTCCGTGTTGCATTGCGAGAATGGTGTATGAGGGGATGAGATTCCAGCCTTATCAAAATTTCACAGAGGGGACAGACACAATATTTTCTCGCCTGGAAGTCGAGGCATAAAAGGGGGGTAATGTTAGGAAACCACCCCATTACCTAATAAAATTTCATTTTTATTTTATTATGTTGAATTATGCTACATGACGCCAAATGATGCTACACTTTGATAGCATGAGAATTTTATTTTGCACGCATCAAAATGTACGTGCATGTACGAGTGCGTCGGTAACAACAATGTACAATATATGTAACATAGTATATAAACCCTAAATATATGCCTAGGGGACCCCAGTTGTGTTCTCTTAGGTATTCCACCTATGCTTTCGGTGTGAAAGGCCTTTGTCAACAAACTCACCTATTAATAACCCCTCGCATCAAAACCATCAGTTCCCCCATCACGAGCATGGATCCCGCCACCTTCTTGTAGAGAGAACCCACATGGTCTTAGCTAGCAGATAGTGGGTGTCACCCTAACAGAGATGAAGTCCATGTTACAGGTGACAAGGGTCTGAAATTGAAGATACACAGAGTCCTTACAAAGGTCTGAGTGTCTGTAGGAATGTCTGAGCATAGGATACAAATTGTCCAGGTAAATGTCTGAGTATGGAAAGGAAAACATCGAGTTTGGAAGGGAGATGGGCTGTGTGGGTTGTGGTGCAGTGATGAGAGTGTCTCATCAGCTGTGTAGGAGAGCTTGGATGAGTACTGGGTGCTTTCTGATGTAGATTTGGAATGAGGTAGAGGCCCATCATCTAATTGCTTGGATGATGTGTGGCACTACACCATTTTCCATGAGGGAAGTGGTGCCACCTGCTCGCATTGACTGACCTGCAATGTCATTGTCAAAAAACAGCTGAAGACCATGGATAAAAAAGGATCAGGTGTGGACTGAGCCATCTGTGCACAACCACAGTGGTGGCAGAAGGGGAAAGCAATGGTTACACAATGCGAGGTAACACTGGAAAATGTGGAAGGGGTTGCATGTCAGGTTGTTGGCTCGTAATAGGACCATGTTTCCTTCAAAAAACTTGTCAGCCTTGTGGCCAGGCAAGAAAAATTCAAAGGAATTCTGGTGAACATGCACAGAACACCGTAGTGTCAGCTTGCAAGGGTTTCTGATGGAGTCGTCATCTGGATAAGTGAGTTCTCCCAGTCACAGGAGAGCAAAGAAACCAATGATGAGTTGGGTGACAAAGAGGAGGTCTTCATGAGAAGATGAGTTCTGGAAATGTGTTGTGACAGTACAGAGGTCATCGATAGTGAGAGCTCTCTTTTATCTGGTAGGGGTTCCATGGAGTCATTTGCATCTGTCAAGAGAGTGTTGTACCAGGCAAGAACATCAGATTTCATGCACACATGGGAAATAGGGCTCCAGCTGTTGACAGATGCCAGATAGGTAGCTATCAACTGATTTTGGTTTGATATGATGACACATGTAGACAGTGTAAAAACTGAGAGTGTTAACAGTGGGTTCAATGGGGAAGCCGTGCAGATGCACAAAGTTGAGATAGGAGTTGAGTGCTGAACCGTAAGTCTTCCATGTGGAGGTGTCAATGGCTTGCCCCAGTGTGATTGCATGCTCGTGGAGGAGGCACTTATGCAACCAAGCTTCCCTGGAGGGTTGCCTGGCTTAAAGCCTTGAATGGCTGATGTGATCATTTTTTGTTGCCCCCAGTGTGAATTGAGGGGGTTGAACTAATTGAATTTCCAGTGCAGGTGTGAGGTCCTGTGCCAGCGTGAAGTTCCTGCATGAGATGGCATTGGCAACCAGATTTTCATGTCCTGGGATGTGCCTTACACAAAGTTGGTAGTCATACTCCAGGAGGATGTCAACACAATGCTTAAGAAGTGGGTTGAACTCTGGAAGACACCACAATGAGTTGAATATGGTGATGGTGTTTGGATTGTCAGTGAATATGGTGATTTTGTAGTGCAGTTGCACATCAATTGAAAGCCATTGGAGCATGGTGGCTACAGCGAGCACTTTATAGTAAAAAATGATGTCACAAGGAGCCCAATCTGGAGTTGCAGCATACAAACCAACACCATGTTCAGGGAACCAGCACCCAAAGCCACTCATACATGCATCAGTGTATACAATCCAGTCGGTCTCCTCTAACTCCCACCAGCGAGAATGGATAAGATGGATCCCAGGCAGAGTTTTGATGTGATTTGCTGCCCATTGTAAGTCTTCACAGACTGCATTGTTGACCCATAGCTGCCAAAAAGGGTTATTGTCACCACTTATCTTGGGGTACACACAATTAAGGGAAGGGCACAGTAGCAGATATACATTGAAAACCCAATTCAGCCATCCTGCAATTTGTTGCCAGTGGCAGAGAGGAAAAGAAGCAACATGTCATTCCATGGTGGTATGGGTGAAGTTATCAATTGCAGTGAGAAGTTCCAACCATTGATCACCTGGAAGCATGAGAGTCATAGCATTTGGATCTACATGAATTCCAATAATGTCAAGAAATGAGCTGTTGACCTGTTTCCATTCTTCATGGGGAATCCCCAGTTTATCCCATAGAGACAACAGTTCTACCTGTTCTTCTGGCATGAATTTGGAATATTGATGGTACCAAGTGACACATCCTTCTTTGTCCACACCAAAGGAGTCGTCACTGTATGCACCAAGGTATTTGATCTTCTTGATCTCTTTAGCAATCCAAGTAACAAGTGAGCTAAAAGAGATAAAAATTGCCCCCAATCCTCATCTGCCAAAACAATTGTTGTGGTCTACCATCCATTGGCCATGGATTGTGTTAACCTGCTTGATTTGCCAGTATGAATGAACAGGCAGAAGTCAATATGCTTCAGCAATGTCAGACTTGAACAGAACAAGATGGATATTGCCACGGTGTTTCCTGATGTCTAGAAGCATTTCCCCCAAATGGGTCATGTTGTCAAGAGGGTAGCCTGATACATCCTCACATGAGATCATGGAGTTGGGAAAAAAGAGTCCAGCACTCCAATTGGTGACTAGCCATAGTTTGGTGGAATGTGGCTTCAGGACACCATGGATTGGAGACGAGTCCATTCCAGGCAAAAGATGAGGGCCAAAAGGTGGAGAAAAACACTCCATTTTCAGTTCATCATCACGTTGAGAATGAATGAAAGCTGCTTCAATGGGATCTTTGGGGGTGCCAAGTGAGTCATCTTGAGTGTTAGGATAGTCCCCAATATGAGTATTGGCCCAGGGCCAGAAACCTTCATGGAGCACAGAGATGACAAACAGTTGGTTTGGATGGATAGCTAGTAAAGCCTCGAATCTGTTGACATCAATAGGGGTTATAATTTTGAAAAAGTGGAAATTTTCGTTGATTGTTTCTGTAACAATAGGATTGGCAATTTCATGTGGAGGAGGACAAGGTAGAGGCTTTGTGGTTAAAGTCCAATCTGAGGAAGTGTCCATGAACTGTCTGTCTGATCACCATAGATTATGATGGAGATACCAAGGCCTTGCACCCAGTTCTGCCAGTTTCTTGCTGAGTATACATTGTTTTTCCATGTCCTCATTGTTTGCATTTCTCACAGAGATGGAAATATTGGCAGTTACTGCTGGTTGCCCAGCAGCCTTCAGTGGAGTTGTACCGATGGCAGATTTCATCAGATTGTTCCTGTCACCTCCTGTTTCCATTGTTAATTGTGTTGCGAGAGATGCTCCCTTCGACTCCGTCTGGCAAAAGGAAGGCCAAGTGTAAAAAGGAGAAGGCATTGCGGTCAGTGAGGAGTGTAGTTTGTCCCCCCCCACCCAACATGGTGTCAAACTGCTTTGTCAAATGCAAATAGCTTCCTATGTGAGGAGCTGATCCTGGCAGAAAATTCAGAATCCATGTATTTACTGTATTCTTGTAGTTCTTCCTTTCTGTGTGGGAAAGCAAAAGTGATCGCTCAAGCTGTGGCATTCCATGCTGAGGTCCACTCCCCACTTGTTGTGATCTTCCTCGCAGGGTCTGACTTCCCAAGTGAGATTTGAGTTGATTCTGCATCCAAGGTTCTCTTTAACAGGTGCAATGTGGTGTAGGGAGCTGAGGACAACATCAAGGTCAACTGGGTCTCCCCATATGATGTGGTCCCACTCAGTTTTGGGAAATCCTTGTGGCACCATTTTCAAGAGCCAGATATTCTTTTTGGCAAAAGTGTAGTCTCGTGCAAAGATTTTGAGGTACTCTCGTGTAATGGACTAGTGCTCCATTGCCTCTTTCTTCCTCACTTCAAGTTCTCCTGAATGCCATGGCATTTGCAATTCATATATTCACCTCTTCTTGTTCGAATGCCCTCCATCCTGGTTAGAGGATTGGGATCTGTCAGATGAGCTAGAAGAGCTGGGGGATGATGAGCTTCATTGTTTTCTGTGTGTGGACTTGTGCAAATGTGATTGTGCACTAGCCTGACCTCAGTGACCAGGATCAGTGACTGGTTAGTGTTCATCATCAACAAACATTCATTCAAACCTGGCAGCATGTTGTCCTCAGAGGTTCAATGCCTTTGCTTGTTTCTCATGTAGATCAAAGGTTGAAATATAGTATTTGAGGGCCGTTTCTTTATCAAACCTGGGTGTCATTCAAGTAGGTCCATGATTTCCCCAAGGGTATCAAACTTCATTGTGTTTCCCTCACAGAAATCTTCAATGCATGCCTCCAGGGCCTCCACAAGTTCCTGTTGACATTCTTGGTCCTCCACTTGCTCTGGGGAGCCTTCAATCCCTGGGGGAGGTCCATGATCCACTCCAGGAGTCATGGGTGTGGGATCTCCAAATCTGTGTGGTCTGCTACCCAATCCAATGGCTCCTGGTTCATTGTTGACTCCTGGTCTGATGAGTCATATGGGATCATTCAGTGCAGGAGTGACCAGTGTTGGGGGGTTGTTGTCAAGAACTGTTCCTTGCCCAATCGGAACCTGCACCCATCTGACCCTTTTCCACATCTTGAACCCAACATTCACCGCCTCCTTCCACTTTTGTTCCCAGCTGCCTTTCACTGCCCACACTGCTGTGCATCAGGCCACCTTGTACAGCACCCATGGCTACCTTCTCAAGGCTACTGTCTCTTTTGCAAATTTGACTACAGACTCCTGTGTGGCCCCCACTAAGTAATTTATCTATGCAGTCAAGACATTGCCGCAGTTACTGAGACATTCCACTCTAATTCCATACCCCAGTATTTAAGCCTAGTTAGTTTCGACTTATATTCCTCAGTTCGTATATCGACAAAGACTCGATAAAGACTTGACATAAACTCTACTTAACCTGACAATCCAATTTGTTCTACTTTGACCTTCATCCTCTAAGAGTCTGAACTTCATTCAACTCAACCTCTAGTTCTCCCTCCAAAGTTCTGGTCTCATCCAAACTTAACCCAAGTCCCCCCACACTAATCCTCCTGCACTTCCTGCACTTACCCACTCCTACCTCCAAACCTTCATCTTGAAATTAGGACACCAGATGAGGTAAAGGGTGCAACTTCTTACAAGTTGAAGCCAAGTCCTTTCAGTTCCCCTTCCACAGGATCTGCTATGACCTGACAACCTTCTGCTATTGTCACCCACAGGATCTGACTGGATTCCGATGAGCACTCCAGAATCAGTTCTTAACAGTTGTCTGGATCGGTCAATGCAGTTGTGTTCTCACTTGGTCTGGTTCCAGATGCTTTCACTTCACCTGTACTATGTGTGGTAACACTCAATGCTCCTGCTGTTGAGGTTGCAAAGAGATTTTCATGTTGTGAAGTCATTTACACCATTGAGGCATGATCGAACTTGTTCACATAGACAACAAGAAAACCTCAATGAAGCCTCTATAGACTACTAGGGAGAGGAGATAGACTGTCAGCAGACAGGGAAGAAAACCAGCAGGTAAAGAAAACCCACCCAAGAGAGGAAGACAGGCACAGCGGGAAGAGAAACTGGTGAAAAGGGGTTGTCTCAAAAGTCTTCCTCTCTTTGGGTGAGCAGATGTGACTACACGGTAGTGGGGGTCATGCAGGACAGGTGTGCATGGGCAGGTCTTCGAGCATGAAAGACTGGGATCACACGAGATCTAGCTGTATGTAGCATCATCGTCTTCGAGGCTACATTGCTCCATTGGACTTGTGTAAATATCATTTTAGACTCATTTAATGTTGCAGCAACACCATTTATGATATATATAGTCGTCAAATTGTCACTTGTGGGAGTACACAAAATTTCATTTTTACATACAAAAGCCACAGCCTGGGCCAAGCCAAGCCGTGAGTGGCAGCTGTGGCCTGGCCTGAGGTTTGAGGAAGCCAAAGCCAAGCCAGGCCGGAACAGCACTATCAGTGGTCGACACACACTTCAACAACAGTACAGATCGCTTACCGCCTCGGGTTAGAAGACCATGATGAAAATCGGGGCTGGATGATGAGATAGCAAAAACACATGTGATTGTTTCGCAAACGTGGACGTGGTGGAGTTACAGTACAAGTAGCCGAGGAAGAAGAATAATTGATTATTGATATTGTAGATTAGAGCAAGTGAATCCATGGGCAGAACATTGGGGTGTCCTGGTTCTCAGGTAGGCTAGGTGCAATCCAGACAAAAACCACAAAAACTTGTGCAGACAGGAACCCCTAAATTCCATGGTTTCGGGATCTAGCCTGATCTAGCCTTGGTATATGTAGGCCCTAGATTTCGGATGCAATATACGGTATACCTGTGATTTGTTTATTTACACCCGGTGACTCTGCTCCGTCAAAAGTTTGGGGATTCAATATCCAAGTGGGCAAGGGATGGATTACGGATCAGCAACTCCATTCACAGGTGCTTCAACTCCTCTCGAAGAAACCATCCATTTCACTCCAAGACGTGCTATGGCCTCCTTCGACAACCTTGTCGCCTTGGCGAACCACCAGGAACGACTCAGAGAAGCACGGAAGATGGTATGGCGAGATCGTGGGGAACCAGTAGTGGAGCTCGACACCATGAGAGCTTGTTTGGAGCATGCGGCCAGTGGGGGACTCAGTAAGTGTTGACGGTTTTGAGGCTCTAAATTAACGGTGTTGAGCGAGATGGACAGGGTCTGGCGCGCTTGCGTTCAGTATTCGGGCATGCGTAAATCTTGTCCTTGCGTTGATTCGAATAAAGAAACTACCACGGTAAGTGTAATGAAAAAGACTTGTGCAAGTTTGCCATTTTCTGCGTAGAGATATCCGCTTTAAAGTGGTACGGTATGCCGTCTTTGGGACTGACACTTGGAGATTCGCAGCTATGTTCGGTGAGTACATCCCTCTAAAGCCATATGCCCTAACCAATAACCGATTCCATAGCGACCTTTGCGTCAATGTACAAATTCCTCCTCAATGCACTCCCAATCCTTATTCCTGCACTGAATCCATCCAAACCCTCCCGTCATGTTATTCCCGACTCCCCGTTCGACGACGACAATCTTGAGGCCGGGCCCACCGCCTTGCACCCCACCTCGATGCTCGAAGTTCCCGTAGCAAGGCGTACCGCTCGCTTGTCGCTCAGCGCACAAGCGCAGTTGATCTTTCTTAGGAAGCGGACGCGGAGGTGGCATGCGGCGCTAGCGGGGGCGTTGGCTAGTGGTATGGCGATCATGTGGGAGAAGAGGAGTAGAAGGGGGATTATCGCGCAGCAGTTGTTTGTCCGGTTTGTATCTTTCTGCATGTGGTGCTTAGAAGTTCTTAAAACCTGCCTTTTTGCTTTTGCAGTGGATTACAGGGATCGTATAATGCATATACTACGAAACGTAATATTCAGATACCACATGGAGAAGTTATTGTGTTTTCCCTTTCGTACGTGACGACTATATTTATTCGGTTCTGTGCGCACATTGACCCTCCCACAGTTGTGCCCAAATTATGTACGCATTCCTGATGCGACCAGATACCCTTCCTCGATCATATACCAACTGGTGGGTATAAAGCCAACCACTGTCAATATTCACAGCTTAGTTTACTCCACTGTAGGATTGGCCAAGCAGCAAAGGTCCCCGCTGAGTGTATCAAGATGAACATCAAGCTCGTGCGCGAACACACCTTCGACGTCGCCCACCTCGACAAAATCCTCAACAGAAGTGTACGTCTATCCTTCCCCTCCCTCTCTCAATCCACTTACCCATCTATTCACATACCTCAGGACATCACCCCATCCAACACTACCGAACTCCTCTCCGTGCGCAACCACTTCCTCTCCCCCTCCACATCAGAGCCCGGATTCTACTTCCCATTCTACGCCCCCTGCGCCGCCGTGCACCCCGCACTATCAAGCTGCACCTCGGTCCCCCTCGACCGCTTCTTCGCCGTCTTCAAATGGATGCTCCCTATCTACGGCGCTCTGCATTTCGTACCAGCCGTCCTATTCAAACGCCAAGCATTCACCCGAGATCCCGGGAAAGTAATCGTCAAAGCCGGCTTAGGCAGTCTGCGCAGTTCAGCCTTCTTAGGCGTCTTCGTAATCATCTACCAAAGTCCGCGTTCCACTTTGATTTTCTCCCCTTACTAACACTAACCTCCACCAGCTCTATTCTGCTACAAACACTACCTCCACAAATGCCTCACCCTCCTCAAACAAAGCAGCTCCCCTTCTTCCAACCCCCTTAAAACACTCCCTCAATCTCTAATCGACTTGCTTATATCAAAGGGATCCTTCTGGTTCCTTGGTTTAATGTCGGGATTGTCGCTATTTGTAGAAGCGAAGCGCCGCCGTGGGGAACTCGCGATGTACGTCCTGCCAAAGGGGCTGGAGAGCGTGTGGATTATGGCACGTGGGAAAGGATGGGTGTTCAAGACGGGGAACTGGGGAGAGGGGTTGGTGCGTTGACCGTTTTTTCAATCGTTGTCGTTTGGCCTTGGCTCATGAGGTGTGCTTTTTTTGGTAGCTTACGGCACTTGGGATGGCTATGGTGATGGTATGTGTTTCGTGCTTCTTTATTTTGCAATGTGCCCGTGTAGGCTTATTGTTATTCTGCGTGTCTGTTTGTAGAGCACGTATCAGAACGACCCGCAGCATCTTTCGGGCCTCGTTAGACGCATTTTGTATCAGTTTATTGGGCCGAACTGATTTTGAAGTAATTTGCCGCGTTCGGTAACATCACGTGTATGTGACTTGTAAGTAATCGTACATAGTAATAATAATTTGCCGAGTGCGGAACAAATATTGCTATGGCACCGTGGGTCCGTGTTGCTATCCAAAGTATTGTATATATGGTGCAACGTCTTTGTCTTCAGCGTATTTCAAAGGAGTTAATTAGAGCACTTCAGCAACCGAGTTTTTCGAGCAAATTTCATATTGAACAAATTTACGTTCGTAAAACATTAACAGAGACCATGTAACCTGCATAGAGATTCATTCAGCAACGACGCGGTCACATGCGATGACAGGTCCTGAGGTCGATGTGACACTGATCTAGTCGGGTCAGGGGTAAACCGGCAAGGTTGCGCAGAATAGACATAGGCTATAGCGTTTACTATTGTTAAAAAATGCTATCTCAGATCGTCAGCCCGCATGGTATGCTGTTTCACGTACTGGGTGACTTTCGGTAAGGATCTAGAAAATTTAGAAATGGAGGGTATTGGAACGTGTTTAATATCAACCTCGGTAGATTTTTCTGATCCGTAAGCAGACAATGTATATATGTTGATGAGGGGAGCGGGAGAGGGACAAGATCATGTGTATTTCCAAAACGAGTGTTCGGATCACAAATTATCAAGATCTCATCACACACCGATCTCATTTAGCGAGCTTAAGCGACGTGAACAGACAAGGGGTCCTGAGGCCTCTGTAGATTTTGTGAACTACATACTACAAAGGTTGGTTTTCAGGAACAGAATTGATGGTCGTCCCAATTTGGCTTCGGCATATCGGCTGATGGAAGTTCAGAGTATCCAAAGAGTATCGAAACCTCTCTACATTTTTCTAGATCCTTCCGGGAAGTCACTAGTCACCGGTCACCCATTATCTAGGTGGGCCCACGCGATAACATCGGGCCACGGGCTCAGTCCCCTCAGTGTGTGACTTTCCGTAAGGATCTAGAAATTTTTAGAAAGTTGGCGAGGCAATGGCGGAGTTCGAGCGCGTTTGAATATCAATTTTTCCAAGTAAACTGTAAGCAGACAATGTATATATGTTGATGGGGGGGAGCGGGAGAGGGGCAATTCCCAAACTAAACGTTCTGTCACAAAATATGAAGATATCATCACACCGATCTCATTTAGCGAGGTGGAAATCGTCTAGAGGCAACTACAGAGGTGTCTTGAGCCCTCTGTAGATTTTGTGATCTACAAAGGTTGGTCTTCAGGAATTGATGTTCATCCCAATTCGGCATCGGCATATCGGCTGATATGGAAGTTTCGGTCAAAACCTCTTTTCTAGAAATTAGCGACCAGCGACAAGAGAACTAAGGGTCGGAATAGTGTTAGAACTCTTCTGAAATTCTCCAACACGCTATCCTCGACCTATGCGGGGACAGTTGTGTTCGACAAGACCCAGTGGATTGGCTGCGGAAAGAATTCCCTCCAGCAAACCTGCAAGAATATTGCGAGTCCTTGCTCGCTATACCAGCCAAAGACTTAAGAACGCGCACTACTCCCTAATGGCAACACTGCTACGTGCTCCAGACGACGTCCTCTACCTAAGGATTTTTTTTGTGAAACATATATTTGTGGGGGGTTTCGGGTCCTGAAGTCACCCACTGATTTATCGTGGAATCCTTCGGCAGCTGTCCTTTGCAGTCCCTTGCTAGATGGGACGGATGAGCACTAGACCATCAGAGGCTGGCCACGGGTCGTCATCTGCTTCCTAAATCACAACGTCTCTTGCCTAAACGAGGCTCTACCGGTACCATGTGAGACTGGTCTGTCTCCGAGTCGAGCCACTTGCTCTGTAGCTAGTGACATCTATGTTCCAAATAGTGTGTGTTTCTTTTGGTCTAGAACCACATGCCTGCGATTTTGGCAATCCTAAGTCCGCTTAACGGCTCAGAGCCGCCCACATATATATATATACTTATAGCGCGACTTGGGGTCGTTACGGGGGGCTGAGGCGCGCCGTTGCAACACTACGCTCAACTCGTGTCCCACTGCTGTCGAAGGGCCCTATGTTCATACCAGCCAATTTACGCGTCAGCGCGTGATACATGGCGAAAACTCTAGTGGCCGATGTGTGTGCAAGCACAGAGTGATATGTATGAGCGCGGTCCATAATGATTGAGTGAAAGAAGATCCAGAAGCGAAGTGTCAATGATCGAGGATCTGCGCGAAGTCTACCTGTCAGGTCAGTGAGGTGATATCCGAGATCCTAGACCTCCCGCCCGGTAGGCAACGATTCTAACAAATCAAAATAGCGACTGACTGGGAACTCCGGCATCAATGCCGCATCACTACGGCATCACGCCGACGGCGGTAACCAGTGGCGGCGTGCCATCACATGACTGGCACGCGATAGCGTCGCGCATTATTGTAGCTTTAACATAGTGTTTAAGTAAGTCGTTTATAGGACTCTGTTCAGCAGGTAGTGATATATACTATCCAAATAGATATGTAACTACTCAATGCAAAAATGCCCAACCCTGACCAAAAGCAATGGGCGAGGTTAGAAACGACATGTGTAGGTTTGGTGAGATAGCTAAATTCTGGAAGGGCCGGAATTATGCGAGTGAGCATATTGTGCAGAAAGTTAGAGACCCGGAAGTGACCTCATGCAGCTCGGCGAGGGCAAGACTCTGAGGAAAGCAGCACAGGCATAAAAGAGACTTCCCGATGCCGAGTTCGTTCTTCGGCAAGGCCTAAAAATTTAGCACCAAGCCGAAGACGGCGATGGAAATGACATCCAACATCATGATCACGTCACGTGGGTGTATCATCACTGATGACATCGATGATGTCAGCCGCATTCGGCTCATGTACTCTGTGGGTGCGAAGGTTTTTTGTTGGGAAAAGAGGGAAAAAAGAGGAGAAAAAGAGAGACTTAGGTACCTATATAGAAATATCACATAGTTTGTGGTCCAATGCTTCAGAGCCTGACCGTTTTCAAGTTGAAAGCCATCAGCCGGCACTTGTTCCGAGTCCTGACTCCAAGATAGGGAACCTGACCAATGGTTTTCAAGATGCAAATCTAATCGATATCGATGATGTCACCTACCACGCGCCTTATCCGCTTTGCCAACCACCACCGTCTTCGCGCTCGCGCCTATGAACTCTGTTGGAATATGGATCGGGTCGTTATGTGCACGATGCACGTGTGTGCGCGTTGCTATTGTTTCGTCATTTGTTCTGGACTCGTACATTCTTGTGGCACAAGGACTGTATATGTAGTCTACCGATGTCGTAGTCCCCATCCGTTTGCCTCTCCAGCTCACCGAGATCAAACTTATTTGCTGCACTTCTGAAGATTCTCGCGGCTTATTTCATGTGACCAACTCAAACAGTCACCAGTCACATGACTGACGCATCACCGCGTCCATCATCGAGACGGCACTGCTATCCTGTACATTCCTTACTGATGTTCGCTATGGCTACCTACTCTATCCACACATTCATTTCAACCATAGCCTTACATTCATTATTACTTACTTTGCTGCCCATAGCATTACGTAATACCACACTCCTTAGATTTCGGACACTTTCAAAGAAAGACATAATCCCTACATACTTGTAGCTAGAACCAGAGAATATACTTAACATCCCGTTCTTTTATCTGACCCAATCCGAACCCAGTGTGCCGCTACCGTGACTGACGGATTACGTCGGGCAGCGGCGGCTTAATTCCACTTTCTCACGGGTTCAACCGAGTTGTGTTGTCCTGACTCCCGATTTGGAGTCAGGCAACCACCGAACTGTGACATGAGCCCCGCATTCCCGTAGTGATGCGGCTATTAGGGCTAAGCGCTAATGCCGCAGCGATCGCCGTGTGACGGAGCCCACATCCTCTGCGATTGACAGAATCGTTCGTTGAATTGTCTCCAACTCGTCTCCTCGGAAGAAAGCTGTCAGAATCGCGATTCAGCGCAGAAGATACCTCTGTCAACACTCTTAGCCGATCAATGGAGGAAACCGATCAGGGGGCGGGTTCCGGGTTCGCGCTGGGTCTTGGCTGGGTCCGCGTAATTAAGCTCTATGACATGGTGATTCAAAACATACCCCGAAGGTGGCCTTTTCCAGCCAGCATACCATTGAGAAATCGGAACTACGAGTAAGGTTACGGGCCCTACTCTGAGAGCTCAGAAGATACCTATCAAGTCGTCGGCTGAAAATATCATATAAGGGCTCAACAATGGTCCCTGAGTGCACAATTCTCTCTTACTCTGTAAATATGTCCGACAAGAAGAGAATCCTCGTCATAGGTGCCACCGGTGCCCAGGGAATGTATGTCATTCCAGCACTGCTTGCTCCAAGCGAGGACGGAACACCGTCACCATATGCTGTTCGTGCTCTTACACGAGACCCGACAAGCAGACGAGCAAAGGAACTTGAAGCGCTCGGTGTTGAGATTTTCAAAGGTATGTCTCCACTAGATTCCACTAGATGTAACACCGTCTTTTTACAACTTTCACCGCGATATCAGGCGCTTTCGACGACTTATCAGCCGTCGCTGCAGCTTGGGATGGTTGCTACGGCGGGTGGGTCAACACTGACACTTACACAGTTGGTCAGCAGCAAGAGATATTCTCTGGCATCAAGATTTACGAGACAGCAAGACGCACAAAGACCGCTCGGCATCTGATCTGGAGTGGTCTAGATTATGGCAGCAAGGTTAGCTCGACGACCACAGATGTGATGTATATTCAGCGTCTCCACGTCTGATCCCGCATCGATTTAGCTCGGAAATTACGATCCCACCTATATGACCGAGCATCATGATGCTAAGGGAATTGTTACAGAGTTCCTGAAAGGGCAACCTTCTTCACTTGGCGATGGTCTCACCTGGACATCCATTAGTTCTGGCGTCTATCTCGAAATGTTGAATTATGTGAGAAAATCGTGATCCCCTGACATTTCCAGATTCTCACTGAATATGATGGTTTTATTAAAGCCTTTATGTGGACCGCTTAACGTGCGGGAGGACGGAACTGTTGTCTTCGGCTCGCCAGTCAACGACGGTCACGTCTGCATGATCGCCCTTGAAGACCTCGGATGGTGGGTGCGATATACCCTTGACCATCGTGAAGAAACATCAGGCAAAGACCTCGAGGTCGCCAGCGAGATGGTCGGGTGGGACTACCTTTCGGAGACCTTTACTAAGGTCACCGGAATACCCTCTGTTCACAAGAGGCTGACTCTCGACCAGTGGTTCCGCTGCTTGTCTAGCACTGACCGTCCGATTGCTAACGAGAAGAAGATTGGAGATGGCTCAGTCACCATTAGACAGCATTTCTCCGGTTTCTGGGGCTTGTGGAGGGATGATCTCGTCAAGAGAAATATGGAATGGGTACGCCGTACTCATCCCACGGGGTATACACTTGAGAGTTGGATTCGGAAGACGGGTTACAATGGAAGGATCGGCTCGACTGCACTGAAGAATGCGGAAGATGGCAAGGGACGACTACTCCCTAATCGGGAGCTCTGCTGCGCCATGTAGATAATAGATTGCACCCCCCGTTAAGTACCCTAGCTATAATATTTCGAGCTCGCGTGTCGTGCCCTTTCGTACCTTTTCCTTATTTTTCACTTACACTCACCGTGACGGAACACTTTACAGTGTTCAACGGGCCAATGAAACAAAAATAATAGTCTCTTTTCCATTCACTCTCACTACAACCTGTTTGAAATTGTGAGTACACATGAAGATGTATTTAGGATAAAACATGAGTTCTACAGGTTCAGTTGAATATTTTATGTCAATGTGTGGAAGCGGCACACCAAAGACTCAAAATGTGCTCTGGCGACTCAAAGAAACAAAAGACTCGATCAGGCAATTTGTGACACAAACAATCATGTCACGCCCAAACCATCAACATGTTAGATCCTGTATTAAGCATTCTATGGCCAAATTCTGACTGTACTTGATGAACATAACTGGGACAAAAAGATCCTACAGAGAAAATTCTGTTCATATGAACATGACTCTAGAAATTAGAATGGCTCCTATTACTGTGACTAGAACACATCAGGAAAATCCAATGCTGACTTATTATGCTTAATGCTTCTTAAAGTCAAAATTAAGCAGAATTAAGCAGAATTAAGCAAATGGCTGTTAAGCAGATCTTGCTTAGAATAAGTAGGGTCATTTCCTGAATTAAGCAAAATTTGCTTAATTTATCCTTATATTGCTGCTTAAACTGCTTTTCAGCAAGTATCAGCTCTCAGGGGGCTGCCTAGCCATGTCAATAAGGAAATTAAGAAGACATTTAAGGAGACATTTGAATCATAAAATATATATATTTGGCTATTGAAATAGAGTATACTACATACATACATCATCACCGCTAACTAACCCTCCTCACGCAAGATGCGAGGGGGGTGGGCATACAACATAAATAAATAAAAGGAGATCCTGTCATCAGCGCATTGTGGTGGCCCCTGCTGTCTCTGTCCTGCTCTCCTCACGTCGTCCCTGTCCTCGGCCTTGTTTCGTCATCCTTGTCGTTGTCGTCGCCGGTATCTCCATTGTTGTTGTCCCGTCCCCGTCATTGTTGTCCCATTCCCATTCCCCACGAGCAGTGGCTTGTGGAGGTGGTGCAGGGCGGTGGTGGCGGTTTTCCATAGATACAGCAACAGTAAAACCTAGAAGTTAAAGAGTTGATAAGTTGAATGAAAAAAAAGAAGCAAACATGGAAAAAAATTACCTGGGGCTCAAACAACGATAGACATTGTTTGTGCCCCTCATCACCCTTCCCCCGCTGCCTGCATCTATTCACGTCCCTGTTGTTGGGTTGTCCATTGTTGGCATCCTCGTTGTGGGTGCTAGCCCTCCTGGTCATTGTCATCGCTGGTCCTTGCTACCTCCCGGCTGCCCCCCCACAGAAGTGGTGGGGGGCAGGTGGGGCCGGTAGTCGTTGTCATAGTCAAAATCACAGGTTTGTACCTAAAAATATTTGTTAACAAGAAAACAAAATGGGAAAAGAACAGAAAAGATACCTATAGCCCAAGAGATGTCGACAACGTCACTTGGGCCCTTTTTTGTTCTCCCTCGTCATCGTCTCCCCAACTTCTCCATCCATCCAGGCTGCTCCCCATTTCCACCCCGTGAGCACTTGCTTTCGGCATTGGTTGGGGGTGCTGTGGTGGTCGTGGTGGCATGGTTTTGCTGTTCCTGTCTTCTCATCATTGTTTGTTGGGCATGGGTGCTTCTTTTTTTCATTGTCATTATAATACTGTTAGAACCTATAAATTATTATATGTTAGTTGAAGCCCAAAAAAAAAGCAGGAAAAAGAAAATGTCGTCTGTGCCTGTTTTGTGTGCGATGCGGCCCGTTTCCGTCATTTGCTGGCGAGGTGGCAGCTGTGGGTGCATTGAGTGTGGATGTTTACAAACTGGTGGTGGTAGTGGAGGGAGGAGAGAGGGAGGACAGCAGCGATGGCATCGGCGGCATTGACGGGTGGTGATGACCTGGCAGACACGGTTGATGACGACGTGTCGTGGTTGCATGACGAACACGTGAATTTCCGTTTTCGGGAAATGCCGAGGGACTTGGAAGAAATTTCGAACATAAGTCAAGCAGTCCTAGGGCCTTAAGGACTTACAAGATTCTTACAGCCTTTATTTGCTGAAATGTCACTTATCCGCTTAATAGATTATATCTGCTTGACTGGTCATCAATTTTAAGGAAAAAATTGTACTTATTTTCCTTAATAAGGCTTAATTTCCTTAATTGGACTCTAAGCTAAATAAGCTAAATAAGTCGACCATTGATTTTGCTGATGCATTTTCGGGTGGATGACCAAGATTGACTTCCTGTTTTGGAATGATCGAGTGAAAGCTGAAAAAAGCTGCCAACGTTGCGAAAGATCTAACATAGGATGGGCCCCGTGCACTTGATAATTTGACAGCCATCCTACAGACTTACAAGAGGAGTATACCTAAGTATCTGTTGAAGAATTGAAACTGAAGAGTTAAGATTAACATGATGAAAGTGTTTTGTTTCTTTGACCCGCCTGTTTCTTTGACCCGTTGAACACTGTACTCTGTTCCGTACTTTATTCTGTCTATTTGTATGTTACCACTGAGTACAATGTAAGCACATTCAAGTCCGGCGTCATCGTACCCATGAATAGGTACACCTTCAAGAGTATTCGTCAGTTCGGACATATTTTGCAACAATCTGGCCTGACAGCCATTTCCACATACTCAGGCTGATACTAATCAGTAGACCCGGACTGGGTAGATAAATGAAGGCACTGAAGGTAAAGATCTTGGTGAATGATAGAAAACTTACCCAGAAGGGTGAAATAATAGGTATGGATGCAGCAGCATCGCACAGTGAGGTGCGACTCGGATGTTCACAATGTCACATACTCATACGCTGCAATGCGTAGGACAGTCTGAATAAAAGACATCATTAAATAATTAGGATCTGTGGATACAAGTTGATGGTGTACTGACCGTCTACATGACCTTAATCACGACGTGTCAAGCCTTGGGTTGGCCTTGAGATAACCTTGATTTAGAGGCGGGCAGGAAATTCCCTTGTTCGCATTTAAGCCTGCTGGATCCACTATACAAAGTTGGCAGAGATTTGTTGTCCGATGATATGGTGCCATCATTTAAAAGAGATGACAGTGGTGAAATAAAATCAGCTGTTCAGATGTTTTTCTGATTGACCGTGAAAGTTGTCCGAACGAACAGGTGCCGCCAGCGTTATAAGTTAGCAAGACCCGTAAAAAGTAAGTAACTTTGACTCTTGAGAGTTACGGTTCGCGTCGCGTCACGTGTACTGTGACGTTCAACTTCTACACACAGATCCTTCCTTCTCATTGAATTGTACCCCTATGCTCCAGCCATTTCGCGTGATGGCTTCTTATACAAGTGTGACAGCTTTTATGTCCAAGTTGAAGGATTTAGCCATGAACGCAAAGACGCGAAAG
The DNA here is from genome assembly GCA_026075535.2 of Tricholoma matsutake. Lineage (NCBI taxonomy): Eukaryota > Fungi > Basidiomycota > Agaricomycetes > Agaricales > Tricholomataceae > Tricholoma > Tricholoma matsutake. The sequence goes on along the minus strand of AP026543.1, from coordinate 2,081,086 downwards.
CACTCTACGAACTCTTGATCTACGCGCCACCCCCACCGGTCCTTACCAAGACGGGTAAAGTCACGAAGCGCCAGCCAAAACTCGCGGCATATCAGGACCAACTAGCCTATTTTTATAGCGCGCAACTCTTGCATTACGGGCTAAAGCCACTGAAAATGCGGGAGCACACGAAGAGGCTTTTAGCTGCGTATGGCGGAGGGGGCTGAAGTTGCCAGAGAAGATATTGACTCTTGAGATTGAGATAAAGGAGGAATATCGGGCGACGATTGAGCTGGCAAGAAAGGCGTACGATGAAGGAGTGGCACATGAAGAAGAGGAAGGAGAAAATGGACAAAGAGGCTTGGGAGATTGAAATGGGTTTGTTTTTGGAGTCTAAGACATCTTGCAGTGTTTTCCACGGGAAATGAGGAGTTTTCTGATACCGAGGTTGGGGCTATTGCTGAAGAGTCAGCATGTATGGAGAAGATCCCTACAATGTAGCAATGTGAGCACGATATTCAGCGCAACTAGTAGAGACTAGAGTTCGTAAGTTACGGTAATGCGGAACCACTGTCTGGCACGTGCAAGTGAAAAGTCTTGGTTCGCTGCCAGACTCGATGTCTAGCTGTCTCTCATGTCTGTCGCCAGTGGCCCCGAAGCCCAGGATGCTCTTTTCGAGCCAGATCCCTCCAAAACACCTTCACATGGAGCCAAGCCCGAGGATGTTCCTTCCAACCTCAAACGAGCGACTCTCCGTCTCCAGTTCACACCGACTTATGTGATCGTGGGCGCGTATAGGCTTTTCAACGATGAAACATTATATGGCCCTGCATGGAAGAAGTGCAAACATGGGACAGTTCGTGGAGCAGTTGTTGGGACTGTCTGGGTACCTTACCTCGTTTACATGAATGTTGCTTGTGGGTTTCTGAACTTTCAATGTACAGGCTTTCTTGACGTTCAAGCTGCAAAGAAAATTTATCAAGATGTTCCTCGCAAAGTACGTATGTCTTTTACATCCAACTTATACTGAATCTTACCGTATGTCTGCACCCAGCTCGCCTCGCGTATCGGGTCTCTCAAAAGATACCATCTTTGGTTTGCCTATCCCATTCGATCTTCCTACATGTACGTCCCTTCTCACCATTACTTTAAGACTTCGATTCATACCTTTCTCAGATGCCGCCGTTCTCCTGCTCGGCGCCCAGATGACCTTCATCCTTCACTACTTCCTCGCACGTAACATCCGCATCGCACGGGAGCGTGCATGGGCCCAGACGCTTGCTTCCAGAGGCAAGGGCCCCGATTTCTGGGGACCATATGTCGAAGAATGGGACGTTCCTCCGCCTGTAGATCTTGGTGATATGAAAAGGAGGGGGTGGGCAAGGGCGACTGGACAACTAGGCCTGTTCGTTATCAAGAAAGGTTACGTCCTGCTGAGGTCTTAGCAGCTATTTCACATGCTGACGATGATCTGGATTTATTGTTTTAGTTCTTCTAACGACGTTCGGCTTTTACCCCTTTGTGGGCATACTCATCACGGCGTGGTTCAAAGCACTCGTGACGGCGCACGGTCTGCACAACCAAGTAGTTTTTCGTTTCTCTTTCGTTTCTACTAACGTTCCTTACTAACTATTACTTAGTATTTCGATGCAAAGAAAATGACCCCGCACCAAATTGCCGTATTTATGGAGGAGCGCAAATGGGATTACCGGAGTGCTTTGCGTGTCATTCCTGCCCCTTCATTGCATAGCTAATCAATTTATACAGTATTTGGTTTCACTGCCGCCCTCCTTGAGGGTCTGCCGATTGTTGGTCTCGTGTTTACAGTATCGAATAGAGTGGGGGCTGCTATGTGGGCCCACGGTTTGTTCCTTTTCTCGCCATTTCTGATGGTCCGACTCGTGGGGCTGACTACTCTCGAAGATCTTGAAAAACAACAACACTTTATAGCCGCTCAGCGGACGAATGTTAATCGGTAAGCGCTGCAGTACCCGTCCGGCTCCCAAGCGTGGGTGGAAATCGGGACTGTAGTATGTATCATACGATGACTTGCTGTGCCTTGTTGCTGTTATCACAATTAATGCTTTGCCTTGCTTGAACTGACTGCATGCGGTTTTATACATCTCCATATAATACTTTCGCTTTGCCTCAAATTTTCAGCCTGCGTTTCTGTCAGTGTTACTATGTTCTTTTATTCTACTCCGAGTCTACTAATAAAAACTCGATTCAAAGCTGTTAGTATTATGGTAACTACTATCAGATGGTAACTTCCGACGGATTTTGAAAAGTGCCACTTGGGGACAGCATTCATCGTGATTCCCGCCATTACTTTGACGTCGAAATCTCCGGCTCGATTATCAGACTGAACGGCGTCGAGAGCCTCGGCGATGAGTTGAAGAGCAGGATCCACGATTTCTAAATGTCCTTTGTCTTCCTGTGGATTTCCTATCCGTGACACACATTGTCTGTCTTACCATGCCTCCACGTCTTTGCGACTGTGTAAGTCCCTATCCAACGCTCTAGTAACTCATTACACGCAGAAGTGGCTTGGCGAAATTGTCAACAGCAAACTTTCATCTGGAACCAAATACATTACTGGATCCATATACCGGATAACCTGGTAGCTTTCTTCGCCCGCCATTTCGTCCGCTGTCAATCTGTTGAGATCGGGATGGTCGTCTGTAGTTCAGTCACGTCCACTTGGCATTGCGAATGAGGTTGGCGATTCGATGGCGAGTTTGGTCATGGTCGTAGTTGGGGTATTGTATCCACCTTTCGCCTGGCCATCTCATTGCGCACTTGCGGAAGTTTCAGCATTAGCTCACGGGATTATCAGTTCATCGCTTCGGGAGTTCCGTACGATACCTTCTAAAGGCTAGCCCCTGTTTCCGGGGCTGCATGGACCTGAATAGGCAGGAGGGATTTCTTTGTGATAGACAATTATCATGCGCTAGCAAATTGCCCAATGGTCGAGATCGTTGTTACTATCCTTGACCGACCTGATTAGATGAATGGGCTGCCCATCCAGGCTTAAGCCAGCGTCCACGAGTATGGATAAGGTGAGTCTGTTCTTCAACGTGCTCTGATAGACGCCCGAGTGACTTCCAGAGTATGCCGTGCAACCTGCGCCCGTGCTACATGCTTCGGACACGTTCACGTCAGTGTTATCCTACTTAAGCTGATGCCCCTCCATCATTTTCCCTCATTGGAACCACACCTCTCGTGTGTTAACTTCAACAGACATCTACGTACGCCTCATAATTCTGGACAAACACCAATGTTTGAAAGAGCCCAAAACTTTATTGTAAATGGTGGATATTTCATCAACGACTTTGGTGGACGAAAGCAGTCGCTCGACGAAGGTAAGCCTTAATAATCCCGAAATTTTGGTCCGCAACTCTAACCTGCGTCCCACAGTTCTCGCCAAGTTAAAAGACGAGACCGCGTCAAGAGTCACCCATACATCAATCGATCATGCATCCTACCCTCAGGTTGCTATAGACCTCAATCTGACCAGCAAACTTTTCACTTCGAACCAGAATAGCGAGGTCCTCTATTTTGTCCATGGTATCAGTGCTTCTGACGTGCAAGCTCATGGGGAACACATCGCCGCATGCTGTAAAGAGGAAAGCCCCTTATTCGCCACCTTTTTCTTTCGTCGCCGTGGCGTGTCAGGCGTCTTTCCAGCCGAGTTCAGGCGTCTGGTTACCACCCTTGCTTACCAGATTTGTGTAGCGCCAAGCTGCCCTCAGGAGCTCAGAGTAGAGATCCTCGGTGCACTCTATATGGAGCCTGATATCCCTGAGCAAACGTTATATAATCAATTTCAGAAGCTGCTCGTCTCTCCTCTCCAAAAATTTCCTCCTAGTCCTCTTTCTACGCCAATCATCATTGTGCTTGATTCCATCCATAATTGCGAAGACGTTAAACACGTTATCACTCCGATTGCTAGGGTGGTGAACGAGCTGTCGATTGATGGGATCAACTTGAAGTTCGTCATCACCAGCGTCTCGTATCGATATGTCCTCCACACGCTCCAGAAGCAAGAGATCGCCCCTCTGACTCATAATCATCCCATCCCTTCTAGCTCTTACATGCAACAAGTCACCTTTTTCGCACGTAACTGGAGATATGAATTGCCTGACTTAGCTCAGCGCTTCGTGACTGTGGTGTTCTATTTCGCGTTATGGATCTTCAGCCCTTCCTTTCTTTCCTGGATTCTTGCAGTTGTTGGATTTCCTCCTGTTTTGGCGATAATGCTGGGCTATGCAGCTGTCTTGCTGCCGACGGCGATCCTGATGATCTACTGGATGGTTTCATATCAAGCAAGAATGTATCGGGAGGCTGGACGTTTGTTACGATCCAGGGATTAGGACGATGCCATCACGTTATGCCTTGTAATGTAGCACCCTTATTATGATTACTATGCGATCTACTTCTCTACATCCACTGGCAATGTCTCTCGTTCTTGAAGCGCGTCATCAGTGTACATCGTGGCCGCAGTCATCTCCACGGACTCGGAGAATATAGGTTGCGATGGTATGTGCTCCCGACCATCGCTTGATAGAGACACACTCCTTTCCTTATGGAATAAATTATCCAAGATCGTCTACAGATTTACTATATAGTTCAGTTGCAGCGTCCACAACACTTAAGCTTGACCGGTGACCAGGTTGCTCTGCACTCCGGATCCTGAGCTCGTTTTGAGTCTGTGGCTGCGGTCGATATCCACTCCTGTCAGACTCTATGGTTAAACACAATTATTCGAAATCTGCGAATCAACCTTGCATCCGATGTTGGTGGGATCTTAAAGCAATAGGACAACAGGATACCTCAGCAAATGAACAGTTTACCTATCATCAGACTGGACAGCCTATCTTGGATTAGCTGGCAACGTAGCAATGGGAATTCAAACAGCTCGAAAAATCGCCTAGAGCAAATGAACCCATCACTGAAACCGTAAGCTGCGCAGTTCACTTTCACGCGCCTTGACGATCAGGGCGTCAATTAACCTTCAGCCTACACCTTATTTATTGTCCAGGCTACCATGCCAGGACGGGACTGCAGAAGAGTGCCCACAGCCTGATCTGATTATCAAACAAACGTAAGTGTAACAATCAACAGATATCAGAGCATTCAAGAATTTCTCGGACATCTCCTATCACACGCGCAAAAATGACTGTCAGTTGGCTGGGTTCACTGAATTATGGGAACACTATCTTCCTAGAAACGGGTCTCCAGCACTCATCGGCAACCGATGCAGAACACCTGTATTGCTCAATAACTACAGGGAGGTGTTGACCATACATGTTTAAGTCTATCAAACAAATTGGTTAGTCTTGAAGGATTGCGATATCGACGGAGACAAAAGAAAGCTCAGACAAGATTATAATGATTCCGGATAGACTGATATCCTCAACGAAGCAAGTTCTCGGTCGAGGGAGTCTGTATTGTCATCGCGCTACGATATTTGACGCAGAAGACTCACCTTAACGATTTTTGAAGTAATCCACGAGAACATGTAGTCCCTCACTCTCAACGCCATACTCTTTCACCACGACACAACTGCATCCAACGATCTTTCTTGGTTTACCCTCACGATCGATCTTGCACAGACCAGCCCAAGTGCCGAGGATTTTCGCATCACCAACTTTGATGATACTGATGTTGTGCTCAGCACAGAGCGCCTCAATGAGTTTGATGTACTCCGCTTCTGTGCAAGTCTCGACAAGCACACACAAATGGGCCTGGCGTTTGTCGAGAGCCTTGGTGCACTCACGGAGACCACGAGCGAGGCCGTCGTGAACAAGAGCGTTTTTTAAAACTTGCTGTAAGAGCTCGAGGTTAGAAAATGCTCAAGGATTGTAGTGCAATATCGCTACGAACTTGTAGAGCTTCTTCGACGGAAAGTTTGCCTTTCGGCGCTGCATCGGACGTAGCCTCGACCTCGGCAACAGGTGCGTCGACTTGAATGTCATCTCCGGCTTCAGACATCCTATAGATTGATTAGTTGAACACTCGCTGGATGCATGAAATCGGTACTTTTGTGGTTTTTATAAACGGATGTCGACGTACGCCTTCGTTGATGTGAGGAAAAATTAAAGTTTGGAGTTCAAATAGTTATAGTCAATGAATAGATCTCCGACCGGTAATTTCCGTTATTCCCTGGTTGCTGAACGCGACGTCGAAAAACGCGTCGACCGCTGCTGAAACCCACAAAAATGGTCTTTGTTTGATAAATCATCGCTTCCAGCAATGAGCTTACTTTCATTCTCTATAGAGTTTAGTATTTCTACACGAACAAGACTGCTCAGAACGTAATCAAAATATTTTCCAACGCGCTACATGACTTTTACACTAATCGAAACCTCTAGCTCATACCGATGCAATTTGGGGAGCTACATGGACTGTGTCAGATACAGTAATATCTATTTCTGCGGATGGCTCGATCAAGCAATGGTCGGCAAAGGCGCAACCTCACCCACCAAATTCCAACTTCCCGCCGCCCCATGTTCTAGGCCTTGTATCGCTATCCGTAGCGCCTAACGGGCAGCGCGCAATTTATAACAGTATCGAGGGTATGACGGCTCTTTGGGACTTGGGAAGTGGCGAAGTTGTAGGAAAATACGAAAGTTATGTGCGAGGGAGTGAGGATGCCGAGCCTTGTATGTATAGTGTTTCGTTACACGAGGTCTTACTGAAATTCGCGTCCAGCTTGGTCGGTATCTCTGCACCCAAATTGCGAAACGTACGGGTCATGCGGCGGGTCTGGGAACGTATTCATCCGTTCTGCCCAACCCAGCAATTTCGGGGAACGCCTATCTACCCTCTCATCAGGTAGGCACAAGTTTGGGATGTACTGTTCGCACGTTTGTATCATGATGTCTATCTTCACCACTTGTCTAAACCAAGTTATGTACAGAGTCCGGATGGTAGACGTATCGCCATGTCGTCGGAAACTGGCCAGATCTACATCTTCGATCTCGAAACTGAATCACTGACAACGACTTTTACATCTCACGCTATGTCCGTCCGTTCCCTTGCTTGGTCTCCTGATTCAAGTGTATGTCTATTGCCTCATGGAAACCAAGTTTGACAAACGCCGTTCTAGCTCCTTCTGAGCGCATCAGAAGATAAACGTCTGGTCTTGCACGATGTCCGAGTGACTCCTGGTGGCACAGTCGCTTCATTCATAGGCCATTCTTCTTGGGTTCTCAGTGTAGACTTTTCCCATGATGGCCGGCTAGGATTATCTGGGTGCGTGAAATTCTAACGAGTTCTTCACGTACATTCACGATCTATTGCAGATCCGCCGATAAAACTATTAAAGTTTGGGATATCGCTGCACGGGCAGCCGTATCTACAATACAGGATACAGGTGAAGTATGGTCAGTCTCATGGCAGCCTAGACCTGCAGCTGTTGGAAGTGTTGGAGGTTTCATAAGTGGCGGTGAGGATGGCATAGTTAGATGGTGGAGAGGTGCAGGGGCTGGGGTATAGTTTTCGTATTATATTGTCCAAATACAATGCGCCCAATTACTTGCGCAACTTCCTTCATCGACAACTGTCCTCGCATAAGTTTACGGCATCTCTGTATTTGGCCGTGTATGCCTGCATCCTTTGTTGTGCTGCAGCGTCATTTACTTCCGCCACGGGTTACTTTAGTGTGTTACTTTTGCAAATTAGACGGAAGCAGATCATACATTACAACGATGCCACATAGTATTACATCAAAACCGGTGCCTGCTGATGATGTAGAAGGCAAAGCGCATAGAACTACGTGTTAGTTGCATGTCAGAATCGCAGGCGTTCCATCAACTCTTGCAGCGTCTCGTCGGTATAAGCGCCCTCATATGCCTCCAAAGGCATGACAACACCCATCAGCCATGCCAGACCCGGAACTACCGCTTTCCCTTCAGCTTGGAGGGCTGTGTATTCATAGATGTCATGATCGGCCTATACTATTACGATGGAACTCAGCGGCCCACCTTTCAAAACCTGATATCGCTGAATCATCTGATCGATCTGGCTCGTGGTAAAAGGCAATGTCGAGCCGTTGTCTAAGGACATCTTTGCTGCGATAGAGATGTTTCTGAGTTCAATGACGGCAATCTCAAGCCCGAGGATTGACATACCATCGGTCAAAGCTTGGATAAATGCGGCCTCGGTATTGGGCGGAAGATCCTCATGATGTGATGGGTACTCCGCGACGTGGGACCAGAAGTGTTCGGGGTTCATTATTTCTAGGCCTGGGGTGGGAAACGAGAACTTGGACACGGAGAAATTGGTGTGGAAATCGTGTGAACTAACCTTTATCTTCTGCCCATTCGTAGGATAGTCCCATCTTTCTAGAATGCATACCGATTACTGCCGAGGAATCAGTGACATCAGACAAGGTCAATTCCCAGTCATCTGGCAGATTGCTGATGGAAGAGTCGTCTTGCAAGCACTGGATGTGGTCTTCTCTAGCATCGAGGACGAATTCTAGCATCGCGGGATCTCGTATGTCTTCTGGAGTGATCAGACGTAGAAGAGGATTGTAATAGTAAATGTCGCCATTAGGATGTCTGTACTGTTGCCACGAAGGGGGGATCGTCAATGAGCTAGTTGCGGGGATGAACGCGTCAACTTGTCATAGATATACAGGGATTCTTCACCTCGAATCGTTCGACGCAAAGGGTCTTTGGTAACTCGCCGTCTCGATAAACTGCATGGATGAGTTGCTGTTGTTAGCCCCGGGGTCGATTGATGGGGCCACAAGCGTTAAAATAAGGTGAGGTCGCAGAGCGGTGGACCATTGTGAAGAGTTATGTGAAGAATGAAAACAGGCTTATCAATTTCGGCTAATTCAGAAATGAATGCGAGAAGTTGTGTTCATATCTGGTTATGAGTGAATCTTTAACGTCAAAAGATACGAATATTCTTCCAGTCGAATAAATAGATTAGTACGGCAATGTACCAGATTCTGTCAACGGGGACCTCGAACGTCTGAAAAGGGCCTGGATTGATTACAATTACCTTATATTTTTGGAGAGCGCGACATGCTATCTGTGTATCAGGCACGGGACTGGTATTGACTAACTAGGAAACCAGTGAAACAACCGGTCAACGCATGTTCATGATCTATCTAATCGACGGTGAAAGTTAGGCTGGGATTGCTCACCTCATCACAATCAGAGAACGATGCTGAGGTATTTTGGTGTGGAAATCTGCTCCATTTCGCACAAATCAGCCAATTGGATGAACTGATCGAAGAACTCTCGTTAACCTGTACTACAAGTTAAATACATCCCATTAATCAAAACCAACAATCAAAATAGAATTTACGTTACAGAAAGCCAAGATGAGCGAATACCCGAATAGCCCAGAGGACCAGATCCACACCCACAAGTACAACAACCTTAACCGAAAGTGTATCTTCAGTTCGTGCCCGAAAAACCGAGGCCGACAGTGTTTATTAGTAGGGTTTTGAATGACAGCAGGCGTGATGACCTTGCGAAGAATGATTCTTTCTTGCCATGCATGCCCACTGAATGGTGACCCTTGGTTGCTACCATGTGCACGCAAGTTGTCCCTGAAAAACGGCACCTGCTTCAAGATGATTACGTTGACAAGCGGACACAAGAGATGAACAGACACACCTGCATGGGTAAGTCGCTCTTCTCCTTTCGTGTTACTCGGTTGATGGCATTGCACTATGAGAGGCTATCTCCTGGTGACAGATTTTTTCTTAATGTCGAATTCGACGGCGCATTGTCAGTAGATATGCCTAGTTGTGCTTTCCCACTCGAGGGAGAGCTCGGAGAAACCAAAGACAACGAGGAGTACGCCGCCGGCTGGGGTACGTCAACGTCCGTGAATATAGGACCAGGTCCGGAAAAAGTGCTTTCGGTACCCAAATCTACGTCACCTTCAGCATCTGGGTCTACGTCACCATCAGCATCCGCTTCACCCTCCGCATCAGCATCCTCGTCAGCGTCATCATCATGTGGATTTGTGTCAGGAAATTGACGTGGGGCGTCGGGACCAGGAGGTGATGAAGTCACGGAATTCTTGCTTTGAGATGCTTGTGGGATTGCTTGGCAAGATTCTCGGTCACTATCTGAAGCCTGGCCGTCAACAGCCCTGGGACTGGGCTGTATCTCGGCCTCATTTTCAGAATTTGGCTTGTCCTTCTCCATGGAATGCTGATGATCGACGGGTTCCTGCGCGTCAACGTTGCTTTGGGGTTTCTGGATTTCATCCGTCCCTTGAGACTCGAGGTCTGATGGCTTGTCTATCCCCATATTGATGTTTTGCCGGTCGTCCGGTTCCTCATTCGGCAACCTCTGGGCTACACCGGGACCCACTTCCTCAAAAACAATCGGTGCAGCTTTGCGATCATCTCTCTCAGCGTCAAGTTTAGGCGGTGGTTCCGTCGTACCACTCGTCTCCATCTCTGTGTCCACAATCATCCCTACATCATGCTCCTTCTCCTGCTCCATATGTAACACGATTTCATCTCGTTCTTCCTGCCGTGGCGCCTCTCTGGCCAGTTCCTGTTGCTGTCTCCCCCATCCGGCAACACCTTTCTCCTGGGGTCTCGACGGCGAACTGAAGCTTGCTTCCTCCTCCTCTTCTGGAACGGGCCCATCCCACCTTGTCACTGGCCCAAATCCAAACCTCGAGTTGGGCCTCCCAGGCGCAGCAATCACCTCCCCGGTCGACCGCGATTGTACCTCCCTCGTTCCCAGCTCCTTTCGCGGGGGATGCACTATCCTCTTCGTCGGAGGTAGCATGTCCAACGGGGAAACTCTATCGCTGCTGCCGCCACGAGAAGAACTAACGGTTCCCAAATTCGAATACTGTCGTGGTCTGGGAGGTGAGATCATCCTGGGTGCGGCCTTCCCAGCTGTAGGGACAGCTCCATCTACCACGTTATTCGTAGATGGAGCAGGGGCAAGCTTCCTTTCTTTCGGAGGAGCTCGCACACGCGGCTTTCGAGCGGGTGCCGACTTTGCCTTCTCTTTCTCCTTCTCTCTGGCCTTCTCTGTCACTTTGACTTTCCGTTTTGCTTTCGGAGCACCTACTTCAACGCCGTCAACGACGGCTACTTCTTTCTCCTTCTCCTTTCCCTTCCCTTTTCTATTGCCAGTGGAGCTGAACGCAGCAGCCTGATCTGCCAACACGTCTAGTGCGCTCTTCATCCTCGCGAGTCCTGGGCCCTCTTCTCCCCCCTCACCACCAGCATCACGACTAGCACCCATACTTCCTCCCCTCCTACCCACTCTCCTTCTCTTGGGAACAGGGCTCTCAGGCTCTCCAATCGCTTCCACAGATCTCCGCCTCCCGCCTTCATTGACCTGACCTGTGGCTCCTTTTCCGCCATCGTTCATCATCCTCGCAGCGTCTATGAGCGATGCAAGGGGGGTATTTTTCCCTGGCTGGAGTTGGCTCTCAGAGCCAGTTCCCCCTTGCCTAGGAGTGACGGGGGGTGCATCAACTGCTGTGGGTTGAAGAGCATCTCGACTACTTGCAGCACTATGTCCCGTAGTTTGCCTCGGATCTATAAATACAAACGCCGGATTCAGTGGCTGTGGGCTCTGTATGGCCATCCCACCCACACCACTTCCACCATTCGAATTCGGATAATGGGAAAGATTTCCGCTTCCTCTCTTCGGCGTCTTAGGGTTTGCACCGACAGCATCTATGCTCTCCTTCCGATAATATGACAAACCTCCAGCCCCCCGATCTGCGAGCCTTTCCTGCCGCTCGCGATCTAGCTTTTCCGTCTCCCGTATAAGATGTTCCCGTTCGCGCTCCTGCTCCTCCTGCGCGTCCCGTTCGCGCCTCCTGTCTCGAATGTACCCGGTAACCATCCCGACGCGCTCTCGCCCAATCTTGCGCGCAGCGAGCAACAGGTGCTCGGAACGGGCATCTGATGTGAGGGGAACGACAGGCACACTGCCGCCGTAAGAATGTCTGGACTTGGGTCGCACTTTGCGAATGAGGTTTGATGGACTGAGTCGCATGAATTGTGGTGAGGGGTGTAAGGGTGGTGGAGGCTGATTTGAGGGTGATGTCTCAGTCGGTGACGGCGAGGGTGCGGAGACTTGGAATTGAATTGTGGTAGGTGGAGCAGTAAGCGGTCCGCTGACTTGAGCTGTGCTGTGTTTTCGATAGTGGTCTCCTGTAAATGTGGCCGAGTGATTGCTAGTACCCACGGGCTGCGTCTGGAATTGCAAAAAAGAGCTTGATTCGACGCTTTCCGCGGGCAGGGTGTCCGGCTGTATCCGTGTCTGAGTATCGTTTCCTTCCTGGTCGTCCAGGTCGGGAACGGGGTGGCGGGATGACTTGGGCTCTTTTTTCTTCTTTAATTTGGATTTCGCGGAGCGGAGGGAGGGGAAGGGCACAGATGATAAGAACGAGGAAGTATATCCCAACGAGGATCGGGATTGCGAAAAGGACGGCTGCATAAGCAGAATCGGCCTAAGTTTGATAAGTTCGGACTCGAGTGCCTGCAACCTCGCTTGAGTATCGTGAAGCTGGCCATAATTTAAGTTGCAGAATAAGAGACAAAAACCAGTGTTTTTCCCACCTTTTCCCGAAGCACCCGATTGTCCGAGGCGAAATAGTATTGTCGGTCCGGGTCCTGAAGGCTAAGTCAAGGGGTGTTCATATAGAGCACCTTAAATACCTTACAGAATCCTTGGGTGCTGAGGTTCCCGGCTTATTTCGCCGTCCGATAAGTGCCTCTGCCATTCTGGCCCATCCATCCTTTTCCGACTCCCATCTCTCCCTCTCGTCCTCCGCTTGCTTCAACAAGAAATCTCGCTGAGCAGTCAACCAAGAGATAGCATCCGCCTGCCTATTTAGTTGAGTAGGATCAAGCAGCGTCGAGCCGGTCAATCTTAGGACCTATCATTTACGTCAAGTTCCACACATTCCACTGTGGCATGAGTACGCACCATGTCGACAAGCTCCTGTTCTCTGGAGTTTGCATTGGCTTTCCCCTTACCCGTAGATGAGAGCCCCATTTCGGTGACACGGCGCCGCATCCCTGAGATCTCAGCTTCTGTCACAGGTTCAGGCGATATTGTTTCTGCTCGGTGTCCTATATCATCCTGAGGGCTTGGAGATGGAGATGCAGTATGTATAATATCCGAGAGGGTCAGCGATGGCTCTCTGGCATCGAGTACGACGGCATCGACGGCCTTTGTAGCCATGGGGAACGACGAGGAAGTTCAAGGAGAAATCGTGTCGCAACCAAACACCACAAAACAAGCAAACCCCGCGACAGCTCACGTGCTTCAGAAAATTGACACGTGATAATGTCAATTTAATTTTAGTTCCCACGACAGTAATCGTGACTTTCGGAGTTTCGGCATTTGGAGTTTTCGGATCAGATTTTGAAACCTGTCTTCCTTACTTGGCCGTCCACTGCCGTCCATCTTCACTGAGTACTGCATAATATACGCGGCGGCTGCAAGGATTTCAAGACAACAGGACGAGAACCAAACCAAACCAATCATCTCAATTCGTGCCATAGCCGCCGACAAGGAAGAAACCGCGTGTCACAGTCATGGACCAGGTCGTGCAATTTGGAGTCACACGCCCCGCATAAGTAAGATCATGGACTACTTATCTGCAACACATTCAAGATGATACGTGGTCCAACCTCTGGACTCTGCTCAAGGTCTATAGCTCTGAGTGCCCAGGCGAAAGGAAGTTAAATTTCAGTGCTCATCATAGATAGTACTCTTTTGTCACAATAGAACCAAGGCAAGGCGATGCTGCACCCTCAGATTCCCAAAGTAGCGTTGTCAACGAAATGAAACCCTCCAGCGCATCTGTATCCCGACGTTTGCTTAATCCACCGATATCCTGCCACGCAAACGCCCATCGTCCGTAACTTCTGCTGCACGTTGGCCTCCTGTCGTTTCTTCATTCGTTCTTCTTCGAGCAAAGCTGCAACCCTCTCACGTTGCATCTTCTCTTTCACTTCTTGAATACGCATCTTCTCCTGCTGTCTTCGGAGTCGGTCTCGTTCATTGTCATCTTGCGCTCTGGCTTCATCTAGCTTGGCCTTTTTCATCAAGGCTTGTTGAGATTCCTCCTGCTTGACCATCTCTTCAAGCTCCAGCTCCAACTGTCGGGTATTTTCCTCCAGTTGCTTGGCAGCAATGCTAGCAGCCTCTTTGTCCAATATAAGCTCGCGCCAGATCTCTTCTGAAACCCCAGCGTCGCGATCATCAGAATGCGCTTCGTAAGGTGCTCCCACGTCTTGTATTGGCTTGGGAACGGTACTTTTGGTTTCCGTTTTGGCTGATACGCGTGGGGGTCTGAGCGTTGGAACACCAAGCATCTCCCGCATTCCTTCAAATATGCTAGGTTGCTTCGTGGTGGGTAGATTTTGAGTTCGCTCCAGTCGCTCGCTCAACATGCCGTTCATGCAACTCAAGGCGTCATTCTCGGAGAGCGAGAGCTTGGCGCTCTTATCACTAGGGTCCAACTTCTTGTACACAGTATTAACCATGTTCTTGGAGAGTGTCATAACGTCTCGTGCATTTCCCCAAGAGGGAAGGCGGGATAAATGTTCGATGCGAGTCGACATTGCCTTATATCCTGACGAAGCTGGGTTTTCAAGAGCCTTTAGGCGAATGTTTTTCTTCTTGAGCTCCCGCTTGAGCATCTCTAGGCAATGCTCTGGCTCCATGTTGTGGAAGGTGATCTCGTCTGGGAACCGGCTTGAAAGGCCTGTATTGACCGCCATCAGCTCGTTCATCTCCTTGTCATATCCTGCCAAGATGACGACGATCTTGGATTTGAACTTATCCAGTGTCAATGCGCCGACAAGTTCGTCCATAGCTTCCTTCGCAAAATGCCCCTCACTAAGTCTGTATGCTTCATCGATGAAGAGGACCCGACCCAGAGCTTTTTCGAAGATCTTCTGAGTCTTCGGACCTGTTTGTCCGACATATTGTCCCACGAGATCGGAAGCGGAGCATTCCACAACTTCAACAGAGGACAGGAATCCCATGTCGAAATAGACTTGTCCCATTTTCCGAGCAGTGGTCGTCTTGCCAGTACCTAGGAAATCTCGTTAAGCTCATGGTGTTTTCGCATACCTCGCAAGTTTCCACACGTACCTGGTGGACCTTTGAATACAAAATTCATGGGGATCTCGCCACGAGCATCTATATTTCTAGCCTTCAAGGCTGCTGCAACTTGCTGATACTCGCCCAATCTTCTAACGATATCTTCACAACCCACCACGTCCTCAAAGAGTTTTTGAAGGTTGATCGCCGCGTGTGTACTCCGGTCGTGGTCGGGATCGAAGTCCTGTGAGTCAAAGACGACATCGAAATTTCTTTCGTTGATTGGTAGCAACGCCTGACGTGTTTGATATCGAGCCTTCGCCTGCCCAAGAAGATTCTCTACCTCTCCGGCGTTTCCAAAGTTTGGTCTATTACGGCTTCGACTGAGGACTTCGATCGCAACCGTTTTGGCCTTGGCTGTAGCTTCCAGATGCTGATCTTTGAGCTTCATATTCAGGACTTCCAGAAGCTCCGTGTCAGTGAAGTCGTCGAAATGGAAAGCATTCTCAATTGCAAAGCGTCGTGACAAGCCTGGGTTAACATTCTTCAGAGAGGAAGGGATCAGTAATAATTATCAGGCAGATAAAAGTATGATGTTTACCTGGAACATCTCGACTATCTGATGCTTGTATCCCAGGAGGAGGACACATCTATCTTCACCGGGAACACTTTGCACTTCCGCAACGATTGTATCGATAACCGCTGTCTTGAAAGAATCACTGTGGTTGCCTGTGTCACTTCCACTATATAGCATATAGGCCTATGCCATATTAGCAAAGGGATCGTGGTCATCTTTTCACCACCGCTCACCTCATCGATTATGAGAACCTTTCCGACAGTGTTCGCAAGAATGGCCTTTGTGTTCTTCTCAGACTCTCCAACGGCTGAGCCGATAAAGTCAGCAGGATTCTTCATGACCACTGCAACGACGAGATCAGTGAAAGGAGACGTAAAAAATATGTTTAGAGCCATTGAACTCACCTTCGCTACCGCTAAGGAGACCAAGATCACTCAGAATTTGACCGTAAAGCTTGGCAACCGTGGTCTTTCCTGTCCCAGGTGAGCCCAGAAATACGCGATTGAGAGACACTTGAATGGGCTCTTTCTCTACTAGCTCTCGTTCGTAGTTCGTTTTGGTCAGATCGAGGAAGTTCTTTATCGACTGCTTGACCGCTGCCAGGCCGATCAGAGACTGCAGCTTTCTCCAGGCTGTGCTTTCCACAATTGCATCTGATGGATCGGGGCCAATGAGGTCTTCTTTAAGGAGCACGAAATCGTCAGGAGTCAAGCCCTTTGTTCTGTCCCTGTGGACGCGCTGCGCTTGGCGCTCGCCCACTTTTGCGAATAGGTTACGAAGTGCCCGAGCATTCCCAAAGCCTTCGCGTCCTCGGCCTCTTCCTAGGCGCCGAATGGCAATGCGGCCATACAGACCTCGAACCCCATCCTCCACCTTCATTCGACCTCCATACTTCTTTCGGATGAGCTGATCTAACATGCTCAACAGCTCTCCATCTGAGTAATCAGCGAAATGGAGCTTGTACGGCACTCGACTTGTCAAACCGGGATTGTGCTCGAAGAACTTTTCCATCTCCTCGTCGTAGCCGGCGAAGATAAAGACGATTGTTCCAATATGATTCTCCATTTCTGCGAGCATGAAATCCAAGACTTGACTGCCCTGAAAATTGTACTCTCCCGTAAGCTGGTATGTTTCGTCCACAAAGATCGCTCCGCCTCCTGCATTAATGATGGTTTCCAGATGTTTTTTGATGCCCGCGACACCCTCATTTGCTAGACGAGAGCCAGTTGTCTCGACAAACTCGCTTCCTGGAAGGACTTCGACCGAGGACAAAAATTTGGCGTAGTGCCTCGCGACAGTGGTTTTTCCTACGTAATAATACATTATTATCAGTACGACAGTTGATATTTGCACAAAGGATGAATGAAGAAAGCTGACACCGACCTGTTCCAGGATTTCCAAGAAGAACAATGTTAAACCGCTCATCCTTCAAGGATATTCCCTGGCGCTTTGTGAGTTCTATCTTTGCGTAAATTCGTAGGACCTGGGCCTTAACGTCTTCAAGACCAATCAACTCCATAATGCTGTCTATCGCATCGTTGCTAGCACCATCGACTTCCTTCCTTCTTTGCCAATCCTTCTGCGAGGGCGAGACAGCTTCCGCTTCAGTCGGCAGCATGCTAGAAAATTTTATATCCTTTGGAGGACTTCGGGGGATCACTGTATTTTCATCTTCCTTGGATGACATCGGCTGGGAGTTCTTCGATGCGGATGGCAGCGAAGCCGAAGAGGGCTCAGTCACTCTGGCAGTAATCGGTGGTGTCGCAGTGGCTTGCGATGTGCGGGATATGGCAGCTTCTAGATCCTTTTGCTTCTGCTGAATAGCGTGCGCCCTGTCTTCTGCAAGCTGGCGATCTCGGTTAGCCTGCGCTTCTGTCGCGATTTTCTCATCGAGATCGGCGATTTTCTGAGCGTGTGCAAGATCCTCTGCGTCTCGCTTGCGCTGCAAAGCCGCAGCCGCGGCCTTCTTTTTCTCTGCAAGTTTTGTTTCTTGTACGCATTTGTAACATGTCGAAGGTGGTTTTTGGTGGCATTTCCAGATTTGAAGATGACCTTTGGGACATTTCATATCTTGGATCTGGTTGCACGGCATCTTTGAGTGGTCATACAGTTGGTGGCACTTCGACGGGCAGATGTGGATGCCGCAGTTTAGCATGACGGTACTGTGTAGCAGCTAGATTGAGTACAGAACCCAAGAGTAGATCGGAGAAAATACCATGGTTCCTTACAACCGCCGTCTGGACTTTCCGTATCGAAATCGATGGCTTGGGAAAGGAGAGCGTTCACACCCGGATGTCGTTCACATTTGACAGGAAGTCCGTCGTAGATATGCCGCCCAGTCTTCAACAAAGTAAATAAGCCGTTCCATAGATCTTTGCCATTGCGAGCACCGAGAAATGTCGATGAGTTACCAAGCAAGATGAGGCCATCGCGTGCTCGGGAAAGCAGCACGTTTAAGCGCTCTGGAGAAGACATGAAGCCAATGTTACAGCTGGCGTTGCTTCTCGTCAGGCTTCCGATAACGATATCGCTCTCTTCCCCCTGGTAATTGTCTGTTATGGAGCAACATCTGCACGCGTAACAAGGGTTACAAATAAGATAGAATACCTACCAATGGTGGACAGACGAATGGAGTTCTTGTTGACGCTTGCAGTCGCAGCAGGCAGTAAACCGGCTCGAACCAAATCGTAGGAATCTAGGTCGTTGAGCACAGGATCATTGTCCTTTTTCAATGCGTCCCGAAGTTTTAAGAGCTGCCCAAGGTAAGGCGTCAAAATTACAAGCTTCTCCGTCCCATAACCTTGCTGAGCAAGGTATCGCACAATTTTGAGAACCATCTCCACTTCATACGTATTTTGCTTCGAGGAAGAGGATGACACGTCTCCTTTATCCGCGACCTCTGTAAGCTCATCTTCTGGATGATCGTGGTTGATGAAAACAATGTTGTCCCGAAGTCCGCGAAGATCAGGCCGACTTTTGGTGGAATCGGCGTCAACGAGTTCGGGATAGGTGAGTTGACGGATAAGCGCAGAAATCTCAGGTCGCATCCTGTGCTGTTCGGTGAGTGTTTTGTGTGGGTATCCCTTGAGTACAAGGCGCTCAAAAAGTGATCGGTTGAGGTCGTATCCTTCCCCCTTCTCAACTGTGAGCAGGTAATGATTTACTTTGGGACGTAACTGCCTGAACCGCAAGAATAATATCAGCTCAAACGCGTGCTCTATAGAAACAACAAGTAGATAGTACGCACTTGTGGTCCCCAATCAGTATCAACTGCGTTGTTTCCGGAGAGAGTGCAGTAAGAACATGACTCTCCAATATTTCACCAGCTTCCTCAACCAAAAGAATATTTGGAGAAGCAGCTTGAATGCTTTCTCTATACATTGCAGCCGCAGTAGTCGTGCATCCGATGATGCGTTTACTTCTCAGCGTGGCGGTGTCTTTCTCACTAAATTTTCGTTGTAGGTCGTGCACGCGCTTATTATACCCTTCTCCAAGAGCAGAAATCTCCTGCGCCTGCTCCTTCAGAATTTGTCCATCCCACTCTTTCAATTTTGCCTGACGATCTGCGTTAGGCATTCCCCAGACCTGAGGCGCAGCCTTGACGACGTCAGACCTTGCAAAAATGCCCGCACCTATGCCAGAAGCCCAGCGATTCAACAGATACATATCATTGACCGCCAGGCCGCGGCGGCCAACAGTGGTCATGCCATCTGTGGACCTTGGAACGCGAAACGCTTCATAAAATCCAGCATCCTCAAACTCCAGATGTTCCAGCAACTCCTGACGAGTGACTCTCGAATGCGTGTATCTGTTAAAAGCCGTCGAGAGACTGGCACCGATGCGTGAGGCTTCATTTTTCAGGTTTTCGATTATGGTCCAGTCCGTCCTACCAAACTTGAAGTCCGTGCTCTGTTTCTGAAGACTCAGGTGTTCCGTTCGCGTGGAGTGTTTGCTTCCCATCCTAACAATGCTCTGCTTCGGAATACCGATGTCGAGGAGATCCTCAAGGAATTGATCGAGCGCATGATTCGTATAGCAAACGACAAGGATTTTTTGGTCTGTAGAATCATGCAGGACCTTCGCGAGGAGCGCACCTATGAAGGACTTGCCAGTGCCTAAGCGTAGACCTCTCTCAGTGGAATGAAAAAGACGGTCAATAATAAATAAGTACTTACCTGGTGGGCCTTGGATTAACGATACCTTTTGGGTGAGACCTGCAAGAAGCGAGTCCGCTTGGGATTGATCTAACAATACCGGTTTAGAGGCACCAATCACTTCCCGAAGATCTCTATGAGGATTGTTCCTGATAGATTCGACAACGGTCGATAGGGTGCCCTGAGAGGGTGGAAGGGTGATGTCCTCAGACTTTCCCTGTTTCCAGAACAAGATTTCCGGGGAGAGTGGGAATACCTGGATGTCCTTGATTGCATTAAGAATTGGTTCAAACGAGAAGATGGCCGAGTCTATTTGAACAAGTTTGATGTGTGCGGCTGTCTTTAGCCTGAGAAGAGTTTTTGTAATACTGGTATCTCCCTCCAGCTGCAAGACAACAATAGGCAATTTTTGCGCCAAGAGGTCTTCCACCCGATTGACTGTCGGAAAGGCCACGACCTGATTGTCGACAATGAGGCACGCTTGAGACTGGTGTCTAAATATTTTTCGGTTGTCGTTTAGATAGGCCCTGCGATCGTCGGGCTTGACTTTGTGAAACTGTGGTAGATCGCGCAGGCATTGAAAAGTTATACCCCATTTGCTTCTCCTCTGTGAATCGTCTGAGATGTAAATGTCAAGGAGCGTCAGTCCGTCTACAACAAAGTTCCTCAACGGACGCCGTTTCTTGCCCAAGGCGTTCTGAGTTTCCTCTCGCATTTCATATAACATATCTTCTCTCAGCAGTCGGAACTGATTGTCAGTATACGCTGCGAGTCTATCGTCTTCCAAATCCGGATCTTCAAGAAATGAACTCCGACGAAGGAAAGGGGGGTCTGTGCACAAGATCTCATCAGCAGTAGGCAGAATAGAAATATCATGAAAATCCGGAAAGTCATTATCATGTCGGCCACCAGGCCCAAAATCATCACTACTAATCACGGCGCTTGGACTGCCGGAAGTGACAGAGAGAATATGCTTGATCTTGGATCCGATGTTTCGGATCTCTATCTGCGGAGAATCAAGGAGGGAATCCAGCATGCGTGGCTTCTGCGCTAACTCGCGATAGGGCTTGGCGATATCCCTGTCCAGCGAGATGAGTTGCAGCAGAAGCCAAGCATACGAGATACACCCATCTCCGTGGAGCAAGCCGGCTTCGTATGCTCTCACATATTCGTCCCAAAACAATGGGGGATCGACAATGCAAAGGAGGATTTTCCGGAGAACTGTACCACTGCTGATTGATATCAGCTCGGGGGCTCGGAGATATCGCAGCAAATCTGTGGCTGGACCATTAAGGAAGCTTATAGAGAGATCAATTGTAAAAGAGGTTTGGAGTGAGATGAGGGCTGGCGCTTGAGAGATAAGCCTGGCGATGCATGAAGTTGGTGATGGATCGGCGCATATCGCTTCAATGAAGAGACAGTAGTTGTGCTTCTGAACTGGAGTGCGTCCTGATAAGACGGCATCTAGAACTTTCCTTAGCTTGGGGGCTCTTGGATTACTGGGAATACTCTGCATGGTGGGGATGCTAAACTAAGAGAAAGCTGTTGAACTCCCACATGTGCCAAGCTTTATATATGTGTTGTTTGTAGATTGCATTACATAACACCGGTGTGCTTCTGCCCGCTCTCGAAACGCACAACGTGCATTAGATGATAAGTAAAAGGCGATACAAGGGACTTGAGGGAAAAGTCGACTTGTCTCCAGAAGGAGGATAAGGCCTGCATCGCATCACATCGGGAGCAATGAGTTACGAACAGCATCGATCTTGAACTGGCAGGAGCAGCATTTGAGGAGGGTACAGAGAGCTGACATCAACGACCTAGTCTTAGTGAGACCCCTTGCAATGACTCGGACAAGGCGCACGGCGCTGTTGACGTTGAACGTTGAGAGAGAGCACACAATGTGTTTAACAAAATGGGTTTGGTTACCATGTTACTATGTTATAAATACAAAGAAATCAAATCACGCTTAATTATGAACCGGAGATCCAGGTGGCATACGTACGTTTTACCACGTTTATGCGAGTGTGAACATAGAATATGTAAAGTAACAATAACAGTCCCAAGCAATCATAGTATACAACAATGAATCCTCCCTCGTCAGCCTAAAACCTCCAGCTACCGATTTCCCAATATCTCGAAGAGAGTCTGGCCGTTTAGACTAGATCTTATGCCGGTCATCTTTATTCACAGAGCAGAGCAGAGGGAGATATAACAAAATCCAAGAAAAGGGTCAAGTTGTGGCACAGTCAGTCTACTTGGGCGGTGGTGTGGGGGGGCCTGGTAGGTGAGGGCATGAGTAAAATAGCAATTGGGAGAAGAGAGGAGATTGACCGAAGAGACCGGATCTTGGAGGAGGAGACGAAGGAATGGGAGCTGATGAGGAGGCCATGGGAGTAGGTGCGAGCAAAGGGTTGGCTAGAACACAAAATCAATCCAGGGTGAAGGGTAGGTTGAATATATATAAATATATATCTACGCACGTCGCCACTGAGCCCACGCGGGGAGATCTGGTCTTTGAGGAGCAGCGGAAGCAGAGGATGCAGAAGGTTGAGGTTGCTGCAGCTTTGCTATAGCCCTCTCCCTCCTCTCCACGCGTTTATGAACTACTCGCCATGCAGGTCTGGCTTGGACAGGTGATTCTTCTACGGGTGGTGGTGGAGGTGCTTCTGGTGGTGGATCGATAGCCTGATGAGAAGAAGAACAGATGAGATTGTCGATCTTTTTTTACAAAGGACAAAGGATTGACTTTAGGGTGCCAATCTGGGTCGTACGATCCACCTGCACCGTGCTTTGATTTCATGCTCATGAGTTCTGCGATCTCACTTTTACGGTTGATCGGACATTAGGAAGAAAACACACGAGGAGTTAGATCGATGACTGACTATTGAAGTGCTCGTCGTTCGTCTCTGAGTTGACCGACTTCTGCTAAGAGAATTCTAACTTCACCAGCGAGGGCTTTGCTGAAGTCGTTGAGGTACCTGCAGTTGGAGATTTGTTGAGTGATACGCTGGATTTCAAATAAAAGAGGTTGGGGGTATACTTGGGGGCCGTATAGTTCTTGGAGGTCATAAGTGTAAATGCAAACAAACAATGGTCAATTGAACTTTGAACCTTTTTGTCCGGACCGGCCCGGGGCAACTCACTATAAGTAAGTTTGTTTGTTTTCTTCGAATTCTCTAATGTCTGATTCAATAATCGCCCATCAACCGCTCCATCCTTCCATCATCCCCCGCCTTCACCCAGACTACGTCGCTTTCCATAACCAAGTAGTCCAGTACATTATCCCTCCTCACACCTTGCCATGGGACCTATCCTTCAGGAACAAACCCACTGTACCAGGAAGTACTGACCCTATCCAGGTTGGGAAAACACAGGACTATCATCTTACTCATGTCAAGATCCGCACTTTCACTCCGCAGAACGACCCTCCCACTGACGGTTGGCCTGTCTTTATTTATTTCCATGGAGGTAAGCTTGCCGTCTTTTTTCACCCAGCCCACTTTGCATACCAATAAATCGTCCTATTAGGTGGATGGACCTTTGGAAATATTCGTGCCGAAGAATCATTTTCGACCAACATATGCGTCAGTGCGTAAATAATCTTGCTCCTCTCACTCAAACTCCAACATCGCTGATCTGCCTGTTTTTCCAGGAGCAAACTGTGTAGTGATTTCCGTCGATTACCGTTTAGCACCAGAACACCCTTACCCTGCGGCCATCGAAGACGCAATAGAATCCCTTCACTGGGTCCTAAACAATGGCAAAGCCAACCTCAACATCAACACCTCCAAGATCGCCGTAGGTGGATCATCCAGGTAAATTCCTTCTCTTAACTATCTCCTCATCAACACATCACTTACTGACTAACAACATCAGCGGAGGCAACATCGCTGCCATCCTCTCCCTCAAAGCCGTACAATCCACCCCACCCATCCCCCTCCTCCTTCAACTCCTCTTCGTTCCCGTGATCGACAACACAGCATCAGAATCTGACCGCTGGGCAGAGAATATCCACGCCCCATGGCTAAGTCCCGCACGTATGATCTGGTTCAAGCATAATTACCTCCCAAACAAAGAAGACTGGACAAAGTGGGATGCGTCCCCGATTTTTGCCCCAAAGGAATTAGTGAGGAACGTCGCGAGGGCGTGGATCGGTGTGTCAGAGGTGGATATTTTGAAGGAGGAGGGGTTGCAGTATGGGGAGATGTTGAAGAGTGAGGGTGTCAAGGTGGAGATGGTGGTTTATGAGAAAGCACCACATACGGCTGTGGCTATGGATAGTGAGATCCTTTTTCCTTTTTTTTATTTTTTTTGTGTGGTATTGATTGCTTCTTTTTTTTTCTTCTTTTTTTTCTGCGTTTTTTTATTTTTATTTTTTATTTTCGAAAATTCTCAGAGTGGGTTTTGTTCATTGCTTACCCATGAGTGAGCTAAACATCTCCATCCTCACAGGGTTCTCGAAGTCGGTCGCCAAATGGTGTCGGACGCAGTTTCGGTTTTGGTGAATGCGTTTGCAAACGCGTAAGTAGGTGGGGGGACCGAATAACCAAATGAAATTTTTTTTTTTTTGTAACAACTTTGAAGAAGACGGAAAAATCTGTATAATTTGGCCATTAGCACCGCGGTATACTCGAATGACGATTCCTTCTCCAACGAATGGCTCGAGCCTTCACGTTTATTGTTATGACTGCCACCGGGGCGCTGGGCGCCGGGCATTTACAAAGTATATATATATATCTCCACTCGGAAGGAAAAACAACCGGCCGATCTGATTATGATTCAGCCTTATCAAGGTCACAGGAACCACACTCCGTTATAGTGCGGCCCGGTCTCCCGGGCAGAGTTCTGTCGGAGAGAGTGCGAAACTCGTTTTTTTGTTTGACCGTGGCAAATCCCATCAGTTTGCCAGATCATGGAAGAAATGTGCAAAACATGACACACTGGCAACTAGTCGCCGAGTCATAGTTTACTTACTTACTTAGTTGTGGCTAATGAAGCCCAATCAACAATCAGGTTTTTGTGAGAAATTAAGAGCAATTGTCAGACCTCAAGTGACTGTAAATGTGGGACAAAGGAAATCCTGCTCAATAGTGGATCAGGAGAAATTATAAGAAATTATGTACACTTGTCTGACACTCGAAGCTCTCATAATAGCAGACAAAGGATGGCAAAAGTGAGATTTATTTATGTTCCAATTATTATTGGGTCAAGAAATTATTGATCCACAGAAATGTGAACTTACAGCTGTGGATGCCAGATCCTTATATTTCTATAAAAACATCGCATGGAGTGAGTGGAGCACATGCCAATGTAACAAGAGTCACTATACCTTTTTAGCCTCGTGCGTGAGTGACTTGTAGTGTGTCTCGAATGCATTCTTCAAGCCATCGGGATGTTGTTCTAACCACTCTTTCATGCAAAAATTCCTAGTTATACATCAATCAACAGTTGAAAAAGGAGTTGAGGGAAAAACAAACTTATCTGTCAAGCCCTTTCCTATGATGGTGGGCTAGGCTAACTTGGCATGTTTCATAGATGTCATGGGCTGGATATCTTGATTATTACTGGTGGTCACAATTGGAGGTTGTGGTAGTGAGGTTGAGTGTCACAGGGTACATTCGGCACTCCTATGACAGCTGCAGTAATGATTGCAGTGGCGGGGGTCGTTGTCAAGGTGTCGGCAGTGCATTGTGTGGAATTTGGAAAGGTTGTTTCCATGACATCTCCAGGCGCCGCAATGGAAATGACCATCTTACCTATAGAAATGGTTTTGGGTACGGCAGCAGCAGCAGCAATTGCAGTAGTGACAGTGGTGTTGGTTGAGGAAGTTGAGCTTGAGGAAGCCGTGATGAGGGGATCTGAAATCACAGGTATGGCCAGTGTTGGAGTGTTGTCCAGTTTGCCATAAATTTTATCCCTATTCATCATGAAACATTATCAAAGTAGATCTGGAAAGCTCTCATTCACAAAAGATGCTTACAGTAGATCAGAAAATGTGGTGGTTGCTCATTGCTGAGATAGCTCAGTCCTAGCAGATATGCATGATGAGGGCAAAGACATACAGTCTTTGCATTCACAGAGGTAGTTGAGGATAGGGTGTAGCACAGGTGACACCATGGGTTTCACTGGCAACACCACACCTGTCACCTGTGACACCATACCTGTACAAACACCATACCTGCAGGTACAGGTTATAAGCACAGGTTTTGTATGGTGTTTCAAAACTACAGTAGCACTTGAGTAACATGGCATAAACTATGTGTAGCTAAAACAAAGGTAAGAGGTAGCTATACTAGAAAGTTATCCAACTTTTCTATACTGGTTCAACACTTGAATCCACATATAAATTATGATATAATGTTCAATTATTTCACAAATCATCTGTCAACCTTTTTGATCCATCATGAAGAACACAAGGAAACTAGTAATTTGCTGCAATCTATCTGGGCAGAGTAGTTTTGGCATGAGAGGAGCAATTTTTGGAAGGAACACCATGCAAAATAACATCAACTTGAGTGAATTAGATCATTGTATGTCATAATATCCCACAGTACCAGGCAGATACATGTCTTAACAGAGTGTAACAACAATTGATTCTCATAAAACTTGATAAAAATTCTTTTAACTCAAAGCAAAGAGCTCAGAAGAATTTTGGAACCACAAAACCTGATATGAAATATATCACAACTCAAACCTGTGACAACCTGCAACACCATGAGTACAGGTGTGGTGTTGCCACAGGTACAGATATACAAACCCATACCTGCACCTGTGCTACCTGCAGGCAGAATACCACAGGTTCACCTGTACCTGTGCTACACCCTAGTTGAGGATGATACATTGCTTGTCCCTGGAGAAGTGAGAGGATGTACAAGTGTAG
The DNA here is from genome assembly GCA_026075535.2 of Tricholoma matsutake. Classification (NCBI taxonomy): domain Eukaryota; kingdom Fungi; phylum Basidiomycota; class Agaricomycetes; order Agaricales; family Tricholomataceae; genus Tricholoma; species Tricholoma matsutake. The sequence continues at coordinate 2,054,416 of AP026543.1, read as the reverse complement.
CTTCGTCACTGCTCAAGCTAACAGAATTCTCATCCTCACTGATCTGGGAGAGGGCCAGGTCGTCGAGGGCTTCCCGTTTTCATTTCAAGCTGTGCGCAGCCTTGCAATCACCCCCATCGTGATCAGCTGCCTTGAGATGATTGTGTGTCCATGACGATTGACACATATGCTTTTGTAGCCCATCGGTTGATTTTCCAGTTTCCCTCACAGTACCTGAAGAACTCAAAATCGGGCTTGTTCAGCATCTGACCATTAAAGTAACTATATGCCACCTTGCTGGCCTTTCCCCATGATGCTGGTGCAAGATCTGCAGTATTCAGTGCTTGCCATAGTCAGTGGGCCTTCTGTCCAACTTTGACAAGGATCTCCTGGGCAACAGAGATGCCATTGACAGTTTTGAGGTAGGGGTATTGATCTCCATCCTCATCCTCTTTCGGGCATCAGCCATGCTTCTTGTGTCTAGTTGCCAGTCCATTGGTCTTGCCATGCTTTCGGGTGCCCAGATGTGATGCCACCCAGTTCAGGAGCCTTTTGGATTAACTTCTCAAGCATTTCTCTGGTAAAAGTACTGTCAAGATTGCATCTCGTCACATGTAAGACACATGCATACTGGGTATTGATGAACTTGGTCTTCCAGGTCACTATATCCATCTGTTGATCACAAATCTGACTCTCCAATTCAGTGATCTTCCATCGTTGGCATTCCACAAGAAGTTGTAACACCAGGTATGCAGTCTTGCCATGAGCACCGGAAACATGGTCTTCAGGAGAGTCACTTGCCACAGGATCCAGAGAAGGAGATAGGAAGTTCTACATGTCAAAATGTGTGAGTATTGATTTTGACACACATATATCAATCTCTAACCACAGAAAGATTCCGATCGTGAGACGGCCTTGGCACAGTGGTTGGACCCAGCAGCAAAGAAAGATTAGGACCATAAGCATGAGCATAAGAATCAACTGTGTCAGGATATCAGTTTGAGCCAGAGAATATTGCATTTGAAGGTGATATTTGCAAAGATCCAGCAAGTCCAATGGGACTGAGAGCCATGTGTAATAGTCAGAAACCAGCCACCACAACAAAGCAAACCAGCAAAAGAGTGTAGGGAACAATGAATGGCTTTGTGAAAGCAGACAGTGACCACAAAAGAAAGATGAGGAGATGGTTACGATGAGAAGGTGGTTGAAGCCATTGTCACATTTTGGCCTTGCTTTAACAGGTCTGTCTACTCTCAATGGCTGAAATCCTTACTTTTGCCACCAACGAAGCATGCCTTTCACTTATGCGCATGGCAAATGAGCAAATGTTACATGATGGTGGCAATTGTGTCTATCTCAAGATGAAAGCAGAGTTGCAGCAACTTTGGTAACTTTGCATATGGTTTTCCAACAGAGTTGATCTACTCACTGGCATCATGATAGATCTTTGCTTCTGGCAGCCTCCAGCTACTGAAAACTCTCTGACTTTCCTGGATGATCATCCTGTCTTGGCAATTCAAACTTCGCAATCTGGAGCACGGCTTGTCTACCGCATCCACTATCCTCTTGCTGTAGTATTTCTGAATGTGCTGTGATTCATATTTTTCACTGAAGTGCAATCCCCTCAGTCTCATCAGGCCTTGGAGGATGTGAAGCAACTTGTTGTCGACAACTTGGAATTGGATGATGTTATGCTTGTGGATATTGTGCATGATTCAAAATTGCCTGAAACATAGATATCACTGTGGTCTGTTACATGTATTCCTAGTGCTGTACTATTGCTGTCAATAACTGTGTAATTATTCATTATCATTGTTGCCATTACCATTACCATTTTCATCATCTTCATCATCATCACCCAAGAATCCATGCAATGAGACTAACTTGAGCAATGGTGCATCCATCAGCACATATTGGTTCTCTGGTATGATGATTTCCCCCTCTCGAGTGACTTGAAAATCCAGGAACATGGAAACCACAGCAGTGATGGCCTTGACATCCATGATCCTTAGGGCAGAATCTCCATTGTAGTGGCACACATGTGTGGTGTGATGGGATTCTACAAGCAGCTCATGGTCTGGTTGACCAAAGAGGGATATGAAAAGAGAAAAAATCTCATGGTGGAATTGTAACTGAAAGAAATATTGAACTTCAACAAGCTCAGATGTTCCATTTATGGTCAACTGAGGGATGGTGTTAGAGTATGTAGGAGCAGTCAGCAATGCTACATTACCTTAACACATGTTGTCTTTCGGAGTGGTCGAGTAGAACATGATTCATACCAATGTGAGCATGCAGTTTGTCCATTCGGGAGCTGAAGTCGAGCCCAGCACTTGACTGCTTTTGGCCACATATTTTGATTTGGCCAGTGTTGTTGAGCCCAATAAGTCATAATGGCTTGGGCTTCCATGTCAGTGACCAGTTTTGTGGTATCTTCACAGGCATGTAGAAGTGTGTAGCCCTCTCCCAGATCCTTCGCACCATGTGGCAGGGCAGAATCTGTCTCTCCCATCTTTAATTCTGGCATCATTGCCATGACAGAATTGAGCTGAGCATGTAGAACCCCACGCTGTGCAATATTTGCATATGGGTCATGATCTTGGTGGATCTCCTCTCTGAGGTTCCCGATGGCCATTTCCATAGTCCACTGGGCTTAGCATGCTAATGGACCAGCACAAATGGTCTCCGAGGCAATGTGGGTAAGTAGGTGAATGGATTGTCAGAAAAGGTGGATGTGATCCTCATGTCATTGATAGTAGAGCTCCTCAAATTCCTTTTCAAACTCACATAGTGATTTGTGAGCTCGCTGAAGATCTTCAGGACATATTGCCCACTGTTGCAAAATGCAAATGCCAGAGACATATTGGCAGTAGTTGATCCAATACATTTTTGGGAGAATATGTCTGAGAAGGGCTGGGCTGAGACTGAATAGATAAATCTGGAATTCCCAAGCCTTATATCCTGAATTAATCTTCTCAGCAGGATTTTGAGGTGCACACCCAAATGATGAGGGGATATATGGGGTAGCAAGAGCAACAGTTTTTCCGTGAGCTTCCCAGACCCTGCCAACCAACACCCTCCAGTCCCAACTGTCAATTCTGTCAGGTGGGTATGTTTTGAGCATGCCACACCAGAGACTGAGGAATAGATCTGGGTCATTGAGATTGATCAAGTGCATGATATCCAATGGAAACATGTTCAGAATTCCAAGACTATCCTGCAGGCCACTGAAAATAGTCTGCTTGACTAAGCCCATCTCAAGACGGCATTCCTTATACTGTGTGGGATTTTGAACCTGGAGCAGTCGGTTGATGTTGTTATGGTACCAAAGGGAGTCATCCTGTCGATACATCTTGAGATCCAAGAATGTTACATCCTCGTGGGTGCAGCCCACAACATTATAGTTATCTGGTTTGAGCATGGCAGGAAAATAGTGTCTGTATCGACCATGATGGCGACCAGGGAGTCCACAGTATAAGTGGCATCCAAATTTCCCACTGTGTCTGACCATCCCCGATACAGATGCCATTGCAGGACTATCTGCTGTGACAAAAATGAACGGGACTGATTGCTGAATACATGTTTGAGTTGAGGCATCCCAGATTGGCAAGCCTTCAATTTGGAGTGCAGAAATATGGAACAATGCTGGATAAAGGTACAAATCAGTGTTTTTGGGCTTGCCAAGACCAGGAATGAATCCAGCAGGGATGACAAACCTCTTCTTGTAGCATAGGTCAGGGGAGAGATTGTGAATGATGTAGACAAATATCCAGCAATCAGACTCCTTGTCATGGTAGAGCTGGGCACCATCAAGTGAGAGTTGTATGAAGACGTCATCTTTGGTGATTTTGCCAGATTCAACCGCATCCAGATAATCACAGCCACAGGTTGTATCACTGTATTCCTTCACCTTGCCACCGTGCATGTGAGCATATTCTAGAATCTTGTCCATTGTTTGCTCACAGTAGTGCATCTGCTGGGCCATTTCAGGGGAGCTGTACAATGTTTGAATCACAGGGCCCAAGGGGATCATGATGAATTGTTGATAAGGTTCCATTGTACCAGGCCAATAGCGGGGCTTCAAACAGATAGGACAGTGGCCATAGTCATGGAACAGTCCAGTGAAGGCAATGCAAGTATCTTGGCACATGTCATGATAAATTGGAATGACACCACTGAGTTGTTCAATGTGTCGTCTCATCTGGTCATAGGAGAGGAATGGATCATCAGGGTAGCACTCAAGCATTGCTGAACAGATGTTATTGTATGTGGCCTGAGAGCTATTGGTAGTCGAGAAGAAGGTTTTAAGTGCTTTGACAAAATGCTTGTCAGTGACATCAACAACAGGGGTCAGATCAGCAGCACAAAGATGCTCAATGCCTTCTGGCTGCATATTGCTTTGCTCCAAAGTAGCACCTTTCAATGCCTTGATAAACTCTGCCATCATCTTCAGCTCATCAATTGGAGAATTGAGCCCAGGTACGTTTCCATCTGGAGGTAGCACACTCGGTTCCAATTCATGCTTGTGTGGGCCTGTGAGCTGGAGGGAGCAGGATTGTATTTGGAGAATCCAGGGGCTGGAAGTTGCCAGATGCAGGATTAAATCCCTTGTTGTTATGGCTCACGTTCATCCAATAAGGTTACTGTCAACAACATACACTTGGAGCTGCTTCCTGTTCATGCAATTCAACCCATGGTCATTTGCTGCCTTGCGAAGGACCAGGATGTGCTTGCGGCACTCATTTCAATGTGCTGGGCACAGGTTGTTTGTGCTGGGATAGATGATTTGCTAGAGCTTTGTTGTGTTCAGCTTGGCTGTAGGGATTGCAACCAGCTCGTCAAGAAGGACCTCATGTCGAGTCAGACATAATGCAAGATTACAAGGTTAAGTCAATGTGCGTGAACATGAAAACTTAGACAACTTTCTTTTGAAAAATGATCTTATCAATAATGTTACAAACTTACAATCGGTGATAATGGAGTACAATGGATATAAAGGTAGATAATTTCTCCCAAAAACTGGACTTTTCACTGGGGATGAAGGATGGCAATTGAGCCTTCAATGTTCAACAGTCAACACTCCCCCTTCAAATTCAGTTGGATTTGCCCAATGCCAATGTGAGTTGACATTCCAGGAAAGGGATGAGATTGTACATGTATTGATATACTGTGTACCTTAGGCTTTAGCCAATCACCAATCAGCAAGCAAATAAACTTGTGCTGAATATCTGATTTTACATGCATTTTGCAGCTCTACAATGTACACACATGCATCTGGGATGTAAAAGACCTTGGAATAAGTTGGTAGTGGTACTTGAGCTAGCAGGCCACTACTATGTATGACATTCAATCTGAGTTCTCAAGTTTTGAGGAAAAGGCAATATCTGCTGGCATACAAGCTTTGTGACAAAACTGTGAATCTTCAGCAGTTTCTGTATGCTGTCTCATGTTTTTTTTTTGAAGTATGATGACTGTTGTGATGGTGACTCAACAATAGGCCATGTGAGCCTGTGAGCTTAGCCAAAAAAGTTGTGTCCGGGCTTTGTAAGCACAACATGGTTTTGACATCTCTTCAATGCATTTCGACGTCTGATGTCATTAGCCTGAGATGTCTGTGCACAATGAAGGTTAAGAAGGACAAAAAGAAGAAACATGTTCTCTCTTCCTCCTGCCTCATCCCTTCACTTTGACAGACACCATCTGTCCATTTTTCCATTAACTCTCTCAGATCTCTTCTGATCCCTTCGAAATCTTTGAGATGATGAACACTGGGCCTCCCCCTGCTGCCATCAACAAGAATCAATCCACGATCCTCACTGGATCTTCCATGACATTGACCATACCTCCCATAGTTAATGTCCCCATGTCATCCATCAACAATCCAACACAGTCCCAAATGGACATGGAAAATCTTTTGTGCATCTCACAAAATGAAGCATTACAAATCCAGCGCAAGGCCGGTGAGTCTAATGTTCCAGAAAACAAAGAGATGCTCACTGCAAATAGCCCATCCGTTACAACTCCTGCGCTTGCTATGTCTAATAATACCAACCTTGTTCAGTTTGCTTCCGCTTTCTCACAAATTTCCCCCAACACTCAGAATCAAGCATTAAATCTCATTAGTACCAATAATACCTCTCTCTCGACCTTACCATCCAAAATACTATTTTCCGCATCACATGAGCTCCCTGCCCTCTCCTCATCATCTGATTATAGCTATGGCATACATCCATTCATTGTCGCTTTAGCAAAGAACAAAGTTCACCTGCCATTAACCCTCTTCATGTTGAACGCTACTCAGAAATTACATACAGAAACCACTTCTCTTAAGCAGAACACAGTGTATAATGCCTTGGGCATCAAATGCCATATTTTAGATCTCTCACAATTCCCTGAAGAATCCAAGATTGACATTGTGGAGTGGCACAAAGGATGGCAATGGTACCTTATTTTTCTAGACCCACACTGTGATATCAAGATTGCTACCAGGTGGAGAGAACACTACCTCTTTCTCTCCATGCATGATGACTTCTGTCTCAATTTCCCAGTGATCCTTCAATTTGACATCGCTGAATGAACTCATTATTGCATCAATCCTCGGACATTTGACAAGGGCAGCTACCTACGACACCTCGAATCAGTCAAGCTCGAAGTAATGTCAGCGAGCATACGGAATGTGACCTGAGAACTTGGGCAGGATCCTCAGCCTTCTTCCAGCTCCAAGGCCTGATACCAACTGTATAACTGGGAAACCAGCAAATTTTGTCCAGCGCTCACAGATCCCAACCTGTCCTTTCGCGATTGAGATACCAAGTCTGAAGCCACTTGCTCTGCTCCCCTCTGTCTGTGCTGTAAAAGAACTGGGCATAAATTCAGTGACTGCCATGAAGACACGATGCCAGCAGGTGTTCCGACGTACTCAAAATATCTCAACGGGAAGCTTACTCTCCGCACCAACTCCACAACCATCTTCTGCATTACCTTCCAACTCAACTCAGCCAAGCGACATTGCAAGACCGACCACCCCTCCCAACATGCCTGTTTGTGGTGTGGCTCCACTGATCATGGAGCCTGCGCATGAAAGTGTCTTTGAGGTGTCATCGACACCTAAAACCTTCTTGGAAATGCCTCTTGCATTGACTCCATTTTACAGAGACTGGCGATCTCTGCCTCTTAATGCAAAATTGAATAGTTCGATGCCTCATGTCTACTTTGACAATCTCCAAATAGCAGAACCCTTGCCATACGACAAAGATTGTGACTATGCAAAAATTCAAACACCATACTCAGCTCAGCACTTCCAAACCTTTCTCAAACGTGCACAACTCCTCTCCCGCTACCCAGAATTCCCTTTCAAGCTTACGCATGGTTTTCCTATTGGCAATCTCACACCACTCAACCACACTTTTACTCCTCCCAATCTCTCCAGTGCCAACCTTCAGGCTGACACAATTCATGCTTACATTGCTGAGGAACTCCAGCTCAGTTGCTTCTCTGGTCCCTTCACAAGAGAAGAGCTTGAACTCAAAATTGGACCATTCCATTCATCACCTCTGCAGGTGGCTACAAAGGAAGGCACACTGGACAAGCCTACCAAACATCATGTATGTCAACACCTGTCATACAAAGGGAAAGCTCAATCCTCCATCAATGACGAGATCAACCCAGTTGACTATCCCATGCGCTGGGGGAAAGCAATGGATGTTGCTAAAATTGTGCATCTGTAAGGGGACTAAGGGGGTGCCCTGTGTGTTTTTCCTATTTTTTATGTTCGTCCCATATTTTTCCCCACCTCATTTCCTTCTATTCTTCATTTTTTATGATTTTTCCGGATTTTATTACTAATTTTCCCTTGCTATCATGTTTGTATATGTTGACACTTTTATATTTAGAGGTGGAGTACCCCTTCCGACACATACCCCTTGGTATGATGTCATTCGGCGGCCTTGATCCGCCTATCTCCGCCTTTTTCTATTTTTAGGTTATATTTGATTTTTGTCGTCTTCACATATACTGGGCATCAGCAAGGGGATCCTTAGAGTTTTCTCTTCGGATTTCCCTTTGCTAGGTGCGCCCCCAATGCCTGTATTATGTAGTATAATTTTAACTTCAGATTTCCCTTTGCTAGAGGCTTAGGTTGCCCTTATAGTAGAAAACTCTCCCCTAAGGCCCGAAAATCGCGAACGCGCTGCCCAAAATAGGCAGGTACGGACTGGACGACGCTTCCCAAAGCTCCACAGAGTCCCTACACACCGTTCCAGATACTCTCGCCTTTATTGCGCCGCCATTTTCGCCAAACGCGCTCCCTAGCGACATGGACGCATCAGAACGCTTCGACGCGCTTGAAAGCGACGTTTCCGGAATGCGCGCGCAAATCGACTCGCTTAAATCTACGATTGAAAACTTCGTTAGGACCCTCCAGGCTAACCCTACGACTAATAGTTCCCCCTTCACGACTCCAAGCGCACCCAACAACGATGTTTTGCCAAACACGTCCACTAAGGAATGTGCCCAGATCAAACCGTCCCCCCCCGCCGAATTTAATGGTGCACGTGCGCAGGGACGTGCATTCCTTAATTCCTGTGAGTTATACATTAGTCTCCAGTCGCATCAATTCGTCGATGAGGCTGCAAAAATTTATTGGGCCTTCACATACATGAAATCTGAACGCGCCTATCTCTATGTGGACCGTATCCTACGTCAAACTAAAGAACTCGGTTCTCTACCTTTCTCCACTTGGGGTGACTTTCGAGCTGAGTTCGTATGCCACTTCTGCCCCCTCAATGAACGCCACCGAGCAGTGACACGACTTGAGTCATCCATTTACCACCAGGGACGTCGATCCGTGGACGACTATATCGATGAGTTCAAGGATTTGGTGGACATGGCAGGGTATGGGAGTGGGTTACCAGTGGTGGTGAAGTTCCGACGGGGGCTCAACCGAGAAATTCAGGACCAGATTGCACAGATGTTGGAAGGGCGCCCAGCGGACGATGATATCCTTGCTTGGTATGAAGCTGCTTCACTCTGTGACGAGAACCGACTCACAAATGCGGCGTTTAATGCTGCATTCCGTGCTCCAATTACCACTCATACACCCTACACCTTCAATCGAAGCCTCCCCCACCCTAACCCCATTCCTGCTCGTCAAACTCCCACACCAGCCGTCAATATCCCAGTACCAATGGATGTTGATGCAGCCTGCAGCCGTGCACGTAAGTTGGATCTCTGCTACCGTTGTGGGGAACCTGGACACAGGGCTGGAGCGTGTCCCCATCGTCAGGATATCTGCATGCTCACCCCCGAGGGACGAGACGAACTCCTGCAAGATCTGTTGGCACTTGTAGATGTTGAGGAAGCGAAGGATCAAGTTGCAGAGGAGGTTAAGCTGGAAGTTGTAGAGGAGCAGGATTTTCCTATTCGCAGCGAGTGAATCGTATGCCCTCACTGCCTGTCCATAACCGCTTTGAAGTCTTGTCAGTTGAATCCCTGGAGAATGAATCCATTTCTGTGACTGCTCCCCTCTCTGACCCTTCGAAGTTGGCTAAAGACGTACCTGCTCTCCCCATCTCTCCTTCTACTCCACGTCCCAAAATTAAATCATGGGAGCGTAAACTACCACGCAAGTATATTGTGGCATCCACTCCCTCTGCACATTCCTTAAACCTAGCCATCGAACTGCAGACGACCGACACTGGACAGATACTCGGTGTTTCTGCGCTCCTGGACTCTGGTGCGACTGGTCTCTTCATCGATTCCCATCTGGTACAACAACATCGTCTAAATACTCGCTCACTCTCACGTCCGATACCTGTATATAACGTGGATGGATCCCCAAATGAAGCTGGTGCCATCCGAGAGGTTGCAGACCTGGTTCTCCGTTACAAAGATCATAGTGAGCGTGCCCTTTTTGCTGTCACTCAATTAGGAAAGCAAAAGGCGATTTTGGGATATCCATGGCTTCGAGACCATAACCCAGAGGTCGACTGGCGCACCGGGGAGGTTACCATGAGCCGATGTCCATCCCGCTGTCGGACGTGTTTCACAGAAGCCAGGCAAGAACGTCGTGGACAGAAGGCGGCAATACGACGAACTCAGAAGTGTCGTGCTGGACCCCTGCCTATACCTGAAGTGGAATTGGAAGGGGTTCCTGATCTAATGCCGGACTCGGATGATGATGATGAGGACCCAGAGGAAGTGGAGGAGGGTGATCGGATCTTCTACACTGCGATTCGCTCATCGCATGAGGTGTGTGCCACATTGAACATATCCCAACGCCTCGCCGAGGCCTTCCACAAAAACAACGCTGCTAAATCCTCTACTAACTCCTTACTCCCTCATCTCCATGAGTTTGAAGACGTGTTCTCCAAGGAGTCATTCGACTCTCTTCCTGCGCGTAAGCCATGGGATCACGTGATCGAACTCACCCCCGGCGCAACCCCTTCATCCTGCAAGGTCTATCCTCTCTCTCCGGAGGAACAACGGCAGCTTGACCAGTTCATCGACGAGCACCTGGCCTCTGGACGTATTCGACCATCGAAGTCACCCATGGCCTCTCCCTTTTTCTTTGTCAAGAAGAAGGATGGCTCACTTCAACCGGTTCAAGACTACAGAAGACTCAACAACATCACGGTCAAAAATCGCTACCCACTACCCCTCATCTCCGAACTCGTAAACCAGCTCCGTGGAGCCCGATACTTCACCAAGCTCGATGTCCGTTGGGGCTATAATAATGTGAGGATAAAGGAGGGAGATGAGTGGAAGGCAGCCTTTCGTACCAACCGTGGTCTTTTTGAACTGCTTGTCATGTTCTTTGGCCTTACTAATAGCCCTGCCACCTTTCAGACCATGATGAACGACATCTTCCATGACCTCATCCTCGAAGGCGTTGTCTGCATCTATCTCGACGACATCCTCATCTTCACTCGCACGGTTGAAGAGCACCGTCGCATCACGCGCCTCGTCCTAGAGCGACTTCGACGGTACAAACTCTACCTTCGTCAGGACAAATGCGAGTTCGAAAGGACCAAGATCGAGTACCTCGGCCTGATTATCTCGGAGGGTCAAGTGGAGATGGATCCTATCAAGGTAAATGGGGTCACAGCTTGGCCTGCGCCCACGAACAAGAAGGAGGTGCAGTCTTTCCTGGGCTTCATCAATTTTTATCGGCGTTTTATCAAGGATTTCTCACATCATGCACGACCGCTGTTCGACTTGACAGGAAAGGAGGCATGGAGGTGGGATAATGCACAACAGGAGGCGTTCGAAAAGCTTAAGGAGATGGTCACTTCCGCTCCGATCCTTACCTTTGCTGATGATTCGCGTCCTTTTCGTGTAGAAGCCGACAGTTCTGACTTTGCGACAGGCGCTGTGTTGTCTCAGCAGTCTCCGGAGGACCAGAAGTGGCATCCTGTTGCGTTCTACTCCAAAAGCCTTAGTGCTGTAGAGAGAAACTACGAGATCCATGACAAGGAGATGTTGGCGATAATGCGTGCGCTTGAGGAGTGGCGACACTTCCTCGAGGGTGCCCAACACAAGGTGGAAATTTGGACGGATCACAAGAACCTCGAGTACTTCATGACGGCCAAGAAATTGAACCGTCGTCAAGCTCGTTGGTCCCTGTATCTATCTAGATTCGACTTCTCCTTGCACCACCATCCGGGTCGCAGCATGGGGAAGACCGATGCCCTATCCCGACGTGCAGACCATGGGGATGGCAGCGGCGACAACCAAAACATTGTGCTGTTGCAGCCAGACCTGTTCACCATTCGGGCACTGGAAGGCATCGTACCCCAGGGCGAGGAGCGGGACATTCTACGTGACATTCGTCGCGCAAACCGTAGCGGTTTACATGAGGATGTTGTTGCCCGAGCTGTTAAAGAACTGAGGAAGGGATCGACCCTTTCCTTACGTGCGGCAGAGTGGGCTGAAAAGGAGGACTTGTTGTATTTCAGGGATCGCATCTATGTTCCCAATGACCCAGACCTTCGCCGGCGCATCATATCCCAACACCATGACTCACAGATTGCTGGCCACCCCGGACGCTGGAAGACCTTGGAGCTCACCTCATGGAACTATTGGTGGCCACAAATGTCACGGCTCATTGGTCAGTATTGTCGCACTTGTGACCTTTGCTTACGCACCAAGGTCCCTCGTCGCAAGCCTATTGGTGAGCTACACCCTCTTCCTGTTCCAGAGAGTCGTTGGGATGTCGTCAGCGTCGACTTTGTGGTGGAATTGCCAGAGTCAAATGGGTTTGATGCGGTGATGTGCACAGTTGACTCAGTGGGAAAACGCGCTCACTTCATTCCCACTCACACCACTGTCAGTGTCCTAGGTGCCGCTCGACTCTACCTCCACCACGTGTGGAAGTTACATGGACTTCCTGGTGCCTTCCTCTCTGATCGTGGCCCTCAGTTCATGGCAGAGTTCACTCGTGAGCTGTACCGACTCCTGGGGATCAAACTCCTCGCTTCAACTGCTTATCACCCACAAACTGATGGCCAGACGGAGCGAGTCAACCAGGAACTGGAGCAGTACATCCGCCTCTTTGTCAATGAACGCCAGGACAATTGGGATGATCTCCTTCCTTTGGCCGAGTTCGGATACAACAACCATGTCCATGCTTCCACTCAACAGACCCCTTTCCTCTTAGACACTGGACGACATCCATGCATGGGATTTGAACCTCGCCAAACTCCCTCACACATCGAGACAGTGAATGAGTTCACAGAACGCATGAGGGATAGCTTGGAGGAGGCAAGGGCAGCCTTAGCAAAGGCGAAGGACGACATGGCGCGATTTTACAACCAGCGCCACTCCCCAACCCCTCAGTACAAGGTTGGTGATCGAGTTTATCTTGACTCCAGTGACATCTCCACTACACGTCCATCCAAGAAACTCGCTCATCGCTTCTTGGGACCTTTCCCCATTGTCAAGTGCGTTGGAACACATGCCTATCGTCTACGCCTCCCAGCCTCCATGTCCAGACTCCATCCCGTCTTCCATGTCGTCAAATTGCTTCCAGCTCCCCCAGATCCGTTCCCGGGATGCCATTCACACCCACCACCACCACCTACAGTGATCAAGGGAGAACCCCAATATGAAGTCGAGTCAATCTTGGACAGCCATTTGCGTCGAGGAAAACTCCAGTATTTGGTACATTGGAAGGGTTATGGGTATGAGGAGAACTCATGGGTCGAAGAGTCTGACGTAAATGCCCCTCGGTTAATCAAGGAATTCCACCGACGGCACACTGCTGCACCGCGTCGCATTCAAGTCACGGACTTTGGTCGTATACGATTTCGAATGCATCGGGGCAATGCATCTTAGAGAGGGGGTGATGTAAAGGGACTAAGGGGGTGCCCTGTGTGTTTTTCCTATTTTTTATGTTCGTCCCATATTTTTCCCCACCTCATTTCCTTCTATTCTTCATTTTTTATGATTTTTCCGGATTTTATTACTAATTTTCCCTTGCTATCATGTTTGTATATGTTGACACTTTTATATTTAGAGGCGGAGTACCCCTTCCGACACATACCCCTTGGTATGATGTCATTCGGTGGCCTTGATCCGCCTATCTCCGCCTTTTTCTATTTTTAGGTTATATTTGATTTTTGTCGTCTTCACATATACTGGGCATCAGCAAGGGGATCCTTAGAGTTTTCTCTTTGGATTTCCCTTTGCTAGGTGCGCCCCCAATGCCTGTATTATGTAGTATAATTTTAACTTCGGATTTCCCTTTGCTAGAGGCTTAGGTTGCCCTTATAGCATCTCTCTAACTACTTCTCTTACTTTCTCATGCTACATAATACATCTCGTATATGCATAATATCTTACATCAGTCATGTGCTCCTCATTTCTCTCATCTCTCATCTCACACGTGCTCTCCTCACACTCCTCACACCCATACTACCTCTAAACTCTCCCGGGTGCTCGTGATCCCCGTTCACACAATCCATATCATTCTCACAATGATAATTATTATTTCTCTTCTCTATCCTGGTGGCGGAAGTTATTTGTGTGATGCAGGCCCACCTGTGACTCATTTGAAGGACACCGTCGTTGAGATCAGGGACCCTCTATTGCTCATATAAACTCTCTCCTCCCTCTCCTGAAGTCATGACTACATAATCTGACTTGAATCTTCCTCAGGTGGCCACTGCCCCTCCAGGTACCCAGGCTGCCACGTTGGACATGGAAAGTGCCTATTGCACAATCCCCGTCAAACCCGATCACAAATGGTACCTCATTGTACTTTTTGATGGGGTCTTTTACATGGATCACAATGTCCCGTTTGGCCTCACATCTGCCTCCAGTCTCCAGGGTGAAGTAGCTGACGCTGCTGTCGACATCTGGGAGCACCATGGTGTCTCTCCAGCAGTCAAGTAGGTCGACGATTTCAATGTCTTCCGCTTTCCCAAGACTGATGGCCTTCTTCACGGCATCAGTGATGGCATCAAATATATGTATGACTACAATCTTGTCTCCATCAAATCATTAATAGCTCCACTGGGAATTCTGTGGCACAAAACCAAGGGTCAGGAGTTCTCTGACACGTTCAAGTACTTGGGCTTCCACTGGGACATCCCCAGCAAATCCGTCTCTCTTCCCAAACTCAAGCATGAACAATATCTATGCAAACTGTCTCTATTCATCTTGGTATGCAAGCATACACAGGTACTCAAAGGACATGCTGAGAGCATCATTGGTACACTCTCCCATATCACCTTTGTGTATCGGCGGGGACGATCCTACATGCCAAACCTGTACAAATGGCTCACCTCTTTCCTTAATGACTACATTCCCCGCTGGATCACCTCTTCCACCCTCACAGACCTCCGGTGGTGGTCCACACTCCTTTCACAGAATCACGCTCCACGATCTCTTGCTCTAGGTGGTCCTACATGTGATTATAATATCTGGGTGGACGTGTCCACAGAATGGGGCATCGGACTCCTCTGGGGTACTCAATAGGCCGCATGGCAGTTACTCAACGGATGGAGAGGTCCAAGCAGGGACATTGGATGGCTTGAAGGAGTTGCTGTTGAACTTGCTATCCTGGCCATGAGAGCATTATTGGTGCCTTCTCAAAGGGCAGATGCTCCAACTTCATGATGAATCTCTCGATTTGCCACTCTGATGAAGTATACAATGATGTGGGCATCTCCACTACACTCATTTATGTAAATACCATTGACAACCTTGCAGATCCTATCTCCCGTGGTTTCCTCCCTCCATCTTCACAAATATTCTCTCTCCCCATCCCCATCCCTTCCCCTCTCACTCCCTTCATCTCCTATGTCACATTCTGATCGTCTTACTACATTTCTCAAGGGCATGGATGTATCGGCACAGGCTGCCGCTTTCTATGTCAATGCACCTCCTCTTGATGTTCGACATGCGGTGTCCCTACCTGTCGATGGCTGTGTATGTACACCACAAATGTGCAAGGATGCTCACATTGTTCCCTCCTCTCACTGACCAAATGTTCTCGCTAGCAAACGTGTGCTTTGCTGGATGACTTCCCACTCCGACAGATTTCAAACCACCCTGGAAGCAGAGCTTCCACCCTCGTCCATCCTTAGATTGTTCCAAGTCATGCTTTTTTCTCTCGATGAGAACACCCATAGCAATTATGGTGCAGGTCTTCTCTGTTTTACTCAATACTGCAATGCACACTCCATTCCAGAACTCAGTTGCATGCCAGCATTGGAAATCTTACTTTCTGCATTCTCTGCTTCTGCAGCTGGTTCCACTTCAGAAAGTGCACTCAACAATTGGGTGGCGGGCCTCCAATATTGGCACATTGTCAATGGTGCAGCATGGCACAGTTTGGACATGCTTCACCATGTTCGTCATGGATTCATGAAGCTTGTCCCTCCCAGCTCCAAGCAGGCAAAGCGCCCTCCCGTGACCATTGAGGCACTGGTTGCCTTGAAGTCGGGCCTTGATTTATCCAATGCATTTGATGTGGCAGTGTGGGCTGTGGCATCCGTCGCCTTCTGGTCGTGCTGTTGGTGAGTCCACCCTCTTTCCTCATCTCTTACTATTTACTCATCTAACCTGCAGCTTGGGCAAGCTCCTCATCCCTAGTCAGAACCTCTTCAATCCAGCAAAACACATGTCTCGGGATGTGCTCCCCATCCGTACCTCCTGAGTCCACAATGGTACGGAACATGCCACTTTTCACATTCCGTGGACAAAAACCACTGCAGCAGTAGGTGCTGACATTTCAGTCACAGCTTGTATCCATGTTACTTGTCCACTGTTGGCTCTCAGACATCATCTCTCCACCAATTCTCTTGTCCCCAACACCGCACCTCTCTTCACTTTTGAGACCGCAGATGGGGGTTGGGCACCCATGAAAAAGCCCTGGTTCATTGATCGTTGTAACATGGTGTGGGTTGCCACTGGCTTTCCTCAGATGCCAGGGCATGCCTTCTGCATAGGTGGTGCCACAGAGCTCTTTCTGCAGGGTACTGACCCCAACATCATGGTGACACAGGGACACTGGCTGTCCCATGCCTTCCTGGAGTATTGGTGCCATATTGAATCTATTCTCCCTCTATTCATCTCGAATGCTGCTAATTCCCATTGTGCTCACGGCTTAGAAGCCACCATGGACACATATGCCCACTATCATCGTCTTCCTACGTCATCCCATTAGTGCTACTAGTACTTGCGGCATCTCTCATTTACTGTTACTCTCAATACTCCAAATGTCTGTAGCTTGCATTGTGAAATATTATATCTGTTCCCTCGCCCAGCTCTGGTTTTGGGGGTGCCTAGTCTGAAGAGACTCGCCTGTTGTGAGCTGGGCTCCTTCATGGTGTAGTCTCGTCTTTCCCCCTTCAGACTTTCTGTCCATTTGTGGGACTAACGGGGCACACTCCAAAGATTCTGATCGTGTTTTTTGCTTTCCACTTTGAAGCATTGCGACGCACCTGTTATGTGATGAGCATCATGTGTTGCACCTGACAGTTTCCCAGAATCTTCCCCTGAACCTTGGAAAATCTTATTTGCAATGTGTCATCAAATAATATTTTACATTGAACTCAAACTCAGATATTACAAGTGCAGCCTGTTAGGAAACCACCCCATTACCTAATAAAATTTCATTTTTATTTTATTATGTCGAATTACGCTACATGCCGCCAAATGACACTACACTTTGATAGCGTGAGAATTTTATTTCGCACGCATCAATATGTATGCGCATGTATGAGTGTGTCGGTAACAACAATGTACAATATATGTAACATAGTATATAAACCCTAAATATATGCCTAGGGGACCCCAGTTGTGTTCTCTTAGGTATTCCACCTATGTTTTCAGTGTGAAAGGCCTATCTCAACAAACTCACCTATTAATAACCCCTCGCATCAAAACCATCAATTCCCCCATCACGAGCGCGGATCCCGCCCCCTGGCTATTAATCAAATTGCTGCGGGAAATAAACCATTTGCAACCTTCAAAGAATTTCTGGAGAGGTTGGAGGCACAGTTTGGAGACCCTAATCCAAAGGCAACAGCCAATGCTAAATTAAAAACCATGCGCCAAGGTTCCCTAACGGCAGATGAATTTATTTTGCAGTTCAAAGCAGAAGCTTTGCAAACGGACATGGGAGAAGCCGTGTTGGTAGAGTTTTTGAAAGCAGGATTAAATCCCTCTTTATTTATTCAAGTCTATCTACTGACTACCTTCTATGCCAGAGAAGTTGGATGAGTGGTATAATTGGGCAATGCGCCTTGACCAGCAATATCGGCAGGAACAGGCGGAGTCAAAGTTGATGTACAGAAGTAGTAAATTTGGAAAGCCATCAGGAGGAAAGTCTGAGAAAGGAAAGGCACCTCAGGTGCAAGCTCCGAGGGAACACCCACCGGCCATGGCAGTGACACCTATAGTTACGGAGTCAGCAGCACCAGCAGAGGCAATGGAGGTTGATCAAGCAGGGAGACAAGCCCCACTTAAATGTTTTAACTGTGGGCAGTTAGGACACATTTCTAGGAATTGTAGGCAGAAAAGAAAGATTAGCGAAGCTATAATTGAGGAAGTGAAGCTGGAGGAAGGCAGGCAGAAGAATTTTGTGGAAGAGTCCCAGTGAAGGTTTCCCCATTGGTGACCCAGAATCGTTACAATGTATTAGTATCCAAGGAAACCCAGAGCAAACCAGAAAAAGAAATCGAGGAGGAGTACAACTGTTGTCAATCACGTGACAAAGAAAATTGTCACATGTCATTTCCAAAACCCCTAAATTCTTTATTCGCTCTGTGCGAATAGAACCCGAAATCACCTTGACTGTGGGACTGAAGACAGTGGATATGCATGCAGCAATTGATGTGGAAGCATTGCTTGATAGTGGTGCTACAGGATTATTTATTAATCAGTCCTTAATTACCAGAAATGGTATTAACACACACAAGCTGGTGCAACCTATAATGGTGTACAATATTGACAGAACAGTCAATCATGGAGGAACTATCAAGGAGGTGACTATGGTCCTAAAGTATCAGGAGCATCAGGAGTGAGCAGTATTCGAAGTGTGCAATCTTGGGAAAACCAATCTAATAATAGGATGTCCATGGTTACGGAAGCATAATCCCGAAATTGATTGGAAAACTGGGAAAGTACAAATGACTCGTTGTCCTAAGGAATGTAATGTGTATGGGAGGAAGATGAAGAAGGAAAAAAGGAAAAAGAAAGAGAAAGAACATCCGAGAAAGTATTCTGTTATGATGGAGGAAGTGGAGGATGAGGAAATGCCAAATGAGGAAGTTCCGGTCATGATTGAGAAAGAAGAGCAGAAGCAAACCTTTAGAGCAATTTGTGGAGGACAGTCATGGGACAAGAATATTGTGAAGGTGGAGAAGCCAGTGGAGGAATGGGTGCCAAAAGTGTATCATGAATATCTGTCAGTGTTCCAGAAGAAGGAGTCTGAGTGAATGCCAGTGTGGAAGCCATGGGATCATGCGATCGAGATGAAGCCAGGGTTTGTGCCAAAGAAGTTGAAGGTATATCTGTTATCTCCGATGGAACAAGAAGAAGTGGATGCATTCCTGAAGGAGCAATTGCACAAAGGATACATACGACCTTCGAAATCACGGCAGACGTCACCAATATTCTTCATGCCAAAGAAAGACCAAAGGAAGAGGATGTGTACAGATTATAGGTATCTGAATGAGTGGACAGTGAAGAATGCATACCCCCTGCCATTGATCTCAGAAATAATTGACAAGGTGGGAAAAGCCAAGGTCTTTACAAAATTGGATTTACAATGGGGATACAACAATGTACAGATAAAGAAAGGAGATGAGTGGAAGGCTGCATTTGCCACACGTCGAAGATCCTTTGAGCCGCTTGTCATGTTTTTTGGGATGACTAATAGTCCCCCGACCTTTCAAAATATGATGAACGACATTTTCAAGGACGTAATAGACAAAGGCGTGGTAATAATATTTATTGATGACATTCTGATATTCATGGAGGATGAAGAAAATCATGAGGCAATAGTGCAGGAGGTGCTATGGAGGTTAGTGGAGAATGATCTATTTTTGAAACCAGAGAAGTGTGTGTTTGGGGCAAGCGAGATTGAGTTCCTAGGATTATTGATCGGCCCTGACGGGATCAAAATGGATCCGATCAAGGTACAGGCAATCACAGATTGGCCTGCGCCCACCCGTGTCAAGGAGGTTCAAGCCTTCTTGGGACTCGCAAATTATTATCGTCACTTTGTGCACAATTTTTCTAAAATTGCTGCACCCTTACATAACCTTATGCGAAAAGGAGTAGTGTGGAGGTGGGGAGAGCAGCAGCAGACAGTGTTTGAGGAGTTGAAGAGGAAGTTTGTGGAGGGACCAATATTAGCCCCAGTGGATTTCACATGCCCTTTACGAGTGGAATCAGATGCATCCAATTTTGCTACTGGAGCAGTATTATCAATGCTGTGTGAAGATGACAAATGGCATCCTTGTGCATATTTGTCCCAAGGGTTGAATGATGTGGAGAGGAATTATGATGTGCATGACAAAGAGATGTTGGGGATAATATGAGCATTGGAGGCGTGGAGGCATTATTTGGAGGGATGGATCATCAAAATCTGCAATACTTCATGTCCACTAAAAAGCTTAATCGCTGGCAAGCGCATTGGGCACTATTCCTATCGCATTTCAATCTTCACTTGGTCCACAAAGTGGGAAGCTTAATGAGGAAAGCAGATGCATTATCCAGACGTATTGATCATAAAAGGGGGGTGGAGGAGGACAATAAGAATATTGCCTTACTCAAACCTGAATACTTTCGCATTTGCACTATGTGTCAAGGGCATCTATTAATAGATAGCTCAGAAACGGAAATGTTGTCTAAAATTAGACAATGTTTGGAAATGGACAATGAAGTAGTGGAAGCCATGAAAGCTCTGAAGGGAGAGAAGAAAAGTAATATCAAAGGAGATGAATGGGCTGAGGAACAAGGGTTGGTGTTGTTTCAAGGAAAAGTGTATGTACTGAAGGATCAGGATTTGTGAAGGGAGATCGTCTGGTTACATCATAATATGCCGACTGCTGGACACCCAGGAAGATGGAAGACGTTGGAATTAGTAATGAGAAATTATTGGTGGCCCAGAATTTTGAAGTATGTGTTGGGGTATGTGGATGGATGTGATACGTGCATGAGGGGGAAGAAATTTCCAGAAAAACCTGCAGGAAAATTAATGCCGAACCCTATACCTAAAGCGCTGTGGCGAGATATATCTGTGGATTTTATTACCAGATTACCTGAGGCTCAAGGGTATGATGCAATATTTGTAGTATGCGACCGCTTCACAAAGGAGGTCCATATTATTCCTACTACTACAGAAACCTCATCATTAGGCTTGGCATGCCTCTATCTAAATCAGGTATAGCGGTTACATGGGTTACCCGATACCGTTATCTCTGATTGCGGACCACAATTTGCTTCTGCATTTATGCAAGAGCTGAACAACATATTGGGAATTCAAACTAAATTATCTATGGCATATCACCCACAGACTGATGGGCAGACAGAAAGAATGAACCAGGAGTTGGAGCAGTACCTACATATGTTTGTCAACTACCGACAAACCGACTGGCCTGAATGGCTGGCAATTGCTGAATTTTCCCACAATAACAAATTCCATTTGGCTACTCATATGTCACCCTTTTTCGCAAATTATGGATATCATCCTCACATGGGAGTAGAACCCAGAAGGGAAGTCAAAGTACAGTCGGTAGAAGACTTTGTATCTAAGATGTAAAAGGTACAAGAAGAAGCAGAGGTGGCATTGAAGAAAGCATGTGATGACATGATGCGACACACAGATCATACTCGAGCATGCACTCCAGAGTACAAAGTTGGTGACTTGGTGTGGCTAAGTACCAAGGACCTGAATATTCCACCACCTTCGAGGAAACTTACAGAGAAACAAGTTGGCCCATATGCGATCTCTAAAGTGATCTCACCTAATGCGGTAGTGCTAAAATTACCCCAATCATTCAAGATTGATCCCGAGATTAATGTATCCCGCCTACGCCCTTACCGCCCGCCCACTATTCCTGGCCAACAAACTACTCCGCAACCTCCGATAATAGTAGAAGGTGCTTCAGAATACATAGTTGAAGAAATTCTAGACTCACGTCTTCAACGGAACAAATTGGAGTTCTTAATAAAGTGGAAAAACTATACTGACAAAAATAATTCATGGGAACCCGAAGAGAATTGTAAGCGAGCGCGTAACACGATCACCCAATTCTTTAAATGTAATCCAAATGCTCCGCGTCGCATTGCGAGAATGGTGTATGAGGGGATGAAATTCCGGCCTTACCAAAATTTCACAGAGGGGACAGACGTAATATTTTCTTGCCTGGAAGTCGAGGCATAAAAGGGGGGTAATGTTAGGAAACCACCCCATTACCTAATAAAATTTCATTTTTATTTTATTATGTCGAATTATGCTACATGACGCCAAATGACACTACACTTTGATAGCGTGAGAATTTTATTTCGCACACATCAATATGTACGTGCATGTACGAGTGCATCGGTAACAACAATGTACAATATATGTAACATAGTATATAAACCCTAAATATATGCCTAGGGGACCCCAGTTGTGTTCTCTTAGGTATTCCACCTACGCTTTCGGTGTGAAAGGCCTTTCTCAACCAACTCATCTATTTATAACCCCTCGCATCAAAACCATCAATTCCCCCATCACGAGCATGGATCCCACCCCCTTCTTGTAGAGAGAACCCACATGGTCTTAGCTAGCAGATAGTGGGTGTTGCCCTAACACGGCCATACAAAGCCCTGGTGCCACAGGTCTCAAGCAGTAGGACCCTCAGGACAGATCACATGATGGTTCCCATTGATGCATAAACAAGCAGTTGCTTTCCACTTGAAAGTTTCACCCTGAAAACAGTGGTGTTCTTGTGACTCCAGCCCACACTCAGTGTTGTTCCTGACCTTCCCTAGTATATTATAATAATGCATTGGCATCATTGTACTGGAAATACCATCAATTCTTTCAAAGTATTTAAATTGTTGGAATTTGGGTTTGCAAGTTGTGTGATGCTGCCCCCTGTCATTGGTTTTCTACATTTAGTTTTCTTAGGTTTCTTGTTATGGTTTGCAGTTGCGGTAGTCTGACACATGATCTGTTTGCCTTGTGAGCTCACCAAGGCCAAACAAAAATATCTGATTGGGGTTGTCTCACCTTTGTGAGATTACCAAATAAGTAATAGGTGCACTGGTGTACTACTAGTAAATCAAGTGTAAATACCCAGCTGATAAGAGAGGAAAAATGGGAAAATCACAGAAGAGCCTTCAGTGCACAAGGTAGCAGACACTGAAGGTGTATAGGAGGTGTAATGACTGAGGGAGTTGGTCACACAGGTTGCAAAACAACCTCGTCCACTCATTGACTTGCGTGTGACAGGCTGGTTAATGATGTTGATCTGGGGAGTTACCCAAAATAGGCCAACATGTGATGGGAAACTACCATATATAGAAGGACGGGGAGGGGGGGTCCCAGATGGCTACTTAAAAAAAATTATGAGTGGATGTTGTTCTCATGACTCAATTGCGGTAATGTAGGATCTAATGGAAAGTGGCTGTGTAAAAATTTGCCTTGGTTAACCCTAACCCGAGCTTACAGATTGCATTCCAACAGCTACTAGACAATCTTCCAAATATATCTATAACTATAGATAAGATCGGTGGATCTCTAGAGTCTACTATGAAGATCATGTGATCTGTTTTCCAAAGGGTCTTATTGCAGGTGTTGTGACTTTCTTGTCTGCCGTCTCTCTTTACATCGACAGGACGTAGAAATATACTGACAACAGGGCCTCGAAGCTGACGTTACGAGCTGAATTTCATCCTCTTACATTAAGAGATTTGATGTGGCCGTTGTAGAGGCACAAAAAAAATTGCAACACCCAAGCAATGATAGTAATGGATAACAGAATCCTGCAGTAAACCGTAGTCAATGGATAAATTGGTCGCGAACGTCGGCAGTATGTAAGTATTACATATTATGTGTACCAGTGCCACAGCCGATTTTCCAAAATACAATAGCAACCAGTTGCACGTTGTCCGAGAACTATCAGGACTTTGTATCGCGGCACCAATGATCACGTCCAGAAAGTTGACGTCCTGCTAACCTAACCTGATTTGGGACGTTCAGCTCACTGACTGTGAAGGGATATAAGACTATCATTTTTGGGAGTCATCCGGGAGGTGAGGTTGTGTAAGGCCACGATGGGCCATAGAAGCCGCCGCCACATGCCTCCGTTAGGATTGTGTAAGATAAACCGGTTCTGGAATGCCACAATTACCCAAACAGTGACGAGAGTAAGGGGAACACTGGCTGCAAAGAAGCGAGACAGAGAGAAATGACCGCCAGGATTCAGCTCAACGATGTTCATTCCGAAAGCGTTCTGTAATACAAGATTCATTACTGGTTTTTTATGTTATGCATGCTGACCTACTGCGACGAACGATGCAGGTAGAAAGATCATACTAATGTAGGAAAGGCGTTTCATGGCCTTACTGTCATCAATGTTAACGCTTGTATATACCTGGACTTTGTGAGTAGCAACACAAATGGACACAAACCCAACAGTCGCGCTCACCAATCTCTGAACGTTCTGAACTCTGTCGTCCAGCGTTTGCCTATACAATTCCAGCCTGCTAATCTCCGAGAGGAGATTCCCGCACTCTTTCTCCAACAGTTCCTTATCAAATGCTCGTCTTGCATCATCAATGTCTTCAGAATCCATGGCAGGGTTGGGAGTATCGCGAACGAATTTGACACTCATGCGGAAATCTCTCAAAAGAGAAGTATAATGCAGGAGGTGCGCCCGCATGACGTGTAGTTCATAAGTAATTGCCACGTCATTGGTGTTTATGACGTGGATTTCCTGCGATCGACGAGAAAAGAAAGAGATAAGTAAACCAACGCACACGACGATTTGCTTACCAGCCACGAGAAATGTGCATGAAACGCTTCGAGGGCCTGGTCCCAAGCATAGAGGGCGCTCCATAGTATGCCAAGGAAGACAAAAGTTGAATCTTTCGATCTGCCCATGATCGACCGCCTAGATGAAAGGTCATCGTTCAATGATCAAGTCGAAGGGAAAGATGCCGGACTTGCCAATATACTGAGCGACCGATGAGCTTCACGCGAGTAAACAGATCATTGGCAGAGGTGGTAGACCCCTCGATATCGTGATGGTAACTGATGATTGTGGAACTCTTGACATCACGAACCATATGAAGCCCGAGAAAATCCGGGTATATGATTTTTTTATCTGCAGTAACATGATATCAGCCAATTGCAAATTTTAATCGCCAGTCTCACTAGAGTACAAGTGCACGGGCGCAAGTACATCAATATCTCCGAGCTCCTGTGCTTGGTTGGTGAAATACGACAACCACGAAAACGCTGACAGTGCGGATCTCAATCGCGACGTTAATCCCTTTGATTGATTGATGGGCGTAGATCCGTTAGGTGGATTAGCATTCGCCTCATCCATCATGCGGATGAAGGTTAGAGTAACAGTGATATCTAGAGGGATATTGACTAGAGAGCTCCACCACAGGCGAGTTGACTCACGGTCTCCTGTTCCAATAGGATTCTCCTGTAGTTATAACAAATCAGGGTAGCGAGGGGAGAATCGGGGTAAGAAATACTTACCTGGTATCGACTTGGTATCCAATTGATGCTAGAGCTGAAGAAAAAAGGTTCCACCTTATACCTGTTGAATAGACATTGGGTGCTTTCATCCCACCCGCAGGACAGTAGAAAATCAACGTACTTAGTCCCAAGCATTTGCAGAACAGGACCTGACATGTTGTCCACCAACATCGCACGTACGCGTATCCCGGGCTTGCGCTGAAAAATAAGGAAGACATTATCGATGACTCTCGGACATTGGATAGGCACCCACCTCTAATTGTAGCTCTTCATTCCAATAATTTCTTTTAGTCTCCGAAGTCACTGAAAACTCTGAAGAAGTCCTAAATGACCCGTCTTCCATAACATCGACCGTGTAGATTCTCGACGGGCGCTTTTCGGTCTGCACCACCTCATATATCCTGCATTTTTTGACAGGTTTGATGGTCCAGTTGGGGAACAGAGACTGTGGATATGCGGTCCACTGTATACAATCCTCGCAGTTAACGTGGCCGCAGGAGCCGATAACGGCTGGTTCCTTCGCATCGATTACATCTTCATGTTCCTGGTCATCCCTCAAACTATCGACATATGGCCAAGGTCTGGAAAGAAGGTCAAACTTGACCACCTAAACGAACAAGCAAAACCCACCCCGCTGGAGCGGCATGGCGATGCGATGGCTTGGGAATTTGACGACAAAGAAGACGACTCTTCCGCGGTTTAGAGGGAGGCTGGGACATATTCAACTTGAAACAACTCTCCAGGTAGCAAGAGCAGAAGGCAAGATATGTAAACGCCCGAAGACTGCGTACAACTCATTGTCATCGTGACAAGTGATCGATATATGATCAGGAACATGAGGAGTAAATATTAATTTGCAACTATAATTATGTAATTAATTCTGCACAACGACAAGTCGACAGTTGTACAACTTGGTGATACAGTCAAATTGTCAGGTTTATGACCAACATACGATATCTAGTGGTCCTACTGTGCACTCGAGAAGCCACGATATCGGCTGCCTGGGAGTACGGACCTACACAGACATAGCAGAATTCGAACATCAACCTTGCATCAAACCGTGTTCCACGTGGAATCTGATTCTGAATATAGCGGGATCCCTGAGCGTCAATTCAACGTTTTCAACGTTCAATGGGGAAGCTAATGTTTGATCAGACGCTATAGCAGTGGATTTGCAACGCAGTTCTGAAGATTTCAAGTTCTACACGAACATCTAGATCAGGGTCAACAGATAAGACAAACGGACCCAAAATCACCTGCTGAGCCATATACAGTTGACATTTGATATTAATAGACGCGCGCTTTGACTCGTGTGTCCATGCTGCTTTGTGCAGTACAACTCTTGCCTCCCTTCCAATGGATTCTCATCTCCAGGACATAAACATGGATCGAACTGGCATCCAACTGACTCCTTATGCGAATCTCATCCATCGTAGAGTCCCAAAACCTTCGTATCGTCATGCCGCTCCTGCAGGGTTCGTACTCCATGTAGCAATTGGCTGTGTGGTTGTCTAACTGTCGTTCCAGACCTTGGCCATACGTCGATAATTTGAAGGACGACCAGGAACATGAAGATGTAATCGATGCGAAGGAACCAGCCGTTATCGGCTCCTGCGGCCACGTTAACTGCGAGGATTGTATACAGTGGACCGCATATCCACAGTCTCTGTTCCCCAACTGGACCATCAAACCTGTCAAAAAATGCAGGATATATGAGGTGGTGCAGACCGAAAAGCGCCCGTCGAGAATCTACACGGTCGATGTTATGGAAGACGGGTCCTTTAGGAATTCTCCAGAGTTTCTACTGACTTCGAAGACTAAAAGAGATTATTGGAACGATCAGCTACAAGTAGAGGTGGGTGCCTATCCAAGTGTTGTCCGAGAGTCATCGATAGTGTCTTCCTTATTTTTCAGCGCAAGCCCGGGATACGCGTACGTGCGATGTTCGTGGACAGCATGTCAGGTCCTGTTCTGCAAATGCTTGGGACTAAGTACGTTGATTTTCTACTGTCCTGCGGGTGGGATGAAAGCACCCAATGTCTATTCAACAGGTATAAGGTGGAACCTTTTTTTTTCAGCTCTAGCATCAATTGGATACCAAGTCGATATCAGGTAAGTATTTCTTACTCTGATTTTGCCCTAGCTTCCCTGATTTCTTGCAGGAGGATCCTGAGCCCCAAATCGGTGACCGTGAGTGTTGTTTTGAAACTGACGTTGCGACACTGCCAAAGTACATCGCAGATATCACTGTTACCTTGACTTTTGTCCGCAGTGCGACAGCCAACTCCACCGAGGCCATGCCTGAATCAGGAAGATCATCAATCCATCCATCACTCTTGCCTTATTTGAGAAATCAATTCGCCGAAATGGAACATATTGATACTCAGGCGCCGTTGTCATTGCGTTATCGTATGTCTAGTGTGCCGTACCGAGGGAAGAATGAGATTGACCATCACACTACATTGCAGGAAATAAGGAATTACTGCTCGATCTACTTGCAATTCACATGGTTCGCGACGGCAAAGGTTCAACCATCATAAGCTACCACCACGACATCCGAGGCTCCACAACGGCAAAAGACTTGTTTACGCGGCTGAAGCTTGTAGGTCGCTCAGTTTATTGGTGAGTTTTGAAACTTTAATCTACGACCTCTATAATAAACTACTGTGTCATTCCCAGGCGAATTCTCGTGCAGAAAACGAAAGACCCAACATTCATGTTCTTGGCTATCTTATGGAGTGCTCTCTATGCCTGGGATGAAGCACTAGAAGATCTTTACGAACATTTCTGCATGCTGGTAAGCATGCGGGCCAACACAATCTAATAACCGATCCGTGATTTCCTTCCTCTCGTGTTGTGTAGGAATCTAGAGTCATAGTTACCAACAACGTCGCCCTGACATACGAACTGCATGTCATACGAGCCCATTTACTGCACTACACCAGCCTCCTGTCCGATTTCAAGAAAAGTGTCGAATTTGTTCGTGACACGCACAACCCAGCCATGGATGACTCCAATAACATCACTGATGCTCAACGAGAAATTGACAAGAAATTGCTCAATGAAGAATGCGAACACCTCCTGACTGAGATCGAGAGGTTGATGATGCATCGAAATATGCAGGATGATCGTGTGCAGAATGTTACACACTTGGTGATTACGAATTGGAAACGTCTCCACAGTCTGCTGACGTCCGATAATCCAGGTATACGCCATGGTCAATATCGAAGACAGTAGGGCCATGAAGCGACTCTCATATATCACGATGTTGTTTCTTCCTGGATCATTCATGGCGGTAAGGCACCTATCACTAATGGAAGAACAGATGTTAATGTTTGGCAGGGTGTTTTCGGTATGAATGTCATTGAACTCAACTCTAACACCTACGGAACAATAGCGCACTACGTCGAAGCAACTCTACCCCTTACTTTGGTCACGATCTGGATAATCGTGGCCTTCCAGAGCCGGTTTATCTTACGCGAGGATCAGGCCATGTGGAAAAAGTTGCTATGGCCCATTGCGCTGTTACAGAAACTCATGGCACAGCCAGAGAGACCAGAAAATCGCTCATCTGAAATGCTAGTTTAACCTCATATCCATCGGGGATGGCGTGTATTTATTTTGCATATCCTTGTAGATCGAGGCGCGTGACGCGAGTATCGTAGTCACGTGTTAATATCAATCCTCAATGTGGCTGTGCTATAATTTGTCTCGCAAATGGATGACCATGCCATGGATGTCGATCCAGATGCACCAGAACTCTTCTGGTTTTGAACATCCTTTCACATCTTACCTCATCCTCTTCCATCGGGAAACCTCCCCTGCTGCCCCTAGTGCAGGATGAACTGACTGTGCTCAACGAAATTATGAATGGCTATTCAGATCTGTACCAGCGCCTCCAACACTGGACGAAGTAGTGCAGCTTATGCAGAACCGAATGACGATGAGTTCAAAGAATGGTGGAGTGGAGTGCAGACAGGCATGGATAAGGAAGATTGGAGCTTTGCATCGTATGTCCTAGATCGTATCTGAAGGTCTGGCACAATTAACTGCTTTCACAGTGAAACTTAGGAAACCTGCTGAATATCTCCCTTTTGATGGGTTGGCTGGTTGGCGTGTTGACACAGGCACCTTTTCTGGAATTCTGCTTCAATACTTACACATTGTACTCTTAGTCGTAGCATCTATCAAAGTACAACTGTTTTGGCTTGCATCCTTGACATTTGAATAATTTTTGGCAGGACTCACAAAGGCCTACAAAACCCGCTTTATTGGAGACAGTGCCACTGATTTCGTTAAACATCTCAAAAGGACTGACGATGAAGAGCAAACAAACGTGAAGCCAATCTATGCTAAAGCAATCTCCGTGGTTCAGAGTTCTGGAACTGGCAAGTTGTGCATGCTGACAGAGGTCCATTCGCATTCCCTATGGGCAAGCTATACTACAAAGTTCTGCTAGGTTGGTCGACAAATATTTACACTTCCAATCTGTCTTCGCAAGCAAGGTGATCCAGGTTATCCACCTCCGGATATGGAGGTCGTCAAGTACTTTGATCCTCTGAACAAGGTTAATGACTTGAGTCTTACTGTGCATATCACCATTGCCTGCTTCCTTGCTGCTGCACACAAGACCATGCGTGAATGGCTACAGAGAGTGCAAAACGAGAAGAAGCTGAATGGAACCCAGTTACATATGTATTGGCACAAGCTTATGGAACCAAAGGGGGCGTGTGACGGCCGAGAACAGTTTTTTGCAGAAGTAGTCAGTCTAGCAAATGTTGCAAGTCATTTCTCCCTTTCCAAACTTTATGCTCTAAGTGTTTTGAAAAGCAAGCTGAAAACTCCCCACAGGAGCCCTAGTAGGGCAAAGATGGGTTAACAGACCCTTCTATAAGTGCCTGCCAGTTTTATTGCGATTCCACTGCCAAGAAAGCTACCGAGGACTTGATGAATTTCCTTTACTATTCACCCTCCCCAAGATCTAGGTGTGACATACTTTGATGAAGCCCACGAGCTGAGTTTGTTTTTCTGGGCCCTCTTGTGTCTCTTGTACAATCAAGAATTATCAACAAGAATGTGGTATGTCTTCATGGGAACAAAATTGAGCCTTTCTTATTATGCTCCTTGTCTGGCCAACCATCAGTCCCCCTCCTTTGCTTATAGGTGTGTGACTTATGGAAGAAACAGTGCTTTCTTTGCAACCTAAATTGGAAATGGCTCGACTGCTGCTGCCCTATGTCACTCTTGGTTTTGACCAGAGAATGATTAGCAGCAAGGACCGCCATTATGGGTGAATTGCAAACCATAGAGCACCTCTCTCAATATGGAAGGCCCTTGTATATGGTGCTCATTTGCCTGGGATAGTTGCTAACAATTGAACCAGGTGGGGTGCACAACTGCCTGAAGAAAGGATTGAAAATAAAATCAACAGCCTCCAAACCTGTTGCTGATGGTGAATTCGAGGAGCTTACTGGTAAATTGGTTACAGCTGTGTAATGAAAGCACTCTCATACCTTGATCACTTAGAGAATGGAGCGCAATGTAAATTGGAACTTGATATCAATTCAAGGGAGAATGAATGTAACTAAGACATTGTTTGAGAAGTCAACAACTATGCACACGATTGTGTGCATTAGCAATCATCAGGAGAGATATGCAAGGGGAATGGGATGTATATCTCGGAAGGTGAGATAGTAAGATAATGTAGGGGAATCATCTTACACTCACATATATCCTCTTGAAGAAAAACCTGGGTTCTTTTTGAAAATTCTGAATAATTTGCCTAAGCATGTTCCGCTTCATATTTTGCTAGGGCCTCATTTTCCAGCAATTCTGACCATGGTAACCAGAGGCCGTGCTCTGGTCTGTATCCTGTCCAATGTACAAGGAATTGCTGACCTTGGTGGCTTGGCCCTTTGAAATGCTGCTTGAGGATCTTCTCTATGAAGTATTCTGTAGTTTCATCATCTGTTCAACAGACCCCTTTCCTCTTAGACACTGGCTGGCATCCACACACAGGATTCAAACCTTGCCAAGCTCCCTCACACATTCCATATTAGAAACCACATCCCCTCAAACATCTCAGTTGATGATACTTAGCTTACCATGTTGTACATACTTGCAAATGTTATACAAATATATTCTTGAGCCTTTTGTCCATTGATTTCAGAGCTCTTGCTCCTTGGGGTAAGCCATATTTTGCCCTTCCACAATCTGACTGTAGTGAGCTTGAGCTCTGTTTGGTATAGTCTGGATTTGCATCCATTGAAATACAGTCCAATTCGACCTATCCTTGTGCTCAGAACCTTCTGACTTCTTCCTTGATTTTCCAAGCTGAACTTAAGTTTTTGAGAATTCAGAGACTCCAAAAACAATTGCCTTCACAGGGCCATTTCAAGTCTTGTTCACACATCAAAATTCTCATTACCAAGCTTGGTGCAGTTGCAAAGCAACAAGAAAGAAAGAACCAAAGGTTCTTCCCCACACATGGAAATTCAGATTAAACATGAAATGATTATATAAGAATTTCCATCTCGCTCACATCTTGGATTGACATACATAATGGCTACTTAGCTTATCTGCAACCCAGGAACCAAAAGTTTGAGCAGCCAAACTCAGTTTGAACCATCACACAGCCCTAACTAAATAAGGACAGGTCAGCTTATCCATAAATGGTTCACCCCCAGCATTGGCTCCCTCATTCTCTAGCAGGTTCCACCCATTTCTGCTGGGGATGCTAAGCTCCCCAATGGTTTATATGACATACAACAACAGGTTTTTTCCCCTGTAGCCAGCACTGACAGTAGCACCACATTTTTGAGGAATTTTTGGGTAAAATGGTGTGCAGATCATTTACTTGCAGCCCATAAACCTGCTCACCATGTCTCACAGCTCCCAGGGGAGTCCATACACCATCCATGCACCATACTTGCCAACTTATCATTCCCCAAGTCTGACTCCTGGACTTTCAACTTGAATTCAACAGGAATGCAATTATCGTGGTGTCAATACCTTTCATGTCCTGGAGAAGCTTAATGAGTTCACAGAATGCATGAGGGATAGCTTGGAGGAGGCAAAGTCAGCCTTAGCAAAGGCGAAGGATGACATGGCACACTATTACAATCAATGCCTAGGGTACATCATGGGTTTTTGGCCCTTTTCATTCCCACAGTCCATGGAACATAGAGTTTATGATGAAATCTTTAATTGAGGATCAAAACTAATGCAAACTTGATTGAGCTATATTTCCACCAGATCTCAACCAATTTGGATAATTTTTGGCTCATTTTAAAGCTGTTCTTTATCTGCACACCCACAAGTACATGGATACAGTAATGCACACAGTTATTCACTTCAAAATGCACCCAAAATTATCCAAATTGGTCAAGATTTGGTTGAGATATAGCTTGATCAATTTTGGATCAATCATGACACTTAGTTGAGGAATTATTTGATGACATTGACTTTTTCAGGCCAATATACTGACCATGGGAACAAAATGTGTCAAAAACCCGTGATGTATCCTATCAATACCATTCTCTGGCCCCTCAGTATAAGATTGGTGATTGAGTTTATCTTGACTCCAGTGACATCTCCACTACACATCTATCCAAGAAACTCACCCATCGCTTCCTGGGACCTTTTGCCATTGTCAAGTGTGTTGGAACACATCCTCCCAGCCTCCATGTCCAGACTCCACCTGGTCTTCCATGTTGTCAAACTCCTCCCAGATCCCCCAGATCCATTCCCAGGATGCTATTCACATCCACCACTGCCACCTATACTGATCGAGGGAGAACCCCAGTATGAAGTCAAGTCAATCTTGGACAGCCAGTTGCATCAAGGGAAACTCCAGTATTTGGTGCACTAGAAGGGCTATGGGTATGAGGAGAACTCATAAGTTGAGGAGTCCAATGTGAACACCCCTCGTTAGTCAAGGAATTCCACCAATGGCACACTGCTGCACTGCATCACATTCAAGTCACTGACTTTGCTCATATGTGACTTTGGATGCATCAGAGTGATGCATCTTAGAGAGGGGGTGATGTAAGGGGACTAGGGGGTGCCCTGGGTGTTTCTCCTATTCTTTATGGTTGTCCTATATTTTCCTCACTTCATTTCCTCCTATTCTTCATTTTTTATGATTTTCCCTTATTTTATTACTAATTTCCCTTTCTATCACATTTGTGCATGTTGACAGTTTTATATTTAGATGGGGAGTACCCTTTCTGACATATAACCCTTGGTATGATGTCATGCGGCAGCCTTGATCTGCCTATTTCCACCTTTTCCATTTTTAGGCTATTATTTGATTTTTGCAATCTTCACATATACTGGGCATTGGCAAAGGGGTCCTTAAAGTTTTCTCTTTGGATTTCCCTTTGCTAGGTGCGCCTCCACTCCCTGTAATATGTACCATAATTTTAACTTTGGATTTCCCTTTGCTAGTCCTCTAATTAAGTGGCCTCTAAGGTTGCCCTTATAGTACTAGTTATTGTTCATAGCAATGGTGTTCACTATCTTCCAGTCCAGTGGTGCAGATGTGGTGGACACATACCAATGATATACAGGCCCTTGATCTCTGGTTCTTCCCTGCTTCCTTTAAGCAAGTCAAGACTTTGTTCACCTTTGATGGTCTAGATTCTTTCCTAGCTGAGAACCAGGAATGCAAGTCTTCTGCATGGCATTACTACCAGAAGCTAAGAAGATTCACCTCCATGTGCTCTCCTGAAACTGTTCCAGTACACAGCTATCCAACCCTTCATAATACCATTAATCCTGATGCTAACATTCATTTAATTCTGAAGGACCAATATCAGGAACTTCTCTGATGTACAAGGCAATTCTGAAACATCAAGCATTTGAAATGGCATGGTTATGGCCATACCATTGAAAGTCCAGGACTTGGGGATCTGGCCATCCTTTGCCCTGCCTGTCCACAGGTTGGCATCAATTTGCCCGATGATTGGAAAAGTGATGAAGAACAGTAAGCACTGTTATTATGGCAAGTCTCCTCCAGACACTAAGCATATTTGGATGGGTTTATACTTGGTCATTTGCTATTGATGGCAGCTTTACAGCCTCTCATCAATGTCAGAAACATCCTGAGGATGATGTGCCACTGACAAATGGCCAGAGCTTTATGATGGAGAGCTCAGATTATAAAGCACACCTGAAGATAGCCAAAGAATTCAAGCAGCCACCCTGTACATGCAACAAGTTTGAAGCAGATCAGAACATCCATGTTGCTGGTTATGATGTGACTGGTATTGGATCAGTGGTTTGTCTTCAGCATGGATTTTTTCAGCCTGAGGCAACTGTTGATTTCCAAAAAGGAGAGCAGTAAGTCTCTTCCCATCTTGAACTATCAGTTTACAAGCCTTATTTTACCTGTACTGACAGGCAGAAAAACATAGACTATGCTGTTTGTAAAGCCCTGAACAGTAAGACAATGAAGGGGATCAATCATTCCCTACTTGTCTATGATGTCTTTTGTCAGTGGATAATCAATTTTCTTGTGCAAGTGGATCAGTCACCATTTCTGTCCATCCCAGAAGGTCTTAAGATCATAGAGGCCATCAGTGACTTTCATGTTGTAGGACACATTGACAACTGCCTTCCAAGATATACATTGGCTTACGTACCAGGGAGTGGTGTGACTGATGGCAAGATCTTGGAAACCCTCTGGGCTGTCTTGAATGAAATATCCCAAAGTGCCAAGGGTGCCACAATGGCCTATTGGAATGAAGTTCTGGATGACCATATGAATCACTCAGATTGGAAGAAGCTAACTGGCATGAGTAAATATCTCATCATCTTTTCTCTGGACCAAAAATTGACACCCTTGTTTAATGTAGAATCATCTCTGGTTTGGAAGATGAAATGGGCTATACATTTATTGAGTGTGTTGGAAGAATCCTATAACCAACTGACTGAGTCAGCAGCACCAGCCAACTTGCAAGCTTGGCAAGAGGGGGAAATGACAGTGCAGCAAAATTAGGCTAAAAAGGTGAAGAGTATGGATTACTATGTGTTGAAATGCAAACAGGGTAGAGTCATGTTCATTTTTCATTCCCAGTCCCCTGATCTCAATTCTTTCCTGTCTCAGCTCCAGGTAAAGCCAAAATGCAGTTAAGCTTGAGCTGGAAACAGCCCTCTAGCAAAGTCTCTGCCATTGAATTCCTTTCAGAGGGAATCTCGATTCAAGAATCTCAGTAAGTGTTTAATAAAGCTCTTGTGATTATTTTCATCCTTTTGTTGGGTCAGGCTGTCATTACAAAGTTACCTTAGACAAGTTGGCAGTGTCCCAACAATGACTGAGCAAATTGAAATTACCAAGAAACAAAGCTGGCTTCTCAAACAAATCTTGGATCATCAATGGAAAGCAAATCAGTTCCTCTGACCTGACTCTTCATCCAAAAGCATCAGTAACTCTTATGAGCCCTCCAATGTCTTTGTTACTGGTGACAATGGGGAGATAGATCTAATTCCTTGCCCAGTTTCATCCAATCCTTTCAACAAAGTCAGATCAGAATCTCAGCCTGAGACCTCTATTATAGTGATGCCATCATCTATGACATTCCAAGCTATCAAAGACTGTGACCTCAGGGAGCTAGCCAAGCTTGAGATGGAACTTTGTGCAACAATAACCTCAAAGGGATCAGGCTTATGCTAGGAAAGAAAGTTTTCTTGTTCATTACTAAGATCTGACCAAAAGGCCCTAAAACTGGGAAGATGAAATCATAGGACACAATTCACTCTACCGACCAGGCCTCATGACTCTATGCTCAAAACTATCAAGCTGCCAGAGAAGCGCTAGTCTCATTGGGTGCTCCAAAAGAGACCCTTGATTGATTCCAAAACCTTGATCACAGCCATCTCAAGATGAGCACTACATTGATAAACCCAAAGGAATTGGGATGGAAGTATGATTCATTGCCATGGTTCTGGTACATGGATGTCAGTGGTGACAGTTTGTCATCTAATTACATGAAACAATGTAAGTGTTGCAAGACTGACAGATTTGTAAAACTAAAGATGTTTGTAGTTCATCGTGTCAACTGGCTCAGAGCAAAAGCCACATTTGAAAGAGTGACAGAGGAAAACATGCTGGTTCGGTATGAGATGAAATGGACAACAGCATACTTCAACCATTGAGCAGCTGAGTGGAAGAACAGAAAAGATGCGGTTCTCTCACAAGGGCATAAGATATATGCTGCCAAACAGGAAGCCATGTGGAAAGAGTTTGCTGACTTGGCAAGCAGCTCATTTGGTAAATTGGGTGTTAATATAGAATAACTTGTATTGTGATCCCCAGATCTTGAGAAACCTCTCCAGGACCCTGATTTGACTTCTCAAACTGTTGATGCTGCTCATCACTTGGGACCCTAAACAGCATTTACTAGGAGTCAACATAAAGTCTGGAATATACCCTTACAAAGGTTCCAATCTGACATTATTTGAAGTGTCCCAATCTGACATGTGAAGTGTTGCAATCTGATGAGTGAAGTGTTCCAATCTGACATTTCATTCTGATTCAATGTTTGAAGTGTTCCAATCCAACATTTCATTCCAATCCAACATTTGAAGTGTTCTGATCTGACATTACAAATTGTAACTTCTACAGAGGACAAGAAATATGTATCTTTGGCATGGCCATCTGTTGTTATTTGTCTCTCATCCATCTTTGATTAGCTCAAGCAAGCTTGCAAACAGGGCCATCTAGCGGAAGCCCTGTTAGATCGGTGGGTAGAATTGAAAAGGTCTGTCAAATGTTTCTTTTCATCATGAACTTACTCAATCAGCAACATAGTGACAGGTTTTGTTAAAATAAATAATGCCATTATATTAGAATTTGCAGCTAAAGCTAATGTCTGAGTGGATCAAACAGTAAACTGATTCATACTCTAATTGCAGTTATTTGACATCTGTCTCATCTTCAGGTTCTTGACAATTTCCCAGAGCTACAGCAATATGATGACCAGTGGCCAGTCTATGCTTACTACAAAGCATTCATCATAAATTGGTGGCATGCTCATTCAAACAATGTTACAACACCCCAACAGTCATCTGCTAGACATACATTCTCTAACATGGCAAGCTCATCCCCAAAGTGTACTTGCACATTCATTGGGAAGACCCCCCCACTGAATTCCTTACAGCACTATGGAAGGGGCAAGGAGAATGACATGACAGACCATAATAATGTGTTCCGATCCAATATTTCATTCTGATCTGACATTTGAAGTGTTCCAATCCAACATATGAAGACATGATCCCATCAGAGTAACCAGGTGTAAGTAATGAAACTTGAAGTCTATGAGTTGTTCTGCCTGTTACAGGGCTACAACAAGCTATTCAGGGAGGCTAAAAGGTTCATAAACCTTTTCTGATGTGACATTTAAGGTCTGGATACTTCAATTGTCAGATTGGAATGAAATGTCAGATCGGACCACTTCAAACATCGGATCAGAATGAAATGTAAGATTAGAACACTTCAAGCATTGGATCAGAATGAAATGTCAGATTGGAACAGTTCAAACATCAGATTGGAATGAAATGTTGGATCAGAACACTTCACTCATCGGATTGCAATACTTCACATGTCAGATCAGGACACTTCAAATAATGTCAGATTGGAACCTTTGTAAGGGTATATTCCAGACTTTATGTTGACTCCTAGTAAATGATGTTTAGGGTCCCAAGTGATGAGCAGCATCAGCAGTTTGAGAAGTCAAATCAGGGTCCTGGAGAAGTTTCTCAAGATCTGGGATTACATTTTAGCCTCCCTGAATAGCTTGTTGTAGCCCTGTAACAGGCAGAACGACTCATAGACTTCAAGTTTCATTACTTACACCTGGTTACTCTGATGGGACCATGTCTTCAAATGTTGGATTGGAACACTTCAAATGTTGGATCAGAATGAAATATCACATCGGAACACTTCATTCATCAGATCAGAACACTTCACATGTCAGATCAGGACACTTCAACTAATGTCAGATTGGAACCTTTGTAAGGGTATATTCCAGAGTTTATGTTAGGAGTGCCAATGTTCCTACTACTAAATGCACAAAATCATCTCCCTTATCTCAAATCATCCCTTATGGCTGCCCAAATACTTGCCAATCTTGCCTGACCCTCTGACATGTTTTGATATGCTGAAATCATACCAGGTAAAACTTCCTTCAGCAGCACAGGATAGTGTTTGAAGGTCCAGTCCATGGTTATGTAACAGTCTTTTGGAATTTTAAGATGTAATCTGCTTGTTGAAGCCCTACAACTTATCCTGGCATTTCAGGACTTTTTGTACACAATGTCAATATATGATTGAAAAGGTTTTGTCATTATGCCTCAGGGGTTTTTACAGAATTAAACATATTAAACATAAAACAATTTTTCCAGTCTATACATTTTCCGA
Organism: Tricholoma matsutake; assembly: GCA_026075535.2. Classification (NCBI taxonomy): domain Eukaryota; kingdom Fungi; phylum Basidiomycota; class Agaricomycetes; order Agaricales; family Tricholomataceae; genus Tricholoma; species Tricholoma matsutake. The sequence goes on along the minus strand of AP026543.1, from coordinate 2,015,801 downwards.
GGTTTTGAGGAAAATGTATGAACTGGAAAAATTCTTTTGTGTTTGATATGTTTAATTCTGTAAAAACCACTGAGGCATAATGACAAAACATTTTTGGTCCCATCTTGACATTGTGTACAAAAAGTCCTGAAATGCCAGGATAAGTTGTAAGGCTTTAACAAGCAGATTACATCTCAAAATTCCAAAAGACTGTTACATAACCATGGACTGGACCTTCAAACACTAGCACAGGATGATGTCAATCATTTTCATTAGAAGCATCCTACAATGAGCATGGTCCAGTTATAATCAGAAAGTCAATCCAATATGAGAAAGATCACTTACATATTCTCTGTATGCCTTTACTGCTTGTTCTAGACTCATACCCACTCATTTCTCCTACAGCGCACAAACCAGGGCTGTCTGTTCTGGCCAGGAGTGCTAGGATGTCCTTCAAAACCATTTAGATTGAATCCTCTGATCTTTTCAAGGAGCAGCAGGGGCTCTTCCTCTACTTTGAGAATATGGTGAATTTGCTTGTAAAACTCTGGCACTGTAATCTGGAAGCTCTTCAGATAACATTTCCCCAGAAATCACCCTGCCTGATTTCAGCCCACTGTCATTTCCCATCCATTCACTTACCCATTCTTCTCTAATAGTTGCCAGATAGTGCAATATCTCCTCCATAGAACAATTGTTATGAGGTTTGAATCCAACAATAAACCCACAACACAACACAAGAAGATCCATGAATTCTTGGGCTTCAGTATTGTTTGAAAAAGGAAAATCTGTGACACCTTCATGGACAAACCAGTAGATTCCAGTTGACACTCATGGTTGGTTATCTGAGGATTGGTCAGAAGTTTCAGTTATATATATTGATTATTGATGGTTACATAAGCAAGCTTGTCAGTCATGAGAACATTCCAATGATCAATAGTGCTTAAAAGTCTGGTCCCACAGACCAAAAAAAGACCGGGAACTGAACCAGACCTTAACTGACATAACCGGACTTTCGGTCCTGGTTGAACAGCCTTGTAGGGCAGTTCGGTCCTTAGTCCTCATTTTTCTGGCACTTACTAGAACTGTGCATGACTGGTCTGGACTGGTCAAAGACCAGACTTATAGCATACACATTGGAAGAAGCCTCATAGTCATAAAAATTAATGCCTTTGATGGACCACTTTCTGGCTGCCAACTCACACTTCCATCCATGCTTCCCTTTGTGCATCCAGCCTTTGTGGCCTTCAATTTGATAAAGTAAGTCTTTTTGTTTGTTGTCTACAACTGATTTGTGTATTTATCAGACATTTTGCAGTAAAGATGTGTGTGCCACATCACACTAAGTGGAACCACCCAAACAACATCTGTTGTTGTTTGGGTCCCAGGTAGGTCCCTTTGAAACTTCCCTTTTTGTTTTTTATTACTAACATTCCTACTTAGTGACACCAGCAACAACAATGATGACAGGTACAACAAGAACAATGATGACAACAACAGGGACAGATGACAAGGACTATGAAGACGACAACAAGGACTGCGAAGACAAAGACAAAGACAACAAGGACAATGATGAAGACAATAATGATGGAGACAACAACAACAACAACAACAATGATGAAGACTAACAACAGAGAGGACAATGACAATGACAATGACAAAGATGCAGATGAAGACAACAACGACAAAGATGAAGACAAAGACAAAGACAACAAAGACAAGGATGAGGACTACAAAGACAAAGACAAAGACAAGGACAATGACAACAATGACAAAGACAAGGACAAAGACAAGGACAATGAGGACAACGGTGGACAATGCAACACTGCCAACACTCACCACCCCTCCCTTACCCAAAATGTGAGATGGAGGTTTCTTTTATTCTGCACCCACGTCCAGCCTTGTGAGCCACTGCTCGCGGGGTGGACTCATTTTTTGACTAATGACATAATGCCCCCTCCCTCAAAATGCAAGATGGAGGGGGCTGCTTTCTTTTGTTTTATTATTGTATTTTCTACTAATAATTCCTTCCTCAGCTCCACGTCCAGCCTTGCGAGCCTCTGCTCACAGGGTGAATTCTTTTTCTTTATTTTCCCCTCCCCTCCCTTGCTTGAAACATGAGACGTTGTATTGTAAATTAGTCTACAAAATTAAGTTGTCAGTAAGTTGGCAACAGTAAGTAATTAGGTAGCTATGAACGCTGGTCCAAACCAGTTTGAAACCAGTGTGAACTGGTTGGTGAACTGGTAAAGGACTGATACTGACCGGTTCCAGTTGGTCTGGTCCTAGTCAGGCTAAGATCTTTGATAAGTAAGGACCAGTTTAGTCCCCGGTTACAGCCCAAGAGGGTGAAAGACTGGGACTGGACTGGACTTTTAAGCACTAATGATCAAGATTCTATCACAAAGGCAAGCTGAGTTGGACTGGTGGACATTCTTCATTGGTGATGTCCCCATCCAGTTCCAGCTCTCCCTCTTCCCTTTCTATCAAAGGTTCCCCCACAGCCAGGTGTACCATTTGAAATGCAAGGGATGAGTCCTGCTGAATGCGTGTAACATCATGCAAGACCCTTGACTGGAAGGAAGGGGCAATTTCATTGACACTTGGCCCCACCTGTTATCCATGGACAAACATGTCATCTTTCTGGTATCTAATAATGAGATCTGATGTTACTTACCATGTTCCAGAATCTTGGTACATCCAGAAAGAGGTCTGGATTAGAGATATCAAGAGATCCAGTCATCCACCAAGGATCAAGATAAGGTTTTACAATCCTTGTCAAGTCAATGTCTGTAGTAGTCTCCCTGAGTGAAGAAAGGCTTCACTTGAATGTCCTGATGTCCAAACTTGATACATCGGTGACCACAGAATGCAGCCTTTTATGAAAAGGGGTGAGATAAAGGAACTTGTCCCCAAGAATCATCCATCCATGCATAATCTCTAGAATTTCCTAATACCAAATGAAATCTGTGCTTATGAAGGAGTAATGCAACTTACAAGTTCTTGCTTCATCCTGGCTTTCCAAATATGATAAAACTGATTGAGACCTGACTGGTGATGAGGCTGTTTCACTTCAAGTGTTGCTGCTCTAGCATGGGAACAGAGATAATCAACAACTGCCTGGCATGTCACTTTTGGAGCACTCATTGTCAGAAGTAATGATATCGATGGTATAGTGCTTAGAGAAATCAGTACCAATCGCCGATTGTTTATCAGAATTGGAAATCAAAATTGGTGATCTGAGAGAAAGATAATGCAATTGGGATTGGAATCAACAATAGTGGCATTGATCAGAATGACCAATGTTAGATTGATTTGTAGATCAAGGCCCTGTTGATATTGATTTGTATAAATACAATCTTTTTCTTCATCTACCTGACATCGGATTTAACATGTTACCATCTGACTCGCCATTTTTCTTGACCGATGTGGTTTTGAAATACCTCTGAGAGAGATTTTGGTGGGTGCTTGCAAAGAAAGTTGAGGCAAATTGGAATGACTTGTCCAGTTGGGCCATGGCTATGCCTGGCATGAATGAGTCCTCACTTCATGGACATTTTCTTTAGTCTGCAATTATTTTCAACTGACTCCCATCATGCCACTGAAAAGACGCATAGGATACCAAGACGAACAGGAAGGTGAGGCTCGAACAAAGTTAAGTAGGATGGAATTGGACAAAAGATGAAATGAGCCATGAAAATGCCTTCCTGTCTTCTTAGATTAGTCTTTAGAAAAACTCACCTATCCCAATCGTATGCACTATTTTTGGCTACCAAGATTGATGACAACATAAGCAGCAAATAAACTCGTTTAGTTACCAGAGAAGACATCTATGCTTTTCAGACCTCCTGGTCGATTGGCGTTAATTGGCGTTCTCGTAAAATCTTTGTAGTATTGCCTTGACTTCAGATGTTGAATTTTAACCTATTCCTTGACTCAAAAATTAAGTTTTTTTAAAGTGCCCTGAACAGCCAAGCTCTACAAGGACAGCCCATTTGACCAGGATTATGCTTCCTGAGACAATAAAACTACCATGGAACCGCTGTGAAACAGCGGTGATGGTTGTCAAAAAGAAGGCCAAAACAAACAGAGGCCAATACAGCCCATGCAGAATGGCAATTGCCAAACAGAAGTTTGGGGACATCTTGTAGCTGGGTGCTGATGATGGAACCTGCACAATTACAAGATTACTTAGTCAACAGGCCCTTTCTTGAGGCAGTCTAATAAAATGAGATCTATAAAATCACTACAAATAAATTCAATGAAGTAAAAATATAATACAAAGAATGGTTAGTATGGAGTACAAGAGGATGTTGGATATAAGCTATGCATTTACTAGAAGTGATCCATGGGAGGTGGATGGGTGCAATAGTTGCTGTCGCCTGCTATGGTGGTAGCTGTGGTCGCCATCGCCATCATTGTTTGTGGCCGTTGCTTCATGGCTGTCTCCTCATGATTGCCGCAGTCATCCTCTGCTATCATTCCCCTGTCATTGGTCTTCCCCCATTCACACTGTTCTCCCTGCCATCGGCTCATCCCTGTCAGCTCGTCACCCTGCTTGCAGGGGCTGTCTTCATTGTGGTCATCGTCCCTCTGTTGTCCTTCATCCTTGTCGTCCCCATCCCCATCCCAGCCATCCTCTTCCTTATCCCCTGGTCCCTGCTGTCATTCTCCATCCTCTCATTGTTGGTGTCATTCTCATTGTTGTTTCCCTCCTGGCCCTGTCATTGTGGTGCCCTCTCACCATCTTCGATGTCCAACCCGTGAGCAGCTGCTCACAGTGGCAGGGGTCTGGTAGGTGGGTGCTGGTGGCGGTCATCATCATCTGTGCCTTGCTGTCACTGGGCCAAGTTGTCCCCATCGTCATCCTAATCCATTATCCACCCTGCGAGCAGATACTCGCAGGAGTGGCATGGATGTAGGTCTGCTGTCTTGGTGCTGTCTCATGGTAATAGAACCTAGATATCAAAACAAAACATTTGTTAGCTGAAAAGAAAAGAGAAGAGAAAAGAAGAGAAGAACTTGACACTTAGGCCCAACAAACAACTTGTTTGTGACCATACATTGCATTGCTGAGCATTGTTGAGGAAGTGTGACTCAACGTGATGGTTTCCTTTTTCGTTCAAAATATGCATGTCAGTAAAACCTGCTGAATGTGAAAATATGTAAGGGGCTGAGTTTGACTGACTTCAAAATATAAGCCTGCATTCAGAAAGACTTGAAACTCCAAAGCCTGCTGAGCAGCTGCCAGTCGTCAGACTTAATGTATCACTTTTGCTGGGTGGTTGGTTGAGTTAAAAAGACGAGTCCTCATACCTCGGACTCATAATCCTGTTCTCAAAAAGATGAAGATGAAGGTGGTGATATTTGACCAAGCCAGTGCTGGCCCACTTCCCCCATTTGGATTATCAGTTCAGCTAGTGGTTGACTGCGAGCAAATAGCACTAGTAGCAGCTCAGGCATATCACATTATTTAGATTTTGTTGATTTACATATATTTTTAGCTAAATGGAAATAACGGATTGGGATGCACAAAGATACGATCTGAAGTTACTGAAGAAACCAACTGGTCAAAATGATTCCCAGGAGTTATCCTGGATTGTTGGAGGGCGTTCCAATGGACATCAGCTACTTAATGAGCTGGGCATCATAATAGACACACACGAATAGATTGGAGTTTGGTTCCTGCCTTGTGCCCTGAGCAGTGAAAGACAAGTAAGAACTTACTGGTATGATACCTGCTTTCATTTGTTTGATTAACATATGGCTTTCAGAGAATTCTTTGGGAAGCTGCGCTAAAGATGGATGGCTCATTCCGAGGAACCCTTGTTCTGCATAGCACACAATGGTATTTGGATCCAGAGTATTATAAAGCTCCCAGAGAATGTTGGCCATATCCTGGCAACATCAATCTCTCGCTGGCTTGGTTCCAGCAAGCACACAATGTGAGTTGAAAGTTTTTATATTTCAGGACCTTTATTTCTATCTTCTGACTGTTGTAGACTACTAAATACAAGCCCGAGATTTCAAGGACCCTGAAGCCAAGACCAAAGAACGAGTTGACACTCGGATAGCTAGAAGAAACCTACAAATCGTTCACGCTGATGGGTGCGTTGCTCAGCATCATTCACCCAGAATTATATGAGATTGGGTGGGAGGTGCTGAAGAAGGTGGCAGAAGATCCTGAGTCTGTAAAGGATGGTGAAGATGTCCTAGCCATTTTACAACTGTGGACATCACCTTTCTCAGGATATGGTTTGATTAGCAATTGTACCACACCTTTACATTGGGACAACAACTCCCAAGGGCCTTGGTACAACTGGCTAATGACCATTGGGGAGTATGAAGGCAGTGCCAGGTTGAAACTTGAGAACCTTGGAGTGGAGCTGACTTATTCTTCAGGAATGATGGTTTTCCTGCTGGGAAGGTTAGTCCAACATGGGACATCAGAGATTAATGGGAATTGGGTATGTATTGCTTAGTATATGAGGGATAATGTTCATGAGAGGATGAAGGTGAGATTACCAGATTGGGTAACAGTGTCCAAGACCTTTTTATCAGTACCAAAGTATTGATTTGTATTTCCAATTTTATTTTATGATACAATTTGATAATGGTGACAAATGAACTTTTGTAGTCACTTTCTTCCAATCTGATCCCTAGCCATGGGCCCATCCATCATATGGTTCACTGCAGTGTTGAGATGACCCATGGGCCCATCCATAATCAAGTTCACTGCAGTGTTGACATGACCCATGGGCCCATCCATCATACAGTCTGCAGTATTGACATCATCTATGGGCTCATCCATCATACAGTCTACTGCAGTATTGACATCATCTATGGGCCCATCCATCATACAGTGTGGCATTGACATGACCCATGGGCCCATACCACTGCAGTATTGACATGATCTGTGGGCCCATCCATTATACAGTCCACTGCCTGCAGTGTTGATATGACCCATGGGCCCATTCATGACAGATGGCTTATAACAGTACTCATATCACCCATGAGCCCATCCTATTTATATGAACTTATATCTATAAGATGAGCCCATCCATCTACTATGGTCTATTGTGATCTATGGGCCCACATTAGCTGGACCATCAAACACAGCTTAAAGCCACCATTAGTTGGTCCATTTGTAATGGTTCAAATACACTGAAGGGCCTGGGGCATAACAAGGTTTGCATCTGAAACCAGACAAAAGCTAAATCATTTTGTTTCAATAGATACAGTCTCACTGGAAGAACATGATACTGACAAGAAACAATATTTTAAGGGAACAAAGAGGCAGCAAGTAAAACACTTGAAAATACCTAAACACATTCAGGAATGTCTTTGGAGTCAACCAGCATCAACACTAAGCTTGTCCCAGGAAGAATCTCTTTGTGTGTAGGCATGCCTGTTATGATCCATGTGAACTCTGCAACTGAGCTTGCAATGACTAAAGGGCAAGAAGCAGTTGTTCACTCTTGGGAATGTGGCATAGTCCCAGAATATGGAAAAGTTTTAGACACATTGTTTGTATGCTTAATACATCCACCAACTGCTGTGCAAATTACTGGGTTACCAGAGCATGCTGTGCCTCTGACAAGAACTACTGTGAATACATCAGTTCAGTTACCTGACGACACAAATATTGTGATTGCATGTAATCAAATTGAAATGCTGCCTAATTTTGTGATGACTGATTATTCATCTCAAGGAAAGACAAGACCTCATAATGTGGTGGACTTAGGACCCAGTGAATCTCATCAAGCATACTACACAGCACTTTCAAGAGGTTCAACTGCTGCAGGCACTCTCATACTTTTAGGTCTACATCCACACAAAATTCAGGGGGGGTGCTTCAGGAGCACTGAGGCAGGAATTTCAGGAATTGGAAATTCTGGACACAATTACTACTTTGCAATTTATTGGAAGACTGGCACATGAGATTGTAATGGCTGATCATTAGTCTACTGCCATTAGCTTATTTTGTAAACAAAAAGGTAAGGACTTTATGCCTGCTACTATGCACAAAGCATTGAGTTGGGGGCCCTCAGACCCTTTTCAAGAATGGACACACAGCAGTTTAGATTGGCAAATTCTCAACAGTTCAAAGACAAAAAAATTCAAAAGGTGAACACATCAACCAAGCATAAGACCTCAGCTGAGATTGTTAGCACAGTTCCCAAGAATATTAAATTTCATGGGCGGGCACTAGTGGGCACTGCCTTTCACAAATTTGAAATTTAATATTTCTAGGTGGTGAAATCTCTATTAGAATGTTTGCCTTTTGCGATCTTGAAAACCTGATGTGAAATTATTACTTTCACTATACCAATCACAAGGTTGAAAGCTAGCCTTTCTGAAACTATTTCTGCAGATTGAAAGCCAGCCCCTCTGCTCCCAGAATGTTAAACTGAACAGCTGCTGAAAGGCTTGTTGAAAGTCTTTGTGAAAGTCATGCTTTTACACAGACTTTGACTAACCAGAAAGAAATTCTTTTATGGATCAGAAAGCATGACCAGAAAATAAAACTTTCTGATCTAATTTCTGAAAGCCTTTCAGGCAATTGATAAGTTAAACATTGCCTTACAGAAATACTTCCAGTATCTACACTGAAATGTCATGAGAAATTTAACCAGATATATTGATTTTCAAAGTATATTTCTAATGGGTAATTTTTTGAATTTCTGTTTGTAGAAATTTAGTCTCAAATATAATATTTCACAAAGAATTTCTAACTGTATTTCAGAAAGGAGAAATTATGAGGCTGGCCTTGTGATGGCTTCAATTCACATGCAAATGGGCCACAGCCTGGAGAACCATCTGGATTTGGAACATGTGCGAGACTACATGCAACACTGCTTGATTTTTATATCAAATTACGAGTCCTCATACCTCGTACTCATCTTTATAACCTGACAAACATGCCATCAAAATACAGGTTTAAGTGTGGTGCCAAATAAGCTTTCTTTTGAAAGTCAGCCCCTACAGATTTTCAAGGTCAGCGGGATCTTCCGACATGCAGATTTTGGACCCAAAGGGAAACTAAGTCTCACAGTTCACTCCAACTACCAGCAACCACCACTCCATCTCCACCTGCCACCACTCTCATGCACACTGCTACAACAGCACCCTAGGGTAAGTTTTTTTTTCCTTCATTTTTTACTCAACTAATTAATTGTTTTTCTGTGTTATTTAGGAACCAAACTCCATCTCACAAAGGGTCTCAACATGAACCAAGCTACCACACCAACGGCTGCCAAATCTCCCCTCCCTGTGCAAGTGGGATATGAGGGTGTTGATAAGGGTCAGGAGCAAGCAGGGGGATGCCAGGAGACCCCACAAGGGGATACCCACCTGGTGAGCACCCACAATACAATATCAGACTCAAACGAGCCCATGTACCCAGGACAATGAGGAATAGACCCAGGACCCCACGACAACAACAAAACAAAGAAGCCAGCACCAATGCCAGCAAAGGCACCAGCACCAGTACACCCAAACAACCGGAATCGACCCTGCAGGCCCCAGCAACACCCAAACAAGGCACTGAGGTCCAACCACAGCGACAAATGACACACCACCTGCCTCCAGCCCCATGAGCAACTGCTCATGGGGTGGATTGTGGGTGGAATGACAAGATGATGGGGCTGCCACAACATCACGGGCAAACGGAGGAGGTGACAGATGATACCTACCAATGACACCAATGCTGCTGACACACAACCCTGACATACAGCTCTACAATGACGATGAACAGCCCCAGGACCCCACGATGATGACGATGAAATGACGACATCAGTACCGACACCAGCACCAGCACAAACAATGACAATGCCAGCATGAACAATGATGTGAACAATGACAACGATGATGATGGGGAGGCCATTAAATGATGCCCATGACAACCAGCACCCCCTCCCACCACTGTGAGCAACTGCTCACAGGGTGGAGACAGGGTGCAAGAGGCAAGGAGATGGAGAGGGGCAGCAACAGCAGCAACTAGCCTAAGGGACGTTGTCGATGTCTCTTGGGCCATAGCTAAGTTGTTTTTTTTCGTTTATCATTTCATTTTGTTATCAACAAAAATTTTAGGTACTAGCTACTGCTACGACAACTGGTGCCCACAACAAGGAGCAGCACCCCAAGATTGTGGGTGCTAGCACTTGAGGACAATGCCAGCATGCCCAAACGACTGCAGCTGACCCAGCAGGCCCCAGCACTGGTGGAATGATGACGATGGGTTTGACTACCACAAACAAAGCACCATCCACCTCCAGCCTCATGAGCAACTGCTCATGGGGTGGATGGTGGGTGGAACGGCAATGACAGCCAAGGGGGAAGGGAGGCGACACTGACAGGGAGACCACCTGGGGAATGAGGGGGAGGAGTAGTGTTTAAAAGTCCGGTCCGGTCCGGTTTTTTCAACACATTTCATGTGAACCAGACCGGCAACCGGTCTATGTAAAGTCAAATAACTCACAACTGCAGACCGGACTTCATAGAACCAGTCTACAATGGTTCACTTTCAGTCTAGCAACCGGTTTGCACCGGTTTCTCACACAACCTGTCCAGGACTGGTCTGGGTCGGTTCCCTAGCGGTCTAGACCGGTCTTTTGTGATAATACTAAGAGTAAATCAACTAAACTACACTAGATAGGGATCATCAAGGACAGTAGGACTGAGAGGCAAGGTAACATAAAAAGTAGAGACAGATCTATCATATATCACAGTTAGAAAAGAGTAGACAACATCAAAATGGCATGCATCACATACTTTCAACAAGATGACACCTTTCTTGCCATCTTTACACTATGGTAACGACCCTCACGTCGTGGTACTGGATAGCCATTCTTGCAAGGGTAGGAAATGCGAGCCGATTTTGCTATGCAACATCAGCAAGTAAACCTCTGAACAAAAGACATAGATAGTGCTTACCTGCCACCATGTTATTGCCCTGGTATCTGATTCTTTGGTGTCCAGGGAGGCGCCCGAAGACAGGTAGCATGACAGTGTATCAGCTAGAACAAGAGAATCATAAGAGAGTGAGAGTGACGCCTGGGAAGGAACACTGTGAAGATGAGCAGTATTTGACAGAGGGGCAACCACGGCCAATATTGGCAAGGTAGCAGTTGACAGCGTTGACATCGCTGTGGTGGGTGGTAAGGAAAAGAAAAAAAGAAAACATCACACAGTTCAGGTAACCGCTGAAAGCACCGCCTCAATTTCTTATCTTGTCAAAATCTAATCATTTCAAGTTGCAAGACCAAGTAAGATCAAAACTGTTCGAGTCCAGAATTGAGAGCTCCAGTTTTGTACTGGGTAGTGAAATTAGAGCAAGACAGTGAGTAGGCCAGCAAGATAGACTCGAAAGGAATAGTAGGATACATAGAAAAGAACTGCCATATGGATTGACATTCCATATGGCATTGCACGCGAGTAAACACCATACCGTGATATCTTCGCCCCGAAAGCACAGTAATAAGAGATTAAATTAGTGAGATGGGCACAATACACTCATGTGAATTGGCATTCCATGCAGCATAATCCAAGTCCATGTAAGAAGCCAACCAGATAGTAACTTGTGATCATGATGAACAATGAAATTAGCAATCTATGTGTGTTACACCCAGTAGATGGACATTAATTATATTGGAACGCATCCTACTCTAACTCAGCCTTCTAATCTAACTCAATGCGTCCGAATGGGTACTACTCTAATCTAATGTAGTCATAACAAAGTTTACGCAAATCTAATCAAACACCATCTCGTCTGCCTCCACCTCCTTATCAAATTCAGCAAGCATCACATCAGTCTCTAAAAGTTCTTCATAATAACCAAGGTCCACCTCCTCCACGTCGGCCAAATTCCATGCAGCAAGGTCAGTGATTGTATTACGCCACGCAAATTTCATTATCTGAAGTTCTTCAAATCGCGCCGCGCCCAAACATGAACAGCGGTCCTCAGTGGTTTGTTTACTTGCCGAGAAAAGGCGTTCACAGGGTACTGACGATGCCTGACAGGGGAGGACATCGAGAGCAATCCGTGCAAGCATCGGAAAGAGCTGACAGTGATCCTGAAATCTTACGTTAGATAAGTATCTAGATAATCAATGAACTGGCACAAACCTGCCACCATTCGATGATGTCCATATCCTTGGTGACATCCGCAGGAACATCCTTGAGGTATCATCATAGTTTGGGAGCCCACCCTTCATCCTCCTCCTGTGTCAGAAGACTTTGGTGATGTCGGTCGAACTCAGACATAAACGATGTGGTCGAACTGCTGGTATCAGAAGCCTCGGGGGTAGCGGCCAGTGTCACCATAGGTGGTGCTCTGGGACCTGTCTTCCAGTAAATCTCCATCTGCGAAGAATGGTGTCAGTAGATTGCAAAAGTTTCAGATGTTACTTATACCGTCACTTCAAGAATCTTCTGGGCCTCATCTTGCCAGTTCTTTGCATTCCGGTTTCCTGCTGCACATTCCTCGGCCTGTTCCTTCTCTCCTCCCCAAGCCAACTTGATGTACTGGAGTTTGTAGTAAGGATGGAGAACTGTGAGAGGGAATAAGTATAGTGTTACCAGGACATTGTTCACATACCTAGCGAGAGTACATAGTTGGGTTTTTCGTCGAACCGAGAATAATATTTATTAAGTTTGTTCAGCCCATCAGTGAGTGCGGTCTTGTATGGGGCATATCAAACATTGTCATGCTTGGCTTCCCAGGCCATCTGTAGTTCTTCAATTGCTGGAAGTGCATGCCACAGAGTCAGCTGGCACTCAGGGGAGAAGTAATGCTGGATCGCATTGGAATCCTGGACTGATAGTTAATAATGAGAAGTAGAAGAAAGGTAAATGCGCACTGCTAAGATGTCCCTTGCATCGCATACTCGGTTCCAGTCGGTTTCCGATAACTTGAACGCTGACCATGGAATGTGCTTGACAACCCGTCCGTCTCTTCTGACAGTTGTAATGTTCCCGAAGCGTTCATCAGCAGATGTGATGAAATGATTGATAGGCTGTCAACCATCATAAGATGGAGAAATTAAACTTTGAAAGCAATACTCACCTGTCATAGGGTGTAAGAGCAATCTAACATGCGGAACGCTGAACCCCATCGAACATTACTGTGGAGAGGAATCTTACACGGATGCAGGATATCGCATTCAAGTTGAAGTTTCTGGAAACATTTGATGCGCTGGCCAGACGATTGGATCTGGATGAAATCAAATACGTAAGATAACGTTCAAAGTCATAAGTGTAGTCTCACCTTAATAGCAAGAGTGCAGATTGTGGCAATAACATCTAAAGATCCGCTAAACACGCAGTTAGCAGGCATCTCGGGATCGTACTCCCATATTGCCATAGCCGTCTCCACGGCAGTGATCTTGGTAATGTGCGCCATAACATCAATGTTAGCCAGATTAACAACGTGTTCAAGACAACTGAAAGACATTAGAATACGCAGTCCTTAGTATATCAGTGAAACACTTACGGTAGTTGATTGGTAAAAGTGTCCCAGGGGTTGAGCCGTTGGCACTGATGGAGATCCTCAACTGTCGAACAAATGGTGGCATTTGTCAATGCGTTGTCTAGTGTTACCGTGCCAAGCTGAGAATGAGTGAACAATCAGTTAATCTTATCATGACGTGCGATATTCATCACCTTGGATTCAGCTTGATTACAGATCCCCACACGATCACACAGCCCCATGAAATAATGCCCAAGGTTATCTCCACCATGATCCCCAGAGATGGCCTTGAATCCCACCACCTCTGATCGCATCTTCCACTTCACATCCTTGACATCGATCCAGTGCGCCGTCATCCCTAAGAACACCACTTTTGTGGTGTCCGCAGACCAACCATCAGTGGTGCTCGAGATCTTCCCTGGTGCTGCCTGATGTTTTTTTCTGTAAGTCATTCGTTGTGATGATCTGGCATTCTAACTTACAAGGATATCACTTTTTAGATCTTGCAACCTTTCGATGAATTTATTATGGATATAGGTCGTGACATTGTGAGTGCTCGGGATGTCTTTGGTAAGTGATTTTGGTCTCATCGCTACTAAACAGTTATGGAACAAAGCTTTATTAGCCATGGCTAGAGACTTCAAATTGCAGTGTTCAATTCATGTCCACCACATCCTCGAGATCATGAAGACTCACCTGATCGTCGCATGCTACAAACTGAGACACTGCATGCAGAGCACCATCGCGTGTGAATTCTTTTGGACCCGTTATCTTCTCAAAAGATCTATCCAACTTCAATTGCTTCCCCTTCATCTGCTTGTCTGCTTCCATTGCCTTCCACATTACGCGGGGAATTGCCCAGTGATGAATAGGCGTATCAGTCTCCTTACATTTCCTCTCATACAACTCCCAGTGCTGCTGTGCATGCTGGCAGCACGAGGAGTTACTTCCCTTCAAGAATCTTTGCAATCCCTCGCGTTTAGTCAATTCTGTGTTCGCTCTGTGTTTTCGTGAGTATTTTCTCATTTTGTATACTTGAGACTTACCTGCAGGTTGTGCACCACTGCCCTTTCAGAGTCTCGTGCTTATCATCTCGTTTCTTGAATGTCACTGTTACGCAGTCTGAGAACAGTAAGGTGACATCTTTTGAGGAGTCAGCCTTTACTGTCAGTACCATGGGGATTTCACTGCGATGTTGTTCATCGAGTTCGCCATCATCATCCTGTTAGTTCACAAGTGAGACCTCTGTTATGTGAATGATAATACTGACACAAACCTCATCATTTTCAGGTGGCTGCTGCTCGTCATCCTCCTCTAAATTATCATTGACTTCTTCAGCTACATCTTCTTCCAGCTCTTCATCAGTGACTTCCTCTACGACATGTTTTGCACGTTTTCTTGGTGGTGTAGGCTCTTCATCGCTAGACGACTCATTGTCATCACCACTTTCATCAGATATTTGCCTTTTTCGGTTGCTGGTCTTCTTCAGTGGTACCTTGCCTTTTGGAGCACAGGCACAAGGTGCTTTTGCTGCAGCTGGTTTCCTCTTTGGTGGGGCCTTCACTGCGGATGACTTTCGAGGTTTCATGGTTGAACTTTGTGCGATAGATAGATAGTAACTGCAACGAATGAAAAGTGGTCCTGTTTGTGCTTATATTTGTACAGGTAGACACATTTGAATTTTCTTGTATCCTGTATGAGAACTATACTACTAGTAGCATATATCATCGCTTGTATGCTTGCTGGAACCAAAGTCCGGTCCACAACCGGTTGTGGTCGGTCTAAGCACGGTCTATCAAAATGTTACGGTGTTGATGAACTGTGAACCGCACATGTGAAGAACTTAGTGCAACCGCAACCGAAAGTCCGGTTGCCATCAGTCTGGTCCGGTTGAGTCCACGGTCTTTTTTCGGTCCAATGCACTGGACTTTTAAACACTAGGGAGGAGGGAGACGGTGGGGAGGGAGAACAAGAACAACAATGCCACTGCCACGCTGGTTCCAAAAAAATGTACTTGCATTTGCATGTAACAGTAGTCGTACAACCCCAAGAAATACTATATCTTGTTACTAAGTGTTCTATAATTATGAATTAATTTTGAATATATTAAGTGGCACCACGTCGAAGTGATGTTTGTCTGGAGGCTGCAGATTCGAGCATTTGGCCAGAGATGCATGTGGAAAATAATGGGCAAAGGACTTGATCTCTTCCTTGTAACACATCAGTACCCCAAGACTAATGGCAGTGAGCACCTGAGCTAGTGTTTGAAGGTCCAGTCCATGGTTATGTAACAGTCTTTTGGAATTTTGAGATGTAATCTGCTTGTTAAAGCCTTACAACTTATCCTGGCATTTCAGGACTTTTTGTACACAATGTCAATATAGGACCAAAAATGTTTTGTCATTATGCCTCAGTGGTCTTTACAGAATTAAACATATCAAACACAAAACAATTTTTCCAGTTCATACATTTTTCTCAAAACCTCGGAAAATGTATAGACTGGAAAAATTGTTTTATGTTTAATATGTTTAATTCTGTAAAAACCCCTGAGGCATAATAACAAAACCTTTTCAATCATATATTGACATTGTGTACAAAAAGTCCTGAAATGCCAGGATAAGTTGTAAGGCTTTAACAAGCAGATTACATCTTAAAATTCCAAAAGACTGTTACATAACCATGGACTGGACCTTCAAACACTATCGAGCATCGTCGAGCACTATCAATCAATATCGAGAAAATATGAGCAACATCAGGTGCTGCATTTGTTATCTATATGGTGGAATACCATGCACCAGGAAGTATTCCAACTCGTGCTCAAACCTGCTGATAGTAGGTCAGCCTTGTTCCAAGTCCCTATTGCATACAGAACCCACTGGATGGATTATTGTGAGACTTAGCATGGCTTATACACAAAGGACAGTCTCTTTTTAGTTCTATACCCTTTATTACTCCTTCATCATATGATATATCTCTTTCTTGTTCAAATTCCAGTCTCCTTTTGGCCTCGTGTCTTAACTCATATCTTTTGCCTCATGTTCTACACATGTTTCTTATACCATTTTAGGAAGTTTCTTTAAAACATATAAAACTCTGTAGTATCTACTTGGAAAAAAAAGAAATTGTCTTCACCTATCGTCTCATATGGAGTTCTAAGAATCAGATCTATCCTCTAAACAATCAAAGCTTCTACAAGCTTTCTCAATCGACGAGAAACCTCTGCAATCATCCTCATCCTCAATCCTCTTTTGACCCTGTCATTGTTAGCACTAGTAACCATCCCGACAATTCGTAGCCATCAGCTATAGCCTTCATATACTATCAACCTATCAAAAGGTCCTCAGAATTCACACATCGACCATTGACGATAAACATCATTTGCCATCGATCTCATTGATCAGACTGCGCCAAACACCTTCGTCTCCTATAGCACTACCTTCATGACTAGTACCAACTAGTTGTCTTCCCATAGGTTGGACCACGAACATTTGGAACATCTCGCACCCTTCCTCTGACTCATGCAAATATCATTGGCTGTTTTGGTGGTTTTCCTGGGTTGAGTATCATCAGCGTGGATGCATAGAGCCCAGGCTGAGGCACAGTGAGACCCGGGGTCATGACAGTGAGATGTTTGATAGACAATTGGAAAGTGCTGGTGGCAAAATCAATGCAACAAGTATTGGCCAAATAAAAGTGCCCTGTTTCCAACAGTGGAGCATCTATCCTGACCATAGGAAGTAAGGGACTGGCATGGTAGTGACCTGCTGCCTGAATAAAGAACTTGGTGGCAGCAGGTAAATGGACTGTCCCAAGATCACACAGCCAATTTACTTTGACAGAGATTTCAACTTCAGTCAGGTTTTTTGCGATAGCGTGAAAGTCTGTGAACAAGGCCTCTGTGCTCACCAGGGCACAGTGAAGAGTAGAGCCATACTCTGTGATGCTGCACATGCTTGTACAACACATCATCAGCACTTGGGGGTGAGGGCCAATTCTGGCAGGTACGAGTCCTTATATTTTATGATCTATAATCAAATAATGCTAAATGCCCAACAATATTTGGTAATAAAAAACCCAATAGTATGCAAAGAAATAAGAAATATTAAATCAGCTCAAGAAGCTGATCAGAATGATATATAAAACATAAAATACAGGATACAAACTTTATATTTAGCCCTAATAAATACATAATACCAAATAGTGGAAACCATTATGTTAATGATGCATCAATGATATTCTGTTCTATTACAAGTTAAACATCAAGGAAGATATAGCTTATTTTCATTAATAACAAATAATAACAAATATATAATAATATCTCTTGATTCTGTTCCAGCAATGTGGATTTTTGTTGGACTTCCAACCATTTTCCACCAAGGTCACCTAGTAATGATTGGCATGGCATTAGTATTTTAGATATAGTTTCCATTCCTATGATACCTCCACTACTCTGTTCTCCACCGGTCTCTGACCTAACTCTGCTCTTTAGTATTTAACCTATTTACTTCTGTTTGTATTCTTCAGTTCATAAAGCAACCAAGTTTACCCATCTCAATCTCTAGTCTCCTCTCCTGTCTCAGACTTCCTCTCGAACTCTGATATTCTTACATTTACCTTTGTCTTGAAATTAGACACTGACAAGGTGAAGGGCGCAATTTCTTATAAGTTGAAGCCAAGTCCTCTCTGATACACCATCCAATGTAAGAGTGCCTCTTACATCATCACTACATTATCACATGTCACTCCATTATCACATGTCATTCCATTCATATATAGTCTATACTCAAGTACTTGCACTGTATTCTAGAATCCCCCCTCAAAATATATTAAGTTCCTTATAGTTCTCGGTCCCCTTTAGTGTTGGAAGCTCTGGCTCTCTCACGTTCTTTTCCTGAAACCTTGCCAACCCTGAAATTTCTGAAACAGTCATTTTTTTCACACCAATGCTGTACCTTGACAACGCCAAACTAAATGCTCACCTCGATGCTCGCTCAAGCGCTCACTCTCTGATTCCCCCCCCACTGTGACCTGCATTCACATGAGACCTCCCTAGTCTTCATTCGAATCTTCTAGGCACATTTCAGCCCTTATGCTGGAGTGTTTGATGATGATCCCCGCCACAGCTGTTTTTACTAGCTTGACCATTTTCTTTCATCTTCTCAATGCTAGCTCTGCCTTCCTGTGTTCAACCCACCCATCTGTCATCACCTCCATCACTGTCACTGTCACTGTCATGACTGGCAGAGTCATTGACAACAGTGATGACAACTGCCTCCCGACTGGTTTTCCAGCGCAAGTCTCCTCCACTAGCTGCTTGGATAGCACTCCCTCCCTGAACTAGGTATCAACAACTACTCTTGTTTCTACAACGTAGACCACCTACCCCGTTCCATGTCTCGCTCGGCTCCAAACTCCCCAGAGGTGAGCTGTTTTGCCAGAACCCACCTGGTACACACCTCCGGCATCTCTGATGATGCCATCTACACCCCTCACTCCCTGTTCACCTCCCCAGCACACTCCCCAGCCCTGCATCTGAAACGACCCCAGTTCACGGCCACATCACCACCAGCAATGACAACTACCCCAGAAACATCGTCTAGGGCCACATGTCACACCCAGGAAGCATTTCCCATACAGGAGACTCACCACCACACCGTAAACGACACACCAACTCCATCCACAACCCAGAAAATGCTGTTATGCAAGGTCATGCAGACACGTTCATCTGAACGTGTCGTGGACTCGATGCAACCACCCAGCCAGCCCCACCATCTACAACGACAACCCATACCACCTCCAACAGCATCCTGTTCCCCCCTGCTTGACCCCCATACCCCTGTTATGCACCATGAGCCCATGATGATTAGTCTTTGAAGGTCTGGTCGGGTTGCGGTCGCAGCCCCTTTTGGCTGCAACTGCAACCACAACCGGTTGTCTCACTTACAAAATCCCACCAACTGCAACTGCAACTGTGGCCAATCAGTTGGTGACCAGTTGTTGTCAGCTTGCAACTGGTTCCAACCAGTCGCAACCATACATATGTACAGTAATTTGTAAATAATAATATGTATTAATAAAACTAATAATAAAATAACAAGAACCTTCCCCCTGCTTGCATTGGGAGTGAGAGAGGGGGGGAGGTAGCTGTAGTCACATAGAGAAGATCAAGAACCCCCCCCTGCTCGCATTTGGAGCAAGAGAGGGGGGTGGGGGGCCATCATCGTCATTATTGGGGTTGGCAGTGGGTGTTGGTGACATGGCAGCAGTGCCACGTCGTTGTCATCATCATTGTCGTCATCGTTGTTGGGGTTGGCGATGTTGCAGCGGTGCCACATCGTTGTCATCGGGTTGGTGTGGTGGCCTGTCATACCCCCATTGTCGTTCCTCTCAGTCAGCACCCCCATCTCCCCCTGCGAGCAGTGGCTTGCAGGCTGGGTGGTGCTGGAAACATAATAGAGACCCCTCCATCTTGCATTTGGAGCGAGGGAGGGGGGTGACACCATAGAAAAAGAACATACCCCTCCATCTCGCGTTTGGAGCGAGAGAGGGGTGTGTCGCATCTAGGTGGGGTGGGTTAGCTGTGATGTGGCATGGAGGTGGGTGCGGCTGGGGGGGCTTACCTGGCAGGTACCCCCCTGCTGGGGTCTCCTGGTGTCCCTCCCCATCCTCCTGACTGATCAGCACTCCTCACATCCCATTTTGATGGGGAGGAGGAGGTAGAGTGGGTGGGTGTGGTTTGTACACGTCGGCGCACATTGTTACCAAAGAATTTCAACCTAAAAACATAGAAATAAAGTTAGTAAACATAAAGATATACAAAAGGAAACTTACCGCAGGCCCAAATGATGGTAATGTTGTTTGGGCCCATGTTGTTTGTGGCCATTGTTGTCGTTGTCATGAGAAGTGAACAACATCACATACAAACAAACACGTCTCGCTGCTGTTTACTTGCACCA
The DNA here is from genome assembly GCA_026075535.2 of Tricholoma matsutake. NCBI lineage: Eukaryota > Fungi > Basidiomycota > Agaricomycetes > Agaricales > Tricholomataceae > Tricholoma > Tricholoma matsutake. The sequence goes on along the minus strand of AP026543.1, from coordinate 1,995,398 downwards.
CACATATTCAAACATATACAAATGGCCCAAACATATATAAACCCTTGCCCATCCAACCTGTCATTCCTTGGGCATGCCCCAAATATGTTACAGAGTAAGTAAATTACATAGAAAATAGAATAAAAATTGTACTATCTAAGATTGAGTAGTGAGGTAAGGCCACCCAGTTGCGACCAGTTCCAATTGGTTGGACTTGCGAGCCTGAGCCTACCAACTGCAACCGCAACTGTTGACAATGAGGCCCGACTGCAACTGGAAAGACCGGTTGCTTGTGGTTGGGTCCAGTTGAGTTCTGGTTTTTTTTCAGTTGCAGCAACTGGACCCTCAAAGACTAATGACGATGCCTACGTGTCCACATGGCCTGCTGCAACATCGTTGACAACCACCCTCACCATGCTGTCCCCAGCCCCAAAAGCGCCTCCAGCCTCTCATAAACGTTGAGACACACTGCCAGGATGTCCCACTGCACTCTACCTGGCTCCTCAACCCTCCCTGTTGCACCCCATGCCCTCCCGTTCAACTGCCACATCACAGTCAACAACGACCACCACAACATCTTCCCCAGCTCCCAAACTGCTGTCAGCACCTCACGAATGATGGTACTCACTCCCAACGCATCCCACAGCTCCCCAGCAGACTCCCCAGCCTCCCCTGTTGCACCCTGAGCCTCCCACTGCCAGCACCATGTCATCATTGACAATGGCAACAACACTGGATACAGCCACCCCAGAAACGATGGCTTGGGCCCCCTCTGGCATCCAGACCACCTCTAGCACCTCAGAGACAGGTACCCAGACAGTCGACAGCCCACAACAGCAGTGAAACCACCCCACCAGCCTCACTCTTCTCGATGACAGTCCAGGAAGCCTGCAACAGCACCCCATTCCCCCAGCTCAATCCTCAGCCCCCCGTTCGGCACCCAGAACCACCCCATCTCACCGCCACATTGTCGTCGACAAACCCCCAGCCACTGTGTTCACACCCTGAGCTTCCCCCTGCCCTTGCCACGTTACTGTTGTCAACACTGTCAACAATGGCCACAACCACCTTGTTTCCAGCCTCAATACAGCTACCAGCACCTCATGAATGACAGCACTTGCTGCCTAGTCAACCTACAGCCCCCCTGCAGCCTCTACGGCCCCTCGTCTCACATCCAGAACCACCCATTGCCACCACCACATCTTTTCAAACAACAGCAATGAATTTGGCTGCAAGCACCCCCACAACGACAACCTGGGCAACATCTGGCACTCATACGACCGCTACCAGACCAGAAATCCATTGTCAGGCCCTACACAATGTACAGAGACAGTCTACTACAGCCCAGCAGGCCAATTCGCAAGACGACAAGCAAATGTGTTCCTCAAAACACATCGTCTACTCAATGGAATGACTCTGGTCTGCCCTGAACACCAAACAAAGGTCCCAAACCCCCAGTCTCTGTCCCGAAATCCCAGCTTGCCACAGGCAGACTGTGGATGCGCTGTTTTGCCAGGACCTGTGTCCTACACCCCTGCCGTGTTACTAATGACACCATCTCAACACCTGATGACACCCCCCGCTCACCGTCTATGCCCACGTGTCCATCCATGCCCCCGTCCACGTCACTAGCACCGTCCACAGCACCAGCCCCATCCATGTCACCAGCCCTGTCCCCATCCATGTCACCTGTCCCGCCCTGTCACCAGCCCCATTCATTGTCACCAGCCCTGCACCTGTCACATCCCCTGCACCAGACCTGTCCAACTCTGACTCAGTGTTCTTGCAAACACATAAAGTGATTTTTGGTTACCACAACCACATTTACCTTGCCACCTCCCCCCCCCCAGTCATTTTTTTTGGAGTATGAGAGAGTGTAAGAGTGCCTCTTACATCATCACTACATTATCACATGTCACTCCATTATCACATGTCATTCCATTAATATATAGTCTATACTCAAGTACTTGCACTGTATTCTAGAATCCCCCCTTGAAATATATTAAGTTCCTTATAGTTCTCGGTCCCCTTTAGTGTTGGAAGCTCTGGCTTCCTTCCATCCAATATGAGTCTGACAGATTTCCACCCTCAAGTTCAGCACTTAACAATGATGGTCTAATAGTATACAACATTGTTCATATAGGAACTGACTGAAATAATAAATTGAATCAATAATGGGCCAACAATATATCTTTTTATTTCAAGTTAAATAAAACAAATGGGACAAGAATTCAGTGAGATACAGCATTTTTGATGATTTAATGACAAATATAAACAACCTTTGTTAGAACACCTAAATCAGATAATGTACAAACAGTATATATTTTATTTGCAGGTTAAATCAGTTGGATTAAAGAAGAACTAACTGAGATACCACAAACAATGCCAAACAATACCAAATATGATCTCAATGAATGGGCCAATAATGTATCTTCTTATTCCAAGTTAAATAAAACAAATTGGCCAAGAATTGACCAAGATGCAGCATTTTGATAATTTAACAAATAAAGATAAACAATTTCGTCAATATAAAATGCCCAAGCTACATACCCTTCTACAAGTTAAACTCAATTGAATTAGAACTGGCTCAGATATAGTCTTTTTGATCTGCTTGATATATTAACAAATAATAGCAAACATCTGTAAATATCCTTTAGGGATAGACCAACAGTATCTTTTTATTTTCAAGTTAAATCATCCAAAATGGATGAAAACTAAAAGAGATACTATATTTAGGCATGACAACAATGTCAAACAATACCAAATACTCTTCTGATGATTGGCCAATAATGGGCCAATAGTGTATCCAAGTTAAATAAAACAAATCAGCCAAGAAATGGGCAAGATACAGTATTTTGATGATTTAACAATTAAAGATAAACAACCTTTGTCAGTGTAAAGTGCCCAAGCTACACCCTTCTACAAGTTAAATAAACTCAATTGAATTAAAACCAGCTCTGAGATCATCTTTTTGATTTTTTGATATATGAACAAATAATGCCAAATATCTGTAAGTATCTTTTAATAATAGACCAACAGTATACTTTTTATCTTGCAAGTTACATAAATCATCCAAAATGGATTAAAACTGAAGGGGATACTATATTTAGCCATGACAACAATGCCAAACAATGCCAAATACCCTCCCAATGATTGGCCAATAATGTATCTTCTCATTCCAAGTTAAATAAAAGAAATCAGCCAAGAATTGAGCAAGATAGAGTATTTTGATAATCTAACAAACAAATATAAACAACTTTTGTCAGCACAGGGTAAAGTGTCCAAGTTACATACCCTTCCAGAAGTTAAATAAACTCAATTGAGTAAAAACTGGCTCTGATATAGTTATGTTGATCTTTTTGATCTATAAACAAAAAATCCCAAATACTTGTAAATATTTCCCAAAGATAGACCAACAGCATACTTTTCATTTGCAAGTTAAACCATGCAAATTGGATGAAAACTGAAGGAGATACTATATTTAGCCATGACAACAATACCAAACAATGCCAAGTACTCTCCCGATGACTGGCCAGTGATGTACTTTCCCATCTGTAGTTAAATGAACCTAATCGGACAAGAAATGAGTGAGATACAAGACTTTCATTGTAGATGTGCTAAAAAAAGCATACCCTAAAGTGGTCATGTGCGCCAAATATCGACATCTCTTGGGGGGGGAGAGAAGTTGATATTTGGCGCATGTGATAACTTTAGGGCACCCCCGAAGTATCATCAAATTTCAAGATTTCAATACAAAGTTTATAACTAATCAATAATAGTTTGTAATGAAACTATCAATAACAGTTTGTAATGGATTGTATTGAAGTCAATTACTATAGGTTCCAGTAACTTAGATAGCCGGATGAGAAATTTCCTTTTATACTCGCATCTCGGCTAATTTTTGAGTCCCATGGTTAGTAAAGTCAGCAATTTTTGTAATGGTTGCTCAGAACTTACTGACCGTGGGAAAAAAGGAAATGTTTTTCTTATTGCACTGAATTTTTCATCGATTCCCGGTTTGAAGACTTGGGGGTGAGGGCCAATTCTGGCAGGTATGAGTCCTTATATTTTATGATCTATAATCAAATACCTGACAATATTTGGTAATAAAAAACCCAATAGTATGCAAAAAAATATTAAATATTAAATCAGCTCAAGAAGCTGATCAGAATGATATATAAAACATAAAATACTGGATATAAACTTTATATTTAGCCCTAATAAATAATACCAAATAGTGGAAACCATTATGTTAATAATGCATCAATGATATTCTGTTTTATTACAAGTTAAACATTAAGGAAGATATAGCTTATTTTCATTAATAACAAATAATAACAAATATGTAATAATATCTCTTGATTCTGTTCCAGCAATGTGGATTTTTGTTGGACTTCCAACCATTTTTCACCAAGGTCACCTAGTGATGATTGGCATAGCATTAGTATTTTAGATATAGTTTCCATTCCTATGATACCTCCACTACTCTGTTCTCCACCGGTCTCTGACCTAACTCTGCTCTTTAGTATTTAACCTATTTACTTCTGTTTGTATTCTTCAGTTCATAAAGCAACCAAGTTTACCCATCTCAATCTCTAGTCTCCTCTCCTGTCTCGGACTTCCTCTCAAACTCTGATATTCTTACATTTACCTTTGTCTTGAAATTAGACACTGACAAGGTGAAGGGCACAATTTCTTATAAGTTGAAGCCAAGTCCTCTCTGATACACCATCCAATATGAGTCTGACAGATTTCCACCCTCAAGTTCAGCACTTAACAATGATGGTCCAATAGTATACAACATTGTTCATATAAGAACTGACTGAAATAATAAATTGAAACATCCAAACAAGGCCAAATAATTCCAAACAAGATTTCAATAATGGGCCAACAATATATCTTTTTATTTCAAGTGAAATAAAACAAATGGGACAAGAATTCAGTGAGATACAGCATTTTTGATGATTTAATAACAAATACAAACAACCTTTGTTAGCACACCTAAATCAGATAATGTACAAACAGTATATATTTTATTTGCAGGTTAAATCAGTTGGATTAAAGAAGAACTAACTGAGATACCACAAACAATGCCAAACAATACCAAATATGATCTCAATGAATGGGCCAATAATGTATCTTCTTATTCCAAGTTAAATGAAACACATTGGCCAAGAATTGACCAAGATACAGCATTTTGATAATTTAACAAATAAAGATAAACAATTTTGTCAATATAAAATGCCCAAGCTACACACCCTTCTACAAGTTAAACTCAGTTGAATTAGAACTGGCTCTGATATAGTCTTTTTGATCTGCTTGATATATTAACAAATAATAGCAAACATCTGTAAATATCCTTTAAGGATAGAACAGTATCTTTTTATTTTCAAGTTAAATCATCCAAAATGGATGAAAACTAAAAGAGATACTATATTTAGGCATGACAACAATGTCAAGCAATACCAAATACTCTTCTGATGATTGGCCAATGATGGGCCAACAGTGTATCTTCTTATTCCAAGTAAATAAAACAAATCAGCCAAGAAATGGGCAAGATACAGTATTTTCATGATTTAACAAATAAAGATAAACAATCTTTGTCAGTGTAAAGTGCCCTTCTACAAGTTGAATAAACTCAATTGAGTTAAAACCAGCTCTGACATCATCTTTTTGATTTTTTGACATATGAACAAATAATGCCAAATATTTGTAAGTATCTTTTAATAATAGACCAACAGTATACTTTTTATCTTGCAAGTGAAATCATCCAAAATGGATGAGATACTATATTTAGCCATGACAACAATGCCAAACAATGCCAAATACCCTCCCAATGATTGGCCAATAATGTATCTTCTCATTCCAAGTTAAATAAAAGAAATCAGCCAAGAATTGAGCAAGATAGAGTATTTTGATAATCTAACAAACAAATATAAACAACTTTTGTCAGCACAGGGTAAAGTGTCCAAGTTACATACCCTTCCAGAAGTTAAATAAACTCAATTGAGTAAAAACTGGCTCTGATATAGTTATGTTGATCTTTTTGATCTATAAACAAACAATCCCAAATACTTGTAAATATTTCCCAATGATAGATCAACAGCATACTTTTCATTTGCAAGTTAAATCATGCAAATTGGATGAAAACTGAAGGAGATACTATATTTAGCAATAACAACAATACCAAACAATGCCAAGTACTCTCCCGATGACTGGCCAGTGATGTACTTTCCCATCTGTAGTTAAATGAACCTAATCGGACAAGAAATGAGTGAGATACAAGACTTTCATTGTAGATGTGCTAAAAAAAGCATACCCTAAAGTGGTCATGTGCGCCAAATATCGACATCTCTCGGGGGGGAGAGAAGTTGATATTGGTGCACGTGATAACTTTAGGGCGCCCCTGAAGTATCATCAAATTTCAAAATTTCAATACAAGTTTGTAACTGATCAATAATAGTTTGTAATGAAACTATCAATAAGACTTTGTAATGGATTGTATTGAAGTCAATTACTGTAGGTTACCGGTAATTTAGATAGCTGGATGAAAAATTTCCTTTTATACTCGAAATCCGCGTCTCGGCTAATTCTTCAGTCCCACGGTTAGTAAAGTCAGTAATTTTTGTAATGGTTGCACAGAACTTACTGACCGTGGGGAAAAAGGAAATGTTTTTCTTATACCACTGAATTTTTCCTTGATTCCCAGTATGAAGAACGAGTCTTACTTAACGTTGTTAAGGACTTGTAACAAGTCTTAAACTTTGTTAAGGACTTGTAACTGTGACAGTGGGAAGCTTTCCAAATAACACCTTTCCGATTCTGTCGGTATCGACAACAAGGCGTTTAAGTCTAGGGAGCTTGATTTGATATCTGACAGGGGATGTCTGATGCCTCCTCCTCAAGATGCAGGTGGGGACTCCTCTCATCACAGTGTACAGGTGTTCAAGGTTTGGAAACACAGGAATGGCGATGAAGTGAGTGAATGGTGATCTAACTTCAATGTGAAGCTCAGTTAAGGCATCAAAAGCACTGTCTTCCTTCCAACATGTCAAATATTTGATCAGTGATTCCAGTATGCATTGTTGATCAATGGTTGTCTGTACCACCAAATGCATTGACATGTTTGATGTTCACAAGCTGTCTATCAGATCCAGCCATCGCCCAAAGTGGAGGAATGTTTTAGCAACCAGTGCCTTGTGAGAGGCCATATCATTGTCAAATTTGATGTTGAATATTGCAAAAGGGTTGGGGTGATTATTGAGGATAGTACAGAAGGTAGTGGATGTATGTCACAGAGTAAGTCAGTGTAGATGAACTTCTGAGCACGCAATACTGCTGGAACGGGACAAGCTAATAAAACTGAGTCCTATGATCCAGTTGATTACTTCATAGCATAGAGAACTGTATGGATAATTGCTAGGAGGCATGATCAGAGAGGAGCGATTAGTCTCGAGGGGTGGTCTCAATGAGAATCTTTCACATCTGTTTTCTATCGACTGCTTTTGCTCACTTTGCTGTCAGATTCTTACTAAGAAACTCAATGGTGTTGCAAATACTTACCTGTGTTACAAAGCCCACTGTGGTGCTTCTTTTTGTGGTTGCCTCACCCACGGGACATATTTCATAGCCTTGATGTTGCAGTTGCAGCTGTGTAATAGCCATCCGACCAACAACACCGAGGTTGTGGCCCAAAGGCATGGCTATTGCAGCGATCCAAACGTTACCTTGATATGTGGTTGATCTAGGGTTGATTTTAAGTTCTCTAGTATTATGATGGTCTGTCTGACCTTCCAGGCATCCGATTCTATGTGTCCGATCTTATACATCATCCTCAGCAATTAATCTTGATAGTTGCCGGATATAATGTCATAGTCAACACCTAGCTGGACAATTGGATGACTCCAGCCCTATTCTCCACCCCCATGCCCAGGTTGGTCCCTCCCCTATTCCTCTCATCTATTTCCATTCTGCTAAGCTTGGTTCTAGCCTCTGCCTCTTGTTCATCTTTTGAGACTTGCTGCTGGTTTTGCCAGTTGAATGCAGCCAGAAGATTCAAATGGCACCAGTGTCAGTTTGAAAAGAAAGATTGGTGATGTAACTGTCAATGAAAAGTTGACTGTTAAACAGCCACATAAAAGATTGAGAGTTAGCAGTAATAAAAGTTCTGATACAACAGGTAATGAAGTTTACCATATCTCAGTCCCTCTTGGTATAATATGGAGCAATAACAGTTGTGCATATGACTCTGTCTTTTCTATCCTTCATGCAGTGTGGAAGACTAATCCAGAGTATTGGAGTCATACTTTTGGTTCTATAAATGATGATATGAGGATATATGCAATGGATTTCAAAGTCATTTAGATGGTCAGACTTTATTAGAAAATGTGAGGGACATATTTAGACATAAACTGGATGACTTAAGAATTGCTGGCTTGCAGTGGGGTAGGCATACATCAGTGGTTAGATTATTACAGCTTATGTTTACAACACCCACTCAAATTGTGTCCTCACAACTTACATGTTCTCAAGAACATACATTGACTCAGGCTCAAACTTGTCAACATTCTGTTTGGTCTTGCGTTTTGTCTTCTGGAACAAGTCCTTATGTATCAATACAAGATTGGATTCAGAATCATCAGGAAGGTTCAATGTCTAGATGTTCTGAATGCAATCAACATCTCATATGTTCATATTCTTTTGTGTCGGTGCCAGCTATACTTATATTTGAATTTGAAGGAAAAAATTTAAAAATAGACCCAGAAGTGACAATTGTTAGCAGAAATAATCAGCCTTTTACAATAAAACTAAAAGGTATTATCTATCATGGAGAAGCACATTATATATCATGCATTGTTGTTAATGAGCAACTATGGTTTCACAATGGTATTACAACTGGTGCTAACATGGTATATAAGGGACTATTGCAATCTATGACAGATCTAATGCATTGCAGAGGGAAAGAAGCAGTTGTGGCTATATATGCAAAGTGATGGTGAAATGCAAACTGTGCATTACATTATGGATTATGAACTTCTGTGATCCTGTTTCCATATCTAGTCCTCACCTAGTAATAATTATAATGATAACTTCTTATAGGAATAACTTGAACTGTAATATGTTCCATACTGACTGGCTGTAAATATTTCTGTTTGTATGACTCATTACTTTAGAATGGAGGACTCGTTCATGCCAGGCTTTAGCCATGGCCCAATTGGACAAGTGAGTTTGAATTTGGAAATCTTACCAGTATGGCTGCTGTGCTGCATTGACTTTTGTGATGTGGTAGAAGGGAGTGTGTTCTCCCAACACTCAAGATGATCCATTGTGAGGAATGTGGTATCGATTGAAGGGGGATTAGTCTACTATTACAAATAGCTTTGTTATCTAAGAAATCTGTCACTAGTAGTCATGTGATTGCATAGTTGCATAATGTGATCACATGGTGGCATAGAATGTGTGTTGTAAGAGAAAGGATTCTCTTACACTCTCTCCAGTTCCAAAAAATTCCATCTCATCGCATTCTTGACTCCCAAACCTTGAGTGCCTCCATTTCCAACATCTCTGACCTTGGCTGCCACAAATCGACCTCCAGTCCATATCCTTTCCAATGGACCAGGTACTGTTTCCTGCATCCTCGCAGATGCTCATCCAAGATTTTCTCCACAAAATATTCCATTGTTCCTTCTGGTGTTACGATAGGCCCTGGTCTCTCCATTCGTCTTCCCAGAAAAAGCTTGACATTGTTCTCAACATGGCATTTGAGGTGCGATACATGGAAAGTTGTGAATCACGAAGTCAGTGGTGGCAATTCTAGTTTGTACGTTGACATCTTGGGAAATGCTTCCAAAACCTTGTAAGGGCCATCCCATTGGGGCATGAATTTGGCAACCCTCCCGCTCCACTTCTGCATGTACTCTTATCTCCGGTGGGCTGTCTTCATCATCACCTTGTCCCCTACCATGAACTGTGGGTCTGTTCCCCAGTCTTTGTTGGTGTGGTGAGCCTGTGAAATCTTTGCCGCTAGCAAGCAATCCTTGGTGGCATCAACTTCTTTGTTTATACTTTCAATCAGCTCTTTTGCACATCTCTCTGAGGTCTTTACACTCCCCCACCTTTCCCATTGGACTCCGACTGGAGTCCACTGGGACTGGTCACCAGCCAACTGCCTGCAAAGTTGCCAGTCCAGTCCCAGTCCAGTCCAACTGGACTCCGAGTGGAATCCACTCAAACACTGGATTCCACTCGGACTGGTCCAGTGGAGTCCAGTTGGAGTCCAGTTGGATTTCAGTTGGATTCCAGTTGGAGTCCGGTTGGAGTCCAGTTGGATTTCAGTTGGATTCCAGTTGGAGTCCGGTTGGAGTCCACTGGGAGTCCAGTCGGATTCCGCTCAAAAAGTGTGTAAGAAAAGGAATCGAACCCAGATCCCTGTTGGTTGCTTATGTAATCATAACACACAATATAACCATTACACCACAGTACCTTGTTTAAGGTATCATCTACTTGTGCTAGGTACTGTGTGCGGCTGTGTATGACAAAGCATATAACCGTGTCATCAAATGTGCTCACCACCACCACCACCACCATTGACGGCTGCCTCCCTCCTCTCTCTACCACCACCACTGCGTGGACACCCACCGCCACCGCTCCTATGCCCAATCCACCATCACCACCACCTGCAAACGAGCCCAATGGATGGGCCCTACATAAGTTTTTTTTTCATTTGCTTTTTGTGTTTATAAACTAACCAACCTGTTTTTTTAGCTTTCTAGGTTATAATCTACTGGCAACGACGCCACCACTCACAAATGAGCCAACACAAGCCCAAATGACGCAATCTGCGTCATTTGGGCCTTATGTAAGTTGTTTTCGCTTGGTTTTTGTTTTTATAAACTAACTAACTCATTTTTTTAGTTTTCTAGGTTATAATCTACTAGTAACGACACCACCACTCGCAAACGAGCCAACGTGGGCCCAAACGATGCAGATCACGTCGTTTGGGCCCTATGTAAGTTTTTTTCACTTGGTTTTTGTTTTTATCAACTAACTAACTCGTTTTTTTTAGTTTTCTAGGTTATAATCTACTAGTAACAACACCACCACCCGCAAACGAGCCAACGCGGGCCCAAACGACGCAGATCGCGTCATTTGGGCCCTATGTAAGTTTTTTTCACTTGGTTTTTGTTTTTATCAACTAACTAACTCGTTTTTTTTAGTTTTCTAGGTTATAATCTACTAGTAACAACACCACCACCCGCAAACGAGCCAACGCGGGCCCAAACGACGCAGATCGCGTCGTTTGGGCCCTACATGAGTTTTTTTCATTTGCTTTTTGTTTTTATGAACTAACTAACTTGTTTTTTTAGTTTTCTAGGTTATAATCTACTAGTAACAACACCACCACCCACAAACAAGCCAACACACCCACCCCACACCTGCGAGCCCCTGCTCGTAGGGTGGATCATGAGTGTGTGCAGTCGACGACGATGCCTACCAGCACCCCCAAAGCTGACAACACACCCACCCCAGACCACATCCCCCAACCCCCCCTCCCCTGCATTTTGCATGGGGAGGGGTCTTTATTATTTGTAATTTATCTCTGCCCCCCCCTCGCACCCAATGCGAGGGGTATATATATTGTAGTACTTACAAATCCCCCCCTCGCGCCGAATGTGAGGGGTTTAGTTTTTTATGTACATAGTAATAATCCCCCCCCTCTCGCAAGATGCGAGAGGGGTTTTTTTTTGTTTATTATTATATTATACCCACTCCCTCGTGTCCTACATGAGGGATGTGGTTAATTAAAATTTTTTGATCTTAATTGTTTGAAAAATGCCTCCTCAAAGAATATGAAAAGTTGAGTCATAAATAAACCCTATATTGATGCCCAATAAATCTCCTGTGGCTCAAGTGGTTGAGCACACTTGTTTGGTTTGTCATGTGATTCCTTATGGTGAGGTCTTGAGTTCAATTCCTGCAGTACACAAATTTATTTTGTGGGTACTTTATGAAATTCACCAAGTCCGAAGTCCTTTGAGCTCATATCCAATTGACTTATCATTTGGTTGCACTTGGACTCCACTTGGACTCCAATGGGGGATTGAACTCTACATGACTTAGTGTAGTTCAATTGGACTCCACTCGGACTCCACTCGGACTCCAGTGGACTCTGGTCAGTCCAGTCGGAGTCCACTAGGACAGGTGGGGGACTGTAAAGTACTGATCTCTCCTCATCCTCATGTCGCACCTCATCATCACCTGAACTCCCAACCAATGGTAGTAATATCCATGGTGATTGTCCAGTCTTCAGAACAAACGGGGAGACCTGTGTGGATGCATTCACCATATTCATGATGTCAAAACATACTTTTGGTAATGCTTTCGCCCAACCACTTTGATTTCTCTCAACGTGATATCTCAGGCATTGTACCACTGTTTTGTTCATTCTCTCTAATGATCTGTCTGTTTCTGGGTGATATGCCATCGACATCTTGTGTTTGACTCCAGCCATTCTCATCAGTGCTTTCCAAAACTTGGAGACAAATATCTGTTGTGATCACTTATGATTTCCATCAGGGACCCATTTTCGCAGTACCAGACATCAAAAAACAATTTTGTGAACTCCTCAGCAGTCATGTCCATTCTGCAAGGTGAAATCTGGACATCTGCTCCCAGCCTGTCTGTCATCATGACAATCACATCAAAGCTGTCATCGACAGGAAGCGGACCTACAAAGTTGATCGCCACGGAGTCAAAGGGTTTATCAGGAATAGGTAGGGGATGTAGTGGTCCTGGCACTTTAGCTGTAGTTGACTTGTTGTGTTGACAAGGGCCACATCCTGGGATGTACACTGAAATGAGGTCTCTTCTCATGTTTGGCCAATAAAAATCATTCTTGAGGGCCACATAAGATTTCTCGCCCCCGAGGTGTCCCAGATGGTCATGTGCCAGTCAAAATAATTGCTCTCATATGTCTTTGTATTTTGGGATGATTACTCAGTTTCCTACAAATAGTAAACCATTTTTGAATGCAAAGCCCAGCTTTGAGTCTGTTACATTTTGCTTCATGTCCTCCAAGATGCCCATGCACCAGCTGTCCTTGTTGTAGCCCTTTCTTATCCTTCTGAACAGCTTTGGGTTGGACTCAATATCAAAAACCACGTTGATCGCTGTCATGTACTCAGTCACATCTGGTAGCCTCGAGAGCGTGTCTGCCACTGTATTGTCTTCTCCCTTGATGTAAGTAGTGGAGTACTTGTATTGTGAAAGGTACTCCATCCATCCCACTTGACGGAGCGATAGATCCCTTTGGCCATCAAAATTTTTGATAGTCTTGTGATCTGTGTAAATGTTGATGTGAGTTCCCAACAAGTCCACCCTCCATTTCACTAATGCTCGCATGATGCTTAGCATTTCTTGTTTGTGCACTGGGTAGTGCAACTCCGGTCCCTTCAGCTGCCTGCTCTCAAAGGCAACTGGTCTCGAGCTCTCCCAATCTCTTCTGAAAGAGAGTACAGCACCTGTTCACCTCTTACTCGTGTCGCAAGTAACAAAAATTTTGTTTTCACCAGGATTGTGGTGATCAATTGTTGTTAAGCAATCCCGACCAAGTACCAGTCCTTTGATGGCTTCAAATGCACACTGAAGTCCTTTGCTCCATACAGGGAAATTTTTATTACACTCCTTCTTTGTCAATGGAGTGAGAGCTGCAGTGTGCTCTGCCAGTGCCAGTAAGAATGTGCTAATGTATCTCACAAGACCCAGAAATTGCCTAACTTGTTTTGCGGATTGTGGCACCTGCCATTCTAATATTCATTTCACTTTCTCACCATCGGCCTCAATTCTGTTTGCCAAAATGTGGTGGCTGAGGAAATTGATTTCTGTCATCAATAATGATGATTTCTTTGTGGAACAGTAAAGCTGAGCTTTGCGCAGTGCCTCCAAGATGGCAGCAACATTTGCCTTATGCTCGGCGAGGCTAGACCAAATAATAATGTCATCCAAGTATACATGGCAAATTCTCCCGATCAGTTCAGCCAATGCTAATGTCACATGTCGCTAGTGTGTTGCCGGTGAATTTCTCAACCCCATGGGCATGACAACCCACTCCCACAAGCTGAATGGTGTTAGTGTTGCAGTATATTTGACATGATCTGGGTGAACTAATGTTTGGAAAAAGGAATTTGTCATGTCGATTTTTCCCCATACTTTTCCTTTTGTGCAGTCCGCTAAGATGTCGTTGATTTGTGGAAGAGGGTAGTTATCTGGGACCATAACTTTGTTAAGTTTTCTATAATCATTTACCCACCTTGGGAGCACTGTGCTGTCTGCTTTAGGAATGATAAAGATGGTGAAGCATAAGGAGAGGATGATGGTCTAATGCGTCCCACTTTCGAGTGTTGCTCTATTAAGGTCTTCCAACCATCCCTGTACTTTCTTGGACAGGAATATGTGTGACCCACTGAGATAGGAGCCCAGCTTTAACTTAAATGTGGTGGTAGATGTCAGTTGGCAAGTCCTTCGCCTTTGGGATGTCCAACGGAAAATGGTCTGTGAAACGTGCCTTGTATGTGGAGTCTAATTTCTCCAAGATGCTCAGTGTTGTGAGCTCTTGTATTCTTTTTCTGATTGCCACAATTACACACAGCATTTTCGTCATATATGCTTCAAAATCGAAGCATTTTGGGTTCTCCACAAAGAGGCATTGAAGTTCCTCATGCATGATTTTTCGGTCCTCTCGCGCCTGCGTGAGTCCATGCTTTATTGCCCTAGCTGTCATCTTTCTTTGCTCTTGTGCTGACAGTTGGGGTACTTTATGCTCAATCTCAGGTGGGTTTAACAGGTCATACAGCAACTCTTTCACCATGGCTGTCCTGAACTCTGCGTCAACCACAATTTTGTTCCACATAAGGAAATCAAGCCCCAGTATTATACCGGTGTGAAGGTTTGGAGAAATGATTGCATTTATAACTTTCGATTTCCATACTGCATCTGGTGATTGCAGGTGTAATTTACAATATTCTGATAATGAAAACTCTGATTTCTGTCCGTTTACAAAGGCACTGGTCACTTGAAAAGGCTTGAATAACTTGTGTCGCGTGAGGCCCAGGATCTCCACCATCTCAGACAAAATCAGCACTGGAGGAGAACCATGTTCAATAAGTGCTCAGATTGGTGTAGGTGCACATGTCGATGGTGCATCAATAGAGAATACCAGGGGTATGCAAAACCCCCAGGGTAATGGTGAAGGGTATGTGAGGGTAGGGGTAAGGGTACAGGAGTTGTCACCCTTGACTTACCCCTACCCTTGGAAAGAGTATGCAGGGGTATGGCAGGGTATGATTGTGCCCTTTCAAAGTAAAAAGCTGTCATATTGTGAGATTTCAGCAATGGAGTTAATGATTTTGAGAACTGAAACTCAACATAACTAGATATCTCTTCAGAATAGTCCAGTCCAGTCCAGTTTTTTTACCCTAAAAGGGGTAGACTGAGACTGTAACTGGTCTAGGACAACCCCAGGCATTTGGGAACCAGACCAGCTAGAACTGGTCTACTTTGGTTAATAGACCAAAAAAGGACTGATTAAGACTGGTTTTTTGTCATAAAATTTGTCATACCATTGGTATCTTGGCAACTATTACTTGGACCATCAGACTGAGGTATAGGCAGATGGACATTGTAATTTCCCAGTGTTTGGTCCAAGTGTCAAGAGATTTCATCAAGATCTAATCTAGTTATGGGCAACACAAATGTACATTATCTGAAGTCATGCCTGGCTGCAGTGTAGTTCAGAATTTGTTGCTACTTGTCAGGGATGTTAATTGAATCAAATCTACATGGTGCAAATGTTTATGTGTGTTATTTTAATGCCTTGGATGATGTCCAATTGCCCTCAGTATTTTTGTGGCACAGGTTATATATAAGCAGTACTATCAAAGTTACTCTAATCATGACAAAATAGTGGTATGAAAATGGATTGGGTTATATCTTTCTCAGTTCTGAACCATTTTGGATGAACCAGGGAGTGGAATTGAAGGAGATATGTATAGGGGTCAGTCCTTTAACTTGCCATTAGTCCAGTCTCTTTGAGTCATGGTCATGGTCAAGGGTATTATGTCCCTCTTGTACCCTTCATACCCCTTACCCTCACCCCCAGAAACCCCTACCTGTGGTGACCCGGGGCTTGACCCCGCATTTGTATATATTATAATTCCTTGCTGTTGACCTGGCTGGCCCCTATAAAGGGACCAGCCTTCTATTTACATAAGCAATCTTTTTTACCACTACCAATACACGAAATATATACATTATTTGTGTTCTTTTGGTGTGTGATATAAGGAGATCCCCCTCAACTCACTACACTTTTTTGAACACCAAAACTCATATAGAGTTTCGCTTGACATCACCCCATCAGTGATCATCATCAACATGACCCTGAACTTCTCCCACGAAGGGAGAAAATTCTCAATGCAATCAGCAATGGAAGCATATCCATTGCTAGGACCCAAATCAAGTTTATTTGCACTTGACTCTTTGCTTTTCACCTGCTGCTACAACCGAAATTCTTTTTCTCCATTGCTGAAGATTGTACCTCAAGAACGAGACCATGGTTTTGACCAGGGCCAAGAACAAGAACAAGCTGAAGCCTGCTCCCAAGCAGGACACGCAAGGTAAATCTCATCCGTCGCCATCAGGGTCGGATTCCCCTTGGCGCACTCTGAAAGATTTGGCTGGATCCCATCCACTCGAGGCACATACAAGCACCTTGAGAAACGATGTTTCTCCTACTAGGGACTTTCAGACCCTCGAAGCGCATACAGCCGCTTCAAGAAATCTCGATTCCTCTGCCCTCGGCCCACACCATTGATGGCCCACTGTCAAGGACACAGACGACAGTGAACCTGAATCCAGGAAATCCTTCTCATCAAACAACAGTCGACAAGACACTCATTCCAATCCAGGACCTCCTCCTGGCTTGCAGAAGCTTTCTCCTCTGGATGAATTGACCCCAGAGCCCAACATCCACTGGATTACCCCCGGTAGTGGTATCGATCTTCCCCGCAACAGCCAGATGTATGAAACACCTGGATTATTCCCTGCCATATGGCTGAATTTAACAGCATTGGCACCTGCAATGCCGATGAATGCTGATGATTGGCTGCGCCAACGCCTAGAGAAAAGACCCCTCGAGGTCAAACCTCGAGAGGATGAATCAGACAACAAATTTGGAGCTGAGCATTTTGCTCAGATCGCAACGGATATGTTTACCCATTGCATGGATGCAAGAGAATTTGAACCAATTAAGTTGGAAAACCAACTTAAAGATCTGGTGTTAAGTTATGCCAGTCACTTTGCCCATAGGGAAATAATCAACCCTACTATACCTCGTTCCCCAGCAATGGAATGAGATCCCAACCCTGTCCAACCTCATTCCACCAACCCAGTGGAACAAGAACATCCTTCCAGCCACAGACATGGTTCCCCACATCTACAGACCCCCAAGTTATCTCGTAAATTACCTTCTAAAAAGAAGGTACACTATATCAACAACAACAGGATTGTCCTTCAAAGGATACGCGATGGCAATATCCAAGATGGACATCCCACCTCAATCACTGATCAGGGGATCCGTTTTGACAAAGATGGTCAACCTTGGGATAAGGATGACACTTCATCTCGCCATCAAAAGCGAGAGAGCCCACCATCTGTAAATTCCAGACAGCCTGTGCAGAGTCACGCAGGCCATGGAGGACCACCAGATGGAGATGGGTCTGGGGATGATGGTAATGGAAGTGATAGTGACTTGACATATAGCACGTTGAGCAGCGAAAGCACCGAACGTTCTTCCTGATTCAAGGAAGAGGCATCCCACAGAGACTCGACAAATCCCCGACAAGGAGTGCAAACACACACTTCTTCCAGATGTACCCCATGTGGACGTTCTGGTACCCCATGAGAATCAAGTAGCCCTTACTGGTCTACATCTTCCTATCCTGATTGTTATTGAGATAAAGGCTCTCACCGTCCCTCAAAATATTCGAGGGACATCCATACCAAGATACATAGACAGATAGACAACAAGGTCTCTGTCTTGACAGAAATTCCTGCCACTGGAGGCAAGAACAGTCCCCGAGTTCCCAATCCCTCAAAGTATGGTGGATTACCTGACACTGAAACCTTTGAAAGATGGCTGAATGCCCTTCTTCGGTGGTTGAAGGTGAACAAGGTGTGCGGCCCTGAGCTGGACTCAGACCGCATTGAGTATATGGCGATGTTCCTGGAGAACACCGCCCTCACTTGGTTTGAAGACAGCGTTGATGGTGCATACCATCAACAATCAACCTGGACTTTCAAAGAAGTCATCACTGGCCTATACAACCAGTTTGTGCATGAAAATGCAACCCACAATGCGACCAACAAATTCTGGCACGTCGAGTATAATGCTGATGAGGGCATTATGGGCTATTACCACAAACTGGAGCACTATGCTACCAGGATGATACAGGCACCCAATCCATTTACGTTCAAGATGCAATTGGTGACTGGGTTGCCCACAAGCATCATATCCTTTGTACTAGACAAAGGATGTTCCGCTGAGACAAGCTCAGTGCAAGATATCTTACACTTCACCTGCCAGGCAGAGGAAATTGGTTAGATGAGAAAACACTTCAACAAAAAGAAGCGTATAATGGATTCCACCAAGTCGAAGAGCACATCCTCTTTGACTAAAACTTCTAAAACAAAAGAACCTTCTCCCGAACGGTCTCATGACCGATCCTGGGATCATTCTCAAAAGCATGATAAGAACTATCGTGATAGCTCTAAATATCCGGGATAGTGTTGCCATGGCTTGAGCCGCGTTTTTTGCTATCTTGGGAGATAAATTACATAAAATCACTAAAATATTTGAGGAGCTAGATCCCATCAAAAGCCAAGGGGTCTCCTGCCAACTCTAAGCGATCAGAGAAGCAGTTCCTGAGATATTCCAGTGGCTTTGAAATGGCTCCCGGTGGCTTTTGATGGGATCTAGCTCCTCAAATATTTTAGTGATTTTATGTAATTTGTTTCCCAAGATAGCAAAAAATGCAGCTCGAGCCATGGCAACACTAATCCAGGGTTGAAGTATCCTACCAAGGAGCTTTGAAGTCACAGTGATAGTGATCGCCATAACAAAGATTGTCGGGATACCCAACATTGCATGTCTGGAGGGAAACCATCCAGACACTCTAGATCCAAATCAGACAAAAGGTCTGATGACAAGAAGAACCCGATTTGTTACAGCTGTGGAGGTCCACACTACTCCACAGATAAGGGCTGCCCTAAGTATGGACAGCCCAAACTGTTGGCTAAGATGTACACCGCTTGAGAAGGATCAGCATCTATGGCTGATCCCCAAACCTCCCGTGCTCAACCGAGCGGTGAGCACCATTCGAGTCCTACCTGGGACTCAGATTCACATTCTGCGACAAATGAGAGACTCGCTGCAGCGTACAGCAACTCAGAGGATAACTCTCACCCTGAGTATGGGTCTGCCTTGTCAGACATGGACCCTGACAGTTCTCATTATAGTTCAGAAGGTGAACTGTGCAACTTGGAGTCTGACACTGGGGGTGACGCCAGTGAATATTCTGGATCAGAACACTTTGGTGCGATCCAAGAAATCCTTTCGGAGTATGACTCCAACAGATGCCCATCTGCCCAGTTGGTGTCCGACTCAGAGGAAGACTCTGAGGATGAGATGGGGAGAAATTCCCTGTCATTTTCTGAAAGATTAGGCATCATGATGGACGACCTATTCAAAAACAAGCTGCGCTTCAGAGGTGCGACCACTTTGAGGAAATCCTCTAAGAAAATAACCTGTCCTCCTCGCTCTGAGAAGGACAACAGGTGCTTCGTGGCAAAAATGAAGCTTCATGAACTTGAAGCTTTTGTGCTCCTCGATTCAGGCTGCACATCTGATTCGATTTCCCCAGAATTCACCATGTCAGCAAATCTTAAAGCCCATGAATTGGAAGAACCAGTGCCCTTGCAATTAGGCACCATTGGAAGCTGTTCAAAGATAAACTTCGGACTATTCACTGATTTTGAAATCAGTGAAATAAAAAACACCCATTATTTTGATGTTGTTAACATCGATAGATATGATGCAATTCTAGGCACCATCTTCATGAGGAAACACGGTATAGTTCTAGACTTTGAATGTGACGAAGTACGCGTCAAGGGCAAACACCTCGATACCATTATTGAGGGCCCTAACACTTTCAAGCAAGCCCGTTGGCATGCTATGCATCCTCAACCTCCCAAGGATGAGTGACATGAGAGTGGCCACATGGCCACGCAAAAGAAGAAGGACCCAGACAAGCCTGGTCTGAGTTCCACGAAGGTGCAACCTCTGTCTGTTAGACGTAGGAATGTTGAAATGGAGGAAGTAGACGATGTTGACAAACATCGTCGGTCTACACTAAAACCTTTGGACCCCATCCTTTTAGGACCTGAAGATGAACCATTGAGCGACGAAGAAGACGATCTAGAAGAGATCATCCAGGAATTTACTTGGGATAGATTCCCCAAGGGACCCAAGTTCAAACCTCCCAGATTTGACCCCTCTATCCCTGTGGTACTTCCACCAGATCAGGTCGATGACCTGAATGACATACTCTTCGCAATTTGCGAAGAGCTGGCCAATAAAGCTAAATGCACAGGGCCCCTTTCAAAAAAGGACCTTCCACGCCTCCAAGAGGAGTGTAAGCAATCTTGTCAGGACATCCTCAATGGAGTTCCTGACAAACTATCTTCTTTAAGGGACATAAACCACCACATCCCATTGGTGGATGAGAAGAAGAAGTATAACTACTATCTTCCAAAGTGTCCTGACTCAATGAGGAAACCCCTTGCCAAGAAAATAGCCAAGTACTGCAAAGCAGGCTAGTGGTGTCCTGCACGCGCAGAGCAAGCTGCTCCAATGCTAGTAGTTCCCAAGAAAACTGGGAAACTTCACACTGTGATCAACGCAGTGAAACGTAATGCTAACATGGTGAAAGATGTTACACCGTTTCCTGATCAATACTTGATTCATCTTGATGTCACTCGAGCTAAGTACCGCTCAAAAATTGACCTCTCTGATGACTATGAGCAGGTCCGAGTTGCCCCAGATGACATCTGGAAAACCGCCTTCTTGACGGTTCAAGGCATATATGGGAGTCTTGTTATGCAACAAGGTGACTGCAATGCACCCTCAACCTTCCAAAGGTTGATGAACTCTATATTCTGAGATTACATTGGAATCTTTGTCCATGCCTACCTGGACAATATCTAGTGTTTGAAGGTCCAGTCCATGGTTATGTAACAGTCTTTTGGAATTTTAAGATGTAATCTGCTTGTTAAAGCCTTACAACTTATCCTGGCATTTCAGGACTTTTTGTACACAATGTCAATATATGATTGAAAAGGTTTTGTTATTATGCCTCAGGGGTTTTTACAGAATTAAACATATTAAACATAAAACAATTTTTCCAGTGTATACATTTTCCGAGGTTTTGAGAAAAATGTATGAACTGGAAAAATTGTTTTGTGTTTGATATGTTTCATTCTGTAAAAACCACTGAGGCATAATGACAAAACATTTTTGGTCCTATATTGACATTGTGTACAAAAAGTCCTGAAATGCCAGGATAAGTTGTAAGGCTTTAACAAGCAGATTACATCTCAAAATTCCAAAAGACTGTTACATAACCATGGACTGGACCTTCAAACACTAACAATATCTTCATGTTCAGTGACACAATTGAAGAACACCAGAAGCATCTGGAGCTCATGTTTAACAGACTACGCGAGCATTCTCTGTACCTCCGTGCAGAGAAATGTGAACTCTACCCTGAAAAGGTAGAGTGTCTCGGTCATATGATTGACGAGCATGGCCTACACACGGATAGCAACAAAATGGCCCGTATACGAGAGTGGAAAGCTCCTCATAATTATCACGAAGTCCAGTGCTTTCTGGGACTTGTGCAGTATCTGGCACATTTCCTGCCAGATATAAGTGCTTTCACTAGTCCCCTTTCAGCTATGACAAAGAACAGTCAAGCCTTTTTATGGCGACCGTTGCACAATCATTGCTTCCAGATGATTAAACACATCTGTTGCATGACGCCGGTGCTGAAGCCTATCAACCCAGATTCACCTGAGCCAATATGGGTGATCTGTGACACCTCAGTCTTTGGGACTGGGGCGATGTATGGTTAGGGATCTGAGTGGCAGACTTGCCGCCCTGCTGGGTTCCCATCCAAGAAATTCTCTGACACTCAAAGGAACTACCGTACCTTTGAGCATGAAATGATCGCCATACTTGAGGCACTCCTCAAGTGGGAAGACAAACTGATCAGTAGATGCATTCATGTCGTCACCGATCACCAGGCACTTGAGTTCTTCCAAACTCAACGCTGGCTGTCTGCTAGGCAAACACGATGGATGGAGTATCTGTCACATTTCGACTTTGACATTCATTACGTCAAAGGCAAATTGAACAAAGTAGCGGACACTCTGTCCCGCTACTACCAATTTGACTCTTGGGACAATGCTCCATTAGTCCAACACTATGTCTTCACAGACATATGTCTCAATCCCAACCACGAGGATCTTCCGTGGGATCAACACCTCAAAATCAAAAATCGAGTAATTGAACCTCATTCTGCTGCTTCCCAGCAGAGATGAGTTAGTGAACAGCTCAAAGCTCTTTGAGAACGAGTCAAAGAGCGTGAAGCAGCTGCAGCCATAATGACTGTGAATGCAGAAGAAGCAACCACGCCTTCTTCAAAGACCAACCAATCACAGGATGATCCTTTGATTTACACCTCTCAGGCTAAAGGGCCTTACCTGCACATTCAGATGTCAGAGGTAGACCCTCTGAACAATGATATCCAAAAAGGATACATCAACGACAAACACTACAAGAAGGTTCTTGAAAATTCAAAGGACCACCCAGAATTCCAGACCCGAGACGGTTACATTTGGAGGAAGAACAGAGGGGGTGAAGAGGTCCTTTGCGTCCCCACCTCTACTTCCAAAGGTATGACCTTACATGGTCAAATCATCAAACAAGCCCACACATTGGTGGGGCATTTCAGGCCTCTGAAGACATCGGAATACATCCAACGTTGGTATTGGTGGCCTCAACTTCAACACAAAGTCGAGAAATACTGTGATTCATGCGAACCTTGCATCTGCTCAAAGGGGGAATACTGCTCCCCTCGAGGCAAGCTGCACTCATTACTGACACCCATGAGACCATGGGAGTCAATTGGGATGGATTTCATCGGACCCTTCCCAGAGTCTGAAGGATTTGACTACCTTTGGGTAATCATCTGTCGTCTGTCTTCAATGGTTCACCTAATCCCAGTGAACATGATGACGACCGCATCACAACTATCTCCCATCTTCGTGAAGGAGATTGTCCATTTGCATGAACTACCTAGCTTGATTGTTTGCAATTGAGACTTTAAATTCATGTCCAAATGGTGGCATGAAATCCACCGTATCTTGGAGGTCAAATTACTTATGTCCACTTCATTCCATCCTCAGATGGATGGAATAATGGAACATGCAAATTGTTTGATCGCTCAGATTCTCTGAGCATTCATTGTGTCTAATCAACAGGATTGGGTAAAGTTCCTCTCTCTAGTAGCTAAACTCTATGATTAACAGGGCGATGGGTATGGCCCCATTTGAAATCAACTATGGATTCTTGCCTCGTATGATGCAAGAACTTTCTCCAACAGAACGCATTCCTCCCGGAGTGTGTACTTTTGCAATGAATGCACTGCGAAACATGGCCATGGCCCATGATAGTATCATCGCTGAAAGAATCTTTCAACGGCACTATGCAAACAAGCATTGGTGTGAGGAGCCCAATGTCAAACAAGGAGACCTTGTTTACCTCTCCACAAAGAACCTTGCGTTACCACAGGAATGCGCAAGTAAACTGCTACCTAAATTTGTAGGACCCTACAAGGTCCTACAAGCTTTCCCCGAGACATCCAACTATGTGTTGGATCTTCCTACAGAACTGAAACGCCGGCGTATACACCAGCATTTCCATGTGAGCCTACTAAGGCCTCACCATCCTAACGACGATGTGTTGTTTCCCAACAGGTGTTATCCTGATGCATATGACTTCAGTGCCCCAGATGACACTGAATGGTATGTCGAAGAGATCACAGCACACAAGTGGTGTGGCTGTACCATCCAGTTTGAAGTTAAGTGGAGTCTGGGAGACACCACTTGGGAACCTTTAGCAAACTGCAACGATCTTGCAGCCCTAGACACTTATCTGGCACTAATGGGTGCCAGAGACTGGCAAGAATTTCCCAAACATGCAGGAACTCCTGCACATCGATGGACGTAACAACTTGGAAATTTCCAAGTCATGTTGCAACTTGCCCAATGGATTTCACACTCCACAACTTTACTTCATGCTGAGTTTCAATTGTTTTTTTTTTCTTCATCGCTTGGTATGA
The DNA here is from genome assembly GCA_026075535.2 of Tricholoma matsutake. Classification (NCBI taxonomy): domain Eukaryota; kingdom Fungi; phylum Basidiomycota; class Agaricomycetes; order Agaricales; family Tricholomataceae; genus Tricholoma; species Tricholoma matsutake. The sequence goes on along the minus strand of AP026543.1, from coordinate 1,970,907 downwards.
TTACCATGGTGAGTTTCCCTCCAGACAAAGATGACCCCATGGGGGGTGATCATAATGACAGACCTAGCCGCGTGCATGAGACGGGCCCTAGTGGCTGGTCTCAAAGGGAGAGCTCGAGCCCATTGGCTCGAGCAGCAACATCCAACACCATTGCTCACCAAGCCCTGGCAAGATCAAAGAAGCAATCAGCTCTAGCAGACGTTCTGCTAGAGAAGAACAAAACCAGCAAGCTGGTGTGGGCACCAGCTCTTCCGCTGCCAGAAATTGGAGGATTGACGGTGAAGGCATCGTCCTTCACCGAGGCACTTGCGACACTTGCAAGAGCTACACTTTACACATGTATGACCACAATGATGAATATTTCAACACAAGAGATCGTCGAGATTCGGGTATTAACTCTGGTGAGAGCGCCAGAGCTGAACGTGTTTATAATGAATACAAAAAAGATATTGCTGCCCTCCAGGAGACCATCCGGAACCTGGAGGATGAGAAAGAGCACCTGCACAAGCAGCTTGATGGATGTTCGTCCAAACGAGCTCATACTCGTGAACCCTCTCCTCACCCCAAGAGGCCCCAGGGTACTTTGTATGCTGGTGCAGCCTCTCGGCCTGCACCACCTCCTGCTCCCCACCCTGCCCCGTCGTCCCCGACAAGGACTTCAATATGAACAAGGTCTACCCACCTCTTCCCAACCTTCCAACCCCGAGATATACATTCTTGGGCCCTGATGTTCCCAGGACAGCAAACTGGAGACCAGCTCCCAAGCTGCATGGCCAAGTTCCTACGTCCATTCCTCAGAACACTGAGGAATTTGATAACTGGTCCTGGATGGCCCACACCTCTGGGAACTACCCAATGTTGGAACGAATGCGTGAGTACATGCAGTTTGTCAATGATACTGCTCCAGGGGCTCAAATGCCCCTGATGACCTATGCCCTTGCCCACTGGAGATTACCCGGTTGGCTGCCTGTTCAGATGCAGTCGGCACGAGGATTACGCCAACTCAATGACCCTACTCACCTGGAGCAACCCTCACTCCTGGACTCTGCTGAAACGTAGGCACAGTTCATGCACCGACACCTGTACCAGTCATGATCCCACCCTGGTACCCTGATGGACACACAGAGGGTCTCCCTCCCACATGTCAGGGGACAACTCCTGCTTTGTCAACAGATTCCTTCAGGGCTATCCCCTGAAGCTAAACTACTTCTCTACCTTCGTACTGCGGAGGTACTAGCCACACCAGGACTGTACCAACAGATTCGAGAGCGCGAATGCCTCCCACTGTCCCCTGTGCGCCGTTGGCAGCCCATGCCGATCAGCACCAATTCAACTTCCCTTGAGGACATCGTATGACACCTCACTACCATGGGAGTCTCAGATGAGGAAGTCCAAGAAGGTTCTCACTATGCCATCGGCTGGCTTACAGTGATGGCTACTGCCAACTCCTCCTATTTGGAAGAGTCTTCCACCGCTGCCAATATCATAAGATGTCTGTGGCAACATTCCAATACCCATTTAGAGGACGCTCCTCTGATGTCTGAACCCCGGTGGTGGATCGCTGGGCCTAACAACGTGGCCCTTCGAGAGCCACAAAGAAAAAGAAAATGAGATTCCACTGCTCCCACCAGGGGTGGAGCTCCCTCTCATTCAGGGTGACCCCACCCTGAATCAATGACTTCCACTGCCCGGTCCTCCGGATTCTCTGCTGGACTATCTGCATCTCTGCATGCAAGCACCTCTCGCATGGACAACCAACCTCCTGCCCACACCAGGCCTTCTTACCTGTCCGGCTGGCATCCACCTCCTCCAGAGGTATATCCCCTGGAGAATGATCCGACCTCAGGATGGTCCGGGTCTCCCCTCATCATCAAGGCCACTCAAGGCCAGAAGAAGGCCTTGAAGAGAGTGAGGAGAGTCGCTGCTGGCATCCCTCCAGATGGGCACAAGAAGCCCGTTAGCAAATTCACTCCCATCGTGTCTACCAAGCTGTGAAAAATTAGAGACCCTGATGACAACAGTGATTCCACCGACTCCATCTCTTCATCTGATGATGAAACATTCACCATCAACAAGGACCATTTCCCTCTCGATGAAGGGCAGACGACGGACACCTCTGCTCTGGGGAACACCCCAGAGACCCCCATATCCCAATTGTCTTCATTGGCATCAACCAACAAAACGACCATACTTTCCTCCGTGCCCAATTACGAGCGCGAAGTACCCATACCTACCACCCTGGAGGAAGTTAGGTGTATGTTAGTTGATGCCAACCTCCCCAAATCCTCGTCGACCCTCGATGAGTCCCACATATCATTGTTGAGTCTCGACGATACCCACATCCCCAATGACCCTACTAAATGAGGTCGTCGCGTTTTTTTAATAAACGAATGAATTGATTCTTTTTGTTGTACCCTGACAATACCCACATACCAGATGATGCTCTCTTTGAGATCATCTATTTACTCAAAACATTATGCTTCTCCCCTGGATGAAGCCTAAGGGGGAGGGTGTGGTGACCTGGGGCTTGACCCCGCATTTGTATATATTATATTTCCTTGCTGTTGACCTGGCTGGCCCCTATAAAGGGACCAGCCTTCTATTTACATAAGCAATCTTTTTTACCACTACCAATACACAAAATATATATGTTATTCATGTTCTTTTGGTGTGTGATATAAGGAGATCCCCCTCGACTCACTACACTACCCTTGTGAAGGGGTAAGAGTTTTGGAGGGTAAGAGTAAGGGTAGAGAATTTTTACCCCAGGGTTACCCCTGGTATTCTCTATGCATCAATACAGCAGTCCCACCACAAATGATGGGGTAAGGAAAGAGACTTTGTCACATACTCTGATGCTTCATCCTCAGACATCTCAAAATTGTTGTCGTCCTTGGTCTCAAAAACGCCTGCTACTACCATAGTTCCATTCGCCTCGAATGCTGCCTTGGCTTTGAGAGCTTTCATCAGGGTGATGTTTTTGCATGCCTCCGCCATAGGCCTTCCTTTGTTTCCTAGAGGGCAGTCACCTGCAAAATGGCCTGCATAAAACAATCTGCAATGGAAGCAGCCACAATGAGCCTTAAGAAGGTCATGTTCTGTCTGAGTGAGCTTAGCTGTGAATCCTTGGTTGGTATTCATCGTGTTCATGAGGACTGTCTGTGTGCTTCCTCCCGCTGTCAGGTTCCCACTGCTGCTGGTACCAGTACCCAGCATGCACATGGATTTTGCATTTGTGTGGCCCACGGCCTGGGCAATCTTGAGCCATTCATCTTGTTTGTTCTGATTTTCCACATCCAGGAGATGTACCCATTGTATCCAAGCCTTGAGTTCTGTGATATTGTCTAGGGTGCCATGTGTGTTGTTTGGGTTGTATGAGCCTTTAAGAGTAGGGGATAGTTGGGGAACAAAGTGAGCTCAGAGTTTATCCTCCTCAATGTGGTAGTCAGATCTGGTGATTCCCAACTCTGAGTTTGCCTCATGTACAGCCTCTGTCCACAAGAGGAAGGCCTGAGTGCCTTGTGTCAAGATCTGTGTTGCAACTAAGTCATCCTGCCAATTCCTTGGTAAGAACTTCTTCTTGAATTCCAACATAAAGGCCAGGAACATGAGGAGGAGAAGGTAGTCATGGTGAGTATTGACCCAGGACTGTACAGAGGAGCCTTCAAAGTTGTAGATGATGTTAATGATGCACTCATCTTCAGCAATCTTCTTATTCTGAAAAATGCACCGACAGGCGTTCTCAAAGATTCGCATGGCCGCGATCATGATGCATCCTGCTGATAACACAGGGGCATGGTTACCTTTTCCACCACTAACAATGGCTGGAGTGTAAGGTGTGTTGTCCATTGTAGGTCTCATGTCAGAGTCAGAGTCAGAGGAGTCAGGGGGCAGAGTCAGAGGATTATTTGGGTGTTGGGTGGGAACTGGTAGAAGCGAGAAAGGTATTGACTGGGCAGTTGGAGAACTGGGTGGTGTCGTGAGAGGGCTGGAGGCTGGGGCTGATGGTTGTTCACGTGCCCTGCTACGGGTAGTGAGAGGGATACAAGTGGAGGGTGTTTGAGACAGGTTGTAATACGAAGGTTGGACTGGGGATTCTCTTATTGCTCGGCCAAATGAGGGTTTATATCAAGGGGGTTGTGACTCTATGTGCAGTGGGCAGTGATGCAATTAATTGATGACATGGTCTATCCGGTGTTGGTAGTTGCAGCTGGCGTGGCATGGCATGGCGTGAAGTATTGAAGAAGTTGTGGGTAACACTGGGAATGGGGGTTAACCCGGGGGTAACATGGGGGGGGAGGGGGGGTATTCACAGAATATTGTGCCTGGATTGATCCCATTTCTTTTTGTGTACTTGAAATGAAACATGCTCATCACAATATGTAGAAGGGAGTGTGTTCTCCCAACACTCAAGATGACCCATTGTGAGGAATGTGGTATCGATTGAAGGGGGATTAGTCTACTATTACAAATAGCTTCATTATCTAAGGAATCTGTCACTAGTAGTCATGTGATCACATAGTTGTGTAACATGATCCCGTAGTGGCATAGAATGTGCATTGTAAGAGAAAGGATTTTCTTACATGTGGTCATGCCATAACTTTGTCTCTGAGAAAATGCCCAGTAGACCCCTTCAATGATATAGAGACAAACAACAAATCCTGTTTGGGGACTATATCACCCACTGCAAATCAGAGTTTGCAAGACCATTTGGATTCATTACCAATTGCCATCCCGCTGTTCAGCTTGTAACTGATTTCAAGTGAGGAAAATAATGTTTGAAAGCCTGCTTCCTTTGTTTGCTTTTGAATGGCCTGTGAGTACTGTACCTTTGTTGCCAGACACTATAACTGTTGCAACACATGGAATACAGGTGGTGTACTAGTTGAAGGGGATAATACACTATGGGAATCACCATTTCGCAGCCCATGTAGTCTGGTCCAGTTGGGGTGCAACCATGAACTGGACCAGTTCATGTATTTCAAAATATAAACACAACCACAGACTGGACTGGTATAAACCAGTCTGTCTCAGTTGCCTTACAATTGCCGGACCAGTTACCACTGGTCCAGACCAGTTCTGGACTGGTCAGGACCACATATGTAATAGGAACCATAAAATAAACTACACTAAAAGAGATACCCTTCACAGGCAGGGGCCTGTGAACAAGTATATATGTAGTGAAATAAAGGTTGTAGGCCTCTCTTCTCTTTGGAACATTCAAACACTATGTGAATAGTGTCAGAACAAGTAAAGGATCATGTAACAACTCACCTAGATAGCTGGTTCCCATCCCATTTCCCCATCAAGAGATAAGACTCTCATCTCTTCTGGACCTTCAAACTTCATTATAATAGTGTCAGATCAAGTATAGGATCATGTAAAATGATTGAGAACTCACCTACATAGATGGTCCCCATCCCATTCCCCCATCACAACAAGATATGGACATTGCAAAAGAATGGCTGAACACTAGCCTCTCATCTCTTAGGGACCTTCAAACACCATCGTAATAGTGTCAGAACAAGTATGGGATAATTAAGAACTCACCTAGATAGATGGTCCCCATCCCATTCCCCCATTACAACAATATATGAGCATGGCAAAAGAACAGCTGAGCACTAGCCTCTTGTCTCTTTGGGACCTTCAAACACCATTGTAATATTGTCAGATCAAGTATAGGATCATGTAAAACGATTGAGAACTCACCTACATAGATGGTCCCCATCCCATTCCCCCATCACAACAAGATATGGACATCGCAAAATAACGGTTGAACATTAGCCTCTCGTCTTTTCGGGGCCTTCAAGTGACATTGGTCTAGTGTCAGAATGAGATAGGATCATGGAAAATGACTGAGAAATTACCTAGATCTACTCTTATCTCTGTCAAAAATGGTATTTGAAAAGGCTGATCTTGCACAGGCATGACACGGGTACGTAACACCGTGATAATGTGCTCACGGGTCGGTACGGGTTGGACGTTGTACCCGGGCAATACCGTCCCCATGCCTAATCACATGACCTTGTTGATCAACGCAACAATCGTCGACAACATCAACAACGACATTGAAGACAACGGCAACGACACCACCAACGGCTCTGGGCGATCACCACCACCCCCTCCCTCGCTCCAAATGCGAGGTGGAGGGTATCTTGTTCTATTCTAGGCAACAACGGCAACAACGGCCCCCTCCCTCGCTCCAAACGCGAGTGGAGGGTGTTCTTGATTCTAGTCTGGGCAAACCATGGCCGCCACCACTTCCTCCCTCTCTCCAAACGCGAGTGGAGGAGCATCTGATACTTTTCTATGCGACTACGGCCATCACCACCCCCTCCCTCGCTCCAAACGCGAGTTGAGGGGCGTCTGATACTTTCTATGCGACTACGGCCACCACCAACCCCCACCGCTCCAAATGCGAGGGGAGGGTTCTTGGTTGTATTCTACGCGACTACGGCCATCACCACGTGTCTGATACTTCTCTTCATGACTACGGCCACCACCACCACCCTCCCCCGCTCCAAACGCGAGGGGAGGGTTCTTGGACCTATTCTATGTGACTACAGCCACCACGCCCCCCCCCCCCCCCCCCCCCCTCGCTCACTTCAAACGCGAGTCGAGGGGTTCTGCTTACGTTCTAGGCGACTACGGCCACCTGCCCCCTCGCTCGCTTCAAACGCGAGTCGAGGGGGTTTTATTTATGTTCTACACGACTACGGCCACCATGCCCCCCCCCCTACAGTACTAGTATCTACAAGGATTTCCAGAGTTTGCTGAAGAAGTTTGCTGAAGAAGTTTGCCGGCATAGAAGGAAATTCACAATAGGATTCAGGTAAATCTGACATATTCTGTACCAGCACATCGTTCGAAATTTCCGAACCGTCTGCATCTAAATCGCCGCTCATTCAGCCCTCCACCGTGGACTGCACGGAGGTCAAGAAGTCGTCGAGTTGAAAGAACGGCAATAGAGTCGATGCCCATAAATCCGAAGCTCATTTGTGTACGAGGGATTGGTTACCGGTGATCCAGAGTAATTCTATGGGGTCCTTCCAAGTCCCCGACAAGATTTCGGTAAATTTTCAGCCGTCTGGGGATCAGAAATTTGGAAGGATAAGTCAGCTGTGGGGCAAAGCTAAATCATCGTAACAATGGACTCAACTAAAATATGTCGAGGTCGGTGACGACAAAGTAAACCTTTTCCTCTGCCTGTGTGTCTGACGGTCCACTGGCCGTCGGCGTTGCGCTGGTGAGGGGCTCGACAATATCCATCCAATACGGTGATGCACGATCGACGAGTCGCAGGATATCCGAGACGCCTTGCGCGCCTCTCTCCGCTTCTTGTCGACCTCAAACTTTTCTGGAGCGTGTACTAGCTGACTCGGACCAGCTCGGACCGTGCATTTTCGAATTTGATCAGTATTCAAGCTCAACTTCTGGTAATAGAGATTTTTGAAATGACCATGAGAGCAAACCTTTTGTTCCGGGAAACAGTTCGCAAAACGCTCGTTTATGCGTTTGCAATCGGGCCCATCAATGATGGTGCCCTAAAGTTGTCGACGAGTGCTGGTAGATCGTAATATATACTATTCACAGCCGATATCTGAATGCGGCCGAGCCTTCCCTCACTGATGCGGCGACATGCCGACAAGCCGAAAGTGGCAGCTCAAGCTCGTCACTGGCTTTGATGACCAGCCCAAACCATTGGTAGATCCAAACAAAATCACGGTGAATTGGAATACCAGCCACAATGGCTTTTTTATGATACTTGAGGTCGTGTAGCGAACATTGCCTCTCTTTGTTTGGCGAAAATTAGCGTCATGACCAGCAGGACATTCCTCGCTATCATGGACTCATCAGCGACGGCCAGGAACCTTTGGGCGCATTATCTGGCGCCGCCACTGGGCCCGGAGCTTATCGACATCGACTGATTGGACCAAACAAACAACTAAATCTACCTCGTGAGGAAAGGGGCTACTGTCTGATTAGATTGTATGGTTATTACCATCACTGATGGTACCCAAACGCGTTTCGCGAAAAGGCCTATCGGTCTGAAACGCCGTCTGCGGGATCAGGGGGACTCAACACCGATGATGTCTGCAGTAAACTGAGCTACAGAACTCTTCCTGGATTTTCTCTTTTTGTGCCATTCAGATACTGACAAGAAAGAGTGAACTTGTACCTGGAAGAATACTTTGATCACCGTGGACGACACCCCGATGATCAGATTTGAAACTCCGTTCAACTTGTTGAACAATGAAAATCCATCACACCACATGACCGGTGAAGTAACTTTCGAGGGTTACTCAATTAAAGACTGGCATGCCCGGGCCCTGGTGCCTAACTTGAACAATATCGCTGTTTCAGTCTTTGATCCTCGCAGAACGGTGGTACTTAGCAGTACTTAGCCTGTTCTTTCCATGATTATTCAAATTACACAAATTACAATATTCGCGACGTTTACCACTTCAGGCTTCGGCAAAACCGGGAGACTCGGGAGGGGAATCCATAAAGGAAAGTGCTCCACCCTCCATTGATCGCCAAATATTAAGGTGCAAATGATCGATCACCCTTGCTGAATAATGTGGAAGATGCAAGAGCAGCAAGTAGGCAAGCACAGCACCCTATATCATACCGAGAACATGCATATTCAATTTCGACTTTCCCTGCGCTTCCCTCTGGCCGATGTCGTCCATTGATCATGCCTTACCGCTGTGAGTTTCGACACATTTTGTCATTGTTTAATTTCGTTTCAACTTTCTGTAGGCTGGCTGGAAAGTATTTCCAGATGGTCGGTTTCGTAGTTCTGATATATGATCACAGTATGTTACCCTTACCGAGTCCTTTCTCCATCCAAAAATCTGATCTTTCCACGTCAGTTTTAACATTCCCTCAAGAGGTAGTTCTCTTACTACATTCAGAAAGCTGCTATCTCACATTTTCTCAAAAGGTGGAACGTATCTGGTCACAGAAGATCAACGGAGCTACCATCCTTTTCCTCATAAATCGCTATTGTACTCCGTTACAGTTTATCGTCGTCATCGACGGTGCGCTAGGTGTTCTATGCTATGCTGACCCGTTCAACGGTGTTGAAGGTTTTGTCCAGCTTTTAATGATCCAATATGGACAATCCCTGTAGGTCTTCACTTCAGAGTGTTATGTTTTGTTTTCGTCGATCTCAACATCAAGTTGTTTTTCTAGGCGTGAGTCAAATTTGTGCGACTTCGGGTTCATTGCGACCAATCCTCCTTTCCAGTTGCACACGTGCCGTGCGGTTTGAGGGCACCGCAACTGTTGGTCTCGTAGCTAGGAAGTACTTCAACTCCTGGATTTTATAATCGTTCTCATACAAGCTCATTTAGTTTGCGAATGTGTGTATGTTTTGTTCTGTCCTTCAATGTGGGATGAACATCCTCTCTAGTGATCATGATTCTTCGGGTGTACGCCCTTTATGGTCGGAGCATCCGGATATTGGGTTTCTTGATGATTCTGTTAGTGGTTCAAGTAACGTTGTCGGCTATCGGCTTGAGTAGCACATTTCGTGAGTACCCAGTCGATTATCTTCATTGGGCGTACAGTGACTCCATCACTGAATAGGTGCCCCGTTACCACCACCACTTGTCGGTAAGTTAATATTTAAATTCATATCTCCTCGTTCAATACCATTTCTTGTCAAGGCTGTATTCTCACGGGAACGGCGAAACTCTTATGTACGTCTCCGAATTCTTCGAGGGGGGCATTGAATGTATGCGACTGCACTTTATAGCTACTGTCTGGCTCACGCCCTTAATCACGGATACCTGCATCTGCATTCTTACGCTCTGGCGTGCCCGGGAATACATCGTGAGATCGCGACATACACCGTATGCTACCCTCATCATACAAGCAACCCAGATTCATGCTCATTAACAGTGCAGAACGCTTCACGTATTCGTACGAGATGGCCTCCTCTATTTCCTCGTTATATGCATGGTGAATTTATTCAACACCCTAATGTATTTCGTAAGTCATTCCTTTTCCGCTTCCCACAATTAATGAGAACATGATAAATGAAGCTGGCTACCAACGATCTGAAAGCCATCGGTGCTTCTTTTAGCCACATGCTTACCAGTACCATGATCTCTCGACTAGTTCTCAACCTTCGTTCTGTGGCCGATTCATCACGGTTCGATGGCCCGACGGCGACTAGACCTATGAAATTTATGACGAGGGCCATTGGGAACTTGGGTGAACAGTTGGAGACGATTCTAGACGATGATCCGCGTGACATCATTGAGGATGATGTGACGCTGATTGAATACAGCAACCAACGAAATCACGCTAAAGTGTAATGAATGGACCTGATTTTATTCCTCTATTATATGTACTGTAATGCCTCAATAAGTTCGACGAGAGACCGTCCTTTCGCCAAGTTTCTTTTGCGCACCCTGAGTTGACCTTGACACATCCGGTTTATCACCGGGTCACTGTTTGTTGGAGGCGTATCGCACCAGACAAACACAACTTGCTCATTACTTCGTGATCCATCACTCAAATCACAACAGACCGTTACTAATAGCAGACTCCGGCGATACAAGTACAAATCTATTGTTCATTCGTGAACTCACAATTCATTTCCTGCGTCTTGGGACAAACTCAAACGGGCACGAATTGCCACATCTGCGTAACATCCCCCTCCCTCATATTGTCGATAGCAAACTACTCAAGAATAATGAGCAGTGCAAAGGATTAATATGAACATGACATACGTAAGTGTTCAAATCGACACCGGTGTAATGGCGACTGCTGATGACCCTGCGAGGATACCCAGCATCGGGTCTGCAGATACTATATCCACATGAGCATTTCAGTAATATATAAGAGCGGACGCAAATGCACTAATATCCAGGGTCTTTCTCGTCTTCCTTGAGGAGCACCCAATTTGTCGCCATGTTGGCGCAACTCAAGGACCCGCCGACATCGGCTACTCGGTGGGGAGTGATCGTTGGTGGAGTTGTGGAGGAAACTTCATTATATGCGAGGGTTAGCTCAGCACTGTTTTCCTCGTACTTGAGTGTAAACTGTGAAGCGCAACTATCTCATGAATAGGTAAACGCCGATAAGAACAAATACGCAACTCGAGTTGTTTTGCCGGACTTTGAGCCACCACTTTGAATTCGGGGAGGGCTGCCGACGTAGTTCATGTAATTAGTGGAGTCGTAGCAATTTTGAATATAATAAGTTCCTTCATCAATGCTAGGTTGGCGTTGAGCATGAACCTTCTCCTTATCGGATCAGCCTATTCAGTAGAAATCCACGATACATCCGTCCAGCGGATTTCTGCAAAACGACGATAGATCCGTCAGTAGCGGATTGGGCCCATAGCAGGAAAGACTCGTGTGGGCCAAGGGTGTGATGCATCCATGTGGGCCCAGTATACAGATTCACTGCCGGTGATGATTCTTCCCAGTGGTAATTGCTGAAAGATTCTCGGTGGCAGTAACATCTGACTCACGGCACTGGCTAGCATGGTCACCATTTTACTACATGGCACCGGCGATGATTATTACCGGTGGTAATTGCTTGATCCGTGTGGGCCCAGTGAATAGAATTATAGCACCAGCAGCAACAATCGCCACCAGTAATTGCTAGAAAAATATGGTCTACCCTTCACGGGCGATGATTCTACCAGACTGGCTATTGTAAGTTCGGGAGAAGAAAACACCTGGGTCCCAAAATTCAAGTAGGATTTTGACCAACAATTTGAGATAATGATTGATTTGGTCCAGGGATGGGTTCCCAGGGATGGTGCCCAAAAGGCATACATTTTTGTGCAGATAGCGGAGATGAGGCGGTAGGTTGAGAACAACAAGCCAGATGCCAGTAGACGAAGCTTTGATGACAGATATTTTGTTGTAATAAGGATTGAATCCATCAATGGAAAGGCTGAATACTATTTGCCCTTCTCCCAGCGGAGGGAGAAAGAATGCATCTCCATACACGTCTTTTAATGCGCAAAAGACTTCCGACAGCCAAAAGACATCCCAACCAAAACTTAAGATCCTGATGCAGATATTTGCAGCAGGGCATGTATCTCTGTCTATTACCTCCCATATCACGTAGTTTCCATAATGATGCATTGCATGGTGAACTCTGTGGCATCTTTTAGTAAGTGCAATGCAACATGGCCAGTCGAAAGTCATTGTCAGGGCTATCTCCGGGGTTATACAGAAAAAGACAGTAGCACTCTGGACAGGACAAGTGTCAAGAACCGTTCCTCGCCTGATCGGAACCCGCATCCATCCAACTCTTTCCCGCACGTCGAACATGACTTTTGCCTACGCCTCCCAATTTCGTTCCCGGCCACCTTGCACTGCCCACACTGCTGTGCACCAGGCTGCCTTGTACAGCATCCATGGCTGCCTTCCCAAGGCTGCCGTCTCTATTGCAAATTCGACTACAGATTCCTGTGCGGCTCCCGCTAGATAATTTATCTACGCAGTCTTTGTTCCTGTTCCACATTATTCCGGACTACAGTATTTAAGCTTAGTTAGTTTTGCCTTGTATTCGGCAGTTCGTATATTGACATAGACTCGACTTTACCCTGCCAATCTAAAACCTCCTTCGACTCCAACCCCTGTCCTCTAAGAGTCTGAACTCCATTCGACTCAACCTCTAGTCTCCCTCTGAAGTTCTAGTCTCATCTGAACTTAACCTAAGTCCCTCCATACTCCTCCCCGTACTACCTGCACTTTCCCGCTCCTACCTCTAAACCCTCGACTTGAAATTAGGACACCAGACGAGGTGAAGGGTGCAGCTTCTTACAAGCTGAAGCCAAGTCCTTTCTGTTTCCCCTCCCGCAGAATCCACATCGACCTGACAATCTCCCGCTATCATCACCTGCAGTGTCCGGTTGGATTCCAAAGCGGCCTCTAGGATCAGTTCTTAACAACAAGAATTGATGAGTAATGGAATCGAGGTGAAATTGAGCAGCACAGGAGTGAGGATCCTGGGGAATCATGTTGATAGCTTCTTGTGGTATACTGCTTGAGTGCAAGAGATCTCGAAGACCTGCTAAATGCGCGCGGAGGGCTCTACGCGGCAAGAAATATATGTTCTCCAAGACAAGAGACAAAATTAATGCTGCTCTTGTGATAGGATTTCATGGCCCACGAGAATAAAAATGGATCTCTAAAGCACAAATGAGATTTCAAACCAGGGTTTCAGCATTTGCAAGTCACCCACATGTATTTACAAGTATTTTCCCAGAGGGAGTGCTTCCTCGTTGTTGAACCCATTGAAGCTCCTTTTCATGGTTCAGATGGGCTAGCTCTCCATGGAGCCGCATAACGAGAGTGACAGCATCGTCAACTTGCTCTATGGATTGAAGTACCAAGATAAGTTCATAGAAACAGTTCTCACACGTAAGGAAGGCTGAGTTAGCATAAGAGCTCGTGCATAGAGCATGCAACCCGGAGTTTGGTATCAGGGTTTCCTGCCACTGATATTCGCCATTTGACATGGGGTCATTGACAAACACGAGAGGGACTGTGGGGCTCATAGCAGGAAGGTCGCTATACCAAAGGACCTCTTGTTCTACGAGTCTTATCAGATTAGGCTGTAGTCTGGGAGCAGGAGAGACAATGGCATCTCTGAGCAGTGGAGTGTGCGACGATGTGCCGATGGCAGACATCCGCTCCCTTGCCCAAAGCCCTTTGTCGTCTCTGGCATGATTGTCCTGCGTACTTCATGTTTGAAACATGCTGTGGCCATCATATGCTCCTGTTGATGGATTGAAGAGCATGCAGTGTGAACGGCACCTGCAGATACAGGTCTTGGCTCGCTCTCTAGTGTTCCTGCGAGAATGATGAGGGAGCGACATATGCCGGCAATGCTAAGCAACAACTATAAAACGGATCGGAAGATACAGGTGGATATAAACCCACATGTGTTTTGATTAAAAAAATGCTGAGTTCGATTCAGTTCTCCTGTTTACTGTGATAACAACATAGAAGACTGCTGTGATGATCATGAGCGAAACATGGATGTAGCCCATATACAATTTCTTTTGAATCTTTATCAATCAAGAACGTGTATGTCTAATCTTGTGTTTCATAGCATGAATTTATCACATGTAAATTGGAAGGAGTTATGTACTGCCATCTGGTAGCTTTTCCCGGCTGTCGACCATAAATTCTGATGAGAATATCATACACATCACATTATATATTTACACTGAGAGAACAGGAAGTGAAACATACCAAGCTCATCATTTTGCAGATCTCAGCAAATGTGGTAGAGATAGCAGCTGGTAATGCAGTGTCATGAAATGATCTTTTAGCTCATACTAACTTTCCAACTATTCCACGCATCGGCGTTGCAATTGCTAAGTTGTGGCATCTGTTCAAATTTGAACATGGGTAGACTAGCAAATAGGTTAGTGCCAGCCAATGGATATACTGCTATCCTTAGTACTTACCAGTAAAACATTTCTCACATTGATACTTCATATATTCACTCTAATTTAGGTGCTGGCCACTACATATTATGCAAAGACACTGCGGGGAGATGTGGCTACTAGCCTTAGTACTACACTATTCATGTTGGGAGTTGGAACAAAGAAGTCGAAAAGCCTTGCACGTGCACAACTCTGAAGTATAACTCTGCCAAACAACAAGAGGTAAGGGAATCGCCAAAGCCACACAAGACTTCGGCAATTCCCCTACCAATTGTTTGTTAGTGAGCTCAAATGATGCTTGATGTGGCTGTACACCCCTCCTTTCCTAACCAACATCTTCAACTTCAACGGTAAGTCCTTTTCGCTTCACAGTCAGTATCATACTTGGGCTACATAGCCTAGTGTAGAATGAAATAGTTTAGCATAAGTGAAAGGCTTCACACATATAGGCCTACTAGTGCCTATTAAACACGAGCATATGAGAATTGAAGACCTGGAAAGTTAAATGGGGAAAAGAATGAAGCTGCGTGAATGTTGAGCTTGCAATTGGACTCAGAACTTACACACCTCCATAGCTATATCGACACTCCTTTTTGCAGGAATCTGTACCCCAGATTAATGTTGACCGATATCACAAAGTTCTTGGACATTGAAGCAAAGGTTGATGAAGGGGGTGAAGATGACACGTT
This sequence comes from Tricholoma matsutake, assembly GCA_026075535.2. Taxonomy (NCBI): domain Eukaryota; kingdom Fungi; phylum Basidiomycota; class Agaricomycetes; order Agaricales; family Tricholomataceae; genus Tricholoma; species Tricholoma matsutake. The sequence continues at coordinate 1,955,784 of AP026543.1, read as the reverse complement.
CGAAAGTGAAGGCGACGATGGTGTGTTCTTTGACCCTACTTTCAATTCACTTATGTTTATCATGCCTGTATAGAATTTGTTGTCGAGGATAACAAGGATAACAAGTCTCAGCATGGTCTATATCGTTGGGATGTCCTAGATGACTGGCAAGAGGACAGCAGTCCGGAATTTTTACAGGAAATCGCACTAGACATCCAATGTAGGCATCTTGCGGCTTCCGAAGTTGAGCAAATCTCTGCTCATTGTCTTGACGATAATTTGGCTAGTCGTCTCCCCATGGAGGAGGACATGATATGGTGTGTTCGGGTAAAGGTAAAGGTGGTACTTTGCATCTTTGCTTGAGCTTACTGTTTCTTCAGGAGGGTTGCAAGCAGGACATTGTACTAGTGATCCTTCAGAAATCACTTGCCCTAGGCTCTTCAAATGGCATCCTTTCAGTGTTTACTCAGGATTCGATTCACTGCCGGGTTTACATTGAGGCTAGACTATTGTCTGATGTCAGCACCATTCTACGTGGGATCCCCAGGGTTGCTTGTATGAGAGACAGCTCATGTGTTATACATATTGTGGAGCTTGAGGATCGTGCACCCATTCTCAACATGTTGTCGAATGGAATACAACCTTCGATCACAGAATGGTCTTGGGTCCATGTCAAGGAGGGTTTGTACAAGGGTGACCTGGGACTCATTTACTCTGTGGATGAAGCATATTTGATATGTAATGTCTTACTCATTCCCCAAATCACTCTCACAAACGACAAGAAGCGCAAGCGGGATCCTCGCCCTCCGTAGGCACTTTTTGATCCACTAGCAATTCAGCAAACATTTGGTGCTCGCTCATTGGAGAAATGAAATCAACTCCTTTTTTTCAAAAATCACTTTTATGCTGATGGCCTTTTGCATGCCGATATCCCTTTTGCTCAACTGTCCAGCACAACTATCCTTGCCAGTTCACAGGAGCTGGACTTTTTTCATCGCAGTAGTCATTGGGCCAGAGTGAAGCCCTTCCCATGTCATTCTCGGGTGGGCAACAGGGTTCGCGTGGTAGCTGGCACATTGCAGGGAATTTCAGGATTCATTGTGGAGGTGAAGGATTTGACAGTCCGATTCACTCCCAATGAAGATCACAATGTCGTTCATGAAGTTCAGCTTACCAATATTCAAAAGCAATTTGAGCCAGGTGATTTCGTTGAAATTATTGAGGGTCTTGATCACAGAGCGCAAGGATTTGTTATCGATTCAGACAACATCAACGCATCCCTGATAATATACAGTAGGACCATTTCAATTGTACACACAAGTAGGCGTGATGTAAACCAGATAGAGCAGCAGGGTCGTGAAGTGAGTATTCCAGGCTCTCTAGATCTTGGTGTATAAAAATTGGTTTGCTCATAATTCGCTGCCTGTAGATATTTGCGAGCATGGCTCATGTTGATTGGAAGGATCTACCAGAGACATTCTTTGATGCCTCAAAATCTTCCACCCCGCAAATACCAAATGCGGCAGAGATTAACATCGTCGACCCGAAAGGGCATAGGTCTCACCCTGGGAATGCTCATGATCACCGAAGATTGGATAATGTACGAATTGCCATGTGTACCGACAATCCTTATCGACACATGGAGGTTCAGATTCTCAAAGGCGGCAACAAGGGTAACTTGGGCTTTGTCAAGGGAAGCCATTTCTCTCCAAATGGGGACACCATCGTCGATGTTTTAATGAGCATGTTGGCTATTAACACCCTAAACACCTATCCCATCCAGCAGCTGAGGGAAAGATTGTAAGTTCATTGATCTCAACACCATGTTTCTAAACTCAGGAAGCTAACTATTTAACAACGATAGCACTGGCTTGCCTTTGGAGAAGGCATGTTGGATTCTGTTATGACATTTACAACCCTCAACGAGTGCAGCCTCCCAGCCAAAACCATCGACGCCTCCTCATCCTGGAACTGAAGCGCCCGAGTTCATCACACCAGACCCCATGGTAAAAGTCGATAATGATAGGGCTAGTGTGATGGTTGTCGAGATGCATGATGCAACATCTTCAGCAGCACCATCTGGTATGGTTTCCTGAGCATGTTTTTTAGCTTGTGATTGATCTTTGAAATCCAGGGAGTTGGCTTATCGACCAGCGTTTATTATACAAAAGGCTGGATGTCCAAATCCGGGATACTATTGACCCCCCCTTCCACAAAGGTAGATACGAAGGACACAGCGGATTCACAGTTCTCATGAAGCAGCCTTTGGATGTTATGGCATCGAATATAGTGAAAATGGGATTCTCGGAGAATCGTCTCCTATTTCAGATCCGACATCTTGTGCCCAAAACAATGACCGAGTGGGCAGGTTTTGTTACTCATGAAGCTGCGATATTGATTACCTCTGCTTTCAACATGCGTGTCGTTATCATTGGGCCAGATCTTGCAGGCGATACAAGCTGGATCGGGACATATGGTTATATTGTTCAATGCCCTTACAATCCAGTAATTTACAGTGCCCCACATGTCCTAGCAGACTCCGCATGGACTGTGTGGAGTCCGAGCTAGTCTGTATGCAGAATCTGGGTCAATTTGATATCTTACGAGTTCCAAGCTTTTCAGACTTTATGAAAGTCATGACGTGCCTACAAAATATAGGTGTGCAGAGCAAGGATTGAACCCAAGACCTCCAAGTCATCACACAACAAACCAAACACATGTGATCAACCAGTTGAGCCACAGGAGAATTATTTGTTATTAATACATAGTTTATTTATGACACTCAAACTCAAACTCAAGTATTTATCTTTCAAAAATTGAACAAATAAATTTTATTAAATGCATCCCTCACATCTAACGCGAGGGAGTATACAATACAATCAAAGAAATACAAAAAAAACTAATAATAATTACATTACAAACTATAGATTTAAAAAAAAAAAACTCCCCCCGAAATGTGGGGGAGGGCTAAAAGAAAAAGAAGAAAAAAAAACCCACCCCACGACCCCACGATGGAGGCGGGTGGCTTGTCGTCATTGTCGTTCCACCAGCGATCCACCCCACGAGCAGTTGCTCGTGAGGCTGGGGGCGGGTGGTGTGCTGTCATCTCCTATCCCTGCACCTAGTTGTCATTCCACCCACTCTCCACCCCATGAGCAGTTGCTCGTGAGGCTGGGGGCGGGTGGTGCGCTGTCATCTCCTATCCCTGCGCCTAGGTGTTGTTCCACCCACTCTCCACCCCATGAGCAGTTGCTCGTGAGGCTGGGGGCGGGTGGTGCGTTGTTGTCGTCTCCTTTCCCTGCGTCTGGGCATTGTTCCACCCATGTTCCACCCCACAAGCAGTTGCTCATGAGGCTGGGGGTGGGTGGCTTGTCGTCGTTCGTTGCCATTGTTCCCCGTTTGGGTTTCTGTATTTTTTTTGGGGGGTTTGGGCGCATCAGTGCAATGTGGTGCAATTATGGAGGTTGGTGGGTGCTTACTAGGCAGGTATCCCCCTTCTGGGGTCTCCTGGCATCCCTGGGCACCCTCCTAGCCCGTGTCGACAGCCTCACATCCCATTTGAATGGGGAGGAGGGGATCGGGTGGGCATGTGCGTGGGTTGCGCGTTTTTCATCGTGGCAGGTCGTGCCCAGTAGCATACAACCTAAAAGGCAATAAAATACAATTAGCTGATTGATAAAACAAAAAACAAAAAAAAACACTTACTAGGGGCCCAAATGATGATTATCGTCGTTTGGGCCCGTTGTGTCGGCTTGGCTCATTGGGTCCTGTTGCATCGGCTCAGCTAGTTTGCTGTTTGTTGCTGATGGTGCAAGAGGCATCGGAGGCAGGGGCTGACTGGGCAGTGGTGGTGGTAGAGGGAGGTGGGAGGCAGTGGCGTCGAGAGTGATGGTGGTGATCAACATCAACAATGATTATTGACGCGTCTTGAACTTGCACATGAGTCACGTGATTTAAATATGGTTAGATAATGCAATTGTTTGCACTTACTGATAATGGCTCTGTGGTGTAGTGGTTAATTGCGCTATTTATGCTTGGTGACAAGGCTTGGGGTTCGATTCTACTTTAATACATAATTTTTCTGTAGTCAGCTAAGCCTCTGTTGTGCATCCATGGACTCAACTTGGACTTGACTCGGACATGTATCTGTCCGAGTCTGTCTGAGTCCAAGTAAATTGATGTCGCTTGGACAACGTCCATGCGCACTCCGAGTAAAAGTCCAAAAATAGCTCAGACTCCACAAAAGTCCATGCGGACTCTCTAGGAGTCTGAGCAATATACAGGACATTTGAGCCAAATGAGTGGGTCCAGTCTGAGCTAGTCTGTGTGGAGTCCACCAAATTCCGCGCAGACTGGCTCGGAATATGTGGGGCACAGTAAAGACCTCTTACAATCTGGAGCTTGACCAGGCTTGCGTGCAAGACCTTTGGAATCACATTGCGTATTTCCACAAAGATTCGCTGTGCCAATCCCATTCAGAGAATGGAGTGCCCATAAACTGGTATGGGAATATGATATACTGATCTCCCCCATTGTAATGCTTGTTTGCCATTCGTCATTCTCAGCTCTCCTTGTCTTGGTTGTGTTAATGTTTCTTTTCACTTACATATACGTGGCGCTGTGGGCAACAGCAGAGTAAGGACAATGTGTTGCAAGCGAGGAAGCTCAAGGTTGGGTGTCCAACACAAGCAACGAAACAATGGCTCAAAGGTATCCAAAGCTAGATCAAAGTGCAGTCAATGCCAACAATCACAGCCCTTAAACCAGGATTTCAAGATCTCGCACAGTGCCTCCAAATGCGCTGCATACCTGGCCATGGGTCTATTTTCTGTTGGTAGGATGCTATATCGGACAGACAGATCACATTTGTTGGAATATCGCACCCAAAGGCGAACCAGTTGACTGATTGCATTAGCATGCTCTGCGTTGATTGTTTCCGGGATGGTAATGCAAAAGGATGCCCAATATTTTGCGACAGAAATAATGATTGCTCGCCAGTGACCACAGACCTGGATCAGACCAAGGAGGGAATCCTGTTTCTTCATCCCCACCGTAATGTGGGAAATCGGATCTGTAGGTAGTAAGCGCCAGAATATCATACATAACAACTCTGTTGGAAGCTGAAGTATCAAACAAGGCTGCATGTCAGGTAGTTCACTGTCCAGCTGATGACCATTCTGTAGGTGACGCGACTTTCTTGCTGTCGCGTGGAAAATGGAGCTTTCCGCATAGAACCTGGCTATATTCAGTATAACGTCAGTTTGTGTACCAGTAAGAAGTACATACTTTATAAAATTCACATTAGGACAAAGAGCGGCCTCAGGCACTTGCTTGTCTTGAGTAGTTAACAGTGCACTGCACTATATATTGATGGGTGTTGATTTTTGATTTGAGGTTATAATTAACATAAGTAGTATGCAGGGATCCCAAATCAAAATTTCCACTAGCTCTTGGAGAATGTGTGACACAGTCTAGCCCCAGAAATCTGGTTGTGAAATTTAGGACTTCGGCGTGGTCACAACAAAATATTGGTAAATCTCCTAATTATAACACTGAATCCTTGCAGTATGTCATGACAGGTATTATACAACCCTTCCACTCTAGATCCAGATCTTCTAGATTTGAAGTCTTGAATGGAATATAGATATAATGGGGAGTTCAGAAATTCATCTAGGATAAGGTCGAAACTGTTGTACATGCACTCACCACGAGGATACTACTGTGATTATTGCACTTCGGAATGGCAAATGCAATATTGACGAACCACAGATCTGAGAGCTTGAACAAATGTACCACGTTGTAAATGCAAGGTCATCTTCTAGAATGTTCAAACCTGTAGGAACCTATGCCTAGTACTATTCCATTGGAAATTTGAATCAAATGGAGTTGCAATTGCCTGAATATTTTTGCCCTGAAGTGTGGGCATCATTGAAGATTGCAAGCATGGATTCAAATGTGATGCGTGTGTGAATGCAGTGTGAATGCACATTGGAATACGTCAGGTTTTGAGGTATTTCCAATGTTCCACCACGATGTACAAATTTGGGGGGTCGTTTGTTGTTGAGTAATGGAGATATCATTACTACCGCCGGTATCTCTAACCTGTTGGATTGATCATGATGTCCAGGATGTTTGGCTGCATGTATGAAAGATCCGCAGGCAGAATAGATGACACTAATTTCAACTTGAACATCGATCCGGAATGAGCAGCCACAATGACACGGTGCACATGTTCATGTGCATAACATTTCGGGGCTAAAATCTCAGCTTTGCTTTACCCAGTACTATATATGAACATTGATATTTCCAAGGATGCGGCGTGCATGTGGTGGAAGGGATCAATGGTGGTGGAGCTTGCATCGTGTTTTCTGGGCCGAATTCGGGTCAAATCTCCTCGATGAGACATTACATGTGAATTTCTGCTACTTCTGTTCATTTAAGGCAGAAAAAATTGTGCATTTGGAGTTGCTACTTTGTGTTTACAGCTCTGGAAGTAAACTGGTAGGTGATGTTTGTGTTTGTTTGGACCCACATGGACCCACAAACAACAATATCCTGGCAAAGCAACAGGCCCAAACATAATATTATCTTTCACGAAAAATTGTGTATATGCACTTGGAAAGGAGCTCAGAGGTGCATAGAGAGATACTACACATGGAATCCTTAAGTACAGGTAGCAAAGAGGCAAATGGATCTGGCATTGCAAATGTCAAAAATATTAGGCAAGACGGTACATTAATATTGCTGTCGTACTATGTACCAAGAGTTTTACAATCAACTGGATGGAACCGAATGAGCTAAGTTGGGGCTGGTAGTGGAGTTGGGTCAACTGTAATGTAGAAGAATGTAGTACACACAGGAATTAAATTGTTCTTGCTCACATATCAGCTCTGAACATGGAACTGAGTGGTGCTGGCTCAGTTAGGATCTGAGGTCCTCCGCGCAGCTATGCAAGCCTCTTTGTTGAATTAATATTACCTCCAAGATGACAGATTGCAATTTTCCAGATCTACAGTAAAGTTTGACATAACTTACATGTAATTTTAAGAGCATTTAGGTATATATACCCTACATAAAGTTCTATTCAATGAAAATGAGACGCGATGTGGCGCATTCAAGTTATACATGTTGGAGATAAAAGAGGGCACAGCCACATCATGCATTTGAATGAGGGAAGTGCCGAGAATCAAACCGCTTGGCAATTCCCCTACCCTCACTGTTTGGCAGGGTTATGTGTCAATGCTTTCACATGGTACCGCTTTCAAATCTCGACTCAAACTCCCATATCCTAAGTACTAATAGAAGGTCTCCTTGTCCTGATCTAAATGAGCAGGCATCTTCCAGTGATTAGTTTATTTTGTTCTGTATTAGTAGCAATTCCAGTGAAATTATAGTACTAGTGTAAGATTGTAGCTTGGTGTGCATTTACAACCAAGTTCCTGGCTGGCCATAGAGGCAGACTCCGTCGTACAACATAAATAGTTCAGGTGCATATACCCACAACGCTTCTATGGTGTGAACACTGACATCATTATCAGGTCTTTTCCCGGGCATGTATAGTTCATTTTGCAGAACTGAAAGTTCTATTGTTGTGTAGTTCTTGTCGCAGACAAATGCACTGTACATAGTATATTATCTTGATCGTGATCAATGCATGATCAGGTGTATACGTACATGCGGTTGCCTCATGATCACGTATGGAATCTGCTGATGTTGTTCCTGGAAGCGTAAGACAAAGGAGTATAATATGCATAATCAGTCAGTGGATTTTTGCTAGTATTGCATGATAAGACACCTGCCTTCACATCGCAGCCCCCATTATCTGTGTGGGCATCTGCATTCCATGCAAAATCTGTATAGCTTTCCATGATGTCGAAGAGCGCCCCTTTCAAGAACAACAATGCTATCCCTTTGCAGACAATCGGCAAAACCAGATTTCCCTGCTCTCCTTGGGATATCGACATAAGAAACGGTATACTGCATTTTTCAAATCTCATCAATATTCCACACAGCTCGTTAGTATGGACTTTGCCCAGATGAAGCTTGAATTGGAAGCCACATCATCAGAAGCAGAGAGCCCTGTGACTCCTATAACGACTACGCAGACACCCAAAGTTCCAGGTCACTACTCGATCTCTGCCTCGGAGCGGTTTGTCATGCATTCTCTGTCCTTATAATTACTCGTCTCACAAAGATTCCATAGCCACAACATAGTTTCCAACACTCCAGAACTGCAAGGATCCGGAGCCCCCATTCCAGCTGAAATGCAGTCTCAAAACAAGTTTATTGCTCCTGCTACTCTGTAAGTGATTGTTGGTACATATGGATGATCATCATCCCATTTTACACATTTCTCTTCAGGGACAAGTCTAGCCATGATGCTGACTTTTGCTGTGACCACACACATGGGAGGCATGCCAAATCAACTGGACCCAGCACCTGTATCAGACATTCAGACCATGAACTACCGTCAGCACCCACGGATGCCTTGACAAAGAATAACCCAAGCCAGAGCTCCCGAGATGGGTCTGATAACGCTCTTCAAAGGGAAGTACAGAGATTGCTCTGGCAATTCTGTTCAGATCAGCTTGAGGCAATCCAGATCCAGAACATTGAAGCTGCGTCGAGTATTCTAGCCAGCGGTATTTACAGGGACGCAGCCTTGATTATACGCAATCTGGTTCCATTGGAGGATAAATCCCTTGCTGGCACCACTACGGCTGCAGTCCAGGAGCGCTTATTAGCAAATGGCGAATCTAAAGGAATCTCATACGTGACATTGTTTGCAAGTAAATAATAGCCGCTGATGATGATTCAACTTGTTGGAATGCAAAAGCTCCACAGACATCCCTGACCCCATGCTTCACCATACTGCTTCACCTGCTGTTATCCAAACAAACACCGTGATCCCAGTCACCCCGCACCTTCCAACTGTCCTGCCAGGGAACACATCTGCTCCATCTGCCAATACAAACGTACAAGTGTATCTTGTGCATCCTGATCTGCCAAGAATGGACCCTTTGAACTCCGAGTAGGATCACTGTAATTCTATCTTTCAGACTCTCATTGTTCACCCTCTACACTCAACAGACAACCGCTGTTCAATTTTCTCCTGCCCAGATATCGTCTGTCAGAAATTCCGTTGTAAGTTTGATATGACACCCACTTCGTACGTATGGGCTCAATGTTCTAAAGTTTCAGAGGTAATCCGCAGGTTATAAATCAAATTCCTGCCAACTACTACCCCTAGTGTGTATTACAACTATTCGAAACATTTATATCCTAACGTTCTATGCCCTTAGTTTTTGGCCGCTGGCTGCTCCTGCACCTTCGATATTGTAAGTAAGCATGCCTGCAAGGTCAATTAGTCAGTCAATTAAATGTTCCTATATAGAGCGAACCAGCCAGCAGAGTCACCTGTGTTGGCTGTGTCTCAACCACACATTCAAATCATATACAGGCCAAAGACTTTACGTGGAGATGCTGGCGGGCTGAAGTTGCAAGCATATATATCATTGTCCAACTATGATCTGAAACAACCGGGACTCTGCAATCCACCCCCAAAGCTTGCAGATGTATATTTACATACTAACACTCTAAGCAGCCAGGACCAGTGGTGGGTCTGCCAGAACGATGGCACCTGGAAAAACGTCACTGCAGAATATCGTGCTGGTGGCCATATACCCCATCCTATGTCTTTGAAGCCTGTTGTCCTTAGCAAGATGGACATAAGTTGTGAGCCGACCTATGTGATACCCATAAAAAGGCGGTGAATAAGATGTTTAAAGCAGCGCAGACTGTGTCACAATAAATCTACACGTACTGGTAATCTAACAAGGAGTATATTATCATGATGCTGGATAGTCTGTTGCGATAGAGCACTTGACAACAATCTTCCTGAGTAATCCTGACGTTCTGAGAGGCAGGCCTGACCATTCCTAACCGACAATCATTGCCGCCATGATATCATCCTCCGACAATGTACATAATGACACTGGCCAGGGTTGACCATTCGGGATATATAGCAAGTGTATATGTGTGCATAAGAACATCTCGTCTCGTAGGATATTGGACTTTACAAATCGAGGGAAGAAGTAAACTGTAATGAACCAGCAGAACATGAAGTCATGAAGGCGAAAGATAGCCCTAAGGGCCTCAAAAAAATTAAAGTGTTCAAAAAAGAGAAGATGTAGCATCGATATCGCCGCAATTGAAGAGAGTGTTGTTCCATGGTGAGGTCATGAGCAGAGCTCTTAGCATTGCAATGCCACCCTTACTCATCATCCACATTGTCGATAGCATTCGAGTTGTTGTGAATGCTGGAGCTGTCCCCAGCACCCGACTGATTGTTGAGACAGTCATCACAGATTTCTACATCAGAGGATTAGAATTGGCCTTGAAAGTTACTATAATTTATACGATCTCACCTTGCTCTGCCATCAACTGCAAAATTCCATGCACTTCCTTGGTCAACTTCTCGAGCTCGCTACTCATGCGCTGCACTTCCATCACTAATTCCTTGAGCATCTGGCATTCCAAATTCCCAACACGTGGAACGAGCATTGCATTCACCCCTAGCACGATATTCATGCAAATAAGATCTTTGACAGATCGACTGAGGACTTGAACGCAGTTGATGTATATATTCAGGTCCTTTTCGATGTTTCGTATAAATTCTTGGTCCTTTACTCTCAGCAACATCAAGAGTGAACAGAAGTTGGTGACAAGGAGGATTACGACTGCTTCTGGTAGGAGGCTGCGAGCTTTGAAGTCATCGCAAGATGGGTGTGGGGTAGATCACTTGCGGACAGGGGTAAGTTAGGTGTTGTTCCCGAGCGGGAACTTCGAATATTGTTAATATACTGTTTATATACATTGTAGGTCTTCCCAGCCAGGTACTACATGGGTCACCTCCATCAATATTATGTCGTATACTATTGGTCTCTTCTTACACATGGATCAATGCATTGTTTCATTTGATCTAACTGTTGATGCGGCCCGAATATTAGTGGAATATAACCCGAGTTTAAGGATGTACATGCATATGCCCAGTGTCACGATCGCTAAAATTCCAGATTAATATTAGCATCTGGTGGAACGCGGATCAGCGGTTGATGTCGTCAAATGGAAGAACACTTCAAGGCAATCTAAATGGTCCGGATCTCAATTGATATGAATTTGCATTCTGCTCACCTCAGCTGTGCGCATCGCCAACTTGTTCTTTTTTTTTTTTTTTGAATTACAGAACTACTAGGCTAGTAGCAGTATACCTCCAAGGAGCAGTGGCTTAAAAACATGGATCTTGATTCAGGGAGATTCCAAACAATTCCAACTAAATGGTCATGACCTGCCTAATATTACCCAAGTTCGACGTTGTCTCTGCTGGTGCGGCCATTGAGGAAGGTGGAAAGCCTTACATTGTAGCTATCTTCCCACTTGAATAAGGAAAAAATGACAGCTGAGGCCAGACACTACATCTGTCACCCACCACCATACTACATAGGACAAATCCAAGCATGACCCCCAAAGGAACATGAAGAGCACATCGTCGCATGGCCTTAATGAAATAATTTTGTAAAACAATGATCGTCATGACAATGTGTACACAACATACCTTGTGTTCCCGTTTCCAGTTTGGATAGGTGGTTCTGGTTCTGCTGATCCAGCCGTGGATGACTGCAAGAATGGGTCCCGTTGATCAACAAGAACAGTGACTGATCTTTCTTCATCCCCGGCTTCGGTATTTGCAGTAGCGATGACGTGTTTACCTTCTACAAACCCCATATCCTAAGAAGGATGTCAGGATCATTAATTCAAGTCTAGTAGATCTGGCTATTTCCACGAACCACAGATTGAATGACTTTCTTTGAGTTAGTAAATTACAATTGCTAGGAAATGAATACTCATGGCCAGCATCCGATATATGAAGTTTATCAGGTTTATATGACATCTCAAAGCTTGCAAAAATCAACTGCAAAGAACTGCTTCCAGCCCCTACTGTCCTTTCATCCAGAAAATGAACATTCATTAGGAAAGCTCTTCCCAATGTATACTTAGTGGTACTCATGTGGCGTCTTCTCTCCACTGAGTACCAGTCAATCCCGTCAGTGATGTTGGTGATGGCTAATAGTTGACCAGAAGGTGACACCGTGGAACCACCGCTGTACAACATTCAAACTGACGTTAGTGTGCCCCAAGGCAAAAAAAATCAAAGTGCTCATACACATCGACATTGCGAACATTGATTTTCCACTGCTGTTGGTACGGCGCTTCAGATGAATATGCACTATGAGAGGTGCTGCACAAGTTACACGAGCAACCAGGTTTGATATGATAATACACATACATGAACCCCAATCTTGAAAGCAAAAAGGTCACCGCAATGAGATCCTGGCCAGGTAAATAATGCAGAGCCACAATTGGCCAGTGTTAATCCTCTCGTAGCTGAAGAAACTTTGGATGGCTGAAGTTCGCTTCTGAAAATATGGCGTTCGTCCAGAGCATCCCTTGTGAATTTCATTGACACACCGAAGTTGGTAGGGTCCTGATCCATCAGTATTACCTCGCACTCTCGTCCAAATGCCATGGCTAGCTGAGATGCATCCTTCTTGAATGTCATAGTGTGAATGTACCTGCAGAGGTGCCGCACTGCAGTGAAGTCCTTTTGCCCATTCAAAATATAAATCAGGACTGGTAGACACTGAATAAATAAACACAGACCTGTTTGGGTTCTGTACACAAGCATATTTTATTCAGGTCACCATTGGCAGAACCTACAACCAACACTCCGGGAACAGTAGGGTGCCACACCAAGGCATGAATCATATCACCAGTTTTGTACCTCCTTATCTCTTTCCAATGTGTGACATCTCGCATATCTGGACTCTGGCAATTAGCCACTTCGGGATAAAAATGATTCCACAAACCGTTAATATACCATTGTCATCTCCACTGGCGATGTACTTGCCATCCGGAGAGAACTCCAGTGCGTGGACAGGACTGTTATGCAGCTCCAGGTTATTTGTGTGCTTGAAGTCGTAAATGTCGCCAAAGACATAAGATGCTGTAGGATACATGGCAAGCAAGATTGAGGTTCTATTGATCACGAGGATGATTGTCTAGGCATCTACAATCTTAAGGGGATAGAATTGTTACATAAATTCGGAACATGAGCATGTGTACCCACGGACAGGTATCCCGTCGCGATTGCAAATGTACATGAGGTGGATTGCCTGCACTAGTCCAGGGACCAAATAATGACGAACATCCCGTCATATAACGATTGCATCGGAGATGCACAGTACCAGCCATTGATCATGAATGCACATATGACAGCTTCCAAATTTCGCTTACCAGTTCACCAATATATTGGGTGACACTGCGCGTACCTTAGGTTGAAGTTGTACCATGGCCTGTAACCAAAGATGGACATGGAGATCCAGAATCAAGGTGTGCGCTTTACATGTGTACGAGGGATCCACAGTATGTGCAGTGTACATGTGCATAAGATAGGACTAGATCTAGATGACCATTTAAAGGCCATGGCAGAAGCCTAGGATATATTGCGACCAAAAAACAGAGTATTTTGATGATGTTACACTCGGCCAATGGAAAAACCATGCACTCTAGATCTTTTTTGCTGGCCATGGCCATGGCATCAGCTAGCAATCAGGATAGCCAGAAAGTTCGAGGTTTAAATCATCACCAGGCCTAGGTAATGTTAATTAGTATTTTTTGGGGTAGCCTTGTATTTGATGTTCGAGGACAGAGGCTCTTATGCGCAGATTCCTCAGCAAAATGCGGCATGAGCCAACATAATATACATGTGCATTTGCAGTTTCTGGATCTTAAGGAATATTAATTGCCAGGCCATAGTTTCCCTGTTCACCTATGTAATTAAGTCGTAGAATTTTGATTGTTGGGAGCATCTGACCTCACCAATATCCTCCCCCAAACATGTTGCTAGCTATAGTCGTGATCGGCCCTCATTGCGCATGTATCCAATAGAAAAATAATTCATGCCTGCATGCCGGTTATAGTTCATCTGAAGGTGTAGATCTACAAGCGTGGACTGGCCTTGTGTCAGCGCTATACTCAATATTGTGGACTAGAAAGCCTACCCTGGGGCAAAGATTCACTGAACATTGATATTCCTTCTTTCCAATCCACCCTGAATTCTGAATGATTCGTCCTCATCGATCTCTGCCTCCCTCTGGAACCATCTACGAAATGCCTGTGCAAAGGGTTCACATGTTTTCCCTGTACATCTCCCCAGCTGACTTGTTAAATCTAGGCCACTGTCAAAGGATACTTTTTTCATTAGTTGGCGCAAGGTGTGTGTGCCGCCTTGACTACCAATGCGACGACAGGAAGGAGACGGGAGGTCTCCCTCGAGTCCCTGTAAATTCTCAGTTTACACATCACAATCAGCTGGTGAAAACACACAATGCCGTCGTCGTCATTGGAGAAAAGTGCTTTATGGTCTATGGCTGGTCTAGTATGAACCGCAATGACGTTACAAATGAAAGTCTCCTTCATGTCAAACCCAGCACACTCTGGCAGGGGGAAATTCTCATACTCTGCCTTGGGTACCGAGTCCCATATATGGTGCAGCCTAGGGTTAAAGGAAATGTGCTAGATGAAGTAGCAGCCCTGTGAGTATGCCTGGTAATTCTTTCTTAGATAAGAGGCTCAACGTACCATTAGATTCATCTCGTGGACTACGGAGGATTTCGATGCAAAGCATCTCCCTCCTCGACAGATGGTAGGTTTTTTTTTTCGATCAGCACTTTTCATTGCAGTGATATCTCTTTTTCTACTAGTCACAGTACTAAAACAGTAATCATTACAACTAGCATATGTCCGACTTCCAGCTCATCTCCTGAGGACCTCCTCCCAGTAGCTAGTCAATTAGTTGTAACGTGGGATGCATCAATTGCTGATGAACTATGATCTAAATACGTTGTGATTATGTATGAGGTCGCTGCTATGCCGATTCCTATTGTATGTAAAGGTCATGATAATAACCAACATTTACAAGTCCTTCACCTCCTTGATATAATGCCCGGAACTCTGCATAGGGACAGTGGCAGGCTGTGCAAGAAGTCCTCGTGGAGGTATACATATCGATAGATAGCCAGGATAGACCCAAAACTAGCAGCACTAAGTACATCCAGTGCGAGATGGAGACCTGGGTATGCCTTGCAGATACAGAAGTCCGATGCAGCAAGGTGAATGCGGCATTGCAAGAGGGGAATATGCTTGCAATCTTCGCGTAGAATTGCTTAACATCTAGCAGCATCTGAAAGAATCTAGGCTTGCTTCACCAATAAGACAAAGGAAATCTTACCTCATTCCTTCTGCTATCTTCCTCTTCTGGCCCTTCAATCTTGATGCTCATGGGGTCGAGATTGTAGCTATTGGCTGCTGACACCGCTCCATACTCGTCATTGTGGACCTCTATTTTAGACTCAGTCTTCTCAGGAATTAGGCTGGCAACTGCTAATTGTGAGGCAGTACTCAGTGTCTTGCTCACACTGTCTACATCATCTGAAACTGGCTGAAAGAACAAATGGATCTGGTCACCAAAGCTCGCAATGAGAACAGGAAATCTTACGGACTTTGTTATTTCCGCTATCTTCTTCCTTTTCCGGTCCTTGGACCTTGATGATCATGGAACCAAGGTCGTAGCTGTTAGCCACCGACATTGTGCTATTGTCAACCTCTATTCAAGATTCAGTCTTCTCATGGATTGGGCTGCCAACCGCAGATGGTGATACAGTACTCAATGTCTCGCTCACACTCTCTGAAATTGGCTGGAATAACACATGGATCTGGTCACTAAGGTTTGCGACGAGAACAGCAGATGCACCTCATTCTTTCCGTTGTTCTCCTCCTCCTCTTCCACCATTTTGAATTCGAATAAGGATCTGTATTTAATATCTTTCTCCATCCCAAAATTCTCGCTCATACCCAGCTCTGCAGGAAGACTATGATGGAACTGCTGAGAACTATCAATGTCGCTGATGGAGATCTGATTTATTTCAGACTCCAGTCAACATTTAGTTCCCTCTAGCATAGCGTATTTCCCCTTCAACTTGTTAAGTTCCCAATTGGTGACTTGAAGACTCTCTTGGAGTGAAACAATCTGGCTTGCATATTTGGTGCTCTCCTTGAGCCACTTGTTCTTGTCGTCCTTATGAGAAGCCACGGCTGTCTGCAGTTCAGCAATACTTCCCTCATGATTCAATATGGTAGTCGAGAGTAATTCAAATTCCTCTGAGCATAACAAGTATGATCAGAATGACCCAAAAGCAAAAAAAAAACAAAAAAAAACAAGTTATATGATGTTTCTTTCTCTTCTCCTGTTCCATTGCGGTACATTTTGTGTGTTCTTCCATCCATTTTGCGGTTATACTCGCAACTTTCACCTCCAGTTCGTTGACCAGCTCCAGATGGTTAGACTACGAGGATGATGATTAGGGCTAAGTGTAAACATTGAGTAACTCACGAACCTGGTTTAACTTTAACTTCGCGTTCTTCTTTCGTGTCGCTGTCAACTCATTACATGTTCTCTGCAACTGCTCGTGCAGCTCTGCCAACTGACCGTCATGCTCGTTGGTTGGCTGATATTGCAGCTGCCGTTCCATACTCCTTATCCAGGATTTCAGCTCCTTGATATCCCCCATAAACTCTATTTTCTGCAGGTCAAGAGTTGCATTGTCCCGCTGAAGTGCCGAAATCTCCTTCAGAACCACAGCATGCTCTTCTTGAAGAGTTGTAAGTTCCCTTGCACTACCCTTCTGACGAAATGCATCTATGTCTGTCAAATGCGTCCCTATCATCGATTTCACCCAGGCCTGGACTTGCTTCAAAATTTGGTGCTTATAGTGATCAAGGCAGCTGGTTCCGGGCAAGCAGCCTTGTGGTCCTCCATCGCTAGAAGCTCCGAAGGTCGCATTGGAGAGAATGAAAGAGGTTGGCATATCAGGTATTGCCTCAAGAGTTAGGTCAGTTGCACCGTGGTTTAGATATCCTCTTTCTACAGCGAAGTAAGCTGCCTGCCAAAAGTCGAAGAACTGACACCACATCAAAACTCACCATTTTGAATGTAAGTTGTACAGAAGCATCGGAGGCGGGAAACCAGCACAATATATATGGTACGATGCCACATCTACCCTTTGGTGATCACTCCTTTCATGATGCAAGGCTGGACTGGCACAAACGAAATGCGAGAGACCACTATTGTGAGTCCCCTTTGTCTATACCAAATATTAGCACATTAAATGAATTCAAATACTCAATGTATCCGCGTTGGAAGAGGCATGTACCAAGGTCCTCGCTGATATGATGCTCATGATCTTATTGAAGATCCCTGTCCATGATCAAGTCATAACAAAACACGCGAGCCACAGATCAATTCCATGGGCTGTGAGGAGTTCCGAGAATGTCGAATCTAAAATGAGATGCATCACAACAGGGATGGCAGCTCTCTCCATTGTTGATGTTCCACTCAGCAGCGAATGATGCAGCTTCTTGCTGAGTGACCATAGGCTGGAGGAGACTCCTTTCTCCAACTAGCTTAATGATGTGTTTTCTTACAGCCTCCTGCAATATGTAATTGAGAATGAGTAACTTCGTGAGACTATGAAGGTTTGCTCACAGCTTTGATGTTGGTTTCAGAAGAACAACATACTGGGCCTTGCATGATTTTCAGCTTTCACTTCCGTTTGTCTGAGCTTTGTGAACCGACTGGAAGATTATATGAATTCTGACAGGGCAGATGCAATGTCAGCAAATCTGGACCGTATGTCTTGACTGAGTTGTTGTTGAAAAGCAGCAAATTCTTGACGGGTCAGATATGGATCCTAGATGTCTGGAGTATTAGCTCGATAAATCTGTTGTGACTAGAGACATACTTTCATCCTCTCGTCCTCCTCTTCCTCCTCCTCCTCCTCCTCTTCCTCTTCCTCGTCCTCCCCTTGCTGTGGCTGCTGGTTGTCGTTGTCGCTGTCGTCATTACCATTTGGTTGGTCTAGTGAATCGAGAAAAGATTGTTGAGCATCAGTGTACCTTTGCTCGCTCTCATTACTGGCACTGCTTGGGGAAGTCCGTCTCTCTCCGGAATGATAAAATCGACTCCTTCCATATAAGGGTTCTAATCCGCCACCGACGGGCGATCTCAGTCATCCTGGTTGGTCTGTTGAAGGCATGGGGGCTGTGAGGATGAGTATGTTTGCTGGACGTGCGAGGGTAGTACCGGAGGCAACGGTTTGCCTTGGCACATCCAGAATAGCTTTGAGGGGTGGAAGGGGAACTTGGCCTGGACACGAGGGACGCTCACAGTGTTGAATTTCATCAAACCATTGCGGAGCCTTCTCCTTCTCCTTGCCTTTACCTTTGTTCTTGTGCAGGGCCTGATTGTGAGGTTCCCCAGATGGACCTCCCAGTGTCGGTGTTGGCAGCAAAATTTGAATATCCATCCGAGAAGCACCATGGTCCACGTCCATTGTGGTTGCATGGGTGGGCACATCAGCGCTAACTACATGAGGATACATAGCATCTCTTTTATAAGCATAACATGTTGCAGTAACGCACCATCTGTGGATATACAAATATGATTATTTGCAAGGTTACTTCCTGGTGAATCGGCAGAAGAATAGACATCTCGTAAGCTTGGGGCAGTGCTATGCAGTCTTGTACCTGAACCGTTTTGTGATAAGATTGTCACCATATTCCAGGTGTAAACTGCAGAAACTGACCAAAGACGTTTTCAAGACCAGGTTTGAAAGAAAACACTATGTTATAGGAAGCATCAAACTCTAGACCAAGCTACAGTAGCTCGAGGTTCACCTGAATCGGACAAAGCACGAGTGGTATCCCTACTGCTGCTTGAAGAGCTGGAAGGTGGTGGACCGACTAGAAGACCCAGACTAATAAGGAATGGTAGACATTACAAGCAAGAACATACAGGGTATCCTTGAATCTGACGTGCTGTGACTTGGACGTCGGTATTGAGAATAGGAATGCTCAGACATGGCAGAGTGATATTTCAATTCTAGAGCAACTAAGTTAGCGTATAACTCTGTACAATAGTCGACAAACCAGTGCGATGATGTGAAAAGCCGGAGGTAGAGGTTCTCGACCGTTGGCTGACAGAGGTTTGCACTTCCTGCCAGTCTGAAGATGACATTGAGGGAGTGTGGGCACAATACTTGAACACAAACCAACTCGAGGTACTTCTGAGATCTTGGGTAGATCCTCAATCATAATCGTATCCTTGGTTAGTAAGAGTCCAAATACTTACTGTACGTTATAAAGATCTAGACAAAATTCCAAGAGTTTCGACATGCAGCATACACATGTACAAGGCCTCCTGATTATTATCTATTCTCTGATTGATGTATGCATGCTTATTGGTATCAAAACGTGCATGAATCAAATCAGGAACAAGTGTAGTAGATAGATCAGAAATTCACTGTATGTCGCGCCAGCCATGGCCAGAAAGCTAAGTACCACCTACCATATGCATCCAGATATCGTGATATATTGCCAAAATCTTATGAATTCAAAGATTTAGAAAATAATGTTTTAATGCGGAAGCTCACGATGAAAAGTCCACAATGAAGGGCTGTGATTGCAAATCGTAAGTCTAGGGAGGAATATTAATAAGCCAAAATTTGCACAAACCTCTGGATCTGTGTTCACGATGTACATGTGGCCAATACTAATCCATGGCCATGGCCAAGGCTTCGATCTGTGAGTACTAATCACGGCTGTGTCTTTCACATTGACTACAGCCTGTTTTATGCCACACTTAGAATACAATATCAGTGTAAACTATGTACTGTAATACTAGCAGCGTAGTGAACCATACATGTGTACATGTAGGTAGTTAGTTGAGTAAGAGGAAAACCCCCACATAGCCACATGTCGACCAGGAATGGAACCGATGACAAAAAGGCTAAGGGAGTTTCCAGATTACACGTGGTGCCTTGGCTCAAAGCGCGCTCAATCGTCTGTATCCATGTGGCTGTGTTTGCTTCTTCCAAACTCTTATCCATGTCCCTACGATAGTTATATAGAGGAGAGTATACTATAGTCTCTTGGCATATATATAGAGATAGTGTAATTCATCATCTCTAACAGTCCTTGTAAGAACTAGTATAATATCAATATAGTAATGTAGTTGTAGCTATATAATAGTGAGTTGGAGTTGAATGATAAAGTAGACCTATGCAGGCAGCCAGTAATTGGCATATTATATATTAATATTGGAACGGCGAGTACTCGTCTACGTAGATCTAGATATGTATAGCATGGAACCATATCTGATTTGTATATGTTTCTAGAAATGAATGCGAGCGATCAATGGCATCTGACGTCATGGCCATATGCATGGACCATGCATGCAAGACATATAGATTCTCACTGCTCCAAATTGGCTGTCGCGATTGCGAGCGCATGTCTTCTATAAGTCTGTCTGTCAAGTCTAAATAATGCGCACCATCAACCTGGTTTCTAGATCTAGAGATTGATAGCCACTCATGACCCTTGATCTTTGCGCCTGGCCGCTCTAAATCTCTGTAGCAAATCTTCATGATGCATTCCGTGGATCTGCTGGACACGTGCATAACGCATACCTTTTCCATGATGCTGTACGGTCATCTTTAGATCTGGTACCACCGGTGTCACACTAGTACTGTAATTATCAAGGAATCAAGGATATATATCGATGCATATAAGTACATGCGTTACAATCGACGTTCATGCCGAATGTATACACATACTACCTTTTGATCATGACATCGGCAAAGCACACGTGCCAATGAGCAATTCAGTTTGTGGTATTAATCCACAGTTCTAACTAGGAGTGCCTAGTACAGTATTCACTTCGAATATCCTTTCCCTGAGAAAGTGTACTATTCAATCTTGCCTTACAACTGTGGGTTGGTTGTCATTGATAATGGACTCGTCCACCAGATCTTCTTATGTCTTCGATATTGAGTTCAGCAATCTTGAAGTGATTGGTCGGCTGGGATCACATAGGAGTCCGATTCACGCAGTAAATTTTTCACCAGATGGAAAGTATATAGTTAGTGGCGATGACAGTGGTGTAGCTGTGGTATACGGGTGTCATATTTCATATACAAGTAACATAGCTAATTGTGTGGTTTGACAGATATGCGAAACTGGCAACTGGATGCTGATTGGAACACATCAGGGAGCCGACATGATTCGCACCATTGTATGGCACCCACGAATTCCTGGAGTGCTTATCATAGGTCACCAGGATGGCAAGCTGAACAGATTATGACTCAGACATACTCCTGAAGAGGTAAGATCATCAGACATTACCTTTCTCATACAGTGCATATAGCATCTTCTATTTCAGGATTACCAGGAAGACTTCCCTGAAATATGAAATTTCCCCGGTCACATTAACACAATAGCTGTCAACCATGACAGAACTCAGCTAGCAGTAGCTTTTGGAAAGTGTGAAGTTGCGTTGACATCCCATGATGAGGACAACTTCTGTGAGCAAATTAATCTTGACAAGAGTAATGAAAATTACATGATGACAATGCTTTCAAAAGTGCTTCCCGAGCTTCCAGATTATCTCCCTATAGATCAAGGACAAGAAGAGCAATCACCTATTCATAACATACACTATCTAGTTGGGCAGGACCTCATTGCCATATGTTGTGGATCAGCCTGTCAATATCTATGCTGGGGAATGCACTCTTAACGTCAAGGAATAAGACAATGCAACCTGACCTTTTCTCCATGCATCTTTGACAATCTTTGTTAGCATGCATACTGAGTCTGTCGTAGTACGTCCGGGCCTTGCGCCAAAGTGGTTTGCTGGTAGGATATTGTAATGTTCGCCCATGGTGACTATGTCTTCTGCTGGACAGCTATTCAGTAGTCATGCCATACCATCTGAGAGGACTATGGGTCGCCATGCTGATGGGGACGTGTAGTCAGGCTTTCCTGGCTTCTTCAGTATGAGCGTTTCGGTAATAGACCATTCCTGTGGGTAATATTTTAGTGCGTTCGTGGCTCAGAAGAGAGGTCCTAGATGTGGAACAAGGTCTTCTCTCGCCTGGATGAATACGCAGTTTGGTACCGTGTCCTTTCTCATGGCTTTGTATGGCTTCATTTTCTTGATTGCTCGATGTATCTGTTCATCTGTGACATTAGTCAAGGTCCATCGCGGCGGTGGGTATTGAAAATCCTGTGGAACTGTTGTGGTTGCTGGATTCAGTGGTGGGAAGAAAGTTTTGTAGAACAGTTTTCCCTTGCTTTCATTGTTAGTAGCTTCTCAGATAATTTCTTTTGTTACCGGGTCCTTGACTTGTAGAGTGGTAATTCTGGATCTTCCTGCGTCTGTCACCGGCGATGTCATTAGTCTACTTGCCCGCTGTTAGTGCACTTAATTCTAAATTAGGCATGACATTTGCCCTCGAACGCAATCCATAGCATCATTTTACGAGTGCTTCCATGGACGATATACTTGAGAGAAGGCAAAGTTCCTCGGGTTGCGGCTAGCGGGTTACCCAGTGCCCTGCCGTGAAGGTGCTTGACAGGATCAAGTGGGCAAGACAAAGAAAGGCATTCATCAAGCTTCGAAGTATTCAAGTTGGTCAAGAGAGTGCACACTTGTCGCCGGTTCACGCATCATAGGAAATTGGAGGAAGTGTGATCATCCAGATGGCTGTTCCTCAACTGTTGACTACAAATTCTTTTGAAAGTATAATGTGCATCAGTAAGATGTCTGACCAAGAGAACAGGAAGGAAAACACACGATCCAAAGGTTTTTCTTTCTGAGTTTTAGCAAACTTGGCTAGATAACTGCTTGAGATACTCTTTGGGCTTTATCCAAAAGGTGATTTATCAAGTACATCATCAGCAGTCAAGTGTCCAGATTTGAATGATATCCCTAGGCTGATGAGAATGTTGTGGTCAATTGCAGTCAAACATTCATGGCTTACAGTCTAGGGTGCGTACATCGAGGTAATATGCACCTAATACCAGATCTCATGCCATGCTTCCATTTCATCACAATTGACCAGATTTCCTCCCCTTCCCACACGATTGATATATGGTTGAGAAAACGGTACAGCAGCTGCCGGAGAGGAGACTGATCGAGCTGTATAGTTGGGTCAACATGGATGCATAACATTCAAGCTCTTCGCAATCAGCAAAAGAAGTTGGGAGAGACTTACACAAGCCCTTGAAGAGTGAAGTCAGTGAACCTTTCCTGGTTGTCATGCAATGCTGTCCTCCACATCTCTCCAATATCGGGAATGCTCGGTTAGGTAAAAAAAGATGCTTTCTAGAACATATAAGCAAGGATGGGGAAGCGGCGAATTGAGGATGGGTTGGTTCAAATTCTTGGCGATATGGGAGAGGGAAAATAAGGCTGAACAGAATGGGAAGATTGAACAGGACAGGAAGATTGAAGAAGACAGAAGGCTGAAAAGGATTAGAAGGTTGAAAAGGAATGACATTATGACTAATACCATTCTACAAACATCAGTATGCAGCACAAGAGACTGTCTGCCGATACCAGAAGATTTGCTCGCCATAAAAGGTTGGTGCAATTTAACTGTGTTTGTGGCCACTGCCAACCACTGATGGCACTTGGAACCCCATTCACGTGTCCTCCTCAACGGTGAAGGCATAATATAATGAGATTGGGTGGCCGGACTCCAAGTAGACGTCATAAACTGTACAGCTTGAGAGGACAAGGCTGGAGGTCAGGAGGATTATACTGAAGATCAAGTAGTGCCCGCTTTCCTCAGCAATCAGAACGGAACATGCAAATGAAAACGAGGAAAACTTCACCAGCTTCAACCTTTTGCTGGTCGATCCTTCCGGGCACTTGCAATATAATTCAAACTTGATTGACCTTGTATGGGAATAGCGGTCCGAGGTTCCTGGAATGAGATTCAGGATGAGGTTGATGCCAAGGTAGATTCCGGAGGAGCATTGGAGGTTGATGGACTTGGGTCGGGAATGAATACATATGGTAAGCTGTACTCAGTGAGACAATTGTATTTTACTTATCGACAAGTAACTTTCCAACTGTTCGGTGCATTGGCATTCATCTGTTCACATTTTGAACATGGGTAGACTAGCGAATAGTTTAGTGCCAGCCAATGGATATACTGCCGTATATCCTTACTTACCAGTAAAACATTTCTTCCATTGGCTTGGACTAGATACTTCATATGTTCACTCTAATGTAGGTACTGGCCACTACATATTATGCAAAGACACGGAAAGATGTGGCTACTAGCCTAAGTACTACGCTATTTGCGTTGGCCATGGGAGTTGGAACGAAGAAGTCGAAAAGCCTTGCACGTGCCCAACTCTGAAGTATAACTCTGCCAAACAACAAGAGGTAGGGGAATTGCCAAAGCCTTGTGTGGCTTCAGCAATTCCCCTACCTCTTGTTTGTTAGTGAGCTCAAATGACGGCTTGATGTGGCTAGACACCTTTCCTTTCCTAACCAACAACTTCAACAGTAAGTCCAAGTCCTTTTTGCTTTGCAGTCAGTCAGTCAGTCAGTATTGTACTTGGGCTACAAAGCCTAGTGTTGAACGAAATAGTTTAGCATAAGTGAAAGAAAGGCTTCCCACGTAAAGGCCTACTAATGCCTGTTAAACGCGAGCATATAAATATGAGAATTGAAGACTTGGAAAGTTAAACAGGGAAAAGAATGAAGCTGTGCATTGAATGTTGAGCTTGGACTCGGAACCTACGCACCTCCATAGCTATATCGACACTCCTTTTTGCAGGAATCAGTACTCTAGATTAATGTTGACCGACATTGCAAAGTTCTTGGACATTGAAGCAAAGGTTGATGAAGGGAGTGAAGATGACGCATTCGAGAGTGAAGACAACGTGTTCGAGAGTGAAGGCGACTATGGTGTGTTCTTTGACCCTACCTCTGATTCACTTATGATTATCATGCCCATATAGAATTTGTTGTCGAGGGTAATGAGGATAATAAGTCTCAGCGTGGTCTATATCATTGGGATGTCCTAGACAATTGGCAAGAGGACAACAGTCCGGAATTCTTGCACGAAATTGCTCGAGACATTCAACGTAGGTATATAGATCTTGAGGCTTCTGAAGTTGAGCATATCTCTGCTCATGGTCTTGACAATAATTTGGCTAGTCGTCTCCCCATTGAGGAGGACATGATGTGGCATGTTTGGGTAAAGGTAAAGTGATATTTTGCATCTTTGCTTGCGCTTACTGCTTCTTCAGGAGGGTTGCAAGCAGGACATTGTACTAGCGATCCTTCAGAAATCACTTGCCCTAGGCTCTTCAAATGGCATCCTTTCAGTGTTTACTCGGGATTCCATTCACTGCTGGGTTTATGTCAAGGCTAGACTATTGTCTGATGTCAGCACCGTTCTACGTGGGATCCCCGGGGTTGCTCGTACGAGAGACGGCTCATATGTTATACATATTGTGGAGCTTGAGGATCGTGCAGCTATTCTCAACATGCTGTCGAATGGAATACAACCTTCGATCACAGAATGGTCTTGCATCTGTGTCAAGGGGGGTTTGTACAAGGGTGACCTGGGACTCATTCGCTCTGTGGATGAAGCATATTGGATGTATGATGTATTACTCATTCCCCGAATCACTCTCACAAATGACAAGAAGCGCAAGCGGGATCCTTGCCCTCTGCAGGCACTATTTGATCTACTGGCAATTCAGCAAACATTCGGTGCTCGCTCAGTGGAGACACAAAATTGCCTCTTTTTTTTCAAAAAGCACTTTTATGCAGATGGCCTTTTGCATGCTGAATATCCTTTCACTCAACTATCCAGCACAGCTATCCTTGCCAGTTCACAGGAGCTGGACTTTTTTTGTCACAGTAGTTATTGGGCCAGAGCAAAACCCTTCCCATGTCATTATTGGGTGGGCAACAGGCTTTGGGTGGTGGCTGGCACATTGCAGGGAATTTCAGGATTCATTATAGAGGTGAAGGAGTTGACAGTCAGATTCACTCCCAAGGAAGATCACGACGTCATTCATGAAGTTCAGCTTACCGATATTTGAAAGCAATTTGAGCCAGGTGATTTCATTGAAATTATTGAGGGTCCCGATCATGGAGTGCAAGGATTTGTTATCGACTCAGACAACATCAACGCGTCCCTGATAATATACAGTCGGACCGTTTCAATTGTACACACAAGTATGTCCGACGTAAACCAGATAGAGCAGCAGGGTTGTGAAGTAAGTATTCCAGGCTCTCTAGATCTTGGCATATAACAATTGGTTTGCTTATAATTCACTGCCTGTAGATATTTGCGAGCATGGCTCACGTTGATTAGAAGGATCTACCCGAGACATTATTTGATGCCTCTAAATCTTCTGATGCACAAATTCCAAATGCGGCAGAGATTAATATCGTCGACCCGAAAGGGCATAGGTCTCACCACCGAAGATTGGATAATGTACAAATCGCCATGCATACCGACGATCCTTATCGACACATGGAGGTTCAGATTCTCAAAGGTGGCAACAAGGGTAACTTGGCCTTTGTCAATGGAAGCCATTTCTCTCCGAATGGGGACACTGTCGTGGACATTTTAATGAGCACGTTGGCTATTAACACCCTAAACACCTATCCCATCCAGCAGCTGAGGGAAAGATTGTAAGTTTATTGATCTCAACACCATGTTTCTAAACTCATGAAGCTAACTATGTAACAACAATAACACTGGCTTGCCTTTGGAGAAGGCACATTGGATTCTGTTACAAAATTTATGACCCTCAACGAGCGCTGCCTCCCAGCCAAAACCATCGATGCCACCTCATCCTGGAACTGAAGCGCCCGAGTGCGTCGCACCAGACCCCATGGTAAAAGTCGATAATGATAGGGCTAGTCCGATGGTTGTCAAGATGCGTGACACAACATCTTCAGTAGCACCATCTGGTACGGTTTCCTGAGCATGATTTTCAGCTTGTGATTGATCTTCAAAATCCAGGCAGTTGGCTCATCAACCAGCGTCTATTATATAAGAGGCTGGATGTCCGAGTCCACGATACTATTGACCCGCCCTTCCACAAAGGTAGATACAAAGGACACGGCAGATTCACAGTTCTCATGAAACAGCCATTGGATGTTATGGCATCGAATATAGTG
Source organism: Tricholoma matsutake (assembly GCA_026075535.2). Taxonomy (NCBI): domain Eukaryota; kingdom Fungi; phylum Basidiomycota; class Agaricomycetes; order Agaricales; family Tricholomataceae; genus Tricholoma; species Tricholoma matsutake. The sequence continues at coordinate 1,928,630 of AP026543.1, read as the reverse complement.
AAAATGGGATTCTCGGAGAATCATCTCCTATTCCAGATTCGACATCTTGTGCCCGAAACAACGATGGAGCAGCTGGGTTTTGTTACTCACGAAGCTGTGATATCGATTACCTCTGCTTTCAACATGCACGTGGTTATCATTGGGCCAGATCTTGCAGGTGATAAGAGCTGGATTGGGATATATGGGTATATTGTTGAATGCCCTTACGATCTGGAGCTTGACCAGGCTTGCGTGCGAGACCTCTGGAATCACGTTGCGTATTTCCACAAAGATTCATTGTGCCGATCCCATTCAGAGAATGGAGTGCCTGTAAACTGCATGATATACTGATCTTACCCTGGCCGCACATTCATACGTTACGCATCAATGAATAACCACTAATCTTCAATCTTATCTTTAACATTGTTCAACTAGTACTGCAAGAATGACATACACAATTCATTGCGCACTTCAATGTCACTTTAAGTATGTGATCTCCGATATAAGGCTTGTAGGAGAAAAACAATGCATGGACGATCCAAAATATATCCTTACCATGGGTGTAATACCACATTGTTTGGTGGCTAATTGAGAAGCTTACATGTGAAATGAGTAATCTTTTCAGTATCTCCCCCCTGAGGCACTGTTTGTAGCAAGGTTACAGTATGCATAAGCATTTTCGTTTCTGTTCTTGTTGCAGTCATGGCCGCGGTGGATGTCTCTATTTTTATCCTCGTTTGTGTGATCCGAGTTACACCCTTTGTGCCGTCGGTAGTGAACAAAAAAGCCATGCTGAAAAACTGATAGGTATAAAAGCAAGGGATGTATATCACCCAGAAAAGTGCAATGGCCCATAGCCAGGGGAACTTGAAAGAACTGCGTCGAAAAGAGCCAAGTGGAAAAACCTGCACACGTACCTTGGTTACGCCCTCAATTGGCGCTTTCGAGGCTTTTGAGTAATTGCCATTGAGATGCGGGTTGCTTCGTCGTAACTTCTTCAGGATACTGCCTTGTTGGTCAACAGCGATAAAAACTGTTCTTTCTGGACCAAAATAGTTCCCATCGGTAATAGTATTTGCAGCAGCAATGGCCAACTTGTGATCCATTAACGTAGTTGCCTGATCAGAATGTCAGGCTAGTGGGTGTGTCGCTATGCACAAGCAGACACACTACTGTTTGAACAACTTGTCCCAATTAAGTACTCCATAGCAACAAAGAAAAGGGGGGCTCACCACCTGCATTTGGTATTTCCAGTATATGCGGATGGTCTGCCATACCGTAGGACACAACAAAGAGTTGGGATTGATTACTCCTGGCAATTACTGTTGTTTCATCCAAGAATTCCACCTCGACAATATAATTACTATTCCCTACAACTGGGTAGGCTGTAGTACTCTTAAACTGTCTCTCTTGTACAGAATACCAGTCAATACCATCCACAAGATTTGTAGCAGCCATAAGCTTCCCAGATGGTGACTGTGCCAAACACCCCCTGTTTTAACATTGTGATAAGCAGTGCAAGATCCAAGAAAATATGATTGAGTTCTCCTACATGTGAACATTGCTATGAGGTTCAATTTTCCACTGTTTGTGATATGGAGCTTGCATAGAGTAGGCCCTATATGGAGTGGAGATGAGTCAGGATACATGCCTGTCGAAATATACTTACACTATCCCCTCTAAGAAAAGGCAACGGCAATGAGGTCTTGGCCAACTAGATAGTGTAAGTTACAAATAGGTGATTGCTCTTCTTGTCCTTGATCTATAGGGAGATAGTCTGGAAGCTTGGGAAGCACTTTTGAAAGCATTGTCATCATGTAATTTTCATTACTCTTGTCAAGATTAATTTGCTCTCAGAAGTTGTCCTCGTCATGAGATATTAACGCAACTTTGCACTTTCCAAAAGCTACTGCTAGCTGAGTTCCATTGTGGTTGAAAGCTATTGTGTTAATGGGACTGAGGAAATTTCGTATTTCACGGAAGTCTTTCTGGTAATCCTGAAATAGAAGATGCTATATATATGCACTGTATGAGAAAGGTAATGTCTGATGACCTTATTACCTCTTCAGGAGTATGTCTGAGTCGCAATCTGTTCAGCTTGCCATCCCGGTGATCTATGATAAGCACTCCAGGAATTCATGGGTGCCATTTAAGGGCGCAAATTATGTCAGCTCCCTGATGTGTTCCAATCGGCATCCAGTTGCCAGTTTCACATATCTGTCGAACCACACGATTAGCTATGTTACTTGTATATGAAACATGATGCCTGCATACCACAGCTACACCACCGTCGTTGCCACTCGCTATATACCTTCCATCTGGCGAAAACTTCACTGCATGAATCGGACTCCTATGTGATCCCAGCTGACCAATCACTTCAAGATTGCTGAACTCAATATCGAAGACATAAGATCCGGCCTGGGTGGACAAATCCATTTTCAATGACAACCAACCCACAACTGTAAGGCAAGATTGAATAGTACACTTGCAGAGTCTGATCTGCAGCTAACACGAGAGTACTCCAGGGGAAGGATATTGATGTCGAAGTGAATACTGTACTAGGCACTCCTAGTTAGAACTGTGGATTAATACCACAGACTGAATTGCTCATTGGCACATGTGCTTTGCCGATGTCATGATCAAAAGGTACGTATATATATCACATCCGGCATCGATGGTAACACATGTACTTATACCCATCCTTGATTCCTTGATAATTGCAGTGTGACATCAGCGGTACCAGATCTAAAGACGACCAACGGCGTTGTAGCAAAGGTACGCGTTATGCATGTGTCCAGTGGATCCACAGATCTAGAATGTGTCATGAAGATTTGCTACTTAGGGAGATCTAGAGCAGCCAGCCGCAAAGAGACATGATCAAGGGTCGTGAGTGGCTATCAATCTCTAGATCTAGAAACCAGGTTGATGGTACCGGCGTGCGTTATTCAGATGTGTCTAGTCAGATAGAAGACATGCACTTGCAATTGCAATGGCCAATTTGGAGCAGTGAGAACTTATATATCTTGCATGCATGGTCCATGGCCACGATGTCAGATGCCATTGATCGCTCGCATTCATTTCTAGAAACATATACAAATCAGATATATATATGGTTCCATGCCAGATCTACGTAGACAAGTACTCACCGCTCCAATATTAATATATAATATGCCAATTACTGGCTGCTGGCGTAGGTCTACTTTATCATTCAACTCCAACTCACTACAGCTATGACTACAGGGGGATCTCATTAGTGCTCTCGAGGTAGTTTCTTTTGCTCTTTCCTGGTTGTCGATGGCTAATGCTGGATTTCAGCAATACAAGAAAGCAACTTCTTTTCAAGTGACTCTGCCAGCGTTGTCAATGTGATCCAAGCATGGATAAACTTGACACCAATCTCAACCCTCGCCCCAAAACTACTTATCATCCAGCTATCATCCCGCTATCATCGACAGAAGAAACTCAATTGTTACTAAGAACTGGATATGCGTGTACCACGCTGTAAACGCGAGGTCATCTTCTAGAATGTTCAAACCTTTAGGAACCTATGACTAGTACTATTCCATATGGAAATTTGAATCAAATGGAGTTGCAATTGCCTCAATGCATGTGTGAATGCGCCAATACTTCAGGTTTAAATTTTTGAGGTACCTTTCCGACGTTCCACCACGATGTACAAATTTGGGGTATCTCTAACCTGTTGGATTAATGTTCCAGGATGTTTGGCCGCATGTAATGAATGATCCGCAGGCAGAATAGATGACGCACTAATGTCAACTTGAACATCAATCTGGAATGAGCAGCTGCAAATAGTTGATGAGATAGCGCACATGTGCACATGGATGACGTTTTGGGGCTTCGCTTTTACCCAGTACTAGTACTATGAACATTGATATTTCCAAGGATGCGGCATGGCAGGGATCAATAGTGGTGGAGCTTGCATCGTGTTTTCTGGGCCAATTTCGGGCTGAACTCCTCGATCAGACATTGCATGTGAATTTCTGCTCCTCCTGTGCATATGAGGTAGAAGAATTTGTGTATTTGGAGTTGCTACTTTGTGTTTACAGCTCCAGAAGTAAACTGGTAGGCGATGTTTGTGTTCATTTGGACCCACATGGACCCACAAACAACGATATCCTGGCAAAGCAACAGGTCCAAACATAATATTATCTCTCCCAAAAATTTGGGTATATGCACTTGGAAAGGAGCTCAGAGGTGCACAGAAAGATTCTACATATGGAATCCTTAAGTACAGGTAGCAAAGAGGCAAATGGATCTGGCATTGCAAATGTCAAAAATGATAGGCAAGACGGTACATTGCAGCTGTGGTACGTACCAAGGGTTAAGTGCATGTAACGACAATGCCTCAAGATCTATATGCCTACGTTGAATGTCTCAAGCAATTTTGTGCAAGAATTCCAGACTGTTGTCCTCTTGCCAATTGTCTAGGACATCCCAATGATATAGACCACGCTGAGACTTATTATCCTCATTACCCTCGACAACAAATTCTATATGGGCATGATAATCATAAGTGAATCAGAGGTAGGGTCAAAGAACACACCATAGTCGCCTTCACTCTCGAACACGTTGTCTTCACTCTCGAATGCGTCATCTTCACTCCCTTCATCAACCTTTGCTTCAATGTCCAAGAACTTTGCAATGTCGGTCAACATTAATCTAGAGTACTGATTCCTGCAAAAAGGAGTGTCGATATAGCTATGGAGGTGCGTAGGTTCCGAGTCCAAGCTCAACATTCAATGCACAGCTTCATTCTTTTCCCTGTTTAACTTTCCAAGTCTTCAATTCTCATATTTATATGCTCGCGTTTAACAGGCATTAGTAGGCCTTTACGTGGGAAGCCTTTCTTTCACTTATGCTAAACTATTTCGTTCAACACTAGGCTTTGTAGCCCAAGTACAATACTGACTGACTGACTGACTGCAAAGCAAAAAGGACTTGGACTTACTGTTGAAGTTGTTGGTTAGGAAAGGAAAGGTGTCTAGCCACATCAAGCCGTCATTTGAGCTCACTAACAAACAAGAGGTAGGGGAATTGCTGAAGCCACACAAGGCTTTGGCAATTCCCCTACCTCTTGTTGTTTGGCAGAGTTATACTTCAGAGTTGGGCACGTGCAAGGCTTTTCGACTTCTTCGTTCCAACTCCCATGGCCAACGCAAATAGCGTAGTACTTAGGCTAGTAGCCACATCTTTCCGTGTCTTTGCATAATATGTAGTGGCCAGTACCTACATTAGAGTGAACATATGAAGTATCTAGTCCAAGCCAATGGAAGAAATGTTTTACTGGTAAGTAAGGATATACGGCAGTATATCCATTGGCTGGCACTAAACTATTCGCTAGTCTACCCATGTTCAAAATGTGAACAGATGAATGCTGATGCACCAAACAGTTGGAAAGTTACTTGTCGATAAGTAAAATACAATTGTCTCACTGAGTACAGCTTACCATATGTATTCATTCCCGACCCAAGTCCATCAACCTCCAATGCTCCTCCGGAATCTACCTTGGCATCAACCTCATCCTGAATCTCATTCCAGGAACCTTGGACCACTATTCCTGTACAAGGTCAATCAAGTTTGAATTATATTGCAAGTGCCCGGAAGGATCGACCGGCGAAAGGTTGAAGCTGGTGAAGTTTTCCTCATTTTCATTTGCATGTTCCGTTCTGATTGCTGAGGAAAGCGGGCACTACTTGATCTTCAGTATAATCCTCCTGACCTCCAGCCTTGTCCTCTCAAGCTGTACATTTTATGATGTCTACTTGGAGTCCAGCCACCCAATCTCATTATATTATGCCTTCACCATTGAGGAGGACATGTGAATGGGGTTCCAAGTGCCATCAGTGGTTGGCAGTGGCCACAAACACAGTTAAATTGCACCAACCTTTTATGGCGAGCAAATTTTCTGGTATCGGCAGACAGTCTCTTGCACTGCATACCGATGTTTGTAGAATGGTATTAGTCATAATGTCATTCCTTTTCAACCTTCTAATCCTTTTCAGCCTTCCATCTTCTTCAATCTTCCTGTCCTGTTCAATCTTCCCATTCTGTTCAACCTTATTTTCCCTCTCCCATATCGCCAAGAATTTGAACCAACCCATCCTCAATTCACCGCTTCCCCATCCTTGCTTATATGTTCTAGAAAGCATCTTTTGTTACCTAACTGAGCATTCCTGATATTGGAGAGATGTGGAGGACAGCGTTGCATGACAACCAGGAAAGGTTCACCAACTTCACTCTTCAAGAGCTTGTGTAAGTCTCTCCCAACTTCTTTTGCTGATTGCGAAGGGCTTGAATGTTATGCATCCATGTTGACCCAACTATACAGCTCGATCAGTGCTCCTCTCCGGCAGCCGCTGTACCATTTTCTCAACCATATATCAATTGTGTGGGAAGGGGAGGAAATCTGGTCAATTGTGATGAAATGGAAGCATGGCATGAGATCTGGTATTAGGTGCATATTACCTCGATGTACGCACCCTAGACTGTAAGCCATGAATGTTTGACTGCAATTGACCACAACATTCTCATCAGCCTAGGGATATCATTTAAATCCGGACACTTGACTGCTGATGATGTACTTGATAAATCACCTTTTGGATAAAGCCCAAAGAGTATCTCAAGCAGTTATCTAGCCAAGTTTGCTAAAACTCAGAAAGAAAAACCTTTGGATCGTGTGTTTTCCTTCCTGTTCTCTTGGTCAGACATCTTACTGATGCGCATTATACTTTCAAAAGAATTTGTAGTCAACAGTTGAGGAACAGCCATCTGGATGATCACACTTCCTCCAATTTCCTATGATGCGTGAACCGGCAACAAGTACGTGCTCTCTTGACCAACTTGAATACTTCGAAGCTTGATGAATGCCTTTCTTTGTCTTGCCCACTTGATGCTGTCAAGCACCTTCACAGCGGGGCACTGGGTAACCCACTAGCCGCAACCCAAGGAACTTTGCCTTCTCTCAAGTATATCGTCCATGGAAGCACTCGTAAAATGATGCTATGGATCGCGTTCGAGGGCAAATGTCATGCCTAATTTAGAATTAAGTGCACTAACAGTGGGCAAGTAGACTAATGACATCGCCGGCGACAGACGCAGGAAGATCCAGAATTACCACTCTACAAGTCAAGGACCCGGTAACAAAAGAAATTATCTGAGAAGCTACTAACAATGAAAGCAAGGGAAAACTGTTCTATGAAACTTTCTTCCCACCACTGAATCCAGCAACCACCACAGTTCCACAGGATTTTCAATACCCACCGCCACGATGAACCTTTACTAACGTCACAGATGAACAGATACATCAAGCAATCAAGAAAATGAAGCCATACAAAGCCACGAGAAAGGACACGGTACCAAACTGCATATTCATCCAGGCAAGAGAAGACCTTGTTCCACATCTAGGACCTCTCTTCCGAGCCACAAACACGCTAAAATATTACCCACAGGAATGGTCTATTACCGAAACGCTCATACTGAAGAAGCCAGGAAAGCCTGACTACACGTCCCCATCAGCATGGCGACCCATAGTCCTCTCAGATGGTATGGCATGACTACTGAATAGCTGTCCAGCAGAAGACATAGTCACCACGGGCGAACATTACAATATCCTACCAGCAAACCACTTTGGCGCAAGGCCCGGACGTACTACCACAGACTCGGTATGCATGCTAACAAAGATTGTCAAAAATGCATGGAGAAAAGGTCAGGTTGCATCGTCTTATTCCTTGACGTTAAGGGTGCATTCCCCAGCATAGATATTGACAGGCTGATCCACAACATGAGAAAGAGAGGTATACCGCAGGAATATACCGAATGGATGAAACAATGATTAGGAAACCGCAAAACCTCACTCTCTTTTGATGACTATCAAACAGCATTCTTCCCGGTAATAAATGGTTTGGACCAAGGCGATCCTTTTTCTGGCATATGTTACCTCTTATATATTGCTGACCTATTGAAAATACCAATTCTCAGATTAGGTGAATGGGCGCTACTCATCGCTGATGATGCAGCTGTTATCGTGATTGACAAGGACTTTCTAGAGATACACAAAAAACTAAGGGACATCATGACATGCTTGGAAGGAATCTTCACATGGGCCAAGGATCACAACTGCAAATTCAGTATCGAAAAATTCCAGCTGCTCGACATCTCGAAAAGAACAGTCCCACATGCCTTTAATCCCAGAAAACGAGTCCCTATACCTCGGCGAGCTTTAATCCTAGGTAACATTCAAATCCCATCAAAGGATACAGCCAAATTCCTCGGGGTAATTGTTGACAACAAAATGAGCTGGAAAGGACAATGTTAGGAAACCACCCCATTATCTAATAAAATTTCATTTTATTTTATTATGTCAAATTACGCTACATGACCCCAAATGATGCTACACTTTGATAGTGTGAGAATTTTATTTCACACGCATCAAAATGTACGCGCATGTACAAGTGTGTTGGTACCAACAATGTACAATATGTGTAACATAGTATATAAACCCTAAATATATGCCTAGGGGACCCCAGTTGTGTTCTCTTAGGTATTCCACCTACATTTTTGGTGTGAAAGGCCTATCACAACAAACTCACCTATTAATAACCCCTTCCATCAAAACCATCAATCCCCCCATTATGCATGCGGATCCCGCCCCCTTCTTGTAGAGAGAACCCGCACGGTCTTAGCTAGCAGATAGTGGGTGTCACCCTAACAGAAGAACACAACTACCCATATCAGTGCGCCTTCTCTTACTTGCGCATACATCATTGTTTCACTGCGCCACATCTGATTACTCATCCTTTCGGCACAAGCCGGAAGTACTTGTATATACGTAATCTACCTTTTCTTTCGTAAGCCAATGCCAGGCCTCACCTTACATTGCAACTGCCAGTGATCGAGAGGCAACACTTGTCATTAGGACAGCTGCAACCAGACAACCAATCGGATCTGGTTTAGTTACGATTTACATTACTCTATTCAGACGACTATTTTAGTTACAAGCTGAATTCAGTGTTATCTCCGAGATCAGGCACTGTTGGAAGGGTTATTGATCTGAAGTGTCAAAATAGGCGCCTGACAAATGATGAACGATTGACGAACCTCGACAAACCTTATCACGTGACCCATAAACGTTTGGAGAGGTTTTGAAGAAAAAATTTTGAATTTGTCAAAGAAGTGATTCATCACAGATTCTACGATTATGTCCGAACCTTCAACTTCTAATCCCAGTCCTAATCCTGTTCCCATACCAGCACTAGAGACGAAAATTGATGCGCTCACAGCACAAATGTTGCAATTAGTGTCAGTATTGGCTAGGGACTACCGTGGATGGACCCGGGTCCATCCGGGTGAATATCCATGGTGTCCATGGATATGGGTGGCATCCATGGATCATCCATGGGTATCCATATGAATACTACTATTTTTTATGCTCTCAAATGCTCTAATATATGTACCATGGTCTATTAAAATGGTTTAGCAAGGTCAATTACCTCCTGGAGTGCCTTGTTGGCAGTTGGCACTAGTGTTGCCAGTTCGGAGTTGACTTAATCGTATTTCGCGATTTCCGGGCGTGGGAGTGCAAATCACGTTTCTCGTAAGAGACAGAAAATGTAGCTAGGGGAAATCCGGATCTTTTCGGTCTGTAACACGAAGCGGTCCGACCACTCTATCACGTGTTATTCACATTAAGCCGTTTGGACGAGAGTCGACTGCATCCTGGCGGCTTAATGTAAATAACACGTGATAGGGTGGTCGGATCGCTTCACGTTGGAGACCGAAAAGGTCCGGATTTTCCCTGGCTACATTTTCGATCTGTTATGTGAAACGTGATTTGCACTCCCACGCCCGGAAATCGCGAAATACGATTAAGTTGACTCCGAACTGTGGCAACACTATGTTGCCATGACTTCAAGTCCAACTTGAAGACATGGCAGCACTAGTTGGCACACATGATGTTATTTATTATACTGAGTAAAATTTGTACTTAAGACTGCTTCTTTTAATCAAGAAATGGTTTTACACCAATAAATATTACTTTGAAACCTTCCAAATACATCTGAAATACCATAGGAATTTGTACAATTACAATTCAAGTTCTCCAAAACCTGGATTCCTCATCTGTCTCTTCTACCTCATCTTCCAACTCAGTCTCATCAACTTCTTTCTGAGGTCCCACCTGCTCTTCACTTCCCATTTGCTTCTGAACAATCTTAATGGTTTCTGAAAGTCCTGGATAGAGTGGAGTTTTGGCCCAAGATCCAACTGCAACTTGAGCCTTGAAGGTCTGTGGGCTGGTGTTATGCTGAAGGTGATTGATCTCAAGCCTTCCAACTGAGAATGCACATTCAGCATCCACTGATGATGCTAAAAGAGTGTCTGAGTAGAAGCAAAAATGAGAATTATTACACTTACCTGGTGCTGAGCAAAAATCAAGCCCCATCTTTGCTAACCGAGGTCGCTGGTCAATGGCTTGATGCCAGTACTTCATGATTCCTCCAGCCTCCTTGATAGTTGACAGCCAGATGACTGGATCAACCAGATAAGTAGCGATAGTATCTGGATCTTGATTCTCCTCATGTTCTGTTGCAACAACCCACTTGGACTTGACCTGAAAAGAAAATACAGTAAGTCTAAGATTTGGCAGCATAAATTAAATCTCACCTTGCCTCTACAAGGAGCAGGGGCAGGAGGTAATTCCTCTGAGTTCTCTCCCTTGTATGTTTCATCCCAACGCTCAATAACCATCTTCTTGATATCTCATATTTGTGCTGCTGTCCGACCATGGTCTTTGAACCATTTTAGTTTCTTGTCAGGACACATGACTGCATATTGTCAGCATACAAATGCATAAAAAATGCTACACTTGCCAATTGCAATAATGTACAGTTCACAGTCCTTCATGAGAGTGTAGTATTTGTTGATTAAGAGTAGAGTAGCTTGTGCAGCAACACAGACAACATTGGGAAGTTCCGATTCCTTGTCATCATGGACCAGTGTCATGGACTGCTCAATAGAGTCCAGCATAGGTATGACATCTGCTATAAGTGGAACCTGAGACTGTGAAAACAGCTTTGTGGGCCCATCAAAGACCTATTAGAGATAATTAATTGTCTGCATCGTCAAATATCAGACAAGTGACCTCAAGTACTGCACTAAGTGTTTCTGCAAGATCCCACTGGTCTTCTGAAAGCTGGCAAGCCTGGAGTTTGTTGATGGCTGCACCTGTGAGCTGTTCAACTGGACTTCTAAAGTACAGGTGAGCATCTAGGCAAGTGAGATCTGAATTCCATCGGGTAAGAACCCGGCGATCAAGTGTCTCCTTGTTACCAGACAGATCCTTGTCATTTGTAACAAGTATATCAAACTTCTCCTTTAGTGTTGAACTATCATGAACACGCCGTGAAAGGCCAGCAACCTGGGATTTCCTAAATTAAAATTGAATGTTGTGAAATAAATATCCTTACACGTGGAAAAAGTTGCAGTGCCATCTTTTCCTCCAAAGGATCAATTGAAATACCCCTTTTCCTGATCATTTCAATTGCCTGGCCACGAGTAGTCTTGACAATGGCAGTATCATGGGCATCTCTACCATCATCAGGCACAGCAGCTGAATCATTCTCAATGCCTGCCTCATGAACAGCAAGTTCATCATCAGAGTCATCATCAGCAATAGCAGCAACTGTATGGGATTTTAAATCCTGAACAGTGATTTACAAATAAGATTTTAACATACCATTGGCAGCTTCAGAGTCCTTAACCTTCTTTTTAGGCTGCCGAAAAAAGAAGGATATAAATATCTGAATGCTTGTTGAGTCAAGAATAGTGTAAAATTTCAGTAACACATACTTTAGCCAAGAGATTAATAATGTGTGGAAAACAGCGTCCACGAGCTGCCATCCCCCGAAAGGATGGGATAAGTGTTGGAAGATATCTGGCCAATACATCATTGTTTCCTGCATTGTCCATGCAAAGTAAAAATAGCTATAATAGGCTCAGATTGCATGAAACAAGAGATAAGTTAGTAACAAACAAATTTGTCAAGCCCAAATCGCTGTAGACAGCTGGCAGTAACCTCAGCAAGATATTGTCCATCATGTTTTTGAGTTAATCTGAGATGGATAATGCATTGAAGCAGCAAATTCTCATAACAAAATTCAGTGCCAACCTTATAAATTCCAGTACAGCACAATGAATAACTCCCCTATCAAACCAGACAACAACAAGTCCAAGAAATGATGCAACTATTGGAGCTGTCCACCCATCAAGTACAAGATGGATAGTGCTATTGAGAGCCTTCAAATATTGTTGAGCAATAATAATACCATACAAATATATAAATGACAGACCATAAAATAATTTCGGACATGTTTTGACATCTCAACATACATAGCTGCAATATCATGAGAAACTGTTTGAGGAGAAGGGATAATTGTTCCGGGTTGGAGCATCTCTACCTCTGCCTGGTAGTCATCATCCAAAACCAAATTGAAAGGACGATGGTTTTTGGCACATTGTAGAGCAATCAAGGTGCGGTGGCCTGCAGGTGTATATGGCTCACCAGCTGGTTGAACAGAAGCCACACCAGCAGCAACACCTAGACACTTATCACAAGACTGTATACCCTCCTGGAGATTCTTGGTTCCATGACCACAATAGACATGCGAGGACAAACATGAGGAGTATGATTAGTGGGGTCCACCTTGCATGTGAACACAAAGACCAGCTTTTTGGGCTTCTGATGGTCATCCACCTCACGACGGAGAGTGATATTGAAATGATCATAAACCTTGGAATGCCAGGTAGACTCAGAAGCCTCTGAAAAAAACAAGACAATGTTCATGAGTTCCATCATAGTACTGGCATGAGAATTGACATGTACCGATAATCTCACTATCAGCTAGGGACCATACCTCAGCATCTGTCTTGCCCACAATAGTCTTTTTCGCAGCACGAGCCTTTACAGGAGAGATAAGGACAGCAGGAGTTGCAGAGTCTGTATCTGAGTCCTCAGTGGATGTCTCAGCAGTCAATTGAGCACTAGTAACTCTTCTAGCAGCTGGAAAACGTCCCCGGCGCATTGTTTAGCACTACAGAGGGAAGTGATGGGGGGAAACAACCACAAAACGGCTGCCAGATGTCGTTCAACAGCTTTGGACAGCCTCGATAAGCGGAGTTTGAATATCTATATTTAAGGTGTACTGTGTAAACCCCGAGTATATTTTGTCATATACCAGTACCCATGAACACCGTATCTCTACGGCCCGGGTACAGGTGCCATGCTTATCGTGGGTTTCCACAAGGTTACCCACAAATTTATGCATTTACTCAAACCCCGCATTTACCCCACATGTCTTGAGTGGCACCATGTATTATATAATATAGTATAGAGTGTACAGTGTATATGCTACATACAATACATATATACTTATAATAATCCATGAGCAGATGCTCACGGCGGCGACATTAGTACCTAAAAAGTGTGTTAGTAAAATAAAAATGAAACGAGAAAAAAAAACACACCTGTGGCCCAAGAGACGTCGACGACGTCTCTTGGGCCTTTTTCCATTCATTTTCCCTCGTCCTCTCCAGGTTGCGCCTGCGATCCACCCTATGAGCAGTCGCTCGTAGGCGTGGGGGTGGGTGCTGTGTTGTCCAGGGTTGGGGTGCTGTGTCGTCGGCTGCTGGTGCTGCTGGTGGTGTTGTTGCTGTGCCTCCTTGTTTTCGTCTTTGTCGTCCTCTGCTGTCCTTGTCCTCATCATCCCCCCTCTCGTCCCGCTGTTGTTTCGTGTTTTCATCCCCCTCTGGCTGTGTCCCTGTCTTGTTGTTCCACCTGCAATCCACCCCACGAGCAGTTGCTCATGAGGCTGGGGGCGGGTGGTGTGTCGTGGTGGGCGTCCTGGAGCTGTGGTGCTCGTTTTCATTGGGTGCTGGGTCGTGCTGGTGTCCTGGTGCTCACCAACGTTGTCGTCAGCTGCTATCCACCCCACGAGAAGTTGCTTGTGAGGCTGGGGGTGGGTGGTGTGTTGTGGTGGGCATCCTGGAGCCATGGTGCTCATTTTCATCGGGTGCTGGGTTGTCCTGGTGTCCTGGTGCTTGCCAACGTTGTCGTTGGCTGCTAGCACCCGCAATCCACCCCACAAGCAGTTGCTCGTGAGGCTGGGGGTGGGTGGTGTGTCGTGGTGGGTGTCATGGAGCCGTAGTGCTCATTTTCGTCGGGTGCTGGGTTGTCCTGGTGTCCTGGTGCTTGCCAACGTTGTCGTTGGCTGCTAGCACCCGCAATCCACCCCACAAGCAGTTGCTCGTGAGGCTGGGGGTGGGTGGTGTGTCATGGTGGGTGTCGTGGAGCCGTAGTGCTCATTTTCGTCGGGTGCTGGGTTGTCCTGGTGTCCTGGTGCTCGCCAACATCGTCATCAGCTGCTAGCACCTGTGATCCACCCTGTGAGCAGTTATCCACCCTGCGAGCAGTTGCTCGCAGGCTTGGGGTGGGTGCTGGGTGGTTGGGGTGTACTGCAGCCATTCTTCGTGTTCTGGGGGTCCTGGTGCTTGTTGGTGTGGTTGCTGGTGCTGGCACCGGTGTCGTTGTCCCTGCCCATGTCCGTTGGTGGTGCTTGTGCTGTTGCCATTGGTGCTGGCACCATTGTTGTCTCCCTGTCTCGGCCTCCCTCGAAGTTGCACCCATTATCCACCCCGCGAGCAGTTGCTCATGGGTGTGGGGCAGGTGCTGGGCCGTCCTTTATCGCTGTCGTCATGCCTGGTGAAGGAGGTGGGGGGTTAGCGTGACATGGTGGGTGTATGAGGCTGGGGGTACGTACCTTGCAGGTACCCTGCTGCATGGGCCTCCCAGCACCTCCCTGTCTCCCTGCTGTCTGGTCGTCATCACCCCCGTCATCCACCCTGCAAGCAGGGGCTCACAGGGGTGGTGCAGAGTGGTGGGCGTCATCCGTCAGCCGTTTTGCAGCTGTCTCTCTCATTTTTACCCTAAAAATTAAAGTATACTTAATTAGTATAATACATCATGTAAGAAAGAAGAAGAAAACTTACCATGGCCCAAATGACGCTAATCGTTGTTTGGGCTGCGTTGTGCATGAGCTGGCTCATTTGTGGAAACGAGCGGTGTTGCTGGGCTTTGTGTGTGTTGTAGTCATCATGGGAGTCAGTCTTGATGGAGTTGGAGTGGTGGGAACAGTGATGGAGCAGAATGGCATTGGCAGCCATTGATAGTGGTTGGAGGTGGTTGGGGTCGAAGGAAGAGGTGGTGGTGGGCGGTGTTGACGGTGGTTGCGTGCAGATCCGATCATCAGTGGCGCGGCAACGGTTGTGTTGACTGCGTGTGAAGGGTCTGGGTTGGCAATTTTTAATACCGTAGTAACCATGCAGAACCCATGACCTGAACACCACGGATTTTTCCGTACCCATACCCATACCAAGACTATATTACTAATTACTCATTTACTTAAATTTAGTAGTAACCATCTGTTCATCCATGGATATCACCCATGGAATATCCATATCCATATGGATCCATCCATATATCATATCCATGGATGGTCATCCGGATGATGGCCATCCATGGTAGTCCCTAGTATTGGCAGCATCACAGCCCAGACAAGCGGAAGTACAGCCAGAGACGATAGGAGAAAGAGATGATGAGATGGAGGAGATGGTGGAGTGGATATCGCAGGAGGATGAGACAGCAGAGAAATCCGGAAATGGAAAAGCGCGCTTACCTAAGTACGCGCCCCCACAAATCTTTGACGGTACCATGGAAAATACAAAATCCTTCATCAGCTCTATAGTAGTGTACATCCATGGGAGGAAGCCCGAGTTTCATACAGCCAAGTCTAGGATTATGTTTGCTCTCTCATACATTCAGGGGGGGAAAGCACAGTTCTGGAGAAACGAGGCTATTAATCAAATTGCCGTGGGAAATAAACCATTTGCAACCTTCAAGGAATTTCTGGAGAGATTGGAGGCACAGTTTGGAGACCCTAATCCAAAGGCGACAGCCAATGCTAAATTAAAGACCATGCACCAAGGTTCCTTAATGGCAGATGAATTTATTTTGCAGTTCAAAGCAGAAGCTTCGCAAACAGACATGGGAGAAGCCGCGTTGGTAGAGTTTTTGAAAGCAGGATTAAATCCCTCCTTATTCAAGTCTATCTACCGACTACCTTCTATGCCAGAGAAGTTGGATGAGTGGTATAATTGGGCAATGTGCCTTGACTGGCAATATCAGCAGGAACAGGCGGAGTCAAAGTTGATGTACGGAAGTAGTAAATTTGGAAAGTCATCAGGAGGAAAGTCCGAGAAAGGAAAGGCGCCTCAGGCACAAGCTCCAAGGGCACAGCCACCGGCCATGGCAGTGACACCTATAGTTATGGAGTCAGCAGCACCAGCAGAGGCAATGGAGGTTGATCAAGCAGGGAGACGAGCCCCACTTAAATGTTTTAACTGTGGGCAGTTAGGACACATTTCTAGGAATTGTAGGCAGAAAAGAAAGATAAGGGAAGCTACAATCAAGGAAGTGAAGCCGGAGGAAGGCAGGCAGAAGAATTTTGTGGAAGAGTCCCAGTGAAGGTTTCCCCATTGGTGACCCAGAATTGTTACAATGTATTAGTATCCGAGGAAACCCAGAGCAAATCAGAAAAGGAAATCGAGGAGGAGTATAACCATTCTGAACCACGTGACAAAAAGGAGTACAACTGTTGTCAATCACATGACAATTTTCACGCATCATTTCCGAAAACCCCTAAATTCTTTATTTGCTCTGCGCAAGTAGAACCCAAAATCACCTTGACTGTGGGACTGAAGACAGTGGACACGCATGCAGCTATTGATGTGGAAGTGTTGCTTGATAGTGGTGCTACAGGATTATTTATTAATCGATCCTTAATTACCGGAAACAGTATTAACACACGCAAGCTGGCGCAACCTATAATGGTGTACAATATTGACAGAACAGTCAATTGTGGAGGAACTATCAAGGAGGAGGTGACTATGGTACTAAAGTATCAGGAGCATCAGGAGCGAGCCATATTTGAAGTGTGCGATCTTGGGAAAACCAATCTAATAATAGGATGTCTGTGGTTACGGAAGCATAATCTTGAAATTGATTGGAAAACTGGGAAAGTACAAATGACTCGTTGTCCTAAGGAATGTAATGTGTATGGGAGGAAGATGAAGAAGGAAAAAAGGAAAAAGAAAGAGAAAGAACGTCCGAGAAAGTATTCTGTTACGATGGAGGAAGTAGAGGATGAGGAAATGTCAAATGGGGAAGTTCCAATCATGATCGAGAAAGAAGAGCAGAAGCAAACCTTTAGAGCAATTCGTGGAGGACAGTCATGGGACAAGAATATCATGAAGGTGGAGAAGCCAGTGGAGGAATGGGTGCCAAAAGTGTATCATGAACATCTGTCAGTGTTCCAGAAGAAGGAGTCTGAGTGAATGCCGGTGCAGAAGCCATGGGATCATGCGATTGAGATGAAGCCAGGGTTTGTGCTGAAGAAGTCGAAGGTATATCCGTTATCTCCGATGGAACAAGAAGAAGTGGATGCATTCCTGAAGGAGCAATTGCGCAAAGGATACATATGACCTTCGAAATCACCGCAGACGTCACCAATATTCTTCATGCCAAAGAAAGACCAAAGGAAGAGGATGTGTACAGATTATAGGTATTTGAATGAGTGGACAGTGAAGAATGCATACCCCCTGCCATTGATCTCAGAAATAATTGACAAGGTGGGAAAAGCCAAGGTCTTTACAAAATTGGATTTACGATGGGGATACAACAATGTACGAATAAAGAAAGAATAACCTTATGCAAAAGGGAGTAGTATGGAGGTGGGGAGAGCAGCAGCAGACAGCGTTTGAGGAGTTGAAAAGGAAGTTTGTGGAGGGACCAATATTAGCCCCAGTAGATTTCACACGCCCTTTGCGAGTGGAATCCGATGCATCCGATTTTGCTACTGGAGGGGTATTATCAATGCTGTGCGAAGATGACAAATGGCATCCTTGTGCATACTTGTCAAAAGGGTTGAATGATGTGGAGCGGAATTATGATGTGCATGACAAAGAGATGTTGGGGATAATACGAGCATTGGAGGCGTGGAGGCATTATTCGGAGGGATGTATGCATCAGATTGAGATCTGGATGGATCATCAAAATCTGCAATACTTCATGTCCGCTAAAAAGCTTAATCGCTGGCAAGTGCGTTGGGCACTATTCCTATCACATTTCAACTTTCACTTGGTCCACAAAGCGGGAAGCTTAATGAGGAAAGCAGATGCATTATCCAGATGTATTGATCATAAAAGGGGGGTGGAGGAGGACAATAAAAATGTTACCTTACTCAAACCCGAATACTTTCGCATTTGCGCTATGCATCAAGGGCATCTATTAATAGATAGCTCGAAAATGGACGATGAAGTAGTGGAAGCCGTGAAAGCTCTGAAGGGAGAGAAGAAAGGTAATATCAAAGGAGATGAATGGGCTGAGGAACAAGGGTTGGTGTTGTTTCGAGGAAAAGTGTATGTACTGAAGGATCAGGATTTGCGAAGGGAGATTGTCCAGTTACATCACAATACGCCAATTGCCAGACACCCAGGAAGATGGAAGACGTTGGAATTAGTAATGAGAAATTATTGGTGGCCCGGAATTTCGAAGTATGTGTTGGGGTATGTGGATGGATGTGATACGTGCATGAGGGGGAAGAAATTTCCAGAGAAACCTGCAGGAAAATTAATGCTGAACCCTATACCTAAAGCGCCGTGGCAAGATATATCTGTGGATTTTATTACCGGATTACCCAAGACTCAAGGGTATGATGCAATATTCGTAGTATGCGACCACTTTACAAAGGAGGTCCATATTATTCCTACTACTACAGAAACCTCATCATTGGGCTTGGCATGCCTCTATTTAAATCAGGTATGGCGGTTACATGGGTTACCCAATACCGTTATCTCCGATTGCGGACCACACTTTGCTTCCGCGTTTATGCAAGAACTAAACAACATATTGGGAATTCAAACTAAATTATCTACGGCATATCACCCGCAGACTGATGGGCAGACAGAGAGAATGAATCAGGAGTTGGAGCAGTACCTACGTATGTTTGTCAACTACTGACAAACTGACTGGCCCGAATGGTTGGCAATTGCCGAATTTTCCCACAATAACAAATTCCATTCGGCTACTCGTATGTCACCCTTTTTCATGAATTATGGATATCATCCTCGCATGGGAATAGAACCCAGAAGGGAAGTCAAAGTACAGTCGGTAGAAGACTTTGTATCTAAGATGCAAAAGGTACAAGAGGAAGCAGAGGCGGCATTGAAGAAAGCACGTGATGACATGATGCAACACACGGATCATACTCGAGCACGCACTCCAGAGTACAAAGTTGGTGACTTGGTATGGCTAAGTACCAAGGACCTGAATATTCCACGACCTTCGAGGAAACTTACGGAAAAACAAGTTGGCCCATATGCGATCTCTAAAGTAATCTTGCCTAATGCAGTAGTGCTAAAATTACCCCGATCATTCAAGATTGATCCTGAGATTAATGTATCCCGCCTACGCCCTTACCGCCCACCCACTATTCCTGGCCAACAAACTACTCCACAACCTCCGATAATAGTAGAAAATGCTCCAGAATACATAGTTGAAGAAATTCTAGACTCACGTCTTCAATGGAACAAATTGGAGTTCTTAATAAAGTGGAAAAACTATACCAACGAAAATAATTTGTGGGAACCCGAAGAGAATTCTAAGCAAGCGCATAATGCAATCGCCCAATTCTTTAAACATAATCCGAATGCTCCGCATCGCATTGCAAGAATGGTGTATGAGGGGATGAAATTCCGGCCTTACCAAAATTTCACAGAGGGGACAAACGTAATATTTTCTCGCCTGGAAGTCAACGCATAAAAGGGGGGTAATGTTAGGAAACCACCCCATTATCTAATAAAATTTCATTTTATTTTATTATGTCGAATTACGCTACATGACGCCAAATGACGCTACACTTTGATAGCATGAGAATTTTATTTCGCACGCATCAAAATGTATGTGCATGTACGAGTGCGTTGGTAACAACAATGTACAATATGTGTAACATAGTATATAAACCCTAAATATATGCCTAGGGGACCCCAGTTGTGTTCTCTTAGGTATTCCACCTACGTTTTCAGTGTGAAAGGCCTATCGCAACAAACTCACCTATTAATAACCCCTTCCATCAAAACCATCAATCCCCCCATCACGCGCCTGGATCCCGCCCCCTTCTTGTAGAGAGAACCCGCATGGTCTTAGCTAGCAGATAGTGGGTGTTGCCCTAACAGACAATGTGCAGCGGCTCTTGCAAAAGGACAAGACTGGATCATACAGTTCAGCAGATTGGCCCATGCATCAAAGGGAGTAACAGCAAGACACGTTTGACAACTCTATCTTTCCATTGCAGTACCTCGCATGCTATACACAGCTGACATCTTCTTAACACCACAGCAAAGAACAAATGCAGAACCAAAAAATGGAAAGTCAGGTCAAGCCATCATCAACAGGCTGGCAATGATTGAATGACGAGCAGCGATCATGATCACAGGTGCAATGAAAACCACAGCTACTGACATTTTAGATGTAATGGCAAACCTACTACCCTTCCACTTGCTGGTGGAAAAGGTTTGACAACGAGCAGCACTACACTTAGCGACACTTCCCCAACGCACTGGCTACACAAACCAGTCACGAACGCGGCCAACCAACTAGTCAAATGCCACCCAACTCCACTACACAATCTCATGCGCACCTACAACATCAAACCACAGCTAATCAAGACCATCAAAACTGTACGACAAATTACAAGCTGGACAATGAAAGTCAAAGGACACATCCCAAACAACATAGACAAGGCCATCCAAGACATACAAGATGACAACTCAGACGTGAAGGTATATGCCGACGGATCAGGAATGCAAGGAAAAATTGGAGCTGCAGCAGTACTATATCGCAATGGGAGGATGAAGACAAACATGCGATACAAGCTAGGAATCCAAGAACATCACGCAGTGTACGAAGGAGAAGGCGTAGGAGCGGTATTGGGAGCCAAACTCATATCCCTGGAGCGGGGAGTATGGTTGGCTACCTTTTGCATCAATAGTCAAGCCATCATTAAAGCCACCCAACTGACCAAACCAAGCCCAGGACATTACATTTTCGATGCATTCCACGGAACCCTAGACACGCTGGGGAAAAACATCCTGGAATATGGATCGCAATTAGATGGACACTGGGACACAAAGGAATAGAAGGAAACAAATGGGCAGATGAAGAAGCAAAGAAAGCGATAACAGATGGAAGCAGCAACCAGGATGGACTCCCGCGACTTCTGAATATAAGGGCAACCTAAGCCTCTAGCAAAGGGAAATCCGAAGTTAAAATTATACTACATAATACAGGCATTGGGGGCGCACCTAGCAAAGGGAAATCCGAAGAGAAAACTCTAAGGATCCCCTTGCTGATGCCCAGTATATGTGAAGACGACAAAAATCAAATATAACCTAAAAATAGAAAAAGGCGGAGATAGGCGGATCAAGGCCGCCGAATGACATCATACCAAGGGGTATGTGTCGGAAGGGGTACTCCGCCTCTAAATATAAAAGTGTCAACATATACAAACATGATAGCAAGGGAAAATTAGTAATAAAATCCGGAAAAATCATAGAAAATGAAGAATAGAAGGAAATGAGGTGGGGAAAAATATGGGACGAACATAAAAAATAGGAAAAACACACAGGGCACCCCCTTAGTCCCCTTACACTGAAGAAAACAATGTCCCAGAGCAAATCCGCAATGAAGTGGGCATACGGGGAGAAGCTCAAATGGCGAGCAGCACAAAAGATATGGTGGAAATCACCACAACACAAGCAAATGAAGAAAACGGACCCAACCACCATATGCATGTCAAACAAATACCTCACCCTGCCAAGGAAGGCCACCAGCATCTTAACGCAGTTGAGAACAGGACGCACACCACTCGCTAAGCATTTACATCGCATAGGAAAAGCTGACTCACCAATATGCCCTGCATGCCTACAGCACAACGAAACTGTTGAACATCTCATGCTACATTGCCCTGCACACCATGCCGCTAGACAAATCTTATGCAACAAAACTGGAGGAAGGGATATCAACATCACAAAATTGCTAATGATGCTGAAAACCCTACAAGCACTATTCTGCTTCATTGCCACGACGGGCTGATTCCACAGTACCTTTGGTGACATACCAAGATTGCAGGAGGAAAGGAGAAGAGGATGAGAAGGAGAATCAACCAGCCACCCACATGCACTACAATATTCATGGTTCAAACACCACTTATTCCAGCACCTTGAGTGCTTCGAGGACCACTGGTCTCTCCTAGCTGATGACAAAGAACAGGAAACACAGGGAAGGATAAATGCTTGCATTTGTACATGTACATATTTACTCTCTCACGTACGGCTTGCCCCAACAGAGAATAAATGGGAAAAAAAAAAAAAAAAAGTGCACTAACTAAGGTTTACAGTCATTGCTCTACAAAAAATTACCACCACTTGATCCTCCTAATATCGCCAAAATGCCGTGTTTACCCTTCATGCGACCACCACTGCTCAACCTACCTATCGACCATGAAGCACTAGCCAGTACAGCGGTACCATCAACATTACGCAGCTCCGGGGACTTTTTCATTCTGCCATTCGCTGAAAACCCTCACTTGCGCGACAAAGCATGTGAGTCATTATGATGGTCTGTTGTGTACGTGCTTCTCGAAAAATCGGCCTTGACTAAATATGCCTTACTATGTATACATATGAAATTGGCGAGGTCTTTATTTGTCGAGCAAAGATTAGACAGCATCACAGAAATGTACTAATATATGGATGCTGTGGGTTTTAGCACAGTACACCTGTAGCTACAGCAGTTATGGTACTGTTTTATGGTATAGCGCGTGCAGTGTCTAAATCTCTCGAAAAGGAAATAGATCCATTGGGATTCTGAGTTGATCACAGTTTGGGTGATGCGCTTATTAAAAGTTTGTTTGCAGAACAAACTGAAAAAGTTATTCTAGAACACATTGTAAATGTATCCTCCATTTATCCTGGCTACAAACCTAGTACTTAAAAGAAGTATAACCATGGATTTTCCTTTAAATTTGTTATACCATATATTCATCATTTTCTCTAAAGATAAATTTTGAATTTGTTCCTTGTGTGTTACTGATTTCATTGCTGAGCATCTTGCAGATGTTTTCTGCATGAGATCATCAGATCAACAGAATGGCTAATTGTAAAACAAATTTAGGCTTTGTCCATTGTTGAATCTGGGGATATTGCCGTGGTTATTTTCTTAGTTTATTCACAGTTTATTCAACATAAACTCCGCAAGTTTATAAGCCAATGCCCCATGTGCAATCCACTCAAAGGTGTCGGAGTCACTCATCCAATCAAATATTTGAAAGATGGAAAAGAGTTTGGATTTGGAGGCAAAGAGGGTGTATGCATGCAACAAGTGGGCAAGGTGGTTGCTGACGTGGATTTTGTGACTGTGACTGACAAGATGTTAACAAAGTCGCAGTACCATCAGCTTTTCAAAACATGTTTGGATATCTCAGTGACTGCCCAAGAATTTGATTTGGCAGATACACTCGGTAGTCGAGAGCTCTTCTCTGGCGATAGGCTGTACACGGCCAAGATGGTGGGTAACCCTACAGAGCTCCTAGGCACTTACAAAGACAGTTCTTTATCCTATAAGGTAGATAAACCTGGATTATTCTGTGTTGCAGTCATGAACCAATTTCTCCCTCCATCTGCGCTTTCGGATGGCATAAATTGGTGCAGGCCTGGCAAAAGCACAGACAAGAACATAAGCTCTATTTCTTGTCTAATCATATGGCCCAACAGGTCTATCTCGCATTATTTAGCTGGGGATGCATGATCAGACATAAAGGCAGGGGTGATCCGATGGACAGGTTTGCGACATGCTGTGACACCTACAGACCTTTCTAACCCACCGCCACTACCTATCAAGGAAACCATACCAGTTATTAAAGCTAGCCACCATGGTGCTCCTAGTTCTTTTGCACTAAACATGAGTCAGATGTTCAAGCCTTCTGTCATCCTTTTTTCCATGGGTGATAATGCAAATAATATTCATCCTGGTAAGTCTATGGTTCCTTTGCTTTCCCGGAAACCTATATCCATGCTTTTGTATAGACTGGAGTGACCTGTTTTATGTGTATGCATATCTTGCATCATGGTGAGGGCAACATGCCTGGAAGAAGGCTAGTGGGGAACATGCGATGCCTATCTACCTCCTGCTATCTCTATGGGGATGGCCTGATTTTCCCCGAGGGATCAAATCCATTTTCCTTGATGGGCGACACTGTCACACCTGACAAAGCTAGCTATCATGATGAACTTATGCTTCTTTTTGATGATGAGCACCGGGACAATGATCTGGTGATGAAATTTTGGACTGAGGAGTTTGCACTTGATATTGAGAGAGTTGATGAATGGGCTTGGAACCAGCTGAATTCTGTCATACTTCCAAGATTCTGTGAGGTTAAAGACAGCGCATTCCCATCATCCACCACAGCCACTGCCAGAAGAACTTTCCATTCTGCAATCAATACTCAAACTTTTGATACTAGACACCAGGTCTCACACATTTGAGTCACCTGTAATGAGCTCAAGCTCAGAGCTACAATGTGCTTCCAGGTTCCACCAATCCCTGAGGTCTCTATGTCAGATGGCGCTGTCAACTGGTCTTTCAGCCCCCAAGAAGAGAAAGACAGGGAAAGGAAAGACTGGAATGACTGACTTATTCATCAAACCATCCATTCTCTTGGCTACCCCTTCTGTTCCCAGTAGTGAAAATCCCAGGTTCTACATTATGTCCTCCCTTGTTTCAGCTCAGCATGAAACTCGCTCAATGTATGTGACCAATGAGTGGGATGGTTTTGTGTCTGCATTGTCCTCAGGATTTATTACAATTACCAAGAGCTTGACATCAACAGTCACTGCCATTGATCTCCATCCTTGTGATGAATGGCTAGCATGGTTTACAGCTGCTCTTTCACCATTGTGAGTGAACACAAGCATTCAACTATCTGTTTCAGTATCCTTAGAGTGTTTGAAAGCAGTAATCGATCACTTTGCCATCATCGTACCTTTAGCTAGCCAGTCAGGCTCAGAGGTCTCATTATCATTCAGGCCTAGCAGCAAAGTAGGGATGGATGCACAATCATCTAATTTTGATCCCTTCAGACATTTCCTCTGCTTCCCTATGTCCACCAAATCTGCCACGATCACTCTCCATGACTTGCTTTTATTTGGTGGTCTCTCAGACAACACAGTCAGATTTGGGTCACAGCTAGAGTTCCAGTTGGACAAGAATAATAGTACTGTTTGGTTCGGTCTGGTCACCAAACATTATTCAGCGGTGTTCCATCTCCAGGCCAATGCTCAGGCTGGAAGCTGGTCAGAAATAGAGCAGGCACTGAAGAAGTTCAAGTTTTTGGATGCGGAATCATTTAATCTGACATCGATCACTGTGGTAGTGAAAAGAAACATGTCAAAATATATCCTGCAGGATCATAGTTGGTGCAGGAAAACCTCACAGCTAGGCCTTTCCTTCAGGATTTCAAACTTCAATGCTGTCATGTTTTGCAGTCCAGAAAGCTATGCATTTGCTCTGCGATGGAAAAGTGGTGCTATCGACTCAGCCAAAAAACTGCTGAAGCAAATTGTAGATGATTCAGGCAGTTCGGGAGATTTGGTCCTCACAAGTTTTAAAGAAGCCTTGTTGAAGATAAAGAAGTCTTTTGACATTCTGCAGGTTTTGATGGAGATTCCAAGGAAAGGCTTGAACACCAAGCCCAGTATGATGGCAATTGATGCACAGGTCACAGTGAACTTTGACGATTTGGGGGAGGGCAAAGCAGTGGTCTTTTTGCTCAGTTTTATGTGGCCTCAATTACTCTTTTGTGGCCTGCTATATGTCCCAGGCTCCACGGATCAAAGCTGGAGAAAGCTTATGCCATTCTACAAGGAGTTACTCGATGTTCAGCCCATTGTGACAACCAACCTTCAATCAAGTATTTCGATCCTTGACTTGATTCCTGGGGTGATGATCGAACATCCACCTGAAGGTATTCCAACTGAAATAATGCAAGCTACACTGGAGATCGATGGCTCTAGCATTTCATTTTCTGGTGTTCTGCAGCCATCCAAACCGAAGTCTAATGGTGACATCCCACCCGTATCGTTTGACAAGCTCGAATTGGCCATGCAATACAATTGGCACTCACCTGGCTCATTTTCTATGTACATTGCAGCTGTCATCAGCCTACATCCCTTGCCTTCTGCTGATGCTGTTGCCAAACCCCCTCCAAGATATGGTGATCAAATCATTTCTGGGTCAGTCAATTATGATTCCAGAATCTGGTTATTGACTGGTACATTGTCCAACATTAACTTTGGCGATCTCCTCATGTTTTTCATGAAAAATGAGCACTCTCAGGTCCAAGATATCTTGGGGAATATCACCATAGTGTTGGCATCGCTAACTTACGAGTATAGCAAGGGTCTGCCAAGTATGTTCCAGTTTGACGGTTCCATTGATATCAACAAGCTGGAGCTGGATTTTCTGTATCTGTGTGATGCAAAAGGGTGGCAGGTGAAGGTGGCGCTTAGTGCTTCTGAACCATGCACTTTGTCTTGACTAATTGGGTCTATATGTGGTGATGCTGCCCAAAAATTTCAGCTTCTGGATTTCATAGGTGGGATAAAGCTCAATATCCCTGATGGAGAGAGTGGGCCTGATTGGGAGAATTCTCCAGTCTATTTGAACTGCACAAAGCCTGCAACAGTTGGTTCTCCATTGATCTTCGCTTTGCAACTCACTCTCGGGAAGATGCACTTTATGTTCCTCCAACTCAGCTACCCAAATACCAAAGAAGGGACTCCAAAAAAGAAACCCAAGCACACATTGATGTTCTCATTTACTCATATCCTTCCGTCATTGAAAATTCCTGTGATCAGAATGCTCGAAAACCTGATCAATGGACTCTTGCTCCTCTGGGTTCAAGACAGCAACACGACCACTGGGCTCACTAGGTCAGATGTACAGGAGATCAACAACACAGTGTTTACATCTGGAGCACCTGGCCTTCTTTTCAAGGAGTCAAAAGCCACTCTGACAGATGCTAACATTGTTATTGCTGCTGGTTGTCACTTCATGTTGTTGGTTAATGATGGCAGAACAGTCAAGGTATGTTCGGTTTCTGTTCCATCATGCTGTAGCATTTTGATGAGACTGATGATATCTTGAACATCAAGGCTGCTCTCAATTACAAATTTGCAGCTGCCAACAAAAAGCAATCTGAGGCTGACACTGCTCTCTCCCAGCGGGCAAAAGCTGAGGATCCTACTGATCCTTCAGAATCTCAGGACAGCCCTTCAGGCGGCATATCAAAAGCCGCTGTGCACAAAGCAATCGGACCACTCTCTATCTCTAACATCAGTCTTCAGCATAAAGATAAAAAGCTCTCCATCATTCTGGATGCAATGCTGACATTGGGACCGATTTCAGTAAGCCTCTTAGGATTTGGAGTTGATGTCACACTTGGTGCCAACTTGTTCACTGACCTCAAATTCTCTGATATCAATTGGGAGCTTTGTGGTCTCGCTGTGGCATTGGACAAACCACCTATGGTTATTGCAGGTCTATTCAAAAACTTGTCAATGCCAAATATGGAACTCTTTGCAGGTGGAGTGGCTGTGAGCATAAAAGTGTACACTTTCCTTGCTTTCAGCTCATATGGAGTCATCCATAATAAATTCAAAACATTCTTCTTGTTTGCACAGCTTTGTGGTCCATTAATTGAACTCAGGTTTGCAACAATCAATGGGGTCACAATAGGCTTCAGGTAAGCCATCTGTGCATTAACCGCTTGATTTTTGACTGAACATGCAGATACAATTCACATCTCAAATTTCCCAATGTTGATGGGATTCTGGATTTCCCACTAGTCAAAGGAATTAGCCCCAAGTCAGCAGGACAGGCTAGCAGTTCATCCAATGTCCTCACTGTCCTCTCAGACGCTGTTTTCACTAATTGGGTTCACCCACAAGAAGGATCATTATGGTTTGCTGCAGGGCTGGAGGTCAAGGCATTCCAAGCCCTTGATGTTCATGCTGTTGCAGTCATCAAAATAGACCCAGATGTGAGTCTTGGACTGTTTGCCGATGCGGTTTGCTCAATCCCACCTGTGATGCCTCGCAATAACTGTTACATATATGTGGAACTTGGAATCACATGTCGCATTGACATAAAGCATGGATCTTTTAGCATCGAAGGAAAACTGTCACCCAACAGCTTCATCTTCCACTAATCGTGCCATCTACTTGGTGGATTTGCCCTCTACTATTGGTTCAATCCTTCGCCCCATGCTGGTGACTTTGTATTCAGTGTAAGTCTTCCTTCAGATCTTCTTTGCGCTTGATCTTAAGTATAGTCAAATGTATTATCAGGTCGGTGGATATCATCCTGCCTTCAAACCTCCGACATATTATCCTACACCTCAAAGACTTATGATATCTTGGCAGCTTGACAGCCACATTGGTATCACAGGACAAGCATTCTTTGCAGTCACCCCTAAAGTGTGTATGAGAGGGGGATTGCTCTTGGTCATATACTCTCTTGGCCCAATCAACGCTCATCTCGATGCTCATGCTGAATTCCTGATGGTTTGGAGTCCATTCCATTTCATTGGAGACATTGGCGTTTCGGTTGGCATTGGTTTCCATTTAAAGGCATGGATCATCAACATAAATATTGACATAGATGTTAGTGGGAGTCTTCATCTCAAAGGTCCTCCATTTTGTGGCAGCATTTATGTGGACTTCTACTTGTTTGGGTTCACTATCTTCTTCAGAAACCATCCTGTTCCTCTGCCTGCTCTGACTCTCAAGGAGTTCTGGGATCTTTTGTCATGTTCCAGTAATCAGCAGGACTCCAGCAAAGATAGTGGAATCATGCTTGTCATCCAGTCTGGCTATGCTTCTGGGCCAAACAAAAATGTTACACCCCCTCCTGGGATGCCTTGGTCGGTCATTGGAGGCCTGTTCAAGTTCACCATACAGTGTCATTTTGCTCTGAAAACCATACAATATGACAAGGAAGCTGGCTGGACCAACATTCTTTTGGGAACCAAGCCTGTATACTCGAAAGCGATGCGTTCTACTGAGGAAATTACATCCACTCTAAAGGTGACTGTTACTAAGACCAAAACATCACATGTAGTGGATGGCTTTACATTTGAACCAATATTGAAAAATGTTCCATCTGCACAATGGGCACAGTGTAAGTAGTTTGACCTACCTGCTAATCACAATGATATCGATTAGCTCGTTAGATGTGTCAGGAGATGATCCTACCTACAACCCGAGGCCAGGCTTGATGCTGGATGGATCCAATTCAACCATGAACAGGATGTTGATGGGCGCAATAGTTACTGCACCTCTCCCAGAGTATCCAGATGACCACATTCCTCCCTAGTTCATGATGCTATGTATGTTGACATCATCAAAGGAGAGTTGTTTCCTCCTGGTCACCGCCATCGGTCCCCAAGACTAGTGTTGACTCCTGGGCAAAGGCATTCCAGTGGAAGGATAACCTTGTTGGAGCTGCACCTCAGTTCCTGCTGAAGAAGTTCACAGCAGTGTACTTGTCTAAACCTTTGTTGACCACCGCCTAATAGATTGTACAACTTTGAAGAAAGTGGAACTGATGATTTACATGTAAAACATAGCTCAATTGTGTTCCAACATACTGAACTAGTTGAAGGGATGACACTTTTCTGAAGCAATATTACATATAGTTGATCAATGTTGAACATTGAACCACAATACTGGTAGATCATTTCCCATTGCCAAAAGCTTCCTGAGCTGCCATAGCCCTTGATTATTGATTTACAATATGTAGGCACCGGCGCCTCACTGACACACTAAGAGGTTTGGATCATATTGTCAACCTATTGTGCCCAAGGGTCAGCAGACTGGGATCGGAGTCAAGGTCTCTTTCCTCTTCAAGCTTGAATGCCCACCTTTATCTACCAGATTTATCATGAAGAAAAATACAGAGGAACTTCAAGTTAGATGAAAATAGATGGAAGAATACATTCTTTTGGAGCCTCACGAGGCCTCACAGGTTATCGGGGCTATCTGATCTTTATCATCGCTTTACTATCTATGTCACAGTGGTTCACCATTTTGTCTGAGTCTTCCCAACTTTTGCTTGGACTGCCATCCTCTAGGGTGAGTGTATCGCCTTCTCAAACATGGGCCTCACAATAGCTGACTCACAGAGCATATCAGACAAATTTCACTCATCATGGATCCATTTAACCCAGTGACTGGCATTCACCATCGAGTGGTTTGCCATGCCTTGCAAAAGCTCAAGAGGGGTGATCTCCCGACTTTGAAGTCCGGAGAAATGCAACTGTATTCCTTTTACTCTCCAGGTCTCACAATGGGACTGTACCATATCACTGCTGAGCAGACGATTGATGCTTCTGGGCAGACAAAAACTATTCTTCCTCCTGTTCAGTCATTTTACATAACAGCCCCCAGGTTTTCGATCGATTCCAACTTGGTTCATTCCACCTTTCCCCTCGCTGGTGTCTCAGCACATCC
This sequence comes from Tricholoma matsutake, assembly GCA_026075535.2. Lineage (NCBI taxonomy): Eukaryota > Fungi > Basidiomycota > Agaricomycetes > Agaricales > Tricholomataceae > Tricholoma > Tricholoma matsutake. Next base: position 1,897,898 of record AP026543.1, on the reverse strand, counting down.
CAATATCCTGCCCCATATTGTTTTCAATGATCCACACTTGCCTTGGCAAACAGCAATTGGTGCAACCACTGAGGAAGATACCATGTGAATCCCTTGGCTACTGGTGATCGTATTTGAGCACTCAGAATTGCAGCTGTCAGCTGAGGACCCAATTTTTCCTCCAGACTTCAAGTCCTCCCAAGCAGTCCTTCACCATGTCCACTAACATGACCCTTGCCAAACTCATTCGCTCTGGTCTAAACTGTGCTGTCCCTGATTTAGAGCAGTCTTTCATCGAGGATCCAATGTTGCCTGATATGAAAGTTGACATCATTTTCCCAAAGATGGATTTTTTTCTCACTCTGTTTTCAGATTCTGCTAGTCCACCATCCATCAATCTTGATCGCTACAAATATCTCGCCCACGCTCAACAAGTCAATACCACTCATATGACAGATTCAGGGATCATTGCTGAGGGAACATTCAGCATCATATTTTCTCATTGCATGGATCCCCAGTTTAGCAAGGATGCGCCCCCTATTCCAAAGCCATGTGTGGTCCATGTTGTGTCTCTTGATGTTGTGAGGGATGTGCCGGTCCTCCCTAACCACCGATAACAAGTGTGCTGCTGTAGTCTCATTGTTCAGTTGGACATACGACTGTATTCCTCCTGAGACAATCAATTTTGTGGATGTAATGAGAGCTGTAGATAACAATTGCAAACCTTTTGGGACCCCAAAAGATATCTGTGATAAAGTTGGCCAAGGTTTGCTGCCCACTGTGCAACACCAACTTCAGGACTGTATCAATGATGGGTACACCCTTCTTTGTTATCATGTGCAGACTGGAGAGGAGACCATAGCAATGATGCATGGCCCGCTCACCCCTTGTCATGTTCCCCAAGTTTCCTGGTTTGATGTCCATTCCAACACTGGAGAAGATCCACCATACAAAGTTAATAGGATTCATCCTACCTTGAATTTTTAACAGAGTTAGTGTTACAATTTTCCTTGTAACTCATGGAACCCAACCGACCTGATGCACCCGACAATCCCCTCCAGACAGGAGGCACCCCTGATTCATGCTTAGAGCATGCCCTTGACACCAGACACACACACGACGCATGCCGACAACATGCATTCGATCCCCTTCCTGTGGAAGGCACCCTTGATGCATGGTGACTCCATGCACCCGAACCCATTCCCACACGTGCTGTGATACGACAGCCCCTTGACATGAGGCTTATCTCTTATTGTTCCCTGACATGCTGCGCCACAGCACTCCGTGACATCAGACACCTATTGTTTCTATTCTTACTTGATACACATCTATCTTTCCGATTGGACGATAAGGACCTCCCTTGTAGTATAAGTACTGCAACTCGTAGTAGGGATGTCCTTAGTTTAGATCTAGGCAATCTACAGCCTTAACCTGCAAACCCATAAACTTACTCAAAACCACTAAGGAAGCCCCTTAGTGCGTGAACCTGAATGACTCTATGCAGAAGGCCTGCTAGAGTGCACTACCCATCTTACATCAGACACTCCAAGTAAGACTAGTGCCGAACCACTCATTGAGGAAGCACCTCGTCGAACGACATCAACTAGATCGAGTGGTTGAGGCTTCACCCTTAACATAAGATCTAAACTATCTGCTAGCCCACCTACCTAGGTGTAGGCAATACGTCTCGATACACACCACAATGACCAGGGTCTAGACAAACCCCAGACCAACCACCAAGAGAAGCAGAACCACAGCCAGGTTCATCTTTAGTGTTTTAAGGTCCGGTTCGGTCTGGTTTTTTGACCCCAAGATGGGCAACCGGTTGCAACTGGTGCCCAACTTAGGGCAACTGCAACCGGTTTTTCCAGCAATTTTCAATACATATTTTAATTTTACTATATATTAAATACAACTAATTACAACACACCCTGCGAGCAGGTGCTCGCAGCAGTGGGGTGTTGCTAATAGAAAGAAAGAAAAAAAAAGAGTGAACAACACCTGTAAGGTGCGTCCGTCACAACGAAAGAAAGAAAAGAAAAAGAAAAAAGAACCCACAGACTTGTGTTTGCAGTGAGAGTGGGGCATCGTACGTTGTCCCGGGTATTTGTTATGGTCAGCCCCATCATTTGTTGTCCCTGCATTGTCATTTGTCATCCTCATGTTGTCATCCGTCATCCCCGTGTTGTCATCCCCGTGCTGGTGTTTGTTGTCTCCTCCCTGTCGCCACCCTCCCGTTTTTGCTGTCATTGTTGTCTTCTCCCTGTCATCCTCCCTGTTCACATTCTTGTTTGTTGTCCCCCCATGGTCATCAGCACCTCCATCTACCCCTGCGAGCAGTGGCTTGCAGGTGGGCTGGTGGTGCTGTGACGTGGCAGCATGGTGGTGCTGTGATGTGGCAGCATGGCGGCGTGTTGGTGCCACGTTGTTGTGTTGTTGTTGTTGTCCAGAAACAGGACCCGTTGCCACCCTGCGAGCAGAGGCTCGCAGCGGTGACGTAGGGCATGGGTACGGTGAGGGCCCAGGTGCGTTACGTCATGTCTAGGCGACATCGTTTGCAAAAGAGACACTACAAAAAGAATTATTAGTAATTGAAATAAGATTAAACAAAAAAATCATACCCGATGGCCCAAACGACGCTGGTCGTCGTTTGGGCCGTCTGCTTTGCATTCGTTTGTTGGCGGTGGTTTTGGGGCAGGTGGTGTGCATGTGTTGATGGTGGTGGTGGACAGATGGGATGGGAGTTGTGGGAGTTGTTTGTTGTCGTGGGAGTCATCTGGCAATGGTGGCACTTTTCTTTTTTTCAGGAGCACATGACCACATGGTCTGTGCATGGCCACAGGGTATATAAGTACCCGCCAAATAACTACCCCAACTTGTCCCACTGCATGTAATTGTAGTGTAATGTAGTGTAACCGTATGATAAATAGTTATGATTAGTACTTATGTTAGTTATAATTTCTTACTTCTAAGCAGGTACATAGTACATTGTATATACTGCGAGAAAACCGGTTGCAACCAATTGCAACCGGTTTTGTAACGGTTTTCAAATATTTTCAAAACAAGGCAACTGGCAACCGGACTGAGCTTGAAAGTAAGCAACCGCAACCAAAAAATGGACCGGACCGTGTGTCGGTTCGGTTCGGTCTTTGGTCTTTTCCCGGTCCTATGGACTGGACCTTTAAACACTATTCATCTTGGTACCAATACAACGGAAGACTAGTCCATTACTCGACCCCAGCACAGCGTTGGTTCTACAGATCAACCAACAGACAAAGAGGAGATTTCCTCACCGACGAAGACTTTGAACAACCACACACACCCCCACCTGAAACATCCACCCACTTCCTAACAGACAAAACCAACGACCTCTATAACGAGATGTCCAAACCTGCTGCAACCACACCGATGATTTCTGTGAAGGACATTCGAATCTGATCACCCACAGACTTCTCAGGAGAGCAGACCAAGACTGCCAGGTTCCTGCAGGAGATAGACCTGTACCTGCGAATCAACGACCAGGTCTATGACATGAATGACAAGAAGATCATCTTCATGCTGTCCTTCATGAATGGAGGGACAGCAGCTGCCTGGGCGCAAGCATTTGTCAACCAACACCAATCCGAGGGACTCAGAGAATACGCAGACTTCAGACAGAAGGTCCTAGAAGCCTTCTCACCAATCGATGATGCCGGAATGGCAAAGACAGAGATTAAGAATCTCAAACAAGGTTCAGGGAACCTCGAAGAATATGTGGCGAACTTCCACATCCTGAAAGACAGGACAGGAATCACCGAAGATGCAGCCATGATCGAGTACTTCATGGATGGACTGCATCCCAAATTACTGAAGAGGGTACACACAATAGAGATGGTACCCAACACTCTCAAAGGCTGGATAAAGGCAGCTTCAAAATATGAAGGCCAATGGAAACGAGCCATGGCAATCCTGGGGAAGACCAGGCAAAACCAGAAGACAAAAGAAACGACGAAGAAAGGACAGCCCTCTCTTGACATCAACTGACTGATGAACCAAGAACACGTGGAACATTTCCAAAAGGGATTGTGTTTCATCTGTCACCAACCAGGACACCAATCGTCCGACCACAAGGATGGGAAGAGCCCCACCCAGACGGGATCAGCACCCCCTCCTTACCAGAATTGCTTCACCCAGAAAAAGACTGGGGTGGATGCCTACCAGAAGATCCGCACGATGCTGGATGAACTAGATGAAGAAGAGAAAGAACGAGCCCTCAACCTCATGGAGGAATCGGGTTTTTAGAACAGTGGCCTGATATGACGCCAGTCACCACTGAAGTCTCCATCAGATCTGTACTCTTAGCTACCATGAATAGACAATCGATGTGCCTGTCTATTTGGGTAGCTGAGTCAGACAATGGGAAAGACGTCACAATGAACACGCTCCTTGACTCTGGAGCAGGAGGAGTCTTTATCGACTCAAAATTCGTCGAATGAGAAGGGATCAAGACATATCCCTTAGGCCGCACCATCCGGGCCACAAACATAGACGGAACCCTGAACAGGCAGGGAACAATCACCAGATGCATGAAAGGGAAACTCCACATCAACGGAAGGAGCTACCCGATGGAATATTTAGTCGCTGGACTAGGCAAAGAAGCGGTAATCCTGGGCCTGCCATGGCTGCAGGAGATAAACCCAATCATCGACTGGAAGAGGGGAACCTTTGAGTTCTGAGATGAAGAACGATGGGCTCAAATCCAACAGATCTTGGAGAAGACAAGAAGAGCCAAATGGGCCCTCCCGAACACCCTAAAACTCCCCAGGATCAACACTGAGAAGGAGGCACCCGATGACAAAATGGCACAAATTCGACGCATCATAGCCAAGACAAGACAGAGGCTCTCTGAAGAGAAAGAGAGAAGCCTTGCCCGAGCCAGATTGGCTGTGGCAAAAACCAGAGAAAGACTCTCCAAAGAGCAGGAGAGAAACCTTGCCTGAGCACAACTGGCCATGGCAAAGACAAAGGAAAGGCTTTCTGAAAAGAAAGCAAAAGAACTGAATTCGGTCCAGAAAGCCATTGCAACAACCAGGACCAGGGGTACCCCCAAAGAAGACAGGAACCTTGAAGCAGCGAGACGCGCCGTTGCCAAGACCCGAGAGAACCAGAAGAAAAGACAACTGGAGAAGGGCAAGTACAATGAATGCGACAGGACATGATGAATCCTGCAAAAGATAAAAGAACTGCTAACCTCCACAGGGGAGGGGAGCACCGGCAAAAGAAACTCAAAAACGACACCACAAAACAGGACAACTGACCCTCAACAAGGGACTACCCCGACCCATGATTATAGGACCCCAGATCACGGTACCATCAACGCTGAAGTACCTATGCCCAAGGAGACTCCCCCTCAAGTGAAGGTCGAAGAGGTACCTGATGAAGAACTACTGGCAGACACCGGCATGGAAATATGAGCAACGGGAGAAACCCACAAACAAGATGCGACAGACCTCCTGATTGCATATGTACGAGGAGAATGGGTCATTGGCATATTCGAACCACCAGAAGAACCACCCCTCACCAAGGAACACTGAGGACCGACCCATATGTACATATGGAAAACGAACATGATCTCCAGGATTACAAAAGCCAAGGACTCCCCACGATATGTATTCTTGAAGAGCGCATGGATCAGAGCAAAGACACCCATTTCCCAGCGACTTGCACATGAACAAGATGAGGGGAGGGAGGCCAGCAAACAGACCCTGGATGACCTACTGCCACCGGAATACCAGAAATACAGACAGGTATTCGGAAAAGCTGCATCTGAACAATTCCCAGAATCAAGACTGTGGGATCATGCGATCGACTTGAAGGAAGGCTTTGTACCAAAGGATTGCAAAGTCTACCCACTGACACCAAAGGAACAAGAGAAACTCAACGAGTTTCTAGACAAAAACCTGGAGAAAGGATACATCCAACCGTTGAAATCACCCATGGCATCCCCGTTCTTCTTCGTGTCGAAGAAGGACTCTGACGCTCTGTGACCTGGCCAAGACTATCACTATCTGAACAAAGGAATGATCCAGAACAACTACCCTCTGCCACTGATTGGAGACCTCTTGGACAAGCTGAAGGGAGCAAGATTTTTCATGAAACTTGATATTTGATGGGGATATCAGAACGTATGGATAAAGAAAGGAGACAAGTGGAAGGCAGCATTCAAGACTAAGCGAGGGCTATTTGAGCCAATGGTGATGTTCTTTGGGCTGTGCAACTCACTGGCAACATTCCAGGCCATGATGAACGATCTCTTCCGAGACATGCTAGATGAAGGATGGCTCATCATCTATATGGATGACATCCTGATCTTCTCGAAGATGGAAGAAGAACACCAGATAAGGACTGAAACGGTCCTCGAATGACTACAACAATGGGATCTCTACCTGAAAATAGAGAAGTGCAAGTTCAATGTGCAAGAAGTCAGCTTCTTGGGCATGATCATTAGGCCCAACAAACTTGCAATGGACAACACGAAACTGGCTGGGATCAAGGACTGGCCCATGCCAAAGACAGTGAAGGATGTAAGATCCTTCTTAGGATTCGGAAACTTCTATCGACGATTCATCAGACACTTTGCAGATCTGGCCAGACCACTGAACGATTTGATGAAGAAGAACCAGAAATTTGAATGGACGAACAACTGCCAGCAGTCGTTCGATGTGCTAAAGAGGAAGTTCAATGAAGCCCCAGTACTGCTGATGCCAGACGCAACGAAACCATTTGTGGTGGAATCTGATGCCTCGAAATTTGCGACAGGCACAGTACTCAGACAACAGGATGCCAACAGAGACTGGCACCCATGCGGATACATCTTGCATTCTTTCAACGAAGTGGAAAGAAATTATGAGATATATGACCAGGAACTACTGGGAGTAATCCAAGCGCTGGAAACATGGAGACACTACCTACAGGGGACGCCATTCCCTGTGATGGTACTATCTGATCACATGAACCTGACATACTTCCATCAGGCACAGAAACTGAACCGACAACAGGCTAGATGGAGCATCTACCTGTCACAATTCAACCTGAAGCTACAACACGTACCAGGATCACAGATGGTACAATCTGACGCCCTATCAAGGAGAGCAGATCACATAGCCAAAGAAGACACTGATAATGAGGACAAGACCATCCTCGCTGATGAACTATTCATGAAAATGATCGATGCTGAGCTCCAAGGAGCCCTGGTCTCAGCAATAATGAAGGACGACCTCGTAAATGACACTTTACAAGCCCTGAAGAACAATGGAACTCCCCCAATCAAATCTGCATTGGAGGACTGGAAATTCGAAAGTGGCCTGCTCTTTTTCAAAGACAGATGCTATGTGCTACAGGATGAAACCCTCCACTGAGCGATCATATGGAAATACCATGATAGCATCACGACAGGGCACCCTGGACAATGGCAGATGATCGAACTGATCCGACGAGACTACTGGTGGCCAGGAATGGCCAACTTCATAAAGAAGTACGTCGAAGGCTGTGCAAAATGCCAGCAAATGAAGATCAACACACACCCGATGACCCCACCACCGACACTGATATCATCCGATGCCAGCAGACCATTTGAGCTGGTAACGACAGATTTTATTACGGACTTGCCTGTAATAAATGGATTTGACTCAATCATGGTCATGGTAGACCATGGTCTTACGAAGGGGGTAATTTTTATCCCTTGCACGAAGACAATTGATGCACTTGGCACTGCAGACCTTTACCTGTGCCATGTATACACAAGATTTGGACTCCCCGGAAAAATCATCTCAGACAGAGACCCCTGATTCGTGTCCAAACTCTTCCAAGAACTCAGATGACTGCTTGGAATCAAGTTATCCATGAGCACTGCCTATCACCCCCAGACCGACGGAGAAACAGAGCAAGTAAACCAAGAGCTAGAGGTTTACCTCTGCATGTTCTGTTCGAACAAACCAGAAGATTAGGAGCATTATCTCCCAACAGCAGAATTTGCACATAACCAGAAGATGCACTCCGCAGTAAAACATTTGCCACTTTACTTGATGATGGGATATCAACCACGCGCTATCCCCACCCCTTATGAAAAGATGAATGTGCCGGCAGCCGAACAGAGAATCAAAGGACTTCTCTCCAGGAGAAGGGAAGCTCTTGCTGCACACGAACTGGCCAGACAGGATATGGCCACCCGAACGAAGGGGCAATACGAACCGTTCAAGGTTGGAGAGCAAGTATGGCTCGACTCCAAGAACCTGAAGATTGGCTACCCAACGAGAAAATTGGCGCCAAAATGAGAAGGGCCCTTCATGATTGAAGACGCCTTGTCAAAAGCGACATACCGATTGAAACTGCCGCCAAGATGGAAGATCCACCCGGTATTCCATGTGGCTTTACTCACGCGATACCATGAGAATGACACTCATGGGCAAAACTTCCTGACTCCACCACCCAACCTCATGGAAGGAGAAAACGAATACGAAGTGGAAGTGATCATCGCACACAAGAAGCACAGCAAGACATGCCATTACCTCATGAAATGGGTTGACTACCCGACATCCGAAAACACATGGGAACCCGAATCGAACCTGAAAAATGCCCCCAAGATCCTGACGGCATATAAGAAGAGGTACCACGTCTGACAAAACCCAAAAACCCCCCCTCTCCTTCCCGCAACGACCACCTGCCGAACAACAATTCACCCGAGAATACCTACAAAACCGATTGAATGCTGATGCCCTTCACGTTCACCTCGCCCATGATCCACTGAAATACCATCTGGCCAGGATGTGCTTCTACTATGCTAGCACTATCGAACAGATGGAACGAAATCTAGAAGAAGCAATGAACGATGCAGATGCCCTGGGGATCGAACAGACGATCCAGGAAATGATTGCACCACAGTCAGACAGACCGAGAATAGCTGAGGAGAGACCTCACACCCCCTTAGATCAGCACACATGGCCACCAACCTCGCTCTCGCCATTCAGCGAGCAGAATGACAGAGACAAATGATGAGCTCCCTCTGGACACTCCTCCCATTCTACGAAGAACCCGAAGACCATGCCTACGGCATCCAAAGTTATTGACCTGACCACTCCCGAGCCCGAACCACGAACCACCCAACCACCTTGGTCCCCTCCACACATGAGACATGCCAGATGTTTCATCTGCCAACAGATAGGCCACTTCAGCCTGATTTGCCAACAATATGTTTGCAAGTACTGCAAACAATGAGGCCCCGGACACTATAGGATGAATTGCCTGGAGAAACCTTGGAAAGATCAAGAGACTGATCAAAGAGAAGCCGAGTGCAGACAGTGGCTCTTCTTTGACTCAGGATATGACGATTTTGATGATGACGCAATGGGAAACATGATGGGAGAACCATATGGAAGGATTTAAAAGGCAGAGCTCTAGACAATGGCATGACAAGACAGACCCATGCTCACACAAATTACGATCCTCGCCATCGTCGTTGGCATGACCCTGGCTGCAGCGGCAGCCCTAACCTTCGCATTTTGCCTCTACGCCATCTTCCAAACAGAACCTGAACCCCCAATTTCAGACATTGAATTTTCCATCCTGCAATGACCCCCTTTCAATGATACCACCAACTTCCTGACACCGCTGCCTAGGGCAGCACGAACTAGAAGAACTCGATCATGGTCCAAGTTCAGACACGAATTATTCCTCCACCGCACCCCTCGATCCCGACCCACCCACATATCCAGACTGTACCCAATCAGATTGCGGAGGAGAGACGAAGATTTAGGTTGAAGTGTGGAACTTTCGACCATAGTGGGGGGGTAATGTTACAATTTTCCTTGTAACTCATGGAACCCGACCGACCCAATGCACCTGACGATCCCCTGCAGACAGGAGGCACCCCTGATTCATGCTTAGAGCATGTCCTTGACACCAGACACACACACGACGCATGCCAACAACATGCATTCAATCCCCTTCCCATGGAAGGCACCCTTGACGCATGGTGACTCCATGCACCTGAACCCATTCCCACACATGCTGTGATACGACAGCCCCTTGACATGAGGTCTGTGATGTCAAACTCTCACAATCGACATGCTGCGCCACAGCATGTCCTTGACATTGGATGCCTCATGCAAGGCATGAGGCCTATTGTTTCTATTCTTACTTGATATGCATCTATCTTTCTGATTGGACGATAAGGACCTCCCTTGTAGTATAAGTACTGCAACTCGTAGTAGGGATGTCCTTAGTTTAGATCTAGGCAATCTACAGCCTTAACCTGCAAACTCGTAAACTTACTCGAAACCAATAAGGAAGCCCCTTAGCGTGTGAACCTGAACGACTCTATGCAGAAGGCCTGCTAGAGTGCACTACCCATCTTATGTCGGACGCTCCAAGTAAGACTAGTGCCAAACGACTCATCAAGGAAGCACCTCATCGAACGACATCGACTAGATCGAGTGGTTGAGGCTTCACCCTTAACAGTTAGGATCATCCTATATTGCATATACTAGGGGACTATTCCCATAATCCACAGTACAATCCTACCACTGTACAATTCTATCTGATGGTAGAACATTAAAGGTCAATAATCCTATTGCATCCCATTCTAATCCAATCCAGCCCATGTGATAATCAGACTAAATTCTATCCTTTTCCAAAGTCTTAAAGGTCAAATAATCCTATCACATCCTATCCTAATTCAATCCAAACAGTGTAATAATCAGATAAAATCCCATCATTCCCTTCCTATCCAAAGTCTTGTGCAAAGTGTTAGAATAAGAATAAATCCTATATAAGACAACATCATGGTTCCTTGGTTGTGGAGCATTCCACTGTGGGGTGAACCTTTTGGAATGCCTCTTTGCAATTGAGGGCCAACTGACAATACATCGCTGACTGCTTGTGGCCATATGCAGCCTTACCTTTGTCATCTTTTGTGCACCCTGCAAGTTCTGTCCAAACCTCAGCCATCCGGTCAAATGATCTGTGTGCATGATGGAACTCTTCCTCGAGGATTTCCACTTCTTCTCATGCATGATCACATGCAGCATGAGCACGGAACCACTTGGCTCTATTGGCTATACATATCGTCAGAGAAAGGTCAAACAGCAAAGAGATGAATAATCCCATACTTTCAATCTGCCACTCCGCCTCTTCTGTCAGGGAGAGACCACTTGGCCTTCCAACCATCCAATACCATGGATCTTCAGTCTTTGCATCCCCCAGTGCCACGGGAGCATTGTTGTTCTTGCACCACAGTTGAGTGTTGAGTAGTGGCTGCAGTGATTTATCATCCTCCAAGAGACCGAGAGCAAGGAGAGCAGTCTGAACATGCCAATACTTGTCTGCAGTGCTGACCTTGTCATTTGACAGAGTTGAGAGGAATTGTTGGGCATGGGTATTGGGACCTTGTCCTCAGACATTGTCAATCTTGAATTTCATGTTGAAGTTCCAAGTCTGGATAGTGAGCCGCAATTTGTCCAATGCACCATATGCTTGACCTTCCCAAAGAGAGTATTCTACCCTGGCCAACTCATGAATCCCCAGCGACCTCCGCTGTGCATCATTGAAGTCAGAAGGAATCAAGAGCCTCTCCTTCTCTGGCTCTGCTAAATTAACAATGTCCAGTTCATCTCGAAGTTGTGGATAAAGGTCTAACTGGGATTTGCACCAGTTGTTTAAATCACAACGAAGCTTGAGATGAGCGGATGCCAGTTCATCCTCTGAAGTATCAGAAGATGTTGCAATTAACTTCACGTGCTCCCCAGAAAAGTGTCAATGACTGTTTACCAAATTTGCAAACTGACATACTGCTGGCATTCAATGTCTAACGAGGTGTTAATCATCTGCGCATCACTGACAGCAGATTGCCCAGCAAGCACCACAACTGTTTCAGCCTGGATAAGCTTCTACACATGACCCTGGGTTGGAGGACCTATCAACCGCATTAACAGATGTAGAACATTTATTTGAAGATATGAGCATACCATTTTTAATCCAAGGGACGTATACACTGGTCCATTCTCCATTGATCTTTTTAACTGTATTGTTCATCTTCTCCCATTCATCCACCAGTGCGGGACCATGGCACTCTGACAACTTGAGCAGTGTTTGATCGACTACCTTAATCCAGGATAGCGCAGCTTTGTATAGCCATGTAAGTGTAGCAGCTATTCACATGGTTGACTTTACTGATGGTGAGATAAATATATGGAGACGTACTGGTCTGATGATATTTCATCCAGTTCCAATACCCAAAGAAGTCATCGAGCGTATTGTGGTGGTGACCATCATTTTGCTCCTTTGTATTGCCTGCCATTTGATTCTGCTCTGCCCACCTGGTTTTGATCATCTCCCCATATGTCTCACCAGAATACTTAATATACTTGAACACCCACAAAACTTGACAAAGGTGAAGGTGCCCTCGGATATGTGCACTTGGGATTGCTCCATGGATGCATGAAATAATCGGCAACATGGCAGGGAATCGTTAACGGAAGCGCTTGAGAAGATTTATCCAAAACTAACACCAGATATCGTAGCTTAGCATAATCCAATGGTTGTTCATGCATTCAGCAAGAGTGAATGCAAGAGCATAGTCAGTGTTGGCAAATCTGGACATGGTATCAGTCTATAAGTTGAAAAACAAGCAGGTTCACACTTACACTTCACCTTTCATCAAATCAACTAGTCCTTGTGGCATGTAGAAACCATGATGTGCACACTGGACAGCCACAACCCCACTAATATCTGCATTCTTGAATTTGATGAGATTCTGCAGTCGAACTGCACAGAGATGACTACAAGTGGATTTCTGCACAAGAAATGAAAAAATATAACTCGAATGCAAGGATAGAACATACATCACAATCAGGTCGGACACAGGCAAGGTACTTCTTATATTGTGCATTTTCAACAAAATATGCATTGCCTTGATTCAATGCTACATCATCCGGATCGCCATTCTTGCACTTTTGTTGAAGCTGAAAATTGCCATCCATTGACAAGAAAAGTGTGTACTTGTGTCTAACAATGTATGATCAGGGGAGAATAACACAGCCTGATTGTAGAACTTACATCTCAGTCTCTGGCACCTCATCAATAGTTTTCTTATCCAAGTTAAAGCCAACTTCAGGACAGGAAGGACATCTTATCATCAAAGAGCCTGGCTGCCGATGAGTAAGGTTAGTGTCAATTGCATGTGCTTGGCCCGAACGTCTTCAAGTTGCAAGGTGGCACCAGATACACTCAACATAACAGAATTCCTTGTAACAATTCTAGAGTATCGATCAGTATCTTGAACCCCAGAGTGAATTTCCCATGCTGACCGGGGTCTGCTGGGGGAATGCTGCATTCAAATGCTTCCAAAGTGCATCTATATAATCCAGTGCAGACTTTTTTGAGGTTAAACTGTGCATATGAAAGTTGTTGAGAACTGCAAAGGTGAAGGCGGTCTCGGGCTTTTGCATTGTGGCAGGAAACAGCTGGGATTGAGCAAGTTGAATGGCCTCTGGGACATTGTCACATTGACAATATTCGATACAAACATGGTGGATTCCGTTGGTATGAACAATCACGGTGTTACGTCCAGGTCCAGGGAGATGGTTCCTGCACTTCTCACCACAATGTCCCAGAAAATTGCAGCACCAAGGGTGTATAACAATGTGCATTTGAAGTGGGTGCCACTCCATTCGCTGATGTGATGAAATGGATGTTGGACGTGCATGAAAACGATGCAGGTATGGCAGAGCATTCGAGGTTGGAAACATTCTTCACATTTGTAGCCTGCTGTTTCAGAGCCACATGAGCACTGCCCCCCAATGTCCTTGTGGTAGTGTGTTGAAAGAATTGCAGCTTGAAGAGTATCAAAGTGAGGGGCGAAGTGTTCCATCATGATTGAGCAGCCCTGGTTCAATTGTCAGTGAGCGGCAAGGATGAGAATACCTGGTTGCGCTTCTTAGGTTGTGGTTTGGTTTTTTGCTCAGATCCAACAGTAGCTGGAGGAGGCTCTGTATGGGGCTTCTTCTTGCTCCTCATGTCGTGTAGACTATAGGTTAATGAGGTCATAGTGCAGGTGGCAGTAGCTGAGATATGAACTTCATTGGAATCATTGGAATCAGGATTGACACCGCCAATGCCCTTACGTCGCTTCCTTGAATGAGCCATGCATGCGAGTGAAGAGGGAAAACAGATGCATCGTCACTGAGGATTGAAAAATTGTATAACCAGAGTTATGGGCAAAGCGGGTGGCAAGATCTTCGAAGACCAAGAATATGTAGAAAGCACAACACACACCACTTAGCAACAATGCCCAATTAGTGGAACAAAGATGCTCTGCAAGAAGGCAGAGCATTGTCCTTAACCCAGGTACAGGGCTACATGTTGGGTAATGACTAGGCAGCATGGTGCAAGCAAAACATCGAGTGACAAAAAGTCTGAACCTCATGGTAGCTAATGGGTTGGATTGGTGAGAGCAGAGATCCAGGGAGTACAGCGGCTATGGTGAGTGAGGCAGAGGAGACGCATCAACAATGTATCTGTGGATTGGGGAGGACAATGGTGTGCAGGTGAAAGTGTCGAAAGGACAAATGTTTAGCTTCCCACGGCATCTGGTCAGGTGATGCTGGAAACGCATCATGTCCAAGTCACGTCAGAGTACTTAGATCGATGGATGGATTTATGAAATGTGACATCATTCACCACGCTCAACCTTATGTATTATTAGATAGAAATGGGGGAACAGGTAAGGGAAAGATTGGAAATATAACTACTCCCTACTAGAAATACAACCGTGCTTACTACAGCCCTCCACTAGAATTCCAGGTAGTGGTATTTTATCTTTCCTAATAGAATACAGTTGGTCAGATGGGCAGGGAGTAAAGTGGAAGCAATACCGATTATCCACGAGGTGCTTAATCCTTCATAAATCACCACATGTGTACCTAGCAACATGTGAGATAATTCCGGGAGTATATATTAGTGTATCAAACACACCTTTCTTGTTCTGTCGCTGGCCTGATGGTGCCTCAATTGCCTATCTTTTCATCATTCGATGGACGAATCCTTGGACATCTTCATGAGCGGTTTGAGCAGGTGCAAATGAAAAGATATACAACATATGGATTGTCTGCACCATGCATGATGTCTGTAGTTTAGAAATATGCCACGCAAGTTCGTGGTGGTCATACCTATTGTTGGTTTGGGTGTGGATGGCATGTTTCATCAGAGCAAGGTCTTATATATTGTACAAAACAAAAACACACCTGAACAATCAACCCACCAAGTGATGGCTGCAGTTCCAAACAATAACATTTTCTAAGTTCAAAGATACACAACCTGCATGAACATAAGGCTGATGAAAAGTCGAAGCCATGATGACAGATGAAAAGTCAAAGTCGTGATGACAGATGAAAAGTCAAAGTTGTGATGACAGATGAAGAGTCGTAATTGCATACTGCTCTTGGCTGCAAGTTTTGGAGCAGGGCGTCGAGCCGATTCACGGTAGTGCTTGGGTTTTGGTTCTTCAGAAGGGCTAGCATCTGCCTGTCTCTTCTCAGCATGCCCCGTAACTGTGGTAGTCTTGGTGACAATGGAGGGCTGTGTTGAAGCACCATCTGCATCTGTTGATGAGATGCTTGATGTGTGTGTGACAGGAGTTACAGTGCCAGTGGTCTGATGAGCAACAAGATTTGAGGATAATCCAAGTGACATTGAAGTGAGAGTGATGCATCGAGCTTCATCATCAGCTACGCCATCGTCCTCGGTGTCACCATTACCATCTTCATCATCAACAGACAATTTACAGAGGCTATTCATGGATGCTGTTCGAAAGGCATCTCCTCCAATGCGGTCCTCTTCAAGTTTCTGTTGGATGGCTTTATGCTATGTGATATGAAGAAACACTAACGAAACTCACCGCCTTAGCCTTTGCCTTCCGGTCATCAGTCTTATCCTTTGCCTTCTCAACTATATGTTCCAATTCCTCCAGAAGTGCTGAAATAACAATTCTGGCTGACAATCCACTGAGCGCTGATGCAATAGCTTTGCATGAGGAGTTGTCTGGGGCCAGTATGACTATAAGCAAGCACACATGCAACGTAGGGGATGAAACTGCACCTTCTTATACTTCAGGAGCACTGCCACCTTGTTTTGAAGGGCTTTCCCAGTGACATGATACTTGAATCCCTTGCTACAAATATAATATGTGTCAGTCAGTTGAACATAGCAACACAAAGTCCATACATGCCTTTGTGCAATCTTGTCCCATGCTGCTTCCTTGCTCCCATGAGGCTCAAGGTAAGGTGGTTTATCAACAACAAGCCAGACGAGTGTAACAAGATCGTTGCCTCCAAACACTGCCTTGTCGGATGTGATCACAGGTGCATCTGTCTTCTTTGCTGCTTTCCCTCGGCCTTTTTTCCCCACCTTGCCACTGTTGAGCTATCCTATCCAGTTTGAATTGAATTGAAACTCTGAGTGGAATTGGTGGGTGCAAATACACTCTAATAAGGTTGCTGACAAAAAAAACTTGAAGCTTATTCCATGTGAACTGAAGATACATATACCAGATTTCGCCAAAATTCCTCCCCACATCTTTTTATTATTATTTGATACACCTACCCTCTCATCGTTTCTCTCCAGTTCTCCGCTTCTCTCTCTCTCTCTCTGTTTTTGGTGCATTTCGCATTTCTATTTCCCAACATAGCCCCACTGACCCCGGGCCATATAGAGTCAGCACAGCTTTTGGCTTTTGATGCGCTTGCTTCACTCTTCACTCTTGCTTCTGGAACTCGGTGTCGACTCTACTTTTATCTGCCATTGGATTTTCATTACCCATTGTCTGCAGGTCCGACTATACGTCTCCTGCCCTGAGTCCAACTTTTTGTTGCTCAGTCCTGAGTCCAACTGTTCGTTGCTCAGCCTCCATGGAAACTCCGAGTAACCCGACCTGAAACCCTTGCTTAGGGCTTAGGGCAATATCTGTTCTCACCAGATATCTTCATCCCGTTAACTGGGTTACTTCAGGGTCTTTTGTGCCTATCTCGTTGGTCAAGACCATCTATGTTTGCTGAAGCTCTCAGTGAGTAAATCTCTTTCACACATTTATTATTCTCATAATTTGCAGGGTTTTTTTTTTACATGGCCGCCCCACTTACCGAAAAGGATCTATTGAAGTTCAGGATCCCCAGCAGTATGTTATATATTTACATTGTCTCAACTCAGTGCTAAGAAATCTCCATAGCACCCCTTTGCATTACCAATGGCAAAGTCAGGGCCCTCCTCTTTGATGGCAATTACTTCATCACATTGCCCAATCAAAGTTATATCCACATCCTCCTCTTGGCACTACTCATTGAATATTCATGCAGGCAGATGGTCTGTATGGAGACGATGATCCAATGCGCTGGCCACAACCATATACTTCTACTCATTGCCACCATGCCTGCATCCCTCACCCTAATTTGCTTGCTTTCCATGCCATTATATGGTGGGAATTGTCACACAAAGATTTCACACCATTCCAACATCCGACATCACCTATTCTCGGTTTGGGGAAACTATCAGCATCAAAGTTGACAGAGCTGAAGTCCTCTCTATCTGTTTTACTAGCCTGTGTCAATAAGTACACCTCAACTGCTTCCTCCCGAGTTCCACCAACCTTAGGTCCAATTGTTAAAATGATCAAACATGGCATAGCGCACCTTGAATTCATATGCACCAATTTTCATCAGATGCAATTTGGGGTGAGGATGTGCAACGGTGTTGGCTGGATGCAATGGCTACCCTCGATTATATGGAGGTATACAAGCCTCGGATGGACTCCTGGAGGTTACCAGTTAGCGAGTCTGTGCCGTCTGCTGTCAAGATACCATGGGTGTGTTCACTACAGAACTTTGAGTCACGCAAGATTTTGTGCATGTGGGGTTACCATGTTGGTTGATACGACTGGCATTGAGCTTCGCGGATGTCAATATCCTTTTGGTTGCGCCTTTACTATCTTCTCAGGACACTCTCATCCTTGCCCCTCACTGGTATAAGTATCCTGTCATATTCAAGGGGCCCTCGACCTCCCATCAAAAATATGATGCAATTTTATGTTATGCGAGGAACTTTTTGCACTATCTGGATCTTTTCAATCTGCCCATCAGTGATTCTTCGGTGGCCCCACATGCTAATGGCTTGGTTATGACATCAATCAATCAAACCGCCCTATGCATTGCTGGTCCAAGCCATCATCAAAACTTGAACAATAGAGGCGCAAGCTCTGTCCCTGGTCCAAGTTGGCAACAAAAAGCTGGTGTGAGTTGCAAAGCTAGGATTCAAGGAAAGGCTCCATATGCTGCTAGACAAGGTCGTAAGTTATGTTCCTTGTTCTCTCTCACTGGTTATCTCATTTGGTTATGATAGGTAAGGGTCATGACAACAATAACGCAAGTCTGTCAGGGACTTCTGATAGGGACAAGTTTCTCCTGATTGACCATCCCATCATGCCACTCTCAATTCCTGCATGGCATGATGCTTTGGCAACAGTCAACAAGAGCCAAAGCATCCAGATCACCTCTCACCGTGACAGGCACTATATTCTCCCTGAGCCCGGCATCTTTGCCAATACATTGGATACTCGTCGTGCCAGGTTTTTCGCCACCTGGAACATAGTTCGACCAGCCTGTTTATTGCAAGCTTTCTTGTCTTCAAGTTCAGCTACTCCCCTTTCTAATCAGGAATGGCAGGACTTTTTACTCGACGGCATCCTCTCGGCTAGCCAAGAGCCAAAATTAGTTCAGTGATGGGATCATGTCAAAGCAGCATTTGCGGAGGCACTTGAAGAATTGGAAATTAATCTTACCCCAACTGTGTCCAGTAACCCACTTCCTGACATTTCAGTCATTGCTGCACAGCAATTATTATGGGAATTGAGTGAACTCAATTTTCGTTTCGAGCTCCTTGCCCTGGACAAGCGTGCTTTGACATCCACACGGGATGAAGATACACGGCAAGCCATGATTCTTTCGTGCTTCAATGTTCCATCGCTTGTCTTTGCTGATTCCAAGCTTGCCAGCACTGGCTTGCATTCTTTGGACTGGTGTCAAAAGCTGCCATCTCTTCTTGCACTCAAGGTGTTGTTGTGTGATTGGGAGGGGATGAAACTGACACCATTACTGTTGCCTGACCTGTCTACAGCTGAAATGTATACTGAACATGATGTTGAACAGTTAGAAACTGCCTTAGCCAATTTTTACACTCAATCATTTTATCGGTTCTTTGGCCATGCCGCAGTTATTCCCACACATCTTCCATGAATATTTTTTACCAGCCCAAAATGTACTATACCTCAACTTACGCACTGCTCATAAATGTATACTATCAACCAATCCAAGTGTTATTGTCATGTGTTCCGCCAAAGCAGGAAATTGTTGGTGAGCCTTCTCTTATTATATCTGAACATCAAAGCGCAACAGCCTGGTTTTGTGGTCACTGCGGTTGTATTATTAAAAAGGAAGGTCAAAGCCAACTGAGAGCTTTGGCAATGGGGTTTAAGAAAGGTGAGTTTTTCCTTATTTCTGTGCTATCATCCTCTCATACTACAATGCCCCATGCTGCAAAGTGCTTAGGTCCTCTTGCCGACAGTGATCCTGAGCTCAAGGATCTTAACAAGGTACCTGTGCACGAGCTCAACAATAACCGTCTCACAAAGGCACTCACCTCCTCGGTGCCAAAACCCGCCTTCACTCGTACCTCTGAGCATGTAGACCATTCTCTCAGTCAACCCAAGATGTGCATTGGGACAGGCTCCGATGCCAACACAGGTAGATGGTTCCAGGTGGTATGTTTTTCTTATTTTCAAAGGAAATATGAATCTGACGGTTTCTACGAAGTGCTTAACTGCAGAAAGAAAGTATTGTGGCACTGTCTTCATAACCAACCCGATCATTAATGCTGACATTTACTTTGCTGGTACTGACATTCCATGACTGCTTGCAATTCAGAAGGAACTGCAACCAGTCCATAAGAAGACAAGGGTTTCACCTTACCTGTCACCCTCAACTTTGAGCCAGTCAATTTCATCATCCCCTGCTCATCGCACATGCTCTGCTACAAGATCTAATTCTGGCCCATCCCCTTTCTTGACACCTTTGTCATCCCCAACTCCTGGACCTTTACCAGCTCTGCATCTTGGAGAGCACAGCATGTTACCAAATACACCCGCAACATTGATTGGTTGGACAAAGGTAGATATCTTAACCTTCTTTCTGTTGTTCAGTCCTCATATGATCTTGTTCAGGATGGTGAAGCACAAGTGGACATTGTAGTCATTTCAGGTGCTGACGGATGTGTGAGGTTGAAAGACTACAAAGTAGAACTTGGGCAGTATGGTTTTGAGCAAATGAATGCTCTACAGCTTTATGATGCAGATACTTACAAGTGGGTGGACATACGATGAAGTTTTCCCTTCCCAGTTTACATCGTTGGGCAACTTGTTGCTGTCAAGTATAAGGCTGTTACCCAGGTGATGGGCCTCAATGATCTTGTGATGGCTTGCCGGGTGCTGAATTAGAATCTGGCATTCCTCATTGCAATTATTTCCTTTTGTGGTTATTGTGTGCTGGGACATTTTGCTCCAAAATTTATGATCTTTAATGACTTATTTTATTAGAGATGTCATAACCTACACATTTTTCTGAGTTTCCAGTGTACTACAACTTTACATATGTTTCCTGCACCCTGAACTTTTGAATATACAATCATCTCAAACACACTGCTAACTTACTAATGGAGTCTACAGGCTATACAACCCTTGATCCTTGACATTTCTATTGTCTCAAAAGGTGCCCTCTCAACAATAGAGGGCCCGGTGGCCATCGCATTCACGTGCTCTACTGTTTGCTTTGACCTTGTCGTGATGCAATTGTAGTCTGATTTATCTGTGAGTGGCCTTCTTGCATTCCTCCCTTTTCAATCCTCCCACCATGTCCAGCAATCTCTCTGCTGCTACTGACCATTCCACCTCTTCTAGCACCAGTATCACCCCATCTACCAAACGGGCTTTCGAAAAATTCAGTAAAGAAGAGCTCAATTACCTGAAGGAACATCTCCCTGAATACATCGCTGCAAACAATGAGGGACCAACCAAGAAAGGAGAAAAGGGTGAGTGGGTTACTCAGAAGATCTTCCCTGACTTCAAATCACATTTTGGATATTCATCAAATGCAGATGGGTTGGGTATGGAGTCTATAAATATGGTGTGTTTGTACATTCACTTGTGCCACTGTTGAGTCTCACTATAAATTTAGAAGCTAAAGTGGTGGTTTACAAATAACAGCAAGCTGGGTACTACTGTGAAGCAAACAACAGCCCAATCAGTCAAGAAGCCACGTGCCAAGAATGCATTGGATGTCTTTGTCAAAGAAAATAAAGAGGTGATTGTGGAGAAAGCCAGAGACTTGGCCCAGAATGAAGGTCCAAGGGCTCCGGGTGAAACTTTGAATTCATGGAAGCAGGCTTGGCAAGTAATGTTTGATGAACTTGACTCAGACGCCAAGGCGAGATACAAATTGCAAGCTGCCACTCAGAACAAGAAGTTAGACTGTCCTCCCAATGTAAAGGAGATCTACTGTATGTCATGTTATGTATGTAACACATAATTATCATGTTAATAAATTATGACATCTACAGTAACCAGGCTGGCCTTGTACCCAAGATTAATGATGCTCTGCTGTCGTTGTCTGGGTGGGACTGGGGCCAGTGTGGACCCTTGGTCTATTTTGTACAAGCTGCGTATTGTAATGAGAAAGACTGACTCAAAACCTTGAGGTATGAATGTTCCATCTAACAGTATGCTATAGTCACTCATGATGATCTAGCATTTCCCTTAGCGATGATCCGAAAATGAAGGACTTTGCTTCACAGTTACCTGACTTTGACAATTTTTGTGATTGTTTTAAGGAGTGGGCTACTGCGCTTCTACCAGGTATAGTGACGACCGGTGATTCAAGGCTAGATTACTGATTTCCTGCACAGAGAAACCCATGCCAATGGACATTGTTGATGATTGAGCCAATGCACAGCCTCTCATTAATGTCATGCTCAATAATGACCAGTTTCCTCACCTCATATTACCTGGGGACCTTGATGCCATCACAGTAAAGATGATCAAGCATGGATTAATGGACTACATGTTAGCGGCATGGGGTATGTACCTCCCTTTTTTGGATTCATGGTTTCTTAATAACTTGACTAGAACACGCACTGCCTCGTGGATTTTCTACTCCCATTCCATGGACATCTCTCAAGTTGACACCTTCAAAGTTTTCTGCATACCCTGACCCACTGGTAACATTCCAGCATCTTGAGCCTGTGCAGTTGTTGGCAGATGACACGTTCCGCATGCTGAAGTTGATTAGTGATGCTCAGATGAAGAATGAGGCATCTCCACTCAAGTTTGCAGTCACCGTTGAAATGCTCAATAGCCTTACTCGAGGGGATGAAATAGAAGAGATCGTCGACCCACTCCCATCATCCACCAATGCCAAGATGTCGCATGGCAAGGGAAAGGCAAAAGCGACTAACACTGCCACGGTTGACTTTTCCCCTGCTTTCTTCAAGCCCAATACCGAGGGAGTGGATGCTGCCACTGGCAACACTGATCTTGGTGGTAGTTCTGGTGTGTCAATGGACATGGGCAATGGTAGGGATACTGCAATGAGGACTGAGCAGGATGGCAGGGATGATGATGGAGCAAACAATGACCACCCGGCTGTTCCAGGTGAGGTTTGTTATTGTTGCAGTTGATGAGTGTATTTGACAGTGAAGTAACAGCAACTACAGCTAGGAAATGCAAATTGGGTACTAACAAGGCATGCAAGACTTCTACTGCAGCCCCTCAAAAGAGAATGAAGAAAAAAGCTCCTGCATCCTCCCCAATCATTGATGATACAGAATCTAGTGCCCTGCCTAGTGTTGCCATGGCTCAGCTGCATTTTTTTGCTACTTTGGGAAATAAAATAGCTAAAATTCTGAAAATATTTGAGGACCTAGATCACATGATAAGCCGAGGGGTCCTCTGCCAACTCTAAGCGATCTGACCACCGGTTCCCATCTTATGTAAGCAGCTTAAAATGTGGCTTAGCAAGCCACCATCCAAGCCACTTAAATAACATGGAACCAGTGGTCAGATCACTTAGAGTTGGCAGAGGACCCCTTGGCTTATCATGTGATCTAGGTCCTCAAATATTTTCAGAATTTTAGCTATTTTATTTCCCAAAGTAGCAAAAAATGTGGCTGAGCCATGGCAACACTAGGGCCCCTGCCACCACCTGTCCAGGAAGATCCACCACTGCTTCCCAAGTTGAAAATGCCAATGGTTGCCACTTGCGAACGTGCAGAAGACATATCTGGAGTGGTTGATAGCACTGCTTCAGGAAAGCACAATGCCGGGGGGGGGGGGGGGGGGGGGGGGGAAGTGTGCATGGGGTGAAGAAACTGTTGCTGTGGACAAAGGTCCATGAAAGAAGGCCAAGACTGCAAAATGCACTGACTTGCCAGTTCATAGCAGTCGTTGGTATGTACATGTAATTGTGTCAACGTTATTTCAACTCACTCAAGATTGCATCTCAGGATTCAACAGGATGGATATATTAACACGAATGTGACAGTTAGAAAGCAGTAGGAGTAGGTGTTAGGATGTAGTAAGATTAGACTCGGACTCTGTGTTAGACAACTAGGATTGGATGTGCCAGGATGGGATGCATTGGGATCAGGATTGAATGTGTTGGGATTGGATGTGTCAGGATGGGATGGGATGCATTGGGATGGGATACATTGGGATTGGATGTGTTGGGATTGGATGCATTGGGATTGTATATAGGTGCATTTGTTATGAGAGGTTGGATTGGATTGGATAATGGATACTATGGATTCTCAGTATATACCCCGCAATTGACATAGGATTAATCTTAGGATAGTTCATGTAGTGTATTGCCAACAGTAGTCAGGATTAATCCTATCTCTCTTTGATTATGAACATCGGATCATCCCATTAACTTTGGTCCCTGGAAGATCTTCAGATAATAGACACTGCATTGGGGGTGATTGACATCTCATACTGCGCTGCTTGGCAGCTTGGGAAGTCACTTGCTATCGCTGATCAAGCATTCTGTGCAGCATTGTTGAGGATCCAAGCCGAGGTGTATAATTTTTCTGAAGAGAATGCAAAGCAAGACATGCTTTCTGAGCACTTCGAGGCCACTACCTCAGACAGAGTTATCAATTTGCTGCATAACACCTTTGCGAAGTTGACCACTCACTGTCTTGTTTTGGATGCTCCAGGGCCCTTAAGGTGGTTGCGCACTTTGTTAATAGACAGTCGATATAAATACCTTGACGCAAGCAGCAATCAGGAGGACAACTTGAATCACCGAATCCAACTATCTCAGCAACCCCATCTTGTCCACCGAGTTCATACTATTACATCTGCAACTGATGGCACCCCCTTTAGTGAATTCAAAGACCCAAAGTCCACAGACTGGCCCTTGGTCTTAAACTGGCTTTTGAACAAGATATATCTCAAGGGTATCCCTCCCTATTATCTCATCCCAGATCCCACTTGGCTGCCAACTGAGTCTATTTGCTTCTTCTATGTAGACAGCAAGTGGTCAAGTGCCATTGTGGATGGCGCACTCAGCATAGCCAATCATTTAGACGAGGACGACAAGACTAGGCAAGCTATAAAGGCCACTTTGCTAAAATATATGTCCCAGTACATTCATCCCGAACTCAAACATCCGCCTCAGATGCCAAAATACAGATTCTACCTTCAGTCGGTGGCTGTGGATGTATTCCTGGATTTAGTAGTTTGAGCTCCATTGCCTCTGAAGGACCTGAGAGCTGAGGTGCTGAGCCAGATGACAGCTGATATCATGTCGATGGACCCCTTCACAACGGCCTCTATTTAGTTGTTGTTTGGTTCTATCAGTGATGGAACTCTACATGCCGACGAGCCGAGTACGTGGCAAAGTTGCACCTCAATGTATCTCGCTTTGTAGGGGCTCAGCACGGGGTTCAACGTTCATCGCTGATATGTAGAACCAAACAAACAACTAAACAGAGGTGTCGTGCAGGGGCCTATTGACATGATATCGGCTGGAACATGAGGAAGGATGTGATGTTTTGTTTGCTTGATCGAACACTGAAGGATTGCCTGGAGCTTGTCCTCAGCCGGCCTCCTCACCAGCAGTGCTTTGCATTCAGCCACGACGGGACATTTTCAGACCAGTCTTTTGAGTTGGTGCTTCGGAAGGTCTACTCCGTCCCCAGTGATAAAACAATGCAAAACACAAGGCCAGCCTCATAATTCCTCCTTTCTGAAATATAGTTAGAAATTCTTTGTGAAATATTATATTTGAGACTAATTTCTACAAAATGAAATTCAAAAAATTACCCATTAGAAATATACTTTGAAAATCAATATTTCTGGTTAAATTTCTCATGACATTTCAGTGTAGATACTGGAAGTATTTCTGTAAGGTGATGTTTAACTTATCAATTGCCTGAAAGGCTTTCAGAAATTAGATCAGAAAGTTTTATTTTCTGGTCATGCTTTCTGATCTATAAAAGAATTTCTTTCTGGTTGGTCAAAGTCTGTGTGAAAGAGTGACTTTCACAAAGACTTTCAACAAGCCTTTCAGCAGCTGTTCAGTCTGCCTTTCACAAATTTGAAATTTAATATTTCTAGGTGGTGAAATCTTTATTAGAATGTTTGCCTTTTGCAATCTTGAAAACCTGATGTGAAATTATTACTTTCACTATACCAATCACAAGGTTGAAAGCTAGCCTTTCTGAAACTATTTCTGCAGATTGAAAGCCAGCCTTTCTGCTCCCAGAATGTTAAACTGAACAGCTGCTGAAAGGCTTGTTGAAAGTCTTTGTGAAAGTCACTCTTTCACACAGACTTTGACCAACCAGAAAGAAATTCTTTTATAGATCAGAAAGCATGACCAGAAAATAAAACTTTCTGATCTAATTTCTGAAAGCCTTTCAGGCAATTGATAAGTTAAACATCACCTTACAGAAATACTTCCAGTATCTACACTGAAATGTCATGAGAAATTTAACCAGAAATATTGATTTTCAAAGTATATTTCTAATGGGTAATTTTTTGAATTTCTGTTTGTAGAAATTTAGTCTCAAATATAATATTTCACAACAAATTTCTAACTATATTTCAGGAAGGAGAAATTATGAGGCTGGCCTTGTGAAAGATACTGTACACTCAAGGAGAATCAAGATGATGGACGCTGTGACATATATGACTGGAATTAGTGTACTATCCGACTGGACAATTTTGCAGCAGCTGTGCTCCGCACTCTTCAGAAGGCTCATGAGGATGATCCAAATATCTACAATGGAATGGAAACTAATGTGGCTTTATGTAATGGGCCTCGAGCTTAATGATCTGACATACAAGCTGACATTTACCTCTCCCACTGCCCCACAGGCACGATCCACCATAGTTGTTCCTGGAGAGTCCTCTATGAGATCTGGAGTCTTTTCTCTACCAGCAGAGGCTATCTCTGCCATGGCTCCTGGTGACGAAATTTCTCGTCCATTCAAGGTCATGCCCTCTGGGCAACCACCATGCCCTCAGGGTCCCCCTCATAGAACAAATTTACCCCTTCCATCGCTGCTGTTGTATGATTGAGGACCTGTAGCTATGGCTTCAGCAGTTTCCTCTTCTGTCATGACCACCACAGTGCAAAGTGGCAGCTTCGACGGTATAGAAACATGTTTGCCTCAATTTAGTCCACTTTGCTTCGCTTGTGGACATGTTCCTTCACCAATCCCTGGTGACCCTGACCCCAAAACAATAGTGGTGGACCCCAATGGAATGGACATGATATTCTGACTTGTGTGCAATTCTGTCAACGTGGATATGGATGACTTGGTTTTGACCAACTGCATCAATGTTGTCAAACTCGTCATTCTGCTTGGTGTTACATCTGACTGCTTGCTGAGTTCTGCATCCATCATGTATGGTGCAAAGATGCTCAACAATGCGCGCTTGCTTCCTTTCGTTTGAAGCGGCGTGCAGAGCATAACTGTTGAGCTTAAGCCTAAAACTGCCACCAAGCTGACTTTGCTTCCGCATAACCCAGATATGTCCTTTGTGATCAACGGCGCCGCTGTCAATAAAGTAGCCAAAGATGTGACAATTAACATTGTTGAGCTATATACAAGCATGAAGGGCAACTTGAAGGTGGCACTGAATCATGTTTATCATGTTGAAGCGGAGGCCGATTGAGAAATTAGGTATCTGTGTAACAATTGTAACAATAGTGCACTTAGTAGTAAGACCATTTTCTGTGTTTTGGAAGAAATGAAAGCTGCCTCATTTTGACATTTTGACGAAAGAACATAGACCTTGGCCTGATCAATGGCAATTGCTGGTTACTTAATGAGTATGTAGTCTTGTGGACTTTCCTGACGATATAACAGGTTAATTTATGTGAAGAGTCTCGGGTATGCCACTGATCATGAGAAACACAGTGAGTGAAGGTACTGTTCGTGTAAACCCTTCAGTGACTCATACTTAGACTTGTAACCACTCCCTTGTACAGGTATGAGCGAGCGTCGAACCTTGTAGAGGGACTGGTGAAGCTGAGTTTAAAAAGGCATAGTATTACAATTTTGTGTATGGAAGCTGAATCAGCAATCCAGAAACCTTCCTTTTTCAGTAACTCTTCTCAAAGAGGAAGGAAATCGCAAATTTCAGTGATCTAAAGTGATCGCTCACTGTAATCGCCGTTGACGAGCTCGCTCTGTGCCATCCCTGCTTTGCTTCTGCTCTAAATCTCATGGACACTGTACCCACTCTCAAGGAATATCTTGATTACATCTGTCTGGCTTCTGGTGACAACATTAGGCTTCTTCTTTCAAATGCTATCGGCATAACCAAACTACCAACAACGTATCTGGAAGAACTTGGGCAAGAAGACATGATCATGGCTGGCAGGGCTTGCCTTCTATCTTGGGCTGTTACGGGTCATCTTGAAATCCCACGAGAGCTTCAGCTGCATGCTTGTCTAGCGACACATCATGGTCAAGACTCGTTGATTAGTGCTGGGACTGGAAGTGGCAAAACTTTGCCGATTGTCCTCAACCTTCTGCTCGACGATCCAAGGGACAATGGAATCTCTCTCACAATATCTCCCCTGAAGCGCCTTCAGGTCACCCAGGTGTGATATTTGGCGAGTGTTCTCTGTACTCGTCGTGACATCATGAACAGGGGAACGATTTTAATCCGAAGTATGGCATTCAGACCATTGCGATTAATGATGACACACCGCGAGAGGACGCATATTGGAACGTGAGTATCTGTAACACCTCGTAGGCTCATTGCTTCTCTCACTGTTCCCACAGGAACATATTCATAATCTAGTAACTCGAACTCCTGGAACAGCACGTCACATTATCGCGACCATTGAGCAGTTATTCAAGTCACCTGAAGGCCATTTCCCTAGGCTTGCAGCTCTTGTTCAAAATAAGCTATTTCAGCACAGGATCAAGCGGATTCATGTTGATGAGGCTCACTTTATTCACACTGCTGGTCTGGGACACCACAGCGGCAAGGCTTTCTGACCTGCATGGGCACAACTGGATGAACTAAAGGCTCTTCTGCCTCAGTCTATTCCCTGGCAAGCATTCTCGGCTACTTTCCCAGCACATATCCTCAAGACTGTGGAATCAAAGATATTGCGTCCAAACTATGTCTCCATTCACATTTCCTCCAACCGGCCAAATACTATGTATGCTATGCACCGAGTTGTTTCAAGAATTGAAGACTGCAAGAACTACGAATGTTTCATCCTTCGACCATTTGATCTTAGGTCTCAACCGCGTGTTCTGATTTTCTTCGACGACAAGGACCTGGCCAGCACAGTTTCTGATCACTTGGACAGCAAACTTCCAGAAGAATACCGTGGAAAGGGTATTACTCATCACTATCATAGCAGGATGTCCGAACAGTATCTTTCCGCTGCACATAGAGCTTTTACGGAAGAAGACGGCATATGCAAGATCTTATGTGCAACATCTGGCAAATCTGTTGTAAGTCTGGATTCTCCCCATTTTCATACTCATGGACTCGCTTTAGGGTGTTGATTTCCCTGACGTTAAGATTGTCTATAATGCTGGCCTTCCCAGCAACATTGTTGATGTTCTTCAGCAAGGAGGACGAGTTGGTCGTCGTGACAGATCTCAGGGACTGTTTGTTCTATTCTATGATCCATGGGCATTGACCATTTCTCTTGAGGAGTTTGATCACAGTAAATCTGATGATCCTGATTGACCTCGCGCCCTCTCCAAACCTACCACTTCCAGGAAGGACCGTGCTCCACGCTCATGTATCATGCTCATACAATGTAAAACTTGTTTACGAGCATTTTTTGCATCTTACTTGGGCAACGAAGCAGAGAATGGTGCATTAATATCAATCTAAATATTGTCTCGCTAATTCCCGCTGCAAAGCACTTCACTATAACATGACCTTTTGTTGTGATCGTCATGATGACAATGTTTTCGACCTCAACGAGTTTCTCCCCAGTCCATTGTACACTGATGTACCCTCAACTATCAGGACAAAATGCAAGGAACCGCCCACCCCTCGAGTGAAGAAACGAGTAGTAAAAGAAAGGGAGGCTCTTGATCATCGCCTCATTCAGTGGTTGACTACTGCAAGCCAGAATGATCACCTACATGGCATGTGAGCGGCTGTTGATATATTGTCAGATCGTAACCATGCTATCCTTGTTTGCACCCATCCAGCTTTACTTGCTTCACCTAACGCGATCACAAAACTTTTGGATGAGACTGAGGAGTGGCAAGAAGAGTGGTCTACATCAGTTTTTGATGTGATACGACAGTATGATAAGGACATTGCCACATCGGGAGTTACAAACAGGGAGTCAAAATTGGGACCGACTCAGAAGAGAGTCAAAATTACTCGTTAACTATGAAATTGTACAGACTAATTTTCGAATTCATTCTCTTCAGTTTTGTCAGCTGCTTGCCTGTCTTCCTCATCTCCAAAATTTGGAACAGGTATATCATCAGTCTCTACTACCACCACCCTCCCTTCTGCCATATCCTGAACTTTCTTATCAAATGTTGCCAGTGATGATGCTGCAAACTTTTCTCTGCCTTCGGTATGTAAATCTGGGAAAGATTTAGCACTTGACTGGCCATCCCGATTTCGCACCACTTCTTGCAATCGTAGCTCGTGTGCTTTGTTGGCAATGCGCCAAACAAATTGAGATGTGTCGACAGTCCGATGTGTTGAACCTTGATAGTTGGCATGCATCGATCATGCGACTTTGGTTTTGATGAGTTGAAGATAGTTCACAGCAGCCGAGATGTCACCAAGTCTTTCCCAATTTGTGTAGATACCCTTTGCTGCAAAGAGAGCCTGTGATGGTGGGGAACAGTTTCAGTCTGTTGAACACAATGTAGGAGATTCAACTGACCTTCAGGTAGCAAATAATGTGTTCGATGTTCATATCCATACCCATGGCATGACCTGGCAAACCCAAGACGTTGACGATCATATTGTCACACATGATATTTCTGAATGGTCTCATTAGTGAGAGCGGAGATGAGAACTTGAACACAAACATATGCAAACTCTGGGGTCCAGACCTCCTTGAGATTGAACAGGAAATGCAGAACTTCCATTGAGTAATTGTTTGACCCCGCAGCACGAAAAATGCATGCAAGATCAGGAAGGATGTCTTCAACTCGTCCAAAATCACCATCCGATACTGCTTTAACAAGCTCTATAACATAAAGCAGGTCACGGGTCAGACGTACTACATTTTCATGAACAGTATCATCGAGTGGGGGTGCTGAGGGTTTTGAAGAGGTGTCTTTCATGGGGAGCATGTCATCTTCTGAGCCACTGGCATCAGTGTCATTGTCAGCATTTGAGGATTTTGGGGGTTTGGTTGCTGGTTTGAATTTTGGTGACGGGGTCGCATATTTCTGTAGGATGACACATGCAAAATCCAGGAGTGCAGAGGGGGTAGGGTTTGATGCTGCAAAGGCATCAAATGATGAGAATCCAGATATGTCACGCCACGCATTTAAAATAAGGCCGTCAAGAATCTGGGTAAGAGCAGCCAGCAATGTGTGGAAGTCGGGGCGATCTGCATTTAGCTGGACTTTTTCAAGGACTGCAAATAAGTGTGACAAGCTCCCTAATTGACTGAGCATGCCTCAGTATGTGTGAAGAAGTGCCCATATCAAATGCATTATCAGATGGAATACCCCAAACCCAAGCTGAAATATCTCCCAACGTGTCCATGGAGTAAGGTCTTTTTTGTGCATTGCCTGAGCACCACGATTGTGGGCATTTGTGAGCTGGTCATGAATTGCGGGGATTGCGAGGTCATTGAGATCAGCTGGATCACACTTGAGTTGTACGAGATAAATATCATCATGAATGAGGAGGTTCCCCTTCACTGATGCTTCCTCAATAGTTGAGACTCTAAGTGGAAAAAATTTGGTTTTGTGGTGTGGCGGGAGTGGGCGACATGGTCGGTGCTGAAGATCAGGGCGCTTGTGCAGGTGAGAAAATCCAGACACATATTTGATAAGAATCTTGATGATGTTGACCTGAGATTGGAACTGGTACGATTTCATGGACTGGAGAGATGGCCAAAGGTCAGATATCTTGAGTGGACTTGCTTTCACGAAACGATCCATGATTGATGAAATTTTCATGTGTTCTGGATTGGCGCCCAGTACTTCGAATAAAACACCAACAGTTCCTGATTGTACTTTGTTCGGGGCATCCAGACCTTGTTCTGGGTGGATAGAGGTTGATTGGTTATAATTGTCATACTGAATACCATGTGGACCTGCAGCGAGCACGCGAGCATCCTCCAGTGACCACTTGGCTAGGGCTTGAATAATAGAGAAAATCGAAGTGTATGACATTGACAAACAGGCTTGGTTTAGAACATTGATGAGCTGTTGAGATGCACCCGTGGACCACGCCATCAGACCAAGCCCAATCTGAACCTTGCATGAACAATATGACCTAAGGTAGTGGACCTGAGCACTGATAACGCTCCGTCCCTGATCAGAGCTTCAGTTCATGTGAATTGAACAAAATAAATGTAGATGGTCACCGTGCGACGGTTCCTTGATTTAGATGTCTTCATCTTAACTATATCTTCCTTTGTTTCTGTCGCCGCCTCGAGAACCATGGTCCACACAGGTGTCGTATCCAAACTGATTTGTTCCATGAGCCCATTGATGTCCCATTCCGAAACAAACTCAGGTGTTATCTCGTGTGTCGCCATGCTAAGCTTAGGCTTTGCATCCTCCATTTCATCATGAATGATATCACACACAAGATCGACCGCGCGTGGCTTCATCCATTCCTTCATGTGACGACGACCCTTCTCATTCTTCCACAAAATATCAAGAAGACCCCGGAGCCTCAGTGAATTGCCATCTGTAAAGAACATTTTCCTATATGTGGCAAAATCGTCGGTTGAATCATCCAGAATGAGCGCGAGGAATTCTGATGGCGGCATGCGAGCATCACGAAGTACAGCAAGGATGTGATTAACAGCTTCTACCTTGGAGAAATGCTTTTTGCGTGGACGAGGGACAAGAAGAGCTGGCATGTTCTCGAGATTTGAACAGAGCTCGTTATCGTCGAAAGAGGGTTCAAGCAGATCATGGAAAGTACCAGGAGTTGCATGAGTAGACATCGGAGAGAACGGCAGATTTGATACACCAGGTAGCGGCGAATACGGAGAATAGCCAACTTGAACCGGTGACAGTTGCGAGATCTCTGTCCTGTCAAACACCGAGTTTCGTAAACGATCAGCTGGCATCACTGATAATCCAAGCAGATTGAGTGGCGATAAAAGTGGTGGCTGGGAAATGTCATAGCTTCGGTGTGTGTGAGCTTTGCCTAGAGCTGTTAAACTATGCACATACCGCGCGGTGACTGACATGTTATTCTCCAGTTCTACTGGCACGGAGGAGTGCCTGGTGTTCGAGTCCCACACATACATGTCGTCTCGAATCTGATTTGATGGCGTTTGTGGTGTAAGAAGTCCGCAAAGTGCAGATGTTGACGCGGTTGGCTGGGGTGTGTTATACAACTCGGCTGCTCGATTTGGGGCTGGATGGGCACGGAAACGCGAGATATTGATATCCCAAGGCTGATTTATCTTTATACCTCTTCCTCTGGGTGGTGGCTGTTCCTGAAAATGCATATTCGGAACATTTGCGTCGAATGTGAGAGGCTTGTCATGAGGAGCATGAATCTTTGGTGTTTGGACCTTGAACGTGGAGAAGCCTTGCTGAGAATCACTATACATAATGTAGAGCTGAGGGTATCAATGTATTGAGGTATAAAGGGTAATGAGGGTATGCTATTCGACGCGTCGACGCGTCGCGTTAAAAATATTTTTCGTTGAGATCGTGAATCTGTGATCTCCTTCCTCTTTGAGAAGAGTTACTGAAAAAGGAAGGTTTCTGGATTGCTGATTCAGCTTCCATACACAAAATTGTAATACTATGCCTTTTTAAACTCAGCTGTACCGGTCCCTCTACATCGATGCTCATGTACGAGGGAACGGTCACCGGTCTAACTCATACTGTGAACAACCCTACATAGTATCTTCCAAAAACTACAATTTTATAAATTTGTCTAGTGACTGGGACTGCTAGAAAACCTGACTGATATATCGTGCTGGAGCCGGACTTCTTTTTATGGACCCAGACGACAACCTGGAAATCTGGGAAACTTGGGCGATCTGGTGGTGCCTGGCACCAGCGTTTCCAGACACGTGTCATTTTCCTGATGCATGCGCCATAAGTAATCAAGGTGGCGAAGGAGCATCAAGTGCCACAACCTAATGAGGACATGATATATGACATTCCAGCCACAGTTGAAGCTCCAAAATATTTGTTGACAGAAGCGGTCGGGACTTTACGGCCAGCAGCGACTATACACAACATATATAGCTATGGAGATCTAGAGCTTAAGAGCGATGAGAACCAAGCGATTGTTGTGAGTAACCGAAGGTGGTAAGCAAGCAGTGCTGAAGCCACGTGTTCGCATTGTTTTCGAGATTAACGATGACCAGACCATTTCAATGCTTGACACTATCCCTGCTCATCGTACCTCCTGTTCTTATCGCCGTATACTTCTTCGCTGCCTTTCCCAACCCTCCAGAATCGCTCTATATCCATCCCTCACTAGCAAGCCTTCCACCAACTGCCAAGTCGTGGTCGATATACCCTGAGGACTTTTACCCAGGCGGCGATTATGTTACATTGCCTTACGGACGGGTGGGTGCTCTTTTGTGAAACATTTTCTTCCGTGGAACAAATAATGATCACCTGGGGTGTTAATTAGGTCCGGTATTGGCTGTTAGGGCCTGAGAAGGGGAGGAAGGTATGTTTCCCTGTTTTCGCGATTGATCTCCGTGTTGATGTCCTGTGAAGATCGTGTTAATTCATGGCCTGTCTGTACCCTCGCTGATATGGAAAGATATGGCTCCAGAGCTCGTATCGCGTGGGTATCGCGTTCTGGTATACGGTGTGTTGTGTTTGCGCCCACGCACTGCATACTTTCTTTGATATGTTTCGCGTGCAGATCTATATGGCCGTGGATACTCTGACGCACCACAGACGACATACGACGCGTACCTCTATACCACGCAGCTCGCACTTCTGATGCAATACCTGAAGTGGCACAAAGCCATTATCGTTGGGTATTCCATGGTCTGTACTCGCCTTCCGTTCTGTTTTTACATCGCTCATAGGTGTACAACAGGGAGGAGGCATTGCAGCCGTTTTCACCGCGCAATTCCCCCATCTCGTCGAGGAGAAGGTGGTACTCATATCCTGCGCAGGGCTAATTGAATCTAGTGACCTATCGCGCACAGCAAAATTTATGTCTTCGCCGCTAGTACAAACACTAGCGTCTGGCAGACCTGTCCGCGTAAGTTTCAATGTCAATCTACCCTTCTCCTACTTATCTCCCTCGTTGTTGTTATCTTTCTACGACACGTAGAAATACTTTCAGCGTCTTACAAACGCAAGTTCGAGTGTAGATTCTGATTCGTCTTCGTCTTCCTCGTCACCAACCGTAGACGCGATACTTGATAAAAGAAATAACCCTGTCACAGAAGTGTGTATCCTCTCCCTCATTTCTGGTCCATCTTGTCCTAGTTCTATACCGTATCTATTGACATTGTTATCCTTTCGTACCTTAGATCGTCCGCTTGCAATCAGCACATCTCACAGGATATAATGCGGCAATATCTTCGTCGCTCAGGGACGGCCCTGTCCGCGGGCAAGCAGCCTCTTTTTCGTCAGATGGGTTCGCCAAAGGTCGGATAGTGCTGTTGGTCCATGTGCGTATATCATTACATCTCTGTCCTTTCAATGAGCCAGGACAACTGATTTAACATTTGCTGCTCTAGGGCACGAACGACAACACCGTTCATCCGCGGTACGCCTCCATGATATTCTCGCTCTTGCCGGCAGAGACGCGTGCAAGGTCGAAATTGATGATCTTCGATGGAGCAGGGCATGATCTGCCTGTCAGCCACGCGAAGGAAGCCATCGGCGCCATGTTGGAGTTTTTCACAAGCTGATCAACGTGAAGCTGAAATCGCGTTCCCCCCTCCTCCCTGCGCTACCCATACCTGACCCACACTAGAGCCGGCTCAGCTTCCAGCGATCTCCTCTGCGGATGTCCCTTGACCCCACTCTGTCACGCTCGGTCATGTACTCTCTTTCTACGCCCCACCGATCGATCATCCCATACATTACTCTTCGTTAATAGTTTGTACGCCGACACTATCTTCTATCCTTCCATGCTACTCATTACTCATCCGGAATCTGCTGTCAAGCTGTTGTTTTCTTCATGTCCTATCCCTACAGTACTCGTGTAACATTTTTTTGCTCTCTTTAAAATTGCTTTTTACTCGTCTTTCCGCAGTAGCTTTCATAGACTGTAGAAGTGAACAGATAGACTCCGAACGGCTTCATCAAGGCAGTAGTCCTCCATAGACAACTTCTGTAGGTTGTATGTACAGTCGACTCCCTCATTAACCCATGCCTTAGGTAACCCATAAATGCATAACCCCTTATATCACATTGCATTGTTTAAGTACATATGTAGTTGCGAAATCATGGTCTAGAAAATTTTCCTGCTTTTTCTTGATTTTTTTTACAGATATTTAAACCGCTACCTCCTCAAGCCATAACCCCTGATAACCCATACCCTGGGCCATCCACCGAGGGGTATGGGTTATGAGGGAGTTGACTCTACTAATCTGGAGCGGCCTACAAAGCGGTAGGACATGGTGCTATATGGACCTAAGGAAATAGGGATAGAGAAAAGTAGACAAGAATGAATGAAGAACGATTGCAACCATGTAATTGATATCCGATATTTGAAGCATCTCAGAGTCTCTCAACTCAGTTCTGTAACCTGTTAGACGAATTCAAATAACACCTGCAATATGACCCTTTAGAAAACAGATCACATGACACCCACATCACATGTACTCCAACTTAAGCAAGAAGTTTAAGCATTCAGTGGGGTGAATCAAGACAGTATGACATCAAACAGTGCAGTAAACTAGTTTGTCCTAAGGTTCTAGGGAGAAAACACGTGTATTGGCCAATAATATAGGATTTACATGGGAATGTAACAAAAAATCTGGGCGACACGTCGTGACAACTCTCGATGCGCCTCGTGGAAGATAGCATACTGCCAGTAGAGACCCCCCGTCGACACCATGTGTTTCCACCATACTAGTACAGTGCCCTGCTAATCCAAAATCCCACCAGCTCTAAACACCTAGACAGGTACATCCATGCTGAGTATACATCATAGGTTTGACAAAGCGGTGTTATAGTGACAGAGGTGGGATCTGCAGCTGTGATCTGGACTTCATGCAGCCTCAACCACTGAGGACCGAGTTGTGGCTAATCATCAGGTTGAGTGATCCTTGAGGAGAAGAGGGGGCTGAGAGTGGAAAAGATTTGACATGTCCTCAGGAGAGGCTGTGGCAAGTGCACAAGTGCACAAGTCTTAGTTGGCTATCCAGTTAGGTGATGTGAGGAGCAAGAGAAATTAAAAGTCATGAAGTGAGTAAACAAACTCGGCACGCACTCACGTGCTCAGGCTTTACTCATGTGATCTGTTTTCTAAAGGGTCGTATTGCTTGAGACATCAAAGATGGGGCAGAGAAGACAAAACAGAGCACGCTACTCTCGTATGCTTGTACAGTTGCAGACAAACAAACACAACAATGTGTTATCTCGTGATCAACTAAAATTTTGGCCATTCTGATTGCAGATTCGGACTCAGTATGCAGTCCTTTGCGGAGGCAGCCATGTACATTCTTATTTCACATTGCATATTCCAGCTTGAGACTGACTTCTCCATCCCAGCTTTGAAGAACAACAACTCCCCTCCACAGACCACCCAGCATCATCCCAACAATCTTGACACACCAAACAGCACTCCAAGTGATGGCTGGCCTACCTCTCCTCAAGGCTCAGGGTGCTTGACAACATCCCCTTCACCATCCAGGGTCACTATATTCTGCAACTTTGTTTTCAATGACACGATGTTGTTGTATAAGGAGGTATTTGATATGGTCCACAAGCTCTGGCTTGCAAATGTTAAGCATGAGTTGTATTCAAACCCGCATGCTTATGCTACAGAGGGTAGTCCTTATTACTTTGTTGATGCATGATTTACAGGACATAGCTTGAACTGGTATCAATTCATTGGTCATATACTTGGAAAGGCAATGTACAAGGGTATTATCATCAATGGTGCCTTTGCACAATTCTTCCTCACCAAAGTGAGTTTCTTTGTATCTTGGTGTATAACTGTCATTCTGATGGATTGTTATTATGGTGGTTAGGTAAACAAAGTTTCTTGGACAATCTCACAATGCTTGACCCCAAGATCAGCTCCATGTATGCTCTGTCTTGTTGAGCCCTACATTCCATCTTCCCTCACCTACATCATGTGCATCTCACATGAAAATAATGCATATGCCACTATTGGGATCCATGCTTTCTATCTCCCTTTGCTGTTCACTGTCCTTCTCTTCTTGCTCCTCTCTTCAGTGCAGGTACTCCAGCTTCATCTTCCTTGGATCAATTCTCTTCCCTCAAAGACTGCCATCAACCAAGTCCCCAACTGCTGTGACCTACATCAAAAATCTGCTGGGACTCTGGGCTGCATGCATAGCAATCAACCAGATGCCCTTTGCAAGTCCAACACCAAGTTGAATGTGAAGCCTACATCTATTATTACCTCCCCAATCTTCAGCTCACTCCTGTCATGGACATCTGCTGTGTCCCAAAATCTGTCCCTTTAGAGGGTATTGTATGTATCTACCATATGAATAGTACAAACATTCCCCATGCCATGATGCTCTACCAGGAACTCATACCATTATCTTTCCACTAGCTATATCAGTTGTGACCAAAAATATCTCACAAATTGGACTTGGCCGAAACATCAATGTTGATTTTTTTTGTCAACTCCCATCATCATCACTTTGTTATTCACCATTGTCTTTCTTGTCTTGCCATTGTTCTCATCTTTTTTTAGTTGTCACCTGGCTGCCTGAAGGTCTGACTTTTTGTAACCTTCATTGAGCCTGACTTTTTGTCACTCAATCATGGATTTGGATTTCCATTGGAGTTTGCTCAACCTGTAATCCTTTATGAGGGCTAAGGGCGATATCTTTGTCCCACTAACTGAGCATTCTCTATGTCTCCTGTGGTGTCTATTTCTGTGCCTCAGATCAAACATCCAAAATTATATCCTCAGTATGTTGTTCTCTGATCTTGCTTTTATTATTATGGTCATGATCAAACCTAGTATGATTTGTCAAAATGACTTTTCAGCTTACACATGAAGATCTATTGAGGTTTAGCATTGATGGTCATTAAGTCAAATCCTGAGCTGTACTGTAGTCTCCTGCTAACTTCCCATTTCAGGCAAGATGTGTGCTACAGATGGCACCATTGGTGCACTCCTTTTGAATGGCCAGTATCTTGTCACTTCTCCCAACCAATCATGCATCTTCCAACTGGCTTTTGGTACTACCTGCAGTGTTTTGATATGTAGCAATAGTCTGTATGGTGATGATGATCCTACTCATTGGCCACAAGCATACAACTCAGTCTATTGTCATTATGGGGCCATTCCCTGCCCTGGATCTCTTCCTGCACATGAGATCATATGGTGGGAGCCTACACATGATCACTTTATCCCCTTCAAACATTCTATGACAACTATTCAAGGTTTTGGAAAGCTTTCCAAACTGAAGCTGGCAGAGCTCCAGTATTCAGTTTCACTTTTGTTATGTTGGGCTACAATATTCATATCATCCATGCCAGTGTCCCAGGTTCCCTTCACCCTGGGCCCATTAATGAAATGTTAGAACATGGGTTAGTGTGTCTGGAGGCCATGTGGATGAATTTCCAGCAGATGTCATTTAGTGTGAGAGATATTCAGAGGTGTTGACTTGACGCCAGGGCAATGCTTGATTATATATTGATATATAAACCTCACATGGACTCAGCAAGACTGTTGGTTGATGTTCTACCTTCTCAAGTCATGGACACTGTTGGGGTGTTTACAGCCAATGTTCATGTGGCCCAGAACTTTCTCCTTGCAGGGCTTCCATTCTGGCTAATATGCCCTGCATCAGAAAGGGCAGATGTTATGAGTCCTTGTACCTTGGACTCATCTTTATGACCTGAGAATTTGCCATCAAAAGTAAAGCTCAAGTGTGCGGGTGCTCAGCTGATGTCAGTGTTTGAAACCTCAAACCAGGTATGCTTACATTTTCAAAGTCAGTCTTGCTAAAGTTTTCAAGTCAATGGGTTTTTCTGACATGCAGATTTCAGACCAAAAGGGAAAGTGAGTCTCATGGTTCAATTTGACCTCTTCACACCACCACCACCACCACTGTTGACACCTCCCTCACAGCTTACACCTGCCACCACTCACATGCCACTGCTACAACAGCAAGGACTAGCACTGGTGCAAATGAGCCATTTTGGATGCAACATGGGCCCAAATGATGGCCATAAGTAATTTGTTTTTATTTGTTTCATAATTTTATCAACTAACTAATATTTTCCCTTCTTTTTTTAGGATCTAGACTAGTACTAATGTAGTACTAACAATGGGTGCCAACACAATACAACACGCCCAACCACCTCCCTGTCCAAATGTGAGTACCTCAATAATGGCAAGGAGATGGCAGAGGGGTGCTGGGAACCTGTGGAGAGGGGTACCCGCTAGGTAAGAAGCACCCAACTACCTGTAA
This sequence comes from Tricholoma matsutake, assembly GCA_026075535.2. Taxonomy (NCBI): domain Eukaryota; kingdom Fungi; phylum Basidiomycota; class Agaricomycetes; order Agaricales; family Tricholomataceae; genus Tricholoma; species Tricholoma matsutake. The sequence continues at coordinate 1,857,504 of AP026543.1, read as the reverse complement.
ATGTGCCACCTCACACTAACCCACCCAATCACCCCATCAGGAAAATCTCTTTTTGACACAAGCTTTCCCAGGGTTAAAGGCTATTTCCCAGGACACATCAAGCACCCTAGAGTACTGTGTGATGCCCTGTGATGCCCTGTATGATAATATATTATAATTGCACTTCTCAGCATTTCAACCATGTGATTCTTCAATCAATTTTACAACATTCTACAAGTAGATTATATCAACTAACATGACAGCAATTACATTAAATAGTTATTGGTCCAGTGTCATCGAGCCCTTGTCATCAAGCCTCAGCAGGGCGCAGCCTACCATTGGGGTGCTCTATTGATGTACATGTTACTGAGTTTTGGTGTAGAAAAGGGTATCAGTTGTGTAGTTGAGAGAGAAATTTTCCCAATTCAATTTCAGCAGATGCCAACTGTTGTAACTTTTTGAGAAAGCTAATCAATGTTGACAATGACATGGCAACAGTCTTCTGACAAGCAAGTGCTGAATGTACAGTGTCGACAGCAATGTTGATGACACAGGATAGATGCAGAACTGAGGCAAATTGCTGATGTATGCAGGAGAAACCGTCATGGTGGTGGGGACATTTTTTTCATAATTCGAGGTGGCACTCACAATCATGGGGCTTGTAGCTGTGAGTTCTCATAGAAATGCCTCTTGTTCAGCTTTGAGGGCCTGAATTTGAGCTTGCAGTTGATTTGCAGAGGCATCAAGGGTTGGTGGAACTTGAGGATCAGTCTTTTCTCCAGGGGCATGTCTCATATCAATTTTACCTTCTTCTTATGTGTGCAGGGATATTTGATATCAATGATGAGGTCATCTTCTTCATCTGAGGAGTTGTCAATATCTTGATTCCAGGCTAAATCTGGGTCATTGGAGTCATTGTCGATGTTGTCCACATTGAATTTGTTCCTAAGGTTACCTAGCATGCTGGTGATCAATGAGGCCATGGTGACCATTTAAAGTAATTAGTTGGTAATCAGAACAAGAATGATGAAAAAGAAAAAACTTACCTCAAGTCAAAACAACGCAACTTGTTCAACTGCGCAAGAGAATTCCTCTTTGGATGGATCCATAATAATCAAAGGGGATGAAACAATTTGTTCCCAGAGGTTTCTCTCATCCAGTGTTAGTTGGGTAGTTGGTACTGGGCTTTTGTCATAATGTTTTTTGTTTGTGTATCCAGATCTGATGACACAGGAGATACAGTGGGAGATAGTGCAGATGTTTCACAGGCAGCAAGTGATGCAAGTTTTGAAATGCTTTGATGGAAGTCATTATACAGGGATGCGAAGGTAGTGGTTATGTCTTCATATGTTTGTGATTCAATGGCAGATGACAGCATGTCTAATGAATCAGAATCACACTCAGTCCTCAGTATAGACAAGATTTCCTCCACACTAGGTTCCGTTTCTGATAGTATAAACTCACCAGGATGTGGTGAGATGCAGTTTGCATAATCACCCTGAAATTTGTCTGTGAGTTCCAGATCTGATGAAAGCATGTAACTATCTTTAAAAGACTGCATGAGGGTAGATATGTCCAGATCTTTAGATCCTGAGGTATCACAAACCATTCAGCCACCTTCCAGAGGGAATTCCTTTGATAATGAAGTATCAAACAACAGATTCCCTTGGATGTTATAAACCATGGCCAATGGACAGTAGCTCTTGATCTGCCATAGAAAAGAGAGCCTCACATTTGTCATCATCAAATGTTAGCCCTGAACTTGCATCCATCAAATGATCAGTGAACGTTCTAGTTTGGTCTTGAGTTTGTAAGGCAGTGGAAGGTTCAGGTACAGAGGACAGTGGAATGTTGCTATCAGAGTGTATTTGTCATAAAGTAAAAGCTCAATAGCCTGTTCCCGTGCAATGATATCTAGCCTGTGAAATTTATACACAATGTCCAACAGCTCATGAAGCCATGTCAAGTGGTCGCTCTCCAATGACCCATGAGCCATGGTCAGCCTTCTCACTTCCTTTCTGCATTCTACCTTGGGCCCTTTTGCTGAACTACACTCCTTCCCATCAAACATGCATATGGTAGATACATTAGCATCATTAAGCTCCTTAATGAGCCTGTACCACCCAAGGACATGGCAATGGCAATGTGGGGTCTGCCACATGGCAAAGTGAAAGTGTTGCATAATAAGCATTCCATCAATAACAATTCTCTTTCCACTTAGACTGCAAAGGCAGTCTGGGCGATACTTAATCACTTCTGGACATGTTTCCTGGAGGAATGGCATGGGGCCCAGCATGCCCATGTGAAAGGTTTAAATAAATAGTAAGCACCATGATCCCGCCAAAGCCAAAAAGAAAACCATGACAGCAGTACAACACAAGCACCTACAAGTGAGAGACGCAAAGTCGAACCTACAATGACACAAAGTCAGACCCATTAAGAAGTAAGTTACCCAGGCTCAAATTTAAGTTGTAAATATATGTCGATGTGCCCCATGGGGTGCAATGTTCCCACAGGTTGTTCATGTGACCAATCATTGATTTCAAGTCACACTGAAGTTGAACTTCACAAGTTGAACACGGGCCAACTGCTACCACCGCCTCTCCTTCCTTCAACCCCAACCACCTCCATTAGCAGCCACCAATGCCACTCCTACGCTGCTCCATCAACAGTAAATGGTGACCTGCATGGCTTCAAAATTGCTGCATCATGTGGACATTGATTCATCTTGAGGAGCCTGAGGCCCCTCAACACAAAGTAAATTGAGTGTTTTCAATGTTCTTTTCTTTATTTTTCAAGTTCTAATGGTCTTGTTCAGTTATGTTTAGGTTACCTACTACCACAATAATGCAGGATGCAGACCATGCTCACCCTCTCCTCTCCATCCAAATTGGATGTGGGGGGGTTGTTTGGGGTTAAGAGACCCCATGGAGGCACCAGGAGGCCTGGGTAGCAGGGTGTAAGCACACAAGGCACATGAAATGCCCTTAATGCCACCACCTTGTCACTAACCACCTCACACCTCAAAAAAATATGAAACACCACCACAACAATGGCAGGATGGGGTGACAGGACCCATAACAAAAGAGGCATCCCCCAACAACCACCGCTATGAGCCTCTGCTCATAGGGTGGGATCAGAGGTGCTAATGACAATGACAACATGAATGGAATGATGACAACAAAACAACGGGACTGCAGGAGATGACAGAATCACAAGATGACTGGAGTTGAGGGCCCATGAGACATTGTTTGACGTTTCTTGGGCCATTAGTAAGTTCTTTATTACTCTTGTTTTATTATTTTGTTGCTGACAACTTGTTTTAGCAATGAAGCCAACCAGCACCCACCACCACTGTTGTGAGCTCCTGCTCTCAAGGTGGATCATGGGTGCTCAATGATGAACCAACAATGACAGGGGACAACAATGACATGGGAGAGGACCTATGATGAAGCACACCATCTGCCCCCAGCCTCATGAGGGGTGGATCACATGTGGACCAACAATGACAACAACTGAGGGGGACAGGAGTGAAGGTAGGTGAGAAGGAGGGGAGACAACAATGAGAGGGAGGGGAAACAATGATGAGAGGGAGGGGAAACAACAATGAGAGGGAGATGATGATGAGAGGGAGGGGAGACAACAATGAGAGGGAGAGGAGACAATGACAATGAGAAGGAGGGGAGATGATGATGAGAGGGAGGGGAGACAATGATGAACAATGAGAGGGAGGGGGGACAATAATGAGAGGTAGGGTACGGCATGGGTATGGGTAACACCATGTGTTTCTGGTCACAGGTATGCATGGGTATGGGTACGGGTATGGGATTGCCATATCTGGGCAACCCCATACCCTTTTCCACGGTGTTACGGGTATGGGTGGGTATGCTGGTACCCAGATTTTGGTCAGGTGAGTGATTATCTGTGTTGAGATTTCGACTTTTTAATGACATATCATGGGAAAAACCCATGAGTCATGGTGACCTGACTCATGGGTTTACCCCCTGTGATGAGATGCAAACATCTTTTTTAGCAAATTTCTATCAAATATCATGAAAAATAACAGTAAAAATGCAGGGGTACTTTTTGATGACATATTGTGGGAAAGCCCACAAGTCAGAGTGACATGACTCGCAGGTTTACCCCCCATGAGAAGATGCAAACATCTTTTCCTATTAAATATAAGGAAAAATATCAATACCCATGAATAACCATGGGTAATCCGCAAAAACCCATGGTAACACCATACCTTCACCCGTGTGGGTATGGTGTTCACAGGTACAGGTAGGGGTATAAGAAAATATACCCAAGGGTTACCCATGCCATGCCCTATGAGAGGGAGGGGATGACAAAGAGAGGGGGGATGATGACAAGGGGGGGGGGGACAATGACACCACCATCATGGACACTAACAGACAAATGGAAACTGTATATGTAGTGTAGTTACATATCAAATACATATATTATATAGGAAATGCAATAATGTTTTTGATATCATATGCAGTGTGACTGACATTTAGAGGACCAAAAAATCTTCTCAAGCATCAGAGGATATCCAGGAGACATGAATCATACATTCCTGAGGTGCCCTAGAGACTTTGGACCAAAATTCACTATCCTGAAGACTGGCAAATAATGGCACTTTACCTACAGAGTGCTCAGGGTAGACAATTGCCTTGGATGCCCTGGCATGTCCCAAGGCATCCTAGGGTAACCCAGGACACCCTGGGGACAAAAGCAATTTTCCTGATGCCCCAACACAGGATTGTACAATACAATGCTGCACAGAGCCAACAATGCCAACCCACCACCTGTTCTCACTGTGAGCCCCTGCTCGCAGGGTGGGTAGGATAAGTGGACAACAGCAAGCACCTACAATGAAGAAAATGACTACCAGGGCCCCAGGATGACAAGGAATGGCCCCAGTGCCCTACAATAATGATGGATGACCCAGCAAAACCCAACAACAATGAGGACACCTGCAGGGATGCCAGGACGACACTGAGAGCATGGGAACAACATGGCCACACCCACAGATGGCCAGGGAGGGACAAATCCAGAAGGTGGATGAAACCAGATGGGGGGAACAAGGGTGGGAATGACAGTCAGCACTGAACGCTGACACCACCAATGATGCTGCCAATATAACTGCACCACAGGGCACAATGGTGATGCACCAATGGACACACAAGGGAGACAATGGGATGACCAAACACAAACAAGATGGCAGGAGAGAAGATGACAACGATGAACCCACAACCCAGCACCTGCCCCAGCACCTGCCCCTGCACTGCGAGCCACTGCTTGCAGGGGGTACTAACAGCCAAATGGGACAACAACAACAACAATGAGAGGGGGGCAACAATGACATGGAGGAAGGGGGATACCACCACCATGACACACCCCTTGTGCGTCTTGCTGGGTGTTCTTTCCTTCATTTATTTTTTCTGTTACTTTTATGGCCCCTCCCGCACACTGTGGGAAGAGTCAAGTCAATTTTGTATTAGTTACATCCTTCCCTGGCTCCCTCACATGATCACTAGAGGGTTAATTTAATATATTCATTGTGTAATAACTAATGTGTCCCACTGGCAATTGGACAGTTTGTATAGTATCATTAGTATATTTATAATAAAATAGAGGACTCATTCATGCCAGGCTTTAGCCCTGGCCCAATTGGACAAGTGAATATCCTGAACATTGTCCTGCTCATATCACCCAGGGATTTCCTTGTCCTTGACCCACACCAATTCAATTATCCCCCAGTTTTTCAAGGATCTATAGCATCCCCTGAAAAGTTTGGCACCATCTTAAAATATGCTTCACTATCTGGACCCCTTCAATATTCCTGTTGATGGCCAAGATGTCCCATCACTATCTTTTGTGGTAGATGGACACCATTTGGAGGTAGAAAGGGTGCTGGTGTTTGCAAGTGACATTCTAGATTTGATTAGAAACACATCATTGCACTGGTGATGGCAAGAAGGAACCAACAGATCATAACAAGTTTCTTCTATATGAGAGTCCATTAATACCAATCTCAATACTTACATGGTGTGAATCATTGCAGGCAGTTAACACAGATTGTCACCCTTCATCATACACAACCTGTTATCTTGTCCCAGAGGCTACAATATTCACATCCACCAATGAAACCCGCTGCCCCCAATTCTTTACAACATGGAACACTGTCAGACCCACTTGTATCTTTCAGGCAGTTTCTACTGAAAGCTTGGCTACACCCCTATCTAATCAGCAGTGGCATGGTTTTCTTCTTGACCATTTTCTGTGCCTCAGAAAAGCATCAAAGCTGGTTTGCCAACATGATGAAGTCAAAGCCATCTTTGCAGGTTTATTGGAACAACTTCAAATCAATATTGAATCTCCTACAGGCTATGATGTTGGATCAAAATCCATCAAATATTATAATGCAGAAACCCACAAAGTTCTTACCTCTTGAAATTTTTGCTTCTTATCTCTCACAACTGATGAATCTCCTCTGGAGCATATTGAGGCAACACCTGATGTACCACATGAGGGGGAGTCCAAGAGAAGCACCACCAACATCAGGAAATAATTGAAATAGCTCAAAAAGGAAGCAAGGCAGATAGGAAGAACTACAAGAACCAGACAAACTCAAGGTATATGTATTAACTACAGATATCTTCATAACTCTTTCCTGATGAAGATGATGATGCTAATGAAGTTACTTTCACATCAGATGAACAATTATTTGCCATCATAGCCAGTGATGAATATACCAGCTTGAAAGATGCTAGAAATTCTCCAGATTGGTCAACATGGGAAAAGGTGATTCAAAGTGAACTAGCCCAACTCCACCAAGAGGGGACTTGGACATTAGTCAACAAACTGCCTAACACTGTCCCAATTGCCACCAAATGGACTCTGCTCAAGAAGAGGAATAAAGCTGGCAAAATAGTCAAGTTCAGAGTGAGACTGGTGGCAAAGGGATGTGTGCAGTGGCCTGGACATGACTATGTTAAAACCTTCTCACCTGTTGTCTGAATGGATACTATTTGAGTGATACTGGCAGATAATACAGGTCGAATCTGTGAACTAATCAAGACTCTATATGGTCTAAAGCAGTCAGGTCAAGAATGGAACATGGAGTTAGATGGGAAGCTCAAGAAGTTCAGTTTCCAATGCTTATGCTCAGATCCATGTGTCTACATCAAGTGGGATGGCAATGGTGTGGTGATAATTACAGTCTGAGTGGATGATCTTCTCCTATTCACATCATCAGATAAGGTCATAGAGCAAACAAAATCAGATTTACATACTGTATAGGAAGTTACAGATCTCACAGAGCCTACCAAAATTATGGGCATCAAAATTACCCAGACTGATGACTCCATAACCATATCACAGAAGATCTACATTGAATCTATCCTTGAATGCAGAGGCCTCAGTGAAATGAATAGCATATGCACACTGCTTGATCCCAATTTCAAGCTGGAGCCTAATTCTGATGGTAACAAAGGGAACCAAAGCAATTCATTTGCAAGACTTCTCAGAGAACTCCAATTCCTCACAAATACCACAAGATCCAATGTTGCATTTGCCATGAATAGACTTGTGTCATACACCACTAATCCAAGCCTACAACATGTTATGGCCTTGAAGCAAATATTTGGATTTGCTGATGCTGCCTTTGCTAATTATGACAACCACAAATCAACATCAGGATATGTCTTCTTAGCAGCAGGGGGAGCAATTACCTGGAAATCCAAGAAGCAGACCACCATTGCCCTCTCATCAACTGAAGCCAAATGCATTGCCTTATCTGAGACTGCATGAGAAGCATGTTGGCTCTGAAATCTTTTTGAAGAGCTCAGCTATCCTCAAGAGTTCCCAGTTAGGGAGTAACAACAGTTCAATTTTGATGGCCAAGAACCAGCAATTCCATAACTGGAGCAAGCATATTGCAATCTGATGGCATTGGGTCTGAGAACTCATTGAACAAGGCCTGATAACAATAAAGAACTGCTGAGATCCTCAACAGATGGCCAACATTCTTACAAAAGCTCTTCCATGTAGTGTTTGAGGGTCTGGTCTGGTCCAGTTTTTTTCCATCTTTGGATCAAACCACAACCAGAACTGGGGCTGTGTGGTGGTGCTTTGTCAGGGTGGTAGCTCCATGGGTTGGCAGTTGGATGATTACACTGTCAAAGAAAGAACCCATAAATTCAAATGAAACTATTAGTTTATGAAAGAGAAATAATAATAAAAGAAAAATATATCTGGGCCCAAACATACCTGGGCCCAAACAATGCCAGTCGTCATTTGGGCCCTTTTTGCATTTGTTCTGTCCAGTCATTGTTGTCAGACATTGATGGTGGTGTTTGGTGGGTGATGGCCAGTGACATGTGGTTGGTGGTGACATGTTGTTGATTGTGGTGTTTGCAAGTGGCATCACTTTTTTGTTTGGATGCACAAACATGACCAAGTGGTCCATGCACAGCCCAGGGTATATAAGCACTTGCTTTTCAGTTTCATTCCTCGGGCACACCCCACTTTTATTTTTATTTCATTAGATATTTATTTAAAATAGATACATATATATACATAGGCAGTCTCTGTTACAACCAGTTAGGACCAGTCTTATATAATGTGGGGCAACTGCAACCATAACTGCAAGCAACTGAGGGCAATTGCAACCACAATGCAACTGGACTACAGTCAGGTCTGGTTCAGTTGCGGTCTTTTTCTGGTTCATCGAACTGGACCTTCAAACACTATTTCCATGTCCCAAACATTATCAGCATACATCTGAAATGGGTCTTGCATCAACTTGAGGGGAGTGTTAGGAAGCAAGCTGACATCATTAATAAGTGCTGTCACACAGCATCCATAATCAGTAGTCTGTAGTCACATAACAATAAGAATAACTTTACCTCAAACATCTATCCACACCTCTGTGCATATGTCAGCAACCAGTACTATTCTGTCAGTTGTTATTGTTGTTGTTGTTAGTGGTGTAGGGGGGCAACCAAACAGCTGGCAAGGAGTGCATGCAATGGGCAGGGACCACATGGAGCTAGTGTTTAAAGGTCTGGTTCAGTCTGGTTTTTTACCATCTTGGGGCCAAACTGGAACCGCAACTGGTTTAATTCAATTCAACATCTATGTAAAATTGAACCAGACCCCTTGCAACCAGTTTAGAAACTGGTTGGGGCTGGTTCAAGCCACAACCGGTTGCTGACTGACCCTGGGTTGGTCAGAACTGTCTCGTAAATCTACATATGTAGTTAAGAGGAGTACTACTACTCTAAAATGATATGAAGCCCCTCACAGGGCAGGGGCCCATGAGCAGGCATATGGATAATAAAATAAAAAAGTACTACATTGGCATTGGCATTGGTGTTAGCATCCTTGTTGGCCCTGGTGTCCTCGTCTGGCATTGGCATTGGCATTCTTGTTGCCCCTGGTGTCCTTGTCTGGCATTGGTGTTGGTGTTGATGTTAGCATCCTTGTTGGCTCTGGTGTCCTCATCTGGCATTGGCATTAGCATCCTCATTGGTCTTGGTGTCCTCATCTGGCATTGGTGTCCTTGTCTGGTGTTGGTGTCCTTGTCTGGTGTTGGTGTCATGTTGGTAATTTGTCTGTTGTCACCACCCTCATCCACCCCATGAGCAGTTGTTTGCAACGGAGGTGTGGGTGGCATGTCAGTTCTGCAGTGGAGTTGTCCAGAATGGGACCTGTTACCACCCTGCAAGCAGGGGCTCACAGCAGTGGTGTGGGTGGGCATGTGGGTGCTGTGTTGGTGCTGGCTCATTGTTACAACAAAGTTAGAGCCTAAAAAACAGAAAGAAAACATTAGTTAGTTCAAAAAAAAACACTAAAAAAACATTACTTGGGGCCCAAATGATGATGGATGTCATTTGGGCCTGATGCAGTTTGCTTGTGGCATTTGGTGGTGTTGTCCAACATGGGGAATGCGGGAGTAGCAGTGTGCATTGACAAAGTGGTGGTGGAATGAGGCAGAGCAGTGGCAGCAGTGTCAAGGGTGGTAGTGGTGGTTGATGTTGATGTACATGGCCTGGGTTGTGTTGATGGTTTGGTGGCCATGGGAATGGTGAACAAGTGGCACCACTTTTTTCATTTGGGTGCACAAACATGACCAAGTGGTCTGTGCACAGCCCCAAGGTATAAAACCCTCACTTTTATTAGTCATTCCTTGGGCAGGTCCTCACTTTAATTATATTAGTCAGTATATAGTTAGTATATGTAAAGTATACTATAGATCAGTTACAACTGGTTCAAACCAACTTTTGTCGGTTCAAAATAAATATACAATTTGAGAAACTGCAACTGACCACATACACAAAGTAAGGCAACCCCAACCGCAAAAAAGACCAGATCGCAGTTCAGTCCGGTTCAACTTTGGTTTTTTTCTGGTTTAATGAACTGGACCTTCAAATGCTACATGGAGCCACTCACCATAATCTGAACATCATGTGGATTTATGATATATAACATTGTAATTACATATCATGCTATAACCTGTCATTACAGTTCTTTTATATATCAAAAGGATGTAATAGCCTGAGCTTTGCTCTTCACTGGCACCTTCTTTTTCTTATGGGCTGGAATGTCTTCCTCAGAAGTGGCTTCTTTTGCAGCCTTGGCTTTGGTAGTAGGCTTTCAGGTGGATGAGGGAGGTTATTTTGAAGCAGGTTTGGCCTTGGGAGGTGGCAACATTGATTCAGTGGATTGATAGTAGACTCAGATAATTACATGACAGATTATAAAGATGGAATTTGAAATTGGTGTCAAGAAAGGAGGGAGAGTGGATGGTCCATGAGTGAATCACAATTCAAAAAGTTGAAGCAACTCTAGAGGTGATCCAACAATTCAAAAAAAATGTGCAATTCTTCGGAATTTCATGGGTTTTTCCATACCCTTACCTTTCTGCTGAATGCAATTTTCACTTTATGGCTTAAAAACTTGAGGTTTCATTAAAGCCTTACATATTGCCCAGCTGGTATCAATTTTTTTTTGGATAGTTTGTAATAATATCTGAAGTTATGGCCATATCCCTGCAATGCATTTTTCATACCCTTGTCATACCTTAATTCCCATCTGAATCTCTGCTGAATCCACCATCTGAATTGCCATTGAATTCTGATGTTTGATTGCTACTAGATATCTTAGAAGGGCAGAAAGGAGTGTGTTTACTGGAGGAATAAAAACCAGAGCTTTTTTTGCTCACTGTATGTCTGCACCCACCAATTTGGCCTATGATCGAGAAATTTTCTCACTCAATTTTCTCACTATCAAAAATCCCTCAGTAGGATATCATCCTATCACTGAAAAGAGTGTTTTTACAGAAGGAATAAGAAATTGCCCATCATTTGAAGTGTGAGGAACTATTGCACAGAAGTAGTGGTGCCAGTGAATGCTATTCACCTAGCAAGTTCTTTGCAACACATGATTATGAAAAATGTTGAGATTCACACCATGATCGCACAATCAGCACGTTTGATGCATGTTTGATGCATGCTTGATGCACACTCTAGTTTTAGTGCATCCCTTTGATGTGCCTAAACAGATGACTCATAGACCCCTTTTTCTTGTTATCTCTTTGTTTGACTGAACATATATATACAGGTAGATAGATAAATCACCTCAGTCACTTATACAAGGACTGAGGTGAGCATTAATCCATATTTCAAGTTACAGATTGCTTACTGTACCTTAGTTTACTCTTGTGTATTCTAGGTACAGTCTCATTAAATAATTTAGCATTTGAAGGTCCGGCTCAGTCTGGTTTTTTTTTTCCATTTCTGGAGTGAACCAGGACTGCAACCGGTTCATTCAGATTGCAAAACTAAATAAAACTGGACTGGACCACAAGAATCTGGTTCTTTGTGGTCCAGTCCAGTCTGACTGTTAGGATGACACCTACTATCTGCTAGCTAAAACTGTGTGGGTTCTCTCTACAAGAATGGGGCGGGATCCACACACATGATGGGGGAATTGATGGTTTTGATGTGAGGTATTATTAATAGATGAGTTTGTTGACAAAGGCCTTTCACACCACAAGCATAGGTGGAATACCTAAGAGAACACAACTGGGGTCCCCTAGTGTATATTTAGGGTTTATATACTATGTTACATATATTGTACATTGTTGTTACCAACGCACTCATATATGCACATACATATTGATGCATGCAAAATAAAATTCTCATGCTATCAAAGTGTAGTATCATTGGTGTCACTTGGCTTAATGTAGCATAATTTGACATAATAAAATAAAATAGATATTTTATTAGGTAATGAGGTGGTTTCCTAACATTACCCCCCTTTTATGCCTCGACTTCCAGGCAAGAAAATATTGCGTCTGTCATCCAATTGGAATGATGGAGTAATTTTTGCATGGAGGACTCTGTGAAATTTTGGTAAGGCCGGAATCTCATTCCCTCATACACCATTCTCACAATGTGACATGGAGCATTCGGATTACATTTAAAGAATTGGGTGATTGTGTTGCGTGCTTGCTTACAATTCTCTTTGGGCTCCTATGAATTATTTTTGTCAGTATAGTTTTTCTACTTTATTAAAAACTCCAATTTGTTCCATCAAAGATGTGAGTCTAGAATTTCTTCAACTATGTATTCTGGAGCACCTTCTACTATTATTGGAGGTTGTGAAGTAGTTTGTTGGCCAGAAATAGTGGGTGGACAGTAAGGGCGTAGGCAGGATATGTTAATCTCGGGATCAATCTTAAATGATTGGGGTAATTTTAGCACTACCGCATTAGGTGAGATCACTTTAGAGATCGCATATGGGCCAACTTGTTTCTCTGTAAGTTTCTTCGAAGGTTGTGGAATATTCAGGTCCTTGGTACTTAGCCATACCAAGTCACCAGCTTTGTACTCTGGAGCGTGTGCTCGAGTACGATCCGCATGTCGCATCATGTCATCACGTGCTTTCTTCAATGCTGCCTCTGCTTCTTCTTGTACCTTTTGCATCTTAGATACAAAATCTTCTACTGACTGTACTTTGACTTCCCTTCTGGGTTCTACTCCCATATGAGGATGATATCCATAATTCGCAAAAAAGGGTGACATATGAGTAGCCGAATGGAATTTGTTATTGTGGGAAAATTTGGCAATTGCCAACCATTCGGGCCAGTCGGTTTGTCAGTAGTTGACAAACATACGTAGGTACTGCTCCAACTCCTGATTCATTCTCTCTGTCTGCCCATCAGTCTGCGGGTGATATGCCATAGATAATTTAGTTTGAATTCCCAATTTGTTGTTTAGTTCTCGCATAAACACAGAAGCAAATTGTGGTCCGCAATCAGAGATAATGGTATCAGGTAACCCATGTAACTGCTATATCTGATTTAGATAGAGGCATGCCAAGCCTAATAATGAGGTTTCTGTAGTAGTAGGAATAATATGGACCTCCTTTGTAAAGCAGTCGCATACTACAAATATTGCATCGTACCCTTGAGCCTCGGGTAATCCGGTAATAAAATCCACAGATATATCTCGCCACAGCGCTTTAGGTATAGGGTTTGGCATTAATTTTCCTGCAGGTTTCTCTGGAAATTTCTTCCCCCTCATGCACGTATCACATCCATCCACATACCCCAACACATACTTCAAAATTCTGGGCCACCAATAATTTCTCATTACTAATTCCAACGTCTTCCATCTTCCTGGGTGTTTGGCAATTGGCATATTGTGATGTAACTGGACAATCTCCCTTTGCAAATCCTGATCCTTTGGTACATACACTTTTCCTCGAAACAACACCAACCCTTGTTCCTCAGCCCATTCGTCTCCTTTGATATTATCTTTCTTCTCTCCTTTCAGAGCTTTCATGGCTTCCACTACTTCATCGTCCATTTCTGAACATTGTCTAATTTTAGACAACATTTCCATTTCTGAGCTATCTATTAATAGATGCCCTTGATGCATAGTGCAAATGCGAAAGTATTCGGGTTTGAGTAAGGTAACATTCTTATTGTCCTCCTCCACCCCTCTTTTATGATCAATACATCTGGATAATGCATCTGCTTTCCTTATTAAGCTTCCTGCTTTGTGGACCAAGTGAAAATTGAAACACGATAGGAATAGTGCCCAACGTGCTTGCCAGTGATTAAGCTTTTTAGCAAACATGAAGTATTGCAGATTTTGATGATCCGTCCAGATCTCAATCTGATGTGTACATCCAAATAATGCCTCCACACCTCCAATGCTTGTATTATCCCCAACATCTCTTTGTCATGCACATCATAATTCCTCTTTACATCATTCAACCCTTTTGACAAGTATGCACAAGGATGCCATTTGTCATCTTTGCACAGCATTAATAATACCACTCCAGTAGCAAAATTGGATGCATCAGATTCCACTCGCAAAGGGCATGTGAAATCTACTGGGGCTAATATTGGTCCCTCCACAAACTTCCTCTTCAACTCCTCAAACACTGTCTGCTGCTGCTCTCCCCACCTCCATACTACTCCCTTTCACGTAAGGTTATATAAGGGTGTGGCAATTTTAGAAAAATTGTGCACAAAGCGACGATAATAATTTGTGAGTCCTAAGAAGGCTTGAACCTCCTTGATACGGGTGGGCGCAGGCCAATCTGTAATCGCCTATACTTTGATCGGATCCATTTTGATCCTGTCAGGGCCGATCAATAATCCTAGGAACTTGATCTTGCTTGCCTCAAACACACACTTCTCTGGTTTCAAAATAGATTATTCTCTGCCAACCTCTGTAACACCTGCACTATCGCCTCATGACTCTCTTCATCCTTTGTGAATATCAGAATGTTGTCAATAAATATTATTACCACGCCTTTGTCTATTACATCCTTGAAAATGACGTTCATCATATTTTGAAAGGTCGGGGGACTATTAGTCATCCCAAAAAACATGACAAGTGGCTCGAAGGATTCTCGACGCGTGGCAAATGCAGCTTTCCACTCATATTCTTTCTTTATTTGTACATTGTTGTATCCCCATCGTAAATCCAATTTTGTAAAGACCTTGGCTTTTCCCACCTTATCAATTATTTCTGAGATCAACGGCAGGGGGTATGCATTCTTCACTGTCCACTCATTCAGATACCTATAATCAGTACACATCCTTTTTCTTTGGTCTTTTTGGGCACAAAGAATATTGGTGATGTCTGCGGTAATTTTGAAGGTCGTATGTATCCTTTGCCCAATTGCTCCTTCAGGAATGCATCTACTTTTTCTTGTTCCATTGGAGATAACAGATATATCTTTGACTTCTTCAGCACAAACTCTAGCTTTATCTCAATTGCATGATCCCATGGCTTTCGCACCAGCATTTGCTCAGACTCCTTCTTCTGGAACACTGACAGATATTCATGATACACTTTTAGCACCCACTCCTCTACTGGCTTCTCCACCTTCACAATATTCTTGTCCCACAACTGTCCTCTATGAATTGCTCTAAAGGTTTGCTTCTGTTTTTCTTTCTCAATCATGATTGAAACTTTTCCATTTGGCATTTTCTCATCCTCCACTTCTTCCATCATAACAGAATACTTCCTCAGATGTTCTTTCTCTCTCTTTTTCCTTTTTTCCTTCTTCATCTTCCTTCCATAGATATTATATTCTTTAGGACAATGAGTCATTTGTACTTTCCCAATTTTCCAATCAATTTCAGGATTATGCTTTCATAATCATGGACATTCTATTATTAGATTGGTTTTCCCAAGATCGCACACTTTGAATACGGCTCACTTCTAATGCTTCTGATATTTTAGTACCATAGTCACCTCCTTGATAGTTCCTCTATGATTGACTGTTCCATCAATATTGTACACCATTATAGGTTACACCAGCTTGCGTGTGCTAATACCATTTCCAGTAATTAAGGACCAATTAATGAATAATCCTATAGCACCACTATCAAGCAATACTTCCACATCAATCACTGCATGTGTGTCCACTGTCTTCAGTTCCACAGTCAAGGTAATTTCAGGTTCTATTCACACAGAGCGAATAAAGAATTTAGGGGTTTTTGGAAATAGTGCTCAGCAATTTTCTTTGTCATGTGATTCACAACAGTTGTACTCCTCCTCGATTTTCTTTTCTGATTTACTCTGGGTTTCCTCGGTGTGTCTGCACCTAGATAGGTGGATTTTGTAGATCGGCTTGATCTTTTGTTAAGACTTTAACTCAACTTGTTCTTTTAAATATTTTTATTGTATTATTAATATTTTGTGATTATGTTTTGTAATTTGAATCACAAAAATAGATTTATATTAAGATCTTTTTTATAATTTATTTCATGTTTAAAAATATACAATAATTTTAATCAATAATAAAATTTAATTTAAAATAAGAGTTTTGAAATTATTTTTAATAGAGTTATAATGTTTAATTTTTACCACCTTATTAATAGTTTAAATTCTAGAGTTTTTTAATCAGTGGCAAATTATTATAATTTTTTAATTTATATAGTTATATAATAGTATAGAATCAAAATTTAGAAAAAGAATAAAAACAAAATTAATTTTCTTATATTTTCTAATATAATAAAAATAATATAAAATCATAGAAATATATATAATTAATACCCTTATTTAATATAATAATTTAAAACTAAAACAATAAACAAAAACAAAAAATAAATAATAAACAAAAAATAAAAAAGGAGACCCACTCCTCAATCTGACTGCTGTCAACTGACATGCTGCGCCACAGCATTCTGTGACATCGGACCTTTGACATCAGATCTGTGATGTCAGACACCTCATGCTTGACATGAAGCTTATTTTTTATTGTTTTTCGACATGCTGCGGCGCAGCACTCCATAACATTGGACGCCTCATACTAAGCATAAGGCTTGTTGTTCTATTGTTCTCTCTATTATTACTTGACAAGAATCTCATATTCTGATTGAATGATAGACATCTCTAAACCATATATAAAACAGCTTAGGAGACAGTCTACTTAGAAAGCCTCTGAGTATGGATAGTTGTAATGACTTGAGAAAGTACCCAAGTGAAGGCCAAAAGCCCGATACACTAGGAAAACCTCCTAGTGTAATACTGATATAGTTGGAAAGCCTCCAACTGTAACATACAAAGCCAAGGCTGAGTTAAAAACCTATAGTCTTAATACTATAGGTCTTAACTTGACTTGTTCTTTGTTTTTTTCTACTAGGAGGCTTTCCTAGTGTTTTGGGCTCTTTAGCCTTTGCTTGGATGCTTCCTCAAGCTATCATAGTTGTCTATATTCAGAGGCTTTCTGAGTAAACCGTCTGTTTATATATCACAGTAGGGAACTTTCCCACTGTCGAGTTTGAGTGAGTATAAGACCATAGGTTGAATTAAGTCAAGCTGAGTATTACACAGAATATATACAGCTTATATATGGTTCTGAGACTACCCATCATCCAATCGGAAATAGAGATCGTTGTAAGGTAAAAATAAAGAAAACAATAGAACATTAAGCCTCATGCCAAGCATGAGGTGTCCGACATCACAAATCTGATGTCAAGAGTCCGATGTCACAAAATGCTGTGGTGCAGCATATCAGTTGACAATAGTCAGATTAGAGGAATAGGTCTCCATCGGAGTCATTTTGAGTCAGAAGAAAAAATGAAATACCCAGTCTTGCAGATTGTGATAGACAAATTGTAACATCACCTCTCATCTATCTTTGAATTACTATCTCCTATCCCCTGAATTTCCCATAGGGCTCCCCAGTCATGTTTGCTATCGCCTTGTCATTGAAGTTGTCATACTCTGCTTCAAAGAAATCCTGTTGCCTTCGTTCATCCTCCTGTTTCTTTTGTCACCTCATAGGGCAGTCAGAGCTGTAGTGCCTGGGGCCTCATTGTTTGCAATGCTTGCAAGTATGTCTTTGGCAGATTAGGCCGAAGTGCCCGATCTCATGGCAAATGAAGCATCTGGCATTCCTCATGTGAGGAGGGGACCAGAGTAGCTGAGTTGGTTGTAATTCAGGTTCAGATGTAGTGAGGTCGATGATTGTCAAGAAAGTGGTTGTCTGGTTGCTCATAGAGTGTGAAGCGTTGCCAGAGGCAGTGCGTGTGGTGTTTTTGTTCTTCTGCTTGTTGTAGAGCAAGGGAGAGGGTCGTCGTTGTTGGGAGTGATCTGTGGGAGTATAAGGGTTTCTTTTAACCGCTTTCAGTCAGTCTGACCATGGTCTGGCCATGTTTTGGATCGCCTGCTTGATTCTGAGAGTGTCAGCATCGTTTATTGCTTCTTCTAAGTTGCACTTCATTTGATCAATTGTGCTTTGGTAGTAGATGCACATTCTTGTGAGATGGTATTTGGCTGGATCGTAGGCAAGGTGGGTGTGGAGGGCGTTGATGTTAGATGGGTCTCATAGGAAGTGCTTGGTGAAATGCTGTTGGGGGGGTACAATGGGTGTCTGTTTTGCCATGGTGGAGTATGGGATTCTGTTCTGGTACTGAGGGGTTCATAGCCATTGTCACTGTTTATATGCCCCCAGGATTCTCTTGGCGTGTTTCAGGTTTCCCTTGGGTTCCCATGAGTTTTCCAAGGTTGGGTATCTGACTCACTTCACTAAGAAGTGCGTGGTCTTTCCTTTCTTCTTGTGTCCGATGATTGCTTTCACTTCATACTCTAATTTGCCTTCAATTAGATCTAGTGGAGGTTTTGGGAAGTTTGGGCCATGTGTCTCGGTTTCTTTATAAGAGGAGAGAAGTGCTGCGTGAAATAATGGATGTATTTTCCATTGATTGGGTAACTTCAGTCAGTAGAAAAGGGGGCTTAAGACTTTCTTGATAGAGAACAGTCCTTCTCTTTTTGGCGTGAGCTTCTTTGTTGCATGCATTGTCTTGAGGTTCTTTGCCTCTAGCCACACCTTATCTCCTTTCTTGAATAGTGTGAAGTGCTGTGTTGTTTTTTCTGCCATCATTTGTCTGGCTAATTTATGAGTTGCCTTTGCTTTATCTCGGGCTCTTTGCAGTGTGACAATTCGCTTCTCGATGGCCAGTATGTTCATTTTCAGGTAAGGGAGGGGGAATGCCTTGGGTTCGTAGCCCATCATGAGATAGAATGGGGAGTTTTTCTGGGTGGAGTGTGTCCTCTGGTTGTGCGTAAATTCTGCTGTTGAAAGGAAGTGCTTCCACTTTTCTTGATTGTTTGAGCAGAAGATTTACAAGTACACCTCTACCTCCTGATTCACTTGCTCAGTTTCCTCATCTGTCTGGGGGTGGTATGCCATGCTCATTGCTAGTTTGATCCCAAGCAGTCTTCCCAGCTTCTGGAATAGCTGAGAGGCAAATCTGGGGTCCCTGTCTGAGATGATCTTGTTTGGGAGGCCAAATTGTTTGTAGATGTGATCCAAATAGAGGGTCGCTGCTCCTAGTGCATTGATGGTTTTTTTGCAGGAGATGAAAATTATCCCCTTCATAAGCCCATGGTCTACCACAACCATGAGTGCATCATAGCCGTTGGACTCAGGTAGGTCAGTTATGAAATTGGTTGTCACCATTGCAAATGGTCTTGTCGCTTCAGATTTAATTGGTTATAGAAGTGGTGTCATCAGGTGGGTGTTGACCTTCATTTATTGGCACGTTGCGCATCCAGCAATATAGTTTTTGATGTATGTCATCATTCCTGGCCATCAGTAGTCTCTCCTAACCATTTCAGTTGTCTGCCATTGTCCTGGGTGTTCACTGGTTACTCCTTTGTAGTATTTTTGCACCAGCTTCTTCCGCAGATCTCCATTGTCCAGGACATAGCACCTGTCTCAAAAAAATAGAAGGCTGTCCTCTATTTTCCAATCTTCTAATGCCGACTTTATCGACGGGGTTCCTTTTGTCTTTAGCACTTTGATTGCGCTCTTTACCAGATCATCTTTCATGATACTACCCACAAGTAGATCATGAACTTCCATATCAATGAACTTCACGAATACCATTTCAGGTAACACTGTGATGTCTTCATTGTCATTGTCTTCTTCTGGTACATGATCCGCTCTCCATGACAACGCATCACTCTGGACTATCTGTGATCCAAGCACATGGACGATTTGCAAGTTGAATTCTGATAGAAATAGATTCCATCTTGTCTGTCATCTGTTTAGTTTCTGCGCCATTTGGAAGTACGTCAAGTTCTTGTGATCCGACAGGATTAACACTGGGTGTTCTGAACCCACCAGATAGTGTCTCCAGGTTTCTAGCAATTGTATTATCGCTAGTAGCTCCCTGTCATAAATCTTGTAGTTCCGTTCTGTTGGTGTTAGCGCATGCGATATGTATCAGCACGGGTGCCAGTCCCCATTCGCATCCCTCTGTCTCAGCACTCCTCCTGTAGCATATTTTGAGGGGTCAGATTCAATTGTGAATGGCTTTGTCGGATCTGGCATCAGTAGTACCAGGGCTTCTGCAAACTTCCTTTTTAGCATTTAAAAAGCCTGTTTGCACTCCGTTGTCCAGTCGAATGTTTTGTTCTTCTTGGTTAGTTTATTTAGCGGCCTGCTTGTCTCCGCAAAATATCTGATGAACTTCCTGTAGAAGTTCCCAAATCCTAGGAAGAATCTAACCGCCTTTACGTTTGCTGGGGTGGGCCAATCTTGTATACCTGCCAGCTTCATGTTGTCCATTGCAATCTCATTGGATCGGATGATCAGACCCAAGAATTCCACTTCATGGACATCAAACTTGCACTTCTCTGGTTTCAGGTATAGGTTGTTTTCTGCTAGTCTTTGCAGCACCCTTTTTGTCCTTTCCTGGTGTTCGTTCTGGTCTTTGGAGAATATCAGGGTGTTGTCCATGTAAATTACAAGCCATCCTTCTCCAATCATGTCACGGAAAATCTCATTCATCATTGCTTGGAATGTCGCCGGTGAGTTGCATAATCCAAAGAACATTACCGTTGGTTCGAACAGCCCTCTGTTTGTCTTGAAGGCTGCCTTCCATTAGTCGCTGTCCTTGATTCTAACGCTGTAGTATCCCCATCGGATGTCTAACTTTGTGAACCACTTTGCTCCTCTTAGTCTGTCTAACAGGTCTCCTACCAATGGTAGCAGGTAGATGTTCTTGATTGTGCCGTTATTCAAGTACCTGTGATCCTGACATGGTCTCAGGGCATCCGAGTCCTTCTTTGCAACAAAAAAGAATGGGGAGGCCATAGGCGATTTTGATGATCAGATATATCCTTTTTCCAGGCTCTCATTGAGGAACTCATCGAGTTTCTTCTGTTCTGCCAGTGAGAGCGGGTATACCTTGCAATCTTTTGCCACAAAGTCTGATTTGAGATCAATTGCATGATCCCAGGGTCTTGATTCTGGGAATCTCTCTAATGCTTCCTTCTCGAATATCCGTCGGTATTCTTTGTACTGTTCCGGGAGTAGTTTGTCTAGGGTTTTCTGTTCCTGGTCTCTTTCCTTTAGATGTGTCAGACATTGTGAGACCAACATTTTTGCCCTAATCCAAACGTTTTGCCCATAGATGTATTGCGGTGTTCCTTTTGCCTTTACGAGCTGAGAGATTTTCCTTGTTGATTGAGAGTACGATAAGGCTGAACACGAGTGTGGGTCACTCACAGGTACCTGTGGGTTGAACCCTGGGAATACTTATAGGTATGCACACTCACAGGTCTGGGTCATCCATGGGAAAATACTCGTGCAGATCTGAGTATGGCTTTTGGAGGCCACAAGTACTCGTACAAGTACTTGTGCATGAACCAATCCACTATTCACCTAGTGGTTTGGGGAGAGTGTAAACATAATATATACCATGTGGAAATCCAACTTTATGAAATGAATCACTGAAGCATCATCTAACTACACTGCTCCAGATTTTTGAAGGAATAAGGAGGAAGGGGTGTTTACTATAGGTGAACAGCTGCACCATTAAATTAGTGCATTGGGGGAAATTTAAACATACTATATATCTTGTTGAATACCAATTTGCAAAAGGAATGGTTGTGTTGTTATTGAGTTACAGTGCTACGGGTTTTTGAGAAGAATGAGGAGGAAGAGTGATTACTATACATTAATGGCTACACCATTAAATTAGTTCATTGGAGGAAATGTAGATATACTATATATCTTGTTTATTACCAATTTTCTAAAGGAACAGTTGTGTTGTTATTGAGTTACAGTGCTACGAGTTTTTGAGAAGAATGAGGAGGAAGAGTGTTTATCATAAATTAACAGCACCACCATTAAATTAGTGCATTGGGAGAAATGTAGATATACTATATACCTTATCAAATACCAATTTGCAAAAGGAACAGTTCTGTCGTTATTGAGTTACAATGCTACAGGTTTTTGAGAAGAATGAGGAGGAAGGGTGGTTACTATAAATTAATGGCTGCACCATTTAAGTAGTGCATTGGAGGAAATGTATATATGCTAGATGCAGTGGGAATCCCCAATTTACAAAAGGAATAGTCCCAGCATTATTGAATTACAGTGTTGTAAGGTTTTTAGAAGAATGAAGAGGAAAGGGTGTTCACCATGAAAAAACAGCTAGACCATCCATCTAGTTCATTGTGTAGCACAGATGTATACTATATAGGGTGTAGAATACTGATTTACAAAAGGAACTGCCCAGGTGTTATCAAATTATACACTAACTGAAAGTTCAGTTACTCAGATAACTTAATATCAGTGTTGTACTGGTATATTTTCTATCTACTTGTGTGATACAAGATACAGGTACTCATGAGTTATCTGTGAGTTCTCATTCTACTCTAAAACTTACAAGTACTTGCATACTCACGAGTTTTACACTCACGGATCTGAGTGATCCATGGGAAAATACTCATGCGGATCTGAGTATGGCTTTTTGGCACAATAATACTCATGAGTTCAGATCCAGGTCACCCATGGGTGCACTCATGTTCAGCCTTAGAGTACGAGTGTCTTGGCTTATCGTATTCTTCTGTCAATGGGGTCTTAGTCATTTCGAATATACCAATGATGGGTTCTCCTTGGATGTAGGCGACCAGTAGCTCATCATCTTCAATCCTTAGTTGGGTGTCTCTTTCAGTTGTTCCGTTGCCTGTTCGTGGTTTGCCTGTGCTGGGTTTTCCTTCCCAGTGTCTTCTTTGTCCTGTGGCCCAATGAGCTCCATATTTTGAAGAGTCGTGACTGCGATCTCTTTGTTGTTTACTTCTTCTATCATTGCCCTTCTGGTTTTGGTGGGCATTTTGTTTTTTCTTGGTTTGGTGTGGAGGACTCCTCCCATCACCTTTGCCTTGGCAATGATTCTTTGGCATTGTTCAAGCCGTTCTTCCTTCATTGGTATCTTTGTCTTGGGAGGGAGCTTCTTTCTTTCCCTGGCAGCTAATTTTTTGAATTGCGCCTGTTGCTCTTCTCTCATCTTTACTTTGAGAGCAAGCTTCTCTTTTTCCTTGGCGACTATTCTTTGGCACCATGCCTGTTTCTCTTCTTTTGTCATGTCTAGGGGGTCTTTTTTCTTTTCGGTTCCCCTCTGGCGCCATGATAGGTACCTTTTGTTGGGTTTCTCGGTTTGCACCCTTCTGATGAGGGTTCTTCCTTTCCCATGTGGGAGTTCCGGATAATTCCCATTCTTCATTCTGAATTGGAAGGTTCCAATCTTCCAGTCGATTACTGGATTAATCTTTCTGAGCCATGGCAGGCCCAGGATGATTGATTCTTCTCCCAATCCCACAATGAGGAAGGTCATCAGGAACGATCGCCCATTGATTGTTAGCAGTCCCTTGGCATATTGGGAGATTTCCCCTTTCTTGTTTGGGGTTCCATCCACGTTCTTTACCTTGATGATTCTTTCCAAGGGGTGCAGTTTGAGTCCATTTTCTTCTGCGAACTCGTGGCTCATGAATATTCCTCCTGCTCCTGAGTCAAGTAGGGCTTTGGTTTTGATGGCTTTCTTTCCATTTGTTCCTAGCACCTTGACATCTAAATGCATAGATTGATTCTTCAAAGTGGCTAGTAATACAGAGCTAATGGAAAGTTCAGTGGTACCTGGCATCGAGGCAGGCCACCTCTTTAAAAACCCTCATCCTTGATTGCAGCAAGAGCCCTTGTCCTGTCTTCTTCGTCGAGGCCTTTTATGATTGCTCAGATCTTTGAGTAGGCTTCTTCACCTTTCTTCTTCAGGAATGACCGGTTCTCGGTCCTTGCTTCCCCTTTCTTGTGTTTGGTTTCTGTGTCCAGGTTGGTGGCACACAAAGCACAGCCCTTTCTTCATGTGATTGACCCTCTCTTGATTTGAGAGTCGATTGATTTCAAGTGGGGTCTCCTTCGCTTTGGAGCCTGGAGGTTTCTTTGCCCAGGTCTCCTGTAGCTTTCCTGTTATTGCTTTTGCTCTCCTCCACTGTCCATCGTACTTGGAGGCAGCATTGATCATCCCCTCTAAGGTTGTGGGGATTGTTTCCATGTTGAATACTCTTTTGAGGAGTTTGGGGTTTAACCTATCCATAAAGAGTTTGATCAGGGCAGTATCGTCGTTGATTCCCACCTTTTCAGAATTGCGCAATGTAATCCTCCAGGTCCTGTCCCTGCTTCAATGTCTTCATCTCTGTTCTGGCTCTGCCAGCTTCGTCAATTGGTGTGAACGCTAACTTGAGCACTGTTTCAAAGGTCAACCAAGTTCCTAGGTCTTCCTTTTCTGCCCATGTTTGTGCCCAGGGTGCAGTGGTTCCTCCATTCATGAATGACAGTGCAAAGATGATCTTCTTCTTGTCACTGTCATAGATCCCATGGTTCACTCTTAGATAGAGCTTTACTTCTTGTAGGAACTTTGCAGTTCTCGTTCGGTCCCCTGTGAAGTCAGAGGGGGTTCGTATTCTAATCTCCTTGATCGATGTGGTGGGTTCGGTAGACATGTTGGCGTTGTCATTGGAAAAGGAGAATGAGTCTCGTTTTGGAGTTTCTTCTGCATCGAGGGATCTAAAATCTTTTTTGTCAAGGTATTGGAGTTCTTCATCACTGGTTCTCCTTGAGAACCACTTCTGTGCTGGTTCCGAATATTGTACTAGTTGGCCCTGGTATCTATACCACGGGGTTCTTTCTGATGATGATGCTCCTGTTGGAGGTCTGTCTGGGCTTTGTCTGAAAGATATTTTGTCTGAAAGATGTTGTGTCTGCACCTAGGTAGGTGGACTTTGTAGATCAGCTTGATCTTTTGTTAAGACTATAGGTCTTAACTCAACTTGTTCTTTGTTCTTTTCTACTAGGAGGCTTTCCTAGTGTTTTGGGCTCTTTAGCCTTTGCTTGGGTGCTTCCTCAAGCTATCACGGTTGTCCATACTCAGAGGCTTTCTGAGTAAACCATCTGTTCATGTATCACAATAGGGGACTTTCCCACTGTTGAGTTCGAGTGAGTATAAAACCGTAGGTTGAATTAGGTCAAGCTGAGTATTACACAGAGTATAACTACAGCTTATATACAGTTCTGGGACTACCCATCATCCAATCGGAAATAGAGATCATTGTAAGGTAAAAATAGAGAGAACAATAGAACACTAAACCTCATGCCAAGCATGAGGTGTCCGACATCACAGATCCGATGTCAAGGGTCCGATGTCACAGAATGCTGCAGCACAGCATGTCAGTCGACAGTAGTTGGATTAGGGGGATGGGTCTCCATTGGAGTGAGTCATTTTGAGTCAGAAGGAAAAATGAAATACCCAGTCTTGCAGATTGTGATAGACAAATCGTAACACACCAAGTCACCAACTTTGTACTCTAGAGCACATGCTAGAGTACAATCTGCATGTCATATCATATCATCACGTGCTTTCTTCAATGCTGCCTCTGCTTCCTCTTGTACCTTTTGCATCTTAGATACAAAGTCTTCTACTGACTGTACTTTGACTTCTCTTCTGGGTTCTACTCCCATGCGAGGATGATATCCATAATTTGCAAAAAAGAGTAACATACAAATAGCTGAATGGAATTTATTATTGTGGGAAAATTCAGCAACTGCCAGCCATTCAGGCCAGTTGGTTTGTCGGTAGTTGACAGACATATGTAGGTACTGCTCCAACTCCTGGTTCATTCTCTCTGTCTGCCCATCAGTCTGCATGTGATATGCCATAGATAATTTAGTTTGAATTCTCAATATGTTGTTCAGTTCTCACATAAATGCAGAAGCAAATTGTGGTCTGTGATCAGAGATAACAGTATCGGGTAACCCATGTAACTGCCACACCTGATTTAGATAGAGGCACACCAAGCCCAATAATGAGGTTTCTGTAGTAGTAGGAATAATATGGACCTTCTTTGTGAAGCAGTCACATACTACGAATATTGCATTGTATCCTTGAGCCTCGGGTAATCCGGTAATAAAATCCACAGATATATCTCGCCACAGCGCTTTAGGTATTTTGGCATTAATTTTCCTGCAGGTTTCTCTGGAAATTTCTTCCCCCTCATGCACATATCACATCCATTCACATACCCCAACACATATTGAAATTCTGGGCCACCAATAATTTCTCAGTACTAATTCCAATGTCTTCCATCTTCCTGGGTGTCCAGCATTTGGCGTATTATGATGTAACTGGACGATCTCTCTTTGCAAATCCTGATCCTTTGGTACATACACTTTTCCTCAAAACAACATCAACCCTTGTTCCTCAGCCCATTCATCTCCTTTAATATTACTTTTCTTCTCTCCCTTCAGAGCTTTTACGGCTTCCACTACTTCATTGTCCATTTCCAAACATTGTCTAATTTTAGACAACATTTCCGTTTCTGAGCTATCTATTAATAGATGCCCTTGATGCATAGCGCAAATGCAAAAGTATTTGGGTTTGAGTAAGGTAACATTCTTATTGTCCTCCTCCACCCCCTTTTATGATCAATACATCTGGATGATGCATCTGCTTTCCTCATTAAGCTTTTCGCTTTGTGGACCAAGTGAAAATTGAAGTGCAATAGAAATAGTGCCCAACACGCTTGCTGGCGATTAAGCTTTTTAGTGGACATGAAGTATTGCAGATTTTGATGATCCATCCAGATCTCAATCTGATGCATACATCCCTCCAAATAATGCCTCCACACCTCCAATGCTCATATTATCCCCAACATCTCTTTGTTATGTACATCATAATTCCTCTCCACATCATTCAATCCTTGGGACAAATATGCACAAGGATGCCATTTGTCATCTTTGCACAGCATTGATAATACTGCTCCAGTAGCAAAGTCAGATGCATCTGATTCCACTCGTAAAAGGCATGTGAAATCTACTGGGGCTAATATTGGTCCCTCCACAAACTTCCTCTTCAACTCCTCAAACACTGTCTGCTGCTGCTCTCCCCACCTCCACACTACTCCTTTTCACATAAGGTTATGTAAGGGTGCAGCAATTTTGAAAAAATTGTGCACAAAGTGACAATAATAATTTGTGAGTCCCAAGAAGGCTTGAACCTCCTTGACATGGGTGGGCACAGGCCAATCTGTGATTGCCTGTATCTTGATCGGATCCATTTTGATTCTGTCAGGGCCAATCAATAATCCTAGAAACTCGATCTCACTTGCCCCAAACACACACTTCTCCAGTTTCAAAAATAGATCATTCTCTGCTAACCTCTATAGCACCTCCTGCACTATCACCTCATGATTTTCTTTATCCTCCGTAAATATCAGAATGTCATCAATAAATATTATTACCATGCCCTTGTCTATCACATCCTTTAAAATGTTGTTCATCATATTTTGGAAGGTCGGGGGACTATTAGTCATCCTGAAAAACATAACAAGTGGCTTGAAGAATCCTCGACATGTGGCAAATGTGGCCTTCCACTCATCTCCTTTGTTTATTTGTACATTATTGTATCCCATTGTAAATTCAATTTTGTAAAGACCTTGGTTTTTCCTACCTTGTCAATTATTTCTGAGGTCAATGGCAGGGGGTATGCATTCTTCACTGTCCACTCATTCTTCACTGTCCACTCATTCAGATACCTATAATCTGTACACATCCTCTTCCTCTGATCTTTCTTTGGCACAAAGAATATTGGTGACGTATGCAGTGATTTTGAAGGTCATATGTATCCTTTGCACAATTGCTCATTTACTCATTTAGGAACACATCAACTTCTTTTTGTTCCATCGGAGATAACAGATATACCTTCAACTTCTTCAGCACAAACCCTAGCTTCATCTCAATCGCATGATCCCATGGCTTCTGCACCGGCATTCGCTCAGACTCCTTCTTCTGGAACACTGACAGATATTCATGATACACTTTTAGCACCCACTCCTCCACTGGCTTCTCCACCTTCACAATATTCTTGTCCCACAACTGTCCTCCATGAATTGCTCTAAAGGTTTGCTTCTGCTCTTCTTTCTCAATCATGATTGAAACTTCCCCATTTGGCATTTCCTCATCCTCCACTTCTTCCATCGTAACAGAATACTTCCTCGGATGTTCTTTCTCTCTCTTTTTCCTTTTTTCCTTCTTCATCTTCCTTCCATAGACATTACATTCCTTAGGACAATGAGTCATTTGTACTTTCCCAATTTTCCAATCAATTTCAGGATTATGCTTCCATAACCATGGACATCCTATTATTAGATTGGTTTTCCCAAGATCGCACACTTTGAATACAGCTCACTCCTAATGCTCCTGATACTTTAGTACCATAGTCACCTCCTCCTTGATAGTTCCTCCATGATTGACTGTTCCATCAATATTGTACACCATTATAGGTTACACCAGCTTGCGTGTGCTAATACCATTTCCAGTAATTAAGGACCAATTAATGAATAATCCTATAGCACCACTATCAAGCAATACTTCCACATCAATCACTGCATGTGTGTCCACTGTCTTCAGTTCCACAGTCAAGGTAATTTCAGGTTCTATTCATGCAGAGCAAATAAAGAATTTAGGGGTTTTCGGAAATAGTGCTCAGCAATTTTCTTTGTCATGTGATTCACAACAGTTGTACTCCTCCTCAATTTCCTTTTCTGATTTACTCTGGGTTTCCTCAGATACTAATACATTGTAACAATTCTGGGTTACCAATGGGGAAACCTTCACTGGGACTCTGCCACAAAATTCTTCTGCCTGCCTTCCTCCAGCTTCACTTCATCGATTGTAGCTTCCCTAATCTTTCTTTTCTGCCTACAATTCCTAGCAATGTGTCCTAACTGCCCACAGTGAAAACATTTAAGTGGGGCTTGTCTCCCCACTTGATCAACCTCCATTGCCTCTGCTGGTGCTGCTGACTCCGTAACTATAGGTGTCACTGCCATGGCTGGTGGCTGTGCCCTTGGAGCTTGCACCTCAGATGCCTTTCCTTTCTTGGACTTTCCTCCTGATGGCTTTCCTAATTTACTACTTCTGTACATCAACTTTGACTCTGCCTGTTCCTGCCGATATTGCCAGTCAAGGTGCATTGCCCAATTATACCACTCATCCAACTTCTCTGGCATAGAAGGTAGTTGGTAGATAGACTTGAATAAAGAGGGATTTAATCCTGCTTTCAAAAACTCTACCAATACAGCTTCTCCCATATCCGTCTGTGAAGCTTCAGCTTTGAACTGCAAAATAAATTCATCTGCCATTAGGGAACCTTGGTGCATGGTCTTTAATTTAGCATTGGCTGTCACCTTTGAATTAGGGTCTCCAAACTGTGCCTCCAATCTCTCCAGAAACTCCTTGCTTGAAGGTTGCAAATGGTTTATTTCCTGCAGTAATTTGATTAATAGCCTCATTTCTCCAGAACTGTGCTTTCCCCCCCTGAATGTATGAGAGAGCAAACATAATCCTAGACTCAGCTGTATGAAACTCTGGCTTCCTCCCATGGATGTACAATACTATGGAGCTGATGAAGGATTTTGTATTCTCCATGGTACCGTCAAAGATTTGTGGGGGTGCATACTTAGGTAAGCACACTTTTCCATTTCCAGATCTCTCTGCCATCTCATCCTCCTGCAACATTCACTCCACCATCTCCTCCATCTCATCATCTCTTTCTACTGTTGTCTCTGGCTGTACTTCTGCTTGTCTGGGCTGTGATGCTGCCAACACTGACACTAATTGCAACATTTGCACCATAAGCACATCAATTTTTGCCTCTAGTGCTGGTGTGAGAACAGGATTAGGGCTGGGATTAGAAGTTGAGGGTTCAGACATAATGGTAAAATCTGTGATGAATCACTTCTTTGACAAATTGAAGATTTGTTCTTCGGGACCTCTCCAAATGTTTATGGGTCACATGATGGTTCATCGTTCATTCATCGTTCGTCAGGCACCTAATTTGACACTTCAGATCAATAACCCTTCCAACAGTGCCTGATCTTGGATATAACACTAAATTTGGGTTGTAACTAAAATAGTCATCCAAATAGAGTGATTTAAATTGTAGCTAAACCAGATCCAATTGGTTGTCTGGTTGCAGCTGTCCTAATGATGAGCACTGCCTCTCAATCACTGGTGGTCGCAATATAAGGTGAGGCCTGGCATCAGCTTATGAAAGAAAAGGTAGATTACGTATATACAAGTACTTCTGGCTCATGCCGAAAGGATGAGTAATTGGATGTGGCGCAGTGAAACAATGACGTATGCGCAAGTAAGAGAAGGCGCACTGATATGGGAAGTTGTGTTCTTCTGTTAGGGCAACACCCACTATCTGCTAGCTAAGACTGTGCGGGTTCTCTCTACAAGAAGGGGCGGGATCCGTGTGCATGATGGGGGAATTGATGGTTTTGATGCGAGGGGTTATTAATAGATGAGTTGGTTGAGAAAGGCCTTTCACACTGAAAGCATAGGTGGAATACCTAAGAGAACACAACTGGGGTCCCCTAGGCATATATTTAGGGTTTATATACTATGTTACATATATTGTACATTGTTGTTACCAATGCACTTGTACATGTGTGTACATATTGATGCATGCGAAATAAAATTCTCACGCTATCAAAGTGTAGCATCATTTGGTGTAATGTAGTGTAATTTGACATAATAAAATAAAAATGAAATTTTATTAGGTAATGAGGTGGTTTCCTAACAGTGCCCATGAATGGAGCAGCACACCTGATAACTATCTGAAGGATAAGGTGGTATGGTTCCACTCTGGTATGAATTCCCAATTCCATGAAGAGACCATCAGCGATCTGCATAAGGGGAAGATCTGGGGCTTGTTGTGTACAGATGCAGCTGGAATGGTGAGAGCTTGCCCCTTTCAGAGTCCTGTGACTGATCATTAGCAGGGTTTGGACATTCCTGACATCAAGCTTATAATCCAATAGAGCTACATACCTTCCGTGTGCACACTGATTCAGTGATTTGGTCAAGGTGCTAGAAATCACTTGCTGGAAGCGAGTGCCATCTATGTTGTAGAACCTAAGTACCTCAATGGTCATACTAAAAAGGTCGATCCAACCCTTGAAATCAATCCATCAAAACAAACATGAGGGGTACAGGAAACTGATTGGAGGAATCAGAAGGTCATGACAAAGAACATGGGGGGGACTCACATTTCCAGATCAGATGTCAATGGAGACGCCACAGCACCTTCCAGCAAGATATTTCTGGATTCATGTACAGTGTACTGAATCTCACAACTATTACAGCTGCAAGTTGAAAGTGTCTGATGAATACAGGTCCAGCAAAATCAGAAGTCTAAAATAGATCATTTGCCTCAATGTCCATCTCAACCTCATCCTCATCAGGTACCACCAACTCAGATCCAGGCTGGAACACCTGTTGCAGATAGGTAGCCATCGACTCCACTATATGATCTGTAGCCTTGCAATTAGCTTCCCTATCTGGCTCAAATATATGTGGCTTTATGCATTGCAATGATTCATCTAAGACTTGAAGAGTCTTCCCCATTTCAGGAGCTGCATGTCAGATCATTCAGTGTGTGAGGTAAAATCCCTTCTCAACAATAATGTGGCATTTCTGGTGCAGACTGATGAGGATTGACTCTTCAATGATGTGCTTGATCATGTAGTTTGATCCAGCACTACCGTAAATAACTTTTGTGTACAGGTTATTCAGCTCAACAAGCCAGTCTGTGCCATGAAAGCCATCAGGCTTCCCTGTAAGGTTGACAAGCCAGTTGTTCCAGATCACCTCACTAGGATCACTTCATAAGTCTGTCATTTTCTCATGACTTTGTGATAGAACACGCTCAGCAGAGATCCTTAGGAAATACTTTTAACAATTGCTTCAGGAATCGAGCAAGATGGGAAGCATACTTGTGCTTTCCTGTGGCCTTGAAGATGTAAATCCATGGTAAGCTAAGTACCTCAACATGTCCAATATTGCCAGTTTTTATCGCATGTCTCATGTCCAGATACAGAAATCCATCACGGTTGTGCAGGGTCTGATTCTCGAAGATCTTATCCCTTTCACTGTTGGCCTTGGTTCACATGTTTGCCAGGGTAGGCATTGATGTAATATACTTCCCGGCAATTGTCTCTGACATACTAACAATTGTTTTCCAGTCTGGCACTGCCTCTGAAAAGCTCTTCAGGGAGCTCCAGTGGCTATTCCTTAGTTCAGCCTCCATGCACCAGCAATCCAGCATCGCTGCAATCAAATCATGATGTATAACATCATGCATTTGTTGGTAACTGGGATTTGAGGTGAACTTTTCTATTTCCTTTGGCCTCAGTATGCTGATATTTTGGAATAAACTGTTCGGGTCCATGTGGATCTTTTTGTT
Organism: Tricholoma matsutake; assembly: GCA_026075535.2. Taxonomy (NCBI): domain Eukaryota; kingdom Fungi; phylum Basidiomycota; class Agaricomycetes; order Agaricales; family Tricholomataceae; genus Tricholoma; species Tricholoma matsutake. The sequence continues at coordinate 1,824,884 of AP026543.1, read as the reverse complement.
CTGCAAATGCATTCACCAGTATGCATTCACACATGCCATGTCCAGGTGAAACAGTCCGAAGAGTGAAATAATCTACTGAAACCGCTGCCTCAGAGTCTTCTCAATCCTTCGTGAATCTTGCACTGAATCCAATCGTTCTTTGGTGAGTAGATCACCATGAAAAAGGATGACATGCTCTGACATATCAATGTCTTTGCCTTCCTTAAACTACTTGTCAGCTGGCTTAGTGTTGCCTTGACTGACTTGGGGCATTTTTGTATTCTTAAAATAACTTGACACAATGCACTCAGCCTGCTTAGTGTTGAGAGAGGACCCAAATTTTTGGGGCTCCCCATGTATGTAAATATTTTCAGAATTCTATATAATTTATTGGAATTGATATTGCCTTTGACTCATTTTTTGCAAGTCAACCAGCAAAAATGAGTCAAAGGCAATATCAATTCCAATAAATTGTGTAAGATTCTGAAAATATTTACATATGTAGGGAGCCCCAAAAGTTGATTGGTCCTCTCTCAACACTAAGCAGGCTGAGTGCATTGTGTCAAGTTATGTTGAAAATACAAAAATGCCCCAAGTCGGTCAAGGCAACACTAGGCTGGCTCACCCACACCATCTCAATGAAGCAGAGTCTCGACAACCTCAATATTCCCATCCTGCATGGACTCTTTAATGTCCATTGCGTGGCAGGGAATTTGAGTGGTTTTATGTAACGGAATTTGTTTGATCGCATTAATCTGGCCCAATTTCAAAGTGGAGCCCTGGAAGTATGTGGAATGCTGGACAAGAATCAAGCAGATGTGCCAAGCACAGTTTAACAGGAATGGGGAGAGTGAGTGACCCTCCTGCTTATTGAAATAGAATCTGTATTCATCATGAAGATCTTGAAGGTTATCAGGATTGATTTGGACTGGCTGTTGGGATGGGAAAGGGTTCCTTGGATCGGCTTGCCATAGTTCCCTGGATCACTGCAGGACACTGGTGTAAGGGGACGAGGGGGGCTAGGGGGGTGCCCTGTGTGTTTCTCCTATTTTTTACATTTGTTCTATATTTTTCCTCACTTCATTTCCTTCTATTCTTCATTTTCTATGATTTTTCCAGATTTTATTACTAATCTCCCTTTCTATCATGTTTGTGCATGTTGACAGTTTTATATTTAGAGGTGGAGTACCCCTTCCAACATCTACCCCTTGGTATGATGTCATTCAGCAGCCTTGATCTGCCTATTCCACCTTTTCTATTTTTAGGTTATTATTTGATTTTTGTCGTCTTCACATATACTGGGCATCAGCAAAGGGATCCTTAGAGTTTTCTCTTCGGATTTCCCTTTGCTAGGTGCATCCCCAATCCCTGTAATATGTAGTATAATTTTAACTTTGGATTTCCCTTTGCTAGAGGCTGAGGTTGCCCTTATAGTAGAAAACTCTCCCCTAAGGCCCAAAATCACGAATGCACTGCCCAAGATAGGCAGGTACAGAGTGGACAATGCTTCCCAAAGCTCCACAGACTCCCTACACACCATTCCAGATAGTCTCGCCTTTACTATGCCGCCATTTTCACCAAATGCACCCCCTAGCGACATGGACGCATCAGAGTGCCTCGATGCGCTTGAAAGCGACGTTTCCGGAATATGCGCACAAATCAATTCACTTAAATCTATGATCAAAAACTTTGTCAGGACCCTCCAGACTAACCCTATGGCCAATATTCCCCCCATTGTGACTCCAAGCGCACCCAATAATGACGTACTGCCAAATGCACCCACTAAAGAGCGTGCCCAGATCAAACTGTCTCCCCCCACTGAATTTAATGGTGCACATGCACAGGGACGTGCATTCTTTAATTGCTGTGAGTTATACATCAGTCTCCAGTCACATCAATTCGTCGATGAAGCTGCAAAAATTTATTGGGCCTTCACATACATGAAATCTGAACACACATATCTCTACGTGGACCATATTCTGTGTCAAACTAAAGAACTTGGTTCTCTACCTTTCTCCACTTAGGGTGACTTTCGAGCCAAGTTTGTATGCCACTTTTGTCCCCTCAACAAGCACCACTGAGCAGTGACATGACTCAAGTCATCCTCTTACCACCAGGCGCATCAATCTGTGGATGATTATATCAATGAGTTTAAGGATTTGGTGGACATGGCAGGATATGGGAGTGGGCTACCAGTGGTGGTGAAATTCCGATGGGGCCTCAATTGAGAAATTCAGGACCAGATTGCACAGATGTTGGAAGGGTGCCCAGCAGACAATGATATCTATGTTTGGTATGAAGCTGCTTCACTCTGTGACAAGAACCGACTCACAAATGCAGTGTTTAACACTGCATTCCATGCTCCAACTACCACTCATGCGCCCTACACCTTCAATCGAACCCTTCCCCACCTTAACCCCATTCCTGTTCATCAGACTCCCACACCAGCCATCAATGTCCCAGTACCAATAGATGTTGATGTGGCCCACAGCTATGCGCATCCATTGGATCTTTGCTACCACTGTGGAGAAATGGGCACAGGGCTGGAGCATGTCCCCATTGTCAGGATATCCACATGCTCACCCCCGAGCAGCAAGATGAACTCCTCCAAGACCTGGTGGCACTTGTAGATGTCAAGGAAGCAAAGGATCAGGGTGCAGAGGAGATCAAGTCAGAAGTTGTAGAGGAGCAGGATTTTTCTATTTGCAGCAAGTGAATTGTATGCCCTCACTGCCTGTCCATAACCACTTTGAAGTCTTGTCAGTTGAATCCCCGGAGAATGAATCCATTTCTGTGACTGTTCCCCTCTCTGACCCTTCAATGTTGGCTGAAGACATACCTGCTCTTCCCATCTCTCCCTCTGCTCCACACCCCAAAATTAAATCATGGGAGCATAAACTACCACACAAATATATTGTTGCATCCACTCCCTCTATACATTCTTTGAACCTAGCAATCGAACTGCAGACAACCGACACTGGACAGATACTCAGTGTCTCTGGACTCCTGGACTCTGGTGCAACCGGTCTCTTCATCAATGCCCATCTCACACAATAACATCACCTAAATGCTCGCTCACTCTCACATCCTATACCTGTGTATAATGTGGATGGGTCCCCAAATGAAGCTGGTGCCATCCGAGAGGTTGTAGACCTGGTCCTCTGTTACAAAGATCATAGTGAGCGTGCCCTTTTTGCTGTCACTCAATTAGGAAAGCAAAAGGTGATTTTGGGCTATCAGTGGCTTCAAGACCATAACCCAGAGGTTGACTGGCATACTGGGGAGGTTACCATGAGCCAATGTCCATCCCACTGTCGTACTTGTTTCACAGAAGCCAGGCAAGAACGTTGTGGACAGAAGGCCATGATACGATGTACCCAGAAGTGTCATGCCAGACCCCTGCCTATACCTGAAGTGGAGTTGGAAGGGGTTCCTGATCTGATGCTGGACTCAGATGATGATGAGGAGGAGCCAGAGGAAGTAGAGGAAGGTGATCAGATCTTCTACACTGCGATTCATCCATCGCACAAGGTGTGTGCTACATTGAACATATCCCAACGCCTCGCCAAGGCCTTCCACAAAAACAATGCTGCTAAATCCTCTACTAATTCCTTGCTCCCTCATCTCCATGAGTTTGGAGATGTGTTCTCCAAGGAATCATTCAACTCTCTCCCTGCATGCAAGCCATGGGATCACGCGATTGAACTCACCCCCGGTGCAACCCCTTCATCCTGCAAGGTCTATCCTCTCTCTCCTGAAGAACAACGACAGCTTGACCAGTTCATCGACGAGCACCTGGCCTCTGGACATATTTGACCATCAAAGTCACCCATGGCCTCTCCCTTTTTCTTTGTCAAGAAGAAGAATGGCTCACTTCGACCAGTTCAAGACTACAGAAGGCTCAACGACATCACGGTCAAAGGTTGCTACCCATTACCTCTCATCTCTGAACTTGTGAACCAGCTCTGTGGAGCCCAATACTTCACCAAGCTCAACATCCATTGGGGCTACAATAATGTGAGGATAAAGGAGGGAGATGAGTGGAAGGCAGCCTTTCGTACCAACCGTGGTCTTTTTGAACCGCTTGTCATGTTCTTTGGCCTTACTAATAGCCCTGCCACCTTTCAGACCATGATGAACAACATTTTCCACAACCTCATCCTCGAAGGTGTTGTCTGCATCTATCTTGATGACATCCTCATCTTCACTCGCACAGTTGAAGAGCACCGTCGCATCATGTGCCTTGTCCTAGAACAGCTTCAACGGTACAAACTCTACCTTTGTCAGGACAAGTGCGAGTTTGAGAAGACCAAGGTCGAGTACCTCAGCCTGATTATCTCAGAGGGTCAGGTGGAGATGGATCCTATCAAGGTGAATGGGGTCACAGCTTGGCCGACGCCCACGAACGAGAAAGAGGTGCAGTCTTTCCTGGGCTTCATCAATTTCTATCAGTGTTTTATCAAGAATTTCTCACATCATGCATGACCACTGTTCTACTTGACAGGAAAGGAGGCATGGAGGTGGGATAATGCACAACAGGAGGCGTTTGAAAAGCTTAAGGAGATGGTCACTTCCGCTCCCATTCTTACCTTTGCTGATGATTTGCATCCTTTTTGTGTAGAAGCCGACAGTTCTGACTTTGCAATGGGCACCGTGTTGTCTCAGCAGTCTCCGGAGGACCAGAAGTGGCATCCTGTTGTGTTCTACTCCAAAAGCCTTAGTGCTGTAGAGCAAAATTATGAGATCCATGACAAGGAGATGTTGGCGATAATGCATGCGCTTGAGGAGTGGCGACACTTCCTCGAGGGTGCCCAACACAAGGTGGAAATTTGGACGGATCACAAGAATCTCAAGTACTTTATGACGGCCAATAAATTGAACCATCATCAAGCTTGTTGGTCCCTGTATCTATCCAGATTTGACTTCTCCTTGCACCACTGTCTGGGTCGCAGCATGGGGAAGACTGATGCCCTCTCCCAACGTGCAGACCATGGGGATGGCAGTGATGACAACCAAAACATTGTGTTGTTGCAGCCAGACCTATTCACCATTTGGGCACTGGAAGGCATCGCACCCCAGGGTGAGGAGTGGGACATCCTATGTGACATTCATCGCGCAAACCATAGCAGTTTACATGAGGATGTTGTTGCCCAAGCTGTTAAAGAACTGAGGAAGGGATCCACCTTTTCCCCATGTGCGGCAGAGCGGGCCGAAAAAGAGGACTTGGTGGATTTCAGGGATTGCATCTATGTCCCCAATGACCCAGACCTTCACCGGCACATCATATCCCAACACCATGACTCACAGATTGCTGGTCATCCTGGATGCTGGAAGACCTTGCAGCTCACCTCATGGAATTATTGGTGGCCACAAATGTCACAGCTCATTGGTCAGTATTGTCACACTTGTGACCTTTGCTTATGCACCAAGATTCCTCATCGCAAACCCATTGGTGAGCTACACCCTCTTCCTGTTCCAGAGAGTTGTTGGGATGTTGTCAGCATTGACTTTGTGGTGGAGTTGCCAGAGCCGAATGGGTTTGATGCAGTGATGTGCACAGTTGATTCAGTGGGAAAACATGCTCACTTCATTCCCACTCACACCACTGTCAGTGCCCTGGGTGCTGCCTGACTCTACCTCCACCATGTGTGGAAATTACACGGACTTCCTGGTGCTTTCCTCTCTGATCATGGCCCTCAGTTCATGGCAGAGTTCACTTGAGAGCTGTACCGACTCCTGGTAATCAAACTCCTTGCTTCGACTGCTTATCACCCACAAACTGACGGCCAAACTGAGTGAGTCAACCAGGAACTGGAGCAGTACATCTACATCTTTGTCAATGAACGCCAGGACAATTGGGATGATCTTCTCCCCTTGGCCAAGTTTGGATACAACAACCATGTCCATGCTTCCACTCAACAGACCCCTTTCCTCTTAGACACTGGACAACATCCATGCATGGGATTTGAACCTCACCAAACTCCCTCACACATCGAGACAGTGAATGAGTTCACAGAACACATGTGGGATAGCTTGGAGGAGGCAAAGGCAGCCTTAGCAAAGGCGAAGGATGACATGGCATGCTTTTACAACCAACGCCATTCTCTGACCCCTCAGTACAAGGTTGGTGATCGAGTTTATCTTGACTCCAGTGACATCTCCACTATGTGTCCATCCAAGAAACTTGCTCATCGCTTCCTGGGACCTTTCCCCATCGTCAAGTGTGTTGGAATGCATGCCTATCGTCTACACCTCCCAGCCTCCATGTCCAGACTCCACCCAGTCTTCCATGTTGTCAAACTCCTTCCAGCTCCCCCAGATCCATTCCTGGGACGCCATTCACACCCACCACCACTGCCTACAGTGATCGAGGGAGAACCCCAATACGAAGTCGAGTCAATCTTGGACAGCCAGTTGCGTCAAGGAAAACTCCAGTATTTGGTGCATTGGAAGGGTTATGGATATGAGGAGAACTCATGGGTCAAAGAGTCTGACATGAATGCCCCTCAGTTAGTCAAGGAATTCCACCGACGGCACACTGCTGCACCGCGTCGCATTCAAGTCATGGACTTTGGTCGTATGCAATTTAGAATGCATTGGGGCAATGCATCTTAGAGAGGGGGTGATGTAAGGGGACGAGGGGGACTAGGGGGGCACCCTGTGTGTTTCTCCTATTTTTTATGTTTGTTCTATATTTTTCCTCACTTCATTTCCTTCTATTCTTCATTTTCTATGATTTTTCCAGATTTTATTACTAATTTCCCTTTCTATCATGTTTGTGCATGTTGACAGTTTTATATTTAGAGGTGGAGTACCCCTTCCGACATCTACCCCTTGGTATGATGTCATTCGGCGGCCTGGATCTGCCTATCTCCGCCTTTTCTATTTTTAGGTTATTATTTGATTTTTGTCATCTTCACATATACTGGGCATCAGCAAAGGGATCCTTAGAGTTTTCTCTTTGGATTTCCCTTTGCTAGGTGCATCCCCAATCCCTGTAATATGTAGTATAATTTTAACTTCAGATTTCCCTTTGCTAGAGGCTGAGGTTGCCCTTATAACTGGGATCGTTGACTCCAAATAAGGGCATCAAGGTTGCTGATGTCGCACTAATGAATTTTCACTGATGTTCAAGCATAGGTTGTAAAGTCTTGAAGTGTACATCAAAGTTATCATAAGCAACTGATGTTTGGAGTGTCTGCATTTCTAATCGGACTTTTTCCTCTGCTTCCTTCGACAGGGATTTAATGGAACGATGAATTGATGAAAGGCTTATTGAAAGACCTGCATGTGCAAGTGTTTCGATCACTTTCTTGGGTGAGTTTGTTGAATGGAGAAATATGCCAAGGATTGACTGTAGGTAGTTACAGGATTCATTTGTGCTTCGAAGCAGGATGCTAATGATGACAACTGATTTCTAGCATTCAAATTTGTTGGTGAGTGCGCATTCCAATTTCAACAACTCCTGCAGCTTACAATATTAATCAAAGCAGTATTTTGTGCCCTTCAATGTCTCTCTCTGTGTGTCAGCCCATCCTTATCATTGACCTCACTTTCCATCTCAATGTCACCAAGATCACATTTGAATTCTGCCAGTATGTTGTCCATTACCTCAGGGTCACATGCCTCAGGTTGGATTCAGCAGCGTGAAGGGTTGGCATCGAGAAGTTGCTGTATCATTTGCCAGGTATATGGAGCATTTTTCTGTATTTTCTGTGTTGTCTCCTCCATAAATGAGTCTTCAACATATTGTGTGCAGCATTGAAGTGTAGTCCTCCCCCCATCTGAGATAAGCCCAGAATTTCAGTGGAAAGCCTTTCGCTAACCACAAGGACCATCATTCCAAAGCACAAGGCCAGCCTCATAATTCCTCCTTTCTGAAATATAGTTAGAAATTCTTTGTGAAATATTATATTTGAGACTAAATTTCACAAAGAATTTCTAACTATATTTCAGAAAGGAGAAATTATGAGGCTGGCCTTGTGAAGACACCCGAAGCATCAATTGAGCGAGGGCATGTTTGAAATGGGAACTCCAGCATCAAAACTCTGCCATCACTCCAGCATCAATATGGTGGCAACTTGCGACAGTCACAAGATCATTGCCAGTGCACTCTGCACTACAGTAGTGTTGTCATCGTCCAGATGAACATCGAGGCCCTGCGACATTTCTTTGACCATCCTGTGCTATGTACTACTACTATAACCCAAATCACAACATATATTTGCCTTGCAGCTCAATTAAAACGAGAGATACAGCTCCCACAACCCCTTGATGCAGATGGTCCTGATTGTGCACCAAGTGTCCTCCCTCGAGCTATCACAGTCTTCCTGAGCAGGTCAATTGGTGTGCCATGTGAGTATATGGAATACATATGGGATGTCCTCAAGAATCAAGTCTGGGCAAGTCCATCAATGCCTTCCACTCCAGAAGACCTCACGTTATTCAAGGAACATGGATGGGAGCTTGGTCTAACATTCTTTTCACTTTATCCCCCTTCTGAGTGTTGCACCAACCCACACTGTCCACAACAAGGCAAGGTGCTGAAGAAAGAGCAGCAGCGGCGGGTCATCATATATACTCTTGGAAATGGTGTACAGCCTGGGTGGTCTGTTCATCTGTACTGTCAAGGTGCGTACATTGAGGCTTCTGGGATTGCTTCCCTTTCCTGATCTACATTACCCCAGGTTGTAGCACAAACTACCATAACAACTTCAGTGTCTGCAATGGGATATGCACCTACTACATGCAGAAGCCGCAATACATCCAAGTCAGCGAGCACCAGTTTGTGGAAGATAGGGTTGTGGACATGTGGACAGGGCAGATGCTGATTGGGTGGTGAGTGAACTGCTGCAGGCATATCCATTATCATGATTTCCAGAGACTCATGTGTACATCAGGTTTTTGGCTTCCAATGCAGCAAAGCTGTATGATATGGCTCTCACAGGGGATTATCTACAGACTAGCAACTGGCCACTTGGCACAAAGCTAACGACATACCACATTTGGGATGCCTTCATCATCTCCACACTTCTCAACGATCACGAGAGACAGGACACCATACTCGAAGTACCTCACACTGGTGATCAGAAGGACCATTTCAAAGCTGCAATGGAAGAGCGCAACAACAGGATTGTTCTTAATGGCCAGCCAGATGCTGTGAAGCATGTCTGTGATAAATGCATGCACGTGTTCATCATGGACGACGAGTATCGAAAGTGTCAGGTTATTGTTGGTGATGGTATAAACATGGGGCATCCATGTTGCAGCGTCTTTTGTTGCATCACAGCTCTCTCAAACAACCACCATCGTTTCTGTCCAATTCACTTTGTGAATCATTCTATTTGTGCTATCACTGGGTGCTCACTGCCAGTTACTATCGATAAAAAGATGTGTTCACTGCCAGCACATCAAGAGATGGAGCAGCTAAATAAGGCTCGTGGGAAGGCCACTTTCACTCTGAGGGAACGCCTGCAGCATGCCCAAGCAGCTTACCCATCAAACACCATCCCGACCTCAAGTGAGCAGGATACCCTGGAGCTTGAGGAACATGAAGAATGGTTTGAGATGGATGGTGATGATGTGCATGTTTTCAATGTGCCAATATCTTCCATTGGGGTTGTGGACCATGTCAATGATACGAAGGCACCTTGCCCCTCAAAGAAGTCCAAGGCAGGGAACACTAAGATCAAGGCCCAGTTTGGACAGTGGCACACACACAATGAGCAAACCCTGGTGTGGCCCTGTGGTATCATATTTGCATGAGCAACCATGTTTGGAGCTGAAGCCATGTCGAACTTCCTCGTAATGGTTAAGAATGCCTTCTCAGTGCCTGGTGCACAAAAGCCAGAACATCTTGTGTACGACAGTAACTGTGACGCCAAGCAACAGGCAATGGCCTCAGGGGATCCATTCTTTGCTGACATGGGCATGTCGGTTGATGTGTGGCATTTCCTCAACAAGCACAAAGTCACTCACGAGTTTTGCCAAGTACACTGCAACCCTGCGATGTACCCAGAGCTGATGAATGAGGATGGCAACTGGTATTTTAACACATCTGTTGCAGAGCAGACAAATGCATGGTTGGGAGGATATCATTCAATGTGTCATGAGATGTTGCCAGCTAAGTTTAACTTCTTCCTTGATGAAATGGTTCAGCTCAGGAACATTGAGATGTTGAGGACATTGGAGGCAGGTGGATATAACCCTCATATAATGTAGTTTTCATAGGCAATACAAATCAATTCATTAACATGGTATGACAGACAAGTGATACAATACAATATGGCTACAATATGGCTACAAAGCTACCTTGGTATGATGAGAAGAGAAGAAAAAATGGTTCGATGGTCTGTTGTCTGATGGATCACTTCAAAGGAACTCCCTGTGCAAATACTTCCCAACGACCAGCAGGGGTGCGACCAGCAGCCAAGGCTGTATGAGGTTGCCAGTCAGTTGCTTTTGTCCAGCGTTGACATTGGTCATGGTATGTTGTAGGAACAAATGGCTCCTGGAAGACCGTCTCAAAGCACTCCTGAAGTGACATGCCCAGCAGTTTATCGATCTCTTTAAACTTGTGGTCCATGTCAATTACATATTGACCCTTTGGCCATCTGCCAGCTTGAACAGATGGCGACAAGATGGGGGATGGTGATGGGATGGGTGAGGTCATTCTGCTGGACGATGCGGAGGTGACTGATGTCGAGCTTGAGACAGCTGACCACAGTGCCTGCGATGACAATGATGATGCCATTAAAGGAGAGTCGGCGATAGTAATGGGACTGAATGAGCTATGACCTGCATTATTGGCAGGGATAGTAACTGAGAGTGATGGTCGCGTGTGCTGATGGTGTGAAGGCTCCCCTCGCTCCTGCTTGATGATGCACTTGACTGGTCGTTGGGTCTCCACAATTTCTACTTCTTCTGAGTCACTGCTCCCGGGTGCAGCCCATTTGTGTCGTCTCCTCATATCCTCCTGAATGCCATCTCGCTGAGCCTTCATTCCTGACCAGACATCAAGGTGGTTGGGGACAAGTCGTGCAATCCATTCCTCGAGGCCAGAACAAACCACCTTCCTTCTGCACAAGAATAGGGAACACTCCGTCGTGAGGCAGTGAGGGTATGCCAAATCAGTTTGCTTCCAGTAGCAGTGCTTGATGTCATACTGGTCGATGGCTGTGATATCCAGCAAGAACTTCTGGGGCTTCACTGAGATGCCAGATAGGCCAAGTGGGGCAGCTGTGAATGCTGTGTACTGTTGGTGCCTCGTCATCTCTATCCCAAAACATGATCTGGAACCGACGGGTGATAGCAGAATTAATTCGTGACACTCCCTTCTTGATGGCTACCATGTTGCGCTTGTCCTCATACTCTCGCATCCATGCAGGGTTCATCTGTGTTGTAATGGTGGGACAGCGCATGGTAGCGGTGACAGCTGTAAGGACAGGTGGCAGTGGTGCTCGTGCTGGCTGAGAGGGAGGGGGAGTGGGTGACATTAGTGTGAAAGAGCTGGAGGCAAATACAGACGGCAAGGGAGGTGGCAATAAAGCTACTGTGGAATCAAAATCACGAGATGCGGCTAGTGCAGCTTGGTATTCTCATTCTTCCTGAGCCTCAAGACGAGCTTCTTCTGCAGCTGCAGCTGCAGCCTGCAAAGTGCTTTCCTTCCCAGCCTGGATAAGTTGAGCAAATGGCGAGTCCATCATCTTCTCTACACAAGTATCCAGCACAACCGCTGCATCATGTTCCGAAATTGTTACATCTGGATTTGATGTGAAGTCCATGGGCAAAGAAAGCCATTCATCATAGGTAGACATGATAAGTGGCGAGGAGACAGGGCGGCAAGGATGAGGGTCATTATGGGCAGGTGGCAACTGTGATTGGCGTCGTTTTCCCCTCTGCCACTCCGACAGTGCTGCAAAATTATGACCAGGTGCTATGCAGCCACCCATGCGATCAATGCAGCACAACTTACACATAGTATTGGGGCATGAACGATGGGGTGCCTTGGGACACAGCAGTTGAGCACAACCCTTCGTAGGCCTGGGCATCCTAGAGCACTGAGCTGGCATTGCTGGAGTAGAGGAGATCATGGGGAATACATAGTGGTTCTTGCAGGACTGGCACTGTGGACGTGTTGACTATACAACACAATCAAATATCATACATAACATACATGCATATAGTGATGCTGTAAGGGGACTAGGGGGGTGCCCTGTGTGTTTTTCCTATTTTTTATGTTCGTCCTATATTTTTCCCCACCTCATTTCCTTCTATTCTTCATTTTCTATGATTTTTCCAGATTTTATTACTAATTATCCCTTGCTATCATGTTTGTACATGTTGACACTTTTATATTTAGAGGCGGAGTACCCCTTCCAACACATACCCCTTGGTATGATGTCATTCGGTGGCCTTGATCCGCCTATCTCTGCCTTTTTCTATTTTTAGGTTATATTTGATTTTTGTCGTCTTCACATATACTGGGCATCAGCAAGGGGATCCTTAGAGTTTTCTCTTCAGATTTCCCTTTGCTAGGTGCACCCCCAATCCCTGTATTATGTAGCATAATTTTAACTTCGGATTTCCCTTTGCTAGAGGCTTAGGTTGCCCTTATAGTAGAAAACTCTCCCCTAAGGCCCGAAAATCGCAAACGCGCTGCCCAAGACAGGCAGGTACAGAGTGGACGATGCTTCGCAAAGCTCCACAGAGTCCCTACACACTGTTCCAGATAATCTTGCCTTTATTATGCCGCCATTTTCGCCAAATGCACTCCCTAGTGACATGGACGCATCAGAATGCTTCGATGCACTTGAAAGCAACGTTTCCGGAATGCATGCACAAATCGACTCGCTTAAATCTACGATTGAAAACTTTGTTAGGACCCTCCAGGCTAACCCTACGACCAATAGTTCCCCCTTTACGACTCCAAGCGCACCCAACAACGACGTTTTGCCAAACACATCCACTAAGGAATGTGCCCAGATCAAACTGTCCCCCCCCGCCGAATTTAATGGTGCACGTGTGCAGGGACGTGCATTCCTTAATTCCTGTGAGTTATACATTAGTCTCCAGTCGCATCAATTTGTCGATGAGGCTGCAAAAATTTATTGGGCCTTCACATACATGAAATCTGAACACGCCTATCTCTATGTGGACCGTATCCTACATCAAACTAAAGAACTCGGTTCTCTACCTTTCTCCACTTGGGGTGACTTTTGAGCTGAGTTCGTACGCCACTTCTGCCCCCTCAATGAATGCCACCGAGCAGTGACACGACTTGAGTCATCCGCTTACCACCAGGGACGTTGATCCGTGGACGACTATATCGATGAGTTCAAGGATTTGGTGGACATGGCAGGATATGGGAGTGGGTTACCAGTGGTGGTGAAGTTCCGACGGGGACTCAACTGAGAAATTCAGGACCAGATTGCACAGATGTTGGAAGGGCGCCCAGCGGACAATGATATCCTTGCTTGGTATGAAGCTGCTTCACTCTGTGACGAGAACCAACTCACAAATGCAGCGTTTAATGCTGCATTCCATGCTCCAACTACCACTCATATGCCCTACACCTTCAATTGAAGCCTCCCCCACCCTAACCCCATTCCTGTTCGTCAAACTCCCACACCAGCCATCAATGTCCCAGTACCAATGGATGTTGATGCAGCCCGCAGCCGTGCACATAAGTTGGATCTCTGCTACCATTGTGGGGAACCTGGACACAGGGCTGGAGCGTGTCCCCATCGTCAGGATATCTGCATGCTCACCCCCAAGGGATGAGATGAACTCCTGCAAGATTTGTTGGCGCTTGTAGATGTTGAGGAAGCAAAGGATCAAGTTGCAGAGGAGATTAAGTTGGAAGTTGTAGAGGAGCAGGATTTTCCTATTCGCAGCGAGTGAATTGTATGCCCTCACTGCCTGTCCATAACCACTGTGAAGTCTTGTCAGTTGAATCCCCGGAGAATGAATCCATTTCTGTGACTGCTCCCCTCTCTGACCCTTCAAAGTTGGATAAAGATGTACCTGCTCTCCCCATCTCTCCTTCTACTCCACATCCCAAAATTAAATCATGGGAACGTAAACTACCACGCAAGTATATTGTGGCATCCACTCCCTCTGCACATTCCTTAAATCTAGCCATCGAACTGCAGACGACCGACACTGGACAGACACTCGGTGTCTCTGCGCTCCTGGACTCTGGTGCGACTGGTCTCTTCATTGATTCCCATCTGGTACAACAACATCGCCTAAATACTTGCTCACTCTCATGTCTGATACCTGTATATAATGTGGATGGATCCCCAAATGAAGCTGGTGCCATCTGAGAGGTTGCAGACCTGGTTCTCCATTACAAAGATCATAGTGAGCGTGCCCTTTTTGCTGTCACTCAATTAGGAAAGCAAAAGGTGATTTTGGGATATCCATGGCTTCGAGACCATAACCCAGAGGTCGACTGGCATACCGGGGAGGTTACCATGAGCTGATGTCCATCCTGCTGTCGGACGTGTTTCACAGAAGCCAGGCAAGAACATCGTGGACAGAAGGCAGCAATACGACGTACTCAGAAGTGTCATGCTGGACCCCTGCCTATACCTGAAGTGGAATTGGAAGGGGTTCCTGATCTAATGCTGGACTTGGATGATGATGATGAGGACCCAGAGGAAGTGGAGGAGGGTGATCGGATCTTCTACACTGTGATTCGCTCATCGCATGAGGTGTGTGCCACATTGAACATATCCCAATGCCTCACCGAGGCCTTCCACAAAAACAACGCTGCTAAATCCTCTACTAACTCCTTACTCCCTCATCTCCATGAGTTTGAAGACGTGTTCTCCAAGGAGTCATTCGACTCTCTTCCTGCATGCAAGCCATGGGATCACGCGATCGAACTCACCCCCGGCGCAACCCCTTCATCCTGCAAGGTCTATCCTCTCTCTCCGGAAGAACAACGGCAGCTTGACCAGTTCATCGATGAGCACCTGGCCTCTGGAGGTATTTGACCATCGAAGTCACCCATGGCCTCTCCCTTTTTCTTTGTCAAGAAGAAGGATGGCTCACTTCGACCGGTTCAAGACTACAGAAGGCTCAACAACATCATGGTCAAAAATCGCTACCCACTACCCCTCATCTCCAAACTCATAAACCAGCTCCGTGGAGCCTGATACTTCACCAAGCTCAATGTCCATTGGGGCTATAATAATGTGAGGATAAAGGAGGGAGATGAGTGGAAGGCAGCCTTTCGTACCAACCGTGGTCTTTTTGAACCGCTTGTCATGTTCTTTGGCCTTACTAATAGCCCTGCCACCTTTCAGACCATGATGAACAACATCTTCCATGACCTCATCCTCGAAGGCGTTGTCTGCATCTATCTCGATGACATCCTCATCTTCACTCGCACAGTTGAAGAGCACCATCGCATCACGCGCCTCGTCCTGGAGCGACTTCAACGGTACAAACTCTACCTTCATCAGGACAAATGCGAGTTCAAAAGGACCAAGATCGAGTACCTCGCCCTGATTATCTCGGAGGGTCAAGTGGAGATGGATCCTATCAAGGTAAACGGGGTCACAGCTTGGCCAACGCCCACAAACAAGAAGGAGGTGCAGTCTTTCCTGGGCTTCATCAATTTCTATCGGCATTTTATCAAGGATTTCTCACATCATGCACGACCACTGTTCGACTTGACAGGAAAGGAGGCATGGAGGTGGGATAATGCACAATGGGAGGCATTTGAAAAGCTTAAGGAGATGGTCACTTCTGCTCCGATCCTTACCTTTGCTGACAATTTGCATCCTTTTCATGTAGAAGCTGACAGTTCTGACTGTGCGACGGGTGCCGTGTTGTCTCAGCAGTCTCCGGAGGACCAGAAGTGGCATCCTGTTGTGTTCTACTCCAAAAGCCTTAGTGCTGTAGAGCGAAACTATGAGATCCATGACAAGGAGATGTTGGCGATAATGCGTGCGCTTGAGGAGTGGCGACACTTCCTCGAGGGTGCCCAACACAAGGTGGAAATTTGGACAGATCACAAGAATCTCGAGTACTTGATGATGGCCAAGAAATTGAACCGCTGTCAAGCTCATTGGTCCCTGTATCTATCTAGATTCAACTTCTCCTTGCACCACCGTCCGGGTCGCAGCATGGGGAAGACCGATGCCCTATCCTGACGTGCAGACCATGGGGATGGCAGTGGTGACAACCAAAACATTGTGCTGTTGCAGCCAGACCTGTTCACCATTTGGGCACTGGAAGGCATCGCACCCCAGGGCGAGGAGTGGGACATCCTACATGACATTTGTCACGCAAACCGTAGCAGTTTACATGAGGATGTTGTTGCCCGAGCTGTTAAAGAACTGAGGAAGGGATCGACCCTTTCCTTACGTGCGGCAGAGTGGGCTGAAAAGGAGGACTTGTTGTATTTCAGGGATCGCATCTATGTTCCCAATGACCCAGACCTTCGCTGGCGCATCATATCCCAACACCATGACTCACAGATTGCTGGCCACCCCGGACGCTGGAAGACCTTGGAGCTCACCTCATGGAACTATTGGTGGCCACAAATGTCACGGCTCATTGGTCAGTATTGTCGCACTTGTGACCTTTGCTTATGCACCAAGGTTCCTCGTCACAAGCCTATTGGTGAGCTACACCCTCTTCCTGTTCCAGAGAGTTGTTGGGATGTTGTCAGCGTCGACTTTGTGGTGGAATTGCCAGAGTCAAACAGGTTTGATGCGGTGATGTGCACAGTTGACTCAGTGGGAAAACGCACTCACTTCATTCCCACTCACACCACTGTCAGTGCCCTAGGTGCCGCTTGACTCTACCTCCACCATGTGTGGAAATTACATGGACTTCCTGGTGCCTTCCTCTCGGATCGTGGCCCTCAGTTCATGGCAGAGTTCACTCGTGAGCTGTACCAACTCCTGGGGATCAAACTCCTCACTTCAACCGCTTATCACCCACAAACTGATGGCCAGACGGAGCAAGTCAACCAGGAACTGGAGCAGTACATCCGCCTCTTTGTCAATGAATGCCAGGACGATTGGGATGATCTCCTTCCTTTGGCCGAGTTCGGATACAACAACCATGTCCATGCTTCCACTCAACAGACCCCTTTCCTCTTAGACACTGGACGACATCCACGCATGGGATTTGAACCTCGCCAAACTCCCTCACACATCGAGATGGTGAATGAGCTCACAGAATGCATGAGGGATAGCTTGGAGGAGGCAAGGGCAGCCTTAGCAAAGGCGAAGGACGACATGGCACAATTTTACAACCAACGCCACTCCCCAACCCCTCAGTACAAGGTTGGTGATCGAGTTTATCTTGACTCCAGTGATGTCTCCACTACACATCCATCCAAGAAACTCACTCATCGCTTCTTGGGACCTTTCCCCATTGTCAAGTGCGTTGGAACACATGCCTATCATCTACGCCTCCCAGCCTCCATGTCCAGACTCCATCCCATCTTCCATGTCGTCAAATTGCTTCCAGCTCCCCCAGATCCATTCCCGGGATGCCATTCACACCCACCACCACCACCTACAGTGATCGAGGGAGAACCCCAATACGAAGTCGAGTCAATCTTGTCCAGCCATTTGCATCAAGGAAAACTCCAGTATTTGGTACATTGGAAGGGTTATGGGTATGAGGAGAACTCATGGGTCAAAGAGTCTGACATAAATGCCCCTTGGTTAATCAAGGAATTCCACCAACGGCACACTGCTGCACCGCATCGCATTCAAGTCACGGACTTTGGTCATATACGATTTCGAATGCATCGGGGCAATGCATCTTAGAGAGGGGGTGATGTAAGGGGACTAGGGGGGTGCCCTGTGTGTTTTTCCTATTTTTTATGTTCGTCCTATATTTTTCCCCACCTCATTTCCTTCTATTCTTCATTTTCTATGATTTTTCTGGATTTTATTACTAATTTTCCCTTGCTATCATGTTTGTACATGTTGACACTTTTATATTTAGAGGCGGAGGACCCCTTCTGACACATACCCCTTGGTATGATGTCATTCGGCGGCCTTGATCCGCCTATCTCCACCTTTTTCTATTTTTAGATTATATTTGATTTTTGTTGTCTTCACATATACTGGGCATCAGCAAGGGGATCCTTAGAGTTTTCTCTTCAGATTTCCCTTTGCTAGGTGTGTCCCCAATGCCTGTATTATGTAGTATAATTTTAACTTTGGATTTCCCTTTGCTAGAGGCTTAGGTTGCCCTTATTGTTGAAATTAATCCCTGATGCATGCTGTATACATGAGGCAATACATGCAGCATACACATGTATACATGAGGCGATACATGCAGCATACGCATGTTACTGCGCTTACTGCGCATACATGCGGTAAACACATTCCCGAGTCATGTGACATCCTTAATATTATGTATATAAGGAGAACCTGTACCGTAGTAGGAATACAGTGTTCTTACCTCTGCTAACCCTAGCTGTAAGTCTAACTAAACCCCAGGTAGGTTGTAAGGAACGTGTTGTCTCTTCCCCTGTGCAGCGTATATAGTCTGCTCCAACAGGTTATGGGCCCTGCTGGGCACGTCGCGAACGCGCTTTAATTAGCTGCGAACGACGTTGACTTCATCGTCTCCAAATTATAACCTTGCGCTCTTCGTGAGCTGCATTGCGCTCCCTGCGAGCTGCATATAAAACCTAGGTTGACTAGGGTTAACCACTCTGAAGGAGTGTTTTTTCCTGAGAACATTTAAACGTGTTTCATTGAGTAAAAGACTGATTGAGCGCTTTTAACAGCTGCCACCACAACATCATGTCTTCCACTCTTGAAAAACTCGTTCAAACCTTCGATGGCTCAAATTACATTCAGTGGGCCGACTCGATGAAGGCGTGGCTCAGGTCTCAGGGCCTCTGGCAAATAACTAGCGGGGCGGAGCAAAAACCGCCCCCGGCGCCTCCTTTGACGGCGACGAACGCTACCTTGGTAGCGGATGCTAATGCCAAGCTCCAGACCTGGAGCAACAAAAATGACCAGGCTATTGGTAGCCTAGTGCTCCGCCTGGCCCCCTCCATTCGGCAGCGTGCCAACACAAAAGACACTGCTGAGGAGGTGTGGGACCTCATTCGCACCGACTATGGTGTGGATGGCCCCTCCCAAGTCTTTTCGGACTTTAGGTCCGCAATAGCAATCAAAATTCCGGCTGCGAACCCCGCGCCAGAGATTGCTAAGATGGCTGACAAATTTGAGCGCCTCATGGCTGCTAACGTCGCCATCCCCGAGCTAGTACAGGCCATGATCCTACTTGCTGCGATGCCGCGCGAGTACGATTCATTGTCTGCAACGGTCCTTAACACGACCGCTACTAGCGCTTTGACGTTTAAACATGTCAAAGACTCCATTGTTGCTGAAGCCTCAAGGCGCACAGCAGTTGGAAAGCCTGCTGGCCAGCCTCAGGCCAACAAACTTTCCGCTGTCAAGCGCAAGGGGGGAAACCCCAAATGGCAGCCCAAAGAAGGGCAAAACAGCAACGGAGACTCGTCCCGAAAACATGGACGACGTGGGGACAGAAAGACTAAGGAGGAGAAGCCAAAAGAGAAACATACCCACCTCGCCTCCAACGCCTTTACCACCATAAATGGTAATGGCACCATCATACCGCCGATGCCGCTCATACAGCGCATCGAGCGACGCGAACACACTCCCACAAGGGATCCTCGCCGCCGACCGCCTGCACAGGCATACACGGGCGCGGCCTCCTCTTCTCGTTCGGTTTACGCCGAATACCAGCAAGCTCGAGACACCCTCGAGCGCATGCAACTTCTGCGCAGCGCGAAAAACCTGCGACCGCTGGAAGAGCACCTTACGGTGCGAGAAGGTAAGAGAAGGAGGATAGAGCCAGAAACCGAGGCTACGATCGAGGAGGTAGAAGACGATACCGTCTCCCTCGGATCCGAACCTCCGGTAACTGACGAGGAAGTGTGGAAAGCCGTCGACGAAATGCTCGTCGATGAACCCCTTGACACAGGGGCGTATGATGACAGGTCAGTCCTTTTCCCTGCCACAAGCACTAAGATTAAAATTCCTATGAATACAGCGAACTTTTCATGTGAAATTTTACCGCTATTAAATGTATCATGGAATTATGTAGATCTTAATATATGTGCTATGTGTGCAAAGGGAGATTGTAAGAAAGGTGCCGACTGGATCATGGATTCAGGCGCATCAAAACACTTCACTGGTGAAATGAAAGATTTCGCTTCTTATGAGCCTTTACCGAGAAAGGACTCTACCTTGGTCCAAACGGCCACTGGTACTACTCATATAGTAGGAAAAGGAGCAGTCTTCATTAGGCACCAGGTAGTATGTAATGGGAAGTCAGAGACGCGTGAAACGCGACTATACCCCGTCTACTACATACCCGACATTAATACTCGATTGATGTCAATGGGGGTCTTTTTACAAGACGGAAGTGATGTGCGTGGTTCCTCCGCATACATTTCATTCATCGAGCATGGAAACCCAATCATGCATTGTGTCCCTCTAAGGAGGAATGACACGATCTATTGGGCTCGGACTCATATATTGAGCACCAAAAAGGTTAATGTCGCGACCATTTATGTCGCTGACTACTTGACTTGGCATAGGCGACTTGGACACCCATCCAAAGAGGCGCTAGGGAAAATGCCTAAAAGCACCATAAAATTCCCAAGGAATTTAATTATTCCTAAAGACAAAATTATATGTCCAGGGTGTGCAGAAGGGAAAATGACCTCAAAATCTTTTCCCGAGTCAGACTCACGAGCTGACAAATCCTTTGAATTAATACATTCCGACCTAAAGGAACTCCCGGTACAATCGTACCACAAACATAAATACTTCATTGTATTTCTGGACGACAAAACGTCACATATTTGGGTCCAATGCCTTAGAAAGAAATCTGATGCTGCTGCAGCGATTAGACAATTTCAAGCAATGGCTAAGACCCAATATGGCGCTACAATCAAGCGCTGGCGTGTCGATCCAGGGGGGGAGTTCAAGGATCGTGAGCTACAAAAACAGCTCAAGGATTTAGGCATCAAAATAGAGATGTCTGCACCCCACGTTCATCAACAGAACGGGCGCGCAGAGCGCGCCATAAGGACAATAATGGAAAAGTCGCAAACCCTGCGATTCACCGCTTGTCTACCACAATCATGGTGGGAATTTTGCATAGAACATGCAACACATTTATACAACCGAACCCCAATAAGGCGCCTGAAATGGCTGACACCTTTTGAGGACCTGACAAAGGTCCGCCCAGATCTAAACAATCTGAAGGTCTTCGGTTGCGGTGCTTATGTCTATCTACCAAAGGAAAAACGTCCAACAACATTGTCTCCTCGATCGGAGCTAATGACGTACCTTGGAGTAGAAGATGGCATTAAAGCATATCGTTTCATGCGACGAAACGGCGCAATATTCATTGGTGCTACGGCACTATTTGATGAAACGATGTTCCCATGCTGTCCCGGAGCTAAAACTCCTGCCAAGACAGACCTTGGTGATTTTCCACCAGAACCAGAAGATGACGACCACTCATCTGGAACGGATGGCGATGACCCTATACCGCCACAAAATCCGCCCCTTCCTCCATCATCAGAAGATGATGATGATTTACCAAGCGAGCAAAAGGCGCATGACGATGCGACTAACGCTCCTCCTCCGCCGCCTCCAGTTAACACTGAGGACTTTCGTCCAAGACGTGAAGATCAACAGGAATGGCAGCAATTGCCCCGTCGATCAGGCAGGCAGAGGAAAATCCCAAACCGTCCCGGCAATACCTATGGAGAACAGCGACTCCCCTCTGACATAGAGAGAGACATTGCACGTGATCGATATTGGAAGAAGTCTGTGGGTCAAGATTCGGATCATAACCGAACACGACCACGACCTCAACAGCAAGAACCGGTTGCTGGACCGAGTTCGGCACCCCACGAGAGTGTGCCCGATTCCAATAATCAAGAACATGATCACCCAATGGGGGAACCGGACGAAGCAGGTTATATTAAAAAGATAACCAAGGAAGGTGGAGATGAGCTTATCCGCTGGCTGTTGTCAAAAGCAGTCACACCATCAAGCGGAAAAAGCCTAGTTCCAAACCAATTTCGCGATATTGCGCGCCTACCCCGGCAGCAGCAACTTGAGTGGAAACAGGCTTGTCGTGAAGAGTTAGAGGCTCTTCGCAAGCGACAAGTCTATGACATCGTCGATCTTCCACATGATCGAAAAACGATCAAAAATAGATGGGTTTTCTCCGTGAAATCGGACGGAAGAAAACGAGCCAGACTCGTGGCCAAAGGCTTTTCACAAGTCGAAGGCGTTGACTTTGATGAGATTTTCTCACCAGTAGTCCGCTACGAGACCGTACGCCTCATGTTTGCCCTTGCGTCTCTAGAAGGCATGTATATGACCGGTCTAGATGTAAAAACCGCATTTTTATACGGCAAACTTGATGAGGAGATCTATATGGATCAACCCGAGGGTTTCAAACTCGAGGGTAAAGAGCGCAAAGTAATGCGCTTACGCCGAGCATTGTATGGCCTTAAACAGGCTTCACTAGCATGGTGGAGAGAGCTAGAGGCATTTATGCGCACCATTGGGTTCGTGCGCGCCAGCTCCGATGCCGGCATCTTCATACACAAGGATCCTAAGACAGGCAGCATCGTTATTGCACTAGTCTATGTTGATGATGGCTTGTTCATGGGCAAGAACAAGAAACTTGTGGATGAAAAGAAGAATGCTTGCCTGAAGCATTGGGAGTGCCGTAGTACTGAAAAAGTCACGGAATTCTTAGGCATGCGCGTCACCCAGACCGCTGCAAAAGTCAAACTCGATCAAACAGAATATCTCGCCAAAGTGCTTGAGAGGTTCGAGATGACAAATGCCAAGATTGCCCCCACTCCGCTCCCGACTGGCTACAAACCGTCGGAGAACACAGCGACGCCAAACGCGGCGCTTAGATCAAAATATCAGTCTGTGATCGGATCTTTATTGTATCTGATGCTCGGAACGCGACCTGATATCGCTTATGCGGTAATCAAGATGTCGCAATTCTCGGCTAATCCTAGCCAAGAACATCTAGACAAAGCAATGTACATAATGCGCTATCTGGTGGGAACCCAGAAGTACAGTATGGTCTATGATGGAAAGAAATCCGAGGGGCTACAGGCCTTCACAGATTCTGATTGGGCAGCTGACACAGTCAAGCGCCGATCTACAACGGGTTACTTTGCTACTCTGGCGAGTGGCATTGTGTGCTGGCAGTCCCGTTTACAAAAAACTGTAGCACTGTCATCCACAGAAGCCGAATACATGGCTCTCTCCGACACTTGTCGGCAGATAGTGTGGATAGAGTCCTTATTCCAGGAACTTGGATATACACTAAAGCGCGTACCAATCTGCGCTGATAATCAAGGATCCATCTTTATTGGATCAAATCCAGTTCAGGAAAGAAGGACCAAACATATAGACATTCGCTACCACTACACCCGCGAATGCATAGAAAATGACAAAGTCACAGTCGTTTTCATTCCTGGAAGTGATAATCCGGCTGACATGTTCACAAAGAACCTTGGCGCCGTCCTATTCAGGAAATTTAGAGACTCTCTCGGAATTACTTTCGAGATTCAAACTTAGCTGCTTAGAGCGCTGTACAGTTTGAGGGGGGGTGTTGAAATTAATCCCTGATGCATGCTGTATACATGAGGCAATACATGCAGCATACACATGTATACATGAGGCGATACATGCAGCATACGCATGTTACTGCGCTTACTGCGCATACATGCGGTAAACACATTCCCGAGTCATGTGACATCCTTAATATTATGTATATAAGGAGAACCTGTACCGTAGTAGGAATACAGTGTTCTTACCTCTGCTAACCCTAGCTGTAAGTCTAACTAAACCCCAGGTAGGTTGTAAGGAACGTGTTGTCTCTTCCCCTGTGCAGCGTATATAGTCTGCTCCAACACTTATACTTTAAGGCTTTCTGGATGTTGGATACACATGTGGAGAACATTAATGTGGCCTCATGTATATTGCATGGACTTTTATCTACGTACCTCTGTATAGGGAATGCAGTGATGCTTGCTAAATTGAGATGAAACGGCACGTGGGATTGAGTGCCAAACAAAAGCAAATTACAAGTGGTGCCAGTCGCTCGTGGGCTTTCACAAATCTCAAGTTATTACATAATCACACTCAAATTCTCAAAACAAAAACAAAAGTGAAAGCCCACAGCGACTGGGTAGGAGTCTGGTATTAATGCTTCATACATCCCATCCATCTCCCATTTCAAAAGGCCTTCAACCCCTTGCTGATCCTGGGTGCTTACTTTGCAATTGCAGCTGTGTACCCTTGAGCAAGCTACACATAATTAATTTAGTCCATATGATTATTCCAGCAGTACAAAGACATCAGGCTACAGCAGCCCCTTGCACCAAACACTAAGAGGTGTGATTGCCATGAGGAGATCTCTCTCTCTCATCTCTTTCCTTTTTTGTAATTTCCTTTTTGGGCATTTATTTTTCGACAGATTTGGGTTGTCCACATCCAGCCTCAACTTTCGCTGAGCTAGCGTGATCTGACGACGAGCTGTAAGAGGTTGGGTGGGAAGCTGAGCGTTAGCTCAGTTCGGACACGGAGCAGGATGAGCCGCTGGGTGGGCGGGTTCATATCTTCCGTGATTTTGCAGCTCGAAACAGATTTGCTAGGTTGGGCAGGTGTAAAATCATATAGTTACGATGCTCTTGGAACTATGTATGGAATGAAAACAGTATAATGAATGACTATCAGACGAGGGCAATGGTATCTGGGTGGGATGGTGGGTGAAAAGATAGCGAGCGAGGATAATTAACGTTGTAGATTAAACGAGCGAGTAGTGCGATGGTAAAGGAGAAGTGGGTTCGAAATGATCAATGCGCTGTCGTTGTCGTTCGGCTGGACGCCGGTTGCCGGTGGTCTCTCGGCAGGCTAGAGAGACACCGGCACCCTTGCTCATAACACCGCTATCGAGCCCATTCACTTGAGATCCTTCTATCTAGCCACGATCTCTAAACCTCGTGCTTGAGACCCTTGGGCGTAATGCACTCCCATGATCAGAATAGATCGTTCTCACAGCGGGAACGCACTGGAAATACCCCATCTCATATATAGATGGAATCCCTTCCTTCCTCAGCCTATGATAGCCGACCGTTCCAGAGTCTCGGTGTAGTCATATGCAAGTTTTCTCAACTATCTTGCCATGTCCGTCAAATTTGTCAAATCTTACCACTTCGTCACTACGAAAGAACGAGACAACGAAACGAAAAGTTGCCGCTCTCAAATTGAATAGGAGTCGCGAGTCATACTCTCGTTGCAAATGCGGGTTCCAGGGTAAGGAGCTTTTTCAGCCTATCAAATGTGTTCCCACACTCTTTATCAACTAAGGCTTTGCCTTCCACTTGCAGTGCTGCTCATGTACCGTCTTCGGTGCTACTGTTTAGTAGCCGAGGCTGTGTTGAAGAAGGATGAGCATGTGAAACAGTCTCATTCAGCATCCTTGCTTCCTCCTCTCATCATCCCTGTGTGGCTTTGCCAATCTTTTTCACACTATCAGCCTCTCCGCTCCTCTATCAAACGATGGGACCACTTCTTCGTGGCCTCGGTTTCTGCTACTCCACATTTTGAGTCAGCAGCAGAGGCTTCTAAGTGATGAAGAAGACATCGGGACTCGGTCGCATTCCGATCGTCCACACGTCAGAATCCGCGCGATCGAGTCACTGTCAGATTTTCCACTTACAGAGCGTGGTACAGGTGATCCAAAATCAATGACCAATCTCCGTGTAAAACGATGTGTTCGAGGGACGGGAATGTAACCCTTGTGAAGATCGAGAAATGACTTCAGTTTGGATGATTCCGGACGTGTGATCCCGCTGAGCGGCTACCCCTGACCCGTCTCGTGCGTAGTTTTGAATTTCCCGATGTACTCTCCGGCGAGGCGGGGATACGGAGCTAGTGGTTTGGAGGGAATGAGACGACGCTGTTACGTGTTCAATGGGATAGTTGTACGAAATAACCACTCGTTCTCAAAGCGTTTTCTAGAATGCTCGAACACGTTAGCTGTAGCAGAGATGCATGGAGTTCAGGATAAGACCATGTTAGAACATAGTCCAGGATGTATTCGTACTACTCGATTTGGCGATCGGAGCACCAACACGAAGAATCACTGTGACTGCTTAAACATAGAGTGTGCCACTGACAACGGAGGAAGGGATATATTGAGAAACAATTCAAGAATGATTCATGATGTTCGGGAAGCGTGGATGGCGGAAGAAAGCTTTAGTTACATGCTTTCCAACCCTTCCAACCCTCCCATGTCATCTGGTCCTCGCTCCGCCGATGACTTCAGATTCTGCGATAAACCTCTTTGGATCTATGGACGGATATCCTCGTACACAAACTCCATCGCAAGCGATCGCTACGATCGACGGACAGAAAAGAGGTTTCCTTGCTACATTCAGGCCTTTTCGTTAGACTCTCCGGGGTGACAGGTAAAAGAATAATATTAATCCGTCCCGAGTGGGGTATCAGAGTGGCATCGGTTGCCGTTGCCTGGCAAAGAAAATATCCGGATCGGATCCAAAACTCGACAGGCAAGTCGAAATCTGCGGTATGCTAAACTACAGTGGTTGGCATAGAAAGTTTCGACTAGGTCATTACTTACTAGACAGAACGGTCGATGCTGGTGTATCCAAAGTGTATCCGTCTCGGAGTGACAGTGTCAGAGTGCGGTTAAGTACATGTCCGGCTGTCCGGCGTCGATGTGTGCGATTATTTATTTCACAAGCTTTGCCCTGCAATCCGTGCGAGCAACCGTACCCACATGATGCATGACCCCGCAGCATAGCTGCATCCAAGGACCCCGACCCCGTCTACGAAGACCAGATCCGCCGAAAAGGTTCTATTCCCGCGAATATTGTGGGGATAAATTTGGGGGATTTCTGCTGTCGTTTCTCTCCGTTCGGACCTAGCTGAATTCAACGGCGTTGCCAAATGAGGAAGCTTCCGGTTGATGCGGTCGAAAATTTTCGCCCATTCTTGAATGCCAGAAAATTCTCGCGCGACTTACCAAATCTCTGTTCGGACAGGTCCTTGCTCGAGCTCTTCCTCGTTCTCCTGCAGGCTAAAAGTCGCAGGTTCTGTACAGATTCGGCTAATGTACATAGAAGCGGGGTCCTGGCTCATCATCACAGCCATTTCCAAATGATCTCGATCTCACAGCGTGCCTTCGTATACGACCCCACCCCCATGATCATGAAAATATTTCGGAAGTCGGGGAAAAGGGTCCAGAACTTATCCACCCAATATTCTCGATATGGCAACCGGTAGAAAGTTGAACAATCGAAGAGCTGTCAATGGTAACCTAATTATCATACCGTCCGATCCAAGGATGGCTAGCCCTGGGTGCAGCACTAAATGGGTGCGACCATACCGAAATATGTCGTCGGTGGTCCATGATAGGTATGTAGCCCCTCATGCGAGGTCTGAAACCGATGTTTATGTATTTGATGCATGAGGTCTCACGGCCTTGCGCATCAGGATGTTGCCAAATTGGACCTTGAACACATGCTCAAACTTTTTTTGATGGCCTGTTGTCCTTCCACACGTACTTGTCTGTCTGGCCTAAGCCGCCAAAAGCCGAGCTTCATAAAACGGGCTATCATCACCTTGATTCTCAAGGTTTTCCATCACCCTCTCATCGACCTCCGTCGTTGTACACGTACGCCTAACCGTTTCTCATCGACTTTTCACAATGGCTGGCGGACCTGGAGGAAGTGGAGCTGGCGTTGCCACAGGATCGTTATTCTGGGCGATAGTGATGTCCGCATTTGCGGGTACTTCTCTCTCCTAATTCTTGAGTGCTCACACTGATATGTCGTTGCCGTTCAGCCTTTGGTGGCATTCTATTCGGGTGCGTCCTCACTGATGAGTTGGTCGTCGTCTCGTCGCTGACAATATATTTGTACAGTTATGATACTGGTACCATCGGAGGTGTCATCGCCATGGATGACTGGTTGCGCACATTCGGCACATATGAACCTACCCTGACGACCCCTCTAAAATATTACCTTCCCACAAATCATAAAAGTCTTGTCGTATGTAAACTTCCTGTCTTTTCGATGTCACGTTGACTGGACTGATATCAAAGGTGTCAATCCTTTCCGCTGGAACATTCTTTGGCGCCTTGCTAGCCTTCCCTATGGCTGACCGAGTTGGTCGAAAATGGGGTATCATTGCTTCTTGTGGTGTTTTCTGCCTCGGAGTCGGTTTACAACTGGATACACACTGGTCGGCTTTCGTGATTGGACGTGGCATGTTCAAATGTACCTTCTTTATTGACCATCTACTTATGAACAACTGATATTAGTTATCGCCGGTTTCGGTGTGGTATGCTGCAAATCGTGTAATTCTGCTTCTGATAGCTAACGACGGACGCGACCAGGGACTCGTCTCATGTTTGATCCCCATGTATCAGTCTGAGGTAGGTCTCCGGTCTACATCGATATTTCCTATCTGACCTTCAACGTTATGTAGTGCGCACCGAAAAGTCTCCGTGGAATGATTGTTGGTCTTTATCAGCTCGCAAGTGAGTGCCTACTATAACTTGTACTCGTTTCCCTCTTACTTCCATCTCTCTACCTAGTCACTATCGGAGCATTGCTTGCGGCAGTCGTTCTGAATTCTACCAAAGGACAGGAGACCCATACTGCGTGGAGGGTATGTTGAATATCTGGAGAAGATGATGTGCTGGATGCTTACTTGAAATAACTCTAGGCTCCCATTGCTGTCCAATTCGCATGGGCTGGAGTTCTTAGCGGTGGTCTGGTAAGCAGAGTTTCTCTGAAAGGACGTAGCGTCATGCTAATTCTACTCTAGCTCCTTCTTCCCGAGAGTCCACGATTCCTTTTGCAGAAAGGCAATGAGGATGCAGCCAGGAATGCCTTGGCTCGCCTTATGACTATGCCTGCGGAGTCTTCCGAAGTTGAACTCGAACTCGATGAAATTGCGACCGCTTTGGAAGCTGACCGCGCGATAGGGCAAGGCTCCTACCTTGGTATGGTTTCAGTGCCTTACTATGAATGTGAGCTAACTGGTAGCCAGACTGCTTCAGGAATACCGACGCAAAGAACGGTCTCCGAACGTGGACTGGTATTTGTTTGCAAGCGGTGGGTTCTCTTGTGTTATAGTGATATATTAGCACTCAGTATAATTCCATTACAGTGGCAACAACTAACTGGAATTAACTTCATCTGTAAGTACTATTCACTGATGCCTTTTCTCTAAGCTTCACTCTCTTTCTCTACCCTTAGTCTATTACGGAACTGTGAGTCCATACAATTTCCCGTACCTATCAGCATTCTGAACCATTTCCCAGACCTTCTTTAAGCAAGCTGGAATCAGCAACCCTTTCATTATCACGTATGTCGTCGCTCTCAAGCTTGATGAGTTCGCATTTCAATAGTATACCATAGGATCATTGCTGACGTCGTCAACACTGCCACTACCATCGTTGGAGTTCAGTTGATCGACAGAGTGGGTCGTCGACGCTTGTTGCTCATTGGTGCTGTTGGTATGTGTATCTCCGAGTTTATCGTCGCCATTGTGAGTTGCCTGCATCGACTCTTTTGTCCTTTTTCCTTATTTGCTCCTCAATGATAGGTTGGCGTTACTGCTGGGCACATTCAATCCGGCGGAGCAGTGAACTTGGCTGCGCAGCGCGTCCTGATTGCTTTCGTCTGCATGTAAGAGTTCTTGCTTGGCCTGTATGCATCGTCTCAACATGCTCAACCTATTTCCCTCCCCATCAGCTATATTGCATTTTACGCTATCTCATGGGGTCCAGTCGTCTGGGTTATCACCGGAGAAATCTTCGTAAGTTGCACCACCTTTGTGAACTTGCCATCGCCCAGGCTCTGAGATTTTTCTTCACAGCCTCTCAATATCCGTGCAAAGGGCATGTCGCTTAGTGTGGCTAGCAACTGGTTGTGGAATTTCGGCATCGGTATGAAGGAACTATTCCAAACCGCCTGACCCCTGCTCATTCACGGAATGTTTACTCTAGGATACGCTACTCCATACCTTGTTGACCCTACGACCACTGGTATCAACGGTGTCAAAACTGCCAACTTGGGCGTGAAAGTGTTCTTCATCTGGGGCTCGACATGTCTTGGGTGCTTCATCTTCACGTGCGTTTCTTGCATTCTAAACTGTTTGGTGTAAATCGTTGACCCCTCAATGTGTACAGTTACCTCTTCATCCCCGAAACAAAAGGACTTTCTCTCGAACAAATCGATATTCTGTACCGCGAGTCGTCGAGTACGTGTTATTACCCTCCGAGTTTTTTTTCCGAGCACTGTTTGAATTGTGTGTATTATTCAAGTTATCAATTCCGACAAGTACCGCCGACAAATGCTGCAAGAGGGCGAGACGTACGTCCAGAAGAAGAAGGTAACGTAGCAAGGGCCTTTCGTTGAACTTGAACTTGGCACTTAATAATCGTTCTTCACTTACAGGGCGGTGCTTACTTGGAGGAGAAAGAACAGGTGGTTGTCTGAATGTACTGGACAGTTCGATGCTGTTGCGAACTGCACTACGTACGATGTACCAATTTCCCCAATGTCACCATCATACATAATAATTATTCTCACAATATTCTCTCGCTGCTTTCTTCACCCCATTGTAACGCGCGTAATTCGTTGTTTAATAATTGACTTGATACGCGTTAGGAAATTCCTTGAGATTGAACGTGAAACATTATGGTGTAAGTCGGATTAGTGTGGCAGAGCCTCGCGCCGGTTCCTCTACTTTTTTTTTCATCTCCGAAGCTCTCAAATCATTGAAAATTTTGACGACGATTTTTTTCCGACAATCCCGACGCCGGTTCATACATACCGCGTTTCAAAACAATGAGAAAACGCGGAGTAAAAATGGAGATCAGGTAATGTTCCGTTTTGTCAGACAGGTACCGGCGCGGCAAAGATCCACACGACACTATACTACATACTTACAAAGTAAGTATAATCGCTTCATAAAAGTGTTTGACAATACCATAGTAAGAAAATCAAGATCCATTCCTAACTCATGTCAAGCCCTGAATGATACATATAGGCATCGCTGAACATTCCCGGACCAAGGGATGTATGACTAAGTATAGCTATATAGTTTTCGAGGTATAGCGATCTCGCCAGCACTTTGGAAATTACGGGAGCAATTGATCCTAACAATGTCACAAAATTATGTAATGCAGTATAACCTAATATGACCCACGTGACCCACGTAACCGCCATAACCCATTAAAATCGACACTCAGAACTGATGTTAAGCTAGCTACCAAGTCTCGGGTTCAGTTCAATAATGTAGTTTACATATGTAGGTAATAGATTTTCCACATTAGGGCCCAGTATACTAGCTGAGAGGGAGTGATAATCCACATATAATCTAGGTGAGGTTATAATGCCATCCGGAAATTTCCGACAAAAAGTGGTCGTCTGATGCAATCTCCCTCCTTTCCTCCCCTTTCTTGGAAAAACATTCCCCATGTGCCAGGGGCTGCCAGGGGGGGGACCTCATGGTCACTTCCCATAGTTCCCATTCACAAAAATATGTACAATTTCAAAATAGACACCTGTATATATAAGTAGGAGAAACGCGTACCTGACATGTTCGACCGGTAACCTCGACAGCTTACCTATGATGGCAAGCATGGAGAGCCGGCCGCATTAGGCCGAAAGGTAGAATGATTGCAAAGAACTTGACTGTTACATACTTAGATGAAATGCAAGACCCGAGGGGCCTCATGAACCCCCAAGCGAACACTGTTTCGCTCGGGCACCAGACGGAACGGAAGTAAAATAATTCATCGGGGCGGATCCTGGCGGATCCATGGTATGTATGTACATGGTACATACTATAGACAATGGGAGACATCAGGTATACTCTGTGATGCTGAGACCAAGCGCAGAATTGATAGACACAGAAGACAATTGGGATCGGGTCCGAATTAGGTACTGTCAACGTACGCCTCCTCAAACTAATCCGAGT
The DNA here is from genome assembly GCA_026075535.2 of Tricholoma matsutake. Lineage (NCBI taxonomy): Eukaryota > Fungi > Basidiomycota > Agaricomycetes > Agaricales > Tricholomataceae > Tricholoma > Tricholoma matsutake. The sequence continues at coordinate 1,792,803 of AP026543.1, read as the reverse complement.
CCCTCACGAACCGCAACAGAACATCCAAAATCGGCCCCCTCCTCTCCCTGGTATCGAAAACCATTGCATGGTCTAGCTCAGGGTAAAACAGAACCTCAAGCTTCTCTCGAGCTATTTTCTCCCCTGGTCCACCGCCCTCATCATCATCATCGATCTTGTCAAACCGAAACTGATGAGGAACAGCTCTCCCTATCCATCTCGCACTCGGCTGCGGCTCGCCGATAAGGTACCTCCTCACTGTCTCTGCGGGGACGATCTGGTCACTTCCCGCGAGCGATATCGCCAAATTACGACTTGTCTTCCGGCTTAGGTTCCCATTCCCATCCTCATTCCCAATGCCATTACAACCCACATCCATCTCTTCACTGCACACGAACCGCACAAGATCATCCTTCCACAAACAACTTTCCTCCCAGAAGAACGCTCTGTGAAGCGTGCGCGCGACGTCTGGGTCACTACTCGCAAAGTACCATAGCTGCCATTCTGCGGCTGTGCGTGGGGTGCGGTAGAGGAAGTTGTATGCGACGGGGTGGAGGTGCAGGAGGATTGGGACGGGGTCGATGAGGAGGGCATGTGCGACTTTGGAGGCTAGGGTGTGGTGTAGCTTGGTTTCGTCGGGGTCGAGGGAGGTAGGCGGACGGACGAGGTACGCGCTGATGAAAGTCCCGTAGGAATGTGATGCTAGAACGAAGCGGGAAATATGTAATGAAGTGAGTATCATATCGAGAGCTTTAAGGATGAAGAGGCGGGGCGGGGGAGGGCTGGAGGTTATGTGCATGGTAATGAAGGGAAGTTCGATAAGGAGGATGCCAACATCAGGGTCGATTGCGATGATTTCGCGTATTAATGGTATATAAGTGTATAATCCGATCTATACAAAGAATATAAATGGGTGGTGGGTTAGAAGATGGATGAATGGAAGAACATACTCCAATGCCATGAATGAAAATTATAGGAAGCTTTGATTTCGATGCATGTGGTCGATACCAGTAGGGAAGATCAAGCGTCACTGCACGCTGAGAAATAAAACATAGCAAAGGTCGAGGAGGAAACATTTGAAACCATTCTGGTGAAGAAAAGTGTTGGAATCCGAGAAATGAAAGCGTAATCGTCGAATAAGTATCCACTAATCCTACAATCTGATAGAATTAATTAATTAGAATTGCTTTGCATGATATTCTGCTCACCGTATACCAGATAAGAGGTCTGTGCACAACCTTGACTCGATCCAGCGTTAATCGCATACTCTTTATTCCATTCCCCCGACCATCTTTTAATTTCCGTCCTATCATTCCCTCGATGGCGTGTATATAACCATCCAGCTCCTCTGCCCATTCATCTTTCGCATGCTGTCTTTCGCAAGCGAACAAGGACCACAAAAGCCAATCGATGGCATCTTCACGTTGAAATTCTTGATCTCGAGGCAAAAACCATCCATTCGGGTATGGGGAATCGAACAACCGGTTGATGAGTTCCAGGTCGCATGAGCATTTCTCGAAAAAATGTTGACGTTGGGCTTTCGTCAGTGGAGGCGGAGGGTGTAAAGGAGGCTTTGGAAATTAAATGTATTTGAGAAACAAACAACCAATGATGAGAATAAGCAGACCGCTTGTAAACGCTTCTTCCTTGGCAAATAGAAGACCGAGAAGAACCCTGCCTCAGCGATCGCAACAATTCCAAGCCACGGTGAAATCGGAAACAAAGCGTTCCAGACGCTGATTGCGAGGTATAGAATACTCGCTGGTGCAACGAGGCGAAGGGCTATGATGCTCGTTCGAATGAACAGGTATTCTGGAAGGCTGTTGCCTATCATTACCTTCAAGCGATGGTGAGGGCTGAGGATAGGAGTTCGATCCGCAGCCTAGAGACCATTGAGTTACCAGTATTAAGCGTCCCGTCCGAGTCCCGTGTTCCGAACAAACTTACAATGTGCCACGATCATCGATGTCCTCAGCAAATACTCGAAGACCTACACCGCTAGCAGGCCACATCCACCTTGTTCTATTTCAACAGGTGCATGAATCGTTTTACCTTGAAATACCTGTCGCCATCATCCAGACCGTCTGCCTCCGACCTTGCAAGTATCTTCGTTATCTTGGATGGTGCGTCCTAGGAGTAGAAGGATCGTTGCAGGATGAGCAAAGGCATCAAGTCGAGTTGAACGGAAATTTGGTCGACCAGGGCACTTACCACTACAGGTTGCCTGTCGCTCACCAAGGTTTTCCTCTTCCTTTTTCTTATAGATCAAGAGCTAACATACACCAGATGCCCTTTTCCACGCTGTTGACCCGGAAGTTATCAAGCTACGCAGCCAAGTACCATCTGGAACAACCGCAACCCGGGAGAATTTTCGAGAGGCATTGGTTGAACGAGACGGGGGACGTTGTGTGTGGACCGGTTTCCCGCCAGGTGTTGGTATGCACATAATTCCTTTTAGCAAAGGCGATGAGGCACGTCTCTTTTCCGTTCTTGCGTTGCCCCAGAGCTGATAATTTGTCCAGTGGTTACAACTCATCATCGACAATCGGCCCCACAATAGGGAAGGAAGACTTGGCACTTTGAAAAGTATTAACGACATCAGGAATGGTATTATTGGTGCTAATTCTCTCCATTCGCCTCACTTCGACTCTCGGGCGGCTGTCATATTAAAGGTTTGTATGCACCTTTTTCTCTAGACCAGCATCCTTACGGCCACTCATCAGACACCCAATCCTATCCTCCGCATCTCCGACGTTCCCTCCCGACACAACCGCGTCCTTCCCAACGAGGCTAGGTACCCCACGGACTCTCGATACACCCTTCAGTGGCTCGTTGCTGGCGATGAATTCCTTTTTAATTTTTTCCCGAATAACAGTGATGCATCTTTCGCATCTCTTCACAAACCCAAACCTGCTGAAATACTACTCCACTATAACTATGGTGCGGCCGCTGTGAAACAATGGGGTCGAAACTACGCTGTTCTCAACAATCGCCCCGGCCTTCCACGTCCGCAGGAACCCGTACCTGCATCCATGGGATCACTGAAAACTGTTAGCGATCGTACAAAAACAACCGACAAGCTGGCGCAAGGCCGGACTGAAAGAAGCCAAAGACAAGACGCTAATAATAAGAGTTCAGTGACAGAGGTAGACTCAGAGCAGCTAGGATGGGACGAGCACGATGTAATGTTATTTTTCTGGGGTAACTCGAAAGCGTCCACGGAGAGGCATGCTGAGAAGGAGCGGGAGCGTGACAGGAACATCAGCACCTGGAGATCTGGGATCGCTATGTAAATATTCCAGGTGTATCATCAACCGTTTGTAGAATGTGAGGTGTCGCCAGTTTCTTGTTCCAGATTTGGTTGAATTGTGGTTTGAATCCAAGAGATGGACAGAAAGGAAGAGTAGATATAAATAGGCACCTTGCGTCGGCGCGCGTGACATGGAGAAGGAGGCGACACTTTTTCGACATGGGCAGGCCCGCCCTTACAATATCAAATCATCACGTGGAGTTGTTATAAGTATATCAAGGAGGTCTCTAACCAGCGCTCTGCATACATCACGTATAAACTGTCACTAGAGTCCAAATGGATGTAATAGCCTGGCAACCCATGCAAGGCTGGCTCGCGAGGCTCGGATTGATACGATCATCGTAGAGAACAGTTTAATGCTTGGCTATGCAAGGTAAGCTGGTCGGCTCATCCAGGCACCGCTTGCTAGCTAATGGATGGCTTCGTGCGGATTTCTTTGCTGATGCATTTTCAGTTAAAATACGACAGCTAGAGCTGCATCTATCTCACCACTTGTGGCTTACGGGAATCTCTGTAAACGTCGGACAGTGTCCGCATATCGCATGGCGTAGGTGCATGACGATCCAATGATATGCACTGCAGCACATTCACGTCACATTTTCGTTTTTTTTCGTCTCATTCGGGCACTTCTTTTCATAGGCGCCCGATCGTCAATGCTTTCCGAATACCGGTCCCTCGTGTTCCTCGTGTTCCTCGTGTAGTGAGTTGTCCAGGCTTCAGAAGCGGCGCCACAACAGCCTGAGCTCTGCGCAATACGCCCATCCCTCACCTCTCTCAGAACCACTTCTACTCGCACACTATCCAAAACCCTGGTCCCTTTCGTGTTTCTTTGGCGCATTATCTTTCTAGATCTCCTAATCGGCTCATAATGCTTCCTTGGAGGCAGAGAAGGCCAAAGGTCGAGTCGTTGCCCATCAACGTGGCAGACGCTAATGGTGAACTTGCCACTACGGAGTCGGCTAATTCAAAATCTCGTAATCGTCGCAAAACGCTCCCTTGGAGACAAAGGAAGCCAAAGCTCTCGCTGCCCATCAGTGTGGCAGACATTAAAGAAAAGGCTGATCCTCCTGCTGCGGAGTTACTTAGTCTAAGACCTCCCATTGACATTCCTAGAGAATTCACTGTAACAGAGTATCTCCGACAAGCTGCGCCTGGCTTCAGATATCTCGACGACTTGAGGAGAATGGTAACTACCTGTTCCTCAGTTATTTTCATCTGGCTAACTTTCAAAACAGGGCTGGGAGAATCCAGAAGGAGACGAGTATTTCAAGAAGCTGCAGTCCGCTGCAGATAACGCCGGTGCTAGTGAGCAAAAAAGATTCTTCAGGATGATGCGGTCGCTGGGAAAAGAGATGGATGACGCCACCAGCGCCTTCTGCTGCCCACATCCTCATACGCTGGACCTTTGTATGGCTCCTGGTGGATACAGCGCATCAGTTCTTGATAGGCATCCAGATGCGACCATCAGAGGTGTCTCCCTTCCACGTTCCCTTGGAGGTCACAATCTCCGGGTGTCTCATGGCAGGAGGGATCCCCGTGTTCAAGTTCAATTCATGGATATCACGATGTTGGCCAACGAGTTTGGCGTACGTTTGAACGACATCCCGTCCCGTCATCCTGATGCTTCACGGTTCACCAGTTATCGGCCATATTACGGACAGGAGTTTGATATTGTGATCTGTGATGGTCAAGTCTTGAGAACACACCCTCGGGGAGAATGGAGAGAATACTGTGAAGCAACTCGACTCTTGATGTCGCAGTTGATCCTCGGTCTGCAGCGCATCAAGACTGGTGGAACATTTGTAATGTTGCTGCACAAGATCGAAGCCTGGAATACTTGCACACTCCTCAAGACGTTTAATGGCTTCTCATCTATGACTCTTTTCAAACCCGAAAAGAAGCACGCTCAGCGATCGTCATTCTATCTCGTGGCCAAGAACGTGCAGCCGCAGAGCGGGCCAGCAAAGGAGGCGGTGAAGGAGTGGAAGAAAGCCTGGTATACAGCGACATTTGGAGGTGATGGGGGGCACGGCTCCGTTCAGCAAGATCCGAGAGAAGAGGTAGTAGCTAAGTTCCTTGAAGAGTTCAGCTCCAGACTAGTGGAGTTGGGTGAGACGATCTGGGGAGTCCAAACGCGTGCTCTGGAAATGGCCCCCTACGTCAGACAAGGTGATTCAGGCCGCAATGCGGATGTGGATAAAGTGAGCTCAGACATCGCTGCTGTCCTTGGCACATCGATATCCGTCCCAACGGGCCCAGGGAACTGACAGAGATTGCAGTTAGTACAGGGGTTGTTGAGAACGGCGACTCCTTGGTGAACGATAGTGAGGCGAGTCCAATGTGCATGTGTGTTGATGCCTCCTCCATGCAAGCATGAAGGACAGGACACAGACATAACTCCACTTTTGCTTGTTAGTAATTTATGGGTGGTGGCACTGGTGCCGAGTTTTGAAGATATATGCGATGTGGTTACTTCAACCCTGGTATTTTTGTTCATCGTCAGTTACATACCCTTCGTGATTAACATATACCTTCTGGTCCTTTGAATGCCATCTGGTTCCGTTGACAACATCTGGTTTCTTACGTACTTGTGGAGTTGGGCCGATGGATCATGCCAGGGAGAGATCAATTCTAAATGCCCAAGAGTGTTACTACATGGATAGCATCATACCCATCTCCGACCTCGAGAACAAACCGAATTGGGCAACCTGCAGATGCAGCGCTACCAATAAGCTACTGAAAAGGTCAGAGCTGGAAAGCACAGTTTGGATTAACCTCTCCATAATGCCGGTCAAGAGTTCGCAAGTTCGAACGATAGTATAAAACTCAGGTGCCACGCTAGTTCTTCCATCATCCATTGATTCAATCAGATCGAGCTTCAAGCTTCAAGCATAATATGACATCCGACAGGTGGAGGTCGTATACCAGTGTGACGTTGTGGAAACTGACCTGTCGTGTGCACAGAGCAAGATTCACAGCTAAAGGTTTGTGAAAGAGGGGTGGAGGCGTTACTGTATCCGACTACTTATGTATGGTTTCAAAAAAATTTATAAGCTGGCTCACACTACCAAGTTGGCAATAGCTCCATGTTGATCGTCTCTGACGGCGCTGCGGATGCCTCACAAAGTTCCATTGTTAATCGAAAAGATTGTTTTTCTTTCGACTTGTTCTTAACAACGATGACGGGTCAATGATCAAGACACGGGGCTTCAAGTTGTGCAACAAGGAACTTGACCTTCGTAACCTAGTCCGCCGCGCCGCTGCTCAGTGCAGACCCAATTAACTCCCGCTGTCATATCTTGAATTTCTTCGCAGAGATGTAATTGACAGCAACAGTATGTTACGTGCAGTCCTACTACCGCAGGTCAGTATAACCCCCATGAAAGTGTTATTTTTGTATTGAAACAGTTCCTGATTTAGCATGTGCTGCTCCCAGTTGTACTTGTGCTTAATACACAGGCTGCGTAAGAACGACGAGCATCAGGGATACATCTTGTTAGCCAGGTCCTCAATAGGCATCCGAATCAGTAAATTGGGTGTTGGTATCTACCGGTACAGACTGGTACAGACTGGTACAGATCACTCGGCTAACTCGCTTAGCTACGATCCATTTCTCTGATGAGTCTCGCACTTATAGAAATTTAAACATTGGCAGACAGGAGTCACAGGACATACTACGCTTTGCATGGGCGAATAGTTGCCTTGGCTCCGAGTCTATACTAGTATGCAAAGCACAATTCTGCACTCGTTTAGGTTGGCTCCACGGTTGCCTTCATGTACTGTACGACGTTTTGGCGCCCGACTGTCGAGGCTTTCCAAATCCGGGACCCTCGTGCTGATAACCTTTCGTTAGGCTCTCAGGACAGCCGCCGCTAAGTGCAACTCTGCGACAACGTTCATCGATCCCATTGCCTTTCTTCAAGATCACCTTCCAATCCACACAATGCTCCCTTGGACACGAAGGAATCCGCAGTCTTCGTTGCCTATCAGCGTGGTAGACGATGTTGAGAAGTCTTATCATAATCCTCACGCTGCGGAATCACTCAATTCAAAATCTCCTGATCAGCGCACAGTGCTCTGCAAAGAAAGCCAGGAAAGCTCTTTGCCCCTCGGCATGGCAAACGTTGAAGCTGCGAAGCCTGATAATCCTGCTGCAGAAGTGTTTAATCCAAGAACTGCTACCAGGTTTCGTCAACACACTATTATGATACAAGAGTATCTCTGGCAAGCTTCGCCTTCATTCAGATCTCTCGAAGAACTGATGAAAAAGGTAGCGAACTGTTCCGTAGTTCGTTTCTTCTTCTTAACATTCAAATCAGGGCTGGGAAAATCCAGAAGCAGACAAGTATTTCTCAAAACAACGGCTCGCTATCGTCAACGCCGGTCCTAGGGATAAAAAAATGTTGTTTAATAGGATGCGATCGCTTGGAAAAGAGATAGATGACGCCACCGGCGCCTTCTGCTACCCACATCCTCATACGCTTGACCTTTGTATGGCTCCTGGTGGATACAGCGCAACGGTTCTTGATGGGCATCCAGATGCGACCATTAGAGGGGTCTCCCTTCCACGTTCCCTTGGTGGTTATAGGCTCATGGTGCGTTATGATAGGAGGGATCCCCGTGTTCAGGTTAAATTCATGGATATCACGATGTTGGCCGCCGAGTTTGGCGTACGTTTGAACGACATCCCATCCCATCATCCTGATGCTTCCCAGTTCGTTAGCGATCGGCCGTTTCTAGGACAAGACTTTGATATCGTGATCTGCGATGGCCAAGTCTTGAAGGAACATATTCGAGGAGAATGGAGAGAGTACTATGAGGCTACTCGACTCTTGATGTCGCAGTTAATTCTTGGTCTGCAGCGCATCAAGAAAGGTGGAACATTTGTAATGTTGCTGCACAAGTTCGCAACTTGGTACACCTGCACACTCCTCAAGACTTTTGACGCCTTCTCATCTGTGACTCTTTTCAAACCTGAATCGATGCATGCTAAGAAATCGACATTCTATCTGGTGGCCAAAAACGTGCAGCCGCAGAGCGGGCCAGCAAAGGAGGCGGTGAAGGAGTGGAAGAAAGTCTGGTACCTAGCCACCTTTGGGGGGGACGAAGGGCGCGGCTCGTTTCAGGAGGATCCGAGTGAAGAGTTAGTAGCTGCATTCCTTGAAGAGTTCGGCTCTAGGCTAGTGCAGTTGGGTGAAACGATCTGGGGAGTCCAAACGCGCGCTCTGGAAAATGCCCCGTACGCCAGAAAGGGTCATTTAGGCTATACTGCGGATGTCGATGGAACGCCTTTACATCGTTGGCACAAGGTACCCTATGGAACGTCGCTACCTGCAGGGACGGGCGATAATCAGTGTGGAGGAATCGTTGAGGATAGCGAGCTCAGAGGAATAATGGTTGGAAGACGCATGTAAGCTGACGGATGTAGGACAGCATAGCTCGACATTGTTATCTTGATGGATATATACAGAGTAACGACGTGGAAAGGACTTGTCATAAATAGCTGTTGCGGCCTGCTGGACCTACCGCATATTTGTTCCGCGCAGTGCGTGTCAGAGTGACTAGTACTCAACAGCCACGAAACCGCAAAGTGTATCGCGCAATAAAAAAATCTTTCAGCAATGTACAACAACAAAAAAAAATAATGATCAAGAGGAATCCACCAACACTCCATCTTCTCCTTCCGACGGCTCTCTCGTCCGCAAACGTGCCTCTGCTGGTCAAACTATCAATAATTTTCAAAAACCGCCGTTGAATTACCCAAAACTTACCACCCAACACTTGTTCCCACCCCTCCTCAAACAATTCTGGATTAACGTCAGGATGGGCAACGGAGGCCGCTATTTTAGGCCGTTTCTTGCTGATTAGGTCTGCTTTCCATGCGTCTACAGCTTTTGATGCTCGGCTGGGGTGCCGATCAGGGCGTGGGTTGTATACTAAATAACTTGTGTACTCACCTTGGTGCATACGTGCGAGCAAACAAAGCAGCCTCAGGGGCCCGTTGTGTCTTTACCAGCAGGTCCACACACGCATCTGCATCGCCGAGCTGGAAACGCGTCGCGAACGCCAAATTATTCTGTTCCTTTTCCTCTGAAAACGTATCAACACGTTGTCCCCCCCACACACTTAGAAAAAAGAAAACACGAAAGAAAACTTACCAGCTTTTACAGAGAGCCCCTCAAGGCCCTTCCGATCGCCCGTAGCCATCAGCAGGAGCATCAGTGCACTCAAATCTCCCGCCCGTACGAAACACTCCCTCGCCAGATCGAATCGCCACACTGCGAGTGCGCGATCGCCTAGTGCTTTCCACTTCATCTCTGCCTCGAGCTCAGGAACGGATCGTGCGATCTCGAGGGCGGTGTCGAGGTCGTCGAGTTGGAGAGCTAATTCGAATTTGTGGTCGGCGTCGGTGGTCACTTGGATGGCGAGTTCTTTGAGGTCTGGGAGTGGAGGGTGCAGTTAGTACGTACGATGCTTCCGAAGGGGTTGGTTGGAGGGAAGGAAGTGGGGGTGGGTTACCTTTGCTTTCGAGGAAACGAGCGACTTTGTTGAGCTGTTCTTTTGGGAGAGAGGGGAGGATTTCGGCGGCGGTGTCCATGTCGCCACGTAGTACGGCGGTTTGGTATTCTACGACGGAGAGGGAGAGAGAGTATCCGTAGATATGGAGGTCTTTGTCTGCTAGGTAGACGCGATTGTGGGCGGGCATGTAGCCTAGGAGGTAGAGTGGACTAAATGTATTTTATATGAATAGCGTTGTGTATATTTTAAATTGAGGGACTTACGTGTCGAAGGGACTGATGTTGTAGTGCTCATTGCCAACAAAGTATGAGAGGCGGTTGGTGGTGGTTGTGAAGATGAAGCAGTCGCCTATCCATTTGGCTGTCTTGACGCTGTTGGTGGAGTTAGGACTTGATGAGAGAAAGTAGAAGGATTATATTACCCTTCGGAAACATCGGCGACGACCTCGAATGCCTCCTCGACACCTTCGTCTGTAATCTCCGCACCTTCCTCGAGCTTGGCGTTGTAGGCATCCCGATCGAAACGTAGGATGTAGAAAGAGTCTTCAGCAGTGATCGCCACCAGTGACCCAGTGCCAGACCAGTAAACCTACATGTAACCAGTTAGTATACGCGCAGCGAGAAAGGTACTGGCATATTCACATTCTTGGCTTCAACATCTATGCGCCTGACAATTTCGCCAGTCTCCCAGTCCCAGAACATGACGAAACCAGCGCCCCGTGCACCAAGTAATGTGCCCCCATGGAGTCCATCAATCGACCAGCTCCCAGCTCCCTTCATCCCCGCCCCGCTTCTCTCCCTAAAGTTTTTGTATATCCTAAGCTTGACTTTACTCTCCAACACTGCGTACGTATTTGAATCGGGGGCCCACGCGAACGAGATACCGTTCCCGAAAGACTTGTTGCGCCATGCCAGGGCGGTGTAAGTTATGTATTCTCCGTCGCCGACTACGGTTACGAAGCGCCCGTTGGGGGAGTGGATGAGGGATTGTGCGAAGATCTCGGTGGAACCGATTTCTTTTACGGATAGAGGGATCCTGGTGCCATCAGAGAGGTGGGTGTTGTCGGAGATTGTTTGAAGGTTTCCGGATAGGACGTCGTGGTTCCGGGTGTAGACGAGCTTGCCGGAGGGGTCCATGCTGAAGGTGGGCTCGTCTCGACCAAGCTGAGGTATTGAACGTAAATGAGCGAATTATTAGTGAATGAAGATGAGGGGGTATATATACCTTGATCACTACGACGCCCTCGTCGAATCCAACGGCCACCTCGTTCGCATCCCTCCGGAGTGCAACACACCATGCGCGCTCGAGCGAGTAACTGAGTGTGTTCTCGACACGGTATGTACCGCTGTTCCACATCTTCACTGCGCCATCTTCGCTCCCGCTGAGGATGATAGGTAGGTTGGGGTGAAATACGGCAAAAGAGACGTTGTTCGTGTGACCTTCCATGGTCTGTACGCAGCTCTTGCTAAGGTAGTCCCATACCTTGACGGTCTTATCGTCGCCGGTGGTGACGAGGTAAGGCTTGTCAGCTCCTGGGTAGAAGTCGACGTAGTTGACACCTTTATCGTGTGCGTCCATGGTGAAGTTGGCGGTGCCTGAGCCGAGGGACCACATTTTAACGGTACGATCGAGGCATGCAGAAGCGAAGGTGTTGGCATCTTTAGGGTTGAATGCGATGTTCATGATGTAGTGTGTGTGGCCTTCGTATACTTGTATGTTCTTCCAGCCCTTCTCCCAGTCCCAAGCTTTGATGGTCATATCGTCACTGCCAGTTAGAACGATGCTGGCCGTCGGGTGAACTGTGAGACATCTGATATAATCTGGGTGGGCCTCGAATGCAGCCACCTTTTCATGTGTGTTGTAATTGAATACTCGAAGCTGGAAATCATCCGAACCGGCGACGAACCAGTTTTTGCGTGCAATAAATTTGACACAACGAACTGGGACTTCAGCAACTTCGAATGTTTTTACTATAGCGCCAGTCTCGTGGTTATAGATGTTGACTGTGCCATTGTAAAGACCTGTTAAAAGCCAAGGTTCTGTTGGATGAAAGTCAACGCCTTTCACTCTATCTGATCGAGAAAGTAGTTTTCTCTATGAAATGTATCAGTAACCGACTGAGACTTGTATCGAGATACTTACATTGACTTCAACGAGCATTGTATGGTAAGTTACAGTAAGATTCTAAGAAAAGACGTGGAAGTCGGCGGTTTGCCGGCACGTGACTGCACCCGGGAAACGGCAAACTTTGACCTTTCATCAACCGTTCTTCCTTTCTTCCTCATCGTCTAGAACAGCGACCAGCTGTGGTCGCTTCTTAGGCTATGGCCTCTAATATCATCTCGCAGGCAGTTGCTTCAGGCGACCTGGTCGAATTAGTTTCATCTTCTGGTTCAGCAACCGTTTATCCTTCTGACGACATCATCCTTGCCGTCCTTCAAGCTCGTTTTCGTGCTGATTTGCCTTATTCAAGAATCGGAGCAGCTAACCTAGTAGTTGTCAATCCTTACAAAACACTTGCAAACCTCAACGATCTCAGTGCCAAAGACTATGAAGAGAAGTGCTACAAAGACACCAGTCTTCCCATGGTCAACTCTCCAAAGCCTCTGCAGCCCCATTTGTACGATTTGGCTGCAAAAGTCTATCTCCTCATGCGACGACGGAGTCAATCACAGACTGTATTGTCGAGGTGCGTTACCCTGTGAATTATTTGTAACCTACTCCACCTCACCATCATTATAGAGGCATAACCGGTTCCGGCAAATCTTCAAGCCTTCGTTTATTCCTCGACCAAATCCTTAGACTCTCAAGCCACTCGAGGAAGGAGGCAAGGGTCGCCGAGCAGATAAAAGCTCTCAGCACCGTCCTAGACTCTTTTGGAAATGCCAAAACTCTCATGAGTCCCAATGCCTCCCGCCACGGCCGTTACCTCGAACTCCATTTCAACGACCGTGGACGCATCAGTTCCGCCAAGGTCTTGACATATGGCCTCGACAAATCTCGTCTCAATCGTCTCACCCACGAAGAGCGGTCATATCACGTTTTCTATCAATTCCTTGCCGGCGCCACCACAGCTGAGCGAGATCACTTCAACCTCGAAGATCCATCCGACTACTCTCTCCTCGCATCCTCTGGCACCTATCGCCTCCCTGCCGGCCCTTTCAGTGATGACTCCATCGGCATGGTGGACTTGCGTGTATCCATGCGGATGCTGGGTTTCAAACCCAAACATATGTCATCTATTTTTAGCCTCCTCGTTGCCATCCTCCTTCTCGGCAATCTGCAGTTCCACGATGGGGATGCGCACACTGCCTCTGCTTACATTCACAATACACAGGTTCTGGATCATGTTGCGCGGCTCCTGGGAACGAGTTCTGAGGACTTGAGTCAGGTCTTGACCAATAAAACTAGCTATGTCCGGAAGGAGCTCTATACGGTGTTGCTCAACGCAGAACAGAGCTCTGTGCAGAGGGACCAATGCGTTCGCGATCTTTATGCCATCCTCTTCGCCTTTGTCGTAGAAACGGTCAATCATAGGCTAGCCCCCAGCCCGAAGGATCCTCCTCCCCCTACGCAGATTATTCTCCTCGATCAACCCGGATATCAGACCAGGGGTCCAGCTGGTACAACATCCATGTCCTTGTCGGGCACCGCCCCCCTAGTTTCTGTGTACGGCCAGAACGGGTTCGACGAATTCTGCATCAATTTCGCAGACGAGCTGTTGCAGTCCTACGTCCTCCGGAATACTTTCGAGGACCGTGTGGGCTACAACTCGGAGATCACGAATGACGGCATCACTTTACCTTCGATTGCGACGATGGATAATGATGCATGCGTGGAGCTTCTTCGGGGTGCACAGCTAAATGAGCGGGCGCAGAGGAAGCCGGGGGGCATGTTAGGGATAATGAACAAGGCTTGCTCGTCGTACAAGTCAGGCAAGGGCGGTGACCATCGAAATGAGGATGTTCTTCAGGAACTCTCTTCCAAGTTCGGTGTCCATGCTTCCTTCGTTGCCAGCCCTTCTCAGGGTGGATCCGCCGACCGTAACCTATTCGGCATCAATCACTATTCAGGCTCGGCGTTGTATGATATTTCCAAGTTCATCGAGAAGGATAGTGATCTCCTCGACTCTGCTTTCGTGTCCTTGCTCCGAAACTCTTCGGACCCCTTCGTCTCGAAGCTTCTGTCTGGTCCCAGTCTCGCAGCGGAGAAGCACCACAAGGACGAGAGTATTGCCGTCCAAGCCCAAGTATCATCTCGCCCTCTCCGGCAGCCCAGCCCCATCGTTGCACCAGATGGCTCCCTCCCTCCTGCTAGTGATGACCATCCCCATTTAGACCCTGGGAAGACATACCCTGTCACGACGCAACTAAACTTCACCCTATCAGAGATCTTCTCGAGCTTCGACCGTACACACGTCTGGAATATCTCTTGCATCCGGCCCAACGATTCTGGTTCCTCGAACTCATTCGACAAGCGACGCGTCAAGGCTCAGATTCGATCCCTCCTTCTTCCCGACCTCTCCTCACGGAAGACCTCCGAATTCGTCGCTGACTATGCTATGGGCGAGTTCTGCGAGCGGTATGTGCCGACGATGCGGGGATCTGAATCTGAGCGAATTGCACAGTGTGCTCGAGCGAACGGCTGGAAGGAGGGGTGGGACTATGCGCTTGGGAACCGCAGGATATGGCTCTCGTACCATGCATGGAAAGTGGTGGAGGACCCGATCCGAGCGATTGAGAAGGATTTGAAGAAGGGTGCGGGCGACGAGGACGAGAGTGCGGTAGGGGACGATGCGACAGACTATACACATCAGGAGGGGTTAGCGCCACCACCAGCTGATTACCTCAATGAGAGTGCGGACAATCTGCTGCTCACGCGGACGGGAACGAATGGGACGCAGTGGCAGGATCCCAATGGGGAGTCGTCGTATGGCGGTGGTGGGCTGAGTACGCCGAATATGTCGAGAGGTTTTGCTGTGTGGGGTTCGGATCAGAAGGGCGAGACACCGCCGTACTCCCCTAACCCTGCGAAGGATGGGGATGGTATGGTATTCAAGGAGGTGTCGAACGCTGTGGAGGAAGTCCCGTCGAGCAGGTCGCGGCGCTGGTGGCTTTTCATCGTGCGGTTTTTCACATGGTGGATCCCTAACTTCTTGTTACATCTCATTGGGCGGATGAAGCGCCCCGATGTCCAGCTAGCATGGCGCGAGAAGCTAACGATCTTCGTACTGATTTTCCTCCTCAACGGTACCGTCGTTTTCTACATTGCGGTGTTTGGTACGCTGTTGTGCCCGAACCTCAACAAGGTGTGGAACACGAACCAGGTGGCGCAGCATACGGGGAACAACGACTTTTACGTCTCAGTGCAAGGCCAGGTGTATGATGTCTCAAACTTTGTGCATGGGGACCACAGTGATATTCAGGGCGAGCCAAGTAACGGTGTTGATACCCTTTCCCAGCTTGCCGGGATTGATATGACTTACTACTTCCCTGTACCGCTTACCCTTGGATGTCCGGGGCTCGTGTCGGACCCCACGTTCTCGTTGACGGCGAAGAACTTCACGGTGCTTGCGCCCACTGCGATCCATGTATCCGGCTCGCAGCAGACGAATTCACAGAAGCTGAAGCAGTCGGATTGGTACACTGCGGTGTTCCAGCCGAAGATGGCGAATTACCACAAGGGGGCGTTGGTTTGGGATCCCCAGAATATCGCTGCACAGGCTGCAGATGCTAATATCCAAAAGTACGTATTGTTCGTGTGATGTTTTATATGACGGACGTTTGATCTTATCTTTCGACAGGATCTGGGGGGTTTGGCAGAATGGCGTTTATGATCTGACTGATTACATATGGACGCTGGGCCTCAACTCGAACAATCCTACTGCTGCTCAATTTTTGGACACTAATCTTTCGGATGTCTTCAGGCAACAATCGGGGCAAGACGTGACTTCACCGCTCAACGCGGTTCTTGCGGCTATGGATCCGCAGACGCGACTCGAGAGCGTTAATTGTCTCAAGAACGTGTTTTACATCGGCGAGCTTGATTTCAGGAAAACTGCGAGATGTCAAGTGCAGAATATTCTGCTTATCATAGCCTCAGCTATTTTGATGGCGTCAATGGGTTTGAAATGTACGTCTTCCTCGTTGGCCCACGTACCTTGAATTTTTGTCTGATGGTGTTTGTAGTTTTGGCTGCTTTGCAGCTCGGGCCTAAACGTTCACCAGAGTTGCAGGACAAGTTTGTGCTTTGTCAGGTGCCTTGTTATACGGAAGGCGAGGATTCTCTTCGACGTACTATCGATTCACTCGCGGCGCTCAACTATGACGATAAGCGTAAACTGATTTTCATCATCTGTGACGGCAATATCATTGGAAGTGGTAACGACCGAACGACGCCCCGTATTGTGTTGGATATCCTTGGGATTGACCCGAAGCTTGACCCTGAGCCGTTACTGTTCAAGTCTATTGGTGAGGGCTCGAAGGCACT
This sequence comes from Tricholoma matsutake, assembly GCA_026075535.2. Taxonomy (NCBI): domain Eukaryota; kingdom Fungi; phylum Basidiomycota; class Agaricomycetes; order Agaricales; family Tricholomataceae; genus Tricholoma; species Tricholoma matsutake. Next base: position 1,776,506 of record AP026543.1, on the reverse strand, counting down.
CAACTATGGCAAGGTGTACTCTGGATTGTACGAGTTTGAAGGCCACGTTGTTCCGTAAGTTTTCATCTCGCTTGTAGTGACTTTAACTCACCATCATCCAGGTATATGGTCGTTGTCAAGGTCGGAAAGCCAACTGAACGATCGAAGCCTGGTAATCGTGGGAAGCGGGATAGTCAAATCATGTTGCTTCACTATCTGAACAGGGTCCACTTCGACGCTCCCATGTCGCCTTTGGAACTCGAGGTTTACCATCAAATGCGCAATGTTATTGGGATCGACCCCGCGTTTTATGAGTACATCTTTACAGTTGATGCGGATACTGTGAGTGGACGATTTTTCTCTTCCATTTACCAGAGCATCTGATTGAGTTTTTACAGTCGGTGACACCAGAGTCGCTCAATCGACTAGTGGCTTCCGCTGCTGATGATTCAAGCATCATTGGTATCTGTGGGGAAACCAAACTCTCGAACGAAGAAGGATCATGGTGGACGATGATTCAGGTGTACGAATACTACATCTCGCACCACTTATCGAAGGCTTTCGAGAGTTTGTTCGGTTCCGTCACTTGTCTTCCTGGTTGTTTCTCGCTGTATAGGATCCGTACCGCCGACAAGGGGCGGCCGATCATTATCTCGAACCGTATCATTGATGAATACGCTGACCCCAATGTCGACACTCTTCATAAGAAGAACTTGTTCTCTCTCGGTGAAGATCGGTTCTTGACGACGTTGATGATGAAACATTTCCCGACGTTCAAGACTAAGTTTATACCTGATGCTGTTGCGCATACTATGGCGCCCGAGTCGTGGCGCATTCTCTTCTCACAGCGTCGGCGATGGATCAACTCGACGGTGCACAATCTTTGCGAGCTGGTGCTCTTGCCGGAATTGTTTGGATTCTGCTGTTTCTCAATGCGGTTCTTCGTCTTTATCGATCTATTGGGTACCCTTGTGCGTAACGTATCAGAGCACTGTTCACTCCGACTGATATAACTCGTTTTTGACAGATCTTGCCTGCTACCGTCGTCTACGTAGGTTCGGTTGTATATGTCATATTCGACCTACTCATTGCCTTTATAGCTTGTCTATTTGATTGTCCTTGTTGCGACCAGAGCCACGGCTATCCCCATCATTGCTCTCGTCATGCTTGGGGTCACGTATGGTTTACAAGTATGTTGTTGCTCGTGTCTACTAGTTAACATGATTACTGACATTGTGCTAGGCTATTATCTTCATCTTGAAACGCGAGTTTATGCTCGTCGGTTGGATGGTGGTCTATCTCGCTTCGTACGTCTTCGTACTTTTGGATTTGAATAGTAGCTTATATCTCTTTGCTAGGTACCCGGTGTACAGTTTCTTCCTCCCGGTCTACTCCTTCTGGTGTATGGACGAATTCAGTTGGGGTACCACTCGCTTGGTTGTCGGTGAGGGCAAAGACAAGAAGGTCATCATGAACGAGGACGAGAAGTTCGATGATTCTATGATACCTCTCAAGAAATTCAGTGGTATGTTGCCTAATAGGTTCTGGGGGCCGTCATGTCTGATGATGATATTCTAGAATACGAAGCAGAGGCTTGGGAGACTGGTACGCATCGTTCTGAGGAGACTGGATATAGCAGCAAACCTCATTCGCGTCAACCACCACGTTCACAAGAGGATTCCCCGCACACGTATCAACAAGCTTCTCAGTCTGGTGATTATTACCGTGATACGAATTTGACCTTCAACAATAGCTCGAATCCCAACCTGCGTCTCGGCGGTAGCCAGTTGTCTCATAGCAATATGTCGCAACATCAGCAAGCCCCGCAATTGCCTGCTATGCCTTTCTCCGGTGGCCCTGTCTCCATTGCTGGCTCTGAATATGGAGCAGGGATGGGGATGCCCATGGCGCAAATGAACACCGGAAGCATGTATGGGATGATGCCCCCAGGTCATATGGGCATGGCGATGAATCCTATGGCGCCGAATCTTAATATGCTGGGAGGCAACTTTGGTGGTTCTCAAGGAGGGGGTTTCGGGGGAGTACCGCCGTCGCTTTCACCTCTGGGAGCGCAACAACGGCCTATGTCGACGTTCTCGCTTGCAACGACGGCCAACCCCTTTTTGGGTCCGAGTAACAGTACGAACCCAACTGATGAAGAACTAATCAATGCTCTGCGGAATTACTTGAGCACGCAGGATTTGATGACGGTCACGAAGAAGTGGGCACACTTTCTGTATGTCGTGGGTATTGGCTGATGAGTGTTATTTTTCAGAACGGCCCGGGAGGCTATCATGGCTCGTTTCCCAAAGGCGGATCTTACCTCTCGCAAAGACTTTTTGAACCAATCCATTGACACTATCCTTTCAGAATCATAGACTATTATTCTCCTCAAAGACTTTCTTTTTTTTCCTGCATCACCATTGCATCCTGGACTTGATTCCTGCAATTTATTGGGCTACTATAAACTATCGCTTTCAACATTGCAGGCTCGGACTAATGTAGTAGCTGTCTTTCCACCGTCTTATTGAACAATAGCAATCTATATCGTAATCATCGTTCAATCGATATCCTGAGTTCTCTGTTGTCAGGGGGTTGCCTAGGTGGTTCGGCAATATACAGCTGCAACAGCTGTCTTCATCTGTGGCACCTGCAAGGATTGCAATGTCAGTGAGCATTGGGTTGTCATACCATCATCATGGGCCAGCAGGTCCGAGTTCTCTATAGGGCAGGCACTTGGCCGTAAATGGCACGTGTTGCGTCACAGTGGATTGCTTTCACTGACAACTGATTTCCTGTCACTATCATCTCATCGAAGTAATGAATGTTAAAACTGTAAGCAACTACCGATATGTCCCTTCAATAATGCACTAACCAATGATCCCCTAATAGGGAGATATCAAAGGTATGCAATACGATTTCCCTAGGCAGGGTACCCACGTTTTTTGGTAGCCGGAGACGGTGGACCGGGTGGGAGCGGCAAGGGGGGAGCGGGTGGTGATGGGGGCCGGGGTGGAGACGTCCATATCTTCAATAGTGAGTCGCTGCCACGTTTCACTTAGTGCTTCAACTATCATCTCTGTAGAGTCGCCTCCTTCGATCTTTAAAGTCTTGAAAGACCACCCCGTCTGGAGTGCCCTCTACAATTCTGCTCAGAGAAGTGAAGAGCACGCCGTCACCTGCCAACCCGAGACCCGAACCAGAGTCTTAGAGGAAATTCGATCTTGGGCTGATAGCACGGCGACCACCCCCATATGCTGGTTGAGTGGTCCTGCAGGTACCGGCAAAACCACGGTCGCACATACCATCGCGGAGGAATACAACAGACGTGGACGACTTGCGGCTACGTTCTTTTTCTGGAGGAAGACAGGAGATCGTGATGACATTAACAGGCTTGTGGCTACCTTGGCTTGGCAAATCGCGGAGAAGATCTCATCCGCGAAGGAGCGAATGGAGGAAGCTATGGAACTGAAGAACAAGGCTTGGGTTCCCCTCCCCGCACTGTCCCTCGAAGATCAGCTCTCGAAACTTTTCGTCCGTGGACCGGTCAACTCCGCCGGCCCCAATCTTATCATTATCGATGGACTTGATGAATGTGCTTCCCAGGAAGGAATTCGTCGCCTGATTGACTGGCTTCGAAGAAACAACCCTCCTTTCCGATTCCTTCTTACGAGTCGACCTGAGCCCCAAATCGAGGCTTGTTTTCGACCTGGCAACGGGTGCACCGATGTCCTGTTGCCCTCACTTACAGATTCGAAAGACGACATCCGAAAATTCTTTGTCAAAGAACTTGAGAAGATTAAACGAGAGCGCCTCTCATCCCAAGGACTGTCTGATTGGCCACCGCAATCATCTGTCCACAAACTCGTGGAGAAATCGGAAGGTCTGTTCATGTATGCAGCTACAGCTGTCCGATACATCAGCGGGGAAGGCAATCCAAAGAAGCGACTGGCAGACGTTCTGGAACTCCATAAAGGTTTGGATCCCTTGTATACTCAAGTCATTGGGGAGGCCAAGAAGTGGGATTATTGCGACATCGTCATGGGAACCCTGATGCACCTTCGATATCCACTTCCCATCGACGAGCTCTCCACGGTTTTACTCACCTACGACAACAGCCTAGAGAGTGATGGCATTCGCTTCGCGCTAGATGGATGCCACTCTATCGTCATCATCCCGAGAGATAATACTGAGATCAAGTTCCATCATGCATCACTACGAGACTTCCTCACTGATCAGTCCCGGTCAAATACCCTCTTCTATACCCCTGCTATGTCTCATGGACAACTCATGGTTGGATGTCTCGGAGCAATTACGAGGTCTTTCAGTGATGGCAGCATTGCGCCAGAATATGCTCTTATATCGTGGCATCATCATGCTTCTTTGTTCTTGTCTGCACTTGGTGCTAATGAAGGATTAGGAGGGCTAAAAGGTGAAGCTGAGGAATTAGTCAAGAAAATTGACTTAAAATGGGTAAAGGTTTGGTTGGAGCAAGCATTGCTATGGGCAGGTGTACCATATTTGAGAGGAGAGTCAACTCAAAAAAAGGTAAGAGGGTGTTACATGAATCTCGAGAATCATCATTGAGGACACTAGCTCCAGGGTCTAGTGAAGAGAGGTGGGACTCAAGTCTTGGAGTGGAAATTGAGAAGTATTTCTGGAATTCTTCAGGTAGGACTGGGCTCTTTCACATAGAGGGTTACAGACTGAATTGTTGCTGTAGAAAGTCAGTCTGAGCTGTGATCATTTTTTGAAACACAATTGCTAATGACAAATTCCACCTATCTACACAAGTTTGTGAGTGTTCAAATGGTATTTTTTTCAACTGTGAAACAGACTTCATGACAGGTGGTATGTACATGTGATTCTGAAGAAATCATGCTAACTGATGATTATGACCACTGTTTCATATGTATGGAATCCAAAGGTGAGTTGGGTGTACTGCATCTTGTCAACCTTGATTTCTTTGACATGTGTTGAGGACAGAAAGTATGTGATCTTCTCTATCCTGGTGCAAAGTTAGTGCTGAGTCTGACCATTTGGTGGATGTCTATGCATCCTCAGTATGTGCGTGATCATTCTCAATGCCTGTGTGAAGTCACTCTGACCATTTTGGGATGTCTGTGCATCCTCAGTATGTGTGTGATCATTCTCAATGCCTGTGTGAAGTCACTCTGACCATTTTGGGATGTCTGTGCATCCTCAGGATGTGTGTGATCATTCTCAATGCCTGTGTGAAGTCACTCTGACCATTTTGGGATGTCTGTGCATCCTCAGTATGTGTGTGATCATTCTCAATGCCTGTGTGAAGTCACTCTGACCATTTGGGGATGTCTATGCATCCTTAGGATGTGTGTGATCATTCTCAATGCCTGTGTGAAGTCACTCTGACCATTTTGGGATGTCTGTGCATCCTCAGTATGTGTGTGATCATTCTCAATGCCTGTGTGAAGTCACTCTGACCATTTTGGGATGTCTATGCATCCTCAGGGAGTGCGTGATCATTCTCAATGCCTGTGTGAAGTCACTCTGATCATTTTGGGATGTCTGTGCATCCTCAGGGAGTGCGTGATCATTCTCAATGCCTGTGTGAAGTCACTCTGACTATTTTGGGATGTCTGTGCATCCTCAGTATGTGTGTGATCATTCTCAATGCCTGTGTGAAGTCACTCTGACTATTTTGGGATGTCTGTGCATCCTCAGGGAGTGTGTGATCATTCTCAATGCCTGTGTGAAGTCACTCTGACCATTTTGGGATGTCTGTGCATCCTCAGTATGTGTGTGATCATTCTCAATGCCTGTGTGAAGTCACTCTGACCATTTTGGGATGTCTGTGCATCCTTAGAATGTGCATGATCATTCTCAATGCCTGTGTGAAGTCACTCTGACCATTTTGGGATGTCTGTGCATCCTCAGCTTGTGTGTGATCATTCTCAATGCCTGTGTGAAGTCACTCTGACCATTTTGGGATGTCTGTGCATCCTCAGCTTGTGTGTGATCATTCTCAATGCCTGTGTGAAGTCACTCTGACTATTTTGGAATGTCTGTGCATCCTCAGACTGTGCGTGATTATTCTCAATGCCTGTGTGAAGTCAAGCTGACTATTTTGGGATGTCTGTGCATCTTCAGCGAGTGCGTGATCATTCTCAATGCCTGTGTGAAGTCACTCTGACCATTTTGGGATGTCTGTGCATCCTCAGTATGTGTGTGATCAGTCTCAATGCCTGTGTGAAGTCACTCTGACCATTTTGGGATTTCTGTGCATCCTCAGTATGTGCGTGCATTCTCAATGCCTGTGAAGTCACTCTGACTATTTTGGGATGTCTGTGCATCCTCAGTATGTGTGTGATCAGTCTCAATGCTTGTGTGAAGTTACTCTGACCATTTTGGGATGTCTGTGCATCCTCAGGATGTGTGTGATCATTCTCAATGCCTGTGTAAAGTCATTCTGACCATTTTGGGATGTCTGTGCATCCTCAGGGAGTGCGTGATCATTCTCAATGCCTGTGTGAAGTCACTCTGACCATTTTGGGATGTCTGTGTATTCTCAGGATGTGCGTGATCATTCTCAATGCCTGTGTGAAGTCATTCTGACCATTTTGGGATGTCTGTGCATCCTCAGACTGTGCGTGATCATTCTCAATGCCTGTATGAAGTCAAGCTGACCATTTTGGGATGTCTGTGCCTCCTTAGGGAGTGCGTGATCATTCTCAATGCCTGTGTGAAGTCACTCTGACTATTTTGGGATGTCTGTGCATCCTTAGAATGTGCGTGATCATTCTCAATGCCTGTGTAAAGTCACCCTGACCATTTTGGGATGTCTGTGCATCCTCAGCCTGTGCATGATCATTCTTAATGCTTGTGTGAAGTCACTCTGACCATTTTGGGATGTCTGTGCATCCTCAGCTTGTGTGTGATCATTCTCAATGCCTGTGTGAAGTCACTCTGATCATTTTGGGATGTCTGTGCATCCTCAGCTTGTGCGTGATCATTCTCAATACCTGTGTGAAGTTATTCTGACCATTTTGGGATGTCTGTGCATCCTCAGCTTGTGTGTGATCATTCTCAATGCCTGTGTGAAGTCACTCTGACCATTTTGGGATGTCTGTGCATCCTCAGAATGTGTGTGATCATTCTCAATGCCTGTGTGAAGTCACTCTGACCATTTTGGGATGTCTGTGCATCCTCAGCGAGTGGGTGACCATTCTCAATGCCTGTGTGAATTCATTCTGACCATTTTGGGATGTCTGTGCATCCTCAGACTGTGCGTGATCATTCTCAATGCCTGTGTGAAGTCAAGCTGACCATTTTGGGATGTCTGTGCATTCTCAGCGAGTGCGTCATCATTCTTAATGCCTGTGTGAAGTTACTCTGAACATGTTGTGATGTATGTGCATACTCAGATTGTGGGTGATTTATTTTGATGCCTGTGAAAACTCATTTTTGCTCACCTCACACTGTCTGTGTATGCTTAGAAAGTGTGTAATTTTTTCTTGAGACACTGACTATCAGTTTATGTCTTCATTCTCAGAAGGTCTGTAATGCTCTCAAATACTCTTGTGGAATACACCTCCTTATCATTTAACCTCCCTCTACAGGATGTGAGTATCCATTTAGAGTGCTTGTCTGCTATTCAACTGATATTTCAATTTTATGTGCCCAGGTTGTATGTGATTAGTTTGTATGCTGGCATGCTAATGATTGTTGCTGGGTCTTAACAATTCCAGAATGTGTGTTACTATCTTGCCAAGATCTTTCTGGCTTGTGCTCATTATTTCTAATTTGTATTCCTTTAGATGGTTCGTTTTTTTCAATTCATTCATGCAATTCTTTTTATTACTATCTCTGCAGTTTGTATGTTGTCCATTAATTTTTGGGCTTAATCTCTGACATATTGCCTTATTTTTAGTTTGCTAAACAGAAGTTCAACCTCTTGCCCAATATGATAATGTTAGAAGGCTCTATAATATTGGCATTTAAACACATTTCTTTGTAGTGCTCACTGTATTTCATAAAAGTAGTGGTGATTGATCTTAGGGCAGTAATATTGTACTCCTATGAGAAACCTTTCTTTAATGTCTCACATCTATTCTATATAACAGATGTGTTAGACATTAGGGTCTTGGCATGGAAAAGGTTAGATGAGTGGCCTGAAAAACCTGTGCACCACAGCTTTTACAATAAAGGCTATATAATGTTGCCTGAGCAAAAGATTTGTGTATACATATTAAATAATGAGAAACAACCACTAAACTGATACTGTTGATAAGAGGACCATTACCATTCTCATACCCATGGAACAGATGTTGAAGCTCCTGCAATCTTTGACAATGAATTTCCTGCACTAGAAACCTACATGTTACATAACACACCATACCAAAAAATCCCAACCATCCATGGTTTGTGATCCATAAACAGTTATTGATGATGCTCAACCTGGACAAACTACCAAAAGTGCTGATAAGGCACTGGATGATATAACACAAGTCAGACAAAGGTTGTGAGGCCCTCTAGATATCACCTGTCAGACCAACTATCAAACCATGAGATCGAGGGACTTGACAAACAATAGAAGCAAAGTGAATGCAAATTGAGGTGAGCAAGAGTGAAATACAAGGATTTTTTAAGAAGTTTCATGTAAAACATGTTCAGACTGAATAAGACTAAATTGTACTCTCAAATCAATACAATCTGGGAGAGATTACTGATTCTTTGCCTAGTCTGGTGACTAGGTATTCTATTATGACTACTTTCTTGTTTTTCTTTGTATCTAATACACCTTTTTATATAAAATAAAGAAACTACCTAAAAAGGCTAGAGAACATGAGGCATACATGTGGAAAACTCAAGGCAAAGCAATGTAAGTAAATTAGAACAATAAAGCGAGACTAGAAAGAGTGAATATAACACATGACAAAGAAATAATAAGAAAAAATAACTAAAAGTGGACTGTCCTTTTGTTATCAAATGAATAAAAAGATCAGAAACTGCTTCAAGTGGATTGTGTGCATGCACACATGTCAAAATGTGTTTGATATACTCAAAATAGTGTGAAGTATGTGTCCAAAGATCATTCAAATAGGAAATATGGCAGCCAGTGTTGTTCGAAGTATGATGTAGATTGTTAGAGGTTGTTGATAGGTCCACCTCACAGGTAGAGCTATGAAACCACTCCCATACATTACAGCAACCTTTTATCAAACTCCTATGGCACTCTGAATGCTTGTAAACATCTATGAACTTTGGGAAACTACTTTGAAGTTATTTTCTGATATTTTGAATGATTTCAAACTACTTCAAAATACTTTGAACAACTTTGCAGCACTTTGAACACACTTGGCTGCCATATCCTTATCTTTGGACACCCATTCCACACTCCTACACTTCTTAGCACCAAATGGCAAGCTTATTGAACATAGGACGAGAGTGAAATACACCTTTTAGGATGCAATGAGGTGTTTTGCAATATTTAGATAATTTATTGGAACAATAAGACAGGTTCATTTGGATATATTGTGATTTTAGCTGCTTTTTTTCCTATCATTTGTTATTTCCTCCATGATACAGGTTTATTCTTTGGGCCTTATATCTTGCCTCATGTACTCCTCATGTTTTATTTCCTTTTTAGTACTATCTCTTCAACACTTATATACCCTTGTACTAGCTACCCAGTAGAAAGAAGAAAGATATTGTCTTCATATCTCTATTGTCTGATTTAAGAGTCTTTCTCTTGAGTCCAAGCCCCTTATCTTAGTTCTAAGTTCTGCAAATCATCATGAACTTCTTCAAAACTTTGTACTAGCCTCTGGAAACTATATCATCTATCGCATCTTGTCATTATTGCACATTGTCATCCTTCATCCATATCGCCTTCCAGTCTTCTTTGCATTCTCTAAAACCTCTTGAAGTTAAGCCAAACTTCCTCAAAGTTCTTTGAACATTTTCATAAAACCTCTTGGGACCTCATTTGCCTACTTCTGGTTTACAGTGGTGATACTTAGTACCACCTTACTGTAAGCATATTATGATGACTTGTATAAGGGCAACCTCAGCCTCTAGCAAAGGGAAATCCAAAGTTAAAATTATACTACATATTACAAGGATTGGGGATGCACCTATCAAAGGCAAATCTGAAGAGAAAACTCTAAGGATCCCTTTGCCGATGCCCAGTATATGTGAAGACAACAAAAATCAAATAATAACCTAAAAATAGAAAAGGCAGAGATAGGCAGACCAAGGCCGCTGAATGATGTCATACCAAGGGGTAGATGTTGGAAGGGGTGCATCAACTGTGCAGATCACCGCATCAAACCCATTTGACTCTGGCAACTCCACTACAAAGTTGACACTGACAACATCCCAACAACTCTCTGGAACAGGAAGAGGGTGTAGCTCGCCAATGGGTTTGCGAGGAGGAATCTTGGTGCATAAGCAAAGGTCACAAGTGCAACAATACTGACCAATGAGCCATGATATTTGTGGCCACCAATAATTCCGTGAGGTGAGCTCCAAGGTCTTCTAGTGTGCAGGATGACCAGCAATCTGTGAGTCATGGTGTTGGGATATGATGTGCCAGAGAAGGTCTGGGTCATTGGGGACATAGATGCGATCCCTGAAATACAACAAGTTCTCCTTTTCAGCCCACTCTGCTGCATGCAAGGAAAGGGTGGATCCATTTCTCAGTTCTTTAACAGCTCAGGCAACAACATCCTCATGTAAACCGCTACGGTTTGCGCGATGAATGTCACATAGGATGTCCCGCTCCTCACCCTGGGGTGTGATGCCTTCCAGTGCCCGAATGGTGAACAGGTCAGGCTGCAACAACACAATGTTTTGGTTGTCATTGCTGCCATCCCCATGGTCTGCACGTCAGGAGAGGGCATTGGTCTTCCCCATGCTGCGACCCAGATGGTGGTGCAAGGAGAAGTCAAATCTGGATAGATACAGGGACCAACAAGCTTGACGACGGTTCAATTTCTTGGCCATCATAAAGTACTCAAGATCCTTGTGATTCATCCAAATTTCTACCTTGTGTTGGGCACCCTCAAGGAAGTGTCGCCACTCCTCAAGTGCACACATTATTGCCAACATCTCCTTGTCATGGATCTTGTAATTTTGCTCTACAGCACTAAGGCTTTTGGAGTAGAATGCAACAGGATGCCACTTCTGGTCCTCCGGAGACTGCTGAGACAACACGGCACCCATTGCAAAGTCAGAACTGTTGGCTTCTACACAAAAAGGATGTGAATCATCAGCAAAGGTAAGAATGGGAGCAGAAGTGACCATCTCCTTAAGCTTTTTGAATGCCTCCTGTTGTGCATTATCCCACCTCCATGCCTCCTTTCCTGTCAAGTTGAACAGTGGTCATGCATGATGTGAGAAATCCTTGATAAGACACCGATAGAAATTGATGAAGCCCAGGAAAGACTGCACCTCTCTCTTGTTTGTGGGCATCGGCCAAGCCATGACCCCATTCACCTCGATAGGATCCATCTCCACCTGACCCTCCAAGATAATCAGGCCAAGGTACTCAATCTTGGTCTTCTCAAACTTGCACTTGTCCTGATGAAGGTAGAGTTTGTACCGTCGAAGCCATTCTAGGATGAGGCACGTGATGCGATGGTGCTCTTCAACCATGCGAGTGAAGATGAGGATGTCATCGAGATAGATGCAGACAACACCTTTGAGGATGAGGTCATGGAAAATGTCATTCATCATGGTCTGAAAGGTGGCAGGACTATTAGTAAGGCCAAAGAACATGATGAGCAGTTCAAAAAGACCATGGTTGGTACAAAAGGCTGCCTTCCACTCATCTCCCTCCTTTATCCTCACATTATTGTAGCCCCAATGGATGTTGAGCTTGGTGAAGTATCGGGCTCCATGGCACTGGTTCATGAGTTCAGAGATGAGAGGTAATGGGTAGCAATTTTTGACCATGATGTCATTGAGCCTTCTGTAGTCTTGAACTGGTCGAAGTGAGCCATCCTTCTTCTTGACAAAGAAAAAAGGAGAGGCCATGGGTGACTTTGATGGTCAAATACATCCAGAGGCCAGGTGCTCATTGATGAACTGGTCAAGCTGTCATTGTTCTTCAGGAGAGAGAGGATAGACCTTGCAGGATGAAGGGGTTGCACTGGGGGTGAGTTCAATCGCATGATCCCATGGCTTGCATGCAGGGAGAGAGTCGAACGATTCCTTGGAGAACACGTCTCCAAACTCATGGAGATGAGGGAGCAAGGAATTAGTAGAGGATTTAGCAGCATTGTTTTTGTGGAAGGCCTCGGCGAGGTGTTGGGATATGTTTGATGTAGCACACACCTTGTGCAATGGATGAATCACAGTGTAGAAGATCTGATCACATTCCTCCACTTCCTCTGGCTCCTCATCATCATCATCTGAGTCCGGCATCAGATCAGGAACCCCTTCCAACTCCACTTCAGGTATAGGCAGGGGTCTGGCATGACACTTCCAAGTTCATTGGAGCACCCCTTCCAACATCTACCCCTTGGTATGATGTCATTTGGTGGCCTTGATCTGCCTATCTCTGCCTTTTCTATTTTTAGGTTATTATTTGATTTTTGTTGTCTTCACATATACTGGGCATTGGCAAAGGGATCCTTAGAGTTTTCTCTTTGGATTTCCCTTTGCTAGGTGTGCCCCAATCCCTGTAATATGTAGTATAATTTTAACTTTGGATTTCCCTTTGCTAGAGGCTGAGGTTGCCCTTATAGTAGAAAACTCTCTCCTAAGGCCCGAAATCATGAATGCACTGTCCAAGATAGGTAGGTACAGAGTGTATGACACTTTCCAAAGCTCCACAGATTCCCTACACACTGTTCCAGACAGTCCTGCCTTTACTGTGCTGCCATTTTTGCCAAACACACCCCCTAGCAACATGGACACATCAGAGCACCTCGGCGTGCTTGAAAGCAATATTTCTGGAATATGCACGCAGATTGATTCAGTTAAATCTACGATTGAAAACTTCATCAGGACCCTCCAGACTAACCCTATGACTAATATTCCCCCCATTGCAACTCCAAGTGCACCCAACAACGACGTGCTGCCAAACATGCCCACTGAAGAGTGTGCCCAGATCAAACCGTCTCCCCCCACTGAATTTAATGGTGCATGTGCACAGGGAGGTGCATTCCTTAATTCCTGTGAGTTATACATCAGTCTCCAGTCACATCAATTCATCGATGAGGCTGCAAAGATTTATTGGGCCTTCACATACATGAAATCTGAATGCGCCTATTTCTATGTGGACCATATTCTGCATCAAACTAAAGAACTCAGTTCTCTACCTTTCTCCACTTGGGGTGACTTTTGAGCCAAGTTTGTACACCACTTTTGTCCCCTCAATGATCACCACTGAGCAGTGACATGACTCAAGTAGTGCTTAAAGGTCCAGTCCATGTGACTGGAAAATAACTGGAACTGGACTGGACCAGGACCAGAAAGAACTGGACCATCAGTCCAGTTTTTTCAAATTTTAAGTTAGAAAACTGCAAAAGACCGGTCCTACAAGACCAGTCCTGACAAGTCATAACCGGTTAAGCACAGCCACATAATCCTCTTGTAATTACCTTGAAACTGGTCAAAAAATTAAGCAAATCAGTGAAGAATTGAGTGAGATATCACCATACATGAGTTTCCCGATCAGGTTTCAGGTTGTGAAACCCGTCTTTGGTGATATCTCACTCAATTCTTCACCGATCTGCTTAATCTTTTGACCAGTTTCAAGGGAATTACTATTGGTAGGTTCCCCACAAGTGGTTTTGAGCAGTTATTCCCACTTCATACATCAGTCCTACTGGCTTTTAGTAAAACCAGTCACATTGGGAAACTTGTTTTTGGTGATATCTCATTCAATTCTTCACCAATCTGCTTAATTTTTTGACCGGTTTCAAGGGAATTACTATGGGTAGGTTGCCCACAAGTGTTTCTGAGCAGTTATTTCCACTTTGTACATCAGTCTTACTGGCTTTTAGTAAAACCGGTCATGACTGGTTAGGACCGGTTTTTTGTGGTTTTTTGTGGTTCTGGTCTGGTTATTTGGTTATTTCCTTTTATGAAGGACCAGTCCAGTTCTGGTCTTGCCAAAAATAGTGTGAGAACTGGGAGTGGACCAGACTTTTAAGCACTAGACTCAAGTCATCCTCTTACCACCAGGATAGGTTGTCTCCTCAGCTCAAAGGCCAATTCACCATTTCAACCACATTCTAATTACATCAGCTAACTCCTACAATGTCCCAGATGCAGTGCAACCCAGTCTATTGATTGTGATATCATATTGACTGCATTGAAACATCACCAGCAACATTGATTGTACTGAGAAACCACATCACACAACCTTAGGACTACCTCGAAAGCCCCTGAGTCGCTCTGAATGACCATTGAATATCCCTGATCAACTTCGAACAACTGTGACCATGATCAAACATCGTCAACCATCATCGACCATCATTGAGTGCTATCAATTGATATTGAGAGACTATGAGCGACATTGGGTGCTGCATTTGTTATCTAAATAGTGGAATACCATATGCCAGGAAGTATTCCAACTTGTGCCCAAACCTGCTGATAGTAGGTCAGCCTTGTTCCAAGTCCCTATCGCATACAGAACCCACTGGACGGATTATTGTGAGACTTAGCATGGTTTATACACAAACAACAGCCTCTTTTTAGTTCTATACCCTTTATTACTCCTTCATCATATGATATATCTCTTTCTTGTTCAGATTCCAGTCTCCTTTTGGCCTCGTGTCTTAACTCATATCTTTTGCCTCATGTTCTACACATGTTTCTTATACCATTTTAGGAAGTTTCTTTATACATATAAAACTCTGTAGTATCCACTGGGAAATGACAAGAAATTGTCTTCACATATTGCCTCATATACAGTTCTAAGAATCTGATCTATTCTCTAAAACAATCTAAGCTTCTACAAGTTTTCTCAATCAACAAGAAACCTCTGCGATCATCCTTGTCCTCAATCCTCTTTTGACCTTCTTATTGTCAGCACTAGTAACCATCCTGATACTTCCTAGCCATCAGTTATAGCCTTCGTATACTATTGACCTATCAAAAGGTCCTCAGACTTCACACATCAACCATTCATCGATATCATCGATCATCCTCAATATCGATCGATACTCCATGCCAAATACCTTTCTGTCTTATAGAACTACCTTTATGACTAGTAACAACTAGTTGTCTTCCTATAGGTTGGACCATGAACATTTGGAACATCTCACACCCTTCCTCTGACTCATGCAAATATCATCAGTTGCCTCATTGGCTGTTTTGGTGGTTTTCCCAGGTTGAGTATCATCAACGTTGATCTGTGGACAATTATATCAATGAGTTTAAGGATTTGGTGGACATGGCAAGATATGGGAGTGGGCTACCAGTGGTGGTGAAGTTCTGATGGGGCCTCAATCAAGAGATTTAGGACCAGATTGCACAGATGTTGGAAGGGTGCCCAGCAGACGATGATATCTATGCTTGGTATGAAGCTGCTTCACTCTGTGACGAGAACCGACTCACAAATGCAGCATCTAACACTGCATTCCATGCCCCAACTACCACTCATGTGCCCTACACCTTCAATTGAACCCTTCCCCGCCTTAACCCCATTCCTGTTTGTCAGACTCCCACACCAGCTGTCAATATCCCAGTACCAATGGATGTTGATGTGGCCTGCAGCCATGCATGTAGGTTGGATCTCTGCTACCACTGTGGGGAAACTGGGCACAGGGCTGGAGTGTGTCCCCATAATCAGGATATCCACATGCTCACCCCCAAGGGGCAAGATGAACTCCTCCAAGACTTGTTGGCGCTTGTAGATGTCAAGAAAGCAAAGGATCAGGTTGCAGAGGAGATCAAGTCAGAAGTTGTAGAGGAGCATGATTTTTCTATTCACAGTGAGTGAATCATATGCCCTCACTGCCTGTCCATAACCACTTTGAAGTCTTGTCAGTTGAATCCCCAGAGAATGAATCCATTTCTGTGACTGTTCCCCTCTCTGACCTTTGGAAGTTGGCTGAAGATGTACCTGCTCTTCCCATCTCTCCCTCTGCTCCACACCCCAAAATTAAATCATGGGAGCATAAACTACCATGCAAATATATTGTTGCATCCACTCCCTCTACACATTCCTTGAACCTAGCAATCAAACTGCAGATGACCAACACTGGACAGATACTCAGTGTCTCTGCGCTCCTGGACTCTGGTGCGACCAGTCTCTTCATCAATGCCCATCTTGCACAACAACATCACCTAAATACTTGCTCACTCTCATGTCCGGTACCTGTGTATAATGTGGATGGGTCCCAAAATGAAGCTGGTGCCATCTGAGAGGTTGTAGACCTGGTCCTCCATTACAAAGATCATAGTGAGCATGCCCTTTTTGCTGTCACTCAAGTAGAAAAGCAGAAGGTGATTTTGGGCTATCCGTGGCTTTGAGAGCATAACCCAGAGGTCAACTGGCATACCAGGGAGGTTACCATGAGCTGATGTCCATCCCACTGTCATACTTGTTTCACAGAAGCCAGGCAAGAATTTCATGGACAGAAGGCCATGATATGATGTACTCAGAAGTGTCATGCCAGACCCCTGCCTATACCTGAAGTGGAGTTGGAAGGGGTTCCTGATCTGATGCTGGATTCGGATGATGATGAGGAGGAGCCAGAGGAAGTTGAGGAAGGTGATTGGATCTTCTACACTGCGATTTGTCCATCACATGAGGTGTGTGCTACATTGAACATATCCCAATGCCTCACCAAGGCCTTCCACAAAAACAATGCTGGTAAATCCTCTACTAATTCCTTGCTCCCTCATCTCCATGAGTTTGGAGATGTGTTCTCCAAGGAATCATTCGACTATGCGCAAGCCATGGGATCATGTGATCAAACTCACCCCCAGTGCAACCCCTTCATCCTGCAAGGTCTATCCTCTCTCTCCTGAAGAACAGTGACAGCTTGACCAGTTCATCGATGAGCACCTGACCTCTGGATGTATTTGACCATCGAAGTCACCCATGGCCTCTCCTTTTTTTTTTGTCAAGAAGAAGGATAGCCAGGCTCACTTCAACCAGTTCAAGACTACAGAAGGCTCAATGACATCACGGTCAAAAATCGCTATCCATTACCTCTCATCTCCAAACTCGTGAACCAGCTCCATGGAGCCCAATACTTCACCAAGCTCAACGTCTGTTGGGGCTACAATAATGTGAGGATAAAGGAGGGAGATGAGTGGAAGGCAACCTTTTGTACCAACTGTGGTCTTTTTGAACTGCTTGTCAGGTTCTTTGGCCTTACTAACAGTCCTGCCACCTTTCAGACCATGATGAATGATATTTTCCACAACCTCATCCTTGAAGGCATTGTTTGCATCTATCTCGATGACATCCTCATCTTCACTCGCATGGTTGAAGAGCAGTGTCACATCATGCACCTTGTCCTAGAATGGCTTTGACGGTACAAACTCTATCTTCATCAGGACAAGTGCGAGTTTGAGAAGACCAAGATCAAGTACCTTGGCCTGATTATCGTGGAGGGTCAGGTGGAGATGGATCCTATTAAGGTGAATGGGGTCACAGCTTGGCCAATGCCCATGAACAAGAAAGAGGTGCAGTCTTTCCTGGGCTTCATCAATTTCTATCGGTGTTTTATCAAGGATTTCTCACATCATGCATGACCACTGTTCAACTTGACAGGAGAGGAGGCATGGAGGTGGAATAATGCACAACAGGAGGCATTCAAAAAGCTTAAGGAGATGGTCACTTCCACTCCCATTCTTACCTTTGCTGACAATTTGCATCCTTTTCATGTAGAAGCTGACAGTTCTGACTTTGCAATGGGTGCTGTGTTGTCTCAGCAGTCTCTGGAGGACCAGAAGTGGCATCCTGTTGTGTTCTACTCCAAAAGCCTTAGTGCTGTAGAGCAAAATTACAAGATCCATGACAAGCAGATGTTGGGGATAATGCGTGCGCTTGAGGAGTGGGGACACTTCCTTGAGGGTGCCCAACACAAGGTGGAAATTTGGATGGATCACAAGGATCTTGAGTACTTTATGATGGCCAAGAAATTGAACTGTCATCAAGCTTGTTGGTCCCTGTATCTATCCAGATTCGACTTCTCCTTGCACCACTGTCCAGGTCGCATGGGGAAGACCGATGCCCTCTCCCAATGTGCAGACCATGGGGATGGCAGCGATGACAACCAAAACATTGTGTTGTTGCAGCCAGACCTGTTCACCATTTGGGCACTGGAAGGCATCGCACCCCAGGGCAAGGAGTGGGACATTCTATGTGACATTCTATGTGCAAACCATAGCAGTTTACATGAGGATGTTGTTGCCCAAGCTGTTAAAGAACTGAGGAATGGAACCACCCTTTCCTTGCGTGCAGCAGAGTGGGCTGAAAAGGAGGACTTGTTGTATTTCAGGGATCACATCTATATCCTCAATGACCCAGACCTTTGCTGGTGCATCATATTCCAACACCATTACTCACAGATTGCTGGTCATTCTGGATGCTGGAAGACCTTGGAGCTCACCTCATGGAATTATTGGTGGCCACAAATATCATGGCTCATTGGTCAGTATTGTTGCACTTGTGACCTTTGCTTATGCACCAAGATTCCTCATCGCAAACCCATTGGCAAGCTATACCCTCTTCCTGTTCCAGAGAGTTGTTGGGATGTTGTCAGTGTCGACTTTGTGGTGGAGTTGCCAGAGTCAAATGGGTTTGATGCAGTGATGTGCACAGTTGATTCAGTGGGATAATGTGCTCACTTCATTCCCACTCACACCACTGTCAGTGCCCTGGGTGCCACCTGACTCTACCTCCACCATGTGTGGAAATTACATGGACTTCCTGGTGCTTTCCTCTCTGATCGTGGCCCTCAGTTCATGGCAGAGTTCACTCCTGAGCTGTACCGACTCCTGGGAATCAAACTCCTTGCTTCAACCACTTATCACCCACAAACCAATGGCCAGATTGAGTGAGTCAATCAGGAACTGGAGCAGTACATCTGCATCTTTGTCAATGAATGCCAGGACAATTGGGACAATCTTCTCCCCTTGGCCGAGTTTGGATACAACAACCATGTCCATGCTTCCACTCAACTGACCCCTTTCCTCTTAGACACTGGATGACATCCACACATGGAATTTGAACCTCGCCCAACTCCCTCACACATTGAGACAGTGAATGAGTTCACAGCCTGCATGCAGGATAGCTTGGAGGAGGCAAAGGCAAAGGACGACATGGCACACTTTTACAACCAATGCCATTCTCCGACCCCTCAGTACAAAGTTTATGATCAAGTTTATCTTGACTCCAGTGACATATGCATCCATCCAAAAAACTCGCTCATCGCTTCCTGGGACCTTTCCCCATCATCAAGTGTGTTGGAATGCATGCCTATCATCTACGCCTCCCAGCCTCCATGTCCAGACTCCACCCAGTCTTCCATCTTGTCAAACTCCTTCCAACTCCCCCAGATCCATTCCCAGGATGCCATTCACACCCACCACCACCACCTACAGTGATTGAGGGAGAACCCCAATACAAAGTTGAGTCAATCTTGGACAGCTGGTTGCATTGAGGAAAACTCCTGTATTTGGTGCATTGGAAGGGTTATGGGTATGAGGAGAACTCATGAGTCAAAGAGTCTGATGTGAATGCCCCTCAGTTAGTCCAGGAATTCCACCAACGGCACACTGCTGCACTGTGTTGCATTCAAGTTATGGACTTTGGTCATATGTGATTTTGAATGCATTGGGGCGATGCATCTTAGAGAGGAGGTGATGTATGGGAACTATGGGGGTGCCCTTTTTATATTTAGAGGCAGAGCACCCCTTCCAACATCTACCCCTTGGTATAATGTCATTCGGTGGCCTTGATCTGCCTATCTCTGCCTTTTCTATTTTTAGGTTATTATCTGATTTTCATTGTCTTCACATATACTGGGCAAAGGGATCCTTAGAGTTTTCTCTTTGGATTTCCCTTTGCTAGGTGTGCCCCAATCCCTGTAATATGTAGTATAATTTTAACTTCAGATTTCCCTTTGCTAGAGGCTGAGGTTGCCCTTATACACACCTCATATGGCATTGCATTGCCAATAATCCCTCTTCACATGATCACATACACATTGAAGCATTGATTGACCATGGCTCACACATAGTTCTATTTGCTCATGAACTTGCATCTTGCCTTAAGCTTCGACTATGCTCGCTACCACAAGAATTTCCTGTCTCTGGTGCCTTTTTCAATGAACCTTCTTCATTGAGTTTGATATTGCTGACTCATTGGGTTAAGCTTAAATTACATGATCCTAATAGCTACTACTCTGCACAAACTGTATGCACCCTCATGGCCCTGAACTTGTGTCACCAAGTTATCCTTGGACTGCCTTTTATGTTTCATAACAACATTACTGTAAATGTATGAGATGGAACTGCATTGACAAATGAAGGATTTGATTTGTTACACCCTGCTGTGCTGATAACACTGTGCACTCCTCCTAAACTGCATGAAGTTATTGCGTCCAATGTTAAGCTTCCATGATTGCTGTTGGAGGAACTACATAATGTTTGCACTGCACAGAAACCTGCTGTAGATGCATTGTGTGAACAGTACTTTACACTCCCCCCCAGTCCGAGCGGACTCTGCTCAGACACTCAGACTGTCTGAGTTGTCTGAGTAAAGTCCCAGGACTGCACTCAGACTTTGCTTGGACAACATCAATTGTGCATTTATTTACACCTTCTAAAGTACTGTCCAAGTAAAGTCCGAGTTCCAGTCTTAGAGAAAGTCTTAGAGAAAGTCTTATAAGTCTCACAAAATAATGTGTGCACAGCAGGAATTGAACCAACAGCCTTCTGGACTAGCAATCACATGATGACCAAACATGCACACTCTACCACTTAAGCCAAGTAGTCATTTCAAGTTACATACATCATATCTATTTATTACTGAAATCTAATTTTTATATATATCATGAATAGATTACTTCCCCCTTGTCTCTTCACCCTCACCTTCCACCCTGTGAGCAGGGGCTCGCAGCAGTGGTGGTGGTGGTGTCCCCCCATCATCGTCATTGCCAGTAGTAGTTTGTACCTATAAAAAGTTAGTTAGCATTGAAAAATGAAATGAGAAAAGAAGAAAAGCTTACCTAGGACCCAAGAGATGTTGACGTCTCTTGGGTCTCCCCTAATTGTCGTCATTCCACCCATCATCCACCCTATGAGCAGTGGCTCGTAGGGCTGGGGTGGGTGGTGTCGTCGTTCCCTGTCATTGTCGTCATTGTTAGCAGCCGCTCTCCCCCATGTGAGCAGTTGCTTGCACTGGTGGGGGCGGGTGCTGGGTTGTGGTCTCATCATTGTTCCTCGTTTGGTGGTTTTGGGGTCATTTTGCTGCTACAGTATAGATATAACCTATAATTAATGAAAAAATGTGTTAGCTTAAAGAAAACATGAGGAAAGAAAAAAGAAAAAACTCACCTGGGGCCCAAATGACTCTATCATCGTTTGGGCCCATTTCACCGTGTGCTGGCATGGGGCCCATGGCTGTGGGGTGTTCAGGGGGCAGTGGCGGCAGCAGGATGTGGGAGGGAGGCATCGTCGTTGAGTGGTGGTGGTGGTGGTGGTTGGTGATGATCAATGATGAGCTGGCATCATCGTTGGTGATGCAGCTGTGTTGATTTGTCATCACAGCCGGGGTGGTACATAGAGAGATAAAACTATCTACCTGTAATGATACTTTAGTCTAACAGTTATATTGTTGCCTCAAATGTACTTTATCATGTGACTATGAGGGTTCAATCCCTGCGGTAGCCACTGATTTTTCAGTCAATTATATAAGCAACTAGGACAGTCCTAGGACTGTATGAGTGCTGGTCCACTTGGACTCTGCTCGGACGCTCAGCTTGGACTCAGCTCAGACTGGACATTTAGTTTGGCAGGACTTTCAGCCAAAGAAGTCTGAGCAAAGTCTGAGCAAAGTCCTCGGACAGTACTCGGACAGTCCTAGGACTGTCTGAGTGTCCGAGCAGAGTCCAATTGAATTGGGGGGGGGGAGTGTAAAGACCTAGTCAAACCTCCAGATATCATAGCAGCTATCCATGTACAAATTGAACAATTAGCTGTGAAAGATCACCTTGACAAGCTAGCACTCAACATCAAGAGGTCTTATGCTGATGTTTTCAAACCAATCCCGCATGTGGATCAAATGCTGGATTCTGTACTTTGCAAGATTATGCTAAAGGATGCTTCAAAAACCATCTGCACTTGGTCATACTCCTGCCCCTGCAAATTCTGAGAAGCTTGGAGCACTTTGATCAACAAACACTTAGATGCAGGTCGCATCCAACCTTCTTTCTCTTCCCATGCTTTGCCTGCCTTCCTCATACCTAAAGCAGACTCCAGAGGATTACCTCACTGGGTGAACAACTTCCAACAACTTAATGCAAATATGGTGATGGATAGCCACCCTTTACCTCATGTCGACAACATATTGGCAGATGCAGGATGAGGAAAAATCTGGAGTAAAATTGACATGACTGATGGTTTTTTCTGTACTAAAATGGACCCCAAAAGCATACATCTTACTGCTGTCACAATGCCCCTTGGACTATATGAATGGTTAGTGATGCTGCAAGGGCTTCGTAATGTGCCACCTGTGCATCAGCATCAAGTAATGGAAGCTCTTCACCCTTTTCTTGGGCATATTTGTCAGATCTACCTCGATGATATCATCATCTGGTCAAACAGCCTTGAGGAGCATATTCAGCATATTAAATTGATCATGAATGCTCTGCAGAAGTGCCGACTTTATTGCAATTCTAAGAAATCACAGTTCCTTCTTACTGAGCTTGAATTCTTGGGCCATCACATCTTGTGTGAAGGCATGGCTTGCTCCTCAAAAGTCAAGAAAATCCTGCAATGGCCAACTCCAAAAACCAGCTCTGATGTGCAGAGTTTCTTGGGACTTGTCTGATACATTGCCACCTTTCTGCCAAACTTAGCAGATCACACGTCGGTCCTCACTCCTTTGATGACTAAAGAATGCAAGAAGCATTTTCCTATGTGGAATGATGGACATCAACATGCATTTGATTCTATCAAGGCTCTTGTTGTTGGGTGTGAATGCTTAACTGTGATTGATCATTTAAATCCTGGGGACAATAAAATTTTTGTGACTTGCAATGCTAGCAGCTATCGCACTGGTGCCATCCTCAGCTGGGGTAAAACCTGGGAAACTGCGTGGCCTGTGGCCTTTGATTCAATGCAATTGAAAGATGCACAAAAACACTATCCTGTACATGAAAAGGAACTGCTGGCCATTGTTCATGCTTTAAAAAAATGGTGCTCAGATCTCCTAGGTTCACCTATCCTTGTGTACGTGGACCATTGCACTCTTGAAAACTTTGAGACCCAGAAAGACCTTTCGTGAAGGCAAGTGCATTGGATGGAACACATGTCTCAATTTGACATGACAATTGTCTACATCCAAGGTGAAGATAACACAGTGGCTGACACACTATCACTGTTATGATTTTGTTATCATAACCCAGGACGACCAGACATACGCCGGCAAGACTGGGTACTTCATTTTTTCTTTGCATCCGACTTGACTCACTCTGATGGGAGACACTTTGGTGCCTGACTCCCACCATTTGACATGCTGCACCGCAGCATCCCTTGATATCGGACCCTTGACATTGGATCTGTGATGTCAGACACCTCATGTTTGGCATGAGGCTTATCTTCTATTGTTCTTTGACATGCTGCGCCGCAGCACTCTGTGACATTGGACGCCTGATGCTAGGCATGCTTATTGTTCTATTGTTCTTTCTATTATTACTTGACAAGGATCTCGTATTCTGATTGGATGATAGACATCTCTGAACCATATATAAGCTACAGTAATACTGCCTGTATTCCTTAGCTTGACCTAATTCAATCAACGGTCTTAGACTCAACCAGAACACTCAACAGCTTAGGAAGCCCCCTAGCTGTGATAACTTGAACTCGACAGTTGGAAAGCCTCCAACTGTGATACATGAACTGATGGTCTACTCAGAAAGCCTCTGAGTACGGATAGCCATAACGACTTGAGGAAGTACCCAAGTGTAGGCAAGAAGCCCGATACACTAGGAAAGCCTCCTAGTGCAATACCGATATAGTTGGAAAGCCTCCAACTGTGATGATGGGATCATTGACAAGAGAAAAAGAGGCCAAGGTCACCAATACCTAGTCCAGTGGAATGGATTTGGTGTGGAAGATAACTGGTGGCTTCCACAATGGGAACTTGAGGACTGTGAGGCACTGGATAAATGGCTGGCACATACAGAATAGGGGACATGTGATAGCTTTTCCCACTGGGTTTTTGATGCACCTGTCATGAGGTTGATGATGATTTTTTTCTCTCCTCCTCTCCAACTTGATGATTTCCCCCCCCTCCTCTCTGGTTTATTGTTTCCAATGTTCTCTACCCCCTACCTTTTTCAAAGGGTGGGAGGGTGTAAGCGTATTATGATGACTTGTTTACATGCTTACATACAGACTCCTCACCATTGTTATCTTACTCCTTCTTGACCATGAACTATGACTTAGATTACACTAGCTCTAACAACTGGAATACTATGCCATATCTTATCATTCTGTGTAAGTCTTAGTATTCTCTCTTTCCTTCTTCTTAGTGCTTGTCTATCTCCACATAGGAGATAAACTCACATTTACCCTTCCTCTAACTTGTGTTATACCATTTGAGACCATTTTGTAGGTTTTGTTTGGGTTTCCAGGTCAAGTATCATCATTGTTCAAAGTGTTGAGGTGATATCAGGATTGTTAGAAGTTGTTTGAAGCTATCAATGCAATATCAGGATCATTAGAAAGCATTGGGAGTGGTCATGTTACTTCTGGGACATCATAGGAGTTTGTTGACAACATTAGAATGTGTTTGATATGAGGAATCAGTACTTGAGCCACAAAGAGAACCTATCATCCTCCCCCTGACTAGAATCCTGACTGTCCCAGTCAGTTGATCAAACTGCAAAGGTATAACAAATGAAATTGGAGCAAAATGATGTGAAATGGGGTGTCAAAGCTAAAATGAAAGCCATCAAGGCTAATTGAAGAATGTTAAGAAAATGATGTCAAAAGAATATTGGCATAGGTGAACAAGCATGGGGCATATTTGATAAATATTGAGGTCAAAATCAAGATAACTGAAGGCATATTGTATGGGCACAAGCCATTGGGGCTTGTTTAAAGGATGTCAAGCATAACAAAGATGAGTTCAATAAATAGAATGAGGTTGAAATGTGAGAAAGACAAAGGAAATGGATGAATTTGATCAATATCAAGAATGCTAACCATGATCACTATAATTGGGTCAAGGGACTGGTTGAATAGAATTCAAATGAAATATCAAGGGATCAGGAACAAGGTCAAGGAAAGTCTGGTGGTTGATGGATGTAATAGAAAATCTAGAGGAATGAGGAGGCTTTCAAGATGAGGACTATGGATATATAATTTGAGTGAACTTTCAATGGCAATGAAGAGGGCAAAGGCAAACATGAAATAGGTCACAAAATAGATGAGGGTGAAGGCAAACATGAAATAGACAATGAAATGGACAAGGGTGAAGATGATGGTGAAGATGAGATTGAGGATGAAAATATAGGGAGTGCTGAGGACAGAATTGAGGTCAAAGTGGGCAATGTTGAGGATGAAGATGATGAAAATATTGGAGGCAAGATCAAAGTAGATTGCAGAGGTGAAAATGGTGTTGGAGGATGAGAAAAAGTCAAAAATAGTAATTCAATGGTTTTGCATTGGTCAGACACAGTCAAAACTGTTGATGGTGATATGATTGATGCAATGGGCAAAGGTGAAGCTATCAAGCACAAAACTGGTGCAAACAATGGAATGGACAAAGGCAAATGCAAAGGTGATACTAACAAAACAGGTAGAATAGGGTCAACTGAACTCATAGCTGATGAAGCTGCAACTATTGGAGTGGACTTCTCTGGATCTATCAAAGGCAAAGATGGCAAGACTGGCATAGATATGTGCAATGAAGCTGGAACTATAGAACGAAGACTGGGAGGCACAAAATGACAATTTCAAAGTTCAAAAATTTCTTGTTTGAGAGCAAGCTTTTTTTTGAGGGTTATTTTGTGTTTGAGCACTGTGATGTGAGTGTAAGAGCAACCCTATGATCAGCATAATGCACACAATGCTTGCAAGGGAAAACTGTAAGGGGACTAGGGGGTGCCCCATGCATTTCTCCTATTTTTTATGTTCATCCTATATTTTTCCTCACTTCATTTCCTCTTGTTCTTCATTTTCTATGATTTTTATTTATTTTGTTACTAATTTTCCTTTCTATCACATTTGTGCATGTTGACAGTTTTATATCTAGAGGCAGAGTACCCTTTCTGACATCTACCCCTTGGTATGACATCATTTGGCAGCCTTGATCTGCCTATCTCCGCCTTTTCTATTTTTAGGCTATTATTTGATTTTTGCAATCTTCACATATACTGGACATTGGCAAAGGGGTCCTTAGAGTTTTCTCTTCAAATTTCCCTTTGCTAGGTGCACCTCCACTTCCTGTAATATGTACCATAATTTTAACTTCGGATTTCCCTTTGCTAGTCCACTAATTAAGTGGCCTCCAAGGTTGCCCTTATAGTAGAAAACTCTCTTCTAAGGCCCAAAATCGTGAATGTGCTGCCTAAGATAGGCAGGTATGGAGTGGACAACACTTCCCAGAGCTCCATAGACTCCCTACACACCGTTCCCAAGACTCCTGCTTTCAGTGTGCCACCATTTTTGCTTAACTCCCCCCTAGTGCCATGAATGCATCACAGCACCTCAATGTGCTTGAAAGCAACATTACTGGAATACATGCACAAATTGATTTGCTTAAATCTATGATTGAAAACTTTGTCAGAACCCTTCAGACTAGCTCTACAATCAATATTCCCCCCATTATGACTCCAAGCACACCCAATAATGACACACTGCCTACACACCCACTAAGGAGTGCACCCAGATCAAACTGTCCCCCCCCCCCCCCCCCACTGAATTTAATGGTGCACATGCGCAGGGGTATGCATTCATTAATTCCTGTGAGTCATACATCGGTCTCCAGTTGCATCAATTCATTGACAATGCTGCAAAAACTTATCGGGCCTTTACATACATGAAATCTGAATGTGCCTATCTCTACATGGACTGTATTCTGTGCCAAACTAAAGAGCTTGGTTCTCTACCTTTCTCCACTTGGGGTGACTTTTGAACAGAGTTTGTACACCACTTTTGTCCCCTGCCACTGAGCAGTGACATGGCTTGAGTCATCCTATTACCATCAAGCACGTTGATCTGTGGATGATTATATCAATGAGTTTAAGGACTTGGTGGACATGGCAGGATATGGGAGTGGGCCACCAGTGGTGGTGAAGTTCTGATGGGGCCTCAATCAAGAGATTCAGGACCAGATTGCATGGATGTTGGAAGGGTGCCTGGCAGATGATGATATCTATGCTTGGTATGAGGCTGCTTCACTCTGTGATGAGAACTGACTCACAAATGCTCCAACTACCACTCATGTGCCCTACACCTTCAATCAAACCCTCCACCACCCTAACCCCATTCCTGTCCATCAGGCTCCTGCACCAGCTATCAATGCCCCATACCAATGGATGTTGATGCAGCCCATAGTCACGTATGTAGGTTGGATCTCTGCTACCGCTGTGGGGAAACTGGGAACATGGCCAGAGCATGTCCCCATCATCAGGATATCCACATGCTCACCCACAAGGGGTGAGATGAACTCCTCCAGGACCTGTTGGCACTTGTAGATGTCGAGGAAGTGAAGGATCAGGTTGCAGAGGAGATCAAGTCAGAAGTTGTAGAGGAGCAGGATTTTTCTATTCACAGCGAGTGAATTATATGCCCTTGCTGCCTGTCCATAACCACTTTGAAGTTTTGTCAGTTGAATCCCTGGAGGATGAATCTAATTCCATGACTGTTCCCCTCTCTGACCCTTTGAAGTTGGCTGAAGAAGTACCTGCTCTTCCTATCTCTCCCTCCACCACATGCCCCAAAATTAAATCATGGGAGTGCAAACTACCCCACAGATATATCATTGCATCCACTCCCTCTACACATTCCTTGAACCTAGCTATCAAACTACAGACAACAGATACTTGGTGTCTCCATGTTTGTGGACTCTGGTGCGACTGGTCTCTTCATTGATGCCCATCTCACACAACAACATCACCTGAAAACTCACTCACTCTTGCATCCAATACCTGTGTATAATGTGGATGGTCCCCAAATGAAGTTGGTGCCATCCAAGAGGTTGTAGACCTGGTCCTCCATTATAAAGATCATAGTGAGCATGCCCTTTTTGCTGTCACTCAGTTAGGAAAGCAGAAGGTGATCTTGGGCTATCTGTGGCATAAAGACCATAACCCAGAGGTCAACTAGCATACTGGGGAGGTTACAATGAGCCAGTGTCCATCCCACTGTCACACTTGTTTTATGGAAGCCAGACAAGAACATCATGGACAAAGGGCCTTAGTACAATGCACTTGGAAGTGTTATGCCAGACCCATGCCTGTGCCTGAGGTGGAGTTAGAGGGAGTTCCTGATCTGATGCCAGACTCAGATGATGATGATGAGGAGCCAGAGGAAGTGGAGGAAGGTGATCAGATTTTCTACACTGCAATTCGTCCATCACAGGAGGTGTGTGCTACATCAAACATATCCCAATGCCTCACTGAGGCCTTCCACAAAAACAATGCTGCCAAATCCTCTACTGATTCCTTGCTTCTTCATCTCCATGAGTTTGGGTACGTTTTCTCCAAGGAATTGTTTGACTCTCTACCTATGCACAAGCCATGGGATCATGCAATTGAACTCATCCCTGGTGCAACCTCTTCATCCTGCAATGTATATCCTCTCTCTCCTGAAGAACAGTGACAGCTTGACCAGTTCATCAAGGAGCACCTGGCCTCTGGACATATTCAACCATCAAAGTCACCCATGACCTCTCCCTTTTTCTTTGTCAAGAAGAAGAATGGCTCACTTCAACCAATTCAAGACTATAGAAGGCTGAACAACATCATGGTCAAAAATTGCTACCCATTACCTCTCATCTCTGAACTTGTGAATCAGCTCTGTGGAGCCCAATACTTCACCCAAGCTCGACATCCATTGGGGTTACAATAATGTGAGGATAAAGGAGGGAGATGAGTGGAAGGCAGCCTTTTGTACCAACCATGGTCTTTTTGAACCACTTGTCATGTTCTTTGGCCTTACTAATAGTCCTGCCACCTTTCAGACCATGATGAATGACATCTTCCACAACCTCATCCTTGAATGCATTGTTTGTATCTATCTTGATGACATCCTCATCTTCACTTGCATGGTTGAATAGCATTGTCACATCATGTGCCTTATCCTGGAATGACTCTGACAGTACAAACTCTACCTTTGTTATGACAAGTGTGAGTTTGAGAAGACCAAGATCAAGTACCTTGGCCTGATTATCTCAGAGGGTCAGGTGGAAATGGATCCTATCAAGGTGAATGGGGTCACAGCTTGGCCAATGCCCACAAACAAGAAACAGGTGCAGTCTTTCCTGGGCTACATCAATCTCTATCAGCATTTTATCAAGGATTTCTCACATCATGCATGACCACTGTTTGACTTGACAGGAAAGGAGGCATGGAGGTGGGATAATGCACAACAGGAGGCATTCAAAAAGCTCAAGGAGATGGTCACTTCTGCTCCCATTCTTACCTTTGCTGATGATTCACACCCTTTTTGTGTAGAAGCCAACAGTTCTGACCTTGCAATGGGTGCCATGTTATCTCAGCAGTCTCCAGAAAACCAGAAGTGGCATCCTGTTGTGTTCTACTCCAAAAGCCTTAGTGCTGTGGAGTGAAACTACAGGATCCATATCAAGGAGATGTTGGCAATAATGCATGTGCTCAAGGAATGGCGACACTTTCTTGAGAGTGCCCAACACAAGGTGGAAATTTGGATGGATCACAAGAATCTCAAGTACTTTATGATGGCTAAGAAATTGAACTGTCATCAAGCTTGTTGGTCCCTGTATCTATCCAGATTCGACTTCTTCTTGGACAACCATCTGGGTTGCAGCATGCACTTTTTTTGGTGTAACAAAAATAGTGTTAGAATTGTTGGGGAGACCAATGCCCTCTCCTGATGTGTGGACCATGGGGATGGCAGCAATGACAATCAAGACATTGTGTTGTTGCAGCCAGACCTGTTCACCATCTGGGCATTGGAAGGCATTGCACCCCAGGGTGAGGAGTGGGACATTCTATGCAACATTCATCATGCAAACTGTAGTGGTTTACACCAGGATGTTGTTGCCCAAGCTGTTAAAGAACTGAGGAAGGGATCCACCCTTTCCTCACATGTGGCAGAGTGGGCTGAAAAGGAGGACTTATTGTATTTCAGAGGTCACATCTATGTCCCCAATGACCCAGACCTTTGCTGGTGAATCATATCCCAACACCATGACTCACCAATTGCTGGTCATCCTGGACACTGGAAGACCTTGGAGCTCACCTCAGAGAATTATTGGTGGCCACAAATGTCACAGCTCATTGGTCAGTATTGTCATACTTGTGATCTTTGCTTATGCACCAGGATTCCTCATTGCAAACCCATTGGTGAGCTACACCCTCTTCCTGTTCCAGAGAGTTGTTGGGATGTTGTCAGTGTCAACTTTGCCAGAGTTGAATGGGTTTGATGCAGTGATGTGCACAGTTGATTCAGTGGGAAAACGTGCTCACTTCATTCCCACTCACACCACTGTCAGCACACTGGGTGCCGCCTGACTCTATCTCCTGTGTGGAAATTACATGGACTTCCTGGCACTTTCCTTTCTGACCATGGCCCTCAGTTTGTGGCAGAGTTCACTTGTGAGCTGTACTGACTTCTGGGGATCAAACTCCTTGCTTTGACTGCCTATCACCCATAAACTGATGTTCAGACTGAGTGAGTCAACCAGGAACTGGAGCAGTACATCTGCATCTTCATCAATGAGCACCAGGACAATTGGGATGATCTTCTCCCCTTGGCTGAGTTTGAATACAACAACCACATCTGTGCTTCCACTCAACAGACCCCTTTCCTCTTAGACACTGGATGGCATCCATGCATGGGATTCAAACCTCACCAAACTCCCTCACACATTGAGATGGTGAATGAGTTCACAGAACGCATGAAGGGAGGCAAAGGCAGCCTTAGTGAAGGTGAAGGATGACATGGTGCACTTTTACAATCAACACCATTCTCCAGTAATTTACTGTGCCCCACATGTCCTAGTGGACTCCACATGGACTGTGTGGAGTCTGAGCTAGTCTGCATGCAGAATCTGGGTCAATTTGATATCTTATTTGTTTCAAGCTTTTCAGACTTTATGAAAGTCATGACATGCCTACAAAATATAGGGGTGCAGAGCAAGGATTGAACCCAAGACCTCCAAGTCATCACACAACAAACTAAACACATGTGATCAACCAGTTGAGCTACAGGAGAATTATTTGTTAGTAATACATAGTTTATTTATGACACTCAAACTCAAACTCAAGTATTTATCTCTCAAAAATTGAGCAAATAAATTTTATTAACTGCAACCCTCATGTTAGATGCAAGGGAGTATACAATGCAATCAATGAAATACAAAAAGGACTAATTACATTACAAACTCAACCCCTCACGCCGCAGGCCAGGGGGAGTTAACAAACTATAGATTTAAAAAAAAACTCCCCCCAAAATGCAGGGGAGGGCTAAAAGAAAAAGAAGAAAAAGAAAAAGAAAAAAACCCACCCCACACAAAATGTGGGGGGGCTGCCATCCTGGTGCATTGGCATTGGTGTATTCTCTTTGGGTGTTGGTCCTCACCCTCTCATCGCATTGTTGTTCCACCCATGTTCCACCCCATGAGCAGTTGCTCATGAGGCTGGGGGAAGGTGGTGTGTTGTCATCTCCTGTCCATGCACCTGGGCATTGTTCCACCCATGTTCCACCCCACGAGCAGTTGCTCGTGAGGCTGGGGGTGGGTGGTGCATTGTCATTGTCATTCCACCCATGATCCACCTCATGAGCAGTTGCTTGTGAGGCTGGGGGTGAGTGGTGCATTGTTGTCTCCTATCCCTGTGCCTGGGCATCATTCCACCCATGTTCCACCCCACGAGCAATTGCTCATGAGGCTGGGGGTGGGTGCATCGTTGTTCATTGCTATCATCCCCTGTTTGGATTTCTGTTTTACTTTTTAGGGGGGGGGGGGGGGGGGGGTTGGGGCATGTCAATGCAACATGGCATGCCTATGGGGGTTGGTGGGTGCTTATTAGGCAGGTATCCCCCTTCTGGGGTCTCCTGGCATCCCTTGGCACCCTCCTAGCCCATGTCGACAGCCTCACATCCTGTTTGAATGGGGAGGATGGGATTGGTTGTGCATGGGCATGGGTTGCACATTTTTCATTGTGGCAGGTTGTCCCCAGTAGTATACAACCTAAAAAGCAAGAAAAATACAATTAGTTCATTAATAAAACAAAAAGCAAAAAAAAAAAAACTTACTTAGGTCAGCTCAGCTCATTGGGTCCCATTGCATTGGCTTGGCTAGTTTGCTGTTGGTTGCTGTTGGTGCAAGAGGCATCGGAGGCAGGGGCTGACTGGGTGGTAGTGGTGGTAGAGGGAGGTGGGAGGCAGCAGCATCGAGAGTGGTGGTGGTGGTCAACAA
Organism: Tricholoma matsutake; assembly: GCA_026075535.2. Classification (NCBI taxonomy): domain Eukaryota; kingdom Fungi; phylum Basidiomycota; class Agaricomycetes; order Agaricales; family Tricholomataceae; genus Tricholoma; species Tricholoma matsutake. The sequence goes on along the minus strand of AP026543.1, from coordinate 1,743,718 downwards.
AAATGTTGATCAACAATGATTGTTGACACATCTTGAACTTGCATGTGAGTCACATGATTTAAATACGGTTAGATAATGCAATTGTTTGCACTTACTGACAATGGCTCTGTGGTGTAGTGGTCAACTGCACTATTTATGCTTGGCAACAAGGCTTGGGGTTCAATTCTACTTCAGTAATTTTTCTGTAGTCAACTGAGCCTCTGCTATGCATCCACGGACTTGACTCAGACTCGACTTGGACATGTATCTGTCCAAGTCTGTCTGAGTCTGAGTAAATTGATGTTGCTCAGACAAAGTCCATGCGCACTCTGAGTAAAAGTCCAAAAATAGCTCGGACTCCACGCAAGTCTGTGCAAACTCTCTAGGAGTCTGAGCAATATACAGGACATTTGAGCCAAATGAGTGGGCACCAGTCCAAGCTAGTCTGTGTGGAGTCTGAGCTGGTCCGTGTGGAGTCCACCAAATTCCACATGGACTGGCTTGGAATATGTGGGGCACAGTAAAGACCTCCCATTCTCTGACCCCTCAGTACAAGATTGGTGATTGAGTTTATCTTGACTCCAGTGACATGTCCATCCAAGAAGCTTGCCCATTGCTTCCTGGGACCTTTCCCCCATTGTCAAGTGTGTTGGAATGCATTCCTATTGTCTGTGCCTCCCAGCCTCCATGTCCAGACTCCACCCAGTCTTCCATGTCATCAAACTCCTTCCAGCTCCCCCAGCTCCATTCCCAGGACACCATTCACATCCACCACCACTGCCTACAGTGATCAAGGGAGAACCCCAGTACGAAGTCGAGTCAATCTTGGACAGCTGGTTGTGTCAAGGAAAACTCCAGTATTTGCTGCACTGGAAGGGTTATTGGTATGAGGAGAACTCATGGGTTGAGGAATCTGATGTGAATGCCCCTTGGTTAGTCAAGAAATTCCACTGATGGCACACTGCTGCACTGTGTTGCATTCAAGTCACTGACTTTGGTTGTATGCAATTTCAAATGCATTGGGGTGATGCATCTTAGAGAGTGGGTGATGTAAGGGGACTAGGGGGTTTCTCCTATTTTTTACATTCATCCTATATTTCTCCTCACTTTATTTCTTCCTAATCTTCATTTTCTATGAAGTTTACTTATTTTGTTACTAATTTTCCTTTCTATCACATTTGTGCATGTTGACAGTTTTATATTTAGAGGCGGAGTACCCTTTCTGACATCTACCCCTTGGTATGATGTCATTTGGTGGCCTTGATCTGCCTATTTCCGCCTTTTCTATTTTTAGGCTATTATTTGATTCTTGCAATCTTCACATATACTGGGCATTGGCAAAGGGGTCCTTAGAGTTTTCTCTTCGGATTTCCCATTGCTAGGTGCGCCTTCACTCCCTGTAATATGTACCATAATTGTAACTTTGGATTTCCCTTTGCTAGTCCACTTTAATTGGCCTCTAAGGTTGCCCTTATAAAAACCAAAGTTAACAGAGTTCTGCTACTCACCTTGCAGGGGAAAACCAAAGAGAACACTCTAAAGTGTTCCCCTGCAGAGGGTGTGATCATGTACAACAGAGTGTGAGAGGGAAATGAACCCAAAGGTGAAAGCACACAGTTTCACATGCCACTGTTATTGATATCAATCAGCCTGCATATTGATATTGATCGATCCACTTATTGATCTGAATATTGCAGATCAATTGATGCACCTGTCAACATCAATTTGCTTTGGTGGTGTGTGCCCATGGTCCCCTGACAGCGAGCTTCTACATTGTCAGAAATATTCGAGCTATGACTCTGATATGTACTATCAAGTGTTTGGTTTGAATCTGTAGAAGATGCAATATCAGTGAAGAATGAGGTTGGGACAGAAACTTCAGGTGCTGATCTGTTTGAATTCAAAGCTGCAAAGACTGATGTAAAACATTTGAGAATGTGTGAAGTATCTTCAGAGTTGATTGATGTACAAATTTGAGGTCAAAATTGATTGCTGGAGAATGGAATACAAGTTTGAAGATGCTAAAACAAATTTCACAGTTGCTCAGAGTGTATGGGTCATTGGGATAGTGATCAGGCAACTTAAGCTCAAGATGATGTGCAATTCAAGTCCATAAATCTGATTGAAAGCCTCAAACAAAAGCTTGACTTTGTTTGGCTTCTGAAAGTCTGTGTTTTGAGTGAAGAAAGTTCATAATGTTGTAGAACAACCTGTAATAAGCTCCTAAATTGTTTGAGTCAAAAATACCAATGTGAGGCTGCTTGCTGACAAATGTATCCATGTCCAAAATACTCCATCTGTTGTCTTCTTCTGATCCAGAATAGAGCTTGTGTACTGTGATGTGAGATGCTCTAAATGAGGTGCTGGGGTGCTCTGGAAGTGATTCCCAGAGTTTGCAAGAATTGATGTCAATGTATCTGCAAGCGTGCTTCTTCTTTAGGTTCTGATTGATGATACTACAAGTCAGGAAGAGAAATTTGAGATCTTCAAAATATCTTCATGCTTCTCTAGGCTGTTTCAGATTGAATTTAGGAGATGTCAGATGACCATGAGCTGGCATAAAGGACATCAACATGTTTGAAGTAGATTTTGGGGGCTGCAAAGTTGAAATTTGTGCAATACTGGGTTTCTTGTGTATCAAAGTTGAAGACAGTAGCGAAATATGGTGGAGTGCACTTAGACACCACTACTTTTGTACAAGGTGTAGTACATCAGCAAATTTGGTCCTTTTTCTTATTTGTCTTGCCAAAATGTCTGAACTTTACACTGCCCCACATAGTCCTACCAGGAAGACCTGGAATCCTCCAGGAATCCAGTAGGACTCACCAGGACTCACCAGGACTCACCAGGAATCCAGTGAGACTTGGTACCCTAAAGTCATACCATAATGGAAAGTCAATTTGAAATATCTTACAAGTTTCAAGTGCTTCAGACTTCATGAATTTCACAAAGTACCTACAAAATAAACTTGTTCAGAGCAGGGATTGAACTCTAAAGCTCATGATCAAGAATCACATGAGAAACCAAATAAGTGCTTAACCAGTTGAGCCACAGGAAAATTATTAGCTGCAATATAAAAGCGTATTTATACCCTCAAACTCAAACTTAGGTACTTCTCTCTTGAAGCTCACAATCAAGATCAAATAAAATTTATTAACTACATCCCTGGCATTGGACGTGAGGGATACACCATTAATTACATAAAAAAAAACCTCCCCCACACAAGGTGTGAGGGGGAATCCTACAAATATATACATATAAAACTAATCTCCCCTCACGTCAAATGTGAGGGGAGCACTACAATAATAATAAAAAACCCCTCACCCATGTAAAACATGGGCAAGGGGGAAGGTATTACCATAAATAAAAAATGAAAAAACTGCCCCATGCAAAATGCAGCAGCCTGGTGAGTCATGCCTGTCATCCTGTCCCCATCATCCTGGGTGCCAGGCCTTTGTTGTCGCTGTCCTTGTCATTGCCATCCTGGGTGTCATTTCCATGCTGCTCCTGGTCATGCCCTTTTTGGTTGTTGTTGCCATCCTGGCCATCTCCCGCTGTTGCATTCCTTGGTGCTGGTGTCCTGTTGTTGTTGCGTGGTTGTCTCCGTCCTCGCACCTGTTTGTCATCCTGGCTTCACTGTTGCTGTCCTGGCTGTGTTGCATTCCCTGGTGCTGGTGTCCTGTCATCATTGTGTGGTCATCTCCGTCCTCGCACCCCTCCTTCCACCCTGCGAGCAGTTGCTTGCAGCAGCAGTGCTGGGTGCTGGGTAGTGTTGCCACAGCTTGAGCTGCATTTTTTGCTATCTTGGGAAATAAATTATGTAAAATCACTAAAATATTTGAGGAGCTAGATCCCATCAAAAGCCGAGGGGTCTCCTGCCAACTCTAAGCAATCGGAGAAGTGGTTCCTGAGATATTCTGGTGGCTTTGAAACAGCTTGGCTTGAGCCATTTCAAAGCCACCAGAATATCTCAGGGGGAGGGGTGTGATAATGCAGGATGTGACAACAAGAGGAGGGAAACAATGACACAGGATGATGGGTCCAAATGACCAGAGTCATTTGGTCCCTGGTAATTTTTCTTATCTTTGTTTCTTATTTTTTGTTTAAAATATACATAGTTAGTTTAGAAAATACTTCATCAATAGCACAAAAACTTGCTGCTAAGTTATGTGATGAAATGGCCCCACAAAGTGGATGGATAACCACTTTCCTGACCCTCTGAAAGTCTCATGAAAAAAGGTCAAAATTCAGCTAGTTGAACTGTAGTGAATTACTCCATCGAGAAGATGGAAGTCATCCCCATGGATGAATTCAATGGGGTATGGATACGGACAAATTTTGAGGTGTTTTCAACCCTTTCACTCATCCATTCAGAGGGAGAATTTTCACATCTTTTATGGGGGTGTTTTTCTCCGAAAACCAGATGATTTTTATTACTTTTTCAGTGGCCATAAAGGACAAAAGTTCTACCCAAAATGGATTAATTTCTACTCAACTCCATCACATCAGTGGCTGAAATACTGGATGATTTTCCACACCCATGGGTGTCACAGTGGCCCTGATCTCAGAGATGACTGATTTTGATCTGGAATCCCTTCAATTTGAGGATGAACTAAAGACATGGGAGGAAGCAAGGGGAACAGTTGATGCTGAGAAGTGGAAAGAGGGGTATCTTGAAGAACTCAAGTCACTAAAAGACATGGGCATCTATAAACTCATTCCTTGGAATGATGTACATCAGGGAACATGTATCCAAAAGGGGAAACCTGTTTTCCATATTAAGTGGGACGAGACTGGGAAAGCAGTTTGATGGAAAGTATGTCTCATCTTTAAGGGTTTTGAACAGATTTATGGCAAAGACTACACTAAAACAACCTCACCAACTGCACACATGGAATCTTGGCATATTCTCTTACATCTTGCTGCTTCCCTAGGTTGGGATGCACAGCAGATTGACATGAAGACCACTTTACTTTATGGGCTACTATTGGATGACAAAGTACAAAGCAGAGTGGACACATATGGAATCAGATGCTCAACACTCAGATGATTGACTGGGGTTTTACTCGATTATCATGTGAATCCTGCATATACTACTGCAAGACTGATTCTGGGATTATTATTACAGCTGTTCATGTTGACGACCATCTTTCTATCGCAGACTCACCAGCTAAGAATGAACACTTCCAGAATCAAATGTGGGAAGTGTGGACGATTTCCAAACTGGGTACAGCACAATTTATCATTGATATTGCTATTACCTGGGACAGAACTACTTGTACAGTCACCCTTTTGCAATCAGCACTCATTGACAAGATCATAGAACAGTTTGGTCAAAAGGATGCTCACCTGATATCAGCTCCCCTAGAGCCTGGATCCAAACTTCATCGCACTAACAGGCAATCCCTATCCTCTGATGACCAACTACAACTCAACAAAATTCCCTATCGATCTCTTGTCAGCTGCTTGCTATATTTGGCCATATCTATGCACCCCAACATTGCTACACAGTCCAACAGTTATCGCAATATCTTGACTGCTACTCTTTTGAGCACTGGGCAGCCATTATCAGATTGGTACGCTACTTAAAGGGGACAAAGGATCTCAGACTTTACCTTGGTGGGGATTGTCCTCTCATCCTCCATGCCTTCAGTGATTCTGATTGGGCCAACTGTCTTGACACACGTCATAGTGTTAGGGGATACATATGTGTTGAAATTAATCCCTGATGCATGCTGTATACATGAGGCAATACATGCAGCATACACATGTATACATGAGGTGATACATGCAGCATACGCATGTTACTGCGCTTACTGCGCATACATGCAGTAAACACATTCCCGAGTCATGTGACATCCTTAATATTATGTATATAAGGAGAACCTGTACCGTAGTAGGAATACAGTGTTCTTACCTCTGCTAACCCTAGCTGTAAGTCTAACTAAACCCCAGGTAGGTTGTAAGGAACGTGTTGTCTCTTCCCCTGTGCAGCGTATATAGTCTGCTCCAACAGGTTATGGGCCCTGCTGGGCACGTCGCGAACGCGCTTTAATTAGCTGTGAACGACATTGACTTCATCATCTCCAAATTATAACCTTGCGCTCTTCGTGAGCTGCATTGCGCTCCCTGCGAGCTGCATATAAAACCTAGGTTGACTAGGGTTAACCACTCTGAAGGAGTGTTTTCTCCTGAGAACGTTAAACGTGTTTTATTGAGTAAAAAGACTGATTGAGCGCTTTTAACAGCTGCCACCACAGAATCATGTCTTCAACTCTTGAAAAACTCGTTCAAACTTTCGACGGATCAAATTACATCTTATGGGCCGACTCAATGAAGGCGTGGCTCAGGTCTCAGGGCCTCTGGCAAATAACTAGCGGGGCGGAGCAAAAACCGCCCCCGGCGCCTCCCTTGACGGCGACGAACGCTACCTTGGTAGCGGATGCTAATGCCAAGCTCCAGACCTGGAGCAACAAAAACGACCAGGCTATTGGTAGCCTAGTGCTCCGCCTGGCCCCCTCCATTCGGCAGCGTGCCAACACAAAGGACACTGCTGAGGAGGTGTGGGCTCTCATTCGCACCGATTATGGTGTGGATGGCCCCTCCCAAGTCTTTTTGGACTTTAGGTCCGCAATAGCAATCAAAATCCCGGCTGCGAACCCCGCACCGGAGATTGCAAGAATGGCTGACAAATTTGAAAAAGTTGCAAACCCTGCGATTCACCGCTTGTCTACCACAATCATGGTGGGAATTTTGCATAGAACATGCAACACATTTATACAACCGAACCCCAATAAGGCGCCTGAAATGGCTGACACCTTTTGAGGACCTGACAAAGGTCCGCCCAGATCTAAACAATCTGAAGGTCTTCGGTTGTGGTGCTTATGTCTATCTACCAAAGGAAAAACGTCCAACAACATTGTCTCCTCGATCGGAGTTAATGACGTACCTTGGAGTAGAAGATGGCATTAAAGCATATCGTTTCATGCGACGAAACGGCGCAATATTCATTGGTGCTACGGCACTATTTGATGAAACGATGTTCCCATGCTGTCCCGGAGCTAAAACTCCTGCCAAGACAGACCTTGGTGATTTTCCACCAGAACCAGAAGATGACAACCACTCATCTGGAACGGATGGCGATGACCCTATACCGCCACAAAATCCGCCCCTTCCTCCATCATCAGAAGATGATGATGATGATTTACCAAGCGAGCAAAAGGCGCATGACGATGCGACTAACGCTCCTCCTCCGCCGCCTCCAGTTAGCACTGAGGACTTTCGTCCAAGACGTGAAGATCAACAGGAATGGCAGCAATTGCCCCGTCGATCAGGCAGGCAGAGGAAAATCCCAAACCGTCCCGGCAATACCTATGGAGAACAGCGACTCCCCTCTGACATAGAGAGAGACATTGTGCATGATCGATATTGGAAGAAGTCTGTGGGTCAAGATTCGGATCATAACCAAACACAACCACGACCTCAACAGCAAGAACCGGTTACTGGACCGAGTTCAGCACCCCATGAGAGTGTGCCCGATTCCAATAATCAAGAACATGATCACCCAATGGGGGAACCGGACGAAGCAGGTTATATTAAAAAGATAACCAAGGAAGGTGGAGATGAGCTTATCCGCTGGCTGTTGTCAAAAGCAGTCACACCATCAAGCGGAAAAAGCCTAGTTCCAAACCAATTTCGCGATATTGCGCGCCTACCCCGGCAGCAGCAACTTGAGTGGAAACAGGCTTGTCGTGAAGAGTTAGAGGCTCTTCGCAAGCGACAAGTCTATGACATCGTCGATCTTCCACATGATCAAAAAATGATCAAAAATAGATGGGTTTTCTCCGTGAAATCGGACGGAAGAAAACGAGCCAGACTCGTGGCCAAAGGCTTTTCACAAGTCGAAGGCGTTGACTTTGATGAGATTTTCTCACCAGTAGTCCGCTATGAGACCGTACGCCTCATGTTTGCCCTTGCGTCTCTAGAAGGCATGTATATGACCGGTCTAGATGTAAAAACCGCATTTTTATACGGCAAACTTGATGAGGAGATCTATATGGATCAACCCGAGGGTTTCAAACTCGAGGGTAAAGAGCGCAAAGTAATGCGCTTACGCCGAGCATTGTATGGCCTTAAACAGGCTTCACTAGCATGGTGGAGAGAGCTAGAGGCATTTATGCGCACCATTGGGTTCGTGCGCGCCAGCTCCGATGCCAGCATCTTCATACACAAGGATCCTAAGACAGGCAGCATCGTTATTGCGCTAGTCTATGTTGATGATGGCTTGTTCATGGGCAAGAACAAGAAACTTGTGGATGAAAAGAAGAATGCTTGCCTGAAGCATTGGGAGTGCCATAGTACTGAAAAAGTCACGGAATTCTTAGGCATGCGCGTCACCCAGACCGCTGCAAAAGTCAAACTCGATCAAACAGAATATCTCGCCAAAGTGCTTGAGAGGTTCGAGATGACAAATGCCAAGATTGCCCCCACTCCGCTCCTGACTGGCTACAAACCGTTGGAGAACACAGCGACGCCAAATGCGGCGCTTAGATCAAAATATCAGTCTGTGATCGGATCTTTATTGTATCTGATGCTCGGAACGCGACCTGATATCGCTTACGCGGTAATCAAGATGTCGCAATTCTCGGCTAATCCTAGCCAAGAACATCTAGACAAAGCAATGTACATAATGCGCTATCTGGTGGGAACCCAGAAGTACAGTATGATCTATGATGGAGAGAAATCCGAGGGGCTACAGGCCTTCACAGATTCTGATTGGGCAGCTGACACAGTCAAGCGCCGATCTACAACGGGTTACTTTGCTACTCTGGCGAGTGGCATTGTGTGCTGGCAGTCCCATTTACAAAAAACTGTAGCACTGTCATCCACAGAAGCCGAATACATGGCTCTCTCCGACACTTGTCGGCAGATAGTGTGGATAGAGTCCTTATTCCAGGAACTTGGATATACACTGAAGCGCGTACCAATCTGCGCTGATAATCAAGGATCCATCTTTATTGGATCAAATCCAGTTCAGGAAAGAAGGACCAAACATATAGACATTCGCTACCACTACACCCGCGAATGCATAGAAAATGACAAAGTCACAGTCGTTTTCATTCCTGGAAGTGATAATCCGGCTGACATGTTCACAAAGAACCTTGGCGCCGTCCTATTCAGGAAATTTAGAGACTCTCTCGGAATTACTTTCGAGATTCAAACTTAGCTGCTTAGAGCACTGTACAGTTTGAGGGGGGGTGTTGAAATTAATCCCTGATGCATGCTGTATACATGAGGTGATACATGCAGCATACACATGTTACTGCGCTTACTGCGCATACATGCGGTAAACACATTCCCAAGTCATGTGACATCCTTAATATTATGTATATAAGGAGAACCTGTACCATAGTAGAAATACAGTGTTCTTACCTCTGCTAACCCTAGCTGTAAGTCTAACTAAACCCCAGGTAGGTTGTAAGGAACATGTTGTCTCTTCCCCTGTGCAGCGTATATAGTCTGCTCCAACACCTCCTCCTCCTCCTCCACAGCCTGCGCCACCACTACCACCACCACAGCTTGCACTTGCGCTCCAATTACTACTGTTGCTCTGTAAATGTTCAACTCAGTAGCAACAAAACAAAAACAGTCATGGCTCACATTGGTGAACGATATTAACTGCGACATGATGTTCTCCAATGCAGATCCAATTTCAGAACCTCTGTCTTCCTTAGGAAACTTACCAACCGGCCTACTCTTCGCCCCCTCAGCCCTGCGGCGAATTTCCGCCTGAAGCAACACCTGTCTAGCAGCAAGCGCCCTCTTCTCCGCTTCTTTTCTCCCACGCTCCGCGATCTGCTTGCTGTGCTTGCTCAACTGCGGATGCGCTAGTGATCTCTTCCTCGCGGCCCGCATTCTATTTGCTTTGGCAACATGGGCGCCCAATGTGATGATGTCATGCTTGCTGGGGTGGGTCGCCACGAGAACGTCGTCGTCCTCTTGGGGTTGGAGGTACGGCAGTGGGAGGGCGCCGTCGAGGTGGGAGAGGCGTTCTCCGACAGTTTCTACGGGGAGGGGACAACCGCAGTGAGTGTATTGTACACCGTATCGAACCTGTCAATGTTTAGTTTGTTACACATTTCGAGTACGAGTTAATAATTACCTTCCATGCACGACAGGTGATATCGAATGACTTCGATAGCTCACCTTCTCCAACGTTATCGTCACTACGGAACAAAATTATCGAACCTTATTCTATAAGCTGAAATGGGACTGACTGATCAATGAATCGCCTAACATACGTTCTGCACTGGTCGTTATACTTTTGGGCCATGAGCTGATGTGTGTGCCAAGCCAGATCAATATCGAGAGTCGGAACAAAAAATGTTGACCGCGACGAAGCCAACAGGTCAAGGAAGCTAAAATGTAAGCAAGTAAGGCGTACAATTTGCAACATCTGAGAAGAGAACAAGACAAACGCGTGATATCGTCCAATGGCATGCAAAAGCGCCACTTCATCCCCACTGTTGTCGAAGAAATGAGGTTCGGTCCAACCCAATTTCCGCATTTTCTCTACAAATGATCCTTGGCGTATGACCTGACAAGTGCAACACACTTGGTTCTAAACGTGCACTGTTTCAGAGGAAAACGTACCGCTCCGACAAGTTCAATTGAGAACACTCTATCATCCTCATACGCACTGCAAATTCTCTTCATACTGGGCGATCTGATAAAATATGAGTTGGGTAAGCCACAGAGAATGAATAAAAGCATACCCTTCTTCGCCTGCACTCTTCAGCTCATTCTCCATTATCTGTTTCATTGACTCATAATTGTAACTGCACTTCTCCATAATCGACACTACCCATTCTTCGTCGGTACACTCCTCACGAGAGGGCTTCCTGAACTCGGATGCTTTCATAAAGGTCTTCTTTATCGATTTGGCACGGTCTATATCCAATTCCGCTTTTGGAGTACGTAATGTGCCCCTAAGCAAGGAATGTCAAGCTCCTCGCCAGAGATGAAGATGGATTTCGGATGTGGGACCTACGCTAAATGCGAACAAGCAGTCATGTCATTTCTGACAAGGTCTTCCGCCAGCTTCCTGACCGCTAGCACATCCTTCGTAATCGGTGGTGAATTACACCCAGCGCTGGTACATCGGACACTAAATCTGTCCTGGAAATATCCTGCTCCTTCGTTGTTCACAAATGCTACATCGGAAGTCAGATCAGGATAAAAGACGAAGAGGTGTTCAATGCTGACATGCATCGATAGGCACACGGCACTTTGGGCATAGAATTATTTTCATCATTCGCTGTCGCGCGTCCTCCAGTGGATCGAACGACGATTTTGTCTTTGATGTCCAGCTTCTCATTCTGGCTGGGGAAGGGTTGGCACCAAGAATCTCTGGCAGTCGACTCTGTATAAAATAAATTACATTGAGATGTCGCAGAGGGTTGTAAGGCAAAGAGCCTACTAAAGACGACGCAAAAGACCTCCCAACATCTTTCAGGAAGGTTAAGGACGGGATTCGGTCACAGTCCTCTGCATACCATCCAGGATTGAGTAGATAGGAATGCCATACCTGTTGATGGTTATGAATTTAAGAGCAGGGTTTAAACGGATAAACTGGCAGCTACACACCATAATAACGTCCAACGGCGGCAGGATATTCTCTGCTGGCTTCGTCACATCCGATTGATCCAGTGAGGAACACCATAGCGCAAACCTAACCTCGTTAATAAAACCCCAGCTCCAACCGAAATCCTTACCGTTCGACCGCCAACCCAACAAACCACGTCCACCTCATGTCTTTGTCCTTCGGAATTTCAGGAAATTCATCTATGTCATCCTCTTCCAATTGATCCACTTGCGACTTGAACCCTACAAATCCATTCAAGAGTACAAGATGTCCCTTCAGCTGGGCGAGATCGACGAACGGCTCCGTCTGGCGAGATCCAACGGTAAACGTCGCAGGAAAATCATATTTCTTCGTCATGGTGAACACTAATATTGTGTATACCCCATTTTCGCCCAACCCACTTTTATGCCAGTGTTTATGGGACGCTGTTGTGTGACAATGTTGTGACATTTTCGATGACAGGCATAGCTTTCTAAAAAGTTTGAATTGGGGCTCGTAGGGTCGCAGTAAGTAATCACTGCCTCGATGACGTTTGATGTCAATTTGACCCCTGACCGAGGCTATTGAATCAACCAGTGGCGGGCCGCGTGCACAATAAATGATAAGTATATAGACGCTCAAGCCTCACGACGCGTGAACCCCGACGGTGCCGTGATCGATATCACAAAGCAAAAGGACAGATACGCTTTGAAGAACTCGATTGTTGGGTCATGCGTTTTTTTTTAGCTGAGGCAGTACTGTAAGTGGTGGTGGGCAATCTCTGCCAATTTTGAACTCCGACGTCAAAGTTCTCACCTACAAAACTAGTGCGTTTTGTGGCAAGAATTGGCACAGCAGGAACCACACACTTTTGCGACCGGTTTTGGTGGGGAAAAGTGTACACAAACATATTCCATATGTATTGTTCTGGGCAGAATTGTGAATTTCAGGCTTTGTATAGGGTTTCTGCTCGTTCACTCAGCTGTTATGACTATTTGTGGACCGAGATTTGGCAATTTGCTCAGTACAATACAAATACAATTTAGATTAGACGCGTACCAGCTACTGAACTCAAGGAAATATATTGATTGAGACGCAGAGTCAGCAAACTCTGAAATGGCACGGCAATTGCATATTACATAAGCTAATTAACACACGACGCGTGAAGAAAAACGGTTAGATTGCCGAGTACAAAAAGGAAAGTCGCGAGAGGTGTCATAGGCAGATACTAGCAGAAGTAGTAGATGAGGTGGAAGTCCTGCATCACTGGCACAAGCACCAGAGGGGTTGTCAAACTCATGAATTTAGCACACTATTGATTATATAATTCACGCGTCGCGACGCGCAAACCTTTTTCACTGGACTCGTAAAAACACTTCCTTGTGGGCCTTATGGCATATGGAAAGAAGATACGTGATTTATTTCGATGGAAACCCAAAAAGAAACGATCGGCCCTCTCCTATATATTGTACAGTATGTATTTCGACATAATCGGGTACATAACATTCGTATAATTGTTGTCCACACTGAAAGCGAGCTGTGCAGACGGGAGCAAGGACGATAGGCACGCATACTTCAAGATGCGTCGAGATTTGCCATCAAAATCGCCAAAAGCCGCTTACATAATGTTACATTTTGTTTACAGGGATTGCCCACCACCACTGTAAGAGCCTTAATTATAACAATCACGTGCACCTGTGACACCGTGACCTTAACAAACGGTCCTTTTTTTTTTTTTTTTTTGGATTGAGGATTTATTCCTTTTTTAAAAGGGTGCCTGAACACAATCCCCTGGAAGTAGGCTACACCTAAAGAACCCTCCTCATCAACAACCGCCCTGAACTGCTAACGCCCTCTCAAGCTTGCAGGACTGGCTGATGTGCTTCCTCCCACTATGGTATTCTATACTTCCCGAGCCTGCATGAGTGCCAAGGCTTCCAGCTGTCAGCAAGCTGCATAGTTGGTGTACGAACATGGGATCGATCACGGGAAGGCTTAACTTGTGCCTGTCAGAAAAGAAAAAATGATTGTGGTTAAATGAACAACCCTTGCCTTTACTCTGCAGTTCCACCCCCCATCCCCCTCAACTGATACTCCTCCTGTTCCCCATCTATTCCTCCCATGATATATATGTCTGTGGTCCACCCCTTGCCGATGAAGTCCCAAGTTGAGTATGCCAACACTCTCCCAATAGGGTGTGGGCCATGCCAGGACAGTCCTATGATTGGCCATTGGCGATCTTCCACTATTGGTCTTCCTCCCCGAAGGTTGTAGGTCTCTACCCAATCGACAATGGATTGCACCCTTGACACAAGGCCAAGGTCTGCGCTAAGCAGAGCTGGTGGCGGTACAGGCCTCAAAAAGTGCCTGGATCACATTGAGAGTAAGATGGATAGCAGGGCATTCCTGCACCAGCAAGAGCATGTGGGGTCCACCATGCAAATCATCACGATGAACTCCGATAAGATAAAATGAAGGGGTAGTTTATAAAGGATGACAGCTTGAGCTGTGAGAGAGGCCTGACAGTGATTAGTGAGGAGGTTTTAGGTAGAATAAAGTGCAGTCATAGTGGGGGCACCAAATTCCCATGACTGGATGGTGGTGGTTAAAGATCAAGAAGCAGTTTTAACAAATGGTCCTGGACATAATTATAACAAACAGGTCAAATTGATGTGTACTGCTAACATACCGAGATTTGATGCCCACCATGACCAAATTCAGTAGTGAGTATACTTGTTCAACTTCAGTCACTGTTTTACTTAGAGCATGGGCATTTACATACTTACTGTATGTTTGTCTGCTACTGTTTATGTCCTTTAAAATTTCCCTGGGTGCTTGCCTCGTAACAATCTTCATGGAAAAGTTTCTTGTCAAATATCCTCCTGAGGAACTGGCAGAATGCAAGCATGAAGATTGCATAAATATTTGGGAGGAATTGGAAGCCAAACAGGAGAGGCATACAAGCTATGTGGAAAGACAGAAAGAAAAGGTCCAAGAGCAGAATAACATCCAGAAAAAGCAACAGAGGAGCAAAGAATGACACATTGAAATTGAGTCAGGACTGAGAAACAGTGATGGCAGTCTAGTAGAGCACAAGGTATGCATGCTGGTCTTCTGACTTTGATGTTGACTATTGGTAACAAGAATGGTATCACAGAAAAGAAAACTGCACAGTCATGATGATTCAAGCACAGCTGATAGAAAGGGAACAATCAAGATTGGCAGGAAAAAACCATGAATCCACTCAAGATGAACTAACTGGTTCAAGGCATCCACTTGGAAAGCCATTGATGCTGCAGCCAAATCATGCCAGTTTCAAACAGGAGAGATGGTAAAGCTCTTAAGGAAGCAACTTGGTGGCAGTGATACATATTGCACCCTTCAACCCAGAACAATTCAGCAGTGGATCAACATTTCTGAGACTGGATCTCGAAAGTGGAAGGAAGAAATTCTAGCATGAGTAGAGAAAGAAGGAAAACAGCAGGTCATAGCTGTTAGACTTGGGTGCCCAAAAGCTTTGGTTTGTTCTTCTGTCATGGGTTTGTAGACAACTGACATATTAATAGTGTTTAATCAGCATGGATATACAATGTTGGTCCAAAAAATCAAGGCAGACCTCTTTATCAATTGCAATGGAGGTTTATCTATTTCAGTTCCTATCGCATGTGCTCTCGTCCTTGGGTCTGTCAAAACAATGGCACCAGAATTACTTGCTGTCAAAAAGTTCAAGTGCTCAGGACATTTCCTGCATATGTTTCTTGACATTGAGTTAGGGTGGTCATGGCAGGTTGGTACTCATGCTGCTCAGAAGACACCAGACAACTGGGAAACCTTAACTGAAGATATGTTCTTATGGATTGTGTACCAAGCAATAATCCAAGGAATCATACCTGAAGCAATGATCAATGGGGACCAGCTAGGCATCTGAGTCATCACATTAGGCAACAGAACATGGGCACCTCATGGTGCAAAGCAAGTTGAAACATTCGGAAAGGAAGAAAGTGACAGTTTATGCTGATGTTAGCAACCACATGTTCAGGAGACACTCTACCATTTCAGTGTATCTGGAAAGGGTCGACCAAGCAGTCATTGCCAGCAGCAAGAATATGAGCTGAGGCAGAGAATGAGGGAATCATCTTCTCATGTGGAGGAGACAAACATTGGAGTAACTTGGCTTGCATGAAGGAGGTAAGTGGCTAAGCTTACAATCACTGCAGTCAATAATGATATTTCATATCTCAGTGGATTCAGAAAATTGTTGCACCATATCTTGAAAGGCTTCGCTAGTGCAAGGGCTTAAAAAAGATAGAGGGCCTGCTCATCATTGATGTTTGGTCTGTTTATCGAGGGGAGCCTTTTCGTATGTGGATGAAGACTGAATACAGGTGGATAAAAATTGTTTTCATCCCTGGAAGATGTCAGTTTCTAAACTTCCTCATTATATATCACAGCTGAACATCTACATTTGTTTAGGTACAGGAAAATTTCAACCCAATGATATGGGCATTCAGTGGATTATAAAGCATATCTTTGAATGTGAATCAGTGCAGTACTTTGTTGCAGAGACCAAGTCACAGCTCGCTGCAAGGCCTAACATGGCCATGAAGCTGAATGTTGATCTTGGCTGACTCCAAAA
This sequence comes from Tricholoma matsutake, assembly GCA_026075535.2. NCBI lineage: Eukaryota > Fungi > Basidiomycota > Agaricomycetes > Agaricales > Tricholomataceae > Tricholoma > Tricholoma matsutake. The sequence goes on along the minus strand of AP026543.1, from coordinate 1,727,480 downwards.
TGCAACAGTTGGCTGGACACTCAAAGCATACCAATTTCTCAAAGACCACCCAGAAATCATAAGGAAGGTGAATATCCTGCTAAACAAAGAGAACAACTGGGCTGACTCTATAATGGCTGATGACCAGGCATGGGAAAAATGTCAAACAAAGGGATGGAATTTGTCTCATGAGTCAATCACCAGTGAAGCTGCACTCTGCACTGTATGTGAACATCTTGAAGATGACGATGAATTTGCCTTGTCAGTAGCAGTTCAATGCAATCCTAGTGCTGACTCCACAGTAGAGGGTGTTGAAAAGCTGCTCAAAGATGATCTCTCTGCTGACATGGAGTTTGATGATGATCTGGCTGTGTCTCCCAGTGTGCTTGCAGTGGTGCTCATATTGACCTCAACCCCAGCTGAGATTGAAGATAATCAAACAGTTGTAGAAAGTCAATCCTAGAATATACAAGGTAAACTCAGTCTTGGTATAAGAGACTGAGGTGTCTAATCTAATGTGTCCAATATATATACATATCTAGTGGGATAAAAGGGGTGCTCATAAAGGTATCCATCAGGCATACACATCAAAGGGGTGCACTAAATCTAGCATATGTGCTATACGTGCTGCGACAGTCACATCAAATGAAGATACAGTGTTGTACTCACGGTGTGATTCTCAACACTCCTCCTCACTGTGAGTTGCTCCTCCTTGCATGGAATTGTATTATTGAAGACCCAGGGAATTTTGGAGGTATGTGAATCATTTGATGTCTAGGGCTTTTGTGAACATGTCTGCAACATTTTTGTGAGTATTGACATAGGTCAGATGAAGTTCATTTGACTGTATGTGTTCATGGAGGAAATGATATTTGATGTCAACATGTTTAACACGAGAGTGAAGGAGAGGGTCCTCAGACAGGGTCTTAGTAGCAGAGTTGTCACAATAGATAGTCGTTGGGGATGACTGTTGGTGGCTAATAGAATTGAGTAGTGTGCATAGCCAAATGCACTCCTTGGTGGTTTTGAAAGCAGCAATGTACTCTGCCTCACATGAAGATGTGGCAACAACCTTCTGTTTGCATGCCATCCAGGAAATTGCACCCGAGCCAAGTGAGCATATTGTTGGAGCAGACTATATACGCTGCACAGGGGAAGAGACAACACGTTCCTTACAACCTACCTGGGGTTTAGTTAGACTTACAGCTAGGGTTAGCAGAGGTAAGAACACTGTATTCCTACTATGGTACAGGTTCTCCTTATATACATAATATTAAGGATGTCACATGACTCGGGAATGTGTTTACTGCATGTATGCGCAGTAAGCGCAGTAACATGCGTATGCTGCATGTATCGCCTCATGTATACATGTGTATGCTGCATGTATTGCCTCATGTATACAGCATGCATCAGGGATTAATTTCAACACCCCCCCTCAAACTGTACAGTGCTCTAAGCAGCTAAGTTTGAATCTCGAAAGTAATTCCGAGAGAGTCTCTAAATTTCCTGAATAGGACGGCGCCAAGGTTCTTTGTGAACATGTCAGCCGGATTATCACTTCCAGGAATGAAAACGACTGTGACTTTGTCATTCGCGGGTGTAGTGGTAGCGAATGTCTATATGTTTGGTCCTTCTTTCCTGAACTGGATTTGATCCAATAAAGATGGATCCTTGATTATCAGCGCAGATTGGTACGTGCTTCAGTGTATATCCAAGTTCCTGGAATAAGGACTCTATCCACACTATCTGCCGACAAGTGTCGGAGAGAGCCATGTATTCGGCTTCTGTGGATGACAGTGCTACAGTTTTTTGTAAACGGGACTGCCAGCACACAATGCCACTCACCAGAGTAGCAAAGTAACCCGTTGTAGATCGGCGCTTGACTGTGTCAGCTGCCCAATCAGAATCTGTGAAGGCCTGTAGCCCCTCAGATTTCTCTCCATCATAGACCATACTGTACTTCTGGGTTCCCACCAGATAGCGCATTATGTACATTGCTTTGTCTAGATGTTCTTGGCTAGGATTAGCCGAGAATTGCGACATCTTGATTACTGCGTAAGCGATATCAGGTCGCGTTCCGAGCATCAGATACAATAAAGATCCGATCACAGACTGATATTTTGATCTAAGCGCCGCATTTGGCGTCACTGTGTTCTCCAACGGTTTGTAGCCAGTCGGGAGCGGAGTGGGGGCAATCTTGGCATTTGTCATCTCGAACCTCTCAAGCACTTTGGCGAGATATTCTGTTTGATCGAGTTTGACTTTTGCAGCGGTCTGGGTGACGCGCATGCCTAAGAATTCCGTGACTTTTTCAGTACTATGGCACTCCCAATGCTTCAGGCAAGCATTCTTCTTTTCATCCACAAGTTTCTTGTTCTTGCCCATGAACAAGCCATCATCAACATAGACTAGCGCAATAACGATGCTGCCTGTCTTAGGATCCTTGTGTATGAAGATGCCGGCATCGGAGCTGGCGCGCACAAACCCAATGGTGCGCATAAATGCCTCTAGCTCTCTCCACCATGCTAGTGAAGCCTGTTTAAGGCCATACAATGCTCGGCGTAAGCGCATTACTTTGCGCTCTTTACCCTCGAGTCTGAAACCCTCGGGTTGATCCATATAGATCTCCTCATCAAGTTTGCCGTATAAAAATGCGGTTTTTACATCTAGACCGGTCATATACATGCCTTCTAGAGACGCAAGGGCAAACATGAGGCGTACGGTCTCATAGCGGACTACTAGTGAGAAAATCTCATCAAAGTCAACGCCTTCGACTTGTGAAAAGCCTTTGGCCACGAGTCTGGCTCGTTTTCTTCCGTCTGATTTCACAGAGAAAACCCATCTATTTTTGATCGTTTTTTGATCATGTGGAAGATCGACGATGTCATAGACTTGTCGCTTGCGAAGAGCCTCTAACTCTTCACGACAAGCCTGTTTCCACTCAAGTTGCTGCTGCCGGGGTAGGCGCGCAATATCGCGAAATTGGTTTGGAACTAGGCTTTTTCCGCTTGATGGTGTGACTGCTTTTGACAACAGCCAGCGGATAAGCTCATCTCCACCTTCCTTGGTTATCTTTTTAATATAACCTGCTTCGTCCGGTTCCCCCATTGGGTGATCATGTTCTTGATTATTGGAATCGGGCACACTCTCATGGGGTGCTGAACTCGGTCCAGTAACCGGTTCTTGCTGTTGAGGTCGTGGTTGTGTTCGGTTATGATCCGAATCTTGACCCACAGACTTCTTCCAATATCGATCATGCACAATGTCTCTCTCTATGTCAGAGGGGAGTCGCTGTTCTCCATAGGTATTGCCGGGACGGTTTGGGATTTTCCTCTGCCTGCCTGATCGACGGGGCAATTGCTGCCATTCCTGTTGATCTTCACGTCTTGGACGAAAGTCCTCAGTGCTAACTGGAGGCGGCGGAGGAGGAGCGTTAGTCGCATCGTCATGCGCCTTTTGCTCGCTTGGTAAATCATCATCATCATCTTCTGATGATGGAGGAAGGGGCGGATTTTGTGGCGGTATAGGGTCATCGCCATCCGTTCCAGATGAGTGGTTGTCATCTTCTGGTTCTGGTGGAAAATCACCAAGGTCTGTCTTGGCAGGAGTTTTAGCTCCGGGACAGCATGGGAACATCGTTTCATCAAATAGTGCCGTAGCACCAATGAATATTGCGCCGTTTCGTCGCATGAAACGATATGCTTTAATGCCATCTTCTACTCCAAGGTACGTCATTAACTCCGATCGAGGAGACAATGTTGTTGGACGTTTTTCCTTTGGTAGATAGACATAAGCACCGCAACCGAAGACCTTCAGATTGTTTAGATCTGGGCGGACCTTTGTCAGGTCCTCAAAAGGTGTCAGCCATTTCAGGCGCCTTATTGGGGTTCGGTTGTATAAATGTGTTGCATGTTCTATGCAAAATTCCCACCATGATTGTGGTAGACAAGCGGTGAATCGCAGGGTTTGCGACTTTTCCATTATTGTCCTTATAGCGCGCTCTGCGCGCCTGTTCTGTTGATGAACGTGGGGTGCAGACATCTCTATTTTGATGCCTAAATCCTTGAGCTGTTTTTGTAGCTCACGATCCTTGAACTCCCCCCCTGGATCGACACGCCAGCGCTTGATTGTAGCGCCATATTGGGTCTTAGCCATCGCTTGAAATTGTCTAATCGCTGCAGCAGCGTCAGATTTCTTTCTAAGGCATTGGACCCAAATATGTGACGTTTTGTCATCCAGAAATACAATGAAGTATTTATGTTTGTGGTACGATAGTACCGGGAGTTCCTTTAGGTCGGAATGTATTAATTCAAAGGATTTGTCAGCTCGTGAGTCTGACTCGGGAAAAGATTTTGAGGTCATTTTCCCTTCTGCACACCCTGGACATATAATTTTGTCATTAGGAATAATTAAATTCCTTGGGAATTTTATGGTGCTTTTAGGCATTTTCCCTAGCGCCTCTTTGGATGGGTGTCCAAGTCGCCTATGCCAAGTCAAGTAGTCAGCGACATAAATGGTTGCGACATTAACCTTTTTGGTGCTCAATATATGAGTCCGAGCCCAATAGATCGTGTCATTCCTCCTTAGAGGGACACAATGCATGATTGGGTTTCCATGCTCGATGAATGAAATGTATGCGGAGGAACCACGCACATCACTTCCGTCTTGTAAAAAGACCCCCATTGACATCAATCGAGTATTAATGTCGGGTATGTAGTAGACGGGGTATAGTCGCATTTCACGCGTCTCTGACTTCCCATTACATACTACCTGGTGCCTAATGAAGACTGCTCCTTTTCCTACTATATGAGTAGTACCAGTGGCCGTTTGGACCAAGGTAGAGTCCTTTCTCGGTAAAGGCTCGTAAGAAGCAAAATCTTTCATTTCACCAGTGAAGTGTTTTGATGCGCCTGAATCCATGATCCAGTCGGCACCTTTCTTACAATCTCCCTTTGCACACATAGCACATATATTAAGATCTACATAATTCCATGATACATTTAATAGCGGTAAAATTTCACATGAAAAGTTCGCTGTATTCATAGGAATTTTAATCTTAGTGCTTGTGGCAGGGAAAAGGACTGACCTGTCATCATATGCCCCTGTGTCAAGGGGTTCATCGACGAGCATTTCGTCGACGGCTTTCCACACTTCCTCGTCAGTTACTGGAGGTTCGGATCCGAGGGAGACGGTATCGTCTTCTACCTCCTCGATCGTTGCCTCGGTTTCTGGCTCTATCCTCCTTCTCTTACCTTCTCGCACCGTAAGGTGCTCTTCCAGCGGTCGCAGGTTTTTCGCGCTGCGCGGAAGTTGCATGCGCTCGAGGGTGTCTCGAGCTTGCTGGTATTCGGTGTAAACCGAGCAAGAAGAGGAGGCCGCGCCCGTGTATGCCTGTGCAGGCAGTCGGCGGCGAGGATCCCTTGTGGGAGTGTGTTCGCGTCGCTCGATGCGCTGTATGAGCGGCATCGGCGGTATGATGGTGCCATTACCATTTATGGTGGTAAAGGCGTTGGAGGCGAGGTGGGTATGTTTCTCATTTGGCTTCTCCTCCTTAGTCTTTCTGTCCCCACGTCGTCCACGTTTTCGGGACGAGTCTCCGTTGCTGTTTTGCCCTTCTTTGGGCTGCCATTTGGGGTTTCCCCCCTTGCGCTTAACAGCGGAAAGTTTGTTGGCCTGAGGCTGGCCAGTGGGCTTTCCAACTGCTGTGCACCTTGAGGCTTCAGCAACAATGGAGTCCTTGACATGTTTAAATGTCAAGGCGCTAGTGGCGGTCGTGTTAAGGACCATTGCAGACAATGAGTCGTACTCGCGCGGCATCGCAGCAAGTAAAATCATCGCCTGTACTAGCTCGGGGATGGCGACATTAGCAGCCGTGAGGCGCTCGAATTTGTCTGCTATTCTTGCAATCTCTGGTGCGGGGTTCGCAGCCGGGATCTTGATTGCTATTGCGGACCTGAAGTCCGAAAAGACTTGGGAGGGGCCGTCCACACCATAATCGGTGCGGATGAGAGCCCACACCTCCTCAGCAGTGTCCTTTGTGTTGGCATGCTGCCGAATGGAGGGGGCCAGGCGGAGCACTAGGCTACCAATAGCCTGGTCATTTTTGTTGCTCCAGGTCTGGAGCTTGGCATTAGCGTCCGCTACCAAGGTAGCGTTCGTCGCCGTCAAAGGAGGCGCCGGGGGCAGTTTTTGCTCCGCCCCGCTAGTTATTTGCCAGAGGCCCTGAGACCTGAGCCACGCCTTCATTGAGTCGGCCCATAGAATGTAATTTGATCCGTCGAAAGTTTGAACGAGTTTTTCAAGAGTTGAAGACATGATTCTGTGGTGGCAGCTGTTAAAAGCGCTCAATCAGTCTTTTTACTCAATAAAACATGTTTAACGTTCTCAGGAGAAAACACTCCTTCAGAGTGGTTAACCCTAGTCAACCTAGGTTTTATATGCAGCTCGCAGGGAGTGCAATGCAGCTCACGAAGAGCGCAAGGTTATAATTTGGAGACGATGAAGTCAACGTCGTTCGCAGCTAATTAAAGCGCGTTCGCGACGTGCCCAGCAGGGCCCATAACCTGTTGGAGCAGACTATATACGCTGCACAGGGGAAGAGACAACACGTTCCTTACAACCTACCTGGGGTTTAGTTAGACTTACAGCTAGGGTTAGCAGAGGTAAGAACACTGTATTCCTACTACGGTACAGGTTCTCCTTATATACATAATATTAAGGATGTCACATGACTCGGGAATGTGTTTACTGCATGTATGCGCAGTAAGCGCAGTAACATGCGTATGCTGCATGTATCACCTCATGTATACAGCATGCATCAGGGATTAATTTCAACAGGAGGCTGTGGGGCTGGTTAAGTAATTACATAAGGAGTAACAGGAGGATAATGATAATGATAATAATATAGGTCGACTACGTTATGTAATAACTCAGGTGCGGAGTAGCCAGTAATGGATGAAGTAAACCGAGATGGAAAGTGTGGTTTTAGTTGTGTGAGGGGCCGGTTAAGTAATTACATAAGGAGTCACATAAGTTCCGATGAAACTGTTATCATCAACGATATTTTTAGACACAGCGCTGTCGGCTATGCCATGTCAGACTTATAAATTGAAGCATTTTGTATATCGCAGCCATCTACTTACACAATGAATGGATCTGCACCGGCACCTCCAGCATACTCACTCAGACCACCTCAGAATCCTGTAGTTGACACCTATGATCCAGCTGCGCCACCACAATACACGTTTCCAGCGTCATTCACTGTCGGAAACGGACGGACACCTCCTTTTGTTGACAGTGCACAGCTAAAGGGCCACCTTGCGCTCTTGAATTCATTTACGCTCCTTCGATTACAGATCGATGAACTAAGGGTGAATGAGCTGCTTGAGGACAATGATCGACGATGGGCTTGGTTCGTTTCATTGGCAGTTGAACGGTGAGTAGGCACATAAATCATTATTAATTCCTGACTTGATTGGTTTATTGTCTCAGATTTACACTATGGTGCCAATCACTGACTCAGTCCGATACTTTGATACCTGCAGAGGAGATGTTGCCGCCATTAGATGTTCTCATGGTATGTGTTACACAACCTGCGTAACTGATAGATAGATTAATCAACCAATGGCAGGTATGGCATGCTTACATGCTTAATCCAGGGTTTGTTTTGTGTTTCTACAACGACTAGCCTACCCGAGCTCACTGCTCTGGCAAGGTGGTACGCGGAAGACTGCTCCCGAATACCCGTCCTGAATGTGTTGAAGGAAGTCGGTCGGACATTCGCGACGTCCATCGTAGGTCGTTCCTACATTCATGCCAGGTTATAGAGATACCTATCATTCTCTCGCAGTCTCGATTGCCGAGAATTCTTAACAGCCCTCCTTTGAACGCCAGGATTGTTAACTGGAAAACAAAAACTCACAGAGAGTTCGATCCCTTAGAAGACTCAAAATACCAGACGTCGAAAACTATCGCGTGCCCGTTATGCCATTGCGCGATTCATCCAAGTCAGTCTTCACACCACTCTCTCTTTTCAACTTCCAAGACTGACATTGGTTCAAGTGTTTCTGAATAACGAAAGAACTGGATATTTTCAGGAGAAATTTACCATTAATTGCGTATCCCCTGGTTGCAAGGCACCACCGATTACGAAGATGACGCTCGCGGTTAGGAAGTTGGCAGATGACCTAGTTAGGAGTGACACGCTCAGATCACACCTCCCGTAAGTGTGCACTCCCGTGCTATCCCTTATCCTAGATCTTATTTTCCATCTTTAGTGGTACCTTGCACACTACCACCAACAGCTTAGACGTAGACCGCGGACAGCACGTGAAGGACATGATTATGAATGCTTCGCAATTTCAGCGGCCCAGGAATGCAACGCAAAAGGAGTGGGTGTTGTCCATCATGGAGAAAAGCAAGTACGACCTAAAGCGTATGAGAACCACAATGGCTGTGAGGATGGTCAAGAGTGGAAATTTGTGAGTCCCATTAGCGGTGGTAAATCACTTAGGCTGGACTCATCGGAGTATCAGGATAAAGAGAATCATCAGCGCCTACACGGATGACAGGATGTACTCCATTGACCTTGTCGGTGCAGTGCGTTTATCTGTGCTTTACTCTTGCTTGTTCGCAAGTCTGATCTTTGACATTGGCAGGTCTTACGGCAAGGGTCTTTTGTGCAGAAGATGCATGCGTTACATTGGACAGAGCCAAAATTCTTTGAAAGTCCAGAAGACGAGATTGCCCTTCAACATGCAATTGCACGATATCATGCGTTTGTGTCCGAATCATGTTGTTTTTGAATATATTTCGATCCCATTCACAGTTTCCTTGACCTCATGTCCTCGTCTCCTGGATCGTTCCTTGTTCCAACTCTCGATATTGATCTCGCTTGGCACACTCATCAGCTGATGGCTCACAAGTATGATGCTGATTGCAGGGCGTTCATGGGACGATTCATTGACCAGTGAGTTCATCCTTACTCTGTTTGTTTCTTGGCGTTGATTTGAGCCTTTCATAGCGATGATAAAGTTGAAGAGACAATGTTGGCAACGGCATTTGATCTCACATATCGTGCATGGCAGGTGACGACCTTGAAACTTTCAAACAAAAATTTTCCAATTAACAGCACCCGATTTAGACTCGTTACAACGTCCGATACACCCACTGCGGCTGTCCCATTCCCGGCGAAACAATTGCGCAAAAAATAGCACGCGTCGCAAAAGTAGGCAACTCCGTTCCTTCCCACCTAGTCCCTCCCAACCGTGACGACCTCCTCGCCGCTACACACCCAAGCGAGCACAACGCCGTCTTCGCATTCCACAAAAAAATGGTCAGCGAAGCCTCACAGAGGGCTAGACGGAAGAAGTTTGCTAAACGCCAAAAAGCAAATGAAGAGCTGGCGAAAGCTGGACGGATAAACCAGAGGGATATCGAACGATCTCGTGGGCATGATCCGGCGTTTTTGACGCCTGTGCCTATGTACTTTTATAGTCCTGTTGGGGTTGGATGTGTTGCTACTGCTGGGAATGTCGTTAATGATCCGGGCGGTGGGGGTATTGGGGGATGTGCGAGTGTGAGTCATTTGACTGTGTTGTTTGGGCTTCTTAATATCGACATTTATGCCTTTAGGGAGCGGGTGCATGTGGCACTGGTGGAGCGGCATGTGGTACTAGTACGTTTGGCTTGGTTCTGATTATCTCAATCTTTTTAATGGAGCGTGCAGGTGGCGGATGTGGTGGTGCTGCTGGCGGATGTGGTGGAGGGAGAGGCTGTGGAGGAGGAGGGGGTTGTGGAGGAGGAGGGGGTTGCTGAGGAGGAGGGGGTTGCTGAGGAGGAGGGGGTTGCTGAGGAAGCTGCTGAGCGGAGATAATGTCTACCCAATCTTATGATGGTGGTTTTCAGGAAAATGACACCTATGTAATGAAGCTTTTGGCTTATTTTCTTTTGCGCGTATTTCGTACTGATTCGTATTTTTTATTGTATTTAACCTCTCACGTATGCGGATAGTCACTAATGGACAACCTACGCAATTGCGGATTGGCTGAGAGAAACTGTTGTTTTGTCGCTACATGCGAAGTTTCTCGCTCGTCACGGTTGCGGGAGGAAGTAATGCCTCTTGGACTCTTTGACGATGGTTGTACCAGTTTGCATGGTTTTGACGCAGCGCAGGTTTCGTAATTTCCGAGTCTCGAGATTTCAAAATATTGCCTTCGTGAGGCTTAGATTGTAGTTCACCTTGTCTTCGAAGTCTTACTCAAGGTTCAACCGTGGACAGTTTCCAGGATTTGGAATTACGAGCCGACATGCGCATGGAACGCAGAGGACGACGGAGTTGGAATCTGGCAGGGAATGCCAGCGACGACGAGCGTGACGGGGTGATGCGGCTGCCATGCAAACTACATCGAATGCCCGATCAGTGTGCAATCTTGTCTTATGTGCACAGCACATAAGAGTCGGACCCAGTGTGCCGGGTTTTTACCATTTGGGTAAGTGAACACCACTAGCATTCTCTGCGATGCAACAATCTGCTCAGTGCTAACTAATCATACATATACTGCCACTTGAACACTCCTGCCATCAATATTATCCATAACGCGCGGTGGTCGAATCAGGATCCGAGTCGCGGGAGACCTTGAGGAGAGCTTGTCAGGATCTCCTTGCAAAACGAAAAGAAAAATTATTCCCACCAAAAAAAAACATGCATCCACATTCATGGGGTCGGCGCGCAGAGTGCTACGGTGGAACAAGCCGCAGAACAAACACCCAGCGAAGAGTTGCAAGCGAGGATCGCTGCCGGGGCGGCTGGGGCGGCCACGGTGCCGAACGTAAACCCTGCCGCGGCATAACAAGAAACCGCCAACGTATTGCAACCTGAACGGAAAGGTAAGTAAGTAATGAGTCAAAATTCGAGGAGACTGGAAGCATTTACCTGTCTGACAGATTGCATACATAATAGGACCCGCGTAGACGGAGGGAGTAGCAGCAAGGGCTGCGATGAGGACTGCTAGGGAGCGCGTAGTAGGGGTGGTGTGGGTGTTCGTGGTTGAGGGACTTCTGCCATCGATGGGTGAAGTCAGTTGGTTTACATAAATAGGCCAAACGGCTACGAAGCTTGATCTAGAACCTCTTATTCTTTGATCGAAGGTGTGGATTTAATCGGACCTTGAACATGCAGTAATGTCGGAAATTTCCGACCGGGCTCAAAATCTAGCCGGGTCATAATGCCGGTTATCACTTGATTATCTTGTTATCACCTCGGTTATGATCATTGATACCGGTCGGTCAAAATCATTGATCCGATCATGATCCCCAATGAGGATTCCGTTGACGCCAGGGAACTTATTCCGACGTGAACTGACAGGACTGACTCCGAGAGGTGCCTGCTGATTTGCTGCTGATTAGGCGCTCGGGATGGAAGTATGATTAATACGTCATTCAAGTTATCTTGGTTAAAGTCACATGATTTCATGTCGAACTTATCATCGCAAGCGCATCAAACTCGACCGTGACTGCATTTGATGTCAATGAAGATGGCGCTCTGTACTTGTCAGAAATTCTGTCAAGCACCGCCTGAAGGAAAAGTGATTCCTGTCAGGACCTGGTACAACCATGCAGCCCAGTGTACTTTGGAAGATCAAATGACTCAAGAGCAGCGAGATGCCCAAAAATCTAGGACCAGGATAGCTAAATGACCTCAGCTCCAAGTATAACATTCCGATTCTTGTTGGGATGCTGATGTGATGTATTTTTAGAGAGAAAATAGCTTTGAACTTGACAACAATATCCTACCGAACAACGTCGTGCCCAACAACCCAACTGGCCTTGACCCGATGGATACATGGGTGTTGTTTAGGCCTCTGTACTTCATTGAGGCATTCAATTGAAGTCTTATTTTCAGAGACCCCGATGACCATAGTTCTGAAGTGGAGGGTCCATTCGACTTAGATCAGGAAGACTCCTCTTCAAGTCATGAGCAAGACCAACCGTGATTCACAGCAATGTTGGAAGATCTTGCACAGATGGAGTCTACAATATCGCAGATCCGAGACTATTCATTCAGTCATGAGAAGACACAATGGACCGAAGACAAATCAGACTCGTTCTTAAATCCACTGCAGGAGCCATGGAATTTGGACGACCCACAAGTTCGTCTATCTTTCCAAATTTATCTATCCCTTTCCGCCCATTCCTCTGAAGCAACATATGAAGCCATTTGCTCAAGTATTAAACAATGTTATACTGCAAGTACCATGCTTTCCTTTGACCAGGTCCGAAATCGACTAAAAAGGATCACTGGTATACTTCCATTGCACTTTGATATGTGCATAAATACATGTCTTGCATATACTGGTACCTTCGCTCCCCTGACAGAATGTCTGTTCTGTGGAGAATGTCGATATGAACAACACCACGACATAGAACCATTGCCAATTCATCACTCTCCCACTAGGGCCCCAATTACAAGCTTTATGGCACCACCCCATCTCTGTTGCCAAGCTTCGAGATTGTCTCCAATGCACTGCAAACTTTTTAGCCCAATGCCACACTGACAATGGCATTCAAGATTATGATGATGTTTGCTGTGGTTCAGAATACCTTGATCATGTTGAATCTGGCCAGATCTCTGAAAATGACATGCTTCTCGTTCTCTCAATGGACAGCGCACAACTCTATCGAAATAAAGAGTCGGACACATGGTTTGGCATTGCTACACTCCTTGATTTTGCCCCTGAAATTTGCCATATGAAAGAGATGGTCCTCCCAACTTTTGTGATTGGCGGTCCCAATGCTCCTAAATACTACGACTCCTTTTTTTTTCCAACATTTGCCCATCTCTCTGCTTGCCAAAGGCTTGGTCTAGAGATCTGGGATGCTTTGGCATAGGTGTCATTTAGTGTATGTCCTTGGTTTGGTTTCGGAACAGCAGACACAGTAGGAATGGCCGAATTGAATGGATGGGTGGGCCATCACAGTAGAAATGGATGCTGAATCCTTTGTCCTATGCCAGGACACCATAAACCTGGAGCAGGGAATTACTATCCTGTGATGTTGAAACCACATGGCACCCTACCTCCTGGATCTAGTCACGCAGATATCAATATCAATTCAATCACTGCACCATCACCGGAAGAGTACAACGAGAGACTTCACTATGTCCTTGGCTCCACATCCACCCATGATTATGAGCGCTGTCATAAAGAAACTGGAATACGCAAATGATCCATTGTATCTGTGCTTTCAAAGTCTATCCCAGTACTGAAATGTCTTCCTGTGGACACCATGCATTTGTTCAGCCTTAATATCAGTCAACTCCTTGTTTCCCTCTGGTGTGGTGGCATTGATCATGCATGAGATGACGATCCCACTACTTGCCCCTTTGCCGTTCTCCATGACAATGTGGTCTGGCAGGCACATGGGGCATCCATTGCCAGTGCCGGTCTCTATCTCCCTGTCTGTCTCGACTCCCGAGTACCACACAATCCTGCTGAGAAAATTTCCAGTGGATACAAGGCAGTGGAATACCTGGTCTACATTTTTGGTCTATGCCCCGTGCTCCTCTACAATCTCCTGCCCAAAAAATTCTATCACCATTTCTGCAAGCTTGTCTTTGCCACATGAGTGATCCATTGATGCCACAAAACCAAAGACGACCTCTTGGCAGCTCACCAAGCTTTCCTCGAGTTTGTATATGAATTTGAGATGCTATATTATAAGCGCAACCTTGTGCGCTTACATTTTGTACAACCGTGTATCCATGCATTAACTCATATTGTCCCAGAACACTTCCATCTTGGCTCTCTCACTGAGCTATCACAATGGACCATGGAGTGAACTATTGGAAATCTTGGTGAAGAAATCTGGCTCCACGCAGATCCATATGCCAACCTCAGCCAAAGGGTGATTGAATGAGCACGTGCAAATGCACTCTATGCCCTTGATCCAGATCTTTTCCATGCTGCAGGAAAGCTGCCATCTGGTGCCTGTGATGTTGGTGAAAACTATGTCCTTTTGGGTCCTCGTGAGCGCCATCAAATGGATGTCACAATTCTTGAGGCATTTAAAAGGTTTTCAGACTCGCATCAATGGAGAATTAAAAACAGAGACTCACTGAAAATTGACCGATTCACGAGGCTTCTTCTACCTAATGGACAGATTGCGCAATCTTGGTGGCATGAGAAGAAACGGCCTACCGAGAAGGTTTGGATAGCATGAAATGTGAAGGTATGTCAATGGCACTCTGCAAAGTGGGTAAAACTAATGAGTTGATTTAGCTGTGCCTCCAAGGAGCCTCGCATTTTGCTGAGGTCCTGTACTTCTTCTTGGTCACAAAGGACAACTCACAATACACCCTTGTGGCTGTCAAGATGTTTGCTGATTCTGATCCTGATGTGTTCAAAGAGTCATACGGAACACTTCATCTGTGCAAGTACCTTGGCACAAATCACATCCAAATTGTTGACATCAAATGGATCATGGATGTCGTTGGGATGGTCCCATTCAAGTCCACACAGGGAGAGACAAATTACTCAGAGGGGAAACAGTACTTTGCAGTTGAGAAAATGAGCACTGTATTGATTTGAAAGTGTGTTGGAGATGATCCTGATGAGGAGGAATAGCCAAAGTCTGTAGTTCTATGTCCATAATTTTGGCACATGATTTGCAATCATTTTCCTCATGAATGTTGACAATGACAATGAACAAGCATCAACGAACCAGGGCTTCCAGTTTCCTAGATCCTACAACCAGCATGGAGTCTCCAGTTTATCACAATTTGGCCCCCACATAGCCCATGGTTGGCCCCAGAACGATGCAGGATATCAGCCCAACAACAGAACAGGCTTTTCAACCAGTTCTCTCTCTGTGGGATTCATTCTATATCCTTTGCTTGAGACATGACCTAGATGAAAGTATTCTGATCAATGCACCTCATAGGCTCGAACACCACAAGAAACCTTTGACTGAATGAATGCGCCATATCCAGAACACTTTGCCCTAGTCCATTTGCTATCAGATGCAGCCTTGTGTACAGCAGCTAACCCAGCCTATTTGAGGTTGGAGAAGGAGAACATCGCTTTGCGTGATCGAGTTGATAACTTACAGTGCATCATTCATTGATTTAACTGCATATATCATCTATTGAATTTTACGCACAGAACACAATTAATCACTGCCTTAAATGCAAAGCCACGATGCTCAAATTCAAATACTCATCCAGCTCAAGGCCTACCTGCATCCAAGCCTCCATGAATATCCCTCAGGAAGTCCGACTATCTGAATGTAAAACATTGGGAGAGGTGCCAGAATGATGCAGTTCAATTTGCTGTAATCAAAGTTTATGATACTGATTTGAGCAACTATGATAGTGATTCCAGGGAGAGTGGGAGTATCATGAAACATGAAAGCAGTGTTCTGGCTTTTCTGGAAGATGAAAATGGGAAGGTTATCGATCATTGCAAAAGGAAGTGGCTATATGCTGAGCTGCAAGGCTTCTGGAATGACAACATCGACACAAATCACCCCCCCGCTAACTGGTCTTCTGCAGGCGCCACTTTGCATGACAAGTTCCGAGATATACTAGAAGAAAAGTTTGCGTTTCTCTGCCTTTGCACTGGGTGATGGAAGGTTGAAGCATTGTGGAAGAAAAATTATCACAGCTGGAAGTGGTCCCTGTTGGCTAGGCAAGCTAGGAAGACACTGTTCAATACTGGTGGCTCTGATGAAGGCAGCAAGTGTAAGTGGAAGGAGTCTTCAAAACCTGCAAATTCCCATGATGATCCTGAGGTGTCATGCGAGGGACCTCAACCAAAGAAAGTGAAGACAGGGACAGCCTCTCTCTCTACTGTGAACAAGTCACAAAATGTGAGTAAATCAATTGCTGAAGCTTGCCTGATAGCTGCTGCTACCATAATTCTCTTTAGCACTCGACTCAACTGAAAAATTCAACACTTGAGTCAAAAGTTCACCTCCATATCATTTTGCCCTACTATGCTAATGGTTGTATATGCATATAGCCACCGAAAAATCCTCTGTAAGGCTTTCGGATTCATAAGTGCATATCTGATATTCTGATTGCGTTCGCAGCAATGGATTTTCTATCAACACTACACTATTGAATCTCAATCTCAACAACAGTATGACATCGCCTCATGACCAACTCATGCTTATGAATGCTGGCAGAGTCCAGATCACATTCCCAGCCCATCCCTGGCCCTTCCTCAATGCTGTCTATACCCATGACCATCCTTACACCCAAATCTTTGCCCACCATTCCTGCACAGAGTAGCACACCCTTTACCATATTGAAGACACTCTGTGAGAAGGTCGAAAGCTTACCAAAATCGGTGCCCACAGCAAAGAAGACCGGTCCCCTAGCTGGATATTGTTGCAATTCGGTGGAGCTCACAAAGGACATCACAGCTGATGTTGATGTCTGGGAAACCTGGGACCAGAAGCTAAATGTTCTTATCTCACACAGCATTCCTGATATCTATCCCCTCGTTGCGAGAGGTAAATATGGCCTCATCACATTGCTTCAGCTCTTGGAGCATCTCGTTCATGATTGCAAAGTCAACGAGGGCCTTCTTCATGGAAAGGTTGGATGCATTGTGGAGGCCATCAATAGGCACCTATCATCTCATTCCTTTGCATTCCCTTGTTTGCTGACAATTTTGTTTGTTTTAAGTGTCTGCAAGCAGCGAGATGTGCTCAAGGATGCTGTGCCTGTCAGAATATTGCATGATCCAGTATCCCAGCCTGTCACCAAGAAACCTGCCCGAAAGTCTTCAAAGGGAGGGAAGGGATTGTGGGTTCCTCCTGACACTATTTCGTC
The DNA here is from genome assembly GCA_026075535.2 of Tricholoma matsutake. Classification (NCBI taxonomy): domain Eukaryota; kingdom Fungi; phylum Basidiomycota; class Agaricomycetes; order Agaricales; family Tricholomataceae; genus Tricholoma; species Tricholoma matsutake. The sequence goes on along the minus strand of AP026543.1, from coordinate 1,710,667 downwards.
TAAGTGAGTCCTTGATGATACCAAGAGTGAATCCTGTTTGGTTATCACCCCATTTAGGTGGGAGGTGGCACGTGACTGGAAAGAATTGAATCCAAATGGTACTATGGAAGGCTTCAATAATTTCTGGGATTCTGTACAGCAGGATAAGGACAAATTACAGGTTGCCTTCATTCCATTTTAAGCGACCTTCTTGTACTAATTTTGGGACAGGTATACAAGGATCGAATGAAGCATCTTGTACATCATGAACTCAATTGATCTTGTCACCACGATAATGATGATTTCTTTTCAGAACAGTTTGAAATCAACCAAGTAAAACTTCTCTTGCTCAGGTTGTGACTCGCAATTCAGTAGGGATGGCGCAGCGAATAGCGGTAGGGTGTGGTGAGATTCAAAGGGAGGGTAATGGAGGTGGTGAGATTGGTGAGGTGAGCTCGAGGCTATGGGATGGAATTGGGGGTGGTAAAAGAAGTACAGTCTGCATCGTAGTCAGGTAGCAACAAATAATACCAGTTTTTCCTGATGCAAACAGACATAAAATTGCCATCCTTCAATAATCAGATAATGTCAGATAATGACAATATTTGTGCCACTGGTTGGCTTGGGCTGATGCTATCTGATTTCACTTTGGTTAGCCACATTGCATCAGAGCAAGTCACATGGCATCAACGGAATCCTCATTGGGCATGATCAGTCATGATCAATGTTGATCTTGTCCTTGTACTTCGACACTTGCTATTGCTTGTATTTGTTGTAACACTATCTCTGTATACCTAGACTCTCGACATGCAACCAAAAACATGAAGACCTGCACAGGATGTGGGAAAGAATTCTCATCACATGGCTTTCCCAATCACCAAAGAAAATGCCTCCGTACGACCATGAGGCTTCAACAAGACCAGGAGTTTGAGTCAGCCAAGAAGAACAGCATGAAGCAGGAGCCCCCAGTGAGTCTCAGTCATTCTGACTATCTTATCATCTTTCTGAAGCATCCCAGTCTCAGAGTATTCACTGCCAACATTCAAGAACTCACAGGATCCACTTGGCAGGCAAAGTAAGTCTGCTATGTGCCCCATTATCTCCACTTTCATTTGAATGATAACCGTTGGCAGGCAAGCCCCCACTTAGCTCGACTTCTGGCCCTCCAACTTCAGCTCTGGAACAACACACACTGCCACAACTCAGAATCTCAGATGTGCAAGCTGTCGACACTACACGCATGGTTGGCGAGGCTGTTTGCCTACCCTGCCTAACAGCCACTATGCACGTGGCTGGCGAGGCTGTTTGCCTGCCACACCTAACTTCTGGTCTTTCGACTTCAGTGGCGGAACATGAGATGCTACCAAGAAACCGTAAGTTTTTTTTATCTCTTGTGTATTGGCCTCTGATAATGTTTCAGGAAATACAGCAATGCAAGCCATGGTCCGCCACCCACTGGCTGCCCCTACAACAGGTAGCTCATCATGAGGAGCAGGTCCTTTGCCTGCTGGTATCAAAGACAAGGAGAATATTGATGATATGCCAGGCATCAATTGTAAGCTTCTTATATTCTCCTTCTATGCAAACTCAAGCATTTTCAGGGACCAATTCCAAATCTGCTGCAGCGCTGCGACAACCTCAGAAAGATGACATTTGGACAACCTACCACCCTAAATCTGGATGATCTGCTGTAGTCAAGGCTTTCGAGGAGTATGGCCTTGGCAAGCCAGCTCCTCCTCTCACTCTTCCTACTATCCCATGGCTACCCTTCAGTTCTGAGAGTGAATTTTCATTCGCTGAGGTTATCCTTGAATCTGCCATGTCCAACACCCAGGTCGACAAACTCATTCAAGTCATACATATGCTTATTGAATGCAAGGAAACATTTAGCATAAAAAATCATAAAGAGCTGAATAATCTCTGGATTGGGGCCTCTGACCCATTAACACCTGTATGTGTAATGTAGATGCTGTATGATAAATTCTGAATCTTTCTCTCCACTGTTTTAGTTCAAAAAGAAAGTTGTCAAGGCAGAATATCGAGGCACCATCCAGATGTTTGACTTTTGTTCATGATCGTTAATGGGCTGGGCTAGAAATGTTATAGAAGATCCTCTCCTTGCCCCACATTTCAAGTGGGATGGCCAGTGTCTTGAGAAGTTTGATGGTAAAAAATGGGTTCATTTTGTACATGAGTCATGGACAGGAAAACGTATGTGGAATGTGCAGGTCTGTACTTCAGTCTCTTATTCATTGTGAGGACAATGATAACATGTAATCAGAGCCAACTTCCTGAAGGTGGCAAGCCACTGTGCATCACACTCTATGCTGATAAGACTTGCCTATCTTCATTTGGCACTGCCCAGGGTTATCCCATAATGGCTCAGATTGGTAATCTCTCCCAACACATTCACAATGGCTGGGCTCAACACAAATAGTTGGATGGTTACCCATTGTAAGCTTGTTGGTCTCATGTTATCATAATACTAATTCATATTCTAGGTTTCTGAGGAGGAGTCTGATAAAAGTGATGTTGTTGATTTCAAGTGAGCAGTGTGGCACAAATCATTTGAAATTCTCCTTGAAACCATATTACACTATTCAGTTACAGGATATCTTATGCAGTGTGGAGATGGTATATGGCGTTGAGTGCATCCCTTTGTCTTTATTCTAGCAGCTGATTATGAGGAGCAGTACATTATGTAGTAGTTTGTTTTTGGAAATGTAATCTCACTCAAACTTTCCTTTTAGTACAGTCATGGCACTGACTCATGGTGTCAATGGAAATTATCCCTGCCCAGTCTGCCTTGTTCCACAATCTGAGCAATCACACACATGGCAAACATATGAATTATGGACAGCAGAACAATCAAAGATGCTTGTTTTGAAGGCCTTGAAGGAGCCAAATGCTAGTAGATGAAATGAAATTGTAAAGGTAGAAAGCCTTCATTCTGTTATGGTATGATTTTTCTCTGCTTCAAGTTGAGATATCTATCATTCATGTCCTTTCTTTGATACAGAATGCCTTTTGGGATGTCTAATTCTCTGATCCTCACAGAGCAATCTCATTTGATGAAATGCATGCCAACAATCATGGTCTTGGTGGAAAGCATTTTTTTCCACAGCTGAAAGAATTTGTATCAGAATTGGGTTCAGCTGCATGCTAACAGGTTGATGACCAGTATGTAACACCATGGCTATTGATTGGTCAATCCAAGATCTCTATATATACAGGATGAGAGTACTTCCACCATGGAGTGGCTTGAAAATTCAGGATAAAATTATGAACGTCAACTTCTCAGATGCAAACAAATTTCAGGACATATTAAAAGTTTGTGGTTTGTCTTGTTGATATTTCAGTTCAGCCTGAGCTCTTGGTAGATGTTCATATTTGTAAGCCACAATATTCTTACAGAAACAGAAAGCCCACATGGATACCGCCTTCTCTGCTGTCTGCAAGCATACCTTGATTTAACCATGTGGGAGGCTCTTGAGGTTCACACAGATGAAACAATTGCAGCTGGTAGAAAGGCTGTAGACAGACTTGGAAAATTGCTTCAGGTGAGTAATTACTTCTATAACAAAAAGCCCAGTTAACTGTCTTATACTTATAGGAACATGCAAATGAACTTGAAAAGGATGGGCTCAATAAAAATTTTGACTTTCCAAAGCTCCATGCTCAGAGTCATGCATTTGATGACATTGAGCAAAAGGGTGTTCTTTGCAATTTTTCTACCTGGCTTTTTGAATGACTGCATGGTATACTCAAAACTTGGTACCTGTCACAAACAAATTTCAAGGATGTGGCACCTCAGGTAGGTTGATTTAATCCATCTAAAAATTTGCTACAAATATATTAGATTCTGCAAAATGAACACTGGTCACTTACAGCTGCTATTATTTGAAGCTACATTGATGCTTCAAAGGCAACCAATGAGGATAATGAAGATGATAATGATGCCGAGGATGCTCAACCTAGGTTTCAAACAAGAAATACATTCAATAATGTGTATCTTGGTGCTGTCCAAAAGCAATCCTCCATTTATCACATTGAACAAATGCATTCAGAGAATCCAGCTTTCCTACACTTTTGAAGCCATTTCAAAAAGTCACTCAATGAGATCCTCAGTTGCAGTGACAGCCCTGTACAACTTCAAAATGCTCGGGGATTATCAGTGCCAGCTGATGCTTTTGTATGCTGTAATCATCCTTGTTCCTGACAGTCTGCTAACAAATTTATGCATCAGATAACAGAGCATCGATTTATAAAGGCTACATTTGAATCACTAGTTGATTGGCGGGCCCATACCAATCTCTTACGATGCAATCCCTCATTCTGGAAGGGCAAGAGACAATTTGATTGTGTCTTCATTGATACTGGTTCTCAACCTTACTTTGCTAAACTTCTTTTTGTCTTCACTTATCAAGTGAAGGCAAGTGAAGATGCAGTCATACCCAGTGGTGAAGCTGAAGTTACAATTCCCATGGCCCTAATCCAACTGTTCAAAGAGATAACACCAGCATGGAAAAATGACAAAGATCTTGGCTTGCATCGCCTGCAAGAAACACCACTGACAAAGGCTATTTTTGTCCCTGCTCAGTCATTCATACATGGTGCATATATTGTTCCAGAGGTGCATTCCTTAATTCCTGTGAGTTGTACATCAGTCTCCAGTTGCATCAATTTGTCGATGAGGCTGCATAAATTTATTGGGCCTTCACATACATGAAATCTGTACGCGCCTATCTCTATGTGGACCATATTCTGCACCAAACTAAAGAGCTCGGTTCTCTACCTTTCTCCACTTGGGGTGACTTTTGAGCAGAATTTGTATGCCACTTTTGTCCCCTCAACAAGCACCACCGAGCAGTGACATGGCTCTAGTCAGGCTTATTCTAATGAGAAACCCGGGGTGCTGACTGAAACCCTGGGTTGCAATACTAACCCATTGACTTTTGTTGTGATCATATGGGTTGTCGTGATTTGTCCTCTGGCCAGCTACTCTGGCCATTTGTTTATTTGTTCATCGTGTGATATCTTTTTTTTTCAGAATCATAGTTCCAAGTCATGATTTGACTTCACCTTCCATGATGATGACAACTTTGATGGGGTGGTTTATGAAGCTCATTAGTGGTTTCATTGGGAAGGATATGACTAGATAGGGAGAATGGTATTAATTTGGTGTGTTCTCAACCCCTCACCCTGCAAGATCTCTCCATTCTAATCTCATTTATCAGCTTCTAGATTGCAACATATATCTCCTGGTCTGTAGATTGAGAAACAAACATTCAATTGGGTTAGAGTCCTGCCTGATCAAGCCATCCATTACTTCTGGGTGCTTCCATGCCATCATGAATTGTGAGAAATCTTTTTGATGGCAAGATAGGTATATATAAGTGAATGTGTGGCGAGGGTACTGCTGTTGGCATGACCACCATGAGCACCTTTTGGATGTACACAACTCCTTCCACATCTGTGGCATATTCTTCTCAGTTCTTTTGCAGTCTAACTTTCAATCAAAATGTTGGACATACTTACCCATCTTTCTTGCCACCAAACACAGTCACAACCTGGATGTTTACAGATGAAGTCCCCATGATGGCTAGAAGCACAATCATCCTGTTTGATGAGGTCATTCCTGATATTGCAGACCTCAATCCAATCATGTGCAGTCTGGAAGATGAATATAACAATGGCCAATGTTCTGTTGTACTAGTGTTCCATGATCAGTATTCAGATGTTACAACTGAACATTTGTGCCATTTTTCGAAGGTGTGTACCTACATTTTTGTGTTTTACTTGTTATCTCAGAATGTTCTTGAAGTTGCGACTTTTTGTCAATTTGAACAATTACTGAATACCTCGAGATTATGCATGTCAGCTTGTCACCCACCTGACTTCTGAGCCATGCTTTTCACCTTTGCTAGTGGCCAAATTTTGTGAATTCAAGATAGCTTCGCACATTGCAGGTTTTTGTGTAACTGATTTCCCATTGTGGAAGCTTGGCTGCTTTCTTGATGAAAATTGGCTTGAAGAGGATCTAGTCAATGGGTTGCTCAAGCTGCTTTACTTCCGACTGGCCGCTACATCCTTCCAATCTCATTCCCCTTTTATCTTCCTTCCAACCTCCTTCTTCAATGATGCTAAACATCTCTATAATCAGTCACCTCGGCTATATAGCCCAAACCTTATAGCCTTGAGGAACTGCCTTCGTGTGGCCACACCATGTGCAATATTTGCCATTGCTTGCATTGATGACCACTATTTGGCATACTGCAGTGAAAAGAACAAGATGTGTATCGAGCATGGAGACTCCTTGGAATTTCCACCTGTAACAGAGGTCCTACCAATTCTTCAGTGGGTGCTGTCAGGCTTGAACATTGATTATTATGTACCTGGAAAAGTTATCAAAGGTGAGTTATCCAAACAAGGTCAGACTTCCGGTAGTTGCAGGATTGCAGCCGAGAATTTCATTGCTTCTTGTGCTGACCCCTCAATTCCAGCATGGTCCAATGCACTTTCCTCAGTTTTTTGCAACCTAGCTTTACAAAATATGTTGGTTTATCATTGTGCTGCATTAGGCAAAGGTGTACGTGTTCTCCATCTGTGTAAATTACACCATCTGACCAGTTCTTCAGTTGCATACTGATTGGGTGGTCTCATGGACCTCTCCCCCAACCATTGATGTGTCTGTCTGTCTCTGGGCCATTTGGATATAATGACTATAACCTTGATTCTCCAAATGTAAGTCCTCTGGTAGTTGCAAGGAAGTGATCAGCTACTTAAGCAATATGCAGGCTCGGCACCCCATCCATCAGTTTTTAGCCAGCTTGCGAGATGAACCAAGGATTGATTTTCAGGCAATCAAGGCACCCATCAAATCTCAGCCCAGTTCTGAAATTATCAACTTGTCATTTTCAAGCCCACCTGCTCCTATCAAACCCACCTGCTCCAATCAAACAAGCACCTTTAATTGATCTTGTATCACCTCTCAAACCTACTCGTAAACCTGCACGTGTAAAATCTCCATCCCTGTAAGGGGACTAGAGGGTGTCCCACATGTTTCTCCTATTTTTTACGTTTGTCCTATATTTTTTCTCGCCTCGTTTCCTTCTATTCTTCATTTTCTATAATTTTTCCCTTATTTTATTACTAATTTCCCTTTCTATCACATTTGTGCATGTTGACAGTTTTATATTTAGAGACGACCCTTCCGACATCTACCCCTTGGTATTACGTCATGCGGTGGCCTTGATCAGCCTATCTCCGCCTTTTCTATTTTTAGTTATTATTTGATTTTTGCAGTTTTCACATATACTGGGCACTGGCAAAGGGATCTTTAGAGTTTTCTCTTCGGATTTCCCTTTGCTAGGTGCACCCCCAATCCCTGTATTATGTAGCATAATTTTAACTTTGGATTTCCCTTTGCTAGAGGCTGAGGTTGCCCTTATAGTAGAAAACTCTCCCCTAAGGCCCAAAAATCGCGAACCCACTGAAGATAGGCAGGTACGGACTGGATGACACTTCTCAAAGCTCCACAGAGTCCCTACACACCGTTCCAGATAGTCTCGCCTTTATTATGCTGCCATTTTCACCAAACGTGCCCCCTAGCACTATGGACGCATCAGAGCACCTCGACGCGCTTGAAAGCGACGTTACTGGAATATGCGCGCAAATTGATTCGCTTAAATCTACAATCGAAAACTTTGTCAGAACACTTCAGACCAGCTCCACGACTAATATTTCCCCCATTATGACTCCAAGCGCGCCCAACAAAGACACGTCGCCAAACGTGCCCAAGGAGCACGCCCAGATCAAACCGTCCCCCCCTGCTGAATTTAATGGTGTGCATGCACAGGGACGTGCATTCCGTAACTCCTGTGAGTTGTATATCAGTCTCCAGTCACATCAATTCGTTGATGAAGCTGCAAAAATTTATTGGGCCTTCACATACATGAAATCTGAGCATACCTATCTCTACATGGACCGTATTCTGTGAGAAACCAAAGAACTTGGTTCCCTACCTTTCTCCACTTGGGGTGACTTTCGAGCAGAGTTCGTATGCCACTTTTGTCCCCTCAATGAGCGCCACTGAGCAGTGACACGACTTGAGTCATCCTCGTACCACCAGGCACATTGATCCGTGGACAATTATATCGATGAGTTTAAGGACTTGGTGGACATGGCAGGATATGGGGGTGGGCTACCAGTGGTGGTGAAGTTCTGACAAGGCCTCAACCGGGGGATTCAGGACCAGATTGCCCAGATGTTGGAAGGACGTCCGGCGGACAATGATATCTATGCTTGGTATGAAGCTGCTTCCCTCTGTGATGAGAACCGACTCACAAATGCGGTGTTCAATGCTGCATTCCAGGCTCCAACTACCACTCCTACATCCCACATCTTCAATCAAACCCTTCCCCAACGCAACCCTATTCCTGTCCATCAAACTCCTGCACCGGCCGTCAATGTTCTGGTACCAATGGATGTCGATGCAGCCCGTAGCCGCGCACACAGCTTAAACCTCTGCTACCGCTGTGGGGAAACTGGACATATGGCTGGAGTGTGCCCCCATTGTCAGGATATCCGCATGCTCACCCCCGAGGGGCGAGATGAACTCCTCCAGGACCTGTTGGCGCTTGTAGATGTCGAGGAAGCGAAGGGTCAGGTTGCAGAGGAGGTCAAATTAGAGGGTGTAGAGGAGCAGGATTTTTCTATTTGCAGCGAGTGAATCATACACCCTTGTTGCCTGTCCATAACCACTTTGAAGTTTTGTCAGTTGAATCCCCAGAGAATGAATCTGATTTCATGACTATTCCCCTCTCTGAACCTTCGAAGTCGGGTGAAGACGTACCTGCCCCTCCTCTCTCTACCTCTACCTCATGCCCCAAAATTAAATCATGGGAGCGCAAACTACCATGCAAATATATTGTTGCATCCACTTCCTCTGCACACTCCTTGAACCTGGCGATCAAACTACAGACTACCGACACTGGGCAGATACTTGGTGTCTCTGCGCTCCTAGACTCTGGTGCTACTGGTCTCTTCATTGATGCTGACCTCGCATGACAACATTGCCTGAATACTCGCTCGCTCTCGCGTCCGATACCTGCTTATAATGTGGATGGATCCCCAAATGAAGCTGGTGTCATCCGAGAGGTTGTGGACCTGGTCCTTTGTTACAAAGATCATAGTGAGCATACACCTTTTGCTGTCACTCAGTTAGGGAAGCAGAAGGTGATTTTGGGCTATCCATGGCTTCGAGACCATAACCCAGATGTTAACTGGCATACTGGGGAGGTCACCATGAGCCGATGTCCATCCAGCTGTCGCACCTGTTTCACGGAAGCCAGACAAGAGCACCGTGGACAAAGGGCCTCAGTACAATGCACTCAGAAGTGTTGTGCTGGACCCCTACCTCTGCCTGATGTGGAGTTGGAGGGGGTTCCTGATCTGATACCAGACTCAGATGATGATGAGGAGGAAGCAGAGGAAGTTGAGGAAGGGGATTGGATTTTCTACACTGCAATTTGTCCATCACATGAGGAGTGTGCTACATCGAACATATCCCAGCGCCTTGCCGAGGCCTTCCACAAAAACAATACTGCTAAATCCTCTACTGACTCCTTACTCCCTCATCTTCATGAGTTTGAGGACATGTTCTCCAAGGAATCATTCAATTCTCTCCCTGCACGCAAGCTGTGGGATCACGCCATCGAACTCATCCCCAGTACAACCCCTTCCTCCTGCAAGGTCTATTCTCTTTTTCCCGAGGAACAGCGACAGCTCAACCAATTCATCAATGAACACCTAACCTCTGGACATATTCGACCATCCAAATCGCCCATGGCCTCTCCCTTTTTCTTTGTCAAGAAGAAGGATGGCTCACTTCGTCCAGTTCAAGACTATAGAAGGCTCAATGACATCACGGTCAAAAATCACTACCCGCTACCTCTCATCTCCGAACTTGTGAACCAACTCCGTGGAGCGCGATACTTCACCAAACTCGACGTCCATTGGGGTTACAATAATGTGAGGATAAATGAGGGAGATGAGTGGAAGGCAGCCTTTTGTACCAACCGTGGTCTTTTTGAACCGCTCGTCATGTTCTTTGGCCTTACTAATAGTCCTGCCACCTTCCAGACCATGATGAACAACATCTTCCACGACCTCATCCTCAAGGGCATTGTCTGTATCTACCTCAATGATATCCTCATCTTCACTCGCACAGTGGAAGAGCATCGTTGCATTACATGCCTCATCTTGGACCGACTTCGACAGTACAAACTCTACCTTCGCCAGGACAAGTGCAAGTTTGAGAAGACCAAGATCGAGCACCTCGGCCTGATTATCTTGGAGGGCCAGGTAGAGATGGATCCGGTCAAGGTGAATGGGGTCACAGCATGGCCAACACCCACAAACAAGAAAGAGGTGCAGTCCTTTTAGGCTTCATCAATTTCTACTGGCGTTTTATCAAGGATTTCTCACATCATGCACAACCACTGTTTGACTTGACTGGCAAGGAGGCATGGCGGTGGGACCATGCACAGCAGGAGGCATTCAAAAAGCTTAAAGAGATGGTCACTTCCGCTCCCATCCTTACCTTTGCTGACGATTCGCGCCCTTTTCATGTAGAAGCTGACAGTTCTGACTTTGCGATGGGTGCCATGTTGTCTCAGCAGTCTCCGGAGGACCAGAAGTGGCATCCTGTTGCATTCTACTCCAAAAGCCTTAGTGCCATGGAACGAAACTATGAGATCCATGACAAGGAGATGTTGGTGATAATGCGTGTGCTTGAGGAGTGGCGACACTTCCTCGAGGGTGCCCTACACAAGGTGGAAATTTGGATGGATCACAAGAATCTCAAGTACTTTATGACGGCCAAGAAATTGAACCGTCGTCAAGCTCGTTGGTCCCTGTATCTATCCAGGTTTGACTTCTCCTTGCACCACCGTCCAGGTCACAGCATGGGGAAGACCGACGCCCTCTCCCGACGTGTGGATCACAGGGATGGTGGTGATGACAATCAAGACATTATGTTGTTGCAGCCAAACCTGTTTATGATCCAGGCATTGGAAGGTATCACACCCCAGGGTGAGGAGCAGGACATCCTATGTGACATCCATCACACAAACCATAGTGGTTTATACGAGGATGTTGTGGCCCGAGCTGTTAAGGAACTGAGGAAGGGATCTACCCTCTCCTTACGTGCGGCAGAGTGGGCTGAAAGGGAGGACTTGTTGTATTTCCAGGATCACATCTACGTACCCAACCACCCAGACCTTCATCGACGTATCATATCCCAACACCACGACTCATGGATTGCTGGTCACCCTGGATGCTGGAAGACCTTGGAGCTCACCTCACGGAATTATTGGTGGCCGCAGATGTCATGGCTCATTGGTCAGTATTGTCGTACTTGTGACCTTTGCTTATGCACCAAGATTCCTCATCACAAACCCATTGGTGAGCTACACCCTCTCCCTGTCCCAGAAAGTCATTGGGATGTTGTCAGTGTCGACTTTATGGTGGAGTTGCCAGAGTCGAACGGGTTTGATGCGGTGATGTGCACAGTTGATTCTGCAGGGAAATGCGCTCACTTCATTCCCACTCACACCACTGTCAGTGCCCTGGGTGCCACCCGCCTCTATCTTCACCATGTCTGGAAATTACATGGACTTCCTGGTGCCTTCCTTTCTGACCGTGGCCCTCAGTTCATAGCAGAGTTCACTCGAGAGCTGTACCAACTTCTGGGTATCAAACTCCTCACTTCGACTGCTTATCACCCACAAACTGATGGCCAGACCAAACGAGTCAACCAGGAGTTGGAGCAATACATCCGTGTCTTTGTCAATGAATGCCAGGACGATTGGGACGATCTCCTTCCCCTGGCCGAGTTTGGATACAACAATCATGTCCATGCTTCCACTCAACAAACCCCCTTCTTTTTGGACACTGGACGGCATCCACGCATGGGATTTGAACCTCACCAAGCCCCCTCACATATTGAGACAGTGAATGAGTTCACGGAACGCATGAGGGACAGTTTGGAGGAAGCGAAGGCGGCCTTGGTGAAGGCAAAGGATGACATGGCACGTTTCTACAATCAACGCCACTCTCCAACGCCACAGTACAAGGTTGGTGATCGAGTTTATCTTGACTCCAGTGACATCTCCACTACCCGTCCATCCAAAAAACTCTCCCATTGCTTCCTGGGACCTTTCCCCATTGTCAAGTGCATTGGAACGCATGCCTATCATCTACGCCTCCCAGCCTCCATGTCTAGACTTCACCCAGTCTTCCACATCATGAAACTCCTTCCAGCTCCCTCAGATCCTTTTCCAGGATGCCGTTCACAACCACTACCGCCACCTACAGTCGTGGAGGGAGAACCCCAGTATGAAGTCAAGTCAATCTTGGACAGCCGGTTACGTCGAGGGAAGCTCCAGTATTTGGTACACTGGAAGGGTTATGGGTATGAGGAGAACTCATGGGTCGAGGAGTCCGATGTGAATGCCCCTCGGTTGGTCAAGGAGTTCCACCAACGGCACACTGCTGCACCACGTCGCATTCAAGTCAGTGACTTTGGTCATATGCGATTTCGAATGCATTGGGGCAATGCATCTTAGAAGGGGGGTAATGTAAGGGGACTAGAGGGTGTCCCACGTGTTTCTCCTATTTTTTATGTTCGTCCTATATTTTTTCTCGCCTCATTTCCTTCTATTCTTCATTTTCTATGATTTTTCCCTTATTTTATTACTAATTTCCCTTTCTATCACATTTGTGCATGTTGACAGTTTTATGTTTAGAGACGGAGTACCCTTCCGACATCTACCCCTTGGTATTATGTCATGCGGTGGCCTTGATCAGCCTATCTCCGCCTTTTCTATTTTTAGTTATTATTTGATTTTTGCAGTTTTCACATATACTGGGCACTGGCAAAGGGATCTTTAGAGTTTTCTCTTCGGATTTCCCTTTGCTAGGTGCACCCCCAATCCCTGTATTATGTAGCATAATTTTAACTTTGGATTTCCCTTTGCTAGAGGCTGAGGTTGCCCTTATAATCCCCAGACATCATTATCCTTGGCCCACCTGCAAAATGTGTCAAAAAAAACCTGTTCTCACACTTCCTATGACATCTGGGTCTGTTATTGTGCCTTCTGATGACTCTGACATTGAGGAACTCCCTGCGAAGCCTGACCTACATTCCAAGCTACTGTTGAATATCAATCTCAAATCAGCTCCTGTTGATGATGTAAAAAACACAATGAACTGAGCAACTCCACAGAGGCTGGGGCAGGTCCTCATGGGTTCTGTGTACAATTCTATGGAGGCTGCTCATGATGTGGTATATGCACAAGAGAAACAACTCGGCCATACATGGCAAATGGGACAGTCAAAATGCTCTCCAGATGGAACTATCAAGAAAGTCACTTTGCGTTGTAACCATTATTACCACCACATCCCCTTGCACTTGGCATCAATTGATCCCTCAGATCACTGCCAAGGAAAAACAATCAAAACTGAATGCTTCACCCATGTCAATGTCAATTGCATCCAAGGGGGACTCTGGCATATCACAACTGTTGCATGGGAACACAATCACCAATGAGAAGTACCTGTTGGAGGTATTGTTTCATGCCCACCAATACAGGCTCAGCATGAGCTTGTTGCAAAATTTTCTGATCCAACATTTTCATGGGGAACACTCAAGACCATTTTTGCAGAACATTTTCCAACTCACATCCTTGAACCATGCCAAATAACCAATCTACTCAATGATGCACGGTGGGAAGCTCGTGCTGCAGTTACAGCCCTTGGTGGTGATGCCTCAGCAATCTTGAATAGCCTTCAAGAAAAAGGTGAACGTGAACATGGGTGGCAGTACCAGATCCAACTGGATGAAAACCAAGTTCTGATTGGTCTCTGGTGGCAGTCTCCTGCTCAAGTTACCCTTCTACAGCGGTTTTCTGATCTCCTGATCACTGATAACTCATATAATCATAACCAATATGGCTATCCTTTGAACATTGGTATTATCATTGATAACTTTGGAAAATCCTGAAATGCATGGTATGCATTCCATCGTTCCAAAGATATTGTGATGCACACTTGGGTCTTCCAATGTCATCTCGACGCTGCTGGCAAACATCCCAAAGTTGTTGCATCCAATCGCCATCCTTCTCTTCTTGCATCAGTTCCACATGTCATGCCTCTCAGTCACCATGTATACTGCCTTCACCATTTGAATGGCAATGTCACAGTACAACTATGAGCAGCTCTTGGGAGTGATTGGATCAACTTCAATCATGAATTTTGGGCTACATACTGGGCAGTCTCCCCAGTGGAATTTGACCATCTTTGGGCTTTGCTTGTTTCACATTACCCAGCTGCTAAGCAGTATCTTGAAGAGGAGTTATATCCATGGAGGGAAATGGGCTTGGACCTGGATCATGATGAAATTTACTGTGGGGATTAGGACAAATGGCTGTGCAGAGGCAGAGAACAAGACAAGCAAAACACTTGGCAATGCCAAAAAGACTCTCCTGCAGGTCTTTGATGCTCTCAACCAGCACATGTTAGACCAGACAGATCATGAATTGATACAAACCCAAGAGGTAAATTGTGTTTTTAACTTGCATTGCACTAGCATGTGCTGACAAATCCACAACTTGAAGTCGTCCAGAAGGCAGCATAATACACAATTAGAATCATTGTTTCTTTTACCCCTTGCAACACTTCAAAAATATGTTGGGCCATTTGCACTTCACACCTGCCATCAACAAATGCAGCATAGCCTATTCTATCATACAGAAGTAGTTCAATTACCACCAGGAGTTCGAAAATGGGCAAGCTATCAGATTTCATTCTCAGCAGTTTCACAAAGTGCTGACAATATTCTTCAAATGACAGGAGGGACATAATTTGGTGACTGATAATATGGATAAGGAGTTCAGTTGGAAGTGTAAGGAAGAGGATGTAAGTAATAATTAACCTTTATATGACTCAAATTAATCGTCTTTGGTAGCGCATAATGAACAGTTTTGAAAATGATGATGCTTATGTCTCAACTCGCTGGCTCTTACAGCTCATCACAGGATGTGGGCTAGTCATCGAGCATCTGCTATGAATTGTGCATACTGCAACTGAAAAATCACACCATCTTGCTCTCCTACAAGATAAACGATACATCTGTGACTGCTGCATGGGACTTAACCTTGGTCTTCCATGCCATCATTACTTCAGGGCTTGGACAGATGTAAAGGGTCTGCCATTTCATATTGGACTAATTCTACCACAGTGAGTGCCACAAATTGGAACTATTGAGCCGTTGTCATTATTAATTTCTTGCCAAAGCTGGTACCAAAATCCATCACTAAATATCATGGACATCCCCCCTGTGACTTGAGAGCATGCATTAAGACCAGAGGAGCTGCTGTTTTCAATGGACAGCAGCAATTCCCACCTTCTGTCGAACCCACTAGATCTGACACATGGCTTCACATCACCAGCCGCTCAACCTATGAGAACCCTTGGTGTGCATACCATTTATCATGAAGCAGAAGCTGCACTTCACCCCCTTCTCACCAATGTCCAAACTCAAGAACAGCTTGACACACTTGTCGAGCATATTGGTGATATCCAGTCAGTAATAAACCCTAGTATAACTTTACAACAGCTCACAAAAAATTTACCACAAGGTGTGCAGAAAATGCCCGACATCACCATGAACATATTCATGATCCTCCAATAATAAGGAATAAGGAAAGACCTTGGCCAGCACAGATTACTGGTCCACTTGAAGGTTGGCCATGTGGTGGAGGAGCAAAGGCGACAACAAGTTTGGCATGAGAAGACCGTGATGCTAATGGTGCCATACATTCAGGCCAGGAAAATCACAGGCATTGATGTGGACTGTGTTGCCAAGAAGGGCACAATTGTTCAAATTGTCTATTAACCCAATCTTAAGTGTTTCTAGAAGGACTCTTTTGGTGATGATCGATGAGATACTTTTTGATGTGAACACATACTTATCACAAAAACCTAATCCCCAGCCCACCCAAAATCTTGATGTTTAGCTATCTGCACCAACCCCCGGTTCCTTCCTCAGCACTCAATATGCCAGTGGTTTGCTGCACTCATCCTGTACTTAACACATTGTTATTCAATGGGGATCCTGGGTACACAACATGTTCTTGTAAAGTGGCCATGGCATATCTGCTTTCTGGAAGGCTACAGCATAGAGGTAAGGATTCAGGAAGAAGTAGCCTTTGGCAGTTGAGGACTGAGTGGCCACTGTGAGCGAGAGAAATTCAATGCACAGCCACACCGGCAAAGCCGGCCAACTGCACATCCTGGGGTTCTAAATAGACACATAGGGTTTCAGTCAGCACCCTAGGTTTCTCATTAGAATAAGCCCTCGAGTCATCCTCTTACCACCAGGCACATCAATCTGTGGATGATTATATCAATGAGTTTAAGGATTTGGTGGACATGGCAGGATATGGGAGTGGGCTACCAGTGGTGAAGTTCTGATGGGGCCTCAATCAAGAAATTCAGGACCAGATTGCACAGATGTTGGAAGGGCACCCAGCGGATGATGATATCTATGCTTGGTATGAAGCTGCTTCACTCTGTGATGAGAACCAACTCACAAATGCAGTGTTTAATGCTGCATTCTGGGCTCCAACTACCACTCCTATGCCCCACACCTTCAATTGAACTGTCCCCCAATGTAATCCCATTCCTGTCTGTCAAACTCCCACACCAGTCATCAATGTTCCAGTACCAATGGATGTCAATGCAGCCCATAGCTGTGCACACAGGTTGAACCTCTGCTACTGCTGTGGGGAGACTGGACATATGGCTGGAGCATGCCCCCATCATCAGGATATCCGCATGCTCACACCTGAGGGGTGAGACGAACTCCTTCAG
The DNA here is from genome assembly GCA_026075535.2 of Tricholoma matsutake. NCBI lineage: Eukaryota > Fungi > Basidiomycota > Agaricomycetes > Agaricales > Tricholomataceae > Tricholoma > Tricholoma matsutake. Next base: position 1,693,753 of record AP026543.1, on the reverse strand, counting down.
GACCTGTTGGCGCTTGTAGATGTTGAGGAAGCAAAGGGTCAGGTTACAGAGGAGATCAAATCAGAGGTTGTAGAGGAGCAGGATTTTTCTATTTGCAGCGAGTGAATCATACACCCTTGTTGCCTGTCCATAACCACTTTGAAGTTTTGTCAGTTGAATCCCCAGAGAATGAATCTACTGTTCCCCTCTCTGACCCTTCAAAGTTGGCTGAAGATGTACCTGCTTTTCCTATCTCTCCCTCTGCCTTGCATCCCAAAATTAAATCATGGGAGTGCAAATTACCACACAAATATATCGTTACATCCACTCCCTCTGCACATTCCTTGAACCTGGCAATTGAACTACAGACTACTGACACTGGACAGATACTTGGTGTCTCTGTGCTCCTGGACTCTGGTGCGACTGGCCTCTTCATTGACACCCATCGCGTGCAACAACATTGCCTGAACACTCACTCACTCTCACATCCAATACCTATTTATAATGTGGATGGATCCCCAAACAAAGCTGGTGCCATCCGAGAGGTTGTAGACCTGGTCCTCTGCTACAAAGATCACAGTGAGTGTGCCCTTTTTGCTGTCACTCAGTTAGGGAAGCAGAAGGTGATTTTGGGCTATCCATGGCTTGGAGACCATAACCCAGAGGTCAACTGGAATACCGGGGAGGTCACCATGAGCTGATGCCTATCCAGCTGTTGCACTTGTTTCATGGAAGCCAGACTAGAACGTCATGGACAGAAGGCCTCAATATGATGCACCCAGAAGTGTCATGCTGGACCCCTACCAGTGCCAGATGTGAAGTTGGAGGGGGTTCCTGATCTGGTGCCAGACTCAGATGACGATGTGGAGGAGCCAGAGGAAGTTGAGGAAGGTGATTGGATTTTCTACACTGCAATTTGTCTGTTGCATGAGGTGTGTGCTACATTGAACATATCCCAACACCTCGCTGAGGCCTTCCACAAAAACAATACTGCTAAATCCTCTACTGATTCTTTACTTCCTCATCTCCATGAGTTTGAGGATGTGTTCTCCAAGGAATCTTTTGACTCTCTCCCTGCGCACAAGCCATGGGATCACACAATCGAACTCACCCCCGGCGCAACCCCTTCCTCCTGCAAGGTCTATCCTCTCTCCCCTGAGGAGCAGCGACAGCTTGACCAGTTCATTGATGAACACCTAGCCTCTGGATGTATTCAACCATTGAAGTCACCCATGGCCTCTCCCTTTTTCTTCATCAAGAAGAAGGATGGCTCACTTTGACCAGTTCAAGACTATAGAAGGCTCAATGACATCACGGTCAAAAATCGCTACCTGTTACCTCTCATCTCCGAACTTGTGAATCAACTCCATGGAGCCCAATACTTCACCAAGCTTGATGTCCATTGGGGTTACAATAATGTGAGGATAAAGGAGGGAGATGAGTGGAAGGCTGCCTTTTGTACCAACCATGGTCTTTTTGAACCACTCATCATGTTCTTTGGCCTTACTAATAGTTCTGCCACCTTCCAGACCATGATGAACGACATCTTCCATGACCTCATCCTTGAAGGCATCATTTGTATCCATCTCGATGACATCCTCATCTTCACTTGCACAGTTGAAGAGCATCGTTGCATTACACTCCTCATCCTGGAATGACTTCGACAGTACAAACTCTACCTTTGTCAGGATAAGTGCGAGTTTGAGAAGACCAAGATTGAGTACCTTGGCCTAATTGTCTGAGGGGGTCAGGTGGAGATGGATCCTGTCAAGGTGAATGGGGTCACAGCTTGGCCAACGCCCATGAACAGGAAAGAGGTGCAGTCTTTCCTGGGCTTCATCAATTCTATTGGTGTTTTATCAAGGATTTCTCACATCATGCACAACCACTGTTTGACTTGATGGGCAAGGAGGCATGGAGGTGGGACAATGCACAACAGGAGGCATTTGAAAAGCTTAAGGAGATGGTCACTTCTGCTCCCATTCTTACCTTTGCTGATGACTCACACCCTTTTCGTGTAGAGGCCGACAGTTCTGACTTTGTTACAGGCGCCATATTGTCTCAGCAGTCTCTGAAGGACCAGAAGTGGCATCCTGTTGTGTTCTATTCCAAAAGCCTTAGTGCTGTGGAGCGAAACTATGAGATCCATGACAAGGAGATGTTAGCAATAATGTGTGTGCTCGAGGAGTGGTGACACTTTCTCGAGGGTGCCCAACACAAGGTGGAAATTTGGACAGATCACAAGAATCTCGAGTACTTTATGACGGCCAAGAAATTGAACCATTGTCAAGCTTGTTGGTCCCTGTATCTATCCAGGTTTGACTTCTCCTTGCACCACCATCTGGGTTGCAGCATGGGAAAGACTGATGCCCTCTCCCAATGCGCAGACCATGGGGATGGCAGTGACGACAATCAAGACATTGTGTTGTTGCAGCCAAACCTGTTTACTATCCAGGGATTGGAAGACATTGCACCCCAGGGTGAGGAGCAGGACATCCTATGCAATATTTGTTGCATGAACCATAGCAGTTTACATGAGGATGTCATGGCCCGAGCTGTTAAAGAGCTGAGGAAGGGATCCACCCTCTCCTTGGGTGCAGCAGAGTGGGCTGAAAAGGAGGACTTGTTGTATTTCAGGGATCACATCTATGTCCCCAACAACCCAGACCTTTGTCAATGCATTATATCCCAACATCATGACTCATGGATTGCTGGTCATCCTGGATGCTGGAAGACCTTGGAGCTCACCTCATGGAATTATTGGTGGCCACAGATGTCATGGCTCATTGGTCAGTATTGTCGCACTTGTGACCTTTGCTTATGCACCAAGATTCCTTGTCGCAAACCCATTGGCAAGCTACACCCTCTTCCTGTTCCAGAGAGTTGTTGGGATGTTGTTAGTGTTGACTTTGTGGTGGAGTTGCCAGAGTCAAATGGGTTTGATGCAGTGATGTGCACAGTTGATTCAGTGGGATAATGTGCTCACTTCATTCCCACTCACACCACTGTCAGTGCCCTGGGTGCCACCTGACTCTACCTCCACCATGTGTGGAAATTACATGGACTTCCTGGTGCTTTCCTCTCTGATTGTGGCCCTCAGTTCATGGCAGAGTTCACTCCTGAGCTGTACCGACTCCTGGGAATCAAACTCCTTGCTTCAACCACTTATCACCCACAAACCAATGGCCAGACCAAACGAGTCAACCAGGAACTGGAGCAGTACATCCATGGCTTCATCAATGAGCACCAGGACAATTGGGACAATCTCCTCCCCTTGGCCGAGTTTGGATACAACAACCATGTCCACACTTCCACTCAACAAACCCCTTTCTTCTTAGACACTGGACAGCATCCACGCATGGGATTTGAACCTCACCAAGCCCCCTCATACATCGAGACAGTGAATGAGTTCACAGAATGCATGAGGGACAATTTGGAGGAGGTGAAGGTGAAGGATGACATGGCACACTTTTACAATCAATGCCATTCTCCAACACTGCAGTACAAGGTTGGTGATTGAGTTTATCTTGACTCTAGTGACATCTCCACCACACTTCCATCCAAGGAACTCACCCATCGCTTCCTGGGACCTTTCCCCATTGTCAAGTGTGTTGGAACACATGCCTATCGTTTGCACCTCCCAGCCTCCATGTCATGAAACCCCCTTCAGCTCCCCCAGATCCTTTCCCAGGATGCCATTCATGTCCACCACTGCCACCTACAGTGATTGAGAGAGAACCCCAGTATGAAGTTGACTCAATCTTGGACAGCCAGTTGCATCGAGGGAAGCTCCAGTATTTGGTACACTGGAAGGGTTATGGGTACAAGGAGAACTCATGGGTCGAGGAGTCCAATGTGAATGCCCCTTGGTTAGTCAAAGAATTCCACCAATGGCACACTGCTGCACCGTGTCACATTTGGGGTGATGTAAGGGGACTAGAGGGTGCCCCATGTGTTTCTCCTATTTTTTATGTTCATCCTATATTTTTCTTCCCTTCTATTCTTCATTTTCTATGATTTTTCCTTATTTTATTACTAATTTCCCTTTCTATCACATTTGTGCATGTTGACAGTTTTATATTTAGAGATGGAGTACCATTCTGACATCTACCCCTTGGTATGATGTCATTCGGTGGCCTTGATCAGCCTATCTCCACCTTTTCTATTTTTAGATTATTATTTGATTTTTGCAGTCTTCACATATACTGGGCACTGGCAAAGGGGTCCTTAGAGTTTTCTCTTCAGATTTCCCTTTGCTAGAGGCTGAGGTTGCCCTTATAACATGAGGTTGGAGATGGAGATGGCGAAAGCTCATTTGTACTCAGACTAATGAACAAAGGCACTGGGATATTAGCTATGGTTTTCTGTAGTCATCCTCTCAGCTCACCCCCCAGTTGACAATGATGGAATCCAAGGAGATGATCTCAGTTGTAAAACCTGTGTTTCCAATTACCCAGATTCCACCTAGTCACTCCCACTCCCAGAACCATTAGTATGTTTACTCTTAGATCAGGATCTGTATCATTCTAGCATACCACAAGGAATCAGACGTTCAATCAGTAGCAAAACAAATGTACCACAATCAGGCTGTGCTCTGCAAACTGCAGCATAAGATATTTAAATACACATACTGGCAACATAAAAGATCATAGAAGTTGAAATGCTATACCGCAAAACTGACCTTTTTCCCCTTTCCCATTCCCATTCCTGTTCCCATTCCTGCTTCTGTTCCTGCTTCTGCTTCTGCTCCTGCTCCTGCTTCTGTTCCCACTCCTGTTCCCACTCCTACTCCCCTTCCCCTTCCCTTTCCCTTTCCCTTTCCCTTTCCCTTTCCCTTTTCCCTTTCCCTTTCCCTTTCCCTTTCCCTTTCCCTTTCCCTTTCCCTTTCCCTTTCCCTTTCCCTTTCCCTTTCCCTTTCCCTTTCCCTTTCCCTTTCCCTTTCCCTTTCCCTTTCCCTTTCCCTTTCCCTTTCCCTTTCCCTTTCCCTTTCCCTTTCCCTTTCCCTTTCCCTTTCCCTTTCCCTTTCCCTTTCCCTTTCCCTTTCCCTTTCCCTTTCCCTTTCCTGCTCCTGCTCCTGCTCATGCTCCTGCTCCCTTCTTGCTTGCCACCTTGCTTCCTTCATGATGTAGCCCTGCTTCTGCTGGGGCAAGTTCTGGCTCCACCGCTGTTCCTGGAGGCAGTAAGGTAGGGTTGGGTTCTACAACTGTTGCAATCATGGGTGCTAAGATAGGTTCAAAACCAAATAGGTAGCTAAAACCCTTCACTTACTGTTCTCTTCCTCATCTGCCAGTTCAGCATCCGCCAGTTCAGCAGATAGTACATTGAACCATCCTATCACTCCAACTATTGAGCCAGCATCATCAGCCCTCTTTCTTTGAGATTGTTTTGCTTTTGATGCTCGGGTCTTCTTTGGAGGCATAGGTTCAGATAAATCAGATTCATCTGTACTAAGATCGAGGCCAACAGGGACAGATAGGGTACTCTTCCTTGGTGTAGCTAGTGCTGGCAGTGGGAACAATAAATTGGCTTGTGTTATACCAGAGTGTAATGCCTTGTTCGAAGCTCTTGACTTCTTCTTCAGTGCTGGTGGTACTTGTGGGATAAGGGGTTGGGAAGGAGCTGGACTAGTGTTCGTCAGTGTTGCTACTGGTGGATGGAGGGATGAGGGGTTGTCATACAAAGAGAAGGAATTGGGGGGTGGGAGAGTGTATGAGGGACCAGTGTGAGACTGGTCATTGTGGTCAAGAATGGGGTTGAATGCAAAGTCCAGCAAACCCCACTCATCATTCTCCAGTTCATGTGGGTCATCTTCATCATCAAGCGCCAATGCCTCCATCCCCCAATTGATTTCACTTTCACCACTGTCCAAATCATTGTCCTCCATCTGATTACCCTTCCATTTATCAGTCTGTCCACTAAAGACTATCTTCTGACACATATCCATGATCTGCTGAAATTTGGCTGTCTTGTGTACTGCATGGAATTGGACATGAAGAAAATTGTAATACTCTTCGTAGTTTCTTCTGGTCTGGGAGCCCTCAGAGCAGAAGTCAGGATCCCCAGATATAATAAACATGGCCTTGACAATTACAACCATTCAGTAACAACCAGATTGAGAACGTATAAAACTAGACATACCAATACTGAAAACAAAGGAATGGCATAAAATGGAAGCTTCTCCAATGATGTGATGCCCCATTGCTTCCCATATGTGGCAGGCCCCCATGCTTCCCTGTCAAATCCAATGAGGCTAGGCCAAATAATACAGCTCTCATAAACTAAAAAAATTATTGATGAGAAACAGGATACTATTTGGCTCCCTTTACTTACTAAAAACACTTCTGGCAATTGAAATATTTTAGTTTCATATCCTTTGATGCCTCTTTGTCAAACAGATGGAGGGTAGATAAGAGGCAGGAGCTTTGAATTGCAAGGCTTTGTTGAAGAGTGCTTTGAATTTCTAGCAAAGTTGAGGAGCATTGTTAATTGAGGAACAGTATCGCATTGAAATGACGGTTTAAAAATATCTGGAGAGAGTTTGAAAATCTGGGGTGCCGCCTTCCACATCCTATTGATGAGTGCGCTTCAAAATGATCTTGATGCTAACCGGAACTGTGCAATTTTAGACAATGAGAGAGATGAAGACAGAAATAATACATGTCTCAGCATCAAATTCAGAGGACTGATGGACTAGTGGATGAAGTTCCACAGGCAGAAAGTCATAGAGCTCAGTGAGCCACCCTTCTCTCTGTGCCATAAGGTCATTGGTGCAGAATCATTTTTCTGGGAGCAGCCACTCAGAAGAAGGCTTCAGACCAAAAAATAGGTTTGGGTCATTGTACATGCGTGAAAATGGTTTGTAAAAGCAGGTCCATATCTTGGCAGATGTTTTGACCCTTTCCATCACTGTATCATGTGTTGTACGTGTTGTTGTTGTGGTGGTAGAAAGAGTGTTTAGCTGTTCCTTGAGTTCAATGATCTTCTATTTGAGCACCTTGTTTTCGATATTCAGTGCTTTGCAAATTGCTCGTGACTGTTGCAGCTCATGTTGAGTCGCTAGCAGGGCCTATACATATTGAGATATAAGTTGTCTCAAATATACCTAAAGCTGACCTTTTCATGTGCCTTGCCTCTGGGAGTGTGTCAGAGTCTTGAATCAAACTCATCTGACGTGTGGCCTTCAGATTCAGAGTCAAAGACAATAGCATGATGGTTGGTAGGGCGCATTTCAAGACTATAGCTTGTGTGGGTCAAGGACGTCAAACAAATTTACTGATCAATGACTTACTTAGTCGGTTATATGTGTGTTGTTTGTTGCTTGTCATAGCCTGAGAATGGTTAACAGTGTGAAGAACATGTTTTACTGGAATCTACTATCAGCTGTCAGTGACAAGTGAAGGAGCTTATCGTGATCATCGGATTGTGAAAGATGGCAGACTACTATCAATAGTTAATGAATTAAACATGAAAAATGGATAGAAAATGCACTGGTTCAAAGAGGCTCAGGGCCTCATGCACAGGGTTCACGAATAGATGTGCACAAAACTGCACTTATCATGATTATCCAATCTAAAGATATCAAGATGATCCATGTACCTTTCAAGTTGCAAGGGCTTATGCAATCTTGAAGATGAAAACCTCGTTGCAAGATAGGCATTTGCAGAATGGACAGACTTTAATTTGTGAGGCATTATGCGGTCTTAATTAAACAGCCTGTCACATCGGACAAGTGTTTGGGAAACATTCAACGTTGTGCCCCGAGATATGAATGCAAGGTCATGTTGTCGTGAAACTACAGCCTTTTAATGTCATACCACTTTGATACTTTAATGTATTGACTGGTCTGCTTAGGATAATATCGTCAGTATGGGCTCCGGAGAAAAATAATAGAATTACTTGCCTTGACCACATGCACATGCACATATTATCAAGATTCAGAGCCAACTCCACATTATATTACATAGTTGACACTCAAGCTTTGACTGACATGGTATCATTGTATGAGCAGAGATATTTACAAGTCCAAAATAGTACCTCACAAAGTATGAACTAGACAGCTAAGGCAGATGCGTAGGTATGACAGGGGCACAACCAAAAAAATGGAAGAAAGAGTCAGTGTAGAATCTAGTAATAGCATCCTCCAACTGCAGCACATCCACTTCGGAATAATCTGTCAAAGAAGTACAGTCCTGTAAAAGAAGTGGTGTTGCTTTCATTCCATCCCAATCCTTCATCAGCTTCCGAAGTGCCAGCAAGCATGGCAATCTCTCATGCCAATTCACAGACCCCAACCCCATGTTTGCCTGTTTGTAATCAACAACAAGAAGTGAACAGCTACCAAAGCAATCTTGAACAAGGTCTTGGCGAGTGTCCTCATCATGATTTGACTGACATGCACGTTTGTCCAGCACCAATAGCTCGAAGCAAAAATTCAGTTCAGCTAGCTTCCAAAGAACTTTTTGAGCTTTGGAGTCTGGTAACGAAGGTGTAGTATTGATGGATGGTGCCTGGTTGATCTGAATGTCCAATTCCTCAAGAGCAGAGCCAAGAAGACGTCAAGCATTTTTCCAGGCCTGAGCTGATTTTGTGTTGGGAGATTTTGACTTTATATCTCCAATGAGGACATCTCGCCACTCTTTATTTGACAAGGGGGTGACAGATGAGGACATGTATAGCTGGTAGATACATACTAGCTCGATGGCATTCCAAGTTGTAAAGTATGTAGCATGATGTGCTTTGTTAGCGGTAGCAAAGATGGCAGGTTCAGGAAACAGGTATTTGCGGTCATTGGGTGATCAACACCTGGGGTCAACTCAGGAGGGATCACAATCCATGGCAGCTAAAGCCTCAACCCAGGAACTAATTGGAATTGGAAAGATGGGGCTATTTTCGACAGGGAGAAACTTGTTGCAGGTGGAAGGAGATGGCTGTGGACAACCTGCAAAATGTGAGAAACAGTCTGAACAAAGTAAAATGCACCATACCAAATTGATGTTGATTCTTTGAATGACCATGTTGATGGCTTTTTGACATTGACCTAGAGTGGGCTGAGAAGTGCTGGGTGCTGGAGCTAGCAACTGAGGGTGCCTCCATCCTCTGGCAAGCTGGACTGTTCATGGATGGGGCAATGCGCTCTGGATCGCTTGAAGTGTTGAAAGTATCAGGCACACATAGAAAGTTTTGGGCATATTGATGAATCAAGTGGTACTTTTCAAGTGATGATGCTGGACCAGTGAAGAGGACGGGATATGAAAATGAATGGGCCCTGAAACAGAGAGCACGCTTCGGATCTTTGGGTACAACTACTTTGTGAATGATCTGGTTGGTGAAGTCCGAGGCTGGACGGATGAGCCAGTATGGGAGACCTGCTGTAAAGAAGTCTTGGGTGACTCGTAGATCATGCGTGAAAACACCAATGGTGTTAGCAACTTCAGAGGCACTGTGAGCATGCCCATCCATCCAAGGCTTGTAGATTTCCATGTAGTCAAGAAGGGCAGTGAGCTCCAGCCAAGTCCATTGCACATCTTGTATGCTGAACTCCATCTGGCAAAAGTTGGTGTACACAGACTCCAACCGAGCAAGGTTGTGCATGAGCATTTTGACAAAAGGATGGAGTATTTGGGGTTGTTGCTCAGAGGAAGTCTTGGCCTGATAATTCTTCAAGCACTCTAAGAGAGGATTGACAGATGCTTTCAGTTCAGCGAATTTTATATCAGAAAGTTTTCCTAGACCAGAGACCAGGGATGCTGGGTGCGCATGATGGATGAAATAATCATGGGAGGGCATCCACCAGATTATTTGATGCTCATAAAGCGAGTAGGGCTGAGGAATCGCTCCATAGTGCGAAAAATAGGGAATAAATGGTTGCAGCCATAAGATAGGGTTGTCATTGGCATAACGTGAGTCAGAGAGAAGCTGTACTTGACGATGGCTTCCAAGAGGAGGGTAGGGAACATAATCTTTGCTTGATGATGTGATAAATGCATGACCATCAGAGATCATTGCGCCAACCTTGCCATCGAGGGGACCTATCTGGACTGTACAAAGTGCTAAAATCAGTAATGACATTTAGCATCAGAAAACTCTAGCAGCTGACCATAATGACTGTTGTGCAGCAGAGTTTGTTCATCCAAGATAAGGGCCATTTTGATGATCTGAAGGATGCACATATTTTCAGTCAGCAAAAGAGGGGCAGAAGTGACATACCAAAGCAGGAAACTAATGCTAAGACAAGAGCGAAGCCTGTAATATGAAGTTGTCCAGGTCAAGAAAGTAGGCTGCCAAAAGATCAAGTGAGAGAACTCCAAGGAACATGCACCCAAAGATCAGGCGAGATTTGGATTTCAAGAAACATGCACTGACACCAAGTCAGGCAGAAAGAGCAGACAGACACCAAGTCTGTTCCACAAGGGAGACACCAAGTCTACCCTGGAGTGCTGAGGAAAGGATGCAACCCAAATGGACAAGGCAAAAGTGAGGTCAGACAAGGTAACTGGAGATTCAGAAAGGGAGATGGATGAGGCAACCAGAGAGGAAGAATGAGGTGAATGAAATGCTGAATAGAGTTATGACCAAGATTACAACCAGCAAGTGCTGATTATGTCAGATCATGATCTAATTATAACTTGGGTCATAATCCTCAGCTCTGATTAAGTGGGTCGCTTCAGTTATTGCCAGTTATATACCGGGTCAACAAATTCCAACATAACTTAGGGCCTGCCATTACTTACTTTTCATTTTGAGTAGTCGTGTGTAGGGACAGCTGACATGCCAGTATTTGATGCATTGTGGGCCTTGCAGGCTTGCAGTGCCAACACTTCAAGGGGGTGTCACATGGTCAAATCCCCACTACTTTAGTAGTGGGTTTTGCAGACTGAGAAAATTTCAGATTCAAAATACCCGATACATGTTGACATGTCAAATGGTGATTGGTTGTTAAGAGTCATTCTCTGTAAAAAAGGAAATTTCTCAGAGTCACGTGATAGTCAGGTGCAAGTCAACAAAGTGAGGTAAATGTTAAAAAACTGGTCAAAATGTCAGGTCAAAGTCATGTCAGAAAAATGCATGACCTGACTTTGACCTGACACAAGCTTTTTGAATGTGCCTTTAGCACACAGGTGATATTTATATTTATATCTACACATCTTTATATATGTGCTATGATACATTATATTATATACTATGATATATTATTGTACCCATCTTTATGTGCACTCTATCTATACATTATCTAGTAGTACTTCATTATATACAATATTTTTTGTTATTGCCTCCTCACTCATACTTGCCCAGATGGCTTTGATGTTGTGAACTGATGTCACCCAAGAGATTGCCACATAGAACTGCCCATGTGTAAAAACTGGAGTCCACAGGTCAAGACCAACATGTCTGACAGACTGGCCCTGTGACTTGTTGATTGTCATTGCAAAGGAGAGCCACACTGGACACTGCCTCCTAGTGAACTCAAAAGGCACTTGATCCTCAGTTGGTCGCAGTGTAATCCTTGGAATGAACACAGTCTCTCCAGCATGATCCCCAGTAAGAAGCCGTACCTCTAACACCCTGTTTCTCATCCTTGTGAGAATTCCTCTGCTCCCATTGCAGACACCATGCCCAGGATCCAGGTTCTGAAGCACCATCACTGGACAACCAATCTTGGGAGCTGTCTGAGCCAATGGCAGTCCCAAGCAGTTGATCGAGTTCAGGTACTCCACAGGGTACATGAGCTCTCCCTGGTCTTGTGTGTTGTTTGGAATTGAGTCAGCACTGTGAAACACCCTCTGCTGTCCAGGGAACTTGTGAAGGATATAAGCATTGAGGTCATCCACATCATCATTGCAGCTTGAGAGGATTGTCTGATCTGAGAAGTAGTGGTCTGAGTGCTGTTGTGGATGATGGATGTCAGGATAGATGGCATCCATGAGGGAGGGGACAAAGTTCTCTGGGCACTTGAAATGGTCAGGAAGATGGATGTTGTAGAGTGTGCAGTACAACCACCTTTGAGAAGAAGGGCAGCAATGCCTGAGGATGCAACACAGAGAACAATCTTAGCCTGGGAGTGAAGCCTGTAGCACAGTATTGTAGACATATGTCTTGCCAGTGCCTCCAGGGCCATGAAGGAAAAAGGTCTGGCCAGACTGAGCAGGGACTGCAGCAAGAATTTCATCAAATGCCACCCTCTGATCCTGATTCAACCTTGCCTTATGCTCAGCTGCCAAGACTACTTGCTCCTCAGCATTGTACAACCTCTGCTCATTGATGAGGTGGTTGCCAACCATGGCTTGCCAGTCCTGGATATACTGAGGCATAGTGGGCCAATCAGTGAGGGACTTGTTGGTGTGTGAGAGAAGCCGGTCAATGAGGAAGAGGCCATAGTCCTGGACATCATCATCAGTGGGGTTGAGGCAGTTGTAGTCATGCTGAAGGCGGTAGTGCAGGTCATCACAGATGTGAATCCAAAAGGTATTCCAGAGTGCAGCAGGATCAGAGGGCAGACAGTCACGAAGGGTGGTCACAAACAAATGGCAAAGCTGCTGACCTGTCTGCATGGACCTGGCCTCCTCTAGACACTGATGCCACTCCTGATCATCTTCTAATAGTCCACGGGTGAGGCAGGCCTCTCTAAAAGATGGTGCCTGCACATCTTGGAAGGTGAGGAGGTTCTCAAATGATGTTGGGCCCCTGACAGAGGTGAGAAGAAGGTGGAGATAAAAGTGCTCACCAGCAGTGGGGTGGACATAATACAGCCTGCCAACTGCAAAGCCACATTGCCTGGGTTTCCACTTGCTAGTACTCTTGTGATGCACAAACTTGGAGGGATAGTCCTGGTACAGAAGGCCACCACCAACCTCTGGATATTCCAGGTTGGCCTTGAAGAATGCAGTGAGAGTGGTGTCTTTTGTGGCTGCTTGCTCTATGACCTGCTGCACAGTCTCCACTCTATCCTCACTCCATGTGACATTTTGCTCATTTGGAAGGTGGACATGGAGGCGAACAACATTGGGAGAGGCACCATGCATGACAAAGTGGAAGAGACACCAGAAGGACTCGCAGGCAGAAACAAAGTGGGCATCCAAGTACTGCCTAACTTCATTATCACAGGTGCCAAACTGCATTGTGACCTGATCATGGCCTTTGTAAACGTACTTGTAGATGTACTTCAAGGCCTTGATGGAGGAAATGATCTCAACATTGATGTGGCAGCAATACTTCCATATAAGATAGGCACAGTAAGTGACGACCCAGCAATTGTTGACCTGCTTCCCCCAGACCTCAAAGGTCTGGCCAGTGTTGTGTCGCCTTGAAGAGGCATAAGAATCATCAGAGATGGTAGTGTGCTCTCTGAAGGGCTTGGGAAAGTTCTTGGAGCACTTGCCATTGACCAAGCATGGGGCATCAGCATTGTCATTTTCAGCACCGCAGGGCTTGTGGACCATGAACTGCTTGACCAACTCAAGGAGCTCAGGATCATCAACAGGGAATTTGCAGGAAAGAAGACTGTCTATGTCCTCTGGGGTGCGGAGCTTGGAAGCCTCATCAAGGAAGATGATGCAGTGCATGTGAGGAAGGCCACACTTCTGGAACTCAATTACAAAGACATGACCAACAGCTTTGCCAAAGATGCCATGCTCAATGTCCTTGATCAGCTCCCTGCGCTTTGCCTCAAAAGCCTGAACTGCCAAGTCAGGATGGTCTGCTGGATCCTGACCCGGCAACAGGGCATTCTGGATCTCTGGCCAGTTGGGGCTGGCAGTCATAGTGAGAAAGAGGTCACCACCTTTGAAGTACCAATTGATGGCCAATGAATCCTGGAGGAGCTGCTGCATGTGGCGGGTGCTTCCAGCAAAGGAAGATGGCAAGATAGTCCTCCGACCGAGAGCCCTGGGGTCTGCATTAATGTTGGCTGCAACAGCATCTGTGAGCCCAGAATACACCTCACTGCAAAGCTTGCCCTGGCTGGACACAATATACATCAGGCGATCCTGCTCACAGGTGGCCCAATGGTTGCACACATACTGCCGAAAGAGCTTTCCTGCCTGGAAGATATGCTGGGGCTCAATGTTGGGAGGGCATGGATGAAGGCAATAGCAATAGAACTCTGACTTGGTGACATGCTTGCACTTTCAAGGCTCCTCAGCAGAAGGCTCCACAGCACCATCCTGATCATTGACCTCCTCACCACCTCTGTACTAAAGCTAAGGGTTACCATGAGAGCTGGCCAGTGGGATCCAGCAGCACATAGTGGAGGGCAGGATAGAAAGGATGGCACTCAGAAATGCACTGGAGGCCATTTCCATGCTGGTGGTAGAGAACAATGTCACAATAGCCCCCTGGCTGGTCCCCATCCCCTGGAAGAATAATGGCGATCTCATTTTGACTGGCATCAGGAAGGTTGTACCGACAACAATCACAGCCCTCATCAAAGCAAAGAGCGATTTTTCACTGCTGCTCAGGTGGCAAGTCTCGGGTGAGCTCAAAGGCCTGTCTATAGAGTGCAACTCCTGGATGGTGGTTGTGAAGCATGTCCTGAAGATTGCTCAAGATGTCTGGTTGCAGATGGGTGTTCTGTCTGTGGTTGCGACGATGATCAAGTGCCTGAGCAGGATCATAGATGTAAAGCTGGGAGTACACAGGATTCTTGCCTGCAAGGGGGAGAAGGGAACCTGCTTTGTGGGACAGCTCACCATGGAGCCTGAAGATCCAGGGCCCATTGCCATTGTTCATGGAGTTGTCCAGCTTTTGGCCAATGGAGGTCATGGCAAGTGCATTGTTGTAGTTGCGTATGTGCTCATGGAACTCTTTGCTGAGATGATCCTGGCCATTGAAGAGTTGGAACAGCTCATGGGGGAGGTCATGGAGATGGGGGAGATCGACTTTTCCACTGAAGCAGCACATGCCAAACTTGGGATTTATCAGAGAAGACTTGGCAGTTTTCTCTGCCATCCAATGAAGCGCATGGCATGAAGGACATTGGATATCCATACTCCCAAGACTGTGGACAGGTCAGTTGAGATTGAATGGCTGGCGGGCAACAGGAAGGGGCTGAATAGGTGCAGGTGCAGGAGGCTGAGCAGGAGCAAGAGCAGGAGCAGGTGGATGAGCAGGAGCAGGGGCAGGAGCAGGTGGCTGGAGTGGATTCAAAGGAGGCATGGCAGGAAAGGGCTGGTTGAGCCATGAAATGTACATACAAAATGGTAGAAGGAGAATACCCACCACAGCAACAGGAGCTCCTCTACCTCTACCTCTACCCCTACCTCTACCTTGATGTCCACATACAGGAGCAACTGGCAAGGGTGGAAGAGCTGCATGCTGGGCCATGAGATCAGCCATAGGCAGTGGAGCAGGAGCAGCCCCACAATCTTGAGCTCCATGACTACAACCTCGTCCTGCATTGACAGGAAGCAGTGGAAGAGCATACTGGGCCATGAGATCTGCAAATGTGAGGGGAGCAGGAGCAGGAGCCTGGAGTGGGGGAACACCAAAAGGGTCAGAGTTATTAGCAGCTGGACCAACCATGGGAGGAGGAAGAGGAGGGAGTGGGAGGCCAATTGGAGGAGGGGCAAAGTGCAGTCAGCGGGCATGATGAGGGGTGCAGTGACGCTCAGGGCTATCCAGAACATGCTGGTCTTGTTCACTTTGCTGGGCAGCAATATGGATCCACTGAGGAGTGTTGGGAGGGTTTTGATCCCTGCAGAGGCAAGGATGAGAATAGAACAAAAGAAGGAAAGAAATCAGAATGTACTCACATGGTTAAGAAGCCCAGGTGAAAGGAGATGGAGCACTCTCCTGCTGCTGCTGTGCACTCAGATTCTTAAAGGAAGCAGTGAAATCGGTGTAAACAGCAGTAGTTGACAGTGGAGCAACTTCCAGTGATGGAAGGGGAGGCAACTGCATACCCGCCAACCCAATCTCCCTACACACTATGCCCAGAGAGAGGTCCAGGCCCAAAATCAAGGATTTGGGCCCAAAATCAACTGGCTAACACTCCTTTGTTGAAAAGGAGAAGCCAGGGAGGCAGGACTTCACTGGGCTTCACCTTCGTCTACTGATTCCTCAAGAACCCAATTGCAAAGGCAACGGGAGGAGAGAAAACACCAAAACCCACTCACCTCACTCAAGGGCAGGCCCAGGCCAAAAGCTGGGAAGAGAAGGCCATCAGCAAAAAAGAGAGGATGGCAAGGGAACACCCAACAAAAATCCAGGTGCAAACAGGCCTAGAGGGACAGATACTATGAGAAACCAAGAGGTAAGGTAGCTGACTCACCAAAAGAAGGATAGCCAAAAACTGAAAAGACAGCAAAATCCCTCTAAATGGCAGAAGCCAGGGGCTGCAGAACCCCCAAAACAGTGTCAGATGGTCAGCAGGACCCAATGACACCTAAACCGACCTTTGTGGAAGGCAGAACGCAGAGGGAGAAAGGTAGGGAAGAAGAGAAGTTGTGTGCAACAAATATTTTATTTTGTTTTGATGCGTGATGCGCTGGCATGGGTTTTGCCGACATAAAACAGCATGGTCTGCTTAGTCAAATTTTATGTAACTTTAAAATTTTCTTTGGGTCAGCTGACTGACATGACTTTATTATATTACAAGTTAGGAATGTGCCTCCAGCATGCATTAGGTTTTTATATACACTTTCTATATACAATAATCTAATAGTAGATCATTCAGGCTGACTGTGGCATGGGCCAGCTCAGGTGTACATGACTCAATGCTTAATCCTACTACAGGTTTACAATTATTCAGTTGACTTTGAACCTTTGGCCCAAAGTCAATGTGGGGGGTTTGTTGTATCTCCTCATCCCCTCCTCATCTTCACCCCATCCCCCTCACCCCCTCCCCATCTCCCCATCCCTATCTCCCCATCCCCATGTCCCCATCCCCATCACCCCATCCCCATGTCCCATCCCCATCACCCCATGTCCCCATGTCATCATCCCCATCACCCTATCCCCATGTCCCCATCCCCATCAACTCCTCCCACCCCCTCCCCATCATTGACATGGCACTCACTCACATTGCTCACTCAGGCTGGATGGGCCAGCTCGCATGTACATGACTCAATAGTTAATCCTACAACAGGTACAAAATTACTCTTACTGACTTGAGTTGTTAATAATTTAATTACTACTTGTAATGAACTCATTTCTAATTGTTAGTGACTTTACATTTTAATTCACTTGTAAAAAGAATTTATTTTTTTATGGACTTTTTTTATCAAGTTGACTTTCTCATAAATGTAATGACTTTACCTGACATTGCTCCATCATGAATTCAATTTCAACTGACTTGACTTTGTAATGAACTCAGACTTTAGCTGACATTGCTCTGTAATGAATTTAATTTCAACTGACTTGACTTTGTAATGAACTCCATTTCTTATGAACCTGACTTTTCTCGTGAACATAATGACTTTTAATTGACAATGAATTTAATTTCAAATTGACTTGATTTTGTAATGAACTGACTGTGTAATGAACTCACTTCAACTTTTCTCTTTTGCAGCTTCTTGCTTTATTTTGAAGCTCACTTCTTTTTTTTTAAGCTGTTTACTTTTCTTCCTTTCTTTAGTTGACATTGCTCAGTAATGAATTTAATTTCAAATTGACTTGACTTGACTTGACTTTGTAATGAACTCATTTCAACAGCTTGCTTTATTTCAAAGCTCACTTTCCTTTTGTGGCTGTTTACTTGCAGGTCTTCCTTTCTTGCTCTCAAAGCTCACTTTCTTAGTTGCTTGCTTGCTGTAGCCCAAATTGTAACCACATTTTATTGATAAACTCATTACTGACTAAATACAGTGACATGTCTAAATCAATTTATCTAGATCATGTGCCAGGGTCATGATCAGGTTTTTGCATTTTGTTCAGCTGGCGGGGTTTGCTTAGTCAAGATTTCACAGTATAGTAAAGAGAGCATGGTTTGTCATGCTGACCAATATACACAAAAATTCCCACAAACCCAAAATTCCCATCCATCCAAAAAGATCCCACGGGTTCGCAAAGCTCACACGACCTCCAAATATGGTAACCACATGACCATCCTCCCTTTATTATGGACAAGTTTAGGAATGTGCCTCTGGCAGACGTTAAGTTTTTATATACATTTTCTTCATTCAGGCTGACTATGGCATGGGCCAGTGTGTACATGACTCAATGCTTAATCCTACTATAGGTACACAATTCTTCAGTTGACTTTGGACCGTGGGGGGGTTGTTGTTTTCTCATTGCTATGCATAGTTTTTAATCTACTTGGGACATGTCTCTTACTACTCTCCCCATCACTCCATCTCCATCACCCCATGTCCCCATCCCCATCACCCAATCCCCATCACCTCATCCCCTCCTCCTCTTCACCCCATCCCCCCTCCTCCTCTTCACCCCATCCCCCCTCCTCCTCTTCACCCCATCCCCCCTCCTCCTCTTCACCCCATCCCCCCTCCTCCTCTTCACCCCATCCCCCCTCCCCATGTCCCCCTCCCTATGTCCCCATTCCCATGTCCCCCTCCCCATGTCCCCCTCCCCATCACCCTCTCCCCATCTGTTCATCCCACCTCCTCTTTTCCCCATCCCCCTCTCCCCCTCTCCCCATTCCCATCAACTCTCCCCTCCCCCTCCTCATCTTTGTGATGGCATTTGCTCACATTGCTCACTCAGCCTGACTGTGGATGGGCCAGCTTGTATACATGACTCAATGCTTAATCCTAATACAGGTACACAATTCTTCAGTTGACTTTGGACCTTTGGCCCAAAGTTGTTAGGGCGACACCCACTATCTGCTAGCTAAGACAGTGCAGGTTCTCTCTACAAGAAGGGGGCGGGATCCACGTGTGTGATGGGGAAATTGATGGTTTTGATGTGAGGGGTTATTAATAGGTGAGTTTGTTGACAAAGGCCTTTCACACCGAAAGCATAGGTGGAATACCTAAGAGAACACAACTGGGGTCCCCTAGGCATATATTTAGGGTTTATATACTATGTTACATATATTGTACATTGTTGTTACCAACGCATTCGTACATGCACGTACATATTGATGCATGCAAAATAAAATTCTCATGCTATCAAAGTGTAGTGTCATTTAGCGTCATGTAGCATAATTCAACATAATAAAATAAAAATGAAATTTTATTAGGTAATGGGGTGGTTTCCTAACATTACCCCCCTTTTATGCCTTGACTTACAGGCGAGAAAATATTACATCTGTCCCCTCTGTGAAATTTTGGTAAGGCCAGAATTTCATCCCCTCATACACCATTCTCGCAATGCAACACAGAGCATTCAGATTACATTTAAAGAATTGGGCAATCGTGTTACATGCTCGCTTACAATTCTCTTCAGGTTCCCATGAATTATTTTCATCGGTATAGTTTTTCCACTTTATTAAGAACTCCAATTTGTTCCATCAAAGATGTGAGTCTAGAATTTCTTCAACTATGTATTCTGGAGCACCTTCTACTATTATTGGAGGTTGTGGAGTAGTTTGTTGGCCAGGAATAGTGGGCGGGCGGTAAGGGCGTAGGTGGGATATGTTAATCTTGGGATCAATCTTGAATGATCGGGGTAATTTTAGCACTACTGCATTAGGTGAGATCACTTTAGAGATTGCATATGGGCCAACTTGTTTCTCTGAAAGTTTCCTCAAAGGTCATGGAATATTCAGGTCCTTGGTACTTAGCCACACCAAGTCACCAACTTTGTACTCTGGAGCACGTGCTCAAGTACGATCCACATGTTGCATCATGTCATCACGTGCTTTCTTCAATGCCACCTCTGCTTCCTCTTGTACCTTTTGCATCTTAGATACAAAGTCTTCTACCGACTGCACTTTGACTTCCCTTCTGGGTTCTACTCCCATGCGAGGATGATATCCATAATTCGCAAAAAAGGGTGACATATGAGTAGCCAAATGGAATTTGTTATTGTGGGAAAATTTGGCAATTGCCAGCCATTCGGGCCAGTCGGTTTGTCGGTAGTTGACAAACATTCGTAGGTACTCCTCCAACTCCTGGTTCATTCTCTCTGTTTGCCCATCAGTCTGTGGGTGATATGCCATAGATAATTTAGTTTGAATCCCCAATATGTTGTTCAGTTCTCGCATAAACATGGAAGCAAATTGTGGTCCGCGATCTGAGATAACGGTATTGGGTAACCCATGTAACCACCATACCTGATTTAGATAGAGGTGTGCCAAGCCCAATGATGAGGTTTCTGTAGTAGTAGGAATAATATGGACCTCCTTTGTGAAGCGGTTGCATACTACGAAAATTGCATCATACCCTTGAGCCTCAGGTAATCCGGTAATAAAATCCACAGATATATCTCGCCATGGCGCTTTAGGTATAGGGTTTGGCATTAATTTTCCTGCAGGTTTCTCTGGAAATTTCTTCCCTCTCATGCATGTATCACATCCATCCACATACCCCAACACATACTTCAAAATTCTGGGCCACCAATAATTTCTCATTACTAATTCCAACGTCTTCCATCTTCCTGGGTGTCCGGCAGTCGGTGTATTATGATGTAACTGGATGATCTCCCTTTGCAAATGCTGATCCTTTGGTACATACACTTTTCCTCAAAACAACACCAACCCTTGTTCCTCAGCCCATTCATCTCCTTTGATATTACCTTTCTTCTCTCCCTTCAGAGCTTTCATGGCTTCCACTACTTCATCGTCCATTTCCGAACATTGTCTAATTTTAGGCAACATTTCCATTTCCGAGCTATCTATTAATAGATGCCCTTGACGCATAGCGCAAATGTGAAAGTATTTGGGTTTGAGTAAGGTAACATTTTATTGTCCTCCTCCACCCCCCTTTTATGATCAATACGTCTGGATAATGCATCTGCTTTCCTCATTAAGCTTCCCGCTTTGTGGACCAAGTGAAAATTGAAACGCGATAGGAATAGTGCCCAATGCGCTTGCCAGCGATTAAGCTTTTTAGCAGACATGAAGTATTGCAGATTTTGATGATCCATCCAGATCTCAATCTGATGCATACATCCCTCCAAATAATGCCTCCATGCCTCCAATGCTCATATTATCCCCAACATTTCTTTGTCATGCACATCATAATTCCTCTCCACATCATTCAACCCTCAGGACAAATATGCACAAGGATGCCATTTGTCATCTTCACACAGCATTGATAATACTGCTCCAGTAGCAAAATCGGATGCACCGGATTCCACTTGCAAAGGGCATGTGAAATCTACTGGGGCTAATATTGGTCCCTCCACAAACTTTCTCTTCAACTCCTCAAATGCTGTCTGCTGCTGCTCTCCCCACCTCCACACTACTCCCTTTCATGTAAGGTTATGTAAGGGTGCGGCAATTTTAGAAAAATTGTGCACAAAACGACAATAATAATTTGCGAGTCCCAAGAAGGCTTGAACCTCCTTGACATGGGTGGGCGCAGGCCAGTCTGTAATCGCCTGTACCTTGATCAGATCCATTTTGATCCTGTCAGGGCCAATCAACAATCCTAGGAACTCAATCTTGCTTGCCCCAAACACACACTTCTCTGGTTTCAAAAATAGATCATTCTCTGCCAACCTTCATAACACCTCCTGCACTATTGCCTCATGATTTTCTTCATCCTCCATGAATATCAGAATGTCATCAATAAATATTATTACCACACCTTTGTCTATTACATCCTTGAAAATGTCATTCATCATATTTTGAAAGGTCGGGGGACTATTAGTCATCCCAAAAAACATGACAAGTGGCTCGAAGGATCCTCGATGCATGGCAAATGCAGCCTTCCACTCATCTCCTTTCTTTATTTGTACATTGTTGTATCCCCATCATAAATCCAATTTTGTAAAGACTTTGGCTTTTCCCACCTTGTCAATTATTTCTGAGATCAACAGCAGGGGGTACACATTCTTCACTGTCCACTCATTCAGATACCTATAATCTGTACACATCCTCTTCTTTTGGTCTTTCTTTGGCACGAAGAATATTGGTGATGTCTGCAGTGATTTTGAAGGTCATATGTATCCTTTGTGCAATTGCTCCTTCAGGAATGCATCCACTTCTTCTTGTTCCATCAGAGATAACAGATATACCTTTGACTTCTTCAGCACAAACCCTGGCTTCATCTCAATCACATGATCCCATGGCTTCTGCACTGGCATTCGCTCAGACTCCTTCTTCTGGAACACTGACAGATATTCATGATACACTTTTGGCACCCATTCCTCCACTGGCTTCTCCACCTTCACAATATTCTTGTCCCATGACTGTCCTCCATGAATTGCTCTAAAGGTTTGCTTCTGCTCTTCTTTCTCGATCATGATTGGAACTTCCTCATTTGGCATTTCCTCATCCTCCACTTCCTCCATCATAACAGAATACTTCCTCAGATGTTCTTTCTCTTTCTTTTTATCTTTTTTCCTTCTTCATCTTCCTCCCATACACATTACATTCCTTAGGACAATGAGTCATTTGTACTTTCCCAGTTTTCCAATCAATTTCGGGATTATGCATCCATAACCATGGACATCCTATTATTAGATTGGTTTTCCCAAGATCGCACACTTCGAATATGGCTTGCTCCTGGTGCTCCTGATACTTTAGGACCATAGTAACCTCCTCCTTGATAGTTCCTCCATGATTGACTGTTCCAGCAATATTGTACACCATTATAGGTTGCACCAGCTTGCATGTGTTAATACTGTTTCTGGTAATTAAGGATTGTTTAATAAATAATCCTGTAGCACCACTATCAAGCAATGCTTCCACATCAATCGCTGCATGCGTGTCCACTGTCTTCAGTCCCATAGTCAAGGTGATTTCAGGTTCTATTCAGGCAGAGCGAATAAAGAATTTAGGGGTTTTCGGAAATGATGTTCTTTGTCATGTGATTCAGAACGGTTGTACTCCTCCTCGATTTCCTTTTCTGATTTGCTCTGGGTTTCCTCGGATACTAATACATTGTAACGATTCTGGGTCACCAATGGGGAAACCTTCACTGGGACTCTTCCACAAAATTCTTCTGCTTGCCTTCCTCTGGCTTCACTTCCTCGATTGTAGCTTCTCTAATCTTTCTTTTCTGCCTACAATTCCTAGAAATGTGTCCTAACTGCCCACAGTTAAAACATTTAAGTGGGGCTTGTCTCCCTGCTTGATCAACCTCCATTGCCTCTGCTGGTGCTGCTGACTCCATAACTATACATAGGTGTCACTGCCATGGCCGGTGGCTGTGCCCTCGGAGCTTGCGCCTGAGGCACCTTTCCTTTCTCAGACTTTCCTCCTGATGACTTTCCAAATTTACTACTTCCATACATCAACTTTGACTCCACCTGTTCCTGCCAATATTGCTGATCAAGGCACATTGCCCAATTATACCACTCATCCAACTTCTCTGGCATAGAAGGTAGTCGGTAGATAGACTTGAATAAAGAGGGATTTAATCCTGCTTTCAAAAACTCTACCAACGTGGCTTCTCCCATGTCCGTTTGCGAAGCTTCTGCTTTGAACTGCAAAATAAATTCATCCGCCATTAGGGAACCTTGGTGCATGGTCTTTAATTTAGCATTGGCTGTCACCTTTGGATTAGGGTCTCCAAACTGTGCCTCCAATCTCTCCAGAAATTCCTTGAAGGTTGCAAATGGTTTATTTCCTGCTGCAATTTGATTAATAGCCTTGTTTCTCCAGAACTGTGCTTTCCCCCCCTGAATGTATGAGAGAGCAAACATAATCCTAGACTCAGCTGTATGAAACTCTGGCTTCCTCCCATGGATGTACAATACTATAGAGCTGATGAAGGATTTTGTATTCTCCATGGTACCGTCAAAGATTTGCGGGGGCATGTACTTAGGTAAGCATGCTTTTCCACTTCCGGATTTCTCCACCATCTCATCCTCCTGCAATATCCACTCCACCATCTCCTCCATCTCATCATCTCTTTCTCCTGTCATCTCTGGCTGTACTTCCACTTGTCTGGGCTGTGATGCTGCCAACACTGACACTAATTGGGACATTTGCACTGTAAGCGCATCAATTTTTGCCTCTAGTGCTGGTATGGGAACAGGATTAGGGCTGGGATTAGAAGTTGAAGGTTCGGACATAATTGTAGAATCTGTGATGAATCACTTCTTTGACAAATTCAAAAAATTTTCTTCGAGACCTCTCCAAACGTTTACAGGTTACGTGATCATTCGTCAATCATTTGTTGATTGTTTGTCGTTCATCAGGCACCTAATTTGACACTTCGGATCAATAACCCTTCCAACAGTGCCTGATCTTGGAGATAACACTAAATTCAGCTTGTAACTAAAATAGTCATCTGAATAGAGTGATGTAAATCGTAACTAAACCAGATCCAATTGGTTGTCTGGTTGCAGCTGTCCTAATGATGAGCGCTGCCTCTTGATCACTGGCAGTTGCAATGTAAGGCGAGGCCTGGTGTCGGCTTACAAAAGAAAAGGTAGATTACATATGTACAAGTACTTCTGGCTCATGCCGAAAGGATGAGTAATCGGATGTGGTGCGGTGAAACAATGATGTATGTGCAAGTAAGAGAAGGTGCACTGATATGGGAAGTTGTGTTCTTCTGTTAGGGCGACAGCCACTATCTGCTAGCTAAGACCGTGCGGGTTCTCTCTACAAGA
Source organism: Tricholoma matsutake (assembly GCA_026075535.2). NCBI lineage: Eukaryota > Fungi > Basidiomycota > Agaricomycetes > Agaricales > Tricholomataceae > Tricholoma > Tricholoma matsutake. The sequence goes on along the minus strand of AP026543.1, from coordinate 1,669,153 downwards.
AGGGGGCGGGATCTGCGCATGTGATGGGGAAATTGATGGTTTTGATGCGAGGGGTTATTAATAGGTGAGTTTGTTGACAAAGGCCTTTCACACCGAAAGCATAGGTGGAATACCTAAGAGAACACAACTGGGGTCCCCTAGGCATATATTTAGGGTTTATATACTATGTTACATATATTGTACATTGTTGTTACCAATGCATTCGTACATGCGTGTACATATTGATGCGTGCGAAATAAAATTCTCACGCTATCAAAGTGTAGCATCATTTAGCGTCATGTAGCATAATTCAACATAATAAAATAAAAATGAAATTTTATTAGGTAATGGGGTGGTTTCCTAACAAAAGTCAACATGGGGTTGTTGTTGTTTTGTCATTGCTCTGCATAGTTTTTAATCTACTATAGTCACACACTTCTTCAGACTACAGTTGACTTGGGACTTTTGGCCCCAAATCAATGTTGGGGGGCTGTTGCTCCCTTACTACTCTCCCCATCCCTATGTCCCCATCCACCCCTCCCCATCACTGCACTCCCATCACTCTGTCAACCTCTCCCCTGTACCCCCTCCCCATCACCCCATCACCCCCTCCCCATGTCCCATCCCCATCACCCCATGTCCCCATGTCATCATCCCCATCACCCTATCCCCATGTCCCCATCCCCATCAACTCCTCCCACCCCCTCCCCATCATTGACATGGCACTCACTCACATTGCTCACTCAGGCTGGATGGGCCAGCTCGCATGTACATGACTCAATAGTTAATCCTACAACAGGTACAAAATTACTCTTACTGACTTGAGTTGTTAATAATTTAATTACTACTTGTAATGAACTCATTTCTAATTGTTAGTGACTTTACATTTTAATTCACTTGTAAAAAGAATTTATTTTTTTATGGACTTTTTTTATCAAGTTGACTTTCTCATAAATGTAATGACTTTACCTGACATTGCTCCATCATGAATTCAATTTCAACTGACTTGACTTTGTAATGAACTCAGACTTTAGCAGACATTGCTCTGTAATGAATTTAATTTCAACTGACTTGACTTTATAATGAACTCCATTTCTTATGAACCTGACTTTCTTGTGAACATAATGACTTTTAATTGACAATGAATTGAATTTCAAATTGACTTGACTTTGTAATGAACTCATTTCTTATGGACCTGACTTTCTTGTGAACATAACAACTTTTAGTTGACATTGCTCAGTAATGAATTCAATTTCAAATGACTTGACTTTGTAATGAACTCATTTCAATTTCTCTTAGTTGATTCTTACAGCTTTCTTACTTTATTTCGAAGCTTCCTTAATTTCTTAGCTGTCTGTTGACTGGCAGTTCTTCTTTCTTTCTTGCTCCATTTCAAAGCTCACTTTCTCTCACTTGCTTACTTACTGCAGCTCACATTGTAACCACATTTTATTGATGAACTCATTACTGACTAATACAGTGACATGTCTAAATCAATTTAGATAGATCATGTGCTGGGGTCATGATCAGGTTTTTGCATTTTGTTCAGCTGGTGGGGTTTGGTTAGTCATGTTTTCACAGTATAGTAAAGAGAGCATGGTTTGTCATGCTGACCAATATACACAAAAATTCCCACAAACCCGAAATTCCCATCCACCCAAAAAGCTGTAATTTACCCTCCCCCACCTATTCCGGTCAGAGTCCAGTTATTCTGGTTGGAGTCCAATTATTCCAGTTGGAGTCCAGTTATTCTGGTCAGAGTCCAGTTATTCCAGTCAGAGTCCAGTTATTCCAATTGGAGTCCAGTTATTCCAGTCGGAGTCCAGTTATTCCGGTTATTCCGACCAGATTCTGATTACTCCAGATGCTCAACTTAGAGTATATATCCTAATGGATAGTCAAATTTCAAGTCTTAAGTTGTCAAAGTGCCTACAAAATATATTTGTGCAGAGTAAGGATTGAACTCAAGACATCTTGATTAGAGTGATCACATGACAAACCAAACATGTGTGCTTAACCAGTTGAGCCACAGGAGAATTATTAGATAGTAATATAATGTTTATTCATGACACTCTAATTTTTTTTCGGAGTAGTGAAAGATCAAATTTTTTTAATTAACCACATCCCTCACATTGTTGTGATTACATAGATAAACAAAAAATCCTCCCTCTCACAAGATGCAAGAGGAAGTTTTATTCATATACATAAAAATCTAACCCCTCGCGCTGAATGCGAGGGGGGAGGTAAAAACATGAAGAAAAAAATCCCTCCCCCACGCAAAATGGGGGAGGGGGGGCACAATACTAATAAATAATTAAAAGTACAAAAAAAATCCCTCCCCACACAAAGTGCGGGGGAGGGGGAGGGGATGCGACCCCGCTGTTGTCTGTCCTTCCACCCACAATCCACCCCACGAGCAGTTGCTCGTGAGGCTGGGGGTAGGTGACTTGTCATTGTTGTCGTTCCACCCATGATCCACCCCACGAGCAGTTGCTCGTGAGCCTGGGGGTGGGTGGTGCGTTGTTGTCTCCTATCCCTGCACCTGGGTGCTGTTCCACCCACGTTCCACCCCACAAGCAGTTGCTCGTGAGGCTGGGGGTGGGTGGCTTGTCATCATTGTCGGTCCACCCACGATCCACCCCATGAGCAGTTGCTCGTGAGGCGGGGGGCAGGTGGTGTGTTGTTGTCATCTCCTGTCCCTGCGCCTGGGCATCATTCCACCCACGATCCACCCCACGAGCAGTTGCTCATGAGGCTGGGGGTGGGTGGCTTGTCATCGTTGTCATTCCACCCACAATCCACCCCACGAGCAGTTGCTTGTGAGGCTGGGGGTGGGTGGTGTGTCGTTGTTGTCTCCTGTCCCTGCACCTGGGCTTCCACCCATGATCCACCCCATGACCAATTGCTCATGAGGCTGGGGGTGGGTGGCTTGTCATCGTTTGTCGCTGTCATCCCCTGTCTGGATTTCTGTTTTTTTCTTTTTTTTTGGGGGAGGGGGGGGGGTTTGGGCGCGTCAGTGTGACATGGCCCAAGTACAGAGGTTGGTGGGTGCTTACTAGGCAGGTACCCCCCTTCCGGGGTCTCCTGGCATCCCTCTGCACCCTCCTAGCCCGTGTCGACAGCCTCACATCCCATTAGAATGGGGAGGAGGGGATTGGGTGGGTGTGGGCATGGGTTGCACGTGTTTCATCGTGGCAGGTCGTCCCCATTAGTATACAACCTAAAAAGCAATAAATTACAATTAGTTAGTTTATAAAAACAAAAAGCAAATGAAAAAAAACTCACATAGGGCCCAAACGATGCAATCTGCGTTGTTTGGGCCCACGTTGGCTCGTTTGCGAGTGGTGGCATCGTTGCCAGTAGATTATAACCTAGAAAGCTAAAAAAAGGTTAGTTAGTTTATAAAAACAAAAAGCAAACAAAAAAAACTTACTTAGGGCCCAAACGATGTGATCTGCATCATTTGGGCCTGTGTTCTGTCCAATCACGTTGTTTGGGCCCATGTTATGTCTGGCAGTCGAGTAGAACCTATAAAACAAATGAAACAAGTTAGTTAGTATGAAAAAACAAGAAGCAAATGAAACAAAACATACTTAAGCCCCAAACAACGCGATCTGCGTCGTTTGGGCCCGCATTCCATCCAGTTGGCTCGTTTGAAGGTGGTGGTGATGGTGGCAATGGGCGTGGGAACAGTGGTGGTGGGTGCGCATGCAGTGGTGGTGGTAGAGTGGAGAGGAGGAGGCGGCGTTGGTGACAGTGGTGGTGGTGGTTGTGAGCTGGCAGTCACATGTCATGTGTCATGTGTATGCATACTTATTAATTATTCCGTTAATGGCTGTGATTAACTACGTACCTTGGTTGGGTAATAAAAGTATTAAATGTATGCCCAAGAATAATTGCTTGGTAGCTCAGTGGTTAAGCGTGCTGTTATGTATGCAGACCCAAGGTCGAGTGTTCAATTCTTGATGTGTGTTGAACTTTTATTTGGGAAAGCACATGCATTCTGGTTATTCCAGTTAGTCCAGTTATTCCTGTTATTCTGGTTGTGATGAGTCTGGTCAGATTCCGGGGATTCCAGCTGTAAATTGGATCCTTATTCTGACCAGAATTGTGCTGCATAGGGAAAACTACATACAAAAAAAATTCCACCGGGTTCCAGAAATTCCGGAAATTCCAGCCAGACAAACCGGAATCCAACCGGAATAGGTGGGGGAGTGTAAAGTACTCCCAAAAAGAACCCACAGGCTCACAAAGCTCACATGACCCCAAATATGGTAACCACATGACCATCCTCCTTTACTTATGGCTTTTTGATTAGCCTCCTCCCCATGCCCTATGGGAGAGGGAAAAATCTGTGATCATTGATGGCTAGTTTAAATGTCTGAGATCTTAAGTCCTTTTACTCGAGGTAGCCAAATTACCCATCACAATGACATATGACTGAAATTCAATTTCATTGTAAATGTGATGCATCATACCTCCAATGCAATGGCTAGTGTTGACCCAAAAACATGACCTGATAAAATGACCTGACATGAAAGAAATGACCGAAAAAATGACATGAAAAAATTACCCGACACAAAAGAAATGACCGAAGAATTGACCCGAGAAAATGACCTGACAAAATGACCCAACATGAAAAAATGACCAAAGAAATGACCCGAAACAACAACCTGAAAAAATGATTAAAAAAATGACCCGATAAAATGACCCAACACAAAAAAATGACCGAAAAAATGACCCGAAAAAATGACCCGACAAATGACCCAACAAAATGACCCGAAAAAATTTGTCGGGTCATTTTTGTTGGGTCATTTTGTTGGGTCGTTTTGTCGGGTCATTTTTCGGGTCATTTTGTCGGGTTGTTTTGTCGGGTCATTTTTCGGGTCATTTTTTCGGGTCATTTTTTTGTGTCGGGTCATTTTTTGGGTCATTTTTTTGGGTCGTTTTTTCGGGTCATTTTTTCATGTTGGGTCATTTTGCCAGGTCATTTTTTCGGGTCATTTTTTGGGCCCTTTTTTCGGGTCATTTCTTCGGTCATTTTTTTGTGTTGGGTCATTTTTTGGGTCATTTTTTTGGGTCATTTTTTTGGGTCATTTTTTCATGTCAGGTCATTTTGCTGGGTCATTTTTTTGGGTCATTTTTTGGGTCATGTTGTTGGATCCTTCTCTGTGTCCCAACCCAATGGTTAGTGTTCTGACCTAATGGTGGCTGTGCTCCGATAAAATTTCATGTTTGCTGTAAAATCACAAGGGATGTACTGAAATTCAACTGAAATGTGAATTTTATGTATTATACCTTCAATGCTATAGCATGTGTCTTTTGACCCAACATGACTGTGCTCTGACCCAATGGTGGCTGTGTTCCGATAAAATTACATGTTTGCTCCAAAATGACAAAAGGTGTACTGAAAATTACTTCAAATGCAAATTATATGCAACATACCTCTAATAAAATAGTGTCTTTACTTTGACCTGATGTGGGTGTGCTCTAACCTGATGGCAAGAGTGTTCCACCCCAATGGTGGCTCTGCTTCAAAAAATTTTTGGAGCAGACTATATACGCTGCACAGGGGAAGAGACAACACGTTCCTTACAACCTACCTGGGGTTTAGTTAGACTTACAGCTAGGGTTAGCAGAGGTAAGAACACTGTATTCCTACTACGGTACAGGTTCTCCTTATATACATAATATTAAGGATGTCACATGACTCGGGAATGTGTTTACCACATGTATGCGCAGTAAGCGCAGTAACATGCGTATGCTGCATGTATCGCCTCATGTATACATGTGTATGCTGCATGTATTGCCTCATGTATACAGCATGCATCAGGGATTAATTTCAACACCCCCCCTCAAACTGTACAGCGCTCTAAGCAGCTAAGTTTGAATCTTGAAAGTAATTCCGAGAGAGTCTCTAAATTTCCTGAATAGGACGGTGCCAAGGTTCTTTGTGAACATGTCAGCCAGATTATCACTTCCAGGAATGAAAATGACTGTGACTTTGTCATTTTCTATGCATTCGCGGGTGTAGTGGTAGCGAATGTCTATATGTTTGGTCCTTCTTTCCTGAACTGGATTTGATCCAATAAAGATGGATCCTTGATTATCAGCGCAGATTGGTACGCGCTTCAGTGTATATCCAAGTTCCTGGAATAAGGACTCTATCCACACTATCTGCCGACAAGTGTTGGAGAGAGCCATGTATTCAGCTTCTGTGGATGACAGTGCTACAGTTTTTTGTAAACGGGACTGCCAGCACACAATGCCACTCGCCAGAGTAGCAAAGTAACCCGTTGTAGATCGGCGCTTGACTGTGTCAGCTGCCCAATCAGAATCTGTGAAGGCCTGTAGCCCCTCGGATTTCTCTCCATCATAGATCATACTGTACTCCTGGGTTCCCACCAGATAGCGCATTATGTACATTGCTTTGTCTAGATGTTCTTGGCTAGGATTAGCCGAGAATTGCGACATCTTGATTACCGCGTAAGCGATATCAGGTCGCGTTCCGAGCATCAGATACAATAAAGATCCGATCACAGACTGATATTTTGATCTAAGCGCCGTGTTTGGCGTCGCTGTGTTCTCCGACGGTTCGTAGCCAGTCGGGAGCGGAGTGGGGGCAATCTTGGCATTTGTCATCTCAAACCTCTCAAGCACTTTGGCGAGATATTCTGTTTGATCGAGTTTGACTTTTGCAGCGGTCTGGGTGACGCGCATGCCTAAGAATTCCGTGACTTTTTCAGTACTACGGCACTCCCAATGCTTCAGGCAAGCATTCTTCTTTTCATCCACAAGTTTCTTGTTCTTGCCCATGAACAAACCATCATCAACATAGACTAGCGCAATAACGATGCTGCCTGTCTTAGGATCCTTGTGTATGAAGATGCCGGCATCGGAGCTGGCGCGCACGAACCCAATGGTGCGCATAAATGCCTCTAGCTCTCTCCACCATGCTAGTGAAGCCTGTTTAAGGCCATACAATGCTCGGCGTAAGCGCATTACTTTGCACTCTTTACCCTCGAGTTTGAAACCCTCGGGTTGATCCATATAGATCTCCTCATCAAGTTTGCCGTATAAAAATGCGGTTTTTACATCTAGACCGGTCATATACATGCCTTCTAGAGACGCAAGGGCAAACATGAGGCGTACGGTCTCGTAGCGGACTACTGGTGAGAAAATCTCATCAAAGTCAATGCCTTCGACTTGTGAAAAGCCTTTGGCCACGAGTCTGGCTCGTTTTCTTCCGTCCGATTTCACAGAGAAAACCCATCTATTTTTGATCATTTTTTGATCATGTGGAAGATCGACGATGTCATAGACTTGTCGCTTGCGAAGAGCCTCTAACTCTTCACGACAAGCCTGTTTCCACTCAAGTTGCTGCTGCCGGGGTAGGTGCGCAATATCGTGAAATTGGTTTGGAACTAGGCTTTTTCCACTTGATGGTGTGACTGCTTTTGACAACAGCCAGCGGATAAGCTCATCTCCACCTTCCTTGGTTATCTTTTTAATATAACCTGCTTCGTCCAGTTCCCCCATTGGGTAATCATGTTCTTGATTATTGGAATCGGGCACACTCTCGTGGGGTGCCGAACTCGGTCCAGTAACCGGTTCTTGCTGTTGAGGTCATGGTCATGTTCGGTTATGATCCGAATCTTGACCTACAGACTTCTTCCAATATTGATCACGCGCAATGTCTCTCTCTATGTCAGAGGGGAGTCGCTGTTCTCCATAGGTATTGCCGGGACAGTTTGGGATTTTCCTCTGCCTGCCTGATCGACGGGGCAATTGCTGCCATTCCTGTTGATCTTCACGTCTTGGACGAAAGTCCTCAGTGCTAACTGGAGGCAGCGGAGGAGGAGCGTTAGTCGCATCGTCATGCGCCTTTTGCTCGCTTGGTAAATCATCATCATCATCTTCTGATGATGGAGGAAGGGGCGGATTTTGTGGCGGTATAGGGTCATCGCCATCCATTCCAGATGAGTGGTCGTCATCTTCTGGTTCTGGTGGAAAATCACCAAGGTCTGTCTTGGCAGGAGTTTTAGCTCCGGGACAGCATGGGAACATTGTTTCATCAAATAGTGCTGTAGCACCAATGAATATTGCGCCGTTTCGTCGCATGAAACGATATGCTTTAATGCCATCTTCTACTCCAAGGTACGTCATTAACTCCGATCGAGGAGACAATGTTGTTGGACGTTTTTCCTTTGGTAGATAGACATAAGCACCGCAACCGAAGACCTTCAGATTGTTTAGATCTGGGCGGACCTTTGTCAGGTCCTCAAAAGGTGTCAGCCATTTCAGGCGCCTTATTGGGGTTCGGTTGTATAAATGTGTTGCATGTTCTATGCAAAATTCCCACCATGATTGTGGTAGACAAGCGGTGAATTGCAGGGTTTGCAACTTTTCCATTATTGTCCTTATAGCGTGCTCTGTGTGCCCGTTCTGTTGATGAACGTGGGGTGCAGACATCTCTATTTTGATGCCTAAATCCTTGAGCTGTTTTTGTAGCTCACGATCCTTGAACTCCCCCCCTGGATCGACACGCCAGCGCTTGATTGTAGCGCCATATTGGGTCTTAGCCATTGCTAGAAATTGTCTAATCGCTGCAGCAGCGTCAGATTTCTTTCTGAGACATTGGACCCAAATATGTGACGTTTTGTCATCCAGAAATACAATGAAGTATTTATGTTTGTGGTACGATAGTACCGGGAGTTCCTTTAGGTTGGAATGTATTAATTCAAAGGATTTGTCAGCTCGTGAGTCTGACTCAGGAAAAGATTTTGAGGTCATTTTCCCTTCTGCACACCCTGGACATATAATTTTGTCTTTAGGAATAATTAAATTCCTTGGGAATTTTATGGTGCTTTTAGCCATTTTCCCTAGCGCCTCTTTGGATGGGTGTCCAAGTCGCCTATGCCAAGTCAAGTAGTCAGCAACATAAATGGTCGCGACATTAACCTTTTTGGTGCTCAATATATGAGTCCGAGCCCAATAGATCGTGTCATTCCTCCTTAGAGGGACACAATGCATGATTGGGTTTCCATGCTCGATGAATGAAATGTATGCGGAGGAACCACGCACATCACTTCCGTCTTGTAAAAAGACCCCCATTGACATCAATCGAGTATTAATGTCGGGTATGTAGTAGATGGGGTATAGCCGCGTTTCACGTGTCTCTGACTTCCCATTACATACTACCTGGTGTCTAATGAAGACTGCTCCTTTTCCTACTATATGAGTAGTACCAGTGGCTGTTTGGACCAAGGTAGAGTCCTTTCTCGGTAAAGGCTTGTAAGAAGCGAAATCTTTCATTTCACCAGTGAAGTGTTTTGATGCGCCTGAATCTATGATCCAGTCGGCACCTTTCTTACAATCTCCCTTTGCACACATAGCACATATATTAAGATCTACATAATTCCATGATACATTTAATAGCGGTAAAATTTCACATGAAAAGTTCGCTGTATTCATAGGAATTTTAATCTTAGTGCTTGTGGCAGGGAAAAGGACTGTCCACACTTCCTCGTCAGTTACTGGAGGTTCGGATCCGAGGGAGACGGTATCGTCTTCTACCTCCTCGATCATTGCCTCGGTTTCTGGCTCTATCCTCCTTCTCTTACCTTCTCGCACCGTAAGGTGCTCTTCCAGCGGCCGCAGGTTTTTCGCGCTGCGCGGAAGTTGCATGCGCTCGAGGGTGTCTCGAGCTTGCTGGTATTCGGTGTAAACCGAGCGAGAAGAGGAGGCTGCGCCCGTGTATGCCTGTGCAGGCGGTCGGCGGCGAGGATCCCTTGTGGGAGTGTGCTCACGTCGCTCGATGCGCTGTATGAGCGGCATCGGTGGTATGATGGTGCCATTACCATTTATGGTGGTAAAGGTGTTGGAGGCGAGGTGGGTATGTTTCTCTTTTGGCTTCTCCTCCTTAGTCTTTCTGTCCCCACATCGTCCATGTTTTCGGGACGAGTCTCCGTTGCTGTTTTGCCCTTCTTTGGGCTGCCATTTGGGGTTTCCCCCCTTGCGCTTAACAGCGGAAAGTTTGTTGGCCTGAGGCTGGCCAGCGGGCTTTCCAACTGCTGTGCGCCTTGAGGCTTCAGCAACAATGGAGTCCTTGACATGTTTAAATGTCAAGGCGCTAGTGGCGGTCATGTTAAGGACCGTTGCAGACAATGAGTCGTACTCGCGTGGCATCGCAGCAAGTAGAATCATCGCCTGTACTAGCTCGGGGATGGCGATGTTAGCAGCCGTGAGGCGCTCAAATTTGTCAGCCATTCTCGCAATCTCTGGTGCGGGGTTCGCAGCCAGGATTTTGATTGTTATTGCGGACCTAAAGTCCGAAAAGACTTGGGAGGGGCCATCCACACCATAATCGGTGCGAATTAGAACCCACACCTCCTCAGCAGTGTCCTTTGTGTTGGCACGCTGCCGAATGGAGGGGGCCAGGCGGAGCACTAGGCTACCAATAGCCTGGTCGTTTTTGTTGCTCCAGGTCTGGAGCTTGGCATTAGTGTCCGCTACCAAGGTAGCGTTTGTCGCCGTCAAGGGAGGCGCCGGGGGCGGTTTTTGCTCCGCCCCGCTAGTTATTTGCCAGAGGCCCTGAGACCTGAGCCACGCCTTCATTGAGTCGGCCCATAAGATGTAATTTGATCCATCGAAAGTTTGAACGAGTTTTTCAAGAGTTGAAGACATGATTCTGTGGTGGCAGCTGTTAAAAGTGCTCAATCAGTCTTTTTACTCAATAAAACACGTTTAACGTTCTCAGGAGAAAACACTCCTTCAGAGTGGTTAACCCTAGTCAACCTAGGTTTTATATGCAGCTCACGAAGAGCGCAAGGTTATAATTTGGAGACGATGAAGTCAACGTCGTTCGCAGCCAATTAAGGCGCGTTCGCGACGTGCCCAGCAGGGCCCATAACCTGTTGGAGCAGACTATATACGCTGCACAGGGGAAGAGACAACACGTTCCTTACAACCTACCTGGGGTTTAGTTAGACTTACAGCTAGGGTTAGCAGAGGTAAGAACACTGTATTCCTACTACGGTACAGGTTCTCCTTATATACATAATATTAAGGATGTCACATGACTCGGGAATGTGTTTACCACATGTATGCGCAGTAAGCGCAGTAACATGTGTATGCTGCATGTATCGCCTCATGTATACATGTGTATGCTGCATGTATTGCCTCATGTATACAGCATGCATCAGGGATTAATTTCAACAAAAATTACATGTTTGTTGTAACATGACAAGAGCTGTACTTCAATTCAATGACCTAACATGTTTAGGGAATGGCAGGGGTACACCCCTGCCATTCCCTATGAGTGTCACATGTGAACTGACCAAATCCAACATGTATGGTGTTCCAACCTGACATGTGAAGTGGCCTCACCTAAGAAGTAAAATGCTCCAACCAACATGGGAAGTGACTTGATCTGACATATATAGTATTCTGACCCAACATGTGAAATGACCCAATCTGATATGTGGAGTAACCCAATCTGACATGTGAAGTAACCCAATCTGACATATAAAGTGTTCCAATTCAACATGGGAAATGACCTGACCTGATATGTGGAGTGACCTAATGTGACATGCATAATGACCTAACCCAACATGTGAAGTGACCTGACCCAACGTTGACATTGTTCCAACCTGACAAGTACAATGTTCTGACCCAACAGTTGAAGTGCCAACAGTTGTGACCTGACATGACATTTGAAGTGACCTGATCTGACATTTGAAGTGCTGACATGTGTAGTGACCTGACCCAACATTGAAATTGTTCTGATCCAACAAGTATAAAGTTCCAACCCAACATTTAAAATGCTGACAGTTAAAGTAACCCAACCTGACATTTGAAGTGACCCAATCTGACATTTAAAGTGCTGACATGTGAAGTGACACAACCTGACAAGTATAATGTTCTGACCTGACATTTAAAGTGCTGACAGTTGAGGTGACCCGACCTGACACTAAAACCATTCTGACCTGACATTTGAATTGACCTAACCCCACATTTGAAGTGACCCAATCTGACATTTGAAGTGACCCAATCTGACATTTGAAGTGCCAACATGTGAAGTGACCCAACCCTACATTTAGTATTGACATGGCCCATGGGCCCATCCATCATACAGTCCACTGCAGTATTGACATGGCTCATGGGCCCATCCATCATATAGTCTACTGCAGTATTGACATGACTCATGGGCCCATCCATCATATAGTTCACTGCAGTGTTGATATGACCCATTGGCCCATTCATGACAAATGGCCTATAGCAGTACTCATATCACCCATGAGGTTTTCATGAACTTATACCCATCAGATGAGCCCACTTATCTACTATGGTCTATTGTTTACTATGGGCCCACATTAGCTGGACCATTAAACACAGCTTAAAGCCACCATTAGTTAGTCCATATATATTGGTCTAAAGTCACTGAGAGTTGTAAAATGCACCCCCTAGCGACATGGATGCATCTCAGAGTGCCTTGACGTGCTTGAAAGCGACATTACCAAAATATGCGCGCAAATCAATTCACTTAAATCTGCCATCGAAAACTTTGTCAGGACCCTCCAGACTGACTCTATGACCAATATTCCCCCCATTGTGACTCCAAGCACACCCAACAACGATGCACCGCCAAATGCACCCACTAAGGAGTGCACCCAGATTGAACTGTCTCCCCCCACCAAATTTAATGAGTACTTTACACTCCCCCACCTATTCTGGTTGGATTCCAGTTCATCCAGCCGGAATTTCAAGAATTTCTGGAATCTGGTGGAATTTTTTTTGTATGTAGTTTTCCCTATGCAGCACAATTCTGGTTGGAATAAGGATCCAATTTACAGCCAGAATCCCCGGAATCTGACCAGACTCATCACAACCGGAATAACCGGAATGCACATGCTTTCCCAAATAAAAGTTCGACACACATCAAGAATTGAACACTCGACCTTGGGTCTGCACACATAACAGCACACTTAACCACTGAGCTACCAAGCAATTATTCTTGGGCATACATTTAATACTTTTATTACCCAACCAAGGTACATAGTTAATCACAGCCATTAACGAAATAATTAATAAGTATGCATATGCATGACATGTGACACGTGACTGCCAGCTCACAACCACCACCACCACTGTTGCCAATGCCACCTCCTCCTCCTCTCCACTCTACCACCACCACTGCATGTGCACCCACCACCACCATTCCCACGCCCAATGCCACCATCACCACCACCTTCAAACGAGCTGACTGGATGGAACACGGGCCCAAATGATGCAGATCACATCGTTTTGGGCCTAAGTATGTTTTTTTTCGTTTGCTTCTTGTTTTTTCATACTAACTAACTTGTTTTGTTTGTTTTATAGGTTCTACTCGACTGCCAGACATAACATGGGCCCAAACGACATGATTGGACAGAACACAGGCCCAAACGATGCAGATTGCGTCGTTTGGGCCCTAAGTAAGGTTTTTTTCGTTTGCTTTTTGTTTTTATAAACTAACTAACCTTTTTTTTAGCTTTCTAGGTTATAATCTACTGGCAACGATGCCACCACTTGCAAACGAGCCAACACGGGCCCAAACGACGCAGATCGTGTCGTTTGGGCCCTATGTAAGTTTTTTTCAATTGCTTTTTGTTTTTATAAACTAACTAACTCGTTTTTTTTAGTTTTCTAGGTTATAATCTACTAGTAATGACACCACCACCTGCAAACGAGCCAACACACCCACCCCATGCCTGCGAGCCCCTGCTCGTAGGGTCGATCGTGAGTGTGTGCAGGTGACAACAACAATGACGCCGCTGTCTACCAGCACCAGAACCCCCCAGAATGCAAAGCATGGCTGCCAATGACGATGGACAATGACGACAGGGCCAATGACACACCACCCACCTCCAGCCTCACGAGCCACTGCTCGTGGGGTGGATTGTGGGTGGAATGACACCCAGGCACAGGGACAGGAGACGACAATGACACACCACCCGCCCCCAGCCTCACGAGCAACTGCTCATGGGGTGGATTGTGGGTGGAAGGACAGACAACAGCGGGGTCGCATCCCCTCCCCCTCCCCCGCACTTTGTGTGGGGAGGGATTTTTTTTGTACTTTTAATTATTTATTAGTATTGTGCCCCCCTCCCCTGTTTTGCATGGGGGAGGGATTTTTTTCTTCATGTTTTTACCTCCCCCCTCGCACTCGGCACGAGGGGTTAGCTTTTTATGTATATAAATAAAACTCCCTCTCGCATCTTGTGAGAGGGAGGATTTTTTGTTTATCTATGTAATCACAATCATCCCCACTCCCTCGCATTCAATGTGAGGGATGTGGTTAATTAAAAAAATTTGATCTTTCACTACTCCGAAAAAAATTAGAGTGTCATGAACAAATATTATATTACTATCTAATAATTCTCCTGTGGCTCAACTGGTTAAGCACACATGTTTGGTTTGTCATGTGATCACTCTAATCCAGATGTCTTGAGTTCAATCCTTACTCTGCACAAATATATTTTGTAGGCACTTTGACAACTTAAGACTTGAAATTTGACTATCCATTAGGGTATATACTCTAAGTTGAGCATCTGGAGTAACCAGAATCTGGTTGGAATAACTGGACTCCAACCGGTGATGATGCTCAACCCGAGAAAACCACCAAAACAGCCGATGAGGCAATTGATGATATTGTGATGAGTCTGAGGAAGGGAGTGAGTCGTTCTGAAAGTTCGTGGTCCAACCTGTGGGTAGATAACTAGTCGATACTAGTCGTGAAGGTAGTGCTATAAGAGACAAAGGTGTTTGGCTTGGTCCGATCGAGTATCGATCGGTATCGAGGGCAATTGATGAGATTGATGGCGAGCGAGTTTATCGTCGATGGTTGATATGTGAATTCTGGGGACCTTTCGATAGGTTGATAGTATACGAAGGGTATGGCAAATGGCTATGAAGTGTTGGAAGGGTTGCCAGTGCTAATGATGAGAGGAGCGAGGGAGGATCGAGGACATGATGATTGCAGAGGTTTCTCGTTGATCAAGAAAACCCGTAGAGACTTAGAAAGTTAATTGGATGCTTAGAGCTGTATATGAGATGATAGGCAAAGACAATTTCTTCTATTTTCTAGTAGATACTACAGAGTTTTATATGTTTTAAAGAAACTTCCTAAAATGGAATGAGAAACATGTGTAGAACATGAGGCAGAAGATATGAGTTAAGGCACAAGGCCAAAAAGGAGACTGGAATCCGAAGAAGAAAGAAATGTATCATATGATGAAGGAGTAATAAAGGGAAAGAACTAAAAAGAGACTGTCCTTTGTGTATAAACCGTACTAAGTCTCGCAATAATCCGTCCAGCAGGTTCTGTATGCAATAGGGACTTGAAACAAGGCTGACCTATAATCAGCAGGTTTGAGCACGAGTTGGAATACATCCTAGCGCCTGGTCTTCCACCATTTAGATAATGAAGGCGGTGCCCAATGTCGCTCGTAGTCTCTCGATATCGATTGATAATGCTCAATGATGGTTGACGATGTTTGATTGCAGTCACAGCTGTTCAAAGTTGATCAGGGATGTTTGATGGTCGTTTAGAGGGATCTTAGGGGTTTTTGGGGTAGTCCTAAAGTTGTGCGATGTGGGCTCTTGGTATGATCGATGTTGCTGGTGATGTTTTGACACAGTCGATATGATATTGCCATCGATAGACTTGGTTGTGCTGGGTCTGGGACCTCGTAGGAGTTAGCTGATGTGATTAGAATGTGGTTAGAATGACGTATCGGCCTTTGAGCTGAGGAGACAACCTATCACCAGAATAACTGGACTCCAATCGGAATAACTGGACTCCAACCGGAATAACTGGACTCCAACCAGATTAACTGGACTCCAACTGGAATAGGTGGGGGAGGGTAAATTACAGAATTTAATGGTCTGCATGTGCAGGGGCATGCATTCCTTAATTTCTGTGAGTTGTACATCAGTCTCCAGTCTCATCAATTCATCAACGAGGCTGCAAAAACTTATTGGGCCTTCACATACATGAAATCTGAATGTGCCTATCTCTATGTGGACTGTATTCTGTGCCAAACTAAAGAGGTTGGTTCTCTACCTTTCTCTACTTGGGGTGACTTTTAAGCAGAGTTTGTATGCCACTTTTGTCCCCTCAACAAGCGCCACCAGCAGTGACATGGCTAGAGTCATCCTCTTACCATCAGGCACGTCGATCCATGGATGATTATATTGATGAGTTTAAGGACTTGGTGGACATGGCAGGATATGAGAGTGGGCTACCAGTGGTGGTGAGGTTCAGACAGGGCCTCAATCAAGAAATTTAGGACCAGATTGTGCAGATGTTGGAAGGGTGCCCAGTGGATGATGATATCTATGCTTGGTATGAAGCTGCCTCACTCTGTGATGAGAACCAACTCACAAATGCGGCAGTCCATGCTCCAACTGCCACTCATGTGCCCTACACCTTCAATTGAACCCTTCCCCACCATAACCCCATTCCTGTCCATCAGACTCTCACACCAGCCATCAATGTCCCAGTACCAATGGATGTTGATGTGGCCCGCAGCTATGCGCATAGGTTGGATCTTTGCTACCACTGTGGAGAAATGGGCGCAGGGCTGGAGCATGTCCCCATTGTCAGGATATCCACATGTTCACCCCTGAGCAGCGAGATGAACTCCTCCAAGACCTGTTGGCACTTGTAGATGTCGAGGAAGCAAAGGATCAGGGCACAGAGGAGATCAAGTCAGAAGTTGTAGAGGAGCAGGATTTTTCTATTCACAGCAAGTGAATTGTATGCCCTCACTGCCTGTCCATAACCACTTTGAAGTTTTGTCAGTTGAATCCCTGGAGAATGAATCTATTTCCATGACTGTTCCCCTCTCTGACCCTTCAAAGTTGGCTGAAGATGTACCTGCTCTTCCCATCTCTCCCTCTGCTCCACACCCCAAAATTAAATCATGGGAGTGCAAACTACCATGCAAATATATTGTTGCATCCACCCCCTCTACACATTCCTTGAACCTAGCAATGGAACTACAGACTACCAACACTGGACAGATACTTGGTGTCTCTGTGCTCCTGGACTCTGGTGCGAGCAGTCTCTTCATCAATGCCCATCTCACACAACAACATCACCTGAACACTCACTCACTCTTGCATCTGATACCTGTTTATAATGTGGATGGGTCCCCAAATGAAGCTGGTGCCATTTGAGAGGTTGTAGACCTGGTCCTCTGTTACAAAGATCATAGTGAGTGTGCCTTTTTTGCTGTCACTCAATTGGGAAAGCAGAAGGTGATTTTGGGCTATCCATGGCTTCAAAACCATAACCCAGAGGTTAACTGGCATACTGGGGAGGTTACAATGAGCTGGTGTCCATCCCGCTGTTGCACTTGTTTCATAGAAGCCAGACAAGAACATCATGGACAAAGGGCCTCAATACAACGTACTCAGAAGTGTCATGCCAGACCCCTGCCTATACCTGAAGTGGAGTTAGAAGGGGTTCCTGATCTGATGCTGGACTTGGATGATGATGAGGAGGAGCCAGAGGAAGTGGAGGAAGGTGATCAGATCTTCTACACTGTGATTTGTCCATTGCACGAGGTGTGTGCTACATCGAACATATCCCAACACCTTGCTGAGGCCTTCCACAAAAACAATGCTGCTAAATCCTCTACTGACTCCTTGCTTCCTCATCTCCATGAGTTGGGGGACATGTTCTCCAAGGAATCATTCGACTCTCTCCCTGCACACAAGCCATGGGATCATGCAATCAAACTCACCCCTGGTGCAACCCCTTCATCCTGCAATGTCTATCTTCTCTCTCCTGAAGAACAGCAACAGCTTGACCAGTTCATCGACGAGCACCTGGCCTCTGGATGTATCTGACCATCAAAGTCACCCATGGCCTCTCTCTTTTTCTTTGTCAAGAAGAAGGATGGCTCACTTTGACCAGTTCAAGACTACAGAAGGCTCAATGACATCACAGTCAAAAATCGCTACCAATTACCTCTCATCTCCAAACTTGTGAACCAGCTCCATGGAGCCCAATACTTCACCAAGCTTGACATCTATTGGGGTCACAATAATGTGAGGATAAAGGAGGGAGATGAGTGGAAGGCAGCCTTTTGTACCAACCATGGTCTTTCTGAACTGCTCGTCATGTTCTTTGGCCTTACTAATAGTCCTGCCACCTTTCAGACCATGATGAATGACATCTTCCATGACCTCATCCTCAAAGGTATTGCTTGTATCTATCTTGACAACATCCTCATCTTCACTCACACAGTTGAAGAGCACCATTGCATTATGCACCTTGTCCTAGAATGACTTTGATAGTACAAACTATACCTTTGTCAGGACAAGTGTGAGTCTGAGAAGCCCAAGATCGAGTACCTCAGCCTGATTATCTCGGAGGGTCAGGTGGAGATGGATCCTATCCAGGTGAATGGGGTCACAGCTTGGCCGATGCCCATGAACAAGAAAGAGGTGCAGTCATTCCTGGGCTTCATCAATTTCTATCAGTGTTTTATCAAGGATTTCTCACATCATGCACAAACACTGTTCAACTTGACAGGAAAGGAGGCATGGAGGTGGGATAATGCACAACAGGAGGTGCTCAAAAAGCTTAAGGAGATGGTCACTACCACTCCCATTCTTACCTTTGCTGACAATTCATGTCCTTTTCATGTAGAAGCCAACAGTTCTAACTTTGTGACAGGTGCCGTGTTGTCTCAGCAGTCTCCAGAGGACCAGAAGTGGCATCCTGTTGCTTTCTACTCCAAAAGCCTTAGTGCTGTAGAGTGAAACTACGAGATCCATGACAAGGAGATGTTGGCAATAATGCATGCGCTTGAGGAGTGGGGACACTTCCTCAAGGGTGCCCAACAGAAGGTGGAAATTTGGACAGATCACAAGAATCTCGAGTACTTTATGATGGCCGAGAAATTGAACCATCATCAAGCTTGTTGGTCCCTGTATCTATCCAGATTCGACTTCTCCTTGCACCACCATCTGGGTTGCAGCATGGGGAAGACCAATGCCCTCTCCCAATGTGCAGACCATGGGGATGGCAGCAATTACAACCAAAATATTGTGTTGTTGCACTCAGACCTGTTCACCATTCAGGCACTGGAAGGCATCACACCCCAGGGCAAGGAATGGGACATCCTGTATGACATTCATCGCGCAAACTGTAGGGGTTTACATGAGGATGTTGTTGCCCAAGCTGTTAAAGAACTGAGGAAGGAATCCACCCTATCCTTGCATGCAGCAGAGTGGGCTGAAAAAGAGGACTTGTTGTATTTCAGGGATCACATCTATGTCCCCAATGACCCAGACCTTTGCTGGCACATCATATCCCAACACCATGACTCACAGATTGCTGGTCATCCTGGATGCTGGAAGACCTTGGAGCTCACCTCACAGAATTATTGGTGGCCACAAATGTCATGGCTCATTGGTCAGTGTTGTTGCACTTGTGACCTTTGCTTATGCACCAAGATTCCTCATTGCAAACCCATTGGTGAGCTACACCCTCTTCCTGTTCCAGAGAGTCATTGGGATGTTGTCAGTGTCAACTTTGTAGTGGAGTTGCCAGAGTTGAATGGGTTTGATGCGGTGATGTGCACATTTGATTCAGTGGGAAAATGTGCTCACTTCATCCCCACTCACACCACTGTCAGTGCCCTGGGTGCTGCCCAACTCTACCTCCACCATGTGCGGAAATTACACAGACTTCCTGGTGCTTTCCTCTCTGATCATGGCCCTCAGTTCATGGCAGAGTTCACTCATGAGCTGTACTGACTTCTGGGGATCAAACTCCTTGCTTCAACTGCTTATCACCCACAAACCAATGGCCAGACCACCAGGAACTGGAGCAGTACATCTGCATCTTTGTCAATGAATGCCAGGACAATTGGGATGATCTTCTCCCCTTGGCCAAGTTTGGATACAACAACCATGTCCATGCTTCCACTCAACAGACCCCTTTCCTCTTAGACACTGGATGACATCCACACATGGAATTTGAACCTCACCAAACTCCCTCACACATTGAGATGGTGAATGAGTTCACAGAATGCATGCAGGAGGCAAAGGCAAAGGACAACATGGCATGCTTTTACAACCAATGCCATTCTCCGACCCCTCAGTACAAGGTTGGTGATCGGGTTTATCTTGACTCCAGTGACATCTCCACTATGTGTCTGTCCAAGAAGCTCACTCATTGCTTCCTGGGACCTTTCCCCATCATCAAGTGTGTTGGAACACATGACTATCATCTATGCCTCCCAGCCTCCATGTCCAGACTCCACCCAGTCATCCATGTTGTCAAACTCCTTCCAGCTCCCCCATATCCATTCCCGGGATGCCATTCATGCCCACCACCACCGCCTACAGTGATCAAGGGAGAACCCCAATACAAAGTCGAGTCAATCTTGGACAGCCAGTTGCATTGAGGAAAACTCCAGTATTTGGTGCATTGGAAGGGTTATGGGTATGAGGAGAACTCATGGGTCAAAGAGTCCAATGTGAATGCCCCTCACTTAGTCAAGGAATTTCCACCCATGGCACACTGCTGCACTGCATCACATTCAAGTCACTGACTTTGGTCGTATGCAATTTTGAATGCATCAGGGCAATGAATATTAGAGAGGGGGTAATGTAAGGGGACTAGGGGGACTAGGGGGGGTGCCCTGTGTGTTTCTCCTATTTTTTACATTCATTCTATATTTTTCCTCACTTTATTTGCTGCTATTCTTCATTTTCTATGATGTTTCTGGATTTTATTACTAATTTCCCTTTCTATCATGTTTGCGCATGTTGACAGCTCTATATTTAGAGGTGGAGCACCCCTTCCGACATCTACCCCTTGGTATGATGTCATTTGGCAGCCTTGATCTGCCTATCTCCGCCTTTTCTATTTTTAGGTTATTATTTGATTTTTGTAGTCTTCACATATACTCACCATCGGCAAAGGGATCCTTAGAGTTTTCTCTTCGGATTTCCCTTTGCTAGGTGCATCCCCAATCCCTATAATATGTAGTATAATTTTAACTTCGGATTTCCCTTTGCTAGAGGCTGAGGTTGCCCTTATAAAGAAACTGAAAAGGTTCAAAGACCATGGTCGGACAGCAGGACAAATACGAGATATCAAGAAGATGGTTATTGAGCATTGCAATGAAACATACAAGGGAGAGGACTCAGAGGCATTACCTCCTGCCCCTGCTCCTCGTAGGGGCAAGGTGAGCTTTAATTTATGCTGCCAAATCCTAGACTTACTGTATTTTCTTTTCAGGCCAAGTGTCAAGGGCGAAGCCTCAACCACTCAATCTAGTCAATGTCGTTTGATGAGGTGCTTCCTCGACAAGTTGTTCAGCACTAGTCTTACTTGGAGCATCCAACGTAAGAGAGATAGTGCACTCTAGCAGGCCTTCTGCATAGAGTCGTTTGGGTTCATGCACTAAGGGGCTTCCTTAGTGGTTTCGAGTAAGTTCGCGAGTTCACAAGTTAAAGCTGTAGATTGCCTAGATCTAAACTAAGGACATCCCTACTACAAGTTGCAGTACTTATACTACAAGGGAGGTCCTTATCGTCCAATTGGAAAGATAGATGCGTATCAAGTAAGAATAGAAACAATAGGCCTCATGCCTAGCATGAGGCATCTGATGTCATGGATCTGATGTCAAGGATCCGATGTCAAGGACATGCTGCGGCACAGCATGTCGATCGTGAGAGTCCGACATCACGGACCTCATGTCAAGAGGCTGTTGTATCACAGCATGTGTGGGAGTGGGTTCAGGTGCATGGAGTCACCATGCATCAAGGGTGCCTTCCACAGGAAGGGGATTGAATGCATGCAGCCGGCATGCGTCATGCATGTGTCTGGTGTCAAGGACATGCCCTAGGCATGAATCATGGAGTGCCTCCTGTCTGGAGAGGCTTGTCGGGTCGGTCGGGTCGGTCGGGTTCCATGAGCTACAAGGAAAATTGTAACATTACCCCCCCACTATGGTTGAAAGTTCCACACTTCGACCTAAATCTTTGTCTCTCCTTTGTGGTCTGATTGGGCTTGGTCTGGTTATGTGGGTAGGTTGGGGTCGAGGGGTATGATGGAGGAATAATTCATGTCTGAACTCGGACCATGATTGGGTTCTTCTGGTTTGCGCTGCCCTAGGTAGCAGTGTCAAGGAGTTGGTAGTATCATTGAAAGGGGGGCATTGCAGGATGGCAAATTCAATGTCTGTAATCGGGGGTTCAGGTTCTGTTTGGAAGATGGCATAGAGGCAAAATGCAAAGGTTAGGGCTGCCGCTGCAGCCAGGGTCATGCCAACGACGATGGCAAGGATCATAATCCCTGTGAGCATGGGTCTGTCTTGTCGTGCCATCATCTTGAGCTCTGCCTTTTAAATCCTTCCATACGGCTCTCCTGTCATGTTTCCCATCGCGTCGTCATCAAAATCATCGTATCCGGAGTTAAAGAAGAGCCACTGTCTGCGTTCGGCTTCTCTTTGATTGGTTTCTCAATCTTTCCAAGGCTTCTCCGGGCAGTTCATCCTATAGTGTCCGGGGCCTCGTTGTTTGCAATACTTGCAAATATATCGTTGGCAAATCAGGCCGAAATGGCCTATTTCTTGGCAGATGAAACATCTGGCATGTCTCATGTGTGGGGGGGACCAAGGCGGTTGAGTGGTTTTCAGTTTGGGTTCGGGGGTGGTCAGATCGATTACTTCAGGTGCCCTAGGCACGATCTTTGGGTTCTTCATAGAATGGGAGGAGTCTCCAGAGGGAGCTTGTGGTTTGTCTCTGTCACTCCACTCGCTGAATGGCAAGGGTGAGGTCGGTGGTCGTCTGTGTCAATCTAGGGGGGTGTGAGGTCTCTCCTTGGCTGTTCTTGGTCTGTCTGACCACAGTGCAATCATCTCCTGGATCGTCTGTTCAATCCCCAGGGCGTCTGCATCATTCATCGCTTCTTCTAGGTTTTGTTCCATTTGTTCGATTGTGCTCGCGTAGTAGAAGCACATCCTGGAAAGATGGTATTTTGGTGGGTTGTGGGCGAGGGCGTCAGCATTCGATCGGTTTCGTAGGTATTCTCAGGTGAATTGTCGTTCAGCAGGCATTCTCGGGTAGTATCATAGTGGGAAGAAGGAGGGGGTTCTGGGTTCTGTCAGAGGTGGTACCTCTTCTTATATGCTGTCAGGATCTCGGGGGCATTCTTCAGGTTCGATTCGGGTTCCCATGTGTTTTCGGATGTCAGGTAGTCAACCCATTTCACGAGGTAACGGTGTGTCTTGCTGTGCTTCTTGTGTGCGATGATCGCTTCCACCTCGTATTTGTTTTCTCCTTCCATGAGGTTGGGTGGTGGAGTCAGGAAGTTTCACCCATGAGTGTCATTCTCATGGTATTGCATGAGTAAAGCCGCATGGAATACTGGGTGGATCTTCCATCTGGTGGCAGTTTCAATCGGTATGTCGTTCTCGACAAGGCATCTTCAATCACGAAGGGCCCTTCTCGTTTTGGCGCCAGTTTTCTCGTTGGGTAACCAATCTTCAGGTTCTTGGAGTCAAGCCATACTTGTTCTCCAACCTTGAACAGTTTGTATCGCCCTTTCGTTCGGGCAGCCATAGCCTGTCTGGCTAGTTCGTGTGTGGCAAGAGCTTCCCTTCTCACAGAGAGAAGTTCTTGGATTCTCTGTTCAGTGGCCAGCATGTTCGTCTTTTCATATGGGGTGGGGATAGCGCGTGGTTAATATCCCATCATTAAGTAAAACGGCAAGTGTTTTACTGCGGAGTGCATCTTCTGGTTGTGTGCGAATTCTGCCATTGGGAGATAACACTCCCAATCTTTGGGTTTGTTTGAACAGAACATGCGGAGATAAACCTCTAGCTCTTGGTTTACTCGCTCTGTTTCTCTGTCAGTCTGGGGGTGATAGGCAGTGCTCATGGATAGCTTAATCCTGAGCAATTGTCTGAGTTCTCAGAAGAGTTTGGACATGAATTGAGGGTCTCTGTCTGAGATGATTCTTCCATGGAGTCCAAATCTTGTGTATACATGGCGCAGGTAAAGGTCTGCAGCGCCAAGTGCATCGATCGTCTTCACACAAGGGATAAAAATTACCCCCTTCATAAGACCATGGTCTACCACGACCATGATTGAGTCAAATCCGTTTATCACGGGTAAGTCCATGATAAAATCTGTCATTACCAGCTCGAATGGTCTGCTGGTGTCGGATGATATTGGTGTCAGCAGTGGGGTCGTCGGGTGTGTATTCACTTTCATTTGCTGGCACTTTGCGCAGCCTTTGATGTACTTCTTGATGAAGTTGGCCATTCCTGGCCACCAGTAGTCTCATCGGATCAGTTCGATCATCTGCCATTGTCCAGGGTGCCCTGTCGTGATGCTATCATGATATTTCTGTATGATTGCTTGGCAGAGGGTTTCGTCCTGTGGCACGTAGCATCTGTCTTTGAAAAAGAGCAGGCCGTCTTCGAATTTCCAGTCCTCCAATGCAGACTTGATTGGGGGAGTTCTGTTGTTTTTCAGGGCTTGTAAAGCGTCATTTACAAGGTCGTCCTTCATTATTGCTGAGACCAGGGCTCCCTGGAGCTCAGTGTTGATCGTTTTGACAAACAGTTTGTCAGTGAGGATGGTCTTGTCCTCGTTATCGGTGTCTTCTTCAGCTATGTGATCTGCTCTCCTCGATAGGGCATCAGATTGTACCATCTGTGATCCTGGTATGTGTTGTAGCTTCAGGTCAAATTGTGACAGGTAGATGCTCCATCTAGCCTGTCGTCGGTTCAGTTTCTGTGGCTGATGAAAGTATGTCAGGTTCTTGTGATTGGACAGTACTGTCACAGGGAATGGCGTCCCCTGCAGGTGTCTCCAGCGCTTGGATCACTCCCAATAGTTCCCGGTCGTATATCTCATAATTTCTTTCTGCTTCGTTGAAAGAGTGCGAGATGTATCCACATGGGTGCCAGTCTCCGTTGGTGTCCTGTTGTCTGAGTACTGCACCTGTCGCAAATTTTGAGGCATCAGATTCCACCACAAATGGTTTCGTTGCGTCTGGCATCAGCAGTACTGGGGTCTCATTGAACTTCCTTTTTAGCACATCGAACAACTGCTGGCAGTCGTTCGTCCATTCAAATTTCTGGTTCTTCTTCATCAAATCGTTCAGTGGTCTGGCCAGATCCGCGAAGTGTCCGATGAATCGTCGATAGAAGTTTCCGAATCCTAGGAAGGATCTTACATCCTTCACTGTCCTTGGCGTGGGCCAGTCCTTGATCCCAGCCAGTTTTGTGTTGTCCATTGGAAGTTCGTTGGGTCTGATGATCATGCCCAAGAACTCGACTTCCTGTACATTGAATTTGCACTTCTCTATTTTCAGGTAGAGATTGCATTGTCATAGTCATTCGAGGACCCTTTTGGTCCTTATCTGGTGTTCTTCTTCTGTCTTTGAGAAGATCAGGATGTCGTCCATATAGATGATGAGCCATCCTTCATCTAGCATATCTCGGAAGAGATTGTTCATCATGGCCTGGAATGTTGCCGGTGAGTTGCACAGCCCAAAGAACATCACCATTGGCTTGAATAGCCCTTGGTTAGTCTTGAATGCTGCCTTCCACTTGTCTCCTTTCTTCATCCGTACGTTGTGATATCCCCATCAAATATCGAGTTTTGTGAAAAATTTCGCTCCCTTCAGCTTGTCCAAGAGGTCTCCGATCAGTGGCAGGGGGTAGTTGTCTCGGATCATTCCTTTGTTCAGATAGCGATAGTCTTGGCAAGGTTGCAGAGCGTCAGAGTCCTTCTTCAACACAAAGAAGAATGGGGATGCCATGGGTGATTTTGACGGTCGGATGTATCCTTTTTCCAGGTTTTCATTGAGAAACTCATTGAGTTTCTCTTGTTCTTTTGGTGTCAGTGGGTAGACTTTGCAATCCTTCGGTACAAAGCCTTCCTTCAAATCAATTGCGTGATCCCATGGTCTTGATTCCGGGAATCATTCAGATGCAGCTTTCTCGAATACCTGCCTGTATTTCTGGTATTCCGGTGGCAGTAGGTCGTCCAGGGTCTGCTTGCTGGCCTCTTTTCCCTTGTCCTGTTCATGCACGAGTTGCTGGGAAATGGATGTCTTTGCTCTGATCCATGCGCTCTTCGAGAATACGTATCGTGGGGAGTCCTTGGCCTTTGTGATCCTGGAGATCGTGTTCATTTTCCATATGTACCTATGGGTTGGTCCTCGGTGCTCCCTGGTGAGGGGTGGTTCTTCTGGTGGTTCAAATATGCCAATGACCAGTTCTCCTCGTACATATGCGATCAGGAGGTCTATCGCATCTTGTTCGTGGGTTTCTCCCGTTGCTCGTATTTCCATGCCGGTGTCTGCCAATAGTTCCTCATCAGGTACTTCTTCGACCTTCACCCGAGGGGGAGTCTCCTTGGGCATAGGTACTTCAGCATTGATGGTACCGTGATCTGGAGTCCTATAATCATGGGTTGGGGTAGTCTGTTGTTGAGGGTAGTTTATCCTGTTTCGTAGTATTGTCTTCATGTTCCTTTTGCCAGTGCTTCCCTCCCCTGTGGAGGTTAGCAGTTCCTTCATCTTTTGCATGATTCATCATGTCCTGTCACATTCATTGTTCTTTTCCTTCTCCAGTTGTCTTTTCTTCTGGTTTTCTTGGGTTTTGGCAATGGCACATCTTGCTGCTTCGAGGTTCCTGTCATTTTTAGGAGTGTCCTTGGTCCTGGTCTTCGTGACAGCTTTCTGGACTGAATTCAGCTCCTTTGCTTTCTTCTCGGAAAGCCTTTCCTTTGTTTTTGCCATGGCCAATCGGGCTCGGGCAAGGTTTCTCTCCCTTTCTTCAGAGAGTCTCTCCCTTTCTTTGGAGAGTCTCTCCCTGGTTTTTGCCACAGCCGATCTGGCTCGGGCAAGGCTCCTCTCTTTTTCTTCAGAGAGCCTTTGTCTTGTTTTGGCCACGATGCATCGAATTTGTGCCAGTTTGTTGTTGGGTGCTTCCCTTTCAGTGTCGACCCTGGGGAGCTTTAGGGTGTTTGGGAGGGTTCGTTCAGCTCTTCTTGTCTTCTCCAAGATCCATTGGATTTGAGCCCGTTGTTCTTCGTCTCGGAACTCAAGAGTTCCTTTCTTCCAATCGATAATCAGGTTCACCTCCCATAGCCACAACAGGCCCAGGATCACTGATTCCTTGCCTAGTCCAGCGACTAGGTATTTCATTGGGTAGCTCCATCCATTGATGTGGAGCCTTCCCCTCATGTATCTCATGATCATTCCCTGCCTGTTCAGGGTTCCATCTACATTTGTGGCCCGGATGGTGTAGCCCAAGGGATATGTCTTGATCCCTTCTTGTTCGATGAATTTTGAGTCAATAAAGACTCCTCCTGCTCCAGAGTCGAGGAGCGCATTCGTTGCGATGTCTTTTCTGTTGTCTGACTCAGCTACCCAAATAGACAGGTGCATAGATTGTCTATTCATGGTAGCCAAGAGTACAGACCCTACGGAAATTTCAGCGGTGACTGGTGTCGTATCAGGCTGCTGCTCTAAAAACCTGATTCCTCCATGAGGTTGAGGGCTCATTCCTTTTCTTCTTCATCTAGTTCATCCAGCATCGTGCAGATCTTCTGGTAGGTGTCCACCCCAGTCTTTTTCTGGGTGAAGCGGTTTCAGTAAGGAGGAGGCGCTGACCCCGTGGGTGGGGTCTTTTCCATCCTTGTGGTCGGACAAGCGGTGTCCGGGTTGGTGGCAGATGAAACACAGTCCCTTTTGGAGGTGTTCCACGCGTTCTTGGTTCGTCAGTCGGTTGATGTCAAGAGAGGGCTGTCCTTTCTTTGTCATTTCTTTCATCTTCTGGTTCTGCCTGGTCTTCCCCAGGATTGCCATGGCTCGTTTCCATTGGCCTTCATATTTCGAGGCTGCCTTCATCCAGCCCTCGAGAGTGTTGGGTACTGTTTCCATCATATGTACCCTCTTCAGTAATTTGGGGTGCAGTCCGTCCATGAAATATTTGATCATGGCTGTGTCTTCTGTGATTCCTGTCCTGTCTTTCAGGATGCGGAAGTTTGCCACATATTCTTCGAGGTTCCCTGAACCTTGTTTGAGATTTTTGATCTTGGTCTTTGCCATTCCGGCGTTGTTGATCGGTGAGAAGGCCTCTAGGACCTTCTGTCAGAAGTCTGCATATTCACCGAGTCCCTTGGACTGGTGCTGGTTGACAAATGCCTGCACCCAGGCAGCTGCTGTCCCTCCATTCATGAAGGACAGTGTGAAGATAATCTTCTTGTCATTTGTGTCATAGACCTGGTCGCTGATTCGCAGGTATAGGTCTATCTCCTGCAGGAACTTGGCGGTCTTGGTCCGTTCTCCTGAGAAGTCTGTTGGTGATCGGATTTGAATGTCCTTCATGGACGTCATCAGTGTGGTTGCAGGTTCGGACATCTCGTTATAGAGGTCATTGGTTTTGTCTGTTAAGAAGCGGGTGGATGTTTCAGGTGGGGGTGTGTGCAGTTGTTCAAAGTCTTCCTCAGTGAGGAAATCTCCTCATTGTCTGTCAGTTGATCTGTAGAACCAACGCTGTGCTGGGGTCGAGTAACGGACTAGTCTTCCATTGTATCAGTACCAAGATGAACCTGGCTGTGGTTCCACTTCTCTTGGTGGTCAGTCTGGGGTTTGTCTAGACCTGGGTCGTTGTGGTGTGTATCGAGATGTATTGCCTACACCTAGGTAGGTGGGCTAGCAGATAGTTTAGATCTTATGTTAAGGGCGAAGCCTCAACCACTCGATCTAGTCAATGTCGTTTGATGAGGTGCTTCCTTGACAAGTTGTTCGGCACTAGTCTTACTTGGAGCATCTGACATAAGAGAGATAGTGCACTCTAGCAGGCCTTCTGCATAGAGTTGTTCGGGTTCACGCACTAAGGGGCTTCCTTAGTGGTTTCGAGTAAGTTCGTGAGTCCACAAGTTAAAGCTGTAGATTGCCTAGATCTAAACTAAGGACATCCCTACTATGAGTTGCAGTACTTATACTATGAGGGAGGTCCTTATCGTCCAATCAGAAAGATAGATGTGTATCAAGTAAGAATAGAAACAATAGGCCTCATGCCTTGCATGAGGCATCTGATGTCACGGAGTGCTGCGGTGCAGCATGTCAGGAAACAATAAGAGATAAGCCTCATGCCTAGCATGAGGCATCCAATGTCACGGATCTGATGTCAAGGATCCGATGTCAAGGATCCGATGTCAAGGATCTGATGTGAAGGACATGCTGCGGTGCAGCATGTCGATCGTGAGAGTCCAACATCACAGACCTCATGTCAAGAGGCTGTTGTATCACAGCATGTGTGGGAGTGGGTTTGGGTGCATGGAGTCACCATGCATCAAGGGTGCCTTCCACGGGAAGGGATTGAATGCATGCAGCCAGCATGCATCGTGCGTGTGTCTGGTGTCAAGGACATGCCCTAGGCATGAATCATGGAGTGCCTCCTGTCTGGAGGGGATCGTTGGGTCAGTTGGGTCGGTCAGGTTCCATGAGTTACAAGGAAAATTGTAACATCAAGTCCAAGTGGGTTGTTGCAATGGAACCTGAGGAAAATCAAGATCCAGATACTATTGCAACTTATCTGGCAGATCCAGTCATCTGGCTTTCAACTATCAAGGAGGCTGCAGGAATCATGAAGTACTGGCATCAAGCTATTGATCAGTGACCTTGGTTAGCAAAGATGGGGCTTGATTTTTGCTCAGCACCAGGTAAGTGTAATAATTCTCATTTTTGCTCCTACTCAGACACTCTTTTAGCATCATCAGTGGATGCTGGATGTGCATTCTCAGTTGGAAGGCTTGAGATCAATCACCTTCAGCATAACACCAGCCCACAGACCTTCAAGGCTCAAGTTGCAGTTGGATCTTGGGCCAAAACTCCACTCTATCCACGACTTTCAGAAACCATTAAGATTGTTCAGAAGCAAATGGGAAGTGAAGAGCAGGTGGGACCTCAGAAAGAAGTTGATGAGACTGAGTTGGAAGATGAGTTAGAAGAGACAGATGAGGAATCCAGGTTATGGAGAACTTGAATTGTAATTGTACAAATTCCTATGGTATTTCAGATGTATTTGTAAGGTTTCAAAGTAATATTTATTGGTGTAAAACCATTTCTTGATTAAAAGAAGCAGTCTTAAGTACAAATTTTACTCAGTATAATAACATCATGTGTACCAACTAGTGTTGCCATGACTTCAAGTTGGACATTTTAATTGCTGTATATCTCTATAAGTACATCATCATAGAATGCAAACTAATTGGCTCTGGGTACATATTTATCGCCACTATCAACCAATCCAAAAAGTACGTAAATCGGACTGATGTATAACTCACAGGAATTAAGGAATGCATGTCCCTGCACACATGCACCATTAAATTCAGCGGGGTGAGATGGTTTGATCTGGGCGCGCTCTTTAGTGGGCACATTTGGCAGTACGTTGTTGTTGGGTGCGCTTGGAGTCACAATGGGGGGAATATTGGTTGTAGGATTAGTCTGGAGGGTCCTGACAAAGTTTTTGATCATAGATTTAAGTGAATAAATTTGTGTGTGTATTCCAGAAACGTTGCTTTCAAGTGTGTTGAGGCACTCGGATGTGTCCATGTCGCTAGGGGGTGCATGTGGCGAAAATGGTGGTGCAGTAAAGGCGAGACTGTCTGGAACAGTGTGTAGGGAGTCTGTGGAGATTTGGGAAGCATTGTCCACTCTGTACCTGCCTATCTTGGGCAGTGCGTTCGTGATTTCAGGCCTTAGGGGAGAGTTTTCTACTATAAGGGCAACCTCAGCCTCTAGCAAAGGGAAATCCGAAGTTAAAATTATACTACATATTACAGGGATTGGGGACACACCTAGCAAAGGGAAATCCGAAGAGAAAACTCTAAGGATCCCTTTGCCGATCCCCAGTATATGTCAAGACAACAAAAATCAAATAATAACCTAAAAATAGAAAAGGTGGAGATAGGCAGATCAAGGCCACCAAATGACATCATACCAGGGGGTAGATGTCAGAAGGGGTGCTCCACCTCTAAATATAGAGCTGTCAACATGCACAAACATGATAGAAAGGGAAATTAGTAATAAAATCTGGGAAAATCATAGAAAATGAAGAATAGAAGGAAATGAAGTGAGGAAAAATATAGAACAAACATAAAAAATAGGAGAAACACACAGGGCACCCCTCCTAGCCCCCCTAGTCCCCTTACAATACCATCAGGCCTTGCTGTGGCAGTTTCATTACTCTCATCCTCATATTCCTCCTCATCCTCTTGTTGGATGGCCTTGTTGTCAAATTCATGGTCTACTGGTGCTGCGGCACTGTCTTGATAATTCCCGCTATGAGATTTTGCTTTCTTGCTGTCAACCTTTGACATAGCACCTATACCCTCACAAAGCTGAACCTAGTGTTTTAAGGTCCAGTTCAGTTCAGTTGCCCTCAAAAAACTGGTTGTGACTGGTTTTACTATGATTTTTTCTAGTGTAATTAAATTCTATTATACACTCAATAAAACTAATTACATCCACCCTGTGAGCAGGTGCTTGCAGCGGTGGGGGTGTTGCTAATAGAATACAAAAAGAGAAAAAGAAAAAGAATCCCTACACCTGCAAGGTGCAGGGAGGTGTTCATTGCAACAAAAGAAAAAATAAATAAATAAAACACCCCACATGCGAGAGTGGGGTGTCATGGGGTGTCATACATCATCCACTGGAATTTGTTGTGGTTGGCCTCATTGTACATCATAACCCCTCCCCCCCCCGTTTGCATTGTCATTAGTTGTCCCTGCATTGTTGTTGTTTGTTGTTTGTTGTTTGTTGTCCCTGCATGGTTGTTTGTTGTCCCCGCATTGTCATTTGTTGTCCCTGCATTGGCGTTTGTTGTGTCTTCAGCATTGCGTGATGTCGCCCCCCTGTTTTCATTGTCGTTCACTCCCCTCCCTGTTGTCCATTGACCTCTCCCTGTTGTTCGTCAGCCCCTCCCTGCATGTGGTGTTGTTTGTCATCAGCACTACCATTTCCCCCTATGAGCAGTGGCTCGTAGGCGAGTTGGTGGTGTGGTGACATGGCATCAGCCATTGTCTCTGGCTGCCAATGCCATTGCTGTCTGGGACCTGGTACCCATTGCCACCCTGTGACCAGAGGCTCACAGTGGTGATGTAGGGTATAGATGAGGTTCGGTGGGCCTCAGTGCATAGCGTCATGGCTAGGCAATGTCATTAGAAAAAGATAGTTAGTAAAAGAAAAAAGATTAAACTACAAAAAGGTACTCGATGGCCCAAATGATGACTAGCATCATTTGGGCCATCTGCTTTGTATTCATTCATTAGTGGTGCTTTGGGGAGGTGGTTAATGGTGGTGGCATAACAGGACTGGAGTCATGGGAGTTGTTTGTCGTCATAGGAGTCACCTGGCAAATGGTGCCACTTTTCTTTTTTTTTTCAGGAGCACATGACCACATGGTCTGTGCACGGCCACAGGGTATATAAGTACCCACCAAATGACCACTTTTCTATCAGGGCTTGTCCCACTATGTTCGATTGTATTATAAGTAGTTATAATTAGTATTATATTAGTTCTGTTTCCTTACTTATAAGCATGTATATCGTACATCTTATATACTGCAAGAAGACCGGTTGCAACTGATTGCAACTGGTCTTCAAATGGTTTTCAAATATATACAAAATGATGCAATTGGCAACTGTACTGAGGGCAACCACAATTGAAAAAAAGACTGGACCAAGGTTCAGTCCAGTTCAGTCCTATGGGCATTTTCGGTCCTGTAGACTGGACCTTGAAACACTAGCTGAACCAGTATTTTTATACACCTGTAGCCAGTAGGACACATACCTTAATAGTGGCAAGATGGACTGTGTGTGGCATGCAGCACATGCAAGAGTCCATAGCCAAGAAGTGCACGCCAGCTTCCTCAGAGCACCACTCAATTCCTACAGCAAGTGTGTCATTGTTTGTGGCATTGTCCATAACTAGAGCAATAATCTTAGAGCAAGTTGTCAATAAAATGGTACTGACTTGTATGTGTAATAGACTTACCTGCCCAATAAGGTCATATTGCTTCAGTGTCTCCCACACTTCCTCTGCCATACTCTCCCCTGAATGTTCTCCAGCAAGTTCTCAAAAATCAATGAGAAGCTCCTCTGAATTATATCACAAACATTAAGAAAGGACTGAGCCTGGATTTCATCAACATACTGAGTTGTCCTTCATTAGTCACATAATGAGCAACTATTGCCAAAAAAGCATACTGATTGCTTGATGTCCATGCATCGAGAGATAAAGCAACCTTTCCTTTGAGATTCTATGTGATAGTGAGTAAGAAGGTCAACATACAATACTGGATCATACCCACAGCAAACATTTCACAGACACTATCAACCATATCCTCACCCATCTTCATCACACAATGTCGGACCCCCTCTTGGCTAGGAAGCTTCACTGATGCGGCTGCATGACATGCATAGCTCATCAGCCTAATGAACTCTTCCTTTTCGACCTCGTTGAAAGGTTGGTCACAGGCAATGATCCATTCGGTGAGCAGATGCTCAAATTTAGCTTGATCCCATGGTCCCTGTGTCATGGAATAGTTCTACTATCAGGAAGAAATGAGAATAGTAGAACATACTGCAGTATTTGCCTCTTGCGTAGCAAATGCCTTCTGAATATTTGCCATGGTAGCCTCCAGTTTTTTCAGGTACTCAGAATCACTTTTCACATCTAGAATTTTTTTCCCTGATGCAAATCCAATTTCTTCGGGTGTTGGGAGCTCAGCACAGTCCTTGAGTATGCAATACAGCTTGTACATGGTGTGGAAATGCTTCAGGTGACTGATAAGCCCTGTTGAACATTGGTAAATAAAACCATTTCAATTGAAAAGAAAGCGCACAAACCGTTAAGATTCCTCTTCATTAGCTTTGTCACTGTCAGAATTTTATGATTGCTGTGGCAGCAGCGGTAGTACTTGTCACCAGGATCACCTGGCTGACCACCAGCAGACTTCATAGAATAGGTATATCAGATTGCTCCATTTCACCCCACCTGACTTCTGAAATACATACAATGTAAGTACTGTAACACAAGGCATCAAAATATGCACCTTTTTTTTCAGTTCTGTATTACTCAGCATCATTTCAGTGGGAGCAGGAGGATCTGGAGATGTGGCACAATTGCGTGCTGATATGTTTTGAGGGCTATCTTCATCTTCCACCTCCTCAACAGTGGTCTTGCATGATTTCTTCTTTGTGCATGTCATGGATTTAGCTGTCGAGGAACCTGAAGCTGGATTCATCTGTTGTGAGTGTGCTGTTGATTTGGTTTGCTTGGTACATTGTGCCATCTTCAAGGGGAGCATGTCAGCAATCTGAAAAACAAGGTGAGAATAGAATAAATAAAAGGAGTGAAAAATATACCTCATCATTTGGAATCATACCATCTGATCCATTCAAGTTGGATTCTGAGCCTGATTCATCCGAGTCACCAGAGCCTGAGCTCAAAAATTCACTATCTTCATTGTCATTGTCATCCTCCCCTTGCACAACCTTCTTTGCTTGTTTGCATTTGCATTTGTGCTGACAATGTGCACTCCGGCATTTCTCAGGAAGGCCATCTTTGTCAAGCCCTTCTTCTTCAATCAATGCCACCATATTCTTACCCCAGTTTGCTTGCTTTGAATCTATTGAACTGTAATGTGAGGACTGTGTGTGAAATATGAGACTTTGTAGATGGTTAATTTACCTTGTACTTGAGTAGAAGGCAATGACATGGTAGTATAGTGTGAATGTTGGTTCATTGAGTTGACTGAAAGTTAAAACTAGTGCAAGATTTAAGGGTCCCATGTACATCAAGAGCAGTGGCCATCCCAAAAGTAAAAAAACCCCAAAAGATGGAGAACCCTCAAACATTTCATGAGATTTGAAATTGGACTTGACAACATAAAATGGCATTAAACATTGTTACATATATCTGGCAACCTATAAATACACTATCTAGGAAATACAGCAATAAGTAGGCAAAAAATCTAAAATGATATGCATACCAAGTCAGAACAGGGAGACTGGTACAATAGTGGCTTTGCAGTGTGAATGTTGAGCAGTGCAAGGTAGCAAGTAGCAAGGGACATGATAGTTTGAAGTCCACAATGTCGGTGGCAAGCCCTATACATAGTAAGCATCGGCTGGAGGTGAGATGTTTTGTTGTTGTTGAAAAGTTAAGCCATGGTGTAAGCTCGGGTTAGGGTTAACCATGGGTAAATCTTACACAGCCACTGGTTACAAATGTCTTGCATGTTGTTGAAACTTTTCTATTCTATTTGATTGATTTACTCCACTATGTATTTCAAAGATTGTATCCTACCTACCATATATTAGCTAAAGGCTATGCTTGTAGTTACATAGAGTACATAAAAAGTGACCTACTTCATAGTAGCACCTCAGTCTGTTCTACGCTGACTGAGGTGAGCATAACTTCCTTACTGATTATTTATATCTTACTAACTTATTGTAGTATATCTAATTCCATTAGGTACTATCGAGTATCAATAAAGTCTGTTCTATGCTGACTGAGTATATCTGATTCCA
Source organism: Tricholoma matsutake (assembly GCA_026075535.2). Classification (NCBI taxonomy): domain Eukaryota; kingdom Fungi; phylum Basidiomycota; class Agaricomycetes; order Agaricales; family Tricholomataceae; genus Tricholoma; species Tricholoma matsutake. Next base: position 1,633,537 of record AP026543.1, on the reverse strand, counting down.
TTAAAGGCATGCCGTACATGCCGTGTATGGCCATAATTGTATGGCATCACATGGCATCAAACTGTACCATATACTGTACTGTCAGCAGACAGCACAGCTCCCTGACAGTATGGGTACCATGGCTGTAATACAGCACCATACAACCCCTGATGTATGGCATGGTGCGCAGCCCTAGATGCATCCATATCCATGGACTTTAGTACATCATCCATGGATAGTCACCTGGATGGACCTGGGTCCATCCATGGTAGTCCCTAGTCTGTGCAGAGTCTGTTTTGGTTTTGCATTGATAGAATTCCCCTCTTTGGGCTGGAAAGATAGTAAGCCATATAATCCAAGATCACAACTCTTCGATAGCATGCACCTTCCAGAGTACTAGGCTGTGGGCATCAATGCCAGCTAATGAACCATATTTTCATTCCTCTTTGATTTTCTTCTTCAGGTCACCCACCATAAACTTAGGATTGTGCCAAAATGGCCCTTTGATATCGATCAGAAACACCTTGGTTTCACCTTTGATAATGCAAAGAAGCTGAAGATCACCATCACTGAGGTTCATAGTGGCCAGTGCTTGGTCAGATGTGGACAAGGGAAAAGGTGCTCCACAGGGTTTCTTGATGCATTGTGATGTTTGGATGACAACATGGTAACACCACACATTTGGACTAAGACTGATGGTAATAAAGAAACTATATTCCTCCTAGGCCTGCTACAAAGTATGGGGGTTTATATAGATACTAGGTGAGTCATTATCTCAGTATTGGAGCCTATTACTAAGATTGCGCAATCATGGGTGAACAAGTAAATCAAGTGTAATCAAGTCTGAATGCGTCTGTAATGGTCACTTGCACTACATACGCCCTCCAGCAGATGCCCTGACATCTGCTTTCCTAGTTCTTTGGCCTTTTTGTGTTTGCTTTAACTCATGGTTTGGATCCCTCAGCAGTTTTAGGTCCTGTCAAAGATGCAGCTGTGAGTCCTGCATGCATAGAACTGTTTGTTCCACTGGCAGAAGAGAGAGAAGACTTGGGTGGGTCAATGGCCATGGCACGATTCTGGTTAGATGGCCCTGCTGTGGGAGTCTGGGAGTGTTCAATGGGTTTTGGCACAGCAGCAACTGTTTTGCTCATCCAAGCATCTGAACATCTCTTCTTGTGCATCTTTGGTTTAGGCTCAGGATTGGGATTATGAGGAGTAGTGGGATATGGTGCTGTGCTGGTTTTTTGGTTCATTTGCTCATTTATGGCACAATTGTGGTGTATCACTTGGCTCGTGGTTTGCATCAGCAATCCCTGAGTTATGTCAGCTTCATAAGGTGAGAGAACCATACTCCCCTCGCCGAGAACTGATGGAACATGATCTCCGACAGGCATAAGTGCAGATGGAGGTTGAGGCGACAATGAGCATGAAGCTGTGGTGGATCTAGAGTGGGGCAGATCTGAAGGTGGTCCCATATGTGCGGTACAGTTACGCAGGGATGCTGGGTCTACCTGGAAGAGTGTGGTGTCAGGGGCAGTACCTTGAGGGTCCACTCCAACCATGGTAGCAAACTGGATGAAGCAATTCCTGGAGTCGTCATTGAAACTTTCAGTGAATTGATGATACCTGCCAGGCTCAACATCAGGATTGCCTGAATGCAGGGATTGGTCGTAGTGAATGAAGCTTTGGATCTGGTGTGAGGAATAGGGGACATTTGGTTTCATTTTGAAACACTTTGTGGTGTTTTGTGCTACTTTGTACGGTTTCACAGAACTTTGCACCGCCTAATACTGCTTTGCAACATTTCACAGTACATTTACCGGCCTTTGGATAGCATGGTGATATTCAGTAGTACCTTGCAACCTTACTCTGACTCATGTTATATCTCCTAAGACCAGTTTAGTTGGTTTTGGTAGATTTTCTGGGTTGAGCATCATCAGTGATTACTGGATCCTCACCGATCCCAACATTCGAGATTGTCGAGTGTAGCAGTGATGCGAAGGAATTTGAGAATCTTCGAAATGGTTTTAATGAGTTCAGGAGATGGTGACAATAGTTGAAGGTGAAGTAAAAGATGATGACACAGTAGATAGATGATTGATGAAAGTTTTGAGAAACTTTGTAGTGAAATGATGTAGTTCGTGGAATACTTGAGTGAGTTCAGACTAAGACTGAGCTAAGACTCAAGAGTAGAACCCTTAAGCCAGACAATATGCAATGTGGGAAGACAATTTCTTGCTTCTGTCAACATTAAATACACCAAACTATTTATGTTTTAGAGAGATAGTACTAAAAAGGTAAAAGGCCATGAGGCAAAACATGTGGTAAACATCAGGCAGTGAAAAAGGTGTCAAAATCATGAAGTAAATGAGAAAATGATAAGAAAGAAATGTGCAATATACATGATACATCAAATCTCCTTGCCTTGTGGTTCCCCTAAATCATGAATGCATTGAAAAGCACCTCGATGCGCACTAAGTTGCTAGCTGTTGTGTCTCCTTGTGTTTGTGGTGGCGGAAACATGATATGTCAGTGTGTGTAATGGTGGGAACATGTGTTCGAGGTGTGGTATGATAGGAATACAGCGGCTGAAGTTGTTTGAAATGGTTCAAAGTCTTTCAAAATGTTTCAAAGTGTCATGTCATTGTTTTGTGCATTCGTAGGCATTCATAAGCATTCGTGAAATTGTAGGACTTTGGGAAGAATGTGTCCGAGTCTGATTTCTTGTTTTCAGAGCTCAGCTACCAAAGTGGACTTATCATCCTCCCCCTTATTGAAATCCTGACTGTCCCAGTCAGCTGATCGGAGTTACATGCTGAATCCATGATCATGTTGAAAAACCTATAAAGGTAGCTTGAAAACCTCGCTCTTTTTCTCTCATCCTCGAGTCGAACTTGTCTCTTACATCCTCCGATCATGTCACTACTCCTTGAATTTGAACATGACATCCTTGAACACGCGAAGTCCATGCCCAAAGTTGGTAAGGTACAAGATATCAATTTCGAAGTTTGGGGGTGAGATTTTTGTGAGAAAATGGTGAGTGTCGACATGTTTTCTGAGATGCCTTTAGATGCTAATGATTTTTCATAGTATGAATACGACAATCTTGTGGACAATGTCGACCGTTTGCAGGCAGTTCAGAAGGTCATGGACAAAGTATTCAATCTGTATGCTCCTCTGGCACGTTGGGAGTGGCTTTCCTGGGGCACCAAGGTTCTTTTCCAGGACCTAGCAGACAATGTAAAATGAGAGGAGGAAGAGGCCAGGGGTGCTCAGGTGAAGGCTGAGGCAGAAGCAGCAGAGGCAAAAGCACTGGAGGAAGAAGCAGAGGCAGAGGCAAAGCTTCAGGAAGAGGTACATGAGGCAGTGGCAGTGAAAGCTGCCAAGCTCGACGAATGATGGAAGGCTCTCGAGACTATCCGAGCTATTCTCGTTGCTGAGGTTTGGGTGAAAACAATATTGAAGGAAGATCTGAAGAGGCAAAACTTAGCCTTGCAGGCAGAAAGTGAGGTGATTCAGGTAGCAGAAATTGGGGAGGAGAATCAGGAGGTGAACGAAGACCCAGTCATTATCCTGGGCACCCAAAAGTGGCAGGCGATGGAGGAGGACCTCGACAAAGACAATGATGGCAACAGCAAACAAGGAATCACCACTAAATGAACAATATTTGAGGAGGGGGGACTTCTTGAGTTTGAAGGACCAGTAAGTCATATGAAATGTTTCGCAGGGATTTTGAAACTGATGAAATGCCTGTAGTGCGATCAATACTCTGGCTTCAAGAGCTGGCCCATGTGTGTTGTAGACAACGGAGGGGCAAAGTGCCGCAAATGCATGCAAGAAGCACAAGGGTGCTATTGGGAGCGTGTTTTGAGGTGGTGGGTTCATAAGGTGAAGGGAAAGAAGGTTGTAGGGAGTTGTGAGAGAAAGGTTTTGGACACTCACTAACATTTTGTAATGTATAGTGCCTCGCATTTGGGTCGTCAGGCCTTCATTAGCACCAGAGGCAGGGCTGTCAAGGTCACAGGGTCAGTTGAAGTCAGACAGGAAAGGGAAGGGGTGGGAGATTTAAGATGGCAATGAGGGCATGTTGGGCATTGATGATGCTCAACCTGGAAACCCAAACAAAACCTACTAAATGGCTTTGGATAGTATAACACAAGTCAGAGGAAGGGTGCGAGGCCCTCTAGATGTCACCTGTCAGACCAATTGTCAAATAGTCATAAAACAACTGCTTGTCAAAGTAGTTCAAAGCTAAAAGAATGTGTTTCAAGGACTTGCAATATTTTTTGAGATGCTGCAATATTTTTGAGGTGTTGCAGTACTTTTTGAGGTGTTGCAATATTTTTTGAGGTTTTTTCGAAGACGTTTTGAGGAATTTCGAGTGCACAAATATGTTTGGATGCAAGATCAGGGGACTGGATGAGTAGTAGAAGCAAAGCAAAGGCAAATTGAGGGAAACGAGAGTGAAAATAGCATAATGCGAGGAATTTCGAGGAATTTCGAGGAAGTTTAGCATAAAACACCAAACTTTGGACTGAATAAGACTAAACTGAACTCTCAAATCACTGTGATCTGGGCGGAAGACACCGACTTTCTTGTTTTTCTTTGTATCTAGTGCATCTTTTTATATAAAATAAAGAAACTACCTAAAAAGGCTAGAGAACATGAGGCAAACATGTGGAAAACTTGAGGCAAAAGACAATAGAAGTATATCAGAACAATGAAGTGAGACTAGAAAGGGTGAATATAACACATGATGAAGAAATAATAAGAAAGAATAGCTAAAAGTGGACTGTCCTTGTTATAAATTGAATAAAACATCGGAAACTGCTTCAAGCAGATTGTATGCATGCACATGCAGTTGAAATGTGTTCGATATACTCGAGATAGTGTCCCATGTGTCCAGCATACGTCCAAAGATCGTTCGAATAGGAAATACTGTGTCCGAAGATTTTCGAAGTTTCTTCGGACTTTGTTCATGGCCCGAAATTGGTGCGATATTGTTTGACAATGATAGGGAATATGTCTGGCATGTGTGCAATGACCATTTGGATAGGGATATAGTGTCCGATGTCAATTTTCGATGTTCGATGATTTTCGAAGTCAGTTGAGGAAATATTGGACTTGTTTGAAGGCCAATATTGCTCAAAACTGGTTCGGAACTCATTGACGATGTTCCAAGTGTATATCCTGAGCTGTACGAAGGTCGGGAGAATTGTATTATGGCAGCCAAAGGCATACAAAGAATTTTGAGGTGTTGTGAAGAATTTCAAAGTGTTGCAAAGAATTTCAAAGCATTTTCATGACTTTGTAGAGCTGCATAGAGCTTTGGAGGGGTTCGTATGGGTTTGTAGAGCTTTGTAGAGGTCTGTAGAACTTCATAGAGCTTTGACAATGATTGTAGATGTGTTTTCCAAGCTTGAATGATGAGGTGGACCTATCAGCGTAGAGCAGCGCCAACAAATAATTTCAGAGGAGATGGCAAAGAAAAAGATGCAGTGTCATATGCTGGATCAGGAGATAATAGCACTGGGTAAAATGTTGGACAAAGAAGCGTGAAATTTCGCTGTTATTGTTTTTCAATATGTTTGTATCATAAATTCATGCTTTGTCGAACAGGAAACAGAAGATATAAGAAATAAGTATAGTAAAAGAAATATCTGAACATTTTTTGAGATAAAATTTATTGCTGAAACTTGTCATTGTAAGTGTTCTGAGCACATTGTAAGAGAAAATGAAAGGAAATGACATTATGAAATAAGGGAAAGGCTCAGTAAATCATCATGGCCGAAAAACCCTTTTGGAGGTTGCGCAACCATGCTATAATGTGATATCACAACTTGTATGATACACTAAAAGAAATTGGAATCATAGGTAAGTAATTGTGAACCAAAGAAAGAGAATATTTAACCGTCTTTGAGGAGTGGAATGTTATCAGGAATATCTTCATCAACTTCTGAAGTTTGTCAAAGTGTTTCGAGACATGCTGAGTCAATGTCGAGGAAGTTCAGAGGGAGTGGAATTGATTTTTGAGCTAAGTAAGGAAGTAAACAAAAGGCAGCAACAGGGCGATGGAGTACTGATCCATCGAGTTTGCAAAGGATGTAGGCTCCTCCATAGTTTCGATCGATGATGATGAGGGGACCTATGTATCGAGGTCTCATTTTGCAATTAAGGGACTTAGGACTAAATTGCCTGTTGCAAAGTTGTAGTCTTTGACAGTCATCTGGTGGACTTGTTTGAATCATTTTGCAGCTTTGAGACAGGCTGACAAAACCTTCGAATAAAGGTTTTTGAGGTCAATCAATTGTTTTTGCAAGGCGATAGCTCGTCGTGCCATAAGATTGGTTGTCAAAAGTATTGAATTGGGAGGGGGCTGCAAATATGTAGCTTTGGAGATGTCGAGTGGAATGAGGGGATGGGATCCTGTTACTGCAAAGTAGGGCAAACAACCCATGTGTTTGCGAACTGTTATGTGTTCTGCCCAAAAGACAGAGTGTGCTCCATCTGACCACTTGTTCTGGTCTCCATTGACTGCTTTGAATAACAATTGTTGAATGTCAAAGTGTGCTCTTTCTACAATCCCATTTGCTCGAGAATTGTAATTACTGATTTGGATGTGATTGATATGGTATCATTTTGCAAGATACTCCATTGCTGCAATGAATGCTGATCCATTATCACTCACGATTTTGTAAAGAGACCCCCATCGACAAATGATGTCTTCAAAGATCCAGTCTCCTAATGTTGTGGTGTTTTCACGTTGAAGCTTTTGCCATTCTGGATAGGCTGTTAGCAAACATCGCCCTTGAACAATGTATTTGAATCTGTTTGATGAGGGCATTTGCATCATGTTGATGTAGACTTTGCCAAAAAGTGGTGCTGGTGTTGCCACTGTGGGCAGAATAAGCAGATTTCGGGTTTGTTGAAGTTGGCATAGGTGACATGAATGAATGTACCATGCAATGTCAGCTTTCATATTGGGCCCCCAAAATTTGAGTGCAACAAGGGTTTTCATAGCAAATACCATCTTGTGACCAATATCATTGTGAGCAGCTCGAATAATCTTGAGGCAGCATTCAGGGATAGTGATGATCTTGTGGGCTCCTTGTGAATCTTTTCGACAAAGCTTTCCAGAATCTATGAAGAGCTCAGTACAATATCGCATGAAAGTGCTGTAGTCAGTCTGGTGGTCATTGTAAATCTTTGAGCCATTTTCTAACATGAAGAAGTTGTTTGTTGTCTCTTTTGGTGTTTTTGGAACAAGGGACATCTTCGTAAGTGATGTTCTCCCCCTACTGATATGTGAAGGCAGGGTGAATGTCAATTGGAGTGAATGTGATGGGAATGGGCAAGTCGTGAGTGGGTTGATTTGATGCATAAAACCATGCAGTCAGTCGATCCAATCTTTGAAGGATCCATCATTTGGTTGTGCATCATCTCCATTCTGTAGAGGACATCGCAAAAGCCCATCTGGACCATGATGCATTCTAGCGACATGTACAAGCATAAAATGGAAGGTAAGAGTGGATACAATCCATTGATTAATGCTTGCGCTTGGTGCGATGTCAGGATTTGCTAGCATACCTTTGATGTATCTGGCATCAACTTCAATGATGAGATTTTGTATGCCAATAATGTACAATCAAAGTGTGCCAAGAGCGCGATAGAGTCCATAAAACTCTAGTTTGGGTTGCGAAAAGTGAGATTCATGGGCACTGAGCATGATAGATCCAAAACAACTGTTTACAAAGATTTTCGGGGTTGCACTGAGCCAAGAAAAATCCAACTGTGATGTGTGAAGTGTCGACTGATAAGATGATGGGTGTGTTCGAGGTGTAGTCAATCACATGAATTGCAGGAGAAGTGATGAGAGCGAGTTTAAGATCTTCTTGTGCTGCAATTTGTGTTGAACCGAATTCGAATGGAACATCCTTACGCATGAGGTTGATAAGAGCAGCTGCTCATTTAGCAAAATTCTGTATGAAAATATGACAAACTCCAATGGTTCCTAAGAAGGCTTTTACTTCAGTGAGACTTTGACAAGGTCCCCATTTGCTGATTGCATCGATTCAAGTAGGATCGGCCATACAACCTTCAATGTTGCAACAATGTCCTAAAACAGTAATTTTGGGTATGCAAAGGAATAGCTTGGGTCCTGAAAAAGTCCCTCCACAATACTTCATGCGTTGGACAACACAGTTGAGATTTTTGAAGTGTTCCCAAATAAAATGATGAATTCCTGGGTTCTGCGAAATAGTTTTGTAACCTCCTCCAGGGAGTGCGAAGTGTGATTTTGGACCTTTAATGGGTGCATCATCGATGTAGGGGATCATAACATGTGGAATCTCAGGTTGTAGTATAAATGAAACATTGTCATGCATAATGGGCACTGAGTTGGTCCAACCCATTGGTAGAGTGACTATGCAATGTGCTCCAAAAGGCATTTGAAAGGTAGTCAGGTCTTGAGATGATTCAGCTACTTTTCATTCATTGAAAGCAATGTAGAGATCTAGCATTCCTCCACAAGCGTGTCCTCTGAACTGTTCTGCTAAATGTTCAGGGATCGGAACAACACCTGAGTGCTGTATAGTGACTTTGTTGAGTTGTTTGAGCCTATGGACTGAGTGAAGTGCTTTGCCATCTTTCTTCGTGATGCAAAACCAATGCGACCTATAGGATGAGTTCAATGGTTTGTAGATGCCTGCTTCTGTTTTCTTCTTGAGCATGGTGCAAACCTCTTCATAAATCCCTGGTGGGATGGGAATGTTTCGTTCTATCCACGGGGTGTGTGGAATAACTGGGAATTCGATTGGAGGGAAGAAATCGGGGCAAAAACTTCCTCATTCTTGTTTGGTCCATGCGAAACCAGTTTTATGATTCTGAATAAAATCGTGCATGAGTTTTCTTTCCTCAGGCCAAAGGAAATTGCTGGGATGATTATTATTGATAATCACTTTTTGTTCAAGGGTGTATCGGAAAGATGGCAAAAATGTTGGAGGTTTAGGATTAAGTTTTGGCATTTCTTTGAGAGGATTCCCTGTGATTGTGTGAGTAATGCGAAATTGATCAGGAAGGTCGGTGATGACTGTCGTACTTTCAATGCGACAGGCTTGTACTTCTTCTTAGTGGCTGTGAAGGCAGGATATAGAGAATTGGAGGATAGATAGGGTGTGGAATATCTAGATGAATCTGGCATATAGGGGGCCATCGAGGCCATTAAAAATGTAACATACTGTTCACTAGCTGTCAAATAGAGATGGGCAATAAGATCCAAAGTAGTAGTGGTGTTTGAAGAAGGCAATGATTCAAAGTTGGGAATGTTTGCAGTGCATTCAATAAATATAGAAGAGTTCAAACGGTCAAAAGAAATGATGAATGTGCACTGTTTGGTCTCTGAAATATTATCCTCTAGTAACAAAAATCCTCACAAACTACTTTTTGGCATTTCATGGCTCTAGGAAAGGTTGGGATAGTAGAGGATCTTGTTGAGTTAGGATTGTAGATAGTAATTGTCTGAGATTCATCACTCCAGTTTTTGATGGCGCTTTCAGTGACTATGTCAAAGGGTTGACCAAGTAGGATGTCATAGGCAGGGTTTTGGATTATATGAATCTGCATATAGATTGTGATTGTGCCAACTTCACAAGGAACATTTCATGCTAATCCTAAACTTTTGTCAATGCCACCGTTAGCTGATTGAAGTGGAATGTGGATGGAAGGATCATATGCAAGACCTAGTTCATGGCAGACTTCTTTGGACATAGTGATAATCGAAGAACCGGGGTCAACTACACTTTCAACAGGGTTTTTACCATTGATGTTCATCATAACTGATCTGATCAAGTGAGATTCCTTTGCAGCGACAAAGGGTTTTGGAATGTCGCTGATTCGAAGAGAGCTGATATGAGTTTTGTATGGGTCGTTGATCAAAAGTACCTCTTCATTGATGAGGTGCCCCACATTGTTTCCATCCTGATTCAGAATGCAACATGGCATTAGCTGTTCCTTCCATTTCATACGAACTTCAGGTGATAATGACAGAAGTTCTTCTGTGGTGAGGGTGACAATTGGTATTTTCATCAAATATGAAAATATGTCCTGAGCAATTGTGTTGTTCTGAATGGGGACTACTGTGTGGTACAACAGACCATTGCATTCTTTACCTTTACTAGTAGATGTGAAGTTTCATTCGTGAGGGGGTAAGTAAGTGTTCTCTGAAGCTGTGGCATAAGGATGGACTGGGGGTTGCAAACTCATGAGAGGTTGCGAATTTGGGGTGGGTTTCGAATTTGCAGTCATCTGTGAAGCTGTTGCTGGTGCTATATTGGATGTAGATGGATTGGTCGCAGTAGATGATATAGAAGGTGGTGCTATGGTTGGAGTGGGAAGCGCTACTGGTTCTGCTGATGGAGCCATGGACAAAATTGATGGCTGAATAACAGGAGCTGTGATTGGACTGGGTTTGTGTCACATGAAGTTTTGACCACTTCATAAGGCATATAATTCTTGTTCTCAACAAGCAATATGAATATCAGCTGCAGTATTCATGTCCATGATCTGGTAGATCCCCCTAGGAGTGGGAGCTGGAGTGGGGGAAGGGGCAATGCTGTACATGAGGGCAGGGACAATATTTACGTCTGGGTTTCGATGAATCCACTCGTTGATGTGATCTTTGATACAATGCCCAGGGATGTTTCGTGGCATGAACTGTCCATTTGGAAGCACGACCTTTCCTTCGGCATTCTTCTTACACTTTCCATTGTTAATATACATTTGACAGACCAAACAATTGCTAATGAAGTGTCCCAAAAGACTGCAGAAAATAAAAACTAGATTTTCAAATTGGTCCTGGTGAAACCATTGATTAACACGAGGGGAATTGTTGTTGTTATTGTTGGGTCGAGCTCCTGTTAAGGCTGTGATGAGAGTGTTCACAAATTTCTCAAGAATCATTGATAAATCCTCTGTTTTGATTTGTGGAGACAATGTAGAGGTAGTAGGGATTGAAGTCAAAGTTGAAGATGAGGTTGGGACTTGCAAAGTTGAGGCTGAGGGTGGTTGTGATGATGTAGTACCTGCTAAAACAAATTTTGCAGCAGAATGGATGTCATCGAGAGGATAGGGGTCATCTGGGTAGTGGTCGGGGAATTTGAGTTTGAGACAGTGCATGATTCGTGTCCATAATCCTGGTTGAAAGCCACGAATGAAGGCTCTGCTTTGTGTGGCTGCTGAAAGTCAATTTTTCGTGGTGAGGAATTTAATGATATTGTAGAAGGACCTGTAATATAATCCTAATTTGTTCACATCATAGATACCAATGCGAAGTTGTTCGCTGATCAGTTTATTCATATCGGCGATCAACCACTTGCAGTCATCTTCAGATCCAGGGTATAGCAGTGTGAAATTCATTGAACGAAACCCCTGTGTCATATTCTGGGATTGACTCCCAAATTTCGGAAGTATCAATGTCGACGTATCGACAGGCATGCTTCTTCATATCTTCGGAATCGGTAATTCCACATGTTGGAAACAGCATTTTGAGTTCATTAAAGTATCTCCAAAGTTCTCGAGGCTGAGTAGGATCAAACTTTGGAGCCATGGAGTGACCACAAGCTGGCATAGTAGCTTGTGTAGTCATGAGTACGATAGCTCTTGGAGTAGGGGTTAGGACTTGGGTGATAGATGGTAGCAGTGTTGGAAGGATGAATGAAGCACTAGAAGCTGAGGATGAAGAAGTAGAAGATGATGATGAAGACTATGGAATGAGTGAGGGAAATAGTCAACAATGTGTCAATTCTGCTTCAGTTACTGGAATTAGGATATCTCCCAATTGTTCAAGAGATTCAAAGGCGTGGTGAGTATCAATTCAGAGGTTTCTGGCTTGGGTTGGCCTAAGCCGGGAGATTCAATATGGATTAGGCGATGAAATGATTCAGAAACCCCTCGCGGTGGGCTCCAGAATGATGATGCTCAACCTGGAAACTCTGCCAAAACCAACTTAGGAGATATAACACAAGTCAGAGTAAGGTTGTGAGGTAGTACTGAATATCACCGTGCTATACAAAGGCCGGTAAATGTACTGTGAAATGTTGTGAAGCAGTGTTAGGCGGTGCAAAGTTCTGCAAAACTGTATGAAGTAGCACAAAACACTACAAAGTGTTTCGAAATGAAACAAAAGAGTTTAGCAGTGATGCAAAGGAATTCGAGAATCTTTGAAATGGTTTTAACGAGTTCAGGAGATGGCGACAATAGTTGAAGGTGAAGTAAAAGATGATGACACGGTAGATAGATGATTGACGAAAGTTTCAAGAAACTGTGTAGCGAAATGATGTAGTTCACAGAATACTTGAGTGAGTTCGGACTAAGACTGAGCTAAGACTCAAGAGTAGAACCCTTAAGCCAGACAATATGCGATGTGGGAAGACAATTTCTTGCTTCTGTCAACAGTAAGTACACCAAACTATTTATGTTTTAGAGAGATAGTACTAAAAAGGTAAAAGGCCATGAGGCAAAACATGTGGTAAACATCAGGCAGTGAAAAAGGTGTCGAAATCATGAAGTAAATGAGAAAATGATAAGAAAGAAATGTGCAATATACATGATACATCAAATCTCCCCACCTTGTGGTTCCTATAAATCATGAATACATTGAAAAGCGCCTCGATGTCCACTAAGTTGCTAGCCATTGTGTCTCCTCATGTTTGTGGTGGCGGGAACACAATATGTGTAATGGTGGGAATGTGTGTTCGAGGTGCGGTATGATAGGAATATGGCAGCCAAAGTTGTTCAAAATGGTTCAAAGTCTTTCAAAACATTTTGAAGTGTCATGTCTTTGTTTTGTGCGTTTGTAAGCATTCATGAAATTGTAGAACTTTGGGAAGAATGTGTTCGAGTGTGATTTCTTGTTTTCAGAGCTCAGCTGCCAAAGTGGACCTATCATCGCAGCTTTCACATGTGAGCAGCAAATGAGAGAAGTCAAAGCCACACTTGCATTCAGTCATGGCTTGACAGGGCGTGAATGGGTGAGGAGATGCTGAACAAGGGTGTGTGCGTGTGGAGGATTTAGTATGGTGGAGGTTGGGCATAGGCATGTTATTTAAGCCCTGGGGCAGGCATATATGTCATTAGCATGCAAAACACTGTTCTACTGAGAAGAAATACTGTATGCATATACCATTGTAACTAGACACTGTAGATTCCCCCATGCTAGAAATTCACACCCCAATTCCCCCCTCTTATATATGTAAATTCATAACATTATTAGTGTCTACAAGTACTGAATATAATACCTGGAGGAAATAAATACAATCCAAAGAGGGAAGAAAATTCATCCCAGAGTGGTATACCTATCAGCTGGTAATTGTATGAAGCCATGATGTCATATTCATTTTTAAAGGTACAAACTGAAGTGGTGAAATCCATGTCAAAAATGGCACATTTCATACCCTGTGATTTTTACCATGTCATAGAAAAGTCATCTACTCCAGATGGATTTTTTCAATAACCTATTCAGTAACCATAGAACATTTGAGATATAAACTTGTTTAAATTCATCCATTTGAAAGAATTAATTCACCAGTTAAGATCCAGACTACAACTCATTGCATGGAATACAAACTTGTTTAAATTCATCCATTTGACAGCACTACTTCACCAGGTAAGATCTGGACTACACTCATTGAATAGCTACTATTTCATCAGTAGAATCAGCCTTTCCACCCTCTTCATCAAGCTATCCTCTGCTAAAGTCTGAGGTTGCCTTTAGTGCAGTTTAACCTAGCAACTGTGAAGGGAGACTCAGATAGACTGAACAGCTGGAGTCCAGAGTGAGCAACTGAAGAGTGCAAAACTCCAGACTCTGCAGTCTACATACCGTGAAACAAACAGTGATAAACACAAGGTGGAAACTACTCTAAGTGCCCATGAGTGTAACTACAAGTGATAGGACATGGAATAGAAGTAGGATAGAAGTAAAATAGAGAGATGGTGAATCATGCATTTAACACCCCCCCTTGATAAAGCAACTCTCAAAATCGCTGAAATCACACCTTTAAACCAAGAAGAATCCAGAATTTTTCCACCGTTACACGAGGTAGTGCCTTGGTAAGAATGTTGGCAAGTTGGTCAGTGGTGGGGATATAGACAGGGGAAATGGTGCCAGCTTCAACTTCATCACATAGCCAGTAGTACTTGAGATCAAGGTGCTTCATTCATCCATGGTGCTCTGGGTTTTTGGAAACAGTGAGAGCGGACTGGTTATCAATGAAGAGAGTGGATGAACGATCAACAGGATATCCAAATTCCTGTAAAATGCTGTGAGTCCACTTGATTTCCTTTCCAGCCTCTACTGCAGCAACAAACTCAGCCTCTGTGGTGGAAAGCATCACAAAAGGTTGTAACCAACTCTGCCAGTCAACTGCACCTCCACTGACACAAGTCAAATAGCCACCAGTTGAGTGACCATTATCCTTGTTACCACCATGGTCAGCATCAGTGTAAGTTGTGAATAACTCACTACCATCCTCATCAGGTCCATAGACTAGTTTGTAGTCCATAGTACCCTTGAGATAGCGAAGTAGATGCTTGACTGCAAGCCAATGATGAGGACCAGGGTTGTGGTTGAAACGACCAAGTACACCAACTGTATAAGCAATGTCCAGACGGGTGGTGGTGGCAAGGTACATCAAAGACCCAACAGCAACCAAATAAGGAACATTGCGCATTTCTGCAACATCTTGCTCTGTTTTGGGGCACATGTCAGAAGTCAATGAAAGGGAGGGATCCATGGGAGTCAAGACAGGTTTGCAATCTGACATACCAAAACATTCAAGCACATCAATGATGTACTAACATTGGGAGAGGGAGATGGTGTGATTTGTGAGGTCATGACTAATGTGGATGCCAAGTAGGAATTGAGTAGGACCAAGATCACAAAGTTTGAAATGGGATTTGAGATCTTCAACTACCTTGTCAATGGCATAAGTAGAAGTCCCAGCAAGAGTAATGTCATCGATAAAGATTGGAACAATTACCCTGACTTCACCTCATGTGTAAATATAAACAGCACGGTCCGCTTCACAGCATGTAAATCCCATAGCTGTCAATACCTCATGGAGGTGAGCATTCCAGTTGCGAGCAGACTGTTTCAACCCATAGAGAGGTTTACACAGCAGACAAACTGTGTTTGGGTTACCTTGATGGAAACCCTTGGGTTGGCGCATGTAGATGACTTCCTCAAATTCTTTCCCAAGTAAGAAAGCATAGGAGATGTCAAGAGAGCGAAGGTGGAGGTCTTTCCTTGCAGCCAATGCAAGAATTAGCTGAAGTGAAGCAGGACAATAAACTGGGGAGAATGTAGCGTCTTCTGCATATTCAAAACCAGGGCATTGGGTGAAACCCTTAGCCACAACCCGACCTTTGTAATGCTCAATGGAGCCATCAGCATTATGCTTCAGGTTAAAAACCCATTTGCATCCAACTACCTTTGCACCAGGAGGTAACTCCACATAATCCCAAGTCCCGTTCTCAAAATGATTGTTCATCTCTGCATTTGCTGCCTCCTGCCATTTTCGCGCATCTGAGCACTTCATAGCCTCCTTGAATGACTGTGGGTCTGCATAACGAGTAGATAATGCAAGATCAATACTAGAATCTGAACCATCACCAACAACTGGACCAGACTCATCATCAGATGAAGGTTGATCAAATTGTGGAGCTGGAATTGGAGCAAGGGGCTCATTCCAAGCCTGTGGTGGCAATCCAGCATTCTTGCGTGGATTAGCAGCTCGACGCTCTAAAAGTGGAGGAAGTGATGGAGGAGGAGATGAAATTGGGGTCTGAGGTGGAGATACAGCAGGTGTCTGAGTAGGAGGAGTGGGAGTGTGAGGGGTAGTATTAACAGGAGGAGAAGAAGCAGGAGGAGTAGGAGCATGAGCAGGAGATTGAGATGGAACAGGATCATCATCAAGATCAGTTACACCAGAAGGAAGAATTGCCTGTACAGGTTCAGGATCAATGTCACTAAGATCAGGAACCATCAAAGGTGTAAGATACTCAGACATGATGAGAGGGGAAGAGGGATCAACAGGTGGCTCGTTCCAAGTGTGTTTGAGACCAGGAAAATAGTGCTCATCAAATTCAGCGCGTTCACAGATCACAGTATGCTTGGTCACAGGATTGTAGAATTTCCAGGCTTTGTAACCCTCAGGGTAGCCAATGAAAACACACTTCTCCATGTGGGAGCCAATCCCAGTACCATTATCCTTCTGGATGTGAACATATGCAGCACAACCCCAAACTCAGAGATTTGAGACATCTGGTTTACACTTATGCCAGAGTTCAAAGGGGGTTTTCTCCGAGAGGGAATGAGTGGGACACTTGTTCTGGACTGTGATGTATGCATCGACAGCCTCACCCAAGAAAGAAGGAGGTAAACCAGCTTCATAAAGCATGGCAGTAGCATGTTCCTCAATACTGCAGTTCGCTTGTTCAGCAATGCCATTCTGTTGAGGTTGATTGTGAACAGTATGCAAACATTCAATCCCACACTGATCCGTGAATGCAAGGAATTCATTCGACATGTACTCGCCTCCCTTGTCATCAATCATAGCCTTGATTTTGTGATTCCAGTGATTCTCAGCTTTTGCTTTGAATAACTTGAATGCATTAAATGCCTGATCTTTGGTACAAAGGAAGTATTTGGAGCGGAAACGAGTATTGTCATCAATGAAAGTGATCCAGTAACGATACCCAGAGTGAGTACGTGTTTTGAAGGGACCATGCAAATCAGAGTGGATGAGATCAAGGGGATTGGCAGCACAACTAGAGGAAGTGGGGAATGGATGTGCATTCATCTTGCCAGCTAAACAAGGTTTGCATATAGGGTCTGGTTTGGCACACATATTAATATGCATACCAGTCACCAGCTCATCCTTCACAATCTTATTGACAACATCGTAGCCATGATGAGCAAAACGATGATGCCAGAGATTGCAGTCTGCAGGAAGAGTGGATATGGAGCAGTGAGCATGCTCGGTGAACACCTCAGTAGTCCCAGCAAGAAATGCGGAATTGTTCTCATCAATGGGAGCCATGAAAAGGCATTCACCATCAAGTAAGAATATCATCACAAGTTCATTGGCAGAGATATAAATGTCAATACCACGTTGACGGGGTAAATACAAGACTGAGAGGAGATTGTTCTGGAGATCGGGGACATGCAAAACATGAGTAAACTCGACAGCCCTCAATTCTTCTCCTGCAATAACTGGTTTAAACACCACACTTCCTACACCTTCAGAATAGACAATAGTATTGTCCGCAAGATGAATTGGGACATGAAAAGGGGTATAATTGCGAAGCCAGTTGCGATGAGGCATCATATGAGACGTGGCGCCTGTGTCTGCATTCCAAAGGTAAGTTGTGGTTGAAGTAGGAGTGGGTTGAGAGGAACGATAACTTGCATTCCCAGCAAACTCAGCGACTGAAGCGGCAGTAGCAACAGCTGCACTTTCAGGAGAGAAAGGTGATGTGGAGGATGTGGTTGTAGAGGTGTTAGCAACGCAAGACCGCTTGGGTTTATGTGCCTCCGTCTTTGCAGCAAGGAATTTCCTGCACTGAGGTAGGGTATGACCTTTAAATCTGAAAAAGTCACAGAGTAAACTGATAACTGAAGAGGTGGCTAGAGCAGTACTGGATGTGGAGTCACTGGAGAACCCAGAACGACGTTCACAGTTTAATTGCTCATTCCTGAACGCTTCATGAATAGTAGAGGGATCAAGATTGTCGATGAGCATGAGGGAAGAGACGAATGAGGAATATTCATCGGGAAGGGCACAGATGAGAGACATGGAGTGGAGTTCATTGTCAAGGTCACCGAGGGTGAAGCCAGAGGGACGGAGATCCTTGATAGCATGGACCTTCTCAGAAATGCAAGCTATGAGACCTTCCAGGCCCTCACTCTCTTGTTTCCTAACAGAGAATAAGTCATCATAGGTATTGAAGCACGTACCAGGCTTCTTTGATTGATTCCCTCTCTCCAACAGCTCCCACATCTTCTTTGGATCATCAAAAACCCCACCCAGGTGATGCTTCTGGTCATCCTCAATATGCAAATAAATGTCCCCAGCCCCCTTATCCACTAGTTGAAACCACAAACGATGTGCCTCTGCATTCCCAGGGCTAGGCTCCTGTATATCAGCAGTCACAACCCTCCACCACCCCTGTTTACATCCCCAGGCAGCCATCTGATCCTTCCAGGAGGCATAATTGCAATTGTTGAGCTTTGGGAAATTAGGTGATGAGTTGGACATGTTTGCGGAACGATGCGCTGAGAAGCGAGCGTGGGTGTGATTGGGGTAAGCATAGGCGCGTTTGAGGGAAGGGAAGGTGCCGAATCTGCCTGTCGAATCCATTCGATGATAGTGTTTGAATTGGGCGCACGCGAGACGATTTGAGTGAAGGGTGTAATTTGAGTGTTTGGTGTTTCAGATTCGCAATGAGCGCTGAGCGGGGACCATGGGTGCGTTCGACTATCGGTGTTAACGGGAGGTGGGAGGTATGTCCCCAAGTGTTCTAGAAAAAGGACTAAACAATCCGACCAGTGGGCGACGAGGAACATTGAATTTGGTGGGAAAAGTGTGATAACTCCAACAAGGGCTTGTTGACCAACAACCAAGGCACACAGAATGGAAATTGTAGGTGCTGGGGGGTTATTTAGGTCAGGGAATTCACTTAGAGTAGTTTCAGAGTGATTGGAGTTGATTTGAAGTCGCTAGGGTGCAGGGCCCATAACCTGCTAAAGTCTGAGGTTGCCTTTAGTGCAGTTTAACCTAGCAACTGTGAAGGGAGACTCAGATAGACTGAACAGCTGGAGTCCAGAGTGAGCAACTATATATTATATGAGACAATAAGGAGTACAGTACCTGGAGTCCAGAGTGAGCAACTGAAGAGTGCAAAACTCCAGACTCTGCAGTCTACATACCGTGAAACAAACAGTGATAAACACAAGGTGGAAACTACTCTAAGTGCCCATGAGTGTAACTACAAGTGATAGGACATGGAATAGAAGTAGGATATAAGTAAAATAGAGAGATGGTGAATCATACATTTAACATCCTCCTACCCCAAATATCACTCATCCACATATTCCAGGCCATCCTCACCTGCATAGATATCCTCATCCTCGTAGTCACCAGCCCCATCATAGCCACCAGCTCCATCGTAGCCGCCAGCCCTGTCATAGCTGCTGGCCCTGTCATAGTCACTGTAGTCGCTGGCCCTGTCATTGTTGCCACCCTCATCGTCATCGCTGCCTAACTTTCTGCTGGCCCCATTGTCACTGCTGTTGTCACTACCAGCTCCATTGCTGCCATTGTTGCTGGCCCCCTCATCACCATCATTTGCATCATCACTTCCTTCACTTCCTCCACCCTCATCACCTTCCCTACCATGATTTGTCTGATCTCCCAGATATCCTTGTTTGTGTGCATATGCACATTTGTTCTTGAGATTCAATTTGAGGAATTCTTCGATGGGCCAACCATGTGGGAGCCTCTTGAAATGGCTATGATGCTGTTATGCCTAGAGTATAATATTTTTAGGAAGATATGATGTGTGAAAAGTAAAAAGTAAAAGGGAAGGACACATACAGCTCCAATAATCTTGCTGATAAGTTCTTTGGGTTGGCAGTGCCACAATACTGCACAATTGAGCCCTGCTTTAGCTGATAGGTCCCAGACAGTGCACTACAATCATGAGCAAGAGATAAGTGCGCATGCTGGTAGGACTCACTTGAAGGAGGTTGTATGTCTCTCCATCACCCACAAGCCTCATGGCCTCCTGAAGGTTGAATCTGTTACTGGCAACTCCTTTTTCTGGGCATGGTATCATTGTTGTAGCATGTTCTTTCACAGCCAGAGTCATTTGCAAGGCATTGTTCTCAGCTGAAAACAGGAAGGAAGTACAACAATAAGTGTAACAAATGGTACATGGATATTGACATACCTTCCAGTTTTTTCAATCGCATGTCATGGCTTTTCTGTGCACTGGAGGATACGGCTATGTTTGGATGTGCAATAAGTGATCATCATCAGAGACAACAGAGTACTGACCTCATTTAGAGTTCTTCAGCAATTCCTGCTTAATCTTGTGGTTTTCCTTCATGCTAGGGAGTACAGCTATAATTTTGTGGATGCAATAAGCAATTGTCAGGCGAGAGGACAAAGTACTGACCTGGTTTATGACACTTCAATAATTCCTGTTTGATTTTCTTGTGGTTTTCCTTTGAGCTAGAAGATACAGCTGGGTTTTTGGATGCAATAAGTAATCGTCACACAGGAAGACAAAGTACAAGACCTGGTTTACAACCCTTCAACAATTCCTGCTTGGTTTTCACAGCGGATGTGCTTGATGTCAATTTTGCCTTGGAGCCAGATGCAGGTTTAGCTGAGTGAGACTTTGGGGCCATTGATCTCGTCATGGGGAACAACAAGGTGAAGCCTCGGGTATATTTTCTTATACCCTTACCCATACCCATGAACACCGTACCCACATGGGTAGGGTTACAGTGTTACCACAGGTTTTGGCAGGTTAGCCATGGTTATTCATGGGTATTGATATTTTTCATTATATTTGATAGGAAAAGATGTTTGCATCTTCTCACGGGTTTTCCCACAATATGTCATCAAAAAGTACCCCTGCATTTTTTACTGTTATTTTTCATGATATTTGATAGAAATTTGCTGAAAAAGATGTTTGCATCTCATCACAGGGGATAAACCCATGAGTCAGGTCACCATGACTCATGGGTTTTTCCCGTGATATGTCATTAAAAAGTCAAAATCTCAACACAGATGATCACTCACCTGACCAAAATCTGGGTACCAGCATACCCGCACATACCCATAACACTGTGGAAAAGGGTACAGTGTTGCCCAGGTATGGCAATCCCATACCTGTACCCATACCTGTGCATACCTGTGACTGGAAACACATGGTGTTACCCATACCCGTGCCATGCCCTAACAAGCAGGGATATGTTCCATCGATAAGCTGTACATGGATGGAGAAGTTGTTGCCAGCAATGCTTCTAGCACAAGGGTCATTCTTCCCTGAGAGCAGCTGCGACCTGCATTTACATACCCAATGAATTGAGCAGGAATAATTATCAAGCAACCACTTGGCATGGATCTTGCATAATGTACAGAACCTGCCTGTATCCATGGTGAAAAGGTTCTAGTGCCAGAACAGCAGTGATTTGAGTGTCAACAAGACATAATTTATGTACTGAACATATTCAACAGAAAGGGTTGACATCCAACCACTTAGGGTCAGATCTTGCATGATGTACAGAACCTGCGTACCTACACACCCTGGTGAAAAGAATTGAAGTTCTAGTGCCAGGGGAGTGCTAGTGGATGTGATCGGATGGTCAGATCATGCACAATGTACTGTACGTCTGCACCCATGCTTGCAGTGAAAAGATGTACAGCTTCACAGGGATGACACCAGGTTTGGGGGCAACAGCTACAATAGAAGTATGCTTGGAAGCATCCAGGTAGTTTTGTGACAAAAGGAGAGCTGTAGCAGGAGACATGACATGGTACTTATGTGGTACCCTTGATTGTCCCTGGATGAAATTATGACATTAGCACTATTAATTTATTCAGGGATACTATGACTTTAAGATGCAACTGGATCTTGAATATAAGTTGCAAGGGCACAGACAGCAAGGATCAAAGTCATCAGCTCAGTCAGGAAGTAAATCCCAACACCCACCAATGCACAATGCCCACTGGACATTTTCAGCCAGCAATCTCCTCTACACCTCTTCCTCCAGTGAGGCACTTAGTCATCATGACAGTGAGACCAAACCTGAAAGTGAGGCCCCATATCCAAACAATGATGAAGAATCTGTGTCACTTATCAAAAATCAAGCTGGATTGCCTGAATTCCAGCTTGGCATTGTCAAGTCAAGCCCTCCACCACCAGCCAGTGACAATGTCGACCACACCATGTTGAACAACAATGGTGAGTTTTTTCTCAGGGAAAGATGTGGAAGAAGTGAATTCTCAGTTAGCCAGAGCAGCCTGCAGAGCTCAAGTCAGTGTGGATGAAGGGAACACTTCTGGGGTGTTGAATACTGACATTGTATTGTCACTGGGCAATAAGGTGAGAAGAAATTTGTTATAATTATTATAATGCTAACCTATAAAATCATTTCAGGAAATGACAAAGATCAAAGTCCACATTGAAGGCTCGTACCATTCTAATCCAACCATCAACATCAACGTCGAACAAGCACAAGTCAGAGGGAGAAAGCATGAGTGGGAAATTGAGGGCTATGAAGGGAGAACAGAAATTCATGTCCAAGTAAAGAAGACTAAGAAGTAGTCCATGGCGATGAATGTACACCATTGCAAGTTGAACATGTTGATTTTTTTTGTTGGTTGCATAAACAAACCACAAAGTTCAAATTGATGATTGCTATGCTTTGACACTCATCAAAAGGTTGCAGATGCCTTATATCTCGAAATGATGCATTGCTTGCATGTCGGGCCACTAGTGACATCAGAACAGGAACAATGGTTTATTTTAAAATACAAACAAAACAGAGGTCTTTACACTCCCCCCCCCCAATCCAAGTGGACTCCACTCAGACACTCGGACAGTCCAAGGACAGTCCTAGGACTTTGCTTGGACTTTGTTGGCTGAAAGTCCTGCCAAACTAGATGTCCAGTCTGAGCTGAGTCCTTGGACTGTCCTAGGACTGTCTGAGTTGCTTATATAACTGACTGAAAAATCAGTGGCTAACCCTCATAGTCACATGATAAAGTACAATTAAGGCAACAATATAACCATTAAACTAAAGTATCATTACAGGTAAATAGTTTTATCTCTCTATGTACTGCCCCAGCTGTGATGACAAATCAACACAGCCACATCACCAATGATGATGCCAGCTCATCATTGATCATCACCAACCACCACCACTATAAGGGCAACCTAAGCCTCTAGCAAAGGGAAATCTGAAGTTAAAATTATACTACATAGTACAGGGATTGGGGACACACCTAGCAAAGGGAAATCTGAAGAGAAAACTCTAAGGATCCCTTTGCCGATGCCCAGTATATGTGAAGACAACAAAAATCAAATAATAACCTAAAAATAGAAAAGGCAGAGATAGGCAGATCAAGGCCGCCGAATGACATCATACCAAGGGGTAGGTGTCAGAAGGGGTGCTCCACCTCTAAATATAAAAGTGTCAACATGTACAAACATGATAGAAAGGGAAAATTAGTAATAAAATCCAGAAAAATCATAGAAAATGAAGAATAGAAGGAAATGAAGTGAGGAAAAATATAGAACAAATGTAAAAAATAGGAGAAACACACAGGGCACCCCCTAGTCCCCTTACAACCACCACCACTTGATGGTGCTGCCTCCCTCCTGGATCCCACTGCTGCCACTACCCCCTGAATGCCCCACAGCCATGGGTCCCATGCCAGCACATGATGAAATGGGCTGAAATGACTCAATCATCATTTGGGCCCAAGTGAGTTTTTTCTTTTTTCTTTTCTCATGTTTTCTTTAACCTAACACATTTTTTCATTAATTATAGGTTATATCTATACTGTAGCAGCATGATGACCTCCAAACCACCAGACGAGGAACAACAATAAGACCATGACCCAGCAACCACAACTGCTCACATGGGGGAGAGCAGCTGCTAATGGCGATGGTGATGGCAGGGAACAACGACACCACCCACCCCAGCCCTACAAGCCACTGCTCATAGGGTGGATGATGGGTGGAACAATGACAATTAGGGGAGACACCAACAACAGCCAGCACTCCCCATAACCGCTGCAGGCAACTGCTCGCAGGGTGGATGGGGAGTGCGAGAATGCAGGTACTGACAGGGAGACAAAAAAGGCCCAAGAGACATCAATGTCTCTTGGGTCCTAGGTAAGTTTTTTTTTTCTTTTCTCATTTCATTGTTTGATGCTAACCAACTTTATTTAGGTACAAACTACTACTGGCAATGATGACAATGGGGGGACACCACCACCACCACCACTGCTGTGAGCCCCTGCTCACAGGGTGGAAGGTAAGGGTGAAGAGATGAGGGGGAAGGGAGATGAGGGGGAAGGAAGATGAGGAGGAAGGGAGATGAGGGGGAAGGGAGATGAGGTGGAAGGGAGATGAGAGGGAAAGAAGATGAGGGGAAGGGAGACGACGATGAGAGTGGGGACACCCACGACGACACCTGCCCCATGCCTACAAGCATCTGCTCATGGGGTGGTTTGGGGGGAAGAATGGGGAGGAGAGTGAGATGGCCAGGGGATGACCCAGGTAGAGATGAACGCCGCCATGAGCAACTGCTTGTGGTGAGTGTTTTTAATTTATTTTTATAATTGATAGTTGCAGCCCCCTCCCCTCAAGCTTGCAAGGGGAGGGCCTAGTATTATACATATTAATCACCCCTCGCTGATGATACTCAACCAGGAAACCCAAACAAAACCCACAATAAGGGCTCAAATGGTATGACACTAGTTAGAGGAAGGTTGCAAGGTGGTACTAAATATCACTGCTGTTACCCAAGGCTATGAAAACGACTCTAGAGGGTGTCCGATGAAGTTTGATGAGGTTCGAGAGTATTTAAAGCACTATGAAGGTGTTTGAGAGAAGTTCAACAAAGATCAAAAGTGTACAAAGAGGTGCGATGATGTTCAAAGATAGTTCAAAGAGGTGCGATGATGTTTGAAGAAGTTCTAAGGGCTTTATAGAAGATGAGGACATTTTCGATGAGGCTAAGGATAGACTATAGGGATGTAGAAAGGCATCGAGAGGGGATAGACGATATGCAATAGTTTCGAGAAGCTAGTATGAGCAGTTTGAGGAAATTCAGGGTAAAACACTGAACTTTGAGACTAAGTCGAGACACTTGGACTCAAGAGAATGATTCTTAAATCAGATGATTGGTGTGAGAGGACAATGTATTCTGTCTTTCTAAGTAGCCAGTACAAGGCTATATATGTTTGGGAGAAGTGATACTAAAAAGGAAATAAAACATGAGGAATACATGAGGCAAGATATAAAACAATAGAGAATCTTTGCAAATCATAGAATAAACGAAAGAAGATAAGAAGGGAAACATATAGAGTCATGATTTATCATGGGTACCTGTCCCCATTGATCCAATATATCATCAAGATATCAAAGCACCACAATCGCATCCTAAAATCCCATCGTTGTGTCTCCTCGTGTCCAGTGGTGCTTGATATGCAATGCAATAACTCTTACAAGGTGTGCTGCATGTATCCAAAGGGCGGTGCAATAGGTATATGGTGGCCAAAGTCATTCAAAGTCATTCAAAGTTGTTCAAAGTTGTTCAAAATCATTCAAAATCATTCAAAATCAATCAAAGTAGTTTCGGAGTGGTCTCGCGGGGTTCATAGGGGTTGGGAGCATGCGTGTTGATGTGTTGATGCCTCTGGAGACGTTCCCAGAGCTTAGTGAGCATGGTGGACCTATCATCCTCCCCCTTACTGAAATCCTGACTGTTCCAGTCAGCCGATCGGAGTCACATGCGATATGCATGATCATGTTGAAGCTGTAAACAAAACTCAAAAACTTCTCATTCTCCTTCCTTAACCTCTAAACCTCTGATACTACTTCTATCATGTCCCTCCTTGCTGAACTCAACACCAAAGTCCTCAAATACGCCAAATCAATGCCAGATCATGGTGTTGCAGAAGACCTCAACTTTGAAGTGTGGGGGAAAGGGTTTTGTGAGAAGATGGTATGTTCCTGCTTCTTATTCAATATTTGAAAATTCTAATATGATGTTCAGGCGGAATATGATGAACTGGCAGACGACTTGGGCAAGGAACACGACTCAACTGTGCAGCAAGTCATCGATGAAGTATTCGAGCTGTTCAAACCGATGGCTCAATGTGAATGGCTTTCATGGGGGGGGGGACTTCTTGTTTGCAAATCTGAGTGAGCAGGTTGAGTGAGAGTGAAGGGAAGACAAAGCAAGATGGGTTCAGGAGGAGGAGGAGGAGGCTCACATGGTGGAGGAAGATGCAAAGAAGGCAAAGATTGAGGCTCAAAGAGGGGCATTAGGAGATGCTCAAACTTTGTCGAAGGAGGAACTGCAGTGATGAAATGCAGAGCTTGGAGCAGAAGGGCGAGCGATCAAGAGGCTAGAGGCTGGAGAGGAGGACAAGGAAGAAGATTTGGGAGGCGGAAGGCAGTGGAGATCAAGGGAGGCGAGGATGAGGAGGATGAGGTACAAAGCAAGCGGAGGAGGTTTGCTGAGGGCAGACTTCTCGACTTCGAAGGCCCAGTCAGTTTTTTATTTGGCTTCGATGTTTTTTCTGATTGCTAACAATGTCATAGTGCGATCGATGTGATAGGATGATATCCCAGCTGTCATGCGTTGTGAAGGAGGGAGCCCTGAAGTGCACAAAGTGCACTCAGGCAGCACAGGGGTGCTACTGGGTAGGGGTCTTGAGGTGGGGACTTTGCAAGGGCAAAGTGAGAGGATTCGTGGTTGCGAAACCAGATTCGCACCCAAAACCAGGTACAAAATTTATTCAAAATAATTTTGTAGTGTATGCTAATCTATTTTCAGATCAAAAGTGCCTTGGATTCGCATAGTAGGCCCCATCACCAACATTAAACCAGTTGCAGGACCTTCGAGACCTTCGAAGGAGAAAAAAAATTGTCAAAGGGAAAGGGAAAGATGAAAGTGAAGGAAGTGTGGGGATTTGAGGAGGCTGAGGCTGTGGATGAGGAGTGGGCGATGCATCACCAGATCCTCCTGAAGAAGTTGGCAGGGATGAAGGTTGAATTGGAGGTATTGTGCAGGCAGATAGAAGTGGTGGAGGAGATGTTGGAAGAGTAGAAGATTTTTGTTGTTCTTTCTGTTTTATAATTTTGATTTTTTTGTGAGTCTTGAAAGTAGCGATAAGAAAAGTAAGAAAAAAAAGAAAGAAGAAAGAACAAAAAAGGAATAAGGGAAAGGCTCAGTAGATCATCATGGCCGAAAAACCCTTTTGGAGTTTGCATGACCATGCTATAATGCAATATTGTGACTTGTATTGTACACTAAAAGAAATTGAGGTCATAGATAAGTGATTGCAAACAAAGAGAAAGGGATAATTATTTGTCTTTGAAGTCCAGAAGGTCTTCGGAAATATATTTGTCAACATTCGAAGTGTTTCAAAGTTTTTCAAGACGTTCAGAGTCAATATCAAGGAAGTTCAGCGGCAGGGGAATTGATTTTCGTGCAAAATAGGGCAGGAGTTGGAAGGCTGCGACTGGTCAATGAAATACTGATCCATTGAGTTTGCAGATGTAGGCTCCTCCATAGTTTCGATCGATGATGATGAGGGGACCTAAATATAGAGGTCGCATCTTGCGATTGAGAGATTTCTTGATTTGCGTGTTGCGAAGTAGGACCAGGTCACCTTTTTCGAAGTTGTAGTCGTGCATTGTTCATGTGTGAATGAGTTTGAAATGTTTTGCAGCTTTGAGTCGAGCAGTATAGACTTTCAAATAGAGGATTTTGAGGTTGGATGATCATTTCTGCAGTGCTATTGCTCTTCGAGCGATGAGATCAGTTGTCAATAAGATAGAATTGGGAGGGGGTTGCAAGTATGTTGCTTTGGAGATGTCGAGTGGGATTAGGGGATGTGATCCTGTAATTGCAAAGTAAGGAGAGCAACCCATGCGTCTACGAACTGTAACTTGTTCTGCCCAAAACACCAAGTGTGCTCCATCTGACCATTTGCTCTGATCTCCATCGACTGCTTTGAATAATGATTGTCAAATATCGAAGTGAGCTCATTTGACTATCCCATTTGCATGAGAATTGTAGCCGCTAATTCGAATATGGTTAATATGATATTGTTTCAAAAGGTATTCCAATGCTGCAATGAAAGCTGATCCATTATCGCTCACAATTTCATATAGCAAACCCCATCTACAAATGATATCTTTGAATATCCAGTCCCCAAGGGTCATGGCATTTTCTTGTTGAAGGTTTCACCACTTGGGATAAGTCATTAGTGAACATTGACCTTGTACAATATACTTGAACCCGCTCAAGGGAGGCATTTGCATGGTATCGATGTAGACTTTGCCGAATAAAGGTGCGGGTGTGGCAACTGTAGGTGGGATAAGGAGATTTCGAGTTTGTTGTACCTGGCACAGGTGGCAAGTGCGAATATACCATGCAATGTCTGCTTTCATGTTAGGCCACCAGAATTGTAGGGAAATAATGGCTTTCGTCACGAAGACCATTTTGTGTCCAATATTGTCATGAGCTGCATGAATAACTTTGAGACAACATTTGGGAATTGCGACAATTTTGTGAGCTCCGTGCAAATCCTTCCTCCAAAGTTTGCCACAATCTAAGAAGAATTCAGTGCAATATTGAATGAAGGTAGCATATTCAGAATCTGATAAATCTGGAGGTCATACCAATTCCTTTAACCATTTTCCAATGCGAATTATTCTTTCATCTTCCTTTTTCGCATTGTTCATTTGTGGGACATCGTCATAGGTCAGATCCTCCCCATTACTGAGATCTGAGGAGAGGGAGAGTGTCAAAACTCAATAGGAAGTGAAGGGTTGAGTCATAATTGGATTGATTTGCTGTATGAAACTGTGAAGACAGTCGATCCAGTCTCTGAAATTGTTTTCGTTATCGAACTGGTCATCTTCATCTTGTGGAGGACATCTCAAAAGTCTGTCTGGACCATGATGTGTACCTGCAACATGAACTAACATGAAGTGAAAAGTGAGGATTGAGATGATCCATCGATTGATGCTAGCACTAGGTGCGATATCAGGGTTTGAGAGCATGCCTTTGATATTCCTTGCATCAACTTCGATGATGAGGTTTTGGACCCCTATCAGGTACAATCAAAGTGCCCCGAGGGCACAATATGGACCATAGAGTTTGAGTTTTGCTTGCGAAAACCAGGATTCATGGTTGTTAAGCATGATTGAGCTGAATCGACTGTAATATCATTTTCAAAGGTTGTCAGGATTGCATTGCATGCGAAAGAAACCAATAGTGATGTACAATGTATTGACTGATAGGATAACTGGGGCGTCGGATGAGTAGTTGATAGTACAAATTGCTGGGGAATTGATGAGTGCTTGCTTCAGGTCTTCCTGTGCTGTGATTTGTTTTGATCTGAATTTGAAAGGGACATATTTTTGTGTAAGGTGTATTGGAGCTGTAGCATGTTGAGCAAAGTTTCGAATAAAGATATGACAAGCTCCAATAGTTCCTAGAAATGCCTTGACTTTGGTAAGACTTTGACAAGGTCCCCATTTGCTAACTGCTGCGATGCGAGTGGGATCAGCCATATAACCTTCAATATTGCATCGATAACCTAGAACAATTATTTCAGGGATGCAAAGGTAAAGTTTTGGACCAGAAAATGTTCCTCCACAATACTTCAAGCGTTGGACTATACAATTTAGATTCCCGAAATGTTCCAAGATGAAGCATCGAATGCCTGGATTATCAGCAATCATTTTGTAAGATCCTCCAATAGTTCAATATTCTGATTTTGGACCCTTAACTGGTGTGTTGTCGATGTAAGGGATGGTGATATGAGGGATTTTGGGTTGTAGGATAAATGTTACATTGTTGTGTAAGATTGGAACTGAGTTTGTCCAACCCATTGGTAGGGTGATGATTCAAATTGCTCCGAAAGGTGTCTGAAACATTGTTAGATCTCGAGATGATTCTGTGACTTTCCTTTCATCCAATGTGACATATAGGTCCAACGTTCCACTGCAAGCGTGTCCGCCAAATTGTTCAGCTAGATGCTCAGGGATTGGGATGACTCCAGCATGCTGAATTGTTACTTGATTAAGAGGCTCGAGACTGTGAATGATTCAAAGTGATTTCGCATCTTTCTTCACAATGCAAAACCACCACGACTGATACGACGAGTTCTACAACTCATATACTTCTGCTTCTATCTTCTTTTTCAGCATCTCACAGATCTGTTCATACAGACCAGGAGGTATAGGGATATTACATTTGACCCATGGAGTGTGAGGAATAACAGGGAATTCAATAGGAGGAAAGAAGTTGGGGTGAAAGCTTCCTCATTGCTGTTCGGTCCATGCGAAACCCATTACATGATTTCAAATAAAATTGTGCATAAGCTTTAATTCTTCTGGCCATAGGAAATTGCCAGGATGGTTTTTGTTGATAATAGCTTTGCATTCAAGTGTATATTGGGGAGAAGGGACGAATGATGGGGGGTGAGGATTGAGTTTTGGCATTTTCTCGAGAGGGTCACCAGTGATTGTTCGAACGATGCGAAATCAATCGGGTAGTTCAGTAAAAACTGGTCAAACTTTCTGTGCAACTGGTTTGTATTTCTTCTTCGAGGCTGTGAAGATTGGGTATATAGAGTCAGTTGATGAAATGTGGGGAGGGGAAATAATAGTGGAGTCATGGATAGAGGTGGCCATTGAGGCCAATAAAGACATTGCATACTGGCAACTAGCTGTTAAATATAAGTTTGCAAGAATCGAGGAAAAGGAAAAGAGGTTCGAAGAGTTCAAGGAGTCAATATTGGGAATAATCGCAGTGTACTCGATAGTTATAGAGGAATTAGAATGGTCGAAAGAAATAATGAGGGCACACTGGTTATTCTCCAAGATTTTATCCTCTAGTTGCAAAAATCCTCATGAACTACTTTTCTTTGATGATTAGATCAGGGAATAGTCAGAATAGGGCAGGATCATGTCGAGTTCAGATCAAATATAGTTATCATCTGCACTTTGTTTCGATAATTCTTCACTGTACTCTCTGTGAGAATGTCGAATGGTCATCCAAGCAGAATGTTCTATGCTGGATCGCAGATGATGTGTATTTGCATATAGAGAGTGATGCTACTGACTTCGCAAGGTACATTTTATACTAAACCTAGACTCTGGTCAATACCACCATTAGCCAATTGTAGAGGGATGTGTATCAAAGGATCGTATGCAAGACCGAGTTTGTGACAGACTTCTTCCGACATTGTGATGATCGATGAACCCATATCGACTACACTTTTGACTGGATTTCTGCTGTTGACATTCATAATAACCAATCTAATAGAGTGTGATTCCTTTGCTGCAATAAAAGGTTCGGGTATTTCTCCACAGCAAAGACTGCTAATATAGGTTTTGTAAGGGTTGTCAATTATGAAAATGTCATTGTGAAGGAGATTTGTAGCATTATTTCCTTCAGGTTGTTGGATACGACGCACAGTGACCTGTTCCTTCCATTTCATATGAGCTTTGGGTGATAGCAAAAGTAATTCTTCGGGTGTTAGAGTAATAATCAGTGTTTTCATCAATCAAGTGAAGACATCTTTGGTGATTTTGTCATTCTGAATGGGGGCTTGGGTATGGTATGATGGGCCATCTTTTGCTTTTCCTGGCGATGTGAAGTTGCATTCATGAGGAGGTAGGTACAAATTTTCTTTAGCGCCATTGTAGGGATGTATTACTGGTTGTGATGGTTTCTTGGAGGTCGAAGATGGTGCCAAATTTGAAGTAGGTGGGTTGGTTGCTGTGGACAATATCGATGGTGCAGGTAGTTGTGGGACAAACCATTCGACCAGTGCAGGGATTGAGGGCTCTGAGGTAGGAACTGTTGGCACATTCGAATCAGTTGGCACAAAAGGTCTACCACTTTGCAAAGCATATATCTCTTGTTCGAGTTGTGCGATACAATCTTCGGCCATTGTGGATAGGTCAGCAATTTGGTGGACACCTCTGGATGGCATTGAAGAAACTGTTGAAGATGCGATATTATACATTAGCAAAGGGGTAACATTAGATGGAGGGTTTCATCGAGTCCATTCATCAATCCTGTCCTTGATAAAATGACCGGGGATGCTTTGAGGAGTGAATTGACCATTTTGGAGAACAATTTTGCCTTCAGTGTTCTTCTTACACTTTCCTTCATTGATATAAGACTGGCAAACCAAGCAATCACTAATAAAATATCCTGTAAGCCCACAAAAGATGCAAACCAAGGTTTTGAGCTGGTCCAAATGAAATCCACTGTTAGGTCGAGTAGTGTTCATGGTCTTCGAACCTGCTAAAGCTGTTACAAGAGTGGCTGCGAATTTCTCGAGGATTGCCATAAAGTCTTCCAATTTAATTTGGGGTGAAGATGTCGAGGTTGTTGGGATTGCCGAAGGTGCTGAAGAATGCGAACTGAGCAGTGATGTCGAATCCAAGCTGATAGATCCTGCTAAAATGAATTTTGCTGCTGTGTGAATATCGTCAAGTGGGTAGGGATTGTCAAGGTAGTGATCAGGGAATTTTAGTTCAAGTCATTGAGTGATTCTAGCCCATAAGCCTGGTTGGAAACCCTGGATGAAGGCTCTGCTTTATTCAGCATCGGAAATCCTGCCTTTAGTAGATAGAAACTTTGTAATGTTATAGAATGATCAAAAGTATAATCCCAAATCGCTCGCATTGTAAATACCTATGCAAAGTTGTTCACTGATGAGTTTGTCCATGTCTGAAATTGACCATTTCCACTCATCTTCGGAACCAGGGTACAGTTGGTGAATAGCGATGCAAAAGTTCTGGAATGAAATGCCAGCATTGTATTCTGGAATTGATTCCCAGAGCTCAGAAGTGTCAATATCGAGGTAGCGACAAGCATGCTTCTTCATATCTTCTGAGTTTATGACATTGCACACCGAGAAAAGCAATTCGAGCTCGTTAAAGTATCTGCAAAGTTCTTGCAGCTGCATAGGGTCAAATTTCGGAGCCATGGAATGACCACGAGCTGGCATCGTTGCTTGTGTAGTCATGAATGCAATGTTTCTAGGGGTAGGGGTTAAGACTTGTGTGAATGATGGTAGAGGAGTCGAAGTTGTTCAAAGGATGAATGAGGATGTAGATGATGAAGATGAAGAAGTAGAGGATGATGTTGAGGGCAATGAGACTGGTGAAGGGAATAGTCGACGATGAGTTGATTCTGCTTCGGAAACAGGGATTTAGAATATCTCCTGATTGTTTGAGAGATTCGAAGGCATGGTGAGTGTTGATTTGTAGGTTTCTAGCTTGTGTTGGCCTAAGCTGGGAGATTCAAGATAGATTAGGTGATGAAATGATTTAGAAACCCCTCACAGTGGGCTTCAAAATGATGATACTCAACCAGGAAATGCAAACAAAACCCACAATAAGGGCTTGAATGGTATAACGCTAGTCAGAGGAAGGTTGCAAGGTGGTACTAAATATCACTGCTGTTACCCAAGGCTATGAGAACAACTCTAGAGGGTGTCTGATGAAGTTCGATGAGGTTTGAGAGTATTCAAAGCACTACAAAGGTGTTTGAGAGAAGTTCGATTAAGATTGAAAGTATACAAAGAGGTGCAATGATGTTTGAAGAAGTTCTAAGGGCTTTATAGAAGATGAGGACATTTTTGACGATGGCTGAGGATAGACTATAGGGATGTAGAAAGGCGTCAAGAGGGGATATAGATGATATGCAATAGTTTCGAGAAGCTAGTATGAGCAGTTTGAGGAAATTCAGCATAAAACACTGAACTTTGAGACTAAGTCGAGACACTTGGACTCAAGAGAATGACTCTTAAATCAGATGATTGGTGTGAGAGGACGATGTATTCTGTCTTTCTAAGTAGCTAGTACAAGGCTATATATGTTTGGGAGAAGTGATACTAAAAAGGAAATAAAACATGAGGAATATATGAGGCAAGATATAAAACAATAGAGAATCTTTGCAAATCATAGAATAAATGAAAGAAGATAAGAAGGGAAACATATAGAGTCATGATTTATTACGGGTACCTGTCCCCATTGATCCAATATATCATCAAGATATCAAAGCACCACAATCGCATCCTAAAATCCCATTGTTGTGTCTCCTCATGTCCAGTGGTGCTCGATATGCGATGCACTAACTCTTACAAGGTGTGCTGCATGTATCCAAAGGGCGGTGCAATAGGTATTCAGTGGCCGAAGATGTTTGAAGTGCTGTGAAGTGTTGTGACATCATTTGAAATCATTTGAAATCATTTGAAGTAGTTTTGGAGTGGTCTCATGGGGTTCATAGGGGTTGGGAGTGTGTGTGTTGATGTGTTGATGCCTCTGGAGACATTCCCAGAGCTTAGTGAGCACGGTGGACCTATCATCGCACAGATGCGAGGGGGTCAATTTAATAATCTATTCATGATATGTATATAAAAAATTAGATTTCAGTAATAAATAGATATAATGTATGTAACTTTAAATGACTACTTGGCTTAAGTGGTAGAGTGTGCATGTTTGGTTGTCATGTGATTGCTAGTCCAGAAGTCTATTGGTTCAATTCCTGCTGTGCACACATCATTTTGTGAGACTTATAAGAATTTCTCTAAGTCTGGAACTTGGACTTTATTTGGACAGTACTTTAAAGGTGTAAATAAATGCACAATTGATGTTGTCCAAGCAAAGTCCATGTGCAGTCCTCGGACTGTCCTAGGACTTTACTTGGACAACTCGGACAGTCCTAGGACAGTCTGAGTGTCCGAGCAGAGTCCGAGCAGAGTCCAAGTGAAGTCCAAGGACAGTCTGAGTGTCTGAGTGTGTCCGAGTGGAGCCTGCTTGGACTGGGGGGGGGAGTGTAAAGTACTGACAAAACAAAAAATCTACAAAAATATCAGCAAGGTCATTCATCATGCGTGAATAAGAGATATGTACAGTCATTAAATCCTAATATTGGTCAGGTCATAAGCAGTATTTGGGTTGGCATTGACAATGGTAAGGCCTCGAGGATAAGAAACATGGTGTAAAGAGGCAGCATGGAAGAGACATTGGGGAGTAATGGGAGCTCATCCAAAATGGTCATAGAAGGTCTTTATACAAAAATGAGTAATCTCATCCTCAAGGTCTTCAATCTCCCATTCTGTCCATTGCATTTTCTTTGCAAGAATGATTGGGGGAACTTCTCCTTTCCATGTCATCATCACCTTCTTCAATGCATGTAAATATACAGACCTGGGCTCCCAATGCACATTCCCAAGACCATGATTGGCTGTGCCCAAGTCTGCCACCAGCAATGATGCAGATGCTCCACCCGGAAAACAGGCTCTGATGAGTTCTTGACAATCATCACTGGTGCTAGTTGTGACCTGCACATCGAGAGCAAGGAGATCAAACCTAAAGCTAAGCTCAGCCAGATCCCAAAGAATTTCTTCATGCTCGTGGTTGCCCAATGAATTGATGATGCTACCATTCCATACCAGTTGACCGCCATTCAATTCTGCAAAGTCAACTCCATCTGCCATCAAAGAATCATCCATAAATTTCTGTGCAGTCTCCCACAGTTTGCTGCTTTTTGTACTCAAAGTGCCCGCTTTCTTTGCACCAGTGAGGTCAAAGGTGAGAAGATTGCGCCAAAGACTGTTAGGGCTTGGCGATGCAGTAGAATTGTAATTGCTGACCCAGTAGATCATAGCTGTATGAAATTTGAGCCAGCTTCAGAAATAGGCATCTTGACATTCTTTGTTTTGAACTGTGATGAACAAAGCAGGCTCAGGAAAGACATAACCCTCTGCCATTGCAGGTGGAGGATTATGGGGAGTAAAATCCAAAAGAGCTTTTCACCAGCTTGGAATTGGTGGTGGTAAGAACGGGCTTTCGAGATCTTCAAATTTATTCCACCCACTTGGTGGCATCTTGGGAACATTAGAATTCTTTTTGGCACCTGTAGCCACAGACATGTAAGCCAAAATACTTATTCATTACAATAGAAACCTACATGGGCTATAAAGCTGCCTGCATACTTCACATTTAGAGATCTCCTCATGCAGTGGAGGAACAACACTAGTTTCAGCATGGATGGACCGAAATGGATTTGGATACTGCAGGTAATGTTGGACATGTCTTGCTATCACTCGATATTTGTCAATGTGATCACCATTTCCACAATAAATAGTGGGATGCAAAGGATGAGTGGCTGGGCTGAGAGGGGTGGAAGCTCCCAGTGTTTGGACAGGTGCAAGCACCCTCACACAAATTGAGGAGAGCACTGAGAATGGCCTCATGAGCCAAACTGGGATGCCAGCCCGGAAAAAAAGACCACAAACTGTAAGATCCATCATAAGAACCCCCATGACTTTGGCTGTGGTAGGAGGATACATCTGCATGTGTGTGGACAGCTCATTCAGTAAGAGGATGGGGCAAAAGTAGTCATAGTAGTTGAGAAGAGCTGTTAACTCAACAAAAATCCTCTGCGTTTCACGTACAGTGAGTTGCATGTGATGAAAATTCATTGAAATGAATTCAAGGTGAAGTAAAAGATTCTCCAAAATGACAGTAAGCTGGGAAATGAGGAGTTCCTTTGAAAATTTTAATTGTACAGTGCATTGTTGAAGAGCAATACACAGGTGTTGGATCTTGAGGAACTGGAAAAGGCAGAGTTTTCCTATTCCTGTGAGGATGCCATCATTTGTAATGAAATTGTAATAATCTGGCATCCACATGATTGATAACGGTTCGGTTTGTGAAGGGACAAGTGGTATGCATGGAAGGTGAGGGTAATCAGGTACCCATGGTTGCGGCCATTGAAGTGGATCATCATCCCTGAAGCAAAGGTTTATCCTGAAAAAAAGACTATGATCACCACCCAGAGGAGGATTAAAGATAGTATTTGCATTCGGACTGGTAACTATGTACTTTCCATCACTTATGATGGCACCAACTAAACCATCGGACGAAGCTATGGCTACAGGAACAAGTGATTAGGCATACCATTGGTCTGGCCAGTGATCAATGTTACCCATGAGATGAGAAGTGTTTATTGTGTAGCAATAAAGAAGGATTTCACATAAGCTTTTCAGGAGTGATGTTGATGAGGGAAACCATAAGAATTTACTGGCAAAAAACTGAAGCAAATGACATGAGATTGGGTAACACTCAGATTGCATGAATAGATACCTCAGCAATCATTCAAACGATGATAACCCAAAGCTAAAAGAAGAAATGCAAGGGCCATTCCACACCTGTGAGGACAGCAGATGTCTCACCCAACAGGATAAACAAACGACGTCCAAGCTGAAATGAGGGCTGACACCAAATGAGGAGAAGAAATGACTGATGCCAAATCAAGTCACTAGGGAGATGTAGAACATCTCACCCAAGGTGCAGGAAAACCAAGATCCAAAAGGCAAACAGAACTGTGGATGCCTTGATGGTTTGATGAGGGCTGACACTGCATACACAAGAGTTGGAAAAATGACTGATGCCAAATTGGGTCATTAGGGCAATGTAGGACGTCTACCCAAGCAGAGAGGGGATATGGGAAATGGAGTCTTGCAGAAGGTGAAAGAGAGATAAGAAAAGAAAATGAAAGGGAAACTCACTGTTAGCAACGAACAGGTTGATGTTGAACAAAATTAATGATTGAGTCACAACACTGTCATGACTGAAGTCAGCACGTTACATCATTACTGCCTGATAAGCCTCAATCACCTTGAGTGTGCAGCATGCCCAAGCAACTGAATGAATGTTGTCATCTTACCATCACTGTCACTCAGCCCATCTACATGAGCACCTGCAGTAAGCAGAAGAATTCTGATGCAACCAAGCCGAAGAGTCCCAAAGCACACTGACTGCCGAGGATGAGGCAGCCCTCATTACATTTTTGATAACAACCGATCCTGTCCCAGGTGGTAACTACCAGCCACAGGTGTGGAGTGATCCTGCTAGCAAGATGAAGAATCCTCTGGAGAAAGGTGCATGAAAGACAGCCCTGTCCTGTAAGAGCAAGTGGGGAAGGGTGCATTGATGGACATTGGACTCGACTTTTGGCATCAAGCTCTTTGTTGATCAATTTTAGATGAAAAAAAACTATCAGGAGGTCATTGAGCCACTCTCAAGGCTGATCTGGAATTCCATGGACTCCCAAGACTGGTGTAAATTTCAACCAGCACACACCTCCCTCAGTACGAGCTGTGTGGCATACCTATGTTGTGGTATGTGTAATACATTATGACCAGCCCTTCTGTTTACTTATCTTCAACAGAGTCATAAAAAAGCAAGGCCATATGAACAAGGTTACTCACTTTACCACAGCTTGCAGCAACTAGCCCCTTCTGATGCCAAAGGGCAAAAAGCATACCATGGCCACCTTGCCACACAGCCACATGGCACTGCTGCTATAGTCACCAACACTTTGGATGATGATCCTGAGGATGGAGATGGAGATGGAGATGAGGGCAGGGACAATGATGCAACAGGTGGATTGGAAGCTGTAGCCTGTTGTTGAAGGTGGCAGGTTGGGCACTCTTGCCAGTCCCAGCCCTGTTCTGTAAATGTACCTGATGGATCTGGCAAATTCAGCAGCATGAAAAGTCCTGCTGAAGGGTCTGGTGATGCGGGTCATGGTAGTGCCACTGAATGGCAAGATGAAGACAGACATGTGACACCTCCTCCACCATCACCATCCATTGCATCAAAGCACCCATTCTCTGTAGTCAAAACTGGTAGTGATTCGACAACTCTCCCTCCACCAGCATCCCAAGTCCCATCTGTGTTGTTGACTTCACATGCTTCATCATCAAGCACTTCTAAGCACAGCTGGATGACTGGGGCAATTGCTTTGACCCATATTGGGAACAATTTTGCAGATTTCAATGCAGTGTATTGGTATGGTGTTGACAGGGAGCATGAGCAACATCAGGCTCAACTGGCAGAGAGGAAGGCTTGTGGGCACAAGTGTGGACAGGCTGTTGCACAAGCTCAGGAATTGGAGACATATCTCAGTGATGATGAGCTTGCTGCTCTTCTCAAAGTCTTTGAGGAGCAAAATAGTGCAAGGGCCTATCTCAGAATCAAGACTAACGAGCTTCAGAAAGCATGGGTAAAGTGTAAGCTGACCATGGCAGGAATAACACCATCTGTTGTCTAGCTAAACTCTGTACTAGTTTCAGCTGTAGAATATGAGTTGTAGTAGTTGTCAATCTTATATCATTTAGCTCAGATCCACAAAGAAACATGACATGAAGTAGTCAATAAAATTGCCAATAGTACAGCAACATATGTCTGCATCATAGTGATACCATGTAACAATAAGACCAACAAAGTTACTATCTGAATTGTCAACTCTCAATTAGTTCTTCCATCTCACCTTGTTCACAAACAATCTCTTGATAACTCTCCCACATAGCCTGTGCAATCTGATCCTGCTTTGCATCAGCACTATCTTGCTCTGCTGCTGTCAGAGTATGCATTTTGAGATCTCCAATTCCAGGATCATCCACACAAATATGTGAAAATTCAGCCAAATCAGAATAATCTTCAATATCAGAGGGGTTATGCTGACAGATAAAATTATGTAAAGTGCAGAGTGCTGGAGGAACTCTGGCCTGTATGTCCATGTCATACTCTGGTGCAAGAAGCAGGATATGAAAGCGTCATTTGAGAATACCAAAAATGTGTTCGATCACATTTTGCGCCGATGCATGACAAAGGTTAAAGAGTTCCTGTGGATTTGATGGCCTGACTGTAGAATTAAAATAAATTGTAGTTATCAATAGAGGGAACATACCATATTCTTGCGGGTCCCCATTCAGCCAGATGGTAATGGACACTTTGGTAAGGGACCAAAAGCTCAGGGCAGAGGGGAAAACCAGCATTGGCAAGATAATACTTCCCATTTGGAATTGGGAAACCAGTCTGTCAGGTGTTATAAAATATGAGCAAATCTGCTGCTAAACCCTCCCATCCACTAAGCACATACATAAATCTCAAATCAAAACTGCATGCAATCAGACAGTTTTGGGTCAGAAGACCCTTCCTGTTCTGTGCTGCTGCACACTCTCTTTCTGATGGTGCACAAGCAATATGTGTCACATCAATAGCACCAATGGCATCACAGAAGAAGGGATAGTGCTTGGGATTGTCACAAATTTCAGAGGGAATAGGATCAGTTTCATGAGGAAGGTGAACAAGATTTGTATAGAAAGGCGGGGAAGAAAATATGGTAAGCATGAGCCAGAAGTAGCTGTCAAAATCATTGTCAGAATCAAATTAAATTATGTAAAAATGAAGCACACTGAGAGATTGTGCTGTTAGCACATTGGAAATGCTCTCCAGAATGATGAATGGTAAGTCCAGTAACACAAGTGTAAAGGAAAATGGCCAGCTGTTCTTCGAGCATGACTTCACAAGAATCAGAATAGCCCATGGCTTGAAGTTGGTCAAGAAGTGCATAAAATACATGGTGGTGCATTCCAAGCTCACAACAAATTCGTTTGGGATGTCCACTCAGCAGTTCAAGCACCCAGGCCTGCCCAGTGAGTGCAGAAGTATGATATTCCACCTTGTTGAAGAAAGTATTATCGTAGTATTCAATCGCAGCATAGAGAGCATTGACAATATATGCAAGCTGTGCTCGGCAACAAGATTGTTCTATGTCAGCCTCTTCTGAATTTTCAGATGATGTAGTGGTGGTGGAAATTGGAGAAGAGCCTCAAGCATTATCGTCTGCTGAGTCCATTTCAGACCAGGGGGGCAAGGTGGGGTGCACTCCTGCCTTATCGCATGCAACACCCCAATTTTTAACCCTCTCATTGCCTCAGAGGATCCATTGTGATGTGTGATCAGAAACTTAGATATGACTTTGTAAACTGAATTCTAGCCAAGAACACATGTACAAGTCAGATGGCTGCAGTGTTGACAGACATGGGTATTACAAGCACATTAAAGGAAAGCATGGTTGACAAGTACTGGCAGCAGCAGCACACATGACCATAGGGCATCTGATAAGCATAAGGAGCACAGATTACAAATACTATCAGCTGATGGCCATCACGGCATGCTTGGCAGCATGATGAGAATTTGTTTGGAGTTTGGCAAAACTTGGTTGACACCTGTTGCTGAACAGGCTCTTATGGTTAGGCTTCAGGAGGGAGATTGTAATTGAACAGAATGAATGGCCAAGCAGCCTTGCTCCAATGCTTGAAAGGGCAAAAACCATTGGTTGACAAGCGAAGTGTGATATCTTGAGGATCAGAAAAGAACCACATGGGGAGTTCTTCATCACCAATGGTCCCCAGTAGTGAGGTGTAATGTGTGCTGTCGAGGATATCAGTTACCTTGGTTGGATCACACACCTGGTTTGACCGGTATTGCATTTTTTCAGCATAGGTAGAATTTGCTACCATTGCCCAAAGATGTGGGATGATGGGAAGATATTTGAAGTATGACTGTGGGGTTGTCCCATTGGCTTTGTAGCAATCAGCCTTACATTTCGGGCACTGCTGCAAGGTCTCATATTGGCTGGTAAAACAGACACATGAGAAAGGGCAACAACTGTAGTGTACAGGCTGAAAACCTGAGAGGAACTGCACCCATTTCTCTGTAGACTTGATTGAGTCGAGTGGGGCTTGAGGGAAAGCAAATGTGAAATTTGTTGAAAGTTGTGTTTGTGACACCATCTTCAACTTTAAGGGTGTAGGCACAGAGAAGGGTTAAGTCATTTTCATCGAGAAGTTTGCCTTCTGAAAGAAACATCAGAAAGCCATTTAGAATTGGTTCAAAAGCCGCCAACCTATTTCTGCAACCTCTTTCTTAAAACCCTCACCAAGAAGGTCCCAAACTGAGATTCCTTCCTGACCTGGTTCAGCAAATGGCATGTCTTCTTCGTCCTCAG
The DNA here is from genome assembly GCA_026075535.2 of Tricholoma matsutake. Classification (NCBI taxonomy): domain Eukaryota; kingdom Fungi; phylum Basidiomycota; class Agaricomycetes; order Agaricales; family Tricholomataceae; genus Tricholoma; species Tricholoma matsutake. Next base: position 1,591,842 of record AP026543.1, on the reverse strand, counting down.
GCTCATCATGAAGGTGGGTTTTCATAACTCAAAAGGGTGAATTCCACTGGCAGGTATGTTTTTTTTTTCAGTCAGACTGAGTTGAGACTGAGAGGATAAATTTCACACTACAGGAATATGAATATTAAGAGATTGTTTTTCATCCCAAGAAAGGGGATCTTTCATCTGTGCTGTAATTGTTTACTTTCAAGTCATTTCAGCCCACTGTAAGGGGACGACTCAGTATGCTCTTATCAACACTCCTCATCACCCCTAACTACTACGACATCTCTGGCCCTCCACCTTCATTCCCCTCTCCATCTCCGATCTTGACAACCATTGTTAACAATGTATGAACACATATGAACATCTGCAAACATCTACAAAGGTCTGCAAACATCTCTGAAAATCTTCAGAGGTCTTTGAATGACTTTGAAGACCTTCACACGTCCACAAAACCCTTTGACTATGCATGTGAACACATCACCTCTGTCACAGGTATCACAAACACCTTCCCAAGTCACATACAACACCCATGAAGTGCTGCGAAGTATTTCGGAGTATTTTGAAGTACCTTCATGCAGGTTTCAGGGCTTTGCCAAGGCCTAGGACAGTCCCCCAGTACCTAGGTATCGTCCCCTTCAGCCATCAGACCTTCCTAGCCATGTTTAGTACAGTCTTCGGTTCCTTTGTGATGTTGGTCATAGCCTGTGTTCATTATAGGCTACATTGGGATGCAGGGTCATATATTGTGGAGTATCAGTATTCTTGCCTGTCAGTTGCAGGCCCTATCTTATTAACTTAGTCAGCCTTGGTAGTCTAGTTAAGTAGTTTACACCTTGTAGGGGATCCTTAGAGTATTCTCTTTGGATTTCCCTTACAAGATGAGTAGGATTGATTCATAGTTCCTCAATCTAACTTCAGATTTCCCTTACAAGTATTGTGCATTCTTGTGTTGATCATAAGGTTTCCCTTACACTTGACACATCACATGATGAATGTTGAACATCACATCACATCAACATCAACCACCACTGTCAATGATGCCGCCTCCTTCCCTCTCCCACTCACCTCACCACCACCTTTTCTACTTCATCAACTGCCACTATTCCACTGCCACACCCACTGCCACATCATATAATGCCAAAAACGGCCACAAATGAACCACATTGGGCCCAAACAATGTTGCTTGGGCCCCAGGTAATTTTTGTCATGTTCTTTTCTCTTTTTTTTTTAACTAATTAATGTTTTCTTGTGTTTTTTTAGGTTCTAACTCTGCTATAGGGATGAGCCAATGCCAAGACAGCACACCCATGCCACCACTGCAAGCCACTGCTTGCAGGGTGGATAACGGGACAACAATGGACAACAACAGGACAACAGGACAATGGGCACCCCCCAATGTAACTGTGAGCCAGTGAGCCCAATGCCAGGGAACGACACCCAGCACCCACTCCCAGCTCTGTGAGCCACTGCTCACAGGGTGGATTGGGGGTGCTAGCAGCCGATGACAAGGGACAATGGAATGGGGGACAGGGATGTGAGGGCCAAAGGGATGATGAATCACCACCACCACCACCACCCACCCCACCTATGGAACTGGGCGAACCCACTAACAATGACAATGACAACACCAACAGCTGCCACAACCAATGAATGAGATGTGAGGGAAACAGGCAAGGATGGGGAGGTGAGCCCCCTCCCTTTATTTTCTTTCATTCATTTTTATTTTAATAACATCTATTTTACACCAACAGGACCAACCCCATGTACCACAACCACCACCAACCACCAATGGTGGCAACAACGGTGGTGGTGTTGGCAATGAGAAGTCCCCAACTCTACCACCACTGAGCGACAACAACAACAATGAGTATGGGCCAGACACCACCAATGCGAGAGGATGGCCATAAGGAGGACACCAGCACCAACAGCAGTGGTGGTGGCACCACCACCAGTGCAACACCACCAAATGCATGAGTGGGACACTAATGACAATGGGCCAGGAGGGGCATTGCCTCCAGGCAGAATAAGTAAATTGTTTTCTTTTTCAAGTGTAAGAGATCAGATTCTCTTACAACTCAACTTCATACTATCTGGCGTCACCATCAGCTTTCTGTGTTACCATCAACAATTATGCAGACACTATCACATGTCCAACACAATCACATGTCCAAGCACACATATGTCACATGCACCATTCATTATATACAACAACTATTTGTAATAGAAAAAGGTACCTTTCCTTGAATCGATACCACCTTCATCACATTTTCCATCCCTGAGTATTGGGAGTATATGCTCCCTTCCACTTTTCTTTGTGTCGAAAGTGATTCTGCTGAGTGATACCAACCTCGCTGAGGATGGAGATACCTTTATGGCAACCAGCAAACCTTCTGGATCATTTCCTGTTTAATTATGCTACTTCTTGTGAATTTGCTGTCACACCATGCAAACCCTGTAACCCACAGAGATACCAAGAAGACAACACATACAAGACATCATTGGATACCCATGTCACTGAAAACCACACATATAGTCACCTTATATATATTCATGTGATAGGACAACCAAAAATGAGTAACGGTACCACTCCTTTCACACAAACAGCCAACACCCTGCCTCAAAAAACGACCACCTGCATCCCTGTCAACACTCGCAGTAGATCACACATCACACCAATTACTACAGATTCCAGCCCTCTCAGCTCACTGCCCAGAACTCCTGATTGCATCCTGAACCACAACACTGAACAATGCCCTACCCCAGCCGCAGTCCCTGCCACAACAGCACCAGATCACACATCGAACCTCTCCAGCAACTCTAGTGATTCAGACAAGAGCCCCAGCACAAACAGAATGAGCAGCAACAACATTCAGTATGCACCAGTGACAGTCACAGGCGGAAAAGGAAGCCATGCACCAGTTTTATCAGCTGGCTGTGTAATGATCCCGATTATTCGCATCTTTGAGAATGCTTGTCACTGTTTCTTCCAAACCAAGAAGATCCCTGAGGACAAATATGTCTTGAGCATCATTTACAACTTTGAGTCTTTTTGGCAATTCAGGCTTGGATTAGAACTCACCATGACCGTCTGGTAGGCCTTACATTCATAGAGTTCTTCACAGAATTTAAGAACAAGTTTCTCCCTTCAAGCTGGAAGGACGACCTTGTCTCAGCACAGATCATGATGCATAAGTTTGCAAGCTTTTCTCACCTGGACCAAGGTGGTAAGGGAGGCGAACACAGAGCTCCTCATCGCAGATTCCAACTATCACATTGTGGAAGATAAACTGCATGCACATTTTGTACCTTGTCTTTCCCAACACTTAAAGCTTCATACGACTCTAACAACACCCATGGCACTCTCAATGTGATTGCTGATCTTGAAGCATGGATCCAGTGAGTGCACCTCTTGGATTTAGAAAACCAAAGCAAAAGAGAAGAATGGCTTAAGATTGCCCAGTCTGCAGCTCATACCAACACTAAGAGCAACGGGACATGAGGAGCAAGCAGAGGAGGTAGCACCACCTCAGCAAATGTAGCAGCTGGAAGCAATACACCAACAGTCCCATCAAACAGCGCAAACACCCAGCAGACTCTGACACCTAAGCTTACTCAAGTAGAACATGACCTTTTGAGAGCACACCACGGATGTTTCTGCTGCAGGTTATTCTATGCAGGACACTACACTCTGGAGTGCCCACTCGGCACCAATGGAAGACCCACTCCTGAGGCATGCAAGAATGTCAATGTGGCATTGGCAATGGAAGCAAAAAGCGACCTTTGAGGTGAAAGGAGTGACCATAGTGGCTGCAATTTTTGAGGAAGAAGACGGGAGTGATGAATTTGAGATGACTGGAGACAAAGCAGACAAGTACATGCTGAATCTTTTGTTACCATCATACTTGTGGTGGAACTGCTGCATCGATGCTCCCTTAACTTGCACACCCACCCCAATTTGTGCACTTATTGACTGTGGTTCCCCCCGGTTCTGATTTCATCTGATATGGTGGAAGTTTTGGGACTCATTCGCCGCAAATTATTCAAGCTATTTTCAGTATCAGGAGCATTCATAGATGGGAAGAGTGCCTTGGACTCTAGTTTAACAGAGTATTGTAAAGTACACCTCCAATCACCAGACTCGGTGTGGAAATCAAGAGTTATCAATGCAGTGATTTTCCCCAACCTTCAGACCAATATTATCCTGGGCCTGGATTTCCTCACCAGAAATAAAATAGTGGTCGATGCAGACCTGGCAGAATATGAAACTCCTTCATCACATCAGTAAGCATATTGAAGAATTCATCAACAACAAACTGATTCAGTGCTTTTGTGCATGCTTTCTCCAAGCCTGTCATCTTTTTCTTTTTCAAATTGGGGTGGTGCTTATGGAACTGTTTCAGCCACAATTCTCCAACTTGCTTACCCAAAATTGCATTTGCACACTGTGCAAGAGATGAATATGTCATGGCTATACCATGACAACCTTGAATCTTTATCCATTTCACCAAGATTTTCTCCTGGGCTTCATTGAGAAGTTGTTTGCCAGCATGCACCTCACGATGGGTCTTTCCTCCTAGCATATACTCAGAAATACAAAGGATGGCATACAAATATCACATGCCTTGCAAACGATGACCAAGAGGAGATCTTGGAATACCAAAATCATGTTCAGCTTGACATGCTGAGTAGCATGGATCACTGTTTGGTTTGGTGCCTGATGCTCAAATTGTAGCTATAGCCAGTTGAATGTGTTCCTCTTGTGGTCAAATGAGAATATCATCAGGAATTGAAAATTCTGGAGTTGAATCTGGCATTTTGGAGGGATGGCTTAAGGTTTGGGTGGGCTGGGATCACTGTTGGGCATGTTCGCTCAGAGCTTATTCCTGACTTAAATACATTACCACATAGTTGGGAATGGTAAAAGCATTGATGTATTGATACATTCTAGATACTAGACATGAGGTGGGCAGGTGGGTGGATATTGGTATAGGGTGGAAGATGCTCAGCAGAAGGGCAAATGCTAGCAGCATTGGTGCAATGTTCTGAAGGCTGCACAACATGAGGATGATTCAGATAATTAAAAAAAGCCCTAGTTTATGCACTTGCATTGAAGCATTGACATCCCTTTGCATCCATTCCCAAAAAAAATCTCCAGAAGTTAACATGCTGAAAAAGCATGTACAGATGTAACTGAGTGCACAGAGGCATGAATAAATTTGCTAAAAATATAATGACAGCTGTTCATGAAACATTAGGATGATATGAACATAAGTTCAGAAGCTCATGGACACACCCTGTCACCTGAAACAGACATGTGTTGATCAAGGCAGCCCATCCAAACACAAACTAAGCAGGCCATGATGAAGTGATGAGAATAACGGGCTGGTAGACATGCGATTATACCCAAGGGATGATTAAAGGGAAGCAAAAGGGTGAGACGAATATACCCATGAAGTTTTGAAGTGTTCAGTTTCAAATTGCATCCACAATGCAGTGGCTACTGTTTTTGGCACTTCAGATCAATAACCCTTCCAACAGTGCCTGATCTCGGAGATATCGCTGAATTCGGCTTGTAACTAAAATAGTCATCCAAATAGAGTGATGTAAATCGTAACTAAACCAGATCCAATTGGTTGTCTGGTTGCAGCTGTCCTAATGATGAGTACTGCCTCTCGATCACTGGCAGTCGCAATGTAAGGTGAGGCCTGGCGTTGGCTTACAAAAGAAAAGGTAGATTACATATATACAAGTACTTCTGGCTTGTGCTGAAAGGATGAGTAATTGGATGTGGCGCGGTGAAACAATGATGTATGCGCAAGTAAGAGAAGGTGCACTGATATGGGAAGTTGTGTTCTTCTGTTAGGGTAACACCCACTATCTGCTAGCTAAGACCATGTGGGTTCTCTCTACAAGAAGGGGGCGGGATCCACGCTTGTGATGGGGGAATTGATGGTTTTGATGCGAGGGGTTATTAATAGATGAGTTTGTTGACAAAGGCCTTTCACACTGAAAACGTAGGTGGAATACCTAAGAGAACACAACTAGGGTCCCCTAGGCATATATTTAGGGTTTATATACTATGTTACATATATTGTACATTGTTGTTACCAATGCATTCGCACATGCGTGTACATATTGATGCATGCGAAATAAAATTCTTATGCTATCAAAGTGTAGCGTAATTTGGTGTCATGTAGCATAATTCGACATAATAAAATAAAAATGAAAGCTTATTAGGTAATGGGGTGGTTTCCTAACAACAGGGTACCGCAGCCACGTGACACCCAGCACCTGGTGATGGCAGCAAACACCACCACAGCCACTACAGCACCCCGACCCACTGCTGCGAGCAACTTTCTCGCAGGGTGGAAGCGGGGAGCAACAGGGAGGGGAGGGGGGTTGAATCGAGGGGCAGCGGGGGACCGAACAAAAGGCCTCACACACAGATTTTATCTTATTCTACCGTCCCCTTTGTTAGTGGTATGTTCTATACAGTATACTAGTATTACCACACATGTTTATGATATGTAGTCCTCAAATTATCAAGTGCTGGAGTGTTGTATGCGAAAATTCATTTTTACATACCAAAGCCGCGGCCTGGGCCAAGCCAAGCTGGAGCCAAACTGTGAATGGCGGCTTTGGCCTGGCCTGAGGTTTGAGGAAGCCAAAGCCGCCTCAAGCCAGGCCAAAGCCAGGGCTTTCAGGCCAAGCCAGGCCAGAACAGCACTAGAGCAGCATTAGAGGTGTAGACCCTACTAGCTCGAATAGGGGCTGAGGGTGCACCCCCCTCAAGCTCTTCTGGGTCTTCATGTTGATCTGACATTTTGTGTCCAAGTCCAGAATGAGTTATTTAAATATGATGAAGGGCAGGGCCCATAACCTATTGGGATTATAGTGTGGAGTAGAAGTTCATAGGGATTTTATAATGGGTGTTCAGAGCAAGGTAGAATGTCTTGTATTCTCCTATAGTACGATGTACATATGTTGTGATCTATAAATACATCATGTTCTATTTTTATATGTGATGCACTAGTGATGCACTTGTGATGTGCTAACGCAATGCGCTAGGATTGACTATCCCAACATGACATGTTCCTTGACACCCTGCTCTGCTTTGCATTTGAGAATGCGATCAATCCTCCAATCGGGGAAGTACACTGGGGGTCGACCAAGGTATCACTCGGGGGTAAGCCACCAATCCTACAGAAAACAAAATCGCATTCAGAACAAAGAAAGTCTTATTGCGATTAGGCGGTGAGGCATACCAAGATGAATACAGCCTCCTTTGCACCCTCGAGCATCTCCAGTAGAGCCCACATGTAATTGTGTCCATCGATGTGCCTGCGATATTGCCAGTCCATTAGCTGTGGGCGGAACAGCAAGCGCCGGGCTAGCCGACTTGCCATTTAACGAAATTGGAACTCCTGATATCGGCAAAACTCTTTAAATCGGATCAAAGTTCTGTACAAGGATTAAAGAACGATAATGTGGCTATCAGACGCTAGTGATCTCCACTGCATTAAGTCTCTGCAATGATCGACCTCGTCAGTCGGTAGTGTTTTGAGGAGTCCCTCCGACAGCCTGCTGGACACAGGAATGCTGGCAGCTTCCCGACGCCAGTCCTGGGTCACCTTGTTCCACGAAACAGACTCCTCTGTGTCGAAATCGTCATAGCCATCCACATTGTTTCCGGCACCAAAAACAAAGCCCAGCATTTCAGAGTCCCCAATGTCAGCCATCGGACCTAAGTCTGCCACATTTCCAGAGCCGCTAGGGCCAGCAACGGGCTCCGCCTCATCGTCTCCACGTGCCCGTTTTGCGCTTCGAGCCTTCGTAGGTCGAGGTGGCGCGCTCCAGGGGAAACTAGTGCAATTTTGGCTAACAGCTGCTGCGTTGAGAGTCTTTAACAGTTCGGTGTTCTGAGATAGGTTGTTTGAGAGCGAGCATAGAAAGGAGTAGCAGCGTAAGAAATCGATGGGCACAGTCAGGTTCCACGTGTCGTGGGCTGACCATTCTACAACCTTTTGGGTGACCGATTAGTTGAGGAGACAATGTTTAAACAATGCCAGACGTACTGCTCCGTCGTCACTCCAATTAGACGAGAATACCTGAAACTGACCCGCAGAGCACACGGCACCCCATAAAATGGTGTTTGGCAGGCCAAAAGCACGTCTTTGCGACTGGGCAGTCCGAAGATCGAAAAGTAGCTGGTTTCGATTTTGGAAGTTAGGACGCTTTTTGAACTCGCCGCAGAAATCTATCAGCGAGTTTTCATCTTCGATGACAGGCTGCCAATAAAGACGAGAGTAGGCTTCATCAAGGGCTGCCCCACCTGTTTTCTTGCGCAAGGCGGTGTAAATTTTGTCCATTATCGCCTTCGGGATCGGCATCAACACGAAAATGTCTGCAATTGCCGTGGGACCAACATTAATACCGGAGCGAGGACTGTCGGACAGCTTGAACGCGCTTTTCATGCTAACACACTAAGTACGAGAACAATGCGAGTAAAATGCAGACGTACCATACATCATGAACCCCTTCCTTTCGGGACGAAAACGCCAATTGTATCAGCAAATCTACGCCTCGCCTTTGTGAGGCCTCGTTTTGGTTTTTGTCAACGGCCTCTCGAACGGAATAGTAGAGGCCATAGAGATAGGTGGCGATCGAGTTCATGTTGTGGGCATCTGTAGTACTGAGGGAGTCGTGATTTGATTGGCTCCAGTCTCTCAAATTTTGGTGGAACTCCAGTTGACCATGAAGAGGAGGGTTAGTGGGGATCTAAAATCGTGGAATCAGCTTTGAATGAGATCCAGATCACTAAGTGGACAACAGACGCGAATAAAACCCCTGGGTAAGATGAACTGATTCAGCTCCTGGAAGATGGAGGTAGTCATTTCTGATGGGCTAGTAAGATGCTGAAGATGGGCGGCAGCCGCCCAGGTTTGAAAGAGACGCCGCGAGTTCGCCAGTCTGAAATTACTCAGAACGTGCAAGACAAGCTTGCCAGTAGTACTCACGCAGACGGTGCCATGCTCACTACTTCCACATCGTCGTGTGTATCCATCGTTGAAGGTTGGATGTGCAAGTTGAACGGTGAGAACAAACGTTATCTTTCGCATTCGCTGTGACCCCGCGACCGGGTAGTTCTGAATATAGCGTTTCGTTTAGTGTGGCGGGAAATAGCCCTGGCGCCTAATTCACCCAGAGTCCACAACATCCTCTTTACTTTTCTTTCTCTCTGGCTGGGTCAGAATGACTGCGGCTCAGAGCAGGGGTTATTTTACCACTTTGAAATCATCTTCGTATTGTAAATTTTCATTTATTCTATTGTATCTCACAACTGATCAATGTCTAGTTTTCTTATTATCTCGACAACAATGCCTTGACCATCACCACCATCAACAACGCCACATCCGACATTGCCACCACAACCCCAACGTGAAAGCCCACGCCCACAATTCCCAGGACACACAACGGCCAACAACATCAGAAACGACCCGTTTCACGGACAACGAGGGCCCAAACTTGAATGACGTTTATCGTCGTTTGGGCCTTAGGTAAGTTTGTTTCTTGTTTCGTTGCTTTTCCCTTTACTCACTATTTTCAATTCAATTTTAGTTTTAAAATATCTTGTAACAATCGTTATCAAACCACCACACCCGATCAATCCCACATGACGGCGAAACCAATAACGAAAATAACGGGACGGCAACAAGACGCAAAGGGACAGGGTGCAGGAGACGGAGAAGACGGCGTAGGACGAGTACCCATGCACCAAGGATGACACACCAAGACAGCACACCCACCATGGTGAGACAGGGGCATAGCAGGAGGAAAAGAAGACAAACAGCCCAAGAGACGTGTAAATAAGTTTTTTCTTCATTCGTTGCTACTTACTGTACTTTTCAGGACTAATTCGACGGTGACGACAATGACCCAAAGACAACCCAGCACCACACAAGGATGACGACAATGGCGGCGGGCTACAGACCACTACAAGACAACGACAACGACGGCTCGACATCGATGAGGAGAGGGACGACAATGACAACGGGGATAGGGATGACAATGGGGACGAGGATGACAACGGGGATGAGAACAGAGCTGGCTACCCCCTGGGTGGTTATGGAGTCCAGCTAAGCGGCAAGTGCTCATGCTCGCTAACCAGGTTCTCTTCAAACCGTATACTAATTATTATTTTTATAAGAACCAGGTGTGTGGTACGAAAGAGTTATATTATTAGTTTAAGACAATAAACCTTCGCTGCTAACTCGGGAGCTACGCATTTCTGAAAAACTAAAGTCGAGATAATGATCCTGTGATCATCTGACCTTCAAGAATGTTAAGAGAAACTATATCACCTGTCCCTAACGGAGGGGGGCAAGAGATGTGGGGAGCTTTATCGAGCGGTTCATAACCCCACTGGTAGGGGGTAATGGCTATAAAACGTGAATCATCATTGATGTTGAAGTCGATGGAAGATGATTCGACAATGATAGAGCGATTGTAATACAAAAGCTTGATTTTTCGATCTGTTATGGCAGCTGCGATAATATGGTTCCGTAAGCCACTGTGTGATAGTATCCCAAGCGCATAACTTGCGCACTGTAGGTCCAAACCTTCCTGGACGCTGGCCTTACTGCTAGACCGCTCAGACCTCGTTTTGGTGCGCTTCTGACGCAGGAGATCAGAATCGTCCGCAGTTGGCGACGCCCTCTTCATGGATGATCTTGCAGCATTTGTGGTGGCCCTAGTTACGCGGTCAGATGGAGTAGGAGCAGGCTTTGAGTGTCATTTTTTTGATTGAGTTTGTGAACTACTTGATTCGTATTTGATTTGGATGCTACTGGTCTAGTCGATATAGATGCCACTGGTGGAAAGACAGCAGAGCTCAATCCTGCATGATCCAAACATTTGATCAGCCTACAATAAGAAAAATGCCACAACTGAGTGTACTTACTTAAAGCTAGACCTAACACTTCCAATGGCAAAGTTTTTGCCGCGTTCAAAACAAACTCCCTAACTTTGAATTCCAAAAAGGAGATGAAGTCGGTCCACAAGAACACGATTCCCTCTGGGCCGCCTCGCGAAATGTTATCAACACCTTCTCTTTCGCCTTCATTCTCAACACCATGTTCAACACCTCCACCATCAGGTTTTCGCTGTGCATAGGAACCTTTGACGATGATCGGGTCGTTTCGGCAAAACGATACGACAAACTCATTGCTCTCTCGCAACTGGGCCGTCGCATGGTTGACTAGTTCGGTAAAAGGGTAATAACATTCCGTTTCGTGGTGGATTCGTGCCACGTAACGCTGTAGCATATCTTGGTATCGTTTCGAGTTGACGATATTCTCAATTAGAGGTTTCTCCTGACGACACAATTCAGGGGGAACATGCAAAATACACTTCAAGAATTCGTCGAACGAGATTGAGGCCTGGCTATATTTCAGGTCCTCTTTCAGATAAGGTTTATAGTTGTCCTGCATATGCTTGTGCCTAAATCCAGAGTGACTGCCCGAACCCTTGTTCCAAGGTGTATCATGAGTGGAACTCGTCCGTGTAGAGGTAGGAAATGGCCAAGGCGGGGTCGAAGGAATAGTCGAGGCCTCGAACTCTGTCGACATATGAACGCGAAATTCAGATATGCAAATAGTCAAGTCAGTGGAAATGACGGCATCTGGAGTACCAGAACAGGGATTGGAAGTGGATGGTGCGTCTGGAAACCAGGCGAGGATGGCCAGAGATAAGATTGATAAGATGTGATGGTGGTCGAACACATTGTTGATGTCTGTTGGTCAACGCCATCTTAGACCCGTGCCGGCCCGGCAGTGACCACACCTACACACTACTATGGCATTCTGGTTCACCAGGTGCCACCACTTCTACCGTGTACTGGATTCCAGACACGATTCACACTTCTCCGATCATCTCCCTGCCCTTGTTTGTCCCAATGTCCGTGTCCATGGACAACTCTAGTGCGACCTCAAGACCTCCTCAGGCTTCAATTGGACTTCAAACGCGACGATCTGGACTTGGCCTCTGGCGACTTTGAAAATTCGGCAATCTCAATACCACGCATTAATGACCTTGTCGCAGCAGGGTTTGCAGCCTCATAGAGGGGAATGCCCTGCTGTTTAAGTGGACAGAGGATCTGCAATCCTATGTAGGGTGAATGTCCCCTGTCTGATGTCTGCTGTGGTCGCCTGGGTAACGGTCATCCCCCGGTCTTCGTGAAAACTCTGCCATCGTCAACAGTGAAGATCACGACAATGGCCAAACCTTCACCAGTCATCAAAACCTTGCCTAATCTGATGTGTTACATATCCTCTCGTCTACGATAGCCCATATTACATGTACCCTGTGCTAGGGAAGGATCTCACAATATTTCGCTGCATGCGTCATCTCGTTGCCGTTGCGTTGACTAGATACTTTGCGTGGCCATAATTATTTGTTGCCCATGCAATCTCGTTGTCGACCAGTTGACAAGACGCTCACTTGGGAATGTTTTCATACATTGATCTCGTGTATTCTTATCATGATCTTTTGTTTCCTACACTACCTCGTTGTCGCCGGGTAGACATTCTTTTCATGCGTAACCATAAAACATTGCTGGGCGTCGCATTTTCTTCTGGATAGAGTTGGCTGTCCTTCTGATTGGATATAGTTTTCGTCGCTTCATCGTAGACTGGCCGATACTCGTGCGTAATGCATGTTGCGTGTAAAATTTATTCTGACCTTACTACAGCTCCCTGTGAACCTTGATGCAGACTATACCTTGGCAACACGTATCAGGAGGGTTTTGACGGTATTTATGGATTATGCATGAGGTCTGCTGGGCTGCTGACTGCATTCACCCAAGGTCTGCTGGCCTATAAAGGTGCCTCACATCCACCTTCCAGAACACACCACTTTCAAGACGCGTTGTCAAGGACGATCAGGGGCAGGCACAGCGACTTGGTCATGGACAGGGTGATAGATGTGCACTATCCCCTACTGCCATGTATGACAATATGCTACAGCGTCAGTATTGAACACATTATCACGGGTAAGTGTGGTTTTTTATTTCTTCTGATGCTTACGATACTCAGGCTGTTATGCAGGTGTTATGTTTAATTTTTGCCACGTCGGAATGCGGAGAGGTGCTATATATTACAAGTGAGGTTAAATTCATTCTTATACTATGAAAGATGATGACTCTAACGCAGCAGCAATGATTATAGATACCCTTCCTAGTCATTTCTTGAATGCTCAGCTGTCGCTCTCCTATCCCAGTCAGTGAATCCCATGTGCGGCGTATTCAGGTATCTGTCTCTTACCGCTCACTGCATATCTTAGCTCAGAACACAGGCCCATATCCAGAGTTAAGATATTTTAGGTGTTTCCTCCCCCCCCCCCCGGCATTTTGTTCTCCTTCTCCCCAGCATTTCGTTTCCTCCTCCCGGCGTTTTGTTTCCCTCCCTCGTTTTGTTTCTCTTCTCCCCATGTTGCCCTTCCCTTTTCTGTCGTCCCCGTCGTTTGGTTGTGCTGTTCCATTGTCGTTGTTTTCAATCGTTATGATTTGTACCTAAAAAATGTTGTTAGTAAAAAACAGAATACAATGTGAAAAGAAAAGAAAAACTTACCTGTGGCCCAAGAGACGTCATCACTGTCTCTTGGGCCCATTTTCGCGTTCGGTTTATCTTGGTCTCGTTCCGTTGGCATCCTCATCATTTCAAAGTTGCACCTGTTCCCACCCCGCAACCAGCTGCTCGCGGCAGTGGTCCTAGGTGCTCCTCGCCGTCAGCAGCACTAGTTAATACTTGAAAAAAAAGTTCGTTAGTAACAAAATAAGGAAATGAGAAGAAAATATATACCAACGGCCCAAGAGATGTCAAACAATGTCTCTTGGGCCTTTTTTTGTTTGTTTCGCCTTCCGTAGTGATGCCACGGCTCGGCTCGGCTCGCCTGCGGCACAGCTCAGGCACTTGAGCCGATCAAAATGGCGCTGAGTCGCCCTGAGTGGCTCTGAGCCGGCTAAGCCGATTGAGATTGCCCAAAGTTGTGGGTGTTGGAGCAGACCATATACGCTGCACAGGGGAAGAGACAACACGTTCCTTACAACCTACCTGGGGTTTAGTTAGACTTACAGCTAGGGTTAGCAGAGGTAAGAACACTATATTCCTACTACAGTACAGGTTCTCCTTATATACATAATAGTAAGGATATCACATGACTCCAGAGGAATATGCATATGAAACATGTATCAATATTGGTAATTAATGTGGGAGAATATGCACATGCAACAATATTGGTAATTAATTTCAACAGTGGGCTTGCAATCTGAGTTGTATTTATGCTTCAGTTATGTATTTTAATGGTCAAATAGGTTGTGTAGACTATTATTACAAAAGAAACAAGTCATACTATTGAGTTTTGCACAGATCGGTATCTTTGATGAGATTATTTGGCTATGTTTATCTCCTCATACCTATTACAAAACATGTTCGAGAGATGGCTCTGGGGAGTAGGGTATAACAACATGTATTCAAAATGGCAGTAGGGACTCCTACAGAGTGTTTTATAGTGTTTTAAGAACATTTAAAGCCCTCCAGTTGCTCTGAATTTGAGGCAACTTAGGGCATGGCTTGAGTGGCTCTGGGTGGCTCTGAGCTGCAAGCCAATTTATTGGCACAGCTGGCCCAAAATAGTGGCTCGGCTCAACAGCTCGCGGCTCCGAGCCACACCGTTGGCAACACTAGCTGTTTCCCCCTTGTCCCCTCATCTTTGTCTCCCAGTTGTCTCGTTGTTGCATTGTTGTTCCATTTGGCCTGCTGCCATTGTCTTGCCATTTTGCAATTGTACCTGTTCCCACCCCACGAGCAGTTTCTCATGGCGGTGGTTCTGGGTCCTGGGGTGGTGGATGTGTTGGCTGTTGGTCCCACTACCCACATTTGAATCAGATGTCACCCACTCAGGATCATTTAGCATCGAGACATGGTGAGCATTACATTGTAACCTTAACATGAAGGACAGGGACCAAATATTGCTAAATGAAGGAATTAGTATTCCTGCTAGTGACTGCTAGTAACCTTGATACTGGAATAGATTAATGAGACATTTTCCTCGGAAAGCAGCAGTCATCTTGGACTGTGAGGATGCACATGGTTCCCCATCATTAGGACATTATGAAGGATTCAGGAGCCAGAAATTGTAAGTTGAAAAGGCCAAGTGAAACCCCCTTGCTCCACAATTCTTATCAAGTTCTTGCTAATTAGTAGCAGGCTGCACGTTGAGTAACAATGATACTCCCAGCCTCACCATCACTAGTTCACTTCAGCTTCACTGGGTCCTGCCTAATGGATGAAACTTGGATGAAACTTGTGGCATCGAACTTTAAGGTCCTACAACAGAAATATGTTGAGATTTCTAAAGAGGCCTGAGGTGCAGTGTGGATAAAAATTGACATATCTAGATGCCTGAGCCGATTTCCATATAAAAACTGCCAAAATCCATGTGGATAAAAATTGTGACGACCTGGATCAGGGATTTGGCAGAGCTTTCAGGGGTCCTAGCCTACGTAGAAAGCAAAATATATAATAAAAGTGCAGGAGGAAGAGGGAGAAAATTGTGAGACAAGCATTGTATCTGATGCATGTAAACCAGGAGGCACAGGGACACTTCTGATGGAACATCAGACAATATATTGAAGGACCCACAATGTGACCAACACAAGTGACAGACGTGAGGATGTAAGGACACGAGTAATGGTTTTTTGTCATTTCTATTTTTCTGTCGTCAAGCAAACAAAATGTCTACCACAAACGACATACCTGTAGGACCTTCTGACAATCCTCTGGTGCCTTCTGATAACTGGAACATCCCTCCAGCATCTTCCAATATCTCTTCATTGGCTTCTTGCAACCCAACTAGGGATGTTATCACATCTCGGGGCGCATTCTGAAGGAAAGCTCACAGATGCTCAGGAAATCATGGCCAATGCAAAGCATGAAGATAATGGGCCCTTCCTGGTACTATTCCAGGAATTCCCCAGGACTTGGACTATAAGGAATCCAAGAGGAATCCAGTAGGATTGAACCAGGAGTCCTTGCTACTACTACTACTTTTCACGATCCATTCCTCAAACTCCTTCATTTCTTGTTCCATCTGCTCCTTCAACTCCCGCTCCCTCTGCTTGTGTTGGGCCTTCATTGCGGCCAATTTGATCTGTGCGGAAGCTGCTGGGGGGGACATCTTTGATGGAGATGAGGGTAGTAATCAAAGTGAAAATTTTTCAACCCAACTACCACATTCGGAAATTCATCCAACTTCCTCATTTGGACTCGAACCCTCATGTGCCTCGTAGGCTTGGCACTAAGAGGGAAATACTGTCACGATCCATTCCTCGTCTGCTCAGAACCCGCAACCATCCGACCATTTTCCGCACTTCTAACCCGATTCCTTCCGCCTTTGTTCTGGCTGCCTTGCACTGCCCACACTGCTGTGCACCAGGCCGCCTTGTACAGCACCCATGGTTGCCTTCCCAAGGCTGCCCTCTAGTTTTGCAAATTTGACTACAGATTCCTGTGCGGCCTCCGCTAGGTAATTTATCTATGCAGTCGAGACACTGCTGCAGTTCCTGTTTCTGTCCCACTTTTATTCAGGACTCTAGTATTTAAGTTTAGTTAGTTTCGCCTTGTATTCCTCAGTTCGTATATCGACATAGACTCGACTTTAACTTGTCAATCTAAATCTCATTCTACTCCTACCTCTGTCCTCTAAGAGTCTGTACTTCATTCGACTCAACCTCTAGTCTCCCTCTGAAGTTCTAGTCTCATCTGAACTTAACCTAAGTCTCTTCATACTCCTTTCTGCACTCACCCACCACTTCTCTGCCTCCATCTCTAAATCTTCGTCTTGAAATTAGGACACCAGACAAGGTGAAGGGTGCAGTTTCTTATAAGCTGAAGCCAAGTCCTTTTTGTTACCCCTCTGCATAATCCGCTATGACCCAACAATTTCCCGCTGTCAACACCTGCTGGGTCTGACCAGATTCCGACGAGCCCTCATCGATCAGTTCTTAACAGTATATACGAACTCACACTTCACTCATCTCTTCTCCTCCTATGACCCCAACCAAAACTCACCAGTGCACAACCAGACACTCTCAGTGTGCCGGCACCATTCCAGGGATCTCTGCAATTCAGCGATCCACACTTCCTAGCCCATGACCCGCCACAACATTCAGAGTATCTTCCAGACCTTCCAACATTTTCCGACAAATCAGCTCTGGAGCCCCATCGATCAGTGCAAACCTCATGTCTACTCAAGCCCAACAACCTCCCGCAAATCCAGAAGGACCCCAACCCATGACTCCCCTTGAATACATAGGGGGCATCAACCAGCCTGAACCCTATGGGTTGGAAGATCATGGTCTAGAGCATGGACCTCCCAGCATACCTGATGACCCTAGTGGTCCTGATGGCCCTGGGGGCAACCCTGATCCCAATGATCCTGATGATCAACCTCCCACAGGGGGAAACCCTGATCCAGGGGATAGGTTCATAGATGTTCTTTACAACCTCTCGGAGAGTATCCGCACCCTCTGACAAAACAATGCACCCAAGACCGAGAAAATCAAAGTTCGTGACCCCAACACCTTCGATGGCTCCATCCCAAAAACTTAGAGACTTCCTAGTCCCATGTAATCTTCATTTCCATGACCATCCACATGTATTTTCTTCTGATGAGAAAAAGATCATATTTATCCTTTCTTATCTCAAGGGATCAGCTCTCAGTTGGTTTGAACCTGGTCTTAATGACCCGACTGAGTCCGCACACTGGATGTGGGATTATGAAGCTTTCCTTGCCGAGCTAGAGAGCAACTTCGGCCTGCACAACCCAGTCGGGGATGCGGAAAAAGCCCTTTCCGACTTAACAATGAAAAAAGGTGGTCGCATCACAAAGTATAATGTTGACTTCTGGGAGTTAGCTTCTAGGGTCAACTGGAATGAGGCAGCCCTCCATGACTGCTATTTCTGTGGTCTTCTGCTCCGACTTCGCATAGAAGTCCTTTGGGGTGGTAAACCCAACACCCTTGCAGAACTGCACTTGAAAGTGCAGGACTGTGACAATATCTACTGGATGCAGGAGGATGAAACCCAATTCAAAACTAAGAATTCTGGAAACTCTTCTACCCCTGTCAAGAAGGACACCCCCAAAAGTTTCTCCCAGTCTACCAATCAATCCTCTTTGAGCTCCACTCGGGGTAACTCCTCCAACCAGCAGTCTTCTGCAACAAAGAACACTTCCAAGTCATCCATCTCCGATAAATTGGGGAAGAACGGCAAACTTACTGCAGAAGAACAAGAACATTGCATGAGGGAAAGACTTTGTCTCTACTGTGGTGAAGAAGGGCATGTAGCAGGAAACTGCCCGAAATCTAAAGCTGCAAAAGCCTGCACATCCGCTGTGATTCCCAAATCCACGGACTTGGAAAAATAGTCTGCAACCCTCAGGATACAGCCATTGGGGCTGGGGGTTGCATTGACCTTACCCATTTGGCTGCCTATGTTTGTCTCAATGCGTCCGCTCTTTCCGACCCTGACTCCCTAATCACTCTCTTAACTATTCCTGACCATTCCACCCCTGTCCAAACCCTTATTAATTCTGGTTCCTCCCTTTGCTTCCTCAACTCCTCCTTCATGTTGAATAACCAACTCAGCACAACATCCATTAACCCGATTGGATTATGACTCTTTGATGGATCTTGCAACTCCACCATAACTCAAGTCATCCAACTTCCGGTCACATTCCCTACCGGTGAAATGTTCAATCTGTCATTTTATGTAACCTCGCTAGACTCTTCCTGTTCTGCAGTACTTGGTCATAACTGGCTGAAGCAATACAATCCATTGATTGACTGGTCTTCAAGCCAAATCACTTTCCACTCTGCTGATCATAGAGGTTCAGCACCCCAGATGTCACCTTTGTCCCCGAACCTTCCAGTAGAAATCCTTGAATCCTCTGCACATTCCGAACCCCCCATTCCTCCTAAGTTTACACCTCCCGACATCTCTTTCATCAACACTGCCACTTATGTGCGTGTTAGCAAACTCCCTGGGGCAGTAGCCTTCCAGATGACCATCACTCCAAAAGGATTATCCGCCCGCTCTACCCAATCTTCACCCCCGCCAGATTTATCTGACATTCCTGCTGAGTATCATGAATTCACTGATGTCTTTAATAAGACTAAGGCAGACACTCTTCCTCCACATTGTCCTTATGACCTCAAGATAGAGACGGAGGATAATGCTCCCCCTCCTCCAGGTTGCATGTACTCCCTCTCTCCCTCTGAATTAGAAGCCTTACGAGTCTTCATTGACAAAAATGTCCACTCAGGTTTCATTCGCCCTTCTAAGTCTCCACATGGCACTCCAATTCTCTTCATTAAGAAGAAGGATGGTAGCCTACGACTTTGCGTTGACTACTGAGGACTCAACCATCTTACAAAGAAAGACTGCTATCTCCTTCCTCTCATTTCCGACCTCCTAGACTCTCCCCGAAAAGCCCGCTTGTTCACTAAGATAGACTTGCAGCACGCTTACCACCTAGTCTGCATTGCGGATGGTGACAAATGGAAAACTACTTTCTGCACCCGCTATGGATCCTAATGTCTACAACTACTGTGCTTACTACCACCAACATCCTTCCGTCGTCTGTCCCTAAGCTCTTACCCATGGGCTTGAACTGGACTGCATTCTCCATCCATTTTAAGGAAGCTATTGAGGCAAAAGGTTTCTGGGGCCATTTTGATGGCACCTCACTGAAGCCGACTCTGAGTTTGCCACCCGTTACTGGAGAACAAGACGTGCTGACTCAGTGGTTGAAGGACGAGCATTCTGCAAAGGCACTTCTCACTCACCGTATCCCTGACTCCACATTGATCCGAATCCATGTGAAAGAGTCCCTGATGGACAGATGGAATCTTATCATCACGGAGTTCACTCAGAAGGGCGCTTTTGCCCAAGCTGAGTTGCATACTCGCTTCATGGATTTGAAGTGCCCTGATAAGGGTAATGTTCGTGAGTTCTTGGATGAGGTATGTGTTGAGAAGGAGAAGCTGGCTACTTATGGTGTCATCATCGAGGACAAAGACTACTGCTCCACAATTATCAGTTCCCTCCCTAATTACCTCTCCAACTTTGCTTCTAGTCTTCTTGCAAATGCGAGGTTGCATGTGCAGTCAAAGACTGTCGATCCCAATCAGTTGATCTCGTTGATCTCTGAGGAATACGATCATAATGTATCACAGTGTTTGTGGCACACCACAAAATCCTTGAAGACAGATGAGAAAGATGAAGCTATGCTTGCGTCATCAAATGGAAAGGGGAAGTGGGAGCGCAAACCTCATGGTGTGTGCTGGAACTGCAGAGAGAAAGGTCATTTCAAGGACAAGTGTCCTAAGCCTGCGAAAGATACAAAGAACGACTCACCTGAGAAGGGTGGTTCTGCAAACACCGCTGTTGAAGATGATTCAGAAGATGAGGCCACTTTTTTCATTGAAGGTGATTGGGAGTCTGATGATGATCTCCCAGAGCTTTGCACTGTGTCCAACTCTGATTCTGAGGAAGGTTCTGATACCAAGCCTGATGGGGATAGCAAGGGGGATTGGTTCTCTGAGATCGGCAAAAGTGACAAGGGCAGTGGCTGGGAAACTGAGGAGCTATTCGAGGCTGATGGTAGCGAGTGTGGCTCGCTAGTCAGTGTTGACTCAAACTTGGTGGCCTCTGATCTTGAAGATGTTGCAGTTAATGTTGACACTGCCAGCATTACCGATCATGTACCTTGTGTCAAAGTTTATGACTCAGGGTGCACCAGGCACATCTCCCCATATCAAGATGAAATTAATAATTTTGTCGAGATACCCCCAAAGTCGTTCCGAGCTGCGAATAAGCAAAGTTTTAAGGCAGTTGGAACAGGCGAGATGATGATTGACATACCTAACGGTGTTGATATCTCGCAGCTAAGTCTCACCAAGGTGTTGTATTCACCAGTAAGGTGTGACACGGGTCCAGGTCAACCTGTGATATTTTGGTCACAGGTGATCTTGGGTACGGGTGCGGGTTCACAATTGCAAACCCGCACAAAACCGTACCCTTACCCATGGGTTACAGGTGTTGTGGCTCGCGATTAACCTATGGCTTGTTATACTACTTGTGATTAACCTATGGCTTGTCATACTAGTATTGAAACACTGGAAAACTGTCTAAGTTTGCTATTGTTTACTCATGGTAATGTTTTCGGCACTGTGGTCAAATAGTGATTGCTCAATACTAATGACGACCCTAGAGGACTTGTATGATCCAGGTGGCGCTAACAATAAATGGCAATTCATTGAGATCTGGCTGGACCATCATATATGGGTGAGCCAAACTTTTTTTTTTTTTTTTTTTTTCAACCCACTAAGATGCCTCCGAAATGATCCTTTCAGTCTTCAGTGAAATCCTCATGTTCCTCACTCCGATCCTCCCTATCTATGTCCTCGCTATCTAGTAAACTTGATGCTGGGGTTAAAGCAATCAAGTCTGGAGCTAAATGTGTCAAGAAAGCTGCAAAGATAGTCGCTCAGCCCCTCAAGCGGACCAAGCGTGCCACGTCAGATAGTTCATCACAAGCTGATATTGATGCTGAACCAGACAAACTCCCACTTGACGACCATGTCAGCACTGCTAGCCACGATGCATCGGACGTTATCAATGTCAGTTCTGATGGTGAAGAGCTTGATGAGCTTGAGCAGGACCTTGGTAAGTCTCCTTATACTTCTTTTCGTCCTCTGTCAGTGATTCCATTCTCAAGCCAAGGCTAAGAAAACCTGGCATTCGGGGATATATTTGTTTTTTCAACCAGATGTCATCATCCAGAAGGAGGATGGTCGCATAAGCCATTTCTTTGCCTGTGCTGCAAAGAAATGCAAGAGCAAGGTGCACGGTGTTTGGCGTTTTCAAGACAAGAGAGACAAGTCCTCGACTGCAAACCTCAAGCAGCATGTGACTCACTGCTTTGGAGAGGAAGCTGTCTGTGCCACTCTCAAGAGGGAGAACTTTACTCCTAGCAGCAACCTTTTTACTACATTCGCCCATCAGGGACAGTGTCTGGTTACATATTTGCATCGTACACACACAAACCCAGAGATGCAGTAAGTGTTACTTGACATGTAGTTTCCTCTAACTAACAGACATCTATCTCAGCGCCCACATTGCGAAATGGGTAGCAGAAACAATTGCCCCGCAAACATCGTTTCTGATCCCGAACTTATTGAGCTCCTGACAACAGGACGGCCAAACATCAAAGTTCCATCTCCAAACATGGTTCAGTGTGATGTCAAGGCTGCATATGTGAGGGGTCTACTGGTTCAGATGTTTAGTTCATGTTATGTAGTTTCCCTTCATGCCCCTTCTGTGGGCTTTCTTGTAGTATCATGGCTCTAACCCGCAGTTTTTACAACACCATTGTAAAACCACGGGTTTAAAATATACCCATCATTTTTCGCGGTTTACCCGTACCCGAACCCATAAGGGTATGGTGTTGGTGGGTGCGGGTACGGTTGTGAAAAAAATCACCCGTGGGTGACCCATGTCACACCTTATTCACCAGAAGTCAGGTACACACTTGTGTCTGTGGGCCATCTCGATGACAAGGGCTTCTCGTTGACATTTGCTGGTGGCAAGTGCACCATCAAAGGGCTGGACAGTGTGTGTGTGGGCGAAGTCCCAAAGAATAGTAATGGTCTTTACAAAGTTGCACATGAGCGAGATGAAGCGAATGTGGCAGCCGAGGTCCTTACCTTGGATCAATTCCACTGTTGTATGGGTCATATTTCCCTGGAAGTAGCATGCAAGCTTGTTGACAAAGGCTTTGTGATGGGCATGAGATTGGAAACCATGCCAACCAGTGATCCCTTCTTCTGCGAGTCCTGTGTGTATGCAAAGGCAACACGTAAGCCTGTCACAAAGGCTCGGGAAGGGGAACATGCTACTGAGTTCAATGGTGAAGTCCATAGTGACTTGTGGGGACCAGTGCCCGTGGCCACAAAGGCTGGAAAGCGTTATTATGTCACTTTTACAGATGACAAGACATGCTTGACTTACCTGAACCTTCTATGTAAGAAGGATGAGACCTTTGATTCCTATAAGGAGTATGAGGCGTGGTGTGATATGCATTTGGATGTACGCATTAAGGTTTTCCATTCTGATTGCGGCGGGGAGTACCTAGGAAAGGCATTCATCGCCTACCTAAAGTCAAAGGGTACCAAACAGAAACTTACTGTTCATGACACACCCCAGCACAATGGCATTGCTGAATGCCATAACCGCACCATTGTGGAGCGAATTCATGCACTGTTGCACTCAAGTGGGCTCCTGAAAATGATGTGGGGTGAGGCAGCATGCCACATTGTTTGGTTGATGAATCACACATCGACCAAAGCCATTGATGGAATGACACCATATGAGGCTGCTTTTGGGAAGAAGCCTGATTTGCGGCATGTATGTGAATGGGGCAAGAAAGTTTGGGTTCGTATTGAGGGTGGCGATAAATTAGGTGGATGTGTGAAAGAGGGCCATTGGTTGGGAATTGATGAACATAGCAAAGGTTTCAGGATTTATTGGCCTGATAAGTGGATGGTTACAACAGAGCGAAACATCTATTATGACAAATCATGCTTGTCAGTTTGTCATCTTGAGGGGGAGGATTGGGAGTTTGTCGAAACAAAAACTGACATACCAAATTCTTCGACATCCACTACTCCACTGGCACCTCCCACTCAACCTGTTGTGCCTGAAGTCTCATCTCCTACTCATACATGTGCCCCAAGTCCCAGTCCATCTGATAATCAGGATCTTTACGAAGAAGAGCCTGTCCCTGCAAAACGCATCAGGAAGCCAAGCCAGCATGTCTGCGATATTCTCAAAGGCCGTGGAGCTACTTCAGCTTGCCGCTCTGATCCGGTCATTGCTGCAGGTGTGCAAGTACCTCCCATTGCTGAAGAAGCTCCTGCTCAGGTGCTTGAGGGGGAGGGAATCACTGATTGGATGATGGTAGCTGACTTCGTGGATGAATATGTGATGGTGGCTGAAATGAGTGATTTTGAGGCTCTTGAACCGAGGTCTTTAACAGAGGCGAAGCGCCATCCTGACTGGCAGCTGTGGGAGAAAGCAATTCACGAGGAGTTAGCAACCTTACGAGAGGCTGGAACTTGGAAACTCACCGAAGTGCCCAAAGGAGCCAATATTGCTGGCTCAAGTGGGTTTTCCACGTGAAGAAGGACACCACTGGAATTGTCATCCATCACAAGGCACATCTTGTTGTGCAGGGATTCTCGCAGGTTCCAGGTGTCGACTATTTCGACACATTCGCTCCCGTTGCTAAGCTCACATCAATTCGAGCTGTTCTTGCTATGGCCGCCACAGAAGATATGTGTAAGGGGACTAGGGGGGTGCCCTGTGTGTTTTTCCTATTTTTTATGTTTGTCCTATATTTTTCCCCACCTCATTTCCTTCTATTCTTCATTTTCTATGATTTTTCCAGATTTTATTACTAATTTTCCCTTGCTATCATGTTTGTACATGTTGACACTTTTATATTTAGAGGTGGAGTACCCCTTCCGACACATACCCCTTGGTATGATGTCATTCGGCGGCCTTGATCCGCCTATCTCCACCTTTTTCTATTTTTAGGTTATATTTGATTTTTGTCGTCTTCACATATACTGGGCATCAGCAAGGGGATCCTTAGAGTTTTCTCTTCGGATTTCCCTTTGCTAGGTGTGTCCCCAATGCCTGTATTATGTAGTATAATTTTAACTTCGGATTTCCCTTTGCTAGAGGCTTAGGTTGCCCTTATAGTAGAAAACTCTCCCCTAAGGCCTGAAAATCGCGAACGTGCTGCCCAAGATAGGCAGTTACGGACTGGATGATGCTTCCCAAAGCTCCACAGAGTCCCTACACACCATTCCAGATAATCTCGCCTTTATTACGCCGCCATTTTCGCCAAATGTGCTCCCTAGCGACATGGATGCATCAGAACACTTCGACACGCTTGAAAGCGAGGTTTCTGGAATGCGCACGCAAATCGACTCGCTTAAATCTATGATTGAAAACTTCGTTAGGACCCTCCAGGATAACCCTATGACCAATAGTTCCCCCTTTACGACTCCAAGCGCACCCAACAATGATGTTTTGCCAAACACGTCCACTAAGGAACATGCCCTGATCAAACCGTCCCCCTCTGCCGAATTTAATGGTGCACGTGCGCAGGGACATGCATTCCTTAATTCCTGTGAGTTATACATTAGTCTCCAGTCACATCAATTCATCGATGAGGCTGCAAAAATTTATTGGGCTTTCACATACATGAAATCTGAACATGCCTATCTCTATGTGGACCGTATCCTACGTCAAACTAAAGAACTCGGTTCTCTACCTTTCTCCACTTGGGGTGACTTTTGAGCTGAGTTTGTATGCCACTTCTGCCCCCTCAATGAATGCCACTGAGCAGTGACATGACTTGAGTCATCCACTTACCACCAGGGACGTCAATCCGTGGATGACTAGATCGATGAGTTTAAGGATTTGGTGGACATGGCAGGATATGGGAGTGGGTTACCAGTGGTGGTGAAGTTCTGACGGGGGCTCAACCGAGAAATTCAGGACCAGATTGCACAGATGTTGGAAGGGTGCCCAGCGGATGATGATATCCTTGCTTGGTATGAAGCTGCTTCACTCTGTGACAAGAACCGACTCACAAATGCGGCGTTTAATGCTGCATTCCATGCTCCAACTACCACTCATACGCCCTACACCTTCAATCGAAGCCTCCCCTGCCCTAACCCCATTCCTGTTCGTCAAACTCCCACACCAGCCATCAATGTCCCAGTACCAATGGATGTTGATGCAGCCCGCAGCCGTGCACATAAGTTGGATCTCTGCTACCATTGTGGGGAACCTGGACACAGGGCTGGAGCATGTCCCCATTGTCAGGATATCCGCATGCTCACCCCCGAGGGACGAGACGAACTCCTGCAAGATTTGTTGGCGCTTGTAGATGTTGAGGAAGCGAAGGATCAAGTTGCAGAGGAGATTAAGTTGGAAGTTGTAGAGGAGCAGGATTTTCCTATTCACAGCAAGTGAATTGTACACCCTCACTGCCTGTCCATAACTGCTTTGAAGTCTTGTCAGTTGAATCCCCGGAGAATGAATCCATTTCTGTGACTGCTCCCCTCTCTGACCCTTCGAAGTTGGCTAAAGATGTACCTGCTCTCCCCATCTCTCCTTCTACTCCACGTCCCAAAATTAAATCATGGGAGCGTAAACTACCATGCAAGTATATTGTGGCATCCACTCCCTCTGCACATTCCTTAAACCTAGCCATCGAACTGCAGATGACCAACACTGGACAGATACTCAGTGTCTCTGTGCTCCTGGACTCTGGTGCGACTGGTCTCTTCATCGATTCCCATCTGGTACAACAACATCACCTAAATACTTGCTCACTCTCACATCCGATATCTGTATATAACGTGGATGGATCCCCAAATGAAGCTGGTGCCATCCGAGAGGTTGCAGACCTGGTTCTCCATTACAAAGATCATAGTGAGTGTGCCCTTTTTGCTGTCACTCAATTAGGAAAGCAATGTGCTCCCTAAGAAGCAAAGGAATCTGGACACTAGCAGACATGGGCACCTGGCAGAGAGACGGAACAGGGCAGCTGACATTTGTAACAAAACATATTGCAACTGATGCCACATGGACCTCAGCAGGCATACACAACTACCACAAAGTATCGGATGTATTATCACAGCTCAACATTGGATGTCTTGTGAATGGCAATGCTGAACTTCTTACCGAATGTCCAGAACACTGTAGATGAGCTGAGACCCTCCTCAAACACTTAGCAACAACCAGTGGCCTGCTACCATCACCAATATCTGGAGGCAGACAGTGGGGGGCTCAGATGGATCAATGATACCAGCAACTGCAGGAATTGGAGAGGACAAAACAGTGATGGCTGCAGTGATGGGCCCACAGACATTGGTGATGCAAATCCTGGGATGTAATTCTTCTATCCTACATGGCAAGCTGATGGGTCTGATTTTAGTCTTGGCAAGCGACCCCCCTGAAACATCCCATCTATACTCAGATCACATGAACTCTATGCATCTCATCAATGACAGCAAGACAGCAGTAGACCAAGAACCGAAATTATGCCACATGAATGGGAGATCATACTACAGATGGATCTTGTTGCTGGTTTGACAGAACTGGGTTATAGTCGACTATATGCAAGGACATGCAGATGGCCTGACACTGCTGTCGAAGCTCAATAACAAAGCAGATCACTATGCAACATCTGCACAGAAACATGTCCACTACATTCCCATAGCCCCACACTCAATGTTTTACATGGATGACTACACATTCTTTCATGCAAGAGATGAATGGATTGAGTCAAACATATGGGTCTTCATCAAACAAGACATTGCAAGATCAACTGCCGAGAAGCTGAGCATCAACAATAACTATAGAATGACAACATGGCTCTACAACCCTATGCTGCCCCCCGACTACTGCTATACAAAGGCAACATCAGCCTATTCAATACTAGTGCAACTCTAGGTACATTCTGGTCAACTAGCAATGGGTGAGACTCTACACAAGAGGGGGAAGTTGTGTGAGGACTCATGCCAACATGGTTGCAATGTAATTGAGGATATGCACCACCTCTTCATTGAGTGCAAACACTATGATGAGTGGAGAATGGGAACAATGGAGAGGATAATGGAGAGGACAGGAGAAGCTGTCAAAAAGTAATATTGAGGAGACTGCTAAAAACTCTCTCCTCTCAATAGCTAAGTCCCTGTTCAAAAACAATGATGGATGGCTGCTACATTACTCCTTTTCTTATCTAGGGCTCACTCCCCAGATTCACCACTATCTAACAAAGGATGGTTTAGAAAACTCTTGCAGCATATCACAACGACAACTAATTTATGGCCTATCACATGATTGGCATATCAAAGTGATCCAATTAGCAGGAAGGATATGGGGCAATGTGCAGAGAGAGATGGCAAGGCTGAATGAAAAGGCTGGCAGAGATTGAAGCATTAGAATTTACAATAGTGGTCTTTTTTGGGTCCATCGAGGCTGTCTAGACATGTCCTAAGTCCTTTGTGGATGTAGGTGGATATCAAATTGTAAACATTGTAAACATCATGATCAACCATCATTGACACATCCAAACACATTCAGCAAAACTGCATACATGGACTCTTCTTGGCTTTGCCTTCAATGCAACTTTATGCAATCAATATCACAACTATGAAAATCAGTCAGGTTTCATGCTGATACATAACAATTGAAGCATGCTGGCACTGCATGACCCGCTACATTGATTTTGGTTTATTTATTTTATTTTATTTTTTTAGGCATTGAATATTGGTTTGAATTATAACATATTTCATGAGGGAGAACAAAAAACTATTTTGATATGATATGGCATGTGATGTGTATTTCAGTGGAATCTGCAAACATATTTTAAATATTTTATACATGTTTGTCTATGCTCATTGACATTGTGATGTATCATGGATAGAGGAAAGGGCATGAATGGTAGGTTGTTACTAAAAATACAGGGAGACACCATACAAGACAGTTATGAGACAGTATTACTAATGCAGAATAAATTGGATGGTGTTATCTATCAAAATGTTAGATGTTGATTGGAATGTCATCTTTCGAGCTAATGAACATGAGCAATGCCTACATAATCAAATCTTCCTCATTGTTTGCACTCAGCTATCGATGCCATTGAAAGAAGGAATTTCAAGTGGGCAGTTGAGATCCATGTAGCACAATTACTCATTTGAAATTGCATGAGTGGAATAGTTGTATGACAACAGTTGTAAGAGGCCAGCTACTTGGGTCAATGAGGGTATGACATTGTCTGGTTGATCACAATGTGGCTAACAAAGGCATAAACATTGTTCATGAAGAGACCAATTGGAAATGTGCAGAACCAAAAGACATGTTGTGATACTTGGAGATGGTGTCCGTGGTGAATCATGGCATGATCATGGGTGGGATAAAGATGGAGAAAGTCTCATGGATATGTTTCAAAATTGTGATAGGTGGCATGGCATCTTGCCTGTTTTTTTTTTCAAAAAGGTAGGGATCATGGTTGTGTACCAATGATGAGTGATTAATATTATGACAGGAATTATGTGAAGTACTTGGGTCAACAAGGGAAATTTGTTTGGTCATTGTCAAGCTGGTGTCGAGGAGGGCACATGTGGGACCGAGGGGTGTGCTGTCTCAAGTCCTGGGTGATCCCTTTCCAGCAAGTCTGTGACTCATATTCAGACAGTTTCAGTTTTGAAGGTCAATGTGGCGAGTCTCAAATGCGCTTTGAAATGCATGATGAATGGTATGACATCATGCCTGCTTTTTGAAATGAGTGTAGTGGCATACTGTTGGTTTTCAACCACACCTATCATGACTGAGGACATGTCTCCATTGTATATCAAGCATTTTGAAGATGGTTTTTAGGATGATGTTTCAAACAATGTGGTTGAGATGGGTGCCACCTCGCTCACAGGGGCAGAATACAACCAAATGTTCTGTCATGTCATTGAACAATGGTCCAACAACTATCTCTATCGTAACAGTGATGGCATGGAATTTCCAACCAATGTCATAGGTGAAGTATGTGCAGTACTTTACACTCCCCCCAGTCTGAGCGGACTCCACTCAGACACACTCAGACACTCAGACTCTGCTCAGACACAGACTGTCTGAGTTGTCTGAGTAAAGTCCAAGGACTGCACTCAGACTTTGCTCAGACAACATCAATTGTGCATTTATTTACACCTTTAAAGTACTGTCCAAGTAAAGTCTGAGTTCCAGAGTTAGAGAAATTCTTATAAGTCTCACAAAATGATGTGTGCACAGCAGGAATTGAACCAACAGACTTCTGGACTAGCAATCACATGACAACCAAACATACACACTCTACCACTTAAGCCAAGTAGTCATTTAAAGTTACATACATTATATCTATTTATTACTGAAATCTAATTTTTTATATATCATGAATAGATTATTAAATTGATCCCCTCACATCTGTGCGAAGGGTAATTAATATGTATAATACTAGGCCCTCCCCTCACAAGCTCGAGGGGAGGGGGGAGGGGGCCATAACTCTCAATTATAAAAATGAATTAAAAACACCCACCACAAGCAGTTGCTTGTGGCGGTGTTTGTCTCTCCCTGGGTTGTCCCCTGGCCATCTCACCCTCCTGTCCCCATTCTTCTCCCCCCCAAACCACCCCATGAGCAGATGCTTGTAGGCATGGGTTGGGTGTCATTGTGGGTGTCCCCACTCTTGTCATTGTCTCCCTTCCCTCTTGTCTCCCTTCCCTCTTGTCTCCCTTTCCTCTCATCTCTCTTCCCTCTTGTCTCCCTTCCCTCTTGTCTCTCTTCCCTCTTGTCTCCCTTCCCCCTCGTCTCTTCCCCCTCACCTTCCACCCTGTGAGCAGGGGCTTGCAGCAGTGGTGGTGGTGGTGTCATTGTCATCATCATTGCCAGTAGTAGTTTGTACCTATAAAAAGTTTGCTAGCATCAAAAAATGAAATGAGAAAAGAAAAAAAAACTTACCTAGGACCCAAGAGACATTGACATCTCTTGGGTCTCCCCTAATCATCATTGTTCCACCCACCATCCACCCCATGAGCAGTTGCTCATGAGGCTGGAGGCAGGTGGTGCATCCTGCATGGTGGGCCTGAGGGCTGGGGGCAGGGGCTTGTTTTGTCGGGGTAGCCGTTCTTGTCATTTTGAAGTTGCATACATTCCCACCCTGTGACCAGCTCCTTGTGGCAGTGGTTCTGAGTGCTCATCATCATCAGCAGTACTAGATAATACCTAAAAAAATTTGTTAGTAACAAAAACAAGAAAAAAAAACTTAGCAATGGCCCAAGACTAGCAATGGCCCAAGAGATGTTGTTTGACATCTCTTGGGCTTTTTCTTTGTTTGCTTTGCCTTCCTTTCATTGTTTCCCACTTGACCCCCTCGTCATTTCATCTCCCAGTCCCAGTTGTCTCTAGTCGCCTCATTGCATTGTTGTTCCATTTGGCCAAGTCAGTGTTGCCATTGTCCTGCCATTTTGCAGTTGTACCCATTCCCACCCCATGAGCAGTTGCTTGCAGCAGTGGTTCTGGGTCCTAGGGTGGTGGCTGTGTCAGCCATTGTTGTGGTATTGAGGCTGCGGCATTGTTATAACATAGATAAAACCTATCATTAAGGAAAATTCAGTTCATTAAACAAAACAACAAAAATCATGTAAAAAAACACTTACAAGTGAGCCCAAATGACAATGCCATCATTTGGGCTCGTTCCCATTGTTGTTTATTGGGGTAGGAGGTAAGGAGGAGGTGGTGCCATTGAAGGTGATGTGCCAGGGTTGTTGATGATGTGGCTGTGTTGATTTGTCATCACAGCCGGGGTGGTACATAGAGAGATATAACTACTTATCTGTAATGATGCTTTAGTCTAATGGTTATATTGCTGCCTTAATTGTACTTTATCATGTGACTAAGGGTTCAATCCCTGCAGTAGCCACCGATTTTTCAGTCAATTATATAAGCAACTCAGACAGTCCTAGGACTGTACGAGTGCTGGTCCACTCGGACTCTGCTTGGACACTTGGACAGTCCTAGAACAGTCTGAGGACTCAGCTCAGACTCAGCTTGGACTGGACATTTAGTTTGGCAAGACTTTTTCAGCCCACAAAGTCCAAGCAAAGTCTGAGCAAAGTCCTCAGACAGTTGTGTCCAAGCAGAGTCCACTCAGATTGGGGGGGGGGAGTGTAAAGACCTCAGTATGTGTGGAGGAGTTAGGCACTCTTATTGGCTTGAAAGGGAACCACTATGCAGGCAAAGCTGGACAGCAGGTAAGACAATTTTGTTGGCAAAACAGATGCCAAGCTCATGACATTACTTGAACTTTCAGCCTGTTACCGATGAATCAAAGGTCAAGAATGTCCTGGTGCTGAAAGTGCTGATGTATTGTAGCCTTTTTATGTCAGCTGTCTATCAAAACCAGGTAGGGACCCTCAATTCAATTCAGGAGTCAGATGAGGTGGGGGAGCATAACATGGCTGTGGTAGGTGATGCATTTTAGAGCACCAACATCTGTTGATGATGTGCAATAGAATTATAATGTCAGGGAATGGATCAAGGGCACCTCCTCAGATCCCAATATGCCCCATGATCTCATTGTTCTTTGTGCAGTGCCCATTTATGTGGTACAGTTTTAGCCATTGTTAGTTGTCTGCTGTTAAGCTATCAGTCGTAGAACCCAAACAAAAACTTGTCACCTTCTACTCTGCTTAGGATAGGCAAGCATTCTTTTGTGGATGTGGTGTCCATATCAGGAAAGGGAACAGTATCTGGTAAAGAGATTCCAAAGAGTGATGCACATGAAGACCCTGTTGGAGGTATGTTACTAACAAGGTGGCGTGAAAGAGATTGCTAATGGTGTGAGGCATAGGGCTGGATATCAAAGTTGGTGTCTTGTATGATCCTCACAACATGCCAGACTATGGTGGGCCATGTTATAACCATGCTATCAACGAGTTGGTTCAACTGGATATCATGGATGAGAACAATCAGTTAGTGCCTCCTTGGAAGATGTATGGTGTACTTCAACATGGTACACTCATACTAGCCAATTGCTTGTTGCATTGTTTCTCATGACAGAGCCCAAATACAACAAAAGGTAAATGTAGCTTGTCTATGGCATGATATGGTCTAACAGCCATGATTATATTTAGTTATATCAAATCAATATTCACAGCATCAAAGTCATTGGATGTTCTGACCAAAAGGTGGTGATGCCCATCCCTCCCTTGGTGCCTTTGCCCATTGCTAGCAATGA
Organism: Tricholoma matsutake; assembly: GCA_026075535.2. NCBI lineage: Eukaryota > Fungi > Basidiomycota > Agaricomycetes > Agaricales > Tricholomataceae > Tricholoma > Tricholoma matsutake. The sequence goes on along the minus strand of AP026543.1, from coordinate 1,558,890 downwards.
GAGCTCAACCAGTGCTAACATGTTGTCTGGTCAGACATCTGTGCAATCAGTGGCCACAGACACTTTTGCACATTTTTCAGCTGGCCAAAAACGATGGATTTCTTCTCAAGATGCTGTTGAGGTGGAGACCTTGGTTGAGAAGAAATGCAAGGGGAAGAGGAAGCAGATGAGGTCAACAAAAGAACAGAAATATGAGGACAAAGTCATTGAAGACTCAATGGACATCACAAAGTAAGCATATGTTGTTTCTGTGTCTGACAAAATTTTGTACTACTATTATCTGTACTATTATAATGTTGACTAAATTACCTTATTCTAAATCATGTATAAGTTACAGATAGACTGAAGAACAGGATTATTGTGAGAGGTTTCTAGAACACAAATAACACCAAATTGATTGCATATGGTTTCAGAGTCTCTGTCTGTCTCATGGTATCACTCAAGATGTTGGCGTTGTTATGGACAGTAATTGCAATTAATTTTGCCATGTTGTTCAAGTGGACAAGGACACTATTCTATGCATATTTCAAAGCTTTCCGGATACACATTAGGTTCAACAAAGGTGTGATTGCCAGTTTTCTGCTTTCACATAGGTATTGGTTTGTTTTTGACATGGTTGGGGTAGTGATTGTTGGCCAACTGCCTATAGAGGTCCAAGCTGCCATCTATGAACATCTTTGTTTGAGAGACCTCTGAGTGCTCGCAGATTCATGCCATGATTTACATGCAATTATCCCTGCCCATATCCTATGAACCATCCACCACATTTTTATAATGTTCGACTTGCAGCCATCACAGATGTTCATATTTTTACAACAAACCCATGCCATCATCTCTGGTTCATGTGTTCTGTTGGTGATCATGCCTTGGGATTTTATGCCCAATGACATTGATATATATGTTCCTCAGTCTCAAGAAGAGTATGCATTGTATAAATTGCAGACTGACTTCAGTTATTCATTGGATTCGGTACCAACAACTACATCTTCTATTTCATTGATCCACTCTTCCTATGTTACAGCTGGTGGTAAATCTATTGGTCTGTCATGGAGAAGTTGCGGTGCAGCCCATTTTCAGGTTTCATTCCACAGTGGTTATGAGTTTCATCAGTTATGACACCTTATTTTGTGCCTATCCCTCCTTGACATTTGCAAGATGAAGCCTGTTAAACACTCACCAGTTGTTGACAGGATTCACCCCTATTGAAAAAATGGAGGCATGCATATCAAAGTATGAGAGTTGTGGATATGATTTTTCCTTAAACCTGGGTGTATGGCCAAAAGTTGAAGCTTCTCAATATAATGTGGATCAATTCACTCAAGTATCTGTCGATGATGTCTGTTCAAGCTCTGGAGTAACCTATCACTTTTGAAAGGCTGCTAGCATATCGCAGCACTAGTAGCAATTTTTTAATGTGTCATACATATAGCTTTGCTGTCAGTTTATGCAAGCAGCTCTCTAACATAATCATTACAATGGTTATACAAGTTCTGATGTTTGTGCTAGTGTTCTAATATGTTCTAGAATTCAATCTGTATTTGTACTGCTCTTATTTTCTCTATATCCTATCACTATCAGCATTACTACTATTGTTAATCGGTGTGATTGTACACCTGCTCATTCTCCTCACATGAACTGTTACAATTTTCCTTGTAACTCATGGAACCCAACGCACCCGACGATCCCCTCCAGACAGGAGGCACCCCTTGATTCATGCCTAGGGCATGTCCTTGACATCAGACACACACATGACGCATGCTGACTGCATGCATCTGATCCCCTTCCCGTGGAAGGCACCCTTGACGCATGGTGACTCCATGCACCCGAACCCACTCCCACACATGCTGTGATATGACAGCCCCCTGACATGAGGTCCGTGATGTTGGACTCTCACGATTGACATGCTGCGCTGCAGCACTCCATGACATTGGACGCCTCATGCAAGGCATGAGGTCTATTGTTTCTATTCTTACTTGATGCACATCTATCTTTCTGATTGGATGATAAGGACCTCCCTCATAGTATAAGTACTGCAACTCATAGTAGGGATGTCCTTAGTTTAGATCTAGGCAATCTACAGCCTTAACTTGTGAACTTGCGAACTTACTCAAAACCACTAAGGAAGCCCCTTAGTGTGTGAACCTGAACGACTCTATGCAGAAGGCCTGCTAGAGTGCACTATCTCTCTTATGTCGGACGCTCCGAGTAAGACTAGTGCAGGACGACTCGTTGAGGAAGCACCTTGTCAAATGACATCAACTAGATCGAGTGGTTGAGGCTTTGCCCTTAACATAAGATCTAAACTATCTGCTAGCCCACCTACCTAGGTGTAGGCAATACATCTCGATACACACCACAGCGACCTGGGTTTAGACAAACCCCAGACTGACCACCAAGAGAGGCAGAACCACAGCCAGGTTCTTCTTGGTACCAATACAATGGAAGACTAGTCCATTACTCGACCCCAGCACAGCGTTGGTTCTACGGATCAACTGACAGACAATGAGGAGATTTCCTCACCGACGAAGACTTTGAACAACTGCACACACCACCCAAAGCATCCACCCACTTCTTAACAGACAAAACCGACGACCTCTATAACGAGATGTCTGAGCCCGCAACCACACTGATGACATCCATGAAGGACATTCGAATCCAATCACCAACAGACTTCTCAGGAGAGCGGACCAAGACTGCCAAGTTCCTGCAGGAGATAGACCTGTACCTGCGAATCAACGACCAGGTCTATGACATGAACAACAAGAAGATTATCTTCACGCTGTCCTTCATGAACGGAGGGACAGCAGCTGCCTGGGCGCAGGCATTTGTCAACCAGCACCAGTCCGAGGGACTAGGTGAATATGCAGACTTCCGACACAAGGTCCTAGAGGCCTTCTCACCGATCGACGATGCCGGAACAGCAAAGACAGAGATTAAGAATCTCAAACAAGGTTCAGGGAACCTCGAAGAATATGTGGCGAACTTCCACATCCTGAAAGACAGGACAGGAATCACAGAAGATGCAGCCATGATTGAGTACTTCATGGATGGACTGCATCCCGAATTACTGAAGAGGGTACACACAATGGAGACAGTGCCCAACATGCTCGAAGGCTGGATAAAGGCAGCTTCGAAATATGAAGGCCAATGGAAACGGGCCATGGCAATCCTGGGAAAGACCAGGCAGAACCAGAAGACAAAAGAAACAACAAAGAAAGGACAGCCCTCTCTTGACATCAACCGATTGACAAACCAAGAATGCGTGGAACACCTCCGAAAGGGATTGTGTTTCATCTGCCACCAACCAGGACACTGATCGTCCGACCACAGGGATGGAAAGAACCCCACTCAGACGGGGTCAGCACCCCCTCCCTACCAAAACCGCTTCACCCAGAAAAGGACTGGGGTGGACACCTACCTGAAGATCTGCACGATGCTGGATGAACTAGATGAAGAAGAAAAGGAACAAGCCCTTAACCTATTGGAGGAATCGGGTTTTTAGAACAGCGGCCTGATACGATGCCAGTCACCGCTGTAGTCTCCCTAGGATCTGTACTCTTAGCTACCATGAATAGACAATCTATGCGCCTGTCTATTTGGGTAGCTGAGTCAGACAACAGGAAAGACATCGCAATGAACACGCTCCTCGACTCAGGAGCAGGAGGAGTATTTATTGACTCGAACTTCGTCGAACGAGAAGGGATGAGAACATATCCCTTAGGCCGCACCATCTGGGCCACGAATGTAGACGGGACCCTGAACAAGCAGGGAACAATCACCAGATGCATGAAGGGAAGACTCCACATCAACGGAAGGAGCTACCCAATAGAATACCTAGTCGCCAGACTAGGCAAAGAATCAGTAATCCTGGGCCTGCCATGGTTGCAGGAGATAAACCCGATCATCGATTGGAAAAAGGGAACCTTTGAGTTCCGAGATGAAGAACGATGAGCTCAAATCCAACGGATCTTGGAGAAGACGAGAAAAGCCGAACGGTCCCTCCTGAATACCCTAAAGCTCCCCAGGGTTGACACTGAAAGGGAGGTACCCAACGACAAACTGGCACAAATTCGACGCATCGTGGCCAAAACAAGACAGAGGCTCTCTGAAGAGAAAGAGAAGAGCCTTGCCCGAGCCAGATCGGCTGTGGCATAAGCAAGAGAAAGACTCTCCGAAGAGAAGGAGAGAAACCTTGCCCGAGTATGACTAGCCGTGGCAAAGACAAGAGAAAGGCTCACCAAAGAAAAAGAAAAGAGCCTTGCCTGAGCCCGATTGGTCATGGCAAAAACTAGAGAAAGGTTTTCAGAAAAGAAAGCAAAAGAACTAAATTCCATCCAGATAGCTGTCGCAAAAACAATACCCCTAAACAAACCAGAGGCCTTGAAGCAGCACGACGTGCTGTCACCAAGACCTGAGAAAACCAGAAGAAGAAACAACTGGAAAAGGGCAAAAACAAGGAATGCGACAGGGCACAACGAATTGTGCAAAGGATGAAGGAATTGCTAACCTCCACAGGGGAGGGAAGCACCAGCAAAAGGAACGTGAAGACGACACTATGAAACAGGATAAACTACCCTCGACAACAGACCACCCCAACCCACGACTATAGGACTCCAGATTGTGGTACCATCAACCCCAAAGTACCTATGCCCAGGGAGACCCCCCCTCAGGTAAAGGTCGAAGAGGTACCCGATGAAGAACTACTGCCAGATACTGGCATGGAAATATGAGTGATGGAGCCGACCCCCGAACGAGATGTAATTGAGGATGACTCAATACTGATTGCATACATACGAGGCAAACCAGTCATCAGCCTATTTGGACCAGCCATAGAACTGCCCCTGACAGAGGAACATTGAGAACCAACACACAGATACATCCGAAAAATGAACATGATCAGCAGGCTCACGAAGGGCAAGGGCTCCCCACGGTACCTACTCAACTCGGACATATGGATCAGAGCAAAGACATCCATATCCCAACGACTAGTGCACGAGCAAGAGGAGGGAAAGGAGACTAGCCAACGGACCCTGGATGATTTACTGCCACCGGAATACCAGAAGTACAGACAGGTATTTGAGAAAGCCGCATCCGAATGATTCCTGGAATCAAGGCCATGGGATCACGTGATTGACCTGAAGGAAGGCTTTGTACCGAAGGATTGCAAAGTCTACCCATTGATGCCAAAAGAACAAGAGAAACTCAATGGGTTTCTAGATGAAAACCTGGAGAAAGGATACATCCAACCATCGAAATCACCCATGGCATCCCCATTCTTCTTCATGTCAAAGAAGGACTCCGACGCTCTATGACCTTGCCAAGACTATCATTATCTGAATGAAGGAACAATCCGGAACAACTACCCCCTGCCACTGATTGGAGACCTCTTGGACAAGCTGAAGGGAGCAAGATTTTTCATGAAGCTTGATATTCGATGGGGATATCATAACGTATGGATAAAGAAAGGAGACGAGTGGAAGGCAGCATTCAAGACTAACCGAGGGCTATTCGAGCCAATGGTGATGTTCTTTGGGCTGTGCAACTCACTGGCAACATTCCAGGCCATGATGAACGATCTCTTCTGAGATATGCTAGATGAAGGATGGCTCGTCATCTATATGGACGACATCCTGATCTTCTCAAAGATGGAAGAAGAACACCGGATAAGGACTGAAAGGGTCCTCGAACGACTATGACAATACGATCTCTACCTGAAAGTAGAGAAGTGCAGATTCAACGTACAGGAAGTCGAGTTCTTGGGCATGATCATCAGACCCAATGAACTTGCAATGGACAACACAAAACTGGCTGGGATCAAGGACTGGCCCACGCCAAGGACAGTGAAGGATGTAAGATCCTTCCTAGGATTCGGAAACTTCTAGTGACGATTCATTGGACACTTTGTGGATCTGGCCAGACCGCTGAACAACTTGACGAAGAAGAACCAGAAATTCGAATGGATGAATGACTGCCAGCAGTCGTTCGATGCGCTAAAAAGGAAATTCAACGAAGCCCCAGTACTGCTGATGCCAGATGCAACGAAACCATTTGTGGTGGAATCTGATGCCTCGAAATTTGCGACAGGCACAGTACTCCGACAACAGGACGCCAATGGGGACTGGCACCCATGCAGCTATATCTCGCATTCTTTCAACGAAGCTGAAAGAAACTACGAGATATATGACAGGGAACTACTGGGAGTGATCCGAGCACTAGAAACATGGAGACACTACCTACAGGGGACGCCGTTCCCTGTGATGGTATTATCTGATCACAAGAACCTGACATACTTCTGTCAGCCACAGAAACTGAACCGACGACAGGCTAGATGGGCCATCTACCTGTCACAATTCGACCTGAAGCTACAACATGTACCCAGATCACAGATGGTACAATCTGACGCCCTATCGAGGAGAGCAGATCACATAGCCAAAGAAGACACTGATAACAAGGACAAGACCATCCTCACTGACAAACTGTTCGTCAAAACGATCGACACTGAGCTCCAGGGAGCCCTGGTCTCAGCAATAATGAAGGACAACCTCGTAAATGACACTTTACGAGCCCTGAAAAACAATGGAACTCCCCCAATCAAGTCTGCATTGGAGGACTGGAAATTTGAAGACGGCCTGCTCTTTTTCAAAGACAGATGCTACGTGCCACAGGATGAAACCCTCCGCCGAGCGATCATACAAAAATACCATGATAGCATCACGACAGGACACCCTGGACAATGGCAGACGATCGAACTAATCCGACGAGACTACTGGTGGCCAGGAATGGCCAACTTCATCAAGAAGTATGTCGAAGGCTGCGCAAAGTGCCAGCAAATGAAAGTGAATACACACCCAATGACCCCACCGCCGACACCGATATCATCCGATGCCAGCAGACCATTCGAGCTGGTAACAACAGATTTCATCACGGACTTGCCCGTGATAAACGGATTTGACTCAATCATGGTCATGGTAGACCATGGTCTTACGAAGGGGGTGATTTTTATCCCTTGCGCGAAGACGATTGACGCACTCGGCGACACAGACCTTTACCTGTGCCATGTGTACACCAGATTTGGACTCCCCAGAAGAATCATCTCAGACAGAGACCCTCAATTCACGTCCAAACTCTTCCGAGAACTCGGACAACTGCTCGGGATTAAGCTATCCATGAGCACTGCCTATCACCCCCAGACCAATGGAGAAACGGAGCGAGTAAACCAAGAGCTAGAGGTTTACCTCCGCATGTTCTGTTCGAACAAACCCAAAGATTGGGAGCATTATCTCCCAACGGCAGAATTCACGCACAACCAAAAGACGCACTCCGCAGTAAAACACTCGCCGTTTTACTTGATGATGGGATATCAACCACGCGCTATCCCCACCCCTTATGAAAAAACGAATGTGCCGGCCGCTGAACAGAGAATCCAAGAGCTTCTCTCTGCGAGAAGGGAAGCTCTTGCCACACACAAACTAGCCAGACAGGCTATGGCTGCCTGAACGAAAGGGCGATATGAACCATTCAAGGTTGGAGAACAAGTATGGCTTGACTCCAAGAACCTGAAGATTGGCTACCCAACAAGAAAACTGGCACCAAAACGAGAAGGGCCCTTCATGATTGAAGATGCCTTGTCAAGAACGACATACCAATTGAAACTGCCGCCAAAATGGAAGATCCACCCAGTATTCCATGCGGCTTTACTCACGCGATACCATGAAAATGACACTCATGGGCAAAACTTCCTGACTCCACCACCTGACCTTGTGGAAGGAGAAAACGAATACGAGGTGGAAGCGATCATCGCACACAAGAAGCATGGCAAGACACACCATTACCTCGTGAAATGGGTTGACTACCCAACATCTGAAAACACATGGGAACCCGAATCAAACCTGAAGAATGCCCCCAAGATCCTGATGGCATATAAGAAGAGGTACCATCTCTGACGAGAACCCAAGAGCCCCCTCCTTCTTCCCACAACGACACTCCCCAATATGCCTGCCGAACGACGATTCACCCGAGACTACCTATGAAACCGATTGAACACTGATGCCCTTCATGTTCACCTCGCCCACGATCCACCAAGATACCATCTGGCCAGGATGTGCTTCTACTATGCTGGCACTATCGAGCAGATGGAACAAAATCTAGAAGAAGCAATGAACGATGCAGCTGCCCTGGGGATTGAACAGGCGATCCAGGAGATGATTGCACCGTGGTCAGACAAACCGAGAATGACTAAGGAGAGACCTCACACCCCCTTAGATCAGCACAGACAACCACTGACCTCACCCTTGCCATTCAGCGAGCGGAGCGACAGAGATGAACGACAAGCTCCCTCTGGAGACTCCTCCCATTCTATGAAGAACCCAAAGATCGTGCCTAGGGCACCTGAAGTAATTGATCTAACCACCCCCGAACCCGAACCGAAAACCACCCAACCACCTTGGTCCCCCCCACACATGAGACATGCCAGATGTTTCATCTGCCAAGAGATAGGCCATTTCGGCCTGATTTGCCCACAATATCTTTGCAAGTATTGCAAACAGCGAGGCCCTGGACACTATAGGATGGACTGCCCAGAGAAACCTCAGAAAGATCGAGAAACCGATGAAAGAGAAGCCAAACAGAGACAGCGGCTCTTCTTTAACTCCGGATATGATGATTTTGATGATGACGTGATGGGAAACATGACAGGGGAGCCATATGGAAGGATTTAAAAGGCAGAGCTCAAGACGATGGCATGACAAGACATACCCATGCTCACAGGGATTACGATCCTCGCCATCGTTGTTGGCACGACCCTGGCTGCAGCGGCAGCCCTAACCTTTGCATTCTGCCTCTATGCCATCTTCCGAACAGAACCCGAACCCCCGATTACTGACATTGAATTTGCCATCCTGCAATGACCCCCTTTCAATGATACCAACGACTCCTTGACACTGCTACCTAGGGCAGCGTGAACCCAAAGAACCCAATCATGGTCCGAGTTCGGACATGAATTATTCCTCCATCGTACCCCTCAACCCCGACCCACCCACATAACCAGACCACGCCTGATCAGACCACGAAGGAGAGATGAAGATTTAGGTCAAAGTGTGGAACTTTTGACCATAGTGAGGGGGTAATGTTACAATTTTCCTTGTAACTCATGGAACTCGATGCACCCGACGATCCCCTCCAGACAGGAGGCACCCTTTGATTCATGCCTAGGGCATGTCCTTGACATCAGACACACACACGACGCATGCCGACTGCATGCATTCGATCCCCTTCCCGTGGAAGGCACCCTTGACGCATGGTGACTCCATGCACCCAAACCCACTCCCACACATGCTGTGATACGACAGCCCCCTGACATGAGGTCTGTGATGTTGGACTCTCACGATCGACATCAGATCCTTGACATCGGATGCCTCATGCTAGGCATGAGGCTTAATTGTTATTGTTTCCTGACATGCTGCGCCGCAGCACTCCATGACATCGGACGCCTCATGCAAGGCATGAGGTCTATTGTTTCTATTCTTACTTGATACACATCTATCTTTCCGATTGGACGATAAGGACCTCCCTCGTAGTATAAGTACTGCAACTCGTAGTAGGGATGTCCTTAGTTTAGATCTAGGCAATCTACAGCTTTAACTTGTGAACTCGTGAACTTACTCGAAACCACTAAGGAAGCCCCTTAGTGCGTGAACCTGAACAACTCTATGCAGAAGGCCTGCTAGAGTGCACTATCTCTCTTATGTTGGATGCTCCGAGTAAGACTAGTGCAGGACGACTCGTTGAGGAAGCACCTCGTCGAACGACATCAACTAGATCGAGTGGTTGAGGCTTTGCCCTTAACATGAACTTTCTGATTACCATTATGCAGAGTTCTCCAAAATTCAAAGCTTCCACTCACATTCTAACTTGCTATATTGATAATTGTTGCATAGCTGTCCACCTCAACTCATCATCATATATTCTCAGTGAAGTCTTCCCCTCCCAAAATTCTTTACCAAACCGCCATGCTATTATAAATATTCTATGTCTCATGTGATAACAGCTGTTTAATGATCTCAAGATCTTGATGTGTATTGTGGGTAACCAGTTCTTCATTCATGTTCTTCATCACTAACATGTCTCCATTCCATAAGGGGTGGCCAGGAAGGTCACACAATGTCTAGTTTGTAGGTGTATGGCCATGTTGATCATGAAAGAAGACAGTGTAGTCATGCTCGCCCATTCCAGGCATTGTTTCAAAATATCTTATTCGACACTACATGTCAATTATGGTGTTGGTGGAAGGCTCAGAGGGTAGCCATAGTCCAATTTCGAGGTCATCAATAGATGAGAAGCTGTTCATGCCAATCACAATAGGCACATTACCAGCATCGATCAATATTCCACAGCTCAAAAAAGGTATGCAACATACATGGCACAGAACCACTGTTTTGTAGTATATCATGCACAGGTGATAGTACAAATTGGACATGTGGGATGTACTGCTGATTGTTGGTTTACAACAAACATAGAGATATCACGAGAGTTAGCTGTTGGACAGGGAAAGATGTCATAGTCGGTATCAGAATGGGAGCATGAACTTATAACTGTGGTTGGGATACATTCAATTCAACATTTTAAATACATCAAGAAATGACTTACCATTCCAGGCGATGTGAGCATAACATGTTTGTGACATGAGATATGTGACTGCAACATGAGGATTATGGCCAGGTATAGTTGGGTAATGAGGTCATTGTCTTTATGTTGTTGGATCCTTTGTTTAGGCTCCATTGCTAGGAGCTTGTGTTTATGTGCTACAAGATGTGACGGATTTGTTGTGAGCTCATTCCAGGTGTATGAATTTGTCATATGGGAAAACTGTGAGTAGTTTTTCAATATATTCAATGATTGCTCTCAAAATTTGAGTACATCACCTTCCAACAGATAGTGTACATTGATGGCTGCCCCAGCTACAAGTTTGATTACAGGGTTTGAACATGTTGCCAGGATTGAGATGTTTTTTGAAGAAATGTATCACCATTGGAAACTACACCAGCTCCAGATTCAGAGCACAGATGTGTTGACATGGCTATAAACAACCTAGTAGGTTTTGAGGTTTGATTTCTATGACAAACATCTTACCATGAAAACAACATGGCAATGGTTGAAGGTTTTATGTCAGGCATGAAGCATATGCATTTCAGTATGATGGTGTCTGCAAACAAGGTGGAAGGTGACGTCTCTGCATGCCCTTGGACTCACGTAATAATGAATCATCAGACTTGTTCAACCTGCATGTGCCTCATGGCTTGCAATAATGAGCTCCAGTCAATGGATAGATGGGAGCAGAGTGATGAGACCCATCATGTGTGATGCAACATGACACTGGAGATTATAGTCAAGGACCTGTGCACATGTCATAGTTTTTCATGCTGAGCCTGGAGATGTCCCATCCAAGGAACGTTGTTGGCAATTAGCTTGTTGTTTCCAGTCATTATTAAGTAGGTAGAAGCCTATTGATATTGTCCATGATGGACTTTGCCCAGAATGGCTGTGAGGGCAGATGACATGGAATTAAAGGTGTGTAAGGAGGCTGTAACCATGATATTTTTCTAGATATGATGTTAGGTAAAGCACATGCATACATATACAGGACAGTTGGGCATACAACTTGTGTGGTGTCAAGTTGTTGGTCATGCCTCACATATTTGATGTTGACTAGCTCAGAAGCCAAAGGATTTTGCATATTTGCAGTCCATGAGATCCATGGGAGCAATGGTCAACAGCACACTGAATGTTATGACAGACTCCAAAGAAGTTGACCTTGAGGTAAGGTTGAGCTTGGGAGATAATCATCTGCCAAGCAAAGCATTAAGAACAATTTATCACTCTTGCTGTCAACATTTGCATGGATGAAATTTCACAAGGGGGTCTTCTGAGAGTGGTCATTTATGTATGCAGACAGAGGGACCTATTAATATGAAATCATGTAATTGAAATAAAATGTTGTGAGTATAAGACATACTTGGAGCACTGGCATTAGTTTCATGTTGTGGAGACACTGTATTTGGAAAGGGTTTCTTATGTATATGAACAGCTGGCCTGTGCTGAGAAAGTTCTTCGTCTGTGGCCATGTTTTATCAATAAGGTAAGTCATAGATTACTTATGATATGACAATCTTACCTGATGATATCAAAAACTCCTCAGAGGACTCAATGGAAGCATAATCATTGATATGATTGTTTAAGGTCATAGAAGAGGCCTCATCAGGGTGAGTATCATATATCTGTGACTCTTGATTCTGGAGACGCTGGAGTAATGAGAAGGGCTCTTCTGCCCAATTGTTGGATGGTTCAAACCTGCTCTTATTGGGAAAAGAATCAAATCACATGGTGGAGAGAGCAATCTGGGCTTGTTTGCATTCATCAGTGTCACAAAACTCGATCAAAGTTTGCAACAATAGTTGAGTAAGCCTGGCCTTCTCAAGCCATGTGTCTTGGGATAATGTGCATGTAATTCTTTTTTGTTGAAAAGGTCGAAGGATAAGCAAGCCCTCCAAGGAAGTGGCTCTTGATATCATCACATACAGAGCCTCCATGCCTTGACATGACTCAAGATTGACAATAACCTTTTCCATTGATTGGCCTTGTGCTTGATGGGCAGTTACAGAATAGGCAGGAACAATGGACACTTGAGTTCGAGCAAAGTTACATGATCATTTAGAGAATGGGTGAGTGTAATCTATTTTAGTGGTATCAGCTCTGATTGGATAATTTCCAGCTGATAGATGAGGCATAGGATCCAAACATGCATCATTTATTTTCACCATGCAAGACCATAAATGTCTTTCCCCATGTTCATTCAAGTAATATCGAATATGTGTTACTGTTCCATAGCTGCAATTTATGATCCCTCCTTCAACATCAAAGTTCTGAGAAATGAGCACAGGCATACCGATAAACAATGGAAGGCAACCAAGTTGACCTCTGGTGGTACCTGAATGAATTAATCACAATCTGTGGACCAAATCTGGATCATGTAAAGCATCATGATTATGTCTATCAGCTGAGTAATACCAATTAGGGTGTGACTCAGGTAACCCCTAGGTATAATTTCATGTACCCATACCCATACCCATGAACACTGTACCCATTATGGTTATGGGTGTAGTTTTACCATGGGTATGGGGGGGTTTGGTCAAAACCCATGGGTATGACATTAATAATTTATTATAATTCTAAATATATCTAAATACAATGAAGAACCACCCCCAACTCACAATTGCGAGCAAGGGGGGGTGGTACCAGTGATGTACCAGCCATCGTGAGTTAGCAAACTAAGAAACACCCCCACCTCATGTTTGTGAGCGAGAGGGGGTGGTAGTCGTGACTTGGCAGCCATTGTGAGAGAAGTAGATGAAGAACCACCCCCAACTCACATTTGCAAGTGAGAGGGGGTGGTAGTGGTGATGCCGCAGCCATTGTCAACTAGAGGGGGCTGTTGTTGATGAGAGGGGGCCATTGTCATTGTCATTGCCTAGTAGAAAAAACACCCCCCACTCGCATTTAGAACAAGTGGGGCATGTCGTAGTTGTCTAGTAGAAAAAACACCCCCCACTCACATTTAGAACAAGGGGGGCATGTTGGTAGTACTTGTCATTGTTGTTGCCTAGTAGAAAAAACACCCCCCACTCGCATTTAGAATGGGGGGGGCATGTCATCATTGTCTAGTAGAAAAAACACCCCCACTCACATTTAGAATGAGGGGGGCGTGTTGGTAGCAGTTGTCATTGTTGTCAAGCCATTGTTGTTGTTGTTGATGTTGATCAACAAAGTCATTTGATAAAACATGTGACCGTTGGACCGGTACCATGATACCTGTAACACCATGGGTAAAGGTATGGTTTTGCCTTGGGTACAGAAATCCAAACCCATACCCATACCCGAGCATACCCATAAGCAGAAACACACAGTGTTACCTGTACCTGAGTCATGCCTTAATACCAATGAACAGTTTTTTTCATCCGCTTTGCCCAATGAGCTGCACATTTTTCATTCAATGCATCTTTTGTAGCATTATCACTTACTATTATTGGCGCCTCTGTCCATTTAGTATCTACTTTGTATTTTTGCATTGTGAGAACCCTGGACTGTAACAATTGATAGTCCGCAGATGTACACTGACCTTCACATAATCAGCCTAATAATGCAACAAAGACATCATTTTCTAAACCTGACTGTCAATGCTGTTTATACAAGATGACAACTGTTTTCACTGACAGCCACAACAATTTTCCCAAAACAATGCGTTGGCCCAATTTCGAAGATGCATTGAAGGTGTAATGCAGGCAAATAGTTGTGTTTCTCTCACTGGAGGTAGCTGAGCAAAATCTCCAGCGAAAATAATATTAATGCCTCCAAATGCTGATGAGTTTCCTTTTGCAATGCTCAATTGCTCACTAATCTGACACAAAAATCTGCAGCTGATCATGGATACCTTGTTGATAAATAAGAAATCAACTCCACACCACATAGTGATGAGATCTTGATCTGACTGTGAGGGCCCTTGTCCACTACTTGTGTGATTGATTCCTAAAGCAGAATGAAGTGTCATTCCACATACATTGCGTGCTGCTATCCCCATGTATGAAGACACTCAAAACCTCCGATTTTGGCCACACTGCTCAAAATAATCTCTGAGTGCATCAATTGCCTGCGATTTTCCAGTGCTGGCAGTGCCCCCTAAAAACATATGTAGGGGATCTCCATGAAAATCAAGGCTTCATCTACCAACGATTCAAAAAGCATGTTCCTGTTCCTTATTTAAGGGCCATTTTGTGATTACCACACTCAGATCAACAACTTGCTCAGGATCAGTGACATTGATGTCTTGAGCAATTCACACTGAGGCTGGCTTGACAAATTCTTGTGCATTTTGATATGCATCACCATCTTGGATAGTAGTAGTTACATTCAATGGAGGCATACTGGCAACATCTTGGGGTCATAAGCAGTGTTGCTTTTTGTTTTGAACTCGACGGTCTGCATATGACTCATCCCATACATCTTCTAGATCTTGGTTTTCTGTTAAAATGCAGCTGATGTCTTGATGTCAGTGTGATGTGGCACATGTATGGGGGTTGGTGGGTGCATACTAGGCAGGTATCCCCCCTCTGGGGTCTCCTGGCATCCCTCTGCACCCACCTAGCCCATGTCGACAGCCTCACATCCCATTTGAATGGGGAGGAGGGGATCAGGTGGGTGTGGGTGTGGGTTGCACATTTTTCCATTGTGTGTTTTTCCATTGCACATTTTCTGTTGCAGCAGGTCATCCCCAGTAGTATATAGCCTAAAAAGCAATAAATTAAAATTAGTTGATTGATAAAAATAAAAATAAAAAATAAAAAAACTTATATATGGCCCAAATGACAATTGCCGTCGTTTGGGCCCGCATTCTGTCCAGTCAACTCGTTTGAAGGTGGTGGTGATGGTGGGAGTGGGCATGGGAATGGTGGTGGCGGGTGCGCATGCAGTGGTGGTGGTAGAGTGGAGAGGAGGAGGAGGCGGCATTGATGATGGTGGTGGTGGTTATGAGCTGGCAGTCACATGTCACATGTGCGTATTCCGTTAATGGCTGTAACTACTAGTCCCACATAATGTCCCACTCATCTCATACCAATAACCCCTTCAGACACAGTTTAAAGGCTTGATGAGTCTTCATCATTTGAAAAGAAGCACCACTATTGTCAAGTTGATGTTCAATGTATTGATCCAGAAAGTTTTTCAACCCTTTCCCCCAAAGCTCTTTAGAAAATTTGAGCCAATTTTCTATTGGCGAAGAATATTTGATCAGCAGCAGTACAGACCAAATCAAACTGCCCAACCAACCTTGGGAATTCTGAAGCTCAGACTCCAGTTCCGACAAACAGGGTTGCTTAAAATGGGGTCCATCTGCAGGTCAGATGAAAAAATCAGTGAA
The DNA here is from genome assembly GCA_026075535.2 of Tricholoma matsutake. Taxonomy (NCBI): domain Eukaryota; kingdom Fungi; phylum Basidiomycota; class Agaricomycetes; order Agaricales; family Tricholomataceae; genus Tricholoma; species Tricholoma matsutake. The sequence continues at coordinate 1,542,926 of AP026543.1, read as the reverse complement.
AAGCAATTTAGATGAAGAGCACTAGTACTCACCATCAGCTGAGAGCTGAAAAAGGAAATGCAAAGAAAATGAAACATCAGTGAAGGTAGGACAATCCATGACAGCGATGGTGAGATGGAGAGAGAAAGTGGCAAGGAAAAGGGCAGGGTGGTGAAACAAATAAATGTCATTGTTATGCATGAAGATGGGAAAAGATGATATGGCTGGCACCAAAGGCGATGACAGCGGAATGCTAATCCCAGCGGAGAATGAAATGGGATATTGAGGAAGTCAGGAATGGATGAGACAGAATCGATATGCATGAGTTCATCGAGACGGTGGGAGGTAACAAGACAGATTGAGGTGAATGAGATAATAAATGTTGGTGAACAAGAACACCGTGGAGTCAAAGTCATTAGATACAGAGCAAAAGGGGGAATGTTAAGGGGGAATGTTGTCATCACCCATGGGAAAAACAAAGCAGTTGTGAGGACAATTGGAACGGTAAGTGATTTGGGGCAAGAAACTATCAGCAGTGTTCAGCCATGGAAAATCACCATCACTCACCAGTATCTGGTTTCTGTACAACAATATGTAAATGATTGAGGGGAAATTGGTCTGGGAAGATGGTTAAGATGCTATCCCCAGGGTCTAGTTCTTCCCCAGATTCCCTAATAGACATGACATGGCCAGGCAGAGTCTGTTTTGGTTTCAGATTGATAGAATTCCCCTCTTTGGGCTGGAAAGATGGTAAGCCATATAATCCAAGATCGCAACTCATTGATAGCATGCACCATCCAGAGTACTAGGCTGTGGGCACCAATGCCAGCTAATGAACCATATTTTCGTTCCTCTTGAATTTTCTCCTTCAGGTCTCCCACCATAAACTTAGGATTGCACCACAATGGCCCTTCAATATCGATTGGAAACACCTTGGTTTCACCTTTGATAATGCAAAGAAGCTGAAGATCACCATCACCAAGGTTCATAGTGGCCAGCACTTGGTCAGATGTGGACAAGGGAAAAGGTGCTCCGCTGGGTTTGCTGATGTGTTGTGACATTTGCATGACAACACGGTAATGGCACACATTCAGACTCAGACTGATGGTAATTAGATTAAGGATTTATTCCTTTTTTAAAAGGGCGCCCGAACACAATCCCCTGGAAGTAGGCTACACCTAAAGAACCCTTCTCATCGACAAGCACCCGAACCACTACCACACCCTCTCAAGCATGCAGGACTGGCTGATGCACTTCCTCCCACTATGGTATTCTATACTTCTTGAGCCCACATGAGTGCCGAGGCTTCCAGCTGTCAGCAAGCTGCATAGTTGGTGTACAAACATGGGATCAATCATGGGAAGGCTTAACTTGCACCTGTTGGAAAAGAAAAAATGATTGTGGTTAAATGAACAACCCTTGCCTTTACTCTGCAGTTCCACCCCCCATCCCCCTCAACCGATACTCCCCCTGTTCTCCATCTATTCCACCCACAGTATATACATCCGCAGTCCACCCCTTGCCAATGAAGTCCCAAGTCGAGTATGCCAATGCTCTCCCAATAGGGTGTGGGCCATGCAGGGACGGTCCTATGATCAGCCATTGGTGACCTTCCACTATTGGTCTTCCTCCCTGAAGGTTGTAGGTCTCTACCCAATCGACAATGGATTGCACCCTTGACACAAGGCCAAGGTCTGAGCTAAGCAGAGCTGGTGGCAGTATGCTGAGGCATCGAAAATGGTGCCTGAGTTGCATTGAGAGTAAGATGGATAGCAGGGCATTCCTGCTGCCAGCGAGAGCATGTGGGGTCCACCATGCAAACCATTGTGATGAACTCCGATAAGATAAAATGAAGGGGCAGTTTATAAAGGATGACAGCTCAAACAGTGAGAGAGGCCCGACAGTGATTAGTGAGGAGGTGTTAGGTAGAATAAAGCACAGTCATAGTGGGGGCACCGAATTCCCATGACTGGATGGTGGTGGTTAAAGATCAAGAAGCGGAGACTGACGGTAATAAAGAAACTATATTCCTCCTAGGCCTGCTACAAAGTATGGGGGGTTTATATAGATACTAGGTGAGTCGTTATCTCAGTATTGGAGCCTATTACTAAGATCGCGCAATCATGGGTGAACAAGTAAATCAAGTGTAATCAAGTCCGAATGCATCTGTAACAGTCACTTTCGCTACATACGCCCTCCAGCAGATGTCCCGACATCATCTGCTTTCCTAGTTCTTTGGCTTTTTCATGTTCGCTTTAGCTCCTGGTTTGGATCCCTCAGCAGTTTTAGGTCCTGTCAAAGATGCAGCTGTGAGTCCCGCATGCATAGAACTGTTTGTTCCACTCGCAGAAGAGAGAGAAGACTTGGGCGGGTCAATGGACATGGCATGATTCTGGTTAGATGGCCCTGCTGTGGGAGTCTGGGAGCGTTCAATGGGTTTTGGCACAGCAGCAACTGTTTCGCTCGTCCAAGCATCTGAACATCTCTTCTTGTGCATCATTGGTTTAGGCTCAGGATTGGGATTATGAGGAGTAGTGGGATATGGTGCTGTGCTGGTTTTTCAGTTCATTTGCTTGTTTATGGCATGATCACTGTGTATCACTTGGCTCGCGGTTTGCATCAGCAATCCCTGAGTTATGTCAGCTTCATAAGGTGAGAGAACCATATCCCTCTCACCGAGAACTGATGGAACATGATCTCCAACAGGTGTAAGTACAGATGGAGGTCGAGGCGACTGTAAGGGGACTAGGGGGGTGCCCTGTATGTTTCTCCTATTTTTTATGTTTGTTCTATATTTTTCCTCACTTCATTTCCTTCTATTCTTCATTTTCTATGATTTTTCCGGATTTTATTACTAATTTTCCCTTTCTATCATGTTTGTACATGTTGACAGTTTTATATTTAGAGGTGGAGCACCCCTTCCAACACCTACCCCTTGGTATGATGTCATTCGGCGGCCTTGATCTGCCTATCTCTGCCTTTTCTATTTTTATTATTTGATTTTGTCGTCTTCACATATACTGGGCATCGGCAAAGGGATCCTTAGAGTTTTCTCTTTGGATTTCCCTTTGCTAGAGGCTTAGGTTGCCCTTATAGTAGAAAACTCTCCCCTAAGGCCTGAAAATCGCAAATGCACTGCCCAAGATAGGCAGGTATGGACTGGACGACGCTTCCCAAAGCTCCACAGACTCCCTACACACTGTTTCAGATAGTCTCGCCTTTACTGTGCCACCATTTTCACCAAACCCTAGCAACATGGACACATCAGAACACTTCAACATGCTTGAAAGCAACATTTCCGGAATGCATGCGCAAATCGATTCACTTAAATCTATGATTGAAAACTTTGTCAGGACCCTCCAGACTAACCCTACGACCAATATTCCCCCCATTGTGACTCCAAGTGCATCCAACAACGATGTACTGCCAAACGCACCCACTAAGGAGCGCACCCAGATGAAACCATCCCCCCCCCACTGAATTTAATGGTACATGTGTGCAGGGACATGCATTCCTTAGTTCCTGTGAGTTATACATCAGTCTCCAGTCGCATCAATTCGCCGATGAGGCTGAAAAAAATTATTGGGCCTTCACATACATGAAATCTGAACATGCCTATCTCTATGTGGACCGTATCCTGCATCAAACTAAAGAACTCGGTTCTCTACCTTTCTCCACTTGGGGTGACTTTCAAGCTGAGTTTGTACGCCACTTTTGTCCCCTCAATGAACACCACCGAGCAGTGACACGACTTGAGTCATCCTCTTACCACCAGGCACGTCGATCTGTGGATGACTATATCGATGAGTTCAAGGATTTGGTGGACATGGCAGGATATGGGAGTGGGCTACCAGTGGTGGTGAAGTTTCGATGGGGCCTCAACCGAGAAATTCAGGACCAGATTGCACAGATGTTGGAAGGGTGCCCAGCGGATGATGATATCTTTGCTTGGTATGAAGCTGCTTCACTCTGTGACGAGAACTGACTCACAAATGTGGCATTTAATGCTGCATTCCATGCTCCAACTACCAATCATGCGCCCTACACCTTCAATCCCCTTCCCCGCCTTAACCCCATTCCTGTTCGTCAAACTCCCACACCAGCCATCAATGTCCCAGTACCAATGGATGTTGATGCAGCCCACAGCCATATGTGTAGGTTGGATCTCTGCTACCATTGTGGGGAAACTGGACACAGGGCTGGAGCATGTCCCCATCGTCAGGATATCCGCATGCTCACCCCTGAGGGGCAAGATGAACTCCTCCAAGACTTGTTGGCGCTTGTAGATGTTGAGGAAGCAAAGGATCAGGTTGCAGAGGAGATCAAGTCAGAAGTTGTAGAGGAGCAGGATTTTCCTATTCGCAGCGAGTGAATCGTATGCCCTCACTGGCTGTCCATAACCACTTTGAAGTCTTGTCAGTTGAATCCCTGGAGAATGAATCCATTTCTGTGACTGCTCCCCTCTCTGACCCTTCGAAGTTGGCTGAAGATGTACCTGCTCTCTCCATCTCTCCTTCTGCTCCACACCCCAAAATTAAATCATGGGAGCATAAACTACCACACAAGTATATTGTTGCATCCACTCCCTCTACACATTCCTTGAACCTAGCAATCAAACTGCAGACGACTGACACTGGGCAGATACTCGGTGTCTCTGCACTCCTGGACTCTGGTGCGACCGGTCTCTTCATCGATGCCCATCTCGTGCAACAAGATTGCCTAAATACTCACTCACTCTTGTGTCCAATACCTGTGTATAATGTGGATGGATCCCCAAATGAAGCTGGTGCCATCCGAGAGGGTGTAGACCTGGTCCTCTGTTACAAAGATCATAGTGAGCATGCCATTTTTGCTGTCACTCAATTAGGAAAGCAAAAGGTGATTTTGGGCCATCCATGGCTTCGAGACCATAACCCAGAGGTCGACTAGCATACCGGGGAGGTTACCATGAGCTGATGTCCATCCCACTGTCGGACTTGTTTCACAGAAGCCAGGCAAGAACATCGTGGACAGAAGGTGGAGATACGATGTACTCAGAAGTGTCATGCCAGGCCCCTGCCTATACCTGAAGTGGAGTTGGAAGGGGTTCCTGATCTGATGCCGGACTCGGATGATGATGATGAGGACCCAGAGGAAGTGGAGGAGGGTGACCGGATCTTCTACACTGTGATTTGCTCATCACATGAGGTGTGTGCTACATCGAACATATCCCAACATCTCGCTGAGGCCTTCCACAAAAACAATGCTGCTAAATCCTCTACTAATTCCTTACTCCCTCATCTCCATGAGTTTGAAGATGTGTTCTCCAAGGAGTCATTCGACTCTCTTCCTGCACGCAAGCCATGGGATCATGCGATCGAACTCACCCCTGGTGCAACCCCTTCATCCTGCAAGGTCTATCCTCTCTCTCCTGAAGAACAATGACAGCTTGACCAGTTCATCAATGAGCACCTGGCCTCTGGATGTATTCAACCATCGAAGTCACCCATGGCCTCTCCCTTTTTCTTCATCAAGAAGAAGGATGGCTCACTTCGACCGGTTCAAGACTACAGAAGGCTCAACAACATCGCAGTCAAAAATCGCTACCCACTACCCCTCATCTCTGAACTCGTGAACCAGCTCCATGGAGCCCGATACTTCACCAAGCTCGATGTCTGTTGGGGCTACAATAATGTGAGGATAAAGGAGGGAGATGAGTGGAAGGCAGCCTTTCATACCAACCGTGGTCTTTTTGAACTGCTTGTCATGTTCTTTGGCCTTACTAATAGCCCTGCCACCTTTCAGACCATGATGAATGACATCTTCCATGACCTCATCCTCGAAGGCATTGTCTGCATCTATCTTGATGACATCCTCATCTTCACTCGCACAGTTGAAGAGCACTGTTGCATCATGCACCTCGTCCTAGAATGGCTTCGACAGTACAAACTCTACCTTCGTCAGGAGAAATGAGAGTTTGAGAAGACCAAGATCGAGTACCTCAGCCTGATTATCTTGGAGGGTCAAGTGGAGATGGATCCTATCAAGGTGAATGGGGTCACAGCTTGGCCAACACCCACAAACAAGAAAGAGGTGCAGTCTTTCCTGGGCTTCATCAATTTCTATTGGCATTTTATCAGGGATTTCTCACATCATGCACGACCACTGTTTGACTTGACAGGAAAGGAGGCATGGAGGTGGGATAATGCACAACAGGAGGCATTCAAAAGGCTCAAAGAGATGGTCACTTCTGCTCCCATCCTTACCTTTGCTGATGATTCGCGTCCTTTTTGTGTAGAAGCTGACAGTTCTGACTTTGCAACGGGCGCCGTGTTGCCTCAGCAGTCTCCAGAGGACCAGAAGTGGCATCCTGTTGTGTTCTACTCCAAAAGCCTTAGTGCTGTAGAGCGAAATTACGAGATCCATGACAAGGAGATGTTGGCAATAATGCATGCACTTGAGGAGTGGCGACACTTCCTCAAGGGTGCCCAACACAAGGTGGAAATTTGGACGGATCACAAGAATCTCGAGTACTTTATGATGGCCAAGAAATTGAACCATCATCAAACTCGTTGGTCCCTGTATCTACCCAGATTTGACTTCTCCTTGCACCACCATCCGGGTCACAGCATGGGGAAGACCAATGCCCTCTCCCGACGTGCAGACCATGGGGATGGCAGCGATGACAACCAAAACATTGTGTTGTTGCAGCCAGACCTGTTCACCATTTGGGCACTGGAAGGCATCGCACCCCAGGGTGAGGAGTGGGACATCCTATGTGACATTCATCATGCAAACCATAGCGGTTTACATGAGGATGTTGTTGCCCAAGCTGTTAAAGAACTGAGGAAGGGATCCACCCTTTCCTTGCATGCGGCAGAGTGGACTGAAAAGGAGGACTTCTTGTATTTCAGGGACCACATCTATGTTCCCAATGACCCAGACCTTTGCCGGTGCATCATATCCCAACACCACAACTCACAGATTGCTGGTCATCCAGGATGCTGGAAGACCTTGGAGCTCACCTCACAGAATTATTGGTGGCCACAAATGTCACGGCTCATTGGTCAGTATTGTCGCACTTGTGACCTTTGCTTATGCACCAAGGTTCCTCATCGCAAACCCATTGGCGAGCTACACCCTCTTCCTGTTCCAGAGAGTTGTTGGGATGTTGTCAGCATTGACTTTGTGGTGGAGTTACCAGAGTTGAATGGGTTTGATGCAGTGATGTGCACAGTTGATTCAGTGGGAAAATGCGCTCACTTCATTCCCACTCACACCACTGTCAGTGCCCTGGGTGCCGCCTGACTCTACCTCCACCATGTGTGGAAATTACATGGACTTCCTGGTGCCTTCCTCTCTGATTGTGGCCCTCAGTTCATGGCAGAGTTCACTCGTGAGCTGTACCGACTCCTGGGGATCAAACTCCTTGCTTCGACTGCTTATCACCCACAAACTGATGGCCAGACTGAGTGAGTCAACCAGGAACTGGAGCAGTACATCTGCATCTTTGTCAATGAATGCCAGGATGATTGGGACGATCTTCTCCCATTGGCCGCATTTGGATACAACAACCATGTCCATGCCTCCACTCAACAGACCCATTTCCTCTTAGACACTGGACAACATCCATGCATGGGATTTGAACCTCACCAAACTCCCTCACACATCGAGATGGTGAATGAGTTCACAGAACACATGTGGGATAGCTTGGAGGAGGCAAGGGCAGCCTTAGCAAAGGTGAAAGACGACATGGCGCACTTTTACAACCAATGCCATTCTCCGACCCCTCAGTACAAGGTTGGTGATCGAGTTTATCTTGACTCCAGTGACATCTCCACTACACATCCATCCAAGAAACTCACTCATCGCTTCTTGGGACCTTTCCCCATTGTCAAGTGTGTTGGAATGCATGCCTATTGTCTATGCCTCCCAGCCTCCATGTCCAGACTCCACCCAGTCTTCCATGTCGTCAAACTGCTTCCAGCTCCCCCAGATCCATTCCTGGGACGCCATTCACAACCACCACCACTGCCTATATTCTTCATTTTCTATGATTTTTCCGGATTTTATTACTAATTTTCCCTTTCTATCATGTTTGTACATGTTGACAGTTTTATATTTAGAGGTGGAGCACCCCTTCTGACACCTACCCCTTGGTATGATGTCATTCAGCGGCCTTGATCTGCCTATCTCTGCCTTTTCTATTTTTAGGTTATTATTTGATTTTGTCGTCTTCACATATACTGGGCATCGGCAAAGGGATCCTTAGAGTTTTCTCTTCGGATTTCCCTTTGCTAGGTGTGTCCCCAATCCCTGTCCTATGTAGTATAATTTTAACTTCAGATTTCCCTTTGCTAGAGGCTTAGGTTGCCCTTATAGTGACGATGAGTGTGAAGCTGTGGTGGATCTAGAGTGGGGCGGATCTGAAGGTGGTCACATATGCACGGTACGGTTACGCAGGGATGCTGGGTCTACCTGGAAGAGTGTGGTGTCGGGGGCAGTACCTTGAGGGTCCACTCCGACCACAGTAGCAAACCAGATGAAGCAATTCCCAGAGTCATCATTGAAACTTTTGGCAAATTCATGATACCCACCAGGCTCGACATTGGGATTTCCTGAACGCAGGGATTGGTTGTACTGAATGAAGCTTTGGATCTGGTGTGAGGAATAGCGGACACGACGACCTGGGATGTTGGGATTGGTGAGGATCCAGTAATCGTGGCTTTCATCTGTGAGCAGCAAATGAGAGAAGTTGAAGCCACACTCATGTTCAGTCATGGCTTGGCAGGGCGTGAATGGGTGAGGAGATGCTGAACAAGGGTGTGTGCATGTGGAGGATTTAGTATGGTGGAGGTTGGGGGTAGGCATGTTATTTAAGCCCTGGGGCAGGGATATATGTCATTAGCATGCAAAACACTGTTCTACTGAGAAGAATTACTGTATGGATATACCATTGTACTAGAAGCACTTATGATACATGCAAAATCTTGCAAGATGCTTGCTGAGTGTCCTCCTTTCCTGAATTGGCTGGCAATCCCACCACCACCAATCCTCTTCATCCATCACAGCAATCAAAATATTGCCTTTTTGGGTGTTGCTCAATTCACAGTCACTGTGAACCCGGCGGCGCCTGTTTTTCATTTGTTTAGTTCAGGAAACCCTGATTTCATAATATATATGGGAATTAAGGGTGGTTTTCGGCTGCGACATTCCAAACACTTAAGGTATGAATTTCATATACAGTATATTTCCACTTTTTATGCCAAGTTGGTGTGGTGGAATAAATACCATGAGTGGCTGAAATATAGAGGATGTTTTTTCACCTTTGACAATGATAGGAATTTCATACAGTTGGTCTAGGATTGCAGGGTGTGTTGTTCAGCTCAAGATTGAATAGAATTTTCATACCATTAGAGGATGAATTACTACTAATCAGTAAACAAGGATTCTAGTTTCCATTGGTTTCTCACCTCAGGAAACCAAAAAAATGAGGGAAAACTGGGACACTGGGCCACTGGGAAACCCATGTCCTGTTTCCCAGAAACTGCCTGGGAGCACATTTTATGGAAATCTAGGAAACTGAAATCTAATGCTTTGTTTATTTCAAGCACTTGTATGTAATTGTAAATAACAATAACTGGGGCACACCCAGAAATTTATTGATGTTGCCAGCAGTGTTTACATACCTGTGAGAGTGCACAGACCATTTGGCAATGTTTGGCATCCAAACGGGTACATAAACCTGTTGAGAGACACACCGTGAATGGCGCATTACCCAATGTGGAAGAGTTGGCTGCATCAATTGATGTGTGTGCTATTTTTAGCACACCCCTTTGTTATGTGTGTGACAAACACACTTAGGTTACCTTTCTTATCTCTCCTCTTTGTCTGTCTCAATGTATGTATATCAGTAGACAGATGGTCTACCACCTCAGTCTCTAATACAAGGACTGAGGTGAGTATGATCTCAGGTTTGACATTATCATGTCTCACTAACTGTACCTTAGTTTAATCTTGTTTACACTAGGATCAATTCTTTATAGGTTATGGGCCTTTTCTGTTGCCACTCAACATGTGCTGACATCATTTGTGCAATCAAATTTCGATCACAATCTTGCCTCAGATCATGGACTTAGGTAATCTTGATATGTCTCATGTGAGAAGAGCTGCAATAGTACTAGTAAGAGAGGTACAGGCAAGGGCTTACAAATGATGTAAATATAGCATTGAGCCTTCAAGTTCAAGGCACCAAAAGTGTCCACAGACAACTTGATGGAATCCAAATGTAGGATTGAGTGATGAAAAGTCAGACTCAAGGCAGGTGACAAAAAGTCAGACCTGCAGGTGACAAAAAATGAGTAGGTGAAAATGGAGTGCTGTGGCAGGGTAGATGGTCTACTGGGAGTTCGTTGATGATGGTCGTCACATCGCAAAGAAGGAGGTAAGCATGACACGTGGATGAGTGGAAAAATAAGAATATGAAAGAAGGAAGACAAGGGGTGAGAAATAACCTTGTTATGAGAATGGAGACTGTGGGGTCAATAAAACAAGAGGGGAAGAACTAAATGCAAATGCAATCAACAGAGTCACATGATGCATGCATCAGAACCACAGGTTGTCGACCACACAATGAAAACTGGCTTGAGGGATGGTATAAAAAGATCTTGTAAAATGAATAAAATATAAGAGAATGGGACTTGGAAAGAGGGCTCCTTGGGGCCATATACTTAAGACTTGAGTACTTAGCTTAATATCTACTCCTTGGTGTGCAGAAACTTGAGAGACAGAGGGCAAACTTAGTAAGGAGAGCGCAAAGATGAGGAGAAAAGATGGAATACTCCATTCGACAGGTGGGAGTACACCTAAATACAAAATGAGGTAGCTATGCAGCAAAACCTGATTTCACATGTTCTCTTGTGTCGACAGCCTGAGCAACCAAATAAAATAAAATAAAGAAAAGAAAAGGAAAGAAGATCATAGAATTCAGGGTATACTACCAAAGTCCAAGAAGGATCTTCAACCCTATGAGATGTCTTGATGTGATGGCTTTATTGAATCTTTGTCTCAGAGTTTTCGCAACTGGGAATAACTCAGGGAGAGGCTGCCATTGAGCACCTCTATTGACAGTATGTTGCCTGTGCCCCAGGCAAGTGCAGAGGACACCCAAACAATGCCCCTCAACCCTACCATCCAGCTACTAGACCTGTCAAGTTGGATTTCACTGGCTGAGAAGTTGTCGATGCTTGATGTTGTGGATTGTCATGGTATTAAGGCACAAAATAACACTATAAAAGGAAAATGAAGTGAAAATGGAAAACCCAGCACTGATCCTTCGGAACGAGTGTGAAGCTCTCGACGCGGAGGCCAAGGAAGTGTGGAAAATGTGATTGGCCGCATAATAGACACATCGTGTGAATTGTGTGTTGTGCTTGAGGAGAAATAAATAATCTGCAAAGTAAAAATATCAAATATTGAATCAGTATTACAAAATAACAAAGAAAAAAAGCAGGTATCAAGAATATGTGATGGCAGGAGGTCGTTGTGGCATAAAGACAAGGTCTGCGAGGATATCCCAAAATGGTAAGGTTGGTGAGTGAGACTTGCCACCCTACCACAGCGCAGAAAGAAGTGGCAAGCTTCAAGTTGGAAGTACACTTCAAGCTTTCAAGTTCAAGTTCAGGCTCAGGCTCTTGAACTTGAAATGTCTGACTCAGCTGTCTCAAGTTCTCATGCTAATGTAGGGTTAAGGTTGACCATGGGCAAATCTTACACAGCCACAGAAATTCAAGTTCAAAGTGGCGGCAGCCCTTGTTCTTGAAGCTTAAAGTCTGAGTCTCATTCTCATTGTATCTTGCCATATTCCTGGCTGCAGTTAAAAGTGCTGGTCTGACTTCTTGTCACTCAAGTGCCATAACTTGGAGTTCAAGGTTGCAGTGCTAGGACAAAATGGCTGGCCAGGAGAAATTTCATACCACAAGCACCTTTTTCAAAGACATTCCTTGGAAAACAGATGTTGTCTCTGCCCCTGGTGGTCTTGAATCTTGATAAACTAGAAACAGCGGTATCTAATGTGTGTGTGAGTTGACTCACTTTTCAATTATTTTCTGTTAATGCTTATTCTGCTAAGGTGTACTTGGGTGTGATTCATGAGCAGGAGAACTTGTGCCAATCTGGGTCAACATACTTTACAGGAATGGAGAAATTGATGGTCCTGCAAAGATTTTGTCTAACTGGTGACTTTCCTGAGAAAAAGGCTGACATACTTGTGAAGGAACTTCTGAAGTATAGCCTCCTGGATGTAGTTGCATTTGTTTTTGATACAGCATCAGAGAGCAATTCCAAAGAAAGGGGGGAAGTGCCATTCATTGATAAGATTGTGCGTCTCTTTTTCTCTGTAACACTACTTGCCTGTTTAAAAATATACCTCTCAGGGCCATGCAACTATGGGTGACTGGCCCAAAGTCATCAAAACTGTGATTGGAAGCATGGAATCTGATAGCACATATATGTTTCTTAATGCAACAACTGTTGATGATCAGCTCTCTGCCTGTTATCACACGGTTTGTCATGCCACTGGGAATGTTCACAGGGTGAAGATTATCCAAAACTTTGCAGCTGCTGCATTTCATCTGTCCTATCTTCTCCAAGTATGTGTGCCACACTCTCTGTATTTTTTTCCCCCAACACTTTACTCATCAGGGTAATTTGTACTTGCCCAATGACAAGAACAATCTCAAGGAGGCACTTGGAAAGTAAGGGTATAATTTCATGACAGACATTTCCTAATGTTCACAATGTGTCAGATATGGCATTTCAGTAGACCATGAGAATTTTGACATAGCGCCAGAAATGTTACAAAACCCTTTATTTATCGCTCTTGCCCTTTCACCAGTATTCCTCCTTGTCAATCATTCATTAATAAATGTGTCTTTTGGGAAGACAAAAATGTTTGAGGTATGAGAGCACTTGAAACTGGAAGGACACCACTGATTCCTAAACATTATTATAGCTCTGAAAATCATTTGGTAACAAATGACCCACCATAATTAGAAAAGTTGAAAAATGACTATTAAGAGTTAAACTTGATATTGCCACCACGAAAACAACCATAACGATTCCACGGTTATTGGTGGAAGCATTCACAGATATCTCTGTGATGGGTGTACATGGTATATGTAATGATGATGGCAGTTGGTTCACAGCTGGTGAGACCTTCTTATATTATCAATTCAATTTCTCAGATATCTGAATACTAAAGGTCCCCATTGTTACCTCTGAATATCGTGTGAACCATCATGTGGAGTCTCCTAATTCCTTTGCATGTGGTGCAACCTCTGTATGTGGTGGGCCTGGGGCTGCAGTGGACGTGGAAGAGGAGGAGGAGGAGGAGGAGGAGGATGGTGATGAGGATGAAAAATGCATTCGCAAAGGATTGCGCCATCTTGGAGGTAGGAATTCTGAGGAAGATGATAGCCATGGACAAGGAAATAGTGGTGCTGTGAGAGGGGCTTATCAACACCAAAATGACCAAGGAAGTGCTCGACCAGAAAGGCTCACTGGCAACTCTGGTATGGATATTGCCATGGATAGAGTAAGTGATGTGGATAGAGCAGGTGTTGCACAGCAAGTAGAACAATCAGGAAGATCTGGAGGGGAGGACAAGAATCCTAGTGCAATGGATGTTGACGTGGATACAGGAGATGTTGCAAACCAAGGAGAACAATCTGGTGTGGTGGATGTGGACATGAGAGAGGGCAGTATGAATGAGCATGACAAGGCTCCAAATGACGCAACTCCAGAATCAAGCCCCCACAAGATGCCTTCACCCTCCGATGATTCACTCTCCACTAAAAAGGACAGTCCAATCACTGGAGAAAAGTGAAAGAACCTGATGTGAGAGGCGAAAACAAAGAAAACAGACCAATTGCCCCTTCCACCGCCAAAAACAAAATTAAAGTCAAGGTCAAAGCCAAGGCCAAAACCAAAACCAAAGCCTGAATCAAAAATTCAATCTGGACTGCAGTCTGTAGATGCCATGGAGTGCAACTATTTTGAGGAGATTGAATTTGGAGGTGTTAGTAGACTTGTTGATATCATCGACTTAACGCAGGATATGGTCAGTCATTTCCCATCTTAAAAGAACACAATTTATTGTCCTTTGCAGATTAAACCTGAAAAACCAAACCTTTCAAGAACTCGAAAGGCATGCACGGTTATATGTATGATAATTCATACCTAATAACTCATATTCCATCTATAGAAACAATTTGTAGGCAAATCAGTATTGCTATGGGCTCCTGGGAAGGATGACCCAGTTACATACACCCCATCATTCCATGTAAGCTCTACCTAGACTCATTCGCCACAATATAGTGACTTTTGGCACTCCCTTAGTTTGCTGATGTGTGCTCCATGTTCAAAATTATTCACAGTGTTGTCATATTGGGCTATAAAGATAGCCAACCTCTGTGGATGGCTTGTCTGGAGGAGAGCACATTTTGTATACTCTCAAAGCAGGAACTTGGGAGCAAGAGTGACCAAGAGATACAAGCAATATTCTGCCAAAAACATGTTGTAATACATGACCAATTTGAGCCTACACTTGCTTTCGATGAAAAGGGTTTGAAAATATTAGGGGACCTGTACAAGTCTGTGACGATTCATGGTGTGTTTGAAGCATATTCTTGTTGTGTTTGGACATCCTGATTATGTGCCAGATTACTCAATTGAAAACTCCTTCAAAGCCAAATCATCTCACCACCTGAAGGGTACTTTAGAAGATATGCTGAGGTGTCATAGGGAGAAAAGTAAAATCCTCAATGCACTGGACCAATGCTGTCTGCCCCTCATCCTCCCACATTGTTTGCTTCTGATCTTGCAGTGTTCAGTGCCACCGCTGATTTACCGATGTGTAGCCAGGCTATTTCATTTCCAATGGCAAGTACTAGATGGGGCCTTGCGGCAACATCAGGTGCCCACCATCTCTGGCATATTGATTGCAACAGCTTCTGCACTTACATCAACACCCAAACTGGCATGAAATGGTGGATCATTGCAAAGCCCAAACGTGGGTGGATGCATTCTCTGATGCTACACTATTCACTGAAGAATACAATATTTCTGCTGCCAATCTGGAGAAGTGGGACCTTGAGGTAGTCCTTCTTTGTCCCGGATCCCAAATGTAAGTTGTGTATGCTTGGCACCCCCGTATTCATAACCATTGTCCTATAGGTTAATGTGGCCAAGCACACCACATTTTGTTGTGACACCAGAATTGGCAATTTGTCATGGAGGTCATTTTTATGCAATGTCCATGATCCAGGACACAGTTTTTGGGCTTTATCATATGTTTGTTGTTAGTGAGAGGGTGACAAACATGGGTCACAATCATGATGTGCATCTTCTACTTCAAAGGATGGTTACTTATCTTCACTATGTCCTCATCAAGCGCGGGTCTAAACTAGATTTGTCGATGCCACCACCCACTTGTCATATTCCCAATGTCTCCACCTTTGAAGGGGTGCTTGACCTGTTCATGTTATGTGTCGTCATGGAACTTGGGGATCTCATCAACCCTCTGTCATACAGGAAGAAATATTGACATGGACCTAAACATGACCATGATCGGCTGTGCACTATCTATGCCTGTGGGCTATCTAGGGATCTTCATCATTGGTGGTGTGCACACTATCTGTTTCTCAACCCCGAGAAGGAATCATTCATCAATGGTGGCCTCATATTCAAGGACCTACTCTCCCAGCATATTGTAGCACTGATCTCATATACTAAGACTATGGCAGAAGAGAATGATGCTCAAGGTGAAGTGTTGGAGTGCACAGCAGATGTTCTGACAGATTTACTGAAGAAGTATTTCCCTTATGATCTGCATTTTGGGGTTAGTGAGGGGTTCGAGTGGGTGGGACCAAGATATGTTGTTAAGGCTAGGGCAGGAGTGTTATCCTCATACATGAGATGTAGGTATTACACTTTCTTTAAACACAATCTACTTACAAAGATGTTGCAGGCCATGATATCCTGAGCCTTGGGGAAACTCCTGTGGACCTGGACTTCATACAGCAGTACAACAATCTGGTTATGGAATCAGATTATGACATGAATTCCTCAGATGACTCTGACCATGACAGTGAAGAAAGCGATTCAGACAGTGATGATGAAGACCAGTCCAGTAGTGATGATGATGGTGATCTGAGCAACTCAGATGATGATGGTATATCCAATGTTCAGACTGTCTTCACATGCTCACTGACAGATGTCATAGCTAATTGCTCACATCCATGCAAACGCAGGAGATGTGGTACCCTACCATTGTTACAGTCACTTTAGAATTGTCCAGTCCCTCTACAAGGTATTGACGCTTGCTCATACTTGTATGAGGGTCACGAGTCTAAGGCTGTTGTATCATGATCACTGTGACCAGTATGATGGTGAACTTGAAGACCCAGTTCAGTGATACTCCCATAGGCAACATTTCTTCTATTTCAATCTCTGTGCACAGGTAGCATCTTTCTATATAACAGATTTTCAATGTATTTGTCTTCTTTTAATATGTCAGCTTGGCCTAGGACATTGAACTTGAATTTTGGGACCATGCCATCAAATTTCAGTGGCTGTGTAATATTTGCCCACAGTTAACCTTAACCCTAACATGCTTTCAAATACTAACTGCTAGTGTATTACTAAATTACTAAGCATCAAATTGTTGTGCAAGATTTTCCCAGCACGAGCTCGTTCTGCTGGCTTTATGCTGTTTCTTTGGTTGGCTATAGATTTGTCATGTTCAAATTTTCAATGTTGCTGCAGCCCCCTGATTACTAGTCAATGCCACTAGCCTAATCTTTACTGTACTCCTGACCATTTTTTGGCTAATAATTGAATCTTGTGTTCTTAGTCTTCTCATGCTCATTTTCAGTCATACTTTATTAAAAAAAATTCGCTGGTCAGATTGGTGGCTATACAAAAGTAGCGGCCACTAGGTGACCTGCTCCATATGTATGTAGTTATGAGGAAAAGACTCCGAGTCAGAGATTCCGGAATTCTGGTTCATTGCAGCAAATGATATCATCTCACAATACAGCAATATATGTGAGACAGTGTGAGACTCAGACGTTATAACTTATAAGGAGCTACCAGATCATGATCATATGCATATATCACATACTTACAACCTCTTATTACACAATTCTACCATATGCTTGGCAGATCAGGTGCATTTCTATCTTAGGAACACTGGAGCTTCATGGTAGCAGAGAGTCCAAGGGTCTTTTCTCATGTTTGTATACAGTTTATAACTTGAACAGTGACTCCGAGTCAGATGCCGGCATCCATTGTCTCAACCCATCATTGTACCACCACCTCTTGATTTCAGTTCCAATGACCACCAATTCAGCACAGATACTTCGAAGCTCTCCTAATCAGGCAGAGCCTGACTGAGACTTGAATTTGGTGCTTCATATGAAATTTCAAAATCTCACCCTTCTTCTCCGCTTACTCACTACTATCAATCAGGGAAATGCCACACTCCCTGCCACAGATGCTCCTCCCATCCAGAATCTACTGGTCTGCAGAAAGGTTGATGCAGTGACAACTATTCTAGTGCATAATGAAGAAGTCCTTGCTGCTACAGCATACACTTCCAGTGGAAGTCTTGTAGTGGCCAGTGTGATGCCCACAGAAGAAGCTCACTCTGAAGAGGATGATTATTTTGTCACTACTCCTTACACCAATCAAACACTGAATATTGCTGCTGTTGCCAATCCAGAGCGCAGTAATTCTGCAAAGGGCATCAGATTGGCTTCAGGCAAAGATTTGTGGTCTCACTTTGATCAAGATGATTGTTGGAAATTGATGAGAAAGTGAGCTTCTACCAGTACCTGGCATCACTTCCTCATTGCTTACCATGTATCCGGGGTCAGACAATCTACACTGGCAGACCACACAGAATCTGTATGTTCCTATCTCAATACATACAAGATTTCCAAGCCTTCTGCATGACCCACTGAATCCAGGTGCTTTTCCTGCTTTCTCATTGTGCAGTGTTGGAAGAGAATGAAACAACAGATTTTCCATTGGTCATCACTCGGGCTTCTTCACATGCTAGACGAAGCAACTGACTCCTTGACAAAGTCAATCCAGAAGCAGAAGCATGAGTGGACCAAACCTGTTTGTGACCTGAGACTGGCTCAATATCTCGACCCAATGGACGATTTGAGAATGAAAGTTTTGGTGAAGTACTCCTGGAACAAGGAGGACACAGCTGATACATATTTAGAGGTGCTATGCTCCAAGGAGTGATTAGCCTCATTTGAGATATACTGCAAGGACACTGTGACAACATTCCACAACTTCCTCTTGGCCATCCTGGTTGGCTATGCAAGTGCCCTCCTGAGGTTGGAAGTGGCTATTGCTGCTAAATCATCATCATCGGTATCCATGAAGCATCTGAGGTTGAGGAAGAAGGATGGCCAGAAGGAGGCCAAACTCAAGGAGGATGACCAGCAACTTACGAAGGATGTGTCAAATCTGGTGCATGGTGTCACTTTCTATGCCAATGCTCTTGTCTGCATCGCACACTCCAATGCGTTAAAAGAACATCTCCAAGTTCTATTCCTGGGTGAGATGTTGCCTCCTATAGCATTCAGGAAAGATGAATATAACAAATGGGCCACATTGTACATTGGTAAGGGTGGAGTCTACAAAGTGGCAGATGACATCCAAGTCAACAAAGTGGCAGATGGTGTTAGCAGGGCAGCAAGTGCCATTGGCCAAGTTGCCTTGAAGGACGAGGAGGGAGATGATGAGGAGGGGGAGGATGAGGAGGAGGGGGATGAGGAGGAGGGGGATGGTGAGGAAGGGGAGGATGGCAAGGAGGGGGAGGATGGTGAGGAAGGTGAGGAGCAGACAGAGGTGTCTAGATCTCACATAACCAGGATCAATTTCCAGACTGTCTGGAAATGGATTATGGCATTTGTTGGGCACTTCTCAGCATAGCATGCCTTGGAGAAACATGTTGGTGGTCTCCCACCTAGTGAACCTGTCCATCTTGATCTCCTCATTATGCCCCACTCTAGGGTAAAAATCAGTTCCTGGCCCTACATGGAGGGTTTAATCAAGGACTCATTGAAGGCCTGCCCATTCGGTGAACTATAAAATAATGATGGTGAAGTACATCTGCGAAGTTAAAAACCATGTCCTTGGAGCTGATACCAGTGGCAATTGGATGGACTAGATTAGGATATTCTCGATATTCCAGAACCTGGTGAAGAATGGTGCCCAAGTCATCATTGGAGTTTCCTGGAGGCACACATTGCGAGGCTATTTTGGCTGCTTTCCTTGCCTACTGTAATGTAGCAACTTTGGAAGAGAAGGATGAGCCCAAATCTAAAGAGCTTAGCCAGGTACTTGGTACACTTACCTTGAGGTTTAAATTCATTATTTTAACTTGTTGTGCAGAGACTGAAGTTTCATGATCAATGGATTTTGGTGTCAAAGCTATGCTGTCCTGTTTGCTGGGAGTTGATAAAACTCATCAAAATTGAGGATATCTCAGATCAGGCATTTAAAGTCTGTGGTCATCATGCCAATCTTTATGATGTGGAATTGCCAGAGTGGCTGCCTCATGATATTTTGTAGGCGATCCTACAGAAATTTCAACTTTTCGCATATCAGCAACTTGAAATCCTCGATGCCCATGACTCATTGGTGAACACTGGCCATGGACACACTCATAACCTCTCTTGCAAAAGTAACATGAGCATCGAAACTGCCAGTAGCAGTGTATCAATACCAGACTCTGACAAGGAGGAGGACGTTGAATTCCTCCATAGGTAAGCATTTTTATCTTTTTTGATCCTGACCATCTGCTATAGCCAAATTTAGCCAACTTCTGTCTGACCACCGAGTTGAATGAATGGTTGAAACCTGCATGGAGGCCTTTGGGTTGTATATGATGCTTATTATCTTGTTGAACGAGCTTTTCAGAGTTTTGTTTTTCCTGTGCAAGTACTGTGTCTCCCATCTTTCAGACACAGTAAAAAGCAGCACTTTTTTTTTCCATTCCAGCCTCATCTTCACACCGTTCATGTATAACCATGTGCATTATTTATTTCATGCTTTCTGCTTATGGTTCCCCCTGATAGTTCAAGCAGGAACCTGTTCAGATTCAGAAGTAGTTGTCATCGCATTGCTGGTTGGGTCTTCATTTCAAGTTTATGGATTGTTTTTTTTTCTTCCAGATCCAGCTCATTTTGTATGCACTTGTACTTGCTCATCCTATGTTGTACTGCAGCTCCAACACATCGTTTCAACTACAAGTTCAACTTGCATGGAAGGAAGACTCCGAAAGCCTGAGTGGTGTAGAACAGTGGTTGGGGGTGTACTTCATTGGCAGGGCCCAGGGTCCAGCACTCTGGAGCACTGCCACTACATGGATTATCCGAGTCTGCTGGTGTCGGATGTCAAAGTTCACTTTCTGACCTCATACTCCAACTTGAAGTTTGCCACTTCTTTCCACACTCCATTTTCTCCTACTTGTTTTTCGTCACCTGCAGGTCTGACTTGTTGTCACCTGCCTTGAGTCTGACTTTTTGTCACTCAATCCTACTCATACATTGGGACTTGGATTCCGAACCTCAGCTTTAAGTTGCCTGTGGATTTCTTCTGAGTCCTCCCACCTGCCATTTGGGTCACCTTTGGCACCTTGAAGACTCAACGCTATATTTACATCATCTGTGCAACTCATCTGTTCTCTCCTACGTTTCTGGTCGCCTGCAGGTCTGACTTTTCATCACTCATTCAATGGATCACCCGGCTGACACAAAGGTTCAGGTAAGTAACAAGTTAAACCTATCAACACCTCTTTCAACCCATCCAAGTGTCAGATGACCCCTCGAGGTGAGATCCCCTTTCCGATGTTTCTACTTCACTGTCAGTTGACCCCAAAATCCATTCATATGGAAAAAAAAGTATAAATGAATATTTCTTACATCAGAGAAAGTTGACTAAAATACTTTGGCACAGGACAAACCTTGGCCCACCCCCATCAGTGCCCACGACCCATCGTTTGATTTCAAGTCAGCAATCACATTGAGTATTGAAAGGGAGGAGATGTTTGGCTATTTAGACAGTGGGGAAATAGGACACGGCCTTTTTAGCAATTCTCCCCTCACCACGCCGGAGCCTACTCCACCTCCCTCACCTACTCAAAAACTGACTTCTTTGAATGACCACAATCTCCCCCCGGATCCCCAGTCAGTGCCAGGGGAAACCACTTCAACCTCAGCTGGTCGGCTGGAAAATGTGGTCAAGAAGTACAGCAGCAACAAGCAACAGAGCCACACAAAGTGGAAGCGCGACAGAGCTGAGCAGTGGAAGGAGCGTGAGGCTGGAGTGCATGCTTATGAAGTTTGGCCCACCACCCGCCAGAAATTGCATAACCCAAACTCGAAGGCCACTGATACCAAGCTCAATCTCACAAATATTTCGATCTTGGCCCCTGGGTACATAGGTCTACGCGACACTGAGGAGTTGAAGGATAAGACTGCATACGAGTTGGATGATCTGGTTGGAGAGAACTCGTGCTTCAAATTTAAGCTGCAAAAGTGAGATGGCAGGTAAGCTAAGTCAATTTTGTGATGGAGGAGGCCAGCAAGCAATGCTCCTTTGATTCTAAGGACTTGAATCATCGCCGTGGGCCTTTCCCAGCCCTGGTAGCTGGTGTATCATTTGGTGGTGGACAAGTGATCCTGGGCAACCTCGCGCACAACTGAGTGAATCGCAGAGTTTTACAAAAACTCCTCAGCTACCCATCCTTTGTCTGCATCTCCAAATTTGCGAATGGTGGATTTGCACTTGGTTCCCCAAGCTTTATAAATATTACCATGAAACTCTTGGGGCCCTGTACGAGCAGGACAAAGGCCTCAAGCGCCTATTTCTGGATAGTGTCTGGGTGGCAATTTCTTTCAACTTCGGCCCAGCGACTTGGTGCTATCAGCATACAGATTGGGGGAACCTCGCCTTTGGAGTCTGCATTATAACCAATGTTGGAAAGTTTGATTCAATGTGTGGCGGCCACCTCATCCTATGGGAGTGTGGCATTGTTATCGAGTTTCCTCCAGGCACATCCATCATCATTCCCTTGGCTGTCATCAACCACTCGAACCTCCCCATCCAACCCCACAAGATTTGGTACTCCTTCACACAGTACGCGGCTGGTGGTCTATTCTGATGGGTTGAGCATGGGTTTCAGAAGGAGGAGAGCTATGCTAATGGATCTTTGGCAGCCAAGCGTGCAGCAGAAGAGGTTCATAGGGCAGCACATAAGGATTTTGGTCTTTCTTTGTTTTCTACGATGGATGAGCTGTGTGCAATGGTGCAACAGAGCTAACTTAGTAGCTGCTGCATTGTACCAGTAAACTGGCAATCAATGCTACTTCATGTAAAATTACAATTGGACCCATTCATCTGCTCAGTAATATATTGTCTTTTGCTTCCTAGCTCCTAGTACAATGAGAATGTGGAGACTCCAGTGGCCTGATAGAACCTCCAAGCCTGAACTTGAAGCTTGAAGCCTGAAGGCTTGTCCAATCTCAATCAGATGTGACATTAGGACATGTTTACACCCTTATATAATTATAAACAAGTCACGGGAAGTTCAAGTTGAAGTGGCAGTGCTCGACTTCTTGTTCAAGTTCTCCCTCTCATCCTTCTTCACTTCTGTGTGTGCTGCTCTTACTTCCTGGCCCTGCAGGTCTGACTTTTTGTCACCTGCCCGGTTGTGTCTGACTTTTTGTCATGCAACCCTACATTTGGGTTACCTCTGGCACCTTGAACCTGTCAGCAGCTTGCCCTAGAGTCCTTGACAGGAATTTCAGTACATCCAAGTGTCAGATGTCCCCTCGAGGTGAGATCCCCTTTACCCACTATATCAGTTACACAATGCCTGTCCATTGCTCGTGCCCAGGAAATCGGTGCAAGCAGCGCATAGCAACAGGGTGGCAGCTGATAAAAGATCAAGAGCTGACGCATTTTCTACTTTAGTTCATCCTGAAGCCCATTCACCTTCACAAAGGTGTCAATGTTTCCTATATCTCATGCGGTTGGCTGAAGTACTTTGTTCCAGGGGTGCCCAGTCAAGCTGCTTGGCGGACACGCCTCCACGTATGTGCCGGTGTTGGCTTGATGTAGCAGTGACAATAAGCTTCTCAATGCGTCTGATGACACCTCAAGGTGAGAGCCTCCTTTCTTACCCTGCCCTATCAAATATGCAATGCCCGCCCTTTACTTGAGCCCAGGAAATTGGCGCAAGCAACGTGTAGCTGTATGACAGCAGGCAATTGACAATCGAGAACTGACACATTTTTTTTTACTTTAGTTCATCCCAAAGCCCATTCATCTTGACAAAGCTGTTAATCCTTCCCATATCTGATGCAGCGTTTGGCATTCAGGGTATGCATCAGTGTTGGCATGAGTAGTGGTGATGACTCAGACAGGCTTCCCAAGGTGAGAGCCTCCCTTCTTACTCTGCCCTGTCAGGTATGCAACACCCACCCTTTACTCGAGCCTGGGAAATTGGTGCAAGCGACATGTAGCTGTATGGTGGCACATAATCAAAGATCGAAAGCTAACATGCTTTCTAGCTTAGTTAATCCCTCAGCCATCCAAAAGGTATTTATATTTCTTATATCTGATGCAGGTAGTGTTCAAGGGTCCAGTCTATAAGACCGGAAAAAGACCAAAACCGTAACCAAACTTAACCGCAAGAGACTGAACCGTCGGTCTCAGTTCACCCCATATTGGGATTGGTTCGGTTGTTGGTTGATCACTTTCATAAACTCACAAAAACCGATGTAAGACCAGTCTTAACCAGTCTTAACTGGTCTTTTAGCCATATTTATACTACTAGATATATAGCATAAGTTCAGTATCAACTACAGAAATAAGTATCTAAAAGACCAAAATATAAATACTACTATTACTATTTAGGTTATATTTACATAGAGTGGGACAAGCCAGCATAAAAGGAGTCGTTTGAGTGGGTACTTATATACCCTGTGGCTGTGCACAGACAATGTGGTCATGTTTGTGCTCACAAAAACAATGACCACAACAACAACATCAACAATGCTGCATCACCACCCTGGTCTGCAACCACGACCACGCAAACCAACAAACACAAAGCAGGAGGCCCAAACAACGAACTAGCATCATTTGGGCCCCCTAGGGTATGTTTTTAAAGTTCACTTCTTCTTTCTTTTACTAACTACTTGTTTTTCTTCATTATTAGGTTTTTGCATCTTGATAACAATGCTGCCCACCCACCAAACGACACACACAAGCCCGGTGCTGCCGCTGCAAGCCTCTGCTCACAGGGTGGCAATGGGCCCTTTCCTGGATAACGACAAATAGCGGGGATGACAAGGACAACGAATCAGGGGGGACAACAAGGATGAATCAGGGGGGTCTGCTGCAGACAGCCCAAATGACACTAGTCATCGTTTGGGCTGTTGAGTATGTTTTTTTTTGTTTAATCTTATTTCTTTTGCTAACAATGTCGCCTAGCCACCATGCAACACACCTGGGCCCTCGCCATACACTACCCATGCCCTATGTCACCGCTGCAAGCCTCTGATCGCAGGGTGGCAACAGGTACTGCCACTTCCAGACAGCAACAGCAACAGCAGCCAGGGACGACGGCCAGAGTACTTTACACTCCCCCACCTATTCCAGTTGGATTCCAGTTCGTCCAGCCAGAATTTGCAGAATTTCTGGAATCCGGTGGAAATTTTTTTGTATGTAGTTTTCCCTATGCAGCACAATTCCAGTTGGAATAAGGATCCAATTTATAGCTGGAATCCCTGGAATCTGACCAGACTCATCACAACTGGAATAACAGGAATACCTCTGCTGCATGACTCAAGACAAGTGTAGCGTGAACAGAGGTCCGCCAAAGCAGACCCCAAAATGAATAGGCGATGATGCGAGCATGCTAACACAAGACTTAAACTACATACGAGTATCTACACAAAGACCATTTGACTACCAGAATCGTGATACTACTTAGTTCCAAAACAAAAAGAGAGGGAAGTGGTGGGTGGGCTGCAAAGAAATTCAAGTGTTCCAAAAACTGTTCAATAATGCCTGGATCCACCCAAATAAGGAGTTAGTGATGAGAGGGGCACTGACATTACTACTCACTGCAAGGATCCAACTGGTAGTGGAAGCGACTGCTGAGAGATAATACCAGTTGAATCCTGTAAATGAGACCCTAACTGAGCATACAACTTATAAGGATTAGTGAAAACCCTCACAATGTAGGTAGCTGTTGAGACTGTAAGATGAAGCCTCGATGCAAAGCCTTGTTCAACAACTAACTGTAAGAGTGAGAGCTTGAACCAACAACGAGCACGAAGCGCTTACCTGTGTTGCTTGTGGACGAGATGGGGGTCGAAACGAAGCAACACAGGGAGTCATTTTATAGCCAGACATCTGCTAGCCCCTAGCACCTGACCACAAACAGCAGAATTAGGAGCCTGAGCAGAGCTCGGCACAGGTAGCAGAGCTAGACAGGAGGTAGCTTGGTGAGGCACAGAGGCCTACGAAAAGGCTCCTTACCCTTGGAACCTGCCCTTACGACGAACCGGACTAACTGGAATAACCGGAATGCATGTGCTTTCCCAAATAAAAGTTCGACACACATCAATAATTGAACTCTCGACCTTGGGTCTGCATATATAACAGCACGCTTAACCACTGAGCTACCAAGGAATTATTCTTTGGTATACATTTAATACTTTTATTACCCAACCAAGGTGCGTAGTTAATCACAGCCATTAATGGAATAATTGATAAGTACTCATACACATGACACGTGACACATGACTGCCAGCTCACAACCACTACCACCACTGTCGCCAACGCTGCCTCCTCCTCCTCTCCACTCTACCACCACCACTGCATGCGCACCCACCACCACCATTCCCACACCCAATGCCACCATCACCACCACCTTCAAATGAGCCGACTGGATGGAACACGGGCCCAAATGACGCAGATCGCGTCGTTTGGGCCCTACGTAAGTTTTTTTCGTTTGGTTTTTGTTTTAATAAACTAACTAACTCATTTTTGTTAGTTTTCTAGGTTATAATCTACTAGTAACAATGCCACCACCTGCAAACGAGCCAACACAGGTGCAAACGACGCAGATCGCGTCATTTGGGCCCTATGTGGGTTTTTTTCATTTGGTTTTTGTTTTAATAAACTAACTAACTCATTTTTTTTAGTTTTCTAGGTTATAATCTACTAGTAACGACGCCACCACCCGCAAACGAGCCAACACGGGCCCAAACGACGCAGATCACGTCATTTGGGCCCTATGTGAGTTTTTTTAATTTGCTTTTTGTTTTTATAAACTAACTAATTGTAATTTATTGCTTTTTAGGTTGTATACTACTGGGGATGACCTGCCACGACGAAAAACGCGAGCCGACTGGACGGAATGCGGGCCCAAACGACGGCAACGTCGTTTGGGCCATAGATAAGTTTTTTTCTTTTTTCTTTTTGTTTTTATCAATCAACTAATTGTAATTCATTGCTTTTTAGGCTCTATACTACTGGGGACGACCTGCCACGACGAAAAACACACAACCCACGCCCACACCCACCCGATCCCCTCCTCCCCATTCAAATGGGATGTGAGGCTGTTGACATAGGCTAGGAGGGTGCAGAGGGATGCCAGGAGACCTCAGAAGGGGGGTACCTGCCTAGTAAGCACCCACCCACCTCTGCACTCGCGCCACATTGCACTGATGCGCCCAAACCCCCCCCCCCCAAAAAAAAAGAAAAAAACAGAAATCCAAACAGGGGATGACAGCGACGAATGACGACAAGCCACCCACCCCCAGCCTCACGAGCAACTGCTCGTGGGGTGGATCATGGGTGGAATGATGCCCAGGTGCAGGGACAGGAGACGACAACGACACACCACCCGCCCCCAGCCTCACGAGCAACTGCTCGTGGGGTGGATCGTGGGTGGAACGACAACGACAACAAGCCACCCACCCCCAGCCTCACGAGCAACTGCTCGTGGGGTGGAACATGGGTGGAACGACAGACAACAGCGGGGTCGCATCCCCTCCCCCTCCCCCGCACTTCGTGTGGGGAGGGATTTTTTTTGTATTTTTAATTATTTATTAGTATTGTGCCCCCCCTCCCCCGTTTTGCGTGGGGGAGGGATTTTTTTCTTCATGTTTTTACCTCCCCCCTCGCATTCGGCGCGAGGGGTTAGCTTTTTATGTATATAAATAAAACTCCCTCTCGCATCTGGTGAGAGGGAGGATTTTTTGTGTATGTATATAATTACAATTATCCCCACTCCCTCGCATTCAATGTGAGGGATGTGGTTAATTAGAAAAATTTGATCTTAACTACTTCGAAAAAAGTTAGAGTGTCATGAATAAACATTATATTACTATCTAATAATTCTCCTGTGGCTCAACTGGTTAAGCACACATATTTGGTTTGTCATGTGATCACTCTAATCAAATTGTCTTGAGTTCAATCCTTACTCTGCACAAGTACATTTTGTAGGCACTTTGACAACTTAAGACTTGAAATTTGACTATCCATTAGGGTATATACTCTAAGTTGAGGCTCTGGAGTAACCAGAATCTGGTCGGAATAACTGGAATAACTGGACTCCAATCAGAATAACTGGACTCCAATCAGAATAACTGGACTCCAATCAGAATAACTGGACTCTGACCAGAATAATTGGACTCCAACTGGAATAACTGGACTCCGACCAGAATAGGTGGGGGAGGGTAAATTACTGGATGGCCAACACCACATCAGAGCACCACCAACCCACCTACAAGCCACTGCTCATAGGGGGTAATAGGGATGAGACGACAAATGACAACTACTCTTGACCCCCCACCATCACTACAAATGTGAGATGGTGGGGCTATCTTTTTATTATTTCATTTTCTTTCAGTCTTTTAGCAACACTGCTGTGAGCAACTGCTCACAGGGTGTAAATATAATTAGTTTTATCTATGATATATTATAATTTAGTTAGACTTGTAAAAACAGCCCAAAGACTGGTTCAAACCAGTCTTTTGGGGTTGCAGTCTTGTGACTTTGGATGTCAGTTTGGACTAGTTCTGTTCCATGGTTGACCCCCCTTGTGGTCAAAAAAACTGGACCAAACTGGACCCTTAAACACTATTCATCATGCATGTCTTCTCCAAACATGGTGTTCCATCCCACATCACCTGTGACCGGGGTTCCAAGTTCATTTCTCATTTCTTCTGCTCTCTTGGGCAAGCCCTGGACATAAAAATCCACTTCACTTCGGGTTACCATCCAGAAGGCAACAGACAAACTGAACACCTTAACCAGACCCTTGAACAGTACTTGCAGATCTTCTGCAACTACCAACAGGACAACTGGACCCAGCTTTTACCCTTGGGGGAATTTGCATACAAGAATGCTCCCTCAGCCTCCACCAGAGTTTCACCCTTCTTTGCCAACAAGGGTTACCACCCAAACATCACAGTTTTCCTGGAGCGTGAACTAGCCTCGCAATGTGCACACCATTTTGTGGTCAACCTTGATGATCTCCACCAGGAACTCTGGAAGCAACTCACAGAAGCACAGAAGTGCTATCAAGGTCCTGCAGACAAATGCTGGGCACCTGCTCCTGACTTCAAAATCAGTGATTACACTTTCATCAAAGGTGAGCACTTACACACTACACGACCCTCCAAGAAACTCTCAGAAACATTCTATGGCCCTTTCGAGATCATTGCCCATCCGGGTACCCACTTGGTTACCCTTCAACTTCTGGATCACCTCTGGGGTGTCCACCCAGTATTCCATCTCTCCCAACTAGAAGAAGACACTCCCAACATGATTCCTAATCAAATTCAACCTCCACCTCCTCCGGTCATTATAGACAATGAACTGGAGTACAAGATTGCAGAAATCCTCGATTCTAAGATTAACAATCATCATCGATGCAAGCTACTCTATTTCATACAGTGGGAAGGTTACCAAGGAACTGATGAAGAAACCTCCTGGCTTCCCACTACAGAACTTGATCACACCCAGGAACTCATTACGGACTACCACACTTGTTACCCGGGGGAACCTGGTCCTCTCTCCACCTAGCAATCATACAATTTCCAAATGAACAATATTCATTCACTTAACAAACAAAAAAAAAATTAAATCTAATCCCCCCTCACTTCTCTGCCCACTGCTTCCTCTGCCAAACCTGGCAGTTCTCCCTGCACCTCTCCATCCTCTTCATTTGCTTCGTCCTCTTCTTCATCATCCTCTTTCCCCTCTTCCTCCTTGGACTCTGGCCTCCACTCCAAATCCAATGGTCCTTGGATGTCAGACATTGTATCTTGAATACTGATCACACCCTTGCTTATAACCTGGAGCTCCTGGAGCTCCCACAACTCTTTCTTCATTCCCTTTACTGCCCCTACCAACTCCCTAAGCAACTCCATTACTCCCTCATTATCCCCTAGCCTGGGTCCCACTGGCAACACCTGTCCCTCCCACACCACCTCTTTGCACTTGTGCTTCACCTTTGTGCAGGGCTTGCAGGCCCAACCCCAGGTTCCCGTCCAGAAACACAACAACTTTTGATTTGAACATCTACTAGGAGTCAGCATGGAAGGGCAAGAAGAATAAAAAGCAACTCACCTTTTGCACAAAATGGTGGCTTGTAGCTGCACAGGGACTTCAGTCTTGGGCACCTCCACCCTCACCTTTCCTTTCGCCTTCTTCTTGGGGGGGGGGGCTCCCTTTAGTCTCTTCAGGCTCCACTTCTGCAGCTTTCCACTTCTTTTCCACCCTTTTGGCAGTAGCCACCTCTGCTCCTCTTCTGTGGCCTTCTTCTCTGCCTCTACTCTGGCTGCCTCCCTTGCAGCCTCCTCGGCAACTCTGCACTCCTCAGCCTCCCTTGCTTCTTCCTCGAGCCAGAGCTTCTCCATCAGCTTTTCTTGCTGGGCCCTGAGGGCCATGATCTTCTCTGCATGCGAGGACATGATAGTATGGTGGTGGTGGTGGTTGAAGAAAAACCTGGGAACCCATCAACATCAAAATCAACATATCCAATTTGGAATCACACCTTCACATGCCTCGTAGGCTCAGCCCTAAGGGGGAAATACTGTCAAGACCAATTCTCCCAACTGGACTTCCAATCACTTTCTGCTCCCTTCCGAGCTGCCTTGCACCACAGCCCACCTCCTATCAGCAGCACTGTCTAGAGGTGAAATTCCCTCATTCACTGCAGTTCTCGGGCATGCGGATCCAGGCCTAAGCACTTTTCCAGCCCTCTGCCATCAATACCTTACCGAAGCACAACAAGCCTCTCAAAAAGCAGGACACATAGTCCAGAAGAAGCTCATCCCTAACACAGAAGAGTACATCCTCTTGCTCTCTTATCCTGATCTCACCTTTTCTTGTGTCTGATCTTTTTTTATTTTTTATTTTAAAAAACCATTATCTGTTCCCAGAGAGAACAACTGTAGAAGCTACTGGAAAGACCTGATCACCAATCGGTTGTTGGATAACTATTTCAGGGATATAGCTCACTCAATAGCAACATACCTATGAGCTGCGGTGGCCCAAGACCCAGCATACATACTTCCCCTCACCACCTACAGCATGGCGGATGCCAAAGTGCTCTACGCTCTCTTGCACCAGGGTCAGGTGACATGGAAGGATGTTCATGGTTTGATGAGGAGGCTTTGGGAAGAGCCTGCATTAGATGGGCCTGATACTGGCCATTCCACTTATCTCATCGTGTTCTTAGCAGCTGCAGCATTGCATGAAGATGGGTCACTCATGGAGCCCGCTGGTCTCTCCCCTCTTCTTAGCCACTTGAAATATGGTGCCCATAGTTTTTGTATGATCAAGACACTGGAAACTCAAAAGGATCACTGCACTATTCTGGAGTAAGCATCATACTATAACTATGGTATCCTGGGGCCACTGTTGACTCCCTGACCTCCAATTTGTTTTGCTCTTCTTCTAGAGCAGTGACCACAGCCATCGATGATGCTCTCAAGCCTGACTGTCTGAAGCCATTCAGTCAGATCTGCAACCTCAGCTCCTACACAGCCAGCCTAATCATGTCCCAGCTGAGACAGCCTAGAGTGGGCTGGAATCCAACAATGGATACAGTATTGATAGATGGAGAAACAAGTGCCTCTCACCCTCCTCAAAGTGGGCCTTAAGGATCAGGTAGCATCTCTCATCAGAATGGTTCTCGACATCACAGGTGAAACCACTGTTCCAGATTGGATGTTGGGTGAACAGCCCATCATTGACAGACTGCGTGAAGATAAGCAGGCTACTCCTTCCTCAATGACCCACTTTTCTTGGATGCCCATCTTCCACTTCTGAAGTGCCTAGTAGAGGACACCAATTGGAGGATTGGAATGTTGGACAATAGCCAAAGATGGATATGGAATGTGCCTGCCACTCTTCATTTCCTCACATGCTCAGGAAAGGTGGTGGAGATTTTGATGCCCATCATGCACCAAATGTGGCACTGAACTTGGGGGCACCAAGATTTGTAATATTCGCTCTCGATGTCAGAACTTGGACATACACCTGAACCGGATGCTCTTCACAGGCTGCTACACCAAGACATCCAACCTCACTGGCCAAGATTCCTACCTTCTGACTCAGCTTCCCACGGAGATAAGTCAGCCTCTCCTTCACTATCTAGCTGTTGTCTGCCCAGTGGAGGTCATCCTCAGTCATGTGGTATGGGGAGACAATGTTGCTGCCTTCTATGAGTCATATCTCTATACCTCCAGAGGCCGCCTCCTGGGCTCTAAGGAAAACTCAGAGCTACTGGGTGGCTTTTTCAGGTGGGCCTGCAATGCAGACATCCAGCTCAATTGGTGCTGTCAACTGTCAGCCATGGTTGGCAGGGAGTTTGTAGACAAACACTTTCTGATATCCCACAGGTGCTTGCACATCAGCATGGTCCACTCTCCAGGCATCAACAAAAACCACTACAGTGTGGACCAAGACATGTTCAACTTCACCACATTGGACGAGCTGTATGAGCAGTGCTGGGTTGACACTCAGTACCAGGCAGTCCTAGGCTTTGGCAACCAGCCCCCGCTGACCACCCTTGCCTACATGGAATGCTGACAGAGGAGCATCTCTCCATGATGGTCATGAACTCCATTCAAAACAACTTCCAAGGACTGGCTGCTGGACTGGCTGCTGAGCTGAAGCAGTCACTGATGCAGGCATTGGTTGGAGAGATCCATGGGGTTTTACAAACATCAGTCCCAGCAATAGTGCAGGCAACAATGGGAGCTTGTGCGCCCTCTGCCACTGCCAAAGCTTCAACTTTGATGGGTGCCATGGAGCATCCCAGCCATCCTGTTGTTTCAACCACCTTCACTCCTTCCCAAGAGTCTTCCTCTGTGTCCCAGGTCCCTGATTCAACCCCACCCCTCTTAGCAGACATTAGAGAGGCTAGAAGGCCAGAGATGGTGTGGATGCACCACCCTGAACAGTCCCTTCAAGGTCAGACCCCACAACGCATTACATGAACTGTCTTCCCCTATACTTTCATCCTTCTCTCCAGGAACATCCTCCTCCCCTCAGTTCTCTTCTTTCTCTCACATGATGAAAGACATTGGACCTAACCCCCATGTCAATCATTTCTACAACAAGCTATTGGGAGGATCTCAGACAAGCACCACAGCAGAGGACTGGGAGATGTTATGCTCTGCAGAAACTTTGTCCCTTGCAACTCCCTCATTTCCTATCAGAAATGAGAGTGAACAGGTTCATGAAGAGGTCTTGGCAGTGTTCCGCAGGTTGTATGGTCCTGACGCTGGTCCAAAGTCTCGAGTCCAGCTGGAGCTATGTGAAGTGGCAATTAGCAAAGAAACCAATGTCATTGTGGTCCTGCTGACCAGGGCAGGAAAGTTGGTGTCCTGGCTGGTTCCTGTGGTGGTGTTGTTGGATGTCATTACTGTAGTGGTAGTTCTGTACAAGGAGCTATTGACACAGCATCTGGACAAGGCCCTGGAGCTGGGGATCAAGGTTGCAAAATGGACTGCAGAGTGTGGAACACAAATCACTGAAGGGGTCAATTTATTGTTCTCTGATTGCAAGAGCATGAACTCCATGTCCTTCTGGAAGTAAGCAAGAAATCCAAATTGCAATGCAGAACTGGGTGTGCTCACCTGTCTTTAACAGGCTACTGCGATGTCAAGTAGAGCAGAAGGTCCAAACCCTGGTGTTCAATGAATGCCAAGAGTGCTTCAGGGCACATGAAGCAAGAGATCCACAGCACCAGAGGATGCTGGAGCACATAGCAAAGTTCCCTGTCCAATGGATATTCCAATCTGCCACAATCCCCATCTGCATGGTTAACCTATTTGAGAAAAAGGTACATTTGGCAACCACCCCACCCACCCATATCCTCATTCACAAAAACACCTATTCCCTACCAGGTAGCAGATCAGCCTTGGAAATGACCACCAGACTTGCTAGCATGCTCCGAACCCTCCTCAATCCTCAGGATGGCATGATCATCTTTGTCATGTAAGTCAGTGATGCGGACAATCTCAGCAAAGCCCTCGGGTGCCCCCAGTATTATTCAGTGCTTTCTGAAGACAAAAATGGAGGTGACATCAAGGCTCATAACCATTCCCTCTGGCTCAGGGGGAAGTCCAACATCATCGTCGCCACTCCAGCACTTATACAAGGTATAGATCACTGTCAGTCAGATTCATCATCTTTCACTCTGGAGCCTATGTCCTCCTAAGCTACTATCAAGGGGCTGGAAGAGGGGGTTGTTCTGGCTCCCGATGTGATGCTTTCACTGTCTGCGATCCAGAGGTGGATTCTATCTCAAGAAGCATCAGGAAGATGTGGAAGCTGCGGTGGAGTGGGTGGTATTCACAGATACTCAGGGGTGTCATGTCGGTGTCATCACCAATTGCTTCAATGGGGTCCAAACCAACTGTAGCTTGATTGATGGTCAACAGAAATGCAACAACTGCACAGCAGCCAACTAGTACAAACTTCTAGCTCAACAGGTGTTTATGCAACTTGCCAGGTTCTACCAGCAGGTGGCAGCAAGAGGCCAGCCAGTGCCCAGGAAGGCTTGGACAAGATCCCCACCAGCCAGGATGAAGAGGCCCTCATACCCATGGATTGGCTCAAGCAGGGGCATGCAGAAAAGAAAACCCAGTTGGACACAGGTGGACACAGGTGAAGGCCATGCAACCAGCTGGGTAGGTGCCACTAAGGGGGCACACACCAGTCCCATGACTAGCTGGGTGCTCACACTGAGCAGGGCATGTTCCAGTCTGGCAACTAACTGTGCATGTGCAACTGGTGGGGCCCATTCCAGTCCCACCTCTTCCTCCTTCTCTGGTAGTATGCCCTCAACTCCTCATGGAGCGCACCAAGAACAAATGTTCCTCACTCAATATCGTCTCCTCACTCAGTGTTATCTCCTCACTCTGCATTGTCTCCTCACTCCACATTGTCAGGGGTCAGCCACCTGCCATGCATGACTCCTTCCTCTGACTCAGTCCAGGGGAGAGGCAGAGACAACACAGTCAGCAACTTAATCTTGCAGGTGGCTGCCTCCAACTCAGCATCCAACAAAGAGAAAAAGCACAAGTCCCAGCTGCTGGAGAGGTTCATGCCCACTGTAAGGGGACTAGAGGGTGCCCCACATGTGTTTCTCCTATTTTTTACATTTGTCCTATATTTTTCCTCACCTTGTTTCCTTCTATTCTTCATTTTCTATGATTTTTCCTTATTTTATTACTAATTTCCCTTTGTATCACATTTGTGCATGTTGACAGTTTTATATTTAGAGACAGAGTACCCTTCCGACATCTACCCCTTGGTACAATGTCATTCAGCAGCCTTGATCAGCCTATCTCCGCCTTTTTCTATTTTTAGGTTATATTTGATTTTTGTCGGCAGATGTTGATGTACATATTTCATGGAGAAGATGTGCATGTTGTCAAGAACCGTTCCTTGCCCAATCGGAACCCACATTCCATCCAACTCTTTCCCACACGTCTAACCTGACATTTGTCTACTCCTTCCAATTTTGTTCCCAGCTGCCTTGCACTGCCCACACTGCTGTGCACCAGGCTGCCTTCCCAAGGCTGCCATCTCTATTGCAAATTCAACTATGGATTCCTGTGCGGCTCCTGCTAGATAATTTATCTATGCAGTCGAGACACTGCTGCAATCTTTGTTCCTGTTCTGCATTATTCCAGACTACAGTATTTAAGTTTAGTTAGTTTTGCCTTGTATTCCTCAGCTCATATATCGACATAGACTTGACTTTATCCTGCCAATCTAAACCTCCTTCTACTCCAACCTCAGTTCTCTAAGAGTCTGAACTCCATTTGACTCAACCTCTAGTCTCCCTCTGAAGTTCTAACCTCACCTGAACTTAACCTAAGTCCCTCTGTACTCCTCCCCGCATTTACCCGCACTTTCCTGCTCCTACCTCCAAACCTTCAACTTGAAATTAGGACACCAGACGAGGTGAAGGGCGCAGCTGAAGCCAAGTCCTTTCTGTTTCCCCTCCCACAGAATCTGCATCGACCCAACAAACTCCTGCTATTATCACCCGCGGTGTCTGATCAGATTCTGATGTGTACTCTAGGATCAGTTCTTAACAGTATATACGAACTCACACTTCACTCGTCTCTTTTCCTCCTATGACCCCAACCAAAACTTGCCAGTGCACAACCAGAAACTTTCAGCACACCGGTACTATCGCAGGGATCTTTGCAATCCAGCGATCCACCCTTCCCGACCCTTGTCCCGCCACTACTTTTGGAGTGTCTTCCAGACCCTCAAACATATTCTGACAAATCAGCTCAGGAGCCCCTTCAATCAGTGCCAATCTCATGTCCACCCATGCCTCACACCCTTCCACCAACCTGGAAGGTTTTTGCTCAAGAACTCCCATTGAGTATGTAGTGGGCATCAACCAGCCTGAACCCTTTGGGTTAAAAGATCCTGGTCTAGAGGACGGACCCCCTGGCAGACCCGATGACCCTAGCAGTCCTGACAGCCCTGGGGGTGACCCTGATCCCAATGATCCTGAGGATCAACCTCCCGCAGAGGAAAACCCTGACCCAGGGGATAGGTTCATAGATGTCCTTTACAACCTCTCAGAGAGTATTCACACCCTTCATCAAAATAATGCACCCAAGACCAAGAAAATCAAAGTTTGCAACCCCGACACTTTTGACAGCACCAATCCAAAGAAACTTAGAGACTTTCTAGTCTCCTGTAACCTTCATTTCTGCGACTGTCTGCACATATTTTTCTCTGATGAGAAAAAGATCATATTTATCCTTTCTTATCTTAAAGGATCAGCTCTCAGCTGGTTTGAGCCTGGTCTTAATGACCTGACAGATTCTGCACACTGGATGTGGGACTACAAAGCTTTCCTCGCCAAGCTGGAAAGTAACTTTGGCACACACGACCCAGTTGGAGATGTGGAAAAAGCTCTCTCTGACTTAACAATGAAGAAAGGTGGTTGTATCATGAAATATAATGTTGACTTCTGGGAATTAGCTTCTAGGGTCAATTGGAATGAAGCAGCCCTTCATGACCGCTATTTCTGTGGTCTTCCACTATGGCTTCACATAGAAGTTCTCTGGGGTGGTAAACCCAACACTCTTGCAGAACTGCGCTTGAAAGCACAGGACAGTGACAACTTTTACTGGATGCAGGAAGATGAATCCCATTTCAAAACAAAGAATTCCAGTAACATGGCGAAATTAGGGCACAGCATGGGTAACCCTTGGGTATATTTTCTTATACCCGTACCCATACCTGTGAACACTGTACCCACATGGGTAGGGGTATGGTGTTACCACGGGTTTTTGCAGGTTACCTGTGGTTATTCATGGGTATTGATATTTTTCATTATATTTGATAGGAAATTGCTGAAAAAGATGTTTGCATCTTCTCACAGGGGGTAAACCTGTGAGTCATGTCACCCTGACTTGCGGGTTTTCCTGTGATATGTCATCAAAAAGTACCCCTGTATTTTTTACTGTTATTTTTCATGATATTTGATAGAAATTTGCTGAAAAAGATGTTCACATCTCATCACAGGGGGTTTTTCCCATGATATGTCATTAAAAAGCCAAAATCTCAACACAGATGATCACTCACCTGACCAAAATCCACGTACCAGCATACCCACACATACCCGTAACACCATGGAAAAGGGTATGGTGTTGCCCTGGTATGGCAATCCCATACCCATACCCATACCCATGCATACCCGTGACCGGAAACACACGGTGTTACCCATACCCATGCTGTGCCCTAGGTGAAATCTCAGATCAGCAATGATCAGCTGCCTATTACTCTGCAAAGAATTGCTGCAGCTGTCCAAGTGGTTGTTTGAGGCAACATTCAATATAGTCCTTGTCATTCATCCCAACACAGCAAGCTTTGGTACTCTACAAAGTCTACAAATTACCGAGTGGGCCACTAGGCAGGGTGGCCCACTTCCTGACCCAGCACAGTACATGTGGAAGGTGGCAATGAATGTATACATTTGGGATTTGAAAAGGTTCTTCACAGAACTATTCAATTACTGTTTCCCTATTAACTACTGAATGAAACAATGAGAATGCCTTTGCAGATGTTATCAGAACTCCAGAACTGTATCTGAGTATATCTACCAATTGGAAGAAATCATGAATATGATAGGAGTTGCAAATGAATGAGATAAGGTTATCCATCTGTCAGATGGGCTGCATCCAGTGACAGTCTCCAGTCATCCAGAAAGGCCTATGGCACGATGGTTATAATCCCAAAGTGTTTGGGTGGGATGAAGTACAGTGTGCTGCTGAGATCATCAAGATTGCTGAAAGTATAAGTAAGGCTCCAACCATTCTATCTATGGAGCAGGACATCTAGTTACCACTACTGGCAAAATTGGGTTTGGAAATTTTTTGAAAGTTACATGCCAATTTTTACCCTGATCCACTGGGGTGGTGTTTGACATCAGAAAAGCATCCAAATGAAGGACAAATTTCATTTGTACCCTTTTATGGCATTTCTTCACCAAGATTCTATCAAGAGACAAGCCACATTGCATGACAAAACTTCTATATTTGGACAAATCTGTCACACATGGCCAATTTCATATGACAAACATTTACTGTACCATTTCAAATTGTTCAGCTGTCACATGTCACACCTATTTTTTCTGACCCCAGAAATAATATTTTCTCAATCTTTCTGATTTTCTGAGATTTATAAAAAATGTGGGAAAGTCATGTGCTGGCCAAATAATTTGAAATGGTACAGTATAACTCCATCAATTTTGAGAAATAGATCAATTGCTCTAGCCAATTGATAGCTCTCATCAAAAGGAACAGTTTAAATAGAGGGATAAGAAAAAGACAAAATTTTAAGGCACAATATTGTTTGTACAATAGTAGTGGTGACTAGATGTCCTGCTCCATATATAACCATTTTACATGGTTTATACCATATATGTTTATGTTGATGTATACCCCCTTATCACCAAAGCCATGTATACAGTGGTTAAACAGTATATAGATAGTTACATGGTTTAATGGCTTGACAGTGCTGACATGCTACACACTTGCTATTTACCTACAAATTACATATATCTTGGGAATGCTCAATGCACACAAAAGATGCGAGTACAGTAGTAGTACTGTACCATTTCAAATTATTCAGCCAGCATGTGACTTTCCCACATTTTTGATAAATCTCAGAAAATCAGAAAAATTGAGAAAATATTATTTCTGGGGTCAGAAAAAAATGGGTGTGACATGTGATGGCCAAACAATTCAAAATGGTACAATGACTATCACAAAGTGTTGAGACCATGGGAATGCAACTGACAATGTGATGATGATCAACTCGATCGACATTGTCATTACTCTCCACCACACAGTACTCCCTCTAGTATGTAATTAAGGGGTTCCCCATCCTCCTTTTCTTGTTCTTTTCACTACTAATAATATCCTTTTCTCCTCTTCTAGATCATAACTTGTATTCCCACTAGAGCCACCATGTTGACTGCCAACCATCAAAATAGTACATTTTTTGTTTGTTCACCCTCCTCCAATGTGAGGCTCTCATTTGGGCATAGGAAACCACTGTCAGGAGACCCGAGGAGGGGCCTGGCAGGTATGCTTCCCATTCCCATCTACACCCACCCCAACTCACACCCACTCCTAGATCAACCACAAACCCAGCACCCACTGCCATTACCTGATAATGATGGAGATAACTGACAAAAATGATGACAGTGATGGGGAGGATGACAACAATGACAACCAACAGGGCCAAGAGGATGGGGGCCGTGCCCCAATGAACTGATGCTGTGGAAAGGAAGAGGACAATAAGGAGGACCATGGCCATGGCCACCACCACCACCACCACCACAGCAGCAGTGCCCCAACCTCTTCTGCAAGCAACTGCTTGTGGGGTGGACCTGGGGTGTGAGAGCAACAGGGGGATGTGGGGATGGAGGGGTACTGAAGACCAGAGAGACAGCAGGGATGGAGGATGATGCTAGGGAGCCATGGACACCCATAATGCCATGGAATGAACCAGTGCACACTGCTGCCATGAGCAACTGCTCGTGGGTTGGTAGATGTTGAACTTTGGGGATCCACAGATGTGGAAAATTGCCAATGCTGACAGTGAGAGAGGCATTGAAGATGACTGGGTGGAGGGGGGAATGCCTGCATGACACACCTCTCGCAAATGCAAGGGGGTTCTTTTTTAATTATCTGTTTGCTTATTTATTTAACCAGGTTCATGCCCCCCCTCACAAGCAGGGGGGAAATTTTGTGATAGTTATGTTGTCCCCCCTCATGCAAATGTAAGGAGATATAAATTATAAACCATTGATGTGATATACTTAAATCAATAGTTGACTATACAGTAACAGTAATAAATTGACATTATGATACCTATTTGAAATTTCTGATGGCTACTCTGAAAGAACTCGGATATGGCAAGTTTAACTGTGTATATACTGTTTATTAAACAGTATATAGATGGTTACACTGTTTAGGCTGCTGTTTACATATACTTGACCATTGTCCAACCATTGTTGAGTAAACATAAACTAAATGGTTGGAGCCTTAAGTATAAGTGAATGCCCTACCCTCAATGAAACCAAATCCAATGAGGACTCAGATGGACAATCTGATTATTCAGGCTCTAGCAATGTTGACGATGATGAGCATAGTTGTTGAGAATTGGAGGACTTGATAGAGTAGACAACACTTCATTAGATTTAATAAACTATTTACAATGAATATTTATACTAAATGTCAGAACACTGCCCAGTAAGCTAATCGGTAACTAAAGATTGGTATTATAAATATACAACAGCCTGAACTTTACACTGCCCCACATAGTCCTGGAGGAATCCTGGTAGTCCTACCAGGAAGACCAGGAATCCTCCAGGAATCCAGTAGGACTCACCAGGACTCACCAGGAATCCAGTGGGACTTACCAGGATTCCTGGTATGTTACCAAACATCCA
The DNA here is from genome assembly GCA_026075535.2 of Tricholoma matsutake. Classification (NCBI taxonomy): domain Eukaryota; kingdom Fungi; phylum Basidiomycota; class Agaricomycetes; order Agaricales; family Tricholomataceae; genus Tricholoma; species Tricholoma matsutake. Next base: position 1,502,347 of record AP026543.1, on the reverse strand, counting down.
ACCATAATGGAAAGTCAATTTGATATCTTATGAGTTCAAGTGCCTCAACTTCAGAAATTTCACAACGTGCCCACAAAACAGATTTGTGCAAAGCAGGAATTGAACTCAAGACCTCATGATGAGGAATCACATGACAAACCAGACAAGTGTGCTCAACCAGTTGAGCCACAGGAGAATTATTTGTTATCCATATAAAGTTTATTTATGACTCAAACTCAAACTCAAGCATGTAATCTCTCTCAAAGTCACTATTAAGATCAAATAATTTAATCAACTACATCCCTCACATCTAACGCGAGGGATACAATACAATTAACCACATAAAAAAGCCCTCCCATGCACCTCATGCAAGGGAGAGCCCTAAAAATATTTACAGATAAAACTAAATCCCCTCGCGTTTGATGCAATGGGAGGGCAACAATTATGAATAAATAAATAAAATCCCCTTGCCATTGTAAAATGCAGGCGAGGGGGAGGGCATTAATATGAAAGAAAAAAAATGAAAAAACCCTCCCCATGCAAAATGGGGGGGAGGGGGCGGCCTGGTGGTGTCTCATCGTGGTGTGGGCACATGGGTCCCACTCCCCATCCTTGTCCCCATCCCTGTCCCTGTCCCCATCTCCCCATCATCCCTATCCCAATGGTTCCCTGTTTCTGCCCCATGAGCAGTTGTTCACAGTGGCGGATTGGGGTGCTGCTGTGGTGGTGGCCATCATCACCATTCCACCCACAATCCACCCCATGAGCAGTGGCTCATGGGGCTGGAGGCGGGTGGTGTGTTGTTGGCCCTATTGTCATCGTCCGTTGTGGTTGGCAGCCATGCTTTGCATTCTCGGGGTTCTGGTGCTGGTAGGTGGTGGTGTCATTTTTGTCGTCGACTGCACACACTCACAATCCACCCTATGAGCAGAGGCTCACACCCATGGGGTGGGTGTGTTGGGTTGGCTCATGTCCAGCCATCGTTGCCAGTAGAGTAGAACCTATAAAACAAAAGAAATGAGTTAGTTAGTTTATAAAAACAAAAAGCAAACAAAAAAAAATTATGTAGGGCCCAAACGACATGATCTGCATTGTTTGGGCCCGTGTTCCATCCAGTTGGCTTGTTTGCGGATGGTGGCATCATTACCAGTAGATTATAACTTGGAAAACTAAAGAAACAGGTTAGTTAGTTTATAAAAACAAACAGCAAACAAAAAAAAACTTACATAGGCCCAAACAACACGATCTGCATCATTTGGGCCCATGTTCTATCCAGTCATTTGGGCCCATTGTGGCATGTTCGTTGTTGGCTAGAGGGGCAGCAGTTGATAACTGCATGGTGGTGGTGGTGGTGAGAGAAAGGAGGGAGGGAGGGAGGTGGAGGAGGTGTTTGTGACTATAGGAACTCGATTGGAAACTCAGTGTTTGCAAGTAGCCAAATGACTATATTAAATCACCTAAGAATGAATACTCAGTGTTTGCGAGTAGCCAAACGACTATATTAAATCACCTAAGAATGAATACTATGAGTACACGGTGAGCACATAGAGTAGGCATAGTAGTAGGTAGAAATCTCACCTCAGTGTTTGTGAGTAGCCAAATGACTGAGGGGAGATGAGTCAACCAGACTGTAGAAATACATAAGCCAAAAAGAAGCTAAACTACAATTAGCTGAACAAAAGAATAAGCTCTGGACAAGAGCAGCAAGAAAGAGGAAAAGTAAAGGAACAGGGAGTAGTAGTACAAGCACAGCAATGCAATATTGTAGCATGATAGGGTCGTAGAAAGGGATGGTGTGAAGAATGTAGACATGGTGTAAAAATAGCATGGCAGCTGCTAAAGCGAGTGCGGGGTTTCAGGTCTTGCATTAGCCTTGCCAATCCAACACTCCCCCTCAAGGTAACATGAGTCCGAGTTCAGCAGCAAAGTACTTGACTTTCGCAGAAGGGAGGGCCTTGGTAAAAGTGTCAGTGACCATGTCATCAGTGGGACAGTAAATGAGCCGAATAGAACCCTGTTTGACAATCCAATGGATGAAGTGATATCAGATGTCGATGTGCTTGGTACGCGCATGATATTGGTGGTCTTTCATGAGTGCAATGGCAGATTGATTGTCGGAGTAAAGTGTTGTTGGGGATAAGGTGGTGTCGAAAAGTTGTTGAATAAGGGACCGAAGCCACAAAGCTTCTTTGGCAGCATGGGTGGCGGCGATATATTCGCTTTCGGTCATCGACAATGAAACAATTTCCTGGTGTTTAGCACTCCAAGAAACAGCTCCCTGTGAATAATGAAAGCATACCTGAAAATAGCATGCCTGTCCTCAGCCGTACTCCCATCTGCATCTGCATAGCCCATCAAATCAACCTTCTTCTGACCATATGACAACCAAAGATCCATCATGCCCTTCAAGTAGCAGAAAACTCGTTTGATGGCCTCCCAATGAGCAACTCTGGGGTTAGTGGAAAAATGCGAGAGAGTTTGAATGGCAAAGGATATATTAGGATGAGTTCTGAGTGACGCATACATGAGGGATCTGACAGCTTCATGGTATGGGACATTGTGCATCTGAGCGAACTTGGCAGTGGTGGCAGGTGACTGAGACGTTGAGAGTTTGATATGGGTTTCCATAGGCGTGGAAATGGGTTTGAGGTCCTGGAGGTTATAACGATGGAGAATAGAGTTGATATACGAATGTTGGGAGAGGTGGATGGTGCATTTCTCGCGATCACACCTGATCTAGATGCCTAACAACCAGTGTAGCTTGCCAAGATCAGTGATCTCAACGTGCTTGGCGATCTCGGTCTTGAAATGATCAACCAAAATAATCGAGGTTGCCACTGTCGTGCAATTGTCAATGTGCACCAACACTATGGTCAAGTTATGCCTGTCTCGCTTGAAGAACACAGCCTGGTCGACATCACACCTCAAGAACCCAAGTTTCAGCATGATATCGACAAGTTTCTGATACCAGCGCCTTCCAGACTGCTTGAGTCCATACAATGTCTTGCAGAGTCAGCAGACTTGACCAGCAGAATTTGGAGCAGGATACCCAGGAGGCTGAGACATGTAAATTGACTCTCGTTCAGTGAGTTCCCCATTGAGATATGCCCCCTTGATATCGATCTGATGGAGCTCCATATTATAAGGGCAACCTAAGCCTCTAGCAAAGGGAAATCCGAAGTTAAAAGTATACTACATAATACAGGCATTGGGGACACACCTAGCAAAGGGAAATCCGAAGAGAAAACTCTAAGGATCCCCTTGCTGATGCCCAGTATATGTGAAGACGACAAAAATCAAATATAACCTAAAAATAGAAAAAGGCGGAGATAGGCGGATCAAGGCCACCGAATGACATCATACCAAGGGGTATGTGTCGGAAGGGGTACTCCGCCTCTAAATATAAAAGTGTCAACATGTACAAACATGATAGCAAGGGAAAATTAGTAATAAAATCCGGAAAAATCATAGAAAATGAAGAATAGAAGGAAATGAGGTGGGGAAAAATATAGGACGAACATAAAAAATAGGAAAAACCCCCCTAGTCCCCTTACATCACCCCCTCTCTAAGATGCATTGCCCTGATGCATTCGAAATTGCATACGACCAAAGTCCATGACTTGAATGCGACGCGGTGCAGCAGTGTGCCATTGGTGGAATTCCTTGATTAACCGAGGGGCATTTACGTCAGACTCTTCGACCCATGAGTTCTCCTCATACCCATAACCCTTCCAATGTACCAAATACTGGAGTGTTCCTCGACGCAAACGGCTGTCCAAGATTGACTCAACTTCGTATTGGGGTTCTCCCTCAATCACTGTAGGTGGTGGTGGTGGGTGTGAATGGCATCCTGGGAACAGATCTGGGGGAGCTGGAAGCAATTTGACGATATGGAAGACGGGATGGAGTCTGGACATGGAGGCTGAGAGGCGTAGATGATAGGCATGCGTTCCAATGCACTTGACAATGGGGAAAGGTCCCAAGAAGCAATGAGTGAGTTTCTTGGATGGACATGTAGTGGAGACATCACTGGAGTCAAGATAAACTCGATCACCAACCTTGTACTGAGGGGTTGGGGAGTGGCGTTGGTTGTAAAATCGCGCCATGTCATCCTTCGCCTTTGCTAAGGCTGCCCTTGCCTCCTCCAAGCTATCCCTCATGCATTCTGTGAACTCATTCACCATCTCGATGTGTGAGGGAGTTTGGCGAGGTTCAAATCCCATGCGTGGATGTCGTCCAGTGTCTAAGAGGAAAGGGGTCTGTTGAGTGGAAGCATGGACATGGTTGTTGTATCCGAACTTGGCCAAAGGAAGGAGATCATCCCAATCGTCCTGGCATTCATTGACAAAGAGGTGGATGTACTGCTCCAGTTCCTGGTTGACTCGCTCCGTCTGGCCATCAGTTTGTGGGTGATAAGCGGTTGAAGTGAGGAGTTTGATCCCCAGGAGTCGGTACAGCTCACGAGTGAACTCTGCCATGAACTGAGGGCCACAATCTGAGAGGAAGGCACCAGGAAGTCCATGTAATTTCCACACATGGTGGAGGTAGAGTCGAGCGGCACCTAGGGCACAGACAGTGGTGTGAGTTGGAATGAAGTGAGCGCATTTTCCCACTGAGTCAACTGTGCACATCACTGCATCAAACCCATTTGACTCTGGCAATTCCACCACAAAGTCGATGCTGATGACATCCCAACGACTCTCTGGAACAGGAAGAGGGTGTAGCTCACCAATAGGCTCGCAACGAGGAACCTTGGTGTGTAAGCAAAAGTCACAAGTGCGACAATACTGACCAATGAGCCATGACATTTGTGGCCACCAATAGTTCCATGAGGTGAGCTCCAAGGTCTTCCAGCATCCGGGGTGGCCAGCAATCTGTGAGTCATGGTGTTGGGATATGATGCACCGGTCAAGGTCTGGGTCATTGGGAACATAGATGTGATCCCTGAAATACAACAAGTCCTCCTTTTCAGCCCACTCTGCCACACGTAAGGAAAGGGTCGATCCCTTCCTCAGTTCTTTAACAGCTCGGGTGACAACATCCTCATGTAAACCGCTATGGTTTGCGTGATGAATGTCACATAGGATGTCCCGCTCCTTGCCCTGGGGTGCGATGCCTTCCAGTGCCTGAATGGTGAACAGGTCTGGCTGCAACAGCACAATGTTTTGGTTGTCACCACTGCCATACCCATGGTCTGCACGTTGGGATAGGGCATCAGGGTGCTCTGCCTCTAAATATAAAACTGTTAACATGCACAAATGTGATAGAAAGGGAAATTAGTAATAAGATAAGGAAAAATCTTAGAAATTGAAGAATAGAAGGAAATGAAGTGAGGAAAAATATAGGATGAATGTAAAAAATAGGGGAAGCACACAGGGCACCCCCCTAGTCCCCTTACAGTCAGGGTCACCTCAGCAGCTAGTGGCACAGCAACATGAGGCTTCACACATGGTGGACATGAGGTGTACATGAGGTAGATACACAATAGATAGGTAGTAGCACCCTGCAAGCGGTTCCTTAGAGTATTCTCTTTGGATTTCCCCTTGCTAGTACATGCCTTGTGCATTGGATTGTACAGGGCTTGCCCTTACAATAGGTCTCTTTTGAGCTGCATGGTAGGGTCACACTTGTTGTTACAATGAAATAACAATTTCATCCACAGGCAGATCATTATTGTGTTATATCACCTTCATAGACTTCTGCACCAATTCTGGACTGCTCATGCTTATCTTTACATGAGAATGTTGCAAGGAGTGCTATCCATGAGTGAAGTTCATCCATATAGAGCACTGCCAAGACAGGTGCACACACTGTGTTGGTGGATTCATGCATCTGTTCTTCAGGGTTGATTGACCCACAATTCTCATGTGCATGTTTGAATGGCATATTGATAGCTTGATATGTTGGATTGATCATTTGCCATGGGAAGATTTCATGGACAATTAGTGCTGTTCCAGCCCAGCTTGGCCTGAAAGCCATGGCTTTGGCTTTCTCAACACACAGGCCAGGCCAAAGCCATCAACCAGGGCTTGGCCTTGGCTTGGCTTGGCCCAGGCCACAGCTTTTGTATGTAAAATGTTCAAATTTTGCCCACAGGTGCATTGGTTGTACAGGAAGCTAATTAGAACAATACATACATAGTTTTCTCATTCAATAAACAGCCTCAGACCGTGTTCACTCAAAATAACTACCAGCCATCATGTACAAAGTAACAATATGTATTAAACTTGAACTTGCCTAAACATGAGGGAGGCATAATTAAATACATGTCTACTAACAAATTGTGGCCACATTGCATCGTGTTGTGAGCGAGCAGGGGATGACAAACTAATGAAAAAGAAAGAAGAAAAAAGAGCTTCATATCTCCCACCACTCATTGTCCTGTTCCTTGCCCAACACATCCCATATCCTGGTCCCTATCATTGTCATCCTATGCATGCAACATGACCATTGCCACCTAAGCAGTTTCCCACTCACCAGTAATGTCTCCCCCCCAATTCCCATGTCATCGCCATCCATAGCACCTGTGGTCCACCCTGCAAGCAGTTGCTCACAGCAGTAGGGGTGGGTGCTGGACCGTCTGTCATTGACATTGGGGTTGTCATTGTTGTCATTGTTGTCCATGTTGTTGTCATTGTTGTCCCCATTGTTGTCCTCTTCCCCATCGTCTGGTCCTCACCATCATCATCATGACAGTCTGGTCCTGATTCTGTCAAACCAACTTCAAACCTTCATCACCAGCATATGTACCAATGTGAAGAGCCTTCAGAAAACACCTGTGAACAGAGGTGTATTAGTAAATGAACCAATGGGTAATGAATTGAATGCACATTGTGGTTTAAAGAAATTATAACTGACTTGATTTCCAGAATTGTCCTGCATGCAAACAAGAACAATCCAACTTAAAGAAAGGCAAGATATGTGAGGGATCTGCAGTATAAACCCCCAACAAACATTGGCAAAACATCCAGGAGTGAAGCAGTTTTGTGAATCATGAGAGGATTGTGGAAGGTGGATCATAGCGGAAAACCACCCCAAGTGTGGATAGTTATGGTATTGTACTATTAGAAATATCAGTAAAATAAACATAGCAAATAGTTTAAAAGGAAAATTCTACCTTCAGGATGAGAGAAAAAGTTCTGGTGTCAATCACCCAAATTTTACCAAATGCTATGGATATTATTCCAGAAGTTCAGATTGATTAATATCTTTAGCCAAGTTCTAGCTAACCCTTTGGGTTGCTGAACAAGTCGTTCATTATATTTCTCTCTCCCATCCATGAGAAATGTTCAGTTATACCGCACATTGGATGCTAAAATACTGCCCACCTGGCATAGTCTATCAACACCATGGTGATTGTATATAAACCATGACTTTGCACTGCACCCATCAATATGGTGTACAATGCAGGTAACAACAACAACAACAACAACAACAACCCCACCCCATCTCATAAAAAAGTCACTCTGTGCAACTGCATAGCTCTAACTACACTCTAAATCACACCTGTAACCCTTGTTAAACCCCATAGCCAGCTTTTCAACTCCCCAAAACCATCCATTTCTCATCTTGTTGATGCGATCACCCAACCTACCCATGCAAAACTCCTTTGGCAGGACCCTCAATCCTGTGAGACATGGTGAATATTCATCTTGCTGCACCTAGTCCCACAACCCCTCCCATCAACTCCTAGTAACTTAAAACCCCCATTCACCCTGCGCACAAAGAAAAGAGGTGTTCCCAGACCAACCACCCCAGACTCTGACCACAGCTTAGACAACAATGATTCATCTTTCTCTCTAGCTATGTTACCAAAGGGTCACCAGCTCATTGTGCATGGAGTAGTACCCGCCTCAAACAAGACACCAACTGCTGCCTTGAAGGACCTATTTGTCAATCTTAGTGTGGACCCACGCTACAAGGAATTCTCCCAGTATGGTCTAGAGGTACTACCATTCAGTGATTGTGCCTCTAACATCTCATCTGCATGCTATGTTGAGATCTTACCCTGTGGTGAGGCAGAACCTCATGTGGATCTCCTAGAGATCATGATGGATGCCATTAAGGAGTCCAGGCTGGATTTAGAGGTTAGGTGGAGCGCTAGCAAGAAGGGAAAGAGCGATAAGTGCCTGTTCTGTCATCTCCTTGACCTTTATCCAGGTGTCACTGACCAATCAGCCTTCCCTCCTGAACACCTTCCTCTCATCAAAGCACACATCAAGAAGAAGGGTTATAAGATCACCAGTATCTTTGCATCATTCGGAGGCCACAGATCACATTCCTCCTGCCATCAGATGCCAATCATTTCATGGCCATGCAGTTTGTCGATGTCCCAGCCAAGGTCTCGAAGGAGCGTGCTCAAATTGAGCCACTCAAGGACATTCCTGTTCTTTGCCCTTTTGAGCTAGTTGTCAAGGGAGCTCACGATTATGACCTTCTCGAGGGAGTCCTTGAAAAGTGGGTTAAAAGACAGTTCTGCACTCATTAATCAAGACTCGCTCTACACTGCTGAACTCATACCTCATTATTTTCTCAATGGCTACATGGGCCAACACTGCTAAAATCCTTTGCAGTGTCGAATCCTTCTGCAAATGTTTCTGTGACCATCTCTCCACACCTCGCCTACTATGGGACTACAATGATGATCTGCTCGACAAGAACTCTTTGGGTGACCAAGTGGCGAAGGGCACTTCCCAGATCAGTGGGACTGTTGCATCACTTTCTCATCAGATTCAGGAGCTACGTGGTGAGGTCACAATGGTCAGGCACCAGCAGGAGGACATGTCCTTAAACCAAGCCAGGATGCACAAAACCATCACCAACCTCAACTTTTGCATTGGTCAGACACAACAAGCCCTTCTCATTCAGGGCCAGGAAGGCTTCCTACGCTCTCAGATTGGTGATGACAAGTCCAGGATCAACAGCCTGCATGTAGCTGCCATGTTCTTGACTGGCAAGGAGCAGGAAGGAGTTCAACAAGGCAATACATGAGTTTGGAGACTCTCTGGCTGACAAGAGGAAGCTTCTCTCAAAATTTTCTGATCAACTTGCAGCGGTCGTTGGCCACCCCCTGCTTCCCGCACCCACACTGCCTGTGTCTGTTTCCCCCTTCCCTCTGCCTTGTCTATCCCTCCCCTGGCCACCTCTCCTCCTATGCTTCCTGCTCTGTCCCAATCCCACAGCTCCCCTCCAGCCTCCTCTCCTTCGATTTTGACATCTCTTCCATCCCTGTTGCCTCTGAGCAAACCAGGCAATTCTGCTAAGAAGAGGAAGATAAGAGGCCCATCATCTTCTCATGTCTTGCACTCAGTCTCACCTTCATCCTTTGTTGATCCACTGGGCCCTGCTGCTCTGAGCATGGCTACGAACGGGGATGTGGATATGGTGAGTCTGTACCCCTCTTGTTTCTTTTTCACTTTGGCTGTTAACATGGGTGCTCGACATATCAGTGACGAATCCAATGAGGTTTTGTCAACTCAGACCGGTGCCACAAAGCTTAAGGCTGAACGCGATGCTCGGCTGGCACTACGAAGGAACTGGTCACCCCATGGTATTGCTCATTGCCCCATTTATGTAGCACCCAGTTTTCCTGCCTTCTCAGTCTTGAATATTCTTGATGTTGTTTGTGTTGATGTCGTTATTCCTTCATTATCTCTGTTATCATCTCTGTTCATTCATCACATTTTCTTGGTTTATGCTCCTTGTGACCCCAGTGCAGATGATCTGTCCAGCAATTTCTGGCCTTGTCTGATGGATATGGTGTGGGAATCCAAGATGTCATGGTCTCTTTTTGGAGATCTCAATGCTATGGTTGCTGCCTTTGAATGCACTTCTGACAATGTCTTGGCTCGATGCTTGTACAATGAGTTCCTTAGAAACACCCATGGCACTGACTTGTGGCAGCAATGCCCTGATCATAATCGCTTTATAGACTGGACATGCTGAGCCTGGCATTCTACAGACAGGGGTAGTATCATCGACCATCTGGTTGTTTCTGGCCTTCATCTTCTGGACTCAGAAATCTCGACTGACCCTGCCTGGATTCCTGGCTCTGACCACAGGACTTTCAAAGTGAAGGTCATCCTGAAATCCGCTCCTGGCCTGTCTGGGATCTCCTCAACACCATTTGTTCTGTCCAGGCCTCTCCCACCTCCCTGGATCAAGTATCCATCAAAGGATGACAAGTACAAATTTTCTCTCTTTGCTGACTCTGTGGATCGTCTAGTGACCTCAAACTCAGCATCCCTCCAAGCTGAAATCATGAGCAATGAATCTTATGTAAGTAGATACAATTTGCTGACCACACTAATTGAGCAGGCTGCAGTCAACACCTTTGGACAGAACAAGCCATATCAATATGTTGAGAGGCTGGTCATGTCCCCTCGCATCAGGGAGCTTGTAGCTCTCATCAGACACCTAGGTGGAGCTATCTCACGGTCCAGGGATGACACTAGGCAAATGTCTTATGGCTCTCATGTGGTCTATGACCGATACTTGGCTCAGTTTGCCCTTCTCAATCAGTCTCACTTCAAGTCGGCTACAGGATACCCGGTTGGTGCCAGACATAACTGCCACAAAGAACTCTACACCACCAAGAAGGCCAAAATCCTCAAGTGAGCTAGGCACTATGATGCAGGTTGAATCAAGGGAGTACTCTCTGGTGGATCTTCTAAGAAACTGAGGTCTGGGTCCATGATGTTTGTTCCTCTTCCTACAGCAGTCAAGTCCATGTCAACACTGGGTGCCATTGTGACCAACCCCACCTCAGTGGCTGAGGAAATGAGGCGATATTTTACTGAACTCTACAACTGCCCAGCACCTCCCGATAAGCCCAAACCATGGCTCAATACTCCCTCGGTCACAATAGTCAAGAACCCCATCTTGGATGATCCCTTTCTCTGGCCAATGGCCACAACACTTGCAGACTTTCATGCCATGCTTCACAAAGGGAACCTGCGACCCTCGCCAGGTCCTGATGAATGGGAAAAATGGTGTGTCAAGAATCTTTCTGACAAAGTTCTTCAGCTCATTCTTGATCTTCATAACTACTCTGTCATCAATGCGAGGTTCCCTGGAGATATCAAAGATGCACACCTCACCTATTTCCACAAGCATGGAATCCAAACCAACTTGTCCAATTGGAGAGGCCTCCTCATATCCAACTTTCTAGCTAACTCACCTATGACCTGGCTCAACTTCAAGCTCTCACCCTATGCTGCATGGATGGGTATTATTCCTGAGACCCAAGTCGCCATGCAGCCAGGTGTACAGACTCATGATCTGATGAGTTTTCTTGGTGGACTGAAGACTTGGAGTCATTGCACAAAGACTCCCATCTATCTCCTGAAGCGAGACCAGATGAAAGGCTTTGATTATCTTGCCCCACAAGGGTTTTATGATGCATGTACTGCTTACAGTTTACCACAGGCAGTGGCAGATCTGGATTGTGCAGCCCAATCCTCAACTCAATGCTTTCCTTGAACAGCGTTCAGCATCACTGATCCCATCATTGTCAATGGTGTCACCAAGCAGGGTGGACCAATGTCTCCATTCAAGGCCACCATCACCACCAGCCTTGGACATCACTACCTGGACAACTTAGTGTCATTGGACCCTGACTGTGTCATCATTCAAAGCACCTCAAAATTGGTAAACAACCCTCATCTCCCCGATGATGCAGCCTCACTACGTTTCTCTATGGCCGAGGCTACTGATGACTCCTACATTGCAGCTCCTACCTTCCCAGCCCTCCAGCATTTTGCGCTGGCCATGGAGCGCTTTAAATTCCTATATGGATGGCTGACATCATGGGAAAAGACAACCTTACATATTCTCAATTGTCTAGATATGCCACCGAAGACCCTCCCTCTACACTCGATCACCAATGTTCAGGGTGTTGACCCCTGGATGATCACACAGCATGAGGTACCTGTCTCTACTAACGAGTTCAGTTTTCTATGCACCCAGGTCGACAATCCCAGGACCTGATACTTGGAACTTGCAGATATCATTGACTCCTTCTCATTCCCAGCTTTCTCATTTTGCACTCCCTTCACACTTCTGTGCAAGATCATTTCACAGAACATCATTTCCCATTGTTGAGCGCTACTATCCCTCCAACCAATTCTTCAAGCAGATGCGATTCGGCTGGACCAAAGAATCATGAAATGTGTACACTCCTTTCTTGGCTTTCCCTTCTGTCCCTCATCATCATTGTCCACCCTTCCCCTGGTGCTTGGTGGATTTGATTTCCCCTCTCTAGCTCAGATCAATGCTGGCATCGCCATTGATGGTCTCACATGGGATTTAAATCATCATATTCCAGCCTATAGAATGATGGCCCATATCACCTTGGCTGACTGGACATGTCAAATCAACAAATGTGTCTACCCCTTGGATCATGAGGGATTGAACAGGTCATTCACTTGTTTCATAGGTTCTATTCCAGTCACATGGATCATTGCACAGAATCAAATGTCAAAAATCAATCTCAGTCTTTGACCAACTGATCAGAGTCATCTACTCGAGAGACACTGTTCTATCTCACATGCAGTATCACTAATTAAGCTGTCTGTCCCCCAAGCTGAATGCCCGACTGGCCATGTTATTTGGTTGCTCTGCTCCATGGGCTTCCACATGCTAAATCACATTGGGAGCTGGACTGTAGACTCTCAGAACCTCACCAGTTTTAGCATCAGATCTCTTCCACCCAGAAACTGGTCATTTGCCCAAAAGAAGAATTGGAACACGATCAAAACTTTTCTCTCTCTAGCTCGAGTTGGAGCATTTTACTCTGGCCCTGCTGACTTGCTGCTCTCATGGTCAATCAGACAGCAGAACACAGAGAAGTTTATCCAATCTATATTGTTAGCTAATTTCTTTTCCCCCTCTGAAGTATCCCAAGACACCCAACTGTGGGGAACAGATGGCTCCATGATCCCCATGTCTGCAGGCCCTCTGGACAACAAATCAGTTACATCTGCTATCACAGGCCCACATACCATTGTCATGAAGCTCCTTGGCCACAACGTCTCAATCCTCCATGGTGAACTTGTTGGGATTATTGGTGGTCTCATCCTCTCAGATTTTCATAATAACTCTGCAGTGCTTTATACTGATCATCTCAACTCAACTAGACTGATCAACGATAGCAAAACCTCCACTAATATTGAGGCTCGCCTTCATCACATGAACAGCCACTCCTATTATAAGTGGATACTTCATCTTATTAGTACTTGACAGACTGTCATCCACTACACAAGGGGCCACTCAGCTGAGTCTTCCACCCCTTCTATTCTCAATGCATCCACAGACTATTACACCTCTAAATCTCAACACATCTGCTCACACTTACATTCCGCTCCTCTCCCCACCTTCTTCATGGATCCCTTCACCTTTTTCACCCCTAGTGCTGTTCTGGCCCAGCTTGGCCTGGAAGCCGCGGCTTTGGCCTGGCCTGGGGTGGCTTTGGCTTCCTCAAACCCCAGGCCAGGCCAAAGCTGCCACTCATGGCTTGGCTCAGGCTTGGCCTGGCACAGACCGTGGCTTTTGTGTGTAAAAATGAATTTTCAGCAGTACTCTCTCAAAAGGACTGTCTTATCATTAACATATGCATTGTAATTATTACTACTGTATAGTACATGACATTGACAAAGGTAGCAGACACTAACATCCTTAGCACTGTCACCATCCACCATTTCCCCCTCATTGTCAGAGTGTCACCCCACCGTGGCTGTAGCATGGCTGTCCCTGCCCATTTCTGCATGAGGACGTTGTCCTGTGTCGTTGCTGTCCCCCTGCATGTATTTAGTTGTTAGCAGTGTACATAAACCATGTTTTAAAAAAATGTTACACGCCTCCAACCTGGGAACCTCCGGGTTCGCCTGGGTGTCATGGTGTGGTGGGCTGTCACCTCGTTGGTCATGCAGGGGAGGGTTGGTTGGGTTCCTAGTGCTCCCCGTCGCATGTTAGTGTCAGAGGATGAATCTAGTTAGTTAGCAAAAGGAAAAGATACCTGGGACTCGGAAGGCATTGTCCTCTTGAGCCCAGTCCCTCCCTGCCCACATCATGCCTCGATCTTCGCCGTTTCACTGTCATTGGCTTCTATGTTGATGTTTGCATGTCATTGGCTTCTATGTTGACGTTTGCATGTCATTGTTTCACCATCTGGTGGCACTGGGTTTTGTTGCTGGCGTTGGCATACGTGTTATCTCCCAACTGTACAGAAGTTTTGTCCTGTAGGAAAAGCAAAATTAGTCTCTCAATGGGTGTGAAAGAAAGCAAGCTGGGCCTGAGCACCATTGCCCCTGTTGCTGCTGTGTCCCTCATTCCCAGCGTTGACGTAGTTGATGTAGGTAGGGGCATTGTGGGCCCTGTCATAGCCTATTGATAACGAAAATGTCAGTAAGAAAAAGAAAGTGAAAGAAAGTAAAACAGACCAGAGCTCAAGAGTCTCTTATGTCCCATTGTCATGTTGCCATCATTGCCATTGCAGTCCCATTGCCACAGCCGTTCTTCATTGTTGTAGCCCCTGCGAAGAAGATTGTTGTTAGTCATGGCTCAGGCAGCAGGATTGGACTTACAGAAGCTCAGTGGCGTTGTTATGTGTGTTGAGGATGTTGCTGTTGCTCGACTCGAAGTCACAAAGTCAGGCAAATGACATGACGGTAATGGGCTTGCTGCTGTCTCTGATATCATTCTTGAGGAGCTCTGAGTCATTGCCAATGTTGATTATGTCAGTGTTTTGCTGTATAGCTTCAAGTTTAAGGTTTGATGAAGATCACACCCATGAAAATCCAGTCAAAAATGTAGTATTTGTGGAAATACAATTCACTGAAAAGCCATGGCCTGATGGCTTGGCTTTGGCTTTTCAACCATGCAAGCCGGGCCAAAGCCACTATGAAGCCATCATCACAGCCCAGCTTGGCCCGGCTCATGGCCTGAGGCTGGGCCAAGCACAGCACTATTCACCCCTATTGACAGCTGGATCGAGTCAAACATTAGAGGTTTCACTGATCGCGTGCTCTCAGATCAGAGCTCTCGTGAGCTTGAGCTCAATCATGGCCTGCACTTAGTATGATCGGTCTATGACCCAACCCCCCCCCCCCCCAGCCTATCCCTACCTATGCTCCTTATCTTGCTATTCTGCACTTGTTGAACTCTATGCACGTTCTGGACAGCTCCCCACAGCGATGCGTCTCCACTCCTGACACAAAATCAACTCCTATCAATGCCATTTTGGCTGTCACAATGCTCTGGAGGACGAACACCACCTCTTTGTCGAATGCCCTTACTTTGCAGAACTATGGTCCTTCAGCCTCTCAGTCATTTTGGAATACACAGAACTCAAGTGCCATGACTTGGTTGAAAAGTGCCTACTGCCTAGTGAAATAGCGCAATGCCTCATGAGTGCAGCTAAGTCCCTGTTCTCTGATGATGGGGCCATATGGCCGCTACACCATACTGCCTTCTACCTAGGTCAGATCCCCGACATCTTCAAACTCCTGGGGTTCGAGCAGCATACACTACATTCCTCCCTACACCCCTCTATTCAACTGTCTCATGACTTACACTCCATCGTGTTGGAATGGCATACTCAGTCAATTCGTCTTGCCAGTCGCATTTGGGGCCAAGTTCAGCGTGTAACTGCCTCGGGAGCTGGTTTTTGATTTAATGATGTTATACTACTACACATTGTGCATCACAGTGTACTTCAAACCGCAGTGGTGGCAAGCTTTCCTCATCAAGGTTTTGATGCTACCCCACTAGTGCCCTTTACTTATTTGCTCATACTTTTTTACTTGGTCTATCAAGGCTTACTTATTAGTTTGTCCTTAGCTACTCATGTAGCATAGGTAGATATCAATATAGTAACATAGTAACAGTGTAACAGGTCTGTCTAAATTTACATGTGGTATATACACTGTGTTATACCCTTAATTATTCACAGCCAATTTCATTGACTTCGAGTTATGTAAATGCATATAATGAAACAACATATATAATGCACAGGACAATGCAGAAACATTGAAACCACAGATGAGAAATATCTAATTACCCACAGCAGATAAAGGAGGACTAAGGTGACACTTCAGGTTCGTAGAGCGCGATAGGCAGTGAATATGTATCAAGTTTTCCTCGCCAAGCAACAGGTGATTTGAATATACACTCTTCTCCTGCTGGGATGATCCCGACATATCGTATCCCAATCTGCTTCAACTTATTCTGGTCAGCGACCATACAAATGTAATTGAGACCTTTTTCATTCATGTCGTGTTCAGCAGCTGTTGTTACTTGAAAGACTGTGAAGAGCCCGATTTTGGAATTCTATATGGTTGGGCAACGAGCCCTACGGGTCAATGTACATCATACAGCAGGAAAACCTGAAACTCACTTTATCGAGGACAGCCTTATCATAGATCTCCTTGTCCTTGGGATTGAAGATGGGACCCTCATAAGATGCACATGGGGCGAGCTCGAATGTGAACGAATCGTAAGTGGGATGGGATGGGTCGACGGGCACATAGTAATGTAATGGCTCTATGACCAAGGCGCAGTCATTCTGAGTAAAAGGCACGTACTTCATTGCGCTCGATTGCCATGTCTTTGTGCCAATATCGGAAGCCACATGCTTGTCATTGACGGCGTTAGCGCGATTATTCTTTTCCATAGGATCGAAAGGGACGTCAATGCCCTGCTCCAGCAGGTCATGGACAATTGCCTCAAATAGCCACCCCGCAGCGACACTCGTTTCTCGAATCCCTGAGAACAAATGAAAGAGCTCTCTAGATTTGCGTTTCAGTTGTACTCGGTGAGCTTTCCAGAGAAGGCGCAGAATCGTGCGCGTAATGATAGTGGCACGACAACTTATCCTCTGGTCATCAGCAGGTCGAATGAGCACGATGAGGAAGGATGTTTCATCGTCGAACTTAGCTTCGAAGTCTTCTGCAGTGACGACGCGATCGATGTCATCCCAGGGCATCCGTGTGATGGCTTGCTCAAGTCGGAGACGATATAGTTTGAGGCCGTTTTCAGGAGAGGTTACGGTATAACATTCACGGGCAGATGGACCGTAGTTGATGAAGAATTCTCGTAGGTCAGCTTCATTGGATGATCGGGGTTGAAGCAAATTCCCTTCGTGCGGTGTGAGTGAGATGACATTATCTTACAGAACAAATGTATGTACGCACCCTGAAGGATTTCTTCCAGCGAGAAAGGATTCACGTAGAAGTATCGAGTGGACCCGTGGTATTTCACCCAAGCCCATCTATGCTTACGAGGAGACGCTGCTTCCACGATGAAAAATGGTGATTCATGGCCAAATAGAACAGGGGCAGGGTCTTTGACAAAGCTATTTGAATCGACGAGGGCCCAAGCAGTGGAGTCCTCCGAAAGGTCCCGTATCTCCACCCACGTCATTTTACTGTCAAGGGAGTGAACCCCACTCTTGTCGAAGAGCCATACATAGTCAAGAGCGTCTTGAAAGAACGTTGTGAGACCGAGGGCCAAACACCTTGCAAGAAAGTAATAAAGAGAGAGAGTCTTCCCTGATGCAGAATGTCAGCGAAGGGCAGAAAGAAAATATGAAGGAAATGGTGCACACCGATGCCCGTCTGACCAACGATGATGAAATTATTAAAACCTCCAGCGCGCGCCTTTACCGCGTAGTCCCACGTAATGTCCCACTCATCTCGTACCAATAACCCCTTCAGACGCAGTTGAAAGGCTGGATGAGTCTTCATCATTCGAAAAGAAGCACCACTATTGTCAAGTTGATGTTCAACGTATTGATCCAGAAAGTTTTTCAACCCTTTCCCCCAAAGCTCTTTAGAAAATTTGAGCCAATTTTCTATTGGCGAAGAATATTTGATCAGCAGCGGTACAGACCAAATCAAACCGCCCAACCGACCTCGGGAATGAGACTCCAAACGGGGTCGCTTAAAACGGGGTCGATCTGCAGGTCAGACGAAAAAATCAGCGAAAAGCAATTTACACGAAGAGCACTAGTACTCACCATCGGCTGAGAGGCGAAAAAGGAAACGCAAAGAAAACGAAACGTCAGTGAAGGTAGGACAATCCATGACAGCGATGGCGAGATGGAGAGAAAAAGTGGCAAGGAAAGGGGCAGGGCGGCGAAACAAATAAATGTCGTTGTTATGCACGAAAATATGATATGGCCGGCACCAAAGGCGATGACGGCGGAATGCCAATCCCAGCGGAGAATGAAATGGGATATCGAGGAAGTCAGGAACGGACGAGACGGAATCGATATGCACGAGTTCATCGAGACGGCGGGAGGTAACAAGACAGATCGAGGTGAACGAGATAATGAATGTTGGCGAACAAGAACACCGCGGAGTCGAAGTCATTAGATACGGAGCAAAAGGGGGAATGGTGTCATCGCCCATGGGAAAAACAAAACGGTCGTGAGGACAATTGGAACGGTAAGTGATTTGGAAACTATCAGCAGTGTTCAGCCATGGAAGATCACCGTCACTCACCAGTATCCGGTTTCCGTACAACAATATGTAAACGATCGAGGGGAGGTTGGTCTGGGAAGACGGTTAAGACGCTGTCCGTAGGTTCTAGTTCTTCCCCAGATTTCCTAGCAGACGCGACCCGTCCGGGCAGAGTCTGTTTTGGTTTCGCATTGATAAAATTCCCCTCTTTGGGCTAAAAGGACAGGGAAGTAAGCCATATAATCCGAGATCGCAACTCTTCGATAGCACGCACCTTCCAGAGTACTAGGCTGTGGGCATCAACGCCGGCTAATGAACCATCTTTTCGCTTCTCTTGTATTTTCTCCTTCAGGTCGCCCACCACGAACTTAGGATTGCGCCACGTTGACCCTTCAACACCAATCGGAAACGGCTCTGTTTCGCCTTCGATAACGCAAAAAAGCAGCAGATCGTCATCACCGAGACTCATAGCGGGCTCTGCTTGGTCAGATGTGGACGAGTGTGGGGAAAGGGTGTTGGCGTCCTTGGCTGGAGGCTGTGTTGGGTTTGCTGATGCGATGGAGGAAGCTACTCTTTGCGGTATCAACGACACCAGCGACCTTCGCGCGAAAGACTTAGATGAAGGCCGTAGCGGTTCGTCAGGCCACGGACTAGGGCTACTTACCTAAATTTGCCAAAGACCGCATCACGTGAACACTCCAGTACTGGGCGCACGGACCCTCACCTGGTAATCACTTTCTTGTCTCATTCATGTCAAGAAGCACGCTGGGAAAGAGGTCCACTTGGTTCACTGCTCAATACAGACTCATGTAAATTATGTACAACCAATAGGGATGCCGAAGTTCAGTCCAGTTCTGGTTCTCTTCCTCCTCAGTAGGTTTGGTCCCAGGTTCAGCACCTCTAATATGTAAACAATCGAGGGGAGGTTGGTCTAGGAAGACAGTCAAGACACTGTCTGTAGGTTCAAATTCTTCCCCGGATTCCCTAGCAGATGCGACATGTCCGTGCTAGGGACTGCCATGGATGGCTCTGATCTGGATGACCATCTGTGGATACCATCCATATATGGATGGATGGCAATGGATATGGATATCACATGGGTGGTATCCATGGATGAACCGATGGTTACTATAAAATTTAAATAAATGAGTAAATAATAAATATACTAATATAGATAAGGAATGTCATGGGTATGGGTACTGTCTGAGGGTGTCACGGGCTGGCGTGGGTCAACATAACTGTTGCTGTGCCACCGATGATCGACGTCGCCACCTTCCTCTCCATCACCACCACTACTCAGTCAACTGCCACCACCATCACCACCACCACCACCACTCCCATGCCCATGCCCATGTTGAGTAACACTGCAAAGTTCAAACCAACCACATAGGGCCCAAATGACACCAGACGTTGTTTGGGCCCTATGTAATGTTTTTTTCAAAAGTTCTTTTCTTTTCTTTTCAACTTACTAATGTTTTTATTTGTCTTGTTTAGGTTCTATCTATGTTATCTACCATGAGACAGCATCAAGAAGGCAGACCCACACCCATGCCACTTGATTGCTCTACGATGCACCAAAAACCATCATCCTTTCAATTCAGTTTTGGATGAGGACTACCAGGCAGAGGTAGAGATGCTCCAACCTGGAACAATTATCCCTTCTCCTCAAATGGTTTCTCATGATATTAAAGCTATGTATACTGAGATGTCAAAACATGTCCAAAATTATTTTATGGTCTGTCATTTATATATTTGTATGGTATTATTGTTGCTCAACAATATTTGGAGGCTCTCAATAGCACTATCCATCTTGTGCTTGATTGGTGGACAGCTCCAATAGTTGCATCATTTCTTGGACTTGTTGTTGTCTGGTTTCATGAGGGAGTTATTTATTGTGCTGTACTGGAATTTATAAGGTTAGTGCTAATTTTTGTTATGATCCATGGGTTTGCTGCTTCAATGCATTATCCATCTCAGATTAACCCAAAAACATGATGGAAAATATCTTGTTGAGGTTACTGCCAGTTGTCTACAGCGATTTGGGCTTGACAAACTTGTTTGTTACTAACATATCTCTTGTTTCATGCAATCTGAGTCTATTATAGCTATTTTCACTTTGCATGGACAATGCAGGAAACAATGATGTATTGGCCAAATATCTTCCAGTGCTTATTCCATCCTTTTGGGGGATGGCAGCTCATGGACACTGTTTTCCACACATTATTAATCTCTTGGCTAAAGTATGTGTTACTGAAATTTTACACTATTCTGGAGTCTGGACTCAACAAGCATTCAGATATTTATATCCTTCTTTTTTCAGCAGCCTAAAAAGAAGGTTAAGGACTCAGAAGCTGCCAATGGTATGTTAAAATCTGTAAATCACTCTTCAGTATTTAAAATCCCATACAGTTGCTGCTATTGCTGACTCTGATGATTCTGATGATGAACTTGCTGTTCATGAGGAAGGGATTGAGAATGATTCAGCTGCTGTGCCTGATGATGGTAGGGATGCCCATGATACTGCCATTGTCAAGACTACTCATGGCCAGGCAATTGAAATGATGAGGAAAAAGGGTATTTCAATCGATCCTCAGAAGGAAAAGATGGCACTGCAATGTTTTCCATGTGTAAGGATATTTATTTCACAACATTCAATTTTAATTCAGGAAATCCCAGGTTGCCAGCCTTGCACAGCATGTTCATGACAGTTCAACACTAAAGGAGAAATTTGATACACTTGTTGCAAATGACAAGGATCTGTCTGGTAACAAGGACACACTTGATCACCGGGTTCCTACCTGATGGAATTCAGATCTCACTTGCCTAGATGCTCACCTCTACTTTAGAAGTCCAGTTGAACAGCTCACAGGTGCA
This sequence comes from Tricholoma matsutake, assembly GCA_026075535.2. NCBI lineage: Eukaryota > Fungi > Basidiomycota > Agaricomycetes > Agaricales > Tricholomataceae > Tricholoma > Tricholoma matsutake. The sequence goes on along the minus strand of AP026543.1, from coordinate 1,481,036 downwards.
GCCATCAACAAACTCCAGGCTTACCAGCTGTCAGAAGACCAATGGGATCTTACAGAAACACTTAGTGCAGTACTTGAGGTCACTTCTCTGATATTTGACAATGCAGACAATTAATCATCTATAATAGGTCTTTGATGGGCCAACAAAGCTGTTTTCACAGTCTCAGGTTCCACTTATAGCAGAAGTCATACCTATGCTGGATTCTATTGAGCAGTCCATGACCCTGGTCCATGATGATGAGGAATCAGAACTTCCCAATGTTGTCTGTGTTGCTGCACAAGCAGTTCTACCAAATACTACACTCTCATGAAGGACTGTGAATTGTACATCATTGCAATTGGCAAGTGGAGTATTTCTGATGCATTTGAATTTTGTATGCTGACAATATGCAGTCATGTGTCCTGACAAGAATGTAAGGGGACTAGGGGGACTAGGGGGGGTGCCCTGTGTATTTCTCCTATTTTTTATGTTTGTTCTATATTTTTCCTCACTTCATTTCCTTCTATTCTTCATTTTCTATAATTTTTCCAGATTTTATAACTAATTTCCCTTTCTATCATGTTTGTGCATGTTGACAGTTTTATATTTAGAGGCAGAGCACCCCTTCTGACATCTACCCCTTGGTATGATGTCATTTGGTGGCCTTGATCTGCCTATCTCTGCCTTTTCTATTTTTAGGTTATTATTTGATTTTTGTCATCTTCACATATACTGGGCATCAGCAAAGGGATCCTTAGAGTTTTCTCTTCAGATTTCCCTTTGCTAGGTGTGCCCCCAATCCCTGTAATATGTAGTATAATTTTAACTCCGGATTTCCCTTTGCTAGAGGCTGAGGTTGCCCTTATAGTAGAAAACTCTCCCCTAAGGCCCAAAATTGTGAACGCACTGCCCAAGATAGGCAGGTATGGAGTGGACAATGCTTCCCAAAGCTCCACAGACTCCCTACACACTGTTCCAGACAGTCCCACCTTTACTGCGCCACCATTTTCACCAAACATGCCCCCTAGTGACATGGATGCATCAGAGCGCCTCAACACGCCTGAAAGTGACATTTCTGGAATACACATGCAAATTGATTCGCTTAAATCTACGATCAAAAACTTCGTCAGAACCCTCCAGACTAACCCTACAACCAATATTCCCCCCATTGTGACTCCAAGCATGCCCAACAATGATGTGCTGCCAAACATGCCCACTAAAGAGTGTGCCCAGATTAAACTGTCTCCCACCACCAAATTTAATGGTGCACGTGTGCAGGGGCATGCATTCCTTAATTCCTGTGAGTTATACATCAGTCTCCAGTTGCATCAATTCGTCGATGAGGCTGCAAAATTTTATTGGGCCTTCACATACATGAAATCTGAATGTGCTTATCTCTATGTGGACCATATTCTGCACCAAACTAAAGAGCTCGGTTCTCTACCTTTCTCCACTTGGGGTGACTGTTGAGCAGAGCTTGTATGCCACTTTTGTGCCCTCAATAAGCCCCACTGAGCAGTGACATGGCTTGAGTCATCCTCTTACCACCAGGCATGTCGATCTGTGGACGATTATATCAATGAGTTTAAGGATTTGGTGGACATGGCAGGATATGGGAGTGGGCTACCAGTGGTGGTGAAGTTCTGACAGGGCCTCAATAGAGAAATTCAGGACCAGATTGCACAGATGTTGGAAGGGCACCCAGTGGACAATGATATCTATGCTTGGTATGAAGCTGCTTCACTCTGTGATGAGAACCGACTCACAAATGCAGCATTTAACGCTGCATTCCACACTTCAGGCAACCCCCCCCTGACCCCATAGTTAGGGTAGATTGTCCCACCAAGAAAGACTACCCTAAGTAGGTGTAAGACAAGGGACTAGTTCCAAGCTCTATGGTCTTCCCCATGCTTAGGTCTGGATGTCCCAATTGGAAAGCCCAGGGGTCAGCTTGGTCCAGCCCATAGGAGTGTATCTGGACCAAGTATATCATGGGGAGGTCCAACTGTTGTGGGCATTCCCACTGTAGATCTGGTCTAGTCCCAAGTATAGGGGACTCCCTATCTGTCATGTCACACATTGCTGGGTATCTCCAGCCATACAAATCTTATTTGAAAGTTATGTAGTCCTAGCCTTGAAATATACTTTGAATGACTACCAAGGTTTGTTGGTGGAAATAATACTAGATGAGAAAGTACTGGAGACTCCACTACTAGCTTTGTAGTTGGACACAAGTATGACTCAGATAAATACAACAATATGGATGTTTTATTTTAGTATTGAGACCAGTAACTACTCTATTGTTATGTTTATAATAGTGGATTTGAAAAAGAATTTGTAGTATAGAAGTTTGTGACCAATGCCACTGACCATTAAAAGTTGAATCTTGGAGTCATCTCTTTTTTCCTCTCTTTTTCTTAAGCTGCCAAGAACATAGTACTATTGCCAGTTATTTAATAAATGGCAGTTCACAAGAGAGAAACACACAAAACAAGAGAGGACATCAGAACCGGTAGTGTCAAATATGACTGAGATATCAACATTGAATACATAATTTGCATAGACATAAGTTGGGCATAAATCATACATCATAGTACAGATAGACATAAGTATGGAGTGGACATAAGTATGGATGGTATTGGTAAAGGAAAACTGGTTCAGAAGGATCACCAGATAAAGAAAAACTCATTCAACATGATGAATGGTCAGGTATAATAACCAGCATCATTGTACAAGTCATAACCATTGGGATCCTCACCAAGTGGCTCAAGGTAATCTTCAAACACTTGATGTTGTCTGTGTCGTGAAGGTCCCGCTTCCAAAGAATGTGGCATTCTTGAACATGATGAACCAGCTACTTGATTGCCAGCTCAACTTGGCATAAGAAGTACTTGGCGAGGAGTGTGCTTGTCAGTGTCATGAATCTTGTGTTTCTTCACCAATGGCTCAACAGAATGTTCACACTGTTGAGAGACCATGAAACGATGAGCTTGATCTACATGGCTGGGTTGAGACTTGACTAGATCACGTCTATTATGTGCAAGAGGTTGGCAATATGCTCGACCATTGTTAGATTGTCCAGTTTCTGTGGGACCTGGAGGAGATTGACAAGATGGAATGCATGTATCTGCTGGTATCTCTCATGGCAGGTAATGGCCATCTCCAATAGGCCCATTGTCATACTCATGATAATTGATATTTTGCATGTATACACCTGTACCCGCATGAGAATGAATGTTGAGGTCTGCATCAGTGGCACGGCGTTGATGATGGGTTTGAACAGGTGCCTGGAGTGATGCATATGTTTTGTTTCGGTAAGATTCCTCATGATATCCCTGATGGTGATGGGTGGCAAGAGGAACATTGCATGACCTTTGCTCATCATATTGCGCAGTTTCCGGGTGGCAGCAAAGGGATTGCAGGGATTCATGATGATGAGTGGTTGCATTGGAAACACATACACTGTCATTGACAACTGTTGGATGTGCATCTTCATCCAAACTCTCGGTAGCATGTGGCACCTGAGACTGCTTGATGAGGGTGTGCACATGCACGTGGAGTTTCCTCTGGATCTGAAGCCTCTGCAGCAGTGCATGAACCAAGTGTAATGTGGGGGGGTACATGATGTCAGTGTTAGTTCTTGTTAATATACAGAATGTCTGTAGTAGCCCCTCGTGGAGCCTGTGCCAGATGAGGACAGTGTGGGTGTGAGTGTGGATTTGCATCAAGATCTGATGACTCTGAAGCTGACAGATGGGTTGGTATTTGGCCGGACTGCCTGCTCTTGCTCTGCCCAACCCTTTGCATGAATTTCTTGGATTCCATGAGTGTCATTAGTGTATTTGCTGGTTCACAATTGTCAAGCATGAGGGGGACTGACATCAGCTTTTCATCGGGTAGTTCTTTCTCCTCTGTGCAACAAGTGTCATGATACAACATAAAACTAATCAATAAACCACATACCATCTGTCCAAGGTTCAATATGACACAGCGGGCCCTCATCCACAACCCCATCCTCACCTTCATCATGAGACAATGCCTGAATGTGTGCAGAAATCAACTTTGTCAGGACTTTGGATTTCAGGTCAACTTTGAGGTTAAAGCCAGGCCCAGGAACATTTCCGATCTCAGCTGGCCAACCAACCAATCAAATTTGGTAACGGAAGGCAAATTCAGGCCAGCATGCCCAAGCCACCTGCATCTTCTTTGCATCACCAGGGTGAACTTGCTCATGAATGATATGTACTAGAGATGACAGGATTAATATCACATCGAACATCTGGGAAAGAAAGACGTACAGATATCGACATGCAGAAATTCCCCAAATAAGTGACATGTATGATCATGTTCTCCCTCGCCATGTATCTTGTGAAGGTCAGCTGAATATTGCTCCTGTGCATATTCTCTTCCAGCCTTCAGGGCTTCTAAGCCCCTGTAGTAGATTGAGCATGAAAGAAAGGATGAAATGGAAGCTAGCATAGCTTACTTGAACATCCCTTCATAATCACTTAGCTGTTTCATGACTGTTGAATTGTATGTATTCCGCAGCTCCTTGTACAGTGGCCCACTACCCCACATCACGCTGGATATACAACCTCTTGAATCACAGCTAGGGTCAATGATAAACCCAAAGCAATGAACACCGTACTGCTCCCATGCAATCAGACCCTGTCACAGACTGTTCAAGACATGTTTAACACAATGAATGAGAACTCACCAAATGATCAAACTTGTCTATGATATTGGCTACCACAGCATCAAAGTTACCATCATTCTTCTTCAAGTAGATGAAATCTTGCATTTTTGATTCATACCAGTTGAGCTGTACCTTGAAATGGAGCCATCTAGCTGCTGGGTCATCGGCCTCATTGCCAAGCTCAACAAGCTTCTTGTTGTACTCTTTGCAAATGATGCCAGTGTAATCTGTGCTAGACACTACAGTAAGGTTAGAAGTCTGAGCAAAAACAAAAAAAAATCATGTATACTATCATCTTCACGTTTGATTTCACCATGCTCAGGATACCATGACTGGAAGGCATTCCATATGTTGATGCAACGAGGCTTCACTGTGTTTTCACCAACAATGTTGAACAACAGATTGACATTGCCGCCACTGTCTCATGGTAAATTTGCTGGGCCTCAATCACTTGAGCTTTAGCGGCTGCTTGAATGGGGCCTGATCTGAACAGTTGTCATTCACTAGTGTTGTGGTCCAAGACATTGCCTGCATCATCCCCATCATAGCTCAATGGACGACGACTAGTGGATGCCTTTCTTTCCCTCTTTCCTTTCCCCTTCTGTGCAGCTGTGAACTGTGGTGGTGAGACTGGTGCTTCCTGATCAAGTATGCAATCATCTTCCTCATCTTGTTCTTCTTGTGTTGGAGTCACAGCCCAAGGTCCTCTAAGGCAAATTTTCTGCAGATGCATCTGGTCATCATCCCTTCTCCTCTCAGAATAATCAGACCCAGAGAGGGAGCTGAGTGGCAATTTGGGGGTGTGTTCGCTGGAGTTGGCTGGAGATGAGTCACTGGAGTTGGCTGGAGATGAGTATTTGCTGGAGTTGGCTGGAGATGAAGGGGCTGGTCGCAGGGTCTCACAATTGTTGGCATCAGGGGGAGATGAAGGAAAATACAGTGGAGTTTCACTGCGTTGTGACTCATTATCATTATTCTGCACATCCTCCATCCAGGGAGGGGAACAAGCCACATGATGGCATGGAGACACATCCATATTCAAGGGCAATTCAGGGACTGGAGTTTGGGGAGCCTCATGATCATCATGACCCCACCTTATGCAGGTGGAAATGAATGCGGCATTGGGATCAGGATCGGGGTTGCTTTTGCCATGCCCAAGTAATCACAGCGCTGGGCAATTAATGTTGCTGGGGTTCAAAATATGGGCACTATAAGTGGTGGAAACCTTGCGAGGAAGATGTGAAGGAGGAGGAGCAAGATTCTGAGCATGCGCAGCACAGGTGGAATTATTAGAGTGGGGAGAAAGAGGTGCACTTGCAGCAGCCACATCCCCAGAACCAGTAGGCAATGTGGCTGTTGTTTTGGCTTTCACTCTTGCAGTCTTCCATTGTCATTTCAGAACAGGCTTAGGATGGGTATCCCCAACATTGATGGGTGTATTGCATGCAGCAGCAGCATGAGTAACTGGCATAGTGTGCAGTAGGATGGTGATAAGTTGAACTTGAGACGGGTTGGTCTAGAGGTCCTGGTAAAGAGTCAAATGAAAAAATAAATGCAAAAATACTCTAACTCAACTCGAACCATACTTATTGAGGCCTGAAGGCTAAAGCAAACAATGTAATGCCATTGTCCAAAGATCTATTTATAACATGTGAAGTGACCCAACAATCATGATGTTCAAAAACAGCAATATGAAAATAATACTTAGATGTACAAAACAGGGAATTGGAATGTAGATGATGAATGTTAGGGCCTGGACAAAGGAACCTGCAACTGATGAGGGACTATTGCTGCACAACCAAAAAAATTGAAGAACAACTGTGTATAGAACTTTGCCACCGCCTGTTCTAAAGCAGTCAGTTCAACTGCAGAGTATTTCTCAACAGGTTTTTCATCAGAACCAATTTGCGATGGTGTGTTTCCCTTCTATCCTTTCATCAGCCTCTTCAATGTGAGAAGGTAAGATGCTTGCTCAGCTGTTGAAGGAGCAGCTAATCCTTGATTGGCAAGGCTAAGATCAGCAACCAGAAATGGGCCATGTCCTGGAAAGCAAGCTAGCACATGATATTGATGTTCTGGTGAGTCATCAACCACTAATTGTGCTTGGTGGTGCAGAGCAAGCAATTCGAATCTGAAATTTAGCTTGTGGAGCTCCCAAAGGATCTCCTGACAGACCTCAAAGGAAGGTAGCACTCCTGTCGACAGTTCTTGTTCACACTAGAAAACTTGCTCACCCCCTGTCTTCAATTCCAGCCCTGCTTCATCCAGACAATTCCCAAGCAGCTGGCACATGTCTGCATGATGACGACTGCTCTTGGTCTGCTCCTTACTCCCATACAAAATTGCCATATTACCATAGGTAAGCATTGTATGCCAACTCTGATTTGATGACACTCATGCTGATGATTCCAAGGATGTCAGCCTGTAGATCAGAGCTGGCCATTGCTGAAGCCAACTGAGGAGTAATTTTGCTTGTCATTCTGGTGATTGACCTCTGTAGATAATGCCAGGTTCAGGAAATGTGTAACCCACATCCATTGGATGACTGAAACATCCTGCTTGATTGACCGGATTGGTATCAACTTGTGCCAATCCATGACACCATGCAGGAATTACCAGGGGTATCAGTGGATTTGGTTCCTCTATGAATTTGTTTCACCCCATTGAAGGTTTTGAAGTTTGACCAGTTTTTCAATTATCTGATAACTCAGTTAGTAATGGAATGTGAAGGTGGAGAAAGTATGTACATGGTTGCCCCTGAGAAGGTTTGTTTTTTGTGGTCTGACTAGCCATTGGAGTTGAAGACTGGATAGAGCTAGAAGACAATGGCTGGTCCACTGAGGGTTCATCCACAATATCAAATGGATTGGGGTAGGAGAAGAAAGCTCAAAGGTAAGCATGGAACGCATGGGATCAATTTGGATGGTCCACTCAATCAGAGAAGAAGGCCTTGAAGGGGGGACTGGCATCTTCAAGATGAAGGTAATCCTCAGGAAGCCACACATTGGTGATGGAGTAAATCCTTGCAGTGTAGAGCATATCATATGGATGGATAAGCCAAACAGGTAGGCCTGCACACAGAAAGTCTTGGATCACAACAGGATCATAAGTGAAGACTATCCTCAATTCCACACAGGGTGATGACCACACATACATGGATGGAACACTTCCAAGTAGTCTAGTGCAGCAAGAAGCTCCAAATAGCACCTCTGCACATACCGAACATTCATGAACACCTGATGATGACTCATGGGCAAATTTTCCAGCCTTTTCATGCCCTGCATAAGTACAGTCAAGAACAAGGGTATAGCTTCATTCTTCTTCTCAGACATTTCTGCTGACATGAACTCTTCTGCACAAGAACACAGTGAAGACACCATGTATGAGAGATAGGTGAAGTGTTTCCTGTCTATCAACCCTAACCTGCTGATGGGAGTTGCAGTGGTTGGCACAAAGTCCTTGGGTTCCAGATCCCACCACATAATGGACATTGCATTGTCAGGCCTAGGGTGCAATGGAATTGAACCTAGATGACAATCAGAGACAATCTATGGCTGCGGCCACTGAAGTGGATCATCATCACCATATTGGAAATCGGCACAGATACACATGTTGTGGGTATGACCAAGAGGGGGCTGGGGAACAAATTCCATGTTCAGGCTGGTAACGAACCATTTGCCATTTCCAACCACAGCACCCACTCGCCTGTCACCATGTTCAAAACTCTCACCTGATAGTCCCAGTCAGAGATAGTGGGAATGCATAAATTCTGTTGCCATACATTGATTATAATTTTTTTTGTGGAGGAGCAAACTGTGGTCCAAGTTCAGTACTTGGGCGTAATGTGAACAATGCTTTGGCTGGCCATTGTGCTCTACAAGTGATGAATCCAATGAGAACTAATAAAGCAATTGGATGAGACATAAAGGAAGGAGAAGACAGTATTACTCACTCAAAATCTCCTGCACAACTCAATAACATAATCCGGGGAAACAAGGATCTACGCTAAAACAAGTCAGTTTGTGAGACAAGAAATAAAAACAAACAGAAAACCAAATGACTCGAAGTCAGAATCTGGTTAAGTGACCAACGCGAAGTCAAAAATCACTTGGAGAAACAACTGACAGGAAGTCAGAAGTAACAAACCAATGATGCAAAGCAAGGCTAAAGTGAGTCAGTTTGTGAGATAAGAAATAAAGATGAACATAAAACCAGATGACTCAAAGTCAGAATCTGGTTAAGTGACTGACTCAAAGTCAAAAATCACTTGGAGAAATGACCGACAGGAAGTCAGAAGTTGTTAATCCATGACCAACATGAAGTCAGAAGTCATGGAGGGAGGAAGACGAGACAAAGGAATTTGAATCAAAATGTACTCACCACTTTCCATTGTTAAAACCCTTTACCCCCACAACCTTCCAGCCAATCTATCTCCACCAAAAGTCGACCAAAACTCCATGTGATGAACACGTCTGGAAACAAGATCCCTGAGTACCTACAAATGATTAGTATTATAACTTTGAACAGAAGGAAGGAAACTTATGAAGAAGTAGCAGCACTTGAATTTGCATGGGCTTGAGTGAGAGTTGAACATTGAACGTTGAATGTTGAGGAGGTAATGTGGACTTGGGGTGGAGTCGAGAACTGACTCATTAGTAAGATCAATTAATCCCTCCACCTTTTCCATCCATTTCTCACCATGGCTTCTGGCTTTGTGTTGGTCATGGATGAGTATTGGGTCAACAATGTCTGATTTCACATCAGTTGTTGTTCTACAGTGATTTTTGATTTCGCATCAATCACTTACCAGATTCTGACTGCTCGTTGTCTGGAATATTCTTGCAAATACCACCTTGTCATCAAATTTTTCAACTACAAGTACATTGTGAATTCGGTAAATCAGCTGCAATCACCAGAAGGTAAGCATTGCATAACTGATTTCTTTTTACTTTGCTTCCCATGCATGACTCTTGACTTTGTGTTGATCATGACACAAACGACTTCTGACTTTGCATCAGTCGTTTTCTCAGGTGACTTGACTTCATGTCGGTTACTCACTCAGATTCTGACTTCATGTCGTCTGGCATTCTTGAGTTTGGTTTTCACAGCATAGTATCTTCTATCTGTGTCTCTCTGACCACTTCTCATTTACAGATCGTGTGTACTATCTCTCGGTCTTTGTCACTCTCGGGCACTCTGACTACCATCAACATCTTTCAAATATTCTACTTACTGGTTTGTTTCCTGAATTCTTGTCAGTTCTCCTGTCAGTTTTCAACTCATTTGCACATAGTCATCCTTCAATGCAATTGTGAGACCATTCAAGACTTTGTCAACATCTCTTACTACCCGCAATCTCACTCACGGTGTGGACGTTTGCTGGAGTATTAATAACATGATCGGTATAGTGCTGGATGACTCACAAGGTGCATCAGACCGACCTCTCATGAGATCTTTGAAGTTAATGTTGTATTCACTCAAGCAGACCTCATGAGCGTCTATGCACCCCTCTCCCCACTCATTATGATGAAGACTTGCTCCCACCAACCTTGGATAATAGTTCCAAACTCTTGCTGTCTACACCCTCATCTAACTTCACTTAACCTCGTCTGCATTCGATGCTTGTGAGCTTCTCTGTCAAAGCTTAAGGGTTTCACAACTTACAAGATTACTTGCAGATATGCAAGGACAACTTCTACATATGAGCGAGGGTGGGTTTTATAGGGGATGAATGACAACTTACAAGGTGCAGTTGCCAAACTTCTTGCAAGGACTTCTCAACTAATGATATATTCACTTAGACAGACTTAATGGTCGTCGATGAACTCTTTTAATATCTGATTCCTTTCATGCCTGTGGTGGACAGTTTGCCATACAGTTGGGTGATGAAGCAGGATGGGCAGTTGAATTACTCTCAACATTGTGTTGTATTTTATGTCATGACTATGACCCGTTTTCAGTTTGTCAATTGCTATTAGTGGCTATGTTGTCTTGACAATGTCAACACGTTTTGGGTGGCACATTATGATAATGCCACTGAATTCTCAACTGCTATTTGTACAGACTCCCTACATTCTGCTGATGATCTTTCTCTTGCGATATGCACACCCGGTTCTCAAAGAAATTCAGGAGTGCAGACAGCCCACAGAAGATCTACACACCTCAACCTAGGCCATCTTGCCCTCATCATCTTACAAAGCCCAGCAGCATTCAACCGTTGGTGTACCTTACCCATGGAGAAACCCTTATACAACAACCTCTAACCTTCCACGGCTGCCCGGGCAAGTTGGCTTTGCAGGCAATCAACCACAAGATGGAGATCTACATGCAGCCCCAATGCCTGATGTTGTGGACGAAGGTCTCAGCACTTTGATGTTTTTGGTGGCAACTTGGCTCCCAATCTCTATGATACACCTGTAGCAAGCCATCATCACAGAAAGAGAGCAAATCAAACTGTGCACTGGGCAAACAAAGTGATCCCCAAGTTAATCCTACCATACATGGAATATGTCCATCAAACTCTCTCTCTTTGCAGCCAACCAGATGTTTCACGGCCCATCTGCATGTGTCAAGAGGGTGGTCAATCTTTGCAGATTGCCATCGTGCATTTTTCAGGTATATAGCTGATAATCATGATTATGTGACTCCATTAGCTAATGTCTGTCATACAATCCTCGAATCTTTGACGATCCATTCATGCTCCTGTGCACCAGTCTTTAGGCAGCTTATGCAGTGGGGACCTTTTCCTTGCTCTCCCCTGGTGCCAACATTAGTTGTGGACTTGCAAGTACTGGAGTTTGTCACATGTCTATTTGTTCATACCCCACCAAACAATACAGGGTGGTGCAAAACCATTGAGGAATTTCTTGACAGTCAAGGATATAAATTGACAACAAAGGTATCATCGTTCATCGAGTACAACATGGCATTACTGAAATATCATGCAGGATTCTCTTCGTAGACGATTTGGCAGTGTGCTACAATGGTACGATGCTCTTCAAGACACTACCAATAAACATGTGGATAATATATTAACTCATGTCCAACAAATTACAGTTGGAATAGATTATGGCTTGCTCAAGGATGCGACACCAGATTCAGATTTTTCAACACCGCCAACTTCTCCTACTCCAATACGAATGGCACCAATAGCTATCTCCAACCCTGACCCACATACAACAGATGATCAAATTCATGATCATGAGTTCTTGTTTTATTCTAGAGTACCATCAGTGACTCTGGAACTCCAAGATTGCTCACCTGAAACTTCTCCCGCCCCTTCTGCTCCTTCTCCTTCAAAAAGACAATGTTCAGAGGTTGATCTCAATGATGATGATCCATCTGACACACCAATCAACCCCTTCCCAGATCCCACTCCTCACTCCCAACTACGCTCATGTTGTCCCATCTGCTTTGGTGGAGAATTTCCTTGTATCTCACTTACAGGGTAAGTTTGTTTTGAGGGCTACTGTTAAGGTAGATGACTTTCATAATCAACTAATGTCACGTGGAGTTACTTCAATGTGACAACCTGGTCAAATTAGGAAGGTTTTTGGTGGAGAAACCATGGAACACCCCCCTTGAGACAGTAAAGAGGAAAATGCAAAATGTATGACCAACATATTGTTGTTATAGTTGTGTAATATATGTGTTTCAATTTTTATGAAGATTGAGTAAAAGCTGACCGAGAAATAAGACTTGCAAACACTGACAGCTATATCTGACCACTAACTGCTGTCCAATCAGATAAAAAATGCGACAAACTTATATTTGGCCATCCCATGTCATTTTGGGTTGTCACCTGTTATTTCCAGTTGTCCAAGAAACAAAACCGCCATGTGAAATGGGTTCAGTGCGACATGTAAATGAGGAATTTGCTTTGCATGTCAGCAAAAGCTTAAGGTGATTTGCCAAATTTTGCCCATCCTTTATTTTGAGTTTTCGCACAATGGAATATTCTAACAGACCCACAGTAGGGATAAATCAATGTTTTTTTTGGCTGCAGCAGAGCTTTTTCGGTCAAGTTTCTGCCACTTGTTGGGGTGATCACCACCATTTCTGCTCAAGTTTTCTAGTATATTAATTGTAGGTATTTTTATCATGTCATTGGTGTATTGCAAATGGGTAGCAGCAATGCTTTTTGAGGCGCAATGCGCTTGACGTGACTCGCATAATTGGTTTCTCACATTTTTCCTATTTTGGCATGAAATCATTACATTTTCTCAAAGTAAGTACAGATTCACGTCTCTACAGTATTTACCAATAAAATGTTGGATGTCAATTTGCCCATAAAAAGCTCATTATGTGCAAAACAAGCCTTTTCCTCTAAATTCTCAAAAAGTTGCCTCTTTTAGAACCAGTCACACTAAGCATGTGATGTTAGTCGATTATGAAAGTCATCTACCTTACAGATTATCAGTTGCTTATGCAATACTCTTAGTCTGGATGCCATTGTTTGTCTTGATGCCTGCTTTACACAGAAAAGGAACAAAGGAGAACAAGACTCTCCGCATACCCACCCAAAGTTGGTGTTCATTCCAGAGGTTGATACGGTTCACATGGAAAGTCACTGGGAGGATGTTTGTGGTTCACGGTCTAACAATTCATGACCTTCACGCCGTGCCCAAGTCAATACATTGAATGAAGAAGATGGATATGAAGGCGACTTGCGTGTTCCAACATCTGTGCTAGATGGGTGTGAAGCTAGTTTCACTGCTACTAATGCTGCTCAAGAGAAGGCTAGCACACAGTTCTTTGATGACACAGCATTAATAGCTCTACTCTGTCATCACGATTGTGTTTTATGGATAGCAAACATGCATTCTGGTGACACTACATGTTGGTTCTCCTAAAAATACTGTTCCAACATCTTCCCCAGAACTTTACAGTTGGCACTCTGTATGACATAAGCTGCCAACTGCATTGGACCTGCATCAAGTGGGAATTTCTCAATTGCTACCTTGACTGCCTCATCTTCACAATATCAGTTTTCCATGCCTTTGGACATCAATGGGCATGTCAACTTGTTTACCATCCTCGCAAGTGTGAAGGCTTTGGACTGTCAGATGGCAAAGGGTGTGAAAATTTCTGGCATTCAATCAGCAAGCTGATTGCGTACTTGCGAGTTTGTGGGGTATGTCTACACTGCTTTCATGCTAAGCATTCTACTGAGTAGCATTTCATAGCATCATCAATGGCTATACACTCTCAATCGGCAAGTCCACCATGCAGATCATGAAAGCCTTCAAAGGCTGGGTTACTGGCTCTGGCATCACACTAAGCACTGTCGAGATAAACAAATGGCTGCCAAAGAAATATTATATGATTGCAGGCAAGATAGTGATGTTCTTCACCATGAGTGGGCTGTGCAAGTTAAGCATCAGACTAAGCCTCTTCCACATGCATTTGTTTCTCCAATTACCTGCTCCAAAAGCTAACTAGGTTGGTTAGTAGGAAAAAGAACCAAGGCAAGAATGCTGTCAAGGAAGTGATGCATCTATGCAAAGTATGGGATGTCCTCAAGAAATGCATTGAAGATATCAAAAACTCTATTATTGATGGTTTCACTGATCTTGCTTCCATGGTGGACACTGAGAGACACCTGGAAGATGGCCATATGGCCTTGTGACATGCAGAAACCAAGGTCAAGGCCAAGGAAAATGTTCTGGGAGTTGATGATAGGACTGAACTGTGCAGGCTCACTCAAAGCATCTTCATCGCTACTTGAATGAATGCACTGGCTCTGAAAATTAGGCTCTGAGAATGGTTGTGTGCCCACAAGTATGAGTTGGATCCACTTGAATGGTCTTTTCGACATCAGAAAAATGGTGCGTCATCATGTAGGTTATCATAATCTTACCTAACTAATGTTTGTACAGATAAAAAAATTCACAATCACGAAGGGCTTCTGTACAGAAGCATGATCCATCTATCCAACAACTTGCATGCAACTACAATAAACTTTGTGATAAGATGCAAGAGCTTATCACTCAGAGAAAGGCACCACAGGGCGCGACAGTTCTGGAGAAGATTGAAATGACTGGACTATTTGCCCTTGACATTGATGATGCTATATGGCAAAATGTAGGCCTGGCTGATGAAGACCTCATGGACCCTCCATTATGGATGTGCAATGAAGACATAAGAAGAGGAATCAAGGCGCTTTTAGAACTTGATCGTTGTCTGGAGGAAGAGGCTCATTTGGTATATGAGAGGTGGGCCTTGCAAGTCTGGTTTTCAGAAGAGTGGAAAATTGTTACGGAAGGATGTCAGGCTACTGGTGCAGGCTGACTCCATCTTGCCTGTTGTCTGTTCAGTTTCTGCACTGTTTGGAAGTATGTCAGGTTCTTGTGATCTGACAGGATTACCACTGGGTGTCCTGATCCCAGTAGGTAGTGTCTCCAGGTCTCTAGCGATCACACAATGGCTAGCAGTTCCCTGTTGTATATCTCATAGTTCTGTTCCATCAGTATTAGTGCATGCAATATGTATCCACACAGATGCCAGTCCCCATTTGTGTCCCTTTGTCTCAGCACTCCTCCTGTAGCATGTTTTGAGGTGTCTGATTCAATTGTGAATGGTTTTGTTGGGTCTGGCATCAGCAGTACCGGTGCTTCTGAAAATTTCCTTTTCAATGTTTGAAAGGCCTGTTCACATTCTGTTGTCCAGTTGAATGTCTTGTCCTTCTTTGTCAGTTCATTAAGTGGTCTGCTTGTCTCCATGAAATGTCCAATGAATTTCATGTAGAAATTCCCAAATCCCAGGAAAGATCTGACTGCCTTTATGTTCATTGGGGTGGGCCAATCTTGTATACCTGCCAGTTTCATGTTGTCCATTGCAATTTTGTTGGGTTGGATGATCAGACCCAAGAACTCCACCTCATGGACATCAAACTTGCACTTCTCTGGCTTCAGGTATAGGTTGTTTTCTGCTAGTCTTTGCAGCACCATTCTTGTCCTTTCCTGGTGTTCGTTCTGATCTTTGGAGAATATCAGGATGTCGTCCATGTAAATCATGAGCCATCCTTCTCTGATTACAGAAGATCTCGTTCATCATTGCCTGGAAGGTCGCTGGTGAGTTGCATAATACAAAGAACATCACCACTGGTTCAAACAGCCCTCTGTTTGTCTTGAAGGCTGCCTTCCATTGATCTCCATCCTCAGATGTCCAATTTTGTGAACCATTTCACCCCTCTTAGTTTATCCAACAGGTCTCCTACCAGCGGCAGCAGGTAGGTGTTCTTGATTGTTCCATTATTCAAGTACCTGTAGTCCTGACATGGTCTCAGGGCATCTGAGTCCTTCTTCGCAACAAAGAAGAATGGTGATGCCATGGGCAATTTCAATGGTTGGATATATCCTTTTTCTAGGCTTTCATCAAGGAACTTGTCAAGTTTCTTCTGTTCTGCTGGTGATAATGGGTAAACCCTGCAATCTTTTGCCACAAAGTCCAGTTTCAGTTCAATTGCATGATCCCAGGGTCTTGTTTCTGGGAATCTTTCTGATGCTTCCTTTTCGAATATCCATCAGTACTCCTTGTACTGTTCAGGGAGTAGTTCATCCAGGGTCTTCTGTTCAGGGTCTCCTTCCTTCTTATGTGTCAGGTGCTGTGAGGCTGATGTTTTTGCCCTAATCCATATATTCTGTCCATATGGATATCACGGTGATCCTTTTGCCTTTACGATCTGAGAGATTGTCTTTGTCATCTGGGAGTACAAGTAATTTGGCTCATCGTACTCCTCTGTCAGCGGTGATTTAGCTGGTTCAAATATTCCAATGATGGGTTCTCCTCAGATGTAGGCAACCAGTAGTTCATCATCTGCAATCCTTTGTTTGGGTGTCCCTTCCATTTGTTCCATTGCCTGTTCCATTGCCTGTTCGTGGTTTGCCGGTGCTGGGTTTTCCTTCCCAGTGTCTTCTTTGTCTTGTGGCCCAATGGGCTCCACATTCTGAAGAGTCGTGATTGTGATCTCTTCATCTTCTACTTCTTCAATTGTTGCTCTCCTCATTTTGATGGGCATCCTGCTCCCTCCCAGTTTAGCACAGAGGGCTTCTCCCATCTGCCTTGCTTTGGTGGCAATTCTTTGGCATTGCGTTAGCTGTTCCTCATTTGCCAGTTTCTTTTTGAGGGTGAGCTTTTCCTTTTCCTTGGCGACTATCCTTCAGGTCCATGCCAGTCACTCTTTGCTCTCCTTCCTTTTGAGGGCAAGTTTCTCCAGTTCTTTAGTGGCTATCCGGTGCCATGTCAGTTACTCTTCTTCTTTTGCCTTCATTTTGAGGGCCATCTTTTCTTTTGCTTTGGCGACCATCTTTTGGGCCCACACCCATTTCTCTTCTTTTGTCATCTCTTTGAAGGCTTTCCCTTCTTCTTTGACTATCTTCTGGTGCCATGCCTAGTGTTTGAAAGTCCAGTCTATTGGACCAAAAAAAGACTGTGGACCCAACCAAACTGGACTGATCGCAACCAGACCATCAGTTGCGGTTGCCCCAACATTCTCACAAGTCTGGTTCATGGTTCATCCATGATAAAACATCTTAGTAGACTGCCCAAAGACTGACTGCAACTGGTTGGGAACTGGACTTTCAGTTGAATGAAGCTTGCAAGGTATGAAAATATAATACTATATGTATACTACATTTTAAATTAAAATAAATACTATTGATACTATATTACCCCTCCTATTTATGGGTGAGAGGGCAAGCCCAAGCAAAAATCACTCATTTCATGAGTGCTTATATACCTATTGGCAGTGCATGGACTATTTGGTCATGCTTGTGCTCCCAAAAAAAAATAGTGGCACCATTGCCAGGTGACTTCCCACACCAACCACAATTTCACTCTGTCTCCACCACCACTCCACAAACAGCCCCACACCCCTTCAACCATTGCAAACGGCACACTGTGGCTGCAAAACTGCCACATAATGCATGTTCTACATGTTCAACAACCAACACCCATGTTGTAGAATGCTCCAACACAATATAATTAAGTCTTTTTTCTTGTTTTCATTATTCTCTTTTCTATTAATGTTGTTATTTGCCTCTTTTGTAGGTTTAAGTATAACAATGACCCCACCACCCCAGCCTCCCGAGCCACTGCTCATGGGGTGGGTCTTCACTAATGGATGACTGGGCTGGCCAATGAATAGAGATGATGATGACCCAACACTGACATCCAGCCTCACGAGCCACTGCTTGTGGGGTGGATTGTTGATGCTATCTTTGATGACAACAGAGACGACAATGATGACAAAGCTGAACAACACAGTACTGATGTCCAGCTTCATGAGCCACTGCTCGCAGGGTGGATCATTGGTGCTATCTTCTGGTCCACCAATGTGGCACCACCACCACCATCACCACCAATGCAGCCACCACTGCCAATGCAACCACCACTGTCACCACCTCAACCAGAATGACACCCACCACGAATGCGACTACCATGGTGACATGGCATACAACGACAATGTCAATGGGCTGGGGTGGGCAAGCAACGGGCTGGGGCACACAGATTCAGGCATCAATTCCATTGCCTAGGGCCTGGGGACTCTTAAATCATTACAGGTAAGTATTTCATTGTTCTTTTACTTTATTTTACTTCTGACATACTTTTCTATTGTGTTTGTAGGTTTTTCTTTTCTACTACAACCACAGCACACCACAACAGCACCAGGACCGAACCATGATGACAGACGACATACCTCTCAGCCCCAGCCCCATGAGCATCTGCTCGTGGGGTGGAACGACAATGCTGATGCCAGAGCCCATGACGATGGACAATGCCAACACCACAACACTAACACCAGGGCCCATGACGATGGACAATGCCAACGCCAATCCCAGCACCCACAATGATGGACACCAATGCTGACAATGATGCAATTCCAGCACCAGCACCAACACCAGTGCCAGTGCCAACAATGACAGACAACACAATGCCAACTGCCAATGCCGACCCTCACCACAACTGCCCCCCTCCCTTGCTTAAAATGTGAGATGGAGGGGACTAATTTCTTTCATTTTATCGTTTATTTCATTATCTACATGCTCGCTTGCAGGCACCTTGCCCTGTGAGGCGCTCTTAGTACCTTAGAATACATGTATATACCTAGTCTAGACCAGTTGTAAAATGGTCTGGACTGACCCAGTGTTGGACTGGTTACAACCGGTCCAGCAACTGGTAAGCAACCGAGATGGACCAGTTTATGCCGGTCCAGTTCTTGATTGTGTAGATGTGTTGAATAAGAACAACTGGTCTGGTCTGCAGTTGCCCCCTTTGGGGTCAAAAAAACTGGACCAGACCAGACTTTCAAACACTAGCCATGCCAGATGTTCATTGTTGGGCTTCTCCATTTGCACCCTTCTGATAAGGGTTCTTCCTTTCCCATATGAGAATTCAGGATAAGTTTTGTCCTTTGTTCTGAACTCAAAAGTTTCAATTTTCCAGTCAATCACTGGGTTGATTCTTCTGAGCCATGGTAGGCCCAGGATGATTGATTCTTTCCCCAATCCTGCAATGAGGAACATTGTTGGGAAAATTCTCCCGTTGATCATCAAGAGTCCCCTGGCATAGTGGGAGATCTCCCCTGTCTTGTTCAGGGTTCCATCTATGTTCTTGACCTTGATTACTTTCTCCAGGGGGGGGGGGGTAGCTCAAATCCACTGCTTTCTGCAAATTTGTGGCTCATGAATATTTCTCCTGCTCCTGAGTCAAGCAGGGCATCAGTTTTGATGGCTTTCCCTCTGCCTGACCCTGCCACTTTGATATCTAAACACATAGATTGATTCTTCAAAGTGGCCAGTAGTACAGAGCAGAGAGCAGACAGAGAGTTTGGTGGTACCTGGCATTGAGGCAGGCCACCTCTTTAAAAACCCGCATCCTCTATCATAGTGAGGGCCATCCCTTTGTCTTCTTCATCAAGTTCTTTCATGATCACCCAGATCTTTGAGTAGGCTTCCTTGCTTTTCTTCTTTGGGAATGACCGGTTCTTGGTCCTTGTTTCCCCTTTCTTGTGTTCAGTTGCTCTGTGTTCTGGCTGGTGGCACACAAAGCATAGTCCCTTCTTCATATGTTCAATCCTCTCTTGGTAGGAGAGTTGGTTGATCTTGAGTGGGCTCTCTTTTGTTTTAGAGCTTGGCAGCCTTTTTGCCAAAGCTTCCTGTGCTTTTCCTGCTATGGCTTTTGCTCTCCTCCACTGTCCATCATACTTGGAGGCAGCATTGATCATTCCTTCCAAGGTTGTAGGGATTGTTTCCATGTTGAAAACTCTTTTGAGGAGCTTGGGGTTCAACCCATCCATAAAGAGTTTGATAAGGGTGGTGTCGTCATTGATTCCCACCTTCTCTCACAGGATTTGGAACTGTGCGATGTAGTCCTCCAGGTCCTGTCCCTGCTTCAATGTCTTCATCTCTGTCCTGGCTCTGCCAGCTTTGTCAATCGGCATGAACACTGTCTTGAGCACCAATTCAAAGGTTGACCAGGTTCCTCGGTCTTCCTTCTCTGCCCATGTCTGTGCCCAGGGTGTGGCAGTTCCTCCATTCATGAAGGACAATGCGAAGATGATCTTCTTCTCATTGGTGTCATAGATTCCATGGTTCACTCTCAAATAGAGTTTCACTTCTTGTAAGAACTTCGCAGTTCTAGTTCGGTCCCCTGTGAAGTTGGATGGGGTTTGGATTCTGATTTCCTTGGGTTATGTGGTGGGTTCAGTAGACATGTTGTCATTGGATAAGGAGAATGGGTTTTGTTCTGGGGTTTCTTCTTTGTTCAAAGATTTGAAATCTTCTTCGTCAAGATACTGTGGTTCTTCATCTCTTGTTCTCTTTGAGAACCCTTCTGTGCTGGTTCTGAGTATTGTACTAATTGACCCTGGTACCTATACCATGGGGTTCTTCCTGATGATGATGCTCCTGTCAGAGGTCTGTCTGGGCTTTGTCTGAAAGACATTGTGTCTGCACCTAGGTAGGTGGACTTTGTAGATCAGCTTGACCTGTTGTTAAGACTATAAATCTCAACTCAGCCTAGTCTTTGTATGTCACAGCTGGAGGCTTTCCAACTGTATCAGTTATTGCAGTAAGAGGCTTTCTTACTGTATTGGGTTCTGTTTGGGACTTGGTGCTTCCTAAGTCGATATGGCTATCTGTACTCAGAGGCTTTCTGAGTAGACTGTCTGTTCATATATCACAGTTGGAGGCTTTCCAACTGTCAAGTTTGAGTTATCACAACTTAGAGGTTTTCTAAGTTGTCGAGTGTTCTGGTTGAGCTTAAGACCATTGGTTGAATTAGGTCAAGCTAAGGAATACAGGCAGTATTACTGTAGCTTATATACAGTTCAGAGATGTCTATTGTCCAATCAGAATATGAGATCCTTGTCAAGTAATAATAGAAAGAACAATAGAACAATAAGCCTCATGCCAAGCATGAGGCATCCGATGTCAAGGATCCGATGTCAAGGGTCCGATGTCAAGGAATGCTGTGGCACAGCATGTCAAATGGTGGGAGTCAGGCATCAAAGCATCTCCCATCAGAATGAGTCAAGTCAAATGTGAAGGAAAAATAAAGTACCCGGCCTTGCCAGCATATGTCTGGTCATCCTGGGTTACGATAACAAAATTCATAACAGCTGTTGAAGGTGGTATTGAGGATGATGATTGCATTGTGGAGGATGACTTGCCAGTAGGGGACAATGAGTGGGAAACAGAATTGTTTGAAACCTTAGATGCTATTGATCATGCAGATGCATATTGTGAAGTGTTTCAACTGTCTATATGCTAGTCATTCTATTTTATTTTTGTTACTTCTTGTTAATTTGATGACATATATAAGTCTTTTCTTGGCAGGGTGTCCCATGGAGGGGATGGGGATCCCATTGGACTTGTTGAGTGTCCCAGTGTAAGGTGGGGATCCCTGTTGGACTTGTCCACAAGGAACTGGGTGTCCCATGGAGGAGGTGGGGATTCCCATTGGACATGTCCACAAAGCACATAGGTAAGCTACATTGTATCGAATGATATGACCTATTGAATGCATACATTGTATTGAATGATAAATTAAAAGACAAATTTCTGGTGATACGGGTTCGATGGACACTGTCGAACTCACTATATAAAGTCACTATACTATATTAACCAACGACTACATTGTACACTGATTACTATACCTTACAATAGACATGCATTAGGAATGGAATACAGACATTAGTAATTTTTGAAATGCAATGGGCACGGGAGCAGCCACAGACATGGGGATGGCCTTGTATATCTGTTTTGATGTATGTCATTGAACTATAGACATGCATTAGGAATGTAATACAGACATTAGTAACATTTGAAATGCAATGGGCACAGACCTGGCCATGGATACGGACACAGCCACTGGCACGGGAGTGGCCACAGACATGGGGATGGCCTTGTATATCTGTTTTGATGTATGCCATTGAGCTATAGACATGCATTAGGAATGTAATACAGACATTAGTAACACTTGAAATGCAACAGGCACAGACCTGGCCATGGATATGGACACAGCCACTGACACAGCCACTGACATGGCCACAGGAACAGCCATGGACACGGCCATGGAAATGGCCATGGACATGGGGGTCAGCCTTGTATAGCTGTTTCAATGTATGCCGTTGAACTAAGGCTGCTCCCATGTCTCTGGCCAATCCCATGTCTCTGGCCACTCCTGTTTCTCTGTCTGCTCCTGTTTCTCTGATTATTATACATTACAATCGACATGCATTAGGAGTGTAATACAGACATTAGTAACATTTGAAATGCAATGTGCACAGACATGGCCATGGCCACTGACATGGACATGGGGATGGACATGGGGACAGCCTTGTATATCTGTTTTGATGTATGCCATCAAACTAAGGCCACTCCCGTGTCTCTGGATGCTCCCTTTTTGTGGCCGCTCCCATTTCTCTGTCTGCTCCTGTTTCTCTGATTATTATACCTTACAATAGACCTGCATTAGGAGTGTAATACAGACATTAGTAACATTTGAAATGCAATGGGCACAGACACAGCCATGACCATGGGGCTGGCCAGGGCATCGCCTTCGGGCACAGACATGGGAATGGGCAATATTAACCTATGCATACTATTCACTGTACACATTGTATATCTGTTTTGATGAATGCCATCAAACTAAGGCTGCTGCCATGTCCTGGCCACTCCCATTTCTCTCTCCACTCCCATTTCTCTGTCTGCTCCCATTTCTCTGTCTGCTCCCATTTCTCTGTCTGCTCCCATGTCTTGTCTATCCCAACTGACATTATGATCAATTTGCAGTCTGGCAACATGACAGCTCAGCCATCCTACCTGGTGGTCCATAACCAGCTCACCCTACCTGCCGATCCAGTAAGTGTCATCCTCATTTGCATTTCTACATTAGTTCTTCCTGTTGCAGGACTTGACAGACAGGGAGCCATGCTGAAGTGAAGGCCCTTCAAGACCAGCTTGGCACATCATACAAGGATGCCAGTCATTGTCTGTACATGGCGGAGGTGGAGAAGCTCAAACAACAAGATATAACATTGAGACCATATGCCACTTTGAAGGAAAGGGTTGAAAATAAGTTGAAATCATTCAAAAGGAGGTTCTCAAAGATTATGCCATCATCCCACTCAGATGCTATGGACAATCCCCCTGCTGATTCCCAGTGATGTGGAAGGATAATTAATACCTTACTCATTATATATACATCTATGTAGCTTTTGTCTGTATTCTGTTCTTAATGTACATCATTGTAGGAATATCATTGTTTTTGTGGTCCTGTCAAGCCCCAATGTCAGTCCCACTTCCCCATTCCCATTCCCATACCTGTACCCATCCCCTTCCCCTGCAATTGCATTAAAAACATTACTAATGTCTGTACAATGTGCTTAATGCACATCTATCTGTATTGTACAGCAAGTAAAGTAGTAGTCATTGGTTAATTAATAGAGTATGTACAGATATATAGGGGCGGATGGCAACCATTGAAACAGATATACAATATGTATAGTCAATAGTATGCATAGGTTAATATTGCCCATTCCCATGTTCATGCCTGATGGCAATGCCCTGGCCATCCCTGTGGCCATGGCTGTGTCTGTGCCGATTGCATTTCAAACTTTACTAATGTCTGAATTACATTCCTAATGCATGTCCATTGTAAGGTATAATAATCAGAGAAACAGGAGCAGACAGAGAAACAGGAGTGGCCTTAGTTTGACAGCATACATTGAAACAGATATACAATGTGTACAGAGAATAGTATGCATAGGTTAATATTGCCCATTCCCATGTCTGTGCCTGATGGAAATGCCCTGGCCATCCCCGTGGCCATGTCTGTGTCCATGGCCATGGCTGTGTCTATGCCCATTGCATGTCAAATGTTACTAATGTCTGTATTACACTTCTAATGCATGTCTATTGTAAGGTATAATAATCAGAGAAACAGGAGTGGACAAAAGAAATGGGAGTGGCCAGGATATGGCAGTGGCCTTAGTTCAATGGCATACATTGAAACAGATATACAAGGCCATCCCCATGTCCATGGCCATGGCCATGTCTGTGTGCATTGCATTTCAAATGTTACTAATGTCTGTATTACACTCCTAATGCATGTCGATTGTAAGGTATAATAATCAGAGAAACAGGAGCAGATGGAGAAATGGGAGTGGCCAGAGACATGGGAGTGGCCTTAGTTTGATGGCATACATCGAAACAGATATACAAGGCTGTCCCTGTGTCCATCCCCATGTCTGTGTCCATGGCCATGTCTGTGTGCATTGCATTTCAAATGTTACTAATGTCTGTGTTACACTCCTAATGCATGTCAATTGTAAGGTATAATAATCAGAGAAATGGGAGCAGACAGAGAAACAGGAGTGGCATGCACACAGGAGCAGCCAGAGACACAGGAGTGGCCTTAGTTCAACGGCATACATTGTAACAGCTATACAAGGCCAACCCTGTGTCCATCCCCATGTCCATGGCCATTCCCGTGGCTGTGTCAGTGGCTGTGTCAGTGGTGGTGTCCATATCCATGGCCATGTCTGTGTGCATACACTCCTAATGCCTGTCAATCCTAAGGTATAATAATCAGAGAAATGGGAGTGGACAGAGAAACAGGAGTGGCCAGAGACATGGGATTGGCCAGAGAAATGGGATTGGCCAGAGACATGGGAGCGGCCTTAGTTCAATGGCATACATTGTAACAGCTATACAAGGCCAACCCTGTGTCCATCCCCATGTCCATGGCCATTCCTGTGGCCATGTCAGTGGCTGTGTCAGTGGTGGTGTCCATATCCATGGCCATGTCTGTGCCCATTGCATTTCAAATGTTACTAATGTATGTATTACATTCCTAATGCATGTCTATAGCTCAATGGCATACATCAAAACAGATATACAAGGTCATCCCCGTGTCCATGGCCACTCCTGTGTCTGTGGCTGCTCCCATGTCCATGTCAGTGGCTGTGTCCATGGCTGTGTCCATATCTGTGGCCATGTCTGTGCCTGTTGCATTTCAAATGTTACTAATGTCTGTATTACATTCCTAATGCATGTCTATAGCTCAATGGCATACATCAAAACAGATATACAAGGCCGTCCCCATGTCCATGGCTGCTCCCATGGCCGTGTCAGTGGCTGTGTCCATGGCTGTGTCTGTATCCGTGGCCATGTCTGTGCCCATTGCATTTCAAATGTTACTAATGTCTGTATTGCATTCATAATGCATGTCTATAGTTTGATGGCATACATCAAAACAGATATACAAGGCCATCCCCATGTCAGTGACTGTGTCAGTGGCTGTGTCCGTATCTGTGGCCATGTCTGTGCCTGTTGTATTTCAAATGTTACTAATGTCTGTATTACATGTCTATAGTTCAACAGCATACATCAAAACAGATATACAAGGCCGTCCCCATGTCCATGGCCGCACCCATGCCCGTGTCTGTGCCCATTGCATTTCAAACATTACTAATGTCTGTATTACATTCCTAATGCATGTCTATTGTAAGGTATAGTAATCAGTGTACAATGTAGTCATTGGTTAATATAGTATAGTGACTTTATATAGTGAGTTTGACAGCATCCATCGAACCCATATCCTTCAATACAATGTAGCTTACCTATGTGCACAAACAAATTGGGATTCCCATGAGGACTACCCACAGATACATGGGTGTCCCAGTATGGGGTGGGAACCCCTTTTGGACTTGTCCACAAGGAGCTGGGTGTCCCATGAAGGTGGTGGGGATCCCCCTTGGACTTGTCTACAAAGGAACTGGGTGTCCCATGAAGGAGGTGGGGATCCCCATTGGACTTGTCCACAAAGGGACTGGGATTCCCATGAGGACTACCCACATACACATGGGCATACCAAGGAAAAGGTGGGGATCCCACAAGAGAAGTGGGGATTCCCACTGGGCTTGTCAATAAGTGACCAGATTTCCATTTGTAGGACAAATGTGACCCAGGTGCACTTGCCTTTCATTTGATGTAAGATTTGTATCCAGTTGTTAGTTTGTTCTTGGTTAACAAGCTATTAAATAAAAGAACACTGAGAACTTAAAATCTGAATTTGACTAATGATATTCATGAAATCTTCAATTCATGCTAGTGTTTCAACCAAAAGTGAAAACATTACCACACATCATACATGACTAGGCACAAGTGATGGTGGAAACCTTGCTTATGGCTGTCTGCCTTAGCACATGAATAGGTCTATGACATCTATAGGCTAGTAATGTCTTACAGCACCTGCCAAAAGGACAGTTCAAGTTAGTTACAACTGTCACTCAACCACCAATTATAAAAGGTATCCTTGACATCTTTATAAGATTCCAGATGGTGTTCATGATTCCAGTCTAAAAATACAAAATACCCAGACTATGACCAGAGTTTGCACATGTTGTGAAATGGATGACACAACTTATTCTCAGGTGATACCTTGCAAGAAAGGTGACTCATGACAGGCAAAAAAAATTAGCGAAGAGAAAACTTATGCAGGTACACAGCAAAAAATCTGTGGATGGGTTCAACGGTCACAAAATGCTCAATGTGTGAGTTTGAGATTGGCTTTGTCTAAGAAGCAAGTTACAACTGACATAATTAACAACTAGTTGATTGGGCAGAATATATTGTACAAAAGTAAGTATAAGTTAGCTTTGCCCTAGATGCAAGTTACAACTTACCCCTTCAATACCTTTAATAAAAGGCAGTATAGTCAACAACTAGTGGGTTGCCTCAGATAAAATCTTCATGTACAATTGAAGGCTTGTAGTAAGCATATTCAAATTTACACATTCCATGCTCCAACTACCACTCATGTGCCCTACACCTTCAATTGAACCCTTCCCTGCCTTAACCCCATTCCTGTTCATCAGACTCCCACACCAGCCATCAATGTCCCAGTACCAATGGATGTTGATGTGGCCTGCAGCTGTGCATGTAGGTTGGATCTCTGCTACCACTGTGGGGGAACTGGGCACAGGGCTGGAGCATGTCCCCATCATCAGGATATCCACATGCTCACCCCCAAGGGGCAAGATGAACTCCTCCAAGACTTGTTGGTGCTTGTAGATGTTGAGGAAGCAAAGGATCAGGTTGCAGAGGAGATCAAGTCAGAAGTTGTAGAGGAGCAGGATTTTTCCATTTGCAGCGAGTGAATTGTACACCCTCACTGCCTGTCCATAACAACTTTGAAGTCTTGTCAGTTGAATCCCCAGAGAATGAATCTATTTCTGTGACTGTTCCCCTCTCTGACCATTGGCTGAAGATGTACCTGCTCTTCCCATCTCTCCCTCTGCTCCACACCCCAAGATTAAATCATGGGAGCATAACTACCATGCAAATATATTGTTGCATCCACTCCCTCTACACATTCCTTGAACCTAGCAATCAAACTGCAGACTACTGACACTGGACAGATACTTGGTGTCTCTGCACTCCTGGACTCTGGTGTGACCGGTCTCTTCATCGATGCCCATCTCACACAACAACATCGCCTGAATACTCACTCACTCTCATGTCCGATACCTGTTTATAATGTGGATGGTTCCCCAAACACAGCTGGTGCCATCCAAGAGGTTGTAGACCTGGTCTCCTCCATTACAAAGATCATAGTGAGCATGCCCTTTTTGCTGTCACTCAATTAGGAAAGCAGAAGGTAATTTTGGGCTATCCATGGCTTCAAGACCATAACCCAGAGGTCGACTGGCATACTGGGGAGGTTACCATGAGCCAATGTCCATCCCACTGTTGTACTTGTTTCACGGAAGCCAGGCAAGAACATTGTGGACAGAGGGCCGTGATACAATGTACTCAGCAGTGTTGTGCTGGACCCCTGCCTATACCTGAAGTGGAGTTAGAAGGGGTTCCTGATCTGATGCCAGACTCGGAGGATGATGATGAGGAGCCAGAGGAAGTGGAGGAAGGTGATCAGATATTCTACACTATGATTCGTCCATTGCATGAGGTCTGTGCTACATTGAACATATCCCAATGCCTCGCCAAGGTTTTCCACAAAAACAATGCTGCTAAATCCTCTACTAATTCTTTGCTTCCTCATCTCCATGAGTTCAGGGATGTGTTCTCCAAGGAATTGTTCGACTCTCTCCCTGCATGCAAGCCATGGGATCACGTGATCAAACCCTCTCTCTCCTGAAGAACAGCGACAGCTTGACCAGTTCATTGATGAGCACCTGGCCTCTGGATGTATTCGACCATCAAAGTCACCCATGGCCTCTCCCTTTGTCTTTGTCAAGAAGAAGGATGGCTCACTTTGACTGGTTCAAGACTACAGAAGGCTCAACAACATCATGGTCAAAAATCGCTACCTATTACCTCTCATCTCTGAACTCATGAACCAGCTCCATGGAGCCCAATACTTCACCAAGCTCAACATCCATTGGGGCTACAATAATATGAGGATAAAGGAGGGAGATGAGTGGAAGGCAGCCTTTTGTACCAACCATGGTCTTTTTGAACCGCTTGTCATGTTCTTTGGCCTTACTAATAGTCCTGCCACCTTTCAGACCATGATGAATGACATTTTCCACGACCTCATCCTCGAAGGCATTGTTTGCATCCATCTTGATGACATCCTCATCTTCACTCGCATGGTTGAAGAGCACCGTCGCATCACACACCTCGTCCTAGAATGGCTTTGATGGTACAAACTCTACCTTCATCAGGACAAGTGCAAGTTTGAGAAGACCAAGATCGAGTACCTCGGCCTGATTATCTCAGAGGGTCAGGTGGAGATGGATCCTATCAAGGTGAACAGGGTCACGGTTTGGCTGATGCCCACAAACAAGAAAGAGGTGCAGTCTTTCCTGGGCTTCATCAATTTCTATCAGCATTTTATCAAGGATTTCTCACATCATGCACAACCACTGTTTGACTTGACAGGAAAGGAGGCATGGAGGTGGGATAATGCACAACAGGAGGCATTCAAAAAGCTTAAGGAGAAGGTCACTTCCACTCCGATTCTTACCTTTGCTAATGATTCACATCCTTTTTGTGTAGAAGCTGACAGTTCTGACTTTGTGACAGGTGCCGTGTTGTCTCAGCAGTCTCCGGAGGACCAGAAGTGGCATCCTGTTGTGTTCTACTCCAAAAGCCTTAGTGCTGTAGAGTGAAACTACGAGATCCATGACAAGGAGATGTTGGCGATAATGCATGCACTTGAGGCGTGTGGACACTTCCTTGAGGGTGCCCAACACAAGGTGGAAATTTGGACGGATCACAAGAATCTCGAGTACTTTATGATGGCCAAGAAATTGAACCATTGTCAAGCTTGTTGGTCCCTGTATCTATCCAGATTTGACTTCTCCTTGCACCACCATCTGGGTTGCAGCATGGGGAAGACCAATGCCTTCTCCCAACATGCAGACCATGGGGATGGCAGCGATGACAACCAAAAAATTGTGTTGTTGCAGCCAGACCTGTTCACCATTCAGGTACTGGAAGGCATCACACCCCAGGGTGAGGAGTGGGACATCCTGCATGACATTTGTCACACAAACTGTAGTGGTTTACATGAGGATGTTGTTGCCCAAGCTGTTAAAGAACTGAGGAAGGGATCCACCCTTTCCTTGCATGCAGCAGAGTGGGCTGAAAAAGAGGACTTGTTGTATTTCAGGGATTGCATCTACATCCCCAATGACCCAGACCTTTGCCGGCGCATCATATCCCAACACCATGACTCACAGATTGCTGGTCATCCTGGATGCTGGAAGACCTTGGAGCTCACCTCACAGAATTATTGGTGGCAACAAATGTCATGGCTCATTGGTCAGTATTGTTGCACTTGTGACCTTTACTTATGCACCAAGATTCCTCATCACAAACCCATTGGCAAGCTACACCCTCTTCCTGTTCCAGAGAGTCATTGGGATGTTGTCAGTGTCGACTTTGTAGTGAGTTGCCAGAGTCGAATGGGTTTGATGCGGTGATGTGCACAGTTGATTCAGTGGGAAAACATGCTCACTTCATTCCCACTCACACCACTGTCAGTGCCCTGGGTGCCACCCGACTCTACCTCCACCATGTGTGGAAATTACATGGACTTCCTGGTGCTTTCCTCTCTGATCATGGCCCTCAGTTCATGGCAGAGTTCACTCGCAAGCTGTACCAACTTCTGGGGATCCGCTTTGACTGCTTATCACCCACAAACTGATGACCAGACTACCAGGAACTAGAGCAGTACATCCACATCTTTGTCAATGAATGCCAGGACAATTGGGACGATGTTCTCCCCTTGGCCAAGTTTGGATACAACAACCATGTCCATGCTTCCACTCAACAGACCCCTTTCCTCTTAGACACTGGACAACATCCACGCATGAGATTTGAACCTCACCAAACTCCCTCACACATTGAGATGGTGAATGAGTTCACAGAACACATGCGGGATAGCTTGGAGGAGGCAAAGGCAGCCTTAGCAAAGGCAAAGGACGACATGGCATGCTTTTACAACCAACACCATTCTCCAACCCCTCAGTACAAGGTTGGTGATCGAGTTTATCTTGACTCCAGTGACATCTCCACTATGCGTCTGTCCAAGAAACTCACTCATTGCTTCCTGGGACCTTTCCCCATCATCAAGTGTGTTGGAACACATGACTATTGTCTATGCCTCCCAGCCTCCATGTCCAGACTCCATCCAGTCATCCATGTCATCAAACTCCTTCCAGCTCCCCCAGATCCATTCCTGGGACACCATTCATACCCACCACCACTGCCTACAGTGATCAAGGGAGAACCCCAATATGAAGTCGAGTCAATCTTGGACAGCTAGTTGCGTCAAGGAAAACTCCAGTATTTGGTGCATTGGAAGGGTTAGGGGTATGAGGAGAACTCATGGGTCAAAGAGTCCGATGTGAATGCCCCTCGGTTAGTCAAGGAATTCCACCAACAGCACACTGCTGCACCACATTACATTCAAGTCACTGACTTTGGTTGTATGCGATTTTGAATGCATCAGGGCAATGCATCTTAGAGAGGGGGTAATGTAAGGGGACTAGGGGGACTAGGGGGGGTGCCCTGTGTGTTTCTCCTATTTTTTATGTTCATTCTATATTTTTCCTCACTTCATTTCCTGCTATTCTTCATTTTCTATGATTTTTCCAGATTTTATTACTAATTTCCCTTTCCATCATGTTTGTGCATGTTGACAGTTTTATATTTAGAGGCAGAGCACCCCTTCCGACATCTACCCCTTGGTATGATGTCATTTGGTGGCCTTGATCTGCCTATCTCCACCTTTTCTATTTTTAGGTTATTATTTGATTTTTGTTGTCTTCACATATACTGGGCATCGGCAAAGAGATCCTTAGAGTTTTCTCTTTGGATTTCCCTTTGCTAGGTGCGCCCCCAATCCCTGTAATATGTAGTATAATTTTAACTTCAGATTTCCCTTTGCTAGAGGCTGAGGTTGCCCTTATAAAGAAACTGAAATGGTTCAAAGACCATGTTGGACAGCAGCACAAATACGAGATATCAAGAAGATGGTTATTGAGCATTGTGATGAAACATACAAGGGAGAGGACTCAGAGGCGTTACCTCCTGCCCCTGCGAGGAGCAGGGGCAAGGTGAGCTTTAATTTATGCTGCCAAATCCTAGACTTACTGTATTTTCTTTTCAGGCCAAGTCCAAGTGGGTTGTTGCAACAGAACCTGAGGAAAATCAAGATCCAGATACTATTGCAACTTATCTGGCAGATCCAGTCATCTGTCTTTCAACTATCAAGGAGGCTGGAGGAATCATGAAGTACTGGCATCAAGCTATTGATCAGCGACCTTGGTTAGCAAAGATGGGGCTTGATTTTTGCTCAGCACCAGATAAGTGTAATAATTCTCATTTTTGCTCCTACTCAGACACTCTTTTAGCATCATCAGTGGATGCTGAATGTGCATTCTCAGTTGGAAGGCTTGAGATCAATCACCTTCAGCATAACACCAGCCCACAGACCTTCAAGGCTCAAGTTGCAGTTGGATCTTGGGCCAAAACTCCACTCTATCCAGGACTTTCAGAAACCATTAAGATTGTTCAGAAGCAAATGGGAAGTGAAGAGCAGGTGGGACCTCAGAAAGAAGTTGATGAGACTGAGTTGGAAGATGAGTTAGAAGAGACAGATGAGGAGTCCAGGTTATGGAGAACTTGAATTGTAATTGTACAAATTCCTATGGTATTTCAGATGTATTTGGAAGGTTTCAAAGTAATATTTATTGGTGTAAAACCATTTCTTGATTAAAAGAAGCAGTCTTAAGTACAAATTTTACTCAGTATAATAAATAACATCATGTGTACCAACTAGTGTTGCCATGACTTCAAATCGGACATTTTAATTGCTGTATATCTCTATAAGTACATCATCATAGAATGCAAACTAATCGGCGCTGGGTACATATTTATCGCCCCTATCGACCAATCCCAAAAGTATGTAAATTGGATCACTACATGTTGAGTTATTGATGGACTAAGATTCCTACTTTTGTACATCAAAAAGGTCAGAATCTTAGTCAGTCAATAACTCAAGATGTAGTGATCTGGTTTATGTAATTTCTGGATTGGTCGGCGATAAATATGTACCCAGAGCCAATTAGTTTGTGTTCTACGATAATGTACTTATAGAGATATACAGCAATTAAAAAGTCTGACTTGAAGTCATGGCAACACTAGTGCCAACTGCCAACAAGGCACTCCAGCAGGTAATTGACCTTGCTAAACTATTTTAATAGACCATAATACATATATTAGAGCATTTGAGAGCATAAAAAATAGTAGTATTCATATGGATACCCATGGATGATCCATGGATGCCACTAGGGCTGCACACCATCCATATTATGGCCATGGCCATACAATCCACGGTGGTTTGACGGATACAGTAGACTGTATACCATCCATATATTCAACACTCCTAGGCTCTGACAGTATGGTATGGGTACTAATACAGCTGTATTACAGTCAACGGAAATATAACTATGTATTAAATTGATATATAAGACCCAGCAGTGCACTGCTATGGTCAACGATGCAAGGCAGCTGTGGACTTAGCATGTGCAAGATGAAGTGTCATTTTAACAAGCATTAGTACCTTGATAGTTTCTGGCTGAAGACTTGCCCATCGCAATGAGATTGTGTCGCGACCTCCTGAGAAAATCCGCTCAGCGGCCACAGCAGATCCTATATCATAATTCATTATCAGCTGAAAAACCTTTGAATGATAACAGCATGCAACCAGGAATGCAAAGAATGTCCTGCACAAGCCAAAACAAGTTGGGAAATTGAGCACAGCAACCCATCCACCAATGAATTGGATTGCAGGTGTCAAAATCCTCTTGAGGAAGCTTGAAGAATTTATCCAGTTTGTTGATGGCTGCCTTCACCTTCCACTGAAAGCGTGATGTAAAATTTTTTTGACGGAGTGAGGAGGAGCTGAAACATCAACTGATTGACCAGGCACAGAGCTTGTCATTTGAGACAGTGCTGGATGCTTATCAGCATAGTGAGTCTCATAGTAATCATACAGATTGCTCTTTGATGATTCAAGATATGTGGCCAGTGAATGGTCACCTGCAAAATCAAGCTTCATTCCTTAGATGTGAGGATCAACTACTGGAAAACTGTCAGTAGAACCAGATTAGAACCAAACAAGTTACATACAAGCAGCCCAAGTATAGAAAGGGGATTTGTCATACTTATGATAGTAATCACTGAGTTTTGTGTGCATGTCCTGCTTGATACTGGAAGAAACACTAGTAGGAAGATTTTGTAAGATCTCCTTGATCTCTTCCTGGAGACCACGGAAGATAGCATGTGTCATAGATAGCATTGGGATCTTTGTAGTGGTCATCTGTGTTGTGGCACTGCAGAATGACTTAGCCAAGAGGAGACAAGCATAATTGATGTCCAGTCATCTTTGGATAGTTCGTATTGATGAAGATCTCGGTTCCAAGTCACAAATGAATCAATAGCATTATGATAATCAAGTGCATGGCCTGAGTTTCATATAATTTCTGATTTAGGCAGACGTTCCAAAAGTAAGTAAAAATCACACACGAAGCATTTGGTGTGTTGATGATCACCGTGTTCTGACATCTAAAATGAGCATTAGAGCTGTGCTCTCTGCATCGTCCCCTGCGGTTGCTTGGTTCATTGTTACATAGATCTCTTTGAACCAGTTTTGGTGGCACTGTGGGCTGGAACAAACACTCTGAACAATTTTTCATAACTAAAACCAATTAGACTCTAATCAAGAACAAAAGGAAAACATTACTTTAGTTACAGCAAATATGATACCTATAAGGGCAACCTCAGCCTCTAGCAAAGGGAAATCTGAAGTTAAAATTATACTACATATTACAGGGATTGGGGGTGCACCTAGCAAAGGGAAATCCAAAGAGAAAACTCTAAGGATCTCTTTGCCGATGCCCAGTATATGTGAAGACAACAAAAATCAAATAATAACCTAAAAATAGAAAAGGTGGAGATAGGCAGATCAAGGCCACCAAATGACATCATACCAAGGGGTAGATGTCAGAAGGGGTGCTCTGCCTCTAAATATAAAACTGTCAACATGCACAAACATGATAGAAAGGGAAATTAGTAATAAAATCTGGAAAAATCATAGAAAATGAAGAATAGAAGGAAATGAAGTGAGGAAAAATATAGAATGAACATAAAAAATAGGAGAAACACACAGGGCACCCCTCCTAGTCCCCCTAGTCCCCTTACAATACCATCAGGCCTTGCTGTGGCAGTTTCATTACTCTCATCCTCATATTCCTCCTCATCCTCTTGTTGGATGGCCTTGTTGTCAAATTCACAGTCTACTGGTGCTATGGCACTGTCTTGATAATTCCTGCTATGAGATTTTGCTTTCTTGCTGTCAACTTTTGACATAGCACCTATACCCTCAAGAAGCTGAACCTAGTGTTTTAAGGTCCAGTTTGGTCTGGTTTTTTGACCCCCAAAGGGGCAACCAGGGACCGCAACCAGTCCAAACCATTGCCCACAAATGGTTGCCCTCAAAAAACTGGTTGTGACCAGTTTTACTATGATTTTTTCTAGTGTAATTAAATTCTATTATACACTCAATAGAACTAATTACATCCACCCTGTGAGCAGGTGCTCGCAGCCGTGGGGGTGTTGCCAATACAATACAAAAAGAGAAAAAGAAAAAGAATCCCTACACCTGCAAGGTTCAGGGAGGTGTTCATTGCAACAAAAGAAAAAAGAAAGAAATAAAACACCCCACATGCGAGAGTGGGGTGTCATGGGGTGTCATACATCGTCCACCAGAATTCGTTGTGGTTGGCCTCGTCGTACATCATAACCCCCCCTGTTTGCATTGTCATTAGTCGTCCTTGCATTGTCATGAGTCATCCCTGCATTGTCGTTGTCATTTGTCATTTGTCATTTGTCATTTGTCATCCCTGCATGGTCGTTTGTCGTCCCCACATCGTCGTTTGTCATCCCCACATCATCATTTGTTGTCCCCACATTGGTGTTTGTCGTGTCTTCAGTGTTGCATGATGTTGCCCCCCTGTTTTCATTGTTGTTCACCCCCCCCTCCCTGTTGTCTGTTAACCTCTCCCTGTCATTGGTTGGCCCCTCCCTGTGTGTGGTGACATTGCATCAGCCATTGTCTCTGGCTGCCACTGCCGTTGCTGTCTGGGACCTGGTACCCATTGCCACCCTGTGACCAGAGGCTTGCAGCGGTGACATAGGGTATAGATGGGGTTTGGTGGGCCTCAGTGCATAGCATCATGGCTAGGCAATGTCATTAGAAAAAGATAAGAACCTAAGAAAAAGATAGTTAGTAAAAGAAAAAAGATTAAACTAAAAAAATGTACTCGATGGCCCAAATGATGACTAGCGTCATTTGGGCCATCTGCTTTGTATTTGTTTGTTAGCGGTGCTTTGGGGAGGTGGGGTCTATGCATTAATGGTGGTGGTGAATGGGACTGGAGTCATGGGAGTTGTTTGTTGTTGTGGGAGTCACCTGGCAAATGGTGCCACTTTTCTTTTTTTTTTTCAGGAGCACATGACCACATGGTCTGTGCACAGCCACAGGGTATATAAGTACCCACCAAACGACCACTTTTCTACCAGGGCTTGTCCCACTATGTTCGAGTGTATTATAAGTAGTTATAATTAGTATTATATTAGTTCTGTTTACTTACTTATAAGTGTAGTTCAATTGCTAGGTTCAAGGAATGTGTAGAGGGAGTAGATGCAACAATATATTTGTGTGGTAGTTTACGCTCCCATGATTTAATTTTGGGGTGTGGAGCAGAAGGAGAGATGGGAAGAGCAGGTACATCTTCAGCCAACTTTGAAGGGTCAGAGAGGGGAACAGTCACAGAAATAGATTCATTCTCCAGGGATTCAGCTGACAAGACTTCAAAGTGGTTATGGACAGGCAGTGAGGGCATACAATTCACTCACTGTGAATAGAAAAATCCTGCTCCTCTACAACTTCTGACTTGATCTCCTCTGCAACCTGATCCTTCGCTTCCTCAACATCTACAAGCGCCAACAAGTCTTGGAGGAGTTCATCTTGCCCCTCAGGGGTGAGTATGCAGATATCCTGATGATGGGGACACACTCCAGCCCTGTGCCCAGTTTCCCCACAGCGGTAGCAGAGATCCAACCTATGTGCATGGCTGCAGGCCACATCAACATCCATTGGTACTGGGACATTGATGGCTGGTGTGGGCGTCTGACAAACAGGAATGGGGTTATGGTGGAGAAGGGTTTGATTGAAGGTGTAGGGAACATGAGTGGTAGTTGGAGCATGGAATGCACTGTTAAACGCCACATTTGTGAGTTGGTTCTTGTCACAGAGTGAAGCAGCTTCATACCAAGCATAGATATCATCATCCGCTGGGTGCCCTTCCAACATCTGTGAAATCTGGTCCTGAATTTCTCGATTGAGGCCCCATTGGAAATTCACCACCACTGGTAGCCCACTCCCATATCCTGCCATGTCCACCAAATCCTTAAACTCATCAATATAATCGTCCATGGATCAATGTGCCTGGTGGTAAGAGGATGACTCAAGCTGTGTCACTGCTTGGTGGTGCTTGTTGAGGGGACAAAAGTGGCATACAAACTCTGCTCAACAGTCACCCCAAGTGGAGAAAGGTAGAGAACCAAGCTCTTTAGTTTGGCACAGAATACAGCCCATGTAGAGATAGGCACATTCAGATTTCATGTATGTGAAGGCCCAATAAATTTTTGCAGCCTCATCAACAAATTAATGTGACTGGAGACTGATGTATAACTCACAGGAATTAAGGAATGCACGCCCCTGCGCACGTGCACCATTAAATTTGGCAGGGGGAGACAGTTCGATCTGGGCGTGTTTGGCAGTGCATCATTGTTGGGCATGCTTGGAGTCACAATGGGGGGAATATTGGTCATAGGGTTAGTCTGGACGGTCCTGACAAAGTTTTCAATTGTAGATTTAAGTGAATCAATTTGCACACATATTCTGGAAACATTGCTTTCAAGAGCGTCAAAGTGCTCTGATGTGTCCATGTTGCTAGGGGGTGCATTTGGCAACAATGGTGGTGCAGTGAAGGCGGGACTGTCTGGAATGGTGTGTAGGGAGTCTGTGGAGCTTTGGGAAGTGTTGTCCACTCTGTACCTGCCTATCTTGGGCAGGAGAGAGTTTTCTACTATAAGGGAAACCTCAGCCTCTAGCAAAGGGAAATCCAAAGTTAAAATTATTACATATTACAGGGATTGGGGGTGCACCCAGCAAAGGGAAATCCAAAGAGAAAACTCTAAGGATCCCTTTGCCAATGCCCAGTATATGTGAAGACAGCAAAAATCAAATAATAACCTAAAAATAGAAAAGGTGGAGATAGGCAGATCAAGGCTGCCAAAT
Organism: Tricholoma matsutake; assembly: GCA_026075535.2. Classification (NCBI taxonomy): domain Eukaryota; kingdom Fungi; phylum Basidiomycota; class Agaricomycetes; order Agaricales; family Tricholomataceae; genus Tricholoma; species Tricholoma matsutake. The sequence continues at coordinate 1,442,956 of AP026543.1, read as the reverse complement.
GACATCATACCAAGGGGTAGATGTCAGAAGGGGTGCTCTGCCTCTAAATATAAAACTGTCAACATGCACAAACATGATAGAAAGGGAAATTAGTAATAAAATCCGGAAGAATCATAGAAAATGAAGAATAGAAGGAAATGAAGTGAGGAAAAATATAGAACAAATGTAAAAAATAGGAGAACACACAGGGCACCCCCCCTAGTCCCCTTACAGAGGGCTAATACAAGAAAATGAAGAAAATGAAAATGAAAAAACCCACCTCATGCAAAATGCAGGGGGAGGGAGGGGGCTGCCATCCTGGTGTGTTGGTGCCCACTGTTGGGTTCCCTGGTGGTGGTGTCCTGTTGTCGTTGCATGGGTCATGCATGGCCAGGTGTGTCATCCACCCAAGATCCACCCCACAAGGTGGGGTGGGTGGTGTGTTCCTTTGTTGTCATCCATCTCTCCCTCTGGTCATCTTTCCTCTGGTTGTCTTCCCCCCCTCTCATTGTTGTTCCCTGCCTGCGCCATTGTCATTCCCCCCTCTCATTGTTCCCTGCCCCCTCTTGTTGTTCCCTGCCCCCCCTCTTGTTGTTGTTATCCCCCCCTCATTGTTGTCATGTTACCACTACCCGTTGAGATTGAGGATCCAATACTGTGAACCCTCTACCCTCCTCACTGTCACTGTCACTGTCACTGTCTACCGACTCCACCAACTCTACTGATTTCATTACCATTACATCTGCTGCCATTTCCTTGAAACATACTGTATATTGACAATCACATTCCCTCTGGTCGTGTTGGTATGCACATCGTTGGCAGTAGCATAGTTCCTAGAAATAAACAAAATACATTAGTCAGTTAATAAAAACAAGAAACAAAAAAAAACTTACCTAGGGCCCAAACAATGCAATTTGCATTGTTTGGGCCTGCATTGCAGTTGTGCCTGTTCCCACACCACAAGCAGTTGCTCATGGTGGTGGTTCTGGGTGCACATCATCAGAAGTACTAGTTAATACTTAAAAAAGTTCGTAACAAAATAAGGAAGTAAGAAGAAAAGCAAAACTTACTAACAGCCCAAAAGACATTGTTTGATGTCTCTTGGGCTTTTTTTTTGTCTGCTTTGCCTTTGGAGTTGTAATCATTCCTACCCCATGAGCAGTTGCTTGCAGTGGTGGTTCTGGGCCCTGGGGTGGTGGCTGCATTGGCTGTTGTCATGGTTTTGAGGCTGCAGTGTTGTTATAACATAACATGAAAAATTAGTTCAAAAAAAAGAACATTTAAAAAACACTTACTAGTGGCCCAAATGACAACAATGTCATTTGGGCCTGTTTCCATTGTTGTTTTTGGAGTAGCCAGTAGGGAGGGAGGAAGCAGCATCATTGCCAGTGGTGGTGGTAGAGGTGATGTGCTGGCATTGTTGATCATGGCTGCATGATGACATGTTCACAAGGTGACAGTCATGCAGTTACATAATGTAATTGTTTGCCTGTTGTTACAATAGCTCTATGTCTTAGTGGTTAATTGTAGCTATTTTTACCTGATGGCAAGGCTTGGGATTCAATTCCCTTTGGCTACAAAGTTTTTCTGTGATCAGCCTAGACTATAATTACATTCTGTAGACTCTGGTGGACTGATGTGGACTGATATGGACATGTGTCTGTCCTAGTCCAAGTAAATTGACATTGCTCAGAAAAAATCCATGCACACTCCAAGTAAAAGTCCAAAAATAGCACAGACTCCATGAAAGTCCATGTGAACTCTCTAGGAGTCTGAGTAACTGCTATAGACATTTGAGCCAAATGATTTGGTGCCAGTCTGAGCCAGTCTGAGCTACTCCATGTGGAGTCTGCCAAATTCTGCATGGACTGGCTCAGAATATGTAGGGCACAGTAAAGACCTCAGCAGAAAAGGCGATTCTGTGATATGAATCCTTTTTGATTGCAACATGCTGCATGCATTGCCGCAGGACATAAAAGAGCAATATGACTTCCATCAATTGCACCAGTTACACCTTTAAAAAAGCCCAAAATTTTGGATTATTTTGGAGATATGGTGAAGGAGAATCTGAAGGTGAGTGGATATATGTTGAATAAAATAGAGAATGCAAGCCATTTTCTGAATACACAACAATTGGCTGATTATCAAATACCACAATTTATATTCTACTCACCTGGAAATTGTTTCATTTGATCATTGAAATCACTCTCCAACATACTGAATTGTCAAGCCAGTAACACACATATACAGAAAAATAGCCAATTGTTCCTTCAATGAGACATATTTTGTGTCTGAATGCCTCATATGACATAACTCAAAGACCATTTGTCTAAAGGCAGGTTCATGCATCCCTAGCTCTGTATGGATGCACTCAGGATGACCCTGGAGAAGTTCTTGGACCCAGCCTTTACCAGACAGAATTGATGTATGGTATGGTTGTCTGATGTGATGCATTGCACAGAAAATCCACTCGATGGTTGGAAAAATGACACTGACAAGAAGAATTACAATATTAATGATTTGCTGGTTGAACATGGGAGGCATGAGGATGAAAGGATAATCGAGACAGTTTGATTATTAAGTAATCTGATCAATCAGTTGTCTCTCCAAGCTGATTTACATTCCACTTGAACAAGAACATGTGAGAACCTGTTTCTGACATAGGCGTGGCAACCATGAACAGCACCCAAACAGGCTCTAAGACCCTATCTGAAGATCTCCTCCTCCACTCCCGTGTCAAGCACATTGACATAAAATATCACTTCCTCCATGAGTGTGCTCAATCACATGAACTGCAACTTACTTATCTCAACACCTGTGAAAATATTGCAGACATGTTCAGGAAGGCCCTCAATGCCAAACAATTCACTTATCTCTGGGATTTCCTTGAACTATGCTAATCCAATTCCACATCAGAGAAATGATTGATACCTCCATAGGGCTACAGAGCCTCCAGAGGTTTCATAGGAATGTAGGTAAGTCCTGGATATGGAGGTTGCCATAGGCATAGAGATCAGTAGATAGGTCATGATAGGTCACTATATGCAATCAGATGTGGAGGTTCATAGTACCCATAGGCAGAGTAGGAAGAGGTTCATAGGACCATAGGCAGGATAGGAAGAAAACACACATATATATAGTATATATACATCTTCAAAAATAACATCATCTACTGATCAGCATCTGATAACACCAAATCTGGCCACTCCCTCTTTGCATCCTCCACATCAGCATCTTCTAATACCCCAGCTCCTGCAAGTGGCTTAGGTGAGACTTTGGCATGCTTTCTGCGGCAGATACAAGAGAGCTAGGATGAGAACAACACTATCACAGAGAGTCTGAATGCACCTGGCATTACTCAGTAGATGCTCACATAGACGAGGTATGATTTTGGCCACTCTTGGTCTTCACTTTGAAGCCTTTGAGTCAGTTATGATGTTGCACAGATTTTGGGTGATAGACTGTAGCTCAAAATGGGACATCTTGACATTCACCTGTTGCCCATTCATTGAGGCAACATTCAACCTAAAGAATTGCAATTCAGGAGGCGGCCAGGGGACAAAAAAATCTCATTCTTGCGCACCACAGTGAGAACAATGGTGACAGTAACCAATGGGATTCCACTGTCCAAATATTCTGGGTATGCCACACTGTCATCAGTTTTGCTCTGGAACCAGGCCTTGTTTATGACAGCTTGAACAATTGGATGTCAGTAGATCCCAGTATGTTCAATAGGATCCTACAACAGTAGATCAGCAAGCAGGTATGCAAAAGCAGAAGCCAAACTTACCTTATGTACAAAGCTGAAATGCTCTAGAAGATCTTCAACTTTGTTCCAATTTGTGTACTTTCCCTTTTCAACACTGAGCCCATACAGAGACTCTGCCAGAGCTTTTGCAATCGTTTTGATGTGACCACGAGTTTGAGGAGCCCATGATGTGATCTGCAAGAGAGATGTCAACACCGCAATGAGAATAATGATGTTTAGCATGCAAACAAACCAGTTTTAAATGATCTTCTTTGAACTCCATGCTTAGATTCCTCTCCAAGCAAGCCTTTGTGAATTTGCTAAATCACGATCTTTGAGGCAGTTGGGGAATGGATTCCAAGTGGTAATATCAGCACAATACATGCCTATAGCATCCTCAAGAAAGCCTTTAGAGAGCACATCAAAATCTGCAATGCAAACCCTGCCTTGTGACCCAGTGGATCCAGTGTGTGCACTCTTCATGACCACCATGGTATCACTATCCAGTCTAGAAGGTGGTGACTTTCAGACACCAAGAGAGGTTAGTAAACTTGAACAATCCAAATTGCTGCTTGGCTCTTCATATTGCATCCAACAGTCTATGAGTAAACAATCTCAGTAATATATATATATAATGCAGAATGAAATCCACATACCTGCAGTATCAATTTCTTCATGACATTGATCATAAGGGTGAAAAGATATGTCATGTCATAGTATGATTGAACTTGAGGTGTTTGGATCTTGCCATGTAGATGTTCATGCTCCATCATAACTGGAGCTGGACAAGGAGTTCCAGGAACATGGCAAACCAGAGCTCGTGGACATGGATGGGGGGATCCAGATTCCGCTGGCTAGCAAAAGAGATTATTGCCAAAAGTTCAATAAAATGGATGTCAAAAAAATCATACCACAGGTGTTCCAGCTACCTGAGCTCCCCATTGATGGGGGGGTCCAGATTCAGGCTAGCAAAAAAAGATTATTACCAAAAATTCAATAAAACAGGTGTCAAAAAGGTTTTACTGCAGGTGTTCCAACTGGCTCATGGTTTTTCTTGTCTGAGACTTGTGAGGGTGGACAATCTTGCTCCATCCTAATTGGAACTGGATAAGTACAGGAGCATGGTGAACCAGAGCTCCCCGTGGATGAGGGGGTCCAGATTCCAGCTAGCAAAAAAAATTATCACCAAAATTACAATAAAACAGGTGTCAAAAAAGGTATACCACAGGTGTTCCAACTACCTCATCATTTTCCTTGGCTGGAACACAATGGAACAATGTGTGCCCATCACAGATGACAGTTTTGATAGGGGGTGGAACAGTAATACACAAAACTGAAAATTAAAAATCAGTGAGGTGAAAACAGGCTCAGAAAAAATACTTGGAGCACTTACAAATGTGTCTTCTTCTTCATATTCATTGTCTCCTTCATCTGACAACTTGCCTATTAAATAATACCCAACTAAGAAAAAAAATAGAAACTTGCCTTGAGTACAGTGGAGGATTGGGTTTGGTGCAAAGCCCATGTGTTCCTCCAATTCTTGTTTGCACATAGTATGGCTATAAACTTCTTTTTTTTAGTGGCATCCTCCCTGGTCATCTGGGTCATTACTATGAGGAATATCAGCAGCTGCATGATCTCAAGAGTTTAAATAGCTTGGTGGTATAAGTACACTGATGACCATTCCTTGTTACCATGGGTGCTGGTACAGGTGTGCCAGTGCTGGAGCTGAGGCTTTTTGAGACTTGCGAGGTTTTCCCATTGTGTAAACATAGGCAATAACAGTGGGCAAACATTGAAGGAAAAATAGAACATTAAATAGTCAAACCAAAGTGGCGGTGCTGAATTGAATACAATCAACAAGAGCATGATTCAACAAGACACAGCGGTAACATGACACACGTTGCCCACCTACAAACAGTGTACAAAAAATAAATTGAAATTGAAGGAGATCATCAGATGCAGTTGGGTGCCACATTGAACCTAGAGGTATTAGACATTGGACATTAGCAAAAATTTTCACTGCAAGTTAGTCAGGCATACTACTGTTCTGCATAACCATGTTCTCGTCCATGTCTCAACGTTGTGGGTTTTGTGGAAAAGGCCCCTTTCCTACCACATCAGGCCTGAACAGACATATCAGTCAATCCATTCAATGTTGACAGGCCTCAAAAAAGGAGTTCAGCATATACATGGATAATATCCACTGATAGGTCCACCTTGTTGTTCAAGCTCAGAAAACACATCTACGATTGTTGTCAAAGCTCTACAAACCCATATGAACCCCTCCAAAGCTCTACAAACCTCTACAAAGTCATGAGAATGCTTTGAAATTCTTCACAATGCTTCGAAATTCTTCATATGCCTTCAGCCGCCATAATACAATTTCCCCGACCTTTGTACAGCTCAGGATATACACTTGGAACATTGTCGATGGGTTCCAAACCAGTTTCGAGCAATATTGCAGCGATATTGGCCTTCGAACAAGTCCGATATTTCCTCGACTGACTTCAAAAATCACCGAACATCAGAAATCGACATCGGACCCTATATCGCTATCTGAATGGTCATCACACACATGCCAGACGTATTCCCTACCATTGTCGAACAATATCGCACCAATTTCGGGCCACAAATGAAGTCCGAAGAAACTTCGAAAATCTTCGAAAAACCTCGAACCTCGAAAAACATCTCTGGACACAGTATTTCCTATTCAAACAATCTTCGGATGCATGCTGGACACATGGGACACTATCTTGAGTATATCGAACACATTTCGACTGCATGTGCATGCATACAATCCGCTCGAAGCAGTTTCCAATGTTTTATTCAATTATAACAAGGACAGTCCTCTTTTAGCTATTCTTTCTTATTATTTCTTCATCATGTGTTATATTCACCCTTTCTAGTCTCGCTTTATTGTTCTGATATACTTCTATTGTCTTTTGCCTTGAGTTTTCCACATGTTTGCCTCATGTTCTCTAGCCTTTTTAGGTACTTTCTTTATTTTATATAAAAAGATGTACTAGATACAAAGAAAAACAAGAAAGTCATTGTCTTCCTCCCAGATCACAGTGATTTGAGAGTTCAGTTTAGTCTTATTCAGTCTGAAGTTTGGTGTTTTATGCTAAACTTCCTTGAAATTCCTTGAAATTCCTTGCATTATGCTATTTTCACTCTCGTTTCCCTTGATTCGCCTTTGCTTTGCTTCTACTACTCGTCTAGTCCCCCAATCTTGCATCTGAACATATTTGCACACTCAAAATTCCTCGAGACTTCTTTGAAAAAACCTCGAAAAATATCGCAACACCTCGAAAATCATTGCAACTTCTTGAAAATCATTGCAAGTCCTTGAAACACATTCTTTTAGCTTCGAACTGCTTTGACAAGCAGTTGTTTTATGACTATTTGATGGTCGGTCTGACAGATAACATCTAGAGGGCCTCGCATCCTTCCCACTATGGGGCCCAAGGGGTAGGAAAACTATCCCACATTTCATACCTTTAGATAGTGTAAAATGATATATTTATGGTATAGTTTTCATGTATTGATAAACCCCAAAATGGAATAAGTTTCATCAGGAGTTGGCATGAAAATCTACCACTAAGAGGAGTGAAAAAGAATGCCTTTTCCTACCTGTAAGGGATTAGGGACTACCGTGGATGGACCCGGGTCCATCCGGGTGAATATCCATGGATGATGTACTGAAGTCCATGGATATGGGTGGATCCATGGATCATCCATGGGTATCCATATGAATACTACTATTTTTTATGCTCTCAAATGCTCTAATATATGTACCATGGTCTATTAAAATGTTTTTGCAAGGTCAATTACCTGCTGGAGTGCCTTGTTGGCAGTTGGCACTAGTGTTGCCATGAGGGCCCATGTCTTCAAGTCAGACTTTTTTGATTGCTGTATATCTCTGTAAGTACATCATTGTAGAACATAAACTAATTGATGTGGGGTACATATTTATCACTGCTATTGACCAATCCAAAAATTACATAAATCGGATTACTACATCTTGAGTTATTGACCAACTAAAATTCTGACCTTTTTATATACAAAAGGTCAGAATTTTAGTTGGTCAATAACTCAAGATGTAGTAATCCGATTTATGTAATTTTTGGATTTGTGGATAGCAGCAATAAATATGTACCCTGCGTTAATTTGTTTACATCCTACGATGATGTGCTTGCAGAGATATACAGCAATCAAAAAGTCTGACTTAAAGTCATGGCAACACTAGTTGGCACACATGATGTTATCTATTATACTGAGTAAAGTTTGTACTTAAGACTGCTTCTTTTAATCAGAAAATGGTTTTACACCAATAAATATTACTTTGAAATACATCTGAAATACCATAGGAATTTGTACAATTACAATTCAAGTTCTCCAAAACCTGGATTCCTCATCTGTCTCTTCTACCTCATCTTCCAACTCAGTCTCATCAACTTCTTTCTGAGGTCCCACCTGCTCTTCACTTCCCATTTGCTTCTGAACAATCTTAATGGTTTCTGAAAGTCCTGAATAGAGTGGAGTTTTGGCCCAAGATCCAACTGCAACTTGAGCCTTGAAGGTCTGTGGGCTGGTGTTATGCTGAAGGTGATTGATCTCAAGCCTTCCAACTGCGAATGCATGTTCAACATCCACTGATGATGCTAAAAGAGTGTCTGAGTAGAAGCAAAAATAAAAATTATTACACTTACCTGGTGCTGAGCAAAAATCAAGCCCCGTCTTTGCTAACCGAGGTCGCTGCTCAATGGCTTGATGCCAGTACTTCATGATTCCTCCAACCTCCTTGATAGTAGGTCACATGACAGTCATTATGAAAAGCAGGTCAGAATGGTGTATAACAACACTTTTCAAAAGTTTCCCTTCAACATACTCTAATATGACACTAAATATCCTGCCAGGATATCTTGATGATTCCATATTTCACACACCAATTGGATTTGATCATTCAATAAAAGTGTGAGAATGACAAAAATACAAGAGGTATATCTTGATGATGCCTTAATGGCTTTACTTGATCATTCAAAGAGAGCAAGAATGTCAAGAAAAAGCATGTGAAACTCAGATTAAAAAATCTGGTCAAAATTGTATGTACCATCACTATGTTTTATATACAGTGTCACATGACTATGCAAGGGTGATTTTCAAACTCAGCTGAAAATTGTGGTCAGAATGGTATATAACATCACTATGTTCCATATATGGTAGGTCACATGACTATGCAAGGGTGATTTTCAAACTCGGCTGAAAATTGTGGTCAGAATGGTATATAACATCACTATGTTCTATATGGTAGGTCACATGATCAGATGGATATCATTTTCAAACTCAGCATAAAAATCCGGTCAGAATGGTATATAACATCACTATGTTCTACATATAGGTCACATCATACAGATGTCATTTTCAGCACAAAAAGTTATAACATCACTATGTGAGGGACTGAACTAAATTTAATCACTAAGTCACCTGCAAGCTAGGACTTTGCTCGGACTCTGCTCGGATTTTGATCCGACTTTTGTCTTTACAACTCTGAAAATCTTTTTACTAGGACTCTGGGCAGAGTCCGAGGACTGTCCACAGACTCCATGCAGACAGCTAGGACTCTGCTCAGAGTCCGCGGACAGCTAGGAGTCCATGTGGAGTCTGTGCAGATTACGTGGGGGACAGTAAAGTACTGTCATTCCTTACCAAGACTATACTTGTGCTAGAGGGCCATTGTGTTGCATGGCAATTCCAAGTTCTGTAGGGGGCTGGGGGCTTTACCCGCTTAGAGCATACACAGCCACTATTGCAGTGGCCAGCTGGCTTTGGCTTGGTTTTTGTAGAATCAGGGCCCCACTTCTGGCCATTCCATTTCAACTGATGTTCATGGGCGAAAAAGGGGAGGGGGGTTACTAAAGGGACCTCGCAAGATCTGAAATGGATGAGAATCAAAATAGGCCACTTCAGCAATTACCACACTAATAGATCAGATGAGACATCCAGCCAGCTCAATCGACAATACCTTGTCTCAATAAATTCAGAACTTGGAATTACTCATTTATTTAAATTTAATAGTAACCATCCATTCATCCATGGATATCACCCATGAAATATCCATATCCATATCCATCCATCCATGGTAGTCCCTATAAGGGATGAGTTGATGGGATGAAAACCTCCCACATTTTGTCCCCAGTTCATCCCACACCAAATTCATCCCATGGGATGGTTTTCATCTTTATATGGGCATAAATAACACCCCTCTACCTGGGTTGAATTTCATCAACTTTCCAGGGGTTTAAGAGGAATGAAAGAACCTGCCAATAATGTTTTTTCATCCCATTGATAGAATAGTTTCATCATGTATCAGAGTAAATTTCATGCCACTAAGATACAAAATCTACTCAAAAGAAGCAAAAAAATCCCCCAGACCCCTGATGCCTCATTGTCAGCCTGTTGTCCCATCACATCCCCATCATCGTTGTCCCTGTCCCTGTCCCCCTTGTCATGTCATCTCCACCTCCTACACACCAGCCTTACTCCCTATGAAGTTGCTCATAGCGGAGGGGTCTGGTGCCGTGGTTTGGTCATCTTGGTGGTGGTGCTGGGTGCCGGGTTGCACTTGTCATCACCCTTGTCCCCATCATCAGAGGATGCACCCACAATCCACCCCATGAGCAGTTGCTCATGGATGTGTGGTGGGTGCTGGTTCATCATGCCCTGGGGAAGGTGGTGGGGGGTCATCAGCGTGAGGCAGCAGGTAAAAGAGGAGGGGTTAGTGTTGCCTTGACCGACTTGGGGCATTTTTGTATCTTTAAAATAACTTGACACAATGCACTCAGCCTGCTTAGTGTTGAGAGAGGACCCATCGACCTTTGGGGCTCCCTATCTATGTAAATATTTTCAGAATTCTATACAATTTATTGGAGTTGATATTGCCTTTGACTCATTTTTGCTGGTTGACTTGACACAAATGAGTCAAAGGGAATATTAACTCCAATAAATTGTATAGAATTCTGAAAATATTCACATAGATAGGGAGCCCCAAACGTCGATGGGTCCTCTCTCAATACTAAGCAGGCTGAGTGCATTGTGTCAAGTTATTTTAAAAATACAAAAATGCCCCAAGTTGGTCAAGGCAACACTAAGAGGGGTGGGGTGTGTACCTGCCCTATATGGGCCTCCGAGCACCATCCCCTCCCATCGCCATCTGTTCCCTGCTCCACCCCTCTCGTTTCCTCCTTTGTTCATCACCCAGGGCATGGGGTGCCCATTTTCAGGGTGATTCCTCGAGTTTTTTCCTTAAAAAATCAATTAATCTAATGGTTAGTATGATTGAATAAGAAAGAAAGAAAAGAGAAAAACTTACATGCCCCAAATGACAATACACATCACATATCATCGGTTGGGGTCAGGGTGCCCATTTTCAGCATAGCTGGTCGAGGTTCTCCCTAGAAAATGAAGTAGAATTGTTTATTAGTACAATTGAATAAGAAAAAAAGAAAAGAAAAAAAACTTTCAGTCCCCTTGTTGTCGTGTCATCCCCCTTGTTGTTCTGTCACTGTAGATGCCCACAATCCACCCTATGAGCAGGTGCTCGTAGGCATGGGGTGGGTGTCATTCCCCTCTGTTATCATGTCGTCCCCCCTGCCCTGCGTCCCATCGTCATCCTGCAGGTGCTGGTGCTGGCAGTGTTGTCCCCTCCCTGCCCTGTTGTCGTAAACAGGCTGCACCTGCAATCCCACCCTATGAGCAGTTGCTCATAGGCATGGGGGCGGGTGCCATGTTGTCTGCAGCGGTGTGGTGTGGGGTGTGGATGGCGTTGGTGGTGAGCACCCATGATCCACCCCACGAGCAATCACTCATGGACATGGGGTGAATGTTTCTCAGATGTCGTTGTTGAGCTCTGGGGAAGGAGGTGGGGGCATCATCAGCGTGACGTGGCGGGTAAACGAGGGGGTGGTGTACTTACCTGGTGGGTCCCGCTATATGGGCCTCCCACTGCTGTCCCGTCTTCTGTCACCATCACCATCATCATCATCATCGCCCATCTCTGCCCCTCCCATTTGTCGTTTGTCATTCCCGTCATTCCTGTCATGCATCGTAGGCCTCATTTTTTCCCTAAACATAAAGTAATAGTTTAGTTGGTAAAATGAACATGAATTATAGAAGAAAAAAACTTACTATGGCCCAAACGACAATTCATGTCATTTGGGCCGCGTTGTGAGTGAGGTAGCTCATTTGTGGCCACAGGTGGTGTTGCCAGTGTTGTGTTTGTTGTCGTGGGCATCAGCATTGACAGCATTGGGGTCATGGGAAGAGAGAGGAGAGAGGGGGGAGCGTCATCATCATCAATGGTGGTGGTTGTGGTGAGGTGAGATGGCGGCATGGTGGTTATGGTTGATGTTGATGTGACGTGATGTTCAACATTCATCATGTGATGTGTTGAGGGTGGGCTGCAAATGACTTGTCAGTAAAACAATTACAACACAAATGAAAAATCCCCTTTTTTGGGATGAAAAAAATTCTTTTAACACTTGTAATCCTGAAGTATCCTCTCATTCTGACTGAAAACAATAACAATAATACCTGAGGAAGGAACAATCAATTCAATATTTAATGAAAGAAATTTCCCTACTAAAATCATCTCATAATAGTATGAAATTTGTATGTTATTTCAGGCTGAAAACACACCCTGTTATTCACACCTTTGTGGCAGGAAACACTATCCCATAAATTGTTGAAAAGTTTGATGAAAATTCACACATTAAGATGGTTGCAAATCCATACCCTCATCTTGGATTGAAATTATCCCCTGTATTTCATCCCCTTGTAAAATGAAAATTCATCCCATTAGGTTAAGAATATTTTGTAATGTAACACATATGAACTCCATCCCTTGGATGGCTGAAATATTTGGGATGAAAATTCATCCCAAATTCATCCACCCTGAATTCAGCCATTTATGTTAGGAAATTCACATTTCCGAATTTAAATGGCTGAAAATCATATTGTGCTAGGTCCACAGTGCATGTTGTTGATTGGATCCAGTCATCACTAAGTATGCCTTGACAGAACTAACATGCTTGCTTAGGTAGGCTAGTATGATGTCCTATTGAAGCCTACAAAGCTGCATACATGCCTACCCAGACAAATCGTGACAAAACACTGTATTTCTAATTACTCATTCAATTCCACTTTTTTCGCAAAAGTAAAACCTAAGATCTATGTAGAATATAATTCTCCAGAGGGTCTAGGTTCTCAATTTTTTATTTTCAGTGGAAGAAGAAAGTAATCAGGCATACATCAATAATGTTCTGTTTTGGGTAATTCTTGGAAATAGCTGCTCTGCACCTCAAGCGTGTCGCAAGCCAATGAAAGAAATGAAAGACAGGCGGTGTTTATGGGGAGGTGGAACTGGTGCTCCACAAATCTTGGCCATCACGCACACCCTGGCAAATGGAAATTAAGCCCCGACTCAGATAAGGAAAATAAAAAGCAAACATCACCTAAGTAAATAATTCACAACTATTATCTCATAATACTCTAGTATATAGTTCATTTACACCTTAAAAGCACATAGTGTAATTCATAGTACATAGATTAGCTACTAGACGAGGCGCGCTGATACACCAATTGATGTTCCTGGAAACTGACAAATCAGTCACAGCAAGGTCACACAACATGTGATGATGTTGGCTGTGGATCAACCCTTACTCACCTGATGGCATCCGAGTGAGGAGTTCTGTGCCTTCAAAAGCTTCTCTGACTCAGAAAGGGTATAGATTATCCAGAAGGTGTTGAACTCCTCCAAATGTTAAACCTAACCTCAGTAAACTCTTTCGTTTCATTTCGAAACACTTCGTAGTGTTTCGTGCTACTTCATATGGTTTCACAGAACTTTGCACCACCTAATACTGCTTCGCAACATTTCACAGTACATTTACTGCCCTTTGGATAGCATGGTGATACTCAGTAGTACCTTGCAACCTTACTCTGACTCATGTTATATCTCCTAAGACTAGTATAGTTGGTTTTGGTAGAGTTTCCGGGTTGAGCATCATCTGCGATTACTGGATCCTTGCCGATCCCAACATTCCAGATCGTCATGTCTGCTATTCCTCACACCAGATCCAAAGCTTCATTCACTATGACCAATCCCTGCATTCAGGCAATCCTGATGTCAAGCCTGGCAGGTATCATGAATTTGCCAAAAGTTTCAATGATGACTCCAGGAATTGCTTCATCCAGTTTGCTACCATGGTTGGAGTGGACCCTCAAGGTACTGCCCCCAACACCACACTCTTCCAGGTAGACCCAGCATCCCTGCATAACTGTACCGTGTGTATGGGACCACCTTCAGATCTGCCCCACTCTAGATCCACCACAGCTTCATGCTCATTGTTGCCTCAACCTCCATCTGCACTTACACCTGTCGGAGATCATGTTCCATCAGTTCTCGGTGAGGGGAGTATGGTTCTCTCACCTTATGAAGCTGACATAACTTGGGGATTGCTGATGCAAACTGCGAGCCAAGTGATACACTGCGATTGTGCCATAAATGAGCGAATGAACCAAAAAACCAGCACAGCACCATATCCCACTACTCCTCATAATCCCAATCCCAAGCCTAAACCAAAGACCCATAAGAAGAGACATTCAGATGCTTGGATGAGTGAAACAGTTGCTGCTGTGCCAAAACCCATTGAATGCTCCCAGACTCCCACAGCAGGGCCATCTAACCAGAATCATGCCATGTCTGTTGACCCACCCAAGTCTTCTCTCTCTTCTGCGAGTGGAACAAACAGTTCTACACATGCGGGACTCGCAGCTGCATCTTCGACAGGACCTAAAACTGCTGAGGGATCCAAACCTGGAGCTAAAGCAAACACAAAAAGGCCAAAGAACTGGGAAAGCAGATGTCAGGACATCTGCTGGAGGGCGTATGTAGTGAAAGTGACCATTACAGACACATTTGGACTTGATTACACTTGATTTACTTGTTCACCCATGATTGTGCAATCTTAGTAATAGGCTCCAATACTGAGATAATGACTCACCTAGTATCTATATAAACCCCCTATACTTCATAGCAGGCCTAGGAGGAATATAGTTTCTTTATTACCATCAGTCTTAGTCTGAATGTGTGGTGTTACCATGTTGTCATGCAAATGTCACAACGCATCAGCAAACCCAGTGGAGCACCTTTTCCCTTGTCCACATCTGACCAAGCCCTGGCCACTATGAACCATGGTGATGGTGATCTTCAGCTTCTTTGTGTTATCAAAGGTGAAACCAAGGTGTTTCCAATCGATATTGAAGGGCCATCCTGGCACAATCCTAAGTTTATGGTGGGTGACCTGAAGAAGAAAATCCAAGAGGAACAAAAATATGGTTCATTAGCTGGCATTGATGCCCACAGCCTAGTACTCAAGGTGCATGCTATCGAAGAGTTGCAATCTCAGATTATATGGCTTACCATCTTTCCAGCCCAAAGAGGGGAATTCTATCAATGCAAAACCAAAACAGACTCTGCATGGACTAGGGACTACTGTGGATGGACCCAGGTCCATCTGGGTGAATATCCATGGATGATGTACTAAAGTCCATGGATATGGGTGCATCTAGGGCTGTGCACCATGCCATACATCAGCGGTTGTACAGTGCCGTATTATGGCCATGGTACCCATACCATCAGGGAGCTGTGCTGTCTGCTGACAGTACAGTATATGGTACAGTTTGATGCCATGTGATGCCATACAGTTATGGCCATGCACGGCATGTACAGCATGCCTTTAATGGAATCAGATATACTCAGTCAGCATAGAACAGACTTTATTGATACCCGATAGTAATGGAATCAGATATACTACGATAAGTTAGTAAAATATAAATAATCAGTAAGGAAGTTATGCTCACCTCAGTCAGTGTAGAACAGACTGAGGTGCTACTATGAAGTAGGTCACTTTTTATGTACTCTATGTAACTACAAGCATAGCCTTTAGCTAATATATGGTAGGTAGGATACAATCTTTGAAATACATAGTGGAGTAAATCAATCAAATAGAATAGAAAAGTTTCAACAACATGTGAGACATTTGTAACCAGTGGCTGTGTAAGATTTGCCCATGGTTAACCCTAACCCGAGCTTACACCACGGTTTGTATTCCAACAGCCTTAACTTTTCAACAATGATGAAACATCTCACCTCCAGCCGATGCTTACTATGTATAGGGCTTGCCACCGACATTGTGGACTTCAAACTATCACATCCCTTGCTACTTGCTACCTTGCACTGCTCAACATTCACACTGCAAAGCCACCATTGTACCAGTCTCCCTGTTCTGACTTGGTATGCATATCATTTTAGATTTTTTGCCTGCTTATTGCTGTATTTCCTAGATAGTGTATTTATAGGTTGCCAGATATATGTAACAATGTTTAATGCCATTTTATGTTGTCAAGTCTAATTTCAAATCTCATGAAATGTTTGAGGGTTCTCTATCTTTTGGGGTTTTTTTTACTCTTGGGATGGCCGCTGCTCTTGATGTACATGGGACCCTTAAATCTTGCACTAGTTTTAACTTTTAGGAAACTCAATGAACCAACATTCACACTATACTACCATGTTGTTGCCTTTTACTCAAGTACAAGGTAAATTAACCATCTACAAAGTCTCGTATTTCACACAGTCCTCACATCATGGTTCAATAGATTCAAAGTGAGAAAACTGGGGTAAGAATATGGTGGTATTGATTGAAGAAGAAGGGCTCGACAAAGATGGCCTTCCTGAGAAATGCCGGAGTGCACATTGTAAGCACAAATGCAAATGCAAACAAGCAAAGAAGGTTGTGCAAGGGGAGGATGACGATGACGATGAAGATAGTGAATTTTTGAGCTCACGCTCTGGTGACTCTGATGAATCAGGCTCAGAATCTGACTTGAATGGATCAGATGGTATGATTCCAAATGATGAGGTATATTTTTCACTCCTTTTATTTATTCTATTCTCACCTTGTTTTTCAGATTGCTGACATGCTCCCCTTGAAAATGGCACCATGTACCAAGCGAACCAAATCAACAGCATGCTCACAACAGATGAACCCGGCTTCAGGTTCCTCAACAGCTAAATCCATGACACATGCAAAGAAGAAATCACGCAAGACCACTGTCAAGGAGGTGGAAGATGAAGATAGCCCTCAAAACATATCAGCACGCAATTGTGCCGTGTCTCCAGATCCTCCTGCTCCCACTGAAATGATGTTGAGTAATACAGAACCAAAAAAAAAGGTGCATATTTCGATGCCTTGTGTTACAGTACTTACATTGTATGTATTTCAGAAGTCAGGTGGGGTGAAATGGAGCAATCTGATATACCTATTCTACAAAGTCATTCATCAGAACGCTGGTGGTCAGCCAGGTGATCCTGGTGACAAGTACTACCACTGCTGCCATGGCAATCATAAAATTCTGACAGTGACAAAGCTAATGAAGAGTAATCTTAACAGTTTGTGCGCTTTCTTTTCAATTGAAATGGTTTTATTTACCAATGTTCAACAGGGCTTATCAGTCACATGAAGCATTTCCACACCATGTACAAGCTGTATTGCATACTCAAGGACCGTGCTGAGCTCCCAACACCCGAAGAAATTGGATTTGCATCAGGGAAAAAAATTCTAGATCTGAAAAGTGATTCTGAGTACCTGAAAAAACTGGAGGCTGCCATGGCAAATATTCAGAAGGCATTTGGTATGCAAGAGGCAAATGCTGCTGTATGTTCTACTATTCTCATTTCTTCCTGATAGTAGAACTATTCCATGACACAGGGACCATGGGATCAAGCTAAATTTGAGCATCTGCTCACCAAATGGATTGTCGCCTGTGACCAACCTTTCAATGAGGTCAAAAAGGAAGAGTTCATTAAGCTGATGAGCTATGCATGTCACCCAGCCACATCAGTGAAGCTTCCTAGCCAAGAGGGGGTCCGACGTTGTGTGATGAAGATGGGTGAGGATGCGGTTGATAGTGTCTGTGAAATGTTTGCTGTGGGTATGATCCAGTATTGTATGTTGACCTTCTTACTCACTATCACATAGAATCTCGAAGGAAAGGTTGCTTTATCTCTTGATGCATGGACGTCAAGCAATCAGTATTCTTTTTTGGCAATAGTTGCTCATTATGTGACTAATGAAGGACAACTCAGTATGTTGATGAACTCCAGGCTCAGTCCTTTCTTAATGTTTGTGATATAATTCAGAGGAGCTTCTCATTGATTTTCGAGAACTTGCTGGAGAACCTTCAGGGGAGAATATGGCAGAGGCAGTGTGGGAGACACTGAAGCAATATGACCTTATTGGGTGGGTAAGTCTATTACACATACAAGTCAGTACCATTTTATTGACAACTTGCTCTAAGATTATTGCTCTAGTTATGGACAATGCCACAAACAATGACACACTTGCTGTAGGAATTGAGTGGTGCTCTGAGGAAGCTGGCGTGCACTTCTTGGCTATGGACTCTCACATGCGCTGCATGCCACACACAGTCCATCTTGCCACTATTAAGGTATGTGTCCTACTGGCTACAGGTGTATAAAAATTAATGCTCTGGAGCATCCAACCCATCTTGCTCCCTCCCCTCTAGCACCAGCACCCGTCCTCAGTAAAATCACCAACCTCCTCACATGCACCCTCTCCCTCCTGGTCCTTGCCCTTATCTATCTCACCCACTGCCACAAAGCCACTGTAGGCCATGTTGAGCTCCACACTTTCTTAGCAGTTTATGCATTGAGCTTGCTCTTGCAGCTTCTGACAATGGGCATGGTGTTGAGACAGTGGTAGTCCTTATGGCCATGCATGCTGGAGTAGTGGCTGCACTGTTTTGGGGGCTGTTGGCAAATGCAGTGGCAGCTACTCAGGTCATGGAACATGGAACATGGAGCTTAGGGTTAGTAGTACCTATAGTGAGTGTCTAGTGTCAGGCAAAGATTTTTTCTTGAGCACCTGGATGTTTGACAGGGGATTTGAGGTCATCAATGACTCATCATTAATGTCTGAAAAATGTAGGTCCAAGTCTGAGTCTGTCCATGTCCTCAAAGTCACTGTCGATGTTGTCTTTGTTGAATTTGTCCCTAAGGTAACATAGAAACTAGTGATCAATGGAGCTGTCTGGCATCCAGGATCTTGCATTTTATTTTCTTGCATATTAAACAGGAATACCTTGGTAAAAAAAGAAAATTAGTTTTGTTAGTGATTAAATGGGAGGCTTGAGAGACGTGGGTAGCTGTGAATTTGTGGTAGTACTAGTCAATGTCTCAAAGTCTATTAAAAAGATATTCCCACTACTTTAGTAGTGGGTTCATGTGGGCCACTCCCTCCCTGAAATGCAATCATGTGGTGTCTTTTATCTCAGGATCATGTGTGAAACCATCCCAGACTTTGACCAGTGATTTGTCAGGTTGTTGTTCTGTAAAAAAAGGTCACCAATCTCTTGCTTCATTATTATGACATGTATCATTCAGAGCCAATCTGTTCCTGTGTTTTTTGATCCTGACCTTGTGCAATCTACCTTTCCCTGTTGATTCTTGGATGCCAATGATCATCATTTGGATTGCATGTCTGCTATGATGACTGCCTGTGTTGATGGCCATTCTTTTAGTCATGTCCATATGTTCCATGTCTCAGCAGGTGACCAGGTTTTGCTGGGGTTAGGTTGGTTTGAGGCATATAAGGAATTTTGTGAAGGGCAGGTTTTTTGGAGCCTTGTGTGGAGAGGATTCAAATGGATGAATGTCTGGAAGATGTGTGTTGATCGATTTTGGTACTGGGAAGTTGTGTCAATTTTGGAACAGGTACCATGAATGCTGACAACTTGGATTGGTTGCCTTTGGTTGTGGATGATGATTGGTTCATTGACCACTTGATAAAGATGATTTGTGATCCATCATCATCTTCATTTGTATTGTGTGGCATTGGTGTTGATGACCCATAGGTCATTCTTGAAAAACATGTCATACAATCTGATTTGTCAATTGAGCTTTGTCGCCAAGTGTTGTGTCATCATATTTTAAAATGCTTTGTAGTAAGGCTGAAGGAGAGGACTGTTGTCTAATCATGGGTTGTTATCAGCCTGATATTGTTGCTCAATGTCTGTCCTCTGTGTTGTTAGACTTGGTATCAAAGCCCAACTTTCCTCTGGAGGTGATTCACACTGTATGTGCAGGCTTGGGTTATCGTTATAGCAGAGTAGGTGAACAACAGTATCTGAAATGCAAATTACGAAAAAGGCATGCTCGGCTCCTCACACCTAGTATGGAGGTGCCTATGGACTTCTTTAAGCATTTTGAACGTGCTACCAAGACAGAGTTGTTGGCCCATGCTGGTGCACACAGTTTGTCGTGTTCAGGCTCAACTGAAGAATACAAATACTTTTAGCTGAACATTTTACTCATGGTGAATGTTCAAAAAATGCTCCAATTATGAAAGTATGTTCAGATGTACGTGATGTGGTGCAGAGTGAAGGCAGCAATGGGGATGATATTCAAGCTTATATTATTACAGCTTCATCATATAATATCCCTCAAAAATGACTGTTATCTTTGCTTCGTACACAGGGCATCAAGTTTGATGCTTCTGCAAGCCTTTCAAAATTGTGAAAGATGCTTCATCATCATGCTCACATATTGCAAAAAGGGAAATGTGTTCCAGTAAGATATGTTTATCAGACAAAATATCATGGAGCTAAAGATATGATGAGGGAGGCTCATCTTACTGGACACACAACCAATGGCCCCAAATTGTTCCACAGAGTTTGAAGGCCAAAATGTCAAAAATGTTTCATGACAAAACTTCTAGTGAAGCATTGCAGGAAGAGGTTTGTGCATGCTGTGCTGAATCCATTCTGGTGGGCCAATGGGAAGTGATGTGAGCCAGTTGCACGAACTTGGCATTGTTAAAAAGAGCAGGTAATAGTGCAGGAAGCAGAGACCATGAACAGGAAATTGTGCTATATGGATCTTGACTGTGCCCCACTTGAAATTCCTTCTTTCAATGGCATTGATAAGGACATAATGTTAGAATCTGTGGGTGCAAACAATGAGGAAGAAGTTTGTGTTCAATTATGTAGGTGTTGCTCACGTTCGTTAGCTCAAAACAAAATGCCACAGTTTGCATTGGCAAATCACATGTTTCTAGGAAACTGTCCACCAGAGTTGGAGGACTTAATGTTCATCAAGGAAAGTATCATTTCTTTGTGTCATGTGAAATTATATTTGATTCAAATGAGGGCAGATGAGGCCAACAATGACATTGTGTCACCTAATATGCAGAGAGGACTTTGTGGACATGTCATCATTTATCCTCAGTCACTGCAAACAGTCACCAATAAGTTACCTTCTGAAATCAAAGACATCATCACTCCGGTATGTGTGCTGTTCATAGGTTCCCAACCACCCACTCGAGCATGGTTAAACAAGAAGGCCACCCTGTTGACTGCTCGGGCAGATTGTATTCATAGTGCATTGGTTTGGCTTAAAGCTCATAATCCTTTGTACAAAGATATAGAATTAAATGAGGCAGCCATCAAAGAAATATGACAAACATCTGAGTTGCCTTTTCATGTGCAGCATGTTTTGCCTAGCGATGCACAAGATGTGTTGCAGTCTCAATACAATGAATGTGCTGGGGTGCCCAGGGAGTTGGAGAATGTGGCATCATGTGAATCACCATGAACAGAAGAGAACCATGAGCCATCAAAGGAAATTCCATTGAGAAGGTGGTGATAACTGATATTCATGAACATGCTTCTTCAAACAAGCTTTTAGTGGCCATAGTTTGTCATGTTAAGAAGAAAGGGGGCAGTTACATTGAGATAGGGCACAAATTGCAATCTGCTAATGAGTTTAACAACACAACATTGTTCCCAATGATCTACCTGACATTGTATCCTTTTGGTCTTGGTGGTTTTGAAGATCGCTCACGAATGGTTTCTGTATCTATGAAAGCCCATGTCAAGCATTTATTCTCACTAGCTGATCGGCACTTTCAACAGCATCATTCCTTTCTGTTCATGGCATTTAATATGTTGCAAAGACAGGCAGTGTTATTACATACCAGTTTGAAGGTGAAGAAGCTTTGAGTCTGTAGTGGCTAGGTTTGGCACTGTTTCTGCTGATGCGGTTCACATGTTTTGGTTCTAATGAAGGAGGTTAATGTTGTCACCTCTCATGTTCCAG
Organism: Tricholoma matsutake; assembly: GCA_026075535.2. Classification (NCBI taxonomy): domain Eukaryota; kingdom Fungi; phylum Basidiomycota; class Agaricomycetes; order Agaricales; family Tricholomataceae; genus Tricholoma; species Tricholoma matsutake. Next base: position 1,420,991 of record AP026543.1, on the reverse strand, counting down.
GTTCTTTGTCTGCACATCGCATGATGAGGAATGAAATCCAGGGACTGATGATACATTTAGGATTGCCAAGTTTTTATCTTATGCTTAACCCTGGTGACATGTTCAATCCAGTGGTGAAGCTACTCATGGGTGCAAATATTGATGTGGACCACCTGTTACATGAAGATGTGCCTAAATTCTGGGAACAATCAATTCTTATTGCAAAGAACCCCTTTGTTGCTGCAAAGTTTTTCAAAGTTTATATGAAAGCTTTTATTAAATGTTTGCTGGGGTATGATCCTCATAGTGAATCGCTGGAAGGAGGAATGCTTGGATTGGTTAAAGGCTATTACAGATGTGTTGAAACTCAGGGTAGAGGCACATTGCATTGCCATATGTTAGTGTGGGTGGAAGGGGGGCTGGATCCTAATCAGATATGGGACAAAGTGCTCGATCCTAATGAAGGCAATTTTTGAGACTGACTCCTGGCATTTCTTGATGACACTATTTCTTCCTGTGTTCCTCCAGATCCTGATCCCAAGCTAGAAGTGCTATCTTCAAATTTTCATCCAGGTTCTGTTTGAGGTTTAAACAAGCAGGCAGAAGGCTCTACAATGGAGTGGGCAAAGGACTTGTATCACATTGTCAGTTGTTCTCAAATCCATAGCCACAAGAAGACATGTTTTAAATATTGGAAAGGTTCATCAATGTCAAAGCCTGAATGTCAGTTTGGACTGGATCCTAAGTTCTAAGAGCCTGTGTCATCAATCGATAGCGAAATGGGAGATTTGTGTTTGCGGTGTCTGGATGGAATGGTAAATAATTTTAATGCCAACATCATTCAAGCAATTCAATGCAATATGGACATAAAGTTCATAGGGTCCAGCTTGTCAGCGAAGGCAGTCATGTATTATATAACAAATTACATATCAAAGCCAGAATTGAAGACAAATGTTGTGTATGCTGCCTTGGAGCTCGCTGTTCAAAAGCTTGGTGATTATCATCCCCAAGAAGATGAGCTGACAATGCAAGCAAAATGAATGCTGCAAAAATGTTGTCATGCAATGATTTCTGACCAAGAGATGCCTGCTCAGGCGGTCGCTTTGCACTTAATGGATTATGGTGATCATTTTACAAGGCATGAATTCTGTTGGCTATATTGGACATCATTTGAAAGTTATGTTAATTCAGAATTTCCCAGCCTGGAATGTTACAAGTCAGCAAGGCAAGGTGACAAAGCGGATGATGAGAGTACAACAAATGAGAAAGATCCTACAAATGACATTGGGGACAGTGAAGAAAGTGATGAAGTACAGCCTGATAGAGAAATGGAAGAACAAGTGGATAGCCAATGTGTGAATGATCTGGATGAAGAAAGGCTGGACGTGGATACAGATGGAGTGATATTAAAATGATCCTCCCACCTTATGGATTACACCTGTTGGGGCACATTGTTGAATAATATGAATCCATGGGATTTCATGTCTGATGTCAAAAAGGTGAAAAAAAATCATAAAAAGAAAGAAATGTCAAGAGTGGACATCACCATGAACAAAGATGATGAAGGAGAAGAGCATGATTGTTCAATACAAAACATTATTGATGACAAACAGTCGTTGGAGGAAGTACTGAATTTGGAAACTAGGGTGTGGCCTGTGGCTGAGCTGGAGCTGAGTCACCATGATTCAGAAACACATGTGTTGATAATTTGGCATCCCTCAACATGACCCATCATGGTTCCTATTGGGCCAGCAATCCCTTGCCAAGATAGTAAATAATGCTGTGATCAGTATTGCAGGCTTATGTTAAACCTTGGCAAAACATATCAGACTTATGAGTGAGCTTTAAAAGTTGGCCAGACACATTCGCACACTTTATGTCTAATAATGAGTTAGAAGCAGTCTGAGCTTCCATGAACCATATGCAGATTCTTCATGAATGTAGGGATTGTCAAGCAGATCATTTTTGTCAGCAGAGGTCACAATATAGAAATTTGAATGTGTCCCAGGAGGTACAGGAAAGTCGAGTAAGTGAAAAGGACAGCCTAGCCAAATTTGCAGATGAGGAAGACATTTTGAACCATATTGAGGCTGTTGATGCATGTCATTCCCAGACACAGGATAATGTTTCTAAAAATATTTTACCTTGCCTATTGCATGCTCAACAGGGTGAAATTTTTTCCGAGGAAGGTGATAATGATGTTGGTGATGTTGGCCAGTTAGAGGACATCAGCTGCATTTTAACAGAGAACCAAGATCTAGAAGATGTATGGGATGAGTCGTATGCAGACCGTCGAGTTCAAAACAAAAAGTGACACTGCTTATGACCCCAAGATGTTGCCAGTATGCCTCCATCGAATGTAACTACTACTATCCAAGATGGTGATGCATATCAAAATGCACAAGAATTCATCGAGCCAGCCTCAGTGTGAATTGCTCAAGACATCAATGTCACTAGGTGTACCTTCCATCTAATAGGGGTACCCGCCTCATTGCACTTAATGTGGAAAATTGGTCTCCCATGCCTAATATGTTTCCCTAGTGGAACCTCTGGCCTAGGTATTAGTTTGTATACCCCCATTTCTTTCAATGAGTTCAATTCCTCCAGATATCCATGCTCCCATCGTGTTGCATCAACAGATCTTCTGGCTTCATCCCATGTTTTTGGCTCATCCTCAAATTGAAGTGACTCTGGATCAAAATCTCCCATTTCCGAGATCAGGGCCTGAAATTGATGCACTTGATCACCCAAATCAAGATTATGAAATGATTGTTGGAGTTCTTCCATGACATCACGATCATGATCAGAGGATTGATCCATAATGTGATCCGATCGTGCAGCCACAATAGCAGCCTGATGCTCCTGCTGCGCCTCCTTTACATGCGCAGCACTCTCCAAGGATTCTTGCACTGCAGCCGCTGTTCTAGTAATAGCAGGGCCACCATTGGGGTTTTTGTCTGTGGGTATTAGAACACGGGTAGATCGATGAATAGGCTGGGCGATGGGTGGCGGTGGCGGTGTTGTGAGACTATTAGAGGACACATCAGGGAGAGTGAATTCATGAGAAGACTCAACATCATCGTCTTGCTGTAAAATAGGACCAAGGAATGTGGGTAGACTACCTGGACCTTACACGTTGCGCAGTTATAACAGCGATATGCTTTTGATTTTGGCTCATAGCCTATCAAGATGCATTCGATGGATTGTTCAAGTATCTTGGGATTATCCTTTCCTGGGATAAGCACAAATGCCCTGCAACCTATCTTGCGAAGATAAGAATAATCAGGTTTTCTCTCGTACCATAATTCCCAAGGTGTTAGGCTTGCTAGTGAACGTGTCGTAGTCTTGGCAGGCAAGTGGGCAGCTGTGAGGTAGAACTCATCCCACAAATAAGCTGGCAGACCAGCATATATTTGCATAGTGCGTGCTTTAGCCATAAGTGTCCTATGCATTCGCTCAACATGGCCTATGTGAGCCGAGGTGTGAGGTGCTGTGAAACGCTGATCAATACCACGAGTCTTCAACCACTCCTTCATTTCGTGCGGTTTAAGTTCACCGTTATTGGTGATATAGGTCCTGACTTTGAGGCCGGTTTCGTTCTCCTGGGCAAGTTCCCAAGCTTTAAGTTCTGTGAAAGCATCATCTTTATTTTGCAATGGTATAGACCATGGGAATGAGGTGTAGTCGTCTACTATATCCATGATATAACGGTTCCCTGCACGCGACGTTACTGAATGTGGTCCAGATAGATCCACCCACACCTTTTCCAGCTTCCTTGTCGCCTTATGGCCTGGTCCCTCCTGACATTTCTTGGGGACTGGAGACTTGGTCTGCTTGCCAAGGACACAGGAATCGCATTTAGGTAATTTTTGCAATGAAGTGAGCAGCGCACCAGTGAAAGCGCCCTTCTTGGCCATATCCCAGAGTGCCTGGTAATTTGCATGACCCAGACGACGATGCCATGTCTCGAGAGTAGGGGTCTTGTGAACCGTTAGCGCGTGATCAGCCTGGGCTGATGCAATGTTGAGCATGTAAAGCTTTCTAGATATGCACAATCCACGAGCTAGGAAGGCCCCAGAGGAATTATCAGTGAACCAGCATGTGTTACTGTCAAAATGTGCGACAGCATTAGAGTCGTTGGCCAGCATGCCCACTGAGATCAGCTGAACTGCCGATTTTGGGATGTAGAGGGCATTACATAAAATAATTGATGCACCCTGGGCTATTCTTAGCTGTATATCACCAACACCGACAGCATCAATAGATGAACCACCAACACCTCTGACAGAGCAAGGTGAAATGGGTCATAAGGTGAGGAAATCAGACTTGTCAGGGGATATATGTACTGTAGCCCCAGAGTCAATAATAAAGGGGAGAGCATCTAAGGTAATGCATGAGCGACAAGTCTGTGAAAGGGGTTCCACGGTGAGCGCATTGTCAGGGATGGGTGATGTATGGTGTTTCCAGTCCACTGTAGTGGTGAGCTCCTCCTCCACAGCAACCCATCCTTCATATTCCAGTGTGTCCAAAGGGTCTAAAGGCAGTGGGTTGTGAGCAAGCCCAGCAAATTCTGGTGCAGGTGGGGTAGGAATATTGGGGTCGACCATGACAGTGAAGGCACAACCATTAATGTCCTTCACGGTAATAGGAACCTTTGTAGTGCCAGCTGGTAAGGATTTCTTCTCACGGGCGGCCCTGCGAGCAGCGATCGACTCCTCGAGTGATTTCCCAGCCATACCACCGCCAGGTTTAATGCAATATTGTTTCGTGTGGCCAGGTTTCCCACAGTTAGCGTTGGTGCAGATTGGTGCATTAGGGAGCTTGGAAGATTTGGACTGTGCGGTAAAAGTGGCATGGTTTTTGGAATCACCACGCTGATCATTCTCAAGTAATGATTGTTCGTTCTCCAGAAATAATTTGATATCTTTTGAGCCATATGGAGCTGAGAGGGAAGAAGCGGCAATATCTCGTGAAATAATGGAGTGAGCATGTGGAAAATTATCACTAAGGGAATTAAGGAGAGCAATGCAACAAAGAAGATCGGCCTGTATATCACCCATGGCAAAAGCGTGTTCAATTAACATGCAAATCTTTTCTGCCATCTTGGGGAGTGGTGTGTCCTTTGTACACTGGATGGAAAGCACTTGTTGTAAGAGCTGGACCTGCCAAACGGGGCCTTCCTTCCAGTGATGGTCCTGGAGAATTTTCCAGTTCACATCAGGGCCTACTTTAATGTCCAGGAATTTACGCTCAGATGGAGAGACACTGGACACGATAAATGCATATGCGATGCGGGAATTCGCCTTCCAGTTGGCAAGTGCTCGGAGTTTGGTAGAAGTGGGCTCAGGTATTCCACCCATAACATATTCATAAAGGCCGTTTAATGATAAAGCAATAATAATCTCCTCGCACCATTCTTTGTAATTTGATTTAAGTTTGTTGAGCTTCTCCCCAGTATATTGCACAGAAAGTTTGATAGGGGAAACGGATGGGGGATCAACAGTATTGGTACCCATGATAGAAAACCAAGGTTAGTGGACAACGAGTTGTGCAAAGGGAGATGAGAGAGACGCAATGGTAGAGCAGCCAGGTCCGTGAAAGACAAAGGAATTGATCTGAGATCAAAAATGATTGGGGAAATGGATCAGAAGGTATGATGAAGCAGAACATCGAGTGGCTAGGATACTTTCTCCCATTGTTCAAAGACGATGAGAATGGCCCATAACCTGTAGAAAGTGAATCCTAGTATAAATGACTCAGCCTCTGGATAAGTGACTGTATTAATCTGTACTATACCTAGTATAAACAACTGTTGTAGTAGAGTAAGTACGCGTCAATAAATATGTATGGTAAATATAGCTCACCTCAGTCTCTGGATAAGTGACTGAGGTGATAAAGTAAACTACTGAAGATATATATATGTGTAATGCGTAACAAAAGGATGTGTGTCAAAGGAAAAGAGACAAGGGGAAACTTAAACACGAGCTGACCACACGGATCAAAGGGAATGCTAAAATAGCACATGCATCAAACACATCAAAAGCGTTATGGACTCACAGTGTGATTCCAACAGTTTGCGACATGAGATATGTGACTGCAACGTGAGGATTATGGCCAGGTATAGTTGGGTAATGAGGTCATTGTCTTTATGTTGTTGGATCCTTTGTTTATGCTCCATTGCTAGGAGCTTGTGTTTATGTGCTACCAGATGTGACGGATTTGTTGTGAGCTCATTCCAGGTGTATGAATTTGTCATATGGGAAAACTGTGAGTAGTTTTTCAATATATTCAACGATTGCTCTCAAAATTTGAGCACATCACCTTCCAACAGATAGAGTACATTGATGGCTGCCCCAGCTACAAGTTTGATTACAGGGTTTGAACATGTTGCCAGGATTGAGATGTTTTTTGAAGAAATGTATCACCATTGGAAACTACACCAGCTCCAGATTCAGAGCACAGATGTGTTGACATGGCTATAAACAACCTAGTAGGTTTTGAGGTTTGATTTCTATGACAAACATCTTACCATGAAAACAACATGGCAATGGTCGAAGGTTTTATGTCAGGCATGAAGCATATGCATTTCAGTATGATGGTGTTTGCAAACAAGGTGGAAGGTGACGTCTCTGCATGCCCTTGGATTCATGTAATAATGAATCATCAGACTTGTTCAACCTGCATGTGCCTCATGGCTTGCAATAATGAGCTCCAGTCAATGGATAGATGGGAGCAGAGTGACAAGACCCATCATGTGTGATGCAACATGACACTGGAGATTATAGTCAAGGACCTGTGCACATGTCATAGTTTTTCATGCTGAGCCTGGAGATGTCCCATCCAAGGAATGTTGTTGGCAATTAGCTTGTTGTTTCCAGTCATTATTAAGTAGGTAGAAGCCTATTGATATTGTCCATGATGGACTTCACCCAGAATGGCTGTGAGGGCAGATGACATGGAATTAAAGGTGTGTAAGGAGGCTGTAACCATGATATTTTTCTAGATATGATGTTAGGTAAAGCACATGCATACATATACAGGACAGTTGGGCATACAACTTGTGTGGTGTCAAGTTGTTGGTCATGCCTCACATATTTGATGTTGACTAGCTCAGAAGCCAAAGGATTTTGCATATTTGCAGTCCATGAGATCCATGGGAGTGATGGTCAACAGCACACTGAATGTTATGACAGACTTCAAAGAAGTTGACCTTGAGGTAAGGTTGAGCTTGGGAGATAATCATCTGCCAAGCAATGCATTAAGAACAATTTATCACTCTTGCTGTCGACATTTGCATGGATGAAATTTCACAAGGGGGTCTTCTGGGAGTGGTCATTTATGTATGCAGACAGAGGGACCTATTAATATGAAATCATGCAATTGAAATAAAATGTTGTGAGTATAAGACATACTTGGAGCACTGGCATTAGTTTCATGTTGTGGAGACACTGTATTTGGAAAGGGTTTCTTATGTATATGAACAGCTGGCCTGCATTGAGAAAGTTCTTTGTCTGTGGCCATGTTTTATCAATAAGGTAAGTCATAGATTACTTATGATATGACAATCTTACCTGATGATATCAAAAACTCCTCAGAGGACTCAATGGAAGCATAATCATTGATATGATTGTTTAAGGTCATAGAAGAGGCCTCATCAGGGTGAGTATCATATATCTGTGACTCTTGATTCTGGAGACACTGGAGTAATGAGAAGGGCTCTTCTGCCCAATTGTTGGATGGTTCAAACCTGCTCTTAATGGGAAAAGAATCAAATCACATGGTGGAGAGAGCAATCTGGGCTTGTTTGCATTCATCAGTGTCACAAAACTCGATCAAAGTTTGCAACAATAGTTGAGTAAGCCTGGCCTTCTCAGCACATGTGTCTTGGGATAATGTGCATGTAATTCTTTTTTGTTGAAAAGGTCGAAGGATAAGCAAGCCCTCCAAGGAAGTGGCTCTTGATATCATCACATACAGAGCCTCCATGCCTTGACATGACTCAAGATTGACAATAACCTTTTCCATTGATTGGCCTTGTGCTTGATGGGCAGTTACAGCATAGGCAGGAACAATGGACACTTGAGTTCGAGCAAAGTTACATGATCATTTAGAGAATGGGTGAGTGTAACCTATTTTAGTGGTATCAGCTATGATTGGATAATTTCCAGTTGATAGATGAGGCATAGGATCCAGACATGCATCATTTATTTTCACCATGCAAGACCATAAATGTCTTTCCCCATGTTCATTCAAGTAATATCGAATATGTGTTACTGTTCCATAGCTGCAATTTATGATCCCTCCTTCAACATCAAAGTTCTGAGAAACGAGCACAGGCATACCAATAAACAATGGAAGGCAACCAAGTTGACCTCTGGTGGTACCTGAATGAATTAATCACAATCTGTGGACCAAATCTGGATCATGTAAAGCATCATGATTATGTCTATCAGCTGGATAATACCAATTAGGGTGTGACTCAGGTAACCCCCGGGTATAATTTCATGTACCCATACCCGTACCCATGAACACTGTACCCATTATGGTTATGGGTGTAGTTTTACCATGGGTATGGGGGGGTTTTGGTTGAAACCCATGGGTATGACATTAATAATTTATTATAATTCTAAATATATCTAAATACAATGAAGAACCACCCCCAACTCACAATTGCAAGCGAGGGGGGGTGGTACCAGTGATGTACCAGCCATCGTGAGTTAGCAAACTAAGAAACACCCCCACCTCGTGTTTGTGAGCGAGAGGGGGTGGTAGTCGTGACTTGGCAGCCATTGTGAGAGAAGTAGATGAAGAACCACCCCCAACTCACATTTGCAAGTGAGAGGGGGTGGTAGTGGTGATGCTGCAGCCATTGTTGACTAGAGGGGGCTGTTGTTGATGAGAGGGGGCCATTGTCGTTGTCATTGCCTAGTAGAAAAAACACCCCCCACTTGCATTTAGAATGAGGGGGGTGTGTCATAGTTTTCTAGTAGAAAAAACACCCCCCACTCACATTTAGAACAAGGGGGGGATGTTGGTAGTACTTGTCATTGTTGTTGCCTAGTAGAAAAAACACCCCCCACTCACATTTAGAATGGGGGGGGCATGTCATCATTGTCTAGTAGAAAAAACACCCCCCACTCACATTTAGAATGAGGGGGGCATGTTGGTAGCAGTTGTCATTGTTGTCGAGCCATTGTTGTTGTTGTTGATGTTGATCAACAAAGTCATTTGATAAAACATGTGACCATTGGACCGGTACCATGATACCTGTAACACCATGGGTAAAGGTATGGTTTTGCCTTGGGTACAGGAATCCAAACCCATACCCATACCCGAGCATACCCATAAGCAGAAACACACAGTGTTACCTGTACCCGAGTCATGCCTTAATACCAATGAACAGTTTTTTTCATCCGCTTTGCCCAATGAGCTGTACATTTTTCATTCAATGCATCTTTTGTAGCATTATCACTTACTATTATTGGCGCCTCTGTCCATTTAGTATCTACTTTGTATTTTTGCATTGTGAGAACCCTGGACTGTAACAATTGATAGTCCGCAGATGTACACTGACCTTCACATAATCAGCCTAATAATGCAACAAAGACATCATTTTCTAAACCTGACTGTCAATGCTGTTTATACAAGATGACAACTGTTTTCACTGACAGCCACAACAATTTTCCCAAAACAATGCGTTGGCCCAATTTCGAAGATGCATTGAAGGTGTAATGCAGGCAAATAGTTTTGTTTCTCTCACTGGAGGTAGCTGAACAAAATCTCCAGCGAAAATAATATTAATGCCTCCAAATGCTGATGAGTTTCCTTTTGCAATGCTCAATCGCTCACTAATCTGACACAAAAATCTGCAGCTGATCATGGATACCTTGTTGATAAATAAGAAATCAACTCCACACCACATAGTGATGAGATCTTGATCTGACTGTGAGGGCCCTTGTCCACTACTTGCGTGATTGATTCCTAAAGCAGAATGAAGTGTCATTCCACATACATTGCGTGCTGCTATCCCCATGTATGAAGACACTCAAAACCTCCGATTTTGGCCACACTGCTCAAAATAATCTCTGAGTGCATCAATTGCCTGCGATTTTCCAGTGCTGGCAGTGCCACCTAAAAACATATGTAGGGGATCTCCATGAAAATCAAGGCTTCATCTACCAACAATTCGAAAGGCATGTTCCTGTTCCTTATTTAAGGGCCATTTTGTGATTACCACACTCAGATCAACAACTTGCTCAGGATCAGTCTTCAGAGGAAATGAACAAATTTATGGCAGGGACTACACCAAAACTACCTCACCGACTGCGCGCATGGAATCATGGTGGATTCTCTTACACATAGCTGCCTCACTTGGCTGGGATGCACAACAGGTCGACATAAAGATGGCCTTTCTTTCCGGCTTACTTCCAGATGATGAAATTCAATATATGCAGCAGCCTGCTGGTTTTGAGGAGCAGGGCAAGGAGGACTGGGTTTGGCAACTACAGCGTGGCTTATATGGTATGAAACAGAGTGGGTGCATTTGGAATCAGACCCTTAACGTGCAGATGCTAAATTGGGGATTCACCCGCCTCTTGTGCAAGTCCTGTATCTATTACCATAAAACTGACACTGGTACAACTATCGCTGCTGTCCATGTCGATGACTATTTAACCATCACCGACTCCAAGGACGAAAACGAGCGCTTCAAGAACCAGATGCGCAAAGTATGAACTATCTCCAAATTGGGGATGGCACATTTTATTATGGGTATTGCTGTCTCATGGGACCGAGACATGCATACTGTTGCACTTTCACAGACCACTCTTATTGACAAAATAGTGGAACAGTTTGGTCAGAAAGAAGCACACCCCGTTTCTGCCCCATTGGACCCTGGTTCAAAACTACAGCACTCCAATCTGCAATGTATGTCCCAGGATGCCAGGAACGCCCTGGCCAAGCTTCCCTACCGCTCTGTTGTCAGATGCTTATTGTACTTGGCAATATCTACGTGTCCTGACATTTCTTATGCAGTACAGCAGCTCTCTCAATACCTTGATTCGTACTCCTTAGAACACTGGAGTGCTGCTATACAGCTAGTATGTTATCTAAAGGGAACTAGGGACTTGAAGCTTTATCTGGGCAGACAGAACCCCATTCTCCTGCACGCCTATAGTGACTCTGACTGGGCTAATTGCCATGACACTCGTCACAGCATTGGGGGATACATGTGCTCTCTTGGCTCAGGTGCAGTGTCTTGGGCAGCACGTAAACAGAAGGTAGTGGCAGCTTCCACCTGTGAAGCAGAATACATAGCGGCATTTGAGACTGCAAAGGAATGCATGTGGTTGCATACGCTACTACGCGCTATTGATTTTCATCAAAACTCGCCTACTACCATCCTCTGTGACAACAACGCTACGAAGACATTATCCGAGGACCCATTACTTCATTTACGCGTTAAGCACATCGACATCAAATATCATTTCCTATGCGAGCATGTACAGTCAGGTGACCTAGCTATCACTTACATCCACACCCATGACAATGTAGCCAACATGTTTACTAAAGCCCTGGAACCTAAACATTTTGCTGTCCTTCATGCATCTCTTGGCCTTCGTTAGTGGGATTCCATGCGAGGAGGAGTGTATTCACAGTGAGGAGGAGTGTTGGAATTGCACCGTGAGTCCATAACGCTTTTGATGTGTGTGCTATTTTAGCATTCCCTTTGATCCGCATGGTCGGCTCATGTTTAAGTTTCCCCTTGTCTCTTTTCCTTTGACACACATCCTTTTGTTATGCATTACACATATATATATCTTCAGTAGTTTACTTTATCACCTCAGTCACTTATCCAGAGACTGAGGTGAGCTATATTTACTATACATATTTATTGACGCATACTTACTCTACTACAACAGTTGTTTATACTAGGTATAGTACGGATTAATACAGTCACTTATCCAGAGACTGAGTTGTTTATACTAGGATTCACTTTCTACACAAACATGTTATGCTCACATCGCCTGGAATGGTAAGACATTTCTTGATGTATTTAAAATGTTGAATTGAATGTATCCCAACCACAGTTATAAGCTCATTCTCCCATTCTGATACCGACTATGACATCTTTCCCTGTCCAACAGCTAACTCTCGTGATATCTCTATGTTTGTTGTAAACCAACAATCAGCAGTACATCCCACATGTCCAACTTGTACTATCACCTGTGCATGATATACTACAAAACAGTGGTTCTGTGCCATGTATGTTGCATACCTTTTTTGAGCTGTGGAATATTGATTGATGCTGGTAATGTGCCTATTGTGATTGGCATGAACAGCTTCTCATCTATTGATGACCTCAAAATTGGACTATGGCTACCCTCTGAGCCTTCCACCAACACCATAATTGACATGTAGTGTCGAATAAGATATTTTGAAACAATGCCTGGAATGGGCGAGCATGACAACACTGTCTTCTTTCATGATCAACATGGCCATATGCCTACGAACTAGACATTGTGCGACCTTCCTGGCCACCCCTTATGGAATGGAGACGTGTTAGTGATGAAGAACATGAATGAAGAACTGGTTACCCACAATACCCATCAAGATCTTGAGATCATTAAACAGCTGTTATCACATGAGACATAGAATATTTATAATAGCATGGCGGTTTGGTAAAGAATTTTGGGAGGGGAAGACTTCACTGAGAATATATGATGATGAGTCGAGGTGGACAGCTATGCAACAATTATCAATATAGCAAGTTAGAATGTGAGTGGAAGCCTTGAATTTTGGAGAACTCTGCATAATGGTAATCAGAAAGTTCATGTGAGGAGAATGAGCAGGTGTACAATCACACTGATTAACAATAGTAGTAATGCTGATAGTGATAGGATATAGAGAAAATAAGAGCAGTACAAATACAGATTGAATTCTAGAACATATTAGAACACTAGCACAAACATCAGAACTCATATAACCATTGTAATGATTATGCTAGAGAGCTGCTTGCATAAACTGACAGCAAAGCTATATGTATGACACATTAAAAAATTGCTACTAGTGCTGCAATATGCCAGCAGCCTTTCAAAAGTGATAGGTTGCTCCAGAGCTTGAACAGACATCATCGACAGATACTTGAGTGAATTGATCCACATTATATCAAGAAGCTTCAACTTTTGGCCATACACCCAGGTTTAAGGAAAAATCATATCCACAACTCTCATACTTTGATATGCATGCCTCCGTTTTTTCAATAGGGGTGAATCCTGTCAACAACTGGTGAGTGTTTAACAGGCTTCATCTTGCAAATGTCAAGGAGGGATAGGCACAAAATAAGGTGTCGTAACTGATGAAACTCATAACCACTGTGGAATGAAACCCGAAAATGGGCTGCACCGCGTCTTCTCCATGACAGACCAATAGATTTACCACCAGCTGTCAATGACGTAAAACATAGGAAGAGTGGATCAATGAAATAGAAGATGTAGTTGTTGGTACTGAATCCAATGAATAACTGAAGTCAGTCTGCAATTTATACAATGCATACTCTTCTTGAGACTGAGGAACATATATATCAATGTCATTGGGCATAAAATCCCAAGGCATGATCACCAACAGAACACATGAACCAGAGATGATGGCATGGGTTTGTTGTAAAAATATGAACATCTGTGATGGCTGCAAGTCGAACATTATAAAAATGTGGTGGATGGTTTGTAGGATATGGGCAGGGATAATTGCATGTAAATCATGGCATGAATCTGCAAGCACTCAGAGGTCTCTCAAACAAAGATGTTCATAGATGGCAGCTTGGACCTCTATAGGCAGTCGGCCAACAATCACTACCCCAACCATGTCAAAAACAAACCAATACCTATGTGAAAGCAGAAAACTGGCAATCGCACCTTTGTTGAACCTAATGTGTATCTGGAGAGCTTTGAAATATGCATAGAATAGTGTCCTTGTCCACTTGAACAACATGGCAAAATTAATTGCAATTACTGTCCATAACAATGCCAACATCTTGAGCAATACCATGAGACAGACAGAGACTCTGAAACCATATGCAATCAATTTGGTGTTATTTGTGTTCTAGAAACTTCTCACAATAATCCTGTTCTTCAGTCTATCTGTAACTTATACATGATTTAGAATAAGGTAATGTAGTCAACATTATAATAGTACAGATAATAGTAGTACAAAATTTTGTCAGACACAGAAACAACATATGCTTACTTTGTGATGTCCATTGAGTCTTCAATGACTTTGTCCTCATATTTCTGTTCTTTTGTCAACCTCATCTGCTTGCTCTTCCCCTTGCATTTCTTCTCAACCAAGGTCTCCACCTCAACAGCATCTTGAGAAGAAATCCATCATTTTTGGCCAGCTGAAAAATGTGCAAAAGCGTCTGTGGCCACTGATTGCGCAGATGTCTGACCAGACAACATGTTAGCACTGGTTGAGCTCTCATTGCTAGCAATGGGCAAAGGCACCAAGGGAGGGATGGGCATCACCACCTTTTGGTCAGAACAGCCAATGACTTTGATGCTGTGAATATTGATTTGATATAACTAAATATAATCATGGCTGTTAGACCATATCATGCCATAGACAAGCTACATTTACCTTTTGTTGTATTTGGGCTCCGTCATGAGGAAACAATGCAACGAGCAATTGGCCAGTATGAGCGTACCATATTGAAGTACACCATACATCTTCCAAGGAGGCACTAACTGATTGTTCTCATCTGTGATATCCAGTTGAACCAACTTGTTGATAGCATGGTTATAATATGGCCCACCATAGTCTGGCATGTTGTGAGGATCATACAAGACACCAACTTTGATATCCAGCCCTATGCCTCACACCATTAGCAATCTCTTTCATGCCACCTTGTTAGTAACATACCTCCAACAGGGTCTTCATGTGCATCACTCTTTGGAATCTCTTTACCAGATACTGTTCCCTTTCCTGATATGGACACCACATCCACAAAAGAATGCTTGCCTATCCTAAGCAGAGTAGAAGGTGACAAGTTTTTGTTTGGGTTCTACGACTGATAGCTTAACAGCAGACAACTAACAATGGCTAAAACTGTACCACATAAATGGGCACTGCACAAAGAACAATGAGATCATGGGGCATATTGGGATCTGAGGAGGTGCCCTTGATCCATTCCCTGACATTATAATTCTATTGCACATCATCAACAGATGTTGGTGCTCTAAAATGCATCACCTACCACAGCCATGTTATGCTCCCCCACCTCATCTGACTCCTGAATTGAATTGAGGGTCCCTACCTGGTTTTGATAGACAGCTGACGTAAAAGGGCTACAATACATCAGCACTTTCAGCACCAGGACTAACAGGCTGAAACTTCAAGTAATGTCATGAGCTTGGCATCTGTTTTGCCAACAAAATTGTCTTACCTGCTGTCCAGCTTTGCCTGCATAGTGGTTCCCTTTTGAGCCAATAAGAGTGCCTAACTCCTCCACACATACTGAGGTCTTTACACTCCCCCCCCCCCCCCAATCTGAGTGGACTCTGCTTGGACACAACTGTCTGAGGACTTTGCTCAGACTTTGCTCAGACTTTGTGGGCTGAAAAAGTCTTGCCAAACTAAATATCCAGTCTGAGCTGAGTCTGAGCTGAGTCCTCAGACTGTTCTAGGACTGTCCAAGTGTCCAAGCAGAGTCCAAGTGGACCAGCACTCGTACAGTCCTAGGACTGTCTGAGTTGCTTATATAATTGACTGAAAAATCGGTGGCTACTGCAGGAATTGAACCCTTGTAGTCACATGATAAAGTACAATTAAGGCAGCGATATAACCATTAGACTAAAGCATCATTACAGATAGGTAGTTATATCTCTCTATGTACCACCCTGGCTGTGATGACAAATCAACACAGCCACATCATCATCAACCCTGGCACATCACCTTCAATGGCACCACCTCCTCCTTACCTCCTACCCCAATAAACAACAATGGGAATGAGCCCAAATGATGGCATTGTTGTTTGGGCTCACTTGTAAGTGTTTTTTTACATGATTTTTGTTGTTTTGTTTAATGAACTGAATTTTCCTTAATGATAGGTTTTATCTATGTTATAACGATGCCGCAGCCTCAATACCATGACAACGGCTGACACAGCCACCACCCTAGGACCCAGAACCACTGCTGCAAGCAACTGCTCATGGGGTGGGAATGGGTACAACTGCAAAATGGCAGGACAATGGCAACACTGACTTGGCCAAACGGAACAACAATGCAATGAGGCAACTGGAGATAACTGGGACTGGGAGATGGAATGACAAGGGGGTCAAGCGGGAAACAATGAAAGGAAGGCAAAGCAAACAAAGAAAAGGCCCAAGAGATGTCAAACAACATCTATTGGGCCGTTGCTAAGTTTTTTTTTCTTGTTTTTGTTACTAACAAACTTTTTTAGGTATTATCTAGTACTGCTGATGATGATGAGCACTCAGAACCACTGCCACAAGGAGCTGGTCACAGGGTGGGAATGTATGCAACTTCAAAATGACAAGAATGGCTACCCTGACAAAACAAGCCCCCGCCCCCAGCCCTCATGCCCACCATGCAGGATGCACCACCCACCTCCAGCCTCACGAGCAACTGCTCATGGGGTGGATGGTGGGTGGAATGATGATGATGGCAGGGAACAATGACAGCACCTGCCCCAGCCCTATGAGCCACTGCTCATAGGGTGGACGATGGGTGGAACAATGATGATTAGGGGAGACCCAAGAGACATCAATGTCTCTTGGGTCCTAGGTAAGTTTTTTTTTCTTTTCTCATTTCATTTTTTGATGCTAGCAAACTTTTTATAGGTACAAACTACTACTGGCAATGATGATGACAATGACACCACCACCACCACTGCTGCAAGCCCCTGCTCACAGGGTGGAAGGTGAGGGGGAAGAGACAAGGGGGAAGGGAGACAAGAGGGAAGAGAGACAAGAGGGAAGGGAGACAAGAGGGAAGAGAGATGAGAGGAAAGGGAGACAAGAGGGAAGGGAGACGATGACAAGAGTGGGGACACCCACAATGACACCCACCCCACGCCTACAAGCATCTGCTCATGGGGTGGTTTGGGGGGGAGAAGAATGGGGACAGAAGGGTGAGATGGCCAGGGGACAACCCAGGGAGAGACAAACACCGCCACAAGCAACTGCTTGTGGTGGGTGTTTTTTATTCATTTTTATAATTGAGAGTTATGGCCCCCTCCCCCCTCCCCTCGAGCTTGTGAGGGGAGGGCCTAGTATTATACATATTAATTACCCCTTGCACAGATGCAAGGGGGTCAATTTAATAATCTATTCATGATATATAAAAAATTAGATTTCAGTAATAAATAGATATAATGTATGTAACTTTAAATGACTACTTGGCTTAAGTGGTAGAGTGTGCATGTTTGGTCATCATGTGATTGCTAGTCCAGAAGTCTGTTGGTTCAATTCCTGCTGTGCACACATCATTTTGTGAGACTTATAAGAATTTCTCTAACTCTGGAACTCAGACTTTACTTGGACAGTACTTTAAAGGTGTAAATGAATGCACAATTGATGTTGTCTGAGCAAAGTCCGAGTGCAGTCCTTGGACTTTACTCAGACCACTCAGACAGTCCGTGTCTGAGCAGAGTCTGAGTGTCCGAGTGTGTCCGAGCGGAGTCCGCTCGGACTGGGGGGAGTGTAAAGTACTGCACATACTTCACCTATGACATTGGTTGGAAATTCCATGCCATCACTGTTACGATAGAGATAGTTGTTGGACCATTGTTCAATGACATGACAGAACATTTGGTTGTATTCTGCCTGTTAAGGGCGAAGCCTCAACCACTCGATCTAGTTGATGTCATTCGATGAGGTGCTTCCTCGACAAGTCGTTTGGCACTAGTCTTACTCAGAGCATCCGACGTAAGATAGGTAGTGCACTCTAGCAGGGCTTCTGCATAGAGTTATTCAGGTTCACGCACTAAGGGGCTTCCTTAGTGGTTTCGAGTAAGTTCGTGAGTTGCAAGTTAAGGCTGTAGAATGCCTAGATCTAAACTAAGGACATCCCTACTACAAGTCGCAGTACTTATACTAGAAGGGAGGTCCTTATCGTCCAATCGGAAAGGTAGATGTGTATCAAGTAATAATAGAAACAATAGGCCTCATGCCTTGCATGAGGCGTCCGATGTCACAGAGTGCTGCAGCGCAGCATGTCAGGAAACAATAACAGATAAGCCTCATGCCTAGCATGAGGCATCTGATGTCACGGATCCAATATCAAGGATCCGATGTCAAGGACATGCTGCAGCGCAGCATGTGTGGGAGTGGGTTCGGGTGCATGGAGTCACCATGCGTCAAGGGTGCCTTCCACAGGAAGGGGATCGAATGCATGTAGTCGGCATGCATCGTGTGTGTGTCTGATATCAAGGACATGCCCTAGGCATGAATCAAGGGGTGCCTCCTGTCTGGAGGGGATCATCGGGTGCGTTGGGTTCCATGAGTTACAAGGAAAATTGTAACATTACCCCCCCACTATGGTCGAAAGTTCCACACTTCGACCTAAATCTTCGTCTCTCCTTCGTGGTCTGATCGGGCGTGGTCTGGTTATGTGGGTAGGTCAGGGTCAAGGGGTACGATGGAGGAATAATTCATGTCCGAACTCGGACCATGATCGGGTTCTTCTGGTTCACACTGCTCTAGGTAGTGGTGTCAAGGAGTCGGTAGTATCGTTGAAAGGGGGGCATTGCAGGATGGCAAATTCAACATCTGTAATTGGGGGTTCGGGTTCTGTTCGGAAGATGGCGTAGAGGCAGAATGCAAAGGTTAGGGCTGCCACTGCAGCCAGGGTCATGCCAACGATGATGGCGAGGATCGTAATCCCTGTGAGCATGGGTCTGTCTTGTCATGCCATCGTCTTGAGCTCTGCCTTTTAAATCCTTCCATATGGCTCCCCTGTCATGTTTCCCATTGTGTCGTCATCAAAATCATCCTATCCGGAGTTAAGGAAGAGCCGCTGTCTGTGTTCGGCTTTTCTTTGATCAGTCTCTCAATCTTTCTGAGGTTTCTCCGGGCAGTTCATCTTATAGTGTCCGGGGCCTCACTGTTTGCAATACTTGCAAATGTATCATGGGAAAATCAGGCCGAAATGGCCTATCTCTTGGCAGATGAAACATCTGGCATGTCTCATGTGTGGGGGGGACCAAGGTGGTTGGGTGGTTTTTGGTTCGGGTTCAGGGGTGGTCAGATTGATTACTTCAGGTGCCCTAGGCACAATCTTCGGGTTCTTCATAGAATGGGAGGAGCCTCCAGAGGGAGCTCGTCGTTCGTCTCTGTTGTTCTGCTCGCTGAATGGCGAGAGCGAGGTCGGTGGTCATCTGTGTCGACCTAAAGGGGTGTGAGGTCTCTCCTCAGCTGTTCTCAGTCTGTCTGACCACAGTGCAATCATTTCCTGGATCGTTTGCTCGATCCCCAGGGCATCTGCATCATTCATTGCTTCTTCTAGATTTCATTCCATCTGTTCGATAGTGCTCGCATAGTAGAAGCACATCCTGGCTAGATGGTATCTTGGTGGATTGTGGGCGAGGTGAACGCAAAGGGCATCAGCGTTCAATCGGTTTCATAGGTAGTCTCAGGTGAATCGTCATTTGGCAGGCATATTGGGGGGGTGTTGTAGCGGAAAGGAAGGGGGGTCTTGGGTTCTCGTTAGAGGTGGTACCTCTTCTTATATGCCGTCAGGATCTCGGGGGCATGTTTTAAGTTTGATTTGGGTTCCCATGTGTTTTCGGAGGTTGGGTAGTCAACCCATTTCACGAGGTAACGGTGTGTCTTGCCGTGCTTCTTGTGTGTGATGATCGCTTCCACTTCGTATTCGTTTTCTCCTTCCACGAGGTTGGGTGGTGGAGTCAGGAAGTTCCGTCCATGAGTGTCATTCTTGTGGTATTGCGTGAGTAAGGCCGCATGGAATACTGGGTGGATCTTCCATCTCAGTGGCAGTTTCAATCAGTATGTCATTCTCGACAAGGCATCTTCAATCTTGAAGGGCCCTTCTTGTTTTGGTGCCAGTTTTCTTGTTGGGTAGCCAATCTTCAGGTTCTTGGAGTCAAGCCATACTTGTTCTCCAACCTTGAACGGTTCGTATTGCCCTTTTGTTCGGGCAGCCATAGCCTGTCTGGCTAGTTCGTGTGCGGCAAGAGCTTCCTTTCTCACAAAGAGAAGTTCTTGGATTCTCTGTTCAGCAGCTGGCACATTCGTCTTTTCATAGGGGGTGGGGATAGCGCATGGTTGATATCCCATCATCAAGTAAAACAGTGAGTGTTTTACTGTGGAGTGCGTCTTCTGGTTGTGCACGAATTCTGCCATTGGGAGATAACGCTCCCAATCTTCAGGTTTGTTCAAACAGAACATGCGGAGGTAAACCTCTAGCTCTTGGTTTACTCGCTCCGTTTCTCCGTCAGTCTGGGGGTGATAGGTGGTGCTCATGGATAGCTTAATCCCGAGCAATCGTCCGAGTTCTCAGAAGAGTTTGGATGTGAATCGAGGGTCTCTGTCTGAGATGATTCTTCCAGGGAGTCCAAATCTTGTGTATACATGGTGCAGGTAAAGGTCTGTGGTGCCAAGTGCATCAATCGTCTTCGCACAAGGGATAAAAATTACCCCCTTCATAAGACCATGGTCTACCATGACCATGATTGAGTCAAATCCGTTTATCACGGGCAAGTCTGTGATAAAATCTGTCGTTACCAGCTCAAATGGTCTGCTGGTGTCGGATGATATCGGTGTTGGTGGTGGGGTTGTTGGGTGTGTATTCACTTTCATTTGCTGGCACTTTGCGCAGCCTTTGACATACTTCTTGATGAAGTTGGCCATTCCTGGCCACCAGTAGTCTCGTCAGATCAGTTCGATCATCTGCCATTGTCCAGGGTCTCCTGTCGTGATGCTATCATGGTATTTTCGTATGATCGCTCGGCAGAGGGTTTCGTCCTGTGGCACGTACCATCTGTCTTTGAAAAAGAGCAGGCCGTCTTTGAATTTCCAGTCCTCCAATGCAGACTTGATTGGGGGAGTTCCGTTGTTTTTCAGGGCTTGTAAAGCGTCATTTACGAGGTCATCCTTCATTATTGCTGAGACCAGGGCTCCCTGGAGCTCAGTGTCGATCGTTTTGACAAACAGTTTGTCAGCGAGGATGGTCTTGTCCTCGTTATCGGTGTCTTCTTTGGCTATATGATCTGCTCTCCTCGATAGGGCATCAGATTGTACCATCTGTGATCCCGGTACGTGTTGTAGCTTCAGGTCGAATTGTGACAGGTAGATGCTCCATCTAGCCTGTCGTCGGTTCAGTTTCTGCGCCTGACGGAAATACATCAGGTTCTTGTGATTGGACAGTACCGTCACAGGGAACGGTGTCCCCTGCAGGTAGTGTCTCCATGTCTCTAGTGCTCGGATCACTCCCAGTAGTTCCCTGTCATATATCTCGTAATTTCTTTCAGCTTTGTTGAAAGAATGCGAGATATAGCTGCATGGGTGCCAGTCTCTGTTGGCATCCTGTTGTCTGAGTACTGCGCCTGTCGCAAATTTCGAGGCATCAGATTCCACCACAAATGGTTTTGTTGCGTCTGGCATCAGCAGTACTGGGGCTTTGTTGAATTTCCTTTTTAGTGCATCAAACAATTGCTGGCAGTTGTTTGTCCATTCAAATTTCTGGTTCTTCTTTGTCAAATCATTCAGTGGTCTGGCCAGATCCGCGAAGTGTCCGATGAATCTTCAATAGAAGTTCCCAAATCCTAGGAAGGATCTTACATCCTTCACTGTCCTTGGCATGGGCCAGTCCTTGATCCCAGCCAGCTTCGTGTTGTCCATTGCGAGTTTGTTGGGCCTGATGATCATGCCCAAGAAGTCGACTTCCTGTATGTTGAATTTGCATTTCTCTATTTTCAGGTAGAGATCGCATTGTCATAGTTGTTCGAGGACCCTTTTGGTCCTTATCCGGTGTTCTTCTTCCGTCTTCGAGAAGATCAGGATGTCATCCATATAGATGATGAGCCATCCTTCATCTAGCATATCTCGGAAGAGATCGTTCATCATGGCCTGGAATGTTGCCAGTGAGTTGCACAGCCCAAAGAACATCACCATTGGCTCAAATAGCCCTCAGTTAGTCTTGAATGCTGCCTTCCACTTGTCTCCTTTCTTTATCCGTACATTATGATATCCCCATCAAATATCAAGTTTCATGAAAAATCTCGCTCCCTTCAGCTTGTCCAAGAGGTCTCCAATCAGTAGCAGGGGGTAGTTGTTCCGGATTGTTCCTTCGTTCAGATAGCGATAGTCTTGGCAAGGTCATAGAGCATCAGAGTCCTTCTTCAACACGAAGAAGAACGGGGATGCCATGGGTGATTTTGACGGTTGGATGTATCCTTTCTCCAGGTTTTCATCAAGAAACTCATTGAGTTTCTCTTGTTCTTTTGGTGTCAATGGGTAGACTTTGCAATCTTTCGGTACAAAGCCTTCCTTCAAGTCAATTGCATGATCCCACAGTCTTGATTCCGGGAATCGTTCAGATGCGGCCTTTTCAAATACCTGTCTGTATTTCTGGTATTCTGGTGGCAGCAAGTTGTCCAGGGTCTGTTGGCTAGTCTCCTTTCCCTCCTCTTGCTCATGTGCCAGTCATTGAGATATGGATGTCTTTGCTCTGATCCATATGTTGGAGTTGAGTAGGTATCGTGGGGAGCCCTTGCCTTTCACGAGTCTGCCGATGGTGTTCATCTTCCGGATGTATTTGTGTGTCGGCTCTCGATGTTCTTCCATCAGGGGCAGTTCTATGGCTGGTCCAAATAGGCCAATGACTGGTTTGCCTCACACGTATGCAATCAGTATTGAGTCATCCTCAATCACATCTTGTTCGGGGGTCAGTTCTATCGCTCGTATTTCCATGCCAGTGTCTGCCAGTAGTTCTTCATTGGGTACCTCTTCAATCTTTACCTGAGGGGGGGTCTCCCTGCGCATAGGTATTTCAGTGTTGATGGTACCGTGATCTGGAGTCCTATCATCGTGGGTCGGGGTAGTCTGTTGTCGAGGGTAGTTTATCCTGTTTCGTAGTGTCATTTTCATGTTCCTTTTGCTGGTGCTTCCCTCCCCTGTGGAGGTTAGCAATTCCTTCATCCTTTGCACAATTCATTGTGCCCTGTCGCATTCTTTGTTTTTGCCCTTTTCCAGCTGTTTCTTCTTCTGGTTTTCTCAGGTCTTGGCGACAGCACGTCGTGCTGCTTCAAGGTTTCTGGTTTCTTTAGGAGTGTTGCTGCTCCTGGTTTTTGCGACGGCTATCTGGACAGAATTTAGTTCCTTTGCTTTCTTTTCAGAAAGCCTTTCCTTCGTCTTTGCCATGGCTAGTCATGCTCGGGCAAGGTTTCTCTCCTTTTCTTCGGAGAGTCTTTTTCTTGTTTTTGCCACAGCCAATCTGGCTTGGGCAAGGCTCCTCTCTTTCTCTTCAGAGAGCCTCTGTCTTGTTTTGGCCACGATGTGTTGAATTCGTGCCATTCTGTCATTTGGCACCTCCCTTTTGGCGCCTACCCTAGGAAGGTTTAGGGTGTTCAGGAGGGCCCGTTCGGCTCTTCTTGTCTTCTCCAAGATTCGTTTGATCTGAGCCCATCGTTCTTCATCTCAGAACTCAAAGGTTCCCTTCTTCCAATCGATGATCGGGTTTATCTCCCACAGCCATGGCAGGCCTAGGATTACCGATTCTTTGCCTAGTCCAGCGACTAGGTATTCTATTGGGTAGCTCCTTCCGTTGATGTGGAGTCTTCCTTTCATGCATCTGGTGATCATTCCCTGCTTGTTCAGGGTCCCGTCTATGTTCGTGGCCCAGATGGTGCGGCCTAATGGATATGTTCTGATCCCTTCTCGTTCGACGAAGTTCGAGTCGATAAAGACTCCTCCTGCTCCAGAGTCAAGGAGCGCATTCGTTGTGACATCTTTCCCATTGTCTGACTCAGCTACCCAAATAGACAGGTGCATAGATTGTCTATTCATGGTAGCCAAGAGTACAGACCCTAGGGAGACTACAGCGGTGACTGGCGTCGTATCAGGCCACTGTTCTAAAAACCTGATTCCTCCATGAGGTTAAGGGCTCGTTCCTTTTCTTCTTCCTCTAGTTCATCCAGCATCATGCGGATCTTCTGGTAGGTGTCCACCCCAGTCTTCTTCTGGGTGAAGCGATTTCGGTAGGGAGGAGGCGCTGACCCCGTCTGAGTGGGGTTCTTTCCATCCCTGTGGTCGGACGATCGGTGTCCCGGTTGGTGGCAGATGAAACACAATCCCTTTTGGAGGTGTTCCACGTGTTCTTGGTTTGTCAGTCAGTTGATGTCGAGAGAAGGCTGTCCTTTCTTTGTTGTTTCATTTGTCTTCTGGTTCTGCCTGGTCTTTCCCAGGATTGCCATGGCCTGTTTCCATTGGCCTTCATATTTCAAAGCTGCCTTTATCCAGCCTTCAAGAGTGTTGGGCACTGTCTCCATTGTGTGTACCCTCTTCAGTAACTCAGGATGCAGTCCATCCATGAAGTACTCAATCATGGCTGCATCTTCGGTGATTCCCGTCCTGTCTTTCAGGATGCGGAAGTTTGCCACATATTCTTTGAGGTTCCCTGAACCTTGTTTGAGATTCTTAATCTGTCTTTGCCGTTCCGGCATCGTCGATCGGTGAGAAGGCCTCTAGGACCTTCTGTCAGAAGTCTGCGTATTCACCTAGTCCCTTGGATTGGTGCTGGTTGACAAATGCCTGCGCCCAGGCAGCTGCTGTCCCTCCATTCATGAAGGACAGCATGAAGATGATCTTCTTGTCGTTCGTGTTGTAGACCTGGTCATTGATTTGCAAGTACAGGTCTATCTCCTGCAGGAACTTGGTGGTCTTGGTCCGCTCTCCTGAGAAGTCTGTGGGTGATTGGATTCGAATGTCCTTTACGGACATCGTTGGTGCAGTTGCGGGTTCGGACATCTCATTATAGAGGTCATCGGTTTCGTCTGTTAAGAAGCAGGTGGATGTTTCGGGTGGGGGTGTGTGCGGTTGTTCAAAGTCTTTGTCGGTGAGGAAATCTCCTCGTTGTCTGTCGGTTGATCCATAGAACCAATGCTGTGCTGGGGTCGAGTAATGGACTAGTCTTCCATTGTATTGGTACCAAGATGAACCTGGCTGTGGTTCTGCTTCTCTTGGTGGTTGGTCTGGGGTTTGTCTAGACCCGGGTTGCTGTGGTGTGTATCAAGACGTATTGCCTACACCTAGGTATGTGGGCTAGCAGATAGTTTAGATCTTATATTAGGGGCGAAGCCTCAACCACTCGATCTAGTCGATGTCGTTCGATGAGGTGCTTCCTCGACGAGTCGTTCGACACTAGTCTTACTCGGAGCATCTGACGTAAGATAGGTAGTGCACTCTAGCAGGGCTTCTGCGTAGAGTCATTCAGGTTCATGCACTAAGGGGCTTCCTTAGTGGTTTCGAGTAAGTTCATGAGTTGCAAGTTAAGGCTGTAGAATGCCTAGATCTAAACTAAGGACATCCCTACTACAAGTCACAGTACTTATACTAGAAGGGAGGTCCTTATCGTCCAATCGGAAAGGTAGATGCATATCAAGTAATAATAGAAACAATAGGCCTCATGCCTTGCATGAGGCATCCGATGTCAAGGACATGCTGCAGTGCAGCATGTCGATTGTGAGAGTCCGACGTCACGGACCTCATGTCAGGGGGCTGTCATATCACAGCATGTGTGGGAGTGGGTTCGGGTGCATGGAGTCACCATGCGTCAAGGGTGCCTTCCATGGGAAGGGGATCGAATGCATGTAGTCGGCATGTGTCGTGTGTGTGTCTGATGTCAAGGACATGCCCTAGGCATGAATCAAGGGGTGCCTCCGGTCTGGAGGGGATCGTCGGGTGCATCGGGTTCCATGAGTTACAAGGAAAATTGTAACACTGCCCCTGTGAGCGAGGCGGCACCCATCTCAACCACATTGTTTGAAACATCATCTTAAAAACCATCTTCAAAATGCTTGATATACAATGGAGACACGTCCTCAGTCATGATAGGTGTGGTTGAAAACCAACAGTATGCCACTACACTCATTTCAAAAAGCAGGCATGATGTCATACCATTCATCATGCATTTCAAAGTGCATTTGAGACTCGCCACGTTGACCTTTGAAACTGAAACTGTCTGAATATGAGTCACAGACTTGCTGGAAAGGGATCACCCGGGACTTGAGACAGCACACCACTCGGTCCTGCATGTGCCCTCCTCGACACCAGCTTGACAATGACCGAACAAATTTCCCTTGTTGACCCAAGTACTTCACATAATTCCTGTCATAATATTAATCACTCATCATTGGTACACAACCATGATCCCTACCTTTTTGAAAAAACAAAACAGGCAAGATGCCATGCCACCTATCACAATTTTGAAACATATCCATGAGACTTTCTCCATCTTTATCCCACCCATGATCATGCCATGATTCACCACAGACACCATCTCCAAGTATCACAACATGTCTTTTGGTTCTGCACATTCCCAATTGGTCTCTTCATGAACAATGTTTATGCCTTTGTTAGCCACATTGTGATCAACCAGACAATGTCATACCCTCATTGACCCAAGTAGCTGGCCTCTTACAACTGTTGTCATACAACTATTCCACTCATGTGATTGCAAATGAGGAATTGTGCTACATGGATCTCAACTGTGCCCCACTTGAAATTCCTTCTTTCAATGGCATCGATAGCTGAGTGCAAACAATGAGGAAGATTTGATTATGTAGGCATTGCTCATGTTCATTAGCTCAAAAGATGACTTTCCAATCAACATCTAACATATTTATAGATAACACCATCCAATTTATTCTGCATTAGTAATACTGTCTCATAACTGTCTTGTATGGTGTCTCCCTGTATTTTCAGTAACAACCTACCATTCATGCCCTTTCCTCTATCCATGATACATCACAATGTCAATGAGCATAGACAAACATGTATAAAATATTTAAAATATGTTTGCAGATTCCACCGAAATACACATCACATGCCATATCATATCAAAATAGTTTTTTGTTCTCCCTCATGAAATATGTTATAATTCAAACCAATATTCAATGCCTAAAAAAATAAAATAAAATAAATAAACCAAAATCAACGTAGCGGATCATGCAGTGCCAGCATGGCTCAATTGTTATGTATCAGCATGAAACCTGACTGATTTTCATAGTTGTGATATTGATTGCATAAAGTTGCATTGAAGGCAAAGCCAAGAAGAGTCCATGTATGCAGTTTTGCTGAACGTGTTTGGATGTGTCAATGATGGTTGATCATGATGTTTACAATGTTTACAATTTGATATCCACCTACATCCACGAAGGACTTAGGACATGTCTAGACAGCCTCGATGGACCCAAAAAAGACCACTATTGTAAATTCTAATGCTTCAATCTCTGCCAGCCTTTTCATTCAGCCTGGCCATCTCTCTCTGCACATTGCCCCATATCCTTCCTGCTAATTGGATCACTTTGATATGCCAATCATGTGATAGGCCATAAATTAGTTGTCGTTGTGATATGCTGCAAGAGTTTTCTAAACCATCCTTTGTTAGATAGTGGTGAATCTGGGGAGTGAGCCCTAGATAAGAAAAGGAGTAATGTAGCAGCCATCCATCATTGTTTTTGAACAGGGACTTAGCTATTGAGAGGAGAGTGTTTTTAGCAGTCTCCTCGATATTACTTTTTGACAGCTTCTCCTGTCCTCTCCATTATCCTCTCCATTGTTCCCATTCTCCACTCATCATAGTGTTTGCACTCAATGAAGAGGTGGTGCATATCCTCAATTGCATTGCAACCATGTTGGCATGAGTCCTCACACAACTTCCCCCTCTTGTGTAGAGTCTCACCCATTGCTAGTTGACCAGAACGTGCCTAGAGTTGCACTAGTATGGAATAGGTTGATGTCGCCTTTGTATAGCAGTAGTCAGGGGGCGGCATAGGGTCGTAGAGCCATGTCATCATTCTATAGTTATTGTTGATGCTCAGCTTCTCGGCAGTTGATCTTGCAATGTCTTGTTTGATGAAGACCCATATGTTTGACTCAATCCATTCATCTCTTGCATGAAAGAATGTGTAGTCATCCATGTAAAACATTGAGTGTGGGGCTATGGGAATGTAGTGGACATGTTTCTGTGCAGATGTTGCATAGTGATCTGCTTTGTTATTGAGCTTTGACAGCAGTGTCAGGCCATCTGCATGTCCTTGCATATAGTTGACTATAACCCAGTTCTGTCAAACCAGCAACAAGATCCATCTGTAGTATGATCTCCCATTCATGTGGCATAATTTTGGTTCTTGGTCTACTGCTGTCTTGCTGTCATTGATGAGATGCATAGAGTTCATGTGATCTGAGTATAGATGGGACGTTTCAGGGGGGTCGCTTGGCAAGACTAAAATCAGACCCATCAGCTTGCCATGTAGGATAGAAGAATTACATCCCAGGATTTGCATCACCAATGTCTGTGGGCCCATCACTGCAGCCATCACCGTTTTGTCCTCTCCAATTCCTGCAGTTGCTAGTATCATTGATCCATCTGAGCCCCCCACTGTCTGCCTCCAGATGTTGGTGATGGTAGCAGGCCACTGGTTGTTGCTAAGTGTTTGAGGAGGGTCTCAGCTCATCTACAGCGTTCTGGACATTCGGTAAGAAGTTCAGCATTTCCATTCACAAGACATCCGATGTTGAGCTGTGACAATACATCCGATACTTTGTGGTAGTTGTGTATGCCTGCTGAGGTCCATGTGGCATCAGTTGCAATATGTTTTGTTACAAATGTCAGCTGCCCTGTTCCATCTCTCTGCCAGGTGCCCATGTCTGCTAGTGTCCAGATTCCTTTGCTTCTTAGGGAGCACATTGCTTTCCTAATTGAGTGACAGCAAAAAGGGCATGCTCACTATGACCCTTGTAATGGAGGACCAGGTCTACAACCTCTCAGATGGCACCAGCTTCATTTGGGACCCATCCACATTATAAACAGGTATCGGATGTGAGAGTGAGCAAGTATTCAGGCAGTGTTGTTGTGCGAGATGGGCATTGATGAAGAGACTGGTTGCACCAGAGACCAGGAGCATGGAGACACTGAGTGTCTGTCCAGTGTTGGCAGTCTGTAGTTCAATTGCTAGGTTCAAGGAATGTGTAGAGGGGGTGGATGCAACAATATATTTGTGTGGTAGTTTGTGCTCCCATGATTTAAATTTGGGATGGGGAGCAGAGGGAGAGATGGGAAGAGCAGGTACCTCTTTAGCCAACTTTGAAGGGTCAGAGAGGGGAACAGTCATGGAAATAGATTCATTCTCTGGGGATTCAACTGACAAAACTTCAAAGTGGTTATGGACAGGCAGTGAGGGCATACAATTCACTTGCTGGAAATAGAAAATCCTGCTCCTCCACAACTTCTGACTTGATCTCCTCTGCAACCTGACCCTTCACTTCCTCAACATCTACAAGTACCAACAGGTCTTGGAGGAGTTCATCTCACCCCTTGGGGGTGAGCATGCGGATATCCTGATGATGGGGACATGCTCCAGCCGTGTGCCTAGTTTCCCCACAGCAGTAGCAGAGATCCAACCTATGTGCATGGCTGTGGGCTGCATCAACATCCATTGGTACTGGGACATTGATGGCAGGTGTGGTAGTCTGATGGATGGGAATGGGGTTATGGTAGAGAAGGGTTCAATTGAAGGTGTAGGGTGCATGAGTGGTAGTTGGAGCATGGAATGCAGCATTAAATGCCGCATTTGTGAGTCAGTTCTGATCACAGAGTGAAGCAGCTTATACCAAGCATAGATATCATCGTCCACCGGGTGCCCTTCCAACATCTGGGCAATCTGGTCCTGAATTTCTTGATTGAGGCCCTGTCGGAACTTCACCACAACTGGTAGCCCACTCCCATATCCTGCCATGTCCACCAAATCCTTAAACTCATTGGTATAGTCATCCATAGATTGACATGCCTGATGGTAAGAGGATGACTTGAGCCATGTCACTGCTTGGTGGCACTCATTGAGGGGGCAAAAGTGGCATACAGACTCTGCTTGAAAGTCACCCCAAGTGGAGAAAGGTAGAGAACTGAGCTCTTTAGTTTGGTGCAGAATACGATCCATGTAGAGATAGGTGCATTCAAATTTCATGTATGTGAAGTCCCAATAAACTTTTGCAGCCTTATCGACAAATTGATGTGACTGGAGACTGATGTACAACTCACAGGAATTAAGGAATGCACACCCCTGTGCATGCACACCATTAAATTCAGTGGGGGGAGATGGTTTGATCTGGGCATGCTCCTTAGTGGGTGCATTAGGCAGCACATTGTTGTTGGGTGCACTTGGAGGTGCAATAGGGAGAATATTGGTTGTGGAGCTAGTCTGAAGGGTTCTGATGAAGTTTTTGATCATAGATTTAAGTGAATTTATTTGCATGCATATTCTGGTAATGTTGCTTTCAAGCACATCGAGGTGCTCTGATGTGTCCATGTTGCTAGGGGGCATGTCTGGCGAAAATGATGGTGCACTAAAGGTGGGACTGTCAAGAATGGTGCATAGGGAGTCTGTGGAGCTTTTGAAAGTGTTGTCCACTCTGTACCTGCCTATCTTGGGCAGTGCATTCACAATTTTGGGCCTTAGGAGAGAGTTTTCTACTATAAGGGCAACCTCACTCAGCCTCTAGCAAAGGGAAATCTGAAGTTAAAATTATACTACATAGTACAGGGATTGGAGGCACACCTAGCAAAGGGAAATCCAAAGAGAAAACTCTAAGGACCCCTTTGCCAATGCCCAGTATATGTGAAGACTGCAAAAATCAAATAATAGTCTAAAAATAGAAAAGGCAGAGATAGGCAGATCAAGGCCACCGAATGACATCATACAAAGGGGTAGATGTCAGAAGGGGTGCTCTGCCTCTAAATATAAAACTGTCAACATGCACAAATGTGATAGAAAGGGAAATTAGTAATAAGATAAGGAAAAATCTTAGAAATTGAAGAATAGAAGGAAATGAAGTGAGGAAAAATATAGGATGAATGTAAAAAATAGGGGAAGCACACAGGGCACCCCCCTAGTCCCCTTACAGTCAGGTTCACCTCAGCAGCTAGTGGCACAGTGACATGAGGTGTACATGAAGTAGATATGCAGTAGATAGGTAGTAGCACCCTGCAAGGGGTTCCTTAGAGTATTCTCTTTGGATTTCCCCTTGCTAGTACATGCCTTGTGCATTGGATTGTACAGGGCTTGCCCTTACAATAGGTCTCTTTTGAGCTGCATGGTAGGGTCACACTTGTTGTTACAATGAAATAACAATTTCATCCACAGGCAGATCATTATTGTGTTATATCACCTTCATAGACTTCTGCACCAATTCTGGACTGCTTATGCTTATCTTTACATGAGAATGTTGCAAGGAGTGCTATCCATGAGTGAAGTTCATCCATATAGAGCACTGCCAAGACAGGTGCACACACTGTGTTGGTGCATTCATGTACCTGTTCTTCAGGGTTGATTGACCCACAATTCTCATGTGCATGTTTGAATGGCATATTGATAGCTTGATATGTTGGATTTATCATTTGCCATGGGAAGATTTCATGGACAATTAGTGCTGTTCCAGCCCAGCTTGGCCTGAAAGCCCTTTGGCTTTCTCAACACACAGGCCAGGCCAAAGCCATCAACCAGGGCTTGGCCTTGGCTTGGCTTGGCCCAGGCCACAGCTTTTGTATGTAAAATGTTCAAATTTTGCCCACAGGTGCATTGGTTGTACAGGAAGCTAATTAGAACAATACATACATAGTTTTCTCATTCAATAAACAGCCTCAGACCATGTTCACTCAAAATAACTACCAGCCATCATGTACAAAGAAACAATATGTATTAAACTTGAACTTGCCTAAACACAAGGGAGGCATAATTAAATACATGTCTACTAAAAAATTGTGGCCACATTGCATCGTGTTGTGAGCGAGCAGGGGATGACAAACTAATGAAAAAGAAAGAAGAAAAAAAGAGCTTCATATCTCCCACCACTCATTGTCCTGTTCCTTGCCCAACACATCCCATATGCTGGTCCCTATCATTGTCATCCTATGCATGCAACATGACCATTGCCACCTAAGCAGTTTCCCACTCACCAGTAATGTCTCCCCCAAATTCCCATGTCATCGTCATCCATAGCACCTGTGGTCCACCCTGCAAGCAGTTGCTCACAGCGGTAGGGGTGGGTGCTGGGCCATCCGTCATTGATGCTGGGGTTGTCATTGTTGTCATTGTTGTCCATGTTGTTGTCATTGTTGTCCCCATTGTTGTCCTCTTCCCCATCGTCTGGTCCTCACCATCATCATCATGACAGTCTGGTCCTGATTCTGTCAAACCAACTTCGAACCTTTGTCACCAGCATATGTACCGATGTGAAGAGCCTTCAGAAAACACCTGTGAACAGAGGTGTATTAGTAAATGAACCAATGGGTAATGAATTGAATGCACATTGTGGTTTAAAGAAATTATAACTGACTTGATTTCCAGAATTGTCCTGCATGCAAACAAGAACAATCCAACTTAAAGAAAGGCAAGATATGTGAGGGATCTGCAGTATAAACCCCCAACAAACATCGGCAAAACATCCAGGAGTGAAGCAGTTTTGTGAATCATGAGAGGATTGTGGAAGGTGGATCATAGCGGAAAACCACCCCAAGTGTGGATAGTTATGGTATTGTACTATTAGAAATATCAGTAAAATAAACATAGCAAATAGTTTATCAGGAAAATTCTACCTTCAGGATGAGAGAAAAAGTTCTGGTGTCAATCACCCAAATTTTACCAAACGCTATGGATATTATTCCAGAAGTTCAGATTGATTAATATCTTTAGCCAAGTTCTAGCTAACCCTTTGGGTTGCTGAACAAGTCGTTCATTATATTTCTCTCTCCCATCCATGAGAAATGTTCAGTTATACCGCACATTGGATGCTAAAATACTGCCCACCTGGCATAGTCTATCAACACCATGGTGATTGTATATAAACCATGACTTTGCACTGCACCCATCAATATGGTGTACAATGCAGGTAACAACAACAACAACAACAACAACAACCCCACCCCATCTCATAAAAAAGTCACTCTGTGCGACTGCATAGCTCTAACTACACTCTAAATCACACCTGTAACCCTTGTTAAACCCCATAGCCAGCTTTTCAACTCCCCAAAACCATCCATTTCTCATCTTGTTGATGTGATCACCCAACCTACCCATGCAAAACTCCTTTGGCAGGACCCTCAATCCCGTGAGACATGGTGAATATTCATCTCACCACACCTAGTCCCACAACCCCTCCCATCAACTCCTAATAACTTAAAACCCCTGTTCACCCTGCGCACAAAGAAAAGAGGTGTTGCCAGACCAACCACCCCAGACTCTGACCACAGCTTAGACAACGACAATTCATCTTTCTCTCTAGCTATATTACCAAAGGGTCACCAGCTCATTGTGCATGGAGTAGTACCCGCCTCAAACAAGACACCAACTGCTGCCTTGAAGGACCTACTTGTCAATCTTAGTGTGGACCCACACTACAAGGAATTCTCCCAGTATGGTCTAGAGGTACTACCATTCAGTGATTGTGCCTCTAACATCTCATCTGCATGCTATGTTGAGATCTTACCCTGTGGTGAGGCAGAACCTCGTGTGGATCTCCTAGAGATCATGATGGATGCCATTAAGGAGTCCAGGCTGGATTTAGAGGTTAGGTGGAGCGCTAGCAAGAAGGGAAAGAGCAATAAGTGCCTGTCCTGTCATCTCCTTGACCTTTATCCAGGTGTCACTGACCGATCAGCCTTCTCTCCTGAACACCTCCCTCTCATCAAAGCACACATCAAGAAGAAGGGTTATAAGATCACCAGTATCTTCGTATCATTCGGAGGCCACAGATCACATTCCTCCTGCCATCAGATGCCAATCGTTTCATGGCCATGCAGTTTGTCAATGTCCCAGCCAAGGTCTCGAAGGAGCGTGCTCAAATTGAGCCACTCAAGGAAATTCCTGTTCTTTGCCCTTTTGAGCTAGTTGTCAAGGGAGCTCATGATTATGACCTTCTCGAGGGAGTCCTTGAAAAGTGGGTTAGAAAGACAGTTCTGCACTCATTAATCAAGACTCGCTCTACACTGCTGAACTCAGACCTCATCATTTTCTCAATGGCTACATGGGCCAACACTGCTAAAATCCTTTGCAGTGTCGAATCCTTCTGCAAATGTTTCTGTGACCATCTCTCCACACCTCGCCTACTATGGGACTACAATGATAATCCGCTCAACAAGAACTCTTTGGGTGACCAAGTGGCAAAGGGCACTTCCCAGATCAGTGGGACTGTTGTACCACTTTCTCATCAGATTCAGGAGCTACGTGGTGAGGTCACAATGGTCAGGCACCAGCAGGAGGACATGTCCTTAAACCAAGCCAGGATGCACAAAACCATCACCAACCTCAACCTTTGCATTGGTCAGATGCAACAAGCCCTTCTCATTCAGGGCCAGGAAGGCTTCCTACACTCTCAGATTGGTGATGACAAGTCCAGGATCAACAGCCTGCATGTAGCTGCCATGTTCTTGACTGGCAAGGAGCAGGAAGAGTTCAACAAGGCAATACATGAGTTTGGAGACTCTCTGGCTGACAAGAGGAAGCTTCTCTCAAAATTTTCTGATCAACTTGCAGTGGTCGTTGGCCACCCCCTGCTTCCTGCACCCACACTGCCTGTGTCTGTCTCCCCCTACCCCCTCCTCTTCCCTCTGCCTTGTCTATCCCTCCACCGGCCACCTCTCCTCCTATGCTTCCTGCTCTGTCCCAATCCCACAGCTCCCCTCCAGCCTCCTCCTCTCCTTCAATTGTGACATCTCTTCCATCCCTGTTGCCTCTGAGCAAACCAGGCAATTCCACTAAGAAGAGGAAGATAAGAGGCCCATCATCTTCTCATGTCTTGCACTCAGTCTCACCTTCATCCTTTGTTGATCCACTGGGCCCTGCTGCTCTGAGCACGGCTACGAATGGGGATGTGGATATGGTGAGTCTGTACCCCTCTTGTTTCTTTTTCACTTTGGCTGTTAACGTGGGTGCTCAACATATCAGTGACGAATCCAATGAGGTTTTGTCAACTCAGACCGGTGCCACAAAGCTTAAGGCTGAACGCGATGCTCAGCTGGCACTACAAAGGAACTGGTCACCCCATGGTATTGCTCATTGCCCCATTTATGTAGCACCCAGTTTTCCTGCCTTCTCATTCTTGAATATTCTTGATCCTGCTCATGCCTCATAACCCTCGCTATGAAGAGCCATCCACTCTCCCTGTCTTGTCACCTGACTGCCATTTGGGTGAACCATAGGTCAACCCAGCTGTCTTTTCCCCAATCTTGGTTGTTCCCTGCTCTTTGCATCATACTAAAACACCATGCTCTTTGTCTTGTGTCTCACCCCTGTCCATTAAATTTTCTTGTTTATTACTTCTTCTTGTGCTATTGTTACTGGTTAATACTACCATGGCATTGCCCACTCATGCACAATCTGAACTCTCAGTTTGTGCGATGAACACTAATGGTCTGATGAGCCCAGTCAAGCTGGTGTTCATTGGTCTGCTTCTTATGAAGCTATCCCCTCACGTCTTCACACTCTCAGAGACTAAGACCCAAACAAATGCTGCCACCAATCTCCCGATCCATAATTGTGGGGGCAGTACCTTGCACTGCCCCCTCACATTTGGCTAAATGGGGAATCATATTAGGTGTCCATAAGGACCTGCAAATAGTGGCTCATGTTCCACTCAATCACAAATCCCTGATGGGTCGTGTTGTTTGTGTTGATGTCGTTATTCCTTCATTATCTCTGTTATCATCTCTGTTCATTCATCACATTTTCTCGGTTTATGCTCCTTGTGACCCCGGTGCAGATGATCTGTCCAGCAATTTCTGGCCTTGTCTGATGGATATGGTGTAGGAATCCAAGATGTCATGGTCTCTTTTTGGAGATCTCAATGCTACAGTTGCTGCCTTTGAATGCACTTCTGACAATGTCTTGGCTTGATGCTTGTACAATGAGTTCCTTAGAAACACCCATGGCACTGACTTGTGGCAGCAATGCCCTGATCATAATTGCTTTATAGACTGGACATGCCGAGCCTGGCATTCTACAGACAGGGGTAGCATCATCGACCATCTGGTTGTTTCTGGCCTTCATCTTCTGGACTCAGAAATCTTGACTGACCCTGCCTGGATTCCTGGCTCTGACCACAGGACTTTCAAAGTGAAGGTCATCCTGAAATCTGCTCCTGGCCTGTCTGGGATCTCCTCAACACCATTTGTTCTGTCCAGGCCTCTCCCACCTCCCTGGATCAAGTATCCATCAAAGGATGACAAGTACAAATTTTCTCTCTTTGCTGACTCTGTGGATTGTCTAGTGACCTCAAACTCAGCATCCCTCCAAGCTGAAATCATGAGCAATGAATCTTATGTAAGTAGATACAATTTGCTGACCACACTAATCGAGCAGGCTGCAGTCAACACCTTTGGACAGAACAAGCCATATCAATATGTTGAGAGGCCAGTCATGTCCCCTCGCATCAGGGAGCTTGTAGCTCTCATCAGACACCTAGGTGGAGCTATCTCACGGTCCAGGGGTGACACTAGGCAAATGTCTTATGGCTCTCATGTGGTCTATGACCGATACTTGGCTCAGTTTGCCCTTCTCAATCAGTCTCACTTCAAGTTGGCTACAGGATACCTGGTTGGTGCCAGACATAACTGCCACAAAGAACTCTACACCGCCAAGAAGGCCGAAATCCTCAAGTAAGCTAGGTGCTATGATGCAGGTCGAATCAAGGGAGTACTCTCTGGTGGATCTTCTAAGAAACTGAGGTCTGGGTCCATGATGTTTGTTCCTCTTCCTACAGCAGTCAAGTCCACGTCAACACTGGGTGCCATTGTGACCAACCCCACCTCAGTGGCTGAGGAAATGAGGCAATATTTTACTGAACTCTACAACTGCCCAGCACCTCCCGATAAGCCCAAACCATGGCTCAATACTCCCTCGGTCACAATAGTCAAGAACTCCATCTTGGATGATCCCTTTCTCTGGCCAATGGCCACAACGCTTGCAGACTTTCATGCCATGCTTTGCAAAGGGAACCTGTGACCCTCGCCAGGTCCTGATGAATGGGAAAAATGGTGTGTCAAGAATCTTTCTGACAAAGTTCTTCAGCTCATTCTTGATCTTCATAACTACTCTGTCATCAATGTGAGGTTCCCTGGAGATATCAAAGATGCACACCTCACCTATTTCCACAAGCGTGGAATCCAAACTGACTTGTCCAATTGGAGAGGCCTCCTCATATCCAACTTTCTAGCTAACTCACCTATGACCTGGCTCAACTTCAAGCTCTCACCCTATGCTGCATGGATGGGTATTATTCCGGATACCCAAGTCGCCATGCAGCCAGGTGTACAGACTCATGATCTGATGAGTTTTCTCGGTGGACTGAAGACTTGGAGTCATCGCACAAAGACTCCCATCTATCTCCTGAAGCAAGACCTGATGAAAGGCTTTGATTATCTTGCCCCACAAGGGTTTTATGATGCATTGTACTGCTTATGGTTTACCACAGGCAGTGGCAGATCTGGATTGTGCAGCCCAATCCTCAACTCAATGCTTTCCTTGAACAGCATTCGGCATCACTGATCCCATCATTGTCAATAGTGTCACCAAGCAGGGTGGACCAATGTCTCCATTCAAGGCCACCATCACCACCAGCCTTGGACATCACTACCTGGACAACTTAGTGTCATTGGACCCTGACTGTGTCATCATTCAAAGCACCTCAAAATCGGTAAACAACCCTCATCTCCCCGATGATGCAGCCTCACTACATTTCTCTATGGCCGAGGCTACTGATGACTCCAACATTGCAGCTCCTACCTTCCCAGCTCTCCAGCATTTTGTGCTGGCCATGGAGCGCTTTAAATTCCTATATGGATGACTGACATCATGGGAAAAGACAACCTTACATATTCTCAATTGTCTAGATATGCCACCAAAGACCCTCCCTCTACACTCGATCACCAATGTTCAGGGTGTTGACCCCTGGATGATCACACAGCATGAGGTACCTGTCTCTACTAACGAGTTCAGTTTTCTATGCACCCAGGTCAATGATCCCAGGACCTGATACTTGGAACTTGCAGATATCATTGACTCCTTCTCATTCCCAGCTTTCTCATTTCGCACTCCCTTCACACTTCTGTGCAAGATCATTTCACAGAACATCATTTCCCATTGTTGAGCACTACTATCCCTCCAACCAATTCTTCAAGCAGATGCAATTCGGCTGGACCAAAGAATCATGAAACGTGTACACTCCTTTCTTGGCTTTCCCTTCTGTCCCTCATCATCATTGTCCACCCTTCCCCTGGCACTTGGTGGATTTGATTTCCCCTCTCTAGCTCACATCAATGCTGGCATCGCCATTGATGGTCTCGCATGGGATTTAAATCATCACATCCCAGCCTATAGAATGATGGCCCATATCACCTTGGCTGACTGGACATCTCAAATCAACAAATGTGTCTACCCCTTGGATCATGAGGGATTGAACAGGTCATTCACTCATTTCATAGGTTCTATTCCAGTCACATGGATCATTGCACAGAATCAAATGTCAAAAATCAATCTCAGTCTTCGACCAACTGATCAGAGTCATCTACTTGAGAGACACTGTTCTATCTCACATGCAGTATCACTAATTAAGCCATCTGTCCCCCAAGCTGAATGCCCGACTGGCCATGTTATTTGGTTGCTCTGCTCCATGGGCTTTCACATGCTAAATCACATTGGGAGCTGGACTGTAGACTCTCAGAACCTCACCAGTTTTAGCATCAGATCTCTTCCACCCAGAAACTGGTCATTTGCCCAAAAGAAGAATTGGAACATGATCAAAACTTTTCTCTCTCTAGATCGAGTTGGAGCATTTTACTCTGGCCCTGCTGACTTGCTGCTCTCATGGTCAATCAGACAGCAGAACGCAGAGAAGTTTATCCAATCTATATTGTTAGCTAATTTCTTTTCCCCCTCTGAAGTATCCTGAGACACCCAACTGTGGGGAACAGATGGCTCCATGATCCCCGCGTCTGCAGGCCCTCTGGATGACAAATCAGTTACATCTGCTATCACAGGCCCACATACCATTGTCATGAAGCTCCTTGGCCACAACATCTCAATCCTCCATGGTGAACTTGTTGGGATTATCGGCAGTCTCATCCTCTCAGATTCTCATAATAACTCTGCAGTGCTTTATACTGATCATCTCAACTCAACTAGACTGATCGACGATAGCAAAACCTGTACTAATATTGAGGCTCACCTTCATCACATGAACAGCCACTCCTATTATAAGTGGATACTTCATCTTATTAGTACTCAACAGACTGTCATCCGCTACATGAGGGGCCACTCAGCTGAGTCTTCCACCCCTTCTATTCTCAATGCATCCACAGACTATTACACCTCTAAATCTCAACACATCTGCTCGCACTTACATTATGCTCCTCTCTCCACCTTCTTCATGGATCCCTTCACCTTTTTCACCCCTAGTGCTGTTCCGGCCTGGCTTGGCCTGGAAGCCGTGGCTTTGGCCTGGCCTGGGGCGGCTTTGGCTTCCTCAAACCCCAGGCCAGGCCAAAGCTGCCACTCACAGCTTGGCTCAGGCTTGGCCTGGCACAGGCCATGGCTTTTGTGTGTAAAAATGAATTTTCAGCAGTACTCTCTCAAAAGGACTGTCTTATCGTTAACATATGCATTGTAATTATTACTACTGTATAGTACATGACATTGACAAAGGTAGCAGACACTAACATCCTTAGTGCTGTCACCGTCCACCATTTCCCCCTCATTGTCAGAGTGTCACCCCGCCGTTGCTGTAGCATGGCTGTCCCTGCCCATTTCTGTGTGAGGACATTGTCCTGCATCGTTGCTGTCCCCCTGCATGTATTTAGTTGTTAGTAGTGTACATAAACCATGTTTTAAAAAAATGTTACATGCCTCCAACCTGGGAACCTCCGGGTTCGCCCGGGTGTTGTGGTGTGGTGGGCTGTCACCTTGTTGGTCATGCAGGGGAGGGTTGGTTGGGTTCCTAGTGCTCCCTGTCGTGTGTTAGTGTCAGAGGATGAATCTAGTTAGTTAGCAAAAGGAAAAGATACCTGGGACTTGGAAGGCATTGTCCTCTTGAGCCCAGTCCCTCCCTGCCCACATCATGCCTCGATCTTCACTGTTTTGCTGTCATTGGCTTCTATGTCAATGTTTGCATGTCATCGTTTCACCATCTGGTGGCACTGGGTTTTGTTGCTGGCATTGGCATACGTGTTATCTCCCAACTGTACAGAAGTTTCGTCCTGTAGGAAAAGCAAAATTAGTCTCTCAATGGGTGTGAAAGAAAGCAAGCTGGGCCCGAGCACCATTGCCCCTGTTGCTGCTGTGTCCCTCATTCCTGGCGTTGACGTAGTTGATGTAGGTAGGGGCATTGTGGGCCCTGTCATAGCCTATTGATAATGAAAATGTCAGTAAGAAAAAGAAAGTGAAAGAAAGTAAAACAGACCAGAGCTCAAGAGTCTCTTATGTCCCATTGTCATGTTGCCATCGTTGCCATTGCGGTCCCATTGCCACAGCCATTCTTCATCATTGTAGCCCCTGCAAAGAAGATTGTTGTTAGTCATGGCTCAGGTGGCAGGATTGGACTTACAGAAGCTCAGCGGCATTGTTATGTGTGTTGAGGATGTTGCTGTTGCTCGACTCGAAGTTGCGAAGTCAGGCAAATGACATGATGGTAATGGGCTTGCTGCTGTCTCTGATATCGTTCTCGAGGAGCTCTGAGTCATCGCCAATGTTGATTATGTCAGTGTTTTGCTGTATAGCTTCAAGTTTAAGGTTTGATGAAGATCACGCCCACGAAAATCCAGTCGAAAATGTAGTATTTGTGGAAATACAATTCACTGAAAAGCCGCGGCCTGACGGCTTTTCAACCATGCAAGCCGGGCCAAAGCCACTACGAAGCTGTCATCACGGCCCAGCTTGGCCCAGCTCACGGCCTGAGGCTGGGCCAAGCACAGCACTATTCACCCCTATTGACAGCTGGATCAAGTCAAACATTAGAGGTTTCACTGATCACGTGCTCTCAGATCAGAGCTCTCGTGAGCTTGAGCTCAATCATGGCCTGCACTTAGTATGATCGGTCTATGACCCAACCCCTCCCCCCCCCCCCAGCCTATCCCTACCTATGCTCCTTATCTTGCTATTCTGCACTTGTTGAATTCTATGCATGTTCTGGACAGCTCCCCACAGCGATGTGTCTCCACTCCCAACACAAAATCAACTCCTATCAATGCCATTTTGGCTGTCACGATGCTCTGGAGGACAAACACCACCTCTTTGTCGAATGCCCTTACTTTGCAGAACTACGGTCCTTCAGCCTCTTAGTCATTTTGGAATACACAGAACTCAAGTGCCATGACCTGGTTGAAAAGTGCCTACTGCCTAGTGAAATAGCACAATGCCTCATGAGTGCAGCTAAGTCCCTGTTCTCTGATGATGGGGCCATATGGCCACTACACCATACTGCCTTCTACCTAGGTCAGATCCCCGACATCTTCAAACTCCTGGGGTTCGAGCAGCATACACTACATTCCTCCCTACACCCCTCTATTCAACTGTCTCATGACTTACACTCCATCGTGTTGGAATGGCATACTCAGTCAATTCGTCTTGCCAGTCGCATTTGGGGCCAAGTTCAGCGCGTAACTGCCTCGGGAGCTGGTTTTTGATTTAATGATGTTATACTACTACACATTGTGCATCACAGTGTACTTCGAACCGCAGTGGTGGCAAGCTTTCCTCATCGAGGTTTTGATGCTACCCCACTAGTGCCCTTTACTTATTTGCTCATACTTTTTTACTTGGTCTATCCAGGCTTACTTATTAGTTTGTCCTTAGCTACTCATGTAGCATAGGTAGATATCAATATAGTAACATAGTAACAGTGTAACAGGTCTGTCTAAATTTACATGTGGTATATACACTGTGTTATACCCTTAATTATTCACAGCCAATTTCATTGACTTCGAGTTATGTAAATGCATATAATGAAACAACATATATAATGCACAGGACAATGCAGAAACATTGAAACCACAGATGAGAAATATCTAATTACCCACAGCAGATAAGGGAGGACTAAGGTGACACTTCAGGTTCGTAGAGCGCGATAGGCAGTGAATATGTATCAAGTTTTCCTCGCCAAGCAACAGGTGATTTGAATATACACTCTTCTCCTGCTGGGATGATCCCGACATATCGTATCCCAATCTGCTTCAACTTATTCTGGTCAGCGATCATACAAATGTAATTGAGACCTTTTTCATTCATGTCGTGTTCAGCAGCTGTTGTTACTTGAAACACTGTGAAGAGCCCGATTTTGGAATTCTATATGGTTGGGCAACGAGCCCTACGGGTCAATGTACATCATACAGCAAGAAAACCTGAAACTCACTTTATCGAGGACAGCCTTATCATAGATCTCCTTGTCCTTGGGATTTAAGATGGGACCCTCATAAGATGCACATGGGGCGAGCTCGAATGTGAACGAATCGTAAGTGGGATGGGATGGGTCGACGGGCACATAGTAATGTAATGGCTCTATGACCAAGGCGCGGTCATTCTGAGTAAAAGGCACGTACTTCATTGCGCTCGATTGCCATGTCTTTGTGCCAATATCGGAAGCCACATGCTTGTCATTGACGGCGTTAGCGCGATTATTCTTTTCCATAGGATCGAAAGGGACGTCAATGCCCTGCTCCAGCAGGTCATGGACAATTGCCTCAAATAGCCACCCCGCAGCGACACTCGTTTCTCGAATCCCTGAGAACAAATGAAAGAGCTCTCTAGATTTGCGTTTCAGTTGTACTCGGTGAGCTTTCCAGAGAAGGCGCAGAATCGTGCGCGTAATGATAGTGGCACGACAACTTATCCTCTGGTCATCAGCAGGTCGAATGAGCACGATGAGGAAGGATGTTTCATCGTCGAACTTAGCTTCGAAGTCTTCTGCAGTGACGACGCGATCGATGTCATCCCAGGGCATCCGTGTGATAGCTTGCTCAAGTCGGAGACGATATGGTTTGAGGCCGTTTTCAGGAGAGGTTACGGTATAACAT
This sequence comes from Tricholoma matsutake, assembly GCA_026075535.2. Classification (NCBI taxonomy): domain Eukaryota; kingdom Fungi; phylum Basidiomycota; class Agaricomycetes; order Agaricales; family Tricholomataceae; genus Tricholoma; species Tricholoma matsutake. The sequence continues at coordinate 1,377,704 of AP026543.1, read as the reverse complement.
TCACGGGCAGATGGACCGTAGTTGATGAAGAATTCTCGTAGGTCAGCTTCATTGGATGATCGGGGTTGAAGCAAATTCCCTTCGTGCGGTGTGAGTGAGATGACATTATCTTACAGAACAAATGTATGTACGCACCCTGAAGGATTTCTTCCAGCGAGAAAGGATTCGCGTAGAAGTATCGAGTGGACCCGTGGTATTTCACCCAAGCCCATCTATGCTTACGAGGAGACGCTGCTTCCACGATGAAAAATGGTGATTCATGGCCAAATAGAACAGGGGCAGGGTCTTTGACAAAGCTATTTGAATCGACGAGGGCCCAAGCAGTGGAGTCCTCCGAAAGGTCCCGTATCTCCACCCACGTCATTTTACTGTCAAGGGAGTGAACCCCACTCTTGTCGAAGAGCCATACATAGTCAAGATCGTCTTGAAAGAACGTTGTGAGACCGAGGGCCAAACACCTTGCAAGAAAGTAATAAAGAGAGAGAGTCTTCCCTGATGCAGAATGTCAGCGAAGGGCAGAAAGAAAATATGAAGGAAATGGTGCACACCGATGCCCGTCTGACCAACGATGATGAAATTACTAAAACCTCCAGCGCGCGCCTTTACCGCGTAGTCCCACGTAATGTCCCACTCATCTCGTACCAATAACCCCTTCAGACGCAGTTGAAAGGCTGGATGAGTCTTCATCATTCGAAAAGAAGCACCACTATTGTCAAGTTGATGTTCAACGTATTGATCCAGAAAGTTTTTCAACCCTTTCCCCCAAAGCTCTTCAGAAAATTTGAGCCAATTTTCTATTGGCGAAGAATATTTGATCAGCAGCGGTACAGACCAAATCAAACCGCCCAACCGACCTCGGGAATGAGACTCCAAACGGGGTCGCTTAAAACGGAGTCCATCTGCAGGTCAGACGAAAAAATCAGCGAAAAGCAATTTACACGAAGAGCACTAGTACTCACCATCGGCTGAGAGGCGAAAAAGGAAACGCAAAGAAAACGAAACGTCAGTGAAGGTAGGACAATCCATGACAGCGATGGCGAGATGGAGAGAAAAAGTGGCAAGGAAAAGGGCAGGGCGGCGAAACGAATAAATGTCGTTGTTATGCACGAAGATGGGAAAAGATGATATGGCCGGCACCAAACGCGATGACGGCGGAATGCCAATCCCAGCGGAGAATGAAATGGGATATCGAGGAAGTCAGGAACGGACGAGACGGAATCGATAATGCACGAGTTCATCGAGACGGCGGGAGGTAACAAGACAGATTGAGGTGAACGAGATAATGAATGTTGGCGAACAAGAACACCGCGGAGTCGAAGTCATTAGATACGGAGCAAAAGGGGGAATGGTGTCATCGCCCATGGGAAAAACAAAGCGGTCGTGAGGACGATTGGAACGGTAAATGATTTGGGGCAAGAAACTATCAGCAGTGTTCAGCCATGGAAAATCACCCTCACCAGTATCCGGCTTCCGTACAACAATATGTAAACGATCGAGGGGAGGTTGGTCTGGAAAAATATAGCCGACGGGAGGAGCAGAAGTTAATTTCTCAGCCAGTTGTTCATCGCTGCGAATAGACGCAAGGTCCAGGTTCACATCGATGGGTTTGGTATCTTTGGGCTAAAAGGACAGGGAAGTAAGCCATATAATCCGAGATCGCAACTCTTCGATAGCACGCACCTTCCAGAGTACTAGGCTGTGGGCATCAACGCCGGCTAATGAACCATCTTTTCGCTTCTCTTGTATTTTCTCCTTCAGGTCGCCCACCACGAACTTAGGATTGCGCCACGTTGACCCTTCAACACCAATCGGAAACGGCTCTGTTTCGCCTTCGATAACGCAAAAAAGCAGCAGATCGTCATCACCGAGACTCATAGCGGGCTCTGCTTGGTCAGATGTGGACGAGTGTGGGGAAAGGGTGTTGGCGTCCTTGGCTGGAGGCTGTGTTGGGTTTGCTGATGCGATGGAGGAAGCTACTCTTTGCGGTATCAACGACACCAGCGACCTTCGCGCGAAAGACTTAGATGAAGGCCGTAGCGGTTCGTCAGGCCACGGACTAGGGCTACTTACCTAAATTTGCCAAAGACCGCATCACGTGAACACTCCAGTACTGGGCGCACGGACCCTCACCTGGTAATCACTTTCTTGTCTCATTCATGTCAAGAAGCACGCTGGGAAAGAGGTCCACTTGGTTCACTGCTCAATACAGACTCATGTAAATTATGTACAACCAATAGGGATGCCGAAGTTCAGTCCAGTTCTGGTTCTCTTCCTCCTCAGTAGGTTTGGTCCCAGGTTCAGCACCTCTAATATGTAAACAATCGAGGGGAGGTTGGTCTAGGAAGACAGTCAAGACACTGTCTGTAGGTTCAAATTCTTCCCCGGATTCCCTAGCAGATGCGACATGTCCGTGCTAGGGACTGCCATGGATGGCTCTGATCTGGATGACCATCTGTGGATACCATCCATATATGGATGGATGGCAATGGATATGGATATCACATGGGTGGTATCCATGGATGAACCGATGGTTACTATAAAATTTAAATAAATGAGTAAATAATAAATATACTAATATAGATAAGGAATGTCATGGGTATGGGTACTGTCTGAGGGTGTCACGGGCTGGCGTGGGTCAACATAACTGTTGCTGTGCCACCGATGATCGATGTCGCCACCTTCCTCTCCATCACCACCACTACTCAGTCAACTGCCACCACCATCACCACCACCACCACCACTCCCATGCCCATGCCCATGTTGAGTAACACTGCAAAGTTCAAACCAACCACATAGGGCCCAAATGACACCAGACGTTGTTTGGGCCCTATGTAATGTTTTTTTCAAAAGTTCTTTTCTTTTCTTTTCAACTTACTAATGTTTTTATTTGTCTTGTTTAGGTTCTATCTATGTTATCTACCATGAGACGGCGTCAAGAAGGCAGACCCACACCCATGCCACTTGATTGCTCTATGATGCACCAAAAACCATCATTCTTTCAATTCAGTTTTGGATGAGGACTACCAGGCAGAGGTAGAGATGCTCCAACCTGGAACAATTATCCCTTCTCCTCAAATGGTTTCTCATGATATTAAAGCTATGTATACTGAGATGTCAAAACATGTCCAAAATTATTTTATGGTCTGTCATTTATATATTTGTATGGTATTATTGTTGCTCAACAATATTTGGAGGCTCTCAATAGCACTATCCATCTTGTGCTTGATGGGTGGACAGCTCCAATAGTTGCATCATTTCTTGGACTTGTTGTTGTCTGGTTTCATGAGGGAGTTATTTATTGTGCTGTACTGGAATTTATAAGGTTAGTGCTAATTTTTGTTATGATCCATGGGTTTGCTGCTTCAATGCATTATCCATCTCAGATTAACCCAAAAACATGATGGAAAATATCTTGTTGAGGTTACTGCCAGTTGTCTACAGCGATTTGGGCTTGACAAACTTGTTTGTTACTAACATATCTCTTGTTTCATGCAATCTGAGTCTATTATAGCTATTTTCACTTTGCATGGACAATGCAGGAAACAATGATGTATTGGCCAAATATCTTCCAGTGCTTATTCCATCCTTTTGGGGGATGGCAGCTCATGGACACTGTTTTCCACACATTATTAATCTCTTGGCTAAAGTATGTGTTACTGAAATTTTACACTATTCTGGAGTCTGGACTCAACAAGCATTCAGATATTTATATCCTTCTTTTTTCAGCAGCCTAAAAAGAAGGTTAAGGACTCAGAAGCTGCCAATGGTATGTTAAAATCTGTAAATCACTCTTCAGTATTTAAAATCCCATACAGTTGCTGCTATTGCTGACTCTGATGATTCTGATGATGAACTTGCTGTTCATGAGGAAGGGATTGAGAATGATTCAGCTGCTGTGCCTGATGATGGTAGGGATGCCCATGATACTGCCATTGTCAAGACTACTCATGGCCAGGCAATTGAAATGATGAGGAAAAAGGGTATTTCAATCGATCCTCAGGAGGAAAAGATGGCACTGCAACGTTTTCCATGTGTAAGGATATTTATTTCACAACATTCAATTTTAATTCAGGAAATCCCAGGTTGCCGGCCTTGCACAGCATGCATGTTCATGACAGTTCAACACTAAAGGAGAAATTTGATACACTTGTTGCAAATGACAAGAATCTGTCTGGTAACAAGGACACACTTGATCCCCGGGTTCCTACCTGATGGAATTCAGATCTCACTTGCCTAGATGCTCACCTCTACTTTAGAAGTCCAGTTGAACAGCTCACAGGTGCAGCCATCAACAAACTCCAGGCTTACCAGCTGTCAGAAGACCAATGGGATCTTGCAGAAACACTTAGTGCAGTACTTGAGGTCACTTCTCTGATATTTGACAATGCAGACAATTAATCATCTATAATAGGTCTTTGATGGGCCAACAAAGCTGTTTTCACAGTCTCAGGTTCCACTTATAGCAGAAGTCATACCTATGCTGGATTCTATTGAGCAGTCCATGACCCTGGTCCATGATGATGAGGAATCGGAACTTCCCAATGTTGTCTGTGTTGCTGCACAAGCAGTTCTACCGAATACTACACTCTCATGAAGGACTGTGAATTGTACATCATTGCAATTGGCAAGTGTAGTATTTCTGATGCATTTGAATTTTGTATGCTGACAATATGCAGTCATGTGTCCTGACAAGAATGTAAGGGGACTAGGGGGACTAGGGGGGTGCCCTGTGTATTTCTCCTATTTTTTATGTTTGTTCTATATTTTTCCTCACTTCATTTCCTTCTATTCTTCATTTTCTATAATTTTTCCAGATTTTATAACTAATTTCCCTTTCTATCATGTTTGTGCATGTTGACAGTTTTATATTTAGAGGCAGAGCACCCCTTCCGACATCTACCCCTTGGTATGATGTCATTTGGTGGCCTTGATCTGCCTATCTCCACCTTTTCTATTTTTAGGTTATTATTTGATTTTTGTCGTCTTCACATATACTGGGCATCAGCAAAGGGATCCTTAGAGTTTTCTCTTCAGATTTCCCTTTGCTAGGTGTGCCCCCAATCCCTGTAATATGTAGTATAATTTTAACTCTGGATTTCCCTTTGCTAGAGGCTGAGGTTGCCCTTATAGTAGAAAACTCTCCCCTAAGGCTCAAAATTGCGAATGCACTGCCCAAGATAGGCAGGTATGGAGTGGACAATGCTTCCCAAAGCTCCACAGACTCCCTACACACCGTTCCAGACAGTCCCACCTTTACTATGCCACCATTTTTACCAAACATGCCCCCTAGTGACATGGATGCATCAGAGCGCCTCGATGCACCTGAAAGTGACATTTCTGGAATACACATGCAAATTGATTCGCTTAAATCTATGATCGAAAACTTCATCAGAACCCTCCAGACTAACCCTACAACCAATATTCCCCCCATTGTGACTCCAAGCATGCCCAACAATGATGTGCTGCCAAACATGCCCACTAAAGAGTGCACCCAGATTAAACTGTCTCCCACCACCAAATTTAATGGTGCACGTGTGCAGGGGCATGCATTCCTTAATTCCTGTGAGTTATACATCAGTCTCCAGTTGCATCAATTCGTTGATGAGGCTGCAAAAATTTATTGGGCCTTCACATACATGAAATCTGAATGTGCTTATCTCTATGTGGACCGTATTCTGCACCAAACTAAAGAGCTCAGTTCTCTACCTTTCTCCACTTGGGGTGACTGTTGAGCAGAGCTTGTATGCCACTTTTGTCCCCTCAATAAGCCCCACTGAGCAGTGACATGGCTTGAGTCATCCTCTTACCACCAGGCACGTCGATCTGTGGACAATTATATCAATGAGTTTAAGGATTTGGTGGACATGGCAGGATATGGGAGTGGGCTACCAGTGGTGGTGAAGTTCTGACAGGGCCTCAATAGAGAAATTCAGGACCAGATTGCACAGATGTTGGAAGGGCACCCAGTGGACAATGATATCTATGCTTGGTATGAAGCTGCTTCACTCTGTGATGAGAACTGACTCACAAATGCAGCATTTAACACTGCATTCCACACTTCAGGCAACCCCCCCTGACCCCCTAGTTAGGGTAGATTGTCCCACCAAGAAAGACTACCCTAAGTAGGCGTAAGACAAGGGACTAGTTCCAAGCTCTATGGTCTTCCCCATGCTTAGGTCTGGATGTCCCAATTGGGAAGCCCAGGGGTCAGCTTGGTCCAGCCCATAGGAGTGTATCTGGACCAAGTATATCATGGGGAGGTCCAACTGTTGTGGGCATTCCCACTGTAGATCTGGTCTAGTCCCAAGTATAGGGGACTCCCTATCTGTCATGTCACACATTGCTGGGCATCTCCAGCCATACAAATCTTATTTGAAAGTTATGTAGTCCTAGCCTTGAAATATACTTTGAATGACTACCAAGGTTTGTTGGTGGAAATAATACTAGATGAGAAAGTACTGGAGACTCCACTACTAGCTTTGTAGTTGGACACAAGTATGACTCAGATAAATACAACAATATGGATGTTTTATTTTAGTATTGAGACCAGTAACTACTCTATTGTTATGTTTATAATAGTGGATTTGAAAAAGAATTTGTAGTATAGAAGTTTGTGACCAATGCCACTGACCATTAAAAGTTGAATCTTGGAGTCATCTCTTTTTTCCTCTCTTTTTCTTAAGCTGCCAAGAACATAGTACTATTCCCAGTTATTTAATAAATGGCAGTTCACAAGAGAGAAACACACAAAACAAGAGAGGACATCAGAACCGGTAGTGTCAAATATGACTGAGATATCAACATTGAATACATAATTTGCATAGACATAAGTTGGGCATAAATCATACATCATAGTACAGATAGACATAAGTATGGAGTGGACATAAGTATGGATGGTATTGGTAAAGGAAAACTGGTTCAGAAGGATCACCAGATAAAGAAAAACTCATTCAACATGATGAATGGTCAGGTATAATAACCAGCATCATTGTACAAGTCATAACCATTGGGATCCTCACCAAGTGGCTCAAGGTAATCTTCAAACACTCAATGTTGTCTGTGTCGTGAAGGTCCTGCTTCCGAAGAATGTGGCATTCTTGAACATGATGAACCAGCTACTTGATTGCCAGCTCGATGTGGCATAAGAAGTACTTGGCGAGGAGTGTGCTTGTCAGTGTCATGAATCTTGTGTTTCTTCACCAATGGCTCAACAGAATGTTCACACTGTTGAGAGACCATGAAACAATGAGCTTGATTTACATGGCTGGGTTGAGACTTGACTAGATCACATCTATTATGTGCAAGAGGTTGGCAATATGCTTGACCATTGTTAGATTGTCCAGTTTCTGTGGGACCTGGAGGAGATTGACAAGATGGAATGCGTGTATCTGCTGGTATCTCTCATGGCAGGTAATGGCCATCTCCAATAGGTCCATTGTTGTACTCATGATAATTGATATTTTGCATGTGTACACCTGTACCTGCATGAGAATGAATGTTGAGGTCTGCATCAGTGGCACGGCATTGATGATGGGTTTGAACAGGTGCCTGGAGTGATGCATATGTTTTGTTCTGGTAAGATTCCTCATGATACCCCTGATGGTGATGGGTGGCAAGAGGAACATTGCATGACCTTTGCTCATCATATTGAGCAGTTTCTGGGTGGCAGCAAAGGGATTGCAGGGATTCATGATGACGAGTGGTTGCATTGGAAACACGTCCACTGTCATTGACAACTGTTGGATGTGCATCTTCATCCCAACTCTCAGTAGCATGTGGCACCTGAGACTGCTCGATGAGGGTGTGCACATGCATGTGGAGTTTCCTCTGGATCTGAAGCCTCTGCAGCAGTGCATGAACCAAGTGTAACATGGGGGGGTACATGATGTCAGTGTTAGTTCTTGTTAATATACAGAGTGTCTGTAGTAGCCCCTCGTGGAGCCTGTGCCAGATGAGGACAGCATGGGTGTGAGTGTGGATTTTCATCGAGATCTGACGACTCTGAAGCTGACAGATGGGTTGGTATTTGGCCAGACTGCCCGCTCTTGCTCTGCCCAACCCTTTGCATGAATTTCTTGGATTCCATGAGTGTCATTAGTGTATTTGCTGGTTTACAATTGTCAAGCATGAGGGGGACTGACATCAGCTTTTTATTGGGTAGTTCTTTCTCCTCTGTGCAACAAGTGTCATGATACAACATAAAACTAATCAATAAACCACATACCGTCTGTCCAAGGTTCAAGATGACACAGTGGGCCCTCATCCACAACCCCATCCTTGCCTTCATCATGAGACAATGCCTGAATGCATGCAGAAATTAACTTTGTCAGGACTTTGGATTTCAGGTCAACTTTGAGGTTAAAGCCAGGCCCAGGAACATTTCCGATCTCAGCTGGCCAACCAACCAATCAAATTTGGTAATGGAAGGCAAATTCAGGCCAGCATGCCCAAGCCACCTGCATCTTCTTTGCATCACCAGGGTGAACTTGCTCATGAATGATACATACTAGAGATGACAGGATTAATATCACATCGAACATCTGGGAAAGAAAGATGTACAGATATCGACATGCAGAAATTCCCCAAATAAGTGACATGTATGATCATGTTCTCCCTCGCCATGTATCTTGTGAAGGTCAGCTGAATATCACTCCTGTGCATATTCTCTTCCAGCCTTCAGGGCTTCTAAGCCCCTGTAGTAGATTGAGCATAAAAGAAAGGATGAAATGGAAGCTAGCATAGCTTACTTGAACATCCCTTCATAATCACTTAGCTGTTTCATGACTGTTGAATTGTATGTATTCCGCAGCTCCTTGTACAGTGGCCCACTACCCCACATCACGCTGGATATACAACCTCTCGAATCATGACTAGGGTCAATGATAAACCTGAAGCAATGAACACTGTACTGCTCCCATGCAATCAGACCCTGTCACAGACTGTTCAAGACATGTTTAACACAATGAATGAGAACTCACCAAATGATCAAACTTGTCCATGATATTGGCTACCACAGCATCAAAGTTACCATCATTCTTCTTCAAATAGATGAAATCTTGCATTTTTGATTCATACCAGTTGAGCTGTACCTTGAAATGGAGCCATCTAGCTGCTTGGTCATCGGCCTCATTGCCAAGCTCAACAAGCTTCTTGTTGTACTCTTTGTGAATGATGCCGGTGTAATCTGTGCTAGACACTACAGTAAGGTTAGAAGTCTGAGCAAAAATGAAAAAAAAATCATGTATACTATCATCTTCACGTTTGATTTTGCCATGCTCAGAATACCATGACTGGAAGGCATTCCATATGTTGATGCAACGAGGCTTCACTGTGTTTTCACCAACAATGTTGAACAACAGATTGACATTGCCACCACTGTCTCATGGTAAATTTGCCGGGCCTCAATCACTTGAGCTTTAGCGGCTGCTTGAATGGGGCCTGATCTGAACAGTTGTCATTCACTAGTGTCGTGGTCCAAGACATTGCCTGCATCATCCCCATCATAGCTCAATGGACGACGACTAGTGGATGCCTTTCTTTCCCTCTTTCCTTTCCCCTTCTGTGCAGCTGTGAACCGTGGTGGTGAGACTGGTGCTTCCTGATCAAGTATGCAATCAATCTTCCTCATCTTGTTCTTCTTGTGTTGGAGTCACAGCCCAAGGTCCTCTAAGGCAAATTTTCTGCAGATGCATCTGGTCATCATCCCTTCTCCTCTCAGAATAATCAGACCCAGAGAGGGAGCTGAGTGGCAATTTGGGGGTGTGTTTGCTGGAGTTGGCTGGAGATGAGTCACTGGAGTTGGCTAGAGATGAGTATTTGCTGGAGTTGGCTGGAGATGAAGGGGCTGGTCGCAGGGTCTCACAATTGTTGGCATCAGGGGGAGATGAAGGAAAATACAGTGGAGTTTCACTGCGTTGTGACTCATTATCATTATTCTGCACATCCTCCATCCAGGGAGGGGAACAAGCCACATGATGGCATGGAGACACGTCCATATTCAAGGGCAATTCAGGGACTGGAGTTTGGGGAGCCTCATAATCATCATGGCCCCACCTTATGTGGGTGGAAATGAATGCGGCATTGGGATCAGGATCGGGGTTGCTTTTGCCATGCCCAAGTAATCACAGCACTGGGCGATTAATGTTGCTGGGGTTCAAAATATGGGCACTATAAGTGGTGGAAACCTTGTGAGGAAGATGTGAAGGAGGAGGAGCAAGATTCTGAGCATGCACAGCACAGGTGGAATTATTAGAGTGGGGAGAAAGAGGTGCACTTGCAGCAGCCACATCCCCAGAACCAGTAGGCAATGTGGCTGTTGTTTTGGCTTTCACTCTTGCAGTCTTCCATTGTCATTTCAGAACAGGGTTAGGATGGGTATCCCCAATATTGATGGGTGTATTGCGTGCAGCAGCAGCATGAGTAACTGGCATAGTGTGCAGTAGGATGGTGATAAGTTGAACTTGAGACGGGTTGGTCTAGAGGTCCTGGTAAAGAGTCAAATGAAAAAATAAATGCAAAAATACTCTAACTCAACTCAAACCATACTTATTGAGGTGGCCTGAAGGCTAAAGCAAACAATGTAATGCCATTGTCCAAAGATCTATTTATAACATGTGAAGTGACCCAACAATCATGATGTTCAAAAACAGCAATATGAAAATAATAGTTAGATGTACAAAACAGGGAATTGGAATGTAGACAATGAATGTTAGGGCCTGGACAAAGGAACCTGCAACTGATGAGGGACTATTGCTGCACAACCAAAAAAATTGAAGAACAACTGTGTATAGAACTTTGCCACCACCTGTTCTAAAGCAGTCAGTTCAACTGCAGAGTATTTCTCAACAGGTTTTTCATCAGAACCAATTTGTGATGGTGTGTTTCCCTTCTATCCTTTCATCAGCCTCTTCAATGTGAGAAGGTAAGATGCTTGCTCAGCTGTTGAAGGAGCAGCTAATCCTTGATTGGCAAGGCTAAGATCAGCAACCAGAAGTGGGCCATGTCCTGGAAAGCAAGCCAGCACATGATCTTGATGTTCTGGTGAGTTGTCAACCACTAATTGTGCTTGGTGGTGCAGAGCAAGCAATTCGAATCTGAAATTTACCTTGTGGAGCTCCCAAAGGATCTCCTGACAGACCTCAAAGGAAGGTAGCACTCCTGTTGACAGTTCTTGTTCACACTGGAAAACTTGCTCACCCCCTGTCTTCAATTCCAGCCCTGCTTCATCCAGACAATTCCCAAGCAGCTGGCGCATGTCTGCATGATGACGACCACTCTTGGTCTGCTCCTTACTCCCATACAAAATTGCCATATTACCATAGGTAAGCATTGTATGCCAACTCTGATTTGATGACACTCATGCTGACGATTCCAAGGATGTCAGCCTGTAGATCAGAGCTGGCCATTGCTGAAGCCAACTGAGGAGTAATTTTGCTTGTCATTCTGGTGATTGACCTCTGTAGATAATACCAGGTTCAGGAAATGTGTAACCTGCATCTGTTGGATGACTGAAACATCCTGCTTGATTGACCGGATTGGTATCAACTTGTGCCAATGCATGACACCATGCAGGAATTACTGGGGGTATCAGTGGATTTGGTTCCTCTATGAATTTGTTTCACCCCACTGAAGGTTTTGAAGTTTGACTAGTTTTTCAATTATCTGATAACTCAGTTAGTAATAGAATGTGAAGGTGGAGAAAGTATGTACATGGTTGCCCCTGAGAAGGTTTGTTTTTTGTGGTCTGACTAGCCATTGGAGTTGAAGACTGGATAGAGCTAGAAGATAATGGCTGGTCCACTGAGGGTTCATCCACAATATCAAATGGATTGGGGTAGGAGAAGAAAGCTCGAAGGTAAGCATGGAATGCATGGGATCAATTTGGATGGTCCACTCGATCAGAGAAGAAGGCCTTGAAGGGGGGACTGGTATCTTCAAGATGAAGGTAATCCTCAGGAAGCCACACATTGGTGACAGAGTAAATCCTTGCAGTGTAGAGCATATCATATGGATGGATAAGCCAAACAGGTAGGCCTGCATGCAGAAAGTCTTGGACCACAACAGGATCATAAGTGAAGACTATCCTCAATTCCACACAGGGTGATGACCACACATACATGGATGGAACACTTCCAAGTAGTCTAGCGCAGCAAGAAGCTCCAAATAGCACCTCTGCACATACTGAACATTCATGAACACCTGACGATGACTCATGGGCAAATTTTCCAGCCTTTTCATGCCCTGCATAAGTACAGTCAAGAACGAGGGTATAGCTTCATTCTTCTTCTCAGACATTTCTGCTGACATGAACTCTTCTGCACAAGAACAAAGTGAAGACACCATGTATGAGAGATAGGTGAAGTGTTTCCTGTCTATCAACCCTAACCTGCTGATGGGAGTTGCAGTGGTTGGCATGAAGTCCTTGGGTTCCAGATCCCACCACATAATGGACATTGCATTGTCAGGCCTAGGGTGCAATGGAATTGTACCTAGATGACAATCAGAGACAATCTATGGCTGCGGCCACTGAAGTGGATCATCATCACCATATCGGAAATCAGCACAGATACACATGTTGTGGGTATGACCAAGAGGGGGCTGGGGAACAAATTCCATGTTCAGGCTGGTAACGAACCATTCGCCATTTCCAACCACAGCACCCACTCACCTGTCACCATGTTCAAAACTCTCACCTGATAGTCCCGGTCAGAGATAGTGGGAATGCATAAATTCTGTTGACATACATTGATTGTAATTTTTTTGTGGAGGAGCAAACTGTGGTCCAAGTTCAGTACTTGGGGCGTAATGTGAACAATGCTTTGGCTGGCCATTGTGCTCTACAAGCGATGAATCCAATGAGAACTAAGAAAGAAATTGGATGAGACATAAAGGAAGGAGAAGACAGTATTACTCACTCAAAATCTCCTGCACAACTCAATAACATAATCTGGGGAAACAAGGATCTACGCTAAAACAAGTCAGTTTGCAAGACAAGAAATAAAAACAAACAGAAAAACAAATGACTCGAAGTCAGAATCTGGTTAAGTGACCAATGCAAAGTCAAAAATCACTTGGAGAAACAACCGACAGGAAGTCAGAAGTAACAAACCAATGATGCAAAGCAAGGCTAAAGTGAGTCAGTTTGTGAGATAAGAAATAAAGATGAACATAAAACCAGATGACTCAAAGTCGGAATCTGGTTAAGTGACTGACTCAAAGTCAAAAATCACTTGGAGAAACGACTGACAGGAAGTCAGAAGTTGTTAATCCATGACCAACATGAAGTCAGAAGTCATGGAGGGAGGAAGACGAGACAAAGGAATTTGAATCAAAATGTACTCACCACTTTCTGTTGTTGAAACCCTTTACCCCCACAACCTTCCAGCCAATCTATCTCCACCGAAAGTTGACCAAAACTCTGTGTGATGAACACGTCTGGAAACAAGATATCCAAGTGCCTACAAATGATTAGTATTATAACTTTGAACAGAAGGAAGGAAACTTATGAAGAAGTAGCAGTGCTTGAATTTGCGTGGGCTTGAGTGAGAGTTGAACATTGAACATTGAATGTTGAGGAGGTAATGTGGACTTGGGGCAGAGTTGAGAACTGACTCATCAGTAAGATCAATTAATCCCTCCACCTTTTCCATCCATTTCTCACCATGGCTTCTGGCTTTGTGTTGGTCATGGATGAGTATTGGGTCGACAACATCTGATTTCACATCAGTTGTTGTTCTACAGTGATTTTTGATTTCGCATCAATCACTTACCAGATTCTGACTGCTTGTTGTCTGGAATATTCTTGCAAATACCACCTTGTCATCAAATTTTTCAACTACAAGTACATCATGAATTCAGTAAATCAGCTGCAATCACCAGAAGGTAAGCATTGCATAACTGATTTCTTTTCACTTTGCTTCCCATGCATGACTCTTGACTTTGTGTCGATCATGACACAAACAACTTCTGACTTTGCATCAGTCATTTTCTCAGGTGACTTGACTTCATGTCAGTTACTCACTCAGATTCTGACTTCACGTCGTCTGGCATTCTTGAGTTTGGTTTTCACAGCATAGTATCTTCTATCTGTGTCTCTCTAACCACTTCTCATTTACAGATCATGTGTACTATCTCTCAGTCTTTGTCACTCTCAGGCACTCTGACTACCATCAACATCTTTCAAATATTCTACTTACTGGTTTGTTTCCTGAATTCTTGTCAGTTCTCCTGTCAGTTTTCAACTCATTTGCACATAGTCATCCTTCAACGCAATTGTGACACCATTCAAGACTTTGTCAACATCTCTTACTACCTGCAATCTCACTCATGGTGTGGATGTTTGCTGAAGTATTAATAACATGATCGGTACAGTGCTGGATGACTCACAAGGTGCATCAGACTGACCTCTCATGAGATCTTTGAAGTTAATGTTGTATTCACTCAAACAGACCTCATGAGCGTCTATGCACCCCTCTCCCCACTCATTATGATGAAGACTTGCTCCCACCAACCTTGGATAATAGTTCCAAACTCTTGCTGTCTACACCCTCATCTAACTTCACTTAACCTTGTCTGCATTTGATGCTTGTGAGCTTCTCTGTCAAAGCTTAAGGGTTTCACAACTTACAAGATTACTTGCAGATATGCAAGGACAACTTCTACATATGAGCAAGGGTGGGTTTTATAGGGGATGAATGACAACTTACAAGGTGCAGTAGCCAAACTTCTTGCAAGGACTTCTCAACTAACAATATATTCACTTGGACAGACTTAATGGTCATTGATGAACTCTTTTAATATCTGATTCCTTTCATGCCTGTGGTGGACAGTTTGCCATACAGTTGGGTGATGAAGCAGGATGGGCAGGTTGAATTACTCTCAACATTATGCTGTATTTTATGTCATGACTATGACCCATTTTCAGTTTGTCAATTGCTATTAGTGGCTATGTTGTCTTGACAATGTCAACACGTTTTGGGTGGCACATTATGATAATGCCACTGAATTCTCAACTGCTATTTGTACAGACTCCCTACATTCTGCTGATGATCTTTCTCTTGCAATATGCACACCTGGTTCTTGAAGAAATTCAGGAGTGCAGACAGCCCACAGAAGATCTACACACCTCAACTTAGGCCATCTTGCCCTCATCATCTTACAAAGCCCAGCAGCATTCAACCATTGGTGTACCTTACCCATGGAGAAACCCTTATACAACAACCTCTAACCTTCCATGGCTGCCCGGGCAAGTTGGCTTTGCAGGCAATCAACCACAAGATGGAGATCTACATGCAGCCCCAATGCCTGATGTTGTGGACAAAGGTCTACAGCACTTTGATGTTTTTGGTGGCAACTTGGCTCCCAATCTCTATGATACACCTGTAGCAAGCCATCATCACAGAAAGAGAGCAAATCAAACTGTGTGCTGGGCAAACGAAGTGATCCCCAAGTTAATCCTACCATACATGGAATATGTCCATCAAACTCTCTCTCTTTGCAGCCAACCAGATGTTTCACAGCCCATCTGCATGTGTCAAGAGGGTGGTTGATCTTTGCAGATTGCCATCGTGCATTTTTCAGGTATATAGCTGATAATCATGATTATGTGACTCCATTAGCTAATGTCTGTCATACAATCCTTGAATCTTTGACGATCCATTCATGCTCCTGTGCACCAGTCTTTAGGCAGCTTATGCAGTGGGGACGTTTTCCTTGCTCTCCCCTGGTGCCAACATTAGCTGTGGACTTGCAAGTACTGGAGTTTGTCACATGTCTATTTGTTCATACCCCACCAAACAATACAGGGTGGTGCAAAACCATTGAGGAGTTTCTTGACAGTCAAGGATATAAATTGACAACAAAGGTATCATCATTTATTGAGTACGACATGGCATTACTGAAATATCATGCAGGATTCTCTTCATAGACAATTTGGCAGTGTGCTACAATGGTACGATGCTCTTCAAGACACTACCAATAAACATGTGGATAATATATTAACTCATGTCCAACAAATTACAGTTGGAATAGATGATGGCTTGCTCAAGGATGTGACACCAGATTCAGATTTTTCAACACCGCCAACTTCTCCTACTCCAATGCAAACAGCACCAATAGCTATCTCCAACCCTGACCCACATACAACAGATGATAAAATTCATGATCATGAGTTCTTGTTTTATTCTAGAGTACCATCAGTGACTCTGGAACTCCAAGATCGCTCACCTGAAACTTCTCCTGCCCCTTCCGCTCCTTCTCCTTCAAAAAGACAACGTTCAGAGGTTGATCTCAATGATGATGATCCATCCGACACACCAATCAACCCCTTCCCAGATCCCACTCCTCACTCCCAACCCAGTGACTATCTATGCTCATGCTGTCCCATCTGCTTTGGTGGAGAATTTCCTTGTATTTCATTTACAGGGTAAGTTTGTTTTGAGGGCTACTGTTAAGGTAGACGACTTTCATAATCGACTAATGTCACATGGAGTTACTTCAATGTGACAACCTGGTCAAATTAGGAAGGTTTTTGGTGGAGAAACCATGGAACACCCCCCTTGAGACAGTAAAGAGGAAAATGCAAAATGTATGACCAACATATTGTTGTTATAGTTGTGTAATATATGTGTTTCAATTTTTATGAAGATTGAGTAAAAGCTGACCAAGAAATAAGACTTGCAAACACTCACAGCTATATCTGACCACTAACTGCCATCCAATCAGATAAAAAATGCAACAAACTTATATTTGGCCATCCCATGTCATTTTTGGTTGTCACCTGTTATTTCCAGTTGTCCAAGAAACAAAACTGCCATGTGAAATGGGTTCAGTGCAACATGTAAATGAGGAATTTGCTTTGCATGTCAGCAAAAGCTTAAGGTGATTTGCCAAATTTTGCCCATCCTTTATTTTGAGTTTTCGCACAATGGAATATTCTAACAGACCCACAGTAGGGATAAATCAATGTTTTTTTTGGCTGCAGCAGAGCTTTTTTGGTCAAGTTTCTGCCTCTTGTTGGGGTGATCACTACCATTTCTGCTCAAGTTTTCTAGTATATTAATTGTAGGTATTTTTATCATGTCATTGGTGTATTGCAAATGGGTAGCAGCAATGCTTTTTGAGGCACGATGCACTTGATGTGACTCGCATAATTGGTTTCTCACATTTTTCCTATTTTGGCATGAAATCATTACATTTTCTCAAAGTAAGTACAGATTCACATGTCTACAGTATTTACTAATAAAATGTTGGATGTCAATTTGCCCATAAAAAGCTCATTATGTGCAAAACGAGCCTTTTCCTCTAAATTCTCAAAAGGTTGCCTCTTTTAGAATCAGTCACACTAAGCACATTATAAGGGCAACCTAAGCCTCTAGCAAAGGGAAATCCGAAGTTAAAATTATGCTACATAATACAGGGATTGGGGGCGCACCTAGCAAAGGGAAATCCAAAGAGAAAACTCTAAGGATCCCCTTGCTGATGCCCAGTATATGTGAAGACGACAAAAATCAAATATAACCTAAAAATAGAAAAAGGCAGAGATGGGCGGATCAAGGCTGCCAAATGACATCATACCAAGGGGTATGTGTCGGAAGGGGTACTCCGCCTCTAAACATAAAAGTGTCAACATGTACAAACATGATAGCAAGGGAAAATTAGTAATAAAATCCGGAAAAATCATAGAAAATGAAGAATAGAAGGAAATGAGGTGGGGAAAAATATAGGACGAACATAAAAAATAGGAAAAACACACAGGGCACCCCCCTAGTCCCCTTACATCACCCCCTCTCTAAGATGCATCGCCCCGATGCATTCAAAACCGTATACGACCAAAGTCCGTGACTTGAATGCGACGCGGTGCAGCAGTGTGCCGTCGGTGGAATTCCTTGATTAACCGAGGGGCATTTACGTCAGACTCTTCGACCCATGAGTTCTCCTCATACCCATAACCCTTCCAATGTACCAAATACTGGAGTTTTCCTCGACGCAAACGGCTGTCCAAGATTGACTCGACTTCATATTGGGGTTCTCCCTCGATCACTGTAGGTGGTGGTGGTGGGTGTGAATGGCGTCCCAGGAACGGATCTGGGGGAGCTGGAAGCAATTTGACGACATGGAAGATGGGATGGAGTCTGGACATGGAGGCTGGGAGGCGTAGACGATAGGCATGTGTTCCAACGCACTTGACAATGGGGAAAGGTCCCAAGAAGTGATGAGCGAGTTTCTTGGATGGACGTGTAGTGGAGATGTCACTGGAGTTAAGATAAACTCGATCACCAACCTTGTACTGAGGGGTTGGGGAGTGCCATTGGTTGTAAAATCACGCCATGTCGTCCTTCGCCTTTGCTAAGGCTGCCCTTGCCTCCTCCAAGCTATCCCTCATGTGTTCTGTGAACTCATTCACTGTCTCGATGTGTGAGGGAGTTTGGCGAGGTTCAAATCCCATGCGTGGATGTCGTCCAGTGTCTAAGAGGAAAGGGGTCTGTTGAGTGGAAGCATGGACATGGTTGTTGTATCCAAACTCGGCCAAAGGAAGGAAATCATCCCAATCGTCCTGGCGTTCATTGACAAAGAGGTGGATGTACTGCTCCAGTTCCTGGTTGACTCGCTCCGTCTGGCCATCAGTTTGTGGGTGATAAGCGGTTGAAGTGAGGAGTTTGATCCCCAGGAGTCGGTACAGCTCACGAGTGAACTCTGCCATGAACTGAGGGCCATGATCCGAGAGGAAGGCACCAGGAAGTCCATGCAATTTCCACACATGGTGGAGGTAGAGTTGAGCGGCACCTAGGGCACTGACAGTGGTGTGAGTGGGAATGAAGTGAGCGCATTTTCCCACTGAGTCAACTGTGCACATCACCGCATCAAACCCATTTGACTCTGGCAACTCCACCACAAAGTCGACGCTGACAACATCCCAACAACTCTCTGGAACAGGAAGAGGGTGTAGCTCACCAATAGGCTTGCGACGAGGAACCTTGGTGCATAAGCAAAGGTCACAAGTGCAACAATACTGACCAATGAGCCGCAACATTTGTGGCCACCAATAGTTCCGTGAGGTGAGCTCCAAGGTCTTCCAGTGTCCGGGGTGGCCAGCAATCTGTGAGTCATGGTGTTGGGATATGATGCGCCGGCGAAGGTCTGGGTCATTGGGAACATAGATGCGATCCCTGAAATACAACAAGTCCTCCTTTTCAGCCCACTCTGCCGCACGTAAGGAAAGGGTCGATCCCTTCCTCAGTTCTTTAAAAGCTCGGGCAACAACATCCTCATGTAAACCGCTACGGTTTGCATGACGAATGTCACGTAGGATGTCCCGCTCCTTGCCCTGGGGTGCAATGCCTTCCAGTGCCCAAATGGTGAACAGGTCTGGCTGCAACAGCACAATGTTTTGGTTGTCACCGCTGCCATCCCCATGGTCTGCACATCGGGATAGGGCATCGGTCTTCCCCATGCTGTGACCTGGACAGTGGTGTAAGGAGAAGTCGAATCTAGATAGATACAGGGACCAACGAGCTTGACGACGGTTCAATTTCTTGGCCGTCATGAAGTACTCAAGGTTCTTGTGATCCGTCCAAATTTCCACCTTGTGTTGGGCACCCTCGAGGAAGTGTCGCCACTCCTCAAGCACACGCATTATCGCCAACATCTCCTCGTCATGGATCTCGTAGTTTCTCTCTACAGCACTAAGGCTTTTGGAGTAGAACGCAACAGGATGCCACTTCTGGTCCTCCGGAGACTGCTGAGACAACACGGCGCCCATCGCAAAGTCAGAACTGTCGGCTTCTACACGAAAGGGACGCGAATCGTCAGCAAAGGTAAGGATCGGAGCAGAAGTGACCATCTCCTTAAGCTTTTCGAACGCCTCCTGTTGTGCATTATCCCACCTCCATGCCTCCTTTCCTGTCAAGTCGAACAGTGGTCGTGCATGATGTGAGAAATCCTTGATAAAACGCCGATAGAAATTGATGAAGCCCAGGAAAGACTGCACCTCCTTCTTGTTCGTGGGCGTCGGCCAAGCTGTGACCCCGTTTACCTTGATAGGATCCATCTCCACTTGACCCTCCAAGATAATCAGGCCGAGGTACTCGATCTTGGTCCTTTCGAACTCACATTTGTCCTGACGAAGGTAGAGTTTGTACCGTCGAAGTCGCTCTAGGACGAGGCGTGTGATGCGACGCTGTTCTTCAACCATGCGAGTGAAGATGAGGATGTCATCGAGATAGATGCAGACAACGCCTTCGAGGATGAGGTCATGGAAGATGTCGTTCATCATGGTCTGAAAGGTGGCAGGGCTATTAGTAAGGCCAAAGAACATGACAAGCGGTTCAAAAAGACCACGGTTGGTACGAAAGGCTGCCTTCCACTCATCTCCCTCCTTTATCCTCACATTATTATAGCCCCAATGGACATCGAGCTTGGTGAAGTATCGGGCTCCACGGAGCTGGTTTACGAGTTCGGAGATGAGGGGTAGTGGGTAGCGATTTTTGACCGTGATGTTGTTGAGCCTTCTGTAGTCTTGAACCGGTTGAAGTGAGCCATCCTTCTTCTTGACAAAGAAAAAGGGAGAGGCCATGGGTGACTTCGATGGTCGAATACGTCCAGAGGCCAGGTGCTCGTCGATGAACTGGTCAAGCTGCCATTGTTCTTCTGGAGAGAGAGGATAGACCTTGCAGGATGAAGGGGTTGCGCCGGGGGTGAGTTTGATCGCGTGATCCCATGGCTTACGCGCGGGAAGAGAGTCAAATGACTCCTTGGAGAACACATCTTCAAACTCATGGAGATGAGGGAGTAAGGAGTTAGTAGAGGATTTAGCAGCGTTGTTTTTGTGGAAGGCCTCGGCGAGGCGTTGGGATATGTTCGATGTGGCACACACCTCATGCGATGAGCGAATCGCAGTGTAGAAGATCCGATCACCCTCCTCCACTTCCTCTGGGTCCTCATCATCATCATCCGAGTCCGGCATTAGATCAGGAACCCCTTCCAATTCCACTTCCGGTATAGGCAGGGGTCCAGCACGACACTTCTGAGTTTGTCGTATTGCTGCCTTCTGTCCACGATGTTCTTGCCTGGCTTCTGTGAAACATGTCCGACAGCGGGATGGACATCGGCTCATGGTAACCTCCCCGGTGCGCCAGTCGACCTCTGGGTTATGGTCTCGAAGCCATGGATATCCCAAAATCACCTTCTGCTTTCCTAATTGAGTGACAGCAAAAAGGGCACGCTCACTATGATCTTTGTAATGGAGAACCAGGTCTGCAACCTCTCGGATGGCACCAGCTTCATTTGGGGATCCATCCACATTATATACAGGTATCGGACATGAGAGTGAGCGAGTATTTAGACGATGTTGTTGTACCAGATGGGAATCGATGAAGAGACCAGTCGCACCAGAGTCCAGGAGCGCAGAGACACCGAGTATCTGTCCAGTGTCGGTCGTCTGCAGTTCGATGGCTAGGTTTAAGGAATGTGCAGAGGGAGTGGATGCCACAATATACTTGCATGGTAGTTTATGCTCCCATGATTTAATTTTGGGACGTGGAGTAGAAGGAGAGATGGGGAGAGCAGGTACGTCTTTAGCCAACTTCGAAGGGTCAGAGAGGGGAGCAGTCACAGAAATGGATTCATTCTCCGGGGATTCAACTGACAAGACTTCAAAGTGGTTATGGACAGGCAGTGAGGGCATACGATTCACTTGCTGGAAGTAGAAAAATCCTGCTCCTCCACAACTTCTGACTTGATCTCCTCTGCAACCTGACCCTTCACTTCCTCAACATCTACAAGCACCAACAGGTCTTGGAGTTCATCTCACCACTTGAGGTCATTTTCTGCTAGTCTTTGCAGCACCCTTCTTGTCCTTTCCTGGTGTTCGTTCTGATCTTTGGAGAATATCAGGATGTCGTCCATGTAAATCATGAGCCATCCTTCTCTGATCACAGAAGATCTCATTCATCATTGCCTGGAAGGTCGCTGGTGAGTTGCATAATCAAAGAACATCACCACTGGTTCAAACAGCCCTCTGTTTGTCTTGAAGGCTGCCTTCCATTGATCTCCATCCTTGATTCTGATGTTGTGATACCCCCATCAGATGTCCAATTTTGTGAACCATTTCACCCCTCTTAGTTTATCCAACATGTCTCCTACCAGCGGCAGCAGGTAGGTGTTCTTGATTGTTCCATTATTCAAGTACCTGTAGTCCTGACATGGTCTCAGGGCATCCGAGTCCTTCTTCGCAACGAAGAAGAATGGTGATGCCATGGGCAATTTCGATGGTTGGATATATCCTTTTTCTAGGCTTTCATCAAGGAACTTGTCAAGTTTCTTCTGTTCTGCTGGTGATAATGGGTAAACCCTGCAATCTTTTGCCACAAAGTCCAGTTTCAGTTCAATTGCATGATCCCAGGGTCTTGTTTCTGGGAATCTTTCCGATGCTTCCTTTTTGAATATCCATCGGTACTCCTTGTACTGTTCAGGGAGTAGTTCATCCAGGGTCTTCTGTTCGGGGTCTCCTTCCTTCTTATGTGTCAGGTGCTGTGAGGCTGATGTTTTTGCCCTAATCCATATATTCTGTCCATATGCATATCACAGTGATCCTTTTGCCTTCACGATCTGAGAGATTGTCTTTGTCGTCTGGGAGTACAAGTAATTTGGCTCATCGTACTCCTCTGTCAGCGGTGATTTAGCTGGTTCAAATATTCCAATGATGGGTTCTCCTCAGATGTAGGCAACCAGTAGTTCATCATCTGCAATCCTTTGTTTGGGTGTCCCTTCCATTTGTTCCATTGCCTGTTCCATTGCCTGTTCGTGGTTTGCCGGTGCTGGGTTTTCCTTCCCAGTGTCTTCTTTATCTTGTGGCCCAATGGGCTCCACATTCTGAAGAGTTGTGATCGTGATCTCTTCATTTTCTACTTCTTCAATTGTTGCTCTCCTTGTTTCGATGGGCATCCTGCTCCCTCCCAGTTTAGCATGGAGGGCTTCTCCCATCTGCCTTGCTTTGGTGGCAATTCTTCGGCATTGTGTTAGCTGTTCCTCATTTGCCGGTTTCTTTTTGAGGGTGAGCTTTTCCTTTTCCTTGGCAACTATCCTTCAGGTCCATGCCAGTCACTCTTTGCTCTCCTTCCTTTTGAGGGCAAGTTTCTCCAGTTCTTTAGTGGCTATCCAGTGCCATGTCAGTCACTCTTCTTCTTTTGCCTTTGTTTTGAGGGCCATCTTTTCTTTTGCTTTGGCGACCATCTTTTGGGCCCACACCCATTTCTCTTCTTTCGTCATCTCTTTGAAGGCTTTCCCTTCTTCTTTGACTATCTTCCGGTGCCATGCCTAGTGTTTGAAAGTCCAGTCTATTGGACCAAAAAAAGACTGTGGACCCAACCAAACTGGACTGATCGCAACCAGACCATCAGTTGCAGTTGCCCCAACATTCTCACAAGTCTGGTTCACGGTTCATCCATGATAAAACATCTTAGTAGACTGCCCAAAGACCGACTGCAACCAGTTGGGAACCAGACTTTTGGTTGAATGAAGCTTGCAAGATATGAAAATATAATAATATATGTATACTACATTTTAAATTAAAATAAATACTATTGATACTATATTACCCTCCTATTTACGGGTGAGAGGGCAAGCCCAAGCAAAAATCACTCATTTCATGAGTGCTTATATACCTATTGGCAGCGCATGGACCATTTGGTTGTGCTTGTGCTCCCAAAAAAAATAGTGGCACCATTGCCAGGTGACTTCCCACACCAACCACAATGTCACTCCGTCTCCACCACCACTCCACAAACAGCCCCACGCCCCTTCAACCATTGCAAACGGCACACTGTGGCTGCAAAACTGCCATGTCATGCGTGTTCTACGTGTTTGACAACCAACACCCATGTTGTAGAATGCTCCAACACAATATAATTAAGTCTTTTTTCTTGTTTTTATTATTCTCTTTTCTATTAATGTTGTTATTTGCCTCTTTTGTAGGTTTAAGTATAACAATGACCCCACCACCCCAGCCTCCTGAGCCACTGCTCATGGGGTGGGTCTTCACTAATGGATGACTGGGCTGGCCAATGAATAGAGATGATGATGACCCAACACCGACATCCAGCCTCGCGAGCCACTGCTCGTGGGGTGGATTGTTGATGCTATCTTTGATGACAACAGAGATGACAATGATGACAAAGCTGAACAACACAGTACTGATGTCCAGCCTCGTGAGCCACTGCTCGCAGGGTGGATCGTCGGTGCTATCTTCTGGTCCACCAATGCGGCACTACCACCACCATCACCACCAATGCAACCACTGCCAATGCAGCCACCACTGCCAATGCAACCACCACTGTCACCACCTCAACCAGAACGACACCCACCATGAACGTGACTACCACGGTGACATGGCATACAATGACAATGTCAATGGGCTGGGGTGGCAAGCAATGGGATGGGGTGCACAGATTCGGGCATCAATTCCATTGCCTAGGGCCTGGGGACTCTTAAATCATTACAGGTAAGTATTTCATTGTTCTTTTACTTTATTTTACTTCTGACATACTTTTCTATTGTGTTTGTAGGTTTTTCTTTTCTACTACAACCACAGCACACCACAACAGCACCAGGACCTAACCATGACAACAGATGACATACCTCTCAGCCCCAGCCCCATGAGCATCTGCTCGTGGGGTGGAACGACAATGCTGATGCCAGAGCCCACAACGATGGACAATGCCAACACCACAACACTTATAAGGGCAACCTAAGCCTCTAGCAAAGGGAAATCCGAAGTTAAAATTATGCTACATAATACAGGGATTGGGGGCACACCTAGCAAAGGGAAATCCGAAGAGAAAACTCTAAGGATCCCCTTGCTGATGCCCAGTATATGTGAAGATGACAAAAATCAAATATAACCTAAAAATAGAAAAAGGCGGAGATAGGCGGATCAAGGCCGCCGAATGACATCATACCAAGGGGTATGTGTCGGAAGGGGTACTCCGCCTCTAAATATAAAAGTGTCAACATATACAAACATGATAGCAAGGGAAAATTAGTAATAAAATCCGGAAAAATCATAGAAAATGAAGAATAGAAGGAAATGAGGTGGGGAAAAATATGGGACGAACATAAAAAATAGGAAAAACACACAGGGCACCCCCCTAGTCCCCTTACAACACTAACACCAGGGCCCATGACAATGGACAATGCCAACACCAATCCAAGCACCCACAATGATGGACACCAATGCCGACAATGATGCAATTCCAGCACCAGAACCAACACCAGTGCCAGTGCCAACAATGACAGACAACACAATGCCAACTGCCAATGCCAACCCTCACCACAACTGCCCCCCTCCCTTGCTTGAAATGTGAGATGGAGGGGACTAATTTCTTTCATTTTATCTTTTATTTCATTATCTACATGCTCGCTTGCAGGCACCTTGCCCTGTGAGGGGCTCTTAGTACCTTAGAATGCATGTATATACCTAGTCTAGACCAGTTGTAAAATGGTCTGGACTGACCCAGTGTTGGACTGGTTACAACCGGTCCAGCAACTTGTAAGCAACCGAGATGGACCAGTTTATGCCGGTCCAGTTCTTGATTGTGTAGATGTGTTGAATAAGAACAACCGGTCTGGTCTGCAGTTGCCCCCTTTGGGGTCAAAAAAACCAGACCAGACCAGACTAGCCATGCCAGATGTTCATTGTTGGGCTTCTCCGTTTGCACCCTTCCAATAAGGGTTCTTCCTTTCCCATATGAGAATTCAGGATAGGTTTTGTCCTTCATTCTGAACTGGAAAGTTTCAATTTTCCAGTCAATCACTGGGTTGATTCTTCTGAGCCACGGTAGGCCCAGGATGATTGATTCTTTCCCCAATCCTGCAATGAGGAACATTGTTGGGAAAATTCTCCCATTGATCATCAAGAGTCCCCTGGCATAGTGGGAGATCTCCCCTGTCTTGTTCAGGGTTCCATCTATGTTCTTGACCTTGATTACTTTCTCCAGGGGGGGGGGTAGCTCAAATCCACTGCTTTCTGCAAATTTGTGGCTCATGAATATTCCTCCTGCTCCTGAGTCAAGCAGGGCATCGGTTTTGATGGCTTTCCCTCTGCCTGACCCTGCCACTTTGATATCTAAACACATAGATTGATTCTTCAAAGTGGCCAGTAGTACAGAGCAGACAGAGAGTTTGGTGGTACCTGGCATTGAGGCAGGCCACCTCTTTAAAAACCCGCATCCTCTATCACAGTGAGGGCCTTCCCCTTTTCTTCTTCATTGAGTTCTTTCATGATCACCCAGATCTTCGAGTAGGCTTCCTTGCTTTTCTTCTTTGGGAATGACCAGTTCTCGGTCCTTGTTTCCCCTTTCTTGTGTTCGGTTGCTCTGTGTCCTGGCTGGTGGCACACAAAGCATAGTCCCTTCTTCATATGTTCAATCCTCTCCTGGTAGGAGAGTTGGTTGATCTTGAGTGGGCTCTCTTTTGTTTTAGAGCTCAGCAGCCTTTTTGCCAAAGCTTCCTGTGCTTTTCCTGCTATGGCTTTTGCTCTCCTCCACTGTCCATCATACTTGGAGGCAGCATTGATCATTCCTTCCAAGGTCGTAGGGATTGTTTCCATGTTGAAAACTCTTTCGAGGAGCTTGGGGTTCAACCCATCCATAAAGAGTTTGATAAGGGTGGTGTCATCATTGATTCCCACCTTCTCTCACAGGATTTGGAAAGTCCTCCAGGTCCTGTCCCTGCTTCAATGTCTTCATCTCTGTCCTGGCTCTGCCAGCTTTGTTGATCGGCATGAACACTGTCTTGAGCACCAATTCAAAGGTTGACCAGGTTCCTAGGTCTTCCTTCTCTGCCCATGTCTGTGCCCAGGGTGTGGCAGTTCCTCCATTCATGAAGGACAATGTGAAGATGATCTTCTTCTCATTGGTGTCATAGATTCCATGGTTCACTCTCAAATAGAGTTTCACTTCTTGTAAGAACTTCGCAGTTCTAGTTCGGTCCCCTGTGAAGTCAGATGGGGTTCAGATTCTGATTTCCTTGGGTGATTTGGTGGGTTCAGTAGACATGTTGTCATTGGATAAGGAGAATGGGTTTTGTTCTGGGGGTTTCTTTTTTGTTCAAAGATCTGAAATCTTCTTCGTCAAGATACTGTGGTTCTTCATCTCTTGTTCTCTTTGAGAACCACTTCTGTGCTGGTTCTGAGTATTGTACTAATTGACCCTGGTACCTATACCATGGGGTTCTTCCTGATGATGATGCTCCTGTCAGAGGTCTGTCTGGGCTTTGTCTGAAAGATGTTGTGTCTGCACCTAGGTAGGTGGACTTTGTAGATCAGCTTGACCTGTTGTTAAGACTATAGGTCTCAACTCAGCCTAGTCTTTGTATGTCACAGTTGGAGGCTTTCCAACTGTATCAGTTATCGCAGTAAGAGGCTTTCTTCCTGTATCGGGTTCTGTTTGGGACTTGGTGCTTCCTAAGTTGATACAGCTATCTGTACTCAGAGGCTTTCTGAGTAGACTGTCTGTTCATATATCACAGTTGGAGGCTTTCCAACTGTCAAGTTTGAGTTATCACAACTTAGAGGTTTTCTAAGTTGTCAAGTGTTCTGGTTGAGTTTAAGACCATTGGTTGAATTAGGTCAAGCTAAGGAATACAGGCAGTATTACTGTAGCTTATATACAGTTCAGAGATGTCTATTGTCCAATCAGAATACGAGATCCTTGTCAAGTAATAATAGAAAGAACAATAGAACGATAAGCCTCATGCCAAGCATGAGGCATCTGATGTCAAGGATCCGATGTCAAGGGTCCGATGTCAAGGAATGCTGTGGCACAGCATGTCAAATGGTGGGAGTCAGGCGTCAAAGCATCTCCCATCAGAATGAGTCAAGTCAAATGTGAAGGAAAAATAAAGTACCTGGCCTTGCCAGCATACATCTGGTCATCCTGGGTTACGATAACAAAATTTGTAACAGCTGTTGAAGGTGGTATTGAGGATGATGATTGCATTGTGGAGGATAACTTTCCAGTAGGGGACAATGAGTGGGAAACAGAATTGTTTGAAACCTTAGATGCTATTGATCATGCAGATGCATATCGTGAAGTGTTTCAACCGCCTATATGCTAGTTATTCTATTTTATTTTTGTTACTTCTTGTTAATTTGATGACATATATAAGTCTTTTCTTGGCAGGGTGTCCCATGGAGGGGATGGGGATCCCATTGGACTTGTTGAGTGTCCCAGTGTGAGGTGGGGATCCCTGTTGGACTTGTCCACAAGGAACTGGGTGTCCCATGGAGGAGGTGGGGATTCCCATTGGACATGTCCACAAAGCACATAGGTAAGCTACATTGTATCAAATGATATGACCTATTGAATGCATACATTGTATCGAATGATACGGGTTTGATGGATGCTGTTGAACTCACTATATAAAGTCACTATACTATATTAACCAACAACTACATTGTACACTGATTACTATACCTTACAATAGACATGCATTAGGAATGTAATACAGACATTAGTAATTTCTGAAATGCAATGGGCATGGGAGCAGCCACGGACATGGGGATGGCCTTGTATATCTGTTTTGATGTATGCCGTTGAACTGTAGACATGCATTAGGAATGTAATACAGACATTAGTAACATTTGAAATGCAACAGGCACAGACCTGGCCATGGATACGGACACAGCCACTGGCACAGGAGTGGCCACAGACATGGGGACGGCCTTGTATATCTGTTTTGATGTATGCCATCAAACTATAGACATGCATTAGGAATGTAATACAGACATTAGTAACATTTGAAATGCAATGGGCACAGACCTGGCCACGGATACAGACACAGCCATGGACACAGCCACTGACACGGGCATGGGAGTGGGCACAGGAGCAGCCATGGACATGGGGATGGCCTTGTATATCTGTTTTGATGTATGCTGTTGAACTATAGACATGCATTAGGAATGTAATACATACATTAGTAAAATTTGAAATGCAATGGGCACAGACATGGCCACGGATATGGACACAGCCAATGACACAGCCACTGACATGGCCATGTGAACAGCCATGGACATGGGGGTCAGCCTTGTATAGCTGTTTCAATGTATGCTGTTGAACTAAGGCCGCTTCCATGTCTCTGGCTGATCCTGTGTCTCTGGCCGCTCCTGTTTCTCTGTCCACTCCTGTTTCTCTGATTATTATACCTTACAATTGACATGCATTAGGAGTGTAATACAGACATTAGTAACATTTGAAATGCAATGTGCACAGACATGGGGATGGACATGGGGATGGCCTTGGATATCTGTTTCAATGTATGCCATCGAACTAAGGCCACTCCCGTGTCTCTGGATGCTCCCATGTCTCTGGCCACTCCCTTTTTGTGGCCGCTCCCATTTCTCTGTCTGCTCCTGTTTCTCTGATTATTATACCTTACAATAGACCTGCATTAGGAGTGTAATACAGACATTAGTAACATTTGAAATGCAATGGGCACAGACACAGCCATGACCATGGGGCTGGCCAGGGCATCACCTTTGGGCACAGACATGGGAATGGGCAATATTAACCTATGCATACTATTCACTGTACACATTGTATATCTGTTTTGATGAATGCCATCAAACTAAGGCTGCTGCCATATCCTGGCCACTCCCATTTCTCTCTCCACTCCCATTTCTCTGTCTGCTCCCATTTCTCTCTCCACTCCCATTTCTCTGTCTGCTCCCATTTCTCTGTCTGCTCCCATTTCTCTGTCTGCTCCCATTTCTCTGTCCACTCCCATTTCTCTGTCTGCTCCCAGTTCTCTGTCTGCTCCCATGTCTTGTCTATCCCAACTGACATTATGATCAATTTGCAGTCTGGGAACATGACAGCTCAGCCATCCTACCTGGTGGCCCATAACCAGCTCACCCTACCTGCTGATCCAGTAAGTGTCATCCTCATTTGCATTTCTACATTAGTTCTTCCTGTTGCAGGACTTGACAGACAGGGAGTTGTTGAGCTGCCATGCTGAAGTGAAGGCTCTTCAAGACCAGCTTGGCACATCGTACAAGGATGCCAGTCATTGTCTGTACATGGCGGAGGTGGAGAAGCTCAAACAACAAGATATAACATTGAGAACATATGCCACTTTGAAGGAAAGGGTTGAAAATAAGTTGAAATCATTCAAAAGGAGGTTCTCAAAGATTATGCCGTCATCCCACTCAGATGCTATGGACAATCCCCCTGCCAGTTCCCAGTGATGTGGAAGGATAATCAATACCTTACTCATTATATATACATCTATGTAGCTTTTGTCTGTATTCTGTTCTTAATGCACATCATTGTAGTAATATCATTGTTTTTGTGGTCCTGTCAAGCCCCAATGTCAATCCCACTTCCCCATTCCCATTCCCATACCTGTACCCATCCGCTTCCCCTCCAATTGCATTAAAAATGTTACTAATGTCTGTACAATGTGCTTAATGCACATCTATCTGTATTGTACAGCAAGTAAAGTAGTAGTCATTGGTTAATTAATAGAGTATGTACAGATATATAGTGAGTTTGATGGCATCCATCGAAACAGATATACAATATGTATAGTCAATAGTATGCATAGGTTAATATTGCCCATTCCCATGTCCATGCCTGATGGCAATGCCCTGGCCATCCCTGTGGCCATGGCTGTGTCTGTGCCAATTGCATTTCAAACTTTACTAATGTCTGTATTACATTCCTAATCCATGTCCATTGTAAGGTATAATAATCAGAGAAACAGGAGCAGACAGAAAAACAGGAGCAGACAGAGAAACAGTAGCAGACAGAGAAACAGGAGCAGACAGAGAAACAGGAGCAGACAGAGAAACAGGAGCGGCCTTAGTTCGACAGCATACATTGAAACAGATATACAATGTGTACAGACAATAGTATGCATAGGTTAATATTGCCCATTCCCATGTCTGTGCCTGATGGCAATGCCCTGGCTGTCCCTGTGGCCATGTCTGTGTCCATGGCCATGGCTGTGTCTATGCCCATTGCATGTCAAATGTTACTAATGTCTGTATTACACTTCTAATGCATGTCTATTGTAAGGTATAATAATCAGAGAAACAGGAGTGGACAAAAGAAACAGGAGTGGCCAGGATACAGCAGTGGCCTTAGTTCAATGGCATACATTGAAACAGATATACAAGGCCATCCCCATGTCCATCCCCATGTCCATGTCCGTGGCCGTGGCCATGTATGTGCGCATTGCATTTCAAATGTTACTAATGTCTGTATTACACTCCTAATGCATGTCGATTGTAAGGTATAATAATCAGAGAAACAGGAGCAGATGGAGAAATGGGAGCGGCCAGAGACATGGGAGTGGCCTTAGTTTGATGGCATACATTGAAACAGATATACAAGGCTGTCCCTGTGTCCATGGCCATGGCCATGTCTGTGTGCATTGCATTTCAAATGTTACTAATGTCTGTATTACACTCCTAATGCATGTCAATTGTAAGGTATAATAATCAGAGAAATGGGAGCAGACAGAGAAACGGGAGTGGCATGGACACAGGAGCGGCCAGAGACATGGGAGCGGCCTTAGTTCAACGGCATACATTGTAACAGCTATACAAGGCCAACCCTGTGTCCATCTCCATGTCCATGGCCATTCCTGTGGCTGTGTCAGTGGCTGTGTCAGTGGTGGTGTCCATATCCATCGCCATGTCTGTGCCCATTGCATTTCAAATGTTACTAATGTATGTATTACATTCCTAATGCATGTCTATAGCTCAATGGCATACATCAAAACAGATATACAAGGCCGTCCCCATGTCCATGGCCGTGCCCATGGCCGTGTCTGTGCCCGTTGCATTTCAAACATTACTAATGTCTGTATTACATTCCTAATGCATGTCTATTGTAAGGTATAGTAATCAGTGTACAATGTAGTCATTGGTTAATATAGTATAGTGACTTTATATAGTGAGTTCGACAGCATCCATTGAACCCGTATCCTTCGATACAATGTAGCTTACCTATGTGCACAAACAAACTGGGATTCCCATGAGGACTACCCACAGATACATGGGTGTCCCAGTATGGGGTGGGAACCCCTTTTGGACTTGTCCACAAGGAGCTGGGTGTCTCATGAAGGTGGTGGGGATCCCCCTTGAACTTGTCCACAAAGGAACTGGGTGTCCCATGAAGGAGGTGGGGATCCCCATTGGACTTGTCCACAAAGGGACTGGGATTCCCATGAGGACTACCCACATACACATGGGCATACCAAGGAAAAGGTGGGGATCCCACAAGAGAAGTGGGGATTCCCACTGGGCTTGTCAATAAGTGACCAGATTTCCATTAGTAGGACAAATGTGACCCAGGTGCACTTGCCTTTCATTTGATGTAAGATTTGTATCCAGTTGTTAGTTTGTTCTTGGTTAACAAGCTATTAAATAAAAGAATACTGAGAACTTAAAATCTGAATTTGACTAATGATATTCATGAAATCTTCAATTCATGCTAGTGTTTCAACCAAAGTGAAAACATTACCACACATCATACATGACTAGGCACAAGTGATGGTGGAAACCTTGCTTATGGCTGTCTGCCTTAGCACATGAATAGGTCTATGACATCTATAGGCTAGTAATGTCTTACAGCACCTGCCAAAAGGACAGTTCAAGTTAGTTACAACTGTCACTCAACCACCAATTATAAAAGGTATCCTTGACATCTTTATAAGATTCCAGATGGTGTTCATGATTCCAGTCTAAAAATACAAAATACCCAGACTATGACCAGAGTTTGCACATGTTGTGAAATGGATGATACAACTTATTCTCAGGTGATACCTTGCAAGAAAGGTGACTCATGACAGGCAAAAAAAATTAGTGAAGAGAAAACTTATGGAGGTACACAGCAAACAATCTGTGGATGGGTTCAACGGTCACAAAATGCTCAATGTGTGAGTTTGAGATTAGCTTCGTCTAAGAAGCAAGTTACAACTGACATAATTAACAACTAGTTGATTGGCCAGAATATATATGTACAAAAGTAAGTATAAGTTAGCTTTGCCCTAGATGCAAGTTACAACTTACCCCTTCAATACCTTTAATAAAAGGCAGTATAGTCAACAACTAGTGGGTTGCCTCAGATAAAATCTTCATGTACAATTGAAGGCTTGTAGTAAGCATATTCAAATTTACACATTCTGTGCTCCAACTACCACTCATGCGCCCTACACCTTCAATTGAACCCTTCCCCGCCTTAACCCCATTCCTGTTCATCAGACTCCCACACCAGCCCTCAATGTCCCAGTACCAATGGATGTTGATGTGGCCTGCAGCTGTGCATGTAGGTTGGATCTCTGCTACCACTGTGGGGAAACTGGGCACAGGGCTGGAGCGTGTCCCCATCATCAGGATATCCACATGCTCACCCCCGAGGGGCAAGATGAACTCCTCCAAGACTTGTTGGTGCTTATAGATGTCGAGGAAGCAAAGGATCAGGTTGCAGAGGAGATCAAGTCAGAAGTTGTAGAGGAGCAGGATTTTTCTATTCACAGCAAGTGAATTGTACACCCTCACTGCCTGTCCATAACCACTTTGAAGTCTTGTCAGTTGAATCCCCAGAGAATGAATCTATTTCTGTGACTGTTCCCCTCTCTGACCATTGGCTGAAGATGTACCTGCTCTTCCCATCTCTCCCTCTGCTCCACACCCCAAGATTAAATCATGGGAGCATAACTACCACGCAAATATATTGTTGCATCCACTCCCTCTACACATTCCTTGAACCTAGCAATCAAACTGCAGACTACTGACACTGGACTCTGGTGCGACCGGTCTCTTCATCGATGCCCATCTCACACAACAACATTGCCTGAATACTCACTCACTCTCATGTCTGATACCTGTTTATAATGTGGATGGTTCCCCAAACAAAGCCGGTGCCATCCGAGAGGTTGTAGACCTGGTCTCCTCCATTACAAAGATCATAGTGAGCATGCCCTTTTTGCTGTCACTCAATTAGGAAAGCAGAAGGTAATTTTGGGCTATCCATGGCTTCAAGACCATAACCCAGAGGTCAACTGGCATACCGGGGAGGTTAACATGAGCCAATGTCCATCCCACTGTTGTACTTGTTTTATGGAAGCCAGGCAAGAACATTGTGGACAGAGGGCCATGATACAATGTACTCAGAAGTGTTGTGCTGGACCCCTGCCTATACCTGAAGTGGAGTTAGAAGGGGTTCCTGATCTGATGCCGGACTCAGATGATGATGATGAGGAGCCAGAGGAAGTGGAGGAAGGTGATCAGATATTCTACACTATGATTCGTCCATTGCATGAGGTGTGTGCTACATTACACATATCCCAATGCCTCACGAAGGCCTTCCACAAAAACAATGCTGCTAAATCCTCTACTAATTCCTTGCTTTCTCATCTCCATGAGTTCAGGGATGTGTTCTCCAAGGAATCGTTCAACTCTCTCCCTGCATGCAAGCCATGGGATCACATGATCAAACCCTCTCTCTCCTGAAGAACAGCGACAGCTTGACCAGTTCATTGATGAGCACCTGGCCTCTGGATGTATTCAACCATCAAAGCCACCCATGGCCTCTCCCTTTGTCTTTGTCAAGAAGAAGGATGGCTCACTTTGACTGGTTCAAGACTACAGTCAAAAATTGCTACCTATTACCTCTCATCTCTGAACTCATGAACCAGCTCTGTGGAGCCCAATACTTCACCAAGCTCAATATCCATTGGGGCTACAATAATATGAGGATAAAGGAGGGAGATGAGTGGAAGGCAGCCTTTTGTACCAACCATGGTCTTTTTGAACCGCTTGTCATGTTCTTTGGCCTTACTAATAGTCCTGCCACCTTTCAGACCATGATGAACAACATTTTCCACGACCTCACCCTCGAAGGCATTGTTTGCATCTATCTTGATGACATCCTCATCTTCACTTGCACGGTTGAAGAGCACCATTGCATCACACACCTTGTCCTAGAATGGCTTTGACAGTACAAACTCTACCTTCATCAGGACAAGTGCAAGTTTGAGAAGACCAAGATCGAGTACCTTGGCCTGATTATCTCAGAGGGTCAGGTGGAGATGGATCCTATCAAGGTGAACAGGGTCACGGTTTGGCCGATGCCCACAAACAAGAAAGAGCTGCAGTCTTTCCTGGGCTTCATCAATTTCTATCAGCATTTTATCAAGGATTTCTCACATCATGCACGACCACTGTTTGACTTGACAGGAAAGGAGGCATGGAGGTGGGATAATGCACAACTGGAGGCATTCAAAAAGCTTAAGGAGAAGGTCACTTCCACTCCAATTCTTACCTTTGCTGATGATTCACATCCTTTTTGTGTAGAAGCCAACAGTTCTGACTTTGTGACAGGTGCCATGTTGTCTTAGCAGTCTCCGGAGGACCAGAAGTGGCATCCTGTTGTGTTCTACTCCAAAAGCCTTAGTGCTGTAGAGTGAAACTACGAGATCCATGACAAGGAAATGTTGGCGATAATGCATGCACTTGAGGTGTGCAGACACTTCCTTGAGGGTGCCCAACACAAGGTGGAAATTTGGATGGATCACAAGAATCTCGAGTACTTTATGATGGCCAAGAAATTGAACCATTGTCAAGCTTGTTGGTCCCTGTATCTATCCAGATTTGACTTCTCTTTGCACCACCATCTGGGTTGCAGCATGGGGAAGACCAATGCCTTCTCCTGACATGCAGACCATGGGGATGGCAGCGATGACAACCAAAAAATTGTGTTGTTGCAGCCAGACCTGTTCACCATTCAGGCACTGGAAGGCATCGCACCCCAGGGTGAGGAGTGGGACATCCTGCATGACATTGGTCATGCAAACTGTAGCAGTTTACATGAGGATGTTGTTGCCCGAGCTGTTAAAGAACTGAAGAAGGGATCCACCCTTTCCTTGCATGCAGCAGAGTGGGCTGAAAAAGAGGACTTGTTATATTTTAGGGATCGCATCTACGTCCCCAATGACCCAGACCTTTGCCAGCACATCATATCCCAACACCATGACTCACAGATTGCTGGTCATCCTGGATGCTGGAGGACCTTGGAGCTCACCTCACAGAATTATTGGTGGCAACAAATGTCATGGCTCATTGGTCAGTATTGTTGCATTTGTGACCTTTACTTATGCACCAAGATTCCTCATTGCAAACCCATTGGCAAGCTACACCCTCTTCCTGTTCCAGAGAGTCATTGGGATGTTGTCAGCATCGACTTTGTAGTGAGTTGCCAGAGTCAAATGGGTTTGATGCGGTGATGTGCACAGTTGATTCAGTGGGAAAACATGCTCACTTCATTCCCACTCACACCACTGTCAGTGCCCTGGGTGCCACCCAACTCTACCTCCACCATGTGTGGAAATTACATGGACTTCCTGGTGCTTTCCTCTCTGATCATGGCCCTCAGCTCATGGCAGAGTTCACTCGCAAGCTGTACCAACTTCTGGGGATCAAACTCCTTGCTTTGACTGCTTATCACCCACAAACCAATGGCCAGACTACCAGGAACTAGAGCAGTACATCCGCATCTTTGTCAATGAATGCCAGGACAATTGGGATGAGTTTGGATACAACAACCATGTCCATGCTTCCACTCAACAGACCCCTTTCCTCTTAGACACTGGACAACATCCATGCATGGGATTTGAACCTCACCAAACTCCCTCACACATTGAGATGGTGAATGAGTTCACAGAATGCGTGTGGGATAGCTTGGAGGAGGCAAAGGCAAAGGATGACATGGCATGCTTTTACAACCAACACCATTCTCTGACCCCTCAGTACAAGGTTGGTGATTGAGTTTATCTTGACTCCAGTGACATCTCCACTATGCGTCCATCCAAGAAACTCACTCATTGCTTCCTGGGACCTTTCCCCATCATCAAGTGTGTTGGAACACATGACTATTGTCTATGCCTCCCAGCCTCCATGTCCAGACTCCACCCAGTCATCCATGTCGTCAAACTCCTTCCAGCTCCCCCAGATCCATTCCTGGGATGCCATTCATACCCACCACCACTGCCTACAGTGATCAAGGGAGAACCCCAATATGAAGTTGAGTCAATCTTGGACAGCTAGTTGCATCGAGGAAAACTCCAGTATTTGGTGCATTGGAAGGGTTATGGGTATGAGGAGAACTCATGGGTCAAAGAGTCCAATGTGAATGCCCCTCGGTTAGTCAAGGAATTCCACCAACAGCACACTGCTGCACCGCGTCACATTCAAGTCACTGACTTTGGTTGTATGCAATTTTGAATGCATCAGGGCAATGCATCTTAGAGAGGGGGTAATGTAAGGGGACTAGGGGAACTAGGGGGGGTGCCCTGTGTGTTTCTCCTATTTTTTATGTTCATTCTATATTTTTCCTCACTTCATTTCCTGCTATTCTTCATTTTCTATGATCTTTCCAGATTTTATTACTAATTTCCCTTTCCATCATGTTTGTGCATGTTGACAGTCTTATATTTAGAGGCAGAGCACCCCTTCCGACATCTACCCCTTGGTATGATGTCATTTGGTGGCCTTGATCTGCCTATCTCCACCTTTTCTATTTTTAGGTTATTATTTGATTTTTGTTGTCTTCACATATACTGGGCATCGGCAAAGGGATCCTTAGAGTTTTCTCTTCGGATTTCCCTTTGCTAGGTGTGCCCCCAATCCCTGTAATATGTAGTATAATTTTAACTTTAGATTTCCCTTTGCTAGAGGCTGAGGTTGCCCTTATAAAGAAACTGAAATGGTTCAAAGACCATGGTTGGACAGCAGCACAAATATGAGATATCAAGAAGATGGTTATTGAGCGTTGCAATGAAACATACAAGGGAGAGGACTCAGAGGCATTGCCTCCTGCCCCTGCTCCTCACAGGGGCAAGGTGAGCTTTAATTTATGCTGCCAAATCCTAGACTTACTGTATTTTCTTTTCAGGCCAAGTCCAAGTGGGTTGTTGCAACAGAACCAGAGGAAAATCAAGATCCAGATACTATTGCAACTTATCTGGCAGATCCAGTCATCTGGCTTTCAACTATCAAGGAGGCTGGAGGAATCATGAAGTACTGGCATCAAGCTATTGATCAGCGACCTTGGTTAGCAAAGATGGGGCTTGATTTTTGCTCAGCACCAGGTAAGTGTAATAATTCTCATTTTTGCTCCTACTCAGACACTCTTTTAGCATCATCAGTGGATGCTGAACATGCATTCTCAGTTGGAAGGCTTGAGATCAATCACCTTCAGCATAACACTAGCCCACAGACCTTCAAGGCTCAAGTTGCAGTTGGATCTTGGGCCAAAACTCCACTCTATCCAGGACTTTCAGAAACCATTAAGATTGTTCAGAAGCAAATGGGAAGTGAAGAGCAGGTGGGACCTCAGAAAGAAGTTGATGAGACTGAGTTGGAAGATGAGTTAGAAGAGACAGATGAGGAATCCAGGTTATGGAGAACTTGAATTGTAATTGTACAAATTCCTATGGTATTTCAGATGTATTTGGAAGGTTTCAAAGTAATATTTATTGGTGTAAAACCATTTCTTGATTAAAAGAAGCAGTCTTAAGTACAAATTTTACTCAGTATAATAAATAACATCATGTGTACCAACTAGTGTTGCCATGACTTCAAGTCGGACATTTTAATTGCTGTATATCTTTATAAGTACATCATCGTAGAGTGCAAACTAATTGGTGCTGGGTACCTATTTATTGCCGCTATCGACCAATCCAAAAAGTACGTAAATCGGATCACTAGATGTTGAGTTATTGACAGACTAAGATTCCTACTTTTGTACATCAAAAAGGTCGGAATCTTAGTCAGTCAATAACTCAAGATGTAGTAATCTGGTTTATGTAATTTCTGGATTGGTCGATAGCGGCAACAAATA
Source organism: Tricholoma matsutake (assembly GCA_026075535.2). Lineage (NCBI taxonomy): Eukaryota > Fungi > Basidiomycota > Agaricomycetes > Agaricales > Tricholomataceae > Tricholoma > Tricholoma matsutake. Next base: position 1,338,804 of record AP026543.1, on the reverse strand, counting down.
TGTACCCAGAGCCAATTAGTTTGCATTCTATGATAATGTACTTATAGAGATATACAGCAATTAAAAAGTCTGACTTGAAGTCATGGCAACACTAGTGCCAACACTAGTGCCAACTGCCAACAAGGGACTCCAGCAGGTAATTGACCTTGCTAAACCATTTTAATAGTCCATAATACATATATTAGAGCATTTGAGAGCATAAAAAATAGTAGTATTCATATGGATACCCATGGATGATCCATGGATGCCACTAGGGCTGCACACCATCCATATTATGGCCATGGCCATACAATCCACGGTGGTTTGACAGATACAGTAGACTGTATACCATCCATATATTCAACACTCCTAGGCTCTGACAGTATGGTATGGTTACTAATACAGCCATATTACAGTCCATGGAAATATAACTATGTATTAAATTGATATATAAGACCCAGCAGTGCACAGCTATAGTCAACGATGCAAGGCAGCTGTGGACTTAGCATGTGCAAGATGAAGTGTCATTTTAACAAGCATTAGTACCTTGATAGTTTCTGGCTGAAGACTTGCCGATCGCAATGAGATTGTGTCACGACCTCCTGAGAAAATCCACTCAGTGGCCACAGCAGATCCTATATCATAATTCATTATCAGCTGAAAAACCTTTGAATGATAACAGCATGCAACCAGGAATGCAAAGAATGTCCCACACAAGCCAAAACAAGTTGGGAAATTGAGCACAGCGACCCATCCACCAATGAATTGGATTGCAGGTGTCAAAATCCTCTTGAGGAAGCTTGAAGAATTCATCCAGTTTGTTGATGGCTGCCTTCACCTTCCACTGAAAGTGTGATGTAAAATTTTTTTGAGGGAGTGAGGAGGAGCTGAAACATCAACTGATTGACCAGGCACAGAGCTTGTCACTTGAGACAGTGCTGGATGCTTATCAGCATAGTGAGTCTCATAGTAATCATACAGATTGCTCTTTGATGATTCAAGATATGTGGCCAGTGAATGGTCACCTGCAAAATCAAGCTTCATTCCTTCATAAGAGATGTGAGGATCAACTACTGGAAAACTGTCAGTAGAACCAGATTAGAACCAAACAAGTTACATACAAGCAGCCCAAGTATAGAAAGGGGATTTGTCATACTTATGATAGTAATCACTGAGTTTTGTGTGCATGTCAATGAGCCCCTGCTTGATACTGGAAGAAACACTAGTAGGAAGATTTTGTAAGATCTCCTTGATCTCTTCCTGGAGACCATGGAAGATAGCATGTGTCATAGGTAGCATTGGGATCTTTGTAGTGGTCATCTGTGTTGTGGCACTGCAGAATGACTTCAGCCAAGAGGAGACAAGCATAATTGATGTCCAGTCATCTTTGGATAGTTCATATTGATGAAGATCTCAGTTCCGAGTCACAAATGAATCAATAGCATTATGATAATCAAGTGCATGGCCTGAGTTTCATATAATTTCTGATTCAGGCAGACATTCCAAAAGTAAGTAAAAATCACACACAAAGCATTTGGTGTGTTGATGACCACCGTGTTCTGACATCTAAAATGAGCATTAGAGCTGTGCTCTCTGCATTGTCCCCTGCGATTGCTTGGTTCATTGTTACATAGATCTCTTTGAACCAGTTTTGGTGGCACTGTGGGCTGGAACAAACACTCTGAACAATTTTTCATAACTAAAACCAATTAGACTCTAATCAAGAACAAAAGGAAAACATTACTTTAGTTACAGCAAATATGATACCTATAAGGGCAACCTCAGCCTCTAGCAAAGGGAAATCTGAAGTTAAAATTATACTACATATTACAGGGATTGGGGGTGCACCTAGCAAAGGGAAATCCAAAGAGAAAACTCTAAGGATCCCTTTGCCAATGCCCAGTATATGTGAAGACAGCAAAAATCAAATAATAACCTAAAAATAGAAAAGGTGGAGATAGGTAGATCAAAGCTGCCAAATGACATCATACCAAGGGGTAGATGTCGGAAGGGGTGCTCTGCCTCTAAATATAAAACTGTCAACATGCACAAACATGATAGAAAGGGAAATTAGTAATAAAATCCGGAAAAATCATAGAAAATGAAGAATAGAAGGAAATGAAGTGAGGAAAAATATAGAACAAATGTAAAAAATAGGAGAACACACAGGGCACCCCCCCTAGTCCCCTTACAGAGGGCTAATACAAGAAAATGAAGAAAATGAAAATGAAAAAACCCACCTCATGCAAAATGCAGGGGGAGGGAGGGGGCTGCCATCCTGGTGTGTTGGTGCCCACTGTTGGGTTCCCTGGTGGTGGTGTCCTGTTGTTGTTGCATGGGTCATGCATGGCCAGGTGTGTCATCCACCCGAGATCCACCCCACAAGGTGGGGTGGGTGGTGTGTTCCTTTGTTGTCATCCATCTCTCCCTCTGGTCATCTTTCCTCTGGTTGTCTTCCCCCCCTCTCATTGTTGTTCCCTGCCTGCACCATTGTCATTCCCCCCTCTCAATGTTCCCTGCCCCCTCTTGTTGTTCCCTGCCCCCCTCTTGTTGTTGTTATCCCCCCCTCATTGTTGTCATGTTACCACTACCCATTGAGATTGAGGATCCAACCCTCTACCCTCCTCACTGTCACTGTCACTGTCACTGTCTACTGACTCCACCAACTCTACTGATTTCATTACCATTACATCTGCTGCCATTTCCTTGAAACATACTGTATATTGACAATCACATTCCCTCTGGTCGTGTTGGTATGCACATCATTGGCAGTAGCATAGTTCCTAGAAATAAACAAAATACATTAGTCAGTTAATAAAAACAAGAAATGAAAAAAAAACTTACCTAGGGCCCAAATGACGCCCTTTGTTGTCCCCTCCCTCTCATCGTGTTGGTATGTGCATCATTGGCAGTAGCATAGTTCCTAGAGATAAACAAAATACATTAGTCAGTTAATAAAAACAAGAAACAAAAAAAAACTTACCTAGGGCCCAAACAATGCAATTTGCATTGTTTGGGCCTGCATTGCAGTTGTGCCTGTTCCCACCCCACAAGCAGTTGCTCATGGTGGTGGTTCTGGGTGCACATCATCAGAAGTACTAGTTAATACTTAAAAAAGTTAGTAACAAAATAAGTAAGAAGAAAAGAAAAACTTACTAACAGCCCAAAAGACATTGTTTGACGTCTCTTGGGCTTTTTTTTTGTCTGCTTTGCCTTTGGAGTTGACCATTCCTACCCCATGAGCAGTTGCTTGCAGTGGTGGTTCTGGGCCCTGGGGTGGTGGCTGCATTGGCTGTTGTCATGGTTTTGAGGCTACAGTGTTGTTATAACATAACATGAAAAATTAGTTCAAAAAAAAGAACATTTAAAAAACACTTACTAGTGGCCCCAATGACAACAATGTCATTTGGGCCTGTTTCCATTGTTGTTTTTGGAGTAGCCAGTAGGGAGGGAGGAAGCAGCATCATTACCAGTGGTGGTGGTAGAGGTGATGTGCTGGCATTGTTGATCGTGGCTGCATGATGACATGTTCACAAGGTGACAGTCATGCAGTTACATAATGTAATTGTTTGCCTGTTGTTACAATAGCTCTATGTCTTAGTGGTTAATTGTAGCTATTTTTACCTGATGGCAAGGCTTGGGATTCAATTCCCTTTGGCTACAAAGTTTTTCTGTGATCAGCCTAGACTATAATTACATTCTGTAGACTCTGGTGGACTGATGTGGACTGATATGGACATGTGTCTGTCCTAGTCCAAGTAAATTGACATTGCTCAGAAAAAATCCATGCACACTCCAAGTCAAAGTCCAAAAATAGCACAGACTCCATGAAAGTCCATGTGAACTCTCTAGGAGTCTGAGTAACTGCTATAGACATTTGAGCCAAATGATTTGGTGCCAGTCTGAGCCAGTCTGAGCTACTCCATGCAGAGTCTGCCAAATTCTGCATGGACTGGCTCAGAATATGTAGGGCACAGTAAAGACCTCAGCAGAAAAGGCAATTCTGTGATATGAATCCTTTTTGATTGCAACATGCTGCATGCATTGCCGCAGGACATAAAAGAGCAATATGACTTCCATCAATTGCACCAATTACACCTTTAAAAAAGCCCAAAATTTTGGATTATTTTGGAGATATGGTGAAGGAGAATCTGAAGGTGGGTGGATATATGTTGAATAAAATAGAGAATGCAAGCCATTTTCTGAATACACAACAATTGGCTGATTATCAAATACCACAATTTATATTCTACTCACCTGGAAATTGTTTCATTTGATCATTGAAATCGCTCTCCAACATACTGAATTGTCAAGCCAGTAACACACATATACAGAAAAATAGCCAATTGTTCCTCCAATGAGACATATTTTGTGTCTGAATGCCTCATATGACATAACTCAAAGACCATTTGTCTAAAGGCAGGTTCATGCATCCCTAGCTCTGTATGGATGCACTCAGGATGACCCTGGAGAAGTTCTTGGACCCAGCCTTTACCAGACAGAATTGATGTATGGTATGGTTGTCTGATGTGATGCATTGCACAGAAAATCCACTCGATGGTTGGAAAAATGACACTGACAAGAAGAATTACAATATTAATGATTTGCTGGTTGAACAAGGGAGGCATGAGGATGAAAGGATAATCAAGACAGTTTGATTGTTGTCTGAGTCTTCTATCAGTATTAAGTAATCTGATCAATCAGTTGTCTCTCCAAGCTGATTTACATTCCACTTGAACAAGAACATGTGAGAACCTGTTTCTGACATAGGCGTGGCAACCATAAACAGCACCCAAACAGGCTCTAAGACCCTATCTGAAGATCTCCTCCTCACTCCCATGTCAAGCACATTGACATAAAATATCACTTCCTCCATGAGTGTGCTCAATCACATGAACTGCAACTTACTTATCTCAACACCTGTGAAAATATTGCAGACATGTTCAGGAAGGCCCTCAATGCCAAACAATTCACTTATCTCTGGGATTTCCTTGAACTATGCTAATCCAATTCCACATCAGAGAAATGGTTGATACCTCCATAGGGCTACAGAGCCTCCAGAGGTTTCATAGGAATGTAGGTAAGTCCTGGATATGGAGGTTGCCATAGGCATAGAGATCAGTAGATAGGTCACGATAGGTCACTATATGCAATCAGATGTGGAGGTTCATAGTACCCATAGGCAGAGTAGGAAGAGGTTCATAGGACCATAGGCAGGATAGGAAGAAAACACACATATATATAGTATATATACATCTTCAAAAATAACATCATCTACTGATCAGCATCTGATAACACCAAATCTGGCCACTCCCTCTTTGCATCCTCCACATCAGCATCTTCTAATACCCCAGCTCCTGCAAGTGGCTTAGGTGAGACTTTGGCATGCTTTCTGCGGCAGATACAAGAGAGCTAGGATGAGAACAACACTATCACAGAGAGTCTGAATGCACCTGGCATTACTCAGTAGATGCTCACATAGACAAGGTATGGTTTTGGCCAGTCTTGGTCTTCACTTTGAAGTCTTTGAGTCAGTTAAGATGTTGCACAGATTTTGGCTGATAGACTGTAGCTGAAAATGGGACATTTTGACATTCACCTGTTGCCCATTCATCGAGGCAACATTCAACCTAAAGAATTGCAATTCAGGAGGTGGCCAGGGGACAAAAAAATCTCATTCTTGCACACCACAGTGAGAACAATGGTGACAGTAACCAATGGGATTCCACCATCCAAATATTCTGGGTATGCCACACTGTCATCAGTTTTGCTCCAGAACCAGGCCTTGTTTATGACAGCTTGAACAATTGGATGTCAGTAGATCCCAGTATGTTTGATAGGATCCTACAACAGTAGATCAGCAAGCAGGTATGCAAAAGCAGAAGCCAAACTTACCTTATGTACAAAGCTGAAATGCTCTAGAAGATCTTCAACTTTGTTCCAATTTGTGTACTTTCCCTTTTCAACACTGAGCCCATACAGAGACTCTGCCAGAGCTTTTGCAATTGTTTTGATGTGACCACGAGTTTGAGGAGCCCATGATGTGATCTGCAAGAGAGATGTCAACACCCCAATGAGAATAATGATGTTTAGCATGCAAACAAACCAGTTTTAAATGATCTTCTTTGAACTCCATGCTTAGATTCCTCTCCAAGCAAGCCTTTGTGAATTTGCTAAATCACGATCTTTGAGGCAGTTGGGGAATGGATTCCAAGTGGTAATATCAGCACGATACATGCCTATAGCATCCTCAAGAAAGCCTTTAGAGAGCACATCAAAATCTGCAATGCAAACCCTGCCTTGTGACCCAGTGGATCCAGTGTGTGCACTCTTCATGACCACCATGGTATCACTATCCAGTCTAGAAGGTGGTGACTTTCAGACACCAAGAGAGGTTGGTAAACTTGAACAATCCAAATTGCTGCTTGGCTCTTCATATTGCATCCAACGGTCTATGAGTAAACAATCTCAGTAATATATATATATATAATGCAGAATGAAATCCACATACCTGCAGTATCAATTTCTTCATGACATTGATCATAAGGGTGAAAAGATATGTCATGGTCATAGTATGATTGAACTTGAGGTGTTTGGTTCTTGCCATGTAGATGTTCATGCTCCATCATAACTGGAGCTGGACAAGGAGTTCCAGGAACATGGCAAACCAGAGCTCATGGATGTGGACGGGGGGATCCAGATTCTGCTGGCTAGCAAAAGAGATTATTGCCAAAAGTTCAATAAAATGGATGTCAAAAAAATCATACCACAGGTGTTCCAGCTACCTGAGCTCCCCGTTGATGGGGGGGTCCAGATTCAGGCTAGCAAAAAAAGATTATTACCAAAAATTCAATAAAACAGGTGTCAAAAAGGTTTTACTGCAGGTGTTCCAACTAGCTCATGGTTCTTCTTGTCTGAGACTTGTGAGGGTGGACAATCTTGCTCCATCCTAACTGGAACTGGATAAGTACAGGAGCATGGTGAACCAGAGCTCCCCATGGATGAGGGGGTCCAGATTCCAGCTAGCAAAAAAAATTATCACCAAAATTACAATAAAACAGGTATCAAAAAAAGTATACCGCAGGTGTTCCAACTACCTCATCATTTTCCTTGGCTGGAACACAATGGAACAATGTGTGTCCATCACAGATGACAGTTTTGATAGGGGGTGGAACAGTAATACACAAAACTGAAAATTAAAAATGAGTGAGGTGAAAACAGGCTCAGAAAAAATACTTGGAGCACTTACAAATGTGTCTTCTTCTTCATATTCATTGTCTCCTTCATCTGACAACTTGCCTATTAAATAATACCCAACTAAGAAGAAAAATAGAAACTTGCCTTGAGTACAGTGGAGGATTGGGTTTGGTGCAAAGCCCATGTGTTCCTCCAATTCTTGTTTGCGCATAGTATGGCTATAAACTTCTTTTTTTTAGTGGCATCCTCCCTGGTCATCTGGGTCATTACTATGAGGAATATCAGCAGCTGCATGATCTCAAGAGTTTAAATACATACCATTTTCCATCTGCTTGGTGGTATAAGTACACTGATGACCATTCCTTGTTGCCATGGGTGCTGGTACAGGTGTGCCAGTGCTGGAGCTGAGGCTTTTTGAGACTTGCGAGGTTTTCCCATGGTGTAAACATAGGCAATAACAGTGGGCAAACATTGAAGGAAAAATAGAACATTAAATAGTCAAACCAAAGTGGCAGTGCTGAATTGAATACAATCAACAAGAGCATGATTCAACAAGACACAGCGGTAACATGACACATGTTGCCCACCTACAAACAGTGTACAAAAAATAAATTTAAATTGAAGGAGATCATCAGATGCAGTTGGGTGCCACATTGAACCTAGGGGTATTAGACATTGGACATTAGCAACAGTTTTCACTGCAAGTTAGTCAGGCATACTACTGTTCTGCATAACCATGTTCTCATCCATGTCTCAACGTTGTGGGTTTTGTGGAAAAGGCCCCTTTCCTACCATATCAGGCCTGAACAGACATATCAGTCAATCCATTCAATGTTGACAGGCCTCAAAAAAGGAGTTCAGCATATACATGGATAATATCCGCTGATAGGTCCACCTTGTCGTTCAAGCTCAGAAGACACATCTACGATTGTTGTCAAAGCTCTACAAACCCATATGAACCCCTCCAAAGCTCTATGAACCTCTACAAACCTCTACAAAGTCATGAGAATGCTTTGAAATTCTTCATATGCCTTCAGCTGCCATAATACAATTTCCCCGACCTTTGTACAGCTCAGGATATACACTTGCAACATTGTCGATGGGTTCCGAACCAGTTTCGAGCAATATCGCAGCGATATTGGCCTTCAAACAAGTCCGATATTTCCTCAACTGACTTTGAAAATCACCGAACATCAGAAATTGACATTGGACACTATATCGCTATCTGAATGGTCATTGCACACATGCCAGATGTATCCCCTACCATTGTCGAACAATATCGCACTGATTTCGGGCCACGAATGAAGTCCGAAGAAACTTTGAAAATCTTTGAAAAACCTCAAACCTTGAAAAACATCTCTGGACACAGTATTTCCTATTCGAACAATCTTCGGATGCATGCTGGACACATGGGACACTATCTCGAGTATATCGAACACATTTCGACTGCATGTGCATGCATACAATCCGCTCGAAGCAGTTTCCGATGTTTTATTCAATTATAACAAGGACAGTCTGCTTTTAGCTATTCTTTCTTATTATTTCTTCATCATGTGTTATATTCACCCTTTCTAGTCTCGCTTTATTGTTCTGATATACTTCTATTGTCTTTTGCCTTGAGTTTTCCACATGTTTGCCTCATATTCTCTAGCCTTTTTAGGTACTTTCTTTATTTTATATAAAAAGATGTACTAGATACAAAGAAAAACAAGAAAGTCGTCGTCTTCCTCCCAGATCACAGTGATTTGAGAGTTCAGTTTAGTCTTATTCAGTCCGAAGTTTGGTGTTTTATGCTAAACCTCCTTGAAATTCCTTGAAATTCCTTGCATTATGCTATTTTTGCTCTCATTTCCCTTGATTTGCCTTTGCTTTGCTTCTACTACTCATCTAGTCCCCCAATCTTGCATTCGAACATATTTGCACACTTGAAATTCCTCGAGACTTCTTTGAAAAAAGCTTGAAAAATATTGCAACACCTCAAAAATCATTGCAACTTCTCAAAAATCATTGCAACTCCTCAAAAATCATTGCAAGTCCTTGAAACACATTCTTTTAGCTTCAAACTGCTTTGACAAGCAGTTGTTTTATGACTATTTGATGGTCGGTCTGACAGATGACATCTAGAGGGCCTTGCATCCTTCCCACTATGGGGCCCGAGGGGTAGGACATTTCATACCTTTAGATATTGTAAAATGATATATTTATGGTATAGTTTTCATGTATTGATAAACCCCAAAATGGAATACGTTTCATCAGGAGTTGGCATGAAAATCTACCACTAAGAGGAGTGAAAAAGAATGCCTTTTCCTATTTGTAAGGGATGAGTTGATGGGATGAAAACCTCCCACATTTTGTCCCCAGTTCATCCCACACTAAATTCATCCCATGGGATGGTTTTCATCTTTATATGGGCATAAATAACACCCCTCTACCTGGGTTGAATTTCATCAACTTTCCAGGCGTTTAAGAGGAATGAAAGAACCTGCCAATAATGTTTTTTCATCCCATTGATAGAATAGTTTCATCATGTATCAGAGTAAATTTCAAGCCACTAAGATACAAAATCTACTCAAAAGAAGCAAAAAAATCCCCCAGACCCCTGATGCCTCATTGTCAGCCTGTTGTCCCATCACATCCCCATCGTTGTTGTCCCTGTCCCTGTCCCCCTTGCCATGTCATCTCCACCTCCTATGCACCAGCCTTACTCCCTATGAGCAGTTGCTCATAGCAGAGGGGTCTGGTGCTGTGGTTTGGTCATCTCGATGGTGGTGCTGGGTGCTGGGTTGCACTTGTCATCACCCTCATCCCCATCATCAGAGGATGCACCCACGATCCACCCCAAGAGCAGTTGCTCATGGATGTGTGGCGGGTGCTGGTTCGTCGTGCCCTGGGGAAGGTGGTGGGGGGTCGTCAGCATGAGGTGGCAGGTAAAAGAGGAGGGGTTAGCGTTGCCTTGACTGACTTGGGGCATTTTTGTATCTTTAAAATAACTTGACACATTGCACTCAGCCTGCTTAGTGTTGAGAGAGGACCCATCGACTTTTGGGGCTCCCTATCTATGTGAATACTTTCAGAATTCTATACAATTTATTGGAGTTGATATTGCCTTTGACTCATTTTTGCTGGTTGACTTGACACAAATGAGTCAAAGGGAATATTAACTCCAATAAATTGTATAGAATTCTGAAAATATTCACATAGATAGGGAGCCCCAAAAGTCGATGGGTCCTCTCTCAACACTAAGCAGGCTGAGTGCATTGTGTCAAGTTATTTTAAAAATACAAAAATGCCCCAAGTCGGTCAAGGCAACACTAAGAGGGGTGGGGTGTGTACCTGCCCTATATGGGCCTCCGAGTGCCATCCCCTCCCGTCGCCATCTGTTCCCTGCTCCACCCCTCTCATTTCCTCCTTTGTTCATCACCCAGGGCATGGGGTGCCCGTTTTTGGGGTGATTCCTCTTTTTCCTTAAAAAATCAATTAATCTAATGGTTAGTATGATTGAATAAGAAAGAAAGAAAAGAAAAAAACTTACATGCCCCAAATGACGATACACATCGCATATCATTGGTTGGGGTCAGGGTGCCCATTTTCAGCATAGCTGGTCGAGTTTCTCCCTAGAAAATGAAGTAGAATTGTTTATTAGTACAATTGAATAAGAAAAAAAGAAAAGAAAAAAACTTTTGGTCCCCTTGTTGTCATGTCGTCCCCCTTGTTGTTCCATCACTGTAGATGCCCACAATCCACCCTACAAGCAGGTGCTCGTAGGCATGGGGTGGGTGTCATTCTCCTCCATTATCATGTCGTCCCCCCTGCCCTGTGTCCCATCATCATCCTGCAGGTGCTGGTGCTGGCAGTGTTGTCCCCTCCCCACCCTGTCATTGTAGACAGGCTGCACCTGCGATCCCACCCTACGAGCAGTTGCTCATAGGCATAGGGGCAGGTGCCATGTTGTCCACAGCAGCATGGTGTGGGGCGTGGATGGCATTGGCAGTGAGCACCTGTGATCCACCCCATGAGCAATCACTCATGGGCATGGGGCGGATGTTTCTCAGATGTCGTTGTTGAGCTCTGGGGAAGGAGGTGGGGGCATCGTCAGCATGACGTGGCGGGTAAATGAGGGGGTGGTGTACTTACCTGGTGGGTCCTGCTATATGGGCCTCCTGCTGCCGTCCTGTCTTCCATCACCATCACCGTCATCATCATCATCGCCCATCTCTGCCCCTCCCATTTGTCGTTTGTCATTCCCATCATTCCTGTCGTGCGTCGTAGGCCTCATTTTTTCCCTAAACATAAAGTAATAGTTTAGTTAGTAAAATGAACACGAATTATAGAAGAAAAAAACTTACTATGGCCCAAGCGATGATTCACGTCATTTGGGCTGCAGTGTGAGTGAGGTAGCTCATTTGTGGCCACAGGTGGTGTTGCCAGTGTTGTGTTTGTTGTCATGGGCATCAGCGTTGATGGCATTGGGGTCGTGGGAAGAGAGAGGAGAGAGGGGGGAGCATCATCATCATCAATGGTGGTGGTTGTGGTGAGGTGAGATGGTGGCATGGTGGTTATGGTTGATGTTGATGTGACGTGATGTTCAACATTCATCATGTGATGTGTTGAGGGTGGGCTGCAAATGACTTGTCAGTAAAACAATTACAACACAAATGAAAAATCCCCTTTTTTGGGATGAAAAAAATTCTCTTAACACTTGTAATCCTGAAGTATCCTCTCATTCTGACTGAAAACAATAACAATAATACCTGAGGAAGGAACAGTCAATTCAATATTTAATGAAAGAAATTTCCCTACTAAAATCATCTCATAATAGTATGAAATTTGTATGTTATTTCAGGCTGAAAACACACCCTGTTATTCACACCTTTGTGGCAGGAAACACTATCCCATAAATTGTTGAAAAGTTTGATGAAAATTCACACATTAAGATGGTTGCAAATCCATACCCTCATCTTGGATTGAAATTATCCCCTGTATTTCATCCCCTTGTAAAATGAAAATTCATCCCATTAGGTTAAGAATATTTTGTAATGTAACACATATGAACTCCATCCCTTGGATGGCTGAAATATTTGGGATGAAAATTCATCCCAAATTCATCCACCCTGAATTCAGCCATTTATGTTAGGAAATTCACATTTCTGAATTTAAATGGCTGAAAATCATATTGTGCTAGGTCCACAGTGCATGTTGTTGATTGGATCCAGTCATCACTAAGTATGCCTTGACAGAACTAACATGCTTGCTTAGGTAGGCTAGTATGATGTCCTATTGAAGCCTACAAAGCTGCGTACATGCCTACCCAGACAAATTGTGACAAAACACTGTATTTCTAATTACTCATTCAATTCCACTTTTTTTGCAAAAGTAAAACCTAAGATCTATGTAAAATATAATTCTCCAGAGGGTCTAGGTTCTCAATTTTTTATTTTCAGTAGAAGAAGAAAGTAATCAGGCATACATCAATAATGTTCTGTTTTGGGTAATTCTTGGAAATAGCCACTCTGCACCTCAAGCGCGTCGCAAGCCAATGAAAGAAATGAAAGACAGGCGGTGTTTATGGGGAGGCGGAACTGGTGCTCCACAAATCTTGGCCATCATGCGCACCCTGGCAAATGGAAATTAAGCCCCGACTCAGATAAGGAAAATAAAAAGCAAACATCACCTAAGTAAATAATTCACAACTATTATCTCATGATACTCTAGTATATAGTTCATTTACACCTTAAAAGCACATAGTGTAATTCATAGTACATAGATTAGCTACTAGACGAGGCGCGCTGATACACCAATTGATGTTCCTGGAAACTGACAAATCAGTCACAGCAAGGTCACACAACATGTGATGATGTTGGCTGTGGATCAACCCTTACTTGCCTGATGGCATCCGAGTGAGGAGTTCTGTGCCTTCAAAAGGTTCTCTGACTCAGAAAGGGTATAGATCATCCAGAAGGTGTTGAACTCCTCCAAAAGTTAAACCTAACCTCAGTAAACTCTTTCATTTCATTTCAAAACACTTCGTAGTGTTTTGTGCTACTTCATATGGTTTCGCAGAACTTTGCACCACCTAATACTGCTTCGCAACATTTCACAGTACATTTACCACCCTTTGGATAGCATGGTGATATTCAGTAGTACCTCGCAACCTTACTCTGACTCATGTTATATCTCCTAAGACTAGTTTAGTTGGTTTTGGTAGAATTTCCAGGTTGAGCATCATCAGCGATTACTGGATCCTTGCCGATCCCAACATTCCAGATCATCATGTCTGCTATTCCTCACACCAGATCCAAAGCTTCATTCACTATGACCAATCCCTGCGTTCAGGCAATCCTGATGTTGAGCCTGGCAGGTATCATGAATTTGCCAAAAGTTTCAGTGATGACTCCAGGAATTGCTTCATCCGGTTCGCTACCATGGTTGGAGTGGACCCTCAAGGTACTGCCCCCAACACCACACTCTTCCAGGTAGACCTGCATAACTGTACCGTGTGTATGGGACCACCTTCAGATCTGCCCCACTCTAGATCCACCACAGCTTCATGCTCATTGTTGCCTCAACCTCCATCCACACTTACACCTGTCAGAGATCATGTTCCATCAGTTCTCAGTGAGGGGAGTATGGTTCTCTCACCTTATGAAGCTGACATAACTCAGGGATTGCTGATGCAAACTGCGAGCCAAGTGATACACTGTGATTGTGCCATAAATGAGCAAATGAACCGACAAACCAGCACAGCACCATATCCCACTACCCCTCATAATCCCAATCCCAAGCCTAAACCAAAGACCCATAAGAAGAGACATTCAGATGCTTGGACAAGTGAAACAGTTGCTGCTGTGCCAAAACCCATTGAATGCTCCCAGACTCCCACAGCAGGGCCATCTAACCAGAATTGTGCCATGTCTGTTGACCCACCCAAGTCTTCTCTCTCTTCTGTGAGTGGAACAAACAGTTCTACACATGTGGGACTCACAGCTGCATCTTCGACAGGACCTAAAACTGCCAAGGGATCCAAACCTGGAGCTAAAGCAAACACAAAAAGGCCAAAGAACTAGAAAAGCAGATGTTGGGACATCTGCTGGAGGGCGTATGTAGCAAAAGTGACCATTACAGATACATTTGGACTTGATTACACTTGATTTACTTGTTCACCCATGATTGTGCAATCTTAGTAATAGGCTCCAATACTGAGATAATGACTCATCTAGTATCTATATAAACCCCCTATACTTCATAGCAGGCCTAGGAGGAATATAGTTTCTTTATTACCATCAGTCTTAGTCCGAATGTGTGGTGTTACCATGTTGTCATGCAAACATCACAATGCATCAGCAAACCCAGTGGAGCACCTTTTCCCTTGTCCACATCTGACCAAGCCCTGGCCACTATGAACCATGGTGATGGTGATCTTCAGCTTCTTTGTGTTATCGAAGGTGAAACCAAGGTGTTTCCAATCGATATTGAAGGGCCATCCTGGCACAATCCTAAGTTTATGGTGGGCGACCTGAAGAAGAAAATCCAAGAAGAATGAAAATATGGTTCATTAGCTGGCATTGATGCCCACAGCCTAGTACTCTGGAAGGTGCATGCTATCAAAGAGTTGCAATCTCAGATTATATGGCTTACCATCTTTCCAGCCCAAAGAGGGGAATTCTATCAATGCAAAACTGAAACAGACTCTGCATGGACTAGGGACTACTGTGGATGGACCCAGGTCCATCTGGGTGAATATCCATGGATGATGTACTAAAGTCCATGGATATGGGTGCATCTAGGGCTGTGCACCATGCCATACATCAGCTGTTGTACGGTGCCGTATTATGGCCATGGTACCCATACCATCAGGGAGCTGTGCTGTCTGCTGACAGTATGGTATATGGTACAGTTTGATGCCATGTGATGCCGTACAGTTATGGCCATGCATGGCATGTACAACATGCCTTTAATGGAATCAGATATACTCAGTCAGCATAGAACAGACTTTATTGATACCCAATAGTACCTAATGGAATCAGATATACTACAATAAGTTAGTAAAATATAAATAATCAGTAAGGAAGTTATGTTATGCCCACCTCAGTCAGTGTAGAACAGACTGAGGTGCTACTATGAAGTAGGTCACTTTTTATGTACTCTATGTAACTACAAGCATAGCCTTTAGCTAATATATGGTAGGTAGGATACAATCTTTGAAATACATAGTGGAGTAAATCAATCAAATAGAATAGAAAAGTTTCAACAACATGCGAGACATTTGTAACCAGTGGCTGTGTAAGATTTGCCCATGGTTAACCCTAACCTGAGCTTACACCATGGTTTGTATTCCAACAGCCTTAACTTTTCAACAATGATGAAACATCTCACCTCCAGCCAATGCTTACTATGTATAGGGCTTGCCACCAACATTGTGGACTTCAAACTATCATGTCCCTTGCTACTTGCTACCTCGCACTGCTCAACATTCACACTGCAAAGCCACCATTGTACCAGTCTCCCTGTTCTGACTTGGTATGCATATCATTTTAGATTTTTTGCCTACTTATTGCTGTATTTCCTAGATAGTGTATTTATAGGTTGCCAGATATATGTAACAATGTTTAATGCCATTTTATGTTGTCAAGTCTAATTTCAAATCTCATGAAATGTTTGAGGGTTCTCTATCTTTTGGGGTTTTTTTACTCTTGGGATGGCCGCTGCTCTTGATGTACATGGGACCCTTAAATCTTGCACTAGTTTTAACTTTCAGGAAACTCAATGAACCAACATTCACACTATACTACCATGTTGTTGCCTTCTACTCGAGTACAAGGTAAATTAACCATCTACAAAGTCTTGTATTTCACACAGTCCTCACGTCATGGTTCAATAGATTCAAAGTGAGCAAACTGGGGTAAGAATATGGTGGTATTGATTGAAGAAGAAGGGATCGACAAAGATGGCCTTCCTGAGAAATGCCGGAGTGCACATTGTAAGCACAAATGCAAACGCAAACAAGCAAAGAAGGTTGTGCAAGGGGAGGATGATGATGATGATGAAGATAGTGAATTTTTGAGCTCAGGCTCTGGCGACTCTGATGAATCAGGCTCAGAATCTGACTCAAATGGATTGGATGGTATGATTCCAAATGATGAGGTATATTTTTCACTCCTTTTATTTATTCTATTCTCACCTTGTTTTTCAGATTGCTGACATGCTCCCCTTGAAAATGGCACCACGTACCAAGCAAACCAAATCAACAGCATGCTCACAACAGATGAACCCGGCTTCAGGTTCCTCGACAGCTAAATCCATGACACATGCAAAGAAGAAATCACGCAAGACCACTGTCAAGGAGGTGGAAGATGAAGATAGCCCTCAAAACATATCAGCATGCAATTGTGCCATGTCTCCAGATCCTCCTGCTCCCACTGAAATGATGTTGAGTAATACAGAACCGAAAAAAGGTGCATATTTCGATGCCTTGTGTTACAGTACTTACATTGTATGTATTTCAGAAGTCAGGTGGGGTGAAATGGAGCAATCTGATAGACCTATTCTACAAAGTTGTTCATCAGAACGCTGGTGGTCAGCCAGGTGATCCTGGTGACAAGTACTACCACTGCTGCCATGGCAATCATAAAATTCTGACAGTGACAAAGCTAATGAAGAGTAATCTTAACAGTTCGTGCGCTTTCTTTTCAATTGAAATGGTTTTATTTACCAATGTTCAACAGGGCTTATCGGTCACCTGAAGCATTTCCACACCATGTACAAGCTGTATTGCATACTCAAGGACCGTGCTGAGCTCCCAACACCTGAAGAAATTGGATTTGCATCAGGGAAAAAATTTCTAGATGTGAAAAGTGATTCTGAGTACCTGAAAAAACTGGAGGCTGCCACGGCAAATATTCAGAAGGCGTTTGGTATGCAAGAGGCAAATGCTGCTGTATGTTCTACTATTCTCATTTTTTCCTGATAGTAGAACTATTCCATGACACAGGGACCATGGGATCAAGCTAAATTCGAGCATCTGCTCACCAAATGGATTGTCGCCTGTGACCAACCTTTCAACGAGGTCGAAAAGGAAGAGTTCATTAAGCTGATGAGCTATGCATGTCACCCAGCCACATCAGTGAAGCTTCCTAGCCAAGAGGGGGTCCGACGTTGTGTGATGAAGATGGGTGAGGATGCGGTTGATAATGTCTGTGAAATGTTTGCTGTGGGTATGATCCAGTATTGTATGTTGACCTTCTTACTCACTATCACATAGAATCTCAAAGGAAAGGTTGCTTTATCTCTTGATGCATGGACATCAAGCAATCAGTATTCTTTTTTGGCAATAGTTGCTCATTACGTGACTAATGAAGGACAACTCAGTATGTTGATGAACTCCAGGCTCAGTCCTTTCTTAATGTTTGTGATATAATTCAGAGGAGCTTCTCATTGATTTTCAAGAACTTGCTGGAGAACCTTCAGGGGAGAATATGGCAGAGGCAGTGTGGGAGACACTGAAGCAATATGACCTTATTGGGCGGGTAAGTCTATTACACATACAAGTCAGTACCATTTTATTGACAACTTGCTCTAAGATTATTGCTCTAGTTATGGACAATGCTACAAACAATGACACACTTGCTGTAGGAATTGAGTGGTGCTCTGAGGAAGCCAGTGTGCACTTCTTGGCTATGGACTCTCACATGCGCTGCATGCCACACACAGTCCATCTTGCCACTATTAAGGTATGTGTCCTACTGGCTACAGGTGTATAAAAATTAATGCTGGTTCAGCTAGTGTTTCAAGGTCCAGTCTACAGGACTGAAAATGCCCATAGGACTGAACTGGACCAAACCTTGGTCCAGTCTTTTTTTTGGTTGTGGTTGCCCCCATTTGGGGTCAGTACAGTTGCCAATTGCATCATTTTGTAAATATTTGAAAACTGGTCTTCTCACAGTATATAAGATGTACTATATACATGACTACCAACACTGGACAGATACTTGGTGTCTCTGCACTCCTGGACTCTGGTGTGACTGGTCTCTTCATTGATGCCCATCTCACACAACAACATTGCCTGAATACTCGCTCACTCTCATGTCCGATACCTGTTTATAATGTGGATGGGTCCTCAAATGAAGCTGGTGCCATCCAAGAGGTTGTAGACCTGGTCCTCTGTTACAAAGATCATAGTGAGCATGCCCTGTTTGCTGTCACTCAATTAGGAAAGCAGAAGGTGATTTTGGCAAAAACAATGCTGCTAAATCCTCTACTAATTCCTTGCTTCCTCATCTCCATGAGTTCGTGGACGTGTTCTCCAAGGAATTGTTTGACTCTCTCCCTGTGCGCAAGCTGTGGGATCATGCAATTGAACTCACCCATGGTGCAACCCCTTCATCCTGCAAGGTCTATCCTCTCTCTCCTGAAGAACAGCGACAGCTTGACCAGTTCATTGATGAGCACCTGGCCTCTGGATGTATTCAACCATTGAAGTCACCCATGGCCTCTCCCTTTTTCTTTGTCAAGAAGAAGGATGGCTCACTTCAACTGGTTCAAGACTACAGAAGGCTCAACGACATCATGGTCAAGAATCACTGCCCATTGCCTCTCATCTCCAAACTCGTGAACCAGCTCCATGGAGCCCAATACTTCACCAAGCTTGACATCCATTGGGGCTACAATAATGTGAGGCTAAAGGAGGGAGATGAGTGGAAGGCAGCCTTTCATACCAACCGTGGTCTTTTTGAACCACTCATCATGTTCTTTGGCCTTACTAATAGTCCTTCCACCTTTCAGACCATGATGAATGACATTTTCCATGACCTCATCCTCAAAGGTGTTGTTTGCATCTATCTTGATGACATCCTCATCTTCACTTGCACGGTTGAAGAGCACCATTGCATCACACGCCTCATCCTAGAATGGCTTTGATGGTATAAACTCTACCTCTGTCAGGACAAGTGCGAGTTTGAGAAGCCCAAGATTGAGTACCTCGGCCTGATTATCTTGGAGGGTCAGGTGGAGATGGATCCTATCAAGGTGAATGGGGTTACGGCTTGGCCAACACCCACAAACAAAAAAGAGGTGCAGTCTTTCCTGGGCTTCATCAATTTCTATCGGCATTTTATCAAGGATTTCTCACATCATGCACGACCACTGTTTGACTTGACAGGAAAGGAGGCATGGAGGTCAGATAATGCACAACAGGAGGCATTTGAAAAGCTTAAGAAGATGGTCACTTCCGCTCCCATTCTTACCTTTGCTGACAATTCACATCCTTTTCATGTAGAAGCCGACAGTTCTGACTTTGCAATGGGCACGGTGTTGTCTCAGCAGTCTCTGGAGGACCAGAAGTGGCATCCTGTTGTGTTCTACTCCGAAGGCCTTAGTGCTGTAGAGCAAAACTACGAGATCCATAACAAGGAGATGTTGGTGATAATGCATGCACTTGAGGAGTGGCGACACTTCCTCGAGGGTGCCCAACACAAGGTGGAAATTTGGACAGATCACAAGAATCTCGAGTACTTTATGATGGCCAAGAAATTGAACTGTCGTCAAGCTCATTGGTCCCTGTATCTATCCAGATTTGACTTCTCCTTGCACCACCATCTGGGTTGCAGCATGGGGAAGACCGATGCCCTCTCCCAATGTGCAGACCATGGGGATGGCAGCAATGACAATCAAAACATTGTGTTGTTGCAGCCAGACCTGTTCAGCATTTGGGCACTGGAAGGCATCGCACCCCAGGGGGAGGAGTGGGACATCCTATGTGACATTCATCATGCAAACTGTAGTGGTTTACATGAGGATGTTGTTGCCCAAGCTGTTAAAGAACTGAGGAAGGGATCCACCCTTTCCTTGTGTGTGGCAGAGTGGGCTGAAAAAGAGGACTTGTTGTATTTCAGGGATTGCATCTACGTCCCCAATGATCCAGACCTTCACTGGCACATCATATCCCAACACCATGACTCACAGATTGCTGGTCATCCTGGACACTGGAAGACCTTGGAGCTCACCTCACAGAATTATTGGTGGCCACAAATGTCATGGCTCATTGGTCAGTATTGTCACACATGTGACCTTTGTTTATGCACCAAGATTCCTCATTGCAAACCCATTGGCAAGCTACACCCTCTTCCTGTTCCAGAGAGTTGTTGGGATGTTGTCAGCATTGACTTTGTGCAGTACTTTACAGTCCCCCACCTGTCCTAGTGGACTCTGACTGGACTGACTGGAGTCTGAGTGGAGTCCAATTGAACTACATTAAGTCATGTAGAGTTCAATCCCCCACTGGAGTCCAAGTGGAGTCCAAGTGGAGTCTGAGTAGAATGCATTTCAACCAAATGATATAAGTCAATTAGATATGAGCTCAAAGGACTTCAGACTTGGTGAAATTTCTTAAAGTACCCACAAAATAAATTTGTGTACAGCAGGAATTGAACTCAAGACCTCACCATAAGGAATCACATGACAAACCAAACAAGTGTGCTCAACCACTTGAGCAACAGGAGACTTATTAGAGATCAATATAAGGTTTATTTATGACTCAACTTTTCATATTCTTCGAGGAGGCATTTTTCAAACAATTAAGATCAAAAAATTTTAATTAACCACATCCCTCATGTAGGCCATGAGGGAGTGGGTATAATATAATAATAAACAAAAAAAAACCCCTCTCGCATCTTGTGAGATGGGGGGGATTACTGCTATGTACATAAAAAACTAAACCCCTTGCGTTCAGCATGAGGGGGGATATGTAAGTACTACAATATATATACCCCTTGTATTTGGTGTGGGGGGGGGGGGGGGGGGCAGAGATAAATTAAAAATAATAAAGACCCCTCCCCACACAAAATGCAGGGGAGGGGGGGTTTGGGGATGCAGTCTGGGGTGGGTGTCATCACCCACTCCTCAGATGCATCTGTCACTGTAGCAAGCCGCTGATAGGTCATCTTCTCGGCTCAAGGACTGATTCAACACTTTAGCATCATTCTAATCACATCGGCTAACTCCTACAACGTCCCAGACGCAGTGTGACACACTCTATCGATCGTGATATCATATCAACCACATCGAAACATCACCAGCAACATCGATAGTATCAAAAGACCACATCGCACAACCTTAGGACTACCCCAAAAGTCCCTAAGATTCCCCTACATGACCACCAAACATCCCCGACCAACTTCGAACAAGCCACAACCATGATCGAGCATCATAGATCAATATCAAGAAACTACGAGTGACATCAGGCGCCGCCTTCATTATCTAAATGGTGGAAGACCATGCACTAGGACATATTCCAACTCGTGCTCAAACCTGCTGATCATAGGTCAGCCTCATTCCAAGTCCCTATCGCGCACAGAACCCACTGGATGCATTATTGCGAGACTTAGCGCAGTTTATACACAAAGGACAGTCTCTTTTAGTTCTTTCCTTTTATTACTCTTTCATCATATGATATATATATCTTTCTTGTTCGGATTCCAGTCTCCTTTATGGCCTTGTGCCTTAACTCATATCTTTTGCCTCATGTTCTACACATGTTTCTCATTCCATTTTAGGAAGTTTCTTTAAAACATATAAAACTCTGTAGTATCTACTGGGAAATAACAAGAAATCGTCTTCACATATCGTCTTGTATACAGTTCTAAGCATCTGATCAGCTTTCTAAAAAACAATCTAAGTCTCTGTGGGTTTTCTCAATCGACGAGAAACCTCTGCAATCGTCACATCCTTGATCCTCCCTTGATCCTCTCGTCATTGGTTCTAGCAACCCTTCCAACACTTCATAGCAGTTTGCTGCACCCTTCGTATACCATCGATCTCATTGATCGCCCTTGATATTGATCGATACTCAATTGGACTACAACAAACACCTTCATCTCACATAACACTACCTTCACGACTAGTGTTAACTAGTAATCTTATCAGAGGTTTGACCATGAACTTTCAGAACGTCTCGCAACCCTCCTGTGACTCGTCGCAAACATCATCAATTGCCTCATCGGCAGTTCTGGTGGTTTTCCTGGGTTGAGCATCATCACCGCACCTGTCATCCACCCTATGAGCAGAGGCTCGTAGGCATGGGGATGGGTGCTGTGGTCACTGTAGCCCTGGTCTACCTGCCATCCACCTGACGAGCAGGTGCTCATCAGCATGGGGTGGGTGTGTTGTTGGTTTTGCAGGTCTCCTAGTTTGGAGGGGTTGGGGGGGGAGGGGTCAGTGATGTGGCATGCAAGGGAGGGGGTAGGTGGGTGCTTACCAGGTGGGTATCCTGCTCCGCAGGTCTCCCAGTACCCCTCTGCCATCTCCTACCCTTTATCAACACCCTCACATCCTGTTTGGACAGGGAGGAGGGGGCTGGCATGGGTGTCATTGGGTCTGGGTTGATCCCCATCATTCCATGTTGGCATTGGCGTTGCCCTGTCATTGTTTGCTGTTGTCACCTCCATTCCACCTGTGATCCACCCCCCGAGCAGTTGCTCAAGGGGCTGGAGGCGGGTGGTGTGTCGTTGGCCCCATTGCTTTGCATTCTGGGGGTCCTGGTGACACTCACAATCCACCCTACGAGCAGGGGCTCGCAGGCATGGGGTGGGTGTGTAGGGTTGTCTTGCATCTGGCTGTCGTTACCAGTAGAGTAGAACCTACAAAACAAAAGAAACAAGTTAGTTAGTTTATAAAAACAAAAAGCAAATGAAAAAAACTTATGTAGGGCCCAAACAATGCAATCTGTGTCATTTGGGTCCACATTCTGTCCAGTCGGCTCATTTGTGGGTGGTGGTGTCGTTACCAGTAGATTATAACCTAGAAAACTAAAGAAACTGGTTAGTTAGTATATAAAAACAAAAAGCAAACGAAAAAAAAACTTACCTAGGGCACATCCATTTGGCTCGTTTGCGGGTGGTGGTGATGGCAGATTGGGTGTGGGAGCGGTGGCAGTGGGTGTCCATGCAGTGGTGGTGGTGGTAGAGAGAGGAGGGAGGGAGGTGGCATCGACAGTGGTGGTGGTGGTGGTGAGTGATGAGCTGGCACATTTGATGATGCGGCAATATGCTTTGTCATACACAGCCACACCATGGTACCTAATGCAAGTAGATGATACCTTACACAAGGTACTGTGGTGTAATGGTTATATTGTGCATTATGATTACATAAGCAACCTACAGGGATCTGGGTTCAATTCCTTTTCTTACACACTTTTTCAGCGGAATCCAACTGGACTCCACTGGACCAGTCCGAGTGGAATCCAGTGTTTGAGTGGATTCCACTTGGAGTCTGGTCAGACTGGACTGGGACTGGACTGGCAACTTTGCAGGCAGTTGGCTGGTGACCAGTCCCAGTGGACTCCAGTCGGAGTCCACTAGGAAAGGTGGGGCACTTTGTGGTGGAGTTGCCAGAGTCAAATGGGTTTGATGCGGTGATGTGCACAGTTGATTCAGTGGGAGAATGCGCTCACTTCATTCCTACTCACACCACTGTCAGCACCCTGGGTGCCACCTGACTCTACCTCCACCATGTGTGGAAATTACATGTACTTCCTGGTGCTTTCCTCTCTGATCATGGCCCTCAGTTCATGGCAGAGTTCACTCGCAAGCTGTACTGACTTCTGGGATCAAACTCCTTGCTTTGACCACTTATCATCCACAAACTGATGGCCAGACTGAGCAAGTCAACCAGGAACTGGAGCAGTACATCCGCATCTTTGTCAATGAGTGCCAGGACAATTGGGATGATCTTCTCCCCTTGGCCAAGTTTGGATACAAAACCATGTCCATGCTTCCACTCAACAGACCCATTTCCTCTTAGACACTGGACAACATCCACACATGGGATTTGAACCTTGCCAAACTCCCTCACACATTGAGACAGTGAATGAGTTCACAGAACCCATGCGTGATAGCTTGGAGGAGGCAAAGGCAGCCTTAGCAAAGGTGAAAGATGACATGGCACACTTTTACAACCAACACCATTCTCTGACCCCTCAGTACAAGGTTGGTGATCAAGTTTATCTTGACTCCAGTGACATCTCCACTATGCATCCATCCAAGAAACTTGCTCATTGCTTCCTGGGACCTTTCCCCCTTATCAGGTGTGTTGGAATGCATGATTATCGTCTATGCCTCCCAGCCTCTATGTCAAGACTCCACCCAGTCTTCCACATTGTCAAACTTCTTCCAGCTCTCCCACATCCATTCCTGGGATGCCATTCACGTCCACCACCACCACCTACAGTGATCAAGGGAGAACCCCAATATGAAGTCGAGTCAATCTTGGACAGCCAGTTGCATTGAAAAATCCAGTATTTGGTGCATTGGAAGGGTTATGGGTATGAGGAAAACTCATGGGTCAGAGAGTCTGAAGTGAATGCCCCTCAGTTAGTCAAGGAATTCCACCAACAGCACACTGCTGCACCGCGCTGCATTCAAGTCACTGACTTTGGTTGTATGCGATTTCAAATGCATCAGGGCAATGCATCTTAGAGAAGAGGTGTTGTAAGGGGACTAGGGGGGGTGCCCTGTGTGTCCTCCTATTTTTTATGTTTGTTCTATATTGTTCCTCACTTCATTTCCTTCTATTCTTCATTCTCTATGATTTTTCCAGATTTTATTACTAATTTCCCTTTCTATCATGTTTGTGCATGTTGACAGTTTTATATTTAGAGGCAGAGCACCCCTTCCGACATCTACCCCTTGGTATGATGTCATTTGGTGGCCTTGATCTGCCTCTGCCTTTTCTATTTTTAGGTTATTATTTGATTTTTGCTGTCTTCACATATACTGGGCATTGGCAAAGGGATCCTTAGAGTTTTCTCTTCAGATTTCCCTTTGCTAGGTGCACCCCCAATCCCTGTAATATGTAGTATGATTTTAACTTTGGATTTCCCTTTGCTAGAGGCTGAGGTTGCCCTTATACCCTCCCCCACATTTTGTGTGGGGAGTTTTTTTTTTAAAATCTGTAGTTTGTTCACTCCCCCTCATGTGTAGCATGAGGGGCTGAGTTTGTAATGTAGTTATAATTAATACCCCTCCCTCTTGCATCTTGCATGATGGAGGTCTTTTTTGTATTTCTTTGACTGTATGTTCTTAATTGTGTGATTTTCGAGAGATAAATACTTGAGTTTGAGTTTGAGTGTTATAAATAAACTATATATTACTGACAAACAATGCTCCTGTGGCTCAACTGGTTGAGCACATGTGTTTAGTTTTTCATGTGATGATGTATGCTGAGGTCTTGGGTTCAATTTTTGCTCTGCACACCTTTATTTTGTAGGCACTTCATGACTTTCATAAAGTTTGAAAAGCTTGGAACTTGTAAGATATTAAACTCACCAAGTCAGCACAGATTTCATGTGGACTCCATATGGACTAGCTTGGACATGTGGGGCACAGTAAATTACTGTTTCTGCTGTTCATTTGACATGCTTTTTACCTATGCCTTGACTGGATGGGAGGGCTCAATCTCAGATGCTTGTCTCTGGGAAGTTGCTCATCACCTTTAAATTCCAGATGGTTGTTTTCTATTGGCTGATGCTGGTTTTCCACACTGTCAAGCATTGCTTGTGCCCTATCAAGGAGTTTGCTATCATCTAGCTGAACATTGGTGGGCAGGTCTATGGTAATATTTTTGATTTATATGAGCTGATATATAACAGATAATTCTTCAGACCAGCTAACAAAGAAGAACTCTTCAATTTGCAACATGCACAGGCCCAAAATGTCATTGAATGTATTTTTGGAGTCCTTAAATGACATTTTCATATTCTACTTCTTGCTCCTGAGTTTTCCATCAGAGTCCAGGCTCAAATTGTTTCTGCCCTTTGTGCCACCCATAATTTTATGAAGCACCATGATTCCAAGGAAGGAGAATTACCTGACAAAAATTCTGGACATTCCACCTTTGCACCCAATGCAGGAGACAATGGAGTTCAGGAGATAAACTACATTGAGGAAGATGTTCCAGCTGAGGTTATTGCTTGTTGTGATCAAATGGCTCTGAATATGTGGGAAAGCTATCAGAGAATTTTGGAGGAGAGAGGGATGCATGAGGAAGATATGAATCAGAGGATGATTATGGTGCATCAGGGGAAGATGAAGATGGTGAATGATATGATAATATGATTAAATGTGCTCAACTACATCTCACAAAAATACTATTCTTTATCTTGCCAATTACTATTGCACTGTATTCTAGTGAAATATTTCTCATTTGTTTAGATGTGGCAGAAAATGATGATACACTCGAAATCGCATACAGACTGGTACATGAAGTAAACACACATACAAAATATTCATTCAGTGTCCATGATTGTGTCATCCTCATCCTCATCCTGCTCATCAATTTCCTTGATCTCTTCCCAATACAGTCCTAATTCAGTCTTAATCCAACAACGACATAAGGAACCTGAAGTAGTTGCAATATACATTGATGCAATATTGAGCTCTTGACAAAAAAGCTGAAGTGGAACAACTTTCTGACCATTCATAAGCTTATCCTGCTTACCCCATTCTCCATTGAACCTTGAGACTGCTTCCTGGAGAATCATGTGTGGCTGGTTCAAGTTGTTGCCCTAAATGACATTGGAGAGGTGATTCATAGATTCATGGAAGTTTATCAAGAGGGTGCCATCTGTGGCTGAGATGTTGGACTTTGATGTGGCACTAGATTGGGGGCCATGATGTTTTGATGAACCTTCATGATTGGCATCATCAAGAGCTGACTGCTTTCCTTTCTTTGATGACACAGATGAACAGACAGTTGGAGCAGTAGATGGTGCAGTGATACTTGTTGATGGAGGTGGTAGGCTAGATGAGACAGATGAAGATGATGGAGGCCCTGCAGCAATTGACTCAGTTGTTGAGAACAAAGATGGTGGTATAGCTTGTGAAATGGAAGGAGAAGTTGATAACAAAGATTGTGATTGACTTGGAGGAGGGGGGGCTGATAACGGAGTGGTTTGCAATTGGGGAGCACCAGCTGATAACAAAGATGGAAGCCTGGCATCTGATGATGCAGGGGCAGCCACCCCAGATAATGATAAGGAGCTAATTGAAATAAAAGCTGGAGAGATAGATGAAGGCAAAGGAGCAGGACCAGCCAATGAGGTGGAAAGGGATGGTGTTGATGTTGCAGCTGGGCTCAGTTGAAACATCACAGCAAATGGTGTGATGATGGATGCTGGAAAAAGATTGTGAGTTGATGAAGCTTGATCTGCAGATGCCAGTGGATCATCCTTCTCATCATTCTAGTCATCTGGGTCACTCCCACCATTGTTGTTTCCACCATCATGAGCAAATCAACCAGTTGCTGTTGAATTCATAAAAAGTTTGTTGAGTTTTGTGAGATAAGGCCAGGATCTGTGATCAATGACCTTGATAAAGCAGTACTGTACACTCCCCCCCCCCCCCCAGTCTGAGCAGACTCCGCTCGGACACACTCGGACACTTGGACTGTCTGAGGACTTCACTCAGACTCTGCTCAGACTGCACTCGGATTGCACTTGGACTTTGCTTGGACAACATCAATTGTGCATTTATTTACACCTTTTAAAGTACTGTCCAAGTAAAGTCCAAGTTCCAGTCTTAGAGAAAGTCTTATAAGTCTCACAAAATGATGTGTGCACAGCAGGAATTGAACCAACAGCCTTCTGGACTAGCAATCACATGATGACAAAACATGCACACTCTACCACTTAAGCCAAGTAGTCATTTAAAGTTACATACATTATATCTATTTATTACTGAAATCTAATTTTATATATATCATGAATAGATTATTAAATTGACTCCCTTGCATCTGTGCGAGGGGTAATTAATATGGGTAATTAATATGTATAATACTAAGCCCTCCCCTCGCAAGCTCGAGGGGAGGGGGCCATAACTATCAATTATAAAAATAAATTAAAAACACCCACCACGAGCAGTTGCTTGTGGTGGCGTTTGTCTCTCCCCAGGTCGTCCCCTGGCTGACTCGCTCTCCTGTCCCCATTCTTCTCCCCCCTGAACCACCCCATGAGCAGATGCTCATAGGTGTGGATGTCCCCACTCTTGTCATCATCTCCCTTCCCTCTCATCTCTTCCCCCTCACCTTCCACCCTGCGAGCAGGGGCTTGCAGCAGCAGTGGTGGTGGTGTTGTCATTGTCATCATTGCCAGTAGTAGTTTGTACCTATAAAAAGTTAGTTAGGATTGAAAAATGAAATGAGAAAAGAAAAAAAAACTTACCTAGGACCCCTAATTGTCGTCGTTCCATCCGTTGTCCACCCTACAAGCAGTGGCTCATAGGGCTGGGGTGGGTGCTGTTGTTGTTCCCTGCCATTGTTGTCATTCCACCCACCATCCACCCCAGGAGCAGTTGCTCGTGAGGCTGGAGGTGGGTGGTGTGTCCTGCATGATGGGCATGAGTAGCCATTCTTGTCATTTCGAAGTTGCACCCATTCCCACCCCACGAGCAGCTGCTTGCAGCAGTGGTTCTGAGTGCTTGTCATTGTCGTCGTCATCAGCAGTACTAGATAACACCTAAAAAAGTTTGTTAGTAACAAAAACAAGAAAAAAAAAACTTACCAACAGCCCAAGAGACGTCAAACAATGTCTCTTGGGCCTTTTCTTTGTTTGCTTTGCCTTCCTTTCATTGTTTCCTGCTCGTCCCCTCGTCATTCCATCTCCCAGTCCCAGTCATCTCCAGTCGCCTCCTTGCATTGTCGTTCCATTTGGCCAAGTCAGCGTCGCCGTTGTCTTGCTGTTTTGCAGTTATACCCATTCCCACCCCGCAAGCAGTTGCTTGTGGCGGTGGTTCTGGGTCCTGGGGTGGTGGCTGTGTCAGCTGTTGTCATGGTTGAGGCTGCAGTGTCGTTATAACATAGATAAAACCTATCATTAAGGAAATTTCAGTTAGTTAAACAAAACAACAAAAATCATGTAAAAAAACACTTACAAGTGAGCCCGTTGTTGGTTATTGGGGTAGGAGGTAAGGAGGAGGCGGCGCCATTGCCAGCATTGTTGATGACATGGCTGTGTTGATTTGTCATCACAGCCAGGGCAGTACATAGAGAGATATAACTACTTATCTGTAATGATGCTTTAGTCTAACTGTTATATCGCTGACTTAATTGTACTTTATCATGTGACTATGAGGGTTCAATCCCTGTGGTAGCCACTGATTTTTCAGTCAATTATATAAGCAACTTGGACAGTCCTAGGACTGTACGAGTGCTGGTCCACTCAGACTCCGCTCAGACGCTTGGACAGTCCTAGGACTCAGATTGGACTCAGCTCAGACTGGACATTTAGTTTGGCAGGACTTTCAGCCAAAGAAGTCCAAGCAAAGTCCAAGTGTCCGAGTGGAGTCCGCTCGGATTGGGGGGGGGAGTGTAAAGACCTCCTGATAAAGCCTTGATTCTGAGGAAATGAGGTGAGGAGCAGTACATGGTGAGATGAAATGGAAACATACCAATTTTTACAATAATCTTTGAATTGATTCAGGGTTGCGGAATAAAAACCACCACAATTGTAGTCCCAGGAGGCCCCAGAAGAAGATCAATAAGTGTCAATGGCCTTCCAATGATGTTTGAGCTGTAGATTAAGAAAGATGAGTAAGACCATGTTCAGCAATGGAAATTCAGAAAATACTCACATAAGCTCAAGGCAGCCAAGCAATGCCAAGATTGTGACATGGGTGTGACCATCTACAGCCATCATTCCTTATCATGCACAAAACCCACCTCTCATTGAAGAGCCCATCGATCCCAGATGTCGATCCCACTGGTGATTCTGCTGCTGATGTGCTCGGAGATCCATGTGCCCAGTGCTCCTGGACCAAGCAAGAGGAGGAGCTTCTGATCCTATTTCTCTGTGATAACAAAGATAAGCAGGCCGATGGTGGTAACTTTAGAGCTGTCATCTGGAATGATGCTGTCAAACACCTGGCACCACATTGCAAGAAGGGGGGTGTGAATACAGTGAAAGCATGCCAGTACAAATATGCATGGATACATGATTGTCTCAGTTATTTGATTTCTGGACTAACTGTTGCATCTAGTTATGATCTGCTTACAACATGGTTACCACTCTGAAGGGCCTCTCAGGGTTTTCATGGGATGCTGAACATGGGATGAATATTGGTGTAAATGAGAAATGTGCTTGGGATGTGTATACAGAAGTATGCCTTACTCTTCGTCAATCAAGCATTCTGATTGTGATTACTGGCTAGAATCACCTGGGTGCAAAGTCTTATGCACACAAGGGTTTTGTGCTCTATGATCTCATGGCTCCCCTTATGCCCAGCTTCCTCTCTCAGATGAAGAGATTCTGTCCAGCCATTGTTGACATATGTCAAAATGCAAAAAACTGGACTTTTAAATACTATCAAACACACATAATGGATGGTACAGCTCCCATCCCCCTGCCTATGCATGTGGCTGAAGTTGCTCTCAGCTTCCTCCCATTGGGTGATTTGCTCAGTAATTTACAGTGCCCCACATGTCCTAGCAGACTCTGCACAGACTGTGTGGAGTCTGAGCTAGTCTGTACAGAGTCCACACAGAATCTGGGTCAATTTGATATCTTATGAGTTCCAAGCTTTTCAGACTTTATGAAAGTCATGATGTGCCTACAAAATAAAGGGGTGCAGAGCAAGGATTGAGCCTAAGACCTCCAAGTAAGTCATCACACAACAAACTAAACACATGTGATCAACCAGTTGAGCCTAGTGATGTGCAAGGCTCGGCTCAAAGCCCTGAAGCCCAGGCTACTGAGCCCTTGAAGCCTGAGCCAAGCCGGGCCGTACTAACGGCTTTGTAGGCTCAAGGCTTGGCTCGTATTATCAGAAGCCTGAGCTGAGCCCTGAAGCCATGGCTTTGATGTGTTGAAAATTTGACAGTGTTGATCTTCATCTCATGTGCTCTGTGGGTCAGCTTCCAGCTCCACAACTGCGTTTTTTTTTCATCCATCATGGATCTATACAGTTCTTCAGCCACAATCAAAACCTTCTTGAAATGGAAAGTCCTGGCCCAAGAGTCTGCACTGCCACTGCTGTCATGACATCTGGGCATCTCTTGCATGCGATATGCTCCCAATTATGGCATCATCAGTTTCCAGCGAACGCGCATTCTCATCTGCGGGGATAATGATTACTAAGTGTCACAATCGACTCAAACCCGATATCATCGAGGCATTACAGTTCCTCGAGTGCATCTACCATCATGAACTCCTCTTCCATGAAGAGCCAAGCACAGCACTCAAGGTGGAGGAATATGATGACCTTCAAGAAGCTTGTGACAGCAATCTACATGATGCAGAACAGGTGGGCTGGGATGGATTGGTTGAGGATCTTGTTGATGATGAGGGCTTTGTTGATCATGAAGAAGATGATATATTTGTGCAAGATGTATTGTAGTGACTCTGTAGACAAATTTCGTGGTAATTTTCACTACAAAGCCGAGGCCTGAGCCCAAGCCTGAGCCCTTGACTAGGGCTTGGCTCATGATCTATCCAAGCCTGAGCCTGGTCAAGCCGAGCCAGGCCCTGTACATCACTAGTTGAGCCACAGAAGAATTATTTGTTAGTAATACATAGTTGATTTATGACAAACTCAAGTATTTATCTCTCAAAAATTGAACAAATAAATTTTATTAACTGCATCCCTCGCATTAGATGGGAGGGAGTATACAATACAATCAAAGAAATACAAAAAAGACCTCCCTCACACAAGATGTGAGAGGGATGGGTATTAATCATAACTACATTACAAACTCAACCCCTCATGCCACACATGAGGGGGAGTTAACAAACTATAGATTTTTAAAAAAAACTCCCCTCAAAATGCAGGGGAGGGCTAAAAGAAAAAGAAGAAAAAGAAAAAGAAAAAAACCCACCCCATGCAAAATGCAGGGGGGGGGGGCTGCCATCCTGGTGTGTTGGCATTGGCACATTCTCTTTGGGTGTCAGTCCTCACCCTCTTGTCACATTGTTGTTCCACCTACTATCCACCCCATGAGCAGTTGCTCGTGAGGCTGGGGGTGGGTGGTGTGTCATTGTTGTCTCCTGTCCCTGTGCCTGGGCATTGTTCCACCCATGATCCACCCCACAAGCAGTTGCTCATGAGGCTGGGGGTGGGTGGCTTGTTGTCATTGTTGTTCCACCTGTGATCCACCCCAGGAGCAGTTGCTCATGAGGCTGGGGGTGGGTGGCTTGTTGTCGTTGTTGTTCCACCTGTGATCCACCCCAGGAGCAGTTGCTCATGAGGCTGGGGGTGGGTGGCTTGTTGTCATTGTCATTCCACCTGTGATCCACCCTAGGAGCAGTTGCTCATGAGGCTGGGGGTGGGTGGTGCATTGTCATCTCCTCTCCCTGTGCCTGGGCATTGTTCCACCCATGTTCCACCCCATGAGCAGTTGCTCATGAGGCTGGGGGTGGGTGGCTTGTCATTGTTTGTCACTGTTGTCCCCCATTTGGATTTCTGTTTTTTTTGGAGGGGCAGGGGGGGGGGGGGGGGGTTTGGGCACATCAGTGCAATGTGGCGTGAGTACAGAGGTTGGTGGGTGCTTACTAGGCAGGTATTCCCCTTCTGGCATCTCCTGGCATCCCTTGGCACCCTCCTAGCCCATGTCAACAGCCTCACATCCTGTTTGAATGGGGAGGGGGGGGATTGGGTGGCCATGCACATGCATTGTGCATTTTTTGTGGTTGGCAGTCGTCACCATGACTGTACAACCTAAAAATTAATAAAATACAATTAGTTACTTAATAAAAACAAAAACAAAAAAAGAAAACTTACTTGGGGCCCAAACAACAATTATTGTCATTTTGGGCCCATTGTGTCAGCTCAGCTCATTGGGTCCCATTGCATCAGCTCAGCTAGTTTGCTAATGAAATAGTTAGTTCATAAAAATAAAGCAAGAAATGTAAAAAATACTTACCTGGGGCCCAAACGATGCTGTTTAGTGTTGCCATGGCTCAAGCCACATTTATTTCCCAAGATAGCAAAAAATGTGGCTCGAGCCATGGCAACACTAACACTGTTTGTTCCATGCTGTTTGTTGCTGTTGGTGCAAGAGGCATTGGAGGCAGGGGCTGACTGGGCAGTGGTGGTGGTAGAGGGAGGTGGGAGGCAGTGGCGTTGAGGGTGGTGGTGGTGGTCAACAAAAATGTTGATCACCAATGATTGTTGATGTGTCTTGAACTTGCATGTGAGTCACGTGATTTAAATAAGTACAGTTAGATAATGCAGTTGTTTGCACTTACTGACAATGGCTCTGTGGTGTAGTGGTTAACTGTGCTATTTACACTTGGCAACAAGGCTTGGGGTTCAATTCTACCTTAGTACATATTTTTTCTGTAGTCAACTGAGCCTCTGCTATGCATCCATGGACTTGACTCAGACTTGACTCGGACATGTATCTGTCCGAGTCCATCTGAGTCTGAGTAAATTGATGTTGCTCAGACAAAGTCCATGCGCACTCTGAGTAAAAGTCCAAAAATAGCTCAGACTCCACAAAGGTCTGTGTGGACTCTCTAGGAGTCTGAGCAACTGCTATATAGGACATTTGAGCCAAATGAGTGGGTGCCAGTCTGAGCTAGTCTGTGCAGAGTCCACCAAATTCCAGGCAGACTGGCTTGGAATACATGGGGCACAGTAAAGACCTCAATTTGCTGACTCTTGGTCAGTGTTGCAGAGTGGCACAGGTGTTGGTGGTTAGTTACCTGGACAATCACTTCCACACTCTTCTCACCCTATTCCTCAGTGGTGATGTCAAAACTTTTTTGGATGTGCTTGAAACTACAGGAGGCATAGTAATGGGACCAATAGCATTGCTCATGGTAGATACAGTGGCCAGGGTGGCAACCAAAGCAGATGGAGATTTTCACCTCACCAGGAAGTGTGGAGGTTTGGGATAGTTTCTTTGAGAGATGGGGGTTCCAGCATCACTCAACCACAGTTGAGTCATCTCTGGCACAGATCACCTCGCGTGGATGTGTGTACCATAAATTCAAGATTTGGATTACACTCACAGAAGTGATGTTGACATCAGTTCTTCCCCTAGTCACTTCACAACCATGCATGTCAGCTATGAACTTTGTAAGTGGGACTGCAGTTGTCTCCCTGTATTACTCGAATTCATCACACAACAGGGAGGGCAAAACTTTCCCAGAGAGAAAATGTGGAGAAAATTACCCTTTTTCATGTAGCAAACATGTAAAGAAAAACTGGTGAAATAGGTTGTTTTCTCTTTATTTTCTCTGCAATCTGCCTATGGGAAAATATATCATTTGTGTGGAGAGAAAAAAAGGGGAATCTGAAGTGAAAAGAACTTATTTCCTCTTGATTTCCCCCTGATTTTTTCCTAAGAAAAAAAAGGTATATTTCCTGCAAGAGCAAATCAGAAATCTCTGGAGAATACATGTTATTTCTTCCAAATTTTGGCCTAGAAAATTGCATGTGGAAAAGTGCAATTTTCTCCAGGTGAAAATCTGGCAAACATGAGGAGAAAATTACACTTTTCCACATGCAATTTTCTAGGCCAAAATTTGTAAGAAATAACATGTATTCTCCAGAGATTTCTGATTTGCTCTTGCAGGAAATATACCTTTTTTTTCCTAGGAAAAAATCAGGGGGAAATCAAGAGGAAATAAGTTCTTTTCACTTCAGATTCCCCTTTTTTTCTCTCTACACAAATGATATATTTTTCCATAGGCAGATTGCAGAGAAAATAAAGAGAAAATAACCTATTTTCACCAGTTTTTCTTTACTTGTTTGCTACATGAAAAAGTGTAATTTTCTCCACATTTTCTCCACATTTTCTCTCTGGGAAAGTTTTGCCCTGCCTGTTGTGTCATCTAATCACTGCCAGTAGTGTTGCCGTGACTTTTAGCCAACTGCAAAGTAGTGACTACTGGTGATGGTGTATTTGATTGAGGCAGAGGGATGGCATGCTCTCCTGCTAAGTCTCTTTGATGGAACAGAAAAGGTGTAAAATTTGGTTCACAGAGAAATGTTGACGGCTTTGCTGATGTCTGAGCACTGATTCCACAGACCTGGATCGGTGTGACACATGCTAAAGAGAAAGAGATGGGAATGTTGAATTGGGCATGGGTGAAGGCTAGTGACAGTGGAGGAGATAAGAATGCAGAGGAAAGACCCAGAGAGGATTGTGCAGCTGCTTGACCACGCCGTTGTCACATTAGGTATATGATGTCCACTACAGATTGAATTAGTATATGTAACATGAAGAATGCTGACAGTTTTCGCAGAAGAGAGATAACTTGGCAGAAAAAACTTCAATATGGATTGAAAAAGGTGCACTGAGAGGTGCTGTGCTGAATGCTGAACAGGCACTGCTCTGTGCACTGGTGCTACACTGACAAGTCACTGGGCTGTTGCTGGTGGGCACAGCATTGGCGCCAGCGACAGCCCAGCGCCACTGCTGATGTAAGCAGGCAGGGGTTTCTTTTTCTCCAGGAGAAAATCTGGCAAACACGAGGAGAAAATAACACTTTTTTATGTATGATTTACCAGGCCAATATTAGGAAAACATAACTTATATTCACCCCAGATTTCTGATTTGCTCTCACAGGGAATATAACAATTTTTTCCTTGGCAAACATCATGGGGAAATCATGAGAAAATAAGTTCTTTTTACTTCAAATTCCCTTTTATTTCCCTCCATAAAGATGATATATTTTCCCTTGGGCAGATTGCAGAGAATATCAAGTGAATATTACTTATTTTCACCTGTTTTTCCCTACTTGTTTGCCACATGAAAAAGTGTAATTTTCTCCACTTTTTCTCCATATTTTCTCTGAGGAAAAACTTTGCCCTGCCTGTTGTGTCAAGAACTGTTCCTCACCTGATTGGAACCCACACTCTTCTGACCCTTTTCTGCACTTTGTTCCTCCCTCACCAGGAAGCCTGACATTCACTGACTTCTTTCTGCCTTTGTTTCTGGCTGCCTTGCACTGCCCACATTGCTGTGCACCAGGCCACCTTGTACAGCACCCACAGCTGGCTTCCCAAGGCTGCCATCTCTTTTGCAAATTTGACTATGGACTCCTGTGCAGCTCCTGCTAGGTAATATATCTATGCAGTTGAGACACTGCCACAGTTCCTGAGATGTTCAACTCTGATTCTGTACCCCAGTATTTAAGCCTAGCTAGTTTTGACTTGTATTCCCCAGTTCAGAAAATCTGGGTTTTGGAAATTGCCATGGGTGCCACTGCCACCACCAGTGCCAAGGAACCCAAACTCAAACCAAACTCAGTACTTTGAGTCTGCTAAGATGACCAGTGCACCACCTGTATAACCCCTCCACCCAAAATAGGATGTGAGGACTCATTTGGTCCACAGGATGTCATGTGCAGGATACTCACAAGGTAGACCAGTGCTCGCTTGGTGATGACTTGAGGCAACAAACTGACTCAGCACCTGCCATGACCACCACTGCAAGCAACCACTTGTAGGGTGGATAGGGGGAACAGCTTGGGTGGCAAGAAGGACTGGGAGGAGAATGTCAGTGAGAGAACAAGGTGACTGGCCAACATCCATCAATGGAACAGTGGGACTACAACAGAGACAACAGTTCCCAACACTCATCCCTTGAACCCCTCCCTTTGCACAAGATTTTTGATTAGTTTTGCTGCCCCAGTACTTAGTAATATTGCTGCCTCCCTGGCTTTCAGCAAGGGAGGTCAAATAAATTTCTTATAATTCATGTCATAGCTACATGAGGTTGGTCAAATAGTATTGCTCCCAGACCTCTCAGATCAGATGTGGACACTTGCTGGACTGGTGGTGGTGGTGGTGGCACTCATGGCATTTTCCAATAGTGTTTCAAGGTCCAGTCTATAGGACCAAAAATAACCATAGGACTGAACTGGACTGAACCTCGGTCCGGTCTTTTTTTTGGTTGCGGTTGCCCATATTTGGGTTCATTCCAGTTACCAGTTGCCTCATTTCAAAAATATATGAGAACCATTCAAAGACTGGTTGCAATCGGTTGCAACCAGTCTTCTTACAGTATTATATACTCATATAAATGTATCTACTTTACAACAAAAATACAACTGATATGTACTAAATTGATACTATTTATACTATATAATATGTTGAGGAATGAACAATGGGACAAGCCTGGGGGAAAATGCATTCGAAGAAATGAGTGCTTATATACCCCATGGCTGTACACAGACCATTTGGTCATGCTTGCACTGCAAAAAAAAAAGTGGCACCATCTAGATAGTTCCCACAATACTGCAATCATGCCACCACTTCCATTCTGTCCACAACCATGCCAAGAATGATCACCACAAGCCCATGAACAATGAATGAACACAGAGAAAGTGACCCAAATGATGCTAGTCTGTCATTTGGGCCATAGGGTGTGTTTTTCTTTCTTTACTAACCAACTTGATTCATTTTTAGGTTTGATAATGACAACACCCCCCACCCTTCGTCACCCCAGTGAGCCATCACCTGCCCTATGCTGCTGCTGCGAGCCTCTGCTCACAGGGTGGCAATGGGTCCTGTTCCCAGACCATGATGGGTGCCACATCACTCAGCACCACCACCCCACCTGCAAGCCCCTGCTCATAGGGGGCAATGGAGGTGCTGACAATGAGGGATGGGCAGATGGATGGCAGAGAGAAGATGACAACAACAACAACAAAAGTGTGGAGGGTGCCAATAAATGACAAGGAGGGGACAGAAAATGACAACACAGGGATGAAGACAAATGACAACACAGGGACAATGCAAATGGGGGATACAACGAATGACAAGGCCAACAACAACAAGTACCGGGGAACAATGTACGACACCCCACTCTTGCGACAAACGTGAGACTTTTTTTTTCTCTTTCTTTTTTCTCTTCTTTCTTTTGTTATTTGGTCTTTCTTTTCTTTTTGTCTTCTATTAGCAACATCCTCCTGCTGCAAGCACCTTTTGCAGGGTGATGTAAATAGTTTTATTAAGTATATAATTTAATTTAATTAGACAGTAAAAAATAGTAGTAAAACTGGTCAAAACTGGTTGTGGTCCTCCAAGTTTGGGCAATGGTTTGGACCAGTTGCAGTCCATGGTTGCCCTCTTGGAGGTCAAAAAACTGGACCAAACCAGACCTTAAAACACTATTTTCCAATACCCAGATGTTCTCCCCCAGTTTGTATATCGACATAGACTCGACACAAACTCAACTTGAACCTGCCAATCCAATCTCATTCTACTCCTACCTCTGCCCTCTAAGAGTCTGAACTTCAAATTGACTTGACCTCTAGCCCTCCCTCTGAAGTTCTGGTCTCATCTGAACTTAACCCCAAGTCCCTCCATACTCCCCCCCTGCACTACCCACACCTTCCTGCTCCTACCTCCAAACCTTCATCTTGAAATTAGAACACCAGATGAGGTGAAGGGTGCAGCTCTTTATAAGCTGAAGCCAAGTCCTTTCTGTTTCCCCTCTGCAGAATCTGCTACAACCTGACAGCCTTCTGCTATTGACACCTGCTGGGTCTGACAGGATTCCAATGTGCACTCCAGGATCAGTTCTTATATATGAACTCACACTTCACTCATCTCATCCTTCTCTATGACCCCAACTGAAACCTGCCAGTGCACAACCAGAAATTCCCAACACGCTGGCACCATTCCTGGGATCTCTGCAATTCAGCAATCCACTCTTTCCAACCCCTGACCTGCCACTACATTTGGAGTGTCTTCCAGACCTTTGAACATTTTCTGACAAATTGGCTCTGGAGCCCCATCAATCAGTGCTAATCTCATGTCTACTTGTGCCCCACATTCTTCTGCAATTCTGGAAGATCCCCAACCCATGACTCCCCTTGAGTACATAGGGGGCATCAACCAGCCTGAACCCTATGGGTTGGAAGATCCTGGTCTAGAGGACAGACCTCCTGGTGGACCTGATGGCCCTGGGGGTGACCCCAATCCCAATGATCCAGATGATCAACCTCCCACTGGGGGAAACCCTGATCCAGGGGATTGGTTCATAGATGTCCTTCACAACCTCTTGGAGAGTATCTGCACCCTTCATCAAAGTAACACACCCAAGACCAAAAAAATCAAAGTTTGCAACCCTGACACTTTCAATGGCACCAATCCAAAGAAACTTAGAGACTTCCTAGTCTCCTGTAATTTTCAATTCCATGACTGTCCACATGTATTTTCTTCTGGTGAGAAAAAGATCATATTTATCCTTTCTTATCTTAAGGGATCAGCTCTTAGTTTGTTTGAACCTGGTCTTAACAACCTGACTGATTCTGCACACTGGATGTGGGACTACAAAGCTTTCCTTGCTGAGCTTGAAAGCAACTTCAGCCTGCATGACCCAGTCAGAGATGCGGAAAAAGCTCTTTCTGACTTAGCAATGAAGAAAGGTGGTCATATCACAAAGTATAACATTGACTTCTGGTAATTAGCTTCTAGGGTCAACTGGAATGAAGCAGCCCTTTGCAACCACTATTTCCACAGTCTTCTGCTCCGACTTTGCATAGAAGTTCTTTGGGATGGTAAACCCAAGACTCTCACAGAACTGCACTTGAAAGCACAGGACTGTGACGACATCTACTGGATGCAAGAGGAAGAATCCCACATTGAAACAAAGAGTTTCAGTAGCTTTTCTAACCCCATCAGGAAGGACACTTCCAAAGCTCCTTCCTTGTCCACCAACCAATCCTCCTTGAACTCCACCCATGGTAACACCTCCAACCAGCAGTCTTCTGCGACAAAGAACACTCCCCAGGACAAGCCCAAGTCATCCATTGTTGAGAAATACACCATGAGCATCTGTGAATGCCGTATTACCAAATACAGACATCGGCATGTTTATTAATGTGGCTGCTATATTTAGCACACCCCCTTTGAGATGCATGTATGGATCCACACAGTGGATACCTTTATGATACTCTTTCCTTTGTCTAACAGGATACTTATATACAGTAGATAGTTGTACAACCACCTCAGTCACTTATACAATGACTGAGTTTATTCTTGTATACACTAGGATTGACTTTCTACAGGTTATGGGCCACTCCTGTCGCATTTGATCAACAGTAGAAAATCTCCTAGCCACTCGATGCTACTACATCATCCTTTGATTGGTCCGATCGCTTAGATCTCGGATCATGACTTAATGGAATCGGGATTCCCAACATCCCCCCCTTCTTACCTTTGTCTCTTGATGCCCCCTGGCTTGCTACCCCCCCTGTACTTTCTCCTTGGAAATTATTACCATGACTACCAAATCCAGCCCGCCTTCCATCTCCCTCATCAAACTATCGGTTCAATATTCTGGAGAGAAGCTAGACAAGCTCAAATCTAACTACAAAGAATGGTGCAAGGAAATCACTATTGCTCTTTCCTTGAACAGTCTTTATGAATATGTTACTGGCAATATTCCTTCGCCCACATCTACTGAAACACGTGCCCTCACAAACTGGAAAGCCAATTCCTGCCTCGCGTACACTTTCATCACTTCTAGCATTTCTCCCTCCGAACGCCCCTTTATCAACATCACGAAAGGTCCCGAAGTCAACTGGAAGACTCTTCAAGATTGTCATCAAAAAGAGGGTCCTGTCCATCAGGTCCAGCTATTACAACAGGCACTTTCCATACAATACACAAAGGACATCCCACTCCCCAAAACCGTGGAGAAGATCTGCACCCTCATTGAACATGCATTTGCCATGGGCAACATCAAAGCCAACCTCCTTTGTTGTATCGCCCTCCTTAATTCCCTCAGCGATAATTTCCCACATGTGCATTCTATTATTTCCTGTGACATCGCCGCTTCCACAGCCACCTCTCCATATGGGTTGAAGGACATCCATTTGTTCCTGGAGAACAAACAATCCCTACTTGAAAATGACCAATGCAATGACTCACATTCCCATGTTGCGCTCACTGCTCGTGCCAAGCCTACAAAATCATCAAATGTCCCTACTTGTGGGAACCCGGTTTGTAAGAAGACTGGGCACATGACAGAGTACTGTATTAAGGCTGGGGGGTGGTATGGCAGGAAAAACAATCGAGGAATCTAAAGCCACCCATAAATTAACACTCGAGAAGAAATCATCAGTGTCCCACACTTCCAGAATCCTGGTCATGGTGAAGGATGTCAATGGGCAGGCATTTACAGTCATGATCAATTCTGAGACTAATCCATCCCCTATTTTGCGCCTGGAGTTTGCTGGTTTAGCTTGCAATCCCATTCCTACTGCCACTATCAATGAAGTGGAATATGAAGGGTGGGTTGTCAGTGAGGAGGAGGTGACTGTCACTGTCGACTGGAATTAGTACACCTCTGCATCTGCTGAAGATGCACTCACTGTCAAACCGCTCAATCCAACTGGCCAATCCCAACTTTCCCTGGACGACTACCCATTCATTGTGGATTCAGGGGCAACTGTACACATTTCCCCTAACAAAGGCGACTTCATCACTCTTCGCCCAACACAACTGTGTTCTGTCAAAGGTGTGGGGGGCACTTCCATTGCCGCCATCAGCATTGGTGACATCAAACTCAGGATAGTACAGGGCACATCAATCACCTTATGTAATGCGCTCTACATCCCACATTTGGCAGTCCACCTTATTTCCATGGGCATGTTGGCAGATGATTTGAATGTGGTAACACATTTTGATAACCTAGGGTGCTGGATCACAGATAAATCCACTGGTGTTTTTGTAGCACGTGGATCATGGTTATCCAAGAAACTATACTCACTCGATCTCCATGCTGTCGCTGCCGACCATGCTTTCACCATGCACAAATTGCCTACTTTGGAGACATGGCATCGTCGCCTTGGCCACGTGAATTACCAATCCCTCTGGGACATGGCCAAGAAGGGGACACTCACAGGTGCGCCCATTACATCCACCTTAAAACCACCCAAATGTGAATCTTGTGTTCTTGGAAAACAGATGAAAATGCCTATTCCAAAGAAACGCAAGGAGGGACCTGGCCATAGAGCAACTAGGAAGTTGGAGAAGGTATGGGTAGATTTATCGGGGCCACATGCCATGCAATCTCATACTGGGAATTCATATGTAATGGATATTGTTGATGACTATACTTCCTTTCCTTGGTCAATACCCCTCCACAACAAAGATGATTTGTTTCCTGAATTAAAAGCTTGGGAACTTGCCTGAGAAGCTGAGACCGGACTCAAAGTTGGAACTTACATCACTGACAACAGAGAGTTGAAGTCACACAAAATGGAAGCTTGGCTGAAGACCTGGGGAATCGATCATTGTTTCACTGCTCCCCACACCTCCGCGCATATTGGATGTGTTGAACGCATGCATCATACATTGATGGCTAAAGCCTGTACAATGCGGATCTATTCAGGTTTACCTGCTTATTTGTGGGACAAATTTTATCTCACGGCATCTCATTTGCATGCCAAAACTACTACCCATTCTCTGCAGGGATATACCCCTTGGGAACTATGGTTTGAACGAAAACCTGACTACTCATATCTACAAGAAATCGGGTGTCATGCCTTTGTACTCATACCCAAAAAGGACAACCCAAAAATCTTCGAACACTCCATCAAATGCGTACTGGTAGGGTATGATCTGAAATCCAAATCTTATTGATGCTATAATCATGTGACACGTAAAATCCACAGTTCTTACCATGTTCAGTTTCTTGAAAGTCACAATGGCCACTCACCACCCACGCCCACTATCCCAGGGGATAATACAGATATCAATCAACCTGGGGATGAGAGATCTAATCACAATCCTTTAATCATGGATAACAATGATGATGACAAACCACCCATCAATAATGATTCAAGCAATGAGGTTACCAGTGATTTAAATGAACAGCACTTACTGCTGCCTCAACCCGTACCCCGCTGTTCATCTCGCATCACCACCCCCACAGAAAAGAATCCAAATGGTGGACTAGCTATCACTAGAACCACAGCAGCTGTTCAAGAATCTCGAGAGAGTGCGGCCCAAGTTAAAGAAGCACCATGGGAATGTAGGGCGGTGACAGTGGTTGTCCGAACAGCCAATCCAGATCCAGTGATCGATCATGATCGTGATGTCATTGCAGAATTATGTCAATCACTTGGCAACCTTGATCTTGGTGATCAGGTGCATCAATTCCACACTCTGATCTCAGAAATGGCGGATTTTGATCCCAAATCTCTTCAATTCAAGGACGACCCCAGAACATGGGAGGAGGCTAAGAATTCGATTGATGCAGAACGATGGAGAGAGGGATATGTGGAGAAACTGAAATCCCTGAAAGACATGGGCATCTACAAGCTCATTCCCCCGAATGATGTACCACAAGGGAAATGCATCCAAAAGGGGAAACCAGTTTTCCATA
This sequence comes from Tricholoma matsutake, assembly GCA_026075535.2. Lineage (NCBI taxonomy): Eukaryota > Fungi > Basidiomycota > Agaricomycetes > Agaricales > Tricholomataceae > Tricholoma > Tricholoma matsutake. The sequence continues at coordinate 1,295,298 of AP026543.1, read as the reverse complement.
TCAAGTGGGATGAGACCGGGAAGGCCATAAGGTGGAAAGTACGCCTCATTTTCAAAGGTTTCAAACAGATTTATGGCAAGGACTATACCAAGACTACCTCACCAACTGCGCACATGGAATCATGGAGAATACTCTTACATTTAGCAGCTTCTCTCGGCTGGGACACACAACAGATAGATGTGAAGACCGTGTTTCTTTATGGACTACTACCGGATGACAAGGTACAATACATGCAACAACCTGTAGGTTTTGAAGAGTCAGGGAAGGAAGACTGGGTATGGCAGCTCCAACGTGGTTTGTATGGCATGAAGCAGAGCGGGCACATTTGGAACCAGATGCTTAACGCCCAGATGATCGAATGGGGATTCACCCGCCTGTCATGCGAGTCTTCCATTTATTACTGAAAATCTGACTTGGGTATTATTATTGCAGCCATCCATGTCGATGATTATCTGTCTATTGCGGATTCAAAAGATGAAAATGAACACTTCAAAGACCAGATGAGACAAGTATGGATGATTTCGGAGTTGGGCATGGCACGTTTCATTGTTGGAATTGCCGTCACCTGGGATAAAGCCACTCAAACTGTTGCACTCTCACAGACTGCTTTGATTGATAAAATAATTGAACAGTTTGGCCAAAAGGATGCTCACCCTGTATCAGCGCCCCTAGAGCCAGTTTCCAAATTATGATGCTCGAATCAACAAACTATGTCCTTGGAGGATCAACGTCAACTCAATAAACTTCCATACTGATCATTGGTCAGATGTTTACTTTATCTTGCCATATCAACCCGTCCCGACATTTCCTATGCAGTTCAACAACTTTCCCAATACCTTGATTGTTATTCTTTTGAACATTGGGGTGTGGCTATCAGACTGGTGCGTTACCTCAAGGGTACAAAAGATCTCAAACTTTACCTTGGAGGTGATCACCCTATCAACCTTCAAGCATTCAGCGACTCCGACTGGGCAAACTGCCTTGACACACGCTGTAGCATTGGTGGTTATGTTTGCTCCCTAGGTTCTGGCGCCATTTCCTGGACAGCACGGAAACAGAATGTTGTTGCAACTTCATCGTGTGAAGCAGAATATGTCGCAGCTTTTGAAACGGCCAAAGAGTGTATTTGGTTACAAGCACTACTCAAATCCATTGACCATCAACAATCACTCCCTACCATAATTCACTGCGATAATTCTGCAACAAAGTCCTTGTCTGAAGATCCTCTTCTCCATTCCCACATCAAACATGTCGACATAAAATACCATTTCCTGCACAAACACATCCAATCGAATGAACTGCAACTCACATATGTCAATACCCACGAGAATGCTGTGGACCTATTCACAAAAGCTCTGGACGTCAAACAATTCACTTACCTCCACAATTTCCTGGGACTTCAGTAACCAGATTTTCACAGTGAGGAGGAGTGTTGAGAAATACACTGTGAGTGTCTGTGAACACCATATTACCAAATACAGACATCGGCATGTTTTTTGATGCGGCTGCTATATTTAGTGTGCCCCCTTTGAGATGCATGTATGGATCCACACAGTGGATACCTTTATGATACTCTTTCCTTTGTCTAACAGGATACTTATATACAGTAGATAATTGTACGACCACCTCAGTCACTTATACAATGACTGAGTTTATTCTTGTATACGCTAGGATTGACTTTCTACATCCATCTCTGATAAGTTGGGGAAGAATGGCAAGCTTACTGGGGAGGAACAAGAACATTGCATGAGAGAATGACTTTGTCTCTACTGTGGTGAAGAAGGGCATGTAGCAGGAATAGTGTTGTCTCAGCTCAAGCCAATGTTTTTCATAAAATGAGCCATAGCTTGGCAAATAAAATAGATAAAATCTCCCAAATATTTGAGTGTATATAGATAACCCCCAAAACCGAGGGGTCCTCTGCCAAAGGTATTTGAGACAATCAGCCATTCCCAACTTATTTGACCGGCTCTGTTTTTGAGCCAAGTCACTGAGTCGAAATTTGTTTCTTAAATAAGTCAGGAATGAATCATCTGATCAACTAAAGTTAGCAGACGACCCCCCGATGTTTGGGCCTGTCCATATGCTCAGATATTTTAGTGATTTGATCTATTATATTTACCAAGTTATGGCTCATTTTATAAAAAACATCGGCTCAAGCTGTGGCAACACTAAGCAGGAAACTGCCTGAAATCCAGAGCTGCAAAGGCCTGCACTTCTGCTGTCATTCCCAACACTGCGGACTTGGAAAAATAGTCTGCAACCCTCAGGAAACAGCCATTGGGGCTGGGGGTTGCATTGACCTTACCCATTTGGCTGCCTATGTTCATCTCAACTTGTCTGCTCTTTCCAACCCTGACTCCCTAACCACTCTTTTAACCATTCCTGACAAATCCACTCCTGTCCAAACCCTTATTGATTCTGGTTCCTCCCATTGCTTCCTTGACTCCTCTTTTGTGTTGGATAACACAACAGGCAGGGCAAAACTTTCCCAGAGAGAAAATGTGGAGAAAATTACACTTTTCATGTAGCATACAAGTAAAGAAAAACTGGTGAAAATAGGTTATTTTCTCTTTATTTTCTCTGCAATCTGCCTAAGGGAAAATATATCATTTGTGTGGAGAGAAAAAAAGGGGAATCTAAAGTGAAAAGAACTTGTTTCCTCTTGATTTCCCCCTGATTTCTTCCTAGAAAAAAAGTTATATTTCCTGCAAGAGCAAATCAGAAATCTCTGGAGAATACAAGTTATTTCTTACAAATTTTGGCCTAGAAAATTGCATGCGGAAAAGTGTAATTTTCTCCTCATGTTTGCCAGATTTTCACCCGGAGAAAAGAAACTCTTGCCTGCTTATATCAACATTAGTGGCTATGCCCTTGACCTAAACAGGCAGGAGTTTCTTTTTCTCCAGGTGAAAATCTCTTATAGTAGTGGTATCAACCTGTAAAATATGTAGTGTTTGAAGGTCCGGTCTATAGGACCGAAAAAAAGACCAAAACTGGACTGAACTGGACCAATTAGGACCGGACCAGCGGTCTATTTATGGACTGGTCTTTTGCAGTCCAGTTGCAGGTCTTTCATTTTGAAAAATAATGTAGGACCACAAAAAGACTGGTTTAAACCTGTTGCAACTGGTTAAACGTCATGTGCACTACATAACCATGTAACCATGATTATTACCTTTAATTTGACCTTTGGTTCATCAAAAATGGTCAAGAATTGAGAAAGATATGGCCAGATTCATTTTGGTACAAGTTTTTTTTTCATTCAACTTGTATCAGAATCACTTTGATTCTAACTCACTCATATTTTGATCATTTTGCTTCATTATATTTTTGGATATGGAGATTTTATGTAGGTGAATATGCTCGCCATCCATCAATGTAAGATATGCATCACATAATTTATGGTTTTCACATTACATTTTGCCTGCATCTTTAGCAGATGTAATTTGGTTTCAGTCATGTCAAATCTCCATTAAATCTCTTAAGAATTCAATCAAAATCTGGGTATTTACAAGCTCTATCATGTTAGATTATTCCGAGCAATGATTGTTGAGATACAGATGGCTTATATTAGCATGACAAATTTTACATCAAAAAACCAGCCTAAACCAGTCTTTTCCTGGTCCATTAACCAAAAAGGACCAGTCCTAAGTGGTCCAGTTCAGTCCCCCCAATATCTGGGTCAGTCCTGGACCAGTTGTGGTTGTGGTTGCCCCATTTGGAAGTCAAAAAACCGGACTGGACCGGACTTTCAAACACTAAAGATATGTAATTAGAATAATTGAATATGAAAGAAAAAGAAGAAAAAACTCACTGTGCCCAAACAATGCCAAGCATCATTTGGGCTGCATTGTGTGCAAGGTGGCTCATCCATAGCCATGGGTGCTGGATGTTGTCGTCATTGTTGTTGTCCAGTGGTGGTGGTAAGGAGGGAGGGAGGGAGGGAGGGGGGCCATTGTCGTTGATGGTGGTGGTGAGAGGAAGAGTGATGTGCTGGAAATGATGCAGCTGTGTGCTTTGTCATACACAGCCATGCAAACAGTACCTAGAGCTATTAGCAAACTGACCTGGTATGACCACTTGGTCTAGTGGTTATATTGTCTGATTTATTGACTCTTGTTGATACTCTGGCTGTGGGTTCAATTCCCACTGGTTTTATTTTATTATCCCTAATTAATTAGCAGGGATTCCTGGTGAGTCCTGGGAATTCCCAGGAATTCCTGATACACTGAGTCCCAGGGATTCTCAGGAATTCCCAGGAATCCCTTTGATTCTACTGGGAATCCTCCTGAACTGGGAAGAACCAGGATGAGCCATTTCAGGGGACATTGGCTGGGTTATTATTCCTCCTGGATTCCTGGGGATTCCTACAGGAATATGTGGCTAAGTGTAAAGAGCTTGTATTGCAGTTAAGTCCAGGTGTTGAATCTGGATCTGTTTCCATGTATCTGTTACTAGGTTAGCATTGATGAGCATTACTGACCTTGTTGCATCTGGGTGTTCTTTGTGGGTGTTGGGGTATACCATGATCCACTGTCTGTTGGCATGTGTCTTACCATTGAAATTGATGTAAGGTTCTTGTATTGCACATATGTTGTAGTCTTTGCACCTCAGGCTTGTAAGAGATCCAGCTGGCTTATCAATGATTTGTTGACATCCTGTTGACAAATTTGTGGGTTTTTGCTTGGCCATTCTTGTGGGTTTTCAGACATATTCCAGTGATGTGTCTTCTCCTCCAGATGACACATTTTCTGATGGTCCCAGGTCCTGTTCATATGGATCTCTGTTGCCCCGTCTTACCTGTCTCTGTGTTGGCTCCCTATTCTCTTCTCATTTGCCTCAGTTGTTCCCAGTTTGCGTGCTATTGAAGAATCCATCTATCGTTGTTTGTGCTGGTCTTGTTGGCCAGCCTTTGTCTCGCGTTCACTCCTGCTGATTCGGCTGTCTTCCCCATCTGCACCTAACTAGTGTTGCCACTGGCTCAGCCAAGGTTTTTCAATAAAATGGCTATCGCATACCAGATAAATTTCCTAAAATCACTAGGATATTTGAGCATATGGACGAACCCATAAGCTGAGGGATCTTCTGCCAACATTATCTGATTGGATCCCCTGTTCCTGACTTATCCACTCAGCTTTGATTTCAAGCTGAGCCATCAAGCCAAATTTTGTTTATCAAATAACTCAGGGACAATTGATCGATTCAACTAATGTTGGCAGACAACCCCTCAGCTTATGGGCCCATCCATATGCTCAAATATCCTAGGGAAGTTAGAAAATTTATCTGGCATGCTATAGTTATTTTATTGAAAAACCTCGGCTGAGCCAGTGGCAACACTATGCCTAACCTCTTGCCAGTCATCCATAAACTGCTGTTGATGTCTTGTGGCTGCATGTTGTACATTCTGTTCTGTGTTCTGTTGTGGTCCTGTACATTGCAGTATATTGTGTGGTTCTACTTCAACCAGCAGTCTCCAGGAGTCAAGCTTAGCTATCTGGTAGTACTTGTACTTATTTTCTGGCATGTGGCTCTGGTTCTTCTCTTTTTTGATTTTGAACTTTGGGCACTCCCTGACTGCCACACCATGTCCCTTTGCTGCCTCTCCTATGCAGTTGGAGCATTTGAATGTTTTGGTATCTGTGATAGTGCATTCTGAGGTGTGGTGGTGTTCAGCGCATCATGTGCATGTGTCTTCACTCTCTTTGCAGTTTGTTACACAGTAGCCATACCTTTGACATTTCAAGCATCTTCTTGGTTTGGTTAGCATTTTTTGGGTGTTCACATGCTTGCCCTCTATGAATAATCTGTTTCTGATTGTGAAGTTAACATCCTCTCAGTAACTGAATCCAATAACTACATGAGTGACTCTTTAGTTTTCTGTTCTTAAGTGTGGTGGCTTGATGTATTTTGAGAACACAATAGCTTGTTCCATTAGCATATTGTCTTCTTCTAGCTTTGCATGAGCATGGCTGGCCCTTGCCTCGAAGGTGATCAGTGGAAGGATGCCTGGTTTGGCAATCTACACTAGACTTAAGGTGGACTGGAAAGACAGGACTAAGTTATCTTCATTGCATGGAAGTAGGAACCATAAGTTACTACAAATAAAAGAATAGGAAGTTACTATACCTTCACTGCATGGAAGTAAGAATGAAGGTTAAGGAATAAAAAATAAGTAATATATAAGAAAAAGATTGACTGTGTAAGTAAAAGGCCACATCAAGCATAGTGTGTGATTTGGGAAGGCCACATTGGGCATAGTCACATAATAGGAAGGTACCACATCAGCAGTGCAATGTCAGCATTGATGGATGCAGATAGTAATAATGTAAAGGTCATTGCCAGTGTGTTGGTAGGATTATTTCTGGTGGGTGTGCTGGTGATTGGGCAGTGAGTGGATGTCACCAGCAGTGGCTGTGTCAGTGATGGAGGGAACAAGTTGGATGTTGATGTCTGGGTGATGATGTATATGTTGTTGTTGGGGTGTATACTGCCAGTGTATTGCTGGTGTAATTGCTGGTGGCTGTGTCAGTGGTTGTATGGAACCAGGGGTATGTGAGGATGTCACTGGGAGTGGCTGTGTGGAAGTTGTCTTGTACAGTGTTACTGTTGAGTGCTTGGTAGTCGTTCACCCACTGAGGGTCAACTGTTAAGTCAGGTACCCCGGTGATGTATTTTGGCATGTAGAATGCTGGTGAGGCAAATTCTGAGGAGGATGGCCAAATGTGGCCAGCCTTGAGGTGGTCATCCAGCAGTCTCTTCCAAGGTTCTTGGTATTCCTTGGGAGCTGCATATCCTTTGCCATTGTTGACCTTGGTGGGGTCTTTGAGTCAGATGTGGTGGAGCATGTGGCTGGGGATATCTTTAGTGCTATCAGGGAGACAAAGTGGGAAGCAGTCAGAAAATTTGAGTTTCATTTTCACATCTTTCTATTTGAGGAGTTCTTGGAATGCTAGGCCTTCAATGCAGTCTCACATGGTGGCCATGATGGGTCTGGGGAGAAGGCATCCAGCAAGTGCTGGTGCTCTGGAGTTTTCCAGTGTAGGTGGTTTTGGAGTCTGAATTTTCTTTGGTGTTGGTGGAGGTGTAACCCATTGTTTGCCCCGGGGCTGGGGTGTTTGAGGGGGTGGATTTAGGAGGTCAAAACTGGAGCATTTGTCAATGGCAGTTCACTCATGTGTATCAATCACAATCTGTTCTGATGAAAGAAATGGCATTCCTAATATAATGGGGAATGATAATCCCTTATTTACTTTCATCTTGTGGACCCTCAATTTCCATATCCCCTGGTCTGATTGCAGCTCTAATGGGACATACTCCTCACAGTTGATTTTCTGCTGGGTCAACAACAACATGTTATTTTCCTTTTTAGGGAGAGAATAATGTTGGAGGCCAAGAGGCTCACAGAGTTGAAGGCTGATCACTGTGCAGGGGCAACCAATGTCCATCAGTGGATAGATTTTAACAGGGAATTCAGTGATGAGGGGGTCAGTGGCATATAGTGTAGGAAAGAGGTGTGATACAGTGAAGGGGACATCAACAGGGGGAGGGACATACAAGTCAGTTTTGTTGTCCTCTGCCACTGCAGTTGTTGCTGGCACCATGAGTGTGATGTATGTCTCGGCATCAGGCCAGGTGTTGTCAGCCTTCTTTTGGCAGTTGGTATTTTTATGGCCAGCATTGAATCTTTGGCATTGTGTGCAGCTGGTGTGTTTGTCAAGGAGAGCCTGTTCCTCCAGTGCAAGGGCAGGGAGGCATTTCTTCTCAATGTGTTTCATCTTTCTGGGACTGGCAGCAGAGGTGTTTGTCTTGGCCAGTGGGTCAGCAAGTTGAGAGAGTAAGTCTTTCTTCTCACTGCAGCATGTGGCATGTGCAGCAGCAGAGGCATCAATGACTTTTTGGGTGCGAGCATCTTCAGCCCACATGTGGTTATCATGTTCTTTGACCTCAATAGCCCAGGGGGTGAGATCAACAGCCAGAACCAGTTCAAGACTGATGTTGAGTCTCAGGTCAGGGTGGAGGTTGGATTGGAGCTGGGTTTTAAGCTCAGCCTTTGTAATGGCCTTGGTTGGTGCAGAGGTGGCAAGGATGGGATTCAGGTTCTTGAGTTCAATTTTCCAATCTATGAAAACTTGATTGCCTTGGGATGAGGAGAGGATGGTTTTGAGAATGTCATGTGACCAGTTTTTCTTGAGAACAAGTTGGGTGAGCTCTGAGAGGTAGGCATCCAGAGAGAGGGCATCAATCCTGGTTTGATTGGCTTGGTACCATGTGATGAGCCACAGCTCAAACATGCCTTCAGCGACATAACTGACAATTTCAGTATCAGTCTTCCTGCCATGCTTCTTGTAACATTTGCACGTGAGGGTCCAAGATTCCATGATGAGCGGGGTGATTTTGCTGGCAGTGAGCATTGGGCATTCCTTTATCTTGGTGACCTTCACTTCAGCAAGGGGTTGTGTAGAGGGTGACATTTTGGTTTGGGTGGTGGGTGGTGCAGCCCAGTGGTTATGATGGTGGATGGTGGTAGTAGGTGTACTTTTGTCAGTGGATGAGTCAGTATCAGTGGTTGGTGGTGACAGCAGTGGTGATTGGCAGATATGCCAGCACTTTCATCATGTGGTTGGTAGTGTCTCTAATTTGGCTGGTAGGCCAGAACCCTGCAAATTTCTTCTTGTGCTCCTGGTGAGGAGTGGGATGAGGGTAGAAGGTTGCTGAGACAGGGTTGGTTTGGTAGGTGAAGAAAGTTGTCAATGTCAAAAAAAAAGTGGAAGGATGCCTGGTTTGGCAACCTACACTAGACTTAAGGTGGACTGGAAAGACAGGACTAAGTTATCTTCATTGCATGGAAGTAGGAACCATAAGTTACTACAAATAAAAGAATAGGAAGTTACTATACCTTCATTGCATGGAAGTAGGAATGAAGGTTAAGGAATAAAAAATAAGTAATATATAAGAAAAATATCGACCATGTAAGTAAAAGGCCACATCAAGCATAGTGTGTGATTTGGGAAGGCCACATTGGGTGTAGTCACATAATAGGAAGGTACTGTATCAGTGGTGCAATGTCAGCATTGATGGATGCAGATAGGGAGGTAATAATGTAAAGGTCATTGCTGGTGCATATGTTGCTGATGTGTTGCTAGGATTATTGCCAGTGGCCGTGCTGGTGACTGGGCAGTGAGTGGATGTTGCCAGTGGTAGCTGTGTCAGTGATGGAGGGAACAAGTTGGATGTTGATGTCTGGTTGATGATGTACATGTTGTTGTTGGGGTGTATACTGCCGGTGTATTGCTGGTGTAATTGCCAGTGGCTGTGTCAGCAGTTGTATGGTGCCAGGGGTATGTGAGGATGTCACTGGCAGTGGCTGTGCCAGTGCCATGGGACATTGTGAAGTGGATGTTGATCATAATGCACTGTAATACAGATGTTGTGCATCTTATGTTGGTGAGTTGTTTCTGTGCCATAGGTGGCATTGTAATCACCAGTGGCTGTGCCAGTGGCGAGGGTGATTGTGTCGGCGATGTGTGTGGCTGTGTCAGTGCCAGGGGAGTGTGCCAGTGGCAGCATAGGTGAGTGAACATGCATAATGTCATAAGTCTGTGGGGCTGGACTTACAATCGGTATGAATTCAGCTATGATGTGGTGCCATTTGTTCTGTATGGTGGAGGTCCCATCATAGAATTTCATGAATGCCTCTTGTACACCTTTTCATTGCATCCATTCCGCTGCTTCCATCGAATTTACCTGGTATAAGATGTCTCTGTTTCATAGTTTTTTAGCTGCTACAAAGGTGGTGTGTTGTGATTTGTTGAGCCCTTCCCATCCCATTAAGTCCAGTGCTGTGTTCGCTTTTGTGACAAGTTCTTTTTCTGTCAATTCTGGTTCTGCATTGCTGATGGCATTTTTCCCCTTCTGTACTAGTATCTGCTTGTCAGCGGTTTTGCTTCTCGCTATCACTTCTGCATAATTGTTCCTTTCATAAAGCTGGGCCACCATTGCATATGTAACCAGTACTTGGATTGGTGTCATTGTTGTTGCATTTGCATTCTCCACCATTTTTTCTGTTAGCTCAGTTGTGACCTGGGCTAACTGGTCAGCCATTTCCTGGAATCCATCATTGAACTCATCCATTTTTTTTGTTATTGTCTTTGCTGCCTCTGTTACATGTTCCACTGCATCCCTCATGGCTTCCATATCCATCGTGAAAGTTTCCATTTGTTCCTGCAGCTGCATTTTGACAATTTCTGTGATGTTACTTGCTCAATACTTTACACTCCTCCAGGTGTTCCTAGTGGATCTGTGCAGACCACTAGGACTCCATGTGGATATGTGCAGATTCCGAGTTAGTCCAAACTGGTCCATGCAGAATCCATGTCAATCCACATGGAATATGGCCAAAGTGTGTGTACTTGCTGGTTTACCTATGTTCCAAGCTATTCCAAGTCATTCCACAGACTCTCACTTCATTTTTCTGAATCTGGTCATGCTTAATATATTAGTAGTGGATTTTGATTTACATTCATTACTAGATACTATTACAATAAAATAGAATAAACAGAATAAAACTCCTCATGAACATGAGGGGTTTTTGTGTGGTTTGCCATTGGTCTGCCCCTCCCCCCTCTTGTCATTGGTGCCTCCAGCATTGTCGTTCCACCCATTATCCACCCCACAAGCAGTTGCTTGTCAGGCTAGAGGTGGGTGGTGCTTGCTGTTGTCACTGTTGTCATCTCATTCTCCTCCTCCTCCTTGTCTTGTTTCCCCCCTGGCCATTGTCATTTCATTTGCCCTCCCCCCTTGTCATCATTTTGTCCCCCCTCCCCTGCCCTCCCTGTCTCCCCATCCCTCGTATTGGTCTCGTCCCCCCCTCATCATGGTCTTGTTCTCCCCCTCCTCCTCATTGTTTCATCCCCCCTCCTGACTGTCTCATCATTCCTCCCCCCTGCCATCTCATCATGTCTCCCCCCCCTCTCCCCCTTCCTTGTTTGCCCCCCTCATCATTCCCCCCCTCATCACTTGGTCCTCCCCATCATTGGTGTTTCATTGTTCCCCTGTGGTCCCCCCATCGCTCTGGCCATTCCACCATACCCACCCCACTGTGAGACTGGTGAGTTATGGATTTCAGCTGTTTAAGTAAGAAAATAGGAAATATCTTATATAAATGGCTGAATATATGGTGGATGAACTTGGGATGAAATTTCATACTGTAGATTTCAAACCTCAAATAGATGGAAGTCAGACATATTTTATTACAACTCTTTCATAAGTGAATAGGATGAAATTTCTTCTCATAAATGAATGAATTGTAGGGGTGCTTTTAATACTGTAGATTTCAAACCTCAAATGAATGGAAGTCAGACATATTTTATTACAACTTTTTCATAAGTGAACAGGATGAAATTTCTTCTTGTAAATGAATGAATTATAGGTGTGCTTTTAATACTGTAGATTTCAAACATCAAATAGATGGAAGTGGGAGTGAACCTTGGGCAGGAGGTGGTGATTTCCATGGGTGTTTCTCAGATATTCAGGGGATGGATCAATTATATGTTGACCATTCTAGATCTATTGCAATGTTTGGTAGGGGTTATGTGATATGTACCTGTACTAGAGATCCACTTCAGTCAATGATTGCCCACTTGTTATGGTCCCTAATGTGCCTGACTACACACTTCACCTGGTTAAGATCGACTAATACTGTTGGTCCTAAGTCTTGATAATAATTAATCCTGCAACAATCTGTGGCTGGATCAGAAATTCTGACTTTGTGGATAGCTGTGTAGATGAAGGATTCAGCCTTGATACCATGTTCAGGTGAGGGAGGGATGTTTACAATGAGGAAGTGGAGGATTTGCCCAAAGAAATCTTGCAGTTCAAATTCTGGTGTCCAATTTTGATGGTGAGCATATCAGTCAATAGCAAGTTGATACTGAAACACATTGTGGTTCAAATAGTTTGATAAAATCTATACCCAGACAAATGACATGTCTCAACTGTCAGATTTGAGGGGAATTAGTTCACATGCATGCATTGTATCCCCACCTTCAAGTTGCTGTGCTCGACCGTACTGAACAAAACAGGTGTTCTTGGGAATAAGTTTGTGAATGACTCCTGCTGAATTGTCAAAACAAGTGGCTAATGTTGCAGTAAGTGTTTTCCACAAGAATAAGGGGAGGATCACTGCAGATTGCTTTGGTGGGGTGAGGATAAATGATGGATCTGGTACATAACAAGTAAGCATGCATATTCATTAACATATGAATGGCTCACATGAAGGAAGGCAGACATCGTCATCATGAGATGTAGGTGGTTTGAGTTGCAGTTTTTCATGTAAGTTGTACAGAAGTGTTATGTGTGTCAGCTGCACTCAGGAGGTAACATATTTGTTGATGCTTGCATAGGGGAACCATTGGCTTCTGATGTTGTGCAGGATCTCACCACAGTGGTGTTCCATTGGAAATGCCCAATAAGCCCAAACTGGGCCCATAGCTCTGATGGTTGGAGCAATATGTAACAGAGCATGAACTGTGAGCAGTCAACATGTGACACAGCTGGGCATATGTTGATAGTAAATTCTGCTGACTTGTCAGATGGCATCTCACAGAGAAAGAAGCTTGTACCATTCATAATCCTCAACCCACTCCTGGAAACCTCTCTCAAGGTCATTAATTTGATCTTGGGTAATTTCAAATTCGAGACAGAGTGTAAGAAGTCAAACCAACTGAATGAAATGTTTGTAATACCGTTCATTGATAAACTGGCCATTAAGAAGAGTAGGGGCAAGATACAATGTCCAGATTGAATGGGTTTCAGCTATCATCTGCGATTTCTCTGCTGCAATATTTGGAACCCTAGATCCAAACATGGCAGGGATAGTTTTTCCTGCTTCAAGGGTGGCCACCCCGATTGCCTGCCACACCTTTGGTGCCAGAACGTAGCCTTCATCATGGTCAAGGTCCTTGAAATTTCCGGTCCAAAGAAGGATGAGGTTGAGGATGAGGTTGGTCCAAATAAGGTGCATGAAGTCATAGGGGAATGAAACAGGAAAAGAGAGGGAGCTCAAGGCACTGAGCAGGGGTAGACCCTTTGGTTGCAAGTTCTTCTGAGTCTGCATTGGTCAGGGCAGACTGAACTTCCTGAGCCTGCTGCATAAACAATGCGTGGTTCTGTAGAGGAAGCGCAGTTGCATCATATCAGTGTTGTGAGTCAGGAAAATTTTTGCAGTATAGTGGAACATGATGCATTGTCACCCATGATGATGGAATACGAATTCCTTGGATCTCACACATGCAGCATGGGGAACAACCATTGTGACCCTTCATGTGCATGATCATTGATACTGCAGGGATGTCACCAAAGACAACAATTAGATATGTGCGAAGAGAGAAAACAGTCATTGTGATGGCATCAAATGCAGAGATACCAAGCTCCAGCTGTAAAAGTTCCTGGACTAGCAGCCAAAGGAATGAATCTAAATCACCAGGCTTTTTTGGTCCAGGAATTATGCCAACTGAAATGAGATTCTTCTTCAGAAATCACTCTTTGGGAGGGAGATTATAGTTGAATAGGATGATCAGCCATGCAGTTTTGGTATGGAGCTTGAAAGGACCAAAGCCATCAGTGGACAAACCAAGTGCAATATCACAAGGGTCAGAGAAGAACCAATTTGGAAGCTCCTTGCCACCAACAGTGACAAATGACTCCCGAAGTAGGGAGTAATGAGCACCATCAAAGATATCTGTCACTTTTGTTGGGTTGTGTTGGTGACTAGCTCTGTATTGCATCTTTCTTGCATAGGGGGAATTTGAGACCATTGCATGGAGGCATGGAATAATTGGTAAGTACTGAAAATATGCCTGAGGTGTTGTCCCATCAGCTTTATATCAATCAGTGTTGCACTTCAGGCATTTCAGCAAGGTTTCATATGGGCCAGTGTAGCAGATGCACAAGGATGGGCAACAATCATAATGCACAGGCTGGAAACCTGAGAGAGACTGGATATGTTTCTCAGTGTTCTTCAATGTGTCTATTGAAGCTTGGGGGAAGGCAAAGCGAAGTTTGTTGAATGTTTTATCTGTGAGGCCATCTTCAACCTTCAGGGTATAAGCACGAAGGAGGGACAAGTCACTCTTGTCCAGAAGTTTATCATCTACGAAGGTGTCAGCCAGCAGTACAGTAATAAATATAATGACAGACCTAACTTCGAGGCTTCTTTTAAGAAACCTTCACCCAGCAGGTCCCATACTGAAACTCCTTCTTGTCCTGGTTCTGCACCCAGCATCACATATTCATCATCCTGCTCAAAACTACCTGAATAGTCTTCTTCATCACTAAGTGCTTCCTCCTCCTCCTCTTCATCACTCTCCTCCTTGTCAAGTATAAACTGCTGAACATGATTAGACCCCCACTGCTGTTGCCCAACCTGATCAACATAATCTGCAATGCAATGAGAGTGCCATAACTTGGAGTTGTCATGGTTTCCAGCAGCATTGGCATGAGTTGGTGTAGCGAGTTGGGTGGTATCATGGTCAAACCCTGATGGTCCTGCCTCACCCATGGGGAAATCTCCATTGTCCAGATGAATTTGCAGTGGGCTACTTTGGACAGATCGGTATGGGAGATTGTCAGGCACTGGGTTTGCCAATTCCTCAATGGGGTGCAGGCTGTTTGCAGATGCAGGTCTTGAAGCAACAGCTCATTGAAGAGGGCTAAGGCATCCAACCAGCTCTTGCTTTGCAGATTGGTGAGAAGACTTCCATTGAGGCTGAGAACCCTGGCCATGACTTTGTACCAATGATCGGTTCTGTGAAAGGATGCTTGAGGCAAGGAGTAATGGACCTTGCCCATTCAGATGACGTGATTCTGTCCTTTGAGTGATAGGGAATGACATGGGTATGGGTAACACCATGTATATCTGGTCATGGGTACACTCGGGTATGGGTATGGGTTCTGGATTGCTGTACCCATGTGTCAAGAACCGTTCCTCGCCCAATCGGAATCCACATCCATCTGATCCTTTTCTGCACCTCAAACCCGACTTTTGTCTATGCCTTCCAATTTCATTCCCGGCCGCCTTGCACTGCCCACACTGCTGTGCACCAGGCTGCCTTGTACAGCACCCATGGCTGCCTTCCCAAGGCTGCCATCTAGTTTTGCAAATTCGACTACGGATTCCTGTGCAGCCTCCGCTAAGTAATTTATCTACGCAGTCGAGACACTGCTGCAGTTCCCATTTCTGTCCCGCTTTTATTCCGGACTCTAGTATTTAAGTTTAGCTAGTTTCACCTTGTATTCCTCAGTTTGTATATCGACATAGACTCGACTTTACCCTGCCAATCTAAAACCTCCTTCTACTCCAACCCCTGTCCTCTAAGAGTCTGAACTCCATTTGACTCAGCCTCTAGTCTCCCTCTGAAGTTCTAGTCTCATCTGAACTTAACCTAAGTCCCTCCGTACTCCTCCCCACATTTACCCGCACTTTCCTGCTCCTACCTCTAAACCCTCGACTTGAAATTAGGACACCAGACAAGGTGAAGGGCACAGCTTCTTACAAGCTGAAGCCAAGTCCTTTCCGTTTCCCCTCCCACAGAATCCGCATCGACCCGACAATCTCCCACCATCATCACCCGCAGTGTCCAGTCGGATTCCAAAGCAGCCTCTAGGATCAGTTCTTAACAGTATATACAAACTCACACTTCACTCGTCTCTTCTCCTCTTATGACCCCAACTGAAACTCACCAGTGCACAACCAGGAATTCCCAATGTGCCAGTACTATTCCAGGGATCTCTGCAATCCAGCAATCCACCCTTTCCGACCCTCGACCCGCTACTACGTTTGGAGTGTCTTCCAGACCCTCAAACATCTTCCGACAAATCAGCTCAGGAGCCCCCTCAATCAGTGCCAATCTCATGTCCACCCGTGCCCCGCAACCTTCCAGCAACCCAGAAGGTTTTCAATCAAGAACTCCCCTTGAGTATGTAGGGGGCATCGACCAGCCTGAACCCTATAGGTTGGAAAATTGTGGTCTAGAGGACAGACCTCCCGGCAGACCTGACGACCCTAGCGGTCCAGATGGCCCTGGGGGTGACCCCGATCCCAATGATCCTGACAATCAACCTCCCACAGGGGGAAACCCTGATCCAGGGGATAGGTTCATAGATGTTCTCTACAACCTCTCGGAGAGTATCTGCACCCTCCAACAAAACAACGCACCCAAGACCAAGAAAATCAAAGTTTGCGACCCCAACACTTTTGATGGCTCCAACCCAAAGAAACTTAGAGACTTTCTAGTCTCATGTAATCTTCATTTCCGCAACCGCCCGCATGTATTTTCCTCTGATGAGAAAAAGATCATATTTATCCTTTCTTATCTTAAAGGATCAGCTCTCAGTTGGTTTGAACCTGGTCTTAATGACCCAACAGATTCTGCACACTGGATGTGGGACTATGAGGCTTTCCTCACCGAGCTAGAAAGTAACTTCGGTCTGCATGACCCAGTCGGAGATGCAGGAAAGGCTCTCTCTGACTTAGCAATGAAGAGTGGTCATATCACGAAATATAACATTGACTTCTGGGAATTAGCTTCTAGGGTCAACTGGAATGAAGCAGCCCTTTGTGACCGCTATTTCCGCGGTCTTCCGCTCCGGCTTTGCATAGAAGTTCTCCGGGGTGGTAAACCCAACACTCTTGCAGAGCTGCATTTGAAAGCACAGGACAGCGATGACATCTACTGGATGCAAGAAGATGAATCCCATTTTGAAACAAAGAATTCCAGTAACATCACTAACTCTAGTTGGAAGGACTCTTCCAAAGGTCCTTCCCCACCATCAAACCAGCAGTCTTCCACAACAAAGAACACTCCCTGGGACAAGCCCAAGTCATCCATCTCCAATAAGCTGGGGAAGAATGGCAAGCTTACTGGGGAGGAACAAGAATGCCGCATGAGGGAAAGACTCTGCCTCTACTGCGGTGAAGAAGGACATGTAGCAGGAAACTGCCTGAAATCCAAAGCCGCAAAAGCCCATGCGTCCACTGTTGTTTCCGAGACTACGGACTCGGAAAAATAGTCCACAACCCTCAGGATACAGCCATTGGGGCTGGGGGTTGCATTGACCTTACCCACTTGGCTGACTATGTTCGTCTCAACGCATCTGCTCTTTCCGACCCTGACTCCCTAACCATTCTCTTAACCTTTCCTGACTCTTCCACTCCTTTCCAAACCCTTATCGACTCTGGCTCCTCCCACTGCTTCCTTGACTCCTCTTTTGTGTTGAATAACCAACTCAGCATGGAATCCATTAACCCAATCGGTTTACGACTCTTTGATGGATCTTGCAACTCCACCATAACTCAGATTGTCAAACTTCCGGTCACCTTTCCTGCCAGTGAAGTGTTCAATTTGTCATTTTATGTAACCTCGCTTGACTCTTCCTGTTCCGCCATACTCAGTCATAGTGTTTTAAGGTCTGGTTCGGTCCAGTTTTTCGACCCCAAGATGGGCAACTGGCAACTGCAACCGGTTGCAACTGGTGCCCAACTTAGGGCAACTGCAACCGAACCAACTAGGACTGGTCCTAGTCGGTTTGGTTGCCCTCGAAAAACCGGTTGCCACCAGTTTTTCCAGCAATTTTCAATACATATTTTAATTTTACTATATATTAAATACAACTAATTACAACACACCCTGCGAGCAGGTGCTTGCAGCAGTGGGGTGTTGCTAATAGAAAGAAAGAAAGAAAAAGAGCGAACAACACCTGTAAGGTGTGTCCATCACAATGAAAGAAAGAAAAGGAAAAGAAAAAAGAACCCACAGACTCGTGTTTGCAGTGAGAGTGGGGCGTCGTATGTTGTCCCGGGTATTCATTATGGTCAGCCCCATCGTTCATTGTCCCTGCATTGTCATTTGTCGTCCTCGTGTTGTTGTCCCCGTGCTGGCATTTGTTGTCTCCACCCTGTCGCCACCCTCCTGTTTTTGCTGTCATTGTTGTCTTCTCCCTGTCATGCTCCCTGTTTGTGTTCTTGTTTGTTGTCCCCCCATGGTCATCAGCACCTCCATCTACCCCTGCGAGCAGTGGCTCGCAGGTGGGCTGGTGGTGCTGTGACATGGCAGCACGGTGGCATGGTGGTGCTGTGATGTGATGGTGTGGTGGTGCTGTGACATGGCAGCACAGCAGCATGTTGGTGCCACATTGTTGTGTCGTTGTTGTCATCCAGAAACAGGACCTGTTGCCACCCTGCGAGCAGAGGCTCGCAGTGGTGACGTAGGGCATGGGTACGGTGAGGGCCCAGGTGCATTGCATCATGTCTAGGCGACGTCGTTTGCAAAAGAGACACTACAAAAAGAATTATTAGTAATTGAAATAAGATTAAACAAAAAAATCATACCCAATGGCCCAAACGACGCTGGTCGTCGTTTGGGCCATCTGCTTTGCATTCGTTCATTGGCGGTGGTTTTGGGGCAGGTGGTGTGCATGTGTTGATGGTGGTGGTGGATGGATGGGATGGGAGTTGTGGGAGTTGTTTGTTGTCGTGGGAGTCATCTGGCAATGGTGCCACTTTTCTTTTTTTCAGGAGCACATGACCACATGGTCTGTGCATGGCCACAGGGTATATAAGTACCCACCAAATAACTACCCCGACTTGTCCCACTGCATGTAATTGTAGTGTAATGTAGTGTAACCATATGATAAATAGTTATGATTAGTACTTATGTTAGTTATAATTTCTTACTTCTAAGCAGGTACATAGTACATTGTATATACTGCGAGAAAACCGGTTGCAACCGATTGCAACTGGTTTTGTAACGGTTTTTAAATATTTTCAAAACAAGGCAACTGGCAACCGGACTGAGCTCAAAAGTAAGCAACCACAACCAAAAAATGGACCGGACCGTGTGTCGGTTCGGTTCAGTCTTCGGTATTTTCCCGGTCCTATGGACCGGACCTTTAAACACTACTCGGTCATAACTGGCTGAAGCAATACAATCCATTGATTGACTGGTCTTCAAGCCAACTCGCTTTCCGCTCTGCAGATCATAGAGGTCCAGCACCCCTGACGTCACCTTTGTCCCCGAACCTTCCAGTAGAAATCCTTGACTCCTCCGCATTTTCCAAACCCCCCATTCCTCCTAAGTCTACACCTCCTGACATCTCTTTCATCAATGCTGCCGCTTATGCGCATGCTAGCAAACTTCCTGGGGCAGTAGCTTTTCAGATGACCTTTGCTCCAGAAGGGTTATCTGCCCGCTCCGCCCAATCCGCTAACTCATCCGACCTTTCCGATATTCTGCCCGAGTATCACGAATTTGCTGATGTCTTTAATAAGACTAATGCAGATACCCTTCCTCCGCATCAGTCTTACGACCTCAAGATAGAGACAGAAGACAACAGTCCTCTGCCTCTGGGCCGCATGTATTCTCTCTCCCCCTCTGAATTAGAAGCTTTATGAGTCTTTATTGACGAAAATGTCTGCTCAGGTTTCATTCACCCAATCAAGTCTCCGCATGGCGCTCCGATTTTCTTCATCAAGAAGAAGGACGGTAGTCTCCGACTTTGTGTCAACTACCGAGGACTCAATCATCTTACAAAGAAAGACCGCTATCCCCTTCCTCTCATTTCCGACCTTCTCGACTCTCCCCGAAAAGCCCGCTTATTCATCAAGATAGACTTGCGGCACGCTTATCAACTAGTCCGCATCGCTGATGGTGATGAGTGGAAAACTACTTTCTGCACCCACTATGGATCCTTTGAGTGGTTGGTGGTTCCCTTTGGACTCACTAATGCACCCGCAGCTTTCCAACGGTTTATGAATGACATCTTCAGCGACATGCTGGATGTTTGTGTCATAGTATACCTCGATGACATCCTAATCTATTCCAATGACAAGTCCCAGCATGGGGCTCACATCAAAGAAGTCCCGCCATCTCCGGAAAAATGGACTTTACGCCTCTCCACAGAAATGTGAGTTCCACAAAGACACCGTCAAATATTTAGGTTTCATCCTTTCACCGGATGGACTGCGGATGTCCGAGGATAAAGTCAAAACTGTGCTTAACTGGCCCAAGCCTGGGAAAGTTAAGGATATACAATCCTTCTTAGGCTTTTGCAACTTTTACCGCCGCTTCATTAATGGCTATTCAGACATTGTCATCCCACTCACCCACTTGACGTGGAAATCCACACCTTGGGACTTCAACAAGAAGTGCAATGCCTTTGAAAGGCTCAAACAAGAATTCACTCATGCACCCATCTTAACTCAATGGGTACCCGACTCACAGATGGTACTTGAAACCGATGCTTCCGACTATGCCCTAGCTGCTATCCTTTTGGTTTACACTGCAGATGGAGAAATCCATCCAGTCGCTTTTCATTCCTGCTCTTTCAATCCCACTGAACTAAATTACGACACCCATGATAAGGAACTCTTGGCCATTTTCAAAGCCTTCAAACACTGGCGGCAGTATTTCGAGGGCTCCGCAAACCCGGTTGATGTGGTCACTGACCACAAAAATCTGGAGTACTTCAGCACTACCAAGTTGCTCACCCGCCGCCAGGCCCATTGGTCTGAGTACCTTTCCCAGTTCAATCTTGTTATCTGCTTCCACCCTGGAAAACTAGGGGCCAAGCCAGACGCGCTCACTAGATGTTGGGATGTCTACCACAAAGGGGGAAATAGCGACTTCACCTCCATAAACCCAACCAACTTCTGACCTGTATTCACACAGGAACAGCTCACCTCTTCCCTTCACGCCACCTATTTCGCCACACCCATCCTTTGACAAGCAGTAATCATGGATGTTGAGAAACTTCACCATGACATCTGCACCTCCCTACCTCTTGACCCCTTTTCATCTGCACATCTTCCGACACCTATCGACCCCAACTGGACCATAGATGAGGCAGGTCTCCTCCACCACTTCGACCAGATTTATGTTCTGGACATCGCAGATCTCTGCCTCAAGGTCCTCCAATACAAACATGATCATATTCTCTCTGGCCACTTTGGACAAAACAAAACCCAGCAGCTTGTCTGCTGGGAATATGTCTGGCCAAACCTCTGCACCTTCGTCCAGGAATTCTGCAAATCCTGTATGACTTGTAAGCAATCCAAATCACCTTGACACAAGCCCTATGGATTTCTAAAGCAACTTCCAGTTCCAGAACGACCTTGGAACTCCATCTCCATGGATTTCATTGAGCAACTACCCGACTCTAATGGTCACACCACTATCCTGGTCATCGTTGACCGCCTCACCAAGCAAGGCATCTTCATCCCAACTATCAATGAAATCACAGCCCAAGAACTAGCCAACTTGTTCATCCTCCACATCTTCTCCAAGCATGGCGTTCTGTTGCACGTCACTTGCAACCGGGGATCCAAGTTTGTCTCTCACTTCTTCCACTCCTTTGGAAAAGCACTCGACATGCAGATCCACTTCACTTCTGGCTATCACCCGCAAGGAGACAGCCAGACAGAACAGCTCAACCAGACCTTGGAGCAATACCTCTGAATTTTCTGTAACTACCAGCAGGATGACTGGTCCCATCTCCTTCCCTTAGGCAAATTTGCCTACAATGGGATGGGTGGTGTGGAAAATATCCGCACCACCCATCCCTCCAAAAAACTTTTCAAAAAAACCACGGTCCTTTTGAAATCATCGCCCACCCGGGCACTCACTCAGTCACCCTGCGGCTCCCAAACCACATGCGAGCCATCCACCCTGTCTTCCATGTCTCTCAACTAGAGAAACACTCTCTGAACACCATTCTGAATCGGACACAACCTCCACCTCCTCCCATCACTATCGATGATGAGCTCGAATATGAGATAGCTGAAGTCCTCAACTCCAAGGTCGATAATCGACATTGGTGCAAGATTCTCTACCTCGTCCGATGGGAAGGCTACCAGGGAACCGATGAGGAAACCTCCTGGCTACCTGCTATGGAACTCGACCATTCCCAAGAACTCCTTACGGATTTTCACACCCGCTACCCGCAAAAACCCGGTCCATTACCCACTTAAGTCTACTCTATTACTCATTCACTCAATCAGAACTTGGAAACATTTTCATTAAGAGAAAAAACAAGATAAAAAATTCTTTTTTGGATCCAACCGGATCCCTACTCTAACACCTCCACTTCTCCCTCACCATCTTCATCCGCTTCACCACCTTCATCCTCTTCCCCACCCTTGTCCTCTTCTCCACCCTTGTCCACCTCTCCACTCTCGCTCCCCTCCTCATCATCCACTCACCTTTTCTCCAGATACCTTTGGAAACCCGCCCAGTCATCTCCAGACTGGTGGATCCCACGCCTTTCCCGCTAGGACTCTTGTACTGCCTGCTCCACTTCCTCCTTGTCCTCATCACTCTCCCCCTTGGCGCTTTCATCCACCTCCCACTCTGGGTCCATTGCATCCCATACCTCCTCCATCGACTCCCTCACTGCTGTCACCACCTCTCCAAACCCTTTCCTCACCACCTTCACCAGCTGCCACAGCAGCTCCACCACCTCCCCGCTGTTTTCTGCCAGACCCGTTGTTCCCGCTACGGACCTCAACTTTTCCACAGGGGCCTCCTGCCCCTCCCACACCACCTCCTCGCACTTATGTTTGATGTGTGTGCAATTGTCGCACATGCATCCCTTCACACCCATCTTGAAACATGAGACCTTTTGATATTTGCATCTGGGCCACTTGTCAGTAAGAGAACACTGAGAAGGAAAACGGTTATGCACCTTTTGCAGGGCAATGCGGCCTGCACCCACACCAGACCCTCCGACTCCTCCGATTCCATTCGCACCTTCGACTTGGCGACTTTTTTCTTCTTTGGGGACTTGCTCCCCTCTGCCTCATCCCCCAGACCCATGGCTGCAGCCGCCCGCTTTTTCTCTGCTCATTTTGTGGCTGATGCCTCCTTTCTCTGCACCACTGCCTGGCATGCCTCCTCCGCCTTCACAGCCTCCTCTGCTGCCTTCTGTGCCTCCTGTGCCCGACGCTCCTCCTCCCTTGCTGCCTCCTCCAGTTCCCTCACCTCCCGTTCCATCTGATCCTTCATCTCCCGCTCCCTCTGTTCGTACTGAGCCTTCATTGCGGCCAGCTTGAGTTGAGCAGAACCTGCAGGGGGGGACATTTTGTATAGGTGATGGGGGAAGAAAGTCAACAAAATTTCTCAACCAATTGCTGCATTCGGACTCAAACTCTCACATGCCTCGTAGGCTCGGCACTAAGGGGGAAATACTGTCAAGAACCGTTCCTCACCCGATTGGAACCCGCATCTGTCCGATCCTTTTCCACACCTTGAACCCAACTTTTGTCTATGCCTTCCAATTTCATTCCCGGCCGCCTTGCACTGCCCACACTGCTGTGCACCAGGCCACCTTGTACAGCACCCATGGCTGCCTTCCCAAGGCTGCCGTCTGGTTTTGCAAATTCGACTACGGATTCCTGTGCAGCCTCTGCTAAGTAATTTATCTATGCAGTCAAGACACTGCCGCAGTTCCCATTTCCATCCCACTTTTATTCCGGACTCTAGTATTTAAGTTTAGCTAGTTTCACCTTGTATTCCTCAGTTTGTATATCGACATAGACTCGACTTTACCCTGCCAATCTAAAACCTCCTTCTACTCCAACCCCTGTCCTCTAAGAGTCTGAACTCCATTTGACTCAACCTCTAGTCTCCCTCTGAAGTTCTAGTCTCATCTGAACTTAACCTAAGTCCCTCCATACTCCTCCCCGCATTTACCTGCACTTTCCTGCTCCTACCTCTAAACCCTCGACTTGAAATTAGGACACCAGACAAGGTGAAGGGCGCAGCTTCTTACAAGCTGAAGCCAAGTCCTTTCTGTTTCCCCTCCTGCAGAATCCGCATCGACCCGACAATCTCCCACCATCATCACCCACAGTGTCCGGTCGGATTCCAAAGTGGCCTCTAGGATCAGTTCTTAACACCATGCAACACCGTACCCTTTTCCATGGTGTTATGGGTATGCTGGTACCAGGATTCTGGTCATGTGAGTCTGTTGATAGGTTACACTTTTGTCTACAATGACATATGTGGCCCATCCAATGCCCCTCCCTCACTTCAAGAGTGAAATGGAGGGGGTCTTATTGTGGCCCAAATGATGTTTATTGTCATTTGGGCCCTAGGTATTTTTCATTCTTGTTTTGTTCTAACTAACTAATGTTTTTATTTGACTTTTAGGTTCTAATATTGCCATAACAATGAGAAACACTGTCAACAACACCACCACACCACTGTTGTGAGCCTCAGCTTGCAAGGTATTTTTCCTTCTTGCTTTTTTCTAACTAACTAATGTTTTTATTCGACTTTTAGGTTCTAATATTGCTATAACAACAAGACAACACTGCCAACAACACTGCCACACCAGTGTTGCGAGCCTCTGCTCACAAGGTGGATTTCATTCTTGTTTTTTTTCTAACTAACTAATGTTTTTATTTAACTTTTAGGTTCTAATATTGCTCTAACAATGAGACAACACTGTCGACAACACCACCACACCACCATTGCAAGCCTCTGCTCACAAGGTGGATAATGCCTGAGGACAACCACCAGGACAGCACCCCCAACCACCATCACAAGCAACCGCTCATGGGGTAGAAACAGGGTGCAATGAGGATGGGGATGACAAGAAGGCACCACCCCCCCCCCCCCCCTCTTGCTGCAAATGCAAGCAGGGGGGGTGTTCTCAGTGACAACAGGCCCCTCCCTTGCTCCAAATGTGAGAGGGGGGCATTCTTATTATGTATATATATTAATTTAGTATAATATATTATTAAAATACTTAGTTGTGTCAATACCTGCAGAAACCCACAATAAACACCACACCCCTACCCATGCAGGTATGGTGTTTGTGGGTATGGGTACAGGTATGAAAAAATATACCCGGGGATTACCCATGTCACACCCTATCAAGTGACTCAATTGTTGCAACCACATGCACAGGAACATTTAACCATGGCGGGTCGATAGACATAGTAGTAGAGAACACAGTTGACATTTATATATTGTGGTATCAATGTGTTGCAAGGGGAAGAACAGGTTTGCTATGATCTGGAAATTGAATTAAGGTCTGAGCAGTGAGGAAGTGTCTTTGCCTTCTGGATCCTCTGACAGAGGGTAGTGGCATCAGTATATGTTTAAAATCGATAATATATGGAAGGGACAAACAAGCACAATAGAGGGAAAAGACTAACTCAAGAGCAAGAGAGTACTGGTTGTGAATCAGGGATAGCTATAGAAAACAAGGAAGACATGCAGGTATAATAGTGACAGCCAAAAAAGCAGAAAGGGGAATCGGTATAAAAACAAGCCACAGCCTCCTCAAAAAGGCAGCATTGCACTCCTTGTAATCATGGATGTATATTTCTTGAAGAAGTACCACCAAGGCTGTAGTCCATGAGCTGATTGTGGCAGGGGCAATAGAGCTAGCTATCTAGAACCAGCCAAAACTTGTTATGGGAGTGTGATTGTTGGGAACCTGCAATGGGGGTCAATAATATGCAATGGAAGGCAGCATGATCTTACCAGATTTCTGCCTATCAGTTGCCTCAGTTTTCTTCAGGTATCTTTGGGATGGATCTTCATCTTCAGAGGCACTATTTAATAGCAGCAAAACTACTACTCAAAACATTTTACATGAATTTGAGCTACAGAATCTATGGTAAGCACCTGTACAAATGTACAGGTAGCCATAGCTCCCTTACAATGATTCATGGAAGTTCCACTGGCACACCAACTTCTCCTTCTGACAGCCTTTCCTAGGACCTGCCCCTGGTAGTGGTCATGTCAGAAACCTTCAAACTATCATAAAGTACCCAAACTTACTTAGCAATGCTTGGTCTTAGCCTTCCTCAAATAGCTCTGGATTCACATCAGGATGCACAAGAGATGCTGCAATTTTAGGGTGCTTCTTGCTAATGAGGTCTACTTTCCATGCATCTACAGTCTTTGATGCTTGGCTATTTGAAATCTTAATGAGGTTGTGTAGACAGATAATAAAGATACTAACCTTGAGGCATACATGCAAGCAAACAAAGCCATTGTGTCTTCACCAGTATCTAAGATCCACATGCTCTCCATATCGCTGAGTGAGAAGCATGTTGCGAATGCCAAATTATTCTGACCTTTCTTCTCTGTCATGTTTCCATATCACCAATGTTGTGCTGCTGGAATAAATAAAAACAACCAGCTTTCGCAATGAACCCTTCCAGGCCTTTCTGATTGCCCATTGCCATCAGGAGTGGCATCCCCCCTGAAACACTCCCTTGCTGGATTGATACCATTGAGCTTGGTGACAGATCATACTATCACCAAGGCAGTATTGAGGTCATCGAGTTGTAGGGCCAACTCAAACTTGTGGTCAGCATCAGTGGTTACTTGGATAGCAAGTTCTTTGAGGTCTGTAGTAGAGCTGATATGGTGTTAGGTGCCCAACTCTCTCTACTTTGATTTTGGGGAAACATACAACTTTGGACCTTTGGGGAATGGCAGGAGAATTTCAGCGACCGGCATCCATGGACAGCAGTTTGGTATTCTATGATGGACAGGGATAAGGAGTAGCCATAGATGTGTAGATCCTTGTCTGTGAGATATATGTGGTTGTAGGAGAGCATGTAACTGAGAAGGTAGAGGGGGCTACATACATCTTTACATGAACATCAGTGTACACATGCATGAATGTGGACCACTTACTAGTGTTCATTGCAAAAGAAATACGATAGGTGGTTGGTTAACATTGTGCTTATTTTATATTCTTAATATTTATTCTACTACTAACTATCCACAGAGTCTTGAAGGCTTGGGTGGATAACAAATGATGAAGGTGGTAGTTGGAGACAGAGTGGGAAGGCATGCAAAACTGGCAGACATTTGTTGATGTTGCACAAGATGTTTGAGTTTCAGGTATTAGCAAGCCTGGAATACCCAAAACTCAAACATCTCATGCAACATCAACAAACATCTGCCAGTTTCACATGCCTTCCCACTCTGTCTCCAACCACCATCATCCACCCCACGTAAGTCCCATTTCTTTTGTTGTCAGTAGCATAGAATATAAATTCAGTTAAGGTGTTCAATGAAAGCCTATAAGAGTGTCAACAGACACAAAAGTATGAATAGAATGTCATAGTGGCAGACATGTTGGTGCTATGGATAGATATTAAAGCCCTAGTCTCTTGCATAGCATTTTTCTGAATGATAAGCTGATACTTTGTGATTCTACACACAGACAGGGCCAAGAAGCCTTAATTGCCAGTATGAGCCAGCTACGAGAGGAAGTTATTTGGTTGTAGAACATGACACTCATTCAATTCAGATCCCCAGATCTGTTTGCCACTTTATTGATATTGAAGCTGGGGTGGACAATGGAAATAATTTGGAGAGTGAGAGCAGGGAATGGGATAGCGGTTCATTACTATTCTCTGGGATGGGCTACTGTTTCTCATGGACACAAATACAGGCAACTTCAATGATGACAGAGTCCATAGCCTTGATCAGAGCATTTCTCTGCAGCATGTCTCATGGAAGGATCTTCCCAATCGAGAGGAGGGACTGGGCAAACTTTTAACTGAGATTTTGGAATGCTCTCACAGCACAGCACATTGGCATGCTCCCTCACCTGACAATAACAACACATCAATCAGTCATACCACTACTCTCTTAGATGAAGTTGCAAGATCACCTGGGCCAGATGACTACCCATTGTGGAGGGTTCGCTGCAGGGTAAGTCAACTTTGTTGGCTCTGATGAAAACTCAAGCAATTGACCAGTTAGGCACTGAACAAGAGATCATTTTCTTTCTTCTGCAAATTGTGGCGCCCTGTCACCAGTTGCAATCTGTTTTTATGTGTAATTCCATTCATGGCTGGGTCTACTTAGAAACAACCATGAATGAAGACCTAGTTCAGCTTCTGCAACTTTCTCCTGGTATAGTTCACTGCAACATTGGAATCATCCAGGACCAGGTTGATTTTGTAGATTGGATGAAGGTTCTCAGTCAACACGATTCTGCTACTAATAGTAATCTGGCTGTTGGGGACTGGGTGCGGATGCTCAAAGGGACCTACAAAGGGGACATAGGTTATGTGGCAGCAGTAGAGAACTGGGGGGGTGTCACTCTTCTCTTAGTTCCTCACCTGCCTGGCCCCTGCCATCCTTCCTCCTCTCTCTCGAAGAGAAAGATTGACCACCCCTCCAGAACCTAATTTATTTGAACCACTAGCTGCCAAGTGCAATTTTGGTATTGACCCCATCTGGCAGGCACCCTACATTTACTGCTTCGACAGATACACATTTGAATATGGGCTTATCCTCAAGGCTTTTGACCTCCATTTGGTCTCATCTACTTCTATCCACATTCCTAAACAGCTGCTCTTTCTTTATCGGTTCACTGACCACCCTGCCCTCACCACTTCTACATTTCCCCACCCTTGGAATGGCATTTTGCAGAAGGCGAGGTGGTTTGTGTCTATCCCTCACATCAGAAATGCCTCATCAAAGCTGTTGGAGATAGTTTTGCAGAAGTAAATTTTTGGATGCAAGAGGGTATAGTGTGCATTCCTTTGTCTGATTTACTCAAGGAATTTCATCCCACTGAATTTGTTGAAGTCATGGGTGGGCCATACCAAGGACAGAGTGGATGGGTTGAAGGTGGCTGGGATAACATCATCCATGTAGCCGTGGAAAATAGATTGGATGATGCTACTGAGGTTCACAATGTCAAGGTTGGCCCATTTTTTAATAGCCAGCACTTGAACTAATGCTGGCTTTCAGAGCATTGAAGTTCACATCAATTGCTTGAAAGCCGCTACTGTGCCTTTCTTACATGTGCAGTCATCCTCTGGCTCAGAAAAACAACTCTGGAATGACCCTATTTCCTGGATTGGCACAACTGTACTTGTATCGAAGCCAGGACATGCAATGAAGGGGTATCAAGGAATCATCAAAACTGTCCTTTGCAAGCAACCAACAAAAAGTGGTCTCCATCTTGTAGTGCAGCTTGCACATTTAGATCCCTCCTGCCCATATAAAATGGTGGTCCTTGATTATGACAATGTCGTAGAAGCCCAGTATGTGTATTTGGGGTATCTCCCATGTGTCCCTTCTGAATATATGACTGTTATAGGTTCAGATGTAAGCTATTTGACTTCATGAAGCTGCAAAGCAAGCTCTTCATTCCTCTTGATCAAGGTCATATGGAAACCCAAATACTTTGATGCTCTGCTCCCTCAAGCTCAGGCAATGTGACTCCCATGCCTGATTGGTCTCCTTCATCAACGCCTGCTTGGAATCCTTCATCCCAGACTCCCATGCCCACTCCATCAACCCCTTCCTGGAATTCACTGGCATCATTGAGGACTAGCCCTGACCCAACTCCTGCAACAGCCATTTCAAGTTCTAGTATCCGTCCAGCCTTGCCATAACACCCACTTTTAGACTCGCAACTACTTGGTGTCCAGCCAAAAGTAATAATTAACAGTGGGGACTTTGAGGACAAAGAGACTGCTGTAGCTCTTGAATTGGTGGCTGGACAACTAATTATTCGACATACAAGCTACAAGACATCGCAATCGGTAGATCTGGCATGGGTTTCCCCAAAGCATCCCCATCCAACCTGTGACAATGGATTACTTGTCGTTATCAAAGGCGAACATTGTGGCAAATATGTGTGGCAAATTCATCACAGGTATGATCAAGGAACCACAATCATTATCATCTTGGGCATTGTGAAGAGGACAGAGAATGTTGCTGACAGCCTCACAGGAGTACAGCTGGAGCTTGGTGAGGATCATCTCTGTGAAGTTATTGAGACAAACGATGATAAAAAGCACAACAAATATTTAATGACTGCCCTTTGTGAGCAGGCCTGCAAAAATCATGCAAAATAGATTTAGTTTCATTTATAATGTATATAATTCCTATAGAATATATTTGAATATCAGTGAACCAGCTCTCAAGCTGGAGTAGTTGGTAAGGTTTGGTTTTGACTTGTCTCAAGCTGATGGCAGCTACAGGTTGGAGCCAAAGCTGTGGCAACACTATCTACCATAAGGTATGTGTAAGGGGAACACCAAATGAGCCCCTACAATGGTTGACACAGTGCCTTTTGTGCCAACCATCTACAAACATTCCAATATATTGATCCATCAGCCCCTATTGTACTCTCACCATTCTCGCAGTCAAAACCCCTGTGCAAACCATTGTCGCAGTTTGTGCCTTTGCACAATCATTGCACCTGTGGAAATGATCGAGGATGTCTTTGCATGCCCATTACCAATCATGACCTGATGCGGACACCACTTACCAAGCATGGCCTGATGCGGACACTATCACTGATTGATGGCCATCTCCCCAAATGGGAACCTGACCCTGGATCTGAATTAGTGCTAGGATGGAAGGGGCTCCAAGTATTTTAGAATGTTGCATGCCTTTCATATATATACTTCGGCCTTGCACCGGACTCCTTAGAGTTTTCTCTTTGGTTTTCCCTTGCAAGGTATGGGTCTTTTCCTTGTTCAATAGTTATTGAATCTAAACTTTGGTTTTCCCTTGCAAGTATCAAGTTCTTAGGACTTTGATTGTAAGGTTGCCCTTACAGAAGAAAACTCTCTCTTTAGTGGACTGAAGGTAGTAGGTTACCACAGCCAGCAACTCAGTTTATGAAAATTTCACACATTTTTGTAGTGTTTGAAGGTCCAGTCCATGGTTGTGTAACAGTCTTTTGGAATTTTGAGATGTAATCTGCTTGTTAAAGCTTTACAACTTATCCTGGCATTTCAGGACTTTTTGTACACAATGTCAAGATAGGACCAAAAATGTTTTGTCATTATGCCTCAGTGGTTTTTACATAATTAAACCTATTAAACACAAAACAATTTTTCCAGTTCATACATTTTTCTCAAAACCTCGGAAAATGTATAGACTAGAAAAATTGTTTTATGTTTAATATGTTTGGTTCTGTAAAAAGCACTGAGGCATAATGACAAACATTTTCAATCATATATTGACATTATGTACAAAAAGTCTTGAAATGTCAGGATAAGTTCTAAGGCTTTGACAAGCAGATTACATCTCAAAATTCCAAAAGACTGTTACATAACCATGGACTGGACCTTCAAACACTACATTTTTGCACCTACTTCACGACTTTGGAGAGCTTCACTATCATCCCTCCACTTGACTCTTCTGCCCCTTTACACAACTACCAACCTTCCCATGGAGACGGACAATGAGGACCACCTCCAGTGCATTGAAGCCAGCATTGCAGGCCTTGTACAGACTATGGTGGTATTCACACAATGAGAGGTGGACCGCAAAGAGCCACAGGTGCTTCCAAGCATCTCCAACCCCACAGACCTAGGGTCTCCTGGCCCAGTAGTTCCTGAAATCCATTGCAAAACATCATTGCGAGATTACTGCCCCCAAGCCTGCAAACCCTGCAGACTTTTTGGGTGATCATTCACTCAGATGAGCATTCGTGAATTCGTGTGCACTCTATTTTGCCCTCACTCCTCATCAATTGGCAGACGAGCATGCACAGGTTATGTGGGCCCTCTCATTCATGAAGGGCAGACAAGCCGCATGGTTTGTGGATCATCTCATGCACAACTACCAACTAAGTGGAAGACTCCCCTACACCTCCTACTCCAATTTTGTGGATGAATTCGCAAACGAGTTCTGTCCAAAGAACAAGATCCAATCATCACAGACTGAGCTCAAGACTGTGAAGTACTTCCAAGGTACAGGAACTGTTGATGAGTACATTGACAACTTTTGTGAACTGGTAGAGCAAGTGCAGTACTTCAAGGGCTTGCATATCACCCTCAAATTCTGACAATGTCTAAATGCAAAGATCCAAGACCATGTCACCTGTCTCACCACCAGACAACCTTTGGATAACACCCCCAAGCAGTGGTACAATGCCACTATTGTCTGTGATGAAAATTGCATTGCGAATGAGGCTTTTTGCATGTCTTTGCGAATGGCCTCACAATCCGAAACCAGCTCGCAGCCAGGGCACATGTTCTGCAAGCTCATTCCCACCATGGCATGGCCCCTCCCCCTGATTTTGCACACAACCGCCCCATCGCAATACACACCTTTGGCGCAAAGTGTCTCTGCACCCACTAAACCAAAGGACAGATCTGTGCTCATCTGCTTTCATTGCAGAGAATCCAGTCATGCATGATCCAAATGCCCAAGATGGTTTGGACATTTGGTACATGGATGGCAAAGAGCAACAGGATTTTGCGCAGGAGAAATTTGCAGCACTGAATGTGAACGACACAAACAAGAAGGACAAGGAGCCTGTTGTAGAAGTAAAGGAGGATTTTCCCAGTGACAATGAGTGAGCAGTACACCACCATTGTCCATGAAAAATCATTTCACAGTGTTGTCAGTAGGTGAAGTGTATGAAGCAAATTCTATTTCATTGACCAATCTATCTGCAAATGATGTGCAAGCCATACTCACCCCTCCCTATCCTTGTTTGCATTTTTGTAAGCGCCCTAAATGGGAGAAATGACTCCCCAACCACTATGTCATAGTGATGACCCCGAGCCCCCACTCATTTGAGCTCGAAGTATCACTGCAAACCACCAATACTGGTGCTATGCACATGACCAAGGCCTACTTGATTGTGGTGCCACTGGCCTTTTCATCAGTTCTGATTTCGTTGCATGAAATCACCTCACAACAAAAGTGCTCAGCTGACCCATCCCTGTGTTCAATGTTGATGGCTCAGCGAATGAAGCAGGCGATAACTCGGAAGTTGTAAAGGTCCTACTATGATTTTGCAACCACTCTGAACATGCAATATTTGCGGTGACTGGCATCAACAAGCAAGATGTTATTCTCAGCCTCACCTGGCTCCATGAGCATAATCCTGAGGTGGACTGGCAGACTAATGAAGTCAAAATGAGTTGATGCCCAAATCACTGCCACACATGTCAGAATGAGATGAATGAAGAGCGCAAAAGCACTTTTTGGGAAATTGCTAGCATTCGTACCTGTTGTGAAGGTCCCATGCCTACCCCTGATGTCAAGATGGAGGACATCCCAGACCTTCCACAACTGGTGAATGATGATAACACTGATGAAGACCATGACGAACTGCCCCTTTCAAGTGAAAACTCAGTCAAAGAGGGAGATCACATCTTCATCGCTACCATTCCCTGTGAAGTGGAATTCATTTGCGCCACATCCAACATTTCACAATGGCTAGCAGAGGCCTTCCATAAGAATGTGCAACCAAAGTCGTTTCATGAATCCATCCCTGTGCACTTCTACGAGTTCAGGGACCTATTCGCAAAGTCTTCGTTTGACTGCTTGCCTGACCAAAAGGTATGGGATTATGCAATCAAACTCATCCCTGGTGCAAAAGCCACTAGCTGCAAGGTCTACCCCCTCGCACCCAATGAACAGGCTGAGATGGACGAGTTCATCCAGGAGAACCTAGCCACTGTCCGCATTCACCCCTCGAAATCGCCGATGGCATCCCCCATCTTCTTTATCAAGAAGAAGGATGGATCCCCCCAGCTTGTACAAGATTATCGTGCTCTCAATGCCCTCATGATCAAAAACCGATATCCACTACCACTGATTTTGGAACTGGTAAATCAACTATGAGGCGCAAAATACTTTACAAAACTCAATGTACAATGGGGGTACAACAATGTGCACATGAAAAGGGGCAACAAATGGAAAGCCACTTTTCGCACAAATCGTGGGCTTTTCGAACCCTTGGTGATGTTTTTTGGACTCACAAACTCCCCTTCCACATTCCAAATGATGATGAATGACATTTTTCAAGATCTCATTATGGAAGGAGTGGTCTGTGTCTACCTGGATGACATCCTCATCTTTACAAAATTGATTGACAAACATCAGTGCATTACACGCCTTGTCCTGGAGCACCTTCATGCGCACAAGTTGTTTCTGCAACATGACAAGTGCAAGTTTGAGCAAACAATGATCAAGTACCTCAGACTCATCATATCCAAGGGCAAAATTTGCATGGATCCCATCAAGGTAGTGAGAGTCACCGAATGGCCCACCCCCACAATGCACAAGGAGGTACAGTCATTCCTAGGGTTCGCGAATTTCTATTGGCGCTTCATCAAAGACTTTTTGCATCATGCAAAACCCCTCTTTGAGCTCACAAAGAAGGAGTGCAAATGGGACTGGGGACCTTCAGAACAAGGTGCCTTTGACAAAATCAAGAATTGGGTCACATCCTCCCCTATTCTCCATTTTGCTGATGATGCCAAAGCATTTTGCATCAAGGCGGACAGCTCAGACTATGCGACCAGCTCAGTGCTGTCACAGCAATTGGCCGATGATCTCAAATGGCACCCTATTGCATTCTACTCAAGGTCGCTCAATGCAGTCAAACAAAATTACAAGATCCACAACAAGGAGATGCTAGCAGTGATGAGATCATTAGAGGAATCAAGGCATTTCCTTGAAGGTGTGCAGCACAAGGTAGAGATCTGGACTGACCACAAAAATCTGGAGTACTTCATGACCACAAAAAAGCTAAATTGCAGACAAGCTCACTGGTTGCTCTATCTTTCGCAGTTTGACTTTGTCATGCACCACCATCCTGGAAAGAGTATGGGTAAATGTGATGCACTTTCGCGATGAGCTGATCATGCAAATGGCGCAGATGATAATCATGACACTACCCTGCTCTGCCCCAAATTCTTCATGATTCGCACACTCGAAGGGGTGACGATCAAAGGAGTGGAATGAAATATCTTGCGCAAAGTGCGAAAGGGGGTTCGGGATGGAAAGAGTGAAGATGCGGTGGTACTAGCAATGAAGGAGTTGGATAGGGCCAAGGGCAAGACATTGCAAAGCTCAGAGTGGACAGAGGAGGATGGATTAAGGAGGTTTCATGATCACATTTATGTTCCACTCATACCAGACTTATGATGCAGAATTGCTGAACAGCATCATGACTCCAAGATTGGTGGACATGCCAGACACTGGAAAACACTTGAACTCATCTTGCACAATTACTGGTGGCCAAACATGTTGTGCTTTATTGGTCAGTACTGTAAGGCCTGCGATCTGTGTCTTTGCATGAAGGCGCAGAAGCATCGACCTTTCGGTGAGCTACACCCCCTCCCAATCCCCAAAAATTGCTGGGATGTTGATTTCATCACCAAACTTCTGGACTCCCATGGCTTCAATGCAATGATGGTGGTGGTAGACTTGGTGAGCAAGCACAGCCATTTCATACCCACTCACACCACCGTTATGGCGCTGGGATTGGCACGATTGTACTTGCAGAATGTGTGGAGCTTCATGGCCTCCCAAAATCAATGCTCTCAGATCGGGGACCACAGTTCATAGCACAATTCATGTGCAAATTGTATCGCTTGTTGGGTATCACCATTTCGGCATCCATAGTGTATCACCCACAGTCTGATGGGCAGACCAAGCAAGTCAATCAGGAGCTCGAGCAGTACATCCACATTTTGTGAATGAGCACCAAAATGATTGGGACACTCTACTCCCTCTGGGCAAATTTGCATACAATAACCATGTCCACTCATCCACCCAGCACTCCCCCTTCTTTGTTGACACTGGCAGACATCCGTGGATGGGTTTTGAGCCCAACCAACGACCCTCAAGGCTTGAGGCAGTCAATGAGTTTGTGGATCAGATGAAATCAATGTTGGATGAGGCTCATGCCACCCTTGCCAAGTTGAAGGATGATATGGCGAGGTACTATAACCAACAGTGAATCCCCACACTGATTTTCACGATTGGCGAAAAGGTCTTCCTGGATGCTTCAGATATCAGCACAACTAGACCCACGAAGAAATTTGCACACCACTTCCTGGGGCCATACCCAGTCATTCATCCTGTCAGCTCACATGCATATCACCTCCAACTGCCACCATTGATGGCTCAAATACATCCGGTGTTCCATGTCATCAAGCTCATGCCTGCACCAATGGACCTGATCGAAGGTCGCCATGCAAAACCACTGCCAGCCCCGAGATCATAGGAGGAGAGGAGAGGTATGAAGTGGATGAAGTGCTGGACAGCAGGATGAAGAGTAGGAAGTTGCAGTATCTGGTCAGATGGAGAGGTTATGGGCATGAAGAGAATTCATGGATTCTAGAGGAGGATCTCAATGCCACAAAACTAATCGCAAACTTCTACAGGGCTCATCCGAGTGCCCCAAAACATGTTAACGCACTTACCTTTGGACAGATGGGATTCCAACCATGATATCTGCACCGAATCAATTTTGTGCATCGGGATGCTGCGCCTTAAGGGGGGGGTGATGTAAGGGGAACACCAAATGAGCCCCTACAATGGTTGGTGCACATTTGCAAGTGTTTCTGCAAATGTGCAAATGTTCATGCAACAAAGCGCCTTTTGCACAATGAGGCACCTTTTGCACCAACCATCTACAAACATTCCGATATATTGATCCATCAGCCCCTATTGTACTCTCACCATTCTCACAGTCAAAACCCCTGCGCAAACCGTTGTCACAGTTTGCACCTTTGCACAAACCAGTTGCACAATTGTTGCACTTGCAGAAATGATCAAGGATGTCTTTGCATGCCCATTACCAATCATGGCCTGATGCAGACACTATCGCTGATTGATGGCCATCTCCCCAAATGGGAACATGACCCTGGATCTGAATTAGTGCTAGGATGGAAGGGGCTCCAAGTATTTTAGAACATCGCATGCCTTTCATATATATACTTTGGTCTTGCACTGGACTCCTTAGAGTTTTCTCTTTGGTTTTCCCTTGCAAGGTATGGGTCTTTTCCTTGTTCAATAGTTATTGAATCTAAACTTTGGTTTTCCCTTGGAAGTATCAAGTTCTTAGGACTTTGATCATAAGGTTGCCCTTACAGTATGTCAGTCTTTGTGTTTTCTTAATACTGCACACCTAATTTTTGGATGACATGTTCACTGAAATGGCAAGGAGTTGGATCAAGCAAATCTATTCAGTATCTCATACTGTCTATGTGCTTAGTCTTTATCACTTCTCTCGCATGCAATAAGGCATCAGCTTCTCTCTAACACCTGCATCCTCTCACTCTCTTCCCCATTTACTCGATTGGAAATTGAAGTTGAAGACTGGGCCACTGTGATGGCCGCCCTCTATGTGGATCCTAATAGAAATATTGCCCTCAAAGCCATTTCAAGCCTAAGAAAGTAAGCAAATAGAGCTTACTCACTGTTTCTTCTGATTTGGGAAAGAAATCAACAGCTATCTTGCTTCCACTGCTGTTGGCGACTGGATCCACCTGTATACCAGAGTCTGCATACTTGACATCGCCTATGTTGAATCATCAACCCAAACCACCTCTGCAGCTAAACAGGAACTCACCTTGTTTGTTAGATTCTTCGCTACAATCAAAATCTACAAAGTGAACACCCTGATTTTCTGGCAGCCCAAGTTGATTCTCTGGCCCGCAATCTGACTCTTTGTCACCATGTGGTTCTGTGTCAGATTCAGTCACACTTTCTCCATCATTAATCTCGCCTTTGCTTATGTCATCAATGTCATACACAATGTGGTTGTGAATGGTACTGGCGGTGAGATTATGAGAGTAAGGGAAGCTCAGAATCATCATGGTGGATTGTGGGTTTAAATTTCTCCCTCACCGTCCTGTGGATTTATAACATTTCTGCTATTGGTTGTGCTTCATGACATTTAATGCAAGATCCAGTCAATGCTAGGTGACATTAGGTTGACCTGTACCTTGATGTTAAGTTCCTTCCACTGAATGTGTTAATTTATGATAGGGCAGGGTAAATCTATCAAGACACCATCTTACTTGAAGCTCTCAATTTGCAACTCTTCCATTTCGCTGACATTCTCTAGCAACATCCCAAGATCTGGCTCTAGAACAGTGTGTGGTTGCCATTCCTCTCCATTTGAAGCTAAACTCAACCCTGACAGTATTGATTTTGTGGACCTTTCATTACAAATATTGGGCCTTTCCTGGTGTCTTGGATGCAGAGCATCCTTTCCTTGGGTATATAAGGATGGGAAATATTGTATCTCTTCTGTCATGGCTAAAGCTTCAACAGCAAAATCCAAACAAATTGCAAGGCAAAGTTAGCATCAACCACTAGCAGCCAGAAAATGAAAGAGAATTTGATTGGGAAGCCCAGGGCTGGAAGTTAGTATTGTATTTCATTTCCATCGAGGCCCTTACTTATCACTTCACTTGAATAGAGGCAAAGTCAAATAAGCAAGACAACACTGCTATTAGCAAGACAGTGAAGAAGGAGCTGCTCAAGAAGCAAAGTTCCTGAAGTGAGTATTTTATTTCCATTGAGACTTTTACTTATTGCTTCACTTCAATAGGTGCAAAATCAAATGAAGAAGTCTTTGCCATCAAAATCAAACAACTTACAGGTGAGTCCCATTGCTCTCCTCCATGATATACCATGTTGACCCTTTTAGCTGAGAATGCAGCCTTGCATAAGGCCAACACCATGAAAGAAAATGTCAGTCCAATGATACCATGACCAGAGAAGGGCTCTGCTGACAACAGATTCAACCTTCAGGCTAAAATGGGCCTCGCGGATGATGATGAGTTATATGGTGCCCTTCAAGTAATGGAAGGATGCCATGTCTGGCAACCTACACTAGGCTTAAAGTGGACTGGAGAGACAGGATCAAGTTATCTTCATTGCATGGAAGTAGGAACCATAAGTTACTACAAATAAAAGAATAGGAAGTTACTATACCTTCGTTGCATGGAAGTAGGAACAAAGGTTAAGGAATAAAAAATAAGTAATATATAAGAAAAAGATTGACCATGTAAGTAAAAGGCTGCATCAAGCATAGTGTGTGATTTGGGAAGGCTGCATTGGGCATAGTCCCAAGATAGGAAGGTACCACATCAATAGGATAATGTCAGCACTGCTGGATGTGGATAGAAGGATAATAAGGATGTATGCCATTGACAGGATGCATGTCACCAGTTGTTGTTGTTCTATTTGCCAGTGGCTGTGCCAGCAGCGAGGGTGATTGTGTCGGTGATGTGTGTGGCTGTGCATGGGAGTGTGTTGGCAGTGTAGGGTGGCCATAACTTACTGTAACACAGACATCGGCATGTCTGGTGTTGGTGAGTTGTTTATGCACTGTAGGTGGCTATGCTATTGCCGGTGGCAAGGGTGGTTGTGTCGGCATTGTGTGTGGCTGTGCCAGCACCATGGAAGTGTGTAATGGTGGTGTAGTAATGTAACACAGACATTGGTATGTCTGGTGTTGGTGAGTTGTTTATGCACCATAGGTGGCTGTGCTATCGCCGGTGGCTGTGTTGGTGGCGAGGGTGGTTGTGTCAGCTATGTGTGTGGTGTGCCGGCGCCATGGAAGTGTGTAATGGTGGCATAGGTAAATTAACTTGTCGTAATGTTGTGAATCTGTGGGGCCAGACTTACAAGTGAGTTACTTTCTTTTTTTATGCTCATTCTTATCTGAGGATTTGCAGCACTGTGTTAGAGATGCAGTCAACAAGGCTGGGCTTGACTATAGGATTAAATGGCACTGCCAACCCAAGCACCTTATTGCCCAGGTCATCAGGGTGGTATGTTGTTGATTGCCAATCTTTTGTAAATTCCCTTTCACCTAGATCCCCTAGGCTCAAGAACGCCATGAGTATTTCAAGTGATTCCCACATGGGTGGGCAATTGAAGAATTCATCAAGTCCAGTCTCAAGAACAAGCATGCTTACACATGTAAACAGGGATATTTCCAAGAACTTGGTAATGCAAACAACTCAGGGAGCAATGGTCATGAGGAGTCTCTAAATGGTGACATGGGTGATGGCAAGGCTGAAGCCAGAAATGGAGAATTTGAAGGCGACATTGAGGATGATGAGCTTGAAGCTGGAAATGGGGAATTTGAAGGTGACATGGAGGATGATGAGGCTGAAGCTGGAAATGAGGAATTTGAAGGCAATAATGGGTAGGATGTCTAAGTATTTTTGTTGCATATGAGTGGGTATTTTCTCTTTTGCAAGATGTTGAATTTTTGTCATTAAAGGTGACATTTCCTGTATTAAACTGGATGTAATTTTAATGGTTACTGTCATGAGAGTTGCCCCTAAGTGTTTGAATAATCTTCACTCCACTGTTGTGAAAACTCATCGTTAGATGTATGAATAGTTTCAGTTGGCAAGTTATGAAAATACTTCATTGACAGCATGAAAACTTGTTGCTATGGCATGATGAAATAGCCCTGCAAAGTGGATGGATAACCACTTTCCTGACCCTCTGAAAATCTCACAAAAAAAAGGCAAAATCCAGCTACTTGAAATGTAGTGGATTACTCCATTAAAAAGATGGAAGTCATCCCGAGGGATGAATTCATCAGGGTATGAATACAGACAAATTTCGAGGTGTTTTCAACCTCTTAACTCATCCATTCTGAGGGGGAATTTTTACAACTTTTAGTGGGTGTTTTTCTCCGAAAACCAGATGATTTTTATTCTTTTTCAACAGCCATAAAGGATGAAAATTCTACCCCAAATGGATCACTTACTTCACTTCAGTGGCTGAAATTCTGGATGATTTTCCACATCCAATAGTCTCACTGTGCCCCACAGTCTATATAGCTATCTATAGCTATTAATATCATTGTTTCCATTGGTGGGATCAAGAGGGAGCCATATAACTAAGTGTAAAGACCCCCTTCTTCAAGATGGTAATGTACTATTGGGCTTACTACTAGCCAGAAAAGCGAAATAGCAGTGTATTATTGTCATATATACATGTAAGATTGATGTGTGTAAAAAAATATGGTTAAGTAGGACTCTAGGAAGGTATTGAATGTGCTCATCACTCGCGACGACGAGTGCAACATTCAAGTTGGTGCTGAGTCATTGTTGATGCATAGATGTGTTGACAAACACTGGTTACGTAGCGGCAGTATCTCACTGTTTATTTCTGATTGTCAGGAGTTTCCTAGCAGGGTTTATTCGAGATCACCGAGATCACCGAATCCCACTTTTGCCAGCCGCTCAACCGCGAGTTTGGGGGAAGTTTTGTTCATTTGTTGTATGTTTGGTCTCATTTGGTCTGATAAGATATGATCAAGCCCCATACGAGCGGTTCGAGCGAATGGTTTTAGGAGCCTGCCATAGCCGGAGCTATACGTTGCCCTGACTTTGTGAATGCGGCTAAACCATGCCGCTGACACAAGGGCCATATGATAGGGGCCGGCAAGGATTCTTATTTCCTTGCTTATCACCACCCCAGTCACAGATTTTGTGAAAGCGCAAACTCAATTTGAGTTATGTACAATGTCTTTCGGCGTTGCGACCGTGTGCTCTGGCGTACCTCTTGGCTACGTATACAATAAGTATACAACTGCTAACGACGAATCTGGCATTTCAGGGACGCGGTAGTCAGGCCATAACGAATCAATTCTACTACCGAGGAGAGCGGACCCAACAGCATGGTAGGCCTTGTCTTGATTTTGTCCGGTGTGTGTACCTTTGTACTTGAAACTAATTCAAGTTCTGCACCATTTGCAAACGGATTCAAGACGGTCGAAAGCGTAGGGTTCGTGCTAAAGTGCACAAATAAGGAAATACAAAGGAAATGGAATGTCTCCATTTATCGAGGTGAAAAGTTCCTGCCAAGACGGTCTCGATGATCACATTTGCGTGTTTTTAACGCACCCTTTGGCAGACCCCGTGCTTCTCAGGCTATATAATGTTATCAGCTATGTACATGAAGTTCCTTTTTGACGACCACCATCCTAGATGGCTTTCCATTCTTCAGACAAAGTGGAAGAGAAGGAGAAGGAACTTAGTACGCGTTCTAACTCCGTCGTTGAGGAGACAAACTTTTTCAAGGGCGAAGTCGATGGTTCGAGTATCGTCGAGGGTTCGGAGGGCGTAACAGAGTATGAACTAGCCACTTTGAGGCACGTTCCAGATCGTTTGCCTTATGCTTCATGGCTAGTCGTTATTGTCGAGTTCGCCGAGAGGTGTGTAGCATAATTTGATTTCTGTTTTTACAACGCTTCAACGCTTCATTTTCAGATAGACCTACTACGGCACAACCAACATATACAACAACTACATTCAATTTTCGTTGCCACCCGGCTCAAAAGATGGATCGGTCCCGCGGCTCCTCCGGGGAGGCGACACTGTCGCTGGTGCTCTCGGTAAAGGCCAACAGAAGTCTTTTGCTATTCGTGCGTTTTTTCCAATTCGTCCGATTTTAACTTGCCAGTCAACCTGAACGTATCCTTCCACTGGCAGGTACTGTAATGCTCTTCTTACAATTTATCATACACCAGAATCCAACGGTGGCAATTAGTTCAACAGTTTCTGGGTTTACGTTACTCCTATCCTTGGCGGAGTTCTTGCGGACACCATGTGGGGAAGGTACAACACTATCATGGTGTTCTCTCTGGTCTGCTTGTAATAATTCGACGACGATTTTTATTTCACTCTGCTCACTGCAACGTGCAGGCTCGGTCACATTATTCTCGTCGCTTCATCTGTGCCGTCTGTTCTCGCGAATACAAACACCTCTCTGGGTCTGCTGGTTACTGCTATTGTCGTTATGGTGAGTGCCATGCTCTCGTTTGATATCTCTTATTTCTCTACGTGCATAGGGTCTCGGAGCTGGGTGAGCTGATATCGTTGTTCTCTGCACTGACTCTTATCTCCTTATGCAGCTCTATTAAGTCAAATGTTTCTCCGATGATTGCAGAACAGTACACCGGCAAGCTACGCAAGGGTTTGTCTTGCATCTTTCCTTGAATAGACGAATTTTTATTCTCTATTCGCAGAAACTTTGCCATCTGGGGAAGTGGTTATCAAATCTCCTGCAATTACAATTCAACATATGTACCTATGTATGTTGTCTTTTTCTATATCCTGAAGTCCTGCTTGTTGAGGAGCACTATAGACTTTTACGCTGCAATCAACTTTGGATCTACCGGTGCCATATCTGCCGCATTCCTCGCGCGGGACAATGGTTACTGGTCAGCTTACTTGGTGCCAACATGTATCTTCGTCCTCGTCCCCTTCGTCCTTCTCGCCGGGAAGAAGAACTACATAATGACTCCCCCTCGCGGCTCTATCCTCCTGGAGGTTGGTGGTCGCCTTCTTGTATATCTGTACGCAATTACAATTAACTCTTCAGACTATGCGTGTCATTGGTTACGCAATGGCCCCAGCCTGGTCAATTAACCCTGTCAGGACCATCCGTGCAATTCGGTCGCCAAATTTCTGGGAACCTGCCAAGCCAGGTAAGCATGCAATGATCTTCTAGGCTGGACACATGTAACGGATTATCGTAGGCAATTACGAAAAAGGGAAAGTCCCTAAGACAATGACCTGGGACGACGAATTTGTTGGTGAAGTTGGCCGTACGCTCAATGCTTGCACAGTGTTCCTCTTCTTCCCCTTCTATTGGCTGTGTACGTATCATGCTCCTTGTGGCCGTATTTCCTTGCTAATCAACGTTTCTTTTAGGTTACTCCCAAATTGATGGTAACCTTGGAACTGTTGCAGCTGGTATGACGTTGAAAGGCACTCCCAATGATCTCATCCAGTCAGTTCAGTTGCGCGGTATATTCGAGTTCTTATAGTTATCCCACAGGAATCTGAATCCCATTTCCATCATCATCATGATCCCTATTTTCGACCAGATTATCTATCCCTTCTTGCGCAGTAAGAACATCAACTTCAGTCCTATCAAACGAATCTATGCCGGCTTCCTCGTTGCTGGTCTTGGTGAATTTCCACAGATCTACGTGTGATCAGATGCACTTATCAGGAGCCGTTTAGCAATGGTCTACGCGGCTGTCCTCGAGTCTTACCTCCACAAACGGTCACCTTGCCACGACCTACAACCAGCACACTGCAATATCAATGGCGTGCACGTCGCTGCACCCATCAATGTCTGGGTCGTCGCCGGACCGTACATTCTGGTCGGCATGTCCGAAATCTTCGCATCCATTACCTCTTTGGAGTACGCTTTCACCAAGGTATATTCCCCCCTTCTTTGATTATGCAAGAAACCAGATTTCTACTGCTTGAGTTTTAGGCACCTAAGCGCATGAAGTCTGTTGTCATGGCATTCTCTCAATTACAAAATGCTCTCTCTGCCGCACTCAACTTTGCCCTCACCACTGTCAACACGGAACCGAAGTTTGTCTGGCTGTTTGGTTCATTCGCCGTTACGGCCTGGATTGTTGGTACCATATTCTTCTTTACGTAAGTCTAGCTAGCTTTCCTCTGGTTTGCGGTCGAAACCTGATGAGAATGACTCAAGTTTCCGTGAACTTGATAGACGTGAGGCCGAGTTGAACGCTATCGGTCAAGGTAACCGTGCTGGATTCGTCGACGAATCTCCGACTGTTGTCGCTCGATCCTAAGGGTAAGTATGGTGCCCCATAT
This sequence comes from Tricholoma matsutake, assembly GCA_026075535.2. Classification (NCBI taxonomy): domain Eukaryota; kingdom Fungi; phylum Basidiomycota; class Agaricomycetes; order Agaricales; family Tricholomataceae; genus Tricholoma; species Tricholoma matsutake. The sequence continues at coordinate 1,250,858 of AP026543.1, read as the reverse complement.
ACACTCTACTGAATGTAGCAATCCTGTACTACTTACCTGTACAAAATCAAATATGTAAGTCGTATGTTATCAAGTGTGAGCATTGACGATTATGATTACCGAAGACTGATGCCAATGACCACGCACTCACATACCTGTCGCGTGTCGACTGTGGCTTTGACTTCTATTAGAACATAGTCAAAATATCTAAGAACATCTGTACTTTAATGAAAGTTATATATGTATGTAAAGCAATTTGAATATGCTCAGTCAAATGATTAGATGATTATTATTTAGATCTAGAATTGCATGCCACTCTTGCACAAGTAAAGTCATACAGTCTTTTGGAAACTCATTACTTTATGGAGGACTCGTTCATCCCAGGCATACACGTGAACTCGCCCAATATCCGCCAACAGAGGTGAAATGAACTCGATCTCGTTCACATTTGACGGGTTCCTGATCGGACCGAAATAAGATTGATCGAGTCTCCGTCCTCAGTATTACTCGGTTCCTATAGCCTCAGTAGGTGACGAGGCTCGATCCACATTGCAATTGCGGCGATGGCTCAGATATGTATCCGAGAAACACGTCGAGGACGTCAGGACTTGTAGAGCATTGAATGCACTCATCCTCAGGCTGAGGCTGTATCTATCCGCTCTGGTGACGGCTGTCTCATTCACGCCCTCTCCCAACGGCTTCGGCAACCTCACTAATACGTACATATTGACTAGCCGTGAACACATGACGGAGCACGAGCCAATCAAAGAAGCTGAATTATACCTTCCCGTTCAAGTTTGCATCAGCTGCCTGGAAAGCCTTCATAGAACAAAAGACATCATGATCAACTAGATCAAGCTCTCCGTATCGACCCGGACTGTACTGTAAGCGCCTTCTAACTGTCAATGCAATTGAATTCATACCTTCCAATTCGACCGTCACTGTTCAAATTTGCATCAGCCTAGAAAGCCTTCCATCATAGAAGAAAAGACGCCATGTTCAATCAGATCAGTCTCTCCACCTCGATGCAGGATTATGGCGCCGGTTTCGAGCAAGGTGCTCTAAACTAATACATTCATGTAGCTCGTTTATTTTATTCGGCTCCACATTACTAACGTTCTGGATTGTTTGTTGATCCGTACGTGGGTTAACGCGTTCACTCCGTGGTGTATTCTCCTTCTAGCAGCCGTTCAAGCCTTTGTCAGTTGCCGAAATACTCTACAATGTATGTCGGTGTCAGTTGCAACCTACGCGTAAGGAACTTTGCTCAACCTCTGACTCTCGTTTATGCTTTCTGTGAGACTAATTGGCCTAGATTGTTACGCAAACACTTCGACGGAGTCCATGCATCCCGTGGACTTTGGGCTGACCTTGTGGCCATATTTCATTTATTCTACTATTTTTCCCTGTTACTCACCGTGGGGCAAATGAAAACAAATAACAGGGAAATTTTGTATAAAGCAAAGAAAATGGTTGCCCCTACCTCTAAGCCAGCTCAGTCTTTTCTCTTGGTGCGCCGAATCTCCAGATGATGTCGAGATCGATGTCGACTTACCATCCTTTTTTTCTTTTCCTCATAGATACCAACCCCAGTTACTTTGACTGCTATCACACCGACGCTCTCCGTATGTGGGTATAGACGTTTATTATCAACGCGTTGCCAGTGCATGGTTCTTACCGGTGGATCAGAACGCCATGAAGTCATTATATACTGCGATTATGTTCGCCGCCGCCGTATTCGCTGCTCCTAGTCACGATACTAACAATTGTCACAACAACGTCGACACTGTCCAGACTTATTATGACGGAGACTCAGCCTCTCCACGCATCATGGCCTGCTACTGGGAGGGTACTGCTCCCTTCTGCAATGGGAGCTGCAAGCCTGGATGGACCACCACTAAACATGATCGCTGTGGGGATGGAAAATGCTGCTCCACTGGCAAGAAGGCACTTTGCTGCAGGGACTAGTAATGGGGGATAGTCTCTATTATTTTTGAAGAATGATTTCTGTAACCATTTGGACACGATTCGTACTATCAGCTGGAATTGATTTAGAGGTTTGCCCTAGAATGCCATCCAAGGTCTGTGACGTCCGTCAAATAGCAGCGGTCAAAGTACGCCATTAGTATGCCGATTATTTGACGATTTTGAACCCCGGTAATCGCGATTCTTACAATTCCACAAGCCAGGCAACTTATATGTATGTGATATTACTCGCCGTAACTCAAGTCTCTGACACCGCGCTGTTTGACAGCTTCGCGCGCTTTATAATGGGCTCGAGTTAGAGGGATCGAGTCTCCCCTCAGTTAACGGCACTACAAATCGACGAACCATGCCAAACGTAAGAACGGCAGTAGGCGACCGAGGATGAGTCTTCTTTACGCAAGCCCCATTGCTTGCCTTCTTTCAAATTCATCATGTGCTCTTATCTAACCATTATAATTTATAAGTTCATAGACCAATAATCTTATGCCGTACACCCCCCTCTGGTGATTCTCAACTTAGGGCTAACCATGTTTCACTCGTCTCTCGCCGATCCTTGCTCTCTGGACTCGAGCCTAACACGATCATCATAATCGGTGAGCATTGCCACTGAGCAAAGGCTTATGTAGCAATATGTTCAGGAGGGTTTATCAGCGGGCCCAACGACGAACAGCTAAGGTTCATACTACACGCACAAGCGCCCTACTTGACGTGTAGTATGCTACGGCCATCATCTCCACCATGGTTGTTGTGAAGGATCTTGATGTTATGTAACCCAGATGCCAGGTTATTGGTGCTGTTGTATTGTAACTGAGGAACCGCCGAACGTCATCAATCACATTGTGCTACGCAACCCAAGTCGGACATGTTTCTCTTTAGGATTTCAAGATAGCTACGAAGACTAAGGTCACCTGGCAGAAGTCGCCGAATTGATATCACGTGCCAACTTTTGTGAAGCGTTAGCGCGCGCTTGGGTTGCGATTTGGTTGCGATGACAATGATGGATGCAATCAGATCAACAGACTTAGAACCAACTTAGAACTCGATTTGACTCGGACAGGATGGCCTCAAGCCCTGCCCTCGACGCCTTCGGCGGGAAAGTGTAAGTCACAATAACTCTTGACACATGAACGAACCCTCATTCTTGAGGTTGTGCAGCTTTCAAGGCGCCGTGCGGATATCCGGTAAGTGCAGAAACCTCTCTATGCTGCGTCCCCCCTGGAGAGCTGCCTAAAATGAACAGGTATCACTGTGTTGTTGGATCAACCAAGCAAAGGCATACCCTCAGTCAAGCTTGTGCTTAATGGAGCGACATTCATAAAACACGAGTTCAAGAAAGGCGAGCTGAGACTGAGACTGGATTTCAAACCTTTATTGTGAGCTCCATATATCTTCAAAAGTAACATACTCATTATATCACATACTTAGCACTCTCCAGCAAGGATCACAGTTGGCCATCCAATTCCGCGAGAAGTCGTTCATTTGGCCCGCCAATGTCAAGTTAGCGGAAAGCCTGCTATCATTCGACGATGCACAGCGTATTCTGTCCTCTTCTGATGGACAATGTGAGTTTCTTACATCGTTCATCGACCCCGTTTTGACTATGTTATGGACAGCTCATACATTACACGACAACCCGAAGATCATCGTTGACTTCGCTACCGTGAGTTACATTCAAGCGTTACAGAAATTTCAACTCACGGTCTGCCTGTATCAGGACGCCGATTCCATGCCAAAGATGTTCAGCATAGCGGGAGAGATAGCTCGCGATCGCAAAAGTATCCTCGGCCATCTGGGACGATCGGGGACGTTTCTCAAGACACTACTCGATTTTGGAACTGCAGCAAGTGAAGTAAGTACCAAGATTTATATTTCACTCCCGAGTATTCCTCTAATTGCACGTCTTGAAAAGGTTCATCCCGTGGCGAAGGCAGTGCTCGCTTCGGTTAACACGGTTTATAATGTACGTTCATTTAATCTGGTTTGTATATACCTATATTTACGTCATTACAGTATCTTCAAAAACAAGAAGTTTCCAATCAATTAGTCCTGGATCTCGCCGAGAACATGGCACGTATACTTGGATACATTGGCGATATGCAGCAGTTTGCGAGCCTGGTACAGCTGAAGACGGCAATTGAAGACGTACAGTCACTGCTGGAGGACACTACAAACTTTATTATTCAGCATAGCTATCATAGCGAAACAGGTGAGCTGCATCTCTTGGTCGTATCTGACTTTCTTACAAAGTTTGCTTCACAGAGAACACAATGCGCGCTTTGTATTCATCGTCCAATCAGGACCAGATTGACAATCTGACCAAGCGCTTCGAGGTTTTCAAGCAGCAGTTTGATCGTGGTGTATCCGTCCAGTCGGCCATGACCTTAGAAGCCGTGCTTAATGCCATAAGTGAGTAACGTCGAGTATTCATGACTAAGAGATGAAGATCTAACTGTTCATCGTCTTCAGCCTCAACCCAGGATGATGCTCTTCTTGCAGAGCTGAAGCCCAAGGACATTGGTCGTGGCTCGCCAACTGAGGAATGTATGGATGGGACGCGTCAAGACATCTTGACGACAATTGATGGTTGGATAGAAGATTTACATGCTCCGAATATCCTCTGGCTTAGGGGCCACCCTGGGGTAGGAAAATCTGCCATTGCTGCAAGCGTGGTGAAACGGCTGCAGTCATCGCGCCGTCTAGGCTCGAGCTTCTTCTTCCAGCGAGACAAGGCCATTCTAACTACTCCTGCTGCACTGTGGCGAATGGTTGCCTTCGATCTTGCCCGCAAGTATCCCAGTGCGAGAAAAGCCATAGTCGCAACATTGAATGCAGAAGAAGTTGGCCCAAGTACTGCTAATGTCAACGAGTTATTCCGCTGCCTTATTCACGAGCCACTGATGGCGTGCACTGACATCCCACGTGGCAGACTTCCAGTCATTGTTGTTGATGCGTTAGATGAGTGTGGAGGACTTGATGGGTGGCGTTCCAATTATCGAACAAGTCTTTTGCACACGTTAAAGAGCTGGTCTCACCTTCCATCTGGATTCAAGCTCATGATTACTAGCCGAGGGGAAGACGACATTGCTGATGCCTTCTCAGCGATTGGGCACAAATTGGTGGACATCGCATCTGGTCAAATGGTCAGCGTGCGATCATCAGATGATGTGCGATCATTCCTCGAGCGGCGGTTTCTGTCCATTGCAGCTCAGTACCGAAGATCCTTACCTCTTGATTGGCCTGGACCTCAAATCATTGACGAGCTGGCTGGGAGAGCTGCTGGGCTGTTCATCTACGCCGAAACTATTCTTAGGTTCATAGTACGAGGAGAGCCACGGCAGCAACTACAACAAATTCGGCAGGGAGATGTGCGGAATGGTGACATGGGAGAACTTTATATGCGAATTCTGTCCATATCCTTCCCTGATCCAACCACAGAAGTCCTTGAGGCATTTCATTCCATTGTTGGTGCCATTATCCTGGCGAAGGTCCCCATCGCCCATTCATCTCTGGTGGCTCTCTTGCAAATAGAGACATCGATGATGGATTTCGTATACCAGGGACTGCGATCAATATTGCACACTGATGATGTTCTTCGATTCAGTCATCAGTCATCTGTTGACTTCCTGGTGGATTCACGCAGATGTCCTCCAATGTTTCTCATACAATCAGAAGTCCAGAATCGGCAACTGGTACATGCATGCCTTCATGTGATGAAACACAATCTTCAGTTTAACATTTGCAACATACCTTCATCATACTATCGCAATGAAGATGTTGATGGCTTATCTGAACAAATTGAGAGTCATATCTCTCCTCAACTTTCATATTCATGTTGTTTCATGGCACACCATCTTCTGGAGATTGCATATGAACAGGATATTGTTGAAAAACTCTGGAACTTCATGAACAAGCAGTTTCTTCATTGGCTAGAGGTCTTGAGCCTAACAAAAAAGGCCAACTTGGCATCCGAAGTGTTATCCTCAATAGCGACATGGATAAAGGTATTTAAAATATATTATATTTGGAGACAGATAGCTTATGGTGTGCTTGCCAGACCCAGGTTGAACTTTCTGCATTGATAATGGATGCCATTCGATTTGTGGCTGCCTTTGCAAATATAATCTCCCACAGTGTTCCTCACATTTATTTATCTGCCTTGCCATTTGCACCAACAGAATCTCTTGTGTCAAGGAGGCATTTGCAGCAATATCCACATACACTTTCTATCCAGATTGGTGTAGTACATCACTGGCCAGCCATTCAAAATGTTCTAGCTGGACATACTAGTTCAGTTGTCTCTGTTGCATGTTCACCTGATGGCAAGCATATTGTCTCAGGATCTCCAGACAAGACCATCAGAGTATGGGATGCAGAGACAGGGGATACTGTGTTAGGCCCATTTGTAGGGCACACTGATGGAATCAACTCTATTGCATTCTCACCCAATGGCCAACACATTGTGTCAGGATCTGATGACAAAACAATCAGAGTATGGGATGTAGACACAGGGGATGTTATATCAGGCCCTTTTGAAGGGCATGATGATTGGGTCAGTTCTGTTGCATTCTCACCTGATGGCAAGCATATTGTCTCAGGATCTGGTGACAAGACAGTCCGATTGTGGGATACGGAAAAAGGAACTATGTCATGTCTGTTTGAAGGACACACTGACTGGGTCCACTCCGTTGTATTCTCACCTGATGGCAGGCACATTGTCTCAGGCTCTCGTGACTTGACAATTAAGGTGTGGGATGCAGAAACTGGAGATGTTTTGCTAGACCTGTTTGAAGGGCACACCTCTGAGTCTTGGGTCACCTGTATTGCATTTTCACCTGATGGCAAGCACATCATCTCTGGATCTGTTGACAAGACAATCAGGATGTGGGATACAGAGACAGGGGATGTTATATTAGGCCCACTTAAAGGACACATGGATGGGATCACCTCTGCCACATTCTCACCTGATGGCAAGCATATTGTTTCAGGGTCTTTGGATAAGACTATCAGATTGTGGAATGCAGAGACAGGAGATGTTGTTTCAGGTCTGTTTACAGGACATAGTGATGGAATTACCTCTGTTGTTTTCTCACCTGATGGGAAGCATATCATTTCTGGGTCTGAGGACAAGACCATCAGGGTGTGGGATGCAGATACAGGAGATGTTCTGTCACATCCATTCAAGGGGCACACTGATAAAGTCACATCTGTTGCATTTTCATTTGATAGCAAGTGGATTGTCTCAGGGTCTCATGACAAGACAATCATGATATGGAATGCAGAGACAGGGGATATTGTGTCAGGTCCATTCAAAGAGCATACACATCCAGTCTTTTCTGTGGCATTCTCACCTGATGGCAAACATATTGTCTCTGGGTCTGGTGATGGCATGATCAGGATATGGGATGTAGAAACTGGAGACATTGTGTCAGGTCCATTTGAAGGGCATATATCAGACTATCCAATCACTTCTGTCATGTTTTCACCTGATGGCAAACATCTAGTCTCTGGCTCGGCTGATAAGACCATCAGAGTATGGGATGCATGGATGGAGGAACCTGTGTCCAGTGTATTTGGAGGGCATACTGATTGGGTCAACTCTGTTGCATTCTCACCTGATGGCGAGTACATTGTCTCAGGATCTGATGACAACACAATCAGAGTGTGGCATGCAGAGACAGGAGATGTTGTAGCAGGTCCATTTAAAGGGCACACAGATTGGATTAAGTCTGTTGGATTCTCCCCTGATGGAAAGCACATTGTCTCAGGGTCTCATGACAAGACAATTAGGGTGTGGCATGCTGAGACAGGAGAAATTGTAGCAGGTCCATTTGAAGGGCACACAGATTGGATCAAGTCTGTTGCATTCTCACCTGATGGCAAGCACATCATTTCAGGGTCTGTTGACAATACAATGAGGGTGTGGCATGCAGAGACAGGAGATGAAGTTGGAGCAGGCATATTTAGAGGGCACACTGATTGGGTGAACTCTGTTGCATTCTCACCCAATGGAAAGTGGATTGTCTCAGGGTCTCATGACAACAGCATCAGGGTGTGGGACACAGAGAAAGGGATAGTTCTGTCAAGCCCATTCAAAGAACATACTAATCCTGTCACCTCCACACCTGATGTCAGCAAGTATGATCGTGGCATTGCAGGCTCAACAATCCAGGCTTTAGATTCCAACCAGACACTTTCAGCTCCCCTTAGAAACCCTCCAGGCATCTTCACAGACAGCTCCTGCATAGACGACAATGGCTGGATTATTGGGGAGCATGGCGAGTTAATACTCTGGATTCCACCTCTGCACAGAGCAAACCTCTTTCGACCAAGTAACGTATGCATCATAGGTGCAAATGTGACTCGACTTGATTTGAGTCATTTTGTGCATGGCACATCATGGACCCAATGCCACATGTAATCTTTTCTGTCTCGTTAGAAACCCTCTTTTCCAAGTTAAAGTTGACGGATAGTGAAACTATTTTGCACATGTGCTAGTTACTTCAACAGAAAACATGTATAGGCATAGTTATCGATAAATAGACATGGATTATGACCCCGAGCTCATTCGCACTGTCAACCTCTGATTCCAGGTCAGATAAAGTTCCGAAATAGGGTGAATTGTGTGGGATCGTAAAATCGTCGTACATAGGTAGATATACACGGGTGAACGAATAAATAGCCAGGCAGATCATTTTCTCAAGCCATCGATTCATCGCCTGAGGAGAAACAGCGACATAGTCAACATGCCAGCAAGTCCACCCAGAACACCGACCACGGTCCATTTCGTATAATCCTCAAAAGGACGTTCAGACTCGAGTGGATCCGAGGCTGTAACACCACTGAATGAATACAAAACTATGCCAGCAACGAAGGCGACGATAGCATAAACGAGAAAGACGAGAGGGAGCGACATGACGATATTTCGGCGCTGCATTTACATATAGATCAGACATCTTATCGTTACGTCGATTGTACGATGAACTTACCGAGAGCATTATGAGCCCCTCGCCTCCTAAGTGCGCAGCTGGCCTCTCCAAGTCGGCCTTATATTTGAATATTGCAACAAGGGTCGACGCCATGGAAAACGAGGAGAAGAGGATCGCAACAAATCCCGCAAGCCGCGCGATACTGTCCAGGCCTGGCAAAGAAAGGAAGGTTACAGATGCACTCAAGAGAATCGCAGCCTTCCATAACGAAGACGAACTGAGGAATAGTGTTCCCATATGAAGAAATATACTCACGATAAGGCAGGTGCAGGCGCCGATCACGAACATGGGGGCCGAACTGCGCAGGCCACTTTCTTCATCCAGTCGATGTTGCTGGTTGCGTTCGAAGAAGATGTACGGAATTCCGAGGCACACGCAGGAGAGGACGAGGTCGAACAGGGCACGTGTCACAGTCTTGCGGTGCTTGGGGAAGTGAAGATTGGGGTTGTTGACGACATCCTTGGGAAGAGGCTTGTTCGGGCGGAAGTGTTGTTGTCGCCAGTGTGCTATCCAGATCGGTATGAGTACTCGTTTGTGTGGGGGAGATGACAGACATTTCCCTTACCAACTCTCAAGAGGATCCTGGAGACGATGCGTGTCTGGACGACGGTTTGTAGTGCCGTATCATTTTGCTCTGAAAAGAGAGTGAGGCACTAAAAGAATCAGACGAACGAATAATCCTACCATTGGAACGGAGCAGAGTCATAAGCTCCTGGCATTCATCTTGGGTAAACGGCGCAGGAACTGTGCGGTGTGAGGGCAGCAGACGATCTGAATATGGATCAACATCATCGTCCTCACAATCGCAGCGAGCGACTCACCAGTCCACGCCCACGTGAGCACGTCCATAGCCTCGATCTTGGCATTAACAGGAAGGGAGGTATGTGCCGGGTGAGCTTCCATGAACGACCAGTACCTATACTCCATGTCCAAATCTATCACAATCCACACATCAGAAACAGCCGAACCAATAATTTTCTTACATCACTCACGATCATCAGCCTCCACATTCTTCCCCTTCGCACTTCCATTCGCCTCATTCGCACGATCAAACTGCACCACCCGCTTCTTATGGTCTACCCAGCACCTCACCGGCACCAAAACACTCTGCCTCGACTTGGACTTTGACTTCTGTGCTAAACTCCCCTGGATCCACATTTCCATCCCCTGCAACACACTTACATTTTTCTGCCGTTCAAGAAATGCAGTTACGATATCGAGAACACTGTCCACGCGCATATCCACATCGGTCGTGACGCGTCGCGTGGGGTGCACGTAGTACGCCGTCCCGTCGGGGAGATGGTACTCGATCCACCCGAGGTCGTGCAGACGCGGACCACTTCCGGATGCTTGGGCGGGCCAGACGGAGGATGAGGGCATCCCTAGTTGGGGGGAGACGTTGACGTTGACGGCACTTCCGGCAGCTGCACTAGGCTGGAGATAGTTGTTTTTGAAGGACTCGGCTCCCGAAAGGAGGGGACGAGTTTCACTAGAAAAGAGTGATTTTATCAGGCTTGATTCAAGATGCTATTGGGAAGATAGATGGTTACTCGGTGTCCAAGTTGGGCCTGCTGGCATTGACGCTGTCTGTTGAAGGGAATTCGTGTAGGGATCTAAGCAGGTTTACGTTCGATTAACTAGAGTACTTCACCTGAGGTTTAGATACTCACCTCGATGGAATGACCTCGTTGAAGACAGGTAGGGGCATGACGACTCCGCCAGGGGTGTGTTCACGCGACCTGCCTTGCGGTTGTTGGTCAATGTCGTACGGTCTACCAAGAGTGATCTATCAGCAAGCTTTACAACAATGCCAACCAGAACGATACCTTGGCATTTCCGGTTGGTGAGACACGGCAATCCTAGGCACAACAGGATCTGCAAATGGGTCTTCTGACATCCTGATCCACCACCAAAGATCATTCAGTCGCGGATTGATAATAGACCCAAGATCAAAATACTAACCGAATGCTTGAATCTATTGTTCTTGGACTTCCATATCCGTTCATAGTCGTCATCGTGGACCTAGGCTCCTCACCGTGCTTATGTGCAGCACCTCCCCACACCTCATGCACGTCGTACACCGGCACAGGATAAACAGGGACAGAGGCCAGCTGTTCAGGCAGAGGGGTCGACATACTACGAGGAGATGGAGTGAAAACCTCCGTCTGATCGAGAGCCCGACTTTGTTCATGAGGAATGGGGAATCCCACACCGCCTCCTAAGGTTTTCTCCTCGACGGCAATCTTGGATTCCTCGGGCTGTGGTGGAACTCTGATGACCTCCTCCTGTACTGGGAGGTTGAAGTAGGAAGCAGCTTCTCCGACAGGCTCCGCAGGCGTGGCTGGCTGTGCAGGCGCAACTTCTTGTGTGACTGGTACTTCAACTGCACGCTCAATAACGGCGACCTCAACAGGAACCTGCGGCTCAGCAACAACAGCTTCGACCTGCGGCTCAACAACAACGGGCTCGACCTCTGACTCAGGAACGACAGTTTCAGGAGGGTGGGCAGCCTCAACCGCCAGTTCAGGGAAAGATTCCTCGACTGGACTTTCAACCAAGGCTTCCGAGTCCTCGACCGGTGGATCAACAACTAAAACCTGTGGAGGCTCTTTGGTCGGCTCTGGTTGGACCAAGGACGGATCCTGTATAACCTGCGGCTGTGGCAGCTCATCAGGATCATCTGTGAAGGCGCCGGGCCCCACAGCGGAAGAGTCCAGCAACGGCGGAGGGACATATCCCTGTGGGGAGGTCGGTGTAAGTTCTGTTTCTGGAACAGGGGCTTCGACGGTGGATGTAATGAGTGGAGCTTGAGCAAGGGGCGAAGGACCAGAAGCAGAAGACGAGGCAGGAGCAGGAAGAGGGTCTCCTTCAGATGATGCGGCCTCGCGTGCGGGGGACTCGGCGATGGGACTGGGTATGGTTGCTTTTGGTTCGGGGACGGGAGGAGAGGCTGGGGCTGGGGCTGGTGTTGTGTTTATACCCTTGATGGAACCCTTGGTGGAACCCTTGATGGAGGCGGCGTCGTCAAGGTCTGAGGATGAAGACCTGGGAGCAACGAGAGTGGACGCTCGTCGGACCGCGGTGCCCACACGGGACCATCTGGACTTGGCAGGAGAGCTCATGATTGACTAAGGAGGACGAGGAGTAGGTAAGGTACGCAGAGTGGTGGGATGGATAAAGGAGGAGAGACGATTGGTGGTGTAGGATGGGAAGGACGCTGCGGTTTCGTTCCCATTATCTAGGTGCTGCCAGGAGGTTACGTCGAGGCAGGGTGGTTGTTAGTCTTAATATGATGGCGTGTGGTGATTATCACTCTAACAAGGCATTTCACAAGGATAACACGTTGCCGGCAGGTGCAGCTTACCACTCAGATAACGCGTGTGGTAGTTGCCCTCTTCCAGGTCGTCCTAAGCTGAAACAAGGCCTGCTGTCGTTCAAGATTTTTGTATAGCCCCAAGCCAAGTTGCTACATATTCATTCCCCCAAGCCTTGGATTTAGCCAGACAAGTGATCGATCCACGAGGCGTTGGCAGGTGCAAGATTGATTCTGCACTTGAACGCCGCGTCGGCACGTTCAACTTCTCGATAATCTGCCCTGATCGAAGTCAAGAAGGCTGTACTTTTGAGTCATTTGATTCCAGGCATCTTCGTGTAAATCTAACAGACGGCTAGACGCCTCGTTGCAAACCTTGGTTGGTACGTTTTATGAATAAACAGAAACAAACAGCCTGTACGCAATGTGAGGGATTGGTTGAGATGCAGGCTACACAGAGCTATGATCTGCTGAAATCGATGGATGTTTGATAATAGACGCCCTGAAAGCTCTGCCACAACTTTCTACTACCTTTACATCTGTCTGACGAAAGCCTAAGTACAAGCTTGGTGTTACCTGTTACTATTAGGCTGTAAGCATACCCGGGGCCGGTGCTCCGGTTGGCCAGAGCTACACTACAAAATGCCAAAACCTGTCAATTTTCTCCAATATCACCGTCCTGAACTTCATCTCCAAGACGCTCCAATACCTCCTTTAACTCAGGAATCAAAGCAGTTCGTACTTTCTTCACAATCCCAACCGTGACCAAGGTCCAAAAGCTTACGAACTCTTAACCTTGCCTTTTTTTATTTTATAGATGCATATGGAATTTAGCTTCTTACCAGGGTCCGAAAGCTCGTATACCCTTACCAAGGTCTACATGTGCTGCGGTGCTTGTGGCATTGTTCGTTGGTCGTAAAGGGGACTTGTATGTCTTGCTCAGCCGGTAGGTGTGTTCTCACTCACTGGGGGTCGTCCGAGTCGTGTGAGTGGGATCGACAAGAAGAAGAAACTAAGATATGTCTCCAACAGGCGTTCTGCGACGTTAAGAACATATGCGGGAGATACAGCATTGCCTGGTGGGAAGGTAGAACCGCAAGATAAAACATTCGAGGATACTGCTGTGAGTCTCCCTTTACAAGCTGCCCATTGAATGTGTACACCACTTAATATCATTCGTGTAGCGTCGAGAAGCATGCGAAGAGGTATTCCACCCCTTTCTGGTCCTCAGTCCAGCTCTGATCGCATTCCAGTAGATTGGACTCCCAGCGGATACGGAAAAAGTTCCACTTCTATGTGTCCTCGAACCGTTCGTAGCAAGCAACAACATCGCCGTTATTCCGTAAGCCCCACCCCCATACGAACCTCAGAACAAAAAAAAATAATAATCCCCTATTAACACCGAATCAAACCTCAGTGTAGTCGTCCTAATCCTCGACCATACCATGACCGTACGTTTCCCAACCCTATCAACAGCTTTTTCCAAGTCCATAATATACCTTACCTTTCTCCCCCCTAGCCCATGCTCAATACAGCAGAAGTAGCCAGTCTATTCTCACACCCCCTCGCCTCCTTCCTCAAGACCACCTCTCCATTTTCTTCCGAACCCGAACACGAAGAAGTCCCTTACTACTCCTACAGCGACTGGGACTCCACAGGGCCCAACGGCCAAAAATGGCCAGGACGCGCTCATCGTTTCCTGACAGGTAGAGAAACAGGCGGAATCAAACCCGTGTTCGGGCTCACAGCGTACGTCGCCAACCCTACTTTCCGTTTCACCTTACCTTACCTCTGTTTCTGATAGCTCGATACTCATACGTGTCGCGATATTGGGATACGGCCGCGAACCTGAATTTGAACTAAACCGTCCAGGCGCTCCTACGCCTGAACAAAGGCTGGCGTGGACGATGCTCAGTAAGCTTGCGTTTAGGGAGTCGTGTGAGAAGGAGGGTGTGAGAGTTGATTGGGCGCTTTTGAGGAGGATTGCGGGTGTTGAAGGTGATGGGGGGAGTGATGATGGGAGTTTGCGGAAGGGTAAGGGGAGGCGGTGGCGTAGGAGTGTTTGGAGTAAACTTTGATTTGGAGTTGGAAGTTTGGGTTGCTGGATTTATATTTATATATATGGGGTCTATCTGTTCTTAATGAGATTTCTTCGACATCAACATACCACACTCCCATGGTGCAGATTGGTGTACCCAACTTCACACAAGACGCAGAGTGATGTATCACCCCTAGAGAATCTGTAGAGAAATGGACCCTTCTTTCCTGGGGAAAAATCAAAGGGACCATCAGTAGAAAGCAACAAAAAGGTATTATTTATTCTCTCTGTTGCAAAATAAATAATTGTGTTACCAAGAAAAAATACCAAAGAAAACATGTTTTCTTGCAGGATTCACCAGATCTAATTACGGAAAATAATACCTTTTTGTTACTCTGCTTTTCACCAATGGCTTTTTCTATTTTTCCATTTTCTCTTGCAGCAACAGTGGTGTAAGTGAATGTAGAGATATGTAAAATGACTGTAAGAAAATCTGACTGACCTTGAGAAACGGAAGCAGTTGCAAATTCTTATAAGACCTCCTATTCTCCAACACTTCGCTTGAAGGTAGAAAGCTTGTAGACAGCCTGATGCGGTGAGATTACAGACACCTGTATTTCTCAACTGAGGGTAAATGACCCCAAAGAAGATACCGAAAGATGAGAGACGACGAGATGGAAACAAGGATAGAACAGAAGGACCAGTTATACATAGACTTATATAAAAAAAAAACACAAGTAGTTCAAAGACAAAATGCAAGTTAGCGCTAGCAATATGCGTTGTGTGTGTGTGTTATGGAAACTGCGGAGATTTGGAATACACAGATTGCGATAGTGAGATGACAGGATCGAGACTTGTGCGCCCGTTTAGAAATGTATCCTAGATATTAAAGATTCCGAGTAATTGTGTGGCATGGGGTTTAAGTTAGTGCTGGCTACGATGATCGCTCGCGCCAGCCCAGCTCGAGTCGGACAGCTCGCTTCGTACTCCATCGTCAATGGAAAAGACAGAAGTGCGAGGCGACATCCCATCATGCTGCTGGGGCTCTTCCAGATCTGACAAGTAATCTAAATCCGAAAGTGAACGAGATGGTGCAAGCGGGGGAGAGAGGGAATAGTATAAAGAGTTGAGTTGGGGTGTCCCATTGGACGAAAAAGCCTGGGAGAAGGACGAGAAGGGCGTGTCGGGACGAGACGAGGGTGCAGATAACAGCTCTAGACCATGTTCGTAGTCTAGCTCCTGTGGATAAGACTGAGAAAGACTAGGAACGGATCGTGGGGAGTGTATTACGGGTGTAGGACTAGGGGGTGTGGAATTGGTAGACGCGATACTGATGGAAGAATGTAGTGCCGGGGCTTGCAGCTCGGGATGGACGGGGAGGGGAGAACGGAGGGTTAATTCAGAGGGCGCTTCGCGGAGGGAAGAAACCCGAGCCGATATAGATGATCCTCTGCTGGGAAGGGTGGAGGTGGGTGTAGATGGTTCGGTTGGATCGTAAATGATGTGCATCGGGCTCATGGGGATGAAGGGGATCTCATGGGTGGACTAAAGAATACCAGTGAGATTTCTACTTAAAGGTGGTATCTTTAAAAGACTTACCTGATCTAAAACGTGTCGAGAGCTGGAGGAGACGGCGTTATTCCTGTGTCTAAGCTTGTGAACCTGACTACGGTCCACCTCTGATCGCCATTCTCGAACCTCCTTTGCAATGAGGTGCTCAAGTTCAATGGACTGACTCTCCTCGTTCTCTTCATCTCCAGAATCAGAGCGCTTACTCCTCCTTCGAGATACATTCTCATCTGTGAGGTCATACCCTGAAACAGCAACAGGTATAGCACCAGCTCTGTGCCTTCGACGAGCTTGGCGCTTTGCCACGAACTCCTCTGCCCATTGCTCGATCTTCGGAGCGATATGGGGTTCGTACACAAACTGAACGCAGGGTAAGATCAGGAAGATGATGGTGGGTGGATGTGTTCTTACCTCCTTGAATGCAATACCTGCTGCGATGGTTCCGACGATGGCAAGAATGTAAACCGCTGGCGCCGGCATTCTATGATAGAGATGGAGAATCTAAAGGGGCGTCACAGTGGTAAAGGTCGAAAGGATGATCTGGTCTTCGACATTACCCGTTAGCGGCTGCTAATGTTACATAATATGGCGGTTACAAGCGCTAACCGGAACACGGGGCAGCCGCGCCGTGTTCTGCGATAGCCAGCTTTAGTATAGCCATTCCTGTCACGACTTCGGCTATGGTTGCTCCACTGGCAGGCTGGTGCAAGGTATCTTTCAAGTGCCCAAATGAATATCATGCTTGACTCCGGACGCACCATGATGGTCAACGTCAACCCCCACATGGACTAACAACTTGCCTTAGCTTATCTGTAAAATATCTCAGGACCACATGCTACGAACTCGGCACCAGAAACAATATGTACATAGCAATACTGATTGGAGGGCGCCTATGTTGAGCTGGGTTCAGAATACATCGCCTTTTCTCGGTGAACCCGAAGCAACCCGATGTGTACATGCCTTGGTTTGTAACTTATGCAGGGAGTCAAATTTGCGAAATGGTGTCAGTCTCTTGAGGATGTTAACCGAACTCGTGCACACTGGCTGGAGTAACTAACCGAAATTCCGGCAGGTCTAGGAAAGTGTCCCCGCCCATTATTGAGCGTGGAGATAACGCTATGAACTCAAGCTGAGAAGCGAATCCGCTGCTGGTTGTTAACCTGAATAATCTGAAAGTAGCTTGCGTGCACCCTCGTCTTCCCCCTGGAAATGACCTCTTACATATCGATCGAGCGATGTGATCAGTTTGACTACAACATGACATTACACTAAACCGAACGTCGTCTGGAAAGAAACTTTCGTTGACAGCATTTACGTGATGTCAGTGTGCCAAGTCACCTGACGAACCACACCCTTTCGTTACTGTGAAGACTTGCGGTCCGTCCTCGCACCCCATCTGGAAACACCCTCACTTTTTCGCCTGGCCGATTCTTCTACTTGTGGCCTATCCATTTTTTATCTCAAGCTAGATGTCGCTGCTTTCATGCCTTCTGGCGTTATGATCCACGGTGGCTCATTCACGCACGTAGCAGGGGATATTCACGTACTTGCTGAAGTACAGAAGGGGTCAGGTAGGCTCTTATGGGCGCGTATCTCATTTGTCATATCTGAATTTCTATCTCAGGCAGTAATACTAAGAGGAAGCGAACTAAAGATGATCATTGCGATGAACTTCGGGTAGCATATTGCATTCATTTTACAGCGATGTTTTATGTAAATATCACACTCTGGCTATCACATCAGCATGTGAAGCGAAGATACCTCGAACTACATACTGAACTCGTTCGTGGATCAAGTTATCGCCTACATTCAGGCCGTCAAGGGGGAAAGGCAATCATTATCAAAAGTTTTTGAAGGCATGCGGTCAGCAAAGTGAGTTTGGCAATATATTTGTCGCGACGAACCTCCCATCTGTTCCACCGCTTCATAGCAATTGTCGCAGCCTCCAAACGTCATCTTGTGTGTAATTTTCACAGGTCTCCATTTCTTACTAACTTCATGCCTGAACGCATGCTCAGGCATGCGAATGTTGCTCAGATAATAGCAGTATCACCAGAAGACTCCGAAAACCCATTCGTTGTATATCGTAGCTGTAACAAGTCTTCTCTTCTTCGACAGCTCCAATTACTGACCTCCCTCGCAATGGAACCAGCTAGGAGCATTCAGCCAATGCTCGCAAACGCCTTAAGGCTACTAGATCTTTCTCGAAGTGTCTTTCTGGCGATGAAGACGGTATTGTTATTTATTAGTTAGATACACGTCACCAAGATGCTCTGACATGCAGGTTCAACAGTTGCGGTGCCGTTTACGTTGCGTAGGCGGGGATAGATTACCTCAGGTGCCGAGGCTTTCCAATGCTACCTAACCCTTCATCGGTTTAAGAGGTGAGGATCAATGCTTTCTGTGATCCCGATAGGACTATCTCAATATGAACGTTTTGGTTGAGCTTATCACAGTACGAAAGACTTTCAAGGATGTGAATTTGATTTTATATTCCAGTTGAAGTCAAAGTTATCGCCAGGTTCCATTAAGTCAATGGAGACCAAAGATGGGCTAAAGGTTCTTCTTCAGGAATCTGTCAGTCCGAGTCATTGACGATGTGACAGAACAACCAGGGTACTTGGCATGGGATATATATCACAAACGGCCCAGATTGACTAAAATCGCGGGGACCTCGCAGTGCTTAGTCGGAGCAGCAAAGTGTCCGACACTTAAGAACACCCATTTTGGTAATTTTTTACCTAGGGCGCCCTTATTATTAAGCAACTTCTCAAAGTCCGCGGGGCTGATACATGATGGTGAGGATTTCGTTGGGGAGAAATGCGTTGCCCATGGTGCGTGACAATTCGCTACCTCTCGTTAGTTAAGGAAAATTATTATATGCCCTAGTGGTGCTGAAATCCTGATACTAATAGCTTGAGGTGGTGACTAGTATCTGTTTTCGCTGCGAAAGCCTGAGCGCTGAGCACTTATAACTAATAAGTATCCTTTGTACAACCCTTGTACTCAAAATCTGTGTTCCCAGAAGCTGCTTTGCAAACAAAAAAAAATCTAAACAACATAGAAACATATTAAATTTTCCATGTGTCGCCATTCCACCAATCACTGCCAACTCTGAGCACGCTTCGACTTGAAGCTTGAACGCGTTCTTGTTCAACTTACGTTCAAACTCCGATCTAAGAAAGCTGCGGTAGGAACGGTCTACAACTAAGCGCTACGAGGTCCACGCGATTCTGTCAAGTTGTGCCGTTAATAAATGTCTGAGCACTCTCAGATCCAACATGCCGTCGCAGGGTGGCCGGGATCGGGACCTCAATCAAGGCGATATTTATCCAGGTTGTCTACGAAGGAGTTCCCTACCGACTCAACACAAGCTGCCCGGCGGTCATGTCCACCACGTACATAGATGACCAGGATTTGTCCAAGGTGGTCTATAATGGAACCTGGGTAGAAGGCGGTACCCCGCATGAATACAATAATACGGTCTCTAGTTCAACGAATGTGGGAGATTCTTTTACCGTAACTTTCCAAGGTATTATGCACGTTTTTTTTTGAAAACGAAGTCTCATCTCTGTCCATATTCTCCAGGTGCTTCTATCGCGGTTTATGGCACCATGGATGCAACCTCAGGAGGGGTCATAACATCGTACTCGATCGATGGTGCATCGTCCTCTAATGTGACTACACAAGCAGGGCTTGGTGACACATATCATCAACAATTCTGGAGTTCTGAACAATTTCCTGTAGCTGTACAGTGAGTTCAACAAGTTTTAATAGACAATCACGTTCACCTCCTTGCTAGTCGGCTGCGTGTAACAATGGTGAAAGTTAACAATGTCACCCAGAGTGGGGAAGGAACCATTTGGTTTGATTACTTCCTCGTGAGAGATCCTACCGTCGTGACATATCCCACCACGTCCTCGGCACCTTTGACACCTACAACATCGCCCATTTCCAATTCCCGCCAAAGCACACCAATTGGGTCGATAGTTGGCGGTGCTCTTGGGGGCTTGTCGCTGCTGCTTGTTGCCATTTTCCTCTTGGTACTTTACCGGAGAGGTCATACAAAATTGTCCCCCAAGAAGATATACAATAGTCAGTCAAATCATGATTTTGAAATCATCTCAGGGAAGTTGACCCTGGGAAACCTCCAGCGTTGCCACCCGGTGACTTCGGCACCAAGAACACATCTATCCAACCATATCTACTCGGCAACAGGGAGATATCCGAAAATGCTTCGTCTTCGAAGGTTGTACCCACCATGATGGTGTCTCGAGAACATACGGCTCCCGACCTAAAAGGAAGGGGTTACCCCCACACTCGTGCAACATTACCAACGACGACAACGATTCCTGGAAAGCATACTCCAGGAAACGAAGACCCAGGAGTTGACCGTCAGGCACAAAATGCAAACACCCCTCAACCTTTGCTGCAGCGAAGCGATGATCCTCAGCGAAGGGAAGAAGTCATCAGTGCCACGCTGAATCGGATACCAGATGCCTCGGCAGAGCTACCACCCGGGTATAGTTCACTTTCGTTTTCACCATTGCGATGACAAAAAGGTTTGACGCCGATGAATACACTATCTTACCACACTGGCTTTGTTCAAGTTCATGTCGGTAAGGCATTCACTTGAGCATTGATGTATGTACTATAGATTACTGGCATTTCCGAGATGGACATAGGGACTGACATGCGTAATGGTAGGCTGAAAGCCGAATATATAAAAAATCCTTATTAATAAACATATTCTGAACGCAGTTTGGGTTCTGATAATTGGTCGCACCTTTTTGATGGACCAACTTGAACAAACAACGCGTACAACGATTTTGCACGACATTCGCCGAATGCTCAACTCCTCCAACTCCTCCAACTCCTGCTAGTCGGTGAATGGCGAACAATCTGCCAAATGAGCTTATTCGCGAGATTCTATCCCCCGTTCTCCATGTTCCCGACAAAATGTTTCGAGAGACATCCCTGATTTCGCCTTTTTGCCGACCTTCCCACCTCTCAAGTGCATCTGTTCTTGTTGTGTGCAAAAGATGGATGGTTATTGCAATTCCGCTTCTCTACCATGTTGTTATCTTGCGGTCAAAGGCCCAAGCGTGCTCTTTAGAACGCACTCTGCGAAAATACAAAGAACTTGGTGCTCATATCAGGAAGCTTCGAGTGGAGGGTGGGTATGGTGCTCCGATGCGCACAATTATCATCTCGGCCCCTAACATTACTCACCTCTGCCTTTCCCTGGACATACGGTCTTCTGATAGCGTCAAAGGCTTATGTAGTTCCCTGTCCTTCACAAATCCGTATTGCTTGGTCGTCCTTGCTCTCCGTGAGGAACGGTCAAATATGCCTTTGAAGGAGCTTGTCAAAAATTTGAGTGTTTGCTTTGTAAAATGGACCAATCTCGTGAGGCAGCCTCATCGTCTTCCAAGTGTTGTTAAAACTTGACGATTAATGTTCACCTAGGTCGAGGTCTACTTCTCGCTATTATACATGGTTCAATCATCTGCCGGTAATCAACTTATAAGTGATTTGATCAAAATCCCAAATCTTCGCACCATCACGTCTCCTTTTTTCTTTCATCGCCGGGCATTTTTGAAACTTGTGGAGAGCCCATCCT
The DNA here is from genome assembly GCA_026075535.2 of Tricholoma matsutake. Classification (NCBI taxonomy): domain Eukaryota; kingdom Fungi; phylum Basidiomycota; class Agaricomycetes; order Agaricales; family Tricholomataceae; genus Tricholoma; species Tricholoma matsutake. The sequence goes on along the minus strand of AP026543.1, from coordinate 1,229,364 downwards.
TGAACGCAATACGCCTCGTAACTTCGCATGCTGTTACTGACAAGAGGAGGGCAAATTTCATTGAATCTTTAAGCGCCAAGGTCAACGAACTTATTGTGTTTGATGTTACGCCTGTGTCAGTGATTCTCACACTTGTTTGTAAACTCTATCGTCTCATTGGATCGAACAGTTTGCCGGTTATCGACGTTGCATTACCCTCCAATGAGGTGTTTGTTCCTCTGGCTCATGTTTCCAACGAGGTGCATGATGCGGTCTGGGGACATGTTCTGCGTTTTGCGCTGGAGGTGGACATATACAGGGACGGATACATCGATGAGCGATTTGTCAAACAGGCCCTTGAACAGTTGTTCCGTACTCGCGCATCCGTACCGCAAGTCTCGAGAGCTTTCAAAGTGATTTCAATCGGCATCTGGTCCGTGTTTACTCTGATCCAATTTGCTACACCAGAGGCTCTCAGATCCGTACGTCTATGGTTATCCTATCTTTCGGAGTTCTGAAGAAATTGGAGCATACGCGAATGCTGTCGCTGAGAGCCCTGATCTTCGAGGCAATCTCCGTTCTTTCCAATTTCGTGATCCTGCCGTGGATACGCTTTCAGCATTCAAACGCTGGGGCAGGACCCGTGTCACGCTTACGCTCAAGCATGTTTATGGCATCTTCTCGCAATCAGCTCAGCTTACTCGAATATGTGCTCTCAAGACTACAGATGAAGACACCGGATTCACATTGGTTTCGCAGCGCTCCCTTGTCATCCCTTGGGATAGTTTCGAAGCACTCGCAAATACCGTAGGGCCAGTCTTAAAATTCCTTGATAATGTTTTCATTAAAGCGGCGGGTACCGAGGGGCCTCTATGCCCCTCTATTTTTGGTCGTTTCTCTGTTCTCCGTTCCTTTGCTTGTTGTATTTCTACACGTTTCAACGTCGTACAAGATAGAATATCGTCCCACCACCTGTCCACTGTGCAGTATCTCCAATTAGGGTCTTGTCATTCATCGTTCCTGCAGTTTCTATCGTGCCTAGAGTGTGTTCTCCAAACCGTTTGATCTGTTGTCGACTTGGCTGACTTCTACATTCCAGCTTGGACGCTTTACATAATTTTCAGATCCTTGAAACCAACATGATCTCTGAATTGACTTTAATAACATTCTTCAAGGTCCATGGTCCGAAAATTAGGACCCTTCGAATTGGTTTTGCCGATTTTTTCGTCTTCGATTTGTGTCCAAATATGATAACCTTGAGAATGTATAAACCTGGAGTGAGGTCTTTCCCATTTGTGTGTCCTTGTGCCGCAGCTGATTGCAAACCATACAAGATCCTAAGTCGCGATGAGTTTCGTTGTGAGACACCACATACCAATATCTCAAAGTTAATCATTGAATCTCTGGGTTATGGTCGAGGGTATATACATCTACGGATCTTTAACGGCATACGCTAACAGTATTTTTCTAAAGCGTCTCTAATGACCAACAGTCCAACGCCGACGCATCATTTTTCTCTTCGCTGGATTTATCCCGTTTTCCGAACTTGAGAGATATTCAGATTCACTCGTTATCTTGGCCCAGGACGGAGTGAGTCACCTTCGCCCTATTTCCGTGCCGCTAACAAAAACGAATTCAAGACACGAGATCTCGAAGAGCTGCTGGCCGCAATGCGCAGAAATACTCGCGAAGCAAAATGTGACATTGACAGACAAAAAGGGTTGCTATTGGAGGCCGAGGTTAAGGAGATGAAAGATGTATGCGGATGAACGCCTACATCTGGTATTCAATGAAAACATTTCCTTCTCATTTGGCCTATCATTCCCTTGAGCAGGCTGAATAGGAGACTGAGACAACGAAATGAGTAGCAGGAGCCCTCTTTGTTGACATCGCATTTAGATCACCACCGCGGTCGTAACGCAGCATCTACTTCTCGGCTCGGTAACATGCTCCGAGGCTGGCTTTACGGATCGTCTCGGGTTGTGTGGATCGCACAAAGACGTCGATGGCGTATAAATACTCCTATAAGAATACAAGTTGGCATCCTCGAGGACCTGGACCTGTGGACGACGAATCCGATCCTCGACAGGTTGACAAACTGACGTATAGCTCGCCTGCACTGCACACCCTAATCCATCCGATGATCATTTTAGCCAATAATACATGGTGCCTTAAACCGTCCAGCTTCTGCTCCACGCATATCGAACCAGGACGTACGAGCGAATTCCATAAGTCTCGGGGTTTCCCATCTGGGAGAGTAACCAGGACACGTCTGCGTAAAGAACTTACCGGTGCTTGGACCACGTTCTCGCCCACGTGGAGGATCAGCATTCCTCTTCTAGCTTAGCCTTGTCGGCTCCTGATTCAAGGGTGTATGCACTGATAGCGTGAATAAAGGTCGGATTCACACTCTCCCAGCGATCCGGACGACATAAATTATCTGACGTGACTTGCGGTGACTTCGCTTCCTCGCTCCACTGACATCTATCGCGGACATGTGTCCAGCTGGCTGATTTGATTAGTGATGCTCGCCAAATGAATATTTGCACCCCGAGGTTTGAGTCCTTGGTTTTACGCCGGAGTACCTGAGGCACCCTAAGTGTCTCCTGTTCCTCAGTGCGTATCTATCCGAGATGTTTCTTCGATTGAATTAGCCTAACCATCCTAGGCCGAGTACCATTGGCGCTAGAATCATGGGCCTGATCACAAGGTTGGTAAAAGGCGTTTGCGTCACGGACTATAGAACGGTTAGCACAACTGAGGGGATGGTTCTCTTCCGCCATTTCTCCATCTTGCTGTGGGGTTCGCTTAGTACCTTTCGATGCACGTTGCCGTTCTAGATGTAGGTGTTAGCTGCCACCTGCACGTCGCAGAGTGGGACCGCTGTCCGAACTGCGATAAGGCACTGCCCATTTTCAGCCTGGTCATGTTCATAGGTCGGACGAAGACGTACCTCCTTTGCCAGAGTCATTTCGAATCCGAAGCCAATACTACTACCCGTATATCCTGGGATGGAGACCCGTGACTCTCAAGAACATCTGTGGTCACCGATTTTTGTAACAGTGCTCGTACTAGAGAGCATACCACTGGGCGAAATTCAGGTAGACCAAGTGGAAATTCTTCAAGTCCCCTTTGGGGTTAGAAATTTGCTTCCTGGACGCTGAGCAGCTGTAGACCTAGGAACGATCCTCCCAAGGAGTTCCATCTCGATATGGACGAGTTGTGACTTCCGCTCGTCCTGTAGGGGTGTAGGTTATTCTCACTCAACGTTAATGAACAATTTGCGACTGCGTCGGAGCAGGTAGAGAGGGTCGATCTTGTCTCGTCGAACGTCACGGAAATGGAGTGACGGTGGGCTTAACCTCTATGGGGTCACTGTGGTGAGGGTTGCTAGGGATTAACGGGAGTGGGGTTGCAGGACGAAGAAAGGGAGAGTGAGAAGCTCGTGGGGGAGGCCTTTGGGGAGTGGACATGACTATTGATGAAAGTAGATTTGATCATGAGAGAAAATCGCGTACTACGATCTAGCGCCGCACCCTCTAGTCAAGTCATGTGCATTGGGCGGATATCACATCACAGTGAAGCCGAGTCGCCGTTAGTTATACATTGAATGTTATGATTGCTCCATTTGTCAAGATAAAATTTGTCGAGCATTGACTTGGAATTAAATGAACCAGCTTTAAATGTTATGGACTCAAAAGAGTATAATCATGATTCTTTGATTAGGGTAACACCGACACCAATCCGAGACTCCTTTTATCTTATGGGTATCCAATAAATTTAGTAGTCTGTAAGGTTTCAATACTCCGGATCCGCTTATTATCTGTCATGTTCTTCCACATGGGTTTGGGCCTTATCCTTGCTCACGAATGGGTTTGGGCCTCAGGCCTCAGCTATCACAATCTCACGTATGTTTCTTCCCTGAACATACATTTTTGGAATACATGGTACTACTTGTGTGTTCATTTTGATATAAATGAGATCTTCTTCTCTTGTAACACTCTTCCTGAGCCTGAAGTTAGGTTAAAAATGGATCCTGAGCATAACGATTCCTCTAGGTGTTTAAAATGTGGCGATTGATTTTATCCCTGGCATCAAGGGTCGTACCAACATATACCATTGAAGATGCCATAATCGGACTGTAGCACAGGACTGTTAATCGACTTGCTGATCCTTGAGCATTCTGGCGCTGGAAAGTTTATGGAAGAACAGCCTGTTTTTTTGTTTAAACTTTAGAGTTTGTGGCACGGTGTAAGCACTAGGCTTTCGCCGCCCTTAGATCCCAGATCTGCATGCCCTCACGGGACAGAAGATCGATTGTCAGCCAGGCGCTTAAATGACGGTGTGTTTCATAATATTTCTTCTGCATTGCATGTCTTTCTCTACATATTTATCAGAAGAGTGCATCACGAAGACGACGGTAACGAGGGAGACTGACCTTCATAATTTGTTCATCTAAGACGTGTTAAAGAAGATGGTCCGTTGCTTTTCACGCGACAGGGAAGGTCGGTCGCGTGGGACATGAATTCTGACTTACTACAGCGAGATCTAGTGACCACGGTGGCGCACCGAACGGAAAATGCTGTGTTTGCCTTTTGGAATTTTGTCGAGAGCCTACAGCAGAACCCAGACGACGGGAGGTTCGGCATTATGCGAAGAAGAGAAGATGGATAGGAGAATATTAGTTACACAGTACACAGGTGCCGGCGGGCCGAATTAAGTCCTAGAGCGCGACAGCATATAGTGTGCCCAAATTATGAGAGATCTAGATACTGAATGGATTTGTGGCGCAATGACAATATAGTGATAGACGCGTGGAATTAGTTGCCGAGCGACGCGTCAAGAACACGCGCTCACGTGACATTCGAAAAAGGAAGCGCGAGATCCAGTTTCCGCCGCATTTCCCAAAAAGGAAAATGCGTTTGCAGAACAGAGAACTTGAGAGCAAGTCCACTTGCACTCGTAAATTCATTGATAGTTAGAGATTTTAAGGCGCATATTGAAAGTTAAACATATACTACCATACGTGCCACAAAAACATCGATGCGTGCCACCAATGCATGCGACACTCACGCGCGCGTGCGACAGCAACTTGTCGAGGTCGCGTATCTTCCAGCAGTTGACTTCGGACGCCTTGACGGAATGGCATAATATATGATGACGGTACTGACACATCGAGAGCAACAGGTTTCCGGATGAACCGAAACTTTGCCGGGCTGCGATGGTGAACCTATCCTATCCTATCCAATAGTTTCTGATGTGACTGAAATTTTGGGTGGCCCTAAACCCCGCTTCGGTCCGCCCAAAAATACCTTGAAATCATAGATACAACACAAATTTCAGTTGCCCCAAAAACCTGTTCGTCCCGATGTGTGAGGAGAGCTGTGTGAGGCGGGAAGTCAAAAGCTGCGAGATAACGAACTACCATTTCTGGAAACACGTGAGTGGGGCGGGAAGTACGAGATTCGAATGCGGAAGTGATGTAACATGTCGGAGTATGAAAACGCGACAAATTGGCCAATCATTCGAGGGCTTTTCAGGATTCACCGTTTCGTCACTTTCAGTCCACCTTGTCAAAGCTACTCTTTGTCAGCACTTTTGCAGAATGATATATATACAAGACATTCTCCAAATCTTCTCCAATCCTCCTTCTTTCCTTCCCCCACTATCCCCCGGTTCTCCTTCTCCGAGCGACCTCGCAGCGACCCCGGTTCTCGCCAACTCACTAAATCCTGGTTTCTCATTACACAATGGCTTCTACAATCTCCTTATCCGTCTCTTGGTTTTCTCACAACGTCATCTTCGTAGCAGCTTCTGTCGCCTTCACCTACATCCTCTTTCGGGCCATCTACAACCTCTTCTTGTCTCCTCTTAGCGCGATCCCTGGCCCCTGGTATGCGGCCGTCTCCGATTTCTGGATCACAACACACGTTCTACGCCTCCGCCAATGCAAGGTCGTCCAAGAGCTTCTCGACGCCTACGGCCCGGTAGTGCGAATCGCCCCAAACAAGGTAGTCTTTCGCGACCTGTCCACCATGCGCAGCGTCTACACCGTGCACAAGTTCGACAAAAGTTCGTATTACAAGGGCCTCCACACGTTTGTGTCATTTTGTTTTGCTTTGATGCGTCAAAACTCAAACTTGACTACTGACAGCAACGACAACGATCACGCGTACGTATTAATGCGCATATATCCAGCTTTTATCCTCATTTTTGGTAGAATGACATCTCTCGATCATGCTACTCATTCTATGCGCCGAAAAGGCTACGCACCGCATTACACCCCAACCAATATTTCTCATTTTGAGCCCGAAATGCATGAGGTTATCCTTGAGCTTGTCAACGTACACTTCAACTTAACTCTAGTTCACGCGTCAGTGTCTGACGCCTATATTGTGATTATGCGCATTTAGACTCTCGGGAACTCTGCCGGCAAGGGTCCTTTGGATTGCTTGGCTATTTTTCGTCACACGATGGTCGATGCGGTTGTTCACTTCTCCTACGGTTATCGCCTCGGCGCGGTGAGCAAATTTGCCATGGATGTCGAAGACCCTCTTTCCACGGCGATAAACGATTTCCCTAAGCGTGGAATTTTGGTGAGCAAATTTATACTCACCTTCAAGTGATCTACATTGACTCGTGTAGCGATGTACTATCCCCGGATGGGCCTGGAACCTTGTTAGCCGGATTCCCAACAATCGATGGAGGCAGATGTGTGATTCCGATAAGATCATGGCTGAGGTGAGTGGTTGCGTACCATGCGATTATGGCACTCATCTGCCATGTTGTTTGTTAGTTCGTTAGTGCTCGCGTTTATGAGCTCCGTGCTCAGATGAACGCCGGCAAGGTGGGCGAATCTGAAAAAACACCTATGCTTCAGAGGCTCCTTCAGTATCGCTATTCCTCCACTGACGGACTCATGCCTGAACGTGACATCATTTCTGAATGCATGGGCCATCTGTACGTTCTTCTGTCTTCTCGGCTCCGTGCTTCTAATTCATCGTTGCCTTTACTACTTCAGGATCGCCGGTTCCGATACTACATCCACGTCGCTGTCGTACTTCTTCTGGGAACTCAGTCGTCGTGCGGATATTATGAAGAAGCTGCAAGCCGAGCTTGACGAAGCAATGACCGATATAGGCACTATCCCCTCCCTCTCCGTCCTGCAGGAATTGCCATACCTGAATGCGTTTATTAACGAAGGTAAGCGCTTCTTATATTTGGTCTTCCTTCTTGCTCATCCTTTATCCCAGGGCTTCGTCTGTACTCGTCAGTTCCTAGCCTTCTTGAACGCGTGGTGCCTGCGTCAACCTCGAAGAAAGGGCTTTCGGACGAGGTTTTCGACCTGATGGGGTATGCTGTACCACCAGGCACGATTGTCTCGACGCAAGCTTGGTCGATGCATCGGGATGCAACTGTCTTCCCTTCGCCAGACACGTTCCTTCCAGAACGATGGCTGAAGACGTCGACGAACGCGGCTGAGCTTTTCAACATGGCCCAGCATATGATGCCGTTTGGGACTGGGACGAGGATATGTGGTGGCCAGAATTTCGCGCTTGCGATGATGCGGATCGTGATCGCTGCTGTTGTGAGGAATTTGGATGTGGTCGCGCCACCAGAGACAAATGAAAGGAGCATGGAGATGAAGGATAGCTTTGTGCGAACATTTTGACCTCCAAGTATCATCTGCTAACGGGAATTTCTCAGGTCGTCTTCCCTGCTGCGATGGAGTGCAAACTCCGCTTCATTCCTCGTCAAAAATAACAGCGCTACCTATCCATCGCGACGATGTGCTATCTACGCCTTCTATGTTTTCTCCTATCAATCACGGTTTGTTTCGTTATCATTTGCTTTCGATTCCCCCGTGCCCATATTCGATATACATGCTTTCTTGTTTCCATTATTCGCTGTGCTATCCTCGTTTTCTCTCACTATTAGGTCCCACACTCCTTTATCTCCACGGCCCGATCACCCCCACACGTAACATATGGGCTGTAGCAGCCCTTCCATGCTCCTTGTCTTCCTTCTTCTGATCTTCTCACTTCCCCTTTCCGTTTGTCGACCTTACATTTCGCCATTACCTTCCTCCATGGGTAATGGCCGTAATATTTGCGGAGCTGGTCCTTCGGAGCCAACACCTTGTATTGTTTAGAGTATGTCTCGAAACAAAAATAATAATAATGGCTCTCATTTCTGTATTTGATCGATTCAGGAGCCACGACATGCAACAACGACGTCGCCGCGATTGACGCATGCCAACACTTAAAAACACAAATCCGGGATTTGGAGCACCGGGGAAGGCTTGGACGTAAATTGTGATTGACATCACCACGCCGCTACTTAACGAGGCGGGATGTTGAGAGTGTGGCGGACCGCGAGATCGTATCTGTTCGTGAGCATGTAGAACTATCTGACAGTGCGCACTGCCTCCCTCCCGTGGCAAGTAATAAGTACTACTGGTTGGCAGGTGTATGCGAGATAGTCGGGAATAACGAATAGGCAAAGGCGGAGTAAGGAGGCAGATGTGCTTGATAGACTCGGAGAGGCGTAAGCATGTCGGATAGCGTTCGACGCCGCACCCAACAATCCCACCCATAAACACAGAAAAAAGACGAAATTCATAACACTGAACTTACCTCCGAAAGAATAGTGAGCGTCGCGACGATCCGACTCGACGCGTACTGCCGAATTCGAAAAAGGGTCCCTGATTAGATGCGCTTCCCCCTTCATCTACTAGCATCTTCAATTCTTCTTTAACGAAGGGTCAAAGGTTAACTCTCGACGCCGCTCAGATCTGTGGGTACGCCGCTGATCTTGCAATCTCAGGCTGCCTGCCAACCTTGCGAGGTTGAGTATGCTTGACAAGACAAGACATGGCAAGGAAGATTACCTCTATGAGTTGCGTCCCGTCGGTGGCGTCATCGTGTCAGATTGACATTAGATATTAGAACCAAACAGAGGTCGAGTCTATGTGCTTTCTGATTATAGATTGAGCAGATCGAGTATATCGTTCGACGGATGGCGCAGTTGTCGTATAGGCTCCAATATTTTTTGGGTTACCGAGTTCATGGTGATCATCGAACGAGATCTGGAGGAACACATGACGCAAAGGCTTGCAAGATCGTACTTCGCCACTCGGGGATTTTCATAAAGGGCCAAGGCCATAAATCGATGCTGACGCCGCTGTCATTTTAGGTGGTTCTTCTGGTAGATTCCCATGTCATGGAAAGCGAGTAGCGGGTTATGAGGTGGGGCTGGGGCTCCATGTCCTGATCCTGAATCAGGTGTGTGTGTGGCCCTAATAAGAGAGAGGGGAAATTCGAGAATGATGGCCGCCTCGCAAGTTGCTATGAGCTAGAAAGTGGCGAAGTCTGTTAACGGATCGGACAGCCGGGTTGTCACAGTGCAGGTATTCCAGCTCGTTAACGAGCTACTTCGCGAGAAAGAACCAATGGATTGCGCTCAGGATTGTAGTTCCATAGCCAAATATTCAAAACATTTAGTAGATACTATGTAGATCAAAGATCCGGAAACACACAATATGTTTTCGAAAGACTACAGTGAATTTGGCAGGACATCGATTCCATTCCAAGGAAAGGTAAGCAAAATTCGAAAAAGAGCAGTCGACATAGTTCTGTGTGCAAAGCCTGGACACTGGATTTATCATTTTATTATTATTATTAAGAAAAAAAAAAGGTTTGTCTCGTGACCGGACCGCAGCTTGCCGGAGGTCGCTAGTTGAAAACATTTCATATGGGTCGTGCAGCCCAAGAGGTCACAGATCCACCGATGGCGGACGTCAGATCCATATGTATGCCTGGCCAACACATCACTTTCCCATGGTCGGCACAGCTCGGCAGAAAGAATGAAATCAATTCTTGATCAATTCGGCTGGCGACGGCACAGGAGCTTACTAAGTATCTATTAAGCAACGTTCATATTCAATGAAAAACATCACTTTGTGGCTGGAAGTTAGAATTATAAGGAAGATAAGTCGGCAATGCAAATGGCACAGGTGCCACATTGTAAATTGGTTGTGTATGACAAGCTCGTTGAGGAGACTCGCCATAAGGTGCCTCATTACACAGCGACCGATGAGGTCATCGGGTATCCCCAACCTTTCCTCCTCTGCTGGCGAGATGGTAATCTTCTCACGAAACTTCGTGTGGTCACTTCGCTGCTCCCATGAACCATGTCATTCTTGAAGATGCCGATGAATGTTGTACTTCCAGTGTATGTCTGAGCAGAACTCGCACTTTATAGGAACATTAGTACAGGATTTCCTAGTGGACATCTTTGCAGCAGCATGAATCATGAAATTGTAAGCCTTTGGGCATGTTGAGCATGCTTTTCCGCTTTGTATTGAGACATGGCATTTGCCGCTCATGCTCATATCGATTAGCCACAAAAACCGCAGGGTCCAGGGATACTCGGAGGAAATCTGAAGTCATGCTTTGAGTAAACACTATTTACAGTGTTAGTTGATGAACATGTTGAAGTTATGGCGGTCTCTTCAATTGAACGCATCGCGTCGCCTCAGCAAGAAGCATTACTTATCCACTCTGGCAACTGTAGGACGTTCTGATGCCTAACTGATGGCGAATTGCTCTCCGACTCATGTGCCATCAGAGCTGTGTGGTGGTAACCCCCCCCCCACCCATGGGAGCTGTTGGAGCAGACTATATACACTGCACAGGGGAAGAGACAACACATTCCTTACAACCTACCTGGGGTTTAGTTAGACTTACAGCTAGGGTTAGCAGAGGTAAGAACTCTGTATTTCTACTATGGTACAGGTTCTCCTTATATACATAATAATAGGGATGTCACATGACTCGGGAATGTGTTTACCACATGTATGCGCAGTAAGCACAGTAACATGTGTATGCTGCATGTATTGCCTCATGTATGCAGCATGTATCTCAGGGTTTAATTTCAACACCCCCCCTCAAACTGTACAGCGCTCTAAGCAGCTAAGTTTGAATCTCGAAAGTAATTCTGAGAGAGCCTCTAAATTTCCTGAATAGGACAGCGCCAAGGTTCTTTGTGAACATGTCAGCCAGATTATCACTTCCAGGAATGAAAACGACTGTGACTTTGTCATTTTCTATGTATTCATGGGTATAGTGGTAGCGAATGTCTATATGTTTGGTCCTTCTTTCCTGAACTGGATTTGATCCAATAAAGATGGATCCCTGATTATCAGCGCAGATTGGTATGTGCTTCAGTATATATCCAAGTTCCTGGAATAAGGACTCTATCCACACTATCTGTCGACAAGTGTCGGAGAGAGCCATATATTCGGCTTCTGTAGATGACAGTGCTACAGTTTTTTGTAAATGGGACTGCCAGCACACAATGCCACTCACTAGAGTAGCAAAGTAACCCATTGTAGATCAGCATTTGACAGTGTCAGCCACCCAATCAGAATCTGTGAAGGCCTGTAGCCCTTTGGATTTCTCTCCATTGTAGACAATATTATATTTCTGGGTTCCCACCAGATAGCGCATGATGTACATCACTTCGTCTAGATGTTCTTGGCTAGGATTAGCCAAGAATTGCGACATCCTGATTACCGCATAAGTGATATCAGGTCGCATTCCGAGCATCAGATACAATAAAGATCCAATCACAGACTGATATTTTGATCTAAGCACCGCATTTGGCATCACTGTGTTTTCTGACAGTTTGTAACCAGTCGCGAGCGGAGTGGGGGCAGCTTTGGCATTTGTCATCCCGAACCTCTCAAGCACTTTGGCGAGATATTCAGTTTGATCGAGTTTGACTTTGCTTGCAGTCTGGGTGATGCGCATGCCTAAGAATTCCATGACTTTTTCAGTACTATGGCACTCTCAATGCTTCAGACAAGCATTCTTCTTTTCATCCACAAGTTTCTTGTTTTTCCCCATGAACAAGCCATCATCAACATAGACCAGCGCAATAACAATGCTGCCTGTCTTGGGATCCTTGTGTATGAAAATGCCGGCATCAGAGCTGGTGCGCACAAACCCAATGGTGCACATAAATGCCTCCAGCTCTTTCCACCATGCTAGTGAGGCCTGTTTAGGGCCATACAATGCTCAGCGTAAGCGCATTACTTTGCACTCTTTTCCCTCGAGTCTGAAACCCTCGGGTTGATCCATATAGATCTCCTCTTCTAGTTTGCCATATAAAAATGCAGTTTTTACATCTAGACCGGTCATATACATGCCTTCTAGAGATGCAAGTGCAAACATGAGGTGTATGGTCTCGTAGCGGACTACTGGTGAGAAAATCTCATCAAAGTCAACACCTTCAACTTGTGAAAAGCCTTTGGCCACAAGTCTGGCTCGTTTTCTTCCATCCGATTTCATGGAGAAAACCCATCTGTTTTTGATCGTTTTTTGATCATGTGGAAGATCGATGATGTCATAGACTTGTCGCTTGCAAAGAGCCTCTAATTCTTCACGACAAGCCTGTTTCCACTCAAGTTGCTGCTGCTGTGGTAGGTGCGCAATATCACGAAATTGGTTTGGAACTTGGCTTATTTTGCTTGATGGATTGACTGCTTTTGACAACAGCCAGCGAATAAGCTTATCTCCACCTTCCTTGGTTATCTTTTTAATATAACCTGCTTTGTCCAGTTCCCCCATTGGGTGATCATGTTCTTGATTATTGGAATTGGGCACACTCTCGTGGGGTGCCGAACTCAGTCCAGCAACCGGTTCTTGTTGTTGAGATTGTGGTCGTGTTCGGTTATGATCTGAATCTTGACCCACAGATCTCTTTCAATATCGATCATGTGCAATGTCTCTTTCTATGTCAGAGGGGAGTCGCTTCTCTCCATAGGTATTGCCAGGACGGTTTGGGATGTTCCTCTGCCTGCCTGATTGATGGGGCAATTGCTGCCATTCCTGTTACACAAGCTACTATGCCAGCTTGTGGTCACTCCACAGCTCTGAAGTTTGATCCTACCCAGCCTCGAGAACTTTGGAGATACTTTAATGAACTCGAAATGCTGTTTCCAACATGTGGAATTATCGATTCCAAAGATATGAAGAAGCATGCCTGTCAATACATCGACATTGATACCTCCGAACTTTGGGAGTCAATCCCAGAATATGACGCAGGGGTTTTGTTCAATGAATTTCATACAGCTATCCACAAGTTGTACCCTGGATCTGAAGACAACTGCAAGTGGTCGATTGCCGATATGAATAAACTGATTGGCAAACAACTTTGCATTGGTATGTACGATGCGAATGAATTAGGATCATATTACAGGTCCTTCTACAATATCACTAAGTTCCTCACCATGAAAAATTGACTTTCGGCAGCCAAACAAAGCAGAGCCTTCGTTTGTGGCTTTCAACCAGGATTATGGATGCAAATTGTGCTGTCTAGAACTCAAATTCCCTGACCACTACCCAGACAACCCCTATCCTCTCGATGACATTCATGCTGCTGCAAAATTTGTTTTAGCAGGTACTACATCATCACAAACTCCCTCGGCCTCAACTTCACAAGTCCCATCCTCATCCTCGGCTTCAACCTCTATCCCTACTACCTCTACATCATTGCCACAAATCAAAACAGAGGATTTATCAATGATTCTCAAGAAATTTGCGACCACTCTCATCACGGCCTTAACAGGAGCTCAACTCAACAATAACAACAACAATTCCCCCTGTGTTAATCAAGGGTTTCACCAGGACCAACTCGAAAATTTAGTTTGTATTTTCTGTGGTCTTTCGGGACACTTCATTAGTGATTGTTTGGTCTGCCAAATGTATATTAACAATGGAAAGTGTAAGAAGAATGCCAAAGGGAAAGTTGTGCTTCTGAATGGACAGTTCACACCACAAAACATCCCTGGATGTTGCATCAAAGATCGCATCGACAAATGGATTTGTCAAAACCCAGACATAAATATCGTCCCTGCCCTCATGTATGGTATTGCCCCTTCCCCCACTCCAGCTCCCGCTCCTAGGGGAATCTACCAGATCATGGACATGAATACTGCAGCTGATATTCATATCACTCGCTTAGAACAAGAATTATATGCATTACGAAGTGGCCAAAATTTTACTCAACATGAACACAGTCCAATCGCAGCTCCTGTGGTTCAGCCATCGATTTTGTCCATGGATCCATCAGCAGAACCAGTAGCCCTTCCCACTCCAACCACCGCACCACCATCTATATCCTCTACCATGACCAATCCAGCTTCATCCAATATAGCACCATCAATGACTTCACAGATGACTTTGAATTTGCAACCACTTGTGAGTTTCGTGAGTTCGCAACTCCCAATTCATCCACCTAACCTTCCCACAGTATGTCACATATTAGTTGACACGATCCTATCACATCATGGCTACTGATCTGTAGTAAATCTGCTTATCTCCCTCACCCGTCAATAATATCGTTGACTTCAACCTTGTAAGGTATCCCACTTAGCCCACCCAATGTAGGCCGCCCTTTGATATCATGTAAGCAATAGATAACCATGACAGACTGATAACAGACCAAATCATAGATCAAACTCGGCATAACGAGATCAATGTGATGGGCAACTCGGCTACTTCTGATGTTGCCGTGCCACGTCGTGCTCATCATCCCCCATGATGAGCTCACTATTCCACTCATTCTGCACCCTTTCCCTTCGCTTTTTTTGGTAGATAATACTTATATATGTGCATAGAGTGTTATTAAACAATCAATTTCACTTTTACACCCATTTTGGGTCTATAACAAACATCTTCTCTTGATAAAGAGAGGAGTAGGGGTCTCTTTTTCCATTGAGGGGCTCTACTACATGTGCATGGGTATATAATTATATTTAGAGCTATGTACACAAGTGTGAATTGTGCTGTATGAGGTAGGAAGGGAGGGAAGGGGGAGAAGTGAGAGAGTGACCAGAGAGTGTAACCTGTACTGAGCATGTACATGCTCCACAGTCACCAGGGTGTATGTAGATGAATGGAGGAATGTACATAGAAGTTGGGAATGAAGTTGGGAGAGCTGGGAGTGAGGAGTTGTGTGTCAATGCAGCTGTATGGGGAGGGGGAGAGGTTATCACTTACCTACACTCCTGGGCCTTCCACTTCTAATATTGGCATTGAAAAAGAATAGGATAATCATAGTGAATGATGTGATATGCCCCCTAAAGACTCTAGAGTGGTCAGTATAGACAGAAAAGACAATGAGGACTGAGGAGGAGGAATGCTTACTCTGAGAGATCTGTGGAGCGAAAATGTTCGCTTTCTTCGATTCCTAGGTCTGATATAGAAGTATAATTAAGGTTAGTAGAGGTTATGGCAGGGGGATAAGGTTCTGGCTCACTAGGGCATGGGTTCCCCATCAACATAAGTGAACTTCACTCACCATGGAGAACACACCTTACCTGGCATCTGGATATCCTTCCAACCATTTAGTATAGTCCATTCCCTGATAAAAATAGCCTAGATACAATCCTGAAAGTCAAAATGTCATCCTCCAATGTAGGGTTTTCACCTACTCACATATTCTCCTTGTCACTCTATGCCAGCTCATATAGCCCATTAGTGAGAGTGTAGACAGGTATACCAAGGCATTATAAGCAGTATTAACACCTCAGGACAGTCCATGAGTCTGTAAAGGAGAGGTGAATGTTGAAATTAATCCCTGATGCATGCTGTATACATGAGGCAATACATGCAGCATACACATGTATACATGAGGCAATACATGCAGCATACGCATGTTACTGCGCTTACTGCGCATACATGCGGTAAACACATTCCCGAGTCATGTGACATCCTTAATATTATGTATATAAGGAGAACCTGTACCGTAGTAGGAATACAGTGTTCTTACCTCTGCTAACCCTAGCTGTAAGTCTAACTAAACCCCAGGTAGGTTGTAAGGAACGTGTTGTCTCTTCCCCTGTGCAGCGTATATAGTCTGCTCCAACAGTGAAGAGTCAATGTAAGGAGGTAGGTTATAGTCACTCACCCAAGGTCCATAATACTGCAATTGCTTGGTGTAGTTGCATATATTAGGATGTAATATCACAGTAAATGAGGTTCCCTCATGTTAGAGAGCATCCAGATAGTAGTTGAGGATGTAGAACATACAGAGAGAGGTTGAACCAGGAGTTCCCAAAAAGGCAATAATTCGAGGCTCACGAGCATAGCTCAAGAATGACACGGCGCGCTTATAATCAGAGAGCAGGAGTGGACAGAGACAAGTTGATTCTATGGGATGCAAAACTCTGGAAGGAATCTGTGGAGGAACAAGTAAGATACAAGCAAGGCAATAGTTTCAGAGCTGGTTGATCGAGACACATCCGATCATGGACCTTGCCTGATCACTCCATCGGACCATTCATCAGTACTCTTTCAAGCACCCTGCCTCAATTTCTCCACAGATTCCTTTCAATCCTTTTGCATTCATTGGAATCAACCTGCCTCTATCTACTTCTGCTATTTGATTATGAGCACACCGTGTTGTTCTTGAGCTATTCCTGAATTATTACCTTTTTTGGGACACTTGGTTCAACATGCTCTCTGGTACATGCTACTGCCTCTGTTGCCATCTGGACTATCTCCAGCTCAAAAGAACTTCACTTTCCATTATATTATGCACTAATCTCTATAGGACAACAAGCAAATACAGTATTATGGACCTTGGGTGAGTGACTGTAACCTACCTCCTTACATTGACTCTTCACCTCTCCTTTACAGACTCATGGCAATGTAAGGAGGTAGGTTACAGTCACTCACCCAAGGTCCATAATACTGTATTTGCTTGTTGTCCTATAGAGATTAGTGCATAATATAATGGAAAGTGAAGTTCTTTTGAGCTGGAGATAGTCCAGATGGCAACAGAGGCAGTAGCATGTACCAGAGAGCATGTTGAACCAAGTGTCCCAAAAAAGGTAATAATTCAGGAATAGCTCAAGAACAACACGGTGTGCTCATAATCAAATAGCAGAAGTAGATAGAGGCAGGTTGATTCCAATGAATGCAAAAGGATTGAAAGGAATCTGTGGAGAAATTGAGGCAGGGTGCTTGAAAGAGTACTGATGAATGGTCCGATGGAGTGATCAGGCAAGGTCCATGATCGGATGTGTCTCGATCAACCAGCTCTGAAACTATTGCCTTGCTTGTATCTTACTTGTTCCTCCACAGATTCCTTCCAGAGTTTTGCATCCCATAGAATCAACTTGTCTCTGTCCACTCCTGCTCTCTGATTATAAGCGCGCCGTGTCATTCTTGAGCTATGCTCGTGAGCCTCGAATTATTGCCTTTTTGGGAACTCCTGGTTCAACCTCTCTCTGTATGTTCTACATCCTCAACTACTATCTGGATGCTCTCTAACATGAGGGAACCTCATTTACTGTGATATTACATCCTAATATATGCAACTACACCAAGCAATTGCAGTATTATGGACCTTGGGTGAGTGACTATAACCTACCTCCTTACATTGACTCTTCACTGTTGGAGCAGACTATATACGCTGCACAGGGGAAGAGACAACACGTTCCTTACAACCTACCTGGGGTTTAGTTAGACTTACAGCTAGGGTTAGCAGAGGTAAGAACACTGTATTTTTACTACGGTACAGGTTCTCCTTATATACATAATATTAAGGATGTCACATGACTCGGGAATGTGTTTACCGCATGTATGCGCAGTAAGCGCAGTAACATGTGTATGCTGCATGTATTGCCTCATGTATACATGTGTATGCTGCATGTATTGCCTCATGTATACAGCATGCATCAGGGATTAATTTCAACATTCACCTCTCCTTTACAGACTCATGGACTGTCCTGAGGTGTTAATACTGCTTATAATGCCTTGGTATACCTGTCTACACTCTCACTAATGGGCTATATGAGCTGGCATAGAGTGACAAGGAGAATATGTGAGTAGGTGAAAACCCTACATTGGAGGATGACATTTTGACTTTCAGGATTGTATCTAGGCTATTTTTATCAGGGAATGGACTATACTAAATGGTTGGAAGGATATCCAGATGCCAGGTAAGGTGTGTTCTCCATGGTGAGTGAAGTTCACTTATGTTGATGGGGAACCCATGCCCTAGTGAGCCAGAACCTTATCCCCCTGCCATAACCTCTACTAACCTTAATTATACTTCTATATCAGACCTAGGAATCGAAGAAAGCGAACATTTTCGCTCCACAGATCTCTCAGAGTAAGCATTCCTCCTCCTCAGTCCTCATTGTCTTTTCTGTCTATACTGACCACTCTAGAGTCTTTAGGGGGCATATCACATCATTCACTATGATTATCCTATTCTTTTTCAATGCCAATATTAGAAGTGGAAGGCCCAGGAGTGTAGGTAAGTGATAACCTCTCCCCCTCCCCATACAGCTGCATTGACACACAACTCCTCACTCCCAGCTCTCCCAACTTCATTCCCAACTTCTATGTACATTCCTCCATTCATCTACATACACCCTGGTGACTGTGGAGCATGTACATGCTCAGTACAGGTTACACTCTCTGGTCACTCTCTCACTTCTCCCCCTTCCCTCCCTTCCTACCTCATACAGCACAATTCACACTTGTGTACATAGCTCTAAATATAATTATATACCCATGCACATGTAGTAGAGCCCCTCAATGGAAAAAGAGACCCCTACTCCTCTCTTTATCAAGAGAAGATGTTTGTTATAGACCCAAAATGGGTGTAAAAGTGAAATTGATTGTTTAATAACACTCTATGCACATATATAAGTATTATCTACCAAAAAAAGCGAAGGGAAAGGGTGCAGAATGAGTGGAATAGTGAGCTCATCATGGGGGATGATGAGCACGACGTGGCACGGCAACATCAGAAGTAGCCGAGTTGCCCATCACATTGATCTCGTTATGCCGAGTTTGATCTATGATTTGGTCTGTTATCAGTCTGTCATGGTTATCTATTGCTTACATGATATCAAAGGGCGGCCTACATTGGGTGGGCTAGGTGGGGTACCTTACAAGGTTGAAGTCAACAATATTATTGATGGGTGAGGGAGATAAGCAGATTTACTACAGATCAGTAGCCGTGATGTGATAGGATCATGTCAACTAATATGTGACATACTGTGGGAAGGTTAGGTGATTCATCCTTATGCCGCAGCTTCGGAGAACACTTACTTACCCCCTCATGAACAAAACTTTGCCTCTACTAGTAAAGGTAAAGAATGAGATGGTCCTTCGTACCACACTGTAGCCCCCATTCAGAATGACACCATCGCTCAGGACATATTTTCGCATTCGATGAAAATACCGATCATCACTCTTACTATGGAAGAACTTCTTTTGTTATCACCCGAAGTTCATATGAAATGGAAGGAACAGCTAACACCATGTTGTATTCTGAACCAGGATGGAAACAATGCGGGGCACCTAGTCAATGAAGAGGTACTTATGATCAACAACCCATGCGAAACTTATATCAGCTCTCTTTGAATTGGCGACATTCCAAAACCCTTTGTCGCTGCGAAGGAATCTCACTCGATCAGATCAGTTATGATGAATGTCAATGGTAAAAATCCTGTCAAAGGTGTAGTTGACCCAGGTTCTTTGATTATCGCTATGTCCAAAGAAGTCTGCCATGAACTAGGTCTTGCATATGATCCTTCCATCCACATTCCACTTCAATTGGCTAACAGTGGCATTGACGAAAGTCTAGGACTAGCATGAAATGTTCCTTGCAAAGTTGGCACAATCACCATCTATATGCAGATTCATATAATCTGAAACCCTGCCTATGACATCCTGCTTGGTCGACCCTTCAACATAGTCACCAAAAGCACCATCAAAAACTGGAGCGACGAATCTCAGACAATTACTATCTATGATCCCAACTCGACAAGATCATCTACTATCCCAACCTTTCCTAGAGCCATGAAATGCCAAAAAGTAGTTCACAAGGATTTTTGTTACTAGAGGATAATATTTCAGAGACTAAACAGTGCGCATTAATCATTTCTTTTGACCATTTAAACTCTTCTATATTTATCAAATGCACTGCAAACATTCCTGACTTTGAATCCTTGCCTTCTTCAAATGCCACTACTACTTTGGATATTATCGCCCATCTCTATTTGACAGCTAGTGAACAGTATGTTACATTTTTAATGGCCTCGATGGCCCCCTCTATGCCAGATTCATCCAGATATTCCACATCCTATCTATCCTCCAACTCTCTATATCCTGCCTTTGTAGCCACTAAAAAGAAGTACAAGCCTGTTGCATTGAAAGTACGACCAGTCATCACCAACCTGCCTGATCAATTTCACATTACTTGCACGATCACAGGGAATCTACTCAAAGAAATGCTGAAACTTAACCCTAAACCTCCAACATTTTCACCATCTTCCCAATACAACCTTGAACGAAAAATGATTATCAATAATAATCATCCTGGCGATTTCCTTTGGCCAGAGGAGAGAAAACTCATGCACAATTTTATTCGAAATCACGAAACCCATTTCGTGTGGACTGAACAAGAATGAGGAAGTTTTTGCCCCAACTTCTTCCCTCCAATTGAATTTCCAGTTATTCCACACACCCCATGGATCGAATGAAACATTCCTATCCTGCCAGGGATTTACAAAGAGGTTTGCACCATGCTCAAGAAGAAAATAGAAGCAGGCGTTTATGAGCCATCGAACTCATCTTATAGGTCGCATTGGTTTTGTGTCACAAAGAAAGATGGCAAAGCACTTTGCTCAGTCCACAGTCTCAAACAACTCAACAAAGTCACTATACAGCACTCAGGCATCATTCTGATCTCTGAACATCTGGCTGAACAGTTCGGAGGATGCGCTTGTGGAGGAATGCTAGACCTCTATGTTGCCTTCGACAAACAAAAAGTAGCTGAATCATCTTGAGACCTGACTACATTTCAAACGCCTTTTGGAGCACTTCGCATCATCACTTTACCCATGGGTTGGACCAACTCCATGCCCATCATGCATGATGATGTTTCATTTATCCTACAACCCAAGATTCCCCATGTCACGATACCCTACATTGATGATGCACCTATTAAAGGTCCAAAATCATGCTACTCACTCCCGGGAGGAGGTTACGAAACTATTTTGCAGAACTCAGGAATTCATCGTTTCATTTGGGAACACTTCAAAAATCTCAACTGAGTAGTCCAACATATGAAATATTGTGGAGGGACTTTTTCAGGACCCAAGCTATTTCTTTGCATCCCCGAAATTACTGTCTTAGGACATTATTGCAAAATCGAAGGTCATATGGCCAATCCAACTTGAATCAATGCAATCAGCAAATGGGGACCTTGTCAAAGTCTCACTGAAGTAAAAGCCTTCTTAGGAACCATAGGGGTTTGTCGTATTTTCATACAGAATTTCGCTAAATGAGCAGTGGCTCTTATCAACCTCGCACATAAGGATGTTCCATTTGAATTTGGTACAACACAAATAGCAGCACAAGAAGATCTTAAACTCGCTCTCATCACTTCTCCCACAATTCATGTGATCAACTACACCTCGAACACACCCGTCATCCTCTCAGTCGACACTTCGCACATCGCAGTTGGATTTTTCTTGGCTCAGTGCGACCCCAAAAATCTTTGTAAACACTATTACAGTCGTTTTGGATCTATCACGCTCAATGCCCATGAATCTTGCTTTTCGCAACCCAAACTAGAGCTCTACGGACTCTATTGCGCCCTTGGTGCACTTCGATTGTACGTTATTGGCATATGCAATCTCATTGTCAAAGTCAATGCCAGATACATTAAAGGTATGCTGCAAATCCTGACATCGCACCAAGTGCAAGCATTAATCGATGGATTGTATCCATCCTTACCTTCCATTTTATGCTTGTACATGTCGCCGGAACACATCATGGCCCAGATGGACTTTTGCGACGTCCTCTACAGAATGGAGATGATGCACAACCAGATGATGGATCCTTTGAAGATTGGATCAACCAACTGCATGGTTTTATTCATCAAATCAACCCACTCACGACTTGCCCATTCTCATCACATTCACTCCAATCAACATTCACCCTACCTTCACATATCAGTAAGGGGGAGGACATCACTTACAAAGATGTCCCTCATTCCGAAAATGCCAAAAGAGATGACGAACGACTTCTTCACATTCAAAAATGGCTCGAAGATTTACAATGGCCACCAGACCTCTCCGAAGCAGACTACAGCACCTTTGTGCGATATTGTACTGAGTTCTTCATAGATTCTGGAAAACTTTGGTGAAAAGATTCACAAGGAGCCCACAAGATTGTCGCTATCCCTGAATGCCGCCTCAACATTGTTTGAGCCACTCATGATGACATTGGTCACAAGATGGTATTCACTACAAAAACCCTCGTCACACTCCGATTTTGGTGGCCCAATATGAAAGCCAATGTCGCATGGTACATTCGTTCTTGCCACCTATGCCAACTTTGACAAACCCAAAATCTGCTTATTCCGCCCACAGTGGCAACACCAGCACCACTTTTTGGCAAAGTCTACATTAACACGATGCAAATGCCCCCATTGAACGGATTCAAATACATCATTCAAGGGTGATGTTCACTAACAGCCTATCCAGAATGGTGAAAGCTTCAACATGAAAATGCCAGGACATTAGGAGATTGGATCTTCGAAGACATCATTTGTCGATGGGGGTCTCTTTATGAAATTGTGAGTGATAATGGATCAGTATTTATTGCAGCGATGGAGTATCTTGCAAAATGATACCATATCAATCACATTCGAATCAGTGGTTACAATTCTCGAGCAAATGGGATTGTAGAAAGAGCACACTTCAATGTTCAACAATCGTTATTTAAAGCAGTCAGAGACCAGAGCAAGTGGTCAGATGGAGCACACTCTGTCTTTTGGGCAGAGCGCGTAACAGTTTGCAAACGCATGGGTTGTTTGCCCTACTTCACAGTAACAGGATCCCATCCCCTCATTCCACTCGACATCTCTGAAGCTACATATTTGCAGCCCCCTCCAAATTCAATACTTTCAACAACCGACCTTATGGCACAAAGAGCTATTGCCTTACAAAAATGATTGATTGACCTCAAAAACCTTTATTCGAAGGTTTTGTCAGCCCATCTTGAAGCCATGAAATGATTCAAACAAGTCCACCAGAGGACTGTCAAAGACTACAACTTTGCAACAGGTTATTTAGTCCTACTTTGCAATACACAGATAAAAAAGTCACTCAACTGCAAAATGTGACCTCGATACATAGGTCCCCTCATTGTCATTGATTGAAACTATGGAGGAGCCTACATCCTTTGCAAACTCAACGGTTCAGTACTACATCACCCAGTTGCTGCCTTTTGTCTACTCCCCTACTTAGCACAAAAATCCATTCCACTCCCTCCGAACTTCCTTGACATCAACTCAGCACGTCTTGAAGCACTTTGACAAACTTTGAATGTCGACAAAGATATTCCTGATGACATTCCATACCTTGAAGATGATTAACTATTCTCTTTCTATGTTTCGCAATTACTTACCTATGATTTTGATTTCTCTTAGTGTATCATACAAGTCACGATATCGCATTATAGCATGGTTGCGCAAGCTCCAAAAGGGTTTTTCAGCCATGATGATTTACTGAGCCTTTCCCTTACTTTGTAATGTCGTTTCCTTTCATTTCCTCTTACAAATGCACTCAGAACACCTACAATGACAAGTTTCAGCAATGAAGTTCATCTCGAAAAATGTTTGGATATTTCTTTTACTCTACTTATTTCTTATATCTTCTGTTTCCAGTTTGACAAAGCACAAATTTATTATACAAAAATAGCAAAAACTAAAATAACAAAATTTCACTCTTCTTCATCCAACATTTTACCCAGTGCCGCTATCTCCTGATCCAGCATATGACACTGCATCTTCTTCTTTGCCATCTCCTCCGAAATTATTTGTTGGTACTGCTCCATGCCCAAAACACCCTTGTCACCATCCTGGATTTCCTGCCCCTTCCCTTTCCTGTCTGACTTTGTTTGACCCTGCGACCTTGAAGGCCCTGCCTCTGGTGCTAATGAAGGCCCAACAACTCAAATTTGAGGTACTATACATTATGAAATATTAGCGAAGGCTTCAAAAAACATGGATCGGTGGCTTACCTGGTTTCAGATGCTCTGAAACCTTTCCCCCATGACTCCCTACAGCCTTCTTTCCCTTCACCTTACGAACCCCCTGCCTTGAAACACCCTCCCAATAGCACCCTTGTGCCTCTTGCATGCATTTGTGACACTTTGCCACTCCTTCATCTATGACACACATGGGCTGGCTCTTGAAGCCAGAGCATCAATCACACTACGGCCATTTCATTGGTTTTGAAATCTTCACGAAACAGTTCATACAACTTACTGGTCCTTCAAACTCAAGAAGCCCTCCCTGCTCGAATCTCGCCCATCTAGTGGTGATTCCTTGTTTGCCATTGTCGTCATCTTTGTCAAGGTCCTCCTCCATCACCTGCTGCTTTTGGTTGCCCAGGATAATGACTGGGTCTTTGTCCACCTCCTGAACTTCCTCTCCAACTTCCACTACCCGAATCGCCTCACTTTCTGCCTGCAAAGCTGAATTCTGCCTCTTCAGATGGTCCTTCGAAATTGTCTTCACCCGAACCTTGGCGAGGAGAATAGCTTGAGTAGACTCGAGAGCTTTCCGTCATTTGTCGAGCTTGGCAGCTTTTGCTGCTGCTGCCTCATGCCAAAATGCTTCTGCCTCCTCCCAAAGCCTTGCCTCCACCTCTGCAGCTTCTTCCAGTGCCTTCGCCTCTGCTGCTTCTGCTTCAGACTTCACCTGAGCAGCCCTGGCCTCTTGCTCCTCTCATTCGACTTTGTCTGCTAGGTCCTGGAATAGGACCTCGGCACCCCAAGAAAGCCACTCCTGACATGCCAGAGGAGTGTACAAATCAAATACCTTGTCCATGACCTTTTGAATGGCCTGCAAATGGGATTCCTCGACATCATCCGTGAGATTGTCATATTCGTACTGCAAAACATCATTAGCATCTAAAACCATATCAGAAAATGTGTCGACACTCACCATTTTCTCACAAAAATTGCGCCCCCAAACTTCGAAATCAATATCTTCTGCCTTACCAACTTTGGGCATGGACTTTGTGTGTTTGAGGATCTCATGTTCGAATTTGAGGAGAAGCAACATGATCAGAGGATGTAAGAGATGAGTTCAACTCGAAGATGGAAGAAAAAGAGCGAGGTTTTTCAGTTACCTTTATAGGTTTTTCAACACGATCACAGATTTGGCATGTGACTCTGATCAGCTGACTGGGACAGTCAGGATTTCAGTAAGGGGGAGGATGATAGGTCCACTATGGCAGCAGAGCTCTGAAATTAAGATATCACACTCAGACACCTCCTTCCCAAAGTTCTATGATTTCATGAATGCTTACAAATGCCTACAAATGCACGAAACAATGAAACAACACTTCAAAACATTTCGAAAGACTTCAAACCATTTTGAACAACTTTGGCCACCATATTCCTATTGTACCGAACCTTGAACACATGCTCCCACCATTACACACACTAACACATTGCGTTCCCACCACCACAAACACGAAGAAACACAACGGCTAGCAACTTAGCACACATTGAGGCGCTATTTGACATATTCATGATTTATTGGAACCACAAGACAAGGAGATTTGATATATCATGTATATGGCATGTTTCTTTCTTATCATTTTCTCATTTACTTCGTGATTTCGACACCTTGTTCACTGCCTCATGTTTACCACATGTTTTGCCTCATGGCCTTTTACCTTATTAGTACTATATCTCTAAAACATATATAGTTTGGTGTATTTACTGTCAATAAGGCCAGAAAATCATCTTCTCACATCACCTATCATCTGACTTAAGGGTAAAACTCTTGAGTTTTAGCTCAGTCTTTGCCTGAACTCACTTAAAGTATTCTGCAAACTACATCGTTTTGCCACATCGACTCTCGAAACTCTTGTCACATCGCCTATCTGTCATGTCATTGTCTCTTACCTTGCTTTCAACTATTGTCACCATCTCCCAAATTCATGAAATCATTTCGGAGATTCTTGAACTTCTCCACATCACTGTTAAACTCTCTTGTATTGTTTCAGAATGCTTCATAGTGTTTTGTGTTACTTTGGATGGCTTTGCAGAACTTCGCACAGTCTAATACAGCTTCGCAATGTCGTACAGTACATTTACTGGCCTTTGGATAACATGGTGATATTCAGTACCACCTCGCAACCTTTCTCTGACTCATGTTATATCTCCTAAGACCTGTTTAGTTGGTTTTGGTTGAGTTTCCGGGTTGAGCATCATCACTGGTACACCTCTGCTGTGTGGCTCAAGGTAGACCAGAAATAGCACAAATGGAGGTCCAACCAGGACCCCAAAAAGACATTGGATAAGTGAAGGAATGGAGAGGCATACACCAGAAATAGTATGAAAGAGAGAGAGTAGATAAAGAGACACTACAAAAGAGAGAGAGTAGATAACTAAACAGAACAAAGGGAGAGGAGGGAGGGTGACTAAAAAACAAGAGAAGCTGAGCCATGCAAAGAACTCTACAGAAAGTTCTCATGGTAAACGTAGCAAAGGCAACAATAGAAGGAGAAGCTCACTATAAAGATTCAACTGCAAATGATAGTGAGGCTAGAAGATCACAGTTGAATCCTAGAAAGTGAGGACAGTGATGAGATTGCCAAGATAGGAATGAGATCAGAAAAGATCTTGCGACAAAATAGTTGCTGTAGATTAATGACAGAGTGAAGCTCTTGAAGTCAATAATAGCAACTATCCGGAGAAGTAAGAAGAGAACTGAAAAGATGCATGGAGTGCTCACCTGTACTGCAGAGGGACATGAAAGTCAAGAGTGAAGCAGTACAGGAGAAATCTCCTATCATGCCAAACTGTCTACGGCAAGGCCTCGGCTAGAACTCTAGCACCAAGCCACAAACAGCACAATGATCAGAGTGAGACAGAGAGAGCGGAGCTCGGGGTGTGGGTGTGGTGTGCCTCTCGAGAAAGCTCAGAGGCCTTCAAAAACTCTCCTTACCCTTGGAACCCATGTTTACGCCAACCATAGAACACAGTAAAAAGACTTAAGATTTCGGACATTAAAACTAGCCATCAATGATCATGGATTTTTCCCTCTCCCGTAGGGCATGGGGAGGAGGCTGCACCAAGAGGTCACAGATCCACTGATCATGGATGTACAGCTCCTGTTGAAATTAAACCCTGAGATACATGCTGCATACATGAGGCAATACATGCAGCATACACATGTTACTGTGCATACATGTGGTAAACACATTCCCGAGTCATGTGACATCCTTATTATTATGTATATAAGGAGAACCTGTACCGTAGTAGGAATACAGAGTTCTTACCTCTGCTAACCCTAGCTGTAAGTCTAACTAAACCCCAGGTAGGTTGTAAGGAATGTGTTGTCTCTTCTCCTGTGCAGCATATATAGTCTGCTCCAACAGGTTATGGGCCCTGCTGGGCATGTTGTGAACGTGCCTTAATTGGCTGCGAACGACGTTGACTTCATCGTCTCCAAATTATAACCTTGCGCTCTTTGTGAGCTGCATCACGCTCCCTGCGAGCTGCACTTAAAACCTAGGTTGACTAGGGTTAACCACTCTGAAGGAGTGTTTTTTCCTGAGATTGTGAAACATGTTTTCTTGGATAAAAGACTGATTGAGCACTTTTAACAGCTGCCACCACATAATCATGTCTTCAACCCTTGGAAAACTCATACAAACTTTTGATGGCTCAAATTACATTCAATGGGCCGACTCTATGAAGGCGTGGCTCAGGTCTCAGGGCCTCTGGCAAATAACTAGCGGGGCAGAAGTCAAACTGCCTCTGGCGCCTCCTTTGACGGTGATGAATGCTACTCTTGTAGCGGATGCTACTGCCAAGCTCCAGACCTGGAGCAACAAAAATGACCAGGCTATTAGTAGCCTAGTGCTCCGCCTGGCCCCCTCCATTCAGCAGCATGCCAACACCAAGGACACTGCTGAGGAGGTGTGGGACCTCATTCGCACCAATTATGGTGTCGATGGCCCCTCCCAAGTCTTTGCAGACTTTAGGTCTGCAATAGCAATCAAAATTCTGGCTGCAAATCCTGCACCAGAGATTGCTAAGATGGCTGACAAGTTTGAGCACCTCATGGCTGCCAATGTTGCCATCCCCAAACTAGTTCAGGCGATGATCCTACTTGCTGCAATGCCACGCGAGTACGATTCTTTGTCCACCATGGTCCTTAACACGACCGCTACTAGTGCCTTGACATTTAAACATGTCAAGGACTCCATTGTCACTG
Source organism: Tricholoma matsutake (assembly GCA_026075535.2). Lineage (NCBI taxonomy): Eukaryota > Fungi > Basidiomycota > Agaricomycetes > Agaricales > Tricholomataceae > Tricholoma > Tricholoma matsutake. The sequence continues at coordinate 1,201,044 of AP026543.1, read as the reverse complement.
AAGCCTCAAGGTGCATGGCAGTAGGAAAGCCCGCTGGCCAGCCTCAGGCCAACAAACTTTCCACTGTCAAATGCAAAGGGGGAAACCCCAAATGGCAGCCCAAAGAAGGGCAAAACAACAATGGAGATTCATCCCAAAAATGTGGACGACGCGGGGACAAAAAGACTAAGGAGGAAAAGCCTAAAGAGAAACATACCCACCTCGCCTCCAGTGCCTTTACCACCATAAATGGTAATGGCATCATCATACCGCTGATGCCGCTCATTTAGCGCATTGAAAAACATGACCACACTCCCACAAGGGATCCTCGCTGCCGACTGCCTCCACAGGCATATACGGGTGTGGCCTCTACCTCTCATTCAGTTTACGCCGAATATCAGCAAGCTCGAGACACCCTCGAGCAAATGCATCTTCCATGCACCGCAAAAAATCTGCGACTGCTGGAAGAGCACCTAATGGTGCGAGAAGGTAAGAGGAGGAGGATTGAACCAGAACCAAGAATCGAGGAGGTAGAAGATGACATCATCTCCCTCAGATCTGAACCTCTGGTGTCTGATGAGGAAGTATGGAAAGCCATCGACGAGATGCTCATCAATGAACCCCTTGAAACGGGAGCATATGATGACAGGTCAGTCCTTTTCCCTGCCACAAGCACAAAGATTAATATTCCTACAAATACAGCAAACTTTTCATGTGAAATTTTACCGCTATTAAATGTATCATGGAATTATTTAGATCTTAATATATGTGTTATGTGTGCAAATGGAAATTGTAAGAAAGGTGCAGACTGGATCATGGATTCAGGCGCATCAAAACACTTCACTGGTGAAATGAAAGATTTCGCTTCCTATGAGCCTTTACTGAGAAAGGACTCTACCTTGGTCCAAACAGCCACGGGTACTACTCATATAGTAGGAAAAGGAGCAGTCTTCATTAGACATCAGGTAGTATGTCATGGGAAGTCAGAGACATGTGAAACATGATTATACCCCATCTACTACATACCTGACATTAATACTCAATTAATGTCAATGGGCGTCTTCTTACAAGACGGAAGTGATGTGCATGGTTCCTCCACACACATTTCATTTATCGAGAAAGGAAACCCAATTATGCATTGTGTCCCTCTTAGGAGAAGTGACACAATTTATTGGGCTCGGACTCATATAATGAGCACCAAAAAGGTCAATGTCATGACCATTTACGTCGCTGACTACTTGACTTGGCATAGGTGACTTGGACACCCATCCATAGAGGCGCTAGGGAAAATGCCTAATAGCACCATCAAATTCCCAAGGAATTTAATTATTCCTAAAGACAAAATTATATGTCCAGGGTGCGCTGAAGGGAAAATGACCTCAAAGTCTTTTCCAGAATCAAATTCATGTGCAGCAAAACCCTTTGAATTAATACATTCCGATCTAAAGGAACTCCCAGTACTATCGTACCACAAACATAAATACTTTATTGTATTTCTGGATGACAAAACATCACATATCTGGGTCCAGTGCCTTAGAAAGAAGTCTGACGCTGCTGCAGCGATTAGACAATTTCAGGCAATGGCTTTGACCCAGTATGGCGCTACAATCAAGCGCTGGCATGTTGATCCAGGGGGGGAGTTCAAAGATTGTGAGCTACAAAATACGCTCAAGGATTTTGGCATCAAAATAGAGATGTCTGCACCCCACATTCACCAACAGAATGGGCACGCAGAGCACACCATAAGGACAATAATGGAAAAGTTGCAAACCCTGCGATTTACTGCTTGTCTACCACAATCATGGTGGGAATTTTGCATTGAACATGCAACACACCTATACAATCGAACCCCGATAAGGCACCTGAAATGGCTGACACCTCTTGAGGACCTGACAAAGGTCTGCCCAGATCTAAACAATCTGAAGGTCTTCAGTTGCGGTGCTTACGTCTATCTACCCAAGGAAAAATGTCCAACCACATTATCTCCTCGATCGGAGTTAATGACATACCTTGGATTAGAAGATGGCATTAAAGCATACCATTTCATGCGACTTAATGGCACAATATTCATTGGTGCTACAGCACTATTTGATGAAACATTGTTCCCATGCTGTCCCAGAGCTAAAACTCCTGCCAAGACAGACCTTGGTGATTTTCCACATCCAGAACCAGAAGATGACAACCACTCATCTGGAATGGATGGCGATGATTCTATACCACCACAAAATCCGCCCCTTCCTCCATTATCAGAAGATGATGATGATGATGTACCAAGTGAGCAAAAGGCACATGATGATGCAACTGACACTCCTCCTCCGCCGCCTCCAGTAACCACTGAGGACTTTTGTCCAAGACGTGAAGATCAGTCATGAGTGCGATAGCTCTTGGGGTAGGGGTTAGGACTTGGGTGATAGATGGTAGTGGTGTCGATGTATTTGGAAAGATGAATGAAGCGCTAGAAGCTGAGGATGAAGAAGTAGAAGATGAAGATGAAGACGATGGAATGGGTGAGGGAAATAGTTGACGATGTGTCAATTCTGCTTTGGATACTGGAATTAGGATATCTCCCAATTGTTCGAGAGATTCAAAGGTGTGGCAAGTGTCGATTCAGAGGTTTCTGGCTTGGGTTGGCCTAAGCCAGGAGATTTGAGATGGATTAGGTGATGAAATGATTCAGAAACCCCTCACAGTGGGCTCCAGAATGATGATGCTCAACCCAGAAACTCAACCAAAACCAACTAAACAGGTCTTGGGAGATATAACACAAGTCAGAGAAAGGTTGTGAGGTGGTACTAAATATCACTGTGTTATCCAAAGGGCGGTAAATGTACTGTACAATGTTGCAAAGCCATATTAGACTGCGCGAAGTTCTGTGAAGCTGTCCAAAGTAATGCGAAACACTATGAAGCATTCTGAAATGATATGAGAGAGTTTAACAGCAATGTGGAGAAGTTTGAGAATCTCCAAAATGGTTTCACAAATTCAGGAGATGGTGACAATAGTTGAAAGTGAGGTAAGAGACGATGACACGACAGATAGGTGATGTGACGAGAGTTTTGAGAGTCGATGTGGCAAAATGATGTAGTTTGCAGAATACTTTAAGTGAGTTCGGGCAAAGACTGAGCTAAAACTCAAGAGTTTTACCCTTAAGTCAGATGATAGGTGATGTGAGAAGATGATTTTCTGGCCTTATTGACAGTAAATACACCAAACTATATATGTTTTAGAGATATAGTACTAATAAGGTAAAAGGCCATGAGGCAAAACATGTGGTAAACATGAGGCAGTGAACAAGGTGTCGAAATCACGAAGTAAATGAGAAAATGATAAGAAAGAAACATGCCATATACATGATATATCAAATCTCCTTGTCTTGTGGTTCCAATAAATCATGAATATGTCAAATAGCGCCTCAATGTGTGCTAAGTTGCTAGCCATTGTGTTTCTTCGTGTTTGTGGTGGTGGGAACGCAATGTGTTAGTGTGTGTAATGGTGGGAGCATGTGTTCAAGGTTCGGTACAATAGGAATATGGTGGCCAAAGTTGTTCAAAATGGTTTGAAGTCTTTCGAAATGTTTTGAAGTGTCATTTTGTTGTTTTGTGCATTTGTAGGTGTTCGTAAGCATTCACAAAATTGTAGAACTTTGGGAAGGAGGTGTCCAAGTGTGATATCTTGATTTCAGAGCTCTGCTGCCATAGTGGACCTATCACCAGCAGCCTCCTTCCCAGGCCTTACTTCATGGTTGAAAGTGGTCTCCTGTGGTAGTGGTGGCAATATCTAATGTTGTCTCTCTGATAATTTTGGCATGGGGAGGGGGGGGGGGGTATTCACAGCATCACTCTAGTCTACAGATAAATAGGATTAGTCAAATGTAAAAAGAAAAACAAAGATCGGCCAACTTAAGGTGTCTTCTTTTGCTTCTACTCATCTGCTTGTGCTCTTTATCAGCCATTCTAAAGAATGCAGTAGCTTTTGTTGAACATCCCTCCTTCTCCTTGATGGGGTACACTGCATCAACTGACTCAGCATTCTCTTCAGCCAGCTCATCATCTGAATGGGCCTTATTCTCTTTAGCCAAGGCCACAACGAGTTTATTGAAACCATGAGCCCTGAACATGTCCATCCTTCCATCAGCAAGCTATCAAGGTTTATTAGTAGATACAATCTGCAAATGGCAGATACAGAATTCCAGGAATTACATACCACACTATGTCATTTCCACACTCCAGTCATCTGCTTTGCTTTTGCAACACTTCCTGGGTTCTTTGCCTCAAACTTCACAATACCATGCATATACAAGAAAATGAAGCTTCAATAAAGTTTATGCATAAGCACAAAATTGTTGATACATGACAGGTTCATTCTTATATGAGAGTATCCAAATGCACCTGAGACCTGCTCAAATGTTTTGAGGGTAATGTGCTCATGAAGGAGATTATACATAGACTCCGAATCATTACCAAAGACATCAGGTGCCCACCATTGGAGCCCAAGGCATGCCACTGACCTGAACATGAGCAACAGATGGGATTCCAGAATGTGCTTGATATTGTTGGTGATAATCCCAACTGAGTCTGAAATAGAGTTAAGGAGCTTGCACACTTTCATTTGGGCACCCTGAATGCTAGCTGAGTTGTCATCAAGACTATGAGGCTTACCTTCTTATTGTTCTTTCTATTATTACTTGACAAGGATCTCATATTCCGATTGGACGATAGATATCATAGAACCATATATAAGCTAGAGTATTACAGCCTGTATAGCTCAGCTTGACCTAATTCAACCTACAGTCTTAAACTCACTCAAACTCGACAGTCTAAGAGATCCTTAGCTGTGATAACCTCGAACTTGACAGTAGGAAAGCCTCCTACTGTGATACACAAACAGACGGTTTACTCAGAAAGCCTCTGAGTATGGACAACCGTGATAGCTTGAGGAAGCACCCAAGTGAAGGCTAAGAGCCCAAAACACTAGGAAAGCCTCCTAGTAGAACGGAATGAAGAACAAGTCGAGTTAAGACCTATAGTCTTAACATGGGGTCCTCCCTGATGATGAAGTCCAATACATGCAACAGCCTAAAGGGTTTGAGGAACCAGGTCATGAAGACTGGGTATGGCAGCTTCAGCAAGGATTATATGGCATGAAGCAGAGTGGCCAGATATGGAATCAAACCCTCAATGCCCAAATGATCACCTGGGGTTTTACGTGCCTCACCTGTGAGTCCTGTATTTATTACAGGAAGTCAGCCACAGGCATTGTTATTGCCGCAGTATGTTGATGACTACCTATCTATTGCTGACACCAAGGATGAAAATGAGTGTTTCAAGAACCAAATGTGCAAAGTGTGGACAATCTCAGAGCTGGGCACAGCCCACTTTATTGTTGGTATTGCAGTTATCTGGGATCAACATCTACACACAGTTGCACTTTCACAAACTGCCCTTATTGATAAAATTGTCGACCAGTTTGGCCAATGGGACACTACCCCAGTATCTGCCCCACTTGAACCTGGTCTTAAATTACATTGGGCAAATCGACATGACATGTCTGCAGATAGCTTATCACACCTCAAGAGACTACCTTATTGCTCCCTTGTCGGCTGTCTTCTTTACCTGGCCATTTCCACATGCCCTGATATTGCATATGTTGTACAACAACTATCTCAATACCTCAATAGTTATTCCTTCGAACACTGGAGTGCGGTGATACGGTTGATTTGATACTTGAAGGGGACTCGGGATCTCAGACTATGCCTAGGCAGGGAAAAACCTATTTCCCTCCATGTGTTCAGTGACTCTGATTGGGCCAATTGCCTTGATACACATCAAAGCATTGGAGGGTATCTTTGTAACCTTGGTTCTGGAGCTCTCTCTTGGACTGCCAGGAAACAGAAAGTCATTGCAACATCCTCCTGTGAAGTGGAGTACATAGCCGCATTTGAGGCCACAAAGGAATGTATCTGGATATGCATGTTGCTCAGTGCCATAGGTTACCCACAATCCTCCCCAACAACGATTCTTTGTGATAATACAGCTACCAAAACCCTATCTGAAGATCCTTTGCTCCACTCAAGGGTTAAACACATCGATATCAAGTATCATTTCCTTCGTGAACAAGTCCAATCCAGCACTTTACAGCTCAAATATATCAATACCAAGGATAACATTGCGGATTTATTCACCAAAGCGCTAGACATAAAACAATTCATGCATTTGCACTCATTCTTAGGCCTATGCTAGTGCAATTCCATGCGAGGAGGAGTGATCATGGTGAGGAGGAGTGTTGAGATTCACACTGTGATCATACAAACTGATGCATTTGATGTGTGTTCTATTCTTGGCATATCCCTTTGATGTGCAAGACAAACATGGTATGTGATTGGCTGAGATCAGCTTCCATGATGCGTGTGCTATTATTAGCACTTCTCTTTGATGCATTCACACAAACACATCAAAGATACCTTTCCTCTTGTCTCCCCCTTTATTAGACTGAACATATATATATACAGGTAGATAGATACATGATCACCTCAGTCACTTATACAAGGACTGAGGTGAGCATTGCCTACATGCTATTTGTAGAATGATACTTACTGTACATTAGTTTATCCTCATATATTCTAGGTACAGTCTCATGTATTCACAGTCACTTATACAAGGACTGAGTTTATCCTTGTATATTCTAGGATTGATTTTCTACAGGTTATGGGCCACTGCCATCACTTCTAAGTGATGGTAGAGAATCTCCTAGCCACTCAACGTTATCCATACGTCATTTTTTCCTTTGATCGACAATCTGATCACTTTCCCATTTTGGATCACAGACCATCCTTTGTGCAATCAGTCCTCTCGACGACCTCACCTTCCCACAAAATCTATTATTTTTTGTCTGTTATGAGCATGCTAGACACTACCCCCCCTCAGTTACTTTGATCAAGCTCTCTGTACAATATTCTGGTGAGAAACTCGACAAACTCAAGTTGAACTACAAAGAATGGTGCAAGGAAATTACTATCACTCTTTCACTGAATGGTCTCTACGAATATGTTACTGGTGCAATCCCCGCACCTACTGCCTCTGAACCTCAAGCACTGATTAACTGGAAAGCCAATTCCCATCTTCCATATTCATTCATTGCATCCAGCATTGTCCCATCTGAGTGCCCTTTCATTGACATAGAAAAGGCTACAACTGTAAACTGGGAGGTGCTTCGTAAACAACACCAGAATGAGGGTCCTGTTTAACAGGTCCAGTTATTACAACAAGCCCTCACCACCCAATGCAGCACTGACACTCCCCTTCCTGAGATGGCCGACAAAATCTGTGCCCTCATTGAGCGTGCATTCACTATGGGGGACATCAAACCTGACCTCCTTTGTTGCATTGCCCTTTTAGACATTGAGTTTATATGTCTCCTCCTGTAGGGGCAAGACCCAGAAGATGAGGAAACTAGGGGGGCACAAAGGCACCAGGGGCCACAGAGGGGCACAGAGAGTCTATAAGACTATGTAATGACAGAAGTCAAGGCTATATAAGCAGTTATACTGGAGAGATTCAAAGATGTTGGATTAAAGGTATCTAACTACAACCAGCTGTCAGGTATAGGGCTGTAGGTAAACAATGCCAAATAAGGGGAATATGGTAGGATAGAAAGGAATGAAAGGGAAGTATAAACAATAGGTAGGGAACTATATATACCTGAGGGTTGTCCCCTTACACCTCCACCTCTTGAGGCAGTGTCTGTTGTTTTGATCCTGTGTAGCAGAGCTTGTAGGTTTCCACCCAACGGCCCCAGCCTTTATGGAGTCGAGTGTGTCATAAAGATCCTGGGCATTCGTCCAAGGCACAATTCATGTTTAATAACAGTAGCACACCAGAGGTTGAGACCTTCATGAATTTCATCTGCAGATGACTGGAGGTGCACATAATGATACTGAGCCCAGTCACATGCAAGCCTATCTGGATAGGGAGCCCACATATTCTCAGGAGTTGCATCGAGTGGTTGAACAGGTTCAGGTTCAGATATAGGCTCCTTGAGAAATGCATGACAGGTATACCTGTAAGATATGGGTGATGAATCTGCTTGTATTGGGAGGCCTCTTTGGGTGCTGAGAGCTTGGGATGCATGGATTTTTGATGATGAGTGAGACCACCATTTGAAGAGCATTCTTGCCCACAGGTTGGGCAGCAAAAGGAAATAATTCTGGGAATTTGAGGCAGAGGCATCTTGCACAGACTAAGAATTCAGTGGTTGGTGATTGGCAACAAATTGAACTTCAGAATTTTGAGGAATTTCTAGGACTCAATTGAATGGCATGTGAAGCTGAAATAATATTTCAAGGTGCCACCTAACTCCTGGGACATGCCACACCATGCCAGCTCATCACTTGCTCACCAGCATATCTACTCTTTCCATTCTCATGCCTGCCACCTGTTTCAACATGACTTTGATGAACTCTCATTATGATTCCATCATCCAAGCTTCTCCTAAAGAGGGACACAGTCAGAAGGAGACTCGACCAGAAAATGAGGACATCAGCTTACCCCCCAACAATCCTACTGAGCCAGATAGGAAAACTGACTAACCTCATCATTTTATGGCCAAGAAATCAAAGAAGGCAGTCTAAGGTTCACTGCGCCAAAGACATACAGGAGAAGGAGACAATACAACATGGTACAGATGATGGTGGTAGGGGAAATGAAACAATCAACCAGGGTATGCTGATCATGTGCTTATCTTATCCTGATTCCACTGACCTGATCCTGCAGATTTACTCCTTTTGACTCAGCACCCAAGAAATATCAAAACACTGGTCTATGGAAGGATCTCAAGCTGAATTCAAAGAACTTGAAGGTATCCGAAACAATCAATCCATTTGAAAGTGGTGGCCTTGCGGACAAGGATGTCTTTTCTGTTACACCTCCCTTCCCCAGTCATGCTAACTGCACACCCATCCCTTGAGCCCATATGACATACCCTGAAGAGAGTCACTCCTCCAGCTGGCCTGTCATGCTCTTGCTCCAACAGTCTGACTGAGATCACTGTCAATTCTCCTTTCTACAACAGAATGTCATTTGACTGCAGTTCCATTATCTACAGTGATCACAGGTCATGGGTGAATGAATAGTTTGCATTTGGCCATTGGGGATGGTTTGTTTGGTCAGCCCCACATGATTAGTGCAGTACCAATGCCACTGAACACTATCCAGCCACAACTTCACTGGGCTAGGATAATCTGGTGACAAGCTGTAAGAGGTTGGGTGGGAAACTGAGTGTTAGCTCAGTTCAGACATGGAGCAGGATGAGCCATTGGGTGGGCAGGATCATCTCTGCCATGATTTTGCAGCTCGCAACAGATTCTGCTTGGTTGAGTAAGTGTAAAACCATATAGAAATGATGTTCTTGACATCATGTATGGAATGAAAAACAATGTAATGAATGACTATTAAAGGGGAGTGATAGTATTTGGATGGGACAGCAGGTGTAGGGTTGCCAAAGTTCAGTTCAGTCCAGTTCTTGGCACTTTTTGCCAAACCATGAACTGAACTTTCACTGATTTTCCAGAACCAAACTGAGAACTGAACAGAACAGAAAAGCACTGGTTCTCAATGGTTCTGCTCAGTCCAGTTCTCAGTTTGAACTGGTGAACAGAGATTTAAAAAAAAAAACAAAAAATGTGTTACATACCCATTTCCACACACCAGATGAGCCCAATGATGTGTAGAAAGCCTACTCACAGACCCCAGAAGTTGGCACTATTGTTATCTCTGACTTCCAACGATGGAAGGAGCAAAAATGGGCTTGAGGGCTTGAAATGTTGCCTTGATGGTATTTAGTGAGAGGTGTTGGAATACAAACTGGGTATGTGGAGTTGCTGTGCAATGACGCATGACATGGCTGCAGAAAAGTCTCGCATGACATTTGGTATTTGTCTGATATACGATTTTCTATTTCAAAGATCGTACCTACCTTAGTATAGATGGCTATTGTCATAGTTACTTACTGTACTTAAAAGCTACCTACTTTGTAGTAGCACCTCAGTCTGTTCTATGCTTACTGAGGTGAGCAACTTACTTACTGACTACATTTATCTTACTAACTTCTCGTAGTACTTTGATTCCATTAGGTTACTTACAACATATCAATAAAGTCTGTTCTACACTGACTGAGAACTTTGATTCCATTAGGTTATGGGCCCTGAACTTAGCGTTTAAAGAAACTATGGATTACCCTCTGCTTTAAAATTTTTCATTCGACTCTACACACCATGTCTACAACTACAAAAATTGGAGATGATTTCCTATGCATTCCTAAACTCGATGTCACCAGTACAAATTGGGTTATCTACAAAGACCACATCATTTAGTCAATTGATGCACATGGACTCCTCGAGCATATTGATGGCTTGGAGAGCGAACCAGTCGATCTGATCACACATTCTGAAGGTGCAGTGCTTAGTGCAGATGAACTAGCCATGGAAGCAGAGTGGAAGAAGTTGTTGAAAGCTTGGAAACAAGGCAAGGCCATTGTCAAGCAACAGATTGCAGGAATGATTCCAGACTCACTGTTTATGAAGGTCCATGGGCAAGGGACTGCCAAGGGGATCTGGGATGCTCTGTCAAAAGACTTCCAGAATGAATCTCTGATGGTATCAGTTGACCTGTGCTGCAGACTTCAGGAAGAGAAGTGCATTGAGAAGGGAGATGTTAGAGCACATTTCTTAAAGCTTAGAACCATGCACAAGGATCTCTCGGTGATGGGAAAGCCACCTGCCAATGCAGACTTCTATGTGATCATTCTTGCATCCCTTCCACCCTCATATGACCCTTATATCTCTGCTGTCAACACCACATCAAGCATTCTCAGAATGATCCTCTCATCTGACGATTTGATCCTCATGGTTACCGAAGAGTACAAGCGTCGACTGATGAAGTTGAGGCCTGGGCGGAAGGAGGAAAATGTTGCCTTCTCTGCCAGTGACTCCAAGGTATGCTCGAAGAAGAGTGTTGAGTGCTTCAACTGTCATAAGAAGGGTCACTACAAAGTGGATTGCTGGGCACCTGGGGGCGGCAAGGAAAACCAAGGTCCTAGCTCAAAGGGCAAAGGAAAGGGGAAGGCAACTGTGGGTGCTGCCAAAGAGAAGCCAAAAGAGGATGAGAAGGAGGAGGCGTGGTTTACAAATGCTGAGGCTAACGTTACCGACTTCATAAGTGAAGGTCTGGATGTATTTGCAGGACTGCCAGATGGCGAGTTGGACTGCACAAGCTCAGTGGAGGAACCTCCCTCAGATCACTCCGACGATGTTGACAGCCTGTTCGAAGACTCAGATAGTCTGTCAGACATCTTCTACAATGACCTTCCAGCTCTACAAGAAGTCTCTGACTCTTCAGAGGAGGAGGAGGATGGCAGTGACAATATGCCAGGTCTTCAGGAGGTTTCTGATTCTTCAGATGATGAGAGTGATGAGGGTGATGAGGACAATGATTTTGAGTTCATTGACACTCCTACCCCTACTCCCAATCCAGTTGATAACGATGCCTATACAAGAACCTTTGACTATGCAATGCTCATCAGCAGCGGAGAGAAGCAACTCATCGATGTCAAACTTTACAACTCTGGTGCTTCATGCCACATGTCAGGGTATCGTGACAGATTCATCAATTTCCAAGTGATCCCACCAAAGTCAATAACTGCTGCTGACAAGTGTTCGTTCGATGCAATTGGGAAGGGGGACATGTACATCAATGTTCCCAATGGTGCCATGACTTCTCGAGTATTGCTGCAGGATGTGTTGTATGCACCAACAATGGGTGTGACACTCGTGTCAATCAGCTGAATTATGGCCACAAGATCTACCATCATCTTTAAGGGGGACACCTGCAGGATCTTTGATAAAGGTTGTAAAATTATTGGGGAGATCATGATGGATGGGGGACTTTACTGTGTCTATCAGGAATGCCACCCAGACTCCAAGGAGTTTGCTGGGAAGGCAAATGAAGTTGTGACCATAGATGAGCTTCACCGCCACATGGGTCATGTATCCCACAGTGCTGCGAGAGCACTAATGCGGAAGAAACTCGTGTTGGGTATTGAACTTGATGAGTTGAGCAAGCCATTGGTTTGTGAGTCTTGCGAGTGGGTGAAAGGTGTGTGGAAAGAGTTCCAGAGAGCCCGTGATGGGGATCATGCCACAGCAGTTGGGGATGAGGTGCATTCAGACTTGTGGGGGCCAGCTCCAGTCGAGACTATCAATCGAAAGGAATATTACATCAGTTTTACTGATGACCACAGCCATTTCACTCACCTATTCCTTCTTTGCAGCCTTTGATGTTTACATCACCTATGAAGCCTTGCTGAAGACTCAGAACAATGTCCAAGTCAAGAAACTCCATACTGATTGAGGGGGAGAATATCTCAGCAATGAATTCTCAGACCACCTCACTGTTAGGAAACAGCCCCATTACCAAATAAATTTTCATTTTCATTTTACTATGTCAAATTACGCTACATGACACCAAATGACACCAAATGATGCCAAATGATGCTACACTTTGATAGCATGAGAATTTTATTTCGCACACATCACTATGTATGCGCCTGTACATGTGCATCAGTAACAACAATGTACAATATATGTAACATAGTATATAAACCCTAAATATACACCTAGGGGACCCCAGTTGTGTTCTCTTAGGTATTCCATCTACACTTGTGGTGTGAATGGCCTACCTCAACAAACTCATCTATAAATAACCCCTCGCATCAAAACCATCAATTCCCCCATCACACACGCAGATCCTGCCCCCTTCTTGTAGAGAGAACCTGCACGGTCGTAGCTAGCAGATAGTGGGTGTCACCCTAACAGAAGAACACAACTCCCCATATCAGTGCGCCTTCTCTTACTTGCGCATATGTCATTGTTTCACTGCACCACATCTGATTACTCACCCTTTTGGCATGAGCCAGAAGTATTTGTACATACATAATCTACCTTTTCTTTTGTAAGCCGATGCCAGGCCTCGCCTTACATTGCGACCACTAGTGATCGAGAGGCAGTGCTCATCATTAGGACAGCTGCAACCAGACAACTGATTGGATCTGGTTTAGTTATGATTTACATTACTCTATTCAGACGACTATTTTAGTTACAAGCTGAATTCAGTGATATCTCCAAGATCAGGCACTGTTGGAAGGGATATTGATCCGAAGTGCCAAAATAGGCGCCTGACAAATGACAAACGATCGACGAACCATCATGTGACCTGTAAACATTTGGAGAGGTCTTGAAGAACAAGTCTTGAATTGTCGAAGATGTGATTCATCACAGATTTTACAATTATGTCTGAACCCTCAACTTCTAATCCCGGTCCTAATCCTGTTCCCACACCAGCGCTAGAGGCGAAAATCGATGCGCTTACAGTGCAAATGTCACAAGTAGTGTCAGTGTTGACCACATCACAGCCCAGACAAGCAGAAGTACAGCCAGAGATGACAGGAGATAGAGATGATGAGATTGAGGAGATGATGGAGTGGATGTCGCAGGAGGATGAGATGGGGGAGAAATCTGGAAATAGAAAAGTGCACTTACCTAAGTACGCGCCACCACAAATCTTTGATGGTACCATGGAGAATACAAAATCTTTCATCAGCTCTATAGTATTGTACATCCATGGGAGGAAGCCAGAGTTTTGTACAGCTGAGTCTAGGATTATGTTTGCTCTCTCGTACATCCAAGGGGGGAAAGCACAGTTCTGGAGAAATGAGGCTATCAATCAAATTGCCATGGGAAATAAACCATTTGCAACCTTCAAGGAATTTTTGGAGAGATTGGAGGCACAGTTTGGGGACCCTAATCCAAAGGTGACAGCCAATGCCAGATTAAAAACCATGTGCCAAGGTTCCCTAATGGCGGATGAATTTATTTTGCAGTCCAAAGCAGAAGCTTCACAAATGGATATGGGAGAAGCCATGTTGGTAGAGTTTTTGAAAGCAGGATTAAATCCCTCTTTATTCAAATCTATCTACCGACTACCTTCCATGCCAGAGAGGTTGGACGAGTGGTACAATTGGGCAATGCACCTTGACTGGCAATATCGCAGGAACAGGCAGAGTTGAAGTTGATGTATGGAAGTAGCAAATTTGGAAAGCCATCAGGAGGAAAGTCTGAGAAAGGAAAAGCGCCTCAGGCGCAGACTCCGAGGGCACAGCCACCAGCCATGGCAGTGACACCTATAGTTGCAGAGTCAGCAGCACCAGCAGATGGAATGGAGATCGATCAAGTGGGGAGACGACCCCCACTTAGATGTTTTAACTGTGGGCAGTTAGGACACATCTCTAAAAATTGTAAGCAGAAGAGAAAGATCAGGGGAGCTATATTCAAGGAAGTGAAGCAGGAGGAAGGCAAGCAGGAGAATTTTGTGGAAGAGTCCTAGTGAAGGTTTCCCCATTGGTGACCCAGAATCATTACAATGTATTAGTATCCGAGGAAACCCAGAGCAAACCCAAAAAGGAAATTGATGAGTACAACTGTTGCGAATCATGTGACAAAGAAAATTCCCATGTGCCATTTCTGAAAACCCCAAAATTCTTTATTCGCTCTGCACAGATAGAACCCGAAATCACCTTGACTATGGGATTGAAGACAGTGGACAGTGAAGAACGTGTACCCCTTGCCATTAATTTCAGAAATAATTGACAAGGTGGGAAAAGCCAAAGTCTTTACAAAATTGGATTTACGATGGGGATACAACAATGTATGAATGAAGAAAGGAGATGAGTGGAAGGCTGCATTTGCCACACGTCGAGGATCATTCGAGCCACTTGTCATGTTTTTTGGAATGACTAATAGTCCCCTGACTTTCCAAAATATGATGAACGACATTTTCAAGGATGTAATTGACAAGGGCATGGTAATAATATTTATTGATGACATTCTGATATTCAGGGAGGATGAAGAAAATCATGAGGCGATAGTGCAGGAGGTGTTGTGGAGGTTGGCAGAGAACAATCTATTTTTGAAACCAGAGAAGTGTGTGTTTGGGGCAAGCGAGATTGAGTTCCTAGGATTATTGATCAGCCCTGACAGGATCAAAATGGATCTGATCAAGGTACAGGTGATCATGGATTGGCCTGTGCCTACCCACATCAAGGAGGTGCAAGCTTTCTTGGGACTTGCAAATTATTATCGTCACTTTGTGCATAATTTTTCCAAAATTGCCGCACCCTTACATAACCTTACACAAAAGGGAGTAGTGTGGAGGTGGGGAGAACAGCAGCAGACAGTGTTTGAGGAGTTGAAGAGAAAGTTTGTGGAGGGACCAATATTAGCCCCAGTAGATTTCACATGTCCCTTATGGGATCAGATGCATCCGACTTTGCTACTGGAGCGGTATTATCAATGTTGTGTGAAGATGACAAATGGCATCCCTGTGCATATTTGTCCTGAGGGTTGAATGATGTGGAGAGAAACTATGATGTGCATGACAAAGAGATGTTGGGGATAATACAAGCATTGGAGGCATGGAGACATTATTTGGAAGGATGCACACATCAGATTGAGATCTGGACAGATCATCAAAATCTGCAATACTTCATGTCAGCTAAAAAGCTTAACTGCAGGCAAGTGCATTGGGCGCTATTCCTATTGCATTTCAATTTTCACTTGGTCCACAAAGCGGGAAGCTTAATGAGGAAGGCAGATGCATTATCCAGACATATTGATCATAAAAGGGGGGTGGAGGAGGACAATAAAAATGTTATCTTACTCAAACTCAAATACTTTTGCATTTGTGCTATGCATCAAGGGCATCTATCAATAGATGGTTCCAAAGCGGAAATGTTGTCTAAAATTAGACAATGTTCAGATATGGATGATGAGGTAGTGGAAGCTGTGAAAGCTATGAAGGAAAAGAAGAAG
The DNA here is from genome assembly GCA_026075535.2 of Tricholoma matsutake. Classification (NCBI taxonomy): domain Eukaryota; kingdom Fungi; phylum Basidiomycota; class Agaricomycetes; order Agaricales; family Tricholomataceae; genus Tricholoma; species Tricholoma matsutake. The sequence continues at coordinate 1,185,149 of AP026543.1, read as the reverse complement.
GGTAATACTAGAGGAGATGAATGGGTTGAGGAACAAGGGTTGGTGTTATTCCAAGGAAAGGTGTATGTGCCAAAGGATCAGGATTTGTGAAGGGAGATTGTCTGGTTACATCATAATACACTGACAGCTGGACACCTGGGAAGATGGAAGACATTGGAGTTGGTGATGAGAAATTATTGGTGGCCCAGAATTTCTAAATATGTGTTGGGGAATGTGGATGGATGTGATACATGCATGAGGGGGAAGAAATTTCCAGAGAAACCTGCAGGAAAATTAATGCTGAACCCAATATCTAAAGCACCATGGCGAGATATATCTGTGGATTTTATCACTGGATTACCTGAAGCTCATGGGTATGACACAATATTTGTAGTATGCGACTGCTTCACAAAGGAGGTCCATATTATTCCTACTACTACAGAAACCTCATCATTAGGCTTGGCGCGCCTCTATCTAAATCAGGTATGGTGATTACATGGATTACCCGATACCGTTATCTCCGATCGTGGACCACAGTTCGCTTCTGCATTTATGCGAGAACTGAATAACATATTGGGAATTCAAACCAAATTATCTACAGCATATCACCCGCAGACTGATGGACAGACAGAGAGAATGAATCAGGAGTTGGAGCAGTACCTACATATGTTTGTCAACTACTGACAGACCGACTGGCCCGAATGGCTGGCAATTGCCAAATTTTCCCACAATAACAAATTCCATTCGGCTACACGTATGTCCCCCTTTTTCGCAAATTATGGGTATCATCCTTGCATGGGAGTCGAACCCAGAAGGGAAGTCAAAGTACAGTCGGTAGAAGATTTTGTATCCAAGATGCAAAAGGTACAAGAGGAAGTGGAGGCAGCATTGAAGAAAGCATGTGATGACATGATGTGACATGTGGATTGTACTCAAGCACATGCTCCAGAGTACAAAGTTGGTGACTTGGTATGGCTAAGTACCAAGGACCTGAATATTCCACAACCTTTGAGGAAACTTACAGAGAAACAAGTTGGCCCATACATGATCTAAAGTGATCTCACCTAATGCAGTAGTGCTAAAAATTACCCTGATCATTCAAGATTGATCCTGAGATTAATGTATCCCGCCTATGCCCTTACCACCTGCCCACTGTTCCTGGCCAACAAACCACCCCACAACCTCCAATAATAGTAGAAGGTGCTCCAGAATACATAGTTGAAGAAATTCTAGACTCATGTCTTCAATGAAACAAATTGGAATTCTTAATAAAGTGGAAAAATTATACCGACAAAAATAATTTGTGGAAACCTGAAGAGAATTGTAAGCGAGCACATAACATGATCACCCAATTCTTCAAACATAATCCAAATGCTCCGCATCACATTGCGAGAATGGTGTATGAGGGGATGAAATTCCAGCCTTACCAAAATTTCACGGAGTGGACAGATACAATATTTTCTCGCCTGGAAGTCAAGGCATAAAAGGGGGGTAATGTTAGGAAACAGCCCCATTACCTAATAAAATTTTATTTTCATTTTATTATGTCAAATTACGCTACATGACACCAAATGACACCAAATGATGCCAAATGATGCTACACTTTGATAGCATGAGAATTTTATTTTGCATGCATCACTATGTATGCGCCTGTACACGTGCATCGGTAACAACAATGTACAATATATGTAACATAGTATATGAACCCTAAATATGTATACACCTAGGGGACCCCAGTTGTGTTCTCTTAGGTATTCCACCTACACTTGTGGTGTGAATGGCCTACCTCAACAAACTCATCTATAAATAACCCCTTGCATCAAAACCATCAGTTCCCCCATCACATGCACAGATCCCACCCCCTTCTTGTAGAGAGAACCCGCATGGTCGTAGCTAGCAGACAGTGGGTGTCGCCCTAACACTCACAAAGGCAGGAACTATTTGTCAACTCACCGTGCATGACACCCCTGAGTACAATGGCATCTCCGAATGACTCAATCGCACCCTACTTGTCAAAATGTGAGCGATGCTCCACAACAGTGGGCTCCCAAAATTTCTGTGGGGAGAAGCTGCCCACCATGTGGTCTACTTAAAGAACCAAATGTGGACTTGAGTGCTTGACAACACTACCCCTTACAAGATCATGACAGGCAGGAAGCCTGATCTGTCAAATTTACACCCATGGGGATGCTGTATCCGTGTACATGACACCAGCAGATCCAAACTTGATGGGAGATTGAAGATAGGGTGGTGGATGGGATTTGATGAGGAAAGTAATGTGCATTGGGTATACTGGGAGGGGAAGTGATCTATAACAGTTGAGAGAAGTGTGAAGTTCAATTTTGAGGAGGAAGAACTCATGGAAGGAGCACCGCTCGAGGGGGAGTGGGATATCCTGGAGGACAACGAGCAGTCCTCTCCATGTTTGTACCCCAAAGCTACTGTTGAAGAAATTACTGATGCAGAAGCACTGAACATGCCACATAATCACCCTGGTGACAACGCAGACACTCTAGAAATCATAGCTGAGCCCAATGCCCGAGAGAAGCATGTATGAAAACCTTCAAGTTACATATGAGGGCTCCAAGGGGGCAAAGGGGTGGTGAGTGTGAGACCGAGTGACTCCTTGTTACCCAAGGGGGTGCAGGAGACCACAGATGTGGTGGACAAGTGGGAGATGGTGAGCGTTGAAGAGTTTGCGATGGCGAGCATGACAGAGGCATCTGAGGGGATCATGCCATCATTCAAGGAAGCAAAGAACCATCCCAATTGGCCAAAATGGCAAGAAGCCATCAAAGCGGAACTTGCAAACCTTGAGGCAAATGGTACCTGGGAGCTGATTGAAAGGCTGAGTGGGGCAGATGTGGTTGACAGCAAGTGGGTTCTTCAAATCAAGAAGAATGGGGCAGGAGAGATTGAGAAGTACAAGGCATGTCTAGTCGCAAGGGGATTCACTCAGATCTATGGTGTGGATTTTTACGAGACTTATGCACCTGTGGCAAAGCTAGCAACCTTCCGTCTCATCACTGCAATTGCAGCCCGCAATGGGTGGCCACTGGATTCATTCGACTTTGACAGTGCATACTTGAATTCCTTGCTCAGAGATGAAGTGATCTTTCTCGAGCAACTGCCCAATCATGATGACCCCAAGAAGCCATGAGCAACGTGGGTCTGCAGGTTGATCAAGACCATTTACAGTTTATGGCAGGGTGCGAAGAATTGGTATGATACACTGTATAAAGTGCTGACCAAATTGGGATTTTGGCAGGCAGAGGCAGATCATGGGTTGTTTTACAAAGAGGAGAATGGCAAGTTGGTGATCCTGGCAATTCATGTTGACGATTGCTTGATGACAGGTGGTTCTGTGAAGCTGAATGCAAGGGTTAAAGTCAAGATCAATGAGAAGTACAGACTTACTGATCTCAGACCTGCGAACTAGCTCCTCAGGATCAAGATCAATCACAACCTTGCGGAACACACAGTCACTCTCTCCCAACATGCCTACATTGAATTGATCCTGACACGATACAATTTCAATGATCTGAAACCCTCATTGACCCCCATGGACTCAAACACACAACTCACCATATCACAGAGCCTGACAAAGCTTGATGACATCATGCAGATGCAGAACATCCCATACCATGAAGCCGTTGGATCCCTCATGTATGCCACTATGGGAACTCGACCTGACATCACATTTGCTGTGTCAACTGTATCTCAATTCTTGCAGAATCCAGGATGGGTGCACTGGGAAGCCGTGAAGTGGATTTTTTGTTACCTGCAGGGGACAAAGAGGTTGGAGTTGGTGTATGGAGGTGATAAGTGGGGATTGGTTGGATATGCGGATGCAGATGGGGCTTCGCAGGAGCACAGGCGGGTGATTTCAGGGTATGTCTTCATGATTGATGGAGGAGCCATGTCTTGGTCTTCAAAGAAACAGGAGCTCGTCATGCTGTCCACAATGGAGGCCAAATATGTTGCAACAACTCATGCTGCAAAAGAAGCGATGTGGCTGCACTGCCTTATTTCCAAAAGTTTTTGGACCTCTCGAAGAGCCTACAACACTATTCAGCGACAGCCAATCTGCTATTGCACTCACAAAAGATGGCTACTGCCATGCCCGAACAAAACATATTGACATTCAGTACCACTTCATTTGGTACATCATCGAGGCTGGCCACATCAAACTCATCTACTGTCCTACCCATGAGATGACAGCAGATGTTCTCACAAAGGCTCTTCCTAGTGCAAAGGTGAAACATTTTGTGACTGCCCTTGGACTTGCAATGGTTTGAGGGGGAGTGTTGGAATACAAACTGGGTACACAGAGTTGCCATGCAACAACGCATGATGTGGCTGCAGAAAAGTCTTGCATGACATTTGGTATTTGTCTGATATACAATTTTCTATTTCAAAGATTGTACCTACCTTAGTATAGATGGCTATTGCCATAGTTACTTACCGTACATAAAAGCTACCTACTTTGTAGTAGCACCTCAGTCTGTTCTATGCTGACTGAGGTGAGCAACTTACTTACTGACTACATTTATCTTACTAACTTCTCATAGTACTTTGATTCCATTAGGTACTTACAATGTATCAATAAAGTCCATTCTATGCTGACTGAGTACTTTGATTCCATTAAGAGGAGTACTTACTAGTGGTGGATGATGATTAACATCATTCAATGTGGGTGGCTCAGAGTCATCAACCACAATGCATCATCAACATGACATGACACATGACATAGAAGATTGTATTCCTTGAGGTTGGTGTTCAGAACCATTATGTCCAGAAGAGAAGGAGGTGTTGGCATGCCTACAGGATGCTGAGGAGAATGACAATTGGATGATGCTAGATGTCAATCATTGAGCCTAAGCATCTGGTGAGTCAGTGATGAACATTTGAAACATGAACAATGTGGTCCTAGACACAACATGGCTGCCATCAGGAGAGAAGACAACAGACTGCACCCAACCTGAATGTCCCTTCAGCTCTGCCTCAGACTCACCTGTCACCACATTCCAGATACGCATGGTGGTGTCCTGTGATCCAGACACAACATGGCTGCCATTGGGAGAGAAGATGACAGAATTCACTGGGCCTGAATGTCCCTTCAGCTCTGCCTCAGACTCACCCATTGCTGCATTCCAGATATGCACAGTGTTATCCAATGATCCAGACACAACATGGCTGCCATCAGGAGAGAAGACAGCAATTCATACACTCATTTGAGACTTCTCTTGCCACTTCCCCTCCAGATTTTATGTTTGCCACATGAGAAGCCTAGTTAAGGCAAGTATACACAAGCTCTTCTGGAATTTGGTCCTTAATTGATGAAGGAGAGACATCCATGTTCAATGCAGAGATTCCTTCCAACTGGCATATATTCTCCACAAGAGAAGATTGCACTAGCCCAAGGTAATGAAGACCCAACATGTGATGTGAGTTAGAGGGTTCAAGGCAATGTTCTTTGGAGTGGTTCTTTGTTGTGATGAAATCAGTGAGGGAGCCATGGAATGTCAAGAGGGAAGACTTGTATCCTCAGGAATATATATGACTGAATGAAGGCATGACAATGCTTCACTAACATTTCCAGCCTTGATCTTCAGCAAATTTCTGAGACCATTGATTGAAAGAGGACTACTAACAGTGATGACAGCTCAAAGCACCTTCTAAATTTCTTCTTTTTCCCTTGCATTGGCCCTTTCAAACACAGCAGACAAGATATGGCCATATAAATTGTCTAATGCTGATGTTTCACCATTGGGCAAATTTGGCAAAATGTCAATCACATCTGCAAGGTAATACACAATGCTTCCTCCACCACTGACATATTTACATGCAGTCACAGCATAGATGAACAATGTGCTTGTGAGACGGACAAGAGTCTTTAAACAGTCCTCAGGAGGCCAACCATTGTTTGGGGTCCTGGTCCTTCATCCTTTGGCACTAATGGCCAACTCCTTTCTTGTACAATGATGATGGGAGGGACAGGGGAGGGGAGAGAGATGAGGCAAGGAGGGGGGGATGACACACAGATGCTAAACCCCAAACCAGCACCCCCCACCACTGCTGTGAGCAACTGCTTGCAGGGTGGATATGGGGTGCAGATGGAGGGGTGGAGGAGACAGTGCCACCAATGGGTACCCAGATTGTGGATGTCTATGGCACCAGTGCAGGGGAGGAGGGGGAGGAGACAGCATCAGGGAGGAAGGAAATGAGATGGTGCCCCAGCACCCATCCCTAACCACTGTGATCCTTGAATGCAGGGTGGAACAGGTGCTAACAGCTGTCTCACCACCTCAAACAAAAAAAAATGAGAAACAAAAATAAAAAACTTGCCTAGGGCAAACAGTTGTTTGGGCCCATTTTGTGCACATTGCAGCTCCTGTTTGTCATGCACCACCATGGGGGCTGCTGTGGGACCTGTGGCTGTGTTGTGTTTGAGGAAGTAGTGGTGATAGAGGGAAGAGGGAGGGAGGGAGGTGGTATCATGGTGGTGGTTGACAATGAGCTGGCATGATGATGCAGCTGTGTGATTTGTAATACACAGCCACCTGGAACCCTATGTAGGGTATTGAATTACATCACTATTTATGCCCTTATGATGTAATTGTTAATCATGTCATTGATTATGTAATGGTCAAGCATTCAACTCTCAGCCAAAACATAATTTTTCTACCTATAAGGACAACATGACCTAACTAGGACTTGGACAAGCCCAGAATATTCCTAGCACTCCTAGCAATTGCTGTTTGGAGTCTGAATGGACTCCTAACAAGAAATTCTGAGTCCGAGCACCTTGTTAGGACTCCACTTGGACTTCACTTGGACTCTGATCAGACAAAGTTCAGACTAGGAATGCAATTTTTGGCAGAAACTCCTGCCAAAAAAATTCATAGTAAATATTGGATTCCTAGCATTCCAATTGGACTCTGATCAGAATAGGTGGAGGAGAGTAAAGAGCTCCCAGACATGTGTTCTGATGTGACATGGAAAGTGTTGCCAAGTAGACATGTGTTCCAACACAATGAGTGAAGTGTTCTGATCTGACATTTATTCTGACCTGACATGCAAGGTGATGCCAATCTGACATTTGTTCTGACCTGACACTGAATGGGATGCCAATCTGATGTGTTCTGATCTGACATTGGAAGTATTGCCAATCTGATTTGTTCTGACCCAACATTTAATCATTGCTCTTCGAACATGTAGTCCAACCAGACATGCCAGGTGATCCCAATCTGACATTTACAAGGTTATGCCAATCTGACATGTATTCTGATCTGGCCTTGAAAATGTTGCTGATCTGATTTGTTCTGACCCAACATGTGAGGTGATCCCAATCTGACATGTATTCCGATCTGACATTGAAAGTGTTGCATTTGAGATATCTTCTGACCCAACATTCAATGTGTTGCTGATCTCATTTGTTCCAACCTGACATGCCAGGTGATCCCGATCTGACATGGTCAAGGTGATGCTGATCTGAACCAATGTTGCCAGCTCACACACTCACCACCACTCACCACCACCACCATTGATGGCCCCCCATTCCCTCCCACCTTCAACATTGACAACTGCTTGCCACCCCTCTGTCAACCCGTCCCTGCCCATCTACACACTTGCAGACACAACACAGGCCCAAACTATGGCAACACATTGACATTGACCATTGTTTGGGCCCATCGTATGTTTTTCTCTCTGTTTCTTGTTTTTAACAACTAACTGATACTTTTCCTTCATTCTTTAGGATACATATTGTTGATATGATGTTCTAACTAACTAAGGCAACAACAAGGAACCATCACAGCACCCTCTACTGCTGCCAAGAGCCATCTATGCTTGTGGGGTGGATGGGGTGCACAATGTTGGATGCAGAAAACCCCAATGCCAATGGCAAGACCAACCACCAACAAGGCCAATGCTGACTCTGCCAACAACTCCAGCAACACCATGCCTCCATTGAATTGATGAATGGGTGCATCAACAAATGGGGCTGTTACAGGGGAATTGACGAGTGGGGGGAATTACTGTGGGAGATGATGAACTCACCCCATCCAGGTAAGCACCCCCCACCATGTTTCAGCCTCCTCCAGCTAACAAAAGACACGAGACAGCACCCTCTACACCCAAAACAGGGCCAACACCAATGATGATGGGGCCAACACCACTGCTGCCAATGATGATGATGACAGGGCCAACACCAACACCACTGACGATGGGGTCAACAGCAACACCAATGACAATGGGGCCAATGCCACCACTGATGATAAAGACAGGGCCAACACCAACAGCACCAAAGATGGGGCTAAGACCAGTGATGTCAATGAGGATGATGAGGCATCAATGATGTCAACAAGGATGATGAGGTGTCACACCACCTCCAACCCTGCCAACACCAAGCACCCACATCCAGCCTCATGAGCCACTGCTCATGGGGGGTCATGAGGTGTTTTTTTGTTTTCTTTCTCATTTCATTTTCATTCACTATGTATATAATTAACTGTAAGTAGTCAGTACATACTAGTTAGTAAATAACCAGTCCTGACCAGTCCTATAGGGTCCAGTCTGTTTTTTTTTGATATTTTTGGAATATGATAACTGGTCTGGTTCTCAGTCCACCCTCGAGGAGGGTGAAAACTGGACCAGACCAGACCTCAAAGCACTAGTCAGAACACATGTCAGATTGGGATCACATGGCATGTCAGGTCAGAATGCATGTTCAATCAGCAACACATGACATGTCAGGTCAGAATACATGTCAGATCGGAACACTTCACTGATTGGGTCAGAACATGTCAAATTGGCAACACTTTTAATGTCAGATCAGAACACATGTCAGATTGGAACACTTCATATGTCAAATCCTGCCTTTTAATCAGTAGACTAGCCATCTCCTTGATGGGTACAAACTGCATGCCCTGACTAACAAACCCACCAACAAAGCAGTGCAACCTTCATGACTCTGTTCAGAGCTGCATGGTTCCACATAAATTGTTCCAGGCACAGACTGAAATTAAGGCTCTTGTCAAATTTTTTTTTGCCCTTCATAATGAGGACCAAGTCCCTTACAATTTGTTCTGGATTATTGTTGTATGCCTCCATATGTCATTTGTCATCTAACAATGCTACACTTCACCCATCAGGTTGGGTTGGTTGACATGTCAGATCAGAACACTTCATATGTCAGACCCTACCTTTTACTTTGCAGTAGACTAGCCATCTTCTCAATGGGCACAAACTCCATGAAATGCCACCAAAGAGGCCAGTACAAGCTTCAGGAATCTGTTTGGAGCTGCATGCCTCCACATAAATCATTCCAGGCTAAGAATTACATTGGAGAAGTTGTTGAATTTGGTCCATGTCTCCTCTGCAACATACAGCAGCTTGGCCTTAACAATGCCATCTGTTGTTTTTTATTGTCCAATGCATAGAGAACACTTTATATTGGGTCAGCATGCCCAATGTCAGATATTGCATTTATAATGAAAGTAGAAAGCATCATATTAGAAAACAAAGCCATTATACATTAAATCATTGCATTCCAGGAGGGACGCTCCTTGACTTAGTACTGCCACCACCTCAGTTCTTCCCATGGTTCATAACTGCAGAGAGAGCAAAGGAAGGCAAAAATTAAGGATAGAATAGTGTCAAATATTCCTCACATAACTATCGATAACACCCATACTATACCATGTCACAATCTCTGGGATCACAAGCCCCAACTACTAGGCAGAAAACTGCAACATCTTTGACAAAGAAAACCAGAGCTGAGCTTGAAGCAGCAGACAGTCTGAACACTGACATAAGATTGAAGGACCAAGTGATCACATATCTAACAGCAAAAGATTACATTATACCTGGTAAACCTGTCAATCTACAGATTCTATCTCACATACTTTTACAGTTCAGGATCAACAATAAGCTGCCAAAACCAGTATGCAATGGAATTAGGGTGGTTGCCTTCCTTATGGCCAATACCAATGCACAGCAGATAGCCAATAAGGTCACCACAATGGTCAAAACTCAGATCCAAGAGCACATGGAATCCTTTGCCTCAAATGTGGAGGACATGCAAGATGCGGTAGAACATGTCACAGAAGCGGCAAAAACAATAACAAGCAAGATGGAGGACTTCAATGACAGCCTTCAGGAGTCAGCTGAGCAGCTGGCACAGGCCACACATGAGCTCACAGAATAGACCATGGAAACTGCAAATAAGGTAACAGCAGCAGCCTATCAAGCCCCAGCAACCAACATATGTGACAATTGTGCAACAACAAGCTCACCCAGACCACACTGCAATCATTGCAAAAGGGAATACTGCAGATAGACAGATTCTGATACAAAATACCAAAACACTACTGACAATGCACTTGACAACCTTACAGAAAAAGACCTGGTAACAAAGGCAAATACTGTGCTGAATCTCATGGGCTGGGAAGGTGTGGACAAACCATGAAACACTGCATTCATCAGGGTGAAGAAGCTGCAAAATGGGAGTGTGCTATATCAACAGAACATGAAAGAGGTGGCAGTGTGGCTACGAGACCCAGACATCCAAGAATCCTTTATGGCACACTTTGGTGGCACCTCCAACATCTGGAACAAGTTGCACTATGTGATAGCAGAATTCATCCTGACCTCCTTTGATGCAGGGTCAAGTTTCACACATGCAAAATTAGAGGATGTTAACAGTATGACAGAGGATTCAATCATGTTCTCAAAGTATGTCAAGCCCCCACACCTCCGATCAAACAATCAGAAGGTAGCTCACATCACCATGGGGATCCTCAACCAGGAAATGGCCAACAACATCATCCAAAACAGTATGTTCATCAAGGGGAAGCACCTAACTGTACAGAAGATGCTCTTAGAACCACAACATTGCCTCAAGTGTCAAGTTTGGCCACTATGTGCTGGACTGTAAAGCAGACAAAGACACATGTGCACAATGTGGAGGACCCCACCACACATTGCAGTGCAGCTGTACTGACCAAGAAGCATTTAATTGTGCTAACTGCATAGGTGACACAGCAAAAGGACATGGAGCAGTGGACTGTGACTGCACTAGTGTTGCCTTGACCAACTTGGGGCATTTTTGTATTTTCAAAATACCTCGACACAATGCACTCAGCCTGCTTAGTGTTGAGAGAGGACCCATTGACTTTTGGGGCTCCCTATCTAAGTAAATATTCTCAGAATTCCATACAATTTATTGGAGTTGATATTGCCTTTGACTCATTTTTGTCAAGTCAACCAGCAAAAATGAGTCAAAGGCAATATCAACTCCAATAAATTGTATAGAGTTCTGAGAATATTTACATAGATAGGGAGCCCCAAAAGTTGATGGGTCCTCTCTCAACACTAAGTGGGCTGAGTGCATTGTGTCAAGTTATTCTAAATATACAAAAATTCCCCAAGTTAGTCAAGGCAACACTAGACTGCACAAAGGACATGTATGAAAAGAACAAGATTCAAGAATGGGTACCAGAAAATAAGTATAAGTTCTTCCCAACTGAAAATCCTGCTACATGGAAACTACTGAATGCAACAGAAGCACACAGTGAACACCAACAGTGGGGCTACCGCAATGACGTAGAGCATAACCCACACTTTACAGATATGAGACACCAAAACCATTTCATGGAGGACTGGAAAACAATATGGTGACAACAAGGCAGACCACATGCCCCACAAGGACAAAGACAAGGTGTGTCTAACATAACTCAAACAGGGGCTAACAAAGGTGCAGCAGACAATGGTTGGCCCACAAGGCCTGCACAGACAACACTAGAAAGCTTTTTCTCAAACACACAGCCACTGAGGAACCAGGAGCAGGGGAATACCCCAAACCTGACGCAGAGTCAAGCACCACGATGGAGGGACCCTGAACCAGGCAAAATACCCCCAGGACAAGGCCCAAATGGATCCAACACAGGAAGAGAACACACACCACCCCTTGAGTATGTAGATGCCTGAAAACTGACAAGACAAAGCCAGACACAAACCTCTTCAAATATGGCAACAAAATGTCAACAAATCATTAATAAGCCAGCTAGATCTCCTGGTAAGTCTCAGACATGTCAACTATGATATTTGCACAATACAGGAACCATACATCAACTTTAACAGTAAATCATGTGCTAACAACCACTGGATCACCATATACCCCAATACCCATAAAGACCACCTGCAAGCGACAAGATCAGTAATTCTTGTAAACACTAACATACCAACAGATGCATGGAAACAGATACCCTTCCAGCACCTGGACATCACAGGGATAGAAATTACAGGCAATTTTGGCACTTTAGGGATCATTAATGTATACAATGACTGCAACAACAACATGCTAACCCACCTATCAGTATATATGTGAGACTGAGAGCAACAATGGTACATGAGGGGCCCATTACACACCATATGGCTGGGAGACTTCAACCAACACCACCCCCCTCTATGGGATGAAGCCAGGAATGCACACCTCTTCACACATGAAAACCTTGAATGAACACAGCCATTACTAAACATGCTAGGGAGACATGGCCCTACCAGCTTTTATACCAACATCACAATCCCACAGCACAGGTAACTACACTAGAGTCAACAACATTTTCTGCAGTGAAGGCCTTCTAGATGTGATCATCAAATGCAACATGGATGATGCATCATGCCCAGTTGAAACAGACCACTACCCCATCATAATGCAATTCAATGTACATGCACTGAAATCTCTGGCAACACCCAGATGCAACCTCAGGCTAGCCAACTGGCCAGAACTGGTAAAAACTCTGAAAATGAACCTTACTAACTTACCACCACCCACAGAGATCACTTTGGTACATGATTTCAATGACAGGCTCAAAACCCTGAATGAAGTGATACAGGACGCCATCAATAAGCACATCAAACTCTCAGAACCAAGCCCATACTCAAAATGTTGGTGGTCATCTGAGCTAGCAGAAGCAAAGAAATGAATGCAGAAACTAGCAGGGAAGGCAAAGTACCATCGCTCAAACTGAGACCATCCCATCCATGAAGAACACTGCCAGCAGCACAACCATTACTCCAAAATGATATGGAAGGCAAAGGCAGAACACTGGGTTGAATGGCTAGATGGGCTGGATGAGATGAGCATATGGCAGGCAAGTAAACTTGTCACCTCTTCACCATCAGATGCAGGTAAGTGTCAAGACTGATTCCTCCAACTGGATTTCTCATCATTTCCACTGCAATTTCCAGCCGCCTTGCAACACTGCCCACCTCCTATCAGCAGCACTGCCTAACAGGTGAAATTCCCTCATTTCCAATTACATGAAACAGTTTCAGGAAATGCCTCAGAAGCCGGTGTGCAATTATCACAGCCTCGGAAACCTTTATCATCTCCGGACTTTAGCATTTAAGCTAGCTACCTTCGTTCTGTATCACCAGTTTGTAAATCAACAAAGTCACCCATTTAATCCAACAAAGTTCCAACCAAGTCACTCAATTAAATCCAATTCTATCTTCACTTTCCTTTGCCTCTCTCTAAGTCTTCCTCTACACCTATACTCGTCCTCACCGGATAACCTCTGGACCTCCAATCTTCCCTGCTCGCCATCCTTTGAAATTAGGACACTTGACGAGGAGAAGGGCGCAGTTTCTTATAAACTGAAGCCAAGTCCTTTCTGTCCAATTTAATCTTTGTCCCGGATCTCCTTCGGGATCCCGCTCCTGCCAGTCAGTTCTACCATTCTGGGTCTGACCGGAATTCCGACATCTTTCCCCCCCAACTCAGAACTTAACAGTATTTACAAACTCACACTTCTCTCGTCAATTCTAACACTCCAACTTCTAACCCCCCCATGACTCCTACTGAATCTCAGACCCAATGAACTACAAGAAACTCTCACCATGCTGGTGCAGTACCAGGATTATCAGCAATCTGCCACTGAATACTACCTTCACCTAGGCATGCCTCGACTTTTGGTACATCCACCAGACCATCCAACATCTTCTGACAAATTGGTTCTGGAGCACCCTCCATCAGTGCAAACCTTATGTCTCAACCTCCGGAGACCCCTTGGAACACAACTCCACTTGAGTATGTGGAGAATGTTGGGCAACCTAACCCCTTCGACAAGGAAGGTTCAGGTAAAGACAATGGACTTCCCAGTGGACCTGACGACCCTAGCAGTCCTGATGGCCCTGGGGATGACCCCAATCCTGATGACCCTGCTGACTCTCAACCTCCCGAGGGTGGAAATCCTGATCCAGGAGATAGGTTCCTTGATGCTCTCTTCAAGCTCTCAGATAGTCTCCAAACCCTCCAGCAGAATCAAGCACCCAAATCTGAGAAAATCAAAGTTCAGGACCCTGACACTTTTGATGGGGCCAACCCCTGGAAACTTCAGGACTTCCTAGTCTCATGCAACCTTCACTTCCATGATCATCCTCAGGTTTTTGCCTTCGACAAAAAGAAGATTCTATTCATCCTTTTCTACCTCAAAGGGTCAGCCCTTAGCTGGTTTGAACCTGGACTAAACGACCCAACAAATTCTGCCCTATGGATGTGGAACTATGAGGTATTCCTTAGTGAGTTGGAAAGCAACTTTGGTCCTCACGATCCTGTTGGGGACATGGAGAAAGCCCTTTCAGAACTCACGATGAAGAAAGGTGGAAGAATAGTGAAGTATAATGTGGACTTCTGGGAACTAGCTTCCCAGGTCAATTGGAATGAGGCTGCTCTATGTGACCGGTATTTCTGCAGTCTTCCACTCCATCTTTGCATAGAAGTCTTATGGGGAGGACGACCTGATACTCTAGCATCCTTACATCTTAAAGCTCAGGATGCCGACAACATCTATTGGATGCAGGAAGAGGAAACCTGCTTAGAAGCAAAAACTCCCAGAAATTCCACAAACCCCAGGAAAAAGGAATCCAAAAGCACTCCTAGCTCCAACTCCCACTCCCACTCCCACTCCTCCAATCAGCCCAAACCTCAGTCCTCAACCAACTCTAATCACACAAACCAGTCATCCTCTCCCAGCACCTCCTCGGGAACCAAGAATAACTCCCAGAAGGACAAACCAAAGAATTCCATTTCTAACAAGCTGGGAAAAGATGGTAAACTAACTGGGGAGGAACACAAGTGCCACATGAAGGGAGGACTTTGCCTCTACTGCGGCAAGGAAGGACATGGGGCTGGAAATTGTCAGAAGGCCAAGGCTGCCAAAGCTTATGCAGCAGCTGTCATTGAGCCCAAACTGGACTCCGTGGACTCAAAAAAATAGTCCACAACCCTCAGGAACATGCCATTGGAGCTGAGGGTTGTGTTGACCTTACCCATTTGGCTGCTTATGTCCATCTCAACATGTCCACTCTGTCTGATCCTAAATGCCTCACCATCCTACTTTCCCTTCCCAACCTTTTCAAAAAAAATCCAAACTCTTATCGATTCTGGTTCTTCTCATTGTTTCCCAGATTCACTATTTGTATGGGACAACCACCTTAGTACATAAACCATCTCTCCGATCAGACTCTGACTATTTGATGGAACTTGTAACTCCACCATAACCCAAGTCATGAAACTTCCGGTCACTTTTCCATCTGGTGAAGTGTTCAATCTGGCATTCTATGTAACCTCGCTGGACTCTTCCTGTTCTGCAGTTCTAGGTCATAACTGGCTGAAGCAATACAATCCATTGATTGACTGGTCTTCAGGCCAAATAAATCTCCGCTCTGCAGTGCTAAGAGGTCCTGCACCCCCAACATCTCCCAACTCTTCTATCTTGAGTGAGTCACCTTCATCTCCAAACCTTCCAGCAGAAATCTGCAAAAACCCTGATATCAATAAGCCCTCGAAGCTCACACCTCCTGAAATCTTGTTCATCAATGCTGCTGCTTACATGTGTGCAAGCAAACTTCCTGGGGCTGTTGCCTTTCAGATGACATTCTCCCTGGAAGGACTAA
Organism: Tricholoma matsutake; assembly: GCA_026075535.2. Lineage (NCBI taxonomy): Eukaryota > Fungi > Basidiomycota > Agaricomycetes > Agaricales > Tricholomataceae > Tricholoma > Tricholoma matsutake. The sequence goes on along the minus strand of AP026543.1, from coordinate 1,169,207 downwards.
CAGCAAAATCCTCCTTAGCATCCAGGAACCCTCCAGATATTTCAGATGTTCCAGAGGAATATCACAAATTTGCAGATGTCTTTAACAAACAGAAAGCTGACACCCTTCCTCCTCATCATTCCTATGACCTCAAAATCGAGATGGAGGATAATGCTCCTCTGCCTCTGGGTCACATGTACTCTCTCTCTCCCTCCGAACTTGAAGCCCTCCAAGTATTCATCGAAGAAAATGTTTGGTTGGGTTTCATCCACCCCTCCAAATCTCCACATGGCACCCCTATCCTCTTTGTCAAGAAAAAGGATGGGAGCCTCTGACTTTGCATTGACTACTGCAGACTCAACCGCATCTCAAAGAAAGACCGTTACCCACTTCCCTAATCTTGGATCTCCTGGACTCTCCAGGGAAAGCCTGCGTGTTCACCAAAATCGACCTCCGGCATGCCTATCACTTAGTCTGCATTGCTGAAGGAGATGAATGGAAAACCACTTTCCACACACACTATGGATCTTTCGAATGATTGGTGGTTCCATTCAGACTCACCAATGCACCTGCTGCTTTCCAGCACCTCATGAACAACATCTTCAGTGATCTATTAGATGTCAGCATCATTGTCTACCTCAACGATATCCTCATCTACTCCAACAACATGAGTCAACATAAGGCTCATGTCAAGGAGGTTCTTGGAAGACTGCAGAAAAATGGACTCTACACTGCTCTGCAGAAATGCGAGTTCCACAAAGACAGCATGGAATACTTGGGATTCATCCTCTCTCCGGATGGACTCCAGATATCCAAGGATAAAGTCAAAACCATCCTCAACTGGCCCGAACCTCGAAAAGTTAAGGATATTCAATCCTTCCTTGGATTCTGCAACTTCTACCAATGGTTCATTCATGGATATTCTGACATCGTCATCCCTTTAACCAGACTCACCCGGAAGCACATGCCTTGGGACTTTGGCAAGAAATGCCAAGAAGCCTTCAACAAACTAAAAGAAGAATTCACTCATGCCCCAGTTCTCACTCAATGGCTTCCAGACTCCCACATTATCCTGGAGACAGATGCCTCAGACTACGCCTTAGCAGCTATTCTTTCCATCTACACACCAGATGGAGAAATCCACCTGGTTGCATTCCACTCTCGTTCCTTCAACCCAGCTGAATTGAACTACGACACTCATGACAAGGAACTCCTGGCTATCTTTGAAGCTTTAAAACCCTGGTGACAGTATCTCGAAGGTTCCAGAAACACGGTAGATGTGGTCACTGATCACAAAAACCTGGAATACTTCAGCACCACAAAGCTGCTCACTCATCATCAAGCTCAATGGTCAGAATACCTTTCTCAGTTCAACCTAGCCATCTGCTTCCGCCCTGGTAAGCTGGGGGCTAAAACCGATGCACTCACTAGATGCTGGGATGGCTACCGCAAAGGGGGAAATAGCGACTTTGCCTCAGTAAACCTGAGCAATTTTTCCATCCAGTCTTTACTCAAGAACAACTCACATCCTCCCTCCAAGCCACTTTTCTTGCTACTCCTATCATCCGTCAAGCCGTTCTCATGGATGTTGAGAAACTCCACAACAACATCCATTCCTCACTCCCTCTTGATCCTATCTCATCCTCACACCTTCTGTCACCATCCAGCTCCAAACTGGTCCCTAGATGACAGCGGACTCCTCTGCCACTTTGACCAGATTTATGTTCTGGATACTGTGGACCTCCACCTCAAAGTCTTACAATACAAGCACAACCACATTCTCTCAGGTCACTACAGGCAAAACAAGACCCTTCAACTTGTCCAATGGGAATACATTTGGCCCAACCTCCACACCTTTGTGCAGGACTTTTGCAAGTCTTGTACTACCTGCAAACACTCCAAATCACCCTGACACAAACCCTATGGGTTTCTCAAGCAACTTCCGGTTCTGGAAAGGCCTTGGAACTCCATTTCCATGGACTTCATCAAACAACTACTGGACTCCAATGGACATACTGCCATCCTAGTCATTGTGGACCAGCTCTCCAAGCAGGGCATCTTCATCCCCACAGTAAACGAAATCATGGCCCAAGAACTTGCCAATCTATTTGTCATGCATGTTTTCTCCAAACACAGTGTTCCTTCTCATGTCACCTGCAACCAGGGTTCCAAGTTCATTTCCCATTTCTTCTGCTCTCTTGGACAAGCCCTGGACATGAAAATCCACTTCACTTCAGGTTACCACCCAGAAGGTGACAGACAGACTGAACACCTCAACCAGACCCTCGAACAGTACTTGTGCATCTTCTGCAACTACCAACAGGATAACTGGTCTCAACTCCTACCTTTGGGAGAATTTGCTTCCAACAATGCTCCATTGGCTTCCACCGGAGTTTCACCCTTCTTTGCCAACAAGGGTTACCATCCAAACATCACAGTTTTTCCAGAGCATGAACTAGCCTCACAATGTGCATGCCACTTTGTGGTCAACCTTGACGATCTCCACCAGGAACTCTGGAAGCAACTTGCCGAAGCACAGAAGCGCTATCAAGGCCCCACGGACAAACATCGGGCTCCCACTCCTGACTTCAAAATCGGCACTTACGCTTTTGTCAAAGGCGAACACCTACACATGACATGACCTTCCAAGAAGCTTTCAGAAAAGTTCTATGGCCCTTTCGAAATCATTGCCCACCCGGGTACCCACTCAGTTACCCTTTGACTTCTGGACCATCCACCCAGTATTCCATCTCTCCCAACTGGAAGAAGACACCCCTAACACAATTCCTAACTGTATCCAACCTCTGCCTCCTCTGGTCATCATAGACAACAAACTGGAGTACGAGATAGCAGAAATCCTTGACTCAAAAATCGACAACCACCACCGATGCAAACTACTCTACTTTGTGCGGTGAAAAGGTTATCAAGGAATGGATGAAGAAACCTCCTGGCTTCCTGCTACAGAACTCGATCACACCCAGGAACTCATTACAGAATATCACACTCGTTACCTGGGGAAACCTGGTCCTCTCCCCACTTAACATTCATATGATCCTTAAAACAACAACTATCATTTTCTCTCATTCATTCTACAAATAAAGCAAAAAACAAAACAAAAACAAAATTCTATTTTTTTCCAGACCCCACCGGATTTCCTACTCCTCCCTCACTTCCTCCCCCCCCGCTTCCCCTGCTACTTCGGGCAGGTCTCCCTGCACCTCCTTACCCTCCTCCTCTTCTTCATCATCATCTTCTTCCTCTTCGTTGTTGTCTTCCTCCTGCTCCTCCTCCTCCTTGGCCTCCTCCTTCCACTCTGGATCCAGGGCCCCATGGATGTCCACCAGGGAATCCTGGAAGGCCAATACTCCCTCACGTATCACCCGGAGCTCCCAGAGCTCCCTCTTCACTCCCTTGACTGCCCCCACCAACTCCCTCAACAACTCCACGATCCCCTCGTTGTTTTCCACCCTGGATGCTCCCAGCAACCCCTGACCTTCCCAGACCACCTCCTTGCACTTGTGCTTCACCTTGGTACAAGGCTCGCACACACAACCCCAGGTCCCCACCCAGAAACATGACAATTTTAAATTTGAACATCTACTGTTACAATTTTCCTTGTAACTCATGGAACCCGACGCACCTGACGATCCCCTCCAGACAGGAGGCACCCCTTGATTCATGCCTAGGGCATGTCCTTGACATCAGACACACACACAATGCATGCTGACTGCATGCATTCGATCCCCTTCCCGTGGAAGGCACCCTTGATGCATGGTGACTCCATGCACCCAAACCCACTCCCACACATGCTGTGATACGACAGCCCCCTGACATGAGGTCCATGACATCGGACTCTCACGATCGACATGCTGTGCCGCAGCATGTCCTTGACATTGGATCCTTGACATCAGATCCGTGACATCGAATGCCTCATGCTAGGCATGAGACTGATCTCTTATTGTTTCCTGACATGCTGCGCCACAGCACTCTGTGACATCGGATGCCTCATGCAAGGCATGAGGCCTATTGTTTCTATTATTACTTGATACGCATCTACCTTTCCGATTGGACGATAAGGACCTCCCTTCTAGTATAAGTACTGCGACTTGTAGTAGGGATGTCCTTAGTTTAGATCTAGGCAATCTACAGCCTTAACTCGTGAACTCGCGAACTTACTCAAAACCACTAAGGAAGCCCCTTAGTGTGTGAACCTGAATGACTCTATGCAGAAGGCCTGCTAGAGTGCACTATCTCTCTTAGTCGGATGCTCCGAGTAAGACTAGTGCCAAACGACTTGTCGAGGAAGCACCTCATCAACAACATTGACTAGATCGAGTGGTTGAGGCTTCACTCTTAACATCTACTAAACGTTAGTGTGGAAATAAACGAGAGGGACCAAACTCACCTTTTACATGAAATCATGGCTTGGAGCTGGACTTCCACATTGGGCCCCTCCGCCCATGCCTTTCCCTTTGCCTTCTTCTTAGAGGAGGCACTCTCTTTGCCCTCATCATCCTCTGCGGCTTTCTGCTTCTTTTCCACCCTCTTGGTGGCAGCGGCTTTCTTCCATTTGGCCTCTGTGGCCTTCTTCTCAGCCTCTATCCTGGCTGCCTCCCTCACAGCCTCCTCCACAACCCTGCACTCCTCGGCCTCCCTCGCTTCCTCCTCCAGCTGGAGCTCTTCCATCAGTTTGTCTTGTTGGGCCTTGAGGGCCGCGATCTTGTCTGCGTGTGAAGACATGGGGATTTGGGGTAAGGGAAAAAAGTTGGGTGATGATGGTAGTGGTTGAAAGAAGAATTGAAAGCCCATCAAAATCAACATACCTGATGTGGACTCAAACATTCACATGCCTCGTAGGCTCGGCACTAAGGGGGAAATACTGTCAAGACCAATTCCTCCAACCAGATTTCTGATCATTTCCGCCGCAATTTCCGGCCGCCTTGCAACACTGCCCACCTCCTATCAGCAGCACTGCCTAACAGGCAAAATTCCCTCATTTCCAATTACATGAAACAGTTTCAGGAAATGCCTTGGAAGCTGGTTTGCAATTATCAGCCTCAGAAACCCCTATCATCTCCAGACTTTAGTATTTAAGCTAGTTACCTTCGTTTTGTATCACCAGTTTGTAAATCAACAAAGTCACCCATTTAATCCAACAAAGTTCCAACTCTAAGTCTTTGTCTCTTCTAAGTCTTCCTCTACACCTATACTCATCCTCACCGGATAACCTCCAGACCTCCAATCTTCCCTGCTCACCATCCTTTGAAATTAGGACACTTGATGAGGAGAAGGGTGCAGTTTCTTATAAACTGAAGCCAAGTCCTTTCTGTCCAATTAAATCTTCATCCCAGATTTCCTTTGGGATCCTGCTCCTGCCAGTCAGTTCTACCATTCTGGGTCCAACCAGAATTCCAATGTCTTTCCCCCCTGACTCAGAACTTAACAGTAAGACAGGAATCCCAATGCTACAACTCAAGGATCCAGTGACAAGAAGAGTTACCAGAGAGACAATGGACAACACAGCCAAAGGACAACTATTTTATGAAACCTTCTTTCCCCTGGAAAACTCTTTATTGGTACCACCGCCAGAAAACCTCCACTACCTGCCACCACATTGGAAGTTCCAAAACACCACAGACAAACAGATCCACTGTGCAATACAGAGAATGAAGTTCTACAAAGCAAGCAGAAGTGGGACCATCCCAAACTCTGTGCTACTCCATGCCAGAGAAGACCTTGTTCCACATCTTGCTCCACTCTTTCATGCAACTAACACCCTTGATTACTACCCACAGGAATGGTCACTCACTGAAACATTGATCCTCAAGAAACCAGGAAAGCCAGACTATACTTCACCAACAGCATGGCAACCCATTGTGCTCTTGGATGGTATGGCCCAACTACTCAACAGCTGCCAGGCAGAAGATATAGTCATGATGTGCAAGAAACACAACCTTTTCCTAGCAAATCATTTTGGAGCCAGACCCGGTTGAACTACAACCAACTCTATACACATGCTCACAAAGATAGTAAAGGATGCATGGAGAAAAGGGCAAGTAGCCTCTGTCCTCTTCCTCAATGTCAAAGCTGCTTTCCCCAGTGTAGATATTAAATAGCTTTGCCACAACATGCAAAAATGTGGGATACAGAATACATGGAGTGGTTAAACAGATGGCTTACTCACAATGCCAAAGACACTAAGAGCATTATTCAAATACATCATGGATACAGGAAGATGGCATAGCACCTTTGGTGAACTACTGGAATTGGAGGAATTGGAGGAAGAGCAGGGGAACAGAACATAGAAGGACATCCAAGTCACACACATGCACCATCCAACATATCTTATGCATGGTCCTAGCACCACTTATTTTAGTGCCAACAGCACTTGAGATCCACCATGTGGGACCTCCAGGCAGATGACAAGGAAATTTTCATTTGGAGGAAGCACCCAAAATTTTATTACCATATATATTTAGTCTCTTACATATGGTGCGCCACAAAAGAGAATAAATGGGAAAGAAAAAAAAAATTGCATTCCAGAATAGCCCTTGATCCACATGACCTTTGTCTAATCCATCATCACCTCTATCAATGGCCATGGCAGAAGATTCACCTGTGGCTGCTTCATCTGCCTCTGTCTGTGAAGCTGGCAATCAAAATATACTAGGCATCACCATCCTTCCTCACTCATCCTTCTCTTCCTTTACCAACCCCAAAGCACCAGCTGCTCCACTCCCAACCATCTCTGACATGGCTCCTGAGCCAGCCTCCAGGTGAGCCACCCATGAACTTATGGCTTCATCCTCCTCAGCACCAGCCAGACCTACATGGGATGGTTCTGCAACAGGAAAGTCTTCCTCCATCACAACATTGGGGGCTGCATGATACCAATGGACATAGCTTGGACTTGACAAAATGTTGAGGTTGGTCAGCTCAAGCATGCTGGGATGGATACATTCATTGAAAATTCTTGATGTCCTCAGCATGGCCAACACTGACAGGGAATGACTGGGGGAATTAGGCAAGGGAAATGGAGGGATTGGGACACATGTCATTGAGTTTGACAGCTGTGGGGAAGAGAAAAATCAGGATGGTGGCATGCTGAGATGGTACATTGAATCTTCCTCAGATGGTGTTGGAGGCTGGGAGGTGAGGGTCATCAATGCTTGCTGATGCCATTCCAGGAGTACATTGTGTGTGTTATGGTGGCTGATGAGCACACTTTGGCTCATTTGTAACCCCACCACCATCTCCTTCAACTTTGTCATCTCCTCTCACATCTCTGCCATTTCCATCATTAGTTGCATATTCTCCCTTTGGAGATCTTCCACATCCCCCAAGTTGCTCTCCCTCCTGATTGTCCCCTCACCTTTGTCAAATCAGATTCCCCCACTGATGTGCTTCCCATCCCAATTGATGAGATATATGTAGTGGGATGGGACCTGCCCCAATTCAGGTACTGTTGTGCAGTCTGGACTCCCTCAGCCAGTTTCTCCCCTATCTGACATGTCTTCATCCTCATCCACCTTCCTGGACTTTGACTTTGACTGACTTCTCAAGCTCAATTTTCCTTTTGATGTCAACATTGGCATGGTTTTCCCTGCTGGTGTTGGCATTGTCCCCCCCTTCAGCATTGTCCCCCTCTTTGGCATTGTCTCCCTCTTCAGTGTTGTCCCCCTCCTCAGTGTTGTCCCCCTCTTCAGTGTTGTTCCCATTTTCAGTGCTGCTTGCAGCTTTGGTGTCAATCCCCTGTGTGGTCGGTCTTTTTTTTGGTCCTATAGACCAGACCTTCAAACACTACTCATCCTGGTCCCCATCATTGCAGACTGCTTCCTCATTGGGCCCCTTGGTAGTTGTGGAGTGCTTCTGTGGTATGGTGTCATTCCTAGAACAAAGTTGAGTTCTAGTTCCACATTGTATGCAATCATAATATCCTGTAGACATAGGGATAGTGAAGTTGTCATGATTGATCAAATTGTTATGTTGATTAGCAATGTATACTTGCCATTTCATCATTGCTTCCCTTTCCTACCCCACAAGCAGTGGCTTGCAGTGGCAGTTGGGGTTGCTATGGTGGTGGTGTTGGGTGTGGGCTTGTTGTTTTGGTGTCATCATGTCAATGATGTCATTGTAACACAGTTAGATCCCTTAGATTAATGAAAACATATATTACTAGTTAAACCAAAAAAAACAATGGATAAACTTAGCTGGGTCCAAGTGATGCCAATGATTCAGTGACAATGGTGTGCATCGTGGCCCATTTCAAAATGCCATTCATGTTATTTACCAGTGTCACATGACCTGTACTATATGGAAATTACTTTCTAACCACCAAAGATTTTCAACAACTTAGTGATCTCAAAACCCACCAAAAAGTTGTGGCTTAATGGCTTGGCTTTGGCTTTTCAGGTCCTCAGGCCAGGCCAAAGCCATCATGAAGCCATCATCATGGCCTGGCCTGGCCTATTTAGGCTTGGCTTGGCTTGGCTCACAGCCTCAGGCTGGGCCAGGCACAGCACTAGCTCAGCAACCAGATACTCACCAACCCACTTGACAAGGTGGTCTTTAAATGTACCCTTGATGATTTGATGAAGTAGGTCTGGTGCCATGAGCTCATGAATATCTGCTTGTGGAAATGATGCTGTAAATGGCTGCAAGCACAATTAGTACAAGAATTATAGGTCTGTAGAATTAGAGATGACTTATGAGAATATTGCAACAACCCTGTGATCATCCCACAGTGTCTTCACACCAAACATGTCCATCAATAATTGTGTATGTTCATGAGATCACCGCACACCACCACCATCTAGATTTTTCTGATCAGCAGTACATCTGTTCCTGCATTTGTAAGATATATGTGGATGCAGTAACTAAAGACTTATCATACACACCATCCTTGGACAATACAGCCCAACAACAACACTTGTTCTTGATAATCTGCAATATAAGGTCCTAAGCCATAGATGACATGCTGAAAATGCCCATCAGAGCATTGCGATTCAGGAGTTGTCATACCAGGGAGTACATTACACTCCCCCACCTATTCTGGTTATTCCGGTCAGAATTTCTGGAATCTGGTGGAATTTTTTTTGTATGTACCTGTGCAGCACAATTCCAGTTGGAATAAGCATCAGATTTACCCAAAATCTGACCAGACTACCGGAATGCATGGACTAACCAGAATAACTGGAATGCATGTGCTTTCCAAATAAAAGTTTCACATACAACAAGAATTGAACACTTGACCTTGGGTCTTCACACATAATGCACTTAATGACTGAGCTACCAAGTAATCACTCTTCTGTATACATTTAATACCTTTACCCAACCAAGGTGCGTAGTAACCAGCCATTAACCAGAATATGCATAGCCGCATGCATTGCATGACATGTGACACATGACTGCCAATATAATCTCACTTTTGTTGGTTTACTGATCAATGTACTGGGTGTCACATAACATGTTATCTGACACAGAAATTCCCAAGCTCATCAACATTTGTCCCTCCTAGCTGCAATTCCACATGTATTGTCTTGTATGTTCAGTTGTAGATAGTTGAATAAATTGATTACATATCTGTGTTTTTTGGGGATCTGTGAGCTGGCAAAATTGTGCCAAGTTATCTGCCATGTTATCTGCCATTTGCCTTCAATCCTCTCCCCTACTCTCAATCCTTCTGATCTTTGAGGTTCTATCATTATAATGCATTGACAATAGCCTTGTACTTGTGCCTAGCTAATATTTAGAATATTAGGTGCTCTGAATTTTTCAAATTTGTAGTTTCAAGTTTAAAGTTTTCACACATCATGATATTGTAGTGCTGAAGATTTGCACAGTAGCTTCACTCTCCTTAGTGTACCACAATGTGACAAATTCAGCATTCTGAGCAAGTAGAGTTCTACCTCCTGGAGCCCATAATAATTGCCTGAGTCAGTGAACACAGCTTAAAAATCCAAGTATTCTCATGAGCACTGACAAACTCAGTGAAGGAATCCAACTCTGAACCCCTTTGTACATCCCTTCTTACAATTAATCCACTGATGTATAGTACATGTTTCATTGGGATACAGCTGTGAGTTGTTGGAACTTGGCTGAAACTGCCAAGAAACTGCCAAAACTGAGCTGTTACTAGGTAAACAAAAATGGAGGAAAGCTTCCACTGCCTTGAAGTGCAAATTTAGGTATTTTGCTAGCCAGAGCATGTTCCTACATGAGCAGGAATGCTCTCAAGCAAATCTTTGCTATTCTTAGTTCTTTCTACACAATTTGCATCTATTTATACCCAGTACATTGGACAGAAAACCCTTTTGTTCATGCCCACCATCCACATGCCCTTCTGCTCCCTCTCCTTTTCCTTAAGCTTCAGAACTGTGCTAGGTCTGATTTGACCATTTACACCAACCACTCATTAACACTGTTTGTCGTTGGCCCACCAGCTTTCATAATGCACACTGAATTGTGACCATCAACCACACTTTGGCCTTGCCTGCAAATCTGAATTGTGCACCACTAACTCCTGAGGCAAGCATTTTTTATTTGTTTTCTGGTCATCTTAGAGTCTTATGATATCATGTGCAACATGTACCGCAGTCTCTTGTATGTTACTTACTGGCACTAGAACCTGGCAGGATGATATATAACTACCTGTAGTTACCGTCTATAGTGTGGTACATGCACAACTGTCATTACAGTAAAGATTGATATATCAAAACAACTGTAATTGCATGCTCAGGTAGACACCCCATATGACAACCAGCAGCCTGTTAGTCATTGTCCCACCATTTTTCTGCCCGCTGTTAGACTAATTATAACTTTTTTATCTCACATTCACATCTGTTTTCGAACCATGCTTCATTGTGGATTGATGCAGGATTGATGGGACTTCTACTTCTTGTATTATATTACCTGATCATCAATTTGACAGGTCCACAATGTTTCCAATCAGCTTTGCTTCATGACATGTTCTATCCATATGTTTGATCTGTCAGATACTATGTATGTTTTGCTACTGGTATGTTTTTTAATCTACAGGTTGCTTGTCAGCAGCCACTGGTAGATACCTTGCATTCTACGTAGTCTTGTTTCATGATCCTATTTTCACCTGTCAAAACATATTTTTATTTTTTTCAATAGATCATGGCAGGGGCTCCCAACAGTCGAGCATTCACACCGCTCAGCACTGCCTAGAGCTTGCTGAGTTACTTACTGTTCTCACCCCATGACCCCATTGCCCCATTGCCTGTCATTGGTTCACCCCACTGCCCCATCCAATTTTTTCATTGCTTAATCACCCCTATGCCAGCTGCCCGTCTGCATATTGCTCCACCAGTTTTGTGGGGTTGATCTGTGATGATAGCAAAAGGAGGGCTAGTGGGGAGGTGAAACACAGGGACTGCGAGGGTACAGTCTGAAAGAGTTTGAAATTAAAACACACAGGGTAATGAATATGTACATACATCACGGTACACCAGATCCAGTGCCAATCATATAACCTGCATCCATTGTGTCCAGTGTGTCCTTCTTACTCTTTTGCATTCATCTTGATTAGCTCATGTTGGCACTTGGTGCTAGCATTGTTGTTGCAGGTATGGCACAGTCTTGGTGAAGACTGAAGGGCTGTAATATTAGTAAATTATAAAATCCTAAATATACAAGCTATGAATTACTTACCTCCATGGTTTTGATGGAGTGGTGAGACCAACAAGTTACAACGGTGATAGGATTGATGTTGAAAAAGTGTACTGCCACCTATTCCCATGCCTCAGGAACAGAATCAACAAAAATGGGAGCCTTACCATACTTTAACACAGGTATCTGAGGGTCTAAAAACCATTGGGATACAGTATTTCATTGTATTAGATCATATTGGTGGTTAGATTTCATTGGGAAGTTGAGAATTGAGTAAAAGTCAGACGAAGTTGCGAAAATGGTTGGAGGCAGTTGAAGTTGTGTAGGATTACTTACCTACATTGTACTTCCTACACATACCATACCTCAGCATACTTTTTTTTCCCCTGTAGCTTACTGTTTATGTGCCTCTCCTGCCAGGCCACAAGGTTTGAGCTCTGGCCCATGTGACATTTAGTACAGCTTGTCTATGAAACTTGAAGTAGCCAAGATTTCAAGTGACTTTCATGGAACATGTCACTTTCTTGAATCTAAACAGATCAAAAATGAATTGTCAAGTCAAGTTAGTCCCACCATGATCATCCTCAATCATTTGATCATTCCTGTGAAATTTTGACAAGGAACACAAAGAATAAATGCCAAGATATTTTATTTTTATGGAAATTATGGAATATCAGAATTTGAAAACACACAAATGACTCGTCGACTAAAAATATGACAGAACCATGAGTCAGTGACAGAATTATGCATGTCTATTCTTAAGTGAACCATAGTATTTTTGGCAGAAGGTGTGCCATGCCAGCAGAGAATGAGGATGGTCGAGCATTGTCGCTTAGTATTATCTCCCAGCGAACATGCATTTTGCTATTTGCAAAAGGAACATCTTAAATTCTTAATCACAGCTCATATTTGCTAGGAGTTCAAATGCTACCACAGCCATCAGTAAGTCCTATGTTTTATGTTTTTATGGAAATATCATGAGATAGTATGTTTTCATGAATTAGAACTGTCATACTTCGAAGAAGGCTTGCCTACATATGCAAATCTATTAATAGCTTGAGCCTGCCCATGCCTAACCACATGATCACATCCCAGGAACAGTGATGGATTGATTGACAGGAGGAATCAGCAAAGAACCCGGATCATGACAGAAAAGGATTGATTGTAGCAGGAGGTGCGAGGATGTGCAAGGATCAGGCTAGCAGGAATGCACCCAACGAGCAAGGGGCTGTCATACCAGATCTGAACCTCACATGCATTCATTATATATCAAATAGATCTGTAATTACAATTGTGCATGTACCACACTATAAACTGTCACTACAGTACTTTTATGTATGAAAAGGATGGTATTGCCTGTTACCAGCCCTAAACACATGGTGTACTAGCAAGGTATGTCCTGCATTATTTCAACTGTGTACTTGATGTAAATATTCTGGTTATCTAGGGTCGGAACATCTCTCAATGGTAGGGGGACTTCAAGATACAACAATCACCACTGCAGTCCCCATAACAGGCGCCACTCCTATATCACTGCTACCGAGGGGGTTTGTGAATTAAAAAATATGACCTAGGGTTGAATTTTTTATTTTGACCATCTAGGCTGGACTAACCCTACTATGTAATCAGGCACATATCTATATAAGGAAATATGACATCATCATCAACACTGTCACTTCCCTCTTGCTTGCCCAGATCTGATTGCGCAGGGTCACAGATGAAATTGGAAAGGGAAAAACTGTACAAGATCAATCCTCAGTGGTGTAGAAACACTTAATTGAGTGGTAATGTACCTGTACGAGATCAACTACAGTATGATCAGTTACCAGTCTGTGTAATGTAATGAAGGGACTTACTTCTCAGTGGTGTAGAAACACTGAGAGTCTTGGAGACGATATGAAAATTTTATCTAAGGGTTTAGTAAGCATTTCAGTTATACTTAGTCCATTATTTAATAATAATATAGTCCAACACTCCCCCTCGAGTGGGATGGTCACTGGAGACCAAGAAGGGACCAGAAATGCTCAAATTTGATGCATGGGAGCGACTTTGTGAAAAACATCAGCAATGTTTTCATCAGTGGGGCAATAGGTGAGCTCGATGTCCACAGATTCAACTGTTTGTTGCACAAAATGGAAGTGCACGTCTATGTGTTTGGTCCACCCATGGTAAGCTGAATCCTTCGCAAGGTGAATAGCACCTTGGTTATCACAGAAAATGGTCGTGGGGCATGAGAATATGAGGATTTTGTTGAATTCCTGTAAGACCTTGTGGTACCAGAGGACTTCCTTTGAGGAGTGTGTTAACGCAACATATTCAGCCTCAGTGCTTGAGAGGGTGACAATCAGCTGCATTTTACTGCTCCAGGACACAGCTCCACCTCCATAAAAGAAGGTATAACCTGAGATTGAGTGATGATGGGTGTTTTAAGCCCAGTCAGTATCAGTATATCCTGTTAAATTGCAGTCTTTGCCCCATAGTATTAGTCTGAGGGTCTTGGTTCCAGAGAGGTAATGAAAAATGTGTGTGACGGTGTTCATGTGAGTTGATGTTGGGTTCTCAAGGTGTTGAGAGAGAGATGAGATGGCATAAGTAATATCAGGGTGAGTCATGACACTGGCATACATCAAGCATCCAATCATTTCCCTATACTTTGTCTTTCCAGCTCCTTCCAACATCATCAATGATACCCCTTTTGATCCAATCATGAGGTTGACTCCAGGCAGTACTTTACAGTCCCCCACCTGTCCTAGTGGACTCCGACTGGACTGACTGGAGTCCACTGGAGTCCGAGTGGAGTCCAATTGAACTACACTAAGTCATGTAGAGTTCAATTGCCCATTGGAGTCCAACTGGAGTCCAAGTGGAATGCATTTCAACCAAATGATAAGTCAATTAGATATGAGCTCAAAGGACTTCGGAGTTGGTGAATTTCATAAAGTACCCACAAAATAAATTTGTGTACTGCAGGAATTGAACTCAAGACCTCACCATAAGGAATCACATGACAAACCAAACAAGTGTGCTCAACCACTTGAGCCACAGGAGATTTATTAGGGTTCAATATAAGGTTTACTTATGACTCAACTTTTCATATTCTTCGAGGAGGCATTTTTCAAACAATTAAGATCAAAAAATTTTAATTAGCCACATCCCTCGTGTAGGACACAAGGGAGTGGGTATAATATAATAATAAACAAAAAAAAACCCCTCTCGCATCTTGCGAGAGGGGGGGGATTATTACTACGTACATAAAAAACTAAACCCGTCGCGTTCGGCGCGAGGGGGGGATTCGTAAGTACTACAATATATATACTCCTTGCATTCGGTGCGAGGGGGGAGCAGAGATAAATTAAAAATAATAAAGACCTCCCCACGCAAAATGCGGGGGAGGGGGGGTTGGGGGATGTGGTCTGGGGTGGGTGTCATCGCCCACCCCTCCTCGCACTTGTCCATCACCGTAGCAAGCCGCACCCATCATCCACCCTATGAGCAGAGGCTCGTAGGCATGGGGATGGGTGCCGTGATCATTGTAACCCTGGTGTACCTGCCATCCACCCGACGAGCAGGTGCTCGCCGGCATGGGGTGGGTGTATTGTCAGTTTTGTGGGTCTCCTAGTTCGGAGGGGTTGGGGGGAATGGTCAGTGATGTGGCATGCAAGGGAGGGGGTAGGTGGGTGCTTACCAGGTGGGTATCCTGCTCCGCAGGTCTCCCGGTACCCCTCTGCCGTCTCCTATCCTTTATCGACACCCTCACATCCTGTTTGGATGGGGAGGAGGGGGCTGGCATGGGTGTCGTTGGGTCTGGGTCATTCTGGGTCCTAATGCTGGTAGGCGGTGTCGTCATCGTCATTGTCGACTGCACACACTCACGATCCACCCTACGAGCAGGGGCTCATAGGCATGGGGTGGGTGTGTTGGCTCGTTTGTGGGTGGTGGTGTCATTATTCATAGATTATAACCTAGAAAACTCAAAAAACAAGTTAGTTAGTTGATAAAAACAAAAACAAAACAAAAAAAACTTATGTAGGGCCCAAACGATGCAATCTGCATCATTTGGGCCTGTGTTGGCTCATTTGTGGGTGGTGGTGTCATTACTAGTAGATTATAACCTAGAAAACTAAAAAAATGAGTTAGTTTATAAAAACAAAAACCAAATGAAAAAAACTTACGTAGGGCCCAAACGACGTGATCTGCGTCGTTTGGGCCCGTGTTGGCTCGTTTGCAAGTGGTGGCATTGTTGCCAGTAGATTATAACCTAGAAAACTAAAAAAACAGGTTAGTTAGTTTATAAAAACAAAAAGCAAATGAAAAAAAAAACTTATGTAGGGCCCAAATGACGCAGATTGCATTCCATCCATTCAGCTTGTTTGCGGGTGGTGGTGATGGCGGATTGGGCATGGGAGTGGTGGCAGTGGGTGTCCATGCAGTGGTGGTGGTGGTAGAGAGAGGAGGGAAGGAGGTGGCATCGACGGTGGTGGTGGTGGTGGTGAGTGATGAGCTGGCACATTTGATGATGCGGCAATATGCTTTGTCATACACAGCTGCACCACGGTACCTAATGCAAGTAGATGATGCCTCACACAAGGTACTGTGGTGTAACAGTTATATTGTGCATCATGATTGATTACATAAGCAACCTACAGAGATCTGGGTTCAATTCCTTTTCTTACACACTTTTTCAGCGGAATCCGACTGGACTCCACTCGGACTCCAACTGGACTCCAACTGGACTCCAACCAGACTCCAACTGGACTCCATTGGACTCCACTGGACCAGTCTGAGTGGAATCCAGTGTTTGAGTGGATTCCACTCGGAGTCCAGTCAGACTGGACTGGGACTGGACTGGCAACTTTGCAGGCAGTTGGCTGGTGAACAGTCCTGGTGGACTCCAGTCGGAGTCCGACGGGAAAGGTGGGGGAGTGTAAAGACCTCACTCCAGGCTCCATTGGTGTTGAGGCAGTGCATGCATCAGTAAGGTTGAATCACGTGAGGATTTCTTTGATGTATGCCTGTTGGCCGAGGGATATAGTCTTGCTCTCAAGGTCACGTTTCAGTTCAACACCCAGTAACCAATTGATCAGGCCATTGTCAACGATGTCGAAATACTTCTGAAAGCTGTTTTTGATATTTTCTTGGCATTTTTTGGAGCTTGTGACGATTGTGAAATCGTCGGTTGCACAGGCAACAATGGTGTAGTTGGCAGCGTCAATTCGGTAGAATACAGCATGGTTGGCCTTGAGCATGGTGTAGTCGAGCTCAGTAAAGATGGTCTTGAGCTGCTTGTACCACTCGTGTGCACCTTGTTTGGTTCCATAAAGGGGTGCAAGTAGTTTGCAAACAGTTCCCTTTTCAGGTAAGTGATGAGGCAGTGTGCAGAACTTTTTGTCGAGCGGGGGCAACTTCATGTACAGGTTTATGTCTGGGGGTAGTCAAGCATTCAGGTAGGCTGATTTCGCGTCACATTGGCCTATAGCTGAGCCAAGGTGGGCCCTGAGAGCAAGTACAAGCCATAGGGTTTCTGGATGGACTGTGGGTGCAAAGGTGTCTTTGTAATCGACCCCATGCTTTTGACCAGTACCTTTTGCAACACATCATGCTCTGTGATGTGTGATCTCTCCCTGGGCATCCCATTTTTGGTGGAACACGTACATCGAGGGGATAATGTTTGCCCCTGGTGGTGCTTTTACAAGCTCCCAGGTCTTGAGCTTTTTGAGCTGGGTGAGTTCTTCCTCTATTGCCTGTTCCCACTTCTCTCACTCATCACTTTTCAGTATCTCCCCGAGTGTCAGCTCATCCCCTGCTGCTATCATTGCCATCATAACTCCATCTGTCATTATTGCTTCCACTGTATCACCTTCTGTTTTGACTTCTTCGGCTATTTGCACTGTCAACCTGTCTTGCGTGCGGCATTTCTTCTCCCCCTCCCATACTCTTCTGCATTGTATTGTTTGAGTCCATCCAGAGAGTTCCTTTGTTGCCTTTGCTCCTGGGGTGGTACAGGCATTGGTGGTCATTGTTCTGGTGGTGTGGGTGCAATAGGTTGTGCAGGGGGAACTTTTGTGTTTGGGGTTGAGTCTGGTTGAACGTCGTCATCATCGAAGTATTCTTCATCATTGTCAGTATCTAATTCCCACTCCCCCTCAATCCTCGCATCATTTGTGGCTCTGGGATCAAAGTAGACATCTTGTTCCACAGAAATTTGTCGTTTGTCTGCCCAATACACACAGCAACCCTTTGACTCATCATCAACACCCACAAAATGTCCTTCCTCAACCTTCGCCTTTAGTTTTCCTGCTTCTAGGTTCTTTACCCACACACATGCACCAAATTCCTGGAGTTGTTTCAGGTTGGGTTTCTTGCTGGTTGCTACTTCAATGGGGGTCTTGAATGTATTGTTTGCAGTGGTAAGGGTTCAGTTTCGTATCCATACATGGTGTCTGATGGCTTCTTCCCATAGGAACATTGGGAGGCCAGCCCCTATAATCATTACGACAGCTCCTTCTACATGGGTTCAGTTTGCTCACTTGGCGACTCCATTGGACAATGGTGAGTCATGCATCGTGAGGTGGCAAACAGTTCCCTTGGCCTCAAGATGTTCCATAAACATGTTGCTCATGAATTCACCTCCACGGTCAATACCAAAGATCTTTATGTTGGCGCCACGTTGAACATTGACCCAGGCCTTGTACTTTTTGTAGTTTGTGAATGTCTGGGACTTGAGCCATTGGAAGTAAACCTTCTCCTCACTCAAGCTGAGATCATGGTAGAGAGAGTAGTACCAGCTGTGTGATAGGGACTCGACTCGGGCTGGTCCTATAAGGGCAACCTTAGCCTCTAGCAAAGGAAAATCCGAAGTTAAAATTATACTACATAGTACATGGATTGGAGGCGCACCTAGCAAAGGGAAATCCAAAGAGAAAACTCTAAAGATCCCTTTGCCAGTGCCCAGTATATGTGAAAACTGCAAAAATCAAATAATAACTAAAAATAGAAAAAGTGGAGATAGGCTGATCAAGGCCACCACATGACATCATACCAAGGGGTAGATGTTGGAAGGATATTCTGTCTCTGAATATAAAACTGTCAACATGCACAAATGTGATAGAAAGGGAAATTAGTAATAAAATAAGGAAAAAACCATAGAAAATGAAGAATAGAAGGAAATGATGTGAGAAAAAATATAGGACAAATGTAAAAATTAGGAGAAACACGTGGGTCACCCTCTAGTTCCCTTACATTACCCCCCCTCTAAGATGCATCGCCCCAATGCATTCAAAATTGCATATGACTAAAGTCACTGACTTGATGCAGCAGTGTGCTGTTGGTGGAACTCCTTGACTAATTGAGGGGCATTCACATCAGACTCCTCAACCCATGAGTTCTCCTCATACCCATAACCCTTCCAGTGTACCAAATACTGGAGCTTCCCTCAACGTAACTGGCTGTCCAAGATTGACTTGACTTCATACTGGGGTTCTCCCTCAACAACTGTAGGTGGCAATGGCGGTTGTGAACGGCATCCTGGGAAAGGATCTGAGGGAGCTGGAAGGAGTTTCATGACATGGAAGACTGGGTGAAGTCTGGACATGGAGGCTAGGAGGTGCAAATGATAGGCATGTGTTCCAATGCACTTGACAATGGGGAAGGGTCCCAGGAAGTGATGGGAGAGTTTCTTGGATGGATGTGTGGTGGAGATGTCACTGGAGTCAAGATAAACTCAATCACCAACCTTGTACTGCAGCGTTGGAGAGTGGCATTGATTGTAGAAGTGTGCCATGTCATCTTTTGCCTTCACCAAGGCTGCCTTTGCTTCCTCCAAACTGTCCCTCATGCATTCCATGAACTCGTTCACTGTCTCAATATGTGAGGGGGCTTGGTGAGGTTCAAATCCCATGTGTGGATGCTGTCCAGTGTCCAAGAAGAAGGGGGTTTGCTGAGTGGAAGCATGGATGTGGTTGTTGTATCTGAACACGGCCAAGGGGAGGAGATTGTCCCAATCATCCTGGTGCTCATTGATGAAGACACGGATGTACTGCTCCAGTTCCTGGTTGACTTGTTTGGTCTGGCCATCAGTTTGCAGGTGATAAGCGGTCGAAGCGAGGAGTTTGATCCCCAGAAGTCAGTACAGCTTGCGAGTGAACTCTGCCACAAACTGAGGGCCACAGTCAGAAAGGAAAGTGCCAGGGAGTCCATGTAATTTCCACACATGGTGGAGATAGAGGTGGGCAGCACCCAGGGCACTGACAGTGGTATGAGTGGGAATGAAGTGAGCGCATTTTCCTGTGGAATCAACTGTGCACATCACCACATCAAACCCGTTCAACTCTGACAATTCCACCACAAAATCGACAGAGGGTGTAGCTCACCAATGGGTTTGCAATGAGGAATCTTGGTGCATAGGCAAAGGTCACAAGTACAACAATACTGACCAATGAGCCGTGACATCTGTGGCCACCAATAATTCTGTGAGGTGAGCTCCAAGGTCTTCCAGCGTCCAGGATGACCAGCAATCTGTGAGTTGTGGTGTTGGGATATAATACATTGACAAAGGTCTGGGTCATTGGGGACATAGATGCAATCCTGGAAATACAACAAGTCCTCCTTTTCAGCCCACTCTGCTGCACGTAAGGAGAGAGTAGATCCCTTCCTCAGCCCTTTAACAGCTCAGGCCATGACATCCTCATATAAACCACTACAGTTCATGTGACGAATGTCATGTAGGATGTCCCACTCCTCGCCCTGGGGTGTGATGCCTTCCAATGCCCGGATAGTAAACAAGTTTGGCTGCAACAACACAATGTCTTGATTGTCATTGCCACCATCCCCATGATCTGCACATCGGGAGAGGGCATTGGTCTTCCCCATGCTGCAACCCAGATAGTGGTGCAAGGAGAAGTTGAACCTGGATAGATACAGGGACCAATGAGCTTGACGACGGTTCAATTTCTTGGCCATCATAAAGTACTCAAGATTCTTGTGATCCATCCAAATTTCCACGTTGTGTTGGGCACCCTCAAGGAAGTGTCGCCACTCCTCAAGCACATGCATTATCACCAACATCTCCTTGTCATGGATCTCATAGTTTTGTTCCACATTACTAAGGCTTTTGGAGTAGAATGCAACAGGATGCCACTTCTGGTCCTCCGGAGACTGCTGAGACAACACGGCACCCATCGCAAAGTCAGAACTGTCAGCTTCTACATGAAAAGGGCACAAATCATCAGCAAAGGTAAGGATGGGAGCAGAAGTGACCATCTCCTTAAGCTTTTCAAATGCCTCCTGCTGTGCATTGTCCTACCACCATGCCTCCTTGCCCATCAAGTCAAACAGTGGTCATGCATGATGTGAGAAATCCTTGATAAAACGCTGATAGAAATTGATGAAGCCTAAAAAGGACTGCACCTCCTTCTTGTTTGTGGGCATTGGCCATGCCATGACCCCATTCACCTTGACTGGATCCATCTCCACCTGGCCCTCTGAGATAATCCGGCTGAGGTACTCGATCTTGGTCTTCTCAAACTTGCACTTGTCCTGACGAAGGTAGAGTTTGTACTGTCGAAGTCGTTCTAGGACAAGGTGCATAATGCGACAATGCTCTTCAATCATGCGAGTGAAGATGAGGATATCATCAAGATAGATACAGATGATGCCCTTGAGGATGAGGTCATGGAAGATGTCATTCATCCTGGTCTGGAAGGTGGCAGGACTATTAGTAAGGCCAAAGAACATGACAAGTGGTTCAAAAAGACCACAGTTGGTATGAAAGGCTGCCTTCCACTCATCTCCCTCCTTTATCCTCACATTATTGTAACCCCAATGGACATCAAGCTTGGTGAAGTATTGCACTCCATGGAGTTGGTTCACAAATTTGGAGATGAGAGGTAATGGGTAGCAATTTTTTACTGTGATGTTGTTGAGCCTTCTATAGTCTTGAACTGGCCAGAGTGAGCCATCCTTCTTCTTGACAAAGCAAAAGGGAGAGGCCATGGGCGACTTGGATGGTCGAATGCGTCCAGAGGCTAGATGCTCATCGATGACTTGGTCAAGCTGCTGCTGCTCCTCAGAGGAGAGAGGATAGACCTTGCAGAAGGAAGGGGTTGCACTGGGGATGAGTTTGATTGCGTGATTCCATGGCTTGCATGCAGGAAGAGAATCAAATGATTTCTTGGAGAACACATCCTCGAACTCATGGAGATGAGGAAGTAAGGAGTCAGCAGAGGATTTAGCAGTATTGTTTTTGTGGAAGGCCTCAGCAAGGCGCTGGGATATGTTTGATGTAGCACACACCTCATGCAATGGATGAATCGCAGTGTAGAAAATCTGATCCCCTTCCTCAACTTCTTCTGGCTCCTCCTCGTTGTCATCTGAGTCCAGTACCAGATCAGGAACCCCCTCCATCTCCACATCTGGCACTGGTAGAGGTCCAGCATGACACTTCTGGGTGCATTATATTGAGGCCCTTTGTCCACGATGTTCTAGTCTGGCTTCTGTGAAACAAGTGCGACAGTGGAATGGGCATTGACTCATGGTAACCTCCCCAGTGCACCAGTTGACCTCTGTGTTATGGTCTCGAAGCCACAGGTAGCCCAAAATCACCTTCTGCTTTCCTAATTGAGTGACAGCAAAAAGGGCATGCTCACTGTGATCTTTGTAACAGAGGACCAGGTCTACAACCTCTCGGATGGCACCAGCTTCATTTGGGGACCCATCCACATTATAAACAGGTATTGGACGTGAGAGTGAGTGAGTGTTTAGGCAATGTTGTTGCATGAGATGTGTGTCGATGAAGAGGCCAGTCGCACTGGAGTCCAGTAGCACAGAGACACCAAGTAACTGTCCCATGTCGGTAGTCTGTAGTTCGATTGCCAGGTTCAAGGAATGTGCAGAGGGAGTGGATGCAACGATATATTTGCATGGTAATTTGTGCTCCCATGATTTAATTTTGGGATGCAGGGCAGAGGAAGAGATAGGGGAAGCAGGTACGTCTTCAGCCAAGTTTGAAGGGTTAGAGAGGGGAACAGTAGGTTCATTCTCCAGGGATTCAACTGACAAAACTTCAAAGTGGTTGCAGACAGGCAATGAGGGTGTAGGAGTGGTGGTTGGAGTCCAGAATGCAGCATTGAAGGCCACATTTGTGAGTTGGTTCTCATTGCAGAGGGAAGCAGCTTCATACCAAGCATGGATATCATTGTCTGCCAGACGTCCTTCCAACATCTGGGCAATCTGGTCCTGAATCTCTCGGTTGAGGCCCTGTCGGAACTTCACCACCATCGGTAGCCCATCCCCATACCCTGCCATGTCCACCAAATCTCTAAACTCGTCAATATAATTGTCCACAGATTGACATGCCTGGTGGTAGAAGGATGACTCAAGTCATGTCACTGCTCAGTAGTGCTCATTGAGGGGGCAAAAGTGGCATATAAACTCTGTTTGAAAGTCACCCCAAGTGGAGAAGGGCAGAGAACCGAGTTCTTTAGTTTGGCATAGAATACAGTCCACGTAAAGATAGGTGCGTTCAGATTTCATGTATGTGAAGGCCCAATAAATTTTTGCAGCTTCATCGATGAATTGATGTGACTGGAGACTGATGTATAACTCACAGGAGTTAAGGAATGCACGTCCCTGCGCATGCACACTGTTAAATTTGGCAGGGGGGAACGGTTTGATCTGGGTGCACTCCTTGGGTGTGTTAGGCGGCACATCATTGTTGGGCATGCTTGGAGTCGCAATGGGAGGAACATTAGTTGTGGAGCTAGTCTGAAGCGTTCTGATGAAGTTTTTGATCGTAGATTTAAGTGAGTCAATTTGCACGTGTATTCTGGCAACGTCACTTTCAAGCGCGTCGAGGCGCTCTGATGCGTCCATAGCGCTATGGGGTGTGTTTGGCAAAAATGGCAGCGCACTAAAGGTGGGACTGTCAGGAATGGTGTGTAGGGAGTCTATGGAGCTTTGGGAAGCATTGTCCACTCTGTACCTGCCTATATTGGGCAGTGTGTTTGCGATTTCGAGCCTGAAAAGAGAGTTTTCTACTATAAGGGCAACCTTAGCCTCTAGCAAAGGGAAATCCAAAGTCAAAATTATACTACATAGTACATGGATTGGAGGCACACCTAGCAAAGGGAAATCCAAAGAGAAAACTCTAAAGATCCCTTTGCCAGTGCCTAGTATATGTGAAAACTGCAAAAATCAAATAATAACTAAAAATAGAAAAGGTGGAGATAGGCTGATCAAGGCCACCACATGACATCATACCAAGGGGTAGATGTTGGAAGGGTATTCCGTCTCTACATATAAAACTGTTAACATGCACAAATGTGATAGAAAGGGAAATTAGTAATAAAATAAGGAAAAAACCATAGAAAATGAAGAATAGAAGGAAATGAGGTGAGAAAAAATATAGGATGAACATAAAAATTAGGAGAAACACGTGGGGCACCCTCTAGTCCCCTTACAGGTCCCCATAGGTCAGCGATGACCTTTTCACCATATTTGGTGTATTCAGTCTTGCTTTCCTTTGGGAATGGGTGACATGGTGCCTTCACTTTCAAACATGATTCGCAAAAGTCTTCAGGGTGGTTCAGATCAACCTTGACCCCTTTAACCATGCATTTCTGGATCATCTGCTTGAGCGCATCATAGTGAACATGACCCATCCGTTGGTGGAATTCTGAGAGGGGTATACCCTTTTTGATGTGGCTACATGTACTTCTTTGCCAGGGCTTACATTGCCAGGTATTCCATAGAGATTTGTGACTAGGGGAACACAGCCAATTACAGCCTTGTTTGCAGTCATGATCTTGCATTCCCCACCTCCAGTCTCGGTGTAGAACCCTGCACAATCAATTGTAGGGACAGACAGTAATGTATAGGCAAGGTTTGGAGCAAAGAGTGTATTCCTAAGCCCTCTTCTCCATTTGGTACCCATAGTTCAATGTCACCTTTACCAAGTGCACTGAAGCATTGGCCATTGGCAACTTTAATGGGTTCTGGGGGGATTGTTTTGTAGGTTATGAACTTTGATTGATCTGGGCAAAAGTAGTTGCTCACACCACAGTCGATGATGACTTTGGAGGCCTTGTGCAATGTGCTATTGGCTTCGAGGATGTTTGCTTGGAAGTCAGAAGTGCAGGTGAGATGATTTGGTTGGACATGGGTAAGATCATTAATAACAAGCATTGCATAGGTTTTGGGTTTCTCCTTGGTCATCACCATATTGGCCCCTTTTTTCCATGCTCGCTTTGCCTCCCTTGCTTCCTTTTCCTTTCTCCACCATTCTGGAGCTTCCTTCTCTTTTCCCCTGCCTTCTTCGTAGCAATTCTCAATGGTATGCCCTCTTCAATTGCACTTGGGGTTGGAACAATGTTTAGTCTCCCCCTTCATGTCAGATTTAGCCTTTCCTTTTCCCCTTTTGGTTGATGCAGCCATCAACACAGAGCTTGTTTTGTTGATTTCGCTCTCCATCGCAGTTGCAGTATCCTCTGTGATGAGCATGCTTATTAACATGCTACTGGTGAGCTTAGTGCCAGTCTGCGACGAGGTGGTATTCAAGGCTATGAATAGGGATCGAAATGTGGGTGACTGGGAGAGGGAGGTATGGATATACAGCACAAATGATTCATCAGTGATCTAGTTTCCGGCTTCAGCTAATTGGTCTCGTATCTCCACCATTTTAGTCAAGTGTTCTCGCATACTCTGTCCCTCGGCAAAGTATGCATTTTGCAGCTGAGCAAGCAGGCTCATTTTGAACATGTTGCCCCTCTTCGCGTGGATTTCTACAAGTTTCTTCCAGGCAGCTGCGGCTGTCGCTTCTCCTTTTATTTGCAGAAATGTTGATTTGTCTATGGTTCAGTAGAAGACTTCCTTAACTGAGGCTTCCTTCTGGATATAGTCATCAATCTTGTCATTTATCTCCTTTAGCTGGTTTTTTGTGAGGGCTTCGGTGACTATGTCGTGCTCCCCTGTCCCCACTGGATATGCCTTCCCATCTTTCATCACAGGTTCCTCTGGTTCAAGCACTAACCCTCTGACATGTTGCCACAACCCTTTTGACTTCAAGAAGTTCATCACACACTCCTGGTAGAATGGCCAGTTCCCTCCATCAGCATGGAGTTTCGGTACAGAAAGGGTTTTTGAGCCTGTGGAAATGTCGAGAGAGTCATCAGGGCCCATAACATCTGATTGCACAGAGTCACGGATGAAATCAGAAAGGGAAAAACTGTACAAGATCAATCCTCAGTGGTGTAGAAACACTTAATTGAGTGGTAATGTACCTGTACAAGATCAACTACAGTATGATTAGTTACCAGTCTGTGTAATGTAATGAAGGGACTTACTCCTCAGTGGTGTAGAAACACTGAGGAGTCTCAGAGACAATATGAAAATTTTATCTAAGGGTTTAGTAAGCATTTCAGTGTCCATTATTTAATAATAATATAGTCCAACACCAGATGCCTCACAAGCTGCACAAAGCCAATATTTCCATGGTTTTATCTCCAGGGCTGGTGTCAATGGCCTGTGCAGGAGCCAATCAATGGCTGTGAATTGGTTCTGAATGGCTGATTGTTGATGGAACTGCAAGTGCTTTTGGTGCTTTAAAATAGTTGAACAGGTTTGTATTCTTCTTCCTCCTATCCTTGTCACACTTTTCTCGAGCATTTTTGCAGGCATCACTCCCCCGATGGCATTTTTCAAGATTGTTTAGCCCTATGCTTCCACATTTCACTCCTGTTCTGCAATCTAGACAAACCAAGGGTATGTCAGAAAAATAATTGAGCATACCAGGTCAATTTTTTAAGGCGTCAAGGTCGGGACTAACTAACTAGGTGTGGGAACTAACTACCATATTAGGAAGGAGCTAAGTAGGACCTCTTGCCCGTCGTTTCCCTGCTCGTCTATGACCACCTCCACTTGCCTTGCAAGCTTTGCAAACCCACCCATTGATGCTATAGTCAAGCTGAACACACCATAAGTGGTACTGGACACATAATTAGTAAGTCTCGCTTTACTCATAATCAACAATTTAACTGACCCAGCCAGTTTCACATCCAGCATGTCGGCACATGATAGCATTCTCACCTCGTGATATCTCGTTTTCCGACACAGCCTGCCCACACGTACACACCGCTAGCATGGAATGCAAGTCATGGGTTTTCCACTTTCTACCAACTCGTGTCTCTGGGGCATCAAGAATGAATTGATTGCCCATCGAAGGATCGAATGTCACAGAAGGTGTAGGCAAAGGAGATGGAGGGCCCACCATTGTGGGGTTGTTTCCAGATAGAGGAGCTGATGTTCTGTAGGAGCCATGGCTGAACTTGAATATGGTGGTGTTGCTGGTACGTTGCCACCTTCGAGATATGACCCACTGCTAACATCAGGTGGATCCTCCTCTCCACTTCCTTCATGGCCACTCTCACTGCTTTCTTCATTGCTGATCCGGTCGCCAATCCCATGTCCACTGTAATCAGACTGGCTGGGAGTCTCCAAAAAACTTGAATGCATTTTGTTTTGTCTTTTTGATAATATCTTCAATTTCTTCTTCTTCTTGTTGGCTGTGCATTGGGCACTGCCCTTGTGTCGCTTGTAGTAGTTCTGTATTCCAACCTTTCCAACAGTAATGATGGTTTTGCAGTCAGGACAGAGTACACAACCGTCTTCAACAGTCAGTTCCGGTTCCTTATTGAATGCGATGATTCCAATGAATTGTTATACCCATGGTCATAAGGTTGATCTCACCCGAAGCATCTGTTTTTGCATTATTGACCCGCCACCCACTTGTTTTTGGCTTGCCAGTACCTTTTTGCCCAATGGGGGACAATTGTACCTAACAATTTCCCATCGGGCTCCTCCAGGGTTCAACATCACGTGATATTCAAAAAAATTTAGCTGGCCGATGGCTGGACTAACTAACCATCCCTATATGGTAGATTCAGCATGTGACATACCCTTGGGACAAACAGGATAACCATCCACTTCAAGGACAGCAAGCTGCATCTAATGTTAATGCTAGCTCAAAATATAACCAGTACTGTGCTGCCTACCTTCTTTTCAGGCTCCATTTCAACAAGAATTGCATGGAAATCGGAATTGTCAAATTTTCTGCCACTTTGCAAATTGGTTGATCTGGCCCAATCACTATTGTATTTTGATTAAATTAGGGGCTAAAGGACTTTGTTCATCTCCTATAGCTATGTACAACATCTGAGTAGTCAATATAGCGTTCAAAATCATATTCCAAGACCTGTATATGAAGAGGTCCAAAAATTTTTTTGGGAGGACTAACTAACCGGGTACCGGTCCGGGATTCTGATTCCTGAACCCCTTGACTGCTACCAGCACCAGCATTGCAAGCTCGGCACCCAGCAGGAATATGAGAGACACAACGACGACAGGATTCTAGCGAGTGGGCGACAAGGGGTCCTCATGGACGACGACAACAGGAACGAGAGCACGACAACGACAACAGGAGGATAGCGTGGGAACGAGTCCAAGACTCCAACCGATGGGATGACTGATGGGAACGCACCTCAGGATGCTGGGATGACGAGGGAAGGGGAAGACGAGTCACGGGGGGAGTATACTGACGACGATGAAGACGTAAAGGTACGGGATTGTCCTATTTTCCCTGATATATTATTAATGTCAGTCACTGAGTTTGATAATAGGCTTCTCAATAATACTTTTATCTGGTCCATACCCTTTTCTCTGGTTGGTTGAGTCGGGTGGGAGCATACTATCTAGCCTCCTTTATCTATTTTGACTGCGTATTCATGTCTGTTACTCATGTACATTTGTAGTAGTTCTGATAATCACACTATCTTTTGTATCAGAATCTATATAATAGCAAAAAATGACAGAAAATATTCAACAGAATTGCCAGTAACCTCGACAAAAAAAAGCTAATTTCGAGCGAAACATAACCGATTTGACTCCACTTAGTACAGGACCAGTCTAATATCTCAAATGTTAGTAAATCTACTGATTGGCTGTAGGCTCACTTATTCCAACTAATTCGGGGTAAAGTAATGAAATTCCTTGGAAGTTCCAACTAATTATCCTAAATTTGTAGATGAGGTTTTTCCTGATGTAACCGAAAGGGTATCACGGGGACGTCTCGATATTACAACACGTTGGTCAGATTTTCCATCCCAATGTAGTAGGGGGTGAATTTCTACTTCTTCCTGCCTCCAGCAGGACTAGGAGAACGTGATTTGGTACCGGATGGGCCCGCCACGGGACTGGGGGAACGCGATTTACAGACTCGGGATGTGAAAGTCTGCTCGTCCGCGGCGAGTGGCGTACGGCACATATGACATGTCGGAGTGAGGCCCTGAGAGTGACATTCATGGATCCAATTTGTCATGCACCTGCCGTGATACAGGTGGTCTAAACCTTACTCTGGTTTGAAAATATGGAATACTCACTGCACACAAGTTTCATGAGCAGGACGCTGTGAACAGAGGCTAACTTTTTCTTCTACTCGCTGAGTGCAAATGGCACATTCTATGATGCATGTCAGTTGGTTGACCAGCTTTGAACGTTGGCGCACTAACCTTCCGCCCTCTTGGCAAACGAGTTCAGCATGGATTCACGTGCAGACCTGTAAGTAACGTGTAAGAATTAACAACAGCTAGTGTTGAATGGACTAACAAGCTTGAGTCCTCTTCGCGAGCAATCAGAGTGGCAGGAGGATCGCCAGCACCAATTGACATTGCCGCGGCAAAACCAGCGAACAAAAGAACAGTAATAGCAAGGAGAGATGAAGGACGCATGATAATGAATCCTGTGATAGGTTGCGAGCAAGAAAGTGCTTGAATTAAAATGCGTGAAGTCGGTACTGACCAAAACCAGTTAGGACAAATGACGATTCTACTGTGAGTCCACTTACATTGGATGCAGAAGTTATTTTGAAGTTCAACTTTGTGTTCTCGGAGCTGCAAATATTACATGAGCTCAACGTTGAAGATGAATGAGAAATCCGGATACGCACTGTCCAGCACTTGTGAGATGTAGAATTCTCATCATGAGGTGGCCTTTTTATACCCCAAAGCCCAGGCGACGACTCCTATTTTCGACTGTTACATGCATCTCCGTAGAGCAGTAGGAGTGCGGCCTCCGAATTTCGTGGATGCTGAAAAGTTTCAGGCGATGGCTCCGTGCTAGTCGTACAAACGTAAGTCTATGAATTGTCCCATTTGACAAATTGAATTATCCATTAAACTGCCACAAGTTTAAACGGGTACGTGAAACTGCCGATGCCCTCAATGAGGGTGGTATAATTGCTATCCATTTCTGAAACTGCCTGACTCGTTGCTGCCCAGAGGGCAAACTAAAGGACAACGACACTGATGGGTGTCGGACTAGGAACACTCCATAAACATCACGAAATTTGCATCTCGTGTCTCGGCCCTCAGGGTGCGAAGTGAATCAGAGACGTAATATCTCTCCTACTGGCGTTGACAGCTGAATTCAAAACGATAGGCCCCTTCGAAAAAATCACACATTGCGGGCTTGAATTCTGGTGATATCGTACCCTTTTTTAGCTACGCGAGAGGTCCAGCAGTAAGCGGCAGCATAATGTGGTACGATTTTTGTTGAAATGCTCTCCGGGGATCAAAAACTTGACTTCTGCAATGTGTGTGAGTACCTCACCTACGTAATGCCTTAGAGAGCTATTCTCACGGGGGCTTCATTCCCACGGGGTCCTCAAAACCAAACAAGTACAAAACAAGCATCGCTTACACATCATCTGCATTTTGGCTCGGTAACAACAGAATAGTGGGGAGCAAGCTCCCCAATCAAATATTTTCGGCTCACGAGTCACAAATCCTCCCTTGGTGGGTAGTGTCCTCTGTATACCATCATCTGACAAAGCCTTTCCTCGTCAGCTTCTTCATCATCATCATCAATCAAGATCGCAGCGGTCATCATCGTTCATCTGGCAGACCCATTTTGGACCCATTTTGGACCCATTTTGGACCCATTTCCATCGCAGAGATTGTCCGTGATAAAGTAGATTGCACAGCCAAATCAAGTTATATAAGATTACTATATACGTACCATTTAAGGATTTAAAAATTGGAAGACATCTGGTCCTTAGAGGGGATATCTGAAATGGAAACGCCGGCGAAAATGCCGGCTGGCAGCGATCTGTACGGCGGCATGTGTCAGGACTCAGTACTCAGCCGTCGATCAACAACAGCTGGGCAGATCGTCAGCGTTTCCAAATCCCGTATTTTCTGGGACTTGAAAAGTGTTTTCTCCGACTTTAAAGTAGGGTTTAGAGATCGAAAATCAAGACAGCGCTACGGAAAGTCCCATGGCATCTACAGAATCGCATGAGTGAGCGCGATGTCCATTCTGCTGATTATCTTGTGCTAAGCTCCCCCTCCTTACAGTCTCCAAAAGCTGATCGCTTTGCTCCATGACGCTCAAGCATTGGCTCGGGACGCGCGGGTGGGAGTGCGAGACACACCCCCCGGACAATTTCCTATCCACCTTTTACCACTCGAAGTCGTGCACGACATCTTCACCAGATGCTTGCCCCGAGAGACTGTGCGAGCCGATGTCTCGCAAGCACCCTTATTGCTCTGTCGCATCTGCTCTTCATGGAGGAGTATTGCCGTCAACTTGCCAGAGCTCTGGCGGTCCTTATTTTTCACCGTGAACTCCGATTCTACACCTACCTCTACTGGCGGATATGCCCTCGCTTCTGAACGCACTATCTTTCTCCACAATCGTCATGTTTCGTTGGTCAAAGGCTGGTTCGATAGGGCCGGGGAACAGCCGTCATTGTCTTTCCAGTTTTTTTTTGAGATGAGCAATGACCCGGACACCCTCGAGATGAACTACGCCCATTCCTTGATATCAGAGGTTCTTGTAGCGAATTCGCCACGTTTTCGATACCTAGACGTCGGCGCAGGTCACCCAAAGTACTTGGGACCATTCTTAACAGACAGCCCACTAGTAACGCTAAGCTACCTCGAGTCCCTCGTTCTGCGTCTCGAACACCTTGAGAATCTCGGCCCCGGATTGATCGTCGTCTTCCGTTCGGCACCCAAATTACGCAGAGTTGCTTTACTGAGCCTGCCAATTGACTGGCCCTCCTTACTTCCATGGTCCAATTTGACCCACCTGAAGGTCACAGGCTTTATCTCCCCTAACACCTGGATGATGCTCGTCCGTTGTTGCATAGACCTTCAATACGGCGTGTTCTACATCAGACCAGACGATGCACCTCCCGGCATCATCCATTCTAATGAACACACGCTTTCAAACCTCACCAACCTTCGCCTCGTGTTTGTTCGCGACTATGACGGGCGGATATTCAACGGCCTCCATCTCCCCGCCCTCAAAACCCTAGAATTGCATTCGTTGATCGGACTGTCAGACTATGCCAGCCCGACGCCTTTCCATTTACATCGCTTCCTGCCTTCGCTCGAGACTTTCTCGCTCATCAGTATTGCCATCCTCACCGACGATCTCCTCGATCTCCTTCGAGTTTCACTGAAACTGGTCAATCTGGAGTTTGCTACTTCGCGGGGCATTGATCATGAGCTACTATTTCAACGCCTGAGCTGTGTTGGAAGCAGCAACCCAGACGTCAGTGTTCTGCTTCCCAGCCTCGAGAAACTCGTTTTTCATGTGCCAAATGCCGTTGCGGAACCTGATGGAGAGCCCACGGTCTTTCCTACCGATGCTTTTGTGAAGATGGTCAGGTCTCGGTGGAACACAGCATCGTTTTCTGCATCGACGTTAACAACAGGGATGCTTTCCCGCTTGTCCCACTTGACATTCTCTACCTGCGGGCAGGATTCATTGGATGAAGTCAAGGACCTCCTTACTCCCTGTTCCAATGAGGGCCTCATCGTCGCACTTCGGCTAATTGAAGATGAACGTTGGAATTTCCATAACCGGTTTACTGACCTTGGGCATTGGTAGTAATTACATGCTTATAGCTAGTATCTATGTAATCTGGATGCAAGCATGGCACGTGATTCTTCGCCACGACCCTCATAAACTGTTCCGAGTTCTCAGTATTGAGGACGCTTTGTATGATCGCACTCGTTATATCTGAGTTTGAGTTCAGTGTAAAATATTATTTGGTAACACGTTGCAAATAAGATTTTCCAAGGTTTGGGGGAAGATTCTGGGAGAACTGTCAGGTGCAGCACATGGTGTTGGTCACGTGACAGGCGCGTCTGTGGAACGCAGTAAGCGTGATGCTTGGAAGTGGAAAGCAAGGATCATGATCAAAATCTTCGGAGCGTGCCCCGTTAGTCCCACATGATGCAAGTGTTTGTAGTGTGTGTGTGTGTGTGTACGAGACTACACCATGAAGGAGCACAGTTCACAACAGATGAGTCCCTTCGGACTAGGCACCCCAAACCAGAGCTGAGCAAGAGGACAGATATAAAATTTGGCAGAGCAATCAACAGACATTCAGAGTATCAGGAGTAACAGTAACTGAGGTATGTAGCTGTTGGAGCAGACTATATACGCTGCACAGGGAAAGAGACAACACGTTCCTTACAACCTACCTGGGGTTTAGTTAGACTTACAGCTAGGGTTAGCAGAGGTAAGAACACTGTATTCCTACTACGGTACAGGTTCTCCTTATATACATAATATTAAGGATGTCACATGACTCGGGAATGTGTTTACCGCATGTATGCGCAGTAAGCGCAGTAACATGCGTATGCTGCATGTATCGCCTCATGTATACATGTATATGCTGCATGTATTGCCTCATGTATACAGCATGCATCAGGGATTAATTTCAACACCCCCCCTCAAACTGTACAGCGCTCTAAGCAGCTAAGTTTGAATCTCGAAAGTAATTCCGAGAGAGTCTCTAAATTTCCTGAATAGGACGGTGCCAAGGTTCTTTGTGAACATGTCAGCCGGATTATCACTTCCAGGAATGAAAACGACTGTGACTTTGTCATTTTCTATGCATTTGCGGGTGTAGTGGTAGCGAATGTCTATATGTTTGGTCCTTCTTTCCTGAACTGGATTTGATCCAATAAAGATGGATCCTTGATTATCAGCGCAGATTGGTACGCGCTTCAGTGTATATCCAAGTTCCTGGAATAAGGACTCTATCCACACTATCTGCCGACAAGTGTCGGAGAGAGCCATGTATTCAGCTTCTGTGGATGACAGTGCTACAGTTTTTTGTAAACGGGACTGCCAGCACACAATGCCACTCGCCAGAGTAGCAAAGTAACCTGTTGTAGATCGGCGCTTGACTGTGTCAGCTGCCCAATCAGAATCTGTGAAGGCCTGTAGCCCCTCGGATTTCTCTCCATCATAGACCATACTGTACTTCTGGGTTCCCACCAGATAGCGCATTATGTACATCGCTTTGTCTAGATGTTCTTGGCTAGGATTAGCCGAGAATTGCGACATCTTGATTACCGCGTAAGCGATATCAGGTCGCGTTCCGAGCATCAGATACAATAAAGATCCGATCACAGACTGATATTTTGATCTAAGCGCCGTGTTTGGCATCGCTGTGTTCTCCGACGGTTTGTAGCCAGTCAGGAGCAGAGTGGGGGCAATCTTGGCATTTGTCATCTCGAACCTCTCAAGCACTTTGGTGAGATATTCTGTTTGATCGAGTTTGACTTTTGCAGCGGTCTGGGTGACGTGCATGCCTAAGAATTCCATGACTTTTTCAGTACTACGGCACTCCCAATGCTTCAGGCAAGCATTCTTCTTTTCATCCACAAGTTTCTTGTTCTTGCCCATGAACAAGCCATCATCAACATAGACTAGCGCAATAACGATGCTGCCTGTCTTAGGATCCTTGTGTATGAAGATGCCGGCATCGGAGCTGGCGTGCACGAACCCAATGGTGCGCATAAATGCCTCTAGCTCTCTCCACCATGCTAGTGAAGCCTGTTTAAGGCCATACAATGCTCGGCGTAAGCGCATTACTTTGCGCTCTTTACCCTCGAGTTTGAAACCCTCGGGTTGATCCATATAGATCTCCTCATCAAGTTTGCCATATAAAAATGCGGTTTTTACATCTAGACCGGTCATATACATGCCTTCTAGAGACACAAGGGCAAACATGAGGCGTACGGTCTCGTAGCGGACTACTGGTGAGAAAATCTCATCAAAGTCAACGCCTTCGACTTGTGAAAAGCCTTTGGCCACGAGTCTGGCTCGTTTTCTTCCGTCCGATTTCACAGAGAAAACCCATCTATTTTTGATCGTTTTTTGATCATGTGGAAGATCGATGATGTCATAGACTTGTCGCTTGCGAAGAGCCTCTAACTCTTCACGACAAGCCTGTTTCCACTCAAGTTGCTGCTGCCAGGGTAGGCGCGCAATATCACGAAATTGGTTTGGAACTAGGCTTTTTCTGCTTGATGGTGTGACTGCTTTTGACAACAGCCAGCGGATAAGCTCATCTCCACCTTCCTTGGTTATCTTTTTAATATAACCTGCTTCGTCCGGTTCCCCCATTGGGTAATCATGTTCTTGATTATTGGAATCGGGCACACTCTCATGGGGTGCCGAACTCGGTCCAGTAACCGGTTCTTGCTGTTGAGGTCGTGGTCGTGTTCGGTTATGATCCGAATCTTGACCCACAGACTTCTTCCAATATCGATCATGCGCAATGTCTCTTTCTATGTCAGAGGGGAGTCGCTGTTCTCCATAGGTATTGCCAGGACGGTTTGGGATTTTCCTCTGCCTGCCTGATCGATGGGGCAATTGCTGCCATTCCTGTTGATCTTCACGTCTTGGATGAAAGTCCTCAGTGGTAACTGGAGGCGGCGGAGGAGGAGCGTTAGTCGCATCGTCATGCGCCTTTTGCTCGCTTGGTAAATCATCATCATCATCTTCTAATGATGGAGGAAGGGGCGGATTTTGTGGCGGTATAGGGTCATCGCCATCCGTTCCAGATGAGTGGTCGTCATCTTCTGGTTCTGGTGGAAAATCACCAAGGTCTGTCTTGGCAGGAGTCTTAGCTCCGGGACAGCATGGGAACATCGTTTCATCAAATAGTGCTGTAGCACCAATGAATATTGCGCCATTTCGTCGCATGAAACAATATGCTTTAATGCCATCTTCTACTCCAAGGTACATCATTAACTCCGATCGAGGAGACAATGTTGTTGGATGTTTTTCCTTTGGTAGATAGACATAAGCACCGCAACCG
Source organism: Tricholoma matsutake (assembly GCA_026075535.2). Taxonomy (NCBI): domain Eukaryota; kingdom Fungi; phylum Basidiomycota; class Agaricomycetes; order Agaricales; family Tricholomataceae; genus Tricholoma; species Tricholoma matsutake. The sequence goes on along the minus strand of AP026543.1, from coordinate 1,133,419 downwards.
AAGACCTTCAGATTGTTTAGATCTGGGCGGACCTTTGTCAGGTCCTCAAAAGGTGTCAGCCATTTCAGGCGCCTTATTGGGGTTCGGTTGTATAAATGTGTTGCATGTTCTATGCAAAATTCCCACCATGATTGTGGTAGACAAGCGGTGAATCGCAGGGTTTGCAACTTTTCCATTATTGTCCTTATAGCGCGCTCTGTGCGCCCGTTCTGTTGATGAACGTGGGGTGCAGACATCTCTATTTTGATGCCTAAATCCTTGAGCTGTTTTTGTAGCTCACGATCCTTGAACTCCCCCCCTGGATCGACACGCCAGCGCTTGATTGTAGCGCCATATTGGGTCTTAGCCATCGCTTGAAATTGTCTAATCGCTGCAGCAGCGTCAGATTTCTTTCTAAGGCATTGGACCCAAATATGTGACGTTTTGTCATCCAGAAATACAATGAAGTATTTATGTTTGTGGTACGATAGTACTGGGAGTTCCTTTAGGTCGGAATGTATTAATTCAAAGGATTTGTCAGCTCGTGAGTCTGACTCGGGAAAAGATTTTGAGGTCATTTTCCCTTCTGCACACCCTGGACATATAATTTTGTCTTTAGGAATAATTAAATTCCTTGGGAATTTTATGGTGCTTTTAGGCATTTTCCCTAGCGCCTCTTTGGATGGGTGTCCAAGTCACCTATGCCAAGTCAAGTAGTCAGCGACATAAATGGTCGCAACATTAACCTTTTTGGTGCTCAATATATGAGTCCGAGCCCAATAGATCGTGTCATTCCTCCTTAGAGGGACACAATGCATGATTGGGTTTCCATGCTCGATGAATGAAATGTATGCGGAGGAACCATGCACATCACTTCCGTCTTGTAAAAAGACCCCCATTGACATCAATCGAGTATTAATGTCGGGTATGTAGTAGACGGGGTATAGTCGCGTTTCACGCGTCTCTGACTTCCCATTACATACTACCTGGTGTCTAATGAAGACTGCTCCTTTTCCTACTATATGAGTAGTACCAGTGGCCGTTTGGACCAAGGTAGAGTCCTTTCTCGGTAAAGGCTCGTAAGAAGCGAAATCTTTCATTTCACCAGTGAAGTGTTTTGATGCGCCTGAATCCATGATCCAGTCGGCACCTTTCTTACAATCTCCCTTTGCACACATAGTACATATATTAAGATCTACATAATTCCATGATACATTTAATAGCAGTAAAATTTCACATGAAAAGTTCGCTGTATTCATAGGAATTTTAATCTTAGTGCTTGTGGCAGGGAAAAGGACTGACCTGTCATCATATGCCCCTGTGTCAAGGGGTTCATCGATGAGCATTTCGTCAACGGCTTTCCACACTTCCTCGTCAGTTACTGGAGGTTCGGATCCGAGGGAGACGGTATCGTCTTCTACCTCCTCGATTGTGCTCGAGGGTGTCTCAAGCTTGCTGGTATTCGGTGTAAACCGAGCGAGAAGAGGAGGCCGCGCCCGTGTATGCCTGTGCAGGCGGTCGGCGGCGAGGATCCCTTGTGGGAGTGTGTTCGCGTCGCTCGATGCGCTGTATGAGCGGCATCGGCGGTATGATGGTGCCATTACCATTTATGGTGGTAAAGGCGTTGGAGGCAAGGTGGGTATGTTTCTCCTTTGGTTTCTCCTCCTTAGTCTTTCTGTCCCCATGTTGTCCACGTTTTTGGGATGAGTCTCCATTGCTGTTTTGCCCTTCTTTGGGCTGCCATTTGGGGTTTCCCCCCTTGCGCTTAACAGCGGAAAGTTTGTTGGCCTGAGGCTGGCCAGCAGGCTTTCCAACTGCTGTGCGCCTTGAGGCTTCAGCAACAATGGAGTCCTTGACATGTTTAAATGTCAAGGCGCTAGTGGCGGTCGTGTTAAGGACTGTTGCAGACAATGAGTCGTACTCGCGTGGCATCACAGCAAGTAGAATCATCGCCTGTACTAGCTTGGGGATGGCGACGTTAGCAGCCGTGAGGCGCTCGAATTTGTCTGCCATTCTCGCAATCTCTGGTGCGGGGTTCGCAGCCGGGATCTTGATTGTTATTGCGGACCTAAAGTCCGAAAAGACTTGGGAGGGGCCATCCACACCATAATCGGTGCGAATGAGAACCCACACCTCCTCAGCAGTGTCCTTTGTGTTGGCACGCTGCCGAATGGAGGGGGCCAGGCAGAGCACTAGGCTACCAATAGCCTGGTCATTTTTGTTGCTCCAGGTCTGGAGCTTGGCATTAGCGTCCGCTACCAAGGTAGCGTTCGTCGCCGTCAAAGGAGGCGCCGGGGGCGGTTTTTGCTCCGCCCCGCTAGTTATTTGCCAGAGGCCCTGAGACCTGAGCCACGCCTTCATTGAGTTGGCCCATAGAATGTAATTTGATCCGTCGAAAGTTTGAACGAGTTTTTCAAGAGTTGAAGACATGATTCTGTGGTGGCAGCTGTTAAAAGCACTCAATCAGTCTTTTTACTCAATAAAACACGTTTAACATTCTCAGGAGAAAACACTCCTTCAGAGTGGTTAACCCTAGTCAACCTAGGTTTTATATGCAGCTCGCAGGGAGCGCAAGGTTATAATTTGGAGATGATGAAGTCAACATCGTTCGCAGCTAATTAAAGCGCGTTCGCGACGTGCCCAGCAGGGCCCATAACCTGTTGGAGCAGACTATATACGCTGCACAGGGGAAGAGACAACACGTTCCTTACAACCTACCTGGGGTTTAGTTAGACTTACAGCTAGGGTTAGCAGAGGTAAGAACACTGTATTCCTACTATGGTACAGGTTCTCCTTATATACATAATATTAAGGATGTCACATGACTCAGGAATGTGTTTACCACATGTATGCGCAGTAAGCCCAGTAACATGCGTATGCTGCATGTATCGCCTCATGTATACATGTATATGCTGCATGTATTGCCTCATGTATACAGCATGCATCAGGGATTAATTTCAACAGTAGCAAGTCAGGTAGCACTAATGAGACAACATAGGGAGATGATGATAATGAGCATATGTGTCCATGGCAGCCTCTAAGCCACATGCATGATGAGAATTAGCAGCATTAGAAATGAAGAGAGGGAGAATGGATTCAATATGGTGCCAGTATTCAAGAAAAGCATGGCACAACCAGTGACCCTGCATTGCCACGACATTGAGATCAGTGCCCTGCAGGAGGAGTTCTGTGGCACCCCCTATGCGGAAAGCATGCCCTGGCATGCAAGGGAAGCCAGCCGTGACCCACACCACATTACAGCAATCCATGAACTAGGACTTTGTCATCAGCACCCAGCCAGCATTGGCAGTCTCAAAGGCGAAAAGAGGCACAGCCTCAGGAATGGAGGAATTGGCCAACAGATGGTGGTGAAGAGCAGAGAGTGGACATGTAGTATGATCATGCACCATGACAGAGATGTCACCACCTGCTTCGGTGGTGGTCTTCATCCATGGAATATGGAAGGTTGCATGTTCTGTGCTATCATGGACTCAGGAGATATGAAGGGGAGTGACATCACGAGTGACATGTTTGGCGGGGTTGAAGAGGTTCAGGCTGGGAATGAGAAGCTCGCGCAGTCTGAAGACGAAATAAGAGAAAGAATGAGGGGAGAGAAGGGAGAGATACTTGCTGACAACATGACCAGAAAGCAACTGATGCCACAGCCCATGCTGCCGTGTCAAAAGCATTGGATAAATTGAGGCCTGACTTCAAGGCAACTAGTGCCTCAATTGTCACCAGTGGACGCTTCTGTTAGGGCAACACCCACTATCTGCTAGCTAAGACTGTGTGGGTTCTCTCTAAAAGAAGGGGGCGGGATCTGCGTGCGTGATGGGGGAATTGATGGTTTTGATGTGAGGGATTATTTATAGATGAGTTTGTTGAGATAGGCTTTTCACACCACAAGCATAGGTGGAATACCTAAGAGAACACAACTGGGGTCCCCTAGGTGTATATTTAGGGTTTATATACTATGTTACATTTATTGTACATTGTTGTTACTGACACATGCATACAGGCATGTACATAGTGATGCGTGCGAAATAATATTCTCATGCTATCAAAGTGTAGCGTCATTTGGCATCATGTAGCAGAATTCAACATAATAAAATGAAAATGAAATTTTATTAGATAATGGCTGTTTCCTAACATTACCCCCCTTTTATGCCTCAACTTCCAGGCAAGAAAATATTGTATCTGTCCACTCTGTGAAATTTTGGTAAGGCCGGAATTTCATCCCCTCATACACCATTCTCGCAATGCAATGCAGAGCATTCAGATTATGTTTAAAGAATTGGGCAATCGCGTTATGTGCTCGCTTACAATTCTCTTCAGGTTCCCACAAATTATTTTTGTTGGTATAGTTTTTCCACTTTATTAAGAACTCCAATTTGTTTCATTGAAGACGTGAGTCCAGAATTTCTTCAACTACGTATTCTGGAGCACCTTCTACTATTATCAGAGGTTGTGGGGTGGTTTGTTGGCCAGGAATAGTGGGCAGGCAGTAAGGGCATAAGCGGGATACATTAATTTTGGGATCAATCTTGAATGATCAGGGTAATTTTAGCACTACCACATTAGGTGAGATCACTTTAGAGATCGCATATGGGCCAACTTGTTTCTCCGTAAGTTTCCTCAAAGGTCGTGGAATATTCAGGTCCTTGGTACTTAGCCATACCAAGTGTCAAGAACCATTCCTTGCCCAATTGGAACCTGCATCCGTCTGATCCTTTTCTGCACCTCGAACCCAACTTTGTCTATGACTTCCGATTTCATTCCTGGCTGCCTTGCACTGCCCACACTGCTGTGCACCAGGCTGCCTTGTACAGCACCCATGGCTGCCTTCCCAAGGCTGCCGTCTAGTTTTGCAAATTTGACTATGGATTCCTGTGTGGCCTCCGCTAGGTAATTTATCTACACAGTCAAGACACTGCCACAGTTCCCATTTCCGTCCCGCTTTTATTCTGGACTCTAGTATTTAAGTTTAGCTAGTTTTGCCTTGTATTCCTCAGTTTGTATATTGACATAGACTTGACTTTACCCTGCCAATCTAAACCTCCTTCTACTCCAACCTCTGTCCTCTAAGAGTCTGAACTCCATTTGACTCAACCTCTAGTCTCCCTCTGAAGTTCTAGTCTCATCTGAACTTAACCTAAGTCCCTCCATACTCCTCCCCGCAATCACCCACACTTTCCTGCTCCTACCTCTAAACCCTCGACTTGAAATTAGGACACCAGACAAGGTGAAGGGTGCAGCTTCTTACAAGCTGAAGCCAAGTCCTTTCCATTTCCCCTCCCGCAGAATCTGCATCGACCCGACAATCTCCCGCAATCACGCTATCATCACCCGCAGTGTCCGGTCAGATTCTGAAGCGGCCTCTAGGATCAGTTCTTAACAGTATATATGAACTCACACTTCACTCATCCATTTCCTCTCTATGACCCCTACCAAGACCCGCCAGTGCACAACAAGAAATTCCCAACACACCGGTACTATTCCAGGGATCTCTGCAATCCAGGGATCCACCCTTTCTGACCCTCATCCCACCACTACTTTTGGAGTGTCTTCCAGACCCTCAAACATATTCCGACAAATCAGCTCAGGGGCCCCTTCAATCAGTGCCAATCTCATGTCCACCTATGCCCCACACCCTTCCGCTAACCCGGAAGATTTTTGATCAAGAACTCCCCTTGAGTATGTAGGGGGCATCAACCAGCCTGAACCCTATGGGTTGGAAGATTGTGGTCTAGAGGATGGACCTCCCAGTGGACCCGATGACCCTAGCAGTCTGGACAGTCCTGGGGGTGACCCCAATCCCAATGATCCTGATGATCAACCTCCCACAGGGGGAAACCCTGATCCAGGGGATAGGTTCATAGATGTTCTTTACAACCTCTTGGAGAGTATCCACACCCTCCAATAAAACAATGCACCCAAGACCAAGAAAATCAAAGTTTGTGACCCCAACACTTTTGATGGCTCCAACCCAAAGAAACTTAGAGACTTTCTAGTCTCATGTAATCTTCATTTCCGCGACTGCCCGCACATATTTTCCTCTGATGAGAAAAAGATCATATTCATCCTTTCTTATCTTAAAGGATCAGCTCTCAGTTGGTTTGAGCCTGGTCTTAATGACCCAACAGATTCCGCACACTGGATGTGGGACTATGAGGCTTTCCTCACCAAGCTGGAAAGTAACTTTGGCCCGCACGACCCAGTCAGAGATGCAGAAAAAGCTCTCTCTGATTTAGCAATGAAGAAAGGTGGTCGTATCATGAGATATAATGTTGACTTCTGGGAATTAGCTTCTAGGGTCAACTGGAATGAAGCAGCCCTTTGTGACCGCTATTTCTGCGGTCTTCTGCTCCAGCTTCACATAGAAGTTCTCCAGGGTGGTAAACCCAACACTCTTGCAGAGCTGCACTTGAAAGCACAGGACAGCGACTACATCTACTGGATGCAAGAAGATGAATCCTGTTTTGAAACAAAGAATTCCAATAACATCACTAACTCTAGTCAGAAGGACTCTTCCAAAGGTCCTTCCCCACCATCAAACCAGCAGTCTTCCATGACAAAGAACACTCCCCGGGACAAGCCCAAGTTGTCCATCTCCGATAAACTGGGGAAGAATGGCAAGCTTACTGGGGAGGAACAAGAATGCCGCATGAGGGAAAGACTCTGCCTCTACTGCGGTGAAGAAGGACATGTAGCAGGAAACTGCCTGAAATCCAAAGCTGCAAAAGCCCATGCATCCACTGTTGTTCCTGAGACTACAGACTCAAAAAAATAGTCCACAACCCTCAGGATACAGCCATTGGGGCTGGGGGTTGCATTGACCTTACCCACTTGGCTGCCTACGTTCATCTCAACGTGTCCGCTCTTTCCAACCCTGACTCCCTAACCATTCTCTTAACCTTTCCTGACTCTTCCACTCCTTTCCAAACCCTTATCAACTCTGGCTCCTCCCACTGCTTCCTTGACTCCTCTTTCGTGTTGAATAACCAACTCAGCACGGAATCCATTAATCCAATCGGTTTACGACTCTTTGATGGATCTTGCAACTCCACCATAACTCAGGTTGTTAAACTCCCAGTCACCTTTCCTGCCAGTGAAGTATTCAATTTGTCATTTTATGTAACCTCATCCTGTTCCGCCATACTCAGTCATAACTGGCTGAAGCAATACAATCTGTTGATTGACTGGTCTTCAAGCCAACTCGCTTTCTGCTCTGCAGATCATAGAGGTCCAGCACCCCTGATGTCACCTTTGTCCCCCAACCTTCCAGTAGAAATCCTTGACTCCTCCACATTTTCCGAACCCCCCATTCCTCCTAAGTACACCTCCTGACATCTCTTTCATCAACGCTGCCGCTTATGCGCATGCTAGCAAACTTCCTGGGGCAGTAGCTTTTCAGATGACCTTTGCTCCAGAAGGGTTATCCGCCTGCTCTGCCCAATCCGCTATCCCATCTGACCTTTCCAATATTCCGCCTGAGTATCATGAATTTGCTGATGTCTTTAATAAGACTAAAGCGGATACCCTTCCTCCACATCGGTCTTATGACTTCAAGATAGAGACAGAAGACAATATACCTCCGCCTCCGGGCTGCATGTATTCTCTCTCCCCCTCTGAATTAGAAGCCTTACAAGTCTTTATTGACAAAAATGTCCACTCAGGTTTCATTCATCCATCCAAGTCTCCACATGGTGCTCCAATTCTCTTTGTCAAGAAGAATGACAGTAGTCTCTGACTTTGTGTCGACTACCGAGGACTCAATCGTCTTACAAAGAAAGACCACTATCCCCTTCCTCTCATTTCTGACCTCCTCAACTCTCCCCAAAAAGCCCGCTTGTTCACCAAGATAGACTTGCGGCATGCTTACCACCTTAGTCCGCATAGCAGACGGTGACAAATGGAAAACTACTTTCCGCACCCACTACGGATCCTTTGAGTGGTTGGTGGTTCCCTTTGGACTCACTAATGCACCTGCAGCTTTCCAGCAGTTTATGAACAACATCTTCAGTGACATGCTGGATGTCTGTGTCATTGTATACCTCGACGACATCCTAATCTATTCCAACGACAAGTCCCAGCATGAGGCTCACATCAAAGAAGTCCTCCGCCTCCGGAAAAATGGACTTTACCCCTCTCCACAGAAATGTGAGTTCCACAAAGACACCATCAAATATTTAGGTTTCATCCTTTCACCAGATGGACTGTGGATGTCCAAGGATAAAGTCAAAACCGTGCTTGACTGGCCCGAGCCTAGGAAAGTTAAGGATATACAATCCTTCTTAGGCTTTTGCAACTTTTACCGCCGCTTCATTAACAGCTATTCAGACATTGTCATCCCACTCACCTGCTTGATGTGGAAATCCACACCTTGGGACTTCAACAAGAAGTGCCGTGACACCTTTGAAAGGCTCAAACAAGAATTCACTCATGCACCCGTCTTAACTCAATGGGTACCTGACTCACAGATGGTACTTGAAACTGACGCTTCTGACTATGCCCTAGCTGCTATCCTTTCGGTTTACACTGTGGATGGAGAAATCCATCCAGTCACTTTTCATTCCTGCTCTTTCAATCCTGCTGAACTAAATTACGACACCCATGATAAGGAACTCTTGGCCATTTTCAAAGCCTTCAAACACTGGCGGCAGTATTTCGAGGGCTCCACAAACCCAGTTGATGTGGTCACCGACCACAAAAATCTGGAGTACTTCAGCACTACCAAGTTGCTCACCCGCCGCCAGGCCCATTGGTCTGAGTACCTTTCCCAGTTCAATCTCGTCATCCGTTTCCGCCCTGGAAAATTAGGGGCCAAGCCAGATGCGCTCACTAGATGTTGGGACATCTACTGCAAAGGGGGAAGTAGCAACTTCACCTCGGTAAACCCAACCAACTTCCGACCTGTATTCACACAGGAACAGCTCACCTCTTCCCTCTGCGCCACCTATTTCACCACACCCGTCCTTCAACAAGCAGTAATCATGGATGTTGAGAAACTTCACAGCGACATCTGCACCTCCCTACCCCTTGACCCCTTATCATCCACACATCTTCCAACACCTGTCAACCCCAACTGGACCATAGACGAGGCAGGTCTCCTCCGCCACTTTGACCGGATTTATGTTCTGGATGTCACAGATCTTCACCTCAAGGTCCTTCAGTACAAACACAATCACATCCTCTCTGGCCACTTCAGACAAAATAAAACCCAGCAGCTTGTCCACCAGGAATATGTCTGGCCAAACCTCTGCACCTTTGTGCAGGAATTCTGCAAATCCTGTACCACTTGCAAAAGATCCAAATCACCTCGACACAAGCCCTATGGGTTTCTAAAGCAACTTCCAGTTCCGGAACGACCTTGGAACTCCATCTCCATGGATTTCATTGAGCAACTACCCGACTCTAATGGTCACACCGCTATCCTGGTCATCGTTGACCACCTCACCAAACAAGGCATCTTCATCCCAACTGTCAACAAAATCACAGCCCAAGAACTAGCCAACTTGTTTGTCCTCCACGTCTTCTCCAAGCATGGTGTTCCATCACATGTCACTTGCGACCGGGGATCTGAGTTTGTCTCTCACTTCTTCTGCTCCCTCAGAAAAGTGCTCGACATGTGGATCCACTTCACTTCCAGCTATCACCCGAAGGAGACGGCCAGACAGAACAGCTCAACCAGACCTTGGAGCAATACCTCCAAATTTTCTGCAACTATCAGCAGGATGACTGGTCTCACCTCTTGCCCTTGGGTGAATTTGCCTACAACAATGCTCCTTCTGCCTCTACAGGCATATCCCCTTTCTTTGCCAATAAAGGCTATCACCTGAACATTTCCATCTTTTCAGAACACGACTTAGCTTCACAGCACACCTGCAAGTTTGTCGTTGACTTAGACAACCTTCATCAGGAGCTTCAGAAACAGCTTGCAGCCGCTCAAGAGCGTTATCAAGGTCCTGTGGACAAACATCAGGCACCCACACCTGACTTCAACATTGGTGATTTTGCATATGTCACTGCAGAAAATATCCGCACCACCCATCCTTCCAAGAAACTTTCCAAAAAGCACCATGGCCCCTTCAAAATCATTGCCTGCCCGGGCACTCACTCAGTCACCCTGTGGCTTCTGGACCACATGCGAGCCATCCACCCTGTCTTCCATGTCTCTCAACTAGAGAAACACTCTCTGAACACCATTCCAAATCAGACACAACCTCCACCTCCTCCCATCACTATCGATGATGAGCTCAAATATGAGATAGCCAAAGTCCTTGACTCCAAGGTTGATAATCGATGTTGGTGCAAGATTCTCTACCTCGTCCAATGGGAAGGCTACCAGGGAACTGATGAGGAAACCTCCTGGCTACCCGCTACAGAACTCGACCATTCCCAAGAACTCCTTACAGATTTTCACACCCGCTACCCACAGAAACCCAGTCCATTACCTGCTTAAGTCTACTCTATTACTCATTTGCTCAATCAGAACTTGGAAACATTTTCATTAAGAGAAAAACAAGATAAAAAATTCTTTTTCTTGGATCCAACCAGATCCCTACTCTAACACCTCTGCTTCTCCCTCACCCTCTTTGTCTGCTTCCCCACCTTCATCCTCTTCCCCACCCTTGTCCTCTTCCCCACCCTCACCTTTTTCTCCAACCTCGTCCTCCTCTCCACTCTCTCTCCCCTCCTCGTCATCCACTCATCTTTTCTCCAGATACCTTTGGAAACCTGCCCAGTCATCTCCAGACTGGCAGATCCTGTGCCTTTCCCACCAGGACTCTTGTACTGCTTGCTCCACTTCCTCCTTGTCCTTGTCACTCTCCCCCTCGGTGCTTTCATCTGCCTCCCACTCTGGGTCCATTGCATCCTGGACCTCCTCCATTGACTCCCTCACTGCTGGCGCCACCTCTCCAAACCCTTTCCTCACCGCCTTCACCAGCTGCCGCAGCAGCTCTGCCACCTCCCTGCTGTTTTCTGCCAGACCCGCCATTCCTGCTATGGACCTCAACTTTTCCACAGGGGCCTCCTGCCCCTCCCACACCACTTCCTCGCACTTATGTTTGACGCATGTGCAATTGTTGCACATGCATCTCTTCACACCCATCTTGAAACATGAGACCTTTTGATATTTGCATCTGGGCCACTTGTCAGTAAGAGAACACTGAGAAGGAAAATGGTTATGCACCTTTTGCAGGGCAACATGGCCTGCACCCACACTGGACCCTCCGACTTCTCTGATTCCATTCGCACTTTCATCTTGGCGACTTTCTTCTTCTTCAGGGACTTACTCCCCTCGGCCTCATCCCCCAGACCTGTGGCCACAGCCGCCCGCTTTTTCTCTGCTTGTTTTGTGGCCGATGCCTCCTTTCTCCACACCGCTGCCTGGCGCACCTCCTCTGCCTTCGCAGCCTCCTCTGCTGCCTTCTGCGCCTCCTGCACCCAATGCTCCTCCTCCCTTGCTGCCTCCTCCAGTTCCCTCACCTCCCATTCCATCTGCTCCTTCATCTCCCGCTCCCTCTGTTCATACTGAGCCTTCATTGCGGCCAACTTGAGTTGAGCAGAACCTGCTGGGGGGGACATTTTGTATAGGTGATGGGAGAAAGTCAACAAAATTTTTCAACCAATTGCCGCATTCAGAATTTTCAACCAACTTCCTCATTCAGACTCAAACTCTCATGTGCCTCATAGGCTTGGCACTAAGGGGGAAATACTGTCAAGAACCATTCCTCACCCGATTGGAACCCACATCCGTCCATCCTTTTCCACACCTCAAACCCAACTTTTGTCTACAACTTCCGATTTTGCTCCCAGCCACCTTGCACTGCCCACACTGCTGTGCACCAGGCCACCTTGTACAGCGCCCATGGCTGCCTTCCCAAGGCTGCCATCTAGTTTTGCAAATTCAACTATGGATTCCTGTGTGGCCTCCACTAGGTAATTTATCTATGCAGTTGAGACACTGCCGCAGTTCCCATTTCCGTCCCGCTTTTATTCTGGACTCTAGTATTTAAGTTTAGCTAGTTTTGCCTTGTATTCCTCAGTTTGTATATTGACATAGACTCGACTTTACCCTGCCAATCTAAACCTCCTTCTACTCCAACCTCTGTCCTCTAAGAGTCTGAACTCCATTTAACTCAACCTCTAGTCTCCCTCTGAAGTTCTAGTCTCATCTGAACTTAACCTAAGTCCCTCTGTACTCCTCCCCACAATTACCTGCACTTTCCCACTCCTATCTCTAAACCCTCGACTTGAAATTAGGACACCAGATGAGGTGAAGGGTGCAGCTTCTTACAAGCTGAAGCCAAGTCCTTTCCATTTCCCCTCCCGCAGAATCTGCATCAGCCTGACAATCTCCCGCTATCACACTATCATCACCCACAGTGTCCGGTCGGATTCTGAAGCAGCCTCTAGGATCAGTTCTTAACACCAAGTCACCAACTTTGTACTCTGGAGCATGCGCTCGAGTACAATCCACGTGTCACATCATGTCATCACGTGCTTTCTTCAATGCTGCCTCTGCTTGCTCTTGTACCTTTTGCATCTTTGATACAAAATCTTCTACTGACTGTACTTTGACTTCCCTTCTGGGTTCTACTCCCATGCGAGGATGATACCCATAATTTGCAAAAAAGGGTGACATATGCGTAGCCAAATGGAATTTGTTATTGTGGGAAAATTCGGCAATTGCCAGCCATTCAGGCCAGTCAGTCTGTTGGTAGTTGACAAACATACGTAGGTACTGCTCCAACTCCTGATTCATTCCTTCTGTTTGCCCATCAGTCTGCGGGTGATATGCCATAGATAATTTGGTTTGAATTCTTAATATGTTATTCAGTTCTCACATAAACATGGAAGCAAACTGTGGTCCGCAATCGGAGATAATGGTATCGGATAACCCATGTAATCGCCATAATTGATTTAGATAGAGGTGCGCCAAGCCCAATGATGAGATTTCTGTAGTAGTAGGAATAATATGGACCTCCTTTGTGAAGCGGTTGCATACTACAAATATTGCATCAGACCCTTGAGCTTCAGGTAATCCAGTGATAAAATCCACAGATATATCTCGCCATGGCACTTTAGGTATCGGGTTCGGCATTTATTTTCCTGCAGGCTTTTCTGGAAATTTCTTCCCCCTCATGCATGTATCACATCCATCCACATACCCCAACACATATTTAGAAATTCCGGGCCACCAATAATTTCGCATCACTAATTCCAACATCTTCCATCTCCCTGGGTGTCCAGCTGTCAGTAAATTATGATGTAACCAGACAATCTCCCTTCACAAATCCTGATCCTTTGGCACATACACCTTTCCTCAGAATAACACCAACCCTTGCTCCTCAACCCATTCATCTCCTCTAATATTACCCTTCTTGTCTTCCTTCATAGCTTTCACAGCTTCCACTACCTCATCGTCCATATCTGAACATTGTCTAATTTTAGACAACATTTCCACTTCAGAGACATCTATTAGTAGATGCCCTTGATGCATAGCACAAATGCAAAAGTATTTGGGTTTGAGTAAGGTAACATTTTTATTGTCCTCCTCCACCCCTCTTTTATGATCAATACATCTGGATAATGCATCTGCCTTCCTCATTAAGCTTCCCGCTTTGTGGACCAAGTGAAAATTGAAACGTGATAGGAATAGTGCCCAACACGCTTGCCTGCAGTTAAGCTTTTTAGCTGACATGAAGTATTGCAGATTTTGATGATCCGTCCAGATCTCAATCTGATGCATGCATCCCTCCAAATAATGCCTCCATGCCTCCAATGCTCATATTATCCCCAACATCTCTTTGTCATGCACATCATAGTTTCTCTCTACATCATTCAACCCTCAGGACAAATATGCACAAGGATGCCATTTGTCATCTTCGCACAACATTGATAATACCGCTCCAGTAGCAAAGTTGGATGCATCTGATTCCACTCGTAAGGGACACGTGAAATCTACTGGGGCTAATATTGGTCCCTCCACAAACTTTCTCTTCAACTCCTCAAACACTGTCTGCTGCTGCTCTCCCCACCTCCACACTACTCCCTTTCGTGTAAGGTTATGTAAGGGTGCAGCAATTTTGGAAAAATTATGCACAAAGTGACAATAATAATTTGGAAGTCCCAAGAAAGCTTGCACCTCCTTGACGTGGGTAGGCGCAGGCCAATCTGTGATTGCCTGTACCTTGATTGGATCCATTTTGATCCCATCAGGGCTGATCAATAATCCTAGGAACTCGATCTTGCTTGCCCCAAACACACACTTCTCTGGTTTCAAAAATAGATCATTCTCTGCCAACCTCTGCAATACCTCCTGCACTATTGCCTCATGATTTTCTTCATCCTCCGTGAATATCAGAATGTTGTCAATAAATATTATTACCATGCCCTTGTCAGTTACATCCTTGAAAATGTCATTCATCATATTTTGGAAGGTCGGGGGACTATTAGTCATTCCAAAAAACATGACAAGTGGCTTGAATGATCCTCGATGCATGGCAAATGCAGCCTTCCCCTCATCTCCTTTCTTTATTTGTACATTGTTGTATCCCCATCATAAATCCAATTTTGTAAAGACTTTGGCTTTTCCCACTTTGTCAATTATTTCTGAAATTAATGGCAAAGGGTATGCATTCTTCACTGTCTACTCATTCAGGTACCTATAATCTGTACACATCCTCTTTCTCCTATCTTTCTTTGGCACAAAAAATATTGGTGATGTCTGCGGTGATTTTGAAGGTCGTATATAGCCTTTGCACAATTGTTCATTTAGGAATGCATCCACTTCTTCTTGCTCCATTGGAGATAACAAATACACCTTTGACTTCTTTGGCACAAATTCTGGCTTCATCTCGATTGCATGATCCCATGGCTTCCACACTGGAAGTTGCTCGGACTCCTTCTTCTGGAACACTGACAGATATTCATGATACACTTTTGGCAACAACTCCTCCACTGACTTCTCCACATTCACAACATTCTTGTCCCATGACTGTCCTCCACGAATTGCTTGAAAGGTTTGCCTCTGCTCTTCCTTCTCGATCATGATTGGAGCTTCCCTATTTAGCATTTCCTCATCCTCTACTTCCTCCATCGTAACTGCATACTTCCTTGGACATTCCTCCTCTCTCTTTTTCTTTTTCTCTTTCTTCATCTTCCTCCCATACACATTACATTCCTTAGGACAACAAGTCATTTGTACTTTCCCAGTTTTCCAATCAATTTCGGGATTATGCTTCCGTAACCAAGGACATCCTATTATTAGATTGGTTTTCCCAAGATCACACACTTCAAATATGGCTTGCTCCTGATGCTCCTGATTGTTAGGAAACCACACCATTACCTAATAACATTTCATTTTATTTTATTATGTCGAATTACACTACATGATGCCAAATTATGCTACACTTTGATAGCATGAGAATTTTATTTTGCATGCATCAATATGTACACGCATGTGCGAATGTGTTGGGAACAACAATGTACAATATATGTAACATAGTATATAAACCCTAAATAGATGCCTAGGGGACCCCAGTTGTGTTCTCTTAGGTATTCCACCTACACTTTTGGTGTGAAAGGCCTATCTCAACAAACTCACCTATTAATAACCCCTCACATCAAAACCATCAGTTCCCCCATCACGAGTGCAGATCCCATCCCCTTCTTGTAGAGAGAACCTGCACAGTCTTAGCTAGCAGATACTGGGTGTTGCCCTAACAGAAGAACACAACTTCCCATATCTGTGCACCTTCTCTTACTTGTGCATACGTCATTGTTTCACTGCACCACATCTGATTACTCACCCTTTCAGCATGAGCCGGAAGTACTTGTATATATGTAATCTACCTTTTCTTTCATAAGCCGATGCCAGGCCTCGCCTTACATTGCGACTGCCACTGATTGAGAGGCAGTGCTCATCATTAGGACAGCTGCAACCAGACAACTGATCGGATCTGGTTTAGTTACAATTTACATCACTCTATTTGGATGACTATTTTAGTTACAAGCTGAATTCAGTGTTATCTCCGAGATCAGGCACTGTTGGAAGGGTTATTGATCCGAAGTGTCAAAATAGGCACCTGACAAACAATGAACAATTGACGAACAATTGACGAGCGATTGATGAACCATCACGTGACCCGTAAACGTTTGGAGAGGTCTCGAAGAAAAAATTTTGAATTTGTCAAAGAAGTGATTCATCACAGATTCTACAATTATGTCCAAACCTTCAACTTCTAATCCCAGTCCTAATCCTGTTCCCATATCAGCACTAGAGGCAAAAATTGATGCGCTCACAGTGCAAATGTCGCAATTAGTGTCAGTATTGGCAGCATCACAGCCCAGACAAGCGGAAGTACAGCCAGAGACAATAGGAGAAAGAGATGATGAGATGGAGGAGATGGTGGAGTGGATATCACAGGACGATGAGATGGCAGAGAAATCTGGAAATGGAAAAGCGCACTTACCTAAGTATGCACCCCCGCAAATCTTTGACGGTACCATGGAGAATACAAAATCCTTCATCAGCTCTATAGTATTGTACATCCATGGGAGGAAGCCAGAGTTTCGTACAGCCAAGTCTAGGATTATGTTTGCTCTCTCATACATTCAGGGGGGGAAAGCACAGTTTTGGAGAAACGAGGCTATTAATCAAATTGCCACAGGAAATAAACCATTTGCAACCTTCAAGGAATTTCTGGAGAGATTGGAGGCACAGTTTGGAGACCCTAATCCAAAGGCAACAGCCAATGCTAAATTAAAGACCATGCACCAAGGTTCCTTAATGGCGGATGAATTTATTTTGCAGTTCAAAGCAGAAGCTTCACAAATGGACATGGGAGAAGCCACGTTGGTAGAGTTTTTGAAAGCAGGATTAAATCCCTCTTTGTTCAAATCTATCTACTGACTACCTTCTATGCCAGAGAAGTTGGATGAGTGGTATAATTGGGCAATGCGCCTTGACCGGCAATATCGGCAGGAACAGGCGGAGTCAAAGTTGATGTATGGAAGTAGTAAATTTGGAAAGTCATCTGGAGGAAAGTCCGAGAAAGGAAAGGTGCCTCAGGTGCAAGCTCCAAGGGCACAGCCACTGGTCATGGCAGTGACACCTATAGTTACGGAGTCAGCAGCACCAGCAGAGGCAATGGAGGTTGATCAAGCAGGGAGACAAGCCCCACTTAAATGTTTTAACTGTGGGCAGTTAGGACACCTTTCTAGGAATTGTAGGCAGAAAAGAAAGATTAGGGAAGCTACAATTGAGGAAGTGAAGCTGGAGGAAGGCAAGCAGAAGAATTTTGTGGAAGAGTCCCAGTGAAGGTTTCCCCATTGGTGACCCAGAATTGTTACAATGTATTAGTATCCAAGGAAACCCAGCGCAAATCAGAAAAGGAAATCGAGGAGGAGTATAACCGTTCTGAATCACGTGATGAAAAGGAGTACAACTGTTGTCAATCACGTGACAATTTTCATGCATCATTTCTGAAAACCCCTAAATTCTTTATTCGCTCTGCATGAATAGAACCCAAAATCACCTTGACTGTGGGACTGAAGACAGTGGACACACATGCAGCTATTGATGTGGAAGCGTTGCTTGATAGTGGTGCTACAGGATTATTTATTAATCGATCCTCAATTACCAGAAATAGTATTAACACATGCAAGCTGGCGCAACCTATAATGGTGTACAATATTGATGGAACAGTCAATTGTGGAGGAACTATCAAGGAGGAGGTGACTATGATCCTAAAGTATCAGGAGAATCAGGAGTGAGCTGTATTCGAAGTGTGCAATCTTGGGAAAACCAATCTAATAATAGGATGTCCATGGTTACAGAAGCATAATCCCGAAATTGATTGGAAAACTGGGAAAGTACAAATGACTTGTTGTTCTAAGGAATGTAATGTGTATGGGAGGAAGATGAAGAAGGAAAAAAGGAAAAAGAAAGAGAAAGAATGTCCGAGAAAGTATTCTGTTACAATGGAGGAAGTGGAGGATGAGGAAATGCCAAATGAGGAAGTTCTGATCATGATCAAGAAAGAAGAGCAGAAGCAAACCTTTAGAACAATTCGTGGAGGACAGTTGTGGGACAAGAATATTGTGAAGGTGGAGAAGCCAGTGGAGGAATGGGTGCCAAAAGTGTATCATGAATGAGTGAATGCCGGTGTGGAAGCCATGGGATCATGCAATCGAGATGAAGCCAGGGTTTGTCAAAGGTATATCCATTATCTCCAATGGAACAAGAAGAAGTGGATACATTCCTGAAGGAGCAATTGCGTAAAGGATACATACGACCTTCGAAATCACCGCAGACGTCACCAATATTCTTCATGCCAAAGAAAGACCAAAGGAAGAGGATGTGTACAGATTATAGGTATCTGAATGAGTGGACAGTGAAGAATGTGTACCCCCTGCTGTTGATTTCAGAAATAATTGACAAGGTGGGAAAAGCCAAGGTCTTTACAAAATTGGATTTATAATGGGGATACAACAATGTATGAATAAAGAAAGGAGATGAGTGGAAGGCTGCATTTGCCATGTGTTGAGGATCCTTTGAGCCACTTGTCATGTTTTTTGGGATGACTAATAGTCCCCCGACCTTTCAAAATATGATGAACAACATTTTCAAGGACATAATAGACAAAGGCATGGTAATAATCTTCATTGATGACATTCTGATATTCACGGAGGATGAAGAAAATCATGAGGCAATAGTACAGGAGGTGTTACAGAGGTTGGCAGAGAATGATCTATTTTTGAAACCAGAGAAGTGTGTGTTTGGGGCAAATGAGATTGAGTTCCTAGAATTATTGATTGGCCCTGATGGGATCAAAATGGATCCGATCAAGGTACAGGCAATCACAGATTGGCCTGCACCCACCCGTGTTAAGGAGGTTCAAGCCTTTTTGGGACTCACAAATTATTATTGTTGCTTTGTGCACAATTTTTCTAAAATTGCCGCACCCTTACATAACCTTATGCGAAAGGGAGTAGTATGGAGGTGGGGAGAGCAGCAGCAGACACCGTTTGAGGAGTTGAAGAGGAAGTTTGTGGAGGGACCAATATTAGCCCCAGTTGATTTCACACGCCCTTTGCGAGTGGAATCCGATGCATCCAATTTTGCTACTGGAGTGGTATTATCAATGCTGTGTGAAGATGACAAATGGCATCCTTGTGCATACTTGTCAAAAGGGTTGAATGATGTGGAAAGGAATTATAATGTGCATGACAAAGAAATGTTGGGGATAATATGAACATTGGAGGCGTGGAGGCATTATTTGGAGGGATGTAGGCATCAGATTGAGATCTGGATGGATCATCAAAATCTGCAATACTTCATGTCCGCTAAAAAGCTTAATTGCAGGTAAGTGCGTTGGGCACTATTCCTATTGTGTTTCAATTTTCACTTAGTCCACAAAGCAGGAAGCTTAATGTGGAAAGCAGATGCATTATCCAGACATATTGATCATAAAAGGGGGGTGGAGAAGGACAATAAGAATGTTACCTTACTCAAACCCAAATACTTTTGTATTTGTGCTATGCATCAAGGGCATCTATTCATAGATAGCTCGGAAATGGAAATGTTGTCTAAAATTAGACAATGTTCAGAAATGGACGATGAAGTAGTGGAAGCCATGAAAGCTCTGAAGGGAGAGAAGAAAGGTAATATCAAAGGAGATGAATGGGCTGAGGAACAAGGGTTGGTGTTGTTTCGAGGAAAAGTGTATGTACCAAAGGATCAGGATTTGCGAAGGGAGATCGTCCAGTTACATCACAATATGCCAATTGCCAGACACGCAGGAAGATGGAAGACGTTGGAATTAGTAATGAGAAATTATTGGTGGCCTGGAATTTCAAAGTATGTGTTGGGGTATGTGGATGGATGTGATACATGCATGAGGGGGAAGAAATTTCCAGAAAAACCTGCAGGAAAATTAATGCCGAACCCTATACCTAAAGCACTGTGGCGAGATATATCTGTGGATTTTATTACCGGATTACCCAAGGCTCAAGGGTACGATGCAATATTCATAGTATGCGACCGCTTCACAAAGGCGGTCCATATTATTCCTACTACTACAGAAACCTCATCATTGGGCTTGGTGTGCCTCTATCTAAATCAGGTATGGCAGTTACATGGGTTACCCGATACCGTTATCTCCGATCATGGACCACAATTTGCTTCTGCATTTATGTGAGAACTAAACAACATATTGGGAATTATCTACAGCATATCACCCACAGACTGATGGGCAGACAGAGAGAATGAACCAGGAGTTGGAGCAGTACCTACATATGTTTGTCAACTACCGACAAACCAACTGGCCTGAATGGCTGGCAATTGCTGAATTTTCCCACAATAACAAATTCCATTCGGCTACTTGTATGTCACCCTTTTTTGCGAATTATGGATATCATCCTCGCATGGGAGTAGAACCCAGAAGGGAAGTCAAAGTACAGTCGGTAGAAGATTTTGTATCTAAAATGCAAAAGGTACAAGAAGAAGCAGAGGCGGCATTGAAGAAAGCACGTGATGACATGATGCGACATGCAGATCATACTCGAGCACGCGCTCCAGAGTACAAAGTTGGTGACTTGGTATGGCTAAGTACCAAGGACCTGAATATTCCATGACCTTCGAGGAAACTTATGGAGGAACAAGTTGGCCCATATGCGATCTCTTAAGTGATCTCGCCTAATGTGGTAGTGCTAAAATTACCCCAATCATTCAAGATTGATCCTGAGATTAACGTATCCCGCCTCCGCCCTTACTACCTGCCTACTATTCCTGGCCAACAAACTACTCTGCAACCTCCGATAATAGTAGAAGGTGCTCCAGAATACATAGTTGAAGAAATTCTAGACTCACATCTTTGACAGAACAAATTGGAGTTTTTAATAGAGTGGAAAAACTACACCAAGAAAATAATTTGTGGGAACCCAAACGAATTGTAAGTGAGTGCATAATGCAATCGCCCAATTCTTTAAATGTAATCTGAATGCTCTGCATCACATTGCAAGAATGGTGTATGAGGGGATGAAATTCCGGCCTTACCAAAATTTCATGGAGTGGACAGATACAATATTTTCTCACCTGGAAGTCGAGGCATAAAAGGGGGGTAATGTTAGGAAACAGCCCCATTACCTAATAAACTTTCATTTTTATTTTATTATGTCGAATTATGCTACATGATGCCAAATTATGCTACACTTTGATAGCGTGAGAATTTTATTGTGCATGCATCAATATGTACACGCATGTGCAAATGCGTTGGTAACAACAATGTACAATATATGTAACATAGTATATAAACCCTAAATATATGCCTAGGGGACCCCAGTTGTGTTCTCTTAGGTATTCCACCTACATTTTCGGTGTGAAAGGCCTATCTCAACAAACTTACCTATTAATAACCCCTTGCATCAAAACCATCAATTTCCCCATCATGCGCGTGGATGATGGCGGTTACATGGGTTACCCGATACTGTTATCTCTGATCGCGGACCACAATTTGCTTCCGCATTTATGTGAGAACTAAACAACATATTGGGAATTCAAACTAAATTATCTACGGCATATCACCCACAGACTGATGGGCAGACAGAGAGAATGAATCAGGAGTTGGAGCAGTACCTACATATGTTTGTCAACTACCGACAAACCGACTGGCCCGAATGGTTGGCAATTGCCAAATTTTCCCACAATAACAAATTCCATTTGGCTACTTGTATGTCACCCTTTTTTGCGAATTATGGATATCATCCTCGCATGGGAGTAGAACCCAGAAGGGAAGTCAAAGTACAGTCGGTAGAAGATTTTGTATCTAAGATGCAAAGGGTACAAGAGGAAGCAGAGGTGGCATTGAAGAAAGCACATGATGACATGATGTGACACGTGGATCATACTCGAGCATGTGCTCCAGAGTACAAAGTTGGTGACTTGGTATGGCTAAGTATCAAGGACCTGAATATTCCATGACCTTCGAAGAAACTTACGGAGAAACAAGTTGGCCCATATGCAATCTCTAAAGTGATCTTGCCTAATGCAGTAGTGCTAAAATTACCCCGATCATTTAAGATTGATCCCGAGATTAATGTATCCTGCCTACACCCTTACTGTCCACCCACTATTCCTGGCCAACAAACTACTCCGCAACCTCCAATAATAGTAGAAGGTGCTCCAGAATACATAGTTGAAGAAATTCTAGACTCATGTCTTCGACAGAACAAATTGGAGTTCTTAATAAAGTGGAAAAATTATACCAACGAAAATAATTCGTGGGAACCCAAAGAGAATTGTAAGTGAGTGCATAACGTGATCACCCAATTCTTTAAACGTAATCCGAATGCTCTGCATCACATTGCGAGAATGGTGTATGAGGGGATGAAATTCCAGCCTTACCAAAATTTCACAGAGGGAACAAACATAATATTTTCTCGCCTGGAAGTCGAGGCATAAAAGGGGGGTAATGTTAGGAAACCACCCCATTACCTAATAAACTTTCATTTTTATTTTATTATGTCGAATTACACTACATTTTGATAGCATGAGAATTTTATTTCACACACATCAAAATGTATGCGCATGTACGAGTGCGTCGGTAACAACAATGTACAATATATGTAACATAGTATATAAACCCTAAATATATGCCTAGGGGACCCCAGTTGTGTTCTCTTAGGTATTCCACCTATGTTTTCGGTGTGAAAGGCCTAACTCAACAAACTTACCTATTAATAACCCCTCGCATCAAAACCATCAATTTCCCCATCACGCGTGTGGATCCCACCCCCTTCTTGTAGAGAGAACCTGCACGGTCTTAGCTAGCAGATAGTGGGTGTTGCCCTAACACCCCCCCCCCCCCCTCGCTCACAAACATGAGTTGGGGGTTAGTTTTCTAACTCACGATGGCCGGTACACCACTGCTACCACCCCCCCTTGCTCGCAATCACAAGTTGGGGGTGGTTCCTCACTGTATTTAGATCTATTTAGAATTATAATAACTTATTAATGTCATATGCGTTGAAACCCCCCCCATACCCATGGTAAAACTGCATCCATAACCACAACAGGTATGGTGTTCATGGGTGTGGGTATGGGTACATGAAATTATACCTGGGGGTTAACCAAGTCATGCCCTATTTGTAATATTAGACTGGTCCATTTCTACATCATGTCAAAACAATGTTCAGCACAAATTATCTATGCTTTAGTGTTTTCTATGGCAACATTTATCAGGCTTTTTTTGGGTTTCCATGGGTATCATGCAGGTTTTATTACAGCAAAACAAATTATTGTGGGATTAAAGACAAAAAATAATGTAATGAGGTAGTAAAAGCAATCAACAAGAGTAGGGACAACCAGAAGGATTAAAATGATGGAATTGGGGGTATGGTTGGATTGATAGAGATTGATTAAAATGAGCTGAGATCCATCAGCTCAAGGGTGTCTTCACTTTCATGAGTGGCAGATGACTTCTTGCTGTGGTAAGTGCTTTAGTAAACAAACAATAGAAGCGAAGTTAGACTTACACCATGAGTGAGTAGAGCTCCACCATGATGACATGGTATGCCTTTAGATTCTAGGCCTTCATTCCCTTGAGATCCCTGCAAAGAGCCCTATAGATTGTTGCAAAAATGTTTCCTTCAAACTTCACAGCTATTTTTGAACCAGTTTTCTGCTCATAGATGCATATACCTGTAGAGAAAGATTGTCATTGTGCCAGTATCAGGGGGACAGAAGGCAGCACAGTACATACCCCTGTTCTTGTTCCTGCAACCAACTTCATTGGTAACTCAGGTTCATCATAACCATCCACACTTGAAACACAGTCAGAGAGTATTTGATAACCAACACCTTGTGGGCTGTTAAAAAAACTTGACCTGAGCACATCAGTGATCACCAAGATGAGAAAAGGCTTGTCAGCCTTATATTTCCATTGCTGCCATGCAGGAACAGGTCAGTGAAGGCATAGAAATTGTCAGGCAATGCTCTCACCTCCTTTCTCATCTTTGGGTCTATGATCCAAGATCCAGGGAAAATATAAACCCGGCGATCAAAAAGAGCATCAACACGTTCCATGCACTTTGGGCCTACACCAAGCTCATATGCTGCTATTTCTACTGAGGCATTTACCTTGACAGGTCCACAAATGGCTGAAAGACAATCAGTGACCTGCAAACATGTCAGTAACTGTACAAAAAATAAATAAACACATATGAGCTTGCCAAGTGCATTGCAAAATTGTGCATCAACTTTGAGATGCTCATATATATCCCCAATCAGCAAAAATGCTGATTTTAAATCATAGCTGCTCATTTCAAGAGACCATGGTGTTAGTTGATCTTCTTGTCCATGTCTAAAAATGCATTTTTGAGGAGGGTTTGCTTGGTGAGGTCAGTGATTGCACATTGGACAACATGTGTGACATAGACATGTTGGTTGGTAGTGTTCACAGGTCCAGTCCATAGGACCAAAAAAAAGACTGAAACTGGACTGAATTGGACCAGAAAAGACCAGACCAGAGGTCTATTTATAGACCAGTCTTTTGCAGTCCAGTTGCTGGTCTTTCATTTTGAAAAATATAGTAGGGCAGATGAAAAACTGGTTGCAACCAGTCTTTTGTCCCAAAGTGTGTTTGACCTCACTCCCACACATACTTACTTCATTTTCGGTCCCTGGATCATCAAAAACAGTTGAGAATTGGTTGAGATATGACCAAAAACATTTTTGTATGAGTATTTTGTTGTATCAGAGCATTGCTTATTACCTGAGCTATAATTTTTTTGGTACAGCTATATGACATCATAGATATAACAACAACACACATAACCATCTGTACCATATGATTTTATTGATTCAACAGCCAAATGAGTTGTGACTACAAACTACAAACCACAACTTGAATGCATGTCCTTTCAGTTTTGGCCATATCTCAGTCAAATCTTGGCAGGATTCCTTAAAAGTTGGACCAGTCTATGGGGAGTTACAATATCTATCCATTAATTTAATATATATAAGGTATTGATCATAATTATTGAGATAAATAGGATTATAAAATATTTTACAACAAAAGACTGGTCCAAACCAGTCTTTTTTCAGTCCATGGACCAATTAGGACCAGTCCTAAATGGTCCAGTTGCAGTCCCCCAATGTCTGGGTCAGTCCTAGACCAGTTGCCCCATTTGGAAGTCAAAAACTGGACCAGACTGCAGTACTTTACAGTCCCCCACCTGTCCTAGTAGACTCTGACCGGACTGACTGGAGTCTGTGGAGTCCAAGTGGAGTCCAATTGAACTACACTAAGTCATGTAGAGTTCAATCCCCCACTGGAGTCCAAGTGGATTCTGAGTGGAGTCCAACTGGAGTCCAACTGGAGTCCAACTGGAGTCCAAGTGGAGTCCAAGTGGAGTCCAAGTGGAGTCCAACTGGAGTCCAACTGGAGTCCAACTGGAGTCCAAGTGGAGTCCAAGTGGAGTCCAAGTGGAGTCCAACTGGAGTCCAACTGGAGTCCAACTGGAGTCCAACTGGAGTCCAAGTGGAGTCCAAGTGGAATGCATTTCAACCAGCTCAAAGGACTTCAGACTTGGTGAATTTCATAAAGTACCCACAAAATAAATCTGTATAGTGCAGGAATTGAACTCAAGACCTCACAATAAGCAATCACATGACAAACCAAACAAGTGTGCTCAACCACTTGAGCCACAGGAGACTTATTAGGAATCAATATAAGGTTTATTTATGACTCAACTTTTCATATTCTTTGAGGAGGCATTTTTCAAACAATTAAGATCAAAAATTTTTGATTACATGTAGGACATGAGGGAGTGGGTATAATATAATAATAAACAAAAAAAACCCTCTCACATCTTGTGAGAGGGGGGGGATTACTACTATGTACATGAAAAACTAAACCCCTTGCGTTCAGCACAAGGGGGGGATTTGTAAGTACTACAATATATATACCCCTTGCATTCAGTACGAGGGGGGAACAGAGATAAATTAAAAATAATAAAGACCCCTCCCCATGCAAAATGCAGGGGAGGGGGTTGGGGGATGCGGTCTGGGGTGGGTGTCATCACCCACCCCTCCTTGCACGCATCTGTCACCATAGCAAGCCACACCCATCATCCACCCTATGAGCAGTTGCTTGTAGGCATGGGAATGGGTGCCATGGGGGGGTGTTGGTAGGTGTTGTTGTCAACTGCACACACTCACAATCCACCCTGACAGTTTTATATCTAGAGGCAGAGTACCCCTTCCAACATCTACCCCTTGGTATGATGTCATTTGGCAGCCTTGATCTGCCTATCTCTGCCTTTTCTATTTTTTGATTATTATTTGATTTTTGCAGTCTTCACATATACTGGGCATTGGCAAAGGGGTCCTCAGAGTTTTCTCTTTGGATTTCCCTTTGCTAGGTGCAGCTCCAATCTCTGTAATATGTACTATAATTTTAACTTCAGATTTCCATTTGCTAGAGGCTGAGGTTGCCCTTATAGTAGCATATTAATTTTAAGGAGGGGGTGATAGTGGTGACGTGGTAGTGCTCCCAAGTGAAATGAACAGAGAACTACCCCCACCTTGTGTTTGTGAGTGAGAGGGGGTGGTAGTGGTGATGTGGCAGCCATTGTGAGAGAAACAGATGAAGAACCACCCCCAACTCACATTTGCGAGTGAAAGGAGGTGGTAGTGGTGATGTGGCAGTGCTCCTGAGTGAAATGAACAGAGAACTACCCCCACCTCATGTTTGCGAGCGAGAGGGGGTGGTAGTCATGATGTGGTGGCACTGTTGATCAACAAAGTCAGCACATGACCCAATGATCAGACCTCAAGTACTGACTAAACCTGTAAAACTGTGGGTATGGGTGCAATTTTGCCTCAGGTATGGAAATCCAAACTCGTACCCATACCCATGTGTACCCATAAGCAGAAACACACAGTGTTACCCATACCCAAGTCATGCCTTAATTGCAAATGTAACTAAACTTAGAAACCAGCAAAAAAGCCATTTATATGAATTATAGGTAAGGTGAAGGAAGTTCTGACAAATGAGCACCCATTTGTGATTGAGGTTTTTCCTGATGTCTAGCTGAAATCACTTGCAAAACCCTGTGAAAAGCAGTGATTTCATCTACTGTGAATGACTCTACCGTGTGTATGGGTGCAGTGTGATGCAGGTTCAGGATTTCAGACACCATAGCCATATCTGTGTACCCTATGACCTAGACACCACAGGTTTACCTGCATTTCTTATGTGCCTGTTTACCTTGGGATGGCTAAGGACACCCTAGAGCATGACAAAGCACCCTAGCCACAAAGTGATTTTCCTGATGAACAAGAATAAATTTGGCATAACTTTATTCTCAGAACCCAGAACTGGGATCAGTCTTTTTAATAAGCAAAGATTGGACTGAACTGAGGCAAGAGAATGTAGAAGGCATAGAGATTAGGATGACACTAGGGCAAGATCAGCAGAGAATTAAAGCAAGTCAGAAACTTGCTTACAGGAGATGAGAATGTAGGAAATCTGATCTGTTATGAAAGCAGATCTTACTTATCTTTTGACTAGAAATCAGCAGGTCAGTCTTTAACAACAACTTCATGCTTAACAGGGGGTACCACAGATGACAATGCAAATGGGGGGATATGAACAACAACACAAACAGGAGGGGGGGTGATGAACGACAATGTGGGGACATTTGAATGACAATGTGAACAGGGTAGGGATGATGAACAACATACGATGCCCCATCACACTACAAACATGAGGTGGGGCCATTGTTTTCCTTTCTCTTTTTTGGTCTTTTTCTTTTCTTTTCTTTTTCTCTTCTATTAACAACCTATAACCACTGCAAACACCTGTTCACAGGGTGCTATGTAATTAGTTTTATTAAATATATAGTAAATTTTAGTTAGAGATGAAAAATGCTGGAAAAAACCAGTGGCAACCAGTTTTTTGAGGGCAACCAAACTGACTAGGACTGGTTCTAGTTGGTTTGGTTGCAGTTGCTCTAAGTTGGGTGCCAGTTGCAACCAGTTGTGGTTGCTGGTTGCCCATCTTGGGGTCAAAAAACTGGACCAAACTGGACCTTAAAACACTATCCACATTGGTTGATGCATACTGGACTTCCTTTGCTTGCTCCATGAATGACATGTGATTTTGTAGTGGAAGCATACATGGGTCATATTGCTCCTGTGAGCCTGGGAAGCCATCGTGGCACAAAGGAATGTAGTGCATCGTCACTCATGAGGATGGTCCTTTGCTTGCTCCATGAATGACATGTGATTTTGTAGTGGAAGTGCACATGGGTTGTATTGCTCCTGTGAGCCTGGGAAGCCCTCGTGGCACAAAGGAATGTAGTGCATCATCACTCACAAGGATGGAATGTGGACTCCTTTGATTATACACATGCGGCATGGAGAGATCGCATTGTGGCCCTTCATGTGCATAATCATTGAGACAGCTGGTATATCGCCAAAGATGACAATCAGATATGCATGTAAGAGGAAGACAACCTTGGTGATCGCATCGAAAGCAGAAACACCAATCTCGAGCTGCAGAAGTTCCTGGACTAGGGGCCATAAAAATGAATCAAAATTGCAGGGTTTCTTTGGTCCAGAAACCACTCTGATCAAGATAATGTTCTGCTTGAGAAACCACTCTTCGGGAGGGAGGTTATAATTGAATAGAATAATTGGCCATGCAGTCTTGGTACAGTGCTTGAAGGGGCCAAAGCCATCTGTGGATAACCCAAGTGCGATGTCCCAAGGATCGGAAAAGAACCATGTTGGGAGCTCTTCAGTGTCAATCGTGATGAGGGTCTCTCAGAGTGAATGATAATGAGTGCCATTGAAAATATTGGTTAATTTTGTTGGGTCAGCTTTGTGCTTGGACTGGTACTGTATTTTCATTGCATAGGAAGTACTTGCAAGCATTGCATGGAGACAGGGAATAATGGGAAGATACTCAAAGATTGCCTGTGGTGTTGTCCCATTGGCTTTATAGCAGTCAGTGTTGCATTTTGGGCATTTCTTGAGGGTTTTGTATGGGCCAGTATAGCAGACACATGAGGAGGGACAACAGTGATAGCCCACAGGCTGAAAACCAGGGAGAAACTGAACACATTTCTCTGTATTCTTCAGGGAGTCTATTGGAGACTGAGGGAAAATGAAGCAAAGTTTGTTGAGTGTGTTGTTGGTGAGGTGTTCCTCAAGTTTGAGGGCATAGGCATGGAGGAGGGTCAGGTCACTCTCATCCAGGATATTGCCCTCTTTAGGGAAATCTGTCAGACAATGGTAAAGGTATGGTTTGACGTGGACTCACCTAATTGTGAGGCTTCCTTCAAGAAGCTTTCACCAAGGAGGTCCCATACTGAGACCCCTTCCTGTCCCAGCTCTGCACTTGGCATTTCATATTCACCCTCGTCCTCCTGGAAGTCTTCATTGCTGTTGAAATCCTCATCCTCCATGACCTCATCTTCTTGCATGACCTGATTCTCTTCTGCGACCTTGTCTTCCTTGTCTTCCTCATCACTCTCCTTGACAACAAACTGCTGTACATGGTTATGCCCCCATTGTTGTAAGCCAACTTGCTCAACGCAACGGGCAATGCAATGGGAGTGGCATAAGTTGGTCAAACTGTACTCATCACCAAGGGGTGGCACAAATGATGGTGACAGTTCAGGGGAGCCATTGTTGACTCCAGATGGTCCTGCCTCACCCATCTGCAAGTCCAGATCTGCTTCCAGAATGACCTGCGATGGACAACCTTGATTGTTGACATTTCCTGGGAGATCATTAGATGAATAGTTGTCAAAATCCTCACCTGTGGTAGAGTTATGCGTGGGGTCCTCCACTAATGAAAGGGCTCATTGAGCAGGAGCTCAGTGTCCAATGACCTGTTGCTTCGGTAAAGGGTAAGATGATTTCTTTCATGCGGTCTTCCTTATTGAGGGCTGGTTCTGTGCAAGGATACTCGACATCAAAAGTGAAGGACCTTGCCCTGCCTCATGATGCCTTTCAGTCTTCCAGATGACCAACTTGCCACAATTACATGCACAGAGATGCTTAGTTGCCATGACTGAGGAGCAGATGTTAGTGGGCATGCTCATAGGGACACAGGGATCAGCTCACCAGAATATACCTTTCCACACCCATTATCATCCTCATTGTCAACTTGAGCATTGATATCAATGAAACAGCAGAACACTGTGTGTCATGCCTTTGGCAATGTTCCTAAGTTTCCTATGAGCAGATATCAGCATTTTGTATTGATTTTTATTGGATTCTTAGGTTTACTTTTTGTATTATTATTCATTTGGGATGTACTATGTATCTACTTTACTGACTAGCAAAATGAATCAAAAGGAACTTACTCAACTGGGGCAATGAGGAGGATGGTGGGAGTGCCAAGAAAAGTTGAAGGTGGTAGTCGGGCTGAAAGCAAGAAAGTGTGCAAAAGCCAGCAAACAAATGTTGATATTGTTCAGAATGTTCAATCCTTGGCTATCAAGTTATTAGTTCAGCCAAATAACTGGATAGCCAAGGATTGAACATTCTGAACAATATCAACATTCATTTGCCAGCTTTCACACACTTTCTTGCTTTCATCCTGACTACCACCTTCAACTTTTCTTGGCACTCCCACCATCCTCCTCATTTCCCCCCTTGAGTAAGTTCCTTTTGATTCATTTTGCTAGTCAGTAAAGTAGATACATAGTACATCCCAAATGAATGATAATACAAAAAATAAACCTAAGAATCCAATAAAAATCAATACAAAATGCTGATATCTGCTCATAGGAAACTTAGGAACATTGCTGAAGCCATGATGAACAACGTCCCAGATGCAGTCTGCCATTTCCTCAACATTGAGGCTCAAGTGGGCAATGAGGAGGACAGTGACAAGAATGGAGATGAACCTCCTGGTAAGTTGACTCCAGCTAGTGTTTAAAGGTCCAGTTCATTGAACCAGAAAAAAACCGAAGTTGAACTGGACTAAACTGCAGTCCGGTCTTTTTTGTGGTTGCAGTTGCCTTAGTTTGTGTACATGGTTGGTTGCAGTTTCACAAATTGTACATTTATTTTGAACCGACAAAGGTCAGTTCAAACCAGTTGTAACCAGTCTACAATATACTTATATACTAACTATATATACTACTTAATAAACTTGAAAAGTGGGGGATATGCCCGAGAAATAAATAACAAAAGTGAGGGTTTATATATGTTGGGGCTGCACGCAGACCACTTGGTCATGTTTGCACACCCAAACAAAAAAAGTGGTGCCACTCATTCACCATTCCCATGGCTGCCAAACCATCAACACAACCCAGGCCGCGTATATCAACATCAACCACCACCCTTGACACTGCTGCCACCGCTCTGCCTCCTTCCACCATCTTATGAAGAAAGACTGCTATCCCCTTCCTCTCATTTCCAACCTCCTCGACTCTCCCCAAAAAGCCCGCTTGTTCACCAAGATAGACTTGTGGCACGCTTACCACCTAGTCCACATCATGGATGGTGATGAATGGAAAACTACTTTCTGCACCCACTATGGATCCTTCAAGTGGCTGGTGGTTCCCTTTGGACTCACTAATGCACCCGCAGCTTTCCAGTGTTTTATGAACGACATCTTCAGCAACATGCTGGATGTTTGTGTCATTGTATACCTCAATGACATCCTGATCTATTCAGATGACAAGTCCCAGCATGGGGCTCATGTTAAAGAAGTCCTCCACTGTCTCCAAAAAAATGGACTTTACACCTCTCCACAGAAATGTGAGTTCCACAAAGACACCGTTGAATATTTAGGTTTCATCCTTTCACCAGATGGGCTGTGGATGTCTGAGGATAAAGTCAAAACCATGCTCAACTGGCCCAAGCCTAGAAAAGTTAAGGACATCCAATCCTTCTTAGGCTTTTGCAATTTTTACTGCCGTTTCATTAACGGCTATTCAGACATTGTCATCACACTCACCCGCTTGATGTGGAAATCCACTCCCTGGGACTTCAACAAGAAGTTCCACAACACCTTTGAAAGGCTCAAACAAGAATTCACTCATGCAACCATCTTAACTCAATGGGTACCCGACTCACAGATGGTACTCGTAACTAACACTTCAGACTATGCCCTAGCGGCTATCCTTTTGGTTTACACTATGGATGGAGAAATCCATCCAGTTGCTTTCCATTCCTGCTCCTTTAATCCGGCTGAACTAAATTATGACACCCATGACAAGGAACTCTTGGCTATCTTCGAAGCCTTCAAACACTGGTGGCAGTATTTTGAGGGTTCCGCAAACCCAGTTGATGTGGTCACCGACCACAAAAATCTTGAGTACTTCAGCACTACTAAGTTGCTCACCCGCTGCCAGGCCTGTTGGTCTGAATACCTTTCCCAGTTTAATCTCATCATCCACTTCCGCCCCGGAAAATTAGGGGCCAAGCCAGACGCGCTCACTAGACATTGGGACGTCTACTGCAAAGGGGGAAATAGCGACTTTGCCTCTGTAAACCTGACCAACTTCAGACCTGTATTCACACAGGAACAACTCACCTCCTCCCTCCATGCCACCTATCTTGCCACACCCATCCTTTGACAAGCAGTAATCATGGATGTTGAGAAACTCCACAGCAACATCCGCACCTCTCTTCCCCTTGACCCTCTATCTTCTGTTCATCTCCCGACACCCATCTACCCCAACTGGACCAGAGACAAGGCAGGACTTCTCTGCCACTTTGACTGGATTTATGTTCTGGACATCGCAGATCTCTATAAGGGCAACCTAAGCCTCTAGCAAAGGGAAATCCAAAGTTAAAATTATACTACATAATACAGGCATTGGGGGCGCACCTAGCAAAGGGAAATCCGAAGAGAAAACTCTAAGGATCCCCTTGCTGATGCCCAGTATATGTGAAGACGACAAAAATCAAATATAACCTAAAAATAGAAAAAGGCGGAGATAGGCGGATCAAGGCCGCCGAATGACATCATACCAAGGGGTATGTGTCGGAAGGGGTACTCCGCCTCTAAATATAAAAGTGTCAACATATACAAACATGATAGCAAGGGAAAATTAGTAATAAAATCCGGAAAAATCATAGAAAATGAAGAATAGAAGAAAAGAGGTGGGGAAAAATATGGGACGAACATAAAAAATAGGAAAAACACACAGGGCACCCCCCTAGTCCCCTTACATCACCCCCTCTCTAAGATGCATCGCCCCGATGCATTCGAAATCGTATACGACCAAAGTCCGTGACTTGAATGCGACGCGGTGCAGCAGTGTGCCATCGGTGGAATTCCTTGATTAACCGAGGGGCATTTACGTCAGACTCTTCGACCCATGAGTTCTCCTCATACCCATAACCCTTCCAATGTACCAAATACTGGAGTTTTCCTCAACGCAAACGGCTGTCCAAGATTGACTCGACTTCATATTGGGGTTCTCCCTCGATCACTGTAGGTGGTGGTGGTGGGTGTGAATGGCATCCCGGGAATGGATCTGGGGGAGCTGGAAGCAATTTGATGACATGGAAGACGGGATGGAGTCTGGACATGGAGGCTGGGAGGCGTAGACGATAGGCATGTGTTCCAACGCACTTGACAATGGGGAAAGGTCCCAAGAAGCGATGAGCGAGTTTCTTGGATGGACGTGTAGTGGAGATGTCACTGGAGTCAAGATAAACTCGATCACCAACCTTGTACTGAGGGGTTGGGGAGTGGCGCTGGTTGTAAAATCGCGCCATGTCATCCTTCGCCTTTGCTAAGGCTGCCCTTGCCTCCTCCAAGCTATCCCTCATGCGTTCTGTGAACTCATTCACTGTCTCGATGTGTGAGGGAGTTTGGCGAGGTTCAAATCCCATGCGTGGATGTCGTCCAGTGTCTAAGAGGAAAGGGGTCTGTTGAGTGGAAGCATGGACATGGTTGTTGTACCCAAACTCGGCCAAAGAAAGGAGATCATCCCAATCGTCCTGGCATTCATTGACAAAGAGGCGGATGTACTGCTCCAGTTCCTGGTTGACTCGCTCCGTCTGGCCATCAGTTTGTGGGTGATAAGCAGTTGAAGCGAGGAGTTTGATCCCCAGGAGTCGGTACAGCTCACGAGTGAACTCTGCCATGAACTGAGGGCCACGATCCGAGAGGAAGGCACCAGGAAGTCCATGTAATTTCCACACGTGGTGGAGGTAGAGTCGAGCGGCACCTAGGGCACTGACAGTGGTGTGAGTGGGAATGAAGTGAGCGCGTTTTCCCACTGAGTCAACTGTGCACATCACCGCATCAAACCCGTTTGACTCTGGCAATTCCACCACAAAGTCGACGCTGACGACATCCCAACGACTCTCTGGAACAGGAAGAGGGTGTAGCTCACCAATAGGCTTGCGACGAGGGACCTTGGTGCGTAAGCAAAGGTCACAAGTGCGACAATACTGACCAATGAGCCGTGACATTTGTGGCCACCAATAGTTCCGTGAGGTGAGCTCCAAGGTCTTCCAGCATCTGGGGTGGCCAGCAATCTGTGAGTCATGGTGTTGGGATATGATGCGCCAGCGAAGGTCAGGGTCATTGGGAACATAGATGCGATCCCTGAAATACAACAAGTCCTCCTTTTCAGCCCACTCTGCCACATGTAAGGAAAGGGTTGATCCCTTCCTCAGTTCTTTAACAGCTCGGGCGACAACATCCTCATGTAAACCGCTACGGTTTGCGCGACAAATGTCACGTAGAATGTCCCACTCCTCACCCTGGGGTACGATGCCCTCCAGTGCCTGAATGGTGAACAGGTCTGGCTGCAACAGCACAATGTTTTGGTTGTCACCGCTGCCATCCCCATGGTCTGCACGTCGGGATAGGGCATCGGTCTTCCCCATGCTGCGACCCGGACAGTGGTGCAAGGAGAAGTCGAATCTAGATAGATACAGGGACCAACGAGCTTGACGACGGTTCAATTTCTTGGCTGTCATGAAGTACTCGAGGTTCTTGTGATCTGTCCAAATTTCCACCTTGTGTTGGGCACCCTCGAGGAAGTGTCGCCACTCCTCAAGTGCACGCATTATCGCCAACATCTCCTTGTCATGGATCTCATAGT
Organism: Tricholoma matsutake; assembly: GCA_026075535.2. Taxonomy (NCBI): domain Eukaryota; kingdom Fungi; phylum Basidiomycota; class Agaricomycetes; order Agaricales; family Tricholomataceae; genus Tricholoma; species Tricholoma matsutake. Next base: position 1,098,334 of record AP026543.1, on the reverse strand, counting down.
TTCTCTCTACAGCACTAAGGCTTTTGGAGTAGAATGCAACAGGATGCCACTTCTGGTCCTCCGGAGACTGCTGAGACAACACAGCGCCCGTCGCAAAGTCAGAACTGTTGGCTTCTACACAAAAAGGACGTGAATCATCAGCAAAGGTAAGGATCGGAGCGGAAGTGACCATCTCCTTAAGCTTTTCAAATGCCTCCTGTTGTGCATTATCCCACCTCCATGCCTCCTTTCCTGTCAAGTCGAACAGCGGTCGTGCATGATGTGAGAAATCCTTGATAAAACGCCGATAAAAATTGATGAAGCCCAGGAAAGACTGCACCTCCTTCTTGTTCGTGGGCATCGGCCAAGCTGTGACCCCGTTTACCTTGACAGGATCCATCTCCACTTGACCCTCTGAGATAATCAGGCCGAGGTACTCGATCTTGGTCCTTTCAAACTCGCATTTGTCCTGACGAAGGTAGAGTTTGTACCGTCGAAGTTGCTCTAGGACGAGGCGCATGATGCGACAGTGCTCTTCAACCGTGCGAGTGAAGATGAGGATGTCATCGAGATAGATGCAGACAACGCCTTTGAGGATGAGGTCATGGAAGATGTCGTTCATCATGGTCTGAAAGGTGGCAGGGCTATTAGTAAGGCCAAAGAACATGACAAGCGGTTCAAAAAGACCACGGTTGGTACGAAAGGCTGCCTTCCACTCATCTCCCTCCTTTATCCTCACATTATTATAGCCCCAACGGACATCGAGCTTGGTGAAGTATCGGGCTCCATGGAGCTGGTTTACGAGTTCGGAGATGAGGGGTAGTGGGTAGCAATTTTTGACCGTGATGTTGTTGAGTCTTCTGTAGTCTTGAACCGGTCGAAGTGAGCCATCCTTCTTCTTGACAAAGAAAAAGGGAGAGGCCATGGGTGACTTCGATGGTCGAATATGTCCAGAGGCCAGGTGCTCGTCGATGAACTGGTCAAGCTGCCGTTGTTCCTCCGGAGAGAGAGGATAGACCTTGCAGGATGAAGGGGTTGCGCCGGGGGTGAGTTCGATTGCATGATCCCATGGCTTACGCGCAGGAAGAGAGTCGAATGACTCCTTGGAGAACACGTCTTCAAACTCATGAAGATGAGGGAGTAAGGAGTTAGTAGAGGATTTAGCAGCGTTGTTTTTGTGGAAGGCCTCGGCAAGGCGTTGGGATATGTTCGATGTGGCACACACCTCATGCGATGAGCAAATCGCAGTGTAGAAGATCCGATCACCCTCCTCCACTTCCTCTGGGTCCTCATCATCATCATCCGAGTCCGGCATTAGATCAGGAACCCCTTCCAATTCCACTTCAGGTATAGGCAGGGGTCCAGCATGACACTTCTGAGTTCATCGTATTGCCGCCTTCTGTCCACGACGTTCTTGCCTGGCTTCTGTGAAACACGTCCGACAGCGGGATGGACATTGGCTCATGGTAACCTCCCCGGTGCGCCAGTCGACCTCTGGGTTATGGTCTCGAAGCCATGGATATCCCAAAATCGCCTTTTGCTTTCCTAATTGAGTGACAGCAAAAAGGGCACACTCACTATGATCTTTGTAATGGAGAACCAGGTCTGCAACCTCTCGGATGGCACCAGCTTCATTTGGGGATCCATCCACGTTATATACAGGTATCGGACGTGAGAGTGAGCGAGTATTTAGACGATGTTGTTGTACCAGATGGGAATCGATGAAGAGACCAGTCGCACCAGAGTCCAGGAGCGCAGAGACACCGAGTATCTGTCCAGTGTTGGTCGTCTGCAGTTCGATGGCTAGGTTTAAGGAATGTGCAGAGGGAGTGGATGCCACAATATACTTGCGTGGTAGTTTACGCTCCCATGATTTAATTTTGGGACGTGGAGTAGAAGGAGAGATGGGGAGAGCAGGTACGTCTTTAGCCAACTTCGAAGGGTCAGAGAGGGGAGCAGTCACAGAAATGGATTCATTCTCCAGGGATTCAACTGACAAGACTTCAAAGCGGTTATGGACAGGCAGTGAGGGCGTACAATTCACTCGCTGCGAATAGGAAAATCCTGCTCCTCTACAACTTCCAGCTTAACCTCCTCTGCAACTTGATCCTTCGCTTCCTCAACATCTACAAGTGCCAACAAATCTTGCAGGAGTTTGTCTCGTCCCTCAGGGGTGAGCATGCGGATATCCTGATGATGGGGACACGCTCCAGCCCTGTGTCCAGGTTCCCCACAACGGTAGCAGAGATCCAACTTACGTGCATGGCTGCGGGCTGCATCAACATCCATTGGTACTGGGATATTGACGGCTGGTGTGGGAGTTTGACGAGCAGGAATGGGGTTAGGGTGGGGGAGGCTTCGATTGAAGGTGTAGGGTGTATGAGTGGTAGTTGGAGCACAGAATGCAGCATTAAACGCCGCATTTGTGAGTCGGTTCTCGTCACAGAGTGAAGCAGCTTCATACCAAGCAAGGATATCATCGTCCGCTGGGCGCCCTTCCAACATCTGTGCAATCTGGTCCTGAATTTCTCAGTTGAGCCCCCGTCGGAACTTCACCACTACTGGTAACCCACTCCCATACCCTGCCATGTCCACCAAATCCTTGAACTCATCGATATAGTCATCCATGGATCGACGTCCCTGGTGGTAAGTGGATGACTCAAGTCGTGTCACTGCTCGGTGGTGTTCATTGAGGGGGCAGAAGTGGCGTACGAACTCAGCTCGAAAGTCACCCCAAGTGGAGAAAGGTAGAGAACCGAGTTCTTTAGTTTGACGTAGGATACGGTCCACATAGAGATAGGCGCGTTCAGATTTCATGTATGTGAAGGCCCAATAAATTTTTGCAGCCTCATCGACAAATTGATGCGACTGGAGACTAATGTATAACTCACAGGAATTAAGGAATGCATGTCCCTGTGCACGTGCACCATTAAATTCGGGGGGGGGGGGGACGGTTTGATCTGGGCACGTTCCTTAGTGGACGCGTTTGGCAAAATGTTGTTGTTGGGTGCGCTTGGAGTCGTGAAGGGGGAACTATTAGTCATAGGGTTAGCCTGGAGGGTCCTAACGAAGTTTTCAATTGTAGATTTAAGCGAGTCGATTTGCGCGCGCATTCCGGAAACGTCGCTTTCAAGTGCGTCGAAGCGTTCTGATGCATCCATGTCGCTAGGGAGCGCGTTTGGCGAAAATGGCGGCGCGATAAAGGCGAGAGTATCTGGAACGGTGTGTAGGGACTCTGTGGAGCTTTGGGAAGTGTCGTCCAGTCCGTACCTGCCTATTTTGGGCAGCACGTTCGCGATTTTCGGGCCTTAGGGGAGAGTTTTCTACTATAAGGGCAACCTAAGCCTCTAGCAAAGGGAAATCCGAAGTTAAAATTATACTACATAATACAGGCATTGGGGGCGCACCTAGCAAAGGGAAATCCGAAGAGAAAACTCTAAGGATCCCCTTGCTGATGCCCAGTATATGTGAAGACAACAAAAATCAAATATAACCTAAAAATAGAAAAAGGCGGAGATAGGCGGATCAAGGCCGCCGAATGACATCATACCAAGGGGTATGTGTCGGAAGGGGTACTCCGCCTCTAAATATAAAAGTGTCAACATATACAAACATGATAGCAAGGGAAAATTAGTAATAAAATCCGGAAAAATCATAGAAAATGAAGAATAGAAGGAAATGAGGTGGGGAAAAATATGGGACGAACATAAAAAATAGGAAAAACACACAGGGCACCCCCCTAGTCCCCTTACAATCTCCGCCTCAAGGTCCTTCAATACAAACATGATCACATCCTCTCTGGCCACTTCAGACAAAACAAAACCCAGCAGCTTGTCTGCCAGGAATATGTCTGGCCAAACCTCTGCACCTTCATCCAGGAATTCTGCAAATCCTGTACAACTTGCAAGTGATCCAAATTGCCTCAACACAAGCCCTACAGGTTCCTAAAGCAACTTCTGGTTCTGGAATGACCTTGGAACTCCATCTCCATGGACTTCATTGAACAACTACCCAACTCCAATGGTCACACCAACCACTATCCTGGTCATTGTTGACTGCCTCACCAAACAAGGCATCTTCATCCCAACTGTCAATGAAATCACAGCCCAAGAACTAGCCAACTTGTTCGTCCTCCACGTCTTCTCCAAGCATGGTGTTCTGTCACACGTCACTTGCAACTGGGGATCCGAGTTCATCTCCCACTTCTTCTGCTCCCTTGGAAAAGTGCTCGACATGCAGATCCACTTCACTTCCAGTTATCACCCGCAAGGTGATGGTCATACAGAATGGCTCAACCAGACCTTGGAGTAATACCTCCAAATTTTCTGTAACTACCAGCAGGATGACTGGTCCCATCTCCTTCCCTTAGGTGAATTTGCCTACAACAATGCACCCGCTGCCTCTACTGGCGTATCCCCTTTCTTTGCCAACAAAGGCTATCACCCGAACATTTCCGTCTTTCCAGAACGTGACTTAGCCTCACAGCACACCCACAAATTCATCGTTGACTTAGACAACCTTCATCAGGAGCTTTGGAAACAGCTTGTGGCCACTCAAGAGTGTTATCAAGGCCCTGCAGATAAACATCAGGCACCCGCACCCAACTTCAACATTGGTGAATGTGCTTATGTCACTGCGGAAAATATCTGCACCACCTGTCCCTCCAAGAAACTCTCCAAAAAGAACCACGGTCCTTTTGAAATCATCACCCACCCAGGTACTCACTCAGTCACCCTGCAGCTCCCAGATCACATGCGGGCCATCCACCCTGTCTTCCATGTCTCTCAACTAGAGAAACACTCCCTGAACACCATTCTGAATTGGACACAACCCCCACCTCCTCTCATCACTATCAATGACGACCTCAAGTATGTGATCACTGAAGTCCTTGACTCCAAGGTCGATGCAATATTCTCTACCTTGTCCGATGGGAAGGCTACCAGGGAACCAATGAGGAAACCTCCTGGCTACCCGCTACAGAACTTGACCACGCCCAAGAACTCCTGTTGGATTTTCACACCCGCTACCCACAGAAACCTGGTCCACTACCTGCTTACAAAGTCTATTCACTTTATTTATTCACTCAGTTGGATCTCGGAGACAAATGTATATTGAAAAAAGAAATTTTTTTTTGGATCCAACTGGATCCCTACACTACCTCCGCTTCTCCCTCTTTGTCTTCCCCAACTTCACCCTCTTCTCCGCCCTCATCCTTCTCTCCACCCTCCTCATCCCTATCCTTACCCTCTTCTTCATCCTCACTCTCCTCCACATTATCTGCCCACCTTTTCTCCAGGTATCTCTGGAAACCCACCCAGTCATCCCCAGACTGGTGGATCCTGCGCCTTTCCCACAGGGACTCTCATACTGCCTGCTCCACTTCCTCCTCGTCCTCATCACTCTCCTCCCTGGTGCTTTCATCCATCTCCCACCCTGGGTCCATCACATCCCAGACCTCCTCCATCAACTCCCACACTGCTGTTGCCACCTCTCCAAACCCCTTCCTCACTACTTTCACCAGCTGCTGTAGCAGCTCCACCACCTTCCTGCTGTTCTCTGCCAGGCCCGTCATCCCCGCTACGGACCTCATCTTTTTTGCTGCAGGGGCCTCCTGCCCCTCCCACACTACCTCCTCACACTTATGTTTGATGCACATGCAATTGTCGCACATGCATCCATTTGCACCCATCTTGAAACATGAAATCTTCTGATATTTGCATCTAGGCCACTTGTCAGTAAGAGAACACTGAGAAGGGAAACAATTCCACACCTTTTGCAGGGCAATGCAGCCTGCACCCACACCGGACCCTCTGACTCCTCCAACCCCACTCATGCCTTCGACTTGGTGACTCTCTTTTTCTTTGGGGACTTGCTCCCCTTGGCCTCATCCTCCAAACCTGCAGCCACAGCCGCCCGCTTCTTCTCTGCTTGTTTTGCAGCCAATGCCTCCTTCTTTCATGCCTCTGCCTGGTGCTTCTGCTCTGCCTTTGCAGCCTCCTCTGCTGCCTTCTGCACCTCCTGTGCCCAATGCTCCTCCTCCCTTGCCACCTCCTCCAGTTCCTTTACCTCCCATTCCATCTGTTCTTTCATCTCCTGCTCCCTCTGTTCATATTGGGCCTTCATTGCAGCCAATTTGAGTTGGGTGGAGGTTGCTGGGGGGGACATATTTGATGGTGATGAGAGTAGGAAACAACGAGGAAATTTTTTCAACCAATTACCACATCCGGAAATCCAACCAACTTCCTCATCTGGACTCGAACCCTCATGTGCCTCATAGGCTCGGCACTAAGGGGGAAATACTGTCACAATCTGTTCCTCATCTGCTTGGAACCCGCAACCTTCCAATTATTTTCCACACTTCTAACCTGACTCCTTCCACTTTCATTCTGGCTGCCTTGCACTGCCCACACTGCTGTGCACCAGGCCACCTGGTACAGCACCCATGGCTGCCTTCCCAAGGCTGCTGTCTAGTTTTGCAAATTTGACTACGGATTCCTGTGCGGCCTCTGCTAGGTAATTTATCTACACAGTTGAGACACTGCCACAGTTCCCATTTCCATCCCGCTGTTATTCCAGACTCTAGTATTTAAGCTTAGTTAGTTTTGCCTTGTATTCCTCAGTTCATATATCGACATAGACTTGACTTTAACCTTCCAATCTAAAACCATTCTACTCCTACCTCTGTTCTCTAAGAGTCTGACCTCCATTCGACTCAACCTCTAGTCTCCCTCTGAAAGTTCTAACCTCATCTGAACTTAACCTAAGTCTCTTCATACTCCTTCCTGCACTCACCCGCCACTTTTCTGCCCCCCATCTCTAAACCATCGTCTTGAAATTAGGACACCAGATGAGGTGAAGGGCACAGCTTCTTATAAGCTGAAGCCAAGTCCTTTTTCTTACCCCTCTGCATAATCTGCTATGGCCCAACAATCTTCCACTATCAACACCCGCCAGGTCCAACCAGATTCCGATGAGCCCTTACAGATCAGTTCTTAACACTCGTCCTCACCAGATAACCTCTGGACCTCCAATCTTCCCCATTCACCTTCCTTTGAAATTAGGACACTTGACAAGGAGAAGGGCGTGGATTCTTAAAAGCTGAAGCCAAGTCCCATCTGTCCAAGTTAACATTTGCCTCAGAATTCCTCTGGGATTCTGCTCCTGCCAGTCAGTTCAACTGTTCCGGGTCCAACTGGATTTCTGACATCTTTCCTCCCCAACTCAGCTCTTAACAGTATTTACAAACTCACACTTCTCTTGTCAATTCTAACATTCCAACTTCTAACCCCCCCATGGCTCCTACTGAATCTCAGACCCAATGAACTACAAGAAACTCTTGCCATGCTGGCGCAGAACCAGGATTATCAGCAATCTGCTGCTCAATACTACCTTCACCTAGGCACACCTCGACTTTTGGTGCATCCACCAGACCATCCAACATCTTCTGACAAATTGGTTCTGGAGCACCCTCCATCAGTGCAAACCTTATGCAACCTCCGGAGACCCCTCAGAACACAACTCCACTTGAGTATGTGGAGAATGTCAGGCAACCTAACCCCTTCAACAAGGAAAGTCCAGGTAAAGAGGATGGACTTCCTGGTGGACCTGACGACCCTAGTGGTCCTGACGGCCCTGGGGATGACCCCGATCCTGATGACCCTGCTGACTCTCAACCTCCCAATGGCGGAAATCCTGATCCAGGAGATAGGTTCCTCAATGCTCTCTTTGAGCTCTCAGATAGTCTCCAAACCCTCCAGCAGAACCAAGCACCCAAATCCAAGAAAATCAAAGTTCGGGACCCTGACACTTTTGATGGGGCCAACCCCCAGAAACTTTGGGACTTCCTAGTCTCATGCAACCTTCACTTCTGCGATCATCCTCAGGTTTTTGCCTCCAACAAAAAGAAGATTCTATTCATCCTTTCCTACCTCAAAGGGTCAGCCCTTAGCTGGTTTGAACCTGGACTAAACGACCCAACAAATTCCACCCTATGGATGTGGAACTACAAGGTATTCCTTAGTGAGTTGGAAAGTAACTTTGGTCCTCACAATCCTGTTGGGGACATGGAGAAAGCCCTTTCAGAACTCACGATGAAGAAAGGTGGAAGAATAGTGAAGTATAATGTGGACTTCTGGGAATTAGCCTCCCAGGTCAATTGGAATGAGGCCATTCTATGCGACCGGTATTTCCACAGTCTTCTGCTCCATCTTCGCATAGAAGTCTTACGGGGAGGATGACCTGATACTCTAGCATCCCTACATTTTAAAGCTCAGGATGCTGACAACATCTATTGGATGCAGGAAGAGGAAACCCGCTTAGAAGTGAAAGCTCCTGGGAATTCTGCAAACCCCGGAAAAAAGGAATCCAAAAGCATGCCTAGCTCCAACTCCCACTCCCACTCCCACTCCAACAATCAGCCCAAACCTCAGTCCTCAACCAACTCTAATCGCACAAACCAGTCATCCTCTCCCAGCACCTCCTCTGGAACCAAGAATAACTCCCAGAAGCACAAACCAAAGAATTCCATTTCTAACAAGCTGGGAAAAGATGGTAAACTAACTGGAGAGGAACGTGAGCACTGCATGAAGGCAGGACTTTGCCTCTACTGCAGTGAGGAAGGACATGGGGCAGAAGGCTAAGGCTGCCAAAGCTCGTGCCGCAGCTGTCATTGAGCCCAAACTGGACTCCGTGGACTCAAAAAAAATATTCCACAACCCTCAGGAACATGCCATAGGGGCTGAGGGTTGCATTGACCTTACCCATTTGGCTGCTTATGTCCATCTCAATGTGTCCGCTCTTTCCGATCCTGAATCCCTCACCATTCTACTTTCCCTTCCCAATCTTTCCAAAAAAATCTGAACTCTTATTGACTCTGGTTCCTCACATTGTTTCCTAGATTCACTATTTGTATGAGACAACCACCTTAGTACAGAAACCATCCCTCCGACCATACTCTGACTATTTGATGGAACTTGTAACTCCACCATAACCCAAGTCGTGAAACTTCTGGTCACTTTTCCATCTGGTGAAGTGTTCAATCTGGCATTTTATGTAATCTTGCTGGACTCTTCCTGTTCTGCAGTTCTAGGTCATAACTGGCTAAAGCAATACAATCTGTTGATTGACTAGTCTTCAGGCCAAATAAATTTCCACTCTGCAGTGCTAAGAGGTCCTGCCCCCTCAATGTCTCCCAACTGTGCTATCTTGAGTGAGTCACCTTCACCTCTGAACCTTCCAGTGGAAATCCACAAAAACCCCATTATCACTAAATCCTCAAAGCTCATACCTCCTAAAATCTTGTTCATCAATGCTGCTGCTTACATGTGCACAAGCAAACTTCCTGGGGCTGTTGCCTTTCAGATGACATTCTCCCCAGAAGGACTAACAGCAAAATCCTCGTTAGCTTCCAGGAACCCTCTGGATCTTTCAGATGTTCCAGAAGAATATCATGAATTTGCAGATGTCTTTAACAAACAGAAAGCCGACACCCTTCCTCTTCATCATTCCTATGACCTTAAAATTGAGATGGAGGATAATGCTCCTCTGCCTCCAGGTCGCATGTACTCTCTCTCTCCCTCTGAACTTGAAGCCCTCTGACTATTCATCAAAGAAAATGTTTGGTCGGGTTTCATCTGGCCCTCTAAATCCCCACATGGTGCTCCTATCCTCTTTGTCAAGAAAAAGGACAGGAGCCTCTGACTTTGCGTCGACTACCATGGACTCAACTGCATCTCAAAGAAAGACTGCTACCCACTTCCCCTAATCTCGGATCTCCTGGACTCTCCGGGGAAAGCCCACGTGTTCACCAAAATCAACCTCCGGCATGCCTATCACTTAGTCTGCATTGCTGAGGGAGATGAATGGAAAACCACTTTCCACATGCACTACGGTTCTTTCGAATGGTTGGTGGTTCCATTCGGACTCACCAATGCACGTGCTGCCTTCCAGCGCCTCATGAACAACATCTTCAGTGATCTATTAGATGTCAGCATTATTGTCTACCTCGACGATATCCTCATCTACTCCAATGACATGAGTCAACATAAGGCTCATGTCAAGGAGGTTCTCTGAAGACTCCAGAAAAATGGACTCTATGCTGCCCTGCAGAAATGTGAGCTCCACAAACACAGCATGGAATACTTAGGATTCATCCTCTCTCCAGATGGACTCTGGATGTCCAAGGATAAAATCAAAACCATCCTGGACTGGCCCGAACCTCGAAAGGTTAAGGATATCCAATCCTTCCTCAGATTCTGCAACTTCTACCAACAGTTCATTCATGGATATTCCAACATCGTCATCCCTCTCACAAGACTCGCCTGGAAGCACATGCCTTGGGACTTTGGCAAGAAATGCCAAGAAGCCTTCAACAAACTAAAAGAAGAATTCACTCACACCCCAGTACTCACTCAATGGCTTCCGGACTCCCACATTATCCTGGAGACAGACGCCTCAGACTATGCCTTAGCAGCTATTCTTTCCATCTACACACCAGATGGAGAAATCCACCTGGTTGCATTCCACTCTCGTTCCTTCAACCCGGCTGAATTGAACTACAACACTCATGACAAGAAACTCCTGGCTATCTTCGAAGCTTTCAAACACTGGCAACAGTATCTTGAAGGTTCCAGAAACCCAGTAGATGTGGTCATGGATCACAAAAACTTGGAATACTTCAGCACCACAAAGCTGCTTACTCGTTGTCAAGCTCAGTGGTCAGAATACCTTTCTCAGTTCAACCTGGCCATCCACTTCTGCCCTGGTAAGCTGGGGGCTAAACCCAATGTGCTCACTAGATGCTGGGACATCTACCACAAAGGGGGAAATAGTGACTTTGCCTCAGTACACCCAAGCAATTTCTGTCCAGTCTTCACTCAAGAACAACTCACATCCTCCCTCCAAGCCACTTTCCTTGCTACTCCTATCATCTGACAAGCCGTTCTCATGGATGTTGAAAAACTCCACAACGACATCCATTCCTCACTCCCTCTTGATCCCATCTCATCCTCACATCTTCCATCACCATCTGCTCCAAACTGGTCCCTAGACGACAGCGGACTCCTCCACCACTTCAACTGGATTTATGTTCAGGATATTGCAGACCTCCACCTCAAAGTCTTACAATATAAGCATGACCACATCCTCTCAGGTCACTATGGGCAAAACAAGACCCTTCAACTTGTCCGACGGGAATACATTTGGCCTCCGCACCTTTGTGCAGGACTTTTGCAAGTCTTGTACTACCTGCAAACACTCCAAATCACCCCAACACAAACCCTATGGGTTTCTCAAGCAACTTCTGGTTCCAGAAAGGCCTTGGAACTCCATTTCCATGGACTTCATCAAACAACTACCAGACTCCAATGGACATACTGCCATCCTAGTCATTGTGGACCGACTCTCCAAGCAGGGCATCTTCATCCCCACAGTAAATGAAATCATGACCCAAGAACTTGCCAATCTATTTGTCATGCACATTTTCTCCAAACATGGTGTTCCTTCTCACATCACCTGCAACTGGGGTTCTGAGTTCATTTCTCATTTCTTCCACTCTCTTGGACAAGCCCTGGACATGAAGATCCACTTCACTTTGGGTTACCACCCAGAAGGCAACGGACAGACTGAATGCCTCAACCAGACCCTCAAACAGTACTTGCAGATCTTCTGCAACTACCAACAGGATAACTGGTCTCAACTCCTACCTTTGGGAGAATTTGCTTACAACAATTCTCCCTCAGCTTCCACCGGAGTTTCACCCTTCTTTGCCAACAAGGGTTACCACCCAAACATCATGGTTTTCCCAGAGCACAAACTAGCCTCACAATGCGCATGCCACTTTGTGGTTGACCTTGATGATCTCCACCAGGAACTCCAGAAGCAACTTGCCAAACCACAGAAGTGCTATCAAGGCCCTGTGGACAAGCATCAGGCACCTGCTCCTGACTTCAAAATCAGCGACTATGCTTTTGTCAAAGGCAAACACCTACACACAACATGACCTTCCAAGAAGCTTTCAGAGAAGTTCTATGGTCCTTTTGAAATCATTGCCTGCCTGGGTACCCACTCAGTTACCCTTTGACTTCTGGACCACCTCCAGGCTGTCCACCCAGTATTCCATCTCTCCCAACTGGAAGAAGACACCCCAAACACAATTCCTAACCATATTCAACCTCCACCTCCTCCGGTCATCATAGACAATGAACTGGAGTACAAGATAGCAGAAATTGTTGACTCAAAAATCGACAACTGCCGCTGATGCAAGCTACTCTACTTCATGCAGTGGGAAGGTTATCAAGGAATGGACGAAGAAACCTCCTGGCTTCCCACTATGGAACTCGATCATGCCCAGGAACTCATTACAGACTATCACACTCATTACCCAGGGAAACCTGGTCCTCTCTCCACTTAACATTCATACCAAACAATTGACTATCATTCCTTAGCCAACAATCATTTTACAAATAAAACAAAGAACAAAAAAAAACAAAAACAAAAACAAAAACAAAAACAAAAACAAAAACAAAAACTATCTATTTTTCCTGGACCCTGCCAGATTTCCTATTCCTCCCTCATTTCCTCACCCCCCGCTTCCCCTGCCACTTCAGGAAGGTCTCATGCACCTCCTTACCCTCCTCCTCTTCTTCATCATCTTCTTCATCTTCTTTGTCTTCCTCCTCCTCCTCCTCCTTGGCTTCCTCCTTCTACTCTGGATCCAACACCCCATGGATGTCCACCAGGGAATCCTGGAGGGCCAAGACTCCCTCGCTTATCACCCGGAGCTCCCAGAGCTCCTTCTTCACCCTCTTGACCACCCCCACCAACTCCCTCAACAACTCAACTATGCCCTCATTGTTCTCTACTCTGGATGCTCCCGGCAGCCCCTGCCCTTCCCAAACCACCTCCTTGCACTTGTGCTTCACCTTGGTACAGGGCTTGCATGCACGACCCCAGGTCCCCACCCAGAAACATGATGACTTTAAATTTGAACATCTACTAAACATTAGCATGGAAATAAATGAGAGGGACTGAACGCACCTTTTACATGATATAGCGGCTTGGAGCTGGATTTCCGCATTGGGCCCCTCTGCCCTCACTTTCCCCTTCTCCTTCTTCTTCAGGGAGGTGCTCCCCTCGCCCTTGTCGTCCTCTGTGGCTTTCCACTTCTTTTCTGCCCTCTTGGCGGCAGCCGCTTTCTTCTGTTTGGCCTCCGCAGCCTTCTTATCTGCCTTTATTCTGGCTGCCTCCCTCGCAGCCTCCTCCACAACCCTGCGCTCCTCAGCCTCCCTTGCTTCTTCCTCCAGATGGAGCTCTTCCATCAATTTTTCTTGTTGCACCTTGAGGGCCACGATCTTGTCTGTGTGAGAGGACATGGTAGATTGGGGTAGGGGAGGAAAGTTGTGGTGATGGTGGTAGTGGTTGAAAGAAGACTTGGGAACCCATCAAAATCAACATACCCGATGTGGACTTGAATATTCATGTGCCTTGTGGGCTTGGAACTAAGGGGGAAATACTGTCAAGACCAATTCCTCCAACTGGATTTCTGATCATTTCTGCCGCAATTTCCAGCCACCTTGCAACACTGCCCACCTCCTATCAGCAGCACTGCCTAACAGGCAAAATTCCCTCATTTCCAATTACATGAAACAGTTTCAGGAAATGCCTCAGGAGCCAGTTTGAAATTATCACAGCCTCAGAAACCCCTATCATCTCTGGACTTTAGTATTTAAGCTAGCTACCTTCATTTTGTATCACCAGTTTGTAAATCAACCAAGTCACTCAGTTAAATCCAAATCTATCTCCACTTCTCTTAGCCTCTCTCTAAGTCTTCCTCTAAACCTTTGTCTCTCCAAAGTCTTCCTCTAAACCTTACTTGTCCTCACCGGATAACCTCTGGACCTCCGATCTTCCCTGCTCACCTTCCTTTGAAATTAGGACACTTGATGAGGAGAAGGGCACAGCTTCTTAAAAGCTGAAGCCAAGTCCCATCTGTCCAAGTTAACATTCACCTTGGAATTCCTCTGGGATTCCTCTCCTGCCAGTCAGTTCAAGTGTTCTGGGTCCAACCAGATTTCCAACATCTTTCCTCCCTGACTCAGCTCATAACACAGACCTCCAACCTATATGGGCAGCTATAGGCAGCATCAACATCCATTGGTACCAGGACATTGATGGCTGGTGCAGGAGTCTGATAGACAGGAATGGGGTTACGTTGGGGGAAGGTTCAATTGAAGGTGTAGGGTGGAGTGGTAGTTGGAGCATGGAATGCAGTGTTAAATGCTGCATTTGTGAGTCAGTTCTCATCACAGAGTGAAGCAGCTTCATGCCAAGCATAGATATCATTGTCTGCCAGATGCCCTTCCAACATCTGTACAATGTGGTCCTGAATCTCTCAGTTGAGGCCCCATCAGAACTTCACCACCACTGGTAGCCCACTTCCATATCCTGCCATGTCCACCAAGTCCTTAAACTCATCAATTGGATCAACATGCCTGATGGTAAGAGGATGACTCAAGCTGTGTCACTGCTCAGTAGTGCTCATTGAGAGAACAAAAGTGGCATACAAACTCTGCTTGAAAGTCACCCCAAGTGGAGAAAGGTAGAGAACCAAGCTCTTTAGTTTGGTGCAGAATATGATCCATGTAGAGATAGGCACATTCAGATTTCATGTATGTGAAGGCCCAACAAAATTTTGCAGCATCGTCAATGAATTGATGCAACTGGAGACTGATGTACAAGTCACAGGAATTAAGGAATGCACACCCCTGCACATGTGTTCCATTAAATTTGGTGGGAGGGGACAGTTTGATCTGGGCAGACTCCTTAGTAGGCGTGTTAGGCAGCATGTCATTGTTGGGCACACTTGGAGTTGCAATGGGGGGAATATTGGTTGTGGAGTTAGTCTGAAGAGTTCTGATGAAGTTTTTGATCATAGATTTAAGGATCAATTGTGTGTGTATTCCAGTAACATCGCTTCAAAGCGCATCAAGGTGCTGTGATGTGTCCATGGCACTAGGGGGCACATAAAGCGAAAATGGTGGCACACTAAAGGTGGGACTGTTGGAAACGGTGTGCATGGAGTCTATGGAGCTTTGGGAAGTGTTGTCCACTCTGTACCTGCCTATCTTGGGCAGCGCATTCATGATTTCAGGCCTTAGGAGAGAGTTTTCTACTATAAGGGCAATCTTAGCCTCTAGCAAAGGGAAATCTGAAGTTAAAATTATAGTACATATTACAGGGATTGGAGGCGCACATAGCAAAGGGAAATCCAAAGAGAAAACTCTAAGGACCCCTTTGCCAGTGCCCAGTATATGTGAAGACTGCAAAATCAAATAACAACCTAAAAATAGAAAAGGTGGAGATAGGCAGATCAAGGCCATCAAATGACATCATACCAAGGGGTAGATGTCAGAAAGGGTACTCTGCCTCTAAATATAAACTGTCAACATGCACAATGTTATAGAAAGGAAAATTAGTAATAAAATAAGGAAAAATCATAGAAAATGAAGAATAGAAGGAAATAAGGTGAGGAAAAATATAGGACAAACATAAAATAGGAGAAACACACTAGTCCCCTTACAGAGCCCAGCTGCAACATCAACACCACCCCTGTCCACCTTGTCAGCTGGTCCTGCTCCTTTGCCTTCATCTATCTCTCCAACTTTCATTTCAAATCATTATCTGGGGTGGCCACTTCTGTGTCATCAGATGCTGGGCTTCCATCTTCATTATCAGCTGGTGCTCCCCAATTGGACACCACTCCTTTATCTTTATTATCAGCCCCCCCCTCTTCCAAGTCAATCACAATCTTTGTCATCAACTTCTCCTTCCAATTCACAAGCTATACCACCATCTTTGTTCTCAACAACTGAGTCAATTGCCACAGGGCCTCCATCATCTTCATCTGTCTCATCTAGCCTACCACCTCCATCGACAAGTATCACTGCACCATCTACTGCTCCAACTGTCCATTCATCTGTTTTGTCAAAGAAAAGAAAGCAGTCAGCTCTTGATGATGCTGATCATGAAGGTTCATCAAACATCGTGGCCCCTGATCTAGTGCCACATTGAAGTCCAACGTCTCAGCCATAGATGCTGCCCTCTTGACAAACTTCCATGGATCTATGAATCACTTCTCTGATGTCATTCAGGGCAACAATTTGAACCAGCCACACATGATTTTCTAGGAAGCAGTCTTGAGGCTCAACAGAGAATGGGGTAAGCAGGATAAGCTTATGAATGGTCAGAAAGTTGTTCTATTTCAGCTTTTTCATCAAGAGCTCAATATTGCATCAATGTATATTGCAAACACTTTGGGTTCCTTATGTCATTGTTGGATTAAGACTGAATTAGGACCATATTGGGAAGAGATAAAGGAAATTGATGAGCAGGATGAGGATGAGGATGACACAATCATGGGCACTGAATGAATATTTTGTATGTGTGTTTACTTCATGTACCACTCTGTATGCAATTTCAAGTGTATCATCATTAGTAGCAGTCAAAGTAGGGCGATTATCTGCGGATTGTGTCCATGATTTTTGGGACATGGATAATTGCAAATATTGTAATAATCGCAGAATTGTCGAATCGCCTCCAGAGGTGATTCGACAATTATTTGCATGATTATTGAAGGCAATTATTTGACATGCTTACATTTTTGCTTACATCACACAGAAGATCATAGATCTGTCAAAATAATCATGGCCCATAATTGCCCCATAATTGCCCTCGATAATTGTCATGGTCAAGGTGACTCAGATTATTGACTCAATTTTTGATTCATAATTGTACAATAATTGCACTATTAATCGTGTAATAATTGCCCTACTATGACCACTACTATTTTCTGCCACATCTGAACAAACAAGAAATATTTCACTAGAATACAGTGCAATAGTAATTGGAAAGATAAAGAATAGTATTTTTGTGAGATGTAGTTGAGTACATTTAATCATATTATGATATCATTCACTGTCTTCATCTTCCCCTGATGC
Organism: Tricholoma matsutake; assembly: GCA_026075535.2. Lineage (NCBI taxonomy): Eukaryota > Fungi > Basidiomycota > Agaricomycetes > Agaricales > Tricholomataceae > Tricholoma > Tricholoma matsutake. Next base: position 1,081,361 of record AP026543.1, on the reverse strand, counting down.
ACCATAATCATCCTCTGATTCATCCTCACCACTATCTTTCTCATCCATCCCTCTCTCCTCCAAAATTCTCTGATAACTTTCCCACATATTCTGAGCAATTTGATCATGACAAGCAACAACCTCAGATGGAACATCTTTCTTGATGTAGTTTATCTCCTGAACTCCATTGTCTACTGCATTGGGTGCAAAGGTGGAATGTCCAGAATTTTTGTCAGGTAATTCTCCTTCCTTGGAATCATGGTGCTTCATAAAATTATGGGTGACACAAAGGGCAGAAACAATTTGAGCCTGGACTCTGATGGAAAACTCAGGAGCAAGAAGTAGAATATGAAAATGTTGTTTAAGGACTCCAAAAATAGGTTCAATGACATTTTGGGCCTGTGGATGTTGCAAATTGAAGAGTTCTTCTTTGTTAGCTGGTCTGAAGAATGATCAGTTATATATCAGCTCATATAAATCAAAAATATTACTGTAGACCTGCCTGCAGATGTTCAGCTAGATGATAGTGAACTCCTCAATAGGGCACAAGCAATGCTTGACAGTGTGGAAAACCAGCATAAGCCAATAGAAAACAACCATCTGGATTTTGAAGGCAATGAGCAACTTCCCAGAGATGAGCATCTGAGATTGAGCCCTCCCATCCAGTCAAGGCATAAGTAAAAAACATGTCAAATGAACAGCAGAAAAGGCAATTCTGTGATATGAATCCTTTTCAATTGTGACATGCTGCATGTATTGCTGCAGGACATGAAAGAGTGATATGACTTCCATCAATTGCACCAATTGCTCCTTTAAAAAATAGCCAAAATTTTGGATATTTTGGAGATATGGTGAAGGAGAATCTGAAGGTGGGTGGATATATGTTGAAGAAAATGGAGGAGAAGAGAGAATGCGAGCCATTTTCTGAAAGTATCTGAATACACAACAATTGGCTGATTATCAAATACCACAATACCAAATGCAAAACAAGTGAGCATTCTACTCACCTGGAAATTGTTTCATTTGATCTTTGAAATCACTCTCCAACATGCCAAATCGTCAAGCCAGTAACACACATATACAGAAAAATAGTCAATTGTTCCTCCAATGAGACATATTTCATGTCTGAATGCCCCATATGATGTAACTCAAAGACCATTTGTCTAAAGGCAGATTCATGCATTCCTAGCTCTGTACAGATGCACTCAGGATGACCATGGAGAAGTTCTTGAGCCCAGCCTTCACCAGACAGAATTGATGTATGGTATGGTTGTCTGATGTAGTGTTGCCTTGACTGACTTGGGGCATTTTTGTAATTTTAAAATAACTTGACACAATGTGCTCAGCCTGCTTAGTGTTGAGAGAGGACCCATTGACTTTTGGGGCTCTCTATCTATATAAATATTTTCAGAATTCTATACAATTTATTGGAATTGATATTGCCTTTGACTCATTTTTTGCAAGTCAACCAGCAAAAATGAGTCAAAGGCAATGTCAACTCCAATAAATTTGTATAGAATTCTGAAAATATTCACAAAGATAGGGAGCCCCAAAAGTCAATGGGTCCTCTCTCAACACTAAGCAGGCTGAGTGCATCATGTCAAGTTATTTTCAAAATACAAAAATGCCCCAAGTTGGTCAAGGCAACACTAGGACTCTGATGTGATGCATTGCATGGAAAATCTGCTCAATGGTTGGGAAAATGACATTGACAAGAAGAATTATGATATTAATGATTTGCTGGTTGAGCAAGGGAGGCATGAGGACAAAAGGATAATCGAGACAGTTGAACTGTTGTCCAAGTCTTATCTATCAGTAATCTGATCAGCCTCAGTCACTTATACAGAGACAGGGTTCTACTCTTGTTCATAATAGGATTAACTTTCTACAGAGTGTGCACTTCTTGACGAGGCCTGTCGAGCAAGTTGAGGAAAGAGGCCAACATCAAGGAACCGTTTGATGTTCTGAGCGCGTACTTCAAACTCCGCTCACCAGGATTGTCACGCTCTCTCCGTCGAACAGGCTAGAGCCAATCCCTATCCATAAAATTTGGTACAGTGCTTGTCTTCTACACAAGGATTATGTATATAAAAAAATCCAGAGATCGTGGCTCGTAGAAATATATTTCCGACGCTGTTTCCTCACAATCAGCAGAATTTTCGCTTACTATTCCTGTAATTTCACTAAAACTCGGTCGATTTCCTCAAAACAGAATTTACAGCCATACTGATATATGCTGCGAGTACCTATTCTGAAAATACCGAGGCCCCAAGTGCAAGGGAACAAGGGCTAATATCGAGTTTTCAAACACCTACCCACTTTCAAACCCAGCGCCAGGGATTCAAATAAGTTTATGAGGGAAGTCAAATCATATATCTAAATGATAAATCTATCTGTTTATACCAGTTCTGCATGTAAGTCATATTTCTTTTTTCAGGTCCTACTTACCTTGGTCCTCCTACCCGCGGTTCGGGATTCCTGTTCCGCCAGCCCCTTGCAGCCCTATCTACACATCCTCTACTACTAGTACTAGCTAGTTATGTGAAGTATATTCTTGTTCTCTTTGTTTTTGCGAGTTGTGGGTAGCGAGTCTTGTTTTATCTCGCCCAAAGCACTGACTCCCACCTCTTCTCCGATGACCAACTCACTATCCTTCCCGCAAGAGATCATCGATAGTATCGTTGAAACAATTGACGACAAAGTTTCACTCGAGTCATGTGCCTCCACTTCCCGTTCCTTTCTTTACCCTAGTCGCAAACGCCTGTTCTCCTCCATTTCACTCCACAGTTCGGCAGAATCTCGCAATTTCTACGACATCCTTTCCCGGAACCCATACATTCAATCGTTTGTCAAAACGTTATGGATATATGATCATGGAACCGAATCCCGCTGTATGTGCGATAACGAGGATTTACTTTCTATTCTCCAACTGCCATTACGGTGCCTGGAAACCTTCGCAGTATCCTATTCTGTTATGATCGCTCTTGATTGGAATACACTTAGCGCCGACATGAAAGCCGCATTTTGGGACATCGTCCATTCTTCCTCACTTACCTCCTTCATCCTTCGTCATGCTATGGATGTACCCCTCGATATTTTTCTTGGCCTAACCAGCGTCCGAGCATTGGATTTGAACTGCGTTGACCTGGATATCTTCGATAACAAACACTGGGACCCCACATCTCAGGTGACAAGTCTTTCGGAAAATACAGCAAGTCCCACAGACAGATCACTGGCGGTCGAGCGGATTAGCTGGAGCTTGCCCCTGAGACGATATTGTCCGTTTCACTGCCTTCGCGCTGTGCCTATACTAATATATGATACAGTGCCTGAGCTCCCCATAGCGACACGATTTCCATTTATGTCGTATCCACGTTTCGTTGATTTCAACGTCCCCTATTTATTCACACTCACCCAATTCGACTTCTTTCTTCTCGCACTTGGCTCCAGTCTCCAATCTCCTGCGACCCTCGAACATCTCACACTCAAGTGCGGCATCACCCTCCCATATGTGTACGCGTTCGTACAAGCTCTTCGTGCGCTTGATGAATGGACTCTCCTAGACAATGTTATCGCCTCCTCAACCGGTTCTCAACTGCGTAGAGTTGACGTTAACATTATTCTCCGCGTTCCTAACGTCACTGAGAGCATGCTGTATGGCGAGCCCATCGCTATGCATCAGGTTAAGGCACTTCTTTTCCAGAAATTACCCCAGCTTTCCGCGAAAGGCATTCTCTCGGTGGAGGTCCTGTTAGCACAACTATAGCCTGGCACGTCTTCAGATGCCTCTTCGCAAGGCGTCCGCTACCACTTCACATATGCTATTCCAACTGCACAGAGCTGTTTGCGTGCCGTTTAGATCTCCGTGTTATGTGTTACGACAAAAATAGTATACCGAGTTTGTTTGAAATTGACGCAATATTCCAATGATGGCATCTTTGATAGAAAGCATGTTCAACGTAAAGAAGTGTGATTGATACCCACGACGCTTTCGCTATTCCGTTCAATGTCCATGCGACGACGACGGCGTTATGATGCACAAGCCGGCACTGCTAGCTAAGGACCACAAGGTCACCAGAACCTTATGATTGGGTTTGCACCTGATCCATATCCATCCATCGTTACACCCTAACCAATAACGGTCGTCGTGATAAGATGCATTCCTGCTGTTCTTCCTTCCTACCACTATGAGGAGCCCAGCTAACAGGGTTTTTTTCTCCCTGGCCATCGCATTGCTGTTTTGCCAGATCCATGCAACCTATGTACCTCTGCGGGAATACGCCGGTTCCACGTTCTTTGATGGATGGGATTACTACGCCAATGTAGATAACACGACATGGGGTGCGCTTATAACTTGTTTCACGCATTCCTCGCATTCCTCAACGAGATTGCGAGGATAGGATACGTGAATTACGTGAACCAAGCAGATGGTGTCGCAAACCGACTGACATACATCAATAGTGCAAATAACGCGATCATAAAAGTTGACAACACCACTACCATCGCACCCGCGCAAGTCGTGAACAGAAATTCAGTGAGAGAGCACTCGCCTCTATTTTTTCACTTGTCCAGGGTACCTATGCTTGATTCCGCCTAGGTACGGCTCACGACGAAAGATTCGTATGGGGTAGGCACTCTGTGGATAATAGACGTCGTACACTTACCCTACGGCTGCACTGTACGTCCCATACACCAACCCAAACATTCAATTCTCTGCTTACTTCGTTTCACACACCAAGGTCTGGCCCTCTTTCTGGTCCTACATAGGCGACAACCTGATCTGGCCCAGGGGCGGGGAGATCGACATCATTGAGGCTATCAATCTAATGTCGCACAACCAGGTAGCGCTTCATACCACCCTCGGATGTACTGCGCCGGCAGCAAACGCGTCGCAGCGCCAAACTGGGCAGTTGATCCAGGGCGATTGTTCGCTGGGCCAAGGCTGCATCGTCGCGGAAATCAAGCCGAATAGCTACGGCCAGTCGTTTGCGCAGGCCGGCGGCGGAGTGTGGGCGTTGCAGATGGATGTGGCGGGGATTTTCGTTTGGTATTGGAGTGTTAGTGCATTTCCGAGTCTTTCGAGTGTTGTGTCCGTTAACGGTTTTCCTCCACGTCCAGCGTCCAGATATCCCAGCATCCATTAAATCCGCGACGTCCACTTCAAATATGGATACCACGACGTTTGGGATGCCCTCTGCTTCGTATCCTGCCTCAACGTGCAACATCACAGAGTATTTCGCACCGCAGAAGCTCGTCCTTCTCACCACGCTCTGCGGCGTATGGTACGTCCTATCCCTTTCCTTTCCTCATTCCAGATTCATCTCCTCTCACCAGGGCTGGTGTTCCTTCCATCTACGCCAGCACATGCCCCGGATCCTGCGTACGTGATCTCCTTCGCCCTAACCCAAAATAAGTTCGACGTTGACGGTTGACAACCCACACTGTACAGATAGATATGGTCGTCGGCAACGGTAGTAATTTCGCCGATGCCTTTTTCGAAATCTCGTACCTCCGGACCTATGCATTGCAGGGACTTGCCGCGTCGCAGTCTGGTTCACCTTCATCGGGATCTGCGACGACGACGACGACGACTGTTGCGACTGTCACACCGACGCAGGCTGGGTCCGGAGGGGTAAAGGCTAGTGGAGGGAGCAGGACATGGGATGGCTGGAGTGGAATTGGGGCATTGGCGTTGGCGGTCATGGTGGGGGGGTGGATTGTGTAGTTGGGTAATGACTGGACATTTTTTATCAGGTGGACAAGGGGGACATTTGACTAGGGCACATTCCTTTGAACATTTTCTATACCTTATACCAGCTGACTTTATAGATCATTTAAAATTCGCTTTCTAACCTGTCGTAGCTAGAGCTTGTTACACTGTTATACATACCCTTTTATGCTACTCACAGCCATTATTAGTGTAAGTAATCGCCGACAAGATGGGAACAAGTTTTAGCCACTCGTTGGTCGAGTACATACAGTATTGGTGGACTTTTTTTTTTTCTGGACTCTCCATATCTAGGTCTATCGATGCTTACTTTTTAGTATGTCCTTAGCTACTTACGTAGCATAGGTAGCTATCAATATAGTAACATAGTAACATAACTCTTGGTTGTGAACATGATTGATTCACAAGGATATACGCGGCGAGCCACGCATTATGCACTGCTCTGCCAACTCACGAGTCTCGTCCATGGGAGAAGGACTGAAGAATCCACAAGTGATTAGACTTGGATATCCAGGCAGATCAGCGCGTTGTCTATCCATTGCCTGTCAAGCCGTAATACTATGAGAAATCTGAATCAGGCCTTGTCCTGGGGATCGCTATGTAGAGGGATTAGCGAATGACGATGAAGCAAAGAAGGAACTCACAGGACATTCTTATTAGACTGAGGACGTAGACGATACAAGCTGTGGTTTGGTCGCAACCTGAACCAGAGGGCTAGGGGTGATTAACGGAGCCTAGCTTCAGATGAATCAGTCATGGTCCAGGAACCAAACCACCATGCGAATCTAACCTGAACAGAGCTCACCCTCGCAGGCTCCTAATCGCAGCGTAAACTCATTCGAGGTAGACGTCGAATCCAGAAAGGCGAGCCCTGAAAAGAGACATTGAGCCTGAGGAACCCCGTTGGCACCTGCGAAGCCTGCATGAAGCTGGTGAACTCGCATGGCTGGAAAGTAGAAAGTACTAAGTGCTGATACTGTGTAGAGAAAATTTACTGACTTCAAGTTGGATGAATGGTCAGATCCTTCATACACCCTGAACCGCTACCGATAGGATTGCGACGTCTCTATTCTTTTTCCTCATCAGTAGAGCGCATGCGAATGTGTTTGTGCTGTGCATGTCTGTACGGAACCTCTCTAGAGTCATTAAGACAAGCCCACTGGCGGTCCTGAGCAATGAATTATCGACACACGTCGATTTGCTCGAAGCTCGAAGTTTCGGAACAGCCGCAATAGCAACCGAGTCGCCGTGCGCGAGATCGTAGTTGTTGTTGAGTTTGTCGTTCACGTAGCAAAGAGTGACGATGTTGGATAAGTTGCAATTGCATATCGTTCATAATCTTCGTTGAGTTATTGATTGGTAGTACTAGTTATCGTCAACGTTCGACCTCGAACCCAGAATTTGTTCCCACCACCATACCGCCCGGTCCTTCACGCCATCTGAGGCCTTCTAATCATCACAATTGCACATCGCTTTGAAGATTAGAATCAATGATCCATGAAAGAGGTGACCGGTTGACCCAGCTTCAAGTTCTTACGATGATTTGATGTTCTTCCTGAAGATATCACTTCAAAATAGAACAGAAAATGCGCTTCCTGCCTGAGATGCGCAGATACAATGGGTCGTCAAAATACGGGAGCGCTCAGAATTGATCTATCATGATGGCCATGCCACCTATTATGTCACTTGTTTGTTCGATCCGCACACAATGGCACTGACAAGGCTGAGACAAATCGGTTGAAGATCCTTATGGACTGACCGTATCCGCGGAAAGCTAAGCAGTGTCCATCCTAAATGATTTCTGCTTTTAGGCTACAGTCAAATGTTCATTCTAGTGTCGTCCGAGTATGGAAACGATTACACGGGCCTCTTGCAGCAGTGAATGGGTGAGTTGTAGTACTTCTTCACACACAGCAGGAATATTGAGTCTCTCCCTGCCTGCGCTGCGTCCTGCTTCTAGCCATCATGATTCATCGAGGTACATAGCAAGCACATAGCCTCGTCCGTTGTCACCGCTGTAACTTGTAAGGGATCTTGCCTCGTTCTTTTCGTTCTCCATGCTACTAGTTTTTGCGTGACTCTTCGCAGTGATGAGCTTCACCCCTATACATGCACACCTGCCGACACTGCGAGTTCTATACTCTCTCAGCTTTAAGTTCTGGGACTTCGAGAGGCTCTCTCCATGGATGGCGCAGAACTAAGCCGATACCGGAATGTCCTTGCATAAGGTTTCAGATTAACGCCGAAATGTGATGCACTTTACTTGCTGCAAGATAAAACTCATCGCAATGATAAAAATCAGTTTGTATTCCAATGCAGCAATGTTGTTTCAAATCGTGCGATCGGTTGGATAATCTACGTGGTCTGAAGAGATTCATCGCCAAGTCGTGCACTGCAAGTAGAACTTCTTCGATGGCGTCGCACCAAGCAGAGCGAGATGGGGATGGTAACAGATATTTCTACCTCGGTTCCCACCCGAAGGGGAATGTGCAAAACTCTGTCACGCTGTTTGAGCGGGAATCAACCCGCTGTTCCAGAAGCAGAGTGACAGTGCGCTGCGATGGGATCACCGGGTATCTTGGCATTGGTTGGTGTCTCACTGTTGGTTCCGATGCCAGTGTATCACCGTCTGAGGGGTATAAGTACACCTCAGATTCCTAACTGAATCCCCATCCTCAGCAGGCTCTGAGCTTCACTACTATCCTTCAATCAAAGTAACTTCAGCTGGTCTAGACTTCTTTCCTACACACTTATTCAAATTATTCAAATCAACGCGATGAAATACGCTCAAGTCTTCGTCCTCGCCGGTGCTGGTGCAGCCATTGTCTCGGCTGCTCCCGCTCCGAATACGCCTTCCTATGATGCTCTTGCAGCAAGATATCCGTGAGTTTCTGCTTCGGTCTAGCTACAACATACTAATTTATTCCACTCATGACAGTGAGGCACCTGGTGATTCTCTCCACGCTGGGTCTACACATCCCCACAACCACCCTCATGGAGGTGCCCATCACAGCAATGGCTTGGCTTTCCTCCGAGGTGGTCCCCGCCTAGGAGGAAGACCCCGTGGCTTTGGCCCCCGGCGCACATCCATTGTTGCCCCCAAAGACCAAGATGGAGACGAAAAGTCAGCGCAGCCTCGCGATCTCTACACCCTTGAGTCTCGTGAGGAGTCAGCCCACCGCCAAGGCGGTACCCACCACCACAATGGCAATGGTCTTCACCGGGCTGCTTCACACCTCCAGGGAGCATCTCGTCACTCTGGCAACTCTCTTAATGCCGGTGCTCCCCCCAAAGACCAAGATGGAGACGAAAAGTCGGCGCAGCCTCGCGATCTCTACACCCTTGAGTCTCGTGAGGAGTCAGCCCACCGCCAGGGAGGTGCCCACCACCACCACAAAGGCAGTGCTCTCCACCCCCACCTCCAGGGAGCATCTCATCACTCTGGCAACTCTCTTAATGCCGGTGCTCCCCCCAAAGACCAAGATGGAGACGAAAAGTCGGCGCAGCCTCGCGATCTCTACACCCTTGAGTCCCGTGAGGAGTCAGCCCACCGCCAGGGCGGTACCCACCACCACAATGGCAATGCTCTTCACCGGGCTGCTTCCCACCTCCAGGGAGCATCTCGTCACTCTGGCAACTCTCTTAATGCCGGTGCTCCCCCCAAAGACCAAGATGGAGACGAAAAGTCGGCGCAGCCTCGCGATCTCTACACCCTTGAGTCTCGTGAGGAGTCAGCCCACCGCCAAGGCGGTACCCACCACCACAATGGCAATGGTCTTCACCGGGCTGCTTCACACCTCCAGGGAGCATCTCGTCACTCTGGCAACTCTCTTAATGCCGGTGCTCCCCCCAAAGACCAAGATGGAGACGAAAAGTCGGCGCAGCCTCGCGATCTCTACACCCTTGAGTCTCGTGAGGAGTCAGCCCACCGCCAGGGCGGTACCCACCACCACAATGGCAATGGTCTTCACCGGGCTGCTTCACACCTCCAGGGAGCATCTCGTCACTCTGGCAACTCTCTTAATGCCGGTGCTCCCCCCAAAGACCAAGATGGAGACGAAAAGTCGGCGCAGCCTCGCGATCTCTACACCCTTGAGTCCCGTGAGGAGCCAGCCCACCGCCAGGGCGGTACCCACCACCACAATGGCAATGCTCTTCACCGGGCTGCTTCCCACCTCCAGAGAGCATCTCGTCACTCTGGTGAATCTCGTAATGCCGGTGCTCCCCCCCAAGACCAAGATGGAGACGAAAAGTCCGCGCGACCTCGTGATCTCTCCGATGCATTTTCTACCCTTGAGTCTCGCGAACAGTCGGCCATGCCAGGCTCAGCTTCATCAGAGCCTTCTCGCACTGGTCTCAAGCCTGCGTCCAACACAACCACCCAGGATGACCGCCAGGATGGTACCCACCACGGCAACGGCACTGCTGTCGGTGCAAATGTTGCCACATCTAATAGCCCTGGCCACGGTGCTTCTCATGGTGGTCGACAAGGAACGCACCACGGGTCTAGCCACCACCACAGTAGCTATGCTCACCACTCAGGAAATCACCTTCGCGTGCCCCACAGGAGCTTGAATCACGTGAAATTTGCCAACGGTTTGACCAGCAAGACCAATAAACCTGGAAGCGACAGTACTCGGAATTCGGCAGGGCTTTCTACTCGAGACATAGAGTTGATCACGATCGCTGCTCGTGCCTTCCTTGATGACCTCGAAATCAACCAGCTCGACTGATCCTGAGTCGCACGGTTGTCTCAATGGGACATTACTGATATGTCCATCATCAACCACTTTTTTCCATACTCCTATTGGGTTAGATAGCCTTGTAATGAAGGTGTATGTACTAGTAGGGGTTCGCAAGTTGATGTGTAGCACATAGTGACGAGCAATGACGCATTTCTTTGCCAATAACTTGTTCCAACTCTTCTCACATTATAAGCTCAGCACTATGAATCCGAGAAACTATCGACATACAACGCTCCTATGCTCCTTCAATGCAATCTATGTGCGTCTACTTTAGCTTCCATTTAAAAAAAAAAATTCGGAGTCGCTCAGAATGATCCAAATGACTTGATTTGGGTCGAATCGAGGAAAATCTGCTTCAACTGTTGTGCCTAGTACTTCCCAAAATGACGACATTTCACCCATACCCATAATTCGTTTTTTTCCCCATCGACGGTCTACAACTTTCGAAATTAGCTGGGATCCAAATTGATGTCGTCAGCCTGTCACTCGGAGACACATGGTAAACGAAAAAGTGCATCTGTACGATAGTATATTATATACATATTAGATATCGGTTGCATGCTTGTATGGAAAGGACGATATATGTAGATGGATACGTTACGATACAACGTCAAAGCCACACAGTAGAGATTTCTGCGTTAGCTGGGTAAAATGATGCGAATATTGAGTGAATCACAACACCAAGATGAAAGTGGACACAGGGAAATATGCAAGTTTCTACGAAAAAAACTGGACAGCGATCACCTTTCCGGGAACAGCACAGCCTCATTTATCTTGTCTGGTGAACCTGGCTCGTCCGGAATATATTCGCCATCGGGGTCAAATTCCGGCTGGTCGACATAACCCCCTACAGAGACTGGAGCTGTATCGACTCGGAGGCCTCGTGTCGCAGGGTATGACGACCGTCGCTCTTCCTCGCTGCCGTCGGATAGTGACACTGGGGACGCTGTCATAAAACGGTCAAACATGGTGTTCGTATAGGTTGCGGTGGTATCGTCGTTCTCAGGCTCCTGATCCAGCCGCGCTCGCACCTGTGCTTGAAAGGAAGAGGGGGATAGAGAGTAAGTCGGGGAAGGTGAGAGTACGGTCGCCCGCCGCATGGGGAAAGTATAACGGGGGCTGGAAGAGACAGCGTGCGAGAAAAAGGTGTAGATGTAGAACTCGGCACTACTGGGGGCGTGCTGTGGCAAAGGGGCTCGCCAGTAACGGGGGCCCTCCGGGTGAATGGGTCCCAACGATTTCTGTCGGGTGCCAGAGATCAAGTCGCCGGCTGTTTGACAGGCTTTGTATCGTGTTCCAAGAGGGTTTCCACTGAAAAGCCAGATTGTATTAACGTATGTACCAACGTCAGAAGCTTGGGATATTTACCATGCAGCACATCCAACACCCTCGCGAACACAGCCGCAGGCACTTCTTACGATTTTTGCGACGGATTCTTTGTCAAAGTAATAAGGTTCCATGTCAATTACTGCACTTGATGCCTCCCCTTTTGCGGACCATATGCATTGGCGCTGCCGCGGCGTGGCAGTCATGTGTAGCAAAGCCCCACAGCCATTCGTTCTCTTCTTCCTCCGGTATGGACATGCAGGTGGTGATGTTGACGACGGCGAAACAGGGTAAGCGGGTAGCGGCGAAGGCACGAACAGGGTACATGGCTGATCATTGAAATCCTCGTCTGAGTCAGACACATCCCCACCACAAAACAAGGTATACCTCGTCTCTTCTTCTCCAACCCTGCGAGACCTTTGACTCCTAGTCCTCGTGTACCTCGGAACTTGCGATAATCCCTGCCCCGCTTGTGCATCCTCTGTCTCTGAGTCCCACGACGGTGACCCTACAACGATTATGGATGGACTGACCGATCTCTGTTCGATAGTCTGGTTGGTATGGCTGTGGTCAAGTCGCAGAGCGCCCCGTCGTCGCAGCCGCGAAGCCTCTCCAGTGCGCACAAGATCTGAGAGGACGATGGAATCGTCTGCGTCTGTGGGCGCAGCTGGTGATTCTAGCTCGCTTTCAGCGTCTGGTGGACTTTGTCGGTAGATGTTGGGCATCTGGGCCCTGGGGGATGGCGGTTGGAGTGAACGCGTGCAAGCTGGAAGGTATGATTAGTCAGCTTATGTGACCGTATCCACGTTCAACGAAGCGTAATATGTTACTATGTTACTACTATATTGACATCTACCTATGCTACATAAGTAGCTAAGGACAAACTGAAAAGTAAGCCTCGATAGACCAAGTAATAGAAGCAAATAAAAATAAGTAAGTAAGTAAAGGACGCTAGTGGGGTAGCATTGTTTGTATGTGAGTGAGGCACCTCACCTATGTAATGGGGAGCTTGGTTTATCCCAGTCTTTCACACAATGCTTATCTGAGTACATATACTTATTCATTGAACACATATTCACTGAGATCCAACCCATGTGTGTCTAGAGTGAATCCCAATGCCTCCCATCGTGTATTATCCTCTCTCAACATCTTCATTGACTCTGTTTCTTCACCATGCTGTAGTCATTGGATTCCAAAAGGGACACGAAATGCTAATCCCTTCAATTTTTTGACATGAGAAATTGCAACAAATGACAGCCTAGATGAAAAGTCCTTTGGTCCAAGGTCAACCACAACATCTTCTAGTGTGAGGCCCTGGCTCTTGTGTATGGTGATTTCCCAGGCCAAAGTCAATGGAAGCTGTTCATGAGAAAGTCGGTTTCCAGACTTATCTTCCTATGATCCATCGAGCAACAACTGGAGAGATAGGAACCCATGATGGATTAACCCCATGCCAGCCTGGTGTTTGTAACCTTAGAGGCCACTTAATTAGTGGACTAGCAAAGGGAAATTCAAAGTTAAAATCATGGTACATATTACAGGGAGTGTGCACCTAGCAAAGGGAAATCTGAAGAGAAAAAGGTGGAGATAGGCAGATCAAGGCTGCCAAATGACATCATACCAAGGGGTAGATGTTGGAAAGGGTACTCCACCTCTAAATATAAAACTGTCAACATGCACAAATGTGATAGAATGGGAAATTAGTAATAAAATAAGGAAAAATCATAGAAAATGAAGAATAGGAGGAAATAAAGTGAGGAAAAATATAGAATGAACATAAAAAATAGGAGAAACACATGGAGAACCCCTCAAGTCCCCCCTAGTCCCCTTACTTCACCCCCTCTCTAAGATGCATCACCCTGATGCATTCGAAATCACATACAACCAAAGTCAGTGACTTGAATGCAATGCGGTGCAGCAGTGTGCTGTCAGTGGAATTCCTTGACTAACTGAGGGGTGTTCACATCAAACTCCTCGATGCATGAATTCTCCTCATACCAATAACCCTTCCAGTGCACCAAATACTGGAGTTTTCCTTGACACAACCGGCTGTCCAAGATCAACTCAACTTTGTACTGGGGTTCTCCCTTGATCACTGTAGGTGGTGGTAGTGGACATGAATGGCATCCTGGGAATGGATCTGGGAGAGCTGGAAGGAGTTTGATGACATGGAAGACTGGGTGGAGTCTGGACATGGAGGCTGGGATGGCGCAGACAATAGGCATGCATTCCAACACACTTGACAATGGGGAAAGGTCCCAGGAAGCAATGGGCAAGTTTCTTGGATGGATGTGTGGTGGAGATGTCACTGGAGTCAATGATCACCAATCTTATACTGAGGGGCCAGAGAATGGTGTTGATTGTAAAAGTGCACCATGTCATCCTTTGCCTTCACTAAGGCTGCCTTTGCCTCCTCCAAGCTATTCCTCATGCATTCTGTGAACTCATTCACCATCTTGATGTGTGAGGGAGTTTGGTGAGGTTCAAATCCCATATGTGGATGCCATCCAGTGCCTAAGAGGAAAGGGGTCTGTTGAGTGGAAGCATGGACATGGTTGTTGTATCCAAACTTGGCCAAGGGGAGAAGATCGTCCCAATTGTCCTGGCACTCATTGACAAAGATGTGGATGTACTGCTCCAGTTCCTGGTTGACTGCTCAGTCTGGCTGTCAGTTTGAGGGTGATATGCAGTTGAAGCAAGGAGTTTGATCAGTACAGCTCACCAGTGAACTCTGCCATGAACTGAGGGCCATGGTCAGAAAGGAAAGCACCAGGAAGTCCATGTAATTTCCACACATGGTGGAGATAGAGTTGGGTGGCACCCAGGGCGCTGACATTGGTGTGAGTGGGAATAAAGTGAGTGGGAATAAAGTGAGTGCGCTTCCCCACAGAATCAACTGTGCACATCACTGCATCAAACCCATTCGACTCTGGCAACTCCACCACAAAGTTGACACTGACAACATACCAATGACTCTCTGGAACAGGAAGAGGGTGTAGCTCACCAATGGGTTTGCAATGAGGAATCTTGGTGTGTAAGCAAAGGTCACAAGTATGACAATACTGACCAATGAGCCATAACAAGTCATGGTGTTGGGATATGATGTGCCAGCAAAGGTCTGGGTCATTGGGGACATAGATGTAATCCCTGAAATACAACAAGTCCTCCCTTTCAGCCCACTCTGCTGCATGCAAGGAAAGGGTGGATCCCTTCCTCAGTTCTTTAACAGCTCAGGCAACAACATCCTTGTGTAAACCACTATGGTTTGCATGATGAATGTCGTGTAGGATGTCCCACTATTTTGATTGTCATCACTGCCATCCCCATGGTCTGCATGTCAGAAGAGGGCATTGGTCTTCCCCATGCTGCGACCCAGACAGTGGTGCAAGGAGAAATTGAATCTGGATAGATACAGGGACCAATGAGCTTGACAACAATTCAATTTCTTGGCTGTCATAAAGTACTCGAGATTCTTGTGATCTGTCCAAATTTCCACTTTGTGTTGAGCACCCTCAAAGAAGTGTTGCCATTCCTCGAGCACATGCATTATCGCCAACATCTCCTTGTCATGGATCTCGTAGTTTTTCTCTACAGCACTAAGGCTTTTGGAATAGAACACAACAGGATGCCACTTCTGGTCCTCCGGAGACTGCTGAGACAACATGGCACCTGTTGCAAAGTCAGAACTGTCAGCTTCTATATGAAAAGGGCGCAAATCATCAGCAAAGGTAAGAATGGGAGCAGAAGTGACTATCTCCTTAAGCTTTTCAAATGCCTCCTGTTGTGCATTATCCCACCTCCATGCAAACAGTGGTTGTGCATGATGTGAGAAATCCTTGATAAAATGCTGATAGAAATTGATGAAGCCCAGGAAAGACTGCACCTCTTTCTTGTTTGTGGGCATCGGCCAAGTTGTGACCCCATTCACCTTGATAGGATCCATCTCCACCTGACCCTCTGAGATAATCAGGCCAAGGTACTTGATCTTGGTCTTCTCAAACTCACACTTGTCATGACAAAGGTAGAGTTTGTACTGTCAAAGTTGTTCCAGGATGAGGCATGTGATGCAATGATGCTCTTCAACCATGCAAGTGAAGATGAGGATGTTGTCGAGATGGATACAAACAACACCTTTGAGGATGAGGTCATGGAAGATGTCAATCCTCATGGTCTGAAAGGTGGCAGGACTATTAGTAAGGCCAAAGAACATGATGAGTGGTTCAAAAAGGCCATAGTTGGTATGAAAGGCTGCCTTCCACTCATCTCCCTCCTTTATCCTCACATTATTGTAACCCCAATAGATGTTGAGCTTGGTGAAATATTGGGCTCCATGGAGCTGGTTCCCAAGTTCAGAGATGAGAGGTAATGGGTAGTGATTTTTGACTGAGCCTTCTGTAGTCTTGAACTGGTTGAAGTGAGCCATCCTTTTTCTTGACAAAGCAAAAGGGAGAGGCCATGGGTGACTTTAATGGTCGAATATGTCCAGAGGCCAGGTGCTCATTGATAAACTGGTCAAGCTGTCGCTGTTCTTCAGGAGAGAGAGGATAGACCTTGTAGGATGAAGGGGTTGCACCGGGGGTGAGTTCAATCACATGATTCCATGGCTTGCATGCAGGGAGAGAGTCAAACAATTCCTTGGAGAACACGTCTGCAAACTCATGGAGATGAGGAAGCAAGGAATCAGTAGAGGATTTAGCAGCATTGTTTTTGTGGAAGGCCTCAGTGAGGCGTTGGGATATGTTTGATGTAGCACACACCTCGTGCGATGGATGAATCACAATGTAGAAGATCTGATCCCCTTCCTCCACTTCCCCTGGCTCCTCATCATCATCATCTGAGTCCAGCATCAGATCAGGAACCCCCTCTAACTCCACCTCAGGCACAGGCAGGGGTCCGGCACCACACTTCTGAGTGCATCGCACTGAGGCCCTTTGTCCATGGTGTTCTTGTCTGGCTTCTATGAAACAAGTGCAACAGTGGGATGGACACCAGCTCATTGTAACCTCCCCAGTATGCCAGTTGACTTCTGGATTATGGTCTCAAAGCCATGGATAGCCCAAGATCACCTTTCACTTTCCTAACTGAGTGACAGCAAAAAGGGCATGCTCACTATGATCTTTATAATGGAGGACCAGGTCTACAACCTCTTGGATGGCACCAACTTTGTTTGAGGACCCATCCACATTATAAACAGGTATCAGACATGAGAGTGAGTGAGTATTCAGGTGATGTTGTTGTGTGAGATGGGCATCAATGAAGAGACCAGTTGCATCAGAGTCCAGGAGTGCAGAGACACCAAGTATCTGTCCAGTGTCAGTAGTCTGTAGTTTGATTGCTAGGTTCAAGGAAAGTGTATAGGGAATGGATGCAACAATTCATTTGCATGGTAGTTTGTGCTCCCATGTTTTAATTTTGGGGCATGGGGCAGAGGGAGAGATAGGAAGAGCAGGTATGTCTTCAGCCAACTTTAAAGGGTCAGAGAGGGGAACAGTCATGGAATTAGATTCATCCTCCAGAGATTCAACTGACAAAACTTCAAAGTGGTTATAGACAGGCAGTGAGGGCATACAATTCACTTGCTGCAAATAGAAAAATCCTGCTCCTCTACAACTTCTGACTTGATCTCCTCTGCAACCTGATCCTTTGCTTCCTCAACATCTACAAGTGCCAACAGGTCCTGGAGGAGTTCATCTCGCCCCTTGGGGGTGAGCATGCAGATATCCTGATGATGGGGACACACTCTGGCCATGTGCCCAGTTTCCCCACAGTGGTAGCAGAGGTTCAACCTACATGGATGACTATGGGCTGCATCAACATTCATTGGTACAGGGGTGCTGATGGCTGGTGCAGGAGTCTGATGGACAGGAATGGGTTAGGGCAGGGGAGGGTTCAACTGAAGGTGTAGGGTGCATGAGTGGTAGTTGGAGCATGGAATGCAGCATTTGTGAGTTGGTTCTCATCACAAAGTAAAGCAGCCTCATACCAAGCATAGATACATTGTCTGCTGGGCACCCTTCCAACATCTGTGCAATCTGGTCCTGAATCTCTTGATTGAGACCCCATCGGAACTTCACCACAACTAGTAGCCCACTCCCATATTCTGCCATGATTCACCAAGTCCTTAAACTTATTGATATAATTGAACATGGATCGATGTGCCTGATGGTAAGAGGATGACTCAAGCTGTGTCACTGCTCGGTGGCACTCGTTGATGGGACAAAAGTGGTGTACAAACTCTGCTTGAAAGTCACCCCAAGTGGAGAAAGGTAGAACCAAGCTCTTTAGTTTGGTGCAGAATACAGTCCACATAAAGATAGGCGCATTCAGATTTCATGTATGTGAAGGCCCAATAAATTTTTGCAGCATTGTCGATGAATTGATGTGACTGGAGACTGATGTACAACTCACAGGAATTAAGGAATGCATGCCCCTGCACATGCACACCACTAAATTCAGTGGGGGGAGGGATGGTTTGATCTGGGTGTGTTAGGTGGTGTGTCATTATTGGGCACACCTGGAGTCGTAATGGGGGGAATATTGGTTGTGGAGCTAATCTGGAGGGTTCTGATGAAGTTTTCAATCATAGATTTAAGTGAATTGATTTGTGCACATATTCTGATAATGTCACTTTCAAGTGTGTCGAGGCACTCTGATGCATCCATGGTGCTAGGCAGTGTGTTAAGCAAAAATGGCGGCGCACTGAAGGCAGGAGTCTTGGGAATGGTGTGTAGGGAGTCTATGGAGCTCTGGGAAGTGTCATCCACTCTGTACCTGCCTATCTTTGGCAGTGTGTTCACAATTTTGGGCCTTAGAAGAGAGTTTTCTACTATAAGGGCAACCTTAGAGGCCACTTAATTAGTGGACTAGCAAAGGAAAATCCAAAGTTAAAATTATGGTACATATTACAGGGAGTGGAGGTGCACCTGGCAAAGGGAAATCTGAAGAGAAAACTCTAAGGACCCCTTTGCCAATGCCCAGTATATGTGAAGATTTCAAAAATCAAATACTAACCTAAAAATAGAAAAGGCAGATCAAGGCCACTGAATGACATCATACCAAGGGGTAGATGTTGGAAAGGGTACTCCACCTCTAAATATAAAACTATCAACATGCACAAATATAATAGAAAGGGAAATTAGTAATAAAATAAGGAAAAATCATAGAAAATGAAGAATAGGAGGAAATGAAGTGAGGAAAAATATAGAACAAACATAAAAAATAGGAGAAACACACAGGGCACCCTCTAGTCCCCTTACACAACCATGCTCAAGAGCCAATGATTGAACCATACTTGCCTACTTTCTCATCCCGCCATTCTCCTCGTTGTTCATGCTCTGGCTCTCCACTCAGATCATCATCACATTCACCACGTCCACCATTACTACAGCAAGACCCCACCATCCACACTGAATATCACCCATTACTTGATGGTATGTAGCATCCATTTAAAGAAGACTGAATCCAACTTATTTTTGGTACTATCAGGAACACCATGTGATTGGCTGGGGAATAATCTTCCACCAGAAGCTCCTCCTCCACCTTGAGATGAACATGCAACTGATTACTATTCACCATTCGACAGTCAGGCTGAATTTGAGCTTGTTGAGATCTTGTATGCAGAAGAGGAGATGTCAGCCAGAAAAATTGATAAACTCATGACTATTCTCTGGACACTCTATCCTGACAATGACCCACCACTTGCTGATCACAAGGAGTTATATTCTTTGATTGATGAGATTCAACAAGGTGATGTTCCTTGGCAGTTGTTTTTGGTACAGTATAATGGAGAACCAGTGCAGAATGTTGTCGATGAAGCAGCAGGACCTTGGCAACATCAACAATGGGAGGTTTGGTTTTGTGATCCCTTCAAAGTCATGGAGCAACAACTTGGCAACCCAGATTTTGATGGCCAGATAGATTATGCTCCAAAGTGGATCTTCAAGAGGGGAAAGTGGCAGTACACCAATCTATTCTCTGGTAACTGAGCATGGAAACAAGTGGTATATTGTTCTTATTTATCTATTACCCAAAATTTCATTGTTGAATTTTACACCAGAATATCATCATGGAGGATGAAGAATGTCACAGTGCAATATTTGCATCTATTGTTCTTGGAAGCAACAAAATGACTGTCTCAGTAGGAACAGACCACATGGAATTTTATCCTTTATACCTATACCCCAGAAATATTCACAACTCAGCTCGCTGAGCACACTGGAATGGCATAGCATTATTGGGATTTCTTGCCATTCCAAAAGGTTTGTCATTATCTATTCCTTATTTGTCCCTGAGTCATCCTCTGATACTAATCATGATATAGCATCATGAGAGTATACTGGTGATGCAAATTTTCAAAAATTCCGGCGACAACTTTTTCACAACTCACTCAAACATATCCTTTTATCCCTCTAGCCATACATGTCACATCCATGGGTGACAAGGTGTGCTGATGGTCATTTCTGACACATCATTTACAGCTTGGGTTCTTACATTGCAGATTATCCTGAGCAGGCACTACTTGCTTGCATTGTTCAAGGCTGGTGTGCTTGGTATGTTCACCTCTGTGTTTACAATGGTGGATGGTGATTGGCTGATCCTGATCAGATGTACTGCCCTATCTGATGATCTTGATAAACCAAGTGTCCATCGATCACATCAACATACAGATACTTTACTTGATGTGTGTACTCTCAAAGAGCTCTGGGATGAGTACAGAATTGTGGGAGACTTATTGGTGTGTAATGCAGTTCTTATCAACTATACATTGAGAATTGATACAATCTTTTGTTAGCCATTTATGGCTTCATTTCCTCAAGCCAACATTCATGAACTTCTCTCACCAGACACTCTCCATCAAATTGTCAAAGGCACCTTCAAGGATCACATCATTGAGTGGGTTGAACAGTACATCAAAGATGCGCATTCAAATGCTGAGGCACTTTGGATTCTGGTGGATATTGATCGGTGGTACATTGTTCGTCATAAGATAGTAATTTTTGATTTAATCACTTATCTAGAATTGCTGTGGTGTCACCATACCCTCATGAAGAAAGAGGATTCAAGCAGTGGACAGGAAATGACTCCAAGGCCCTCATGAAGGTGAGTCAGGCATTCAAACTCTGGAATATGTACATGTGCTAACCTTAGCCATCCTTGTAATAGGTATACCTCCCCACAATTTCTGGTCACATACCTCCCCAGATGGTGCAGGCTGTAAGCACACTTATTGAGTTCTGTTACCTTGTCCAGTGATCTGTTATTGATGAAGACACATTGACTGTGCTTGATGATGCACTTCTTCAGTTCCACACTAATCATGAAATTTTTTGTCAACTTGGCATTCAGCCTGATGGCTTTTCCCTTCCTTGGCAACATTCTTTGGTTCATTATCAATACCTCATTCAAATGTTTGGAGCTCCTAATGGCCTTTGCTCATCAATTACCAAGTCTAAGCATATTCAAGCTGTAAAGTGCCCATACAGGTGCTTGAGCCACAGCAAACCACTTTGCCAGATGTTACTGATGAGTCAGCATATAGATAAACTTGCTGCTGCCTGGGCCAATTTCACTAGCCATCATATGATGGAAGGTCCTTCAAATGTACTATTTCTTGTACCACCTGCTCCTGTGCCTGTGCCAGAAGATGAGGACTGATGAAGATGCTGTTAATGGTCCCCTGTGTCTTGGTGAAGTTAAACTATCAAAAACTAAATGTACATTGTCAGATACATTTTGTGCTACCATATCTCATTTGCAATCAAAGTACAAGGTGTTCCATGGAATGTGTTTGAACTTGCATGCCACATCCATCAGCCACAACTACCGCAGCTTATCCAAAGATTCCTTTATGATCGACTCAATCCTAATGCTGAGATTGATGGGGCTCATGTGGCTCTGGATATGTGTCTGAAGTTCTCAGGTCCTGTCTACATGCATTCATCAGCTCATGCAACATATTATGCCCCAAGTGACCTCTGTGGTGTTGGTGGGATGCATTGTGAGCGGATCTGCTCTGTCAAGTCATGGTACAGAGGACCTGCAAGACAAGACTGTGTATTCATTGCAAATGAATCAGATGATCCCAGCTTTTGTGGGCTTGAAGTTGCATGTGTTTTTTTGTTTTTCTCCTTCAATTTTGAGGGGGTTAATTATTTGTGCACACTCATCCAATGGTTTTCAAGGGTTGGGGATGAGCCTTGTGATGAAACAGGGTTATGGATGGTTCAACCTGATTTTTATTGCCATGAGCCATGTCTAGCTGTTGTCCATCTTGATTGTATGTTGCGAGGGGCCCATCTAATTGGAGTTACTGGTGGTGATTTCCTACCATGAGAGGGTTTTGATTTTTCACATTCACTTGATGCATTCAAAGTATTCTATATAAACAAGTATATAGACTACCATGCACACAAAACAGTATTTGAATTGCAGGTATGATAATAAATTCAAAGTTGTACAAGGATTATCTCAGGTGATGAACTTGGTGGTACAGGAATGAATTTTTTAACCTCTACCCATAAAAGCCTCTTCCTGTTTATCTGATCACTCTCAGACTCAATGAGATGTGCTTGACATGAGATGAGTTCTGCATCTTAGTTTGCAAATGGGGAAACATTGTTCCACTGCAGGTGATCTATTGCCAAGACAACAGTATGATTAGCTTTGGATGCTATAAAAAATGAGAATGGTAATTATGCACTCTCTTCTGTTTCCAACCAGTCACCAGGCTGGATGCAAAGTTGTTCTCTTCTATGATCCCCATGTACCGATAGGACTAACATCCATGGATCGATCTTCACATCAAGTTCCACAGTAAACATAGAATTGAAGTTGGAGAGTGTGACATTCATCATGGGAACCTGAGAGAAGCTAGAGTCACATGCTGTTGTTATGACAGGAATGGACTGAATGGTTCTGGCTAATCATATTGGTTGAGCAACTTGGAGAGTAAAAGACAATTGATGTAATCAGACCATTATCATGAGAGATTGGTACTGATGTTCCCACTACATGTGATTGCTGATGATGAAAATGCCAATAAGTATAACATAACATCATTCAGAATTTAATACTCACCATGACTAGTATTGCTATTATGGGACATGTTGCATAGAATATACTTGCCAATGTTGATGTTGGCATTGGCATTGACAAGCAGTGCAGCCACGTCTGGTGCCAAAATAGGTGCCAAACATATATAATCATGATCACAACAGAAATTTGAAAAGTATAGAAGTGGAAAGTATGAAAGCACCAAAAGCTAGAAAACCCCAGGAATAAGCACTTTGGAAAAGTGGAAAAAAGAGGTTCTATAAAAAAGTGGGGAAAAGTCCTGTAAAAAGCAGATGTGTTTTTGCTGATGTGAGAGGAATCCATGGAGTAACAAGCAAGATATGTGCAAAATAATGAGTTTTAGAGTAGGTGATCAAGACACACCCAATCATAAATGTCATATACTCCCATCACACTGTTCATAATCACTCTCTCAAGCATCCTGCTTCCAGTTCTCAATGTATTCTCTTAGTCTTTTTTGCATTCTATGGAATCAACTCCCCTCTTTCTGCCCCTGCTCTCTGATCAACAGCGTGTTGTGTTACCATGGCAGAATTCTCAGATTATTGCCTTTTTTGGACCACCTGGTTCAATCTGCTCTCTGGTGAATGGCATGGCCTCTTCTGCTCTCTAGATGGTTTCTAACTTAAGGTAGCAACATGTACTAGTGCTCTATGTATTATTTTTTATCCTACATCAAGCAATTGAATGGCCTTGGGTGAGTGACTGTGACCTACCTCAATACATTGACTCCCCACTTTTTTTATATAGACTCATGGACTGTTCCAATGTATTGATATTACTTATAGCACATCTATATATCTGCATATATTGCCATTAGTTGGCCCTATGAGCTGGCATGGAGTAACAAGGACATTAGATGAGTAGGTGAAGATCTTACCTTGTAGGATGAAGTGTTGATGGATCAACTATAGGCTGCAAATCAAGGTTTATGGATTACCCTACCCACCTGGAAGGAGTATTAAACAATAGGAAGTGAAGTGTGTGTGATCTAAGGTGAGCAAAGTTCACTTCAACTGATTGGGAACCTATGCCCAGGTAAGCCTGGACCTTCCCTCCCTCCTACTCCCCTTACTGATCCTTACTCTACTCTACTACTAGGCCCAGGAATCAAAGAAAGTGAACATTTTGGTGCCATGGATCTCCCAGAGTAAGAAAACCTCCTCCTGACTCCATATTCTCTTTTCTGACTGTCCTAACAACTCTAGGGTCTTTATTTACTTTCTATCACATTTGTGTATGTTGACTGTTTTATATTTAGAGGTGGAGTACCCTTTCCGACATCTACCCCTTGGTATGATGTCATTCAGTGGCCTTGATCTGCCTATCTATGCCTTTTCTATTTTTAGGCTATTATTTGATTTTTGGAATCTTCACATATACTGGGCATTGGCAAAGGGGTCCTTAGAGTTTTCTCTTCAGATTTCCCTTTGCTAGGTGTGCCTCCAATCCCTGTAATATGTACTATAATTTTAACTTCGGATTTCCCTTTGGTAGTCCATTAATTAAGTGGCCTCTAAGGTTGCCCTTATAGTAGAAAACTCTCTCCTAAGGCCCGAAATTGTGAACATGCTGCCCAAGATAGGCAGGTACAGAGTGGAAGATGCTTCCCAAAGCTCCATAGACTCCCTACACACTGTTCCCGACAGTCCTGCCTTCAGTGTGCTGCTACTTTTGCTTAATGCGCCCCCTAGTGCCATGGATATAAGGGCAACCTCAGCCTCTAGCAAAGGGAAATCCGAAGTTAAAATTATACTACATATTACAGGGATTGGAGGTGCACCTATCAAAAGGAAATCCAAAGAGAAATCTCTGAGGGCCCCTTTGCCAATGCCCAGTATATGTGAAGACTGCAAAAATCAAATAATAAAAATAGAAAAGGGGGAGATAGGCAGATCAAGGCTGCTGAATGACATCATACCAAGGGGTAGATGTTGGAAGGGGTGCTCCACCTCTAAATATAAAACTGTCAACATGCACAAATGTGATAGAAAGGGAAATTAGTAATAAAATAAGGAAAATCATAGAAAATGAAGAATAGAAGGAAATGAAGTGAGGAAAAATATAGGACAAATATAAAAAATAGGAGAAACACACAGGGCACCCCCCTGAGTCCCCCCTAGTCCCCTTACAATGGACACATCAGAGTGCCTCAATGCACTTGAAAGTAACGTTACCAGCCGATTAATGGTGCGCTGTCTCGATGTCAAGCTATTTCTGTGTTATTGCCTTTTTGGGAACACTTAGTTCAACCTGCTCCCTGGTGCATAGCTCTGCCTCTCCTGATGTCTGGATGGTCTACTGCTGTAGGGAACACATATTACTACATGATTATACTGTTATATCTGCATTGCATTAAGATACAGAAGTCCTATAGTCCTTAGGTGAGTGACTATACCATATCTCAATGCATTTACTCTCTACCACTCTTTTATAGAATAATAAACTGTTCAAAGGTGTTAAATCTACTCCTAATACATTGGTATGCCTGTATATATGGCCACTAGTGAGTCCCATGAGCTGGCATGGAGTAACAGGAACATTAGGTGAGTAGGTGAAGATCCTACCTTGTAGGACGAAATATTGACTATTTGGATCGCCTGTGGGCAATAATTTAAGGGTAATGGACTACTCCAACCACCTATGAGAAGTTTTGGACAATAGGTAAGTTGTGTGATTCATGGTGAGCAAAGTTCACCTCTGTTGATGGGGAACCCATGCTCTGGTGAGCCAGGACCTTCCCCCCTGCTATCCCCTTTCCTGACCCTCATTCTACTTTACAACTAGGCCTAGGAATCAAAGAAAGCAAACACTTTGATGCCACAGATTTTACAGGGAAGACATATCTCCTCCTGAGTACATATTCTTTTTTCTGTCTATACTGACAACTGTAGAGCCTTAAGGGGCTCTATCAGGTCGTTTATCAGGACCATTATACTCTCTTACAATGTGCATTTTATTAGGGGAAGGCCTAGGGATGCAGGTAAGTGACAACACCCCACCCTCCCCATACAGGTGCACTGACAGAGAGCACCTTATCCCCAGCTCTCCCAACATTAATTCCCACCTCTACATACATCCCTCTACCCTTTACATACATTTTTTTCAGCTGTAGAGGGTGTACAAGCCCAGTAGATGGCACCTCCTCCCCTTATTCTGTCACTTCTCCACATTTCACCCCTTCCAATCTCATGCAGCACCCTTTACAGTCATGTATATAGTTATAAATATGAATATATAGCATATACATGCATTACAGACCCCCTTAATGAATAGAAGAGACCCCCCTCCCTCCTCTCCCGCATAGGTAAGCTACACTGTACCAAATAATACGGTCTATTGAACGTACACATTGTATCGAATGATATGGTTTGGTGGACACTGTTGAACATACTGCATATAACTACCTATACCTATTGTAACTGATGGAGTGTATTAGAGAGCATTCTGTGTTACACGAGCTGCTATTTATGCACATATGGTGCATCAAACACATGGAAACCCCCATTGTCGCATCAGCTATCGGCAACAGCAAACAGCAATGGCCACGGCAGTGGCAATGGCAGTTGGGTGACCGACGTGAACCCTGGTCTTGTGTTGTTCCATTTTATAATATTTAAATTGAGCTAGGTCATGAATTGATGACACCTTTGATTATTAAATCCACATCGGCAGTGGCAGTGGCATTGGCACTGATAGCAGTAGTTGGACAGGGACCTGGACCTCACTATGTGGGCCATCTTATCAGCACTATCCAGCCAAGGATACATTGCATCACTCAATGTGAAGGTGCATTAATTCACTAAGCAGCAGTGGCATTGGCATTGGCAGTCCGATGCAGCATGATTTTGGCCTCACGAATGACATCCCATGGATGGGGAAGAAATTGAGCAGTTTTTACACCATGATCAGCACAGACCAAACCATCAACAATAGTATTACACATTGTAAGTCCCAAAACAGTACTATATATATGAAGAGTGCATCATGAGTCAGTATCCATCATGTCATCAGAGCCAGACAACCAAGTAACATCAACATAGCTGAAGTCCGCAGAACCATAGAGATCAGAATGTGGGAGTGTGATGTGAGAAGGAGTGGGGAAGTCTATCTGAGAGCTAGTAGGGGACGCGGTACGAGAGAGATTGGAGTCAACATCAGGCACCTTGGCATTGGATGCAGCATCATCCTCACTGTTAGATTCATGGGTGGAATCAGTCTCTGAAGACGAAAAAAAAAATCTGCTGCATCAGATGCAGTGGGAACTGCTGTTGGAATGGAAATTGTGGGGCCGGATGCTGAAGAGGTGGTGTCAGCAAGGTAGAAGGCAGTGGCATCAAAGCCAGTTAGGGATTGTGCTGTGATACCAGAAGCAGGAGGGGATGGATCTTCATCGCTCTGCCATGCCATGGCTGCCTCAAAGGCAGTTGGCTGGTCAGCACAAGGTGAATCATCTTCACTATCCCATGCCATAGCAGCCTGAGAGGCTGTGGGCAGTGGGCGATTGGCCGTGGCATTGTCCTCCCTATCACCATCATCACCATCGCTGTCACTGTCGTCATCACCATCGCTTTCAATGTCCTCATTGTCATTGTCATTGTCATTGTCAATGGCATTGGCATTGGCAATGGAATCACCTGCCTCCCAATCATCTTCGTTGCCATCACCATCTTCACTATCCCATGCCATAGCAGCCTGAGAGGCTGTGGGCACACTGAGTGGGTGATCAGCCATGGCATCATCCTCCCCATCACCATTGTCATCACTGTCATCAGGAGCACCATCGACATTGGCATAGGTGTGGCCCTCACCCTTGCCCACATTGGCATTAGCATTGGTGAATGGCTCATTTGACTCAGTGTCTGTAAAATAAAGGGCAGCATCGAGGCCATTTACATTGGGTGGTGGACTGTAGTTGGCAGAGGCAGCTGTTGGGATGCTTGCGTGATTAAATTCTCCTTGTCGTCGGCACCATCAGGCAGAGAGTATGTGTACCCAGAGTTCAGTGTTTTTCCCTTGCCCATGGTTGTCTAATTGGATCCCAAAACATCCTTCTCTGTGAGGTCAACACCCCAAGTCCACTTGTGGGATGCAGCAGGAAGAGACTGAAGCCGCTCGAGTTCAGCCTTTACATGTGCTGCAATACGGTTTGACTGTCTTGTTACTGATGCCTTTGAGGAGGCCACCAGTGCTGTAACCGCTGCCGATGCCAGTGTTTGAGCCTGAAGCTCCTTGAGCAGGGCAAGCTCATGAAGCCGATGGAACCCTGCTGTGTGCCTGGTATTTGCATTTAATGCAGCATCAGTGGAGGATTCACAACCATTGATGAAGTTATGCATGCTGCATAGTTCGGCTAAAGTATCTTGCACAAGACCCTGGAGATTGAGACATGATTGGCAATCAGGCTGACTCAGCAGCACCTGGCTACCAGGGTGAGATGAGTCAGTGATGGGTGCCGGAACATATTGCCAATGGGTATTGAGGCACTCGTCCAGGGTGGCAATGCCCAAAATGTGCTCGGGTCCTGGCTCCCGGTAGTGTCTCCACCAATCGCATGCATATGAATCCACAAGTCAGATGGGCACCTCAGTCGCCACACCATCATCCAATGCAGCCAAGAGAGACAGATGGAATCCAAGTGGCAAATGTTCAATATTGATGTCAGCCAGACTGTCAGCCAAGGACCAAAGCAGGATCAGCACCTCGATGATAAGGCCGATGGTATTGCCGATGCCAATCCAGGACATGACATACATCTGTGATATATAATTACAAGGATCCCTATGTTTGGGCAACATCTTACAAGCTCATTATACAGACATTTTTGCATCCATTGTTGTTTTATCAGATTGGATTGTTTGATCTCCAGCAATACCCACCAGAATCGTGACTCCACATACCAGATGACTTCCTGTGTCCAATTTTGCAGGGCACCTTTTGGGCCCGATTGTAATGAAAAGGGGTTGAAGATAGCAAGTGATTTGTTGGACATACTGATCGTGATTAGTTATCAAGATAGTCTAGATTACATGATGGATAGTCACAAAGGGGAATGATAATCAACATCTGTTGATCTGAATGCTTTGTCAGCCCTAAAGGCTAAGTCGTACCAGACAGCCTGCTGACAATGAGCATATGCTAGGCTACCTGTTACAATTTTCCTTGTAACTCATGGAACCCGACTGACCCGACCGACCCGACGATCCCCTCCAGACAGGAGGCACTCCATGATTCATGCCTAGGGCATGACCTTGACACCAGACACACACATGATGCATGCCGACTGCATGCATTCGATCCCCTTCCTGAGGAAGGCACCCTTGACACATGGTGACTCCATGCACCTGAACCTACTCCCACACATGCTGTGATACAACAACCTCTTGACATGAGGTCCGTGACATCAGATCCTTGACATCAGATCCGTGATATCGGACACCTCATGCTAGGCATGAGGCTTATCTCTTATTGTTTCCTGACATGCTGCACCACAGCACTCCATGACATCGGACACCTCATGCAAGGCATGAGGGCTATTGTTTCTATTCTTACTTGATATGCATCTACCTTTCCGATTGGACGATAAGGACCTCCCTTGTAGTATAAGTACTGCAACTCATAGTAGGGATGTCCTTAGTTTAGATCTAGGCATTCTACAGCCTTAACTTGCAACTCACGAACTTACTTGAAACCACTAAGGAAGCCCCTTAGTGCGTGAACCTGAACGACTCTATGCAGAAGCCCTGCTAGAGTGCACTACCTATCTTATGTCGGACGCTCCGAGTAAGACTAGTGCTGAACAACTCATCGAGGAAGCACCTCATCAAACGACATCAACTAGATTGAGTGGTTGAGGCTTCACCCTTAACATAAGATCTAAACTATCTGCTAGCCCACCTACCTAGGTGTAGGCAATATGTCTCAAAACACACCACAGCAACCTGGGTCTAGACAAACCCCAGACCAACCACCAAGAGAAGCAGAACCACAGCCAGGTTCATCTTGGTACCGATACAATGGAAGACTAGTCCATTACTTGATCTCAGCACAGCATTGGTTCTATGGATCAACCGACAGACAAAGAGGAGATTTCCTCACCGACGAAGACTTTGAACAATGACACACACCCCCACCCGAAACATCCACCCACTTCCTAATAGACGAAACTGACAACCTCCACAACAAGATGTCCAAACCCACCGCAACTGCACCAACGATGTCCATGAAGGACATTCGAATCTGATCACCCACAGACTTCTCAGGAGAGCAGACCAAGACCACCAAGTTCCTGCAGGAGATAGACCTGTACTTGTGAATCAATGACCAGGTCCACGACATGAACGACAAGAAGATCATCTTCATGCTGTCCTTCATGAATTGAGGGACAGCAGCTGCCTGGGCGCAGGCATTTGTCAACCAACACCAGTCTGAAGGACTCAGAGAATATGCAGACTTCTGACAGAAGGTCCTAGAGGCCTTCTCACTGATCAACAATGCCAGAACGGCAAAGACAGAGATTAAGAATCTCAAACAAGGTTCAGGGAACCTCGAAGAATATGTGGCAAACTTCCGCATCCTGAAAGACAGGACAGGAATCACCAAAGATGCAGCCATGATTGAGTACTTCATGGATGGACTGCATCCCGAGTTACTGAAGAGGGTACACACAATGGAGACAGTGCCCAACACTCTCGAAGGCTGGATAAAGGCAGCTTCGAAATATGAAGGCCAATGGAATGGGCCATGGCAATCCTGGGAAAGACCAGGCAGAACCAGAAGACAAACAAAATGACAAAGAAAGGACAGCCCTCTCTTGACATCAACTGACTGATGAACCAAGAACATGTGGAACACCTCCAGAAGGGATTGTGTTTCATCTGCCACCAACTGGGACACCGATCGTCCAACCACAGGGATGGAAAGAACCCCACTCAGATGGGGTCAGTGCCCCCTCCCTACTGAAACCGCTTCACCCAGAAGAAGACTGGGGTAGACACCTACCAGAAGATCCACATGATGCTGGATGAACTAGATGAAGAAGAAAAGGAATGAGCCCTCAACCTCATGGAGGAATCAGGTTTTTAGAGCAGCAGCCTGATACGACGCCAGTCACAGCTGAAATTTCTGTAGGGTCTGTACTCTTAGCTACCATGAATAGACAATCTATGTGCCTGTCTATTTGGGTAGCTGAGTCAGACAATGGAAAAGACGTTGAAATGAATGCGCTCCTCGACTCTGGAGCAGGAGGAGTCTTTATTGACTCAAAATTTGTCGAACAAGAAGGGATCAAGACATATCCCTTGGGCTACACCATCCAGGCCACAAACGTAGATGGAACCCTGAACAAGCAGGGAACAATCACGAGATACGTGAGGGGAAGGCTCCACATCAATGGATGGAGCTACCCAATGAAATACCTAGTCGCTGGACTAGGCAAGGAATCGGTGATCCTGGGCCTGTTGTGGCTATGGGAGGTGAACCCAATTATCGATTGGAAGAAAGGAACTCTTGAGTTCCGAGACAAAGAACAATGGGCTCAAATCCAACGGATCTTGGAGAAGACAAGCAGAGCCGAATGAGCCCTCCCAAACACCCTAAAGCTCCCCAGGGTCGACACTGAAAGGGAAGCACCCAATGACAAACTGGCACGAATTCGATGCATCGTGGCCAAAACAAGGCAAAGGCTCTCTGAAGAAAAAGAGAGGAGCCTTGCCCGAGCCAAAGTGGCCATGACAAAAACCAGAGAAAGACTCTCTGAAGAAAGGGAGAGAAACCTTGCCCAAGCGCGATTGGCCGTGGCAAAAATGAAGGAAAGGCTTTCTGAGAAGAAAGCAAAGGAGCTGAATTCAGTCCAGAAAGCCGTCGCGAAGACCAGGACCAAGGACACTCCTAAAGAAGACAGGAACCTCGAAGCAGCAAGATGTGCCATTGCCAAAACCCGAGAAAACCAGAAGAAAAGACAACTGGAGAAGGGAAAGAACAATGAATGCAACAGGACATGATGAATCATGCAAAAGATGAAAGAACTGCTAACCTCCACAGGGGAGGGAAGTACTGGCAAAAGGAACATGAAAACAACACTATGAAACAGGATAAACAACCCTTGACAAGGGACTACCCTGACCCACAATATTAGGACCCCAGATCACGGTACCACCAATCCTGAAGTACCTATGCCCAGGGAGACTCCCCCTCAAGTGAAGGTCAAGGAGATACCTGATGAAGAATTACTGGCAGACACCGGCATGGAAATATGAGCAATGGAAGAGACCTACGAACAAGATGCGACAGACCTCTTGATCGCATATGTACGAGGAGAACCGGTCATTGGCATATTCGAACTGCCAGAAGAACCACCCCTCACCAGGGAGCACCAAGGACCGACCCATAGGTACATACAGAAAACGAACACAATCTCCAGGATCACAAAGGCCAAAGACTCCCCACGATACGTATTCTCGAAGAGCGCATGGATCAGAGCAAAGACATCCATTTCCCAGTGACTCGTGCATGAACAGGATGAGGGAAAAGAGGCCAGCAAGCAGACCCTGGACAACCTACTGCCACTGGAATACCAGAAATACAGACAGGTATTCAAAAAGGCTGCATCTGAACGATTCCCGGAATCAAGACCATGGGATCATGCAATTGACTTGAAGGAAGGCTTTGTACTGAAAGATTGCAAAGTCTACCCATTGACACTGAAAGAACAAGAGAAACTCAATGAGTTTCTCGACGAAAACCTGGAAAAAGGATACATCCGACCATCAAAATCACCCATGGCATCCCCATTCTTCTTCGTGTCGAAGAAGGACTCTGATGCTCTGCGACCTTGCCAAGACTATTGCTATCTGAATGAAGGAACGATCCAGAACAACTACCCCCTCCCACTGATCGGAGACCTCTTGGACAAGCTGAAGGGAGCAAAATTTTTCACAAAACTCAATATTTGATGGGGATATCACAACATATGGATAAAGAAAGGAGACGAGTGGAAGGCAGCATTCAAGACTAACTGAGGGCTATTTGAGCCAATGGTGATGTTCTTTGGGCTGTGCAACTCACTGGCAACATTCCAGGCCATGATGAACGATCTTTTCTGAGATATGCTAGATGAAGGATGGCTTGTCATCTATATGGATGACATCCTGATCTTCTCAAAGATGGAAGAAGAACACCAGATAAGGACCAAAAGGGTCCTCAAATGACTACGACAATGCGATCTCTACCTGAAAATAGAGAAGCAATGTACAGGAAGTCGAGTTCTTGGGCATGATCATCAGACCCAATGAACTTGCAATGGACAACACAAAACTGGCTGGGATCAAAGACTGGCCCACACCAAGGACAGTGAAGGATGTAAGATCCTTCCTAGGATTCGGAAACTTCTATCGACGATTCATCGGACACTTTGCGGATCTGGCCAGACTGCTAAATGATTTGATGAAGAAGAACCAGAAATTCGAATGGATGAACGACTGCCAGCAGTCGTTCGATGCGCTAAAAAGGAAGTTCAATGGAACCCCAGTACTGCTGATGCCAGATGCAACGAAACCATTTGTGGTGGAATCTGATGCCTCGAAATTTGCGACAGGTGCAGTACTCAGACAACAGGATGCCAACAGAGACTGGCACCCATGCGGATACATCTCGCACTCTTTCAACGAAGTGGAAAGAAATTACGAGATATATGACCAGGAATTATTGGGAGTAATCCGAGCACTGGAAACATGGAGACACTACCTACAGGGGACACCATTCCCTGTGACGGTACTGTCTGATCACAAGAACCTGATGTACTTCCGTAAGCCACAGAAACTAAACGAATGACAGGCTAGATGGGCCATTTACTTGTCACAATTTGACCTGAAGCTACAACACATACCAGGATCACAGATGGTACAATCTGATGCCCTATCAAGGAGAGCAGATCACATAGCCAAAGAAGACACTGATAACGAGGACAAGACCATCCTCGCTGACAAACTGTTCATCAAAACAATCGACACTGAGCTCCAGGGAGCCCTGGTCTCAGCAATAATGAAGGACGACCTCGTAAATGATGCTTTATGAGCCCTGAAGAACAATGGAACCCCCCCAATCAAGTCTGCATTGGAGGACTGAAAATTCAAAGATGGCCTGCTCTTTTTCAAAGACAGATGCTATGTGCCACAGGACGAGACCCTCCGCTGAGCAATCATACAGAAATATCATGATAGCATCACAACAGGGCACCCTGGACAATGGCAAACAATCAAACTGATCCGATGAGACTACTGGTGGCCAGGAATGGCCAACTTCATCAAGAAGTACATCGAAGGCTGCGCAAAGTGCCAGCAAATGAAAGTGAATACACACCCGACAACCCCACCACTGACACCAATATCATCCAATGCCAGCAGACCATTCGAGCTGGTAACGACAGATTTTATCACGGACTTGCCCATGATAAATGGATTTGACTCAATCATGGTCGTGGTAGACCATGGTCTTACAAAGGGGGTAATTTTTATCCCTTGTGCAAAGACGATCAACGCACTTGGCACCGCAGACCTTTACCTGCGCCATGTATACACAAGATTTGGACTCCCCAGAAGAATCATCTCAGACAGAGACCCTTGATTCATGTCCAAACTCTTCCGAGAACTCGGACGATTGGCCGGGATGAAGCTATCCATGAGCACCGCCTATCACCCCCAGACTGACGGAGAAACAGAGCGAGTAAACCAAGAGCTAGAGGTTTACCTCCGCATGTTCTGTTCAAACAAACCCGAAGGTTGGGAGCATTATCTCCCAACGGCAGAATTCACGCACAACCAGAAAATGCACTCCGCAGTAAAACACTCGCCATTTTACTTGATGATGGGATATCAACCACGCACTATCCCCACCCCATACAAAAAGACGAACGTGCCGGCCGCCAAACAGAGAATCCAAGAACTTCTCTCTGCGAGAAGGGAAGCTCTTGCCGCACACAAACTAGCCAGACAGGCTATGGCTGCCTGAATGAAAGGGCGATACAAACCATTCAAGGTTGGAGAACAAGTATGGCTTGACTCCAAGAACCTGAAGATTGGCTACCCAATGAGAAAACTGGTGCCAAAACGAGAAGGGCCCTTTGTGATTGAAGATGCCTTGTCAAGAACAACATACTGATTGAAACTGCTGCCAAGATGGAAGATCCACCCGGTATTCCATGCGGCTTTACTCACACGATACCATGAGAATGACACTCATGGGCGAAACTTCCTGACTCCACCACCTGACCTTGTGGAAGGAGAAAATGAATATGAGGTGGAAGTGATCATCGCACACAAGAAGCACAGTAAGACACGCCATTACCTCGTGAAATGGGTTGACTACCCGACATCCAAAAACACATGGGAACCCGAATCAAACCTGAAGAATGCCCCCGAGATCCTGATGGCATATAAGAAGAGGTACCACCTCTGATGGAACCCAGAACCCCCTCCTTCTTCCCACTATGATACCACCCAAGAATGCCTGCTGAATGACAATTCACCTGAGAATACCTACAAAACCAACCAAATGCCAATGCCCTTCACATTCACCTTGCCCACAACCCACCAAAATACCATCTTGCCAGGATGTGCTTCTACTATGCGAGCACAATTGAACAAATGGAACAAAACCTAGAAGAAGCGATGAACGATGCAGACACCCTGGGGATCAAACAGACAATCCAGGAGATGATTGCACCATGGTCAGACAGACCAAAAACAGCCAAGGAGAGACCTCACACCTCAGATCTGAGGGAGACGGTATTGTCTTCTACCTCCTCGATCCTAGACTCAGGTTCTGGTTCTATCCTTCTTCTCTTTCCTTCTTGCACCGTCAGGTGCTCTTCCAGCGGTCGCAGATTTTTCGCGCTGCGTGGAAGTTGCATTTGCTCGAGGGTGTCTCGAGCTTGCTGATATTCGGCATAAACCGAATGAGAGGTAGAGGCTGCGCCCGTATATGCCTGTGCAGGCGGTCGGCGGCGAGGATCCCTTGTGGGAGTGTGTTCGCGTCTTTTGATGCGCTGTATGAGCGACATCGGTGGTATGATGGTGCCATTACCATTTATGGTGGTATAGGCATTGGAGGCGAGGTGGGTATGTTTCTCCTTTGGCTTCTCCTCCTTAGTCTTTCTGTCCCCACGTCGTCCACGCTTTCGGGACGAGTCTCCATTGCTGTTTTGCCCTTCTTTGGGCTGCCATTTGGGGTTTCCCCCTTTGCGCTTAACAGCAGAAAGTTTGTTGGCCTGAGGCTGGCCAGTGGGCTTTCCTACTGCTGTGTGCCTTGAGGCTTCAGCGACAATGGAGTCCTTGACATGTTTAAATGTCAAGGCGCTAGTAGCGGTCGTGTTAAGGACCGTTGTGGACAAGGAATCGTACTCGTGCGGCATCGCAGCAAGTAGAATCATTGCTTGCACTAGCTCGGGGATGGCGACATTAGCAGCCATAAGGCGCTCAAATTTGTCTGCCATTCTAGCAATCTCCGGTGTGGGGTTCGCAGCCGGGATCTTGATCGCTATTGCGGACCTAAAGTCCACGAAGACTTGGGAGGGGCCGTCCACACCATAATCGGTGCGGATGAGATCCCACACCTCCTCAGCAGTGTCCTTTGAGTTGGCACGCTGCCGAATGGAGGGGGCCAGGCGGAGCACTAGGCTACCAATGGCCTGGTCATTTTTGTTGCTCCAGGTCTGGAGCTTGGCATTAGCATCCGCTACCAAAGTAGCGTTCGTTGCCGTAAAGGGAGGCGCTGGGGGCGGTTTTTGCTCCGCCCCGCTAGTTATTTGCCAGAGGCCCTGAGACCTGAGCCACGCCTTCATTGAGTCGGCCCATTGAATGTAATTTGATCTGTCGAAAGTTTGAATGAGTTTCTCAAGAGTTGAAGACATGATTTTGTGGTGGCAGCTGTTAAAAGCGCTCAATCAGTCTTTTTACTCAATAAAACACGTTTAATGTTCTCAGGAGAAAACACTCCTTCAGAGTGGTTAACCCTAGTCAACCTAGGTTTTATGTGCAGCTCGCAGGGAGCGCAATGCAGCTCACGAAGAGCGCAAGGTTATAATTTGGAGACAATGAAGTCAACGTCATTCGCAGCCAATTAAGGCGCGTTCGCGACGTGCCCAGCAGGGCCCATAACCTGTTGGAGCAGACTATATACGTTGCACAGTGGAAGAGACAACACGTTCCTTACAACCTACCTGGGGCTTACTTAGACTTACAGCTAGGGTTAGCAGAGGTAAGAACACTGTATTCCTACTACGGTACAGGTTCTCCTTATATACATAATAATAAGGATGTCACATGACTCAGGAATGTGTTCACCGCATGTATGCGCAGTAAGCACAGTAACATGCGTATGCTGCATGTATTGCCTCATGTATACAGCATGCATCACTGGGATTAATTTCAACAAGCCTGATTATCTCAGAGGGTCAGGTGGAGATGGATCCTATCAAGGTGAACGGGGTCACGGCTTGGCTGATGCCCATGAACAAGAAAGAGGTGCAGTCTTTCCTAGGCTTCATCACTTTCTATCGGTGTTTTATCAAGGATTTCTCACATCATGCACAACCACTGTTCGACTTGACAGGAAAGGAGGCATGGAGGTGGGATAATGCACAACAGGAGGTGTTTGAAAGGCTTAAAGAGATGGTCACTTCTGCTTCCATCCTTACCTTTGCTGACGATTTGCATCCTTTTTGTGTAGAAGCTGATAGTTCAGACTTTGCGATGGGCACCGTGTTGTCTCAGCAGTCTCCAGAGGACCAGAAGTGGCATCCTGTTGCATTCTACTCCAAAAGCCTTAGTGCTGTAGAGCAAAATTACGAGATCCATGACAAGGAGATGTTGGCGATAATGCGTGCACTTGAGGAGTGGCAACACTTCCTTGAGGGTGCCCAACAGAAGGTGGAAATTTGGATGGATCACATGAATCTCGAGTACTTTATGATGGCCAAGAAATTGAACTGTCATCAAGCTCATTGGTCCCTGTATCTATCCAGATTCAACTTCTCCTTGCACCACCTTCCAGGTTGCAGCATGGGGAAGACTGATGCCCTCTCCTGACGTGCAGACCATGGGGATGGCAGCGATGACAACCAAAACATTGTATTGTTGCAGCCAGACCTGTTCACCATTTGGGCACTGGAAGGCATCGCACCCCAGGGCGAGGAGTGGGACATCCTACATGACATTTGTCATGCAAACCATAGCAGTTTACATGAGGATGTTGTTGCCCGAGCTGTTAAAGAACTGAGGAAGGGATCCACCCTTTCCTTGCATGCGGCAGAGTGGGCTGAAAAGGAGGACTTGTTGTATTTCAGGGACTGCATCTATGTTCCCAATGACCCAGACCTTTGCCGGCGTATCATATCCCAACATGCTGCACCGCGTCGCATTCAAGTCATGGACTTTGGCTGTATGTAATTTCAAATGCATCAGGGCGATGCATATTAGAGAGGGGGTGATGTAAGGGGACTAAGGGGGTGCCCTGTGTGTTTCTCCTATTTTTTATGTTCGTTCTATATTTTTCCTCACTTCATTTCCTTCTATTCTTCATTTTCTATGATTTTTCTGGATTTTATTACTAATTTTCCCTTTCTATCATGTTTGTGCATGTTGACAGTTTTATATTTAGAGGCGGAGCACCCTTCCGACATCTACCCCTTGGTATGACATCATTCGGTGGCCTTGATCTGCCTATCTCTGCCTTTTCTATTTTTAGGTTATTATTTGATTTTTGTCATCTTCACATATACTGGGCATTGGCAAAGGAATCCTTAGAGTTTTCTCTTCGGATTTCCCTTTGCTAGGTGTGTCCCCAATCCCTGTACTATGTAGTATAATTTTAACTTCGGATTTCCCTTTGCTGGAGGCTTAGGCTGCCCTTATAGTATGTAAGCCATAATTCATTTGATTGGACACACTCGCAAAGGAAATGGTATTTGATGTTGACATGTTTAACATGGGAATGAAGGAGAGGGTCTTCAGATAAGGTCTTGGTAGCAGAGTTATTGCAGTAGATTAATGTTGGGGGTGATTGCTGATGATTGATGGAATGAAGCAATGTTTGCAACCAGATACATTCCTTGGCTGTCTCAAATGCAGCAACATACTCAGCTTCACAGGATGAAGTTGCAACAACCTTTTGTTTACATGCCATCCAGGAGATGGTACCTGAACTGAGGGAGCATATATATCCACCTACACTGTGACACATATCGAGGCAGTTAGCCCAGTCAGAATCACTAAATGCATGGAGGGATATAGGCTGATCACCACCAAGATGAAGTTGAAGGTCCCTGGTACCATTGATGTAATGCACTAGCCTAGTGGCTGCCTGCCAATGTACAAAGGAAAAACAATCGAGGTATTGTGAGAGTTGCTGGATGGCATAAGAAATATCAGGGCATGTACTGATGGCTAAGTAGAGTAGACAACCCACGAGTGACTGGTAGGGGAGCTTGTTGAAACCTGTTTATAATGTGGATGTCCCCAAACAAAGCTGGTGCTATTGAGAGGTTGTAGACCTGGTCCTCCATTACTATTAGGGAACTGCACAGGTTATACCCACGGGTTTCCCATGCTTTTATTTCCTAATTTATTCAATGAGTTTTGCATGAAAAATCATGAAAAAAAGATTTTCTGAAAGCTTTTTGTTGGCTCTTTGTGATGTAACACATAGAACAATATTTGAGTGACATCTGTCATGTGACAAGGTCAAAAATAAATTATTTTGTCCCTTGTATCACAAGCATCCATTGAATAGCTATCAGAAAATCATTTTTTCATGAGTTTTCATGCAAAACTCATTGAATAAATTAGGAAATAAAAGCATGGGAAACCCGTGGGTAAAACCCATGCAGCTCCCTAATTACTATAGCCAGGCCACACTGGGTACTCAGCCAAGCACATACTTAATGACTAAAAAGCTGCTAAGTTGGGTAGTTATCTGTTTTAACTTTGAGAATTGGACCTTAGAAAGGTGTATATCACACCTCATTTGCCAATTGTGATCTGTTGCCAAGATATGATGGCTTGATGTGTGCCAAGATGTTGTTTTGATGTGTTTTCTTATTTCCTGCTTATGCCTGATATGGTAATCCACTGCATCGAGCATCATTTTTTTGCCTCTTGCCTCAAAACTAGTTGCACATCTATCACCTCCCAGTCTGCTCCTCATTTGCATGAATTTATGGGTTTTGGAACATTAGTTACTTTTAATAAAGTTGGGTAACATTCTTCTTGATCCTAAAATCACTGTGACCTTGAGTTGATGATTGCAAGCACATGGACATTCTGCCACCTTCAACCTTCTTGTATGTGCTCTCATCACTACAAGTTTAGGAAGTGCCTCCGGCACACGTTAAGTTTTTATATATTAATTTGATAGTACTGCCATAGGTAGACAATTCTTCAGTTGACTTTGGACCATTGGCCCAAAGTCAACATGGGGTTGTTGTTGTTTTCTCATTGCTCTGCATAGTTTTTAATCTACTACAGTCACACTTCTTTAGACTTCAGTTGACTTGGGACATGGGGGGGCTGTTGCTCTCTTACTACTCTCCACATCCCCATGTCCCCATCTGCCCCTCCCCATCACCCATCACCCCATCCCATCACCCTGTGTCCCCATCCCCATCAGCCTCTTCTCACCTCATCCTCCCCTCCTCTTCACCCCATCCCCCCTCCTCTTCACCCCATCCCCCCTCCTCTTCACCCCATCCCCCCTCCTCTTCACCCCATCCCCCCTCCTCTTCACCCCATCCCCCCTCCTCTTCACCCCATCCCCCCTCCTCTTCACCCCATCCCCCCTCCTCTTCACCCCATCCCCCCTCCTCTTCACCCCATCCCCCCTCCTCTTCACCCCATCCCCCCTCCTCTTCACCCCATCCCCCCTCCTCTTCACCCCATCCCCCCTCCTCTTCACCTCACCCCCCTCCCCATCTCTTCATCCCCCCTCCTCTTTGCACAATCCCCTCCTCGTCTTTGTCATGACATTTGCTCACCTGACTCTGGATGGGCCAGCTTGTTATACATGATCAATGCTTAATCCTACTACAATGCTTAATCCTACTACAGGTAGATAATTCTTTGCCCAAAGTCAACATGGGGTTGTTCTTGTTCTCTCACTACTCTGCATAGTTTTTAATCTACTACAGTCACACACTTCTGCAGACTTGAGTTGCACTTACCCCACTCACTCTCCCCCCTCACCCATTCTCCCCTTCCCCTCCCCCTCCTCCTCCCCCTCCCCCCACTCACCTCTCCCCATCCTCACCCCACCTCCCCTCCTCAGTCTTTCCCTCTCCCCCCACCCCTCTCTCCTCACCTAGTCACTCTACTCACTCTCCCCCCTTCCCACTCACCCCACTCACTGTCCCTGCTTCCACCACTCACCCTCTCCCCTGACTTACTCTCCCCCTCCCCCTCTCCCTTCTCCCCCTCACTCTCTGGTGCTCTCCCACTCACCTCCCCCTTACTGTTCCCCTAACTCTCCCCTCGCCCTCTCACTCTACCCATCACCCTCACCTCCCTTCTCACTGTTTGCCTTACTCTCTCTCCCCCTCCCCCCTCACTGTAAGGGGACTAGGGAGGTGCCCTGTGTGTTTTTCCTATTTTTTATGTTCGTCCTATATTTTTCCCCACCTCATTTCCTTCTATTCTTCATTTTCTATGATTTTTCCAGATTTTATTACTAATTTTCCCTTGCTATCATGTTTGTATATGTTGACACTTTTATATTTAGAGGCGGAGTACCCCTTCCGACACATACCCCTTGGTATGATGTCATTCGGCGGCCTTGATCCGCCTATCTCCGCCTTTTTCTATTTTTAGGTTATATTTGATTTTTGTTGTCTTCACATATACTGGGCATCAGCAAGGGG
This sequence comes from Tricholoma matsutake, assembly GCA_026075535.2. Classification (NCBI taxonomy): domain Eukaryota; kingdom Fungi; phylum Basidiomycota; class Agaricomycetes; order Agaricales; family Tricholomataceae; genus Tricholoma; species Tricholoma matsutake. The sequence continues at coordinate 1,039,606 of AP026543.1, read as the reverse complement.
ATCCTTAGAGTTTTCTCTTTGGATTTCCCTTTGCTAGGTGCGCCCCCAATGCCTGTATTATGTAGTATAATTTTAACTTTGGATTTCCCTTTGCTAGAGGCTTAGGTTGCCCTTATATGGAGGTGGGACAATGCACAACAGGAGGCATTCGAAAAGCTTAAGGAGATGGTCACTTCCGCTCCGATCCTTACCTTTGCTGACGATTCGCGTCCTTTTTGTGTAGAAGCCGACAGTTCTGACTTTGCAACGGGCGCCGTGTTGTCTCAGCAGTCTCCGGAGGACCAGAAGTGGCATCCTGTTGCGTTCTACTCCCAAAGCCTTAGTGCTGTAGAGAGAAACTGCGAGATCCATGACAAGGAGATGTTGGCAATAATGCGTGCGCTTGAGGAGTGGCGACACTTCCTCAAGGGTGCCCAACACAAGGTGGAAATTTGGATGGATCACAAGAACCTCGAGTACTTCATGACGGCCAAGAAATTGAACCATTGTCAAGCTTGTTGGTCCCTGTATCTATCTAGATTTGACTTCTCCTTACACCACCGTCCGGGTCGCAGCATGGGGAAGACCAATGCCCTATCCCGACGTGCAGACCATGGGGATGGCAGTGGTGACAACCAAAACATTGTGCTGTTGCAGCCAGACCTGTTCACCATTCAGGCACTGGAAGGCATCGCACCCCAGGGCGAGGAGCGGGACATCCTACGTGACATTCATCGCGCAAACCGTAGCGGTTTACATGAGGATGTTGTCGCCCAAGCTGTTAAAGAACTGAGGAAGGGATCGACCCTTTCCTTACATGCGGCAGAGTGGGCTGAAAAGGAGGACTTGTTGTATTTCAGGGATCACATCTATGTTCCCAATGACCCAGACCTTCGCCGGCACATCATATCCCAACACCATGACTCACAGATTGCTGGCCACCCCGGACGCTGGAAGACCTTGGAGCTCACCTCACAGAACTATTGGTGGCCACAAATGTCACAGCTCATTGGTCAGTATTGTCGCACTTGTGACCTTTGCTTACGCACCAAGGTTCCTCATTGCAAGCCTATTGGTGAGCTACACCCTCTTCCTGTTCCAGAGAGTCGTTGGGATGTCATCAGCATCGACTTTGTGGTGGAATTGCCAGAGTCAAACGGGTTTGATGCGGTGATGTGCACAGTTGACTCAGTGGGAAAACGTGCTCACTTCATTCCCACTCACACCACTGTCAGTGCCCTAGGTGCCGCTCGACTCTACCTCCACCACGTGTGGAAATTACATGGACTTCCTGGTGCCTTCCTCTTGAATCGTGGCCCTCAGTTCATGGCAGAGTTCACTCGGGAGCTGTACCGACTCCTGGGGATCAAACTCCTTGCTTCAACCGCTTATCACCCACAAACTGATGGCCAAACAGAGCGAGTCAACCAGGAACTGGAGCAGTACATCCGCCTCTTTGTCAATGAATGCCAGGACGATTGGGATGATCTCCTTCCTTTGGCCAAGTTCGGATACAACAACCATGTCCATGCTTCCACTCAACAGACCCCTTTCCTCTTAGACACTGGATGACATCCATGCATGGGATTTGAACCTCGCCAAACTCCCTCACACATCGAGACAGTGAATGAGTTCACAGAACGCATGAGGGATAGCTTGGAGGAGGCAAGGGCAGCCTTAGCAAAGGCGAAGGACGACATGGCGCAATTTTACAACCAACAGCACTCCCCAACCCCTCAGTACAAGGTTGGTGATCGAGTTTATCTTGACTCCAGTGACATTTCCACTACACGTCCATCCAAGAAACTCGCTCATCGCTTCTTGGGACCTTTCCCCATTGTCAAGTGCGTTGGAACACATGCCTATCGTCTACGCCTCCCAGCCTCCATGTCCAGACTCCATCCCGTCTTCCATGTCATTAAATTGCTTCCAGCTCCCCCAGATCCGTTCCCGGGACGCCATTCACACCCACCACCACCACCTACAGTGATCGAGGGAGAACCCCAATATGAAGTCGAGTCAATCTTGGACAGCCGTTTACGTCGAGGAAAACTCCAGTATTTGGTACATTGGAAGGGTTATGGGTATGAGGAGAACTCATGGGTCGAAGAGTCTGATGTAAATGCCCCTCGGTTAATCAAGGAATTCCACCGACAGCACACTGCTGCACCGCGTCGCATTCAAGTCACGGACTTTGGTCGTATACGATTTCGAATGCATCGGGGCGATGCATCTTAGAGAGGGGATGATGTAAGGGGACTAGGGAGGTGCCCTGTGTGTTTTTCCTATTTTTTATGTTCGTCCTATATTTTTCCCCACCTCATTTCCTTCTATTCTTCATTTTCTATGATTTTTCCGGATTTTATTACTAATTTTCCCTTGCTATCATGTTTGTACATGTTGATACTTTTATATTTAGAGGCGGAGTACCCCTTCCGACACATACCCCTTGGTATGATGTCATTCGGCGGCCTTGATCTGCCTATCTCCGCCTTTTTCTATTTTTAGGTTATATTTGATTTTTGTCATCTTCACATATACTGGGCATCAGCAAGGGGATCCTTAGAGTTTTCTCTTCGGATTTCCCTTTGCTAGGTGCGCCCCCAATCCCTGTATTATGTAGCATAATTTTAACTTCGGATTTCCCTTTGCTAGAGGCTGAGGTTGCCCTTATACTCACTAATTACTACTTGTAATGAACACATTTCTAATTGTTAGTGACATTACATTTTAATTCAGTTGTAAAAAGAATTTACTTTACTTTTTATGGACTTATGATTGTAATTTATTCACTCATTTCTTATCAAGTTGACTTTAACTGACATTGCTCCATAATGAATTTAATATTGACTTGACTTTATAATGAACTCATATCTTATGAACTGGACTTGATCGTGAACATAATGACTGATAATTGACAATGAATTTAATTTCAAATTGACTTGACTTTGTAATGAACTCAATTGAACTTTTTGTTCACAGCTTCTTGCTTTATTTCAAAGCTCACTTCTTTTGTGGCTGATTACTTGCAGTTCCTTTAGTTGACAGTAATGAATTTAATTTCACACTGACTTGACTTTGTAATGAACTCATTTCTTATGAACTTGACTTTCTTGTAAATGTAATGACTTTTAGTTTACAATGAATTTAATTTCAAATTGACTTGACTTTGTAATGAACTCATTTCAACTTTTGTTTTACATCTTTGCTTGATTTCAAAGCTCACTTCTTTCCTTAGCTATTTACTTGTAGTTCTTTCTTTATTGCTGCTTGCTGTAGCTCAAATTGTAACCCATTTTATTGTTACTAACTAATACAGTGACATGTCTAATTCATGTTATGTAGATCATGTGCCAAAGTCATGATCAAGTTTTTGCATTTTGTTCAGCTGGCGAGGTTCGCTTAGTCAGCTTTTCACAGTACACCAATGTTCCATTTCACTACTCACAGTACACATTTTTGCCTTTCTCACTACTCTCTCAGAGTCCAAGGACATTTTTTGGTTGTTGGTTAGTGTTACATAGATCAATTCAGCCAGAGGAGTGGGTTGTTCAGCCTACTCAGCATTTCCACAGTCCATACAGTAAGGGAGCACAGTTTGTCATGCTGACCAATATACACAAAAACACCCACAAAAATGCCAATTCCCATCTCCCAAAAAACTCACACAGCAGACACTCCTTTTGTTGAAAAAAGAGAAGCCAGGGAGGTAGGACTTCACAGAGCTTCACCTTGAACTACTGATTACCCCAAGAATGCTACAGCACCCCCACTGGAAAAGAGCCCAAGAAAAAGAGATAGAGTAGACAGCTACAGACTATGGCAAAGAGTGTGGAAAGGCAATGATGCTGAGGTAATACAGTGTAAAGTTCCCACAACCTCAAAATTCCCATCACTCAAAATTAACTTCCCACAGATCTCGAAATTCCCAGTCTGCTAAAAAACTCCCACAACCCAAATATGGGCTGCACGTGACCGATCTCTCTTTATTATGGATTCCAGTCCTTTGAATGATACCCCACTATTTATATATATTTTTGTTCTCTCATATGTGACATGTTTACACTAAAATTCCATTTTTGCATACCCATACTTCAAAATGAAGCCTTTTGTCCAAGGGTGACATTGGTGAAAAATTGGCTATACAGGTACATAGCTGTATCATTAAATATTAATATAACACTTTCTCAAGGCACCCAACCAAAGTAACTTCTTCCTCTAACAGCCAACCTCCTCATCCCTCTCTAATGCTACCTCAACCAGATTTTTGCACCACAAGCATAGAGTGAGTTACAGAGGCTATAATGGAATAATAATATGTGGAGATGTACTTATGAACATTCTGAGGGCTTCTCTGAGCTGCATTCCTTCTGCTGCATTGATGGGGGCTGAGAATGTTGCAGGGAGAAGGAGGGACAACTCAAATGCATCATAAGGTATTAAACTACTTGAAATGCATAGTTGCATACAATTATGCCTCTGCATAAAAAGTGGTGACCTGTTAACAGTTGAAGATACTTTCAATGATGGTAATGTGCAGCATATTGACATAATTTCCCACACCTGGCCAACTTGCTAGTTTTGCTTAATTTGGCAGTCTCTGCTGCAAAATATTCACAGTGTGTGTAATACTAAATGTAAAAATACAAAACCTAATATCAGCTGCTTCACAACATCATGGACAAGGGTGCAATAGCAGATAAACACTGTTAAACATTCATATTCATTCCCCTTTCATCCTAGACTCTTACATGGCTGACTACCTGACCTTTTATAGTACAAAGATCGTAGTGAGTGTGCCCTTTTTGCTGTCAGTCAGTTAGGAAAGCAGAAGGTGATCTTGGGCTATCCATAGCTTTGAGACCATAACCCAGAGGTCAACTGGCATACCGGGGAGGTTACAATGAGCTGGTGTCCATCCTGCTGTCGCACCTGTTTCATGGAAGCCAGACAAGAATACTGTGGACAAAGGGCCTCAGTATGACACACTCAGAAGTGTTGAACTCACCCCCACTGCAACCCCTCCATCCTGCAAGGTCTATTTTCTCTCTCCTGAAGAACAGCGACAGCTTGACCAGTTCATCAACAAGCACCTGGCTTCTGAACATATTCGACCATCAAAGTCACCCATGGCCTCTCCCTTTTTCTTGGTCAAGAAGAAGAATGGCTCACTTTGACTGGTTCAAGACTACAGAAGACTCAATGACATCACAGACAAAAATTGCTACCCATTACCTCTCATCTCTGAACTTGTGAACCAGCTCTGTAGAGCCCAATACTTCACCAAGCTTGACATCCATTGGGGTTACAATAACATGAGGATAAAGGAGGGAGATGAGTGAAAGGCAGCCTTTCATACCAACTGTGGTCTTTTTGAACCACTCGTCATGTTCTTTGGCCTTACTAATAGTTCTGCCACCTTTCAGACCATGATGAATGACATCTTCCACAACCTCATCCTTGAAGGCATTGTTTGTATCTATCTCAACAACATCCTCATCTTTACTCACATGGTTGAAGAGCACTGTCACATCACATGCCTCATTCTGGAATGACTTTGACAGTACAAACTCTACAAGTGCAAGTTGGAGAAGACCAAGATCAAGTACCTCAGCCTGATTATCTCAGAGGGTCAGGTGGAGATGGATCCTATCAAGGTGAATGGGGTCATGGCTTGGCTAACACCCATGAACAAGAAAGAGGTGCAGTCTTTCCTGGGGTTAATCAATTTCTATCAGTGTTTTATCAAGGCTTTCTCAAATCATGCACAACCACTGTTTGACTTGACAGGAAAGGAGGCATGGAGGTGGGATAATGCACAACAGGAGGTGTTTGAAAAGCTTAAGGAGATGGTCACTTCTGCTCCCATTCTTACCTTTACTGATGATACATGCTCTTTTCATGTAGAAGTCAACAGTTCTGACTTTGTGGCAGGCACTGTGTTGTCTCAGCAGTCTCTGGAGGACCAGAAGTAGCATCCTGTTGCATCCTACTCCAAAGACTTAGTGCTGTAGAGTGAAACTATAAGATCCATGACAAGGAGATGTTGGCAATAATGTGTGCACTTGAGGAGTGGCAACACTTCCTCAAGGGTGCCCAACACAAGGTGGAAATTCGGATGGATCACAAGAATCTTGAGTACTTCATGACAGCCAAGAAATTGAATTGTCATCAAGCTCATTGTCCCTGTATCTATCCCGATTCAATTTCTCCTTGCACCACTGTCCAAGTCACAGCATGGAGAAGACCAATGCCCTCTCCTGACATGCAGACCATGGGGATGGCAGTGATGACAATCAAAACATTGCATTGTTGCAGCCAGACCCATTCACCATTTGGCACTGGAAGGCATCACACTCCAGGGTGAGGAGCAGGACATCCTATGTGACATTCATTCTGCAAACTGCAGCAGTTTACATGAGGATGTTATTGCTTGAGCTGTTAAAGAACTGAAGAAGGAATCCACCCTTTCCTTGTGTGTGGCAGAGTGGGCTGAAAAGGAGGACTTGTTGTATTTCAGGGATCACATCTATGTCCCCAATGACCCAGACCTTTGCTGGCACATCATATCCCAAGACCATGACTCACAGATTGCTGGTCATCCTGGACACTGGAAGACCTTAGAGCTCACCTCATGGAATTATTGATGGCCACAAATGTCATGGCTCATTGGTCAGTATTGTCATACTTGTGACCTTTGATTACACACCAAGACTCCTCATCACAAACCCATTGGTGAGCTACACCCTCTTCCTGTTCCAGAGAGTTGTTGGAATGTTGTCAGTGTCAACTTTGTGGTGGAGTTGCCAGAGTCAAATGGATTTGATGCAGTGATGTGCACAGTTGATTCAGTGGGGAAAGATGCTCACTTCATTTCCACTCACACCACTGTCAGTGCCCTGGGTGCTGCCCAACTCTATCTCCACCATGTGTGGACATTACATGGACTTCCTGGTGTTTTCCTTACTGACCATGGCCCTCATTTGTGGCAGAGTTCACTCACGAGCTGTACCCACTTCTGGGGATCCAACTCTTTGCTTCAGCTGCCTATCACCTGCAAACTGATGGCCAGACTGAGTGAGTCAACCAGGAACTGGAGCAGTACATCATCTTCATCAATGAGCACCCAGACAATTGGGACATCTTCCCTTGGCTGAGTTTGGATACAACAACCACGTCCATGCTTCCATTCAACAGACCCCTTTTCTCTTAGACACTGGATGGCATCCACGCATGGGATTCAAACCTCACCAAACTCCCTCACACATCAAGATGGTGAATGAGTTCACAGAACACATGAGGGATAACTTGGAGGAGACAAAGGCAACCTTAGCAAAGGCAAAGGACAACATGGCAAACTTTTACAATCAATGCCATTCTCCGGCCCCTCAGTACAAGAGTTTATCTTGACTCCATTGACATCTCCACCACACATCCATCCAAGAAACTCGCCCATTGCTTTCTGGGACCTTTCCCCATTGTCAAGTGTGTTGGAACACATGCCCTATTGTCTGCACCTCCCAGCCTCCATGTCCAGACTCCACCTGGTCTTCCATGTCAGTAAACTCCTTCCAGCTCCCCCATATCTATTCCCAGGATGCCATTCATGTCCACCACCACCACCACCACCTACTGTGATCAAGAGAGAACCCCAGTATAAAGTTGAGTCAATCTTGGACAGCCAGTTGCATTGAGGAAAACTCCAGTATTTGGTGCACTGGAAGGGTTATTGGTATGAGGAGAACTCATGGGTCAAGGAGTCCAATATGAATGCCCCTTGGTTAGTCAAGGAATTCCACTGATAGCACACTACTGCACCGCATTGCATTTAAGTCACTGACTTTGGTTGTATGTGATTTTGAATGCATCAGGGTGTATCTTAGAGAGGGGGTGATTTAAGGAGACTAGGGGGCGCCCCATGTGTTTATCCTATTTTTTATGTTCATCCTATATTTTTCCTCACTTCATTCCCTCCAGTTCTTCATTTTCTATGATTTTTCCTTATTTTATTACTAATTTCCCTTTCTATCACATTTGTGCATGTTGACAGTTTTATATTTAGAGGCAGAGTACCCTTTCCGACATCTACCCCTTGGTATGATGTCATTTGGCAGCCTTGATCTGCCTATCTCTGCCTTTTCTATTTTTAGGCTATTATTTAATTTTTGCAATCTTCACATATACTGGGCATTGGCAAAGGGGTCCTTAGAGTTTTCTCTTTGGATTTCCTTTTGCTAGGTGTGCCTCCACTCCCTGTAATATATACCATAATTTTAACTTTGGATTTCCCTTTGCTAGTCCACTAATTAAATGGCCTCTAAGATTGCCCTTATATTGACACTTTCTAAAGCACACAGCTCTCGAGCAGCTTTCTGGTCAGTAGATATAAACATTAAACTACATCTGGGTCACTGTTGACATCATGTATAGGGGTGCTGTTGAGGATGATTTCCACTCTGATAAAGAGACTGCTGATGTTGGGCTAGACATTCTTGGGGAAGAAGATTTGGTAGTCAACACTAACTCTGAATTTGATCAGCAATCCAAGGCAGACTTGGATGTGGAATCCATGGATGATGAGTAGGGTTGCACACCATCCATATTATGGTGATGGCCATACATCATATGGTGCTGTGATAGATACAGTAGGCTGTACACCATCTGTACAGCCCAACTTCAATTCCCTTGATGGTATGGTACAGATAATGGAATGGCTGTCATACAGGTGACAGCTGTATGGCATATAAAATGATGAGTATTCATTTTAATTGCCCTCAAGTGCTGAAAATGATGCCTTGGTTGCATTGGAGCAAGTTGAAGAACACTGGGGAGAGCATCACTAACCCACCTGCCACCAAAAATGCCCATCAGAAGAGACAGCATGTGTTAAAAATACCATCACATCAATAGACAGACATACATGCCTATGAAAGGTACTACCTGGGCTATCAGGTTGACTGCTTATGGTACACTTGGGATGCAATACAGATAAAACAAATGTGTTGCAGTGTACTACAAACAAGGGTGATCATGTATCAATCATATGTAACTATTAACAAAAACCAAATGGCCCTGAATGTTGGATCTTCAATTAATGTGATGCATGTAAACAAATTGAAGACTTCAAAAACAACAGCCAAGAACTCACAGAAGTATGAGATCATATTGTAGTAGGAGCAATTCCAGTAGCTGGCCACTTTTCACCCATTCTCTCCTGATAACAATTGACATACAAAAACCATCAGCAAGCACCATCATGAGTGATTGAATGAGCTAGATATGTGCCAGCATGTCAGTGGTCAGTAGAGGGATGAGGAGCCTCAGAGGAGGTATAGAGAGTAAGAATGTATGAAATTCTACAGAGGCAGAGAGGCAGAACAGAGCATCAGTAGAGTGTATGGCATGGTGTGCAGCCCTAATGATGAGCACATGTCTGTCAGACTTCAATCCCCCAGCCCTGTACAACCAGGAACAACCCACACTCCCTTGGAATCAGCTATCACAGATAATGTGCAACCAGTGCATGATGGATCAGATACCAGCAATACTGCTCCCACCGACAGGCTGTCCAGTCAAATCATGCATCCTAGGTTGGATGAACTGCTAGTCAACAAACTGGTCATTCCTGCAGCTGTCTAGACAGGATCATCTATGGAAAGCTCAGGAGCAACCTGTATGAAAGTCTCATACCTTGTATCTGAATGCATGCATGTGGCTCAGAAGTGTCCAAGGTGGAAATTAATGAAGGAGACACTATCATGCAGCATAAAGTGTTAGGGTGTGAGACTCAATGGGTAAATAAAAATTTTATCTCCACATTTTACTTTGCTTACTGACCAGCTTTCCCAGTACCATCATGCATGCATGAGCTACAATTTTGCCCTGAAGAGCTGGTTGTGCCCTGGTTGCAAAGATAGCAGCACTGCTTCAAAGCACCATCACAGTACTGAGTAAACCACTTCTAATATGTATAATTACTCTCTTTGCCATCTCTGTCATGAAATAATATGCTCAGTGTTTCATGGGAAAACAACTGTATATCAATATACCTGAAAGAATACACTATGTACAGAGTAAGTAAATGGATATGAAAACAAGAGTAAGTACTATACCTCAGTGCTTCGTGGGCAAACAACTGAGGTAGCAAAATGGGGTGCGATGTATAAGACCAACTATGACTATGTACGTAAACATGTCAACAAGACTTGGGAAGGGGCACATAGAGAAGATGAGGGCAAAGAGTGTAGCAAGAAGTATCTAAACAAGTCATGGGAATGTCAATGGATGTAGACAACAAGTGGCGATGCAAGGAGGAGTTGATGTGGTGACATGTTGTGGGAAGGCCGATATTGTCTTGTATTCCAACACTCCCCCTCAAGATGGCAAGAGGCCAAATTGTGATGCAAAGTGCCTTGCTTTGGGGGATGGGAGAGCCTTGGTAAGCACATCAGCAGTCATGTCTTTGGTAGGACAATAGACAAGTTTGATTGCATTGTCCTCAACTATCCAGTGGATGACATGGTAGCATATGTTGATGTGTTCTGTTTGAGCATGGTACTGGTGATCTTGGGTGAGTGCGATGGCAGATTGGTTGTTGGAAAGGAGTGTGGTCAGGTTGAGTTTGGTGCCAAAAACCTGTTCAAAGAGTGACTGCATCCAAAGGATCTCTTTGGCTGCATGTGTGATGGCAATGTACTCGCTCTCGGTGGTTGACAATGAGATGATCTCTTGGTGTTTAGTGCACCAGGACACAGCACCTCTGTTGATGATGAGTGCATATCCAGAGATGGCGCAACGATCCTCTGCCATGTTCCCATCAGTGTCTGCAAAGCCCTTCAAGTCGGTCTTCTCATGGCCAAAGATGAGCCAGAAGTCCTTTTTGCCCTTGAGATAACAAAAAATGTGTTTGACAGCATCCCAATGGGCAATTCCAGGTTTTGACAAAAAACATGAGACTGTTTGCATGGCAAAGGCTATGTCGGGATGAGTGGGGAGTGCCACATACATCAATGATCCAGAAATGGTGCAGTCATCAACATGCACCAAGATGATGATCAATGAGCTCTTGTTTCAACAAAAAAACACAGCTTGGTTGACCTTGCACCTCAAAAACTTGAGCTTGTACAGCTGGACTGTTTGAGGCCATAGAGGGTCTTTCGAAGATGGCACATGTTGCTCTTCAAGTTTGGTGCATGGTAACCAGGTGGCTGGGCCATGTAGATGACCTCATGATCTGTGAGCTCTCCATTGAGATATACACTTTTGATGTCAATCTGATGGAGCTCGAGGTCCTCAGCAGTGGCAATGGCAAGAACAGCTCGTATTGATGCAAGCTGGGCGATGGGGGCAAAGATGTTGAAGTAGTCAATGCTAGGAACCTGTGAGAAGCCTTGAGTAATGAGTTGTGCTTTGTGGTGTGCAATATGACCCACTGCATCTTTCTTTGCTCGGAACACCCATTTGGAGCCTACAATGTTGGTGCTGGCTGGAGGATCAATGAGTTCCCATGTTCTGGTTTTCTCAAGCATAGTGAGTTCCTCATGAATGCCTTCCTCACATTGCAGCCAGTCTGGCCATTTTTTTGCCTCTGCTAGATTTCAGGAATCTAAAGCATTGACTTCACTAACGTCTGCTACCAACAAATATTCCTCTAGCTCATCATCATCATCCTTGACCTCCACAAGATTTGGCATCTCTTCTTCATCAACAGTAGGTGGCTGTACACCAGTGGTGAGGAGTGGGTCAGATGGTTGTACAGATGTGACACCATGTCCCCCAAGGAGTGTGCAGACTCTTGCACTTGGTTTTCGAATGTGTTGGGCAGGTTCTGGTTGAGTGTCAGTTGGCATTTTGAGCTCTGCATCATGGGATTTGGGAGGTGTTTCAATGGGGGGGCATTGTCATTGCTGTGGTGTTGTCATTGCACACAATTTCATCAACCTTCATCTTGTCAAACCCTGCATTCTCCCCCTTGAGAAGAGAGGTTGGCGAGCAATTAGGATTAAAGTAAATGTTCCACCCAATTCTGACAGTTTGTTTGTCGGGCCAATAGATTTGGTACTCATTGCTGTTCTCATCCACTCCCACCCAATGTCCCTCTTGTACCTGACCACCCAACTTGTCACCAGCTTCCTCAACATGAACCCACACCTTCTCTCCCCACTCACAAATGTTCCTCAAGTCAGGCTTCTTGCCAAAGAGAGCCTCATAGGGTGTCATACCCTCAACAGCTTTCATCAATGTCCTGTTCATCAACCAAACAATGTGGTGGGCTGCTTCTTCCTACAGGTTCCTAGGGAGACCACTCATGTGGAGTAAAGCTTGGATGTGCTTGAGAATGGTCCAGTTTTGATGCTCTGCAATGCCATTGTGCTCTGGGGTGTCATGGATGGTGAACCTCTGCTCGGTGCCCCAGGACTTCAAGTACATGATAAATTCTTTGTCTTTATACTCCCTGCCTGAATCAGAGTGCAGGACTTTGATGTGCACACTGAGCTGAGTCTCGTACCATCCCTCCACTTTCTTGTAGGGAACAGGTTGTTCACTTTTCTTTTGGAGGAGATTGAGTTTTGTAAAGCTTGTGTGGTCATCAGAGTATGTAACATAGCACCACCTTCCACCTTTTGTCTCAACTGGTGCCAGTCCCCATAGGTCACTGTGTTGGAATTGCACCGTGAGTCCATAACGCTTTTGATGTGTTTGATGTGTGTGCTATTTTAGCATTCCCTTTGATCCGCGTGGTCGGCTCATGTTTAAGTTTCCCCTTGTCTCTTTTCCTTTGACACACATCCTTTTGTTATGCATTACACATATATATATCTTCAGTAGTTTACTTTATCACCTCAGTCACTTATCCAGAGACTGAGGTGAGCTATATTTACTATACATATTTATTGACATGTACTTACTCTACTACAACAGTTGTTTATACTAGGTATAGTACAGATTAATAAAGTCACTTATCCCGAGACTGAGTTGTTTATACTAGGATTCACTTTCTACAGGTTATGGGCCATTCTCATCGTCTTTGAACAATGGGAGAAAGTATCCTAGCCACTCGACGTTCTGCTTCATCATACCTTCTGATCCGTTTCCCCAATCATTTTTGATCTTGGATCAATTCCTTTGTCTTTCACGGACCCGGCTGCTCTACCATTGCGTCTCTCTCATCTCCCTTTGCACACTCGTCGTCCACTAACCTCAGTTTTCTATCATGGGTACCAATACTGTTGATCCCCCATCCGTTTCCCCTATCAAACTTTCTGTGCAATATACCGGGGAGAAGCTCAACAAACTTAAATCAAATTACAAAGAATGGTGCGAGGAGATTATTATTGCTTTATCATTAAACGGCCTTTATGAATATGTTATGGGCAGAATACCTGAGCCCACTTCTACCGAACTCCGAGCGCTTGCCAACTGGAAGGCGAATTCCTGCCTCACATATGCATTTATCGCGTCCAGTGTCTCTCCATCTGAGTGTAAATTCCTGGACATTAAAGTAGGCCCTGATGTGAACTGGAAAATTCTCCAGGACCGTCACCAGAAGGAAGGCCCCATTCGGCAGGTCCAGCTCTTACAACAAGCACTTTCCATCCAGTGTACAAAGGACACACCACTCCCCAAGATGGCAGAAAAGATTTGCGCGTTAATTGAACGCGCTTTTGCCATGGGTGATATACAGGCCGATCTTCTTTGTTGCATCGCTCTCCTTAATTCTCTTAGTGATAATTTTCCACATGCTCACTCCATTATTTCATGAGATATTGCCGCTTCTTCCCTCTCAGCTCCATATGGCTCAAAAGATATCAAATTATTTCTGGAGAACAAACAATCATTACTTGAGAATGATCAGCGTGGTGATTCCAAAAACCATGCCACTTTTACCACACAGTCCAAATCTTCCAAGCTCCCTAATGCACCAATCTGCACCAACGCTAACTGTGGGAAACCTGGCCACATGAAACAATATTGCATTAAACCTGGTGGTGGTATGGCTGGGAAATCACTCAAGGAGTCGATCGCTGCTTGCAGGGCTGCCCATGAGAAGAAATCCTTACTGGCTGGCACTACAAAGGTTCCTATTACCGTGAAGGACATTAATGGTCGTGCCTTCACTGTCATGGTCGACCCCGATATTCCTACCCCACCTGCACCAGTTTGCCAGGCTTGCTCACGACCCACTGCCTTTAGACCCTTTGAATGCACTGGAATATGAAGGATGGGTTGCTGTGGAGGAGGAGCTCACCACTACAGTGGACTGGAAACACCATACATCACCCATCCCTGACAATGCGCTCACCGTGGAACCCCTTTCACAGACTTGTCGCTCATGCATTACCTTAGATGCTCTCCCCTTTATTATTGACTCTGGGGCTACAGTACATATATCCCCTGACAAGTCTGACTTCCTCACCTTACAACCCATTTCACCTTGCTCTGTCAGAGGTGTCGGTGGTTCATCTATTGATGCTGTCGGTGTTGGTGATATACAGCTAAGAATAGCCCGGGGCGCATCAATTATTCTACGTAATGCCTTCTACATCCCAAAATCAGCAGTTCAGCTGATCTCAGTGGGCATGCTGGCCGATGACTCTAATGCTGTTGCACATTTTGACAGTAACACATGCTGGTTCACTGATAAATCCTCTGTGGCCTTCATAGCTCGTGGATTGCACATATCTAGAAAGCTTTACATGCTCAACATTGCATCAGCCCAGGCTGATCACGCACTAACAGTTCACAAGACCCCTACTCTCAAGACATGGCATTGTCATCTGGGTCACGCAAATTACCAGGCACTCTGGGATATGGCCACGAAGGGCGCTTTCACTGGTGTGGCACTCACTTCATTGCAAAAATTACCTAAATGTGATTCCTGTGTCCTTGGCAAGCAGACCAAGTCTCCAGTCCCCAAGAAACATCAGGAGGGACCAGGCCATAAGGCAACAAGGAAGCTGGAAAAGGTGTGGGTGGATCTATCTGGACCACATTCAGTAATGTTGTGTGCGGAGAACCATTATATCATGGATATAGTAGATGACTACACCTCATTCCCATGGTCTATACCATTGCAAAATAAAGATGATGCTTTCACGGAACTTAAAGCTTGGGAACTTGCCTGGGAGAACAAAACCAGCCTCAAAGTCGGGACCTATATCACCAATAATGGTGAACTTCAATCGCATGAAATGAAGGAGTGGTTGAAGACTCATGGTATTGATCAGCGTTTCACGGCACCTCACACCTCGGCTCACATAGGCCATGTTGAGCGAATGCATAGGACACTTATGGCTAAAGCGCGCACTATGCAAATATATGCTGGTCTGCCAGCTTATTTGTGGGATGAGTTCTACCTCACAGCTGCCCACTTGCATGCCAAGACTACGACCCGTTCACTAGCAAGCCTAATGCCCTGGGAATTATGGTACAAGAGAAAACCTGATTATTCTTATCTTCACGAGATAGGTTGCAGGGTGTTTGTGCTTATCCCAGGAAAGGATAATCCCAAGATACTTGAACGATCCATCAAATGTGTCTTGATAGGCTACAAGCCAAAATCAAAAGCATATCGCTGTTATAACCGCGCAATGCATAAGGTTCATATTTCATATCATGTCCGCTTTCTTGAGAGCCATGAAGGCTATTCACCACCTTCAATCGATGAATTAGGGGAGGATGATAATATTGGGTCCAGTGGTAGTCTACCCACATTCCTTGGTCCTATTTTACAGCAAGACGATGATGTTGAGTCTTCTCATGAATTCACTCTCCCTGATGCACCCTCTAATAGTCTCACGACACTGCCACCGCCACCCATTGCCCAGCCTATTCATCGATCTACCCGTGTTCTAATACCCACAGACAAAAACCCCAATGGTGGCCCTGCTATTACTAGAACAGCGGCTGCAGTGCAAGAATCCTTGGAGAGCGCTGCGCGTGTAAAGGAGGCACGGCGGGAGCATCGGGCTGCTATTGTGGCTGCACGATTGGATCACATTACAGATCAATCCTCCGATCATGATTGTGATGTCATGGAAGAACTCCAACAATCATTTCATAATCTTGATTTGGGCGATCAAGTGCATCAATTTCAGGCCCTGATCTCGGAAATGGGAGATTTTGATCCAGAGTCACTTCAATTTGAGGATGAGCCAAAAACATGGGATGAAGCCAGAAGATCTGTTGATGCAATGCAATGGGAGCGTGGATATCTGGAGGAATTGAACTCATTGAAAGAAATGGGGGTATACAAACTAATACCTAGGTCAGAGGTTCCACATATTAGGCATGGGAGACCAATTTTCCACATTAAGCGCAATGAGGTGGGTACCCCTATTAGATGGAAGGTACGCCTAGTCTTCAGAGGAAATGAACAAATTTATGGCAGGGACTACACCAAAACTACCTCACCAACTGTGTGCATGGAATCATGGCAGATTCTCTTACACATAGCCGCCTCACTTGGCTGGGATGCACAACAGGTTGACATAAAGACGGCCTTTCTTTATGGCTTACTTCCGGATGATGAAATTCAATATATGCAGCAGCCTGCTGGTTTTGAGGAGCAGGGCAAGGAGGACTGGGTTTGGCAACTACAGCACTGTAAGGGGACTAGGGAGGTGCCCTGTGTGTTTTTCCTATTTTTTATGTTCGTCCTATATTTTTCCCCACCTCATTTCCTTCTATTCTTCATTTTCTATGATTTTTCCGGATTTTATTACTAATTTTCCCTTGCTATCATGTTTGTACATGTTGACACTTTTATATTTAGAGGCGGAGTACCCCTTCCAACACATACCCCTTGGTATGATGTCATTCAGCAGCCTTGATCCGCCTATCTCTGCCTTTTTCTATTTTTAGGTTATATTTGATTTTTGTTGTCTTCACATATACTGGGCATCAGCAAGGGGATCCTTAGAGTTTTCTCTTTGGATTTCCCTTTGCTAGGTGCGCCCCCAATCCCTGTATTATGTAGCATAATTTTAACTTCGGATTTCCCTTTGCTAGAGGCTGAGGTTGCCCTTATAAGCACAGCTTATGTGGTATGAAACAGAGTGGGCACATTTGGAATCAGACCCTTAATGCACAGATGCTAAATTGGGGATTCACCCACCTCTCGTGCGAGTCCTGTATCTATTACCATAAAACTGACACTGGTACAATTATCGCTGCTGTCCATGTCGACAACTATTTAACCATTGCTGACTCCAAGGACGAAAACGAGCGCTTCAAGAACCAGATGCGCGAAGTATGGACTATCTCCAAATTGGGGATGGCACGTTTTATTATGGGTATTGCTGTCTCATGGGACCGAGACATGCATACTGTTGCACTTTCACAGACTGCTCTTATTGACAAAATAGTGGACCAGTTTGGTCAGAAAGAAGCACACCCCGTTTCTGCCCCATTGGACCCTGGTTCGAAACTACAGTGCTCCAATCTGCAATGTATGTCCCAGGATGCCAGGAACGCCCTGGCCAAGCTTCCCTACCGCTCTCTTGTCGGATGCTTATTGTACTTGGCAATATCTACGCATCCCAACATTTCTTATGCAGTACAACAGCTCTCTCAATACCTTGATTCGTACTCCTTAGAACACTGGAGTGCTGCTATATGGCTAGTACATTATCTAAAGGGAACTAGGGACTTGAAGCTTTATCTGGGCGGACAGAACCCCATTCTCCTGCACGCCTATAGTGACTCTGACTGGGCTAATTGCCATGACACTCGTTGCAGCGTTGGGGGATACATGTGCTCTCTTGGCTCAGGCACAGTGTCTTGGGCAGCACGTAAACAGAAGGTAGTGGCAGCTTCCATCTGTGAAGCAGAATACATAGCAGCATTTGAGACCGCAAAGGAATGCGTGTGGTTGCATATGCTACTACGCACTATTGATTTTCATCAAAACTCACCTACTACCATCCTCTGCAACAACAATGCTATGAAGACATTATCCGAGGACCCTTTACTTCATTCATGCATTAAGCACATCGACATCAAATATCATTTCCTATGCAAGCATGTACAGTCGGGCAACCTAGCTATCACTTACATCCACACCCGTGACAATGTAGCCGACATGTTTACTAAAGCCCTGGAACCTAAACATTTCACTGTCCTTCGTGCATCTCTTGGCCTTCGTTAGTGGGATTCCATGCGAGGAGGAGTGTATTCACGGTGAGGAGGAGTGTTGGAATTGCACCGTGAGTCCATAATGCTTTTGATGTGTTTGATGTGTGTGCTATTTTAGCATTCCCTTTGATCTGCGTGGTCAGCTCATGTTTAAGTTTCCCCTTGTCTCTTTTCCTTTGACACACATCCTTTTGTTATGCATTACATGTATATATCTCTTCAGTAGTTTACTTTATCACCTCAGTCACTTATCCAGAGACTGAGGTGAGCTATATTTACTATACATATTTATTGATGCATACTTACTCTACTACAACAGTTGTTTATGCTAGGTATAGTATGGATTAATAAAGTCACTTATCCAGAGACTGAGTTGTTTATACTAGGATTCACTTTCTACACACTGTGGATCATTCCACCAATCTCAGTGGCACACTTGCCCTGTCATTTCTTTGCAATAGGCTTTTGTGTGGCTTTGGCATACACACACAACTCACAAAAGAATGGGGTGCCATCGGTGCTTGACTTAAGCTTCATGCCAGTCACAAAACCATTTTGGACAAGCCTCTTGGCAATGTCAGGTGAAATATGGCCCATATGATGGTGGAACAGGTCCAGGGCTAGTGTATCTATAGCTACATTTGCTGACTCTGCCTCATGTGTTACATGATACAGCCACCCAACCTTTGGGAACTCTCCGATGTGAGTACCATCTTGTCCCATGATTTTGCACTTTTCACTGCCAAATGTGACAGTAAAGCCACAGTCATTGAGTCACCCAACAGACACCAAGGTGTAACCAACCTCTGGAGAGTAGAGTACCTCTATAATCTTCAGCTGCAAGATATTGGCTCCATCTGGGACATTGATTACCATCTTGCCTTTCCCTATAGCTTTAAAACTTTGCTTGTTGACAGCTCAGAATGGTTCAGGGGGAATTTCAACAAAATTTTGCATGGCACTGTGGTACAGCGTGATATGACTGGTGCACACTGAGTCATAGATTTTGGCTTGCATCTCTCTGACAATTTCAGCTCCAGTTATGAGGCATTCCTCTAAGCCAGCTGAGTCTGTGTCTATGTCAGAACATGAGCTGCACTCATCGCTACTGATCCCAGATAACTCCTCAGTGTCACTGCCTTCTCCTAAATCCTCAGCCTCTGTGAACCAATCACTATCAGGTGCAGGACTCTCCCCTGGCTCACTCATGAGGAACCAGTCTGACTCATCTCCAGAATTGATGTCTTCCACATTGAAGGTGGCAAAAGCTTCATCACTTTCAGATCCTGACTCCTGAGCAGCATTTGCAGACCCACTTTTCTTCTTGGGATTGTCCTTCTTTTTGCTGCCATCCCCTTTTTTATCGGAGTCCTTGATGGACTTTTTGCACTGGTGCTTGAAGTGTCCCTCCTCACCACAGTTCCAACAGCACTTCTTCTTGTCCTGTTTACTTGATGACACAGTTATTAGCCTCATCTTTGACATCCTTGGAGGATCTACTACCTCAACATGAGCAGTGAGCAACATTCCAGTCTGACTCCTCTGAAATGAGTGCAATTAGCTCATCTGGATCAACAGTCTTGGTAGTGGCATACAGTCATGCATTGGTGAGGAGAGTCAATGCAAAGTTGGAGAGGTGGACTGGGAGCGAAGAGATGATGGTGGAATGGTAATCTTTCTCTTCAATGGTCACACCGTACATGGCTAACTCTTCCTGCTTTACTTGCAGGCTATCGAGGAGCTCCCGGATACTGCCTTTCTCTGGACATCGTGACTCCATGAACTGTCTGCAAAGGTCTGCCTGTGTGAAGGCTCCCTTTTGTGTGTACTCCATTGTGATCAGGTCCCAGCAGTCCTTCAACAGGGACTTTGCATGGATGCAAATGAGGGTTGAGTCAGGGATCCAGTGTGTGAGCAAGGCCTTCATGGTCTTCTCATCATGATCCCATTTGGCCATCTCATCAGATTCTGTTTGTGTTGGGGGGGACACTGCCAGAACTGGTTGCAGGGTTGTACCATCAAAGTGGCCCCACAATCCCTTGGCCTCAATCACCTCCTCAAAACAGATGGAGAACACTGTCCAGTTCACACCTGTTGGCATAAGCTTAGGCACAGAGGAGGGAAGGATATCAGTGGTCAATGTGGCAGACATGGTGAGTTCATGGTGTGGTCTTGAAGCAGATTCTGATTTAGTTAGCTAGTGCAGGGCCCATAACCTGAAAGAATAAGCTCAGTGTTTCATGGGCAAACAACTGTATATCAATATACCTGAAAGAATACATTATGTACAGAGTGAGTAAAGGATATGAAAACAAGAGTAAGCACTATACCTCAGTGTTTCATGGGCAAACAACTGAGGTAGCAAGATGGGGTGCGATGTATAAGACCAACTATGACTATGTACATAAACATGTCAACAAGACTTGGGAAGGGGTGCATAGAGAAGATGAGGGCAAAGGGTGTAGCAAGAAGTATCTAAATGAGTCACAGGAATGTCAATGGATGTAGACAACAAGTGGCACTGCAAGGGGGAGTCAATGTGGTGACATGTCATGGGAAGGCCGATATCGTCTTGTATTCCAACATGTCATCCATATCTATTATGTATTGTGGCCACATGAGGGCTGTGAGGCCCATTTGCACAAAATCTCAACAAATTCTTCTCAGAAAACATGTACACATGACCAAAATTACCATATATAGGAGGAGGGGGAAGTTCAAATGGGTGCTGAAAAAAAAACTGAGAGGATATGTAATTTTCCCGTTCTGCCAGCCCCTTGATAGAGGCATCTTGCAATTGACCGCGTGCGATGCCAGTAGCTACTCATCCCAAAGCACGTGACTGTGCCAGTTCGCGCCTGTCATGTGATGCGACCATACCAATGAGGAAATCACACGTTGTCCAACAAACGTGCCCCCTACTAGCATGCTGCGACCGACACTCTGTTCCTCACCGGCACTACCCTACTGCACCCTACTGCACTGATGACAAGCATTGTATAACTGGGTTGTACCATTGCCTTTCAGAACTGCAATGCAGCCCCTTTCACGCTTCTATGATGGCGAAGCCAAGAGCTTTACCAAACCTGAGTCTGCTTTATCTGTGGAACGCTACAGCTATCAACATTCAAGAACTCTTATCATGGGATTTCTGGCACTTTTCGCTGCCGTCTTCGTCTTGTCTACCCGTGCTCTGTTTTCAGGGACGTATAGCTGGTCAAATTCTTTAGGTCATGCTATACCTGGTCGATTTCAACCCCAAACGTCGTGGGCCCAATATTCTCCTTTTTTCCCTGTGAAAATATACGAAGGCCCACCTCGGCACTGCAAAGTTATTCAAGTATGAGTATCCCTCTAACTCTGAAGTACTTGGTTGACTCATTCACAGGCAAATATCGTATGAATCCGCTCATTCGGCATGACCAATATTGCAGGTTCTAATCAAGTTATTGCAGCTTCAGCGACATGGTGCGAGATTCCCCACTTCTGGAGCTTCGGTCGGCATCAGAAATGCCGTATCCAAGTTGTTAACTGCGGCAAACTATACCGACCCGCGAGTGGTATTCCTGAGGACTTACAGATACGAATTAGGCGAGGATGATCTTGTCGCGTTCGGTGCCCACGAGTGCGTTTACTGTTGCGACCTATGTCAACGGTGTTTAAGGGAACTAGGGCCCAGCAAGCGGGAAGAGTGCACTATAATCGATATTCTGATTTAGTTGATCTCGACAATTTGCCTTTCGTGAGGGCATCAAGCTCTAAAAGAGTTGTCCAGTCTGCGGCTAATTGGACAGCAGGTGTGTTGCCCCAAAATTACACGTTTTGCCTACGAATATAGTCTATTTCAGGCTTTTCAATTGCGAATCGCCAAGTATACAACCCCAAGCTATCAGTAATTTTGAATGCCAAGGTCAACAGGTTATTGGTGTTCATCTACCCTCCGCTAACGAATCACATTGTAGCTCAATGATACTCTTCATAACGACTGCCCGAATGCAGGCGATTCGGATTTACAAACAGAAGAGTGGTTGTCCATCTACGCACCCCCCATTGCTGCTCGACTCAATCGTCAAGTCCCCGGAGCTAATCTAGCCTCTGCCGATGTCTATAGGCTCATGTCACTTTGTCCATTTGAGAGCGTATATAAGGAATCGTTCAGTAAATTCTGCGCATTGTTCAGTGATGCCGAATTTGAGCAATTCGAGTATTCGGGCGACCTTGACAAGTATTACAATACTGGGTTCGTTTATCAGAACTTTTCCGAAGATTTACTAAATATGTTCCTTATCGTACATAGATACGGCCAGCTTCTTGGACGTGTTCAAGGCGTGGGTTACGTTAATGAGCTCATTGCTCGCTTGACTGGGAAGCCTGTCCGGGATCACACACAAACCAATCACACATTGACCTCGTCCCCCATCACCTTCCCTCTGAATCGTAGCATTTATGCAGATTTTTCACACGACAATCAGATGATCGCCATCTACTCTGCCATTGGCTTATTCCCTCAAGCAAAGGCGCCCGACCCATCGTTACCTGACCCAAGTAGAAATTGGCTTGCATCGCAATTGGTCCCTTTCTCTGCCCAAATGGTCACGGAGAAAGTGCTCTGCGGGCAAGAGGAATATGTGAGGATATTTGTCAATGATGCTTTGCAGCCTTTGCGGTTCTGTGGGGCTAATGGAGATGGGATGTGTGAACTGGGAGCATTCGTGGAAAGCCAGGCGTACGCCCAAAGTGATGGCTCTGGAGACTTTGAGAGATGTTTCAACTGAACACGTTGCATGTTGTCAATACCCAGCTCGACTTTTTTGCCGCGATTCTCTTACGTTGCTTGACACTTGTGTCTACGACAACTACAGCGTGTACCTATATTTTGAGTCTCTTCATCGATCAATATATACTCTAGATAGTAATACGGCTAGACACTCATGTCCTTGTCGCACGCCATTTTTCGCTCGATGTTTTCACAATTCTCATGTCACTCACCTTCGTCGTTATTTTAGATTTTACGTATGATCTTGCGGCTGAAGTAACATCGCTGAATCATTTAACACTATTGCAACCAGCTCCGGAGAAGTCGGAACACTAAAAATAAAAAGTAAGTCATGACATAAGTGGGAGACAACAACCCTACTGGCTAGTATGTGAGGATCCGGCGGCTGGTGTAGAGACTTTTATGAATACAAAACCTCACTCACCAGGAAGAAGTTGTCCGCACCTCATCTTCATCCTCGCCCTATCGAAGACGATGGAACGGCAACGACATCGATAAATTTAGTAGATAAACTCTCAGCCATATCGACTGCCTACATCGAGAGCATCGGACGAGTGTCTGATGATCAGACTGCGCTCAGACCAGTAGTAAACTTAGGACCGGTAGTCACTCCCGAATCGAAGACGACGAAACGGCAACGACATCGACAAATTTAGGAAATAAACGCTCAGCTATATCGACATCTGACAAGTCGTAGTGTCTGATGATCAGACTGCGCCTGTGACCAGTAGAAAACCTATGATTGGTATCTTGAACAGGGACAAGAATGGCTATCCTTGTCATGAGGGAGATATCGATGAAAACTATTCCATTCCAATAAGAGGTCCCAAATGCGTTTATGGCTTCAAATCTGCACATCTCAACAGATTGTATAGCTCCTGAATAACAAGAGTAGCTGTCAGATATCATGATTTCAGTTTTAGCGCAGCTCGCAAATACACTCATAACAGCTTCAGGGGTCCCTGCAGTCGAACGTGTTCGACTTCAATTTATGTTTCATTTATAGCGGACTCATCCCAAACCGGAGTCGTATGCAAGACTATGACTTCACGAACAGGATTTGTCGATGTGAGTTATTCAATAGTCTCCTTTCTATCTAGGCGTAGGCTTGCAAGGGTCCCCATCATCTTCAAGTAGGTCGAGGGCGACCCAGAGACTCCTTTCCCAAATGGACCAACGAAGGACTTCAAGCTCCCGCCGTCAATACCCGCTTGGTAGTCAGCGATGTATTTGGCAACAGTGGAACTCTTCAAGCCCATGACATCGGTCAAAGCCTTCAACAATGCAGCGCTCCCTAGGGGAGCTTCTCCATATCGGCCTGTGTCCAAACATGCCTGGAGCACGCCAAGGAATGTCTGTGGTCGACCATTCGACGTTAAGAGATGTGGCTGTACAAAGAAACGATATCGCTTTGCAAGGAAGCGGACGCGTGGGTGGGTCGGAGTAGCGGTGGTCCCAGGATGTGAGAGCTCTAGTCCTATTCGTGGAGATTGATATATCGGCGGTTTGCGAGATACATCGCACGGAAGAAGTAATCTGAGATATAAAGATGCTGGTGTCTTCTGAGAATTAGGAGTGAGAAAGGCCGAGGTATCACGAGCCCATCTGTGGTCGACAAGATCGGAGATACTAGAAGCCTGACTGAGGAGCAGTATCTGGTCAACGAGAACAGAAGGTCCTGAAATGATTTTCGAGTCGGAAACTCGCTGAAGGCTTCGCAGCAGTGCGCCTCCTCGCAAAAGAGGTGCTTCGGTAGTAATAGTCTTTCCGGAGGTGGCTGTGGAACCAGAAGGGAAGTAAGGAGACCTGGCGCTCAAGCTGCTTCCAATTGTCAGGTCCAAGCCCTTGCGCGTTCCACCTCTGTATCCAGTTAAGCTCGTCATACTACGATGAGAATCTGCACACCGTCTGGGTGCGCGATGGAAGTACCTAGCAAGAACAGAATCTTCATCTACGGTTGCCAAAGATTTGTAAGATTAAAGCCTACCATTGACCGCAAATCTTCTGCTCTTCACTCCCATGTGTGAAGGGATCTTCATGACACTTATGTTTCAGCAGATAAAATTCCAGTTCGAGAATTTTGAACTCTGTTTCCACTTCTCCACATCGGACAACCAAGACATAATCGTGCAGTAGAGCATTGCCTACTTGATCAAAGCGGTCAGATATGGCTTCAACATTATCCAAAGTCGAAAAATCTAGCAGTTGCACAAGTTTTGCATCGGGGTTTACCTTCGACTTCTTGAGCTGAAAGTTCTGGATGGAAGGCGACGATTCTCGTTTCCTCTTAACAGTTTCCATCCGTATGCTCTCGAAGAAAACGGTCGCTTGCAAAATATTAGACGCCTGTACAACCATGTGACTTGTTTGATGCTTTGCTCCTGCCATATCGGGAAGGTGGCACAAAAAAAAGTCTCAGGGCTGGAATACTATCATTGACCTAGTAGTGCAAGATGACCAGAAAATCTGTGTCTGGGTCCGGCTGTCCGGCTATCCGACTCTGCACAGCCACTTCCCATTTTCAACTTCGATGCATTGCAAGCCACAGGGCTCAGCGGTAAGTGGCATTTCTAGGTTCCTGCTCTGTGTAAAACTGACATATATGGACCTTTAGATACCTCATTCGAACAAGGCATACAAATGTAAATGGATGGATATATAATGGATGAACTTGGGATGAATTTTCATGCTGTAGATTTCAAACCTCAAATAGATGGAATTCAGACATATTTTATTACAACTTTTTCATAAGTGAATAGGATGAAATTTCTTCTTGTAAATGAATGAATTATAGGGGTGGCTTTAATACTGTAGATTTCAAACCTCAAATGGATGGAAGTCAGACATATTTTATTACAACCTTTTCATAAGTGAGTAGGATGAAATTTCTTCTTGAAAATGAATGAAATATAGGGGTGCTTTCAATACTCAAACATCAAATAGATGGAATGTTTTTTTTGCTCAGTCATTATTTTATACCACAGCAGGCTGAATTTCATCATCTATGCATTGTGCAAGGTAAGTCATTTCAACCTGCCCTCATGCAGAAAGTCACATGTCATATCTATCCCAGCACACCCGAGACTTCAACTTCATGTGCAATATCAACCAAGGTCTGACATGTTCGCATGCTCTTCACTTCCACTCCTACCACACCATCAATGGTCAAGCCTGCTGCCTCCCACCACCATCAACAGCCACAAACACCAACAATGAACCACATGGCTGCAAGAGTGCCACGTCACATGTGGATTTGGATGTTGACAGCTGTCGACATGTAAACTAAGTATTTTTATTGTTGTTTTTGTAGTTTTTGAAGTTCTAACAAGTTTTTTTCTGTTATTTTTGGGTTATCTACTACTTTTACAATGACAACACACGATGCATGCCTATGCCCTCCTCCCCATCCAAATGGGATGTGAGGGGGTTGGTTGAGGTTAAGAGACCCCAGGGAGGTACCAGGAGGCCCAGGTAGCCAGGTACCTACAAGGTAAGCACATGAAACACCCCCAACACTGCCATCTGCCACTAACCACCCCACCACTCTTGAAACAGGCAACACTGCTGCCACAATGGTGGGATGGTGTAACGAGATGCACCACCAACAACCCAACCCACTCAGGATGACAATGGCAACAGAACGAAGGGAACAGGGCCAGGCGACACCGATGACAAATGCCCCAACACCAATGGTGGACAGGACCAGGATGACGAGAACAACAATGCCAACATGAACCACAACAGCACTGACAATGGGGATGATGAGAAAGCACCCACAACCACAAGGAAGGCAAAACTGCAACAACGGCCACAGTGGACCACAAGGACCACAAGGACAACCACCACCAAGAATGGGACAATGGGGACAACGACCAGAAGATGAGATGACGCCAGGACCAGGGACGACAGGCATGAGGACGATGACACCGAAGAGGACCAGGACCAGGGCAATGGGGACAGCGAGGATGACGAGGACGACAATGGCATGGACAACAGGAAGGATGGGCACCAGGACCAACCAGGGATGAAGGGGATGACTGGAACAAGGAGCAAACAATGGGGAATGCAGATGATGAGACCACCACCATGACAACAAAGATGACAACAACAACAGGAACAACACACCACCCACCCCTGAGCAACTGTTTGTGGGCCCAAATGACAACTAGAGTCATTTGGGCCCAGCAAAAAGGGTCACTCTGCCTGGAGCCTTCTGTGAAAAGACTTTTGCCCACACTCAAACCTTCTGTATTCCACTGTTGTGATCTAGGAAAGTGAACCTCATAGGATATACCTCCTACCAATGTCAGTACATAGCCCAGTGCCAAGAATCCCTTAGGAATTGGGTTCAAGCCTTCCGCTGCTAGCCATGCTGTATTTGCATTATGTGTGTGATATCTGTCTGACCATCAGCTTGCTTGTGAGGGTGTCTGAGGGTTCATACTGTTGTTACTTTGGAGCAGGGGGTTCATGGAGATTGGAGTCAACATGGGTGTTAGATTTATGCCAGGCTCTTCTGGAGCTGAGATGGACATTGGTGAACCTGGCCCATTGCACATGTTCATGTGTGATTTTCTGTGGGGTGGGTAAATCACTCCGAGGTTCATCAAAGTGTGTGGGTGAGAAATCCACCGCCAATGCATGGTAGAAGGGATTGTGTCCTCTATGTGGGGTGCCTGGGGCAGCATTCATTGCTGAGTGTTTGCAGCCTGCTAGAATGGTGTTGTCAACCTCTAGACTCACCTGTGGTGTAGTGATGTCCCAAAAGCCATCCGTGTTCACAGACAAGCCCGTTGGTTGGCCAGCCTCCCTAGACCTTACTGAGGTTTCCTCAACTACATGTGGGATATACATAACTGGCTGTACATCTCCCATCGGGGGGTGCTTTGACAAAGGTTCCATTTGGTGCAGTTGTTGTAGCTACCTATGTGGGTCTTGCCAAAGAAGCCACACATGATGAACATTGTACCTCCAGTCATGTTATTGTGTCTGGAACCTCAACCCACTGACCTCTACCTGTCCTTGGGTGTCTTTCCTCCTCTGCTACAAAGGCATCTGTAAGAGATCTGGACCCATGTCTGCTGTCAGTTCCATCATCTGGTGTCCTTGGGCATGTAGATCATGTAGCTCTCCTTGACCTCTGTCCTCTTGCATTATCTGGCATGTGTAAAGATTGCGAAAATGAAAAGGAATGACTAGCTAAAAGAATGAAAACAGATAACTTGATGCAAAGAGGAAGAGCAGATGGGAGAGCAAGATGCTGTGTGTGTTGATGAGGGTGAAAGATAAGAAACTGGCCATCACATGATCACAATGTGTTCATGATTCTACTCTGCACAAAACATCACTACACTACCCTCATGCTTCACTTGTCTACCTCCACAAAAGGGATGATCACAGCTGACACTATAGTGGTATTTGAAGCATGGTGGCAGACCCAAAATACTGAACATTGCAGTGGTACTAGGCTAACGAGGCCAAATGTGGCCTCGATACTGGCATGGGAACTTGATACCAGCTATCGAGACCACAAACACAGTTACCACGCCCGAACTAACTGGCTGAACTGTTTGCCCAAATAACACACTTGTCAGCGTTTAAATTCTGTCTGTGAAATGCCATGGTAAGCCAGAAAACCACAAACTGCACTACTCTCAGTCTATGGGAAATATATATTGTTGCTCTGAGAAAAAAAATGGGAAGGATTGGTGAACTCCTCATATCTCAATGTCAGGAATATGTGATTCACCAAACCAAAAATCAGGGAAAAATCAGAGGAATGTTCTTAATACTTATAACCTCTCAGATCGTCAATTTGAAGATGGTTAGAGATGTTTTGGGGCTTAGAAAGTGTTATCAGAAACACTAGTACCGTGGTAAAAGAGTTACTTTTGCGTGACATGGTGGTGAAAGACTAGGTCCTTTTTGACATGGGGGCTCATCGTTGCTTTATCCTCACTTCCATTCCATCAGTATAATGTTTGTAGTTAATGTGGTGTAATTTAGTGATCAGTAAATCACTCGAGCGGTAAGTGATAGTATAAGCTGCAGCCTGTCATCCATCATTCATCAGGCGGGGCTAGAATATGGCGCTGTGCCGGATGAAACGAACAGAACGTAACTAAGTTACTGTTAAAAACTGTCTGGGTCATTCTCAACTTTCTGGGTCAAAACGTCGATGGCTTCTCAGATCTTCAACGCATAAGGACCTTATTTCAAACACGCAATCGTGAGTTCATCCGTTTTTCTGGTGGGAGCCGCGTAAGATCAATGGATATAAGACAGGTTCCTTGAGTGGGGCGGCCGAGGGATTAGCACATATCGTTAACGTTCGAACTGAAGGCAACCTTGGGGCTGACATTGGCGAGGGCTGTACCTATGC
Organism: Tricholoma matsutake; assembly: GCA_026075535.2. Lineage (NCBI taxonomy): Eukaryota > Fungi > Basidiomycota > Agaricomycetes > Agaricales > Tricholomataceae > Tricholoma > Tricholoma matsutake. Next base: position 1,010,333 of record AP026543.1, on the reverse strand, counting down.
TGCTTACACTATATGATACGGCTTGCAAGGTGATTGTTCCTGTAGCCAGTGTTCGAACCTGAATGAAGGATTACAGATCCTGATCCCTTCGGAAATTCGAGCCACGCTGCTTCGGAGGCTGATAGCAGGGTCCGTCGCAGGTAGTCTATTGAAATCGTTGTCGATCTCATATCACTCCAGATGTTTCAGTCCTTCCATTTACACATCCATTCGAGCTTGTGCCATGTCCGGATGGCCTTGAGACCAGACAGATCATCCCGACCACAGATCGAGTTGTTTGATATCTTTCGTCGTATTTACAAAGAGCTAACTCCGTATTCTCGTTCTTTGGGCGGCTTTTATCGCGGATGCATGGTCGGTCGCCTTCCTTGGTAACATACCTTACCGAGGTATGGAACACTGTATACTTTCTAGCCAACATCTTGACTTTGATCACTGGCAGGAGGCATTTTTCTTGTCTGGGAGACTCTTAACTCGCAAACACGACAACGGGTCTCCTCTACAGTGTATGAAGCTAATCACCACGAGATTCGCCTCATCATCGGCGGGCACAACCGCCCAAATCATTACATATCCTTTGGAGCTATTCGCCGAATACAACAAGCTAGTGGACATGTATCTATTGTTTCTCGCATGACGTTTTCGAAACACAGTCCTGGATATTTGGCGATCCGGCGGCTAAGAGCTTTGACACGGGTTTAGGCACTGGTTTTATCGAGCAGATCCCCATGCATAGCATTTCGCTTTCTATGTCGCAAGCTGCCACTCAAATTCTATTTTGGCTGGATAAGCACCCACATTCACTTTGGTATGATTGTGTGAGCTCATGACGACTTGTGGAATCTTCTGGCAGCCTCGGTTTTATCTGATAGGCTGTCATCTGGGGTACTTTTTCTTAGGCCACGAGCGCGAGGCCGAAGTGATAGGCCTTAAGCATGACACACGGTATTCCGTCAATATGCTGTTGTATTGAAAGCTGACGACTGTGTGATATTGTAGATGCATCTAACAGTCGTCCTTCTTTCCATTGGCCCGCCTATCTATGCTATTATTGCATTTGCCGCTCGTCGCCTTCGGCCATCTCCACTTCCATCGGTAAGTGTAACCTGGTACCGCCGGATCAGACCCTCTTCGGTTATCTACCGCGCAAACTGGAAGCTGTTGCTCATAGTCTTCGCCATTTTGGTGTCCGTGCATCTCAAGAATCTTCAAAAATCTTTCGCCCCGGCCTATAGGGTTCTATATATCGTTCACTCAAAACCCTAAGTCAGTTCGAAATCTAGCATCCAGGAGGTCTCAGCATTTCAGTTGTGTAGCGATCTGGGCGAGCTATCCCGCTTTACGTCCGCCAATGAATGTCTTCAGGCAGTTCAAGCCTCCAGCACCCGACATAATAGCAGCCGCCGGCCGCCGGCAATTCCCATCCCTGGAGGATAAACCCTTTTGTTATTCCTCCTGTGCATCCGGACTCCGTCATAGAGATTGTTCTAAGTCTGCATGCCATGGGTATCTATCTACTTGACGTCGTGCAACGATGTGGGGCCCTTGCCAACAAACTGATGCCATACCCATATGATGACAGTGTCGATGACATGTGCGTAATCTTGTTCTCATACAAGTTGCCGTCGGCCGGTTGTTCTCCCACACCCAGCGGTGGATGTCCTTCACTCTATGGATTCGCTGATTAAATTTGAACTGCACCCATTTTCACGTCGAAATGCTGCCCGACACGACCCTCGCTGTGTAGCGATGGCCCTTACCATCGAGAGGCTATGCTGCTGCTGCTCTTGTTTGATTCAGGTTCGCTACCCCGGTATGTGAACAATCCGGCAGATATCCCCACAGGTGGCTCGGTCAAAAGGCGTGCTCAGATATATCAGCTGATCAGTGTCTCATGACAAGTCGTACGGTCAATCATTGATCGAGCCATGTAGACCTGGCAACACTTGACTACCACATCGGCATGTCAAGGTCATTTGGATCTCTTTGATGTGCGTCTGCTCCTGAGCTATAAATTGACTGCCATCGTCATTTACCGAGGGTAATGCTTCGTCCCGAAGTCCCGACCGAGGCCTAATAACGCATGCTACTCTTTCACTCCCCTCGTACCGCCAACTTGTTTACGAATCCGAGAGATTCTGATATTCCACCGGCTTATGAACCACGGTAGCCTTGGGCCCTTCACATTCGGTGTTTCTTTTGCTTTTTCGTTTCATATCGAAGTCCCACTTGCTATCCCGATTCCTCGTGAATTGAATCTGGCATAACACCTCATTAACCCCTACCGAAGAAACGAAACCGTGATTACCCTGAACCGGCGGCTCCTTGAAACTTTTGAGGACTTATTTCCCATCAGCAGTCTCACGCCCTCACGCTCCATACGGCAACTACTCACTATGCATGTTCTCTGCGCAGCAGTATGTTCCCAAACGTCGTGCACATACATTTTTCATGCTCTCACAGTCCAGATCGGCATCTTCATACATCTTTCGGCGTTTACAATGGCCTACGACACAAATTACAGCTTCAGTAGCTTCCATGCAAGTCAGGGCTTTGGTTCGCTCTTGCACCGCGGCTGAGGGTCAACGGAATGATCTACCCTTGCGCGATTTATTGTTCAGGGTGGATGAGCAAGAGCTGCAATCCAAATTTGCTTCCGTATCAACCTTCAATACACTTATGCGACATAGACCGGGACCCTGGACGAACTTACCGTCGGCTTATTATGTCTCTTCACCCTTTCCTTGCTTGATCAAGATCAGCACAGCCACCTTAGTCCCTGAGTTGTATATTCGCTCGTCCAGGGTCTTCAGGGTTTGTTCACAAAGTACATGTGATCCTCTTAAGTCGGGACGAGTCTCCCGTCGTCTTCATTAAGTCACTAAGTATCGGCTTGCCTCCTTGTCTCCAACCACGTTGGAGCCGACGTCATTCGCACAACCGTATGTATCATCATCTTCTCATGTCTCTCGAGGTACATCGTCTGCTCTCACCGTCTTATCATGACTTGACATTGGACAGCAAAAGGGCCTTCCCCCGCATTTAGGTTCTAATGCTTCTGCGTAGTGATACGTTTTTCGGGACTCGTCCCGGAGATCCTGAACCTGCCCTCAATACGCACTTCATCGACGCGGTGTCTGATCTAATCTCCTATGATTACTCCGTATACCATTCCATTATGGTTGTTTTTCTAATGTAGCAGCTGCCTCAACATGAATAGTCATATGGAACAACTAACCCGCGTTCTGATGACAAGTCCCAAGGAGTCAACAAAGCTACGTGATCACTTAACCCGAGGATCATGCCAAGATCACGTTGGGTGTAAGCCGCCTGGCACGTCATTTCGGCATTATCCGCTAATGTGGCTTTGAATCGGATGCTGCCTGCGGTTACGGTACCGCCGACTATAGCTATAGCTATGAGGCTTGAGCAACAGATGCCTCGGCGGCCATCTGAGTTATTATCAGAGGCGGCCCACAACCGCTCCCGCTTCACAGCTTGCCCAGATATCTTCCATGGTCATCGGGGTGTGCACGCAAGGCGTTAAGGTTAACGTCGATATCGTTCTGTGGGGAAGGACGGAGCAGGACGGAGGGCGTGCACTCGGTGAGGCATTCCAAAGTATATACCATCTCTCGACGAGTACGATCGAGATCTGATAACCCTCAGAAAGTTGCACCCGCACGGACCACGATCCCTCACGATCCTGATGCAAAAAAAAAAGTATTATCGGAGTCCAAGTGACCATCATTTCGTTATATTTGTTTCTTGTTTGTTTCCTTTTGTTTCGTTATCGAATTTGAGGCTCCTGGCAACAAAGTTAACTTTTTTTTACTATATTCTTCTTCCCCGCGTCACCCGGGCAACAGCTGTTTCGACGTTATCAATATCCAACACTTTATTGATATGAAGACGCCACGACATACGGTTCCGTGGATCATTCGGATGAAAGACAAGGGCACTAGCTGACGCAAATCATGAAGATTGATCAAAACGGTCCGAATTTGGATAGTGCTAGGCGGACGCTCAGTTTTGGCGTTGTAATATAATCACTGAATGATCGGAGTTCTGTCCCTATCAGCCGCATTGCCAAATGCAAATGCGCGCAATTCCGGTTGATGAGACGATTAACTACACTTATACTAGGAGATCTGAGATATATTTTATTTGGGATGGCCCTAGAACTAACAGCCTCCTCCAGCTAACATTTTTTGTATGTGGTGGTGTGCGTGCCCAGAACGCTTAAGGTGGGCATGCGAAGTGGTGGAGGAACATGTGTGAAAATCAATCAGGCGATGACCACACGTTTATAAATGGAAAAGTAACTAATAAATGACGGGGGCAACAACGAGCATGTGGCAAATTGGGGGACTTCGATGGTCACGGATTTTCACCAGAAGCGGAAGGGGAATGCCAGGCTATTAGATTCTTAGAGATCCAGCGGAGAGATCTGCACAACCGAAAACAAGTACCGACCCAGAGAAATGGCTCGATGTAAGTCTAAACTAAGCGATTAAATGTTCACATGGGTTATAGATGGCGGAAGCCAAGACAAACACACAGTCTCCTCATAACTGCGCCTAATATTCTTCTATGCAAGCTGTTCTATTTCGTCCCTTCCCTAAGTGCCCTCTATCGCAACCCTCGCTACTATGCCTCGTGCAGACTCAAAATCTATGGGCAATCAGTTTTATTCTCAGTTTAATACAAGCCACCCTCAATACCTCTCTGATTCTGCCAGTCCTCCACCACAGTCCCCATCTATCTCTCAGTCCAATTCTTCTGCCACTAAGAAAAAGCATCTATGTCCAACTTGTGATCGTGCTTTCACCACTAGCGGCCATTTAGCTCGTCATTCAAGGGTTCACACTGGGGAGCGGAACCATAAATGTCCCTTCCCTGGTTGCGAGACGCGATGTTCTCGACAGGACAATTTACAACAACAGTAAGTCGTCCACCTTCATTGAATCCTTCTGTCGCCTTTGTCCTTGTTCTCTATTATTTTTTGCCGGTGTCAGTGGCATGAGTTTTACCGTGGTTCAATCCGGTTGATGTCATCCAATTTCGCGGTCATCGGGCTTACGGATGTTTTTCTTCCCAGCTACCGCATTCATCTCTCGCCAGGATCACGAAGGACCTCCTCGCGTTCGGCAATGGCACGTCAAATGAACAACTCGGCCCCTCCTAAGCGAAGTAGCATGGTTCCTTCATCGCCGGTGGAGCCTCCATCTTCACCTCCACCGTTGTCTTCCCCTCCGGCTTTGGAACAGGCACGCGTGTATAACCATCATTCCACTCCGCCCGATTCCCCTCCACCACTCGCTCATGCCACCCTCCCGGCCACTGCACATATTCCCTCTAGCGCTGGGTCAAGTCGCTCATCCTCCTCACCCGAGGCGTCTTATTCGCCAATCAATAGCCATCTAGTTCCTGTGTCACAAGGCATGAGCTTAGGCCAGAACTCGCAACCGTACTCCTACAGGAGTGGCACGACAACATATCAAGAACAGTCGCATGGCGCCGGATTCACCTACGTGCATACCACTCCGACTTCCTCGTCAACGAGCTCGAGCGCAAGTTTCTCCTCATATTCAAACTCTCATAATAATTACAATAATCTCCCGCACATCAACACGTCTTCTCCTGTTCTCCACTCTCAGCAGGTACAGGATAGCCCTAACCCCTCTTCAACCCATTCTAATCGTCATTCCATCTCACATATATCTCCTCAGCCCTACTCTCATAGTCAGCCCTCGAGTACCGGACCCCCTTCACCAGCGTCGTCACATTCCGTCTCCTCCCATACATCGGGACCACCAACGCCGTCATATGTGTACCATGATGACGCTCATGCCTACCACCACAGCAGCGGTATGGTTTCAGAATCTGCTCTAGGGAACGGCCATATCAGTTCTCATGGTGGGCTTGTGCATCAGTCTTACCCCCCCGCAGTTGTCCAAAACCATCACCGTTTTGATTCACCACCGCCTACACTTGCACCCATCCAGGATGAGCGGTATATTCGCAGGGATGACAGTCATTCTGGTTCTCACTCCCATTCATATCTTCATCATTCACAGTCCCTGTCCAGTGATTACCAGTATCACCCTCACCAGCCTATTGGCCTTGGCCACGGTGGCTGGAAGTCGGAGAGTGGGATGCGCAAGAGTATTGCCTCGTTGGTACGATAGTTGTTAATGAGGAGAAGATATAATGGAGGGGAAAATGGGCCAGCCCTATAGATTTCTGCATATTTTTTGGTGTCCTCTATGTCGTCGGATCTCATACTTGCTCTGATTTCCCTTCTTGTGTAACCTGTATTTCGCGCACTGTTCTTCATATACACTGTATACACTTTACTATTTGTCCTGCCTATCAACTATGCCTTTTGAGAAATGTAAAATTTATTGCGTGCTCGCCGGCCATGCATGATCGGTGATCGAACCTTCTTGCCTTTTCGGGTAAGCCTGTGAAACTGCGCTTCGATCTTCTTACTACATCATCACCTCGTTAAAAAGTTTTGCTTCCCTCTTGTACTTTCTTCTCAAGATTGCAGGAAGTTGAAAGACATGCCAAGCGATCTTGACAGGTGGGTCTGCACGGCTATTCACCACAATTTCGCCTAACAAAAGAACCCATTAACCCTCCACGCGACATTCGGAATACACCTCCGAATACCTTTCCGTCAACGCCTTAAATCTATCCGAGTAGGCAGATCGAACAACTCACGCGTTGCGAGCCGATATCAGAAGAGCAAGTGAAGAGACTATGCCTAAAGGCACGAGAGATTTTGATTGAGGAGGGCAATGTCCAGGTGGTGGATTCTCCTGTCACGGTGCGAACAACCATCTGTCATTTACATTGCTCAGCTAAATTGCTGTTCCTGACGCTAACCCACATATAATCATCGGTCTTGTTTCTGGTCCTGCGTGTGATCTGTGATGTTACATGATGCCACACAGATATGCGGGGACATTCACGGACAATTCTTTGATCTCATGGAACTTTTCAAAGTTGGCGGTTTCTGTCCGGAAACAAACTATCTCTTCATGGGTACGCGTCGGACGTCATCTTGTTTATATTCCGTGTCATCCTTACAACCGATATTTTTCCTGTGTGATTCCCTGTAGGTGATTTTGTTGATCGGGGTTTTTACAGCGTTGAAACATTTTTGCTGTTATTGGCGCTGAAAGTTCGGTATCCGGAACGTATTACACTCATTCGAGGGAACCACGAATCACGTCAAATAACGCAGGTGTATGGATTTTATGACGAATGTCAGCGAAAATATGGTAGTTCGAACGTGTGGCGGTGGTGCTGCGAAGTATTTGATTATTTAGCTCTGGGCGCGATCGTTGATGGTCGCGTGTTTTGCGTGCATGGTGGGTTGAGCCCCAATCTGCAGAGTATTGATCAGGTAAGACTGTACATCATTCCCACATGTATTTCTTCTGTGTTTTTACGTGGAGCTAAGCAGCGTGTTTGGATTTTTAGATCCGTGCAATTGACCGCAAGCAAGAGGTACCCCACGATGGTCCGATGTGTGATCTCCTTTGGTCAGATCCGGATGGTATGTCGCCTCTTGCATCATTGTTTGACGGCAGTATAATGAAGAATTCGGCCAATCGGACAGATATAGCAGGCTGGGGCCTTTCTCCGCGTGGGGCTGGCTTTCTATTCGGCGCAGACATCACAAAAGCGTTTGCGCATCAGAACGCGATTGATCTTATTGCGCGGGCTCACCAACTTGCAATGGAAGGCTACAAACTCATGTTCGATCGAACGATCGTGACTGTATGGAGTGCACCCAATTACTGTTATCGGTACGTACCTCTACCGATTCATATTCTTTCATACATCCAAATCTGCTTGTGTCTCCGAAGCCATTGACGTCCTATATGATACTATCTGTTCGCGTTGCTGGCTTGGCATGGACGAGTCATTTTCTCACCATCTTCTGGCGGGCATAGCATCGCCGGTTATCTACTTACATGCGACACGACTGTCTCTTTGCCATACTTTACTGACCTCGGTGTCTCACCGGCGATAGGTGCGGGAATGTGGCCTCCATCCTTGAACTAGATGAACACCTCGCACAAGAATATAAGGTTTTCCAACACGCACCCCTAGTAAGTCTTCTTACGAATTCTCCTCTAATTTCAAGTTACTATTTGTGTCAAATCTCTATCTCTGTTAGGATGTCCGTTCCATACCCGCAAAACGTCCACCGGCCGATTACTTTTTGTAGTTCTAACTCGCGAACTCACGCAAATCGCAAATCGCCTTTGCTATGTATGTCTTCGATATTCAGAAGTCCAGATTCGCCAATTGCCGGTCAAAACGGCAAACGGCAAACGGCGAGATGCAATCATTACCGACCGCAGCGATGTCATTCATGTTTTCTTCCTGTAGCAAATGACGTCCTGTATTATATGTAGTGTAATTGCGAGTTGTCGCTACCGACTTCCTACCGAAGTCATCGATATCCCTGTTTCGTCATGATCATTTAAGTCATGATCGTGCGCCCTTTTTTCAGTCCCGGCAATTTCCAAACCCGTTTGATCATTTACTCATATGTGGCAAATTTTGAGGTTCTTCGACCTCAGAGAACGCAATCTACATATTATAATCCTCAGAAAAACGCCAAATTTTACATATGAAGGTTTACCAGAAAGGCAAATGCAAATCTTTCATGTATAAACACGGAAGCAAAACGAAACATGATCGATAACACATAGCGTCGATATTACATAAAGTTGTATTGATATGTCCTGATATGTCTAGACTATATTGCGTCCCATTTAGCTAGTCGCTCCCGGCGTTGGTTCCTGTTTTGTCTGATTTCAATATCGATGAATTTACGCCGAATGTGACAGCGAGCAGTCGGGCAGATTTTCATAGGTGTCGAGAAGAACAGCTAGAGGCAATGATGCAGATGTGCTGTCCTTCTTATGCTCCGGTAGCAAATATCACGATATACAACCATGACATGAGATTAATATTGCAGTGTCTCAGGAAGAACGTGTCGGAACTTCACGAACCGATAACAGGTTACAGCAGTGAGTAATAAGCACGGGGAACACCCGATGCCGTAAACAAGCATGAAAAAGCACAACAAAGCACGCGGATTCACATGTGGCAAGTGATATAGTAAATGGCAGACGCGTCTGCGATGGATGGGGCATCGATGGCCGGCTTCACGTTCATCTGACGCCGGACTGGCGAATTCTTAGCTATACGGTAAAAGTGGCTTGCTGCCTGAGAAGACTCATGTACTCAAGTACTCACGCGTCGTAACGCGTCCCGGGTGAAGATATGTTGGCTTACTAGAGTGCTTGTTGATGACGATGATGTAATTAACGGTGCAGTGGTCAAATGTAGCGATAAGGTGTGAGATCTTGAGACATGAGACACTTAAACCTACGCGCGCTGGTAATGGTATTATGTGCAGGTTCAAAATAGGATTAACAGCTTCCCAGTCTTTGGCCAGACCTACTATGCGCCACCGCAGTCCTTAATAAGCGCTGAGGCCTGAGGCCCAAAAAATTGACCTGCATACTGAGATGGATCCCGGAACCCCTAAAAAACGAAGTATCTATGTAGATTAGTCGCGACTCGCCGGACGCCAAGGTCGATGAGCTTAGTGATGAGTTCAGGTGGAACATTTCGGCCTAGGCACTCTGTCGACCAATCTTGGTGAAAAGGACGTAACATTTCGTTTCAGGTTGCCATATCAAACTTGAACAAATAACATACCAAACTCCGATTCCCTTGACCAAACATGTATGTAAATGTCTACTTGCTGGGAAAGTGGTATCCCTCTTTCTGTTCTACCCGCCTCCTGTTACAGGCATCATTGCCCCACATTTAAACTCTAAACCCAAAGGGTTTGGGTCTGCATGTGAAGGAGCTCGTCTTTGGATTATGATTACTATTAGCCACCATTTACATGGATCTGCAGTTCACTGGATCTACAAATCTTATTAAGGCTGATCGGCAGTATCAAAAGTCTCAGGTCTGTTTATTCTCCAATTCAAATTCATTGATCCCCGTCTTCAGATCCCCAATTTTGGGACCAAGTCAGATCCACTGTTACATTTCACGAAGGCGGTCCTGCATTTTGATAGAATTTAACCCTGTTTTCGACGTCCGAAGCATAATACTTAAGTATGATATGTCTGATTTTTGTTAGAAAGCCCTCGGCCAATGCATTTTTAAGGACCCGCCTATCGTTCTGAATGTAGCTTACAGGTAAGTTTGATCACCCCGATTTTGTCAGGCGATTTCTGTCGAGATTGGACCAATAGCTTTACTTGCCATACGAAAAACCTAAAAGAGCCGTAAAACTGTATTGATGGGCGTCTTCGGCCGCCAGTGCGGAACGATTTCGAAATCGGGACGAACAGGTATTCAGGACAGCTGAAGTTTGTGTTGAAAATTATGGTTTCAGTAAAGTGACTGACTAGTGATTTATGTCATGGATAGAGCTTTCCCGCTATCTCTGTCTCTGCCTCGTAGCACCCGCCTCCACCGGTTAGGAGCAGAAATCGGGGGAGCCACCATGCACGGTACTACGATGCACGGTACTACGTTTCACCAGTGAAATTCAAACCTGTCGGGCGACCCTAAACTAGGAAAAACCTGGTTTCGGTCCACCCAAAATATTTAGTTTCATCTATCTTTTGCAGTGAAGGGAAGATGAAGGAGCAGAGGCTATCCAATTGTTGGAATTGGCATCAAAGGTCAAGCTGACATCAACCGATACTGTGGTCAATGGCAACTGAGTCATGGTCATCATCAGAATCCCCATGTATAAGAGATCGGGTACAGCTTTCCAGTAATTTTTCATAACGTTGTGGAGCAGTCGCTAATGAGAATGTTGATCAGTGCAAGGAAGCCAGACGTAGATGATGCGTATCAATACCATCATACTATATGCATGGCCCTAGACTCTAGTCAAACCAAAGTCAAACTCTAGTGTTGCAAAATATTCTATTTCGACCACTTCCCATCCACACATCTCCCTCGGATATGCTAGATTATATAACTTTGGACTACCCCACTATGCCCGTTCCTTTTTATTTGACTTAGTTGTCATTGACCTAGCAAGGGATTCTCAGGATTGAATATTGGGGAGGGAAAAGTGGCAGAGAGTATTCAGAGAGGATTGTAATGACTTGTGTCCAAGATTTAAGTGATTGAGGCTTGGAACACCCATTTTCAAAGTTTTGCAACACTAGTCCCGTCACTCCCGTGATAGTATTGGGCGGACCAAAATTGGCCGCGGGGGGTCCATGCTCATAAGAGAAGCATGCGGTTGCTTAGATTTTCAGTAAAGACTCGCAGATGCAGCGAAATCCAGATTATAGGCTTAGGTCCAATACGGCCGCGTTTTAGGACTCTAAAGTTGGTCAGTAGGTCAGATGCTAGCGTTGTAGACAAACTTAATGCTGGATTTCTGTCAAAATACCCGTGGTTCGCACAATTTTTTTTTTGGCCAAGCATGCACTCAGAAATGCGTCAGGAAGCACATCGGCCGCGGGAACAACAGGTTTTCAGATCAACTGAAAACTTTGCCGAAAACAATACGGGATGCCGATTTTTGGATGTATGGTTTTCTATCCATATTAGCTTTTGCTGGCCAGGACATTACACATCCGAGGGTAGGAACCAGGCGCAAAATAAGTGGATTTTATTCGGGTTCGGCATTGATCTTATGACTGACATCTGTGACTTCGTCTTTGTCTTTGGAACACCATCATACCCTGGGTAATCTGTTTTCTTTAGACTAGTACATATTCCCTTCCAGGTGTGCAAGGGTTTCAAGGTAGGATTTTGATACGTCGATCCTTCTGCATCGATTCAACGGGTGCCACTAGGCATAGCTTTCAGGTCTCGAGGTAGTCAGAAGATCATATTCTGGACCCTCAGGCTGCACCCTTTTTCCAAACTGGCAGCATCTGCGCAACTCCCTCGAATTTGTACGATCCAACTTTACGTCGATGACCTGATCACGATTGCGGTAATCTATGGAAGTTGTCCCTGACATAAAGCTGGCGACTAACCTGAGCAGGGTCCACCGTCATCTCGTAGATGACGTCACTATCTGGGGCTCTGAAGCATCGTTGGCCACCGAAACACATGTTGACAGGATACCAAGGCAGTTGATATCAGCAATGTTGCTTGCCGTGCTCAGATGTCCTATGACAAATGAAGTATATCTTGTCGACTTGGCTTCGTCGATCGAGAAGCACTTGAATTCGTCATTTATTTCTGTCACCATGTATGCAAAAAATATTCATCCTCAAACCAAGGCATCGAGTTTCAGGGTGCTTAAAATGGCCAAATACATAGTACGTCCGTTTTGCGCTGCTTCTAGTTCTGCATTGGCTGCAATGTTCGGAAACGCCCGCGAAGCCGGCTGGCAGCCCACGCCGAAGCGATAGAACGAACTGCGGTTGCCAGGAGTTGCAAGGCCGGGCAAACAGCCAGTGAACAGGATGAGACCAATGCTCATATGGGACTCCCACCTTCCGGATTGCAGCAGGATATTCAGGAGAGAAAAACTTGCTTCACGGAATCCCTTGTCAGGAGATCCCACGGAATAGCAGGAACACCGTAACGTAGTTCGCAGGAATTCAACGGTGAACCCACAAGAGACCGAACACTCCGGGGTGTTAGTGAGCTCACAATTCCTGGATCCATACGGTTTCCACCGTGATACAGGAAATTGGAAGCCCAATAAAAGAGAATAAAAGGCAATAAACTCAGCGCCCACGTTCCTTAATAAAGCGAGACCGATCTCTGTCTTCAAAAAGCGTTTCGTACAGTCTTTCTTTATTCTTCCGTAGCCGAGATACTCGCTAGAAGGCTATGGTACCGGTTCTTGAGATCAGAGTATAATCAGTTGATGCCGTTCATATAACTACCGTACTTAAGTGGAGGTGCGACGGGGCGCACCACCGAGACTGCTTCAAGTTGCTAACGGTATACTAGTCGTCTGAGACTCCTATCTAGTCAGTGTGTAACATCGAGGCGATAAATCGTCAATCGTGATTAAGTATCCTGCAACTACATAGGAGAAGATACATCACGATTTGATTACGATTCAGGGCATCCTCCAATGATGTAATGGAAATTTCAACACGATGCGCTAAGTCATGATCAATTCAAATCCTGTCGATATGGAAGCAGCTGAAGATAAAAAAAGAGCGAAGGCTCGGACGTACAGTGGGACTTTGAACGAATTGGGGCTATGTTCGCTTTAACATTAAGATCTGAACGTGGATACTTGGGAAGAAAATAAAATTTATAAGACCCATGGGCCATATGGCGACGTACATGCCGTGACTAGTACTGTACGTTTAGGTACCGGCAGGAAACCGAAAAGCTCGTAAGCACAGGTAAGCACTTGCACGTAATAAAGTACTTTGATTGGTGATAGCAGAAAAACTCTAAAACATTATGGGCTGATGTGACTGGACGTGAGACGTGGGACAGAACAGTAGACAACAGATCAGGAAGATGTCAACGGTGAAATACAAGCTGATTGCGAGGGAATGGGGATGTATGTATGTTGTGGTGTGGCTGTGGGTCCAATCGATACCAACAGGCAGGTAAAAGGTGTCACTAAGATACTGTGGAGGATGAGCGGCAGTATACGAATGTGCTAGATCGAGATGATCGAGGATAGAGGCAATGGTGGGTCTACAGTTGCAAATAATTGTGTATGCGATGATGGATCTCCGAATACAGGATGAGGATGACGAGTGAGCATGACGAGTGAGCGAATGACTTTACGCCCTGCCCTTCGGCGCTGTCTTGCTAACCAGCTTCGCCTTCTCGATCGCCGCCATACCTACAATGAAGAAACGTGATTTAAGTCAGCAAAATACCCTCAAGTCCGACGAGAAACAAAGTGAAGGAAGAGAAAACTGAATTCCAGAACGAGGGCTTCAGGGTTCCATCCAGAAGAAAAAGAAAGGACAGCAGCCCATAACATCAAAAACTCAAACACTCACTCTGCCGTATCAGATTCTTCTTATAATCCACAATGCTGATATCCTGTTTGGTCAGGTTCTTGATCGTCTTGTCCGCCACCTCCCATAGCTCTTCTGCCACTTGTGAAATCAGGCCTACAAGATAAAGTTGCAAAGGGAATGTCATTATCCGTTATCACCCAGGAAAAAGAGGAAAAAGAAACAGAGACGGATGGAGAAAAGGAAGGGCACGAATGGACATACGGAAATCATGGGACACGATGACCACTCCGCCCTCAAACTCCTTGATTGCTCTCGCTAACGCATCGATCGACTCCATGTCCAGATGGTTTGTCGGCTCATCTATCACCAACTATCAGTCTTACCTTCCTCTCAGAAAAAAGGAAAAACGCACCAAGTAGGAGAATATGCGGATGCTCCATCGACAACTGTGCAAAAACCACTCTGATTTAGGCATCAGATAGAATCCATGAAGGAACAGCAGACAGGGAAGGAAACCTACCTGTTCCTCAACCCATCTGACAACTGTTTAATCGGCGATGTCTGGTGCGCACCCGTCAACCCAAACCTCCCCAACTGCGCTCTCCACGCCTGTATGTCCTTGTCCGGGTACTTTTCTCCGAACAGGGACTGGAAATACTCAATTGGGCTCGCTTCGTACGGGAGCTGATCGGCGCTGTGCTGGGAGTATTTAGCGAGCTTGAGCTGGGAGTGTTTTTGGACGGTGCCTTCGGCTGGCTGGAGGGCGCCGGTTATGAGGTGCAGGAGGGTGGACTTGCCAGTACCATTGGCGCCGAGGATGGCTATGCGGGAGTCCATGCTATTAGGTGAAATTGGGTGGTGAGGGGTGAGGAAAAGGGGCAACAGAAAGAGAGAACATACTCTATACCGAAGGAAAGGTTGGAGTAGAGATAGTCCTGGCGTTTGCCTGAGTAGGAGAATGCGACCTTGTCAAAGGCGATGATGGGCGGAGGTAACTTGCGGATATCTTCAAAGTTGAATCTATGCCGCAGAGAGATTCGATTTAGGGAAGGAAAGAATAAAGAAATAAAAGGGGCTTACCGAAGAGGTTTGGGTGTCTCGACTTTTTCGATGAGGCCTGCTGCTTCCATCTTGTCGATGATCTTTTGTTTGGATTTGGCTTGACGGACAAGGTTGGCGTATGTACCCGCAGACGCAATGAACCTGAAAGCCATCACAAGTCAGCAAAGTGACGTCGACAGAACACGGTACCCACTTTTTAATATGCGCAATCTCTTCCTGCTGCTTATGATACGCTTTCATCTGATTAACCTCATTCTCGCCCTTCGTCTTGACATACGTGGTATAATTCCCTGTGTAGTACACCAACTTTTTCTTCATCGTAAGATCCATGATATTCGTACACACGCTGTCCATGAAATCCTGGGAATGCGACGTCAGCACCAATATATGGTTATACGTCGACAGATACGCCTCCAGCCACACAACGGCCCCCAAATCCAAATGATTCGTCGGCTCATCCAATATCAACAGATGCGGTTTCACAAAAAGTGCACGGGCAAGCGCAACACGCATGCGCCATCCACCACTCATATCTTTAGTGGGTTTCTGCATCATAGCCTGGGTAAAGCCCAACCCATGGAGGATGCTCCCTGCCTTGGCTTCGAATGTGTTTGGGTCAAGTTCTTCTAGCTCCTCGTAGGCGGATTCGAGAGCGAGCTCGTCGACGTCATCTGCAACGGAGAGTTCTTCGATCCGTGCTTCGAGTTTAGCTACCTTGGCTTTGGCAGAGGCGATGATGAAGTCGAGGGCGTTGACGGAGGAGGGCTCAGCTTCACCGCTGACGAGGTAGATGTCGATGTGAGAAGGAATTTCGATGTCTCGCTCTGCGATAGAGATTAGGAATGTGGACTGTGGAGGTGAATGTGAGCCCAATCAGTGAGGTTCGAAGATGGCGTACCTTCCCAGACCCGTTTTCACCAAGCAGACCGTACCTCTGGCCGTAATTCAGAGAGATCTCGGCACCTTCTATGAGCAGCCTGCCATGGAAAGACAGAGTATAAGCATCTATCTTGACGTCGCGGCCTTTGACATCAGACACCAATACCCCTGCCGCACTCCTGTACCCAAATCAACAGTTGCCCTAATCGTCGATAAAACTAACCACTCACCGCTCAGTAGCAATGCTCAGCTTGGCCATAGATGTCAAGTCATCAGTACTATTAGCAGCGCTCACACTAGTAAGGGGTGTATTAATGGCACTGCCGCCATTCACTGAGCCTGCGGGTGTAGACGTCGATGGCGACGTGCTTCCTGCTATCCCAGCGTTCTTCTTTGCTGCCTTTTCAGCAAGGCGCTTTTGTTTTGAGGCAGAGGGGGCCATTGAGATTGAAGAATAACGATCGATTAGATTGCGCCAGCGCAAATTTTTGCGGGGTTTCAATGTCGTGGCTGTGCTGTGTGTCGACGCAGGAACCCGCTTTTCGCAGAAACTCACATTCTAGACGGGTGTCGCTTTGGCTTCTGCGCTCATTCAGCAAGGTATGCCGATCCAAGTGGTAAAAAAATAAATCACAGATGTTAGTGTTGCGGGAAATAGTGTCTGAGCTGTCTCACTCAGGTGATTCTTAGGGGTCTGGGGGCACAGCCCCCAGTAGCTCTAGCTATTTTGCGCTAATTAGCCAGTGAATTAGCCAATTTTGCAGGTGAATTAGCCCATAGTATTTCGCAAGGGGACTGGTAGTATATTGTATTTAGAATGTACTCCACTCGTCATCTTGAGGCTGATGAGTTAACGTTACTGCCTTCCCTCTACCTGAGTCCGTCTGCGTTATTTTGAGATTGGTAGTATTGGACACCGAATATCCAGCTCCCTCATCTGCATCTCTCGCGTAGAAAGGCAGAGGTGATATCGAAGGTGTCTGCAATGAGAAAATTATGTGTGGACTGAGTAAGCATGGTAAATTTGAAATCAAACTGAAGCAGCTGTTAGTGATTAGGGATGCCGAAGTTCGGTTCAGTTCGGTTCTTTAAAGATTTTTGTGAACTTAGAACCGGACTTCAGGTTCGGTCCAGGCATCTGCTGAACTTCGAACCGGACCATTGGTTCAGGTTCAGTGGGCGTTCGAACGTAGAACCGAACTTTTTTTCATTCAAAATATCTGTTTACAAATGCCATTCAAGGCTACATAGACTACAACTTACTTACACCTCCAAACTGGGGCAATCACTGGTGTAATCAGTCTCCGAACTGTCAAAGAAAGTGACAATGTGCTTAGCTGCATCATCTGCAGCTGCAATGTGTCCATTATGGTAAGCACTCTTTAAAAGTTGCAATGCCTTGAAGGAGGTAACTGAAAGACAGTTACAATTAGGTGTTTAAGGCAAGGCACGGGTACGGGTAACACCGTGACAATGTGGTCATGGGTATGCATGGGTATGGGTATGGGTTTCAGATTGCCATACCTGTGCAACACCATACCCCTAACCACGGGTTTATGGGTATCCAATCCATCATATTATAGTGAGTTCTGCCTTGTTTTCAGTGATTGTATACTTGATTTAAATCTATTTAGTAGTTGTTTCAAGTTACTGAAGAGACCAGAGGGCTGTGCCCTCCCATTTTTCCGATAGGTGCTTATCTGTCTCAGGAGGGGGGGATGGTGGGTTGTACTCTTTCTTGGTGAGTTCCCATTTGTTTCCAATGATCTTATACTTGATTTCAATCTATTTAGTGGTTGTTTCAAGTTCCCAAAGAGACGAGAGGGCTGCAACCTTGCATTTTTTTGCTAGGTGCTCATCTGTCTCAGGAGGGGCCTGGGGGGGATGGTGGGGTGTTACACTTTCTTGGTGAGTTTCCATTCATTTACAATGATCTTATACGTGATATTAATCTATTCAGTGGTCGTTTCAAGTTCCCAAAGAGACAAGAGGGTAATGGAATCAAATACTCAGTCAGCGTAGAATGGACTGTATTGTCACGTAAAGGTAAGTACCTAATGGAATCAAATACTACAAGAAGTCAGTAAGATAAAAGTAGGCAGTAAGTAAGTTGCTCACCTCAGTCAGCGTAGAATGGACTGAGGTGCTACTACAAAGTAGGTAGCTTTTATGTACAGTAAGTAACTATGGCAATAGCCATCTATACTAAGGTAGGTACAATCTTTGAAATAGAAAATCGTATATCAGACAAATACCAAGTGTCCATGTGAGTCTTTTCTCACCGGGCCGCAGCAATGCATCGTTGCACGGCTGTGCAACTCTGCATACCCGGTTTGTATTCCAACACTCCCCCTCAAACCGTTGCAAGTCCAAGGGCGGTCGCAAAATGTTTCGCCTTCGCGCTAGGAAGAGCCTTCGTGAGAATGTCTGCTGTCATCTCATGGGTAGGACAGTAGATGAGCTTGATGTGTACCAAATGAAATGGTACCGAATGTCGATGTGTTTTGTTTGGGCATGGTAGTGGCCATCTTTTGTGAGTGCAATCGCAGATTGGCTGTCACTGAATAGTGTTGTAGGCTCTTCGAGAGGTCCAAAAACTTCGGAGATAAGGCAGCGCAGCCACATCACTTCTTTTGCAGCGTGAGTTGCTGCAATGTATTCGGCCTCCATTGTGGACAGCGTGACGAGCTCCTGTTTCTTTGAAGACCAAGACACGGCTCCTCCATCAATCATGAAGACATACCCCGAAATTGCCCGCCTGTGCTCCTGCGAAGCCCCATCTGCATCTGCATATCCAACCAATCCCCGCTTATCACCTCCATACACCAACTCCAACCTCTTTGTCCCCTGCAGGTAACGAAAAATCCGCTTCACGGCCTCCCAGTGCGCCCATCCTGGATTCTGTGAGAATTGAGATACAGTCGACACGGCAAACGCGATGTTGGGTTGAGTTCCCATAGCGGCGTACATGAGGGATCCAACAGCTTCATGATACAGGATGTTCTGCATCCGCGTGATGTCGTCAAGCTTTGTCGGGCTCTGTGATATGGTGAGTTGCACGTTTGAGTCCATGGGTGTCGACGAGGGTTTCAGATCATTGAAATTGTAATGCGTCAGGATAGATTCGATGTAGGCATGTTGGGAGAGAGCAACCGTGTGTTCCGCAAGGTTGTGATTGATCTTGATCCTGAGGAGCCAGTTTGCAGGTCCAAGATCGGTAAGTCTGTACTTCTCGTTGATCTTGACTTTAACCCTCGCATTCAGCTTCACAGAACCACCTGTCATCAAGCAATCATCAACGTGAATTGCCAGGATCACCAACTCGTCGTTCTCCTCCTTGTAGAACAACCCGTGATCTGCCTCCGCCCTCCGAAATCCCAATTCGGTCAGCGCTTTATACAGCATGTTGTACCAGTTCTTCGTGCCCTGCCGTAACCCATATATGGTCTTGATCAACCTGCAGACCCATGTTGCTCATGGCTTCTTGGGGTCATCATGATCCAGTGGTTGCTCGAGAAAGATCACTTCATCTCCGAGCAAGGAATAGTATGCACTGTCAAGTCAAATGAATCCAGTGGCCACCCGTTGTGGGCTGCAATTGTGGTGATGAGACGGAAGGTTGCTAGCTTTGCCACAGGTGCATAAGTCTTGTAAAAATCCACACCATAGATCTGAGTGAATCCCCTTGCGACTAGACGTGCCTTGTACTTCTCGATCTCTCCTGCCGCATTCTTCTTGATTCGAAGAACCCACTTGCTGTCCACCACTTTTGCCCCACTCGGCCTTTCAATCAGCTCCCAGGTACCATTTGCCTCGAGGTTTGCAAGTTCCGCTTTGATGGCTTCCTGCCATTTTGGCCAATCGGGATGCATCTGTGCTTCCTTGTACAATGGCATGATCCCCTCGGATGCCTCTGTCACACTCGCCATTGCAAACTCCTCAACGCTCACCATCTTCCATTCATCCACCACATCCGCAGTCTCCTGCACCCCCTTGGGTAACAAGGGATCACTTGGTCTCGCACTCGTCACCCCTTTGCCCCCTTGAAGTCTTCGTATGTAACTTGATGGTTTTCGTACACGCTTCTCTCGGGTGTTGGGCTCAGCTACGATTTCTAGAGTGTCCATGTTATCACCAGGGTGATTGTGTGGCACATTCAGTGCTTCTGCATCAGTAATTTCTTCAACGGTAGCTTTGGGGTACGAACGTGAAGAGGACTGCTCATCATCCTCCAGGATATCCCACTCCCCCTCGAGCGGTGCTCCTTCCGTGAGTTCTTCCTCCTCGAAATTGAACTTCACACTTCTCTCAACAGTTATAGATTGCTTCCCCTCCCAGTATACTCGATGTGCGTTACTTTCCTCATCAAATCCCATCCACCGCCCTATCTTCGATCTCCCATCAAGTTTGGATCCGCTGGTGTTGTGTACACGGATATGGCATCCCCATGGGTGTAAATCTGACAGATCAGGCTTCCTGCCTGTCATGATCTTGTAAGGGGTGGTGTCGTCGAGTGCTCGAGTCCATGTTTGGTTCTTTAAGTAGACCGCATGGTGGGCAGCTTCTCCCCATAGAAATTTTGGGAGCCCACTGTCATGGAGCATCACTCGCATTTTGACAAGTAGGGTGCAATTGAGTTGTTCGGAGATGCCATTGTACTCAGGGGTGTCGTGAACAGTGAGTTGATGAATAGTTCCTGCCTTTGTGAGGTGGTCCGAGAATTCGTTGCTGAGATATTCTCCCCCTCAATCAGTGCAGAGTTTCTTGACTTGGATGTCATTCTGAGTCTTCAGCAAGGCTTCATAGGTGACATAAGCATCAAAGGCTTGGTCCTTGGTGTGAAGAAGGAATAGGTGAGTGAAACAGCTGTGGTCATCAGTAAAACTGATGTAATATTCCTTTTGATTGATAGTCTCGACTGGAGCCAGTCCCCACAAGTCTGAATGCACCTCATCCCCTACAGCTGCAGTGCGATCCCCATCACGGGTTCTCTGGATCTCTTTCCGCACACCTTTTGCCCACTCGCAAGACTCACAAACCGATGGCTTGCTCGACTCGTCAAGTTCAATACCCGACACAAGTTTCTTATGCACTAGCGCTCTCGCAGCACTGTGGGATACATGACCCATGCGGCGGTGAAGCTCGTCTATAGTCACAACTTTGTTCACCTTCCCAGCAAACTCCTTGGAGTCCGGGCGGCATTCCTGATAGACACGGTAAAGTCCCCCATCCATCATGATCTCCCCAATAATCTTATGACCTTTATCAAAGATCCTGCAGGTGTCCCCCTTAAAGACAATGGTAGATCCGGTGGCCGTAATTTGGCTGATTGACACAAGTGTCACGCCCATTGTTGGTGCATACAACACGTCCCGCAGCAATACTCGAGAAGTCATGGCACTGTTGGGAACATTGACGTACATGTCCCCCTTCCCGATCGCGTCGAATGAACACTTGTCGGCGGCAGTTATTGGCTTTGGTGGGATCGCTTGGAAACTGATGAATCTGTTACGATATCCTGACATGTGGCGTGAAGCACCTGAGTCATAAAGTTCGACGTCAATGAGTTGCTTGTCTCTGCTAACAAGCATCGCATAGTCGAAGGTTTGTGTATAGGCATCGTCATCAACTGGGTTGGGAGTAGGGGTAGGAGTGTTAACGAACTCAAAATTGTCATCCTCCTCATCCTTGTCACTCTCATCATCCGAAGAATCAGAAACCTCCTAGAGACCTGGCATGTCATCACTGCCATCCTCTTCCTCCTCATCTGAGGAGTCGGAGACTTCTTGTAGAGCTGGGAGGTCATCGTAGAAGCTGTCCGGCAGACTATCTGAGTCTTCGAACAGGTCATTGAGGTCGTTGAAGTGATCTGAGGGGGGTTCTTCCACTGAGCTACTGCAGTCCGACTCGCTGTCTGGCAGTCCTGCAAATACGTCCAGACCTTCACTTATGAAGTCATTAACGTTAGCCTCAGCGTTCGCAAACCACGCCTCCTCCTTTTCATCCTCTTTTGGCTTCTCTTTGGCAGCAGCCGCCGCCGCCTTCCCCTTTCCTTTGCCCTTTGAGCTAGGACCTTGGCCTTCCTTGCCGCCCCCGGGTGTCCAGCAATCTGCCTTGTAGTGGCCCTTCTTATGACAGTTGAAGCACTTGATGCTCTTCTTTGAGCGTACCTTGGAGTCACTGGCAGAAAAGGCAACATTTTCCTCCTTCCGCCCAGGCCTCAACTTCATCAGTCGACGCTTGTACTCTTCGGTAACTGTGAGGATCAAATCATCGGATGAGAGGGTCATTCCGAGGACGCTCAAAGTGGCATTGACAGCAGAGATATAAGGGTCATATGAGGGTGGAAGGGATGCGAGAATGATCATGTAGAAGTCTGCCTCAGCAGGTGGCTTCCCCATTGCTGAGAGATCCTCACGCATGGTTCTAAGCTTTGAGAAATGTGCTCTAACATCTCCCTTCTCGATGCACTTCTCTTCCTGAAGTCTGCAGCGCAGGTCAACTGATACCATCAGAGATTTATTCTGGAAGTCTTTCGACAGAGCCTCCCAGATCCCCTTGGCAGTCCCTTGCCCATGGACCTTCATAAACAGTGAGTCCGGAATCGTTCCTGCAATCTGTTGCTTGACAATGGCCTCACCTTGTTTCCAAGCTTTCAACAACTTCTTCCACTCTGTCTCTGCAACTAGTTCATCTGTGCTAAGCACTGCGCCTTCAGAACATGTGATGGGATCGACTGGTTTGCTCTCCGAGCCATCAATATGCTCGAGGAGTCCACGCGTGTCAATTGACCAAATGATGCGGTCTTTGTAGATAACCCAATTCATACCGGTGACATCGAGTTTAGGAACACGTAGAAAATCGTCTCCAATTTTTGTAGTTGTAGACATAGTGTGTAGAGTCGAATGGATTTGTTTTAAAGCAGGGGGTAGTTCGTTGTTTCTTTAAATGCTAAGTTCAGGGCCCATAACCTAATGGAATCAAATACTCAGTCAGCGTAGAACAGACTGTATTGTCACATAAAGGTAAGTACCTAATGGAATCAAATACTATGAGAAGTCAGTAAGATAAAAGTAGGCAGTAAGTAAGTTGCTCACCTCAGTCAGCATAGAACAGACTGAGGTGCTACAACAAAGTAGGTAGCTTTTATGTACAGTAAGTAACTATGGCAATAGCCATCTATACTAAGGTAGGTACAATCTTTGAAATAGAAAATTGTATATCAGACAAATACCAAGTGTCCATGCGAGTCTTTTCTTGCTGGGCTGCAGCGATGCGTCGTTGCATGGCTGTGCAACTCTGCATACCTGGTTTGTATTCCAACAGAGGGCTGTGCCCTCCCATTTTTCTGCTAGGTGCTCATCTGTCTCAGGAGGGGGGGTATGGTGGGGTATACTTTTTCTTGGTGAGTTCCCATTCGTTTCCAATGATCTTATACTTGATTTAAATCTATTGAGTGGTTGTTTCAAGTTCCCAAAGAGACGAGAGGGCTGTGCCCTCCCGTTTTTCTGCTAGGTGCTTATCTGTGTCAGGAGGGGGAATGAGGTGGGGTGTACTCTTTCTCAGTGAGTTCCCCTTCATTTCTAATGATCTTATACTTGATCTTAGTCTATTTAGCAGCTGTTTCAAGTTTCCGAATTGATAAGAGGGCTGTGCCCTCCTGTTTTTCTGCTAGGTGCTTATCTGTGTCAGGAGGGGGATGAGGTGTGCTCTTTCTCAGTGAGTTCCCCTTCATTTCTAGTGATTTTATACTTGATCTTAGTCTATTTAGCAGCTGTTTTAAGTTCCCAAAGAGATGAGAGGGCCACACTCTCCTGTTTCTGTGCTAGGTGCCAATCTTCTTGAGTAATATATACTTGTCCAGTTGGGCCATGGCTATGCCTGGCATGAACGAGTCCTCACTTCATGGACTTTTTTTCTTTAGTCTGCAATTATTTTCAACTGACTCCCGTCACACCACTAAAAAGATGCATAGGATACCAAGACGAACAGGAAGGCAAGGCTCGAACAAAGTTAAGTAGGATGGAATTGGACAAAAGATGAAATGAGCCATGAAAACGCCTTCCTGTCTTCTTAGATTAGTCTTTAGAAAAACTCACCTATCCTGATCGTATGTACTGTTTTTGGTTACCAAGATCAATGATGACATAAGTGGCAAATAAACTTGTTTAGTTACCGGAGATGACGTCTGGGCTTTTCAGACCTCCTGGTTGATCGGCATTAATCGGTGTTCTCGTAAAATCTTTGTAGTATTGCCTTGACTTCAGATGTTGAAATTTAACACATTCCTTAACTCAAAAATTAAGTTTTTTTAAAGTGCCCTGACCATTTGACCAGGATTATGCTTCCTGAAACAATAAAACTACCATGGAACTGCTGCGAAACAGCAGTGATGGTTGGCAAAAAGAAGGCCAAAACAAACAGAGGCCAATACAGCCCACAGTGAAAGGAAGTTTAGGGACATCTTGTAGCTGGGTGCTGATGCCCAGTGAAAAGTTGGTTGAGCCGGATCAAGCTGATTCAAGCCAAATAGAAGCAATCAAGCCAAATCGAGTGCAAAATAATTTTGATATTGTTGATCAACCAAAAATCAACTACTTTGTTCAAACTGGTTGACCAACTTGCCATGTATTGAACATAACTTTGACAATCCAAGATATCCAAGACTCTCTTCAACATATCAAGTCTTCTTGAAGCAAAGTCGAAGCACATAGCGACACAAGTCATATAGTCATACACCAATTGGCAGCCCAATGGTAACTAGGTAAGTTGAACCTGACTATATGCACTTTTATCCCAACCTGCAATGCTCATTTCCTTAGCATCATTTCAGGTCATATCTGTAATTGTGCATGTTTTGCTGACTTTGCTCAATGCTGTGCTGTGTGCATGTTAACTTATATTTATAGTTTCAACTTATATCACTCTTATATCCCAACCATGAGCGTTACCATAATTACTGCTGCCCCAAGTTGATTAAAAAGGTATGTGGCTAATTCTCGTTCTAGTAATGCTACTGACCTGTATATCACAGGAGTTTGGGGCCGACTCCAAGTCTTTCAGTCTTGGGGGAAGCAAGGACAGTGGCAGGGGAGGCGTCAACAGCAGGGAAAGTGCCAGGAGCAGCAGTGGCAAGTGGTGGCAACATGTTATGGGAAGTTGTAGGGGCAGTGGCATGCAAGGGTAGTGCAGGGGTAGCAGTGAGGTAGTGGTAGTAGTAGCAGCACCAATGTACTATAAAATTGAGCCCAATCAAATACCTGCTTTTGTATCACCAAAATGGCTTGATCCCGCTTTATTTTTGTCTGAGATTTTGAGCCTAGTCAAGCCATTTGGAATAGTTTTTAGGGAGCTCGATTTTATTCATTTCGGCTTGATCCAGCTCGACCGACTTTTCACTGGGGCTGATGATGGAACCTGCACAATTACAAGATTACTTAGTAAACGGGCCCTTTCTCGAGGCAGTCTAATAAAATGAGATCTATAAAATCACTACAAATAAATTCAATGAAATAAAAATATAATACGAAGAATGGTTAGTATGGAGTACAAGAGGATGTTGGATATAAGCTATGCATTTACTAGAAGTGATCCATGGGAGGTGGGTGGGTGCGATAGTTGCTGTCACCTGCTATGGTGGTAGCTGTGGTCACCATCGCCATCATCATTTGTGGCTGTCACTTTGTGGCTGTCTCCTCGTGATCGCCGCAGTCGTCCTCTGCTATTGTTCCCCTGTCATTGGTCTTCCCCCATTCGCACTGTTCTCCCTGCCATCGGCTTGTCCCTGTCGGCTCATCACCCTGCTTGCAGAGGCTGTCTTCATTGTGGTCATTGTCCCTCTGTTGTCCTTCATCCTTGTCATCCCCATCCCCATCCCAGCCATCCTCTTCCTCATCCCCTGGTCCCTGCTGTTGTTCTCCGTCCTCTCATTGTCAGTGTTGTTCTCATTGTTGTTTCCTCCCTGGCCTTGTCATTGTGGTGCCCTCTCACCATCTTCGATGTCCAACCCGCAAGCAGCTGCTCACAGTGGCAGGGGTCTGGTAGGTGGGTGCTGGTGGCAGTCATCATCATCTGTGCCTTGCCATTTGTCCTTGTCACTGGGCCAAGTTGTCCCCATTGTCATCCTGATCCATTATCCACCCTGCAAGCAGATACTTGCAGCAGTGGTGTGGATGTAGGTCTGCTGTCTTGGCACTGTCTCATGGTAATAGAACCTAAATATCAAAACAAAACATTTGTTAGTTGAAAAAAAAAGAGAAGAGAAAAGAAGAGAAGAACTTGACACTTAGGCCCAACAAACAACTCGTTTGCAGCTGTACATTGCATTGCTGAGCATTGTTGCACCTGGCTTTCCCACAAACCCAGCCTAATAATAGTGGGTGATCCCGTCCCTGACTCACTATAACTATACTCATTTCTGTCAAACCTGACACCAGTGTTAGCTCATTCCCCAGCTCACAGCTAAACACCATCAAGGTAGGTGTATGCTACTATGCTCACATAAGCATCACCAGGCATCAATCAGGAACGTGCAGGATACTTTCTGGTACCAGTGCCCATCCTGATCAACACCCAATCACTGTCTCCCACAGTTGATCAACATGTGCCACAGTCTCCGCTAATGTCATGCTCATCATCCCTGATGATGAGCAGGCTATTTCATTCTTTCCTGAGTCCTGACCCTTTCCCTTTGCTTTTTTGGTAGATAACACTTATGTGTGTATATATAGTGTTAATAAACAGTTGTTTCCGCTTTTACAGCTATATTTAGCCCATAACAAGCACTCCCCCTGGTGGAGAGGCAGGTAGGTAAGCTACATTGTATCGAATGATACAGTCTATCGAACATACACATTGTATTGAATGATACAGTTTGGTGGACGCTGTCGAACATACTATATATAACTGTACCTATACCTATTGTAACTGATGGAGTGCATTAGAGAGCATTCTGTGTGGTACACGAGCCGCTATTTAAGCACATATGGTGCATCGAACACATGGAAACCCAAGTTGTTGCATAGGCAATCGGCAATGGCAATGGCAACATTAATGGCAGTCAGGCAACTGCTGAACCCTGGTCTCGTTGTTCCATTTTATATTAGTTAAATTGAGCCAGGTCATGAATTGATGACACCTTTAATTAAAGCCAATAAGTTGAACTTAAAAACATCGGCATCAGCCAAGGAAAAGGAAAATGGTATTGGCCAAATCAGAGCATGAAAGTAGATATAGAAGATACAAGGTCATCCTAGCTATAATGTGCGATAGCCCCCTCTCATTGGGTGATGCCACACCTCCAGGAATCAGCAACAGCTTCACTACGCTCATGGTATGGCGTTCTGGCCATAATGTCTGCCAACCTGCTTTCAAATGATTCTAGGGTATCCTCCACCCTTTCCTTCAAAGTTGCGTACATCTTCAAGGTGATATCTTGCTGTTTGAGCTTCTCAAACTCAGCCAAGTAGAGATGATGACTGGCATCCTTGTATGATATGCCAAATTGGTCTTGCAGGGCCTTCACTGCTGCATGGCAGCTCAACAACTCCCTGTCTGTCAAGGTCAACAGCATGAATTAATTAATGACCGGACAGAGGTGGCGACTTACCGGATTGGCAGGTAGCATCAGTTGTTCTCAGCCCATCATGAAGTATGGTGCATTTGACATATTTTGGCACTACAATTGGGTTTTGCATTAGCAGTGGCAGTGGCATTGGCCCTGAAATGCACGGCATCGGCCACGCATAGGGATGGCATATCAGCATTCGAATGGATTGACTTACCCCCCCATCAGCATTAAACACATTGAATTCCAATTTTTTTTGATAGGCTTTGAAGGCCTGATTGGTAGCAGGAATCATGAAATGGGGCACTAGATATTGCTGCCCATCGTCACTGCTGATGCTGATGTAGCCATCCGGAAC
The DNA here is from genome assembly GCA_026075535.2 of Tricholoma matsutake. Lineage (NCBI taxonomy): Eukaryota > Fungi > Basidiomycota > Agaricomycetes > Agaricales > Tricholomataceae > Tricholoma > Tricholoma matsutake. The sequence goes on along the minus strand of AP026543.1, from coordinate 982,486 downwards.
CCCATCCATCCTGGTGTGCCGCTGCTTGTTCATATCATCGTATGATATGATTGACCACTTATCTTTGATGGTAATGTTTATGTATAGTTATCACTGTTATCATGTTCATTGATAATAACACGTGATGGTTGAAAAAACATCATTTAACATCTATATCACCTATCCAAAGTAGACAACCATGAATGTAACACGGGAACAAGTCCTCAACCAAATCACCGACATTGAGAATGTGATCTGTGATGGCCTCTGGATGGATAACATCGGGGCTGTGATGAAGGAGCAACATCAGGTGCTGGTAAGTGATCAGCATGGAGGGGTGAGAATGGTACTTATAAAGAATTAGAAAACATTATTTACTTGGCAAAGAGAGATTCAGGCCAAGGATGTACAGGCAGTATTTGGTGCCGTGAGCTTTTTGTGGGGCTTCATTTTGGTGTGGAAGCAGTCAGGGAAGATGGGGGACAAAGCCTTTGTGGAGGGACAATGGAAGGCAATGAAGAGGTTTGACGGAAACAAAATGAAAGGGGCAATGGGAACGGGAATGGCCATGGCAACTGCAATGGCAGGACCAGCGGCAACAGCAATGGGAGCACCAGGAGCACCGGCAGAGGCAGCACCAGTGCCAGTGGGAAAGGAAAAGGAAAAGGCAGCACCAGGGGCAAAGGCAAAGGCAATGCCAACCCCAACAGCAGCGCCAACAGCAATGAAAATGGGAATGGGAACAGGAATGGGAAGAGCATCGGCATCTGGGGGCACAGCAATGGTGCTGTTGACACCTCATTCTTGACCTATTCCAGGCTGATCGACACTCCCAGTGGCGGTCACATGACAACCCACAGTATCACAGTCTCCACTTACACCTTACAGGCAATGGAGAGCGCTCCATTGCCAGGAGAAAATGCCAGCCGCAAGGGCACCATCCTTCCCTGACATCGTAATGGTGACTGAAAGTGAGGATTCCGGGGATGAATACAGCCAGGAAGAGGATGAATTAACAGACAGTGCCGACAACTGGCAGAAAGAAGTCGCCCAAACAAAACCTCAGCGCGGCAACCCGAGAGCAATGCCTTGCTCATGCTGCATCGAATTTGCACGGATTTGCTATGATCGGGTTAACGGCAAGAAAGCCTGTTATGATTGTGGTAAATGCAAAGTTCATTGCAAGAGAGGGACGGTTAGTAAGGCATCGAGGCCACAAAAAGGTAAACAGGTGACGAAAGGAAAAGGAAAGAGGGCTCCGAAATCGAGAGATATTATCTCCATTTTGAGTGATGAAGATATGAGTCATGAAAGGATAATCCGTGTCAAGAACTCAGGCAGATCGAGGCTCACACAAGAACAGAAAGGGAAATGGAAGGGTGAGTTTTTCTTAATTTCCTGCATATCTCTCTCTAATGGTGGAATAATAGCACTTCCTGAAAGCGATATTGAGATGGCCGATGCCGATGCCGATGCTGGTACCAACATGGCACCATGATTCTCGCTCTGTCGTTACACGTCTCACCCAATTGGAGAAAGATATGTACAACCAATCATGCTGGGTGGAAGAGATGCTATCAGATTTCTCGGCCCGGCTTCGTCAGGTGGAAGAGTGTGTAGAGGAAGAGATTAATGACATTTCAGAGAGATTGTACAACCTGGAATGCTACTTGGGATTGCAGGATGGCGGTGCACAGCCAATAACATTGTATGATGGGATTGTGGCCAAAAATGTTCACAGAATTGGGGGAAGTCAACGGTGGACACATGCAATGGAGGGGGATGTGGCTGAACCTGTCGTGGAGGTGCCGTCGACAGCTGCCGACATTGAGGCCACATCAGGTTCAGGTTCGGGTAGTAGGGAGGCCAACAAAATTGTACCATCTGATGCAGAGCCCAGTAGCTCAGCCTCAGTACCACCACGAGAGGTTGAGGGAAAGAGGTTGGCATCAGCAATGGGATTGCCAACCACCATGGACTCTGGACAGGGAATATTCACCTTGGCAATGGGAACAGCAATGGGAGCGGCAATGTCAGATGATGGTCCATCCTCAACTTTACCTGTACATAGTGTCACCTTAGTCAACAAAACATACTTTTTTTGTTCTCTTTCTTTTCCCATGAGCCTGTGTGGAAACAGCCTCTTGCTGAGCAAGGTCATCAGCTGTCATTCTGCTATGTGGGGTTATAGGTTGTTTGATCAATTTTGAACTGTCAAATTCTGATGCTGCTGCTGATGCCGATCCTGTAGCCACCACTTTGGAAGATGTAGTTGATCCTGTTTGAGGGCTCATTCTGGGGGATCCACTGTTTGCATTGTCAACTGATTGTGATGCTGATGCCAATGCCAACACTGTCGCTGCAGGTGTAGGTAATCCGTTTCCCCACTTATTCTGGCAGATGTATAAGGTCCATCATTTCTTGATTGTGGTACCCCAGCTGCCAATGCCGATACATTGTTTGCTGCTGATGGCAGATGCTGCAGTGTACCATTGTGACCAATTCCTTCCAATGACTTCTCTCTGGTTCCTGTTGCATGATCTAATGCCATTGCCAATGCCAACTGCTTTTCTCTTGAGTATTGGGCAAGGTTTAGGACATTGTGATAGTTCTTGAGTTGCATTTGTGTCACCTCTTTCCAATAATGAAGGATCAATAGGGCATGGGTTTTGGTTGTGTGGTGAAACAACACTAGTGCACTTTGCATATATCTCTCAAGGAACCAAGTACTGTGGGTCACCATCAGCAGGACCGTTGATGGGCTCTGGTCGAGGGACATCAACTCCATAGAGTCTGTCCATTTCTGTTTGACTGACTTGTACATAGTTTGCCTGATTTGTATCTGTCAGCTGCGAGGAACTGGGGCATGCTGGGGGAAGCATTGTTGAGTCTTGGTCCAGGTTCACTTTGCCCTTTGCTGGTCTCTTTGCCATTGAGCGGCAACTTGTTTTGCCTGTCCTCTTGGCATTGGCATTGGCAGTGGCACCAGTAGGCCTAGCAGCATTGTTATATTGGCCACTGGATGCAGACAGTCTGGAGGGTGGCACGTTGCTTGCGTAGCATGCAGGAGCCACACTCCCATCGCTGGCTTTGATTCCCTTGAACCTGAATGCTCTTTCAGGGCCATGTGTGGTTTGCCACTGCAGAACATGCTCAAAGAAGTCTTCTATAAGACTCTTCTGCATGTTTTGTGGGTCCCTCAGTTTGAATGCAGCTGGGAGATATGCACGACTGATGAATAATGAGGTCTGATTGGCAATTGCCTTGAATGGGACATGGTGACTATGACCATTGTTAGCCAGTTCTGTTTTGGTCAAGAAGCATAAGATGATAGTTTGTGGACCAGGAAAAATTTCCACACTGTAATGCTGCCCAACATACAAAATAAACAGTTCCTCTAGCTGCTTCTTCTTGTATTGTGATTGGCTCCATGGTGATGGCAGGATGGGGAACCCATCATTTGTCATTGGAAGGACTTGTGATGGGGCACATTGCATTGCTGACTGTGAAGCAGTGAGGTCTGGTGCACGTAGAGACTTAAGATATGTCATGAAATTCCATTTAAGCTCCTGGACTTGATCATGATATGTGTCAATGAACGATTGTGCAGGGGTGGCCATCAGGGAGGCAACATTTTTGTGACTGCTTTCAGGGTCAGCATCGGCAATGCATTGGCAGATGAAGATTTGACCACTCATGCATCTACAACCATCAAACCGTTGGGTGCAGTATAAGTTGTAAATGTCACAGACAACATGCCCATTTCTAGCCAATGTTCTCATGCAGTCTCCTCCACACGCTTACATGAATTCTTCTCTGCCAACCTGTCATATTACATCAGCAATGGCAATGGCAACAGCAACAGCAATTGCGTACCTTCGCTTGGTCTGTTCAGGATATCCTTCTCTTTCCATTTTTGCCTGTTCTGCTGCACTCATGCTGTTGAAAACCCTCTTTATTGCTGGCAGTCGCATTTCGAACCATTCAGGTGTACTTGAGTTGGCTTCCTCAATGCCTAACATGTTTGCGATCTCTTGGAATACTTGATTGCGATATAAACTCCAAATAACTTCCGATCTCTTTACTTTGAATTTGTTTGATTTCTGTGAACAGCACTTGGTCATTCACCAGTTGTTGGAAAGCCATGTTGTTAGTTCCTGGCAATGTGATCAAAATTGCAAACTTGACATGCTTGACATGTTTGGTAGTTCACCTTTGCACGAATACGACTCTCTGCCTCATCCTGTGGGTCATTTCCAGTTGTCCTCCAGTAATTGAATATTGCAGGCAGAATGTCACACTTGAGTATTTGCAATCAGCCTGCTTTCGATTCCTGTGATTGGAATGCATCCCAATATGGCTCAATGATTGCCCGCTCTTCAATTGTATATTTGCTGTTCTTCCAGTGCTGTCTCCTTGTTGGGTTGGCTGATGATGGCTCAGGCAGCATGGTGAAGGGACTGATGTGAGTGAAAGAATGACTGTTATCAATGATATCGAAAGATTAGCACAAGCATCACATGTTGATATTATTTACACAGCATTTCAGGGGGGATTGATGTTGGCAAAAGAATGGTCATAACATACTTAATGATATCGAAAGATTAGCACAAGCATCACATGTCAATATTAATTACACAGCATTTCAGGGGGGATTGATGTTGGCAAAAGAATGGTCATAACATACTTAATGATATTGAAAGATTAGCACAAGCATCACATGTCAATATTATTTACACAGCATTTCAGGGGGGATTGATGTTGGCAAAAGAATGGTCATATCATACTATCAAGATATCAGCATGAGGCTCACACATGGCTGATAATATTTACACAGCCCACCCACACATATTCCATCCTCCTCAAATCATCATGAGTCTAACAAGAGCACCATACAAATGAAAGAGAAGATCCAAGAAGAATGCCTCCTTGCATGAAGACAATGATGATGTAGTAGATACTGTTACACATGTGGATATTCAGATCAATATGGACACTGGACTGACAACAAAGTGTATCAAGGTCCCCCTTATTGCAATAGCAGAAGGCCTACTACACAGGATAATCTCCACATTCCCCCAGAATGGGAGGTTCAAAATCCTCAGGTGCCCGAGGAGACAACACAGCCACATATCGGGATGGTCAGCATCTCACTCTCATTCACTTACAAAGAGAGAAGGTTCATAAGTACATAACAGAGACAGCGAGACTATGTCTTAGAATTTGTGGGACATGTGGGTGAATTGCTACAAGCATCCTTATCGTGGCAGGCATGGTCCATTTCCAGACAAGTGTGCAATCACTGCACATTCAATAAATGGGCCATTTGGAGATGCATTGATTGTTCGCTAGGCAGTACACTGTGTCGTGCATGTATGCGTGTAACACACCAGCACAATCCCTTCCATCGTACTGAATGCTGGACTGGCACACACTTCCGCTGGGCTGAGCTATGGGAAGTTGGAACATACATTCTCATCAAACATGAGACTGATCAACTGATTTGCAAGTCTCTGGAGTTTCAAAGTCAATATTTGGAGGCATTCGAGGAGATGAAAGATCATGCAGAGCAACAGTCCACCACTCCACCAGCCAATGCATGGCATTGGCCCCAAGATACATTGGCATTGGCCCCAACCCCTTGGCCCCAAGAAATGTTGGCATTGACCCCATGGCCTGACAATGACTCAATGAATGGCTCAAATGCAGAGCAACAGTGGGCCAATCTCCCAGCTGACCCACAGCATTGGCCCCAAGATACAGAGATGGATAGCACAATGGAAGGCAATGATCATGCAGATGACACCCAGGCTGATGCCAATTTTTTTGCATGCCTTCATGCCCTCTTGCATGAAAGACAGGGCAATACTGAAGTTGGTGATGATGGTCTTCAAGACTTCATCGACGGTGATGATGAATGTGTAGTGCAAGCCACTGATGAAGACATTCTTGGCTTTGCACCATACTTGCCTACTGATAGACCAGCACATCAGAACCTGGCCGATGCTGAGCTGACCAATGCCAGGCCAATCATGGCACTGACTGCTGATGCCCTGAACAACACTTATGTCCATGTGGTGCATACTAATGGAGTCCATCACTTAGCAATGGTAACCTGGAGTTGCATGGGGGAACACTGAATTCCATTGGACCTTGTGGCCAGTCGCTTACTTCCTACAAGTTTCACCAAAATATGGACTCTTTTCACTGTCCATGTCCTTGATCAATTTCGGCTCTGCAATCTGGAATTGAAGGCATCAGCATATCAATTTTATCAGCTGATTTGGTGCATCATGTTACCAACGTGGCCAGCTGAAGTCATAAATCTCTACCATGAGCTTCGGTGCTTGTCCTGCCTATGGCATTGGATAAAAAAATTGAAGTGGGCAGGGTATGGACACAATCAAAAGGATCCATTGAATCCTGAACCAGGATCACTGGCCAATTTCTGTCCAGCCTGTCCTCAGCCAGGCATAAATATACCAGAAAATTGGCAGGAAGATGTGAACTGGTGCGTGACTACAATCAACCACTGGATTAGCATCAACAATGAATATGGCATTCAGATTTGTTTATAAACACATTTTCATGGCCGATGGCAATTTCAAAGCTGACCATGTTTGGTAGAAGAACTCTGATGATGTGTGGCTATGGGATGGAGCAGGCATGGCCCCAAACAAGGCTGAATATGAGCAGTTCCTCCTGTCTGCCATAGAATGCTTGACAGTATGTACCACTCCCTTCCCAATGTCCAAAGCTGGCCTGATGCATATTCAAAATGCTTGTCCAGAAGGCTCCTTGTGAAAATAAATTCTGGGCCATTGCAAATGCTCTACAGGCATCAAAGGCCTGTGATATTACTGGGTTGGCGGCCATTGCATGTGCACAGCATGGCTGTTATGCCCCCAATGCATTGGTAAACCTGTTTTGGGGAGAACAACAGAAGAATGTCAACTTTGCCTTCCTTCAAGCACTGAAGACCACCAGAGTTGACCCTCAACAGGGAGTCATGCTCATTTACAACATTTTCTGCCAGTACATTATCCACCTTCGGGAACGTATTGGTGCCCATCTTCCAGCCAGCTTGACGATTGACCAGGCCATTGGGCTTATGCATGTTCATGGCCACAAGAATGAATGCTTTTTTTGCTATGCTCCGTCTTTCATTCCAGGGTCTGGCATTGTAGCAGGCAAAATACTTGAGTCTCTGTGGTCGACGCTGAATTCCATTTCCCCCACAGTCAGAACAGCAACCTTGCCACATTGGGCAGAAATGCTTGATGATCACACTACAGATTCAAATCACAAGAAAATGCTTGGAATGGCAATTACACTGTGCTCAAAATATTGAGAAGCCCTCGAGACCTCCATGCAACTCAGCAAGTGTCACATACAACTCACAGCAATATTTGGCGACCAGGCTGTCAGTCAATGGGAAGATGAAGTGATAGCTGCAGAAGCAATGAGGCTTGTTGATGTAAAGGTGATGGATATTTATACAATGTGGGCACTGGCAATGGAAGCGGCAATGGCAACGGCATCGGCATCGGACTCTGCATCAGCAGTGGTTCAATCTGTTGAGGAGTGGATTTATTTCGCCATCAGTGTTGAAGAGATGCAGTATGTGGAATTGTTGACTGTATATCTCATCTCACCATTGTTCTGCAGGATTGACCTATGAGACCAAGTCCGTTGGCTTGGTAAATCACCACAGGCTTCTGATGTGCAATTTGTTGAACACGAAAGACAAGCACTTGCTTCCCACATGATAACATTAACACAATTACAAAGTGGTGCCAATGTTGCTGATCATCAGATTGCCCCCTCACATATCACTCCTGACAATGAAGCCGAATTTGACCTTTCAGATGAAAAAACTCCAGCTGCAGGCACTTCACAATTTTCGGATGTCACATATGCCATTCCAGTGGAAGAGCAACAAATACAACTACCATCCAATGGACATCTTGCTAAAGTGGAGATTGTGCTTTGGAAGAACCAGGTAAGCCGTTTGCTGAATTGGCTTGGGGAGCTCATTGCTGAAAAATCATTTCAATATTTGCATATCATTCGATCGGCGCCCAGGAAGGGTGTTCACACCTGGGCCAGATCTGTGGTCAAGGAATTGGTAGACAACATTACTTTGCATGCCCAAATGTATATGCATTGCCAAAGGCGCTTGGTTGCTCTGCGATGTGATGCCGACACATTAAGTATGTTTCAGCCATTAACAAAGGATGACCTGAAGGCTAGCACAGCTATTCTTAAACCCAATGTGCCTGGTTCAACCAACCTTCATCTTTCCTGGATTTGGCACAAGTCTTGCCAATCTGGTTATCTAGGGGAGGCCGCATTTGGTGCCAATGCCGCTGCCGCTGCTGATGCTGATGCTGATGGCAGTTGACTCTGGGAATGTATGTACATTTTATGCCATTTATTTTCAATCCAGTCACATCTCTCAGTCTGTGGAGTACATTGGCTTAGATCATGGGCTCAGAGCAATAGATGGAAGGAAGAACTTCTGCTGGTCACATACAAAATGCAGTGGACCATGCACTATTTCATGTATCACAGTCAGAAGTGGTGCTATGCCTTGATCTCTGACAATACCCCTCCTGGTAGTGTTAAGGGCAAAGCCTCAACCACTTGATCTAGTCGATGTTGTTTGATGAGGTGCTTCCTCGACGAGTCGTTCAGCACTAGTCTTACTCAGAGTGTCCGACATAAGATAGGTAGTGCACTCTACCAGGGCTTCTGCATAGAGTCATTCAGGTTCACGCACTAAGGGGCTTCCTTAGTGGTTTCAAGTAAGTTCGTGAGTTGCAAGTTAAGGCTGTAGAATGCCTAGATCTAAACTAAGGACATCCCTACTATGAGTTGCAGTACTTATACTACAAGGGAGGTCCTTATCGTCCAATTGGAAAGGTAGATGCGTATCAAGTAAGAATAGAAACAATAGCCCTCATGCCTTGCATGAGGTGTCCGATGTCACGGAGTGCTGCGGCACAGCATGTCAGGAAACAATAAGAGATAAGCCTCATGCCTAGCATGAGGTGTCCGATGTCATGGACCTCATGTCAAGAGGTTGTCGTATCACAGCATGTGTGGGAGTAGGTTTGGGTGCATGGAGTCACCATGCATCAAGGGTGCCTTCCTCGGGAAGGGGATTGAATGCATGCAGTCGGCATGCATCATGCATGTGTCTGGTGTCAAGGTCATGCCCTAGGCATGAATCATAGAGTGCCTCCTGTCTGGAGGGGATCGTTGGGTTGGTTGGGTCAGTTGGGTTCCATGAGTTACAAGGAAAATTGTAACATTACCCCCCCGCTATGGTCAAAAGTTCCACACTTCAACCTAAATCTCTGTCTCTCCTTTGTGGTCTGATCAGGCATGGTCTGGTTATGTGGGTAGGTCGGGGTTGAGGGGTATGATGGAGGAATAATTCATGTGAGAACTCGGACCATGATCAGGTTCTTCTGGTTTGCGCTGCCCTAGGTAGCAGTGTCAAGGAGTCGGTAGTATCATTGAAAGGGGCGTTGCAGGATGGCAAATTCAATGTCTGTTTGGGTTCTGTTCGGAAGATGGCGTAGAGGCAAAATGCGAAGGTTAGGGCTGCCGCTGCAGCCAGGGTCGTGCCAATGACAATGGCGAGGATTGTAATCCCTACGAGCATGGGTCTGTCTTGTCATGCCATCGTCTTGAGCTCTGCCTTTTAAATCCTTCCATATGGCTCTCCTGTCATGTTTCCCATCGCGTTGTCATCAAAATCATTGTATCCGGAGTTAAAGAAGAGCTGCTGTCTGTGTTTGGCTTCTCTTTGATCGGTCTCTCGATCTTTCTGAGGTTTCTCTGGGCAGTTCATCCTATAGTGTCTGGGGCCTCACTGTTTGCAATACTTGCAAGTATATCGTGGGCAAATCAGGCCAAAATGGCCTATCTCTTGGCAGATGAAACATCTGGCATGTCCCATGTGTGGGGGGGACCAAGGTGGTTGGGTGGTTTTCAGTTCAGGTTCAGGGGTGGTCAGATCGATTACTTCAGGTGCCCTAGGCACGATCTTCAGGTTCTTCATAGAACGGGAGGAGTCTCCAGAGGGAGCTCGTTGTTCGTCTCTGTCATTCCACTCGCTGAATGGTGAGGGTGAGGTCGGTGGTCATCTGTGTTGATCTAGGACCTCCGGTGTCTGATGAGGAAGTGTGGAAAGCTGTCGACGAAATGCTCGTCGATGAACCCCTTGATACAGGGGCATATGATGACAGGTCAGTCCTTTTCCCTGCCACAAGCACTAAGATTAATATTCCTATGAATACAGCAAACTTTTCATGTGAAATTTTACCGCTATTAAATGTATCATGGAATTATTTAGATCTTAATATATGTGCTATGTGTGCAAAGGGAGATTGTAAGAAAGGTGCCGACTGGATCATGGATTCAGGTGCATCAAAACACTTCACTGGTGAAATAAAAGATTTTGCTTCTTATGAGCCTTTACTGAGAAAGGACTCTACCTTGGTCCAAATGGCCACTGGTACTACTCATATAGTAGGAAAAGGAGCAGTCTTCATTAAACACCAGGTAGTATGTCACGGGAAGTCAGAGACGCGTGAAACGCGGTTATACCCCATCTACTACATACCCGACATTAATACTCGATTGATGTCAATGGGGGTCTTTTTACAAGACGGAAGTGATGTGCGTGGTTCCTCTGCACACATTTCATTTATCAAGCATGGAAACCCAATCATGCATTGTGTCCCTCTAAGGAGGAATGACACAATCTATTGGGCTCGGACTCATATATTGAGCACCAAAAAGGTTAATGTCGCGACCATTTATGTCGCTGACTACTTGACTTGGCATAGGCAACTTGGACACCCATCCAAAGAGGCGCTAGGGAAAATGCCTAAAAGCACCATAAAATTCCCAAGGAATTTAATTATTCCTAAAGACAAAATTATATGTCCAGGGTGTGCAGAAGGGAAAATGACCTCAAAATCTTTTCCCGAGTCAGACTCACGAGCTGACAAATCCTTTGAATTAATACATTCCGACCTAAAGGAACTCCTGGTACTATCGTACCACAAACATAAATACTTCATTGTATTTCTAGAAAGAAATCTGACGCTGCTGCAGCGATTAGACAATTTCAAGCGATGGCTAAAACCCAATATGGCGCTACAATCAAGCGCTGGCATGTCGATCCAGGGGGGGAGTTCAAGGATCGTGAGCTACAAAAACAGCTCAAGGACTTAGGCATCAAAATAGAGATGTCTGCACCCCACATTCATCAACAGAATGGGCGCGCAGAGCACGCCATAAGGACAATAATGGAAAAGTCGCAAACCTTGCGATTCACCGCTTGTCTACCACAATCATGGTGGGAATTTTGCATAGAACATGCAACACATTTATACAACCGAACCCCAATAAGGCACCTGAAATGGCTGACACCTTTTGAGGACCTGACAAAGGTCCGCCCAGATCTAAACAATCTGAAGGTCTTCGGTTGCGGTGCTTATGTCTATCTACCAAAGGAAAAACATCCAACAACATTATCTCCTCAATTGGAGTTAATGACGTACCTTGGAGTAGAAGATGGCATTAAAGCATATCGTTTCATGCGACAAAATGGCGCAATATTCATTGGTGCCATGGCACTATTTGATGAAACAATGTTCCCATGCTGTCCCGGAGCTAAAACTCCTGCCAAGACAGACCTTGGTGATTTTCCACCTCCAGAACCAGAAGATGACGACCACTCATCTGGAACGGATGGCGATGACCCTATACCGCCACAAAATCCGCCCCTTCCTCCATCATCAGAAGATGATGATGATGATTTATCAAGTGAGCAAAAGGCGCATGACGATGCAACTAATGCTCCTCCTCTGCCGCCTCCAGTTAACACTGAGGACTTTCGTCCAAGACGTGAAGATCAACAGGAATGGCAGCAATTGCCCCGTCGATCAGGCAGGCAGAGGAAAATCCCAAACCATCCCGGCAATACCTATGGAGAACAGCGACTCCCCTCTGACATAGAGAGAGACATTGCATGTGATCGATATTGGAAGAAGTCTGTGGGTCAAGATTCGGATCATAACCGAACACGACCACGACCTCAACAGCAAGAACCGGTTGCTGGACCGAGTTCGGCACCCCACAAGAGTGTGCCCGATTCCAATAATCAAGAACATGATTACCCAATGGGGGAACCGGACGAAGCAGGTTATATTAAAAAGATAACCAAGGAAGGTGGAGATGAGCTTATCCGCTGGCTGTTATCAAAAGCAGTCATACCATCAAGCGGGAAAAGCCTAGTTCCAAACCAATTTCGCGATATTGCGTGCCTACCCCGGCAGCAGCAACTTGAGTGGAAACAGGCTTGTCGTGAAGAGTTAGAGGCTCTTCGCAAGTGACAAGTCTATGATATCGTCGATCTTCCACATGATCGGAAAACGATCAAAAATAGATGGGTTTTCTCCGTGAAATCGGATGGAAGAAAACGAGCCAGACTCATGGCCAAAGGCTTTTCACAAGTCGAAGGCGTTGACTTTGATGAGATTTTCTCACCAGTAGTCTGCTACGAGACCATACACCTCATGTTTGCCCTTGCGTCTCTAGAAGGCATGTATATGACCGGTCTAGATGTAAAAACCACATTTTTATATGGCAAACTTGATGAGGAGATCTATATGGATCAACCCGAGGGTTTCAGACTCGAGGGTAAAGAGCACAAAGTAATGCGCTTACGCCAAGCATTGTATGGCCTTAAACAGGCTTCACTAGCATGGTGGAAAGAGCTAGAGGCATTTATGCACACCATTGGGTTTGTGCGCGCCAGCTCCGATGCTGGCATCTTCATACACAAGGATCCTAAGACAGGCAGCATCATTATTGCGCTAGTCTATGTTGACGATGGCTTGTTCATGGGCAAGAACAAGAAACTTGTGGATGAAAAGAAGAATGCTTGCCTGAAGCATTGGGAGTGCCATAGTACTGAAAAAGTCACGGAATTCTTAGGCATGCGCGTCACCCAGACCGCTACAAAAGTCAAACTCGATCAAACAGAATATCTCGCCAAAGTGCTCGAGAGGTTCGAGATGACAAATGCCAAAGTTGCCCCCACTCCGCTCCCGACTGGCTACAAACCGTCGGAGAACACAGCGACGCCAAACGCGGCGCTTAGATCAAAATATCAGTCTGTGATCGGATCTTTATTGTATCTGATGCTCGGAATGCGACCTGATATCGCTTACGCGGTACTCAAGATGTCGCAATTCTCGGCTAATCCTAGCCAAGAACATCTAGACAAAGCAATGTACATAATGTGCTATCTGGTGGGAACCCAGAAGTACAGTATAGTCTACGATGGAGAGAAATCTGAGGGGCTGCAGGCCTTCACAGATTCTGATTGGGCAGCTGACACTGTCAAGCACCGATCTACAACAGGTTACTTTGCTACTCTGGTGAGTGGCATTGTGTGCTGGCAGTCCCATTTACAAAAAACTGTAGCACTGTCATCCACAGAAGCCAAATATATGGCTCTCTCCGACACTTGTCAGCAGATAGTGTGGATAGAGTCCTTATTCCAGGAACTTGGATATACACTGAAGCGCGTACCAATCTGCGCTGATAATCAGGGATCCATCTTTATTGGATCAAATCCAGTTCAGGAAAGAAGGACCAAACATATAGACATTTGCTACCACTACACCCGCGAATGCATAGAAAATGACAAAGTCACAGTCGTTTTCATTCCTGGAAGTGATAATCCGGCTGACATGTTCACAAAGAACCTTGGCGCCGTCCTATTCAGGAAATTTAGAGACTCTCTCGGAATTACTTTCGAGATTCAAACTTGACTGCTTAGAGCACTGTACAGTTTGAGGGGGGGTGTTGAAATTAATCCCAGTGATGCATGCTGTATACATGAGGCAATACATGCAGCATACGCATGTTACTGCGCTTACTGCGCATACATGTGGTAAACACATTCCTGAGTCATGTGACGTCCTTATTATTATGTATATAGGGAGAACCTGTACCGTAGTAGGAATACAGTGTTCTTACCTCTGCTAACCCTAGCTGTAAGTCTAAGTAAACCCCAGGTAGGTTGTAAGGAACGTGTTGTCTCTTCCACTATGCAGCATATATAGTCTGCTCCAACAAGGCTGAGGTACTCAATCTTGGTCTTCTCAAACTCGCACTTGTCCTGACAAGGTAGAGTTTGTACCATCGAAGCCATTCTAGGATGAGGCGCGTGATGTGACGGTGCTCTTCAACCATGCGAGTGAAGATGAGGATGTTGTTGAAATAGATGCAGACAATGCCTTTGAGGATGAGGTCATGGAAAATGTCATTCATCATGGTCTGAAAGGTGGCAGGGCTATTAGTAAGGCCAAAGAACATGACAAGCGGTTCAAAAAGACCATGGTTGGTACAAAAGGCTGCCTTCCACTCATCTCCCTCCTTTATCCTCACATTATTGTACCCCCAATGGACGTCGAGCTTGGTGAAGTATCGGGCTCCACAGAGCTGGTTCACGAGTTCAGGGATGAGAGGTAATGGGTAGCAATTTTTGACTGTGATGTTGTGGAGCCTTCTGTAGTCTTGAACCGGTCGAAGTGAGCCATCCTTCTTCTTGACAAAGAAAAAGGGAGAGGCCATGGGTGACTTCGATGGTTGAATATGTCCAGAGGCCAGGTGCTCATCGATGAACTGGTCAAGCTGTCATTGTTCTTCAGGAGAGAGAGGATAGACCTTGCAGGATGAAGGGGTTGCACCAGGGGTGAGTTTGATTGCATGATCCCATGGCTTGTGTGCAGGGAGAGAGTCGAATGATTCCTTGGAGAACACGTCTCCAAACTCATGGAGATGAGGGAGTAATTAATTAGTAGAGGATTTAGCAGCATTGTTTTTGTGGAAGGCCTCAGCAAGGCATTGGGATATGTTTGATGTAGCACACACCTCATGCGATGGATGAATCGCAGTGTAGAAGATCCAATCACCTTCCTCCACTTCCTCTGGCTCCTCATCATCATCATCCAAGTCTGGCATCAGATCAGGAACCCCTTCCAACTCCACTTCAGGTATAGGCAGGGGTCCAGAACAACACTTCCGAGTACGTCGTATCGCCGCCTTCTGTCCATGAGGTTCTTGCCTGGCTTCTGTGAAACAAGTACGACAGCGGGACGGACATCGACTCATGGTAACCTCCCCAGTACGCCAGTCAACCTCTGGGTTATGGTCTCAAAGCCACAGATAGCCCAAAATCACCTTTTGCTTTCCTAGTTGAGTGACAGCAAAAAGGGCACGCTCACTATGATCTTTGTAAAGGACCAGGTCTACAACCTCTTGGATGGCACCAGCTTCATTTGGGGACCCATCCACATTATACACAGGTATCGGATGCGAGAGTGAGTGAGTATTTAGGCGATGTTGTTGTGTGAGATGGGCATCAATGAAGAGACTGGTCGCACCAGAGTCCAGGAGCGCAGAGACACCGAGTATCTGTCCAGTGTCAGTCATCTGCAGTTTGATTGCTAGGTTCAAGGAATGTGTAGAGGGAGTGGATGCAACAATATATTTGCATGGTAGTTTATGCTCCCATGATTTAATTTTGGGGTGTGGAGCAGAGGGAGAGATGGGAAGAGCAGGTATGTCTTCAGCCAACTTTGAAGGGTCGTTGTGGGGAACAGTTACAGAAATGGATTCATTCTCCAGGGATTCAACTGACAAGACTTCAAAGTGGTTATGGACAGGCAGTGAGGGCATACGATTCACTCACTGCGAATAGAAAAATCCTGCTCCTCTACAACTTCTGACTTGATTGCAACCTGATCCTTTGCTTCCTCGACATCTACAAGCGCCAACAAGTCTTGGAGGAGTTCATCTCACCCCTCGGGGGTGAGCATGCAGATATCCTGATGATGGGGACATGCTCCAGCCCTGTGCCCAGTTTCCCCACAATGGTAGCAGAGATCCAACCTATGTGCACAGCTGTGGGCTGCGTCAACATCCATTGGTACTGGGACATTGACAGCTGGTGTTGGAGTTTGATGAACAGGAATGGGGTTAAGGTGGGGAAGGGTTCGATTGAAGGTGTAGGGTGCATGAGCAGTAGTTGGAGCATGGAATGCAGCGTTAAACGCCACATTTGTGAGTCGGTTCTTGTCACAGAGTGAAGCAGCTTCATACCAAGCATAGATATCATCGTCCGCTGGGCGCCCCTCCAACATCTGTGCAATCTGGTCCTGAAGTTCTCGGTTGAGGCCCCATCGGAACTTCACCACCACTGGTAGCCCACTCCCATATCCTGCCATGTCTACCAAATCCTTAAACTCATCGATATAGTCATCCACAGATCGACGTGCCTGGTGGTAAGAGGATGACTCAAGTCGTGTCACTGCTTGGTGGTGCTCGTTGAGGGGACAAAAGTGGCATACAAACTCGGCTCAAAAGTCACCCCAAGTGGAGAGAGGTAGAGAACCGAGTTCTTTAGTTTGACGCAGAATACGGTCCACGTAGAGATAGGGGCATTCAGATTTCATGTATGTGAAGGCCCAATAAATTTTTGCAGCCTCATTGACAAATTGATGTGACTGGAGACTGATGTATAACTCACAGGAGTTATGCATGTCCCTGTGCATGTGCACCATTAAATTCAGCGGGGGGGGGGACGGTTTGATCTGGGCGCACTCTTTAGTGGGCACATTTGGCAGTACATTGTTGTTGGGTGCACTTGGAGTCGCAATGGGGGAAATATTGGTTGTAGGGTTAGTCTTGAGGGTCCTAACGAAGTTCTTGATCGAATTGATTTGTGTGCGTATTCCAGAAATGTTGCTTTCAAGTGCGTCGAGGCACTCTGATGCATCCATGTCGCTAGGGGGCACGTTTGGCGAAAATGGCAGTGCAGTAAAGGCGGGACTGTCTGGAACGGTGTGTAGGGAGTCTGTGGAGCTTTGGGAAGTGTTGTCCACTCTGTACCTGCCTATCTTGGGCAGTGCGTTCACAATTTTGGGCCTTAGGAGAGAGTTTTCTACTATAAGGGCAACCTAAGCCTCTAGCAAAGGGAAATCTGAAGTTAAAATTATACTACATAGTACAGGGATTGGGGACACACCTAGCAAAGGGAAATCCAAAGAGAAAACTCTAAGGATCCCTTTGCCGATGCCCAGTATATGTGAAGACGACAAAAATCAAATAATAACCTAAAAATAGAAAAGGCGGAGATAGGCAGATCAAGGCTGCTGAATGACATCATACCAAGGGGTAGATGTCAGAAGGGTGCTCTGCCTCTAAATATAAAACTGTCAACATGCACAAACATGATAGAAAGGGAAAATTAGTAATAAAATCCAGAAAAATCATAGAAAATGAAGAATAGAAGGAAATGAAGTGAGGAAAAATATAGAACGAATGTAAATAGGAGAAACACACAGGGTATCCCCCTAGTCCCCTTACACCTATGTCAACACCCACGAGAATGTTGTGGACATGTTCACGAAGGCACTAGATGTCAACCAATTCACTTACCTATGTGGCTTCCATGGCCTCTGCTAAA
Organism: Tricholoma matsutake; assembly: GCA_026075535.2. Lineage (NCBI taxonomy): Eukaryota > Fungi > Basidiomycota > Agaricomycetes > Agaricales > Tricholomataceae > Tricholoma > Tricholoma matsutake. Next base: position 964,944 of record AP026543.1, on the reverse strand, counting down.
TTGATTCCATGCAAGGAGGAGTATTCATGGTGAGGAGGAGTGTTGAGAATGACACCGTGAGCGCATGCAAACACCGTATTGCCAAATACAGATCTCGGCACAATATTGGAAACTGCTTCGAGTGGATTGTATGCGTGCACATGTGGTCAAAATGTGTTCAGTTTGCCAGCACATTATCCACCTTTGGGAACATAGTATTGGTGCCCATCTTCCGGCCAGCTTGACCATTGACCAGGCCATTGGGCTTTTGCATGTTCATGGCCACAAGGATGAATGCTTTTTTTGCTATGCTCCATCTTTCATTCCAGGGTCTGGCATTGTAGCAGGAGAAATACTTGAGTCTCTGTGGGCATCACTGAATTCCATTTCCCTGATGGTCAGAGCAGTGACCTTGCCACATTGGGCAGAAATGCTTGATGATCATGCTACAGATTCAAATGACAAGAAAATGCTTGGCATGACAGTCACACTGTGCTCAAAATCTTGGGAAGCCCTTGAGAACTCCACACAACTCAGCCAATACCATGGTGAACTAATGGCAGCATTCAGCCAGCTGGCAATCAAATGATGGGAGGATGATGGGAGGGCAGCAGAATCCCTAAGGATCACAGATATCAGGGTGATGGATATGTATGCCACTCACATATCAGAAATGCATCAGCAGCGGGGACAGGATCAGCAGTGGGAGCAGGAGCAGGATTGGCCTTAACTTTTGCTATTCTTTTTGAACAAATGCAGTGAGTTGTACTGCCTACCACCAATCACAACCCATCATTGATTGTCACCAGGATTGAATTATGAGACAAAGTCCATCAACTTGGTAAATCACCTCACATTTCTGACACACAAGCTGTTGAATGGGAAAGAGAAGCTCTCAAATCTCACATGGTAACCTTAACACAGTTACAAAATGCTGCTGACATTGCCAATCATGACATTGCTCCCTCATGGATCACCCGTAGTGTTTGAAGGTCCAGTTCATTGAACCAGAAAAAAGTTGAAACTGGACCGAACTGAACTGCAGTTTGGTCTTTTTGCGGTTGCAGTTGCCCTCATTCTGTGAGTCTAGCGGTTACAGTTGCATGTAATAAAGTATTTATTTGAGACTGATTAAAACCAGTTCTAACCAGTTCTAACTGACCCTCAGTCTACATACTATACTCTATGTAAGTAGATGTAATTTAATTATAATCAAATGATAAAATAACTAAAATAAAATCATAATTGGGCAAACCCAAGGAAAAGAAGCATAAATAGCAAGGGTTTATATACCCTGAGGTTGGGAATGGACCATGTAGTCACGTTTGGGCACCCAAACAAAAAAGTGGTGCCACTTGGTTTACTATTCCCATGGGTTCCACACCACCCTGCCTACATCAACTGCCACTACCACCATCCTTGACCCCCCTCCTCTGCCTCCTTCCACCCACTCCATCAACACCTGCCACTATGCCCACATTCCCCACATCGGATAGTGCTGCCAAATGCTGGCACCAAAACACATTGGGTGCAAACGATGACAGATGTTGTTTGTGCCCCAGGTATGTTCTTTTAATGTTCTTTTTCAATTAACTAATCTTTTCTTTTCTTTTTTAGGTTCTAATTATGTTATAACAATGTTAACAAGACCACACCAAGATGCCCTGCCCACCCGCTTTGCACCCACTGCTGTGAGCCCCTGATCGCAGGGTGGTATTCCCATGGCTTCCACACCACTACCATCATCCTCGCCCCCCCCCCCCCCCTCTCCTCTGCCTCCTTCCACCACCACCACCACTCCATCAATGCCTGCCACTACACCCACATCCCCCGCATTGGATAGTGCCACCAAACACCACCACCAAAACACATCGGGTGCAAACGACGACAGATGTCATTTGTGCCCCAGATATGTTCTTATAATGTTCTTTTTCAATTAACTAATCTTTTCTTTTCTTTTAATTATGTTATAACAATGTTAATGAGACCACACCAAGACACCCCGCCCACATACTTTGCACCCACCACTGTGAGCCCCTGCTCGCAGGGTGGTTAACAGGTCTCATCAAGGTGGCAGTGGTGCCACGTCACAACCGCCTACCGACAAATGACCCAGCAGCCTGCTTGCCACTCACAGCCCCCTCCTTGCACATCCTGCAAGGTAGGGGGTATACATATTTTCTCTTTTTCTATTTATTGTACTACCTATGTGCTCGCTCACAGGCCCCTGCCTGTGAGAGGCTTTTAGAATATATTATGTATATAATGTAGGTTTAGACCGACTCAAGTTGGTTGATGACTGGTTGTGGCCCAAACTGGCTGCAACCAGTTGTCAGACTGGACTGGACTGCAAAGAACTGGTTTCTTGCAGTCTGGTCTGGTTTTATTTAGTTTTGCAATCTGAATGAACTGGTTGCAGTCCCAGTTTGCTCCAGAAATGGAAAAAAACTGGACTGAGCTGGACCTTCAAATGCTAATTACCCATGATAATGAAGGCAAATTTGATACCCCCGGTGACCTGGATGATGACAGTGATGTGGCATTGGGCCTGTCAGATCTCCCAGCCAACACACATGCTATTCCAGTTGAGGAGCAACAAGTATACCTCCCCTCTAATGGCAATCGTGCTGATGTAGAGATTAACCTCCACAAGATCCAGGCAAGCCAACTGCTCCACCAGCTATGGGAGCTCATTGACAACAAATCATTTCAATAATCACCCATCATTTGAGTGGCACCGTGAAAGGGAGTTCACACCCGGCCATGAGCTGTTGTCCACAAGTTGGTTAACAAAACTAGCTTGCATGCCCAAATGTATAACCATTTCCATAGCCGATTGCTGGCACTGGATTGTGATGATGACATGTTGAGCATGTTTCAGCAGTTAACCAAGGATAACCTCAATGCCAGCACAGCTATTTTGAATCCAAATGTACCTGGTTCCACCTCTGTTCATCTGTCCTGGATTTTGCATAATTCCCACATTCATACTGGTCTCATGGCTGATGGCGATGGTGGCCAATTCTGGGAATGTAGATATATTTTGTGGCCATCCATATTCATTGTACTAACATTTTTCATAGTCAGGCACATACATTGGCTTCATTCATGGGCTCAGAGAAATTGATCGAGGAAGGAATTTTTACTGGTCACATATGAAATGCAGTGGACTGTGTGGCATTTTATCTATCTGCTTCATGGTATGAATTAGCATTGAGGGCTGACAATGCATTTAGATCAACAAATGCCAATTATATCTCCCCTCTGTGACTGAAAAGGGCCTGTATTATGTAAACATGGTGTAAACACGATTATCTTGATCACCAACCATGACCAGTACAACTATGTCGAACAAAAGTCTCTCAATCTTTAACCCTTTTTCTTTGCAATCAGGCCTGAAAGGGCAACTCCAAATGTGGACACAAGAGATCATTTGCTATGCAGAGTCCTGATTCCATTGAGTTTTGTTGGAGGTAGACCAGGCAAACTTTGTAAAACAACGTTGGATGCAAAAAATTCTCTATGCTGAGCTTGTATGTTGAGATCTTTCCTAAAGGAAGTAAGTATACATCACTGAGAAGTATGACAGATGTATGTCATGTCTTGCATTGGCATTGGCACCTCCATTGGCCCTATGATAGATGTGCTGATCCTTCTTCAGTCCTTGGCTGACAGTCTCACCAATGTGAATTTGGACCACCTACCCCTTGGATTCCATCCATCTCTCTTGGCCTTGTTGGATGATGGTTTTGCCACCAACAGTCCTAGCCATCTGGTGGATTCATATGTATGTGATTGGTGGAGACACAATAGTGAACTGGCACCAGGGCAGATTTTTGCCAGTGACAGACACCCTGGATAAGTGCCTCTATAGCTATCAGCAGTATATTCCTGCCCCTGTGATCACTGACTTGCCACCCACTGATAGCCAGCCAGCAGACAATGCTGATGATGGCTGAGCTGACTGCTGATCTTGCATCGACCTGCAGGCTCTCATTGGGGATATGTTCAATGAAGCATGTGCAATGCATGACTTCATAGATTGCTGCAAATCATCAGCAGAGGCTGTGATGAATGTGAATGTCAGGAAAGCAGCAGGGTTCCAATGGCTTCATGAGCTGGCCCTGCCAAGGAGCTTCAGTCCAAACCATGTAAGTTAACAATGGCACTGGCACCAGCATCAAAAAACAATGGTGGACACGCTGGGAGACAGTCAAAGCAATCGGCTGTAAGAAGACAATTGGAACTGGTATCTGCACATGCACAGGCTGAACTTGAGCACCTGAAGGCCCTTCCCCCCACCTCTAGAAGTGGACCTGGGGCATTGATATTACAGAGAATGAGGTTTTAGCAATCAATCAGGTGACCAAGCGCAAGGGAAAGGCACAGCATTCTGGGTACACAGGATCTCTACCTGGTGCTGCAACAGGGGTGGTCAGATGCACCAAGTCTCCCATTGCTCCTGTCCCTGCTGCCGATGCCGATCCTGTCCCCACTGCTGATGCCAATTTTGTCCCTGCTGCCACTGCCGATGCCAAGGCACTCATGGTTTGGCAAGGTGAAGATGATGTAGCAAATGATGCTGATCAGCATAGTGCCTTTCAGGCAGCCATGGCATATGATTCTGATTCATCATCTGCTCCTATGGGTTCCCCAACTGGCTTTGATGCTGGGGACCTCTACCTTGATAATGTGTGGCTCTGATGATATGGACACTATGGACAATGGATGATGCTCATTTATTTCATTTACATATTCTATACATGAACATGTAGTAATAATTGTTGGTGCTTTTGGAACACCAAACATTTGCTGCCTGATCCCTAATCCCAGTGCCAGTGCTGTGCTCAATTCTGATGCCAATTTCTGATTTCATGAAGGTCTGTATTATGCATCTGCTGCTGCAGATGTCAGTAAATTTTTAATTTCTGCCAGTGCCAGTGCCGACCCATTTCATAGGTCTGCATACTACAACAAATGAGTTATTGCTAAATGAGGCATTTATCATGCATGTCACTATATAACCTTCAGCATCAGGAAATTTCCTTAGGTGGCATTGGCAGCATTGACCAACACCAATCAGGTTGGCAAGCTGATCCTGTTTGGTAGGTCTGCATTACATAGAAGGAATCATTGCATCATTGCCCATAGCTAGGTCATACAGTCTCCTATGCACATCTATACCAAGCATTGTAATTCACTATAGGTACAGACAGCTAGGTCATACTGTTATGGTGAAGTGGTGCCTGATGCTGATGCTGTACTTCTATGCCAATGCCAATGCCATTGCTGAGTACTGTGTCCAATGCTATCTCTTTAACATTCTTCATAGTGTATCACAAGCAAGAATTGTAAAAGTGTGTTGATTTGATACTAGTACATGTTATACATACTATGAGAGCATTCAACAGCATCCACCAAACCTGTATCATTCAATACACTGTATGTGTTTGATAGACCATATTATTCAGTACAGTGTAGCTTACCTATGTGCATGTGCCCTTGGAGTTTGCCCTGCCACTTGTGCCTGAGGCACCTTTCCTTTCTCAGACCTTCCCCCTGATGACTTTGAAAAATTTACTACTTCTGTACATCAACTTTGATTCAGCCTGTTCCTGTCAATATTACCGATCAAGGCACATCACCCAATTATACCACTTGTCCAACTTTTCTGGCATAGAAGGTAGTTGTTAGATAGACTTGAATAAGGAGGGATTTAATCCTGCTCTCAAAATTCTACCAATGTGGCTTCTCCCATGTCCATCTGCAAAGCTTCCACTTTGAACTGCAAAATAAATTCATCTGCCATTAAGGAACCTTGGGGCATGGTTTTTAATTTGGCATTAGCTGTTGCCTTTGGATTAGGATCCCCAAACTGTGCCTCCAATCTCTCCAAAAATTCCTTGAAAGTTGCAAATGGTTTATTTCCCACAGCAATTTGATTAATAGCCTCATTTCTCCAGAACTGTGCTTTCCCTCCCTGGATGTATGAGAGAGCAAACATTATCCTAGACTCAGCTGTACAAAACTCTGGCTTCCTCCCATGGATGTACAATACTATAGAGCTGATGAATGATTTTGTATTCTCCATGGTACCATCAAAGATTTGCAGGGGCACATACTTAGGTAAGTGTGCTTCTTCCACTTTTCCATTTTTCGGACTTCTCTGCTGCCTGCACATCATCTTGTGAACCCCACTCCACCATCTCCTCCATCTCATCATCTCCTAGTATCCTCTATGAGTGCTGTTAACATCTATTTGCATTTTAGACAACTTTATTGATGATCAGGATTGTGGATGACTGGAAGACATGCCAAGGCTCCTGGATCACAAGCTGCCTGACTGAGGCAAGGATGGTCTGGACAACCTTTTGGCAGGAATCTTGGAATGGTCATGTAATCTCAGTGCACAGCAGGCAAAGTATGATAGTGATGGTGATTCTGACTACTAAGACAGCTACTGTCATTTCACACCTGCCAACTAACACAGACTATCCTTTACTGAGGGTCTGCTGTATTGTGAGCCTCAATCACTACAATTTGCTGATATTCTACTGACATATAGTGTATTGACATATAGTGTATTATTATATCTAGATTCTAGCCAGGGAAGGAGAGAGACACCATAACCTACATTTTCAGGTCCACACAACTGGAACACATGTTGAGGTCTGCATTCTCATGAGGTTCAATTTGCAGCTGGTTTTATATTGAGGTCTTCATGAATCATGTATTGTCTAAGCTATTACATTCTAACAATCAACTTATGTTGGAATTTTCCTCAAGCAGAGGCCTCACCCGGAAACTGCAGATGACCAACTCTACCAGAGCCCATTTGTATAAGTGCTCAAAAAGCATGACTACTACGATACACAAGCTTTATATACTAATCAGTAAATAATAAACAATATCTATGATACGCATCAAGTGAAACCATAGCATAGATACATAGTAACCCATAAATAGAATGTAACATGTAACAAGAAAATATTACTGTGACCACAGGCAACTGCAGGCAACTGAGGGCTGAGCTCGAAATCTCAACACACCCCCTTGAGCAAAGATGGCAAACAGTAACAAGTTGACACCCCCTCAAGCAAAAGAACATAGACAAGGGAAACTGATGCACAATAAATAAACAATGGAAATTGTCCTTCAAAAAGCATAGTCTTCTTCATCTGAGTCCACTATGGCAAGCTGGGCAGTTATCTTGCGATGGCCCATATCCTCCCTCTCCTTGTTCTCCTTAGCCTTCACAGGACAAGTGTTGGAGAAATGTCCCATCTCCAAACAGTAAAAGCACTGAATGTTGGTGTGCATGGACTTTGCAGACATTGCGGCATTGTCAGATTCTTCCTTCTTGACTTCAGGAACATCTGCGAAAATGACTTGTCGACCTTCCTCATTGAGAAGATGGGTAATGACAAAATCGAGAGTAAGTTCTTTAGACTTGACAGCATCAAGAGAGATGATGATGGTGGTGTAGGAAGGGTGTAAACCAGCAGTGAGGACAACAATGATAGCCTCATCCGAGATGTCAACATCGATTGCCTTGAGTTTGTTAGCATGTGAATGCACCTCCCCAATCCAACCTTCCATGGACTGCCCAGACTTCATGGTAGTGGTAATGAACTGCCGATGAAGTTGAAGATGGCTTCCAAAACCTCAAGCATGATGGACCACAGCGAGGGTGTTAAGGGCGAAGCCTCAACTACTCGATCTAGTTGATGTCATTCGGATCTAAACAAAGGACATCCCTACTACAAGTCGCAGTACTTATACTAGAAGGGAGGTCCCTATTGTCCAATTGGAATGGTAGATGCATATCAAGTAACAATAGAAACAATAAGCCTCATGCCTCGCATGAGGCATCTGATGTCATGGATTCGATGTCAAGGATCCGATGTCAATCGTGAGAGTCCAACATCATGGACCTCATGTCAAAGGGCTGTTGTATCACAGCATGTGTGGGAATGGGTTAGGGTGCATGGAGTCACCATGCGTCAAGGGTGCCTTCCACAGGAAGGGGATCAAATGCATGTTGTCAGCATGCATTGTGTGTGTCAAGGTCATGCCTTGGGCATGAGTCAGGGAGTGCCTCCTGTCTGGAGGGGATCATCAGGTGCATCAGGTCTGTCGGATTCCATGAGTTACAAGGAAAATTGTAACAGAGGGCATCCCAAATTGTTTTTGGATCACCACCTGTCATGTGGGGTAACTGCAAGTCTTCAACTCTCAACACTATCTCCACTCTGCACTGAACCTGTCTCTTCTTGAAAGCCTGCTTCTTTGTCTCATCATTCTCATCCTCTAACTTCTCATCTCCAGTGACAAGATCCCAGAAACCTCCCTGGATTAAAACTGCCTCCATCTGTAAAACCCACTCTGCATAGTTCATATGAATGAGTGCTGGGAACTGAACAGACTCCAATGACATAATGATCAATTAGAAGATGTCGATAATTGAAAGAATGGAAGTGTGGTATTGTTGTGTGAGTTGTGGCTGATCACAGTGGCCAAAGTATGTGAGTTGTCATTGATCACAAGCTGAAGCAGAAGTACAGTGTCTGCCGGGTCACAAAGCAAAGAGTCACAGGTGTGCCAATGATGCAGAAGTCCAGTCTCTGCCATGCACAAGTTCCAAGGGCTTGCTGATGTGATCTGAGATACAGTTATGGTGCTGCAAGGTGAATTTCAGGCAGGGGTCTATACACAGAGTGAACGGGATGATGAGCACTTATGTTGGAATTTTCCTCAAGCAGAGGCCTCATCCTGAAGCTGCAGATGACCAACTCTAGCAGAGCCCATTTGTATAAGTGCTCAAAGAGCACAACTACTACGATACACAAGCTTTATATACTAATCAGTAAATAATAAACAATATCTATGATACGCATCAAATGAAACCATAGCATAGATACATAGTTACCCATAAATAGAATGTAACATGTAACAAGAATATATTACTGTGACCACAGGCAACCACAGGCAACCGCAGGCAACTGAGGGCTGAGCTCAAAATCTCAACAACTTATTCATCCACAAGAGGGTTCTGGGGTAATTGACATGGAAGAGTGGATGATGTTATTGGATATGGATAATGAAAGGTACCCCTCTGTTGGAGATTGGGTTACAGTCCACCATGGGTTGTACAAAGGGAACATAGGCTATGTTTGGTCTATTGAGAACTGGGGTCAAGTCAGCCTTCTTTTGGTTCCTTGCCTCCCCCTCCTCCAGTTCTTCTTCATCCAGGAAAAGGAAACAGTGATGATACTCAACCCAGAAACCCAAACAAAACACCTAGAAGGGTCCTATTTGGTATAACACAAGTCAGAGGAATGTTGTGAGTCATTCTAAACTTTCACCAATCTCCAGAAAGGATTGAAGAATTGATGTGAAGCTATTTTGGGATATGTGGAGCTATTTCAGGATGAACAACATACTTTCGAGGTGTTTTGACAGTTTTGGGAGTTGAAAAATGGAATTTGACAATATTGGTGAGTGATGTGAAGGTCGATAAACAATGCAAGAGGTGAACAAGGATGAATATGAGAGAGTGACAATATCTTCGAGAGGCAAAATGTGAACAAACAAATTTCAATGAAGTCCAAAGAATTTTTGGACTAAAATTTGTGACTCAAATGATGAGAAGAGAGTTTTTAGCTCTCAACTCTTAATACTATACTTGGGGGATGCTTCCCTTTTTTTATTAATTGTAAATAATACAAGGTTTTTATATGTTAAAAAGGTATAGGACCAAAAAGGGAATAGTGCAACATGTGGAGGACATGAGGCAAGGGAAAACATGTGAGGATGAAGTGATAATCAATATGGAAAAATAAACACAAGTCTAGGGAGTGTGGGAGACAATAAAACTAAATGTAGACTATCCTTTTGTTCTAAAATGCACTAAAATTGCAAAAATGTCACAAAATGTCACAATGATGTGCCTCGAGGTGATGTGCACCATGCAAATATAGCCAAAATGTGGTTCATCAAAGTCAATTATGTAATGGAAAGTGATGGAAAGCATGTGAAGCATCAGGGAGTGCTCCAAAGCATGCGAAATAAGATTGAAGTTGGCAAAAATGTTGAAAATGTCTGAAATTTGATCAGAAGTTTGCAAAATACCTGAAAAAGGTGCGAATGATGCCAAAAAAGAAGTCCAAATGATCAGGGGCTTGTGGCTGTGCATTGACAATTGGGAGAATGTAATAATCTGTGAAATTGAATTTTCAGAGCTTGCACAGTGTTAGGAAACAGCCCCATTACCTAATAAAATTTCATTTCTATTTTATTATGTCAAATTACACTACATTACACTGAAATATGCTACACTTTGCTAGCATGAGAATTTTATTTCACATGCATCAATATGTATGTGCATCTACATGCACATCAGTAGCAACAATGTACAATATACATATGTAACATAGTATATAAACCTTGAATACACACCTAGGGGACCCCAGTTGTATTCTCTTAGGTATTCCACCTATACTTGTGGTATGAAACCCCTTTCTCAACCAACTATTCTATTAATAACCCCTTGCATCAAACCATCAATTTCCCCATCACGCGCATGCATCCCGCCCCCTTCTTGTAGAGAGAACCCACACAGTCTTAGCTACACAAGAGGCAGAGCAATACATTACCCTGGAGAATATGTTGGGAATAATAGGGAAAAAAGACACTTTTTCCCTGGGGAAAAATAAAAGGAACCATCAGTAAAAAAATGTTGTTTTTCCCACACTTTTCTCTTTGTTCTTGCTCAGCACAAATAACTCATCCATTCCTGGGAGAAAATCAGGTGACAATGGAGGGGAAATATATCTTTTTTTCCACATTTTCTCCATATCTGGTAAAAATAACATTTTTCTCCTGACTTCCATCACCTGAAAACAGATTAGTTATTTTTCCACAGAGAAAAAACTGGGAATATGTGGGGAAATGACCTTTTTCCCCCTCATGTTCACAAGTTTTTCTCCTGGACACAGATTAGTTGTTTTTCTGCAGCAACCAAAAGGACAAAATGTGGGAAAATAACATATTTTTACTGATGGTTCCTTTTATTTTTCCCCAGTGAAAAAATGTCTTTTTCTCCCATTATTCCCAACATTTTCTCCAGGGTAATATATTGCTCTGCCTCTTGTGCTAGCAGATAGTGGGTGTTGCCCTAACAGAAGAACACAACTGCCATATCAGTGCACCTTCTCTTACTTGCACATATGTCATTGTTTCATCATTTCACATCCAACTACTCATCCTTTCAGCACAAGCTGGAAGTACTTGTATATATGTAATCTACCTTTCTTTCATAAGCCAATGCCAGGCCTCACCTTACATTGTGACTGCCAGTGATCGAGAGGCAGTGCTCATCATTAGGACAGCTGCAACCAGACAACCGATTGGATCTGGTTTAGTTATGATTTACATTACTCTATTTGGATGACTATTTTAGTTACAGGCTGAATTCAGTGATAACTCTGAGATCAGGCACCTTAGCCAAAGAAGTGATTCATCACAGATCTACCCATTATATCCAAACCATCAACTTCTAATCCTGGTTCTAATCCCATTCCCACACCAGCACTAGAGGCAAAGATTGATGCGCTTACAGTGCAAGTTGTGTCAATGAATTTCACAAATAATGAATTTCACAAATACTGTTTCTGGCAGCATTGTGACATCTTCATTATTGTTGTCTTCTGCCTGTATGTGGTCCACTCTTTGTGATAATGCATCGCTCTGTACCATCTAGGAAGGCAAGCCAAACAAAAATAAGGCCCAAGAGATGTTGATGATGTCTCTTGGGCCAGGTAAGTTTTTCTTGTTCCTTGCTGACAACAAATGCACCTGCCCCATGCCTACGAGCATCTGCTTGTAGGGTGGTTTGTGGGTGCAGCTCCTGCTGTCTCACATGCTAGCGAGATGGTGGGTTATTTTATTTTATTCTACCCCCCTCTTCGGCAGTGGGGGCAACTTTTTTGTTGTATATAATACTACCAATAAAATGTCCCCTGTTGTTGGGGCATCCTTTTTTTTTAATGTTGAAAGTATTTTAAATAGTTAATAAATAACATAAAGTAAGTGTTTATTATTGCCTGTGTGGCAGAGTGGTTAACTTGTTGTATGATAACATTGTTGTAACCTTGAGGTTGAGGGTTCAAGCCTGCTCTTAGTACAAAACTTTTGTGCAGCTGTGGCCTTAAAAAATTCAAGTTGACAATTAATTACCTGGAATCTGTGTAGAGTCTGTGTGTAGTCCAAGCTAGTCCATGTGGAGTCCAAGCTAGTCTGTGCAGAGTCTGAGCTAGTCTGTATGGAGTCTGAGCTAGTCCAAGCAGTCTGTGCAGAGTCCGTGCGGACTGGCTCAGAATACATGGGGCAGTGTAAATTACTGAATTGATTGGAAGACTGGGAAAATACAAATGACTCATTGTCCTAAAGAATGTAATGTGTATGGTAGGCATGGGTATGGGTATGGGTATGGGTATGGGTCATCCATCGAGTACCCGCAACCTGCACCCATACCCACCACCAATCTCCTACCTACAGTTCCATTTACAGGTTTTGGCACTCAGATGAGTGCCACAAACCATTTATTTACTTTACTTACTTGGACAGGAGCTGATTACAACAACAACATGGCATCATTATCATCAGTGTCGTTGGGGCCAGGATAGGGATACACCCCATGAACAATTGCTTTTCTATTTACATGTTGTATTTACAGGTTTATTTACTTATAAACTATGTAATTGGGCAGTCTAACTCATATCTAACTTATATTTATGGGGGAAGTGACACCCCCATAATTAATATGTAATATAAGTTAGATATGAGTTAGAACTGCCCAATTACATAGTTTATAAGTAAATAAACCTGTAAATACAACATGTAAATAGAAAAGAAATTGCTCATGGGGTGTATCCTACCCCAGCCCCAATGACAATGATGATGATGACACCATGTCATCACCATAATCAGCTCCTGTACTTGAAGGAGCCCACAATTGTGGGTCTTCTTAGATGCAGGAGCTGATGACATGGCAGAGACAGTGGGTCAACCCATACCTGTCTAACCCATGACTCATGACCCATGGGTTGCAGGTATGTGTAGGTGCAGGTATGGGTATGGGCACAGTCAAAAGTACCCATGGGTTACCCGTGCCACTGCCTAGTATTTACTATTAATATCACATATTAATACCTCTTATTAACATATGAAAGCCATTATCATGTTGGACAATCCCAAAATTTGAATTTAATTGATGAAAATCTTGAATATGAGTCTTTGTAGCTGAAAAAATCAAATGATATTCTTACATAAGCATACACCCCTGTACTAGTAAGGGTACAGGGGTATGCAAGGGTATGAACTTCCAAACCCAAACCCAAACCCCTCATACCCTTAGCCCCAAAATACAAGGGTATACCCCTATCCCTGCCTTGCCTTATTAAGAATTGACCGAGTTGTGAGCAAAACAAACTTTCACAAACATTTCAACCCAAGAAAAACATGGTCAAATTATTTTGGTCATAACTCAGTCAATTCTCCAACAATTTCCATTAAGAAAATTGCAGCTTGGAGCTGGAGAGCTAGACAACTGGTTGCAACCTTGGTCTGGTCTAATATTTAGTTGCAACTGGTCTGGAATGGTCCCTGAAAGCAATAGACTAAAAAAGACCAGTTCACATCAGTCCTGTCTGGTTTTTTCCTTATTTGGGAATTACCCAGACTGGTTGCAGTTGCAGTTGCCTTCTTTGGATGTCAAAAGACCAGGCTGGACCAGACTTTCAAACACTATGGGGAGGGGGTCTCAGGTGAGTCCATGTCCCTTTTGCACTTGGCAGGAGAGGGTTGAGTCAAAGTGCACACCCCAGGGAGAGGTTGCCAGACATGGGGCTCAGTCATTAGAGGAGCATCCTCAGGACTGGGATGGATAATTTGATGAACATGTTGTAGGGTTGCAGTCATGTCAGTGGACTTACCTTCCCTATGGAACTGGGTAGTTACTGTCAACCATCCTATCCCATGGTAATAGGCTTCCCAGACCTCATGATCAGGAACTCCAATTGAAGCCAGATGCTGGACTATGTCCTCCACTGTGATGTTGTCAGTCACATTGGACATGAACTGCCTGTCTCAATGCAAGGCAACAGAAATACCCATAGAGGATTGCATTCTTTGATACAATCCTGGGGTGGTGAGTACCTCCACCAGGAATAGATTCAGACTGGATTTCTGCCTCTGAGACAGTCCAGGGGGCACCTGTTAATGCATTAGAAGTATCCCCCTTACTTGGGGCAGGAGAACTTGGTGTTCATCTAGGACCAACCTGGGGGAGTTCCAGAATTAGTAAAGTTGACAGTGCATGAATTGGGCCCATGATTCCACTGAGTCATTGATTCTAGGTTGAGCCATCTGGCCCAGCTCAAGCAGGTGCCAGATCTCTTTGGAAAATTGTTGATCCAGAGGGAGCCACTGGGGAAGTCTCCAGTTGGCAATGGCATAGTTCATTAGAGGGGTATGCATCTCTGAAAAGGTAAGGCTGGCATAGTGCACATATGACTGTGCTTGCCATAGATCTGTTTTGTTACTGGGCTGCTGAGCAGCCATGGCCCAGAGGTTGAACTTGGCACTATTCTGAGGCAGAGCATTGGAAATGGGATTGCAGCCTGGGGGAGTGGGGACCCAGTTTGTTGGGGAATACCCAACACAGGGTTGCTTGTTCTGGGGCTTGAAGAGGAAAGGAGAGGATAATTAATCCCTTTCCTTCTGGCCATCATCCATGTCCATACCCTTGGCCAGGCAAGCAGCTGGGACAGGCACAGCAGGGCTGGAGAGGGACTGGAAGGGAGTGGAGTTTGCCTTGGGAGAAGGTGTACTCCCCCTTAGACCTAAAACAAGCCTGACACAAATTGCAGAACTACTACTGTCATACATACTTGGACATTTTCGTTAGCCCAAAGTGGCTGACAATGCAGTGAGCTTGGTCAATTATTTGACTGTGCAAGGTAGTGTCCTTCAAGAGAGCAGAGGGGACACAGAGGACCCTAATGCCTCCCCTAGTTCTTCATCCACACCAACCCATCTGACACTTCAAACCCTAGATGATCTCTGGTTTGCTTAATGGTTTTACCAAAGAGTTTGTTCTGGGCATATCCCACTCAGATATCTTTGTCCAATGGGTCATGCTGGGACAAGTGGATCTTCAGATCAGTTCCTAATCCCAATGAGTCATAGACCATTAGATTATCACCCTTATCAGAGGCAGGAGGGATGTCACCTTCTTCAGGATGATCTGCCATCATGGCAGCCACCTGCTCCTGCTCCTCGATCCTTTCTTGGAGAGTGGTTAAGTGCTGCCTCACCTGTTTAGCCTGAGCCTGGGCAAAACAGTTCTCAATCACTCTATTCTGGATTTTGAGGTGCCTTTCCCAAGGAAGATCCTCATGCTTGGGATCCAATTTTACATTAGCAAAGACATAATGTTGCACCAGGGGGCCCTGGTCCCAGTTATCAAACTGGTAGTAACACAATAAAGCATCTGCCACCTTGTTAAGGTTTCCTTTGATATATTATATATCAAAATCAAAGGGAGACAGGTACTCCATCCATCCCATCTGCCTAGCAGATAGGTGATGCTGCATCTGGAAGAATTCCAGGGCCTTGTGGTTGGTTACCACATGGAACCTTTGACCTATCAGTTTGTCTTCCCACTTAAGCAGTCCCTCAAGGATCACTATGATTTCATGCTCAAAGGTAGAATAGGTTCTTTGAGTGTCCAAAAACGTCTTGGATAGGAAACTGGCTGGATGACAACTTTGCCATTTCTTTCCCTGACCATACATGGCTCCCACCACAAATACTGAGGTGTCACATATTACCCAGATAGGATCTGGAGAGGATGGATCAATGGGCTTCAGGACTGGGATTGCACAACAAATATCCTTGATCATTGGAAACACCAATCATGGATAGAACACCATTGAAAGGATTGCCCATTCTTCATCATGGCAAAGAGTGGGTCATATAGGCAGAGATGTCAGGGAGGAAATGGGCCAAGTACTGCACCAGGCCTAGAAAGTGCTGGATTTCATAATAGCTACAGGTTGTTTTCCATTTCCATGTTTGGGCCATCTTGTTGCTATCAGTGTAAAGTCCCAAGTCATCAATCATATGTCTGAGACATTCCAGTTTCTCAGCATATAATTCACACTTGTCAGCACGAAGGTACAGATGGTGTTCCCTCAGCTTGTCAAAGATGAGCTTGAGGAGCCTCTATTGTCTCACTGAACACAAAGGTGTCATCTAGGTACACATGGACAAAGAGTCCTATGTATTTTCAGAAGATAGAGTTCATTAGCAACTGGAAGGTGGAAGGGGTGTTGCAGTCTCCTTGCTGCATCACCAGGCTCTCAAACATCTCTAGCACTGTTGTGAAGGAAGTTTTCCATATATCTCTTGTTTTGACTGTGACTTGCTTGTAGGCATTGGAAAGATCTATTTTGAGCAATAGTTAGCTCAAGCCATGTCTAGGTGGATGAGGTCCTGGTCAGGAAAAGGGATGACATTCTTGACAGTATTGTCATTCCATTTTTTTGTATTTACCACCATTTGAATTGCCCCATTCCTCTTGGGAACAACCAGCATAGGAGCAGGCTGCTCCACTTGAGCAGGTTGCCACCATCCTGCATGGCAATACTTCTCTATCTTCTCAGTGAGGGGCTGCCTCATTGAGTCTGGACATTGTGGCAAGTGGTAGTCATACCACTTGCCTTCATCCACCAAGGGGATTTGGTGGTTAATCTTCCTCATTGGGGGAGGTCTTTTTGGAATGCCTTGCAGGATATCCTCACAGGGGGCTATCTACTCTCTTTTCAGGCATGGGATATCTTTCTTCCCTAAGAGCCCCTGGTCCCTAGATTTGGAGGCCAACTCATCCCAATCCCCAGAGTCTTCACAATCACTCTCGGGCTCTGGGTCTGGAGGTCAGGATGGTGTCCAGTTCTTCCTTGTCCAGTCCCAACAGTATGTGATCAGATAGCCCTAAACCTTCTGCGGGGCATGGACAATTCATGTTCCATTCTTCTCCATTCTCACTGATCTACACTCTACTGATGGGGGTTGAGCAGAAAGTGAATGGGGTCCCAGTTTAACTGGATCCCTCATGGGTTGGGCAGCAGCACAAGGGCCACCATCCAGTCATTCAGCCTGAGAGGGCTGGATCCTCATGGCATATCATCTCACTTGGTGGAAGGTGCTCTCACTTTTGATGATGGTGGGGATTGCCTTTCCCTTCAAATGCACTTCATCATGTTCAAACATCAGGAAAATCTAGAAAAAACTTAAACAGGCTTAATCTCAGCTTAGCGTGCTTATTGCTTGCCAAGCACAATTAAGCACAAAATAAGAAAATGACTTGGCTTAGACACCTTAATTTGTAACTTATGAACTTAATTTGTGCTTCATTCAACTTCACTAGCTAGTTTTTTGAAAAGAAAGCTCAAATAAGTAGCCCTAAGTCCTGCTTAAGTGCACATAAGCCAAGTCGTTTTCTTATTCATGCTTAGTGCACACTAAGTCAAGATTAAGCCCATTTAAGGTTTTTCTAGATTTTCCTGATGAGGTCTAGAGCTATCCCATGTTTTCTCATGAATAGGGAACTTCATGGGTAAAACCCATGGGTTTCCCATGCTTTTATTTTCTAATTTATTCAATGAGTTTTGCATGAAAAATTATGAAAAAAATATTTTCTACAAGCTTTTTGTTGGCTCTTTGTAATCTAACACATAAAGCAATATTTGGGTGACATCTGTCATGTGACAAGGTCAAAAATAAATCATTTTGTCTCTTGTATCACAAGTATCCACTGAATAGCTATCAGAAAATCATTTTTCATGAGTTTTCATGCAAAATTCATTGAATAAATTAGGAAATAAAAGTGTGGGAAACCCACAGGTAAAACAAATGCAGTTTCCTACTCATGAACACAGTGCTAACAATTGCATCATACCTATCAAGGTTGACCACATCAAAGTAATGATCACCCTGAAGATCTCAAAGTTTGAAGTCAGAGAATAATTCAAAGTTGATTTTGGATCAGCTCCCTACCATCCCTAATTGCAGGGGCACAGGCTCCTCAAGCTCATGCACCTTGAGATTGGTGGACACCATGAATTCAGGAGACACAGAGTCACAGGTGCAACCAGAGTCTAATAGGACATTGGGCTCTAGACCATGGATCTTCATTTGAATCATGAAGCACCAATTATTCTTTTTGGTGCAAGGAGGATGGGAGATTTTCTTGGTTGACTTCCTCAGGGCTGAGGGTCCCCTGAGGCTGGATCATATTTGAGAGGAGGGTTCCCCCATTACTCCTATTCAATCCTGGAGGAAAGGCAAGGGCATTGTTTCCCTCCCTTCTCTGGCTGACAAATCCTCTCCCTTTTTGGCCAAGAGACAGTCCATACTCAGGGGAACCCAGATGTTGAGGCTCTCCTCATCATCTTCATCTTCAGAGTTGGACACTGACTGTAGTGAGGGGCAGACATCAGAATTGTACCCTGAGGAATCGCTCTAATCCAGTTCTTTAATGAAACAAAATTGCTCATAAACCTCATTGTCACTCTGGCTGGTCTCATACTTGGAGATTAAGACATACATTTCCTCCTCAGAGCTGTATTAGGAACCCAGGACCAGGTCTTACTGTTTTTTGAAATCACTGTGAGCCACCGCTAACTGTTCCTGTTGGGATAGGCAATCCAAGCCTGTGGTCTGAGGCTGGATGCTGGATATTATTAATAGAGCAGCTGTTTTGATGCGTGTTCTATTTATAGCACAGTTACATACAGCCATAGTATAGGAGAAATAATAATAAGTTTCTTGTCTCATTTCCCCCACTTGTCTCTAAGAGAATTATTTCTTCTCTGTTCGTTTCCCTGCCAGATTTCCAATAGGTTATGGGCCCTGGCGGATTTTTCTAGGCAACAATTACTACTATGACAAATACTCCTGATGTCGAGGAGCAAGGGGAACAACAACAAGAGGAAGAATATTATACGCCTCCTAAACGTACAAAAAGGGTCTATCACAGCAGTACCAATGCGCTCACTGGAGAACTCAATGAAGATAAAGATTTACCATCTATCAAACTAATTTATACCAAAGAATATTTGAACGTAAACAGAATCACTGATTGCAACCACTTAACAGACAAGAACTGGCACGAATGGAAAGAGAGAATGAAGAGGGTATTTTTCAATTGCGATATTACTGGGTATGTTAGAGGGGATGTCAAACACCCTAATGAGAGTATCGATCCCAAAGGCACACACAACTGGTACAAGAATGACTCTTGGGTGCAACAAATTATTATTCATAACATCACCTCCTTGCAAATGAACCACGTCAGGTCCAAAAACTCTGCAAAAGAAATGTACTCTGCACTCTCGGTAACTCACAAAAAAGGCACATCAAACTGTTAATCATATTCAATGCCTATTATATGAGACCAAATTACTCAATGCTGATGACCTCCTAAAACATCTGGATTTTCTCAAATCATATCATGACCACATAAACAGATTTCCTAATGAGGAATTTCATGTCTCTGACACGCGCTTTAAAGCAATCATATCTGCATCCTTACCTTCATCATGGCATACCTATGTTGAACCTTATAACAGGAATGCCAATGATCCAAATGATCCTGACCCTAAATGGCACTTAACCTCTGATGCATTTATTGGACTGTTATGGGAGGAATACAAGATACAGTTGACCAGATCTAATAATGGGAATAATAAAAACGGTACTATAGGGAGCATAAATCTAGTGAAAACCCAGAATGCCAACAGTGCTAGTAAGTCCTTAGAAGATTGAATCTCTGATTGAAAATCCTCCTTATGGCCTTATTGCGATCATTGTAAATGTGCCAGACACTGGACAACCAAATGCCGTAAATTTGAAGGGAACAAATGTGGGAACTGTGGAAAGATCGGACATCAAGCAGATAAATGCTGGAGTAAGAAGAAGGTAAAGGACAAGACAAAGAAGAAAAAGAAGGATGCAGAAGAAACAAATGTGGCAGAAGAATATATTATGTTCCAAGCAAATGAAGAGCAACACGGCAACAACATCTCATGTTATGCATCAAAGAGAAGCATTTACTGATTACACACCTATGAGGAATATTTCCGTAACAGGTGTAGGCGGTAAAGAAGCATTAATTTCAGGGCACAGAACTGTTGAATTAAAATCAACATGCAATGGCACTGAATATATTCTGTGTTTGCAGAACATTCTTCATGTGCCTGGAACACAAAGTAATTTGATTTCCTTGGGGCAATGGGATGTAGCTGGCGGATGCTACAATGGCGGGAATGGAATAATCACACTCATCACAAAAGATGGAATGCCGGTAGCGCAAGGAACAAAAATACGCAAACATCTATATTGCATGAAGATGGTTATAAGACCTCCCACACAATGCAATAAAATCCAACCTCATCAAACATTCGTCAGAAATAATATGCTACCTACATGGGAAACATGGCATTGATGCTTTGGACATGTTGGATATACCAGGCTTCAAAAATTATTGGACAGAAAAATGGTTGATGGATTTATTGTGGATGAGGACTCCCCTAAACCCGATTGCATTGCATGCACAGAGGCGAAACAACACGTCAAACCATTCCCAAAATCATCAATCAGAAATACCAAACCCAGTGAATTAACGCATATTGACTTATGGGGAAAATACGCAATCCAATCGATCAACGGCAATCAATACTACTTGTTATTTGTGGATGATGCCAAGAGATTTGCAACCGTTGAATGCATCAAGCAGAAATCTGATGCAACACCAGCTGTAATAAATTATTTGGCACATTTGAAGACTCAAGGGAGGAATCCAAAGGGAATTCAAATTGACAATAGGAAAGAATTCATAAATGAGAAGTTGGAAAGTTGGTGTAAGGAACATGGTATGGAAATTCATTACACTGCACGGTATTCACCTTCACAGAATGGTATTGCTGAACAGATGAACCGTACACTGGTTGAACTCTCTCGTGCAATGATAATCGCCAATGACCTTCCCAAATTTCTCTGGGAATACGTGGTGCTGCATGCCGCTTATCTCCGAAACCAATCATTCACCAAACATTTGCCAAGATCTACACTGTATGAAGGCTGGTATAATAAAAGACCAAACGTCTCTCATTTATGTGAATTTGGTGCACCTGTATGGATTTTATTACAGGGGCAAAATGTAGATCAAAAAATGCAGGCAAAATCCAATTGGCATGTTTACATCAGTTTTGAAGATGGCGCTGGGGCCATAAAATATTATAACACTGAAATGTGCAATGTCCTCACCTCAAGAAATTTCAAGCAGATGACACTCCCAGAATTGACTCCAATCCCCAAGGGCATCAACATCACACCTGATAGTCAACGCGAGGGGGAGTCTGTAGGGGACGCGCCGCCTATGGGTGTAACAGGCTCGGATGATATAACTCTGACTCTTGATCCTGGCAGCAAAAAGTGTAAAAGAAATTTATTGGAGGATGATATAGACATAAATGCTTCATGGAAGACTCGTGGAATTCGTATCAATTATAAAAACCTTCAAGATCCTTATTCTGTAGAGAAAAAGAAAGACAACTTTCTTACAATGGAAGACATTTATGCAATAATTGCTGGAGACGAGATGATGAGCCTCAAAGATGCCAAGAATTCCCCCGATTGGCCAGAATGGGAAAATGCCATACAAGCCAAACTTGACTTACTAAAAGAGAAGGGGACTTGGGAATTTGTTGAAAAACCACCTGATGCAATCCCAATCGCTAATAAATGGGTATTCATCAAGAAGTGTGACAAAGAAGGAAAAGTAATCAGGTACAGAGCAAGACTCGTGGCCAAAGGATGTGCGCAGCATCCAGGGTACAATTATATGGAAACATTTTTGCCTGTGGTTAGAATGGACACTCTGCATGCAATTCTGGCTTTATTACTGATGCAAAACCTTAAATTGCAACAAATGGATGTCAAAGGTGCATATCTCAATGGCATATTACATGAAACTATCTACATGTGGCAACCTGAAGGATATGAAGATGGAATGGGCCAAGTTTGTAAGCTGGTCAAACCATTATATGGATTAAAGCAAGCTGGACAAGAATGGAACAATGAACTTGATGGGAAACTCAAGGATCATAATTATCAATGCTTGACATTGGATCCATGTGCATATATTCGATGAGACAGTGGTGAATATGGTATTCTAACTGTCTGGGTTGATGACTCACTTCTATTTGCATCATCAGATGAAATGATGGATCACATGAAGAATGCGCTAAGCTCAGAATGGGAAGTTATGGATCTAGGGGAACCACACAAGATCGTTGACATTGAAGTAACGCATACCGACAATTCTATTTCCATTTCTCAACAAAAATATATTGAGAATCTTCTTTGCAAAGAAGAGATGCTGGATGCGAACCCTGTCGCCATGCCTATGGACCCGAATATTAAATTTGCACCAAATCCAGACAACAATGAATTAAATTGTAGCAATTCATATGCTAGATTGCTGGGGTGTTTACAATTCATCTCAAATTCCACAAGACCAGATATTAGCTTTGCAGTCAACAAACTAGCCGCTTACACTGCTAACCCGGGTCTTCAACACCATGGTGCAATAAAGCAGATACTCAGGTACCTAGCAGGTACAAAAACTCTGGGGATAACTTATAGAAAAACCCCTGATGAAACTAATACTAATAACCTCTTCCATGGTTATGCTGATGCCACTTTCGCAAACACCGATGACCATAAATCTACTACTGGCTACATCTTCTTAGAATCAGGGGGAGTGATCACATGGAAATCAAAGAAGCAAACTGTGATCGCACTTTCCTCAATAGAAGCAGAATATGTAGCTCTCTCAGAGGCTGGACGTGAAGCAACATGGCTCAGAAATTTGTACAGTGAACTCGGATTTCCTCAAAATTATCCAATGATTATTAAAGGCAACAACGACGGTTCTGTCATATTAACCCACAATCTGCAATTCCATCAGCGATCAAAACACATTGCCTTACATCATCATTGGGTCCAAGATCTTGTAACCAATAAAATACTCGATATTCAAAATTGTTGTGACCCAGAACAAACAGTGGACACATTAACAAAGGCACTACCAAGGCCCAAATTTATGCAACATAGGGTGGAGATGGGAATAAAGTTGATTAAGTAACTCAGTAGCTTTCCTTGCATGTGAGTTGGTTTTTACCCACAGGGTTTTCCACCACACAGAGGTTTTAATGCACCTGAAAGATAATCCAGTTAACCATTCCTAATAACTCAAACCATGCTTGGCTTGAAGGGGAGTGTTGGGATAGGCAATCCAAGCCTGTGGTCTGAGGCTGGATGCTGGATATTATTAATAGAGTGGCTGTTTTGATGCATGTTCTATTTATAGCACAGTTACATACAGCCATAGTATAGGAGAAATAATAATAAGTTTCTTGTCTCGTTTCTCCCACTTGTCTCTAAGAGAATTATTTCTTCTCTGTTCATTTCCCTGCCAGATTTCCAATAGTTCCTCCTTCTAGCTATTGTTCTCATGGGGTGGATCATTGGATTGGAGGTCCATCTCCTCCCTGGTGGCATACATTCTAGCACCTGGTCTAGGCTGGGGCAAGCCATAGCGACAGTGATTCTCTGGACACTTTGAGTCAGTGGAGTAATAACTCCATATTTAATGCAAGTAGGAGAGGGTTTGGACTCTTTGACCCTTTTTGGATGAGAGGGGGGTCATAATGGAAGGATCACTCTCCTAAAGGGGGAGATCATTGATCTACTGGTGGATGCTCAACCTCCTTGGAGGGAGCACCAGGATACAGCCATTGAGGGTGATCTCAATTCCTTTGGTGGTTGAATTACCAGGGATTATCTTTAGAGTGATTGCCTAGCATTCAGAGGAAGGCTCAGGCTTAGAAGAAAAAGGAGCCCACTTGGGTTTGGTTGACTCCTTGTTCAAGGAGACCATCTGTCTTTGCAGCTGATACCTCTTCTTCTTGCAGAGGATCTCCTCAGCTTTCTTGGCATAATACAAGAGGCTCTGGATAGAACTAGCTTCTGTCAAGCATCCCTTGTCAAAGATAAAGAATATCATAAAACTAGGCATTCCAGACAGGAGCTGCATCTTGCAGGTGAAATTATCTGGGGCACGGATCATCCTGGTAGCATAGCACTTCAGGCAGTGATAATAGCTCATTCCTTCTTCCCCAGCATCATATGTAACTCAAGAGAAGTTTTTGGCAGCATCATAAGTGGCATTGTCATAAATAAACAGTCATAGAGCCTGGTGATCACATTCTTGAACACCCAGGATGCCTGATGACATTACACTCTATCAATGTGTCCTCAAAGCCACACCTTCAAGATACATCCCAGTATACTCTATACATTCTGAATCCTTCTTGGGACCACATATTCTCCTCACCTTCATCCAGATTCTATTGCAGTAGGAAATTGAGCCAATGCTCAAACACCTCACTATCATCACTTTCTCCATAACTAGGGGGGTTGGGTATATGAGGACCACTTTTTTTATCAGTCAGGGTGTCCAGGGACACCACAACTTTGCTGTCAATCTACTCATGGAGCTTGGAGTGCATGGCCTTCAATTATTTGGAGGGATGTCAGTTACCCTTGTCTCAATATGTGTTGAGCTCTCTGGTATAGCCTTGTCATTACTGAATGTGTGTTCAGGACTGGTGGTTCCAAGATCAACTGGAAGGGGTATTCCTAAAAGGAGTCTCCTCAGGGGCTGATTGTGACCTACCTTGGTCATCACTAGCCATTCAAGCAAAAGAAGCTAGACCCTTCAACTTCATCCTCCTCATCACTAGGAGGAAAGAATTGATGGTCTTCATCACTATCATTGTTGCTGCTAGAGGACTCTCCTCTGCTGTCTCCATCATCTCCAGGGTCTCCAGGATCCCTTCCTCAAGAGGCATGAGAGGAGGGGGGCTTCTCATAGGGGTATCCATCCTTGTCAAAACTAATTCCCTGGTCAGAAATATCAGTAGACTGTCTCTTGCTAGGGAATGGCAGAGGATACCCCCAGACATTCCCCTGCCAATCCCTACATAGTATGAGTGAATATGAATACTAGAGAATGGCAGAGGTATACCCTGATACATCTGCTGATCCCTACATAATATGAGTGAATACAAATACTAGGGAATGGCAGAGGTACACCCCCATATATACCCCTGCCGATCCCTATATCTTGTGAAGGGCAGCATTGTGGAACCATTGAAGGGCAACCTTGCTGGCCCCATCATAGTGCACTGATTTCTTTGATGCCAGAAGGGTTAAGGACACTGTACTCTCTCAATGAGAAGGAATGTTCCTCAATTGCAGGTGTATGCTGGTGGAACAGATTTGTTCTTCTGCATTTTGATAAATCTGAGCAGAAAAACCTTGGGCCATCATGAGGAGATTCCTCAAGAGTTCAGTTGGTTCATAACTGTCTTGACCCATATAAAAGTTGAATAGCTCCTGTGCTTGTTCAGCAAATCTATGGGGTTCCCTCTCCTTAAGGACTAACATGGATATGGCTTATCCAGATAATAACCATATTACAGATCCAGATCGGATATGGATAGATTGGTATGGGTATCCAGACACCAGGTATATGGGTAGAACCATAAACCTGACATTGCTGGACAATACCATTGTCACTGCCATCAACTACCACCACACTTTGACAATGCCATCCCCCACCACCAGCACCATTGACACCAGTGCCTCCTACCTTCCCACCCTATCACCACTGCTCCCACACCTCTAACTGCTGCTCCCAGCTCCACTCAGTCCCCTCTATCACCACCAGACCCTGCAAACAAGCTTTCAGAGCTACAATGTGGGCCCAAGCAATGCAATTATCGTTGTTTGGGCCCTAAGTAAGTTTTTTTTTTCTTTGTTTCCCATTATCATGAATAACTGATTGCACTTTGTTATTTTCTAGGATCTAGACTACTGGGATGACACATGTCCATGGTGCCTGCATAAACCCCCTCCTCCCCATCAAATGGGATGTGAGGGTGTGGATTAGGGTCAGAAGGGCAACAAGGGGTAACAAGGGGCACCAGGAGACCCAGGAGGTGGGATACCCATACAGTAAGCACCTCCCAGCCCCTCAATGCACACCACATCACTAACACCCTCCTAATACTCTTGACCTAGGCACTATAACCCCCATGACATGCCTACAGGCCCAGGCATGCCCAGTACCTGCCCCTCACAGGGCAGATTGTGGGTGCTGATGCCTAGAACCCAGTGGGAGATGGTGGGGAGGGGGTAGCAAGGTGGTGGGCCACCACCACCACACCCACAATGGATGACACACCACACCCACAACAGATGACATGCCACACCCACAATGGATGACATGTTACACCCACAATGGACAATGTACCACACCCATGACCAATGTGCCACACCCATGACAGACAATGCACCGCACCCATGATGGACAGCACACCACATGCCTCTAGCCTCATGAGCAGTTGCTCATGGGGTACATGATGCATTGAACAACAACAATAGGAGGAACAAGTGCACAGAGGGGGGCCAAATGACATGAACAACATGTTGTTTGGGTCCCAGGTATGTTTTTCTTCTTTTGTGTGTTTTATTCACTAACAATGTTTTCTTTCTTTAGGATGTATACTATCTACCGTGCTCACCCATGAGCAACACCCACTGCCACAAGCTACTGCTTGTGGGGTGGTGGATTCCTTACCCCGCTGCCTATGAGATGACACCCACGCTCTTGAGCAACTGCTTGTGGGGTGGTGGATCCCTTACCCTACTATGAGATGACACCCATGCCCGTGAGCAACTGCTCATGGGTGGTGGACTCCCTACCCACTGCCTATGAGATGACACCCATGCCCTTGAGCAACTGCTCATGGTGGATCCCTTACCCTCCTGCCTATGAGATGACACCCACCCCTGCGAGCAACTGCTTGTGGGGTGGTGGATTCCTTACCTTGCTGCCTATGAGACAACACCCACACCCTCGAGCAACTGCTCATGGGGTGGTAGATCTCTTACCCCACTATGAGATGACACCTATGCCTGTGAGCAAGTGCTTGTGGGGTGGTGGATTCCCTACCCTACTGCCTACTCCTCCACTTAGCTCCTGTAATTGAGCGAGCCTGTAATTGCAGGTCTTCTCAGATGCAGGAGCTATTGGTGAAAGATGGGTATGGGTGTGGTAAGTGTGGCATGGCCTGTGCATGTGTAGGCACAGCTATATATAGCTATTTTGAAACTCCACTGATATTCAATGACACATTCTTTCTTCCCTACCCCCATGCCACCCAAGAGTTCTAGTCAGTGTGGTCAAGGTTCTAGCCAACGACCAACACCTGTTAGCTGTGGGAATACCCCTGGGATTCATGGTACAGCCTCAAGAAGCTGATAAATGACACCTGGATCCCTTCCTCACACACCATTGACAACTCCTGAGCACTCAGATGCAGAATCTTACAGCTACCCTGCAGTAGTTGCATCTCCGGTCCATCATTGCCAATGGAGGGAGGCTCCTGGAATTCATGCACAGACTGATCTAGAGGTTTGGGATTTACCTGATGAGGATATTATTATAAGTTTCCTTATACCCTGTCCCTTGTGATTATGTTACAATTTTTATTAGCTGCTTCAAGGGCAGTGTGGAGGTCTGAGGTCTATGACCACTATGATGTTTCTTTGATCTGTGAATGTGCTGAGGATGGCTCCCCACACCATCTTAATATTATATTTACTTGTAAAATGTGTAAGGGGACTAGGAGGACTAGGGGGGTGCCCTGTGTGTTTCTCCTATTTTTTACATTTGTTCTATATTTTTCCTCACTTCATTTCCTTCTATTCTTTGTTTCTCCAGATTTTATTACTAATTTCCCTTTCTATCATGTTTGTGCATGTTGACAGTTTTACATTTAGAGGTGGAGCACCCCTTCCAACATCTATCCCTTGGTATGATGTCATTTGGCAGCCTTGATCTGCCTATCTCTGCCTTTTCTATTTTTAGGTTATTATTTGATTTTTGTCATCTTCACATATACTGGGCATTGGCAAAGGGACCCTTAGAGTTTTCTCTTCAGATTTCTCTTTGCTAGGTGTGTCCCCAATCCCCGTAATATATAGTATAATTTTAACTTTGGATTTCCCTTTGCTAGAGGCTGAGGTTGCCCTTATAGTAGAAAACTCTCTCCTAAAGCCCAAAACCATGAATGCACTGCCCAAGATAGGCAGGTATAGAGTGGATGACACTTCCCAAAGCTCCACAGACTCCCTACACACTGCCCAAGATAGGCAGGTATGGAGTGGACAATGCTTCCCAAAGCTCCACAGACTCCCTACACACCATTCCAGACAGTCCTGCCTTTACTGCGCTGCCATTTTCGCCAAATGTGCCCCCCTAGTGACATGGACACATCAGAGCACCTCAATGTACATGAAAGCAACATTTCTGGAATATACGTGCAAATCAATTTGCTTAAATCTATGATCGAAAACTTCATCAGGACCCTCCAGACTAACCCTATGATCAATATTCCCCCCATTGCAACTCCAAGTGCACCCAACAACGATGTGCTGCCAAACATGCCCATTAAAGAGCACACCCAGATCAAACTGTCTCCCCCCACTGAATTTAAAGGTGCACATGCACAGGGACATGCATTCCTTAATTCCTGTGAGTTATACATCAGTCTCTAGTCACATCAATTCATCGATGAGGCTGCAAAAATTTATTGGGCCTTCACATACATGAAATCTGAATGCACCTATCTCTATGTGGACTGTATTCTGCGTCAAACTAAAGAACTCAGTTCTCTACCTTTCTCCACTTGGGGTGACTTATGAGCTGAGTTTGTATGCCACTTTTGTCCCCTCAATGAGTGCCACTGAGCAGTGACATGACTCGAGTCATCCTCTTACCACCAGGCATGTTGATCCATGGATGATTATATCAATGAGTTTAAGGATTTGGTGGACATGGCAGGATATGGGAGTGGGCTACCAGTGGTGGTGAAGTTCCGATGGGGCCTCAATTGAGAGATTCAGAACCAGATTGCACAGATGTTGAAAGGGTGCCCAGCAGATGATGATATCTATGCTTGGTATGAAGCTGCTTTACTCTGTGATGAGAACCAACTCATAAATGTGGTGTTCAATGCTGTATTCCATGCTCCAACTACTACTCATGCACCCTACACCTTCAATCAAACCCTTCCCCACCTTGACCACATTCCTGTTCATCAGACTCCCACACCAGCCATCAACATCTCAGTACCAATGGATGCTAATGCTGCCTGCAGCCATGCATGTAGGTTGGATCTCTGCTACCACTGTGGGGAAACTGGGCACAGGGCTGGAGTGTGTCCCCATCATCAGGATATCTGCATGCTCACCCCCAAGGGGCAAGATGAACTCCTCCAAGACTTGTTGGCACTTGTAGATGTCAAGGAAGTGAAGGATCAGGTTGCAGAGGAGATCAGGTCAGAAGTTGTAGAGGAGCAGGATTTTTCTATTTGCAGCAAGTGAATCGTATGCCCTAACTGCCTGTCCATAACCACTTTGAAGTCTTGTCAGTTGAATCCCTGGAGAATGAATCCATTTCTATGACTGTTCCCCTCTCTGACCCTTTGAAGTTGACTGAAGATGTACCTGCTCTTCCCTCTGCTCCACATCCCAAAATTAAATCATGGGAGCATAAACTACCATGCAAATATATTTTGCATCCACTCCCTCTACACATTCCTTGAAGCTAGCAATCAAACTGCCGATGATTGACACTGGACAGCTACTCGGTGTCTCTGCACTCCCGGACTCTGGTGCCACTGGTCTCTTCATTGATGCCCATCTCACACAACAACATCACCTAAATACTCACTCACTCTCACATCTGATACCTGTGTATAATGTGGGTGGGTCCCCAAACAAAGCTGGTGCCATCCAAGAGGTTGTAGACCTAGTCCTCCATTACAAAGATCATAGTGAGTGTGCCCTTTTGCTGTCACTCCATTAGGAAAGCAAAAGGTGATTTTGGGCTATCCATGGCTTCAAGACCATAACCCAGAGGTCGACTGGTGTACTGGAGAGGTTACCATGAGCCGATGTCCATCCCGCTGTCGTACTTGTTTCACAGAAGCCAGGCAACGATGTCATGGACAGAAGGCTGTGACATGACATACTCAGAAGTGTTGTGCTGGACCCCTGCCTATATCTGAAGTGGAGTTGGAAGGGGTTCCTGATCTGATGCCGGACTCGGATGATGATGATGATGAGGAGCCAGAGGAAGTGGAGGAAAGTGATTGGATCTTCTACACTGCAATTCGTCCATCGCACAAGGTGTGTGCTACATAATGCCTCGCCGAGGCCTTCCACAAAAACAATGCTGCTAAATTCTCTACTAATTCCTTGCTCCCTCATCTCCATGAGTTTGGAGACGTGTTCTCCAAGGAATTGTTTGACTCTCTCCCCGCATGCAAGCCATGGGATCATGTGATCAAATTCACCCCCAGTGCAACCCCTTCCTCCTGCAAGGTCTATCCTCTCTCTCCTGAAGAACAATGACAGCTTGACCAGTTCATTGATGGGCACCTGGCCTCTGGATGTATTTGAACATCAAAGTCACCCATGGCCTCTCCCTTTTTCTTTGTCAAGAAGAAGGATGGCTCACTTTGACTGGTTCAAGACTACAGAAGGCTCATTGACATCACAGTCAAAAATCACTACCCATTACTTCTCATCTCTGAACTTGTGAACCAGCTCTGTGGAGCCCAATACTTCACCAAGCTTGACATCTGTTGAGGCTACAATAATGTGAGGATAAAGGAGGGAGATGAGTGGAAGGCAGCCTTTTGTATCAACTGTGGTCTTTTTGAACTGCTTGTCATGTTCTTTGGCCTTACTAATAGTTTTGCCACCTTTCAGACCATGATGAACAACATCTTCCACACCCTCATCCTTGAAGGCATTGTTTGCATCTATCTCAACAACATCCTCATCTTCACTCACACAGTTGAAGAGCACCATTGCATCACGCGCCTCATCCTAGAATGGCTTCGACAGTACAAACTAGTGTTGCCACTGGCTCAGCCAAGGTTTTTCAATAAAATGGACATAGCATACCAGATATATTCTCTAAATTCACTGAAATATTTGAGCATATGGATGGGGCCATAAGCCAAGGGGTCTTCTGCCAACATTAGCTTATCGAATCATCCCTTCTTGACATATTTACTCAGCTTTGATTTAAAGCCGAGCCATCAAGCCAAATTTTGTGTATTAAATACCTCAGGGATGATCAATCAGTTCAACTAATGTTGGCAGACGACCCCTCAGCTTATGGGCCCATCCATAGGCTCAAATATTCTGGTGAATTTAGCAGATTTATCTGGTATGTTATATCCATTTTATTGAAAAACCTTGGCTGAGTGGCAACACTAGTACAAACTCTACCTTTGTCAGAACAAGTGCGAGTTTGAGAAGACCAAGATCAAGTACCTTGGCCTGATTATCTTGGAGGGTCAGGTGGAGATGGATCCTATCAAGGTGAACAGGGTCATGGCTTGGCCGATGCCCACAAACAAGAAAGAGGTGCAGTCTTTCCTGGGCTTCATCAATTTCTATCAGTGGTTTACCAAGGATTTCTCACATCATGCACAACCACTGTTTGACTTGACAGGAAAGGAGGCATGGAGGTGGGATAATGCACAACAGGAGGCATTTGAAAAGCTTAAGAAGATGGTCACTTCCACTCCCATTCTTACCTTTGCTAATGATTCACATCCTTTTCATGTAGAAGCTGACAGTTCTGACTTTGTGATGGGCACTGTGTTGTCTCAGCAGTTTCCAGAGGACCAGAAGTGGCATCCTGTTGCATTCTACTCCAAAAGCCTTAGTGCTGTAGTGCAAAATTATGAGATCCATAACAAGGAGATGTTGGTGATAATGTGTGTGCTTGAGGAGTGGCGACACTTCCTTGAGGGTGCCCAACACAAGGTGGAAGTTTGGATGGATCACAAGAATCTTGAGTACTTCATGACAGCCAAGAAATTGAATTGTCATCAAGCTCATTGTCCCTGTATCTATCCAGATTCAACCTCTCCTTGCACCACTGTCTGGGTCGCAGCATGGGAAAGACTGATGCCCTCTCAGACCTGTTCACCATTTGGGGACTGTAAGGCATCACACCCCAGGGTGAGGAGCAGGACATCCTATGCGACCTTCATTCTGCAAACCACAGCAGTTTACATGAGGATGTTATTGCCTGAGCTGTTAAAGAACTGAGAAAGGGATCCACCCTTTTCTTGCATGCAGCAGAGTGGGCTGAGAAAGAGGACTTGTTGTATTTCAGGGATTGCATCTACATCCACAATGACCCAGACCTTCACTGGCACATCATATCCCAACACCATGACTCACAGATTGCTGGTCATCCTGGACACTGGAAGACCTTGGAGCTCACCTCATGGAATTATTGGTGGCCACAAATGTCACGGCTCATTGGTCAGTATTGTCACACTTGTGACCTTTGCTTACACACCAAGATTCCTTATCGCAAACCCATTGGCAAGCTACACCCTCTTCCTGTTCCAGAGAGTTGTTGGGATGTTGTCAGCGTCGACTTTGTGGTGGAGTTGCCAGAGTCAAATGGGTTTGATGCAGTGATGTGCACAGTTGATTCAGTGGGAAAATGCACTCACTTCATTTCCACTCACACCACTGTCAGTGCCCTCGGTGCTGCCTGACTCTACCTCCACCATGTGTGGAAATTACATGGACTTCCTGGTGCTTTCCTCTCTGATCATGGTCCTCAGTTCATGGCAGAGTTCACTTGCAAGCTATACTGACTCCTGGAAATCAAACTCCTTGCTTTGACTACTTATCACCCACAAACCGATGGCCAGACTGAGCAAGTCAACCAGAAACTGGAGCAGTACATCTGCATCTTTGTCAATGAATGCCAGGACAATTGGGATGATCTTCTCCCCTTGGCTGAGTTTGGATACAACAACCATGTCCATGCTTCCACTCAAGAGACCCCTTTCCTCTTAGACACTGGACAACATCCATGCATGGGATTTGAATCTCACCAAACTCCCTCACACATCAAGATTGTGAATAAGTTCACAGAATGCATGCGGGATAGCTTGGAGGAGGCAAAGACAGCCTTAGCAAAGGTGAAGGATGACATGGCATGCTTTTACAACCAATGCCATTCTCCAACCCCTCAGTACAAGGTTGGTGATCGAGTTTATCTTGACTCCAGTGACATCTCCACTATGTGTCCATCCAAGAAACTCACTCATTGCTTCCTGGGACCTTTCCCCATCATCAAGTGTGTTGGAATGCATGCCTATCATCTATGCCTCCCAGCCTCCATGTCAAGACTCCACCCAGTCTTCCATGTCATCAAACTCCTTCCAGCTCCCCCAGATCCATTCCTGGGACACCATTCACACCCACCACCACCGCCTACAGTGATCGAGGGAGAACCCCAATATGAAGTCAAGTCAATCTTGGACAGCCAGTTGCATCAAGGAAAACTCCAGTATTTGGTGCATTGGAAGAAGGATTATGGGTATGAGTAGAACTCATGGGTTGAAGAGTCTGATGTGAATGCCCCTCAATTAGTCAAGGAATTCCACTGACAGCACACTGCTGCACCGTGTTGCATTCAAGTCATGGACCTTGGTTGTATGCAATTTTGAATGCATCAGTGCAATGCATCTTAGAGAGGGGGTAATGTAAGGGGACTAGGGGGACTAGGGGGGTGCCCTGTATGTTTCTCCTATTTTTTATGTTTGTTCTATATTTTTCCTCACTTCATTTCCTTCTATTCTTCATTTTCTATGATTTTTCCAGATTTTATTACTAATTTCCCTTTCTATCATGTTTGTGCATGTTGACAGTTTGATATTTAGAGGCAGAGCACCCCTTCCAACATCTACCCCTTGGTATGATGTCATTTGGTGGCCTTGATCTGCTTATCTCCACCTTTTCTATTTTTAGGTTATTATTTGATTTTTGTCATCTTCACATATACTGGACATCGGCAAAGGAAACCTTAGAGTTTTCTCTCCAGATTTCCCTTTGATAGGTGCATCCCCAATCCCTGTAATATGTAGTATAATTTTAACTTTGGATTTCCCTTTGCTAGAGGCTGAGGTTGCCCTTATAAAATGTATCTAACAACTCACTCCCATCCCTCTGCACAGAGCAAAACATCTGGGGGAACAAGCAATCTCCAGCTTGGTGTAGCTCAGTGTAATAAGTGCCATGGGATCTCAAGCACTCAGGTTGCAAAATCTGGTCCTCCATATTCTGAGGCGGCTCATCGTGCACTTATTGCTCTTTGCTGTGCGAAGAATCACTGGCCATTTAACTCAGTACTTGATGAAGATTATCAGACAGAGGTCCAAATGCTCTGGCCTGGTATGAAAGTCCCTCATCCTATAACTGTCAGCCAGGATGTGAATGCCATGTACTTTGAGATGTCAAAGCATGTTTGGAATTATTTTCAGGCTTGTTTTTCAACTTTCTATATATTTCTGTTTAATTATATCCATACATAGGCTCAGAATGGCACTATTCATCTGGTTCTTGATGGATGGACAGCACTAATTGTGGCTTCATATCTTGGTCTGGTAGTTGTCTGGTATGAAAATCCATTGGTCCACAAAGCAATTTTGGACTTCATTCAGCAAGATTGGGTTTTCTGTGTTATTGCCAAAATACTCATTTATTTGTAGACCCACATCTAAACATAGTGGAGATTATCTGGCAAAGGTTGTAGCAGAATGTCTTGAATGGTTTTGACTTGAAAAACTAATAAGAGCTATTCTCTTTGTCAACTATATATAACAATTATTGTAGCTTCATGCATTATGCATGGATAATGCAAGCAATTGTGATGCTTTGGCAAAATATCTTGCAAGGTCGATACCTTCATTTCATGGCATGGCATCTCGTGGATGATGCTTTGCACATATTATCACCTTAATTGCAAAGGTACAAACTCTGTTATTTATATTACTGATTAGCTAATATGATATTATAATTGCAGATATTCATTTCCTTTTTTTTCAAACAGCCCAAGAAGAAAAAGGATTTCAAAATGCTTTGCAGTGTTTTGCACTACTTTGTATGGATTCACATCATTTCTTAAAGCTCTGTAACACATCTACCAGTCTTTAATTAGCATGGTGATATTTGGAGCCAACTTGCAACCTTCCTCTGACTTGTGTTATACCTCCTAAGACCAGTTTTGTTGGTTTTGGTTGAGTTTCTGGGTTGAGCATCATCAATGGCGCATATGGAATCTTGGCAGATCCTCCTACACATTGCCACATCACTCAGATGGGACACCCAACAGATTGATGTAAAAACTGCTTTCCTATATGGCCTTTTGCTGGATGATGAAATTCAGTACATGGAACAGCTGACGGGTTTTGAAGAACTGGGGAAGGAGGATTGGGTGTGGGAACTGCAGTGGGAATTATATGGTATGAAGCAGGGCCAACTGCTTGGATATGAGGCATAGTGTGGGTGGGTATATGTGCTCTCTTGGATCAGGTGCCTCTCCTGGACTGTGCACAAACAGAAAACTGTTGCAGCCTCATCTTGCAGGGCAGAGCATGTTGCTGCTTTTGAGTCTGCAAAAGAATGTGTCTGGATTTGTACTTTGCTCATGGCCATTGGATGCTCACCTAAAGCACCCACTCCCATACTTTGTGACAATACTGCATCAATTAATCTGTCCAAAGACCCACTTCTCCATTCCTGAGTCAAACATGTCAACATCAAATTCCACTTCCTACGTGAATGCATACAATCCCAGGAACTCAAATTACAGTATGTGCACACCCATGATAACATTGCTGACATTTTCATGAAAGCTCTTGATGTCAAAACCTTCACTCGTCTCCATGGTTCTCTAGGGCTCAAGTGATTTTTTTTTATGTGATTCCATGCAAGGAGGAGTATTCATGGTGAGGAGGAGTGTTGAGATCTGCACCGTGAATGGCACTTTTGTGCCCCTTTGATGCAGTGTGCTAATTATAGAACATTGTATGATGCAAAGTTTCCCTTGTTATTTCTCTCTTTCTAACTCTCCCTTTATCTTATTCTCATTGTTAGTCACTTAGTATATATATTCACATATACCTACCAAACACCTCAGTCTGTTATACACTGACTGAGGTGAGTAGACTATATTGCTCGATCCATATACTCGATTACTTACTGTACTATTTATAGTTTATGCATGTATTGCTTAGGTACAGTAGTGATCAATATAGTCCGTTATACACTGACTGAGTTTACATGTGTATTGCTTAGGTTGGATCTCTACATGAGACTCAGTGGGTAAGTACATTGTATTGTGGGTGTTCTTCTGACTCACCTTATGTGTCTAGTATCACCTTCAGTGTGTAGAACTTGAGCAAGAGCCACAAAGTTGGGTGTGCATGGCTTGTGAGGCATCGGGGCGAGGACACAGAGGGAAGCGCCAACGCAGATGATGACATATTACTATATTTAGACATGTGCCTGATTACGTAGTTAGTTAGTCCACCTCTTTTTTTTTGATCCCGGAGTGATAATTTCACAATCTTCTCTCTGGCTCTTACAGTAGAGATACCACAATACAGGACATAAGGAGTATGCACAATGTTAGATATATAGAAAAAACTACAAGATTTGCTTGAGAACCGCATGAAGTTAACAACAACGTAGGCGTCACTGGCACACCCATGCCCTCCAACCTCCATAACCCTCCTTGCCCCAAACCTCCACCAGCTTCCCTCTACCCACTTCGGGCTAAACGGCCAAGAAATGCGCTACCACAAGCGCTACCTCGATCTCATCTTCAACGATAACACCCGAACTATCTTCAATTTCATCACCCGATCGAAGATCCTCAACTAACTTACATTCGGTGCTACTTTCCTTCGCTCGGGTTCATCGAGGTTGAGAGCCCATCACATCGCTCGTATCATATGCCACCGCCAACCATTCGTCATACACCAACAATCTCGACCTCGACTTCTACTTGTGCGCATTGCCCAGAGCTATACCTGAAGCAGCTTGTTGGTGGTGGGCTGGACCGCGTCTACAAGATCGGGCGCGTGCGGCGTGTTAAGGAAAGAAGGCATTGATATGACGCATAACCCCGAGTTTACGATCTGTCGAAGGCTTCATGCGTATATTGTGGCTCAATTATATTCATGCATGGTCGGTCCATCTTTTGGAGAATTCGCTAAGCTAAAGATCGTATCCAGTGTTTCGAGCTCTTCGCATAAATGCACGCTCGCAAACCTTAAAAGCCTATCGTAAAGCAGAAACCGGTCCCAGAGTGCACTGCGGAGACAACTTGAACGACGAGGATACATAGCTGAACGGTTCTTTCACTGCTAGAGCTTATCGTCAAGTCCTATGAGATTTATCAGTGGCATCGAGGGATTGTAAAATTCTCCTCCCGTTCGGCAAGCATATTTTCCTACTAGAAAGAACTGTATCTACTCTAGTCCCAAGAGGACCTACGACCACAGTCCATCACCTTTACTCGATCCACTTTCCCTTGAGATGCGGCCCTCAATGCCAAGCTCACTCATACCGCTTACTTGCCGTGCAGACGTCACGCTTCTGTCAATAGGCTATCGACACCATTTGGAGGCGCCGTCAGCACGGGCAGTCAGCACGGTAACCGAACAAACTTTCATAGATGTTAAGACTAAGCAGGAAGTCTAGCTATGGCCAGGTGAAAGCCCAACCACCTACAACATACACTCGCATGCATTTGAATCCTCGCCAGCGCCCAAACGACTTCACATCCAACCCCATATCACGCAACGTTCGTGCCCCAGCCACACCCATATCCACATTCACACCTAGACCCATACCCCCACCCGCATCTCCCGTCCATCCATATCTCCCCCAACTCCCGCTCCCACAACTCCCACTCCACCGCTGCTACTTCCGTTCTTCCCCAGATACATATACCGGCCCACGTACATCCTCCTCAGCCCGCCAAACCTGGGGTCCTGGACGGACAGTCTCACACGATCTTTCATCACATTGTTGCACACTGACAACCTTTCCCTGACCGAAGTTTATTTCACCACATCACATCGTCGCCAACACCGATTTCTCTCTTGTGGTTGATTCAATGGATTTTCTGCAATCCCCCTGTGGTAATTGGAATGGCACCGCCTGGTCGTTCGCGATTTCAGGCTCATCTACTAAACACTCGCATCATGGCGTAGCCGCGTACAGGGTATTCATGATCGCAATGTCACTTTTCGTTGGCTCGTGCTGCAAAGACTGGATGTCCTTTAGGTCCAACAGAAGCGACCGATAAGATAGATCAGATCGAGGTACTCGCGTGTCACTTTGGCCTCTTTCCCCACCAATGTGAAGCGACTAAAGTCGACATCTTGCATTTTGCAAGGGACATCGATATCACTTCTTAACAAACGCAGGGAGAGGCGTTTGCAAAATCTTCACGCATGTGAAGAAGAGCATCCCTATACTTTCCCACAGGGCCACAGCGTCTCTCTCCTCTACCTGGCATTTGCGTTTATCGCTTCAATAGTTATAGAACACTCTGGCAACAGTACCGAGGATTACCTGTGCAGCTGCACAGATGGCGGTGTGTGGTGGCAGGGCGACTGCGCCTCTAGCGATGTTCCCGATCCCACCAGACGATCACATAGCTATAGCTTACCTAGCTGCGCCGAATTCGATGGCTGTGGAGCAGCTCCGAGCGGCTCAGCTGCTGATGCTGGAGCCAGAAATACAATAGCGGACACGTACAAGCTTATCGCCCACACGCTTCTACATCCTCCATCATCTTCCTTTCCTTTCCTTTCCTTTCATCTTTCTGGGTATACCTCACCGCTGTGCAGTTTAAAAGGTGTGCAATCAACTTTTCTTTTGCTATGCTCGTTACTGACGTACTTCACAGCTTTTAAAAACACTTCTCTCGTTTCCTTCCGAACAGCTGCTTCAGATTCTGTTACATTTTCTGGAAAAGCGGAGTAGGCTATTCACATAGATCATGGAGTAATGAAGTTCTTCATAATATGCACTATTTACAACTTCATTCCGATGTTAACGTGCACAGATTTCACCTGAGTATAACTATCGCTGAAGTCAGCAACGCTTATACGGATTACAAAAGTTCTAAGCGACACGAACGTGTCAAGGGCGTGCTGTCCAAGATCGGAACCAATGCCAGATTGCTTGTAACCTGTGAAAGGGGTGGAGATTTCATGGGCAAGAACACAATTCACCTACTCAACTCAAAATAAATAGAATCAGCCATATGTGGTAGGGGCAAGGATGACTACGTACACAAGCCGATCCAGCCTCTAGCTGATGCGCAACTCGAAGGGCTCGGCTGAGGTTCTCGGTGAGAACACTGCATGCAAGACCATATGTAGTGGCGTTTGCCGCTTCAATAACCTCTATAGGATAACAGAGTTAGTAAGTACAGTACTGGCTCCAAGGAGGACCAGGAGGCAACTGACCTTCTTCCGTCTTGAACTTGATGATAGCAGCGACAGGACCAAAGATCTCCTCCTGCATGATCTTCATGTCCGGCTTGCAATCCGTAAAAATGGTAGGCTGGACAAAGTATCCTTCTGTGCTATGACGCCCGCCGCCTAAATGAACTGTAGCACCTTCTTCCATCCCGGACTTGATGTATCCCATGACACGCTGCACATCACACAATCCAATCTGTCAACGTATAGAGTGAGGATGACTTTCGACGTACATCGAATTGAGTCTGAGAGATTAATGGACCATTCTCCACATTGTTATCAAATGGATCACCAAGAGCAGCGGTCATATCTTGAGCAGCCTTAGTGAATTTAGCCAAAAATTGATCATAGATTCCTTCTTGCAGGTAAATCCGTGACCCTGCGACACAAGCCTGGCCTTTCAGTGACGAGATTCAGTATACAAGACCATCTACGATGACGAGAGATTGTTACCGATATTGTGACTACATGAAAAAGGATTAGTCTTGATTGCCAACTTAGGAAGAGTACGTTACTGCTTACAAGATCCCATGTGCTGACCATTTCACTGCCTGATCTAAATCCGCGTCGTCGAAGACAATAGTAGGACTCTTGCCTCCTAGCTCCAACGTGACATTCTTTAAATTGCTATCCGCGGATGCCTTCAAAACTTTGCGGCCCGTCACTCCGCTTCCCGTGAATGAAACCTTCTCGATGAGAGGATGTTCGCTGATTGCCTGGCCTACTGTATGCCCTGTAAATGATTGAACTGGGAGCAGTTCAATGTGGAATGAGAAAGAATGTTCACCATAGCCATTGACGATGTTGACGACGCCAGGAGGAAAGCCTGCTTCGTTAATCAGGTCCGCCAGTCTGAGAGCGGTAAGCGGAGTGAGTTCAGATGGCTATAATGAAATCTGAGTAGGAAGTGAACAACAGGGGAGGTATTTTTATTGCTTACTTTCATGACCAAAGTATTTCCCGTCGCAAGTGCAGGTCCGAGCTTTAATGCGAGCATTCCCTGTTTACCAGTGAAGTTAACCAAAAGCGACTTAGTTGTCACCACTCACAAGAGGACTGTTCCAGGGTGTGATTGTTCCCTGTACAATCGATGTTTTGGTATTTATGACTGTCTGCGAGAGGGACAAACACTTACAACTACGCCATATGGCTCATGTCGCGTGTAGGCGAGTTTGTTTTCGTTGATCTGGGAATACAACAATGGATAAGCAATAAACCGGACGAGAATTAAATCATATACATACTTCGACTGTTTGGCCATGGATTTTATCAGCCCATCCTGCATAATATTTAATGACCCTGACAGAAAGCCCAACGTTATCGGCTTTCGTTTTGCTCCAGGGTTTGCCTAACGGTCAAAGTTCTGGAAGTTGTTATAAAGGAATGTATCGACTACCGACTCACCGATATCTATAGCTTCCAGAGCTGCCAATTCATCGGCGTTCACTTCAATCAACTCAGCCAGCTTGTACAGCAGCTTTCCACGTTCTACACCTGGGCATTTCAACCCCCAAGACGTTTTGAATGCCTTAATTACGGTTAACGATCGCCTATATTATATCATCGCGAATAGACACCGACCTTCTTTGCAGCATCGACCGCAATGTCGACATCCTTTGAAGACCCAACAGCCACTGTTGTGAATTTCTTTCCCGTCACTGTCCTTTGGTCTGTAATGGACATATATGAGAGGCGAGAATTACACACCTGGATTGATAACACTGTCATAGCGCATTAACTTTCTTTATCGGAGAATATAAGTAAGGGTAGACTTACTCGATGGTGGCCTTCTCAAGAGGATCAACCCACTGACCATTGATGAATAGGCTGGAAATTATTGTGCATGTCAGCATCGACATCATAAGTCTAAAACTGTTTGCCATTGACAACTTGCCCAGTGTTGATGTTGGAAGTTCCTTTGTACACGGGGGTGTCGAAGGTATGCGTGAACGTTCCAAGCATAGCTATATATCCCAACAGTGAATATTTTGGAGAATTGTGAAGGAAGAAGCCTTGAAAATCATGGGGCTATTTATCTTATTGTTTCTTCATGTCTTAGTAACTGAAGCTTAGAGGGCACTGTAGAGACCGGATTACGTCCTGAACGGAGAAGCGCGTTGCTTTGATATTGATTCAGAGCATCTTGACAGGAATGGTCAGAGTTTCAAACGATGTATGACGCGTCCACAGCGGCGGCAGGAGCCTGACTGGAGCTTACAAGACGACATCCTCGTAATACTTAGTAGCCTCTGAGACCCGACGCGTGTTGGTTATATTGGCTATCATAAATGTCAAACTCCGCGCTGATGCCGATCGGTTGCCGAATGACGCGTCACGCAGTATGATCTCTGCCCTAAGTAATCCTGTAGGGAGACGCACTTGCTCGGCAGCTTCTCCGACTGCTTGTTGTACGTACAGGTGGCGGGAAGACAGGGCTCTTTTATGGTTACCGTTATATACTTATTTTACGTGCACTGAGAGAGCTTAACCCTCCGTGTCCCCTTCTTAAGCGAGAGATTCCACGAATTCCTGTTTCTGATTGCTGTATATCCTACCAAGGGTCTCGAAGATATCGATGATGCCACCTCTTCTCCATTTGGAGCTTGAGGTAGACAACTAATGTAGAACGAGAGTGCTCGCCACAGATTTGGGAAGAGAGAAGGAGAGAAGGAGAGAAGGAGAGAAGGATGGGATGCAGAATGTAAATGGACGAGGTATGTAACTGATTGCGAGGAATGACTGGTAGCAACGAGAGTGTGAATCCAGACAAGCTTGAGAGACAGCTGAATCAACAGTGCCCGAATAGACTCTAGAGTTGGGCAGGTGATTCATTGTCAATAACAATAATGATGTATATATTACAGCGGCGGCGATGTGAGCGATGAAAGGACCACCGCCATGCCAAACTTGATGCATTCGAGTCGTCCCCCATAAAATGCCCTTGGTATATCCTTGCTCAAACTGATGTCCAAATCATATAAGACATTTCGGAGTTACGTAGGGATATATAATACACCCCGACAGTGCGGCATATAAATCACTTCCGTTAGCTGAGGATCACGAGCAAGCAGCTGGAACAGAAGGGTGTTGAAGCGGAGAGAATTCCATATCAGCCGGTCGGCTTTATGGATGGATGTTACAGTACAGAGGTTGACCACAGACACCTGAACTCATAGAGTCCGATCCTAAAGCAGCTTTGAGCATTGCCTGTGTGTGTTGCAACAGTACGAGGCGACGAGAGGAATCGTAATATACCCGCCTGGCATCCCAAGATGAAGGATAACAACAAGTGACTCCTTCAAGAATGACACGTTGTCGTAATCAACGCAAGGAGAAACGACAATTCGCGTGGCCACGAGCTGGGTGGGAGCTTAGGCAAAATTTCCCTGCTTATAGTCGTCGATATCCGTAGTCGCCGAGCCCAACATAGCGTTATGATAATCACCCATGGTGTCTCGCACGAGTTCCTGTTCATTAATAGCCAAGTTTATAATGGTGCCGAACGTTTACTCGGCCGCCACTAGGAAATATCGAACTTGAAGCGTTAATTCTTGATAGTGGACGGAATACGGAACATCATGTACGGCGTAACCGCTATCTCATAGGGAGACCTCCGTTCTTGTCGCCAAAGGTTGATCGCCGATTTTACGAGTACACCAAACACATGGCAGCTGCCAACAACGCCAACTT
Organism: Tricholoma matsutake; assembly: GCA_026075535.2. Lineage (NCBI taxonomy): Eukaryota > Fungi > Basidiomycota > Agaricomycetes > Agaricales > Tricholomataceae > Tricholoma > Tricholoma matsutake. The sequence goes on along the minus strand of AP026543.1, from coordinate 921,622 downwards.
GGTCACCGGACAGCGAGTACTGAGCATAGTTTCTGACAGAAGCCGTAAACGAAACTGAATCACGACTCGCCAGGAGTCTCCTTTGAGGATAAATAGCTTGTAAACTTTTTGGATGCAAACACTAGTGATTGTTACAAACAGCGGGCAATGATCACATGGTCATGCTGCACCCACTCTTGACCCGAACCATTGAAATTCAAGGCAATGGGGCTCTTGAAACGCCGAGCGCTGGCATATATTCGAAGAGCATGGATGAAACGCAGACGCCATCATCCAACAGTCAAAGTGGAATGACGTTCATCACCTTGGAGGCTGTACAACAGTTCGTGCCGCCCCCAACCTTAAGCTTGTAAAGTTGTAGCACATTTGAATCAATCTGGAGATCTGATGGCACCAGACCTTTAATGGTTACGGCAGGGCCGCCACCTCTAGATCTATGTACGATTTATGAATGCTCAGCGCTCATTGCTAACTGGTGATATCGATGTCGAAGACTCCATTGAACTTATGCTGCGATACCGGTACTAGTACCACTCTCCTAGTACATCATGTCCATTTCTCGTATTGCCACTCATCTCGTGCAAGATCAGCTGGAGTTCCTCCCCTTAACCGTCGGTCCGTTTATCTGCAGTCTTGTATATTGTATTCTTTGTCCCCGACCGCTGGCATCATGATCTCACATCAGTGCTTGGAATCGGCACGCGCTCTGGTGCTCCGCGGTCATTGAGGTAAAAACTTCCGATAATGACTGCTCGAGTGGCCACGTCCTTTGGCTAAGGAAATTCTACACCTCGTGCAGTTACATCGTTCAGGAGGAATAGCATGCCCAATTTCCAACACTGAAGTTCCGCTACATTTTGTACGAATATTTTTCATCATGTCCGTCGTCCTTCGTATTACCGATTCACTACAGTTGCTACCTTAAATGTTCTTAAACTATCCATTCTTATGCCTAGGACTCCCGATACTTGTTTCGCGCAATCTGCGTAGTACCATTGCCAGTGAAGCTCGGAGACCTCATCTAAAAATGTACGAGGATTTAAATAAACCGCTTGGGCTTCTATGGCAATCTTGGACATTTCCGTGGTCAGAAGTGCACAAACTTTCTCGACACACGAGACTATCAGTGCAGAAGTCAAATTGACTAGAGCCGATTGTTCATCATAGCATGTTAAACACTAATAATTGAATGTTCCGTGTATGTATATATATATTAAGTATGTCACGAAATATTCCTATCCACCAAACGAAGTGGAAGGATGGATACCAAGCATCTTTGTCCAAACTAACTACTCACTTGGGGGTCGGGGTATGTTTCGAGCGAGGTTTAATTTTGTTCCGCTTGAGAGAAAGGGGTCTATCCCTCCCGCGAAGTCGGGAATAGACACCACATGCGTTACACAGCTGTGCACCAGTCTTACTTCGACGCCAAACGGATGTGCGGTGTGTACGGCAGTGACTGCACTCGGGACCATTCCCATCACCTTCTGATTCTTCTGACGAGTCATCAGCAGCGTCTGCATCTATAAGCTCCTGAGGACGATGCTTATTACGCTGCAGATAATAAAGACCACAGGCATTACAAAGCGGCTTCAGGGTAGTGGGTTCACGACGCCACAACGGCGTAGATGTTGCATGGCAATGAGAGCATGATTTGCCGCCGCCAGAGCTGTCAAGACTACCCCGACGCGACTCCGGCCTCGAGGAAGAACTGGATGCAGGTGATACTTGACGTTTTGCGTCAGGACTCGGATAACATGAAATTGGGCTGGAATAAGGAGGAGGAGAAGGTACAGGTGATATCTCTGGCGTGAAACTGTAGCCTTGGGATGGAACATACGAGTGCATGTTGGAAGCGGTCATAGGTGGTGAGAGAGCATCGTCCCAGATTTGAGCATCAAAGTTCATGAACTGGGTGTCGGAATTAGGTGACCAATGAAAAGAATCAGGCCCACAGTCGCTTCTGAGGCCTTGTAAAGAAGAAGGGACATTCAACGATTGAAGACCTGACCGTTCCCAGCTTACTCTCTCATGATTAGTGGCGGAGGTCGTTCGATTTGGTGAGCGTGTCGACATATCAGGAAGAAGTGGTGTGAGCATGGAATGGATGATGTCTTGGTTACTCCTTGATTGAGTGTTTGCCATAGGATGATGATAGGCGTTCTGTGGACGTATGTGTGATGATACATGAGAATCCTGGTGTGACGCGTAATGAGATGGAGTGTAGGGATCCACGTTGTATGAAGTATTGGGTGTGGAGTAACTTGTAGTAGATGGATTACTACGCGAACGAGGGATTGAGTTAGCATGCGGAACAGTCGCTAGATATCCATGGAGATCAGAACTCAGAAGTAGAAAGGTGTTATTCATTGATCTAACTCACCATGGCCAGACGTTTCCCATACGCCGTTCAACGAAGATATACTTGAGTAATGTGGTCCGCCAGGTGCATATGCGTCATGAGCTGCATTGACAAACGCGTATGGAGCGTGTGCTTTGTCGAGGAAGTCAAATATTGTTGGGGTCGTCATATGCAAAGTGAAAGCAACGAAGAAAGACAATGCTTCTGGTCGTTCTTTGGAGGGGAACGAATTGGCAACAAACCTGTGTAACTGACTTGCTTATATTCTAGAAATGGTAGTTAAATAGTATGATGCCAGATTCGATCGGAACGAACCTCAAGGGGCATAACCGAGTCGTGCAGCTCGAACGGTGTCCAGCATTTGCCCATCTGTCAAAGTTCGGAAGTGGGACCAGTGAGGACAAGTGACTCACCCCTTGCGCAGACAAGGTTCGCAGATTGATGAACAAAGATTGGCTCGCTGGTTTGGTTTTCGAACGAACCTGGTTCGTTGTGACGTAACGGTAAAGTGAAGAAGATCTCAGCCGAATGAGACGGAGATCTGCGTAGCACCATGAAAGAGATGCAATTAGATACACACTCAGGGGGATTAGCGTCCTGATGTGGCAACTTGAATATGATGAGAATAATATGAACAAGGAAAACAGAAAGAGCAACTGCGGGAGTCAGCTATCACTTGGTTATCACGATGATATGCATGTTATAATCAAGTTATGATTATGACGCTGCACGCAGCACTGGTTTATACGTTACCTTGACTCCAATGTATGGAAACTAAGCCACGAGAGGGTCGGGCAGATACAGTTATGCTGAAAGGTTCGGCTTCCAGTGGGATCAAACCGGCGCGGCCCGCAGGTGACTAATGCAGCCGATTATGTCGCGATTACAGCGTATAGCACTACATATATTACACTTGAGCTACGTCGACGCACTAAGCCGAATTTTGAGCGGGCTAAGTTGCCATACATGAGCCTGAGTACACGTGGGGCCGAACTTCGATCCATACCTTTTCTACACAAATGAAGTAGGCACTGCGTGCATATCTGAGGCTTAATTCTGACCGTGCATGGCGCTGATTTTCAATGCCAGGAAAGGTCACGGAGTTGTTGCAGCCCCACGACGACTTCAAGAAATGGCTAAGCTTTTTACAGGCCTTTGTGGTCCGCAGGCACGCACACGGTGTGGCGCCCACAGCGCATCCTGACACAGCACGGATCATAGAACTGGCTTACCGAATGACCGGAGCGAGACGCGCGCCCATGATTGGTCGTGCTTGTCGATAGCCCTCAGGCGCAATGTAACACAACAGATTCACCCGAGGACTTTTGAAATCGGACCAAGCAAAAAAAGTCGTCCTCTGTTTCCGCTGCTAATGTAAGAAATTTCTCTTGTTCGCCTCATAATGGCAAGGCAGAGAACGAGGCCACCTAGTTACGATCGATGACAGATCCGAGCCTGCCAGTCAAAAATGATGGGCGGAAGGATGATACAGTCTCAGGTCTGCTTGCATAGCTCTAGAGGCAGAGGCGAGGAGCCGGTCCGAGTCACTGGCGACTGTCATAATCCTTCGTGACTGCTTAAGCGCTTACTTTCCATTGCTAATTTCAATTCTATCGGTATCCTTGGCAAGTGTATACAACACCGGCACCGACACATGCTGACACAAGCTATCGGAAGCTATTCACTTCGATTAAATGTAATTCCACAGAATACCACGAGTGATCGGGCCTCGAGGAAACACACACGTGCACGTATAGTGCTGCCTGCGAGACTACGTGCGCCTTTATCTAACAATAATTCTAACAGTCCGATGTTGTGACCGCAGCAGAGCGGAACAAGCAAGGAACAAGTGCCAGGAAGATGGGTGCATTAAATGATTACATCAAGATTACATGCTGATTCGCGATGCAGAAATAACCCAGGACTCGTAACGGTGAAAAATTATCTGTGAAAGAGAACAAAAAATGGGCGTGATTTGTGCCTTGACCACGTGACTTTTAACTCCCTTGTGACTTCCAGCGGAAAATATTCCGGCCTGGTAAATTACCGGTAAATTACAAGGGTCCATTTCCGGCTCGATATTGATGTTTTGTGGGCTCGATGCTCAGTATTGAGTTCCCACGCCAGTATCGAGTCCGCATGAATATCGAGCCCCATTTCCAAGCTGTAATTTACCAGCGGTAAAATATTGCACGTGATTAATTCATGTGACTTTTAGCAAGCTGTTAAAAATTTCCAGTGCTCGCATGCATCCAGATTCCAATTGCCTGACAGCTACATCTACCATAATTCTCACAACATGAGGACGATGCATAATCAAACACCAGGATGATGACATTATCCCAGAAGTGTCATGTGATGGATGGCCTTATACATGACTTGGTAAATTACTACTTCGAGATCTTGGGCAAGTAAATTACCGGTAAATAAAGGCACGGTAGAAAAATTACCTATTTTCTCTGCACCACTATCACGTGACCGGCTCGAGAAAGCACCGAGGCTACATAAAATCACATTTCAGGAGAAGGACTGGTATAATAAGATGCGGGCGCGCCAATATCCATTCACGCATTGAATGGCTAACAGATAAATTATTTACCTGGCTGCTTTTTTTGTAGTGGTTAATTGCCTCAATTCGAGCCCATGGCCCATGTTTGACATTGATTGGCATCCGACTCCCGAGTCTAGAGCCATTCACTAGCACACAAAAATAACAGCAAAAATGGAACATGATTGTAGTAGTAGCTCAAAGACATGTTTGCAACTTTGAGATAAACCAAAGGTTGTGACTGGTGCATCTCGGCAGCCTGGGTAGCAGTTTTAGACTTGACAACTTGTACTAACTGTCTGAATGTGTATAGGAAAAATCTAAAAATGAGTGGTAACCTTGTCAGCATAGCATCGCTGGCTTATAAGCGCTTAAAATTATCCTAACATTCGTCAAGACTTCGTTTGATGGCGCGTTGATTGTTTTGTGTCCACGCGTCAAGTCACGTGACATGTCTGGGTTGCTCAAGGAGTTCACCAACTTCGACCTTTGTCTTCTACGTCGTCGATTCTGACGACTTTTCTTGTCATAGAACTGAAACAACCGTTAAGGATGTCTCTATTAACTCACTTTTTTCGAAAGGTTCGGTTTGATCTCATTGCTATTGCTATTTGGGATTGACTTTCTCTGGAAACAGAAAAATGACGAGGATTATGAGACGGTACTCTCTTCCTTGGCGCTTGACATACAGAAGCGCCAAGTAAAGCTCTCCGAGATACGCCTTCGAGAACGTCGATCTACTCTCCTTGTAACGCTGTACACGTTGGCGGGATGGGTGGCGTACGTCAGCCTGTGGTACTTGAGAATGCTTCCAGGTCTCACTGGGCACGCGAGAAACAGCAAGTTAGAGAAGGTTGTGAAGGGATGTCCAGTCGTGATTGGCCCAATTCTGTGGGTACTGTTCAGCGTGCTTGAAGATATTCGGAGCTGACGATTGCAGGATCTTGTTTGTGCGGCGGATTGTACAAATATGGTACACGAGAAAGGGAGATGCGGAGGGTACGCTATGTGCTGATCTCTCGGTACACATACTCATAACTATCCGTCAGAGAAGACGCTCCAAACGCTTCTGAAAAAGCAACGATCAAAAGTGGAGGAGATCAAGAAAAAGACGAACTATTACTCGACGCGTGAACTACTTCAGCGCTACGATGAATCCGCTTCTAGTCCAATACTTCGTCAAAGGACTGTACCGTCATCAACACAGCCAAGTACCCCGCAGCGACAAGCGCTGCCGCCTAACGCGAATTCGCTAGCGCTGAGTCCGAGTCCACTAAACCCTCTGACCTGTGCGTCTCCGGCGGAAATACCCGTGCTTTCGCTAATTTCGTCATCCATCACTTTCAGCGCCTCCTACAAGTCCACCGCGCAAGCTTTGGTTCGATAAACTTGCTGATGCTTTGCTTGGAGATGACGATCATACTCCGAGTGCTGCTGCCTCACGTTATGCTCTGATATGCGAAAAGTGTTTCGCCCATAACGGACTTGTGAAGGAGAGCATGTGGGAAGATGCGCGTCAGTCTCCTCTGTCCCCAATATCCTTCCACAATGTTCGCTTACGTCTCACATTCTGTAGAGTACGTATGTCCTAAGTGCAATCACTTCAATGCATCTGCGCGACTCAAGAAACAACCACAAGGCAAATCTCTTCCCTCTGCAACGTCTCCGCGCAGCTCTACATTTGAAAATCACCCACCGGCCCAGAATGGATCGCCGCATGTTGTGGAAACACAAGAAATGGCCCAAGCGCCTGACACCACTATGATGGAGATCGATGAGTCGTAGTTTCTCCACTTTGGATACTACATAATTTTATGTATCATATAAACCAGCTCACAAACCAGTTTACTTCAGTCCGTTTGTCGGGTGAGAATTAGGTACAGACCTTTCTGCCATCCCACCGAACTTGCTGGGGTGCCTCGCCGTGAGCCCCAGTTGTTTCTGATTTCCTAACGATTATTATGGTCTTGGTGTTACTAGTTTTTATCATTGAAAGTTATCAATGCAGCCCCACATGCCACCGATTCAATGTGAGCTCAGGTATGGTTCTCCTCACGCCAGACATGACTTTCGACATGACTTTCGATCTTGTTTCTAGATTAATCTGATCTGACTTCCTGTTATCTGGCCTTGGATTTCAGCACCCATGCAAAGATGAAGAGAAGATGAAACCGCTCCATTCGGAGGTTTTTTATTACAATGATCGGCAGATGTCACCGGCATTTATCCGAGGCAATGGCCAACCTTCACATCAGAAACTATCTCCACGGTTATCCATCATATGAAAACTTACATCGCATACAATTTACATCAGTGCGACCCAGAGGAGTGCATGATATGACGATTTCAAGTTGTTCTGTCTCACACACAAAAGTCGAATAATGTAAAGTCGCTCTCCCCACAATCTGCAAGCCCTGAAAACGGTATGTGAAATACACCAGACAAGATGCCTATTAGGACTTGATACAATCTGAGGTTCGCGGTGCGGATTGAATTTATAAGTAGTATGTTAGTAACGTCGGTCGAACTCCTCAACTTGAAGTTGAAACTGTTATGACCGAATGGTAAGTTAAAACCGTCGAAACCCTTTGGCGTCGGAATAGCACACGTTGCCTATGCCGTTGTACTGACGGACATTAGAGTGAAACGCCGGCAGGTAAATCGTCTAATGTTACTACCGCCGTGTGCTCACTATATCCACATGCATTTATTGAGGCTAAAGCACTGCTCAGGCTATCTGTGGGTCAATGATACGAACGAAATAGTCTTGTGTGGCAACTCTGGATGATACGCGCGGGCTAGAACTTCAACTAATTTGTACGGCGTTGGATTGTACGACACTCAGGATATGCCAAGACGCCTGCTGCGAAACCATTCGAACAGAAATCTCCTTGGTATCGTTTCACAATGTCTGCTGCAAGAGGATCCCCAAGACCTGCCAATGCAATAAATAAGTACGACAGCGGTCACAGGTGGGTCGAGAGCATCGACCCTTTCACACACCCCATCTTTGCTTCCGGCTTGCGCGGAATGTAGTATGCTATGTAGCCGACGGCTGACGCTATGGGAACTGTGGTGGGCGGTTGGTTGCTTGCTAACACACTGTCATGCCGAAAATGTATTGCAGAAAAAGATCAGAAACAAAGTCTTGCTTACCAAAAAAACAGGACCACTCGGTTTCAGCATAGTTGAAGCGCGTATCTGCAACTCCTTTAATATCCATGACAAAGGAGTTGCAGATCATTACACAAGTGAGCCTCCGAAGATGGAATTGCGATGCGACCACCTACGGGATACCGATCGGGCATCGATAACGAGTTTAGAATCATTTTCTGGAATCATGACGTATCTGGCAGAGAAGAATCAGTGAACATAGAAAGGCACGGACTCTCTGCGTGGCGTTTGCACTACATGTACACTGACCGTAGATTTATACAAATGATTCATCTACTACACCAGCTACCAGGAATTTCAAGTTGAGTCACTTACGGGGGCTGGAATTGATCCGATAACCACAGGATCAAGCAAGGATCAAGGGGAACTCTAATAAATCAGAGACGGAGGCGGATATCACAATGGCTACTACAACTATACATCGCGGACTTTGCTTGTACCAAGTTATGACCTGTCAATCGACCTGATGATGGCTACTGACAGTAGCCGACCAATAGCCCGACACAAGTTCACAACTTGAAGGATAGAAAAGTTTTGCACGAGGGTGATATCTCAAAGAAGACCATTTAGAGTCTCGATGCTGATATCAGTCGGAGAAAAAAGACGGGAGATCAATCAGAATAGTCTCGGCTGCAATGTCACATTCAGGTTTCCCGCAGTCTCTGCCAATCACTTCCAGCATGGATATCGAGGATGGTCATAGTACGGTGACTCTTTCTCGAGAGTTGATTTATCACATCATAGGTTATTTGCGTGGTTATCCTGAGACGATGAAGGCTTGTGCCCTTACTTGCAAGGAATGGCTGCCAATCGTTCGCATCCATTTTTATCACTCCATCAGATTCAACCACGATGCCCTGGGCAAAGCCGATCGTGTTGCTCGCCGTTTCTGCGAGCTTCTCGATCGAGAGCCCGATTTTGCCCAGCTTATTCGTGAGCTTTCGATTCATTGGTCGGCGATGTTCGCTTCTTCTCTGATACAGAGGGTCGATTTCACCCGTCTGACGTCCCTGGAGAAAGTTTCGTTGAACTTTATTCCCTGGTCCCAAGCTCCACTACAGACGATCAGGACGATACAGCTACTTTTCACTCTTCCTTCTCTGACCAACCTAGTTCTCTACTCTCACGTCTTCAAGAATATCACACAATTTGCGACTCTATTTGATGAATGCCGACTGAACCTCAAAACCCTCACCTTGGATCACATCGCATTCATTGAGGCAGAAAACCTGGAAGCCTGCATGCAGAATTTTGACAACATCCATCGTCCGCGTGTCCAGCTTCAATCATTGGAGTTGTTGCACGGTTCTTTAGGGTGCATTATCCCATGGCTTCTTCATGCCCACAGTCCCATCGACCTGAGTACTCTCGAGAGTTTGTCGTGCGTGGATGGGGGGCAGAATATTCCCATGCTCAGGAAGCTATTTGGTGCCGTCGGTTCGGTTCTGAAATTCCTGCAAATCAGAAGCCCATCCAGTAAGTGTCAGCCCGCAGCCTTCAAAGTTCGCATGCTAATTCTAGTCTGCAGAACTCATAGACGCTGACGATATCGATATCAGCCCTGCCATCCTTCCAAACCTCGTCCATCTGACAATCACGAACATACATCTCAAATCGCTGGGCAGCGCCATAGTCCTTCTCTCACAACTGCAGTCGAGTAATCGAATTGAGCAGATCGTGCTCGTCATCCATCCGATGGATGATGTCTCTACTGATTCCGAGGATACCGGCTGGGAGCGCCTGGATGAGAATTTGGACGGACTTCAACTGATGACGCTGAAGAGCGTACGAGTCGTCGCCAAGAGAAAATTCATGACTGACCAGGAACGAAAACTCGCGGCGCAGATGTTGGAACCCAGATTCCGAAGAATGGCTCTCCGAAGCATATTCCGCCTTCTATAATTCTGATCGTACCATCGAATCATGTGGAGGATGGTTACGTACACTGTCATTGTCAAAGCTTCAACATGTAGCGTCCGTGAAAAGAGGGTGTCCTCGATCGGCAACAAACTGGGTCCGATAGACTTCTAAAACTTGTTCTTCACCTATGTCATGTCGTCATGCCTGTGGAGCTATAATCAGATGCACTTGTCTTGAGAAGCGACACTGATAACTGATAGTGTCAAATGTACGGCAGTCAGCAAACAAACACCGTGGGATTCGGGAAACGGCGAGAGTCGCTCCACGTATGTAACAGCGATAGCAGGCCTTCAAAGCACGCAAGATGACAAGTTGTGCTCATAATCGCCAATTCACTAACTTCGCGCCTTAGGCCTTAGCACATGTCCAAGTAGTTGTCGCGGTAAACCGGTATGCGAGCCCTGGTCAACGAAAGATTTTCAGGGTCCTTGGAGATTTGTCTGCATGGGGTACAACGAGGGGCCATAGCCGGCATATGATCATGAACGGAAAAAAGGAAGAGTCTGATAATGACTGCGCGTACACCTTGATAATAGTGACAGCTTGATATTGTGGGACGGCTCCAAGGAACTGGAATTCGAACCAGCTCGGACGGGGACAACGTCAAATACATTGGTACCTTGCGGGTTGGATATCGAAAGAGCGTTATCTGTCAAAGAAAGCGGTCACTGAGTGTAGTGTGTGAACAATACGCGGCGAATTCTGCCAATTGTTATGACCTAGGGACGATCATCATGAGGAGGAGACGCATAATGCATAAACCAGCCCAGCAGGCAACACGCAGTAATATAGCAAAAGTGTAATCTATCCATCCGAGGACTGGCACAGGAATTGAGAGGTTTGTCTAGGGTCGGCTCCAGGAACATTAAAAAAAGGCTGTGAGGGGTTAGTCCAAGTATGGTGACATTCCCATGGCTGGAACCGAGCATAATGACTCTGTTTCCATGGATTCTACGCCGCCTCTGCCTGGTGGAAAGGGTCGCCTCAAGAGTTCATATCACAGGCAAAGAGGTAAACCGGTCCTTGTTATGACAAAACTCAACGAGAGGCGCTGCATCGGCTCCCGCGCTTAGTGTCTCCCATCACATATTTCCCTGGAATGGAAACTTGGCTTGAGAAAATCGAGACGCGAGGAATTTCAGGCCAAGCCTGGCCAAGCGACATAAAACTTCATCAAGACGACCAGGGATGGACTGCGAGAAGAAGAGGTGGTGACACGATTTTACCCGAGGCCGCCGACCTAAGTATGATACTGTAAGTATACAGCAATGTCAAAAAGAATGCTTACCAACGTTACATAATATCCACAGTTTCCCATTCATCTTCTACCGCGTCATGCTCCGCTTGGTCGGGGCTCCGCTCAACCTAGAACCTAGTCCAGAATGGCCGGGGGGCCCGAGAATATCTGCGGCGAGACCGTCTCAGATAGTATGCTTTGGTAGAGCTTGAGCGCTCTCGACGAGTAGGGCAAGCAGGTATGGCTGAGATTGGCACCACTACAGAAGAAAGGACAATGGGGAGACTCGACGGGGTTAACAAAAGGTGGTGAGCAACTAACTACGCTCGAGAGAAAAAAACATCTTGAACAGGAGGGTGTCCGGACTCCGTACGTCGTGCGAGAAAAAAAGAGGGCAGATTGCATTATCACATACCACTGCAAAAACCATCACAGGTCCTTATGTAGGAGGGCCGAGTCTCCGTGATCGTTATTTTTAGGCGCGTACATGTTGTCCGAGGTCATCGAACGCTTATACCATCCACTTCCTCCCATATGACAAATGTATAGTTCCTAACATGCCTCAGAAGCGAGATGTTGAACTTGGCTCATAGTCTGAGACACTTTGGCTTTGGGATAAACAAAGTTTGTCCACGACATATTTTTGAACATTCAAAATTACGATGATGCAGGCCTGGCAAAACGCGCCATTCACTCATTTAAATTGATCACAGACCCGAGTCACCTCGGAAACTAAAAAGCCTTGTAGTCTCGATGTGTGCTGCAGAGAGTCGGATTCCAGGACCCCTGGCAGACATGTGAGTAGTTATTGAATGTTCCGATCATCCCCAAGATAACCAACCATTTATAGCATGGATACCTAATACATAGTAGAATATACAAACTCAGGGCTTCAGCGGGATCGATACACTATAAAATCATGTGTATGTCGGGGGCCTCTTGCGGGATATTGGACTATCCGCAAAACTGCGGGTAGAACGTAAACCTTGCTGCGATCTCGTTGCAACGTCTCTCCAGATATGGGGCTGATGAATCGGATATCCCGAAGGACCTGAGCGACCATCGATAATAACACTTGGAAGCGACGTGCGATTTTCGGATCCATTTTCTTCTGCATCATAGTATATACTACCGGTGTCTGTTTGTTGCTCAGCTGGAAAATTCGCAAGCGATGGACTTCCGCCTAATGGTGGCGTCGATTTTTCAGTGATGGTTGACAGCCTGCTGAGCTCAGAGTCATAAACAATCGCAGGGTTGCGACGAGCAAATTGTGGCTGGACCTGCGGAGGTACGTTTAGCTGCGTCTCCGGCAACGAATTATATCCCTCGGTGTCGTTGGGATTGGGCATTGTGGAACTTCTTGATTGCGAAGTATGAGCTGGCGGCATTGCTACAGGAGGAGGCGCCGTAGGTACATTTATATTTCCATACTGTGGGTCGAAACCCCAGCCGTCAGTAGCTGGGTAATATGCAGGGTTGTTGGCGTAAACGGAGTCGTCAACAGCCAATCGGGCTGTGGATCGGGGCGAGGCGATAATACTTGTCATTTGTGGAGAAGCAAAGTACGAATGACCGGCCACGGTCCACGCTTCAGAGACCGGTCTCTTCTTCTGCCGGCGACAGCACCACATAGCGAGTGCGATAATCAGGAGACCGAGCAGCCCCAACACGGTACCGAGCGCGATTGGTAGCACATGTGCCGATGGTGAAGCTGCAAATGTGGTACCCTGCGTTGATCTGGCGGTCGTAGTGTTGGTGGTGGTGGTGGTTGATGACTTCGAGGTCGTGGTGAGCGTACTACTCGATGTCAAGTCCCCGGGGTCAAGTACAGTATAACTGAGAAAGACGAAAGTTCTATCGTTTGTGGAGGCATCAATGAAAAGGCGAACGTAACTCACATCAACGCATCGACGACAGCATACGGTTGACCAGCACCGACAGACACGACAAGGGTATGTTGGCTGTTTGGCAACCCAGCATCTCCCCACACCACCTTGGATTGTACGGTCTCCGGGCCCACTCCCACATTTGGCTTACTGTGATCTATAAGATCGATAAGAATCGGTGGGGAAGAATCCAACGAAACGGCCGTATTGACTACGTAAGGCCAAAGTGGAGACATGAAGTAGATGGCGACACCTACAGCCAGCTGCGGTCAAAGTCGAATCCTAGTATCCTAGTAACGAATTACCAGTGAAAGTAAAAGTAGCAGTCGCCGCACTGTTCCCTGTGAGCATGTGAGCGCCTCCAGCATCCAAGCTGTTTGGTGCTGACAAATTCCAGCTGCCCGCAGGTATGTATGAGATCAGGGGACTCCGGCTGGTGACAGTGATATTATGACTGGCATAGACGATGCTGCAAAGGATGGTCAACAGAAAGATGACTTGGATGAACATAGGCAAGCTTACGGCCGCATTCACACATGGCAAACACCTGGGGGGGGCTTGCCTGCGGCCCTCCATATCAACTGTCAGCAATTAAGAACGGGCGCTTGTTTCATATAAAAACGTGTACTTATACCACCTAGATGCCACCAAAATTTTGGTTAGAATTCGATGCTGTATTATCTCTACAGAGATACTGGTCAATGAACGAGAAGCTGAGCAACTTCAAGTTGAAGGCACGTTAAGTTTTGTTGCAAGTTTTAAACCTAAAAATACATTCGGTCACACGGCCCGAGATCAAGCTAGTGGCAATGTTCTCTCTTCTTACTATACTTACTATATACTAGTACTAAAAGGACATACCATGTTCCTTCAACGCACCAAAACCTGCGTTTCTTTTATCCCCGGAATACCAACTCCTTCAAGTCAGGCTCCGGATACTGAGCGAATTTGAGCAGCATCAAGGAACATGTCGGTCAACTCCCCTTGAAGTCTCGAAAATGTCAAGAGGGAGCCCTGAGAGAAACTGATGCACCTCTTCAGCGTTTTTAGAAGCAGCATCATGATCAGCGGGCTTGACGATGGACAATCCAAAAGAGTGGTTGTGGTTGGCTTTACGCAAGGGGCACTGGCAAGACAAAGGAGGTTGCCTACCCTCAGATGTAAGTACTCGTGGAAGGTGTTGGGTAGACGGGGTCCTACTAGGGTCTTGCGATGTCTGCCGATAGACACCGTCAGAAATCAGAACTCCATGCTAAATGGTACACACCCTTGTGCTTGTCTCGGGGTGATCTAGAAGATGGGTCGGTCCTCTCTCGTATGTCGAACAGGGAGGATCTTGGGTTTACGCCTCGGGTCTAGCCCTGGTTCCAGAGTCGCGGTCGTCGTCTTCTGTTCTGGTGTAACTTTTCTCTGTCTGATACGACTCTAGCTTCGACGCCTTTTCGTCGGTTGAAATTGCCTACAAAAATGGACACGAAAATCAAACATCATCATCACGACGTACTTTTTTTTTCAAACTAAACAGACGAACCGGCCGTCCACACGGCGCAGAGAAGAGAGAAGCGCCTGGTTCGCAAGTAGTGTCACCTAAGAATGGCGGTGTTTGCAAAAATTTACATGTATCGCACCTGTTATAATAAAGGTGGATTCAGTCACGTCTTTCTAACATCGTCTTTCTTCTTGCGCGTCTGGCCAATGATTGCAAAGATCGTAGCACGTTGACAATTCAGACTTATCCTGTATATCCACAACAGGGACATGATGATCCGAGTCGTTCATGATGCGAATCATTGCTCGGTGCGCCCGATTCAGTCCGAGTCGCTTTCCCTTGCCGCCAAATCTCCCTATCCTAACCATCGGCATAATAAATTATGTATGAAGGTGACATGCCAGAGAAAGGGGGGGTAAACGTACTTTATCGGCTCATTATCAATAACATTCTCTATAGCTTCTGTATCCCCCCCACTGCAGCCCAAAGAGTCGCCATGTTATTAGACCAAATGTCTTGGCTTACGCTTACAAAATGGTCTGCCGTTGAATAGTCCTCCGCGTATAACACACGATCGATTATCACTTAAACATCGTCCTCGTCTTGCGCGAATACCCCTCTAGGAAACAAAGAATGTCAGTTTCTAGATTCAGCGCTCTAGGGCCGAATGAAACCCAGCACCAAAAATCCTACGTTGGTCACGGAGGATTTTTTGAATCATCATTACACTTTTTGCAATGACCCCCTCTCAGCGTAAACGTGAGTCAGACCATCATCAAGTTCGAGATGGACCAGAGATGCACACCAGCTCGACCGCGAACACAACAAAAGATGTTGTGGAAATTCCCGAGTTCAAAGCCCCAAATGGAGTTCGGAGTTCGGAGTTGCTTCCATTATCCATAGTGTTTTTTAACCCCTGAAATAAGCAATCACAAGATCGGGGAGGTTTCTTGCGTACTCGACTCGACTTCGACCTTATGACAAACCCCCCTTGGGTTCTCCTTGAATCCCGCGTCCGACGTGTAGATCAAAAGATGGAGTCCATGACAAGAATGGAGTTCTGGACCGTCTCGAACCGGTGGAAATAACCGGCAAATAACATGATCTGCTGTTGTTGGTCGAATAAGAAACGATAGTATACGTTATTCTACAGGGAGAAAGAATTGTCACATTGACAGGATCCATGTATGGTCATTTGCGGCCGCTGTTTGGATGTTAACGAGCATCTGGAGGACCGTACGGTCCGGAAAGGTTTCTTGGAAGGCGACTAATGTTCCACTCGGGAATACGTTAAAACCCGACAGAATGGAGCACTCGCATGGTTCGATTACACATCATGAACATGAAATGTTTGAAATGCAGATGGACTTTCGATAGTGCCATTCATGCATACAGTGCCTATCGTATTGCGCAGAGCGGTGTCGTAGGTGATACAAATGTATATTTGTTTGCGCAGTGGATATGCGCTAACCCACTGGCATATTGGTTCGTCCTGGGCGCTGATTATGTAGCATGCGGCTGTTGGACAACGTCGCGCAATATTATTTGTGGACGCATGGTTCTCGTAAGATTCTATCTGAGTTGATAGAAGGGATGCGTAGTGTGCGGAAAGTTGCAATTGGGTTATGAACCAAATCGATTCAAAGCAGCAGAAGCGAATTAAAGAAATGGTGCCACGCCTCCAATAGAAGAGTATCTGCAACTCCAAAGTGGAGCATAGTCTGGACTCTGTCAATAAATGTAACGCCTACTGGCAACGTATGCGGATCTAGCTGACAGAAACTTTAAAGCTTCACATTCGATGTGCCACAAATAGGCAATGCCAAATCCTCATCCACAGGTTCCCGAGTTAAGATGTGGATACGAAGTGAAGTCAGTTGGATGACGTCAGTCACAATATGGTCAGGTAATGCCGATGTTATTACGTTATACTTGTCGACAGTCCAATCACATGTTTTGTAACTTTCCAGTCCCGCCACCAACTCAAAGCCTGCACACAGCCCTGACTACTATAACACACCACTCAGTCAGCCCAGGTGAAGGTCCAGAGGGAAAAGCTAGCGGTAGGAAGAGGGAAAAGCTAGTGGTGCTGAGGGGAAGGCGCACCCACTTGGTACAACATGACATGAGGGGAAGGTGATAATAATATATCTGCTGGCCATAAAGTTGAATTCCAGTCATAATATATATGAGCGACAGGTCGCATTGTTAGTAGCCAGTCACGTGTTAATCTTGCTTCTTCATCTCCATGCCATCCAAAAAGAACGCGACACCACCAAATCCACCTCCTCCTGCTCCAGAAGATCCAGAAGGACCACAACCACCCGAACCAACTACACCAATTCAAGTTCTATATTGCGGAGGTTTCCTTACGCCTATCCTTAATTTACCCTGACACTTTTTTGATTCTGTTTGGTTTTTTTTTTTTTTTTTTTGGGTTTTTTTTTTCCCACCCAAGTCTGCACTTCTCCACCTGAATACTGTGAATTTGGATCAAGTTTGACGAAATGTAAGGAATGGCTTCATGAGAGGTACCCTGATCTCTATGAAAAGTATTATTCCGAAGGTAAGTTGTCCACGTTATGCGCAGACGTGAATATGGTTGATATACTGTTTACACCCTGCTAGAGGCTCTCAGTGCCAAGGTTGGGACCCTCAGTTTAGAAGCGCAAGCAAAGCTTGAGAAGGATACGGTGAAGAAGGAGCTCAAGGCAGAGGCAAAAGCGGATGCAGCACTGAAGAAGAAGCTCGCTTCTCACGTTCGTCCCCCCTTTTTTTTACTACGAGTCGTTGCTGACTGGAAGTTGCTCTCATTCTCATTTCGCTCGCACAGGTCATCATCCAAAGAATAGAGCGGAATAAGCGAAAACACGTTACTTCTGTTATGGGACTAGAAGCCTTTGGGATCGATCTGAAGAAGGCTGCGAAACAGTTTTCCTCAAAATTCGCAACAGGCGCCTCGGTTACGAAGAATCCTCAAGGGCAGGAGGAGATTGTCGTGCAGGGAGATGTTAGTGGTGAGATCGTTGATATGATCGAAGACGAGGTGGGTCTGTTGAAGGGTATTCCGGCGGATTGTGTGAAGGTTGTGGAAGAAAAGAAGAAGAAAGCGGCGGCAGAGTGAGTATGTAGAGTTCTAATGTACTGCTAGACATTTTGAATCATTAGCATAAAGGTGTATTGTTAGCAGATTGGTAACGGAATAGCTTCGTCCGAACCATCCACTGAGGAAAATTGACTGAATCTCCCGAACGAATGTCACGGTCAACTTTGGCGGCAACTCTCTGCTTTTATACACGTCCTCTGCCTGGATCGCTGGAATATACTATATATAATACCTGGTTCAACCGCCTACGAATATACTAACTTGCAGGCATACTACGCCACGGGTTCTTCGCGCTTCACTTCGCTCCTCAGGCTGTCGCTCTCTCAATCTCAAGTCTTACCTATGTTACCACCAGTGGTTTCAAGTTCTTCTACATACGCCCACTCCTTTCATTGCGCAACCCGTGATGACAGCTCCCTAGCTCTTCTGGCGACATCCCATCAAACCACTGCTGTGGAGGTTTCTACCAACCAAACATCATCATTTCGTTCCAACCGAACCTGTCCTCGGGAGAATCTTACCGTGACGGTGCTCGCACTTATGCGCTATCTGTGTAATTTTATTTCTAGTACTCCATGATTGGGTATCTCGTTGTGTCTGATATACTTATGTTGGAACAGCCTCCCCATTGAGTAGCGGTCAATTGTAGACGATAAACGCGAAATGACTGAATGTTCTTTTACTATCTGGACGAGGTGATGGCGATTCCCCCTGGGGCCAGGGGGGGAAGAATCTGCCTCTGATGTTTTTTGTGTGTTTTTTGTTTTTTGTTTTTTTTTCGCCAATCTCCTTACCAAAATAGTGCTCCTGATAATCGTTATACTCGTCAGCGAAAATACGTTCCCTTCTTTCCATTTGCTAGAGGAAAAAAAGCCGATGGGAGGACAAAAGACAACATGGAATCGAAGGATCCCAAACCGCGCCGGCGCCTAAGTTCGAATTCGATATAATAATTTGCGTCTGCAGAGTTTTGGACGGCAAGATGTAATATTTACCTCTTTACCGGTACCCAAGATCTTATCGACGCCATACCAAGTCGGTGGATATCCTGCAGGGGACTCCGACCACTGTGCTGCCGTGCATATGCTGTTGCCACCTTGTTGGAGACATACACGTGTACGGTGTACACAGTTGGGTTATGAAGGTTCCTCGATATTAGGTATGTCATCCTTGGCTGCTTTGAAGCTTTCTTGAGGATCAGGGGTGCCTCACCGCCGTCAGTACGGTTTTTAGTCACCATATTACGCACCCCCTACTTGTAGTCAACTTGTAGGCCCGTCCATATGTTGAAGATATGTGCTGATGATGATCTGTGTATATGCCTATCACTGATTCTAAGGGTGTTTGCTTCGGAGAATGGGATCCTTTTGGGTAAGCTGTGACACTACGCCAGACAACTCTGTCTCTGTTTCAATGTTTCACCGATTTCCATACCCATGTTCTGTACAGACAACACCTTCAATGACCCATTGTTTAATTTGAATGTACGCCCATGAGGATAATTCCTCTTAGCCTTCCTTACAAATCAACAAACGGCACCGCAGAAGATCCCTTCGAAATAATATCCAACATCCCTCACCCATCAGCAGGCTTAACACCAACTTTACGATGTTCAGGAATCTCCGCATCCTTCGGCTTATCTTTGTCTACAGCCTCACCGATGTATGATGGGAATCTACAAGAAAAGCGTTAACCTCAGCAGTTTTTTTCTCCGACAAGTAACAAACCTAGGTACGCCGTCCCTAGTAAGCTCTTGGAAGCGGTAAGTGATGATGGCGCCAATCTTGGGAGGCTTCTGGCGTTGTTTATCGCTTAGGCCTGTGCCAACGCTGAATGTCTAGGGCATTGAAGTGGAAGTTAATGACGATGAATAGGAGGACCAAACGATCTAGAATAACCTTCCCCGACTCCATCTTGCACTTGAGCGCACCGGTTGAACCCTTGTATTTGCCCTTGCCAGGGGCGTAACCCGTAACCACAGCTTCAGCATCGTAGAAAGTCTGAGCACGAATGTTACAGGGAAAAAAAAAGACGTAAGTGGAATGGTGGCGTGAAACGTACTTTGATCTTCAGCAGCGTCCCAGAACGCCTGCCCTCGTATTGTCTGTTATTGGTAGAGTATGAAGTGATTGGTTCTTGAAAAGAATGAAATGACGTACGAAGCAGGTTTCCTCAACATGAGCCCTTCTCCACCAAGGGATTCAATCTCCTTGAGTTTATCAAGAACGTGTTGTCTACTGGTTGCTAGCTCATGTTCGACTACCTTGATTTTGTCAGAGGCATGAGTTCCACCGGGACCAAAGAGTTTCTTGAGAAAATCTACGCGTTCTTCGAATGGGTCGCTGCCGCGGGAGGGGATATCGAAGATCTGCCATGAGCAAAGAATAAGGAACGAGTCAATCATGATGGGTGTCAAAAACGCACTTGGAACGTGATACCCTGCCAATGAGGGGAGTTTACGGTCTTGACAACGGAAACCGTGTTCTGGAATTCACCCCTTCCACCGAACAGCTCTCCGTCGAGAGTAATGTCTTTTGGTAGTTCTGCAAGAGAAGCATCAGTTATCATTATGATCACTGCAGAGAGTCGGAATATTGACTGTCTAAGAACCAGGTCGGTGGCGTGAATGGATTACCCAGCCTGCTTATCATTCGTTTCCCGTCATAATAGGTTCTGAACCACGGATATCAGTTTGGGGGGAAGATAACGAGGGGAAGGCTTGGAGCGTACCTAACACCATCCAATTTCTCCGAAATCCACCACCCAGCTGGATCTAAACCAGTATCAAGATCCCACTTGTTGGCAAGCAATAACTCGGGAACGCCCTTGGTGACTGGCGCAGACTCGTCTTCCTCGTCATCATCAGCTTCCTCTTCGTCATCGTCTACTTTCTTGGCTTTCCCTTTGGTCGTAGAAGCGGGTTTGCGAGATTTCTTCGTGGGCTTGTCGTCGTCATCGTCGTCGTCATCGTCCGCGACTTTCTTGCGTTTGGCGTTGGTCTTGGATGCAGGTTTCTTTGCGGTACCTTTGGGTGGAGGACCATGAGGATTCTTGAGCTTCAAACGAGCTGCTTCGTATTTGTCCCCTAATAACGATTTAAGGTGTTTGCAGGTGCGCGCGTTCACCGGGACACCGCCCTATAATGCTAGTTGACATCAAGAAGGCTGAAGTATCGAGTGTGAAGCACCTGGTTTCTCCACGCCTTGAGTTGATGAGCGGAATACGGTCATAAATTAAAGAGCGAGGCTTAAGCTTACAGGGCAAGTACTGTATTTGAAACGGTTAGTAAATAAGATATCGATGCGTGTGTTGAACGGATGGAGATTACCAGTAAAAGTGGTCAAATGTTCGCTTTACTTTGTACACGGAATTGCTGAAGGGAACGAGTTTTGAACTTGATATGTTACATGGGTTTTGAACTTCGCACCTCGACATGGAGTTGACCTCTTTTTCTTCGCCATCCAGCAAAACAACCTTGGGCTTGATGCCGTTAATTTCAGCAAGTTCATCCTGCGACATGTTAAGAGTTAGAGGAGAGTTTCGTCGACTGAACCAAGGGGTGGATGTTAGACTTTAGTGATGGCACGGGGTCGGTAAAATTTTTGATCATCTATGGCAACTAAGCGACAACGCGAGGACAACCCAGAAGTAAATTCTGCCAACAGTCTCTATCGTCGGCGATCACAAGTGATGCATCTGCCGAAGTTGCTCTCCTCCATATCATGGAGGAGCCGAGTCTATTGCAACAGATCTTGACTGGTTCCTTCATTTTGTTTGAGCTCTCGGAAACTATCTGATGGTATCTATTTCTTAGAAGACCGCTTTTCTAACGTACAATACCAGGACATGGCTCCTTTCGTTGGACTCGACCCTAATCGGAAAATGAACGATATCGCCACATTTGACCTCCACCGCTCGCGCATTCCTACATCGCTTTTTCAAGTCCATATGGACGTTCTACTGCCGCAGTATGGGCCCGCCGTTGAGCATGAAACGGAGGAGGCGACATCTCGGTTCCTCGCCCCGGTGAGAAGGTCGAGTTAATCCTCCTACTGCAAAGAAAACCCAGACTGTTGTCCTCAGATCTTTAATCGCTTGGTTGCTCTATTTGGTTTTGCCTTTAGAAATCTGCCAGAATCTATCCTCGATGGCTGTGTAACTACGAGAGGCAAGATCAAATATTACTTCAAGGTGTTTGGTTCGGGCCTGATCGCTCGTTAAGCGATGGTAAGCGAAATCCGGCCATGGCCACATTTAGTCCAATTTATCATTTAGTCCCTTAAATCAACCTGGATATACACACTACCTAGTTCTTGTAGGAACAGTTTACAAGATCCGATGCTGTCGCTTAGAGAAAACTAGCATTAGTGTTTGAAGGTTCAGTCCATAGGACTGAAGACCGAACTGGACTGAACTGTGGTCCATGCTGCAGTTCGGTCCATTTGTCTGAAAAATTGAGTAACTGAAACTGCAGTTTGGTTGCCAGTTCACTTGTTTTGAAAACATTTGAAGACCATTATAAGACTGGTTGTAACCAGCTTACAACCGGTCTTTTACACTTAGATTATGTACCCTATAAGCTCCTATAAGAGTACCAAATAAATATATTTATATACTAATTACATATGTCATAGATAAAAAATGGGGGCATGCCTGAATGAATAGAGGGAAAAGTAAGCTGTTTAAATAGCACTGACCATTTGCATCTGTTTGCATGGTCACATGTACTCTCATTTACGCATTTTTGACGCATTTACATCTTTCGTTTATATGTTTACATTTATTTGTACTGTATTGCCACCAGCCACAACACGTTTCGCAACTTGGTTTCTCTCCCTACAACAATGGCCTTGTCCACAACTGGGGCACAAACAACATCTGTTGTTGTTTGTGCCCCAGGTAAGTATCTTTTACTCTTTGCCTTTCATTTGTAACTAATTTTTATCTTGTTTGTTTCTTAGAATCTATGTATATTATAACACATTATAACACTGACAACACGGCACCCACTTCCAGCCTCACGAGCCACTGCTCGTGGGGTGGACTGTGGGTGCAAGAGATGAGGACAATGAAGATGAGGACAATGAGGGACAACAACAACAACAAATGACAAATGATAAGCAGGAGACGACAACGATGACGAAAAATGAGTGGAGGACGATGACGACGAACAACAAGTAGGGGACGACAATGACAACAAATGCCAAGCAGAGGACGACGATGATGACGAACGACGAGTAGGGGATGACAACAACAACGATGAATGACAAGCAGGGGACAACAATGATGACAAATGACTAGGGGACAACAACAATGATGAATGAGTAGGGGACAACGACAACGATGAATGACAAGCAGGGGATGACAACGATTAGGGATGATGATGAGGATGAATGGGGACCACGAGACAGTGACAATGCAACACCCGCCCCTCCCTCACTCGAAACGTGAGATGAAGGGGTGGTTTTCTACTGACGTGTCTTCCCCAGCACCGCCGTCCAGCCTCGTGAGCCCCTGCTCGTGGGTGGACTTGTTTTCTTGTTTTTTAATTTGTTTTTTTCTATTTCTATTTCTATTTCTTTTTTCTATTTCCTTTTCATTCTCTTACACCACGGCTGCGAGCAACTGCTCGCAGCGTGTAAATGCAATTAGTTTTATTTAGTATATAATAGAATTAAGTTAATACTCGAAAAAATGGGACGAAAACCAGTTTTAACCGGTCTATGTCACTTGGGCTTGCAGTCTGGACTGCTTAACCCATCCAAACCGGACCTTAAAACACTAACTAGCATATTTGGTCAGCTGGTTGAAAAAGATCTAGTTTTATGTCGCATTGGCGAAAGAAAAAGCAAGAGTCGAAAATGACCTTAGCTGCATTCACGCCTGCAAACATTAATAAAATGGTGCAGGAGGTGGAGCAGAATGTTGTCATGTTGAGATTGAGGGCGTGGAGTAGAAAAAAGTGGGGCAAGCGATGAGGCTTTCAATCGAGGCATTGAAATGGAACTTGGCAGCCCTTTTCTGCCAACATCCATGTACATGAGAGGGTTGGAAATGGGTGGTGGAGAGGTTCAGTGGGATTTATTGGCTATAGTGCATGGGCGAGGTACTATGTAGTAGGTCCAACCACATTTACTTGTAAAATTATAAAGATCATACCGGTATGTCCAGATAGACGATGCAGTGGTTTTGGGAGGTTTTAGCAGATGGTTCATGCATGGGTTTAATATCAGGGTTGTGATAAAAAGGATTGAATGTCCACATGTGCTTACTGAAATGCCCGCACGACGCCCAATCTCGTCAACAAAACATGGTATTTAATTGTTTCCTCCTGTTATCAGCCAAACTAATGCAATTGTATCATATAGTCCATGGCCACCATCGACAATCAGGTTAGGCCCCACCAATTTTTGTCCCAGGTTATGCTGATCATATGACAGGATGCACTCGCCAATATCACTGATCAAATACTCGCAAGTCGTGATCAGGATCCCAACACTTTGTAGGTGTACATTTCTAAAGCTGGTGGCATACTTATCCATCTTCAGCTGGCTACTGAACCTCGACGAACTAAATGGAGAAGAATGTTGGGTAGAATTAATGTGGCAAATCTAGGAGCACTCGTTAATATCTGGTTTCAGGGGCATGAATGCTCTTATCTGGGTCACTCGACTCTCTAATGCAGCATATGCCCGGGCTCATGCCAGCAAGGTTCGTTTCCCTTGTTCTGCATATAACTTGAACTGATGCTTATAAAGCACCATTGGATCATTGATGTTAGCCACAAAATTACTGGACTTTGGATTCAGTAACCCTCAGAGGGACTACTGCAAGCTTGAGTGACAATAGTGGGGCTGTCAAGAAAGAGGATGCCGAAGAAAGTGTTATCAAGGAGAAAGCGACTGAGGAAGGTGGTGTCAAGGAGGAAGCTGCCGAGGAAGGTGGTACCCATGCCACCAAAGGTAGTGTGGGAAATGATCCTCAGAAAGGTAAAGACGGTGTTGAGGATGAGGATGAGGATGAGGATGAGGATGAGGATGAGGATGGGGATGTCACTGATACAGATTCATGTATTCGAGATCCTGACTGGATGAGAAGCACCACCAGTGATGCCGAGAGCGAGCTGACTGAATCCACATATACACACTGATTTCATCTTTTGATATCATTTCGATCTGATGCCTAAATCCTTTGCATGTTGAATCTGTGTACCCTCAGTGAATCCTCGCATATCACATAGAGACACTATACCCCACATATGTTACTTTCTAAGGATTAACTTTAGAGCATCAGCAAATGGTTGAAGTATACCATAATACTGTTAGGGCGACACCCACTATCTGCTAGCTAAGACCATGCAGGTTCTCTCTACAAGAAGGGGGCGGGATCTGCGTGCGTGATGGGGAAATTGATGGTTTTGATGCGAAGGGTTATTAATAGGTAAGTTTGTTGAGATAGGCCTTTCACACTGAAAACGTAGGTGGAATACCTAAGAGAACACAACTAGGGTCCCCTAGGCATATATTTAGGGTTTATATACTATGTTACATATATTGTACATTGTTATTACCGACGCACTCATACATGCATGTACATTTTGATGTGTGCGAAATAAAATTCTCACGCTATCAAAATGTAGCGTCATTTGGCATCATGTAGCGTAATTCGACATAATAAAATAAAAATAAAAGTTTATTAGGTAATGGGGTGGTTTCCTAACATTACCCCCCTTTTATGCCTCAACTTCCAGGCGAGAAAATATTATGTTTGTCCCCTCTGTGAAATTTTGGTAAGGCCGGAATTTCATCCCCTCATACACCATTCTCGCAATGCGACGCGGAGCATTCAGATTATGTTTAAAGAATTGGGTGATCGTGTTATGCACTCGCTTACAATTCTCTTCGGGTTCCCACGAATTATTTCCATTGGTATAGTTTTTCCACTTTATTAAGAACTCCAATTTGTTCCGTCGAAGACATGAGTCTAGAATTTCTTCAACTATGTATTCTGGAGCACCTTCTACTATTATCGAAGGTTGCGGAGTAGTTTGTTGGCCAGGAATAGTGGGTGGACGGTAAGGGCGTAGGCAGGATACATTAATCTCGGGATCAATCTTAAATGATCGGGGTAATTTTAGCACTACTGCATTAGGCAAGATCACTTTAGAGATCGCATATGGGCCAACTTGTTTCTCGGTAAGTTTCTTCGAAGGTCGTGGAATATTCAGGTCCTTGGTACTTAGCCATACCAAGTCACCAACTTTGTACTCTGGAGCGCATGCTTGAGTACGATCCGCGTGTCGCATCATGTCATCACGTGCTTTCTTCAATGCCACCTCTGCTTCCTCTTGTACCCTTTGCATCTTAGATACAAAATCTTCTACTTCTACTGACTGTACTTTGACTTCCCTTCTGGGTTCTACTCCCATGCGAGGATGATATCCATAATTCATGAAAAAGGGTGACATATGAGTAGCTGAATGGAATTTGTTATTGTGGGAAAATTCGGCAATTGCCAACCATTCGGACCAGTCGGTTTGTCAGTAGTTGACAAACATACGTAGGTACTGCTCCAACTCCTGATTCATTCTCTCTGTCTGCCCATCAGTCTGCGGGTGATATGCTGTAGATAATTTAGTTTGAATTCCCAATATGTTGTTTAGTTCTCACATAAATGTGGAAGCAAATTGTGGTCTGCGATCGGAGATAATGGTATCGGGTAACCCATGTAACCGCCATACCTGATTTAGATAGAGGCATGCCAAGCCCAATGATGAGGTTTCTGTAGTAGTAGGAATAATATGGACCTCCTTTGTAAAGCGGTCGCATACTACAAATATTGCATCGTACCCTTGAGCCTCGGGTAATCTGGTAATAAAATCCACAGATATATCTCGCCATGGCGCTTTAGGTATAGGGTTCAGCATTAATTTTCCTGCAGGTTTCTCTGGAAATTTCTTCCCCCTCATGCACATATCACATCCATCCACATACCCCAACACATACTTCGAAATTCCGGGCCACCAATAATTTCTCATTACTAATTCCAACGTCTTCCATCTTCCTGGGTGTCCGGCAATCATTGTATTGTGATGTAACCAGACAATCTCCCTTCGCAAATCCTGATCCTTCGGTACATACACTTTTCCTTGAAACAACACCAACCCTTGTTCCTCAGCCCATTCGTCTCCTTTGATATTACCTTTCTTCTCTCCCTTCAGAGCTTTCACGGCTTCCACTACTTCATCGTCCATTTCTGAACATTGTCTAATTTTAGACAACATTTCCGTTTCCGAGCTATCTATTAATAGATGCCCTTGACGCATAGCGCAAATGTGAAAGTATTCGGGTTTGAGTAAGGTAACATTTTTATTGTCCTCCTCCACCCCCCTTTTATGATCAATACGTCTGGATAAGGCATCTGCTTTCCTCATTAAGCTTCCCGCTTTATGGACCAAGTGAAAGTTGAAACGTGATAGGAATAGTGCCCAACGCGCTTGCCGGCGATTAAGCTTTTTAGCAGACATGAAGTATTGCAGATTTTGATGATCCGTCCAGATCTCAATTTGATGCATACATCCCTCCAAATAATGCCTCCACGCCTCCAATGCTCGTATTATCCCCAACATCTCTTTGTCATGCACATCATAATTCCTCTCCACATCATTCAACCCTTTTGACAAGTATGCACAAGGATGCCATTTGTCATCTTTGCACAGCATTGATAATACCGCTCCAGTAGCAAAATTGGATGCATTGGATTCCACTCGCAAAGGGTGTGTGAAATCTACTGGGGCTAATATTGGTCCCTCCACAAACTTCCTCTTCAACTCCTCAAACACTGTCTGCTGCTGCTCTCCCCACCTCCACACTACTCCCTTTCGCGTAAGGTTATGTAAGGGTGCAGCAATTTTAGAAAAATTGTGCACAAAGCGACGATAATAATTTGCGAGTCCCAAGAAGGCTTGAACCTCCTTGACACGGGTGGGCACAGGCCAATCTGTGATCGCCTGTACCTTGATCGGATCCATTTTGATCCCGTCAGGGCCGATCAATAATCCTAGGAACTTGATCTCACTTGCCCCAAACACACACTTCTCTGGTTTCAAAAATAGATCGTTCTCCGCCAACCTCCGTAACACCTCTTGCACTATCGCTTCATGATTCTCTTCATCCTCCGTGAATCAGAATGTCGTCAATAAATATTGTTACCACGCCTTTGTCTATTACGTCCTTGAAAATGTTGTTCATCATATTTTGAAAGGTCAGGGGTGTAAGGGGACTAGGGGGGTGCCCTGTGTGTTTTTCCTATTTTTTATGTTCGTCCTATATTTTTCCCCACCTCATTTCCTTCTATTCTTCATTTTCTATGATTTTTCCGGATTTTATTACTAATTTTCCCTTGCTATCATGTTTGTACATGTTGACACTTTTATATTTAGAGGCGGAGTACCCCTTCCGACACATACCCCTTGGTATGATGTCATTCGGCGGCCTTGATCCGCCTATCTCCGCCTTTTTCTATTTTTAGGTTATATTTGATTTTTGTCGTCTTCACATATACTGGGCATCAGCAAGGGGATCCTTAGAGTTTTCTCTTTGGATTTCCCTTTGCTAGGTGCGCCCCCAATCCCTGTATTATGTAGCATAATTTTAACTTCGGATTTCCCTTTGCTAGAGGCTGAGGTTGCCCTTATAGTAGAAAACTCTCCCCTAAGGCCCGAAAATCGCGAACGCGCTGCCCAAGATAGGCAGGTACGGACTGGACGATGCTTCCCAAAGCTCCACAGAGTCCCTACACACTGTTCCAGATACTCTCGCCTTTATTACGCCGCCATTTTCGCCAAATGCACTCCCTAGCGACATGGACGCATCAGAACGCTTCGACGCGCTTGAAAGCGACGTTTCCGGAATGCGCGCACAAATCGACTCGCTTAAATCTATGATCGAAAACTTTGTTAGGACCCTCCAGGCTAACCCTACGACTAATAGTTCCCCCTTCACGACTCCAAGCGCACCCAACAACGACGTTTTGCCAAACGTGTCCACTAAGGAACGTGCCCAGATCAAACCATCCCCCCCCGCCGAATTTAATGGTGCATGTGCGCAGGGACATGCATTCCTTAATTCCTGTGAGTTATACATTAGTCTCCAGTTGCATCAATTCGTTGATGAGGCTGCAAAAATTTATTGGGCCTTCACATACATGAAATCTGAACGCGCCTATCTCTATGTGGACCGTATCCTATGTCAATCTAAAGAACTCGGTTCTCTACCTTTCTCCACTTGGGGTGACTTTCGAGCTGAGTTCATACACCACTTCTGCCCCCTCAATGAACGCCACCGAGCAGTGACACGACTTGAGTCATCCACTTACCACCAGGGACGTCGATCTGTGGATGACTATATCGATGAGTTCAAGGATTTGGTGGACATGGCAGGATATGGGAGTGGGTTACCAGTGGTGGTGAAGTTCCGACGGGGGCTCCACCAAGAAATTCAGGACCAGATTGCACAGATGTTGGAAGGGCGCCCAGCGGACGATGATATCCTTGCTTGGTATGAAGCTGCTTCACTCTGTGACGAGAACCGACTCACAAATGTGGCATTTAATGCTGCATTCTGTGCTCCAACTACCACTCATACACCCTACACCTTCAATCGAAGCCTCCCCCGCCCTAACCCCATTCCTGCTCGTCAAACTCCCACACCAGCCGTCAATGTCCCAGTACCAATGGATGTTGATGCAGCCCACAGCCGTGCACGTAAGTTGGATCTCTGCTACCGTTGTGGGGAACCTGGACACAGGGCTGGAGCGTGTCCCCATCGTCAGGATATCCGCATGCTCACCCCCGAGGGACGAGACGAACTCCTGCAAGATTTGTTGGCGCTTGTAGATGTTGAGGAAGCGAAGGATCAAGTTGCAGAGGAGATTAAGTTGGAAGTTGTAGAGGAGCAGGATTTTCCTATTCGCAGCGAGTGAATCGTATGCCCTCACTGCCTGTCCATAACTGCTTTGAAGTCTTGTCAGTTGAATCCACAGAGAATGAATCCATTTCTGTGACTGCTCCCCTCTCTGACCCTTTGAAGTTGGCTAAAGACGTACCTGCTCTCCCCATCTCTCCTTCTACTCCACGTCCCAAAATTAAATCATGGGAGTGTAAACTACCACGCAAGTATATTGTGGCATCCACTCCCTCTGCACATTCCTTAAACCTAGCCATCGAACTGCAGACGACTGACACTGGACAGATACTCGGTGTCTCTGCGCTCCTGGACTCTGGTGCGACTGGTCTCTTCATCGATTCCCATCTGGTACAACAACATTGTCTAAATACTCGCTCACTCTCACGTCCGATACCTGTATATAACGTGGATGGATCCCCAAATGAAGCTGGTGCCATCCGAGAGGTTGCAGACCTGGTTCTCTGTTACAAAGATCATAGTGAGCGTGCCCTTTTTGCTGTCACTCAATTAGGAAAGCAAAAGGTGATTTTGGGATATCCATGGCTTTGAGACAATAACCCAGAGGTCGACTGGCGCACCGGGGAGGTTACCATGAGCCGATGTCCATCCCGCTGTCGGACGTGTTTCACAGAAGCCAGGCAAGAACGTCATGGACAGAAGGCGGCAATACGACGAACTCAGAAGTGTCGTGCTGGACCCCTGCCTATACCTGAAGTGGAATTGGAAGGGGTTCTTGATCTAATGCCGGACTCGGATGATGATGATGAGGACCCAGAGGAAGTGGAGGAGGGTGATCGGATCTTCTACACTGCGATTCGCTCATTGCATGAGGTGTGTGCCACATCGAACATATCCCAATGCCTTGCCGAGGCCTTCCACAAAAACAATGCTGCTAAATCCTCTACTAACTCCTTACTCCCTCATCTCCATGAGTTTGAAGACGTGTTCTCCAAGGAGTCATTCGACTCTCTTCCTGCGTGTAAGCCATGGGATCATGCGATCGAACTCACCCCTGGTGCAACCCCTTCATCCTGCAAGGTCTATCCTCTCTCTCCGGAAGAACAATGGCAGCTTGACCAGTTCACCGACGAGCACCTGGCCTCTGGACGTATTCAACCATCAAAGTCACCCATGGCCTCTCCCTTTTTCTTTGTCAAGAAGAAGGATGGCTCACTTTGACCGGTTCAAGACTACAGAAGGCTCAACAACATCACAGTCAAAAATCGCTACCCACTACCCCTCATCTCCAAACTCGTAAACCAGCTCCGTGGAGCCCGATACTTCACCAAGCTCGATGTCCATTGGGGCTATAATAATGTGAGGATAAAGGAGGGAGATGAGTGGAAGGCAGCCTTTCGTACCAACCGTGGTCTTTTTGAACCGCTTGTCATGTTCTTTGGCCTTACTAATAGCCCTGCCACCTTTCAGACCATGATGAACGACATCTTCCATGACCTCATCCTTGAAGGCGTTGTCTGCATCTATCTCGATGACATCCTCATCTTCACTCGCACGGTTGAAGAGCACTGTCGCATCACGCGCCTTGTCCTAGAGCGACTTCAACGGTACAAACTCTACCTTTGTCAGGACAAATGCGAGTTCGAAAGGACCAAGATCGAGTACCTCAGCCTGATTATCTCGGAGGGTCAAGTGGAGATGGATCCTATCAAGGTAAACGGGGTCACAGCTTGGCCGACGCCCACGAACAAGAAGGAGGTGCAGTCTTTCCTGGGCTTCATCAATTTCTATCGGCGTTTTATCAAGGATTTCTCACATCATGCACGACCGCTGTTCGACTTGACAGGAAAGGAGGCATGGAGGTGGGATAATGCACAACAGGAGGCATTTGAAAAGCTTAAGGAGATGGTCACTTCCACTCCGATCCTTACCTTTGCTGACAATTCGCGTCCTTTTCATGTAGAAGCCGACAGTTCTGACTTTGCGATGGGCGCCGTGTTGTCTCAGCAGTCTCCGGAGGACCAGAAGTGGCATCCTGTTGTGTTCTACTCCAAAAGCCTTAGTGCTGTAGAGAGAAACTACGAGATCCATGACAAGGAGATGTTGGCGATAATGCATGCACTTGAGGAGTGGTGACACTTCCTCGAGGGTGCCCAACACAAGGTGGAAATTTGGACGGATCACAAGAACCTCGAGTACTTCATGACAGCCAAGAAATTGAACCATCGTCAAGCTTGTTGGTCCCTGTATCTATCTAGATTCGACTTCTCCTTACACCACCGTCCGGGTTGCAGCATGGGGAAGACCGATGCCCTATCCCGACGTGCAGACCATGGGGATGGCAGCGGTGACAACCAAAACATTGTGCTGTTGCAGCCAGACCTGTTCACCATTCGGGCACTGGAAGGCATCGCACCCCAGGGCGAGGAGCGGGACATCCTATGTGACATTCGTCACACAAACCGTAGCGGTTTACATGAGGATGTTGTTGCCCGAGCTGTTAAAGAACTGAGGAAGGGATCGACCCTTTCCTTACGTGCGGCAGAGTGGGCTGAAAAGGAGGACTTGTTGTATTTCAGGGATCACATCTATGTTCCCAATGACCCAGACCTTTGCTGGCGCATCATATCCCAACACCATGACTCACAGATTGCTGGCCACCCCAGATGCTGGAAGACCTTGGAGCTCACCTCACAGAACTATTGGTGGCCACAAATGTCGCGGCTCATTGGTCAGTATAGTCGCACTTGTGACCTTTGCTTACGCACCAAGGTTCCTCGTCGCAAGCCTATTGGTGAGCTACACCCTCTTCCTGTTCCAGAGAGTCGTTGGGATGTCGTCAGCGTCGACTTTGTGGTGGAATTGCCAGAGTCAAATGGGTTTGATGCGGTGATGTGCACAGTTGACTCAGTGGGAAAACATGCTCACTTCATTCCTACTCACACCACTGTCAGTGCCCTAGGTGCCGCTCGACTCTACCTCCACCACGTGTGGAAATTACATGGACTTCCTGGTGCCTTCCTCTCGGATCGTGGCCCTTAGTTCATGGCAGAGTTCACTCGTGAGCTGTACCAACTCCTGGGGATCAAACTCCTCGCTTCAACCGCTTATCACCCACAAACTGATGGCCAGATGGAGCGAGTCAACCAGGAACTGGAGCAGTACATCTGCCTCTTTGTCAATGAACGCCAGGACGATTGGGATGATCTCCTTCCTTTGGCTGAGTTCGGATACAACAACCATGTCCATGCTTCCACTCAACAGACCCCTTTCCTCTTAGACACTGGATGACATCCATGCATGGGATTTGAACCTCGCCAAACTCCCTCACACATTGAGACAGTGAATGAGTTCACAGAACGCATGAGGGATAGCTTGGAGGAGGCAAGAGCAGCCTTAGCAAAGGCAAAGGACGACATGGCATGATTTTACAACCAATGGCACTCCCCAACCCCTCAGTACAAGGTTGGTGATCGAGTTTATCTTGACTCCAGTGACATCTCCACTACACGTCCATCCAAGAAACTTGCTCATCGCTTCTTGGGACCTTTCCCCATTGTCAAGTGCGTTGGAACACATGCCTATCGTCTACGCCTCCCAGCCTCCATGTCCAGACTCCATCCCATCTTCCATGTCATCAAATTGCTTCCAGCTCCCCCAGATCCGTTCCCGGGACGCCATTCACACCCACCACCACCACCTACAGTGATCGAGGGAGAACCCCAATATGAAGTCGAGTCAATCTTGGACAGCTGTTTGCGTTGAGGAAAACTCCAGTATTTGGTACATTGGAAGGGTTATGGGTATGAGGAGAACTCATGGGTCGAAGAGTCTGACGTAAATGCCCCTCGGTTAATCAAGGAATTCCACCAACGGCACACTGCTGGACCGCGTCGCATTCAAGTCATGGACTTTGGTCGTATACGATTTCGAATGCATCAGGGCGATGCATCTTAGAGAGGGGGTGATGTAAGGGGACTAGGGGGGTGCCCTGTGTGTTTTTCCTATTTTTTATGTTCGTCCTATATTTTTCCCCACCTCATTTCCTTCTATTCTTCATTTTCTATGATTTTTCCAGATTTTATTACTAATTTTCCCTTGCTATCATGTTTGTACATGTTGACACTTTTATATTTAGAGGCGGAGTACCCCTTCCGACACATACCCCTTGGTATGATGTCATTCGGCGGCCTTGATCCGCCTATCTCCGCCTTTTTCTATTTTTAGGTTATATTTGATTTTTGTCGTCTTCACATATACTGGGCATCAGCAAGGGGATCCTTAGAGTTTTCTCTTTGGATTTCCCTTTGCTAGGTGCGCCCCCAATCCCTGTATTATGTAGCATAATTTTAACTTTGGATTTCCCTTTGCTAGAGGCTGAGGTTGCCCTTATAGGGGGACTATTAGTCATCCCAAAAAACAGGACAAGCAGCTCGAAGGATCCTTGATGCATGGCAAATGCAGCCTTCCACTCATCTCCTTTCTTTATTCGTACATTGTTGTATTCCCATCATAAATCCAATTTTGTAAAGACCTTGGCTTTTCCCACCTTATCAATTATTTCTGAGATCAACAGCAGGGGGTACGCATTCTTCACTGTCCACTCATTCAGATACCTATAATCGGTACACATCCTCTTCCTTTGGTCTTTTTTGGGCACGAAGAATATTGGTGACGTCTGCGGTGATTTCGAAGGTCGTATGTATCCTTTGCGCAATTGCTCCTTCAGGAATGCATCCACTTCTTCTTGTTCCATCGGAGATAATGGATATACCTTCGACTTCTTTGGCACAAACCCTGGCTTCATCTCAATCGCATGATCCCATGGCTTCCGCACTGGCATTCACTCAGACTCCTTCTTTTGGAACACTGACAAATGTTCATGATACACTTTTGGCACCCATTCCTCCACTGGCTTCTCCACCTTCACGATATTCTTGTCCCACGACTGTCCTCCACAAACTGCTCTAAAGGTTTGCTTCTGCTCTTCTTTCTCAATCATGATCAGAACTTCCCCATTTGGCATTTCCTCATCCTCCACTTCCTCCATTGTAACAGAATACTTCCTTGGACATTCTTTCTCTTTCTTTTTCCTTTTTTCTTTCTTCATCTTCCTCCCATACATATTACATTCCTTAGGACAATGAGTCATTTGTACTTTCCCAGTTTTCCAATCAATTTTGGGATTATGCTTCCATAACCATGGACATCCTATTATTAGATTGGTTTTCCCAAGATTGCACACTTCAAATATGGCTCACTCCTGATGCTCCTGATACTTTAGTACCATAGTCACCTCCTCCTTGATAGTTCCTCCACGATTGACTGTTCCGTCAATATTGTACACCATTATAGGTTGTGCCAGCTTGCGTGTGTTAATACCGTTTCCAGTAATTAAGGATCGATTAATAAATAATCCTGTAGCACCACTGTCAAGCAACGCTTCTACATCAATAGCTGCATGCGTGTCCACTGTCTTCAGTCCCACAGTCAAGGTGATTTCGGGTTCTATTCGCGCAGAGCGAATAAAGAATTTAGGGGTTTTCGGAAATGACATGTGACAATTTTCTTTGTTGCGTGATTCGCAACAGTTGTACTCCTCCTCGATTTCCTTTTCTGATTTACTCTGGGTTTCCTTGGATACTAATACATTGTAATGATTCTGGGTCACCAATGGGGAAACCTTCACTGGGACTCTTCCACAAAATTCTCCTGCTTGCCTTCCTCCTGCTTCACTTCCTCGATTGTAGCTCCCCTGATCTTTTTCTTCTGCTTGCAATACTTAGAAATGTGTCCTAACTGCCCACAGTTAAAACATTTAAGTGGGGCTCGTCTCCCCACTTGATCAACCTCCATTGCCTCTGCTGGTGCTGCTGACTCTGTAACTATAGGTGTCACTGCCATGGCCAGTGGCTGTGCCCTCAGAGCTTGTGCCTGAGGCACCTTTCCTTTTTCAGACTTTCCTCCTGATGACTTTCCAAATTTACTACTTCTGTACATCAACTTTGACTCCGCCTGTTCCTGCCGATATTGCCAGTCAAGGCGCATTGCCCAATTATACCACTCGTCCAACTTCTCTGGCATAGAAGGTAGTCAGTAGATAGACTTGAATAAAGAGGGATTTAATCCTGCTTTCAAAAACTCTACCAATGCGGCTTCTCCCATGTCTGTTTGCGAAGCTCCTGCTTTGAACTGCAAAATAAATTCATCCGCCATTAAGGAACCTTGGCGCATGGTCTTTAATTTAGCATTGGCTGTCGCCTTTGGATTAGGGTCTCCAAACTGTGCCTCCAATCTCTCCAGAAATTCCTTGAAGGTTGCAAATGGTTTATTTCCCGCGGCAATTTGATTAATAGCCTCGTTTCTCCAGAACTGTGCTTTTCCCCCCTGAATGTATGAGAAAGCAAACATAATCCTAGACTCGGCTGTACGAAACTCGGGCTTCCTCCCATGGATGTACAATACTATAGAGCTGATGAAGGATTGTGTATTCTCCATGGTACCATCAAAGATTTGCAGGGGCGTGTACTTAGGTAAGCATGCTTTTCCATTTCTGGATTTCTCCACTGTCTTATCCTCCTGCGATATCCACTCCACCATCTCCTCCATCTCATCATCTCTTTCTCCTGTCGTCTCTGGCTGTACTTCCACTTGTCTGGGCTGTGATGCTGCCAATACTGACACTAATTGCAACATTTGCACTGTGAGCACATCAATTTTTGCCTCTAGTGCTGGTATAGGAACAGGATTAGGACCGGGATTAGAAGTTGAAGGTTCGGACATAATTGTAGAATCTGTGATGAATCACTTCTTTGACAAATTCAAAATTTTACTTTGAGACCTCTCCAAATGTCTATGGGTCATGTGATAAGGTTCGTCAAGGTTCGTCAATGGTTCATCGTTTGTCGGGTGCCTATTTTGACACTTCGGATCAACAACCCTTCCAACAGTGCCTGATCTCAGAGATATCACTGAATTCAGCTTGTAACTAAAATAGTCGTCTGAATAGAGTGATGTAAATTGTAACTAAACCAGATCCGATCGGTTGTCTGGTTGCAGCTGTCCTAATGATGAGTGCTGCCTCTCAATCACTGGCAGTCGCAATGTAAGGTGAGGCCTGGCGTTAGCTTATGAAAGAAAAGGTAGATTACATATATACAAGTACTTCTGGCTCGTGCCGAAAGGATGAGTAATCGGATGTGGCGTGGTGAAACAATGACGTATGCGCAAGTAAGAGAAGGCGCACTGATATGGGAAGTTGTGTTCTTCTGTTAGGGTGACACCCACTATCTGCTAGCTAAGACCGTGCAGGTTCTCTCTACAAGAAGGGGGCGGGATCCGCGCGCATAATGGGGAAATTGATGGTTTTGATGTGAAGGATTATTAATAGGTAAGTTTGTTGAGATAGGCCTTTCACACCGTAAACGTAGGTGGAATACCTAAGAGAACACAACTAGGGTTCCCTAGGCATATATTTAGGGTTTATATACTATGTTACATATATTGTACATTGTTGTTACCGACGCACTCGTACATGCGCGTACATTTTGATGTGTGCAAAATAAAATTCTCACGCTATCAAAATGTAGCGTCATTTGGCATCATGTAGCGTAATTTGACATAATAAAATAAAAATGAAAGTTTATTAGATAATGGGGTGGTTTCCTAACAAATACTCTACAGTATTAGGCCCTACTTTTCTTTGATGAGCAGCTAATTGTTTTCTTTCTATAATAGTCATAAAAGCTATAGCCAGAATAACAATACAACACTTAATACATCTATTAAATTAAGAAGTATACTTATCATTGTTAACATAAAATTATTAGTTATCATTTTATTTTTAATTTTAATTTATATTATTTTTCATTAGATTTAAAAAAGATTAAACTTTTTTTATTTATTATATAAATATTAATGAAATCACTGTATTTTTATATACAGCCAAGATAAAAAATCAAGTTATTATTCCATAAAGAAATACAAAATATAATAATAAAGGATGGGGGATTGTATAAATTTAGAATTTTATATTTATTTTAATAAAAATTATAGCTAATAAAGGGTATCCAAATTTTTTTTTACTTTTCATTACCTTATGATATCTAGATATATATATATTTAATTTTTTTTAATAAAAATATATGATTCAATTAATTCATAATTAAAAATTGATAAAACCTAAATATCTTTTCTTAACATTTGATGGTCAAAGCATTTATATTTTTGTTTTTTTCTTCCTGTCTTATTCCCCAGATAGAATTAGAATTAGAGAAAAAACAAAAACAAAAAACAAAAAACAAAAAACTCCAAAAAGATCAAACAAAGGTTATAATAAATTTGTGTTGCCGGATTGACGATGAAGGCCATTTGGGGAATGGAGGTCATCTGTCAGTAGCACTGCAGAAAATTCTGATAGTGAACTTCCATCAGAAAGCACTCTATGAATTCCAGGATCAAATGAAGTGGTGAGAGATGCACTGGTGGTTTCCTTCTTGGCAGCACTGGCAGCAACTATCCACAATCTGGAATTGCATTAAAAAAGTGAGATAATGGGCAACCCAGTATCATGCAGGATCACCCAGGAGTGATGTTTCAAAAGAAATCTGTAAAAAGACCATGAGCCACAAGCATTAATATAGTATGTATATGTCACAATCCGTTCCTCGCCCGCTCGGAACCTGCAACCTTCCGATCTTTTCCGCTTTTTCTAACTCAACTCCTACCGCCTTTGTTCCGGCCCTCTTGCACTGCCCACACTGCTGTGCACCAGGCCGCCGTATATAGCAACCACGGCTGCCTTCCAAGGCTGCCATCTAGTTTTGCAAATTTGACTATGGATTCCTGTGCGGCCTCCGCTAGGCAATTTATCTACGCAGTTGAGACACTGCCGCAGTTTCTGTTTCCATTCCGCTCTTGTTCTGAACTCTAGTATTTAAGCTTAGTTAGTTTCGCTTTGTATTCCTTAGTTTGTATATCGACATAGACTCGACTTTACCCTGTCAATCTAAAACCTCCTTCTACTCCAACTCCTGACCTTTAAGAGTCTGAACTCCATTCAACTCAACCTCTAGTTCCCCTCTGAAGTTCTAGTCTCATCTGAACTTAACCTAAGTCTCTCCGTACTCCTTCCCGCATTTACCCACACTCTCCCGCTCCTATCTCTAAAACCTCTACTTGAAATTAGGACACCAGACGAGATGAAGGGTGCAGCTTCTTACAAGCTGAAGCCAAGTCCTTTTTGTTACCCATCCACATAATCCGCTACAACCCGACAATCTTCCGCTCTCAAACACCCGCTGGGTCCGACCGGATTCCGACGAGCCCTTTCAGATCAGTTCTTAACAGTATATACGAACTCACACTTCACTCGTCTCTTCTCCTATGACCCCAACTGAAACTCGCCAGCGCACAACCAGAAACTCTCAGCACGCCGGTACCATTCCAGGGATCTCTGCAATTCAGTGATCCACACTTCCTAGCCCACGACCTGCCTCAACATTCGGAGTAACTTCCAGACCTTCCAACATTTTCTGACAAATCGGTTTTGGAGCCCCATCAATCAGTGCAAACCTCATGTCTACTCAAGCTCAACAATCTCCTGCGAATCTGGAAGAACCCCGACCCACGACTCCCCTTGAGTACATAGGGGGCATCAACCAGCCTGAACCCTATGGGTTGGAAGATCGTGGTCTAGAGGATGGACCTCCCGGTGGACCCAATGACCCTAGTGGTCTGGATGGCCCTGGGGGTGACCCCAATCCCAATGATCCTGACGATCAACCTCCCGCGGGGGGAAACCCTGATCCAGGGGATAGGTTCATAGATGTTCTTTACAACCTCTCAGAGAGTATCCACACCCTCCGACAAAATAACGCACCCAAGACTGAGAAAATCAAAGTTCGCGACCCTGACACCTTCGATGGCTCCAACCCAAAGAAACTTAGAGACTTCCTAGTCTCGTGTAACCTTCATTTCCGCAACCGTCCACACATATTTTCTTCTGATGAGAAAAAGATCATATTTATCCTTTCTTATCTCAAGGGATCAGCTCTCAGCTGGTTTGAGCCCAGTCTTAATGACCCGACCGATTCCACACACTGGATGTGGGATTATGAGGCTTTTCTCGCCGAACTAGAGAGTAACTTTGGCCCGCACGACCCGCTCGGGGATGCAGAAAAAGCTCTTTCCAATTTAGCAATGAAGAAAAGTGGTTGCATCACAAAGTATAACATTGACTTTTGGGAATTAGCTTCTAGGGTCAACTGGAATGAGACAGCCCTCCGTGACCGCTATTTCCACGGTCTTCCACTCCGACTTCATATAGAAGTCCTTCGGGGTGGTAAACCCAACACCCTTGCAGGACTGCGCTTGAAAGCGCAGGACTGTGACAATATCTACTGGATGCAGGAAGATGAAACCCGGTTCAAAACTAAGAATTTCGGGAACTCTTCTAACCCTGTCAAGAAGGACAACCCCAAAGGTTCCTCCCAGTCCACCAATCAATCCTCATTGAGCTCCCCTTGGGGAAACTCCTCCAACCAGCAGCCCTCCACAACAAAGAACACTTCCAAGTTGTCCATCTCTGACAAGTTGGGGAAGAACGGCAAACTTACTGTGGATGAACGAGAACATTGCATGCGGGAAAGACTTTGCCTCTACTGTGGTGAAGAAGGGCATGTAGCAGGAAACTGCCTGAAGTCTAAAGCCGCAAAAGCCTGCGCATCCACTGTAATTCCCAATTCTGCGGACTCAGAAAAATAGTCCA
Source organism: Tricholoma matsutake (assembly GCA_026075535.2). Lineage (NCBI taxonomy): Eukaryota > Fungi > Basidiomycota > Agaricomycetes > Agaricales > Tricholomataceae > Tricholoma > Tricholoma matsutake. The sequence continues at coordinate 881,208 of AP026543.1, read as the reverse complement.
CAACCCTCAGGATACAGCCATTGGGGCTGGGGGTTGCGTTGACCTTACCCACTTGGCTGCCTACGTCTGTCTCAACACGTCTGCTCTTTCCGACCCTGACTCCCTAATCATCCTCTTAACTATTCGAACCCTCATTGATTCCGGTTCATCCCACTGCTTTCTTGACTCCTCTTTCATGTTGAATAACCAACTCAGCACGGAATCCATTAACCCAATCAGTTTACGACTCTTTGATGGATCTTGCAACTCCACCATAACTCAAGTCACCCAACTTTCAGTCACCTTTCCTACCGGTGAAATGTTCAATCTGTCATTTTATGTAACCTTGCTAGACTCTTCCTGTTCTGCAGTACTTGGTTATAACTGGCTGAAGCAATACAATCCGTTGATTGACTGGTCTTCAAGCCAAATCACTTTCCGCTCTGCTGATCATAGAGGTTCAGCACCCCAGACGTCTCCTTTGTCCCCAAACCTTCTGGTAGAAATTCTTGAATCCTCCGCATTTTCCGAACCCCCCATTCCTCCTAAGTTTACACCTCCCGACATCTCTTTCATCAACGCTGCCGCTTATGTGCATGCTAGCAAACTCCCTGGGGCAGTAGCCTTCCAGATGACCTTTGCTCCAGAAGGGTTATCTGCCCGCTCGACCCAATCCTCAACCCCGCTGGATTTATCCGACATTCCCGCCGAGTATCATGAATTCGCTGATGTCTTTAATAAGAATAAGGCAGACACCCTTCCTCCACATCGTCCTTATGACCTCAAGATAGAGATGGAGGATAATGCTCCCCCTTCTCTGGGTCGCATGTACTCCCTCTCTCCCTCCGAATTAGAAGCCCTACGAGTCTTCATTGATGAAAACGTCTGCTAAGGCTTCATCTGTCCTTCTAAGTCTCTACATGGAGCTCCTATACTTTTTGTCAAGAAGAAGGACGGTAGCCTCTGACTTTGTGTCGACTACTGAGGACTCAATCGTCTTACGAAGAAAGACTGCTATCCCCTTCCTCTCATTTCTGACCTCCTTGACTCTCCCTGAAAAGCCCGCTTGTTCACCAAGATAGACTTGCGGCATGCTTATCACCTAGTCCACATCGCGGACGGTGACGAATGGAAAACTACTTTCCGCACCTGCTACGGATCCTTCGAGTGGTTGGTGGTTCCCTTTGGACTCACTAATGCACCTGCAGCATTCCAGCGTTTTATGAATGACATCTTCAGCGACATGCTGGATGTTTGTGTCATCGTGTACCTCGACGACATCCTGATCTATTCAGACGACAAGTCCCAGCATGGGACTCACGTTAAAGAAGTCCTCCGCCGTCTCCAGAAAAATGGACTTTATGCCTCCCCACAGAAATGTGAGTTCCACAAAGACACCGTTGAATATTTAGGTTTCATCCTTTCACTGGATGGACTTCAGATGTCCGAGGATAAAGTCAAAACCGTGCTCGACTGGCCCGAGCCTAGGAAAGTTAAGGACATCCAATCCTTCTTAGGCTTCTGCAATTTTTACCGCTGTTTCATTAACGGTTATTCAGACATTGTCATCCCACTTACCCGCTTGACACAGAAATCCACACCTTGGGACTTCAACAAGAAGTGCTGCGATGCCTTTGAAAGGCTCAAATAAGAATTCACTCATGCACCCGTCTTAACCCAATGGGTACCTGACTCACAAATGGTACTCGAAATGGACGCTTCCAACTATGCCCTAGCTGCTATCCTTTTGGTTTACACTGCGGATGGAGAAATCCATCTGGTTGCTTTTCATTCCTGCTCCTTCAATTCCGCTGAACTAAATTACGATACACATGACAAGGAACTCTTGGCCATTTTCGAAGCCTTCAAACACTGGAGGCAGTACTTCGAGGGTTCTGCAAACCCAGTTGATGTGGTCACGGACCACAAAAATCTTGAGTACTTCAGCACTACCAAGTTGCTCACCTGCCGCCAGGCCCGTTGGTCTGAGTACCTTTCCCAGTTCAATCTCGTCATCTGCTTCCCCCCTGGGAAACTAGGGGCCAAGCCAGATGCACTCACTAGACGTTGGGACGTCTACCGCAAGGGGGGAAATAGCGACTTCACCTCTGTAAACCCGACCAACTTCCGACCTGTATTCACACAGGAACAACTCTCCTCTTCCCTCCGCGCCACTTATCTCGCCACACCCATCCTTTGACAAGCAGTAATCATGGACGTTGAGAAACTCCACAACAACATCTGCACCTCTCTTCCCCTTGACCCTATATCTTCCGTTCATCTCCCGACACCTGTTGACCCCAACTGGACCATAGATGAGGCAGGACTTTGACCGGATTTATGTTCTGGATGTTGTGGATCTCCGCCTCAAAGTCCTCCAATACAAACATGATCATATCCTCTCTGGCCACTTTGGACAAAACAAAACCCAGCAGCTTGTCCGCCGGGAATACATCTGGCCAAACCTCCGCACCTTCGTCCAGGAATTCTGCAAATCCTGTACGACTTGCAAATGATCCAAATCGCCTCAACACAGGCCCTACGGGTTCCTAAAGCAACTTCCAGTTCTGGAACGACCTTGGAATTCCATCTCCATGGATTTCATTGAACAACTACCCGACTCCGCTGGTCACACTGCTATCCTAGTCATCGTTGACCGCCTCACCAAACAGGGCATCTTCATTCCAACTGTCAATGAAATCACAGCCCAAGAACTAGCCAACCTGTTTGTCCTCCACATCTCCTCCAAGCATGGTGTTCCATCGCACATCACTTGTGACCAGGGATCCAAGTTCGTCTCTCATTTTTTCCGCTCTCTCAGAAAAGCACTCGACATGCGGATCCACTTCACTTCCAGTTATCATCTGCAAGGTGATGGTCAGACAGAACAACTTAACCAGACCTTGGAACAGTACCTCTGGATCTTCTGCAACTATCAGCAGGACGACTCATCTCACCTCTTGCCCTTGGGTGAATTTGCCTACAACAATGCTCCTTCTGCCTCTACAGGCATATCACCTTTTTTTGCCAATAAAGGTTACCACCCGAACATTTCCATCTTTCCAGAGTGCGACTTAGCTTCACAGTGCGCCCGCGAATTCGTCGTCGATTTAGACAACCTTCACCAGGAACTTTGGAAACAACTTGTGGCCGCTCAAGAACGTTATCAAGGTCCTGTGGATAAACATCGGGCACCTGCACCTGACTTCGACATTGGTGATTTTGCTTATGTCACTGCGGAAAATATCCACATGACCCATCCCTCCAAGAAACTCTCCGAAAAGAACCATGGTCCTTTTGAAATCATCGCCTGCCCGGGAACTCACTCAGTTACCCTGCGGCTCCTGGATCACATGCGGGCTATTCACCCTGTTTTCCATGTCTCTCAACTAGAGATACACTCCCCGAACACAATTCCAAATTGAGTACAGCCTCCACCTCCTCCGATCACCATCAATGATGAGCTTGAATATGAGATCGCCGAAGTCCTCGACTCCAAAGTCGACAACCGACGTCGCTGCAAGATTCTCTACCTTGTCCAATGGGAAGGTTACCAGGGAACTGACGAAGAGACTTCCTGGCTACCTGTTACGGAACTTGACCACACCCAAGAACTCCTTGCGGATTTTCACACCCGCTACCCGCAGAAAATCGGACCGTTACCCGCTTAAAGACAATTCACGTTACTTATTCACTCAGTCCAAACTCAGAACAAACTTTATTGAAAAAAGAATTTTTGGATCCGACCGGATCCCTACACTACCTCCACTTCTCCCTCTCCATCTTTGTCATCCTCTCCTCTGACTTCACCACCTTCCTCTGGTTCTCCACCTTCCCCGCCTTCATCCTCCTCTTCCTCACCCTCGCCCTCCTCCACGTTGTCTGCCCACCTTTCTTCCAAATATCTTTGGAATCCTGCCCAGTCAGCTCCAGACTGGCAGATCCCACGCCTTTCCCATCGGGACTCTCGTACTGCCCACTCCACTTCCTCCTCGTCCTCGTCACTCTCCCCCTCGATACTTTCATCCGCCTCCCACTCTGGGTCCATTGCATCCCGGATCTCCTCCATCAACTCCCTCACCGCTGTCGTCACCTTTCCTCACCACCTTCACCAGCTGCTGTAGCAGCTCTGCCACTTCTCTGCTGTTTTCCAGTGGGCCTGCTGTTCCCGCTCCGGACCTCGCTTTTCTTACTGTTGGGGCCTCCTGCCCCTCCCACACAACCTCCTCGCACACGCGTCCCTTCGCACCCATCTTGAAGCACGAAATTTTTTGATATTGGCACCTAAGCCACTTGTCAGTCCAAAAACATTGAAAGAAAACCAACTACGCACCTTTTGCAGGGCAAGGCGGCCTGCACCCGCACTGGACTCGCCGATTCTTCTGACCCCACCCGCGCCCTTGACGTGGCAATCTTCTTCTTCTTTGGGGACTTGCTCCCCTCGGCCTCATCCTCCAAACCTGCAGCCACAGCCGCCTGCTTCTTCTCCACGCATTTTGCAGCCGAAGCCTCTTTTTTCCACGCCGCTGCCTGGCATGCCTCCTCTGCCTTTGCAGCCTCCTCTGCCTTTGCAGCCTCCTCTGCCTTTGCAGCCTCCTCTGCCTTTGCAGCCTCCTCTGCCTTTGCAGCCTCCTCTGCCTTTGCAGCCTCCTCTGCCTTTGCAGCCTCCTCTGCCTTTGCAGCCTCCTCTGCCTTTGCAGCCTCCTCTGCCTTTGCAGCCTCCTCTGCCTTTGCAGCCTCCTCTGCCTTTGCAGCCTCCTCTGCCTTTGCAGCCTCCTCTGCCTTTGCAGCCTCCTCTGCCTTTGCAGCCTCCTCTGCCTTTGCAGCCTCCTCTGCCTTTGCAGCCTCCTCTGCCTTTGCAGCCTCCTCTGCCTTTGCAGCCTCCTCTGCCTTTGCAGCCTCCTCTGCCTTTGCAGCCTCCTCTGCCTTTGCAGCCTCCTCTGCCTTTGCAGCCTCCTCTGCCTTTGCAGCCTCCTCTGATGCCTTCTGTGCCTCCTGCGCCCGACGTTCCTCCTCCCTTGCCACCTCCTCCAATTCTCTCACCTCCTGCTCCATCTGTTCTTTCATCTCCTGCTCCCTCTGTTCGTACTGAGCCTTCATTGTGGCCAATTTCAGTTGAGCAGAGCCTGCTGGGGGGGACATTTTGTATAGGTGATGGAAGAAGGAAAACAACAAAATTTTTCAACCAATTGCCGTATTCAGGAGTCAACCAACTTCCTCATTTGGACTTGAACCTTCACGTGCCTCGTAGGCTCGGCACTAAGGGGGAAATACTGTCACGATCTGTTCCTCGCCCGCTCGGAACCCGCAACCTTCCGATCTTTTCCGCTTTTCCTAACTCAACTCCTACTGCCTTTGTTCCAGCCCCCTTGCACTGCCCACACTGCTGTGCACCAGGCCGCCATGTACAGCAACCATGGCTGCCTTCCAAGGCTGCTGTCTAGTTTTGCAAATTTGACTACGGATTCCTGTGCGGCCTCCACTAGGCAATTTATCTACGCAGTTGAGACACTGCCGCAGTTTCTGTTTCCATTCTGCTCTTGTTCCAGACTCTAGTATTTAAGCTTAGTTAGTTTCGCTTTGTATTCCTCAGTTCGTATATCGACATAGACTCGACTTTACCCTGTCAATCTAAAACCTCCTTCTACTCCAACTCCTGACCTTTAAGAGTCTGAACTCCATTCAACTCAACCTCTAGTTCCCCTCTGAAGTTCTAGTCTCATCTGAACTTAACCTAAGTCCCTCCGTACTCCTTCCCGCATTTACCTGCACTCTCCCACTCCTATCTCTAAAACCTCTACTTGAAATTAGAACACCAGACGAGGTGAAGGGTGCAGCTTCTTACAAGCTGAAGCCAAGTCCTTTTTGTTACCCATCCACATAATCCGCTACGACCCGACAATCTTCCGCTCTCAAACACCCGCCGGGTCCGACCGGATTCCGACGAGCCCTTTCGGATCAGTTCTTAACAGTATATGCCAATGGATACTTTGTAAAAATGGCATGATTGCTAGGCACATCTGTACTTGCTTGAGACTCGGACTGTAGTGATCCGGGGTGATGCCCAGTATTTACATATATTTATTTACTGTTTGCGCAAGCCACTGGTCCCTTTATAAGGGCCAGTTTTAATGAGATAGACAGATTTTTTACACAACAGCAAAAATATATGTTAATCGTGTTCTTGCAGCGTGTGATATAAGTCTACCCCCTCCGCTTTACAACACTGTTTTGAACACTCAAATCCGTTATTTTACCAAAAGAATATCCACTCGACTTCGCCTTTGCAAACATCATATCGTGCCGTAATATCAAAATTGACCCTGACACCACCAGCGACAGTTCATCTAGACTCGTGATCTGAGTTTGACACTACCCGCGATGGACCCCAGCCTGACTGACATGTCCTCTATGAAAGTAAAGAAGAAGAAGGACTAAAGATGGTTTGGATTCAGAACCTCCTGGTGACCAGTCCCATAACCCAGCTGATGGGAATCAGTTGAGTGCCATCAAAGAAGTCGAAGAAGTCAATTCAGCGTTGAGAGCATCGACCCAAGATCCAGTTCCTGCTAGCAGGGTCCATCGTCGGAATGATTCACCTTCCCCATCACCTTCCCCCTCTTCGGGTCCATGCTCTCCAGAGAGTACACCCAGACTCTCCCCTAGTCAGGAGAGCCAGTCTGCCCCTCACCACAATCACGGAAATAGGTTGCCATGAGAGAACCCCATGCGCCCATCTGGTAGACCAGTCTTGACTCCCTCACCCACACCTATGGATGAGGGAAGTAGCAAATGATGTCGAGAGGAGAAGAAACCTGAAAACCTCATTCCACCTAGCCAGGAGGAAAGGAGCATAGCCTCATACACCAATCTGGCCTGTGAGATCATCAACAGGCATCTGGATCAGGACAGTTATGACCCAACTCAACTCAACGCGCAAATACAAATGCTGATGAGGGGGTTCTCTGTCCAAATTTGTCGTGAATCTGGTAGTCAGGGCCCCACCTCTCCTCCCAGTCGGGAGGAGAATAGTACTCCAAATCTCCCTCGTGGTGGGACCACCACTTTAAACTGTAGGAAATCCGACATTGGGACCCCTCAAAAGAAGTCAGTTCACTACGATGGAGCCAGCAAAGTGACTCTTCAACGATTCAGAGACTCCGCTCTCCGTGAGGGACAGCATACCAATATCCCAGACCAGGGTATACATTGTGGTAGGGTGACGAGTCCTACTTGTCAACCCCACCCTTTTCCTATTTTCTCTCCAGTCTTGATATCTTGCCTACAGAGGGCCCTTTCAGTCCCTTTACTTGATTTTGATACAGTTCCTTTGTGATTTGCGTCACTGATGTTCTTCATTCTATTTTTACTTTCCAGATTACACAATTCTCCTCGACGAAGACACACCACCCATGCAACGCATTAGTCACGTGTTTGTTCACATTTCCCAGCTTCCTCGGCCTCCGCGTCGACAGCACAGCACCTGTTCCAAAGGATCAGTACTTGGCATTTCATTTCATTTTTATTTTCCTTTTATAGTCTTATTTTCGTACCTTAATACCTCGACGATCCGCAATGTCAAGCATCAACATAATTCAGCCACCTAAAATCCGACTCGACGGGTCTAGCAACTGAATGGTAGGGTTGAGAGGTCACGTTTGAGTGCTCTCCGCACTTGCTGGGGGCACAAGTTGCGTCCCACAAATAGAGAGTCTCAATGATGACCCTTTCCCTGAGTAATTCCCAGCCTGTGAAACCCTGAGACAAGGACCCGACACTGCCAATCTGATGTCACCCACCTTGCGAACCATAGTTTTATTTCAAATTCTATCAATACTCCTCAAAATGGACACTTCTCTTCCTTTTTAGTTTCTCTTCTTGTTGTTTGGTCCTGTCAATGCAAGACAACATGTGTGACATCGTAGCTACCTTGTTTGTATTTAGGTGTCCTCCCACCTGTCGAATGGAGCATATTCCTTCTTCTTCCCACTTTTTCACGCCCTCCATCTAAGCTATTTCTTAAAGTCAACTAAGTCTCTCAAGTTTCTACACACCAAGGTGTAGATTATAAGCTAAGTATTCAAGTTACCCATTGAATCCCTTCTCCCCCTGCTCTTATTTTCCCCTGATCCCTGAGATCACGCTTACCTCATTCTTTGCAACGTGATGACCTTTGTCAATGAACTTCCAGTAGACCATCTACCCTGCCACAACGTTTTGATGTCAAGGGATTCCCATATGAAGAGGCCCCCTCTTCCAAGGAAAGCCCGCATGGCCAGGCTCCTAGCTCTATCCGTCCAGAGCAAGGAAGAAGAGAAGAAACCCCTGGGCGCAGAGGGCCAAAGGGAATTGGAGGTGGAGGAGGAGACTCCTCCCCTTCCAACAGCGACAGCGATGATAGTGATAGAGATGAGGAAACTCCTCCTCCCAGTGATGAGGAGGACGAGGTCGAAGAGCATAGCCTCCTTCACCCTAATTCTTGGTCCCACTCAAGGTTGAGACCCAACCCAAGCATCAGTCATTGAGGAGATACCCTGTCTGCCTCTGCTCACACAGATGCCTGTTCCCATCGACGAGGGTACGGTGGGGAGCTCGAATCTTACCGAGATAAAGGCACCTGTCACCCTTCCAAATATTTAAAGGCGATGCATGCCAAGTTCCATCAGCAGATTGACAATAAGGTGTCTGCAACTGTGGAATTGCTCCCAGATTGAAAGAATGGACCCTGTGTTCCCACTCCCCCAACTTATGGCGGGAGCTCAGATACTGAGGTGTTCGAATGGTGGCTGAACGCTCTCCTTCGATGGTTGAAGGTGAGCAAAACATGTGGTCCCAGTCTCAATGCCAAAAGGATCGAGTATACAGGCATGTACCTAGAAGGAGTAGCCCTGACCTGGTTTGAGGACAATGTGGACAGAGTATACTGCCACCGGGCCCAGTGGTCTTTTAAGGATGTAATCACTGGTCCATACGATTGGTTTATACATGACAATGCTACCCATGATGCAGCCGATCACTTTGCAAAGGTGAAATATGATGTAGTCAAAGGAGTCATGAGCTATTACCATAAACTGGAGCGATATGCTACCAGGATGATCCAAGCCCTGGACCGTTTCACCTTCAAGACCCAACTTTTGTCTGGGTTACCCCAGACTATGGTGTCTTTTATATTTGACAAAGGCTGTTCCGTGGAAGCCAGTTCCATGGATACCATCCTGTACTATGCCCATGAGGCCAAAGAAATATTCAGGAAGAAGAAGAGATACCAGGAGCGTAAGCGCCTGGTGGAGGCCCTGTCTTCCAGTAAGGATGTTCCAAAACCCAAGGTGACCACCTCTGCCCGGGAGGGTCACTCCCCTGAGTGATCTTGCGAATGAACTCAAGATCCACCCAGGTGAGACAGTCGATCTAGGAACAGGGACAGGCCCAATAGAACTCACAAAGTGTTTTCCACAAGGAAGGAACTTCGTCAGGAGGATAGGAAGACACCCGTATCTGGAGAGTGGACTCCCAGAGATCATGCCCCTACTAAAAAGTATGAGGAAACCAAGCCTCCTCCCACCTGCTACAAGTGCGGGGGATTAGGTCATTACTCCACTGATAAGAAGTGTCCTGAGTACAATACCCTGGGACAATCGAAACCCCATATGGGCGTGAGGATGTACACCACCCGCGAGGAACTTGATGGCACCAAGAATGATCCCTCTCCAGTGGAGGATGAACGATTGGTGTTAGTTCATAGTGATCCTGAGGAATCAGACCAGGACATGTTGGGATCCATACCCCCTGAACTCAGACAATGAATCAGGATGCAATGAAGGCGATGACCCCAAATGATTTGGAGCCATCCGGGAGGCAATCTACAATTATGAGTCAGATTCAGCATCTGACTCGTGTCCCTCCATGCAATCGGTATCCGACTCAGAGGAGGATTCCGAGGAGGAGATGGTTGAACCAAGTCATCCCCCTGAGCAGATGGGGGTGATCACTGACTCCTCCCCTCCCATCTCCATGAACCTCAGGCGCCCCCCTGCCCTGAGGAAGTCATCCAAGAAAATTGTCTGACCTTCTCGAACTGAGAAGGACAACCGATGCTTCATCGTAAGGATGAAGATCCATGGTCTTGAAGCTAATGTACTTCTAGACTCGGGGTGTACAGCAGACTTGGTTTCACCTGAGTTTACCGTATCTGCGAATCTGAAAGTGCACGAGCTGGAGGACCCAGTACTCCTCCAGCTAGGTATGGTGGGAAGTTGGTCCAAAATCAATTTTGGGCTCTTTGCAGAGTTTGAATTAGGGACCATAAGAGCCAATCATTATTTTGATGTGATCAACCTCGATAGATATGACACCATCATGGGTACGGTGTTTATGAGGAAATATGGGCTCATCCTGGACTTCGAGCGAGACCAGGTGTGGTTTCAGGGCCAGGTCCTCCCCACCATTGTCGAGAGCGAAAGCACTTTTTGACAAGTATGCAGATATGCCATGAGAACTCAACCTGTACAGGATGAGTGACTCGACAGCAGCCCTAGTGCCACTGTCAGCATATTGAAGGATCCCAATAAGCTAGGGATAAGTTTGGTTTCGGCCCAGCCTCCATCTAGAGGCCAGGCCTCTGTGACAATGAAGGAGGAGAATGATGTGGATTGTCCCTGTAAGGGGCATGGATTGGGGACATCAGACCTCATCCTCCTGGGGCCTGAAGACGAAGACTTGGACTCCTCAAATAGGGGCCTTGACCAGGAGCCAGAGAGCGACCACAAGGACTCTGGCGATTGGGATGAATATGTTGAGGAGTTTACTCGGGACAGATACCCTGAGGGACCGAATTGTGGAATCGATCTAGGTCGCCCCACAGTGCAGGAGGTGCTCTCAGAACAGCAACTGTCAGACCTGAATGAAGCGCTCTTTGCTATCTGCGAAGAGCTAGCCAAGAGAGCAAAGGCCCAAGGACCTTTGGGCAAGAAGGACATTCCCCAGTTGCAGGAGGAATGGCTTGAGGTCTGCAAGGACATCCTGCAGGGTGTACCAGAACAACTCCCTCCAATGAGGGAGATCAACCACCAAATCCCATTGGTGGATGAAAAGAAGAGGTATAACTACCACTTACCTAAGTGTCCTGACTAAATGCAACAACCCCTCGCCGATAAGATCGAGAGGTATTGTTGGGCGGGATGGTGGAGACCAGTGCGCATGGAGCAAGCTGCTCCAATGCTGGTGGTCCCCAAGAAAAATGGGGACATCTGTACCATGGTGAATGCAAAAAAGAGGAATGACAATACCATCAAGAATGTGATGCCTTTCCCTGATCAGGACCTGATCAGGCTGGATGTAGCTTGAGCAAAGTATCATTCGAAGATCGACTTATCCAATGCTTATGAGCAGATTCCAGTCGACCCAGAGGATGTCTGGAAAACAGTGTTCGCAATGGTACTGGGCACTTTTGAGAGCCTAGTGATGCAGCAGGGCGATTGCAATGCCCCAGCTACATTCCAACAATTGATGAACTCCATCTTCAGGGAGTACATTGGATGGTTCATGCATGCTTATCTTGATGATAGCTTTGTGTTCAGTGACTCAGTCGTTGAACATCAACACCACCTGCAGCTCATGTTCAATAAACTACGAGAGCACAAACTGTACCTTCATGCGGATAAATGTGAACTATATGCTGAGAAACTTGAATGTCTCAGCCATATGATAGATGACAAGGGCCTCCACACCGACAGTGATAAAATGGCGAGGATACGAGAATGGAAGGTGCCTCAAAACTATCATGAGGTTCAATGGTTCTTGGGACTAGTTCAGTACCTAGCCCACTTCCTTCCTGATATTTTGGCATACACCAGTCCACTCTCCGCTATGACAAAGAATGGACAATCATTCCATTGGCATCCTCTGCACAATAGCTGTTTCCAGACTATCAAAGACATCTGTTGTTCGACCCCGGTTCTAAAACCCATCGATGCCAGCTCAGAGGAGCCCATCTGGGTGATTTGTGACGCTTTGGTATTCGGGGTTGGGGCTATGTACAGGCAGGGCCCTGAATGGCAGAGCTGTTGACTGGCCAGATTCCTGTCCAAAAAGTTCTCGGATGCTCAAAGGAACTATAGGACCTTTGAGCATGAAACCATTGCGATCCTTGAGGTGCTTCTCAAGTGGGAAGATAAGCTAATAGGTTGGCAACTTCACGTGGTGACAGATCACAAGGCCTTGGAGTTTTTCTAGACCCAACATTGATTATCAGCCTGTCAGTCCCAGTGGATGGAGTACCTCTCGCGCTTCAACTTTGACATACGGTATGTCAAAGGGAACCTCAACAAGGTCGCGGATGCCCTGTCCTGGTATTACCAGTTTGATAACTGGGAAGACGCACCCCTGGTGCAACATTATGTGTTCTCCAATGTACACCTTGATCCTATGCACGAGGACTTGCCCTGGGATCATCATTTGGAAATTAGGAATCAAGTCATTGAGACATGATCTGCCAAGGCCCAGATCCGTTGAGCAGAAGAGCATCTAAGAGCCTTGTGTGAGTGGGTTGAGGATCAAGAACTGGCCGTGGCAGTGCTCGCCGGTGCACAGGACGAGAATGGGATGGGAGGTCTTAAAGAGCCCTGAGGGAAAGACCCCACAGTATATGAATTCCTAGCCAAACACCAGGATTTGAAGGTGTCCTTGTCAGAACAGGACCCGATGGATGAGGACATCCGACGGGGATATAAGGAGGACAAGGTATTTGGCAAAGTCCCGGATAACACGGAAGATCACCCCGACTTTGAGGTGATCAATGGTATAATATGGATGAAGAACAAAGGAGGAGAACACATTGTGTGTGTTCCCTCAGCGCCCTCCAAGGACATGACTTTACATGGCCATATCATTGACCAAGCCCACTCGATCATTGGGCACTTTGGCCCGGTGAAGACCTCTGAGTATGTTAGGCGATGGTATTGGTGGCCTCACCTCCAATACAAAGTGGATAAGTTCTGCGAATCATGTGAGGCCTGCGTTCGGTCCAAGGGGGAGTATCGCTCCCCCATGGGTAAGTTACATTCGTTGCCCACCCCGATCTGTCCTTGGGAATCCATAGGGATGGACTTTATTGGTCCATTCCCTGAGTTGGAAGGGTTTAATTACCTATGGGTGGTGATATGCTGATTGTCATCTATGGTGCACCTGGTCCCCATAACGATCACCACCACCGCCTCTGAGTTATCGTCTCTTTTCATCAAAGAGATAGTTAGGCTGCATGGGTTGCCTGGATCCATCATTTCAGACTGGGATTCCAAGTTCACCTCCCGCTGGTGGCGGGAAGTCCACCGAGTCTTGAATGTAAAGTTACTGATGTCCACCTCCTTCCATCCTCAGATGGATGGTGCTACTGAGCAAGCCAATCGATCCATCACTCAGATCTTATGGTCTTTTGTGGCTTCCAACCAGAAAGACTGGGTCAAATTCCTGGCATTGGTGGAGTTTGCTATCAACTCCACCATCAATCAGGCTACTGGGATGGCTCCATTTGAGGTAGCCTATGGGTATCTTCCTCACATGATGTGAGAAATACCTACTCCAGAGCAAGTGCCACCCGGAGTATGGACCTTCGCCATGGATGCGTTATGCAACATGGCGATCGCTCATGACAATATTATTGCTGAGCGCGGGTTCCAACAGTTCCATGCCAACAAACAGTGTGGAAAGGAGCCCGACATCAGACCAGGAGAGAAAGTATACCTTTCTACCAAGAACCTGATATTGCCCAAGGGGAGGGCCAGTAAGCTCCTTCCCAAGTTCGTAGGACTGTATGAGGTCCTGCAAAGCTACCCAGATACTTCCAATTATGATCTGGACTTACCTTCTGAGCTCCAGAGTTGGCGGATACACAGCAGATTCCATGTGAACCTGCTACGTCCCCATTATGAAAATGATGATGCTCTGTTTCCCAACAGAAGGCGCCTGGACCCTTACAACTTTGGCACCCCTGACGACACCGAATGGTGGGTCGAGGAGATCACGTCCCATCGTTGGAAGGGTTGTGCATTGAAATTGGAAGTGAAGTGGAGTGTGGGCAAGTCCACTTGGGAACTGCTGGCCGTGTGCAATGAGTTGGCTGCCCTGGATGCTTACTTGGCCCTTGTGGGTGCCAAGGAATGGACGGATCTGCCCAAGCATGCACCAGCACACAAAGGGCGATAGAACTTCTCGACCAAGTCGAGAAGGCCAGGTGGCTGTGGGGCTGGCATCTTCCACAACGGTGGGAAGATTCGAACTCTTCAGGTGTGACGGTCATGTTTTTCCTGAGGCATGGGAAAGTGCTGTACAGTTGACCAGCGGAGTTGAATCAATTTTTTTTCTTTTCTTTCTTCAAGTCCAACCATTCATCATGGATGGCCAGTCCAACAACTACTCAATGGACGACTTGCCAGATTTTCACCATTTTTGTGAGGCTGATGTGCCTCAAAGGGGGAGGGATAGGAGGGAGAAAAGGCAAGGAAGGAGGGACCTCGAACCGCAAGGAAGGAGGGACCTCGAACCGCAAGGAAGGAGGGACCTCGAACCGCAAGGAAGGAGGGACCTCGAACCGCAAGGAAGGAGGGACCTCGAACCGCAAGGAAGGAGGGACCTCGAACCGCAAGGCTTGAGGAGGGACGTGAGGAGAGAATTTGAACTGCAAGGCTTTAGGAGAGAGGATAGGAGAAGACAGTCTCCATCCACTGGCGGCTCTGTTGAGCCTGTGAGAGTTGATCAGAGATGAGAAACAAGGACCGCCCCCCCTAGGGAGGAGTGGAGGTATGATAGTCACCTGGGTGTCATAGTTCACTGGGTAGGATGTGAAGTTTGCAAGGCCTATGTGATGCATGTGTACCAGCATGAATTCGAACAGGACAGGGACTACTTCAAGGCTCGGGATCGATGAGACTGAGACCTCATGGCGGAAGTCAGACGCACTGCTGAGCAGATGTATGACAGATGAGATTGCCAACCTCAAGGCTAGGATTCACAGCCTTGAGGATCAGGTGGACCGACGGCGAGAAGACCGGCCCATTAAGAGATCCCGTGCTCGCGAGCCTTCCCCAGTCGCTGGGCCCCTCGTTCGATCCAACTACGCAGGTGCTGCTTCAAGGCCTGCCGCTCTGCCCACTGGTCCTTCCCATCCTCCTTGAAACCCCGTCGATGCCATGGATGTGGATGGCTTTTGCACCCACTACCTGCTGCTTCCGCCTGCCTCTCTGAAACTTCACCTCCAGGTCCCATCCCTCTCCCATTCCCAGTCAGCCAACTGGGTACCCGCTCCTAGGGAACCCCAGTCTATGGCCCCAGAACTACCCCAAAGTGCAGCAGAGTTTGATTGCTGGGCAGTGGCTGCCCAACGAGAAGGAAATGAACTGGACCTTTGATGGGCCCAGTCATACGTATGCATGGCCAGTCTAACTGCCCCTGCAGCTCGCACGTTGCTCATGAGCCATGCGATTGCAACCTGGAGACTTCCCAAGTGGTTGCCCATGGAGCACCAGTCAGCTAAGGGAATCCGCCAACTCCAGGACCCTGACTGGATGCCTCAGCCTCTGGTCAACAACTCACCAGAGTCCTGGGCATGGTTTATGCATTGCCAACTATTTCAATTCCAGAATGCCCCCGGTTTGATACTGGATCACTCATGAGTTAGCCTCCCTCATGTTCAAGGAATGCTCCTCATGAGGCAACAAATTCCTTCTGGGATTCCCCAGAAGCAAAAACAACTCTTACAATTACTCCTGGCAGAAGTGTTCTGTACCCCCGGGTTATACCAAAGGACCCGCCAGGAGCTACACCTATCTATGAGCATTTGGCATGATCGACAGTTTATGTCGAACATTTCTCCCAACATCACCATTGAGGACGTGGTTCGCCATCTCGCTCTTCTGGGAGTCTCTGACCATGAGATCAGAGAAGCTTATCATTATGAGCTAGGATGGGTCACTGGGGCGGCGGAGTCACAATGTAAAGAAGACTCGGCTCTGGCTTCAGACATTCTCCAATGTTTGAAGCAGTTACCCGCCCCTGACACCTACGATGCCCCTTTGATGATGGAACCCCAGTGGTGGATTGCCCCACCAGGGAGCAGGTGTTCAACTCAGCCCCTGCCTCCTAAGCAGAAACAAGACCCCAATGCACTCGACCTTGCATTTCCCCTGGGAGGCCACCCAGGGTTGTCAGCATCCATGCACATTGCACCTCGACGTCCTGTGTCTCCTACTGCACCTACCCCTGCTGCTCCGACCTCGGTGGTCTCCCCACCAGTGGGCCCATCTGGCTTTCAATCCCTCTCCATTCATCCTAACTTGCCTCAGGCATGGTTGAATATTGATGCATCCACAACTACAGTTCCCTCTGCCATCATTCCCCCATCCACCAACCCTATTCCTACTCAGCCCATCATTGCAGTTGAGTCCAATCTGATCCCTGGAGTCCCCGAGCCAGTTCAAGAGACCACCTCCCAAGTGTTGGTGACCCCAGACTATGCTGACGGGGGATGGACCTATGTGGGTCCCCCACGTTGAACCAAGGCCAATAAAAACCATGCCAAAAATGAGCGAAGGAGACAACGTGCCACCACCGCAAGCGTGGCTCCAAACGAGTCTGGAGCAATCCAGTCTAGCTTCCCCACCGCGTGGGTCACCCAAAGTCGACAGAACAAAAAGGGATATGACACTGAGGAGACTGACTCGGTGTCAGAGACTGATGAAGAGGTGGGCTCCATGACTGCTCCCCTTGGAGGAGAACAGTCACCTGGGCCTTCCCCCATTCCTCTGACCCCCATCTCCCAAACCATGGCTCCTCTGACCCCCACTATTCTCTCCACTCCGCTCAGAGGTGGGATGGATTTTGATGACCCTGTTGGTATGGAACCCTTGCCTTCCACCTCCTCCCTATGTGGCGAGGAGGCAAAATAACCCCTTGCATGACTCTCATCTCCACCCCGCTCAGACGCAGAATGGATTTCCATCGCCCTGTCTCCTTGGGACTTAGCTTCCTTCCTGCCATCATGGTGAAGCCAAACTTTCTTGTACATGTCTTGTTTCTTTTGGGTTTTGTCCAAGCCAGAAGGGGAGAATGTAGTGATCCGGGGTGATGCCCAGTATTTACATATATTTACTTACTGTTTGCGCAAGCCACTGGTCCCTTTATAAGGGCTGGTTTTAATGAGATAGACAGACTTTTTACACAACAGCAAAAATATACGTTAATCGTGTTCTTGCGGCATGTGATATAAGTCTACCCCCTCTGCTTTACAACATGGACACTTGTTTCACAACTGTCCTAAGGTTAGAAATAGCTCAATGAATGGTATTCAACTTGCCTTTGTCAACTGCAACCAGAACTTGCTCAAAATACCCTTGCTGATGAACCTTTAGGTAGTACTTCAGAGGTTGCTCTTAACTGTCCAAAAGCCATTGGAGAGCCTTCTGAGCTCAATGATGACTTCTCGATGGAATTTTGACTCTATGTACATAGTGTTTTTTTTTCGTTGGAATGGTCACATGAATAGATCATGTGTATTTTTTACAAGTAAATTACCAGTAAATGACCACCCCCATTTCCAACCTTAGTAAATTACCTGGTCTACCATACTCCTAAAACATGTTAAGACCATGGCAGTTATTGTTAAGCAACTCATGGTGAGGGTATAGTGGGAATGTAGTAAAAAGATATCAACCAAAAATACTATAGCATGTGATTTTTTCTTGGAACGATTTTAGGTAGCTAAAATGTCTGTGTGTCCTGCTTGATGAAAAGAGATATTCTATAAAGAATGTAAAATAAAGAATGGATGAAGAAGTCATGCTTGGTAGGCTGCTTGTAACTGTCTGAGTGGTACTTCGAGAAAAACAGTTTCAATCCAGAACAGATGATGTTTGAAAGGGTTTTCTTCCTCTTCTGGAATTTCAACCATTGAAATAATGGCATACCTTCCCCAGAAATTGTGAATCTCAGGGAGTTGGCACTTGCCGAATGATATGCGTCTTTCATCTTCATGTCTTTCCTTGGATGGCATTACTCCCTCAACTCTCACAACTTCTTCTAGCCTTAGTTTTTCTTCCAGTGATCCTATTTTCCATCTAACTTCTGACCCATAAGCTTTTCAAAGAGGTCTTGCTTCAATTCTCTTTACTTTGAAATCTATTGTTTCTTCTCTTTGCCAATGTTAGCATCAACAAGTTTTTCTCTGAAAAACTCTTGCCTCTTGCTAACAATAGAGGATTTTTTTCTGTGTGATGCCATATAAATTGTAGAACGTATGTGACTTGGTTGTGGATTGAGTTGTTGACAAAACTTTCACATGGCATCTGACCTTAAAAATTTCTACAACCTTTCTCCAGAATTTGTTTACTCTCATAGCAGCATAATAATACATAACAGTCAGTGTAGTAAAAAAAATGCTGTATCTGTCCTAAGCATGGTTGAAGAGAAACCTCCCTGATACAAAAAAGGTGGCTTCCTTAGGGTGTAGCACGGGTATGGGTAAACCCGCAGTAAACGGCCCACAGGTTTGACAGGTACGGGTATGGTTGCCAAAATGCCGGACCTGTGACATACCGTACCCGTTTTGGCGATGTCACAGGTATTGATGGGTTGCTTGAATTGCCGGATCTGGCCATTACCAGTACACCGATCAAACATGACTTTTACCTCTTCAACCATGCTTGACTTTGCATTGCCCATCATAATAGTAAGTTTTTTTGTTTCTTTCAACTAACTAGATGTTCTTTTTCTAGATTACAGTGTCAGGTCGACAATGGTAAGTTGTTTGTTTGTTTCAATTAACTAACTGTTCGATTTTCTACATTACAGTGATTTGTACTACTTGACAACAACGGAGACGACGAATGACCCAGCACCCGCCCCAGCCCTGCGAGCCACTGCTTGTGGGGTGGATTGCGAGTGCTAGCAGCCAACGATAGGGAAGGGGAACAATGAACAACGAACAGGAGACGGGGATGAGGATGAGGAACCATGAGGGGGAGAGGACAACAATGAACAATGAACCACCACCACCACTGCACCCCCAACCGCCGCGGCGAGCGACTGCTCATGGGGTGGAAACGAGGAGCAACAAGGGCAGGGATGACGACGAGGGCATGGCAATGGGGATGAGGACGAGGTGCAAGAATGGCACATGAGGACCACTGCAGGAGATGGAGGTGGCGGCGTACAGTGAGGAAAACCAACAAAAGGGCCCAAGAGATGTCATAGGTAAGTTTTTCCCCCCTCAATTCATTTTTTTTTGTTACTAACAAAGCTTTTATGATGATGGTAATGACTGGCACCACCTGACCCACCCCCACCACTGCAACAAGCTCCTGCTCATGGGGTGGTTAGGTGGTAGCACAACCATATGCCTACAAGGAGGGCCACAAGGACCATGATGAGGGCGATGACCACGACCCCCAACTAACCACAACGGGGGAGAGGAGTGCCACCCATAAGGGGCAGGGGACCACAACAATGGTGGGAGGCAATGAGTGGGAATCCGAAGGGCACCACTGCAAAGAAGGGGGATGCGACGACCTCTCGCCCTTGCCGAGACGGCAGGTTTTTTCTTTTGTAGTATTGTATAGAATCATTAAGTAAATAAATCCCTCCAGAATAAAATCCCATTGTTCATATCTTTTCTTACATGAGATTGATCATGTGGGTGTATATCAATAAGTAATGGAGGATTTGTGTTAATTCAAATTTAACAAAAAAATCATAGCTTAGGTATTGTGTACAGGGTGTAGTTAAGTTAGTTAAGGGCTTATACAATACAAATACAGGATGTTTAACAGCATAGAACATCAAATACAAGGCAAAAATCCATGGTGTATATATGTGGTGTCACACCTGCGGTGTTTCATGACAGACCGTGGTAAAAACCTGTCACCGCGGTTGCGGTGTTAGAATGGGTGTGGTGTTGGCAGGTGTGGGTGCAGTGTGTGAAATCTTACCCATGGTGTGACCCATGCTACACCCTAGGCTTCCTTGGCTTCTTCCTCCTCAGAATTGCGGAACTCCAAAATTTCGATCATAGCATAACTCTCATTCAACATTGTCAAGCCAACTACCTGTAAGAGTGTCTCTTACATCAGCAAGTCTTATCTACATCTGCACCCAATATCACATGTTATTCCAATAGTATATAGTCTATACTTGAGTGCATGTACTGTATCTTTTGTTTCCCCTCTCGAATATACTAAGTTCCTTATAGTTCTTGTCCCCTTGAGTCTCGAGTGTTGGAAGCTTTGGCTTCCTTCCACTTTTTTTTTATAACAAACTTACTATGAACACTCTATACTCTCTCACACACATTCTTTTCCCGAAACCACACCGACCCTGAAATTACCTCAATGGTCAATTTTTCACACCGACACCGACACTTAACAACAACGACACCAATGTTCTCTCCCTCTGGCTTGCTCTCTCCCTCCTGCTCTATCGGTTCAATGGTCAACCTCCCCTGGACCCATTAGACCCCTGCACCTCTCGTTTCATGGTTTCTACCGGACTTGTTCGGCGCTGTGCATCATTGATTTCTCCTTTCCACCCTGCTGGTCTCGTTTAGGCTCCACCTGCTTTGTCTTGACCCCATGTCTCTTGTCTCCCCTCCTGTTCCACATGCTGGCAGTTCTTCAATGGGTAGACCATGCGCGTTTCATGTGGTCCCCATGTCAAAGCCGCGTCGTCTTGTCCAGTGCTGCATGACATTATTCGACAGCATTAGCTTCTCGCACCCAACTTGCCCTCTCGTTCCACCCCTCTGTCTTGTGTACACCCTGCCTGCCTCATCCCAACCCCGTATCCCTCACCTCATGCGATGTTGTTAACTTCTCGATTCCACCCCCTCCATCCTCGTTTGAGTGAGAACAGACGCTCGAGTGTCATTGACCCATAGCACCTCAATGGAATCACCAGCCCCTTGACCACCATCACCTACCACGTCATCTCTGATGACGGCTGCACAGCCCCCATGAACACTGCCTATGCTGTTAGCAACAGCCCCATCAATCCCATCAACAACGCCAGCAACGTCAACAACCACCACCACTACTTTATCCCCAACACCTCGCAAATGCTGGCACCAGTTACCAAACCAACCCACAGTGCTCCAGCCTTGTTCCTGGCCCCTCCTGTGTCCTGAGCCTCCCCTCACAACTGCCATGTCACAGCTGCCTATGCCAACATTGCCAGCCACAACCACCTCTAAATGGCGTCCAGGGCCATGTCCAGCACACATACGGCTACCCATGCACCTAACGGCCCATGACAACAGTCTACAGCCTAGCAAACCAAGCCACATGACAACAAACAAACATATTCATTGAAACACATCGTCTGCTTGACAAAATGGCCATGCCAACTCCAGGAACTACTACAAAGCTTGGGAAAGCCGTCTGCACCCCCCAGCCCTCCCCTACTTGACCCCCTTGCCCCCGTTGTGCACCACGAGCCTACCACAACCCCTTATGCATCCACCGGATGCCCCACATCTTGGAACGAATTAGAATAAAGCAACAGAAGATAACCCATGCAAAGAAGACCAAACCCCACGATCTCTGTGGATCTCCTGACGCTCCAGATATCCAAGTTATCATCAGCAATCAACTGTCGGTCTTGGACTCATCAGCATCTTGCCCACCTTTGCCTATACCATCTGCATACTTCACACCTGCCCTTTCGAACTCATGGGCTACATCTACGATGAGCTCAACTTGTCCTTCTCCAGAGGTCGTCGACTATGATTCTGCTCATCAAGGCCACCAGCAAGTACCACCGGTCGACGATACTAGCATGGAAATTGGCAATCTTGGCAAACGATGGGGTTCAAAGCATCGAATGATTTTTTTTGGACACTTGTTTCCCTGGAGCTGACTCTCCGGTACCATCCAGCTCCCCCCAGCCTGTCCCACTGTTCCCCGTTACACACCTCGAACTGCCTGCTGCAACGGCCACATCATTGTCGACAACAACCCATTCCCTGGCCCTGCCCCACTCTGAACTGAAAACCGCAGTGCTAAATCAATGGGATAGAGTACCAGACCCACTGGAACACCCCTCTTCACCACCCATCCGCCCCTGTTCACCCCAACTGAGCCATGAAAACACGAAAAGTGCCATTATGCGAGGTCATACGGACGTGTTCCTCTGAACACGTCGTGTACTTGACGAAACCACCCAGGCAGCCCCACCAACTACAATGATGACATATACCATAACCCCCCCAACACCCACTTGTCACCAACACAGCGTTTCCATGCACCACCAACCACAGCTTTTTGCAACATGGCCTTCCCACACACCAAACCTCCGTTTTTTCACTGTCGACACCTTCCCCTTGCACTCGACACCTGTTTTTCGCCAATGCAGCCTTTCTACACACCCCCAACCCCTGTTTTTCGCCATCGACACCTTCCCCTCAAACACGACACCTGTTTTTTGCCAATGTGGCCTTCCCATACATCCCAACCCCCTGTTTTTCACCGTCAACACCTTCCTCTCACACCCGACACCCATTTTTTGTCAATATGGCCTTGGACAGACACCCTCCAGCCTCACTGCCAACACTGTTATCCAGACGACTCCCCTCGATGACACTACTCCCAACTTCCCATCACCACTGTTACTGGCCGTGTCATATGCCCACTGGCCCCCATCACCTACATCAACATTGTCAACACCATCTTCAACCACCACCTCTACAGCCTCCTGCACTACCCAATCCCCCCCTGCTTGACCTCTTGCCTTTGTGAGCCCACGACAATGTGTCACATGTCCACGCAAATCGCCACATCATCAACTGACATGTTTGTCGATGATGGGTGAATGCCCTGCTCGGCCCACCCCTGTGGACCATGAGTAGCAGCCACCTGAGCACTTCCGCAATGCATCCCATCCACGTCCCCTGTCCACGTCACCAGCCTCATCCATGTCACCAGCCCCATCCACATCTCCTGTCGACCTCACCAGCCCCGTCTGTGTCCATGTCACCATCCATGTCACCACCATCCATGTCACCAGCACCAGCACTGTCCACAGCCCCAGCACTTCCACCAGCCCTGTTCAGGTCCCAGCCCCATCCATGTCCTTGCCCGTCCTTGTCAATGCCCACTTATGACTCAGTGTTCTTGCAAACACGTAAAGTTATTCTTGGTTACCACGACCACATTTAACTTGCCACCTGCCCCCCCCCCTGGTCATTTTTTTTGGAGTATGAGAGAGTGTAAGAGTGTCTCTTACATCAGCAAGTCTTATCTACATCTGCACCCAATATCACATGTTATTCCAATAGTATATAGTCTATACTTGAGTGCATGTACTGTATCTTTTGTTTCCCCTCTCGGATATACTAAGTTCCTTATAGTTCTTGTCCCCTTGAGTCTCAAGTGTTGGAAGCTTTGGCTTCCTTCCACTACCTCACACAACAGCCTGCAGAGCGGTGTATTTTCTCCATTGAAAGTCCCAATTAGGGAGCTGACAAACAAGATTTGACCCTCCTGTATTCCTTCATCTGCATTGGTCACCTGCCACATTAAATCTCCTGAGGGCTCTCTTTATGAGCACATAATGACGATAACATTTGTGAAAATTATGAGTTGTGATTCCTCCAGTGCTTTTTTAAATGATTACTTAGTTTGTATACCCATTTCTAATAAGTTGGATTGCTTTACTTTTCATCCTCCTCACTCCAGACAGTTGAGCCATTCTCAGAAGGGCTGGATATAGGGGTATCACTTCTTGTTGCATCTGTTTGAGTGATAGATGACATGGTGGTGAATGATGATGGTTTAAGTTAACGTGCCTAGCAAGGGTTTTTCTTTCAAAATGTTTTGAACTTTCCCAAATGGGTCTAATCCTCAAATTCTGATCCGGTGCTGGATCCAGAATCTTCCTCTATTCCTGATTCACTCAAATTATCTATACTCTGGTAATCATTAGGGGCTTGTTCCAAAATTTCTTCATTGTCATCATCAAATTCTGTTCAGCTCATCCTGGTGTTTTTCCACAACTTCATAATCCTCTTCATCACAGATGGGCTCGGACTTTTTACTGCTTTCTACTTCAGGTTATTTATTATCAGTCAGCTCAGAGCCTCCTAGGCCTGTTATCTCTTCTGTTCCTGAGATAGTCAATAATATGCGATAAATAAACATAAGAGCAGAAGTCACCATCTATCATTGAGGATGTTTGCACTTCTTCCTTCAGCTGGCTTGAAGATGAAATTGCTTTCACTTCATATATGTCATCCTTGACTTGTAGGATATGGATAATACATAAGAAGAACTGCATCCTGCAACATTTGCTGACAACCAATTGTGCTGTATGATGACCATGTGCCATCCAAAATGAGGCGAAAATGTAGAGCTCTGTTGGACAGGCAATGTGATCACATCCAATATTCTGTGGGCAGAGGATCACCTCCAGAAACTGGCCAAGAGCAGTTGATACCATTTTGTGCTGCTTCCCTTTCAGAGTCAGAATTACCTTATAGAGGTGGATACTAGCCTCCAGCTGTGAACAATCAGTTGCTTTGAGCAGCTTCTCTGCAAGATCGTGCTCCTTGATGTGCAGTTTTCCTTGCTTATGCCAGCACAACCTCATAAGCATAGCCACAACCCCAATGAGTGGCTGTCTATAGTTGAGGATTGTATCATCTTGAATCAACCAAAAAGGGGCAAGGTGAACTTCTTCTCTAGATAGCACATGGTCAATGACGGGTATTTTAGAAGAAGACAAAAAGTAACTGCTTCCATCATTCAAGTTACTAACCTTGGTCTCAGAGATTTCAAAAACATTCCATGGAGACTGTCAGTCCAATTTTGACCATCCTTGATAAGCTCTGTGATGAGCATCCAGAGGTAAGATATTTCTGACTCAAGCCATCTCGACTCGCATTTCTGAATAGCTTCCAATTGATATTTCATCAATAGAGGATTGACCAAACTCTGGAGAAACTCAATGCTGTCGACCCCAAGATATTGGCGGTACTCATCCTATTTCAGTTTGCAGAACCAAGTGGCTGCTGGTGGCCCTTCCATGTGGTTTACAGCCAAAGGCATGGCAGGAGCTGCAGGTTTAGGTGGAGGGGAGTATCTAGTAAGTTCAATGATATGTGTTCTTCCACAATTTATGCCAGATGTCTGAACCTCTTGACACCAGCTGCCCCGCACAGCCATGAGATTGTGCCTAGGTTGGACAGAGTGCTGGCTAGAATAATAGTGATGGAAGAGTTCAGTAGCTTGATTTCCTTGGTAACTCTCATTTCTCGTAATCCATTTGGAACAGATAGGACATTGGTAGTGGTAACAAATATTATGGTTGGCCTTCTGAATATCAAGGGGTTTGTCGAGTACTTTGGGAGGATATATATTGTCTGTACTCTCGCAGATCTTGCCAACCAACCAGAAGCATCAGGATCCAGACTTCCAGCCCCAGCCCAGTGACCAATGCTGCCAGCAATCACAGTGCTGCAAGAGGTGCAAAGTAGCAGGGGATCGGACAAGGATTTTGATGAGATGGAGAGCGATGCCGGTGTGAATCCCAGGATGGAGTGGAAGCAGCACAACACAGCAAGGGTGGCACAAGGAGCACCCCAGCAAGGGAGTTTGTGAACAACACCATGTGCACAATGTGTCAGGCTTAGGTGTGAGTGTTGGGAGCAGGTGAATGGAAAAATGGCCTGCTACTTCTGTGGGAAAGGAAAAGTTCAGTGCGATCCAGAGGACATAGATTGAGTGCCAAGAATCAAGAAAGCAAAAGGATTGGCAAGAAGAAAAGCAAAGAAGGCATGATTTTCCAGTGAAGACAGTGGAGAGGAATCATCTAGGCAGTTCACTACAAACCAAAAAGGAAAATCAAAAGGTTAGTTCTTCCATATCATGACACATAAAACCACTAACATGTATACCCATAGCTGTGGAAGAGGATATCGACATGGCCAATCCCGAGTCCAAGCTGACTGCCCTCCCTGCCCTGACTCCCTACCTCTCTGCCAGTGACTATGCCACCCTCACTGGACATCTATACCAACTGGAGGAAGACATATACAAGCATGCAAGGTGGAATGAAGAGTCATTCCAAGAGTCCTGACTCCATGTATGAGAACTCTGGGATGCAGTCGACTTGCTTCAAAATAGGGTGAACAACATTGAAGCATACCTTGGGTTGCAGGCCAGTGCACAACCCATTGCATTGTACAATGGTTACATGGCTGGGCAGGTGGTTCACCTCGAGAGGACTCCAAGCAGGAGGGCAGAGGCAGATTGGGAAGGGTGCTAACACTGAGCCTGAGCATGGTGAGGAGGGACTGTCTGTGCCTGAAGAGGTTGCAGGGGAAGCATCCTTGGCTGGTGCCCCCCCCATCCAAATTATTTCCGCCATGCCACAGGATTCTCAAGAAATGGTACAGTGCACAACATCAATGGCCCCACCACTCCCTCTCCTCTTCCCCCCAACGTTGCTCACCGAGCCCGAGGCTGCTGCCCCAGCATCAGCAGTCGATGTAATCACCTCACCCCAGCCCTCCCCCCCCCCTGCACAGCTGTGCTGATCCCCACGTGGGCTGACCCCTGGTCCATCTGGACTACATTCCAGAAGTACCACCCCTCAGCCGAACCCAAGGAAGAGAGCAGGAACATCTGAGGACAGAGGGGAGATGAAGTGAGGCAGAAAAGAATAGATGTGATTCAGCATGTACATAAAAGTTGTTCTATTTTTTTTTCACATTACATAGTGTTTTATTTGTAAATCTACTCTGCAAATTTTACTTTTTTAATTCTCTGTCTCCTCCCAACAGCCTGGGTTGAAATGGCTTCCTGCTATGCAAGGTCATCAGCTGTCCTTCAGATAGGTCATGCATGTGCCAAGGCCAATGGATTTGAGATGATGGTGAAGTCATCTGTTGAAATACATCCAGTGCAGGGGGGATATGGTAGGCACCAGCTGCTGCTGATATTGGTGTTGCCATTGCCGATTCCACTGTTGCTGTTGCCAATATTGGTGTTGCCATTGCCGATCCTACTGGTGCCATTGCCGATACTGGTGTTGCCATTGCTGATCATAGGCTACTGTTGCCATTGCCGATATTGGTGTTGCCATTGCCAATGCCACTGTTGCTGTTGCCAATTCCACTGTTGCTGTTGCCAATGCCACTGTTGCCATTGCCAATATTGGTGTTGCCATTGCCAATCCTACTGGTGCCATTGCTGATATTGGTGTTGCCATTGCTGATATTCAGCGAGCTTCCTTGTGCTTGGGTTTGCCTTTGACAACTTTTCTGCCTCTTGATGCAGCAGGCGGTTTGGCAGCGGCAACAGCCTCCAGTTTGGTGCTGGGTTGAGGATTGGCATCAGCATCATCATTTCTTTGGCCCCTGTGGTTTGCAGAAGGCGGTTCAGCATCAGCAATGGCCCCCAGCTCGGTGCCACTATGAGGATTGGCATTGTCATTTCTTTAGCCCCTGCATTTGGAAATGTGTCAGGAAGGTGAAGGGTTATTCAAATCATTTGGATAGTGTGCAGGAGCCACACTCCCATTCCTGGCTTTGATCCCTTTGAACTGGAACTAGGCAATAGCATGGGTACCCAGAGCTCTACCCATACCGGTACCCGCACAGGTAGCAACCCGTCAACCCGCAGGTTAGTACATGGCAGGTACACATGGGTACATGTGGGTGTTGGTTCCCACATGGGTTTTGCCCAGTATATAAATTATTCTATCTAAACTAATAAATATGTAATTACACTAAGAACCACCCCCACCCCACATTTGCAAGTGAGAGGGGGGGGTGGTTGTCACTTTGTGACCATCATCCCCATTGTCCTGTCCCCTTCCATTGCCCTTTGTTGTTGGCTGCTAGCACCCATGATCCACCCCGTGAGCAGTAGCTCACAGGGCTGGGGGTGGGTGCTGGGTTGTATACAAATGTTGGACTTGACAGAGAGTTGATGGACAAGCAGACAGCGGAGATATGCTGCCTACAGCTGGAAAACAACGAAGCACATCGTTTACATGAAAAAAAAATTAGCAGACATCAGATGATGCATAAAATGTTGCCCCAGATGTATGAGAGGGAAGACAAACCTTTTCCCCAGCATCCAACACATTCAAAAACACATAACGAATTTCCTTATGGCCCCCAAATGGCTGTATCATCAATCCAAACACATTCCCAAAAAGGAAGATGTATCCTTCAGTCTGGAGGTTCCCCAAAGTTTGGGGAGTCAAAACGATGCCAAGATGACGCTGTAAACACGAAACATTCATGTATGAACATTGAAAATGAACAAGAACTGACGAACACGTCAGTAAGCTTGCAGGAACGGAGTATGAAATTGTACCCCCCTAGAACTGCTCCCAAAGCTCCAGATAGACGGGCCTGTCATTGGCTCCTCAGTTGTTGAGTGTGAGTCTGCTGTTTAGGGGGTCATCATAAGACAGTAAAAACCTATAATTAATGAAAAGCTAAGTTAGTTGAAACAAAACAAAACAAAATTAGCATTAAAAAACTTACTTGGCGCCCAAACAACGTCTATCATCATTTGAGCCCATGCCCGTCATTTGATGGCGTGCTAGAAGCAGTGGGTGTCATCGGTGTAGGTGTTAAAGGAGTTGGTGGTGGCATTTGCAAGCGAGGGGAGGTGGTTTTGACATGGTGGCTGTACTGATTGGATGTGAACTTGAAGCAAGTACAAATGTAGATAAGCAACGCATCAACAATCAACAAAGATGTGACATATTGCCATGTGCACAACAAGACCAAATGGTCTGTGCGCATCCTGGGTATATAAACCCACCCATTTCTAACAGCTTAGCTGGGGTCATCCCCTTTTATTTTTTAGTATAGTTTTACATAGATTACTAGACACCTTAGTAGGTAATAAGTATTAAAATTTGAACTGAAGCCTTTGGTGACAGGTAGGTCATGGGTTACAGGTGATGGTTTCATGAACCGTACCCATACCCGTACTATTGCATAACTGGAACACTCTTTCAGGGCCCTGCACTATTTGTCACTGCAGAACATGGTCAAAGAAGTCTTCTATGACACTCTTGTGCATGTTCCATGGGTCTCTAAATTTGAACCTAGCTGGGAGATATTCCAGACTGACAAATGATGAGGTCCAATCAGCAATTGCTTTGAATGGGATATGGCGACTATGACCATTGTTTGCTAGTTCTGCAGGAGATAAGTAACAGTTTGTGGAATAGGAAGTCAACATGCTGTAATGCTGGCCAACATACAACATAAACCATTCTTCCAGCTTTTTTTTCTTGAATTGTGATCCTTTCCATGGTGTGGGAAGGATTGGGAAGCCATCATTAGTCATTGTTAATCAGGTTAGTGTTGCATTATGTTGCATTGCTGACCTTGAAGCAAGGTGTGATGGGCATAAACCCTTGATATAACTCATAAAGTTTCACTTCAGTTCAGTGACTTGATCATGATACATGTCCAGAAACAATTGTGCAGGGGTGGCCATCAGAGAGGCAACATTTTCACGACTGGAGTCGGCATTGGCATTGGCATCACATTGGCAGTAAATGATTCGGGACTCATGCATCAACAACCATCAAACCATTAAGTGCAGTATAGGCTGTAAATGTCACAAACAACACCCCCATTTCCAGTCACTGTTGTTGTGCATTCTCCACCACACGCTTAAGCAGGTATTTCTCTGCTAGACTGTAAAATTTTCATTACATCCAGCAACAGCAGTGGCAATGGCAATGGCATCAGCTTCAACTTATCCTCACTTCATCTGCTTGGGATATCATTCCCACATCATTTTCTCCTGTTTGACTTCCAGGATGGCTTTCTCCTCTGCATTCATGGTGTTGAAAACATGCTTGATAGCTGGCAGTTGCTCTTGGAACCATCCTGGTGTACTTGTGGTGGCATCCTCAACACCTAACAGGTTTGTGATTTGTTGGAAAACCCAGTCCCGGTACAAGCTCCAAATGACTTCCGACCACTTTACTTTGAAGTCATTCAATTTCCATGAGAGGCCTTTGGTCATTTTCCAGTTGTTGGAAAGCCAGGTTGTTAGTTCCTGGCAATGTGATCAATAATACAACCTTCACATGCTTGTGAGTTTACCTTGGCATGAATGCAACTCTCCTCCTCATCCATAGGGGCCCTGTCAATTGATGCCCAGTAGTTGAATATTGCTGGGAGGATGTCGCACTTGAGTATTTGCAATTGGCCAGATTTCGATTCCTGTGATCAGAATGCAACTTTATAAGGCTCAATGATCTTCCACTCTTCAACCATATATCTGCTTCCCTTCTGGTACTGTCTCAACCGCAGGCTCTCTGATGGCTCAGGCAGCATTGGGGGGGACTGATGTGAAGGAAAGAATCATTCTTTTCATTGACATAAAACATATCATCAACACGAGGATCACACGAGGATCACATGAGGATCACACGAGGTCGATAGTACAATAGCCCCATCAATAAATGGGTGTTGTTGTGACTCACCTCAAATCATCATGAGCCTAACAAGAGTTCCTTACAAGCGTAAGAGAAGATCAAAGAAGAATGGCCCCCCTGCATGAGGACAATGATGATGCAGTCGATACTGTTACACATGTAGAAGTTGAGGTCAACACGAAACATGGACCAAAAACAAAGCGCATCAAGGTCCCCCTGACTGCAGTGGAAGAACCGGGTCAATCAAATTCTGTTATACAGGATAATCCCAATGTTGCTCCAGAATGGGACATGCAAGAACCTCAGGTGGCTGCTGAGCCAACTTGGCCACACATCACCATGGTTAGTTTCTGACACTGATTGCTTATGGAGCGAGGCTCATATACAAATAATAGAGACAGCGAGACTATGTACTGGAGTTTGTGGGATGAGTAGATGAATTGCTGCAAGAATCCCTTGCTCGGCAGGCATGGTCAGTTGACAAACAAGTTTGCAACCACTGTCCATTCAATAAATGGGCAATTTGGCGATGCATTGATTGTTCACTGGGAAGCACGCTTTGCCACACATGCATGCATGTAACCCACAGGCAAAATCCCTTCCATTACATTGAATGCTGGACCAGCACACACTTCCACCAGGCTGAGCTATAGGAGGTCGGCACATACATTTTAGTCCAGCACCAGATGGATCAGCCGATTTGCAATGCTCTGAACTTCCAAATGAAATATCTGGAGACATTTGAAGATGTGAAGGATAAAGCAGAGCAAGAGTCGGCCAATTGGCACGCAAACAATTGGCAACAGCAGTGACACCGGCACCGGCATCGGCCCTCTTCACCTGACTCAACCTCAGACACATATAATGAGTCTCAGGCTGACGACTGGGCTGAAGATGAAACTGGGGCCGACTCAGCATTTTTTAATCACCTTGATGCCCTTTGGCATCAAGGAAAGGGGAATATTGATGTTGAGAACAGTTTCCAAGACTTCTTTGGCAATGACAAATCTGAAGTTGAGCATGCCGATGACAACATCCATGGGTTTCAACCATATTTCCCTAATCCTAATCAAACTGCCAATGCCGTCCCAACTGCCAATGCCTTGAACAACAGTTATATTTGTGTGGGCCATACAAATGGAATACATCACTTAGTGATGGTTACCTGCCAGTGTCAGGGGGAATACTGAATTCCCTTGGACCTGGTAACCAGTAACTTACTACCCACAAGCTTCACCAACATATGGACTCTGTTCACCATGCAGGTCCTAGACCATTTTTGGCTCTGTAATCTGGAATTAAAGGCATCGGCCTATCAGTTTTACCAGCTGATTCAGTGTGTAACATTGCCGATGAGGCCTGCCAAAGTGGTCAATCTCTACCGTGAGCTTCAGCACATGTCCCGCTTATGGAGTTGGATAAAAAGATTGAAGTGGGCAGGGTATGGACACAATCAAAGAGATTCTTTGAATCCTGAACCAGGATCACTTGCCAATTTCTGTCTAGCCTGTCCTCAAGTAGGCATTAATATACCGGAAAATTGGAAGGACGATGCAAACCAGTGGGTGTCAGAATACCTCAGTGCAGTGGCATCTAAAATGATACTATGGATTTCAGATTTGTTTTTAAATGCATATTTGTGGCCGATGGCAATTTCAAAGCTGATCATGTTTGGCAGAAAAACTCCGATACTGATATATGGCTATGGGATGGAAGTGGGATGGCCCCAAATCAGGCTGAATATGAGCTGTTTCTCCAAGCTGCCATAGAACAATTAATGGTAGGTACCTTCCCTTGGTGGTGGCCAATGCTGTTCCCAATGACATCCCCAAAGCCAGTCTGATTTGTATTTGGGTTTCCAGAAGGCTCCTTGTGAAAATAAATTCCTAGCCATTGTGAATGCTTTTCTGGCATCGAAGGCATGTGACAGGACTGGAGTAGCAGCCATTGCATGTGCACGGCATGGATGTTATGTGCCCAATGCATTGGTAGACCTGTTTTGTGGAGAACAGTAAAAGAATGTCGACTTTGCTTTCCTTCAAGTGCTGAAGACCACCAGAGTTGACCCTCAACAGGGAGTCATGCTCATTTACAACATTGTCTGCCAGTACATTATCCACCTTTGGGAACGTATTGGTGCCCATCTTCCAGCTGGCTTGACCATTGACCAGGCCATTGGGCTTTTGCATGTTCATGACCACAAGGATAAATGCTTTTTTTGCTATGCTCCATCTTTCATTCCAGGGTCTGGCATTGTAGCAGGAGAAATACTTGAGTCTCTGTGGGCATCACTGAATTCCATTTCCCTGATGGTCAGAACAGCAACCTTGCCACATTGGGCAGAAATGCTTGATGATCATGCTACAGATTCAAATCACAAGAAAATGCTTGGCATGACAGTCACACTCTGCTCAAAATCTGTAAACTTTGCACTCCCCCCCGTATTCCTATTGGAGTCCTAGGAGTCCGAGTTTTCCGATAAGAGTCCAATTGGAATCCGATAGGAGTCCTACTAGTCCAACACTAGTCCTAGGAGTCCGATAGGAATCTGATCAGAATGTATCTTGATGACCATGTACTTTTATTTCCAAGAAATTCCTAGTAAATTCTGAGTAAAGTCCTATGCAATTCCAACAGGTAGTAGTCAGAATACCACACCATTTCGGAAGACTTAACTTGATGAAAGTGCTTACAAAATAAATGGGCAGAGCAGGAATTGAACTCTAGACCTTGGGATATAAGTGACATGACTACCAAACAAGTGCTCAACCAGTTGAGCCACAGGAGCATTAATAAATATGTAATATAAAGTCCATTTAAAGCACTTAGGATTAGTTCACTTATTTTTAACCTCTCTCACAAGAGCTTGAAAAAAAATTGTTGAGCCCTCGCATCTTCGCAAGGGAGTAGATAACTAATATAGATTTTTTTTAAAAACCCATACAAACGTGAGGGGAGAATTAATTATACTATTTAATTATACTATTTTAAATTCTACAAAAAAAACCCACCCCCCCACGAAACGGGGGGGAGGGGGTGGTGGTGCGTCGTGTTGGCTGTCTCGTCAGCCCTGTCCCGTCATTTCCCCTCCCTCTCGTCTCCATTGTGTCTTGCCTCCCTCACCTTGCCTCCCCCGTGGCTTCCCTCCCCTCCCTCATCTCCCCTCCCTCGTTGTTCCACCC
Organism: Tricholoma matsutake; assembly: GCA_026075535.2. Taxonomy (NCBI): domain Eukaryota; kingdom Fungi; phylum Basidiomycota; class Agaricomycetes; order Agaricales; family Tricholomataceae; genus Tricholoma; species Tricholoma matsutake. Next base: position 847,594 of record AP026543.1, on the reverse strand, counting down.
ACTGTCCACCCCATGAGCAGTTGCTCACGAGGCTGGTGGTGGGTGGTGCCAGCCCCTTCAGTGTATTTGGTCCATTACAAATGGAACAACTAATGGTGGCTTTAAGCTGTTTTCAATGATCCAGCTAATGTGGGCCCATGAATTATAATAGACCATAGTAAATGAGTGGGCTCATCTGGTGGGCATAAGCTCATGCAAATAGGATGGGCTCATGGGTGATAAGAGTACTGCTATAGGCCATCTGTCATGGATGGGCCCATAGGTCATATCAACACTGCAGTAGACTGTATAATGGATGGGCCCATGGGTCATGTCAATACTGCAGTAGACTATATGATGGATGGGCCCATGAGCCATGTCAATACTGCAGTGGACTGTATGATGGATGGCCCCATGGGCCATGTCAATACTAAATGTAGAGTTGGGTCACTTCACATGTTGGCACTTCAAATGTCAGATCAGGTCATTTCAAATGTCAGATCGGGTCACTTCAAATGTTGGATCAGGTCACTTCAAATGTCAGGTTAGGTCACTTCAACTGTTGGCACTTTAAATATCGGGTCGGAATATTATACTTGTCAGATCAGAACAATTTCAATGTTGGGTTGGGTCACATCACATGCCAGTACTTCAAATGTTGGATCGGGTCACCTCAAATGTTGGATCAGGTCACTTCAATTGTCGGCACTTCAAATGTTGGATCAGAACATTATATCTGTTGGGTCAGAACAATTCAATATTGGGTCAGGTCGTTGGGTTGGAAGATTATACTTGTCGGGTCAGAGCAGTGTCAATGTCAGGTTGGGTTACTTCACATGTCAGCACTTTAAATGTTGGTTCAGGTTACTTCAAATGTCAGGTCAGGTCACTTCAAATGTTGGGTCAGAACATTATACTTGTTGGGCTGGAACAATTTTAATGTTGGGTCAGGACCTCAGGTCACTTCACATGTTGGCACTTCAAATATTGGATTGGATCACTTCAAATGTCAGCACTTTACATGTTGGGTCAAAACATTTTGCTTGTCAGGTCAGCAAAAACTCATGTTGGGGTCAGAACACTTTACATGTCAGGTCAGGACATTTTACTATTGGGTCACTTTATACATTGGGTTGAAACACTTTGCATGTCAGGTTGGAAAAAATGCCTGGGTCAGATGTTTTACCTCCAATCCAATGTGGCATGTTTGCTGTGATCTGAAAATGGGCATGCTCCAATCCAATGGTGTGTTTGCTCTGAGGCACCAGTGGTGATACATCACTACTAAATGCACAGAGAATATTTAAGAATCCCTCATCAAGTATCTGCTACCTACATGAAGGCTGCAAGTCTGTTATGGGATCATATGGCCAACCACAATATTGACATGACCTACTGTGAATTGTTCCAACCCAACAAGGCAGAATGTTCTGACCCAACATTTGAACTGCCAACAGTTAAAGTGACACATTTGAAGTGCTGACATGTGAAGTGACCTGAGCCACCATTGAAATTGTACTAAGCATAATGTTCCCCAACATTTGAAGTGCCAATGGTTGAAGTGACCCAAAATGACATTTGGAGTGACCATGACCTGACCTGACATTTGAAGTGACCCAATCTGACATTTGAAGTGCCAACATGTGAAGTGACCCGACCTGACATTGAAATTGTTCTGACTCAACAAGTACAACATTCTGACCTGACAGTTGAAGTGCCGACAGTTGAAGTAACCTGACCCGACATTTGAATTGACCCGACCTGACATTTGAAGTGACCCGATCTGACATTTGATGTGCCAACAACATGTGAAGTGACCCAACCTGGCATTGAAATTGTTCCGACCTGACCAGTACAATGTTCTGACCCAACAGTTGAAGTGCCGACAGTTGAAGTGACCTGACCTGACATTTGAAGTGACCCGATCTGACATTTAAAGTGCCGACATGTGAAGTGACCTGACCCAACATTGAAATTGTTCTGACCTGACAAGTACAATGTTCTGACCTGACAGTTGAAGTGCCGACAGTTGAAGTGACCTGACCCAACATTTGAAGTGACCTGATCTGACAATTAAAGTGCCAACATGTGAAGAGACCTGACCCAACATTGAAATTGTTCTGACCCGACAAGTACAATGTTCCGACCCGACAGTTGAAGTGACCTGACCTGACATTTGAAGTGCTGACATGTGAAGTGAACCAACCCAACAAGAACATGTTCTGACCTGACAGTTGAAGTGCCAACAGTTGAAGTGACCAATGACCGAAGAATTGTCCCGAAAAAATGACCCAAAAAATGACCGAAGAAATGACCCGAAAAAACGACCCAAAAAAATGAAAAAAAATGACCCAATAAAATGACCCGACACAAAAAAAATGACCGAAGAAATGACCCGAAAAAATGACCAACCAGATAACCCAATAAAATGACCCAACACAAAAGAAATGACCGAAGAATTGACCCGAAAAAATGACCTGAAAAATGACCTGACAAAATGACCTGACACAAAAAAATGACTGAAGAAATGACCCGAAAAAATGACCTGAAAAAATGACCTGACACAAAAGATGACCGAAGAATTGTCCCGAAAAAATGACCCAACAAAATGACCCAACAAAATGACCCGACATGAAAAAATGACCGAAGAAATGACCCGAAAAAATGACCCGAAAAAACGACCAAAAAAATGACCCGATAAAATGACCCGACACAAAAAAATGACCGAAAAAATGACCTGAAAAAATGACCCGAAAAATGACCCGACAAAATGACCCGACAAAAATGACCCGACAAAATGACCCGACAAATTTTTTCGGGTCATTTTGTCGGGTCATTTGTCGGGTCATTTTTTCGGGTCATTTTTTTTTATCACTTTTTCGGGTTGTTTTTTCTGGTCATTTCTTTGGTCATTTTTTACATGTCGGGTCATTTTGTCAGGTCATTTTTTCGGGTCAATTCTTCGGTCATTTCTTTCATGTTGGGTCATTTTATCAGGTCATTTTTTTGGGTCATTTCTTTGGTCATTTCTTTTTCATGTTGGGTCATTTTTTTTTTGTATCGGTTCATTTTATTGGGTCATTCTTTTGGTCATGTTGGATCCTTTTCTGTGTACCAACCCAATGGTTAGTGTTCTGACCTAATGGTGTCTGTGCTCTGATAAAATTTCATGTTTGCTGTAAAATCAAAAATGACCCGAAAAAATTACTTGTTGGATCAGAACATTTTATTGTCAGGTTGGAATATTTTTCTTGTCAGATCAGAACAATTTACTTGTCAGATCAGATCACTTTATATGTCAGATTGGGTGACTTTGCATGTCAGGTCAGATCCTTGTTTGATTGGGTCACTTTCCATGTTGGGTCAGAATACTCCAGAACACATTATATGTCAGGTTGAGTCACCTCATTGTTTCAAACCTGCCATCTGGGATATGAATATGTTCCAACCCAATATGTAAACTCTTCTCATGGTTCACCTGTGATATTCAAATTATTGTTATGTAATCAATAGATAATATGTTGATAAGGGATCAGATCCAGCTAGGCACAGCCTTGGTAGATGGCATACATCATTGTGATGGACAATTTGGCTACTGCTGACATTGCCATCAATATTGTGTAACATGTCCTGCTCATCATTTCTGACAATGAGCACACTGTTCCTCTTACTCTACACTCTTTTCCTTCATTCTTTTTTAGTACATAACTCTTATATGCATATATAGAGTGTTAATAAACAATCTATTTTCATCTTACATGTTTTTTTTCAGCCTGCAGTATGCATCCTAACATCCTCTCCTGATAAGGGAAGAAGAAGGAGTCACTTCTCCCCATTTCAAGTCTCTACTATATGTTGGGTAGATAAAGATACTAGCTATATACATTATTTAGGAAGAGGGTACATGTGGTGGTAATAGTGAGATGTGAGAGAGTAAGGAGTGAAGGTACCATGTGCTGAGTTTATGCATACCCTACAGCCACTCAACTGTAAGTAGATGGATAGAAATATGTATATACTGGTAGTTGGGCTTGTGGAGTAATCATTATAGACAAAAAAGAGAATAAAGACTGAGAAGGTATATTTATTTTGAAAATCTGTGAGGCAGAAGTGTATACTTTCCTTAATTTCAAGGACTGGTAGTGAATTAAAATATAGCTTTAATGATATATAGATAATACTTAAAATGCTTCAGCATATCTGTACATACTCTCACTAGTGAGCTGTAGCAGCTAGTATAGAAGAATAAGTTGAATAAGTGTGTATGAATAAATGATAGGATGCATACTGCAGACTGAAAAAGTGTGTAAAATGGGAATAGATTGCTTAATAACACTCTATATACATATGTAAGTTATGCATACCAAAAAAGAATCAAGGAAAAGAGTATAAAATGAGGGAAACAGTGTGCTCATTGTTGGAGATGATGAGCATGGCATGGTGCAGAATGTTTATGACAACGTCAGAGGTAGCCAAATTGCCCATCACAATGACATATGCCATCTACCAAGGCTGTCCTACACTGGATCTGATCTGATCTATCTGATCTCTTATCTTGGTGTTGTCTATTGCTTACATAATAATAATTTATATGTCAGATCAGAACATCTCATGTCATGTGTGCCCTAATATAACAAGAAGTATACTTCAATTCAATGTCATTGAATGTCAGATGCATCATGCCTCCTATGCAATGGCATGTTTGTTGTGACCCAATGTGGATGTGCTCTGACCCAATGACCAGTTTGTTCTGACCTGACAGTAGCTGTGTGTAAGAGTGTCTCTTACATCAGCAAGTCTTATCACATGTCATTGCAGTTATCACATGTTATTCCTGTAGTATATAGTCTACACTTTGAGTACTTGCATGGTAGCTTAGTTTCCTCCCCTGAAATATACTAAGTTCCTAACATGTTTCTGTTCCTCTGAGTCTCGAGTGTTGGAAGCTCCGGCTTCCTTCCACTGTGCTCCAATAAAATTACATGTTTGATGTAATATGACAAAAGGTGTACTGAAATTCAATTTTATTGTAAATGTGATGCATCATATCTCCAATGCAATGGCTAGTGTGTTGTGACCCAACATGGCTGTGCTCCGACCCAATGGTGAGTTTGTTCCGACCCGACAGTTTGTTCCAAACCAACAGTGGCTATGCTCCGATAAAATAATATCCTTGATTTATTATAACAAGTGTACTAAAATTCAATTTCATTGTAAATGTGATGCATCATACCTCCAATGCAATGGCTAGTGTTGACCCAAAAAAATGACCTGATAAAATGACCCGACATGAAAGAAATGACCGAAAAAATGACATGAAAAAATGACCTGACACAAAAGAAATGACCAGAGAATTGACCCGAAAAAATGACCTGAAAAAATGACCTGACACAAAAGATGACCGAAGAATTGTCCCGAAAAAATGACCCGACAAAATGACCCAACAAAATGACCCGACATGAAAAAATGACCAAAGAAATGACCCGAAAAAACGACCCGAAAAAATGACCGACAAAATGACCCGAAAAAATGACCCAACAAAATGACCCGAAAGAAATTTGTTGGGTCATTTTTGTCGGGTCATTTTGTTGGGTTGTTTTGTCAGGTTGTTTTGTCAGGTCATTTTTTGGGTCATTTTTTTGTGTCAGGTCATTCTTCACCTGGGGGTGTACCCCTGGTATACCCCTGCCATTCCCTATGAGTGTCACATGTGACATTCCCTATGAGTGTCACATGTGAACTGACCAAATCCAACATGTATGGTGTTCCAACCTGACATGTGAAGTGGCCTCACCTAAAAATGACCCGACATGAAAGAAATGACCGAAAAAATGACATGAAAAAATGACCCGACACAAAAGAAATGACCGAAAAAACGACCCGAAAAAATGACCGAAAAAATGACCCGAAAAAATGACCCGAAAAATGAATTAATGACTTGACAAAATGACCCGACAAGAATGACCCGACAAATGTTTTCGGGTCATTTTGTCAGGTCATTTGTCGGGTCATTTTTTTGGTCATTTTTTGGTGTTGGGTCATTTTATCGGGTCATTATTTTTATCATTTTTTCGGGTCGTTTTTTCGGTCATTTCTTTTGTGTCGGGTCATTTTTTCATGTCATTTTTTTGGTCATTTCTTTCATGTCGGGTCATTTTTAGGTGAGGCCACTTCACATGTCAGGTTGGAACACCATACATGTTGGATTTGGTCAGTTCACATGTGACACTCATAGGGAATGGCAGGGGTATACCCAAGGGTGTACCCCCAATGATCTCTATCCACTCATAGTAGTAGAGATCATCAGGGGTACAGCTCTTGTCATGTTACAACAAACATGTAATTTTTTTGAAGCAGAGCCACCATTGGGGTGGAACACTCTTGCCATCAAGTTAGAGCACACCCACATCAGGTCAAAGTAAAGACACTATTTTATTAGAGGTATGTTGCACCGAAAAAATGACCCAAAAAATGACCCAAAAAATGACCCAACAAAATGACCCGACAAAATGACCCGACAAAATGACCCGACAAAATGACCTGACAAAAATGACCCGACAAAATGACCTGACAAAAATGACCCGACAAATTTTTTCGGGTCATTTTTGTCAGGTCATTTTTGTCAGGTCATTTTGTCGGGTCATTTTGTCGGGTCATTTTGTCGGGTCATTTTGTTGGGTCATTTTTTGGGTCATTTTTTGGGTCATTTATTTGTGTCGGGTCATTTTATCAGGTCATTTTTTTAATCATTTTTTCGGTGCAACATACCTCTAATAAAATAGTGTCTTTACTTTGACCTGATGTGGGTGTGCTCTAACCTGATGGCAAGAGTGTTCCACCCCAATGGTGGCTCTGCTTCAAAAAAACTACATGTTTGTTGTAACATGACAAGAGCTGTACCCCTGATGATCTCTACTACTATGAGTGGATAGAGATCATTGGGTACACCCTTGGGTATACCCCTGCCATTCCCCATGAGTGTCACATGTGAACTGACCAAATCCAACATGTATGGTGTTCCAACTTGACATGTGAAGTGGCCTCACCTAAGAAGTAAAATGCTTCAAGCTAACATGGGAAGTGACTTGATCTGACATATATAGTATTCTGACCCAACATGTGAAATGACCCAATCTGATATGTGGAGTAACCCAATCTGACATGTGAAGTAACCCAATCTGACACATAAAGCGTTCCAATTCAACATGGGAAATGACCTGACCTGATATGTGGAGTGACCTAATGTGACACGCATAATGACCTAACCCAACATGTGAAGTGACCTGACCCAACATTGACATTGTTCCAACCTGACAAGTACAATGTTCTGACCCAACAGTTGAAGTGCTGACAGTTGTGACCCGACATGATATTTGAAGTGACCTGATCTGACATTTGAAGGGCTGACATGTGTAGTGACCTGACCCAAAATTGAAATTGTTCTGATCCAACAAGTATAATGTTCCGACCCAACATTTAAAATGCTGACAGTTAACGTGACCCAACCTGACATTTGAAGTGACCCAATCTGACATTTGAAGTGCTGACATGTGAAGTGACCCAACCTGACAAGTATAATGTTCCAACCTGACAGTTGAAGTGCTGACAGTTGAAGTGACCCGACCCAACAGTTGAAGTGACCTGACCTGACAGTTGAAGTGACCCAACCTGACATTTGAAGTGCCGACATGTGAAGTGGCCTGACCCAACATTGAAATTGTTCCAATCTGACAAGTACAATGTTTCGACCTGACAGTTGAAGTGCCAACAATTGAAGTGACCCAACCCAACATTGAAATTGTTCCAACCCAACAAGTATAATTTTCTGACCCGACATTTAAAATGCTGACAGTTAAAGTGACCCAACCTGACATTTGAAGTGCTGACATGTGAAGTGACCCAACCTGACAAGTATAATGTTCCAACCTGACATTTAAAGTGCTGACAGTTGAAGTGACCCAACCCGACACCAAAACCGTTCTGACCTGACATTTGAATTGACCCAACCCCACATTTGAAGTGACCCAATCTGACATTTGAAGTGACCCAATCTGACATTTGAAGTGCCAACATGTGAAGTGACCCAACTCTACATTTAGTATTGACATGGCCCATGGGCCCATCCATCATACAGTCCACTGCAGTATTGACATGGCTCATGGGCCCATCCATCATATAGTCTACTGCAGTATTGACATGACCCATGGGCCCATCCATCATACAGTTCACTGCAGTGTTGATATGACCCATTGGCCCATTCATGACAAATGGCCTACAGCAGTACTCATATCACCCATGAGCCCATCCTATTTTCATGAATTTATACCCATCAGATGAGCCCACCTATCTACTATAGTCTATTGTTTACTATGGGCCCACATTAGCTGGACCATTAAACACAGCTTAAAGCCACCATTAGTTAGTCCATATATATTGGTCTAAAGTCACTGAGAGTTGTGGTGGTGCGTCATATGTTGGTGGCGGCGTTTGTCCATTGTCTCCCCTTCTGGTTGTTGTTTCCCTTTCCCCTTGTCATTTCATCACCCTTGTCATTCATCCCCCTTGTCATCTGCACCCACGAACCACCCTATGGGCAGCTGCTCATAGGCGTGTCATTTGGTGCTGTTGTCATCCCTCCACGCTGTTCCCGTGTTCTCACACCCCATATACACCCCGCAAGCAGTCGCTCACGGCGGTGATGGGGGGTGCTGGATGTCATTGGTGTTGTGGGGGGTCCATGCACTCATGATCCACCCTATGAGCAGCAGCTCGTAGGCATGGGGTGGGTGCATTGTCAGTTCGTCAGTGACGTGGCTCGAGGGGAGGGGTCAGGTGGTGCTTACCGGGTGGGTATTCCCCTTCTGGGGTCTCCTGGTGTTGCTCCCCGTGCTCCTGACCATGATCGATACCCTCACATCCCATTTTGATGGGGAGGAGGGGGGTTGCCAGGGGCATCGTTGGGTGTGGGTTTGGCTTGTGTCAGTCCATTGTTACTCATGTAGATTAGAACCTAGAAACAAAAAAAATGAATTAGTTAGTTTACAAAAGTAAAAAACGAATGAAAAAAAAAACTTACTATGGCCCAAACGACGATTGTGTCATTTGGGCATCGTTTGGCGTCGAAACCAGTCGTTTCCGGTCTTGGGGGCTCATCTAGAGATGGGGTGAAGTGGGAGTGGTGGGAGTTGCTGGGTTGAGGTGGTTGGGGTGGGGGGGATGGAGGTGGCGTGCTTGTCATCGTTGGTGGTGGTGGTGAGAGTTGATGAGCTAGCAGGTGTGATGACATGGTTATGTGCTTTGTCATCACACCCATGGGAATGGTATGTAGTGTAGTATGATCACTTACCTGTAATGATTGTTTAGCCTAATGGTATTGTTGTTGGTTTATGCTTACATAATCTTCTGTAGTCAAGTGTTCAATTCTCATCTGTGCATTTAATTTTTCATACTATATTACTAAGCAAGGCTGCTTTCATTCCTATTGGAATCCTATGTTGTCTGATGTCTTAGCATAACTTCGGACTAGTCCTATGTGATTTCTATGATCAGAAAGTCCTAGGAAATTCTGATAGTCCGATCGGACTCTGATCAGACTACATCGGACTGGACTAGGACTAAATGTGCCATTTCATGTCAATTTGGCTGGTGAAAATGACATCAGAATATGGTTGGATTCCGATCGGACTCCGATTGGAATCATCGGAATCATCGGATTCCTATAGGAATATGGGGGGGAGTGTAAAGACCTCCAAAATCTCGGGAAGCCCTTCAGAACTCTACACAACTCAGCCAATACCATGGTGAACTAATGGCAGCATTCGGCCAACTGGCAATCGAACGATGGGAGGATGAAGTGAGGGCAGCAGAATCCCTAAGGCTCACAGATATCAGGGTAATGGATATGTATGCCACTCACATATCAGAAACAGCATTGGCAGTGGGGACAGGATTGGCAGTGGGGATGGGAATGGCAGCGGGAGTGGGATCGGCCTTAACTTTGGCATCAGCACTGGTTCAATCCACAGTCGAGGAGTGGATTGATTTTGCTATTCTTTTTGAACAAATGCAGTGAGCTGTACTGCCTACCACCAATCACAACCCATCATTGATCATCACTAGGATTGAATTACGAGACAAAGTCCATTGACTTGGTAAATCACCTCACATTTCTGACATGCAAGCTGTTGAATGGGAAAGAGAAGCTCTCACATCTCACATGGTAACCTTAACACAGTTACAAAATGCTGCCAACATTGCTGATCATGACATTGCTCCCTCATGGATCACCCATGATAATGAAGGCAAATTTGATACCCCCAGTGACCTGGATGATGACAGTGCTGTGGCATTGGGCCTGTCAGATCTCCCAGCCCACACACATGCTATTCCAGTTGAGGAGCAACAAGTATACCTCCCCTCTAATGGCAATCTTGCAGATGTAGAGATTAACCTCTGCAAGATCCAGGCAAGCCAACTGCTGCACCAGCTGCAGGAGCTCATTGCTGACAAATCATTTCAATATTCACACATCATTCAAGCAGCGCCGCTGATAGTTCTTGACCTGGAAAAACCACCAAATATGCCAATGAGGCAATCAATGATGTTATGCAAGTCAGAGGAAGGGCACGAGACGTTCTGAATGTCTGTGGTCAGACCAATCGTACGTTTACTGGATAATATCAGTCGTAGACTAGTCCGATGAGAGAGAAAGGCTCTTGGTGAGGTCCGATGTGGTATCAATTGATATTGATGAAGGTCGATGAAGATCGGTAAGAATGATATTGATGAAGGTCAATGAAGATCGGTAAGAAGCGTCTTATATTGATGAAAGTCAATATGTGAATTTCAAGGAGTTTATTGACAGAAAATCATATCAAAGGAAGATAGTCCATAACTGTGATGTGCTGGATTGATTTTGAATGTTGGGACTTAAGTAGGGCGATGGTCAATCAAGAGCAATGCTAGTCAAAGAGGTTTCTCAGCGATTGAGAAAACTTGTAGAAGGTTTTCAAAACTATAAACGAGTTTGGACTCCCAAGACTTTATGCAAGGCAATTTACAAAGATTATTACGTCTCTTTTTCTAGCGTTACAAGGTAGATACTACAGGCTTTTATATGTTTTAAGAGAAACTTCCTAAAATGGTATAGGACACATGTGTAGGAACATGAGGCAAAAGAATATGATATAGATCAAGAGGCCAAAAATGAGACTAGAGTTCGAACAAAAAGGTGATGTATCATCTGACGCAGGAGTAATAAGAAGAGGAAACCAAAAGGAGACTGTCCTTTGTAGGGACTGCATTAAATGTTGTGATACCCCTCACAGCAGGTTTGGTATGTGATAAGGGCCTGGAATGAGGCTGTCCTACTATCAGCAGGTCTGAACATGAGGTAGAATACTTCCTAGTGCATGGTACTTGATCATTGAGTCAACAAACATGGTGCCTGATGTTGTTCAAAGTTATTTGAGTTTGATCAATATCGCTCGACGATGACCAAGGATGTTCAATTTTGGTCGATCATAGTCAAAGTGATAGGATACATTTGACATTTGTTCAGAGGGTTTGTAAAATGTTCCTAGGTAGTCCCAGAGTCGTGCGATGTAGTTTTGAAGGATGGTTGGTGTTGCTAGTGATGCTTTGAGGTGGTCGATGTAATATTGGGATCAATAAACTTGGTCGAGAGTGGTCACACTGTTTCTGGGACTTCATGGGAGTTAAGCAATGTGATTAGAATGTGGTTGCAATCCTGAATTGGCCCTTGAGCCAAACAGACCACCTATCACCACGAAAGGGAGTTTGCACCCAGCCACGAGCTGTTGTCCACGAGTTGGTTAACAAAATTAGCTTGCATGCCCAAATGTATAACCATTGCCATAGCCAATTGCTGGCACTGGATTGTGATGATGACACATTGAGTATGTTTCAGCAGTTAACCAAGGATGACCTCAATGCCAGCACAGCTATTTTGAATCTGAATGTACCTGGTTCCACCTCTGTTTGTCTGTCCTGGATTTGGCATAATTCCCACATTTGTACTGGTCTCATGGCCAATGCCAATGCCAATGCTGGCCAATTCTGGGAATGTAAATATATTTTGTAGCCATCCGTATTAAATGTACTAACAATTTTTATAGTCAGGCGGGTACATTGGCTTTGTCCATGGGCTCAGAGAAATTGATGGAGGAAGGAATTTCTACTGGTCACATATGAAATGCAGTGGACTGTGCAGTATTTCCTCTATCACAGCCAACAGTGGCAGTCAGCCTCACAGTCCAAGAATACCCTTCCTGGTCCACTAGCCTATGCTAATCACCAGCACACTTCATGGTATGAATTAGCATTGAGGGCTGACAATGCATTTAGATCAACAAATGCCGATTATATCACTCCTCTGTGACTGAAAAGGGCCTGTATTATGTAAACATGATGTAAACACAATTATCTTGATCACCAACCACAACCATGTTGAACAAAAGTCTCTCAATCTTCAACCCTTTTTCTTTGCAATTGGGGCAACTCGAAATGCGGACACAAGAGATTATTTGGTATGTGGAGTCCCAATTCCATCGAGTTTTGTTGGAGTTAGACCAGGCAAACTTTGTAAAACAATGTTGGATGCAAAAAACTCTCTATGCCGAGCTTGTATGTTGAGATCTTTCCTAAAGGAAGTAAGTATACATCACCGACAAGTATGACAGATGTATGTCATGTCTTGCATCAGCATCGGCACCTCCATCAGCCTTATGATGGATGTGCCAATCCTTCTTTGGTCCTTGGCCGACAGTCTCGCTGATGTGAATTTGGACCACCTACCCCTTGGATTCCATCCATCTCTCTTGGCCTCATTGGATGATGGTGTTGCCAGTGACAGTCCTAGCCATCTGGTGGATTCATATGTATGTGATTGGTGGAGACACAATAGTGAACCAGCACCGGGGCAGATTTTTGTCAGTGACACCTGTAATGGATACCACATTACATATTACATACCCGACTATTATTACTTACTGTTTACCTATATTTGGAGGACAATTACTTCTTAACTTACAATGTACATGACATAGCTACCAAATAGACTGGACTCTGCTCTGTTGGGTGCACCATAAGTCATAAGTATTCAAAGCTAGTAACTAACCATTACACTTTTTTGAGCTTACCAGCTATTGGAAGCTACAAGCTTACCAAACAGAAGTCTTAGAAGTTATTACTCATTTTAGATACACTCAACAACAACCAAATATAGTGACACAATGCCTTTGACAACAAGAAGAATGACGACTGTGACAGCTATACAACAAGCAATGCAAGTGGAAGGAACACAACCACCTTCCACTCCTCAAAAAACACCTCGACAACCCAAACAAACAGCAGTAGGAGAGTTGAGAGCAGGAGAGAGTCCCAGAGCAGACTCTCTAAAAGCAAAGGCACACGAAACCAGAACAAGAACGATGGTGTACACATCATCATTGTCAATACCAGTACCGACCAGATTTGCTATACAAGTACCCAAGCCACAGGGACCCGGTCAACGAGCGGGCGACAGACATGTATCTGGCACACCAAACCCCTTCACATCCGAACCTCAAAGGGACCCGCTACTGCACTTCCCACTGGCCCAGCATTCACATCTTTGCATCAAACCCCCAAAACCCCAGAAGCTCAAACTGGAAGGCGATGTTCAGTATCAGCTTCCTACTTACCTTGTATCCAAGAGCACCTATGACCCCCTGCTGAAACCACTCATCTTGACACCGATGGGAATAGCCTATCAGATGACGACATCAAAGAAGAGGACCCAATGGACACCTTGAATTGGACCAAAGAGTTACTATGGGATAAATGCCCCTTCACTAACCCCCACCTTTGCATCAAGATCAAACAGGTGTCCCATAAATGGACGGTAGAGGTCCTAACCCTCACTAAGAAAAAGGTGGAATTGGTGTCACCAGTGTACTAAAAGGTGTACCTCGACATCTTCAAGGCACTCATTGCAAAACAGATTGCCTCGAAGAAAATGGATGCACTGACAGCGACACCCTCGGTAACCAATATAGAGGATTACATGGGACAAAGCTTAGGAACCCCTCAACACCAACCTAAGCACGAACCTGAGGAAACACAAGTGCCTTGGGACACCCAACCTGAATCTCCTTACCCGGACCCCACCATTGAGAACGCCATTGCCAACATCAATGCGCTGATGATACTCAACCTGGGAAAACCACCTAAACAGCCGATGAGGCAACCGATGATATTTGCGATGAGTCAGAGGAAGGGTGCGAGACGTTCCGAATGGTCATAGTTGAACCTATGGGAAGATAACTAGTTGGTACTAGTCATGAAGGTAGTGCTATAGGAGACGAAGGTATTTGATGTGGTCCGATGGGGTATCAATCGATATCGAGGATGATCGATGAGATCGACGGTGAACAAGTTCTATCGTTGATGGTCAACGTGTGAATTCCGAGGACCTTTTGATAGGTCGATAGTATACAAAGGGTATAGCTGATGGCTAGGAAGTGTTGGAATAGTTGCCAGTGCTAACGATCAGAGGATTGTAGGAAGATCGAGGGCGATGATGGTCACAGAGGTTTCTCATTGATCGAGAAAACTCATAGAAGCTTAGATTGTTTTTAGAGGATAGATCTGATTCTTAGAACTTGATACGAGATGATAGGTGAAGACAATTTCTTCCATTTCCCAGTAGATACTACAGAGTTTTATATGTTTTAAAGAAACTTCCTAAAATGGAATGAGAAACATGTGTAGAACATGAGGCAAAAGATATGAGTTAAGACACAAGGAGACTGGAATCCAAACAAGAAAGATATATATCATATGATGAAAGAGTAATAAAGGGTATAGAACTAAAAAGGGACTGTCCTTTGTGTATAAACCACGCTAAGTCTCACAATAATTCGTCCAGTGGGTTCTGTACGTGATAGGGAGTTGGAACGAGGCTGACCTACTATCAGCAGGTTTGAGCACGAGTTGGAGTACTCTCTGGCGCATGGTATTCCACCATTTAGATAATGAATGCAGTGCCCGATGTCGCTCGCAGTCTCTCGATATCGATCAATAATGCTTGACTATGATTGACGATGTTCGATCACGTTTGTGGTTGTTCGAGGTTGATCGGGGATATTTGATGTTTGTTCAGAGGGATCTTAGGGCATTTCAAGGTAGTCCTAAAGTTGTGTGATATGGTTTCTAAGTACGATCGACATTGCTGGTGATGTTTTGATGCAGTCAATATGATATCACACTTGGTAGACTTGGTCAGGAGTGGTCGCACTGCTTCTGGGACCTCGTGCAAGTTATCCGATGTGATTAGAATGTGGTTGAAATGGTGAATTGGCCTTTGAGCCAAGGAGACAACCTATCAGCGCCTCAACAGCTAGGAGTAATGGGTACTATGACCTGGAATTGAGTAACAAGGAGATTAGGTGAGTATGTGTAGATCCTATTCTGTAGCTCGAAGTATTGACTATATAGTTGACTTGTAGGCTATAAATATAGGGTAGGTGACTACCCTAACTGCTCAGAAGGAGATTTGGACAATAGGAAAGGTGTGTGACCAATTATGAGCAAAGTTCTGTTCTGTTGATGGGAAACCCATGCCCCTGTGAGCCAGGACCTCAGTCCCATCCCATTATACATACATACCTTTTATTTACTTCACCTATAGACCTGGAAAACGAAGAAAGCGAACGCTTTTGTGCCACGGATCTCATGCAGCAAGTATTCCTCCTCCCCACCCCTAGTTCGCTTTTTTGACTATCTTATCCCATGTAGCTTTGATGGTAGGCTCTCCCCATTGTTTGTAAGGTCTCTATGATGCATTTATGATGCTCATTCATGCAGTGGGATGAACAGGAGAGCTGGTGAGTCACCATCTCTGATATCACACTAACACATAATTTGACATCCACCCACTGGCCCCCTAGTCTCTATACTTGGTATACAACTCTATATGGTACCCTCACATCCTTTTGGCTGTACACCTTTGGTCCTGATCCACATGCCAGCTCAGCAGTGGGTACCCTCTCCTCCTCCCCTACATTTTCGCTTTTTTCCCACTGTAGTCACTGCCTTATGGGCTAGAGCACTTATCCCTATCATGTACATAGACCTTGACATGATTTTATTGGCCTGGATATCAAGGGAGAGCCTCATGCATAAGTACAACAATCTCTCATTCTCACTTCAAGAAGGTAGTGCTCTAGTAGGCTTATCAGGGCAGGTAAAGTAGAAAGGATGGCAGGTAGTCATTCTATGTACACATGTAGTTAATGTAAGCAAAAGAAACCAAGGGAAACGGGCCAGAATGAAGGAAATAGTGAGCTCGCTGTCAGAGACAGTGACAACGTTAGCCGACGTGGGCGGACATAAGCCGACAGTGATGGGAGAGATTGATGGCCTTGATGGTGACAGTAGCCGATGACATTGATGGCAGGTACTGATGTCCGGCACATGCCGTAGATGTCTTGGAGGAGTCTACACTATATTTATTCAAGGTTTATCGGAGGAGGGCCATACACATTTAATTCCCTCTTATTAGAGGAGGACCTCATATGTAGCTCCACCTCTAATAAGAGGTGATTGGTGGGATTATCAGGTGTTCATCATATGATATATATCTTTCTTGTTCGGATTCCAGTCTCCTTTTTGGCCTTGTGCCTTAACTCATATCTTTTGCCTCATGTTCTACACATGTTTCTTATTCCATTTTAGGAAGTTTCTTTAAAACATATAAAACTCTGTAGTATCTACTTGGAAATACAAGAAATTGTCTTCACATATCATCTCATATACAGTTCTAAGCATCCGATCAACTTTCTAAAACAATCTAAGTCTCTACGGGTTTTCTCGATCGACAAGAAACCTCTGCAATCGTCTCATCCTCGATCCTCCCTTGATCCTCTCATCATTAGCTCTAGCAACCCTTCCAACACTTCATAGCCATTTGCCATACTCTTCGTATACTTTTGACCTATCAAAAGGTCCGCGGAATTCACACATCAATCATCGACGATAAACTCGTTCGCTGTCGATCTCATCGATCGCCCTCGATATCAATTGATACTCAATCGGACCATGCCAAACACCTTCATCTCTCATAGCACTACCTTCATGACTAGTACCAACTGGTCATCTTCCCATCGGTTGTGCCATGAACATTTGGAACGACTCACAACCTTCCTCTGACTCATTGCAAATATCATTGATTGCCTCATTGGCAGTTTAGGTGGGTTTCCTGGGTTGAGTATCATCAGCGTTCCCAAATTCATATCAGGCAAGGCAAAAAAATGGTATTCCTGACATGTTATCCACGTGAACTGATTACAACTACACTGGATGTTTGAGGATGTAATCATTGGCCTATACGATTGTTTCACGCATCTGACTACTATGCAAGATGCTCGCAAGGCGTATGCCACCACACATTACTTGGATAAACTTGGCATTCAAGGATACTATGATACCCTTATTGATCATGCCCAGAACATGTCCATTTACCCAGATGCTTACAACATCATGGACACATTCCTACATGGTTTACCTAAAGAAATGTGTATGAAGATGCTTGAGAATGGACTTACTCTGGAAGCAAATACCGTTGAAGATTTCGTATCTGAAGGCAAGGCATTGGAAGCAGCTATGAAAACAATGGAGCACTACAATTGATATTCAACAAGTGCTACATATATGATGGACACACCAAGGACCCAAACACGACATGAGGACAAGGCAAAGAAAGTTGGCATAACTTTCATGAAGAGATCAGACTTGAATGGCTACAATAATGGATCGAAGCCTAGAGTCTTTGTAAATAACTGTACAAGCAACAATAGGCCGAATTTCAAGACAAAAGTTCATGACAACCAACACACAACTAAGGCTCACCATGACAAACCCCATATGCCTAGTGATAAGGACAGGCTCGCCGCTATCCCCGCTGGGGAAGATGTGATTTGCTTCAATTGTGACAAACCAGGACATTATGCTAGGGATTGCAAGAAACCAAAACGGAATAAATTGCACATTCGAGCAGCCCACACTGCTATGGTCGATGACAAAGACAATGGACAAGATGATCAAATATCAGAACATAGCACTCAACAGTCCACTGGATCCCAAGGCTACCAAAATGATGAGGAAGAAATGGTCGAGGTCAAGGTATACGACAATAACAACTGGTATGATCGTGTGTCGGACACCGAACACATGTTCGCGATTGGAGAAATAGACCAAATTCTGGTCACTAAGTTGCACAAAGATGGACCAGCACAGGACACAGACAAAGCCCGCTTTTGAAAGGTACACCTATGTGCAGACAAAACAACAAGAGCTCAACCAGACTACAGACCTGAAGAAAAGGAGTGTCTAGCCACACTGGTATCCATTGGTGGATGTGAGGCATGGACACTCTGGGACTCGGGAAGTATGACGACAGGTCTTACCCCCGCGTTTGCTCAAGTCGCCAACATTCGAGTCTTCCCATTGACAAACCCTCACATATTACAATTAGGAACTGTAGGAAGTCGAGCAACAGTGACCTATGGCATGGATGTCAAACTGGAAGCCCCCGGCATAAGTGATGAGACTTATGTGGATATTGTAAACTTTGATCGCTATGATATGATCATTGGAACTCCATTTATGCACAGAAATAAAGTGATATTGGACTTTGAGAACAAGCAAGTCATCGTCAATGGCAAACCAACACCAGCTGTGAAGATACTATTGGATGACAGTGACAGATGACTACGTCAGTATCGTAGTGTCGACAAACGTGAGAATTGACTACATGATAGTAAGCCAACCATGGAAGAAATACTGGATGATGACAACAAGAAAAACGGATGCACACTACCTGGAGGAGTTCATGCACTCCTCATGAATGATAAAGAGTTTAAAACTCTTCAACAGGGGGAAAAACTGGGAACAAAACTGCCAAAACTTAAAAAAAATTCACGAAAAGCCTGATGTTATGGAATGCCAACCCACATCTTCTAAAGTAAAAATAGAAGATATGACCATGGACGAAGAGGAAAAGATTCCTGAGGGACAAAATAACGCGACAACGAGTCGAAGCACTCGTTCATTTTGGGATAGACCAACACCTCAACCTCAACATGATTGGCTACATGACCCTAGAATGCCGGATGAATGGAACACTGTGATAGCATCCATGAGAGCCTACGAAGGAAATCATACGTCACCGAAGGGAGAGCAGTACTGAGACGCTCTCAAGGACAAGATATCTGAACCTTTGGAGTTCATGGAACGACAATCCAGCCCACTGGACTGCATCAGGAAACAATCATCCCTACGATTGAAGTCTCAGAAGACTGATTCAGAACAGGACTTTAAGACCCTTCATTCTAGGTTCCACAAACCTAAGAAACCCCCAGACCCACATGAAAAACAATGCAAAGAACACCGTAGAGAGAAAGGCAAGTCCAGAGAGTTAGGACTTACCAAAGAAGACTACCCGCAATTATGACAACAATGGTACGACAAATTTTCAGATATCCTAGGGGGAACTCAGGATCAACCACCATGCTGGAGAGAGGTGAATCATGAGATTCACCTTATCGATGATAAGAAGCGGTATCACTACCACCTACCCAAGGTACCAAACTCCTTATGTGAACAGTTCCATGAAAAAATCAACCAATAGGTGAATGCTGGATGGTGGGAACCACGATCTGTGAACCAAGCAGCCCCAATGCTCTGCTTGAGCAAGAAGGATGGGAAACTATGAACCGTTGTGGACGCCCGTCAAAGAAATGACAATATGATTAAGGACATTACGCCCTTACCAGATCAAGACATTATTCGCGAAGACGTGGCCCGAGCCAAGATTCGTTTGAAAGTCAACTTATCCAACGCCTACAAACAGGTCTGAGTATGGGAAGAAGATGTGTGGAAAACTGCATTTGCTACAATTGCAGGGACCTACATCAGCAATATCATGCAACAAGGAGACTGCAATGCACTGGCCACATTCCAACGACTTATGACATCCATATTCAGAGACGTCATTGGTAAATTCATGCACGTATACTTAGATGATATCTTCATCTATTCAGACACTCCTGAGGAACACAAAGCCCACCTTCATATCATTTTTGAATGCCTTAGAGGCAACCAGCTCTTCCTCAAATGGTCAAAGTGCAAACTGTATGCAGAACAGATCGACTGCCTCAGTCATGTTATTGACAGGAATGGCATACATGCAGATACCAACAAACTTTCTCATATTAGGGAATGACGAACACCACAAAACTACAATGACATCCAACATTTCATAGGCTTGGTAAACTACTTAGCCAACTTCCTACCGGATATCATGCATTATATGGGACCATTGTTGGCTATGATGCAGAATGGAACCCCCTTCCATTGGCGACCGATCCACCAACATTGCTTCGACATGATCAAGCAAATATGCTGCAAGACACCAGTTTTCGCACCTATCAACCCCAAACACCAGGATGAACCGATTTGGGTGATATGTGACACCTCTAAATCAGGCATAGGGGCGATGTATGGCCAAGGACCTATGTGGCAAGGGTGTCGCCCCACCAGATTCATGTCAAAGAAATTCACTGTTGCCCAACACAACCATGCCGTACATGAGTTGGAGACCCTTGCAATCCTCGAGGCACTATTGAATGGGAAGACAAACTAATCAGATATTGGGTACACATTATTATGGACCACAAGGCACTTGAGTTCTTCCAAACTCAATCAAACCTCACCAGTCAACAGCGGAGATGGACAGACTATCTCTCTCAATTCAACTTTGATATCACATACATTAAAGGCGAACTCAATAAGGTCGCCAACTACCTGTCACGGTATTATGAAAGCGACACTATGGCTGATGTTCATCAACCATACAAATACGTGCAAGCCAACACTTGCATGGATCCCACTGGAGATGACCTCCCTGCTCAATGGTACCAAAAAGTCATGTCAAAAGTAATTGAGTTATGGGCCATCTGCAGCATGGAGATACGCCACAGCAAACGATTGCAAGAGCAACAGGAAACTCGAGACATGGAAGCCAAACTCATGGACGAGGCTAATCAACATGTAATCAATAATGTATCCAATGCAGCGGAAGCCCCATCTATATCCAAGAAATCCACCCCATCATCATACGGTGATGACCTTACCCTAGCTGAAGCACTATTCAAATGAACTGCAGATGCTACTCTGGTAACTTGGGGAAATGAAGGATTCATCAAACAAATTCAATCGAGATATCAAGAAGATAAGTTATTCACACTTATCTTAGACAAACAAACTGAGTATCTGGATTTCACCATCAAGAACGATCTTATTTGGTGAACCAACCAACACTTCAATAAAGTTGTGTGTGTTCCCCATAATTGAGATACGATAACACAAATATTAGACCAAGCGCATGCAACACTTGGACACTTTGGGGACCAACAAACTAATGAATATGTTCGACGATGGTATTGGTGGCGGCTCATGAACAAAGTTCTGTCGAACCTGTGAATTGTGCCAACGTGCAAAGGGGCCCAATGCAAAGCCATTTGGAAAACTTCATCCCTTGCCCGTACCTATCAAGCCATGGGATTCTATTGGAATGGACTTCATAGGCCCATTCCCGGAATCGAAGGGCTTTAATTACCTCTGGGTGATTATATGCCAGATAACCAGCATGGTTTATCTCGTCCTGGTCCACACTAAGATGAAGGCATCCAAATTATTGTGGATCTATCAGCGAGAAATTGTATGTCTACACGGACTCCCAAGTTCAATCATGAGCGACCGAGACTCGAAGTTCACTTCCAAGTGGTGGCACGAACTGCACAAGATCCTAGGAACCAAACTACTGATGTCCACATCATACCACCCCCAAACAGATGGCCAGACTGAATGCGCCAACTGCAATGTTGGACAAATCTTTCACACCATTGTCCATAACGATCAGAAAGATTGGGTTGACCGAGTCGACCTCACTGAATTCACAATCAACGCTAGCGTATCTGGGACAACCAAGTATGCCCCATTTGAGCTGAATAGTGGGTACATGCCTTCTATGATACATGAGATCCACTCAGATGACGTAATCCCCAAAGGGATAAAGGAATTTGCAAAGCAGGCCCTGCAAAATCTTGCTGAGGCCCACAACGCAATCATCAGAGCATGAGTATTCTAGACTCATTACGCTAATGACCATAGAACAAATGAACCAAAAATTGTTGAGGGAGACCTGGTATTTCTATCTATGAAGAACCTCAATCTACTGACTGGACATGCACGTAAACTTTGTCCGAAGTTTATTGGACCATACAAAATTCTACAAACAAGGCCAGAAACATCTACCTATACACTAGCACTACCTATGGCACTACAATCCTGACAAATAGTTCCATTCTTCCATGTATCGTTACTATGACCCTACCACACAAATGACGACTCTATGTTCCCGAATAGAGTCCAGCTGGAGCCATACGATTTTGGAATGCCTGACGATCAGGAGTGGTTTGTCAAGGACTTGATTGGACACCGATGGGCAGAAGACAAAAACCTTGAATTCAAGGTTCAGTGGTCACTGGGCAATACAACCTGGGAGCCACTGAGCTCATGCAAGGATCTCGAGGCTTTGAATCGATACCTTGAAATCCAAGGTGTAAAATGACCCTCTCAGTTACCCAAGCATCAAAATTAACTGATTGAGGAAATTCCCAGACCATGGGAAATGATGTAATTCAACTCAACTTGACATCTGAAGAAAAGTTTTCTTTCATCCTTCTGCCAGCACAACATATGTCACCCATCGACAACATCAAGCTACACAAAAAACCAACACACCAATAACACCAGATCATCAAAATGCACTGCTCATATTCGCACGCATCCAGCAATGACAGCCATGGCAGAGGGATTGGGAGAAGTCAGCAGAGTTCCAGAGTGAACTCTGCAGGGGGAAGAGACTGGTACTCACCAGACAGATACCAACAAGGACGACCGAGATCACCTGTGCATCAGGCCACACACCAACCAGTCAATGCCATGGAAGTTGATGAACTTCCATGCGATCAAATCGATAATTGTTGAGATCAGGCCCCCCCTGAAATTGATGACACCATTAACAAATTGGTTCAATGGCTAGGAAGGATCAGCATTAACGAAATGTTCACAGGATTCCTGCAACAAGATGACATTGCCCAGGTAGTGGTAGGTCAGTTACTCAATAGGATTGAAGGTCTACAAGGCAAAGTCAACCAGGCCAAACAAACGACCATGGCCTTGGCCTCCCAAATGATGGTAGACTCCTGCAAATGCCCAGCTTCCCCCACCATTGAAAACCCCAAGGATGTAGACCAATGCCCCCGCAAGGTTTATGGACAGGAACGACCCATGGAGGTACACCCTCCTCATTCATCATGACAAGTGACTGCTGAGGATCGGTCACAACCAACCCCACTGGCATCTCCTCCATACCAAGGAGACCATTACCGCCCTCGCTCTCCACCATGCCATCGTGACTCTCCACCTCCTTGACATAGGGACTCACCCCCACCACACCATCACAAATCTCCACCCCTTCGACGCAGGGAATCAACCCCATCACATCATTGCTCACCAGCTAGATGGAGGACACCACCTCCCATGCCATGAGTCCTTAATGTACCTATTGCCAAGTGTCGACCACGTCACCACGTCTACCGACCAGAATACCCACCTGCATCTGCACCTGCACCTGCACCTATCGTGGTTTGTATACCCAAGGCCTTGAAACCAACATTAACTCGACCCAACAAACCCATTGTGGAGATACCACAACCAAATGAAAACGAACCTGACTCTGATAGTTCAGATGGTATCAGCTCTGACAATGATGGCAATGCAAAATGCAAAGAGGCCAGGAAACGGGAATTTGCTGCCTCTCAAAAATGCTTTGCCGAAAGTCAACCTGGCCATATCCCGGACGGGTTGGGTGTAGTCATCATTAATGAGAAGCATGAACGGGACAATGAGCTATGGATGATGCCCAGCTGCTTCATCTTCTATTCTATTAGGTCCAACCGAGTATATGCTGGCAAAACCGCAGCAGTAGCAAGCAACTACGAGGGTTGTATGGATACATCATACATGACTGATGGCAACTGACGTCTGTATTCATACCTACCTCGAGGGTTTCCCATGAACCCCTACAAGGTGTCTCGAGGAGTACACTTCATTAACGACATGAAGGAATCCAGTGTCGATCACATCGAAGCCTACCGGTTGCTGTCAGAATTCCACCACATCACTGGTGGTTTTGTACCAGAGCTCCGGGACCTAGCTATGCAAAAAATATTGAACAATGACGTCTACTCACACAAAGTTTACAAGCCTTGCCCCCATAATCAACAGTTGTGGGAAGACTTCCCCATCCATCAGGATGAAGACGCGTCCACAGGTAATTGATGGAACAAGACCGGTGGTGCAGGACTACCACCCATACCCATCGAGCAATTATTGGACATTGATCTAGTGGCCCAATACATGATGCACCATGGATGACTCAGTAGCAGCAATGCTATTCATGGCATTGCTATGAACGTGGCCCCGTCGAAGCATGTTTGGGTATTCATTGGGATGTGCACTCTGTCCTCATTCCATATCTTCCTGGTCCAATTTTATGAGACTCTATGGATGTATGGTGTCACTCCCTGGGTACTATCGCGAGGTCATTGGCATCTGGAATGTATCCCATCCCAACACACCTTTTGTCAAGTGCTCTGGTGATACTCTCACCATTCAACCCTACGATGAAAAGCTGGTGCCCAGACTCACCACAGATAAGGTGGCTCACCACCTCATCCATCACAGGATACCTCCACAATGGATCAACCATGCATATACCTTTATCCTCCATTACTTAAATCATCAATCATATTTATGGGCCGGCCCCTTTCATGACCTCCACTATCGAACGGATTGCAAACATCTGCGACGTTTGGAATCTGTAGGTGTACCCATGGCTATACCACAATGGGATGGTTGGTGGAGCCCCACCTACAATGACATCACTCGCATTCAGTATCTGATGAGTCGAGAAGATGATGGGACTGGTAGGTTATGTTTTTTAGACTGTGAATGGCTCCTTGCCGGCGCCCCCACCATTTTTCAAGAACTCACAGGACAGATGCTGTGGGCCCCTACCACCTCATCCAATTCAGGTGCAATCACCTGTTGGAGCAGACTATATATGCTGCACAGTGGAAGAGACAACACGTTCCTTATAACCTACCTGGGGTTTACTTAGACTTACAGCTAGGGTTAGCAGAGGTAAGAACACTGTATTCCTACTATGGTACAGGTTCTCCTTATATACATAATAATAAGGACGTCACATGACTCAGGAATGTGTTTAATGCATGTATGCGCAGTAAGCGCAGTAACATGCGTATGCTGCATGTATTGCCTCATGTATACAGCATGCATCACTGGGATTAATTTCAACACCCCCCCTCAAACTGTACAGCGCTCTAAGCAGCTAAGTTTGAATCTCGAAAGTAATTCCAAGAGAGTCTCTAAATTTCCTGAATAGGACAGCGCCAAGGTTCTTTGTGAACATGTCAGCCGGATTATCACTTCCAGGAATGAAAATGACTGTGACTTTGTCATTTTCTATGCATTTGCGGGTGTAGTGGTAGCGAATGTCTATATGTTTGGTCCTTCTTTCCTGAACTGGATTTGATCCAATAAAGATGGATCCCTGATTATCAGCGCAGATTGGTACGCGCTTCAGTGTATATCCAAGTTCCTGGAATAAGGACTCTATCCACACTATCTGCCGACAAGTGTTGGAGAGAGCCATATATTCAGCTTCTGTGGATGACAGTGCTACAGGTTTTTGTAAATGGGACTGCCAGCACACAATGCCACTCGCCAGAGTAGCAAAGTAACCCGTTGTAGATTGGCGCTTGACAGTGTCAGCTGCCCAATCAGAATCTGTGAAGGCCTGCAGCCCCTCGGATTTCTCTCCATCATAGACTATACTGTACTTCTGGGTTCCCACCAGATAGCGCATTATGTACATTGCTTTGTCTAGATGTTCTTGGCTAGGATTAGCCGAGAATTGCGACATCTTGATTACCGCGTAAGCGATATCAGGTCGCGTTCCAAGCATCAGATACAATAAAGATCCAATCACAGACTGATATTTCGATCTAAGCGCCGCGTTTGGCGTCGCTGTGTTCTCCGACGGTTTGTAGCCAGTCGGGAGCGGAGTGGGGGCAACTTTGGCATTTGTCATCTCGAACCTCTCGAGCACTTTGGCGAGATATTCTGTTTGATCAAGTTTGACTTTTGTAGCGGTCTGGGTGACGCGCATGCCTAAGAATTCCGTGACTTTTTCAGTACTACGGCACTCCCAATGCTTCAGGCAAGCATTCTTCTTTTCATCCACAAGTTTCTTGTTCTTGCCCATGAACAAGCCATCGTCAACATAGACTAGTGCAATAATGATGCTGCCTGTCTTAGGATCCTTGTGTATGAAGATGCTGGCATTGGAGCTGGCACGCACAAACCCAATGGTGCGCATAAATGCCTCTAGCTCTTTCCACCATGCTAGTGAAGCCTGTTTAAGGCCATACAATGCTCGGCGTAAGCGCATTACTTTGCGCTCTTTACCCTTGAGTCTGAAACCCTCGGGTTGATCCATATAGATCTCCTCATCAAGTTTGCCATATAAAAATGCGGTTTTTACATCTAGACCGGTCATATACATGCTTTCTAGAGATGCAAGGGCAAACATGAGGCGTACGGTCTCATAGCAGACTACTGGTGAGAAAATCTCATCAAAGTCAACGCCTTCGACTTGTGAAAAGCCTTTGGCCATGAGTCTGGCTCGTTTTCTTCCGTCCGATTTCATGGAGAAAACCCATCTATTTTTGATCGTTTTCCGATCATGTGGAAGATCGACGATATCATAGACTTGTTGCTTGCAAAGAGCCTCTAACTCTTCACGACAAGCCTGTTTCCACTCAAGTTGCTGCTGCTGGGGTAGGCGCGCAATATCGCGAAATTGGTTTGGAACTAGGCTTTTTCTGCTTGATGGTGTGACTGCTTTTGATAACAGCCAGCGGATAAGCTCATCTCCACCTTCCTTGGTTATCTTTTTAATATAACCTGCTTTGTCCGGTTCCCCCATTGGGTAATCATGTTCTTGATTATTGGAATCAGGCACACTCTCGTGGGGTGCCAAACTCGGTCCAGCAACCGGTTCTTGCTGTTGAGGTCGTGGTCGTGTTCGGTCATGATCCAAATCTTGACCCACAGACTTCTTCCAATATCGATCACGCGCAATGTCTCTCTCTATGTCAGAGGGGAGTCGCTGTTCTCCATAGGTATTGCTGGGACAGTTTGGGATTTTCCTCTGCCTGCCTGATCGACGGGGCAATTGCTGCCATTCCTGTTGATCTTCACGTCTTGGACGAAAGTCCTCAGTGTTAACTGGAGGTGGCGGAGGAGGAGCGTTAGTCGCATCGTCATGCGCCTTTTGCTTGCTTGGTAAATCATCATCATCATCTTCTAATGATGGAGGAAGGGGCGGATTTTGTGGCGGTATAGGGTCATCGCCATCGTATAGGGTCATGGCGGTATAGGGTCATCGGTTCCAGATGAGTGGTCGTCATCTTCTGGTTCTGGAGGTGGAAAATCACCAAGGTCTGTCTTGGCAGGAGTTTTAGCTCCAGGACAGCATGGGAACATCGTTTCATCAAATAGTGCCATAGCACCAATGAATATTGCGCCATTTTGTCGCATGAAACAATATGCTTTAATGCCATCTTCTACTCCAAGGTACGTCATTAACTCCGATCGAGGAGATAATGTTGTTGGACGTTTTTCCTTTGGTAGATAGACATAAGCACCGCAACCGAAGACCTTCAGATTGTTTAGATCTGGGCGGACCTTTGTCAGGTCCTCAAAAGGTGTCAGCCATTTCAGGCACCTTATTGGGGTTCGGTTGTATAAATGTGTTGCATGTTCTATGCAAAATTCCCACCATGATTGTGGTAGACAAGCAGTGAATTGCAAGGTTTGCGACTTTTCCATTATTGTCCTTATGGCGCGCTCTGCGCGCCCGTTCTGTTGATGAACGTGGGGTGCAGACATCTCTATTTTGATGCCTAAGTCCTTGAGCTGTTTTTGTAGCTCACGATCCTTGAACTCCCCCCCTGGATCGACACGCCAGCGCTTGATTGTAGCGCCATATTGGGTTTTAGCCATCGCTTGAAATTGTCTAATCGCTGCAGCAGCGTCAGATTTCTTTCTGAGACATTGGACCCAAATATGTGACGTTTTGTCATCCAGAAATACAATGAAGTATTTATGTTTGTGGTACGATAGTACCGGGAGTTCCTTTAGGTCGGAATGTATCAATTCAAAGGATTTGTCAGCTCGTGAGTCTGACTCGGGAAAAGATTTTGAGGTCATTTTCCCTTCTGCACACCCTGGACATATAATTTTGTCTTTAGGAATAATTAAATTCCTTGGGAATTTTATGGTGCTTTTAGGCATTTTCCCTAGCGCCTCTTTGGATGGGTGTCCAAGTTGCCTATGCCAAGTCAAGTAGTCAGCGACATAAATGGTCGCGACATTAACCTTTTTGGTGCTCAATATATGAGTCTGAGCCCAATAGATCATGTCATTCCTCCTTAGAGGGACACAATGCATGATTGGGTTTCCATGCTCGATAAATGAAATGTGTGCGGAGGAACCACGCACATCACTTCCGTCTTGTAAAAAGACCCCCATTGACATCAATCGAGTATTAATGTCGGGTATGTAGTAGATGGGGTATAACCGCGTTTCACGTGTCTCTGACTTCCCATGACATACTACCTGGTGTTTAATGAAGACTGCTCCTTTTCCTACTATATGAGTAGTACCAGTGGCCGTTTGGACCAAGGTAGAGTCCTTTCTCGGTAAAGGCTTGTAAGAAGTGAAATCTTTTATTTCACCAGTGAAGTGTTTTGATGCGCCTGAATCCATGATCCAGTCGGCACCTTTCTTACAATCTCCCTTTGCACACATAGCACATATATTAAGATCTAAATAATTCCATGATACATTTAA
Source organism: Tricholoma matsutake (assembly GCA_026075535.2). Classification (NCBI taxonomy): domain Eukaryota; kingdom Fungi; phylum Basidiomycota; class Agaricomycetes; order Agaricales; family Tricholomataceae; genus Tricholoma; species Tricholoma matsutake. Next base: position 818,488 of record AP026543.1, on the reverse strand, counting down.
TAGCGGTAAAATTTCACATGAAAAGTTTGCTGTATTCATAGGAATATTAATTTTAGTGCTTGTGGCAGGGAAAAGGACTGACCTGTCATCATACGCCCCTGTATCAAGGGGTTCATCGACGAGCATTTTGTCGACGGCTTTCCACACTTCCTCATCAGACACTGGAGGTTCAGATCTGAGGGAGACGGTATCGTCTTCTACCTCCTCGATCCTAGACTCGGGTTCTGGTTCTATCCTTCTTCTCTTTCCTTCTCGCACCGTAAGGTGCTCTTCCAGCAGTCGCAGATTTTTCGCGCTGTGCGGAAGTTGCATTTGCTCGAGGGTGTCTCGAGCTTGCTGATATTTGGCATAAACCGAACGAGAGGTAGAGGCCACGCCCGTATATGCCTGTGCAGGCGGTCGGCGGCGAGGATCCCTTGTGGGAGTGTGTTCGCGTCTTTCGATGCGCTGTATAAGCGGCATCGGCGGTATGATGGTGCCATTACCATTTATGGTGGTATAGGCTTTGGAGGCGAGGTGGGTATGTTTATCCTTCGGCTTCTCCTCCTTAGTCTTTCTGTCCCCACGTCGTCCATGCTTTCGGGACGAGTCTCCGTTGCTGTTTTGCCCTTCTTTGGGCTGCCATTTGGGGTTTCCCCCTTTGCGCTTAACAGCAGAAAGTTTGTTGGCCTGAGGCTGGCCAGCGGGCTTTCCTACTGCTGTGCGCCTTGAGGCTTCAGCAACAATGGAGTCCTTGACATGTTTAAATGTCAAGGCACTAGTAGCGGTCGTGTTAAGGACCGTTGCGGACAAGGAATCGTACTCATGCGGCATCGCAGCAAGTAGAATCATTGCTTGCACTAGCTCGGGGATGGCGACGTTAGCAGCCGTAAGGCACTCAAATTTGTCTGCCATTCTAGCAATCTCCGGTGCGGGGTTCGCAGCTGGGATCTTGATCACTATTGCGGACCTAAAGTCCGCAAAGACTTGGGAGGGGCCGTCCACACCATAATCGGTGCGGATGAGATCCCACACCTCCTCAGCAGTGTCTTTTGAGTTGGCACGCTGCCAAATGGAGGGGGCCAGGCGGAGCACTAGGCTACCAATGGCCTGGTCATTTTTGTTGCTCCAGGTCTGGAGCTTGGCGTTAGCATCCGCTACCAAAGTAGCGTTCGTCGCTGTCAAGGGAGGCGCCGGGGGTGGTTTTTGCTCCGCCCTGCTAGTTATTTGCCAGAGGCCCTGAGACCTGAGCCACGCCTTCATTGAGTTGGCCCATTGAATGTAATTGAATCCGTTGAAAGTTTGAACGAGTTTCTCAAGAGTTGAAGACATGATTTTGTGGTGGCAGCTGTTAAAAGTGCTCAATCAGTCTTTTTACTCCATAAAACACATTTAACGTTCTCAGGAGAAAACACTCCTTCAGAGTGGTTAACCCTAGTCAACCTAGGTTTTATGTGCAGCTTGCAGGGAGCGCAATGCAGCTCATGAAGAGCGCAAGGTTATAATTTGGAGACGATGAAGTCAACGTCGTTCACAACCAATTAAGGTGCATTTGCGACGTGCCCAGCAGGGCCCATAACCTGTTGGAGCAGACTATATACACTGCACAGTGGAAGAGACAACACGTTCCTTATAACCTACCTGGGGTTTACTTAGACTTACAGCTAGGGTTAGCAGAGGTAAGAACACTGTATTCCTACTATGGTACAGGTTCTCCTTATATACATAATAATAAGGACATCACATGACTCAGGAATGTGTTTACTGCATGTATGCGCAGTAAGCGCAGTAACATGCATATGCTGCATGTATTGCCTCATGTATACAGCATGCATCACTGGGATTAATTTCAACATCACCAATGCTTCTAGTTTGCACAAGCTGCCTGTCATCTCCACCGGCACATAACGTACTGCATACTTATACTCAGTAATTCCTTATGATGTGAAATGTAGATTCCTTATGATGTGAAGTGTAGATTCCCTTGGTGGCAATCTCAAACAGGGGTATGTAATGAGTACCACATTACATATTACATACCCGACTATTATTACTTACTGTTTACCTATATTTGGAGGACAATTACTTCTTAGCTTACAATGTACATGACATAGCTACCAAATAGACTGGACTCTGCTCTGTTGGGTGCACCATAAGTCATAAGTATTCAAAGCTAGTAACTAACCATTACAACAGCCTGGATAAGTGCCTTGATAGCTATCAGCAGTATATCCCTGCCCCTGTGATCACCAGCTCACCGCCCACCGATAGCCAGCCAGCAGACAATGCTGCCGATGGCTGAGCTGACTGCCAATCTTGCATCAACCTGTGGGCTCTCATTGGGGATTTGTTCAATGAAGCATGTGGGATGCAGGACTTTATAGATGGCTGTGAATCATCAGCAGAGGCTGTGATGAATGTGAATGTCAGGCAAGCAGCAGGGTTCTAACAGCTTCATGAGCTAGCCCTGCTCAAGGAGCTTCAGTCTGAACCACGTAAGTTAACAATAGCACTGGCACCAGCATTGGCATCGGCATCAAAAAACAACCATGGACATGCTGGGAGATGGTTGGCCATAAGAAGACAATTGGAACTGGTATCTGCACATGCACAGGCTGAACTTGAGTGCCTGAAGGCCCTTCCCCCAACCTCCTACAAGTGGACCTGGGGCATTGATATTACAGAGAATGAGGTTTTAGCAATCAATCAGGCGACCAAGGGCAAGGGAAAGGCACAGCATTCTGGGTATGCAGGGTCTCTACCTGATGGGGTGCAGCAAAACAAGGAGTGGTCAGATGCACCAAGTCTCCCAACAGTTGTCTCTGCCTACAATTGACCACCCACAGTTACTGGTCACGATGCTGGGCTATATTTTTCAGATGCTGAATCCAATGTGTCCAATGCTGGGACCACTCCCATTGTTCCTGTCCCCACTCCCATTGCTTCTGTCCCCATCCCCAATGCCAATCCTCTCTCTGCTGCTGACACCAATTCCAATTCTGTCCCCATTCCCACTACCAATTCTGTCCCCACTGCTGCTGCTGATTTTGTCCCCACTGCTGCTGCCAATGCCGAGGCACTCATGGTTTGGCAAGGTGAAGATGATGTAGCAAATGATGCTGATCAGCATACTGCCCTTCAGGCAGCCATGGCATATGGTTCTGATTCATCATCTGCCCCTACGGGTTCCCCAACCAGCATTGATGCCACCGACTTGTACCTCAATGATTCTACCTCTTCATCTCCACCCTCAAATCCCCTATCAGCTTTTGCCACTGCATCTGATGCAGCAGATGTTTTTCTCTCATCATCAGAGACAGATTCTACTGGACCTCGGGGTGAATCCAATGCCGATGCCAATAATGCTGGTGCCGATTCTGACTCAGAGCACAATTTTAGCGATGAGTCCCCCAGCACCTCCCAGATAGAGCACCCCACTCCTTCTCGCATCACACTGCCCATCTATACTCATGCAGACTTTGATTATGTTGATGACACTTGGTTGCATGGCTCTGATGATATGGACACTACAGACAATGGATGATGCTCATTTATTTCATTTACATATTCTATACATGAACATGTAGTAATAATTGTTGGTGCTTCTGGAACACCAAACATTTTCTCCCCAATCCCCAGTAGTTTACGCTGCCCCATATGTTCCACGCGGATCCATGCGGACTGTGCGGAGTCCAACCATCTGGTGACCAAAATGAAAAATTCCACCCCTTTCACTGTGGACTCCACCCCAGTCCATGCGGAGTCCGCATAAGTCCGCATAAGTCCACATAAGTCCACATAAGTCCACACAGATGTGGTGACCCAAATGAAGAATTGAGGCATGGGTTGATGGCAAAAAAAAACAAGGATGCCCCACGACAGGGGACATTTTATTGGTAGTATTAAATACAAAAAAAGTTGCCCCCCTGCCAAAGAGGGGGGCAGTAGACTATAGAATAAAATAAATAACCCACCATCTTGCTAGCATGCGAGACGGCAGGGGCGGGTGCGTTCATCGTCGGCCCTCCCTTGTGGCCCCCTCTTGTCCCCCCTCACTGTTCCCTGTTGGTCTGTACGCACCCCCCTTCCTCATCGTTGTTCCACCTGCGATCCACCCCACGAGCAGTTGCTCGTGAGGCTGGGGGCGGGTGGTGTGCTGTCGTCTCCTGTCCCATCTCCCTCATCGTCTCCCTCCCCCTCTTCCTTCATCTCCCTTTCCTCTCGTCTCCCATCCCCCTCGTCATCATTCCACCCACCATCCACCCCACGAGCAGTGGCTCGCGAGGCTGGAGGTGGGTGGTGTGCTGTCATCTCCTGTCCCATCTCCCTCATTGTCTCCCTCCCCCTCCCCCTTTGTCTCCCTTTCCTCTCGTCTCCCATCCCCCTTGTCATCATTCCACCCACCATCCACCCCATGAGCAGTGGCTTGTGAGGCTGGAGGTGGGTGGTGTGTCCTTGTGGGGTGGATGGTGGGTGGTGTCATTCTGTGGTTGGCGTCGGTTTCGTCGGTGTCGTGGGGCTGGGGGTGGGTGGTGTGTCATCCATCACCATGGGTGGTCATGGTGGGGCCCTGGTGCTCATTTTCGTCTGTTTTGGGGGGGTTTGCATTGTCCTGCATTGTCATCCGTCATTACCTGTAGATTAGAACCTAAAAAACAAAGAAAACAATTAGTTAGTTGAGAAAAAGAAGAAATGAATAAATAAAAATTACCTACAGCCCACGTTGCTTCTGGTCGGCTTGTTTGCAGCTCTTCGTGGCCGTGGAGTTGTTACCTGTAGATTAGAACCTAAAAAAAAAACAAAGAAAACAATTAGTTAATTGATAAAAAGAAGAAACGAATAAATAAAAATTACCTATGGCCCAAATGACGCAATTGCATCATTTGGGCCCACGTTGTCATCTGTCGTTACCTGTAGATTAGAACCTAAAAAACAAAGACAACAATTAGTTAGTTGATAAAAAGAAGAAACAAATAAAAAAAATTGCCCATGTTGCTTCTGGTCAGCTTGTTGGCAGCTCTTCATGGCCGTGGAATGGGGCTGGGAGTGGGTGGAGGTGATGTGGGTAGAGTGGAGATGGTGGTGGTAGAGAGGGAAGGAGGGAGGGAGTGAGGTGGCGGCATGGTCATCGTCGATGGTGGTGGTGGTGAGTGATGAGCTGGCAATGTTGATGACGCAGCTGTGTGCTTTGTCATACAAAGCCAAACAGTCGTATGTAGTTGCATCAATGGCTACAAACAATAATGGCTGCATAGTGTAATGGTAATGTGCATCTGTACTTTATTAGTTAACCATGAGGCTCCGAGTTCAAACACCATTCATGACATTATTTTGCTAAGCTCAAATGGTCTGCTCGGATGCATGCGGACTGTCCTTGCTGGTCCTTGCTCATACTTGCTGTCTGATCTCAGATGCAGATGGCTGAAATCCATGGAATCCAAGTAAAAAGTGTGGAATCTGAGCTAGTCTGTGCAGACTGTCTGCCCCTGTTGCATAACTAAAACTGTTCATTAGATGGGATGTAAATCTATACAGAGTCCATGCAGATCCATGTGGAGTCCACGCAATTCCACGCGGAACATATGGGGCAGTGTAAAGACCTCCCAATCCCTAATCCCAGTGCCAGTGCCGTGCTCAATTCTGATGCCAATTTTGGACTTCATGAAGGTCTGTATTATGCATCTGCTGCTGCTGATGTCAGTAAATTTTTAATTTCTGCCAGTGCCAGTGCCGATCCATTTCATAGGTCTGCATACTACAACAAATGAATTATTGCTAAATGAGGCATTTATCATACATGTCACTATATAACCTTCAGCATCGAGAAATTTCCTTAGGCAGCATTGGCAGCATTGACCAACACCAATCAGGGTGGCAAGCTGATCCCATTTGGTAGGTCTGCACTATATAGAAAATTATTGCATTATTGCCCATAGCTAGGCCATACAGTCTCCTATGCACATCTATACTAAGACCATTAGCCTGATGCCAATGCCATATATCTATGCTGATGCCATTGCTGTTGCTGTTGCTGAGTACCATGTCCAATGCTATCTCTGATCTGTATATTAACATTCTTCATAGTGTATCACAAGCAAGAATTGTAAAATTGTATTCATTTGATATTAGTACATGTTATACACACTATGAGAGTGTTCAACAGCATCCACTGAACCTGTATCATTCGATACACTGTATGCATTCGATAGACCGTATTATTTGGTACAGTGTAGCTTACTTATGTGGATGATATTGATGGCTTTGTGCTTGTGAACCTTCACAAAATGGCTGAAATGAAGCTGAGCATTTGGGAAATCCTTTGTGAGCATGTCCAGTGTATGAATTGACTTTGCATCTACCAACCACAAAGGAATGGCCTGCATCTGAAAGGTCTGGCCATATAAGAAGTTGGCCAAGCTGAACCAGTGTCTTCCTTTGATTGGTCGGCCAAATTCATTGGTGGGACCAACAGTTTTATCGCGCACAAGAATCAACAGCAAGAGTACCAGAAACTCACCACGGTCCCCTTTTGATATGGAGAAACCTTCCATTACCGACTTCAATGCCCTTGACATGTTAAATGACAGTTTCTGCATAACAAAATAGGTGGCCTCTGAGAGAATTGGCTCAGACAAAGTCATCATCATCATGGTCTCAAAAGCAGCATCAATTTTGAGGCATACTTGCATGTGTCCTTCCACCTGCTTCCTCTCCTTCTCTTGAGATATGTAGTTGGTCAAGTTGAATTCAATGGGAAACCATTGGGATAGGCATGCCAACACTTGATCATTAGAGAGCTCCTGAGCAGTATAGTCTGCATTGAGGAGTTTTGCAACTGCAAACTGAATAATCTCTTGTTTGATGGAAACCAAGCCTTCCTGATATCTGGCTCCGAATCTATCATAACCTCATAAATACCTACAATGAATGATAGGCAAAAGGGATGCATACAACAGTCGGCCCAGGCTACAGATCTGAGAATCTTCAGTCAACTGCACCAGATTCCATGAGCCATCTGCGGCTATGATACGAGCAAGGGGGTCAAAGCCAAGATCTGTATAAGGTTGAATGATGACCAATTTCCCCTCAACCACTCTCTTCGAAAGGTCTTCCTCAATAGCGGATGTGAACTGGGAAATTTTGCCAATTGTTGATATGAAGAGCGAGAACAAAGCAAGGTTATGTAACCGCTGGAGTGCATGTCGAAGTTCATTGAATATGGACCACTCTTTGCCTGGGCCCTTATGTTGCTGAGTTGTTGTATGAGCCTCATCAAATGCAAGAACAATAAGTGGAGCATCATTGCAATGAGGCTCCACCTTCTGCTTTCCTTTGGCCCTAGCTCCGATAGGACTGGGCAAGGATTCATCATGTGGTGAGGAATAGAGAGAGCTCTTGAAATGCAATATACGGAGGGAAGTCTTGACTTTGTGTGGGTGTGGAACCCTGTGGATTATTGGATACTGTCCGCTTGGCAGATGCTTGGAGCTTTGAATACTTTCCCTGTGTAGCCAAACATTTAGTCAGTCATAGTGCACTCAAATGTTATGTACCCTTTCAGTTTCTAGCTGTCTTGCCTTTTCAATAACTTGTTTGTAGAAGTGCTCCTGAAATTGGTTATGCCCTGTCATTTTCTGACCCTCAGTCATAGATGATTTGAATCCTCTTGCAAATTTGACGTATTCCAGAGAGAGGTCGTGAGAGCAAAGCGTATCAGTTGTATGCTTGCATAACACTTTGAGAAAAGCACAAGCGCAATCATAGGTGACATCCTTAGAACCAGTGGTTGTTAAATAATCTTGAATGCTGTGGTCTGCAGGAGGATATCCTGAAAGAAGACTCAGTGTGTGGGTGAGTGCCGCGAGTGGAGAACACATGTACCTGTAGATGTTGCTTCCTGCAGATTTAAGGGTATGACAAAGTGATTCTTGGCAAGTTCATCTACGGTTCATGACTTTCCCATGCCTGAAGATTGGATGATGGCAGCATAATGAGCATACACTCTGTCATCAGAAGGATTGTAGTGGGTCTCGATGTGCTCCCACAGGCCTCTTGCAGTGTTGCCCTGGAATGGGTATTCCCAAGATTTCATAGTTGCTGAAAGGCAAAGTCAACAAAAGCAGATATAAATCTTCATTCTGAATGAACAAACCTGCTACTTGGTCATCACGAAGACAAGCATAAGCTCTTGTCCCATCAGAATCTATGGTGGGTGCAACCTGCAGTAAGGCTACATGAAACTGCATTGAAATCTGACGGAGTGAAGGATCAGAAGGATTGAACCCACAATGATTCACAAAGTGCTCCCACTCTCCTTTGTCGTGAGCTTCAACCCAAATGGAGGCCAGATCTAGTTGTACCTTGCATGGTAGCAGATTAATCTGCTCCTTGCCATGTTCAGCATCCAGCCAAGACTTGTCAAGTGTCAATGCACGAGATGTATCCAGCACTTTGGAGGCAACTTGTTGAAGTGCCAGCGCAAGTGCCCTCATTGACACGTCTTCTGCATTCAATAGCACATAATAGGGGAAGTCTTGAATCCAGTAGCAAATACATTTTCTGTTAGCCCTAGCTGAGACTTTTTGTCAAATTCAGAACCGAGAGGAGAGCTAGCAGCATGTTTGCCTGAACTTTGTAACATCGGATAAAATTGTGATGAGCGAAGAATGTCCATAGTAGAACAGTAGACGGTAGGACGTGGGTCTGGAAAACCAGCACACACACATAGATAGATTAGCACAGAGATTGGCAGTTCAAATGAACACATTGTTGATGTCTGTTTACCAACATCATTTCTACCATCGTTCATCTCCTAATCATGACGCAGTATACCAGATGCAACACTCTTCCCTGCTTTTCTATAATTAGTGTTGAAGGGTCCAGTCCATAGGACCGAAAAAAAGACCAAAATTGGACTGAATTGGACTGTAAAAGACCAGACCAGTGGTCTATTTATGGACTGGTCTTTTGCAGTTCAGTTAGCAGTCTTTCCATTCTGAAAAATGTTGTAAAACTGAAGAAAACTGGTCTAAACCAGTTAGGACTGGTTTTATTGTGGGAACATATATTGGACCATGTTCCCACATGAAATCCAGCGAGTTTGACCTCTGGTTCATAAAAAATGGTTAAGAATTGAGCAAGATATAACCAAATCTATTTTTGTATGAGTATTTTGCTGTATCAGATTGATTTTCATTTCATCTTACTCACATGTTGATCATTTGCTTGATTCTATTAATGATCATAGGACTAACATGTATATTAATACTCCCACCATTTGTCAATGCATGCTATGCATCACATAATTTATGGTTGTCACATTACATTTCTTGGTGTTCAGCATGAGTCATTCAGTAGATGTATTTTTATATTGATCATAGCCAAGTCAAATCTTGATGAAATGTCTTAAAAGTTAGACCGAATGATGGGGAATTACAATGTCTATCCATCTGTATAGTGGTCATAAGGTCCGAGTAATATTTGCTAAGATACATGTGGGTTATATTAATACAACAAATTTCACGACAAAACATCAGTCTGAACCAGTCTTAACTGGTCTTTTTCAGTCTTTTAACCAGAAAGGACTGGTCCTAGGTGGTCCAGTTTGGTTCTAGCAGTATCTGGGTCGGTCCTGGACTGGTTTAGGTTGCGGTCTTTACATTTTTGGGTCAAAAAACCGAACTGGACTGGACCCTTAAACACTATCTATAATTCACAAATTCTGGTTTCTCCTTGTCTCGTCTCCCCTGCCTAACTTAGTCTACAATCCAATGGTCTACAATTGTGTCCAAGTCACTGGCATTGCCGCATCAACTAATGAATAACCCATGGTACTTTCTTCCATTCTTAGCATTCACATTGTATCAGCTCAACTATGTCCACACCAACAGTTTCTCTGTGTCTTACCCTGCAAGGTCTTCCAGACTTCCAGTGACATCAGGAATTGGTATTCAGGACAATGAACAGTGGCAATGGTATGTTTCATTCATCGTATATTTGCTATGATTGTTCAGTTGAAATGGATAGAGAAATGGTCCAACACGACATGGATACCAATTTACTGGCAAATGTAGGTTAAATCCCGCATCAAATGTTTCTTAATCTAAAGTAGATAGGGCAAGGCAGGGGGTTACCCCTTGGTGTCAAATCTCATACCCTTACCCCTACCCCTGAACAGGCTACCCTTAGGGGTAAGGGTATGGAAACATATAAGGGTTGCCAAGGGTATGGGAGAGTTTGTCAAGGGTACAAGGGTTTGGCACAAAATCAACATATTTAGAGCAAAATTCATTTGAAAAATGTTGATAACTATTGTATTTACTATTAATATCACATATTAATACTTCTTATTAACATATGAAAGCCATTATCATGTTGGACAATCCCAAAATCTGAATTTAATTGATGAAAATCTTGAATATGAGTCTTTGTAGCTGAAAAAATCAAATGATATTCTTACATAAGCATACCCCTGGCATGAACTTCCAAACCCCTACCCTTACCCCTCATACCCTTAGCCCAAAAACACAAGGGTATACCCCTACCCCTGCCTTGCCTTAAAAGTAGAGTATGATTCAGGCCCATTCTGACGTGTTAAAGTAACCGCGAGTTCCGTACACTTTCTCTACCACCAATGGCACCATCAACATTGTCTATTCTTCCATGCATCAGTTTCAACTATCTTGTTAGGTGAGTTTGCACTTTTTGGACATCCATCATTCGCAAAACTTACAGCAATCAGGATCTGCATCCACCATCCATGCACTTCAATTGGGAGCACTGTCATGAACATTGGTGAAGTGTTTTCAGCTGGATACAAGTCCTCGGCTAGCCGGTGCCTACTGTCATCCAGTCTAGATGCCATTGTTGATGCCATTTGGGAGTGGGTTGAGTCACGCAGATATCGGTGGTACTCTAGTCTGAGTCCAGGTGTGCCAGCATTGCTTGGACTTGTCAGTGCACTGTTATCTCCATTTTATGACCAGCCAAATTCCAGAGGAGCAGTATTGTATGACAATTTTGATTCCCTCTTTGAAGTCTCGCCACGACATGACATCAAGGGAACCGGAGAGGCGAGCAAGGATAAGCAGGAGGGCTCTTGGAGAGGGAGGTACGAGCATTGTTGCATGGATACAGTTTGCAAGGGGCCAAACATTGGCTGAGTGTGCAGGGATGGACAATGGTTGGTGATCACGACAAGGAAGTCATCCCTGTGAATCAATTATCCATACAGGGTCAACTCAGAGCCAGTTGGGTGGTTGGGTAATGCACATTGATGAGCTGGTGAGTCAACAATTCTCATTTTAAGTTGCATGGCAGAGAGTCATTCCTTCAGGATGTTGTTGCGGCAGCCAAGGAATACAACCTTGTTTGTTCAGATGAATTCAATGTGGATGGACGGATGTTCTATGCTGGTACGCATGTTCAGGTGTCCTGCATTTCCTCTGGTTTAATACTCTATTCTCTTGACCACTTCTTGGAAGCAGTCGACATCTAGTATGGCTCCACCATGGACATGGAGTTGTACAACCCCCAGCAAATCACCGCCAGCAATGGCAACCTCGTCATCATGGCCACTGCCCCATTGCCCCACTGCATAATCTCACTACCAGTAAGCTTTCCATCTTGTAATGCTACCCCCAACTTAAAAAAATTATTCTAGCTTAGGCTCGTCCAAGCCTCCAATAACCATAAACGAGTGGTATGCTCCAGTCTTGTAACAAAGGATATATCGAGGACCTGTTAGTACATAGCCAATAGCAACATTGAAGCCAGTTAGAATCATGTGGGCCACGCTAGGAAGTCAACACAAGTTGGTTATGAAATTTTTTGTTGGGGAAAAACCTTGCATGTGATGGGAAATTACCATATATGACAGGAGGGAACTGGCAAAAAAAACCTAGTGATGTGATTTTCTGCTCTATACCATAAACCCCCTCACCTACTTCATCTGTTGTGTCTCTTACTTGCCTGGTGTCGGCGAGGTATGGCTTAAAAACCTTCCTGAGTTACTTACGTAACGTAGTCTATCATATTAGGGTTGCGTGTAAAAGTCGGCGGGGTACATATATACATGTAAATTACACGGCGTGATTTTCCGGGATGTAAAAAATGTATAATAGTATGTAAATTACACTTTTTTACCACTATTATAGAAAAAAATTCCCAGAGCGCACTAAATTCATGCTGCAAGGTTGTAGGTGCCTCCTTCTTTTGCGTCGAACATCTCAACATCACCAGCCACTGTGGAGACCTCCTCAGGAAGAGGCTGATCAGCCAGGACCATTTGCACCATCCTTGACTCCAGGTCAAATTCAGTGTGACTATCCACATCAAGTGTCTCACTCGGCATTGCCTTAGATTTGTTGGGATTGGGTAGTAACCAATCATCAGTGTCATCGTCGTCGTCATCATCAGAACCATCCTCAGCCGCCGGATTAGGATTAGGAGAGTCGGAGATATCAATGCTGTGGATAATGCGATTGATGTCATAGAATTTGATCATCGGATGTGGACGTGCAGATGCATGGGTTGGTAACTCAAAGAGAATAAATTGAAGACTAAGATGAGTGGTTGAATGTGCTCACCTCGCTCTGATTACGATAGTATCCTCAGACTTGTGTCATGGCCATGATGGTCCCCATGTTTTGCCGATTTCATTGGGCTGTGTTTATCATCATGACAATGGACATTGTACGTTCATCGGCCATCAAATGCGGGACTGCAGAATAGAGTTTGATTGCAATTGCCTATAGCCCAATGTCTCAGACGAGCCAGGTGTGATTGAGACTTTACATACCGCCAGAATTCCACTGTTTGGAGTCACTTGATATGCCTCCCACCAATTCAGTGGATCTTGATCAACCCCTAATGGCATGTTGAAAGGATATGCACCTTGTGTGAAGGCTGTGAATTGTGCTTGATATGTTTGCATGAATTCTTTTGCCTTTCCTTTCCATGCAGTAAGCACCGGATCGACACCTTCATTGATCTCCTTAACAGCTAATGTCAATAAATACTTGCCAACTTCTTGAAACATTTTTGGGCTTCAAATGCCAGGCGGAACTTTTGAAGTTTCCTTCCCTGGGAGTGTGATGGAAAACGAGAGGGCATTAGCACGTTTGAAGATTGTTGAATGTATGTATGCTGTTTCCAGATCTCAGTAGTCATACACAAACATCTGCATAATCATGACATACTAGGATTAAGATAGAACACTGAGAGATGAACATTGGTTGGGCTGTCAATGAAGAACTGGCGCCATCGTTGGTTGATGATCCCTCATATGTCAGCACAGACAGAATCTGGTAGTCCAGATGTTGTCAAGGCTGCTGCCATGTGCGCAGTCACAGCGAGCCATAACAGATATACATCTGTCGGGTTTGAAGCAGTGGCTTCTAGACACTCGATTGCCTTCACAGGTCCTTCTCCAACAGCAATAAGCTGATTGAGCGAGAGTTCAAATTGGAGGGTTGCAGCTGAGTTTTGAATGAACATGCTACCCCAGTCCTGTTGAAATTATTCAGCGACAACTTGAAGATAGCAATGTTAAACTTACCGGAATGTCAATAGCCTGTGTTGTGCAGAGTATTCGAATGGCCAGAAGGGAGCGACAAAGTGAGAGTGCAGACCATATCAATGAGCCAAAGTGTGTTTTGCCGATACTTTTCAGTCCTGCACCTAGGCCCATCTGAAGGCAGAGATCCTTCAGCAACACCTTAGCTGCAGTTGCATGCTTGAAGAATTTGATGACATGGCGCAAACATTGAATTGTCTGGAATGATTAAGTCAAAAACAAGCACCCATAGTATTGCAGATGTAGATGACTAGCCTTTGCAAAGTATGGAAGCCTGACAATGTCAAGGATGGTTCTGTTGAGATGATGGTTAGGGTCGGGGAAGTTCAGTATAGTCATAACGATGTCGGTCACAATCTGTCTCGCCACACAAGTGTTTCTGGTGTTGTCGGAGGAGACGGCACAGAAACGCTCATGCCCAACAAGGTCCATGACCTGATAAAAGTTTCTGATAGTAAGTTTGCAAATAGTCCAAAGGAATGAAGACGTACTGAAAGCACAAAGTCAGCAATCCACTGCCCAGTATGTGATTCCTTCATACACTCCCGCCCTTCAAGTAACATAACACATCATGCAGGTGTTGTGGCATGCATCGTGTAAAATGAGTCGCCTCCCCAGGTTGATCCTCCATCAAACAAGCATGTGAGGTTATGCTCCTGCTTCAACTCGGCAATTTGTAATTGATGAACTCGTTCTTGCTTGCTCATAATGTGGTCATCAATGAGGCAGGTGCACGAAGCTGGTGTGTAACTCGGAGTGCCGATCTGGAAAAGAGCTTTCCATTCTGGATAGTCAGCTAATGTAGGTGGAAGGCGTGCGGCACAGAAAAATTTAACAATAGCAAGATCGGGGAGATGGGCCATATGTTTACATCCTTGTGTTCCAAAAAAGTAGGCTGCATTACAAGTAGGCTGAAGAACCTGAACTGCAGAAGTATTTGATGTTACAGAAACACTCAATGTCGCTGTAATGATAGAACCTGTGCTATCTGCTGCAACCAGAGCCCCTGGACTTGCTCCCGCACTTGCAGCTGAAGCATATTGCCGTTGCTCTGATGTCATCTTCATGCACCCTTTGCAATTTTGCAGGACACGGACATGGCTACCTGGCTGCCAAACCTTTGTACACCCCACTCCTGCACAACGGTACTTTCTCGGCTTACCTGCAGATGTTTTCACTGGAACTGTCAAGGTCTCCAAAACACCCAGACGAGGTCGACCAAACAACCCGCTGCCATCTGATTCATCATTGGAAACATCTGTAGCAGCAGGTTGACTACGAGGTGTGATTTTCTGACAAGCTGTTAAGTCTGAAGATGCTGAGCCAATGAAATATTAAACTCACTAGTTTTTTCTCCTTCTTCACTGGCCCAACCGATCCAGTATTGGATATAACAGGGACATTAAACACAGGAGCAAGTACTGACAGCACTGTTGCATGTTTTTTCTTCCTTTTATTTGAAGGACATTTTTGCGGAGACACAGAAAGGCAATCAAATGACAAAGAAACAGGGCTAATAGATATTTTTGGTGATTCAGATCTGTGGGAAGGTGTGAAGCTCGGTGAAGGCTCCTTGAAGGAGGTGCATTGAAAGCAGATGGCAGGGCAAAGTTTATGGAGGGGAGGGCTTGCACTGCGGGACCATGCTAAATCGATATGCTTTTATGATTTAACATTTTTAGGAAAAGAGTACTTTGTCATTATATATATTTATAATGCGGCACAAGAATGACATCCTTCCCAAATCGCCTGAGCAATGATTGGCAGGAATGAGTGGATGCAAATCTGGGACATAGCGATTCCCAATAGCATTAGCAGCAAATAGGCCACATTGCCAGCTATCATAGCTGAAATCCTGATGTGTGCAAGGCAAAACTGCATTGTCCAACTCCAGTCGATCATCTGGCAAATGCTTTGCTACAAACCATCGCAAGGAAGACACAACTTTATGATCTGGCTTCTGATGAGCAGGATCACCATAAGCAAGTCTCTCGCAAATAACATCTACATCACATCCAACCCAGTGGTTATTATTAACATGGAACACACCAGCAAACTCACTTTTTCCATGTAAACTCTGGCCAAATCTATGAACAAATGTTGAACCATTCTTGTCGTACACATCTCCAGCACAATCCTTTACATGAAGCTCCATGATGGTTCTTGCAAGAATCGAGTCCATTAATAGTACATCCCACCCAGGCCATTCATTCCAGATATCATGTTCAAGCACATCAATCATCAGATCAACTTGCTCATCTGAAAACCAAGTCCTGGAGAGAAACAGAACAAGAGAAATTTTTGGGAGAGCAGTGTTGCGACATGGTATGTGTCCAGACCACGAGAGTGTGCTCAGAGCAAGGAGAGTAGTGTGGACCTCCACCTTGAGATGATGTATCTCCTTTCGTTGAAGCCAAGTAACAGCTAGTTGCCATGAGTTACAGATAGGTGCAATCATGTGGACTTCATTCCAAAACTGTACGGCCCACAGTGGAAATAAGCTTTCCCCACTGGGAAGGCTGATTGATTGCACTGCATCGAGCCAGCACTGCTCAATCTGTGACAATAATGACTTGACAACAGGCAATGGAGGGACGGGTGTTTGAGAGAGAAGTTCAGTGTCGCCATGATCACTTTCGCAGCTGAAAAAGGAGTGTTTTGTGGGTGCATAGGTGATGAAAGAGTGTGGAGAGATTGATGGGAAAGAGCAGTGGGCAAAATCTAGAACCAACAAATGCTTATCAGGCAGGAGTAATGCAGAATGTATCTGTGACAGGTCGAGCTGTTTTTGGATGTAAGCCTGAACAGTGGGAGGTATATCTTTGAATTGATGGCCGTTCCCTCTCCATTTAGGGTCGTGCGCATCAATGTTAGAGACAACAGTGTCGGTGGCAGGTGTCGTCATGGTAAGAGAATCCATATGTGGCAAGGAAGCACCAGAAAAGAGGATCGAGCTCCGAACCATCAGCATTACATCAGACAGCTATACAGTTGCTGGCAACCACCGAAGGACTATTTTACATTATTTACCTGCCCATTTCCACGCTATGTAAAAAAGTGGTAAATTACTGTAATTTACATGTGTGAAAAAGTCAGTGTAATTTACCTACCACTTTTACACGCAACCCTATATCATATCATAATATCATACTTATCAAAAACACGGGCAGCAAACAACGACATACAAGCCACAACGCGTAATACCAAACCAACAAAGTTCAGTGTCTCAGATCTCAGACTCAACGAGAATGGCCTATCGATATCGATTTCTCAAAGACTGGCTATTCTGCTGTTGCGAAGATGAGCAAGACCAATACAATATCTACAATGAGAATGACGATACAGCACGACTGATCCCAGACGATCTGGAACCTATATATTACTCGTTTGTATCGATGTTTCTCAAATGATAACGAAGCTAACTACACTGAAAGTGGCCAGAATTCAGGGCTGGTAGACCAGCAACAGAAACTCCAAGAACGGCTTGGTACTATCGTTCGTTCCAAAGAATGGTAAACTCTCCAATCTTCACTAATTCAATCCAACTCAATCCAACTCAGCCAAATGGTGAACGTCAACTCGCGAATCCCATTCAACCTTCACAATCAAATCCTTCCACCAGAAACATGGTTAAATCCTAACCCTGGCCTCAAGTCACTTTCCCGTTCTATATCACCCTCTGGTCTCGTCCATAATCTAAATCTAATCAACTCCAATACATACTACGACTCTAGCCGCGATACCATTCCCTACCGCCACCCTCTCCACCCAAGCAATCCTTATCCATGCGTGCCCTCTTCTCCCCAATCCACAGAGCCCTCGCGTCCTGAATCTCCCGAGCGAGAGACTCCCACCGCCACTACAGGTCGTCCAAATCCCATACTCAATGTGCGATTGGTGGGATTTGTAGATCAACGTGGTCGGACACGCGAACACGAGCGGCGGTTTGATCTCGATCTCGACGTCGACGGTGATATTGTCGGGTCAGACAGCACAGTGATGCAGGTGACGATAAACCGAAATTCAAATCATCATCTCGTCCGTCCGTTGCTTTCTTATTTTTGAATTGATGATTCATCTTATCTTCTAGAACACACCACCTCTTGGTAACTTTAAGCTCGAAGAATCAGGTGCTATCTCACGGAGTTGGAGTGATTGACCGTCATCTATGACTCTTTTGTTGCATCTGGGGGCCATGGAATGCCATACTCCCCGGCCCCCTTGCGCCCTGTATATGATTTCGATGCATTCAATCTAGTGCTCGCTGGGTCCGCTAGTTTATTTCAAGCCGAACACGTATATATGAGCCTGAAAGACGGTCACGTCCACCTTGCTCTGCGACTGTGAACCATGTGGATATGTGCACGTATATCAGCAATGGAAATCCACTGAAATTCTGCGCGAGATTTTAAAAGTCTTCCAGGCGTGGCCCGATTGCAACATTTGAAAACTTGAATAAGAAATGAAGACCAGGCAAACGCGTTTTGCGTCATGATTCAATGACTGTGGAGCAGTTCGCATCATGGTAACTTTCCTGATCTGAGGTCGACACATTTTAACGAGGTGAACCACGCCCGCGGTTCATGATAGTCTCAAAGTTCCGATTGACCTGCTTCGCAGCTGCTGCTTAATTTTCCCTGCATAGAACTATTACGGTTAGAGAACCTTACATTTGAAACGTGTAAATTAACCCTATAGCAAGAATATAACGAAACCCCGGGACAATTCCATGTGAGATAGAATGAATATCGAAATACTACCTGGTCCTTAGAGCTATGGTTCGATTCAAGTAGTCCATAAGCCGGTCTGCCACCCACATTTGAATGTGTTTCCGTCCATTCAGGGTCATACCGTGCGACTGAGAAGTTGAGGATACGGTACGGATACTACGTAGTACGGTCTACACCGAAACCGTTTGCCACTGTATATATTACGGCCGTAAACGTAACGGTACGGGCCACACCCCTAGAGCCTCAGCCTCAGCCTGGAATGGCGGCTTGCTCGAATGACAACCCGGTTAAGACCTGCCATACCGTAGTTTTCATGCAATCCATGAGCATAATTATGTTTCATGTGTATCTATTATCTAAAAACTATTCGGAATCTTGTCAATTTCATTCACTTTATGAGCACCAACTAAGTGATAGATATCGTATGTCCGTCTTGCTCTACAAACCGACTCTATATCTACGTCACCCTCGGGCATCATTGTTGGCAGGCTCATAAACTCGCCGGAAAGATATCTATACGGAAAGAACTTGATTGACAGAAATACAGTGAACAGAATGAGATAGCTATTGCTACAAAATGTGTGAACAGTCACAAGTACAAAGAAGGTGTAGATCAGAACATGCCATAGGATGCGAATCAATAAATGCGCGAGTCAGTATCTCGTCGAAGAAAAGCGAAAATGAACATCAAATCAGCGGAGGTCGACAGCAACATCCGCCTGCCAAACGTCCTCGAAAACATTGCAAAGAGCAACCAAGAAAAGGTGTTGAAATCGAATCCCCGAGGTGGCGAGGTGCCATTCAGAAGGTCTGCCAGCCTCCGAACGCGCTTTCTGTCACAAATAGGTTCAGGATAATGTCAAGTTAACCAATACGTAAGTTAGACCAACCTCGAGGAAATACGAGAAATTCTTAGCGACGGCCACAGCAAGTTGAGCTCGCGTCATAGGACCGTTAGCGTTGACCTCGATAGAACGAGCCCAGTCAACATGCTCATACCCAGGCCACTGTACAAAAACGCACGCGCTGAGTTCCATTCGTCCAAACAACTGAGCCAAAAAGAAAAAACAACAACGCACCAGAATACGAAGTGTGATCCTCACAAGACCCGTCCCAGCAAACACCTGATCATTCGCACCATGAAGCATAATCTCTATCGCATGCATACTACGCGTCGTAAGTTCTAGCATTGACACGCCCTGCTTGGTGTAATTGACATAGTCGAACGGTATAAGTGAGTGGATCTGGTTCAGTCGACCTGTAGCAGTGCGCCACTTTGACGAAGGAGTGTAGGGTTGTTGGGGGAGACGCCGGCGAGTGGGAGATTGGAATTGGGGTTGGGAGTTGGGAGAGAAAATCGCGTTGCCGAGTGAGGAGTATTGGGAGCGGTATGGAGCGGAGATGGGAGGATGTAGGGGGTTGACGTAGGCCATTTGTGAGTGCGAAAGGTGTGATTATGAGGACAGAGCTTTGAAGATTGTAAATTTTGGGTTTCTCTTCCAAGGGCCATTGTCAACCGTCTTAAATATTGCGAAGACACTGAGAGAAAGACAAAGATGACAGTCAAAGCGGCAACATCGTCAAAGCCAGACAGTCAAAGCGGTAGCATCTGTTAGGGCCAGCCGGAAGAACGTGGAAAGGCAAGATAACATGACCCATTGAGGTTCTTTGACTGGAAAAGAAAAGTGATCGAATAGTAAACATAGGGAGACGTCGGCAATGTGTCGATGACAAAGGGTACTAGTCCGCCTTTTGCAAGTTTGCCGATCAAGATTTCAAGTTTCGTCTTTTGCATCTTTTTACGTCTTTGAAAAGACACGAAAGCTTCCGAACGACCTAGAGTTTCGATGTACGTCTCTGAAATATGTCGATTGTCCATCAGGATACATTAGCTGTTCTTACGTGCGGGGTCGATACTAATTCAACATCACGTGGTTAGATAACACGACACGTCTGCTAATTGACGCGTCACTGCACAGTACATTGTCGTATTACACCTTACGGAACCGTGATCATTTATTGACTGAAGAAATGGATACATCCGCTGATAAAACTCTTTTAACCTCGCAATCTCAACTTTACAATGTTGTGACGGTCTACAACACATGGACAGGCGGCCATGCCATGTAGCATAACCTTCTTCGACATGTTCTAGCAACTATGACTATGGCAACTGGGACAGGGATGGATTTTTTATCTTTTTCATGCTCGTCACACATGCAATATCAAGAGATCCAAACCTCAGGCTTGCACTTGGCCAGATGTATTTTCCAAAAGACCAAAGAGCAAATATGCACGTCTCTCAAGACGAGGCCCGGGTTTTGCGCTGATGTACTAAAGCACTACATGAGTATATGGTCAGTGATAGAATGGATTGAATCTCGATGTGTGGAATTTTTGTAGACTAAGAGTACATAAGGCGCTGTTCTGCTCAACTGGGTGAGATACAGCCATTAGGGTCTCGAAACTAATATCATAGCAGCTGTATATCAAGTCATGCCCTGTCAACACGATAATGCAAGCTTTGCATGTCGTTGGTGATTCAAACTATCACCAGTCTGCTGTGTAGAACTAAACAAATTGTAAAATTCAGAGCTGGAGAATATAAATCACCTGTCAGAGAACCGAAATCTTCAACGGTAGTTGTGGACATCGCGGATGTCCCTTTATGGTGGGTATTGAGATTGTACTCATCTCCCAGACAATATCCTTCTCAGATGGGGAAAACCGAAATCGCGAAAGCAGAACAGATAATACTACTTCTGTGGAGACATGAGATAAATCATAATTTAGCCGACATCCACTGGCACGTACTCATCTCAAGTTGTGAAAATTTGAAACCACTGCTGTAATCAGTTGGCAGAACATCCTGAGGGAGTACACAACTGACATGCATGCCCGTCCGCCACCCAAAAATGTCATCCTTGGTACAGATGAACTATATAAGCCGACGAACAAAAATGACTTGAGGCAGCTTACTGATTGGAGTAAATCCCAGGAATGTGGCCTTCAGTCAAAGCATGCGGAAGTGGGGATAACCATCTCTCGGGTTTCCATTCATACGAATCTGGACCCCACAGAGCAGGGTCACGGTTGCAATTGAGTATCGAGACGACGACATTGGTATTCTTCGGAACCATAATTTCATGCATTTCCTGTCCGTCAACCCCTGTAATTGGTGAGGAAAAGGGTAGAACTATGTCTTGTCGAGTCCTGGAATATGGTTTTTGATGTTCAATAAAACACCATCATAATGCCAGTGATCGACATACGTTCGCAAAATCGTTGCCACAGGAGGGTAGCTGTTGAGAACGAGATATTAGCCACACAGGACATCCAAAATCACTGACAACTGACAGGCGCAGTGTCTCTCGACAGACAGCATCGAGGAATGGGAGCGAGACTAATTGATCGTATGTAAAATCTCCGCTTGTCTGACCGGCATTGATTATTTCTGTGCGAAGTTGCTCCTGAACATCGGGGTGCACTGCAAGAAGATGTAAAATTCGGGAAAGAACATTAGAAGTGGTATCCATTGCAGCAAAAAGTAGAGTCCTGCCACAGATTTATCAGATGCTGATCTCACTGGCACCGGTGGGGATGTACGCACGAGATCTTTCAGGGTGTCAGCAGAAAGAAACAAGTGGTGTGCCAAGACATGAACACACCTGTCCCAGAACCTCTGAATCAGGCAATCTATCCTCATCGGATGCTTTCATGTTTGCTCGCACTTGTAACAATAAAATCTAGTAAGCAACCATCTAGAAAAGGTTGCAGAACTTGAACAACATACTGAGAATACTCATAATATCCTCGCCTCCACGTTCCTCTGTGGCGTCATCGTCATCGGCCTTAAGCGTTAAGCGCACGTTTCTTCGACTCAAAGATCTCGACAGATGAGGTATAACATCGATAATTTTCGAGAGGCGTGGGAACTTAACACATTTTAGTCTAGGAGAAGAAGTGCCCAAATTGAAATTAGAGTCAGAAGCCTGGTGGAGCCTGTTCGTTCACACAACGGGCAAGTTCCGAGGCAGATGACTCGCGGTTGACTCATAGTTGACTCACGGTTGACTCTTAGTTGACTCACGGTTGACTCTTAGTTGACTCACGGTTGACTCTCTGTAAAAACGGAAATTTCCGAGGGTCACGTGACCGTTAGGTGCAAGTCAACAAAGTCAGGTAATTGTTAAAAAAACGGTCAAAAATGTCAGGTCAAAGTCAGGTCACACATTTTTCTGACGTGACTTTGACCTGACATTTTGACCGGTTTTTTTTAACAATTACCTGACTTTGTTGACTTGCACCTAACTATCACGTGACTCTGAGAAATTTCCTTTTTTACAGAGGTTGACTCATGGTTGACCGGAGTTTGCACCTTATTACATAATCCTACCAAATTGAGCACTTGGATTGATGCTTCCTTTTACGAACAAATATCTGTTTAAATCAATAGTTTCATGATAGTGACTATGGTGACAGGCATCAGACTGTTGCATGGGATGGTTAGAGGATGTACATCAGGTACAATAGCAACCAATTTTGATGTTTCTATTAAAATGGTCCAAAACAGCTGTCATTCTTTCCCCCTCTTTTCCTTCACTGAGGCTTCACCAAGTTCACCATGCCTCCAGTCATATGTAACTGCACAATTTGTAGCACAAAAACCATCTTCATCAATGGTGTTGAACAGCCAGGACAGTATGTTGATGGTTCTACCCATTTGAAGCATGAGAAAATAAATGGCCTGTTTCACAACTGGCAAAGGGGAAGTGGCAATCATCATCTCCAAGCCCATCACCAAAATGTTCTAAAGCTTCTAATTCTCCCACAGGTAAGTGCTACATTGTTATTGTTAGATCAAGACTAATAGTAATTATGCAGATATCAACTTTTCTACAGTACTTATGTATCACAAAGATGATCTGCCTCCTTGTCATCTGGCTCCACAATAGAGCTGGTGTGAGTCGTTCTATCACCAACAAAATTCTACAAGGACTTCAACTTATTATTTCTGTGACTCTCTCTATTGTTGAGGTTGCTCTTTCATCATCTGGACTCAATGTCAAGCTTCCAAACATCAAACTTCCTCATGATGTCTGTACAGCATATCGACTTCACTGCTCATAGCCAGACATCATTTGGACAGCATGCTGCCCCAAGTGCTTGTCCCTCTTTTCTCATCCTATTTCTTGGCAATGTCAGTGGAAGGCATCCCCAAGATCACAATCCTGTAACACAAAACTCTGGACAACTCAGAATACTCCAAATGGGCCTAAATGGGTCCCATGTCGTCTGTACACTACACAATCCTTTGATTCTTGGCTTCAGTTCTTTTTATCTTCCAAGGTCATTGAAGACAGCCTTCATGAGGCTTTCAGCCACCACAGAAACCATATACCAGCTGCCTTTGGTGCCACTATGAATGATATCCAGGATAGTCCTGCTTGGGATGTGTACTAGGTTAGCATCATCTACAGCATCATCTTCTTGCACTCTGGGGAATTGGATGGGATGAGGATGAAAGCCAAAAAGTTAAAGAGGTGGAAAAGGATGAGCAGTGGAGTGAGGCAGATGTATCAGATTCTGCTGAAGAATTGGATGACCTTTTTCAAGAAGCAGCTAAACATAATCTTGAGGCTGCAATGGCAATGCACCATACACCACCACCTATGTCTCCTCACCATCTTCTCCTGAATTATCAGACTCATCCTCATCATCAACACCTACAGCCACACAGAGCCACACAAATCCCTATGCATATGACTTCAATTATGATGATGATGATGATAACTATATTCCTGTTGACCCTTTGCCTTTTAGCTTCACAGAAACTGAGCTACAAGCAATAAGAAATTGCATTCATGATATCACTCTTCCAACATGGATACAAAGACCACCAACCAATCTTGGTGAACCAAGCCATGGCAAGCTCAAAGCTCAGGAATATCTCACCCTCTTCACATGTATCTTTCCCCTCATTATTCCTGAATTCTGGTACATGACTACTGCCACAAATTTCCACCACCAGCACTTCTACTGCTTTTATCATGTTGTTGCAGCAACAGATATTGTAGCTGCATATCAAACCTCCAATGCTGATGCTGATGCCTATACCCAGCATTATATTCAATATTGAACTGCTATTCAACAACTTTTTCCACATCGCCAAACCATCATTATGCAATGCATAATGGTGCTCTTCTCAAATATTGGGGTCCTTTGGTTTCTTTTAGTGAGTTTCCAGGTGAACGAATGAATGGAAAGTTGCAAAAAATGAACACCAATTATCATCTCCATATGTGTTTCAATTATTTTGCTCAAAAATTGATAGCTAATACCAAGATCAGGGGATTTAGATCTTACAATGCTTCATCAGA
Source organism: Tricholoma matsutake (assembly GCA_026075535.2). Lineage (NCBI taxonomy): Eukaryota > Fungi > Basidiomycota > Agaricomycetes > Agaricales > Tricholomataceae > Tricholoma > Tricholoma matsutake. The sequence continues at coordinate 793,823 of AP026543.1, read as the reverse complement.
TGAGTTGTCAAGCACGTGTAGATGCTTTACTGCACAGTGAAGATCATTTAAAAGAATTATGTGATATTCTTGAGCCAGGAGACATGGCCATGGATGACCATGCAGTACCTCTCCAGCCTACAGAAATGGCAGATATTCTAGCAAAGGCACCTTGCCTTCTTGAAGTAGATTATAACAATCTGCTTAATTATCTTCACCAGACAGGAAGACCATACCAAGCTTACTCTGATCTTCCCCATCCACCAAATGCCATTATTCTCCCTCCACAAGCCCAGCATCTGTTGCAGGTGCACCATGATGAGTGCACATTCAGTTGTGAAAAGTCACATAAAGGAAACAGCGCTATAAAGTTCTACAATCCATTGACACAGGCTCATGATACAGGATTCATTCAAAACATTTGGAGACTTCTGCTGGAGGGAATAATGCACACCTTTATGAGAGTCCACTCACATCAATCACTATCTACACAAGAGGAGAGGCAGGCACCATTCATACACCACCCTGGATTTATGGTATGAATTGTTGATGCACTCCCTGCTAACAACCTTAGTATTATTGAGCCTGTCCATATTATCACTCATGTCACAACTGTCCAGCGGCCAGCAGGAACTTATGGTATTGGCAGGAAGGTCCTGGTTGTATGTTGGGCTCCCAACAGAGGGCACTGATAATTTTGCATCCCTGGCAATGTGTAAATAGCTGTTATAACCACAATTATGCCTTCATTCTATGCTTCATTTTCCTGTTCTGACTTGTTTCCAACTTGAAATCTTGTTCCACTTCTACTTCTTTATTCTGTTCTGTGCTATCTTTAGCATACTACCTATGTTCTGTTTCTGCATATTTAAGCCTATAGTATTGTTTGTAATACCTTAGTCTGATAATTGCACTCGATTAAAACCAACTTGCAACTTGTAATCCCATGCATTAGTTCTTAGCTTGCTCATCTCATACACAATACCCCTCGAAGTTATGGACACACATAAGCACAGGGAGGCACAGCTCACTGAAGCCAAGTCTGTTCCACCCTTGTATGTTGCTGCATGGCTCACTCACTCTGTGTGCATATTGTGCTCTACTCATGCGGTTGTCTTTTGTCAGGTCATAGATTTTCCCTTTATCTGCCTTACCCTACATCCATATCTCTCACATGTCTTGGATCACAACAGTTGTCTTTCATCAGGTCGTAGATTTTCCCCATGTCCATTTTGCCCTACATCTGTCTCTCATGTGTCTCAGATTGTAACAATAGTTTTGGATAAATAGAAAAGATGGTATTAACTTGAAATACATTTAAGTGACTTGGCAAGCATGAATATGAAGAGGTAAGTAAATCAATTACCACCATTAACCAGAATGTGTATTAAACAACACCCATATCTCATCCATCACCTGAGCCCTCATCTCCCAACCCCTCACCTGATACATCTGGCTCATCTTCATCATCCTCATCATCCTGCTGCTCAAGTTGTTCCAATTCATCTGGCATAGGTAGCTTGTATTCTGCCTGCACTTCATCACCATATTTGGCCATAAACTCCTTCTCTGGCATACTCTTCCATTTCTCACACTCATCCCAGCTGGAACAGAGCTTGGCAGGTGGCAGAGCAACATAAGTACCATTCCTGACATATTGGGCACACTCACAGAGAGAAAGATTGTTCCAATAGATAGGATCAAACCAATCAATTGGGACTTTCTTTGGGAGAGCAGTGAGCTCAGATAACTTTGGCATGGGGGGGTCTTCACAGCATCGCTCCAGTCTACAGAAAAATAGGATCAGTCAAATGTAAAAAGAAAAACAAAGATTGGCCAACTTAAGGTGTCTTTTTTTGCTTCTATTCATCTGCTTGTACTCTTGATCAGCCATTCTAAAGAATGCAGTAACTTTTATTGAACGTCCCTCCTTCTCCTTGATGTGGTACACTGCACCAACTGACTCAGCATTCCCTTCGGCCAACTCATCATCCAAATGGGCCTCATTCTCTCTAGCCAAGGCCACAATGTGTTTATTGAAACCACATGCCCTGAACACGTCCATCCTGCCATCAGCAAGCTATCAAGGTTTATTAGTAAATACAATCTGCAAATGGCATATACAGAATTCCAGGAATTACATACCACACTATGTCATTTCCATACTCTGGTCATCTGCTTTGCTTTTGCAACACTTCCTGGATTCTTTGCCTCTGACTTGGCAATACCATGCATATATGAGAAAATGAAGCTTCAATAAAGTTTATGCATAAGTGCAAAATCATTGACACACGACAGGTTCATTCCCATGTGAGAGTATCCAAATGTGCCCGAGAGCTGCTCAAATGTCTTGAGGGCAATGTGCTCATGAAGGAGATTATACATAGACTCTGGATCATTACCCAAGACATCAGGTGCCCACTGTTGAAGCCCAAGGCATGCCACCGACCTGAACATGAGCAACAGATGGGATTCCAGAATGCGCTTGATATTGTTGGCAATAATCCCAACTGAGTCTGAGATAGAGTTAAGGAGCTCGCACACTTTCATTTGGGTGCCCTGAATGCTAGCCGAGTTGTTGTCAAGACTGGCTGTGACAGAGTTCCACAACTGTGCTTCAGAGGTAAAGCGGCGGGTGAAGGGTACTTTGTCATCTTCTGTGACCTTGGGGGGGACAGTAGTCTGGTGTGGTAAGCCCCAAAGGACATGGAGATGAAGCTCAAGTGCAGCCTGAAAGTGATTTAGACTTTAAAGTGCTTGAATACAATGAATGTGCACTGTTGTCTTCTCAGCCTCCTTTGGTACCTCTCCTTTTCTCATGTGCCAATCACTAGTCTTCTTGGGCTTCTTGGGTTGCTTTGCAAAGGCCTTGCAGGCTTTCTTTGCTTGCAAAGCTGTTGAACCAGGGTTCATGTTGCTCAGAGAATGCTTGCACTTGCCAAGTCCAGCCTGAGATGGGCCAGCCTCCCCTGAACTAGAACTTGCATGAGGATCCATTGTAGTTTCAGAGTCAATAGAAGATGATGGAATAAAGAGTCCAGGTATCCAGTAAAGCCAGAAGATGAGTATGTGCAAATGCATTGAGAACAAAGAAACTCAAAATTGCTGCAAGCATGATCATGTGATGCATCAGAACCTGCTGAACTCACCGTGTTGAGTCGTTGACACCCTCAACACCTCTGGCAGCAATGTATCGTAGTTCTGATCAGAAATAATAAAATTGTTTATTGAAGTACAGAATAAAGTTTTCAGCTAAAACTATAGCATGAACTTGGCATGAACTGGATGATAAACATTCAGTGTCAATGTCACTCATGAAATGAATTGTTATTACTAAAGTATATTACATCACTACAAATCAACTATGAATCAACTGCCTCAAGGCTTGCCCATTGTGTCACAGGTGGTGTCTGTGTCAGCCACTTTAGGCACATAACAATGCAAAAATAGCCACATCTTCTATCCTCTCAAAGAGCATGAATGAAATATCAGCAAAATCACACATGTCTGGCACTGGCACTGCATGGCAGGTATAGCTGGTAAAATGGTCTGTTAGAGACATAGAAAGAAAAGAAAGAAATTTTACAGTGTTCCAACCATGTTCAAAAAAACCTATGGCCCAAACGGTGATGGGCATTGTTTGGGCCATTTTGTCTGGTTAGTGCTGTGCTTGGCCTGGCTTGCATGTTTGAAAAGCCAAAGCCAGGCCATCAGGCTGCAGCTTTTCAGTGAGTTATATACTAGTTATATCTACTCCAGTATCCAGTACTACATGTACAATTGGATTTCTCAATGCACAATCAACGCAGGAAAATGTCATCATCAAACCTTAAATTTGCAGCTATACAGTAGGTGCCATGCAACACTGATGTCATACTATGCCCAGATCCTCGGATGACCACCGGAGAACATTGATAACAGCAACAAGGCACATGAGGCAGGCTCAAACGACCTTTATCATCGTTCTTTATTGTCATTTGAACCCTAGGTATGTTCTTTTGTATTCATTTTTCTTGTTTCATTCATCTTGATCGGTGTCTCTAGTAGCTGGGGGTGGAAATTGGAGGGGTAGTGTTTCGGGCCGACTAGTATATAATCAATCATCTGGTAGGGAATGTGTTGAGAGTGTCAGTGTATGCAGCAAATATAGCCCATTTGGAGGGTGGGCAAGTAACAATCATTTTTAGGATAACACACCCCCTGCTGCGAGGACTGACAAGGAAGCTACATGACCCTGTACTCTTGACAATGCCACAATCCAAACCCTGACCACCATGCACACGGGAGAACAACACTAAGTTGAGTTTTCTTCTATGTTTTTTTCAACTAACTAACTGTCTTCATTCATTTTTAGGATATAAACGCTGTCGAGGACAGTGGCTCAAGGCATTAACAACTGCTTTCAACGAGGTATGCTGCACACCAATCTACTGTACCAACTGTAATTTTGAGCTCTTTACACTGCTCCACATATTCCTGGTAGTCCCTGCTTCAGCCATTGTCCACCAAATGGTTTATTCCTGGCAGTTTCTCTTCCAGTAGGATTCCTGGTGGATTCCTGGTATAATCCTGGTAAATTGGGCTCTTCCTGGTACCATTCCAGGAATTCCCCAGGACTTGGACTATGAGGAATCCAGGAGGATGGACCAGGAATCCAGTAGGATTGAACCAGGAGTCCTTAATACTAAGTAATAAAATAAATGACACAACACAGAATTGAACCCTAGGCACTAGACAACATCATTTCAGCACAGCCAATATAACCACTACACCACATAGACTTACAAAGTGTGTCCACTAACTGCTCTAGGTACCATTGGGGCAGCTGTGCATGACAAAGCACACAGCTGCGCACTGCCAGCTCATCAACCATCACCACCACTCTCGACAATGCTGCCACCTCCCTCCTCTCCATTCTACCACCACCACCACTGTGTGGACACCTGCTGCCACCATTCCCATGCCCACTCCACCATCACCACCACCTTCAAATGAGCCAACTGGATGGAACACGGGCCCAAACGACGCAACCTGCTGCATTGTTTGGGCCCTACATAAGTTTTTTTTTCATTTGCTTTTTGTTTTTATAAACTAACTAATCTGTTTCTTTAGTTTTCTAGGTTATAATCTACTGGTAATGACACCACCACCTGCAAATGAGCCAACACAGGCCCAAACGATGCAATCTGCGTTGTTTGGGCCACATGTAGGTTTTTTTTGTTTGCTTCTTGTTTTTATAAACTAATTAACTCGTTTCTTTAGTTCTATAGGTTATGATCTACTGGTAACGATGCCACCACCCACAAACGAGCCAACACGGGCCCTATGTAAGTTTTTTTTGTTTGCTTTTTGTTTTTATAAACTAATTAATTTGTTTCTTTAGTTTTATAGGTTATAATCTATTGGTAACGATGCCACCACCCGCAAACGAGCCAACATGGGCCCAAATGACGCAATCTGTGTTGTTTGGGCCCTATGTAAGTTTTTTTTGTTTGCTTTTTGTTTTTATAAACTAATTAACTTGTTTCTTTAGTTTTATAGGTTATAATCTACTGGTAACGATGCCAGCACCCGCAAATGAGCCAACACGGGCCAAAATGACGCAATCTGTGTCGTTTGTGTAAGGGGACTAGGGGGGTGCCCTGTGTGTTTTTCCTATTTTTTATGTTCATCCTATATTTTTCCCCACCTCATTTCCTTCTATTCTTCATTTTCTATGATTTTTCCAGATTTTATTACTAAATTTCCCTTTGCTAGGTGTGTCCCCAATGCCTGTATTATGTAGTATAATTTTAACTTCGGATTTCCCTTTGCTAGAGGCTTAGGTTGCCCTTATAGTAGAAAACTCTCCCCTAAGGCCCGAAAATCGCGAACGCGCTGCCCAAGATAGGCAGGTACGGACTGGACGACACTTCCCAAAGCTCCACAGAGTCCCTACACACCGTTCCAGATAATCTCGCCTTTATTACGCCGCCATTTTCGCCAAACGTGCTCCCTAGCGACATGGACACATCAGAACACTTCGACGTGCTTGAAAGCGACGTTTCTGGAATGTGCGCGCAAATCAACTCGCTTAAATCTACGATTGAAAACTTTGTTAGGACCCTCCAGGCTAACCCTATGACCAATAGTTCCCCCTTTACGACTCCAAGCACACCCAACAACAACATTTTGCCAAACACGTCCACTAAGGAATGTTCCCAGATCAAACCGTCCCCCCCCGCTGAATTTAATGGTGCACATGCGCAGGGACGTGCATTCCTTAATTCCTGTGAGTTATACATTAGTCTCCAGTCACATCAATTCGTCGATGAGGCTGCAAAAATTTATTGGGCCTTCACATACATGAAATCTGAACACGCCTATCTCTATGTGGACCGTATCCTATGTCAAACTAAAGAACTCGGTTCTCTACCTTTCTCCACTTGGGGTGACTTTCGAGCTGAGTTCGTATGCCACTTCTGCCCCCTCAATGAATGCCACCGAGCAGTGACACGACTTGAGTCATCCGCTTACCACCAGGGACATCGATCCATGGACGACTATATCGATGAGTTCAAGGATTTGGTGGACATGGCAGGATATGGGAGTGGGTTACCAGTGGTGGTGAAGTTCCGATGGGGGCTCAACCAAGAAATTCAGGACCAGATTGCACAGATGTTGGAAGGGCGCCCAGCGGATGATGATATCCTTGCTTGGTATGAAGCTGCTTCACTCTGTGACGAGAACCGACTCACAAATGTGGCGTTTAATGCTGCATTCCGTGCTCCAACTACCACTCATATGCCCTACACCTTCAATCAAAGCCTCCCCTGCCCTAACCCCATTCCTGTTTGTCAAACTCCCACACCAGCTGTCAATGTCCCAGTACCAATGGATGTTGATGCAGCCCGCAGCCATGCATGTAAGTTGGATCTCTGCTACCATTGTGGGGAACCTGGACACAGGGCTGGAGTGTGTCCCCATCGTCAGGATATCCGCATGCTCACCCCCAAGGGACAAGACGAACTCCTGCAAGATTTGTTGGCGCTTGTAGATGTTGAGGAAGTGAAGGATCAAGTTGCAGAGGAGATTAAGTTGGAAGTTGTAGAGGAGCAGGATTTTCCTATTCGCAGTGAGTGAATTGTATGCCCTCACTGCCTGTCCATAACCACTTTGAAGTCTTGTCAGATGAATCCCCGGAGAATGAATCCATTTCTGTGACTGCTCCCCTCTCTGACCCTTTGAAGTTGGCTAAAGACATACCTGCTCTCCCCATCTCTCCTTCTACTCCATGTCCCAAAATTAAATCATGGGAACGTAAACTACCACGCAAGTATATTGTGGCATCCACTCCCTCTGCACATTCCTTAAACCTAGCCACTGAACTGCAGATGACCGACACTGGACAGATACTCGGTGTCTCTGCACTCCTGGACTCTGGTGCGACTGGTCTCTTCATTGATTCCCATCTGGTACAACAACATCGCCTAAATACTCGCTCACTCTCACGTCCGATACCTGTATATAATGTGGATGGATCCCCAAATGAAGCTGGTGCCATCCGAGAGGTTGCAGACCTGGTTCTCCATTACAAAGATCATAGTGAGCGTGCCCTTTTTGCTGTCACTCAATTAGGAAAGCAAAAGGTGATTTTGGGATATCCATGGCTTTGAGACCATAACCCAGAGGTCAACTGGCATACCGGGGAGGTTACCATGAGCTGATGTCCATCCCTCTGTCGGACATGTTTTACCGAAGCCAGGCAAGAACGTCATGGACAGAAGGCAGCAATATGACATACTCAGAAGTGTCATGCTGGACCCCTGCCTATACCTGAAGTGGAATTGGAAGAGGTTCCTGATCTAATGCTGGACTCGGATGATGATGATGAGGACCCAGAGGAAGTGGAGGAGGGTGATCGGATCTTCTACACTGCAATTTGCTCATTGCATGAGGTGTGTGCCACATCGAACATATCCCAACGCCTCGCTGAGGCCTTCCACAAAAACAACGCTGCTAAATCCTCTACTAACTCCTTACTCCCTCATCTCCATGAGTTTGAAGATGTGTTCTCCAAGGAGTCATTTGACTCTCTTCCTGCGCGCAAGCCATGGGATCACACGATCAAACTCACCCCCAGCACAACCCCTTCATCCTGCAAGGTCTATCCTCTCTCTCTGGAAGAACAACGGCAGCTTGACCAGTTCATCGATGAGCACCTGGCCTCTGGACATATTCGACCATCAACCCATGGCCTCTCCCTTTTTCTTTGTCAAGAAGAAGGATGGCTCACTTTGACTGGTTCAAGGCTCAACAACATCACGGTCAAAAATCGCTACCCACTACCCCTCATCTCTGAACTCGTAAACCAGCTCTGTGGAGCCCGATACTTCACCAAGCTCGATGTCCGTTGGGGCTATAATAATGTGAGGATAAAGGAGGGAGATGAGTGGAAGGCAGCCTTTTGTACCAACTGTGGTCTTTTTGAACCGCTTGTCATGTTCTTTGGCCTTACTAATAGCCCTGCCACCTTTCAGACCATGATGAACAACATCTTCCATGACCTCATCCTCGAAGGCGTTGTCTGCATCTATCTCGACAACATCCTCATCTTCACTCGCACGTTTGAAGAGCACCGTTGCATCATGCGCCTCGTCCTAGAGCGACTTCGACGGTACAAACTCTACCTTCATCAGGACAAATGCAAGTTCGAAAGGACCAAGATCGAGTACCTCAGCCTGATTATCTCAGAGGGTCAAGTGGAGATGGATACTATCAAGGTAAATGGGGCCACAGCTTGGCCGATGCCCACGAACAAGAAGGAGGTGCAGTCTTTCCTGGGCTTCATCAATTTCTATCAGCGTTTTATCAAGGATTTCTCACATCATGCATGACCACTGTTTGACTTGACAGGAAAGGAGGCATGGAGGTGGGATAATGCACAACAGGAGGCATTCAAAAAGCTTAAGGAGATGGTCACTTCCGCTCCGATCCTTACCTTTGCTGACGATTTGCGTCCTTTTCATGTAGAAGCCAACAGTTCTGACTTTGCGATGGGCGCCATGTTGTCTCAGCAGTCTCCAGAGGACCAGAAGTGGCATCCTGTTGCATTCTACTCCAAAAGCCTTAGTGCTGTAGAGTGAAACTACGAGATCCATGACAAGGAGATGTTGGCAATAATGTGTGCGCTTGAGGAGTGGCGACACTTCCTCGAGGGTGCCCAACACAAGGTGGAAATTTGGACGGATCACAAGAATCTCGAGTACTTCATGATGGCCAAGAAATTGAACCATCGTCAAGCTCGTTGGTCCCTGTATCTATCTAGATTCGACTTCTCCTTGCACCACCATCCAGGTTGCAGCATGGGGAAGACCGATGCCCTATCCTGATGTGCAGACCATGGGGATGGCAGCGGTGACAACCAAAACATTGTGCTGTTGCAGCCAGACCTGTTCACCATTCGGGCACTGGAAGGCATCGCACCCCAGGGCGAGGAGCGGGACATCCTATGTGACATTCGTCATGCAAACCGTAGCAGTTTACATGAGGATGTTGTTGCCCAAGCTGTTAAAGAACTGAGGAAGGGATCGACCCTTTCCTTATGTGTGGCAGAGTGGGCTGAAAAGGAGGACTTGTTGTATTTCAGGGATCACATCTATGTTCCCAATGACCCAGACCTTTGCCGGCGCATCATATCCCAACACCATGACTCACAGATTGCTGGCCACCCCGGATGCTGGAAGACCTTGGAGCTCACCTCACAGAACTATTGGTGGCCACAAATGTCATGGCTCATTGGTCAGTATTGTCACACTTGTGACCTTTGCTTATGCACCAAGGTTCCTCATCGCAAGCCTATTGGTGAGCTACACCCTCTTCCTGTTCCAGAGAGTCGCTGGGATGTCGTCAGCATCAACTTTGTGGTGGAATTGCCAGAGTCAAACAGGTTTGATGCAGTGATGTGCACAGTTGACTCAGTGGGAAAACGTGCTCACTTCATTCCCACTCACACCACTGTCAGTGCCCTAGGTGCCGCTCAACTCTACCTCCACCACGTGTGGAAATTACATGGACTTCCTGGTGCCTTCCTCTCGGATCGTGGCCCTCAGTTCATGGCAGAGTTCACTCGTGAGCTGTACCGACTCCTGGGGATCAAACTCCTCACTTCAACTGCTTATCACCCACAAACTGATGGCCAGACGGAGCGAGTCAACCAGGAACTGGAGCAGTACATCTGCCTCTTTGTCAATGAATGCCAGGACGATTGGGATGATCTCCTTCCTTTGGCTGAGTTCGGATACAACAACCATGTCCATGCTTCCACTCAACAGACTCCTTTCCTCTTAGACACTGGACGACATCCACGCATGGGATTTGAACCTCGCCAAACTCCCTCACACATCGAGACGGTGAATGAGTTCACAGAACGCATGAGGGATAGCTTGGAGGAGGCAAGGGCAGCCTTAGCAAAGGCGAAGGACAACATGGCACAATTTTACAACCAATGCCACTCCCCAACCCCTCAGTACAAGGTTGGTGATTGAGTTTATCTTGACTCCAGTGATGTCTCCACTACACGTCCATCCAAGAAACTTGCTCATCGCTTCTTGGGACCTTTCCCCATTGTCAAGTGCGTTGGAATGCATGCCTATCGTCTACGCCTCCCAGCCTCCATGTCCAGACTCCATCCCGTCTTCCATGTCATCAAATTGCTTCCAGCTCCCCCAGATCCATTCCCGGGACGCCATTCACACCCACCACCACCACCTACAGTGATCAAGGGAGAACCCCAATACAAAGTTGAGTCAATCTTGGACAGCCATTTGCGTTGAGTAAAACTCCAGTATTTGGTACATTGGAAGGGTTATGGGTATGAGGAGAACTCATGGGTCGAAGAGTCTGATGTAAATGCCCCTCGGTTAATCAAGGAATTCCACTGACAGCACACTGCTGCACCGCGTCGCATTCAAGTCATGGACTTTGGTTGTATATGATTTCAAATGCATTGGGGCGATGCATCTTAGAGAGGGGGTAATGTAAGGGGACTAGGGGGGTGCCCTGTGTGTTTTTCCTATTTTTTATGTTCATCCTATATTTTTCCCCACCTCATTTCCTTCTATTCTTCATTTTCTATGATTTTTCCAGATTTTATTACTAAATTTCCCTTTGCTAGGTGTGTCCCCAATGCCTGTATTATGTAGTATAATTTTAACTTCGGATTTCCCTTTGCTAGAGGCTTAGGTTGCCCTTATAGTTTGGGCCCTATGTAAGTTTTTTTCATTTGCTTTTTGTTTTTATAAACTAACTTGTTTCTTTTGTTTTATAGGTTCTATTCTACTGGCAACGACTTCCAGACATGAGACAACCCAACACACCCACCCCATGCCTGCAAGCCTCTGCTCATAGGGTGGATCGTGAGTGTGTGCAGTCGATGACAACGATGACGCCACTGCCTACCAGCACCAGAACCCCCTACCAGCATACTGGTAATGACACCACCACCCGCAAACGAGCCAACTTCATGGAATGCAGGCCCAAATGATGCAATGTGCATCGTTTGGGCCCTACATAAGTTTTTTTTTCATTTGCTTTTTGTTTTGATAGTTTAACTAACCTGTTTCTTTAGTTTTCTAGGTTATAATCTACTGGTAATGACACCACCACCCACAAATGAGCCGACTGCATGGAACGTGGGCCCAAACAATGCAGATTGCGTCGCTTGGGCCCTATGTAAGTTTTTTTTTGTTTGCTTTTTGTTTTTATAAACTAACTAACTTGTTTCTTTTGTTTTATAGGTTCTACTCTACTGGTAATAATGGCCGGACACGAGACAACCCAACACACCCACCCCATGCCTGCGAGCCTCTGCTCGTAGGGTGGATTGTGAGTGTGCAGTCGATGACAACAATGATGCCACCACCTACCAGCACCAGAACCCCCAGAACGTGAAGCACAGCTGCCAACCACAATGGACGACGACAACAGGGCCAACAACACACCACCCACCTCCAGCCCCATGAGCCACTGCTCGTGGAGTGGATTGTGGGTGGAATGGCGATGATGGCCACCACCACAGCAGCACCCCAATCTGCCACTGCAAGCAACTGCTCGTGGGGCAGAAACGGGGAACCATTGGGATGGGGACGATGGGGAGATGGGGACAGGGACAGGGATGGGGACGAGGATGGGGAGCAGGACCCATGCACCCACACCATGATGAGACACCACCAGGCTGCCCCCTCCCCCACATTTTGCATGGGGAGGGTTTTTTTTTCATTTTTTTTCATTCATATTAATGCCCTCCTCCTCGCCCGCATTTTACAATGGTGAGGGGATTTTCTTTATTTATTAATAATTTGAACACGAGGGGATTTAGTTTTATCTGTAAATATTTTTAGGGCTCTCCCTTGCACAAGGTGCATGGGAGGGCTTTTTTTATGTAATTGTATTGTATCCCTCGCATCTAATGTGAGGGATGTAGTTGATTAAAATTATTTGATCTTAATAGTGACTTTGAGAGAGATTATATGCTTGAGTTTGAGTTTGAGTCATAAATAAACTTTATATGGATAACAAATAATTCTCCTGTGGCTCAGCTGGTTGAGCACACTTGTCTGGTTTGTCATGTGATTCCTCATCATGAGGTCTTGAGTTCAATTCCTGCTTTGCACAAATCTGTTTTGTGGGCACGTTGTGAAATTTCTGAAGTTGAGGCACTTGAACTCGTAAGATATCAAATTGACTTTCCATTATGGTTGGATGTTTGGTAACAGACCAGGAATCCTGGTGAGTCCCATTGGATTCCTGGTGAGTCCTGGTGAGTCCTACTGGATTCCTGGAGGATTCCTGGTCTTTCTGGTAGGACTACCAGGATTCCTCCAGGACTATGTGGGGCAGTGTAAAGTTCAGGTAATTTTACTGCCCCTGTTACCAGAAAATATCATCCCGTTTTGTCTAGATTAATTTCATGCCTCCCACTCTGAGTCCCACCCTTTTATAACCAACACCACCGCTCTCCTGCTCTGGGATGGGAACAATGATGATTGGGACCAAATTTTGTACTTCAATTATGTATCTACTACACCTTTGCGAGAGTTTAATAGGTGTGTTACGGTTTTCTTCTACTCACTAGCTTTGTGGGTGGATGTGAGGGGGTCAGCTTTACCCTAAGCTTCATGCATGTAAGTAGGCAAAAATTAAAGCTTTTTCATACAAAAGCTGCAGCTTGAGTGTTGAGAAAGCCAGAGCCACAGCTTTCAGGCCAAGCTGGGCTGGAACAGCACTATGTCTGGTCTCGTTAACTTGATCATTACATAATCCTACCAAATTGAGATTGATGCATCCTCTCTAAGAACAAACTGTTCAAATCAATCAATTCATAAGAGTGACCATGGTGACTGGCATCAGACTGGCATGGTAAGTAGAGGATGTACATCAGTTACAATAGCAATGAATTTTGATGTTTCTACTAAAATGGTCCAAAACAGCTATCCAAGGGGTACTCGTCACTAGAGTTTGTAAGGGTATGTTGTGATTTCCAGATAAGCCATCTGGGGACCCCCCCCCCCTTCCTTACCATATATAGTAGTCATTTCATTATGTAATCATTGTATAAAATATTTCCCTAGCACCTACATTGTCTCTTGCTAACCAGAAACTCTGTGTTTTACAAGATATAAATCATTACTGAATTACCAACCAGCTTGGGACATGCCACAGCACTGGTACATGGGTCTCAAGCAATATGACCCTTTAGAAAACAGATCACATGGGTAAAGCCTGAGCACATGAGTGTGTGCCAAGTTTGTTTACTCACTTCATGACTTTTAATTTCTCTTGCTCCTCACATCACCTAACCGGATAGCTGACTAAGACTTGTGCACTTGCCATGGCCCCTCCTGAGGACATGTTGTATCTTTTCCACTGCCTCTGGACTCTCAGCCCCCTCTTCTCCTCAAGGATCACTCAACCTGATGAGACACATGGTCGCACACTTAGCCATCCCCTCAACAACTTGGTCCTCAGTGGTTGAGGCTGCATGAAGTCCAGATCACAGCTGCAGATGCCACCTCTGTCACTATAACACAGCTTTGTCAAAGCTACGATGTATACTCAGCATGGATGTACCTGTCTAGGTGTTTAGAGCTGGTGGGATTTTGGACTAGCAGGGCACTGTACTAGTATGGTGGAAACACATGGTGTCGACAGGGGGTCTCTACTGGCAGTATGCTATCTTCCACGAGGCATGTTGAGAGTTGTCATGACATGTCGCCCAGATTTTTTGTTACATTCCCATGTAAATCCTATATTATTGGCCAATACATGTGTTTTCTCCCTAGAACCTTAGGACAAATTCATTTCCACTAGTTTACTGCACTGTTTGATGTCATACTGTCTTGAATCACCCCACTGAATGCTTAAACTTCGAAACTTCTTGCTTAAGTTGGAGTACATGTGATGTGGGTGTCATGTGATCTGTTTTCTAAAGGGTCGTATTGCAGGTGTTGGTACATGGCAAAAGGAAGTCAACTAACATGTGACCTGATGACTCAGCACCCAGATAAGGAAAAATGTTACACATACTTGGTTTTTCGCTGTGTTCTGATTCTCTCTCACTTTGTTGTGCTTAGATTGTGGTGAGAGAAGGAATTTCTATGCATAATGAAGCACATTGATGAGCATAAATCATGATTACAAAACCCAGATAAGGTCACATGAGGCCCCCCCCCCTCCCCACATACTGTCTCGGAATCTGCCAGCGAGTACCCCTTGCAGCTATCATTCTTTTCCTCTCTTTTCCTTTGCCAAGTTCACCATGCCTCCAGTCATATGTAACTGTACAATTTGCAGCACAAAAACCATCTTCCTCAATGGTGTTGAACAGCCAGGACAGTTTGTTGATGGTTCTACCAATTTGAAGCATGAGAAACAGGATAAATGGCCTGGATTACAACGGGCCTGTATCACAATGTTCTAGAGCTTCTAATTCTCCCACAGGTAAGTGCTAGATTGTTATTGTTAGATCCAGACTAATACTAATTATGCAGATATCAACTTTTTTACAGCAATTATCACAAAATGATCTGCCTCCTTGTCATCTGGCTCCACAATAGAGCTGGTGTGAGTCGTTCTATCACCAACAAAATTCTACAAGGATTTCAACTTATTATTTCTGTGACTCTCTCTATTGTTGGGGTTGCTCTTTCATCATCTGGACTCAATTTCAAGCTTCCAAACATCCAACTCCCTCATGATGTCCACACAGCATATCGGCTCCACTGCTCAGAGCCAGAAATCATCCAGACAGCATGCTGCCCCAAGTGCTTTTCCTTTTTTTCTCATCCTATTCCTTGGGAATGACAGTGGAAGGCATCTCTAAGATCACAATCCTGTAACACAAACCTCTGGACAATTCAGAATACTCCAAATGGTCCTAAATGGGTCCCATGTCATCTATACACTACACAATCCTTTGATTCTTGGCTTCAGTTCTTTTTATCTTCCAAGGTCATTGAAGACAGCCTTCATGAGACTTTCAACCACCACAGAAGCCATCCACCAGCTGCCTTTGGTGCCAATATGAATGATATCCAGGATAGTCCTGTTTGGGATGACTTGCAAGGTTTTCTACAGTCTCCTTATCATCTACTGTTTGGAATCTATATTGATTGGTTCAATCCTTATACCAACAAGATTGCTGGTAAGTTATTAACAAATTCTGCAACAGACTATGGCACAGCTTATTTTATATATAGGCAAAAAAGTGTCCTGTGAAGCAATCCTGCTTTATTGCTTGAACTTACCTTTACGTCTTCAGTATTGATTTGAGAATACCCTATCTCATAGGTCACTGATCTGTCTATTAACATTCTTCATAGTGTATCACAAGCAAGAATTGTAAAAGACCCATTTGGTAGGTCTGCACTACATAGAATGAATTATTGCATCATTGCCCATAGCTAGGCCATACAGTCTCCTATGCACATCTATACCAAGCATTGTAATTCACTATAGTACATGCAGCTAGGTCATACTGTTATGGTGAAGTGGTGCCTGATGCCAATGCCATTGTCATTGCCATTGCTGAGTACCATTATGCTATCTCTGATCTGTATATTATTAACATTCTTCATAGTGTATCACAAGCAAGAATTGTAAAAGTGTATTCATTTGATACTAGTACATGTTATACATACTATGAGAGCATTTGATGGCATCCACCAAACCTGTATCATTCAATACACTGTATGCGTTCAATAGACCATATTATTTGGTACAGTGTAGCTTACCTATGTGTCACCAAATTAGGTGCTGCAATCTGTGCGGCATAGTAGTATGTTGAGAATTTTAACATTCTTCTTACAGAACTCTCAGGCTTTGTATCATACTATTTGTCTGGTCGTACTCAGCACTTATTCTTTAAGCATTGTTTTTGCACTATGGCAATCATTCACTTGCCTTGCAATCATGACAGACGGTTTCCTCATTTCAGTCTCCAACAACCATAGTTCAGAAGAGCATGATCTTTGTGCAGTGTATGCTGGTGCCAAACATAGGATCACAATGCTCGAACAACAACTTGAAAATATGAAAGACATGGGTACAAAGCATAAATCATATGTTAGGTGGATTCTGGCTAGCATAAAGTTTAAATCTGACAGATAGCCTGGCTCCTTCTCTTTTACCTTAGAGAGCATGCATCAAATACTACACAAGGGTGTGTAATCTCTTGGCTAGTCTCCATGTTCCAATCAGTTGATGAATTGGTGGATGAAAATGACCACCAACGTGCACTAGATGTCGAGGATGCTGATGAACCTGAATATGGTCTCGAGTGAGTCCATTCGCATGTTCTCTCGCAAATAGCAGTTACAACTTCTCAGTCAGCAATGCAATTGTGGATACAAGCTTCTTATTCAACATATTCCATTGCTTGCAGCCAAGCTCACTGATAGTGATGTCCAGGAATTAAATCTATGTTTCAGAGAGGTAAATATCATCTGTTTACAGCTTTATTGTTGGCATTGACTTTTGTAGCTTTGGAAGGGTGGTGCGGGCACACAGGGAGATGATGCGGCTAATATGAAACCTGTGGTTGTTAGTTGGGTCATTGATCTCTTTGAGAACCCAGCTGTCTCCGTCTCTCCCTCTAATAAAGCTGGACATGGGTTTGAACATGATCTGACTTCCCACCTTTTTTGTTCTATAGACTATGAATGGCATGAGGAAAGGTATTATTTCTTACTTGTGTGCCTGTCTCTTCAGGTCAGCTCTAATTACCCAGCATCAGTGTGCATCAAAACATATGTGAAGGACATCCCAAGTTTATTGTTACAGCGGATTTATGGCCAGCATTTTTGTACCCATTTGCAAAGGCTAAGGAAGAAGATGTCCAGCATGGGTTGTTCCAGAGCACAATTCTTGTAAAGGTGAAGATTACTTTCTTTATAAAACTTATTTTAATGGAATGGGTTCAGGCTTTTAAGTTCTTGTTCACATCACCAACATTGGCACAAGAAATTTCCTCTGAGAATGATGTACTGAACCCACCACCTCAATCTACCAAGCAATCTAGAGGTCATAAAGCACCAACTCATGGACATGTGGCCAACATATTAGGTATATGATCAGTAACTCCAAGGGCATTAGCATACATAGCTGTACAGGTGCGTCAACTGTCACAGTATCAAATATGAACATTGTGTCACTTACATTGGCATGTGAACCACAGCTTTGCTTTTCTCTTTCAAATGCTTTGGCTTGGAATGAGAATGATGGCTGCTTTAACTACAATGCCTTCTACAATAATATTGTAGACTTTTTCAAAGACCCCACAGTGAAACTCTCAGATGTGGAAAATCATCCAGTATTTCAGCCACTAAGGTGAAGGAATTGAGTAGAAAGTAATCTGTTTTGGGTAGAATTTTCATCCTCTATGGCCATCGAAAAAGAATAAAAATCATCTGGTTTTCAGAGAAAAACATACCCTAAAAGTTGTGAAAATTCCCCCTCAGAAAGGATGAGTTAAGAGGTTGAAAACACCTCGAAATTTGTCTGCATTCATACCCCATTGAATTCATCCCTGGGGATGACTTCCATCTTCTAAATAGAGTAATTCACACCGTGAGGCTCCCTCCAATTATATGATGGTTTTCATCCCATCAAGGGCAAAAAACAACCCTCTGTCCATGTTGATTTGTTTCAGAGTGGAAGAATGGCAATTATTCATCCACTTTGTTTAGTTTCATTATCAGTTTCATACTTTTAGTAGTGAATTTTCAACCAATTTGTTACACTATGCATACCCATACCTGTTCCACAGGTCAGGTGCAGATGTTGGCCCCACAGGTTTTGTACAACTCCAAATATATTGCATCTAAACTAACTATGTATATTTTAAACAAAAAATAAGAAACAAAGATAAGAAAAATTACCTGGGCCCAATGTCCTCCGTCGTTGTTCCCTTCCTCCTGTTGTCATGTCCTGCATTGTCGGCCCCCCCATCCATTTTCCTGTTGTCCCATCCCTTATGTCATTGTCATAACCCTCCCATCATTATTGGTTTGCCATTGCCGTCGTCCTGAACCCCCACTCCTGGTTGCTACTCATCATTGTTGCCATTCCACCTGCAATCCACCCCATGAGCAGTTGCTCATGAGGCTGGGGGTGGGTGGTATTGTTCCTTTGTCGTCCATTTCCTGTCATTTCATGTCCCTTCCCCATCATTTCATCTTCCTCCTCTCTGTTTCTCTGTTCTTCTCCTCCTTGTCATTTTGTCGTCCCCACAATCCACCCTGCAAGCAAGTGGCTCACAGGTAAGTGGCAGGCCATTCTGCCATGACCATCAGCAGCTAAAGGTAGTAGTTAAAAAGCTTTGTTAGTAAAATGAAAGAGAGTGGGTGAATATGTCAGACCTTGGTTGATATTGCACATGAAGTTGAAGCCTCAGGTGTGCCGGGTTATAGATATGACATGTGACTTGTTGCATGAGGGTAGGTTGAAATGACTTTAGAACTTGCTGTGGTATAAAATAATGTCTGAGACAAAAAAGAACATTCTGTAGGGCATGAGATATGAACAGTCAATTCAACCTTTAAGGGAAGAAATTTTTCATTGGAGCAGGTCGTCCCCAGTAGTATATAGCCTAAAAAGCAATAAATTACAATTAGTTGATTGATAAAAAGAAAAAGAAAAAAGAAAAAAACTTATCTATGGCCCAAACAACAATTGCCATCATTTGGGCCTGCATTCTGTCCAGTCGGCTCATTTGAAGGTGGTGGTGATGGTGGCAGTGGGCATGGGAATGGTGGTGGTGGGTGCACACGCAGTGGTGGTGGTAGAGTGGAGAGGAGGAGGAGGCGGTGTTGTTGATGGTGGTGGTGGTTGTGAGCTGGCAGTCATGTGTCATGTGTCATGCAATATGCATGTTTGTGTATTCCATTAATGGCTGTAACTACACACCTTGGTTGGGTAATAAAGGTATTAGATGTATGTAGACAAATAATTACTTGGTAGCTCAGTGGTTAAGTGTGCTGTTATGTGTGCAGACTTAAGGTCAAGTGTTCAATTCTTGTTGTACATCAAAATTTTATTTGGGAAAGCACATGCATTCCAGTTATTCCAGTTATGCTAGTTGCCATGCATCCAGTTGATCTGACTGTTCCAGGTAAAAATGAGTCCGGGTAGATTCTGGGGATTCCAGAGGTAAAATTGACCCTCCAGTCCGATCGGAATTATGAATTGTGAGAAAAATATATGTAAATGGAATTCCCTGGAATTCTGGAAATTCCAATTGGAATGGGCATTCCGACCAGAATCCAACCAGAATAGGTGGAGGAGCATAATGTACTCACCATGGTGCACCAACTTACAGCCCGAGTCTCCTTGCCCTATCAAGCTCCATAGCTGGAATTGTGTGATAAATCCAAACACATTGCAAAATCAGTAGTACTCACAGATAGGGATGCCAAAGTTTGGTTCAGTTTAGTTCTTCAAAGATTTTGCTGAACCTAGAACTGGACTTCAGGTTTGGTCCAGGCAATCTGCTGAACTTCAAACTGGACCATCGGTTCAGGTTCAAGAGGGTTCAGTTCTAGGTTCAGGAGGGTCCAAACCCAGAACCAAATTTTTGTATACCAAAAATTCTCTAAAATGGCTCTCAGCTTTGTATACAACCACATAACTACAAAGACCCCTTTAATAGTGTCAAGATGCAAAGGCATGACTAAGTGATGGTCCCCACAGCCTGACACAATGGGCAAGCCTTGAGGCAGTTGATTTGTAGTTGATTTGTAGTTAACTCATGTTTGACTCGTGTTTGACTGGTAGTTGTCATTTGTTGATGTAATATACTTTAGTAATAACAATTCATTTCATGAGTGACATTGACACTGAATGTTTATCATCCAGTTCATGCCAAGTTCATGCTATAGTTTTAGCTGAAAACTTTATTCTGTACTTCAATAAACAATTTTATTATTTCTGATCAGAACTACGATACCTTGCTGCCAGAGGTGTTGAGGGTGTCGACAACTCGACACGGTGAGTTCAGCAAATTCCAACACATCATGTGATCATGCTTGGGGCAATTTCAAGTTCCTTTGTTCTCAACGTATTCGCGCATACTCATCTTCTGGCTTTACTGGATACCTGGACTCTTTATTCCATCATCTTCTATTGACTCTGAAACTACAATGGATCCTCATGTGAGTTCTAGTTCAGGGGAGGCTGGCCCATCTCAGGCTGGACTTGGCAAGTGCAAGCATTCTCTGAGCAACATGAAATGGTTCAAGAGCTTTGCAAGCAAAGAAAGCCTGCAAGGCCTTCACAAAGCAACCCAAGAAGCCCAAGAAGCCTAGTGATTGGCACATGAGAAAAGGAGAGGTACCAAAGGAGGCTGAGAAGACAAAGGTGCACATTCATTGTATTCAAGCACTTTAAAGTCTAAATCACTTTCAGGCTGCACTTGAGCTTCATCTCCATGTCCTTTGGGGCTTACCACACCAGACTACTGTCCCCCCCAAGGTCACAGAAGATGACAAAGTACCCTTCACCTGCCGCTTTACCTCTGAAGCACAGTTGTGGAACTCTGTCACAGCCAGTCTTGATGACAACTCGGCTAGCATTCAGGGCACCCAAATGAAAGTGTGTGAGCTCCTTAACTCTATCTCAGACTCAGTTGGGATTATTGCCAACAATATCAAGCGCATTCTGGAATCCCATCTGTTGCTCATGTTCAGGTCGGTGGCATGCCTTGGGCTTCAACAGTGGGCACCTGATGTCTTGGGTAATGATCCAGAGTCTATGTATAATCTCCTTCATGAGCACATTGCCCTCAAGACATTTGAGCAGCTCTCGGGCACATTTGGATACTCTCACATGGGAATGAACCTGTCGTGTGTCAATGATTTTGCACTTATGCATAAACTTTATTGAAGCTTCATTTTCTCATATATGCATGGTATTGCCAAGTCAGAGGCAAAGAATCCAGGAAGTGTTGCAAAAGCAAAGCAGATGACCAGAGTATGGAAATGACATAGTGTGGTATGTAATTCCTGGAATTCTGTATATGCCATTTGCAGATTGTATTTACTAATAAACCTTGATAGCTTGCTGATGGCAGGATGGACGTGTTCAGGGCATGTGGTTTCAATAAACACATTGTGGCCTTGGCTAGAGAGAATGAGGCCCATTTGGATGATGAGTTGGCCGAAGGGAATGCTGAGTCAGTTGGTGCAGTGCACCACATCAAGGAGAAGGAGGGACGTTCAATAAAAGTTACCGCATTCTTTAGAATGGCTGATCAAGAGTACAAGCGGATGAATAGAAGCAAAAAAAGACACCTTAAGTTGGCCAATCTTTGTTTTTCTTTTTACATTTGACTGATCCTATTTTTCTGTAGACAGGAGCGATGCTGTGAAGACCCCCCCATGCCAAAGTTATCTGAGCTCACTGCTCTCCCAAAGAAAGTCCCAATTGATTGGTTTGATCCTACCTATTGGAACAATCTTTCTATCTGTGAGCATGCCCAATATGTCAAGAATGGTACTTATGTTGCTCTGCCACCTGCAGAGATCTGTGTCAGCTGGGATGAGTGTGAGAAATGGAAGAGTATGCCAGAGAAGGAGTTTATGGCCAAATATGGTGATGAAGTGCAGGCAGAATACAAGCTACCTACGCCAGACAAATTGGAATGACTTGAGCAGCAGGATGATGAGGATGATGAGAATGAGCCAGATGTATCAGGTGAGGGGTTGGGAGATGAGGGGTCAGGTGATGAATGAGATATGGGTGTTGTTTAATACATATTCTGGTTAATGGTGATAATTGATTTACTTACCTCTTCATATTCATGCTTGCCAAGTCACTTAATGTATTTCAAGTTAATACCATCTTTTCTATTTATCCAAAGCTATTGTTACAATCTGAGACACATGAGAGACAGATGTAGGGCAAAATGGATGTGGGGAAAATCTACGACCTGATGAAAGACAACTGTTGTGATCCGAGACATGTGAGAGATATGGATGTAGGGTAAGGCAGATAAAAGGAAAATCTATGACCTGACAAAAGACAACCACATGAGTAGAGCGCAATATGCACACAGAGCGAGTAAGCCATGCAGCAACATACAAGGGTGGAATGGACTTGGCTTCAGTGAGCTGTGCCTCCCTGCACTTATGTGTGTCCATAACTTGTGCATGAGATGAGCAAGCTAAGAACTAATGCACGGGATTATGAGTTGCAAGTTGGTGTTAATCGAGTGCAATTATCAGACTAAGGTATTACAAACAATACTATAGACTTAAATATGCAGAAACAGAACATAGGTAGTATGCTAAAGATAGTGCAGAACAGAATAAGGAAGTAGAAGCAGAACAAGATTTCAAGTTGGAAAGAAGTCAGAACAGGAAAATGAAGCGTAGAATGAAGGCATAATTGTGGTTATAACTTGTGCATGAGATGAGCAAGCTAAGAACTAATGCATGGGATTATGAGTTGCAAGTTGGTGTTAATCGAGTGCAATTATCAGACTAAGGTATTACAAACAATACTATAGACTTAAATATGCAGAAACAGAACATAGGTAGTATGCTAAAGATAGTGCAGAACAGAATAAGGAAGTAGAAGCAGAACAAGATTTCAAGTTGGAAAGAAGTCAGAACAGGAAAATGAAGCATAGAATGAAGGCATAATTGTGGTTATAACAGCTATTTACACATTGCCAGGGATGCAAAATTATCAGCGCCCTCTGTTGGGAGCCCAACATACAACCAGGACCTTCCTGCCAATACCATAAGTGCCTGCTGGCCACTGGACAGTTGTGACATGAGTGATAATATGGACAGGCTCAATAATACTAAGGTTGTTAGCGGGGAGTGCATCAACAATTCATACCATAAATCCAGGGTGGTGTATGAATGGTGCCTGCCTCTCCTCTTGTGTAGATAGTGATTGATGTGAGTGGACTCTTATAAAGGTGTGCATTATTCCCTCCAGCGGAAGTCTCTAAATGTTTTGAATGAATCCTGTATCATGAGCCTGTGTCAATGGATTGTAGAACTTTATAGCACTGTTTCCTTTATGTGACTTTTCACAACTGAATGTGCATTCATCATGGTGCACCTGCAAAAGATGCTGGGCTTGTGGAGGGAGAATAATGGCATTTGGCGGATGTAAGCTCAGTATGGTCTTCCTGTCTGGTGAAGATAGTTAAGCAGATTGTTATAATCTAAGCGATTCGACACACCAGCACCCAATTCCGGGATGTTCTTAGCACGTACCCCAATCCATACCAAAACTTCCACGCCTGTTTCACTGGGAAGACCTACAACAACGCGTCGTTACTGTTCGCAAAGAGGATCCAACATGTCCATGTCCTCCTCAAGCCAACACCTTTCCGTGTCTCCCTTACTATGACCTTTATAGAATGTACAAACGTATCGTTTGCATCTCTAGACGCCGTATTCGAGAATCTGAGGAGCGGAAGCATCGCCCAATCGATCTACACCTTGCATATCACCCTCGCCTCTCGATTCACTCATCGTATCAATCTCCCTGACTTCCCGAATGTCACGCACGTGTATCTTTCCTTGGATGACGACCCCATGTACTCAGGCTCACGCCATCGAGACTTTTCAAACAAAAAAATGACAGCACGCATCGCAATCCACGCTCCAAGGCTGCAGTATATGACACTCACCACCAACACCGCCTGGTCCATTCATGTAACCGAAACACCTGATCTAAAAATCCTGGCGTTAGACTTCTTGCGCGTGGGATACTTTGTGGGGCTTCCAGTGGACAACGAGACGAATTGAGCGACCTTGCGAGAAGTAGTAATGCAGGATGACACACTGTTCCCTAGCTTCATCGGCATATCTAGCCTACTCACACATCTCCATCTGTCCGTCAGGAACAGTTGGCTCCACGGCATCAACCAACTCGATCTTCCAAACGTCACCAATCTTGTCATACGTACGGTCGGGGTGCGTTACGGTCCACAGCCAGAACCAACCATCACCATAAATGCTCCGCAGTTGGAAGTAGGACACTTCCTCCTCAGTGATTTGCGTAGCATTGATTTCCACGGAAGCACATTTACATCCACCGTCAAAGAACTGCTTGTTTCAACTCCCTGCTATTCGTTGACAACCCTGGGCAGCCCGACAATGACGCAGGCCTCCGGCACTTGCTGGACGCACCAAAACTTCCTCACTGCATATCCAGAAGTAGAAAAGGCGGTGATCACTGTACATGGCTTGCAGGCCCTGCCTTCCGAACTACCTCGAGTGCGATGGCCCAAGATCAAAAAGCTCTTTCTTGTCTTTGAAACGGACGTCGCAGATTTCATCAGCCATATAGACATGCCTGCCATGGAACATGTTACCCTTGTGTATCCGGATTGGAGACTGATAGAAGGGCGGTCAGACAGTGGCGAGAGCAGTGATGAGAGCAGTGATGAGGACGACAGCAATGGTGACGACGGAGCTACATAGGACAGTAGCCGAGGCGGTTACATCCCGAACCAAAGATTGTTACTCGCACGGAGCATCGTACACTACTACGAGCAAGAAATGTGCAAACTCGCACTCAAGTTCCCTAGCATTCAGATACTCACGGACGTGAATCAGTCTCGCCCCGACAGGAACTACTTTGACACCCTACCTTCAAGAATATATGAATCCGTTAACTACTGATAGCGCAAAATAGATACTCGGTATTACAATATTAGAAAAAGTACAGGTAGAACCGATTTTGCACTTGAATTCGAGAGC
Source organism: Tricholoma matsutake (assembly GCA_026075535.2). Taxonomy (NCBI): domain Eukaryota; kingdom Fungi; phylum Basidiomycota; class Agaricomycetes; order Agaricales; family Tricholomataceae; genus Tricholoma; species Tricholoma matsutake. The sequence continues at coordinate 768,585 of AP026543.1, read as the reverse complement.
CGAACGCATTTGGATAAATATACAAGTGCCTAGGAATTTTCAAACGCCGACCGGCTAAACCCGCACGAATAGATGACAGACCTATCAGATTTTGCGGGGCTCAGGTTGTAAAGACCGAGTCCTCAATACTGAGAACTCGGAATAGTAACATAGTAACATCATTGCTCCGGAAACGCTGGACCTCACATCCAGTGGTTGCCGACGTGGTTACCACTTGAGAGGCTTGATATATTACGCCCCAAATCATTTCACGGCGCGGTTCATTGCGCGATCTGTTGGCGATCTGGCATGGTCTGGTACCATGATGGATTGTTTACTGGTCGGTCTCTCGTCTATGAAGGTATGGTTCAGAATGGAATAGCCCATGAAAATGCGATAATAGCACTGTATATGCGGTCGTGAAAGTTATTTATTATTTTAAAAGAACTCGGATATGCCACGCGGAGCGATGGCCCACTAGTGCAAGTACTTGGCATGCAGAAGTTACGCTTCTGTCAATCTATCGACACCAGTTGGAGGCGCCGTTAGCAGCGGGCACTCAGCATGGTACCAAACAAAATTTCAAGACTAAGCATGAAGTCGAACTACGGCCGGGTGAAAGGCCAACCATCTACACCCTCCCACCTGCATTCACACACCCATTCCCATTTGCACCTACACTCGCACTCGCATGCATTTGGATCCGCGCCAGCGCATGCCCAAACGCCTTCACATCTAATCCTGTATCACTTAACGCCCATGCCGCTGCTACACCCATATCCACACTCACACCCAGACCATTACCCCCACCCGCACCTCCCGCCCATCCATGTCTCCCACCACTCCCACTCCCACCGCTGCTACTTTCGTTCTTCCCAGATACATATACCTGCTCCCGTACATCCTCATCAGCGCGCCAAGCCTGCAGGAGTGGGTGTGCTGCCGTCGAAGAGTAGTTGCATGCTTCGAAGAGCTCAAGATGTTGTGAGAATGTGCGTGTTGGGTTGAACAAGGGAAGTACTAAGAACCAAATAGTTAAGTAAATGGAATGAGAGAAAGCGTAGGATTCGCTTGCCCGCATGAGACGGACGGACCGATGTGAAATGGGCAAGGGGTGCCGGTAAGCTACTTACCATCCTGTAGAATCTTGTATACGTCGCTCGAGGATATCTTGCGCGAGGACATCACTGTATGACGTTCATGTAGTGAGTCAGTGAGAAGTGAATATGATGAGACAAGAAAATGACGCACGATAAGCACAAACGACGATACATGCCCTACTCTCTGAGAGACAATGTACGAGCACCCGTCCACTCTTTTCTGTCGCCTTTCGGATAAACTCGCACGCATCAGGCAGTGCAGTGAGAAGAGCGTCCTGACGCTCCGGTAGGTATATGTGGTGATGCGTCGTCGATGGAGATGGGAGGGCGGCGGCGGCGGCTGATACAGAGATCTGCGCAGGGGAGAGGGAGAGGAGGTGGGTGATGCCGAGGTCGAGGAGAAGCGCCTCAGCCTGTGAAGGGTCCTCGGGAAAGTCGCTGTTAGAAACGATATGTGGATCAAGGGAGATTATTCAGGTCACAGAAAGGACAGACCTGCTGAGGAGGAGCTGGTCATGGATGATTTCTGTAGTGTCGATCATGGAATTGAGAAATTGTGTGACGTTGCGCCTCTGATGGCGTTTCCATTTGGTGTATGCCAATTGTGAGGGAGAGGGTTCGTAGTTGCAATCGGCGAATACTTCGAGCTGCTTGATGAAACCGTAATTAGGATGAATCTGTGGTCTTCCTGTGCTGAACAGTTAGTGAAAGCCGAAAGGATTGTACCTTATTGACGCACGTTCTTTGATGAAACCTATGGCAGAAGACCGGCACATTTTTCTCGTCTTCATCACTACACCAAGCCAGTTAGGTGAGTAAGCTTTGCCAAGTTGCCGAGGATCTCACAGTATGCAGCCACGACAGTTGTACTCCTCGAGATTCCCATGACACAATGGACCAGCACACTCCCTCCCTCGTCGAGCGCCTGCTGTATAAAGTGGCACGCTTCTGGCAAATGTATCAACAAGTTCTCGTACTCCGAGTCATCGACAGAGATGGTGAGGTGGTTTGGGCCAGTTGACGGGTATTCCGGACATATCGATACAACATGGGTAATCCCAAGTTTCTTTCGTATCTCGAGGCACAGGGCCGCGGACAGACTTAGATAAGAGCTATAGTGAGCACTTGTCTCTGAAATGGGTTAGCACGGCTTACTTTCCGAGGAAGATCTGGCCTTTGAGTATTTCCGTTATGCAGGGTGCTCCCAAAGTCATCTATAAAAAAGAAAGTGAGTAAAGTCAAAGCCCTTGAGGGCATCAGTCTCTATAGAGTTGCCAACAAACTTGAAAGATATATTTAAATTTCAAGTGATCGGCCCAATTTTATTACTCCACCGATTCCACCGATTGTTACGTCATTATCGGAATAAGACCCGTCTTGCCCAGGTCCGTTTCCGAATTTGTATATCGAGGGACTATTGCCATAGCCTAATGCCATAAAATCAACCTCAGGCTTTGAGCCAACGGCTTATCGTTGATGGCTTCACCCTCTTGTGATACTGATGCCCTGTCCACACAACCCCATAACCTGTGACTCTCAACTCGTGATTAATTGATTGTCCGTCTGATTCCGATACGATATATTTAAGTTATTTAAGTAGAAATCCAACCTAGAAGGAAGATACACGAATATTCTATAAATAGTATACATAATAAATAGCTACATAGTATATCCCAATCAATTTAAGGGAATGCCCGGATTCCACTTACTTACCCTCGCTTAACCATTCGACATGCCGAGTGGCCACGCATCTCTGTGTGCACGTGCCCTTTCATCTTTCTCGGTTGTCTTGTCTCCCTACTTTCGCAACTTGCTGCAATCACTACATCCACCGGTGCCCTGCAATATCTCGAGTCCAAATACTACCACTAGCCAACGATTTCTTTGACGGCGCAGACTTTGAAAGTCCCTTCACAGCTGGCGGTTTCTTTGACGGTGCAGACTTTGACAAGTTCCTTCACAACCGACGGCTTCTTTGATGGCGCAGACTTTGAAAAGTTCCTTCACGGTCATATTAGGGTAAAGTTTCCCGAGCTGGTACGATCTTCCCTCCATTGCGCATCAGATAATTTTCATTTACAGGCACTTTAACACAAGAGTCACGGCCACGACGAATACACCCTTCTCCGACTCTACATATTCTTTTCAAAACGGGTAAAATGAGATACTGAGTCTTACCAAAGAGCTTCCGAGGCCGAAGAAGAACCACCTCCAAGATTAGAGGACAGAGGCACGGTGTGTTAGTTTTACGGTGTGTAGCAAATGCTCTACACGAGAACGTCGAGGGCTGAATTAGGTCCTTTGTATACATGATCATCAATCACCTACAGTATAATGGCCGCATCACATATACACTACACCGCACCAAGTTATGTATGCTATCTAAGACTACAGCCTACACGGAACCCTCGTCTCCTGTTTACACATAAATTATTTTGGTCTTGTAATAATGCTATCACAATGTTAATTTTTCGTGTCATACCCTAGGGCTTAAGAAATGAATAATACATAATACAGTGGATATAGACTACATGATATCACATAAGTATGACCTAGGAACAAAAACCCTGATAAACTTGTAGAGCCGACTCAGCCAAACCTAAATCAAGCTGGCTTACCATAAATCAAACTGGAGCTGAACTGATTTTCTTTAAATCGAACTTAAATGGAGCCGATTTAGCGTTAAATTCATCCCACATAAGTTACTTTTTATTTTATTTTTTATTCTCCAATTGTGGTGAACCATATGTACAGAGATACACATGTTTGCCTCATGTTCTCTAGCCTTTTTGCAGTGCATGTTGATGATTACCTTGCCATCACTGATCCGAAGGGAGAGAATGAGCGATTCAAAAGTCAAATGCGTCAGATATGGACAATATCCGAGCTGGGTACCGCTCATTTTATTATGGGTATTGCTATCACCTGGGACAGGATGGCACATACTGTTGCCCTGTCGCAGACGGCCCTTATCAACAAGATTATTGAACAATTTGGTCAGAAGGACACCTATCCAGTATCTGCACCTCTGGAGCCCAGCTTAAAACTGTGCTGCCCTGACCAACAGTCTATTTCATCACTCAATAAATCCAACCTTCTCAAGTTGCCTTACAGATCTCTTGTTGGTTGCCTGCTTTACCTAACAATTTCCACTCGAACTGACATCTCTTATGCAATTCAACAATTATCCCAATACCTTGACTCATACTTGTTTGATCATTGGAGTGCCACTATCAGACTCGGTCGGTATCTTAAGGGTACCAGGGATCTCAAACTATACCTAGGCAGTTTTACCCCCATCAATCTGCATGTGTTCACTGATTCTGACTGGGCCTACTGTCTTGACACCCATCATAGTGTTGGAGGTTATGTATGTTCTCTTGGCTCTGGAGCAGTTTCTTGGGTGGCATGTAAACAGAAGGTCATGGTGGCCTCAACTTGTGAGGCTGAATACATTGCAGCATTCAAGGCCATGAAGGAGTGCATTTGGTTGCGTACATTGCTTCACACCATTGACTACCAACAGAATTCCCCCCCTGTTATTTCATGCAACAATAATGCTACCAAGACTTTATCTAAAGACCCCCTTCTCCATTACTGTCTCAAACACATTGATATTAAATATCATTTTCTACATGAACACGTTCAGTCTGGCGACCTCTCAATCACCTATGTTAATACTCGCAACAATGTTGCTGACATGTTCACAAAGGCCTTGGATGTCAAACAATTTACCTACCTTAGGGGTTCCCTTGGTCTCCAATAATGTGATTCCATGTGAGGAGGAGTATTCATGGTGAGGAGGAGTGTTGAAAATGCAATGTGAGTTTCACCATTGATGTGTCTCTTGATGCATGTGCTATATTTAGCTTCCCCCTTTGATGCATGCATACAGTCTGTCTCACACTTCCCCTTGTCCCTTTATCCTCTTTGTCACTCATGATATGTATATATATATATATGATAGTTAGATACATTGCCACCTCAGTTACTTGTATAGAGACTGAGGTGAGCATCGTTCATACTGCATCCTCATTGATCACTACTTACTGTACTTGTAGTCTGATCTTGTTTATACTAGGTACAGTAGACGTGATCCTTAGTCACTTGTATAGAGGCTGAGTCTGATCTTGTTTATACTAGGATTAACTTTCTACATGGCTTCTGTAAAACAAGTGCAACAGCAGGATGGACACCAGCTCATTGTAACCTCCCCAGTATGCCAGTTGACCTCTGGGTTATGGTCCCAAAGCCATGGATAGCCCAAAATCACCTTCTGCTTTCCTAATTGAGTGACAGCAAAAAGGGCATGCTCACTATGATCTTGGTAAGGGACAACCAGGTCTACAACCTCAGATGGCACCAGCTTTGTTTGGGGACCCATCCACATTATAAACAGGTATTGGGCATGAGAGTGAGTGAGTATTCAGGTGATGTTGTTGTGTGAGATGGGCATCAATGAAGCGACCAGTCGCACCAGAGTCCAGGAGCACAGAGACACTGAGTATCTGTCCAGTGTCGGTAGTCTGTAGTTCAATTGCTAGGTTCAAGGAATGTGTAGAGGGAGTGGATGCAACAATATATTTGTGTGGTAGTTTGTGCTCCCATGATTTAATTTTGGGGCGTGGAGCAGAGGGAGAGATGGGAAGAGCAGGTATGTCTTCAGCCAACTTCAAAGGGTCAGAGAGGGGAACAGTCATGGAAATAGATTCATTCTCCAGGGATTCAACTGACAAAACTTCAAAGTGATTATGGACAGGCAGTGAGGGCATATGATTTACTCGCTGCAAATAGAAAAATCCTGTTCCTCTACACCTTCTGACTTGATCTCTTCTGCAACCTGATTCTTTGCTTCCTCAACATCTACAAGCGCCAACAGGTCTTGGAGGAGTTCATCTCACCCCTCAGGGGTGAGCATGCAGATATCCTGATGATGGGGACACACTCTGGCCCTGTGCCCAGTTTCCCCACAGTGGTAGCAGAGATCCAACCTATGTGGATGGCTGTGGGCTGCATCAACATCCATTGGTACCAGGACATTGATGGCTGGTGCAGGAGTCTGATGGACAGGAATGGGGTTATGGTGGGGAAGGGTTCGATTGAAGGTGTAGGGTGCATGAGTGGTAGTTGGAGCATGGAATGCAGCATTAAACACCACATTTGTGAGTTGGTTCTCATCACAGAGTGCAGCTTCATACCAAGCATAGATATCATCATCTGCTGGGTGCCCTTCCAACATCTGTGCAATCAAGTCCTGGATTTCTTGATTGAGGCCCCATCGGAACTTTACCACTGCTGGTAGCCCACTCCCATATCCTGCCATGTCCACCAAATCATTAAACTTGTCGATATAATCATCCACAGATTGACATGCCTGATGGTAAGAGGATGACTCAAGCTGTGTCACTGCTCAGTGGCGCTCGTTGAGGGGGCAAAAGTGGCATACAAACTCTGCTCAAAAGTCACCCCAAGTGGAGAAAGGTAGAGAACTGAGCTCTTTAGTTTGGCACAGAATACAGTCCATGTAGAAATATTAAATTTGGCAGGGGGAGACAGTTTGATCTGGGCACACTCCTTAGTGGGCGTGTTAGGTGGCATGTCATTGTTGGGTGCGCTTGGAGTTGCAATGGGGGGAATATTGGTCATGGAGCTAGTCTGAAGGGTTCTGACAAAGTTTTTGATCATAGATTTAAGTGAATCGATTTGCGCATGTATTCTGGTAACATCGCTTTCAAGCGCATCAAGGCACTCTGATGTGTCCATGGTGCTAGGGGGCATGTTAGGCAGAAATGGCAGTGCACTAAAGGCAGAACTGTCAGGAATGGTGTGTAGGGAGTCTGTGGAGCTTTGGGAAGCATTGTCCACTCTGTACCTGCCTATCTTGGGCAGTGCATTTGCGATTTTGGGCCTTAGGAGAGAGTTTTCTACTATAAGGGCAACCTCAGCCTCTAGCAAAGGGAAATCCAAAGTCAAAATTATACTACATATTACAGGGATTGGAGGTGCACCTAGCAAAGGGAAATCCGAAGAGAAAACTCTGAGGACCCCTTTGCCAATGCCCAGTATATGTGAAGACTGCAAAATCAAATAATAATCTAAAAATAGAAAAGGCAGAGATAGGCAGATCAAGGCCACCAAATGACATCATACCAAGGGGTAGATGTTGGAAGGGGTGCTCTGCCTCTAAATATAAAACTGTCAACATGCACAAATGTGATAGAAAGGGAAATTAGTAATAAAATAAGGAAAAATCATAGAAAATGAAGAATAGAAGGAAATGAAGTGAGGGAAAATATAGGATGAACATAAAAAATAGGAGCAACACACAGGGCACCCCCCCAAGTCCCCCCTAGTCCCCTTACAACTCCTGAACTCAATAAGGATGTGTTAAGATGCAGCAGAGACTTGTAATCATTATTTGTCAGTGGTCTCACTGACATGCATTTGTCTAGAGCTGCACACATTGTCACATTATTTTGTTTGACTTTGCACTTTGACTCAGCTTTGTGCACATTCAGTAACTCATGCAACTTATTTGTGTTCACAATTGCTGCTGCTGCTGAATTATCTTCAATTCCCATGTCAATTCTGGTAGAATGTACTGCCAACCTGATAACACATGAGTTAAACAGTTCAACATTTCCTTTATTGCATTCATGTATCTGTAGCCTCTGCACAACCTCTCCATATTCAAAATCTCCCTTCATCTATTCTTGCTCTTTAAGGGTGATAACAGTGTTGATGGTCTTCCATGCAAGTTGGCTCAGTCGTCTTTGAATCTCATCATTGCTTCAACCTGCATATGCTGCATTTGGGCTTTACAAAGGAGTGCTGGCTACTGGTAAAAATCACCTGCAAATATTATACTGATCCCTCCAAACCACTTATCAGGTCTTTCTTTTGCATATCTGAATGCATGGTCAACATCTGACATTAGTTGTGCACAAAGAAGAGAAGCCTCATCAGCCAGTGCAATAACAACATTTTTCCATTCGTCTATTAATTGAGTCTTATTCAGAATGGTAACAAGAACACTCAAGTCTTCAGAGCTCTCTCCAACACACTGATTTCTTTTTCCTTTATCCTTTTAATCCCAAGACCCTTATGAATTGTCATTTGGTCAATCAAACTAGCTGCAGACCAAGTTGGCACTAAGAATCTGATTTGGTGTTGGCAGTTATAATATTTTATCACTTCCTTCAGTGCTCTAACAACATGAGTTTTTCCTGTCCTGCCTGGACCTGTCATCAACATTCTAAGTGATGGTTCACCAGGGTCTTTGTGAGTGTACTTCTGAAGGAAATGGTATGCAATTATCCTAAAAGCACATGATTGTTGGCTATTCATATGAAAATGGTTTTGTATATCTTCCACAATGTTATAGTCAGCTGCAGTTGTTACCATGTCAACATTCATTGTTTTTCCCTCTGTTTGTATAAGTCTGGTGCCCTCACAGACTTACTACACACACACACACACAACATGCATGCCAAATAGCCATACACACCAACACACATAATGTGCACACAATACAACCATATATACCAAAAACACTCCAATGTGTGCATGCATCAATATCTGCATCAAAGAATGGCTAGATATAGAATTGGACTATGAAACAATGCCCACTATGAGTTGATATCACATTCCCATCAATTCCACATCAATTCCACATCAATCTGCACCCCCTATCATTCCCATCAAAAATCCCATCAAATTCCCATCACTGTCATCAATCCCCGAGAATGACGTGTTCCCATCATTCTGAGTCTTGATGTGGCCCTTCTATATATAGAAAGTCTTGATGCAGCCTTTTTCTTGATATGTACAAGGTGGAAAGCTATATTTAGAATACTATAGGTGGTAGACTGTTTTCCCCTTCACCCTTACTCTTTGCAACAAGGGTATAGTTAATTATTCTTCCTGCTGTACAGTATTAATGTCCCTTACTCTCTGCAACAAAGATAACCTATTCCTGTCTGTCTGTCTGACTACTGGTGAGGTTCCCTAACCAGGCAACCTTTCACTTTTTTTTTGACATCAATACTCTTCTGCTTGACAACCACTCCACTCTGTCTTGGCTACCTTCAACACATACTCCCCTCATTACAAGGAGAGAGAGGAGAAGACTGATTCAGGTGAGTTTACCTGCCAAACTACAAGTTCTAACCACTACCCGTTGAGATTGAGGATCCAATACTGTGAACCCTCTACCCTCCTCACTGTCACTGTCACTGTCACTGTCTACCAACTCCACCGGCTGCAATGCCCCAGCCACTCATCAACACTGAATAACAGATGCTCTTAGAGAGCACATAGGCAGGATCTGTCATGTGTACCTTGACAACATTATTATTTGGTTGCAAACACTTGAGGAACATGAACACAACTGTACCCTCATTCTGGAAGCATTAAGAAATGCAAATATCTATTGCAATCCAGACAAATTGATCCTATTTGCCACTGAATTGTCCTTTCTGGGGCATATTGTCTCTGGGACAGGTATTTTACCTAACCCCCAGAAGACTGACCACATCACAAACTGGCCTCAACCAACAACTGCCACCAATGTCCATGGGTTCTTAGGATCAACCAATACATTTCCATTTTCCTTCCCACATTGGCAGAATATACCAGTATCCTCACCCCACTCACTACCAAGGAATGTGATAAAATCTTTCCAGAATGGATGAGTGAACATCAATTTGCATTTGAACATATCAAGAAATTAGTGCTTGGTGTAGATTGCCCCACTGTCATTGACTATGATGACCCTACCTCCAGCATCTATGTTACCACTGATGTAAGTAACCATCGAACTGGAGCTGTCCTGAGTTTCAGAAAATTACTGGAGGAAGATGGAAAGGACACAATCCTGACCATGACTGACCTTCTTGGGGCTGACATATGAATTGCAGGTACCCACTCAAGTTACACAGCTGCACATTTAGCTGTAGTCCTCTTTGATGAGTGGTACTGTGAGAATGGATTAATGCTACATCTCATATCAGATAGAGATGCCCTGTTTACCTCTGAACTCTGGACGGCACTCCATAAACACTCTGGAGTCAAACTGAAGATGTCAACCTCATATCATCCTGAGACAGATGGAAGGAGTGAATGCACCAACAAAATGGTTAACCAAGCCATACAATATCATGTTGACAACAACCAAAAGGGGTGGTTGAAGAAACTCCCTCGCATCCATTTTGCCATCATGAATACAATGAATGCCTCCACTGTATTCTCTGGCTTCCAACTAAAAACTGGCAGGTCACCATGCATTATTCCTCCAATTGGTACCATACCTAATGATACTTCCACTGAACAAATCACTGCACATGAGATTATTACTCATCTGGCCCTTGATCTTCAAGAAGCACAAGACAACCTCTTAGCAGCCAAGGTTCACCAGGCATATCATGCTAATGATCACCATGCCCCTGAAGAGATCTACAAGGTGGGAGACCAAGTCATGCTATCCACAGAGAATAGACAACATGTCTATGAGCAAAAAGGCAAGAAATGAGTTGCCAAATTCATGTGACAACATGATGGACCATATACAGTCACCCATGCCTACCCAGAACATTCAGAGTATACACTGAAACTACCCAACAACCCTAACACATTCCCTGGATTCCACACCAACCTCTTGAAATGTTTTATCCCCAACAATCCCATCCTATTCCCTGATTGTGAACTCTCCAGACCACATCCTGGCATTACTGAGGATGGAATTGAGGAATGGTTCATCGATAAGATTGTGGATTCCAGATGAAGAGGACAGGGTGTACAATACCTTGTACAATATGAAGGTTATGGAAAAGAACATGACGAATGGCAATCTGGTTCAGAGATGACTGAGACAGAAGCACTTGATAGGTGGGAGGCAGAAAATGGTACAGATATCTGAAAGACATACAATTTTTTTGGGTGGGGAGGCTGGTGCCCTCACTTTTTCTCAATATGTACAAGGTGGAAAGCTATATTTAGAATACTATAGGTAGTAGAATGTTTTCCCCTTTGTGGCCCCATCCCTTACTCTCTGCAATGAAGATAACCTATTCCTGTCTGTCTGTCTGACTACTGAGTGAGGTTCCCTAACCAGGCAACCTTTCAGTTTGTGAACATTCAGTGTTTGTTTGAAGCCAGACATCTAGATCATTCTCAGTTTCCATCACTTGTACTGCTTGAATCTGATTTTCAGGATTTAAGGCTGTAGAAAATCAACCTAGCATATACAAGAATAACTATAGGTACAGTAAGTAGTTGTTCTCATCTAAATAATAATATTGTTACTCACCTCAGTCGTTGTATAATGGACTGAGGTGTTTGTCTGACTATCTACTATATATATATGTATCATATAGACAAAGAGGAGAGGCACCATAAAGGTATCTACTGCATGAATCAGTACATGTGCCTCAAAGGGAACCCAACATGCTAAATATAGCATCTGCATCAAAGATGATTGTGCTGGTGTCCGTAAACAGTAATACAGCATTCATAGACTCTCATGGTGTATTTCTCAACACTCCTCCTCACTGTGAATACTCCTCCTCACATGGAATTGGATTAATGGAGCCCAAGGAAATTGCAAAGGTAAGTGAATTGTTTGCCATACAGAGATTTCATGAATAGGTCCGCAATATTCTCCTGGGTGTTGATGATGTGAGTTTGAGTTCGTTTGATTGGATGCACTCCCACAAGAAATGGTATTTTATGTCGACGTGCTTGACATGGGAGTGGAGAAGGGGGTCTTTGGATAAGGACTTTGTTGCAGAGTTGTCACAGTGAATTATGGTAGGGAGAGATTGTTGGTGGTCAATAGATTTGAGTAGTGTTTGTAACCAAATACATTCTTTTGCTGTTTCAAAAGCTGCGACATATTCTGCCTCACATGGTGAAGTGGCAACAACCTTTTGTTTTTGTGCCATCCAGGAGACCAGGCTGGAACCTAGGGAGCAAACATAGCCACCAACACTATGGCACATGTTGAGACAATTGGCCCAATTGGAGTCACTGAATGCTTCAAGATTGATAGGGAGATTGCCCCCAAGATAAAGTTTAAGATCTTTTGTACCCTTGAGGTAATGCACCAATCTGATGGCTGCCCCCCAATGTTCAAAGGAATAGCAGTCGAGGTATTGAGAAAGTTGTTGAACTGCATATGATATGTCGGGGCAGGTTGATATAGCCAGATAGAGTAAGCACCACACTAGGGATTGGTATGGAGGTTTATTGAGTTAGTGTTGGGTCTCTGAGGATATTGACTGCCAATTTGTATGGTGTAATTTGGATCCCGGCTCCAGGGGTGACAATACAGGGTGAGCATTCTTTTGGCCAAACTGTTCAATTATTTTGTCAATTAGAGCAGTCTGTGAGAGTGCAACAGTCCATGTGATTCTATCCCAGGTGACAGCAATCCCGACAATAAAATGTGCTGTGCCCAACCCCAAAATAGTCCATACTTGTTTCATCTGGGCCTTGAAGCATTCATTTTTGTCCTTTGAATCTGCAATGGAGAGATAATCATCAACATGGATGGCTGCAATAACAATACCTGAGTCAGATTTCCGGTAATAAATGCACGACTTGCAAGATAGGTGAGTGAATCCCCAATCGATCATCTGGGAATTAAGTGTCTGGTTCCATATGCGCCCACTCTGCTTCATACCGTATAACTCACATTGAAGCTGCGAGATCCAGTCCTCCTTCCCAGACTCCTCAAAACCCCTGGGTTGTTGCATGTATTGTACCTCATCATCCAGTAGTAACCCATAGAGGAACGCAGTCTTCACATCTATCTGTTGTGCATCCCAGCCCAGAGAGGCCGCTAAATGCAAGAGTATTCTCCATGATTCCATGCATGCAGTCGGTGAGGTAGTCTTTGTATAGTCCTTCCCATAGATCTGTTAAAAACCTTTAAAGACAAGGCGCACCTTCCATCTTATCACCCTTCCTGTCTCGTCCCGCTTGATGTGGAAAACTGGTTTCCCCTTTCGGATGCACTTACTGTGTGGTACTTCATCTCGAGGAATTAACTTATAGACACCCATATCTTTTAGGGATTTCAATTCCTCCATGTATCCTTCCCTCCATCGTTCAGCATCAACAGAGTTCTTGGCTTCCTCCCATGTTCTTGGGTCGTCCTCAAATTGAAGGGATTCGGGATTAAAGTCAGCCATTTCCGAGATCAAAGCGTGGAGTTGATGCGCCTGATCACCGAGATCAAGGGTGCCAAGTGATTGACACAAATCCGTAATGATGTCATGATCATGATCGATTGTCAAATCTTCCATGTGATCCGGCTCAACCGTTCAGCCAGCAACCAATGCCACCCTATGTTCCCATTGTGCCTCCTTGACCTGGGTTGCGCTCTCCCAGGATTCTTGAACAGCTGTTTTGGTTCTGGTGTTGACTGGACCACCATTCGGGTTCTTTTCTGTGGGGGTAATGATACATGAGGAACAGTGGGGTAAAGGTTGAGGCAGCAGTATGTGTCGTTCATCTAAGTCACCAGGATCCTTATCGTTTGAACCATGGTCGATGAGCTGCTCTTCATCATCACTATTGTCATCTGGAATCAAGGGACTTTGATTCGATTCCGTATCATTGAGTTGGTTGGCAGTCACATCACCCCATAAGATGACAGGTGCAGGTGGTGAGTATCTGTCATGACTTTCAAGGAACCAAACATGGTAAGAACTGTAGATTTTATGCATTGCACAATCATAGCACCAATAGGATTTGGATTTAGGGTCATACCCTATCAATACACATTCAACGGAGCATTTGAAGATTTTTGGGTGGTCCTTTTTAGGTAAAAGTACAAAGGCATGACACCTGATTTTGCATAGATATGAGTAATTGGGCTTTCATCTGAACCATAGTTCCCAAGGAGTGTGTCCCTGTAGAGAATGGGTGGTAGTTTTAGCATGCAAATGAGATGCCATGAGGTAGAATTCATCCCACAGATAAGCAGGTAAACCCAAATATATTTGCATGGTACAGGCCTTAGCCATTAGTGTGCAATGCATCCATTTGACACAGCCAATATGAGCAGAGGTGTGTGGGGCAGTGAAACAATGATCAGTTCTTCATGTCTTCAACCAGGCTTTCATTTCGTGTGACTTCAGCTCCCCATTGTCAGTGATATAAGTCCCAACCTTGAGTCCGGTCTCAGCTTCACATGCAAGTTCCCAAGCTTTTAATTCAGGAAATGAATCATCTTTGTTGCGGAGGGGTATCGACCAAGGAAAAGAGGTGTAGTCGTCAACTACATCCATTATATATGAATTCCCTGTACAAGACGAGACAGCATGTGGCCCCAACAAATCTACCCACACCTTCTCCAGCTTTCTAGTTGCTCTGTGACCAGGCCCTTCCTCATGTTTCTTTGGGACAGGTGTTTTCATATGTTTTCCAAGGACACAAGATTCACATTTGGGTGGTTTTAAGGTGTTTGTAATGGGCGCACCTGTCAGTGTTCCTTTCTTGGCCATGTCCCAGAGGGATTGGTAATTTGCATGACCAAGACAGTGATGCCACGTCTCCAAGGTAGGAGATTTGTGTATGGTGAGAGTGTGGTCGGCAGTGACAGTGTGAAAATCAAGTGAATAAAGTTTCTTGGACAACCAAGATCCATGTGTAATGAAAGCACCAGTGGACTTATCAGTAATCCAGCACCCCAAACTATCAAAATGTGTCACCACATTCGAGTTGTCAGCCAGCACGCCCCTGAGATAAGGTGGACTGCCAAATATGGGATATAGAGCGCATTACATAATATGATTGATGTGCCTTGGGCTATTCTGAGTTTGATATCACCGACACCAATGGCGGCAATTGAAGTCCCTCCCATGCCCTTGACCGAACGAGGTTGAGTCAGATGAAGGGTAATAAAGTCCTCCTTGTTGGGAGATATGTGTACTGTTGCCCTGGAATCCACAATGAATGGGTAGTCCTCCAAGGAAAGTTGGGATCTACCAGTCTGACTGAGCGGTTCGACAGTGAAGGCATCTGCAATGGGGTGTACCCACTCCAGTCAACAATGGCAGCCACCTCTTCCTCGATAATGACCCACCCATCATACTCAATTTCGTCAATAGTGGTGGTGGGAATGGGGTCACAGGCCAAACCTGCAAACTCTGAGTGCGAGGTAGGTGTTGGGTTAGTTTTGGGGTCGATCATTACCATGAATGCCCACCCATTGACATCCTTGACTGTAACTGGGATTCTAGAGGTTTCAAACCCCAGTGGTTCCTTTTCAAGCGCTAACTTATGGGCAGCCTTGGATTCCTCGATGGTTTTTCCTGCCATGCCCCCTCCCACCTTAATACAGTACTCTGTTGTATGCCCAGTTTTTTTACAGGCTGAGGTACTGCACATAGGTATATTCGACGACTTGGTGGGTTTGGCATGAGCAGTAAGAGCGATGTGAGATCATGAGTCATTGCAATGATCATTCTCGTGTAGGGACTGTTCATTCTCCAGGAACAACCGGATATCCCTCAATCCATATGGAGATGCAGTAGTGGATGCCGCAATGTCATGGGAGATAATGGAGCATGCATGAGGGAAATTATCGCTGAGGGAATTAAGGAGTGCAATGCAACAAAGAAGATTGGCTTTGATGTTGCCCATGGCAAAAATGTGTTCAATGAGGGTGCAGATCTTCTCTGCAGTTTTGGGGAGCAGGACATCTGTTGTGCACTGTATGGATAATGCCTGTTGTAATAGCTGTACCTGTTGGACAGGACCCTCTTTTTGATGACAGTCTTGGAGATTTTTCCAGTTGATGTCAGGACCCTTTGTGATGTCTATGAAAGGTTGTTCTGAGGGAGATATGCTAGAGGCAATAAATGTGTATGCGAGGTGGGAATTAGCTCTCCAGCTAGTGAGGGCACGTATTTTGCTAGATGTGGGTGAGTAGTGGTGGATTTGATTGCTTTCAAAAAGCTTCCTTCCTTATCAGTGACAATTATAATTGGTGTATCTTCAAGTTCTTCATCATCTCCATGTTCTGGGAAAGACGTTAAGTCTGTGGTGACCTTTGCCTGCTCTCAAACATGACACATTAGTAGTGCAGACATCATGGGTACAGTTTCATGTGATGAAATACTATCAACAAAACTGTGAATATATCTAACAGCTTGTTGGGCATGAATCTGTTGTTGCTGACTGAAATGTGATAGGCACTTGTGCAACAAAAGCTTTGCACTTTCAACAGCAGAGGATTCATCACTGTCAGGTATTTTTTCAACAGCATGGGACATCAATGAAGGCATCTAATAAGTCTTCACATCCATCTTTGTAATGTAATCTGTGATATAAAACATTGCAGCTTCTGCTCCCTGCCCTAATAATATGCATTTGATGTTATGATTGTGTTGGTAAAACACAAGGATATAGGGATTGAAGTAATTCACTGTACTATCTCTGCACATAAGTACTACTGACCTAGTTTCAGGATCAAAATATGATGCTTCTACAATCTCATGTGGAAATAAAA
Source organism: Tricholoma matsutake (assembly GCA_026075535.2). Taxonomy (NCBI): domain Eukaryota; kingdom Fungi; phylum Basidiomycota; class Agaricomycetes; order Agaricales; family Tricholomataceae; genus Tricholoma; species Tricholoma matsutake. The sequence continues at coordinate 751,989 of AP026543.1, read as the reverse complement.
ATCTGCATTATGGCACACAGGTTGTGTCAAGAACCGTTCCTCACCTGATCGGAACCCACATTCCATCCGACTCTTTCCCGCACATCTAACCCAACATTTGTCTACTCCTCCCAATTTTGTTCCTGGCCGCCTTGCACTGCCCACACTGCTGTGCACCAGGCTGCCTTGTACAGCACCCACGGCTGCCTTCCCAAGGCTGCTGTCTAGTTTTGCAAATTCAACTACTGATTCCTGTGTGGCCTCCGCTAGGTAGTTTATCTATGCAGTCAAGACACTGCCACAGTTCCCATTTCCGTCCCGCTTTAATTCCAGACTCTAGTATTTAAGTTTAGCTAGTTTCGCCTTGTATTCCTCAGTTCATATCTCGACATAGACTCGACTTTAATCTGCCAATCCAAACCTCCTTCTACTCCAACCTCAGTTCTCTAAGAGTCTGAACTCCATTTGACTCAACCTCCAGTCTCCCTCTGAAGTTCTAACCTCATCTGAACTTAACCTAAGTCCCTCCATACTCCTTCCCGCATTTACCCGCACTTTCCTGCTCCTACCTCCAAACCTCCAACTTGAAATTAGGACACCAGAGGAGGTGAAGGGTGCAGCTTCTTACAAGCTGAAGCCAAGTCCTTTCCGTTTCCCCTCCTGCAGAATCTGCAATGACCCGACAACCCTCTGTAAACAATACCCGCAGTGTCCGATCAGATTCCAACGAACCCTTTAGGATCAGTTCTTAACAGTATATATGAACTCACACTTCACTCATCTCTTCTCCTCCTATGACCCCAACCAAAACTCGCCAGCGCACAACCAGAAACTCTCAGCATGCTGGTACCATCCCAGGGATCTCTGCAATTCAGTGATCCACACTTCCTAGACCACGACCCGCTACAACATTCGGAGTATCTTCCAGACTTTCCAACATTTTCCAACAAATTGGCTCCGGAGCCCCATCGATCAGTGCAAACCTCATGTCTACTCAAGCCCAACAACCTCCCACGAATCCAGAAGAATCCCGACCCATGACTCCCCTGGAGTACGTAGGGGGCATCAACCAGCCTGAACCCTATGGGTTGGAAGATCGTGGTCTAGAGGATGGACCTCCTGGCGGACCCAATGGCCCTAGTGGTCCTGATGGCCCTGGGGGTGACCCCGATCCCAATGATCCTGACGATCAACCTCCCACAGGGGGAAACCCTGATCCAGGGGATAGGTTCATAGATGTCCTTTACAACCTCTCGGAGAGTATCCGCACCCTCCGACAAAACAACACACCCAAGACCAAGAAAATCAAAGTTCATGACCCCGACACCTTTGATGGCTCCAACCCAAAGAAACTTAGAGACTTCCTAGTCTCATGTAATGTTCATTCTGTGACCATCCGCATGTATTTTCTTCTGATGAGAAAAAGATCATATTTATCCTTTCTTGTCTCAAGGGATCAGCTCTCAGTTGGTTTGAACCTGGTCTTAATGACCCGACTGATTCTGCACACTGGATGTGGGATTATGAAGCTTTCCTCGCTGAACTAGAGAGCAACTTTGGCCCGCACGACCCAGTTGGGGATGTGGAAAAAGCCCTTTCCAACTTAGCGATGAAAAAAGGTGGTCGCATCACAAAGTATAACGTTGACTTCTGGGAGTTAGCTTCTAGGGTCAACTGGAATGAGGCAGCCCTCCATGACTGCTATTTCCACCGTCTTCCACTCCGACTTCACATAGAAGTCCTTCGGGGTGGTAAACCCGACACCCTTGCAAAACTGCACTTGAAAGCGCAGGACTGCGATGATATCTATTGGATGCAGGAGGATGAAACCCAATTCAAAACTAAGAATCCTGGAAACTCTTCTACCCCTGTCAAGAAGGACACCCCCAAAAGTTCTCCTCAGTCTACCAATCAATCCTCTTCAAACTCCGCTCGGGGTAACTCCTCCAACCAGCAGTCTTCCGCGACAAAGAACACTTCCAAGTCGTCCATCTCGGATAAATTGGGGAAGAATGGCAAACTTACTGCGGAAGAACGAGAACATTGCATGAGGGAAAGACTTTGTCTCTACTGCGGCGAAGAAGGGCATGTAGCAGGAAACTGCCCGAAATCTAAAGCCGCAAAAGCCCGCGCATCCGCTGTGATTCCCGAATCCGTGGACTCGGAAAAATAGTCCGTAACCCTCAGGAAACAGCCATTGGGGCTGGGGGTTGTGTTGACCTTACCCACTTGGCTGCCTACGCTCGTCTCAACGTGTCCGCTCTTTCCGACCCTGACTCCCTAACCATTCTTTTAACCTTTCCTGACTCTTCCACCCCTTTCCGAACCCTTATCAACTCTGGCTCCTCCCACTGCTTCCTTGACTCCTCTTTCATGTTGAAAAACCAACTCAGCACGGAAGCCATTAACCCGATCAGATTATGACTCTTTGATGGATCTTGCAACTCCACCATAACTCAGGTTGTTAAACTTCCGATCACCTTTCCTACCAGTGAAGTGTTCAATTTGTCATTCTATGTAACCTCGCTTGACTCTTCCTGTTCCACCATACTCGGTCATAACTGGCTGAAGCAATACAATCCATTGATTGACTGGTCTTCAAGCCAACTCGCTTTCCACTCTGCAGATCATAGAGGTCCAGCACCCCTGACGTCACCTTTGCCCCTGAACCTTTGGGTAGAAATCCTCAACTCCTCTGCACTTTCCGAACCCACCATTCCTCCCAAGTTTACACCCCCCGAGATCTCTTTCATCAACGCTGCCGCTTATGCGCATGCTAGCAAACTTCCTGGGGCAGTAGCTTTTCAGATGACCTTTGCTCCAGAAGGGTTATCTGCCCACTCTGCCCAATCTGCTAACCCATCTGACCTTTCTGATATTCTGCCTGAGTATCATGAATTTGCTGATGTCTTTAATAAGACTAAGGCAGACACCCTTCCTCCACATCGTCCTTACGACCTCAAGATAGAGATGGAGGATAATGCTCCCCCTCCTCTGGGTCGCATGTATTCTCTCTCTCCCTCTGAATTAGAAGCCTTACAAGTCTTCATTGACGAAAACATCTGCTCAGGTTTCATCTGCCCTTCCAAGTCTCCACATGGTGCTCTGATTCTCTTTGTCAAGAAGAAGGACGGTAGTCTCCAACTTTGCATCGACTACCGAGGACTCAACCGACTTACAAAGAAAGACCACTATCCCCTTCCTCTCAGTTCTGACCTCCTCGACTCTCCCCGCAAAGCCCGCTTATTCACCAAGATAGACTTGTGGTGTAAGGGGACTAGGGGGGTGCCCTGTGTGTTTTTCCTATTTTTTATGTTTGTCCCATATTTTTCCCCACCTCATTTCCTTCTATTCTTCATTTTCTATGATTTTTCCGGATTTTATTACTAATTTTCCCTTGCTATCATGTTTGTATATGTTGACACTTTTATATTTAGAGGCGGAGTACCCCTTCCGACACATACCCCTTGGTATGATGTCATTTGGCGGCCTTGATCCGCCTATCTCTGCCTTTTTCTATTTTTAGGTTATATTTGATTTTTGTCGTCTTCACATATACTGGGCATCAGCAAGGGGATCCTTAGAGTTTTCTCTTCGGATTTCCCTTTGCTAGGTGCACCCCCAATCCCTGTATTATGTAGCATAATTTTAACTTTGGATTTCCCTTTGCTAGAGGCTTAGGTTGCCCTTATATGCGGCACACTTATCACCTAGTCCACATCGCTGATGGTGATGAGTGGAAAACTACTTTTCGCACCCGCTATGGATCCTTTGAGTGGTTGGTGGTTCCCTTTGGACTCACTAATGCACCTGCAGCCTTCCAGTGGTTTATGAACGACATCTTCAGCGACGTGCTGGATGTTTGTGTTATCATATACCTCGACGACATCCTAATCTATTCTGATGACAACTCCCAGCACGGGGCTCACGTCAAGGAAGTCCTCCGCTGTCTCCGTAAAAATGGACTTTACACCTCTCCACAGAAATGTGAGTTCCACAAAGACACCGTTGAATATTTAGGTTTCATCCTTTCACCGGATGGACTGCGGATGTCCAAGGATAAAGTCAAAACCATGCTTGACTGGCCCAAGCCTAGGAAAGTTAAGGATATACAATCCTTCTTAGGCTTTTGCAACTTTTACTGCCACTTCATTAATGGCTATTCAGACATTGTCATCCCACTCACCCACTCGACGCGGAAATCTGCTCCCTGGGACATCAACAAGAAGTGCCACGATGCTTTTGAAAAGCTCAAACAAGAGTTCACTCACACCCCCATCTAGATGCAATGGGTACCTGACTCACAGATGGTACTCGAAACTGACGCTTCCAACTATGCCTTAGCAGCTATCCTTCTGCGGATGGAGAAATCCATCTGGTCGCTTTTCATTCCCGCTCCTTCAATCCTGCTGAACTAAATTATGACACCCATGAGAAATCCATCTGGTCGCTTTTCATTCCCGCTCCTTCAATCCCGCTGAACTAAATTATGACACCCATGATAAGGAACTCTTGGCCATTTTCGAAGCCTTCAAACACTGGCGGCAGTATTTCGAGGGTTCCGCAAACCCAGTTGATGTGGTCACTGACCACAAAAATCTTGAGTACTTCAGCACTACCAAGTTGCTCACCCACCACCAGGCCTGTTGGTCTGAGTACCTTTCCCAGTTCAATCTCGTCATCCGCTTCTGCCCTGGGAAATTAGGGGCCAAGCCAGACGTGCTCACTAGACGTTGGGACGTCTACTGCAAAGGGGGAAATAGTGACTTTGCCTCTGTAAACCCAACCAACTTCCGACCTGTATTCACACAGGAACAGCTCACTTCTTCCCTTCACACCACCTATTTCACCACACCCATCCTTCAACAAGCAGTAATCATGGATATTGAGAAACTCCACCACGACATCTGCACCTCCCTACCCCTTGACCCCGTATCATCCGCACATCTTCCGACACCTGTACACCCCAACTGGACCATAGACGAGGCAGGTCTTCTCTGCCACTTCGACTGGATTTATGTTCCAGACATTGTGGATCTTCGCCTCAAGGTCCTTCAGTACAAACACAATCACATCCTCTCTGGCCACTTTGGACAAAACAAAACCCAGCAGCTTGTCCGCTGGGAATATGTCTGGCCAAACCTCCGCACCTTTGTGCAGGAATTCTGCAAATCCTGTACCACTTGCAAATGATCCAAATCACCTCAACACAAGCGCTACAGGTTTCTAAAGCAACTTCCAGTTCCGGAACAACCTTGGAATTCCATCTCCATGGACTTCATTGAGCAACTACCCGACTCCAATGGTCACACCACCATCTTGGTCATCATTGACCATCTCACCAAACAAGGCATCTTCATCCCAACTGTCAATGAAATTACAGCCCAAGAACTAGCCAACCTGTTCGTCCTCCACATCTTCTCCAAGCATGGCGTTCCATTGCACATCACTTGTGACCGGGGATCTGAGTTTGTCTCTCATTTCTTCTGCTCTCTCAGAAAAGTGCTCGACATGCAGATCCACTTCACTTCCGGTTATCACCCGCAAGGTGATGGTCAGACAGAACGACTAAATCAGACCTTGGAGCAGTACCTCCAGATCTTCTGCAACTATCAGCAGGACGACTGGTCTCACCTCTTACCCTTGGGCGAATTTGCCTACAACAATGCTCCTTCCACCTCTACAGGCGTATCCCCTTTCTTTGCCAACAAAGGCTATCACCTGAACATTTCTGTCTTTCCAGAATGAGACTTAGCTTCACAGCGCGCCCGTGAGTTCATTGTCAACTTAGATGACCTTCATCAGGAGCTTCAGAAACAGCTTGCGGCTGCTCAAGAGCATTATCAAGGTCCTGCAGACAAACATCGGGCACCCGCACCCAACTTCAACATTGGTGACTCTGCCTACGTCACTGCGGAAAATATCCGCACCACTCGTCCTTCAAAGAAACTTTCTGAAAAGAACCATGGTCCTTTCGAAATCATCGCCCACCCAGGTACTCACTCAGTCACCCTGTGGCTTCCGGACCACATGCGGGTGATCCACCCTGTCTTCCATGTCTCTCAACTAGAGAAACACTCCCCAAACACCATTCAGAATCGGATACAACCTCCACCTCCTCCCATCACTACTGATGACGAGCTCGAATATGAGATCGCCGAAGTCCTCAACTCCAAGGTCGATAATTGATGTCGTTGCAAGATTCTCTACCTCATCCAATGGGAAGGCTACCAGGGAACTGATGAGGAGACCTCCTGGCTACCTGTTACGGAGCTTGACCATGCCCAAGAACTCCTTGTGGATTTTCACACTCGCTACCCGCAGAAACCCGGACCATTGCCCGCTTAAAGTCTATTCACATTACTGATTCACTCAGTCTGAACTCAGAAACAAAATTCATTGAAAAGTTTTTTTTTTGGATCCGACCGGATCCCTACACTACCTCTGCTTCTCCCTCTCCATCTTCATCACCCTCTCCCCCAACTTCGCCCTCTTCTCCGCCCTCGTCCTTCTCTTCACCCTCCTCACCTCCACTCTCACTCTCCTCCCCATCATCTGCCTGCCTTTTCTCCAGATACCTCTGGAAGGCTGCCCAGTCATCTCCGGACTTGCAGATCCCGCGTCTTTCCCGCCGGGACTCTCGCACCGCTCGCTCCACCTCTTCGTCATCCTTGTCGCTCTCCTCCTCGGTGCTTTCTTCCTCCACCCACTCTGGGTCCAAAGTGTCCCGGATCTCCCCCATCGACTCCCGCACCGCAATTGCCACCTCTCCAAACCCCTTTCTCACTGTTTTCACCAGCTGCCACAGCAGCTCTGCCACCTCCCCGCTGTTTTCTGCCGGGCCTGTCATCCCCGCTACGGACCTCGCCTCCTTTGCTGCAGGGGCCTCTTGCCCCTCCCACACTACCTCCTCACACTTATGTTTGATGCACGTGCAATTGTCGCACATGCATCCCTTTGCACCCATCTTGAAACACGAGACCTTTTGATATTTGCATCTGGGCCACTTGTCAGTAAGAGAACACTGAGAAGGAAAACAATTATACACCTTTTGCAGGGCAACATGGCCTGCACCCGCTCTGGACCCTCCAACTCCTCTGATTCCATTTGCGCCTTCGACTTGGCGACTTTCTTCTTCTTCGGAGACTTGCTCCCCTCTGCCTCATCTTCCAAACCCGTGGCCACTGCCGCCTGCTTCTCCGTGCATCTTGCGGCCACTGCCTCTTTTTTCTGCACCTCTGCCTGATGCACCTCCTCAACCTTTGCAGCCTCCTCTGCTGCCTTTTGCTCCTTCTGCGCCCAGCGTTCCTCCTCCCTCACCGCTTCCTCTAGCTCCTTCATCTCCCTTTCCATCTGCTCCCTCAGTGCCCGCTCCCTCTGTTTGTGTTGGGCCTTCATTGCGGCCATTTTGATCTGCGCAGAGACTGCTGGGGTGGACATTTCTGATATGTGATAGGAGTAGGAAACAACGTGAAAATTTTTCAACCAATTGCCACATTCGGAAATTCAACCAACTTCCTCATTCGGACTCAAACTCTCATGTGCCTCATAGGCTCAGCACTAAGGGGGAAATACTGTCAAGAACTGTTCCTCAAACCCACATTCTGTCCGACTCTTTCCCACACGTCTAACCCAACATTTGTCTACTCCTCCCGATTTTGTTCCCGGCCACCTTGCACTGCCCACACTGCTGTGCACCAGGCCACCTTGTACAGCACCCACGGCTGCCTTCCCAAGGCTGCCATCTAGTTTTGCAAATTTGACTATGGATTCCTGTGCGGCCTCCGCTAGGTAGTTTATCTACGCAGTCGAGACACTGCCGCAGTTCCCGTTTCCATCCCGCTTTTATTCCGGACTCTAGTATTTAAGTTTAGCTAGTTTCACCTTGTATTCCTCAGTTCGTATCTCGACATAGACTCGACTTTAATCTGCCAATCCAAACCTCCTTCTACTCCAACCTCAGTTCTCTAAGAGTCTGAACTCCATTTGACTCGACCTCCAGTCTCCCTCTGAAGTTCTAACCTCATCTGAACTTAACCTAAGTCCCTCCATACTCCTTCCCGCATTTACCCACACTTTCCCACTCCTACCTCCAAACCTCCAACTTGAAATTAGGACACCAGAGGAGGTGAAGGGTGCAGCTTCTTACAAGCTGAAGCCAAGTCCTTTCCGTTTCCCCTCCTGCAGAATCTGCAACGACCCGACAACCCTCCGTAAACAATACCTGCAGTGTCCGATCAGATTCCAATGAACTCTTTAGGATCAGTTCTTAACAGGTTGACACATATGCCTTTGTAGGACTTCACCATATTTCTTAATAAATACAGACTTCCATTCATTGAGAATATCTAAAGGAATGCTGTGATCATCAACAATATGGCATAGGGGTGGAATTGGAGGTCTCTCCAGTCGAGGTTCATAGTCAGGTTCAATTGTAACCTCAAGGAGGCAAATGATGATGAATTACACTTTCCCAGTAATCAAAAAACTGTTTTTGATAACTGGTGTCATCTTTCCAGTGGGCATGAAGTTGATTTGGATTTGGAGCTCCCAGGAGCCATAGCAGAAAATGGCCATGGAGAGACCCACATTCAGCAAATTTGCTGATTCCATAAGAGGCACACAAATGACCAAGAATGCCACCTTCATCTGTAGACTGCTTCAAGGTGTAATCCCAGCCAAGCAGGTATTTGAAGAGAGCAGTGACACAAAATTCAAAAAAGTTCCCAGCTGCAACAGGATCTTTTGCAAGGCACAAAGCACATTCACAACCAGAAATTGTTGATGGAAATCAATCAGAGAGATCTATGAATTTGTCACCAAACATGACCTGGAAGATAGGACTATGAGCAGCACTGGGGTTGAATGTGAAGTATATATGGGGCTAACCAAAGTACCCATGGTAATTCTGGATTTCATTTCTTGTAAAGATCTTGGAAGCAACAGTGTTCACACATTTCAAAAGATTGAGAGCATTTTTCTCTTCTTCATCCAAGTCCTTGTATGACCTTTCATGTTCAAGCTGATCAGCAAGACGTTGAAGGACATTAGAAGATACACTTGTGAGTTTTTTTTGCAATGGAATGAAAGTGAGATCTCTTAACAGGGAAGTGTGTTTGTAAATGAGCAGCCTGGTGTTGCATGATGTTCCATACTACAAACATGTATGATTCATGATATCTGAATGCATGATCATGAATATTAAAGTAGAACTTTGCTTGCTGTTGAAATGACAAAGGAGTCTTTCTCTTTATTTCACATTCACCTATCCCATATGGAAAGAGGATTAGATACATTCCAGGAAAGAAGTTAGGATTGTTGTATTCTGGCACAGCACTTGATCCATGGTAAATAATCAAGTCAGGGGTAGGCCTTTTAGCATCTGATGCAGGAATCAAGGAGCATAGAGCAGCAGCAGTAAATGTATGACCTGAAATTTTATCACATTCAGGATCAGAAACATCCATTTTCTCAGCCATTGTGACAGGTTCAGTGAAATTGCCATCTAGTAGCATTGTTGCAGGGTGATCAGAAAAGCCAGCTGTCTCCTTATTGAATGTAGACTGTAGGTCCAATGTATTGTCCTGTACAACACTTTCATACAAACTAGGCAATATATCATTCTCTGGATATAAATCCATGACAGATTTGTCAAGTGGAAGGTCAACATATAAGTGGTTGTGTGATTTCAACCATAGCAAAAACTTTGTCCTTTCTAATGGTAAACATGCTCTTTAATTGTTCTGGTTTGAGTTTCTGGGTGCCTACAAAAACAACACTTAGCATTCCCTTAATGTCAGCAGGTGTTTGAGGTAGCACCAACATAGTTGAAACAATGTTCATGTCATGAGCACATGTATTACCATGACACAATCTAGGTTGTGAAGAATCTGACAAATCATACAGTTGAGTTACATGTGCTGTATTGTGATAAATAGAGCAAACCATCTCCTCTACCCAAGTTAGATCTTGGAAGTATTCAGGAAGATGACCATGGTAAAGAGAATCAGCAAGTGCAAAGTGGGGTAATTTATTACTACTTAGCAAGCAATGACAATCAACACATACATTGAGAGCAGTGCTTCCAACAGATGTAGAGTGTATGACCCCTTTCTTGTCAAGCATCAGACCATCAATTGCAGGAAGGTCAAAGATAAATTCAGCAGAGTTACACTGAACAATGCATGATTCAATGATAAACTGATCTGTGATTTGTAGAAAGTCAAGATTGATAGAAAGTGCATCACCTTAAGATCATTTGGAATTTGAACAGTTTGACAGTCTTGTTCATATTGGGAACATGCAGCACATGTTTGTGGTTCTGCCCATATAGTTGCATTATGATATCTTGTAAGGCACTTGAAAATAACATCATGAGGAACTTTGGAAGGCCAGCACTCAGAATGATGTTGAGATAACTTATTGACCTCTGCAATCCTACACATTTTGTTCTTATGATGAGCTTCTTTGACTTCTAAGCACTTTTTTTCTGCTGGTGAAACAACTTTCAGCAAACAATAATTGGACCATATTCTGCTCTCAAGATCACATCCACCAGATCCAAATGCAAAGCAGAATACTTTGTGAACCAAGGTTGACAAACAAAACTTCATGATATAGCTCTTGATGGTTCAAGTTTAGTAATGCAATGACTCAGGACTGAATATCAGTTAGAAGGACATTACAACATTGTCACCAAGAATGCAAGTTGAACATAGGACAATGATAGTGTGGAATTAGTTTAAGGTGGGACAGGAACACATCTATGGAAAGCTGTTCAAGACATTTTTGCATAGTTTCAAATGACTCATCCCACCAAGAACTGGAACATCATTAACACATAAGGATGTTGAACAAGTAAGGCATGACATAGGTATGGGTCAGATGTTGCCATACCTGGGCAATACCATACCCATTCCCATGGTTGTACAGGTTTTACAGGTACCAATAGCTGTGTCTAATCATCTGACTTTGTTGATCAATGTCAACAATCATTGACAACAACAACAACAATGGCAACAACAATGGCAACACCAATGGCAACACCAACACCAACACCAATGGCCATGGCTCTGGGTACCACCACCCCCTCCCTCACTCCAAATGCAAGTGGAGGGGTTTCTTGTTCTATTCTAGGCAACAACAGCAACAATGGCCCCTCCCCCACTCCAAACATGAGCAAGGTGGTTTCTGTTTTATTCTAGGCAACCACAGCCACCACCACCCCCTCCCTTGCTCCAAATGTGAGTGGAGGGTTCTCTGCTTGTTCTCTGGGCAAAAATGGCCACCACCCTCCTCCCTCATTGCAAACATGAGCAGAGGGGTTCTAGATTGACTATGGCCACCACCACCCCCCTCACTCACTCCAAATGTGAGTCAAGGGGTTATAGATTATGTTCCATGCAACTATGGCCACCATGCCCCCCTTGCTCACTCCAAACATGAGTCGAGGGGTTCTAGACTATGTTCTATGCCACTACAGCCACCACATCCCCCCTTGCTTGCTCCAAACATGAGTTGAGGGGTTTCTGATTCTGTTCTATGCAACTACAGCTCCCTCCCCCCCCCCCTCGCTTGCTCCAAATGCGAGTCGGGGGTGTTCTTAGTATAGTATTATATGTATTTTGTAATAATTCTATACAAAAAATGAGCTAGACCCCCCCAAAACCATGATAATACCTGCACCCATTACCATATGGTTACAGTGTTCACAGGTAGGGGTAGGGGTTGAGCAAAATATACCCAGGGGTAACCCCTGTTATGCCTTATGAACAAGATGTAGGACCATTTCAAAGAGCAGCAGAAATTATGGCACCATACAAGAACATAAAATGACCTAGCAACAATGTGAGCCATCGGCAGGGTACATGGCTAGGTAACAAAACATGACTCAGATCATTGAAGAGCTGAATATCTGACATCATGGCTTGCCTAGACTTCTCTGCTCAAAAGTGCAAAACAATATGAGAGATATAGTCAGCCTTCTTTTGCAAATTGGTTACTTGTGGAATAGCAGCACAAGCATCATGTAGCATAGGTGCAGAAACATCTGACAGTACACAGCTATAATGATCATCAGTATACCAAAACCAAGAAGGGTTTTCATCCAGGACATAAGGGACAGCAGAAATCAAGATAGTTAAGTGTTGGCCATCAGCAAACATGGAAGCAGAACAAAAAACATGGCAATGGGAATACATCAGGTCTTCAAAATCATGGAAAGACAGATAGCAAAATTTTGTTCTCGAAAAGATGACAAAAAGAACATGTCCATCAAAAGACCTACGTAATCAGCTACACAGCACACACTGTAAGAAATGTGTTATCTCCATTACTTCATTTCCAATCTGTTCACCCATTATTATTATCCCATTTCTTAGTTACTCTTCAGCCTCCTATCCATTTGTATTCTTATCTTTCTTCTCATTCAATGATACAACTTTATTTCCAATTTCTTACCCTTTGCCCTACTTTTTGCTTACTGAACACTTACACATTCTGCTTACTACTTGGCGAAGGCCCCAGGAAGCTCCTGCAAAAGTTTGTCCAGGTTTTAGAATGACATTGATAGGCATCAATAAGCAATGATTTGCTGTTGTAGGATCTGTCAATCATTAGTATGCCTTCATAGTACTACCCTTTACAATATACCAGGTGATTTATTGTAACAAAACTTGAAAAAAACCCTGCCCATGCTGGACCAGTTGTTAGAATAAGTAGCTGAGGGGCTGTGCAAGCATGTGCAATGCCTGTTTTGGTATTTTTTATTGTTCTCTCCAATTTCAATGTTGCTCACTCCATTTTAGTTACTTTATTTATCTTCCTGGGTAATTATACTACTCCTATGTCAGAAATTTCCGGATGGCATTATAACCTCACCTAGATTATATGTGGATTATCACTCCCTCTCAGCTAGTATACTGGGCCCTAATGTGGAAAATCTATTACCTACATATGTAAACTACATTATTGAACTGAACCTGAGACTTGGTAGCTAGCTTAACATCAGTTCTGAGTGTCGATTTTAATGGGTTATGGCGGTTACATGGGTCATGTGGGTCATATTAAGTTATACTGCATTACATAATTTTGTGACATAGTATTACATAGGTAGTCTATTGTTGTCGTAGTACCCATCTGTTACTAAAACCTGTGGATGTCAAAATGGCCTGTAGTCCATAGGAATGGCTCGGACTTCTTCAACTTGAAGAAATGTGGTGCTCGGCGGATAACCAATCCTACCCGCTATGGCACCATGTGACCTTCCAAAATTACATATATTATGGAATTTATCTAATCAACTAAACAGCTCCTGCTCATATTTCAAGCAAGGGGGTGAGCTACTCAACAAAATAGAATAAAAACACAAGGGTGGGGGTGTATGTGAGCCCTCTTCTTGCTGGGGCAGTCCCTTGCCTTGTCATCCCTTGCATCGGCTGTGTTGTCCCCATCCCCTCACTGTTGCGCCCACCCGGTGGCTGTCGCTCAGCTGCTCCCCTGCATTGGTACTCGCCCTGGGCTGGTGTTTGCTTCAGATCACCGCTGTTATCGGTGGTGGTGTTGGTGTCATCGGTTGCACTGTGGTTATAGGTGTGCTCCCAGGTGTAGGTTGTACTGTGGTCCTGCTCATCAAAACATCATCAGTGCTCTTAAAATTGAAGAGAAAATAACTCACAAGTGGGACCAGGAGGTGTCACCTCCCAGCCTCACTGCTGGTCTCCTCATTGATCCCCCCCTACCCATCATTGTGGTGTCACCTGGCTGCTGCTCTCATTGCTGTTGCCACCTTGGTCCTGTCTTGGTGGTGGTGGTCATTTCCGTCGTGGTCATGGTTCCCATTCCCATTGCGTACATGTAGTCCATCTGTAGTAAGATACCTGAGAGGTTCAGGAGGGTTGCCTCCTGAGCCTCCGCATGTGGGCTTGCATCCGGTTGTTGGTGTTGTGCCTTTTGGCCTCCCTGTGCGTAGGTTAGCACATTAGCAAAGAAATAAAAAGATACCTGGGGCTGAAGACACATCTGCATCTCAAGCCCCTGTTGTTGTTGCCGCTGTTGTTGTTGCTGTTGCCGCTGTGGCTATTGCCATTGTTGTCACCGCCATTGTAGTTGTAGAGCCTGTGGTGGTGGTGGTTGATGTTGATGTTGATGTTTGTTGTTGATCAATGTGTGATGTTTACTCGAAAAGGGAATTATCACGTGGTGTCATAGTGGGGGATGTGACACTGGGGGCATTTCCCAATTACGCCCCTGGGAACATTGTGAACAAATTGGGGAATGATGCATTATATCTGTGTCATTTTCTCATGTGACAAATTGACATATTATTATGGATTTGTTTTGACTTATTCCATTTGCAAAAATGTGAACCAAATGCCTCATTCCTTCTCATTGTGATGGTCTGTAGCAATGTGATCCCAATCAGGAGAAATTTTGAAAGAATAGATGTATGAAATTTGAGTTACTGTAATACATTTACCCCAATGTATTTAACTTTTCATCTCTATCATCAGGTTGAAGGAATGAAAAGAAGCACCTAAAATGGTTTCACATTGTGACCACCTTGCAAATCCAGAAATCTCTGTCTGTAGACTTCAGAATGTTACCCATGGAAAAAGTGTACTATAATCAATCATTTAATGTCCATTTTTGTGCCTGACAAAACCTAAACACATTGAAAATGATTTCCACATTATTCCTCATCTCCTAAACCAGAGATCTTGTAAACACATGATGGGAAAATGGGTTGTTTGTGCGATGAATACAGGCTGAATGTTCCTTTCATTTGTTTACCATGCAATGTAATGAAATATTCATAATATGTCTACAATTTCCTCAGGGTCTCAACAGTAGAGTCTTTCAAAAATGTCCCAGAATATTAGCTCCAAGTATTCACCATGGAAGCAAAATATGAAAAGTGGTTAGAGGGTTCCATGGTGAATACTTGGAACTAGAGGGCAAAAAAAACCGACGTCATATGAAAAATTCCCGTCCCGACACCCCCTTGAAATACGGGGTCAACTTGCAATAGACAGTGAAGAGGATGCTGAAGAGCAACGAATTGGGGGCCTACAGCGACAATCAACTGTCACCTGTACAGTCATCGCTCAAACATTCCCACTGAACGTTTGTGTGCGACAAAACCCTTCTCTCACTACCGTGGGAGTCGGGGATCATTGTGCAACATGTGATCTTTCCTTTTTAGGACAGACAGAAATGCTCCTTCGCCATCTTGCTCGACGAGCCCCGAGACTTACATGTCGCTGCCTTACAACAGATGCTGGCACCAAGCCTTACTACATCACTACGCCTATATTCTATCCTAATGCAGGTCAGCAATTCTGTACGTTTTCGTGCTAATTTCTAACTATCATGCTTCAGACCCGCACATCGGACATCTTTATTCTCTAGTCGTTGCCGATATCTTCGCGCGATACATGCAGATTCGACAGCCTGGTATACAAGTAGAACTGCTTACAGGGACGGATGACCACGGGCTCAAAATCCAGAAGGCGGCGCATGCAAAAGGTCTAGCACCCGACGTGTTCTGTGATCAGCTTAGCGACCGGTTCCGTGTGAGTTCAACAACGCTGTAGGCCGTGTATCTGTGACTCAACTTCTCCGTAGCAGCTGGCAGACAAAGCGCAAATCACTCATACCCGATTTATGCGTACTACACGACAGGAGCATCATGAAACCGTAGAAAGTGTGTGGGTACGTCGTCCTCCCCTCTCAATAATGTATAGTCTATGCTAACCCTGCCTTTATAGCGTCAACTTGACGCACAGGGCCTCATATACAAGAGCAATTACTCAGGCTGGTACTCCATCACGGACGAATGTTTTTACACCAACGACCAAGTTACCAGCGTTTCCGATACCAACTCATCCATCTCCAACTCGAACCCTATCGTCAACTCGAACGATCCACCACCATCAGCTACCAAGATCTCTCGTGAAACAGGGTCTCCCGTCGAATGGTACAGCGAAGAAAATTACATGTTGCGGCTCTCTCCCTTTCAACTATCTCTCTTAGCACACTATACCAACAAATCTCAGATATTTCCGCCACAGCACCACCGCGACATCGTCCACATCCTCTCCTCTGGCCCGTTGGAGGACCTATCCATCTCGCGACCGCGGTCCAGGCTCGAGTGGGGCGTGCCTGTTCCTGGAGACCCAGAGCAGACAGTATACGTGTGGTTTGACGCGCTGCTGGTGTATCTATCTGGGATTGGGTATCCTTGGGACGCTGATATGGGAAGGAAGTGCGGCTGGCCTGTGAATCTCCAAATCGTCGGCAAGGATATTCTTCGGTCAGTCTCCCCTTGCACCCGTCTTTCGCACGCAACTGAGGAAGCGTAGATTCCACGCTATCTACCTCCCCACCATCCTACTTGCTCTCGGTCTGCCATTACAAAAACAGCTCCTGGCACACGCGCACTGGACCGTAGAGCAAAAGAAGATGTCCAAATCTTGTGGGAACGTTGCTGACCCTTTCGAGGCTATAGACATGTTCGGGGCGGATGCCGTGCGATATTATCTCGCGAGAGTCGGGGGACGATTCCGTGATGATGTCGGTCAGTGTTTTCGTCGCATACTTCTATCTTTCCTTCTGATCTCCTCGGTTTAGACTGGTCTCAAAGACAACTAGAAAAGCACACGAAAGAAATCCAATCCATGCTCGGCAACCTTTTCCTCCGGACCACCTCCGTCGCAATGCAAGGTCGCATCCTCGGGGGCCCGCCTCGCACATTTGAAGAGATTCTCCGGGACGAGGCAGAGAGGTCCCCAAATAGATTACTCTTCCACGCAGTCCTCGACCTCCCGGATAAATTCCAGGCTTACATGGACAAGCTCGAAATCAGCGACGCCCTCGCCGCGATTGTCGATATACTTCGACTAGTATGTTGCATATTTTCATCTCCCTCATTTGCCCGTCTGTTTTATCTTAGACGATTCAATCTCAACAGGCCAATAAGACTCTAAACGAAACCGTACCGTGGAAGAAATCCAATACTCCTGCAGACGCGTATGCCGCGTACGCTATCACGCTCGAGACACTTCGTGTGACTGGAATCTGCTTACAGCCATTCATCCCGGGTGCTGCGTGGAAATTATTATTTGCGCTTGGTGTGGATTCTGAGAGGCGGGATTGGAAAAGCATACGGGTAGATATGGGGAACTGTGGCGTAGGGAAAGTAGTTGGTGTGAGGCTGTTTTAGATGGCCGTATAGTGTCTGCTGTATATTCTCGTCGTGACGATGCTTAGTTTTTAGGTTCACGATTCCAGTCGCTAAAGAGCTCAGCCATATCATCGGTGTTGAGACAACCTCCAGCCTCTCCTACCATCGCACTCCGGCACTTTGCTGCCTTCCACACTCTCGCGAGGTCTTGTTAGGAGTTTGCCAGTACTTTTCACTCCCCCCCTTATTCCTATCGGAGTCCTAGGAGTCCGAGTTTTCCGATTGGACTCCTACTCTGATACAAGTCCTAGGAGTCTGATAGGAATCTGATTGGATTCCTATCAGGATTTGGTCTTGTCCCAATCTTGTCCCAACAAATTCCTAGTAAATTCCTATGAAATTCCAACATGGCCTCATGTTGGAAGACTTAAGTAACTTGGTGAAATTTTCATTGAGTGCTTACAAAATTAAGCAAGAAGTGAACCAAGTATGTGATATAAGTCACATGACTACCAAACAAGTACTCAATCAGTGGAGCCACAGGAGAATTAATAATTCCCAGTGTGTTGGTTCTGACAGCCAGTGCTAGGGATCTGCATGGGGTTTTGTGTACCCATATGGGTTACAGGTATGGGTACATGTGGGTATGGGTACAGGTCGCAATAGTCCTACCTGTGAGCTACAAAATGCACTAAAAATCAAGCAAAATGGTCAATTGGTGCATTTTGTAGCTAAGACCTGCAGGTTTATGGGTAAAACCTGCCATGGGTACAGGTACAGGTACAGCATGAAATACTCATGGGTTACCCATGCAGATCCTAGCCAGTGCCAGTGGTGGCTGTGCTGGTCCCATAGGATGTTGGGATCTGTAATGACTAGTGCTTTAAAGTCCGGTTTGGCTTGGTTTTTAGCCCAAAATCTGAAGAACTGAATCTGCAACCAGTCCATAGTTTCTCCAAATCTTGCCAAAACTGAACTGAACTGCATATAACTGGTTCATGTAGCCAGTGGGGCATGAACTGGACTGGTTATAACCAGTCAATAACCAGACTATAGAGTAATTAGTACACAAGGTGTGAATTTCTCATTTCTGTAATAATTCATTGAAAAGTGACTACCTGATTGTGGGAAAAACCCATGAGTCAGGTCACCATGAGGTGTGGGTTCCTTTCCCACGATGATATACCCCATGC
The DNA here is from genome assembly GCA_026075535.2 of Tricholoma matsutake. Classification (NCBI taxonomy): domain Eukaryota; kingdom Fungi; phylum Basidiomycota; class Agaricomycetes; order Agaricales; family Tricholomataceae; genus Tricholoma; species Tricholoma matsutake. The sequence goes on along the minus strand of AP026543.1, from coordinate 733,635 downwards.
TTCAGGGCACCATGAGGTGCGGGTTTCTCATTCCTGTAATAATTTGTTGAAAAGATATGAAATTATTACAGAAATAAGAAACCCGCACCTCATGGTGCCCTGAGGCATGGGATATATCATCATGGGAAAGGAACCTGCACTTCATGGTGACCTGACTCGTGGGTTTTGTTCCCGTGATCAGGTAGCCTGGATATGTACATAGTTATACTGTTGTATATAGTTATTTATTTGTTATGTTCTAACTTAGGGACTGTAAGTCTAGTCCTAGTAAGTGTTGACAAGAATGAAAACCAAGGACCGGACTGCTTCAAGAAGTGGTCAAACTGGGACCGAAAGTCTGGTTACATCGGTTAAGGTCCAGTTTGGTTCCCAGTCTTTTTTCAGTCCATTGATGATACTCAACCCAGAAACCCAAACAAAACCCACTAAAAGGTCTCGAATGGTATAACGCAAGTTAGAGGAAGGGTGTGAGGTGTTACTAAATATCACTGCTGTTACCCAAGGGTAGGGGAACAAAGTTTGAGGAGGTCCAATGAGATTTGATGAAGTTCAGGAGTGTACAAAGCTCTGCAAAGTGCTTCAAGAAAAGTTTGAAGAGGTTTGAGCAAAGTTTGAAGATGTCCAAGAAAGTTCAAGGATGTTCGAGGGATTTGTAGAGAATGAGAATAGTCTTGACTAATGTTGATGATAGACGATAGCAGTGTGGAAAGGTCTCGAGAGTGGATAGACAATAGACAATAATTTTGAGAAGCTAGTATAGAAAGTTTGAGGAAATTTGCAATAACCTGCTAAACTTCAGCTGTAATTTACCCTCCCCCACCTATTCTGATCGGAGTCCAGTTATTCCAGTTATTCTGACCAGATTCTGGCTACTCCAGATGCTCAACTTAGAGTGTATACCCTAATGGATAGTCAAATTTCAAGTCTTAAGTTGTCAAACTGCCTACAAAAGTGATCACATGACAAACCAAACATGTGTGCTTAACCAGTTGAGGCACAGGAGAATTATTAGTTGGTAATATAAGGTTTATTTATGACACTCAGACTCATAACTCTTTTTTTTTCTAAGTAATTAAGGGCAAAGTTTTTTAATATCCCTCATGTTCAATGCGAGGGAGTGGGGGATGATGTGATTAGATACATAAACTATGTTATTTATATATATAAAAAGCCCTCGCATTCAGCACAAGGGGCAAGGTAAAAACATAAAGAAAAAAAAACCCTCCCCATGCAAAATGCAGGGGAGGGGGCGGCGATGTGGCCCCACTGTCCTTGGTGCATCTCCTGGGTTCACTGTCCTGGGTGCCCATTGTCCTGCCTGCTCCCTGTGGTCCCATATCTCCCCATTGTCGCCCTTGGTGCCTGTCATCCTCCCTGCTCTGGTGCTGGGCCTGCTGTGTCATTTGGTGCCGTCATGTGTGGCTGTCCTTGTCCTTGTTCCACTCACCATCCACCCCACAAGCAGTTGCTCTGTGGAGCTGGGGGCATGTGGTGCGTCATTCATTGCAGGGCCTGTTTGTGTTGTTAGTTGCACCAAAAGGAAGAAAATTAAATTAAAAAAACTTACTTATGGCCCAGGAGACATCCTCGTTCCCACTTCCCTGTTGTTTCCCTCCCATCATCTGTCCCCACAATCCACTCTACGAGCAGTTGCTTGTAGGTGTGGGGTGGGTGCCATGGCACTTGTTGTCATCATCTGGCCCTGGTGGTGGTGGTGGTGGCGCTGCTGGTGGTGCTGTTTCGCATTTTGTCATCATCACCAGTGTCATTCCACCCATCATCCACTCCATGAGCAGTTGCTCTTGGGGCTGGAGGCGGGCAGTGTGTCAGTGTCGGCCCATTGTGGTGGGTCCTGGGGCCATTCCTCATCATGGTGGGGCCCTGGTGCTTGTTCTTTGTTGTTGTCAGTGCCTACTGTCATCCACTCACCCTACCCAACCTGCAAGCAGGCGCTTGCAGCAGTGGGAGTGGGTGGTAGGTCGGTGTTGTCATGGATTTCTGTTTGAGGGGGGGGGTTGGGGCACATCAGTGCGATGTGGCATGCTTACAGGGGTTGGTGGGTGCTTACTAGGTAGATATCCCCCTTCTGGGGTCTCCTGGCATCCCTCTGCACCCACCTAGCCCTAGGGTGTAGCATGGGTCACACCATGGGTAAACTTTCACACACTGCACCTGCACCTGCCAACACTGCTATATACAAGCTACAGACAACAAAAATGAAAGATAAAAGAACTCATGTTTCACACGAGGCAGGTGATGGAGGCACATCGCCCCACTTACTGTTGTCCCCCCTTCATCATTCCCCTCTTCATCATTTCCTGCCCTTGTGGTCCCTGAGAGGGGTGTTGTGCTTTTCTTCCCCATTCCCATCATTGGTCATCCCCTGTTGGTCATTGTCATTCCCCATCCATCATGGGTCATTCCTGTTGTCATTCATAGCCCATCTTTGTCATCTGTCAGGTATGGAGTGGTTGCATTAGTCAGTGCATCGAGGTCTGGGGGCATTGGTTGGGGTTATCATGTCATTGTAAGATAAAACATGTAGAAATGTAAATAGAAGTGAGTCAAATGAAAAAGAAAAACAAGCAAGGAACAGAAAAACTTACCTAATGCCCAAATGATGTGTATTGTGGTTTGGGCCAGTGCCTCATCCTCATCCTCATAGCCCCATCCCAGTGTTCATCTTCTCACCATTCATTTGGTGGTGGTGGCCATGTCCTTCAACATCGTCATGATTGTTCATCTAGGGATGGAGTGTGAGTTGCCATGGGGTAGAGGGCATACCTTGGAGGTATCCCACTCCTTGGGTCTCTGGGTTTAGTTGTTGTCCTCCCCGTCCTCTCTGTCATTGTGTTGTTTTTGTCAGTTTCTGTCTCTGTCTCCATCTCCGTCCCCCACCATCCTCGCGGTCTCCTTGATGTTGCTCCCTGTGGCCACAGTTGTTCACGGTGGCGGATGGGCATGCTGTGGTGGTGGTGGTCATTTGTTATTTGTCATTTGTTGTTGTCATCATCTGCCCTCATGGTTCATCATCATCTTTGTCATTCTCCTCTCTTTGTTGTTCTCCTCTCTTTGTCATTCTCTTCCCTTCATCCCTCGCGTCCCCATCTCTCATTCATTGTCACTCCCTTATAACTCATCCACCCTGCGAGCAGGGGCTCGAAGCGGTGGGTTCTCCTGGTCCTGTCCTGGGTCATCATCCTAGGTGTGGGTGTGCTGTCTTGGCGCTGTCTCATTGTTACAACATAGGTAGAACCTCTAGAGAAAAGAAACAGTTAGTTAATTGAAAGAAATAAACAACTTACTGTTATTGAGCTGACACTGTACCCTAGAAAAGAGCACATGTAGTTAGTTGAAAGAAACAAAAAACTTACTATTACGATGGGTGACACCCATGGGTGAAGAGGAACCAGAAATCTGAAGTTGATTAGTAGTTTGGCAACGGCTGGATCCAGCAATTCAAGCAACCCGTCAATACCCATCACATTGCCAAAATGGGTACAGTATGTCACAGGTCCAGCATTTTGGCAACCATACCCATACCTGTCAAACCTGTGGGCCGTTTACTGTGGGTTTACCCATACCCATGCTACACCCTACCTAGCCTGTGTTGACAGCCTCACATCCCATTTGAAAGGGGAGGAGGGGATTGGGTGGCTGTGGGCATGTGCTGCACATTTTTCATTGTGGCAGGTTGTCCCCAGTAGTATATAACCTAAAAAGCAATAAATTACAATTAGTTGATTGATAAAAAGAAAAAGAAAAAAGAAAAAAACTTATCTATGGCCCAAACAACAGTTGCTGTCGTTTGGACCTGTGTTCTGTCCAGTCGGCTCATTTGAAGGTGGTGGTGATGGTGGCAGTGGATGTGGGAATGGTGGTGGCAGGTGCGCACACAGTGGTGGTGATAGAGTGGAGAGGAGGAGGAGGCGGCATCGACAATGGTGGTGGTGGTGGTTGTGAGCTGGCAGTCATGTGTCACATGTCATGCAATGCATGTGGCTATGCATATGGCTGGTTACTATGCCCTTAATTGGGTAATAAAGGTATTAAAGGGTAATAAAGGTATTAGATGTAGGTAGTAATAAAGCCTTGGTAGATCAGTGGTTAAGTATGTTGTTCTGTGTGTAAACCCATGTAAACCCAAGGTCGAGTGTTCAATTCTTACTGTATGTGAAACTTTTATTTGGGAAAGCATGTGCATTCTGGTTATTCTGGTTAGTCCATGCATTCTGGTTAGTTTGGTTGTGATGAGTCCAGTCAGATTCTGGGGATTCTGGGTGTAAATTGGATCCTTATTCCAACTGGAACTGTGCTGCATAGGGAAAACTACATACAAGAAAAAATTCCACTGGATTCCAGAAATTCCAGAAATTCTGGCTGGACAAACCAGAATCCCACCAGAATAGGTGGGGGAAAGTACTCAACTTCAGGACTAAGACAAGAGGCTTGGACTCAAGAGGGATTCAAGATACAAGTCAACCACTTTCCCATAAGCAGCAAATCTACTCTACTCCATCAACATGTTTAACCCTGGACTGTCCAACCCTTGCTCAAGTGTTGGGCATAATCCTCCTACTACAGAAATACAACCCCAACCACTAGCACATCATGACACCTCTGTTTACACCTTGACCAGAAGACAGACCAGCAATTCCATCCATTAGCAGCGTTAAAGCCATGGAGAACACCACTATTATCAAACTGGCCAGTGATGAACATCTTATGGCTACTAATTGGATCATTTGGCATGAACACATGATCATTATGTTGGAGCTTTTTGAGGTCTATGAGTATACACAAGGGTTGGTCCAACTTGGTTGATAAACCACATAGGTAAGCAATGCTGGCTGTACCATACAGTAGATGTGCATTAAGAATGTAATATAGACATCAGTAACTGTAGAAAGTCAATCCTAGAATACACAAGATAAACTATAGGTACAGTAATTAATTGGTCAAAAGATAATGGGGACATAAATACTCACCTCAGTTGCCTATACAAAGACTGTATGGGTTCAGGTATGGTGTTGTTTGGCCATGGCCCATGGAATACTGCACCTGACATTCAACATTCGTAGGTCTGGTTAACTACATGGCAAACTTCTTGCCCAATGTCACCACCTACACTGGACTGCTCATGGCAATGATGCAAAATGATGTGCCATTCCATTGGTGTCCACTTCATCAACAGTGCTTTGACATGATCAAGCATATTTGCCAGAAAGCACCAATCATACATCCCATAGATCCCAAATCGAGTGAATCAATAGGCTCATATGTGACACATCAAAAACTGGTGTTGGGGCAATGTATGGGCAGGGACCGACATGGCAACGATGTTGGCCTGCAGGATTCATGTCAAAGAAATTCATGACAGTGCAGCAGAATTATGCTGTCCATGAATTAGAAACATTGGCAATACTCAAATCACTCCAGTGTTGGGAAGATAAACTCATCAGGTATAAGATCCACATAATTACAGATTATAAAGCCCTCAAGTTCTTCAAAACAGTCAGACATGTCCGTGTTCCATTCATCCAGCATTCTGGGGTCATGTAGCCAGTCATGTTGAGGTCGAGGTATTGGTCTATCCCAAAATGAATGAGTGCTTCGACTCATCATCGCGTTATTTTGTTCCTCAAAGATCTTCTCTTCTTTGTCCATAGTCATATCTTCTGCTTTCACTTTAGAGGATGTAGGTTGACATTCCATAACATTAGTTTTTTTGCAAGTTTTCTTAGGTTTTGACAGTTTCGGTGCCAGTTTTTCCCTTGTTGAAGATCTTTAAATTCTTCATCATCCATAAGGAGTGCAGGAACTCCTTCAGGTAGTGTGCATCCATTTTTCTTATTGTCATCATCTGGTATTTCTTCTATGGTTGGCTTACTACCATGTAGTCAATTCTTATGTTTGTTGACACTACGATATCGCAGCAAGCGTCCGTCACTGTCATCCAACAGTATCTTCACAGCTGGTGTTGGTTTGCCATTGACAATGACTTGTTTATTCTCAAAGTCTAGTATTACTTTACTCTTGTGCATGAATGAGGTTCTGATGATCATATCATAATGGTTGAAGTTTGCGATATCTACATAAGTCTCATCACTTATGCCTGGGGCTTCCAGTTTAACCTCCACACCATAATTCACTGTTGCCTGACTTTCTACAGTTCCCAATTGTAGTACATGAGGGTTCATTAATGGGAAGACTCAAATATTGGCAACTTGAGCAAATGTGGGGGTAAGACCTGTTGTTGTGCTTCCTGAATCCCAGAGTGTCCATGCTTCGCATCCACCAATAGATATCAGTGTGGCTAAACACTCCCTTTCTTCAGGTTTGTAGTCTGGTTGGGGTCTTGTTGTTTTATCCGCGCATAAGGGTACCTTTTGAAAGCAGGCCTTGTCTATATCCTGTGCCGGTCCATCCTTGCAAGACTTCGTGACTAGAGTTCAGTCTGTTTCTCTGATTGCAAACATATGTTCAGTGTCAGATACATGGTTGTACCAGTCATTATTGTCATATATGTTGACCTTGACCATTTCTTCCTCATCACTCTGGTAGCCTTGAGATCCAGTAGACTGTTGGGTGCCATGCTCTGATATTTGATCATCCCGTTTGTCATCATCCATATTTTCTCCTTCAGCTATGGCAGTGTGGGCTGCTCAGACATGTGACTTATTCCATTTTGGTTTCTTGCAGTCCCTAGCATAGTGCCCTGGCTCATCACAATTGAAACAATTCATGTCCACTCCTGCAGGTATGGCTGCAAGTTTGTCGTTATTGTGGTGTGCCTTGGATGTTTTTTGATCATTGTTATTCCTGGGCTTGAAGTTAAATCTATAGTTGTTCACACAGTTATTTACAAAGATTCTCAGCTTTGATCCACTGTTGTCCTGGTTCAGGTCTGATCTCTTCATGAAGGTTATGCCAACCTTCCTTGCATTATTCTCATGTTGGCCTTGGGCCTTTGATGTTTCCGTAGTACAAGTAGTACTTGTTGAATGCCAATTGTAATGTTCCATGGTTTTCATAGCTGCTTCCAATGCTTTGCCTTCAGATATGAAATCCTCAATGGTATTTGCTTCTGGCATGAGACCTTTTCATGTGCATTTCCTTAGGAAGGCCATGTAGGAAGGTGTCCATGATGTTGTATGCATCCAGGTATACTGACATGTTCTCGGCATGATTGATGAGAGTATCATAATATCCTTGAATACCAAGGTTGTCCAAGTAACGCGTGGCAGCATACACCTCACTAGCATCTTGCATGGTAGTTGGGTGCATAAAGCAATCATATAGGCCAATAATTACATCCTTGAAAGTCCAGTGTAGCTGGGATCAGTTCACATGGATGATGTGACGAGAGTACCATTTCTTTGCTTTGCCTTCCAAGAATTCAGGAACACATAGCATGTATTGATGATGCTCAACCTGGAAACCCAAACAAAACCCACAAAATGGCTTCGGATGGTATAACACAAGTCAGAGGAAGGATGCGAGGCCCTCTAGATGTCACCTGTCAGACCGACCATCAAATAGTCATAAAACAACTGCTTGTTGAAGCAGTTTGAGGCTAAAAGAATGTGTTTTGAGGACTTGCAATGATTTTCGAGGGGTTGCAATGATTTTCAAGGTGTTGTGATGATTTTTGAGATGTCACGATATTTTTCGAAGATGTTTCGAGGAATTTCGAGTGCACAGATATGTTCGGACGCAAGATCAGGGGACTAGATGAGTAGTAGAAGTGAAGAAAAGGCTAATCAAGGGAAGCAAGAGCAAAAATAGCATAATGCAAGGAATTTTGAGGAATTTTGAGGAAGTTTAGCATAAAACACCAAACTTTGGACTGAATAAGACTAAACTGAACTCTCAAATTACTGCAATCTGGGAGGAAGACAACGACTTTCTTGTTTTTCTTTGTATCTAGTACATCTTTTTATATAAAATAAAGAAACTACCTAAAAAGGCTAGAGAACATGAGGCAAACATGTGGAAAACTCAAGGCCAAAGACAATATAAGTATATCAGAACAATAAAGCGAGACTAGAAAGGGTGAATATAACACATGATGAAGAAATAATAAGAAAGAATAGCTAAAAGCGGACTGTCCTTGTTATAAATTGAATAAAACATTGGAAACTGCTTCGAGCGGATTGTATGTGTGCACATGCGGTTGAAATGTGTTCGAGATACTTGAGATAGTGTCCCATGTGTCCAGCATGCATCCGAAGATCATTCAAATAGGAATACTGTGTCCAATGATGTTTTTTGAGGTTTGATGTTTTTCGAAGATTTTCGAAGGTTCTTCAGACTTTGTTCGTGGCCAGATATCAGTGCGATATTGTTCGACAATGGTAGGGGATATGTCTGGCATGTGTGCAATGACCATTGGGATAGCGATATAGTGTCCAATGTCAATTTTCGATGTTCAATGATTTTTGAAGTTGGTCAAGGAAATATCGGACTTGTTTGAAGGCCGATATCGCTGCAATATTGCTCGATACTGGTTCGGAACTCATCAACGATGTTCCAGGTGTATGTCCTGAGCTGTCCAAAGGTTGGGGGAATTGTATTATGGCGGCTGAAGGCATATGAATAATTTCAAGGTGTCGCAAAGAGTTTTGAAGTGTTGCAAAGAATTTTGAAGCATTCTTGTGACTTTGTAGAGGTTTGTAGAGGTTTGTAGAGCTTCAACAATGATCGTACATGTGTTTTCTGAGCTTGAACAACAAGGTGGACCTATCATCCTCCCCCTGACCAAAATACTGACTGTCCTGGTCAGTCAATCAAACTGTGAAGGTAAATTGAATGAGATCGAATTAAATTGATGTTCAATAAAGTGTCAAAGCTGAAATCAAAGCCCTCGAGGCTAGTCGAAGAATGTCAAGCATGGTGAAGATGAGTTCGATAAATAGAACGAAGTCGAAATGTGAGCGAAAGAGAAGGAAATGCACGAATTGGGTTGATGTCAAGAGTGCTAACCATGATCGCTGTAATCGGGTCGAGGAACTAGTCGAATATAGTTTGAACAAAAGATCGAGGGATCGAAAATGAGGTTGACAAAACTGTGGTCAACGATGGATGTAATAATGATTTCGGGGATGACGACAAGGGTTGTGAGCTGAGGACTATGGATATATGATGGATAGGGAACTTCGAGCACTATATTGAACTTTGAGGGCAAATGCAAACGTGAACACGAAACTGGTTGCGAAATATACAAGGGCAAACATGATATCAAAATAGATGGTGAAATGGACGATGGCACAGACGATGAGATCGAGGACGAAAATATCAGGAGTGGCAAACACAAAATCGAGGTCAAAATGGGCGATGACAAGGACGAATATGACAAAAATCTTGGGGGTGAGATCGAGCTAGATTGCAGAGGCGAAAACAGTGTTGGAGGGCAAGTCAAAGTCGAACACAGTAATTCGAAAATTTCACGTTCATTGGACAATGTCAAAACTGTTGAAGCTGATACAATTGGTGCAATAGGCAAAGGCAAATTTATTGAAGACAAAACTGGTGTGGACATGTGTGATGTATGCGATGAAGACTGTGAGGCATGACATGACAATTTCAAAGTGCGGAAGTTTCTCATTCAAGCACAAGCTCTTCTTCGAGAGCTAGTTTGCATTCAAGTGCTGCAATGCAAGCTTCTACATTATCCAAAATGTATGAGCTGTGATTACCATCAAATGTTTGGTTCGATGCAGTTGAAGGTGTTATATCAGTGAAGAACAAGGTCGGGACAGAAGTTTTGGATGCTATTCTGGTCGGATGCGAAGCTGCAACAACCGATGTGAAGTTCGATGTGAAATGTTCAAGAATGTGCAAAATATCTTCAGAGTTGATTGGAGCACTAGGCAATGATGAATTTGAGGTTGAGATCAATTGCTGGGGAATGTAATATGAGTTTGAAGATGCTAAAACCAATTTGGCGGCATCATGGATGTCGTTCAGAGTGTATGGGTCATCGGGATAATGATCTGGGAACTTAACTTCGAGATGATGTGCAATTCAAGTCTGTAAATCCATTTGAAACCCTCAAACAAAAGCTCGACTTTGTTTGGCTTCCAAAGTCTGCGTTTTGAGCAAAGAAAATTTGTAATGTTGTAGAATGACCTATAATAAACTCCTAGATTGTTTGAGTCAAAAATACCGATGTGAAGCTGTATGCAAAAGAGTGTGTCCATGTCTGAAATGCTGTATTTGCGTTCGTCTTCTGATCTGGGATAGAACTTGTGTACTGCGATGCAAAATGCGTTAAACAAGGTGCCAGGCTGGTACTCTGGAAGTGATTCCCAGAGCTCACAAGAATTGATATTGACATATCTGCAAGCATGCTTCTTGTTGAGGTCCTGATCTGTAATACCACAAGTCGGAAAGAGAAATTCAAGCGCTTCAAAGTATTTTCGGAGTTCTCTGGGCTGTTTTGGATCAAATTTCGGAGATGTAGAATGGCCACGAGCTGGCATAAAGGACATCGACATGTTCGAAGTAGATTTCAGGGGCTGCAAAGTCGAAAGTTGTGTGATATCGGGCTTTGTATGTTTTGAAGTTGAAGATGGTAGTGAAATAGTAAACATGAAGGGCGAAAGAGTGCGAAATGATATTATCGATGGTTGAGATACTGTATCAAGATCTCCTGGTTGTTCAGGAGGGTCGGAGGCATTACAAGTTCAATGTGAAATCAAAATTGTTGAGCTTCCTTCAGCCAAAGGCCGAAAATAATGGTGGTGGAAAGGTGGGGAGGTCCGACAATGAACTGATCTAGAAAGCCCTTGCAGTGGGCTCCAAAATGATGATACTCGACCAGGAAACCCAAACAAAACCCACAATAAGAGCTCGAATGGTATAATGCTAGTTAGAGGAAGGTTGCAAGGTGGTACTAAATATCACCACTGTAAACCAAGGGTATGAAAATGACTAGGGTGTGCAATGAAGTCTGATGAGGTTCAAAAGTATTCGAAGCGTTGCGATGATGTTCGAGAGAAATTTGATAACAATCAAGAGTGTACAAAGTGCTGTGACAGCGTTCGAGGGAATTTTAGTGAAGTTCAGGAGTGTGCAAAGAGTGTAACAATGTTCAAAGAGTGTGCGAAGAGGTGCGATGATGTCCAAAGAAGTTCAAAGAGGGGCGATGATGTTTGAAGAAGTTCGAAGGCCTTTATAGAAGACAAAGACGCTTTCGATGGTGGCCAAGGATAGACTATAAAGATGTAGAAAGGTGTCGAGAGAGGATAGATGATATGCGATGGTTTTGAGAAGCTAGTACAAAGAGTTCAAGGAAATTTGGCATAAAACACTGAATTTTGAGACTAAATCGAGATGCTTGGACTCAAGAGAATGGCTCTTAAATCAGACAATTGGTGTGAGAGGACGATGTATTCTGTTCTTCTAAATAGCCAGTACAAGGCTATATATGTTTGGGAGAAGTGATACTAAAAAGGAAATAAAACATGAGGAATACATGAGGCAAGATATAAAACAATAGAGAATCTTTGCAAATCATAGAATAAATGAAAGAAGATAAGAAGGGAAACATCTAGAGGCATGATTTATCACTGGTACCTGTCCCCATTGATCCAATATATCATCAAGATGTCAAAGCACCACAATTGTGTCCTAAAATCCCATTGTTGTGTCTCCTCGTGTCTGGTGGTGCTCGATATGTGACACACTAACTCTTACAAGGTGTGCTGCATGTATCCAAAGGGCGGTGTGATAGGTGTATGGTGGCTGAAGGCGTTCAAAGTACTGCAATATTGTTTGAAGTTGTTTGAAGTTGTTTGAAGTTGTTTGAAGTCATTTGAAGTTGTTCAAAGTCGATCGAAGTCGATCGAAGTAGTTTTGGAGTGGTGTTGCAGGGTTCATAGGGGTTGGGAGCATGTGTTTTGATGTGTTGATGCCTCTGGAGACATTCCCAGAGCTTAGAGCACACAGTGGACCTATCAGTGTTCCTGGTCCCTATCATCTCCTCCATACTGGATGGCTTGAAGCATTACGACCACATTGATGAGCCAATTTTCTAAGTCTGAGAACTTAGGTGATCCACTGTAATGTTCTACAGAGCTGGGGTCAGCTCTATGGACTTTCATTCCTTCAGGTATTCTGAGTTGAACAGTGAGGTGTTCTTGACAGAGCCATAGCAAGTGATCATGCATCTGAGTGCGATGGTGTTCAGATGTAGCATGTACACCAGGTGTGTGTAACCTAGCTCGATCCGCAGGTGGCATAGAATAACCCCTATGTAAAGGGCATCAATTATTTGGTTGATTGGGGTCATCTACTCCAGGGTCAAAACCTCTGCCATTGGGAGGTTCACCATCGTCACCTCTGCCACCTCCACCATTGCCAGTTGTACCATAGGGATTACAGTGTTGGGAGGAGTTACATGGGATAAATGGTGGGTCTGGGGGTCATCTTTGATTTCCATTAGTTCAGTCATCTGTCCTGTCATCTTCACCATTAGGATTACTGGATGGTCAGGTCAGTCTTGCTGTACATGTGTAGCAATGGTCTAACATATCGATGTGATGATGTCCATTGAACATTATCCCTTGATCATCATACAACGAGTTCCCAGCTATCTCAAGGTCCTTGTTTCTAAGATGTTGGTAAGCAATTTGGTCCTCAATGGTGCTCGCCATAGGGGTTTGTGCTCTATGGGGCACTTGAATTGTTGGTCTGGACATTTCAGATGTTCCCTGCGCAGTGGGTCGAGTAGAGTCTGTGTCTTCAGTTGGTTCTGGCTGGTGAAAGGTCATTGGGGATGGTGTCTTGTCAAACATAACATGGTGATGTTGATTAGCTGCATCGCGATGGCAGTGGTAGTTGTCGTTCAATTCTCCTGCTTGCTGAGGTGCATTGATACTAGCAATCATGATCTTGACAGCGGGGTCCACATAGGAATATTCCAGTTGTACATCTTGGGGTACTTGAATATCTTTGGTTTCACATTTAAGCTGACATTGAGGGGTCTCAGCTTGTTGTTCCATGTAGTCTTCTAGGTTTGTTATGGATGGAGTTGATGTTATCATATCTTTGAAACAACCCATTTCGCTATGAGCACCTTGAATATATCAAGGTACATGTTCTTGTAGACCATCAAAGATGGGTCTACCTTTTTCTTGGTGAGGGTTAAGACCTCTCTTGTTTGGTTGTGCACTATGTTCCTGATCTTCATGCATAGATATTGGTTTGTGAATGGGCCTTTGTCCCATATTAGGCCTTCAGATCAGTTGAGCATTTCCATGGGGTCTTCAACCTCAATTTCACCATCTGACACTTCATTCCCATCTGTGTCAATATGGGCAGTCTCAATAGTAGGCTGTAAGTGTTCCAGAATACAAGGTAAATGGGAATTTGAAGCTCAGCATTGGTGTCCAGTCTGAACTTCTGGAGTTTAGGGTAGTTGGTGCAAAGATGCAAATGCCGGGGCCAGTGGAAAGGGCAGTTGTATATCCCCTTGATGTTCTGAGATGAAGGGGTTCAGCGTGCTGGGTGTGTGCCTGTTGCCTACTTGATGACCAGATCCCTGTGGCTTAGGTACTTGGATAGCGAGTCCAGTTGGCACTGGTATCAATGACGATGGAGCTTGCATCGTTGTTCTCGGTCCAGTTTTGTGTGCCTTTGCCTTTAAAGAGTCCACTCTGGGACTCTTGTCTACCCTTGACCCTCCTACTTCTGCTTGGGTTGGGGTTTGTTGTGTAGCAGTCATGGTCATCATCTGTCTTGTTGTCAAAGGCATCACGTCGCTATGTTTGTTTGCTGGTTGAGTATATCTAATATAAGTAATAACTTTGTACTTCTATTTGGTAAGCTTGTGGCTTCCAATAGCTTGTCAGCTAAAAAAATGTAACAGGTAGTTACTAGCTCAGAATACTTAAGACTTACATTGTACCTAACAGAGCAGAATCCAGTCTATTGGTTGCTATGTCATGTACATTGTAAGTAAAAAGTAGTTACTAGTAAACAACTATCAACAACTAACTAAGATAGGCCTGGGGGCCAAGTCATATGTAAGAGGTATCCATTACAAGAGCCATATACTAATGGATTGTACAAAGATGACAATAGCCACAGGTGGACATATGACATCTACACCAATGAGTGCAATGATCCTAGCAATTGCAGATCACCAGTTGAACAACACTGGTTGGACATGGGTGAAGAACACTCACCTTGGCTTGATGAGGAGGAGGAAGCCTCTGATGATGATGAGTCGTTGTATGAATAAGGGCAATGACCACCAACAGGTGGTTGTAAGATATTCTTTTTGAGCTTGTTTTAATTTTTCTTGTTGATGATATCATCAACAAGGTGAGTCCTGAGTGGCCACCAATTAAATTACAAATTTTGCATATGTCTCTTAAGTTACAAATGTGGAGACTTGCATACATGAGACATTATTTTATTTTTGCTGTAAATATTGTGCACATCCAACTGCATGAGGCTGGTAACCTCATGCTTACAGCTTCCTTATTTTATTTTTCTTTCTTTATGTCTTAGTGTAGATTGACCCGAGGGGCCAATCTAGAGGGGGAGAATGTAGGGGGTCAGAATGACACCCTACAGTGTGGCTGTGACACCCTGGGTATTCCTGGGGTATGTTACCAGTGTTACATGTAGTCACACCTTCCCTAGCAGCATACATACTACGTCAATAACAGTACTACACTATACAGTGGTTTTACTTATCCTTGTGTGATCAGTCTTATCACCCCTCTACTAGCCCCTTTACAGCTGGCCAAAGTGAGGGTCTTCCCCACTAGTAACCAGTCACAGCTGTCATTAAGACAGTAGTGGTCATGGTCTGCCTCAGTGATCCATAGCATGTGGATACGGCCCACATCCTCTGCTGTTGGAGTATACCATCCATCCTACTCAGGAATGGCTGGGGAAAGGCCATGCACACCCAGCCAGCAGATGCATTCATTGTCCACATCCTGGTAGGTTGCCTCAGCCTTGGGTGAGTGGTTGTAGTGATTGTTGAGGTAATGGAGGCCATAGGTGTAGGCATGGTCCACCCAGGCAAGAGGAATGTGGTTGACAGTGAGGGTAGCCAGGACTTTGTCGATGGTGAGTTCTGGGCCACAATGCTCCCCAAAGTCTATCTGTGTTAGGGCAATTGACCTGGACAGTGAGATGAAGGGTTCAGTGGTGGGGGCCTGAACTGCTGAGTCTGCAAGATACTCAGCATAGTGACCATGATGCCAGCAAAGTAGTGAATGAATGATGCCCAACCAGAGGGGACATGGAACACAGTGCCTGCACCAGCTGGAACCCAAAAACACTGCGGTAGTGAACCTGGAGGGCATAGTTGAAGGCCACACTGATAAATTGGCTGGGGGTTCCAGGACATTCATGGCACAATATGTATCATGCCCAGTCAGCCGGCACAAATGGTTGGTCAGCATAGGGGGCAGTCAGATCTGGGTTGTTATGGCAAGGACCAGTGAGACTCCATGATGATGTATCACAGGGAATGCATTCATGAGCCCAGATGGGATGACCCTTCATGAAAGGGGGAGCCAAGGTGGGGGGGATGGTAGTTGTCCTCCAGCACTGTTAGTATTGATCAGTCCCACCAATGGTATGAGGAGAGGGAGGCTAGCCATCATAGCTTGCCCAGCAGGAGGATGCCCTCTGCATGATCAACAGCAGACTTGTGGGGGTAGGTGATGAGGGCCGCAAGATTGTGCACCTCCTAGGGGTTCATGGGGAAGCCACACCTCACCACTTTATACAGTCGACAGTTGGCCTCAGGCATGTATGATGTCACACTGTCCATTTCTGCCTGAGCTACCCTCACTGCCATGTTTCCTGCAAAGATGTGATTTGAGGAAGGGGAGTGGTAGAAGTGCCAGGCTAGCATTCCATGGAACACGTTATTACATTCTGGGAACTGGCTGACGGTCACCACTCCTAGACCATTTGGTACCTGCCCTGGTCACAACATGTTGTATTGACAATGTTGACGGATCTCCTCCTTGATGTCCTTCCCCTTATTCTTCAATTTCTTATTGTGCTCCTTTGCAACCCTATGGTTGTGAGTGAGCTGTTGTTCCACTTTCTGTTTGGTCTCACCCTCTATCGGGTCCCACAAGTCCTGCTTTCACTTGTTGTCATTGGCTGAATCCTCAATTGTTTCTGACAAGAGAGGCTGCTCAGGGGATGTATCAGTGGGAGGAGTGAGTGCACAAGGGAGATTGGCCGGGATGACATAGGTGGTGGGCACTGGAGTTTGCCCCTCCCCTAGTCTAAGCTTCCTTGTTGAGGCCTTTGGGGGAGGAGGTTTGGTAGCCTCATCCTCCTTAGATGCCTCCTCAACGTGGGGCTTGTGTGGTGTGGTCTCAAGAGCAGGTTCCATCTGAGGGCTCTTGTACTCCTTGTAGGTGAGGACAGGCCTCTCATACAGGTTTGAGCACTTCAGGTGGTTGGGTGGTCAATACCCCACCATTGTTGATGCCATGTTTATGTTTCTGTTGATGAATGGTGTCATCTACATTGTCACAATGGGGGGATGTGGGGCATTTGTGTGTGGCTCATATGAGATGTGTCTCAGCATCTTGTTGTGCCTGCTTAGCCTTCTCAAGCTCATCCTGGAGGTTGTCAATTGTGTTGGGTAGTTGTCCAATGACTACTTGTGCAATACTGTCTCCCTCCAGGAAATCAGTGAGGCTGGGGTCAATGTCAGCTCTGTTGAGCCAGTGAAACAACTCATCCAGTTGCTTGATGTGTTCTTCCCATTCCTGTTTAGAGATTGGCATGGGTAACCCCCGGGTATTTTTAGGAGGTTTTGGAAGTGCCCCACTGCCTCCTTACTATGCTGGAGGATATACACAGGGACCCATGTACATGCCATTTGGTGGGCCCCAGAACCAACAAATGGTGCAACCAACATCGTCTATGGGGTGGGGTAATCCCAGCTTGGTTGCACCACCCCTAAGACTCACATGTTCTGAGCCTAGTCAATGACACAACAAGGCAATGGATGTAGACTACCCACTCTGCCTCAATGAAGCCAGGCACATCAAGGATGCTGCCCCACAGGATTTATGTCAAAGAAATTTACCATTGCCCAACACAACTATGCCATGCATGAGTTGGAAACTCTTGTGATCCTTGAGACATTATTGAAATGGGAGGATAAACTGGGTACACATTATTACAGACCACAAGGCACTTCAGTTCTTTCAAATGCAATCAAACCTCACCAGTAGACAAAGGAGATGGACAGATTATCTTTCTCAGTTTGACTTCGACATCATGTACATTAAAGGTGAACTCAATAAGGTCGCTGACTGCCTCTCATGGTATTATGAAAGTGATACTGTGGCCGATGTTCATCAACCATACAAATACATACAAGCTGACACTCGCATTGATCCCACTGGGGAAGACTTACCCAAGCAATGTACCAGGAAGTCACGTCAAAAATAATCGAGTTACGAGCCATCCACACACCGTAGTAAACAATTACAAGAGCAACAGGAGACTCGAGACATGGAAGCCAAACTTATGGACAAAGCTAACCAATGCATAATCAATAATATGTCTGATGCAGTGGAAGCTCCATCCATATCTGAGAAATTATCCAGGAAGTCCACCCCATCATTGTATGGTGATGATCTCACACTAGCTGAGGCACTATTTGAATGAACAGCAGACGCTACCCTGATAAATTGGGGAAACAAAGATTTCATTAAATGGATTCAATCTGGATACAAGGAGGATAAGTTACTCAAACTTATCCTAGACAAACCAACCGAAAACCCGGATTTCACTGTCAAGAACAATCTTATTTGGCAAACCAACCAACACTTTGACGAAGTCATGTGCATCCCCTGTAATCGAGATATGATAACTCAAATACTAGACCAAGTGCATGCAACACTTGGGCACTTTGGGGACCAATGAACAAATGAATATGTTTGACGATGGTATTGGTGGCCGCTCATGAACAAAGATACACATGAATTCTGTCAGACATGTGAATTGTCCCAGCGTGCAAAGGGGCCTAACACAAAACCATTTGGGAAACTCCATCCCTTGCCCATACCTCTCAAGCCATGGGATTCTATTGTAATGAATTTTATAGGCCCCTTTCCAGAATCAAAAGGCTTTAATTACCTTTGGGTGATTATATGCTGAATGACCAGTATGGTCCACCTTATCCCCGTCCACACTAAGATGAAGGCATCCAAATTATCATGGATATATCAGCGAGAAATTGTATGTTGATAGGTCCACCTTGTCATTCAAGCTTGGAAAACACATCAACAATTGTTCTCGAAGCTCTATGAACCCATACAAACCCCTCCAAAGCTCTACAAAGCTCTACAAAGTCACGAAAATGCTTTGAAAATGCTTCACAACGCTTCGAAATTCTTCGTATGCCTTTGGCCACCATAATACAATTTCCTGACCTTTGTACAGCTCAGGATATACACTTGGAACATCGTCGATGAGTTCCAAACCAGTTTTGAGCAATATCACACCGATTTCGGGCCATGAATGAAGTCTGAAGAATCTTCAAAAATCTTTGAAAAACCTTGAACCTCGAAAAACATCTTTGGACACAGTATTTCCTATTTGAATGATCTTCGGATGCATGCTGGACACATGGGACACTATCTCGAGTATATTGAACACATTTTGACTGCATGTGCATGCATACAATCCACTTGAAGCAATTTCTGATGTTTTATGCAATTTATAACAAGGACAGTCCACTTTTAGCTATTCTTTCTTATTATTTCTTCATCATGTGTTATATTCAGCCTTTCTAGTCTTGCTTTATTGTTCTGATATACTTCTATCGTCTTTTGCCTTGAGTTTTCCACATGTTTGCCTCATATTCTCTAGCCTTTTTAGGTAGTTTCTTTATTTTATATAAAAAGATGTACTAGATACAAAGAAAAACAAGAAAGTCGTTGTCTTCCTCCCAGATTGCAGTAATTTGAGAGTTCAGTTTAGTCTTATTCAGTCCGAAGTTTGGTGTTTTATGCTAAACTTCTTTGAAAATCCTCAAAAATCCTTGCATTATGCTATTCTTGCTCTCGTTTCCCTCAATTCACCTTTGCTTTGCTTCTATTACTCATCTAGTCCCCTGATCTTGCATCCAAACATATTTGTGCACTCTGAATTCATTGATCTAGCCATGAAATAGTCTGAAAATTTGTTGGATTTCATCAAAACTTGTTCATCCTCATTTTGCCTCTCGATATTATCATCATCCTCTCATATTCATCATCGCTCACCTCTCGCATCGTTTATCAACCTTTCCATCACTCACCAATATCTTTGCAGTCTATTTTGCAATCCCGAAAAATATCACAACATCTCGAAAAACATCACAACACCTCGAAAAATATCGCAACATCTCAAGAATTATTGCAACTCCTCAAAAATCCTTGCATTATGCTATTTTTGCTCTTGTTTCCCTCGATTCACCTTTGCTTTGCTTCTACTACTCGTTTAGTCCCCCAATCTTGAGTCCAAAGATATTTGCGCACTCCAAATTCATTGATCTAGCCATAAAATTCTCTGAAATTCCATGAAACACATTTTTTTAGCTTCGAATTGCTTCGACAAGCAGTCTTTTTATGACTATTTGATGGTCAGTCTGACAGGTGACATCTAGAGGGCCTCACATCCTTCCTCTGACTTGTGTTATACCATCCGAAGCCATTTAGTAGGTTATGTTTGGGTTGCCAGGTTGAGAATCATCAACATTTACATGGGCTTCCGAGTTCAATCGTAAGCAATCAAGACTTGAAATTCACATCAAAGTGGTGGCGCGAACTACACAAGATCTTAGGAACCAAACTGCTGATTTCCACATTGTACCACCCTCAAATGGATGACCAGATTGAACACGCCAACCGCAATGTTGGACAAATCTTTCACACCATCGTCCACAATGATCAGAAAGACTGGGTTGACAGGGTTGACCTTACCAAATTTGCAATCAATGCTAGCATATCTGGGACAACCAAGTATGCCCCATTTGAGCTGAATAGTGGGTACATGTCCTCCATGATACACAAGATTTGCTCAGACAAGGTAATCCCCAAAGGGATAAAGGAATTTGCAAAGCAAGCCCTACAAAAGCTTGCTGATGCCCATGACACAATCATTGGAGCATGAGTATTCCAATCTCATCACGCCAACAATTGTCAAACAAGTGAGCCAAAAATTGCTAAAGGGGATTTGGTATTTCTATCTATGAAGAACCTCAATCTACCATCTGGACGCGCATGTAAACTTTTAAAAAATCATTGGACCATATAAAACTCTACAAACAAGACCTGAAACATCTACCTATATGCTAGAACTACCTATGGCACTACAAGCTCAATGAGTAGTTCCATCCTTCCACGTGTCGTTATTACGACCCTATCATGCAAATGATGACTCAATGTTCCCAAATAGAGCCCAACCAGAACCATATGACTTTGGAGTGCCTGACAATCAAGAGTGGTTTGTTGAGGACTTGATCAGACATCAATGGGCAGAAGACAAAAACCTTGAGTTTGAGGTCTGGTGGTTGCTGGGTGATACCACCTGGGAGCCATTGAGCTCATCCAAAGATCTCAAGACCTTGGATTGATATCTTGAAATCCAAGGTGTAAACCAACCCTCTCAGTTATCCAAGCACCAAAAATAACTGATTGAGGAAATCTACAAACCATGCGAAATTACATAATCCAACTCAACTTCACATCCGAAAAAAGATTTTTCTTTCTGCCAATGCACACTCGTTAACCATTGACAACAAGTTACAACAGAATCAACATACCAAAAGAACCAGATCATCAACATGCAATGCTCATACTCACATGCATCCAGTGCTGACAGTTGTGGCAGAGGAACTAGGAGGGGTCAGCAGAGTTTTAGAGTGAACTCTGCAGGGGGAAGAGACTGCTACTCACCAGGAAGGTACCAATGTGGACGATCGAGATCACCCACATGCCAAACACCTCAACAAATGTATGGTGTGATGGACATGTAGAAAATCAATCCTAGTGTAAACAAGAATGAACTCAGTCTCTGTACAAGTGACTATATTCTGGATATACTGTACCTAGTGTAAACAAGAATGAACTATACAATGTACAGTAAGTAACAATCCATGTCTGTAATAAGGTCAGTACTCACCTCAGTCTCTGTACAAGTGACTGAGGTGGTAGGGTAATTATCTACTGTATATATATGTATCGTGTAAGATAAAGAGGAGTAGGCATAAAGGTATCTATGATATAGATCTGGACACACACCTCAAAGGGATCGTGCTATATGTAGTACACACATCAAAGGGCATGCCAGGATCCGTATATGGTAATATGGTGCTCAGGTGTGTTCACGGTGTGATTCTCAACACTCCTCCTCACTGTGGACACTCCTCCTTGCATGGAATCGTATTAGTGTAACCCTAGAAAGTTGCGAAGGTAAGTGAATTGTTTGATGTCTAGGGCCTTTGTAAACATGTCTGCAGGGTTTTTGCGGGTATTGACGTATGCGAGTTGTAGTTTGTTTGATTGAATGCGTTTGCGAAGGAAGTGGTATTTTATATTGATGTGTTTGACATGGGAATGGAGAAGGGAATCCTCAGATAGGGACTTTGTTGCGGTGTTATCACAGTGTATAGTTGTTGGAAGATGTTGTTGGTAATCGATAGATTTGAGTAGTGCTTGCAACCAGATACACTCCTTGGCTGTTTCGAAAGCTGCCACGTATTCTGCCTTGCATGATGAGGTTGCAACAACTTTCTGCTTACAAGCTGTCCAAGAAACAACTCCTGAACCAATGGAACATACGTAACCACCGACACTATGGCGTGTGTCAAGACAATTTGCCCAGTCAGAGTCACTGAATGCTTGAAGGTTAATAGGGTGATCGCCTCCAAGGTAAAGTTTGAGGTCCCTTGTCCCCTTGAGATATTGTACCAATCTGATAGCTGCATGCCAATGTTCAAATAAATAGCAGTCGAGGTATTGCGAGAGTTGTTGGACAGCATAAGAAATATCGGGGCGCGTTGATATGGACAGGTAAAGTAGACAGCTGACTAAGGATTGGTATGGGAGTTTATTGAGTTGGAGTTGATCTTCAGAAGACATTGATTGTTGATCCGGGTGGCATAATTTTGAACCCGGTTCTAGAGGTGCTGACACAGGGTGAGCATCCTTTTGACCAAACTGTTCAATTATTTTGTCGATCAAAGCAGTCTGTGAGAGTGTGACTGTCTGGGTGATCCTGTCCCAGGTGACTGCAATCCCAACAATGAAGCGCACTATGCCCAATTCCAAGATGATCCATACTTGCCTCATCTGGTCTTTGAAACATTCATTTTCAGCCTTGGAATCTGCGATAGCAAGGTAGTCATCAACATGAACAGCTGCAATGATAATACCCGAGTTAGATTTTTGGTAATAAATGCATGACTCGCATGATAGGCAGGTGAATCCCCAATCGATCATTTGGGCATTAAGCATCTGATTCCATATGTGCCCACTCTGCTTCATACCATATAGACTGCATTGAATTTGCCATACCCAGTCTTCCTTTCCATGCTCTTCAAAACCTATTGGTTGATGCATATATTGTACCTCATCGTCTGGTAATAGGCCATAGAGGAATGCCATCTTCACATCAATCTGTTGAGCGTCCCAGCCAAGTGAATCTGCTAAATGTAGGAGTATTTGCCACGATTCCATGCATGCAGTAGGTGAGGTGGTCTTGGTGTAATCCTTGCCATAGATCTGTTCAAAACCTTTAAAGACTAGACAGACTTTCCACCGTACAGCTTTTCCAGTCTTGTCCTGCTTAATGTGGAAGACCGGTTTCCCCTTTCAGATCTGGTTCCCCTGTGGTACATCATTTCTAGGAATGAGTTTGTAGATGCCCATGTCCTTTAGCAATTTCAGCTCCTCCAGATATCCCTGTCTCCATCATTCCCCATCAGTGGAATTCCTGGCCTCCTCCCATGTCTTGGGGTCATCTTTGAACTGAAGTGATTCTGGATCAAAGTCCATCATCTCCGAGATCAAAGTCTGGAGATGATGCGCTTGATCACTGAGGTCAAGGTTCCTGAATGATCGATGGAGGTTGTCGATGACGTCACAATCATGATCGATCGGAGGATCTAATGGAACTTCATCAGCTGTCCAGGCAGCTACTGTGGCGGCCCTGTGTTCCCGTCGTGCCTCCTTGACTTGAGTAGCACCCTCTCAAGATTCTTGAACAGCTGCAGTGGTTCTAGTGATGGCTGGTCCACTATTTGGGTTCTTCTCAGTGGGGATAGGTATGCGTGATGAGCATCGGGGCAAGGTAGCGGGTGGTGATAGTGGATTCTCATGGATAATTTCATCAGGTGGATCAACGATGGGTTGGTCTGTGCCAAAAGGTTCATCCTCACTATCATCATCCTGGGGCAGTATATTGAAAGATGGTTTGTCATTTGCGAGGTTGTCCAGGGTGTCATCACTGACAGGGTTAGTGGGTGCAGATGATGAGTGACCATCATGACTCTCGAGGAACCTGACATGGTAAGAGCTATGAATTTTGTGTGTGGCACAATCATAGCATCGGTATGATTTAGACTTCAAATTGTAACCCACCCATACACACTCAATGGAACACTCAAATATTTTGGGATTATCCTTCTTGGGAATAAGTACAAAGGCGTGGCACCCAATCTCTCATAGGTAAGAGTAGTTGGGTTTTCATTTGTTCCATAGTTCCCAAGGTGTATATCCCTGGAGTGAGCGAGTCGTAGTTTTTGCATGTAAATGAGATGCTGTAAGATAGAATTTGTCCCAGAGATATGGTGGTAAGCGCGAGTAGATTCACATTGTACAAGCTTTGGCCATAAGCATCTGGTGCATGTGCTCAATGCGGCCAATGTGTGCAGAAGTGTGAGGGGCTGTAAATCAATGATCAGTCCCTCGTGTCTTCAGCCACACTTCCATCTCATGCAACTTCAATTCACCATTGTCAGTGACATATGTACCGACTTTGAGACCAGTCTCAGCTTCACAAGCAAGTTCCCAAGCTTTAAGTTCAGGAAACGAATCATCTTTGTTGTGAAGGGGTATCGACCAAGGGAATGATGTATAGTCATCAACAATGTCCATGACATAAGAATTCCCAGTACGTGATTTCACAGCATGCAGTCCAGACAAATCCACCCAAACTTTCTCTAATTTCCTTGTCACCCTATGACCCGGCCCTTCTTCATGCTTCTTCAGAACAGGTGTCTTTGTCTGTTTACCAAGTACACATGATTCACATTTGGGCAGTCTAAGAGAGGATGTAACAGGCACACCTGTGAGTGTCCCTTTCTTGGCCATATCCCACAATGATTGATAATTTGCATGACCAAGGCAACAATGCCATGTCTCCAGAGTAGGGGACTTGTGTACGGCCAGGGCATGATCAGCAGCTGCAGAGTGAATGTCGAGTGAGTAGAGTTTCTTGGAGAGTTGAGAGCCCTGGGCAATGAGTGCACCAGTGGATTTATCAGTGAACCAACAACTATTGTTGTCGAAATGAGTGGTGACATTTAATATCACCGATGCCGATGGTGGCAATAGATGTGCCTCCCACACCTTTGACAGAACAGGGTGAAGTCAGACAAAGTGTAAGGAAATCACCATGGTCAGGTGAAATGTGTATGGTCACCCCTGAATCTACTATAAATGGGGAGTCGTCTAGGGAAAGTTGTGACCGTTGAGTTTGGTTAAGGGGTTCTGCAGTGAAGACATTGTCGGGAGGTGTGGAAGTGTATTGATTCCAATCAATGGAAGTGATCGCCTCCTCCTCAATGGCAACCCATCCATCATATTCCACTGCTTCAATAGACATGGAGGGAAGGGGGTCACAGGCAAGGCCAGCAAACTTGGGGTGGGGGGGAAGAGGGTTATCCTTGGAATCCACCTTAAACATATAAGCCCGCCCATTGATGTCTTTCACTGTAATCAAAGTTTTGGAAGTGGTGGAGCTGGGGGTCTTCCTCTCGATCGCCAGCTTATGAGCAGTCCTAGTCTCCTCAATGGTCTTTCCCGCCATACCACCCCTGGGTTTGATACAGTACTCCATCATATGCCCAGTCTTTTTACAGACTGGGTTTCCACAAATTACTGTGCTGATCGATTTGTTGGGTTTGGTGCAGGCAGTAAGGGCAATGTGAGAGCGTGAGTCTGCACATTGATCATTCTCAAGCAAAGACTGTTTGTTCTCCAGGAACAAATGGATGTCCTTGGACCCGTATGGGGAGGAATCAGTCGAAGCAGCGATGTCACAGGAAATGATGGAGCATGCATGGGGAAAGTTATCACTAAGTGAATTAAGGAGTGCTATGCAACAAAGAAGGTCAGCCTTTATATCCCCCATGGCAAAGGCGCGTTCAATGAGAGCACAAATTTTCTCCGCTGTTGCAGGAAGCAGGACATCCTTTGTGTTACGATTTGTTATCTGGACCCACAAGACTGGGCACTTCATTTTTCTTGTTCGATTTGACTCACTTCCGACGGGAGACACATTGACGCATGGTGACTCCATGCACCCGAACCCACTCCCATGCATGCTGCGATACGACAGCCCTTTGACATGAGGTCCGTGACATCAGACACTCACGATCGACATGCTGTGCTGCAGCATGTCCTTGACACCGGATCCTTGACATCAGATCCGTGACATCGGACACCTCATGCCAGGCATGAGGCTATTCTCTTATTGATCCCTGACATGCTGTGCTGCAGCACTCCGTAACATTGGATGCCTCATGCAAGGCATGAGGCCTGTCTTTTCTATTGTTCTTACTATTTATACTTGATAATGATCCTGCATTCCGATTGGACAATAGATATCTTCAAACTGTATATAAGCTGTAGTAATACTGTCTGTATTCCTCAGCTTGACCTAATTCAAATAATGGTCTTAGACTCAACCAGAACACTCGACAGCTTAGGAAGCCCCTAGCTGTGATAACTCAAACTCGACAGTTGGAAAGCCTCCAACTGTGATACACAAACCGACAGTCTACTCAGAAAGCCTCTGAGTAAGGGTAGCCGTGTCGACTTAGGAAGCACCAAGTCCCGAACAGAACCCGATACAGTAAGAAAGCCTCTTACTGCAAGAACCGACACAGTTGGAAAGCTTCCAACTGCAACATACAAAGACTAGGCTGAGTTGAGACCTATAGTCTTAACAGAAGGTCAAGCTGATCTACACCATCCACCTACCTAGGTGCAGACACAACGTCTTTCAGACAAAGCCCAGATAGACCTCCAACCAGAGCATCATCATCAGGAAGAACCCCGTGGTATAGATACCAGGGTTGACTAGTATGATACTTGGAACCAGCACAGAAGTGGTTCTCAAGGAGAACCAGTGACAAAGAACCCCAATACCTTGATGAAGAGGATTTTAGATCCTTCGATAAAGAAGAAACCCCAGAACGGGATCCATTCTCCCTATCCAACTACAACACCAACATGTCTACCGAACCCACTGCATCTACCAAGGAGATTAGAATCCGAACCCCTCTGACTTCACAGGGGACCGAACGAGAACTGCAAAGTTCTTACAAGAAGTAAAACTCTATCTGAGAGTGAACCACAGAATCTATGACACCAATGAAAAGAAAATCATCTTTGCGTTGTCATTTATGAATGGAGGAACCGCCGCGCCCTGGGCACAGACATGGGCAGAGAAGGAAGACCTAGGAACATGGTCGACCTTCAAAGTGGCGCTCAAAATGGCATTCACACCAATTGACGAAGCTGGCAGAGCCAGGACAGACATGAAAACATTGAAGCAGGGACAGGACCTGGAGGACTACATAGTGCAGTTCCAAATCCTGTGAGAGAAGGCGGGAATCAATGATGACACCGCCCTCATCGAGCTCTTCATGGATGGGCTGAACCCAAGACTCCTCGAGAGAGTCTTTAACATGGAAACAATCCCCACCACGTTAGAAGGGATGATCAACGCCACCTGCAAGTACGATGGACAATGGAGAAGAGCAAGGGCCATAGCTGGGAAAGCACAAGAGGCCTTAGCAAGGAAGCTGCCCAACTCCAAATCGAAGGAAGGTCCACTCGAGATTAACCAACTCTCCAACACAGAGAGGATCGAGCACATGAAGAAGGGATTATGCTTCGTGTTCCACCAACCAGGACACAGAGCAACTGAACATAAGAAAGGGGAGACAAGGACCGAGGACCGGCCTTTCCCAAAGAACAAAGGCAGAGAAGCCTACTCAAAGATCCGAGCAATCATGAAAGAACTCAATGAAGAAGGAAAGGAGAAAGCTCTCACCTTAATAGGGGATGAGGGTTTTTAAAGAGGTGGCCTGCCTCGATGCCAGGTACCACCAAACTCTCTGTCTGCTCTGTATTACTAGCCACTTTGAAGAATCAATCTATGTGTTTAGATATCAAAGTGCTAGGAGCAGGCAGAGGGAAAGCTGTTGAAACCGAAGCCCTACTCGACTCAGGAGCAGGAGGAATATTCATGAGCCATGAATTTGCAAAAAGCAGCGGATTCGAACTACACCCCCTGGAAAGGACAATCAGGGTCAAGAACGTAGATGGAACCCCAAACGAGAAAGGGGAGATCTCCCACTACACCAAAGGATTCTTAACAATCAACGGAAGATCATTCCCGACAACCTTCCTCATTGCAGGATTAGGGAAAGAATCAGTTATCCTGGGTCTGCCATGGCTCAGAAGAATCAACCCAGTGATCGACTGGAGAATTGGAACCTTCCAATTCTGAACGACCAACCGAACACACCCAGAATTCTCATTTTGGAAAGGGAAAACCCTCATCGGAAGGGTGTGAACAGAGAAATCCGACAATGAACCTCTGGCTTGGCGCCGGAGAACAGTCAAAGAAGAAGGGAAGCCCTTCAAAGAAATGACAAGAGAGGAGAAACGGGCATGGGCACAAAAGATGGTTGCCCAAGCAAAAGAAAAGATGGGCCTCAAGACAGAGGCGAAAGAAGAAGAGTGACTTACCTGGCGCTGCGTAGCCACTAAAGAACTAGAAAAGCTCACCCTCGAAAAGAAACAGAGGAACGAGGAATGGCTAACAAAATGCCGGAAAATTGCCGATAAAGCAAGGCAGATGGGAGAAGCCCTTCGGACTAAGCTGGGAAAGAACACAGTACCCACCGAAACAAGAAAGGCAACCATCAAAGAAGTAGAAGATGAAGAAATTGCAGTCACGACTCTTCAAGATGCGGAGCCCATTGGGCCACAAGATGAAGAAGACACTGGGAAGGAAAACCCAGCACAGGCAAACCACGAACTGGCAACGGAACTGGCAACGGAACTGGCAATGGAACGACCAAGAGAGACACCCAAACTAAAGATTGAAGATGATGAGCTACTAGTCGCCTACATCCGAGGAGAACCTGTCATTGGAATATTCGAACCAGCTAAGACACTGCTGACAGAGGAATATGATGAGCCAAGATACGGATATTCTCAGACAACAAAGACAATCTCTTGGATCGTAAAGGCAAAAGGATCACTGCAATATGCTTACAGACAAAATATCTGGATCAGGGCAAAAACATCAGTCTCACAACACCTGACACACAAGAAGGAAGGAGACGCCAAACAGAAGACCCTCGACGAGCTACTCCCCAAACAGTACAGGGAGTACCGACAGATATTCGAAAAGGAAGCATTGGAGAGATTCCCAGAATCAAGACCCTGGGATCATGCAATCAAACTGAAAACAGACTTTATGGCAAAGGATTGCAGGGTTTACCCATTGTCACCAGCAGAACAAAAGAAACTCAATGAGTTTCTCAATGAAAGCCTGCAGAAAGGATACATCCAACCATTGAAATTGCCCATGGCGTCGCCATTCTTCTTTGTTGCTAAGAAGGACTCGGACGCGCTACAACCCTGCCAGGATTACAGGTACTTGAATAACGGAACAATCAAGAACACCTACCCGCTGCCACTGGTAGGAGACCTGTTGGACAAACTGAGAGGGGCAAAATGGTTTACGAAATTGGACATCTGATGGGGATATCACAACGTCAGAATCAAGGATGGAGATCAATGGAAGGCAGCCTTCAAAACAAATTGGGGGCTGTTTGAACCAACGGTGATGTTCTTCAGATTATGCAACTCACCGGTGACTTTCCAGGCAATGATGAACGAGATATTCCACGACATGATTGGAGAAGGATGGCTCATGATTTACATGGATGACATCCTGATATTCTCCAAGAATCAGAACAAACACCAGGAAAGGACAAAGAGAGTACTGCAAAGACTGGTGGAAAACGACTTATACCTGAAGCCAGAGAAATGCAAGTTCAACGTCCACGAAGTGGAATTCTTGGGTCTAATCATCCGACCCAATGAAATTGCCATGGACAACATGAAACTGGCAGGTATACAGGATTGGCCTACCCCAACTAACGTAAAAGCAGTCAGATCCTTCCTGGGATTTGGGAATTTCTACAGGAAATTCATTGGACATTTTGCGGAGACAAGCAGACTGCTTAATGAACTGACAAAGAAGGACAAGACATTCAACTGGACAACGGAATGTGAACAAGCCTTTCAAACGCTGAAAAAGAAATTCGCAGAAGCACTGGTACTGCTGATGCCAGACCCAACAAAGCCATTCACAATCGAATCAGACGCCTCAAAACATGCTACAGGAGGAGTGCTGAGACAAAGGGACATGAATGGGGACTGGCACCCATGTGGATACATATCGCATGCGCTAACACCAACGGAACGGAACTACAAGATTTATGACAAGGAACTTCTGGCGATAGTACGATCACTGGAAACTTGGAGACACTACTTGCTGGGTTCAGAACACCCGGTAGTAATCCTCTCAGATCACAAGAACCTAACGTACTTCCGGATGGCACAGAAACTGAACAGACGACAGGCAAGATGGAGCTTATTCCTATCGGAATTCGACTTGCAACTCGTCCATGTACCTGGATCTCAGATGGTACAGAGCGATGCGCTATCACGGAGAGCGGACCATATACCAGAAGAAGACAATGATAATGAAGACGTCACAATGCTGCCAGAAACAGTATTTGTGAAATTCATTGACACAGAAATGCATGATCTACTTGCGGGTAGTATCATGAAAGACGATCTGGTAAAAAGCGCAATCGAGGTGCTAAAGACAAAAGGAATGCCACTGATCAAGTTGGCATTGGAAGATTGGAAAATAGAAGACGGCCTTCTATTCTTCCGAGACAGGTGCTACATCCCAGACAACGGAGATCTACAGAAGAAGCTGGTGCAAAAATACCATGAAGGAGTAACTAGTGGACACCCGGGACAATGGCAGACAACTGAAATGGTTAGGAGAGACTACTGGTGGCCAGGAATGATGATGTACATCAAAAACTACATCGCTGGATGCACAACATGCCAGCAAATGAAGGTCAACACCCACCCAATGACACCACCTCTACAACTGATTAAATCCGAAGCAACAAGACCATTCGCGATGGTGATGACAGATTTCATAACCGACCTACCGGAGTCCGATGGTTATGATACACTCATGGTCGTGGTAGACCATGGGCTTACAAAGGGGGTAATTTTTATCCCTTGCAGGAAAACTGTGGATGCACTGGGAGCAGCCACCCTCTACCTAGACAATGTCTACAAATGATTCGGCCTCCCAGACAAGATCATCTCTGACAGAGACCCACGATTTGCCTCGCAGCTGTTCCAGGAGCTAGGAAGATTGCTCGGAATCAAGCTAGCGATGAGTACGGCATACCACCCCCAGACCGATGGAGAGACAGAACGGGTGAACCAAGAAGTAGAAGTGTACCTGCGGATCTTCTGCTCAAACAACCAGGAGAATTGGAAACACCTCCCGACCGTGGAATTCACACACAACCAGAGGACACACTCAGTACAGAAGAACTCCCCATTCTACCTCATGATGGGCTATGAGCCCAAGGTGATCCCCCTCCCCTACCTAAAGACAAACATACCGGCCATAGAAAAGTGACTTGTCGCACTGCAATGGGCCTGAGACGAAGCAAAGGCAACACATGAGTTAGCCAGACAGATGATGGTGGAAAGGACAACAAGACACTTCACCCCATTCAAAGAAGGAGACAGAGTGTGGCTAGAGGTGAAGAACCTCAGAACGACTCATGCAACAAAGAAGCTCACACCGAAAAGAGAAGGACCATTCACCATCGAAAAGGTCCTGAGCCCACTCTCCTACCGACTGAAGTTACCAGAACAGTGGAAAATACACCCAGTATTCCATGCGGCACTCCTTTCCCCATACAAAGAAACCGAGACACATGGACCAAACTTCCCAGAACCACCGCCTGACCTGATAGAAGGCGAATCAGAGTATGAAGTGGAAGCGATCATCGGACATAAAAAGAAAGGAAGGACCATGCACTTCTTAGTGAAGTGGGTCAGATACCCGACCTCGGAGAACTCATGGGAGCCCGAGGGAAACCTGAAACATGCCAAGACAATCCTAGGGACATATAAACAGTGACAACAGCTGTAGAACCCCCAAGACCAAGACACCCACCAAACAAACCACAAAAGAAACCACAGAATGCTCACCATCCCATCAACACTACACCTACCACAAACCCCAGCAAGGACTGGGCGAATGGTCATTGACCAACGACCACTGATGAACATACTCCCTGGCAGACCCGCATGGATATGCCCACATGGGATTCTCTTCTGGATTACAAGGGATGATTGGATAAGAAGGATGACCTCGACCTGTCTGAAATGCTGTCTCTTTGCCTGGAGAAGCACGAAAGCGGATTACAATTGGGTGAGGGCACAGTATGAAGAGTGGTGCTTCGAGGGAGAACTAGACGAGGAGGACTACTTCCCAGAGGACTTCTACATCGATTGAGAAGGACTCACCCCTGGCAGAAGACCACTATCTGGGGTAAGTGTGCCCCTGTGGAGAGACCTGCAGTGGAATACCCACTATGATGATGAGAGCGGATATAGCCTGGCAAAAAGGCTCCTGCTCAGAGAACACGGAGAGTTGGGAACACTGCTGCGCTCCAACCAATTCCCTCAAACCCCATGATCCCACCCCACCTCCTGACTAGAGAGGAGAAAGAGATTTTGATCGAAGTCAGTGACTTCAAAGATAGAGAGAGGGTGATGTTATGATTTGTTATCTGGACCCGCAAGATTGGGCACTTCATTTTTCTTGTTCGATTTGACTCACTTCCGATGGGAGACGCTTTGACGCATGGTGACTCCATGCACCCGAACCCACTCTCATGCATGCTGCGATACGACAGCCCTTTGACATGAGGTCTGTGACATCAGACACTCATGATCAACATGCTGCGCTGCAGCATGTCCTTGACACCGGATCCTTGACATCAGATCCGTGACATTGGACACCTCATGCCAGGCATGAGGCTATTCTCTTATTGATCCCTGACATGCTGCGCTGCAGCACTCCATAACATCGGACGCCTCATGCAAGGCATGAGGGCTGTCTTTTCTATTGTTCTTTCTATTTATACTTGATAACGATCCTGCATTCCGATTGGACAATAGATATCTTTGAACCATATATAAGCTGTAGTAATACTGTCTGTATTCCTCAGCTTGACCTAATTCAAATAATGGTCTTAGACTCAACCAGAACACTCGACAGTTGGAAAGCCTCCAACTGTGATACATGAACTGATGGTCTACTCAGAAAGCCTCTGAGTAAGGATAGCCGTGTTGACTTAGGAAGCACCAAGTCCCGAACAGAACCCAATACAGTAAGAAAGCCT
This sequence comes from Tricholoma matsutake, assembly GCA_026075535.2. Classification (NCBI taxonomy): domain Eukaryota; kingdom Fungi; phylum Basidiomycota; class Agaricomycetes; order Agaricales; family Tricholomataceae; genus Tricholoma; species Tricholoma matsutake. The sequence goes on along the minus strand of AP026543.1, from coordinate 700,814 downwards.
CTTACTGCAAGAACTGACACAGTTGGAAAGCCTCCAACTGCAACATACAAAGACTAGGCTGAGTTGAGACCTATAGTCTTAACACTTTGTGCATTGAATAGAAAGCGCTTGTTGAAGTAGTTGGACCTGGTGAACCGGCCCCTCTTTCTGATGTCAGTTCTGGAGTGTCATCCAATTGACATCAGGGCCTTTCTCTTTGTCAAGGAATGTGCGCTCGGGTGGAGTAATGCTGGATGAAAGGTAAGCATGCATGAGACAGCAGTTGGCCTTCCAATTGATGAGGGCACGCAGCTCTGCTGAAGTAGGTTCAGGGATTTCATTCACGATGTACTCGTAAAGGCTGTTCAGGGAGAGAGCAATACTGATTTCCTTGCACCATTCTTTATATTTGGACTTGAGTTTATCGAGCTTCTCACCAGAGTACTGAACTGAGATTTTGATAAGGGAAATGGAAGGTGGGCTAGTTTCTGTAGTCATAGTGGAAATATTGTGGGTGGGGATATCAGAGTGGCAAATAGGTGGATGGTGAAAAACAAAGGGGGGGGGACGTGTCAGGAAGCCCTACTCCATTAAGCTATGATCTGAGATCTAGATGATCGCAAAAAATGATCAAGAATGATGTAGTCAGATGTCCAGTGGCTAGGAGATTTTCTTCCGTCATTTAAATGCGACAGGAGTGGCCCATAACCTGTAGAAAATCAATCCTAGTGTAAACAAGAATGAACTATACAATGTACAGTAAGTAACAATCCATGTCTGTAATAAGGTCGGTACTCACCTCAGTCTCTGTACAAGTGACTGAGGTGGTAGGGTAATTATCTACTGTATATATATGTATTGTGTAAGATAAAGAGGAGTAGGCATAAAGGTATCTATGATATAGATCTGGACACACACCTCAAAGGGATTGTGCTAAATATAGTACACACATCAAAGGGCATGCTGGGATCCCTATATGGTAATATGGCGCTCAGGTGTGTTCATGGTGTGATTCTCAACAGGACATTGATGAACCATCGCATATCCAAGTCAACGATCGATGGGATGATACAATCAAGGGACTCACCCAATGATTGGAGAAGGTTGGAATAGATGGAACATTCCTGGATTTTTGCAGCAAGATATCCAAGCTCAAGTGGTGGTAGAACAATTACTCGACAAGATTGATGGACTTCAAGGAGAAGTAGACTGAGTGAAGTGAACAACTATAACCTTGGCATCCCAAATAACGAATGAGTCACAAAAACAGCCAGTATCCCCCACCAACCATAGCCCTGATGATGAAGATCATTGACCTCACAAAGTATGTGGCCAGGAATGACCTGCGGAGGTACCCCCTCCACCCGAGCCTAGATGAGTTGGGACCAACTATCAACCACATCCACCCTTAGAGCAAGGAGGCAATCATTATTGCCCATGATCTCCATCACCACTATATTGATGACAGGACTCACCACCACCACATCGACACTCACCACCTAGATGGAGAACCCAATCCCCAGTACGACAAGAACCCGCACCTCAGAGACCATTGTCTCCTACACCCCGAATACTGAATACACCCATAAATGATTGATGACCACATCATGACATGTGTTGACCAGACTATTCATCCAGAACTTTGAACGATAACAAAGCACCACAACCTACCCCTACACCTGCACCTGCACCCATGACTACAATGGTACCCATGCCTGCTCCTGCATCTATGCCTGTAGTTGCTCCTGCTCCTGTCCCCAAACCTGAACCCCTGGTGGTTCACATTCCTGCAGCTGTGAAACTGATGGTAGTTAGGCCTAACAAACCAATCATGGAAAGTGCACAGCCCAACAAGGGGGGGGGGCTGAATCCAAGCTCAGCTCAGATGAACAGAGCAGCGACGATGATGACAACGACAATAAGAAAAGGGCCAGAAAAGAGAAGTTCGCCAAGGACCAAGCACCTTACAAATGTAGTCAGCCTGGTCATGTACCAGATGGACTTGGTGTAGTAATCACTAATGGAAAAGATGAACGGGACAATGAATTGTGGATGATGACTAGCCAACACATCTTCTACTTGGTCAAGTCTAATTGCATGTACACTGGCAAGACTGCCATGGTGGCCAGTGACTTTGAGGGTCATATGGAAAACCCATACATGACCAACAGCAATTGCTGCCTGTACTCATATCTACCCCAATATTTTCCTATGAATCCCCAGGAAGTCATCCAAGGAGTGCGATTTGTTAATGACCAGAAAGAATCTGCCATTGACTGTGTAGAAGCCTATCGATTGCTGATCAAATTTCACCACATTGCTGGTGGGTTCATACCAGAGCTATGGGACCTGGCCATGCACGAAATCTTGAAGGACAGTGTCTTCCTTCACAAGATCCAGAATCTGTTCCCCAAAACCTCCAACTATGGGAGGACTTCCCCATACATTGAGATGAAGATGCATTCACAAGTAATCAACGTAATAAGACCGGTGGTGCCGGACTACCCCCTCTGCCTGTAGAACAGCTGCTGGACATTGACCTGATGTCTCAGTACATCATGCACCATGGACACTTGGGCAGTAGCAATGCCACCCATGGTGTAGCCATGAATGTGGCTCTTCAAGCTGACCAATGTAGTGTATTTGGGTATTCGTTAGGATGTGCACTTGGACCTTGTACGGTGATTGCCCAATCCAATTTCATGCAAGTATATGGGTGTGTAGTGGCCCTCCCTGAATTCTACCATGAAGCCATTGACATCTGGAATGCATCAAACCCCAACACACTGTTTGTCAAGTGTTCCAGTGATATTCTCACCATACACCCTTACAATGATAAGTTGGCACCTGAAGCCACCTCGGACACAGTAACCCAACATCTTATTCACCATGGGGTACCCCCTCAATGGATTGATCATGCATATACCTTTGGTCTCCACCACTTGAATCATCAATCACACTTGCGAGCCAGACCGTTTCAGGATCTCTATTGCAAAACAGATCACGAACATTTATGATGATTGGATACTCTCGGAGAACCTGTGGCCATACCACAATTGGATGGTTGGTGGTGCCCCACCTATCACAACATCACTCACATTCAGTATTTGATGGGCCATGAGGACAATGGGATGGGTAAGTCATGTTTCTTGGATTTCAAATGGCTCCTGGCCAGTGTGTCAGCCATGCCCTGTGAGCTTACTGGGAAAACACTGTGGCCCTGAGGGCTACCTCTAACACAAGCCCCACCATGTAGACTGCCACCCCAATTGGCACATAATGCATTGAGTAGTTATACTCAATGAACCTTCAATGGCGCGCAGGACTGGAGTGATGACAATGAGGGCACTTTCAAATTTTATGCTTCCCTTTCAAAAATCATTGTTATCTTTATTAGATTCCCTGGAGGCAATCTCAAATGGGGGTATGTAATGGATACCTCTTACATATGACTTGGCCCCCAGGCCTATCTTAGTTAGTTGTTGATAGTTGTTTACCGGTAACTACTTTTTACTTACAACATACACAACATAGCAACCAATAGACTGGATTCTGCTCTGTTAGGTACAACATAAGTCTTAAGTATTCTAGGCTAGTAACTACCCATTACAGCTCTTCACCATTTCCAGATTCACTCTCATTGTCATCCCAACATGGCAATTCACCATCATTGGATTCCCTCTCATTGTCATCCTGGTATGACTCTTCACCATCACCGTATTGCCTCTCATCATCTTCATCAACTGTGATGTGATGATATACCCAGATGCATCCAATCTCTACATCCTCAGACAATATCATATCCTTATTCGTCAGCTCATTCATCACTGACACACTATCTGAACCATTGGGTTCTTCATCAACATCACTTGACATTCCTATATGATTATCTGAGCCCATGCCCAACTCATGCATATCATTTGACATATTCACTGCATCTTCTTTGTTCACATGTTTCGTCTGGCACATCATATATCATGCCAGTATCTCCATTTGCCACCTCAGACTCTGGAAATAATTAATTGTCACTGTTCTGGTCCCAATAGAGGCCACAGACTTGTTGTGTGTCCACTTTACCTCTCTCTCTAACATGTTCACATGTTTCATCATGTGTTTCATGACATGAGTCACCCACATCTCGTTGATTCAAGGATTCTTCCTCAACATCAACCACCACCACTTTCCTAGGTGAACTATGCACCTCGACGATTTGCCTGTCATCTATGCGACAGGTTCACTTATCTGGAGCTTCAGGGACGATGTCAGGGAGGTACAAATCCGTACTCCCTCTCTGCATGCATACTGACATGTTTGTCATCATTAGGGAATCTCCGGACAACAGGGAATGCGAGCCTTTTGGGGAACATGATTGGAGTGATGATACGGCCAGTTGGGAGCTGGGGGAAAGGTTCATGTTCTTTCCTATGTGTCTGGGGCAACGTGTCATGCATCATCTGTTGTTTGCTAATTTTTTCTTGATATAAACGGCGCGTTTCATCATTTCCTAGCTGTAAGTGACGCATATTCACCATCTGCTCATCTCTCCTCTTGCTGGATACACCATGCATCTGTTTTACTGAGTGCGGCTCCCCTTCCTCCATATCAACAAACCTGGGATGGTGAACTTCATCACTCTCTTGGATTACCTTCTCTGGGTCCTTCTGACTCTCCTTGATGAACCTATTCATTCATTCTTGCTCTGCTGGAATCTCTGGATGATGCTGTCCATTGTCACTCTGTTCCTCTGACCTTGTGACCCCTGTTGAATTGTTGATGAATGTACACATTTGTTCTTCTCCCTCTGGGCCCAGAAATTTTACATGGTGGGTATCTCTACTACCTGTTGTCTCGCTATAGGCTGTAGAACAATGCACTCCGTTGTTCCCTCAAGTTTCATTGACAAACATATGTGTTTGTCCTTGGTCAACATACCTTACAGCTCATTGATTTTTCAGATGATGTCTCTCATCATCCCTCTGTCCATATGCTTCTGGGTTTTCATATGGGCTTTCAACGAACATTTTCAATCATCGTCTCTCTTGGTTAGCTGTAGGGCAATGTCTTGCGTCATATATTTGTACCTCTACCCTCTGTGTACTATCTATGAATGTGTATGCTCGTCAGTATATGGTCTGCCAGGCTCCAACTCCATCCCAGTGTTCAATGTATATCTTGTGGGCATGAGGCCTGTTGAACGTCTGCATATGATGATTCCTGTCATCCTTTGGGACCTTCACATATCCCTCCATTTCTTCTTGAGCAACAGATTCTATGGATGCATCTGCATCCATCTCGCCATCCTCCATATCACTCTCGATGCTGCAGTCTGACTCCTTGTCACTGCAGGTTGAGTTTATGAACATATTTGCATTTGTCTCATCTCGATCTGACAAGACTTCCTCTGAAGCCTCTGGTGACTCCTCAATGAATGTATCTATTTGTCCTCTAGTGTCCACATTTTTGTTTTCTGTGGTGATAGATGCATCTGCATCTGTCTCATTTTCTTCATCATCAGTGGCATCTTCATCAACATCTTGCTCATTGGTGGGGGCCTCTAGTTCACCCTCACTAGGCTCTGCATCTGTGAACATAGCCGTGTTTGCTTTGCCATTATCAGCTGTTGAATCTATGGGCATGTCTGCATCCAAATCTTCTGTTTCTGCAGAGTTTTCTCCCCCTCTGCCTGGACCCTCAGTTGTGGGATCCATTTCTCCTTGGTTATCAATGAACATATTTGTTTGTCTTTCTATCTCTGGTTCAGGACAACAGTATTTGTTCTCCTCCAGGCTCAAGGTTACAGATGCATCTGCATCTGTCTCGTCACCTTCAGAAACATTATCATTGCTGTGGTTAGACTTTTCATCTCCACCAATGGAATTCATGGACATATCTTCATCCATCTCATCCTCAACATCCTCGGTGCTGCAGTCTGACTGTTTGTCCCTGCAGGCCAAGTTCACAAACATGTTCTCGTTCACGTCCATAGCATTGGTGTCTGCCTCGTTGTATTCGATGGCCTGTTCTCCAGTAACAGGTTGTGCCAGAATTGGGGGTATGAACATACATTCCCCATGATTTTTGACTGGGTGGGGTGACGATAGGATGAGGGGTTTGAGAATCAGGGAGCTCTTCTCCACTATGCATCTATCATGACACCCTTTGGTGCCTTCATTGATGGCTGAAGTGGACAGTAGCCACTCATTTTCGAGTGTACTATGCAATTGCATAGTATCACGAGCCAGTTCAACCAGGGCTTGTTCTTCCTCACTCACTCCATTGGCATGTACCAATGGAACCCAATGACCTCGTATGTAGATCACCTTATCACTTGATAGACCTCGAAAGTCGAGGTCACATTCATTCTCAAGCTGGTGCTTGATCTTGCGCACTGTGTTTTTTGTGTCTGTTAGATGGCACATCCATAGGAAGTCCTTAGGATTATAGTAGAAATAGCCTATCAAGGACTTCGTTAGAGTGAATGCCATAGTGTTTGTATGGCATATCGACATGAAGTCACATCGAGCAAAACTGTGATGTGTCACCTCACAACAACATCACATCATGCATATCTCCCTCTCACGATGTACTTGGGTGCCTATTGGCACCCATAAAGGGGTCTGCAAGGGCCTGTTGGCCCTCACTTCAATCCAGAAGGCTGGTTTTGACTGGCATAACCATGTCAAAGGAGAGAGAGAGTTCTTGTAAGAACTCACTATATTGCCAGTTTGCTGGCAAACTGGGAATGGGTACTTAAAAAAGTGTAAAGGGCCTGGTAGGGGGGTGATAAGACTGATCACACAAGGATAAGTAGAACCACTGTATAGTGTAGTACTGTTATCAACGTAGTGTGTGTGCTGCTAGGGAAGGTGTGACTACATGTAACACCAGTAACATACCCCAGGAATACCCAGGGTGTCACAGCCACACTGTAGGATGTCATTCTGACTAGGGCAGCAAATAAAGAATTTAGGGGTTTTTGGAAATGATGCATGACAATTTTCTTTGTCACATGATTGACAACAGTTGTACTCCTCCTTGATTTCCTTTTCTGATTTGCTCTGGGTTTCCTCGGATACTAATACATTGTAATGATTCTGGGTCACCAATGGGGAAACCTTCACTGGGACTCTTCCACAAAATTCTTCTGCTTGCCTTCCTCCGGCTTCACTTCCTTGATTGTAGCTTCCCTAATCTTTCTTTTCTGCCTACAATTCCTAGAAATGTGTCCTAACTGCCCACAGTTAAAACATTTAAGTGGGGCTCGTCTCCCTGCTTGATCAACCTCCATTGCCTCTGCTGGTGCTGCTGACTCTGTAACTATAGGTGTCACTGCCATGGCCAGTGGCTGTGCCCTTGGAGCTTGCACCTGAGGTGCCTTTCCTTTCTCAGACTTTCCTCCTGATGGCTTTCCAAATTTACTACTTCTGTACATCAACTTTGACTCCACCTGTTCCTGCCAATATTGCTGATCAAGGCGCATTGCCCAATTATACCACTCATCCAACTTCTCTGGCATAGAAGGTAGTTGGTAGATAGACTTGAATAAAGAGGGATTTAATCCTGCTTTCAAAAACTCTACCAACGCAGCTTCTCCCATGTCCGTTTGCAAAGCTTCTGCTTTGAACTGCAAAATAAATTCATCCGCTGTTAGGGAACCTTGGCGCATGGTCTTTAATTTAGCATTGGCTCTCGCCTTTGGATTAGGATCTCCAAACTGTGCCTCCAATCTCTCCAGAAATTCCTTGAAGGTTGCAAATGGTTTATTTCCCACAGCAATTTGATTAATAGCCTCATTTCTCCAGAACTGTGCTTTCCCCCCCTGAATGTATGAGAGAGCAAACATAATCCTAGACTTGGCTGTACAAAACTCTGGCTTCCTCCCATGGATGTACAATACTATAGAGCTGATGAAGGATTTTGTAATCTCTATGGTACTGTCAAAGATTTGCAGGGGTGCATACTTAGGTAAGCACACTTTTCCATTTCCAGATTTCTCCACTGTTTCATCCTCCTGCGATATCCACTCCACCATCTCCTCCATCTCATCATCTCTTTCTCCTGTCGTCTCTGGCCATACTTCCGCTTGTCTGGGCTGTGATGCTGCTAATACTGACACTAATTGGGACATTTGCACTGTAAGCACATCAATTTTCACCTCTAGTGCTGGTGTGGGAACAGGATTAGGGCCGGGATTAGAAGTTGACGGTTTGGACATAATTGTAGAATCTGTGATAAATCACTTCTTCGACAAATTCAAAATTTCTTCTTCGAGAGCTCTCCAAATGTTTACGGGTCACGTGATGGTTTGTCAATGGTTCATCAATGGTTCGTCGGGCGCCTAATTTGACACTTCGGATCAATAACCTTTCCAACAGTGCCTGATCTCAGAGATAACACTGAATTCAGCTTGTAACTAAAATAGTTGTCTGAATAGAGTGATGTAAATTGTAACTAAACCAGATCCAATTGGTTGTCTGGTTGCAGCTGTCCTAATGACAAGTGCTGCCTCTCGATCACTGGCAGTTGCAATGTAAGGTGAGGCCTGGCATCAGCTTATGAAAGAAAAGGTAGATTACATATATACAAGTACTTCCAGCTCATGCCGAAAGGATGAGTAATCAGATGTGGTGTGGTGACACAATGACGTATGTGCAAGTAAGAGAAGGCGCACTGATATGGGAAGTTGTGTTCTTCTGTTAGGGTGACACCCACTATCTGCTAGCTAGCATTTTCGATGTTTTCAGGCTTATGCATCTTGTTTGTCATATTTGGTGCATTTTTGACAGGAAGTGGGGTTTCTGAAGCATTTTGAGAGGTGTTGGATGTGTGGGGATGCTTTGAGTTGGTAAGTGCATTATTCTCCCCCCCAACTGGAGCTTCCTCAGGCTCTTTTTTTTTTTTTTTCCTGTTTATTCTCCATTGTGGCGAGCCATATGTGAGAGAGGTAAATATGTACATGTACAAATGCAAGCATTTATCCTTCCCTGTGTTTCCTGTTCTTTGTCATCAGCTAGGAGAGACCAGTGGTCCTCAAAGCACTCAAGGTGCTGGAATAAGTGGTGCTTGGACCATGAATATTGTAGTGTGTGTGTGCAGCTGGTTGATTCTCCTTCTCATCCTCTTCTCCTTTCTTCCTGCAATCTCGGTATGTTACCAAAGGTACTGTGGAATTGGCCAGTCATGGCAATGAAGTGGAATAGTGCTTGTAGGGTTTTTGGTGTCATTAGCAATTTTGTGATGTTGATATCCCTTCCCTCCATTTTGTTGCATAAGATTACCTGTCCAAAACTTTCTCAGCATCAGACTTGGCATACATATGTCCAAGAATCAATTTGTACAGTTGCCTCTGCATCAGGCATTAATCTTGTGCTCCAAGATGGTCTTGCAATTGATGAAGTCACAAAAGAGGAATTTGAAATATTAAAAGAAGGTGAAATGATATGGGCTGCAGATCAACATTCATGCCCAGAATGTACTCACCAATACAAGGGCACTTCTGATGTAATTCCAGGAGGTGATCTAGCAGCAATAGTTGGAGTGGATGAAAATACACCTGTGCTTGCATATGAAGGTGACAGAACCCTTGAAAGTCAAGGACAAGAACAAAATACTACAGGCAATCTACAGAGCCCCCAAGATGGTGACAATATGGATATTGATTATTCACCTGTCAAACTTGTGGTGATGGATGGGATTGTTATGGGGCCTAATGTATGTATTTTGACTGTTACATATAACTAAAGCTAATAGCTTTCTAGCATTGTGCATATGAAGATTGCACATCTCGACTTGCCAATTCTTGTGGAGGAGTATTTTGTGCATTACATGAATCTGAATATGGGGCTAAATGCAGAATCCATGGCTGTACCAATCAGAAAGTTGTTATGACTCAAGCATGTCCACAGCATCAGGAACAATGGAAGAAACACATTGAAAAACACAACCGACACACCTTTTCTGGCATCCAGAGAATATTGTGGCAACCAAATGAAAATATGCCTTGGACAGCTCCAATTATTGAGAATGTACAACCACATGATGAGCCTGCCCCAGAGCCACAAAGGACCAATTATTTCACTGCCCAAAAATTCTATTGTGTGGAAACTATACATGCTCCATGTGGTGTGGTTATTTCATGGGCAAAGTTTGCCAAATTGGAGTCACCAACAAATATTTTGGCATTTCTGGAAAAGGTATATCCTACAGAAGAATCCTGACCAGCATATATCTGCATAGACAAAGCATGTCTTGTGCTTTGTACTAGTATTGCCAGTGGGTCTTGGGAGTCTATTTGAAAGAAAACAACTTGATTCATAGTTGATGCCTACCATTATATCAATCATCATGCATCAGACTTTTTGTGCTGAAAGTGGTGTAATCCTGCTCCTATGAATGGCTCTGCCCCTAATCTCATTATTGTTGAAGAGGATGAACAAGGGAGACAGCATTACAAGCGTGCATTTGATACTCAGGTAAGCATTCACTAACTTCAGTCATGATTGATACAATATAACAAATATATCACAGGCATGTGAGCAATTGAATGCATGGCTAGGGGGATATGAATCAATTCTCAAAAGGATGACCCCAGGCAACTTCAATTGGTTCTTGCCTACCATGCTATTTTATCACACTGGGCATGTTATTAACAAACAAACAAGAAAAGCCAGTGGCTTGACTAATAATGGTGATAGTGATGGTGATGGTGATGATGATGACATGTAGGTAGTTGTTGATAGTAATATTATGGTCTTGTGATTGAATTCCACTTGGAGTCCAGTTGGAGTCTGATTGGACTATATAGACCAAATATAAACCTTGTAAATTGTATCTCATGACCCTAATATGGTAAAAATATGTCAGACACATGGCTCAGGTGTTTAGAGCACTCCCAAATCTGCTTATTTAAGCTGGAGAGCAGAAGTTGAGGGCTCAAGTCTTGGAAATACAAGTATTTTATATTTTCAGATGCAAGCTTGAGTGATAAGTTCTGAGTCCCAGTCCAATCTGACTGGAGTCCAAGTGGACTGGAGTCTTAACAGGATAATGACTTGGGAATTGCTTAAGTAGCATTGAACATGTTCATCCAGTTGGACTCTGGTTAGACTGTGGTTGGACTTTGGTCGGACTCCACTTGGACACTGGTTGGACTCCACTTGGACACTGGTTGGACTCCAGTCAGACTCCAGTGGGGAACTGAACTCTACTTAATGTAGTTCAACTGGACTTCACTCAGACTCTGGTCAGTCCAGTCAGAGTCCACTAGGACAGGTGGGGGACTGTAAAGTTCTGGACTTTCTGATTATAACTGGACCATGCTCATTGTAGGATGCTTCTAATGAAAATGACTGACATCATCCTGTGCTGCCAAAGGAAGTCTTACCTGGTATGACTTCAGCATATTGAAACATGTCAGAGGGTCAGGCAAGATTGGCAAGTATTCAGGCAGCCATAAGGGATGATTTGAGATAAGGGAGATGATTTGGGGCATTTAGTAGCAGGAACATTGGCACTCCCAACATAAACTCTGGAAACTACACTTACAAAGGTTCCAATCTGACATTAGTGGAAGTGTCCCAATCTGACAAATGAAGTATTCTGATCCAATGAATGAAGTGTTCCAATGTGATATTTCATTCTGATGCAGTATTTCATTCTGATCTGACATTTCATGCTGATCCAGCATTTGAAGTGTTCTGATCTGACATTTGAAGACATGATCCCATCAGAGTAACCAGGTGTAAGTAATGAAACTTGAAGTCTATGAGCTGTTCTGCCTGTTACAGGGCTACAACAAGCTATTCAGGGAGGCTAAAATGCAATCCCAGATCTTGAGAAGCTTTTCCAGGACCCTAATTTGACTTCTCAAACTGTTGATGTTGCTCATCACTTGGGACCTTAAACATCATTTATTAGGAGTCAACATAAAGTCTGGAATATACCCTTACAAAGGTTCCAATCTGACATTATTTGAAGTGTCCCAATCTGACATGTGAAGTGTTGTGATCCAACAAGTGAAGTGTTCCTTTCATTCCAATCCAACATTTGAAGCAGCCAAATTTACCAAACATGGGGTGCTGGACAAATTGTAACTTCTACAGAGGACAAAAAATATGTATCTTTGGTGTGGCCATCTGTTGTTACTTGTCTCTCATCCATCTTTGCTTGCAAACAGGGCTGTCTAGTGCAAGCCCTGTTAGATTGGCAGGCAAAATTGAAAAGGTCTGTTGAATGTTTCTTGTCATCATGAACTTACTCAATCAGCAACATAGTGACAGGTTTTGTTAAAGTAAATAATGCCATTGTATTAGAATTTGCAGCTGAAGCTAACATCTGAGTGGATCAAACAGTAAACCAATTCATACTCTAATTGCAGTTATTTGACATCTGTCTCATCTTCAGGCTCTTGACAATCTCCTGGAGCTACAGCAATAAGATGACCAGTGGCCAGTCTATGCTTACTACAAAGTGTTCATCAGAGATTGGTGGCATGCTCATTCAAAGAATGTTACAACACCCCAACAGTCATCTGCTAGACATACATTCTCTAACATGGCAAGCTCATCGCCAAAGCATACTTGCACATTCATTGGAAAGACCCCCCCACTGAATTCCTTACAGCATTGTGGAAGGGGCAAGGAAAATGACATGACAGACCATAATAATGTGTTCAAATTCAACATTTCATTCTGATCTGACATTTGAAGTGGACCAATCTAAAATTTTAAGACATGATCCCATCAGAGTAACCATGTGTAAGTAATGAAACTTGAAGTCTATGAGTTTACAGGGCTACAACAAGCTATTCAGGGAGGCAAAAAGGTTTGTAAACCTTTTCTGATGTGACATTTAAGGGTCTGGATACTTCAATTGTCAGATCGGAACACTTCACTCATCAGATCACAACACTTCACATGTCAGATCAGGACAATTCAAATAATGTCAGATTGGAACCTTTGTAAGGGTATATTCCAGACTTTATGTTGACTCCTAGTAAATGATGTTTAGGGTCCCAAGTGATGAGCAGCATCAACAGTTTGAGAAGTCAAATTAGGGTCCTGGAGAAGTTTCTCAAGATCTGGGATTGCATTTTAGCCTCCCTGAATAGCTTGTTGTAGCCCTGTAACAGGCAGAACAACTCATAGACTTCAAGTTTTATTACTTACACCTGGTTACTCTGATGGGATCATGTCTTCAAATGTCAGATCAGAACACTTCACATGTTGGATTGGAATGAAATGTCAGATCAGAATGAAATATTGCATCAGAATGAAATATTGCATCAGAACACTTCACATGTCAGATCAGGACACTTCCACTAATGTCAGATTGGAACCTTTGTAAGTGTATATTCCAGAGTTTATGTTAGGAGTGCCAATGTTCCTACTACTAAATGCACAAAATCATCTCCCTTATCTCAAATCATCCCTTATGGCTGCCCAAATACTTGCCAATCATGCCTGACCCTCTGACATGTTTTGATATGCTGAAATTAGAAGCATCCTACAATGAGCATGGTCCAGTTATAATCAGAAAGTCAATCCAATATGAGAAAGATCACTTACATATTCTCTGTATGCCTTTACTGCTTGTTAAGGCATGACAGGGGTAAGGGTGTTTTTGGGTTAAGGGTATGAGGGGTAAGGGTAGGGGTTTGGAAGTCCATACCCTTTACATAAGAATATTGTTGGATTTTTCCAGCTACAAAGGTTTATATTCAAGATTTTCATCAATTATATTCAGATTTGGGAGTTGTCCAACATCATGATGGCTTCATTATGTCTATAAGAAGGTTATACTTCTGGGATTAATAGTTAATACAATAGCTATCAACACCTCTTGTATAAATTTTGCCCTAAATATGTTGATTTGTGCAGAAACCTTGTACCCTTGACAAACCCCCCCATACCCTTGGCAACCCTTATATGTTTCCATACCCTTACCCCAAAGGGTAGGGTGCTCAGGGGTAAAGGTCTGAGATTTTACCCCTGTCATCCCTTACTGCTTGTTCTAGACTCATACCCCACTCATTTCTCCCACAGTGCACAAACCAGGGCTGTCTCTACTGGCCAGGAGTGCTGGGATGTCCTTCAAAACCATTTAGATTGAATCCTCTGATCTTTTCAAGGAGCACCAGGGGCTCTTCCTCTACTTTGAGAATATGGTGAATTTGCTTGTAAAACTCTGGCATTGTAATCTGGAAGCTCTTCAGATAACATCTCCACAGAAATTGCTGACCTCACCCTGCCTGATTTCAGCCCACTGTCATTTCCCATCCATTCACTTACCCATTCTTCTCTAATAGTTGCCAGATAGTGCAATATCTCCTCCATAGAACAATTGTTATCAGGTTTGAATCCAACAATAAACCCACTCCATGACACAAGAAGATCCATGAATTCTTGGGTTTCGGTATTGTTTGAAAAAGGAAAATCTGTGACACCTTCATGGACAAACACTGGAAGTAGATTCCAGTTGACACTCATGGTTGGTATAAGGGCAACCTTAGCCTCTAGCAAAGGGAAATCCAAAGAGAAAACTCTAAGGACCCCTTTGCCGGTGCCCAGTATATGTGAAGACTGCAAAAATCAAATAATTATCTAAAAATAGAAAAGGTGGAGATATGCAGATCAAGGCCACCGAATGACATCGTACTAAGGGGTAGATGTTGGAAAGGGTACTCCATCTCTAAATATAAAACTGGCAACATGCACAAATGTGATAGAAAGGAAAATTAGTAATAAAATAAGGAAAAATCATAGAAAATGAAGAATAGAAGGAAACGAGGTGAGGAAAAATATAGGACAAACATAAAAAATAGGAGAAACACATGGGGCACCCTCTAGTCCTCTTACAGCTGGTTTATCTGAGGATCAGTCAGAAGTTTCAGTTATATATTATATATTGATTATTGATGGTTACATAAGTTTGTCAGTCATGGGACCATTCTGATGATCAAGATTCTATCACAAAGGCAAGCTTAGTTGGACCAGTGGACATTCTTCATTGGCAATGTCCCCATCCAGTTCCAGCTCTCCCTCTTCCCTTTCTATCAAATGTTCCCCCACAGCCAGGTGTACCATTTGAAATGCAAGGGATTAGTCCTGCTGACTGTGTGTAACATCATGCAAGACCCTTGTTTGGAAGGAAGGGGCAATTTCATTGACACTTGGCCCCCACATGTTATCCATGGACAAATGTGTCATCTTTCTGGTATCTAATAATGAGATCTAATGTTACTTACCACCTTCCAGAATCTCTGTACATTCAGAAAGAGGTCTGTTTTAGAAATATCAAGAGATGCAGTCATCCACCAAGGATCAAGATAAGGTTCTACAATCCTTGTCAAGTGGATGTCCATAGTAGTCTCCCTGAGTGAAGAAAGGCTTTGCTGGAATGTCCCAATGTCCAAACTTGATACATTGGTGACCACAGAATGCAGCCTTTTATGAAAAGGGGTGAGATAAAGGAACTTGTCCTTGAGAATCATCCATCCAAGCATAATTTCCAGAACTTCCTAATACCAAATGAAATCTGTGCTTATGAAGGAGTAATGCAACTTACAAGTTCTTGCTTCATCCTGGCTTTCCAAATATGATAATAGTGATTGAGACCTGACTGGTGATGAGGCTGTTTTGCTTCAAGTGTTGCTGCTCTAGCACGGGAACAGAGATAATCAACAACTGCCTGGCATGTCACTTTTGGAGCACTCATTGTTGGGAGTAATGATATTGATGGTATAGTGCTTAGAGAAATCAGTACCGATCACTGATTGGTTATGAGAATCAGAAATCAAAATTGGTGATCTGAGAGAAAGATAATGTGATTGGGATTGGAATCAACAATAGCAGCAATGATCAGAATGACTGATGTTAGATTGATTTGTAGATCAAGGCCCCATCAATATCAATTTGTATAAATACAATCATTTTCCTTTATCTACCTGACATCAGATTCAGCATGTTACCATCTGACTCGCCATTTTTCTTGACTGACATGGTTTCAAAATACCTCCAAGAGAGATTTTGGTGGGTGCTTGTGAAGAAAGTTGAGGCAAATTGGAACGATTCTGTTCTCAAAAAGATAGCTATGAAGGTGCCAATATTTGACCAAGCTAGTGCTGGCCCACTTCCCCCATTTGGATTATCAGTTCAGCTAGTGGTCAACTGTGAGCAAATAGCACTAGTAGCAGCTCAGGCATATTGTACCAGAGGTATTATTTAGATTTTGTTGATTTACATATATTTCCAACTAAATGACCACAGTGGAAATAATGGATTGGGATGCACAAAGATATGATCTGAAGTTACTGAAGAAACCAACTGGTCAAAATGATTCCCAGCAGTTGTCCTGGATCATCAGAGGGCATTCCAATGGACATCAGCTACTTAATGAGCTGGGCATCATTATAGACATAGACAAATGGATTGGAGATTGATTCCTGCCTTGTCCTCTGAGCAGTGAAAGACAAGTAAGAACTTACTGATATGATACCCACTTTCATTTGTTCAACCAACATATGGCTTTCAGAGAATTCTTTGGGAAGCTGCACTGAAGATGGATGGCTCATTCCAAGGAACCCTTGTTCCAAATAGCACACAATGGCATTTGGATCCAGAGTATTATAAAGCTCCTGGAGAATGTCACCCATATCCTGGCAACATCAATCTCTTGCCAGCATGGTTCCAGCAAGCACACAATGTGAGTTGAAGGTTTTTACATTTCAGGACCTTTATTCTTCTGACTGTTTTGGACTACTAAATACAAGCCCAAGATTTCAAGGACCCTGAAACCAAGACCAAAGAACGAGTTGACACTCAGATGGCTGGAAGAAACCTATGAATCATTCACACTGATGGGTGCATTGCTCAGCATTGTTCACCCAGAATTATATGAGATCAGGCAGGAGGTGCTGAAGAAGGTGGCCGAAGATCCTGGGTCTGTAAAGGATGGTGAAGATGTCCTAGCCATTTTACAACTGTGGACACATCAGAGATTAATGGGAATTGGGTATGTATTGCCCAGTATATGAAGGATAATGCTCATGAGAGGATGAAGGTGAGATCACCAGATTGGGTAACAGTGTCTGAGACCTTTTTATCAGTACCAAAGTATTGATTTGTATTTCCAATTTTATTTTATGATACAATTTGATAATGGTGACAAATGAACTATGACCTATGGGCCCATCCATAATTAAGTTCACTGCAGTGTTGACATGACCCATGGGCCCATCCATCATACAGTCTACTGCAGTATTGACATCATCTATGGGCCCATCCATCATACAGTATGGCATTGACATGACCAATGGGCCCATCCATCATACAATCCCCTGCAGTATTGACATGATCTGTGGGCCCATCCATTATACAGTCCACTGCAGTGCTGATATGACCCATGGGCCCATTCATGGCAGATGGCTTATAACAGTACTCATGTCACCCATGAGCCCATCCTATTTATATGAACTTATATCTATAAGATGAGCCCATCCATCTACTATGGTCCATTGTGATCTATGGGCCCACATTAGCCAGACCATTAAACACAGCTTAAAGCCACCATTAGTTGGTCCATTTGTAATGGTTCAAATACACTGAAGGGCCTGAATTCTTTCTTTGCTGCAGCCTGTTCTTTGGCTTGTTTTGCTTTGGCTTGCTTGGCTACAATTTTGGGGTTGCTCTCCATCCACATCCTAGCTGAAGATGAGGAGACTGTTTCAGTACATCAAGAGGTAGACAATTTTTCAAACCTGAGGGGACCTCAGCCATGGTCTTGTGAATCATCTGGTTGACTGATTCATTTGGAGACTGGCCATAGAGAGTAAAGAGGGACAACTGCCAGTCCAAAAAAGGAAATCTTCAATTTGATGCATGGAGAAAAAAAAATTGTGATTCTCATTACTTTCCAAATTGACTGTAAACTGTCTATTGAGTGAACTTAGAATTTGGTGTGCTAGAACCATGATCCATTGGTGATCCATCATGGTTTTATCCACCTGATCTTCCCACAAACCAAGCTTTATAATAGTGGGTGATCTGGTGCCTCACCCACTATTATAAGGCTCGTTTCCATAAACACCCAACACCAGCATTATTTCCCTTCCAAAGCACCATTCCAACATACCAAGGTGAGCATACACACCATGCTCACATAAGCATATAGGTCCAGGAATGTGTGGGACAGTTTCCCACCACTGTTCCCACCCCAATCACTGTCAATCACTATCTCCCATGGTTGACACATGCCACAGCTTTGGCTACCATCATGCTCATCATCCCCTATTGGGTTTCTTAATTGTGCAAGGAAGGGGGGGGACTTATTTCTGCACATGGTTAGAGTCTAAGTGAGAGTTAGACATCTTGTATATTCCTATTTTTGTATTGATGCATACTATGATCAATATATAGCATGTACTAATAATAGAACTATTTACTCAGACTGCACATGGCTTGTCTGTATCCCAACACTCCCCCTCAAGCCTACCATGATTTGAATACAGCGGAATGGCTAGTTAATTCATCCAGGTGTGTCAAAACCTCTGTGTGGTGGAAAAAAACTGTGGGAAAACCTTTCCACATGTGAGGAAAGCTACTGGGTTACTAGCATGTTGACTGGATGCCCATCTCTTCTCTATGTCGAGTATATTTTGGTTTCAGTAGAGCCTTGGTTAATACATCTGCCATTTGCTCTGGATCTCAACAGTTCTGTATATCAAGAACTTTTTCATTCGTGAGGTCCCTGACCCAGTGATGGTGAAGAGCGATGTGCTTTGACCATTAATGAAATTGTGGGTTTGTGTTAATACTACAGACCCCTCATTGTCACCATAAATAATGGTCAGATCCCCTTGAATAAATTCGAGTTTGCCATATAGAATTCTGAGCCATGTTGCTTCTGAGAGAGCTACATATTCTGCCTCTGTAGGTGACAAGGCTATGATCATTTGTTTCTTTGGTTTTCAAGTCACTGTACTGTTAGGGAAATGTATCCCTTTGTGGACTTGTGGTTGTCTGCATTCAAAAAGGTAGCATTTGCATACCCATATAGAAGAGGTTATGTTCCCCAGTCGCATCCTGAGATGTGTGGTAAGTTATCCCAAGAGTTTTCATACCTGCAAGGTACCTGAGTATCTGCTTTGATGCACCATGGTGTTGGAGACCTGGGTTAGCAGTATATGCAGCCAATTTATTTATGCATATGAGATATCTGGCCTTGTGGCATTTGCAATAAACTGTAGACTTCCCAATAATTTTACATATGAATTACTTCAGTTGGGTTCATTGTGATCCAGATTCAGTCCTAGCTTAATATTTGGATCCATATGTATACTGACAGGGTTTGCATTGGCCATCCCCTCCATGAGTGTATTCTCAATCTATTTCTGTTGAGGAATAGTCATGGAATTGCTGGTATGATTTATTTTCATACCAACAATCTTGCTAGGTTCCCCAAGGTCCATAACTTGCCATTCTGACCATAACATGTTCTTCATATGTTCCAGCATTGCATCCAACAATGCAAAGAGAAGTGAGTCGTCAACCCAGATAGCCATCCATCCCATCTAATGTACACACAAGAATCTGTGAGTAAGCATTTGTAGCCATGTGACTTGAGTTTTTCATCAAGTTGTTTATTCCACTCTCTCCCAGCCTGTTTCTCCATAGAGAGTCTTGACCAGCTGACAGACTTGGTCCATTTCATCCTTGCATCCATCAGGTTCTCGCATATAAATTTCTTCTTGTAAAATGCTGTTCAGGTAAGCCCCCTTGACATCCATCTGTTGGAGTTGGAGTTTCTTTATTGGTACTAGGGCTAGAATTGCATGCAATTTATACATCCTAACCACAGGCAAATAGATTTCCATATAATCATAACTTGGCTGCTGTGTGCATCCTTTCACTACCAGTCACACTCATTTCCTTATTTCATCCCCCTGGTTAATTCTTTTCTTTACAAAGACCCATTTATTGGAGAGATAGGGACTGTGTTTGGAGGTTTCTGCACAAGTTCCCAAGTGCCCATCTCCTTCAGCAAATCCAACTCTTCCTGCATGGTGATTTGCCATTCTGACCACTCTGAGGAGTTCTTAGCATCCTTGAGGCTGGTAAGTTCATCTCTGGCAATTATTGCATATATTTCTTCAAATGATAGGAAGGTTTCTTCTTCATCTTCTTCCTTTTCTGTAAAGGGATTTTGAAGGTATCAATATTCTGTACAAATTCCATGTGTCTTTTGTGGTTCATTTATATCCACATCCTTTTCTATCTCATTCCGTTTATGCTTGCACTTCCTGGGTTCAAGGTCTGGAATCTTATCTGTAATTTACACTCCCCCACCTGGTCCAAGCAGAGTCCAAGCCATCTGCATGGAATGCTAGGAATCCATGTGGAATCCTAGTTGAGTCTGAGCAAAGTCCAAATTGTCTGAATGGACAGCTTGGACCAGCTAACTAGTCCCAGCAGAATTTTGTTCTGAGTAATTTTCCAAGTATTTTCTGAGTGAAATCCAAATTGAGTCTGAGTACAGTCCAAGCCAGGTGTGGACTTAGTAAATTTGACAAAGGCCACATAAGAGATTACAGCTAACACAGGATTTCAACCCATGACCTCAGGTTACAAACAAATTACTAAAGACAATTATACCACTCCACCACAGGGGCAGTGGTATTTCTTATGATTAATTTTATTTATTACCTATTTACAAATGATCTACAACAAGAAAAAAATCACCTTCACTTGAAATGAGCAACAGTGCACAAAAAATAAGAAAAGCCCCCCCTATTGTAGAGGGGGCAGCTACTAAATGTAAAAAAGGCTGCTGCCTCACTTAGTGAGCCAGCAGTGTGGCATCTCCCCTTTGTCCTTGCATGTCCCCTCATGATCATGGTCATCCCTGCACCTGTCCCTGTTGTTGGCTTCCATTCTCCTCTATCACTGTTAGTGGCCACTTCCTTGTGCTGCATTTTTGTCCCTTGTCCCTGGCCATTGCTGCCACTGCTCCCGTTGCTCCTGCTGTCATTCTCGTCATTCCCCATGCTTTTGTCCTCCCTGACATTGTTGGTTCATGGTTTTGGGGTTGTCTCTGTTGGCAGTGGTCCATCGTTGTGTTGTTGTCCTCACTTTCATCATCCTTGCTGTCTGGCCCTCATTGTCCTTGTGCTCCCTGTCCTGGTGTCATTTGGTGTTTTTTTCATCCTCGTCCTTGTCTCCATGTGCCTGTCATTGTCTCCATGTGCCTGTCATTGTCTCCATGTGCCTGTCATTGCCTCCTGTGGTTGTTGTGTCATCATTGGCATGCTGGTGGTGCTGTTCCCCATTCCCCCCATTGTTGGTGCTGTCCTCACTTGCATTGGCATTGGCCCTGCTGTTTTTGTCCTCATGGTGTCATCCTTGGTTCCTTGTTGTTGGTGTTGGGGTGTCCCATTTACTTGCCTGGTCCTCCTGGTTCTTCCTGTGGTCTTTGTTGTCCTGCTTGTGTCCTCACCATCGCCATTTGCTGTCCAGGCCCCCCACTGGTGTTGGTGGTCCTGTTGCCACTGTTGCCCCCTCTTTTGTGGTCCGCCACCTGCATTGGTGTCAGTGTTGCCCCCCTGTGGTCATCATCCCCTCTTGGTCCCAGTTCCTTCATTTAATTGCCATGGCTGTGGTTGTGGTGATTGGGGGGGTTGCATCACTGGTGGTGGGTCTTGCTGCACCCTCCCACCACTGTTGAGGTGGCATTTCCTGTTTTGAGAGGTGGTGGGGTGGTTAGTAGCAGGTGGCAGCATTGGGGGCATTTCATGTGCTTACTTTGTGGGTACCCCACTTCCTCAACCTTCTGGCGCCTCCCTGGGGTCTCTTAACCCCAAATGACCCCCTGACATCCCATTTGGATGGGGAGGAGGGGGTGGGCATGCATCATGCATTGTCATTGTAAAAGTAGTAGATAACCTAAAAATAACAGAAAAAAGCATCAAAAACAACAAAAACAACAATAAAAATACTTAGTTTACATTACCCCTCAACACATGTCAATGGCTGTCAACATCCAAACCTGCATGTGATGTGGCACTCTTGCAGCCACATGGTTCATTGTTTGTTGTTGATGGATGGGCATGGGAGTGGTGTTTGTGGCTGTTGATGGTGGTGGGAGGTGGTTGGCAGTGGTGGGAGGCCATGGTGTTGGGAATGGTGGTGGTGGTGTGGTGGTGTGGATTGGCAGTGATGATGTGGCCTGTGCATGCATTTGTCATGGCACAGCCACTAGAAATAGCTTGTAGGAAATCTATGTACCTACCTCACTAGGCCTCTGTGGTCTAGTGGTTTAGCATGTGCATTTATCCCTTCCATAGTCAAAGGTTCAACTCTGGGTCAGAACAATATTTTATTTAATGCTAAGTTGAGCTTGGACTGCTTGGACTGCTCATACTTGTCCTAGCATTTCCATGTAATTCAGTGTGGAGCTGACTTGCAATTCCGAGTCCTAGCTCTCTATTAGGATTCCACTCAGACTGAGCTTGGACCAAACTCAGACTTGGAATGGAAATTTGGCTGGAAATTTTGCCAAAACAATTCCTAGTACAGTCTGAGTGGACAGCTTGGATTCCACATGGATTAGGTGAGGGAGTGTAAAGAGCTCAATTTTATCATCAGTACCTGTTCCACCCTGAGGCGGTGGCATGCTTCCATCAGACTCCCCCTTATGTGGTGCATCAGGTGTAATGATGATCTGCTCTGGAGGTGAAGGTGTTTCGGGTGGATTAATATTTTGGAAGTTTCTAGAGGTAAGTACCTTTCACATTTCTGTATTATAATATTTAATTGCTCCAGCGCCATCATCAGATCCAACAATATGCTTGGCACTTAGATTTCAGTAGCATTTTTCTTTGTTCTTTTTGTCCTTGTATTAGAACCCAAATGGGGGCCCTGAATTCACATAAGGTAGACACATTTGGTTTTCTATTATCCCAGCCCTCATAAGGTGTTGAATTTCCAAAGTTGTTTATTATACAATCAGTTTCTGAGATAAGCCATGTGTAAAACTGTGTACTCCCAGAGAAATTCAGGAAGGTCATTGGCAGTGAGCATAGCATGTGATAATTCAACAAGTGTGCAGTTCATATGTTCTGATGTGTTAAGCTCTGATTCGGGAAGGGAAAATGTCAGATTTCTGGTTGGACCCAGAATGGTTGACGTTGATAGGCAGGAGTGGGTCCCAAAGGAATTCCAGACAAAAGTTAATTGGGACAGATAGGACTTGGCTTCAGCTTGTAAGAAGCTGCACCCTTCTTCTCATCAAGTGTCCTAATTTCAGAAGAAGGTAAGTGGAGAGGATTGGAGGTCTGGAGGTTTTCCAGTGAGGATGAGTAAGGGTTTTGAGGGAGACTTAGAGAGGCAAAGGTTTTGAGGAAGACTTAAGAGAGAGACGAAGAGGAGTGAAGACAATAGGGGTTTCCAAGGCTGTGATAATTGCAAACTGGCTTCCAAGGCATTTCCTGAAACTGTTTCATCTAGTGTTTAAATGTCTGGTCCAGTCCAGTCTTTTGCCCCATTTGGATGAACCGCAACCGCAACTGGTTGCCTATTATGGTAAGACCCCAAAAAACCGGACTGAACCACAAAAAACCAGTCCAAAATGGTTCAAACCAGTTCAAACTGCAGTTCAGTCATAACTGGTTTGAACTGACTAAAACTGGTCTTCTCATAGAATTTAGTACATAAAACCTGCTGCAAACTATAGTATTGAGTGTATAGTAGTCGACCATAAAGGTTTTATGGTGATAACAATCCTCTACATCTCAAAAAACACAACTATAGGATGTCATGCAAGTAAGATTTTGCAGTAACATATTGTTTTGGCCATAGCACATGCAATTCTGGACCGTTTCTCTTGAACATATGGTCAAAAGATGTGTATTTACGAGGAGTACACAGTGGCGGTTTGAACCGACTCAAACCGGTTTTTATCGGTTCGGTTCAGAGCAGTTCTTCCATCCCAAGAAGCCTGAACTGCAACTAATGGTCCAGTTTTTTGCAGTTCAGTCCAGTTCAGTTGTGGTCTTTTTCCAGTTCAATGAACCAGACCTTTAAACACTAGTTTCATCTAATTGGGAATTTCACCTGTTATGCAGTGCTGCTGATAGGAGGTGGGCAGTGTTGCAAGGTGGCTGGAAAATGCGGTGGAAACGATCGGAAATCCAGTCGGAGGAATCGGTCTTGACAGTATTTCCCCCTTAATGATGAGCCTACAAGGCACATGAATGTTTGAGTCCACATCAGGTATGTTGATTTTGATGGGTTCCCAAGTTTTCTTTTAACCACCACCACTACCACCACAACTTCACCTCCTCCTACCCACAATCTTCAATGTCTTTGCATGCAGATAAGATTGTGGCCCTCAAGGCACAACAAGAAAAGCTGATGGAAGAGCTCCAGCTGGAGGAAGAAGAAAGGGAGGCTGAGGAGTGCAGGGTTGCTGAGGAGGCTGCGAGGGAGGCAGCCAGGGTGGAGGCAGAGAAAAAGGCTGTGGAGGCCAAGCGGAAGAAAATGGCTGCCACCCAGAGGGTGGAAAAGAACCAGAAAGCCGCAGAGGCCAACAAGGCTGAGGGGAGCACCTCCCCCAAGAGGAAGGCAAAAGGAAAAGTGAGGGTGGAGGGGCCCAAGGCTGAAGTGCAGTTGCAAGCCACCATATCTTGCAAAAGGTGAGTCTGTTGTCCTCTCGCATACTTCCGAGCTAATTTTTGTAGGTGTTCAAATTTAAAGTTGTCATGTTTCCAGGTGGGGACCCGGGGTTGTGCCTGTGAGCCTTGCACTAAGGCAAAACACAAGTGCAAGGAGGTGGTTTGGGAAGGGCAGGAGATACCGGGAGCATCCAGAGTGGGCAGCAAGGGTGTAGTGGAGTTGCTGAGAGAGTTGGTGGGGGCTGTGAAAGGGGTGAAGAAAGAGCTCTGGGAGCTCTGGGTGATAAGCAAGGGAATCTTGGCCCTACAGGATTCCCTGGTGGACATCCATGGGGCCTTGGATCTGGAGTGGAAGGAGGAAGCCAAGGAGGAGGAGGAGGAGGAGGAAGAAGATGAAGAGGACAAAGAAGATGACAAAGAAGAGGAGGAGGATAAGGAGGTGCAGGGAGAGCTGCCAGAGTTGGCAGGGGAAGCAGAGGGCGAGGGAATGAGGGGGGAGTAGGAAATCTGGTGGGGATCCAGAATTAGGACTGGGTTTCCCTGGGTAACGAGTGTGATAGTCCATAATGAGTTCCTGGGCATGATTGAGTTCCGTAGTGGGAAGCCAGGAGGTTTCTTCATCAGTTCCTTGATAACCTTCCCACCACACAAAGTAGAGTAGCTTGCATTGGCAGCAGTTGTTGATTTTTGAGTCAAGGATTTCTGCTATCTCATACTCCAGTTCATTGTCTATGATGACCAGAGGAGGTGGAGGTTGAATATGGTTAGGAATTGTGTTGGGGGTGTCTCCTTCCAGTTGGGAGATATGGAATACCGGGTGGACAGCCCGGAGGTGGTCAGGAAGTCGAAGGGTAACTGAGTGGGTACCCGGGCAGGCAATGATTTTGAAAGGGCCATAGAACTTCTCTGAAAGCTTCTTGAAAGGTCATGTAGTGTGTAGGTGCTCGCCTTTGACAAAAGTGTAGTCACCAATTTTGAAGTCAGGAGCGGGAGCCCGACACTTGTCCACAGGGCCTTGATAGTGCTTCTGTGCTTCAGCAGCTTGCTTCCAGAGTTCCTGGTGGAGATCATCAAGGTCGACCACAAAATGGCATGCATGTTGTGAGGCTAGTTCGTGCTCCAGGAAGACCATGATGTTTGGGTGGTAACCCTTGTTGGCAAAGAAGAGTGAAACTCTGGTGGAAGCTGAGGGAGCATTGTTGTAAGTGAATTCTCCCAAAGGTAAAAGCTGAGACCAGTTATCCTGTTGGTAGTTGCAGAAGATCCGCAAGTACTGTTCAAGGGTCTGGTTGAGGTGTTCAGTCTGTCCATCACCTTCTGGATGGTAACCCAAAGTGAAGTGGATTTTCATGTCCAGGGCTTGTCCGAGAGAGTGGAAGAAATGAGAAATGAACTCAAAACGATGGTGTTGTTAAGTGTCAGCTTGTTGATTTGGTGTCTTGTGTCATTGTAACCTAGTTAGATTCCTTAGAATGATGAAAACGTATGTTAGTTAAGCAAAAAAAAATGAAATGAACATGGAATTTGGAAAGACTTACCTAGGGCCGAAATGACAATAAATGTCATTTGGCCCAAATTTGTGCATGATACAACCCATTTGCTGGGGTGGTGGCAGCCATGGGCATTTTGTGGTGGTGGTGGTAACTTAGACTCAGTTAGAGCAGTATTTCTGAAATCACATGGTCTGGAAAATCTGCTATAGTATTAGCATTCAGTTATGAACAATAATCATCACCCACCAAAAGCCACAGCTTATCGGCTTGGCTTTGGCTTTTCAGAACCCCAGGCCAGGCCAAAGCCACCATGAAGCTGTCACCACAGCCCAGCCTGGCTTGGCCTATTTGGGCCTGGCTTGGCTTGGCTCACAGCCTCAGGCCAGGCCAGGCACAGCACTAATTGACATGAGTAACTCTGATAATCTGCAATTATGATGATGGGAAGGATTCATGCACACCATGTTCATCCAGAGAAAGAAATTGGCTAGAGAAGGGCCAATGACTGTTCTGTTCTTCAAGAGCCAGAGTGGGAGAAGCGCCACAGTTCTGCAATACCATGACCATGCAATGAATAGTCTGAGAAGTATGCCAGATGTAATGAATCTATTAGCTGCATTCAGCATGATAAGCTTCCCAATGAAAAAAAGCTCAGACACTGATAATCACAGCACTATTCCAGGGATGAGAGTTTCTGCCTTCCATGAGTGGATACAAGAATGTAATATTCATGCCCACAGCAAGCACAATGGCTATGAGTGCAACAGTAATCAGTCCATACCCTGGGTAATATATGATTAGACCATGATATATACATACCAATGTAATCAATTGTGAGATTCAGTGGGCCGAAGTTGGGCTGAAGCTGAGTGAAAATCTTTAAAAACAATTGTGTAATTATTTCCAAATATAGTAGTGATATCCTATGAGGGGGGGAGGGGGTCCTCAACTTTGTATTTAGAAGAAATACTAAAGAAATATTTTACATGTATTCAAGCTGTATCTGCAAGAAACAGAAAAAGTGTACTGTACTAATTCACAATTCAGCCAAGGGGGTGACAGGCTGTGAATTTTAGACATCCACTCATAATTTTTTTCAAGTGGCCATCTGGGACCCCCTCCCCGTCCTTCTATATATGGTAGTTTCCCATCACATGTCAGCCTATTTTGGGTAACTCCCCGGATCAAAATCATCAACCAGCCTGTTACATGCATGTCAAACTTGAGTCAATGAGTGGATGAGGTGTTTCACAACCTGTGTGATCAACTCCCTCAGTCATCATACCTCCTATACACCTCCAGTGTCTGCTACCTTGTGCACTGAAGGCTCTTCTGTAATTTTCCCATTCTTCCTCTCTTATTAGCCAGGTATTTACACTTGATTTACTAGTAGTACACCAGTGCACCTTTTACTTATTTGGTAATCTCATGAAGGTGAGACAACCCCAATCAGATATTTTTGTTTGGCCTTGGTGAGCTTGCGAGGCAAACAGATGCCTAAGAGAACTAAATGTAGAAAACAAATAAGAGGGGGCAGCATCATGCAACTTGCAAACCTGAATTCCAACAATTTAAATACTTTGAAAGAATTGACAAGGTTTGGTGGTATTTCCAGTACAATGATGCCAATGCATTATTATAATATACTAGGGAAGGTCAGGACTGAGGAACAACACTGAGTGTGGGCTGGAGGCCGAATCTGCTGCATTGGGTGTGGAAACCAAGAGACAGAACATGTTTTGGAGCCAAATTTGCAGCTCTAGAGCACCCTAGACATGACCTGACCTTTCAAAACTTTGATGTCAAAATTTTGTCACAGGGTACCATTGCCTGCCGAAATGTCACAGGTGTCCCAGCCTGTTAGGTTGGGTGATGAAACCATTTTATGAGTTCAAAATTTGCCCATTTTGGGGCACAGATCATTGGAAAAACCATGAAATTCAATGAAAAACAGCCTATTTGAGCCATTTAAGTTATATATCAACCCTCCAGTCATCATCGTCTTGTGATGTATGAAACTCTTTACCATGTACCACTTGATAGAGATTTTCGTCCTCTTTCCTCATCCCTCTGCCAGAGGTTGTGCACTCGACACCACTGAGTTTGAAGCTTCTTTGCTGACAGTCATGTGAACCTCTAGATCTTTATCATCCTGCCCATCAATTTTGTCCACTGGTGCTTTGTTATCATCCCTGGCAAGGTCTTGTGAGACAAGGCCACTGTCCCTTTTCCCAGAAATGACTGCATTGACTATGGCAGAGAGGGGGATGCTGCTATCATCCCCATAACTATCATCCTCTTCGATGTCAACTGCATCCTCAGGTACATTGTTGTATGCCACAGGTAATGTTGTATCCTGCTTTTCCATTGAAAGCTCAGACCAGAATGCAGGGTTATCTGCCTTCAGGTTTCAAAGTTTTTTGCATGCTTCAAATGATGTTAGGCTTTCATAGGACAGGTTCCAGCCTTGCATGCAACACAATTCAAAAGCCTGGTTGCCATTTGGGTTTAGAAATTGGAATCATAAAGTTGGTATGAAAATTCACCTTTTTAACAAGGTCTTTGTTATTAATGACTTGGTATGCATTCCACAGCCATTTAATACTTCAATCTCCAGATAGGTAAGCTACAATGTGCCAAATAATACGGCCTATTGAATGCATACAGTGTATCAAATGATACAGGTTTGGTGGACACTGTTGAATGCTCTCATAGTATGTATAACATGTACTAGTATCAAATGAATACATTTTTACAATTCTTGCTGTGATACACTATGAAGAATGTTAATAATATACAGATCAGAGATAGCATTGGACACAGTACTCAGCAATGGCATCAGCATCAGGCACCACTTCACCATAACAGTATGACCTAGCTGTTGAATGCTCTCATAGCATGTATAATATGTACTAGTATCAAATGAATACACTTTCACAATTCTTGCTTGTGATACTATGAAGAATGTTAATATACAGATCAGAGATAGCATTGGACACAGTGGTACTCAGCAACAGCATCAGCAATGGCATCAGCAAAAATATATGGCATTGGCATCAGGCTAACAGTCTTGGTATAGATGTGCATAGGAGACTGAATGGCCTAGCAAGGGGCAATGATGCAATAATTTTCTATGTAGTGCAGACCTACCAAATGGGATCAGCTTGCCAACCCAATTGGTGTTGGTCAATGCTGCCAATCCCATCTAAGGAAATTTCCTGATGCTGAAGGTTATATAGTAACATGTATTATAAATGCCTCATTTAGCAATAATTCATTTGTTGTATGCAGACCTATGAAATGGGTCTGCACTGGCACTGGCAGAAATTGAAAATTTACTGACATTGGCAGCAGCAGACACGAAATACAGACCTTCATGAAATCAGAAATCAGCATTGGAATTGAGCATGGCACCAGCACTGGGATTAGGGATTGGGCAGAAAATGTTCGGTGTTCCAGAAGCACCAACAATTATTACTACATGTTCATGTATAGAATATGTAAATGAAATAAATGACCATCATCCATCATCTGTAGTGTCCATATCATCAGAGCCATGCAACCGAGTGTCATCAACATAATCAAAGTCTGCATGAGTATAGATGGGCAGTGTGATGCGAGAAGGAGTGGGGTGCTCTATCTGGGAGGTGCTGGGGGACTCATCACTAAAATTGTCCTCTGAGTCAGAATCAGCACTGGCATCATCAGCATCAGCATTGGATTCACCCTGAGGTCCAGTAGAATCTGTCTCTGATGATGAGAGAAAAACATCCACTGCATCAGATGTGGTGGCAAAAGCTAATAGGGGATTTGAGGGTGGAGATGAATTTGAGGGTGGAGATCTTGTGGACAACAGCTCATGACTGGGGGTGCAAACTCCCTTTCATGGCGCAGCTCGAATGATGTGTAAATATTGAAATGATTTGTTGGCAATGACCTCCCACAGCTGGTGCAGCAGTCAGCTTGCCTGGATCTTGTGGAGGTTAATCTCTATATCCACAAGATTGCCATTAGAGGGGAGGTATACTTGTTGCTCCTCAACTGGAATAGCATGTGTGTTGGCTGGGAGATCTGACAGGCCCAATGCCACAGCACTGTCATCATCCAGGTCACCAGGGGTATTAAATTTGCCTTCATTATCACAGGTGATCCATGAAGGAGCAATGTCATGATCAGCAATGTCAGCAGCATTTTGTAACTGCATTAAGGTTACCATGTGAGATGTGAGAGCTTCTCTTTCCCATTCAACAGCTTGCATGTCAGAAATGTGAGGTGATTTACCAAGTCGATGGACTTTGTCTCATAATTCAATCCTGGTGATGATCAATGATGGGTTGTGATCAGTGGTAGGCAGTACAACTCACTGCATTTGTTCAAAAAGAATAGCAAAATCAATCCACTCCTCAACCATGGATTGAACCAGTGCTGATGCTGAAGTGAAGACTGATCCTGCTCCTGCTGCCAATCCTGTCCCTGCTGCCACTGCCAATGCCATCCCTGATGCTGTTTCTGATATGTGAGTGGCATACATATCCATTACCCTGATATCTGTGAGCCTTAGGAATTCTGCTGCCCTCACTTCATCCTCCCATTGTTTTATTGCCAGTTGGCCAAATGCTGCTGTTAGTTCACCATGGTATTGGCCAAGTTGTGTAGAGTTCTCAAGGGCTTCCTGAGATTTTGAGCAGAGTGTGACTGTCATGCCAAGCATTTTCTTGTGATTTGAATCTGTAGAATGATCATCAAGCATTTCTGCCCAATGTGGCAAGGTTGCTGTTCTAACCATCAGGGAAATGGAATTCAGTGATGCCCACAGACACAACAGGCAGGGCAACATTTTGCCTGAGATAAAATATGGAGAAAACACAGAGAAAATTACATTTTTTCATGTAGCAAACAAGCAAAGAAAAACTGGTGAAAATAACTTATTTTCTGTTCATTTTCTGTTCAATCTGTCTAAGGAAAAATATATCATTTTTGTGGAGAGAAACAAAAGGAATCTGAAGTGAAAAGAACTTATTTCTTCTTATGTTTTCAAAATCATCTTAAGTGGTGTGTGAGTGAAGAAATATGCTCTCAAGATATCTGCCCCTGCCAAAGTTATCTGCCAATGTACACGTTATACTGGCAATTAAGCTTCAAGCTTCTCTTCTCAAAAACCCATAACTTTTTTTCACTACTAGTGTCATTCTGCGACCAGTGATTTCCCCTAATTTTTGAATAGGAAAAAAAAGTGATATTTCCTGCAAAAGCAAATCAGAAATCTTGAGTGAATATAACTTATTTCTTCCAACTTTTGACCTGGAAAACTGCATGTGAAAAAGGGTAATTTTCTCCTGGTGAAAAGCTGGCAAACATGAGGAGAAAATTACACTTTTTCACATGCAGTTTTCCAGGTCAAAATTTGGAAGAAATAAGTTATATTCACTCAAGATTTCTGATTTGTTTTTGCAGGAATATCACTCTTTTTTCCTATGCAAAAATTAGGGGGAAATCAAGAAGAAATAAGTTCTTTTCACTGCAGATTCCCTTTTTTTTCTCTCCACAAAAATGATATATTTTTTCTTAGGCAGATTGAAGAGAAAATGAACAGAAAATAAGCTATTTTCATTAGTTTTTCCCTACTTGTTTGCTACATGAAAAAGTGTAATTTTCTCCACATTTTCTCTACATTTTCTCTCTGGGAAAGTTTTGCCCTGCCTGTTGTGAGAGACTCAAGTATTTCTCCTGCTACAATGCCAGACCCTGGAATGAAAGATGGAGCATAGCGAGAAAAGCATTCATCCTTGTGGCCATGAACATGCATAAGCCCAATGGCCAGGTCAATGGTCAAGCTGGCCAGAAGATGGGCACCATTATGTTCCTGAAGGTCAATAACGTACTGGCAGACAATGTCATAGATGAGCATGACTCCCTGTTGAGGGTCAACTCTGGTGGTCTTCAGGGCTTGAAGGAAAGCAAAGTCAACATTCTTTTGCTGTTCTCCATGAAACAGGTCTAACAATGCATTGGGCACATAATATCCATGCTGTGCACATGCAATGGCTGCTACTCCAGTCCTGTCACATGCTTTTGATGCCAGAAAAGCATTCACAATGGCTAGGAATTTATTTTCACAAGGAGCCTTCTGGAAACCCAAATACAAATCAGACTGGCTTTGCAGATGGCATTGGGCATGGCATTGCCCACTACCAAGGGAAGGTACCTATCATTAATTGTTCTATGGCCACTTGGAGAAACACCTCATATTCAGCCTGATTTGGGGCCATCCCACCTCCATCCCATAGCCATATATCAGTATCGGAGTGTTTCTGCTGAACATGATCAGCTTTGAAATTGCCATCGGCCACAAATATGTGTTTAAAAACAAATCTGCATTCCATAGTATCATTTTAGATGCCACTGCACCGAGGTATTTTGACACCCACCAGTTCGCATTGTCCTTCCAATTTTCTGGTATATTAATGCCTACTTGAGGACAGGCTAAGCTACATTGTAATGCAATCAACTGGCTAGGAGCACGTCAGTTCCTCAGTTGTCAGGCATGACTATGTTGTTTTGGGGTCGTCATGTTGCAACACAGTCAAATTAATGAAAACACAAGTCAGTTGAAGAAAGCAAAAAAAAAAAAAAACCAGAAATTAACTTACCTGAGAAATGTCATTTGGGCCCATTTTGTGTGCGGTGTGGCTCACAGTCTGGTGTCGTTCTCTGGCATGGAAGTGGGGCAGTGGGTGTCAACGAAGCAGTGGTGGTCATAGAGGTAGAGTGATGTAGGTGGGTGGCATCTGAGTCAGCGAGAGTGAGTCGTGACTAAGTAAGACTCGGATATCTTGCATAGTTCACGTTGACTGAAGTCACACCTCAATATTTCCTGGCCCAGGACATCACGTGTTGCACACGCGTTCACTAATAAAAAAGGAGAAAGTAAAGTTTTCAATCGCTAAAAGTTCAAAGTACACAACCAAAAAAAGTTCGGTTTGAACCAGGTTCAGCAAGGTTCAGAGGTTTTGCACCTTGCCTGAACCCAGAACTGGACTGTGGCATCCCTAGGGCGAGGGATGGGTTGCAATCAACAGAATTATAATGTGGCAGCGGTCAGCAAAGTTGTTATAATGTGGGCGAGCAGTGGGTTACAATGAGGAATTATAATGTCAAATAGGTCACAGTGGATGGAATTATAATGCGATGGAGCAAACAGCAGGTTACAATGATGGAATAATAATGTGGCACCAGGCAAATGGGTTGCAATAGACAGAATTATAACACAGTGGTGGAGGTGTGGTGGTGGGCAGCAAAGATGTTATAATGTGCGCAAACAATGAGTTATGAATTATAATGTGGCGGTGGGAAAACAGGTTGCAATAGACAGAATTATAACGCAGGTGTTATAATGTGAGCAAACAGTGGGTTACGGAATAATAATGTAGCACCAGGCAAACGGGTTGCAATAGACAGAATTATAACGTGGTGGTGGAGGTGTGGTGGCAGGCAGCAAAGGTGTTATAACGTGAGCAAACAGTGGGTTATGAATTATAACATGGCGGCAGGAAAATGGGTTGCAATGGACAGAATTATAACACGGTGGTGGAGGTGTGGTGGCAGGCAGCGAAGGTATTATAATGTGGGATCGTGAGTTATAACAAACTGTGCTGTACAAGCTCCTTACCAGTACAGTGGGACGTTATGACATTCCTTTCTAGATTTCATGGAGTACATTACAAAAGAGCTACATGGATGCCTCAATTCTGATCCCCTCATTTCCTCGCAAATCACGGATACAACTGAGTCACAATATGTCCAAGTCAATCAAGTGACAATGGACAGGCTCTGCATGGTTGGTGTTACTCAACCACAGCCAATTAATGGTCCTAGTGACAGTGAACCAGAATATCTCATTCCTTGACACATTTACATGAGATACATCACACCTGGATCAGCTGGAAACACCATTGTAAATGATCCCCCATGCCCAATTGATCCATTTCTGTTGGATATACCTCTAGAGAGCTCACAATGCCCTAAGCCTCAACCACTTTTAGGGTGAAATTGGATGGAGCATCCTATTGCAAGGGCAAGGGCACAAGCTATCCAAAGGACAGCTGATGACCTTGCACAGCAAGAAGCCATTTCAACCCAGGCTGTTGGGAGGAGACAGAGAATTAAAAAAGTGAAATTTGCAGAGTAGATTTACAAATCAATCACTATGTAATGTGAAAAAAAAAATTGTCCAACTTTTATTTACATGCCAAATAACATCTATTCATCAGCCCACATGGGGATTGGTGCAGCTGTGCAGAGGGAGGGGAGGGCTGGGGTGAGGTGATTACATCTACTGCTGATGCCAGTGGGTTAAGTGCTGAGGCCGGGGTGGCAGGCTCAGGCTCAGTGAGCAATGTTGGGGGGAAGAGGAGAGAGAGTGGTGTGGCCATTGATGTTGTGGGCTGTACCATTTCTTGAGAATCCTGTGGCCTGGTGGGAATAATTTGGATGGGGGGGGGGGGCACCAGCCAAGGATGCTTCCCCCACAACCTCTTCAGGCATGGCCAGTCCCTCCTCACCATGCTCAGGCTCAGCATTAGCAGACAAGTCTCCCTTGACCAATTCCCCCTCCTCAACCAGTTCTGCCATCTCTTTGTCTTTGTGGTTGGCAGCAGCAATGCCAGTGGGAGCAGGAGTGTGAGTGGGAGTGGGAGCAGGAGCAGGAGCAGGAGCAGGAGCAGCATCAACTTCCTCAGCATCTGTCATTCCTTCCAAATCTGCCTCTGCCCTTCTGCTTGGAGTCCTCTCGAGGTGAACCACCTGCCCAGCCATGTAACCATTGTACAAATGCAATGAGTTGTGTGCTGGCCTGCAACCCAAGGTATGCTTCAATGTTGTTCACCCTGTTTTGAAGTGAGTCAACTGCATCTCAGAGTTCTCATACG
The DNA here is from genome assembly GCA_026075535.2 of Tricholoma matsutake. Classification (NCBI taxonomy): domain Eukaryota; kingdom Fungi; phylum Basidiomycota; class Agaricomycetes; order Agaricales; family Tricholomataceae; genus Tricholoma; species Tricholoma matsutake. Next base: position 665,751 of record AP026543.1, on the reverse strand, counting down.
TGGAGTCGGGACTCTTGGAATGACTATTCATTCCACTGTGCATGCTTGTACATGTCTTCCTCCAGTTGGTATAGACTTCCAGTGAGGGTGGCATAGTCACCGGGGTGGGTGAGGCAGTCAGGGCAGGGGGGGCAGTTGGCTTGGGGTCAGGATTGGCCATGTCGATATCCTCTTCCACAGCTATGGGTATCTGTGTTAGTTAGTGGTTTTATGTGTCATGATATGGAAGAACTAAACTTTGGATTTTCCTTTTTGTCTTGCAGTGAGCCACCTAGATGATTCCTCTCCACTGTCTTCACTGGAAAATCACACCTTCTTTGCGTTTCTTCTTGCCAATCCTTTTGCTTTCTTGGTTCTTGGCACTTGATCCATGTCCTCTGGATCACACTGAACTTTCCCTTTCCCACAGTAGTAGCATGCCATTCTTCCATTCACCTGCTCCCAACACTCATGCCTAAGCCTGACACATTGCACACACAGCATTGTTTGCAGACTCCCTTGCTGGGGTGCTCCTCATGCTGCCCTCTTGGTTAGCTGTAGGGCGACGTCTTTTGTTGTATGTTTCTACCTCTACCCTCTGTGTACTATCGACAAACATGTACGCTCATCGGTATATGGTCTGCTAGGCTCCAACTCCATCCCAGTGTTCAATGTATATCTTGTGGGCATGAGGCCTGTTGAACGTCTGCATATGATGATTCCTGTCATCCTTTGGGACCTTCATGTACCCCTCCATTTCTTCTTGAGCAACAGATTCTATGGATGCATCTGCATACATCTCACAATCCTCCATATCACTCTCGATGCTGCAGTCTGACTCCTTGTCACTGCAGGTTGAGTTTATGAACATATTTGCATTTGTCTCATCTCGATCTGACAAGACTTCCTCTGAAGCCTCTGGTGACTCCTCAATGAACGTATCCATTCATCCTCTAGTGTCCACATTTTTTTTTTCTGTGGTGATAGATGCATCTGCATCTGTCTCATTTTCTTCATCATCAGTGGCATCTTCATCACTGTCTTCTTCATCAACATCTTGCACATTGGTGGGGGCCTCTAGTTCACCCTCACCAGGCTCTGCATCTGCGAACATAGCCATGTTTGCTTTGCCATTATCAGCTGTTGAATCTATGGGCATGTCTGCATCCAAATCTTCTGTTTCTGCAGAGTTTTCTCCCCCTCTGCCTGGACCCTCAGTTGTGGGATCCATTTCTCCTTGGTTATCAATGAACATATTTGTTTGTCTTTCTATCTCTGGTTCAGGACAATGGTATTTGTTCTCCTCCAGGCTCAAGGTTACAGATGCATCTGCATCTGTCTCGTCACCTTCAGAAACATTATCATTGCTGTGGTTAGACTTTTCATCTCCACCAATGGAATTCATGGACATATCTTCATCCATCTCATCCTCAACATCCTCGGTGCTGCAGTCTGACTGTTTGTCCCTGCAGGCCAAGTTCACGAACATGTTCTTGTTCATGTCCATAGTGTTGGTGTCTGCCTCGTTGTATTCGATGGCCTGTTCTCCAGTAACAGGTTGTGCCAGAATCGGGGGTACAAACATACATTCCCCATGATTTTTGACTAAGTGGGGTGAGGATAGGATGAGGGGTTTGAGAATCGGGGAGCTCTTCTCCACTACGCATCTATCATGACACCCTTTGGTGCCTTCATCGATGGCTGTAGTGGACAGTAGCCACTCATTTTTAGAGTGTACTATGCAATTGCATAGTATCGCGAGCCAGTTCAACCAGGGCTTGTTCTTCCTCACTCACTCCATTGGCATGTACCAATGGAACCCAATGACCTCGTATGTAGATCACCTTATCACTTGATAGACCTCGAAAGTCAAGCTCACATTCATTCTTGAGCTGGTGCTTGATCTCATGCACTGTGTTTTTTGTGTCTGTTAGATGGCACATCCATAGGAAGTCCTTAGGATTATAGTAGAAATACCTATCAAGTACTTCGTTAGAGTGAATGCCATAGTGTTTGTATGGCATATCGACATGAAGTCACATCAAGCACAACTGTGATGTGTCACCTCACAACAACATCACATCATGCATATCTCCCTCTTGTGATGCATTTGGGTGCCTATTGGCACCCATAAAGGGGTCTGCAAGGGCCTGTTGGCCCTTACTTCAATCCAGAAGGCTGGTTTTGACTGGCATAACCATGTCAAAGGAGAGAGAGAGTTCTTGTAAGAACTCACTATATTGCCAGTTTGCTGGCAAACTGGGAATGGGTACTTAAAAAAGTGTAAAGGGCCTGGTAGGGGGGTGATAAGACTGATCACACAAGGATAAGTAGAACCACTGTATAGTGTAGTACTGTTATCAACATAGTGTGTATGCTGCTAGGGAAGGTGTGACTACATGTAACACCAGTAACATACCCCAGGAATACCCAGGGTGTCACAGCCACACTGTAGGATGTCATTCTGACTAGGGCTGTGCACCATCCATATTATAGCAATGGCCATACATCATATGGTGCTGTGACAGTAGGCTGTACACCATCCATACAGCCCAACTTCAATTCCCTTGATGGTATGGTATGGATAATGGAACAGCTGTCATATGGGTGATGGCTGTACAGTGTATAAAATGATGAGTATTCATTTTTAATTGCCCTCAAGTGCTGAAAATGATGCCTTGGTTGCATTGGAGCAAGTTGAAGAACACTGGGGAGAGCATCACTAACCCACCCACCACGGAAAACACCTGTTGGAAGAGACAGCATGTGCTAAAATTACCATCACATCAATAGACAGACATACATGTCTATGAAAGGTACTACCTGGGCTACCAGATTGGCTTCTCTTCTTATGGTACACTTGGGATGTGATACAGATAAATTAAATGTATTGCAGTGTACTATGAACAAGGGTGATCATGTGTCAATCATATGTAACTACATACTAAGAAAAACTAAACGGCGCTGAATGTTGGATCTTCAATTAAAGTGATGTGTGTAAACAAATCAAAGACTTCAAAAACAAGAGCTGAGAACTCACAGAAGTATGAGATCATATTGTAGTACAAGCAATTCCAGTAGTCAGCCACTTTTCACCCATTCTCTCCTGATAATGATCGACATACAAGGACCATCAGCAGGCACCATCATGAGCAATCAAACAAGCTAGATATGTGTCAGCATGTCAGTGGTCAGTAGAGGGACAAGGAGCCTCAGAGGAGGTATAGAGAGTAACAATGTATGAAATTCTACAGAGGCAGAGAGGCAGAACAGAGCATCAGTAAGGGATGCATGGATATTTTTTGTAAGGATGGACCTCTTATGGTTGCACACGGTGCTCTCCCCACTGATGTCATTGGTTCCCTGCATTACCTAGGGGCTGTCTCACATGCACTGGTGTTTCCCCCATTTCAGCTTGTGTTCATCCTGTTGTCATTTGTCCCTCTGAGTTATTAGATTGGTAGAAGGGGGATAAAAAGAAAAAGGAAACATACATATGGGCTTGACACTCGGGCTTTCCATTGCTGTGCTCCCCATTCCCCAATATGCACTGTTACAGTGTGAGTCCAGGGGTGGGGTTGTTGGTTTTGTCATCATTGGACCTCATAGACAAGGGTATACTGGTAAATAAACAATAGTGAAACAAAAAAAACTTACTAGATGACTCATTGTTCTCATTGTTGTTGGTGTTGTTGTTGGTGTTGTTGTTGTTGTCAGAGGTTAATCAGCATTTCCATTTTTGGGAACCATATAGCCATATGATGGCCATAATGGCCATCTTTTGATGGTCAATATGGCATAAATCTGTACTGTACACCGTACCATCAAGGCAAGGCTCAAGGTCCTGATGGTATGGGTGCTGTAACCATCAGTGTACAGCATGGTGTGCAGCCCTAATTCTGACCCCCTACACCAGCTCTTTGCCCGACATGCCGCCAATGACCCTACTGTGGAGTGGGAGCCCACAGCATGACCTATGACTGAGGACAAGGAAATGGGGGAACCAACCACAGGCCCAGCTGCCCCCACTCATGTGCTACCATTTGCAGAGGAGATGGAGCTGGGCGAGGAGGATGACCACCAACCCCTGTTGCAACCACACTCACCATCATCCCTTTCCACATCCTGCTCCTCTGCCTAGTCTGCTGCCTTGTTACCTTCAACATACAATGGACTGATATGGTTGGGTCCTAATGGCCCACCCATGGTTTTTTATCTTCTGATCCTTGGACATTTATCTATAGCCATTCCTTTGATTTTTTACTTTTTCTTACTTTATTCAGATTGCACAGAGCAATCTCAAAGGGGGGCATGTAACAAAACTTAGTTACACTTATTTGTACCCCCATACATTCCCTATTTGGTACATGGTTGGTGTTATGTAAGGATTACTTCTTACACTACTACTATACCTTTAGCAATACCATTTGGTCAAGCTCTGGGTACCTGTAGTGAGTAAGACGGCATAAAGGATGGAACCTTTACAGTCTGCCTTCCTGGCATAAGGCCTGCATCACACATGGTCTCCCCATTTGACTCATGCCCCATGATGTTATGACCCACTGGAATGACACCTGCAATAGGACCTCTTAGAAAACATATCACCTGACTATCTGAATCACATGTATGTTGGCTTAAGCATGTAGATTATCAGCGGCATTGATACATTCAGAATCTAATCAAGATACATTGTATTCAAGTTCGAGTCCTTCCAAGTACGCTGACTCATTCTCTGCCTCTTGTGGTTTCCAATGTCCTGGCCAACTTGCCCAATCTGATTGAAGATTGGTTTCAAGACACCCGCCATTTTTGGATGAATGCCTCTGTCCCCCTCTATCACCCCCATTATGTCCAAGAAGCTTTGCTTTAGATGTTGTTGTTCTGCTTCTGAAAAGAAAATCTGTCTACAATTCAGTACATAATAAGAACAGGTGTCCAAATACACTCACATGCTCCTCAGACTCATCCTTGACTTCCAAAGACTCTGAGCTGTCATCTTGAACACTCCCCTGAGGTGCTGGTCCTTGGTCCCCTTCTGTATTTTTCACCTCACGGTCTTCACCCATGTCTACCTCAACCATTGTGCTGCCATTTTCCTCCTCAATTTCTGTATCAAATCATCTGCATCAGGGCTCGAACTTGAATGTCTGTTGGATTTGCTCAATTCTGAATGCATCAGATCATGTCCCAAGACACATATTGGTCCCTCTTTGTGTTCCTCCTCTGTAGCTTTGTCAAAATGGATGCCCTCAATCGAGTAATAGGGTGGGTAGCACTGTCGATGGAGATTTGCAAAGAAGGTCAGGCTTGTGATTGGCATGTTGTCCAGCACTTCATTTGCTTTCCTGACAAGATGTTTGCATGCACAGAAGGAACCAACTGATCAGATATGCAGGACAGCTGCATGTCCACTGATCGATTTCCATGAGATATTCACCACAAGGTTGACTTTCTTCCTCAGCAATCTCCGCCAGTCGTTTGTTACAGCCCTTCATTTTTTTAGGTGCCTTCAACCACTTAAGCTCCTTCTTGACTAGGCAATACTCATCTGAATGGCTCATATCCACCCAGTCTGCATGAAAATTGGTTTGCCACCCAGCTAAAGCTTTTGGCCTCCCAATGCGCCTCAAGTTTTGAATGTAATCCAGCATCATACGACATGAGGCAGTACATCAGAAATGATGATATGTGTCACAAGGTCAAGATGAGGTCGGTTAAATTCCTGTAAATCCTGATGTTTAAGGTTGTGCCATAGACTTTCAACAATCATTGTTGTTTTCAACTTTGAGATGGCCGGGTCAGTTGAATGAGCCCAAAGTTTCCATTGTTTTGGTGTATACCAGCAATTCCAGAGGTAGGCCCACACTTGTCCCAAGTCACATTAAAAACAGAAGTCGTATACATGTCCTTGGCTGCCCCATGGTATATCTCTTGGCTTGTCAGGCATGTTTTATTCTCATCGTTGAATGGAATTTGTGGATGCTGATGTAAGTGAATCCAGAATTTTTCTATGATTGTCACTCGGTGCTCCTTTGGGCAAAAAATAGGCAAGTCCCCTTTTGTGACCTTTGGAGGTGCTGGCCAGATGGGGATGTGTTTACCATCTGTGATGAGTATGAAAATGGGTGGATGACATGTTGCAGGTGGTTCCATTATCTGTAGTAACACATGTAAGTTTCTGTTCTGTTTTGCACTTGTGTTGGACTTATGGGCTCTTCATCCTCAGCATCCTCATCATTTGTAGGTTGTTCACACTCTGTGTTGTCTTCATGAACTCCCTCTTCAAGCCAACCAGATGTTACACCTGGTGCCCATGTCGGATCGATGAACCCAAGCTGTTGATGGGTTTTTCGGGGATCATATTTCGCAGGTGGCTTATCTTCAGCCAGGCATTCCTCAAGATACTTAATGGCATGCCAATAGCAGAGCTGACTTTTTGCATCAGGCCATACATTGCAGATTGTGCTCAATTCAGTGGGATCTTTGTTGCTGTGTGCCACAGCAAGGTTAGGTGTGTACTTGTCAATGTGTTGGAGAATGTCTCGAAGCATTCGATCCTTTGCACCTGGCACAGCTATCCCATCTGTCAAACATGTGAAGGCAAATGCAAGTGGAAGCACCTGTCCATTCGCTTCCCCAACAACCCCATATAACTCATATCCCATTGCGTTTGTTTTCCCTTTAGGTAACATCAGTTTAGTATAACCCACATCAAGTTATGAGGTACTGACAGGTTGAATCCATTGCAATTTCAGTAATTTCCTCCCCGTAGTCACCCAGTATATCCTTGAATGAAAAGGCAAGTGATGAGATCCCATCTTCTTGTGGAATGGCAATTGTCTCAATGTTGATATCATCCACCCGTTCCAGGACCTTCAGTGCAGACTTGACTTGATCATTATCCAGTCACCAATATGCCTCATGTAGATGAGCCCAGTGTGCATATACTTGTTTTTGTGTTAACTCTGTTTTTGGATTGTTTTTCACAATTGCCCACCATATCTTGAGTAACCATGAGATCATTGCCCTCAAGGGTAGGCAGAATTTCACTGACCTTGACAGCAGGTAAGTCCTTCAACTTCTCGATCTCTTCTGCAATGTTATCTGAAATTGATACGTCCATGTAGGGATGGTGCCAGCGGTAGTGTGTGATACATACACAAACCGTGCTCAAGTCACTCTCATCAACTGTTACATGCAACCAACCATCACATTGGTACCGATCCATTGTCATACATGCACGCTGCTTTCTTGTGTCATTGGTCAGTTTATGCTTTGTTTGTTTGCCCTTGAGCTGTGCACAGTAGAAAGTGTACATTGTGATTCTGTTGCATGTCTTGCTTACTTGTTTTTTCTTATAGCTGTTTCATTTCAGGTAAGTTTGATTGGCAAGAATCTATTCAATTGAATGCAACAAACTTGAATCTGAACCCTGTTAAATCCCAGGCTGTCTTTGCAATATGTGTGGCAATGCCATGGCCAGGTTGCTCAGACTGCTCGGGCGCTGTAGTGGCATCATCCTCGAGCATAACAAATGCATGAAACTCAAATGCGCTGTCTTTGTTTTCTGTAAGAAGTTGATTGAAGACGCTCCATGCAAATGTTGGTGGGCCGCCAAGTGTCTTATCCTTTCCTAATCCCCGTTGCTTCTTCTTCAAAAGATTTTCATTTTCCTTAGTGCCTCGCTTCTTCCCAGCTGATTCGTTTTGCTTTGTATTGCAGGTGGCACATGTTTTCAAATATTGGAGGTTGGGTTTATGGGGAAAATCAGTTTGTGCACCACAAAATGAGCACCGCAAGCACTTAATGAGGTCTGCCATGAGTGGAGGAGATTATGGAGCTAGTAATTTACAATATCTATCTACATGTTTCTACTGGAGTCCACCAGATGAACAATGGGCCTCTTGATGCACTGGGCCAGATATCGACAGAGATAAGATTAGTGTCCATGCAAGTGATATAATATTTCATGTGATATGTTTTCTAAGGGGTCCTATTGCCCAAAACCACTGGAATACCACATATGATATGCTGAAGATGGCAAACCAATACCACCATGCAATTGACAATCTCACAGCTGACAAGTTGTTGAAGCTCCAACAGTACAAACTTGAGGGCAATGACTGGGTTATACTAGAAGATCTTCTGCATGTGCTGAATGTATTCATTCATCTTCAAAATTAAAGCTGAGTCACTCCAACAAGAATACTATAGATATACAAAGAAGCAATGATGCTCTTTTCTGGGGATACTAAAATGACAATTGTATACATCATTCCAATGGACTGCATCGACACATTACTCAAACCTTCAAATCCTCAACCTCTCTCACCATGAGTAAGCAGGCTCTCAAGTTTGCTTGTGCAATTATCACCGAACACTACTTGAAGACAGACTTGTTGAATGTGTATTGCATCACTATGGGTGAGTGCCACTCACTGCTCCAATGTGATAAAGTACCTCAGCTGGACCAACAGTTCTTCATCCTAATCTGAAGCTCCCATACTTTCAAATGCATGATGGGAGAAGGAGTGGGTGGACACAGCTGAGGCTATTGTGAGAAAGGAGTTTGAGAAGCATGAGGCACCATGGGCTCCCAATCCTACTTGCTGTTTGTCTCTCTGATGTAATACTTATTATACTGTTGTAGACAAAGGCTTCTGCTGACACTGTGAACCCAGCGGGGCCTGTTTTTCATTTGTTTAGTTTAGGAAACCCTGATTTCATAATATATATGGATGAATTAAGGGTGGATGAATTTGGGATGACTTTCTGACTGCAATGTTCCAAACACTTAAGGTATTGATTTCATATATAGTATATTTCTACTTTTTATGCCAAGTTGGTGTGGTGGAATATCATACCATGAGCAGCTGAAATATATGGGATGTTTTTTCACCTTTGACAATGATAGGAATTTCATACAGTTGGTCTAGGATGATTTTCATCTAAGAGGACAGTTTGGATTCCAACACATTTAAGGTATGAATTTTACATGCAGTATATTTCTACTTTTTATGTCAAATTGGTGAGGTGGAATAACATACCATGAGGGGCTGAAATAGATGGGATGATTTCCCACTTCGACAACAACAGGAATTTCAACCACTTTTGGGCTAGCTCAACAATGTGAATTTTTGATGAGGCCTTACATCAAATTTTGGCTGAATTTAAACTCGGCAGCATGTTCTCAATGCTTTGAGAAACAACTAAGAAACTTTATTTAAGACAGCTATACAAATACAATGCGGAGTAACTATGTAACATGTGGTCATGCAGAAGATGTGCTGCGATCAACAATAGCCCACCTCTCATGATCCATGATCTGTCCAATGACACATTTCACTTGGTTGAGGTCGACAAATTCCATGGATCTGAAGTTTTCATAATATTTGATCCCATCCACGGTGGAGTTGATTAGTTTAACTGACTTGATAAGTGCATAGACAAGTGTTTGGGGCTACACTCAGTCATTTTGTGACTCAGGAATGCTGATGATAAGAAGGCGAAGTAGTTGGCCATAGAAGTCGCGCAGTTCAAACTTGGATGTTTGGCGTCATTGATGAGCAAATTTATCAACCAAAAGTTGATACTAAAATAGAAACTTGTCAATGTGTACCGCATCAGAGATACATCAACACATACCCAGATGAATGACATGTCTCAGCTATCAGATTGAGGTGAGTTAAGCTCATGAGCATGCATAACATTGCCACCCTCAAGCTGGTATACTCGGCCATACTGAACGAATTGGGAATCCTTTGGGATGAGCCGACGAATTGTTTGGACAGTTACATCAAAGCAAGTTGCAAGCGACGCAGTAAGTTTCATCCATAGAGAGCGGTTGATAGATTCAGCAGATCGCGTTGGAGGAGTAAGAACATATAGCGGATCTAAAACTAATGTAAATTGGTGGATTTGTTGAGAGATGGAAGACATACATAAAGGCAGTGTCAAATTCCAGTCATGAGATGCAGATGGTTGAAGGCATAGTTTCTCATCCAAATTGTATAGAAGGGTGATGTGGGTTAACTGTGCACACGACGTAACATATCTGTTGATGCTTGAGTAGGGGAACCATCGACTCTGGATGTTGCGAAGGACATCACCGCAATAGTGTTCCATTGGGAATGCCCAATAGGCCCAGATCGGGCCCATAGCTCTGATGGTTGGAGCAATATGCAGCAAGGCATGAACAGTGAGTGGGCAGCATGAAACACAATCCGGATCATCTTGACAGTAGAACCTGGCAAGCCATTAAACAAAATTCCATCTAAGTGAGAGGTTGAAGCACGTACTGCTCATAGTCTTGAACCCACTTTTGGAAATTTTGGTCCAGGTCGTCAATTTCTTCATGCGTGATTTCAAGGTCAATGCAACATGTAAGCAGTCGAACGAGTTTCACAAAATGGTTGTAATAGCATTCATCCAGGAAGCGGCCTTTAAGAAGCACGGGTGCAAGGTATAATGTCCAGATTGAATAGGTTTCAGCAATCATATGCGCCTTCTCTAACACAACATTAGGGATGCGGGACCCAAATGCAGCAGGAATCGTTTCCCCAGCCCAAAAGGTTGCCTCTCTGATTGCTTCCCAGACAGTTTTCATAATCACATAGTCCTGCCTATTGTGATCCAGGTCCTTGATTTCCCAGTCCAAAAGAGAACCAAGTTAGGAATCAGGTTCGCCCAGATGAGATGCATGAAGTTGTAGGGGAATGAAGTTGGAAACGAGAGGGAGCTTAATGCACTGAGCAATGGCATGCCTTTGATGCCAAACTTTGTGGAAATTTTATTGAAATCTTTGCTAGTTGAAGTGGATTGAACTATCTCTGCTTGTTCGAGGAATGATGCATGATTGCAGAGTGGAAGAGCAGATGGGCTGTATGAATCCTGAACGCCTGGAAAGAAAGAACAATCCAAGGGCATATAATGTGTTTTTGCACCAGGTTTGCAGATCCCTCGAATTTCACACATTCAACATGGAACAATCGTGTTATGTCCCTTCATGCATGAGCCAAGTGCAATATCTCAAGGATCCACTCAGGGAGTTCTTCATCGCCAATGGTGACGCACTTCCCCAGTAGTGAGGTGTAATGTGTGCCATCAAGGATATCTGTTAACTTGGTTGGATCGCACACATGGTTTGACCGGTATTGCATTTTTTTAGCATAGGTAGAATTGGCTACCATTGCCCAAAGACACGGGATGATGGGAAGATATTCAAAGTATGAATGTGTGGTTGTGTCATTGGCTTTGTAATGATCAGCCTTACATTTTGGGCACTGCTGCAAGGTCTCGTATGGGCCGGTATAACAGACACATGAGGAATGACGACAACTGTAGTGTATGGGCTGAAAACCTGAGAGGAACTGCACCCATTTCTCTGTAGACTTGATTGAGTCGAGTGGGGCTTGAGGGAAAGCAAAGCAAAATTTGTTGAAAGTTGCATTTGTGATACCATCTTCAACTTTCAGGGTGTAGGCATGCAGAAGGGTTAAGTCACTTTCATCAAGAAGTTTGCCTTCTGAAAAAAAACATCAGAAAGACAGTTAGAATCAGTCCAAAAGTTGCCAACCTATTTCTGAAACCTCTTTCATAAAACCCTCACCAAGAAGGTCCCAAACTGAGATTCCTTCCTGGCCTGGTTCAGCAAACGGCATGCCTTCTTTGTCCCCAGGCTCATCAGGCTCATCATATCCCAGGTCATCCCACTTAGACAGAGAATGGCCATGCAACTCCATGATTAAAGTGTCTAGCCACTCGCTTCCAAAAACGCTGTAGCATTGCAGCGTGATACACTGAGTTAACTTTCCTGAACTGAACGCAAGTTCCAAGAGTGAATAGATACCGAACTCAGACTGGAGCCTCTGCTGCTTTGGCTATCTTCAGGGCCCAGAATCTCGACAATTTTCACTGCCAGAGTTTTGCTCCCTATAGTGCCTTGATATACACCACCAGTTGATCCCACCCCCAAAAGATTGGTAATCCTGAGGAATCGGCCCCACTCAGGTGGAAAGGAAAGGGCTACGGAACGGTTGCTTGTATTATGTAGGTGGATCCAATGAGAATGAGACGCATGGGCAGGAGAAGAAGTGAGCTGTACAGCATTCAAGCCAGTTAGTTTGCTACAGCCAATGAAGTGTGGGGAAACAAACCAGCAAACTATTACCAGCACTGTCGCCCTCAGCTCTATGATGCGAATGAGTCATGGGTGGATCAGAGGAGCGACCTCCACCCCCAGAGGGCCTATAGGTGCATGATCTAACACCATGATCGCCGTCACTGGGGGGGTCAGCTGGACCCTCTTCATCTCCCTCTTCTGGCAATGAGATTGACTGGGAAAACCGTGGAATTTTTTTACAACAGAGAGAAGGACACCAAAAAATGCCAAGAAAGGAGCTGAGGAATTCGTAATATCGATCATAGGGGAATAGGCTAAGACCATTTCATTGTGGATCTTTGTCAAATGGAATACGATCCAGGAATTGTGGCAAGTCAGAAACAGCCACTCTAGCTTTCTCAAACCAAGATAAACAGCAGCCTGATCGTCTTTCTTGATCAGCTAACTTGGCGTGATAGGAAGATAGGAATTGACCTTCAAAAACACCTTCGACAACAATGGCCCTCCTGGCTCCCATCTCAACTTCATGCCATGGAGAGGTACTATATTGCAAATATGTTCCATTACTGTAGGAGATTTCGCCTCAAGAAGGATCCGACAAATGTTATTGACAAAAATAACCATGTCGACCTTAGAACGACTCGAGCCCTCACGTTCACATGATACCTCAAGTTGTGGATCATACTTTCTGGCACAGCGCTTCAAGGCCATATTGATGCCTATATTCAACAGTTGGACAGTCTGAGGTTAAATAATTAGGCAAGGACGACGTGATGGATCATGACACACCTTCGCTTCTGAATCGTTTGGTCGTCGCCAGTCAGCATCTTCCGATTCTAGATGGGGTGAGAAATGGGCATCCAATTCACCTGCACCTAGAGGAGTCTGTCCAAGAATTTGTGCTAGAGTACCGCTGAGATTGTCGACAAGAGTGTTGTCTCGTATGGCAAATCTGGCCTTCCAAGCATCCTCAACTAGTCCAATATCCACATCAGAGACATCTGTGGAATTAGCCGTTTCCTTTATCACTGTTGGTGGGGCTGGAAAGTGGGCATTCTGCAGGAAATGAAGGAGTGTCGGCATGGATGCGGGCGATATAGTCATGTGATCTATTGTTTCTGTCATGTGCTGACCTACACATGACTAGTTGAGTACGCATTTCTTTCCCTCTTCAGATGTGAAGTCCAACCTAATAGGTTGAACTTTGTTTGTAATGCCTTTCTTACATGACAGCCAAACATCTCAGGACAATCGCTAAACCTGGTCTGATGGTACCCTCACAATATCTTGGTAACATATTAGTCAACTATATAGTGTCGACAATCTGGTCAACTTAGTAATGCCTTTGAGTACCAACTATTCGACTTCATTTCTGGTTTAAAAATCTAAGGTTGGGCAGGGCTTATACAATTTCGATTCAAAGCAAAGGATGATCATTATATTAATAGCGATAAACGTCTACCTCTGCAATACCTCTGGCTGAAATATGGGCATCCAAAAAAAGGTAATAACAACCGATGATTCAGATTATGTGGGCCATGCAGGAAGTTCCCAAGCATTAGGATTCAGTGGGCCATTGCTTGTAGCTAATTAACTTGAAGCACAGAAGAGCGGTCAGAGCATAGATGAGATGATGCAGTATGTTGGCCAGGCTAGGCTGGCCAGTCCCAACAACTTGACAGGTCTAGTTTGCAAGAATTGTCCGAGTCACCTTAGACAGCACCTTTGATGCTTAGTAGGACTCTATAAGGCCCATTCTTTGTGATGATGGATATAGATCTCTAGATTTGGGCGGTGGGCCTGGATACCTTCTGGGTGGTCACCTTCCACCGACCGTCCATGCGCCATCAATACAGACAGTCAACAAGATGGTCCTTGATTGTACTTGATGACAATATGATAGCAGTGTTACATAATAATTGTCTTTTATTCCCCTCATGGCTCCGCCAAACCGCGTGAACAACAGCGTATTTGATCGGGTCTCGGTTTGGCCTTCACTAGTCCAATAAAACGCGTTGACAAGAGAAAGACCACTATGCTTGTCCAACCATTCAGCCAGGCGGTAAAGCATCATTGTTTCATCAGGAAAATCTGACACTAACTTATTATGCTTAATGTCTCCTTATTGCACTTAAAGTGGAAATTAAGGAAGATTAAGCAAATGGCTGTTAAGGAAATTCTGCTTAGAATAAGTAGGGTCGTTTCCTGAATTAAGCAAAATTCCCCTTATTCACGCTTATATCACTTCTTAAACCGCTTTTGGGCTCTTAGGGGGCTGCCTAGCCATGTCAATAAGGAAACGTAAGCAGCAGTTTAAGCAAAAAAATAAGAATAATATATATATATAAGCACATCGCTGACTACGGTTTCATCCCTGCTCCCATCGTTCCCATGTGTTTACCCAACCCCCACTCGACACCCCTTTTCACTGTCCTAAATGTTCCCCTTCACCCCCAATCATTGCTGTGTGACGATAGGAACTCGATCGGAAACTAAGAATGAATACTCAGTGTTTGCGAGTAGCCAAACGACTATATTAAATCACCTAAGAATGAATACTACGAGTACACGGTGAGCACATAGAGTAGGCATAGTAGTAGGTAGAAATCTCACCTCAGTGTTTGCGAGTAGCCAAACAACTGAGGGGAGATGAGTCGACCAGACTGTAGAGATACATAAGCCGAAAAGAAGCTAAACTACAATTAGCCGAACAAAAGAATAAGCTCTGGACGAGAGCAGCAAGAAAGAGGAAAAGTAAAGGAACAGGGAGTAGTAGTACAAGCACAGCAATGCAATATTGTAGCATGATAGGGTCATAGAAAGGGACGGCGCGAAGAATGTAGACATGGTGTAAAAATAGCATGGCAGCTGCTAAAGCGAGTGCGGGGTTTCGGGTCTTGCATTAGCCTTGCCAATCCAACACTCCCCCTCAAGGTAACGCGAGTCCGAGTTCTGCAGCAAAGTACTTGACTTTCGCAGAAGGAAGGGCCTTGGTAAAGGTGTCAGCGACCATGTCATCAGTGGGACAGTAAATGAGCCGAATAGAACCCTGTTCAACGATCCAACGGATGAAGTGATATCGGATGTCGATGTGGTTGGTACGCGCATGATATTGGTGGTCTTTTGTGAGTGCGATGGCAGATTGATTGTCGGAGTAAAGTGTTGTTGGGGATAAGGTGGTGTCGAAAAGTTGTTGAATAAGGGACTGAAGCCACAAAGCTTCTTTGGCAGCATGGGTGGTGGTGATATATTCGCTTTCGGTCGTCGACAAAGAAACAATTTCCTGGCGTTTAGCACTCCAAGAAACAGCTCCCCCATGAATAATGAAAGCGTACCCGGAAATAGCATGCCTGTCCTCGGCCGTACTCCCATCTGCATCTGCATAGCCCATCAAATCAACCTTCTTCTGACCGTATGACAACCAAAGATCCGTCGTGCCCTTCAAGTAGCGGAAAACTTGTTTGACGGCCTCCCAATGAGCAACTCCGGGGTTAGTGGAAAAACGCGAGAGAGTTTGAATGGCAAAGGATATATCGGGACGAGTTCCGAGTGACGCATACATGAGGGATCCGACAGCTTCATGGTATGGGACATCGCGCATCTGAGCAAACTCGGCAGTGGTGGCAGGTGACTGAGACGTTGAGAGTTTGATATGGGTTTCCATAGGCGTGGAAACGGGTTTGAGGTCCTGGAGGTTATAACGACGGAGAATAGAGTCGATATACGAACGTTGGGAGAGGTGGATGGTGTGTTTCTCACGATCACGCCTGATCCCGATGCCTAACAACCAGTGTAGCTCGCCAAGATCAGTGATCTCAACGTGCTTGGCAATCTCGGTCTTGAAATGATCAACCAAAATAATCGAGGTTGCCACCATCGTGCAATCGTCGACATGCACCAACACTGTGGTCAAGTTACGCCCGTCTCACTTAAAGAACACAGCCTGGTCGACATCGCACCTCGAGAACCCAAGTTTCAGCATGATATCGACAAGTTTCTGATACCAGCGCCTTCCAGACTGCTTGAGTCCATTGAGATATGCCCCCTTGATATTGATCTGATGGAGCTCCATATCTTCTGCGGCGGCCATAGCAAGAATGGCTCGAATTGACGCGAGCTTAGCAACGGGAGCGAATGTGTCGAAATAGTCGACACCTGGAACCTGCGAGAATCCCTGCACAACAAGACGTGCCTTGTGACAGATGACAATTCCGGCGGCGTCCTTCTTCGCGCAGAAAACCCACTTTGAGCCGACAATATTGGCTCCTTTGGGCGCTTCGGTGAGTTCCCAAGTTCCAGCCTCTTGTAAGGTTGCTAACTCCTCGTGAATTGCTTTCTCCCACAGCTGCCAGTCAGGATGGCGCTTCGCCTCTGTTGAAGAGCTCGGTTCAAGAGCCTCAAAATCACTCATTTCGGCCACCATCACATATTCATCCACGAAGTCGGCTACCATCATCCAATCAGCAATTCCCTCCCCCTCAAGCACCTGAGCAGGAGCTTCTTCGGCAATGGGAGGTACTTGCACACCTGCAGCAACGACCGGATCAGAGGGGCGAGCTGAAGTAGCTCCACGGCCTTCGAGAATATTGCGGACACGCTGGCTTGGCTTCCTGACGCGTTTTGCGGGGACAGGCTCTTCTTCGTGAAGATCCTGATTATCAGATGGACTGGGACTTGGGGCACACGTACGAGTAGGAGATGAGACTTCAGGCGCAACAGGTTGAGCGGGAGGTGCCAGTGGAGTAGTGGATGTCGAAGAATTTGGTATGTCAATTTTTGTTTCGACAAACTCCCAATCCTCCCCCTCGAGATGACAAACTGACAAGCATGATTTGTCATAATAGATGTTTCGCTCTGTTGTAACCGTCCGCTTATCAGGCCAATAAATCCTGAAACCTTTGCTATGTTCATCAATTCCCAACCAACGGCCCTCTTTCACGCATCCACCTAATTTATCGCCACCCTCAATACAAACCCAAACTTTCTCACCCCATTCACGTACATGCCGCAAATCAGGCTTCTTCCCAAAAGCAGCCTCGTATGGTGTCATTCCATCAATGGCTCTGGTCAATGTGCGATTCATCAACCAAACGACGTGGTGTGCCGCCTCACCCCACATCATTTTCGGGAGCCCACTTGAGTGCAACAGTGCATGAATTCGCTCCACGATGGTGCGGTTACGGCATTCAGCAAAGCCATTGTGCTGGGGTGTGTCGTGAACAGTAAGTTTCTGTTCGGTACCCTTTGACTTTAGGTAGGCGATGAATGCCTTCCCTAGGTACTCCCCACCGCGATCAGAATGGAAAACCTTAATGCGTACATCCAAATGCATATCACACCACGCCTCATACTCCTTATAGGAATCGAAGGTCTCATCCTTCTTACGTAGAAGGTTCAGGTAAGTCAAGTGTGTTTTGTCATCTGTAAAAGTGACATAATAATGCTTTCCAGCCTTCGTGGCCACGGGCGCTGGTCCCCACAAGTCACTATGGACTTCACCACCGAACTCAGTAGCATGTTCCCCTTCCCAAGCCTTTGCGACAGGCTTACACGTTGCCTTCGCATACACACAGGACTCGCAGAAGAAGGGATCACTGGTTGGCGTGGTTTCCAATCTCACGCCCGTCACAAAGCCTTTGTCAACAAGCTTCCATGCTACTTCTGGGGAAATATGACCCATACGACAGTGGAATTGATCCAAGGTAAGGACCTCGGCTGCCACATTCGCTTCATCTCGCTCATGTGCAACTTTGTAAAGACCGTTACTATTCTTTGGGACTTCGCCCACACACACACCGTCCGGCCCTTTGATGGTGCACTTGCCACCAGCAAATGTCAATGAGAAGCCCTTGTCATCGAGATGGCCCACAGACACGAGTGTGTACCCGACTTCTGGTGAATACAACACCTCGGTGAGACTTAGCTGTGAGATATCAACACCATTAGGTACGTCAATCATCATCTCGCCTGTTCTGACTGCCTTAAAACTTTGCTTATTCGCAGCTCAGAACGACTTCGGGGGTATCTCGACAAAATTATTAATTGCATCTCGATATGGGGAGATGTGCCTGGTGCACCCTGAGTCATAAACTTCGACACAAGGTACGTGATCGGTAATGCTGGCAGTGTCAACATTAACTGCAACATCTTCAAGATCAGAGGCCACCAAGTTCGAGTCAACACTGACTAGCGAGCCGCACTCGCTACCATCAGCCTCGAATAGCTCCTCGGTTTCCCAGCCACTGCCCTTGTCACTTTCGCTGATCTCAGAGAACCAATCCCCCTTGCTATCCCCATCAGGCTCGGTATCAGAACCTTCCTCGGAATCAGAGTTGGACACAGTGCAAAGCTCTGGGAGATCATCATCAGACTCCCAATCACCTTCGACGAAAAAAGCGGCCTCGTCTTCCGAATCATCTTCAACAGCGGCGTTTGCAGAACCGCCCTTCTTAGGTGAGTTGTTCTTCATATCTTTCGCAGGCTTAGGACACTTGTCCTTGAAATGACCTTTCTCTCCGCACTTCCAGCACACACCACGAGGTTTGCGCTCCCGCTTCCCCTTCCCATTTGACAACGCAAGCATAGCTTCATCTTTCTCATCTGTCTTCGAGGATTTTGTGGTGCGCCGCAAACGCTGTGATACGTTACGATTGTATTCCTCAGAGATCAACGAGATCAACTGATCGGGATCGACAGTCTTCGACTGCGCATGCAACCTCGCATTTGCAAGAAGACTAGAAGCGAAGTTGGAGAGGTAATTAGGGAGGGAGCTGATAATTATGGAGCGGTAGTCTTTGTCCTCGATGATGACACTGTAAGTAGCCAGCTTCTCCTTCTCAACATGTAACTCATCCAAGAACTCACAAACATTACCCTTATCAGGGCACTTCGAATCCATGAAGCGAGTACGCAACTCGGCTTGGGCAAAAGCACCCTTCTGAGTGAACTCCGTGACGATAAGATTCCATCTGTCCATCAGGGACTCTTTTGCGTGGATTCGGATCAATGTGGAGTCAGGGATATGGTGAGTGAGAAGTGCCTTTGCGGAACGTTTGTCCTTCAACCACTGAGTCAGCACGTCTTGATCTCCAGTAATGGGTGGCAAACTCAGAGTCAGCTTCGGTGAGGTGCCATAAAAATGGCCCCAGAAACCTTTCGCCTCAATAGCTTCCTTAAAACGGATGGAGAATGCAGTCCAGTTCAAGCCCGTGGGTAAGAGCTTAGGGAGAGACGATGGAAGGATGTCGGTGGTAGTAAGCGCAGTGGTTGTAGACATTAGAACTGAAAGACCCAATAGTTACAAGAGCAATCCAGGGGCCCAATAACCTGTGATGATAGGAACTCGATCGGAAACTAAGAATGAATACTCAGTGTTTGCGAGTAGCCAAATGACTATATTAAATCACCTAAGAATGAATACTATGAGTACACAGTGAGCACATAGAGTAGGCATAGTAGTAGGTAGAAATCTCACCTCAGTGTTTGTGAGTAGCCAAATGACTGAGGGGAGATGAGTCGACCAGACTGTAGAAATACATAAGCCGAAAAGAAGCTAAACTACAATTAGCCGAACAAAAGAATAAGCTCTGGACGAGAGCAGCAAGACAGAGGAAAAGTAAAGGAACAGGGAGTAGTAGTACAAGCACAGCAATGCAATATTGTAGCATGATAGGGTCATAGAAAGGGACGGCGCGAAGAATGTAGACATGGTGTAAAAATAGCATGGCAGCTGCTAAAGCGAGTGCGGGGTTTCAGGTCTTGCGTTAGCCTTGCCAATCCAACATGCTGCTCCCCCATCATCATGGCGGCCTTGTCATCGTTGTCATTCCACCCGCGATCCACCCAAGCGGTTGCTCACGAGGCTGGTGGCTGGTGGCATGCTGTTCGTCGTTATGGTGTCCTGGTTGGGCGTCATGCCATCTCAATGCTACAAAGCGAAAAACCCCGTCTCGCTGTGAGGGAGATGACAGGAGGTGAAGGGTGGCGGCATTCCTTGCGTCGTGGTACCTGCTATGGCGGGTGCTGCTGTCATGTCACCCCATCGTCCTTGTGGCCTTCCTTGTGGGCATATGGTCATGCTACCATCTAACCACCCCACGAACAGGGGCTCGTAGCAGTAGTGGGGGTCGATCAGGGGGCGCCCGTCATCATTGTCAATAGTAAAATCACTACCTAAAATTTTTGTTGTTAGCCACAAGGAAATGAAATTAGAAAAGGGGAAAGAAAAAAAACTCGCCTTTTGATGTTTTTTTTTGGCCCCATCACCATTCTCTTCCTCCTTGCTGCATGCATTGTTCATACCCCTCTCCATCCCAGTCCCCTGGCATTGTCGTCCCATCTCGTTGCTCCCCGTTTGTACCCCGTGAGCAGTTGTTCACTGCGGTGGTTAGAGGTGCTGTGGTAGTGGTTTGTCATTTGTCGTTGTCATCCTCTCCCCCTCGTTATTCATCTTCATCTTTGTCATTCATCCCTCCATCCAGCCTGCGAGCAGGGGCTCACAGCGGTGGGTTCTCCTGGTCCCATCCTGGGTCGTCGTCCTAGGTGTGGGTGTCTTGGCACCATCTCATTGTTACAACATACATAGAATATGAATCTTGCTTGCAGTCACTAGTGGCTCTGGCTGGCATGGATATGGTGGTGTAGAGGTGTGGAGTGGAAGCGGTGGATTGAACACAAACAACGTGTGACGTCGGTGATGCTGAGTTTGAATTTCCATTTTTGGGAAATGCCGAGAGGGACTGGGAAGAAAATTCGAAAAAGTCCTTAAGGCCTTAAGGGATTACATGCTCCTTACGGCCTTAATTTGCTTACATGTTGCTTATACCGCTTGGTTGATTATATCTGCTTAACGGTTATCAGTTTTAAGGGAAAAAATGAACTTATTTTCCTTAATTCCCCTTAATTCCCTTAATTGAGGTTTAAGCCAAATAAGCCAAATAAGTCAATCCTTGATTTAGCTGATGTTGCAGTCAAAGCTGGATGACTTGCTTTCCAAGTCACAATGTCGAAAGGGAAATTTTCCACTGACAATTCCAGTCCCAAGCCCATGCGAACCTGAGTTGGCATTTCTAATAGATGATGGTCCATCAACACTGGCACTCGATGAGACTCCTTGCATAGATGTTGATATCCTGCCATCCGATTTAGGCTCACCCACATCAAGATGGATCATACCAAATGAAAAGGCACGTAATCTGTATAAAAAATGGGGAGATCATCAGGAAAACTACATCTGTGTGGCAGTGTATGGAACATCTGGCAGGTATGGCTGGTATGTAGCCATTCGAGCCACAACTCAATCACAATCTTGAAATCTAACCACAGTTACCACACCAACCACAAAATATATTTTCCCCACAATGTTAAAAGGAGACAATTTTGATGTCATGGGGGGGGCTCTTGAACTCATACTACCATATACAAAGTATGGTGGCACTGATACTCTGCATCGCCAGATGTCTCTCTACCACCAAACAGAGATGTTTTTCAACCTTGAATGCACCAAGGTGCTCTGATAGCTGCCTTGGCAGCCCCCACTTTGCCATAAGCCTCTCCAGAATCTTGAGAGTTGCCCAGCCACTCGTTAACTGAGCCATGAGCACAAAGACTCCCCCCACCAGTGACAAACCTTTGAACAAAGGGATCAGTGCCACCCCCTGATGTAGCTGGCCCTAATGTGCATGCATCCATCAGGAAAAACCCAAATGTATAATTATGCATAATTATAGATTTTTACAATATAATCTCATATAACAGGGGATAATATTCCAAGTATTATACTGGGTGACTTTCCATAAGCCCTTATTTAGGTTAATAGAATAAATTCGAGGAACAATATCCTTACTGTTGAGGTGCCGACTCCCATCAGCTGGATCAATGAGATAGGGTACCCCCCCCTCAAATAGACTTTTTTCAGCATGAATAAACACAACTTGGCACAACATGACCAAGCACAAGCCAACTGTCTGTAATGTCAAACTTGCAGCCTGAAGTGCAGTCTCCTGGAGTGTAAGCCTGTCTTGTTCCTGTGACTGTCTTTATTGATTTCCACTGCTAATGTTCACCTGAATTATGTAGGTGAATTATGGCTAGCAGTGCCACTCAGGATTGTTTTTTTTCTGCCATACCTGTGCCATACAATCACGCATACCCATTGTCATGATAAACACATGATCACTATGGCTATCGTAAAGCGCCTGCCAGGGAGTACTGATGTGGGGGTTTGGGGGTAGTTGGCCATGGCATAAGTAAAGGTGGCTCAGTTGGTGCTGTTGGACTCAAAGTTGGTGGGCATGCTCCACTCCAACAAGCGCAAGTGCAATTGCAGAAACTGCATGATCAACTGCCTCCTGATCCTGCATCTCTTCTTCTTCCTCCATCTGCTGGAGAATGAGTTGCTCAATGTCGTCCATAGGCTAAGTGGTGATATTCAGCATTTAAATCAGACTGCCTTGTGGTTTAATCGAAACAATAGATTATTGGATTAAATTTGTCATCAGTGGATCAGCAATTGAGATCTGGCAAATATTTTATTCTGAAATCTTATGGAAAGTCACCCACTATCTTACAACAACTTTATACTCATAATTCAATATGGGCTATAAGTTGTGATAGATCATGAGCTTCAAGTTCCTGACAATTTTGTGTATAATATATTTACAATGGTTGTACAATGATATAGTGCTAGCAGCACTCAGTGCAGCACTGCAGCAAAATCACATGATTGTTAAAATTGCAGAAGTCAGTTCAAACTCCACTGAAAGCTCAACATGTGACAAATATGACACAAACAAATCGCCTTGTTGACTTCCATCTCCCCACTCACCACCCATGACCTGCAGCTCGCATCACACCACCACCACTTCAACATCTACCTTGATGACTCCCACACCCGCCACACTATTGGATAATGCTGCCCAGAGGCTACAAACAACCAATGCAGCACAAAACATGGGCCCAGGTAGTAAGTTTCATTTTTTTTTCATTTTAATTACTAACATATTTTTTCATTGATTTAGGTTTTGACTATATCACAACAACACAGCAAGCTCAAGATGACATATGCCAATGGCACCCATGGAAATGACGGACGATGGCAACTAGGAATGGCAAACACAAGGGCACCAACTGATCAGGGAGGGGAACAGCGCCGCTGACACCAGGTAAGCACCAACCACAACCCATCTACCACCCCCCACTAACTGACTGAGGCAGGGGAGTTTTCTTTTAGGTTTTCTGTTCCTTGTTCACAACCTTCATCAAGTCCCTTTAAGCAACATCACATATACACGAACCTCAAAAGATTGACAACTTGAGAATACAGCTTATACAATCAGTGTGTAATTCTTTCACATCTCATTTACTGAATAATTTTGATAAGACTCTTCTGTCCTCAACATCAACCTCATTTATTTCTCAAGCCTAACAGTCAGTGCCACTCACCTTGCTTTCACATTCAAAAAAACAAGCACAGGTGATATCAAATTTCTCTTGCTGCCACCTCCCGAAGAGCAAGACTGGACCAGGAACAACAGCAGCAGCAGCAGACGATGACGATGACGATGACGACAATGATGACCAAGACCATGATGAAGATCAGGACCAGGAGGAGGACAGCAACAGCAACAATGACAATGATGACAAAGAGCACCAAGACCAGGACCAGGGGCAGCAACGACGAGGATGAGGATGATGAGGAGCCCCAAGACCAGGACCAAGGAAGGTGATGATAACAAAACAAAACAACAAGGGCAAGATGGGGGCAACAACAGGGAGACACAGGACCATAGGGAGCAGGCAGGACAATGGGAACCACACAACAACAGCCAGCAACCATGCAGGACGATGGGGGCCACAACAGCAACAGGAGCAACAGATGAAGGCCAGGACCAGGAATGGTGGCAGTGGCAGACGACAACAAGCACCAATGCCAGGAGCAGGACAATGATGGGGGATGACAGGAACAGCTGCCCCAGTCATAATTTGGATCTGTGCGATGTAGATATGGAGAATATGGTGCTGTGGGGGCCTAGACTCACAATCTATGTAGCCATATTAGGTACTAGTAGCACCCTAACACATACCATTCTGAATATAGTGGCTTTTTATTCAACTATTATTGTGTGATTATGGACCAATTATAGTACATGTTACATGGCACCTGCTATAATGACATATAATTATAGGAATCAGATAATGACATGTAATTATACCCTTTTTATAATAAAATTATAGAATCCAGTTTTTTCAGATGTCACCCAAGTAATGCCACAATCAACACACTCCGAGGCTCAAAGGGACCACCCCTGTCTTTAGCACCACAACATGTGTTCTTGGCATCTGATGACCCACTGACCTCATCTCATACAAAAACTCCCCAATCCACAACCATGGCCCCCAGCCTCTTCCTTCTATCTGCAACAATCTCCACAACCCTTTACATGAGCATTCCCATGCCTCCCTCCGAGTTTATGAACACTGACTCTGGCCCCAATAAATGCAGCCATTCCGGAAGCCACTCAGAAGCCTGCATTGAGAAAGCAGCCAAAGACAAACAGGGTGCCTCCACCTCCTCAACAGCTGATAGCCACTCGGCTAACGAACTAGTGCTGCCCCTCAGGTATGTCCTTCTCGCACTTTCAAATTCTCTACTCTGACCCCACCAAAGGACTCCTCCTCATCCCCCCCTGCAAGGATCCCCTGAACAATTGAATGCTGGCCTCCCCCTACCCATCCCCCCTTTACCTTACAGGGCGAAATACATAATGGCACCATGACACTTGATAATGGTCTCCGGATCACTGCCCCCCCCTTCTGATGGCTTCCCCACACCACAAATCTGCCACCCTGTCTGGCACAATGTGTCAGACAGGCTAGTCTTCCACTGGTCTTCCAAGCCTGGCTCAAAACTCTGGGCCCGCCCATGGCATGCTCACTATGAGGAAAATGCCCAGGGCATCATAGGGAGGATCCTCTCTCTCATTACCAAGATTATTGCCCCTCGATCCTCCAAAGATGTAATTGTTAGCCCCCCATCAAACAAGTTCAACAATGGGGAACATCTTGCCTCCCCCTGGTACTTTCTTGTTATGGGCCTCTCCCAGGATGTCACCGATGCTCTCATCCAGCTTGCAGTCTGAGCTCACCATTTTCTTCACCCCCCTTCCAACAAGTCCTACCTTCTTACATCTGCACTGTTGAAAACCTAACTTACCCGAACGCTCCCAAGAGCAACACACTGGTTGCAGCCCTCGTTCGCTCCACAATAACCTCGAACCCAGACATTTCCTCATTTATTCACTGCAGGCTCCCCAATCCTGATGCAGAGGTGGCCATCAAAGTTCTCCACTCCATCTGCATCTCAAGCCTAAAAATTGCCATTTCCCCTGATGATCTCTGCACAATCTGGAACATCTACTGTGATGACCCCCCTTGCCTATCCTTTGACAACTTCCATGCCTGGACTGACCTAATCAGAAACCTCCATTTCAACTCCCTCGACTATGGTGTGGGCGCTGCCCACCATTTCAACAACCAATTATTTTGTTTGAACTGCAAATCCTATGACCACCCCTCTGGTCTCTGCCCCATCCCCCGCCTTGTGGGATGGCTTGGCCCATCTGCCAGCATCAAAGAAAATACCAACATCTACACTGTGACCTCCCCCAAATCACCCCCTGCCTGAAACAAGAACACTGGCTGGGTCCCTCACATCCCTGTCAGAGGAAGGCATGGAAGGGGTAGTAAATAAGATTCCATACATAATATATACCTTTGTTAAAACCATCCACACTATCATGTCCCTTTATGTCATACAGTTTCCAATACATGAGCTTGATCACCTTATCGCAACAACTGCCTTTTTGTGAGGGAATCAGCACCTTGCTCAAGAAATAGAAGGAATAGTTGTTAATCATGGTACCACTGGGGGGCCCACATTTACTGGTCGTTAGCTTGCTAACAGTACAGGAAAGCCCCCAGGTACAAACAAGTAAATGGCAACCTATTAAGGTCAATGGATGAGCCGTGCTGAGAAGCTGAAGTCCTAAGGATCAGTAAGTAATGCCTCACCCCTACTAACTGCTCTCCTTCACAATGGAGTCCTTTGACACAAACGAGATTTTGTGCGTCCCATAATCAAGGTTGTAAAAATGGGTATGTAATTGTTCAACTGCTAATAATACAGAAAATCACATGGGAGGATTGTATGGCCCGGACCCCAACCCAGCTTAGGGGTTCAGGAAGCCGTCACCTGTCACCCTGATGATGGTCAAGCTGGGAACACAGATGGCTCCCAGGTGAGTGCCTCACAGAGTCCTCAGACTGATGCCCCCCCACAGAATGAGCACACTGCTCCTTTTGAAATTACCCCAAGGGATTCAGGAACAAACTCCTTAGCCCCACAAGCTGATCACAGACCACATTGGTCTAGATGATGGAGACACTGTCTGTCCCAACTCCCTCACCAGGAGCAACATCCCCAGACATTCCACCAAAGGACAAAAGCTTCACTAAAATTATCCTCGCTAAATATGAGAGGATGCTGGCATGGCAGCATTGACAAATGGAATCATGTTAACCAACTTGTCCAAACAGACAAAATTGGTATTCTAGCCCTCCAAGAAACTCATCTCACCCCCATTGCAGAAATGAGCCTTAATAATCTATTCAAACAAAGACTTCACATCATTTCTTCCATTGATCCACAACACACCAACTCTGGTGGTGTCACAATTGTGCTAAACAAAGATATTGCTGATGTCCACAACATTAAGAAATATGTACTCATCCCAAGGCCATGCCATTCTAGTATCAGTCCCATGGCACTGAAGCATGGAGATTCACATCTTAGTTATTTATGCCCCCAATTCTGTGAATGAGAACCAACAATTCTGGTCTGACATTGTGTCCAAACTGAGAGATCCTCTAATTCCTCCCCCAGATATTTTGCTAGGTGACTTCAATTTTGTAGAAGATGCCCTTGACAGGATCCTCTCCAGATGTGACAGTGAAAATATAACAGACTCCTTCTCAGTGCTCAAATCAAACCTTGACCTCTATGATAACTGGCGTCAAGCAAACCTTGACAATATTACCTTCACCTATTCCCAACCCCCTGCACAAGGTGGTAGCAGCTCACAAATCGACAGAATCTATCTGTGTAATGCCTAATACCATTCAGCAATGACTGGGACATTTCAGCCCCAGGAATCATGACAGACCACCAGCTAATATCAGCAAGAATCTCCAATAACCACATGCCCAATATAGGGAAAGGTAGATGGACACTCCCACTTTTCATTCTGAAAGACAAAAACCTAACAAGAGAAATGATATCCCTTGGTGTAGACTTACACAAATCTCTAGAAGAAAATACCAACAACTGCACAGCATTGAAAAACCCCCAAACTATTTTCAAAGACTTTAAGGATAAAGCCTGTACTACTTGTAAAGCCTTTGCCAAAAAGGCGATTCCCTGAGCAAAAATTGAAATCCAGAAAATGTGTGATAAGATGAAAAGCTCCCCAAGAGACCCATCTCTTGACACAGAAGAGAAATGTCTATTACATGCCACTCTGCAAAAGAGGATAAACCAGGAAGAGTGCAACCTCCACCAATCTGTATGGGATAATTTAGCAGCCAAAATGCGATATGAGGATGAAAATGCTGCCAGCAAATTTTGGGCTCGTAATGTAAAAGAAAAAAAACCAAAAGACACCATTCTTGAACTTCAAACCCTAAACTCCCCAGACAACCAACCTATATATGAGGCACAATCTAAAAAGATGGCCAACCTCGCAAAAGCTTTCTCTGAAAATCTCCAATCAGCCAACTTAGCAGTTGAGCCCCAGCACACTGCTGCAACCAAGGAAATCCTTAGTAATGTTAATGCAAGACTGACAACTGACCAGCATGACTACCTTAACCAGCCAATCACTGGGGGTGAAATTGCAATGGTCCTGAAAATGCTACCAAACAATAAAGCAACCAGTATTGGTGGCCTCCCATATGAATTCTAGAAATGACTAAATGAAACTGCAAAAACCCACACAGATGAACAAGAAACAAATCCCCTTGACATTATTAAGTGCCTCACTATTGTCTTCAATGACATTGAAATCCATGGAGTTGACCCTGAATCTGGATTTTCAGATGGGTGGCTATGTCCATTATACAAAAAGAATGACCAATGCAAAATTGAGAATTATTGCCCCATAACCCTCCTAAATGGAGACTACAAAATCTTCACCAAGATCTTATCTTTACGACTAGCCAAAACTGCACCCGATGTAATTCATCCAAACTAAGCAGGTTTCATACAAGGCTGAAGCATTACAGACCAAATAAGACTCACACAGATGATCCTTAACTATGCTGAAGTAGAGAACCTCAATGGGGCAATTATAGCACTTGACCAAGAAAAAGCCTATGAAAAGATTGCACATGACTATGTGTGGAAAGTCCTATCCCACTGTAACTTCCCCCCTCATTTCATAAACACTGTTCAAGCCTTATATGCCCATGCTGAAATAGTAGTAATCATCAATGGAATGTGAAGCTCCCCCTCCTGAGTTAGTAGAGGAGTAAGACAAGGAGACCTGCTATCATGCCTCCTCTTCAACCTTGGAATTGAACCCCTAGCAGAAGCACCATGTAAATCTAATCTCCAAGGCTTCCAAGCCCCAGGCATGGAATACCGCACTGTAGGTTCCATGTTTGCAGATGACACCACTGTCTATCTGACAAAAGATGATGACTACACCTCCCTCCAATCCATTTTACACAAATGGTGTACTGCATCCAGTGCCAAGTTCAATACAACTAAGACAGAAATAATCCCAATTGGCTCACACAACTACTGTGAAAACTCATACAACACACACATACTTAATCCCAACCATCCTCCCCTACCAGCAAACCTCTGAATTGCAAAAGATGGCACTGCCATAAGAATCCTAGGTGCCTGGCTAGGAAATAATGTAGATGAAAATACCATCTGGTCCCCGATCCTAGAAAAGATTGATGAATGTTTAGGAAAATGGGAAAAAAACCACCCATCGGTTGATGGGAGAAAAACTATAATACAATGGACAATCAGCATGACCCAATACCTTACAAAAGCACAAGACACTGAAACTTATTGAACAAAAACTTGAATGGAAAATCAAAGCTTTTATCTGGGATGGTGAAGGAAAACCTCCCATCAGCATTGAGACAATGTATGCTCCTATAGACACAGGAGGGAAACAAGTCCTCAATTTAGCATAGCGCAATGATGCCATAGAG
The DNA here is from genome assembly GCA_026075535.2 of Tricholoma matsutake. NCBI lineage: Eukaryota > Fungi > Basidiomycota > Agaricomycetes > Agaricales > Tricholomataceae > Tricholoma > Tricholoma matsutake. Next base: position 636,365 of record AP026543.1, on the reverse strand, counting down.
CTCACCTGGCTATGTGATCTCCTGGCTCCAACAGCTAAATGCCCATCTTGGGCCTTTTCTGCACATGCCCTGTTTAACCACTTTGCACAGAAATCTCCCATTGTTCATGAAGAAGCAAGGGTTAATGTTTTTGCACAAACCTGGAGACCACAAATCCACAGCTTGCCCCAGTCACTCCAACAAATCACCAAAGCTGCAAGAAAATACAACCTAAACCTTGAAGCCCTATCCTATGCAAGCAATACACTAGACATTCATCCCGGGTGCTGCGTGGAAATTATTATTTGCACTTGGTGTGGATTCTGGGAGGTGGGATTGGAAAAGCATATGGGTAGATATGGGGAAGTGTGGCATAGGGAAAGTAGTTTGTGTGAGGCTGTTTTGGATGGCCATACAGTGTCTGCTGTATATTCTCATCATGACAATGCTTAGTTTTTAGGTTCACGATTCCAGTTGCTAAAGAGCTCAGCCATATTATCGGTGTTGAGACAACCTCCAGCCTCTCCTACCATCGCACTCTGCACTTCTAGGAGTCCGAGTTTTCCGATTCGACTCCTACTCTGATACAAGTCCTAGGAGTCTGATAGGAATCTGATTGGATTCTTATCAGGATTTGGTCTTGTCCCAATCTTGTCCCAACAAATTCCTAGTAAATTCCTATGAAATTCCAACATGGCCCATGTTGGAAGACTCAAGTAACTTGGTGAAATTTTCATTGAGTGCTTACAAAATTAAGCAAGGAGTGAACCAAGTATGTGATATAAGTCACATGACTGCCAAACAAGTACTCAATCAGTGGAGCCACAGGAGAATCAATAATTCCCAGGGTGTTGGTTCTGGCAGCCAGTGCTAGGGATCTGCATGGCACAAGGCCAGCCTCATAATTTCTCCTTTCTGAGATATAGTTAGAAATTCTTGGTGAAATATTATATTTCAGAAAGGAGGAATTATGAGGCTGGCCTTGTGTAAGGATCGGCATGGGCCATACCATGGATAAAATATTACACACCAAGGGGGTGGCAGAACAGGAAAAACTGACATCCACTCACCTTTTTTATTTCACGACCTCCATTGACCCCCTCCCCCCCCCCCTTCCTGTAATATATGGTAATTTTCCATCACATGCAATGATTTTTCCCAAGTAATTTTCACAAAAGTTTTTGTCGCTGACTATAGTATTGACTTCCTAGTGCAGCCCTCATGCTTCCTACTATGCTAGCTATGATTTTGGATTCAATGTCGTTGTTTCCTGCATGCTGCCATTCAGAGGATGATCTGTATTTGATCAGAAAGTGTGTCATCATGCTTGAACCTTGCTGATGATGCATCAGTAGCATCTCCCTCAACTACAAGCAACCTCCCCCAGCTAACTGTCCTAGCTTGGTCCCTAAGCACTGCTGACTCCTTCCTCTTGCCAGATTCCAAATCCTGTCATGTTTACACCCTGGTAACACTGGTAATGTTGTCCAAACACTTAAGTGTCACAATCTCCAAATACTGGCATCAAGTCGATGTTGCATGTATCACAACCCATGGAAATGAAAATATACAGATTGGGAGAGGGAACTAAAGTGGGAGGGACATGAGATGACACTGTAATGTTCAAGACATGCTCCTCATCATGTAAGGTGCATCATCTACAAAATCAGTTAACCAGATGAAATCCATGAATTATCTACCAGGCACCATGTCACATGTGGGATTGTAGGGAGCAAGGTTGCCTAGTGAGGGGGAATAGTCATGGCTGAGGGCCAAGGCATGGCGCTGGAAGCACAAGAGATCAGGTAGTAGACCGGAGAGTAAGATGTGGCAGCCAGCCACATTGAAATGGGGGTTGAGCATGGATTGGGCTGATATGACATATATTTGCAGTAAATCTATCTGTTTATACCAGTTAGAAAACTATGTGACACCCATTCTAAGTGATTCATGGCCAAATGAAGCATTCTGCATAGTTTACAAGTCCATAGGACCATAATAGAACCTATTTGGTGGCTCAATGACACCTATTGGTGTCGTATATACCTAAGTACAATTTCTTTTTCAGCCTCCGGCAGGACCCCCCCCCCTACCTGTGGTTTGGGATTCCCATTCCACCACCCCCTTGTTACACACCATACCCATCACCTGCTACACCACACCCTTACAATACACCACATCCACAGTTGCGGTTACAACCCAAGGTATACATATATTGTTTACTGTGGTGTATAGACACTATGGTAAATCTGGCAAACCATAGCATAAACCATGAGTAATACCCATGGTGAGTACAAAATATGACATATATGCTATATACACATAACCAAAAAACATGTTTGTATGCAAATCTCAACCATATTCAGCCATCAACATCTACTCTTCAGCCTCAATATCACTATGGGCCCATTTCTGCTCATGTGAGTTGTGGATTGCCAGAGCAAGATCTGGCATATCAATTAGATCCTTCCAGCTCTAATCCCCAAAGCAAAGAAAGATATGGAGAATGGCTGGTGAAAGGCAACTATGGGTGGAGGAGTCAGTGGCCTTGTGGGAACAGATGCTCAACAGCTGTTGATGTTGCTGTTTTATTTGCTAGTCTAACTTGGAATGTGCATACCTGGAACATTAAGATAGTCAAAAGCCATGGGCAAAAGCTTTGGATACATGGCCTTGTGATCTTACCACTGACCAACAGGGTCATGAGCCTTCTCTATAGGAAGAGAAAGGTAGTCATTGAGCTTGCAATGCACCTCCATGTCCTCCATTGTGAGATTGAGAAAGTTGGTAAAGTCATCAAGATCAGCAGAAGCCTTTGTCTATAACAGTATAATAAGTATTACATCAGAGAGACAAACAGCAAGGCATACTGAAGTAGGATTGGGAGCCCATGGTGCCTCATGCTTCTCAAACTCCTTTCTCACAATAGCCTCAGCTGTGTCCACCCACTCCTTCTCCCATCATGCATTTGAAAGTATGGGAGCTTCAGATTAGGATGAAGAACTGTTGGTCCAGCTGAGGTACTTTATCACATTGGAGCAGTGAGTGGCACTCACCCATAGTGATGCAATACACATTCAACAAGTCTGTCTTCAAGTAGTGTTCGGTGATAATTGCACAAGCAAACTTGAGAGCCTGCTTACTCATGGTGAGAGAGGTTGAGGATTTGAAGGTTTGAGTAATGTGTCGATGCAGTCCATTGGAATGATGTATACAATTGTCATTTTAGTATCCCCAGAAAAGAGCATCATTGCTTCTTTGTATATCTATAGTATTCTTGTTGGAGTGACTCAGCTTTAATTTTGAAGATGAATGAATACATTCAGCACATGCAGAAGATCTTCTAGTATAACCCAGTCATTGCCCTCAAGTTTGTACTGTTGGAGCTTCAACAACTTGTCAGCTGTGAGATTGTCAATTGCATGGTGGTATTGGTTTGCCATCTTCAGCATATCATATGTGGTATTCCAGTGGTTTTGGGCAATAGGACCCCTTAGAAAACATATCACATGAAATATTATATCACTTGCATGGACACTAATCTTATCTCTGTCGATATCTGGCCCAGTGCATCAAGAGGCCCATTGTTCATCTGGTGGACTCCAGTAGAAACATGTAGATAGATATTGTAAATTACTAGCTCCATAATCTCCTCCACTCATGGCAGACCTCATTAAGTGCTTGCGGTGCTCATTTTGTGGTGCACAAACTGATTTTCCCCATAAACCCAACCTCCAATATTTGAAAACATGTGCCACCTGCAATACAAAGCAAAACGAATCAGCTGGGAAGAAGCGAGGCACTAAGGAAAATGAAAATCTTTTGAAGAAGAAGCAACGGGGATTAGGAAAGGATAAGACACTTGGCGGCCCACCAACATTTGCATGGAGCGTCTTCAATCAACTTCTTACAGAAAACAAAGACAGCGCATTTGAGTTTCATGCATTTGTTATGCTCGAGGATGATGCCACTACAGCGCCCGAGCAGTCTGAGCAACCTGGCCATGGCATTGCCACACATATTGCAAAGACAGCCTGGGATTTAACAGGGTTCAGATTCAAGTTTGTTGCATTCAATTGAATAGATTCTTGCCAATCAAACTTACCTGAAATGAAACAGCTATAAGAAAAAACAAGTAAGCAAGACATGCAACAGAATCACAATGTACACTTTCTACTGTGCACAGCTCAAGGGCAAACAAACAAAGCATCAACTGACTGATGACACAAGAAAGCAGCGTGCATGTATGACAATGGATCGGTACCAATGTGATGGTTGGTTGCATGTAACAGTCGATGAGAGTGACTTGAGCACGGTTTGTGTATGTATCACACACTACCACTGGCACCATCCCTACATGGACATATCAATTTCAGATAACATTGCAGAAGAGATCAAGAAGTTGAAGGACTTACCTGCTGTCAAGGTCAGTGAAATTCTGCCTACCCTTGAGGGCAATGATCTCATGGTTACTCAAGATATGGCGGGCAATCATGAAAAACAATCCAAAAACAGAGTTAACACAAAAACAAGTATATGCACACTGGGCTCATCTACATGAGGCATCTTGGTGACTGGATAATGATCAAGTCAAGTCTGCACTGAAGGTCCTGGAATGGGTGGATGATATCAACATTGAGACAATTGCCATTCCACAAGAAGATGGGATCTCATCACTTGCCTTTTCATTCAAGGATATACTGGGCAACTACGGGGAGGAAATTACTGAAATTGCAATGGATTCAACCTGTCAGTACCTCGTAACTCGATGTGGGTTATACTAAACTGATGTTACCTAAAGGGAAAACAAACGCAATGGGATATGAGTTATATGGGGTTGTTGGGGAAGCGAATGGACAGGTGCTTCCACTTGCATTTGCCTTCACATGTTCGACAGATGGGATAGCTGTGCCAGGTGCAAAGGATCGAATGCTTCGAGACATTCTCCAACACATTGACAAGTACACACCTAACCTTGCTGTGGCACACAGCGACAAAGATCCCACTGAATTGAGCGCAATCTGTGATGTATGGCCTGATGCGAAAAGTCAGCTCTGCTATTGGCATGCCATTAAGTATCTTGAGGAATGCCTGGCTGAAGATAAGCCACCTGCGAAATATGATCCCCGAAAAGCCCATCAACAGCTTGGGTTCATCGATCCGACATGGGCACCAGGTGTAACATCTGGTTGGCTTGAAGAGGGAGTTCATGAAGACAACACAGAGTGTGAACAACCTACAAATGATGAGGATGCTGAGGATGAAGAGCCCATAAGTCCAACACAAGTGCAAAACAGAACAGAAACTTACATGTGTTACTACAGATAATGGAACCACCTGCAACATGTCATCCACCCATTTTCATACTCATCACAGATGGTAAACACATCCCCATCTGGCCAGCACCTCCAAAGGTCACAAAAGGGGACTTGCCTATTTTTTGCCCAAAGGAGCACCGAGTGACAATCATAGAAAAATTCTGGATTCACTTACATCAGCATCCACAAATTCCATTCAACAATGAGAATAAAACATGCCTGACAAGCCAAGAGATATACCATGGGGCAGCCAAGGACATGTATACGACTTCTGTTTTTAATGTGACTTGGGACAAGTGTGGGCCTACCTCTGGAATTGCTGGTATACACCAAAACAATGGAAACTTTGGGCTCGTTCAACTGACCTGGCCATCTCAAAGTTGAAAACAACAATGATTGTTGAAAGTCTATGGCACAACCTTAAACATCTGGATTTACAGGAATTTAACTGACCTCATCTTGACCTTGTGACACATATCATCATTTCTGATGTACTGCCTCATGTCGTATGATGCTGGATTACATTCAAAACTTGAGGTGCATTGGGAGGCCAAAAGCTTTAGCTGGGTGGCAAACCAATTTTCATGCAGACTGGGTGGATATGAGCCATTCAGATGAGTATTGCCTAGTCAAGAAGGAGCTTAAGTGGTTGAAGGCACCTAAAAAAATGAAGGGCTGTAACAAACGACTGGCGGAGATTGCTGAGGAAGAAAGTCAACCTCGTGGTGAATATCTCATGGAAATTGATCGGTGGACATGCAGCTGTCCTGCATATCTGATCAGTTGGTTCCTTCTGTGCATGCAAACATCTTGTCAGGAAAGCAAATGAAGTGCTGGACAACATGCCAATCACAAGCCTGACCTTCTTTGCAAATCTCCATCGACAGTGCTACCCACCCTATTACTCGATTGAGGGCATCCATTTTGACAAAGCTACAGAGGAGGAACACAAAGAGGGACCAATATGTGTCTTGGGACATGATCTGATGCATTCAGAATTGAGCAAATCCAACAGACATTCAAGTTCGAGCCCTGATGCAGATGATTTGATACAGAAATTGAGGAGGAAAATGGCAGCACAATGGTTGAGGTAGACATGGGTGAAGACCGTGAGGTGAAAAATACAGAAGGGGACCAAGGACCAGCACCTCAGGGGAGTGTTCAAGATGACAGCTCAGAGTCTTTGGAAGTCAAGGATGAGTCTGAGGAGCATGTGAGCATATTTGGACACCTGTTCTTATTATGTACTGAATTGTAGACAGATTTTCTTTTCAGAAGCAGAACAACAACATCTAAAGCAAAGCTTCTTGGACATAATGGGGGTGATAGAGGGGGACAGAGGCATTCATCCAAAAATGGCGGGTGTCTTGAAACCAATCTTCAATCAGATTGGGCAAGTTGGCCAGGACATTGGAAACCACAAGAGGCAGAGAATGAGTCAGCGTACTTGGAAGGACTCGAACTTGAATACAATGTATCTTGATTAGATTCTGAATGTATCAATGCCGCTGATAATCTACATGCTTAAGCCAACATACATGTGATTCAGATAGTCAGGTGATATGTTTTCTAAGAGGTCCTATTGCAGGTGTCATTCCAGTGGGTCATAACATCATGGGGCATGAGTCAAATGGGGAGACCATGTGTGATGCAGGCCTTATGCCAGGAAGGCAGACTGTAAAGGTTCCATCCTTTATGCTGTCTTACTCACTACAGGTACCCAGAGCTTGACCAAATGGTATTGCTAAAGGTATAGTAGTAGTGTAAGAAGTAATCCTTACATAACACCAACCATGTACCAAATAGGGAATGTATGGGGGTACAAATAAGTGTAACTAAGTTTTGTTACATGCCCCCCTTTGAGATTGCTCTGTGCAATCTGAATAAAGTAAGAAAAAGTAAAAAATCAAAGGAATGGCTATAGATAAATGTCCAAGGATCAGAAGATAAAAAACCATGGGTGGGCCATTAGGACCCAACCATATCAGTCCATTGTATGTTGAAGGTAACAAGGCAGCAGACTAGGCAGAGGAGCAGGATGTGGAAAGGGATGATGGTGAGTGTGGTTGCAACAGGGGTTGGTGGTCATCCTCCTCGCCCAGCTCCATCTCCTCTGCAAATGGTAGCACATGAGTGGAGGCAGCTGGGCCTGTGGTTGGTTCCCCCATTTCCTCGTCCTCAGTCATAGGTCATGCTGTGGGCTCCCACTCCACAGTAGGGTTGTTGGCGGCATGTCAGGCAAAGAGCTGGTGTAGGGGGTCAGAATTAGGGCTGCGCACCATGCTTGTTAGGAAACAGCCCCATTACCTAATAAATTTTCATTTTCATTTTATTATGTTGAATTCCACTACATTACACCAAATGATGCCAAATGATGTTACACTTTGATAGCATGAGAATATTATTTCGCACGCATCACTATATACGCGCCTGTATGCGCACGTTGGTAACAACAATGTACAATATATGTAACATAGTATATAAACCCTAAATATATGCCTAGGGGACCCTAGTTGTGTTCTCTTAGGTATTCCACCTATGTTTTTGGTGTGAAAGGCCTATCTCAACAAACTCACCTATTAATAACCCCTCGCATCAAAACCATCAATTTCCCCATCACGCGTGCGGATCCCGCCACCTTCTTGTAGAGAGAACCCACACGGTCTTAGCTAGCAGATAGTGGGTGTCACCCTAACAGAAGAACACAACTTCCCATATCAGTGCGCCTTCTCTTACTTGTGCATACGTCATTGTTTCACTGCGCCACATCCAATTACTCATCCTTTTGGCACGAGCCAGAAGTACTTGTATATACATAATCTACCCTTTCTTTTGTAAGCTGACAGCTGCAACCAGACAACTGATCGGATCTGGTTTAGTTATGATTTACATTACTCTATTTGGACGACTATTTTAGTTACAAGCCGAATTCAGTGATATCTCTGAGATCAGGCACTGTTGGAAGGGTTGTTGATCCGAAGTGTCAAAATAGGCGCCCGACGAACGATGAACCATTGACGAACCTCGATGAACCTTATCACGTGACCCGTAGACGTTTGGAGAGGTCTTGAAGAAGAATTTTGAATTTGTCGAAGAAGTGATTCATCACAGATTCTACAATTATGTCTGAACCTTCAACTTCTAATCCCGGTCCTAATCCTGTTCCCATACCAGCACTAGAGGTGAAAATTGATGCGCTCACAGCGCAAATGTCGCAATTAGTGTCAGTATTGGCAGCATCACAGCCCAGACAAGTGGAAGTACAGCCAGAGACGACAGGAGAAAGAGATGATGAGATGGAGGAGATGGTGGAGTGGATATCGCAGGAGGATGAGATGGTGGAAAAATCTGGAAATGGAAAAGTGCGCTTACCTAAGTACGCGCCCCTGCAAATCTTTGATGGTACCATGGAGAATACAAAATCCTTCATCACCTCTATAGTATTGTACATCCATGGGAGGAAGCCCGAGTTTCATACAGCCGAGTCTAGGATTATGTTTGCTCTCTCATACATTCAGGGGGGGAAAGCACAGTTCTGGAGAAATGAGGCTATTAATCAAATTGCTGCAGGAAATAAACCATTTGCAACCTTCAAGGAATTTCTGGAGAGATTGGAGGCACAGTTTGGAGACCCTAATCCAAAGGCGACAGCCAATGCTAAATTAAAGACCATGCGCCAAGGTTCCTTAATGGCGGATGAATTTATTTTGCAGTTCAAAGCAGAAGCTTTGCAAACAGACATGGGAGAAGCCGCGTTGGTAGAGTTTTTGAAAGCAGGATTAAATCCCTCTTTATTCAAGTCTATCTACCGACTACCTTCTATGCCAGAGAAGTTGGATGAGTGGTATAATTGGGCAATGTGCCTTGACCGGCAATATCGGCAGGAACAGGTGGAGTCAAAGTTGATGTACGGAAGTAGTAAATTTGGAAAGTCATCAGGAGGAAAGTCCAAGAAAGGAAAGGCGCCTCAGGCACAAGCTCCGAGGGCACAGCCACCGGCCATGGCAGTGACACCTATAGTTACGGAGTCAGCAGCACCAGCAGAGGCAATGGAGGTTGATCAAGTGGGGAGACAAGCCCCACTTAAATGTTTTAACTGTGGGCAGTTAGGACACATTTCTAAGTATTGCAAGCAGAAGAGAAAGATCAGGGGAGCTACAATCGAGGAAGTGAAGCAGGAGGAAGGCAAGCAGGAGAATTTTGTGGAAGAGTCCCAGTGAAGGTTTCCCCATTGGTGACCCAGAATCGTTACAATGTATTAGTATCTGAGGAAACCCAGAGTAAATCAGAAAAGGAAATCGAGGAGGAGTACAACTGTTGCGAATCATGCAACAAAGAAAATTGTCACATGTCATTTCCGAAAACCCCTAAATTCTTTATTCGCTCTGCGCGAATAGAACCCGAAATCACCTTGACTGTGGGACTGAAGACAGTGGACACACATGCAGCTATTGATGTGGAAGCATTGCTTGACAGTGGTGCTACAGGATTATTTATTAATTGATCCTTAATTACCAGAAACGGTATTAACACACGCAAGCTGGTGCAACCTATAATGGTGTACAATATTGACGGAACAGTCAATCGTGGAGGAACTATCAAGGAGGAGGTGACTATGGTACTAAAGTATCAGGAGCATCAGGAGCGAGCCATATTCGAAGTGTGCGATCTTGGGAAAACCAATCTAATAATAGGATGTCCATGGTTACGGAAGCATAATCCCGAAATTGATTGGAAAACTGGGAAAGTACAAATGACTCATTGTCCTAAGGAATGTAATGTGTATGGGAGGAAGATGAAGAAGGAAAAAAGGAAAAAGAAAGAGAAAGAACGTTTAAGGAAGTATTCTGTTACGATGGAGGAAGTGGAGGATGAGGAAATGCCAAATGGGGAAGTTCCGATCATGATTGAGAAAGAAGAGCAGAAGCAAACCTTTAGAGCAGTTCATGGAGGACAGTCGTGGGACAAGAATATCGTGAAGGTGGAGAAGCCAGTGGAGGAATGGGTGCCAAAAGTGTATCATAAACATTTGTCAGTGTTCCAAAAGAAGGAGTCTGAGCGAATGCTGGTGTGGAAGCCATGGGATCATGCAATTGAGATGAAGCCAGGGTTTGTGCTGAAGAAGTTGAAAGTATATCCGTTATCTCCGATGGAACAAGAAGAAGTGGATGCATTCCTGAAGGAGCAATTGGGCAAAGGATACATATGACCTTCGAAATCACCGCAGATGTCACCAATATTCTTCGTGCCCAAAAAAGACCAAAGGAAGAGGATGTGTACCAATTATAGGTATCTGAATGAGTGGACAGTGAAGAACGCATACCCCCTGCCGTTGATCTCAGAAATAATTGATAAGGTGGGAAAAGCCAAGGTCTTTACAAAATTGGATTTACGATGGGGATACAACAATGTACAAATAAAGAAAGGAGATGAGTGGAAGGCTGCATTTGCCATGCGTCGAGGATCCTTCGAGCCGCTTGTCATGTTTTTTGGGATGACTAATAGTCCCCCGACCTTTCAAAATATGATGAACGACATTTTCAAGGACGTAATAGACAAAGGCGTGGTAATAATATTTATTGATGACATTCTGATATTCACGGAGGATGAAGAGAATCATGAGGCGATAGTGCAGGAGGTGTTACGGAGGTTGGCAGAGAATGATCTATTTTTGAAACCAGAGAAGTGTGTGTTTGGGGCAAGCGAGATCAAGTTCCTAGGATTATTGATCGGCCCTGATGGGATCAAAATGGATCCGATCAAGGTACAGGCGATCACAGATTGGCCTGCGCCCACCAGTGTCAAGGAGGTTCAAGCCTTCTTGGGACTCGCAAATTATTATCGTTGCTTTGTGCACAATTTTTCTAAAATTGCCGCACCCTTACATAACCTTACGGGAAAGGGAGTAGTGTGGAGGTGGGGAGAGCAGCAGCAGACAGTGTTTGAGGAGTTGAAGAGGAAGTTTGTGGAGGGACCAATATTAGCCCCAGTAGATTTCACACGCCCTTTGCGAGTGGAATCTGATGCATCCGATTTTGCTACTGGAGCAGTATTATCAATGCTGTGCAAAGATGACAAATGGCATCCTTGTGCATACTTGTCAAAAGGGTTGAATGATGTGGAGAGGAATTATGATGTGCATGACAAAGAGATGTTGGGGATAATACGAGCATTGGAGGCATGGAGGCATTATTTGGAGGGATGTACACATCAAATTGAGATCTGGATGGATCATCAAAATCTGCAATACTTCATGTCTGCTAAAAAGCTTAATCGCCAGCAAGCACGTTGGGCACTATTCCTATCGCGTTTCAACTTTCACTTGGTCCATAAAGTGGGAAGCTTAATGAGGAAAGCAGATGCCTTATCCAGATGTATTGATCATAAAAGGGGGGTGGAGGAGGACAATAAAAATGTTACCTTACTCAAACCCAAATACTTTCGCATTTGCGCTATGCGTCAAGGGCATCTATTAATAGATAGCTCGGAAATGGAAATGTTGTCTAAAATTAGACAATGCTCAGAAATGGACGATGAAGTAGTGGAAGCCATGAAAGCTCTGAAGGGAGAGAAGAAAGGTAATATCAAAGGAGACGAATGGGCTGAGGAACAAGGGTTGGTGTTGTTCCAAGGAAAAGTGTATGTACCAAAGGATCAGGATTTGCGAAGGGAGATTGTCTGGTTACATCACAATACGCCAATTGCTGGACACCCAGGAAGATGGAAGACATTGGAATTAGTAATGAGAAATTATTGGTGGCCCGGAATTTCGAAGTATGTGTTGGGGTATGTGGATGGATGTGATACGTGCATGAGGGGGAAGAAATTTCCAGAGAAACCTGCAGGAAAATTAATGCCGAACCCTATACCTAAAGCGCCATGGCGAGATATATCTGTGGATTTTATTACCGGATTACCTGAGGCTCAAGGGTACAATGCAATATTCGTAGTATGCGACTGCTTTACAAAGGAGGTCCATATTATTCCTACTACTACAGAAACCTCATCATTGGGCTTGGCGCACCTCTATCTAAATCAGGTATGGCGGTTACATGGGTTACCCGATACCATTATCTCTGATCGCGGACCACAATTTGCTTCCGCATTTATGCGAGAACTAAACAACATATTAGGAATTCAAACTAAATTATCTATGGCATATCACCCACAGACTGATGGGCAGACAGAGAGAATGAATCAGGAGTTGGAGCAGTACCTACGTATGTTTGTCAACTACCGACAAACCGACTGGCCCGAATGGTTGGCAATTGCTATGGATATCATCCTCGCATGGGAGTAGAACCCAGAAGGGAAGTCAAAGTACAGTCAGTAGAAGATTTTGTATCTAAGATGCAAAGGGTACAAGAGGAAGCAGAGGCGGCATTGAAGAAAGCACGTGATGACATGATGCGACACGTGGATTGTACTCGAACACGCGCTCCAGAGTACAAAGTTGGTGACTTGGTATGGCTAAGTACCAAGGACCTGAATATTCCACGACCTTCAAAGAAACTTACGGAGAAACAAGTTGGCCCATATGCGATCTCTAAAGTGATCTCGCCTAATGTGGTAGTGCTAAAATTACCCCGATCATTTAAGATTGATCCCGAGATTAACGTATCCCGCTTACGCCCTTACCATCCGCCCACTATTCCTGGCCAACAAACTACTCCACAACCTCCGATAATAGTAGAAGGTGCTCCAGAATACATAGTTGAAGAAATTCTAGACTCACGTCTTCAACGGAACAAATTGGAGTTCTTAATAAAGTGGAAAAACTATACCGACGAAAATAATTTGTGGGAGCCTGAAGAGAATTGTAAGCGAGCACATAACGCGATCGCCCAATTCTTTAAATGTAATCCGAATGCTCCACGTCGCATTGCGAGAATGGTGTATGAGGGGATGAAATTCCGGCCTTACCAAAATTTCACAGAGGGGACAAACATAATATTTTCTCGCCTGGAAGTCGAGGCATAAAAGGGGGGTAATGTTAGGAAACAGCCCCATTACCTAATAAAATTTCATTTTCATTTTATTATGTTGAATTACACTACATTACACCAAATGACGCCAAATCATGCTACACTTTGATAGCGTGAGAATATTATTTCGCACGCATCACTATGTATGCGCCTGTATGCGTGCGTTGGTAACAACAATGTACAATATATATAACATAGTATATAAACCCTAAATATATGCCTAGGGGACCCTAGTTGTGTTCTCTTAGGTATTCCACCTATGTTTTTGGTGTGAAAGGCCTATCTCAACAAACTCACCTATTAATAACCCCTCGCATCAAAACCATCAATTTCCCAATCACGCGCGTGGATCCCGCCCCCTTCTTGTAGAGAGAACCTGCATGGTCTTAGCTAGCAGATAGTGGGTGTCGCCCTAACAATGCTGTACACTGATGGTTACAGCACCCATACCATCAGGACCTTGAGCCTTGCCTTGATGGTATGGTGTACAGTACAGTTTTATGCCATATTGACCATCAAAAGATGGCCATTATGGCCATCATATGGCTATATCGTTCCCAAAAATGGAAATGCTGACTAACCTCTGACAACAACAACAACAACAACAACAACACCAACAACAATGAGAACAATGAGTCATCTAGTAAGTTTTTTTTGTTTCACTATTGTTTATTTACCAGTATACCCTTGTCTATGAGGTCCAATGATGACAAAACCAACAACCCCACCCCTGGACTCACACTGTAACAGTGCATATTGGGGAATGGGGAGCACAGCAATGGAAAGCCCGAGTGTCAAGCCCATATGTATGTTTCCTTTTTCTTTTTATCCCCCTTCTACCAATTTAATAACTCAGAGGGACAAATGACAACAGGATGAACACAAGCTGAAATGGGGGAAACACCAGTGCATGTGAGACAGCCCCTAGGTAATGCAGGGAACCAATGACATCAGTGGGGAGAGCACCATGTGCAACCATAAGAGGTCCATCCTTACAAAAAATATCCATGCATCCCCTACTGATGCTCTGTTCTGCCTCTCTGCCTCTGTAGAATTTCATACATTGTTACTCTCTATACCTCCTCTGAGGCTCCTTGTCCCTCTACTGACCACTGACATGCTGGCACATATCTAGCTTGTTTGATTGCTCATGATGGTGCCTGCTGATGGTCCTTGTATGTCGATCATTATCAGGAGAGAATGGGTGAAAAGTGGCTGACTACTGGAATTGCTTGTACTACAATATGATCTCATACTTCTGTGAGTTCTCAGCTCTTGTTTTTGAAGTCTTTGATTTGTTTACACACATCACTTTAACTGAAGATCCAACATTCAGCGCTGTTTAGTTTTTCTTAGTATGTAGTTACATATGATTGACATGTGATCACCCTTGTTCATAGTACACTGCAATACATTTAATCTATCTGTATCACATCCCAAGTGTACCATAAGAAGCCAATCTGGTAGCCCAGGTAGTACCTTTCATAGACATGTATGTCTGTCTATTGATGTGATGGTAATTTTAGCACATGCTGTCTCTTCCAACAGGTGTTTTCTGTGGCGGGTGGGTTAGTGACGCTCTCCCAAGTGTTCTTCAACTTGCTCCAATGCAACCAAGGCATCATTTTCAGCACTTGAGGGCAATTAAAAATGAATACTCATCATTTTATACACTGTACAGCCATCACCCATATGACAGCTGTTCCATTATCCATACCATACCATCAAGGGAATTGAAGTTGGGCTGTATGGATGGTGTACAGCCTACTGTCACAGCACCATATGATGTATGGCCATTGCTATAATATGGATGGTGCACAGCCCTAGCCAGAATGACATCCTACAGTGTGGCTGTGACACCCTGGGTATTCCTGGGGTATGTTACTGGTGTTACATGTAGTCACACCTTCCCTAGCAGCATACACACTATGTTGATAACAGTACTACACTATACAGTGGTTCTACTTATCCTTGTGTGATCAGTCTTATCACCCCCCTACCAGGCCCTTTACACTTTTTTAAGTACCCATTCCCAGTTTGCCAGCAAACTGGCAATATAGTGAGTTCTTACAAGAACTCTCTCTCTCCTTTGACATGGTTATGCCAGTCAAAACCAGCCTTCTGGATCGAAGTGAGGGCCAACAGGCCCTTGCAGACCCCTTTATGGGTGCCAATAGGCACCCAAATGCATCGCGAGAGGGAGATATGCATGATGTGATGTTGTTGTGAGGTGACACATCACAGTTGTGCTCGATGTGACTTCATGTCAATATACCATACAAACACTATGGCATTCACTCTAACGAAGTACTTGATAGGTATTTCTACTATAATCCTAAGGACTTCCTATGGATGTGCCATCTAACAGACACACAAAACACAGTGCGTGAGATCAAGCACCAGCTCGAGAATGAATGTGAGCTTGACTTTCGAGGTCTATTAAGTGATAAGGTGATCTACATATGAGGTCATTGGGTTCCATTGGTACATGCCAATGGAGTGAGTGAGGAAGAACAAGCCCTGGTTGAACTGGCTCATGATACTATGCAATTGCATAGTACACTCGAAAATGAGTGGCTACTGTCCACTACAGCCATCAATGAAGGCACCAAAGGGTGTCATGATAGACGCGTAGTGGAGAAGAGCTCCCCGATTCTCAAACCCCTCATCCTATCCTCACCCCACCCAGTCAAAAATCATGGGGAATGTATGTTTGTACCCCCGATTCTCGCACAACCTGCTACTGGAGAACAGGCCATCAAATACAATGAGGCAGACACCAACGCTATGGATGTGAATGAGAACATGTTCATGAACTTGGCCTGCAGGGACAAACAGTCAGACTGCAGCACCGAGGATGTTGAGGATGAGATGGATGAAGATATGTCCATGAATTCCATTGGTGGAGATGAAAAGTCTAACCACAGCAATGATAATGTTTCTGAAGGTGACGAGACAGATGCAGATGCCATTCAAACTCATAACTTCATTTTTTCGAAGTAGATAATTAAGTTCAAAATTTTTTGAATTTGATTATATATATACATAAAACTAACCCCTCGCATTCAGCGCAAGGGGGGAGGGGGAGGTGTAATAATACTAAATAATTAAAACTACAAAAAAACCCTCCCCACACAAAATGCAGGGGAGGGGGAAAATAAAAATAAAAACTTACATATGGCCCAGGAGACGTTGTCTGACATCTCCTGGGCCCTCATACCTGCTTCCCAGCATCCATAGCCCCCACAATTTACCCTACGAGCAGAAGCTCGTAGGGATGGGGGTGGGTGCTGTGGTGCTCGGCGTCGTTGTCTGTGGTGTGCCATCATCACTGTGGTTAGGCATCATTCCACCCACGATCCACCCCACGAGCAGTTGCTTGTGAGGCTGGGGGTGGGTGGCTTGTTGTTGTCATTGTTCCACCCATGTTCCACCCCACAAGCAGTTGCTTGTGAGGCTGGGGTGGGTGGCTTGTCATCATTCATTGCTGTTGTCCCCCATTTGGATTTCTGTCTTTTTTTTTTTTGGGGGGGGGGAGGGGTTTGGGTGCGTCAGTGCAACATGGCGCATGTACGGGGTTGGTGGGTGCTTACTAGGCAGGTATCCCCCTTCTGGGGTCTCCTGGGGTCCCTCTGCACCATCTAGCCAGTGTCAACAACCTCACATCCCATTTGAACGGGGAGGAGGGGTTGGGTCGGGTTTGGGTGGCTGTGCACATGCGTTGCACATTTTTGGTCATTGCCCGTTGCTACCAGTAGTGAACAACCTAAAAAAAACAATAGAATATAATTAGTTAACTAACAAAAACAAAAAACAAAAGAACAAAAAACTTATCTGTGGCCCAAATGACAGTTGCCATCATTTGGGCCCGCATTCTGTCCAGTCGGCTCGTTTGAAGGTGGTGGTGATGGTGGCGGTGGGCATGGGAATGGTGGTGGTGGGTGCACACGTAGTGGTGGTGGTAGAGTGGAGAGGAGGAGGAGGCGGCATTGACAATGGTGGTGTTGGTGGTTGTGAGCTGGCAGTCACATGTCATGTGTCACATGTCATGCAATGCATGTATGCATATTCCATTAATGCTGCGGTTAACTACAGTTGGGTAATAAATGTATTAAATGTATGTAGACAAATAATTACTCGGTAGTTCAGTGGTTAAGTGTGATGTTATGTGTGCAGACCTGAAGTTGAGTGTTCAATTCTTGTTGTACGTCAAAATTTTATTTAGGAAAGCACGTGCATTCCAGTTATTCCGGTTAGTCCAGTTATGCTAGTTGCTGTGCATCTGGTTGATCTGACTGTTCCAGGTAAAAATGAGTCCAGGTAGATTCCAGGGATTCTGGGGGTAAATTTGACCCTCCAGTCCGATCAGAATTATGAATTGTGAGAAAAATATATGTAAATGGAATTCCCCGGAATTCCGGAAATTCTGATTGGAATCTGACCGGAATAGGTGGAGGAGTGTAATGTACTCATATATGGAGATGGATAGCACAATGGAAGGCAATGATCATGCAGATGACACCCAGGCTGATGCTGAATTTTTTGCATGCCTTGATGCCCTCTTGCATGAAAGACAGGGCAATACTGAAGTTGGTGATGATGGTCTTCAAGACTTCATCAATGGTGATGATGAATGTGAAGTGCACGCTGCTGATGAAGACATTCTCAGCTTTGCACCATACTTGCCTAGTGATATACCAGTGCATCAGAACCTGGCCGATGCTGAGCTGACCAATGCTGGGCCAATCATGGTACTGACTGCTGATGCCCTGAACAACACTTATGTCTGTGTGGTGCATACTAATGGAGTCCATCACTTAGCAATGGTAACCTGCAGTTGCATGGGGGAACACTGAATTCCATTGGACCTCGTGGCCAGTTGCTTACTTCCTACAAGTTTCACCAAAATATGGACTCTTTTCACTGTCCACATCCTCGATCAATCTCAGCTCTGCAATCTGGAATTGAAGGCATTGGCGTATCAATTTTATCAGCTGATTTGGCACATCATGTTACCAATGCAGCCAGCTGAAGTTGTAAATCTCTACCATAAGCTTTGGCACTTGTCCCACCTATGGCATTGGATGAAAAAATTGAAGTGGGCAGGGTATGGACACAATCAAAAGGATCTGTTGAATCCTGAACCAGGATCACTGGCCAATTTCTGTCCAGCCTGTCCTCAGCCAGGCATAGATATACCAGAAAATTGGTAGGAAGATGGGAACCAGTGTGTGACTACAATCAACCCCTGCATTAGCATCAACAATGAATATGGCATTCAGATTTGTTTATAAACACATTTTCTTGGCCGATGGCAATTTCAAGCTGCAATCTGGAATTGAAGGCATTGGCATATCAATTTTATCAGCTGATTCAGCACATCATGTTACCAATGCGGCCAGCTGAAGTTGTAAATCTCTACCATGAGCTTTGGCACTTGTCCCACCTATGGCATTGGATGAAAAAATTGAAGTGGGCAGGGTATGGACACAATCAAAAGAATCTGTTAAATCCTGAACCAGGATCACTGGCCAATTTCTGTCCAGCCTGTCCTCAGCCAGGCATAAATATACCAGAAAATTGGCAGGAAGATGGGAACCAGTGCATGACTACAATCAACCACTGCATTAGCATCAACAATGAATATGGCATTCAGATTTGTTTACAAACACATTTTCTTGGCCGATGGCAATTTCAAGGCTAACCATGTTCAGCAGAAGAACTCCGATGATGTGTGGCTATGGGATGGAGCAGGCATGGCCCCAAACCAGGCTGAATATGAGCAGTTCCTCCTGTCTGTCATAGAATTCTTGACAGTATGTACCACTCCCTTCCCAATGTCCAAAGCTGGCCTGATACATATTTGCTTGTCCAGAAGGCTCCTTGTGAAAATAGGTTCTGGGCCATTGCAAATGCTCTACAGGCATCAAAGGCCTGTTATATTACTGGGTTAGTGGCCATTGCATGTGCACGGCATGGTTGTTATGCCCCCAATCCATTGGTAAACCTGTTTCGGGGAGAACAACAGAAGAATGTTGACTTTGCTTTCCTTCAAACACTGAAGACCACCAAAGTTGACCCTCAACAGGGAGTCATGCTCATTTATGACATTGTCTGCCAGTACATTATCCACCTTTGGGAATGTATTGGTGCCCATCTTCCAGCCAGCTTGATGATTGACCAGGCCATTGGGCTTATGCATGTTCATGGCCACAAGGATGCAATACTTTACACTCCCCCACATATTCCTATAGGACTCCTAGGAGTCCGAGTTTTCCGATAGGAGTCCGATTGGAATGTATCTTGATAACCATGTACTTTTGTTTCCAAGATATTCCCAGTAAATTCTGAGTAAATTCCTATGCAATTCCAACATGGAGTTGGAATACTACATTTCAGAAGACTTAACTTGGCAAGTGCTTACAAAATAAATGGGTAGAGCAGGAATTGAACCATGGACCTTGGAATATAAATCACATGACAACCAAACAAGTGCTCAACCAGTTGAGCCACAGGAGAATTAATAAATTTATAATATAATGTCCATTTAAAGCACTTAGGGATAGTTCATTATTGAAAAAAAAAACCCCCCCACACAAACACATGGGGGGACAATTGATTATACTATTTAATTATACAATTTAAAACTAAAAAACCCACCCCCCTGCAAAACATGGGGGAGGGGGTGGTGGTGTGTTGTGTTGTGTCGCTGCTGTCTCATTGTTGCCCCTTCCCCTCGCCCCTCATCTCCCCTCCCTCTTGTCTCCATTGTGCTGTCCCCCCGTTGTCTTGCCATTTCCCCCCCTCCCCATCATCTCCCCTCCCTGTTGTCGTTCCACACACTGTCCACCCCATGAGGAGTTGCTTGTGAGGCTGGAGGTGTGTGGTGCATCATCTGTTGTCCCTGGGGTTGTCGTTGTCATCCCTGTTGTCCCCGCACTCTCACACCCCGTATTCACCCCACAAGCAGTGGCTCACAGCAGTGGTGGGGGGTGCTGGTTGTTGTCGGTGTCATGGGGGTCTCCTGTTGGTGATTCCCCTGTTGCCATCCCCCCATCTCATCTCTCCTCCCTCGTTACTCCACCCACCAACCACCCCATGAGCAGTTGCTCGTGAGGCTGGGTGTGGGTGGTGTGCCGTTGTGATGTGGCAGTGTTGGCATGGTCTCGCATCCATCCCTTGTTATGAGAACCTGGAAAACAAAAGAAATACATTAGTTAGTTTATGAAAAGAAAAGAAATTTAAAAAAAAATTAACTGGCTTTGATGCCACTGCCTTCTACCTTGCTGACACCACCTCTTCAGCATCTCTCATACTGCATCCCCTACTAGCTCTCAGATAGACTTCCCCACTCCTTCTCATATCACACTCCCACACTCTGATCTCTATGGTCCTGTGGACTTCAGCTATGTTGATGTTACTTGGTTGTCTGGCTCTGATGACATGATGGATACTGACTCATGATGCACTCTTCATATATATAGTACTGTTTCATGACTTACAATGTGTAATACTATTGTTGATGGTCTGGTCTGTGCCGATCATGGTGTAAAAACTGCTCAATTTCTTCCCCATCCATGGGATGTCATTCGTGAGGCCAAAATCATGCTGCATTGGACTGCTGATGCTGATGCTGATCCCAATCCCAATCCCACTGCCGCTTCCAATGCAATGCCATAGTGAAGGACTCACATATAAGTGAATTAATGCACCTTCATATTGAATGATGCAATGTATCCTTCCTTGGCTGGATAGTGCTGATGAGATGGTCCAGGTCCCTGTCCAACTACTGCTATCAGTGCCGATGCTGCTGCCATTGCCGATGTGGATTTAATAATTAAAGGTGTCATCAATTCATGACATAGCTCAATTTAAATGATATAAAATGGAACAACATGAGACCAGGGTTCATGTCAGTCACCTGACTGCCATTGCTGCTGCCGTGGCCATTGCAAATTGCCATTGCCAATAGCTGATGTGATGATGGGGGTTTTCATGTGTTTGATGCACCATATATTCATAAATAGCAGCTCATGTACCACACAGAATGCTCTCTAATGCACTCCATCGGTTACAATAGGTATAGGTACAGTTATATACAGTATGTTCAACAGTGTCCACCAAACCATATCATTCAATACAATGTGTATGTTCAATAGACCGTATTATTTGGTACAGTGTAGCTTACCTATGTGGGCAATGGCTGACCTGACATCGATATGGTCACAGGGTTCTTACATTGTGTCGAAGGCAGACTCACATACAACCCACTTTTTTTTGCTTGGTGTAACAGTATACTTGTCACTGTTGTCAGGTTCTACTGCACAATCCCTGTCAGTCGTGTTTTTGGACCGTACATTCCCATGAGCAATTGCAGTGAGCAGTTTTGGACTGTAAGAAATTGGTGGTAAATATGTATCAAGGTGGTATTAGTTTGTCTTCCTATAAGAAAACAGGTAAGAAATTTAGTAACTTGCCAAGATCTATGGCTGAACACCTCGTCACAAGAGAAATCTGCAAACTACTCTCCATCCAAATCTAAAGTCCCACCACCTTCCCCAGTTAAGAATGTGTCTAGCTCGAAGTCTCTTTTGGGAGCTCCTGTACGAAGCTGGAATGAGGATGGTATGTAACAACAATACTAGATATTGCTTGGCCTCGCTTACCTGAGACTAGTTCCGGTGTATGATGGCAGGAAGCCGTTCAAACTTTCCACATATGGGTCCCTACGGAATTTCCATGACAAACTGGACGCTAACTCCGCAGTTATGGTAATCTTCACAATCAGCTCCTACAGAGACAGTCGGAGCAGAGAACTGGATGATTTTTCTTAGCTTCAACATTCAGGATGTGATCTTGCTGGCTGACTACGATGGTGCTACTGAGCCGAATGCTGTAACATTTTCTGATGCGATTGGGGTTGAACCGGAGGAAGTTGCGAAAAATGCAGATCTTCAGGAGGTACTCGAGGTGTCCGAAGAGGTTGATGAGGAAGAGATTTGAGGGCTGTTCATGTGTATTATCTATAGTTTAGAGATGCATACATCAGTAAACTGGCAAATTAATTTCCCAGTTTCTGCTAGTTTTTGTTGATTTTCAGGTTTCCGAGAACTTGGAAACCCAGAAACCAGGAAACTTGCACCACCCTACACAAAGTACCAAAGTATTACCTACAAACATGTTGCTACGAGCTACCAATAAATTCATGAGTGTGATGATCTATGAAATGGTTTACAAAGAAGGAATTGAAGCTGTCCAATGTGTCATGATGGGAAAAATCATCGGGAACCCTAGTACTACCATAGACAGGCAAAAGGTGAGCTCCACGAGCAATGGTATCAAGAGAAATGACCTGAACAGTAGGCTCCCCCCTCTGATCACATTCCAACTGTACAGTCCACATTCCAGTATCGGGATCACGCTCATTATCATGCATGAACCAATTGATCAATGTGCAAGAATGAGACTTTTGGTGGTAATGAAACGAAAAGAAGAGAAGAACTCACCCAACCTCCATTCCTTCCATACCTGGCTTCGAATCATCCAAGACAACAAAAGCTGTATCACGCCGCAGATGACCGTGGAAGGATGGAGTCGACCGTATTTGCTCACAGTGCATTCCACCCACTCCGCACAAGTCGCTGGGTGCATAGAACATGGCAATGGCTGAATGGTGGACCATGATCTTGCCATCAAATTGAGGGCACACATTGATTGCAGTGGGCAGGAGGTCATCTGGGTGATTGAGAGTGTGGAGATACTGTCGAAAGGCAAGGGGGAACTTTGGTTGTGTCTTGAGGTCCTGCGGATAGTGATATTCTACATGAATTAGACATCAGACTATTTTCCTGCAGCAACAGTTAACTTATACACACGAAATTTGGCTGCCAGTTTAACATCAAATAATGCAGGAGTCGGATCATCTTGTATCGGTCCACCATCATCTTCATCCTTGTCATCATCATCATCGACAGCATCTGTAAAGCATAAATTCTCCTCCTGATCTTTCGGAATCTTGATACCAGCCATATAAGATGATGTTGTTCCAGCCAACATCCCACGATCTAGAAATATGCGACGTAGTGCAGCCATTTGATCCATCCGTACAAGAGTCTGAAGCATTTGGATAAGCACTTGATAACGACTTGATTGATGCCAAGGTTCTTTCACTGCTTTAATGTGTTTCGACTCTGTAATGGAAGAGCAAAGGCCGTTGGGTGAACCAAAAAGATGAATGGATCTGTAGAAATGTTTGAGAGCATGTTGGTGAGGCAAAGATATTGAGTTGCGGACACCGGCTTCAATGAAAATATTCCGAAGTTCATGAAATTTTTCAATGCTCTCACGAAAGTGCTCCAGTGCAGGTGCCGTAATGGCATTACGGCGGGCAATGTAGCATGCATCCATGAATGTTGCTATGCTCTGAACCATAGTGGAAGGTAAGTATCCAGCTATAGCGAAGAGGAACACCTGTAAATTCCGTGAGTCTACTGTAAGCACCGGAAAACTTGAGAAATACCTTCATCAATGCCTTTGAATCATCACCAGTCCACTGGTTGTAGTCTCGACCATCGGGGAATTGTCGAAGCCCAGGAAATGGAGGCACAGTGGAAATCCTACATAGTCATATATCAGAGAAGGGGGCAAGAAGCCTCGAGGCAATATATGTACCGATGGTCAATGTCCTCTATGACATCCAAGGCTGCCGCTTCACCGTAGGTAATATGCAAGTAGTTGGCCACCCAAGTTACCAGATGATCTTTGAAGACTCCTTTGATGAGTTGGTGCAGAAGGTCAGGTGCAAGGAGTTCATGGATATCCGCTCATGGAAACCCATGTGTGTACAGCTGGTGAGTTGAACAGTGTTAGCAAATGATTTGCAGCCAAGAAAGGGAAATACCAACAACGACATCATGCCGGACTCCAAACTCATCCCATAGAATTCCTGGATCGAACATCCGGATAAGAAAGTCTGTCTTCTCATGTGAGCAGTGGTGACTCCCATCACCATCAAGGTTTGTCGGCAAGGCATCACACCTAGAAACATGTCAGATAGTACAAAAATAGGAGGTTGATACCCACTTAGGACACCAATTCGAGACAATCCCAGACAGCCAGACTTGTTCAGGATAGTCTGCGATATATGGACCAAGGCTAAAGATTGCGCGATGGAAATGGCCATCAGGGCACTTGACGACCTTCGGCTTCTCCATATATGGCTTCAGTGGAGTGAACACCACTTTGAGACACTTGTGATACAATTGGCAACAGAACTTCTGGAACTCCAGCTTCTTGTGTTGACGTTTACTTGCTGCAGAAACAAATCATTAGCCTGCACAACATTAAATAAACATTACATACTCTTAGGGATAGGGAGAAATGCGACCGCCATCACTGCATTTCCTGGCCCACGATGCGCTGTATTTGTTATGATACCAGGCGAGACATAAACAGGGTGGTACTCTTGATGACCCGTGGCAACAGAGACCATCATTTTGTCACTACCTGATACTACCAGTACGAGCATGGCACCATGTGTAGATATGTCCGTGGCAACCTTGTCCTACATTTATTAAATAAGTAGAGACTGTCATATCCAAAAAATTTTCTTACCGCTTCACAATTTGCCCAAGCAGCTGACATGAGATTTGACAGAACACGATCTCCAAGATAATTGAACTCTTCATATGGAACATAATCACATTGGCCATGAAACTCAGTTGTCGCTAACTGTTGTTCAAGGACGACCAGAACATCTCGTGTGTTGAGTTCATATGTAGTGTTCATCCACTGAGGTGGCATTGAAGGTTTTGGTCCAGTGTAGCGGAACTTGTACGTTTTCCAAGCAACACCACCAGCCTGAATTGAATCGAGCATCTGGTAAAGATCCTGCACATCCCTCCAAGGAACGTGGTCATCTACACGATGTTCAGACTCATGCTTGATAACAGTTGCATGCCAAAGATCAAGACCAACTGCGATGTCACTCTCTGATGACTGAAGGTGCACAAAATGATAGTGAGCCCAGTCAAATGCAAGCCTATCAGGGAATGGAGCCCAATCATTACTAGGTGTGGCATCCAGTGGTCGAACTGGTTCGGGGTTAGGTAAAACAGGTCCCTCAAAATAGGTACCATCAGCTGTACATGGTTGCGCTAATTTGACAGTCAGAAAAATGTCAATAAGCACATGTTGGAGCACTACCTGTGAGGTATGGGTGATGAATGTGCTTGTGTTGAGTCACTTCCTTTGGTGCAGTAAATTTTGGATGCTTTAATTTCTGATGTTGAGTAAGGCCTCCATTCAAGCGACACTCGAGTCCACATAGGCTACAGCCATAAGAGACAGCCTCTGGAATTGGCAGAAACGGCATCCAAATTGTAATGATAGCTGATGTTTGCGTGGAAGTTGAACTTCAGACATTCGAGGATATTCCAGGATATTCTATGATCAAATCGAGGAGCACGTGAAGTTGAACTTCTCATTTTGTTGTACAACAACCATAAACCCTACCCAAACACCACATTCCATCCTCATGCCTCCAAAATGCGCTGTGAAGGACTGTAGCAGTCGCCCTGATCAACCAGATCCTCCTAGGCAGAGACGAGGTCAGAAGGAAACCCAAGCAGCACAGCACAACACTGAAATAGCTTCCAACAATCCTTCAAAGCAACGACGAGGTCAGAAAGGGACCCAACCAGCTGAGCAGGATACTGGGACTGACAAATTGGCCAGCGATCCAATGGAACCAGAAGAACAAAAGCAAAAAAAGCCCCAGGCAAAAGGCCGTCCATGCACAAAAAACTCCATCCCAACTGATACCCCCATCGAGAATGATCAGCAGTCCTCGAATACTGGTCCCAGCATGCGCAAGCAGGCTGGGAAAGACGAAGAAATTACCATGGAAGGACCAGAAAACGACTCAACGACACGGAAGCGACCCAAGAATACTGACATGTCTGGAGAGGTAAAGAAGCCAAATGAGGTGGCTGCCGTCAGGGATCCTCTACCAAATCGTCCAGGCCAGAATGTCCATCCTGCCACACCAAAACGGACTCGTCGCACAGCACAAGAAGTCGCCGCTGAGCGTGAAGCACAGAAGCAAGCTATAGAAGAGAAGATACGAGAGGGAGAGAGGGCAAAGGAGCTGTTGGCACAGATGAACGTAAACGAGGGACTTGAAGACAAACAAATGCTTACCGAGAATCCACAACAACTGTCTGCAGCAATACGCAAGTGAGGAAGAAAATGCCTTGATGAGAGCGAAGATGGAGAGGATTTCGACTTCACTGCAGTCAACCAGGAGTCCTACTCTGATGATCTGAGTGATGAACCTCAGGCTGAAACAGGGAAGGGGGTAAGTGATCAAGTGCGGTAGGATGTTATTTCAAATTTGCTGACCAACCAATTTTATTCCCAGAGGAAAAAAAATAAACCAGCTAAAGGCACATTGCGCAAAGAGATCCAGAAGAAGGAGAAGACACTACGCAGTGAGCACAATGATGGTGGAACAAACTCAAGCAAGAGGGTCAAACTTACAGCCGACACAATGTGAGTTGAATCACATGCCGTTTATCATATCCCAATCTTAGTATCCTGATTTCCGATCACCACACAGATTCACCCCCTTTGAATCAGCCCCAAGGAAATACCAGAATGCGGGTCTTCGTAGCGATCTGAAGCTGAAGAACTCCAAGAAGGCACCTGAAGTTATCGATCCACTTCAAAGTGGCGGCCTTGATGATGAAGACGCAATTTCCGTCAGGCCTTCCTTTCCTCACACTCAAGCATGCAACACTTTGAATCCAGAGCGCAATCGGTTGCGCAAGAATGAGGTTCGTTCAATGCTTTAATGTTTCCATAAAAGTGCTTATCAATGGTGTAGCTCGTCGAGGTAGTCGAAAGCGATGATGAAACCCCCATCAAGGTGAGTAACAATATGTGTTATTGATCTCCAACTTGAATGATGGAATTTCGTTGAATCCCTCTGGACTTAAACAGCTGGAAAAGAAGAAGTCGAAGGTCAAGAACTTGAAAAATCCACTGAAGGCTAAGTCCACGCGTGCAGAATCTGCAACCGGTGCAGAATTCCTTCGTGATGCTCGCTGGCTGAATGTCCTCATTCCGACACTCACGCATGCCCTCTATAACTCACGGGAACCTTTTGTTCACTTTACCTCTGAATCTTCAACATTCCTTGCAACAGTGCAAAATGCTTTCGATCTCTCTTTCACAAACATTGATTTTGCATTGACATCTGATGACCCCCTTGTTACCATGGTGTGTATTCTCATGTTTCATTTTAATCACTCGCTGAAAGAACCGATGACTCTCAGGCATATAAACGACTTAATAGCCGAAAGTCCAAACTCGCCGGAGACATCCTCCAGGGCATCAAGAAATTTTTTGACAAGCCCGAGTTCCTCAAACAACCGGCAAAAATCCGAGAATATGTCCACTGGGCGCTTCGAGGAGATGGCCCTGCCTATTATCAAATCCCTACTCCACAATCTTGCAGTGTCCCATGCGATGACCCTGGTTACATTGTGAGTTGTCATTTTCATACAGTATGCTTGGTCTTACCATGTCCGTTGTGGCACGTCAGGCTCCTGATGGTTTCCTGCAGTCTGAATTCATTGCCCCAATCGCCATGCAATATCTCAGGTACATTGAAGGCTCTGTCCTTCCGGCACTCGACACAAAATGCCCACCAAAAGGTTTATATACCCTACTTCTTACTGCGGTATGAGTACTTTATTCTTTCTACGATGCATATTCCTGATCATTGTCGTCAGGTGGAACGTGGTTTCACAGCATTTGCAACCGGTACTTATGCTGAACCACTGTTATTTGCACACAAGAATTGCTGGCGGCCGTTGCAGGTCTTCCTTGGGCACGTAGATCGTGTGAGCGAGAGGCGCCGGGGACTCATCCTGGAGCTCAAAAAGAACACCGCTACTGAGGAGGAGGATGTCTACGGAGATCAGTCAGCAATTTCGGCATACCGCCAAGATTTGTACATTCCTTCAAGCCCTCAGAAAGCATAGATCCCTCACAGTCGTTCATACGTGTTCGTTTACTCATCCTGTGCCCTCGCCATAGTATTTTCCATGTTCCTATACCCTTGTAGATAGTGTATACCAAAGATTATGACATGCGACCGAAGATTCCGAGGTTTTGGTAAGTTTCTGAGGTTTCTGCTCTGGCGCATCCAGATAGATTTCCAAGAAAATAGACCTAGGTTGCCAAGTTCCCAAGTTTCCGGGTTCTTGCTGGTTTCCACTGGTTGCTCAACTTGAGCAACTTCCAGAAACTAAAATGCCCGATTGCTGATGTATTGAACTTGAATTAAACGAGCTAAGGATTGCAAGCAAGAAAAAAAGGAAAAGCACCGGAGTCGGGGATCGGCGCTTGCACCGCTACACGATACGTAATGGTTATCCCAAGGAAACATGGATTAGAAGTCACAAAACATGTTTCCGAGACCTGTGTTTCACATGGAAACACAGGTCAGCACCAGCTGTGCCTAGGTCAGTCCCAGCAGTGGTAGTCAAGGTATGGAACTGTTATTTTAACTCCAAACCATTGCCTAGCCAACGCCACAAAAAATTTCACGTACTTACGGCTCTTGTACGGCTCATCGAAACCTTGAGCCACTGCAATCCGGTCGCATAACATTTGTGATTGTCATGCCAACTTCTATAAATTCAACTGTGCTCCATCCCATTCTGCAGCTGGTCTCGCATCTTTTCACTCATTTCTAAATTCTATCTGCCTAACCAAACTCCAAAAACTACATCCCACCAACTGTTAATTCCCTATATGGTTCATATTCCGACTCTTCTCATAGTAATCTGGTGCACTGCCAGTTGCATAGCGTGGCCCGCACCCCCTTCCTTGGTAGTTAGGACCACGCCAGGAGCTCCAGGCTGGCAGAAGTCAGCTGACTATTATTTTATATGTCTTTTTGCTTTCTGATCTTGAAGTTATAAAGAAAATTCTCGGGGCCGCTTCAAATCCCAGGCACCTCAACCGCTGCTGATGTGGGATCCAGCAATGAGATTGACACACATCAACACCTTGACTGGAGGGACGAAACGGGAGAAATGGCAGCATGGGCCGAGAAGCTTCGGAAGGCCAAGTTTATCAATATGTGGGGTGAATTGTTGCAGAAAAAGCAATCCACACATTTCCCAGTGGTCGTCAAGCTTGAGCGCAACCCAACACAGGAAGCAAAGTATGCAGCACTTTCACTTTCTTCCGTCCTGTCGTACTGACTCTGGATCAATGTAAAGATTTTCAGGATTTGATCTTTTTTTTGCAGAGTTTGTAGGTGACATGAATCCCACAGGAGTGACTAGACGCCACGACACACTACTCGATTGGCAAAAAAAGCCTCGAGAATACCAGGAGATTTTTGAGATATGGGCCACCGGCTTCAATAGTTACTGGCGAGAATGGAAGGCCAGGGCAAAGAACTTCTATGAGTGGCAAACACTGCTTCGGAATAAAGGCTATTTCGATGCGTTGGGTAACTTGAAAATGAGGCACAACGGAGGAGGTGCTCGGGGGTCAGAGTATGTAGCACTTTCACTTTCTTCCATCTGGTCTTACTGACTCTGGATCAAAGTATTACAACATATGATATGTATGCGGTAGACGCGCACACACCGTCCCCCGAGAACCATCCAGTATCTAGAGAAGTGTGGGAACACAAGATTCTACTGAGGGATCCAACGTTCATAAAACAGGAGGAGTACTATGAGCCGGTGGCCGAGGGCTTCAACAAAGATATGTTGGAACGGAAGTTGTTGTTCGATCGTAATCGAGCTAAACAAGACAGAACAGTATTAAAGCTACCATCAGGCTATGTAGCCCACATACATCAGGAATATCCAAAAAATTCTTAGTGGACTTAGCCTGCTTATTTTACGGCTGAGCCCACTAAGCTTCTCAAGTGGCTTATTTCCTACTTAGTAAATTCGTCAGTAAGCGCAACCAAAAATCCAAGTACATTGTAAGCATGTCAAGTGGCCGGGTAAGCAAATAAGTAGTAAGAACATGTAAGACACAGCAAGTACACCAGCCATCAAGCAAAAGTTATAGTTTTAATGAAGTGAGGATGTTAAGTATGCACATAGGTAAGCTACACTGTACTGAATAATATGGTCTATCAAATGCATACAGTGTACCAAATGATACAGGTTTGGTGGACGCTATCGAACGCTCTCATAGTATGTATAACATGTACTAGTATCAAATGAATACACTTTTACAATTCTTGCTTGTGATACACTATGAAGAATGTTAATAATATACAGATCAGAGATAGCATACATGGTACTCGGCAACAGCATCAGCAACGGCATCAGCATCAGCATAGAGGTATGGCATCGGCATCAGGCACCACTTCCCCATAACAGTACAACCTAGCTGCGTGTACTATAGTGAATTACAATGCTTGGTATAGATGTGCATAGGAGACTGTATGGCCTAGCTATGGGCAATGATGCAATAATTCATTCTATGTAGTGCAGACCTACCAAATGGGTCTTTTACAATTCTTGCTTGTACCTATGAGATAGCGTTGGACATGGTATTTGGCATTGGCATTGGTATAGATGTGCAGTAAGAATCTAATACCATTGATGAAATAGTCACAGCCATCAGCATCAGCATCAGCAGACACGTCAGCACAGAAATCAACATCAATGTCAACATCGGCAGCAGCAGACAGGCACTTTGGGGTGGAAATCTATATATCAAGAGCATCGGCAATGGGCATTAGCAAACCAGACACACAAGGGGTGCAGGCAGTATGAATGAATGAACAAAATCAACAAAACAGCAGTGTTCATCCTAGCTAAAATAACAATGTCAGTGCTAGCTAATTGTGAGAACTGGCGGGATTGGCCATCTTGTCATCATGGAACAATGATCTCATTCGAATGTCTGAGAACCTGCATTCGAATGATTTCAGATTATATTCCATCCTTTCCTTCAAGGTCGCATATGTCTTCAATGTGACATCTTGCTGTTCCAGCTTCTCAACCTCGGCCATATAGAGACAATGACTGGCATCCTTGTATGAGGTTCCAAGGTTGTTTTGCAGGGCTTTCACTTTGGCATGGCAGCTCAACAGCTCCCTGTCTGTCAATTTCTGCAACAGGATGAACTAACAGTCATACAAATGAGGACAAGGCACTTACTGGATCAGTAGGTAGCATTAGCTGGTTGCGGGCCAATGCATAGTAGTACAGCTTATCAGTCATGTTTCCAGACTGCAAAGTCATCAGTGAGAGGATAGACGAGGCAAACAAGAAATGGCATTGGCCAAGAAATGGCATTGGCCAAGACACGGCATTGGCTAAGACACAGCATTGGCTAAGACATGGCATCGGCCCAAGGATGGCATCAGGCCAAGATGGCTATGCTGGCGGCAATGAGACTGAAAAGAAGGAAATCTTACCCCCCCATGTGCCATATGTACATTGAATTCAACCTTCTTGCAATAGGCCTCCATTGCCTGGTGGGTAGCTGGAATCATAAAATGGGGCACTAGATAGTGCTGCCCATTGTCACCTCGGATAATGACATATCCATCAGGAATATAAGTGTCGGTTTGCTGATTGCTCATGGTATAGATAACACAGATGATAACAAGTGATACCATTTAATCAGGACATTATTTGTTTGTATATATTGTATATCGATCAACAACATGTGATTGTTGATTATCAGTGTTTCACTCTTTTTCATATCAACATCGACCCTGCTGCTGCAGCCAACTCATCAACCATGAACGTTACATGCCAACAAGTGCTCAGCCAGATCAGCGAGATCCAACAATCCATCTGCAATGGCCTTCGGGACCAAAGTATCAAGGCCGTGATGAAGGAAAGAAAATTGGCCCTTGTGAGTGGATTGGCATGCTATCAGATCAATGATACACTTACCAATTGTAGAAAACATTATTTGCCTGGCAAAGAGAGGTTCTCACAGAGGATGTGCAGGCTGTCTTCTGGGCTGATGCTTTTTTGTGGGGATTTGTGGTAGCATGGTCAAAGTCAGACAGGACAGGGGACCAGAAGTTTATTGAAGGTTAACTGAGGGCAATGAAGACCTTTGACAAGAAAAAGGGCATAACAGGTCCTGTGTTTACATTGGCTGGACCAATGGCAGCGTCAATGGCAGTTGGAATGGCAAGGGCAGGTGGAACGGCCACTGCAGTGGGAAAGGGAACGGCAGCGGGAAAGGGAATGGCAGTGGGAAAGGGAATGGCAGCAGGAAAGGGAATGGCAGCAGGAAAGGGAACAGCAGCGGGAATGGGAACAGCAGCAGGAATGGGAACAGCAGCGGGAATGGGAACAGCAGCAGGAATGGGAACAGCAGCGGGAATGGGAACAGCAGCAGGAAAGGGAATGGCAGCAGGAAAGGGAATGGCAGCAGGAAAGGGAACAGCAGCAGGAATGGGAACAGCAGCAGGAATGGGAACAGCAGTGGGAATGGGAACAGCAGTGGGAATGGGAACAGCAGCAGGAATGGGAACGGCAGCAGGAACGGCACCGGCCAAGAAAGTGGGGATGGCAGCGGCAAAGACAGGGATGGCAGCGGCAGAGAAAGGAAGAGTGGCAGCAGCAAAGGCACCAGCAGCGGCAGTGGCAATGGCAGCAGCAATGCTGACACCAACAAGGATAGAAGCAGCACCGGAACCAGCCAAGATGTGGGCCCAACCAGAAGCATCAGGATCCAGACTTCCAGCCCCAGCCCAGCGACCAATTCTGCCAGCAATCACAGTGAGACCCAGACCGCGAGAGGTGCAGAGTAGCAGGGGATCAGAGGAGGATTTTGATGAGGAGATGGAGAGCAATGCTGGTGCCAATCCCAGGATGGAGCAGAAGTGGCACAACACAGCAAGGGCAGCACGAGGAGCACCCCAGCAAGGGAGTTTGCGAACGACGCCGTGTGCATGATGTGTCAGGCTTAGGCATGAGTGTTGGGAGCAGGTGAATGGGAAAACAGCCTGCTACTTCTGTGGGAAAGGGAAAATTCGGTGTGATCCAGAGGACATGGATTGCATGCTGAGAACCAAGAAAGCAAAAGGATCAGGAAGAAGAAAAGCAAAGAAGGTGCAATTTTCCAGTGAAGAGAGTGGAGAGGAATCGTCTAGGCGGTTCACTGCAAGCCAAAAAGGAAAATCCAAAGGTTAGTTCTTCCATATCATGACACATAAAACCACTAACATGTATACCCATAGCTGTGGAAGAGGATATTGACATGGCCGATCCCGAGCCCGAGCTGACTGCCCTCCCTGCCCTGACTCCCTACCCCTCTGGCAGTGACTACGCCACCTTCACTGGACATCTAAACCAACTGGAGGAAGACATGTACAAGCATGCATGGTGGAATGAAGAGTCATTCCTAGAGTCCCAACTCCATGTACAAGAACTCTGGGAGATGGTCAACTTGCTTCAAAACAGGGTGAATGACATTGAAGGATACTTTGGGTTGCAGGCTGGTGCACAGCCCATTACGTTGTACAACAGTTACATGGCTGGGCAGATGGTTTGCCTCGAGAGGACTCCAAGCAGGAGGGCAGAGGTGGATTGGGAAGAAATGACAGATGCCGAGGAAGGCAATGCCGCTCCTGCTCCCACTCCTGTTCCTGCTCCCAGTCCCAGTCCTGCTCCTGCTCCTGCTCCCCTCCTGCTCCTGCTCCTGCTCCTGCTCCTGCTCCTGCTCCTGCTCCCACTCCTGCTACCACTCCCACTCCCACTCCTGCTCCTGCCCCAACTCCTGCCCCAACTCCTACTCCCACTCCCATTGCCGCTCCCATTGCCACTCCCATTGCTGCTCCCGATGCCGCTGCCAGCAACAAAGATGAACAGATGGCAGAACTGGTTGAGGAGGGGGGATTTGTGAAGGGTAACAATGAGCCTGAGCATGGTGAGGAGGGACTGGCTGTGCTGGAAGAGGTGGCAGGGGAAGCATCCTTGGCTGGCGCCCCCCCCATCCAAATTATTCCGGCCACACCACAGAATTCTCAAGAAATGGTACAGCCCACAACATCAATGGCCCCACCACTCCCTCTCCTCTTCCCCCCAATGTCACTTGCTGAGCCCAAGCCTGCTGCCCCGGCATCAGCACTTACCCCACTGGCACCGGCAGTCGATATAATCACCTCACCCTGGCCCTCCCCTCCCCTGCACAGCTGCGCCGATCCCCATGCGGCCTGACCCCTGGTCCATCTGGACTACATACATTCCAGAAGTACCACCCCTCAGCCAAACCCAAGGAAGAGAGCAGGAAAATCTGAGGACAGAGGGGAGACGAAGCAAGGCAGAAAGGAATAGATGTGATTCGGCATGTACATAAAAGTTGGACTATCTTTCTTTTCACATTACATAGTGTTTTATTTGTAAATCTATGTGGCAAATTTCACTTTTTTAATTCTCTGTCTCCTCCCAACAGCCTGGGTTGAAATGGCTTCCTGCTGTGCAAGGTCATCGGCTGTCCTTCGGATAGGTTGTGCTCGTGTGGAGGATGGATTTGCTGCCGATCCTGATGTTGCCATTGCCAATCATACTTTTGCTGTTGCCGATGTTGGTGTTTCCATTGCTGATCCTACTGGTGCCCTCACAACCTCACTAGCAGAACAGTTCACATACACATTCTAGCCAACACTCCCTAGCCTGCATTATGATGCGTGGTGCCTCTGTACCTCAGCATCACATCAAAACATGTGCAAAAAACAAATTGGCTCACCCTGGAATGGCTCTCAAAGCAACTATACAGCCACGTCGAACCACAGCTGAGGTCCAACAAGAGCATGCAATGAAAGCTCAGGCAAAGCAGCCAAGGAAGAAGCAAAGCAACAGAGCATCAACCATGCAACAGAGTTCGAGCATGTGGACATGGCCAACAAAGACATCATTGATGCTATGCCACACCCACCCTTCACTCCAAAGCTATGGCCAACTTCCTGCAGCCAAAAGGACACCTGCCTCACCCCTCTTACAGAGATGAGTGACATTGAGATGGCTGAAGGTTTTGATACAGCATCATTTGAAGTCCCCTCCTCCAAAAAGTCAATCACTGATGATTCAACTGTTGAAAGCAACAACCCACCTTGCCCTGTCAACAAGCTTAAAGTCCAAGCAACTGCGACCGCTGTAGCAACTGCAAAGGATGTATCGACAGCAGGAGTGAAGCCAGTTGGTGGAAGAAAAGAAAGTGAAGGTCAAGGTGTGAGATGAGATCGACATCGCGATGAAGAAGATCAAGGAGAACAAGGTCTGGAATGTGGTGTCAGCAGACACGTCAGCAGAAATCTACATCAACATCAACATTGGCAGCAGCAGACAGACACTTTGGGGTGGAAATCTATATACCAAGAGCATCGGCAATTTGCATTAGCAAACCAGACACACAATGGGCACAGGGAGTATGGATGAACAAAATCAACAAAACAGCAGTGTTCATCTTGGCTAAAATAACAATGTTGGTACTAGCTAATTGTGAGAATTGGCAGGATCAGCCATGTTGTCATGATGAGACAATGATCTGATTGGAATGTCTGAGAACCTGCATTTGAATGATTTCAGATTGTATTCCATCCTTTCCTTCAAGGTCACATATGTCTTCAATGTGACATCTTCCTGTTCCAGCTTCTCAACCTCGGCCATGTAGAGACAATGACTGGCATCCTTGTATGAGGTGCCAAGGTTGTTTTGCAGGGTTTTCACTTTGGCATGGCAGCTCAACAGCTCCCTGTCTGTCAATTTCTGCAACAGGATGAACTAACAGTCATACAAATGAGGACAAGGCACTTACTGGATCAGCAGGTAGCATTAGCTGGTTGCAGGCCAATGCATAGTAGTATGGCATATCAGTCATGTTTCCAGACTGCAAAGTCATCAGTGAGAGGATAGACAAGGCAAAATACACGACATTGGCCAAGACACGGCATCAGCCAAGACATGGCATTGGCCAACAGGATGACATCAGCCCAAGGATGGCATCAGGGCTAGGCTGCTGGCAATGAGACTTTGAAAAGAAGGAAGATTTCCATCTTACCCCCCCATGTTCCATGTGCACATTGAATTCAACCTTCTTGGAATAGGCCTCCATTGCCTGGTGGGTAGCTGGAATCATAAAATGGGGCACTAGATAGTTCTGCCCATTGTCACCTCGGATATCGACATATTCATCAGGAATATAAGTGTTGGTTTGCTGATTGCTCATGGTATAGATAACACAGATGATAACAAGGTGACACCATTTAATCAGGGATCAATCAGACATTATTTGTTTGTATATATTGATTGTATATCAATCAACAACACATGATTGTTGATTATCAGTGTTTCACTCTTTTTCATATCAACATTGACCCCACTGCTGCAGCTGACTCATCATCCATCATGAACATTACATGTGACCAAGTGCTCAGCCAGATCAGCAAGATCAAACAAGCCATCCACAATGGACTTTGGGACAGAAGTATCAAGGCTGTGATGAAGGAAAGAAAATTGGCCCTTGTGAGTGGATCAGCATGCTATCAGATCAACTATGCACTTACAAATTGTAGAAAACATTATTTGGCTGGCAAAGAGAGGTTCTCACAGAAGATGTGCAGGCCATCTTCTGGGCTGATGCCTTTTTGTAGGAATTTGTGGTAGCATGGTCAAAGTCAGACAGGACAGGGGACCAGAGGTTTATTGAAGGTCAATGGAGGGCAATGAAGACCTTCAATGAGAAAAAGGGCATCACAGGAGCTGTGTCCACATCAGCTGGACTAACCAAATTGGCAACAGCAGCAGCAACAACAGCTGGAATGGCAATGGCCACTGGAATGGCCACAGCAGGGGGAACAGCACCAGCCACTGGAATGGCCATGGCAGCGGGAATGAGAATGGCAGCGGGAATGAGAATGGCAGTGGGAATGAGAATGGCAGCGGGAATGGGAATGGGCAGCTGCCAAGAAAGCAGGGATGGCAGCAGCAAAGGCACGAGGAGCAGCAATGGAAATGGCAGCGGCAATGCCAATGCCAACAAGGATAGAAGCTGCACCAGCACCAGCCAAGATGTGGGCCCAACCAGAAGCATCAGGATCAAGACTTCCAGCCCCAGCCCAGCGACCAATACTGCCAGCCATCACAGTGGCACCCAGGCCATAAGAGGTGCAGAGTAGCAGGGGATCGGACAAGGATGTGGATGAGGAGACAGAGAGTGATGCTGGTGCCAATCCCAGGATGGAGTGGAAGCAGCACAATGCAGGAAGGGCGGCACAAGGAGCACCCCAGCAAGGGAGTTTGTGAATGATGCTGTGTGCACAATGTGTCAGGCTTAGGCATGAGTGTTGGGAGCAGGTGAATGGGAAAACAGCCTGCTACTTGTGTGGGAAAGTGAAAGTTCGGTGCAATCCAGAGGATGTAAATTGAGTGCTGAGAACCAAAAAAGCAAAAGGATCAGGAAGAAGAAAAGCAAAGAAGGTGCAATTTTCCAGTGAAGACAGTGGAGAGGAATCATCTAGGCAGTTCACTGCAAGACAAAAAGGAAAATCCAAAGGTGAGTTCTTCCATATCATGACACATAAAACCATTAACTAACATGTATACCCATAGCTGTGGAAGAGGATATCGACATGGCCAATCCCAAGCCCGAGCCGACTGCCCCCCCTGCCCTGATGGCCTACCCCACCCCTGTTGACTATGCCACCCTCACTGGACATCTATACCAACTGTAGGAAGACATGTATGAGCATGCAGGGTGGAATGAAGAGTCACTCCAAGAGTCCCAACTCCACATATGAGAACTCTGGGACATGGTTGACTTGCTTCAAAACAGGGTGAACAACATTGAAGGATAGCTTGGGTTGCAAGCTGGTGAACAGCCCATTACATTGTACAATGGTTACATGGCTGGGCAGGTGGTTTGCCTCAAGAGGACTCCAAGCAGGAGGGCAGAGGCAGATTGGGAAGGAATGATGGATGCCAAGGAAGTCAATGCTCCCACTCCTGCTCCTGCTCCTGGTCCTGCTCCCATCCCCACTCCTGCTCCTGCTCCCACTCCTGTTCCAGCTCCTGCTCCCATGCCCACTGCTGCTCCCGCTCCCATTCCCGCTCCCATTCCCACTGCCAACAACAAAGACGAAGAGATGGCTGAGCCTGAGTATGGTGAAGAGGGACTGGCCATGCCTGAAGAGGTTGCAGGGGAAGCATCCTTGGCTGGCACCCCCCCCCCCCCCCCATCCAAATTATTCCCACCACGCCATAGGATTCTCAAGAAATCATACAGCCCACAACATCGATGGCCCCACCACTCCCTCTCCTCTTCCCCCCAACATTGCTCACCAAGCCCAAGCCTGCTGCCCCGGCATCGGCACTTACCCCACTGGCATTGACAGTCAATGTAATCACCTCAGGCCATCCCCTCCCCCTGCACAGCTGTGCTGATCCCCACATGGGCTGACCCCTGGGCCATCTGGACTACCTTCCAGAAGTACCACCCCTCAGCTGAACCCAAGAAAGAGAGCAGGAACATCTGAGGACAGAGGGGAGACAAAGCAAGGCAGAAAAGAATAGATATTATTTGGCATGTACATAAAAGTTGGAACTTTTTTTTTCACATTACATAGTGATTTATTTGTAAATCTACTCTGCAAATTTCACTTTTTTAATTCTCTGTCTCCTCCCAACAGCCTGGGTTGAAATGGCTTCCTGCTGTGCAAGGTCATCAGCAGTCCTTTGGATAGGTTGTGCTCATGTGGAGGATGGATTTGCTGCCGATCCTGATGTTGCCGTTGCCAATCATACTTTTGCTGTTGCCGATGTTGGTGTTTCCATTGCCGATCCTACTGGTGCCATTGCCAATATTGGTGTTGCCGTTGCCGATCTTACAGTTGCCATTGCCAATATTGGTGCTGCCATTGCTGATTGTACTGTTGCCGTTGCCGATATTGGTGTTTCTATTGCCGATCTTACAGTTGCCGTTGCTGATATTGGTGCTGCTGTTGCTGATTGTACTGTTGCCGTTGCCAGTATTGGTGTTGCCATTGCCAATCCTAGTGGTGCCATTGCCGATATTGGTGTTGCTGTAGCCAATATTGGTGTTGCCATTGCTGATCCCACTGTTGCTGTTCCCGATCCCACTGATGCTGCTAAAGCCCTTGCCCTTGCAATAGGACACTCTGTCTGATTGCCCCCTAAAAGTGGTCGAGGCTTAGGGCATTGTGAGCTCTCTTGAGGTATATCCAACAGAAATGGATCAATTGGGCATGGGGGATCATTTACAATGGCATTTCCAGCTGATTCAGGCGTGATGTATCTCATGTAAATGTGTCGAGGAACAAGATATTCTGGTTCACTGTCACTAGGACCATTAATTGGCTGTGGTTGAGTGACACCAAGCATGCAGAGGCTGTCCATTGTCATTTGATCCACTTGGACATATTGTGATTCAGTTGTATCAGAATTTGGGGTCTGTCCTGCAGTTGATATTTGGTGAGCTTCCTTGTGCTTGGGTTTGCCTTTGACAACTTTTCTGCCTCTTGATGCAGCAGGCAGTTCGGCAGCAGAAACAGCCTCCAGTTCTGTGCTGGGTTGAGGATCGGCATCAGCATTGTCATTTCTTTGGCCCCTGCGGTTTGCAGACAGCGGTTCAGCATTGGCAACAGCCCTGAGCTCGGTGCTGCTCTGAGGATCGGGATTGTCATTTCTTCAGCCCCTGCATTTGGAAATGTGTTGGGAGGGTGAAGGGTTATTCAAATCATTCAGATAGTGTGCAGGAGCCACACTCCCATCCATGGCTTTGATCGCTTTGAACCAGAACACTCTTTCAGGGCCCTGCACTATTTGTTGCTGCAGAACATGGTCAAAGAAGTCTTCTATGACACTCTTGTGCATGTTCTGTGGGTCTCTAAATTTGAACCTAGCTGGGAGATATTCTGGACTGACTAATGATGATGTCTGATCTGCAATTACTTTGAATGGGATATGGCGACTATGACCATTGTTTGCTAGTTCTGCAGGAGATAAGTAATGGTTTGTGGAATAGGAAGTCAACATACTGTAATGCTGGCCAACATACAGCATAAACCATTCTTCCAGATCTTTTTTCTTGAATTGTGATCCTTTCCATGGTGTGGGAAGAAATCGGGAAGCCATTGTTAGTCATTGTTAATCAGGTTAGTGTTGCATTATGTTACATTGCCAACCTTGAAGCAAGGTGTGATGGGTGTAAACCCTTGATATAACTCATAAAGTTTCACTTCAGTTTAGTGACTTGATCATGATACGTGTCCAGAAATGATCATGCAGGGGTGGCCATCAGAGAGGCAACATTTTCATGACTGGAGTTGGCATCAGCATTGGCATCGCATTGGCAGTAAATGATTTGGGGACTCACATGTCAACAACCATCAAACCATTAGGTGCAGTATAGGCTGTAAATGTCACAGACAACACCCCCATTCCTAGCCTCTGTTGTTGTGCATTCTGCACCACATGCTTAAGCAGGTATTTTTCTGCTAGACTGTGAGATTTTTGTTATGTCTGGCATTGGCAGCAGCAGCATCAATGGCATTGGCTTCAACTTACCCTTGCTTTGTCTGCTCAGGATATCCTTCCCACATCATTTTCTGTAATTTACACTCCCCCACCTATTCCAATCAGACTCTCTGGAATCTGGTTATTCTGACTGGATTCCATTGGAGTCCAATTATTCCGACCGGATTCCACTGGAGTCCAGTTATTCCAACCAGATTCCAGTTATTCCAGACTCCAAGTTATGCATGTTTAGTTTAATGTATACAACAGTAGAAAGTCAAGTCAAGTCAAACTTTGAGTC
The DNA here is from genome assembly GCA_026075535.2 of Tricholoma matsutake. NCBI lineage: Eukaryota > Fungi > Basidiomycota > Agaricomycetes > Agaricales > Tricholomataceae > Tricholoma > Tricholoma matsutake. The sequence continues at coordinate 595,234 of AP026543.1, read as the reverse complement.
CTGAAGTTCCTCAGTTGCCTACAAAATTAATTGGTGCAGAGCAAGGATTGAACTCAAGGCCTCGTGATAAAGTAATCATGTGACAAACCAAACACTGTGTTCAACCAGTTGAGCCACAGGAGAATTATTAGCTAGCTATTATAAAGTGTATTTCTGACTCTCAAACTCACAACTTCATTTTTTTGAAGTAGATAATTAAGATCAATTTTTTTAGATTTAAGCACATCCCTCACAGGGGATGATTTGATTATATATATATATACATAAAACTAACCCCTCGCATTCATTGCGAGGGGGGAGGTAAAAACATCAAGAAAAAAAAAACCCTCCCCCACAGACAAAATGGGGGAGGGGGAGGTGTAATAATATTAAATAATTAAAAAACCCTCCCCATGCAAAATGCAGGGGAGGGGGAGGGGACGTGGCCCTGCCATCCTTGGGGTGTTGCATTGCACATGTCATCCTTCCCCGTTGCTTACTCATCGTGGTTGTTCCACCCACAATCCACCCCATGAGCAGTTGCTCGTGAGGCTGGGGGCGGGTGGCATGTCATCGTTGTCTCCTGTCCCTGCACCTGGGTGTCATTTCACCCATGTTCCACCTCACAAGCAGTTGCTCGTGAGGCTGGGGGGGGGGGGGGGGTGGTGGCCTGTTGTCATTGTTGTTCCACCCACAATCCACCCCATGAGCAGTTGGTCGTGAGGCTGGGGGTGGGTGGCTTGTCATTGTTTGTCACCATTTGGATTTCTGTTTTTTTTTCTTTTTGGGGGGGGGGGGGTGTTGGGTGTGTCAGTGTGACATGGCATAAGTATGGAGGTTGGTGGGTGCTTACTAGACAGGTACCCCCCTTCTGGGGTCTCCTGGCATCCCTCTGCACCCTCCTAGCCCATGTTGACAGCCTCACAACCCATTCAAATGGGGAGGAGGGGATCAGGTGGGCATGGGCATGGGTTGTGCTTTTTTCATCATGGCAGGTCATCCCCAGTAGTATACAACCTAAAAAGCAATAAAATACAATTAGTTGATTGATAAAACAAAAAGCCAAAAAAGAAAAAAAAAAAAAAAAAAAACTTATGTATTGCCCAAACAACAGTTGCCATCATTTCAGCCCGCATTCCATCCAGTCAGCTTGTTTGAAGGTGGTGGTGATGGTGGGAGTGGGCATGGGAGTGCTAGTGGTGGATGCACACGCAGTGATGGTGGTAGAGTGGAGAGGAGGAGGAGGCAGCATTGATGATGGTGGTTGTGATGGTTGTGAGCTGGCAGTCACATGTCATGTGTCATGCAATATGCATGTTTGTGTATTCTGTTAATGGCTGTGGTTAACTATGCACCTTGGTTGGGTAATAAAGGTATTAAATGTATGTAGACAAATAATTACTTGGTAGCTCAGTGGTTAAGTGTGCTGTTATGTCTGCAGACCCAAGGTTGAGTGTTCAATTCTTGTTGTACATCAAAATGTTATTTGGGAAAGCATGTGCATTCCAGTTATGCTAGTTGCTGTGCATCCGGTTGATCCAACTGTTCCAGGTAAAAATCAGTCTGGGTAGATTCCGGGGATTCCAGGGGTAAAATTGACCCTCCAGTCCAATCAGAATTATCTAGTGGCAGTAGGTCTCCAAACGTGTTGTGGAAATGGCTGGTTGCAGTGACGTATTGAAAAAGCGCTGGTAGCATTTTGGCAGTTGTGAATAACTTTGTGATGTTGATGTCTCTGCCACCTGTTCTGTTGCATAAGACTTGTCTGGCTGTCTGGTGTGCTGGGCAGTGCAGCATGAAGTGTTGTATTGTTTCTTTGCTCTGTTTGCAAGCTGGGCAGATTGGTGAGTCTAGTTTCCCAATGTGGTGTAAGTGCTTAGCTAGTGGTGTATGGCCTGTCCTTAGTTGCAACAGTGTGCTGGCTATCTTTCTTGGTAGGTTCATGATGAGTTGGATGTACTTGTTCGATGGCGTGATGGGGTCTGTCTTCTTCATCTTTGTGAATCACAGCAATTTCTGCCATGCCTTCTGTGTGTTGCATTTTAGCTTCTCGCCGTATGCCCATTTCATTGTGGACTTGCTGTGGGGTAGCATTTTCTTGAGGGACTTTGGTAGGTCTTGTGTGTTGCTGCTTCCTTCCATTATAGCTTCTTTGCTTGTTCATCTGCCTGTTCATTGCCCTCCACTCCTTTGTGTCCTGGTATCCATTGAACTGTTATCTGTATTCCGAGATGTTTCTTCTTCAGTGTATCAATGTTCTCGTGGAAGGCATTGAATATGTAATGACCTGAGGTGGGTTTCGTTAGTTGTGTGGCAGCAATGGAAGCTTGATTGTCAATGTAAATGATGGCTGACTGTATTCCCCTCTCCTTGGTGATCAGTTTGCGCCTACTCCCTCTCCTTCATACACCATGTGGTGTCATTGTGAGCCCAGCCTGTACTGTAGCTTGGTTTTCATCCTTCTGTTCCTGTATAGTACCGCTGCTGTGCTTATTTTTCCTTCCATACCTGAGCCATTGTGGAATACTTTTGCATCTGGGTCATCATGTTCCACATCTGCTATTGCAGTGTCAACATCATTGGCTACCTTGGTTTTGACCTTTGGTTTCCATCTTGTGTCAAAGCATACTGCCTTGATGGTTTCAATGCTCTGTGGTTTGATGTTGTATCTGTGCATGAGATCATGCAGTGGGGTTGGGTGCTGTTTTACTAGTCTGCTTGCAGTGTTTGTGACCAGTTTGTGTAGGGGGTGTGTTGCTGGTAGTGTCGCAAGGCAAATGGCAGCTCATTGTCAGTGTTTGTTGATCAGAAGGTTGAATGGGATTAGGTTTGCCATAACTTCTAGTGTGTCAGTTGTGGTGGTTTTCATTGTGCCTGTTATCATGATTTCAGCTCGTCTCTGTATTGATGCTAGTTTCTTCACTATTGCTTGGTTTGTTCTGCGGTCCTTCGTTCTTTTGCCTACATTCTGCTGTGGTGTAAGGAAGATGTCCACAGCATATAACATACAAGGGACTGTGATGGCAAGGTATAGTTGCCATATGTATCTTGCGTTCATTCCTCGGGATGTCTGGGATAGTCTCCCAAATTGGATTAACCAGTCTTGTCCTTTCACGATCACCACTGCGCACTGTGATTTCCAGTTCAGCTTGTTATCTACCATTACTCCTAGGAACCTTGCTGTTTCTTTCAACAGTATGCATTGGTTTCCTAGCACTAGGGCTCATCTCAGCGTTGGTATCCATTTTCGGGGGTTTAGTGGGTGTGGGGCTAGTTTCTTCATGATATCAAGTAGCTGGAATCTTTTGATTCCGACCTTGCAGTTGTGGTCTTTGGCCCATTCAAATATGCCTCCAATTTGGTTCATGATGTTTTGTAGTTTTTCATGTGTTTTGTAGAAGTCTTTGCCAGTGACTATTACCACTGCATCATGTACAAATAGTAGTATCCATTCACCTGTCCTGAGAACCGGGATTTTTAGTAGGTCAGCGTTGTATATCAGATAGCATATTGCTGAGAATGGGTCTCCCTGGTCCAGGCCATTCAGTACAGTAAATGTCATTGTTTGGTAGTTGTCGAAGGTATGTCGGTTATTGAGGCATCTCTTCATCCATTCTGTGTACTCCTGTGGTATGCCTCTTTTTCTCATGCTGTGTATGAGTCAGTTGATGTCTACACTGGGGAATGCACCTTTAACATCAAGGAATAGGGTTGATGTGACTTGCCCTTTGTGCCATGCATCTTTTACAGTCTTTGCTAGCAGGTGCATGGAGTCAGTTGTGGTGTGTCCTGGTCTTTCTCCGAAGTAGTTGGCTGGGAGTATATCGTGCTTCTCGCACATGGTGACGATATTGTCTGTCTGGCAGCTATTAAGCAGGTGGGCCATTCCATTGGAGAGCACTATCGGGCGCCATGCTGCTGGGGACATGTAATCTGGTTTTCCTGGTTTTTTTAGGCTTAGGGTTTCTGTATGTGCCCACTCCTGTGGATAATATTTTAACATGTTAGTAGCTCAAAAGAGGGGGCCAAGATGTGGGACGAGTTCTTCTCTGGCATGTACTAGCACCGAGTTTGGTACCGTTCCACTTCTGGTGGCTTTGTACAGCTTCATCTTCTTGATTGCTCAGTGTATCTGTTTGTCAGTGATGTTCATGAACTTCCATTGTGGTGGCAGATATCGATAGTCCTGTGGTATTGATGTTGGCATCAGGTTTGGCAGCAGGAAGAAGGTCTCATAGAAGGTTTGGCCTTTGCTGCTGTCTGGGTCTTTGACTTGTAGTGTTGGGATTCTAGCTTTTCCTGCATCAGTCACCGGTGATGTCACCAATCTACTTGCCTGCCATATACTGGATTGGTCCAGCCCCTCTAGCCATTCTACCCAGTGTTCTGCTTTCACCGTTCAGATCTTTTCTGAATAGTGATTGTGTTGGTGTCGGTATTCCTCATGTACTGGGTGTTGGCTGTTTTGACAGTGGTATTTCAATTGTCCTCCGAGTTGTTGCATTTTTTTCTTCTTGTTTGCTAGATCTTTTGACCACCACCTCTTCAAGTATGGGCTTGGTGTTGTTAGTTTGACATGTTTCTTAATCGCATCTTGTATTGTTTCATTCAGAGCCTTGATCTTGCCCTTGAATTCTTGTACTGTTTCTATTTCTGTTGGTGGGGGGAAGTTAGCAAGGTTGTCTTTCAGTGTTTTTACCAACTCTGTCCAGTCAGTCAGTCTGAAGTTCCATCTTGGTTTCCATGCTGTCTTTGGTGTGTGTATGTTGATTTGTGTGATGATTGGGTAGTGGTCAGTTTTTATCGGTTACTTTGCATCATTGGTGTTGCATTTTATTGCTGCATCCATGAGCTCCTCTGTGCAGAATATGTTGTCAACCTGGGTATGGTTGCCTGTGCTGTGTGATCGTAATGTTGGTATGTGTGGGGGAAGTGCCATCTTCATATTGTGTTGTCCTAGCATGTTGAGCAGCAGTTGTGTAAGGTCCAGGTTTTCCTTTGTGAATAGGTGTACATTTTGGGGTTTATCCCATAGTGGGTGATGTTGGTTGAAGTCTCCCATCCACATAGTGTGTAGTGAGTTTGCTGTGTGTCTCTGTCTTTCTCAATCTTGCATGAATGCGGATATGTGCAGTAGTGTGCCGTTATTGTCTCTGTCATTGTAAACATTGATGATGTGCAGTGTACCAAATTCACCTTGTATTTTGATTGTGGTGATGTCTGGGTGTTCAAAATCAATTTGTTTCCATGTGTCCGTCAAAAGGTCAGCATTAATGAGGATGATAGACCTTGTTCTGTCTGGGTGGTTTTGATGCATGTTGGGGTATATTGTCTTCCAGTTTTGATTAGCTTGCATATGGCCTTTAAAATCAATGTATGGTTCTTGTACTACACACACATCATAGGTGTTTTGTTTCAGGCTTTGTAGTAGATTGAGCTGGCTTAGGAGGGATTTGTTGATGCTTTGTTGCTGGATTTGTAGCAGTCTCTGGGTTACTTCCTGTTCTTGGTTTTCAGACATATTCGAGGGGGGAGGGTTCCCTGTTCATTACTGCTCCAATTTGCAGTTCTGTGTCTTGTTCATACATGTCCATGTCTCCCCATGGTGTGTTTTGTTGTACTGGGTTGCATCTTTGGTTTTGTTGGTGCTGGCTGTTTGTCTGTGTGTTGTTGATATAGGTGTCTAGCATCGTCTGTGTTGGCTTTGTGGGCCATCCATTATCTTGTGGTCTGTTGTATAGGCTGGGGGGTCAGCTGCATTGTTGTACAGTATGCCAGTCATCCATGAATTTTTGTTGGTTCCTTTGGTCTTCAGGGTGTGTGTTCCATCCTGTGTTCTGTTGATGTTGGTGGTTTTGGTGTTGGTATTGGTGATGATGTTGGTAGTCTGTGGTTGTATCTGGCTTGTTTAGTAATTTCCACGTTTGTGGTATAGCAGTCAGGAAAAAATTGTACTTATTCTCCAGGATGCATGCTTGGATCTTTTCCTTCTCTGCTTTGAACATCAGGCAGTCTCTGTCAGCTGCTCCATGTCCCTTGGCTCCTGTACCTGCACAGTTGGTGAAGCAGAATGATGTTGTGTCTGTGATTATGCACTGTGCTGTTTGGTGCTCTCCACTGCATTGTGCAGAGGTATCTGTGTTTGCTTTGCAGTCAGGTACATAGTGTCCAAATTTCTGGCATCTTAGGCATCTTCACAGTTTGGTTAGCATTTTATGTACATTCACATGTTTTCCCTCCATGAACATGCCATATTTGATCGCTGTATTTGCCCTGTTATGTTCATTGAAGCCGAATACTTTGTGGGCAACTTTTTGGTTGCTGGTTCACAGGTGCATCAGTTTGATGTATTTTGAATAGCCTATAGCATTAGTACTTAATGTGCTGTCCTCTTCTACCTTAGCATGTGCATAGCTGGATCCTGCATCAAAGGTCATGGGGACGAACTCAGCTATAACATAGTATAGTTTGTTTCACATGTTGGATGTGCTGCCATAGATTGTTATGAAGGCATTTTGTACATCCATCTGTTTTATCCAGATTGCTGTGTCTCTGGTGTTCAATTGGTAGAGTATGTTCCCGTTGCATAGTTTCTTTGCTCCGATGAAAGTCATTTCTGATGATTTGTCAGCTGCTGCAATCCCCATGAGGTTGAGGGCTGTGTTTGCTTTTGCTACGAGGTCTTTTTCTGTGAGGGATTCTAGTATGTTGTCAGTGGCATTTGGATCTTTCTGAATCAGTATCTGCTTATCAGTTATTTCTCCCCTTGTTATGACCGATGCATGTGCTGGGGGGATTTGTTGTTGTGTTATTGTTGCATACATTGCGTTCTGATGGGCATGATGGGGTGTCATTGCTGTGTTTGTGTTCTTGTTTATGTTGGTGAGATCTTGGGTCACTTGGGCTATTTGTTCTGCCGACTCTTGGAAACCGTCCTTGAGGTCATCCATTTTTCCTGTTATTTCCTTTGCCGCTCTGGTTATGTGTTCTACAGCATCTCACATGGTTTCTACGTTGGCAGTAAATGATTCCATGTATTCTTGGAGTTGATTTTTGATTGATGTGGTGATTTCAGCGGCCATCTGGTGTGAGCTAGCTTAGGCCAATAGGAGTGCGACCACTCTTATCCCATCTGTTAGGGTATTCTTAGGCTGACAGCCATGTGTCTGAACTGTAGTAGTACATGAGATAAAGTCTGCAAATCAATGGGTTTACCAGGGACTAGATTTTCTTTTGCTGTCAGGAACACAATGGCCTGTTCTTTTGTTCACACATCGGTGTTCATTCCATCTGCGTTTTCTAGCTCTTTTTGTGTTTTCTTGGTTGTTGTTGTGCTGGTTTTTTGGCTCGTTTGTGGGGGTGTGGGTCCAGGAGGTTGAGACATGGTTCTATGTATGTTTATAGCTCTGGATCATGTGGTTTTACACTACTCTCTACTTTATGTTCTGTCTCCTCCTCTCCTCCTTTGGTTCTTGAACTGTGGGAGTTTTTTGAGATGGTGGTGGTACAAAGTCAGGGGTGCTCCATACTCATAGTTTTCTTCTGTTCGACTTCAAGGATGGCTTTCTCCTCTGCATTCATGGTGTCAAAAACATGCTTGATAGCTGGCATTCACACTTGGAATCATCTTGGTGTACTTGTGGTGGCATCCTCAACACCTAACAGGTTTGCAATCTGTTGAAAAAATTGGTCCCGGTACAAGCTCCAAATGACTTCCGACCGCTTTACTTTGAAGTCATTCAATTTCCATGAGCAGCCTTTGAGTATTTGCAATCAGCCAGTTTTCAATTCCTGTGATCAGAATGCAACTTTGTAAGGCTCAATGGTCTTCTGCTCTTCAAATGTATATCTGCTTCCCTTCCAGTACTGTCTCAAGCATGGGTTCTCTGATGGCTCAGGCGGCATTGGGGGGGACTGATGTGAAGGAAAGAATCATTCTTGTCATTAAGATAAAACATATCATTGGCACAAGGATCACACGAGGATCACATGAGGTCAATAGTACAATAGCCCCATCAATAAATGGGTGTCATTGTGACTCACCTCAAATCATCATGAGCCTAACAAGAGTTCCTTACAAGCGAAAGAGAAGATCAAAGAAGAATGCCCCCCTGCATGAGGACAATGATGATGCAGTCAATACTGTTACACATGTAGAAGTTGAGGTCAACACGAAACATGGACCAAAAACAAAGTGCATCAAGGTCCCCCTGACTGCAGTGGAAGAACTTGGTCCATTAAACTCTGTTATACAGGATAATCCCAATGTTGCTCCTGAATGGGACATGCAAGAACCTCAGGTGGCCGCCGAGCCAACTTGGCCACACATTGGCATGGTTAGTTTCTGACACTGATTGCTTATGGAGCAAGGCTCATATACAAATAATAGAGACAGTGAGACTATGTACTGGAGTTTGTGGGACAAGTGGAGGAATTGCTGCAAGCATCCCTCGCTCGGCAGGCATGGTTGGTTGACAAACAAGTTTGCAACCACTGTCCATTCAGTAATTGGGCAATTTGGTGATCCATTGATTGTTCACTGGGAAGAACACTTTGCCACACATGCATGTGTGTAACCCACAGGGAAAATCCCCTCCATCACATTGAATGCTGGACCAGCATGCACTTCCACCAGGCTGAGCTATGGGAGGTCAGCACATACATTTTAGTCCAGCGCCAGATGGATCAGCCAATTTGCAATGCTCTGAACTTACAAATGAAATATGTGGAGACATTTGAAGACCTGAAGGATAAAGCAGAGCAAGAGTCAGCCAATTGGCAGGCAAATGATTAGCAACAGCAGTGACACCAGCACTGGCATCGGCCCTCTTCACCTGACTCAACCTTGGACACATATAAAGAGTCTCAGGCTGGTGATGGGGCTGAAGATGAGATTGGGGCTGACTCAACATTTTTCAATCACCTTGATGCCCTTTGGCATCAAGGGAAGGGGAACATTGATGTTGAGAATAGTTTCCAAGACTTCTTTGATGCCAATGATGAATCTGAAGTTGAGCATGCCGATGATGACATCCATGGGTTTCAACCATATTTGCCTGATCCTAATCAAACTGCCAATGCCAACCCAGCTGCCAATGCCTTGAACAACAGTTATATTCATGTGGTCCATACAAATGGAGTACATCACTTAGTGATGGTTACCTGCCAGTGTCAGGGGGAACACTGAATTCCCTTGGACCTGGTAACCAGTAACTTACTACCCACAAGCTTCACCAACATATGGACTCTGTTCACTGTGCAGGTCCTAGACCATTTTCGGCTCTGTAATCTGGAATTAAAGGCATCGGCCTATCAGTTTTACCAGCTGATTCAGTGTGTAACATTGCTGATGAGGCCTGCTGAAGTGGTCAATCTCTACAATGAGCTTTGGTGCATGTCCCACCTATGGTGTTGGATGAAAATATTGAAGTGGGCAGGGTATGGACACAATCAAAGAGATCCTTTGAATCCTGAACCAGGATCACTTGCCAATTTCTGTCTCCCTTCCGAGTCACTAAGATGATAGATCTGTATGTTATGCTTGACCTGTATTGTTGCTCCCCCTACATTATAATTCAGTCCAGTAAGATCTGCATGTTATTACTCAGTTCATATGACAGGACATGCACTGTAAGGTCATGCATTTTCCCAGCTGCTACAGGAAGGTCGGAGTTAAGGGTGTTTGCCACAACCTGCATGTCATTCTTGGACGTCATATAATCTACAGACCACTTGAGACTATTCCAGCGCTGCCAGATGACTGATTGATGAAACGCAACAACACAACCTACGTAACCTTTTTTGCCCTTGTACCCTTCTTTGGTGGAGCATATCCTCCATTCTTGAGACAGTCAGGTAAATTGGATACACGACGCAACTTTGGTGGCTGCTTGGGAGCTCCCCCTCCCCCTGATACCTCCTTGCCCTGCACTGCCTCACCTGCCTTCCTCTTCCTTCTGTTCCTCCCTCTATTCACCATTCCCTTCACTACTGCTGGATGATCATTTTCCTTCTCTGCAGGGACTGCTGGTGTTGTGGATGGTGCTGGGGAATCAGTATGTGGAGTACCTAAGGGAGTGGGGTGCAGGGTTGGGACTTCGTTTGGTGATGACATTAATGGTTGGGATGCATGGCTCAGACTCGGGGCTGACTGCTTTGGACTGCTCAGCACTGCGGGAGCAGCAAGTGGGGGGGTGGGAGGTGGAAATGCTGGTGCGCATGTGGCATGTGGAATAACAGTCTGTGGAGAAGGAGTGTGGGGGGCAAGGGTCATAAAGGCTGGCTGGTTGGGCCCACTCAGCACCGCAGGAGCAACACCACCTGCCAGTAGGGGTGTGGGAGGTAGAAGCGGTGGTGTGGGTGTGGCATGTGGAATGGAGGTCTGCGGAGAAGGAGTGTTGGGGGCATGACCTGGCAACAACAAATTGGCACCTGGTAAGCAAGGTTCTTGGGCTTCAGTGGGGAAAAACAATGGAGGTTGCATTGTTGGGATCGGAATAGCTGGAAGTGGTGATGTGGACGGGAAAAAGAAGGTACCTGTCTCGACCAATGGGAGCACATTTTTCACAGGCACTTCGGGATAATTGGTGTTCATGGTGTCGCCCAGCGCTAAGTTGCTATCTACTTCCTCCTGATCTTCCGTCATCAGAACACGACAACAACACTCCTCTGGTGCTATATTGTTGAGCGAGTGAGTTTGTTGTATATGATACTCAAATCTACTCACAAAAGAAAGCCTTTCCATACTTTATTGCCATGTCCTGGAACTTACTCCAACTGTCGGGATCGAACTCAGGCAAGAGTTTCTTGGTCATCCCCTTTGAGGTATCAGATTGAGCCCTGGGTTAAGGTAAGTCAAATATCTATCAATAAAGGGCATATTGCTCACGATTGCATGACGATTTCACGATTCGTGGATCCAAGCAGCGTTATGGCTAGAATAACAATGTTTGCCCCCAACCACTTGGACATCGCATCAGCAAAGAAAGGAAGAACTTGCTCCGCAGTCTTCCAAGTGCTACACATTTAGAGGTGAGCATCCTATTCCACTCTACTGCGTGAAGCTGGGCTTACTGGTCAAAATCCTCAGCCGAACCAGTGAACGTTGCCTTCTTCTTCCACTCTACCAATGCCCTCTTGTTTTCGTCATCTGTTTGTTTCACGACAGCATCTCTCACTTCTGGCATCTCCTTCTCCCAACAGTCTCTCACGTGTTCATTCCACATTTGGATTTGGTCTCGAGGCTTCAGAGAATCCTTGACAGATTCCCAGAGTGCGTCAAACTGCCGCTTCAACTTGTCCTTGTGGACATCTGAGTATACATTGATGGCCATCTTTTTTCTAGGACGAGATATGGTTGACAATATTATGCGGTCGATGATACTGTTGACAGATGTGGGTTTCCTATTGGTGTAGCAGTAACGATACCAGCAGCTGAGTTTCTAGTGCCGAAGGGTATGAGTTTCTGTCTTTCCCCTATAACGTATCACTTACATCACGTAGTTCATGATAGAACGCACTATGTCAATCGCATTCTTCGTTCTGCTCTTCCTCAGACAACGAAGTATTGATTTCTTTGGGGGTGAGCACATCATCATCATCTGGGTTAGGGTTCACCTCGATAGCAAGATTATACCCGAACCGCTCAATGAATGTCTTGGATATGAATGTGTAGAATGCTCCACAGTCAGTTGAATCAAGGAACTGATCTTTGTATGACTCCAGGAAGTCCAATTTCGCACCACTGAACGCGTTCTGACAACCCTGTGACCTAGGTTCAACAGCGGCTTTCTTGCCCTTGTGCTGTTTGCTTTTTGAAGCCCGAGCCATGTATTGGAGAAAGTAGACGAGGTGGTGGATTGCCGACTATGTGGCCTATGGAGTGTTCCGACTTTTTTTTTTTGAATGCCACTAGTAATAAATCCTGGACCGCTGGGCATGGATTATACCCATTTTTGGATGATCATAAATTCAAATTCGGTTTTTTCCAAGCAACTATATCAATGGAATGGATGCCCTCAAACATGTCCAATATTGTCTGAGACTCCCATATTTGAAATTTTCCAACTTCGGCAGCGGTTATTGCAGGCTCCTCAGAACATGGCTATCTCCTATCAAGCCAACATCGCTAAGCATACCCCAGGCGATATGGAGGACTCAATGGGTGATGTCAATGTCCTGGTGGGTGACAATGATGAATGGCACAGAGCTGCATATGAGCATGGCCCAAAGTGGGTTGTATGGAAGGGCCGGCTGCCAGGAATTATTGATACCTGGTATGAGATTGTTTCCAGGGCATTATGTGTTGAATACTGAGATGATGCCTGGAGGCAACAAGCCCATGCAGAAATCCATGGATTGAAAAAACCCCTCGACGCATACCAGAAATTTACGATGCATTGCGCTGCTCTGGCAGCATGGGAGACATTAGTGGCCAAAGGCTATGTGGGGCTTGTATTTGGTACAAGTCCTCAGTATCCTGCAAGTAGCGAGTTAGAGTCTTGCATTAAATGTGGTGACGCAAACATCGTCTAGTTGCTTTTTGTCAATGAAAATCCGACTTTTTATGTTAAGTCATGTAGCTATCCACTACCACACACCAGAATGCATTGAGCGAGGGCTGACACTGCATCCGGATGACAAATCTGATACATGAGTTGAGGTGTCTGCTGAACGCTCATTCTTTTGAGACTCAATTGAGGATATGAATAGGGAGTATGAGTCTATAGTACAATGGTGATGAGCTTGCCCAACATTTGGGTCAAAAAAACTGGGGAATGTGCTTAATGAAGTGGTCAGACTCGACAGTGCACTGATCGAACATGATTTCCATTTGAATTTGCTTCGACACACAACCTCATACTGTTTGCTCATGCCCTTTCCTCACCACTACAAGACCAAACAAGATAAGAAGGCATTGTCTAGTTGCTTTTTGTCAATGTAAATCCAACTTTTATGTTAAGTCATGTAGCTATCCACTACCACACACCAGAATGCATCAAGCGAGGGCTGACACTGCATCCAGATGACAAATCTGATATGTGAGTTGAGGCGTCTGCTGAACACTCATTCTTTTGAGACTTAATTGAGGATATGAATAGGGAGTATGAGTCTATAGTACAATGGTGATGAGCTTGCCCAAAAATTTGGGTCAAAAAAACTGGGGAATGTGCTTAACGAAGCGGTCAGACTTGACAGTGCACTGATCGAACATGATTTCCATTTGAATTTGCTTCGACACACAACCTCATACCGTTTGCTCATGCCCTTTCCTCGCCGCTTCAAGACCAAACAAGATAAGAAGGCTGCAAATCAGCTCAAGAGCAAGAGGTACTATGAAAGGTAAATGAAGAGAGCCCATAGCCCCCAAACATGTCTGCTCAATCGATTTTTGTAGGAACAACAAGAGTGCAATCCTGTACTCTCAGCATAAAAAAAGGGTTGACATTGAGGCAGTGAATACTGTGTAAGCCCCCATGCATTTCAGTTTAACTACGTTTGTTAATGCCATCCCATGTCAAGCAACAGTTCCATGGCAGCTCTCCATGTTGCTGACACTGCCGAAAATCTAATGTATGGAATGTTGCTGCTTGGACAGCCCTATTGACCCAATTTTTTCTAGCCAATCCTGCCTGGAAAAATGGAAGGAGTATGCCGTTCACATTGTGGAGCATTTGGACAGGATTGTTGGTGTCAGCGACATGGCATATCTCGATGGCCTCTATGGGCAATTCACATCATGACTTGCAGCAAAACAGGAGCCTCATGAAGTCCTAGAACAAGCCCTAGCCAAATTGGACAAGATTGAGCATGCACTTCAGCATAGTGATGCAGTTGTCCTGCAGGAAGCTGGGGTTGGACCAGAATTCAGTACAATTCATTCAGAGCTCATTAGGGTGTGTCATCTTCGACAACATGTTGAGGAAATGCTTGGCGAGGCAATGCCTAACCCTGATGATCTCACTACAGCCCATAGTAAAAAACAACTTAGTTACCAGTGTGTATAATAGACAGCCTTGGAATGCCCACATCTACCATCTGAGTCATAGAAATGAAGCCGTCGGGATGGCTGTGCCATTGGAAAATAAAACACGTATCTCTGGGGACACTCTGCCAAACAACTTACACCAAACAACTTACATGCCCGTGGGCCTGACTTGAACCAAGGACAAACATATGGTGAAGGGAAAGACACGATTACAAACCCATTATGCCCAGCCTGGACTACCCCAATGCAGAGTACAAACTGTGAGCAATATTTCTATGTGTATCCATAAGGTCTTCACCACTGTTGCTTCTACATTGCATTTGCCTGCCAATGACAATGAGGCTCAGCAATCCAAGATAAATGATGCACCATTTGGAGACACATTTGCCTCTGAGTCCATCAACCTAGCCAACAGCACCAATAACCCTGCGGGAATACATGTATGCATGAAGGCCAAATGATATCAGAATTCAGTGTGTATTGGTTCCACACAGGAATTACATCTGATCTTCACTTAAGGATGCTCCACTTGTGACTTGGAAACAATATCAGCAGGAGTATCTGGATGCGTGCCTTATGTTGGATGGCCGTGGTCGACATAATGGTTATTGCACAAGTGCCTTGTGCCAATGACCAGGTCCAATCTTCCACTGTGGGGACTGTTTTGGATATGGCCTCTATTGCAAAGCATGTATTATCGAGGGCCATCACACTGAGCCACTGCATATTATAGAGGTATGTACATCACTGTGGCATTCTGAACATAAGTACATGTTGATCTTCTTACAGGAGTGGAAGAATGGTTTCTTTCAATGGACAACATTGCAGAACTTGGGTCTATGCATGCAACTAGGACACCAACTGCAGTCCTCTTGCCCATTTCGTCACCAGGGCCACAAGGATTTTGTTGTCCTTCACATCAATGGAATCCATTCTATCAATGTTGACTTCTGTGGTTGTGATGGTGTGCCAGCACCTCGTGAACAGCTTTTGGAGGTTGGTTGGTGGCCATCAACACCTCTCGAACCACAATCTGCTGCGTCTATGGCCGTTCTTTGGTCCTTTCACATCTTAAATCTCCAAGGCCAGATCGCTCCGACTGATTTCTACCGAGCTTTGGAACAGATGATGGTTGGCAATGGCCTATCAGATGTACCTGTAAGTCAATCCACTAAATATACCATTACAACGACCCATATATATTTCTCCAAGGATTGCCTACCTCAGTGGATGATAATGGTGCGTGAGTGGCGACACATCAAGATGGCAAAATGTGCAGGACGTGGTCAGGACCCAATGGGGATAGAAGGAACATCCCAGGGCAGCCTTTCAATACCATGCCATGCTTGCCCAATCCCCCACATCAACATCCCTGAACGATGGGAAGACACCCCACCCGAGAAGCGGTGAGTATGAAACAGTTTTTATCGACTAGTAACCTTCCTGAACACAATTTTGAGATGGCTTTATGCACTCATCCTATCACAAGATGCCAACTTCAAGCAGAAAGCCCAGCTATGTTCTGACAATGCGAAGGACCCTCCATTGGGCCCAGGCTGGGGAACTTTTGTTGAAAACAGCGCTTATCCGCAACATATCGCACAGTATACTGATCAAGAGGAGGTGACTTATCGCATGCATGTGATTTTCTAAAAATTTTATGGAAAATTTCTATAGATATCACATTGTGTTGGCTTTGCAGCGTTATGGTATGCCAACAGTAAGAAGTCAAAGGGGTTGTGGGCGACAGGTGTTCGCTCTGTTAGTTGTGCTCGCCAGGGGATGTATCGACCAAATGGCATGGGCGATCTCCAAAAGGGTGAACAGTACATTATAATTGTCATTGTGCATTTTTCTTCTGTTCATTGTATCCTTCAGATATGCAAACATGGATTATTTATTCTTTGCTAGTGTAGCTGCGACATTCTTCCAACTCATCATTCTATCATATGACATCGCATGCCAATGGGGGTTAAATATCTTCACCCGAATGAATGCACCTGGCATGCCCAAGTCACTCTGGCTGCCCACATCGACATCCCTGCAAATGTTTGTCCCAAAATTTCATCTGCCCACACATAAAGCGAAATGTCATGCCCTGTTCTCGTTCAACTTTGCCCCAGGGGTAGGACGGACAGATGGTGAGGGGGTTGAATGGAATTGGTCCCTACTTAATGGCATTGCATCCTCTGTCTCAATGATGGGTCCTGGTGGGTGCTGGGACATGCTCGATGATTTTTGTAACTTTGCTAACTGGAGAAAGACTGTTTCATTGCGTGAGTCCCCCAGGAGCTATATGGTCCCTAACACTAACACTAACCCTGTTCTGATGGCTTCCGAGCTAGCATCTGACCTTCTCCGAAAGATGACAATGGCTATTCTGCAAGCTATTGTTCACCACCAAGCACTTTCTGCCTTTTCCGAGAGCCTTCAAGCTGAACATGCCAACCAACTCATGGAATGGGAGATCCAGGTGCAGAAGTGGGAGAAAGACCATACAATGCCCTGCCCCTATGACTTGCCAGAACAAAGTGCATCTCCATGTTGTCAAGGTGTTTTTGCTAATGAAACATATAGAGGTTACCTTTCCGGAGGTGATGCGACGGCTGTCTCAAGAAGAGCCTGAACAGGTTGCAAAGGGTGATGCACTGCCTTCTGTGGATGGAGTAAGTCCCAGTGCATTTGTGGCTGAAGCACTAGAACTTGAAGAAACCCAGTACCCAATTATAACTAAGTATATGGCACAGTTACTAATTTGCAACCCAGGCACGCACTTCTGGCTGATCTGAAGACCGCAACAACAGCAAGCCAACAAACTTCAATTCAATGATGGCGGACAAATTTACTCACAAGAATTCAGAAACTCAATACTGTTCGAAGCAAATACATGCCTGGACTTGGAACACATCTTGCTGGACTACCCGAAATGACAGAAGAGGTATCAACATCTGCACTGGAGCGTATTTCACTCCACCTTCCATCTTCCTTTCCCCCTGATCAGCGCGGATTGATATGTATGGCAGATATCCCACTAATCGAGGACCAGCTTTGTTTTGCCCAAGCATCTGAGGCCCTGACTATGCTTAGGTGCCAGCTCGTGAAACAAACTTATGCAAGCCAATATAAAAGTCAGAATCTCCTCGCAGCGTCACTACACACGATTCCGTACACTTCAAGAACATATCGAGTCCAAAATTAAGGTAGCCTGTCAACGGTATCGCATGGCACGGTCTGCTCTGCTCAGCTTGCGAGGACATGGGGAGTGGGAGGGTGCCTTGTGAGAATTACACCCAAACAATGTGCGAGGGTTAAGTGAAAAAGTGCTTGCTGACAAAGAACAGGAAGAGATGAGAAAAGCACATGCAATGGCTGGGTTGGGTGACGAGCACATTGTGGAAGAAGGTTTTGTCAACCTACCAGCAATGACGTTCAACCCTCACTTGGCTATTGGCAAGGGTTATAGGACACTATCATGGATTTGGTACTCAACGACAGGGGAGGAGTTGGACAAGGGATTTTCTACAGAATCATGTGCGTTGCTATATTCTGAACATAACCAGGAGCTAAGTTACACTATGCAGACCTCCGCGTTGAGTGGGTGAAATGTCAGGCACGAGCTGCTCGGTGGAAAGAAGAGATCCAGCTACTCGAGGAAGAGATGCACCACTCGATTCAGCTCTGTGCATGGAAGGCAAATTGGTGGGAGGAGCAAGCTGGCCGCTGGACGCTGGTATCCGCCCATCTTGTGGAAGGGATTGCTGCTTATGCTGCTGAGAATGCAGCTGCCAAGCATTGCCAGTTGATATCGTGGTCGAGGCATTGGGAGGCCATACAGGAACGAGCTAGGTTAGTTTTGCAAAACCATTTAAGCAGTCATGAAGATGGGGCCAAGATGGGTGCATTGGAAATTGAGATCGAGGAGGAAGACGATGGAGCTCTGATATTTGACATAGATGATACATAGTTTGGGCTATGTGATTTGCAACCGTATTATGGCACTGGGTTATAATACTAATATATCCAAGACCATGAGTGGGAGGCATTATAATCCAGGTAAAACAAGTGGGAGGAGGGCATTATAATGCAAGCAGATGAGGGGAGTGTCTAGGGCATTATAATGCGATTAAGGGGACAGTCGCAAAGTGGAGGTTATAACCTGGGCAAACGGCGAAGTGGGGGTCATATACTGGGTGAACAGCGGGAGAATGGTGGTGGGGCATTATAACAAGGGGAGGTTACCCACAGAAGAAGCGAGGGGGCATTATAATGCGATTAAACAAGGTGCAAGTCATGAAGCAGGGGTTATAACGTAGGCAACTAGCGAGAGAATGACAATGGGGCATTATAGCGGGGTGAGGTTACGCACAGAAGTGGGGGACGTTATAACATGAATATACAAGGCACGAGTCGTGAAGCAGGGTTTATAACATGGGCGAACCACAAGAGAATGGCAATGGGGCATTACAGCAGGGCGAGGTTACCCACAGAAGTGGGGGACGTTATAACATAAATACACAAGGCACGAGTCGTGAAGCCAGAATTATAATGTGCCTGAACCACGAGAGAATGGCAATGGGGCATTATAGCAGGGTGAGGTTACCCACGGAAGTGAGTGCATTATAACACAAATACTAAACAGGTGGACTGTCGTGAACAGGGGGGATTATAATGCAGGTGAAATGGGGCATTATAGCAGGGCAAGGGTACCCATGGAAGTGGGTGCGTTATAACACAAATACTAAACAGGAGGACCATTGTGAACAGGCAGGATTATAATGCAGGTGCAGAGCGGGGGAGTTGCAAGTTATAATGAATTGTGCTCTACAAGTTCCTTGCCAGGACAGTGAGACATTATGACATCCTTTTCTATGTTTTGTGGGGTATATTATAATATGCTTACAGGGACTGCATCAGAATTTGGGGTCTGTCCTGCTGTTGACATTTGGCAAGCTTCCTTGTGCTTGGTTTTGCCTTTGACAACTTTTCTGCCTCTTGATGCAGCAGGTGGTTCAGCAGTGGCAATGGTGATGATACTCAACCTGGGAAAACCACCAAAACAGCCGATGAGGCAATCAATGATATTTGCAATGAGTCAGAGGAAGGGTGTGAGTCATTCCGAATGTTCATAGTCGAACCTATGGGAAGATAACTAGTTGGTACTAGTTGCGAAGGTAGTGCTATAGGAGACAAAGGTATTTGACGCGGTCTGATGGGGTATCAATTGATATCGAGGACAATCAATGAGATCAATGGCAAACAAGTTCTATTGTTGATGGTCAAAGTGTGAATTCCGAGGACCTTTCGATAGGTCGATAGTATATGAAGGGTATAGCCAATGGCTACAAAGTGTTGAACTGGTTACTAGTGCTAGCGACAAGAGGATCAAAGGAGGATCGAGGATGCAATGATCGCAGAGGTTTCTCGTCAATCGAGAAAACTTGTAGAGACTTAGATTGTTTTAGGGGATAGATCTGATTCTTAGAACTGTATATGAGATGATGGGTGAAGACAATTTCTTGTATTTCCCATTAGATACTACAGAGTTTTATATGTTTTAAAGAAACTTCCTAAAATGGAATGAGAAACATGTGTAGAACATGAGGCAAAAGATATGAGTTAAGGCACAAGGCCAAAAAGTGTTGTAGGTATCCCATTCCACTATTCTTAATTTAGATACATCAACTATGGTCTTCCGCTATTCCGTCATTGACTACTTTAGTAATGCATCGTTATTATCCCACCTCAGTGTTTTACCATTCACTGAGGTGTAAGTTCTTATTCTATACTTTGTTATATCTCATTACTTACTTGTAGTAGTCATACATTATTCTCCTTTAGGTACTACTACACAACTCAGTGTTTTACCATTCACTGAGGTTCATACATTATTCTCCTTTAGTCTTGAATCTGGTACCTGTGTTTCACAGGTTATGGGCCCTGCCAATATCTCCAACATGTCTTCGACTGCCAGCAATCAAACTCTCAACCTTCCAAAGCTCTGGGGTGATAGCTCCAATTGGGCAACCTACCAGGAGCGAGTGATCAATTACCTCACATCAAAAGGGTTGAAGAAGCATGTTTTGGGTACCGCACGTCAACTGGTTAAGCTCAAGGAGTGGAGCAGGAGAAACTTCAAACCTGGTGGCACAACCCCGCTAACTGACAGTGAGCTCAAGAAGCACAAGGAAGATGAAGATTCCTACGAGCAAAAGCAGGCGGCCATTCGGGAGGTTATCTACCAGACCATCGACAAATCTATGTTCCTCCAGATCAAGAATGAGACTGATGCTGCTGCGGTATGGAAGGTCACCTCAATCCATGCTGACAAAGGCATGATGTTCAAAATGAACCTTTTGACACAACTCCAGTCAATTCGTTACATCAAAAATGGGGATATGTGGGAACATCTCACGAAGATGACAGAGATAAAGGAACAGCTCGCAGAAATGAACCGCCCAGTCTCCAATGAATCATTCGTGTCTTATATCCGCACATCGCTCTCACTTGTTCTGAATTACTGAACCCTACTCACCATGTTGAGCGCATCTTCCCATGAGTCTGGAAAGAAACTCACTAGTACGAATCTCATGTGGCATCTCAACAAAGAAGCAAATGCTATGGCTCTTGAAGACTCAATCAATAAGTCAAACACAGCTATGTTTGCAGCTATGACAAAGTCTAAAGGGGCGAAGGGCAAGGATAAACCAAAGTCGGACAAATGTTGCTCTAACATTAATTGTGGGAAGGAGGGTCACATGAAGGACCAGTGCTATGCAAAAGGAGGGAGGAAAGAGAAGGAGGCACCAGAATGGTACAAGAAAATGGCTGAAAGGAAAGCAAAGGCATCAGTGAGTGCGAACACTGCTGAGAAAACTCAGGACGACAATTTGGAAAACTACGCAATGCTCACATACAGCCTTCCTGATGATCCTACTGCCCTCATCATCACCTCTGACTTTTTAGCTGAAGCCCATGCAATTCCCCAATCCCAATCAAACGGTATAATTCTCGATAGTGGTGCCAGCAGGCACTTCTCGCCAGATTGTTTGAAGCTCCTAAATTACAGGGACATCAACCCAGAACCTATAAGAGCTGCCAATGGAAGAACATTCAGTGCACTTGGTATGGGTGATCTAAAGGTCGAGCTACCTAATGGAGATCAAAAATCAACTCCTATAATGCTCAAGAATATCTACTACTCACCACACATGGCATTTACATTGATGTCTGTGTCTTGTGTTGATAAGGCTGGATTTTCCCTTTACATCAAGGGTGGAGGCTGTGTCATTCGGAGCACAAACTCGAACATTATTGGACGTATCCCTCTTGTTCAGGGGCTTTACCAAGTTGGTGGAGTTTTCAATCCATCTCCCACACCTGTTGCAAATTTGGCATCGAAGCTGATGTCAATCAGTGAGCTTCATCATAAAATAGGGCATATCAATCACGATGATTTACGCAGGATGGTGAAAGAGGGGATGGTTAAAGGGGTCGAGCTCAATTATAACTCAAAACCCAAATTTTGCAAAGCCTGCATAAAGGCAAAAGCAGATCAAAAACTGTTTCCAAAAGAGAGCAAGACAGTCTATGAGAAGTATGGTGATAAAGTTGTTGGTGACTTATGGGGTCCAGCAAGGGTTGAGTCATTGGGAGGAAAGAAATATTACTTCATCCTACAAGATCTTAGCAGTCACAAAGAGAAAGTCTACTTCGAATGGGCTAAGTCAGAAGCCCTGAACAACTACAAGAAGTATGAGGCATGGGCTTCAGTTCAACGCAGCGCACAAATCAAGATATTTGGCTGTGACTGTGGTGGCAAATTTATGAGCAAGGAATTTACAAACCACCTCGAAAATGCCGGACTATTCGCCATCTTACTGTACATGACTCCCCAGCCTCAAATGGAGCAGTCGAGAGGGGTAATTGAACTCATATGAACGATGCCCACGCAATGATGATTGCTGCTGGACTACCTCGAAGTCTGTGGGCAGAAGCAGTGGGCAGAAGCAGTGTGCCACAACGTCTGGCTGCATAACCGTGCACCGACACAAGCTCTAACTGGGCTGAAGACTCCCTTCAAAGTAGCCACTGGGAAGAAACCCGATCTTTTGCAGCTTTGTGAATGGGGTGCGATTGTATGGGTGAAACATCTCAATGCAGGGAAATTGGACCCAAGAGCTGAAGAAGCCCAGTTTGTTGGCTTTGATGATGAGTCAAAAGGGTACAGGATTTATTGGCCTAAGAAATTTAGGATCAGTATCGAAAGGGATGTATACTTCGACAAAGATAGGGCTTTGCAGCCTGATGAAGTCCCAATCGAGGGGGTGGAGGATGTATTTGACAACCCGGACATTCCTCAGTCTTCTAACACCTTTGAACCTGCCAAAACTACACTAGATGTGCCTACCGACAACCCAGAACCCAAAAATATCGAAAACCCAGCTGAAAATCTCCTGAAAGTCACTCCTGACACCTCGGAGACACAGAACACACCTGTGCATCCTCCACACCAAACAGTGACCAGACAAAACTCCCTTAAAGGTCTAACTCCAATTGACAAGGCTGAATATGGCCAAGGAAAGTGCAAGCGAGTCGCCAGCTCATGAGCTAGTGCCAACACTGCCACCAATAATGTCGAGGGAGCCTTTATGCTTGAGGATGAAGGAAATCTTGAACCAGGGGGAGTAGAGTTGGATATAAATGAGGCAGAGTGGTTTGCGGAGCATGCGTTGGCGATAAGCAAGGATGAACCTACATTGAAGGAGGCATTGGAAGGTGATGAGTGCTCAGCTTGGTCAGACGTGATTAATGCAGAACTCACCCAAATGGAGAAGGTAAACGCATGGTGTCCTATCATTTGACCACCCAACGCCAACATCATCCCATCGCGGTATGTATTCCATCGAAAATGTGATGGAAATGGCAGAGTTGTCTGTCATAAAGCCCGACTTGTTGTAAAGGGCTTCAAGCAACAATTTGGTGTTGACTACACCGAAACATTTGCCCCAACTGTGTGTGCATCCACCCTCCGCATTCTCCTGTTGTTTGCAGCTCAGAAAGGTGCCACCGTCCATCAATGTGACGTGAAAAACACATACCTCAATTCTCGACTGCAAGACGGCCTGGTTATCTACTTGGATCTGCCTCCAAGATACTCGGATTTCCGTGAATTACCAGCAGACCTAAAGAATGAAGCTGAAGTCATTGCGGAGTGGTTGGTTGCAGTATATGGGAGCAAACAGGGAGCTCACAAATGGAGTGTTGAGGTGAAAACCTTCTTCACCAAACTGAACTACTCACTCTCCATCGCAGATGAGGCTGTCTTCTATACAAGTCAATGGTGACAAGTACACCATCGTTGCCATGGCCACTGATGACTTCACAGTCATTTCTGAATCAACTGAGTCAGCCAATCTTTTGATCCAGAAGCAACTCACCGAATGCTTCAAAATTTCTGACCTCGGTCCCATCAACTGGCTTCTAGGTGTCAGCATCACTCGCAATGTTGAAGCCAAAACCATTTCCTTAAGTCAGCATGCTTACATCGAGCAAATCATCACTCATTCTGGTCTCGAGGATGCTCATACAGCCGCAACTCCACTGGAGCCCGGAATCGATCTTAGCCCAGACTCACCCGCAATCTCGCCCAAGCTCCTCATGCCAGCTGAGAAAACAAAGTACCGAGAAATGATAGGATGCCTTCTGTATGCAACTGTCATGACTCATCCCGATATCGCGTTTGCAGTCTCAACTCTATCCCAGTACCTTGAAACCCCAAGTACTAGTCACCTCGTGGCTGTCACTCGCATATTCCGTTACCTTGCAGGAACAAAGGATCTCAAACTCGTTCTCGGTGGAACTCACTCCGAAATTTCGGGGTATTCAGAGGCAGACTGGGCTTCCCATATGCACCGTCATTCTATTTCAGGATTTGTCTATTTTGTAGGCATCGGTGTTGTGACTTGGAGCAGCAAGAAGCAACCTATCGTCACCCTCTCTAGCACCAAGGCTGAATATGTCACGTTGACACACGCGTCAAAGGACCTTTTATGGATTCACAAATTACTTACTGAAATTTCTTCTGTCTTTTCATTTACAGTACCTACTACTCTTTACTGTGACAACCAAGGTGCTATCTGCCTTTCAAAGGATTCTACTTTCCATGGATGCACCAAGCACATCGATGTTCATTTCCATTTCATTCGACAAACTATCACTTTGGGTCACATCACATTACAATACTGCAACACTAACGACATGATTGGCGACATTTGTACCAAGTCGCTTGCACGGGTCAAGTTTGAGAAATTCTGTTCTCTCCTTGGACTCCTCTAAGGCCACATCCATCTCAAGGGGGAGTGTTGTAGGTATCCCATTCCGCTATTCTTAATTTAGATACATCAACTACGGTCTTCCGCTATTCTGTCATCGACTACTTTAGTAATGTATCATTATTATCCCACCTCAGTGTTTTACCATTCACTGAGGTGTAAGTTCTTATTCTATACTTCGTTATATCTCATTACTTGCTTGTAGTAGTCATACATTATTCTCCTTTAGGTACTACTACACAACTCAGTGTTTTACCATTCACTGAGGTTCATACATTATTCTCCTTTAGTCTCGAATCCGGTACCTGCATTTCACAAAAAGGAGACTGGAATCCGAACAAGAAAGATATATATCATATGATGAAAGAGTAATAAAGGGTCTAGAACTAAAAGGGGACTGTCCTTTCTGTATAAATCACACTAAGTCTTGCAATAATTTGTCCAGCAGGTTCTGTGCACAATAGGGACTTGGAACGAGGCTGACCTACTATCAGCAGGCTTGGGCACAAGTTGGAATCCTGCCTGGTGCATGGTATTCCACCATATAGATAACAAATGTGGTGCCCAATGTCACTCATAGTCTCTCGATAACGCTCGAAGATGCTCGACGATGTTTGATTGCAGTCACAGTTGGTTCAAAGTTGATTGGGGATGTTCGATGGTCATTTAGAGGGATCTTAGGGGCTTTTGAGGTAGTCCTAAGGTTGTGCGATGTGATTTCTAAGTACGATCAATGCGGTCGATACAATATTGCGCTCAGTAGACTTGGTCGGGAGTGGTTGCGCTGCTTCTGGAACCTTGTGGGAGTTAGCCAATGTGATTAGAATGTGGTTGTAATGGTGAATTGGCCTTTGAGCCAAGGAGACAAGCCATCATCCTCCCCTTGACTAAAATACTGACTGTCCCAGTCAGTCAATCAAATCTGCAAAGGTAAATTGAAATGAAGTGATGCAAAATGAGTGTCAAAGCTGAAATGAAAGCCATTGAGGCTAATCAAAGAATATCGAGCATGGTGAAGATGAGTTCAATAAATAGAACAGAGTTGAAATGCGAGCAAAAGAGAAGGAAATGCATGAATTGGGTTGATGTTGAGAGTGCTAACCATGATCGCTATAATCAGGTTGAGGAACTAGCCGAATATAGTTTGAACAAAAGATCAAGGGATCGAAAACGAGGTCAATGAAACTGTGGTCAATGATGGATGTAATAAAGATTTTGGGGATGACAACAAGGGTTGCGAGCTGAGGACTATGGATATATGATGGATAGGGAACTTCGAGCAGTATATTGGACTTTGAGGGCAAATGCAAACATGAACACAAAACTGGTCACAACATATATGAGGGTGAACACAATATCGAAATAGATGGTGAAGTGGACGAGGGCACTGATGATGAGATCAAGGACAAAAATATTGGGAGTGGTGAACATGAAATCAAGGTCAAAATGGGCGATGATGAGAACAAATATGACAAAGATATTGGAGGTGCGATCGAGCTAGATTGCGGAGGCGCAAATGGTGTTGGAGGGTGAGTTGCAGTCAAAAATGGTAATTCAAATATTTCATGTTCTTTGGGCGATGTCAAAACTGTTGAAGCTGATACGATTGGTGCGATAGGCAAAGGTGAATTTATGAAAGATGAAACTGCTGTGAATGATGCGATGGACAAATGCGAAGCTGGTGAGACCGATGATGGCAAAGTTGATACTAATGAAACAGGTAGAACAGGGTCGATCGAACTCGAAGCTGATGAAGCTGGAACTATGCGATGAAGACTGGGAGGCATGTCATGACAATTTCAAAGTGTGAAAATTTCTTGTTCAAACGCAAGCTCTTTTTCGAGAGCTAGTTTGCATTCGAGCACCGTGATGCAAGCTTCTACATTGTCTGACATGTGCGAGCTGTGATGTGTACCATCAAATGTTTGGTTTGATGTGGTCGAAGGTGTGATATTGGCAAAGAACGAGGTTGGGACAGAAATTTCGGATGGTATTCTGGTCAGATGCGAAGCTGCGACAACCGATGCAAAGTTCGATGTGAAATGTTCAAAAATGTGCGAAATATCTTTGCAGTTGATCGGAGCACTAGGCAATGATGGATTCGAGGTCGAAATTGATGGCTGGGGAATGGAATACGAGTTCGAAGATGCTAAAACAAATTTGGTGGCATCGTGGATGTCGTTCAGAGCATATGGGTCATTGGGATAATGATCTGGGAACTTAACTTCAAGATGATGTGCGATTCAAGTCCATGAATCCATTTGAAACCCTCGAACAAAAGCTCAACTTTGTTCAGCTTCCGAAATTCTGTGTTTTGAGCGAAGAAAATTTGTAATGTTGTAGAATGACCTATAATAAACTCCTAGATTGTTTGAGTCGAAAATACTGGTGCGAAGCTGTTTGTGATGATAGGTCCACCTTGTTGTTCAAGCTCAGAAAACACATCTACGATTGTTGTTGAAGCTCTACAAACCCATACAAACCCCTCCGAAGCTCTACAAACCCCTCCGAAGCCCTACAAACCTCTACAAACCTCTACAAAGTCATGAGAATGCTTCAAAATTCTTTGCAATGCTTCGAAACTCTTTGTGACACCTTGAAATTCTTTGTATGCCTTTGGCTGCCATAATACAATTCCCCTGACTTTTGTACAGCTCAGGACATACACCTGGAACATCGTCGATGAGTTCCGAACCAGTATCGAGCAATATCGCAGCGATATTGGCCTTCAAACAAGTCCGATATTTCCTCGACCGACTTCGAAAATCATCGAACATTGAAAATCGACATCGGACACTATATCACTATCCCAATGGTCATCGCACACATGCCAGACGTATCCCCTGCCATTGTCGAACAATATTGCACCGATATCGGGCCACGAACAAAGTCTGAAGAATCTTCGAAAATCTTCGAAAAACATCAAACCTCGAAAAACATTGTCGGACACAGTATTTCCTATTCAAACAATCTTCGGATGCATGCTGGACACATGGGACACTATATCGAGTATATCAAACACATTTTGACTGCATGTGCACGCATACAATCCACTCAAAGCAGTGTCCAATCTTTTATTCAATTTATAACAAGGACAGTCCAGTTTTAACTATTCTTTCTTATTATTTCTTCATCATGTGTTATATTCACCCCTTCTAGGCTCGCTTTATTGTTCTGATATACTTATATTGTGTTTTGCCTCGAGTTTTCCACATGTTTGCCTCATGTTCTCTAGCCTTTTTAGGTACTTTCTTTATTTTATACAAGAAGATGTACTAGATACAAAGAAAAACAAGAAAGTCGTTGTCTTCCTCCCAGATCACAGTGATTTGAGAGTTTGGTTTAGTCTTATTCAGTCCAAAGTTTGGTGTTTTATGCTAAACTTCCTCAAAATTCCTCAAAATTCCTCACATTATGCTATTTTTGCTCTTGCTTCCCTCGATTAGCCTTTTCTTCACTTCTACTACTCGTCTAGTCCCCCAATCTTGCATCCAAACATATCTGTGCACTCAAAATTCCTCGAAACTACTTTGAAAAGCATCACGACATCTCGAAAATCATTGCAACACCTCAAAAATCATCGCAAGTCCTCGAAACACATTCTTTTAGCCTCGAACTGCTTCAACAAGCAGTTATTTTATGACTATTTGATGGTTGATCTGACAGGTGACATCGAGAGGGCCTCGCATCCTTCCTCTGACTTGTGTTATACCATCCAAAGCCATTTTGTGGGTTTTGTTTGGGTTTCCAGGTTGAGCATCATCAGTGAATGAGAGTATCCATGTCCAAAATGCTGTATTGGTGTTCGTCTTCTGATCTGGGATAGAACTTGTGTACTGCAATGCAAAATGCATTAAACGAGGTGCCGGGCTGGTACTCTGGAAGCAATTCCCAGAGCTCACAAGAATCGATGTCGACATATCTGCAAGTATGCTTCTTCTTTAGGTCCTGATCTGTAATACTGCAAGTTGGAAAGAGAAATTCAAGCTCTTTGAAGAATTTTCGGAGTTCTCTGGGCTGTGTTGGATCGAATTTTGGAGATGTAGAATGGCCATGGGCTGGCATAAAGGACATTGACATGTTCAAAGTAAATTTTGGGGGCTGCAAAGTCAAAATTCATGCGATATCAGGTTTCATGTGTTTAGAAGTCAAAGATGGTAGCAAAATAGTAAACACGAAGGGCAAAAGAGTACGAAATAATATTATCGATGGTCGAGATACTGTATCAAGATCTCCTGGTTGTTCAGGAGGGTCAGAGGCACTATGAGCTTAATGCAAAATCAAAATCATTGAGCTTCCTTCAGCCAAAGACTGAAAAACATGGTGGTGAAAAGGTGGGGAGGTCCGATGATGAACTAATTCAGAAACCCCTTGCGGTGGGCTCCAAAAATGATGATACTCAACCCGGGAAAACCACCAAAACAGCTGATGAGGCAATCGATGATATTTGCGACGAGTCAGAGGAAGGGTGTGAGTTGTTCCGAATGTTCGTAGTCGAACCTATGGGAAGATAATTAGTTGGTACTAGTTGCAAAGGTAGTGCTACAGGAGACAAAGGTATTTGACGTGGTCTGATGGGGTATCAATTGATATCGAGGACGATTGATGAGATCAACAGCAAATGAGTTCTATTGTTGATGGTCAAAGTGTGAATTCCGAGGACCTTTTGATAGGTCGATAGTATATGAAGGGTATAGCCAATGGCTACAAAGTGTTGAACTGGTTACTAGTGCTAGCGACAAGAGGATCGAAGGAGGATCAAGGAGACAATGATCACAGAGGTTTCTCATCAATTGAGAAAACTTGTAGAGACTTAGATTGTTTTAGGGTATAGATCTGATTCTTATAACTGTATACGAGACGATAGGTGAAGATGATTTCTTGTATTTTCCAGTAGATACTACAGAGTTTTATATGTTTTAAAGAAACTTCCTAAAATGGAATGAGAAACATGTGTAGAACATGAGGCAAAAAATATGAGTTAAGGCACAAGGCCAAAAAGGAGACTGGAATCCAAACAAGAAAGATATATATCATATGATGAAAGAGTAATAAATGGTATAGAACTAAAAGGGGACTGTCCTTTGTTTATTAATCATGCTAAGTCTTGCAATAATTTGTCCAGCAGGTTCTGTGTGCGATAGGGACTTGGAACGAGGCTGATCTACTATCAGCAGGCTTGGGCATGAGTTGGAATCCTTCCTGGTGCATGGTATTCCACCATATAGATAACAAATGTGGTGCCCAATGTTGCTCATAGTCTCTCAATAATGCTCGACAATGCTCGACAATGCTTGACAATGCTCAAAGATGCTCGATGATGTTCGATCATGGTCATGGTTGGTTCAAAGTTGATCAGGGATGTTTGATGGTCATTTAGAAGGATCTTAGGGGCTTTTGAGGTAGTCCTAAGGTTGTGCAATGTGATTTCTAAGTATGATCAACATGGTTGATACGATATCATGCTCAGTAGACTTGGTTGGGAGTGGTCGTGCTGCTTCTGGGACCTTGTGGAAGTTAGCCAATGTGATTAGAATGTGGTTGTAATGGTGAATCGGCCTTTGAGCCAAGGAGACAACCTATAAATGGTTTCCAGTTTGGTGCTGGTTTGAGGATCACCATCAGCATCATCATTTCTTCAGCCCCTGCAGTTTGCAGAAGGCAGTTTGGCATCAGCAACAGCCCCCAGCTTGGTGCTGCTATGAGGATCAGCATTGTCATTTCTTCAGCCCCTGCATTTTGAAATGCATCAGGAAGGTGAAGGGTTATTCAAATCATTCAGATAGTGTGCAGGAGCCACACTCCCATCCCTGGCTTTGATCGCTTTGAACCAGAACACTCTTTCAGGGCCCTGCACTATTTGTCACTGCAGAACACGGTCAAAGAAGTCTTCTAGGACACTCTTGTGCATGTTCCGTGGGTCTCTGAATTTGAATTTAGCTGGGAGATATTCTGGACTGACAAATGATGAGGTCCAATGGGCAATTGCTTTGAATGGATATTGCAACTATGACCATTATTGGCCAGTTCTGCATGCAGATGAATAATGGTTTCTGGAATAAAAGGTCAACATACTGTAATGCTGGCCAACATACAACATAAACCATTCTTCCAGCTCTTTTTTCTTATATTGTGATACATTCCATGGTGTGGGAAGGATCGGGAAGTCATCATTAGTCATTGTTAATCAGGTTAGTGTTGCATTATGTTGCATTGCCGACCTTGAAGCAAGGTCTGATGGGCATAAACCCTTGATATAGCTCATAAGGTTTCGCTTCAGTCCAGTGACTTGATCATGATACGTGTCCAGAAACAATTGTGCAGGGGTGGCCATCAGAGAGGCAACATTTTCATGACTGGAGTCAGCATTGGCATTGGCATTGCATTGGCAGTAAATGATTTGGGGACTCATGCATCAACAACCATCAAACCATTAGGTGCAATCTAGGCTGTAAATGTCACAAACAACACCTCCATTTCTAGCCACTGTTGTCGTGCATTCTCCACCACATGCTTAAGCAGGTATTTTTCTGCTAGACTGTAAACTTTTTCTTATGTTCAGCATTGGCAACGGCATTGGCAATGGCATCAGCTTCAACTTACCTTCACTTTGTCTGCTTGGGATATCCTTCCTGCATCATTTTCTCCTGTTCAACTTCAAGGATGGCTTTCTCCTCTGCATTCATGGTGTCAAAAACATGCTTGATAGCTGGCAGTCATGCTTGGAACCATCCTGGTGTACTTGTGGTGGCATCCTCAACACCTAACAGGTTTGCGATCTGTTGGAAAACTCGGTCCTGGTACAAGCTCCAAATGACTTCCAACTGCTTTACTTTGAAGTCATTCAATTTCTGTGAGCAGCCTTTGGTCATTTGCCAGTTGTTGGAAAGCCAGGTTGTTAGTTCGTGGCGATGTGATCAATAATACAACCTTCACATGCTTGTGAGTTTACCTTGGCATGAATGCAACTCTCCTCCTCATCCATAGGGGCCCTGTCAATTGACACCCAGTAGTTGAATATTGCTGGGAGTGTAAGGGGACTAAGGGGGTGCCCTGTGTGTTTTTCCTATTTTTTATGTTCGTCCCATATTTTTCCCCACCTCATTTCCTTCTATTCTTCATTTTCTATGATTCTTCCAGATTTTATTACTAATTTTCCCTTGCTATCATGTTTGTATATGTTGACACTTTTATATTTAGAGGCGGAGTACCCCTTCCGACACATACCCCTTGGTATGATGTCATTCGGCGGCCTTGATCCGCCTATCTCCGCCTTTTTCTATTTTTAGGTTATATTTGATTTTTGTCGTCTTCACATATACTGGGCATCAGCAAGGGGATCCTTAGAGTTTTCTCTTCGGATTTCCCTTTGCTAGGTGCGCCCCCAATCCCTGTATTATGTAGTATAATTTTAACTTCGCATTTCCCTTTGCTAGAGGCTTAGGTTGCCCTTATAGTAGAAAACTCTCCCCTAAGGCCCGAAAATCGCGAACGCGCTGCCCAAGATAGGCAGGTACGGACTGGACAACACTTCCCAAAGCTCCACAGAGTCCCTACACACCGTTCCAGATACTCTCGCCTTTATTACGCCGCCATTTTCGCCAAACGCGCTCCCTAGCGACATGGACGCATCAGAACGCTTTGACGCGCTTGAAAGCAACGTTTCCGGAATGCGCGCGCAAATCGACTCGCTTAAATCTACGATTGAAAACTTTGTTAGGACCCTCCAGGCTAACCCTACGACTAATAGTTCCCCCTTCACGACTCCAAGCGCACCCAACAACGATGTTTTGCCAAACGCATCCACTAAGGAACGTGCCCAGATCAAACCATCCCCCCCCGCCGAATTTAATGGTGCACGTGCGCAGGGACGTGCATTCCTTAATTCCTGTGAGTTATACATTAGTCTCCAGTTGCATCAATTCGTCGATGAGGCTGCAAAAATTTATTGGGCCTTCACATACATGAAATCTGAACGCGCCTATCTCTATGTGGACTGTATCCTACGTCAAACTAAAGAACTCGGTTCTCTACCTTTCTCCACTTGGGGTGACTTTCGAGCTGAGTTTGTACGCCACTTCTGCCCCCTCAATGAACGCCACCGAGCAGTGACACGACTTGAGTCATCCACTTACCACCAGGGACGTCGATCCGTGGACGACTATATCAATGAGTTCAAGGATTTGGTGGACATGGCAGGGTATGGGAGTGGGTTACCAGTGGTGGTGAAGTTCCGACGGGGGCTCAACCGAGAAATTCAGGACCAGATTGCACAGATGTTGGAAGGGCGCCCAGCGGACGATGATATCCTTGCTTGGTATGAAGCTGCTTCACTCTGTGACGAGAACCGACTCACAAATGCAGCGTTTAATGCTGCATTCCGTGCTCCAACTACCACTCATACACCCTACACCTTCAATCGAAGCCTCCCCTGCCCTAACCCCATTCCTGCTCGTCAAACTCCCACACCAGCCGTCAATATCCCAGTACCAATGGATGTTGATGCAGCCCGCAGCCGTGCACGTAAGTTGGATCTCTGCTACCATTGTGGGGAACCTGGACACAGGGCTGGAGCGTGTCCCCATCGTCAGGATATCCGCATGCTCACCCCCGAGGGACGAGACGAACTCCTGCAAGATTTGTTGGCACTTGTAGATGTTGAGGAAGCAAAGGATCAAGTTGCAGAGGAGGTTAAGCTGGAAGTTGTAGAGGAGCAGGATTTTCCTATTCGCAGCGAGTGAATCATACGCCCTCACTGCCTGTCCATAACCGCTTTGAAGTCTTGTCAGTTGAATCCCTGGAGAATGAATCCATTTCTGTGACTGCTCCCCTCTCTGACCCTTCGAAGTTGGCTAAAGACGTACCTGCTCTCCCCATCTCTCCTTCTACTCCACGTCCCAAAATTAAATCATGGGAGCGTAAACTACCACACAAGTATATTGTGGCATCCACTCCCTCTGCACATTCCTTAAACCTAGCCATCGAACTGCAGACGACCGACACTGGACAGATACTCGGTGTCTCTGCGCTCCTGGACTCTGGTGCGACTGGTCTCTTCATCAATTCCCATCTGGTACAACAACATCGTCTAAATACTCGCTCACTCTCACGTCCGATACCTGTATATAACATGGATGGATCCCCAAATGAAGCTGGTGCCATCCGAGAGGTTGCAGACCTGGTTCTCCGTTACAAAGATCATAGTGAGCGTGCCCTTTTTGCTGTCACTCAATTAGGAAAGCAAAAGGCGATTTTGGGATATCCATGGCTTCGAGACCATAACCCAGAGGTCGACTGGCGCACCAGGGAGGTTACCATGAGCCGATGTCCATCCCGCTGTCGGACGTGTTTCACAGAAGCCAGGCAAGAACGTCGTGGACAGAAGGCAGCAATACGACGAACTCAGAAGTGTCGTGCTGGACCCCTGCCTATACCTGAAGTGGAATTGGAAGGGGTTCCTGATCTAATGCCAGACTCGGATGATGATGATGAGGACCCAGAGGAAGTGGAGGAGGGTGATCGGATCTTCTACACTGCGATTCGCTCATCACATGAGGTGTGTGCCACATCGAACATATCCCAACGCCTCGCCGAGGCCTTCCACAAAAACAACACTGCTAAATCCTCTACTAACTCCTTACTCCCTCATCTCCATGAGTTTGAAGATGTGTTCTCCAAGGAGTCATTCGACTCTCTTCCTGCGCGTAAGCCATGGGATCACGCGATCGAACTCACCCCCGGCGCAACCCCTTCATCCTGCAAGGTCTATCCTCTCTCTCCGGAGGAACAACGGCAGCTTGACCAGTTCATTGACGAGCACCTGGCCTCTGGACGTATTCGACCATCGAAGTCACCCATGGCCTCTCCCTTTTTCTTTGTCAAGAAGAAGGATGGCTCACTTCGACCGGTTCAAGACTACAGAAGACTCAACAACATCACGGTCAAAAATCGCTACCCACTACCCCTCATCTCCGAACTCGTAAACCAGCTCCGTGGAGCCCGATACTTTACCAAGCTCGATGTCCATTGGGGCTATAATAATGTGAGGATAAAGGAGGGAGATGAGTGGAAGGCAGCCTTTCGTACCAACCGTGGTCTTTTTGAACCGCTTGTCATGTTCTTTGGCCTTACTAATAGCCCTGCCACCTTTCAGACCATGATGAACGACATCTTCCATGACCTCATCCTCGAAGGCGTTGTCTGCATCTATCTCGACGACATCCTCATCTTCACTCGCACGGTTGAAGAGCACCGTCACATCACGCGCCTCGTCCTAGAGCGACTTCGACGGTACAAACTCTACCTTCATCAGGACAAATGCGAGTTCGAAAGGACCAAGATCGAGTACCTCGGCCTGATTATCTCGGAGGGTCAAGTGGAGATGGATCCTATCAAGGTAAACGGGGTCACAGCTTGGCCTACGCCCACGAACAAGAAGGAGGTGCAGTCTTTCCTGGGCTTCATCAATTTTTATCGGCGTTTTATCAAGGATTTCTCACATCATGCACGACCGCTGTTCGACTTGACAGGAAAGGAGGCATGGAGGTGGGATAATGCACAACAGGAGGCGTTCGAAAAGCTTAAGGAGATGGTCACTTCTGCTCCGATCCTTACCTTTGCTGACGATTCGCGTCCTTTTCGTGTAGAAGCCGACAGTTCTGACTTTGCAACGGGCGCTGTGTTGTCTCAGCAGTCTCCGGAGGACCAGAAGTGGCATCCTGTTGCGTTCTACTCCAAAAGCCTTAGTGCTGTAGAGAGAAACTACGAGATCCATGACAAGGAGATGTTGGCGATAATGCATGCGCTTGAGGAGTGGCGACACTTCCTCGAGGGTGCCCAACACAAGGTGGAAATTTGGACGGATCACAAGAACCTCGAGTACTTCATGACGGCCAAGAAATTGAACCGTCGTCAAGCTCGTTGGTCCCTGTATCTATCTAGATTCGACTTCTCCTTACACCACCGTCCAGGTCACAGCATGGGGAAGACCGATGCCCTATCCCGACATGCAGACCATGGGGATGGCAGCAGTGACAACCAAAACATTGTGCTGTTGCAGCCAGACCTGTTCACCATTTGGGCACTGGAAGGCATCGCACCCCAGGGCAAGGAGCGGGACATCCTACGTGACATTTGTCACGCAAACCGTAGCGGTTTACATGAGGATGTTGTCGCCCGAGCTGTTAAAGAACTGAGGAAGGGATCGACCCTTTCCTTACGTGCAGCAGAGTGGGCTGAAAAGGAGGACTTGTTGTATTTTAGGGATCGCATCTATGTTCCCAATGACCCAGACCTTTGCCGGCGCATCATATCCCAACACCATGACTCACAGATTGCTGGCCACCCCGGACGCTGGAAGACCTTGGAGCTCACCTCACGGAACTATTGGTGGCCACAAATGTCACAGCTCATTGGTCAGTATTGTCGCACTTGTGACCTTTGCTTATGCACCAAGGTCCCTCGTCGCAAGCCTATTGGTGAGCTACACCCTCTTCCTGTTCCAGAGAGTCGTTGGGATGTCGTCAGCATCGACTTTGTGCTGGAATTGCCAGAGTCAAACGGGTTTGATGCAGTGATGTGCACAGTTGACTCAGTGGGAAAATGCGCTCACTTCATTCCCACTCACACCACTGTCAGTGCCCTAGGTGCCACTCGACTCTACCTCCACCACGTGTGGAAATTACATGGACTTCCTGGTGCCTTCCTCTCGGATCGTGGCCCTCAGTTCATGGCAGAGTTCACTCGTGAGCTGTACCGACTCCTGGGGATCAAACTCCTCGCTTCAACTGCTTATCACCCACAAACTGATGGCCAGACGGAGCGAGTCAACCAGGAACTGGAGCAGTACATCCGCCTCTTTGTCAATGAACACCAGGACAATTGGGATGATCTCCTTCCTTTGGCCGAGTTTGGGTACAACAACCATGTCCATGCTTCCACTCAACAGACCCCTTTCCTCTTAGACACTGGACGACATCCACGCATGGGATTTGAACCTCGCCAAACTCCCTCACACATCGAGACAGTGAATGAGTTCACAGAACGCATGAGGGATAGCTTGGAGGAGGCAAGGGCAGCCTTAGCAAAGGCGAAGGACGACATGGCGCAATTTTACAACCAGCGCCACTCCCCAACCCCTCAGTACAAGGTTGGTGATCGAGTTTATCTTGACTCCAGTGACATCTCCACTACACGTCCATCCAAGAAACTTGCTCATCGCTTCTTGGGACCTTTCCCCATTGTCAAGTGCGTTGGAACACATGCCTATCGTCTACGCCTCCCAGCCTCCATGTCCAGACTCCATCCCGTCTTCCATGTCGTCAAATTGCTTCCAGCTCCCCCAGATCCGTTCCCGGGACGCCATTCACACCCACCACCACCACCTACAGTGATCGAGGGAGAACCCCAATATGAAGTCGAGTCAATCTTGGACAGCCGTTTGCGTCGAGGAAAACTCCAGTATTTGGTACATTGGAAGGGTTATGGGTATGAGGAGAACTCATGGGTCGAAGAGTCTGATGTAAATGCCCCTCGGTTAATCAAGGAATTCCACCGACGGCACACTGCTGCACCGCGTCACATTCAAGTCACGGACTTTGGTCGTATACGATTTCAAATGCATCGGGGCGATGCATCTTAGAGAGGGGGTGATGTAAGGGGACTAGGGGGGTGCCCTGTGTGTTTTTCCTATTTTTTATGTTTGTCCTATATTTTTCCCCACCTCATTTCCTTCTATTCTTCATTTTCTATGATTTTTCTGGATTTTATTACTAATTTTCCCTTGCTATCATGTTTGTACATGTTGACACTTTTATATTTAGAGGCGGAGTACCCCTTCCGACACATACCCCTTGGTATGATGTCATTCGGCGGCCTTGATCTGCCTATCTCTGCCTTTTTCTATTTTTAGGTTATATTTGATTTTTGTCGTCTTCACATATACTGGGCATCAGCAGGGGGATCCTTAGAGTTTTCTCTTCGGATTTCCCTTTGCTAGGTGCGCCCCCAATGCCTGTATTATGTAGTATAATTTTAACTTCGGATTTCCCTTTGCTAGAGGCTTAGGTTGCCCTTATAGTTTCAACCATATTTGCCTAATCCTAATCAAATGGCTGATGCTGTCCCAACTGCCCATGCCTTGAACAACAGTTATATTCATGTGGTCCATAACAATGGATTAGCGATGGTTACCTGCCAGTGTCAGGGGGAACACCAAATTCCCTTGGACCTGGTAACCAGTAACTTACTACCCACAAGCTTCACCAAGATATGGACTCTGTTCACCATGCAGGTCCTAGACCATTTTTGGCTATGTAATCTGGAATCAAAGGCATTGGTCTATCAGTTTTACCAGCTGATTTGGCATGGAACATTGCCAATGAGGCCTGCCAAAGTGGTCAATCTCTACCATGAGCTTCGGCGCATGTCCCGCTTGTGGCATTGGATGAAAAGATTGAAGTGGGCAGGGTATGGACACAATCAAAGAGATCCTTTGAATCCTGAACCAAAATCACTTGCCAATTTCTGTCCAGCCTGTCCTCAAGTAGGCATAAATATACCAGAAAATTGGAAGGACAATGCAAACTGATGGGTGTCAAAATACCTTGGTGCAGTGGCATCTAAAATGATACTATGGAATTCAGATTTGTTTTTAAATGCACATTCATGGCCGATGGCAATTTCAAAGCTGATCATGTTGGGCAGAAAAACTCAGATACTGATATATGGCTATGGGATGGAGGTGGGATGGCCCCAAATTGGGCTGAATATGAGCTGTTTCTCCAAGCTGCCATAGAATGATTAATGGTAGGTACCTTCCCTTGGTGGCAGCCAAGGCTGTTCCCAATGCCATCCCTGAAGCTGGTCTGATTTGTGCCCAGGTTTCCAGAAGGCTCCTTGTGAAAATAAATTCCTAGCCATTGTGAATGCTTTTCTGGCATTGAAGGCATGTGACAGGACTGGAGTAGCAGCCATTCTGTGTACATGGCATGGATGTTATGTACCTAATGCATTGGTAGACCTGTTTCATGGAGAACAGTAAAAGAATGTCGACTTTGCTTTCCTTCAAGCGCTGAAGACCACCAGAGTTGACCCTCAACAGGGAGTCATGCTCATTTACAACATTGTCTGCCAGTACATTATCCACCTTTGGGAATGTATTGGTGCCCATCTTCTGGCCAGCTTGACCATTGACCAGGCCATTGGGCTTTTGCATGTTCATGGCCAATGCTTTTTTCACTATGCTCCATCTTTCATTCCAGGGTCCGGCATTGTAGCAGGAGAAATACTTGGGTCTCTGTGGGCATCACTGGATTACATTTCCCTGATGGTCAGAACAGTGACCTTGCCACATTGGGCAGAAATGCTTGATCATGCTACAGATTCAAATCACAAGAAAATGCTTGGCATGACAGTCACACTGTGCTCAAAATCTCGGGAACCCCTTGAGAACTCCACACAACTTGGCCAATACCATGGTGAACTAATGGCAGCATTTGGCCAACTGGCAATTGAACAATGGGAGGATGAAGTGAGGGCAGCAGAATCCCTAAGGCTCACAGATATCAGGGTAATGGATATGTATGCCACTCACATATCAGAAATGGCATCAGCAGCAGTAGTGTTTTAAGGTCTGGTTTGTACCGGTTTTTTGACCCCAAAGTGGGTTAACCATGACTGTAACCAGTCCAGACCGCAAGCCTAAGTAACATAGACCATAACCGAACTGATAAGAACTGGTTCTGTCAGTTTGGTTACGGTCCAGAAAACCAGTTTAAACTGGTTTCCCCCCCGTTTTTTCACAGCTAACCAAGGGGTGTGTTGGAATTTGCTGGGGCACACAGGCTGGGGAGGGGGGGGGGCAGGATGCCTCTTAAGCAAATAAATTTTATTTGGGTTCAGAACATTCAGAACTGGTTGAAATTCAAAATGAGAGTCTTCGTCATGCAATGGGACCTGTTCTGGACCAGTCACATGAGCCCTGTATGCATTAACAGCCATCATCAGCAAAAAATCTCCCCACTCAGCTAGCTTGATGTTATCGCAACGTTGTTGCCAATGGTGAAATCAAAGAAGGTACTGCCCACTCACTTATGCCCATGACGATGCCGAATCCATTGTAACATTTATTATTAGCAACCATCTGAGTTCACAGCATCAAGTACAAGATACTGCGATTCATGCAAAATTGATGTGAAGCTTGGCTTTGGAGGGGAGGCCAACTGGACTAGCCATACAGAGAGTGCAGCCCATCGCAAAAATGAGGCTGCCAACAGTGTTTCTGACAATTCTAAGTTAACATCTTTCTTCAAAAGGAAACCCCTGGAAAGCATGGCCATGCCCAAACCCTCAGCGCTACCTTCTTTTTTATGAAATCCTGCCTTTTTTTCATCCCAGGCTCGTCCTTTGCCTGTGTCTCCCATCATCAACACCTAGGGCACAGCATGGGTCACCTGTGGTTATTTGTGGGTTTCGAGAAGAATACATATTTTAATAATTTATTACACTAAACTAAGTTAATAGAAACCCCTCACTCACATTTCAAGTGAGGGAGGGGGTGGTGGACCTATTCTAATAAATAAATTACATTAAATTAATATAGAAAACCCCCCCCTCCACATTTCGAGCAAGGGAGGGGGTGGTGGACCTATTCTAATAAATAAATTACATTAAATTAATGTAGAAAGCCTCCCCCTCTGCATTTTGAGTGAGGGAGGGGGTGGTGGTGCCTGTAGTCAATGAAAACAAAACAAAAAACCCCTCTGTTTGCATTTGGAGTGAGGGAGGGGGTGGTGGTGGTGGTGGTTGTCACCGAGAACAGAATGAGAACCCCCTCCTCTCATGTTTGGAGCGAGGGAGGGGGTGGTGGTGGTGGTTGTTGCCGAGAAGGGGACAAGAAACCCCTCTGCTCGCGTTTGGAGTGAAGGAGGGGGGTTGTTGCTGTTGTTGTTGCCCAGAACAAAAGAAAACCCCCCCACTCGCATTTGGAGTGAGGGAGGGGGGTCATCATCATCATTGTTGCCCAGAACAAAAGAAAACCCTCCCCCACTCACATTTTGAGTGAAGGAAGGGGGTTGTCACCATTGTTGTTGCCCAGAACAAAAGAAACCCCCCCCCACTCATGTTCAATGTGAGGGAGGGGGTCGTTGTCATCATTGTTGCCCAGAACAAAAG
The DNA here is from genome assembly GCA_026075535.2 of Tricholoma matsutake. Classification (NCBI taxonomy): domain Eukaryota; kingdom Fungi; phylum Basidiomycota; class Agaricomycetes; order Agaricales; family Tricholomataceae; genus Tricholoma; species Tricholoma matsutake. The sequence goes on along the minus strand of AP026543.1, from coordinate 554,764 downwards.
AAACCCCTCCCCCCCACTCACGTTTGATGCAAGGGAGGGGGTCATTGTCATTGTCATTGCCCAGAACAAAAGAACAAAAGAAAACCCCCCCCCCCACTCACATTTGGAGCAAGGGAGGGGATTGTGGTCGTGGTCGTAGTCATAGTCATCGTTGCTGTTGATGTCGTTGTTGAGCATGTTGTTGTTGTTGTTGTGATCAACAACATCATATGATCAGGCACATGACTGGCTGTCAGTACCCATAAACCCATGGGTAAGGGTATGGTGTTGTGTGGGTAGGGCGATGCCATACCCGTACCCATACCCCTGCATACCCATAAGCGGAAACACACAGTGTTACCCATACCCATGCTGTGCCCTATCAACACCCCCAATGACAATTTGGCCCTTATTATCGATGTAGCTGGTTCATCTCCACCACCATCTATCACAACGCCAACCACAGGTGCATTTTCCGTCAGCTCACTCCTCTTGGAACTTGAGCATGTGACAGCTTCCTTACCTCAGTCTATACCTGAAGGCTTGGTGATGGAAACCCTGTTCTTGAGCTGGAAGATGGTCAAGATGCATGGTAAATGGCGGACCCAGCTCTCAACCACTTCAAGTTTACTCACCGCTACTGTCTAATCTTCTGTAACCATATAGTATCATCTAACATGTCGTGGACTCATTGAAAAGCCATCTGGGGGTTGGTTTTGTGACGACGAGTGTAAAAGGAATGCGGGTTTCAGAGTAGGTGGTCGCAAACGTCGCCGACGAGTTGCCGGCGAGGAGATTAAGGAGAATGGTGAGTGATCGGACCATTGTTAAATTATGTAATTATTCTTCGCATGATCTGAGCTACCGTAATAAGTCGAAAGAAAAATAGAAGGGGAGTAAAGTTGAAATCCACCTATCCCGAACGTAATCTAACCTCGCCCAAACGACCTCCCCACACGCGAATCCACCAACACCCTCTTCGAAGGAGCATCCGATCCCCCCTCTCTCCAATGCCCTGGTCCTTTCTCGTCCACCCATCCCGAGATCAACGACAGGACCTGCACTACTGGCGCCCCATACGAGACGGGTGAATGGAAGAGGGGCAGAGAAACGCTTGCGGGTGGGGTCTGCTGGGGCGTGCGGGAGAGGATTGTGCGAGGCCCGAGGTGGAGGAGGGAGGTGGGTATACGTGTGGGGAGGGGGAGATGCAGATTGGGGAGGAGGTGGTGGTGCTGTGGGAGGGACGGGTGTAGGCATACCAATAGGAGAACAGTTGTGGAGTGGGAGGAGTCGCGGGTGGTTGGGTGGAGGGAGAGGCATCTTGGATTGGATTGGAGGTGTGATGGATGCTTCGTGAAGGTTTGGGTTCTGTATCTGTATCGGCTGTGATCTCGGTGGAAGGAGCGGGATGGAGCGCTGCTGTTTGTTCACAGGTAAGCTAGTGCTCATCTTCTTCTCCTCCTCATGACATGCCTCTCGTAGATCGCCGCCTCTGTTCACCTAGATCTACTGGGCCGAATACTTCCAGATTATGCTTCCCCTACATCGTGTCTTTGACCACACCCAACTCCTTTGCACTACGGCATCTATCTCCTGAATGCTGCTCACGTCTTCCTCCTGACCTCTTCGAAGTGTCACGCCCCCCATCCCTCGTGCTGTACACCCTCAATTCTCTCGAAACATCAGCTCTTATATCGCGTATATGGTACATGTCGAAGACATGGGTGTGCTTCCCACCCAAATGCTTGGTTATTCACATTCCCATTGCCGCCATTTCACTGGCTTTGCCCCTCTCGCTTTCCAACCGATGTTCGCCTGTACATGTAATCATAGACGATGTTACTCTTGCTCCGCAACCCGTTCTGTCCCCACCACGCGGCGTTGGCATGTTCGACAGGCGGGATGAAGGGAGGGCGGGTTCTGGAAAAAACACTCACAAGGTTGAACGTATTTCACAAAGCTCCACATGTGCGTGCTACGCGTCTTTCTTGGGTTTACATAATGCTAATGGGGAGAGGTAGGGCCTACACTACATGCACATCTGCAGCCGAAGATCGTACAGACTCGCACACTGATCCTCGCAAAGAACGCACATTAGCTCGACCTCAGCACCAAGACCACGCAAAAAGGTTCGTAGCCTACCTGCTCCCACCTGCTCCCATTCCCTCTCGCCAACCCCCCTACCGCCAGCTACTCCACCTCCGTAGTAATGGCCCTCACCTCTAGCAAACGTTGCAAATTCGACGTCTTCCCCATCCTGCACTACGGCCCTGGGTAACTCAAGGAACTCCAGGAGCTCACGCTACTTAAGGATCAACTTACCCAAGTACAGGAGAAAATCGTACATATACACATTATGCCTATACTATTCCCAACTTATTTGAGCGCAGAAACGAATCACCCCAGCACCACCCTCAACCAACTGGAGAACTAAGACATACTCGCCCAAACAGCCTACCCTTGCGGGCTCCATCTTCGGTGCAGGCTCAGATACCACCACCAGCATCATCTCTGTCGGCGTTTCCGCCGCCGCCTGTTTTCCCGACGAGGGCAGGAAGATATGGGAAGAGCTGGAGAGTGTTGTTGGGGTGGGGAGCGTGCTGACGTTGTTTGTGATGGAGACGTTTAGGTGGAGGTGTGTCCCTCTCAGCGTCTATGTTCTATCTTCCATATACTTACCTTGCGGCCCGGTGCGTGATTGCAGGATGCTAATCATGTTCCATCATGTTTGTGTCGCAGGATTTCAAATGTCGCCTCAGCGCTTGCGGGCTCCCTAACGACCGTTGCAGGGATGACACTCATTGTTGCAGTCGCAATTGTGAGAACGAGGTGAGTAGTTGCCGGTCGGAGGTGATGCATTGATAAGCTGTTTCGGACTAACTGCACAACAGAAATGCGCGCAACGGAGGCCCGCGGCACAGATAATCCCGCTTCTCGGAGACATTCCAGACGTTGAAAAACTCGTGTCATCAATAATCCGCTTCCCCATCGATAACCCAGCCATTGAAGGAGGTCGTTGATGGTGTTGGAAGGTTGGCCAGCCCTGCGTATTTTGCCCTGTTTGATATTCGCCTGTTGGACACTTGCAGGCTTCGTTGACATTACAGAGGATTTTGGATTCAAGTTTGTTGCTATTCATATTATTCCCGTCACGAAGGGGGCTGGTGGTAATTTAACACTTCGCAGAGATAATTAGGGGAGGAACACACCGCACCGCCATTCTGTTGACTCCTGGAGCTCATGACTTGCGTCAACCCAGATTCGCTACACATCCATTAACGTGGCTCGCTTCATCACCGACAAGGACATTCCTGGTCCCGTCGTTATATGGATCCGCCCACAGATATCCGAACATCACGTACGATTGGTTATATATCAAGATGACCTCTCATTAGAGTTAGAATTGTATCACGCAGTAACTCTAACTACAGTGCGTTTGATATATAAAAACCGCGGTATGGCCTGCTGGAGTGTATCATAGTAACAAATCCGAAGAAGAACCAGGTTGGATATCTAGGTACCTTACATGACCAGAATTTCACACCGAACGACCCCATAATACTAGAAAGGAAAAGGCGAGAAATCATATCTCACATCGGTACTGGTTAGTTCCGCCCAACCTGCGTAAGAATAAGCAACTCACCAGAATACAAATTGTTTGAAGGCCTCAAAACACGCCAGGATTTTGCGTCTGTTATCCAATGGCCTCATACCCTCACTGAGACGGCGGGCAGGGCGTGGGACGTCAGGGATGTGCATCGCAACAACAGTACGGGTGGGTGGATATTGACCGAGCCGCACAGCTTGCATCAATTCCGAAGTAATGGGAATCTTGAAGAAAGTGGGAGCTGTCCCGGCCATGGTAATCCCCGCCATTAATTTGTACTCGATAATGGGCAAGTTCAAAACAGTCTCGCGAATGGTGTTGTTTGTCTGAACAGCGGCGATAGCTTCGGCGATGAGTTGGGGTCTCGGATCACCCAGCTCGAGATGTCGTTTATCTTCTTGTACTAAGAGAATTATCTCGCTATCGTCCATGAGGCAGACATCGGTCTTGGCATGAGACCATGTGCCACAAATGAAGAGAGGGATATCCTTTCTGCTGCGTAGGAACCTGTTTCTGCTGCGGTAACCCGTCACCTTTAGAAGCTCCATAGCAAAATCATCGACGGCCGACTCCTCCCCGGGAACTGGGTCCATCGCAAGATCCATACACTTGACAACATGAAAGCACGATTCGTCCGTCATATCAGTAGCAGAGAGGGTGGTAAGGAGTTGTGGGTTGATCGCAGGGGCTGGTAGGTCTGGTTGGCCAAAGAAAGTAGCCGTATTCTGCGCCTCGATAGTGATGTTGTAGGCGATAAGATCGTTCGACGTCCAGTCACTGCCAGACTTCGCGCTGCGGATAATGTTGGCCATGTCGCCAAGGCTAAAGAATTCCATTTAGTACGCGTTGAATCTTCATGCCAAACCAGATGCAAATCTGCAAACCTGACTGCCCGGGGCTAAGGATGTGGGATGAAGTTCGTATTCAAACGCCGCTTTGTCTCTATATTTGTACTTATGTGCCATTATCATTTGGATTATATAACGGAGAACTACACATCCGTTGATTCTGTTCTGGTACCATCCCCGTATACTAACCTGATCTCAGGAAAGGACTCAAGGTCGGCGACGCCTTGCGGTTGGTTTACAGACACAGGTTTAGCACGGGGGACGATACCTTGTCTGTAAGGACATCTAGATAGGTGCTTCGAGATCAGAGATCAGACAGGCCCAAACCCGCACCTCCGTATTCCTATATATTATCAACAACTGAAGGTTAAGAGATCGAAGAAACTCACTCTCGTCGTAGACCTGTCAGTCCTGCGCAAATGTATCAAAGATCAAATTCAGCTTATCCTTCGCGATCCCAACCCGTGTCCGTAACAGAAAACTCGAGCGTGACACTCTAGTTTCGCTAGGGTTGGCAAGCACGACGGCCTCATAACCCTATAACCCTATAGAACGGACAAGTATATTATTAGTGGTTTCGGGTCTCATCGACGGTGACGTTGCGGTGGTGGTGGTGAGCTCATCACGCATCAAGGGGCTCTCGGAACCAGGTTTGATAACCTAAAGTTAGTTAGTTAGTAAAATAAATGCAAAAAGAAAAGAAGAAATAAACCTTACCTAGGGCCCAAACGACTATAATCGTCGTTGGGGCCATTTTCCGTCATAGTAGGCGCTATCCGAGCACCCCGGGAACACAGAGGACCTCGTTATTGGACGGGGTGAGCATGAAACGAAGACCTTTCTCTATGCCTGGGAATGGAGGAAGCCACCTGATGGTGATAATCGGGTGTGTGCTGTCCCAGAGGAATTGAGACACGACGACAATCGTCGTGTATCGCCACTGAAAGATGACGAGGGCGCACATGCCCATCGTCGCAAAGCAGGATAGCCTTGTCATAAGGCAAGGTACCGAACCATCGCCAGTGTGCTGGCCCACGGAACCCGACGAGAATGTTGATGATTCTCCCTTCTTGACCACAGATGAAGGGAAAGGAGTGTCAGAACTCGTTGGCAGGAAACGACGCGTCGGGAACGCGCTAGGGTTGTATGGAATGGTGAAGAACCTCGATATGCAGTAGAAACGTCACGGCCCATCCGAAGCATCGAATCGACCTGTGCCATCGATAACAGCTCCGAATCCTTTTGATGGTAATTTACCCGGCCTCAGGAGTTGGAACATCGTGCAAACGATGTTGTGTTGACGGTAGAACGAGACGCGGATCAAAGAACGCGTATCGTCGAAGAAACTCCGAGTCTCGGCAGCAGACGAGGCGGACACGGTGTAAACACCACCGTTACGACCGAGAACGGCCGACAATCCCGAGGGTGGATCGTCAACCACGAGGAGAACGACACAGAGCGTCGTTTACCACCACCTGGGTGAGTTACACGTCAACATGAGGTGTATACCTCGAGCCAGGTGGAGGGTCTCGGAGTGGTGTGTGGTGGAGAAATAGTGGATGCCGTACGACGCAACGGACGTATTGGCACGTCTATACAGGCGACTCGGAGTAGGAATGGCTGAGACGCGTGGATGACGCGTCATGACAAAAAACATCAGCAGTTCACAGACGGCGCGTGTAGCACCGTCAAGAACAATTCAAACAGGGTAGCTATCTGATCCCCACTGGCAGCGCCACGTGAAGGTGTCTGCTTAAGATTACGCCATAGACTCTCGACGACCCATGGTTGTCTTCAGCGTATGGATTGCAGTATCAGCTGACCGAGCCCACAGCTTCCATTGTTTAGTTGTGTACCACCGATTCCACAGATACGCCCAGACCTGCGCAAGATCATTTCGGTAGCAGAAATCATACATATCTTTGACAGCACCGTCGTAAATTTCCTGTGATGTCAAACGCGTAAACTGTTCGTCATTAAGGGGAATCTGTGGATGTTGATGTAGATGAACACGAAATTTCTCGACAATGGTTGTGCGGTGCTCCTTCTGACAGAATATTGGCAAGTCTGCCTTCGTCACTTTGGGTGGAGCAGGCCAGACCGGTGTTCGCTTTCCACCTGCAATCAACACAATCATAGGTGTTGAAATCGGGAGTACATATTGGGCGACACCGACGCCGACACCGAACGTGGCGGTAACGCATAGCCACAATTATTTATAATACCGATCCGTAGTTACCGACTTAGTTTACTGGGCTATATAAATATTCTATGTACATAGTTGTCTACCAAAAAAAACGAAGTTTGTTTATTCTTTCAAGTCCTCTATTATTCAACAGGTTATGGGCCCTGGCCTTAACTGAATTTTCTCGCTCACGCTATACTCGAACTAATAACACCCGGATCAAATTTGAATGATGGCCGACGTTTCAAACGCTCCGACGCACACGAACGTTTACCGTATTGAGCCCTTGACAGGTGCCGAAAATTACGCCGTTTGGAAAATCAAAATGATGGATATTTTGACGGGGCAAGACTTGTGGGATTATGTCGACGGATCGACTACCCTACCAACGGATACCGCCCAACAAACAGCATGGCGTAAGAAGGACAGGATGGCGCTATCTATGATCCGATTGAGGGTGGCCGACAAAATGTTGGTGTATGTTGCGAGTTCAACAAGCGCAGTGGAAGCGTGGAATACGTTGAAATCATTATTAGAGACTCAGGGGGCATTGGGAATAGTTCAGGCACGTCGAAAGTTATTTCGGTCGCAATGCGCGGAAGGGACGCCCATCGACGAACATATTCGGACATTGCGCGGCTATCAGGAGGAGCTGCACAATTTGGGACAAAAGATTGATGGGGAGGAATTCTCCATTATTCTGCTAACCTCACTCCCCGAAAATTGGAATAATTATATTGCTTCTATAGACACTACAGCCCTAAAGGATGCTCCTGCACTTATAGCCCGAATTCTGGAACATGATCGACGGCTTAACATGTGCAATTCGGATGATACGGCCTTGGTGGGGAAGCCTGGGAAAAGGAACACCAATCCAAACATAACATGTTACAAATGCAGGGAAAAGGGGCACATCAGCAAGCAGTGCAAGAAGAAATCCAAATTTGGAAAGGGGAAATCTGGAGAAAAGCAGAAGGACACAACAAATGCCAACGCGGCGGCAGATGAAGAATTTGCTTTCTGTGGGGACTGTAGGGATGACATCGCACTAGCTGTCTCACCAAATTCTTGGTTGGCTGACTCAGCATGCACTTCTCATATAGCGAGGGATCAGAGCATCTTTGTTGACTATACACCTACCCCCGGACATCAAATTTCTGGATTTGGAAAGGCCCCTGGGCTTGGAAGAGGCACCATAAAACTGGAAAGCACCATGGAAGGGAAAACCTCAACCATCACACTGAAGGACGTGGTACATGCGCCTGATGCGCCTTTTAATCTTATTTCGATCTCACGCACACTTGAGGCTGGAATACAAGTTCTATTTGTGTCACCAGGGGTTAAATTCCGGGTGCCAAACAAATCTATTATTATGGAGGGCTGGATGATGAACCGATTATTTGACATGAACGTCAAAGGTATTGCCAAACATGACCAAGCATATGCTGCCGGGCACGGCAGAACATGGGATGAGTGGCATAGAATTTTTGGGCACTTGAACATGGGGTCAGTAAAGATGCTCAAGGAAAAGGAAATGGTTTTGGGAATGGAGGTGGATAGGACAGTAGAGCCAGCAGTGCAGTGCAAGGCATGCATCATTGCGAAGCAACATGTCCAACCTTTTCCCAAGGAAAGCCAAATGGAGATCAAGGAGATTGGAGATCTGACAGTAAGTGATCTGTGGGGACCAGCACACACTCAAGCTCCAGGGGGAGATCGGTATTTTATCTCATTCACTGATGGGAAGGCACGACGCACGATGACATATTTCATGAAGGAGAAATCTGAGGCATTTACAAAATTCAAGCAATACAAAAGCTTTGTCGAAATGCAAACTGATCGGAAACTCAAGAAACTTCGCGTCGATGGAGGGGGAGAATTTCTTAGCAAGGAATTCAAGAAATTTTTGCTGGACAATGGAATCAGACTAGAAATCACAGCACCCCACTCACCATCCCAAAATGGAATTGCTGAACGATTAAACCGAACTCTGGTAGAGCATGGGTGGGCAATGTTACATCAGCATGGGCTTCCTCACTCTCTTTGGAAAGAGGTGATCGCTTATGCAACTTATCTCAAAAATAGATCTCCGACATGTGCGATCAGAGATCGCAAGGTACCTGATGAAGTATTTTGGGGAAAGAAGCCGGATATATCACATCTGCAGGAATTTGGCAGGACTTGTTGGGTTCTGCAGCAGGACGGAAACCACTCAAAACTGGACCCAAAATCACGCAAATTTATTTTTGTGGGTATTGCTGATGGTACTAAGGGGTACAGGTACTACAATACCAAAACTCATCAAATCCTCACCTCTCGAAATGTGGTATTTATGGAAGAAGAGGAAAAGGCTGATGAAGTGGAAGTCACTCACCCTACGCAGCTTGAGGAGGAGCATGAAATGGATGGCAAGCAGCCTTCGGGTGGAGAGGGCAACTGGGCACCAGAAAAGGAAACAGCACCGATCACATCAGAAAGTCCATCATGCATACCAGTTCGGGAAAGATCAGCACGAATTCTGTTACAGCCACTGATCAATTACTAGCTACTAAACAACCCGAACTTGCGTGGACCAGTGGAATGGTGTCACCATGTGCCAACAATGGAAGAATCTGGCTACATCACAGTGGATTATGCAATGATTGGGGCAACATTGGAGGATGACCCACTCTCAGTAAAGGAAGCAAAGGACAGATCAGATTGGCCAAAATGGAAGGAGGCAATGGACACTGAGATAACCCAGTTAACCAAACGTAGTACTTTCAAATTAATTGACTTACCTCCAGATCGCAAAGCCATTGCGAGCAAATGGGTGTACCACATCAAACGCGACCACATTGGGATGATCACAAAACACAAGGCAAGACTTGTGGCCAAAGGTTATTCCCAAATTCTGGGGATAGATTTTGTGGAAACATTTGCACCAGTCATGCGACTGGAAACCTTTTGGCTATTAATGGAACTTGTGACAAATTTAGGACTCGTGATCCACGTGGTTGATGTAGTGGGAGCGTACCTAAACGGAACTTTGGAGGAAGTTATTTTTATGATGCAGCCACCCGAATATGACGATGGTACAGGATGCATATGTCAATTACTAAAACCTCTCTATGGATTGAAACAGGCAGGATGGGCCTGGAATGAGGAACTCAATCAAACCTTCCTAAAAATGAATTTCATACGGCTTTTCTCAGATCAGTGCATTTATATTAGGCACACCAATCATGATCTTTTAATCACATCAGTCCACATCGATGACATGACCATTCTTGGATCTGATATTGATGCCATCACAGAAATGAAAGCCAAATTGGGGAAGTACTTCACGATCACGGATTTGGGAGAGGCGAAGCAAATTGTGGGATTAGAATTGGAAAGGGACTTGGAGAAGACTACTCTCAAAATTATGCAATCCCAATATATCAAGAGGGTCCTGGAGAAGTTTGGAATGGCAGATTCACACCCTGTCAGCACACCTTTGGACCCTAACATCAAATTGGTCAAAACACCTGATGACGAACATCACAATATTCCCGAGTACCGCAGCGCAATTGGATCACTTATGTATGCCGCTATCGGAACACGACCAGATATTTCATTTGCGGTGCAGACCCTTAGTCAATTTATGAGCAACCCCAGACCTGCTCATTGGTCTGCTGTCAAACACATTTTCCGGTATCTTAACAGCACATGGGAACTTGGAATTATTTACTGCAAAGGGGGAGAAGTTGAACCCCTAGCTTATTCGGATGCCGATTGGGGATCAAACATCAATGATCGAAAATCTATTTCTGGATATGTCTTCCAGATGGCTGGTGGACCGATCTCTTGGCAATCAAAGAAGCAACCGACGATCGCATTATCATCCATGGAAGCTGAGTACATGGCAGAAAGTGTAGCTGCATGGCAGGTCATATGGTTATGGACCCTTACAGCCGAACTCAGTATCCCATACTCTGGACCCACCATTCTCAATGTCAACAATCAAGGCGCGATAAACTATTCCTACAATGCCATCAATCACAGTCGAACCAAACACATCGACATCCAACACCACTTCGTACGTGAGAAACTGATCTCTAACAAGATATGCATTCAGTACTGCGCAATGGACAACAACTTAGCCGACTTGCTTACCAAAGCATTACCAAAGCCGAAACATGACAACTTTGTTAACCGCTTAGGAATGGCGTAGGTGTCGAGGGGGAGTGTTGAAATTGGGAGTACATATTGGGCGACACCGACACCGACACCGAACATGGCGGTAATGCATAGCCACAATTATTTATAATACTGATCCGTAGTTACCGACTTAGTTTACTGGGCTATATAAATATTCTATGTACATAGTTGTCTACCAAAAAAAACAAAGTTTGTTTATTCTTTCAAGTCCTCTATTATTCAACAATAGGTGGGAGACACGTCGAAGCCCCCGTCTGCATCTTTTAATGACCCAGTAAGAATTATATTTACCATATGTTAAGTAGAACATACCTTCTGATGATCTTCCTCTTTGTCAGGTTTATCACAATCTGCATCATTCTCGAGGACCCCATCTTCCAACCAACCAGACATAATACCTGGGGCCCATGTCGGATCGATGAAATCAAATTTCACATGGGCAATGCGTGGGTCATACTTTGCAGGCGGCTTATCCTCTGCTAGGCGTGTTTCTAGGTATCTGATCGCATGCCAATAGCATAACACCTTCTCGCATAAGGGAACACTTCACTAACCACACTTAGCTCGGTTTGATCCTTGTCTGTGTTAACTGATACGATATTAGGACAATACTGTGCGATACACCGAAGGACATCTTGAAGCATGCAATCCTTAGCACCTGGAGCTGTGTTACCATCCATTGAGCACATAAATGCAAATGCGAGTGGAAGCACTCGGCCATCTGCCTCTCCCACGACAGCATATAATTCATAGCTCAAGGCATTTGTTTTCCCTTTCAAAATCACATAAGACTGATAACATTGTTAATCAGTTTAATGATGACATTTTGTTTATCCTACAACCCGAGATTCCCCATGTTATGATCCCCTACATCAATGACACACCCATTAAAGGTGCAAAATCACACTACTCACTCCCTGGAGGAGGTTATGAAACTATTCCACAGAATCCAGGAATTCATTGTTTCATTTGGGAACACTTCGAAAATCTCAACTGAGTAGTTCAATGCATGAAATATTGTAGAGGGACTTTTTCAGGACCCAAGCTATTCCTTTGTGTCCCTGAAATTACTGTTTTAGGACATCATTGTAACATTGAAGGTCGTATGGCCAACCCAACTCGAATCAATGCAATCAGCAAATGGGGACCTTGTCAAAGTCTCACTGAAGTAAAAGCCTTCTTAGGAACCATAGGAGTTTGTCATATTTTCATACAGAATTTTGCTAAATGAGCAGTGGCTCTTATCAACCTCATGCATAAGGACGTTCCATTCGAATTCAGTACAACACAAATCACAGCACAAGAAGATCTTAAACTCATACTCATCACTTCTCCTGCAATTTGTGCGATCGACTACACCTCAAACGCACCTGTCATCCTCTCAGTCGACACCTTGCACATAGCAGTAGGATTTTTCTTGGCTCAGTGCGACCCCAAAAATCTTTGTAAATGCTATTCCAGTCATTTCGGATCTATCATGCTCAATGCCTGTGAATCTCGCTTTTTGCAACCCAAACTAGAGCTCTATGGACTCTATCGTGCTCTTGGCGCACTTCGATTGTACATTATCGGCGTATGAAATCTCATTGTCAAAGTTGATGCCAGATACATCAAAGGTATGCTAGCAAATCCCAACATCACACCAAGTGCAAGCATTAATCGATGGATTGTATCCATCCTTACCTTCCATTTTATGCTTGTACATGTCGCTGGAATGCATCATGGCCCAGATGGACTTTTGCGATGTCCTCTACAGAATGGAGATGACGCACAACCAAACAATGGATCTTTCAAAGATTGGATCAACTGACTGCATGGTTTTATTCATCAAATCAACCTGCTCACGACTCGCCCATTCCCAATGCATTTGCTCCAACCAACATTCACCCTACCTTCATATATCAGTAAGGGGGAGAACATCACTTCTGAAGATGTCCCTCATTCCAAAAATGCCAAAAGAGATGACGAATGAATTCTTTGTGTTCAAAAATGGCTCGAAGATTTACAACAACCACCAGACCTCTCCAAAGTAGACTACAGCACTTTCATGTGATACTGTACTGAGTTCTTCATAGATTCTGGAAAGCTTTGGCAAAAAGATTCACAAGGAGCCCACAAGATTGTCGCTATCCCTGAACGCTGCCTCGACATTGTTTGAGCTGCTCACAATGATATTGGTCACAAGATGGTATTCACTACAAAAATCCTCATCGCACTCCAATTTTGGTGGCCCAATATGAAAGCCGACATTGCATGGTATATTCATTCTTGTCACCTATGCCAACTTTGGCAAACCCGAAATCTGCTTATTCCGCCCACAGTGGCAACACCAGCACCACTTTTTGGCAAAGTCTACATCGACACAATGCAAATACCCCCATCGAACGGATTCAAATACATTGTTCAAGGGTGATGTTTGCTAACAGCCTATCCAGAATGGCAAAAGCTTTGACAACATTTGTCATTGGGGGTCTCTTTATGAAATTGTGAGTGATAACAGATCAGCATTTATTGCATCAATGGAGTATCTCACAAAACCATACCATATCAATCACATCTGAATCAGTGGTTACAATTCTTGAGCAAATGGGATCATAGAAAGAGCACACTTCGATGTTCAACAATCATTATTCAAAGCAGTCAATGGAGACCAGAGCAAGTGGTCAGATGGAGCACACTAGCCAGTATTCTCAAATGCACTGGGTAGTAGGTCCCCTTGTGCATAATTGAGACATCTGATTGGTCAATTTTATTAGATGCATTTGGTTGTATTTGGTTGTGACTATATAAGTTCATCTGATTGGTCAATTTTAAAGATACATTTGGCTTTGTTTGGTTGGCACTATATATATTTCTACTCACCTCCCATGGTATAACTGCAATCAGTCATGTGATTCTCTCCATTTTCTCATCTTTCATATATCTCAAATGAGTACAACTGCTGTGAGTCATGTGATTCACTCCATTACTCATCTTTTGTATATCTATATCTCAAGTGAGTACAACTGCAGTGAGTCACATGATTCTCTCCATTAAATACTTGTCTTTTATATATTTCTATGTCAAGTGAATACAACTGCAGTGAGTCATGTGATTCCCTCTATCTTCTGCAACCAGTTCCCGTGGCCCATCTCCACCTCTCTGAAAGCTTACCAGTTACCTGACATCACACAAGGTCTTAACTATGTTGCCTCTCCCTCTTCCCTCTGCAGACATGGCCATGTATGCGGGTGGTCCCCTTCCCCCCCCCCCTCTTGCCTGTCCCTTGTTGCTTTCCTGTTCTCTCCTCCCTGTCTTTCACCTCCCACCATCCTGATGAACTGGGGAACTGTAGGGCCAAAGGCCCACATAACCACATCTGTGTTGGTTTCTTATGGAGGGCCATATAGTTCCACCTCTGGACATCAAGCAGGGTATATGGTGGTGCTTCCCATCAGCAGCATGCAGGTGATATATACATCCAGATTTCTCTAGTTCAGACATGTCACATGTAGATTTCTGCAACTTAGGGTTGTACAAATGGTGTGTAAGTCACCAATGCAGTGCATTGGCATCTGCCCTGTTAAATTCTAAAAACAGAATAGTGACTGTTTTTGTTTCTTTTTATTTTTAGACTTGATTACTATCCCTGCCCTGCTAATAAAAAACCCTTTCTGCTTCTTTTTATTTTTAAAATTTCTGCTTGCTATGCCACCTCACCAAATGTTCACCAGTCACATGACATCAAACAAGGTTTGAGTTACCTTTCATACCATTCCACCCCCCCCCCCCCCCCTGTTGGAGCAGACTATATACGCTGCACAGGGGAAGAGACAACACGTTCCTTACAACCTACCTGGGGTTTAGTTAGACTTACAGCTAGGGTTAGCAGAGGTAAGAACACTGTATTCCTACTATGGTACAGGTTCTCCTTATATACATAATATTAAGGATGTCACATGACTCGGGAATGTGTTTACTGCATGTATCGCCTCATGTATACAGCATGCATCAGGGATTAATTTCAACACCCCCCCTCAAACTGTACAGCGCTCTAAGCAGCTAAGTTTGAATCTTGAAAGTAATTCCGAGAGAGTCTCTAAATTTCCTGAATAGGACGGCGCCAAGGTTCTTTGTGAACATGTCAGCCGGATTATCACTTCCAGGAATGAAAACAACTGTGACTTTGTCATTTTCTATGCATTCGCGGGTGTAGTGGTAGCGAATGTCTATATGTTTGGTCCTTCTTTCCTGAACTGGATTTGATCCAATAAAGATGGATCCTTGATTATCAGTGCAGATTGGTACGCGCTTCAGTGTATATCCAAGTTCCTGGAATAAGGACTCTATCCACACTATCTGCCGACAAGTGTCAGAGAGAGCCATGTATTCGGCTTCTGTGGATGACAGTGCTACAGTTTTTTGTAAACGGGACTGCCAGCACACAATGCCACTCGCCAGAGTAGCAAAGTAACCCGTTGTAGATCAGCGCTTGACTGTGTCAGCTGCCCAATCAGAATCTGTGAAGGCCTGTAGCCCCTCGGATTTCTCTCCATCATAGACCATACTGTACTTCTGGGTTCCCACCAGATAGCGCATTATGTACATTGCTTTGTCTAGATGTTCTTGGCTAGGATTAGCCGAGAATTGCGACATCTTGATTACCGCGTAAGCGATATCAGGTCGCGTTCCAAGCATCAGATACAATAAAGATCCGATCACAGACTGATATTTTAGTCTAAGCGCCGCATTTGGCGTCGCTGTGTTCTCCGACGGTTTGTAGCCAGTCGGGAGCGGAGTGGGGGCAATCTTGGCATTTGTCATCTCGAACCTCTCAAGCACTTTGGCGAGATATTCTGTTTGATCGAGTTTGACTTTTGCAGCGGTCTGGGTGACGCGCATGCCTAAGAATTCCGTGACTTTTTCAGTACTACGGCACTCCCAATGCTTCAGGCAAGCATTCTTCTTTTCATCCACAAGTTTCTTGTTCTTGCCCATGAACAAGCCATCATCAACATAGACTAGCGCAATAACAATGCTGCCTGTCTTAGGATCCTTGTGTATGAAGATGCCGGCATCGGAGCTGGCGCGCACAAACCCAATGGTGCGCATAAATGCCTCTAGCTCTCTCCACCATGCTAGTGAAGCCTGTTTAAGGCCATACAATGCTCGGCGTAAGCGCATTACTTTGCGCTCTTTACCCTCGAGTTTGAAACCCTCAGGTTGATCCATATAGATCTCCTCATCAAGTTTGCCGTATAAAAATGCGGTTTTTACATCCAGACCGGTCATATACATGCCTTCTAGAGACGCAAGGGCAAACATGAGGCGTACGGTCTCGTAGCGGACTACTGGTGAGAAAATCTCATCAAAGTCAACGCCTTCGACTTGTGAAAAGCCTTTGGCCACGAGTCTGGCTCGTTTTCTTCCGTCCGATTTCACGGAGAAAACCCATCTATTTTTGATCGTTTTTCGATCATGTGGAAGATCGACGATGTCATAGACTTGTTGCTTGTGAAGAGCCTCTAACTCTTCACGACAAGCCTGTTTCCACTCAAGTTGCTGCTGCCGGGGTAGGCGCGCAATATCGCGAAATTGGTTTGGAACTAGGCTTTTTCCGCTTGATGGTGTGACTGCTTTTGACAACAGCCAGCGGATAAGCTCATCTCCACCTTCCTTGGTTATTTTTTTAATATAACCTGCTTCGTCCGGTTCCCCCATTGGGTGATTATGTTCTTGATTATTGGAATCGGGCACACTCTCGTGGGGTGCCGAACTCGGTCCAGCAACCGGTTCTTGCTGTTGAGGTCATGGTCGTGTTCGGTTATGATCCGAATCTTGACCCACAGACTTCTTCCAATATCGATCACGCGCAATGTCTCTCTCTATGTCAGAGGGGAGTCGCTGTTCTCCATAGGTATTGCCAGGACGGTTTGGGATTTTCCTCTGCCTGCCTGATCGACAGGGCAATTGCTGCCATTCCTGTTGATCTTCACGTCTTGGACGAAAGTCCTCAGTGCTAACTGGAGGCGGCGGAGGAGGAGCATTAGTCGCATCGTCATGCGCCTTTTGCTCGCTTGGTAAATCATCATCATCATCTTCTGATGATGGAGGAAGGGGCGGATTTTGTGGCGGTATAGGGTCATCGCCATCCGTTCCAGATGAGTGGTCGTCATCTTCTGGTTCTGGTGGAAAATCACCAAGGTCTGTCTTGGCAGGAGTTTTAGCTCCGGGACAGCATGGGAACATCGTTTCATCAAATAGTGCCATAGCACCAATGAATATTGCGCCATTTCGTCGCATGAAACGATATGCTTTAATGCCATCTTCTACTCCAAGGTACGTCATTAACTCCGATCGAGGAGACAATGTTGTTGGATGTTTTTCCTTTGGTAGATAGACATAAGCACCGCAACCGAAGACCTTCAGATTGTTTAGATCTGGGCAGACCTTTGTCAGGTCCTCAAAAGGTGTCAGCCATTTCAGGCACCTTATTGGGGTTCGGTTGTATAAATGTGTTGCATGTTCTATGCAAAATTCCCACCATGATTGTGGTAGACAAGCGGTGAATCACAGGGTTTGTGACTTTTCCATTATTGTCCTTATAGCGCGCTCTGCCCGCCCGTTCTGTTGATGAATGTGGGGTGCAGACATCTCTATTTTGATGCCTAAATCCTTGAGCTGTTTTTGTAGCTCATGATCCTTGAACTCCCCCCCTGGATCGACATGCCAGCACTTGATTGTAGTGCCATGTTGGGTCTTAGCCATCGCTTGAAATTGTCTAATCACTGCAGCAGCGTCAGATTTCTTTCTAAGGCATTGGACCCAAATATGTGACGTTTTGTCATCCAGAAATACAATGAAGTATTTATGTTTGTGGTACGATAGTACCGGGAGTTCCTTTAGGTCGGAATGTATTAATTCAAAGGATTTGTCAGCTCGTGAGTCTGACTCGGGAAAAGATTTTGAGGTCATTTTCCCTTCTGCACACCCTGGACATATAATTTTGTCTTTAGGAATAATTAAATTCCTTGGGAATTTTATGGTGCTTTTAGGCATTTTCCCTAGCGCCTCTTTGGATGGGTGTCCAAGTCGCCTATGCCAAGTCAAGTAGTCAGCGACATAAATGGTCGCGACATTAACCTTTTTGGTGCTCAATATATGAGTCCGAGCCCAATAGATCGTGTCATTCCTCCTTATAGGGACACAATGCATGATTGGGTTTCCATGCTCGATGAATGAAATGTATGTGGAGGAACCACGCACATCACTTCCGTCTTGTAAAAAGACCCCCATTGACATCAATCGAGTATTAATGTTGGGTATGTAGTAGACGGGGTATAGTCGCGTTTCACGCATCTCTGACTTCCCATTACATACTACCTGGTGTCTAATGAAGACTGCTCCTTTTCCTACTATATGAGTAGTACCAGTGGCTGTTTGGACCAAGGTAGAGTCCTTTCTCGGTAAAGGCTCCTAAGAAGCGAAATCTTTCATTTCACCAGTGAAGTGTTTTGATGCGCCTGAATCCATGATCCAGTCGGCACCTTTCTTACAATCTCCCTTTGCACACATAGCACATATATTAAGATCTACATAATTCCATGATACATTTAATAGCGGTAAAATTTCACATGAAAAGTTCGCTGTATTCATAGGAATTTTAATCTTAGTGCTTGTGGCAGGGAAAAGGACTGACCTGTCATCATACGCCCCTGTATCAAGGGGTTCATTGACGAGCATTTCGTCGATGGCTTTCCACACTTCCTCGTCAGTTACTGGAGGTTCGGATCCGAGGGAGACAGTATCGTCTTCTACCTCCTCGATCGTTGCCTCAGTTTCTGGCTCTATCCTCCTTCTCTTACCTTCTCGCACTGTAAGGTGCTCTTCCAGCGGTCGCAGGTTTTTCGCGCTGCGCGGAAGTTGCATGCGCTCGAGGGTGTCTCGAGCTTGCTGGTATTTGGTATAAACCGAGCGAGAAGAGGAGGCTGCACCCGTGTATGCCTGTGCAGGCGGTTGGTGGCGAGGATCCCTTGTGGGAGTGTGTTCGCGTCGCTCGATGCGCTGTATGAGCGGCATCGGCGGTATGATGGTGCCATTACCATTTATGGTGGTAAAGGCGTTGGAGGCGAGGTGGGTATGTTTCTCTTTTGGCTTCTCCTCCTTAGTCTTTCTGTCCCCACGTCGTCCACGTTTTCGGGACGAGTCTCCGTTGCTGTTTTGCCCTTCGTTGGGCTGCCATTTGGGGTTTCCCCCCTTGTGCTTAACAGCGGAAAGTTTGTTGGCCTGAGGCTGGCCAGCGGGCTTTCCAACTGCTGTGCGCCTTGAGGCTTCAGCAACAATGGAGTCCTTGACATGTTTAAATGTCAAGGTGCTAGTGGCGGTCATGTTAAGGACCATTGCAGACAATGAGTCGTACTCGCGCGGCATCGCAGCAAGTAGAATCATCGCCTGTACTAGCTCGGGGATGGCGACGTTAGCAGCCGTGAGGCGCTCGAATTTGTCTGCCATTCTTGCAATCTCCGGTGCGGGGTTCGCAGCCGGGATTTCGATTGCTATTGCGGACCTAAAGTCTGCGAAGACTTGGGAGGGGCCGTCCACACTATAATCGGTGCGGATGAGATCCCACACCTCCTCAGCAGTGTCCTTTGTGTTGGCATGCTGCCGAATGGAGGGGGCCAGGCGGAGCACTAGGCTACCAATAGCCTGGTCATTTTTGTTGCTCCAGGTCTGGAGCTTGGCATTAGCGTCTGCTACCAAGGTAGCGTTCGTCGCCGTCAAAGGAGGCGCCGGGGGCGGTTTTTGCTCCGCCCCGCTAGTTATTTGCCAGAGGCCCTGAGACCTGAGCCACGCCTTCATTGAGTCGGCCCATAGATTGTAGTTTGATCCGTCGAAAGTTTGAATGAGTTTTTCAAGAGTTGAAGACATGATTCTGTGGTGGCAGCTGTTAAAAGCGCTCAATCAGTCTCTTTACTCAATAAAACATGTTTAACGTTCTCAGGAGAGAACACTCCTTCAGAGTGGTTAACCCTAGTGAACCTAGGTTTTATGTGCAGCTCGCAGGGAGCGCAATGCAGCTCACAAAGAGTGCAAGGTTATAATTTGGAGACGATGAAGTCTACATCGTTCGCAGCTAATTAAAGCGCGTTCGCGACGTGCCCAGCAGGGCCCATAACCTGTTGGAGCAGACTATATATGCTGCACAGGGGAAGAGACAACACGTTCCTTACAACCTACCTGGGGTTTAGTTAGACTTACAGCTAGGGTTAGCAGAGGTAAGAACACTGTATTCCTACTACGGTACAGGTTCTCCTTATATACATAATATTAAGGATGTCACATGACTCGGGAATGTGTTTACCGCATGTATGCGCAGTAACATGTGTATGCTGCATGTATTGCCTCATGTATACAGCATGCATCAGGGATTAATTTCAACAGGGAGGGGGTGGTGGTGCGTTGCATTGGCTGTCTCGTCAGCCCTGTCCCATCGTTTCCCCTCCCTCTCATCTCCGTCATGTCTCGCCTCCCTCACCTTGCCTCCCCCATGGCTTCCCTCCCCTCCCTCATCTCCGCTCCCTCGTTGTTCCACCCACTGTCCATCCCATGAGCAGTTGCTCGCAAGGCTGGTGGTGGGTGGTGCATCATATGTTGGTGGCAGTGTTTGTCCATCGTCCCCCCTTCTGGGCGTCGTCTCCCTTTCCCCTTGTTGTTTTGTCACCCTTGTTGTTCATCCCCCTCATTGTCTGCACCCATGAACCACCCTATGGGCAGCTGCTCGTAGGCATGTCGTTTGGTGCCATCATTGTCCCTCCACGCCGTTCCCATGTTCTCACACCCCATATACACCCTGTGAGCAGTTGCTCATGGCGGTGATGGGGGGTGCTGGATGTCATTGGTGTCGTGGGGGGTCCATGCACTCATGATCCACCCTATGAGCAGCAGCTCATAGGTGTGGGGTGGGTGCGTTGTCGGTTTGTCAGTGATGTGGCACGAGGGGAGGGGTTGGGTGGTGCTTACTGGGCGGGTATTCCCCTTCTGGGGTCTCCTGGTGTTGCTCCCCTTGCTCCTGACCATGATTGATACCCTCACATCCCATTTTGACAGGGAGGAGGGGGGTTGCTAGGGGGTGTCATTGGGTGTGGGTTTGGCTCACATCAGTCTGTTGTTACCCATGTAGATTAGAACCTAGAAACAAAACAAATGAGTTAGTTAGTTTACAAAAGTAGGAAACAAATGAAAAAAAAACCTTACTACAGGCCCATTTGGTGTCGAAACCAGACGTTTCCAGTCTTCAGGGGCTCATCTAGAGATGGGGGTGAAGTGGGAGTGGTGGGAGTTGCTGGGTTGAGGTGGTTGAGGTGGGGGGGATGGAGGTGGCATGCTTGTCGTCATTGTTGGTGGTGGTGGCGGGAGTGATGAGCTGGCAGGTGTGATGACACGGCTATGTGCTTTGTCATCACACCCACGGGAATGGTATGTAGTGTAGTATGATCACTTACCTGTAATGACTGTTTAGCCTAATGGTATTGTTGTCAGTTTAGGCTTACATAATCTTCTGCAATGTCAAGGGTTCAATTCTGGTGTGTGCATTGACCTTTTCATACTATATTACTAAGCAAGGCTGCTTTCATTCCTATTGGAATCCTATGTTGTCCAATGTCTTAGCATAACTTTGGAATAGTCCTATGTGATTCCTATGACCAGAAATTCCTAGGAAATTCTGATAGTCTGATCAGAATCACACGGACTGGACTAGGACTAAATCTGTTATTTCATGTCAATTTGGCTGGTGAAAATGACATTGGAATATGGTCAGAATCTGATCGGACTCCAATCAGAATCATCGGAATCATCGGATTCCTATAGGAATATGGGGGGGAGTGTAAAGACCTCTGTTTGCAGGTAGTACAAGACTTGCAAAAGTCCTGCACAAAGGTGCAGAGATTGGGCCAAATGTATTCCCATCGGATAAGCTGAAGAGTCTTGTTTTGCCCATAGTGACCTGAGAGGATGTGGTCATGCTTGTATCGTAAGACTTTAAGATGGAGGTCCACAACATCTGGAATGTAAATCTGGTTGAAGTGGCGGAGAAGTCCACTGTCGTCTAGAGACCAATTTGGGGTGGATGGTGAAGGAAGGTGTGAGGAGGAGATGGGATCAAGAGGAAGTGAAGATCAAATATTGTTGTGGAGTTTTTCAATGTCCATGAGGATGGCTTGACGGAGGATAGGAGTATCAAGGAAAGTGGCTCGGAGGGAGGATGTGAGTTGTTCTTGAGTAAAGACTGGACAGAAGTTGCTTGGATTTACCGAGGTGAAGTGGCTATTTCCCCCTTTGTGGTAGACATCCTAGCATCTAGTGAGCACATCGGGTTTAACCCCTAGTTTACCAGGGCAGAAGCGGATGGCAAGGTTGAACTGTGAAAGGTATTTTGACCACTGAGCTTGACGATGAGTAAGGAGTTTCGTGGTACTGAAGTATTCCAAGTTTTTGTGATCTGTGACCACATCTATTGGATTTCCGGAACATTTGAGGTACTGCCACCAGTGTTTGCATCTAATAGGTCACTGAAGATGTCGTTCATGAGGTGCTGGAAGGCAGCAGGTGCATTGGTGAGTCCGAAAGGAACTACCAGCCACTCGAAAGAACCATAGCGCATGCGGAAAGTGGTCTTCCATTCATCTCCCTCAGCAATGCAGACTAAGTGATAAGCATGCTGGAGGTCAATTTTGGTAAACACATGTGCCTTTCCCAGAGAGTCCAGGAGATCCAAGATTAGAGGAAGTGGGTAGCGGTCCTTTTTTTAGATGCGATTGAGTCACTGGTAGTCGACACAAAGTCGGAGACTCCCATCCTTTTTCTTGACAAAGAGTATAGGAGCACCATGAGGGGATTTGGAGGGGCAGATGAAGCCTGAACAAACATTTTCTTCAATGAATATTCAGAGGGCCTCGAGCTCAGAGGGAGAGAGGGAGTATATGTGACCTGGAGGTGGGGGAGCATTATCCTCCATCTCTATCTTGAGGTTGTAGGGATGGTGTGGAGGAAGCAGTACTTTACAGTCCCCCACCTGTCCTAGTGGACTCCAACCGGACTGACCAGAGTCCACTGGAGTCCGAGTGGAGTCCAATTGAACTACACTAAGTCATATAGAGTTCAATCCCCCATTGGAGTCCGAGTGGAGTCCAACTGGAGTCCAACTGGAGTCCAAGTGGAGTCCAAGTGCAACCAAATGATAAGTCAACCACTTGAGCCACAGGAGATTTATTGGGGATCAATATAAGGTTTATTTATGACTCAACTTTTCATATTCTTTGAGGAGGCATTTTTCAAACAATTAAGATCAAAAATTTTTAATTAACCACATCCCTCGTGTAGGACATGAGGGAGTGGGTATAATATAATAATAAACAAAAAAAAACCCCTGTCGCAAGATGCGAGAGGGGGGGGGATTATTACTATGTACATAAAAAACTAAACCCCTCGCGTTTGGTGCGAGGGGGGGATTCTTAAGTACTACAATATATATACCCCGTGCATTCGGTGCGAGGGGGGGGGGGCAGAGATAAATTAAAAATAATAAAGACCCCTCCCCATGCAAAATGCGGGGGAGGGGGGGTTGGGGGATGCGGTCTGGGGTGGGTGTCGTCGCCCACCCCTCCTCGCACACGTCCATCGCCGTAGCAGGCCACACCCATCATCCACCCTATGAGCAGTTGCTTGTAGGCATGGGGATGGGTGCCATGGTCGTCTTATCCCTGGTGTGTCTGCCATCCACCCAACAAGCAACTGCTCATCGGCATGGGCTCTCACCACCCATCCACCCTGTGAGCAGAGGCTCGCAGGCGTGGGGTGGGTGTGTTGTCGGCTTTGGGGGGTGCTGGTAGGCATCGTCGTCATCGTCGTCATTGTTGTCAACTGCACACACTCACGATCCACCCTATGAGCAGGGGCTCGCAGGTGTGGTGTTGGTGTGTTGGCTTGTTTGCGGGTGGTGGTGTCATTACTAGTAGATTATAACCTAGTAAACTAAAAAAACGAGTTAGTTAGTTCATAAACACAAAAACCAAGTGAAAAAAACATACATAGGGCCCAAACGATGCGATCGGCATCATTTGGGCCCGCGTTGGCTCGTTTGCGAGTGATGGTGTCATTACTAGTAGATTATAACCTAGAAAACTAAAAAAACAAGTTAGTTAGTTTATAAAAACAAAAACCAAGCGAAAAAAACTTACATAAGGCCCAAATGACGCAGATCGCGTTGTTTGGGCCCATGTTGGCTCGTTTGCGAGTGGTGGTGTCGTTGCCAGTAGATTATAACCTAGAAAGCTAGAAAAACAGGTTGGTTAGTTTATAAAAACAAAAAGCAAATGAAAAAAAAACTTACCTAGTGCCCAAATGACACAATCTGCGTCGTTTGGGCCTGCATTCCATCCATTTGGCTCATTTGCAGGTGGTGGTGATGGCAGATTGGGTGTGGGAGCAGTGGCAGTGGGTGTCCACACAGTGGTGGTGGTGGTAGAGAGAGGAGGGAGGGAGGTGGCATTGACGGTGGTGGTGGTGGTGGTGAGTGAAGAGCTGGCACATTTGATGATGCGGCTACATGCTTTGTCATACACAGCTGCACACAGTACCTAGCACAAGTAGATGATACCTTAAACAAGGTACTGTGGTGTAACAGTTATATTGTGTGTTATGATTACATAAGTAACCGACAGGGATCTGGTTTCGATTCCTTTCCTTACACACTTTTTGAGTGGACTCCAACTGGACTCCAACTGGACTCCAGTTTGAGTGGATTCCACTCAGAGTCCAGTCGGACTGGACTGGGACTGGACTGGCAACTTTGCAGCAGTTGGCTGGTGACCAGTCCCAGTGGACTCCAGTCGGACTCCAGTTGGACTTCGGTCAGTCCAGTCGGACTCCAGTCGGAGTCCAACAGGAAAGGTGGGGGAGTGTAAAGACCTCAGAGGAAGGGTGTCAGCTTTTTGTTTATTGAAAACATCTGCAAATTTGTGATATTCTTCTGGAACATCAGAAAGGTCCAGGGGATTTCCAGACAATGCCGAGGATTTAGTGGCCAGTCCTTCTGGGGAGAATGTCATCTGAAAAGCAACAGCCCCAGAAAGTTTGCTTGCATGCATGTAAGCGGCAGCATTGATGAAAGAGATCTCAGGAGGTACAAGTTTCGAGGGTTTAGTGATTGTGGGGTTTTCACGGGTTTCTGCTGGAAGGTTCAAAGGTGAAGGTGACTCACACAAGATAGGAGAGTCGGAGGACATCAAGGGGGCAGGACCTCTTTGAGCTGTGGAACAGAAATTTATTTGGCCTGAAGACCAGTCAATCAACGGATTGTATTGCTTCAGCCAGTGATGACCAAGTACTGTAGAACAGAAAGAGTCCAGCAAGGTTACATAAAATGTCAGATTGAACACTTCACCAGATGGAAAAGTAACCGGGAGTTCCACGACTTGAGTTATGGTGGAGTTACAAGTTCCATCAAATAGTCAAAGTTCGATCAGAGGAATGGTTTTGGTACTAAGTCAGTTGTCCCACACAAATGATTAATTGAGGAAACAATGTGAGGAACCAGAGTCGATAAGAGTTTGGATTTTTAGGGATTGTTTGGAAAGGGATAACAGGATGGTAAGAGATTCAGGATCAGAAAGAGTGGACGCATTGAGACGGACATAAGCAGCCAGTTGGGAAAGGTCAATGCAACCCTCAGCCCCAATGGCATGTTCCTGAGGGTTGCGGACTATTTTTTTGGGTCCACAGAGTCTGGCTTGGACTCAGTGACTGCTGCAGCACAGGCTTTGGGCGCTTTGGACTTTGGACAATTCCTGGCTCCATGTCCTTTCTTGCCACAGTAGAGGCAAAGTCCTTCCTTCATGTGGCGTTCATGCTCATCTCCGGTTAGTTTACCATCTTTCCCCAACTTGTCAGAAATAGAGGTTTTGGCTTGTCCTTCTGGAAGTTGTTCTTTGACCCAGAGGAGCTGCTGGTCGAGGATTGGCTTGTGTGGTTGGTGCTGGACAAGGACTGGGGTTTGGACTGAGTGTTGGAATTGGAGCTAGGAGAACCTTTAGATTCCTTATTTCTGGTGTGTGCGGAATTTCTGGGGGTCTTTGTTTCTAAGCAGGTTTCTTCTTCCTGCATCCAATAGATGTTGTCAGCATTCTGGGCTTTAAAATGTAGGGATGCTAGAGTTTCTAATTGTCCCTCCCATAAGACTTCTATGCAGAGACAGAGCGGAAGACCACAGAAATACCGGTCACAAAGAGCGGCCTCATTCCAGTTGACCCGGGAAGCCAGTTCCCTATTCTTCCACCTTTCTTCATTGTGAGTTCTGAAAGAGCCTTTTCCGCATCCCCAACAGGGTCGTGAGGACCAAAATTACTTTCCAACTCACTAAGGAATACCTCATAGTTCCATATCCAATGGGCAGAATTTGTTGGGTCATTGAGTCCAGGTTCAAACCAGCTAAGAGCTGACCCTTTGAGGTAGGGAAGGATGAATAGAATTTTCTTTTCGTCGGAGGTGAATACCTGAGGACGATTGTGGAAATGAAGGTTGCACGAGACTAGAAAGTCCCGAAGTTTCCAGGGATTAGGCCCGTCGAAAGTGTCAGGATCACAAACTTTGATCTTCTTGGTCTTGGGTGCTTGGTTCTGCCAGAGGGTTCAGAGACTATCCAAGAGCTTGAAGAGAGCATCGAGAAACCTATCTCCTGGATCAGGATTTCTGCCAATGGGAGGTAGAGGGTCATCAGGGTTGTCAGGATTGTGGTCATCCAAAGGGGTTAGGTTGCCCAACATTCTCTACATACTCAAGTGGAGTCGTATTCTGAGGGGTCTCTGGAGGTTGTGACATGATGTTAGCACTGATGGAGGGTGCTCCAGAACTGATTTGCCTGAAGATGTTGGATGGTCTGGTGGATGCACCAAAAGTCAAAGCGTGTCTAGGGGAAGGAAGTATGGATCGGTGTATTGCTGATAATCCTGGTACTGCACCAGCACAGCAGGAGTTTCTTGTAGTTTGTGGGGTTTGTGACTCAGTAGGAGTCTTAAGGAACGATGGGATGGGTTTGATGAGAGAAGTGAGAGTTTGTAAATACTGTTAAGTACTGAACTTGAAGGGGAAGTCATCGGAATTCTGGTCGTACCCAGACAATAGAAGTTGTAGAGGATGGATCAAGTAAGACAGGGAATCCTATGGAAATCCAGGGCAGGGTTTACTTGATGTGTTGTACCAATTGGGGAGCAGAAAGGACTTGGCTTCAACTTATAAGAAGTTGCACCCTTCTCCTCATCAAGTGTCCTAATTTCAAGGCGAGGGTAAGAAAGATGACCAGAGGTCCAGAGAATTTCCAGAGAGGATGAGTAAGAGTTCAAGATTGACTTAAGAATGTAATTGGAGTTTTTAAACAGGATAAGATTAAGTGGGAGACTTGGTTGATTTACAAACTGGCAATACAAAATGAAAGTAGCTAGCTTAAATACTAAGGTCGGAGTTTCCAAGGCTGTGGTTAATATGAAAACCGGCTTCCAAGGCAAATCCTGAAACTGTTTCACCTAATTGGAAATGAGGGAATTTCCCCTCTAGGCAGTGCTGCTGATAGGAGGTGGACTGTGATGCAACGCAGCTGGGAAGGGGGGCAGAAAATGATCAGAAATCTGGTCGAGAGAATCAGTCTTGACACATGCCCCAACCCCCCCCAAACAGAAATCCATGACAACGCTGACCTACCACCCACTCCCACCACTGCAAGCACATGCTTGCAGGTTGGGTAGGGTGAGTGGATGATGGTAGGCAGACCAGGAACAGCCCCAGGACCCACCATGATGACCCAACACCAACACCAACACACCACCCAACTCCAGCCCCATGAGCAACTGCTCGTGGGGTGGATGATGGGTGGAATAATGCTGGTGATGATGACAAAATGCCAAATGGCACCACCAGAGGCACCACCACCACCACCACCAGGGCCAGACAATGATGACAAGCGCCATGGCACCCACCCCATGCCTACAAGCAACTGCTTGTAGGGTGGATTGTGGGGATGGATGATGGGAGGGAAATGACAGGGAAGTGGGAACGAGGGCCCAGGAGATATCAACAATGTCTCCTGGGCCATAAGTAAGTTTTTTCAATTTAATTTTCTTCCTTTTGGTGCAACTAACAACACAAACAGGCCACACAATGAATGATGCACCACCTGCCCCCAGCCCCACAGAGCAACTGCTCATAGGGTGAATGGCAAGTGGAACGAGGATGAGGACAGCCCCACATGACAGCACCAAACAACATGGCAGGCCCAGCACCAGAGCAGGGAGGATGACAGGCACCAAGGGTGACAATGGACCACAGGGAGTGGGCAGGACAACGGGCACCCAGGATTTCCCCTGCATTTCATGGTGATGATACTCAACCAGGAAACCCAAACTAAACCCACAATAAGGGCTCAAATGGTATAACGCTAGTTAGAGGAAGGTTGCAAGGTGGTACTAAATATCACCACTGTAAACCAGGGGTATGAAAATGACTCTAAAGGGTGTGCGAAGAGGTGCGATGAGGTGTGATGAAATTCAAAGAGGTGCGATGAAGTTCGAAGAGGTGTGATGAGGTGTGAAGAAGTTCGAAGAGGTGCGATGAGGTTCGAAGAAGTTTGAAGGCCTTTATAAAAGATGAAGATGCCTTTGACAGTGACTGAGGATAGACTATGAGGACATAGAAAGGTGTCTAGAGAGGATAGACAATATGCGATGGTTTCAAGAAGCTAGTACGAGGAGTTCGAGGAAATTCAGCATAAAACACTGAATTTTGAGACTAAGTTGAGACGCTTGGACTCAAGAGAATAGCTCTTAAATAAGATGATTGGTGTGAGAGGACAATGTATTCCCTTCTTCTAAGTAGATAGTACAAGGCTATATATGTTTGGGAGAAGTGATACTAAAAAGAAAATAAAACATGAGGAATACATGAGGCAAGATATAAAACAATAGAGAATCTTTGCAAATCATAGAATAAATAAAAGATGATAAGAAGGGAAACATCTAGAGACATGATTTATCACTGGTACCTGTCCCCATTGATCTAATATATCATCAAGGTGTCAAAGCGCCACAATCGTGTCCTAAAATCGCATTGTTGTATCTCCTCATGTCTGGTGGTGCTCGATATGCGATGCACTAACTCTTACAAGGTGTGCTGCATGTATCCAAAGGGCAGTGCAATTGGTGTATGGTGGCTGAAGGCATTTGAAGTGCTGCGATATTGTTTGAAGTCATTTGAAGTTGTTTGAAGTTGTTTGAAGTCATTTGAAGTCATTTGAAGTCGTTCGAAATAGTTTTGGAGCGGTGTCACAGGGTTCATAGGGGTTGGGAGCGTGCGTTTTGATGTGTCGATGCCTCTGGAGATGGTCCCAGAGTTTAGAGTGCACAGTGGACCTATCAACAGGGGGAGGGTTTTTTTTCTTTTTTTACCTTGCCCCTCCCGCCAAACATGAGGGCTTTTTATATATATAAATAACATAGTTTATGTATTTAATCACATCATCCCCCACTCCCTCACGTTCAATGGGAGGGATGTGGTTAATTAAAAAGCTTTGCCCTTAATTACTTAAAAAAAAAAAGAGTTATGAGTCTGAGTGTCATAAATACACCTTATATTACCAACTAATAATTCTCCTGTGTCCCAACTGGTTAAGCACACATGTTTGGTTTGTCATGTGATCACTCTAATCAAGATGTCTTGAGTTCAATCCTTACTCTGCACAAATATATTTTGTAGGCACTGTGACAACTTAAGACTTGAAATTAGACTATTCATTAGGGTATATACTCTAAGTTGAGAATCTGGAGTGACTGGAATCTGGTTGGAATAACTGGAATAACTGGACTCCAACTGGAATAACTGGACTCTGATAAGAATAGGTGGGGGAGGGTAAATTACAGACAAATTCTGCAATGGACTATGGCACAGCTTATTTTATATATAGGCAAAAAAAGTGTCTTGTGGAGCAATCCTGCTTTATTGCTTGAACTTACCTTTACATCTTCAGTATCAATTTGAGAATACCCTTATTGTTGGTCTCACACCTCCCTATCATCCTGACCCCACAACCATCTCCCATCTTCTTGAACCTGTTATTAACTCTGTTGCCAAGTATGGTGCTGCATGAGGCTAAAATTTGCCAACATCCATACATCCTGATGACATCTTTGTGAAAGCAAAAATTGCACCTATGATTGCTGATCTTGAGGGGAAGTCACAAGGCTATTGGTTTTTTTGGGACATAGTGCCACAATGTTCTGTTCTTTCTGCTTCTGTACCAGTGATCAGCTAGAGGTTCTCAATATTCAATCTTGGGAACTCCACAATGGTGCACATGCAGAGGCATGGTTACATCAGACAACCAAAGCTGGTAGAAATGCTTTGCAAAAGACAACAGGTGTGCAATGGACCCACATAATCTTCCATATTGGGACCCAGTCAAACATGTTGTACTAGGTTTTATGCATAACTGGCTTGAGGGTACTCTACAGCATCATCTTTGTGCACTCTTGGGAATTGGACAGGATGAGGATAAAATCCAAAAAACTAAAGAGGTGGAAGAGGATGAGCATTGGAGTGAAGCAGATGTATCAGATTCTGCTGAAGAGTTGGATGATCTTCTTCAAGAAGCAGCTCAACATACTCTTGAGGCTGCAAAGGCAATGCAACATACACCACCACCTATGTCTCCCTCACCATCTTTTTCTGAATTATCCTCATCCTCATCAACACCTACAGCCACACAGAGCAGCCATACTAGAATATGATTGAATCAGTATGATAGGTCACAGATGTCACGTTACATGAGCCATGTTTGGTTGCTATAAACAAGAAATTTCATTGTGATCACTCTGGTTTATTATGCAAAGCACTGTAAATTCCATAGTTTTGACATAAATTTACATTACACTGAAGCTGCTAGTTTAAGTATTGTTTTTAGCTCTCCTAATTTTTTTACAGAAACTTCTGATTTCAGAGTCAATCTGAAAACTTGAACTTTCTAGTGTGAATGCTGGTAAAGACAGTCATGGAGACCTCTTATGTTTGGGGGTTTAACAGTTGTACAGATTAATAACTGTCCATTTGGCAGGTGATATAACATACATTGTTATGGGAGTCCTCAATGTCCAGGGTTGGGGTAGGGTCGAATAGACAATGCTAGCTCATAACCCTAAGGGGGATGAACTTAGATTGAATGAGGCTGCAGGGAGGAAACTGGATGAGGCTGCAGAGAGGGAGCTGATGTTGAAGGAAGTGGCAGAAAGGAAACTGGAGGAGGCTATGCATAGAGCTGATGGTACCTGTATACAAATCCATGAGTGGTGAATAATATCAGAAACCCAAACAATGATGATACCTTTCAAGGTTGACATCTTGCCTTCAACCTGAATCTCAATCTTCTGTGTCAAGTCCCCTTGAGCAACAGCTGTGGTGACCATGGCTATAGACTGTACTTGGTCCATAAAAGAGGAGCACAACCTATTTACCTAAAATGGCCAAAGTAACATTTGAACGAAAACAAGAGAAAATAAAACAACTTGCTTTTTGCACCAACTCAAATCATACTCCTTCAACATCTGGTATGTCCACCTGACTGCCCAACTTGCCCTGACTTCTGACTCCAACATAACCCTCATAACTTCAGCTGCTAGTGTCCACAACCCTATGACACATTGTAGGCTTAAAACGTAACTAGAATTCACTGAATTGCCATGCCATTGACGGTGTTCTTCAAGTCCAGGATTTTGTCATGAGCATTGACTTTGATCTGCTTACTCCAGTCCCCCAACATGACAGTTTTCATGACTTCTGTTATTGATCCAACCTGATGTCCATGTTGTGAGCAACAGGAATTACATGACATGTCAAATTAGCCACAAACTTGTCGACAATGCCTGTCAACTTGCACCATGTGCCTTCTACATCAAGAACCAGTGCTTGAACACCCAACTTCCTGGAGAAAAGTAAGTAACACAATGACAAGGAAATTTGAAATAGGACTGACTATTCGGTACTTACTGCTTGTCAAGAAGTGATGTCTTGACAAGACTTCATAAGAGTGGAGTGAAGACTTTGTTGTATGTGCAGGAGCCTGAGAATGTGAGGACTCAACTAAACAGAGTTGCTGTGAGGTGAAAAATACCCGGTGTGGTTTGGGGGGGGGTGGAGATGTGCTGAGTCTCCTAGGCTCTAGCTATGCCCAAGACAACATAGTTGTCATGATAGTGACCCTATGTACATGTGACTCTGCTACTGACTACCCAGTCATGTGACTACTGGAGTGGATGTCCAAACACCCTGCTCCATCTGCCCATCTCCTAAATGGCAATGTCCTCGTTGCCGGAGAAAAAAGAGAAACAAGAACAATAGGTATAAAAATAATGTAGCAATGAAGCTAAGGAAATTCTGTGGTTGATAAAAAAATATGACAAGAAACAACTCAACATGGTGGTGTCCATCCCAAAGCACGAAGGGCACAGCTTAAGTCAATGAGATGGGGGTCTTGATCGCAGTCAAGCTTTTGAGCAGGAGGAGCAGGAGGAGCAAGTGCTACTCCAAAGGGCACAGTAACAATGGGTCATCATTGTCCAATACCGGAGGAATGACATTGGGTGATGAATGCTTGAGGCTGGTTGAAGAATGGAAGAGCTGGTGGAAGAGGTTTACAAGATGAAAAAATATTTGGTGGGGTTTGTTGTTGAACAGTGTTGTATCATCAAACACACCTGCATAAGGACCAAAATGGGCCTGGGAGGTTCGAACGAAGACCAGAGAGGTCTTGTGGGGGTGCAGGTGCAGCAGACATGGTAATGGGGAGAGATTCCATGTCTTCCACCCAGTCAAAATGCATAGGCAGAGGCAAAACAGCTTGTTTAGGGCCAGGCTGGGGTGAGCTGGGGCAGATGGGTGGAGCACAGAATGAAGGAGGCAAACAGGGAGCTTCCATGGGTGCAGCAGGTGTCATTGGTGATGCAGAAGTGGTGGAGGACATGGGTGGTGGCAAAACAGCTCATTTCTGGGGGGTTTGGTGCAAGCTGGGTGGATGGAACACATTTGGGGGCTGTTCTGGTGCATGTAAGTGCATGCTCTGTCATTTCCTAGCTGTGCCCTGTGGTCCAGAGTGGGGTAGAGCAGGGGGTTGGGCCATTGTCAGCAGACAGGTTGTTGATGATGCAGCGGGCCACATGGATGTGTTTTCGTGGGCTGTTGATGCATAGCAGGGGCAGGGGGAGCAAGCAGGGGGGGTACAGGGAGGTGTGGGAGGTTGTAGCAGTTGTCGTTGGAGATAGTGGGGCTGGCAGGAGTCGTCTGTTGAGGAGACAAGGCATTTTGATGAGCACAGTTGCTCATTGTCTTGCAAATTTGTTTCCTCGGCCATAGACAGGTTGTGTATGTCGTTTACAGCCAGTTTAATGATCTCTGAGGTGTCGGTGGTCATCTGGGTGTAGCTGTGGCCATAGGAGTTGTTTTGGAGGTGTTTGGGGCAGAAGTGGCTGCCATTGTTGGCTGTGAGGTGGCAGTGGCGACAGGCAGCTCAGAGTGCATGACGAAGGGCTGGGGACCTTGCAGGGGTTGGGTGGATCGACTTGGCAGTGTGTGCCCTCGTTTGTGAGGTGTTTGGAGCAGGTTTGGGGCAGAGGAAGTCATTGTTGTGGTCGTTGTCAACGATGTTGACAATATTGATGAGGGCTGTGCTGGCATTGATGGTGGTGACATAGCAATGTTGAGGGGAGTGCTGGGATGCATGTCAAGGGTTTGCGTGGCCATTTCCATGGCACTGGGAGTGCTGTCAGTGCTGAAGTTGACGGTGGTGGCAATGTTGATCTGGGAGGCTGTTTCATCGGTCCTTGGGGTTGCTTGGGTGCTCACATCAATGCTGTCTTGAACTTGGGGCATCAACACCTCCAGGGAGGTGCAGAGGCCCTCACTGTGGTTTGACACCCAGTCCTCCCTTTCCTCCAGGCAGCCATTTGTCTTCCCTTCCTCATATGCCAGCTTGTGTGTCACTTCCCATTCCTCCTTTCCTTCTTCGAGCCCAGTTTCATGGCCTTCCCTCCAACTGTTTTCATATGCTTGTTGCTTTGCATTTTCATCCTTCTCAAGCTGTTCCTCTCTACCAAGCTTCTTCCCTTCTTCAAGAGCTCTGGTTTTTGCATTTTCCAGGAGTTCCAGTATGATATTCTGGAGTGAACTGTTGTAAATGATGGCTGTTGACAAAGCTGTTGTGGGGTTATAGAAACGGCCAATTTTGGCAAAGGTGCTCAGATTAGGAATTCAGGAGTTCCCAGGTCCAGGCATATTGATAGCTGGGGTGCTGTTAGGAAACCACCCCATTACCTAATAAAATTTCATTTTTATTTTATTATGTTGAATTACGCTACATGACGCCAAATAACGCTACACTTTGATAGCATGAGAATTTTATTTCGCATGCATCAATATGTATGCGCATGTACAAGTGCATCCATAACAACAATGTACAATATATGTAGCATAGTATATAAACCCCAAATATATGCCTAGGGGACCCCAGTTGTGTTCTCTTAGGTATTCCACCTATGTTTTTGGTGTGAAAGGCCTTTCTCAACCAACTCATCTATTAATAACCCCTCACATCAAAACCATCAGTTCCCCATCACAAGTGTGGATCACGCCCCCTTCTTGTACAGAGAACCCGCATGGTCTTAGCTAGCAGATAGTGGGTGTTGCCCTAACAGGTGCTAAATGATGAGGACTGTAATAGGTGCTTAAATCTAGACTAATGATGACTGTAGACTGTAAAACCAGAACTGGGCTTGTTGTGATGTGGCTTGTTGTGATGTGGCTCGTGAGAATCAAGGCAGAAGTGACAAGAATGGAACTAAGTAGCAGTATGCCCAGTAAGTCTAAGCAGTGGTGAGCAAGTCAAATTGCCCTCTCATCACCAAGATGGAGACATACTGAGTCTCCTAGGCTCTAGATATGCCCAAGACAATGTAGTTGTCATGATAGTGATCCTATGTACATGTGACTCTGCTACTGACTACCCAGTCACATGACTACTGGAGTGGGTGCCCAGACACCCTACTCCAGGGGGGAGGGGGCACAGGAGATTGACAAAAAAGAGAAGGGTGAGAGTATTGATTCACCAACATTGACAGTGGCCTTTACAAGAGTGTGCAGGTATGCAAACTCAAAGACAACAAGACTTCTTCAGTGCCTTACAGTGTTGATGACACCTTTATAATGCTTTGACAGAATGTGGTGCAACAGAAAGAGAGAGAGCCATGCTACAGTACAGAGACAGATTATAGGTCCATTGAGCCAATATCCCATCTTATGTCAGCATGTTTACTTTTGGATGTTCATCCTACATATTCTTTCTGAGATTATAAACTATCCATACAATGTGCCAAGTGTCACACAAATTCACCCCACTCTTGCCAACAATCTGAACATCCTTAATGTTCAAGCATTTCAAGGTGTACATGCTTCAAAGACAATTGGAACTCCAGTAGACCCCCTTGCTGTTATAGATGTTGAAGGCACCATAGAAGTTCTTTCAGCATCCAAAAGTGAGCATGTGCCCATTTGCCCATGTCCAGAATTAATGTATTGCTTAGGGACTCTTTTTGGTCAACAAGTTTTCGACTTTGGTTATCGCCTTGCTTGAATGGATGCCAGAAATTTGAATATGCATATATTGTCATGCAATCAACATTATATAAGTGATTTCCTACTCCCTCTTCAGAAATACATCAGTTTTCCCCCTATTATGCTGCCAACCTGACCTGAAGTTTGATTTCCACAGACTGATGGTGATGGCCATAATTTGGCACTCACCATATGTGGGCAGGCAGCTCTACCAGCTGCTGCCCAAAAATTTCAACCAAATGCAGCTGTCAGTGAACTGTGGCACAGTATAAGCACAGTATACATGAGGTAGACACATGCATAAATAGGTATGCACAGTAGACGCATGGTAATAGCATGGTAGCAGCATGGTGTGTAGTATATGAAGATGCAATGACATCCCTAGGAACTCTAGTCAAGTTCTCTTAGGATTTCCACTATAACCTAGTGTGAATGCTTGAGACTATAAAGACTTACTCTCATCCTGAACTTCTTGTGGGAGCCCGCAACAATTCTAACTAGTAGACCAACAGGTCAAATCTTGGGTTGTAGTGTTGCCCTAACACCTCCTCCAGCTGTGTCATTGACATTGTGGTGGACAGCGGCTTGTAGGCTGTCAAATGATTGTGTGGTGTGTGTGGAATTTTGACTGACATCTGAAAACTTGTCAATAACTTGAACAGCTTTCTTGTGATAGGATCTCTGACCTTGTGTCCCAATGCATATAGTACCTAGGCCACAAATGAGTGGTATCTCAATGTTGTCATACTTTGACATGGACTTCTTATGCCTTGGTGTTTGACCTGCTTCTTTTTTCCTTTCAGTCAACCCTTTGAGTTTTGCCTTCAATTCTTTTTGAGCATGGGATGTTGTTGAAATTTGTTTGCATACATCATCAATGATTCCATTGAGATCACTGTGGATGGCACATCATCAAGCATTCTGAGTTTGGTGACCAACAGCATGTGTAATGCAATCAACTTCAGTATTATGAGTGTTACAAAGAATGCATGTCTTATTTGCAGCTGCAATTGATGCCGCAATGGAGGCATCTAGCTCTCTCACCCTAACAGTCATATGGAATATGAACTGGCATTGTGGCATTGATATCATAGATCACTCACCATTGGATGGCTCCCAATAGTCAAAGGTTGATTTCTGTCCATCGATTGGTACCTGCATGAGCAGTTTCAACCAGGTTTGTGTGATGTGGGGTCTGATCCCAGAATTCATTGGGCATTCAAGAGCCAACAACCATGGGTAGCTGATTTTGTGGATATACCAGTCTTTGGTAAGTCTGGGACATATGGTTAATTAATGAATGTATGACTTCTGAGTTTCTCATTGCGATGCTCTTTGCAAAAAGTGTGCCATGCCACAATGTCCTCTGGCAAAGAAAGTGCATGAAATTTGTTAAGATATTGTACAGCTGTGGAGTCAACTGCTTTGACCAGTTCATCACTATGTCTTGACATATATTTTGATCAATGCTCTGAACACACAGGTGGATATTTAGCTTACCTTTCAAAATGTACTGTACATAACTTGACAAGATACTAAACTAACACATTGAGATCAGCCTCAAGAATACCACTTTTGCTGGGATCATTCATTTGTAAATGAAGCATGTCCAAGATGATGGCCAGGAGATTACCACTAGTTGGATAAAAAATGTTGAACTTGACTGAGGGACCAGTAGCTTTTTCAATGGAGGTGAAGAGAGCTTCAAACAAGTAGCTGAATGCTTCACGGGTTGTGGAATTGCAGTGTATGTGTGCAATGGTCACACCTATGAAGGAATGATCATGGAACTATACAGGACCACTGAAAGCCCATACTCACACTCATTTGTTGGAGCATGCCATATGACAAATTCACACTCATCAAGTTTACTATGAACCCTTTTGAATGTGTAGTTGCTGACAAGATATGATGTGGTGTTAGGGTGTAGCATGGGTCACACCATGGGTAAACCTTCACACACTGCACCTGCACCTGCCAATACCGCACCTGTCCTAACAGTGACAGGTTTTTTCCATGGTCTGTTGTGAAACACTGCAGGTGTGATACCATGTAATATACACTACGGTTTTGACAATATTTTTCCCTTGTATTTGATGTTCTATGTTGTTAAATATCATGTATTTGTATTGACTAAGTCAGACTAACACCCCATATACATACCTAAGCTACACTTATGTTACTTATTCACATGCAAAAAAAAAGACACCCCCACTCGAGATGAGAGAATTTATTTAATAATTGTATAGAATACTAAAAAGAGAAAACCCCACCCCCATGCAAAACACAGGGGAGGGGGTTGTGATGTGGGCATTGTCACCCTATTGTTGTTGTAGTCCCATCATGTCCTCCCTGTCCTCCCTGCCATCCTGTTGGCCCCACCCTCCCCACTGGTGCATTGTCATCATTGTCGTTCCCCTCCCCTTCCCACTGTTGTGGTGGGTGCCTCTCCATCCTCATCCTTGTGCCTGTCATCTGGCCCTGGCCATTCTCGTCTGCATGTCCCACCGTCTCAATGTTGTTGTCCCACTCCCCATCGTTGTCCTTCCATCGTCGGCCCATGGTGGTGGTGGTGGTTCCTCATTGCTGCTGCTGTTGCTGCTGCTCCCATTGCAGCTGGTGGTGGCTGGCTCATCTTCCCCATCCCCGTCCCTGTCCCCATCCTCGTCCCATTGTTGCTCCCCATTTCCACCCCATGAGCAGTTGCTTGCAGTTGTAGTTGGGGGTGCTGCTGTCGTGGGTGTATTGTGGGTGTATGGTCTTGCTACCACATAACCACCCCATGAGCAGGGGCTCATGGCAGTGGTGGGGGTGGGTCAGGAGGCACCAGTCGTCATTGTCAATGGTAAAATCACTACCTAAAGTCGTTTCAGTTAGTAACAGGGAAATGAAAGGAAAAAAACTTACCGTGTATTCGTTGGGGTGGTCATATCATTGTGAGATAAAACCTGTAAATAATACGAATAGAAGTAACTTTAATGAAGAAAACAAGAAAGGAACAGAAAGAAAAAATACCTGTGGCCCAAACAACCCATATATACATGTCATTTGGGCCTGTGCCTTCTCCTCATATCCCATCCCATCCTATCCCCATGTGCTGTTTGTTCATTCAGCATGGTGTGCCTCCAAATGACGTGTATCTACATGTCGTCAGAGCTCATGCCTTGTCCTCATCCTCCTATCCCATCTTGTTGCTCCCCATTTCCACCCTGTGAGCAGTTGCTCACAGTGGCAGTTGCTCACAGTGGCAGTTGCTCACAGTGGCAGTTGGGGGTGCTGTGGTGCTGTGGTAGGGGTGGTCGTGGTGGTCATCATTGTTGTTGTTGTGGTAGTTGGGTTGTTGTAAGTTAAAACCTGTAAAAAATGAAAATGAAGTTAGATGAGTAAATGAAAACAAAAGAACAACTTACCTGGGGCCCAAACGATGATAAAAGTCATTTGGGCCGATTTCATGCGCTTCATGTTGCTGGAGTAGGACCTAAAAAACTATTAGTTGTGAAAAAAGAAAGTAAAAATACTTACAGACAACAATTTTGTCATTGTTTCTTGCAATGATCGATATCTGGCATCTTCCATGGCCGGTGACTCAAATAACTGTGGATACCTGTGACACTGCCAAAATGGATATGGTATGTCACAGGTCGGGCATTTTGGCAACCGTACCCATACCCATCAAACCTGTGGGCTGCTTACCGCGGGTTTACCCATACCCATGCTACACCCTATGTGGTGTGAATTAATGTTTCAAGCCCTGGGTTCATTGTTACCACAAGCTTGATGCATCCTTCCATTCAAAGGTGCCATACATAACACTCATTGGGTGGTACATTCTGAGCTTTTTCATACTGATTGACAATACCTATTCACCATGTCAATTCAAGATTGTGGTCAGTATTTTCAATATGACAATTTAATAATAACACAGCCTGCCAGTCATATCCTGCCAGTACTTTCTCATCCTTCTTTTCTCAGATTTTTCCTCATAGAAGCCTTCAGTTTCAGAATGCATCATGCTTTGCACTCAATGAGGACCCAAGGATGGCAATAGTAGTAGATGCTATAGAACATGGTCTCATTGAGTTTTTAATGTCTTAGATTTTTTATGCCTGCCATTATCAACTCTATCAGCTGTTGCACCAAGAATTCCTAATGCATCAAGACATTTTTGAAGGTCATCCTTGGCCATTCATGAAGGCTTTTTCTCAGGCCAAGGAGGGTGTGAGTGATGACCTTGAAAGATTACAACAACTTTGGGATTCTTTGATACATAGACTATTTTCTTGGCAGGAAATTTGCGATGGATCAATTTACAAAGCACCAAAAAACCATGGTGAAAATGGGCATGCTCTGTCAAGGTTTCAAATGTCAACATAAATATTTTCATCATTAAGTGAGCCAAACCCAGATTACTGACTACAGTACTTCTGTTGTCCATGATGGGGTTGAAGAAGCATGGAACAAGCAACTGCATACTGATCAAGATTGGGGGATTGGATAGGCTGCCCATTCATCAGTTGGAAGAGAATGGTCTCATCAACAGCAAAAGGAATTGGTGCATAGATGTGTTGCCACTTCTCAACCTTCATCCATTCACTGCACTCAACAAAATATGTTTTACCCTCAGTAGACAGTGGCTGTGAAGTAATGCTCAGGGCATTTATTTTTCCAGCACAACATTTTTTGCATTCCATCATCTTAATTAACCAGTAAAATCTGGTATAGTCAGATATGACACAAAAGACTATTGAGAAACCAAGTCATACACATCAGTCACACCAAGTACAGTTGCCCCATCTGCCTTGTTACAAGCCTGCTCAGCCTCAAAGACCTCATTTTTGTCAAAGCATCACCATCCTCATGCTCATAGCCATCAAGCAGTTTGTCATCAAACATTTCGCATTGGAGGGCCCCATTACATTGAGGTGAGGAATGGTGGGTTGGGATGTCATTGAAAAGTTAGAGCTTTGTCTCTTGTGTTGTGCTGCCATATGTTCCTTTTCCTCATGAATGCTGAGAATAATAAGAGAAAAAGACACTTTTTCCCTTGGGAAAAATAAAAGGAACCATCAGTGAAAGTGTGTCATTTTCCCACACTTTCCTCTTTGTTCTTACTCAACAAAAATAACTTGTCTATTCCTGAGAGAAAATCAGGTGAAAATAGAGGGGAAATATCTCTCTTGTTCAACATTTTCTCTATTTTTGGTGAAAATAACATTTTTCTCTTGATTTTCACAATATTTTCTCCTAGCAACAGATTAGATATTTTTTCATAGAAAAAAGTGGGAATGTATGGTGAAATAACCCATTTCTCCTTAGGTTTCTCAGGTTTTTCTCCTGGAAACAGGTTAGTTATTTTTCAGCAACAACCAAAAGGAGAAAGGTGTGGGAAAATAACATATTTTTACTGATGGTTCCTTCTATTTTTCCCTAGTGAAAAAGTGTCTTTTTCTCTCATTATTCTCAACATATTCTCTTAGGCAAAATATTGCTTTGCCTCTTGTGTTAGCAGGGATGGAGATGCAAGCTTTCTGATGATGCACCTCCACTTTCA
Organism: Tricholoma matsutake; assembly: GCA_026075535.2. Classification (NCBI taxonomy): domain Eukaryota; kingdom Fungi; phylum Basidiomycota; class Agaricomycetes; order Agaricales; family Tricholomataceae; genus Tricholoma; species Tricholoma matsutake. The sequence goes on along the minus strand of AP026543.1, from coordinate 513,737 downwards.
AAAATGCATCCAGCCCTTTTGACTTTCCCATTTTGTTGTCGGGCAGCCCTCCATCACCTGTCTGTGCCTAACTTACTAATCAATCACCACAAAAAGATGCTCGGTCAATATAAATGTACTGGAGTTCTTCAAGCTCTAGTGCTTCAGCCACAAATGCACTTGGACTTACTCCATCTACAACCCATTTATGCTCTTCTTGTGACAATCATCACATCACCTTGGGAAAAGTTATTTCTACATGTTTGTTAGAAAATAAAACACTATGACAACATGACAACAGATTTTGTTCTGGCAGCTCATAGAGGCATAGCATTGTATGGTCTAGCTCCCACTTCCACACCTGGATCTCCCATTCCATTCCATGATTGGCATGTTCAGCTTGGAGGCTCTCAGTAAAAGCAGAAAGTGCTCAGTGATGAATTACTGCCTGCAGAATAGTGGTCGTCATCTTTCAGAGAAGGTCAGAGGCTAATTTGAAATACCTATCAGAATAGGCATTGTTCTATACATCTCCAGGGGTTACTCACATAATGAAACAGTCTTTCTCCAGTTGGCAAATTTACAGAAATCATTGAGTGTGTCCCAGCACCCACCTGGACCCATCATCAAGACAGAGGATGCTATACCATTAACCACAGACCAATTTCAGAACAAACCTTCACAGAATTGTTGACATCGGTAAACAGAGTGAATCAGGCATACTAGGGACATTTATCTGCACATAATTTACTGAGCTAGGTGATCCTTGGAGCATACATGGGTTACTAATTCATTTTAATGGTAGATTTAGTAGGTAGACTTACCGGCACATCTGATAATCCATTGCCAACAGTCATCTGTTCCAGACTTCGGTAGAAATCAGTTGGGGAGATCTGGCCTTGAAGGTTTAAAATGTGAAATGACTAAAGAACAGCCATAGATGCAGCTGACTGTGGTTCAAGGCCATCAGCCAACCTCCAAAAGCTGCTCACAAGGTGTTGGTGCACCATTGCAACCACAGAAGGCAATATCAATAGAATGGATCCCATTGATGTGAAGGACAACAAAATCTTTGTGGCCCTGGTGATGAAATGAACAAAAGGACTGCAGCTGGTGCCCAAGTTGCACATGTAGACCCAAGTTCTGGAATGTTGTTTGTTGAAAGAACCCATTTTTCCACTCCTGTATCAAGATCAAGGTTAGTATATGCTCAGAACTGTGCAGTAATTTACCTCTATAATGTGCAGTGGCTGATCACAATGGCACTTGATGATACATGCTTTGCAATAGAGGCTGTACCCAAAACAATCCCCACAGTGGAAGGTTGGACCTGATTGTCTGCATGAGGCACTCATGCAGTAGCCATTATGTCGACTGCAGCCATCCAATAAAAGGCAAGTGTCCAGGTACTCCTGCTGGTATTGTTTCCAAGTCAAGAGTGGTGTGTCCTTGAATAGACATCAGATATAACTCTTGTCATTGTGGAACTAATACGCACAGAATTTTGATATCGTTTGGCCTTTACATGAACACAGATTCCAGTGGGGTTATGAATGTTTGCTGGGCTGACAGAGGTGAATGAGTCTGTGGATGGTACATCATCAAATGCCAGTACATCATTGGTCCCAGATTGTTGATGCTCATTGTCAATGGCAGAATGGAATGTAGTGGCAATGGTGGTGAAGACCCTGCGGACACGTGTAGACATATTGCTCAAGGTTTGCACTGTGCATTGGGGTGGTCCAGGATGGGCATGGTGTGTTTGTAATCATGTCCTTCCCCTTGCCATGTCGGTCCTTGATCCAGTTTGTCATTAATACTTATATGTGTGTCAGTTGAGGGCATCTCCAGAAGTCCTGGCAGGCATGGATGCATATGTCCAAGGCATCTTTTTTGGCAGGACCACAGATCAGACCCTGACAACCTGAACCTGCCAATGGTTGTGTGATGTTCAACAAATTGGTTTCCATGGCCCTTACCAGTGGTGAAACACCAATCATATGTGCCTGTTGTAAGTTTTCAATTACACAGACTGGTAACTAAGCAGATTTTTACTATGTGCTGTGATGAGATCATGAGGGTTAAGCATTGCCTAAGACAACACACCCATGTTGGGTGCAAGGCACAATACTGCTGGAGAAGTACTGTGGAAGTACCCTGACAGTATTCCTAATATTGTCAACAGACTTTGCCAGAAGTATTTTGATCATATCATATCATATTTTGACAGTACTGAAGGTACTCAAGTAGTATCTTAGATCAGTATGAATACTGGCAAAATATCTCTTGGTGAGTATGATGATAGTATTAAGAATACTTCTACAATACTGACATGATACCTCCCCAGAAGTATCTTGCTGTGCAGCCAGTTCTGTATGAATTTAGTGCCAGAATGTCACTAAATTCTGGTCCAACCCCAGCTTCCTGTAGGAAAATATCATCACAATATTTAAGCACATGTTCAATCTTGATTAGTTTGGATACAGCTTTCTCCAGGATTTTGTGAGGCTGTTGTGTTTCTGCAAGCCGTGATGCGAATCTTTCATAGAGACATTGAGATATTTTCCCTTGCTGATACTAACAACTGCATCCAGTTGTGCTACAACCTGAACAGCATGATCCTTCTATTTCTCCAGGTGAGACTGACTAGAAAATTGGGTTAATCAGATGTGTCAATAACATTGTGAACACACATACCTGCCATTTTCAGTGGTGTCAGCAATGTGGACTGTCATGGAACAGTTGCTTTATGAAGGGTGGCATTAATAGAAGTAATCAGACTAAATTGACTGGGGCCTACACTGTATTATCTTTCTCAGTGGCCAGCCTTTTCTGCTGCTGAGAGTGCAGTATTGCCTTCTTATTCCTACAAGGATCCATTGAGCAGAGATGATTGTGGGGCTGTCATGGCTCTATAGATTTACTTTTCATAGTATCTCTTGCTCTTCACTCGATTTGCAGTCTCCTTCTCATCTTTTGTCTTGTAGTGGTGAGGGAAAGGTATAACAAGTTGTGTGTTGAGAACTGAGGCAAAACTTAAGTACAAATAATACTTCATCAGTGCATTGGGAGTCTGACCACTTTGTTAAGCACATCCCCTGTTTTTTGCACCCAACCTTTTGTCGGAGCTCATTACTATTGTACTATAGACACATAATCACTATCATATCTTCAATTAAGTCACAACCTCCAATGTCAACCCAGATCAGATTTGTCAGTTACATTGCCTAACAATAAGAACTGCATTGGCTCATGGATTCTAGGTGTATGGTAGTGGATGAACCCAATTATGACGACAGAACTGAACATAAATTTTAGATTTACATAGATCAAAGATAACTATATGACATTTCTGTCACCACATTCACAGCAAGACTTCAACTTGCTACTCCCAGGATACAGAGGATTTTTTAGATTCATTGATCTGACTGATTGAAGTCACAAGGGCTTGTTCTCACTATACCCAACCAGTCCAACTTTCACTTCCCACCAGGATCGAAACATGATTATGAACCTGATCAAGAATTCATGAGCTTTGATACCACTGTGGGTCCTTGCACCAATGACACTGCTATCTCCATCCCATTACATATCTTTGCCCCCAAAGTCATCCACAGCCCGGATGGTGGCCAATTCCACACCTGGACAAATGCAGTGCCAGAGAGTCAAGTGATTGGTTCTATTTTCACTGGGATGTTCGAAAACTATGCTCATGCCCAGCCAGCCAACTCTCCCACAGGATTTGTTAATAGTTGTATGAGCTCGGCATTGTACCATGAGGACCCAGGGAATACAGTCATCCTCGTTACAACATACTGTGGCCGGGTGTTAGTTGTTCCTCCAGATACATGGATAAAGGATCTCATTGTGGGCATTCAGTGGCCCAAGGTCCCTGGATTGAAGGAATTTATCAACAAGATGAAGGCCGAGAGGAGCCATGATTTTGAATTTGATGGGATTTAGCTCCTATATGGATGGTACATAGACATCTATCTCTTTCCAAAGAATTGCTTGCATTCTCAGTAAGTCCTTCCTGTGCACCACCCATCTTTATTGTTGATCCTCACAATTTATGATAGTTTAAATAGGCTTGAAGAATATGCCTCTGGCAATGCCCATTGACAATGGTTCTCACCAAGACTCGAAAGGCCATCAATGGAGCATGGGTTTCCCTCGTGTTGGTTTATCCTGCACACTATGGCCTAACCCTAGATCCAGTCAATATCTATTAGCTTACAGTATCCCATAACCCTAAAATTGAGTCTCATTCATCCTTATACTGGGCCGTCTGTTTACCAACATCATTTTTACAATCGCTGTACAAGTGTGCTGGACCAGACACAACATTCTTCCCTGCTTTTCTATAATCCACCAATTATGGTTTCTCCTTTTTATTGTTACCTCTGCCTAACTTGGTAGTCTACAATTCCATCTGAGTCACATCATATAGTGATGAATAACGCTGTAGAACTTTTTGGCATTCCACTATGAGACCCATGGGGTAGGAAAACCATCCCACATTTCATACCTTCAAATAGTGTAAAATGATATATTTATGGTATAGTTTTCATATATTGATAAACCCCAAAATGGAATAAGTTTCATCAGGAGTTGGCATGAAAATCTGCCACTAGGAGGAGTGAAAAAGAAGGCTTTTTCCTACTTCTAAGGGATGAGTCAATGGGATGAAAATTTCCTGAAGTTTGACCACAGTCTATACTGCACAATCGGATGGTTTTCATCCTTATATGGGCATAAACAACACACCTCTACCTGGGTTGAATTTCATCAACTTTCCAGGGGTTTAAGAGGAATGAAAGAACCTGCCAATAATGTTTTTTCATCACATTAGGGAATTTGGCTGGTTGAATTTCTCCTGTTTACAAAGTGATTTTCAGACCATTGATAGAATAGTTTCATCCTGTATCAGAGTAAATTTCAAGCCACTAAAATACAAATCTACTTGAAAGAAGCAAAAAAATCCCCCAGACCCCTGATGCCCCATCATTGTGGCCCCATGATTGTCATCTCCATCGTCATTGTCATCCCTGTCCCTGTTGTCCTTTTGTCATTGTCATTGTCATTGCCTGTGCCATCCTCGCACCTGTCATCATCCCCCCATCATTGTTGTCTCTCACCCCCCTCCCCTCTCTTGTGTCATTCTCTGTCACTGTCACTCCCTGTCTCCCATCCCTTCATTGTCTTCCCCATCCCCTCCATATCATTGTTCCACCCGCTATCCACCCCATGAGCAGTTGCTTGTGAGGCTGGGGGGTCATCCTCTCCCCTTGCCTGGTCATCATTGTTGTTGTTCCTGGTTGTGTTATCCTCCCCTTGCTGTGGTCCCCATCATTCCCCTTATTCCCCTTCCTTGTACCACCCTACATCTCCTCATAGGCATAGGGTGGGTGTCATCATATCCTCCCCCTCCCTCTCCCTTGTTGTCCTCGCCACTGCCATTGTTGTCTCCTCATCCTCTGCTTTGTCATCTCATCATTGTGTGTTGTGCCCCTCCCATTGCTCTTGGTATTGGTGTTGTTGTGTCCTGTGTTGTTGCCCCCCATTGTCCTGTTGTCAAGCACCATAGGACATTTGCTTAAGTAACCTTAGATGTAGATGCACAGCTTGCTTAAGTATAAGTTGGCTTAAGCACCATATCTCCTTAAGCTCATTAAGCCCTTTGAACAATGCTTAATCCACATAAACTTTGAATCAAACTCAGACTTAGTCATCAATTTAGTTCATCAATTTAGTCAGAGAATCTCGATTTTGGATAATCCCATGAGTTCTGTTTGTCCCATTTGTTCCAGTTGTCCCATTTGGCTTATGTCACCTCTGAATCTTGATTTGCCTTGCGATGTGGTGATGCACGTCACTACTCCAGTGCCATGCTATCACACCACCAATGCCGCATCCCTCCTTGCCATGATATCCACACCCCATAACACAAGTATGCACATCCACTATTGTGAGTCTGTTTCTCTTCCTATCCTCTGGAGCATTTCAACAGATGCAGTGCCCCCTTCAATAGCACAAGATACTATGCATTCAAGACTAACTTTCAGTGCGTTGATTCACAGAAATCTCACCTTATCTCACTTATTGCTCATGTTGTTTTCAGCAATCCTACAGGTTCTAATCTACCATGAACGAAGCATCACCTACTGTGTACTCATGCAACACATGTCACATTCAGCTGGCCCCCAAGATCTGCAAATCAAACAAGAATGGCAACACTGGGAAAGCATACATGTCCTGCCATGCAAAAAGCAGGGATGGAACTTATTGTTCATACTATTACTGGCTTGCTGAGGCTGTCGAAGGATTCCCGCCTTCCTCTCCTGCTCTTTTGGCACCCTCCTCTTCTCCGCCACTCTCCGCCCCTCCTCCTGGCCAACCTGCTCCTATCTTGAGTGCTACTCAGGTCGTTTGCATCAAGAGAGGATGTGGGATGGGATGGCTCCACATTGACTGCCCTTGCAAGATGTGTCGTTGGCACTGCATCAAAGCTGGTGGCTGCCAAGTCAAAACCCACCTCGCCACCAACATTGTAGCTAGTTTCTTGCCCTCAGCTTTGAGCAGGAAAGAGAGGCCTCCATTGTGGTCCCTGCCTCCTTCCAACCTCCCCCTTTCTGACAACACTGTGATGGCCAGCCCATCGGTGACTGCAGACTCGGCATTGGACATGTTCGCCAACCCTCGCCATGCATCACAGATGGCTCCCACATTCACCCAGCAGTATGCGCTCAAGCAGGCATTAGAGGAGGGTAAGCAAGCAGCAGATGCAAAGCGCTTGGTGAACATTGAGAAAGCAAAGCATTCCGTCATGGTCTATGGCTGGGCGATGGTAAGTTTGATCTATTGTGCTTCTCGCAGCGCTTTTTTTAACACTTTTTTGACAGGACAATCAGGATGTGATGATCTTCAAGGCACAGGGCAGATTCAAATGGCCGCATTTCATGTTGAACACTGAGGTGCTGGGCGAGGTCAACCTGCTGGTTGGCCCTGAGGATGATGTGCGTGTTGACATGTACAACCCCTTGATCGGGCAGTGGACAAAGGTCCATGTTGGACAAGTGGTCTTGATGAAGGATCACAACCACATCTTCGTCAAGGGTGTCAATGTGAGAACCTGCCTTCATTTCAACAACCTATTATCTGAAAGCAAGTGCCTCCGTCCCCACTTTCTTGACAACTTGCCACAGGAGTGGGCCTTTGTTCGAAAGGCTTTGAAGGAAAGGAAGCTGGCCAAATCTTATGTACCTGCTGGTTCCACTGATGATGAGGAGCTGGCTGTTTTTCCCAAGGTTCTGAATCGCGACAAGAAGGGAAAGTCCTCCTGTCACAAATCCTCCCATCAACGACATGCTCAGGGATCCAACAATGACAAGCTGCAGACAGTTTCATTGACTTCACAAAAGTTCACGGCAATTGGGTCAGAACCACATTGCATGGTTCAAGCTGTATCCCCATTCTGCACAATCAAAGTGGAGCCTGTTGGACCTTCTGTTGGGGCCTCTGTTGAACCTCCCTTCTTTGACTGCACACTCTCGGCCAATGACAACGATGGTGCCTCTGCTCAGCCTGCAGCTTTTTTCTCTGGTGCTCATGGTGGGGGTGGGCGCCACAAAGTCCACAAGCATACCCATTCTGCATGTTCGTCATCCTCTGCCTTGTCTTCAATATCATCTGAGGCAGCTATCACTGTATGGCCATATGATTTCTACATGGAGGACATAGCCTATGGATTTGAGAAGTGCAGGTCTGTGAGCAGGGCACGTGGGAATGTTGAGGAGACCTTCGAGGCTGTCTTCAAGACTCGGTTCAATTGGATGACCTTCTACAAGCATCGGAAGGCATGGCTCAAGGCACCATCTAGTGCACGGAATGCAGCACTGGAAGCTGGTCACACACTGGAGGGGCTGTGGGCATCCTTCCTTGAGCAGAGCCAGGCAAGGAGTGTTCAACAAGGGAAGGAAAACTGCAAGAAGAAAGTCAAGGTTTGATAGGTGTTATGTGGTTTGGTTGGTCTCAAATTGTTTCGATTTGTCCTTTCCCTCTCATTTTGTATTTTATCAATTTCTGTCTCGTCTTGTTTGAACTACCATACACTGTACCTATTCACTTGAATGTAGCCAATTACTGGGAGACCGTTTCTTGTTTGTAAGCTTTTCTCTGGTCATGCGGTTTTTACATAAAATCATTTCATCAAGGAAAAATGTGTACTTATCAATGAGCATTTCACAGCAGATGGCATGGTACCCTCCCAGCCATACATTTGCCTGCTCTGCAATTGATGAGTTGAAATACTACCCCTTTCCATCCTCCGACAGAAGTTCTGGATATGGAATGGGATTGCAGTATTGGCCACCGAACAGTTGTTATCAAAGAATATGTGATCAGGTTTAATGTCTTCATGGAAGGTGCACTTGATCATCTCCTGAACCCATTGATCAGTAACTTAAAGTTAGACCAAGTTGTTCACACTCACAATGATGCTGCCAATACCCTCTGCACCATAGAAACTCTCATGGGCGATTATCATACCACATGGTGCCACAATTATCTGCCCATTGTGTGTCCATTTGTGACCAAGCTGTACATGTATTCTTTTCAGTGGGTTTTTTGCTGCAGAGTCCCCTTCCTTGTCATGCCCAGCAATCTCCAAGTCCTCCTCCTCCTCATCAGCATCAATCAGATCTGCAACATTGACATCTTGTGCAACAGCATCACTAGTGTGAGCAACATGGGCATGTTGGAGCCATTCCTTGAGTTGAAAGTGTGCCTGTTGCTGGTCTCGATGAAGTTGTTCGGCCTCCTGGTGCTCAGGATCAGAACACATGTGACTGTCAGCAGCTGTAGGGGCACTGCAACCAACAACAGAACAGACACAGTCTAGGGCAGAATGCCGTGGACAGAAACAATGCCAGTTGTTCTCAAGAGGAACTTTGCAATTGTGGACTGCACAGCATGGACACCCCACCATAACACCATCAATCACGCAAACCCAGACCTTCTTGCCCTTATATATATGTAGGCATTTGTGGCAGTAATGTCGTGACTCGGGTTGGCTGTGGAGACGGAAGTGGAGGTTGCGCCGTCATAATGCAGCAGTGAACCGATCCTTCTGAGCACCTGTGTGTGGTACCTCGAGAACCTTGGACCGTTGCTGGCAGTCCTCCAACAAGGCCAGTATGACAAATCCATCCCACACTTGCTCCGTAGTGACAGCAAAACCAAGTGGCCAGCCAACTGGTGGTTCTGAGCCAGCTAGTGTATGGTTGTATTGACGGGTGCAGTTAGTGGCAGATGTCCTGTGAAAGTTTTTGCTCAACAGTGTTCTGGCAGGTTCTTGAATCAACGTACCATGAAAGTAGCATTGATGTAATCCACATCTGTATCAGCCGCTGCTCTGCAAACTGATGCTCTCCCACTTGTATTGCATCTGGAATAGCACCGTCATAGTATGTGCCAGTCCCATCTTTGACAGAAAAGTGGTGGTGGTAATTTGTGTTACATTCTACTAAAAAATTGTTATGGTGCTTGAGTATATTGTACTAAGTACCCACATTCACAGTAGAGATGGACTGAACAAATAGGCTGTGCTCCCCGAGCAAAGGTGTATAAGACACTCTGCTGCTGTTCAACCTGCTTCAACAACTTCCCAGTCCAGCTCCATGGGCAGGATGCATTGTGCAAGTATGATGTGGAGGATATAAGGTGTCCAAATCTAAGATTTATAAGATCAGCACATATTCATCCAGATTCCCCCCCCATGCACAAAGACCCATGGTATGACCGTGCTCAGCAAAATCACTCTCAGAGGAGTCCTTGAAGCTGTCAGATTCATACCAAACAGTTGATCTAAGAGCCTCCCAACAACTGGTGACACAAGTCTCCGAGATCCCACAACTGTTTCCCAGGAACAGGGTTATTGATGGTGGCAAAATGTCGGGAGGATCAGATGAAGGGACGTGGGTTGGTGGACAAGGATGATATCATTCTTCATTTTTGAGGCCAGGGTGATAAACCATAGGATTTGCTGCAATGACAGTTCAGGGTGTTTCTGATTCAACGCAAGGATCTCTTGCATGTCTAGATTGCTCATCACAGGCGGTTAACAGTTAACAAGGCCATCAACCGTCCACAGCACTATGGCTGACATATTGATACTTATTTGGCTGACCAGAACAGGGCAGACAAACAGAACAAACAGAACAAACACGGATTATCCAATACTCAGATGTCCTCAATTTAGTCAGGTGTTCAAAGTTCAAAGTTCACCACATTATGTTAAACACTGGTTATGCTGCTACTGCTTGCACCAGAGAAGTCCATATAATATAGAATGAAGCAATTTGAGGCCATAATATATGGTTTCCAAAGGGTGGAAGTGTCAGTAGAGACACATTTATATTATTGTTATTTGTTTGGCACCTTAATTGGGTGCTTAAGCTGTGCTTGTTTATAAGCTGGCTCATGGACTGCTTAAGATGCTTATTGAGTGCTCAGTGCTTAAGCATATTAAGTAGTCCTATCCCTGTTTTGAGTTTGGAGGTGCTTGAGCAGGAAGGGTGCTCAAGCTTGGTGGGTCTGCTTGAGTGGGGAGCTTGCATGAGCAGAGAGCATGCTTGAGCAGAGAGCATGCTTGAGCAGAGAGCATGCTTGAGCAGAGAGCATGCTTGACCAAGGTGGGTGCTTGAGCAGGAGGGTGCTTGAGTGGGGAGTGGGGATAGTGCTTGAGCAGGAGGATGGTTGAGTGGGGAGGGTGCTTGAGTGGGGAGGGTGCTTGAGTGGGGAGGGTGCTTGAGTGGGGAGGGTGCTTGAGTGGGGAGGGTGCTTGAGTGGGGAGGGTGCTTTAGCAGCATGGTTGAGACAGGACATGAGTTCAGGGTGTTCAATTATTGTTTCTGTGCATACAATATTACAGGCAATATGTGCTTAAGCCAACTTATACTTAAGTAAGCCATGCACCTACATCTTAGGTTGCTTAAGCAAACCCCCTATAGATTCATTTGTTGTGGCGGGTGGCTTCATCATCCTGCCATTGTTATCATCCCCCAGCATTGTCATCCCCCATTGTCATCCCCCATTGTTGTCCCCCCCCCCATTGTTGTTGGTTTGCTGTTGAGCACCCACCATCCACCTTGCAAGCAGAGGCTCACAAGGGTGGTGGTGGGTGCTGGTTGTTGGCCCTCTGCTGTCCCGCCATCATTAGAATATAAATAGCTAATAAAGTATTGAAAGTGAACGAGAAAGAAAAAAAAACTTATCTTGGGCCTTGTTTTCATTTGGTCTCCCCATTGTCTCCCATTGTTGTTCTGTCATGCTGCCACTGCTGTATTCCACCCACAATCCACCCCACAAGCAGTGGCTCATCAGGCTGGGGGTGGGTAGTGTGTCATGTCTTTGTCATCTTGTTGTTGTAATATAGTTAAAACCTAAAAAAGAAGAAAATAGAGCATTAGTTAGTTGAAGAGAAAGAAAGGAACCTTAAAAACACCTACCTATCTGAAGGTGGTGACTAGCAGCTCTTGGTGGCAGCCGATGGAGTGGAGATGGTGGTGAGGCGAGAGGGAGGTGTGCATTGTCATGGTGGATGTTGATGTGATGTGATGTTGATGTTCAATGATCATCATGTGATGTGTTGAGGGTGGGCTGAAATGACTTATGGGTAAACAATTACAACACAGATAAAAATTCCCCTTTCTTGGGATGAAAAAAAGTCTTAAAATTTGTAATCCTGAAGTGTGAAATTTATCCTCTTATTCTGACTGAAAAAAAAACATACCAGCCAGTGGAAGGAAATCTCCTTTTTAATACTTAAATGGATGGAATCCATACCATATGACTGGTTGCATGAGGGCAGGTTGGAATGACTTACTTCTTGTACAATGCATAGATGCCAACAAGCTGAAATTTCCCTCCAAAATTTTTTTTTTTTGCCAAAACAGCAGAAAATAGGGATCGACAAATTTTGCATCCACTATGTTAGTCGCCTCTCGATCTTGTTTTGATCTAGGTGCATGGACTTACCTCACAAAAGGAACCTTACCCTCTATTTGTCTAGCTCAGCGCATCCCACGATTACAGATTCAAATAATAAACCCAACTTCGAGAGAACAGAGCCGTGACCTTCCCCAGGGATTTTCTGAAGAGGAATGGCCGCAGGCCGTAATTGCCAACGATCTTAGATATGCGAAGTATGCCGAAAACTGGGAAGGAACCGCCGACATGCCGAGTACACCGGGTCCTGTGGCTTGCGAGGTCCATCAAAGAGAAGTTAGGTGCATGCAAGTTGAGGGGCGACCGTGGGCTGAGCACACCAGTAAACTGTAAAGGAGCATTGAATCGGCTTGGTCGAGGATGGAATACACTATGATTTATCATTTATCATCTGACACTGTATTGCAACTTATCAGTGCAGGCACTCACGAGGGTCATTTTTTATCTGACGCTGATCTGTTCGGGACCGATTGACAGGCAGGCCGGTTAACGCACCAGGTGCCACAAAGTGGCGTCGCCTCCGTCTCAATGGCAGAAAAATTGAGATCCTTCCAGCGGAGCTTCGAAAACCATGTTCACGAAAACACCGTCAACCCTGAAGAACTGATGCGAAGTTAAAGCGAGGCACACTTGATTCGCTGCCCGACAAGGCGATGACATCACGACCAGAGTGACAAGCAAACTCTGATTTTTCCCACAATAACCTACAGTTGCGGACAAACAAAGTCAACCAATTTGATATCTCTTGATTGGGAATTTTTGGCAGGAAACTGACTTCAGATTTGGATTCAGCGTGGCGAAATATGTCAAAAAACACAACTCCGAAGTCTTTCCCACGGGTTTTCGGGGTGGCCAAATTTTTATGCCAAAAAACATAACATTCTGTATCCTAATTGGGGTTCAAAACAGCATCAATCGACATCATCGCCTGGTTAGAAACCTGACGATGTTGTTTTTGCTTCCTGACGGCCCATGCGGCAGCATTACCAGTACTTTCGGTATGCACTCATGAACCGCCAGGAACGGTTAATAAACCGCCGGATTACATCGGCAGGGCATGCATTAAGGTAGCGAAGTGCGACATCTTTCGCCTCTGCGAAATTCTTCTTGGGTACCTCTCGATAATGATACTTGACCCATCCCCAGTACTTGAACAATGTATTAGACTTTGTTAATAATGATACAAGACAATCTTCACGTACCATTTCAATTGGATTGAGCTCGCAGTGGAACTTGGGTAAGAAAATGCATTCATGTCCTGCTTTCTTGATAAGAGTCTCGAGCATAGATGCTTGGTTGATGAAGCAACAATCAGTATTGTCAAACGGGCATGTACTGGTGCACACTTGGCACGCATTTTAAACCCCGTTCGGTAAGAACACGTTCTAAACCTTTTGGCCTCCCGTCTGGAAGGGTCATCTTCTGGACTTTTCCTCGGTGCTCGGCAACTGGATTTGATTCAGGGATGACTGTATCATGCTGTATACGCTGCTTCCCACCATCTGACTTGTTCATCTCGGAAGCTTTGAGTGCATCGGGACCCAATGATGCATGAGCTGATGACTGATCGAAAATGAAGAGCGCAACACAATGTGGGTGGGCTTTCTCAAACACTTCAATGGCATGTTTAACTTGAGCAAGTAATTGTTCTGTATCCCACCATGCATCACCCTTAGAACCAGGGTAGATGATTTTTCGAGCCTGATCCACAATATTTCCTTGAGCATCGTGAAGTACGAGACGGCTCGTGATCGGATTAATGAATTCCGAGACATGAATGAGACGGCCTCGACCTTTCTTCTGTAAGATTGTCCGCCCTGGACCAAGCCATGCCTTCGCTTTGTAATCATTTACTGTGAGGCAGCTTTCATCGTGAAACTGGGGAATGATCTCTTTCTCGCCCTCTCTCAACATAGGAGCAACCTTCGTCAACTCAGGACCCTCAAACTTTATCATCCGCTTCTCGAATTTCGCCATCGCGGGAAGAAACACCTCATTGCGATACTTCACGACATCTTCCCTTTCGTGCCCATCCATATACACTCCCTTTTTCAGTGTCTTCAAGCACCATCCAAGTTTAAGAAGCCATCGCCGAGCTGTTCGTTCACAAAGCAGTCGTTTTAGCGAGATAGAAAGTGCAGGAAGGATCTCGTCATTGAGGGCATGCTGGAATTGACGAGGGGTGACTTGGCCAACAGGCTGTGAGGTGAGCCATGACCTCGCTGCTGTTTTGACGCGTTCATCAAGCAATGCGCTGCGTGACATCTTCTCTCCGCCATGTTTCTCTATGGGCAACTGCTCGAAAACCTGATAATGATGAGCAAGCACTCGGACTTTGCGTGCATAATGCATTCCCTCACCCTTTTGCCATTGCCGCGCAATCTCAAGGCTTGCTTCCATTTTCCCATATCCTTTCAGTTGGAGGGTTGCAAAGTTACGAAGAATGAGAAGCTGGTTGACCTGGCTGATAGGTAATGTGTCACCACCCTTTTTCATGTCTTTCTTGATTTGTTTTCGTAGACCATCCCAGCCACGAATCTCAACTCCACCTCCCTGCACACACTCATTAAGATCATCCTCCCATCCCATCTCGTCTTCTTCCGGGGGAATAACTGCCTCCACGCTCTCCGCTCGGATTGCGGGTGGGATCTCGATGTCGACGGTCTCTTCGTGAATAACTGCTGGGTTGACACTCTACTCGCAGATCACAGGTTGGATCTGGGCCTCGACGCTCTCTTCACGGATCACGGGTGGGATTTCCACTTCAACACTTTCTTGTCGGATTGTCACCGCCTCTGAATTGATAACATCATGTCCAGCGCTACTCTGTGGCAATCTCGGAGCATGAACCACCTTATGCATCGAAAATATAAAGCCGTCCAAAGTCTTTTGATTGCGGCTGGCCTTACGATAACGGTGTTGCGTGCGCTTTGATTTACTCATTATGTCAGGACCCTTTACATACTGCTTGGGCCGCTCTGTGTTCCATAAGGTGAGTTTCCCTGATTGTGCATGAGTAACGCAAGACTGACCTGTTTTTAGCTTTTTAGTTTTCCTCAACTGATAAGGAAGCCAGTCTTCATCTGACATATCATCTCCCTCATCCAGTCCTAACTTGAACATGCTCTCCTGCAGTCCCTCATCCTCCCAATCTCCGCATAATGATGCTTCTTCGATTTCTGTGTCTGATTCCATGCCAGCATTGTCGTCACCGATAAGGAATCTTGTGCTGTCAATATGCAAGCCTAATGCTTGTTCGGGCCTGTCAAGGGAGCTGGGATTAATGGGTTCATGGGAATCATGTGGCGATGGCGAACACTCGACATCATTTATGAGAGGTTCCGCATTTGGTAGCTGTGGTATGTTTGACTGGGTCGCCTGATTCCGAAGTCCAGCAGTGTTTCGGATGTGTTTTTGAGGTCGTCCACGGGCCATTGGAAAATTTTTAGGAATGTGAGGTGGCAGTCTGGTCCATTTTTCCCATTTTTTTTTTTGCGCCACAAATGTTAGACTAACCCACAAATATTTTAGCGTAATCATGCTCAGCTCATCGAGCGCTCTCGGTTGCACATTTTTTCGGATTTTTCCTGATTTTTTAAGGGGGTGGCCAAAATTTTGGGGTTGTCAGGCCAAATATTTTTGAAATAAGGAAATCGGCTCATAGAAATGTCTTCATTAGGTCCTAATATACATGTTTTTATGGTTTTTGACTACTCTGGAAGTTTGTGGCAGTGTCAAAAAATTGGGTCACCAAATTGGTTGACTTTGTTTGTCTGCAACTGTATAGCAACCAGGCCTTTCTAGTAGTGCCCATAATATTACTAAAGTTGATAGTACTCGCCACTCTACTCTAATTTGGAGTACTCTAATTTGCTCTCCAGCTCCAATGCTCATATTGCAAATACATCTTCTATTACAAATGTGAATTTATTATATATGGTAAACTACTGCTCACTTTACTTTCCAGGTATCCTGACTCGAAGCGAGAAGAGTGGGTGATGCCACTTGTGCCACCATTGTGCAAGAAGCGTCAAGTCCCCACCCAAGTCTTCAGCTTCCCATTCACAGAAGATGACCTTAGTGTTTGGGCAGAAAGATACAACATCCCAGGGGAAGACAATCATTACAGGCGCCACAGTGCTTGGAAGGCCATCTGCTTGAGGCTACCTTGTAATCACCATCACATTATGATCATTCGCAACCCCATGGTGCCCTACTCACAATCAATGTGCTTTGTCATAGGAACCAATTTTAAAGCTAAAGACATGGAGCACACCCAGAATGTCGAACTCATCAAATCACTTTATGATGCTATCGACATGGGCAACTGCCTGGGATGGTTTTATATGTCTCGGGGCTAGGTGCTGGTGATGACCGTGACATGTTGTGGATGGTACACTTTACTTTTTGAAGATGCTAAGCCCCACTCACTAGCATTGCATAGTGAGAAGAGCAACAATGGTCTGCTATGTAGCTAGTAGTTCCAAATGAACTAAGAATTGTTTACTCCTACCCCATCACTATCCATGGCGCTGCAATGATGAATGACTATGCATTATGTTTCCTTGTTCCTCCATCCATCGAAGTATTTGAAGCACACATTCACTGCTAGGAAAATAGTTACTCAACATCGCTTGGACCTGTGCTTGGACAATTGTTGTGTGGATTGGTTGGAAGGTCCCTTACATGTGCTAATTCTTCTAGTCTCTACTTCACTTTGGCTCTTCCTGTGCTTGATCTTCCCACTGCATGTGACACTCCTTCATTCAACACAAGCAACATGCTCCTGGCCCACTACTAGCAGGTTCTCAATACATGCATCTCCTGCTCAGAGAAGATCTCCTTGAATGTTCTAACAATTTGGTGGATGACTATTTCATGGAGGACTTGCATGGGAGGACACATGCCAGTGAGCAGATGGAAGTGCTGAGAGTTGTCACCCACTTGCACCATTTAACTGCTACCTTCAGTGTGGACGATACCAACACCTCGTCTCTTGTAAGAACATGGTGAATTTCTCAAAAGACCTGCTTCTAATGACAATTTTTCCTCTGCACCAGATATCGTCTCATCTATTGTGCCTTCAAACTAGCATCAGATGCAATGCACCACTGCTCCTATGCCTCTCATCATCTATTCCATCTATACAAATCCCCAAAACCTAGTACTATACATAACAATCAACTCTTCTGAGTCCACCCTGCATTTCCGCATCTGTCCCCATTGGAAACACCTCGACTTTACAAAAAAACTCTGATAAGTACTTATGTATGCAACCCTACATATGTGCTGTGCAAATACAGGGTCATAATGACTCAGACATGATCAGGCAACTACTGTCTTTCCCTATGGCCTCAACACATACAAAATTCCCACTGGCACCCTGCCCTCATGCCAAAGCATTTGTTCCTCTACCCTACCCTCCTCTCCAAGTATGTTGGATCTCCCAAGTGCCCTTGTGACACACAGTCGGGTCACACTGACCAACATGCCAGCAAATTCGGGATTTAGCAATATGAAGCAATTTTCAGGGTTTCTTTGGAGGTGGACAAGCAGGCAGACATACACTACCACTCTCCTGCATGTTACTGTGGACAGTGTTGCTGTCGCCATTGGTGGAGATCCAGGGGAAGATGGACCTGTAGACAAACTGATCATGGCTGGTACAGTTTTGTCACTACTCTTACCTTTCGCTAAAGCAGCCGAACACAAGAGGACCAGAATGGATGTGATGGTGATCCCTAACATCTTGCCAACATCCAGTGCAACAATTTTGTGGTGTTCAAGAATAGACAGGCTTTGTATAAGTCAGACATGGAGAACAAAGAAAGGAGGTAGCTTACTAAATGAACATTTCAAAAAGGAAAATGGCAACCAGTGCAGAGAGTTTATCACCCTGTGGAATTTCCATGACTCCAATCCGCTGAATGCCTCTTGGCGCTTCATCACATGATCATAAGGTGAGCAATGCTCATGAACCCAACTTATATATTGAATGGGCCACAGTTTCCCCATCATCACTCTCATTGATGTCATAATAGCAAAAGCCAAGCCAACAAAAAGCAGTGTGTTTAAAGTGATGGCCATGTGATAGGCATCTGGTTCCAGTTCTGTGACCTTATCAAGTTCAAGAGAGATGTCAGCAACAGAGCTGCTGTTCAATAATGTGTTCAAGATAAGCATTTGGAGAAGCTCATTGGTTACTTCAGTGGGATTGCAGGAGAACATTTTTGGTGTTTCGATGATGAAGGATCCTCCCCCATATCATTGATAGCATCACCCTGTACATCATCAGCACCAAAAGCTTCAACTTCATCTTCATCATTCTCATTATCCTGCCCCCTACCCCAGATTAACCAAGCACATCAGCAGCAAGATCCTGCCAAGGCTCTGATGAAGTGGTGTATGGGTTGAAGTCAGGATGGTGATGAAAAGACCAACCTCCATATAAATTGTCAAATGACTTTGTTAAGCCATGGGGAGGAAAGCACATATAAAAATGAGTATAACTTCTAGAAAGCTGTTCCACTCACTGGGTTGCTTCAAATCAAAATTTTGCACTATGTCAAGATGACGAGTCCATATGTTTACATAAGAAAGACTCAGATCCGACCAAAAATTCAGTGCAAATGAAAAAATCAGTGCTGTTTTACCCATGGTCAGTAATTCAAAGCAATCATTAGTGACTTTTGAAACTGTGAGACATAAAATTAGCTGAGATGTAGATTTTAGATATAAAAGGCAACTCCCAGAATTGGCTACACTTGTAACCATTTCTGGATTGACTACCCTTTGTGCTTGCTTACCTGCAGTTCAACTGCAGGTAATGCAATTGACATTAGATGACCCTCATCTGCCTCTCATGTGCTGGCTCTAGGCTGTGTTGGTCTATCCTATGCCATAGAGGGGGTTTGTCAGTTGTTGTCTATGCCGGCATGTATCCTGCACTTGACACACTTTTTTTTTTTTTTTGTTACTTGCTCCTTTAGATTCTGCACCTCCTTCTCTTCTTCCTTCACCTCCTCTATCTGAGGGAGTGATGCTGTGTGGATGGCCCTGCAGAATGATGCTCAGTCAGTGTGTCCAGATCCAGTTACCTTCTGTAAGACCCTTGGCATTGCCTTCCATATGTTGCCTATGAGTAGACCATTCATGTCTGGGATTGCAGCAGCTAGCTTCTTGATCTTGTCCATTCATACCACATGAGCGAACTCCTTTATGCCAAGTACTTTTATTTGTGTACTGACCTCCTCCATGATCTTTGTCCTTTCCAGTGTGGCTTGCTTCTCTTCCACCGTCTTCACTGTAGGCATCTTTTCAGGCCATCTTGCTTTGAATGCAAGGAGCAAGTGCTCCCACATGTCCTTGTCAGTGGAGAGCAGGGCAGTCCACCACTGCTTTGCGATGGAGCCTGATCTAAGATGTAATTTGAACACCCATAGTTTCTTTGCATCGGGGGTGTTTGGCTTCTGGAGGAACAGGATCTTAATGGCATTGATAAAGTCCTCAGGGGCCTCATCATTGTGTTCATCATCTCCCCAGAACTGTTTGATGGCCTCTGTCATTACTTCTTTGTCTTCATTGTCCAGGGGTGTAGGGGTAGTTCATGCTGAGAACAGTGGTGTGGGGGGTGGTGCAACTGGTGAGGATCGGGGGTTGGTTGTGGTGGGGCTGATTGAGATGGTGCTGAATGTGATGAGGCTGATTGTGTTGGGTGTAGATGGGAGAATGAATGAGGATTCTGTTGAGGCTGGTGCTGCAGTTCTGGTTTTGGGCATGAATCTGCCCTTTTTGTCTCGTTCCATGACCCTCATCAGTGTTGTAAATGTGTGGCCATCATATGGTAGACAGATCAGAGTAAAATGAAATGGGTCTGGTCAGCAGATGCATGAGAATAGTTATATGAATTGACAGGCCAAATGTAGACAAGTGTCTGAGGACAGTGCTTTGTACCCTCTCAATCATTATCAAACTTCTCTTGAACCTTATTGCAATGCTTCGAATACTCTTGAACCTCATTGAACCTCATTGCACACCCTCTAGAGTCGAGACTGAATATGCTGTGATGTTGAGACTGGGTGGAGAACTGAGCTGAACTGAGGACACCAAGGAGCATAGATAGACATTGAAATGAACAGTTGACAGGTGCCAAGAACAGTGTTCCAAGTGCAAATTACCTAGTTGTCACCAGATGGAGCTGGCTAGACTCTCAGTGTTGCGTCTGCTACCAGACAAGACAACTTAGACAGGGCTCACGTCTACTACTAGATCTGAGTTGTGGGAATGGACAGGAAAGGATGCATTCTCTATCTGCACATGCGCATCTCTGTCTACTAGATCATGTGATCACTAAGGAAGTTGCCAGGCTCTGGCTCTGGACTCTGCTATGGACTGCACTGTGGGCTCTGCTGCCATGGTTACAGCATACCACTCCTCGGCTGGTGAGTCCAGTGTAAGATATAACCCAAATTGTGCTACTTTTTTGCAGTCGTTTGTGACTTTTAATTCTTGTATAACCTGCAGGAATCTTAGGAGGAGAACTGGGCCTTGAATGTTGTCATCCAGTTCTCCATTGAACTCCTCGAGATTAGTCAGTTGCATAGGGCTTGGGCCATCAGGGGCAGGTAGCTTCTGGACAGGTGATGGTGGTGGCATGGGGGGTAGTGCTGGGGAAGTGGCTGGTGATGGACTAGACTCGATAGAGGTAGTTAATGAGCTTTCAGATGTGGACCTGGACATGGATGTGGGGGCTGTTGATGGGGTAGGTATTATAGTGTCTGCTCTTTTTTGTTTTAGGAATTGCCCTCTGCCATCTTGTTCCATGAAATTATAAAGGTTATTTTGCATGTATTCAGTGAGGCTGTAGTGAGGTGTTTGTTGTTACATGTTACTGGGAAATGAAGTGCACTAGGTCTGGTTCCATGGTTCTGTGGCTGCTGGTTCTGATACTGGTTCTGGGGTTCTGCTTTCAAGGTTGTGGTTTGAAGCGTGCTCTCATCACCAAGATGGAGATGTAGCAAGTCTCCTGTCCCTAGCTATCACAGAGACTGTCATGGTATCTCGATCCTGACTCTCTACATGCCATGTGGCTGCTGACTATGTGATCATGTGACTACCTGGAGTGGGTGCCCAAACACCCTACTCCACTAGGACATTCATGTAGCATTGTGCTCATTTTGCTTGCCCAGCAGATCCCTTGTGCCATTCGGAGGTTTCTTGATCTTGATGCTGGTGTGGATGACCATTGCCATGAACAATAGTCATGTGATGGATGAACAATGATGAACAGTAGTCATGTGATGGATGAACAATTTCTATGGGCAATATGTCTTATTTCCAGCACATTTCTCATATATATACACTTTATTTTGACTTTAATACCATGTTGATTTATTTGGAAGTCACTCACTGTATTTATACTTGTTTTGATAAACAAATTGTGTTATACATATAAGTCGATCTTTGAATATTAATACAAGCAAAACATAAGACTCTTTTATTTCATATCATGGCCAACCCACCAACACCTGCACAATAGAAGGCTGCTGAGATTTGAAAATCATTCTCACTCACTTACACAGGCATGGAAAATGAATCCACAGATATAGCAGAGATTGTGACTTATTGTTAGGAAACCACCCCATTATCTAATAAAATTTCATTTTATTTATTATGTTGAATTATGCTACATGACGCCAAATGATGCTACACTTTGATAGTGTGAGAATTTTATTTTGCACGCATCAAGATGTATGCGCATGTATGCATGCATCGGTCACAACAATGTACAATATATGTAACATAGTATATAAACCCTAAATATACACCTAGGTGACCCAGTTGTGTTCTCTTAGGTATTCCACCTATGTTTTCGGTGTGAAAAGCCTATCTCAACAAACTCATCTATTAATAACCCATTGCATCAAAACCATCAATTCCCCATCACAAGCGCAGATCCTGCCCCCTTCTTGTAGAGAGAACCCACATGGTCTTAGCTAGCAGATAGTGGGTGTCACCCTAACAGAAGAACACAACTTCCCATATCAGTGTGCCTTCTCTTACTTGCACATATGTCATTGTTTCACTGCACCACATCCAATTACTCATCCTTTCAGCACGAGCCAGAAGTACTTGTATATATGTAATCTACCTTTTCTTTCATAAGCCGACGCCAGGCCTTGCCTTACATTGCGACTGCCAGTGATCGAGAGGCAGCGCTTGTCATTAGGACCGCTGCAACCAGACAACCGATTGGATCTGGTTTAGTTATGATTTACATTACTCTATTCGGACGACTATTTTAGTTACAAGCCGAATTCAGTGATATCTCCCAGATCAGGCACTGTTGGAAGGGTTATTGATCCAAAGTGTCAAAATAGGCACCTGACAAATGACGAACAATCGTCGAACAATCGACAAATGATTGATGAACCATCACATGACCCGTGGACGTTTGGAGAGGTCTTGAAGAAATTTTTTTTTGAATTGTCAAAGAAGTGATTCATCACAGATTCTACAATTATGTCCAAACCTTCAACTTCTAATCCTGGCCCTAATCCTGTTCCCACGCCCGCACTAGAAGCAAAAATTGATGTGCTTACAGTGCAAATGTTGCAATTAGTGTCAGTGTTGGCAGCATCATGGCCCAGACAAGTGGAAGTACAACCAGAGACGACAGAAGAAAGAGATGATGAAATGGAGGAGATGGTGGAGTGGATGTCGCAGGAGGATGAGATGGTGGAGAAATCTGGAAATGGAAAAGTGCACTTACCTAAGTATGCGCCCCCGCAAACTTTTGACAGTACCATGGAGAATACAAAATCCTTCATCAGCTCTATAGTATTGTACATCCATGGGAGGAAGCCAGAGTTTCATACAGGCAAGTCTAGGATTATGTTTGCTCTTTCATACATCCAGGGGGGGAAAGCACAGTTCTGGAGGAATGAAGCTATAAATCAAATTGCCATGGGAAATAAACCATTTGCAAGCTTCAAGGAATTTTTGGAGAGATTGGAGGCACAGGTTGGAGATCATAATCCAAAGGCGACAGCCAATGCTAAATTAAAGACCATGCGTCAAGGTTCCTTAACGGTGGATGAATTTATTTTGCAGTTCAAAGCAGAAGCTTCACAGACGGATATGGGAGAAGCCGCATTGGTAGAGTTTTTGAAAGCAGGATTAAATCCCTCTTTATTCAAGTCTATCTACCGACTACCTTCTATGCCAGAGAAGTTGGATGAGTGGTATAATTGGGCAATGCGCCTTGACCAGCAATATCGGCAGGAACAGGTGGAGTCAAAGTTGTTGTATGGAAGTAGTAAATTTGGAAAGTCATTGGGAGGAAAGTCCAAGAAAGGAAAAGCACCTCAGGTGCAAGCTCCAAGGGCGCAGCCACCGGCCATGGCAGTGACACCTATAGTTACGGAGTCAGCAGCACCAGCAGAGGCAATGGAGGTTGATCAAGCAGGGAGACGAGGCCCACTTAAATGTTTTAACTGTGGGCAGTTAGGACACATTTCTAGGAATTGTAGGCAGAAGAGAAAGATAAGGGAAGCTACCATCGAGGAAGTGAAGCTGGAGGAAGGCAGACAGAAGAATTTTGTGGAAGAGTCCCAGTGAAGGTTTCCCCATTGGTGACCCAGAATTGTTATAATGTATTCATATCTGAGGAAACCCAGAACAACTCAGAAAAGGAAATCGAGGAGGAGTACAACTGTTGCAAATTACATGACAAAGAAAATTTTCACACATCATTTCCGAAACCCCTAAATTCTTTATTTGCTCTGTGCAAATAGAACCCGAAATCACCTTGACTATGGGATTGAAGACATTGGACACACATGCAGCGATTGATGTGGAAGCGTTGCTTGATAGTGGTGCTACAAGATTATTTATTAATCGATCCTTAATTACTGGAAACGGTATTAACACATGCAAGCTGGTGCAACCTATAATGGTGTATAATATTGATGGAACAGTCAATCGCGGAGGAACTATTAAGGAGGAGGTGACTATGATATTAAAGTATCAGGAGCATCAGGAGTGAGCCATATTTGAAGTGTGCGATCTTGGGAAAACCAATCTAATAATAGGATGTCCATGGTTATGGAAGCATAATCCCAAAATTGATTGGAAAACTGGGAAAGTACAAATGACTCATTGTCCTAAGGAATGTAATGTGTATGGGAGGAAGATGAAGAAGGAGAAAAGGAAAAAGAAAGAGAAAGAATGTCCAAGGAAGTATTCTGTTACGATGGAGGAAGTGGAGGACGAGGAAATGCCAAATGGGGAAGTTCTGATCATGATTGAGAAAGAAGAGCAGAAGCAAACCTTTAGAACAATTCGTGGAGGACAGTCATGGGACAAGAATATCATGAAGGTGGAGAAGCCAGTGGAGGAATGGGTGCCAAAAGTGTATCATAAACATCTGTCAGTGTTCCAGAAGAAGGAGTCTGAGCGAATGCCAGTGCAGAAGCCATGGGATCATGTGATCGAGATGAAGCCAGGGTTTGTGCCAAAGAAGTCAAAGGTATATCTGTTATCTCCGATGGAACAAGAAGAAGTGGACAGGAGCAATTGTGGAAAGGATACATATGACCTTTGAAATCACCGCAGATGTCACCAATATTATTCGTGCCAAAAAAGGACCAAAGGAAGAGGATGTGTACAGATTATAGGTATCTGAATGAGTGGACAGTGAAGAATGTGTACCCCTTGCCATTGATCTCAGAAATAATGGACAAGGTGGGAAAAGCCAAAGTCTTTACAAAATTGGATTTATGATGGGGATACAACAATGTACAAATAAAGAAAGGAGATGAGTGGAAGGCCACATTTGCCATGCATTGAGGATCCTTCGAGCCGCTTGTCATGTTTTTCGGGATGACAAATAGTCCCCCAACCTTTCAAAATATGATGAACGACATTTTCAAGGACGTAATAGACAACGGCGTGGTAATAATATTTATTGATGACATTCTGATATTCATGGAGGATGAAGAGAATCATGAGGCAATACTGCAGGAGGTGTTACAGAGGTTGGCAGAGAATGATCTATTTTTGAAACCAGAGAAGTGTGTGTTTGGGGCAAGCGAGATTGAGTTCCTAGGATTATTGATTGGCCCTGATGGGATCAAAATGGATCCAATCAAGGTACAGGTGATCACAGATTGGCCTGTGCCCACCCATGTCAAGGAGGTTCAAGCCTTCTTGGGACTTGCAAATTATTATCATTGCTTTGTGCACAATTTTTCTAAAATTGCCACACCCTTACATAACCTTACATGAAAGGGAGTAGTGTGGAGGTGGGGAGAGCAGCAGCAGACAGTGTTTGAGGAGTTGAAGAGGAAGTTTGTGGAGGGACCAATATTAGCCCCAGTAGATTTCACATGCCCTTTGCGAGTGGAATCAGATGCATCAAACTTTGCTACTGGAGTGGTATTATCAATGCTGTGCAAAGATGACAAATGGCATCCTTGTGCATATCTGTCCCAAGGGTTGAATGATGTGGAAAGAAATTATGATGTGCATGACAAAGAGATGTTGGGGATAATACGAGCATTGGAGGCATGGAGGCATTATTTGGAGGGATGTATGCATGAGATTGAGATCTGGATGGATCATCAAAATCTGCAATACTTCATGTCTGCTAAAAAGCTTAATCGCTGGCAAGCACGTTGGGCACTATTCCTATCATGTTTCAACTTTCACTTGGTCCACAAAGTGGGAAGCTTAATGAGGAAAGCAGATGCATTATCCAGACATATTGATCATAAAAGGGGGGTGGAGGAGGAGACAATAAAAATGTTACCTTATTGAAACCCGAATACTTTCGCATTTGCGCTATGCGTCAAGGGCATCTATTAATAGATAGCTCAGAAATGGAAATGTTGTCTAAAATTAGACAATGTTCAGAAATGGATGATGAAGTAGTGGAAGCCATGAAAGCTCTGAAGGGAGAGAAGAAGGGTAATATTAAAGGAGATGAGTGGGCTGAGGGACAAGGGTTGGTGTTGTTTTGAGGAAAGGTGTATGTACCGAAGGATCAGGATTTACGAAGGGAGATCATCTGGTTACATCATAATACACTGACTGCTGGACACCCAGGAAGATGGAAGACATTGGAATTAATAATGAGAAATTATTGGTGGCCTGGAATTTCAAAGTATGTGTTGGGGTATGTGGATGGATGTGATATGTGCATGAGGGGGAAGAAATTTCCAGAAAAACCTGCAGGAAAATTAATGCCGAACCCTATACCTAAAGCGCTGTGGCGAGGTATATCTGTGGATTTTATAACCGGATTTCCCGAGGCTCAAGGGTACGATACAATATTTGTAGCATGCGACTGCTTTACAAAGGAGGTCCATATTATT
This sequence comes from Tricholoma matsutake, assembly GCA_026075535.2. Classification (NCBI taxonomy): domain Eukaryota; kingdom Fungi; phylum Basidiomycota; class Agaricomycetes; order Agaricales; family Tricholomataceae; genus Tricholoma; species Tricholoma matsutake. The sequence goes on along the minus strand of AP026543.1, from coordinate 487,377 downwards.
CCTACTACTACAGAAACCTCATCATTGGGCTTGGCATGCCTCTATCTAAATCAGGTATGGCGGTTACATGGGTTACCCAATACCATTATCTCCGATTGCGGACCACAATTTGCTTCTGCGTTTATGTGAGAACTGAACAACATATTGGGAATTCAAACTAAATTATCTACGGCATATCACCCACAGACTGATGGGCAGACAGAGAGAATGAATCAGGAGTTGGAGCAGTATCTACATATGTTTGTCAACTACCAACAAACTGACTGGCCCGAATGGCTGGCAATTTTGCCGAATTTTCCCACAATAACAAATTCCATTTGGCTACTCGTATGTCACCCTTTTTCACAAATTATGGATATCATCCCCACATGGGAATAGAACCCCAAAGGGAAGTCAAAGTACAGTCAGTAGAAGACTTTGTATCTAAGATGCAAAAGGTACAAGAGGAAGCAGAGGCAGCATTGAAGAAAGCATGTTGATGACGTGATGTGACACACAGATCATACTCAAGCATGCACTCCAGAGTACAAAGTTGGTGACTTGGTGTGGCTAAGTACCAAGGACCTGGATATTCCATGACCTTTGAGGAAACTTATGGAGAAACAAGCTGGCCCATATGCGATCTCTAAAGTGATCTTGCCTAATGTGGTAGTGCTAAAATTACCCTGATCATTCAAGATTGATCCTGAGATTAACATATCCCACCTATGCCCTTACTGCCCACCCACTATTCCTGGCCAACAAACTACTCTGCAACCTCCAATAATAGTAGAAGGTGCTCCAGAATACATTGTTGAAGAAATTCTAGACTCACATCTTCGACAGAACAAATTGGAGTTCTTAATAAAGTGGAAAAACTATACCGACAAAAATAATTTGTGGGAACCTGAAGAGAATTGTAAGCAAGCGCATAACACAATTGCCCAATTCTTTAAATGTAATCCGAATGCTCTGCGTCGCATTGCGAGAATGGTGTATGAGGGGATGAAATTCCGGCCTTACCAAAATTTCACAGAGGGGACAAACACAATATTTTCTCACCTGGAAGTTGAGGCATAAAAGGGGGGTAATGTTAGGAAACCACCCCATTGTCTAATAAAATTTCATTTTATTTATTATGTCGAATTATGCTACATGATGCCAAATGACGCTACACTTTGATAGTGTGAGAATTTTATTTTGCACGCATCAAGATGTACGCGCATGTATGCATGCGTTGGTAACAACAATGTACAATATATGTAACATAGTATATAAACCCTAAATATACACCTAGAGGACCCAGTTGTGTTCTCTTAGGTATTCCACCTATGTTTTCGGTGTGAAAAGCCTATCTCAACAAACTCATCTATTAATAACCCATTGCATCAAAACCATCAATTCCCCATCACAAGCGCAGATCCTGCCCCCTTCTTGTAGAGAGAACCCGCACGATCTTAGCTAGCAGATAGTGGGTGTCGCCCTAACACTTATCATTGCAGAAATCTCATGGAATCTTTCAGAATGGACGTTTAGTGTGGGCTCATTTTGCCTAGTGAGCCATACAGGCCTTGATGGCCTTCCACTGGACAAAAGGACAAGAGGTAAATACTGGAAGGCATGCATTGTAGAAACTTGGAGCCCAAGGAGAAAAGGAAATCCCACCTCTAATGTGGTAAGCAGTAAAAATGTCTAGAAGGTACCTGCTCACCTCATATTATTTCAGGAACACTATGTACAAGTGCAATGGTTTTACTCCAAAGAAGACATTAAGCAGGTCAGGCCTAAGGGTTAGTGTTGCCTTGACCAACTTGGGGCATTTTTGTATTTTTAAAATAACTTGACACAATGCACTCAGCCTGCTTAGTGTTGAGAGAGGACACATCGACCTTTGGGGCTCCCTATCTATGTGAATATTTTCAGAATGTTATACAATTTATTGGAGTTGATATTGCCTTTGACTCATTTTTGCTGGTTGACTTGACAAAAATGAGTCAAAGGCAATATCAACTCCAATAAATTGTATAAAATTCTGAAAATATTCACATAGATAGGGAGCCCCAAACGTCGATGGGTCCTCTCTCAACACTAAGCAGGCTGATTGCATTGTGTCAGGTTATTTTAAAAATACAAAAGTGCCCCAAGTCGGTCAAGGCAACACTACTAAGGGTATTGACGATTTAGACCGGTAATATATCATAGAGTTTAGCTCATGGGCATAAGATTCTACTAATGTGGTTTCAGGTACTTGGAAAATGGAGCTGAACCAGAAGTTTATGCCTCAAACCATGAGTCTATAATCAGCTCTGAAGGGATTGTGGGTGGGCTAGTTCTTTACCACATAACCATTTGGGCTGAAATCCTTTTATAGCCTACCTACATAAGTGCAAAATTATAATACTTGACAATATGTGTCTTGACCACCCCTCAATTGTCACATATTTCTCCCAGTATGAGTTTTGAGATATAAAATAAATCCCTGGCTTATAATTGACATTACTTGGAAGATTTTTCTGGAACTACAAGGATTGGTGTCTTCAAGTATGCTGTTTCTGTAAAATTTTGACTACTTACATTCACCAAAGGGTATGAAAGGGGTCATCCAATGATTGCAGTCTAGATACATGCATGGCCCTGTGGAACCCTGATATAGAAGAGCAGAGATTTTGTTGGGAATGCAAAAGTTGGTTCCACACCACATGTCTCCCTAATGATCACATCACCACACAATCAGAATATCTGGAAACCATATTCACAAAGAATTCTGATGTTCCAAGATCTATCCTTCAGATCGCCTTCCAACCTACTGCCAGGGGAGGAAGTCTTCACTACATAGCTGGTAATATCTGGTTTGTCCACAAGGCAAGGATGCTCTTGGACAAAATGGTATGGGAAAATATGTTGTCTAATCCAGACCCCTGGATGGCTGCGAACATTGTTGATAATGAGGAGGACAAGAGTTCTCTGTGGTGGGAGTACATGGTGTATGAGCACAATATTGATGAAAATAACAAGGATACTGAGCAGCTGGTAGTGACCAATCAGGATGTTTATACATGTCCTAAGTGTGGGCCCTTTGCTTCATTGTAATAAATAATGGAACATTATTCTATCCTTTCTGACAGAATAAAATGAAAAGACTCTGGGATTACACAATTTAGGAAAAATTGCAAACAGAGATAAATGATCACATCTAAAAGAACATTGAAACTCAGTCTCATTTTTATCGACAACATGACAGTACCATCTCAAGAAACTGCTCTTTCTGATAGTATTTTAACATCAAAACACCTCATAGTGGTGCTTGGTATGAAAAACAAATCAATTTCTACCTTGTTAACACCTCTGATTTCATGGAAGGTGCAGGGGTTTCACAGGCAGCAGAGATTCAGACTTTTCAAGGACCCACAGGTCTTTTCAGTCCAACTCAAAAGGTATTCTTGCCTTGTTTCACAAAGACACTTTCGAGGTAAGGTGGGTTCCATCACCACTGTGATCAATATGTTGACACCAGAAAAGAACCCTAAGAAATCTGCTGCACATGCTTTGCAGATGGCAAATCTTGCAGAGGCTGCTGCACAAGCACAACCAACTGCATTCCACAAGCTCCTAGTAGTACTGCAGGCTCTTGGCATCCTGGGATGGGTGTCTACTCAAAACATTGATGACCTTGAAATAAGAGCTGGGTTGACCACAAAAGGTGACTATCTGAATTGCATGCAACTTCATGGTTTAGTGATGGAAGTCATTTGTACACAATGCAGTTTCACTGAATATACCATCATTTCCTATCCCTGAAAAGTGGGGAACTTCCTATCTGTCCTCAATGTGAAACCTGAATTGAGGACAGGAGAATACAAGGAAAATGGGTCTCTGGGCAAGGTGGATTGCTTTCCCCTGCCATCATCCTATATGGGGAATCACATCGTAAAGGAGAAGAGATCACTGAAATATAGGCTCTCAACAAACATAAAGCTGACAATTTACTGGTTGTAGGAACATCCTTGAAAACATTTGGGTCAGTGGACCTTATCAAAAGGTTCTCAGCCAATATTCAGCAGAACCACCATGGGAAGGCATATTACATGGAGCTGAAAAATCCACCCACCAACCTAGTGGATGTCTTCCACCATATTCTCCAAATAGATTGCCAGAAATTTGCAGAAAATATGCTTGAGAGGTTGGACAAGGCACAGAGAATACCTTTGATATCTTTCCAAGGGATGGATGATCTGAAGGATTGGCTTAATGCAGGGTCTATTTGTAATGATATTCATCCATCATGGGCTTGGGTATGATACAACTACATCCTGTAATTTATATTATCTCCAGGGAATCTGTATGCGCCCATCTGCAAGTTCAACCACCATCATTTTCCTAATCCACTCACACTACTTCTCATTGAAAGATTTCTGAAAAGGAATTTCCAATGCAAGATGTTTGGAAAATTGACAGGCATATATGCCACAGTCTAAGCTACCTTTCTGCTGGGGAGTGTTTTTCCTTTTCTCAACATGCCAATTATCAAGCCCCAGTGGGTGTAAGATAATCTACTTGTTAAGAAGCATCAGAACAATTTGTTAAATATAGTGGAGATCTGACCTTTCAAATTTTCTCCATTTTCTGCATATCATAATCAGGTGCCATGCTATTTAGCACCTCGAGTGTTTCTCTTTTTGGATTGAACTGAAGAGTAACCCAGTGGTGTTGAGGATAATTTATAACCATGATGACTGCTGTAAATTTTTTCATGGCAGTTGCCACATCAGCAGCACCATTTGAGATCTGGATCCCAGAAGATATTGAGTCATATTTAATTAAGATGCACTAGTGTACCCACCCAAGTGACTATATTTCTTTTTGCATCTTCTCCCCATTTTTGGAGGCCAGGAAACCACTGTGGGGAGGAATTTAATATCTGACTGCAAGCATGCACATAATTCCAAGTATGCATTGATGACCTCATCATAGAGCCACTTTCCATGTAGCAATCACTCTACCTCCGAGTTCTGGAAGGGTGTATTCCCAATCATCCAGACATGTGAGGTAGACAACTCCTGAATATCCTCCCATTTCCATGCCATAACTTCGGATTTTTAAAGGAGCACAGCTGGATTGTTTTCCAAGGAGTTTGAAATACCATGGTTTTCACATTTGATCATGTGAAAGATAGGTATATCCAGTCCTGCTGTTCTGAGAAATCTGCTGTTCTGAACAGATTTTATCAATCATCTGGGTCAACCCAGCCTGGTGGTGGTTATTATAAATTACTGTCTTCCAATCTGGTAATGGAAACTAAGCACATGTAAAAATTGTGAAGGGAAATAATAATACATCTTCTTGAAAATCCCCTGTTTCATATTTTAAGCTTTTGTCTTTGGAAACATTATTCAGGATAGACTCCACCATCTCCCTTCCACTTCTATTATGCAGCTTCATGAAAATGACTCTCACTAGCCATGGATTGAGAAAGGGTGGGGTGTGGTAGGTCAATGTGGCATTTATTGATTTAAAACTATGTTCCACATTATGTTAAAGCCCTCAGTGATATCTCTGGAGATACTCTGGACTTGTGGTCTCCCAATATTGAGAGTGAACTTCATGAAGAGCAAGTTTGTATAGTGTTGCCTATCCAGTATTCCTGAATGCACTGGGTAGCTGGTCCACTTGTGAGGTTGACACTTCTGATTGGCCAAATTCATTAGTTACATTTGGGTTTGTTTGGTTTGCTCTATATATATATAATGAGCCAAAAATGAAGTCAAAAATGAGCTAAAAATGGCCCGAAAATGGCTACTGTGAACAACCCTAATATGTCTTATGTGAGCCATAAGCAATTTTTCTATAAATCGAAGGCCAGACAGCTGTTCAGGAACTTCTCCAAGCCACAATCCTTGTGCCAATGCAAGCCTTGGAACTTTGCCTGCACAAAGTGCTCTGCAACATGTATCACATACTTTGTTACATTTATGATCCAATACTGGTCCACTGTATTCTCTTTTTGCATCATGTTCATGTTTTCTTTCTATGCTTGTGACACCATTTGCCTTTAATACATGAAGATGATTTTTAATTCCTTTAAGACAAGTAAGTTTATTAATAGGAGTCAACTCTCCCCAAACAGCACATCCTGCCTCCTCAATCATTTTGTAGTCAGATTGCTTACATGCATGCTCAATGATATCTCTTTCTAAATTATCATTTAATGGTTCAGGTGGAAATGCATATGGAATGTAATTATCATTTTTAGTGTTTTTAATAGTACTGTAGATATGTTTCTGCTTCTGATGTAAAATCTGTTGTTTCTTTATGTCAGTAGCCTGTCTTTGGTTTTTTGTCATGGCTGGAGTCTCAATAGAAAATACAGAAACAAGCAGATTGCATCTGGGACAGCTATGACCTTCAAATTTCTGTAATAATACATCTTTGCTATCATGAGAAGCACAAACTACACCATGGCTTTTAGCTATTTTCATCATAGCTGTTTTAGAAATATCTGGCATTAAATCACAGAATGGGATTCTCACATGGATGAACTGGCTCTCAGGATACTTTAACAAGTGTTACAATTTTCCTTGTAACTCATGGAACCCGACCAACCTGACTGACCCGATGATCCCCTCCAGACAGGAGGCACTCCCTGATTCATGCCTAGGGCATGTCTTTGACATGACACATGCCGACTGCATGCATTCGATCCCCTTCCTGTGGAAGGCACCCTTGATGCATGGTGACTCCATGCACCCGAACCCACTCCCACACATGCTGTGATATGACAGCCCCTTGACATGAAGTCCATGATGTCAGACTCTCACAATCAACATGCTGTAGTGCAGCATGTCCTTGACGTTGGATCCTTGACATTGGATCCATGACATCAGACACCTCATGCAAGGCATGAGGCCTATTGTTTCTATTCTTACCTGATATGCATCTACCTTTCCAATTGGATGATAAGGACCTTCCTCATAGTATAAGCACTGTGACTCATAGTAGGGATGTCCTTAGTTTAGATCTAGGCAATCTACAGCCTTAACTTGCAAACTCATAAACTTGAAACCACTAAGGAAGCCCCTTAGTGCATGAACCTGAATGACTCTATGCAGAAGACCTGCTAGAGTGCACTATCCATCTTACATTGGATGCTCTGAGTAAGACTAGTGCTGAATGACTCATCAAGGAAGCACCTCATTGAACAACATCGACTAGATTGAGTGGTTGAGACTTCACCCTTAACAACAAGCCTATATCATCTACATGATCTTTGTAAATAAATACATTAGATGATACATCAACTTGCATACTATCTCATGGTAGTATAAATGATGATAATTGTGGATATGAGAAGCTATGACTGTGTCCACCCCCTACACTTATGACATGGGACATATTAGAAACTGCCATAAATGAAGCTTCAGAGAAACCACCACATCCTTGACTATGTCTTGTATACTTATTGCAATCAACTATCAAGTTTGTGTATATATTTAGCAGCATTATCCAAGCCATATGGTAACCAAAAGTTTGCATGTGTAATTGTACCCTGGAGGGGGTCCAATTCACTCAGAGGCACAGGGGCAGAATAAGACCAGGAAGCAGCTATACAGGTGGTGATTATGGAGGTGATGGGGAAGGAAGGTAGTTAAGTCTGTTTGATCGATAGACATCAGTATATGTGAGAGATTGTATCAACAAGAACAACTGTTAGTAAGCAGCATGATTACAGCATGCCATGGACAACCAATCCTTTACTTTGAAAATAGTACAGTAGGCAAATGACTTTATAAGGCTTGTTAGATATAGAATATATATATCGCCTTATCCTTTTAGTACAGTAAGGATGAGAAATATTTTGTAATTGAACTAAAAAAATTATGCTTATACATATTGTTTCTTCCCATTAGCAGCACCAGCTTCTGAATATATCGAAAAGGTTTTCTGATGTTGTCCATGGCAATAAACCAATATTCCTATTCTAAATAACTTTCCATCAGCATTAAAATGTCACCCATTGCAAGGGATCTATAGTTACCAAGCTCAAACAAGGGATACACAATAGCTTTCATATAATATCTGATAGTGATGGTAAGATAGTTAAAAAAGTTGTAGGCCACATCCAAAAACATTTCACAGAAAAACATCACAAATGATTTGGATACCCTATGTGATATGTTTATAGAACACAGCATATCAGATGTGTGATCACATGAAGTGGAAGGACTGAATTCAGATGCATGACTACATCCATTATACATAATGATAGGACAGCACCGTACATTTAGATGGGGAGTAGTAGACAGTGCAACCCAGTTGCCCTCTTTGAGGGAACCCACATTGGGGGTCAAATATTTGTCCTTTGTCAGACAACCTGCATTGGAGGCTATAACAAACTTGTTGTCCAACAATGGTTGAAAAGAAGTTATGGGTGTTGAGGAATCAGGTCATGTAATGTGAGTACATCTAACAGAAAGGCAGTAGCTAGCTATTAACAGCAGGACTCAAGGTTGACAAAGGATAGACAATAGAAACAACCAGAAGAATTGGAGCAGCATCATACTCGAACTCAAGTGGTAGATCAAATTCAAGAGGGAAAGAAATCAATTGATACATACCTTCTCTGTGCAGCATTTTCTGATATCACATGCAAGTCTCTTGGTTACCATTCCTTATGACAGATTGATCAAAGTTTTATATTACAACATAATTGGGCATAAAGTATGTAATAACATTACGTAGACACAAGGCTATTGATAATGCAAACCCTCCCATACTGTATGCTCTTGATGAGAATGACAAAGGCTGTTTATAGGAAAATAGACACAATGTAAATATTGTCCATCTTTGTGTACAAACACACAAACCTGATTAGGCTGGAGAGGATATGCAGAATGGGATGCAGCAACAATATACCAAAACAATCCAACAAACTCAATCTTTCCATCCCAAGATGGACCAATGACAATGACCCTTTGACAATTAATCATGTCAATCTGGACTGCATCCTCACAACACACTAAATAATCCAACTTGGTAGTTGTTTCTGGGTACAGATATTCAATAAGACACTTTAACTTGACTTGATTAAAGTACAGCTTGACCAACACACAGGTAGAGTTTTTCTTCAGTGCCTCCATAAGTACAAAGTAGCCCCGATGATCCTCATACTGTCCAGACCTCCATATCTTCTTGTGAGTGCCTGTCACTACAATATCAAGGCATTTGTGTAACAACCATGGATCAAGCACCCATTGTCCTGTAATAGCCAGTCAATCATATACATACACAAAATAATACAGCTAGCACCCACTATCTTTTGGTACATCCTGTCCAGGGATTACTGAGTACTTTACACTCCCCCACCTATTCTGGTTGGATTCTGGTTTGTCTGGCCAGAATTTCTGGAATTTCTGGAGTCCAGTGGAATTTTCTTTGTATGTAGTTTTCCCTATGCAGCACAATTCCAGTTGGAATAAGGATCCAATTTACACCCGGAATCCCTGGAATCTGGCTGGACTCATCATGACTGGAATTAACAAGAATAACCAGACTCACTGGACTAACCGGAATGCATGTGCTTCCCCAAATAAAAGTTTGACATACAGGATGTGGTTGTTGGCGAGGGTAGCCAGGACTTCATCAGTGGTGAGTTTGGGGCAACAACACTCTCCAAAGTCCATCTGGGTCAGGGTGATTGCCCCAGAGGTGGAAATGAAGGGTTCAGTGGAGGGGGCCTGAATTGCTGAGCCAGCAAGATACTCAGTGTAGCAGCCAGGTACCATGACAATGCCAGTGAAGTGGCAGAGGAATGATGCCCAACCAGAGGTGGATGTGGGGCACAGTGCCCACACCAGTTGGAACCTGAACACACTGTGGTAGTGAGCCTGGAGGGCATAGTTAAAGGCCACACTGATGAATTGGTTGGGGGTCCCAGGGTGTCCATGATACAACATGTATTGTGCCCAGTCAGCCAGCGCAAACAGTTGGTTGGGGTTGGGGGCAGCCAAAACTGGATTGTTATGGCAAGGGCCAATGAGAGTCCATGACAATGTGTCATGGGGAATGCATTTGTGAGCCCAGACAGGGTGACCCTTCATGAAGGGAGGAGGGGTGGTAGTCATCCTCCAGTGCCATTAGCATCACTCGGTCCCATTGATGATGTGACCAGCCATCGTAGTTTGCCTAGGAGTAGGAAGCCCTCTGCCCGATCAAGGGTGGACTAGTGGGAATTGGTGGCTAGGGTTGCAAGGTCATGTACCTCCTGGGGATTCGTCTCACTATGGTATACAACCAGCAGTTAGTCTCAGGCATGTACGTCATTACACCATCCATTTCTGCCTGAGCTGCCTGAGCTGCCATGTTCCCTGCAAAGATGCAGTTCCAGGATGGGGAGTGGTAGAAGTGCTTGGCCAGCAGTCCATGGAACACATTGTTACATTCCAGGAACTGGTTGATGGTTACCACCCCTAAGCCATCCAGTACATGCTGGCCACAACAGGTTGTATCAACAATGTTGGTGGATTCTCTTCCTCAACATTCCTCCCCTTGTTCTTCAGCTTCTTCTTGTGCTCCTTCGTAAGCTTACGGTTGTAGCTGAGCCATTGTTCCACCTGAAATGGTCTGCTTGTAAGACTATTGGGCCTCTAATTGTAATTTTTTGCTCATCCTGATCTCTTCCTGTATGTCTTTCAGTTCCCATCTCTCCTCCTCAAGGATATCCTCCAGCTGTCACTTTGTAACTTGATTCTTGTGCTCTGAATCACGTTCTCTTTGCAAACTAATATGGCTTTGGATTGCATCAAGAAAGAATTCATATGGAATTGAAATAACTGGGTTGTCACAATGTTTACCTTTAGGGATCTTCCAAAAGATGTGCCTTTGCAGAATGTGGATTGGTTGATTCTTTTTCGAATCATCTGGGGTTAACTGTTTTTGCAAATGGTTACAATATCCTAAACCATTGTAAAACTTCCCTTACCAGATGTCTCTCAGTTTGTGACACAACATACTTCCAGTACAGGTTTGACAATAGTCAATGAACATCTGCAAATATTGTTCCAACTCCTAATTAGAGAATACCGTGGGTACACAAAACCCTGGGGGTATGGGTGAGGGGTATGAAGGGGTGGGGGTGGGGGTTTATAGTTAGGGTATATCACAGGTTTTTGGCCCCTTTTGTTCCCACAGTCCATGGAACATAGAGTTTATGATGAAATCTTTAATTGAGGATCAAAACTGATGCAAACTTGATTGAGCTATATTTCCCCAAGATCTCAACCGATTTGGATAATTTTTGGTGCGTTTTAAAGCTGCTCTTTATCCACACAACTGCGGGTACACAGGTATGGTAATGTACATGGTTATTTACTTCAAAATACACCCAAAATTATCCAAATTGCTCAAGATTTGGTTGAGATATAGCTTGATCAATTTCAGATCAATTATGACATTTAGTTGAAGAATTACTTGATGACATTGACTTCTCCAGGCCAATATACTGACCGTGGGAACAAAACCTGTCAAAAACCTGTGATGTACCCTATTTATACTACTGTACCCTTCACAAGGCCAGCCTCATAATTTCTCCTTTCTGAAATATAGTTAGAAATTCTTTGTGAAATATTATATTTGAGACTAAATTTCTACAAACAGAAATTCAAAAAATTACCCATTAGAAATATTGATTTTTAAAGTATATTTCTAATGGGTAATTTTTTGAATTTCTGTTTGTAGAAATTTAGTCTCAAATATAATATTTCACAAAGAATTTCTAACTATATTTCAGAAAGGAGAAATTATGAGGCTGGCCGTGTGCTTGTCCTACCCCTACCCCTAAGCAGGCTTTGTAAGGGTACAGGGGGTTACTAAAGGCTAAGTTGTCACCACAGCCCAGCATACCATTTGGCTGAATTATTTACATAAGCAGCTTAAAAATGTTACTGTAATCATACCCAATAAAGCAGTAAGATTCACTCAGAGACACCAAGGCAAAATAGGATCAGATAATATAGGAGGAAAGCAGATATGGGAGGAGTACAATAGGGATTATGGGAGAATAGATATGAGGGGGAGAAGGAAGGAGAGTGAGTAAGTAGACATCAGTATATGTGACGAGTGAACAGACAAGCATGATGCAACAATTAGTAATCAGCATGATTACACCCTCCCCTCTGAAAAATTCCCAGGTAAATAAAAAAATATACCAAGGTATCATAAAAACTGCTCGTCGGGTGCATTAAAAACCTGGTGGGAAAAGCTACTGGTGGCAGGAACATGAAAAAAAGTTGAAATAAACAATGGTCCCTCAACATTGACTGGCCTGCCAGTCATCCAACACAGTGTTATTGACGAGTTCCAATCCAGGGAGCCAAGTGTCATCCCCAGGGCCATACCCAACCCATCTTACTAAATATTGCATTCCCCTTCCTCGCTTGTGAGCATCGACAATCTTCTCAATGTACTCTTCTGCACCATTCTCCATAATGATAGCACCAGGCCTCGCAAGCTCATGGTCAGGGAACAGATCACAGTCATTGTCATTGTACAACATTACCTCAGTGGTGTGGAAAGTCGGGAACTTTTTTGATGCCTGAGGAAAATCCAGGGTGACCGTTGACTTCTCCTGGTTGACATCGATGATGTATGTAGTAAGGCCTGTCGAACCTAGTCATAAATTTAGCCACATGCTTCTCACCTTTTGCGGTGTATTCGCTGCACCAGTTTTCAGTTGACAGCATCACCCTGTCTCCGATGTCCAGCTTACAGGTCAGGACCACGTGATGCATTCACGAATGTGGCCTGAATTACTTTTGCTTTCAGCAGGTTATCAAATATAGCCTGAAGTATGCTGTGTGGAAAATATGCTACAGCGGAGGTCGCTTAATAATTATCCTGTCGTCATTGGTACTCTGAGTTGCATTTCGCATCCATATGGTTCACAATCTAGGTGAACCATTCGCTTTGTGTGATTTTGCCTGTGAATGATGAACATGCTATGGGGCAAGAGTTAATTTGATTGGGGGGGAATACAGCATGGCTCGTACGCGAGGCAGATGTTGGGGGAGATCGAAGTGGCTTTACAATGCTCTCTTCCATAGGTGGTAATGTGGAGCTGGAGGAGTCGGAGAGGCACTAAGGTGAATGTGACTCTGGAGATGGATTTGAGGATTGTGGAGGGATTGTGGCTGGGAAACAGAGAGGTGACGACCATATGGAGGCCCGAGTCAATGGATCAGGTAAATAGTCTGGCTCCTGTGAAAAAGGAATGGGGGATAGGGGAGGATCAGACAACACAGAAGAGGATGCTCACAACACTCATTGCTGCGAGGGCTCATCTGCCTGGAAGAAGCCAAGCTGCGAGTATGTCAATGGCTCTAGTATAGCCTCCTGCAAGGTCATATCTAACTGAGATGGTGGTATGGAACTGTTATCAGCTACTGGCCATTGTAGCAAGCCATTTGGCATGACAAAAGGTGTATCAATATATGATTCAGATTCCTGTGACTCGAAATATAGAGCTGGCACCTGAAAAGCTGCTGAATCACTTTGTTGAGAGTTGATGATGACTTGAGAATCTGAAGCAGGGTCGTAATCATCGAGGTTAACAAAACCTCGTTTGTGTGTCAGGAGAATACCTAGTCGGAGGACTGGTTCTGTGACCATACACTCCAATTTCGATTTCTTTGAGGAATTACCTTCCCCTTCCACTGGGTTTCTGGCAGTAGGTTGAGAAAATACATCTTCAACATCATTAGCTCTTATGCGTTTGAAGGGCCTGAGCCCAGGTTGGATTTGATGAGGTAAAAGATACATTGGCTTGACTGGCGGCAATGTACTTTCATATGCAAAATCTCTGACTTTAATGCCATAGCTCACTAATTTTGCTGCATCTGGTTGCTGGGACTCATGAACTTGTGCACAGGTAGATGAAGCCTTGGCTGTGCTTCGCATGATGGGTGAAGCTGATGTCAGTGGTTGAGGTGTTGAAGAAGGATGAGGGGATGATGGAACCTTTGATGCCAAAAGCTGAAAGAATGTGGACACGCCTGTGTCTGATTGAGGCAGGACCCTTTGCTCTTGAGATGACTCAATTTCCTCAGCCATGCGATGAGATCATATGGCATGTTCTTGGGCAAAACTCGATAGAGCAGGTTCTGAGTAGTCTACAAGAGGAGGCGACCTGACAGAGGAGACAGATAGAAAGCAACTCACGGAGGGTGTAATCATATTCACCCAGCACATTGTGACACATCATGTGTAAAATAAATAACAGCAAATTCAACTAATTTTATTGTGTTGGAGTTGTGTATTTCAGTTTGGGTGTCCATTTTGTTAGTACATAGATCTTACCTCAGATTTGATAACTGCTATCATCAAGTGATCATTTCAAAACTAAATGTCAAATAATCAGACCACGGCAGCCTCCATCTCCACCTGTGTGCTTCTCTCAGATTATGTAATCATTGAGATCTCTTAGCGCTCAGTTGTGTCCCTGGGTAAGTTACAATCATCACTACCTCTGTAATCTCCCCTTCTCTCATTTCCATCCCACTGCCATCCATTATCCACCATGTCCACATAGAGCAGCTACACTGTACCGAGTAATACAGTATATAGAACGTATACATTGTACTGAATGATATGGGTTCATGGGGGCCTGTAGAATGCTCTCATAATAAGTATAATATGTACTACTATCAAATAGATACAGTGTTAGTATTCTGGCTTGTTATTTACTTCGGAGAATGTTAATAGCCAGATCAGTCACCAATGAGATAGTGTTGGACACAATATATGGCAACAACATTGGCACCAGCAATGGAACTGGCAATGGAACCAGCAAGGGTAGTGGCAATGGAACCAGCAATGGTAGTGGCAATGGAACTGGCAATGGTAGCAGCATAAAGTATGGCATCAGCATCAGACACCACATAGTATGGGTGAATTGTGATGGTGAAGGCATCATAAATTCCTCATGTAGCGATAATTGATTTATTGTGGTATGCAGACCTATGCATGGCACCAGCACCGGGATCACAATCATGCCAAAAATGTTCGGTGTACCAAAAGCACCAACAATTATTACTACATGTTTATGTATACAATGCAAAAGGAATTGAGCATCATGTGTCCTCCATAGTGTCCATATCATCATCAGAGCCTGACAACCAACTGCCATCAACATAACTAAAGTCCACATGAGTATAGATGGGCACTGGCAGTGTGGTGCAGGTTGGGGAGGGATGCTCTATCTGGGAGGTGCTTGGGGATTCATCACTAAAACTGCATTCCGAGTCAGAATTTGCACTCACATCATTGGCATCAGCATCAGATTCACCCAGAGATCCAGCAGAATCTGCCTCTGATGATGAGAAAAAAACCTCTGCTGCATCAGACGTGGTGACAAAGGCTGAAGGGGGATTAGAATGTCCAGATGAAGAGGTAGTAGAGTCGTCAAAGTAGATGGCAGCGGCATCAAAGCCAGTTAGGGAACCCATACCAGCGAGGACAGGCTCGGCATTGGCAGTAGAACCCGTATGGGTGGATGATGAATCACAATCAAATGCCATGGCTACCTCAAAGGCAGTATGACAAGCATTAGCAACATCATCTTGACCTAGCCCCTGCATGAGTGCGTTGCCATGCGAATCGGCAGTGGGGAGAGGATCAGCATCAGTAGTAGAACTAGCACTGGTGGATGATGAATCAAAATCAAATGCCATCACCACCTCAAAGACAGTATGCAGATCAGTGTCATTCGCTATATCATGGGGAATGGGGACAGAATCAGAAACAGGAATGGGGGTGGCATCAGGGGCAGCACCGGGGGCAGCTGCAGTGGGGACAGGAAGAAAGGGAGCAGTTCCAGCATTGGATACATTGGAATCAGATTCTGGAAAATAGAGCCCTGCATCGTGAGCAGTTACCATGGGTGGTCGACTGTAGGAAGAAACTGTTGGGAGACTTGGGGTTTCTGACCACTCCTTGTTTGGTGGTGGGCCATCGGGTAGAGATGCTATGTACCCAGAATGCTGTGCCTTTCCCTTGCCCTTCTTCTGATTGATTGCTAACACCTCATTCTCCATAATATCCACACCCCAGGTCCACTTGTAGGAGGTGGGGGGAAGGGCCTTCAGGCGCTCAAGTTCAGCCTGTGCATGTGCAGATACCCATTCCATTTCTGATTGCCTTACCCATCACCCAGTGGGTCCACAAATGTTTTTCAATGCCGATGATGTTGCCAGTGCCATTGCCGTTGCTGCAGCTGGTGTTAACTTACTTGGTTCGGACTGAATCTCCTTGAGCAGGGCAAGCTCATGGAGATGATGAAATCCTGCCGCTTTCCTCAAATTTGCATTCATTTCAGCATCTGCTGCTGATTCACAGGTGCTTAGGAAGCCATGCATCACACATGCTTCATCAAACATATTGTGTATGAGAGTGCACAGGTCAATGCATGATTGGCAATCAACTTGGCCACTGGGAGCATCCTGCCCTGACTGGCTATCGATGGGTGTTGAGACTGTCACAGGGGTAGAGACCCATTGCCGATAGTGATCAAGGCATTCATCCAGGGTGTCAATGCCAAATATTCTGGCGGGTGCCGGTTCTGTCTTGTGACACCACCAATCACATGCATATGACTCCACAAGATGACTAGGACTGTCGCTGGCAACACCATCATCCAACAAGGCCGAGAGAGATGGATGGAATCCCAGGGGTAGGTGGTCATAATTCACATCGGCAAGACTGTCGGCCAAGGACCAAAGAAGGATTGGCACATCTATCATAAGGCTGATCGAGGTGCCGATGCCGATCCAAAACATAACATACATCTGTCATACATCTCAGTGATGTATATTTACTTAATTTAGGAAAGATCTTCAACTTACAACCTTGGCATAGAGAATTCTTTGTGTCCAACTTTGTTTTACAAAGTTTGCCTGGTCTACCTCCAACAAAACCTGGCGGAATTGGGACTCTGCATACCAAATGATCTCTTGTGCACACCTTTGGAGTTGCACTTTTGGGCCCGATTGCAAAGAAAAATGGCTGTAGACTGAGAGACTTTTGTTTGACATGGTTTTACCGATCGTGGTTGGTTATTAAGATAATCATATTTACATCAAGGTTACATAATCATCGGTCACAAAGGGGAGATATAATCAGCATTTGTTAATCTAAACACTTTGTCAGCCCTCAAAGCTAATTCATACCATGAAGCACATTGATGATTAGCATAAGCAAGTGGACCAGGAAGGATATTGTTGGACTCTGAGGCTGACTGCCACCATTGGCTGTGATGGATGAAATACTGCACAGTCCACTGCATTTCATATGTGATGAGTAGAAACTCATCCCTCCACTGATTTCTCTGAGCCTGTGAACAAAGCCAGTGTATGCATCTGACTATGAAAAATGTGAGCACAACAAATAGAGATGACCACCCAAAAAAATTTACATTCCCAGAATGGACTGAGGTCGGCATCAGAAGTGGGTACAGCTGCAGCCCTGCTCCCACCATTGGCACTGATGCCACTGTTGGCTAAGACACCAGTACAAAAGGAATTATGCCAAATCCAGGACAGATGAACAGAGGTGGAGCCAGCTACATTTGGATTCAAAATAGCTGTGCTGGCGTTGAGGTCATCCTTGGTTACCCGCTGAAACATACTCAATGTGTCAGCATCACAATACAGTGCCAGCAATCGGCTATGGCAATGGTTATACATCCGAGCGTGCAAGCTAATTTTGTTAACCAACTCATGGAGAACAGCTCGTGACCGGGTGCAAACTCCCTTTTGCAGTGCCGCTCGCATGATATGTGAATATTGAAATGATTTTTCAGCAATGAGCTCCCACAGCTGATGCAGCAGTCAGCTTGCCTGACACTTCCAGAGCTTAATCTCTACCTCAGCCAGGTGGCCATGACAAGGGAGGGTTACTTGTTGCTCCTCCACTGAAATAATAGATGTTGCAGGAAGGTTTGATGGGCCAGCTGCTGATGCCATTGCCGGTGCCGATGCCTCATCATCATAAAGTTCACCTGGGGTATCAAATTCGCCTTCATTATCACAGTTGATCCACAAGGAAGCAATGTCATGATCGGCTATGTTGGCAGCATTTTGTAACTGGGTTAAGGTTACCATATGGGATGTCAGAGCTTCTCTTTCCTGTTCAACAGTTTGTGTGTCAGAAATGTGAGGTGATTTACCTAGTCAATGGACTTCGTCTCGCAATTCAATCCTGGTGACAATAAATGATTGGTTGTCATCTGGGGTAGGCAGTGGAACTCACTGCATTTGCTGAAAAAGAATAGTAAAATCAATCCACTCCTCAAGCATGGATTGAACCAGTGCCATTCCCGAAGAAGAGGCCGCACCCAAGGCCAATCCTGATCCTGCTGCCACGTCTGATATCTGCATGGCATACATGTCCATTACCTTGATATCTGTAAGTCTTCTGGTTTCTGCTGAGATGACTTCATCCTCCCATTGTTCAATTGGTTGCTGGCTGAATGCTGCCATTAGTTCAGTGTGGTATAGGCCAAGTTGTGTGGAGCTCTCAAGTGCTTCCTGAGCTTTTGCACATGTGACCATCATACCGAGCATTTTCTTGTGATTTGAATCTGTAGCATGATCACCAAGCATTTCTGCCCAATGTGGCAAGGTTGCTGTTCTGACTGTTGGGGAGATGGAATTCAGTGTTGCCCACAGAGACTCAAGTATTTCTCCTGCTACGATGCCGGATCCTGGGATGAAAGACAGAGCATAGCAAAAAAAGCATTCATCTTTGTGGCCATGAACATGTAAAAGCCCATCGATCGTCAAGCCAGCCAGAAGGTGGGCACCAATACATTCCTGAAGGGAGATAATGTACTGGCAGACAATGTCATAAATGAGCATGACTCCCTGTTGAGGGTCAACTCTAGTGATCTTCAGTGCTTGAAGAAAAGCAAAGTCGATATTCTTCTGCTGTTCTCCATGAAACAGGTCTACCAATGCATTGGGAACATAACATCCATGCCGTGCACATGCAATGGCTGCGCATCCAGTCCTGTCACATGCCTTAGATGCCAGAAAAGCATTCACAATGGCTAGGAATTTATTTTTGCAAGGGGCCTTCTGAAAGACCGGATAGAAATCAGATTGGCATTGGGGCAGGCAGTGGGAAT
Source organism: Tricholoma matsutake (assembly GCA_026075535.2). Lineage (NCBI taxonomy): Eukaryota > Fungi > Basidiomycota > Agaricomycetes > Agaricales > Tricholomataceae > Tricholoma > Tricholoma matsutake. Next base: position 468,227 of record AP026543.1, on the reverse strand, counting down.
GGCAATGGCAATGGCTGCCATCAAGGGAATGTACCTACCATTAATCATTCTATGGCGGCTTGGAGAAAGCGATGATATTCAGCCTGATTTGGGGCCATCCCATCTCCATCCCATAGCCATATGTCAGTTTCTGAGCTTTTCTGCCAGACATGATCAGCTTTGAAATTGCCATTGGCCACGAATATGCATTTGAAAACAAATCTGAATGGCAATGTGTCATTATCCATGCCACTGCAGAGACATTCTGTCACCCACCAGTTCACATTGTCCTTCCAATTTTCTGGTATGTTTATGCCTACTTGAGGACATGCTGGGCAGAAATTAGCAAGTGTTCCTGGTTCGGGATTCAAAGGATCTTTTTGATTGTGTCCATACCCTGCCCACTTCCATCTTTTCATCCAACACCATAAGTGGGACATGCACCAAAGCTCATGGTAGAGATTGACCACTTTTGGCAGGCCTCATTGGCAATGTTACATGCCAAATCAGCTGGTAAAACTGATAGGCTGAGGCCTTTAATTCCAGATCACAGAGCCAAAAATAGTCTAGGACCTGCACAGTGAACAGAGTCTGTACATTGGTGAAGCTTGTGGGTAGTAAGTTGCTGGTTACCAGGTCCAAGGGAATTCAGTGTTCCCCCTGACACTGGCAGGTAACCATCACCATGTGATGTATTCCATTTGTATGGACCACATGAATATAACTGTTGTTCAAGGCATCAGCAGTGGGAACGGCATTGGCAGTCAGATTTATGGTAGGCAAATATGGCTGAAAGGCATGGACGTCTTCATTGGCTTGTTGAACTTCAGATTCATCATTGCCATCAAAGAAGTCTTCATAACCATGCTCAGCATGAACATTACCATCCCCTTGACCCCAAAGGGAATCAAGGTGATCCAAAAAGGCTGAGTCGGCAGCAGTTTCATCATCCAAAAAGGCAGAGTCAGTGGCAGTTTCACTTTCCCACTCATGATATGGCTCCAATGCTGAGTGAAGCAAAGTCGGCCATTGCCACTGCTGCTGCCAATCGTTGGCCTGAGCACTTTCTGACTCTTGATCTGCTTGATCCTTCATGTATTCAAATGACTCCAGATACTGCACTTGAAAGTCCAAGGCTTGACAAATAGGATGATCGGTGTTGTGCTGGACTAAAATGTATGTGCTGACCTCCTGTAGTTCCACCTGGCAGAAGTGCATGCCAGTCCAGCATTCAATGCGATGGAAAGGATTTTGCCTGTGAGTTACATGCATGCATGAGCAGCAAAGCGTGGTTCCCAGTGAACAATTGACACATCACCAAATTGCCTGTTTATTGAATGCACAGTAGTTGCAAACTTGTTTGTCAACCAACCATGCCTGCTGAGTGAGGGATGCTTGCAGCAATTCATCTATTCATCCCACAAACTCCAGTACATAGTCTCGCTGTCTCTATTATGTTTTAATGAGCATTGTTCTGTAAGCAATCAGTGTCAGAAACTAACCTTGCCAATGCAGGGCTGGGTTGGCTCGGCGGGCACCTGCGGTTCTTCCATGTCCCATTCTGGAACACCACTGGGATAATCCTGTATAACAGAAATAGATTGAACCTGTTCCTGTTCCTCTACATCCCTCAGTGGGACCATGACTCACTGTCTTTTTGGATCAGCCTTCATCATGACCTCAACTTCTACATGTGTAACAGTATCCACTGTAGCATCGTTGTTCTCCCACAGGGAGGCATTCTTCTTTGATCTTCTCTTGTGCTTGACAGGAACATATTCTAGGTCCATGGTGATTGGAGATGAACCAAACCGATGACCTTATTGTACTATCGGCCTCATGTTACTATCGACCTCATGTGATCCTCATGTTATCCTTGTGTGATCCCCTCATGCCGATGAAATATTTTATGTCAATCAGAAGAATGATTCTTCCTTTACAATAATTCCCTCAAATGCCACCTGGGCCATCAGAGAATCTGTGGTTGAGAAAGTACTGGAAGGGAGGCAGATATATGGATGAAGAGCAGAGGATCATAGAGCCATATAAAGTTTCTTTCTGATTGCAGCAATCGAAAGCTGGCTGATTGCAAATACTCAAGACCAACATCCTCCCAGCAATGTTCAACTATTGGGCAGCAATTGACAAGGCCCCTGTGGATCAGGAGGAGAGTTGCCTTCATGCCAAGGTAAACTCACAAGGATGTGAAGGTTGTACTACTGATCACATCGCCAGGAACTAACAACCTGGCTTTCCAACAACTGGCGAATGACTCAAGGACTCTCACGGAAATTGAACAACTTCAAAGTCAAGCAGTTGGAAGTCATTTGGAGCTTGTACCACAACCGAGTCATGCAAGAGATCATGAACATGTTACATGTTGAGGATGCCACCACGAGTACACCAGGATGGTTCCAAATGTGAATGCCGGCTATCAAGAATGTTTACGACCAGATGACTACAGAGGAGAAGTTAGGTGTGCATGACGAGTGGGATCAGATAATGTATCAAGGATATCCTGAAGAGACAAAGCAAAGGTGAGTAGTTCCCAATGCCAATGCTGCTCCCAATACCAATGCCAGACCTTACAGTCTTGCAGCAAAATACCTGCTTAAGCATGTGCAGGAGAATGCTCGACAACAGTGGCTAGAAATGGGGGCATTGTCAGTAACCATGACAGCCTATGTCCACCCTAAGGGTTTGCTGGTTGTTGACATGAGAGTCCCTGAAGTTATGATGGCCGATGCCAATGCTGATGCCGATGCTGATGCCGTTTGCAGTCATGACCATATGGCCAATCTGATAGCCACCCCTACACGATCATTTCTAGACACATATCCCAGTGCAGTAACTGAACTGAAGTGAAACTTCATGACTTATGTGAAGGCTTTACTCACACTGGACATTACATCAATGGCAACAGCAATACAACACAAAGAAAAGCTAAGCAGATTACTAAAGACTAATGATGGCTTCCTGATCCTTCCGACACCATGGAATGCCTCACTGTATACCAAAAAGGAGTTGGAAGTAATGTTTACCTTATATGTTGGGTAGTATGATGGTACATCAAGCTCCTAGTCCAGAAACAATTACTTATATCCATGCAGTACTAGCCAATAATGGTTGTAATTGCCATATCCCATTCAAAGCAAATGCTGATCACACTTCTTCTTTCATTAGTCCTGAATATCTCCCAGCCTGGTTCAAATTCACAGGCCCAAGGAACATGCAGAAGAGTACCATGGAAGACTTCTTCGACCACATTTCACAGCAGCAAATGGCACAGGGGCCAGAAAGAGCCTTCAGGTTCAAGGGAATCAAAGCAGATAATGGGACTGTGGCTCCCACACACTATCCAGGTGATTTGAATCCCCTTCCACCTTCCTGACATAAACCAAAATGCAGTAGTCAAAGGAATGCCAATGCCATGCCTGATGCCAAATCAGTGACTGGCACCAGTCACCATCTCACTGCCGAGTCCAATGCTGATCCCCAAGCCCAAGTGAAATCGAGAAAACACAAAGGGAAATCTAAGGGAAAGCAACCCCGTCGACAATCAACCACAGCACAGCCATCCAATTCTGAACCCGATGCTGCTGCTGATCATGGCCCTATGACCGGCCACCAACCTGATGCTGATGCCCAAAGCTGCGATCGCAATACAGCAAGACAGTCATCCTATGTGCAAGTCAATCAGGCTACAATATGCTCTACACAGCTGGTGTCACTCATCCCCAGCCGATTAATGGTCCCAGTGATGGTGAACCAGAGTATCTCATTCCTCATCAGATTTACATGAGGTACATGTACATCACACAACCATCAGTTCCGAATGACACTGTGAACAAACTCCCATGCCCGATTGATCCATCTCTGTTAGAAGAAAACACCACTTCACCTCAAGAGCAAGTACCATGTCCTAAACCTCAATGACTTGTTGGAGGAAAGCAGACCGAACACCCTATTGCAAGGGCAAGGGCAAGGGCACTCATTGCTTTAGGTATGCCATTGGCAATGGCCCAAGTAGTGTCAGCCCAAGTAGCACCAGCAACGGCCCAAGTAGGAATGGCCACAGCGCAGGCGGCAACAGCCACAGTGATGTTAGCAACAGCCCAAGTAGTCTCGGCCCAAGTAGCAATGGCAACAGCCCAAGTAGGAATGGCCACAGCATGGGCAACAATGGCCACAGTTGACCCCACCATGGCCCAGAACACATTGCAACAGATGACACCACCATCATCTCAAAGCACTGAGCTTCCTCAAATTCCATCAGCATCGGCACTTGCTCGACAGACCCAAAAGACAGCTGATGACCTTGCACAGGAGGAAGCCATCTCAACCCAGACTGTTGGGAGAAGACCAAGAAATAAAAGAGTCAAATTTGTAGACCAATAGATTTCTATCAATTATATACATATGAAAGTCTAATATTTTTTACATGTGTAAAGAAAATGTCTATTCCTTTCTCCCTTGCTTGGCATCACCTCTGTCCTCAGAAGTTCCCACTCTTTTCTTAGGATTTGGCTGAGGGGTGGTACTTCTGGAAAGTGGTCCAGCTGGACCAGGTGTAAGTCCACGAGGGGATTGGCACAACTGTGGCATGTACACAGTCGGCTCATTGTCAGGATCGGCCATGTGAACATCAACATCCACAGCTGTTGGCATATGTATTAGATAGTGGTTTTGTCATGATATGGAAGAACTCACCTTTTGATTTGCCCTTTTCTTTTCATGTGAAATGGTGAGGCAATTCTGTGCCACTATGTTCACTGGAGAATCATGTTCTCTTCGTTTGTCTTCTTGATTCTTTTTTTGTTTTCTTTCTTGAGACTCGGTCCTCATCTTCTGGATTGCATCGAACCTTGCCACACCTGCAGTAGTAGCATGCTGTTTTTCCATTTCCCTGCACCCAACACTCATGCTTAAGCCTTATACATCGTGCACATGGCATCATCCTGAGATTCCCTCACAGGCATGCTTGTGCTCTTGCTGTGGTGTCCCACTTGTGCCTCTTCCTGGAATTGGTAGCGGTGTCGCTCTCCTCTATTTCGTCTTCTCCACTATTGGACTCCTCAGCTGCTTCTTCATTCTGGAATTCATCATCTGATCCACTGCTACTCTCCACCACCCATGGCCTGGGTGTCACTGTGATAGCCAGCACCTTTGGTCACGATCAGTGCTGGGCAGGAGCTGGATGACTTGATCCGGAAGCTACTGGTTGGGCCCCCATGTTGGCTGCTGGTGGTGGTGCCAATGCCATTGCCATTGCCAGTGCCGGTGTCGCTTTTGCACTCTTTCCTGGGGCTGGCCTTTGTTTCCTCATGACAATGCCATCTCTCCTCTCTGTTCTGCTGCCATACCAGATGTGACCGCCATTGCCATTGCTGTTGCTGGTTTTCCAGCTGTTGCTGCTGCTGCTACCCCTTCCGCTGCTGTTGCTGCTTTGGTCACACCTTTTTCTCATCGAAGCTCTTCATTGCCCTCTGTTGACCTTCAATGAAACCTTTGTTCCCTGTCTTGTCTGAATTGAACCAAGCCACCACAAATCCCCACAAGAATGCATCAGCCTCAAAGACTTCCTGAATGTCAGCCATGAGATTCTGCTTTCTCCACCCAAATAATGTTTTCTGCAGGATGTTAGTGCATGGTTGGTTTGATATTACATATCCACTCACAAGCTCCACCTTTCTTTCCTTCATCACAGCCTTGAGGTTTTTTTCATGAATTCCTTGGTGAATCACTTGCTCAATCTGGCTGATGTGGCTGAGTACTTGTTCACGTGTGACATTCATGTTGGATGAATCAGCTGTGGGTGCGGGTGTGGGGTCGGGTTGGATGGATGATGCTGATCGATGGATGTTGATAAGAAAAAAAGTGAAAAGATGAAAATCAACAGTCATGTGTTGTGGATTGATATGTACCGCTGATTAAATGGCATTTGTTGATATCACCCTGTTATCATCTCTGTTATCTATACCATGAGTGATCAGCAAAGCAACACTTATATTCTTGATGGATATGTCGCTATCCGAGGTGACAATGGGCAGCACTATCTTGTGCCCTCTTTTATGATTCCAGCTACGCAACAAGCAATGGAGGCATATTGCAAGAAGGTTGAAGTTGATGTACACATGGCAGATGGGGGGGTAAGATTTTCTTTTTTCGAAGTGTCATTATATCCTTGGGCCGATGTCAGGCTGTTGGCCAATGCTGTCTATGGCCAATGCCATGCCTTGACCAATGCCATGTGTTGGCCGATGCTGTCTGTTGGCTGATGCCTTCTCTGGGCTCCTGCTGGCTTGTCTATCCATCCCTCTCACTGATGAATTTATAGTCTGGAAACATGAGGGATACACCATCCTACCTAGTGGCCTGGAATATGCTACAGCTACCAGCCAATCCAGTAAGTGCTGTGTCCTCATTTGCATGACTGTTAGTTAATCCTGTTGCAGACTTTGACAGACAGGGAGCTGTTGGGCTGCCATGCCGAAGTGAAAGAAGCTTGGCACCTCTTACAAGGATGCCAGCCATTGTCTCTACATGGCTGAGGTTGAGATGCTGGAACAGCAAGATATCATGTTATGCACATATGCGACTTTGAAGAAGAGGATGGAATGTGATATGACATCATTCAAACAGCGATTGTCAAACATTCCACTCAGATCATCATCCCATGACAAGAACATGGCCAATCCTGCCGATTCTCAGAATTAGGTTGTATCGACATTGTTATATTAAGGTAGAATGAACACTGTTGTTTAGTTGGTTTTGTGATTTATATGCCCGATTCCATATGAAAGATATTGGATTCCCACCACACATATATGCCAATGCCGCTGCCATTGCAGTTGCCATTTACTGTGTACAACACTACCTCGTAGGTCACTAATCTGGCTATTAACATTCCCCATAGTAAATAACAAGCCAGAATACTAACGCTGTATCTATTTGATAGTAGTACATATTATACTTATTATGAGAGTGTTCTACAGGCCCCCATGAACCCATATCATTTGGTACAATGTATATGTTCTATATACCATATTACTCGGTACAGTGTAGCTTCCCTATCTGCCATGTCCACTCCCAATCTCCCATCCCGTATTCCCAAATTGCTGATATTATGAGTCACCGCATGCATGCAGCTAGGTCATACTGTTATGGCAAAGTGGTGCCTGATGCCGATCCTGTACCTCTATGCCAGTGCCAATGCCAATGCCAATGCCATTGCCAAGTACCATGTATGCTATCTCTGATCTGTATATTATTAACATTCTTCATAGTGTATCACAAGCAAGAATTGTAAAAGTGTATTCATTTGATACTAGTACATGTTATACATACTATGAGAGTGTTCGACAGTGTCCACTGAACCTGTATCATTCAGTACACTGTATGTGTTCGATAGACTGTATTATTTGGTACAGTGTAGCTTACCTATGTGGGCTAGGAGGTTTTCTACCATCGTCTAACAGCGATGGGAGTGGTCCATAACCTGTAGAAAATCAATCCTAGTACAAGAAGAGTGAACTCAGTCTTCGTATAAGCGACTATATTAGTAATGTACCTAGTACAAGAAAAGTGAACTGTAAGTACAGTAAGTAACCATTCACTACTAAATAATAATGTCAGTACTCACCTCAGTCTTCGTATAAGCAACTGAGGTGATCAGATATCTATCTGCTGTATATATATGATCCACATTAGATAAAGAAGAATTGTATAAAGGTATCCATGGCATGGATACAAACATGCATCTCAAAGGGATGTGCTAAATATAGGGCACACATCAAATATGTGCCTCGATCTGTATATGGCAATATGGTGTTTGTATGCGCTCACAGTGTCATTCTCAACAGATTTATGCCGTATTGACCATCAAAAGATGGCCATTATGGCCATGCATATGGTTATATGGCGCTTTCTATAAGCACTCAGCCAAAAATAGAAATGCTGACAAATTTGTTTAGGTTTCGATCACACACAATGACCAATGAAGATAAGCCCAATGACAACAACAACGGGGAGCTCACCTTGTCAGTAAGACAATGACAATGATGATGCAGGGCTACCACCACCACCAAACAAACAAATGGTGGGAATACGACCACCCCAGGTAAGTGTTTTTTATGTCTCTCTCATTTTCTTCATTCAACTAACTTCTATTGTTATTATCTACAGGTTTTATCTAACAACAACACTACAACGACAACCAATGCATCTCCACCCACTGGCTGAGGACTGCCTCATCATTTAGGCATAGGAGACTGCAGAAGGGCATGAAGACGAAGGATGCCGATGACTAAATCACAACAACAACAACAAAGAGGATGACAATGACAGGAATGACAGGGATGAGCATGACAACAACCCAGACCCAGCACCCATTCCACCACTGTGAGCTACTGCTTGCAGGGTGGACTACTTTTGCTATGGATTATGACCACAGCAATGCAAGCAAAAGAAAACTGAACAACGATGAGGGGATGACCAGGGATGACCAGGGTGGCAGGGCCAGAACGAGCCGCACAATGGACCCCATGACAGCAGAGATAGGACAGAGACAGAGAGAGTACCTGACAATGATGGAGATGATGGGTGAACACAACAATGAGGAGGACGGGGAGGATGAGGACAAGAACCACCACCACCACCACCACCACCACCACCACAGCACCCCCAATCACTGTGGGCAGGTGGAAATGGGGAGCAACAGGGAGGGGGGATGGATGGCTACCAGACGGCCAGGGTGAATAACTCGTGTTTTTCATGGGAGCTTTTTTTGTTTTCTGTCATTCATTTTTTTTGTAGCCCCTTCCCTTGCTGCATTTGAGGGTGGTTAGTTGTACTTATCTCAATAAGAACATTTGTATCATCACTCACATTATCTCTGTATAAAACACTCTGGAACATTGCAAACAAGTCGCTGCATTTGTTTACTATAGTACTGGAATGTTATATTCAATTTTGTGTATTATTATATTTCCGTCAACTGTAATATGGCCGTATTGGTACCATACCATCAGAGGTTATGGGTGTTAGATATATGGACACTGTATGGTCTACCGTATCCATCAAACTACCGTGTGTTGTACGGCCATGCTCAAACCATGCTTGGCTTGAAGGGGAGTGTTGGGATAGGCAATCCAAGCCCATGGTCTGAGGCTGGATGCCGGATATTATTAATAGAGCAGCTGTTTTGATGCGTGTTTTATTTATAGAACAGTTACATACAGCCATAGTATAGGAGAAAGAATAATAAGTTTCTTCTCTCATTTCCCCCATTTGTCTCTAAGAGAATTATCTCTTCTCTATTTGTTTCCCAGCCTGATTTCCAAAATTATCTGACATTGGAAAGTATTCCAGAAATTGCTGAGGCAGTCTATATCTGTCTATATCTTCCCAATATCCAGCAATATCGCCAATGGAGCATGTGAAATATTGTATTGTAGCCTATTCTAGTGTGTTTGTGACTTGATTTCCACTCTAGGCACAGATATCTATTGTATATCTAACCAACTGTGCTTCGAGTATGGGTTACGATGACATCCAACAGCTATGGGTTATGGGATTCTACAGATTTATGGGTTATGTAGTGGGAACCAAGTTGGTGGACGTGAAAACCCATGGTGCAGGTTATGGGTTGTCACAGGTATGGGTTAAGACAGAGTCAACTGTATTACCAATAACTGATGTTTCTGATGTGATAATTTGTGGTGGTTGAACTTGCACCTGGTAGCAGTATAATGATGTCCTTTAAACCTTGTGTACGAGCCTCGCATGCCAATGTTCACCTATGCCACAGGTTGTAAGCATCTCGCAGGATGAAAGACCGACTTCAAAGGAGGGTATCCATGAAACTGGAAGTGGAAAATAATTCCACCTATTGGAAGCATATCGAAGACCTCTCAAGAAGCTCAGTCATCATTTCAGCAGTTTGGAACAGGTGGATATGTATACATACAGGGCCCAGAAAAGAGTGTGAGCATCTGGGTATTGCAGTATATCTCAAGTTATCACTGTGAGTTGTAAAGCAGGAAGATTAGGGAAAAAAGCCTGGTCATATGATAAACTGCCAAGCTAGTGAAAAGACTGACATCAAGGGGGTGGCATGGCATGGAGGGGATGAGCCAGTCACTGTAGAACGAAGAAGAGTGGTTGAAGGTCGGGCTTTTTAGGATTTGTATACATATGCACCCTTGTTGACTAGGTATGTGGTTTTGTTGATGAGTTGAATCACACAAAGAATCTAAATGCTGTGTATGAAACAGAAATAACAAAATAGGAATCATGGAACTACGAGCTATATAAATGATCTTTGCTCTTGTCACTAAGCAATGCTAGTGAGGAGGGCTTACATCTTCAAGAAGCAAAGAGCATACCATCCACAGCATGTTACTAGTGCTTATCCCCTAGACATACGAAACCATCCTGGTCACTTGCTCATGTCAATAGCCTGATAAAGTGATTCGATGAGCTCAGAATTATGGGTGGGCTCCATGTCTTCTGCATTTAAATTGGTCGCTACAACAAAACACATTGATTGGCAGTAGGTCTCCATTGGATTACGAATGGTCATAATGCGACGGTAATTGGGTAGGTAGTCTCAAACCGATGGCCTTCCAAGCAGCATGGCACCTGTAATCAATGTATTCTCCTGGGAGAATTTTGTGTGCTTCTTCCCAGGCGGCCAGGTTGGCTTGCATGACTGGGAACCCAAAGACTTGGGCAGGAACTTGACATTTCTTGTACAATGGTGGCACAGGTGGCACTACCCACTCATCATCTTGTTTCGAGTCTGTAGACCTGGAGCATAAAGTGAGCGCTAGCTTATCGCAAGTAATAGAATTCACATTTTTAATAGAAGGTTTTGCAACTGCCAACAATGAGCATTGGAGCTGGTGAAAATCGGAAGTCCACTAGTGGCATTTGAGTCACATGACTTAAAATATAGGAATATCAACTTTCCATGTGATGACATTGCAACACAAGTCCCTTATGCTGAACACCCCAGTTTAACCTACACCTGTGTCTGTACCCAATGCAACTTGCAAGTAATGTCATTGTTCGATATTTCCTGTAAGAACTCTGGGTCCGTGCAATCCCATATCTGGAATGCGGAGGTACATATAGAAGATGGATAGGAAGCGTCTGAGTCTCCTGTTCGTGTCACCTGAGCTACAACAAAATATCAGTCAGTTGAAAGGGAAAAAATGACAAAGATGTCGAATAAACCTACCTATAACTTAACATAATTGCACCTCATCCAATCAACCCCCGGCCCTCCCATGAATCTGCCAACATCTGTTTCAAAGGAGTGTCTCTCCCTGTATCTCTATCTCATGCACCCATAGCGCCTGCATTTTTCGCATGGCTGTGCTCAATCAACGACAGGCCCGCACCACACCATTGATCCCCTGGGCAAGATGGGTGAATGGGAGAGGTGCACATAAACGTTTGCAGGCGGAGGCGTGGGCAGGTGTGATGGGACACATGGCAGCCATACCAATGGCTGGTGTGAGATCTGAGGCAGAGGTGGTGGATGGCGGCAGATGCTGGGAGTGCAATTGTGGTAGCTGTTAGGAGAAAGCACATGTTACAGTATTTGGGGTCAATAGGTGGCATAATGGGTTGTGGGGAGGAAAAGACATCTCGGAGAGGAGGTATAACGGAGAGTTTACAGAGGTTGGTGGTGGAGTCTGCATGTGAAAGGTTATGTGTAGCCTCAGGTAGGAGCAGGTTGATGGACAAGAGGTAAGCAGGCATATCGATGAGGAAACAACTGAGAGTGGAAAGTAGTGCTGTGCATAGAAGATGAAATATGCATGGATAAAACAAAAGTGCAGGTTGTGCCTGTAATTGTTGACAGGAACTCGAACCGTAATAAATTTAAAGTAAATTGACCAAATTGCTATCGAATTCCATGATTCACCGCCTTACTTTTAGAGAATAAACTGAGATGTCAGTAGAGCTGAAGAGCATCAATCGACACTGTCGCAAGTGGTTGTTGTTGAACATTGAACCGTTGAGTTTAAGGCCAGTGGAGTCGTCCGACATTGATGTTGATGTCAGCCTCAGATGAGCATAACCCCAAGGATGTCATGGAGCGAATGTTGCACAATGCATTACGATATGGGGGTTTGGAAAAGCCAAACATCACAGTAGCATATCATCCGACTCACTGGAGCACTACAGAGGTATGGCTTGCATTTGGCCAGGTTGGTGGTGTTAGGTCATGACAATGCCTAACTTCTAAGACTCGGACTCATGGGTTCCAGACAGACAAGATATCACCCAGCTGCAGTGCAATATGTGTCATCCGATAGAGCAATAGGTAGATGGAATAACTTGTAGAGTAACTAGAGTTGTTCATTAGCAGGGCCATGAGCATACTATAGTGAATTACAATGCTTGGTATAGATGTGCATAGGAGACTGTATGGCCTAGCTATGGGCAATGATGCAATAATTCATTCTATGTAGTGCAGAGCTACCAAATGGGTATTTTACAATTCTTGCTTGTACCTATGAGATAGCGTTGGACATGGTATTCAGCATTGGCATTGGCATTGGCATAGATGTGTGGTAAGAATCTAATACTGTTGATGAAATAGTCACAGCCATCAGCATCAGCATCAGCAGACATGTCAGCACATTGACATCAACATCAGCAGCAGCAGACAGACACTTTGGGGTGGAAATCTATATATCAAGAGCATCAGCAATGGGCATTAGCAAACCAGATGCACAATGGGTGCAGGCAGTATGAATGAATGAACAAAATCAACAAAACAGCAGTGTTCATCCTAGCTAAAATAACAATGTTGGTACTAGCTAATTGTGAGAACCAGCGGGATCAGCCATGTTGTCATCATGGGACAATGATCTCATTCGAATGTCTGAGAACCTGCATTCAAATGATTTCAGATTATATTCCATCCTTTCCTTCAAGGTCACATATGTCTTCAATGTGACATCTTGCTGTTCCAGCTTCTCAACCTCAGCCATGTAGAGATAATGACTGGCATCCTTGTATGAGGTGCCAAGGTTGTTTTTCAGGGCTTTCACTTTGGCATGGCAGCTCAACAGCTCCCTGTCTGTCAGTTTCTGCAACAGGATGAACTAACAGTCATACAAATGAGGACAAGGCACTTACTGGATCAGCAGGTAGCATTAGCTGGTTGCGGGCCAATGCATAGTAGTACAGTTTATCAGTCATGTTTCCAGACTGCAAAGTCATCAGTGAGAGGATAGATGAGGCAAACAAGACACGGCATCGGCCAAGAAATGGCATCGGCCAAGACATGGCATCAGCTAAGACACGGCTCTTAAATGTATGATTCACCATCTCTCTATTTTACTTCTATCCTACTTCTATTCCATGTTGTATCACTTGCAGTTACACTCATGGGCACTTAGAGTAGTTTCCACCTTGTGTTTATAACTGTTTGTTTCACAAGTATGTAGTCCGGAGTTTTGCACTCTTCAGTTGCTCACTCTGGACTCACAGCTGTTCAGTCTATCTGAGTCTCCCTTCACAGTTGCTAGGTTAAACTGCACTAAAGGCAACCTCAGACTTTAGCAGGTTATGGGCCCTGTGCCCTAGCGACTTCAAATCAACTCCAATCACTCAATAACCCCCCAGCACCTACAATTTCCATTCTGTGTGTCTTGGTTGTTGGTCAAAAAGCCCTTGTTGGAGTTGTCACACTTTTCCCACCAAATTCGATGTTCCTTGTCACCCACTGGTCGGATTGCTTAGTCCTTTTTCTAGGACACTTGGGGATATACCCCCCACCTCCCATTAACACCGATAGTCAAACGCGCCCACGGTTCCCACTCAGCACTTATCATGAATCTGAAACACCAAATGCTCAAACTACACCCTTTGCTCAATCGTCTCGTGCATGCCCAATTCAAACGCTATCATCGAACGGATTCAACAGGCAGATTTGGCACCTTCCCTTCCCTCAAACGCGCCTATGCTTACCCCAATCGCACCCACGCTCACTTCTCAGCACATCATTCCACAAACATGTCCAACTCATCACCTAATTTCCCAAAGCTCAACAATCACAATTATGCCTCCAGGAAGGATCAGATGGCTCCCTGGGGACATAAACAGGGGTGGTGGAGGATTGTGACTGGTGATATACAGGAGCCTAGCCCTGGGGATGCAGAGGCACATCATTTGTGGTTTCAACTAGTGGATAAGGGGGCTGGGGACATTTATTTGCATATTGAGGATGACCAGAAGCATCACCTGGGTGGGGTTTTTGACAATCCAAAGAAGATGTGGGAGCTGTTGGAGAGAGGGAACCAATCAAAGCCTGGTACGCACTTCAATACCTATGATGACTTATTCTCTGTTAGGAAACAAGAGAGTGAGGGCCTGGAAGGTCTCATAGCTTGCATTTCTGAGAAGGTCCATGCTATCAAGGATCTCCATCCCTCTGGCTTCACCCTCAATGACCTTGACAATGAACTCCACTCCATGGCTCTCATCCATGCCCTTCCCAATGAATATTCCTCATTCGTCTCTTCCCTCATGCTCATCGACAATCTTGATCTCTCTACTATTCATGAAGCGTTCAGGAATGAGCAATTAAACTGTGAACATTGTTCTGGGTTCTCCAGTGACTCCACATCTGGTACTGCTCTAGCCACCTCTTCAGTTATTGGTTTACTCTGCGACTTTTGCAGATTTAAAGGTCATACCCTACCTCAGTGCAGGAAATTCCTTGCTGCAAAGACAGAGGCATGTAAACCCAAGCAGTCTCACATTGCTAACACCTCTACAACCACATCCTCCACATCACCCTCCTCTCCTGAAAGCGCAGCTGTTGCTCCTGCTGCTTTAGTCGCTGAGTTTCCTGGGAATGCAAGTTATCATTCCTCTCAACCCACTCCTACTTCAACCAAAACTTACCTTTGGAATGCAGACACAGGTGCCACATCTCATATGATGCCCCATCACAACTGGCTTCATGATTATACCCCTTTTTGTGTCCCAATTCGTCTTGCAGACAATACTATTGTCTATTCTGAAGGTGTAGAAAGTGTGGTGTTTAAACCGGTTATTGCAGGAAAAGAATTGAGGGCTGTTGAGTTTACTCATGTTTGCATGTCCCCGATCTCCAGAACAATCTCCTCTCAGTCTTGTATTTACCCCGTCAACGTGGTATTGACATTTATATCTCTGCCAATGAACTTGCAATGATATTCTTACTTGATGGTGAACACCTTTTCATGGCTCCCATTGATGAGAACAATTCCGCATTTCTTGCTGGGACTACTGAGGTGTTCACTGAGCATGCTCACTGCTCCATATCCACTCTTCCTGCAGACTGCAATCTCTGGCATCATCATTTTGCTCATCATGGCTATGATGTTGTCAATAAGATTGTGAAGGATGAGCTGGTGACTGGTATGCGTATTAATATGCATGCCAAACCAGACCCTATATGTGAACCTTGTTTAGCTGGCAAGATGAATGCACATCCATTCTCCACTTCCTCTAGTTGTGCTGCCAATCCCCTTGATCTCATCCACTCCGATTTGCATGGTCCCTTCAAAGCATGTACTCACTCTGGGTATCGTTACTGGATCACTTTCATTGATGACAATACTCGTTTCTGCTCCAAATACTTCCTTCATACCAAAGATCAGGCATTTAATGCATTCAAGTTATTCAACACAAAAGCTGAGAATCACTAGAATCACAAAATCAAGGCTATGATTGATGACAAGGGAGGCGAGTACATGTCTAATGAGTTCCTTGCATTCACAGATCAGTGTGGGATTGAATGTTTGCATACTGTTTGCAATCGACCTCAACAGAATGGCGTTGCTGAATGAGTGAACTGCAGTATTGAGGAACATGCTACTGCCATGCTTTATGAAGCTGGTTTACCTCCTTCTTTCTTGGGTGAGGCTGTCGATGCATACATCACAGTCCAGAATAAGTGTCCCACTCATTTCCTCTCAGAGAAAACCCCCTTTGAACTCTGGCATAAGCATAGACCAGATGTCTCAAATCTCCGAGTTTGGGGTTGTGCTGCATATGTTCACATCCAGAAGGGTAAGCATACTGGGATTGGCTCTCACATAGAGAAGTATGTTTTAAATCACTACCCTGAGGGTTACAAAGCCTGGAAATTCTACAATCCTGTGACCAAGCATACTGTGATCTGTGAATGCGCTGAATTTGACAAGCACCATTTTCCTGGTCTCAAACACACTTGGAATGAGCCACCTGTTGATCCCTCTTCCCCTCTCATCATGTCTGAGTCTCTTACACCTTTGATGGTTCCTGATCTTAGTGACATTGATCCTGAACCTGTACAGGCAATTCTTCCTTCTGGTGTAACTGATCTTGATGATGTTGATCCTGTTCCTACTCCTCCTGCTTCTTCTCCTCCTGCTAATACTACCCCTCACACTCTCACTCCTCCTACTCAGACACCTGCTGTATCTCCACCTCAGACCCCAATTTCATCTCCTCCTCCATCACTTCCTCCACTTTTAGAGTGTCGAGCTGCTAATCCATGCAAGAATGCTGGATTGCCACCATGGGCTTGGAATGAGCCCCTTGCTCCAATCCCAGCTCCACAATTCAATCAACCTTCATCTGATGATGAGTCTGGTCCAGTTGTTGGTGATGGTTTGGATTCTAGTATTGATCTTGCATTATCTACTCATTATGCAGACCCACAGTCATTCAAGGAGGCCATGAAGCACTCAGATGCATGAAAATGGCAGGAGGCAGCAAATGCAGAGATGAACAATCATTTTGAGAATGGGACTTGGGATTATGTGGAGTTACCTCCTGGTGCAAAGGTAGTTGGATGCAAATGGGTTTTTAACATCAAGCATAATGCTGATGGCTCCATTGACCATTACAAAGGTCGGGTTGTGGCTAAGGGTTTCACCCAATGCCCTGGTTTTGAATATGCAGAAGATGCTACATTCTCCCCAGTTTATTGTCCTGCTTCACTTTGGCTAATTCTTGCATTGGCTGCAAGGAAAGACCTCCAACTTCGCTCTCTTGACATCTCCCATGCTTTCTTACTTGGGAAAGAACTTGAGGAAGTCATCTACATGCGCCAACCCAAGGGTTTCCATCAAGGTAACCCAAACACAGTTTGTCTGCTGCATAAACCTCTCTATGGGTTGAAACAGTCTGCTCACAACTGGAATGCTCGCCTCCATGAGGTATTGACAGCTATGGGATTTAAATGCTGTGAAGTGGACCATGCTGTTTATATTTACACATGAGGTGAAGTCAGGGTAATTGTTCCAATCTTTATTGATGACATTACTCTTGCTTGGACTTCTACTTCTGCCATTGACAAAGTAGTTGAAGATCTCAAATCCTATTTCAAACTTCGTGATCTTGGTCCTACTCAATTCCTACTTGGCATCCACATTACTCGTGACCTCACAAATCACACCATCTCCCTCTCCCAACATCAGTACATCATTGATGTGCTTGAATGTTTTGGTATGTCAGATTGCAAACCTGCCTTGACTCCCATGGATCCCTCCCTTTCATTGACTTCTGACATGTGCCCCAAAACAGAGGAAGATGTTGCAGAAATGTGCAATGTTCCTTATTTGTTGGGTCTTTGATGTACCTTGCCACCACCACCCATCCAGACATTGCTTATACAGTTGGTGTACTTGGTCATTTCAACCACAACCCTGGTCCTCATCATTGGCTTGCAGTCAAGCATCTACTTCACTATCTATGGACTACAAACTAGTCTATGGACCTGATGAGGATAGTAGTGAGTTATTCACAACTTACACTGATGCTGACCATGGTGGTAACAAGGGTAATGGTTACTCAACTGGTGGTTATTTGACTTGTGTCGGTGGAGGTGCAGTTGACTGGCAGAGTTGGTTACAACCTTTTGTGATGCTTTCCACCACAGAGGCTGAGTTTGTTGCTGTAGTAGAGGCTGGAAAGGAAATCAAGTGGACTCGCAGCATTTTACAGGAATTTGGATATCCTGTTGAACATTTGTCCACTCTCTTCATTGATAACCAGTCTGCTCTCACTGTTTCCAAAAACCCAGAGCACCATGGATGAATGAAGCACCTTGATCTCAAGTACTACTGGCTATGTGATGAAGATGAAGCTGGCACCATTTCCCCTGTCTATATCCCCACCACTGACCAACTTGCCAACATTCTTACCAAGGCACTACCTCATGTAATGGTGGAAAAATTCCGAACTCTTCTTGGTTTAAAGGTGTGATTTCAGCAATTTTGAGAGTTGCTTTATCAAGGGGGGGTGTTAAATGTATGATTCACCATCTGTCTATTTTACTTCTATCCTACTTCTATTCCATGTCCTATCACTTGCAGTTACACTCATGGGCACTTAGAGTAGTTTCCACCTTGTGTTTATCACTGTTTGTTTCACAGTATGTAGACTGCAGAGTCCGGAGTTTTGCACTCTTCAGTTGCTCACTCTGGACTCCAGCTGTTCAGTCTATCTGAGTCTCCCTTCACAGTCGCTAGGTTAAACTGCACCAAAGGCAACCTCAGACTTTAGCAACAGCATCAGCTAAGACACAGCATTGGCTAAGACATGGCATCGGCCCAAGGATGGCATCAGGCCAAGACAGCTTTGCTGGCAGCAATGAGACTGAAAAGAAGGAAATCTTACCCCCCATGTGCCATATGTACATTGAATTCAACCTTCTTGCAATAGGCCTCCATTGCCTGGTGGGTAGCTGGAATCATCAAATGGGGCACTAGATAGTACTGCCCATTGTCACCTTGGATAATGACATATCCATCAGGAATATAAGTGTCAGTTTGCTGATTGCTCATGGTATAGATAACATAGATGATAACAAGTGATACCATTTAATCAGGACATTATTTGTTTGTATATATTGTATATCAATCAACAACACATGATTGTTGATTTTCAGTGTTTCACTCTTTTTCATCTCAACATCGACCCCGCTGCCACAGCCAACTCATCAACCATGAATGTTACACACCAACAAGTGCTTGGCCAGATCAGCGAGATCAAGCAATCCATCTGCAATGGGCTGACCAAAGTATCAAGGCCGTGATGAAGGAAAGAAAATCGGCCCTTGTGAGTGGATTGGCATGCTATCAGATCAATGATGCACTTACCAATTGTAGAAAACATTATTTGCCTGGCAAAGAGAGGTTCTCACAGAGGATGTGGAGGCCATCTTCCAGGCCGATGCCTTTTTGTGAGGATTTGTGGTAGCATGGTCAAAGGCAGACAGGACAGGGGACCAGAAGTTTATTGAAGGTCAACTGAGGGCAATGAAGACCTTCGATGAGAAAAATGGCATAACAGGTCCTGTGTTCACATCAGCTGGACCAATGGCAGTGGCAATGGCAGTTGGAACAGCAAGGGCAGGTGGAACAGCCATGGCAGTGGGAAAGGGAATGGCAGCAGGAATGGCACCGGCACCAGCACTGCCCAAGAAAGTGGGGACAGCAGTGGCAAAGACAGGGACAGCAGCGGCAGAGAAAGGAAGAGTGGCAGCGGCAAAGGCATGAGGAGCAGCAGTGGCAATGGCAGCAGCAACACCAACACCAACAAGGATAGAAGTGGCACTGGCACCGGCCAAGATGTGGGCCCAACCAGAAGCATCAGGATCCAGACTTCCACCCCAGCCCACTGACCAATGCTGCCAGCAATCACAGTGAGACCCAGGCCATGAGAGGTGCAGAGTAGCAGGGGATTGGAGGAGGATTTTGATGAGATGGAGAGCGATGCCAGTGCCAATCCCAGGATGGAGTGAAAGTGGCACAACACAGCAAGGGCAGCATGAGGAACACCCCAGTGAGGGAGTTTGTGAATGACGCCATGTGCACAATGTGTCAGGCTTAGGTGTGAGTGTTGGGAGCAGGTGAATGGGAAAACAGCCTGCTACTTCTGTGGGAAAGGGAAAATTTGGTGCAATCCAGAGGATGTGGATCAAGTGCTGAGAACCAAGAAAGCAAAAGGATTGGCAAGAAGAAAAGCAAAGAAGGCACAATTTTCCAGTGAAGACAGTGGAGAGGAATCATCTAGGCAGTTCACTGCAAGCCAAAAAGGAAAATCCAAGGGTTAGTTCTTCCATATCATGACACATGGCTGATCCTGAGCCCGAGCTGACTGCCCTCCCTGCCCTGACTCCCTACCCCTCTGCCAGTGACTACACCAGCTTCACTGGATGTCTATACCAACTGGAGGAAGACATGTACAAGCATGCAGGGTGGAATGAAGAGTCATTCATAGAGTCCTGACTGCACATACAAGAACTCTGGGAGATGGTCGACTTGCTTCAAATGCTTCAAAACAGGTTGAATGACATTGAAGGATACTTTGGGTTGCAGGAGGGTGCACAGCCCATTATGTTGTACAATGGTTACATGTCTGGGCAGGTGGTTTGCCTCAAGAGGACTCCAAGCAGGAGGG
Source organism: Tricholoma matsutake (assembly GCA_026075535.2). Taxonomy (NCBI): domain Eukaryota; kingdom Fungi; phylum Basidiomycota; class Agaricomycetes; order Agaricales; family Tricholomataceae; genus Tricholoma; species Tricholoma matsutake. Next base: position 447,785 of record AP026543.1, on the reverse strand, counting down.
CAGAGGCAGATTGGGAAGAAGTGACAGATGCCAAGGAAGGCGATGCTGCTCCCATGCCCACTCCTGTTCTTGCTCTCAGTCCCAGTCCTGCTCCTCCTGCTTCTCCTGCCCCTGCCCCTGCTCCTGCTCCCACTCCTGCTCCCACTCCCCCTCCCACTCCTGCTGCTGCCCCAAGTCCTGCTCCCACTCCCATTGCCACTCCTGTTGCCACTGCTGGTGACAAAGATGAACAGATGGCAGAACTGGTTGAGGAGTGGGGCTTTGTTGAGGGTAACAATGAGCCTGAGCATGGTGAGGAAAGACTGGCTGTGCTGGAAGAGGTGGCAGGGGAAGCATCCTTGGCTGGCACCCCCATCCAAATTATTCCAGCCACACCACAGGATTCCCAAGAAATGGTACAGCCCACAACATCAATGGCCCCACCACTCCCTCTCCTCTTTCTCCCAATGTTGCTTGCCGAGCCTGAGCCTGCTGCCCCAGCATCAGCACTTACCCCACCGGCATTGGCAGTCAATGTAATCACCTTACCCCAGCCCTCCCCTCCCCCTGCACAGCTGCATCAATCCCCACATGGGCTGACCCCTGGTCCATCTGGACTACATTCCAGAAGTACCACCCCTCAGCTGAACCCAAGAAAAAGAGCAGGAAAATCTGAGGACAGAGGGGAGATGAAGCAAGGCAGAAAAGAATTGATGTGATTCGGCATGTACATCAAAGTTGGACTATCTTTTTTTTCACATTACATAGTGTTTTATTTGTAAATCTACATGTCAAATGTCACTTTTTTAATTCTCTCTCTCCTCCCAACAGCCTGGGTTGAAATGGCTTCCTGCTGTGCAAGGTCATCGGCTGTCCTTTGGATAGGTCATGCTCATGCAGAGGATGGATTTGCTGCCGATCCTGATGTTTGCTTTGCCGATCATACTTTTGCCATTGCCAATGTTGGTGCCAATCCTAGTGGTGCCATTGCCAATATTGGTGCTGCCATTGCCAATTGTACCTAGGGTGTAACATGGGTCACACTGTGGGTAAGATTTTCCCATACCTGTACCTGTCAAAACCGCACCCATTTGAACACCGCAACCATGGTGCCAGTTTTTTACCATGGTTATTTTGAGAACACCACAGGTCTGATTCACCATGGTAACTACCTGCCATTTTTCAAGTTCTATAGTGTGTAATTGGCAGTTTAAGTATAGAGTAGTACAATACAACTTCTGCCAGTTGGTCCCAATTTCAGAAGGTAGGCTGTTAGTCAGCGAACTGGGCCATGCAGAAGCTAACTAGCAAGTCTTGCTTCTAGATATTGCTATTGCACAGAAGGAAGGAAACTTACAAAGAAGTAGCAGCACTTGAATTTGCATGGGCTTGAGTGAGAGTTGAATGTTGAATGTTGAGGAGGTAATGCAGACTTGGGGCGGAGTCGAGAACTGACTCATCAGTAAGATCAATTACATCCCTCCACCTTTTCCATCCATTTCTCACCATGGCTTCCGACTTCGTGTCAGTCATGGATGAGTATTGGGTTGACAACATCTGATTTTGCATCAGTTGTCATTCTACAGTGATTTTCAATTTTGCATTGATCACTTACCAGATTCTGACTGCTCGTCATCTGGAATATTCTTGCAAATACCACCATGTCATCAAATTTTTCAACTACGAGTATGTCATGAATTTGGTAAATCAGCTGCAATCACCAGAAGGTAAGCATTGCATAATTGATTTCTTTTCACTTCACTTGCCATGCATGACTCTTGACTTTGCATTGATCATGACACAAACGACTTCTGACTTTGCATCGGTCATTTTCTTGGGTGACTTGACTTTGTGTTGGTTACTCACTCAGATTCTGACTTCATGTCGTCTGGCATTCTTGAGTTTAGTTTTCACAGCATAGTATCTTCTATCTGCATCTCTCTAACCACTTCTGATTTACAGATCGCACATACTATCTCTCAGTCTTTGTCACTCTCGGGTGCTCTGACTACCATCAACACCTTTCAAATATTCTACTTACTGGTTTGTTTCCTGAATTCTTGTCAGTTTTCCTGTCAGTTTTCAACTCATTTGCACATAGCCATCCTTCAATGCAATTCTGACACCTTTCAAGACTTTGTCAACATCTCTTACTACCCTCAATCTCACTCATGCTGTGGACATTTGCTGAAGTATTAATAACATGATCAGTACAGTGCTGGATGACTCACAAGGTGTGTTAGACCGACCTCTTGTGAGATCTTTGAAGTTAATGTTGTATTCACTCAAACAGACCTCACAAGCATCTATGCACCCCTCTCCCCCACTCATTATGATGAAGACTTGCTCCCACCAACCTTGGATAAGAGTTCCAAACTCTTGCTGTCCACACCCTCATCTAACTTCACTTAACCTCGTCTGCATTTGATGCTTGTGAGCTTCTCTGTCAAAGCTTAAGGGTTTCACAGCTTACAAGATTACTTGCAGATATGCAAGGACAACTTCTACATACAAGCAAGGGTGGGTTTTATAGGGGATGAACGACAACTTAAAAGGTGCAGTAGCCAAACTTCTTGCAATTACTTCTCAACTAATGATATATTCACTCGGACAGACTTAATGGTCATTGATGAACTCTTTTAATATCTGATTCCTTTTGTGCCTGTGGTGGACAGTTTGCCATACAGTTGGGTGATGAAGCAGGGTGGGTAGGTGGAATTACTCTCAACATTGTGCTGTATTTTATGTCGTGACTATGACCAGTTTCAGTTTGTCAATTGCTATTAGTGACTATGTTGTCTTGACAATGTCAACATGTTTTGGGTGGCACATTATGATATGCCATTGAATTCTCAACCGCTATTTGTACAGACTCCCTATGTTCTGCTGATGATCTTTCTCTTGAGATATGTGCCCCCAGTTCTCAAAGAAATTCAGGAGTGCAGACAGCCCACGGAAGATCTATGCACCTCAACCTGGGCCATCTTGCCCTCATCATCTTACAAAGCCCAGTGGCATTCAAGCGTTGGTGTACCTTACCCATGGAGAAACCCTTATACAACAACCTAACCTTCCACAGCTGCCCAGGCAAGTTGGCTTTGCAGGTGATTGACCACAAGATGGAGAGCTATGTGCAGCCCCCATGCCTGATGTTGTGGACAAAGGTCTACAGCACTTTGACATTTTTGGTGGCGACTTGGCTCCCAATCTCCATGATACACCTGTAGCAAGCCATCATCACAGGAAGAGAGCAAATCAAACTGCGCACTGGGCAAATGAAGTGATCCACAAGTTAATCCTACCATACATGGAATATATCCATCAAACTCTCTCTCTTTGCAACCAACCAGATGTTTCATGGCCCATCTGCATGTGTCAAGAGGGTGGTTGATCTTTGCAGATTGCCATCAAGTGTTTTTCAGGTATATAGCTGATAATCATGATTATGCAACTCCATTAGCTAATGTCTGTCATACAGTCCTCAAATCTTTGATGATCCATTCATGCTCCTGTGCACCAGTCTTTAGGCAGCTTATGCAGCAGGGCCTTTTTCTGTGCTCTCCCCTGGCACCAACATTAGCCATGGACTTGCAAGTACTGGAGTTTGTCACACATCTATTTGTTCACATCCCACCAAACAATACAGGGTGGTGCAAAATGGTCGAGGAGTCAAGGATATAAATTGACAACAAAGGTATCATTGTTCATCGAGTATGACATGGCATTACTGAAATATCATGCAGGATTCTCTTCGTAGACGATTTGGCAGTGTGCTACAATGGTACCATGCTCTTCAAGATGCTACCAATAAACATGTGGATAATATATTAACTCATGTCTGATGAATTACAGTTGGACTTGCTCAAGGATGCGACACCAGATTCAGATTTTCCAACACCGCCAACTTCTCCTACTCCAATGCAAATGGCACCAATAGCTATCTCCAACCCTGACCTGCATACAACAGATGATCAAATTCATGATCATGAGTTCTTGTTTTATTCTAGGGTACCATCAGTGACTCTGGAACTCCAAGATTGCTCACCTGAAACTTCTCCTGCACCTTCCGCTCCTTCTCCTTCAAAAGACAATGTTCAGAGGTCGATCTCAATGATGATGATCCATCTGACACACCAATTAATCCCTTCCCAGATCCTGCTCCATGCTCCCAACCCAGTGACTATCTATGCTCGCGCTGTCCCATCTGCTTTCGTGGAGAATTTCCTTGTATCTCACTTACAGGGTAAGTTTGTTTTGAGGGCTACTGTTATGGATTATCAGTTGCTTATGCAATACTCTTAGTCCCAGTGCCATTGTTTGTCTTGATGCCTGCTTTACACAGAAAAGGAACAAAGGAGAATGAGACCCTCTGTGTACCCACCCAAAGTCAGTGTTCATTCCAGAGGTTGATATGGTTTGCATGGAAAGTCACTGGGAGGATGTTTGCAGTTCACAGTCTAACAATTCACAACCTTCACGCTGTGCCCAAGTCAATACATCAAATGAAGAAGATGCTAGATGGGTGTGAAGCTAGTTTCACTGCTGCTGACACTGCTCAAGAGAAGGCTAGCACACAATTCTTTGATGACACAGTGTTGATGGCTCTACTCTGTCATCATGATTGCATTTTATAGATAGCGAACATGCATTCTGCTGGCAAAAAGCAACACTATACATTGGTTGCTGTTCCAACATCTTTCCCAGAACTTTACAGTTGGCGCTCTGTATGAGATAAGCTGCCAACTGCATCAGACCTGCATCAAGTGGGAGTTTTTCAATTGCTACCTTGACTGCCTCATCTTCACAATATGAGTTTTCCATGCCTTTGGACATCGATGGGCATGTCAACTCGTTTACCATCCTTGCAAGTGTGAAGGCTTTGGACTGTCAGATGGCAAAGGGTGCGAATGTTTCTGGCATTCAATCAGCAAGCTGATTGGATACTTGTGAGTTTGTGGGGTATGTCTACACTGCTTTCATGCTAAGCATTCTACTGAGTATCATTTCATAGCATCATCAATGGCTATACACTCTCGATCGGCAAGTCCACCACGCAGATCATGAAAGCCTGCAAAGGCTGGGTTACTGGCTCTGGCATCACACTAAGCACTGTTGAGATAAACAAATGGCTGCCAAAGAAATATTATGTGATTGCAGGCAAGATAGTGATGTTCTTTGCTGTGAGTGGGATGCACAAGTTAAGCATCAGACTAAGCCTCTTCCACATGTGTTTGTTTCTCCAATTACCTGCTCCAAAAGCTAACTAGGTCAGTGAGTAGGAAAATCAAAGAGCCAAGGCAAGAATACTGTCGAGGAAGTGATGCAACTACACAAAGTACAGGATGTCCTCAAGCAATGCATTGAAGATATGCAAAACTCTATTATCGATGGTTTCACTGATCTTGCTTCCATGGTGGATGCTGAGAGATGCCTGGAAGATGCCTGTACAGCCTTGCGACATGCAGAAACCAAGGTCAAGGCCAAGGAAAATGTTCTGGGAGTTGATGATAGGACTGAACTGTGCAGGCTCACTCAAAGCATCTTCATCGCTACTCGAACAAATGCACTGGCTCTGATAATTAGGCTCTGAGAACAGTTGTGTGCCCACAAGTATGAGTTGGATCCACTTGAACGGTCTTTTCGATGTCAGAAAAATGGTGCATCATCATGTAGGTTATCGTAATCTTACCTAACTAATGTTCATAGAGATAAAAAAATTCACGATCACACAAGGGTTTCCATACAGAAGCATGATCCATCTATCCAACAACTTGCACATGACTACAATAAACTTTGGGATAAGATGTGAGAGGTTATCGCTCAGAGAAAGGCACCACAGGGCACAACAGTTCTGGAGAAGATTAAAATGACTAGACTATTTGCCCTTGACATTGATGATGCTATATGGCAAGACATAGGCCTGGCTGATGAAGACCTCATGGACCCTCCATTATGGATGTGCAATGAAGAAATAAGAAGAGGAATCAAGGCACTTTCAGAACTTGATCATTGTCTGGAGGAAGAGGCTCATTTGGTACATGAGAGGCGGGCCTTGCAAGTCTGGTTTTCAGAAGAGTGGAAAATTGTTATGGAAGGATGTCAGGCTACTGGTGCAGGCTATTATATTCTTACTATTGTTGGCATCATAATAACAAGTTATGTTTCATTTGTAGAGTCAGACTGCTTATGATACCAACTAGAGCTTCAAAAACAAGATCTTTGCAAGCTTTATGTCATTTGGCAGAAGCACCTTGTTGGAATCAACTCTAGCAATCATCCACTACCACCTTGGGGTCCATCACAGAATGAGATTCTTGAAGCAGGCATAGTGGTGGTGACTGCTTCATGGGAGGAAGCTGAGGATGGTGATGAGAGTGCTGTTGAAGGTGGTATTGAGGATGATGATTGCATTGTGGAGGATGACTTTCCAGTAGGGGACAATGAGTGGGAAACAGGATTGTTTGAAACCTTAGATGCTATTGATCATGCAGATGCATATTGTGAAGTGTTTCAATCGTCTATATGCTAGTTATTCTATTTTATTCTTGTTACTTCTTGTTAATTTGATGACATATATAAGTTTTCTTGTCAGGGTGTCCCATGAAGGGGATGGGGATCCCATTGTACTTGTTGGGTGTCCCAGTGTGAGGTGGGGATCCCTGTTGGACTTGTCCACAAGGAACTGGGTGTCCCATGGAGGAGGTGGGGATTCCCATTGGACATGTCCACAAAGAAACTGGGATTCCCATGAGGACTACCCAGATACATGGGTTTCCCAGTATGGGGTGGGAACCCCTTTTGGACTTGTCCACAAGGAACTGGGTGTCCCATGAAGGTGGTGGGGCCCCATGGACTTGTCCACAAAGGAACTGGGTGTCCCATGAAGAAGGTGGGGATCCCCATTGGCCTTGTCCACAAAGGGACTGGGATTCCCATGAGGACTACCCACAGACACATGGGCATCCCAAGGAAAAGGTGGGGATCCCACAAGAGAAGTGGGGATTCCCACTGGGCTTGTCAATAAGTGACCAGATTCCCATTAGTAGGACAAATGTGACCCAGGTGCACTTGCCTTTCATTTGATGTAAGATTTGAATCCAGTTGTTAGTTTGTTCTTGGTTAACAAGCTATTAAAAAAAAGAATATTGAGAACCTAAAATCTGAATTTGACTAATGATATTCATGAAATCTTCAATTCATGCTAGTGCTTCAACCAAAAGTGAAAACATTACCACACATCATACATGACTAGGCACAAGTGATGCTTATGGCTGTCTGCCTTAGCACATGAATAGGTCTATGACATCTATAGGCTAGTACTCTTACCGATGTCTTACAGCACCTGCCAAAAGGACAGTTCAAGTTAGTTACAACTGTCACTCAACCACCAATTATAAAAGGTATCCTTGACATCTTTATAAGATTCCAGATGGTGTTCATGATTCCAGTCTAAAAATACAAAATACCCAGACTGTGACCAGAGTTTGCACATGTTGTGAAATGCATGACACAACTTATTCTCAGGTGATACCTTGCAAGAAAGGTGACTCATGACAGGCAAAAAAAATTAGCCAAGAGAAAACTTATGGAGGTACACAGCAAAAAATCTGTGGATGGGTTCAATGGTCACAAAATGCTCAACATGTGAGTTTGAGATTAGCTTTGTCTAAGAAGCAAGTTACAACTGACATAATTAACAACTAGTTGATTGGCCAGAATATATATGTACAAAAGTAAGTATAAGTTAGCTTTGCCCTAGATGCAAGTTACAACTTACCCCTTCAATACCTTTAATAAAAGGCAGTATAGTCAACAACTAGTGGGTTGCCTCAGATAAAATCTTCATGTACAATTGAAGGCTTGTAGTAAGCATATTCAAATTTACACATTGGATTTTGGCCACATCTAGGGGTGTGAATAAGTTGACTTAAAATAAGATTAAGGATATCAGTCTTACTAATGTACACACTTATTAATAAATAATAGTAATACAGTATGTTAAAAATTCAGAGGGCTTGGGCTTTGATGCATTAAGTGTTACAAATGCAGGCTAAAACATTTGACCAAGCTCACTGGCAAGGAAATCCCATTGGAAAATGTGACATGACAGGACTGGGGAGTCCCTACACTTGGGACTAGACCAGATGTACAATGGGAGTGCCCATAGCAGTTGGACCTCCCCATGACATACTTGGTCCAGATACACTCCTATGGGCTGGAACAAGCTGACTCCTGGGCTTTCCCATTGGGACATCCAGACCTGAGCATGGGGAAAACCATAGAGCTTGGAACTAGTCCCTGGTCTTAGGCCTACTTAGGGTAGTCTTTCTTGGTGGGACAATCTACCCTAACTAGGGGGTCAGGGGGGGTTGCCTGAAGTGCTCCAGCTCACCCTAAATCATTGTGAGTCATCACCGTAAATTTCTGTGCAGTACTTACCAACTGAGTAGAATAACTGTCTGTTGTTCCATACATCTGAATAGCTTTAACGTAATCCCCCAGTGAATGTGTCTTGTATGTTTCCAGGTTGAATTTGCACTGATTGGCCTTCAAGTTGGGTCTCATCGCAGTGCTCAAGGGTTCCTCTGCTCCAGTTTCTCCCACAGTCCTTTGTTTTGCAGCTGCTGCAGCTTTCTCCATTCACGAGCCACTTCTTCAGAAGTAAGTTCATGTGTCATGTATGCTGCACACATCACAGACTGAAACCGCTGGAGGATTGAGCTGAGTTGAGTTGTTGAGCTGTCTAGGGCCTGCAGAGTAGATTCAGTATGGAGCTGTAGCTTTGCCAGACCGTGCCACATCGCAAGCTCAAATAGAAGATCCAAGATAATGTTGTTATGTTGATCTGGCATAAGACCTTCAAAAATGGCTACCAAAAATTGATTAGGGTGATTGTCGAGAGGAAGTATGATGCAGGCACCTGTAGGAGATCCTCAAAATCCCAGGCAGCTAGTTTTTTCATTGCAGATGCATTATTACTAAATTTGCAAATCATATCTTGCCCAAAAGTTGGCACCAGTCGGTATCTGGTAGATTTCACCTTTGTTTGTAAATAATTGAACCGAAAAAAACCCATAGCTTACCTTTCATTTAACATATGGATTCCATCTCCTCCACATGCATACAAGAGATGCATCAAATGTGTAAACACAGCTTTCCAGATGCCCAATTCAAACTCGTGAAGAAGATCAGGAACAAAAAGTGAATAGAAATCAAAGCCGTGTGGACCCAGTTTCTCCAAGAATGTGTTCTGAGACAAGTCAGAACTCTCACATGCGGTGATGGAGATGTAGCGAGTCTCTTGTCTATAGCTATGGCAGGGACAGTGTAGTGATAGGATGACAGATGATCAGCTACTGACTACATGGTCATGTGACTACCTGGAGTAGGTGCCCAGACACCCTACTCCATCTGCCCACCTCCAAAAAGGCAATGTCCCCATCACCACAGAAAGAAAACAAAAAAAGCTGAAAACAAAACAATAGGTATAGGAATAATATAAACAATGTAACCAGAAAAATTTTATGCATGATATAAAAAATATAATAGTGGAAGACTCAACATGGGGGTGTCCATCCCAAAGCTCGAAGTGCCTGACCCAAATTGAGGAGACGGGGGTCTTGATCCCAGTCAAGTACTGGAACTGGAGGTACTGGTGCAGGTGTGGGTGCTCCTCCAAAGGGTACTATGATGGTGGGCTTGCCTGGGCCTATACCAGAGGGGTGTCATTGAGTAGTGAAAGGTTGAGGTAGAACAAGAGAAGGCAAAGCTGGATTAAAAAAATTTCAAGATGAGAAATACTGCATGGGGGTGGTCTTCGTTGAGTCTGTTGTTGTAATGTCCTGAATGGCTGTGGACAGCCTGTTTTCAGACCAGAGATGTCTCGTGGGGGTGAAGGGGCAGTATGCATGGGAATAGGCAGGGACTTGGCATCATCTGCCCAGTTGAAATGCACAGGAGGTGGTGTAGGGCTCAATGGTGGTTTGACGAGAGGCAGGGGTAATGAGACAGTGTATTCCTGGGTGCATGGGCAGAGATGGGGGTGTAGCCAGCAAATTGGGGGTGCTCGTGGGTGACAACAGCGTCATGAGTGATGCAGTAGGGGTGTAGGAAGCAGTACGCAGTGAAACAGCTTGTTTCTGGGCTTTCTGGGGCTTTCTGGGGTGTGTAGGCAGCAAGTGAGCCATAGACAACAAATGGGGGATGTCCCCAGGTGTAGATGACATTGTTGGTGACATGGCAGCTATGTGAGGTGTAGGCGGCATTGGCGGTGATGTAGCAGCAGCGGTGGGCTCAAGGTGTGCCAGAGATCGAGCTGGGGGGAGCAAGGTGCTACTGGAGGGCTCCTGGGCCTTCATTTGGAGTTCTGGGGCGAGTAAGTTTGTTTAGTCAAGTAAACAAGGTGTTTCGATGAGCAAACGTGCTCGTCATCGCGTAGCTCCATTGTCTGGGTGTTGGGTGTTCTCTGTGCGTCGCTTGTGGCCTGGTTAGCCATCTCTAGCCATTTGCATGCTAGTCGTCACCCAGTACCTTACACTCCCCCCCCAGTCCGAGCAGACTCCGCTTGGACACATTCAGACACTCGGACTCTGCTCAGACACTCGGACTGTCTGAGGACTTTGCTCAGACTTTGCTTGGACTTTGCTTGGACAACATCAATTGTGCATTTACTTACACCTTTAAAGTATTGTCAAAGTTCCAGACTTACAGAAATTCTTATAAGTCTCACAAAATGATGTGTGCACAGCAGGAATTGAACCAACAGACTTCTGGACTAGCAATCACATGATGACCAAACATGCACACTCTACCCCTTAAGCCAAATAGTCATTTGAAGTCACATACATTATATCTATTTATTACTGAAATCTAATTTTTATATACATCATGAATAGATTATTAAATTGACCCCCTCACATCTGTGCGAGGGGTAATTAATATGTGCAATACTAGGCCCTCCCCTTGCAAGCTCAAGGGGAGGGGGCTGGAACTATCAATAATAAAAATAAATTAAAAACACCCACCACGAGCAACTGTTGCTCGTGGCGGTGTTCGTCTCTCCCCAGGTCGTCCCCTGGCCATCTCGCTCTCCTGTCCCCATTCTTCTACCCCCCAAACCACCCCATGAGCAGATGCTCATAGGCGTGGGGCGGGTGTTGTAGTGGGTGTCCCCACTCATCGTTGTCTCCCTTCCCCCTTGTCTCTCTTCCCTCTCGTGTCCCTTCCCCCTTGTCTCCCTTCCCCCTTGTCTCTCTTCCCTCTCGTGTCCCTTCCCCCTTGTCTCCCTTCCCCCTTGTCTCTTCACCCTCACCTTCCACCCTGTGAGCAGGGGCTCGCAGCAGCAGTGGTGGTGGTGTCCCCCCATCGTCATCATTGCCAGTAGTAGTTTGTACCTATAAAAAGTTAGTTAGCATCGAAAAATGAAATGAGAAAAGAAAAAAAAGCTTACCTAGGACCCAAGAGACATTGACATCTCTTGGGTCTCCCCTAATCATTGTCGTTCCACCCATAGTCCACCCTATGAGCAGTGGCTCGTAGGGCTGGGGTGGGTGGTGTCATCATTCCCTGTCATCATCATCGTCATTAGCAGCTGCTCTCCCCCATGTGAGCAGTTGCTCACACTGGTGGGTGCAGGTGCTGGGTCGTGGTCTCATCGTTGTTCCTTGTTTGGTGGTTTTGGGGTCATTGTGCTGCTACAGTACAGATATAACCTATAATTAATGGAAAAAATGTGTTAGCTTAAAGAAAACATGAGGAAAGAAAAAAGAAAAAACTCACCTGGGGCCCAAACAACTCTATCATTGTTTGGGCCCATTTCATCATGTGCTGGCATGGAGCCTGTGGCTGTGGGGTGTTCAGGGGGCAGTGGCAGCATCGGGACATGGGAGGGAGGCATCGTCATCGAGTGGTGGTGGTGGTGGTGGTTGGTGATGATCAATTATGAGCTGGCATCATCATTGGTGATGCGGCTGTGTTGATTTGTCATCACAGCTGGGGTGGTACATAGAGAGATAAAACTATCTACCTGTAATGACACTTTAGTCTAACAGTTATATTGTTGCTTCAAATGTACTTTATCATGTGACTACAAGGGTTCAATCCCTGCGGTAGCCACTGATTTTTCAGTCAATTATATAAGCAACTCAGACAGTCCTAGGACAGTCCAAGGACTCAGCTTGGACTGGACATTAGTTTGGCAGAACTTTCAGCCAAAGTCCAAGCAAAGTCCGAGCAGAGTCCAATCGGATTGGGGGGGGAGTGTAAAGACCTTGTTGTCACCCTAGTTGTCATTTTTCAGCTGTTTGGTTCAGGTGTCATTGCCATTGTTGACAGTGATGTGGCAGCATAGTTAGGGGGCTGGGGGGTCTGCTGTTGGGCTGTGGGTCGACTCGGCAAGCTGTGCCATTGTTTTCTAGGTGTTTGTAGCTGGTTTGGGGTGGAGGAAGTCGTTGTCATGGTTGTTGTTGACAATGTTGACAATGTTGATGGCAGCTGTGCTGGCATTGATGGTGGTGACGTAGCAACATTGAGGGGAGTGCTGGGATGTGTGTTGAGGGTTTGCATGGCCATTTCCGTGGCACTGGGAGTGGTTTGGGTGCTTGGCTCCATCATCTGCTTTCTTTTGCACTCCTCGCATCCATCCCTTATTCCTCCTTGCTAGGCCTCATCTAGTCTTTCCTCTACTTCTTCGCCCCATTGCTTGTAGGCTTCCATGTAGCCTGCTTGAAAACCATGTGCAAAGCACTCGTTCCATAGATCCTGTATGCTTGTTGGTGGCTGTTTGTCATCCAAGTGGTCTAGAATGTAATTTATTAATTTTTTGAGCATGCGGCTCGCTTTGTGTGCAGTACATTCTTCCATGGTCATGAACAGGACATTGAAGGAAGCTGTTCCAGTACTAATAATGTCCATTTTCGGGCTTCTGTAAGTTCTGAGGCTGGTGAAACTGGGGCTGGGGCTGAGACTGTAACTGTAACTGGGGCTGGGACTACTGGGACTAAGACTGGGACTGGGACTAGGGACCTGAGAGCTGGGAACTGAGTTTCTGACCAAACGAGAAGCTGGATGCGCCGTGATGTGGCATGTGAGAATGACAGCCAGAGAGTGCCAGAGAAAAAAGCAAAAGTCACAAAAGCAAGCTAAGCAGTGGTGAGTGCATTGAATCATGCTCTCATCACCAAGATGGAGATGTAGCGAGTCTCCTGCCTATAGCTATGGCAGGGATGGTGTAGTGATAGGATGACTCTCTATGTACAGGTGATTGGCTACTGACTACATGGTCATGTGACTACCTGGAGTAGGTGCCCAGACACCCTACTCCAGTGATGATACTCGACCAGGAAACCCAAACAAAACCCACAGTAAGGGCTCAAATGATATAATGCTAGTTAGAGGAAGGTTGCAAGGTGGTACTAAATATCACCACTGTAAACCAAGGGTATAAAAATGACTCTAGAGGGTATGCAATGAAGTCCAATGAGGTTCAAAAGTATTTGAAGCATTGTGATGATGTTCGAGAGAAATTTGATAATGATTGAGAGTGTCACAATCCGTTCCTCGCCCGCTTGGAACCCGCAACCTTCCGATCTTTTCCGCTGTTCCTAACTCAACTCCTACTGCCTTCGTTCTGGCCCCCTTGCACTGCCCACACTGCTGTGCACCAGGCCGCTGTGTACAGCAACCACGGCTGCCTTCCAAGGCTGCCGTCTAGTTTTGCAAATTCAACTACGGATTCCTGTGTGGCCTCTGCTAGGCAATTTATCTACGCAGTTGAGACACTGCTGCAGTTTCTGTTTCCGTTCCGCTCTTGTTCCGGACTCTAGTATTTAAGCTTAGTCAGTTTCACTTTGAATTCCTCAGTTCGTATATTGACATAGACTCGACTTTACCCTGTCAATCTAAAACCTCCTTCTACTCCAACTCCTGACCTCTAAGAGTCTGAACTCCATTCGACTCAACCTCTAGTTCCCCTCTGAAGTTCTAGTCTCATCTGAACTTAACCTAAGTCCCTCCGTACTCCTTCCCACATTTACCCGCACTCTCCCACTCCTATCACTAAAACCTTTACCCGAAATTAGGACACCAGACGAAGTGAAGGGTGCAGCTTCTTACAAGCTGAAGCCAAGTCCTTTTCGTTACCCATCCGCATAATCTGCTACGACCTGACAATCTTCCGCTCTCAAACACCCGTTGGGTCTGACCGGATTCCAACGAACCCTTTCGGATCAGGTCTTAACAGTATATACAAACTCACACTTCACTCATCTCTTCTCCTATGACCCCAACCGAAACTCGCCAGCGCACAACCAGAAACTCTCAGCACGCCGGTACCATTCCAGGGAACTCTGCAATTCAGTGATCCATACTTCCTAGCCCATGACCTGCCTCAACATTCAGAGTAACTTCCAGACCTTCCAACATTTTCTGACAAATCGGTTTCAGAGCCCCATCAATCAGTGCAAACCTCATGTCTACTCAAGCTCAACAATCTCCCGCAAATCCGGAAGAACCCCGACCCACGACTCCCCTTGAGTACGTAGGGGGCATCAACCAGCCTGAACCCTATGGGTTGGAAGATCGTGGTCTAGAGGACGGACCTCCCAGTGGACCCGACGACACTAGTGGTCCGGACGGCCCTGGGGGTGACCCCGATCCCAATGATCCTGACAATCAACCTCCCGCAGGGGAAAACCCTGATCCAGGGGATAGGTTCATAGATGTTCTTTACAACCTCTCAGAGAGTATCCGCACCCTCTGACAAAATAATGCACCCAAAACCGAGAAAATCAAAGTTCGCAACCCCGACACCTTCGATGGCTCCAACCCAAAGAAACTTAGAGACTTCCTAGTCTCATGTAACCTTCATTTCCGGGACCGTCCACACGTATTTTCTTCTGATGAGAAAAAGATCATATTTATCCTTTCTTATCTCAAGGGATCAGCTCTCAGCTGGTTTGAGCCCAGTCTTAACGACCCAACCGATTCCGCACACTGGATGTGGGATTATGAGGCTTTTCTCGCTGAACTAGAGAGTAACTTCGGCCCACACGACCCACTCGGGGATGCGGAAAAAGCTCTTTCCAATTTAGCAATGAAGAAAAGTGGTTGCATCACAAAGTATAACGTTGACTTTTGGGAATTAGCTTCTAGGGTCAACTGGAATGAGGCAGCCCTCCATGATCGCTATTTCCATGGTCTTCTGCTCCGACTTCGTATAGAAGTCCTTCAGGGTGGTAAACCCGACACCCTTGCAGGACTGCGCTTGAAAGCGCAGGACTGTGACAATATCTACTGGATGCAGGAAGATGAAACCTGGTTCGAAACTAAGAATTCCGGGAACTCTTCTAACCCTGTCAAGAAGGACAACCCCAAAGGTTCCTCCCAGTCCACCAATCAATCCTCGTCGAGCTCCCCTCAGGGAAACTCCTCCAACCAGCAGCCCTCCACGACAAAGAACACTTCCAAGTCATCCATCTCCAACAAGTTGGGGAAGAACAGCAAACTTACTGCAGATGAATGAGAACGTCGCATGCAGGAAAGGCTTTGCCTCTACTGTGGTGAAGAAGGGCACATAGCAGGAAACTGCCCGGAGTCTAAAGCCGCAAAAGCCTGCGCATCCACTGTGATTCCTGATTCTGTAAACTCGGAAAAATAGTCTGCAACCCTCAGGATACAGCCATTGGGGCTGGGGGTTGCATTGACCTCACCCACTTGGCTGCCTACGTCCGTCTCAACGTGTCCGCTCTTTCTGACCCTGACTCCCTAATCATCCTCTTAACTATTCCTGACCTTTCCACCCCTGTCCGAACCCTCATTGATTCTGGTTCATCCCACTGCTTTCTTGACTCCTCTTTCATGTTGAATAACCAACTCAGCACGGAATCCATTAACCCGATCGGTTTATGACTCTTTGATGGATCTTGCACCTCCACCATAACTCAAGTCGCCCAACTTCTGGTCACCTTTCCTACCGGTGAAATGTTCAATCTGTCATTTTATGTAACCTTGCTAGACTCTTCCTGTTCCGCAGTACTTGGTCATAACTGGCTGAAGCAATACAATCCATTGATTGACTGGTCTTCAAGCCAAATCACTTTCCGCTCTGCTGATCATAGAGGTTCAGCACCCCAGACGTCTCCTTTGTCCCTGAACCTTCTGGTAGAAATCCTTGAATCCTCTGCATTTTCCGAACCCCCCATTCCTCCTAAGTTTACACCTCCCGACATCTCTTTCATCAATGCTGCCGCTTAGGCGTGTGCTAGCAAACTCCCTGGGGCAGTAGCCTTCCAGATGACCTTCGCTCCAGAAGGGTTATCCGCCTGCTTGACCCATTCCTCAACCCCACTGGATTTATCCAACATTCCCGCCAAGTATCATGAATTTGCTGATGTCTTTAATAAGAATAAGGCAGACACCCTTCCTCCACATTCTCCTTACGACCTCAAGATAGAGACGGAGGATAATGCTCCCCCTCCTCCGGGTCGCATGTACTCCCTCTCTCCCTCCGAATTAGAAGCCCTACGAGTCTTCATTGACAAAAATGTCTGCTCAGGCTTCATCCGTCCTTCTAAGTCTCCGCATGGAGCTCCTACACTTTTTGTCAAGAAGAAGGACGGTAGCCTCCGACTCTGTGTCGACTACCGAGGACTCAATCATCTTACAAAGAAAGACCACTATCCCCTTCCTCTCATTTCCGACCTCCTTGACTCTCCCTGAAAAGCCCACTTGTTCACCAAGATAGACTTGCGGCACGCTTATCACCTAGTCTGCATCATGGACGGTGATGAATGGAAACTACTTTCTGCACCCACTATGGATCCTTTGAATGGTTGGTGGTTCCTTTTGGACTCACTAATACACCTGCAGTGTTCCAGCGTTTTATGAACGACATCGTCAGCGACATGCTGGATGTTTGTGTCATTGTGTACCTCGACGACATCCTGATCTATTCAGACGACAAGTCCCAGCATGGGACTCACGTTAAAGAAGTCCTCCACCGTCTCCGGAAAAATGGACTTTACACCTCCCCACAGAAATGTGAGTTTCACAAAGACACCATTGAATATTTAGGTTTCATCCTTTCACCGGATGGACTTTGGATGTCCGAGGATAAAGTCAAAACTGTGCTCGACTGGCCTGAGCCTAGGAAAGTTAAGGACATCCAATCCTTCTTAGGCTTCTGCAATTTTTACCACCATTTCATTAATGGTTATTCAGACATTGTCATTCCACTTACCCGCTTGACGCGGAAATCCGCACCTTGGGACTTCAACAAGAAGTGCCACAACGCCTTTGAGAGGCTCAAACAAGAATTCACTCATGCACCCGTCTTAACCCAATGGGTACCCGACTCACAAATGGTACTCAAAACAGATGCTTCTGACTATGCCCTAGCTGCTATCCTTTCAGTTTACACTGTGGATGGAGAAATCCATCCAGTGGCTTTTCATTCCCACTCCTTCAATCCCGCTGAACTAAATTACGACACACATGACAAGGAACTCTTGGCCATTTTCGAAGCCTTCAAACACTGGAGGCAGTACTTCGAGGGTTCCGCAAACCCAGTTGATGTAGTCATGGACCACAAAAATCTTGAGTACTTCAGCACTACCAAGTTGCTCACCCGACGCCAGGCCCGTTGGTCTGAGTACCTTTCCCAGTTCAATCTCGTCATCCGCTTCTGCCCCGGGAAACTAGGGGCCAAGCCAGATGCACTCACTAGACATTGGGACGTCTACCGCAAAGGGGGAAATAGCGACTTCACCTCTGTAAACCCAACCAACGTCCGACCTGTATTCACACAGGAACAACTCTCCTCTTCCCTCAATGCCACTTATCTCGCCACACCCATCCTTCAACAAGCAGTAATCATGGACATTGAGAAACTCCACAACGACATCCACACCTCCCTTCCCCTTGACCCTATATCTTCCGTCCATCTCCCGACACCTGTTGACCTCAACTGGACCATAGATGAGGCAGGACTTCGACCAGATTTATGTTCCGGACGTTGCAGATCTCCGCCTCAAAGTCCTCCAATACAAACATGATCATATCCTCTCCAGCCACTTCAGACAAAACAAAACCCAGCAGCTTGTCCGCTGGGAATACGTCTGGCCAAACCTCCACACCTTCGTCCAGGAATTCTGCAAATCCTGTACGACTTGCAAACAATCCCAATCACCTCGACACAGGCCCTACGGGTTCCTAAAGCAACTTCCGGTTCTGGAACGACCCTGGAATTCCATCTCCATGGATTTCATTGAACAACTACCCGACTCCACTGGTCACACTGCTATCCTAGTCATCGTTGACCGCCTCACCAAACAGGGCATCTTCATTCCAACTGTCAATGAAATCACAGCTGAAGAACTAGCCAACCTGTTCATCCTCCACGTCTTCTCCAAGCATGGTGTTCCATCGCATGTCACTTGTGACTGGGGATCCGAGTTTGTCTCTCATTTTTTCCGCTCTCTTGGAAAAGCATTCGACATGCGGATCCACTTCACTTCCGGTTATCATCCACAAGGTGATGGTCAGACAGAACGACTTAACCAGACCTTGGAACAGTACCTCCAGATCTTCTGCAACTATCAGCAGGACAACTGGTCTCACCTCTTGCCCTTGGGCAAATTTGCCTACAACAATGCTCCTTCCACCTCTACAGGCATATCACCTTTCTTTGCCAATAAAGGTTACCACCCAAACATTTCCGTCTTTCCAGAGCACAACTTAGCTTCACAGCGCGCCTGCGAATTCATCATCGACTTAGACGACCTTCACCAGGAACTTCGGAAACAACTTGCGGCCACTCAAGAACGCTATCAAGGTCCTGCGGATAAACATCGGGCACCCACACCTGACTTCAACATTGGTGATTTCGCTTATGTCACTGCGGAAAATATCTGCACCACCCGTCCCTCCAAGAAACTCTCCGAAAAGAACCACGGTCCTTTTGAAATCATCGCCCGCCCGGGAACTCACTCAGTCACCCTGCGGCTCCCGGATCACATGCAGGCTATTCACCCTGTTTTCCATGTCTCTCAACTAGAGATACACTCCCTGAACACAATTCCAAATCGAGTACAACCACCACCTCCTCCGATCACCATCAATGACGAGCTCAAATATGAGATCGCCGAAGTCCTCAACTCCAAAGTCGACAACCGACATCGCTGCAAGATCCTCTACCTCGTCTGATGGGAAGGTTACCAGGGAACCGACGAAGAGACTTCCTGGCTACCTGTTACGGAACTTGACCACACCCAAGAACTCCTTGCAGATTTTCACACCCACTACCCACAGAAAATCGGACCGTTACCCACTTAAAGATGATTCACGTTACTTATTCACTCAGTCTGAACTCAGAACAAACTTTATTGAAAAAAGATTTTTTTTGGATCCAACCAGATCCTTACACTACCTCCCCTTCTCCCTCTCCATCTTCGTCATCCTCCCCTCTGACTTCACCACCTTCCTCCGCTTCTCCACCTTCCCCGCCTTCATCCTCCTCTTCCTCACCCTTGCCCTCCTCCACATTGTCTGCCCGCCTTTTCTCCAAATATCTTTGGAATCCCGCCCAGTCATCTCTGGACTGGCGGATCCCGCACCTCTCCCGTTGGGACTCTCATACTGCCCAATCCACTTCCTGCTCGTCCTCGTCACTCTCCCCCTCGACACTTTGGTCCGCCTCCCACTCCGGGTCCATTGCATCCCAGATCTCCTCCATTGACCCCCTCACCACTGTTGCCACCTCCCCAAACCCTTTCCTCACCACCTTCACCAGCTGCCGTAGCAGCTCTGCCACTTCTCCACTGTTTTCCGGCGGGCCCGCTGTTCCTGCTCCGGACCTCGCTTTTCTTACTGTTGGGGCCTCCTGCCCCTCCCACACGACCTCCTCACACTTGTGCTTAACCTGTGTGCAGTTATCGCACACACGTCCCTTCGCACCCATCTTGAAGCACAAAATTTTTTGATATTGGCACCTAAGCCACTTGTCAGTCCGAAAACATTGAAAGAAAACCAACATGCACCTTTTGCAGGGCAAGGCAGCCTGCACCCGCACCGGACTCGCCGGTTCTTCTGACCCTTGATGTGGCAATCTTCTTCTTCTTTGGGGACTTGCTCCCCTTGGCCTCGTCCTCCAAACCCGCAGCCACAGCTGCCCACTTCTTCTCTGCACGTTTTGCGGCCGAAGCCTCTTTTTTCTGTGCTGCTGCCTGGCATGCCTCCTCTGCCTTTGCAACCTCCTCTGCCTTTGCAGCCTCCTCTGATGCCTTCTGCACCTCCTGTGCCTGACATTCCTCCTCCCTTGCCACCTCCTCCATTTCTCTCACCTCCTGCTCCATCTGTGCTTTCATCTCCTGCTCCATCTGTTTGTACTGAGCCTTCATTGCAGCCAATTTCAGTTGAGTGGAGCCTGCTGGGGGGGACATTTTGTGTAGGTGATGGAAGAAGGAAAACAACAAAATGTTTCAACCAATTGCCGCATTCGGGAGTCAACCAACTTCCTCATTTGGACTCAAACCTTCACGTGCCTCGTAGGCTCAGCACTAAGGGGGAAATACTGTCACAATCCATTCCTCGCCCACTCAGAACCCGCAACCTTCCGATCTTTTCCGCTGTTCCTAACTCAACTCCTACCACCTTCGTTCTGGCCCCCTTGCACTGCCCACACTGCTGTGCACCAGGCCGCCATGTACAGCAACCACAGCTGCCTTCCAAGGCTGCCATCTAGTTTTGCAAATTCAACTACGGATTCCTGTGTGGCCTCCACTAGGCAATTTATCTACGCAGTTGAGACACTGCCGCAGTTTCCGTTTCCATTCCGCTCTTGTTCCAGACTCTAGTATTTAAGCTTAGTCAGTTTCACTTTGAATTCCTCAGTTCGTATATTGACATAGACTCGACTTTACCCTGTCAATCTAAAACCTCCTTCTACTCCAACTCCTGACCTCTAAGAGTCTGAACTCCATTCGACTCAACCTCTAGTTCCCCTCTGAAGTTCTAGTCTCATCTGAACTTAACCTAAGTCCCTCCATACTCCTTCCCGCATTTACCCGCACTCTCCCGCTCCTATCTCTAAAACCTTTACCCAAAATTAGGACACCAGACGAGGTGAAGGGTGCAGCTTCTTACAAGCTGAAGCCAAGTCCTTTTCGTTACCCATCCACATAATCTGCTACGACCCGACAATCTTCCGCTCTCAAACACCCATCGGGTCTGACCAGATTCCAACGAACCCTTTCGGATCAGTTCTTAACAGAGAGTGTACAAAGCACTGCGACAGCATTCGAGGGAATTTTAGTGAAGTTCGGGAGTGTGCGAAGAGTGTACGAAGAGGTGCGATGATGTCCAAAGAAGTTTGAAGAGGTGTGATGATGTTCAAAGAAGTTTGAAGGGCTTTATAGAAGATGAAGACACTTTCGACGGTGGCCTAGGATAGACTATAAAGATGTAGAAAGGTGTCGAGAGAGGATAGATGATATGTGATGGTTTCAAAAAGCTAGTACGAAGAGTTCGAGGAAATTTGGCATAAAACACTGAATTTTGAGACTACGTTGAGGCACTTGGACTCAAGAGAATGGCTCTTAAAATCAGATGATTGGTGTGAGAGGACGATATGTTCCCCTGTTCTAAGTAGCTAGTACAAGGCTATATATGTTTGGGAGAAGTGATACTAAAAAGGAAATAAAACATGAGGAATATATGAGGCAAGATAGAAAACAATAGAGAATCTTTGCAAATCATAGAATAAATGAAAGAAGATAAGAAGGGAAACATCTAGAGGCATGATTTATCACTGGTACCTGTCCCCATTGATCCAATATATCATCAAGATGTCAAAGTGCCACAACCGTGTCTTAATATCTCGTCGTTGTGTCTCCTCGTGTCTGGTGGTGCTCAATATGCAACACACTAACTCTTACAAGATGTGCTATGTGTATCTGAAGGGCGGTGCAATAGGTGTACGGCAGCCGAAGGTGTTCAAAGTGCTGCAATATTGTTCAAAGTTGTTTGAGATGTTTCAAAGTTGTTCAAAGTCATTTGAGATTGTTCAAAGTTGTTCAAAGTCAATCAAAGTCAATCAAAGTAGCTTCAGAGTGGTATCACGGGGTTCATAGGGGTTGGGAGCATGTGTTTTGATGTGTCGATGCCTCTGGAGATGTTCCCAGAGCTTAGAGAACACAGTGGACCTATCAGCAGTTAAAAAATTTTACTCCACCCTGCCTTGTGGCATGCACAGAGTATGCAAAACTGCTCCCCAGTGTTAGGGCGAAACCCACTATCTGCTAGCTAAGACCGTGCGGGTTCTCTCTACAAGAAGGGGGCGGGATCCACGCTTGTGATGGGGGAATTGATGGTTTTGATGCGAGGGGTTATTAATAGGTGAGTTTGTTGAGATAGGCATTTCACACCGAAAATGTAGGTGGAATACCTAAGAGAACACAACTGGGGTCCCCTAGGCATATATTTAGGGTTTATATACTATGTTACATATATTGTACATTGTTGTTACCGATGCACTCGTACATGGCATACATTTTGATGCGTGCGAAATAAAATTCTCATGCTATCAAAATGTAGCATCATTTGGCGTCATGTAGCATAATTCGACATAATAAAATAAAAATGAAAGTTTATTAGGTAATGGGGTGGTTTCCTAACATTACCCCCCTTTTATGCCTCGACTTCCAGGTGAGAAAATATTATGTTTGTCCCCTCTGTGAAATTTTGGTAAGGCCGGAATTTCATCCCCTCATACACCATTCTCGCAATGCGACGTGGAGCATTCGGATTACATTTAAAGAATTGGGCTATCGTGTTATGTGCTCGCTTACAATTCTGTTCAGGTTCACACGAATTATTTTCGTCGGTATAGTTTTTCCACTTTATTAAGAACTCCAATTTGTTCCATCGAAGACGTGAGTCTAGAATTTCTTCAACTATGTATTCTGGAGCACCTTCTACTATTATCGGAGGTTGTGGAGTAGTTTGTTGGCCAGGAATAGTGGGCGGATGGTAAGGGCGTAGGTGGGATACGTTAATCTCGGGATCAATCTTAAATGATCGGGGTAATTTTAGCACTACTGCATTAGGCGAGATCACTTTAGAGATCGCATATGGGCCAACTTGTTTCTCTGTAAGTTTCTTCGAAGGTCGTGGTATATTCAGATCCTTGGTACTTAGCCATACCAAGTCACCAACTTTGTACTCTGGAGCATGTGCTCGAGTACGATCCGCATGTCGCATCATGTCATCACATGCTTTCTTCAATGCCGCCTCTGCTTCCTCTTGTACCTTTTGCATCTTAGATACAAAATCTTCTACTGACTGTACTTTGACTTCCCTTCTGGGTTCTACTCCCATGCGAGGATGATATCCATAATTTGTGAAAAAGGGTGACATACGAGTAGCCGAATGGAATTTGTTATTGTGGGAAAATTCAGCAATTGCCAACCATTCGGGCCAGTCAGTTTGTCGGTAGTTGACAAACATATGTAGGTACTGCTCCAACTCCTGATTCATTCTCTCTGTCTGCCCATCAGTCTGTGGGTGATATGCCATAGATAATTTAGTTTGAATTCCCAATATGTTGTTTAGTTCTGCATAAATGCAGAAGCAAATTGTGGTCCACAATCAGAGATAAGGGTATTGGGTAACCCATGTAACCGCCATACCTGATTTAGATAGAGGTGTGCCAAGCCCAATGATGAGGTTTCTGTAGTAGTAGGAATAATATGGACCTCCTTTGTGAAGCGGTCACATACTACAAATATTGCATCGTACCCTTGAGCCTCGGGTAATCCGGTAATAAAATCCACAGATATATCTCCCCACAGCACTTTAGGTATAGGGTTCGGCATTAATTTTCCTGCAGGTTTCTCTGGAAATTTCTTCCCCCTCATGCACATATCACATCCATCCACATACCCCAACACATACTTCGAAATTCCGGGCCACCAATAATTTCTCATTACTAATTCCAAGGTCTTCCATCTTCCTGGGTGTCTGGCAATCGGTGTATTGTGATGTAACTGGACGATCTCCCTTCGCAAATCCTGATCCTTCGGTACATACACTTTTCCTCGAAACAACACCAACCCTTATTCCTCAGCCCATTTGTCTCCTTGAATATTACCTTTCGTTTCTCCCTTCACAGCTTTCATGGCTTCCACTACTTCATTGTCCATTTCCGAGCATTGTCTAATTTTAGACAACATTTCCATTTCCGAGCTATCTATTAATAGATGCCCTTGACGCATAGCACAAATGCGAAAGTATTCGGGTTTGAGTAAGGTAACATTTTTATTGTCCTCCTCCACCCCCCTTTTATGATCAATACGTCTGGATAATGCATCTGCTTTCCTCATTAAGCTTCCTGCTTTGTGGACCAAGTGAAAATTGAAATGTGATAGGAATAGTGCCCAATGTGCTTGCCGGCGGTTAAGCTTTTTAGCGGACATGAAGTATTGCAGATTTTGATGATCTGTCCAGATCTCAATCTGATGTGTACATCCCTCCAAATAATGCCTCCATGCCTCCAATGCTCGTATTATCCCCAACATCTCTTTGTCA
Source organism: Tricholoma matsutake (assembly GCA_026075535.2). Lineage (NCBI taxonomy): Eukaryota > Fungi > Basidiomycota > Agaricomycetes > Agaricales > Tricholomataceae > Tricholoma > Tricholoma matsutake. The sequence continues at coordinate 423,227 of AP026543.1, read as the reverse complement.
TGCACATCATAATTCCTCTCCACATCATTCAACCCTTTTGACAAGGATGCACAAGGATGCCATTTGTCATCTTCGCACAGCATTGATAATACTGCTCCAGTAGCAAAATTGGATGCATCAGATTCCACTCGCAAAGGGCATGTGAAATCTACTGGGGCTAATATTGGTCCCTCCACAAACTTCCTCTTCAACTCCTCAAACACTGTCTGCTGCTGCTCTCCCCACCTCCATACTACTCTCTTTCGTGTAAGGTTATGTAAGGGTGCAGCAATTTTAGAAAAATTGTGCACAAAGCGACGATAATAATTTGTGAGTCCCAAGAAGGCTTGAACCTCCTTGACATGGGTGGGTGCAGGCCAATCTGGGATCGCCTGTACCTTGATCAGATCCATTTTTATCCTGTCAGGGCTGATCAATAATCCTAGGAACTCAATCTCGCTTGCCCCAAACACACACTTCTCTGGTTTCAAAAATAGATCATTCTCCACTAACCTCCATAGCACCTCTTGCACTATCGCCTCATGATTTTCTTCATCCTCCGTGAATATCAGAATGTTGTCAATAAATATTATTACCATGCCTTTGTCTATTACATCCTTGAAAATGTCATTCATCATGTTTTGGAAGGTCGGGGGACTGTTAGTCATCCCAAAAAACATGACAAGCAGCTCGAAGGATCCTCCATGTCTCCTTTCTTTATTCATACATTATTGTATCCCCATCATAAATCCAATTTTGTAGAGCCCTTGGCTTTCCCCACCTTGTCAATTATTTCTGAGATCAATGGCAGGGGGTACATGTTCTTCACTGTCCACTCATTCAGATACCTATAATCTGTACACATCCTCTTCCTTTGATCTTTCTTTGGCACAAAGAATATTGGTGACGTCTGCAGTGATTTTGAAGGTCATATGTATCCTTTGCACAATTGCTCCTTCAGGAATGCATCCACTTCTTCTTGTTCCATCGGAGATAATGGATATACCTTCGACCTCTTTGGCACAAACCCTGGCTTCATCTCAATTGCATGATCCCATGGCTTCTGCACTGGCATTTGCTCAGACTCCTTCTTCTGGAACACTGACAGATATTCATGATACACTTCTGGCACCCACTCCTCCACTGGCTTCTCCACCTTCACAATATTGACTGTCCTCCACAAATTGCTCTAAAGGTTTGCTTCTGCTCTTCTTTCTCGATCATGACTGGTACTTCCTCATTTGGCATTTCCTCATCCTCCACTTCCTCCATTGTAACAGAATACTTTCTCAGATGTTCTTTCTCTCTCTTTTTCCTTTTTTCCTTCTTCATCTTCCTCCCATACACATTACATTCCTTAGGACAACAAGTCATTTGTACTTTCCCAGTTTTCCAATCAATTTCAGGATTATGCTTCCATAACACAGACATCCTATTATTAGATTGGTTTTCCCAAGATCGCACACTTTGAATATGGGTCACTCCTGATGCTCCTGATACTTTAGTACCATAGTCACCTCCTCCTTGATAGTTCCTCCACAATTGACTGTTCCATCAATATTGTACACCATTATAGGTTGCACCAGCTTGTGTGTGTTAATACTGTTTCCAGTAATTAAGGACCAATTAATGAATAATCCTGTAGCACCACTATCAAGCAACGCTTCCACATCAATTGCTGCATGCATGTCCACTGTCTTCAGTCCCACAATCAAGGGGATTTCGGGTTCTATTCATGCAGAGTGAATAAAGAATTTAGGGGTTTTCAGAAATGACACATGACAATTTTCTTTGTCATGTGATTGACAACAGTTGTACTCCATTTCGATTTGCTTTTCTGATTTGCTCTGGGTTTCCTCAGATACTAATCCCTAATCTTTCTTTTCTGCCTACAATTCCTAGAAATGTGTCCTAACTGCCCACAGTTAAAACATTCAAGTGGGGCTTGTCTCCCTGCTTGATCAACCTCCATTGCCTCTGCTGGTGCTGCTGACTCCATAACTATAGGTGTCACTGCCATGGCTGGTGGCTGTGCCCTCGGAGTTTGTGCCTGAAGCACCTTTCCTTTCTCGGACGTTCCTCCTGATGGCTTTCCAAATTTACTACTTCTGTACATCCACTTTGACTCCACCTGTTCCTGCCGATATTGCCAGTCAAGGCGCATTGCCCAATTATACCACTCGTCCAACTTCTCTGGCATAGAAGGTAGTTGCTAGATAGACTTTAATAAAGAGGGATTTAATCCTGCTTTCAAAAACTCTACCAACACAGCTTCTCCCATATCCGTTTGCGAAGCTTCTGCGTTGAACTGCAAAATAAATTCATCCGTCATTAGGGAACCTTGGTGCATGGTCTTTAATTTAGCATTGGCTGTTGCCTTTGGATTAGGGTCTCCAAACTGTGCCTCCAATCTCTCCAGAAATTCCTTGAAGGTTGCAAATGGTTTATTTCCTGCGGCAATTTGATTAATAGCCTCATTTCTCCAGAACTGTGCTTTCCACCCCTGAATGTATGAGAGAGCAAACATAATCCTAGACTCGGCTGTATGAAACTCTGGCTTCCTCCCATGGATGTACAATACTATAGAGCTGATGAAGGGTTTTGTATTCTCTATGGTACCGTCAAAGATTTGTGGGGGTGCATACTTAGGTAAGCTCACTTTTTCCATTTCTGGATTTCTCTGCCATCTCATCCTCCTCGACATCCACTCCACCATCTCCACCATCATCTCTGGCTGTACTTCCGCTTGTCTGGGCTGTGATGCTGCCAATACTGACACTAATTGCGACATTTCCACTGTAAGCACATCAAATTTCACCTCTAGTGCTGGTGTGGGAACAGGATTAGGGCCAGGATTAGAAGTTGAAGGTTCGGACATAATGGTAAAATCTGTGATGAATCACTTCTTTGACAAACTCAAGATTTGTTCTTTGAGACCTCTCCAAATGTATATGGGTCACATGATTATTCATCAATCATTTGTCATTTGTTGGGCGCCTAATTTGACACTTCAGATCAATAACCCTTCCAACAGTCCCTGATCTCGGGGATAACACTGAATTTGGCTGGTAACTAAAATAGTCGTCCGAATAGAGTGATGTAAATCGTAACTAAACCAGATCCAATCGGTTGTCTGGTTCAGCTGTCCTAATGACAAGCGCTGCCTCTTGATCACTGGCAGTCGCAATGTAAAGTGAGGCCTTACCAAAGAAAAGGTAGATTATGTATGTACAAGTACCTCCAGCTCATGCTGAAAGGATGAGTAATCAGATGTGGCATGGTGAAACAATGATGTATGCATAAGTAAGAGAAGGTGCACTGATATGGAAAGTTGTGTTCTTCTGTTAGGGTGACACCCACTATCTGCTAGCTAAGACCGTGCGGGTTCTCTCTACAAGAAGGGGGCAGGATCCACATGTGTGATGGGGAAACTCATGGTTTTGATGTGAGGGGTTATTAATAGGTGAGTTTGTTGACAAAGGCCTTTCACACCAAAAGCATAGGTGGAATATCTAAGAGAACACAACTGGGGTCCCCTAGGTGTATATTTAGGGTTTATATACTATGTTACATATATTGTACATTGTTGTTACTGATGCACTTGTACATGCACATACATATTGATGCATGCGAAATAAAATTCTCACACTATCAAGGTGTAGCATCATTTGGCATCATGTAGCGTAATTTGACATAATAAAATAAAAATGAAATTTTATTAGGTAATGGGGTGGTTTCCTAACAATACCCCTCAAACATAAAGATGATTCTTTTCCTGAGCTCAAGGCATGGGAGTTGGCACGAGAAAATGAAACCGGCTTGAAAATTGGGACATACATTACCGACAATGGAAAGCTGAAGTCCAGCAAAATGCAGGCATAGCTTAAATCTTGAGGATCTGACCAATGCTTCACTGCTCCACACACATCCACCCACATTGGACATGTTGAATGGATGCATCAAATGCTCATGGCAAAGGCACGAACAATGCAGCTGTAGCCCCCTTTCCTTTGGGATGAATTTTATTTAACAGCTACACTGAAAGGAATCATGCCTTGGGAATTATGGTTCAGTCAAAAGCCAGACTATTCTTACATGTGGGAAATTGGATGTTGGGCTTTTGTCTTGATACCAAAGAAAGATAACCCGAAGATTTTTGAATGGTCAATTGAGTGTACACTGATTGGCTATGACCCAAATTTGAAAATGTACAGATGCTATGAGAGCGCTACATGGAAAATACATAGCTCTTTCCATGTCTGCTTCCTTGAGAGCCATGATGGACACATATGCCCACTGCAGAAGCCAACCCCACCCAAGGTGGACCCCACCCCTGATGAAACGGCCAACCCCACATTCAACCCCATACTTGATGATGATGATGATGATTTTATCCCACCACCCAACCCTCCCATTACTGATCATACTGCACTGCCTGGCCCCCAACCGGATCCCCCTCAGCGATCATCCTGTGTACTGGTCCCAACTGAATGAAATCCCAATGGAGGACCATCCTTCGCACATACAATGAAGGCAGAATCTCAAGATAGCATGACGTGCATAAAAGAGGTGCATCAAGAGTGGAGGGTGGGTAGACAGACCATTAATGCCTTAGATGAGCCCATCCCCAATCATGATGTCATTACTAATCTACAACAGGCCTTCGAAAATCTTGATCTTGGCAATCAGCCACATGAACTTCTGGCTATGATCTCGGAGATGGACAATTTTGATCCAGAGTCACTTCAATTTGAAGATGATCCAAAACCATGGGATGAAGCCAAGAACTCTGTGGATGCTGTACAATGGGCAGAGGGATATTGGGATGAGTTGAAATCACTAAAGGACATGGGTGTCTATAAATTGATACCACATCCAAAGTTCCTCAGGGGAAGTGTATCCAAAAAGGGAAACCCGTTTTCCGTATCAAGTGGGATGAAACTGGGAAAGCTGTCAGGTGGAAAGTGCATGTCATTTTCAAGGGTTATGAGCAGATTTATGGCAAGGACTATAGCATCACTGGGATGGGATGCCCAACAAATCGACATCAAAACTGCTTTTCTCTATGGCCTGCTACCAGATGATGAAGTACAATATATGCAACAACCGGTTGATTTTGAGGAACCCGGGAAAGAGGACTGGCTGTGGCAACTTCAGCATAGACTATATGGCATGAAGCAAAGCGGGCGTATCTGGAATCAAATGCTCAATGCCCAAATGCTATCCTGGGGATTCACTCACTTGTCCTGTGAGTCTTGCATATATTACCACAAGACTGATTCTGGGACCATAATTACTGCTGTTCATGTTGACAATTATCTGTCCATAGCCGACTTCAAAGACGAGAATGAGAGGTTCAAGAATCAGATGTGAGACATCTGGACTATTTCCGAATTGGGCACCACACACTTCCTTATTGGGATTGCAGTCACTTGGGATAGAATGGCGCATATGGTGGTGCTATCACAGACTGCTCTTATCAACAAAGTTGTCAATCAATTCAGCCAGAGAGATGCACACCCAGTATCTGCCCCACTGGAACCTGGCTCCAAACTGCGCTGATTCAACTGCAACACCCTATCCTTTGATGAGCAGAGCCAACTTAACAAACTCCCATATCATTTCCTAGCTGGTTGTCTACTATATTTGGGAATTGGAACCTGCCCCAACATCTCCTATGCCATTCAACAACTCTTCCAATTTCTTGATTGCTACTTGTTTGAACACTGGAAGGTAGCCATAAGACTGGTACAATATCTCAAGGGTACCAGAGACCTTCAGCTATGTCTCGGAGGCAACCCTTCTGTTAACCTTCATGCCTTTAGTGACTCCGACTGGGCAAACTGCCTTAGTGTTGGGGGTTTTATATGCTCTCTAGGTTCTGGTGCTATCTCCTGGATGGCACGCAAACAGAAGGTCATCGCAACATCCTCATGCAAAGCTGAATATATAGCTGCATTTGAAATGGCAAAGGAATGTATTTGGATCAGAACATTACTCAATGCCATAGGCGACTCTCAGACCTACCATAATATCTTGCAATAACTCTGCGACAAAGAGCCTCTGTGAAGACCCACTCCTTCACTCACACGTTAAACATATTGATATCAAATACCATTTCCTCAGAGACTGCATACAGTCCAATGACCTATGGCTCACTTATGTTCACACATGTGAAAATGTTGCTGACCTGTTCACTAAGGCCCTTGACGTAAAACAGTTCTTGTATCTCCAGGAACATCTTGGCCTTTGTTGATGCGATTCCATGCGAGGAGGAGTGCTCATGGTAAGGAGGAGTGTTGAGGTGCTGTTTATCACACCCTAAGCATACATGATCGCATCTTTTGATGTGTGTACTATTTTTAGCACATCCCTTTGATGCGCCGTCTCATAGACACCTTTGTGTCTCTTATCCCTTTTACTCTTTATGTAGTTGAACTCGCTTATATATAGGGTAGCTAGTTATCCGAACACCTCAGTCACTTGTACAGAGACTGAGGTGAGTATTCTAGACATTATGATATCATGGACCAATACTTACTGTACTTATAGCTATACTCTGATTATGTTAGGTACAGTTGTTGTATTCATTTAGTTGCTTATACAGAGACTGAGCTATACTCTGATTACGCTAGGTTGAATTTCTACAATAGCACCCTCATTTCTAGCCACTGTTGTTGTGCAGTCTCCTCCACATGCTTAACCAGGTTCTTCTCTGCTCAACTGCAATACATCAATAACATCATTGGTAGCAGCAATGGGAACGGCAATGGGAACAGGTTAACATACATTCACTTCGTTTTCTCTGGATAACCTTCCCCCTCCATTTTCTCCTGCTTGGCCTCAAGCACTGCCTTTTCCTCTGCAGTCATGCTTTCAAAAACCCTCTTGATGGCTGGCAGTTGGTTCTGGAACCATCCAGGCATACTTGTGGATGCATCCTGAACACCTAACATATCTCTGATCTCTTTCCAAATCGGTTAGGGTTAGGGAGGTGTATTCTACAACCTACAGAAGAGTTTGCAAGGCGTATAGGATGACAGGCACTGGGGGATCCAAGTGCATCCTGTTTTGCTTTTATAAGCTCTTCGGGTCCTGTTTTCTCGCACTGTCATTACAAACAGCATGACAAAGGCCGAGGGTGATTTAAATCACAGCCTTGGGCATAAACAACAATCAGTAATCAAAATTATAAAGACACTTACCGATCACCGAGTGGCTGATCAAAATTCTAAAAATAGAATGATAAGCAGATAAGAGAAATACTTATAAGCAGAGCCTATAACGCTATGTTCTGGGTGCCCCCTGCTGCCTCAACAAAGAGGTATACAATGGTGAGCACTATATCCCACCATTCCTGATGTCCCAGTGTTGAAGGCTAACATAAGCCCCCTTTAGAGTTCTAACCAGTATTCCCAAATGCACCGGGTAGTACGTCCCCTTGTGTGTAATTGAGACATCTGATTGGTCAATTTTATTAGACACATTTGGTTGTATTTGGTTGTGACTATATAAGTTCATCTGATTGGTCAATTTTAAAGATACATTTGGCTTTGTTTGGTTGGCACTATATATATTTCTACTTGCTTCTAATACAACTGCAGTCAGTCATGTGATTCTCTCCATTTTCTCATCTTTCATATATCTCAAATGAGTACAACTGCTGTGAGTCATGTGATTCTCTCCATTACTCATCTTTTGTATATCTATATCTCAAGTGAGTACAACTGCAGTGAGCCATGTGATTCTCTCCATTAAATACTCATCTTTTATATATCTCTATGTCAAGTGAGTACAACTGCAGTGAGTCATGTGATTCCCTCTATCTTCTGCAACCAGTTCCCATGGCCCATCTCCACCTCTCCAAAAGCTCACCAGTCACCTGACATCACACAAGGTCTTAACTATGTGTTGCCTCTCCCTCTTCCCTCTGCAGACATGGTCATGTATGCAAGTGGTCCCCTCCCCCCCCTCTTGCCTGTCCCTTGTTGCTTTCCTGTTCTCTCCTCCCTTTCTTTCACCTCCCACCATCCTGACAAACTGGGGAACCATAGGGCCAAAGGCCTGCATAACCACATCTGTGTTGGTTTCTTATGGAGGGCCATATAGTTCCGCCTCTGGACATCAAGCAGGGTATATGGTGGTGCTTCCCATCAGCAGCATGCAGGTGATATATACATGCAGATTTCTCTAGTTTAGACATGTCACATGTAGATATGTTCAGAGTTACCAGCTATGATCATAGAAAAGCAAAATACCATGCATACAATGAATTCCTGGTTAGCCTACCACCTGTTTCCCTTGTGCCTGGAGAGAAAATACATGACCCTCGTCGCCATCTCATCTTCTTATCTCACCCTCCACTCCTTCCTAAGATGCAAAAAACCAACATTAGTAAGTCAACATATCCCATGGAGCAAAATAAACTTACAAAATTTAACGCCCCTAGAAGAATCCTTCACCTTCCCTCCATGATTCGGAGATAACAGCAGCACAGGTACATGACTGTCCAGTCAGACTCCTGACTTTTGGCCAGCATCATCTTGTATCAACTTCAACTCAAGGTGCAGTCTGGAAGCTACAGCTTCAGGTCATTGAGGCTTTGGAAGATGCATCACATATCAGCGACTGCAAAGAATGAATATGAAAATAAAACTTGGCCATCAGACATGATCCCAAATGACTGTGTTGCAGGCTGATAGTTTGTATGTGGATCCATCTGACCTGAAAACATCAAGAATTCAGACATGTTAGCAGGGAGATGCATTGGAACACTTAATTTGAATGTTTGCATTTGTGGACCCTCTCATCATAATGATTAACGTCTTCTGTCATACTAGTAACATCATTTTACAAAATCATCTACATGCAAACCTGAAACTCAAGGTCAGGATGAGGATTCTAACTGTATATCAAATGAAACTCACAAATATCACTCCCTTCGATCATGGTTTTTGTACACTCCACGGTTTTCTAAGAAAATATATGATAAGTAAATTACACAAAAGATGAATGAATAACTCATGCCAATCAAAGCTTGCAATATTGGTTGCGAAATAGGGTGTGAGAAGCCCAGTACTGCCCACCATTTGGGTATGCCTCAGGTAACAAGACAATAGGGTAGACGTGGAGGGTGAAGTGGGAGTGTCCTTGTTGAAATGCTCATACCATCCAGTGGCAGCAGTGCCTCGCCTTCCATGAACCTGTGGGTGATTCATGCAGATTACGGCTTAAGGAGCCATTTAGATCCAAGAAACAAAGGAAATAATGAACGACATACCAAATAACCCAGTGGAAAAGTCCCAGATTTCCTATATGAGAGGTAATGTGGGCCTGGTATTGACCAATTGCTGCATGGATGCGCCAGTATGCCAGAAAGCGAACAATGGAGAATCTGGGTAGGAACTTGTGAATAGCAAAAATAGGGAACAACATTACAGCCATTTGTGGAACTTAGGGCGTGGCCGATTTTTTTTTTCAAAAATTCTCAGGAGTTAGGTTCAAATAGTAATCGACCTGTAGCTCACTCAGTAGTGCACCTGTAGCTACAAGAATAGCATATTTAGAGTCCCTTTGATGTGCGCTATAAGACTGTACCATCAAAATGATCAAAATGTAAATTTTCAGAATGATGATTTGGGCGGTCGAATTTCACTACTCCCTATTCTTCTACCTCTATGGATGACCATCCAGCAGGTGTCGAGAAGCGCAAAGAGGCTAATTTCTGTGCTCAAAATTATGCTGCCAGCTCATCCATTGTCAAAGCGCGTTGTTGCTGATCACTTGGATGACTCAATGGATGAGGTAATGGCTGATCCTACAGAAAACTTCGAGCCTGAGCCACATGAGGCAACAACTGAGGATAACTGGACACCACCCCTGGTCTCATCAATCTCTGAAGCCCCTCCATTAAAAAAGACATGCAAGAATCTGTCTCAGCCAGCCGATGATGAGAGGATCGAGGGGCTGAGCGATCCAGGTGTGTCATCTGACATTGATCTGTCAGATTCACCAGTTGCCATCACAGCAGCACCATCTGCAAAAGATTGCAAGAAGCCTGGACAAAAATCGAAGGCCAAGGCAGTGGAAAAGTCACCAAAACCAGAGGATTTGAGTAAGTTGTCAAACTAACAGCTTAGCACTCACTGTTACTAACACTATATCAGATATAGTCCTTCTGATCCCACAATCTACTGGTGACGGGGCACAGCCCAGGACCTTGACACATGCTGTAACCTTTGAAGAGGCTCTTGCGGTGATTTACCAGGAGTGTGTTCAAGCAATGCCAACATGAACTGAGACACATAGTCAGAGGATAGCCCTCATACATCTGAGTAGTGTGATGCACCTGAGTTTCTCCCATAGACAGAAGTGGTGTTCTCCCCATGTACTTTCTATCCCTACAAACTTATCCAACTTCTTGCCATGTCTTCTCCACACATTGTACAACCCGTAGAAGCATGTTGAGATCAGTGGCAATATCTTTGGAGTGCTTGTGTAACGTGTATGCTTGATGGATGACACACCACTTTAGATCCATGGAGTAATGCATTTGCACTGGGACAGGAGGCTTCTTGCGAGGCATGACAGGTTGTACAAGATGTCTGAGTGGAATACACTTGCTGGAGGTAAAAGAAAGTCATGTCGTGTGTCTACTGATGAAGCTGACAAAACTGACTTTTTTGAAACTGTAATTTTTACATTTTTTATGGTACATACTTGTAGTGTATGTCAAGCCAAGTCCAAATATACTATTCTCATAGCTATAGGTCCACTACTGCATGAGCTACAGGTCGATTACTATTCGAACTTAACTCCTGAGAATTTTTGAAAAAAAAAATTGGCCACACCCAAAGTTCCACAAATGGCTGTAAGGCTGAAGTAAATCAGATGAGAATCAGTCATTGGTGAGATAGAATGAAGAATGAAAGAACATACAGAGTAGGATACAAGGTAAGTGAGAGAGCAGAGGCAACTTGAATCTTAGTGATAGTGGCAGTAGTCAGACAGTCGCTTGATGTTGTATAGTTGAATTTAACTACAAGAGAAATCTGACCACAGTTGACCCAAACAAGTTGACCATAAGTCAAACATCAAAAACACCACTACCGAGTAAATCGCCTAGCGAAACTGAGAACTAATAGTGCACTAATACTTATGATCAACCTAACACCTCAATGTCCATGTCCAACAAAGGCATATTGTCCTGTGTTCATTGGTGGCATTCACAGTTAGGCTGGTTTTTTCACAGGGCAGCTTTGAGGTGGTGAGCAGGAGATGGAAGCGAGGTATTAGGATTGCTGTACCTGGCGAGTCTGGCAAATTCTCCACTACACGGGCATCCAAGCATCTTCCGAGCATCTACTGGTACTGTTATTTGCAATTTTGAGGTGGAGTTCAACATGACTTGGGGGGGGGGGGCAGATATAGCAATTTGATGTGTTGTCCATGTGCATACTGTCTGTGCTGCACCCAGGAGCAGGAGGCTGGTTCTGGAGTAGACAGGTAGCTTCCTACCAAACGACATGTTCGTATGCGATTTCTGAGTGACTAAAGTGGATACAAACAGGCTGGACAATATTGGAAGGACACCACAGGCGGTCAATTACACATCGGGATGGGCAATCCGAGAACGAGAAAATACCTAACCATCAATCGGATTTCTATTTAACATTTTATGCTTCAGAGACTGATAAGTAATCTGGATTCATGGTCACTTGTTTGGCTATCTGAGTCTCAATCTCATGAGTACAACTGCTTTCAGTCATATGCTCTCTTCCGAGTAATGTGGATTCATGGTCACTTGTTTGGCTGTCTTGTATCTCGATCTCATGAGTACAACCACTTTCAGTCATGTGATCTCTTCCAAGTAAGTAATGTGGATTCATGGTCACTTGTTTGGCTATCTTGTATCTCGCTCTCATGAGTACAACCACTGTCAGTCATGTGATCTGTTCCATCTAACTGGTATTTGTACTGTCCACAACTTCTACTAATTACTTTGGCACTGTGATTGTTTACAACATTACCAGTGTTGTCTATTACCTGACTGTATTGTAATGATGACCCATGTCGACATGCTTCCTTGAAGCCTTCAAAACTAATGCATTGTTACTCCATCCACACGTGGTATTAGTTTTTGTATGTTCAGCTTGTCTTCATTCAATCCTGTGACTAAGTAGTGAGCCATTCTCGGCAGTACATCTGTAGTGAGGCACATGATTGTGATTTATAGCATGGTCAACCTATTCCCTTGCAACACTACAATGGTGTGCAATCAGATGACTGCACAATCATGGATGTGACTATACAGGATGGATTATTCAGGTCTGGTGTTGTTATGCCTGAAGGTCTGAATTATTCCTTTTATGGGAGAATTACTGCACACAGCACATCGTCTCTCAATCATGTGGTCACCAACCCATCAGGTGGGTATAGCAGGGCCAATGTTTTGCATTGGTGGTGAACCATTTGTGTTCACTATGGTCGCATTTATGGTTCTTTTTGTGCATGAAACTTCATTCTTATTTGGGGCTGATGGCAGTGATAGCTTTGTAAAGGCATCTTTATTGGTGTCTAGCACATGGGGATATGGAAGGAAATCCTTATAGAGAAGCTTCTTTTATGGCTGTCATATTATTGACAGCATCATGTCCATATTTGATTCTTCTTTTCATCGTTACTGAAGATTCAACCCATATGCTGGCCACTATATTTTCTGATTTCCCTCTCTCTCTCAGTCTGGTTTACAACCAACACCCCTTTTGCCATTTTTTGTTTCCTGATCTGGATTAGGTAGATTTTTTTTCATCTGTTCTTTTCATTCCTTCTCTAATGCCAGTGTGCCACAGTCAAGTTATGAAGTGTAATCTGTCAATTCAATCACAGGCAACTGACTCCTCTTCGATTGTGTTCCACATTAATTTTCCTGCAGGTTTCTCTGGAAATTTCTTCCCCCTCATGCATGTATCACATCCATCCACATACCCCAACACATACTTTGAAATTCCGGGCCACCAATAATTTCTCATTACTAATTCCAATGTCTTCCATCTTCCTGGGTGTCCGGCAATCGGCGTATTGTGATGTAACCGGACAATCTGCCTTTGCAAATCCTGATCCTTTGGTACATACACTTTTCCTCGAAACAACACCAACCCTTGTTCCTCAACCCATTCATCTCCTTTGATATTACCTTTCTTCTCTCCCTTCAGAGCTTTCACGGCTTCCACTACTTCATCATCCATTTCCAAACATTGTCTAATTTTAGACAACATTTCCATTTCCGAGCTATCTATTAATAGATGCCCTTGATGCATAGCGCAAATGCAAAAGTATTCGGGTTTGAAACGCGATAGGAATAGTGCCCAACGTGCTTGCCGGTGATTAAGCTTTTTAGTGGACATGAAGTATTGCAGATTTTGATGATCCGTCCAGATCTCAATCTGATGCATACATCCCTCCAAATAATGCCTCCATGCCTCCAATGCTCGTGTTATCCCCAACATCTCTTTGTCATGCACATCATAATTCCTCTCCACATCATTCAACCCTTTTGACAAGTATGCACAAGGATGCCATTTGTCATCTTCACACAGCATTGATAATACTGCTCCAGTAGCAAAATTGGATGCATCTGATTCCACTTGCAAAGGGCATGTGAAATCTACTGGGGCTAATATTGGTCCCTCCACAAACTTCCTCTTCAACTCCTCAAACACTGTCTGCTGCTGCTCTCCCCACCTCCATACTACTCCCTTTCGCGCGATTTCATCCTCCTCATTGCTAGGAGGAGGCATATCTTCCTCATCACTATTGCTTCCAGATGAAGGAGAATCTCCTCCATCTCCTGCATCTCCATTTCTCCTGGATCCTCCATGTCCAGTAGTGTTGTCCCTTTCCCCATGCCCATGTTGAGAAGGCTGAGGACCCGGGGTTTGTTTAGGCTCCCGAGGAGGACTGGTTTCCTCGAAGGGAAATCCCTCATGGTCAAACCGAATACCCTGGTCAGGGATATTGGTGTGCTGTCCTTCACGGATAGCTTCATCTCTGAATCATTGGAGGGCCACCTTGCTGGCCCTGTTGTAGTGCACCATCTTTTTTGGTGCCAACTGAGTGGCAGGTGCCCCTTGGGAGACCGCTCATGCTGGTTCATCAGATTCTCGATGGATCTGATCCGAGAAACCCATGGCCAAAGCCTTGAGTTCCCTCTCAAGACAAGAGGGATCATAACTGGTCTGATCCAGGTGACCGTGAATGAGGTCATGGGCCAAGGAGGCAAACTGGGTGGCTTGTATCTCCTCCCTTCCAGGGGAGGATATCTTTTCTGGCTTCTTCTCCTCTCGTCATTTTTGTCTGCTTGCCCACCCATGGGGGGAGGCGAAGGGGTTGCACTGGTCCCAGAGACAAGTGTGCAGAAGTCTGACGTTGCGATATGAATTTGCAAGCATTGGATGATGTGGGAGCCTGGGGCACGTTCTCTGGAGTTCGAGGACCCAGAGATGGTGGAGGAGAGATAGAGCTGGATTTTTCCCTTGTGCCCTGAGTCAACATCCTTGACATCAACTCTTCTTCTGCTTCTTCGATGGCACCCAACAGATTCCCATCTGTTGGGTCTGATGGATCATTGCCAGGAGGTTCAGTGTCCAAACCAGCCCTCTGTCTCACATGGCTCGTCTTCTTCTTCACCTTGGTAGAAGACATGACAGGTGTCATTTTTGAGAAGGGCAGGGAACTGGGTTAAGTCGCAGATCAAGAAATGTAATGAACTGTCGCCAGTGGCATCAGGGTCGAATTTTGATGTTACAGCACTATTTTGACATTTGCGAATCGCGAAGTCGAGCAGAAAATAGTTTATATACAAGTTTTAATGTTCAAAAAAGTGTAGTAAAGCTGAGGGATATTGACTTAGATCACCCACAGCAAGAACACATATAATGCAGAGGGATATTGACTTAGATCACCCACAGCAAGAACACATATAATGTATATATTTTGCTTGGGGTAAAAAGGTCCCCTACTAACTATGGACCAGTTCCCTTATAAAGGAACTGGTGGCTTAGTGTCAAAACTATAGTACATAAATGTAAATATATATAAAGTGTCTAGGCCACAGGCCCAGATCACTACACAAATAGACAGTGCAAGCTCATAACCCTAAGATACCGATGTGATGAACATTCAGAAACTGGCTGTGAACAGAGGTGTATCAGTAAAATGAATGTAACAGGACAGTAGTGCATTGAATGCATGTTGCAGTTTAAAGAATGACAACTGACTTCATTTCTGTAATCATCCCCCTTGCCAACATGAGCAAGAAAGATGAGATCTGTGAGGGATTGGGAGCACAAATCTCTAACAAATATCAGCTAAACTTCCAGGGACAAAGAGGTTTCGTGAATCCTGAAAGGATTGTGGAAGGTGGATTGTAAGTGGACTGGCTCTGATTGCGGATAGTTACAGTATTGTAGAAAAGGTGGGAAAAGCCTGTGGATGACAGAATATCAGTAAAAGAAACAAACTAGTCAGTTTATAAGGAAAATTTGACTTACCTTGGGATGAGAATAAAAGTTTCCAGTGTCGATCACCCGAATCTTGCCGACCCCAATGTTATTCCAGAACTTGGGAATGATTAAAACCTTGAAACAAGTCTTATTAGTACCGTAGAGTATTTGGAATTCCTACCCACTGTAGCCCACTGTGGGCATATATAACAATGATGGTGGAATGAGAATGAAAGCATAAACAGAAATTCTCACCTTTGAGAAGCAACGTCATTCTAAGTTGAGGCTATTTCTGTCTTGTCTATTGTTCAACTTTATGATGGTACCAATATTTCATCAAACAATGACCTTCAAACATACTCGTGTTTTAGTTTGGACCATGCCTAACTCAGAAACTTGACAAAGCCTCATGATGACCCCACAGACTAGACCTCTGACCGGTGACCGATCCCTAGTACATGGGCAAGCACAATGTATAGGGACCAGTACAGCTGAGCTTAAAATCGCATGCAAATGATTGTGATCAAAAAATGCTTAATCATCACCTGTTTTTGTAAATAACCCTTTTGGGAACTGTGCAATCATGTCAACGTGTCAACACATTTTCTACTTCTTATGCCTCTATAGCCACCTTCCATGTACCTAGGCTTCAAGAAAGACTTGATGAGATTTGCTCCCTATCTGCTGAGGATGTCCATGAACTGGTTTCTACTATGCTCCCGCTTGAAAAACTTCCTATCTCATACTTGGCAACATTGGGCAAGGATGACAAGACGACGGCATATCAAGCTTCTCTACTCTCCTGGGCAGTTCAATACTGGTGGCACTCAGGTACCTCAAGAGCTCCAACTTCGTGCATGTTTGGCCACATTCAACAGACAAGATTCTTTGGTTGATGCCGGCACTGGAAACGGCAAAACTCTTCTGATCGCTCTCAGCCTGCTTCTCAACGACCCAGCAAACCATTTTGTATCTCTTACCATATCACCTCTCAAATGGCTTCAGGTCACACAAGTTAGCACTTCAGCTGGAGCATGTCTGGTGTTCATCTGTAACACCTTCACAGGCAGATAATTTCAACAAAAACTACAGAATCCCCACCATTGCAATCAATGATGACACTCCCCAGGAAGATAATTACTGGAATGTAAGTTACGTCTTTGTCTTCTTCATTAGCTTATGCAACTTTTCATCAGACCCACGTTCATAATATCAAAATGCAAACATCTGGGACGTCCCGACACATTATTGCTACTGTCAAACAACTGTTCAAAACACCCGAGGGCCACCTTCTGCATCTTGCCATAGAGATTGAGAACATGGATTGGTTGTGTTCCCATGGCTATTTGATCCTGGATCCGAGTTTTCAAAGACTAGCAAAGTTCAGGTCAGGCATATTCGGATTGGGTGGAGCTGAAGGGGGTTGTGGGTCTTTCTGGGTGAGTTCCAGAGGCTCCTGGAGTCAAAACTATCCTTGATGAGGTGTATTTGACATCTTTCACAATGAAGGAGCAGAGAACGTTGAATATAATTATGGATGTGATGTGTTACATTGAGCCATTCCCAAAAGAGTTATATACCAAGAAAGGAAGATAGGATCATTTGGACCATCTTTCACATGTGTTTTTCAATCACAAGCATTTGCATGCAATTTTAAGCTCAGCTTCACCGGTCCCTCTAAAGTAGAGGACATCCACATCCCACTAACATCACGTGAATCGGTGTGACAAATCCCAATCGGGCGAAAAAAGCTGAAAATTGACCTCGTATGTTCCACATCCACTATAATACAAATATTTTTGATACAAGTTCTCCTAAATAAGCTATTTCATGTGGCTATGTAGTTAAATATACAATAAGGTTTGATGCCAACAAGGAGATTCCAAAACACGTCAAATTACACATCGCAACATCTGTTTGCGGCATTTACATATCTATACTAAATGGACAGCAAGCTGCATGGGCAGTAAGGAAGTATTGAGGACACTGTGTACTCCCAGAAAGCCTCATAAATGATCTCAAAAAGGCTCACCTCTCTTAACTTCTTACTGCTGACACTATAATTACAACATATTTAAGTAATAAGTATATAGTTCAAAAGTACCCACTCATATACGTGTTATATAGTTTTACACAGCTGATAATCCCCATAGTGATTCCACTAATATACCTTAAATTTGCTTCTCCTCCCTCAATTTGCATCGCTCATGGAAACTGTTGAGGATTTTATATTGTTGTATTATATAGAAGAACTTGTATAGAAAATATCTTGTAAAAAGGACCTGTTCACCTTTGTAGAGGCCCTTTTGAGGTTCGCATTCCCAATTTGGAACCAGTCACACAAAAAGTAACACCACGTGACGTTGCCGGGATGTGGATGTCCCCTACCTTACATCGTGTTTGATCAATGGTGGATTACATGTGATTGTACAAGTCCTTATATTTTATGATCTATGTACGAGGGGGTGGTCACGAGTCTACCCACAGACCCAGACGTTCTATTCCGTAACGAATGGCAAGTACGAGTCATCGAAATTAAATTCATATACGTGAAACGAAAAGCTTATTCTTTCGCCGAAGTTCTTACCCAATCGTCTACCTTACACTATGCCACAACTCCACTGGCAACACCAAAACGCCTACTCGTCAAACGCGTACTCCTATATTTCTGTCCTCGCTCTGGCGGCCCAGTGAAAGGACACTAAGATAGGCAACTATGACTATGATCTTAAAACGAGAGCGTCTCTTCCTTGCAGCAGCACGATTGGCCCTTGTCTTACTAGCAAGTGAATCTTGAGCATTTGTTTTATGTGCTAAGTACTCATTTCTGAGTCTGATGATTTTCTGTCATACCTACTACCAGCGGCCAACAATTGTACAATTTCTAGTTACATGTTCATTTCGTAATAATTAGATTGCATTGACAAAAGCACAATATATCAGAATTACCCTCCATGCTGCTGCAGGATACATAAACAACCGCAAAGCGTATAGAGGGACGAGCCAGACTCACGAAGACTACACCAGGAACGTACTGTTGTAATGGAGATCGCGAAGGATCCGATATACAGCTTCGATCTCCTTCTCCCGACGCGGACCCGGGAATATGCGGGCGAGGACGCGTGCCCATGGAGGGGTCATCCACCCCGGATCATGCATCCGGCAATACTCCCAGAACTCGGGGTAATAGCCGGCAGTCTCCCAGTCGATGATAGCTGTAATCCTGGAGCCATCGACGAGAATGTTGTGAGGGAGGAGGTCTCCATGAGTCAAGTAGACCTGCGCCTCCGTCGGGAAGCAGCTGAATAGCTCGTCCACGTACTCGGGTCCACAGAATTCGACGAATATGCCGCGGTAGTAGTCGAGGTACTCCTTGACGCTTGAAAATGCATGTGTAGGGTGCCAAGGGTAGGGCATGGTTCGGTTGTTGTAGGGGCCGCCGGTGACGGATGCAAGCATTGTGCTGGTATATGAGTGCATTTCGTCAAGAATGGTGAGCAGCTGATCAGCGATGTGGTCGAGTTCGGTGGGGGACATACCCTCGATAACGGTATTGAGAGGCACGCCTTGGCATTCTTCCATGAAGAAATACCAGACGCCCTTCGTTCTCCAGTTCCAGGGCTCGATGACGGCATTGTCAATGGGGAAGGGGGCGTGATGCAAGACGCCTGGTGTACGAACGGAAAGCCGTCCACGAACGAACTGCAGAGCGCGGACTTCTGCGTCGTGGTCCCAGCCAAACTTCACCAGAATACCGGGCGCAAATCTGGAGACAGGTTTGCTTCCACCAGGATTGACACGTTCCAGCGCTGTGAGTTCCTTCGCGCTGGCTGGTGAAGGTAGAATCATGCTCGAGGCGCCTGGAGCAAGCTGAACAAAAGAAATACAATGAATAAGTAGACAATATGGAGGGGCTGACAAGAGTTTACCATCACTGTTGGCATGACGGAAGGTGAGCGAAAACCAGTGTGTGGCGTGGTGGTTGATGTTCACGAAATAGTAGGAGATAAGCGGAGAGTGAAAAGTGGACTTGGCGGGGTTTGAAAGCAATGGCCCGGGCAGCTTGCTCACTGGCATAGGATTATTAGTACTCTAGCGCTGAGTGGCTCTCGCTAACCTCTATGTAAATGCGATGGTGTCATAGTACGGCCTTAGGGTGCTCAACCTGGTGGTTGTGAGGCGAAACAATCCATGACAACACCGTGACCGCCCACCTTCTCAGCGCGTCCATCACTTTTAGCTCCGCAGAACTGAATAGGGTGCCCTTATGTCGGGACAGGTCTATTGAACCCATTTCAGATATACCTGTTGTTCTACAAAACAAAACATTCTTGGGCAATGGTTTCCAGATTTGGGAGCTCTAAGCAACATAGCCACCTCAAGCTGTATAAAAGTCGCCTCTTTGAGCCCCACTTTTCCATCATCCGCACTCTGAACCTCTATCCATCTCTGTCTCATCTCATTGAACTACTACATCACTCTCGGTGAGTCTGTCCTTCCTGCACACTAAGTCCCTTCATCTCACTCCCTCCAGACATGGCTGCCGCAGCTCGTCGTCTCGCTATCAACCCATTTGGTGACCAGTACCCGGATGACAACAGTACAAAAGAGATCATGCTCCAGGCAGACGGCTTGGTAGCGGCAAATCCCGATGACCGTCATGTTCTCCTTCGCTGGACAAATGGGACAGATGAAGAGGGGCATCGTTACACCCAGATTATCCACCTCTCCGGAGGACCAGGCAACTACAACTTCTACACACCGCAAGTTAAGATTCACTCCGAGGCGTCCCGCATGGCGAACAGCTTTTACGTGCTCGGCAAGTACACCCGTGCTCAGCGTGACCAGATTACAGCCCTTGCGAAAGCTGTCCAATTTAACAAGCAGTCGCGTATCAACAACTGCCAGACCTGGATGCGTAGCTTCCTAGAGGGCATGGTCAATGCCTGTCTCCTGTCACCGGACATGTTCTATTACGTCGACGCCAACGTTCCACTCAAGAAATATATTCCGGAGCCTGAGGAATACACTGCCTAAGCTGTGGGCACGGTGCAGGTAGTTTTCGTGCAGGGGATTGTTAATATCTCCGGTATCCGGGTCACAGCGTATCAGACAGTCTTTCTCCGTATCATCTGTCCTTACTATAAATTTCATTCCATTGTAATAGATCATTTCACCTACTATTAAGCCAGACCCACTCACGTTGTGGAATGTAACGATACTTAGTTACGACACACACATACAAGATTCGAGAAACCTTGCGTTGAGCTGTAGTCAAAACAGGGTGCAAGCTTGAAGCTGCAGGGTGAATTTATGAGGAAACCCACTCAAAACCCTATCTGCTGGGCCCCTGCATAAGCCAAGCCTAATACGGTTCCGAGTTCTTAGTATTAAGAACGAGGTTATTATGCCGATTTTTCTGATCCGAGTTCAGAGTGGGGTTTTCACAAGGGGGTGTCACGTGGTCAAATTGCCACATAGGGATGGTTAGTTAGACCAGCTCTTGAGCTCTTAAAAAAAAAATTTGTTGGTAACATAATTTTGTGCTGGAGGGCCATTTGCAATCTCACAAACACAAAGACATTGTAGCAGGGCAGATACTGTACTATTCTAACATATTTGTACTGAATAAAGCTGGCCCTTGATAAATAAACATGAGCAAATATAATCTTGCACTGTCAGCTGAATTGCTGCTCGTTTTATTGCTTCTACAATGACTTTCTGGCCTACAGTTGGGTGAACATCTTGTAGATAAATGATTTCAGAAGATGATTATCAAGTAAACATATTATTTTACATGTTTCCTGGGGTATTGTACTCCAAAGAAGTAGAACAATGCCAATATTTAAGTCATATACAAGCCAGAATCTTTTTTAAATGTGTAGCATCATATTCTGTTACCAAAGATGAAGTTTGAAATGTGTTATGGAAGGGATTGTAGCACCTGCATGCCTGCTACTTGTGTCCACCCTGATTTCTGACTTTTACACCACCCTTGGCATTTCTTTTTGGTGGAGAAAATGGTGTATGAATGTTCCTTTCTATTCAGATGTGAATCCGAACTAGTTTTCAACTTGTAATAGATGGATTTCAAGAAATTGTTCAGAATTATGCATGTGACACAGCCAAGAGGGAGTTAATTTTACAGACATGGGTCCTCTGAGATACTTTATCTACGTTTCCTTCACCCAAAGCTAAGCCAGAAAGTCACTGTGAAAGCAGCTGTCATGCAAGATGCAAACATTTTTTTCTGTTGGTCATCAATGATTTGTAAGCAAAATGTCCTTATTAGGACATTAGTTCCCACAGTGGGTTAGTTAGTTCCTCACTTCATAGCTTAAAAAAATTGACCCAGTATCCTTAATTTTTTTTCTGACACCCCCTTGGGTTTTCAGTGTTTCAATTTTCTCACGCACAATCTATCATTGCGGTCATTGCTGAGCCAGTGTTGGTTATACATTGCTTCCAATTGCAGAGACTAAATTCCAATGTGGGCCTGGCTGCTGGCGCAAGACATTCAGCCGTCACACATTGGGGTCTAGAATATTCAAGTCAACAGCAAATATGAATCTGGAATAGCATAAAATATAAGAAATACTCAATCTGATTCTGCTGCATGTTGAGATCCAAATAAAAAAGAAACCAAAAGAACAGCCAGCAGTACCAAAATGAAGAGATGTGCAAATTACATGTACACAAGATTGAGAATTTCTTCACTTGGGACAGTTTATATTATTCATGGTTGTTAAAACTTGGATTCAGATTTCATGTCATACCGGAGATTGGATATTAATCTGACAATTATGGTAATGAATATAATTGATATTTTACCCAATTCCAGGACTGAATATACAGGAAATATTAATCTACATTTTTAACTGGGCTGGAATGCAATTCTGAATTAGTGATATTGAGGGTTTTTGAATTCATCGCCCACCTATCGCCTACCCATCACCCACCCATCACCCACTCACAACCTGATGATTATCCATATGTCGCCCAATACCTGACTCTCGATGAAAAGGTAGCACCACTAATGTATGCATCAGCAACTTTTGCCATGGCTCTTGCTAGCCTTGGAGCATCCTTGGTGAGTGCAAGACATTTTTGCCATTCCTGACAGCTCTTCAGCACTGCATCACCCTGACATATGGATGTAAGATGTCACTGGAACCAAATCTCACAATCAGATGACCAGTAGCTGACATTGAGGCCACATAACTCCCAGACACTTTGTTTCAGCCACCATGAGCAATCTGCAGTTTGGGCTCTCGAACCTGTAATGGTACATGTATCAAATAAGAAAGAAAATCATGAACTTGCCATACCTGTATAAACCTTGTAAACACCAGAGATTAAGTCCATTTCACTTTTGGTCAGCTGGTCGTCACAAAACTTTGTGCCATTGCAAGTGAACATGCCCAGTATCCCATGCATGGCATGCTCCGAGGGACCCATAAGCACAGCTTCATTATCTAAGAACTCCCTGGCTAAGCCCTTCAGCAGAGCAGCCCGAGCATGGGGCTGATGCAAAAAGCTTGCCAGTGATGCCTGATAGACAGCATAATCGGCCAAATGAGGTGTGTATCTGGTAGGGCAGTATACGAGACTAATATCATCGTGAGGCACACCATGAGAAGTTATCAGAACAGGATTGACAATGGCTCTTGATAAGGTCAAGAATGGAACACCTCTTTCAACTAAATGTTCTGCAAGTGATACTGTATGAGGACCAAGTTGACGTTGCACACACTCCAATGCTGAGGCTGCATCTGGTAATGCCAGCTCCCATGCTGTGTCCCTACTTGGATGCAAACCCCGAGGGTGGAAAACATACAAGTTTTGATTTCTGAAGAGACACTTGTCAATGTCTATGAATGCATTCCAAAAACCTACAAAGCAAGGGTTGGAAGCACTCAGATCCCAGAATTTTCCTGGTATGAGTTCACCAGCATGCTCGTATCTGAGTAGGGCAACCACAAAGTCTTTGATTGGGACAATCATGTCGGGTGAGAGGTTCATCACCTCTGGAATACTCAGCTTACAACAGACTTCAAGCCATGTGTATTCCTTACTCAAGTTGAGAGAAATACTCATATACGGGCATTCCTTCATGCAGTATCCATAGTGACAATATAGGACAGTTTTGAGATCGTCAACTGCAGCTTCTGTAACTTCTGGTGATTGATCACGATGAGTATCCAGGAGGTCATCAGTCCACAACCGGCTCTGATCGGAAGCTGCAAGAAATGATTCATGATTGGAGGTCATCGAGCAAGGTTGATGAATATATTCTGCACCACTGACAGATACAAGCAGGGCTGGATCTGGATTTGGGGACTGTATGGGAATTGGTGTGGGATGTGAGCTTGGGGAATTAGTGAGGGAGTGATGTGCATGCTTGGCAGGGGGTTCATCAAGACCAGGTGGATGAGGATGACAGCTTCTACTATTTGTATTAGTATTCTTGGTGCCAACAGGGTCGGGGAATCAACAAAGATATAAAGCTGAGGTTGTGGGAAGGGAAGATGGGACTATGGAGGCATCTGAGCAAACGGGCTGCACATAGGAGTCAGAAGGAATAGGAAGGTGGTCAGAAATTGCAGTGGAAGACTGCTGTTTGCACAAAGGACCACTTGGTGTCAGAAGGACCATGTCCTGTGCACTCACAGTGGATGAAGGAAGGGGATCACTTCAATGGGCATCAAAGGTTTCTGGCAATGGTTTCATAGTACATGCAGCTGCAACAGAGGATGGGCATAGCTCAGGTAGGTCATTTTTTTTGTGGGATTTGAAGGTGTTCCTGCACTGCTAGACTGGACCATCGATATTGCCACTGGAAGCTCATCCTCATCCTCTTCATCTGACAATGGAGGGTGGTACCACTTCCAGCCAGGACAGAATTTGGGGTGCAAATCCCATTCATTATAAAAGCTATCATAGCGCCGCTGAGCTTTGGAAAACGAATACCAAATGTCCCACACATTGGACCTGTCCATGTACTTTCTAACCCAAAATCCGTCAACCTCCTCCCATTTATAAACAGCGGCGCCCTTTTTCCCTGGTGGCTCTTGGTTGGTGTAAGCCTTCTCTTGGGCTTCTTGGGCTTCTTGGGCTTCTTGGGCTTCTCAGCGTTCCCGGTCAGCAAGAGTCTCCCTATTCATCTTCTTCAAGTTTACTTCAGCCCGTCTCTCAAAGAAAGCCATCCAAGATTTGCCTTTCTTTTGCCCACTACCCTTCTCAACTCCTGGCTCTATCTGATTGATAGCTGGGGCAAATGAATTATCTTGCATAGTTGACAAAGGTGGTGGTGACCATGGCAGACTTCCAGACAAAGAGCACTTTGCTTTGATCATGGGTGAAATGGTCTTCTCATAGGGAGGAAGGGGAATCCAAGCAAACTGTTGAAGTGGTTGCAAAGGGCTCTTGTTATATGTGCCCCAGTAATACCAAATCTTGATACCAAAGAGGATCATTCGACCAACATAATGCAACCATTGGCACTGGCCGATATGGATCATGACACCCTTCCTGGTGAAATCCTGGAACTTGGTGACAGATGACTCCTGGAGCAGCTTGACCCAGTCGCAGTGCACCCCTTGATCAATAAGATAACAGACCCAGGTTGGGTAGTCACTAGTCATTTTGTGTTCTGAGCAGTTGATGGCAATGCCGAAACTACATTGTGCCATCAAAACGACAAAGGCAGCTTTGGAGACAGAAATGGCCTTTCAAGCTTCCTTCTCAGTTCTGTGAGCTGCATTGTACCTGAAGTGGGAGGGTGAAAGGAAGGAAAGAACACTGTGGTTATAATTGGGGTTTTGTGACAAAGCTCAATCCAGGAGTTTCCGCATGATAAACAACAATTTTCACTCCAGTGTAAACCACTGTTTGGCAATGGATGTCGAGAGCTCAAAACCATGAGTCAAAGGTTCAAGGGCAACAGTGGCAGCACTTATCTTCAATGACTTAAGAAGTGGCCCTTCAAAATTTGGCTTGTTGGGGATGAATGCAAAGTAGGGATAGCCATTAAGAGACCACATTATATTTGCAACTGAATGAGGCTGCACATCTTTGGGAAGTGAGTTGATGAATGGTGGAAACAGCAAAGGTAAAGCAGTGGCTGTTGGTGAGCTGAGGACATGGGAGGCATCATGAAGGAAAACAGTGGTCTTTTTGCCTAAGAGTACATCAGAAGGAGTCGACAAATGCAAAAATAAAAAGTACTCACCAGTCACCATTTTGAAATATATGGAGACCACAGATATCAGGGATCAGGGGATGAGGGGCAAATTAAGTCAACGCCAATGAGTAAACACTCCACTAGGCTGGTCTTTACATCCAAGAACAGGGAAACTTTGTTGTGTTAATGCAAACGAGCAAACCCTCAAGATCAAGACTGTGTTGCATGACCTGTGAAAAGAGCACTGTGTATTGTGCAGAGAAAGACTGAGAAGACAAACAGTTTGTTGCATTAATGCTAACAAACAAACTTGCTGAAGCCACAAATGGAAGATCAAACACTGACAGAGGTTCTAGGCAAAGGAGTCTATGCTAAAGGAACAATTCGCTGCATTAATGCAAACAAAGAGAGTACAATTAACAAGTTGACAGTGAAGTTGTGACAGTCACTACAAATGTTGAGCATGACAACTTCCGAGATTTGATCATGACCATCTACATTGTGCTTGCCCATGTATAAAGGAATGGTCATGAGTCTAACTGTCAGCGACGAGTCCTTGGTTGCAGTTAACTGAGCCAAGGCATGTCTAGAGTCTTGTCTTGTCTTGTCCCTGGCTTTCTGGCTTTGCACTAGAATTGTTCACTGTTTGTCCTCATCAAGTTGATCTTGCAGGGCTTCCTTGGTTGCAGTTAACTGAGCCAAGGCACATCTAGGGTTGAGTCTCATCCCTGGCTTTCTGGCTTTGTGCAAGAATTGTCACTGTTACTTGCTTGATATCTGCCTATGCAAACAGAGCTAAGGACATGCCTTGACGGACCCATCCTCCTTACCCATTAAGTCCGAATTTTCAGGCTTTTTTCATGAGTGCATATGCCAGGATCACTTTATTTCATCACAGTTAACTGGATGAAGTACTTCTGATCTCCTATCCCAGATGAACCTGCCTTGGTCCCTCTACCATTGCAATTAATCAAGGAGGGGAACTTTATGCTATGCATGATGTGAGAGCCATGTCCCTTATCAACTTGGTGAGTAGCCCGACATCCATCTATATACGTGTATTGATTTGCCTCAAATAAAGCGATCAAGAATATCATACAAGAGTGGCAAATTTGTGGTCCCAATCATGTCTGCATTCCCCGTGCTCTGCTGTCATTGGCTCAGACTTCTTGCTTTCCACAGGTGCTGAAGCCAGCTGAACGAGAACCCTTTCATTGTTCTGCTGTCTCACAGCAAAGCAATACATTTATTGTACACTTGCCCAAGCCTACCTGCCCCCTTTTCAACATGCCCCAACTCTCATCCACTTGAACTTCTCTTTTGATGGGCCCACTGTCATTGGGGTCTTGTTCTTCAAACCAATCATTGTCATAGAATTCACATGGAAGATTGGAGATGTGGTGATGATTGCTAGGTGGATTGCGGTAGTGACATATTCTTCGCCCAGGTTTTGATCCTCGTGGCGAAAATAGGTCCTTGTCCTTGACCCACTGCTTGTCAATGATATCCAGTTCTTTGTCAATGTTATGCCTCCATGGCATCATTTTCACATGAAATACTGTTGTGTTGAGTTCTCCTTCAATGTCACTTTCATCAGAGCTCATCCTGTCTTTGCCAAGATGTCGGAGAAGCCGTTCCATCCACTGCCATGCAGAAATGTCTGTTGCTCCTTCTTCATGTTTCAATTGGATCATCCATTGAACAGTGGTTAAACCCTGGTTGTATCTCTGTAGGGATGCTTAGTTTCATTATCACCTAAGGACTTTAAGACCTACTGCTCTGTGCTGTCTCCCCATGTGTGAATATTTGCCGTTCTCATTCTTTGATATGATCATTTGATCTTCCACCTCCTGCAATGTTTCCACCTTGCCATCATCTTTGATCTTTGGCTGGGCCTTCCTCCAATATCCTCTTGCACAGTCTACCTTCTCTGTGATCATGTTGAGGAAATATGCTTTGGATCTTTCTGGGAGATCAGCCCAGCCATCTGACTTTGTTAGAAGCAGTTTATCTAGCAAAATCTGCCCCACCCTCTCATTCCACCTGGAAGGTTTCTTGCCCCTCATGTCAAGTTGTAAATTTTCCTCATCAGGGCCTTCTCTGTGGCCCCTTTCATAAGCATGGATAACTTCGAGTGGTGGACAGTTGTGCAGCACAAAATCCTCACCATTATCCAC
This sequence comes from Tricholoma matsutake, assembly GCA_026075535.2. Taxonomy (NCBI): domain Eukaryota; kingdom Fungi; phylum Basidiomycota; class Agaricomycetes; order Agaricales; family Tricholomataceae; genus Tricholoma; species Tricholoma matsutake. The sequence goes on along the minus strand of AP026543.1, from coordinate 395,385 downwards.
ACTGAACACATTTTTGATGAGATCCCATATAAGAGACTTCGCAGCATCAGTTACCGATGCTATATTGTATTGTGCAACCTACCAGAAAAACTGAGTGTTCGTCCTTGGTGTCTGCCTGCTTCTCAGCTTGCAGTTCTCACTTAGATTTGGGTTGTTTGCAATGTGGCCATGCCCTGGAATGTATACCCAACAAGCTGTACAGTGCAGATGGCACAGTCTTCCATGAGTTTCTTGAGGCAATGCTTGCCCATGGTTAATTCTTGATCCATTGCTTCCTCCTGATCTGTGTCTTCTGGCGTTGATGGTGAATCTGCAGGACCAGACTAAAGAAGAGTCATTCTAATGAATGGCCTTGGAATGCATAGTAACAGGGATACACACTTCATCTGAAGAGAGCACTAGGACCATCCTTTGCTTTATCCATGAGACCTTTTTTTGATGGTGTATCTGTGCCAAAATTTTAGGTTCTGTATGCATAGCTGATCACGAGGGTCCATGGTTCTGTATGGTGCTCAGTTGGGGCTGCAGGGTCTTGCTGCTTCGTCCTAGATGCTATAAGAGCATTTAGCTGTTGTAGCAGAGCCTTTTGATGGCGCACCAGTCTCCCCCATTCCAGTTTATGTGCCATAGCTGTTAACTCATTATCTTTGTCAGCCTGGATTGTCGACTTCAGCCCTGATCCTCATGGTTGTTGTGTACTTACCTGTAATGCTGTGAGCTGTTCGAGCATGGCCTGTTCCCTTGCATGCACTGCCTCATCATGCATCTCCAAAGTCTTCTGGAGTTCAACGTGGTGAAGCACATCTGAGTGGGGTTGGTTGTCCTTCTGCTGATGGATCACCATCTGTTGCTTCTTCAGCTTTTGGCAAAGCCTGAGCTCTTGATTCCCAATAAAACAGCCATGTCTGAACATCTGTTGCAGGTTTACCTTCTTTGTCTGCACCTGTGGAATGTGAGGATGATCTTCATTGACATATGGACATTTGATTGTCTGAAATAAGGAGGGTAAATGAAACCATTTACTTGTGATGATACTTTGGATTGACCTGTGTTCCATGCAAATCATGGTTCTGTCCCTCATCCCATTGATACTCACTGTCAGTTGTTGATTTTTCCTGGACTGCACTGTGATGATCATTCCAGGGATTTTCTGGGTCTACTTCCATTTCTTCATTGGGAGAAAGCATGGAAGGGAGAAACAATGGTGTTGTTGGCAGGTTGCTCAATGTGCTATGGGACATGATTAAATGAGATGGGTCTGAGATGTCATATCCTCCCTTTAAATTTGTATTTGGCCTGCCTAGCAACCTGACAAACAATAAAGTTGACATCCATATGTGGTGTCGACTTCCCTGCTGCTGTTTCTCAAGGTTTCTCCATTTATCCTAGGCTGTCTGGCAAGAACAATGGTCCTGTTCATTGCATTCTTGTTTAGGCTAGGTTCATGGATCTGCACAGTTGCGCATGGAATATTCAATCTACTTGATAATTGTTTTATCAGGGGCTCTCCATTGCTTTAAAAGTCATTGGCTCAGGCATCTTTAACACATTCCATATTTACTTTCATCACCTGCACTGGTCACCCATCCATTCTACTTCTTCCAGCCTCATTGCATTCACTGAATTTCCTCCACTCATTCATGGTCAATACCCATAGTTATGTGCCTGCATCCTGTCAGGTGAGTGATGCTTAATTGCAGGGTATTGTATCATGCAGACATGCTGATCATAGATTAGGAAACATGGGAGGCAAAGTTGCATTCACATCTTTATTTGACCGTAGCATACAAGCCCCGTCAGGTTCTCATCACCTCGCAGCAATCCACTGCATCATGATATGCTTACCATTATCTATATGTGGAAAATGTCTTTGAGGGTGCAGTGCTACAACCCTACATACATGACTGCACAATCACTGTTCATGAAGGTCATCATAGTTACTGCTTCTCAGTTTTCTTCAAATGACATTGCTGACTCCAACCAAATCAATCTCTGCATCATCTTTGGGGTGCCAGTCATCAAGGTGATGTTGTTGTCATGAGAATAGGATCTAATGGCTGTTATGTGAACATGAGAGATCGAGGCACTATCCTTTCTGATTGGTTTATGCAGAAGTAGGTCATGATTTTTTCAATCACTTTACAGCCTTGCTTATGTACAACAGATTCTCAGTTACAATTTCAAACAAGCTGAAAGGCCTGCTTCCCTTGCAGATTACATATCACCAATGCTCTCAGTTCTATTGAGGCTGCCGATTACATTGCAGGCTCACATGTACCATCTCAATAATACCCATTTGTGTTGAGCTCTATTGAGGGTCCATTCTTGAGTCATCAGCATTTTGTAACAACTTCATTCCAAAAGTCTAATACAATGCATAAACATAACAAACTAAGTGCATATAAGTAGATCAGATCACATTGTGCCCCTTTCCTGAGTGAATTTGTAGTGAGGGTTTAATCTCCAGACAGCATCCTTAGGGTTAGGAAGGGAATTGAGAAGAATGGCTGAGATGTTGGCAAAGCCTTGTCCCAGCATCAATGATGTTGCATCCATGCATGACTGGAGAGCATCGAGGTCGCATTCAAGATCCTCACCACTCAAATGGAGCAATTCAACCATTTCCTCCAGCATAAAATCTTCAAGGAACATATTCATATAAACTGAAAATGACAGATGGTAGTACTCACCAGCGCAATTTTCATGTCCAGACGAAACACCCAAGTCAGTGAAGGGACTGACAGACTGTGGGACATTGAACTCAGAAGACAATCGAGAACTGACATTGTTGAGGAGCATCAATTATTTGACTCTGTGAAGGGAAGAAATTTACTTACTGCTGTCCACAGTGGGTGTAAATATGCTTGGGCGAGGCTGGAGTTTCTCTGGAGGATTTGAGTTGTCATTATGTGGAATCATGAGATGACAGAAGACTTTACCCATGGCAGCAGCACTTGCATCCCTGGCAAACCTCCTTCTGTGCTTGGGTAGGATCCTCTGGCATTGCAAAAGAATGGAGGTTGAAGAGATGGGGATTTGCCTAAGTTTGCAGTCCAGGTAATGTTCAAATATGTTGTGGGAAGCTCCGGCAGCTGTCAAACCTAATTACACATTCTATATAACCTAAACACGGTTAGGCTTCTTTGACAACCATGTGACAAGGATATCAACCTAGTATACAACCTTGTACAACCAGACATTTAACTCAAAGATGAGGTAGAATGATATCCAGTTGAAGTTATCTACCGAGTGTTGATATCCTTTGACTATAGCATGGTTTCAAATATCCTCTGGGGATAGATCACACCCAGATCAGTGGTTATTATTTAAATGCACCACAAGAAGGGATTTAATTTACTAAGTGTACATACAGATGATGATCTCGAGACGGTCATCTCAGGTAAATTATTTTCCACAACTGACAGAAATATCCCCAAATTTCAATGTCACATTCAGTCAAAGAAGAATGTTGGTTGCCATTGTAATGTCAAACTAGGGCACTTACAACTAAACTTATATTCTTTGTTTCCTGCTGAAGTTCTTCCCTGCAGCAGCTTTCTGCTTTTGTAGTCGAGCATGTCCAGAAGTGTACTTCAGATGTAACCTGATTATGTCAATGACAGGCCATCCTCTAGAGTAGCTGTTGAGAGCAGGGAATTGCAAAACAACCTTTATAGAAAATTAATTACAAACTACCATGAAAAAGGATGATGTACCAAGTCCTGAACAACATGGATAAGAGCAAGACTTTGGCTTGAATAACTCTAGGTTAGGTCCAGGTGCTCATGCATAACATGTTTGACACATTTCTAATATACTCCTTAAGCATGGAATGAAAACATGTGGATGAACAGATAAATACCTTAAGTTTCACAAAGTCCTTTGGATCCCAGTCCAAAGCATCTTCCAAGTTATATCCACCATGGCCTGGTTGCCCAGCTTCGCCACTAGGTTTTGGGATCGGCTCATCATCAGAGTCACTTTCTTCTGAAGACAATTCAGAAGAGGTAGAGGGACTCTTGTATCGTGCTGGAGGAGCAGCAGGTTTGGTGGTTGACTTTGGGCGATTACCATGATACAAAATAGGCTTCACATAAGGTGGATGTTGTAAATTGACTGCAGGAGCTGATGACATTTCTGCTGTGGAACCAAGATGGAGATGGCTGATTTCCTCCTGTGCAAGAACCTTCTTGGGGGTGCAAGTGAGGGTTCCTAACTCCGTTTGAGCAAGGGGGATAGGAAGAGTCGGGGGTGGAGTGCTAGGCTTGAAGAAAGGAGCAATTACTGAGAAAAAGGCCATCAAGGTGGGTATACATTGACTATAGGATGGCAGTATGAATGGGCTATCAGTGGGCGCCAACAGTGGCCCGACACCAAGATATGTATGAAAATCTATGTATTTCTATATTTGGTTTTTGAATTGGAATGAAACAATAACTCCCAATGGTTCCATTCTGCCAATGACAACAATAGAAATGTCCTCTTAGTTAAGGACTCATTGCTGAGGAAACATCAACAATTAGCAAACAGGGATGACTGGCATGACATGGAATGGTGATGTGAAGAAGATATAAGAGCAATGTGAGACACGAAAGTATCCTTATAATCCCATCACCACCAACACCACATTGAGATATGCTATCCTTCTTTGACAAGTTCAACAGCCATCTGGTTGTGAAACTGGATGGACACATAGGTCCAGTCATAAGCCTCACCCTATCACAAAATGTAAACCTTCTCATGAGTGGGGGTAAGTCACTGGACACTGGTCCAGCATTTAATTGACTGTTAAAAGGAGCCAATGGAATCAAAGTTTGGGACATCAAGACTTATGACCAGCTCATCATTCCTCAGCAGCCCTTCAATGCCTGAGTGCAAGTAAATTGCACGGCATGGATAACTAGCAGGAATGAAGCTTTCAACACTTTATGTTATGGAAATGCACTTGGTTGGCTGGTCTTTCTGCAACACCGACCAAACGAGGTCAGTAACAATATTCTGGGGACAGCAGAGCTTGATATGAGACATAGGGACACTTCAAGATCATTTACTCAGTGTGCATTGCAAAAGGTGGCAAGATATTATGCATTGCTGCCAATACCTCAGGCAGATCATCAACTTGCATTGCCACCAGTACCAGGGATAACTGCGTTCTCATTTGGACTTTCAATTCCAGTAGCAGGAAACTTCAACCGCTGCATGCTGGTAGCTACAGTTATGGTATTGCAGACAATCCTATGAAAGACTTGCATGTCCACGATGGTGCAGTGTGAGTCACAACTAGAACAGTACATGTTGTCTGTTCACCAATCCTACATTCAGGCATACATATGGGGGAAATGATGGAAAATGGATAACAACAGTGAAATTGGGTTCCAAAATGTGAGTTGTTCAAAGGAAATCAACAGCATCAATGCTAATCATACCAAGTGGAAATGCTGCAGTTGACCTCCAGCGTGGGTTATGCATCATGGATAATGTGGGAAATGGATTTGATCTCTACAAACTTGACAGGGGCGAGTTTATATGAACATTTGCAACAAAAGACCCACAGAAACATATCTGAAAGGAGTGTGCTTCATGTCTGACTCACGCATTGTCATTGCTGGCAGTGACCATGGTTTGGTCTATATCTTTGAGAGAAAGAGTGGGTGGTGTTTGGATACTCTCAAGCACACAAGCAAAGAAGGAGTGCAGACAATAACCATGAGTAAAATAGTGAAATTGAAAGGATTGGCTCCAACAAGAATGATATAGACATTTGATAATGATGGAAAGACTACGATCATGAGTGCCTCGGCAAGCAGCTGTGCTGCTATGCCAATCTTGGTCTGGAAGTGGAAGCATCCTGCAAGCACTGATCACACCAGTGTGAAGAGCTGCACCATTACTGCTGTCATTGATGTTATTGTGTGGTCTCTCATGCTGGTCACTGCAATGGCACATGTCTACAGCATCATGAAGGGGCAGGGGAGATGGCTTACAGAATTGCAATGGGTCATGGCACAAGAAATGAGCTGTCGGTATTGCAGAACATGGAGAATTTTGCCCAGTTAACTGCGACAAAGGTGTGAGACCACTAAGACCCTGGAATGAGGTGAGCCAAAGAATGAGGGTAAGGGTTGGTGAGGATGTTGTAGACATGCCTTGGCTCAGTTAACTGCAGCCAAGGTGTTGCGATGTGGTGGTCGATGACCATAGATGAAATGACAGTCATACAAGTTGTGTCACATTTGTGACACAGATCCATCCACGCCACCCAACAAGTTCACCTCCAAGACATTGGAAGTCAGCTTCTTCAATCTGGATTAACCTGAGGCTTGATGATTTGTTGGCATTAATGCAGCGAATTGTTGGCTTCTTCTACCTTGATTATCCTGTCCACTTCCTTTGCTTACCTATGCTGCAAGTATCTTCCTGTTGGACTCCAAGCTTCAAGTCAGCATCTTTTATGATCTGGATCATCCTGAGGCCTGATGATTCATTGGCGTTGATGCAGCAAATTGTTGGCTTCTTCTACCTCGATTATCCTGTCCACTTCCTTTGCTCACCTACACTGCAAGTATCTTCCTGTTGGACTCCAAGCTTCAAGTCAGCATCTTCAATGATATGGATCATCCTGAGGCCTGATGATTCTTTGGCATTAACACAGTGAATTGTTGGCTTCTTCTCCATTTACTCATTTTGCAATGGGTCTGTTGCCCACTGATCTGGGTTCTTGTTTACCCACTTTCTGGTTGCATCCACATATCATTCTTCTGGTCGAATTAGGCAATTCTTGTTTGGTTTTCAGAGAATGGACAATGATGTTGGAAATACAAATCCCATTGCATTGACGACATACCACCAATTTCCTATAAATCCGCTCTTTCCTCAGTTTTTGTCTCATCTCTTTCTCCTACAGGCTGCTTATGCTCATGTTAACACAGCATATCTTTCTGGCCCTTTACCAGTACCCTCTTCTCTTCCAGTCTCACTGTTCCCATTCCATTCCATGCCCTCCCACAAGGCAGAGTTCCTCTGTGTTTGCCTGTCTTGTGCTGCTGCAGGTGGTAATGATCCTGCTGGAAAACCATTGGGGCACATATTTCCACTTTCACAGAAACATGCTCATCTTGCTCACATCAGAGCTGAACATGATGCTATCAAAGTTTAGATGGTGCATGTACAGGACACAGGTGTTCCCAACAGAATTTTTGCCTTGATGCTGATAGGTTGTCTCCTTGGCTCAAAGGCTGATACGTCATTTTAAACACATTCTAAACACATCAGCTAACTCCTATAAGGTCCCAGATGCAGCACGACCCAGTCTATTGATTGTGATATCATATTGACCGCATCAAAACATCACCAGCAACATCAATTGTACCAAGAGACCACATTGCACAACCTTAGGACTACGTCAAAAGCCCCTAAGACCCCTTCTAAATGACCATCAAACATCCCCAATCATCTTCAAACAAACTGCAACCGCAATCAAACATTGTTGACCATTGTTGACCATTGTCAAGCATCATTGATCAATATTGAGAGACTATGAGCAACATCGGGCACTGCATTTGTTATCTATATGGTGGAATACCATGCACCAGGAAGGATTCCAACTCATGCCCAAACCTGCTGATAGTAGGTCAGCCTCGTTCCAAGTTCCTATCGTGCACAGAACCCACTTATTGTGAGACTTAGCACAATTTATACACAAAGGACAGTCCCCTTTTAGTTCTATACTCTTTATTACTCTTTCATCATATGATATATATATCTTTCTTGTTGGGATTCCAGTCTCCTTTTTGGCCTTGTGCCTTAACTCATATCTTTTGCCCCATGTTCTACACATGTTTCTCATTCCATTTTAGGAAGTTTCTTTAAAACATATAAAACTCTGTAGTATCTACTTGGAAATACAAGAAATTGTCTTCACCTATCATCTCATATACAGTTCTAAGCATCTGATCAACTTTCTAAAACAATCTAAGTCTCTACGGGTTTTCTCAATTGATGAGAAACCTCTGCGATTATCGCGTCCTCAATCCTCCTTCGATCCTCTTGTCGCTAGCAGTAGTAACCAGTTCAACACTTCATAGCTATTTGCTATACCTTTTGTATACTATTGACCTATCGAAAGGTCCTTGGAATTCACACGTCAACCATCAACGATAGAACTCATTCGCTGTCGATCTCATCAATTGTCCTCGATGTCAATCAATATCCCATCGGACTGCATCGAATACCTTCGTCTCCTATAGCACTACCTTCACGACTAGTACCAACTAGTTATCTTCCCATAGGTTTGATCACAAACATTCGGAATGTCTCACTCCCTTCCTCTGACTTGTCACAAATATCATTGATTGCCTCATCGGCTGTTTTGATGGTTTTCCTGGGTTGAGTATCATCATTTTTGGAGCCCACTGCGAGGGTTTCTGAATCATTTCATTGTTGGACCAACCTCGACTTCCTCGGCTTAGGCCAACACAAGTGAGAGATCTTCGTATCAATACTCGCAATGCCTTTGAATCTCTCGAACAATTGGGGGACATTCTAATTCCTGTTTCCAAAGCAGAGTCTACTCATCGTAGACTATCTCCTTCACCTATATCATTGCCTTCCACATCGTCATCTACTTCTTTGTCATCATCATCAACCTCTTCATTCATCCTTCCAACAACTTTGACACCTCTACCATCTATTACACAAGTCTTAACCCCTACCCCTAGAGTCATCACATTCATGACTACCCAAACTGCGATGCCAGCTTGTGGGCACTCGACTGCTCCAAACTTCGACCTGACACAGCCTCGAAAGCTCCGATGATACTTTGAAGAGCTTGAACTATTATTCCCGACCTGCAGCGTCACTGAATCAAATCTGATGAAGAAACATGCTTGTCGCTACCTCGACATCGACTCTTCCAAACTCTGAGAATTGTTTCCAGAGTATCAGCCCGGCACATCATTCAATGAATTTTGAACAGCAGTACATAAACTCTATCCCGGCTCAGAAGACGATCACAAGTGGAGCATATTGGACATGGACAAATTAGTGGGAGAACAGCTATGCATTGGGATATTTGACATGAATGACTTAGGAATGTATTATTGCATGTTCTACAACATTACTCACTTTTTGCAAGCAAAGAATAGGATCTTGGAAGCTGAGCAAAGCAGAGCTTATGTTCGAGGATTCCAACCTGGCTTATGGACTCAAATTGCTCGACGACTTGAACTCAAATTCCCCGGCCATTATCCCAATGATTCATATCTGCTCAACGATATACATGACGTGGCAAAATTTGTACTAGCAGGCTCCAACACATTGAACTCAGTAATCCACCAATCAACCTCTTCATTGCACTTGACATCGAACATCGGAAATATGGTCACCTCGTCACCCAGAACTATTACGATTAAAACCAAAGATTTAAATGCAATGTTCGAACGATTTGCTAGCACCATTGCTACACATATCGCAGGTACTAAAAATCCTCGCACTAATTTGGCAGACAGACAGGCACACATCGACACACTCCTTTGCATATTTTGCAGTTTATTGGGACATTTTATCCCTGACTGTATGGTTTGTCAGTTGTACTTGAATGAAGGGAAGTGTAAGCGAAATGCGGAAGGAAAGATTGTACTTCCAAACAGACAATTCACCCCTCAAAGCATTCCTGGCAGGTTTATCAAGGAACACATTGATGAATGGTGGAAATGCAACCCAGATGCAACCCCGGCAGCTACACTCTTATTCAGCATCGCACCAACAGCACCTTTGACTTCGACTAATTCAACCTCAGCTGCAATCACTTCAATAACAGAGGGCGATGCCATTTCTACATCGGGATCAGGAACAAAAGGCATTTATCATAATTCGATGTTGACTGCTGACTCTGAAGATAGAATAGTGGCTCTTGAGCGTGAAATATTCTCGCTTTGAAGTGGCCAACCATTTTCATGTCCGAACAAAGAGGTTCGAAATTTGGTTCTGGCCATGACAACCCCTGTCCCTGCATCGTAATGTCTACTGCTCCAGTCCCAGCACCCTTGACATCTTCATCAACAATGGTCAACCCTTTGACTTCAACTATGGCTCCAACATTGACACCAACTTCTCCTGCATCGACCACTTCGCCATCGACCACCATACCCCCAATGCAAACCTCAGTACACCCATATGCATCGGTCAGGGAGAATACCTATTTACCACCACATGAAAGGAACTTCACTGGCGCATCGAAGGGTAAAGAGAAAGAGGGACCATTGTATGTGACACAGGCACCAGTACAGAATGAGAAAATCGTGCACAATATCTTTTTGCGCTCGATGAAGATGCCGATCATATGCTTACATTGGAAGAACTACTCTTGCTTTCACCCGAGGTTCAAACAAAATGGAGAGAACAGGTCACACCGAAACAAGTCCCACAATCCAGAAACAACGCAACAAACATGTTTAGTCCCAACGCGATTATTGTGCCCGACCCATACGAGACCTATATTAGCAGTCTCCGACCCAGTGAAATCCCTCAGCCTTTTGTCATCACTAAAGAAACTTCATCAATTAGATCAGTTATTATGGATGTCCATGGTAACAACCAGGTAGAAAGTGTTGTCGATCCTGGTTCCTTGATCATATTGATGGCCAAAGATATCTGTAATGAACTTGGTCTAGCATACGACTCCTCGATTCAGCTTCTGATGCAGTCTGCCAATGGTACTGTGGACAAAACACTCCACTTAGCATGCACGATCTTGGTGGAATCACTCTATACATGCAGATACATGTTATTCATGACTCGGCTTACGATATTCTACTCAGATGACCTTTCAACATCTTAACAGAAAGCGTCATTAGAAACTATTGGAACAAAGCCCAAACTATTACGATATGCAATCCGAACTCAACTCAGACCACTACCATTCCCTCGATACCTCAATTGCACCATCGTTGAAAAGTAGTTCATGAGGATTTTCAGTGTTAGAGAATGAAATTTTGGAACAGTGTGCTTTCATCATCTTGTTCAACTCTTCTGACTCCTCTATATTTATTGAGCGCACTGCAAATATCCCCGAAATCTACTCCTCTGAAGAATTATCCGCGATGCTTTCTGACCTATATTTATCTCCATGCGATGAGTTCCACATTCCTCAAAATGCCTTGATGGTGTTTATACCTATGAAAACTTCTTCATCGTATGTTTCCCCTTCACATGGGGCATTGGCTTATAAATCTATAAGGCATATTGTGAATATACAGAGAACAAATTTAGGAAGAGTTCTGTTGAAATTAGGGATTCCAAAGTTCAGTCCAGAACCTCGGTTCGAACCTTGAACCCCTGAACTGAACCTGTGGTTCTGGTTCGGTCTGGTTCTGGTTCTCTCCCTCCTCAGTAGGTTTGGTCCCAGGTTTGGCACCCCTAGCATTTATGTGAACTCAGTTCAAACAGGTTTGAACCGAGAACCAATGCAAGGTTTTTGAAGTCAAAAATTGGTGAAAATCCTGTCCCACACAACTGAGTTTCAAAATACTTGCTACTTTTGTTCAAGTTACTTGTGCAAACAAAGCCATACCACTCCATCATCAACAACTCTTCATGGTTACAAATGAACCACCTCGCATGCAACACTGGCCCAAATGATGTGTTTGTCATTTGGGCCCCTGTAAGTTTCTCTCTCTCTTTTTATTATACTAGCTAATTATTTTGCTTTATCTTTTTACAGTAATGATGTGATGATGACCATGAAAATGGGCATCCATGCACCTCAAATGACAAATGACAAATGAAAAGGGGGGAACAGCAGCTCCGACGTATGAGGGATGGCGCTGTGTAGTGGGTACCTGCCAGGTATGTACCCCCACCCTCATGCCTGCCATGCCATGCTAACGGCTCCCCCAAACCCCACCAAACCAGGAATACGACACAACAACACCCAGAACTGGCAAGGAACAACCAGCACCTGCCCCACACCTATGAGCCTCTGCTTGTAGGGTATCGTGGGTGCCAGCAACATCAGGCAATGCCAACAAACGATTACCCCACCATAACAAAAAGAGGAAGACAACACCAGGGATGGACGACAACAATGCTGAACAACACAGTACCCACCCCCACGTCTATGAGCACCCGCTCTAGGGTGGATTGTGGGTGTCTACCACAAGGGAGGAGGGAGACAGTGCCCCAGCACCTGTTTCCCACCGCTGCGAGCACTTGCTCACAGGGTGAACCAGGTGCTAACAGCCATGCCCCCCTCCCACAACGATGAACAGTGGCACCTGCCCCCATGCCTATGAGCCACTGCTCATAGGGTGAATCACATTTTTGTGCTAACCACATAGGTTCTAAGGTTCAAACCAAGTTCAAACCAGAACTGAACCTGCCAAACCCGGTTCTGTCAGTTCTGGTTCGCGGTTCTGCCCTCTCCCTGCCCACCATCAGGTTCAGGTTCATGGTTCAGAGAAACCTCTCAGAGAACCGGACCAAACCAAACTTCGGCATCCCTAGTTGAAATGTAAGAAAATAAATGTTGAAGACATTTAATTTTTGTTTTATAATGTGCAATGTCATCTATTCAATGGGTTTACTTGAAACAAACCGCAGATTTGACCCTAATGAACATCTATGCATATATAGGAAACAAATTTCAAATGTATCTTGGGGGGAAACAAGGAATATAGTGGTGAACAAATTTTGAAACTAATGTGTGGACAATTTTTTGATTTGTTTGAGGCTTTGTGCATGAGATAAACCATAATTGTATTCAAAGTATATATTTCAAATTTGTTTACAAGATACAACTTATAATGAATCCTGTAATATGTTCAGGGAATAAACTGAATGATTGGATCTCCCGAAAAGGAAATATTAGCAGGTTTCCCTTTCCAGAATATAGGATTGGCAGGCCAGAATACACACTCAAGTTCTACACACCTGATAATCCCACCAATCACCTCTTATTAGAGGTGGAATGGGCCTCTCTAACATGAGTTAGTTTACATAATGTGTACACACCACATCAGGAAAATCTGACACTAACTTATTATGCTTAATGTCTCCTTATTGCACTTAAAGTGGAAATTAAGGAAGATTAAGCAAATGGCTGTTAAGGAAATTCTGCTTAGAATAAGTAGGGTTGTTTCCTGAATTAAGCAAAATTCCCCTTATTCATGCTTATATCGCTTCTTAAACTGCTTTTGGGCTCTTAAGGGGCTGCCTAGCCATGTCAATAAGGAAACTTAAGCAGCAGTTTAAGCAAAAAAATAAGAATAATATATATATATAAGCACATCGCTGACTATGGTTTCATCCCTGCTCCCGTCGTTCCCATGTGTTTACCCAACCCCCACTCAACACCCCTTTTCACTGTCCTAAATGTTCCCCTTTGCCCCCAATCATTGCTGCTCCCCCATCATCATGGCAGCCTTGTCATTGTTGTCATTCCACCCGCAATCGACCCAAGTGGTTGCTCACGAGGCTGGTGGCTGGTGGCATACTGTTTGTCATTATGGTGTCCTGGTTGGGCATCATGCCGTCTCAATGCTACAAAGTGAAAAACCCCATCTCGCTGTGAGGGAGATGACAGGGGGTGAGGGGTGGTGGCATTCCTCGTGTCGTGGTACCTGCTACAGTGGGTGCTGCTGTCATGTCACCCCATCATCCTTGTGGCCTTCCTCATGGGCATATGGTCATGCTACCACCTAACCACCCCACGAACAGGGGCTCATAGCAGTAGTGGGGGTTGATCAGGGGGCACCTGTCGTTGTTGTCAATAGTAAAATCACTACCTAAAATTTTTGTTGTTAGCCACAAGGAAATGAAATTAGAAAAGGGGAAAGAAAAAAAACTTGCCTTTTGATGTTTTTTTTTGGCCCCATCACCATTCTCTTCCTCCTTGCTGCATGCGTCGTTCATTCCCCTCTCCATCCTGGTCCCCTGGCATTGTTGTCCCATCTCATTGCTCCCTGTTTGTACCCTGTGAGCAGTTGTTCACCACAGTGGTTAGAGGTGCTGTGGTAGTGGTTCATCATTCATCGTCATCATCCTCTCCCCCTCGTGGTTCATCTTCATCTTCATCATTCATCCCTCCATCCACCCTGCGAGCAGGGGCTCGCAGCGGTGGGTTCTCCTGGTCCCATCCTGGGTCGTCGTCCTAGGTGTGGGTGTCTTGGCGCTGTCTCATTGTTACAACATACATTGGTTGGTGGTTTGAACGTGAACTCAATGTCCTTGGCCATCTCTTGATACCATTCTATGGGAGGTTCATCGACGACATCATTAGTATTGTCTACGCTTCTACTGAAGAAGAAGCAGTGCAAATTATGAGTAACGTTAAGTTCGAAGGATGTGTGATTGAATGGGGCGCGTCGGATAAATTCCTACCCTTCTTGGATATGACGATATATTGCGATTCACAAAATCGTGTGCAGCATATGCCTTACCGGAAAGCGCGTTCCCATCAAGAGAGAATTCCATGGATATCACACCACCCCCTCGACGTTAAACAAGGGACATATTTAGGTGAGATGTCACGGTTAGCCACCCTGTGTAGTTTACATACTCATTACATAGATGTGATAAAGAGCCTGAGTGCTTTATACATCGTGCGTGGATACCCGTCGAACCTTATTACAAACTGGACTAAGAATAATATTACAACCCATTGGCAAAACCACCTGGTTAATACCAAGCACGAGCACGAGGATGTTTTAGTACTGAAATCCGAGTTTAATACAGCATGGAACTACTTTAATGCAAAAGAACTAGGTGATACAGTCCTAGGCTACTGGCGCGGCTGGCTTGCCGCCGCGGATGCAGGGACGCTCTCGAGCAGATCTGCATACGGACAGTTCACTGGCGATAACGGCGACCTCGAGTGGGTAGACTCGGCATTTTGTGTCGATGCTTCTACTCCTCTTGGCCCACGCCCTATCCCAGATGTCCGGAAAGTAGGCCTGGCTAATCGGAAATTGATAGTTTCGCGTAAACGAATGCGAAATCTATTTGACCTTACCAGTCTTTGGAAAAAGACTGTACTCACCACGTTAGATAAGGATTCTTTAGATGCAGATGACCACGTCGAAGATGATGACGAGGAAAGCTCCTCTGATATGTCTTCTGACGATCCTGCATACTTATTCCAGGTTATTGGTTACCATTGAACAGACGGTAAAGGTATGGACCCGCAACCCCAAGAGGGAGACGGTCTTGTTACACTCACCGTGGTAAACTGCCCTCGGGTAAGCTACTCCTAGTACTTAAGCGTCTTAGGGAAGATGGTAGTATGGTGGACCCTGTGAAGTTTCAAGATTCAGACGCGTTGACGTTAGTAGGGTAAGCGCCCTACCATTTGCCGACGCAGTAAGCGGCTGCTAACCAATAATGATAACATAGTTCTTACAGACAAATAAACAATTGTCTCACGGACATTGTACGAAGTAATTTTTCGCACACTGATTCCTAGGGGATCACTTATAGCTTAAGTGGTTAACCCAAACCCTAACCGTGAGTCTTAATGCTTAATCGTGTTAAAAATCAGTCGGATAACTAATTTACTTTAGCTAACCCGAACTCTAACCCTAAACCCTAAACGGGAACCCTAAAAAGGAACCCTAAAGGTGTTTATGTTAGCCTACGGCATCAGGACATCGGGAATGGGTGGGTCGGAGTGCTCACCGCTGTATGCCACTTTGTTGTGGCGGCGGGGGGTAGTCGGGATTGCACAGATATGCCCTGCTTAGGCTCGGTATATAAGTATAAATATTTTTCTTATCTGCTTATCTTTCTATATTTAGAGGAAACTCCCATCGGCTTCGGCTTGCTTGGTAAAGTTTTCTATTTTTAGAAATTTTTGATCGGCCATTCGGCGATCGGTAAGCGTTCTTTATAATAAAGATGACTGATTATTGTTTATGGCCGAGGCCGTGATTTAAATCACCCTCGGTGTTTGTCATGCTGATTCTTATCAGCGCGAGATATCGGACCCGAAGAGCTTATAAAAGCGAAACAGGATGCACTAGGATAACCCAGTGCCTGTCGTCCTTCACAACTCGCATACTCTTCTGTAGGTAGTAGTACACACCTCCCTAACCCTAACCCTAAAATTATTAACATTGTAATTGGGTCAATATACCAAGCTCATTATTAATTCTACTTATCCATTAAATTCTTTCTTGAATGCAATCTAATACTAAATAACTAGTTCTCATCCATTGTAAAATAAATGGGGCTTGGAGACATGTTACTTTTCAGCCCTGAGCAAACAGAGCAGGCTTTTGCCCAGATATCCTCTGTGTTGATGATGTACCATATCAGTAAAGGTGTCAAGTCATCAAACGCACAAACCAACTTGACACCTGCCTTGAAAACTGGATCAGTCATAGGAATGAATTTATTCTGTGGAAGACCAAATTTCCAGCAGTATTGGTATTTTTCAAAATGGAACTGTTGTTTCAGCTCTGATAACTGATATCCAGCCAAGCACTTAATATTCAAATTCCAAACATACCTCAGCAATGTGTAATGTTACTGTAGGGACACAACCCTTCATGTCACATGATGCTAATGACTTTAGGGCATGTTTTTTGGACTTGAAAAAAAAAAAAAGGTGATTCATCTGCACAAAGCTGGCCTATCATGGGCCCCAACCGTCGGAGCTTATTAAGCACAGGAGGGGGGTGTACTTGACCACTTCTCCAGGGTCCAAGTTGAACGGAGATGATCCATTAGCTCAAAAAAAAGTTCCCACACTAGGCTAGCCTAGTGAAAAAGTAAGATAGATAGGTCTCTACCGCCGGGTCACCGCCATCCATACTTGGACCATGGTGAACACTGCTATCAGGTTAATACCCGATTACCTACATACATGCAGGCTCAGGTCCTGAGATAAGCGCAGGTTACCGAATTCAGTTTTCTTTTTTACATGTCTGATATAGTTATAGTTATAGTTAGTGATCCTTGCAATGTTTAGACATGACTCAGACGTGGATATGGGTTTCCCGCTATTGCTTGTTACAGCTTTTGCAACCTCTTGCTATTCCACCAGACAACAGTGAACATATAATATGGCAAGTCTGCATGACTGCAGGCGACAACAATATTGTGCCAGATACCCTTACAATTTTGATGTGGTAAGTCAGTGCGAGCGCAGGCGACCGCAGGCGACAACAATATTGTGCCAGATACCCTTACAATTTCCATTTCCTACCTCTGGCCAGTCTTTTAGACAACATTACACGTGCAGTCCTCACATAACCACCTTTCTCATCTTTACGGGCATCAATGTCATTTATTTGCCTAACCCGATGCTTTGCCAGATCTTCCTCTGCGCTGCAGGGTTGCTAGTTGATCTACTAACAATTGCACGAGGGACTTAAAAAATTTCATGAATGATGTTCAGCTAACCCTTTGTAGACTGAACTCAAGAGCAAGATTGGTTTAAGTAAAACGGGCTTATTGGTGCCTACTGCGTAACAGCCGTCTTGGACGCCCGACCGCTCGTAAGCATTATATTTTTATCAAGGACACACTGAAGAGCCAACCTGGTTTAAAAAAACGTGGTCCTGTCATGCTCAACGGAAATCAGACGGACGAAAAATTTGCTCAGCTAACCTTTTGTAGACTGAACTCAAGAGCAAGATTGGTTTCAGTAAAACGTGCTTATTGGTGCCTGCTGCGTACAAGAGCAAAATTGGTAGGTAAATCATGCTTATTGGTGCCAGCCATCGCCGACGGCCGATCTGAGCGAGGCATACCATTGCATTAAACAATATGATATGGACGTCCCAGACGTCCTCGTATGCTCAGGGAATATGGTAAAGTTATGGTACTTAGCAGGGTCCTCGTTGACATGAGGCCTTCAGGGTCAACCGCACTTCGCAGAATGTCTGTCTTTCGGTCGTGGTGTCCGAAAGTTTGTAATGTGGGCACCTGTAGGTGTCCCCTTATGGTTTGGCTGCGCTCTATGTTTGGTGCTTCTGACATAACCGATCGGTCTTTTGATACTACCTGACGGAATTCTGATTTTCATCACACCATGCACAGGAAGAACATTCATCCAGCTATCCACGAATGGATGGCTTTCTTTTTGTCATTTTTGTGACCCATACGATAGCTATCTGGTCGAAAAAAAAATTCGTTTAAGTTTGGCGCATACCATCGATTTGTGCCCGCTAGAACGATGCCCTCGGATCCCTACCCCCTTCTGCTTCTCCTGCTTGATATAAATGACCCGAAGCGTAAGGACGACACTTCTGTTTGGCGTTGGTTTGAATGGCAGAGAATTACGGGCTACTCTCTTCCACCCTACGATCCACTGTTCAACACAGTGGTCCCTACGTCATGCGCAATTCCTGAAAAGGAGCATGCAGCACTCATATCCTTCGTGGCGAAATTCAGAACGATAGACAGCGCCAAACAGAACGCCTTTGTCATGAAGAACAATTCTGATCCTGACGAAGAAGGACGCAAGATTTGGCGGGATTGGGTCAGTCGTCACTGGAAGAAGTGGAATTTGCTTGCATTGGTGGAGAAATCGCTGAAGGAAAGGGGCGCTGATCCCTGGACAATCATGGCAGAAGATGACAGTAGAGTCGTAAATTATCCGATTTTTTTTCGATGTATGTCGCAGAAACTGATCGCATGACAAGTTGCCGACACAAGAAGACGCGAACACCGATTCGCATACATCTGCTATCGCTACAGACTTGTTCGGAGTTGATGCCCTTGTCAACACTGCGAACCCCAATCGCATCAAGTTAAAGGCGAAACGATTCACTAGTGAACTGGTGACACACCTGTGGAATGCTTACCGAAAAACCATAAATCGAGACTTTAGTAGAATCGAGATGGAGAGAAACAATCTGGAGGATGTATGGAAAGGTAGAGTTGTCAAATTTGTTTCTGGCATTCATATAATGAATATTCGTCCGACAGGGTTACAAGAGAACGCAACCGCTGGACAAATTCGCGCTTACTTGCGAAAAATGGACAAGCTGGTTGTGCTGCTAGGGAAATATCGAGATACAGCATCGCTAGAGTTGTTGGAGGAGAAGCGGGTCCAGTTGCAAGGAATGTTGTCGGCTCTTGGGCTCGACGAGAACGGGAAGGATCTAACAAAGCGTGAGTGTTTTTAAGTATCATATTGTAGCTAAGTCACTCATTTACTTCACAGGGCTCCCAAAGCCAATCCGTGATGCCCTTGCTCACCTCGCATCAACGAGCGATATTCAGACGCTGGGGATCGAAATCCATGAACGAGTCTTGCAGGTTGAATGGGAACCGGCGGATGTGCCCGAACTGGACTTTGAGCAAGAACCCCCAGTGGAATGGGAGGAAGGAGTTGAAGAATTCTCGACCAAATCGATGGATGACCTTTGGTCGCTCCTGGGTCTTCAGAATACCAAGGCACTCCCTGACTTTAACGACAGAATAGACATCAATGCCCACAACTACTGGACTGATCAAGAGTACATGACTGACAATGCATCCACTCTACGCCTGTTGTCACCTCGGTGGCATCAATTAGTCGGGATCATCAAGATAGTTGTACAGGTGTTCAAGGGAGAACCGTTGATGTTGATGGATCAGGTCGGGGTTGGGAAAACGCTGCAACTCGTTGGTGCAGTGGTAATCTTGACCTTTTTCCGCGATTTCTATCATAAAAACAAAAAGTTCCCTGGCATATTTGGTACGCCATCACGTCTATAAATGGGGTTTGTATCGTATCATTGATATCATTTCAGAGAGCATGAAGTGGCAAGGGAAGGACGGAAACATACCATTGCGGCCAATCTTACTGACGGTTCCAAAATCTCTCAAGCTTCAGTTCACAAACGAGCTTCGTCGATATCTGTGCCCTAAATCTTTTGACATTCTCCCATACACAGGAACTTGGGAGAAGCGACAGACTTGGTGGACAGGAGTTTGGGCGACTAGCAAGCACGAGCCTTCCAGGCGAATTGTCGTAGCGGCCACCACGGTCAGATATGCTTTTCATGTTTAGTTTGTCATTCTAATTTGTTTTCACAGGCCATTGAGAGCGATGGTTCACGGTCATGGAAATACAGTTACGACGACCCCTGCAAGCCGACGGCTACGCCATGGTTGAATGCCGGGGATAATCGGCATACAACTGTGTATGGGACTGACTGGCTAGTTTTCGGCTGCGATGAGTTCCACTTTGCTCGAAGTATCAACAAGCGCTATCAGGCCATCCTTCTGCTTGCGACGCAATCGAGTCTCACCGTTGCCATGACGGCAACCCCAATTACCACTTCTATCATGGTGAGAGGTTGTCGAGATCTGTCACTACTGAATCTGATTTTCTTAAACCAGGACATCTGGAATCTGGGGCGAGTGTTGGGGATCTTTACCTCGGCAGATAATGACGCATTCAATGAGATGCGTCGCGACATCAATAGGGCGCGCTCTCAGGATAGAAGGATGCGAGATGAAGATGGAAACTCACAAGCTGGTATCATTGTCAGAGGGGTTCTCGAGGGACATGCCACCCCTGCCAATACAGAAATTCAGCAGCAGGTTGTAACTTTGAAGTGGATGAAGTTGATTAGGGAGAAGTTCAGGGGTAAAGTCATGCGCAGGACAGGTAACTCAAAAGATAACGAAGGCAAGTTCATCTCCGGTATCACAGCCCCATCCGAACACCTATTATTGCTCAACTTGTATGAGTGGGAGCAAGAGAATCTCGAACAGTTGGCGGACAAGATGTTAAAATCCCCCAATGCTGGAGCTCGCCTTGGAAGCAGCCAAGTTAGTCCAGGGAGATATATCAGCCTTCTTCATCTCTACTGATTACTTCATACCTCAGAACTTTTATATTGACACCCAGCGATCATTACTGCACCCAGGCTGTAGCTCGGGAGGTCATCAATGGGATGAGCCTAAAACTATTGAACAATGGAAGGCTAAAGCATCCGTCAAACTCGACGCGTTAGTGCAGATCCTCTCCCATCACCTAAGAGAAGATAACATTGCCCCTCTTCGAGTGGCCTCGGATGGCCACATCCTTGAGCCGTGCAATGATTTTGAGCGGAGGACTGGTCAGGATGGATTGCACCCAGACAAGGTTGTCATATATTCAGAGTTTCCGTCGAGCAATCCTCAAATCAAGTCGGTAAGTTGCCATGAAATCGGTTTGAGCATGGGTTTGCATACTGAGCTAAAAATTGTAAATTAAGGTGTTAGCCCTGCACGGGATCGAGGTATTGGAGTACAATGGTGGAATGACCCAGAAGCAGCGCGCAAAAGTCCTCGAGGTTTTTCGCTCTAGCGTCGGAGGGCGAGTCCTCCTCCTCTCTAATGTCGGTGCAACAGGCTTGAACTTGGATATTGCAAATATCCTTATCATAATAGTGAGCTCCATTCTCTATCTGATGTATCACGTCCTCAAACGATGCCAGGATATGTTGTGGTCGGCACAGGACGATAGTCAACTCTGTGGACGAGTTGTACGATACCCGCAGCCAAAGCACGTCCACATTTACCGTCTAATCGCAAAAAATACTTCGGACGTTTTTCTCAACAACAATTCTTTCGGAAAAGAGGCTATCCAACAGGCGTTCTTAGGTGCTACGCCCAAGATGCGTGAGTGTCAGGAATCACATACAAACTACCCTCTGATGTCAAATTTATGTCCCCGATTAGGGTCACTGTTTCAGCGCAACCCGGAGGACACAGGTTCAGATGATGTGACCGGAGAAGGGCCTACCGGAGAAGGGCCTCAATTACAGTCGGACCAAACAT
Organism: Tricholoma matsutake; assembly: GCA_026075535.2. NCBI lineage: Eukaryota > Fungi > Basidiomycota > Agaricomycetes > Agaricales > Tricholomataceae > Tricholoma > Tricholoma matsutake. Next base: position 373,629 of record AP026543.1, on the reverse strand, counting down.
CGAAGAAACCGAAGAAATCTCAGCGCAAGGCAAAGTCGGCAAAGAGTGACAGTTCCAACCCTCCTCTGAAGCCTAGCCCTGTCCCAACCACAGCTGCGCCAACCGTCACTGGCGATCAGATCACAGATGAAGCACGGGCATCCGAGACGTCCACCTCCCCCACGACACATATGCCACCAAAAGACGATGCTGTTGGTGCAACTTCTGTGCTTTCCGCCCCGCCGGCGGTTGCCGGCAGTCAGACGCCTAACGGGACAAGGGAGTACAAGACGCCTAGTGTTGCTTCACCTACACCTCAGCACTCCACTGTTGCGCCTGCTGCACCTCAGCCCTCCATGGACAAGGCTGGGGGGTCCAACTCTCCTACTACACCTACCCCGCTAGGAGCAGGTCATCGTAGTCTTGTCTCCACCGAAATTCAGCGTGGCCCCAACTCGTCGACAGTTGCCAGCGGTCAGATGGCTCAGCCCTCCACTACCATTTCTGCTTCGACTCAGTACTCCACCGGCATGATGGTGGCCAGAGGTCTGATGTCTGACGCCGCACGGGCGTCCCAGACGTCCGACGATGTGTTCGGTACCTCGAACCCTTTCAGTCCCATGGAGTTGGACATCGACTCCTCCGATCCATTCAGCAGGTATGAGCAGCCGCCTGACTCCCCCATCACTGAAGGGGAACCTGGTCGCAATTCGCCTGTGTCCTTTCTCGACAATGTGGATGAGTCAAGTTTGAGGCACGGCTCCTCCCATGCCGGCAAACACTTGCATGCCCCAAACTCAACTCCGCTGTCCTCACCCTCTCGCAATCGGACCAAGCGCCCTCGGGCGGGAATAGTTATGGACATCGACAGTGAAGATGAAGGTAATCAATAGCTGTCATTGACAAAATTTTTGTATACTAAAATTGGAACAGCAGCAGAGCAGCTGATCGGCCCATCGGGTAGCAGGCTAAGCAAACCCGCATCGGCACCTCTAACGCATCGCTCATATCCAGAGGTAGATAAACTAGCGACGAAAGGTTTCGACCCTAGCCAGACACCCCTTGGTAAGCTTTTTTCGCAAGGAAATGCCACCGCGCTGTCTTTGCCCACGCCCCAAAAGAAGAAGGGTAGCAGCCGTCGAGCTAAGGCCCGTGCCTAATCTTGTGCAACGTGTAATTCGGCAATACGATATATCATATCAATTAAACCATATCAATTAGACCAGTCCAAATAAAAGTTTGATGATTGCGTACCCGAAGATCGCTAACGGAGATTTAAGTGGGATAGAATATACAAACTATTCGGCCGACAACCTTTTCTTTCAAATCTAGATTGGCTTTTTACGACTTTCCCTACTGGAGATTTAAGTGCCTTGGACTGTACTTGATGCTGATATGTGAGAATACAAGTTCTCGATATGCTGATAATTTACCATCCGTTATCAACCCTAAACCCTAAACAATTGGATCTGCACAGCGAAATTATCATATATAGCCTGAGGTGTTTGAACAAATTTCTACTATCTATTCAACTTGTCTATCATGGTATTGCCCTATCCAGACGAGTCTTTGCCCGAACATCAAGTATCTATTCAGGATTATGTCGACATGGCGTCGAGAATTCTTGCGGGTCCCGACACTATCCACGATTTTTGTCGCATGGTTCTTGCTGGACGCGCTGACATCGATGGCATAGAACATCGCCTGTTTGTAAATGCACGACAGGGTTTGGAGGAGATCGATACAGGCACCTTAACGATAAGCCGAGATTACGATTCAGTTTCGTCCTGCACCAATACTCTTCCCTTTAGTGGGCAATTCTCTGTCTATCCTGTTGCACCATTCAGGGAAACATTAAAAGTCGACAATCATTTAATTGGCAAAGCATTTGATGGGCAGGTCAGTGGGAAATAATTTATTTTTGGATAGCACTTGAAACAATGTTAAAGGGTGCAAGGATCGACGTGCCTCTGTACAAGATCCCAAACATTGCTTTGGGTAAAGCTAATCTATGCCACGTAACAAGGATGATGTTTCCTCGGCTTTACGTAGCGGGCAGCTGCGACCGCTCAATTCCAGCTGCAACCCTCGCCAGGATATACAACGAAGGCATACGTCCTGCCGTACAAGCTGTTTGTGGATGGAGATTATCCCATTGGCCACCCTCATATAGTGCAGCTTTGGCCAATGCTCGCGACCGTCATGGAAAGCTACACTTTGGAACGGTCGACCTTCCACCTACCGTTATAGACCGGTTCGCCTATGTTCTGAGACGCAACCTCTATCAAATACCCAAGCTGCAAGATGTGTATTTCATGCACAAAGTTCGTGGAACAAAGGGTTTTACGGTCCATGACCCAGCAGATGCGGGAGAGCGCTGGACAGCCCTTCAGAGGGAGCTAGGTTTCCTGGACTTCGATAACATGACCTTGCAAGACTGGTATGTTGATGTGGGTCTGGAAATATATCATCCCCAGCATGTGCTGCAGTGGCTGGATGATGCCCATCCAAGACTGTTGCGTTATGGGCTGCCCAAACAGGCTGAGATTGATCCAATCTCTCTCTCTTGACTTCTGGAAGATCAAAGGAATTTTGCCACTGATCGTGTTGCGCAGTTCAAGGAATTCGCTGGATTTCACTGTACGCCTGGCAGGAAGGGACACACCGACCGCATTGTTTACCTTAATGTCTATACGACTGACAAGGAGCCAACTTACCAGCTGCACACCGGGAGCTTCAGCAAGCATAGAGCGAGCGAGCTTTTGCCGTCCACAGGTTTGACGAAGCTAATTAATGATGTGACCACCATGAGCGCCATGTTTGGCCAGTGTATGGGGGATGGCGAGCGAGCTCCCAATGAAGGCTGTGCGCGTTTTGAGATCCGGGTTGCACTTTCCGAAGCGCCGAATGTCCTTGCCACAATATCATGCCAACTACTGTCGAATTCGCTGGTCGCCATTCCTGTTGCTTTGTGGTGGTCAGTCACCATTCATTTAATTTTTATTTACTACCTAACCTCATCGTTCATAGGGCGTTCAAATTCGTGTGGCTGTCCGCTCTCCGCTATGTGTTTGATAACAGGCTGAGGGCTGGAGTTGAGGGGGGGGCTTTACGGTCGAGTCTCGTCTTGGGTGCAGTGGGCATCTGGATGCTCAACGCATTGAATTTTCGACCTGAGGGTGCGCAACAATACAAGTCATTAGCAGACGCTTGCTGCCAACATGCGGGAAGCAACGAGTCTGATCAGGACTCTGACGATAGTGATGCCGAGGACACTGTCCCAGTTGGATATAATCATGGCATATTTTTCCTTGGCGATATCATGGAGGATAGAGTACATGAATCGTGGCGTGTTCCATTGGCCATGTCCACCAGGGTTGATGAGCTACATTTAGCCGGGATATATGGTCGGACAAGTATGGCTATCCTCGAGCACGATGCAGGGATTGATCGGGTCTTGGCACCAAAGGGTACAATAGCGCACACATCCCGTATTCCTAACAAGCGCCGAAGGACCACTGCCGTTCAATTTGTACGTGATGCCGACATCGAGGAGGATATCATCGATTTGCAGCTTGCCCATCGCGGTATTACTTTACGGCCAGTAGGTCAAGAAACAGGGCATGATGTCGATGAAGCTCGGTTTGATCAGGAGGAGGATGAGATTGGCGATGTCACTCCGGATGACGCTGTCTCACGGATTTGGAAGCAAGTGCCGTTTGACATTTTCGCTGTCAGTCCGAATGGAGTCCGAATGAAAGACCCTTCCCACATCATTATGTCAAATCAGGCGCGTCACAATGTGACCTGGGAAACCTTCAAATCCACCGACTTTTCTGGAATATTTGAAAAAATTCAGATATGCATGGTCCCCAGCGACTCTTGGACAACAACAATGTTTGATAGGTACTTTCCGCCCAAGGGAACAGCGCCTAAGGAGAGAGGAAAGCTTCAAAACTTCCCTTACACCACATACTACAACGACTGGTTCAAACTCATGTCGCAATTATCAGTGAACGATGCCAAGGTAGTCCGGGCAGGGGTTCTCCGCGAATTCAAGAAATTGAAATGGTTGCCGCATGGTGGAAGTGATAGAATGTGGGCTATGAGCAAGATGTCAGGTAAAAATTGGACGATGCACCCAATCGGTTCCAAACACGTTGCGTGTCCGCAAATCACAGTCAATAGCAGCACATGGAACAGGGAACCCATTATCATGGGAGTTCGCGCAGTCGCTATGGCAGAAGAGTACGAGGAGGAAGAGGAGGAGGAGGAGGAATGATATATGGTTCTCATAGTCATACTCAGCTCAGCCCCGGTTCGATAGCGGTGGAATCCGCAGGGTTAATTTCCGTTGAAACCCACAGTCTCTCTTCTAAGGATTCCAGCACGTCGCATCCGCTCCCAGAGACATTAGTATGTTTGCTTAGACTAGATTTGTAATTGACACCAGCATACCATGAGGCAATCAGATATTTCTACCGGTTGTAAAAGTAAAGGATATCTGCAATGATATTGTTGTCGCACTGAATTACCATATCATGTGTTCACCCAGTGTACACGGATGTCCCAGACGTCCATGGTCATGCCAATGTTGTCTAATGGACTGGCCAGAGGTAGGAAAAAGAAATTGTAAGGGTATCTGGCACAATATTGTTGTCGCCTGCGCTCGCCTGCGGTCGCACTGACTTACCATATCATGTGTTCACCCAGTGTACACGGACGTCCCAGACGTCCATGGTCATGCCAATGTTGTCTAATGGACTGGCCAGAGGTAGGAAATGGAAATTGTAAGGGTATCTGGCACAATATTGTTGTCGCCTGCGGTCGCACTGACTTACCATATCATGTGTTCACCCAGTGTACACGGACATCCCAGACGTCCATGGTCATGCCTATGTTGTCTAGTGGACTGGCCAGAGGTAGGGAAAAGAAATTGTAAGGGTATCTGGCACAATGTTGTCGCCTGCGGTCGCACTGACTTACCATATCATGTATTCACCCAGTGTACGTGGACGTCCCAGATGTCCGTGGTCATGCCTATGTTGTCTAGTGGACTGGCCAGAGGTAGGAAAAAGAAATTGTAAGGGTATCTGGCACAATATTGTTGTCGCCTGCAGTCGCACCGACTTAGGCCGAATTTGGCAGCATATCGTGAGCGTGAGAAATAGAATTTAGCACCGCCACATCATCCATCTGCATTCATCGATCATCGACCGCAGGCATGCCCTCCACTCGGAAACGCGAGCTGGATGCAACCCATGGTCAGTGTCAATCAATAACAGCTAACTTACAACAATTCATCTCCAAACTACTCAAAAGGCACCAGTCCACCACGAAAACGGCTCCAACCTGAGTCTCCAGAAGGGCCACAATCACCAAAAGAATACCTCGCAGAGACATGGCCCGTCCTTAACGCTCTAATTGAGCAAAGTGTGTATTCCTTCCCCTGAATGACGAACGGTTTTCCTGAGCTTAGTTAGGCCACAACGGGTATCCAGCCCAGCCAGGGATTTCCGATGTAGAACCCACCTGGCCTACAAACCCTGAAAGCACAAAATATCTCAAATCCGCCTTCTACTTCCCAGGGGCCGAGTCAGACGTCACCGTTGAACAATTCAACAGTGCCTCGGGCGGGGATCGTAAGTCAATTCTTTCATCTGTTGATTGTTTTATTTTGAGATAACTACTTCATTAGCAGAGACAAGGGTTCGGATGGAGAGAGCACTGGCTCAAGAGAGACGGTAGTGTAATCTATTGTAGAATAGAAACAAATTCCGAATAATGTCGTGAGCTGGGCATGAAGGCGCCGTCCTCTGATGAGGTTTATTCCTGTACAAAAAATAATCGCGGCCGCGACCACGACTGAGATCATGTTTGAAAAGTTGAAATTCATGAGACGTGATTCCCAGTGAAAACCCACGCTGAGCTGAGCCGAGAATATCTGCGCTGAGGCAAGAACTACCGAAGCGCAGCTTTACGCAGTTTTGTCCAGCCTGCTTCGGTTTTTTTCCCTTTTGCAGACCGTATCCGTAGTCATCTGAATGAGATCTGCATGAAAATTACTCATCCTCAGTATTCCTCGGTTACAATCTGCTGGTAGCTGCACTGTACTGAGGATGACCGAACAATGCAGTTTGATTAACATAGCTGTAATAAACCTACTACGCAGATAGGATATGCGCTCCTCCGCGTGCCTCCATACTCCTCGGCGTTCTTCTAACCTTCGTTCCAACCCTAAAACCATGACCGTACCATATCACCCACAACCCACAACACCCAGTCTTCAAAACTCCGTCACACGGATCGACACATCTGCATCTGCTTGTGGGATTAGGAAGTTGCTCGACATGGGCAGGATATCGCACAAACCAAACTTATACATTGCTCATGTTGGATCCTGCCGCCGTGGCTGTAGTAGACTTCGCTCTTGCTTGCGTGCTGAGTGCCTCGTATTTCTATACAATATGTATCATGTGTTCACCCAGTGTACGTGGACGTCCCAGACGTCCGTGGTCATGTCTATGTTGTCTAATGGACTGGCCAGAGGTAGGAAAAGAAATTGTAAGGGTATCTGGCACAATATTGTTGTCGCCTGCGGTCGCACTGACTTACCATATCATGTGTTCACCCAGTGTACATGGACGTCCCAGACATCCATGGTCATGCCTATGTTGTCTAGTGGACTGGCCAGAGGTAGGGAAAAGAAATTGTAAGGGTATCTGGCACAATGTTGTCGCCTGCGGTCGCACTGACTTACCATATCATGTGTTCACCCACTGTACGCGGACGTCCCAGACGTCCATGGTCATGCCAATGTTGTCTAATGGACTGGCCAGAGGTAGGAAATGGAAATTGCAAGGGTATCTGGCACAATATTGTTGTCGCCTGCGGTCGCACTGACTTACCATATTATGTGTTCACCCAGTGTACACGGACGTCCCAGACGTCCATGTCATGTCTATGTTGTCTAATGGACTGGCCAGAGGTAGGAAATGGAAATTGTAAGGGTATCTGGCACAATATTGTTGTCGCCTGCGCTCGCACTGACTTACCATATCATGTGTTCACGCGAAAAGTGACTAGGCTGTTTCTAGGACCCAGTGCCAACAGTACAGACGCACGGATGACTCATTGCCAGGGTTGTCATCAACAACGAAGTCTAACAGTGTATGTCAATGATTGCCTCCTGTGACCGCTATCGCAATACAGAAGAACATACCATACTCGTCTTCGTCGGATGCCTAGAATTCAGCTTCGTGCTCATTGTCTACATGGGCCTCAATATCCAGGAATTTCGCGATATTGGTCAACATGACTTGTGGGCTGAAGTCTGGATGTACGTAAAATAGGTAAGTTCTACGTGTCACATATGCATCGACATACCAAAGTCTTTAATTTTTCTCACAGGCAAAGGCCTCAGATCTCAGTGGACCCACGTCAATTCACAACTTATGTTCTCACTTCAAGACCAAGACTAATTCATTGTAAAGTAATACCGCAGATTGAAGTTGCAGGAACATTGTCAGGTGATTTACGAACCTCGACGAACTTTGTCAGGTGACTTACGAACCTTGACGAACGTTGTCAGGTGACTTACGAACCTTGACGAATGTTGTCAGGTGACTTACGAACCTTGATGAACGTTGTCAGGTGACTTACGAACCTTGACGAACGTTGTCGGGTGACTTACAAACCTCACATCAGAACCGATGATGCCTGCACCAAGAAACAAAGCTTCAAGAAAGAAAAGGGAAGGATATTTGGTGTGTTGCCATACTTGTAATGCAATGGCTTGTACCACGAAAACGAGAGGAGTTCTATGGCCTGTTGAAGGCAGTTCTTTGGCAAGGCATGAAAAAAGCAATGCGCATCCAAGTACGTGAGATAGCTACTCAATATGGTTTACTCATCCATGTATTTCACAAGATTGTTCAGAATCTTGTGCTGCGAAGCAGTCTGGGGCATATAAGCGCCAACCAACGGATGGCGAGCTTATGCAGGGCTTGAACCTGTATAGAGAGTATCTGAATAGAGCCGACCATCATAAGGGTTCGACTTTTCCAGGTGAATCTGGACAGCCTAATTCATTAGGGTATTGCCTTTGCGCCTCTATATGATGTTTTGTAAACTCTGATGCATTACAAACAGACTTTCAGCCCAACGATCCTCTGTGGGTGACCTCTTTGTTCAGGGATCTTCCATGGATATATCAGATGTTTCGTTGGACAACTTGAACCTATGTGGAGAACCTGCTTCAGTCAAGTAAGATCCTTCTTTCCCTCCCAGCCATTTGGTCGATATAAACAAACCTCAAACAGATTAATTACACAAACAGCTGATTCCATTTCCACTACAGACAATTCTTCAGTGTACTATTCTGCCATAACCTCACCCATTATTGATGAGATGTCTGCACCACAAGATGCCCTGGACAGCACCGATATGAATTGCTCATCACCGACTACATCCACACCATCATCTCGTCTTGGTGCCCATGAGATGGAAATATCGCACTCCTTCCATGAGCGACCCACCGCTGAGAAACTGACCCAGAAGGAACCGAATATTACATGGAAGTTATTGTATGTGCCTGATCCTACCAGATATATGTCAAAACGGGATGCAGAGGTTGATATCGCGTGGACCACGGAAAGTATAACCGAAGAGGAGCTGGAATCAGTCCAATGTCTTATAGGGACTTGCATCTATGCATATGGAAAAAGAAAGCGAGGAAATCGAGGAGTGGACAAGTGGCGTTCAGTTCTCATCCAAGAATGGGTTTGTTTCTTGTACCGCTGATTGAGTTATATGCAGAGCTGACGTTTTTATTCCACAAGCTTTATGTGATTATCTCAATGTCAAGGGCTTTGAATGAAGATGAGAGTCCGAAAATCCAGACCGAATTTGTGCCCTGGAGGCGTTTCTTGGAAGAGTGGATCTATCCAGACAGTCCATCTGCGGATTTTGTAGGGTATCTGGACTGGTGTGACATTTTCATTGGAGGTATGGACTTGACGGTGGACTACTTGTGAGTATCGGTTTTACGTTTAGAAGATTATAACGAGGACATTTGATGATTCAGGGACAACCCTAAGTATGAAATCAAGTCGGATAATCTGGATCGGTACAAGGAGAGAATGCTACTGCTGGAATCAACGACACGATTATGGCCTTCAATGGTTCAAATTACCTCACTCGCCCAGAAGGATGCATTGATAAGGAATCTGGACATTGTTGCTAAAAGTATAGGGACTAGGCGGCCAAGAACGATTGTGATGAAAGAAGGAGACCAAATCCCGGTCAGGTACGTGTTGAAGAGAACAAACAGTGACTGTGGGACCCATGTTATCCTTCCAAAGAAAGGTAAAAGAAGCGAAACAGCGTGGAAGGATCTGAAGGGTGGAATGGTGGACTCAGTGTGGTTGGCTCAAGAGTACATTCCAACCCTGAGAGAGTTTGGTGAATGGCGGGTGGTAATGGTGGGAGGAAAGATTCTGTATTGTGCTCATACGCAATACGATGGATCAAAACATTGTTGGAAGTTCGTGAACACCACCAGGTTTTTGTCACTGAAAGAAATCAAGTTGAGTGCATATCAGTGGATTACAGATTAATAAAACTGACTAGATATATATTAGTGAACTACGACGGAGTGGAAAACTATGTGGAGATTACTCAGTGGCAGATCCTGATTTTGGGACACAGGAAATTCGCGAAAAAGGAAAGCAGGAATTCTATCGATTTGTCCAAGAGACATACGAGAAATTATGTTTCGTGGAATCCTCAAGACTGGGAGGAAAGAGTGCGTTGTCCATGTTTTTACGGATGGACGTTGGGTTTTCTTTTGATGAAAATGAAGAAGCTTTCTATTTTGTTAATGAAATAGAAAGAACACCCACGACAAGCCTATGGTCCAGAGCTATTGGGGTGCCTGTCAATATATTTTCGGAGATGTTGGGTCAATGTCTACGGGAGTGGGCTGGTATATTTTAAAAATATTGAGATAGTAGTGCGCAGTAGTCCTCAAATATAATAGATTATCCTTGTACTACACTTCTGTCCAGTATATATGCCACTCGATAATTCTACTGCTATGTTTTACAGTACACAGCCAGACACTAGGTAGACCTGAGGTCATAGACATCATAGTGGATGCCCAAGTAAATTTGCTGCGGTACGGGATGCGTTGTCCAGTTCGTCATTGAAGTTGCGGACGGAGAAATAAATTTGCACCAGGTACGATATCCATTGTCCAGTTTGTCATTGAAGTTGTGGACACTCAACCTGTCATCTGCGTCGTTGGGGTCGTCGTTGTCATCGTCACCCCCCCCCCCCCCTTGTTTTCTGGCCCCATTCCTGGTCTTCCTGGTCGTGGCTGGCACTCCTCTTGTCGCGTTTGTCCCTGGCCTTTGCTGCTGCTGCTCCCGTCATTGTTGGTGTCGCTGCCGTTGTTCCTGTCAGCTCTGGGGTCGTTCTTGTCGTTCCCCCGGTTCTTGTCCTCCCTGGCGTCGTCTGGAGCTGGTTCGGGGCTTTGGGGTTGCTGTGTTGGTGGTGGAGGTGGTCTTGTCGTCGTCATCTTCGTCATTGTGGCGGCAGCCGCTATGGTGGTGGTGGAGGTGGTCTTGTCGTTGTCATCTTCATCATTGTGGCGGCAGCCGCTGTGGTGGTGGTGGGTCCTTGGCGTCGGCGTCGCCCTCGCCTAGTTGTTCCCTGATGCTGCTGCTGCTGACTTAGTCGTTGGTACTCCTCCCGTTGCGGCATCGTCCCTTGCCGTCGTTTTTGGCGTCCTTGTCGTCCTGGTGGCGTCGTTCCCATGTTTCCTGGTCTTGTCCGGTCGCTCTCGTCCGTAGCGTTTCCGTGGTAGTGGAACGTCGTCGTCGTCGTCGTGGGGGCCATGGTACCTTTCTTGGTGTTAGGTCAATGGAAATACCTAAAATACAATAAAAATTGTGTTAGTTGAAAGGAAAAAAACAAGACGAAAAGAAAAAACTTACCTGGGCCCGTTAGTTGCATGAGGTTGTTGTTGCTGTTGTTGCAAGAAGCGTTGGAGGAGTGTGGATGGGGGTGGAGGTGGGAGGCAGCGGCGGCGTCGAGAGTGGTGGTTGACTGACAAACGTTGAGACGGTGGGTAGTCTCAAAGGAAGGAGGGATGTTCATGCAACTGAAACCAAAGTCGGTCGAGCCTATCGACCAACAGCCACCTTACCTCCAGTGCTCAATCAAGCTATAGAGGCTCCCGGTCGAGCCTATCGACCAGAAACTCATGCAAGTAAGACTGAGGGCGTCGGTCGAGCCTATCGACCAACAACCAAACTGTCGGTGGTGGTGGTTTCGTGAAATCGCAATCGAATCGGATTGATTACATCATTATCATTTTCAGTCTCCGCAACCAAACTCAGCGACTTTGCGCTCATTGTACTATTGTACAGATTACCCTACTGCATAGATGTCCGAATACTTCGCTAATATCATTCCGAACCCGGATCATTTACACCTCCGACCACACTGCCTGACCTTTTCGACAGACGACCAACCCAGATTGTACAGGGTAAGTCATGGTATTACTGCTACAGTGACAAAGCTCTGCTGATGTCTACGTCTTTCAGGCTGTTTGCGAGTCCCTCAAGAGGTACAATATAGATGGCTCTCTGCTATATCGGCGTGTAAAAGCAGATAACAAGGATGAGAGCGACTGGATTGCTCACGCAGACTGCCCAGTAAGTAACCCTTTTCTCCATACAGTGACAGTTATCGTGATGATCAAAATACAGATTTGTTATAACAATGAGGGTTTGTTCTACATTTTGGCATGCTCTTGCAGGAAAAAAATCTACTCAAAGGTTTGTTTCTGCTTAATTTTATATGCATTGTTCACAGTCGATCGCCAGGATTGCTTGAAGAAGATGGCAGAGGAACATGAAACTGGACGGCTTCATTGTGAGTGCAGATTCATCCTTCATCATTATTCATATGTAAGGTATCCTTTGTACTAGGCCCTTTCTGTAGAAGTTTCATAGTCATGTTGCATAGAGAATGGGTATTCTGTGTAGACGAGAAGGGGCGCCGAGAAGAAAAACAAGCTGCTGACCGAATTAGAACTCACAAGAAGAAGAAGATCCAGAAACTGAAGAAGCAGGAGGAGAAGCACAAAGCGAAGGAGAATGCAGAGATGAAAGGCGATGGCAGAAAAGATATAGAGGGCAACTGCCAGTGGGCAGCGGCAATTAAAAGGGTTCACCTTATACTGCCGCCTCCTCCAATTTGATAGTATGTATCTAGTGGTTTTGGCATTGCCTCGACTGTAACCCAAAAAAATGTCCAACTGTTGCAGGATTGTTGTCGAGATATCCAGCTTCTAGTAGAGATTCCACCTGACATTTACATAATTGCCCAACCAGTAAAGCGACCTTCTGTTGGGTTCTCAGAATTCATGTCAATAGGGGCCCCTATTCCCAGATAAGATACATAGGTTATCTTTTTTGCCATTTGCTATGTCTGTTCCTAGTTATTCAAGGGAAGCTTGTACAAGTAAAAAAATCCTAATTGTCCAAAGTGGTGATCAGGTATGCCAATGTTAGACACTTATACTGATTCTGGAAAACTCGTCTGATTTCCGTTGAGCATGACAGGACCACGTTTTTTTAAACCAGGTTGGCTCTTCAGTGCATCCTTGATAAAAATATAATGCTTACGAGAGGTCGGGCGTCCAAGACAGCTGTTACGCAGTAGGCACCAATAAGCCCGTTTTACTTAAACCAATCTTGCTCTTGAGTTCAGTCTACAAAAGGGTAGCTGAGCAAATTTTTCGTCCGTCTGATTTCCGTTGAGCATGACAGGACCACGTTTTTTTAAACCAGGTTGGCTCTTCAGTGCGTCCTTGATAAAAATATAATGCTTACGAGCGGTCGGGCGTCCAAGACGGCTGTTATGCAGTAGGCACCAATAAGCCCGTTTTACTTAAACCAATCTTGCTCTTGAGTTCAGTCTACAAAGGGTTAGCTGAACATCATTCATGAAATTTTTTAAGTCCCTCGTGCAATTGATAGTAGATCAACTAGCAACCCTGCAGCGCAGAGGAAGATCTGGCAAAGCATCGGGTTAGGCAAATAAATGACATTGATGCCCGTAAAGATGAGAAAGGTGGTTATGTGAGGACTGCACGTGTAATGTTGTCTAAAAGACTGGCCAGAGGTAGGAAATGGAAATTGTAAGGGTATCTGGCACAATATTGTTGTCGCCTGCGGTCGCACTGACTTACCATATCATGTGTTCACCCAGTGTACACGGACGTCCCAGACGTCCATGGTCATCCCAATGTTGTCTAATGGACTGGCCAGAGGTAGGAACAGGAAATTGTAAGGGTATCTGGCACAATATTGTTGTCGCCTGTGCTCGCCTGCGGTCGCACTGACTTACCATATCATGTGTTCACCCAGTGTACACGGACGTCCCAGACGTCCATAGTCATGCCAATGTTGTCTAAAGGACCGGCCAGAGGTAGGAAAAGGAAATTGTAAGGGTATCTGGCACAGTATCGGTGACAGCAGGCGAGAACAATATAAGCTCTGCTATGCTGTCACATGGGGTTGTGACATACCTCTTATCATACATCTTATCGATTACCATCTAACATCTAACATCTACCATGTCTGAAAGTACCGCAAGACGGCAAGGGAATCCACAGCTAGGCTTTGAGATTTGTCCACACACGTGCGGATGTCGAATAACCCAGGCTGCAGCGAACCGGTCACGCAGACAGCCTGCATGGATGCGACAAGCTCCTTTGACCCTAAAGGACGGCCACCACTTAAATTTCCATATCCAATCAAGAGAAGTACATCCAAACTGCACTGATGCGTGTGGAAATTTTGATAGTCGAGGTCGCGCACTAACAAATGAAGAGTACGCCGCTTGGGTTCCGCATCTCGGCCATTATACCAAGTACCACAGACACATTCCGCCTCAATTCCAATCACTAATCCCTGCCACACCACTCAACGACGCCTATTCAGGTGCTCTGCCACCTCACCCACTGCCAGATCTTCGATCTCTGCCTGAAGCAATAGCCTCTATGTCTGTACAATCACATCCAGGTAATTCAGGCAGTGCATCGAGTGCTCGGCCGAAACTGCTCATGGTTGAGAGTCCTCGTATCTGTACAGAGCCGAATAGCCTCGAAAGCGTCATGACTCTCTTAACGTACGATCGCTATGTCATGGAAAGGAATACCCCAGGCCCTATTAAGGCTGCAATTCAGACAGCCCCTGCAGGAATGGCCTATCGGGAGTGGGCCCATAAGGACGACCATAATCCAGACCTAGAGTCGTACCAAATACATGACATGGCAAGTATTGTATCACTTTGGATATTCTTATCTGATTATGGTTCTACCAGATGGTCTGGGCAATTGCATTTCTGGAAGCAGGGTGGTCCGTTCAATGGATGAAATGGGACGTGTTCGTAGAGATTCTACTCAGCGGAAACTTCAGCCATATCACCAATATGTCAAATCTCAGCCTTATGGCGGGAGGTTTTAGCCTTGCTATCGACTACATACATGTACCATGCTTCCTCATATACTCCATTAACCTCTGAATGATATTTATTCTAGTACTGAACATCCAGGATTGAATCGGACGAATATTGACCAATTTTGGTGCAACTTACTCAAGTTGTCCCTCGATGTTCCAATGTTCCCCCACCCACAAGATCTTCTTGCATCGGCATGCAAGGTTCAGCGTGACAATGACCTCATGACCGCTGCAATGACCGTGACAAAGACCCCCTATCCCAAATCTCTGACGTTGACCAACGAGCGGGATCTCAGGACGGCATGCAACAACGTCAACATTGTTGTTAAACGCGACTTCAGCGACTCGACAACGTGCACATTTCTCCCTGCCCGGGACAGGGGTGCCGACCACCGAACCGAGACAGTTCTCCAGAAATATGCCGAGTCAGAAATATTGTACGAAGGAATCGAGTGCCTGCCCCATCCGGCGTGGCTAGCCCAGCCTTGGATGCCTTCTTTAGTGGAGAAGGGAGAGATTAGGGCTTTTGTTGTCGGAGGTAAGCTACTACATGCTGTTCATACGTGGCCACAAAGCACCGGTGGTTGGACCCACAACTTCAAGTTGGTCGACAATTACACGCCCTTGAAACAACTAAAGTAAGCCCAACATTCGCAATACTTTGGAAGATAACTAACACTTTGTAGACCCGGGGATGCAGGTCACCTTGGACCGGTGCTCCACGAGGGGGGGTTTTCCAAAGAAATATGCAATGAGAATCTGACGCCGGATCGGGCAACTGCCAGCCATAACGAATTTGTAAACTTCGTGGAAGGGTCAGTGAAGGCAGTCCTCAACATCGAAAATACCAGACGATGTGATCGTTCGTCATCATTACAAGTCTTCTGCCGCGTTGACGTCGGGGTTTTACAAGGGAGGGGTGGAAAATTCCACTACTACATCAATGAGCTGGAGAGAAGTCTTACAGTAGGTCTCTACCGCCGGGTCACCGCCGTCCATACTTGGACCATGGTGAACACTGCTATCAGGTTAATACCCAATTACCTATGTACATGCAGGCTCAGGTCCTGAGATAAGCGCAGGTTACCGAATTCAGTTTTCTTTTTTACATGTCTGGTATAGTTATAGTTAGTTATAGTTATAGTTAGTGATCCTTGCAATGTTTAGACATGACTCAGATGCGGATATGGGTTTCCCGCTATTGCTTGTTACAGCTTTTGCAACCTCTTGCTATTCCACCAGACAACAGTGAACATATAATATGGCAAGTCTGCATGACTGCAGGCGACAACAATATCGTGCCAGATACCCTTACAATTTTGATGTGGTAAGTCAGTGCGACCGCAGGCGACAACAATATTGTGCCAGATACCCTTACAATTTCCATTTCCTACCTCTGGCCAGTCCATTAGACAACATTGGCATGACCATGGACGTCTGGGACGTCCGTGTACACTGGGTGAACACATGATATGGTAAGTCAGTGCGACCGCAGGCGACGACAATACTGTGCCAGATACCCTTACAATTTGCTTTTCCTACCTCTGGCCGCTTTAGACAACATTGGCATGACCATGGACGTCTGGGACGTCCATGTACACTGGGGAACACATGATATGGTAAGTTACATTAGTGCGACCACAGGCGACAACAATATTGTGCCAGATACCCTTACAATTTCCTTTTCCTACGTCTGGCCAGTCCATTAGACAACATAGGCATGACCATGGACGTCTGGGACGTCCGTGTACACTGGGTGAACACATGATATGGTAAGTCAGTGCGACCGCAGGCGACAACAATATTGTGCCAGATACCCTTACAATTTCCATTTCCTACCTCTGGCCAGTCTTTTAGACACCATTGGCATGACCATGGACGTCTGGGACATCCATGTACACTGGGTGAACACATGATATGGTAAGTCAAGTTAGTGCGACCACAGGCGACAACAATATTGTGCCAGATACCCTTACAATTTCCATTTCCTACCTCTGGCCGGTCCTTTAGACAACATTGGCATGACCATGGACGTCTGGGACGTCCGTGTACACTGGGTGAACACATGATATGGTAAGTCAGTGCGACCGCAGGCGACAACAATATTGTGCCAGATACCCTTACAATTTCCATGTCCTACCTCTGTCCAGTCTTTTAGACAACATTGGCATGACCATGGACGTCTGGGATGTCCATGTACACTGGGTGAACAGATGATAGCATTTATTCATAGAAGTACAGGTAGCAATTCAAAAAAATAAACGACGAAATTAAATTATTAAATACTCCGACTGCACCTGGGGCATGAGTACGCTTTCCATGTCTTCTCAATGACAAAGTCCCGCAAAAAATTTTCGCCCAACAGCGCCAACCAATTCTCTGGCAAGGCGCCTCCATCTCTCCACTCCTGGATCAGCCCCTGTTGAGAGCCGCTGCCCGTAGTGGCCCAGTTGTTGTTGAAGTCGTACTCGTCCATATGGCCTCGGACCGTAGGCCTGCGCATTACTTCATTTAGTATCTCCGGAAATCCATCTCAAAGGGTCTCGATATCGAGGGTTCCTTGGTTACTGGGGACCTCGAAATCAGGGCTGTCCTCATCCTCACCGATACACTCAATGTCCATCCAAACTCCGCATGGGTTGCAGTACTGCTGGCGATCCTCGTGGGGGACATAGAACTCTTCACAAACCGGGCATGGTGTTTTCGTATGTCGAATGAACCAGATCTGGCTGTTCATTCGTGGTGGATTTGGTAAGGCATCATCAAATTCCCGAAAATATGCTCCAAGCTTATCGATAATTTTCTCCGATGAAAGCCAATCCACATCATCCTCCAGCAAAACCAGTTCGGTCGGAGACAAATTTTTGTCACTGCTGTGGGTTCCAGTTGAGTTGATTAGAGAGTTCACAATAACGAGCCACTCACTTTCGGGTATCAGTATGGTCTGTGTAGAACTGCAGCAAAAACCAGGCGGGAGCGCCCGGTTTCACGCGAATCTCCCTTACATGCGCGATCCGAAAATCCCTTTGGAGGTTTTTGTTGGCAAGTCTTCCCTTCGGAACCACATAAACACTTGAAGAGAAGTTGGGTAAGATTGATGCAGACATAGATCAGCTAGATCGGCTGGGCTTACCAATCATTCAAGCTGACCGTGACAGAGTCGCCATTGCCCTCCACAACCGTCTCAGTCACCATGGGGAGCTTTTGAATCTTTCTGGAATTGGCTTCAGAGACCATGGTGGTTGACTCGAAAGACTTATTGATCATGCGATCCGTAGCGATAAGGTGACACGTGTTTGGATGCCTGCGTCATTCTTGCGTTTTATCACGTGGTTGACTGCGAGATACTGTTAAAATTTCCTTGTGGCAAGTTCCCGTGACCACAGGTGACAACGATATCGTGCCAGATGCAGTTAAAATTTAGGTGTCACAGGACATGGACGCCTGTGACGTCCTCGTACACTCGGCGAACATATGATATGGCAAGTCAGTGCGACCGCAGGCGACAACAATATCGTGCCAGATACCCTTTAAATTTCCTTTTACAACCTCTTCTGAGCCTGGCACCCCAGAAAGACGACACAGCCTTACGGGCTTGGAACTCGTTGTGTGATAATAATTAGATGGCGGACACTCAGTAGTAATATAATTGACTATATTCAATGCTAGAATATATGAGCATTAGTGTAAGTACATACCCTAAGTAATCTGTAACGATAAACACGATATAATACTCACCTCAGTACTCATATAAGTAACTGAAGTGACCGAAGAATCTATCTAGCTATATAGATACATGTTGTGTTAGACAACGGGATAATGGGAGAAAGGTAACTATCAGATGTTTGTCTGGGCACATCAAAGGGATGCACTAAGAATAGAATACGCATCAAATATGCTGACCACAATGTGCCGACCGCATGTGATCACAGTGTGAATCTCAACAAACATAGGCACGGACATGGCCGTCTGGGACGTCCGTGTACAGTGGGTGAACACATGATATGATAAGTCAGTGCGACCGCAGGCGACAACAATACTGTGCCAGATACCCTTACAATTTCCTTTTCCTACCTCTGGCCAGTCCATTAGACAACATTGGCATGACCATGGACCTCTGGGACGTCCGTGTACACTGGGTGAACACATGATATGGTAAGTTAGTGCGACCACAGGCGACAACAATATTGTGCCAGATACCCTTACAATTTCCTTTTCCAACCTCTGGTCAGTCCATTAGACAACATAGGATGGACATCTGGGACGTCCGCGTATGATACAAGTCAGTGCAATCGCAGGTGTGCTTCCGATTGTCCTTCTGATTCACACTTGTCGATCGCGGTTTAACTTTAACTTTAACTTTAACTTTAACTTTATTATGTGGCTGCTTGCAAGCCCAGTATACTGCTGCAAATATATGACATGGTCATGTGACATCCCTGATTCACACACTCAGCGGGGCGAATTGGGGTGCCTGTGGTCTGAAATCAACCCTATCACGGTTAGCCTGGTGTCCAAACCCACAGTGTGTCAAACCCTACAGTGGTTGTCACTAGGTCACAACAACTGCTTTTAGTGTAAACAAATATAAATTCCACAAGTTACCCTACATCTTGCAAATAGTCTGACAGATATCACATTAAAATCACTTGACAGAATATTGCTGCGTGCAACAATCCTTGGCATGCTCGAGAGAGCATTGTACCCCCTTCTGCCCTCATGGATCCAACCCTAGGTGAGCACTGTACCCCCTTCTGACCCTATGGATCCAACCCTGTGGCCCCCTTCTGCCCCCATGGATCAAACCCTGTGGCCAACCCTGGGAGGTCCCATAACCCTTGGCCAGGAAGGAGAAAGCAACGCGCTGTTCGTCTTTGACGAACAGACATGGTGGAGATGAGTTGAGCTATTTTCGGAAAATGCCGAACAATGTCGAGAGGATTTAGCACAGCCACTCCGACCGCCTGATCATGTCTGTTCGTCAAAGACGAACAGCGCGTTGCTTTCTCCTTCCTGGCCAACCCTCACCTACCATGCAACCTGCAACCTGCATGGAAGTAGTTCCGTGCAGGTCTTCTTCATCAGTAACGGCAAAGACGAGTTCTGTTAGGGAGTAGTCCCCAATATGAACGTGTTCTACGTCCCTGACTGGCTATCCCCAATCCTCTCGACCTTCAAGACTCCTTATATGGTGCTTAGCGTCCTCCAGCAATGCCCATTCCTCTTGGACGTCTGCAATTTTTTTTCTCGAAGTCCTCCACGTTGTGCAGCCCTGATATCTATCTCCTTTTCGTTTACCGGAATTGCTGTGTGCTGCTATCCCTTTGTCCTCCCCTGGTGGAAGGACGGATCATTATTCAAGCGCAAATTATTGTTTCTTTAGTTCTTCGTACACAGTCGGAATATAAAACTTTCATCGAAAATTCACCCTTTGTCAATTATCCACACGCTATCTCCTATGGCCGATCTCTTCAACAACCACCCAGTCATAACCCACAGCCTGCGTGAATTCATTGACCGTGCTTATGGCTTTCATGAAAATGATGAAACAGATGACAACTACATACGCTTTGTCCTTACCGGTGAATACGTCGATGACGATGGACATCCGAAGCAGGCCTTTGTCGATGCTATTCAGAACGTCATTGAAGTTGACCACTCTCTTTTGATCTCCCGGGACTATGACTCCCTCCTTGGCATTGCCGACAAAGTCATGGTCAACTGCCCGATCTCTGTATATGTCGTTCCACATGATACTTTTGCTCTGAAGACAAGTATTCATCTCAAGCACCCTGTTACTTATCGAGGCGTGAGTTTCTGGAGTCCAACTTATAATTGAATCTTTTATCTAACCAAGTATTTGTGCTATAGGAGGAGAAACTAGTTGACTACCACAAGATCCCAAATTTTGAGTTTGGCACATTCGGCATGCGCCACCACTTACATATATTCTTCCCTGCACTGTGGTCGCCCGAACGTTCCCAGCGATCAAGCGCCTACCATTTGACTGAACGCGAGCGAGCCTTCTGGTACGAAAATGGCTTTCGTCCCGCGATCGCGACTTTACTTGGCCAAAGCATCGCCTCGGAATGGCCAGCCAACTATTCAACAGAGCAGTTTAGAGCGAAGAAGACAAGAGGAGGCTTTGCCTGGGGTACGAAGCTCATTCCCAGCAACGTCGTTGACCACCTCGCCAACCGTATTCGCACGGAACTGGATTTGAACCCCCTCATCGCAGATAATGACATTGCATGGGCGCGCGACTTCTTCATTCTGCACACCATCCGAGGCACAAAACATAGCACTTACCATCAGGTAGATGTCGAATCTGCGGAATACTACCTTTACAATTTTGTCTGGAGTGCACAGCTCTCTTATGAAGTCCCGGAGGTTGGAGACTGGTACATCGACGTCGGTATCGAGATCAGTAGTGATCAGGAGGAATGCCTTCAATGGACTACAGCCACCCATTACCAGGTAGTCCAGCAGGCATTGCGCATTTCGGATCAGAACGCCGAGAGGATTTCCGATATTAATTCATCCAAATATTCAAGAGATCCTGTCAGCCATCTTACTGCCATTAGTGGCTTTCGTGCCATTCCTGGCGTCCGTGCTCAAGGGGAGTATGAGGCTGTGTACATCCAGGCATACACAACCGATAAGTCTATTGTTTACCACCCTGAAGGTAGGCACCATGCGAAATTTATCACCATCAAAGAGGCTATGGGCGGGGATCATCCAACAAAAACTATCGAAGGCATCTACAGTATCTATGAAGAGGCACGTACTGCTAACTCTTCAAATGCACGTCTCGAGGTCCGGGTACCTTATAGATTCGCCACAGAAGTCCTAATGCAGTTTGACCCTGATACATTAAAGGACTGTCTTTGTTCGTTTACCCGTCAGGAGTGGTGGTAAGTCTTTTTTTCTTCAATGTTACCCTTTATATTGATGTATTTATTCCCATAGGTCTTTCCGCATGACGAGGCTGCTGGCAATCAGCAAAGCTCTCTCCCACCAAGCCAGTGGTGCAACCCGTAGTCGACTCATTCCTGAATCGCTCACATTGACTGCAGCGTATGTGTGGTTGCTGAATGGATTACATGCTCGCCCTGAAGATGGACCAGCAGCAAGACGACTCATGGATGCAGCTCTTCCGTTATCGGAGGCTGAGCGCCTGAATACCGATGTTCTCGCATATAACACGTCCAGGCAGGCAGATTGGCAGCAGGAGGAGGAGGAGGAGGAGGAGGAGGAGGAGGAGGGAGATGGAGATGAAGATGGAGAACCCAACAATCGCCGCCGCTCTCATGGCCGGGTTCCTTATATACCCTATGGCTGTGTCTTTTTCCGTCGTATAATGGTCGGCGAAGTTGTTCCTCACCTACGCATCGGTGGAACCCTCCTTACAGAACCAGCTTTTAAGTTTTGGTTTGACGGCATGACGTTGGACCAGGTCCAGGCAATGTATCAGAAGTCAGGCATTATCCCCAGGGATGCGCTTGCTGGTAAGCGCTCTACAAATAAAGCAAGGATGCCGACCTATATCAACTTCACTGGCCAGCCCGAACCAACTCTATTCGACCTACAATCTCAGGGTCATACACTCCCCCCTCCTACGCAGGATGATGGCTCGGATATAGACGATCGTGAGACCCCTCCTCCTACTGATGAACATCCTACAATCGATACTTTCCTTTCCCAACTCTGGCGTCAATTCGTCATTGATCTCACTGGCAAGGCGCCTAATCCACGGGGAATCACAAACCCCTCTTACCTCAAGCTTACCACGGTCGAACGCCGAGAAGGGAAAGAAGATATATACAAGAATCTAACCCTTTCCGATGTTTTCACCCATGTCACCTACAAGAACGCTTCCACCACCGATTGGCAGAGGGCCTTCAAATGGCTCTTTCCTGAGCCTGGTTACAAGACCACGAATGCCGTCCAGAATTACCCTAGCTCACCATATTTTGTGACGTGGATGACCTTTATCGAGGACCCTAAAAATTCAACCCTCATTTCCGCATCGCGCTTAGAAATCTGGAAACGAGTGAGGAAGTGGAGCTGGATCCCAGATGCACAACAAGACAAGATGTGGCCAACATCCACAGCATCAGGATTTACTCGTTGGCCCAGTTCTTCCGGGTGTGGTGGTAAGGATCGAGCTGCACCTCGCATTCTCCTGAAGCGCCATGCAGTTCCGGACTTTGCTGATGAGGGCGAGGAATAGTATCTTTGTTGTTCCATCTTAAACTGCTTCATAATCGTTTGGCGCATTCAATGTTTTTTTCTTGGATATTTAATTAATAAATAAACATTATTCAAGGATTGAGCACTCTAAGATCGCTCCAGCATGGAAGTAGTTCCATGCAGGCCATTCCATCCCTGATCTTTGTCTTCATCATTGTCCACAAAGGCAATGGATCAGATTTGCAAGGTGTCCATTCTTCAACGACAACGAACAGCAAGTAACTGGCTTCCTCCCTCACGTCCATCACAAGTTCTATTGTGGAGTAGTCCCAAATATGAAGGTGTTCGTGTTCTTGGCTGATGAAGTGTTACTTTTATTTATGCTAAATCAAATTCACTTTACAGTTGAATAACAACTGCTGGTATGTGGCCTCCGTGGAATGCCTATGCGGTACACCATATGAAATTCATGTTACCTACCAACAGTTGCTTGTGTTCCACAGATTTTACCTCAATTGAAGTACAAATTATTATTTGTTTCTATCTGTTCATCTACCCTCGAGCCAGTCAGAATGTAGAACACTTATCAAAATGATTATTCACATCATCTCCTATGGTTGATAGTTTCAAGAGCCTCGATTAAACTTACTGACCATGCTTAACACTTTGTCATTACAGGTGAATGCTGTATGTGTGGTACATGTCGTTGCTGACATTCCCGAGTCACAAGTGAAATTTTGCAGTGAGTACTGTATGTGCTGTACATGTCGTCTGTGATGTCCCAGACTTACAAGTGAAATTTTGTAGTGACATGCTAAACATGTCGTCGTGGACATTCCAGACTCACAAGTAAAATTGTGCAGTGAGTACTGTACATGCTGTACATGTCTTCGTTGACGTTCCAGACTCACAAGTGAAATGGTGCAGTGAGCACTGTATGTGCTAAACATGTCATCGTTGAAGTTCTGTATGTGGTGAGTATTGTATGTGATATAGATGTCGTCATTGACGTTCTGTCCTCACAAGTGAAATTTTGTGGTAAGTACTGTATGTGTTGTACATGTTGTCGTTGACGTCCCCGACTCACAAGTGAAATTTTGCAGTGAGTACTGTACGTGCTGTACAACATGTCGTCGTTGATGTTCCAGACTCACAAGTACAATTGTGCAGTGAGTACTGTATGTGCTAAACATGTCGTCATTGAAGTTCTGTATGTGGTGAGTACTGTATGTGCTATACATGTCGTCGTTGACGTTCTGTCCTCACAAGTGAAATTTTGTGGTGAGTACTGTACGTGCTGTACATGTCGTCGTTGAAGTTCTGTCATCAGAAGTGAGATTATGCCATGAGTACTGTACACGCTGTCGTTGACTTTCTGTCCTCACAATTCAAAGTATGCAGTGAGTACTATACATGCTGTCATGGACGTTTTGTCCTCACAAGGGAAATTATGCGGTGAGTACTGTACATGTCGTCGTGGATGTTCTGTCCTCACCAGTGAAATTATACAGTGAGTACTGTACATGCTGTCGTTGACATTCTGTTCTCACAATTCAAATTATGCGGTGAGTACATGTTGTCATTGATGTCCTGTCATTACAAGTGAAATTATGTGGTGAGTACTGTACATGCCGTCCTTGACGTTCTGTCCTCACAACTTAAATTATGCGGTGAGTACTGTACATGTCATCGTTGACGTTCTGTCCTCACAAGTCAAATTATGCGGTGAGTACTGTACATGCTGTCTTTGACGTGCTATCCTCACAAGTGAAATTATGCGGTGAGTACTGTACATGCCATCCTTGACGTTCTGTCCTCACAAGTGAAATTATGCGATGAGTATTGTACATGCCATCGCTGATGTTCGGTCCTCACAAGTGAAATTATGCAGTGAGTACTGTACATGCCGTCGTTGACGTTCTGTCCTCACAAGTGAAATCATACAGTGAGTACTGTACATGCTGTCGTTGACGTTCTGTTCCCACAATTCAAATTATGCAGTGAGTACAAGTTGTCGTTGACGTTCTGTTCTCACAAGTGAAATTATGCGGTGAGTACTGTACATGCCATCCTTGATGTTCTGTCCTCACAACTGAAATTATGAGGTGAGTACTGTACATGCCATCCTTGACGTTCTGTCCTCACAAGTGAAATTATGCGGTGAGTACTGTACATGCCGTCGTTGACGTTCTCACAATTCAAAGTATGCAGTGAGTACTATACATGCTGTCATGGACGTTTTGTCCTCACAAGGGAAATTATGCGGTGAGTACTGTACATGTCGTCGTGGACGTTCTGTCCTCACCAGTGAAATTATACAGTGAGTACTGTACATGCTGTCGTTGACATTCTGTTCTCACAATTCAAATTATGCGGTGAGTACATGTTGTCGTTGATGTTCTGTAATTACAAGTGAAATTGTGTGGTGAGTACTGTACATGCCGTCATTGACGTTCTGTCCTCACCAGTGAAATTATACAGTGAGTACTGCACATGCTGTCATTGA
Organism: Tricholoma matsutake; assembly: GCA_026075535.2. Lineage (NCBI taxonomy): Eukaryota > Fungi > Basidiomycota > Agaricomycetes > Agaricales > Tricholomataceae > Tricholoma > Tricholoma matsutake. The sequence goes on along the minus strand of AP026543.1, from coordinate 348,417 downwards.
CGTTCTGTTCTCACAATTCAAATTATGCAGTGAGTACATGTTGTCATTGACGTTCTGTAATTACAAGTGAAATTGTGTGGTGAGTACTGTACATGCCATCCTTGATGTTCTGTCCTCACAACTGAAATTATGAGGTGAGTACTGTACATGCCGTCCTTGACGTTCTGTCCTCACAAGTGAAATTATGAGGTGAGTACTGTACATGCCGTCCTTGACGTTCTGTCCTCACAAGTGAAATTATGCGGTGAGTACTGTACATGTCGTCGTTGACGTTCTGTCCTCACAATTGAAATTATGTGGTAAGTACTGTACATGCCATCCTTGACGTTCTGTCCTCACCAGTGAAATTATACAGTGAGTACTGTACATGCTGTCATTGATGTTCTGTTCTCACAATTCAAATTATGCAGTGAGTACATGTTGTCGTTGATGTTCTGTCCTCACAAGTGGAATTATGCGGTGAGTACTATATGTGCTGTACATGTTGTTGTTGACGTTCTGTCATTACAAGTGAAATTATGTGGTGAGTACTGTACATGCCATCCTTGACGTTCTGTCCTCACAAGTGAAATTATGCGGTGAGTACTGTACATGCCGTCGTTGACGTTCTGTCCTCACCAGTGAAATTATACAGTGAGTACTGTACATGCTGTCATTGACGTTCTGTTCTCACAATTCAAATTATGCAGTGGGTACATGTTGTTGTTGACGTTCTGTCATTACAAGTGACATTATGTGGTGAGTACTGCACATGCCGTCCTTGACGTTCTGTCCTCACAAGTGAAATTATGTGGTGAGTACTGTACATGTCATCGTTGACGTTCTGTCCTCACAATTGAAATTATGTGGTGAGTACTGTACATGCCGTCGTTGACGTTCTGTCCTCACCAGTGAAATTATACAGTGAGTACTGTACATGCTGTCGTTGACGTTCTGTTCTCACAATTCAAATTATGCAGTGAGTACATGTTGTCGTTGACGTTCTGTCATTACAAGTGACATTATGTGGTGAGTACTGCACATGCCGTCCTTGACGTTCTGTCCTCACAAGTGAAATTATGTGGTGAGTACTGTACATGTCATCGTTGACGTTCTGTCCTCACAATTGAAATTATGTGGTGAGTACTGTACATGCCGTCGTTGACGTTCTGTCCTCACCAGTGAAATTATACAGTGAGTACTGTACATGCTGTCGTTGACGTTCTGTTCTCACAATTCAAATTATGCAGTGAGTACATGTTGTCGTTGACGTTCTGTCATTACAAGTGACATTATGTGGTGAGTACTGCACATGCCGTCCTTGACGTTCTGTCCTCACAAGTGAAATTATGTGGTGAGTACTGTACATGTCGTCGTTGACATTCTGTCCTCACAATTGAAATTATGTGGTGAGGACTGCACATGCTGTCCTTGACGTTCTGTCCTCACAAGTGAAATTATGAGGTGAGTACTGTACATGCCATCCTTGACGTTCTGTCCTCACAAGTGAAATTATGCAGTGAGCACTGTACATGCCATCGTTGACGTTCTGTCCTCACCAGTGAAATTATACAGTGAGTGCTGTACATGCTGTCGTTGATGTTCTGTTCTCACAATTCAAATTATGCGGTGAGTACATGTTGTCGTTGACGTTCTGTCATTACAAGTGACATTATGTGGTGAGTACTGCACATGCCGTCCTTGACATTCTGTCCTCACAATTGACATTATGTGGTAAGTACTATACATGCCGTCGTTGATGTTCTGTCCTCAACAGTGAAATTATACAGTGAGTACTGTACATGCTGTCGTTGACGTTCTGTTCTCACAATTCAAATTATGCAGTGAGTACATGTTGTCGTTGACATTCTGTCCTCACAAGTGGAATTATGCGGTGAGTACTGTATGTGCTGTACATGTTGTTGTTGACGTTCTGTCATTACAAGTGAAATTATGTGGTGAGTACTGTACATGCCGTCCTTGACGTTCTGTCCTCACAAGTGAAATTATGCAGTGAGCACTGTACATGCCATCATTGACGTTCTGTCCTCACAAGTGAAGTTATACAGTGAGTACTGTACATGCTGTCGTTGACGTTCTGTTCTCACAATTCAAATTATGTGGTGAGTACATGTTGTCATTGACGTTCTGTCATTAAAAGTGAAATTATGTGGTGAGTACTGGACATGCTGTCCTTGACGTTCTGTCCTCACCAGTGAAATTATGCGGTGAGTATTGTATGTGCCATACATGTTGACTACTGTATGTGCCATCCATGTTGACTACTGTATGTGCCATCCATGTTGACTACTGTATGTGCCATACATGTTGTTGTTGATGTTCTGTCATCACAAGTGAAATTGTCCGGTGATAAGCATAACAAATAAAAGTCCTCATATATATTTATATGGCCACTCTGCGAGACAATGCCCCCCCCAACCCCCCAAGGGGGGATCATTGAATGTTCTGACCCTAAGCAGCTAAGCCAAACACTAACGCAGCCTTTGGCCGCCGAGGCAACCCTAACCGAGCCTAACATGGTTACACCGAGACTTTCCCATGAGTGAGTCAGATGACCTAGCATAACTATAAAAATCCCCCAATGGCCATCAAAAGTCCTCGTGACAGCCAAGCGGAAAAAATCCATTTCACATCCATACCCCCCCTCATTAGAATCCCCCACCACCTTACTCCCCTTCCCCCACCACCCTACTCCCCTTCCCCCACCACCCTACTCCCCTTCCCCCACCACCCTACTCCCCTTCCCCCACCACCCTACTCCCCTTCCCCCACCACCCTACTCCCCTTCCCCCACCACCCTACTCCCCTACCTTTCCACCCTACCCTACAATCTCAAATATATCTCCTGATAACCCTTCAAGACTCTCCATAATGAGGATGACAACAGATCTTATCTCGTGATAGACCACCTGCAGTGCCTCCAGACCTTTCTTGATAAGTGTCTGTTGGAGAATGATGACTGTTGGGAGCTGGGCAAGTCTCAGTGGGAACCACTGCAGGAAGAAGAGTTGTTGCCAAACGAGGATTACTACTTTGCATTTCTAGAGCCTGATACCACCTCAGAAATATGAGCTTTGGAGTTGAATGGCATCCAGGTACCTCGAGAAATGTTGGTGGCACTCGAATGCAATGCCTCCATGACAAAAGATCTGTCATGAACCATTCCAAGACCCATTGTCATAGTTGCTAAGCTCAACAGCCAGAGTGTCCAAGCTTTAATCGACTCTGGTTCCCTCAGAGACTTCATGTCTACTATGCTGGTGGACCAGTTAAAATTGAAATAGATCATGCTTGAGAAGCCCTTGCCATTGCAGCTGGCAGTGCAAGGCTCACACTCCAAGATTAACATGGGAACTCATGTCAAGTTCCAGTATCAAGCCATAAAAGAGGATTGTTATTTTGATATTATGAACATCTCTAGCTATAACTTGATTCTCGGATGCCCATAGATCTACCAACACAAAGTGTCAGTAGGTTTGAACCCAACAACTGTTATTGTGGGTTCACAAAAATCGCGTCCCACACTATGGTTATCTATGATGATGCTATAGACAGGATCCATCATGAGCTCATCGCTTATGTGGAACCAATTTGTGTCAAGAGTCTTGACATGGACTTACCCTTGCCACCATTGAGGGCTATCAATCACACAATCCCATTGATTGATGAGAGGAAAGTTTATCGTTGGCATCCATCTTGATGCCCTGAAGCCTTGACGCCTCAGTGGAGAGCAAAGAGAGATGCATATTTGCATACTGGGCAATGGGAGATGTCTACAGCTTCGTCGACAGCTCCAATGCTCATGATCACAAAACCTGGCACGACCTTGATGCGTGATGTGGCAGATGATGATGATCGGGCTGGGCCGCTGCCACTGCCACAGATCTTCATGACAGGAAGGCAAATACCATCAAGCTTGCATCACCAATGCCTGATATTGATGGGATCGTTAGACACGTGGCTAGACACTGTTTTTGTTCAATGGCAGACAGAAAGGAATGTTTCGAGCAGATTCATGTGGTGGTCAAGCATGTTCAATGAACAGCTATGTCAACACCTGATGGTACAATGGTTAGTCATGTGGTGCAACAAGGAGATTGTAATGCACCGGCTACATGTCAGGCATTGATGAACCACTTATTTGTGCCATACTTATTGCGCTGGATGGATGTTTATCTTGACGATATCGTGATTTATTCTGACACACTAGAAGGACACATTGAACATGTTAAAACTGTTCTTGACATTCTGAAGCAAGAGAAACTTTACCTTAGCAAGCGGAAGCTTAAGTTCCTTTGCAAGGAACTCAAGGTTCTTGGTCATATCATCGATGACAATGGGATCCGTATGGACCCAGATAAGGTCGATAATGTACTTGCATGGAAAGTTCCTACAAATTGTGATCTTCTGCGTGGGCTTCTTGGTTCGGTCAGATTTCTGGCTGATGATCTTGCTTGTGTTCGTATCCCTATGGGTGTGTTGTCAACACTCACGGGGGATACTGTGCCGTTTCGGTGGGGGTTTACTCACCAGTGTGCATTTGAGGAGGTTAAGTCAATCATGGCTGCTAGCTGCCACTGTCACTGGGTACCATTGAATTATGAGCCTGGCCATGAACAGATCTTCATGGTAACTGATGGTTGTGTGACAGGTATTGCTGGACTTGTAAGCCAAGGATCAGATTGGAAAACTGCAAAGGTATCTGCCTTCTACTCTGCCAAGCTGAATTTGGCACAACGGAATTATCCTGTGCATGAATTTGAAATGTTATCAGGTATCGAGACGATGTTATGGCTCCATGACATGCTCCAAGGTGCCCACTTCACGAGGATTACTGATCATAAAGGATTGATACACTTCATGGATCAAAGGAATCTCTCTGGTCGACAGGCCCGTTGGATGGAAAAGATCGGAGAGTTCAATTTTGAGATTGTCTACATACCTGGGTCTGAAAATGTCCTCACAGATGCACTGTCTCAGACATACTCAAACAAGGCTCCAGGGACAGTCATAGTACCTTCTGAGTATACACAGCACGATGACAACAATGAGCATCTAGGTCTTCACAAGATCTCTATGCCCCTGTTGGCTGGTGTTGAAGCTATTGCTGTGCATGAGGGTCAATCACCATGACCTTGACAACAAGTTGATCCTCCTGCTGAAACTGGTCATCCTGAGACCAAGAAGGAGTGGTTGGCCAGGATAAAACATCATTTTGTTCTCAAAGGACCACAGGAATGAAAGGAGGGCGAGGGTACTGACAATGTTCAAGTTGTCGCACCTGTTTCAATGCCAGAAGGTTTGGACAAACAAAACAAAACAGTCCCAATCGAGACTGTTGATGATTCTCAGGACAATCTCAAGGATATTTACACAGACTCCCCACTTCCTGACACCTCACTCGTTGCTGTGTCTGGAGGGTGAGTTGGGATTGACATAATGAATATTATCAGTTAAAATACCACGATGATTCATTTTTTAAGACCATTATTTCCAAACCAAAGGAGTTCCAGAACTTTGAGGTTACTGACAATGGCTTGATATTCCTGAAGGACCAGGGATGGAAGCTAGTGTGCATCCCAAAGATTGTAGTGGATGGCAGAAACATCCGAGAGATCATTATCTCGGAAGCACACTCACTACTAGCACATTTGGGCACAAGCAAAACTCTGAGTTATCCTAGGGACCAGGTCTGGTGGAAAGACATGGTCAGTGACACTAAGACCTATTGTGACTCCTGTCAGACATCCAGGAGAAGCAAGCTGGCTAATCAGAAGCCAATGGTTTGCTTAATCCCCTACCTATCCCAGCGCGACCTTGGGAATTGATAGGCATGGATTTCATTGGCCCATTACCTGAATCCAAAAATAGAGATGGGACATTTGACTTGATCACCATTGTAATTGATCTTCTCACTGCTATGGTTCATCTGATACCAAGTCAGACGGATTATAAAGCCAAGCAGATAGCAGAATTGATGTTCGAGAACATTTACAAATTACATGGACTCCCAAAATCAATTGTCAGTGATAGGGATGTGCTGTTCATGAGCACATTCTGGCAACACTTACATCGGCTGGTGGGAACACAAATAAGAATGTCGAGTGCATACCATCCCAAGACTCATGGATCAACAGAATGAGCGAACCAGACTGTAACACAAATGTTGTGGCAGTGCATAGGCCCAAATCAAAGAGACTGGGTATCAAAGTTGCCAGCCATCAAGTTTGCAATTAATTCAGCTTGGTCTGAAACCACTGGGTTTGCACCATTTTTTCTAAATATGGTGATAGGTTGTCTCCTCAGCTCAAGGGCCAATTCACCATTTCAACCATATTCTAATCCCATTGGCTAACTCCTATGATGTCCCAGACACAGCACAATGCAGTCTATCAATTGCGATATCATATCAACCATGTTGAAACATCACCAGTGACATTGATCATACCAAGAGTCCACATCTCACAACCTTAGGACTACCCCAAAAGCCCCTAAGATCCCTCTAAATGACCATTGAACATCCCCGATCAACTTCAAACAGCTGCAACCGCGATCGAACATCGTTGACCATCGTCGAGCATTATCAATCGATATCGAGAGACTACAAGCAACATCGGGCGCCACCTTCATTATCTAAATGGTGGAAGACCATGCACTAGGACATATTCCAACTTGTGCTCAAACCTGCTGATCATAGGTCAGCCTCGTTCCAAGTCCCTATCGCATACAGAACCCACTGGATGGATTATTGCAAGACTTAGCACGGTTTATACACAAAGGACAGTCTCTTTTTAGTTCTTTCCCTTTATTACTCCTTCATCATATGATACATCTCTTTCTTCTTCAGATTCCAGTCTCCTTTTTGGCCTTGTGCCTTAACTCATATCTTTTGCCTCATGTTCTACACATGTTTCTCATTCCATTTTAGGAAGTTTCTTTAAAACATATAAAACTCTGTAGTATCTACTGGAACATATAAGAAATCATCTTCACCTATCATCTCATATACAGTTCTAAGCATCTGATCAACTTTCTAAAACAATCTAAGTCTCTACGAGTTTTCTCAATTGACGAGAAACCTCTGCGATCATCGCATCCTCAATCTTCCTTCAATCCTCTCATCATTAGCACTAGCAACCTTTTCAACATGTTCTAGCCATCGACTATAGCCTTCATATACTTTTGACCTATCGAAAGGTCCTTGGAATACACACTTCGACCATCAATGATAAACATCATTCATCGTCGATCAGACCGCGCCGAACACCTTCGCACTACCTTCATGACTAGTACCAACTAGTTATCTTCCTATCAGTTGGACCATGAACATTCAGAACGACTCACACCCTTCCTCTGACTCATTGCAAATATCATTAATTGCCTCATTGGCTGTTTTGGTGGTTTTCCCGGGTTGAGTATCATCAACGGGATGGATGCCTAGACCGATGATATGGAACTCTGCTAATTCAGATGAATATCTAGGTGTCAGGAATTATGCATTGCAATGGAGATTGGTGCTGATACAAGCACATGACAGTATTTTGTCAGCGTGCATCAAACAAACACGAGATGCAAACTGGAAACACAGACCTTGTCCATTTGTCAAGAGAGATCTCATCTATGTCTCAACCAAGAACATTACTTTTCCTAAAGGCTTTGCTAGGAAACTGGTACCGAAGTTCATTGGTCCTTACAAAATTCTTAAGGACTTTGGCAATTATTCTTCCAGGGTTGACCTACCACCTCATCTGAAACAGAGAGGGTTACATGATTCATTTCATGCATTGTTACTGAGGATTCACATACCTAATGATGACCAATTACTCCCCGGGCACCTTGATACTCAATTAGGCAGCCAGAATGCTCCTGATAGTGAATGGGCAGTGGACCGAATCGAGGAACATGTCAGTTCACAAACTGATGCAAAGTTCAAATTAAAGTGGAAGTCCAGTGCTACTTGGATGCCATATTATCAAATAGCACATCTCGACACGTTGGAGTCGTATTTTGAGTTGTTGGGAATAGACAAGATTGATGATCTCCTGGCAGGAGCCTCGATGGACTCCTGTCAAGACCCCCAGATATTTTTGGGAGGCCTTGAGGTGGCAATCACTGCTCCCCAAGGCTTAAATAATGTGCTGACCCCCAACTTCCACCATTGTACACCCTCCACACACACACACACACTTGTTCAGCATCTTCTCACCCATTCACACCCTGCCGTGCCATGACTGAACCCGAGTATGGCTTCAACTTCACCCATTCGCTGCTCACACGTGAAAGCCGCAAATATTGGATCCTCACCGATCCCAACATCCCAGGTCATCGTGTCTGCTATTCCTCACACCAGATCTGAAGCTTCATCCACTATGACCAGTCCCTGCATTTGAGTGGTCCAGATTTTGAGCCTGGCAGCTATCTTGAATTTGCTGGAAATTTAAATGACAACACAGGGAACTGCTTCATCCGGTTCGCTACCGTGGTCAGGGTGGACCCTCAATGTACTGCCCCCAATGCAACACTCTTCCAGGTAGACCCAGCATCCCTGCGTAACCGTACTGCGCATATGCAACTACCCCTAGATCCACCCCACTCGAGATCCATCACAGCTTCACGCTCATCTTCACCTCAACCTCCACCCACACTTATGCCTGTCAGAGATCAGGTTCCATCTGTTCTCAGTGAAGGGAGTATGGTTCTTTCACCTTATGAAGCTGACATCACTTGAGGATTGTTGATGCGGACCATGAGCCAAGTAATATGCCGCGACCATGCCATAAACAAGTGGATGAGCCAAAAAACCAGCACAGCACCTTATCCCACTACTCCTCACATTCCCGATGCTGAGCCTAAACCAAAAGCACAGAGAAAGAGATGCTCGGATGCTCGGACGAGTGGACCAGCTGCTGCTGTATCAAAACCCATTGAACCTTCCTCGACTCCCACAGCAGGCCCTTCTAACTGAGATTGTGCCATGTCCATCGACCCACCCAACTCTTCTCTCTCTTCTGCGAGTGGCATGAACAGTTCTATGTGCACAGGAGATGCAGCTGTGTCTTCGATGGCACCTAAGTCTGCTGAGTCCAAATGAGGAAGCCAAAAAACTAGGACAGAATGAGCAGATGTCATCGGGACATCCGCTGGAGGGCGTATGTAGCAAAAGTGACCATTACAGTTGGACTTATTGTTCACCCCATTTCACCTATATTGCAGATTACTCATGATTGTGTGATCATTAGTAATGGGCTCCAATACTGAGATACCAACTCACCTATATAAACCCCCCGTACTTCATAGAAGGTGGAGGCAGGAATACAGTTTCTTTACAACCATCTGTCTTAGTCTGAACATGTGCCATTACCATTTGTCATGCAAACATCACATGAACTGCCATGCTGGCAGTTTGCTTTTATTGCTGGTGTCACTTGTTTCTTCCCTCGTTCCCTTGTTCCCCTCCCTCTCTGTCCACTGGTTTGCTGTTCCACGCTGATCTTTGGCTCCCTCTCAATCGTTAGACATGGTCAAGGGTGTTGATGGCAGCAGTACAACGGTGGTGCAAATGTAGCTTATGCCATATGTATGGTATGTTACTCCTCTCAGGATCATTTCACTAATTCTGCTGCTCATACATTTAGGTCAATTTACATGATTTACATGTATTCTTACAAAGTGAAATACATCATGTCGAATACATAGTGAAATACATCATGTTGTCATCGCCACCTATCAATTCGCCTGTGTCCTCTTCCTCGCCTGTCAAATCAATTATCTTGTCATTGCTGCCCATCAACTCACCTGCATTCTCTTCCTTGCCTGTCAAATCAATTACCTCGTCATTGCCACCCATCAATTCACCTGCATCCTCTTCCTTGCCTGTCAAATCAATTATCTTGTTGTTGCCCATCAATTCACCTGCCTCCTCGCCTGTCTCCTGCATACCTGTTGTCAAATCAATCACCTGATCCACAAATTCATCATCTTGTTTGGGTTCAGAGTTTGTGTCCTCAATCTGATTTGTGTCCTCATCCTGCGTCAGATCGAGGAAATCCACCTGTCAAAGCTGTCAAACACAATCGTTCAAATCACAAGCAGATGATGACACTTACTGAACAGATAGTTGAACCACTGGGCCTGTCAGATTGTGGAGTTTTCAAGTACTTTACACTCCCCCACCTATTCCGGTTGGATTCCGGTTCATCCGGCCGGAATTTCTGGAATTTCTGGAATCCAGTGGAATTTTTTTTGTATGTAGTTTTCCCTATGCAGCACAATTCCAGTCAGAATAAGGATCCAATTTACAGCTGGAATCCCCGGAATCTGACCGGACTCATCACAACCAGAATAACAGGAATAACTGGACTAACCGGAATAACCGGAATGCACGTGCTTTCCCAAATAAAAGTTTGACACACATCAATAATCGAACTCTTGACCTTGGGTCTGCATACATAACAGCACGCTTAACCACTGAGCTACCAAGCAATTATTCTTTGGTATACATTTAATACTTTTATTACCCAACCAAGGTATGTAGTTAATCACAGCCATTAACGGAATAATTGATAAGTATGCATATGCATGACACATGACACGTGACTGCCAGCTCACAACCACTACCACCACTGTCGCCAACGCTGCCTCCTCCTCCTCTCCACTCTACCACCACCACTGCGTGCGCACCCACCACCACCATTCCCATGCCCAATGCCACCATCACCACCACCTTCAAACGAGCCAACTGGATGGAACACGGGCCCAAACGACACAGATCGCGTCGTTTGGGCCCTATGTAAGTTTTTTTCATTTGGTTTTTGTTTTAATAAACTAACTAACTCATTTTTTTAGTTTTCTAGGTTATAATCTACTAGTAACAATGCCACAACCTGCAAACGAGCCAACATGGGCCCAAACAACACAGATCGCGTCGTTTGGGCCCTATGTGAGTTTTTTTCATTTGCTTTTTGTTTTTATAAACTAACTAATTGTAATTTATTGCTTTTTAGGTTGTATACTACTGGGGACGACCTGCCACAATGAAAAACATGCACCCCATGCCCACGCCCACCCAATCCCCTCCTCCCCATTCAAATGGGATGTGAGGCTGTCGACACAGGCTAGGAGGGTGCAGAGGGATGCCAGGAGACCCCAGAAGGGGGGTACCTGCCTAGTAAGCACCCACCAACTTCTGTACCGGTGCCATGTCGCACTGACATGCCCAAACCCCCCCCCCCCCCCCCCCCCAAAAAAAAAAGAAAAAAACAGAAATTCAGACAGGGGACGACAGTGACAAACAACAACAAGCCACCCACCCCCAGCCTCACAAGCAACTGCTTGTGGGGTGGAACATGGGTGGAATGGTGCCCAGGCACAGGGACAGGAGACAACAATAACACACCACCCATCCCCAGCCTCATGAGCAACTGCTTGTGGGGTGGATCACGGGTGGAACAACAATGATGACAAGCCACCCACCCCCAGCCTCACGAGCAACTGCTCGTGGGGTGGATCATGGGTGGAAGGACAGACAACAGCAGGGTTGCGTCCCCTCCCCCTCCCCCGCACTTCATGTGGGGAGGGATTGTTTTTGTATTTTTAATTATTTATTAGTATTGTGCCCCCCCTCCCCCATTTTGTGTGGGGGAGGGATTTTTTTCTTCATGTTTTTACCTCCTCGTGTTCAGCGCAAGGGGTTAGCTTTTTATGTATATAAATAAAACTCCCTCTCGCATCTTGTGAGAGGGAGGATTTTTTGTTTATGTATATAATTACAATTATCCCCACTCCCTTGCATTCAATGTGAGGGATGTGGTTAATTAAAAAAATTTGATCTTAACTACTTCGAAGAAAATTAGAGTGTCATGAATAAACATTATATTACTATCTAATAATTCTCCTGTGGCTCAACTGGTTAAGCATACATGTTTGGTTTGTCATGTGATCACTCTAATCAAGATGTCTTGAGTTCAATCCTTACTCTGCACAAATATTTGTAGGCACTTTGACAACTTAAGACTTGAAATTTGACTATCCATTAGGCTATATACTCTAAGTTGAGGATCTGGAGTAACCAGAATCTGGTCGGAATAACCGGAATAACTGGACTCCAACCGGAATAACTGGACTCCAACCGGAATAACTGGACTCCAATCAGAATAACTGGACTCCAAGTGGAATAATTGGACTCCAACTGGAATAACTGGACTCCGACCAGAATAGGTGGGGGAGGGTAAATTACAGGAGTTTTTGATAGTGCAGCCTGAAGAATAGGATTAGATACCATTACTGTCACTGGCTTTTCTTGGTCAGGTTGTGCGCCGTCACAATACATTAGCTTGACAAAATTCCCAATGGTAATGGTGACTCTCATGATTGGAAACTTGAGCCCTTGAGTGGCCATGCTATGTCTAGCAGCTTTGATCTTCATGATGCTTGCCTGAGTGTGCGGGGTGGCAAGCAGTTGTTTAGCAGGACTGAACATGACTGTAGGCTGCATATGCTGTACTTAGGCTTCATCCTACATGTGAAAGAAAGCAAATGAAACTTACCATGCAAAGCATCCGGAAACATACACCATCCCAAAGATTTGCATGAAACCATTTTAGAATCCCAGTGTTGATGTCCCATCGGAGTCCTAGTGTTGCCACTGGCTCAGCCGAAGTTTTTCAATAAAATGGATATAGCATGCCAGATAAATCTGCTAAATTCACCAGAATATTTGAGCCTATGGACGGGCCCATAAGCCGAGGGGTCATCTGCCAACATTAGTTGAACTGATCGATCATCCCTGAGTTATTTAATAAACAAAACTTGGCTTGATGGCTCGGCTTCAAATCAAAGCCGAGTGAATATGTCAAGAAGGGATGATTCGATAAGCTAATGTTGGCGGAAGACCCCTCGGCTTATGGCCCCATCCATATGCTTTAATATTTCGGTGAATTTAGAGAATATATCTGGTATGCTATGTCCATTTTATTGAAAAGCCTCGGCTGAGCCAGTGGCAACACTATGGACCCATCCAAGATGTTCTGTGCAGAAAGACATGATCAAACACAGTGCTGGCTCACACAGCTGCCAGGGAGCTGTGGACCGTTCATTGGCATTTGATCCTGAGGTAATTGGATGAAGATAGCATTTCAGAATAACAGGAGAAGGAAAGGTGTCAGTGATGTGTGGCACTAGCCTATCATAGCAGCATCCAAGAAGACCTTGAGCATTTGTTGAGAGTTCAAGACACAGATCTTGTTGCCAGCCATCAAGAAAGTTTTGAAAGCCAGTTTGATCTTGGTCTCTAGCAGCGTCAATTAGTGTGTCACCAAAACCACATCTAGCGAGGCTGTAGGCGATGACTGCTCCAATACCTGGGACACCAGAATCATAATCGCCACCAGCTAGAAGTGCTACAAGGATAAGGCCACCTTGCGTTAGAGCAACAGTATCACTATTTTGTACGCTATGTGAAAAATATGCTGCAACCTCATCTGGAGCATCTTTATTTATCCTGAAAGATATAAGCAGACTGTAGTTCAGCACAGCTTGAATATATGGTATCTTGTGAACACTGAACACTGACTCTCGGATGACGCACTCGGCACCAAATACAAATGTGTCACTGTCTTCGGTGACGATTGCATCAATTAACCCCAGCTGGTTGAACTCTGAGAGCTCAGCTTCAGCTTTGGCAGGTGCCTGTAGATTGACAAGTGTGCAATACTAAATAACTAAATGGATACTAGTAGAACTTACCTGATGGCAGTAGAATCCAAACATGTCAATTAGCTGCTTTGAGGCCTCAATGAGCTCAGGATCCTGTCTTTTTACATGCTGGCCACATTTAACCTCCAGTCTACAAGGCCCATCAAAGACAAAGACAAAAGTGACCGATGTCTTGAGGCAGTGGCATAACTTAAAGAAGAGGGCACGAAGTACAGGGTTTTCACCCATCCCCGTGCGTCCTTCTAGGATACCCTGACAACTAGCAAGCCAAATACTGGATAATGGGTATTAGAACAGCTATTTTTGCCTTCAATACTGGGACTCACCTGATGTCAATGCCAACTATAAGTGTATGGGTACCTCAAGGATCTCACTGGAATCCTTCAACCATTGTGAGGTCCAGAAATGATCTTTCTTCTCGAATAGGTGCTAGTATCTGCAGGTGTGACATTACCTCCCAAATTGTAACTCTGAAGTTTATCTTTGTGTGATGAACCTTCCACAGTCCTCGTATGCCCATGACTTGGATGTTAATGGAGTTGGTAAGTGCAACTGAGACATTGTCTACCAGAGAATTATATCCGTGTCAGTCACTTTATCTAGCAATGCTAATTTTACCTACAGATGAAGGAATAATAAGGTGTAGCATCAGATTGGGCAAGTTGTTGGACAACTCACCTAGATATTTTAAGTAGTGTCGACATCACGACCAGTCCAATTTGCAACACAAGAACATGGAAAAAGTCTTCACATTGTACATGAGAGGCAGAACAGAGTGAAATTCATATCAAAAATTGAAATTCTATTAATTTGCTAGGCTACAAAAAATTCGGGAGACACATGAATGACTTGCAATATAATTGAACATGCAACATGATACCTGGGAACATAGTTAACAGCCGGCCTTCTTTTTCTTTTGGTGGGAGTCAGCCAGTGGTGCTCTTCATTTCTTCTCAAAGGCTGGAGGCAGTACCGGGGCCAGAGACAAGGATGACAATATGACAGGTGGAAGGGAGGTGGTCAAATCTGGTGGTTGCATGGTTCCTGGTGCTGTGGACAGTTCTTGGGCAGATGATACAGAGGATGTAGAAGGAAATGAAGATAGAGTAGAGAGATCTGTATCAGAGCGTCATGAGTGAGCATTTGCAAAGTGTAGTTTCTTGACATGATTGGAAAGCACGTTGAGCCCCATCTTGTTGCCAGTTGCGGTGTTACAGATGTTTGCAAGCTCTTCAATGATGACCAAGGGTGAGGTGACTCTAGTAGCTGCCTCTGATAGGATCCATTCTGGAAGTTCATGAAAGTGTTCCCACTGTTTGTGATCCTGACAAGGTAGCAATGTAAACAAGCATACCATCACAAACATTAGATTAAAAGTATGCCCACACTGCGGCCCCGCCACTTAGATTGAAAGTATTTCTCGACAAGTTGAAGAGGAGGCTTGATTCCGGTCTGAACTCCATCAGCATTGAAAACCGGTTCTCCGAGGCTGTAACATGCCCAGAGCTCTTCAAGATTGAACTGGTCAAGGGACTTCAAAGGCTTCCAGCAGTCCCAAAGCAGTTCCGGCTGCTTCACCGGTGCAAATACTTGATCCCAATGAACTGACTTCTGACCAAGAACTGGTGGCCATAGAAGGTTTACCTGACCTGGAATAAGACAGTGAATGTCAGCAGCACATTATGAAGTTGGCAATCACATACCTGGCTTTGTGAAAGCAGCAGCTGGTGGTAACACTAGGTCAACTTGAGATCTTGCTCGAGGAGTGGTAGGCACGTGTGGAGATTCATTGACAAACACACAAAGAGTTGAGTCCTCCACTTCATATACACCATTGTCATCAGGATGGGAGAGAGCACTGCATCCATAGATTTCAACTGAAGGGAGTAGAGCACTGTCTGACTGTTCAATACCAGCTGTACAAAATCTAGTTAGATACGAGGCAGTCGAAACTTAGAAACCTTACCTCGATGAGAATATGTTTGTGTAGAAAATCCCTGAGTGGGAGAAAGTACTGCCATGCACCGTTGCATCATTTGCATGAGCTTCTCCATCTGCACTTTCTGATCCTGTAGGAGGGACTGATTCTCTTCCAATGCTCACTGAAGAATGTCATTCTGTAGCCACGCTAAATCCATGGAGCTCCCAGCAGCAGTGCACAGTGCTGCGAGCTCTGTTTGAAAAGTTGTCTTCATCCATGTCCAGACATCTCTGTTTGTGAGTGCAGGCAGTTTGAATAGAGCCAATTGGGGGCAAAGTTCATAGATGGCAGCGCCGCACTAGCCCAAGGTGTTAGATCTATTGACAATAATGGGAGAATAGAATGAAAGGTACTTGGAAAACATAGGGATGTGTCATCATTATCATTGACCAGTAATTTGCAGCACCAGTCAAATTCTTTTTCCTAGCAGCAATCATGTAAATTTTTGTTTTGTTGTTGACCAGAGAAGCACTCACCAACGCTTTCTGCATGGACGCTCTTGGCCATTGAGCAAACAAGGCTCAAAAATTGTTCAGGAACATGGATGTGGCACCATACAGGGTCATACACTTCATGTGCCTTGAACCCATGGGCACCAAGAATTGCCTACATATCAAAATTGATATAAACATTCAAATTATCCTGCTCAGCCAGATGAGAAACACATACCATCTTTGGTAGTGCTGGAGCATATATGTCAAAGAACATTTCGCCATACACCCAACCAAGCTTAGATGTCTCTGCAGAATCAACACTGAGTTATGGAGTGATCCAACAGAAGAGCAAGCAGAAGAAGGAGCAGCATTTACCCCATTGCTTCTTGTTTGTAGCCTAGGATGTGACGCGGGAGGTGGACCTTCATTCTTGAATCAAACCCAGCTTTTGAAAATGCCTGAACATAAAGATTATATAGATTCTGTTCAGCATACGGTGTGGTAGGTGATTTCGGGCCATGTAGGACATGGATCTACAATGAAAGGATATGAGCAAAGGTATAGAAAGAAGTTGCAGAAACACAACCTGACACCAGCTTTTGTTGACAGACCAATCAATCTTCAAGAGTTTGGCAATATCTTTCACATTATGCAGATAGTGATGATAGAAAACAAAGGTGCTGAGAGGACACATTTCCGGCCGAAGGTGGGCTATAAAGACCAAGTATACTGGGTTTATGACCTACATAATGTTAATTTACTTATGTAAGGTGACTGTAGAGCCAAACTTACAGTTTGCATACCTCACCTCCCTGCCTTTTCTTCGCCTTGCAGTCCTAACATGGAGAACATGGCAGTTTCTTTGTTTGGATGGAGCATGGTATATGGCTGGAGCTCCGCAAGCTTGAGCACACAGAGGTCATCACTGCAGTTACCTGTTGCGTTCTGCACTGTCCAGGTGAGGTGACCATTGACAACTGATCTTACTGGAACACTATAGTTAGCTAAATGGGCACATGGAAGAAAAAGTAAATTGCTCACATTCACAGCGCTGCAGGAATCCAAGGCCAATTGCATCGAGCTGCTCCTGTGTCACCTCTGCAAGGAAAGTGTTGGCAATGATATTGGGCACATCCTCAGCAGGCACCAGTCCACTATTGGATAGCTGTGAGCTACTAATCTGATTCTGTCATAGGTTTTGTGAGCTCACCTTCTCACTCTCTCCAAAGCTTCATCCATCCAGTTTTTGATGGCATCCCAGACGATAACGGATGTCACCGGGCATTTATGTGCAAGACTGGGGTTCTCAGCATCCCGTTCCTTATGAATCCGAAGGGCTCCAAAGAAAAGCTTCTTAAGTTGGGACTATAGCAGAGAATTGTCAGCCATATATACTAACAACCGGAGAGAGGAAAGACGAACTGCCCCAAGGAACGTGCCCGAGATATCATTCCCTCGATGATCTCGCTTGCATCGTTCAGTGCAGAAATTGATGAAACACAAGAGCGAGTGTTCATCGACAATGGCGTCCTTTATTTTCCCCCTGCGAAGCACATGCTGAACAAATTCCTAAATTGTTACATGTCAGTTGGAATGCCAACAAAAGAGATTAAATTTTAATGTACCTCCCATGCCTTTACCATGGCACGTTGCATCTTCAGCCCGCCAGCGCGTCGATTTCCTTCACTCTTTGCCGCAGTGACCCTCACACGCTGCTGAAAGGCACCGAAGCCCTTGCGTCGACTGGCACCAAGACCTTCAGCATCAGTGTTCTTGTCGCCGTCATCATCGCTAAGCTCTTCATCCCCCGGTTGATCCCCTTCATTGTTGCCATCATTGTCGTCATCGCCGTGGTTGCCATCGTCGTCACCATTGTCGTTGTCACCATCGCCTTCATAACCAAGAACCTCGCCGGCATCAGCACCATCTACATCAAACTCCTCCACAAGTGAGATCTCCTCGTTATCATCAACACTGATCTGCCCAAGTATACGGGCTAGACGATGGATGGGACGAGGATGTGCATCTATGGTATTGGTGGAGGGGAGGTAGTCAGATTGCGGCTCATCGACGAATCCGGGATACCTATAAACTGTTTAGTTTAAGCTACAGGAGAGATAGTACATGATAATTACCAAAACTGGGCAAGGCGGTCTCTTAGCTGCTCGAGGTTGGCTGATTTGGGATAAGAAACGTTGCGGGTGGTTAACGCGTCCTGAAGCGGTTTTTTTCGTTTGATATCTTCTCTGCATTATGGAAACAGGCGTCATAACGTGTACAAGGGCAAGTAAGATAAGCAAGATACCAGGACTCACAGTGATTCACGAAAAGCATATCCAGACAATGTTAACTGGCCATGTTCGTCACGTTGGGGGGTAACGAGGACTTCCCCGGCACTGTTAGATCCCACTACTCTTGGTACAGGTTGAAGGGTCGGCAGCAGCGTTGACGGTTGGTTGAGAACAGTCTGAACAGACAGCGGCGTGGCGGCTACGCATGGCAACAGGATTGGATCGATGGGGATATCATCCGAATCCATCACCGACGTTTCGTGGGAGATCAACTGAATGCGCGACAACAGTGATACCACTGACTCGATGAAGTACGGTAGTACAGGCACAAAATGCTACAGCGAGAGGGAGGAAATAAGTAAGGCAGCGCGTCGTTTTCGAATGCCCCTGCCCACAGCCGTGCCCAGTAGAGGTACCTTCCGCGCGTTGTAAGCGGCAAGTCACGAGCCGTCTGTGACCTGTCCCTTTAATAGTCCACTGGGGTCTCCACCTTCTCCGTTACCCTGGCATAAAACATACCTCTCTAGCTCCGCTATGACTCATTATGAGTCAAGTCATCTGAAAGTTGAAACGGTGTACCTGGCCTGTAAGGTCTAGCAGTCTGGTGAATCGTAAGGCATGAGCAAACATGGATCTACTCTCATGTATGACAGTCATGTATGAGCACAACAGATGGCTGACGAGGCCATACCTGGCCCGCTACTAATATATGCAACATCAGGCTATAGATTCTCTAGGGGACTTCCGAGTATATTCAATGTATAAAAGTTCACGAAAGCATATCAATTGCATGTACAAATGTAACAGCATGAATTCTAGTTACAGCAGTATACCATGAAGCAATAACAGTGCAAAGCACAAGGATAGCAAAACCGACGAGTCCAAAGTGTCCAAACGAAACCAGCAGCAAATAGTCTTGAGTCATAGAACACCGAACCAATCAGTGTCCATAACCCCAATGAGAATACTCAGAATCCACTCACCACCTCATCAACATTCCTAAACCGTCCAAATGACATATTATCCGGCTTTCCTCCATACGGATTCACAATAAACATATGGACGGTCCACTTCCACCACGCAGCCCCATCATCCGCACACTCCACCACCTCCTCAAATCATACATATGTCAAGGTGGCGTAACCCTGCCCTGCCGCCAGCGTCTTTCCCTTCATTTTCATCACCCCACCAAAATCCCCTAGCACGTTCCCGACTACAAGCCCAAAATCCCAGCTGAGGCTTACTTCTCCTGCACAAGGACCGCGGATGCGAAGAACCTATCAATTTCTGGCGGTTTCCATCAAAAAGTACTTGAAGTCCATTAGGTGACCGTCGAGAGCTGCTATGCCAAGTATGAGACCGCTGAAGCAGTTGATTGCGGAGATCGCTTTTGCACCTGTCACTACTTGGAATTGGAGTTGCGTGAGAAGGTTGGGAGAGCGCCGACGTCATGGCGACTTTAACGCCACAGATGAATAGGCCAAGGAATAGAAGTACTTTTTAGGGATCGTAGGGTAAACTTGACAACAAAGCGTCAGAACGAGGGCGGCTGCGAGTCAAGCATCGCGCAAGTTTGGCTGAAATGGGTTGGAGTCATCATGGTTGGGTCGCCACTGGGTGTGCGGTCGTCTTTGTCGAACTGGAGATGTTGCGATGGCGGCGGGGCAGATATACGAGGGCGTAATCAGAATTCATCGTGTTCTGTGAGGAAGACGAGTGATTGGTATGACATCAGTATGATATAGACGTGCTGATGAGGGACATACCGTGGTGTATCGAGATCAGTGGAGGCGTGATAATGGAGGCAAAGAATGGAGGTTGGCTGTGGATGAGAAGAAGAACGAGGTCCAGTTCATATTATGAGCCAGCCCTACGTGATTCGGAGAAGGACACGATGGCGAGTGGGGACAAGGTACGTCATCACGTATTAACGATGATCCAAGGCAAGATCGAAGAGAAAAATATCGCCCATGGATTCGCGCAGATGTTCCCACGGAGGAGGTTGTACCACATAACGATCATGAACACTGGACACAAATCAGCAAACACCCACACCAGTTTAATAGAACGATCGGGTGACGTACTGATAGGGAAAACGCACACCCGATATCAGCGCGACGATGCCCTGGTGTCACAATGACGAGGATGGAATTTTGCGGGCTTTTGAAGGCGGCTGCACCAGTGAAACCGATGGATAAGTATATTGATAATGATGAAGAGCCAGATGACGTGGTGGGTGTTAGTGAATGGGTGCAATTGGGAGGATGTTATTGATGAAGTTACCTAGAATCAAAGAAAACGAGGTCAGATACGAGGATGCAGATTGTGAATGTTTAAACATGTCGTGATAGCTCACAAAGGCGAAATTACTGATGACGTATCCAACAACTGTGCCCTGATCTGAGCCAACTATGAGAATCAAGTTGTTGGTGATTCCGACCTGGAAGAATGTCACGATCCAAACTATGGTGATGAAAAGGACACGTTACCAGATAACCAAAACTGATGAAGATGTAGCCTGAGAATACCCTAGCCCGTTGTCCGGGATGGTACTGGTGAGAATCAGGAATTACAGTAACGAACAAAAGAAGAGGTGGCACGCGCCACATTCCTAGTCCTTCTGAAACTGATAGTGCATGACTTGTGAGTGGTAGTCACCAGAATCGTATCAAAAGCAGCAATGCAGAAGAACGTTACCTGGAACGTTGATATGGCTTGTTGGAAGAGTACAACAATGGCCGAACCAGGGTTGCAACGAAGCACGTAAAGTATGACTTCTCTGAGATCTCGCTTCGATCAACGTCAACCTGATCGAAGTACATGTTGATCATGATCGATGATCACTGTGATCGGCCTTGATCAAGTTTATCGAGTCCAATAGCGAGGGTATAGTTTTAGTTGTTTTCTCATGCACAATAGGACCAACGGCGCTTCCGACAACCCAAAGGGTTAGTCGGAGGGGCCTCTGCAATTTGTATTCTCGAGGTACACCTAATTAGCTAATGTCACTAGTGGTGGGACAGGTGGGAGTTCTGAGTTCAAAAAAATACAAGTGAATGAGGTGGCGACGCGACGCTATAAGAGTATGAGAGTCAGAGAGACTAGATCTAAAGAGAAACCCTTACCTAGGGAAGAGTGAGAGGCAGAGAGATCCTGAGACAGGAATGTCTCTGCAGCTCGCACTCTTCACTAGGAATAGGAGTGTTAATATTAACACATGACAAGCCTGAGCTATGAGGAAAATTCAGCGTGAATCTTCGGAGCGCGCGGCGCTGGGAGGCTCAGCGTGAGCCTTTGTTGCACGCAGTGCGGAGTTGTAAGCACGCGGTGCTAAGGGATGGGCGTAAGCGTCGCCACAGCACACCGCTCGCCATTGGACTTGCGTAAACGGTCTTTAAACTCGATTAAAGTCCGTTTACGCAAGTCCAATGGGAAGGGCCCGAACCACAGCGACAAAGACGTCCATTGCACCGCGTGCTTTCACCCAGTACAAGTGTCTTCGCACAACGGTTCAAATTTGGGTGACGTAAGCCGCACGGCACGAACTGGATGAACCGGACGCTCGGGATTTTCCAAAGCCCAGATTTTCTGGGTTCTACCCATCCACCCGAACCTTGGACCAAACTTCGGTCCGGTTCTGAAAATTCAGGTTCGAACTTTGGTTCAGAACTGATCCCTACAACAAAGTCGTATCAAAATATCTTTGCAGGTCCTTTTGCATCTCATTGCATTATTCGGCTCCCTCAGCTGCTTCGTATTCTGACTTTACTGTTACAGTAAATTGTCATGGTCCGATGTAAGATTGGTAAACTAAATACAAATGAATGACTTGCACCTTGCAAGTGCAAAATGTTGGTATACTAGCTCATTCTTCGTACATCTACCTCAACTGACCTACTGGCTATCCATGGTGACACTCATCTATTTTAAAGTCAGCCGTCCACCATCCACTCCTATCTCTACCCAAACCCTCCACTTCCTCCGTCCATTCCACGTTCACCCCAATCTCCTCAAGCTCCTTAATGCACTCAACCGCCGGCCCTTGATATTGCATAAATTCCATCACAAATGGTCCAGGAATTCCATTCCGAGCTAGTGCGTTGACACCCTTGCGACCTGCGGCTATAATGATGTCCGGAGCAAGACATTTCGCATGATGGATGCCTAGCTTTCTGAGTGCGACACCCTCGGTTGTGGAAGCATAATGGGCCAACGCAGTATCTGTCAATCCGACCCTCCGCTCAACAGGCAGGTCACGAGTGCTCTTATCGCTATCCTCCGAAAGGAGCGCTATCTGACCTGCGCTCAACTCCACATCCCGGACAATCAGCTCGTCCAGTTTCCGGAAAGGCAACCCGATGGCATGCCCGCCGCGTTCCTCTCCACATAGAATCCATTTGAAGACTGGTTCTTCCAAGGGTATCTCCGTCAAAGTGATGGATCGGACGTTTGGACTCCGTCGGGATAATTCTTCTAGAACATCTCCTACATCACGTATCAGACCCATCGTCCAATCCTCGAGACCATCCTGAATGCGTGAACCGTCCAAATGGACGCGTTCGAGATTGGGGGCGACTACATTGCGCAGAAGGTCTGTGCCGCTTCCTGAAGCAGATACATCACCTGTGAGAAGATGGGGAAGAAAGACAGGCAAAGATACTGGTTTGTATTTTTTCGTAGGTGCCCAGGAACCGCTGGGGGGAGTGGACCTAATCTGGTAAGAGAATTGGTCGCAGGTCTTGTAGAAAAGGGTTTGGAGGTTTGGAGTGTGTTGGAGGAAGCGAAAGAGTTCGTATAGTGGGGATCCATTTGATAGTCCTGTGCCATTCACCCGCAGATTGATAAGATTTTTGAATGTTGATGACGGGGAAGGGGTAGGGATGCATTCGCTGTAACCAGGCAACGACAGAGTCTTCAATGATGGAAGACTCTCCGCGGCGTCTTGTAGGACGTCGACTAAGGCTACTTGTTTGTCAGAAGAGTCGAGTTTCACTGCTATATCTAATTCTTCCAAGCATGGGATAGCGCGATTTGTGGAAAAAAGCGCATGTTGGAGAAATGGGCCGACAAGATCTGCATTCACAGCACGAACATGGAGGGCTCGCAGACGGTTGGTATGTTTTTCGAGCATGAGGGCGACGTTTTTGAACGACTCGTCATCGATGGAGTTGGCCGGCCATGGGAGGAGAGCACGGACACGTAGAGGTCCATTTCCCGTGTGCTGGAAGCATCGATCAAGAGTGTCCAAGTTACGGCGGCGAAAATGTGGATGTAAGATCCTTGTCCACATAGGGGAGTACTGTGAAGCATGGGCTGAGATGTAGCCATGAAAATGTAGCCACGAAAATTTTACCGTCTCCGACAGGAAGAAGAAGTAAAGGGAGCTTGAAGCGCGTCTACCTCACTTGATAAATGGCAGTGGAACAAAGTTACAAATCCTGGGTTCTGTCATGATTATAAATAGCCGGCCTGCACGGACGATCATCGATCATCAGTCTATCGCATACAGTAAGAGGTGGCAGATCAGATCCACCGATCGTGGACATCGTTCTCACCGGGGCCCAAATATCTGTGTGGCTGAGGCTCACGGCTGAAATGGCCAGCGGAGTTTAACAGTAACAGAGAGTCCATCGATGATCGGACTCCATCCAGCGTAGTTTCCAAGGAGTTTCACTTGTTCTCTATAGAGGGTTCACTGGCATATGGTGTGATAATATTCTGACTCATTACTGGTAGAATAAAGATTAATTACGCACCAAGGAGTATTTCAGTCTACAAACTTTACTTTGATGTTGCTCAAGCGGTTGGGTACAAATTGGGTAGAGAACTGTGCACTCCCATGTTTTACGTAGGTTTCCAATAGGTTTCACACCTTTCGCAAAGAATTTGACGAGTTCTATTTGGCAAACCCAATCTCGTGAAGCGGATGATTGTCTTTGGAAGAATTATGAACATAAGTAAAAGAATGGACATGAAAAGGAGCGTGTTGCGGTAGTACACTATTTAAAGTGTTAGATCTCCATCGTGCGAGCAGTTGACCGGGGTGATTGCACCTCCGAGATCAGGACGCAAAAACGAGACGAGCGACAATAGCATGAGTAATCCTTGACCATCGCAATCATGACTCTCCCCACCGGTTACGCAGCCCACGGGTTCCTGACCCTTTATCACACTGCCTCCTTTCATTTCATAAAGTATTAGTAATTAACCTACTATGTAGGTATAGTCATTCTTGTATATCCAGTATTTCTAAGTACACTGCGAGCTTTTGATGCCGTGAAGCCGATTGGCTGACAAATTGTTTCGTTCCAACTGTCATGCGACTTCTATTCGCTTAGCGGCTCGAATTTGGGGTATAGTACGTCGTGAGTTTGCTCCTCACTACCCACACCACCAAAAGAAAACAGTGATGCTTCCTTCATTCTTATCTGTGATATCTCCCTCCTCCTCCTCTCGTGTACTCGTAGCTTACACTGCTTGATATGGTCTCATTTCCTCCTTTTCTGCTTTACTTTACTCTACTTTACTTTACTTCTCCTTACTTTACTTTACCTAGTGTTGGCGAGGTTCGGATTACTCCGCACCTGAGTTATTACATAACGTAGTCAACCTATTACTATCATATCATATCATATCATATCATACCAACCGATGACTCATCAAGGGTCCATTAGCCAATGTCGTTATTCCACGATCTCCCTCTTGGCATACATGCCTGTACTTTACAATTGATTTTTTAGGAACCACCGTTGCCTCCAATGTGTTGCGGGACTTGATCAAAAAAGTAGGCTGTGTGATACATTGATTCGGCGCTCTTCCGTCTCGTTAAGGGTTTAACCCTAGTAGATAGCCTGCTACCAGGATCTGAAGCTTGAGAATATCATCGCCAATATCTATGCCCGATATGGTTGTACAGCTTTCTATCTCAACCACAGCGGATATAATGGTGTTGCCTTGTCAATATGGGTTCAAGTTCAGAGTCGAGTCTCGACTAACCAGGCGGCAGACCTCAAAAGGTAAGACTCAATTGTGGCTCTGATTGCCACAATTCAAATGGTCTGGTGTCAATCCTTTCAACGGTATATGATCATATGTTATCTGCAGTTGGAGTACGGCCAGTTGCTAGGGCGAATTCGGAATCCCATCGTATCTAGACTCATATGTACTTCTGCCCATTAAGACCAGAGCCCCACGTTAGTATTCTAGATCCACTGCCGCCGGCCTGATGATGGATTATCTGTTACGACAATCGCAACTGTGCACTGTGCGGTGGTTTGATTCCTGTGTCACAAAAAATAGCAGAATTGTATAAGTAGGTCTCCAACACTATTTGCCCATGGCAGAGCTGGTCTCTTCCCGACACACTTGACCCCTTCAGCTGCTTTAAAACAATGAGAAGCCCTAATACAATACTTCTAGTACTTTTTGTTCTC
The DNA here is from genome assembly GCA_026075535.2 of Tricholoma matsutake. NCBI lineage: Eukaryota > Fungi > Basidiomycota > Agaricomycetes > Agaricales > Tricholomataceae > Tricholoma > Tricholoma matsutake. Next base: position 322,565 of record AP026543.1, on the reverse strand, counting down.
CCGTTGCTATTTCTCACCTCATATTCTGCACCCGTCCTTTCCCACTCCTCCGTAGACTCATTAGCGCCGCGTCGCTTAAACAAGTTATGGGGAAGCGTCAAAAACAAATTCTCCAGAAATCCTGCCCCCCCTCTTGGGAGCGTGGGCTGGATTCCAACGGTCAGTGATGCCATGTATGAATACCCTGACATCTTGCTTAGTAGACCTATCTAGCCCCCGCACAAATACCACCCTGGGATTGTCACGGATCGTAAGGGTGATCACGTTGCGGTGGCCCAGGTTTCGCACAATTTGCCTCCCAAGTACAACAATCAACTTCCAACCCAAGATATTGTTCCAAGCGCCCACCTCGACGCGACCAGCCATATCAACACTGGAAAACCAGACTGGTTTCACAAGAGTCAGGTTAGGCTTGACAAGCAGGGTAGAAAAGCGAACTTCGTTGACAGAATGAAACTCAAATTTCAGCAGTGTATGTGATGTGTTGTCTCCTCACCGCTAAGGCAGACAATGACAGTTTCTTTGATTCTCCAGGGAAAAACAAGTGAGGTCTGCAAGCAGGCAATTAAGTCCATTTCATACATCAAAGTACTGTAGTGACAGGTTATAGCGTGGTACATGTAGGACGGTAATTACTAGTCTCCCATAGTCAGACAACAATGATGTAGATGACAGTCGATCTACTTCAATTGTAGGTAATTACAGGTCTGCGTAATATATAACAAATCCGCGTGATGTTCGGATTATGGTGCGCGGTTCCTGGCGGCCCCTTGCTCGTTGGGTGCATTCCCGCTCGCCATTTATGTTTGCCATAGAATATGTGTCTCAAATTTCATAGAAATATATTTTTATTTCATTTTTTATTTATTTCATTTTCCTTTCCCTTTTTTCATGTTGTGTCATTATCGCAGCCCTTGACTCGGCAAATTGATATGTAAGTATCAAAAAACATATTTTGGTGACATGTGTTCAAGTGCACGACCTTTCAACTATGGTCTAGTTACAAGGTATCTGGTTCAAATCTGGGTTTGCAAAAATTTGCAAACTCCTCCCCTTTCCAAAATAGGTACTGTCCATAGCATATATCCGCCTTGGGCAACCACTGCCGCTGTAGCTAAAAATATGCTGCCCCTTGTGCCGGTTCTGCAAATGTTGATCACTGTCCATCACAGCCATCAATGGATTTCCTTATTGAGTTATCGCCTCATCATGATGGACAATTCGGCTCCCTCCAACATTGCCATCAATGTTACCGCGATGCATTGCGCTCGTCGTTCCTGACAATGAGCACACTGTTCCATTCATTCTGGACCCTTTCCCTTCGCTTTTTTTGATAGACAACACTTAATGGTGTATATAGAGTGTTTATTCACAGTTATTTCCGCTTTTCTACCTATATTCAGCCTGCAGTAAGCTTGCTCCCCTGATCAGGGGAGGAGAAGGGGGTCTCTTCTCTTGGTTGAGGGGCCCTACCATATGTACAGTGATATATAATCATATGTATAGCTATATACATGACTGGGATAGTTCTACATGAGTAGGGAAGGTGTGAAAGAAAGAGAATTGACAAGGATGATGAGAGTGGGTACTGTCTACTGACCTTGTAGATCCTCTACCACAATGGGGGGCTATGTGGATGGGTACTAGCATGTACTGAGGGGTAGGGAATGAGATTGGGAGAACCAGGGAGCATGGGTTGGGTGTCAGGGCAGCTATATGGGCAGGGGGAGAGATTATCACTTATGGTGACTTACCTGCATTCCTGGGCCTTGCCCATCCAAAATGCGAATATATATAGCATTTAATAGTCATACTAAACAGTATTAGAGACCCATAAATAGCTCTGTAGCAGTCAGAGTGAGCAGAAGAGCACATAATAGGTCAGGAGGAGATATACTTACCCTGTGACATCCGTGCCACCAAAATGTTCGCTTTTTTCGAATTATAGGTCTAATGGTAAAGTAGAACAAAGTTTAGTATGTGTTATGGCATGGGAGGAAGCTCCTGGCTCACCAGTGCATGGGTCTCCCATCAGCAGATGTGAGAATGACTCAGTATGGAGCACACACCTTTCCTATCATTTAAAGGGCATTCAGAGCATGTAATATCATTCATTGCCATCCAGAAGCTGCCAAGATACAATCCCCATAACCCTAAACCCGTGCCGATGCTTACTTATGTTCACCTGATCCAAAATCTGTGTAACTTCAAGTGCAACATCAATCTAAAGTTCAGCCTGAGGAGACCACAGCCAGGTAAATGATGTTGGTGTAATAGCAGTAAGGGACCACTAAACAAGAAGATGAAATTTTGCAATCTTGCAAGGAAGTCAGTGACATGTGTATATGTAGTATGTGTACATATGTGGTAACTTGGTAGTAACTTTAGCACAACTTTGACCATTTCAATGCCGTCATCTGACTTTTACTCATCTCCCAACCTCCTGACAAAATTCAACAACAAATATAATCTAATATGGTAAAATATCATATACCGACACTTTTTAGACCCTTGGATAACCATGATGGAGTACAGTGGTGTTCCCGTCGTTGTTGATTCCATTGCTGAGGCATGGGAACTTGTGGCAGTACTACCATAGTACTAACACAATGGGCAAGCCTTGAGGCAGTTGATTCGTAGTTGATCCGTAGTTGATTCGTGTTTGACTCATGTTTGACTGGTAGTTGTCATTTGTAGTGATGTAATACACTTTAGTAATAACAATTCATTTCATGAGTGACATCGACACTGAATGTTTATCATCCAGTTCATGCCAAGTTCATGCTATAGTTTTAGCTGAAAACTTTATTCTGTACTTCAATAGACAATTTTATTATTTCTGATCAGAACTACGACACATTGCTGCTGAGGGTGTCGACGACTCGGCACAGTAAGTTCGGCAGGTTCCGACACATCATGTGATCATGCTTGCGGCAATTTTGAGTTCCTTTGTTCTTGATGCATTTGCGCATACTCGTCTTCTGGCTTTACTGGATACCTGGACTCTTTATTCCATCATCTTCTATTGACTCTGAAACTACAATGGATCCTCATGTGAGTTCTAGTTCAGGGGAGGCTGGCCCATCTCAGACTGGACTTGGCAAGCACAAGCATTCTCTGAGCAACATGAACCCTGGTTCAAGAGCTTTGCAAGCAAAGAAAGCCTGCAAGGCCTTCACAAAGCAACCCAAGAAGCCCAAGAAGCATAGTGATTGGCACATGAGAAAAGGAGAGGTACCAAAGGAGGCTGAGAAGACAAAGGTGCACATTCATTGTATTCAAGCACTTTAAAGTCCAAATCACTTTCAGGCTGCACTTGAGCTTCATCTCCATGTCCTTTGGGGCTTACCACACCAGACTACTGTCCCCCCCAAGGTCACAGAAGATGACAAAGTACCCTTCACCCACTGCTTTACCTCTGAAGCACAGTTGCGGAACTCTGTCACAGCCAGTCATGATGACAACTTGGCTAGCATTCAGGGCACCCAAATGAAAGTGTGTGAGCTCCTTAACTCTATCTCAGACTCAGTTGGGATTATTGCCAACAATATGAAGTGCATTCCAGAATCCCATCTGTTGCTCATGTTCAGGTCGGTGGCATGCCTTGGGCTTCAACAGTGGGCACCTGATGTCTTGGGTAACGATCCAGAGTCTATGTATAATCTCCTTCATGAGCACATTGCCCTCAAGACATTTGAGCAGGTCTCGGGCGCATTTGGATACTCTCACATGGGAATGAACCTGTCATGTGTCAACAATTTTGCACTTATGCGTAAACTTTATTGAAGCTTCGTTTTCTCATATATGCATGGTATTGCCAAGTCAGAGGCAAAGAATCCAGGAAGTGTTGCAAAAGCAAAGCAGATGACTGGAATATGGAAATGATGTAGTGTGGTATGTAATTCCTGGAAATCTGTATATGCCATTTGCAGATTGTATATACTAATAAACTTCGATAGCTTGCTGATGGCAAGATGGATGTGTTCAGGGCACATGGTTTCAATAAACACATTGTGACCTTGGCTAGAGAGAATGAGGCCCATTCAGATGATGAGTTGGCCAAAGGGAATGCTGAGTCAGTTGATGTGGTGTACCACATCAAGGAGAAGGAGGGACATTTGACAAAAGTTACTGCATTCTTTAGAATGGCTGATCAAGAGTGCAAGGGGATGAATAGAAGCAAAAGAAGACACCTTAAGCTGGCCAATCTTCATTTTTCTTTTTACATTTGACTGATCCTATTTATCTGTAGACTGGAGCGACGCTGTGAAGACCCCCTCATGCCAAAGTTATCTGAGCTCACTGCTCTCCCAAAGAAAGTCCCAATTGATTGGTTTGATCCTATCTATTGGAACAATCTTTCTCTCCATGAGCATGCCCAATATGTCAAGAATGGTACTTATGTTGCTCTGCAGAGCTCTGTGCCAGCTGGGATGAGTGTGAGAAATGGAAGAGTATGCCAGAGAAGGAGTTTATGGCCAAATATGGTGATGAAGTTCAGGCAGAATACAAGCTACCTATGCCAGACAAATTGGAATGACTTGAGCAGCAGGATGATGAGGATGATGAAGATGAGCCAGATGTATCAGGTGAGGGGTTGGGAGATGAGGGCTCAGGTGATGAATGAGATATGGGTGTTGTTTAATACATATTCTGGTTAATGGTGGTAATTGATTTACTTACCTCTTCATATTCATGCTTGCCAAGTCACTTAATGTATTTCAAGTTAATACCATCTTTTCTATTTATCCAAAGCTATTGTTACAATCTGAGACACATGAGAGACAGATGTAGGGCAAAATGGACATGGGGAAAATCTACAACCTGATGAAAGACAACTGTTGTGATCTGAGACATGTGAGAGATATGGATGTAGGGTAAGGCAGATAAAGGGAAAATCTATGACCTGACAAAAGACAACCACATGAGTAGAGCACAATATGTGCACAGAGCGAGTGAGCCATGCAGCAACACACAAGGGTGGAACAGACTGGCTTCAGTGAGCTGTGCCTCCCTGTGCTTATGCATGTCCATAACTTCAAGGGGTGTTGTGCATGAGATGAGCAAGCTAAGAACTAATGCACAGGATTATGAGTTGCAAGTTGGTGTTAATCGAGTGTGATTATCAGACTAAGGTATTACAAAGAATACTATAGACTTAAATATGCAGAAACAGAACATAGGTAGTATGCTAAAGATAGCACAGAACAGAATAAGAAAGTAGAAGTGGAGCAAGATTTCAAGTTGGAAAAAAGTCAGAACAGGAAAATGAAGCATAGAATGAAGGCATAATTGTGGTTAGAATGGCTATTTACACATTGCCAGGGATGCAAAATTATCGGCACCCTCTGTTGGGAGCCCAACATACAACCAGGACCTTTCTGCCAATACCATAAGTGCCTGCTGGCTGCTGGACAGTTGTGACATGAGTGATAACATGGACAGGCTCAATAATACTAAGGTTGTTAGAGGGGAGTGCATCAACAATTTGTACCATAAATCCAGGGTGGTGTATGAATGGTGCCTGCCTCTCCTCTTGTGTAGATAGTGATTGATGTGAGCAGACTCTTATAAAGGTGTGCATTATTCCCTCCAGCAGAAGTCTCCAAATGTTTTGAATGAATCCTGTATCATGAGCCTGTGTCAATGGATTGTAGAACTTTATAGCACTGTTTCCTTTATGCGACTTTTCACAACTGAATGTGCACTCATCATGGTGCACCTGCAAGAGATGCTGGGCTTGTGGAGGGAGAATAATGGCATTTGGTGGATTGGGAAGATCAGGGTAAGCTCAGTATGGTCTTCCTGTCAGGTGAAGATAATTAAGCAGATTGTTATAATCTACTTCAAGAAGGCAAGGTGCCTTTGCTAGAATATCTGCCACTTCTGTATGCTGGAGAGGTACTGGATGGTCATCCATGGCCATGTCTCCCGGCTCAAGAATATCACATAATTCTTTTAAATGATCTTCACTGTGCAGTAAAGCATCTACATGTGCTTGATGACTCATTTGATGAAGCATTGTAAGATCTAAATCCCCTGATCTTGGTATTAGCTATCAATTTTTGAGCAAAATAATTGAAACACATATGGAGATGATAATTGGTGTTCATTTTTTGCAACTTTCCATTCATTCGTTCACCTGGAAACTCACTAAAAGAAGCCAAAGGACCCCAATATTTGAGAAGAGCACCATTATGCATTGCATAATGATCATTTGGCTTGGATGGACAATGTGGAAAAAGTTGTTGAATAGCAGTTCAATATTGAATATAATGCTGAGTATAGGCATCAGCATCAGCATTGGAGGTTTTATATGCAGCTACAATATTTGTTGCTGCAACAACATGATAGAAGCAGTAGAAGTGCTGGTGGTGGAAATTTGTGGCAGTAGTCATGTACCAGAATTCAGGAATAATGAGGGGAAAGATACATGTGAAGAGGGTGAGATATTCCTGAGCTTTGAGCTTGCCATGGCTTGGTTCACCAAGATTGGTTGGTGGTCTTTGTATCCATGTTGGAAGAGTGATATCATGAATGCAATTTCTTATTGCTTGTAGCTCAGTTTCTGTGAAGCTGAAAGGCAAAGGGTCAACAGGAATATAGTTATCATCATCATCATCATCATCAGCATAATTGAAATCATATGCATAGGGATTTGTGTGGCTCTGTGTGGCTGTAGGTGTTGAGGATGAGTATGAGTCTGATAACTCAGAAGAAGATGGTGAGGGAGACATAGGTGGTGGTGTATGGTGCATTGCCATTGCAGCCTCAAGATTATGTTTAGCTGCTTCTTGAAAAAGGTCATCCAATTTACGAGATCTTGGACCCAATGATGACATAAGGCGATGTGTTTTGATCGCTGATGGAATTGCAGGTTGTGGGTTAATACGACAGAACCGTCATTGTCGCCTTTAATAATAGTTGGATAATTTTGAGGAAATCCGAGTTCACTGAACAAATTTCTGAGCCATGTTGCTTCACATCCAGCCTCTGAGAGAGCTACATATTCTGCTTCCATTGAGGAAAGTGCGATCACAGTTTGCTTCTTTGATTTCCATGTGATCGCTCCCCCTGATCCTAGGAAGATGTACCCAGTAGTAGATTTATGGTCGTTGGTGCTTGCAAAAGTGGCATCAGCATAACCATGGAAGAGGTTATTGGTATCAGTTTCATCGGGGGGTTTTCTATAAGTTATCCCCAGAGTTTTTGTACCTGTTAGGTACCTGAGTATCTGCTTTATTGCACCGTGGTGTTGAAGACCTGGGTTAGCAGTGTAAGCAGCTAGTTTGTTCACTGCGAAGCTGATATCCGGTCTTGTGGAATTTGAGATGAATTGTAAACACCCCAGCAATCTAGCGTATGAATTGCTACAGTTTGATTCATTGTTGTTAGGGCATGGCACAGGTAACCCTCGGGCATATTTTCTTATACCCCTACCCATACCCATGAACACTGTACCCGCATGGGTGGGGTACAGTGTTACCCATGGTTATTCACGGGTATTGATATTTTTCATTATATTTGATAGGAAAAGATGTTTGCATCTTCTCACAGGGGGTAAACCCACGAGTCATGTCACCCTGACTTGCAGATATGTCATCAAAAAGTACCCCTGCATTTTTTACTGTTATTTTTCATGATATTTGATAGACATTTGCTGAAAAAGATGTTTGCATCTCATCACAGGGGGTAAACCTGCAAGTCAGGTCACCATGACTCGTGGGTTTTTCTTGTGATATGTCATTAAAAAATTGAAATCTCAACACAGATGATCACTCACCTGACCAAAATCTGGGTACCAGCATACCCGCACATACCCATAACACCGTGGAAAAGGGTACGGTGTTGCCCAGGTATGGCAATCCCATACCTGTACCCATACCTGTGCATACCTGTGACCAGAAACACATGGTGTTACCCATACCCATGCCATGCCCTAATTGTTGTCCAGATTTGGTGCAAATTAATATTCAGGTCCATAGGCATGGCGACAGGGTTCACATCCAGCATCTCTTCTTTGCAAAGAAGGTTCTCAATATATTTTTGTTGAGAAATGGAAATAGAATCATCAGTATGCATTACTTCAATGCTGACAATCTTGTGTGGTTCCCCTAGATCCGTAACTTCCCATTCTGAGCTTAGCGCATTCTTCATGTGATCCATCATTTGATCCAATGATGCAAATAGTAGTGAGTCATCAACCCAGATGGTTAGAATACCATAGTCACCGCCGTCTCGTCGAATATATGCACATGGATCCATTGTCAAGTGTTGATAATCATGATTCTTGAGTTTCCCATCAAGTTCATTGTTCCATTCACATCCAGCCTGCTTTAATCCATATAATGGTTTGACCAGCTTACAAACTCAGCCCATTCCATCTTCATATCCTTCAGGTTGTCGCATGTAGATAGTTTCATGTAATGTGCCATTGAGATATGTGCCTTTGACATCCATTTGTTGCAATTTAAGGTTTTGCATCGGTACTAAAGCCAGAATTGCGCGCAGAGTGTCCATTCTGACCACAGGCAAAAATGTTTCCATATAATCATACCCTGGACATTGCGTGCATCCTTTGGCCACAAGTCTTGCTCTGTACCTGATTACTTTTCCTTGTTTGTCACGCTTCTTGATGAATACCCATTTATTAGCAATTGGGATTGCATCAGGCAGTTTTACAACAAATTCCCAAGTCCCCTTCTCTTTTAGTAAGTCGAGTTCAGCTTGTATGGCATTTTCCCATTCTGGCCAATTGGGGGAATTCTTGGTGTCCTTGAGGCTCGTCATCTTGTCTCCAGCAATTATTGCATAAACTTCTTCCATTGTAAGAAAGTTGTCCTCTTTTTCTTCTACTGAATAAGGATCTTGAAGGTTTTTATAATTGATACAAATTCCACGAGTCTTCCGTGGAGCATTTATGTCTATATCATCCTCCAATAAATTTCTTTTATGCCTTTTGCTGCCAGGATCAAGAGTCAGAGTTATATCATCCGAGCCTGTTACACCCATAGGCGGCGTGTCCCCCACAGACTCCCCCTTGCGTTGACTATTGGGTGTGATGTTGATGCCCTCGGGGATTGGAGTCGATTCTGGAAGTGTCATCTGCTTGAAATTTCTTGAGGTGAGGACATTGCACATTTTGGTATTATAATATTTTATGGCCCTAGTGCCATCTTCAAAACTGACATAAATGCGCTGTTTGGATTTTGCCTGCATTTTTCAATCCACTTTTTGTCCCTGTAATAAAATCCATACAGGTGCACCAAATTCATGTAAATGAGAGACATTTGGTTTTTTATTATACCAGCCTTCATATGGTGTATATTTCGGCAAATGTTTGGTGAATGATTGATTACAGAGATAAGCAGCGTGCAGGACTGCGTATTCCCAGAGAAATTTGGGAAGGTCATTGGCAATTATCATTGCTCAAGAGAGTTCAACCAGTGTATGGTTCATCCATTTGGCAATACCATTCTGAGAAGGTGAATACGGTGCAGTGTAATGAATTTCCATACTGCGTTCCTTGCACCAACTTTCCAACTTTTCGTTTATGAATTCTTTCCCATTGTCAATTTGAATACCCTTTGGATTCCTCCCTTGAGTCTTCAAATGTGCCAAATAATTTATTACGGCTTGTGTTGCATCAGATTTCTGCTTGACGCATTCGACGGTTGCAAATCTCTTGGCATCGTCCACAAATAACAAGTAGTATTGATTGCCGTTGATCGATCGGATCACGTACTTGCCCCATAAGTCAATATGCGTTAATTCACTGGGTTCAGTATTTCTAATTGATGATTTTGGGAACGGTTTGACGTGTTGTTTTGCCTCTGTGCACACAATGATATTGGGCTTAGGGGAGTCCTCATCCACAATAAATCCATCAAGCATTTTTCCATCAAATAATTTTTGAAGCCCGGTATATCCAACATGTCCAAAGTGTCGATGCCATGTTTCCCATGTAGGTATCGTATTATTTCCGACAAATGTTTGATGAGGTTGGATTATATTGCATCATGTGGGAGGTCTAATAACCATCTTCATGTGATATAGATGTTTGCATATTTTTGTTCCTTGCTCTACCAGCATTCCATCTTTTGTGATGAGTGTGATTATTCCATTCCCGCCATTGTAGAGTCCGCCAGCTGCATCCCATCGCCCCAACAAAATTAAATTACTTCATGTTCCAGGCACATGAAGAACGTTCTGCAAATGCAGAATATAGGCAGTGGCATTGCATGTTGATTTTAATTCAACAGTTCTGTGCCCTGAAATTAATGCTTCTTTACCACCTACACCTGTTATGGAAATATTCCTCATAGGTGTGTAATTGGTAAATGCTTCTCTTTGATGTGTAATGTGAGATGTTGTTGCTGTTACAATTTTGCTATTGCAACCAGTGAGACTGGATATGTCATTTTTCCTACCCTCTGATCACAACATGACTCATTCTGATGGGGACCCTTTGACCTGACTCCCACCGATTGACAGGCTGTGCTGCAACAGTCCTTGACATCGGATGCCTCATGCCTGGCATGAGGCTTATCTTCTATTGTTTCCCTAACAGGTTGCACCACAGCACTCCGTGACATTGGATGCCTCATGCTGACCATGACACCTACTTTCTTATTGTTCTTGCTATTGTTTACTTGATAACCATCTGGCCTTCTGATTGGATGATAGGCACTCTAGAACTGTATATAAGTTGTAGCTACACTCTGTGTATTCTTCAGCTTGACCTAATTCAAACAACGGTCCTAAACTCATCTAAATGACTCAACAACTCAGAAAGCCTCTGAGTTGTAATAACTCGAACTTGACAGTTGGAAAGCCTCCAACTGTGATACATGAACCAACAGTCTACTCAGAAAGCCTCTGAGTATGGATAGCCATAACAACTTGAGGAAGTACCCAAGCGAAGGCAGAGGCCCAATACACCAGGAAAACCTCCTAGTGCAATACAGAGACAGTTGGAAAGCCTCCAACTGTGACACACGAAGCTGAGACCAGTTGTTATGATTTGCCTACAGGAACCCGCAAGTATGGGTAGTTCATTTTTTCTTATTCCACTCGACTCTCTTCTGATGGAAGACACCTTGACGCATGGTGACTCCATGCACCCGAACCCACTCTCACACGCGCCGTGGTACGACACCCCCTCTACACGAGGTCCGTGATGTCGGACCCTCACGATCGACATGCTGCGCCGCAGCATGTCCTTGACATCGGACGCCTCATGTGAGGCATGAGGCCTATTGTCTCTATTGTTCTTGTCTATATTTACCTGATAAGCATCTCACCTTCTGATTGGACGATAGGTAGTCCTGGAACAGTATATAAGCTGTAGCTACACTCTGTGTATTCTCCAGCTTGACCTAATTCAACCAACGGTCTTAGACTCAACCAGAACACTCGACAACTAAGGAAGCCCCTTAGTTGTGATACACTCGAACTCGACAGCTTAGGAAGCCCCTAGCTGTGATAACCCAAACTCGACAGTTGGAAAGCCTCCAACTGTGATACTTGAATGAACGGTCTACTCAGAAAGCCTCTGAGTACGGATAGCCGTGACTACTTGAGGAAGTACCCAAGTGAAGGCAGGAAGCCCGATACACTAGGAAAGTCTCCTAGTGCAATACCGATACAGTTGGAAAGCCTCCAACTGCGATACACGAAGCCAAGGCTCAGTCGAGACCTATAGTCTTAACAAAAGGTCAAGCTAATCTACAAAGTCCACCTACCTAGGTGCAGACACAACATCTTTCAGACAAAGCCCAGACAGACCTCCGACAGGAGCATTGACATCAGGAAGAACCTCGTGGTATAGATACCAAGGTCGACTAGTACAATACTCAGAACCAGCACAAAGGTGGTTCTCAAAGCGAACAGAAGACGAGGAACCAAGATACCTCACTGAAGAAGACTTCAGATCGACAAGCAAAGAAGAAACCCCAGAACGAGACCCATTCTCCTTATCCAACAACGACATCCCTGATAACATGTCTACTGAACTTACTGCATCAAACAAGGAGATTAGAATCCGAACCCCCTCCGACTTCACAGGGGACTGAACCAGAACTGCAAAGTTCTTACAAGAAGTGAAACTCTATCTGAGAGTAAACCACAGAATCTATGACACAGATGAAAAGAAGATCATCTTTGCGTTGTCATTTATGAACGGAGGAACCGCCGTGCCCTGGGCACAGACATGGGCAGAAAAGGAAGACCTAGGGACATGGTCAACCTTTGAAGCGGCGCTCAAAGTAGCATTCACCCTGATCGATGAAGCTGGCAGAGCCAGAACCGAAATGAAAATACTAAAGCAGGGACAGGACCTGGAGGATTACATTGCGCAATTCCAAATCCTGCGAGAGAAGGCAGGGATCAATGATGATACCGCCCTGATCAAACTCTTCATGGATGGGTTAAACCCCAAGCTCCTTGAAAGAGTACTCAACATGGAAATGATCCCCACAACCCTTGAGGGGATGATCAACGCTGCCTCCAAATATGATGGACAATGGAGGAGAGCAAAAGCGATAACCGGGAAATTACAGGAGAGCTGGGCAAAGAAGCCTGTGAACTCTAAACCAAAAGAAACCCCACTAGAAATCAACTGACTCTCTGACCAGGAGAGGGTCGAACACATGAAGAAGGGGCTATGCTTTGTGTGCCACCAACCCGGGCACAGAGCAACCAAACACAAGAGAGGGGAAACGAGAACCGAGAACCGGTCATTCCCAAAGAAGAAAGGCGAAGAAGCCTACTCGAAGATCCAAGCAATCATAAAGGACCTCGATGAAGAAGACAGGACGAGGGCTCTCGCTGCAATAGAAGATGAGGGTTTTTAAAGAGGTGGCCCACCGAACTTTCTGTTAGCTCTGTACTACTAGCCACTTTGAAGAATCAATCTATGCATCTAGATGTCAAAGTGCTAGGAGCAGACGGGAGGAAAGTCATCGAAACCGAAGCCCTACTCGACTCAGGAGCGGGAGGAGTATTCATGAGCCACGAATTTGCAGAGGAAAACAGACTCAGACTGTGCCCCCTGGAAAGAATCATCAAAGTAAAGAATGTGGATGGAACCCCAAACAAGAAAGGGGAAATCTCTCAATACACCAGGGGACTGCTAACGATCAACGGGCGAACATTTCTGACGACCTTCCTGATCGCGGGATTAGGAGGAGAAGCAATCATCTTGGGCCTGCTGTGGCTCAAGAAGATTAACCCTGTGATCAACTGGAGGACCAGAACCTTCCAGTTCAGGGTGAAGAACGAGGGTCACACAGAACTCTCACATGGGAAAGGAAGAACTCTCATCGGGAGGGTGTGAACTGAGAAACCCAACAAAGGGTGCCTATCATGGCGCCAGAAGGGAACCAAGGAAAAGGAGAACCCCTTCAACATGACAAAAGAAGAACGACAGGCATCCAAAGAATAGTCGCCAGAGAAAAAGAAAAGATCAATCTCAAAATAAAGACGAGAGAAGAGCAACGGGTGCAATTCAAGAGGCTAGCTGCCAGGGAAAGAGAAAGACTCCTTTCCAAGACAAAGACACTGACGAAAGAAGAGCGGCTTGAGCAATGCCGAAGAATTGTCGCCAAAGCAAAGGTGATGGGAGGAGCCCTCCACACCGAACCAAAAAGAAACAGAATGCCCACCAAGACCAGAAAGGTGACGATAGAAGAAGTGAAGGACGAAGAGATTGCAGTTGCAACTCTTCATGATGCAGAGCCCATTGGGCCACAGGATGAAGAAAGCACTGGGAAGGAAAACCCAGCATCAGCAAACCACAAACAGGCAATGGAACAGACAACAGGACAACCAGAGGAGACACCCATGCAAGGGATCACGGACGATGAACTACTAATTGCCTACATCCGAGGGGAACCTGTCATTGGCATTTTCGAACCAAGGAAAACCCCACTGACAGAAGAGTATGACGAGCCAAGATACTCATACTTCCAATCAACAAAGAGGATCTCCCAACTCGTAAAGGCAAAAGGAACACCGCGATACATCTATGGGCAGAATGTCTGGATTAGGGCAAAGACATCGGTCTCACAGCACCTGGCGCATCAAAAGGAAGGAGACCCAGAACAGAAGACCCTGGACGAACTGCTCCCAGAACAATACAAAGAATACCGACAGATATTTGAGAAGGAAGCATCGGAAAGATTCCCAGAACCAAGACCCTGGGATCACGCGATAGACCTCAAATCAGACTTTATGGCAAAGGATTGCAAGGTATACCCACTGTCACCAGCAGAACAAAAGAAACTCGACGAAAGCCTGCAGAAAGGATACATCCGACCATCGAAATCGCCCATGGCATCACCATTCTTCTTCATTGTGAAGAAGGACTCGGATGCGCTACGACCCTGTCAAGATTACAGGTACTTGAATAACAGAATGATCAAGAACACCTACCCGCTGCCACTGGTAGGGGACCTGTTGGACAAACTAAGAGGGGCGAAATGGTTTACAAAATTGGACATCCGATGGGGATATCACAATGTCAGAATCAAAGACAGAGATCAATGGAAGGCAGCCTTCAAGACAAATCGGGGGCTGTTTGAACCAATGGTGATGTTCTTTGGATTATGCAACTCACTGGCGACCTTCCAGGCAATGATGAACGAGATATTCCACGACATGATTGGAGAAGGATGGCTCATCATCTACATGGACGACATCCTGATATTCTCTAAGGATCAGAATGAACACCAGGAAAGGACAAAGAGGGTACTGCAAAGACTGGTGGAAAACGACTTATACCTGAAGCTGGAGAAGTGCAAGTTCGACGTCCATGAAGTGGAATTCTTGGGTCTGATCATCTGACCCAATGAAATTGCCATGGACGACACAAAACTGGCAGGTATACAGGATTGGCCTACCCCGACTAACGTGAAGGCAGTCAGATCCTTTCTAGGGTTTGGGAATTTCTACAGGAAATTCATTGGACATTTTGCGGAGACAAGCAGACTGCTTAATGAACTAACAAAGAAAAACAAGACATTTGACTGGACAACCGAATGCGAAAAAGCCTTTCAGACGCTGAAAAAGAAATTTGCAGAAGCACCGGTACTGCTGATGCCAGATCCAACAAGACCATTCACAATTGAATCAGACGCCTCGAAACACGCAACAGGAGGAGTGCTGAGACAAAGGGACACAAATGGAGATTGGCACCCATGCGGATATATATTGCATGCACTGACACCAACGGAATGAAACTACGAAATCTATGACAGGGAACTACTCGCGATAGTACGATCACTAGAAACCTGGAGGCACTACCTGATGGGTTCAGATCACCTGGTAGTAATTCTCTCGGATCACAAGAACCTGACATATTTCCGAACGGCACAGAAACTAAACAGGAGACAGGCAAGATGGAGCTTATTCTTGTCAGGATTCAAATTACAGCTTGTTCACATGCCCGGATCTCAAATGGTGCAAAGTGATGCTTTATCATGAAGGGCCAACCACGTACCAGAAGAAGACAACGACAATGAAGATATCACGATGTTACCAGAGACGGTATTTGTGAAATTCATTGACACCAAACTACATGACCTCCTTGCGGGGAGCATCATGAAAGACGACCTGGTGAAGAGCGCGATTGAAGCGCTAAAGACCAAAGGAGCACCACCGATAAAGTCGGCGTTAGAAGACTGGAAGATCGAGGACGGCCTCCTATTCTTCCAAAACCGATGCTACGTCCCTGACAACGGGGACATACGAAAGAAGCTGGTACAGAAATACCACGAAGTGGTAACCAGCAGACACCCAGGACAATGGCAGACAACCGAAATGGTTAGAAGGGACTACTGGTGGCCAGGAATGATGACGTACATCAAGAACTATGTCACCGGATGCACTACATGCCAGCAGATGAAAGTCAACACCCACCCGACGACACCGCCCCTACAACCAATCAAATCTGAAGCAACAAGGCCATTTGCAATGGTGACAACCGATTTCATAACTGACCTACCGGAGTCCGACGGTTATGATGCGCTCATGGTCGTGGTAGACCATGGGCTTACGAAGGGGGTAATTTTCATCCCTTGCAAGAAAACAATCGATGCACTGGGAGCAGCGACCCTCTACCTGGATTACGTCTACAAACGGTTCGGCCTTCCAGACAAGATAATATCGGACAGGGACCCCAGATTTGCCTCGCAGCTATTCCAAGAATTAGGAAGATTGCTCGGAATCAAGCTGGCAATGAGTATGGCATACCACCCCCAGACCAACGGAGAAACAGAATGGGTGAATCAGGAAGTAGAAGTCTATCTGCGGATCTTCTGCTCGAACAACCAAGAGAAATGGAAGCACTTCCTTCCAACAGCAGAGTTCATGCACAACCAAAGGACGCACTCCACCCAGAAAAGCTCCCCGTTCTACCTGATGATGGGCTATGAACTAAAGGCGATCCCACTCCCATACCTGAAAACAAACATACCGGCTATAGAGAAACGAATAGTCGCGTTGCAACGAGCCCAAGATGAAGCAAAGGCAACTCACGAGTTGGCCAGACAGCTGATGGCAGAAAGAACTACACAGCACTTCATGCTGTTCAAAGAAGGAGACAGGGTGTGGCTAGAAGCAAAGAACCTCAAAATGATGCATGCGACAAAGAAACTTGCACCCAAAAGAGAAGGACCATTCTGCATCAAGAAGGTTCTAAGCCCCCTCTCCTACTGACTGAAGCTACCAAACCAATGGAAAATACACCCGGTATTCCACGCGGCACTCCTCACCCCGTATAAAGAAACCGAGACGCATGGTCCAAACTTCCCAGAACCTCCGCCGGACCTAATAGAAGGTGAATCGGAGTACGAAGTGGAAGCGATCATCGGACATAAAAAGAAAGGAAGGACCATGCACTTCTTAGTGAAGTGGGTTGGATACCCAACCTCGGAGAACTCCTGGGAGCCCAAGGGAAACCTGAAACATGCCAAGAAAATCCTTGGAGCATATAAACAGCAATGACAGCTGTAGAACCCCCCCCAGAACCAAGAACCCACACCCCAACATGGCAGAGCAGACACCCATCATACCCCCCAAACAATGTTTCAACAAACAATTCCTACGAGACCCATCAAACATCGACACCCTCCACACCCACCTCGCCCACGACCCAGCCAGATATCATCTTGCAAGAATATGCTTCTACTATCAGAACACTATTGACTGAATGAAGAGAAACCTAGAAGAAGCCATGAACAACGCTGATGACCTCGGTATTGAACAGGCTATCCAAGACATGACCAACGCATGGTCAGACAGAATGAGAGCGGTTGAAAGAAACCCTCATACCTCCACAGATCACCCCAGATGCCAATGAAACTCTCCCTCGCCCTACAACAGGCAGAAAAACAAAAAGACAACACGCACCACCTCTGGAAACGCCTCCCTTTCTATGAGCAACCAGACGAACACCTCCCTAGCGATCATCGACCTCACAACGCCAGAACCCGAACCTCGATCAACCCAACCACCGTGGTCCCCTCCCCACATGAGAAGCGCCAGATGCTTCATTTGCCACCAGATCGGACATTTCGGCCTCATCTGCCAGAAACACATCTGCAGGTACTGCAAATGACGAGGCCCCAGGAACTACAGCCCTGACTGCCTGACAAGGCAGCAGAAAGAACAGGAGGAGGAACGAAGACGACTGGACTTCCTCGAGGCGGGATACAATGACTTCGACGACAAAGTGATGGCAAATATGACCGGGGAACCCTACAGGGAAGTGTAGGAAGGTGGGGAGAATAGTTCAAAGTCGAAGTCGGTGACTTCGAAGATAGATGGGAGGCGATGTTATGATTTGCCTACAGGAACCCGCAAGTACAGGTAGTTCATTTTTTCTTATTCGACTCGACTCTCTTCCAATGGAAGACACCTTGATGCATGGTGACTCCATGCACCCGAACCCACTCTCACATGTGCTGTGGTACGACACCCCCTCTACACGAGGTCCATGATGTTGGACCCTCATGATTGACATGCTGTGGCGCAGCATGTCCTTGACATCGGACACCTCATGTGAGGCATGAGGCCTATTGTCTCTATTGTTCTTGTCTATATTTACCTGATAAGCATCTCACCTTCTGATTGGACGATAGGTAGTCCTGGAACAGTATATAAGCTGTAGCTACACTCTGTGTATTCTCCAGCTTGACCTAATTCAACCAACGGTCTTAGACTCAACCAGAACACTCGACAACTAAGGAAGCCCCTTAGTTGTAATACACTCGAACTCGACAGCTTAGGAAGCCCCTAGCTGTGATAACCCAAACTCGACAGTTGGAAAGCCTCCAACTGTGATACTCGAATGAACGGTCTACTCAGAAAGCCTCTGAGTACGGATAGCCGTGACTACTTGAGGAAGTACCCAAGTGAAGGCAGGAAGCCCGATACACTAGGAAAGTCTCCTAGTGTGATACCGATACAGTTGGAAAGCCTCCAACTGCGATACATGAAGCCAAGGCTGAGTCGAGACCTATAGTCTTAACACCAGTAGTCTTAACAAAAGGTCAAGCTGATCTACAAAGTCCACCTACCTAGGTGCAGACACAACGTCTTTCAGACAATCCCCAGACAGACCTCTGACAGGAGCATCATCATCAGGAAGAACCCAGTGGTATAGGTACCAGGGTCGACTAGTACGATACTCAGAACCAGCACAGAAGTGGTTCTTGAAGCGAACAAGAGACGAGGAACCACGGTACTTCACTGATGAAGACTTCAAATCTTCAGACAAAGAAGAAACCCCAGAACAAGATCCATTTTCCTTAAATGACAATGACATCTACCACAACATGTCCACTGAACCCACCACACCATCCAAGGAGATTAGAATCCGAACCCCCTCTGACTTCACAGGGGACCAAACCAGAACTGCAAAGTTCTTCAGTAATTTACACTCCTCCACCTATTCCAATCGGACTCACCAGAGTCCAGTGGATTCCAGTGGATTCCAGTTATTCCGACCAGATTCTGGTTACTCCAGATGCTCAACTTAGAGTATATACCCTAATGGATAGTCAAATTTCAAGTCTTAAGTTGTCAAAGTGCCTACAAAATATATTTGTGCAGAGTAAGAATTGAACTCAAGACATCTTGATTAGAGTGATCACATGACAAACCAAACATGTGTGCTTAACCAGTTGAGCCACAGGAGAATTATTAGTTAGTAATATAATGTTTATTCATGACACTGTAATTTTTTTCAAAGTAGTTAAGATCAAATTTTTTTAATTAACCACATCCCTCACATTGAATGCAAGGGAGTGGGCATGATTGTGATTATATACATAAACAAAAAATCCTCCCTCTCACAAGATGCGAGAGGGAGTTTTATTTATATACATAAAAAGCTAACCCCTTGCACCGAACGCGATGGGGGAGGTAAAAATGACGAAAGAAATCCCTCCCCCAGGCAAAACAGGGGAGGGGGGGCACAATACTAATAAATAATTAAAAGTACAAAAAAAATCCCTCCCCACATGAAGTGCGGGGGAGGGGGAGGGGACGTGACCCCACTGTTGTCTGTCCTTCCACCAACGATCCACCCCATGAGCAGTTGCTCATGAGGCTGGAGGTGGGTGGCTTGTCGTCATTGTTGTTCCATCCGCGATCCACCCCACGAGCAGTTGCTCATGAGGCTGGGGGCGGGTGGTGTGTCATTGTTGTTGCACCTGGGCGTCGTTCCACCCACGATCTACCCCATGAGCAGTTGCTCATGAGGCTGGGGGCAGGTGGTGTGTTGTTGGCCCTGTCGTTGTTGTCCATTGTTGTGCTTTGCATTCTGGGGGGTTCTGGTGCTGGTAGATGGCGGCATCATTGTTGTTGTTGCCTGCACACACTCACGATCCACCCTACGAGCAGGGGCTCGCAGGCGTGGGGTGGGTGTGTTGGCTCGTTTGCAGGTGGTGGTGTCATTACTAGTAGATTATAACCTAGAAAAGTAAAAAAAACGAGTTAGTTAGTTTATAAAAACAAAAAGCAAATGAAAAAAACTCACATAGGGCCCAAACGACGTGATATGCATCTTTTGGGCCCGTGTTGGCTCGTTTGCGGGTGGTGGCGTTGTTACTAGTAGATTATAACCTAGAAAACTAAAAAAATGAGTTAGTTAGTTTATTAAAACAAAAACCAAATGAAAAAAAACTTATGTAGGGCCCAAACGACGCGATCTGCATCATTTGGGCCCACATTGGCTCGTTTGCGAGTGGTGGCATCGTTGCCAGTAGATTATAACCTAGAAAGCTAAAAAAAAGGTTAGTTAGTTTATAAAAACAAAAAGCAAACAAAAAAAAAACATACTTAGGCCCCAAATGATGCAATCTGCGTTGTTTGGGCCCACATTCTGTCCAGTTGGCTCGTTTGAAGGTGGTGGTGATGGTGGGAGTGGGTGTGGGAATGGTGGTGGCAGGTGCGCATGCAGTGGTGGTGGTAGAGTGGAGAGGAGGAGGAGGTGGCCTTGACGACGGTGGTGGTGGTTGTGAGCTGGCAGTCACGTGTCATGTGTCATGCAATATGCATGTGTGCATATTCTGTTAATGGCTGTAACTATGCACCTTGGTTATGTAATAAAAGTATTAGATGTATGTAGATGCATAATGACCTGGTAGCTCAGTGGTTAAGCGTGCTGTTATGTGTGCAGACCCAAGGTCGAGTGTTCAATTCTTGTTGCACATCAAAATTTTATTTGGGAAAGCACATGCATTCCGGTTATTCCAGTTATGCTAGTGCCATGCATCTGGTTTATCTGACTATTCCAGGTAAAAATGAGTCCGGGTAGATTCCGGGGATTCCAGGGGTAAAATTGACCCCCAGTCCGACCGGAATTCTGAATTGTGAGAAAAAATATGTAAATGGAATTGACTGGAAATCCGGAAATTCTGATTGGAATGGGCATTCCGACTGGAATCCAACCGGAATAGGTGGAGGAGTGTAATGTACTCAAGTTCTTACAAGAAGTAAAACTCTATCTGAGAGTGAACTATGGAATTTATGACACTGACAAGAAGAAGATCATCTTTGCGTTGTCATTCATGAATGGAGGAACTGCTGTGCCCTGGGCACAGACATGGGCAGAAAAGGAAGACCTGGGGACCTGGTCAACCTTTGAAGCAGCGCTCAAGACAGCGTTCACACTGATCAACAAAGCTGGCAGAGCCAGAACAGAGATGAAAACATTGAAGCAGGGACAGGACCTGGAGGACTACATTGCACAATTCCGAATCCTGTGAGAAAAGGCAGGAATCAATGATGACACCGCCCTTATTGAACTCTTTATGGATGGGTTGAACCCCAAACTCCTTGAAAGAGTTTTCAACATGGAAATGATCCCAACAACCCTAAAAGGAATGATCACCGCCACCTCCAAATATGATGGACAATGGAGGAGAGCAAAGGCCATAACAGGAAGAGCACAAGAGGCCTTAGCAAAAAAGCTACCGAGCTCCAAGACGAAGGAAGGCCCACTTGAGATCAACCCACTCTCCTATCAAGAGAGGATTGAGCACATGAAGAAGGGATTATGCTTTGTATGCCACCAGCCAGGACACAGAGCAACCGAGCACAAGAAAGGGGAAACAAGGACCGAAAACCAGTCATTCCCAAAGAA
This sequence comes from Tricholoma matsutake, assembly GCA_026075535.2. NCBI lineage: Eukaryota > Fungi > Basidiomycota > Agaricomycetes > Agaricales > Tricholomataceae > Tricholoma > Tricholoma matsutake. Next base: position 300,916 of record AP026543.1, on the reverse strand, counting down.
GAAAGGCAAAGAAGCCTACACAAAGATCCGAGCGATCATGAAAGAACTCGATGAAGAAGGGAAGGAAAAGGCTCTTGCATTGATAGGGGATGAGGGTTTTTAAAGAGGTGGCCTGCCTTGATGCCAGGTACCACCAAACTCTCTGTCTGCTCTGTACTACTAGCCACTTTGAAAAATCAATCTATGTGTTTGGATGTCAAAGTGCTAGGAGCAGGCAGAGGGAAAGCCATTGAAACTGAAGCCCTACTCGACTCAGGAGCGGGAGGGATATTCATGAGCCACAAATTCGCAGAGAGCAGCAGATTTGAGCTACACCCCTTGGAGAGAGTAATCAGGGTCAAGAACGTGGATGGAACCCCGAACAAGAAAGGGGAGATCTCCCACTATGCCAAGGGACTCTTAACGATCAATGGAAGATCTTTCCCAACAACTTTCCTCATTGCAGGATTGGGAAAAGAATCAATCATCCTGGGCCTGCCATGGCTCAGAAGAATCAACCCAGTAATTGGCTGGAGAATCGGAACCTTCCAATTCCAAACGGCTGACAGAACACACCCTGAGTTCTCATTTGGGAAGGGGAAGACCCTTATCGGGAGGGTGCAAACTGAGGGATCCAATGATAAGCACCTGACTTGGCGCTGAAAAATGACCAAAGAAGGAGAAAGAACATTCAAAAGGATGACAAAAGAAGAGCGACTGGCGTGGTGCCAAAAGATAGCCACTAAAGAACTGGAGAAACTCGCCCTCCAAAGGAAGGCGAAAGAAGAAGAGCGAATAACGAAAATACAAAAAATAGTTGCTAGAGAAAGAGAGAAACTCTCTCTCAAGAAGAAACTGACAAACAAAGAATGGCTAGAGCAATGCCGAAGAATCATTGCCAAGGCAAGGTTGATGGGAGGAGCCCTCCACACAGAACCAAGAAGAAGCAAAATGCCCATTGAAACAAGAAGAGCGACAATTGAGGAAGTGGACGACGAAGAGATCGCAATCACGACTCTCCAAAGCGCAGAGCCCATTGGGCCACAAGACAAAGAAGACACTGGGAAGGAAAACCCAGCACTGGCAAACCACAAACAGGCAATGGAACAGGCAATGGAACAACTGGAAGGGACACCTGAACAGAAGATTGCAGACAATGAACTACTAGTCACCTACATCCGAGGAGAACCCATCATTGGAATATTTGAACTGGCTAAATCGCCACTGACAGAGGAGTACAACAAGCCAAGGTACTCATACTCCCAAGCAATGAAGACAATCTCTCAGATCATTAAGGCAAAAGGATCACCACGATACGCTTATGGACAAAATATCTGGATTAGGGCAAAAACATCGGTCTCACAACACCTAATGCACAAGAAGGAAGGAGACCCAGAGCAAAAAACCCTAGACAAACTACTCCCGGAACAATATAAGGAGTACCAGAGGATATTTGAAAAAGAAGCATCAGAGAGATTCCCAGAACCAAGACCCTGGGATCACACGATAGAATTGAAACCCGACTTTGTGGCAAAGGACTGCAGGGTGTACCCACTGTCACCAGTGGAACAGAAGAAACTCGACAAGTTCCTTGATGAGAGCCTGAAAAAGGGATATATCCGACCATTGAAATTGCCCATGGCATCGTCATTTTTCTTTGTTGCAAAGAAGGACTCGGATGCCCTGAGACCATGTCAGGACTACAGGTATTTGAACAATGGCATGATCAAGAACACCTACCCACTACTGCTGGTAGGGGACCTGTTGGACAAACTGAGAGGGGCAAGATGGTTCACGAAGCTGGACATCTGATGGGGATATCACAACATCAGAATCAAGGATGGAGATCAATGGAAAGCAGCCTTCAAGACAAACAGAGGGCTGTTTGAACCAACAGTGATGTTCTTTGGATTATGCAACTCACTGGCGACCTTCCAGGCAATAATGAATGAGATTTTCCATGATATGATCGGAGAAGGATGGCTCGTGATTTACATGGACGACATCCTGATATTCTCCAGAGATCAGAATGAACACCAGGAAAGGAGAAGAAGGGTGCTGCAGAGATTGGCAGAAAATGACCTATACCTGAAGTCGGAGAAATGCAAGTTTGATGTCCACAAGGTAGAATTTCTGGGTCTGATCATCTGACCCAATGAAATTGCAATGGACAATATGAAGCTGGGAGGCATACAAGATTGGCCCACCCCCACAAACATAAAGGCAGTTAGATCCTTCCTGGGATTTGGGAACTTCTACAGGAAATTCATCAGACATTTCAGGGAGACAAGCAGGTTGCTTAACGAACTGACGAAGAAGAACAAGACATTCAACTGGACAACAGAATGTGAACAGGCCTTTCAGATGCTGAAAAGGAAATTCACAGAAGCACTGGTCCTACTGATGCCAGACCCAACTAAACCATTCACAATCGAATCTGACACCTCAAAACATGCGATGGGAGGAGTACTGAGACAGAGGGATATGAATGGAGATTGGCACCCATGCGGGTATATATCGCATGCACTAACACCAACAGAACAGAACTACGAGATATACGACAGGGAACTACTAGCAATAATACGATCGCTAGAAACCTGGAGACACTACCTGTTGGGTTCAGAACACCCAGTGGTAATCCTGTTGGATCACAAGAACCTAACGTATTTCCGAACGGCACAGAAACTGAACAGACGACAGGCAAGATGGAGCCTATTCTTATCAGAATTTGAATTCCAACTCATCCACATGCCCAGATCACAAATGGTGCAAAGCAATGTGTTATTGCAAAGGGCTGATGATGTACCGGAAGAAGACAATGATAATGAAGACATCACGATGTTACCTGAAATGGTATTTGTGAAGTTCATTGATACAGAAATTCATGATCTACTTGCAGGAAGTATCATGAAAGATGACCTGGTGAAGAGCGCAATTGAGGTGCTAAAGACGAAAGGAACCCCACCAATAAAACCGGCATTAGAAGACTGGAAGATAGAAGATGGGCTTCAATTCTTCCGAGACAGGTGCTACATCCCTGACAGTGGAGATTTACGAAAGAAACTGGTGCAAAAATACCATGAGGGAGTAACCAGTGGACACCCAGGACAATGGCAAACTACAGAAATGGTCAGGAGGGACTACTGGTGGCCAGGAATGATGACATACATCAAGAACTACGTCGCTGGATGTGCAATGTGCCAGCAAATCTGTAATTTCCCCTCCCCCACCTATTCCGGTCGGAGTTCAGTTATTCTGGTTGGAGTCCAGTTATTCTGGTTGGAGTCCAATTATTCCAGTTGGAGTCCAGTTATTCCGGTCAGAGTCCAGTTATTCCGATTGGAGTCCAGTTATTCCAGTTGGAGTCCAGTTATTCCAGTTATTCTGACCAGATTCTGGTTACTCCAGATGCTCAACTTAGAGTATATACCCTAATGGATAGTCAAATTTCAAGTCTTAAGTTGTCAAAGTGCCTACAAAATATATTTGTGCAGAGTAAGAATTGAACTCAAGACATCTTGATTAGAGTGATCACATGACAAACCAAACATGTGTGCTTAACCAGTTGAGCCACAGGAGAATTATTAGTTAGTAATATAATGTTTATTCATGACACTGTAATTTTTTTCAAAGTAGTTAAGATCAAATTTTTTTAATTAACCACATCCCTCACATTGAATGCGAGGGAGTGGGGATAATTGTAATTATATACATAAACAAAAAATCCTCCCTCTCACAAGATGCGAGAGGGAGTTTTATTTATATACATAAAAAGCTAACCCCTCGCGCCGAACACGAGGGGGGAGGTAAAAACATGGAGAAAAAAATCCCTCCCCCAGGCAAAACGGGGGAGGGGGGGCACAATACTAATAAATAAATCCCTCCCCACACAAAGTGTGGGGGAGGGGGAGGGGATGTGACCCCGCTGTTGTCTGTCCTTCAACCTACGATCCACCCCACGAGCAGTTGCTTGTGAGGCTGGGGGCAGGTGGTGCATTGTCGTCTCCTATCCCTGCACCTGGGTGCCATTCCACCCACGTTCCACCCCATGAGCAGTTGCTTGTGAGGCTGGGGGTGGGTGGCTTGTCATTGTTGTTGTTCCACCCACGATCCACCCCACAAGCAGTTGCTCGTGAGGCTGGGGGTGGGTGGTGTGTCATTGTTGTCTCCTGTCCCTGTGCCTGGGCACCATTCCACTCACGTTCCACCTCACGAGCAGTTGCTCGTGAGGCTGGGGGTGGGTGGCTTGTCGTTGTTTGTTGCTGTTGTCCCCTGTCTGAATTTCTGTTTTTTTCTTTTTTTTTTTGGGGGGGGGGGGTTTGGGCATGTCAGTGCAACATGGCATGGGTACAGAAGTTGGTGGGTGCTTACTAGGCAGGTACCCTCCCTCTGCACCCTCCTAGCCCGTGTCGACAGCCTCACATCCCATTTGAATGGGGAGGAGGGGATCAGGTGGGCGTGGGCATGGGTTGCGCATTTTTCGTCGTGGCAGGTCGTCCCCAGTAGTATACAACCTAAAAAGCAATAAATTACAATTAGTTAGTTTATAAAAACAAAAAGCAAATGAAAAAAACTCACATAGGGCCCAAACGACACGATCTGCATTGTTTGGGCCCATGTTGGCTCGTTTGCGGGTGGTGGCATTGTTACTAGTAGATTATAACCTAGAAAACTAAAAAAATGAGTTAGTTAGTTTATTAAAACAAAAACCAAATGAAAAAAACTTACATAGGGCCCAAACGACACGATCTGCGTCGTTTGGGCCCGCATTCCATCCAGTCAGCTCATTTGAAGGTGGTGGTGATGGTGGCATTGGGCGTGGGAATGGTGGTGGTGGGTGCACACACAGTGGTGGTGGTAGAGTGGAGAGGAGGAGGAGGCGGCGTTGGCAACAGTGGTGATAGTGGTTGTGAGCTGGCAGTCACGTGTCACGTGTCATGCATATGCATACTTATCAATTATTCCATTAATGGCTGTGATTAACTATGTACCTTGGTTGGGTAATAAAAGTATTAAATGTATACCAAAGAATAATTGCTTGGTAGCTCAGTGGTTAAGCGTGCTGTTATGTATGCAGACCCAAGGTCGAGAGTTCAATTATTGATGTGTGTCAAACTTTAATTTGGGAAAGCACGTGCATTCCAGTTATTCCTGTTATTCTGGTTGTGATGAGTCCGGTCAGATTCTGGGGATTCTGGCTGTAAATTGGATCCTTATTCTGACTGGAATTGTGCTGCATAGGGAAAACTACATACAAAAAAAATTCCACTGGATTCCAGAAATCCCAGAAATTCTGGCCAGATGAACCAGAATCCAACTGGAATAGGTGGGGGAGTGTAAAGTACTCCAGCAAATGAAGGTCAACACCCACCTGATGACACCACCTCTACAACCAATTAGATCTGAAGCAATGAGGCCATTCGCGATGGTTATGACTGATTTCATAACCGACCTACCAGAATCCGATGGCTGTGACACTCTCATGGTCATGGTAGACCATGGTCTTATGAAGGGCATAATTTTTATCCCTTGCAGGAAAACCATGGACGCATTGGGAGCGGCCAACCTCTATTTGGACTACGTCTACAAATGATTCAGCCTCCTGGACAAGATCATATCTGACAGAGACCCAAGATTTGCCTTGCAGCTCTTCCAGGAACTAGGAAGACTGCTTGGAATCAAACTGGCAATGAGCATGGCATACCACCCACAGACCGATGGGGAGACAGAATGGGTGAACCAAGAGGTGGAAGTATACCTACAGATCTTCTGCTTGAACAACCAGGAGAATTGGAAGCACCTCCTCCCGATGGCGGAGTTCACACACAATCAGAGGACACACTCCATACAGAAGAACTCCCCATTCTACCTTATGATGGGCTATGAACCCAAGGCAATCCCCCTCCCCTATTTGAAAATGAACATACCAGCTATCGAGAAACGAATTGTCGCACTGCAATGAGCCCGAGATGAAGCAAAGGCAACTCACGAGTTAGCCAGACAAATGATGGCGGAAAGAAAGATGAGACACTTCACCCCGTTCAAAGAAGGAGATAAGGTGTGGCTAGAAGCAAAGAACCTCAAAATGACTCACTTGACAAAGAAGCTCACACCAAAAAGAGAAGGACCATTCACTATCAAAGAGGCCTTAGGCCCACTCTCCTACTGGCTGAAACTACCCGATCAGTGGAAAGTACACCCAGTGTTCCATGCGGCACTCCTTTCCCCATATAAAGAAACCGAAGCACATGGACTGAACTTCCCAAAACCACTGCCTGATCTAATAGAAGGCAAATCGGAGTATGAAGTGGAAGCAATAGTTGGACACAAAAGAAAAGGGAGAACCATGCACTTCCTAGTGAAGTGGGTCAGATACCCGACCTCGGAGAACTCATGGGAACCCAAGAGGAACCTGACTAATGCCAAGAGAATCCTAGGGCCATATAAACAGCGACGACAGCTGTAGAACCTCCAAGACCAGAAAATCCCCACCTAACCATGGCAGAACAGACACCCATAATACCCCCCAAATGATGATTCACCAAACAGTTCCTATGAAACCCAGCAAATGCTGAAACCCTCTGCACCCACCTTGCCCATGACCCTTCAAAATACCACCTTGCGAGAATGTGTTTCTATTACCGAAACACAATTGATCAAATGAAACACAACCTGGAAGAAGCAATGAACGACGCTGACACCCTCGGAATTGAACAAGCGATCCAAGACATGGCCATGCCATGGTCAGACAGACAGAAAGCAGTTGAAAGAAACCCTCACACCCCCATAGATCAGAACCGACAGCGACTGACCTCACCCTCGCCTTACAACGGGTGGAAAAACAAAAACAAACCACAAACTGCCTCTGGAAATGCCTCCCCCTCTACGAACAGCCAGATGACCAGACCTTTAGAAGTCATCGACCTCATGACACCTGAACCTGAACCACAATCAACCCAACCACCTTGGTCCCCTCCCCACATGAGGAACACCAGATGCTTCATTTGCCACGAGATCAGGCACTTTGGCCTGATCTGCCAAAGACATATCTGCAAGCACTGCAAGCAACAAGGTCCCAGGCATTACAGCCCTGACTGCCCAATGAGGCAGCAGAAGGAACGAGAGGAAGAGCAGAGGTGGTGGGATTTCCTTGAATTGGGGTATGATGACTTCAACAATGATGTGATGGGGAACATGACTGGGGAACCTTATGGGAGAACCTAGGAGAAAGAAGATAGTAATTCAAAGTCAGTGACTTCAAAGATAGAAGGGAGGTGATGTTACAATTTCACTATCGCAACCGGTGAGACCAGATATTTCATTTTTCCTACCCTCTGAACACGACATGACTCATTCTGATGGGGACCCTTTGACCTGACTCCCACCAATTGACAGGCTGCGCTGTGACAGTCCTTGACATTGGATGCCTCATGCCTGGCATGAGGCTTATCTTCTATTGTTTCCCTAACAGGCTGCATCACAGCACTCCGTGACATCGGATGCCTCATGCTGACCATGAGGCCTACTTCCTTATTGTTCTTGCTATTGTTTACTTGATAACCATCTGGCCTTCTGATTGGATGATAGGCGCTCTAGAACTGTATATAAGTTGTAGCTACACTCTGTGTATTCTTCAGCTTGACCTAATTCAAACAATGGTCCTAAACTCATCTAAACGACTCAATAACTCAGAAAGCCTCTGAGTTGTAATAACTCAAACTCGACAGTTGGAAAGCCTCCAACTGTGATACACGAACTGATGGTCTACTCAGAAAGCCTCTGAGTACGGATAGCCATAACAACTTGAGGAAGTACCCAAGCGAAGGCAGAGGCCTGATACACCAGGAAAACCTCCTAGTGTGATACAGAGACAGTTGGAAAGCCTCCAACTGTGACACACGAAGCCAAGGCTGAGTTGAGACCAGTAGTCTTAACAGTTGCTGTGTCTGCTAACCAATCATAATAGACCAATCACTCATCATTTGCATCAGCATTACAAGTATCATAGGTATCGAAGTTGTACTGCTCTTCATTTGCTTGGAACATAATATATTCTTCTGCCACATTTGTTTCTTCTGCATCCTTCTTTTTCTTCTTTGCCTTGTACTTCACCTTCTTCTTACTCCAGCATTTGTCTGCTTGATGTCCAATCTTTCCACAGTTCCCACATTTGTTCCCTTCAAATTTATGGCATTTGGCTGTCCAGTGTCCGGCACATTTACAATGATTGCAATAAGGCCATAAGGAGGATTTTTGATCAGAGATTCGATCTTCTAGGGATTTACTAGCACTGTTAGCATTCTGGGTTTTACCAGATTTACACTCCCCATAGTACCATTTTTATTATTCCCATTATTAGATCTGGTCAACCATATCTTGTATTCCTCCCATAACAGTCCAATAAATGCATCAGAAGTTAAGTGCCATTTAGGGTCGGGATCATTTGGATTATTGGCGTTCCCGTTATAAGGTTCAACATAGGTATGCCACAATGAAGGTAAGGATGCAGATATGATCACTTTAAAGCAGGTGTCCAAGACATGAAATTCCTTGTTAGGAAATCTGTTGATGCAGTTATGATATGATTTGAGAACATCCAGATGTTTTAGGAGGTCATCAGCATCGAGTAATTTGGTCTCGTATAATAGGCATTAAATATGATTAACAGTTTGATGTGCCTTATTTTCATGAGTTACTGAGAGTGCAGAGTACATTTCTTTTGCAGAGTTCTTGGACCCGATGTGGTTCATTTGCAAGGAAGTGATGTTATGAATAATAATTTGTTGCACCCAAGAATCATTCTTGTACCAGTTGCATGCGCCTTTGGGGTTGATACTCTTGTTAGGGCGTTCAACATCCCCCCTAACATACCCAGTAATATTGCAATTGAAAAATACCCTCTTCATTCTCTCTTTCCATTTGTGCCAGTTCTCGTCCATCAAGTGATCGCGATCAGTGATTTTGTTTACATTCGAATATTCTTTGGTATGAATTAGTTTGATAGATGGTAAATCTTCATCTTCATTGAGTTCTTCAGTGGGCGCATTGGTATTGCTGTGATAGACCCTTTTTGTATGTTTAGGAGGCATATAATATTCTTCCTCTTGTTGTTGTTCCCCTTGCTCCTTGACATCAGGAGTATTTGTCATAGTTGTAATTGTTGCCTAGAAAAATCCACCAGGGCCCATAACCTATTGGAAATCAGGCTGGGAAATGAACAGAGAAGAGATAATTCTCTTAGAGACAAGTGGGGGCAATGAGACAAGGAACTTATTTTCTTTCTCCTATACTATGGCTGTATGTAGCTGTTCTATAAATAAAACATGCATGTTTGCCCACAACACTTGGTGAGCATGGTGAGCATTGTACCATATATTAAAAAGGATAGTAACAACTACATCATAAGAACATCTATTGTTTGTCCATTGGGTCCCAACTGGCTGCAAGGAAGTTGTTGGGGGTGGGTGTGCATGAGAGTGTTGGTTTTTTAGATGGTTGTGTTCCAAGCAGTGTTGGAGTAGGGCTATGTTTTCCTGGTTTTTTAAGGGGCATGTTTTTTTCACTGTGGGCATGGTCAGAGGCACAGTTACATTGTCTGGAGAGGTGGTCTTTGTGCTTTTGTCAACCAGAGCCCATTCCATATTACTATGTGGCCGCTCTAGAAAAGCATCACTAGGTCCCCATCTGATAGCATTGTGGACAGTGGGGGGCATGTAGTCTTCACCTTTCAGTTGTCTATACATAGCAAATAAACTGTTTCTCCTGTCTGCTTGGACCATCTCTACAGGGAGTTTGCCTTCAAAATTCAGTCTTGTAATGTTGTCTAATATTTCAAGCTCATGGAATTCTTGTCTGAGTGCTCCTGAAGCACCCCCTGTGATTTTGTGGGGGTAAAAGCCTGTAAGAATCAATGTGCCTGCCGCGGTAGAGCTTCTTGAGAGGGCAGTGTAATATGCTTGGTGTGACCTACTGTAGCTGAGGTCCACAACATTTAGGGGTCTTGTTTTTCCTTGGGAGGCATAGTCTGTCATGGCCCAGTTGGGCAGGATTTCAACTTGGTTGCATGAAATTGTCAGAGAGGTGTCATCAGGCAACAAACAAGATATGGATACAGTAGTTCATGTCAAAGGCACAACATTTGGAGGTAAATTATCTAGTTGGACTTGAGAAGGAGGATTGACCAGACTGACAAAGAGTGTGTCTAGCACAACAGTGCCATCAGCTGTTTTACTTGCTTGCCAAGAGTAAACAACTGCTTTCTGCCCCTTAGTCATACAGAGCTCAGTAGCAGAATTGACATGGATCATAACAGGCATACCAACACACACAGAAAGCTTACCGGGAATGAGTTTGGTGTTGGCACAAGGGGATTGGTTCCACAGAGTTTTTTGTGCTTCAATAGGAAGTGTTGCATGCTTGATAGTGTGCTTGTAGCTTCCCTTGAGATGGTTTTTCTCTCTGGCTTCTTTTGAAGGCACTGAGTCTTGAGAAAAAAAATGGTGCAACAATTGCTTTGTTTCTGCTGCAAAATGTAGTGTGCCTAGTCAGTTTATCTCATCCTTGTGAGCATTCAAGGCAGTGATAGAATTGCTTTTGCATAACATTTGGTTTGCCTTGTCCTGGGCTAGAAACATGACTGTTTAGAAATGCAATGTCTGCAAGAGTGCAAGCCTTGTATCTCATGTTTTCTAAAGGAGTACAAAAATTTGTGTCTTCTGGTGATTCCCTTGTCTCATATTTTTCTGCAGAATCACAACAGTTGTTACTTGGTGCCACAAGGCTTTGCCCATGGCAGCCTCCTGGTCATATAAGGACTTTGGATTGATGCCTATTGTACAACTGTAAAGGGATGCATTTTCTTGTCCAATTGCTGGTGGAAGTTGTGCAGTCAATGTAGTCACCTCACCCCAGCCCTCCCCTCCCCCTGCACAGCTGCACCGATCCTCACGTGGGCTGACCCCTGGTCCATCTGGACTACGTTCCAGAAGTACCACCCCTCAGCTGAACCCAAGGAAGAGAGCAGGAAAATCTGAGGACAGAGGGGAGATGAAGCGAGGCAGAAAAGAATAGATGTGATTCAGTAAACTTTGCACTCCCCCCCATATTCCTATCGGAGTCCTAGGAGTCCGAGTTTTCCAATAGGAGTCCTACTAGTCCGACAATAGTCCTAGGAGTCCTATAGGAATCCGATCGGAATGTATCTTGATGACCATGTACTTTTATTTCCAAGAAATTCCTAGTAAATTCTGAGTAAAGTCCTATGCAATTCCAACAGGTAGTAGTCGGAATACCACACCATTTTGGAAGACTTAACTTGATGAAAGTGCTTACAAAATAAATGGGCAGAGCAAGAATTGAACTCTAGACCTTGGGATATAAGTGACATGACTACCAAACAAGTGCTCAACCAGTTGAGCCACAGGAGCATTAATAAATATGTAATATAAAGTCCATTTAAAGCACTTAGGATTAGTTCACTTATTTTTAACCTCTCTCACAAGAGCTCGAACAAAAATTGTTGAGCCCTCGCATCTTTGCGAGGGAGTAGATAACTAATATAGATTTAAAAAAAAACCCCCACGCAAATGCGAGGGGGAGAATGAATTATACTATTTAATTATACTATTTTAAATTCTACAAAAAAAACCCACCCCCCTGCGAAATGGAGTGGAGGGGGTGGTGGTGCATTGTGGCGGCTGTCTCGTCAGCCCTGTCCTGTCATTTCCCCTCCCTCTCGTCTCTGTCGTGTCTCGCCTCTCTCACCTTGCCTCCCCCATGGCTTCCCTCCCCTCCCTCGTCTCCCCTCCATCTTCTTTCTGGTTGTCATCTCCCTTTCCCCTTGTTGTTTCATCCCCCCCCCCCCTTGTCACCCTCGTAGTTCATCCCCCTCGTTGTCTGCACTGACGAACCACCCTATGGGCAGCTGCTCGTAGGTGTGTCGTTTGGTGCCATCGTTGTCCCTCCACGCTGTTCCCATGCTCTTGCACCCCATATACACCCCGCGAGCAGTTGCTCATGGCAGTGATGGGGGGTGCTGGATGTCATCGGTGTCGTGGATGCACTCATGATCCACCCTATGAGCAGCAGCTTGTAGGCATGGGGTGGGTGTGTTGTTGGTTCGTCAGTGATGTGGCACGAGGGGAGGGGTCGGGTGGTGCTTGGGTATTCCCCTTCTGGGGTCTCCTGGTGTTGCTCCCCACGCTCCTGACCATGATCGATACCCTCACATCCCGTTTTGATGGGGAGGAGGGGGGTTGCCAGGGGCGTCGTTGGGTGTGGGTTTGGCTCACATCAGTCCGTCGTTACTCATGTAGATTAGAACCTAGAAACAAAACAACTGAATTAGTTAGTTTACAAAAGTAAAAAATGAATGAAAAAAAAAACTTACTATGGCCCAAACGACAATTGTGTCATTTGGGCATTGTTTGGCGTCAAAACCAGTCATTTCCGGTCTTGGGGGCTCGTCTAGAGATGGGGGTGAAGTGGGAGTGGCGGGAGTTGCTGGTTTGAGGTGGTTGAGGTGGGGGGGATGAGGTGGTGTGCTTGTTGTCATTGGTGGTGGTGGTGGGAGTTGCTGTTTAGCCTAATGGTATTGTTGTCGGTTTATGCTTACATAATCTTCTGTAGTCAAGTGTTCAATTCTCGTGTGTGCATTTAATTTTTCATACTATATTACTAAGCAAGGCTGCTTTTATTCCTATCAGAATCCTATGTTGTCTGATGTCTTAGCATAACTTCGGACTAGTCCTATGTGATTTCTATGATCGGAAATTCCTAGGAAATTCCAATAGTCCGATTGGACTCTGATCGGACTACATCGGACTGGACTAGGACTAAATGTGCCATTTCATGTCAATTTGGCCAGTGAAAATGACATCAGAATACAGGGGGGAGTGTAAAGACCTCGTGATTCGGTATGTACATAAAAGTTGGACTATTTTTTTTCACATTACATAGTGTTTTATTTGTAAATCTACTCTGCAAATTTCACTTTTTTAATTCTCTGTCTCCTCCCAACAGCCTGGGTTGAAATGGCTTCCTGCTGTGCAAGGTCATCAGCTGTCCTTCAGATAGGTTGTGCTCGTGCCAAGGATGGATTTGCTGCCAATCCTGATGTTGCCGTTGCCGATTGTACTGTTGCTGTTACCAATGTTGCCATTGCCAATCGTACTGTTGCTGTTGCCGATGTTGCCATTGCCGATCGTACTGTTGTCGTTGCTGATATTGGTGTTGCTGTTGCCAATCCTACTGGTGCTGCTGCTGATCTTACAGTTGCTGTTGCCAATATTGGTGCTGCTGTTGCTGATCCCACTGTTGTCATTGCTGATATGGGTGTTGCCATTGCCGATCCTACTGGTGCCATTGCTGATATTGGTGTTGCCATTGCCAATCCCACTAATGCTGCTAAAGCCCTAGCCCTTGCAATAGGATGCTCCATCCAATTTCCCCCTAAAAGTGGTCGAGCCTTAGGGCATTGTGAGCTCTCTTGAGGTATATCCAACAGAAATGGATCAATTGGGCATGGGGGATCATTTACAATGGTGTTTCCAGCTGATCCAGGCGTGATGTATCTCATGTAAATGTGTCGAGGAATGAGATATTCTGGTTCACCATCACTAGGACCATTAATTGGCTGTGGTTGAGTGACACCAACCATGCAGAGGCTGTCCATTGTCATTTGATCCACTTGGACATATTGTGATTCAGTTGTATCAGAATTTGGGGTCTGTCCTGCTGTTGATATCCGGTGAGCTTCCTTGCACTTGGGTTTGCCTTTGACAACTTTTCTGCCTCTTGATGCAGCAGGCGGTTTGGCAGCGGCAACGGCCTCCAGTTTGGTGCTGGGTTGAGGATCGGCATCAGCATCATCATTTCTTCGGCCCCTGCGGTTTGCAGAAGGCGGTTTGGCATTGGCAATGGCCCCCAGCTCAGTGCCACTATGAGGATCGGGATCATCATTTCTTCAGCCCCTGCATTTGGAAATATGTCGGGAGGGTGAAGGGTTATTCAAATCTTTCGGATAGTGTGCAGGAGCCACACTCCCATCCATGGCTTTGATCGCTTTGAACCGGAACACTCTTTCAGGGCCCTGCACTATTTGTTGCTGCAGAACATGGTCAAAGAAGTCTTCTATGACACTCTTGTGCATGTTCCATGGGTCTCTTATTTTGAACCTAGCTGGGAGATATTCTGGACTGACAAATGATGATGTCCAATCTGCAATTGCTTTGAATGGGATATGGCGACTATGACCATTGTTTGCTAGTTCTGGAGGAGATAAGTAACGGTTTGTGGAATAGGAAGTCAACATACTGTAATGCTGGCCAACATACAACATAAACCATTCTTCCAGCTCTTTTTTCTTGAATTGTGATCCTTTCCATGATGTGGGAAGGATCGGGAAGCCATGGTTAGTCATTGCTAATCGGGTTAGTGTTGCATTATGTTGTGTTGCTGACCTTGAAGCAAGGTGTGATGGGCATAAAAACTTGATATAACTCATAAAGTTTCGCTTCAGTTCAGTGACTTGATCATGATATGTGTCCAGAAACAATTGTGCAGGGGTGGCTATCGGAGAGGCAACATTTTCGTGACTGGAGTCGGCATCAGCATCAGCATCGCATTGGCAGTAAATGATTCGGGGACTCACATGTCAACAACCATCAAACCATTAGGTGCAGTATAGGCTGTAAATGTCACAGACAACACCCCCATTTCCAGCCACTGTTGTCATGCATTCTCCACCACACATTTAAGGAGGTATTTGTCTGCTAGACTGTGAAATGTTTGTTATGTCCGGCAACAGCAATGGCAATGGCATCAGCTTTAACTTACACTCACTTTGTCTGCTCCGGATATCCTTCCCGCATCATTTTCTCCTGTTTGACTTCAAGGATGGCTTTCTCCCAGTACTTTACAGTCCCCCACCTGTCCTAGTGGACTCCAACCGGACTGACTGGAGTCCACTGGAGTCCAAGTGGAGTCCAAGTGGAGTCCAATTGAACTACACTAAGTCATGTAGAGTTCAATTGCCCATTGGAGTCCAACTGGAGTCCGAGTGGAGTCCAAGTGGAGTCCAAGTGGAGTCCAAGTGGAATGCATTTCAACCAAATGATAAGTCAATTAGATATGAGCTCAAAGGACTTTGGAGTTGGTGAATTTCATAAAGTACTGACAAAATAAATTTGTGTACTGCAGGAATTGAACTCAAGACCTCACCATAAGGAATCACATGACAAACCAAACAAGTGTGCTCAACCACTTGAGCCACAGGAGATTTATTAGGGTTCAATATAAGGTTTACTTATGACTCAACTTTTCATATTCTTCGAGGAGGCATTTTTCAAACAATTAAGATCAAAAAATTTTAATTAGCCACATCCCTCGTGTAGGACACAAGGGAGTGGGTATAATATAATGATAAACAAAAAAAAACCCCTCTCGCATCTTGCGAGAGGGGGGGGATTATTACTATGTACATAAAAAACTAAACCCCTCACATTCGGCGTGAGGGGGGGATTCATAAGTACTACAATATATATACCCCTCGCATTCAGTGCAAGGGGGGAGCAGAGATAAATTAAAAATAATAAAGACCTCCCCACGCAAAATGTGGGGGAGGGGGGGTTGGGGGATGCAGTCTGGGGTGGGTGTCATCGCCCACCCCTCCTCGCATGCGTCCATTGCCGTAGCAAGCTGCACCCATCATCCACCCTATGAGCAGAGGCTCGTAGGCGTGGGGATGGGTGCTCTGATCATCATAACCCTGGTGTACCCACCATCCACCTGACGAGCAGGTGCTCATCGGTGTGGGGTGGGTGTGTTGTCAGTTTTGTGGGTCTCCTAGTTCAGAGGGGTTGGGGGGAATGGTCAGTGATGTGGCATGCAAGGGAGGGGGTAGGTGGGTGCTTACCAGGTGGGTATCCTGCTCCGCAGGTCTCCCGGTACCCCTCTGCCATCTCCTATCCTTTATCGACACCCTCACATCCCATTTGGATCGGGAGGAGGGGGCTGGCATGGGTGTCGTTGGGTCTGGGTCGTTCTGGGTCCTGGTGCTGGTAGGCGGCATCGTCATCATCGTCATCAACTGCACACACTCACGATCCACCCTATGAGCAGGGGCTCATAGGCATGGGGTGGGTGTGTTGGCTTGTTTGCGGGTGGTGGTGTCATTACTAGTAGATTATAACCTAGAAAACTCAAAAAACGAGTTAGTTAGTTGATAAAAACAAAAACCAAACAAAAAAAACTTATGTAGGGCCCAAACAACGCGATCTGCATCGTTTGGGCCCACGTTGGCTCGTTTGTGGGTGGTGGTGTCGTTACTAGTAGATTATAACCTAGAAAACTAAAAAAATGAGTTAGTTAGTTTATAAAAACAAAAACCAAATGAAAAAAACTTATGTAGGGCCCGCATTCCATCCATTCGGCTCGTTTGCGGGTGGTGGTGATGGCAGATTGGGCATGGGAGTGGTGGCAGTGGGTGTCCATGCAGTGGTGGTGGTGGTAGAGAGAGGAGGGAAGGAGGCGGCGTCGACAGTGGTGGTGGTGGTGGTGGTGAGTGATGAGCTGGCACATTTGATGACGCGGCAATATGCTTTGTCATACACAGCTGCACCACGGTACCTAATGCAAGTAGATGATGCCTCACACAAGGTACTGTGGTGTAATGGTTATATTGTGCATCATGATTGATTACATAAGCAACCTACAGAGATCTGGGTTCAATTCCTTTTCTTACACACTTTTTCAGTGGAATCCGACTGGACTCCACTCAGAATCTGACTGGACTCCACTCGGACTCCAACTGGACTCCATTGGACTCCACTGGACCAGTCCGAGTGGAATCCGGTGTTTGAGTGGATTCCACTTGGAGTCCAGTCAGACTGGACTGGGACTGGACTGGCAACTTTGCAGGCAGTTGGCTGGTGAACAGTCCTGGTGGACTCCAGTCGGACTCTGACGGGAAAGGTGGGGGAGTGTAAAGACCTCCTTTCTCCTCTGCATTCATGGTGTTGAAAACATGCTTGATAGCTGGCAGTCGCACTTGGAACCATCCTGGTGTACTTGTGGTGGTGTCCTCAACACCTAACAGGTTTGCAATCTGTTGGAAAACTCAGTCCCGGTACAAGCTCCAAATGACTTCTGACCACTTTACTTTGAAGTCGTCCGATTTCTGTGAGAGGCCTTTGGTCATTCACCAGTTGTTGGAAAGCCAGGTTGTTAGTTCCTGGCAATGTGATCAATAATACAACCTTCACATGCTTGTGAGTTTACCTTGGCACAAATGTGACTCTCCTCCTCATCCATAGGGGCCCTGTCAATTGATACCCAGTAGTTGAACATTGCTGGGAGGATGTCACACTTGAGTATTTGCAATCAGCCAGCTTTCAATTCCTGCAATCGGAATGCAACTTTATAAGGCTCAATGATCTTCCACTCTTCAACCGTATATCTCCTTCCCTTCCAGTACTGTCTCAACCGCAGGTTCTCTGATGGCTCAGGCAGCATTGGGGGGGACTGATGTGAAGGAAAGAATCATTCTTGTCATTGACATAAAACATATCATCGACACGAGGATCACATGAGGTCAATAGTACAATAGCCCCATCAATAATTGGGTGTCGTTGTGACTCACCCCAAATCATCATGAGCCTAACAAGAGTTCCTTACAAGCAAAAGAGAAGATCAAAGAAGAATGCCCCCCTGCATGAGGACAATGATGATGCAGTCGATACTGTTACACATGTAGAAGTTGAGGTCTGGACCAAAAACAAAGCACATCAAGGTCCCCCTGACTACAGTGGAAGAACCAGGTCAATCAAATTCTATTATACAGGATAATCCCAATGTTGCTCCAGAATGGGACATGCAAGAACCTCAGGTGGCCGCCGAGCCGACTCGGCCACACATTGGCATGGTTAGTTTCTGACACTGATGGCTTATGGAGTGAGGCTCATATACAA
This sequence comes from Tricholoma matsutake, assembly GCA_026075535.2. Taxonomy (NCBI): domain Eukaryota; kingdom Fungi; phylum Basidiomycota; class Agaricomycetes; order Agaricales; family Tricholomataceae; genus Tricholoma; species Tricholoma matsutake. The sequence continues at coordinate 282,971 of AP026543.1, read as the reverse complement.
ATAATAGAGACAGCAAGACTATGTACTGGAGTTTGTGGGACAAGTAGATGAATTGCTGCAAGCATCCCTTGCTCAGCAGGCATGGTCGGTTGACAAACAAGTTTGCAACCACTGTCCATTCAATAAATGGGCAATTTGGTGATGCACTGATTGTTCACTGGGAAGCATGCTTTGCCGCACATGCATGCGTGTAACCCACAGGCAAAATCCCTTCCATCGCATTGAATGCTGGACCAGCACGCACTTCCGCCGTGCTGAGCTATGGGAGGTCGGCACATACATTTTAGTCCAGCACCAGATGCATCAGCCAATTTGCAACGCTCTGAACATCCAAATGAAATATCTGGAGACATTTGAAGATGTGAAGGATAAAGCAGAGCAAGAATCAGCCAATTGGCAGGCAAATGATCAGCAATGGCACTGGCACTGGCACCGGCATCGGCCCTCTTCACCTGACTCAACCTCAGACACATATAATGAGTCTCAGGCCGACGACTGGGCCAAAGATGAAACTGGGGCTGACTCAGCATTTTTTAATCACCTTGATGCCCTTTGGCGTCAAGGGAAGGGGAATATTGATGTTTAGAACGGTTTCCAAGACTTCTTTGATGGCAATGACGAATCTGAAGTTGAGCATGCCAATGACGACATCCATGGGTTTCAACCATATTTGCCTAATCCTAATCAAACTGCCAATGCCGTCCCAGCTGCCAATGCCATGCCCACTGCCAATGCCTTGAACAACAGTTATATTTGTGTGGTCCATACAAATGGAATACATCACTTAGCAAAGGTTACCTGCCAATGTCAGGGGGAACACCAAATTCCCTTGGACCTGGTAACCAGTAACTTACTACCCACAAGCTTCACCAACATATGGACTCTGTTCACCATGCAGGTCCTAGACCATTTTTGGCTCTGTAATCTGGAATTAAAGGCATTGGCCTATCAGTTTTACCAGCTGATTCGGTGTGTAACATTGCCAATGAGGCCTGCCAAAGTGGTCAATCTCTACCATGAGCTTCAGTGCATGTCCCGCTTATGGCGTTGGATGAAAAGATTGAAGTGGGCAGGGTATGGACACAGTCAAAGAGATCCTTTGAATCCTGAACCAGGATCACTTGCCAATTTCTGTCCAGCCTGTCCTCAAGTAGGCATTAATATACTGGAAAATTGGAAGGACAATGCGAACTGGTGGGTGTCAAAATACCTCGGTGCAGTGGCATCTAAAATGATACTATGGATACTGATATATGGCTATGGGATGGAGGTGGGATGGCCTCAAATCAGGCTGAATATGAGCTGTTTCTCCAAGCCACCATAGAATAATTAACAGTAGGTACCTTCCCTTGGTGGTGGCCAATGCCATTCCTGATGCCGCCCCCAAAGCCGGTCTGATTTGTATTTGGGTTTCCAGAGGCTCCTTGCGAAAATAAATTCCTAGCTGTTGTGAATGCTTTTCTGGCATTGAAGGCATGTGACAGGACTGGAGTAGCAGCCATTGCATGTGCATGGCATGGATGTTATGTGCCCAATGCATTGGTAGACCTGTTTCATGGAGAACAGCAAAAGAATGTCGACTTTGCTTTCCTTCAAGCGCTGAAGACCACCAGAGTTGACCCTCAACAGGGAGCCATGCTCATTTATGACATTGTCTGCCAGTACATTATCCACCTTCGGGAACGTATTGGTGCCCATCTTCCAGCCGGCTTGACCATTGACCAGGCCATTGGGCTTTTGCATGTTCATGGCCACAAGGATGAATGCTTTTTTTGCTATGCTCCATCTTTCATTCCAGGGTCTGGCATTGTAGCAGGAGAAATACTTGAGTCTCTGTGGGCATCACTGAATTCCATTTCCCTGATGGTCAGAACAGCGACCTTGCCACATTGGGCAGAAATGCTTGATGATCATGCTACAGATTCAAATCACAAGAAAATGCTTGGCATGACAATCACACTCTACTCAAAATCTCAGGAAGCCCTTGAGAACTCTACACAACTTGGCCAATACCATGGTGAACTAATGGCAGCATTCGGCCAACTGGCAATTGAATGATGGGAGGATGAAGTGAGGGCAGCAGAATCCCGGAGGCTCACAGATATCAGGGTAATGGATATGTATGCCACTCACATATCAGAAACGGCAGAGGCAGCAGGGACAGGATCAGCAGCAGGGACAGGAACAGCAGTGGGGATGGGATTGGCCTTAACTTTGGCATCAGCACTGGTTCAATCCACGGTCGAGGAGTGGATTGATTTTGCTATTCTTTTTGAACAAATGCAGTTGTATTGCCTACCACCAATCACAACCCATCATTGATTGTCACCAGGATTGAATTATGAGACAAAGTCCGTCGACTTGGTAAATCATCTCACATTTCTGACATGCAAGCTGTTGAAGGGGAGAGAGAAGCTCTCACATCTCACATGGTAACCTTAACACAGTTACAAAATGCTGCCAACATTGCCAATCATGACATTGCTCCCTCATGGATCACCCATGATAATGAAGGCAAATTTGATACCCCCGGTGACCTGGATGATGACAGTGCTGTGGCATCGGGCCTGTCAGATCTCCCAGCCCACACACATGCTATTCCAGTTGAGGAGCAACAAGTATATCTCCCCTCTAATGGCAATCTTGCAGATGTAGAGATTAACCTCCACAAGATCCAGGCAAACCGACTGCTGCACCAGCTGTGGGAGCTCATTGCTGACAAATCATTTCAATATTCACACATCATTTGAGCAGCGCCATGAAAGGGAGTTCGCACCTGGTCATGAGCTGTTGTCCACGAGTTGGTTAACAAAATTAGCTTGCATGCCCGAATGTATAACCATTGCCATAGCCGAATGCTGGCACTGGATTGTAATGATGACACATTGAGTATGTTTCAGCAGTTATCCAAGGATGACCTCAATGCCAGCACAGCTATTTTGAATCCGAATGTACCTGGTTCCACCTCTGTTCATCTGTCCTGGATTTGGCATAATTCCCACATTTGTACTGGTCTCATGGCTGATGCTGATGCCGTTGCCGATGCTGATGCCGATGCTGGCCGATTCTGGGAATGTAAATATATTTTGTAGCCATCCGTATTCATTGTACTAACAATTTTCATAGTCAGGTGAGTACATTGGCTTTGTTCATGGGCTCAGAGAAATTGATGGAGAGAGGAATTTCTACTGGTCACATATAAAATGCAGTGGACTGTGCAGTATTTCATCTATCACAGCCAATGGTGGCAGTCAGCCTCACAGTCCGAGAATACCCTTCCTGGTCCGCTAGCCTATGCTAATCACCAGCATGCTTCATGGCATGAATTAGCATTGAGGGCTGACAATGCATTTAGATCAACAAATGCCAATTATATCTCCCCTCTGTGACTAAAAAGGGCCACGTGTATTATTTAAACATGATGTAAACATGATTATCTTGATCACCAACCATGACCATGTCAAACAAAAGTCTCTCAATCTTCAACACTTTTTCTTTGCAATCGGGCCCAAAAGGGCAACTCCAAATGCGGACACAAGAGATCATTTGGTATGCAGAGTCCCGATTCCATCGAGTTTTGTTGGAGTTGGACCAGGGAAACTTTGTAAAACAACGTTGGATGCAAAAAACTCTCTATGCTGAGCTTGTATGTTGAGATCTTTCCTGAAGGAAGTAAGTATACATCACTGACAAGTATGACAGATGTATGTCATGTCTTGGATCGGCATCGGCACCTCCATCGGCCTTATGATGGATGTGCCAATCCTTCTTTGGTCCTTGGCCCACAGTCTCACCGATGTGAATTTGGACCACCTACCCCTTGGATTCCATCCATCTCTCTTGGCCTTGTTGGATGATGGTGTTGCCAGTGATGGTCCTAGCCATCTGGTGGATTCATATGTATGTGATTGGTGGAGCCACAATAGTGAACTGGCACCAGGGCAAATTTTCGCCAGTGACACCTGTTAGGAAACCACCCCATTACCTAATAAACTTTCATTTTTATTTTATTATGTCGAATTATGCTACATGATGCCAAATGATGCTACATCTTGATAGCATGAGAATTTTATTTCGCACGCATCAAAATGTACGTGCATGTACGAGTGCATCAGTTACAACAATGTACAATATATGTAACATAGTATATAAACCCTAAATATATGCCTAGGGGACCCCAGTTGTGTTCTCTTAGGTATTCCACCTACATTTTCAGTGTGAAAGGCCTATCTCAACAAACTCATCTATCAATAACCCCTCGCATCAAAACCATCAATTCCCCCATCATGAGCATGGATCCCGCCCCCTTCTTGTAGAGAGAACCCACATGGTCTTAGCTAGCAGATAGTGGGTGTTGCCCTAACAGAAGAACACAACTACCCATATCAGTGTGCCTTCTCTTACTTGCACATACGTCATTGTTTCACCGTGCCACATCCGATTACTCATCCTTTCGGCACGAGCCGGAAGTACTTGTATATACATAATCTACCTTTTCTTTTGTAAGCCGACGCCAGGCCTCGCCTTACATTGCGACCGCCAGTGATCGAGAGGCAGCGCTCATCATTAGGACAGCTGCAACCAGACAACCGATTGGATCTGGTTTAGTTACGATTTACATCACTCTATTTGGACGACTATTTTAGTTACAAGCCGAATTCAGTGTTATCTCCGAGATCAGGCACTGTTGGAAGGGTTATTGATCCAAAGTGTCAAAATTAAGCGCCCGACGAATGACGAATGATTGACGAACCTCGATGAACCTTATCACGTGACCCATAAATGTTTGGAGAGGTCTCAAAGAAATTTTTTTGAATTTGCCAAAGAAGTGATTCATCACAGATTCTACAATTATGTCTGAACCTTCAACTTCTAATCCCGGTCCTAATCCTGTTCCCATACCAGCACTAGAGGTGAAAATTGATGCACTCACAGCGCAAATGTCGCAATTAGTGTCAGTATTGGCAGCATCACAGCCCAGACAAGCGGAAGTACAGCCAGAGACAATAGGAGAAAGAGATGATGAGATGGAGGAGATGGTGGAGTGGATATCACAGGAGGATGAGATGGTGGAGAAATCTGGAAATGGAAAAGTGCACTTACCTAAGTACGCGCCCCTGCAAATCTTTGACGGTACCATGGAGAATACAAAATCCTTCATCAGCTCTATAGTATTGTACATCCATGGGAGGAAGCCAGAGTTTTGTACAGCCGAGTCTAGGATTATGTTTGCTCTCTCATACATTCAGGGGGGAAAGCACAGTTCTGGAGAAACGAGGCTATTAATCAAATTGCTGCAGGAAATAAACCATTTGCAACCTTCAAGGAATTTCTGGAGAGATTGGAGGCACAGTTTGGAGACCCTAATCCAAAGGTGACAGCCAATGCTAAATTAAAGACCATGCGCCAAGGTTCCCTAACAGCGGATGAATTTATTTTGCAGTTCAAAGCAGAATCTTCGCAAACGGACATGGGAGAAGCCGCGTTGGTAGAGTTTTTGAAAGCAGGATTAAATCCCTCTTTATTCAAGTCTACCTACTGACTACCTTCTATGCCAGAGAGGTTGGATGAGTGGTATAATTGGGCAATGTGCCTTGACTGGCAATATCAGCAGGAACAGGCGGAGTCAAAGTTGATGTATGGAAGTAGTAAATTTGGAAAGTCATCTGGAGGAAAGTCCAAGAAAGGAAAGGCGCCTCAGGTGCAAGCTCCAAGGGCACAGCCACCAGCCATGGCAGTGACACCTATAGTTAGGGAGTCAGCAGCACCAGCAGAGGCAATGGAGGTTGATCAAGCAGGGAGACAAGCCCCACTTAAATGTTTTAACTGTGGGCAGTTAGGACACAATTCTAGGAATTGTAGGCAGAAAAGAAAGATTAGGGAAGCTACAATCGAGGAAGTGAAGCCAGAGGAAGGCAAGCAGAAGAATTTTGTGGAAGAGTCCCAGTGAAGGTTTCCCCATTGGTGACCCAGAATTGTTACAATGTATTAGTATCCGAGGAAACCCAGAGCAAATCAGAAAAGGAAATCGAGGAGGAGTACAACTGTTGCAAATCACGTGACAAAGAAAATTGTCATGCGTCATTGCCGAAAACCCCTAAATTCTTTATTTGCTCTGCACAAATAGAACCTGAAATCACCTTGACTGTGGGACTGAAGACAGTGGACACGCATGCAGCTATTGATGTGGAAGCATTGCTTGATAGTGGTGCTACAGGATTATTTATTAATTGATCCTTAATTACCAGAAACAGTATTAACACATGCAAGCTGGCGCAACCTATAATGGTGTACAATATTGATGGAACAGTCAATCGTGGAGGAACTATCAAGGAGGAGGTGACTATAGTACTAAAGTATCAGGAGCATCAGGAGTGAGCCATATTCGAAGTGTGCGATCTTGGGAAACCCAATCTAATAATAGGATGTCCGTGGTTATGGAAGCATAATCCCGAAATTGATTGGAAAACTGGGAAAGTACAAATGACTCGTTGTCCTAAGGAATATAATGTGTATGGGAGGAAGATGAAGAAGGAAAAAAGGAAAAAGAAAGAGAAAGAACGTCCGAGAAAGTATTCTGTTACGATGGAGGAAGTGGAGGATGAGGAAATGCCAAATGGGGAAGTTCCAATCATGATCGAGAAAGAAGAGCAGAAGCAAACCTTTAGAGCAATTCGTGGAGGACAGTCATGGGACAAGAATATCATGAAGGTGGAGAAGCCAGTGGAGGAGTGGGTGCCAAAAGTGTATCATGAACATCTGTCAGTGTTCCAGAAGAAGGAGTCTGAGCGAATGCCGGTGCGGAAGCCATGGGATCATGCGATTGAGATGAAGCCAGGATTTGTGCTGAAGAAGTCAAAGGTATATCCATTATCTCCGATGGAACAAGAAGAAGTGGATGCATTCCTGAAGGAGCAATTGTGCAAAGGATACATACGACCTTCAAAATCACCGCAGACATCACCAATATTTTTTGTACCAAAGAAAGATCAGAGGAAGAGGATGTGTACAGATTATAGGTATTTGAATGAGTGGACAGTGAAGAATGCATACCCCCTGCCATTGATTTCAGAAATAATTGACAAGGTGGGAAAAGCCAAGGTCTTTACAAAATTGGATTTACGATGGGGATACAACAATGTATGAATAAAGAAAGGAGATGAGTGGAAGGCTGCATTTGCCATGCGTCGAGGATCCTTCGAGCTGCTTGTCATGTTTTTTGGGATGACTAATAGTCCCCCGACCTTTCAAAATATGATGAACGACATTTTCAAGCACGTAATAGACAAAGGCATGGTAATAATATTTATTGATGACATTCTGATATTCACAGAAGATGAAGAAAATCATGAGGCAACAGTACAGGAGGTGTTATGGAGGTTGGCGGAGAATGATCTATTTTTGAAACCAGAGAAGTGTGTGTTTGGGGCAAGCGAGATCCAGTTGCTAGGATTATTGATTGGCCCTGACAGGATCAAAATGGATCTGATCAAGGTACAGGCGATCACAGATTGGCCTGTGCCCACCCGTGTCAAGGAGGTTCAAGCTTTCTTGGGACTCGCAAATTATTATCGTCGCTTTGTGCACAATTTCTCTAAAATTGCTGCACCCTTACATAACCTTATGTGAAAGGGAGTAGTATGGAGGTGGGGAGAGCAGCAGCAGACAGCATTTGAGGAGTTGAAGAGGAAGTTTGTGGAGGGACCAATATTAGCCCCAGTAGATTTCACATGCCCTTTGTGAGTGGAATCCGATGCATCCGATTTTGCTACTGGAGCAGTATTCTCAATGCTGTGCAAAGATGACAAATGGCATCCTTGTGCATACTTGTCAAAAGGGTTGAATGATGTGGAGAGGAATTATGATGTGCATGACAAAGAGATGTTGGGGATAATACGAGCATTGGAGGTGTGGAGGCATTATTTGGAGGGATGTACACATCAGATTGAGATCTGGATGGATCATCAAAATCTGCAATACTTCATGTCCACTAAAAAGCTTAATCGCAGGCAAGCACGTTGGGCACTATTCCTATCACGTTTCAATTTTCACTTGGTCCACAAAGCAGGAAGCTTAATGAGGAAAGCAGATGCATTATCCAGACGTATTGATCATAAAAGGGGGGTGGAGGAGGACAATAAGAATGTTACCTTACTCAAACCCAAATACTTTCGTATTTGTGCTATGCGTCAAGGGCATCTATTAATAGATAGCTCGGAAACGGAAATGTTGTCTAAAATTAGACAATGTTCAGAAATGGACGATGAAGTAGTGGAAGCTGTGAAAGCTCTGAAGGGAGAGAAGAAAGGTAATATCAAAGGAGATGAATGGGCTGAGGAGCAAGGGTTGGTGTTGTTTCGAGGAAAAGTGTATGTACCGAAGGATCAGGAGTTGCAAAGGGAGATCGTCTGTTTACATCACAATACACTGATTGCCGGACACCCAGGAAGATGGAAGACGTTGGAATTAGTAATGAGAAATTATTGGTGGCCCAGAATTTCAAAATATGTGTTGGGGTATGTGGATGGATGTGATACATGCATGAGGGGGAAGAAATTTTCAGAAAAACCTGCAGGAAAATTAATGCCGAACCCTATACCTAAAGCGCCATGGCGAGATATATCTGTGGATTTTATTACTGGATTACCCAAGGCTCAAGGGGACGATGCAATATTCGTAGTATGCGACTGCTTCACAAAGGAGGTCCATATTATTCCTACTACTACAGAAACCTCATCATTGGGCTTGGTGCACCTCTATCTAAATCAAGTATGGTGGTTACATGGGTTACCCGATACCGTTATCTCTGATCGCGGACCACAATTTGCTTCCACATTTATGCGAGAACTAAACAACATATTGGGAATTCAAACTAAATTATCTATGGCATATCACCTGCAGACTGATGGGCAGACAGAGAGAATGAATCAGGAGTTGGAGCAGTACCTACATATGTTTGTCAACTACCGACAAACCGACTGGCCCGAATGGTTGGCAATTGCTGAATTTTCCCACAATAACAAATTCCATTTGGCTACTCGTATGTCACCCTTTTTCGCGAATTATGGATATCATCCTTGCATGGGAGTAGAACCCAGAAGGGAAGTCCAAGTACAGTCAGTAGAAGACTTTGTATCTAAGATGCAAAAGGTACAAGAGGAAGCAGAGGTGGCATTGAAGAAAGCACGTGATGACATGATGCGACATGCGGATCGTACTCGAGCACATGCTCCAGAGTACAAAGTTGGTGACTTGGTATGGCTAAGTACCAAGGACCTGAATATTCCATGACCTTCGAGGAAACTTACAGAAAAACAAGTTGGCCCATATGCAATTCCTAAAGTAATCTCGCCTAATGTGGTAGTGCTAAAATTACCCCGATCATTCAAGATTGATCCCGAGATTAATGTATCCCACCTACACCCTTACCATCCGCCCACTATTCCTGGCCAACAAACTACTCCGCAACCTCCAATAATAGTAGAAGGTGCTCCAGAATACATAGTTGAAGAAATTCTAGACTCACATCTTCAACGGAACAAATTGGAGTTTTTAATAAAGTGGAAAAACTACACCGACAAAAATAATTTGTGGGAACACGAAGAGAATTGTAAGCGAGCATGTAACATGATCGCCCAATTCTTTAAATGTAATCCAAATGCTCTGCGTCACATTGCGAGAATGGTGTATGAGGGGATGAAATTCTGGCCTTACCAAAATTTCACAGAGGGGACAAACATAATGTTTTCTTGCCTGGAAGTCGAGGCATAAAAGGGGGGTAATGTTAGGAAACCACCCCATTACCTAATAAACTTTCATTTTTATTTTATTATGTCGAATTATGCTACATGATGCCAAATGACGCTACATTTTGATAGCGTGAGAATTTTATTTCGCACGCATCAAAATGTACGTGCATGTACGAGTGCATCAGTTACAACAATGTACAATATATGTAACATAGTATATAAACCCTAAATATATGCCTAGGGGACCCCAGTTGTGTTCTCTTAGGTATTCCACCTACGTTTTTGGTGTGAAAGGCCTATCTCAACAAACTCATCTATTAATAACCCCTTGCATCAAAACCATCAATTCCCCCATCACGAGCGTGGATCCCGCCCCCTTCTTGTAGAGAGAACCCACACAGTCTTAGCTAGCAGATAGTGGGTGTTGCCCTAACAACACCCTGGATAAGTGCCTCAATAGCTATCGGCAGTATATCCCTGCCCCTGTGACACCACCCACCGATAGCCAGCCAGCAGACAATGCTGCCGATGGCTGAGCCGACTGCCAATCTTGCATCAACCTGCAGGCTCTCATTGGGGATTTGTTCAATGAAGCACGCGGGATGTGGGACTTCATAGATGGCTGCGAATCATCAGCAGAGGCTGCAATGAATGCGAATGTCAGGCAAGCAGCAGGGTTCCAATGGCTTCATGAGCTAGCCCTGCTCAAGGAGCTTCAGTCCAAACCATGCAAGTTAACAATGGCACCGGCAGCAGCACTGGCACCGGCATCAAAAAACAACTGTGGACACGCTGGGAGATGGTTGGCTGTAAGAAGACAATCAGAACTGGTATCTGCACATGCACAGGCTGAACTTGAGCACCTGAAGGCCCTTCCCCCAACCTCCTACAAGTGGACCTGGGGTGTTGATATTGCAGAGAATGAGGTTTTAGCAATCAATCAGGCAACCAAGGGCAAGGGAAAGGCACAGCATTCTGGGTATGCAGGGTCTCTACCTGATGGTGTGCAGCAAAAGAAGGAGTGGTCAGATGCACCAAGTCTCCCAACAGTTGTCTCTGCCTACAGTCGACCACCCATGGTTACTGGTCACGATGCTGGCCTATATTTTTCAGATGCTGAATCCGATGTGTCCAATGCTGGGACTGCTCCCATTGTTCCTATCCCCACTCCCGTTGCTTCAGTCTGCGTTGCCGATACCAATCTCTCCACTGCCAATGCTGATTCCAATTCCATCCCCGTTCCCACTACCATTATAGACATTGGCCTATATGGACATATCATTGGTGCTGGTTCCCAGTGCCGGTGATCATTGTAGGTTTGGTAGGAAAAAGTGCAGCAGCAGGTCAGCAGGTATCGGCGGTTGGATGCATATGGCGTCAGGTCACAGCAGATATGGTTGGATGCATGTAGCGCCGGGACATGCCACACTAGCCGATTGTTTTAGACACCGATGTGATGTCCTGCTATAGATTATGGTTAGATATAAACGAATGTCCCAATGTTGGGGCCAGAATCTGGAGGTATGAGCGCACAATTTTACTGACTTGACAGAGGGTGTAGTTAAGAGTTTGAACTGCTTACCACATATACATGGGCCCATGCGATGATTCCATTTGACAGGGAACGATTGTATTGGCCCACCACTGGTTTTCCTATAGACATCGGCCCATACAGATTTATCATTTGTGCTTGTTCCCAGTGCCAATGATAATTTTGTCCATTGATTACTTAATCGTCCAAACATTCTGTATCTACAACTGCATTGAAGTTATGATATCCCGCTATACAAACCTCGAATCTGTGCCTCGCTGGCCATATAAACCTGACCCTGTTACTGCTGGCGAATTTGCTACCGCATTGAATCAAATAGAAGTCGAGCATCAGAGGAACACCAATTTCCTAGAGAACCCTCACCCTACAGTCAAACCTACTGAGTTCCATGAGCAGGCCATCGCTGCTCAACAGGTAGCTCATGATCTCAGCATTTGAGAGAGTACTATGGGACTACTACCAGCATGGAATGATCTAGCACATGGGCAGGAAGTGCTGTTGTATGGAACGTCACGTCTCCATGCTGCAATCACTGCATGGATCCTTGTGGTAGATAACGATGAAGACTACGAAGAGTCATGGTTGGGGTGGGTGTCTAGCCTATTTTTCGAGACTGTAAGTGAACATATTGTGATTGCCAATTATCTGATCACCAATACCAACTTAGAAGGAATTCTTGATGGCCACCAGAATTTATGCCTCTATGGGTGGCAGTGCTCCATACACTCCCTCGCTTGTCATGGAAACCATAAAGATGGTACAGGATGGGACTTTGGGGTGCTTGGAACACAATGATCCTGAGGGCAAAGATTTTCTGGAACTAGAATACATTCCAGCGATACAAAGGTACTTGAAGGTTGATGCTGATGACCCCACCCGTATTGTCAATAGCTATATCAATTCTTGGTGGAGTAAACAGAACGATCCGGAGAACTACAACTCATACCCATTCGCTCCACACGACTTCCTGGTGGTTCATCGGCCACAGGTGAGTAACATGTTGTTGTCCTTTAATTTATCTTAAGTTTCATCAGATCCAGTTCACCTGGCAAGACCTATGGCCGGTCCCATATGCCACCAGTGACCTGGCCAAAATACAATTAATGATGAAGATCTTCAATGACCTGCATTCGACATGGAAAAGGATGACTGAGACAGTCCGAGAAAATGATGCCCAACTTCAGAAGGACAGGAAATTGTTGGCTTACTGGGAGGATGTGCGGAATCAGGTTAGGGAGCACCTTGACACTTAACAAGTCGTCTATGTAGGAAAAGATAAACATTGTAGTGACCAGTGCCGGTAGTGATAAAGTCACTTGTGGCGATAAGCATCCAAGGTCAAGAGCTAAGTGAATGACCGGGGCCAGTTATTGTAGAACCCCATGAGCTACAAAAATGTGTATGGGCCCATCCTAAAATAATACAGGGAAATGGGCCCATACGAATGATACACTCAATGGAATGATCAGGTGGGCCCATGACAGTAAAAGGAAAACAGTATGGGCCCACACAACTATAGCGTACAGGACTTGAATTACTGCTGTTATTACAAATCATAAAGAATATATCCTAAAACAGTACATTGTAGTGACCGGTGCCGGTAGGGATATACACAAGCACGTAACAGAAGAGAACAATCATTAGTCGAAGACAGTAGTAATGTGCAATGAGAGTAGACGTAGATTAATCCTGACACTGGCCAGAAAGCAACTGTCACTTGTGTGGCAGTCAGCTATTTCCGAACTGTATCTCTCGGCGCCGGAAAAGGTAAAGGCGGCACTGGTCATTCACATAGCTCTTAAAAGACTTGTATACTAATTGCGGCCGCTGTGCACTACAATATGGATAACAAACACAGGAATGGTGACATGCTGTATGCTGTAGGAATGTGGGAGGATAAGAATATATGCAAAATCAGTACATTGCAGAGACCGGCACCAGTAGTGATAAAGTCACTGGTGGCGATAAGCATCCAAGTCAAGAGCAAAGTGAATGACCAGTGCAGAATATATGCTAAAACAGTACATTGGAGTGACGGGTGCCGGAGAATACAATGTTGCGCCGATCATTCCCATAGCTCTTAGACTTGTACACTAATCGCCGCCGGTGGTCACTGATAATGAAAAGCAATGACATGCTGTAAAAGTAAGAAACTATTGACCAATGGGTATCACAAACACCGCCGGTGTAATTTTACATTGGAACCATCGACAGTAGCTTTGTGAGTATGACCTAGGTAACATGTTAGTATGCTGTGTAGAACAGTCCCATAGTAACCTCTACATGGTACCATTGTCATTTACATCACCATGTTGCCATGTTTCCTCACTGCCTACAGTGCCTATATAACTGGAGATGCTTGTTCATAATTTTACATCACTCTACAAACCATCATGCCTAGAGGACACACTCGCACCATCATTGGAAGAATCACCCAGATGACTGTTGTTCGCTCCCAGACATCGCGGGGACCCAGGGATCGCCTTGTACCAGTTCGGCAAAGTCCTCAGTCAACTCCAAGGCATAAGAAGGCCAAGATAAGTGCACCAGTGTCAGGATCAGCGACCACATCCAACACCAATATAACATCTCTGATGTCTGATGAACCAATTGAGCATCACGCTCTAAATTTCATTGCAGATCTTGATCCCCCCTCTTCAAAGGTGACTTATTATGGCTACCACATTTACTATGCTAATATTACCCTCAGACACCTCAAGATTACATCGAAGAATGGTTGCCTAAAAAGGCCATGTATTTGGAAGCACTACTATCCAATGAAGTACCTGATTGCATGAAATGCAATTTGTGTGGGGATGATGCTGCTACCTGGCGATGCCGAGACTGTCTTTTCAATCCCATGTTCTGTACTGACTGCTGCCGTGATAACCATGCTTCTAACCCATTTCACCGCATTGACCACTGGACAGGTTCCTATTTTGAACCAGCTTGGTTGTTCCAAGTCGGGTTAGTTTTACATCTCGGTCACAATGGTGCATCCTGCCCAAGTTACTTTCACCCATCAGTGCCAGATGTGGTTGGACCAGAGGTTGACAATTATGAAGATGATTTGGATGATGCAACAGAAGGTGATGGAACCAACAACATCATCAAGGAGATGAAAAGGTTTACCAGTGTTTATGACCTTGGTCCCACAACTTTCCCAACGCCAATGGATTGTCACAAATTGACAGTAATCGATGTTCCAGTGTACATCGTATGTGGGTCAAGTGGTGTAATTGCCCTAATTCCTGTCAAGAGCAGGAAAATCACTTGTTGCAATCGGGGCTTTTCCTGGTCAGCTACAAAAATATCAAGACCACGTTCACATTTAAAGTCCTTGATGATGCGCGATTGTCCAATCTGGAATGTAAATCTTCAGCCTATCAATACTACCAGAAGCTCTGGTGCATGACTTCACCCTTATTTCCTAGTGCCATGGAGGTATGATTGATATACTACAGTTGTCAATATCTCTGACATCGGTACTTGAGGATCGATACAGGGAGCTTCTCAGGGCAAGCCAGCTATGGCGAATGTTGAAACATTTGAAGTGGAGAGGCCGCTGGGGAGAATCACAGTCCAGTGCCGGCGGCTCATCAGCGGCTGCAATGCATGGTGTGACTGACATCCCAACATTCTGTGCTGCATGTCCTCAGCCTGGTGTCAATCTGCCGGAAAATTGAACCGAGGATCCTGACCAGTAAGTCAAATCGCATGAATTGGAATGTATTTAATGTAATCTTATTTCAGAATGGCATACACTCGGACTTTTGTCATGGATGGAAACTTCACCGCTGTTCATCAGAAGCGCGAAAATGCTCACCGTGATATTAAGCTCAGTCATGGTGATTTTTTCATGACCGAGCTGAATTGCTACAAAGCACACCTCGCCATTGCTAAGGAAGTCACAGAGGTAAGATATTTGAAAGACTTTCAGCATATTTACTAACTCCAAATTAGAAACCGACCTGCAATGAGTATCATGCTGTAAATGACCACTTCATCAAATACAAGGGTCTTGATGTAACCGGTGTCAGTGCAACTGCTTGTGGCCATCATGGTTGCTTCTGCCCCAGTGCAGTGGTTGACTTCCAAAAAGGGGAACGGTGAGATATCTTCACATTTTGAGAGATATTGTGTAATGTTTTCTAGACAAGCAAACATGGACTATTCTTTATCTGAAGCCTTGAAAAACACTAATATCACCAGACTCAAGAAAATCATTTTGATTTATGATATAATGTGCCAGTATTGGAAGAGGCTCAGACTTCGGATGGAGGAGAGTCAGTATATCCAGCTACCACTCGGCATCGCCATTCTGCATGGTATTGGTCTTTTCCATGTTGGTGGCCACATCTGGCAATGTTTCTCACGCTTTTCACCGAGTTTCCTTCATGGTGCCGGACAAGTGGATGGAGAAATCCTTGAATCATTGTGGTCAGTGTTGAATGAAATCTCACCTAGTACCCAAAATGCTACCATTTCTGGACGGATTGAAACCTTGGATGATCATATGGGGGATTCCAACTTCAAAAAAATGCAGGACATAGGTGAATACATGTTTGTACCTTGTGCCAGATTGACTTGGAACCAGATGTAGTGGTTACCACCGCCCACCGATTCAGAGCTGCTGTGGCAGGTGAGGAGGAAAGTCGGGTGGACCTATTGCAGTACACGGCAAACTCAGACCCTGAGGAGATTGCAACCTGGAAAGAATTGGAAAAACACTCTCAGGCAACACATCTAACCAATCCAGAAGCAATGGACATCTAAGATATAAACCCTGGTCAGGTAGTGGTCACATGAAGCGACCTTCAAATGAACCTTCTAGAGGATGAAGATGAAACCGGTGATGGAAAGGGTGAAACCACCTGGGTTGCTCTTGGCCTCAAACTTGAGGAAGCCCAGTGCATATCCAGCCATTGCAAAATATTCCTATGCTAACTAGTATCAGACTGGCTCTTCGGACCTTATACGTCAACAGCGTTCGGTGTTGTCCAAGGCCGATAAGCTGAAGATTGCAACAAAATGGCAAAACCTTGATACCAGAGTGGATTCCTTCATTGCTAAATCAGAACAATTTGTGAACAATGACACATTGGATACACTGCAAAAGCTTAATGACTCACCACCGAGACCAGTACTCCCATCACAAGCTCCTGATTACCAGACTAACTTGGATGACGATGATCAAAGCAACCCATTTATTACAAGGCCCCCGGTAGCAGCAGTCCATACCGCTGAAACATGCCCATTACCTCTTCCCTCTACATTTGGCTTTCCACAAATTACTCAGCTTGGTTTGGATTCCCTCGCCAAGAAAGAGTTGAGATTGAGGGAAGGACAAGCAAACGATGAGCTCCAGGGCATTAGAATGGCCCTCGGTGAGAAATCTTTCTTATTCAGAAAGAATTTATGTCTCACCACCTCCAAGAACAAAAAGGGAAGGGCTTTGTCAAAGGTGCATGCTATTAGCTGCCGGGTTCAAGCACATCGTCAGGTATACAATGCTGCGAGGGCTACAATGGTATCATTGGGATGTTCACCTGAGATGCAGTCCAAGTATCAGGTATTGCGCTGGGATGAACTCAAGATTTCAACTGCTGCGGTGAGGGGTGGTACTGGCAATGCTGAGGGTGGAAGCCGGAGACAGGATGAACCATTGCCATGGTTTTGGACCATTAATGTCCAAGCCGATGTCGAGGCAAGTGAAATGATGAAAGAATGTAAGTACATCTCAATTCACTTTAATGAGTGACTTCACTATTATTTAGTCTACAGGGTGCACTGGTTATGGGTGAATGCCAAACATGATAGATGGTCAGAGGAGTTATCAATTACTAGTCATGAAATGGCTTGGATCCCATGTTATTTTCTTCAGAGAGCAGAGGTCTGGGTTAACTGCTTGGAGACTCAGACCTCGCCGGGAGCTGTGGCATATACCAAACATCAGGCAGCAAACTGGAAAAGGATGGCCACTTCCTCCGTGCATATTTTCAAAGCCATACCTCCACGGGTAGGAAATGTCTGGGGTTTTGAGTAGCCAGGTAATTGGAAGGATGCCGTGTTTGGCAGCCTACACTAGACTTATGTTTACGGCAAAGACAGGATCAAATTATCTTCGTTGGATGGAAGTAGGAACCATAAGTTACTACAATTAAAAGAACTGGAAGTTACTATACCTTCGTTGCATGGAAGTAGGCACAAAGGTTAAGGAATAAAAAATAAGTAATATATAAGAAAAAGATCAACTGTGCAAGTAAAAGGCTGCATGAAGTGTAGTGTGTGATTTGGGAAGGACACATTGGGCGTAGTCACATAATAGGAAAATACCACATCAATAGGATAATGTCGGCACTGCTGGATGTGGATGGAAGGGTAATAAAGATGTATTGTAGTGATCCAGACTGTTGCCCAGTCTTTACATTTATTATATAGTATTTGTTCCGGCCACTGGTCCCTTTATAAGGGACGGTGTTTAATGACTAGAGCAGACTTCTACACCCGGCAAAAATATACGTTAATTGTGTTCTTGCCTTGTGTGAATTAAGTCTACCCTCCGGTTTACTACACTTTTTTGAACACTCAAATACGTTACTTTTACCAAAAAACTTTCTTACTTGACCTCACCTTCGCAAACGTCAAATTGTGCCATAACATCAATTGTGACCCTGACGCCACCAGAGACAGTTCATTAAAATTCTTGATCTGAATTCGACACTACCCACGACAGACATGTCTTCAACCAAAGTCAAAAAGAAGACTAGCCGGACTAGGGTGAAGGGTGGATCGGATTCCGAACCACCAGGTGACGGATCTCAACCCCCAGTTGAGGGAAACCAGATGGGTACTGTCGAAGAAGTTGATGAAGTGGAGTCGGCGCTGAGAGCGTCGACTCAAGACCTACTCCCACCGATAGAGCCCATCGACAGGATGATCCCTCGTCCTTTTCTCCTACACCCCGTACTCCAGATGGAACTCCCCGACACTTACGTGGAAGGGAGGGTCAGTCCGACCATTCCCAAGATCGCGAGTTTATAACACCGTGAGGGACTTCCGGGCAAGCGCCTGGAAGAAACGCACCAACTTCCCCGTCCATTCCTATGGATGAGGGAACTAGCAAACGACGCCAAGAGGAGAAGAGACCCGAGAAGCATACTCCACCTAGCCAGGAGGAGAACAGCATGGCAATGTACACATCCCAGGCATGTGATCTCATCCACTGTCACATGGATCAGGACAGTTACGACCCTCGTCAACTCAGTGCGCAGATACACAAGTTGATGAGTGAGTTCTCTGTTCAGATCCGTCGGGAGTCTGGTAGTCAAGCTCCAGTTCCCTCCCCTAGTCGGGAGGAGAATCATATCCCTGCAGCTTCTCGTCGTGGGGTTCCTGCATCGACCGCCCAGAAGAAATTGGTTCACTACGATGGGGCCAGCAAAGTGGCTCTTCAATGATATTGGGACTCTGCCATCCAGGATGGACAACCTTCCAATATCCCAGACCAAGGAATACGGTTTGATGCTAAGGGATTCCCTTTTGAAGATGTTCCATCCCCTTCGGAAATTCCACCTAACCTCCATCCTAACTCTAATCGTCAAGAGCCAGGAAGGAGAGAAGATACCCCTGGACGCAAAGGGCCCAGGGAAAGTGGAGGCGGAGGAGGTGGAAGTGATTCCTCTCCATCCCATAGTGGCAGCGGCAACAGTGACTGCGATGAAGAAACATTTCCCCCTAGCGATGAGGAGGATGAGGTCGAAGAGCACAGCCTACTTCGCCCCAACTCTCAGTCTCGTTCGAGGCCGAGAACAAACCCCAGTATCGGGCTGAGAGGAGATACCCCCTTGGCCTCCAATCATACCGATGCCCATTCCCATTGTCGAGGGCACTGCGGTGAGCTCAATTTGTATTGAGACAAAGGCATTTGTCGTCCATCCAAGTACCTGAAGGCGATGCATGCCAAGTTTCACCAGCAAATCGACAATAAGGTGTCTGCGACCGTGGAGTCACTGCCGGATTGAAAGAATGGACCCCGTGTGCCTACTCCCCCAACCTATGGTGGGAGTTCAGATACTGAAGTGTTCGAACGATGGTTGAATGCTCTCCTTTGATGGTTGAAGGTGAGCAAGACCAGCGGTCCCAGTCTCGATGCCGAAAGGATCGAGTATACCGGCATGTACCTGGAAGGTGTTGCCCTGACGTGGTTTGAAGATAATGTGGACAGAGTTTACCGCCACCGGGTTCAGTGGAACTTCAAGGATGTTATCACCAGTCTGTATGATTGGTTCATCCATGACAACGCAACCCATGATGTGGCCGACCATTTCTCCAAGGTGAAATATGATGTCGTCGAAGGGGTCATGAGCTATTATCATAAACTGGAGTGGTACGCTACCAGGATGATCCGAGCTCTGGACTGATTCACCTTCAAGACCCAACTTTTGTCTGGGTTGCCCCAGACAATGGTGTCTTTTATATTCGACAAGGGCTGTTCCACGGAAGCCAGTTCCACGGAAACCATCCTCTACTATGCATGCAAGGCAGAGGAAATATTCCGGAAGAAGAAACAATACCAGGAGCATAAGCAAATGGTTGAGGCCCTTTCTTCTAGCAAGGAGACCCCAAAGCCCAAGGCAAATCCCCCCTCCAGGGAGGGTCGATCGCCTGAGCCATCACACGAACGACCTTGAGATCCCCCCAGGCGAGATAATTGACCTAGGAATTGGGATAGGCTTATTAGGACCCGCGAGGTGGCCTCATCTAAGAAGGAATCCTGAAGAAAGAAAGGCACCTTTCTCTGGGGAGTGGAATTCCAGGGACCAAGCTTCCCCTAGGAAGTATGAGGACAGTAAACCTCCCCCCACTTGTTATAAGTGCGGGGGATTAGGACATTACTCCACCGACAAGAAGTGTCCTGAGTATAATACTCCAGGGCAATCGAAACCTTCCCCCAGTGCAAGGATGTACGCAGCTCACGAAGGGACAGAAGAGGACAAGGACAATGCCCCTCCAATGGAGGAGGATCGATTAGCGGCAGCTCACAGTGATTCTGATGAATCTGATGGAGATGTATTGGGATCCCAATACAGTTCGGAGGGGGTCCATTCCTCATGGACTCCAACCGGGACTAATGCTCTGGCGAGGATTCAGAACGTTGTGGTGCTATTTGGGAGGTGATTAGTGAATATGATTCAGATTCCGCATCTGACTCCTGTCCCTCCGCACAATCGGTATCCGACTCCAAAGAGGATTCCAACGAAGAATCAGTCGGAGACCACCTACTCGATGAGCAGATGGGAGTGATGGACAAGTCCCCTCCTACCTTGAACCTCAGGCGCCCCCTGGCCCTCAGGAAGTCATCCAAAAAAATTACCCGTCCTCCTCGAACTGAGCAGGACAACCGGTGCTTCATCGTTCGAATGAAGATCCATGGTCTCAAAGCCAACGTACTCCTCGACTCAGGGTGTACTGCGGACTCAGTCTCTCCTGAATTCACTGTTTTGGCAAATATAAAGGTGCACGAACTTATTGAGCCCATGCCCCTCCAATTGGGAACGGTGGGGAGTCGATCCAAGATTAACTTCAGGCTCTTTGCAGAGTTCGAATTGAGAACCGTGAAAGCGGATCACTACTTTGATGTGATCAACCTCGATAGATATGATGCTATCGTGGGGACAGTGTTCATGAGGAAGTATGGCATTATCCTTGACTTTGAATGAGACCAGGTGTGGTTTCAGGGGCAAGTCCTCTCCACCATTGTTGAGAGCAAGAGCACATTTCGACAGGTACGTCGATATGCCATGAGAACTCAACCTGTACAGGATGAGTGACTCGACAGCAGCCCTAGTGCTGCTGTCAGCATGTTGAAGGACCCCAACCAGTTGGGGTTAAGTTCAGTTTCCCCCCAGCCTCCTTCCAGGGGTTGGGCTTCCATGACAATGGTGGAAGAGAGGGATGTCGATCGTCCCCAGAAGGGACAGGGGTTGAGTGTTTCCGACCCCATACTACTGGGCCCTGAAGACGAAGACTGGGATACCTTGGAAAAGGATCCCGACAAGGAGCCTATGAGCGATCATGAGGGTGACGGCGAATGGGATGAACTCATTGAGGAATTTACTCGGGACTGTTATCCCAAAGGACCGAAGTGTGGTCCCAGTCCTGGTCGACCCACTGTGCCCGAGGTCCTCTCGGAGCAGCAACTGACCAACTTGAATGAAGCACTCTTCACCATCTGTGAAGAGCTAGCAGAGAGTGCCAAGGCCCAAGGACCTTTGGATAAAAAGGACATTCCCCGATTGTGGGAGGAATGGCTGGAAATATGTAAGGACATCCTAAGGGGTGTACCCAAATGACCTCCCCCGATGAGGGAGATCAACCATCAGATACCCTTGGTGGATGAAAAGAAGAGGTATAGCTATCACTTGCCTAAATGCCTGGACTCGATGAGACAACCTTTTGCCGATAAGATTGAGAGGTACTGCCAGGCAGGATGGTGGAGGCCTGCTTGCATGGAGCAGGCTGCCCCGATGTTGGTGGTTCCCAAGAAAAATGGGGACATTCGCACTGTGGTGAATGCAAAGAAAAGGAATGACAACACACTTAAAAACATGATGCCATTCCCTGATCAGGACCTGATCAGGTTGGACATAGCTCGAGCAAAATATCGTTTGAAGATTGATTTTTCCGACGCCTATGAACAGATCCCAGTGGAACAGGGGGATATCTGGAAAACTGCGTTTGCGACGGTACTGGGCACTTTCGAGAGCCTAGTAATGCAGCAGGGCAACTGCAATGCCCCAGCCACTTTCCAACAGTTGATGAACTCTATATTTTGGGAGTACATTGGCAGGTTCATGCATGCTTATCTAGATGACATCTTTGTGTTCAGCGACTCTGTCGAGGAACATCAATGTCATCTTAAGCTCATGTTTGATAAACTACGAGAGCATGAACTGTACTTGCATGTGGATAAGTGTGAGCTATATGCCGAGAAACTTGAGTGTCTCGGACATATGATTGACGACTATGGACTCCATGCCAACAGCGATAAGATGGCGAGGATACGAGAATGGAAGGTACCTCGGAATTATCACGAGGTTCAGCAATTCTTGGGTCTGGTGCAGTACCTAGCCCATTTCCTCCCTGATATTTCAGCCTACACCAGTCCACTCTCCACCATGATGAAGAATGGACAATCTTTCCATTGGCGCCCCCTGCACGATAGCTGTTTCCAGTCTATCAAGGACATCTGCTGATTGACCCCAGTACTGAAGCTGATTGATGCTAGTTCCCCAGAGCCCATCTGGGTGATCTGCGATGCTTCGGTGTTTGGAGTTGGGGCCATGTATGGTCAGGGACCTGAATGGCAGAGCTGTCGACCCACCGGATTCCTATCCAAGAAGTTTTTGGATGCTCAAAGGAACTACAGGACCTTTGAGCATGAAACAATAGCAATACTTGAGGTGCTGCTCAAGTGGGAGGACAAGCTGATAGGTCGGCGACTCCACGTCGTGACCGATCATAAGGCTCTGGAGTTTTTCCAGACCCAGCGTCGATTGTCCACCCGACAGTCCTGATGGATGGAGTACCTATCTCGATTCAACTTTGACATACGATATGTCAAAGGAAACCTAAACAAGGTTGCTGACACCCTTTTGCAATATTACCAGTTTGATAACTGGGAGGACGCTCCATTGGTGCAACATTATGTGTTTGCCAACGTGCGACTGGATCCCATGCATGAGGATTTGCCTTGGGACCGTCATCTGGAAATTAGGAATCGAGTCATCGAGGCTCGATCAGCACAGGCCCAGGCTCGTCGGGCAGGAGAGCACCTAAGGGCCCTGCGTGAAAGGGTGGAAGATTGAGAATTAGCCGTGGCCAAATTAGCCAGGGCTTGAGCCAAGGATGGAGTAGATGTTCCAAAGGATCCTGTGGATGGAGACCCCATGGTATACAAATCCTTGGCAAAACACCAGGATTTGAAGGTGTTTCTTTTGGAGCTTGACCCGATGGATGAGGACATCCAACGGGGTTATAAGGCTGACAAGGTCTTTGGCAAAATCCTCGATGATCCCAAGGATCATCCTGACTTTGCGGTAGTTGATGGGATAATCTGGACAAAGAACAAGGGAGGTGTATGAGTGGTCTGCGTACCCTTGGCTCTATCCAAGGACACCACCTTGCATGGTCGTATCATTGACCAGGCTCACTCGATCGTCGGGCACTTTGGCCCGGCGAAAACCTCCAAATATATAAGGAGATGGTATTGGTGGCCCCGCCTCCAATACAAAGTGGATAAATTCTGTGAATCGTGTGAGGCATGCGTTCGATCTAAGGGGGAGTATTGCTCCCCCCTAGGTAAGCTACATTCGTTGCCAATCCCAATCTGCCCTTGGGAATCCATAGGAATGGACTTTATTGGTCCATTCCCTGAGTCTGAAGGGTTCAACTACCTATGGGTAGTTATATGCCGATTGTCATCCATGGTACATCTAGTGCCTATAACTATCACAACCACCGCCTCTGAATTGTTGTCTCTTTTCATCAAAGAGATTGTGAGGTTGCATGGGTTACCCGGATCAATTGTTTCTGACCGGGATTCCAAGTTCACCTCCCGCTGGTGGCGGGAGGTACACTGTATCCTGGACGTCAAACTGTTGATGTCTACTTCTTTCCACCCTCAAATGGATGGTGCTACCAAACGAGCCAATCGCTTGATCGCACAGATATTGCGATCTTTCATGGCATCAAGCCAGAAAGACTGGGTAAAATTCCTCGCCCTGGTGGAGTTTGCGATCAACTCCACCATTAATCGAGTGACTGGTATGGCCCCATTTGAGGTGACCTATGGATATCTTCCCCGCATGATGCGAGAGATAGTCACCCCTGAGCAAGTGCCACCTGGGGTGCAGACCTTCGCGATGGATGCATTGCACAACATGGCTATCACTTACGACAGTATCATCGCAGAGTGAGTTTTCCAAAGGTTCCACGCCAACAAGCAGCGTGGAAAGGAGCCAGAAATCAGGCCAGGGGAGAAGGTTTACTTGTCCACTAAGAACCTTAACCTTCCCAAGGGGAGGGCCAGTAAACTCCTCCCCAAATTGGTAGGACCATATGAGGTCCTTCGAAGTTACCCAGATACATCAAATTATGATTTGGACTTACCTTCCGAACTCCAGAGTCGAAGGGTGCACGGTAGGTTCCATGTGAATCTACTGCACCCCCATTTCCCAAGTGACGACGCCCTGTTTCCTAACAGGAGACGTCTAGATCCTTATGACTTCAGCGCGCCTGACGACGCTGAGTGGTGGGTCGAGGAGATCACGGCCCATTGATGGAAGGGACGTGCATTGGAATTGGAGGTGAAGTGGAGTGTTGGCGAGTCCACTTGGGAACCCCTGGCGGTCTGCAATGAGTTGGCGGCCCTGGATGCATACTTGGCCCTTGTGGGGGCCAAGGACTGGAATGAATTGCCCAAGTGTGCACCAGCATGCAAGAGGCGATGAGACTTCCCGACTTGGTCAAGAAGGCCAGGAGAGGAGATGCCTGGGCCCTCCCACTAAGAGTGGGAATTCCTTAGTGGGAATTATGAGCTTCACTGGTGAAGCTGTCATGCTTTTTCCCAGGCATGGGAAGGTACTGTATAGTTGACTGGCGGAGTTGAATGTGAAAATCTTTTCTCTTCCTCAAGTCCATCCTTCACTATGGATGGCCAGTCCGACGACTCCATGGACGGTTCACACTCATTTGGGCGACGCGATCGTGAGGCGGACATGCCTCAAAGGGGGAGGGATAGAAGGTAGGATAGGCAGGGAAGAAGGGACCTCGAACCGCAAGGCTCGAGGAGGAGAGAACTTGAACCACAAGGCTCAAGGAGAGACGATAGAAGAAGGAGGTCCCCCTCAACCAGCGGCTCAGTGGAGTATGCTAGGGTTGACCAGAGATGCGGGATGCGGGCTGCTCCCCCTAGGGAGGAGTGGAAATACGATGGTCACCTGGGAATCATTGTTCACCGGGTTGGATGCGAAACATGTAAGTCCTACGCGATGCACATGTATCAACACGAGTTCGAGCAGGACAGGGATTATCTCGAATCTCGGGATCAATGAGACCAAGCCCTCATGGCGGAAGTCAGATGTATCGCAGAGCGAACGTATGACAGCTATGACGACGAGATTGCCGACCTCAAGGCCAAGATTCACAGCCTCGAGGATCAGCTGGACCGATATCGAGAGGACCGGCCAGTTAAGTGACCCTGTGCTTGCGAGCCATCCCCAGTGTCTGGGATGCCCGCTTGACCCAATTATGCAGGTGCTGTGTCCAGGCCTGTATCGGTACCCACCAGCCCTTCCCACCTTCCTCGTACCTCTGTCGAGGCCATGGATGTGGATACAAAGGCCATCCAATATCCACCACTTCCACCCATTTCTCCAAAGCCACCCATCTCTTCCTCCATAACCCATCCCCGGTCAGCCAATTGGGTACCCGCACCTAGGGAGCCCCCACCGACCTCTCCCAAGCTTCCCTGGAATACCACGGAGTTTGATTGCTGGGCGGTTGCTGCCCAACAAGAAGGAAATGAACTGGACCTTTGACGGGCCCAGTCCTTTGCACGTATTGCCAGTCTGACTCCTACCATGGATCACACTCCACTCATGAGCCATGTGCTCATGACCTGGAGACTTCCCAAGTGGTTGCCAGTGGAATGCCAGTCAGCGAAGGGAATACGCCAACTCCAAGACCCTGACCGGATGCCTCAGCCTCTGATCAATGACTCACCTGAGTCTTGGGCTCGGTTCATGCATCAACAACTCTTTCAATTCCAGAACTCTTCTGGGTTGATCTTGGACCACTCACGAGTTAGCCTCCCTCACGTTTGAGGCATGCTACTCATGAGACAGCAAATTCCTTCTGGGTTACCCCAGAAGCAAAAACAACTTCTGCAACTCCTTCTGGCCGAGGTGTTCTGTACCCCTGGTTTATACCAATGTACCCGCCAGAACCTACACCTTTCTATGAGCATACAGCGTGACCAACAGTTCATGGCTCCCATTTCCCCTAACATCACTCTGGATGACATTGTGAGCCATCTCGCCCTTCTCGAAGTCTCTGACCATGAGGTCAGAGAGGCCTACCATTATGGGCTAGGATGGATCACTGGGGTGGCTGAATCCCGACGTGAAGAAGACTCGGCTCCAGCATCAGAGGTGTTGCAATGGTTGAGACAGTTGTCTGCTCCTGATGCCCTGGACGCCCCGTTGATGATGGAGCCCAAGTGGTGGATCACACCACCTGGGAGTTGATGCTTAACACAGCCCCCGCCCCCCAAGAGGAAGCGAATGCCCGAGATGACTGACTGGGTCTCCCCTTTGGGTGGAAACCCAGGGCTGTCCGCTTCAATGCATGCGGTGTCTCGACTTCCAGTGTCTTCTCCTGTACTCCCAGTGACTGCTCCGAGTTTGGTGATTCCCCTGTCTGCGGGATCCTCCGGTATATGATCTCTATCCATTCACCCTGGGCTGCCTTCGGCCAGGTTGAACAGACATACTCCCACCACGACAGTTACCGCCGCCGTTTTTCCAAAACCCCTAGATCCCCCTCCTACTCAACCTATCGTCACAGCTGAGTCAAACCCCATTACTGGGCCTTCCCAACCCGGTCCATCTACTGCCTCCCAGGTGTTAGAGACCCCCGACTATGAGGATGGAGGATGGACCTATGTGGGCCCTCCTCGTCGAACCAAGACCAAGAAGAATCAGGCCAAGAATGAGAGAAGGAGACAGCGAGCCGCTGCCATGGGTGTAGCATCTACCGAGCCTGGAGAAATCCAGGATCGTTTCCCAGTTGCTCGCATCACCCGGAGCAAGCGAAACAAAAAGGGATATAGTACCGAGGAGACTGACTCGGTATCTGATGATGTGGAAGACGACCTGGTGACTACGACTGTTCCCCTCGGAGGAGCACAGTCCCCCGGTCCTTCCCCGGCCGACTCTTCTCCCCTCACTCCGGTATCGCAAACCATGGCTCCTCTTACCCCTACCATTTGACCCACCCCACTCGGAGGCAGTATGGATCTTGATGACCCGGCCGACATGGTTCCATTGCCCCCTTCCCCTCCTTGCCCCGGCGAGGAGACAAAATAGATTATCCTACATTCCAATAATCCACCCCGCTCGGACGCAGACTGGATATCACCGTTCTACCCTCTTGCTTTTCTGTCTCTGTCCTCACTTAGGTCGAAGATGTCTTATTATACTTTTGGACTTCTGGTACATATCTTGTTTCCTTTGGGTTTTTGGCTTGGACCATGGGTCCAAGCCAGAAGCGGAGAATGTAGTGATCTGGACTGTTGCCCAGTCTTTACATTTATTATATACTATTTGTTCCAGCCACCGGTCCCTTTATAAGGGACGGTGTTTAATGACTAGATCAGACTTCTACACCAGGCAAAAATATATGTTAATCGTGTTCTTGCCTTGTGTGAATTAAGTCTACCCTCCAGTTTACTACATACAGCATGTCACCATTCCTTTGTTTATCCATGTTCTAGTGCACACTGGCCGCGATTAGCATACAAGTCTTTTAAGAACTATGTGCATGACCGGCACCCACTTTATCTTTTCCTAAATAGATGACTTAAAACAGTATGGGCCCCCACAACTATAGCGTACAGGACTTGAATTACTGCTGCTATTACAATACAAATCTTTTAAGAGCTATGTGAATCACCTGCGCCGACTTTATGTTTTCTGGCGCCGAGAGATGCACTGAAGTTGTGTGGGCCCATACTGTTTTCCTTTTACTGTCATGGGCCCACCCGATCATTCCATTGGGCATATCATTCATATGGGCCCATTTCCCTGCATTATGTTAGGATGGGCCCATACACATTTTCTTAGCTCATACAGTAACTGGCGCCAGTCATTCGCTTAGCTCCACTGTTATGCTTATGGCTGCCAGCGACTTTATCACTACCAGTGTCGGTCACTTCAATGTATGTTTGTTGTATCTATCCTTGTAGCCTCCTTCCACATTCCTACAGCATGATGAATTCAATATATACCTTATACTCCATCTATTAATGAAGCAACTATGCATATATTGATCAAAATATATACACAAATAGGTGTAGTATAAAAAATATTGTTAATTTTTATCCAACATAGAATTATGCCAGGGGTGTTGATGTTTTTGGAATTGAGACAGTGGTATCAGGTGGGAGGGGGGACATTTGTGCAGTGTATGTTGATGTTGGATCTGGGGAGGTAGAAGTTGCAGCTGCATTGGTGAAAGAACTGGTGTCAGGGATCACCAATGTAGCTGTGGTCATAATAATGGGAACAGGTGACGGTGGGGAGCAAATGGATTCACGCAAATGGGCTGGATTGATGAACATTGATGACTTTGGGAGATGGATCATCAACGGCACCATGGCATCTGCATTCCGTGGATCTTCATCTTCTGATTCCTCCTCAAAGCTTCCCTCATTCTCCAATTCGGCCAACCACTTGTTCATCGCCGCCAATTGACCATGCAACATGAAAACCTCCTGCTTCATTTTCTCCAACTCCATCCCATTCCTCAACCCCCTCATCTCAGCCTCCATCACCAGAATGCTCACCAGCACCTTTTCTCTCAACTCACCCATCTCAGCCTCCAATGCCGGAATGCTCACTGTCATCTTTTCCTTCAATGTGTTCAAAACTTCCATGTATCCATGCAACATGAGGCTTTCCTTATCCAATTTCCCTTGATTTTCTGCCAAGACCGATACAAGCGTGCAGAGGTCTTGGAGCTCCCATTGTAAACCACCGATGGTGGGCATGCGATTGGGATGGGTGACACGACCTGGTGGCGGTGGCGCAGGAAGCGTGGTGTCAATGGATTGGGGGATTGTGAGGCTTGTTGATGGGACAGGCTCTGGGGTTGGTATATGGTCGGAGATGTGTGAAGTTGAGGGGACGGGGGCTGGCGTGATGGGGATGTACTCATCTGACTCACCGGCGGTGTCTGCTGCCCGCCGTTTTCTCTTCGGCACCATTCTTGGTCATTCACTTTCCTCTGCCTTCACCTTTTTCTTCCCAACAACCTTTTTTCTCCTCTTGAGCTCCCCTGCTGCTATCAATTCATCTCGCCGTGCTGTACGTGATGCTGTATATGAGCATTTCGTCTTGCCCTTGTGGCACGTCACACAAGCAATCTGGATGCCCGTCATTCGGCAGGTTGTCAGGCCCCTCAAACTGCAGGTGTCGCACAGAGCAGTGGGCCATTCCACAATGGACCTCCATATATCATCTTCAGGTAGAGCAGGAGTGGCTGTCATGATTGGCAGGTTGGCGTGGATGAATGGTGGCTCTTTTGTGACGTTGCTGTCCTCCGTTTCAGGCAGCACCAGCTGTGGCGACACCTTTCAGTGTTTCGACTGAGGTGGAGCCAGGTGTTCTATGACCTTCTTTTCCTTGCCCTTGCCCTTGCCCTTGCCCTTGCTCTGGGCTCTTGCAGCTGCTTCTGTTTGGTTGGTCTGAGCCTCCAGCGTCGCAGTGGTGGGAACGGGTGTGGACACAGCAATGAGTGATGTGGCTGCAGAACCGGGAGCAACGATGGGTGGCGTAGCCATGGTGGGGATTTGGAGCATAATGTGCATGGCCGGGAGAGTGCTGCTTGGCGCAGTGATGGGCAAAGGTTGACAAATATATATGCTCTGGTCGATGGATTCCCAAGGCGCTGGGCCAGACTTATCCCACTGATGGAGTACTTTGAACACATGTTTGAGGAACGGCATCATCGCCGCTTCCTTCGCCAACGCCTTTTTCCTATAATCCAACTTCAATGCCTTCTTAGAAAGATTCATAGGACATAATAAAAATCACGCACCAACTTGCCCAACATGGATTTTGAATCCACGGTCATCCGAGTACCATCCAAAAATGTATTGAGGGCGCGCTCCATGAATTCGGTGTGCTGAGAAGACATGATAAAACTGTTTGTACTTAGGGTGGATGCAGTTGATAGTGTCAATAAATCTTCAACTTCCATATTCAAAATTCACGTGACCGTGTTTGTTGATCAATTTTCGCGTCTTATGGAATATTCAGGCAGCTCATCAGTAAACTTGCCAAATTTGCCACCAACAAGTATGCCCACTCTGGACCTCGACGCCTTGGATATTCCTGGTAGTCCTGATTCACCAGCGGTGTATATAGATAATCTGGACCTGGCCACTTTTCATATTCCTGAACATCCTGATTCACCGGTGGTGGATGGTACTCTTCATTTCTCCATACCACATTCATCAATACATTCCTCATTTGCTTTTGATATTTCTGAAGCGGCTGCAGATATTATCCATTTGGCAACCCCACCCACTGAAAATTCCCAATCTTTTGACTTGGATGCATTTCACATTCCTGGTAGTCCCGACTCACCCACAGTGAGCACCATTCATTTGACATCATCACCACCACACCATGACCTAGATCTCTTTCATATTCCTGACTCGCCGGCCGCCAATGCATTTTATATTCCTGGTAGTCCTGACTCACCAGTGGCGATCAGCACTGTTCATTTGACATTATTGCTGGCACACCATGACCGAGACATGTTTCATATTCCTGACTTGCCAGCCACCGATGCATTTCATATTCCTGGTAGTCCTGAGCCAGTGGTGAGCACCACTGCTCATTTGACATTATTGCCAG
This sequence comes from Tricholoma matsutake, assembly GCA_026075535.2. Lineage (NCBI taxonomy): Eukaryota > Fungi > Basidiomycota > Agaricomycetes > Agaricales > Tricholomataceae > Tricholoma > Tricholoma matsutake. The sequence continues at coordinate 251,964 of AP026543.1, read as the reverse complement.
CACACCATGACCTAGACATGTTTCATATTCCTGACTCGCCAGCCACCGATGCGCTTTATATTCCTGGTAGTCCTGAGCCGGTGGTGAGCACCACTGTTCATTTGACACTATCGCTGGCACACCATGACCTAGACATGCATATTCCTGACTCGCTGGCCGCCAATGTGTTTTATATTACTGGTAGTCCTGAGTCGCCAGTGGCGAGCACCACTGCTCATTTAACATCATCCCTGGCACACAATGACATAAACATGTTTCATATTCCTGACTCGCCATGCACAGATTGTTCTGGAGTTGATTTTGGAGCCCCAATGGTGCTACATACCCATACCATTGACCCAGACACTTTTTATATTCCTGGCAGTCCTAATCATTCAGCAACACTGCCATCACAATTACAAATGGTGGACACTCTTGAGATCCCTGCCAGTGTTGACATGCCAGATGCAGACAGTGCACACTTCTGGTTTACTGAGGTGACTGAAGGTAGTGACATGGAGCTCGATGTCTCTATGGCCTATATCGAACCTGTGCTGGATCATGTCACCCCAACATTGTCCTTGCCTGGATCTTCTCATAGTTCAATATTGACACAGAGAGATTCAGATGAGGTCCATTCCCCCCCTGGCTCTTCCCAAAATGTTCCTCAGTGCACTGTCCGCCTTTCATTACCCAGCCACATTCATCCAGTATTCCCAGGTTGTACTCCATCAACACCGGCATCATCCCAGCAGGCCCCCCAAGTAAGTCCTGAACTTTGGCCGGGAGCTGCTGAATAATGATTGTAGGAGATTTTGACTTATTCTGATGCTGTTGAACACAGCTACCATGAGGCCGTCAAGACAGTGAAGTCCAACATTGCAGTAAACCATGCCCTTCACCGGCAGCTCGCCACCCTTGATGAGGCAATGTGCCAGATGGCCCAATTAATGCAGCAGAAGTGCAGGACAATGATGAATTCTTTACCAAGGACATCGTAAAATTATCACTAGCAACTTCTTTCATTTTGCTTAATGTATATGTCAACCATGCTAGCTGGCACTGTTTTTCGGCAATTACAATCTTTTCAGTAATTACCGGCAGCGAGAATCATCGCCCGTGAAGGGTAGACCATATTTTTCTAGCAATTACTGGTGGTGATTGTTGCTGCTGGTGCTATAATTCTATTCACTGGGCCCATACAGATCAAGCAATTACCACTGGTAATAATCATCACCGGTGCCATGTAGTAAAATGGTGACCGTGCTAGCCGGCGCCATGAGTCAGATGTTACTGCCACTGAGAATCTTTCAGCAATTACCACTGGGAAGAATCATCACCAGCAGTGAATCTGTATACTGGGCCCACATGGATGCATCACACCCTCAGCCCACACAAGTCTTTCCTGCTATGGGCCCAATCCACTACTGACGGATCTATCGTTGTTTTGCAGAAATCTGCTGGACGGATGTATTGTGGATTTCTACTGAATAGGCTGGTACCTCCTTTGTGCTCTCCCCGTCCGGTACTTTCTCCTTATAAGGGCAACCTAAGCCTCTAGCAAAGGGAAATCCAAAGTTAAAATTATACTACATAATACAGGCATTGGGGACACACCTAGCAAAGGGAAATCCGAAGAGAAAACTCTAAGGATCCCCTTGCTGATGCCCAGTATATGTGAAGACGACAAAAATCAAACATAATCTAAAAATAGAAAAAGGTGGAGATAGGCGGATCAAGGCCACTGAATGACATCATACCAAGGGGTATGTGTCGGAAGGGGTACTCCACCTCTAAATATAAAAGTGTCAACATGTACAAACATGATAGCAAGGGAAAATTAGTAATAAAATCCAGAAAAATCATAGAAAATGAAGAATAGAAGGAAATGAGGTGGGGAAAAATATAGGACGAACATAAAAAATAGGAAAAACACACAGGGCACCCCCCTAGTCCCCTTACACTCCTCTTCCCCCTGGATGGTCTTGCCCATCTCCCACTTCCAAACCTCATTGCTCCACATTTTTGTGCTTCAAGGCAACAATGTCGATGTACATGGTGTATTTTTCAAGGGTCGCTCATCTGTCTGGCTCCTCGAGTCCTGCATCATGTAGTGTCGAAAAGATTTGGTATAGGGTTTCCGTTCGCGACGAATTATTTTTCCTGAAATCCTCGACGAGTTTGTCCAATTTTGACACGATGTCGGCTCTGAAAGTATCGTCTGCGGGTCCTGGGTCTCCCACCCCTTGTGTCCATTCACGACCCTGTCCATGGGTGACTGGGGCTCTACTGGGTTGCTGAGTCGTTCCAACAGCGACGGTTTTGCATTGCTGAGCCGCTCCAGCAGTGACTGCTCTTTCGGATGGTGCGGAAATGTTGTCTCTCCTATTCTCATTCTCGGAGGTTGTTCCAGTGTCGAGGGTCTGTGAGGATGGGTTGTTCGAGATGCTTTCCCCGGTTGTATTTCCGATGGCTGCAATATTCCCAGTGATGGCTTGGTCCCCCATTGGGGCGACCTATTGTCCAAAATAGGAGGCATGTCCATCACCAGTCATGAGTGAAACGATGTTTATAAACTAAAGATCAAAAATACACGATTGTGTTATGGATGGAAAAGACACTATGGCTCAAGCGCGAGTCTCGCGTGCACACGGTGCAGAGGAAGCATAAGTGTCGCCACAGCGTACCGCTCGCTATTGGACTTGCTTAAACGGGCTTTAAACTCGACAAACCGACATCAGCCGGAATATAGGAGAAATAGAAGTCCCATCAATCCCACATCAATCCACAACGAAGTTCGAAACAGATAAGATAAAAGAACCTATAATTACCCTGACGGCAGCGCCCTGGGGGCGGGCAAACAAATGGCGGGACGATGGCCAGCAGGCTATGCTGGTTGTCGTGTGGGGTGTCGACAGGTGTTGACCTGAGCATGCAACTACAGTTGTTTTGATATATCAACCCTAACTCTAATGACAGCTGTGCATGTACCACGCTATATACGGTAAGTACAGGTAGTGATATATCATCCTGCCAGGTTCTGGTGGTGACACATTGACAACAGGTGCGACGACATGCCAAACGGTGAAACTTTCAAGTGGAAAGCAACTGTTTGTTTACGCATCAATGGGAACCGTCATGTGATCTGTCCCAGTGAGGGGTCCTGCTTGAGACAAATGCGGCGACCAACATGTTGCCTCAACGCATACTCGACCAGTTCGCTCGCATACCGCACAACACCACCATAGAAAACAAGTACTACGGGGTGTTTGACAAGATCCTCAATAAAGTGTGCTTCACCGATGATACTTTTACCATCGAGCCACAGTACCCCCTTCCCCAGGCTGTCGGTGTGCCTACTATCGACTTCGTCGTTACCTACGTCGTCGAAGTGAACGATCTGCCCATCTTCTTCCTTGAAATTAAATCCCCTCTCCATCTCGACCACATCTCTAGCAGAGTCGATGCAGATGCGCAGATGAGGGCCAGATTTCGTGCCCTTTACAATGTCACCCCGACATCTAGGCTTCATGGCGTCAGTGTCATGGGACAAAGGCTTGCGTTTTATTGCATGGACAAAGCAACCGGCCGTGTAGATCCCAACTACGTTGCGCCGTCTACCGATTACATGATCGACACAGTTCCAGCAGAGAGGTGGGATACGGACATTACGACGGAGGATGGGTATCAGAGGTTCATGGCGGTTATCAATGATGTCAAAGAAATGGCAGCAGCACTTTAAATGTAAGAAGTGACTACAGTGTATTCACTATTGGCCACTTCTGACGCATCCTTAGTGGTATAGATTATACCTCTGAAAGTATGACCGTCGTTCTGGGCCGTATCAAGAATGTATGTTATCGTGGCTGTAGGAAATGTTCTGCCGGCGATAGGTCTAATTCTGCTTGTATCAACTTATGTCTGGCGTATATCTACAAAATCTCCTCTATTCATTGTCCCTCATTGTCGTGGATGATATGCAACCGTCCTGTGTGGATAGTCACACTACCTATCTGACCGAAAGTCGTTGCAGGACAAATGGACATGCACAAACTAGATCATATTGACTATTCCACGGAATGGCCGTAACAAGGTACCAGCCCGATCTGGCTGTGCACCAATGTAGGCCTAACTCTATTCTCTACGCAGACAGCTGCTACTCCGACAGACACTGCAATGCCTCCGCGCCAATAATCAGTTCATTCAGTACTTCGATTTCGCAGCCACGACACACGCAGATCTGGTAGACAAACATGGAGAGATGTACGAGATGCTTGCTCAAAAGAATGGAAAGGAGGGAACAGCGGAGATATGAAGGGATTTGGGGGAGTGCGAGGGGACGTGGGCAGTGGGGGTGGGACGGAGAGGAAGACGAGTTCCGTGGGGGTTCTCAATTGCTTAGAGGATACCGTCCGGAAACGACACAATTGATCATGGACTCAACTCAAGGGACGCTCGCTCGTTTTGTGGACTGATCAGGTTGATCGATCTGTAGCACAGTCTGAAGCAAATCGATGGGCCTGTAGACATCGGTAAGTAAAAGAGGATGCGGCAGCGATGTGCAGCACTTACCCATTCCAGCACCTGCACCTTCTCCTCCGCTTTCCTGTTGTCCTTCGAGCGCTCTGTTGGCAGGTAGTGGGTAACTTTGGTGCCATCTGCTGCAAATGTTGTGAACAGCAGCGTGAGCTGCTGCATAGACTCGTGACCGCTCCCTCGTAAGTACATGGGCAAGCTCGATGTAGAGTGAAGCTGAGTTTAAAATCGCATGCAAATACATACTTGTGATCGAAAAATGTGAGGATGGCTAGTCGACTGGGAGAGAATGTCTCCAGAGACACGGGTAGACTCCGGGAGACATCAAGGAACACCATCACTCAATCTTCTGACTTCAGACTGATACATGTCAAAGACCGCCGGACAAGATTCTGTACACATCATTGAGATTCTCGCTGTTGCTCTGGACTGGGATAGATCAGTTGTTGAGGCAAGTTGGACAGCACTGAAGGATACTGTATGGGCTCATCCAGAGATACGGCCAAATGAGGATGAGATCAAGAATGTCTGTGACCTAGATGCAGCTGGGTGTCCGACATCCAGAGATACGGCCAAACGAGGATGAGATCGAGAATTAGATGCGGCTGGGTGTCCGACTGTCCGGCTGTCCGGCTGTCCAGCTGTCCACCAAGGGTTGAATGGTGAACCTCACATGATATATCTCTTGCATACAAGTCACTCACAAATGTATCAGCTCAAGTGCCTACCCTCTCAATGATTGGTCTTTTCAACTTCATTTGTATTGCCAAACAACTCAGAAATGACATTCTGCTTGCCCAACCAGTGGAAGAACCTGAAGACAAAGCCCTGGGAGTCTTACCCCAAGTGTGACAAAACTTCTTGCTGATAACTGTGTGATCTCATTGGAAGATGTGAGTTTGTTGTGGGATGAACTGAGGCTGCTGATTTGGGGCACCTGTGACTTCATTGCACCACATCTTCATAAGGTGGTTCTCAAGTATGGACACAGTCTCAGGTTAGCAGCCAACACACTCTATCCACCTCAGCATTCCTGTATTCAATCAGGATGTTCTTGAAGAAGACATATTATTGGAAAGCAGTTCTCTATACCCTTGACCATGGTGCTGTACCAGCTTATTCTGTTAGCCATCTGTATCACATATCGTGGGGCTGGTGGCAGTGGCAGATTGACAGGTTGGTTGGCTGGTAATGAAGGGTTGGTGGGTTCAGGAATTGGCATTGATGGGGGGGCTGTGGCTGTGGTGTTCAAAACGATGAGTGGATAAGTGAGTCATCAATGTTAGGAGATGGCAAGGGAAGAGGAACAGGGGGAAGCCTGAGAAACTGCAATACATAACTGGAGGAAAAGGAATTGGTGGTGTAAGGACAGGTGATGCACTCAATAGCAGTGCTGTGGAAGGAGGGGAAGAGACAGAGGTTATGGACATTGTTGCTGATGGAGGTGATGGTGTACGATCAACCCAGCAAAAATATCACTGGTGGGACATTGCTCCTGGTCCAAACTCCCCTTCAGGCCAAGCTGCACACAAGATGTATCAGTGCCCAAGGTTTCTGTTCTTGTTCATCATCATTGCCAAGGGCACAAGATTGTGTCAACAATACAGGCATTTTTATGGCCCATTCATGATGAGAGGTCTCTAAAAATGCAACAGTGTCAGTCCTATACAAGGCGGGTGCATGAAATCCCACTTACCACTGGGCATCGTCAACTTAGGAATGTGGGCTGAAAGCCTCAGATGTGGCAGTGCAAAAATGTGTGCAAACAGTTGGATGGACTTTCTCACACACAGACTTTCTGATGAGATCAGACTCTTCAACGAGCATGCTTTGAGTCAGGATACATGTGAGTCATACAAATTCAACCAATAGGGATAATATCACTGAGTTGTCTATGTCAAGCCTATCGACACTTGTATCCTCCTGTGTGAGCATGCCAGTCCTTCCACTGTAAACAACATTGGGATGGAAATGATGTTTTGACCTTGGTTGAGCCAGTTACTCACAAGGCAATGCTGTTCATGTTAAGGGATGGAGTGCTTCCTGTATATACAACCTCCCTGTAGTCCATGTTTTTATTGCATATTTGTATCAGTCCTCATGTTCTTAAATTCTGAATAGGATGTAATTGATGTTATTATCACAACTGCTTTGTCCATAAAGAAGAATCCATGAGGACTTACTATGGCAGTGTACCACAGTGTATCCAGGTCACACAACATTACTTCATTGAGAGTGCTCTCCTTCAGTTCTTCACTAATGGAATGGTCTTCAGCTGGTTAGTGAGATTGTTGTTTATAAATAAATTCAAATTACCTGTTCCAATTTTTTCATTCATGACAGGCTTTCTGCAACTAACTGCATGCAAATATACAACCATACACTTGCCACTCACTGTCCACATATTATAAACAACAAGCTTGCATCTGCTACAACATTTCATCATCAGGTGCAATCCCCAATTGACTGGCAATCTTCTCTGAACATGCGGCCTGACAATGTCATGAATGGGTTCTTCCTGTACTCTCTCCTCCTTAATCAGGCAGAATGTTGTAGTGGTCTTCTTTTGCCTCATGATGCAGCTGATCAGAAGGAATGTCTGCAGCCTGCCTTGGAGGAATGGAATGCAGCTACAGAAGGGATTGGACAGGAAAACTATGCCCATGCTTGTGAGCTATGTTTCATAGTATTTCTTGATAGCAATGGCGAGATTGATAGGTGACTTCCACTCAGTTGCTTGCATATTGTACTAACTTTATATGAGTGAGAATACAGGCAGCTGTTTGTGACAGGCATACAATAGGGCACCCCTGCTGCCATGTACATGACTGCAAAATAACGCTCAGCACCCATCTTCAAAGGTTCTGCCCTGAGCATGAGTATTTTAATCTCAAGTGTGCCATTATCAATTGCACACTTAAGAACTCTCCTGGATTCTGTACATCTGACACCATCAAGCATTGTACCCTTGAGAATGCCTATTATAAACATGGAAACTCCATGTTTCAACTGCATTCATGGCTGAAAAAGGCAGGAGTAGCTGTTCCTTCTAATTCAGTTCCATTAATTCAGGAGGATCTCCACAATGATGATGAGGTTATTATAAAGGGCACTCCTGAAGGTCCTGTTGAGATCTTAGATTGTGATGGGAAGCCTGAGACTGGAAACCAACAATTATGAGCTTATGTTGAGTGAGCACTCACAATGAGCAGTTAATTATGTGTCTGTGTCGAGTCATACTCTCCCATGCAACATTTTTTTGGTTCTGAGGCTGTATCTGTGGTTAATGTAAGTATTCATGGCCCTCAGAATGCTCAACCAATTAACTTCAAACAATTAGACCTTCACAAAAGCAACATTTCCTACCCCAGAATCAACTCCTGAGTTTTTCATAACTGCAGACTGGATGCACATCAGCAAGCTATCAATGATAAGCACTTCAAGGATACAGGCAAACCAGTTGATGTTTTCCATTTCAAAAGCAAGCACAAGCTAACAGATACTCATTGCCAAAAGTACTGCAACCCAGCTGCATTTCCTGAGCTCATCAACGATGGCAAATGGGCTGTGAACATGTCAATCTGCAAGCAAATGAATGTCTGGTTTGGTGGTTATCTGGCAATTGTCTGGGATGTGGAGATAACAAGATGCAACTTCTTGCTGGATGAGATGATTAAGTGGCACAATCACTATGTCATTTCTGAGCTGGAGATGAAAGGACATCTTCAATGGACAATCCCAATGTCAGCTATCTTTCTGGATCTATATTCTGCATAGGGTTATACTATTAGTGCATCTGTGTACTATGACATGAAATGCTAGTAAGTAAAGTAGTGGTGAAGTTAAAGGAGTGTATATGAATGTGAAGAGTGAGACTGGTTTTAAAAGCTGTTATGCAAGTACAGACAGCAGGTATAATCAAGTGGCAATTTCATGAGTTTCTCCAATGTCAATACTTCAAGGACAGAGAGGCCAAAGGCATGACAGACTGCATTGCAGGTATGCATGGCCACAAACATGTCAATTGCCTGCTTACCCCAATTACAGAGATGGTCAGTTGACAATGGCTGGCCAGTATGACCAGCTCAAGCAACTCTAGATGGATACCTCAACCACATGGTGACTAACAAACAACAAACACCAGATGAAAACTGCAGACTGTCACAACAAAACACTCCATGGGGAGACAGAGACCTGAATGAACAGGGACCAGGACCAAGACCAGAAGAGGCACCACAGAACAGACCACACACCCCTCAAATATGTCTGAAAACCAAGATCAAGATGCATTACAAAGGCTGTTGCAAATTCAACAAGAGAATGTTAACAAATTGCTAATCAGCCAGCTAGACCTGCTGCAGAGCCTCAGACATGACAAATATGACATATGTGCTATACAAGAACCTTACATAGACCTCAGAGACAAAACATGAGTGAACCACCACTGGACTGCCATATACCCCAGCATGCACCAAGAGCACCCAGAAGCATGAGGAGGGACTGGTGATGATACTCAACCCAGAAACCCAAACAAAACACCTAAAAGGGTCCTATTTGGTATAACACAAGTCAGAGGAAGGTTGTGATTTGTTCTAAACCTTCACCAATCTCCAATAATAACAACTAGATGATCCAAACAAAGTTTGGGATGTGTGAAGTAGTTTTGAGAGTTGCGAAGTAGTTTCAAGATGTTGTGATATTTTTCAGGGATTGCAAAATGAACTGCAAAGATATTGGTGAGTGATGGAAAGGTTGATAAATGATGTGAGAGGTGAGCAACAATGAATACAAGAGGATGACAATAATATCGAGAGGCAAAATGAGGATGAAACAGTTTTGATGAAATCCAAAGAATTTCCAGACTAAAACTTGTGACTCAAACAATGAGAAGAGAGTTTTTAGCTCTCCACTACTAATACTATACTTGGGGGACACTTCCCTTGTTATTCATTGTGGATAATACAAGGTGTTGTAGGTTAAAAAGAGATAGTACCAAAAAGGCAATAGTGGGCATGTGGAAAACATGAGGCAAAAGAAAACATATGGACTTCAGGGATGAAGTGATGACCAATATGAAACAATAACCACGAGTCTAGGGATTGTGGGAGACAATATAGACTGTCCTTTTGTTCCAGAATTGACTAAATATTGCAGAAATCACAAAAATATTGCAAAACATCATGATATGCCTTGAGGTGATGTGTGCTGCATGAATATAGCCGAAATGTGGTTTGTCAAAGCTGATTATGTACAGGGGAAGTGATGGGAAGCCTGTGAAGTGTTGGGGTCCATGCTGAAGTGTGTGAAGTAGAACCTAAAAATGTGAAATCTTTGAAATGTCTGAAATTTGATCGGAAGATTGCAAAATAGTCGAAAAAGGTTTGAAATGTGAGATGTTTGTGGCTGTGCATTGACTATCTGTGAATTCGCAAAATCGATTTCATAGCTCATACTGGCTGGTGGACCTATCACCAGGTCATAGATCAACAAGGAGACTTGAGAAGGTGTGCGTTGATCTGTTGGGTCAACATGCAGTGAAGTACTGGAAACTTGTATGTCATGGATATTGTTGATTATTTCCCATCATTCTCTTGGTGCATACCCTTGCAAAATAAGGATGATTCTTTTCCTGAATTGAGAGCTTGGGAACTTGCTCAGGAGAACAAAACAGGACTCAAGGTTGGAACTTACATCACTGATAATGATGAGCTTAAGTCCCATGAGATGGTTGAAATCTCAGGGTACTGACCAACATTTCACGGCACCACACACATTGGCACATATAGGTCGGGTTGAACAAATGCATAGGACTCTCATGGCTAAAGCCTGTACCATGCGCATCTATTTAGGCTTACCACTGTTCCTTTGGACAAATTTTATCTTACTGCCTCTCATTTTCACACCAATAACACTACACAGTCCCTCACAGGGAATACTCCTTGGGAACTCTGGTATGGCAAACAAACCTGACAACATCTATATGTGGAAGATTGGTTGTAGGGTTTTCCTTCTCATCCCTAACAAGAATAATCCAAAAATCTTTGAACACTCACTGGAATGTGTCTTGGTTGGTTATGACCCAAAATCCAAATCTTACAGATGTTATGACTGAACCACATACATAGTCCACAGTTCCTACCACATCAGATTCCTTGAGAGTCATGACGGCCATTCACCACCCGCTCCTATCGATCACAGGCATGATGATGCCACAGATTCCTCTGAAGATGTAATTTCTTCTTTCATCCCTGTACACCAGGATGACCATGATGATCAAGATTCATTCCATGAATTTACCCCGCCAGCCAATCCCACCCCTAGCGCTGATGCTGGTCACATCCTATTCCCGTAGCTCCACATACATCGCTCAACCCATATCCCAGTTCCGACTGAAAAGAACCCCAATGGTGGCCCTCCTATCACCAGGGTTGCCACTGCAGTGCAAGAATCCCGGGAGAGTGCTACCCACATCAAGGAAGCACGGTGGGAATGCAGGGCAGCCATGATTGCTGCCCGAACAGATCAGGCACCAATCACTTTGATTGATCATGATCGTGACATCATCGAGAAACTCCGTCAATCATTCAACAATCTTCATATTGGTGATCAAGTGCATCAACTTTGGGCTCTGATCTCAGAGATGGTGGATTTTGATCTAGAGTCACTTCAGTTTGAGAGGCAAAGTACTCTGCTGATGTGATGCATTGGGAACAGGGCTACCATGATGAAGTACAGTCTCTGAAGGACATGGGGGTTTACAAGTTAGTCCCAAGATCCGATGTATCACATGGTAAGCATGTTCAGAAGGGTAAGCCCATCTTCCATGTCAAATGTGATGAGATAGGTACAGCAGTCAGATGGAAGGTGCATGTGGTCTTTAGAGGCCACAAGCAAGTCTATGGTAAAGACTATACCAAAACAACCTCACTGACTGCACACATGGAATCCTGGCATATCCTTTTGCATATTGCAGCCTCCCTTGGATGGGATGCAGAGCAGATCAACATAAAAACTGCTTTCCTCTATGGCTTGCTTCCTGATGACGAGGTCCAATACATGCAACAGCTGACCGGCTTCAAAGAGCCAGGTAAGGAAGACTGGGTATGGGAGCTCCAGCATGGCTTATATGGCATGAAACAAAGTGGGCGTATATGAAATCAAACCCTCAACACACAAATGCTTACTTGGGGATTTACTCGCCTTTCATGTGAGTCTTGCATCCATTATCACAAGACTGACTCTGGGGTCATTATTGCTGCAGTGCATGTCGATGATTACCTTGCCATCACTGATTCACAGGAAGAGAATGAGCAATTCAAAAGTCAAATGTGTCAGATATGGACAATATCTAGGGTGTAGCATGGGTATGGGTAAACCCACAGTAAGCGGCCCACAGGTTTGACGGGTACAGGTATGGTTGCCAAAATGCTGGACCTGTGACATACCATACCTGTTTTGGTGGTGTCACAGGTATCCACGGTTATTTGAGTCACTGGCCATGGAAGATGCTGGATATTGATCATTGCGAGAAACGATGACAAAATTGTCATTTGTAGGGCACGACACAGGTAACCCTCGGGTATATTTCCTCATACCCTTACCCGTACCCATGAATACCATACCCACACGGGTACAGGTATGGTGTTACCATGTGTTTCCATGGGTTACCCATGGTTATTTGTGGGTTTCGAGAAGAATACATATTTTAATACTAAACTAAGTTAATAGAAACCCCCTCGCTTGCGTTTGGAGCAAGGGAGGGGGTGGTGGACCTATTCTAATAAATAAATAACATTAAATTAATATAGAAAGCCCCCCCCTCCACATTTCGAGTGAGGGAGGGGGTGGTACCTGTAGTCAATTAAAACAAAACAAAAAACCCCCCCCTCTTGCATTTGGAGCGAGGGAGGGGGGTGGTGCCTGTAGTCACCAAGAACAGAATGAGTAACCCCCCTGCTTGCATTTGCAGCGAGAGAGGGGGGGGTGCTGCCTGTAGTCATTGATCCCTGTTTCCACCCCACGAGCAGTTGCTCATGGCAGCAGTTGGGTCCTGTAAGGGGACTAGGGAGGTGCCCTGTGTGTTTTTCCTATTTTTTATGTTCGTCCTATATTTTTCCCCACCTCATTTCCTTCTATTCTTCATTTTCTATGATTTTTCTGGATTTTATTACTAATTTTCCCTTGCTATCATGTTTGTACATGTTGACACTTTTATATTTAGAGGCGGAGTACCCCTTCCGACACATACCCCTTGGTATGATGTCATTCGGCGGCCTTGATCCGCCTATCTCCGCCTTTTTCTATTTTTAGGTTATATTTGATTTTTGTCGTCTTCACATATACTGGGCATCAGCAAGGGGATCCTTAGAGTTTTCTCTTCGGATTTCCCTTTGCTAGGTGTGCCCCCAATCCCTGTATTATGTAGCATAATTTTAACTTCGGATTTCCCTTTGCTAGAGGCTGAGGTTGCCCTTATAGTAGAAAACTCTCCCCTAAGGCCCGAAAATCGCGAACACGCTGCCCAAAATAGGCAGGTACGGACTGGACGATGCTTCCCAAAGCTCCACAGAGTCCCTACACACCGTTCCAGATACTCTCGCCTTTATTACGCCACCATTTTCGCCAAACGCGCTCCCTAGCGACATGGACGCATCAGAACGCTTCGACGCGCTTGAAAGCGACGTTTCCGGAATGCACGCGCAAATCGACTCGCTTAAATCTACGATTGAAAACTTCGTTAGGACCCTCCAGGCTAACCCTACAACTAATAGTTCCCCCTTCACGACTCCAAGCGCACCCAACAACGACGTTTTGCCAAACGCGTCCACTAAGGAACGTGCCCAGATCAAACCGTCCCCCATCGCCGAATTTAATGGTGCACGTGTGCAGGGACGTGCATTCCTTAATTCCTGTGAGTTATACATTAGTCTCCAGTCGCATCAATTCGTCGATGAGGCTTCAAAAATTTATTGGGCCTTCACATACATGAAATCTGAACGCGCCTATCTCTATGTGGACCGTATCCTACGTCAAACTAAAGAACTCGGTTCTCTACCTTTCTCCACTTGGGGTGACTTTCGAGCTGAGTTCGTACGCCACTTCTGCCCCCTCAATGAACGCCACCGAGCAGTGACACGACTTGAGTCATCCACTTACCACCAGGGACGTCGATCCGTGGATGACTATATCGATGAGTTCAAGGATTTGGTGGACATGGCAGGGTATGGGAGTGGGTTACCAGTGGTGGTGAAGTTCCGATGGGGGCTCCACCGAGAAATTCAGGACCAGATTGCACAGATGTTGGAAGGGCGCCCAGTGGACGATGATATCCTTGCTTGGTATGAAGCTGCTTCACTCTGTGACAAGAACCGACTCACAAATGCGGTGTTTAATGCTGCATTCCATGCTCCAACTACCACTCATACACCCTACACCTTGAATCGAAGCCTCCCCTGCCCTAACCCCATTCCTGCTCATCAAACTCCCACACCAGCTGTCAATGTCCCAGTACCAATGGATGTTGATGCAGCCTGCAGCCGTGCATGTAAGTTGGATCTCTGCTACCATTGTGGGGAACCTGGACACAGGGCTGGAGTGTGTCCCCATCATCAGGATATCCGCATGCTCACCCCCGAGGGACGAGACGAACTCCTGCAAGATTTGTTGGCGCTTGTAGATGTTGAGGAAGTGAAGGATCAAGTTGCAGAGGAGATTAAGTTGGAAGTTGTAGAGGAGCAGGATTTTCCTATTCGCAGTGAGTGAATTGTACGCCCTCACTGCCTGTCCATAACCACTTTGAAGTCTTGTCAGTTGAATCCCCGGAGAATGAATCCATTTCTATGACTGCTCCCCTCTCTGACCCTTCGAAGTTGGCTAAAGACGTACCTGCTCTCCCCATCTCTCCTTCTACTCCACGTCCCAAAATTAAATCATGGGAGCGTAAACTACCACACAAGTATATTGTGGCATCCACTCCCTCTGCACATTCCTTAAACCTAGCCATCGAACTGCAGACGACCGACACTGGACAGATACTTGGTGTCTCTGCACTCCTGGACTCTGGTGCGACTGGTCTCTTCATCGATTCCCATCTGGTACAACAACATCGTCTAAATACTCGCTCACTCTCACGTCTGATACCTGTATATAACGTGGATGGATCCCCAAATGAAGCTGGTGCCATCCGAGAGGTTGCAGACCTGGTTCTCCGTTACAAAGATCATAGTGAGCGTGCCCTTTTTGCTGTCACTCAATTAGGAAAGCAAAAGGTGATTTTGGGATATCCATGGCTTCGAGACCATAACCCAGAGGTCGACTGGCGCACCGGGGAGGTTACCATGAGCCGATGTCCATCCCGCTGTCGGACATGTTTCACGGAATCCAGGCAAGAACGTCGTGGACAGAAGGCGGCAATACGACGAACTCAGAAGTGTCATACTGGACCCCTGCCTATACCTGAAGTGGAATTGGAAGGGGTTCCTGATCTAATGCCGGACTCGGATGATGATGATGAGGACCCAGAGGAAGTGGAGGAGGGTGATCGGATCTTCTACACTGCGATTCGCTCATCGCATGAGGTGTGTGCCAGATCGAACATATCCCAATGCCTCGCCGAGGCCTTCCACAAAAACAATGCTGCTAAATCCTCTACTAACTCCTTACTCCCTCATCTCCATGAGTTTGAAGACATGTTCTCCAAGGAGTCATTCAACTCTCTTCCTGCACATAAGCCATGGGATCACGCGATCAAACTCACCCCCGGCGCAACCCCTTCATCCTGCAAGGTCTATCCTCTCTCTCCGGAAGAACAACGGCAGCTTGACCAGTTCATCGATGAGCACCTGGCCTCTGGATGTATTCGACCATCGAAGTCACCCATGGCCTCTCCCTTTTTCTTTGTCAAGAAGAAGGATGGCTCACTTCGACCGGTTCAAGACTACAGAAGGCTCAACAACATCACAGTCAAAAATCGCTACCCACTACCCCTCATCTCCGAACTCGTAAACCAGCTCTGTGGAGCCCAATACTTCACCAAGCTCGATGTCTGTTGGGGCTATAATAATGTGAGGATAAAGGAGGGAGATGAGTGGAAGGCAGCCTTTTGTACCAACCGTGGTCTTTTTGAACCGCTTGTCATGTTCTTTGGCCTTACTAATAGCCCTGCCACCTTTCAGACCATGATGAACGACATCTTCCATGACCTCATCCTCGAAGGCGTTGTCTGCATCTATCTTGACGACATCCTCATCTTCACTCGCACGGTTGAAGAGCACCGTCGCATCACGCACCTCGTCCTAGAGCGACTTCGACGGTACAAACTCTACCTTCGTCAGGACAAATGCGAGTTCGAAAGGACCAAGATCAAGTACCTCGGCCTGATTATCTTGGAGGGTCAAGTGGAGATGGATCCTATCAAGGTAAACGGGGTCACAGCTTGGCCGACGCCCACGAACAAGAAGGAGGTGCAGTCTTTCCTGGGCTTCATCAATTTCTATCGGTGCTTTATCAAGGATTTCTCACATCATGCACGACCGCTGTTCGACTTGACAGGAAAGGAGGCATGGAGGTGGGATAATGCACAACAGGAGGCGTTCGAAAAGCTTAAGGAGATGGTCACTTCCGCTCCGATCCTTACCTTTGCTGATGATTTGCGTCCTTTTCGTGTAGAAGCTGACAGTTCTGACTTTGCGACAGGCGCCGTGTTGTCTCAGCAGTCTCCGGAGGACCAGAAGTGGCATCCTGTTGCGTTCTACTCCAAAAGCCTTAGTGCTGTAGAGAGAAACTACGAGATCCATGACAAGGAGATGTTGGCGATAATGCGTGCGCTTGAGGAGTGGCGACACTTCCTCGAGGGTGCCCAACACAAGGTGGAAATTTGGATGGATCACAAGAACCTCGAGTACTTCATGACGGCCAAGAAATTGAACCGTCATCAAGCTCGTTGGTCCCTGTATCTATCTAGATTTGACTTCTCCTTACACCACCGTCCGGGTCACAGCATGGGGAAGACCGATGCCCTATCCCGACATGCAGACCATGGGGATGGCAGCGGTGACAACCAAAACATTGTGCTGTTGCAGCCAGACCTGTTCACCATTCAGGCACTGGAAGGCATTGCACCCCAGGGCGAGGAGCGGGACATCCTACGTGACATTCGTCACGCAAACCGTAGCGGTTTACATGAGGATGTTGTCGCCCGAGCTGTTAAAGAACTGAGGAAGGGATCGACCCTTTCCTTACGTGCGGCAGAGTGGGCTGAAAAGGAGGACTTGTTGTATTTCAGGGATCGCATCTATGTTCCCAATGACCCAGACCTTCGCCGGCGCATCATATCCCAACACCATGACTCACAGATTGCTGGCCACCCCGGATGCTGGAAGACCTTGGAGCTCACCTCATGGAACTATTGGTGGCCACAAATGTCGCGGCTCATTGGTCAGTATTGTCGCACTTGTGACCTTTGCTTACGCACCAAGGTTCCTCATCGCAAGCCTATTGGTGAGCTACACCCTCTTCCTGTTCCAGAGAGTCGTTGGGATGTCATCAGCGTCGACTTTGTGGTGGAATTGCCAGAGTCAAATGGGTTTGATGCGGTGATGTGCACAGTTGACTCAGTGGGAAAATGCGCTCACTTCATTCCCACTCACACCACTGTCAGTGCCCTAGGTGCCGCTCGACTCTACCTCCACCACGTGTGGAAATTACATGGACTTCCTGGTGCCTTCCTCTCGGATTGTGGCCCTCAGTTCATGGCAGAGTTCACTCGTGAGCTGTACCGACTCCTGGGGATCAAACTCCTCGCTTCAACCGCTTATCACCCACAAACTGATGGCCAGACGGAGCGAGTCAACCAGGAACTGGAGCAGTACATCTGCCTCTTTGTCAATGAATGCCAGGACGATTGGGATGATCTCCTTCCTTTGGCCGAGTTCGGATACAACAACTATGTCCATGCTTCCACTCAACAGACCCCTTTCCTCTTAGACACTGGACGACATCCACGCATGGGATTTGAACCTCGCCAAACTCCCTCACACATCGAGACAGTGAATGAGTTCACAGAACGCATGAGGGATAGCTTGGAGGAGGCAAGGGCAGCCTTAGCAAAGGCGAAGGATGACATGGCGCGATTTTACAACCAACGGCACTCCCCAACCCCTCAGTACAAGGTTGGTGATCAAGTTTATCTTGACTCCAGTGACATTTCCACTACACATCCATCTAAGAAACTCGCTCATCGCTTCTTGGGACCTTTTCCCATTGTCAAGTGCGTTGGAACACATGCCTGTCGTCTACGCCTCCCAGCCTCCATGTCCAGACTCCATCCCGTCTTCCATGTCGTCAAATTGCTTCCAGCTCCCCCAGATCCATTCCCAGGATGCCATTCACACCCACCACCACCACCTACAGTGATCGAGGGAGAACCCCAATATGAAGTCGAGTCAATCTTGGACAGCCGTTTACGTCGAGGAAAACTCCAGTATTTGGTACATTGGAAGGGTTATGGGTACGAGGAGAACTCATGGGTCGAAGAGTCTGACGTAAATGCCCCTCGGTTAATCAAGGAATTCCACCGATGGCACACTGCTGCACCGCGTCGCATTCAAGTCACGGACTTTGGTCGTATACGATTTCGAATGCATCGGGGCGATGCATCTTAGAGAGGGGGTGATGTAAGGGGACTAGGGAGGTGCCCTGTGTGTTTTTCCTATTTTTTATGTTCATCCTATATTTTTCCCCACCTCATTTCCTTCTATTCTTCATTTTCTATGATTTTTCCGGATTTTATTACTAATTTTCCCTTGCTATCATGTTTGTACATGTTGACACTTTTATATTTAGAGGCGGAGTACCCCTTCCGACACATACCCCTTGGTATGATATCATTTGGTGGCCTTGATCCGCCTATCTCCGCCTTTTTCTATTTTTAGGTTATATTTGATTTTTGTCGTCTTCACATATACTGGGCATCAGCAAGGGGATCCTTAGAGTTTTCTCTTCGGATTTCCCTTTGCTAGGTGCACCCCCAATCCCTGTATTATGTAGCATAATTTTAACTTCGGATTTCCCTTTGCTAGAGGCTGAGGTTGCCCTTATAGGTCCTTCGGTCCTCCTCCTGGTCATCATCAGCATTCCACCTGCTATCCACCCCATGAGCAGTTGCTCGTGAGGCTGGGGCGGGTGGTGTGCTGTTGTGATCTCCTCGTTCCGAGGGAATTCCAACCTAGGAAATGAAAGAAACAAAATAGTTAGTTTACAAAAAAAGAAACAAATGAAAAAAAACTTACCATGGGCCCAAACGATGCAATCACATCATTTGGGCCTGGGTGACATGGCACTGTGGGGTGTGTGTCATTAGCTGTCATCATCCATTGTTATCAGTAGTTTAGAACCTGAAAAAGAAGAAACATAATCAATTAGTTTACAAAAAACAAGAAGTGAAACACAAAAAAACTTACTATAGGCCCAAACAACGATTCATGTCATTTGGGCCATGCTATGGTGGTGGTTGGATCATCATATAGTTTAGAATTAGAGGTGTTGTGAGTATTCAACAAGGTCAGATGATTACTCACCTGACCAAAATCCAGGTACCAGCATACCCGCACATACCCGTAACACCGTGGAAAAGGGTATGGTGTTGCCCAGGTAAGGTAGGCGCCGCCCATTGTCAGTACATAATTACATAAGCAAATAGTTGTCGCTTGCCACCCTTTATTACTGCCACCACATTGCACTTTTGACACATTTGAGTCCAGAGGATTATAGGGTAGATCCCAATGGTCAACTCCCTGCAAAAATATTCTGAGAATTCTTCTTCCCCATTGGGGGAAAAGGTTCACAAAATTAGATTTTATTTATTGACTCTAAATGGTATTTATCATTATTCTACACATATTTTTTGAGTTTGAAAATTTTCATCTTGGAACATTTGGCCGCATCATGTGACCAACACGTGGTGTTTGAGTCACGAGCTTGACCTAACTTGTGACTTAGGGACAGCTGCCACAGCCTCATACCATGTCAAAGAGAGGGTCTAGAGTGAGTAGCATTTGATAAATGTAGAATGGAAAGTGTATGGTTATAATTTTAAGTAAATATATACACTGAAAACTTAAATCCACTGCAAAACTTCCCTTTTGCATAGAAATTTTTTTCAAAAAATTTTCGGATCCAACATTTGGCTGCTCTTGGCGCTTACTAAGCCGCTTACATAAGGGTGCTGACAATGAGTGACACCTACCTTATGGCAATCCCATACCCATACCCATACCCATGCATACCCATGACTGGAAACACACGGTGTTACCCATACCCATGCCATGCCCTAGTCGTTTGTAAGTATTTTTACTTTCTTTTTTCACAACTAACAGTTTTTAGGTCCTACTCCAGTGACACAAAGCGCATGAAACGGGCCCAAACAACTTTTATCATCGTTTGGGCCCCAGGTAAGTTGTTCTTTTGTTTTCCTTTATTCATCTAACTTCATTTTCATTGTTTACAGGTTTTAACTTACAACGACATGACTACCACAATGATGACGATGACAATGGTCACCACCACCCCTACCACAGCACCACAGCACCCCCAACTGCCACTGTGAGCAACTGCTCACGGGGTGGACAGGGAGCAACAAGATGGGAGAGGAGGATGAGGATGAGGCACAGGCTCTGACGATGTGTAGATACACATTGTTTGGGGCCACACCATGCTGAATGAACAAACAGCACATGGGAGAGGTCTTTACACTCCCCCCAATCCAAGCAGAGTCCGCTCGGACTCAACTAGAAATTTGTTGGCTGAGACACCTGCCAAATTAGTAGGTCCAGTCCGAGCAGACTCCTAGTAGAGTCCTAGCATCTGATCGGACAGTCCTAGTTGTGTCCGTTCGGACAATCCTAGGACAGTCCTAGCATTCAGAGTGTTTGCAGTTATTTATTCACCACTCAACAGCACCAAATATAGTGATGTTATACATCATTCTGATCAGTTTTTCAAGCTGAGCATGAAAATGGCATTGATGTCAGAATGATATATAACATCAATATGTTCCATATAAGGTAGGTCACATGACTACGTGAATGCCATTTTTGTAATCAGCTTGAAAAACCGATCAGAATGATGTATAACATCACTATGGTCCATATAAGGTAGGTCACATGACTACGTGAATGCCATTTTCATGCTCAGCTTGAAAAACTGGTCAGAATGATATATAACATCAATATGTTCCATATAAGGTAGGTCACATGACTACATGAATGCCATTTTCATACTCGGCTTGAAAAACCAATCAGAATGATGTATAACATCACTATATTCCATGACATCATTCCAGGAATACGTGCCTAAGTGTAAAGAGCTCGAATTTTCCTTAATGATAGGTTTTATCTATGTTATAATGACACTGCAGCCTCAAAACCACAACAATGGCCAACACAGCCACCACCCTAGGACCCAGAACCACTGCTGCAAGCAACTGCTCATGGGGTGGGAATGGGGACCAGGATGACAGGACGAGATGACTGGAACACTGGACAATGAGACAATGACTGGACAAGATGACTGGACAACGAGATGGGATGACAATGACAAACAAGAAGCAGCAGCAAACGACGAGAAAAGGCCCAAGAGATGTCAATGGACATCTCTTGGGCTGC
The DNA here is from genome assembly GCA_026075535.2 of Tricholoma matsutake. Classification (NCBI taxonomy): domain Eukaryota; kingdom Fungi; phylum Basidiomycota; class Agaricomycetes; order Agaricales; family Tricholomataceae; genus Tricholoma; species Tricholoma matsutake. The sequence continues at coordinate 230,788 of AP026543.1, read as the reverse complement.
AAGTAAGTTTTTTCTTTCTTTTCTCATTCCTTTCCTTTTTTACTAACAAAGTTTTTTAGGTACTAATTTAAACTATTGATAACAACGATGACAAGATGGCAGGGGCCAATGAAAACAGATGACAGGGATGACAGGAAGGGACAGCAGGAGGAATGAGAAGGACAACGACCAGCACCAGCCACCACCATTGTGAGCCCCTGCTTGCAAGGTGGATCACTGGTGCTCCACAATGAACCAACAACAATGGGAGGGGAGGGATGACAACAACAACAACAGTGGACAATGATGATAACAGGGGACAGTGACGGCAGCAGGGACGACAACAGGGGATGACAATGAGGGGAACGACCATGACAACAGGATGACAATGGAGACAAGAGGGGGGACAATGACAATGCCCACCCCCAGCCTCATGAGCAACTGCTCGTGGGGTGGACCATGGGTGGAATCCCACCACAGCACCCTGGAGACAAAAAGGGGGGGACTTTTTGTATTTTTTGTCCTTTGATATCTATAGTTATATTCAATTAAACTATTCATAAAAGATACCCCAAAGAAATTAGTAGTTTGGATATCTGTGAAGGTCCTGTAATGAGGTCAGGAGAAGTTTGCCAATTATAAGGACATCAGTAGAAGTTTGTAATGAGTTCAGTAAAGTTTTGTAATGAGGTCAGTAAAGTTTTGTAATGAGGTCAATAAAGCTTTGTAATGAGGTCAGTAATGAGGTCAACAACATTTTGTAGTGAGGTCAGCAAAAGTTTGTAATGAGTTCAGTGAAATTTTGTAATGAGGTCAGTAAAAGTTTGCAATGGTATGATGTTAGTAACAGTTTGTAATCAAGTCAGTAAAATTATGTAAATAAGGTCAGTGAATGTGTGCAATGAGGTCAGTAAAAGCTTATAATCAAGTTGGCAAAAGCTTGTAAACCAGTCAGTACAAGTTTGCAGTGACTTTGTGCACAAAAATTAGGGACACAATATAGTGGACACCTACTTTCACACCTCGCGGTATCTGCACACAACACAACCAAACAACTCACACTGCCAACTGTATGAGACATACTAACAGCTCATTCATTCACACACGTCATTTTTGTAAGTCTTGCATCATTAAATGTGTAAACGACAAATTAATGTTTATATTCACAGGTTAATACTTTGTGGCATTTGGTAAGCATATTGAGCTTAAATGTGAAATCAACCTGACGACCTATTGCAAGTTAAGTAATGACTTTTGTAAGTCGTTTTTTAGTCAATATATTTATAGTACTAACTAAGTTGATCATTAGAAGCACGTTATTGACTTCACTACAAACTTGTTCACTGCTTTGTTACAAGGCATGTGATAAGCGTGTAGGCACTGTTACCGACACTACCACAGTTGAATATACTGGCCAGCCCTATTTGGCAGCAGCCCATCATACCCTGATTGCTATGTGGTGTGCCAAAAACCACTGCCCTTTTAATTCTGTCTTGGATGAAGATTATCAGGCAGAGGTGCAGATGCTCCATCCTGGAACCATTCTCCCTGGTCCTCAGACAGTCTCACGTGATATCAAATCTATCTATGCTGAAATGTCAAAGAATGTCCAGAATTATTTCATGGTGACATATATTCTATTTCAATGCAACTGTTACCATATTAATAAATATATGACTAGGCTCTTAACTCCACCATTCATTTGGTCTTGGATGGGTGGACAGCACCCATTGTTGCATCTTTTCTGGGAATTGTTGTTGTGTGGTATTCAGATGGTATCATCCATTGTGCTATTCTTGAATTTATACGGTTAGTGTCCCTTGTAGCTCAAAATGTATTCTGTCTGACTAATTTTAGGTTAACTCAAAAACATGATGGAGTATATCTTACCACAGTTGTTGCCAATTGTTTGAAATGGTTTGGACTTGAGGAACTGGTTTGCTTCCTATTTTCCTTTTTCTTTTTTAATCCAAGCTAATGCAAATTAAATTTTAGCTTCTTTCCCTTTGTATGGATAATGCTAGTAATAATGATGGACTGGCAAGATATCTTCCTATCCTCATTCCATCATGGAATGGAATGGCTGCTCATGGTCAGTGCTTTCCACATATTATTGATCTTTTGGCAAAGGTACATTTCAATACAATCATTTTCTCATGGTACTAATGAATTTTCAGATTTTTATATCTTTCTTCTTTCAACTGCCAAAGAAGAAACAAGCTGCTACTGTCCACAGTGAGTTTAACACTATTTATTCAATTTGTTGGAGAAGAGAAATAACCCATAGTTTCAGCTGTTGTTGAATCTGATGATGTCTCTGATGATGAGCTTGCTGTGGAAGAGGAAGGTGTTGCAACTGATGCTGCTGCTGTGCCAGATGATGGTAGGGATGCTCATGATTCAGCTGTTGTCAGAACTACTCGTGATAAGGCCATTGAGAAAATGAGAGCTAAGGGTGTAGAGATTGATGAAGAGGAGAACAAAATGGCACTTCAGCTTTTCCCCCAAGTATGCATAATATTTTTGTGTCATAATTGACTTGTATGACTTTAATTTTGTGTATTAGGTTGCTGGTCTTGCTCGATGTGTTCATGACAGTTCAACACTGAAGGAGAAGTTTGAAACTCTTGTTTCAAATGACAAGGACCTTCCTGGAGACAAGACAGCACTTGATCACCATGTTCCTACTCGATGGAATTCAGATCCCACATGCTTAGATGCTCACCTATACTTCAGAAGTCCTGTTGAACAACTCACTGGGGCTGCTGTCAATAAGCTACAAGCTTACTGACTTTCAGAAGAGCAGTGGAATCTTGCTGAGATGCTAAGTGCCATACTTGAGGTTATAATACTTGTCTTTCATAAGCAAATAATTGATTTTAATTTTGTGACAGATTTTTGAAGAACCAACAAAACTGTTTTCACAATCTCAGGTTCCTCTTATTGCAGATGTCTTACCTATGCTGGATTCCATTGAACAATCAATGACCCTTGTTTGTGATGATGAAGACATGGAGTTGCCAAATGTTGTCCATGTTGCAGCTCAAGCAGTCCTTCTTCTGATTGACAAATACTACTGTCTCATGAAGGACTGTGAGCTATACACAATTGCTATAGGTTAGTACTTTTTTTTTTCTCTGTTCTAGGCTAATATTATTCAGTCATGTGCCCTGACAAGAAACTCAAGTGGTTCAAGGATCATGGCTGCTCTGCTGCACAGATCTGAGATATCAAGAAGTTGGTTGTCACTCGTTGGAATGAAACTTACAAGGGAGATGAAGAACCTCCCCCAGCCACTGAAGCTTCTTGAAAAGGCAAGGTAAGTGACTCCATTGTGACTCTGAGTTTAAATAACAATGCTTTTATTTTAGATGAAGTCAAAGTGGGTTAGAACACAGGACCTTGATGATTCTCAAGACCCCGACACAATCAGTACATATTTGACTGACCCAGTTATCAAGTCTTCTGCTGTTAAAGAGGCTGGGGGAGTTATGAAGTATTGGGATCGAGCTACTCTGCATTGTCCTCGGGTGTCAAAGATGGGACTTGACTTTTGCTCTGCACCAGGTGACTTTCACTGTTTTTATTTTTATCTTTACTAAACCTTTTGTATAGCATCTTCTGTTGATGCAGAGCATGCATTTTCTGTTGGGAGGCTTGAGGTTAACCATCTTCAGCATAACACTATTCCACAAACATTGAAGGCTCAGGTTGCCATTGGATCCTGGGCAAGAACTCCATTGTACCCAGGACTTTCAGAGACCATCAAGATTGTTGAGAAGCAGATGCGAGGTGAGAATAGGACAAGGGCAGGTGAGAAAGAAGCTGAGATGGATGATGAAGAGGACTCAGATGAAGAAGCCAGATTTTTTTTGTGATATTGAATTTGTAACAGTTGCCGTGGTATTTGTTTTTTTGCATTTCTGATGACCAGCTCTTATGCTTTTGTATATGCAATATTCATTTGTCTTTTATATATTTAAAATTTCTGAAAAGTTTTGTGCCTATTATACCAGTAAGGGTGTTTAAAGAGAGAAAAATAAATTCTTAATTTTGTGTAATATTTGATAAGAAAATCTCAAAATACTATACCACATTGGTGTAGCTCTATATAAAATGATCTTTAGGCTATTTTCAAGCAATAAATAAATAAATCCCAACAATAAGTTATATAGTCCAATACACAAGTCTTGTAAGCACCTACTCAAATATTTTTATGATTTTACATGCCCAATTGAATCAGTGACATTCAATTTCTCTTGGTAATGTCCAAAAATGCATTGAAACACTAAATTTGCCTTTTCCTCAGTGATAGGTACTTCAAACACATAACTATTAGTTGTATACTAGTAGTTACACATTCAAAAGTGCATATTACAACAACCTTGTGGCAAAAAGTTCACTTATCAGTTTTGTGGATGATGTGGATAATCCATGGATATTTACCCAGATGCATCCATGGTAGTCCCTACTCTGGGTTGCATATACTCCCTCTCTCCCTCTGAGCTAGAGGCCCTCCAAATTGGGGAAACCTGGACCTCTTTCCACTTAACACTCCTTCATTTTGAAACAAGATTCTCATGCATTCAAATAAACAAAAATAGAAATCTAAAGAAATTCTGGATCCCCACCCGATCCCTACTCCTCTCCCACTCCCTCACCCTCCACTTCTTCTGCCAGTCCTGGCAGCTCCCCTTGCACCTTGAATTCCTCCTCCTCTTCATCCTCTTCTTCTTCATCCCCTTCCTCCTCAGACTTCTGCCTCCACTCCAGATCCAATGCCCCTTGGATGTCCGACATTGTATCTTGAAGGCCCATTACTAACCTGGAGCTCCTGGAGCTCCCACAGTTCTCTCTTCATCCCTTTTACCACCCCCACCAACTCCCTAAGCAACTCCATCACTCCCTCATTGCTCCCCAGCCCAGACCCTCCCAGCAACTCCTGCCCCTCCCATACTACCTCCTCGCACTTGTGCTTCACCTTTGTACAAGGCTCACATGCATGACCCCGGGTTCCCACCCAGAAACATGACAACTTTTGTCTTGAACATCTACTAGAAGTCAGCATGGAAGTGCAACAAGAATAAAGGGCAACTCACCTTTTACATGAAATGGTGGCTTGTAGCCGCACAGGGACCTCATTTTCGGCCACCTCTGCCTGCGCCTTTCCTTTTGCCTTCTTCTTGGAGGAGGTGCTTCCCTCTGCCTCTTCAGGCTCCACCTTTCTGGCTTTCTGCTTCTTTTCCACCCTCTTGGCAGCAGTGGCCTTTTTCCATTCCTCCTCTGCAGCCTTTTTCTCTGCCTCCACCCTGGCAGTCTCCTCTGCTCCTCAGTGCTCCTCAGCCTCCCTAGCCTCTTCTTCCAACTGGAGCTCTTCCATCAATCACTCCTGCTTGGCCTTGATGGCTGCTATCTTTTCCATGTATGAGGGGACAGAGGACATCTGTGTTGAAGGGGGTAGTGGAATGCTGGTGGTGGTTGTAGGAAGACCTGGGAACCCCATCAAAATCAACAAAGAAACAATTTTCTGATTTGGATTCAAACCTTCATGTGCCTTGTAGGCTTGGCACTAAGGGGGAAATACTGCCAAGACCAATTCCCTCGACTGGATTTCCAATCGTTTTCTGCCACCCTTCCCGGCCACCTTGCATCACAGCCCACCTCCTATCAGCAGCACTGCCTAGAGGTGAAATTCCCTCATTTCCAATTTGATGAACCAGTTTCAGGTCATTTGTCTTGGAAACTGGGTTGCAATTACTTCTTATAAGTTGAAGCCAAGTCCTTTCTGTTCCCTCCACTTGGTATAGCACATCAAGTAAACCCTGCCCCAGATTCCCATTGGGTTCCCTGCCTTGCTCAATCCACCCTCATCAACTTTGAATCTCTGGGTATGACCAGAGATCTGATGACTTACTTCCTTCCAGCTCAGTACTTAACAACTCACCAAGGTGTGTGTGCCAGACCAGGCTCCCACGAGTCTCCCACTGCTGCACTTGCTTTTACCATTTTCATTATATTTCTTTGAGGTCATGATACAGCTGCCTCTGGGACAGCCATGCTGGAAGGGTTTGATGATGTACTTGCTGGACCTGTCAAGGGAGTGGAGGGTAATGATGTATCTCACCCATTATGACTCGGAGCTGCAGTACAATCAGATGGGTGCATAATGGCTTGTTCAGATGGGTGTGTAACAGCTTTGGGAAGAGGTCTGATGGTTGTTGGTATGGTAACAATGACATTTGAACTGCATGATGGGATAAAAATTATGTGAGTGTAACATATTGATGGCTTCAGTCACATTGGGTTCAACATCTGAATCAAGATAAGTATTGACAAAATATCAAGGGACCAACTCAGAAGTACTGACTACAATGGTCACTGGGGTAGTGTCTAATGAGGGGGTTATCCCTGTATTGATGTCTTGAGAAATCACTGGGTGCAGAGGTTGTCACAGAACCTGGTCAGGTGTCAAGCTATGCATGACTTGGGCACCCATAAGATAGACCTCATTCATACTCGACTACATCACATGTTTTCATCAAATTGAGTCAAAAGCTGGCAATGTCATTGTCACACAACATTTATTAAAAAAAGAAGACTGAGGAAATGTTTATTGACTATTTTTAAAATGAACCCACCCCACCAAATGTGGGTTGAAGGACAAGTGACAGAGGAGTATTGCATTCAAAGTCAGTGGTCAGTCAAAAATCAGCTGCAATCAAATTGTTGACTTCCAGGACAAAAATCTATACTCCTTGGGCAAAACATACAGGGCCCCCCCAAAATTTTGATCAGCACCTTCCTGATATGGATCCCAACATTTGCTTGGAGCTATACTTTGCAAAAAGTTTGCCAAAACTGTTCATGGACCAGATGGGGCAAAAGTGCCCAATTCATGTGATGTAGTCGAGCATGATTAATGAGGTCTATCTGAATTGCATCCATGTCCATGCCTTCAGTTTCTGAGTCCTTCTGAGATTGTTTTGCTTTCTTGTTGAGGGGTCTGGAATTGTCATCAGTTCCCACATGAGTCTGCTTCTTCTGGAGCTGCTCTTTGATAAACAATCAGACTCTTCCTTCTTAATCTCAATTCTGGCCTGCTGCTTCATGTGCAACTTTTGCCAGCTGGAGAAGTTCTTTGCCTTCCAGTGTTCTGAGCAAAGTTGGAGTTATGGGAATTTAGCTTCCATCTCATTCTGGTAGTGAGTAAGCACAACAACATCAGCATTTTGATAACCTGTAGACAGTTGCATAGTCCTTGAAGAAGCAACCAGATCCCTCATGCGTGTTTGTAGATCACTTTGCACCACTCCTCACAGATCAGCAGGCCTTGCTTGTCCTCCAGATATGCCACAGCCTTCTTTTTTTGTATTGCCAAGATCTAGTGAGTTGCCCTCATTGTCTGATTCCTCAGGGTCAGTAATGTCCTTAGTCTGTGTCCAATGCTATTCATGCCACCATTGAACAAGAGGGAAGTCATCTCTAGATAATGTGGGAGCTATTGATGAGGTTGATGTGGTCACCATGCTGGTCATCAAGGAAGATGCCGCAAGTCCAAGGGGATTTGATGTCAAGGACAGTGCTCTTGGGATCACCTCAACTAGCTCCGTGTATGCGGACCTGTTGAATGATTGAACCAATCATTCTTGGGAATGCTAGAGATCACACACTGCAGTGTAGGATTCTTCTCATTCAAAACCTCATTCTCTTTCTGCAACATAGTAACTCATTTGACCAGTTCAATGTATGCACTGTGTCTCAACACTATCAGCATGTTGTGTGATGCAAGTGAAAGAGATCTTGTTGACTAGCCAGAATGATTTAATTCAGACACAATATCAGCAAATACCCAGATTGGCCGAATGTTACCACCATGTTGATTGGTGAGTACTGCACAGATGTTGTTTTGAAATGATTTTCTTGTTGGGTAGATGTTCTGTAGTTTGAGTACCTGCCAAGAATTGACAATTCTGAAGAGTTTGAAGAATCTGAAGACGAGATGAAGTTCAATGTTGGCACTGATTGAATTTGAGCAAAATTGAAATTGTGGCCATCGTGAGTGTGTCCACTGCATGGGAGATTCATGGAGGATGAGTTCTGGAGAGAATACCATGTTCAGAAGATCCTATCCAGTATTCCTGAATGCACTGGGTAGCTGGTCCGCTTGTGGGGTTGACACTTCTGATTGGTCAAATTCATTAGTTACATTTGGGTTTGTTGGGTTTGCTCTATATATATCTTGCTACCCAGTCATGTAACCTGTTGATTGACCTTTGGTATTGAGATCATCCTGAGAGAGTACATCTGTGCTCAGTCATGTGATTATGTCAACTCTTCGAAATACTAATAGGCACTAGAACTCCTTGCAACCATGTCTCCATCATCAGCATAATCCTTCCTGTGAATTAAATGGTGAAGTCTCCTCATCCCAATCTTATGGCTTGATGCTCTCATCCACATAAATGCTTTTATGGCAGAGTTACTGTGGACCAGATAACTGGTTCTAAACATGTGGTTTCTGAGCCCTCAAGTGGATGCAGTTAGACCGATGTATTACATTGGTTGGCAGTGGAATGTGTTTACTGTGATAACATTTAACACTTATAATGTAGGATTTAGGTTTTTGTGCATGAAACCTCATCCCACCATTTGGGACCTTTTGCAATCACAGTGCTTGTCTTGAACCCCTATCATGGTTACATGTTTGCAGTCCACTTGGTAGCTATCCAGAATCTGGAAGTGTACTTGTTTCCCTTATGGCCAGGTTACTATTTCCAGCAGTATGTGGATGTCGCATGTGTTGCTACTTCCACTTGTATGTTTCTGCACCTCCATCTTACATTCCTTTTGGGATGGATCAGGCAACCAATCACTTGTTGCATATAATGTCATCACACTCATTACCTGGAACCTGCTCACCAGCATATTGCATTGGTGAAAGACAGTAAATCTTTTGAGTTCACATTCCTTAATTGTTGGATATACTGGTGCATGATTGACAAAGTTGTCACAAACTACAAGCTACAAGCTATTGATAGCACCTCTGCCAATGATCTCACAAGTTATGACTTATGGTGGAAGCAAAACCCAATTAATAGAAAACTGAATAAGCTAGCATGGTGCATACATATGCATACATCACCATAGTCACAATTTAAATGGTGTCCACTCTCATTCAACTTGTGCAAATATGCACTCAACGCACAGTGGCATTCACCAAATAGAAGATGAGACATCAGGGGTTCCCAACAACCAATACTCGAAAGAACAATCCCTCTGTAAGATGAAGGCAGTAGTACAGACTGGTCATTCCCCTTGTCTTTGTCAGTAGCACCTCTGCAAACACATTCTCACAGTGGCTGGGGTGCTGGGTCATCCATGAGCCTTGGGGTTGACTGTCCACCTCACTTACTTGCAGCAGGGGTTGGGGAGAGCCATCAACATGCACCTATGTCTATATATGTTCAGGGAGTACAACCACTGTCAGTCATGTAATCTCTTCCGAGACTGATAAATAATGTGGATTCATGGTCACTTGTTTGGCTATGCTTGTATCTCAATCTCATGAGTACTACTGCTTTCAGTCATGTGATCTCTTCCAAGACTAAGAAGTAATGTGGATTCATGGTCACTTGTTTGGCTATGCTTGTATCTCGATCTCATGAGTACAACTGCTTTCAGTCATGTGATCTGTTGGTATTTGTACCTGATAGTGAGTCAGGTGATCATATGCCTGATCCTCATTTTGTTGTGTCTGTGTCCACAAACAGTACAACTTCTACTAATTACTTTGGCACTGTGATTGTTTACAACATTACCAGTGTTGTCTATTACCTGACTGTATTGTAATGATGACCCATGTTGACATGCTTCCTTGAAGCCTTCAAAACTTATACATTGTTACTCCATCCACACATGGTATTAGTTTTCATATGTTTGGCTTGGGTTCATTCAGTCCTGTGACTAAGTAGTGAGCCACTCTCGGGAGTACATCTGTAGTGAGTCACATGATCTTATTCCATTGTGATTTATAGCATGGTCAACCTATTCCCTTGCGACACTATAATGGTGTGCAATCAGATGACTGCACAATCATGGATGTGACTATACAGGATGGATTATTCAGGTCCAGTGTTGCTATGCCTGAAGATATGAACTATTCCTTTTATGGGAGAATTACTGCACACGGCACATCATCTCTCAATCACATGGTCGCCAACCCATCAGGTGGGTATAGCAGGGCCAATGTTTTGCATTGGTGGTGAACCATGGCACTGCTTTGTGTTCACTATGGTCGCATTTATGGTCTTGAACATCATCTTTTTGTGCATGAAACTTCATTCTTATTTGGGGCTGATGGCAGTGATAGCTTTGTAAAGGCATCTTTATTGGTATCTAGTACATGGGGATATGGCAGGAAATCCTTATAGAGAAGCTTCTTTTATGGCTGTTGTATTATTGACAGCAGGGTGACCTTTATTGATATTTGTGAGTATCTCCTGCCACATGTCCATATTTGATTCTTATTTTCATTGTTGCTGAAGATTCAACCCCTATGCTGGCCACTATATTTTCTGATTTTCCTCTCTCTCTCAGTCTGGTTTACAACCAACCCCCCTTTTGCCTTTTTTGTTTCCTGATCTGGACTAGGTAGATATTTTTTCATCTGTTCTTTTTCTTCCTTCTCTAATGCCAGTGTGCCACAGTCAAGTTATGAAGTGTAATCTGTCCATTCAATCACAGGCAACTGACTCCTCTTCTGTTGTGGAGACTCTGTCAGCTCCCAGACTTCCTGCATAGGGTTATTTATCTATCTATTCCCCCATTTTTACTCATCTCTTGTAGACATAAGAAAGCAAAGATGAACTCTGAGTACATATAAGCTCCAGATTGAATTTTATCATGCCTGACTGATCTTTTTTTAGTCAAAAAGCATGTTATCGCTGTCAGTGCCCAGTTGCCATCTCCAGTGGTCAAGGCTGTCACAACATTTGCCACCCCATCACAGTGAAAATCCAAGCGCAGGAACATTCAGGGTTATTGGCCATAGAATGGCACCTGGGAATGTTGCACAAAGTGTCCTTGGTGTCTTTTCAAATGTGAGGTTGGGAGTGATTTGCAGGTATGTATCCCATGACATCTGTCCTGATGCTGAATAACTTGCATGTTGTCAGTCCCATTGTGTTCAATGTAGACCAGTACCGTGTGGACAGTCACTTAACATTTCTAACTAAGTTTTTTATTTGTTTTTAGGTTCTATACTTGTGACAATGATGCAACCATCTGTGGGCCCCTGCTTGCAGGGTGGCTGATGGAACCACAATACCCAGAGACAACAATGACAAACCCCCACCTCCAGCTTCATGAGCCACTGCTTGTGGGGGGGAGTGTGGGTGCTAGATAGTGTTTTAAGATCTGGTTAAGTCCGGTTTTTTACATATAAATAAATGGGCCAACCGGAACCGCAACCAGTCCATGGACCAAAAAAACCCAGTCCAAACCGGTTTTTTGTTGTAAAATTTGTTGTGCCAATACAACCTATCTATTTCTCAATAACTATTATGCAGACAATTTAATCATTATGTAGGCACTTGGACATTGTAATTCCCCAGCGATTGGTTCAAAGTCTAAGAGATTTCATTAAGATCTGGACTGAGACATAACCAGAACAAAAGTACATTGTATTACATGTTGTAGTTTGTAGTTTGTAGTTTGTAGTTTGTCATGTGTATTTACAACTTGTCAGGGCTGTTAAATGAATCAAATCCACATGGTACAAACATTTATGTATGTTATTCCTTTGCCCTGGATAATGTCCAATTGTGCCCAATATTTTTGTAGCACAAGGTATAAGCAGTACAATCACAACTACTCAAATCATGACAAAACACTCCCATAAAAATGTATTTGTCATATCTCTCTCAGATCTTAACCGTTTTTGATGATACAGGGAGCGAAATTGATGGGATTATGTGTGGAAATGTGGGAGTATAGCTCACATAACATATGAACCAGTTTTCATCAGTTCAATGATATTCTTCAAAGTGAAAGACTGGCAACTGGACTGCAAAAGACCAGTCCTATAAATAGCCCCCTGGTGAACCGGACTTTGGTTTGGTTTGGTTCAGTTTCGGTCTTTTTCCGGTTCATAGGACCGGACCTCTAAACACTAGATGCCACACCGGTAGCATGTCCCAGATGGGAGTTCAAGGCCATTTCTCCACAGGTCAAAATCATCTGTACCAGAGGTTTGTCTTGGCTGCACACAAGTTGCCCAGGTATGCTCACATTGTGAGGCTGTACAAGTAACCCAGCATGCAGTACAACACATGGATAACTTCTGGAGCAGTGAATGAGCTGCTTTCATCCTCTTGTTGTGTTCATCAACCAAATCCGCACATTGCTCAAACCGACATTTGGAGATTGCTGATGCCACCTGTATTTATAATGAGGCATTTGTGGGCTGAGCAGTGAGTGGAAGTTTCAGCGACAGTCCCGAGCTATGAGTGTCATCTACAGCATGTGGTTAGCATGTGATACTGTCTTCCATGGTAACATTTGCCTCCTAAACTGTTGTGCATCAATGACCATGGGAATGCCATAAACTCTCCCTTTGTCGGCTTCAATATACACTGTTCCTTGCATATATCACAAAGGTGGGTGAACCTCTCCATGAGGACACACAGATTGGCTTCTCCATTGATGAACATCTATACCAAGAGCCGGCAACAATGTTCAGTGCTGTTCAGAGCCAGTCACACAAGTCATTCACCAAACCTCCCTGGAGCGAGATCCATAACACTGACACAACCACTGACCATACTTTCTGCATTATGTCATCCCTCCCCACATGTCCTGTTTCTTGCACAAAAGAAATAACATTGCAGGTATGTCCTCAATGGATCACATGTGTGATGTTTGGGACATCAAGTCCAACCACCAAGATGGAACTGCAACAAAGTTGCCTCTCTTCTCTGAGTCTAAATTTTTGCAATATCGTATTGATGTCATCCTGTGTCAAACTTGCATCACAATATTGAATGTTCAGATAATGAGCTGTTTGTTGCACTTCTTGCTTTGTCAAGCAGAAAATAAGCACCCAATTCATGTCAGAGTAATCCTTTGCTCTAACATACTCCTTCTCAATGGCAGTGTCTAGGTCATGAGTGTCAGATTGCACAACATTGAATGATATGTTTGATTGAGATGTTTTGCATCATGTGATATGCCACGATTCCACAGGAATGCCAAAATCAGTTAGAAGTTCCTCTTCTAAGGAAGGGGGCCATGTCACAGTCTCCAAGACAATCTGGATATGTTTCTTGCCAAGCCATGCCAGTGTTTCCATAACTGGCCTGAAGCATCAATGCATTCGAACCAAATGTGCCTCATCCACAATAACATGGGCAACTTGACCCTTAGCCACCAGCACATCCAAAAACATACAAAACACTTCCCATTCTGTTTGCTTGATCACCACAATGATGCTGATAGGGGGTTGATAAACAGATGTTGTCCTTGACCAGATTTCCCATGAAATCCCATATTTTGTATACAGATACTTGTATTGCTCATGCATCAACCAAAGCGGCAGTATGATAACTGTGCTCAACCCATCATCCAAAGCAGAACTGCATAGCATTCCAGGTGCTGTTTTTCCAGATCCTTGTGCATCATCAGATTTACAACAGAACATACAAAGCCATCAAAGTATTCACCGGTTGGAGATATATATAGAACATGCATCTTTCAGTTATACATGAGCTGATTTGCAATGGCTTGTTGGATATTTTTGAATCCTAGGTTTTTGTGGCTCAAACCCAGAAAATGCCACAGTTGCCCCATGAGATAGGGATGTGGATAGATAACACACAAGGACATGGGCTCGTGTGCCCTACTAAACATATTGGACTGATGAAATAGTTGCACAACTGTTGCATGTGCTTGGACTAGAGCATGTTTACTATGATTGATGACTTCAGAAACTATGCAGGTCAATACAGCATCAGCCACTGTATCAAGGATATGGGGTGCCAGAACAACCTGCTCAATAACACACTCAATGGAAGCGCTAAATATTTGTCCCTTGTTGAGTAACTCAAGTAGTTCTGGGGGGTGGCCAAATATGATGTGAAATATGGCACTAACCCTTGCCGTTTCCATGAAAAGGGTTTGTGTTATGCCTTCCAGGTGTTGTGCATCGCCCCCATAATGATCACTATCCACCATTCCAGTATGCCCCAGCTGCGCATGTGCATAATTCATCCTGACATGCATGGGTTTCAAGAGATGCCAATGCCATGATGCCACATATGCCATGAACTGTCAAAATTTGTGGATTGTCAGGTGAATTCCCAAGTTTTGTTCCATATATTTGGCCAATGACATCGAGATATCTGAACCTGTGACAGACCTGTAAAGGCCAACAAAGAGGAAGGTTTTCACATTGGCATAAATTGTGAGTCAAAAATGATACTGCCACTCCTGGTACAATGGTTGGAGATATACCAAAAACTGTACCATCAACTATCCAAACCTTGGAATTGGCACTCGAATCATCATCTTGTCCTCCCCAGTAAAGTGACTGGTTTTGTTGTATGATCCCTGGATGATACATATATTGAATAGCCAAAAGATATTGTGTATGGACCCTCCTGCAAATTCTCCAACACCATTATTGCATACTCAGATGCTCGTGCGGGCTGTCCTCCTGTTAGCACAATTGCTATCACAAAGAGAGTTTGAAGGTCATATATACTTTGCATCCTTCTCATGCAAGCGCCAGGGAGCCAAAAGACGTTTCCATCATCATCTACATCAGCATACTGTGACCACAGGTAGGGAGTGCTCAATGACAGACTGTTCTTGCATCCACAGGTTTATCTGTTCATTAACAAACCCATATCCTGCCATAAGTTCTCGAGGTTCATCATGAATATACTTCATGTAGGGTAAACTTTCCCCACAACAATTCTGTCTTGATACGATCTATGAGATTGTCATGCATGTGTTTCACAGAGTCCAAGGTGAGCAGTTTTCCATTGACAATTGCACTCCTGCCATCATTGGTAGGTGAGGAGAACAGTATCATGTGTTCTGATGCAGATTGAATTGATGACAGTCCACGCTTCAAGAGATATAGATGGGGCATGACCCCATCTGACAATTCTTCAAGAAATGGCTTGACAATGTCATTAATCCTATGGGATCAATATGAGTGCAATACAAGATAGAAAATAGAGTTCACTGACTTCATATAAGATAATGTGGGGTTGATTGATTTCTGACACAGCATCTCATCTGCGATAACCAGATGTCCAGTAAACAAAATAGCTGCAATTGATTGGGTGATCACAGATCCCGCACGCCAACTGCCACTTGGAGTAAGTGATGATAACACTACATAACAGGTAAAAACACTCCACAATGGGTTGTCTTGTCCATCGTGTGAATAACATGTACAGGAGACACTTCATGAGCTCCTGGGCTTTATCATGGAAGACAGGTGGCTGTCGCTTTTTAGTCATGCCATACAGAGAGGCAGGGGTTTCAGCAATAATATCAACTACGGTGCTTCCCATGTCATCTGCAAGAAGCACATTGTATAAAACCTCAGGTAATGGCTGATCGTCAGGTAAGGAATCTTCATCATCTGAATCTTCCACATCGTCAACAGGTCCCACATCATTGTACATCTTGTTGTCATGCAGCGGAGGTGCATGCAACAGCATTGCACTGAATGCAGACTGGCTGGTCATCACAATATCCAGGGGTACATGGAACAAATACTCAGAGTGTGGATTCCTTATGTTGCACATCAGAAGAACAAGTGCACTGGCCATTGTCAAAGCATATCTTTTATGTGTGTCAAAATTGACATCATTATGATGACACTGATAGCTATGCAAGTGTTCAGAAGTAGGTCTCGTGCCAATTAATTGTCTGAGTGAGTATCTTCAAGTTTTGCTCTGCACCTCTGCCAGGAATCTGGCAGGAAACCATGTATATGTTTGTGTAGACCGCCAAATTTGGGGTCAGTTGGGGAATAGGTTATCAGGCCCACAGCCATAGACACTTTGACTCTGCTAACATGTTCTAGCCACCTCTCTTTGTGCAAGAACTGATCTAGAATGTGATAGCTCTGTGGAATAGAACTGCCTCAGCAACATGTGGATGTGCAGCCAGTTTGGCCTGGTAAAGACCCCATAACAAGGAAGTCACAGCTGGCCAGGGGATTGCCACAATTGCAAACCATGAAAAAGTCTTTCTGAATTGTAGGCCAGGTAGAACAACAAATTTGTGTCGCAGTTGATGAGGGGCCACACCATGAGAATGTTTCCAAAAAGAGCAAGACTCGCATCTGGGAGTACTTCCTGGATCCTTTGAGAATCCCCAAAAACACACAGAGCAAATTTGAAGCTCCATCATTGTGCCTAAACCACACACATAGGGAACAGGAGAATCAGAATCAACAGGTGTCCTAGGATGATCAGGGTAAAATGTGAGGTTCAGATACTCTGTCAGGATGACAGAATTAACTTGCGCCTGCAGCCGACCATCAGGATTAATGTCTTTATGATATTTAACAACATGCTCAGGTGTTAAGACAATAGGTCTTTAACTCAGCCTTGGCTTCGTATGTCACAGTTGGAGGCTTTCCAACTATATCAGTGTCGCACTAGGAGGCTTTCCTAGTGTATTGGGCTTCTGGCCTTCACTTGGGTACTTCCTCAAGTCGTTACGGCTATCCGTACTCAGAGGCTTTCTGAGTAGACCATCGGTTTGTATATCACAGTTTAATTTATTTTTGTTTTTTGGTTGTGGTATTGTCAACTGTCGAGTTCAAGTTATCACAGCTAGGGGCTTCCTAAGCTGTCGAGTGTTCTGGTTGAGTCTAAGACTGTTGATTGAATTAGGTCAAGCTAAGGAATACAGGCAGTATTACTGTAGCTTATATATGGTTCAGAGAATGTCTATCGTCCAATTGGAATACGAGATCCTTGTCAAGTAAATATAGAAGGAACAATAGAACAGTAAGCCTCATGCCTAGCATGAGGAGTCCAATGTCATGGAGTGCTGCGGCGCAGCATGTTGATTGTGAGTGTCCAATGTCATGGACCTCATGTCAAAGGGCTGTCATATCACAGCATGCATGGGAGTGGGTTCAGGTGCATGGAGTCACCATGCATCAAAGCGTCTCCTGTCGGAAGTGAGTCGAGTCGAATGAGAAAATTAAAGTACCCAGTCTTGCCAGTGTACGTCTGGTCATCGTTGGTTATGATAACAGAAAATTGTAACATCATGGATCTTGGCTGGATTGAGGATATATTTGCACTGCAGACAAACTACGATGTTATGGGCCTCATTCACAATCCACCCATGTTGTTTCAAAAATGACTTGAGTGTACTGCCAGTCATCACAGGGGACAGAGTAGAAGCCATGGATACAGTGCATGAGGGTGAGGATGGTGTATACCATCCAACAGAGGAAGGTCAAGGAGTAGATGCGAGAGCTGGATCCCCACCACAGCCATGTCCATCAGCAGGAACATGAAGTTGAACCTCATCCACAGAAGGAGAATCGACTGACTCAGTGGACAGGTAGTTCAGGCATATCCGAAGGTTGCCCTGGTCCACATAGTGCTTGAAAGTCTGGTCCAGTCCCAGTTTTTCACCCTTGTGGGTGAGGACCGAGGACCAAACTGGTCCTATACTATTCAAAATTCTACATAACCGCAGACTGAACCACTCAGAACTGGTTCTGAGTGGTCCATCTGCAGTTCTCAACTGGTTCTGACTGGTCCTATGGGTGTATACTAACTATTTTATGTAACTAATATATATACCAAAAAATAATATACTAAAATACTACCCTATGAGCCCTGCTCATGGGGCTAGATACTGGTGCTGTCATTGTCATTGTCCCCATCCCTGTTGTCATTGTTCTTTCATTGTCAATAAAGGTAATTTCCCCCTTTCCACCTGTATATTGTTAGGGCGACACCCACTATCTGCTAGCTAAGACCATGCGGGTTCTCTCTACAAGAAGGGGGCAGGATCTGCGCTCATGATGGGGGAACTGATGGTTTTGATGCGAGGGGTTATTAATAGATGAGTTGGTTGAGAAAGGCCTTTCACACCAAAAGTGTAGCTGGAATACCTAAGAGAACACAACTGGGGTCCCCTATGCATATATTTAGTGTTTATATACTATGTTACATATATTGTACATTGTTGTTACCGACGCACTCATACATGCATGTACATATTGATGCGTGCGAAAGAAAATTCTCATGTTATCAAAGTGTAGCATCATTTGGTGTCATGTAGCATAATTTGACATAATAAAATAGAAATCAAATTTTATTAGGTAATGGGGTGGTTTCCTAACACACATGTTTGGTTTGTCATGTGATCACTCTAATCAAGATGTCTTGAGTTCAATTCTTACTCTGCACAAATATATTTTGTAGGCACTTTGACAACTTAAGACTTGAAATTTGACTATCTATTAGGGTATATACTGTAAGTTGAGCATCTGGAGTAACCAGAATCTGGTCAGAATAACCAGAATCCAATGGAATCCACTGGAATCCACTGGACTCTGGTGATTCCAATCGGAATAGGTGGAGGAGTGTAAATTACTGGGGTAATCTGGTAATAAAATCCACAGATATATCTCGCCACAGCGCTTTAGGTATAGGGTTCGGCATTACTTTTCCTGCAGGTTTCTCTGGAAATTTCTTCCCCCTCATGCACATATCACATCCATCCGCATACCCCAACACATAGTTCGAAATTCAGGGCCACTAATAATTTCTCATTACTAATTCCAACATCTTCCATCTTCCTGGGTGGGTGTATTATGATGTAACCGGACAATCTCCCTTTGCAAATCCTGATCCTTCGGTACATACACTTTTCCTCAAAACAACACCAACCCTTGTTCCTCAGCCCATTCATCTCCTTTAATATTACCTTTCTTCTCTCCCTTCAGAGCTTTCACGGCTTCCACTATGTCATTGTCCATTTCTGAACATTGTCAAATTTTAGACAACATTTCTGTTTCTGAGCTATCTATTAGTAGATACTCTTGACGCATAGCACAAATGTGAAAGTATTTGGGTTTGAGTAAGGTAACATTCTTATTGTCCTCCTCCACCCCCCTTTTATGATCAATATGTCTGGATAATGCATCTGCTTTCCTCATTAAGCTTCCTGCTTTGTGGACCAAGTGAAAATTGAAATGCAATAGGAATAATGCCCAATGTGCTTGCCGGCGATTAAGCTTTTTAGTGGACATGAAGTATTGCAGATTTTGATGATCTGTCCAGATCTCAATCTGATGCGTACATCCCTCCAAATAATGCCTCCACGCCTCCAATGCTCATATTATCCCCAACATCTCTTTGTCATGCACATCATAATTCCTCTTCACATCATTCAACCCTCAGGACAAATATGCACAAGGATGCCATTTGTCATCTTCACACAGCATTGATAATACCGCTCCAGTAACAAAGTCAGATGCATCTGATTCCACTCGCAAAGGGCATGTGAAATCTACTGGGGCTAATATTGGTCCCTCCACAAACTTTCTCTTCAACTCCTCAAACACTGTCTGCTGCTGCTCTCCCCACCTCCATACTACTCCCTTTCGCATAAGGTTATGTAAGGGTGCAGCAATTTTAGAAAAATTGTGCACAAAGCAATGATAACAATTTGCGAGTCCCAAGAAGGCTTGAACCTCCTTGACACAGGTGGGTGCAGGCCAATCTGTGATTGCCTGTACCTTGATCAGATCCATTTTGATCCTGTCAGGGCCAATCAATAATCCTAGGAATTCAATCTCGCTTGCCCCAAACACACACTTGTCTGGTTTCAAAAATAGATCATTCTCCACTAACCTCCATAGCACCTCCTGCACTATTGCCTCATGATTTTCTTCATCCTCCATGAATATCAGAATGTTGTCAATAAATATTATTACCATGCCTTTGTCTATTATGTCCTTGAAAATGTCATTCATCATATTTTGAAAGGTCAGGGGACTATTAGTCATCCCGAAAAACATGACAAGTGGCTCGAAGGATCCTCGATGCATGGCAAATGCGGCCTTCCACTCATCTCCTTTCTTTATTCATACATTGTTGTATCCCCATTGTAAATCCAATTTTGTAAAGACCTTGGCTTTTCCCACCTTGTCAATTATTTCTGAGATCAATGGCAGGGGGTATGCATTCTTCACTTCCACTCATTCAGATACCTATAATCTGTACACATCCTCTTCCTTTGGTCTTTCTTTGGCACAAAGAATATTGGTGATGTCTGCAGTGATTTCGAAGGTTGTATGTATCCTTTGCAGAATTGCTCCTTCAGGAATGCATCCACTTCTTCTTGTTCCATCAGAGATAATGGATATACCTTCGACTTCTTCGGCACAAACCCTGGCTTCATCTCGATCGCATGATCCCATGGCTTCCACACTGGCATTCGCTCAGACTCCTTCTTCTGGAACACTGACAGATATTCATGATACACTTTTGGCACCCACTCCTCCACTGGCTTCTCCACCTTCATGATATTCTTGTCCCATGACTGTCCTCCATGAATTGCTCTAAAGGTTTGCTTCTGCTCTTCTTTCTCGATCATGACTGGAACTTCCTCATTTGGCATTTCCTCATCCTCCACTTCCAGAATACTTCCTTGGACGTTCTTTCCCTTTCTTTTTTCTTTTCTCCTTCTTCATCTTCCTCCCATACACATTACATTCCTTAGGACAACGAGTCATTTGTACTTTCCCAGTTTTCCAATCAATTTCAGGATTATGCTTCTATAACCACGGACATCCTATTATTAGATTGGTTTTCCCAAGATTGCACACTTCAAATATGGCTCGCTCCTGATGCTCCTGACACTTTAGTACCATAGTCACCTCCTCCTTGATAGTTCCTCCACGATTGACTGTTCCATCAATATTGTACACCATTATAGGTTGCACCAGCTTGTGTGTGTTAATACCATTTCCGGTAATTAAGAACTGATTAATGAATAATCCTGTAGCACCACTATCAAGCAATGCTTCCACATCAATCACTGCATGTGTGTCCACTGTCTTCAGTCCCACAGTCAAGGTGATTTCAGGTTCTATTCGCGCAGAGTGAATAAAGAATTTAGGGTTTTCGGAAATGATGCATGACAATTTTCTTTGTCACATGATTGACAACAGTTGTACTCCTCCTCCATTTCTTTTTCTGGTTTGCTCTGGGTTTCCTTGGATACTAATACATTGTAGTCACCCATGGGGAAACCTTCACTGGGACTCTTCCACAAAATTCTTCTGCCTGCCTTCCTCCAGCTTCACTTCCTCAATTGTAGCTTCCCTAATCTTTCTTTTCTGCCTACAATTCCTAGAATTGTGTCCTAACTGCCCACAGTTAAAACATTTAAGTGGGGCTCGTCTCCCTGCTTGATCAACCTCCATTGCCTCTGCTGGTGCTGCTGACTCCATAACTATAGGTGTCACTGCCATGGCCAGTGGCTGTCCCCTTGGAGCTTGTGCCTGAGGCACCTTTCCTTTCTCAGACATTCCTCCTGATGACTTTCCAAATTTACTACTTCCATACATCAACTTTGACTCTGCCTGTTCCTGCCGATATTGCTGGTCAAGGCACACTGCCCAATTATACCACTCATCCAACTTCTCTGGCATGGAAGGTAGTCAGTAGATAGACTTGAATAAGAGGGATTTAATCCTGCTTTCAAAAACTCTACCAACGTGGCTTCTCCCATATCCGTTTGCGAAGCTTCTGCTTTGAACTGCAAAATAAATTCATCCACCATTAGGGAACCTTGGCACATGGTCTTTAATTTAGCATTGGCTGTCGCCTTTGGATTAGGGTCTCCAAACTGTGCCTCCAATCTCTCCAGAAATTCCTTGAAGGTTGCAAATGGTTTATTTCCCACGGCAATTTGATTAATAGCCTCATTTCTCCAGAACTGTGCTTTCCCCCCCCTGAATGTATGAGAGAGCAAACATAATCCTAGACTCAGCTGTATGAAACTCTGGCTTCCTCCCATGGATGTACAATACTATAGAGCTGATGAAGGATTTTGTATTCTCCATGGTACCATCAAAGATTTGCAGGGGCACATACTTGGGTAAGCGTGCTTTTCCATTTCTGGATTTCTCCACCATCTCATCCTCCTGTGACATCCACTCCACCATCTCCTCCATCTCACCATCTCTTTCTCCTGTCATCTCTGGCTGTACTTCTGCTTGTCTGGGCTGTGATGCTGCCAATACTGACACTAATTGTGACATTTGCACTGTAAGTGCATCAATTTTCACCTCTAGTGCTGGTGTGGGAACAGGATTAGGACTGGGATTAGAAGTTGAGGGTTCGGACATAATGGTAAAATCTGTGATGAATCACTTCTTTGACAAATTCAAGATTTGTGCTTCGAGATCTCTCCAAACATTTACAGGTCACGTGATCATTCATCGATCATTCGTCGAGCGCCTAATTTGACACTTCGGATCAATAACCCTTCCAACAGTGCCTGATCTTGGAGATAACACTGAATTCAGCTTGTAACTAAAATAGTCATCCAAATAGAGTGATGTAAATCATAACTAAACCAGATCCAATTGGTTGTCTGGTTGCAGCTGTCCTAATGATGAGTGCTACCTCTCGATCACTGGCAGTTGCAATGTAAGGCGAGGCCTGGCGTCAGCTTACAAAAGAAAAGGTAGATTATGTATATACAAGTACTTCTGGCTTGTGCCGAAAGGATGAGTAATCGGATGTGGCACGGTGAAACAATGATGTATGTGCAAGTAAGAGAAGGCACAGTGATATGGGAAGTTGTGTTCTTCTGTTAGGGTGACCCCCACTATCTGCTAGCTAAGACCATGCAGGTTCTCTCTACAAGAAGGGGTTGGGATCCGTGCTTGTGATGGGGGAACTGATGGTTTTGATGCGAGGGGTTATTAATAGGTGAGTTTGTTGAGATAGGCCATTCACACCACAAGCGTAGGTGGAATACCTAAGAGAACACAACTAGGGTCCCCTAGGCATATATTTAGGGTTTATATACTATGTTACATATATTGTACATTGTTGTTACCGATGCACTTGTACATGCACATACATATTGATGCATGCAAAATAAAATTCTCATGCTATCAAAGTGTAGCATCATTTGGCATCATGTAGCGTAATTTGACATAATAAAATAAAAATGAAATTTTATTAGGTAATGGGGTGGTTTCCTAACATATATCTCCCCCCAGCTGCATCCCATCGCCCCAACAAAATCAAATTATTATGTGTTCCAGGCACATAGAGTACGTCCTCCAAGCACAAAATGTAATTGTGACCATTACATGTCGAAATTAATTCAACAGTTCCACAGCCCTCAATTTTTGCTTCTATACTGCCTACACCTGTCACAGAACATTTTTCCAAAGGTGTGCATGCAATAAAAGCCTCCCTTTGATGCATAACATGCAAAGTAGTTGCTGAATTGGCTAACTAGTCATACCAGATCAATCACTCATCATTTCCATCAAGGTTACAGGCTTCATATGTGTCAAAATTGTAAAGTTCTTCATTTACTGGAAATGCGATCAATTCTTCCCCCACATTCAAATTGTTGGTTCCTTTCTTTGATCCCCCCTTTTGCTTCTCTTTTTGCTTCTTTTTCCTCCAACAATCTGGCTCATTTTTCCACAGTTCTGACATTTATTACCAGCATATTTGCAACATTTACTAGTCCAATGTCCGGATGTTTACAATGTTCGCAATAAGGTTTGTTTGATCTGTGATGTGCTCTTCCAAAGTTTTATTAGTTCTGCTCTTCTTCTGGGTATTAACCAGGTTTGTGCTAGAACCATTAGAATACTTGTTATGAGAGCTTGTCTTACGAATTTTATATTCCTCCCATAATAAGCCAATAAAGGAATCTGAGGACATTCTCCTTTTAGGATCTGGGTCATTGGGATCATTGGCATTCCCATTATAGGGTTCGACATATTTCTGCCAAGATGAAGGTAAAGATGCTGAAATAATTGCTTTGAAGCATGTGTCCAAGACATGGAATTCTGAGTTAGGGAATTTGTTGATGCAGTCGCGATATGCTTTAAGTGTGTCAAGGTGCTTTGGGAGATCATCTGCGTCAAGTATTTTGGTCTCATATAACAGGCACTGTATATGATTTACTGTTTGATGTCCCTTGTTCTCATGAGTGACCGTAAGTGCTGAGTACATTGCTTCAGCTGATATTTTCGATCCAACATGATTCATTTGAGAGGAGGAGACGTTATGCATGATTACTTGTTGTGCCCAAGAGTTGTTTTTGTCCCAGTTATTTGCGCTAATGGGATCTTTGGTTTCATCTGGTTGTTTCACACTGCCAGTAGTATATCCAGTTATATCACAATTGATAAATACCCATTTCATTCTTTTCTTCCATTTGTGCCAATTTTCATCTGTTAAGTGATCGCATTCAGTGATTCTATTCACATTTGAATATTCTTTCATCTGTATTAATTCGATTGTTGGTTGAGCTGCGGCTTGTTGCCATTGTCAAGCAGCATTAGAAGTATAGACCCTACTAGCTCGAATAGGGCCTGAGGGTGCGCCCCCCTCAGGCTCTTCCAGGTTATTGAGTTGATCTGACATCTTGTGTCCAAGTTGAGAATGAGTTATTTAAATATGAAAAAGGCCAGGGCCCATAACCTATTGGGATTATGGTGTGGAGTAGAAGTTCATAGGGATTTTATAATGGGTGTTCAGAGCAAGGTAGAATGTCTCATATTCTCCTACACTATGATGTACAGTACATATGTTGTGATCTATAAATACATTGTGTTCTATTTTTATATGTGATGCACTAGTGTTGCACTTGTGATGCACTAATGTGATGTGCTAGGATTGACTATCCCAACAGAGATATTCATCCATCGGATTGCCTTGAGTTCCATTATTTTCATCGTCATCAAGAGAACCTGGATCTGCATGATCGCTCTCCATAGGCATCTGTGTATCCACCTGATCCATCTCATCCTCATCACAGGAACCTAGGCCTTGAGCTTGTGTAGCGTTGCTGTCCCAAGCCACATCCCGATTGTAACATGTGTTCTCCCCCAAGCCTGAGGAACCCATGTCACCCTGCTCCTCACAACCTCCAGATTCAGTACCAGTAGAGGCACCTGTGATATTGTTTCCAGTTGTGTCGCCCCTGCCACATTCATTTTCACCTATATCCGGGGAAGCCACATCATTCTGAGTGTCTCTCTCACCATGCCCAGCATTGGCCTGTTTCAGTCTGTAAGTACGCTTCATTATGTAGCATAGGAGTCATACATTTGATTCAGAAGTATCTGCCCAAGCCCATGCACTTTCATGAACCCCTCCAGATTGCACCAAGTTGACCAGCACCCTTATGTTCGAGAGGGATCTTACAAACGTATTCGAGAGGCCAGACTTATGAAAGGGTGCATGTTGCTGATAGGTTGAACGAGATACACCTGTAGCACAACCCTTACAATACCTTTCACAGTCACAGGAGTAGAGCTTTTTGCTGTTGATAGGTCCACTATGGCAGCAGAGCTCTGAAATCAAGAAATCACACTCAGACACCTCCTTCCCAAAGTCCTACAATGTCGCGAATGCTTACAAACACCTACGAACACATAAAACAAGAAAACGACACTTCGAAACATTTTGAAAGACTTTGAACCATTTCGAATGACTTCGGCCACTGTATTCCTATCATACTGAACCTCGAACACATGCTCCCACCATTACACACACTAACACATCGCGTTCCCGCCACCACAAACACGAGGAAACACAATGGCTAGCAACTTAGTGCGCATCAAGGCACTTTTGGGCATATTCATGATTTATTGGAACCACAGGACAAGGAGATTTGATATATCATGTATATGGCACATTTCTTTCTTAT
Source organism: Tricholoma matsutake (assembly GCA_026075535.2). Lineage (NCBI taxonomy): Eukaryota > Fungi > Basidiomycota > Agaricomycetes > Agaricales > Tricholomataceae > Tricholoma > Tricholoma matsutake. The sequence goes on along the minus strand of AP026543.1, from coordinate 204,835 downwards.
CATTTTCTCATTTACTTCATGATTTTGACACCTTGTTCACTGCCTCACATTTACCACATGTTTTGCCTCATGGCCTTTTACCTTTCTAGTACTATCTCTCTAAAACATATATAGTTTGGTGTATTTACTGTCGAGACAACAAGAAATCGTCTTCTCCCATCACCTATCATCTGACTTAAGGGTTTAACTCTTGAGTTTTAGCTCAGTCTTAGTCTGAATTTGCTCAAGTATTCTGCAAACTATGTCATTTCGCCACATAGTTTCTCGAAACTTTTGTCAAATTGTCTATCTACTGTGTCATCATCTCTTACCTCACTTTCAACTATCGTCACCCTCTCCCAAACTTGTGAAACCATTTTGGAGATTCTCAAACTCCTTCACATCGCTGCTAAACTCTTTCGTATTGTTTTGGAACGCTTCGTAGTGTTTTGTGTTACTTCAGACAGCTTTGCAGAACTTCACACTGCTTAATACTGCTTGGCAACATTTTACAGTACATTTACCGGCCTTTGGATAGCACAGTGATATTCAGTACTACCTCGCAACCTTCCTCTGACTCATGTTATATCTCCTAGGACCAGGTTAGTTGGTTTTGATTGAGTTTCCGGGTTGAGCATCATCACTGTCAGTGCTGTTCCATTGTGCTGGCATAAGGGAGGAAGTAATCCACCATGTGACCATGTAGTGTACACATGCAACATATGCAACATCATTGAAATTGAAATATTGTCATATTGTCTGCAGTAGTACCAACATTAAATGAGTAAAGAAATGTTAAAATTCACATATCCAGATATCGAGCATCATGACTTGTAATCCATAGACCCACAGTGTAACCATCTGAGCATTTACCATCCAAACATCCTAGCCTCAAACCTTCCTCAGCATCCAGTGTTATCATCTACCATCTGAACATTCTAAACCTTCTCAATCCTTCCTCCACATCTAGGCAACTACTGGCCATCGATTGTCAGTTGTGATGTTTGCAGTAAGATCGTTAGTTGCAACATTCGCAGTGAGATTGTTGGTTGCAACATTCATGGTGGCTTCTGTGTCATTCAGGGTAGCCTTCTTGGTTGCACACAAGCACTCTTGTTCCAGAACCCTGCGATAAAGGCTATGTACTGGCTTGAAGGGTGGAAATATCTGATGGTCGGGGTGAAAAGATCGACGAGGGAGCAAGGACTGATGAGGGCCTAGTAGGGAACAACGAGAGCCTAATGGATAAGACTGGTGACGAGAGGGTGTGGTGTGGTTTCTGATGATGGGTTGTAAAGCCTGCAAGGCTGTGGGTGTTGGGGAAGTCACCAATGGTGCTGGTAATGGCACAGCAAGATTCTCAGTTGACTCTGATAGAATATCGAGAGTAAGGGAAGCATATGTCTGATGTAGAGGCATGTCAAAGACAATTCAAAACTAAAACTATAATGATGTGTATAATGGACTTACATTAAAGTTACAATTTGATGAATTTGCACTGGATATCGATGAGACTCAAATTTCTTCAAAGATGGTTTAACAGAAAAAGTTACAAAGTGCAGACGCATATAGAAGTTATAAACAAACTGTGGGAATTATCAAATGCCAGGCATTTCTGGCATTCCAACACACAAATTGATCTTGTGGTAAGCAGAATTTCAAATACAATGATACAACTCAGTTCTGACTCAGCCAATCTTCCCATCTCATTCTTTCTTGGCATGGTTAGGTCCAATTTTGACTGGGATTGAAGTCGTGGGAAGTTCAACTTGAAGTATGGCGCGCATCTTTGGAAGTTGTAAGTCTTTTCCTAGGTTTCTCATGTCAGGCCATTCCTTCCAATTCTCCTCAAAGTCTTATCACGTATGCTCTAGTTTTAAAGAGATCTGTATCCCCACCATAGCACTTGAGTATAAACTATGTATAGCTAAAACAAAGATAAGGGTAGCTATACTAGAAAGTTATCCAACTTTTCTATACTGCTTCAACACTTGAATCCACATATAAATTATGATATAATGTTCAATTCTTTAGCAAATCATCTGTCAACTTTTTTGATCATTAACTGCAGCCATTAACAGAATACACATACATGCATATTACATGACACGAGACACATACATGCATATTACATGACACGAGACACATGACTGCCAGTTCACAACCATTACCACCACTGTTGTCAATGCTGCCTCCTCCAAGGTCTTTACACTCCCACCCCCCCCCAATCTGAGTGGACTCTGCTCAGACACTCGGACAGTCCTAGGACTGTCTGAGGACTTTGCTCAGACTTCTTTGGCTGAAAGTCCTGCCAAACTAAATGTCGAGTCCAAGCATCCAAGCGGAGTCCAAGTGGACCAGCACTCATACAGTCCTAGGACTGTCTGAGTTGCTTATATAATTGACTGAAAAATCAGTGGCTACCACAGGGATTGACACCCCTCTCAGTGACTTTACTCCTATATATATGGAGTAGCTGAAGGTGGTTTTTGCCCATTGATGATGAACCAGCCAACATGGGCCCATGGGTTGCTGTAGCTCATGTTACAAGGATGGGCTCATCTTCAGGGCATGTTCCATGCAAATAGAGTGGGCCTGTGAGGTTTCTGCCAGGGTGCAGGAGACCATGGATGGTAGGTGGGCCCATGGGTATTTACTAGTGCACATTAGACCATGAATGGTGGGTGGGCCCTAGGGTTGCTGGGGTATCAAATACTAATAAATACATAATCATAGCACATGCAATAAATAATACAGTGGAAAACATATATAGAAGGCATGGGAATAAACATCAGAATCATGGATCGGGTGAATGTATGGATCGGGTGAATATACGGATCGGATGGATATGTGAAAAATGGATCTGGTGGGATCATGTAGGTATGGGTTAAATGAAGATATCAAATAATTGAGTAGAACAGAGGTAGACCAAGGATTACAGCAGACCTGTTAAGGAACAGCTGGCTTACGGAATGGGTGGGAATACCGCATGGATGAGAATATGGAATGGATGGGAATGCCAAATGGGTAGGAATACGGAATTGATAGAAATATTGAGCAGATGGGACTACAGAACTGGGAATATGGAATGGGTGGGAATACGGAATGGGTGGGAATATGGAATGGGTGGAAATATGGAATGGATGGGAATTCAGGATAGGTGGAAATACGGAATGGATGGGAACACGGAACAGATGGGAATATGGAACAGGTAGGAATATGGAACAAATAAAAATATTGAACAGAAGGGAATACAGAAGAGGTAGGAATATAGAATGGATTGGGTGAATATACAGATTGGGTGAATATACGGATCGGGTGAATATACGGATTGGGTGAATATACCTATTGGGTGGATATACAGATTGGGTGGGATATTGAACTGATTATTTGGGCTAGATACAGAATGAGTAATGATACAGCACGAACATAAGGGTTAAACAAATAGAATCGTGTAATGGGAAGAATTACTGCACAACATCAAGGGATATCCTGCTGGGGTTCTTTTGATGCTGAAGTCTGTCGTTTGAATTGTTCCAGAGTGCATCGAGCTATTCAGCCAAGTTTTGATGAAGTCAGATCAGATGGAAGACAATAAAATTGTAGAATAGAATCTACTTGTATAAGATCATATGCTTGTTACAATACAAGACTATTCTAATGCGTTAGTTCACTGAATGACCGTCAGCCTCAAATTTCTGCAGGCAATCCTTCATTATATCAATACTAGTCCCAATGAGCATCTGAGCTTGCAGCACCTGCGACAGGAGTGTAGTCTTTCATCGCCATCGCCACGAAGGACCACCGTCCTGTCCTCTAGCTTCAGCATTCTGCACCTCAGAAAGTAGCTCCTCATATTTTGCCTTCCATCCATCCAGCACGGCCTTGGCTTTCTCGTCCGTGTCCATCGAATCATCCATATCGTCAGGTAAAAAGCTGCTTTGAACATTCACAGTAACATCAACCTCCATCTCCCCCTCACTTTGGTCAACCATCTGAACCTCTTCCATCTGAACCAATTCTTCCTCACCAACCTCCCCTTCATCATCTTCTGAACTGTCAGTTGATGGTGATCGCCGTACGGTGAGAGGCCATTTTGGAGACCCAAGTATTGGTGTTGGCGGGGTCAGTGGGAATGCTGGCATAGGCAACGACAGGGGCGACTCATCGGGAGGAGCAGAACATACCGACCTTGCATCACCAATCGACACACAGCTAGGCAGACAAGAGGAGGAAGCATGGATATGCAGTGGTATAGCAGGAAGAGGGGGAGCAATGAGAGGAGTACTACCGTTCGGCGATTGGGATGATGCTGTGGAAGGTAGCAACAGTGGCTCATTTGTCTTACGGGATGGGAGATGCATCGATCCCAGTGGCATACTACACTTGATTCAAATGTGTACAGGCATTTCTTTGACGATAGGATTTTTGAAACAAACGCGACCCTCCAAGCCAACATCAGTCATCGGTCCATCTTGCTTTATGGCAAACGGTGATTGCAGAGGAGGTGTGTCAACAGGTGGGGGTAAGTCAATGCCAAGTGGCGCGTAGAATTGTGGAGGTGTGATTGCCCTGCGCATGCGGCAAGATGTCAAACCTGCGGGACTGTGACAAGCGGAGGGAGGCCTGGGCAGTTGTTCACTCTGTACTTCCTCTGTCTGTCTCATTTGTCGCCGATCTGGCAAAGGGATAACAAGGTTTTTGCTTGACATTCCACCTGATTGACCACCAATATTACTAGGCATACCTAAAATGGGAGGTTCAATTGACAAAGACTCGGCTACGCCGACTGGCGTGGAATCAACTTCCAGCCAGGAACGTTGGACTTTCAAATGTCCAGAGGGCTGGTACTCCCAGCGCGGATGCTGAATTTCCGATTCATCTGGCCTTGTTGCCTGTGGATCCAGGAAATCACGTGTCTTTGCCCAGTTGTACATATGTCTATCCTCCTAATTACAAATTGAATGATCAGCTGAAGTAAAAATGAAAACATGTTAAATACCATTGTCCAGCCTTTAGGGACTCGATCTTCTGGAAGAATGAATAGAGGGATGTTATTGCAGACAGCAAACCAATAAGTCAGTCTATCCACCATTGTACTGCGAAGTTGTTATTTGTAATTGTTGTTGCTGGAGATCTGTCCTGTTCCGGTGGTACATTATCATCCGTATATCAGCCAGTTTCTTCAAAATCCAAAGCCCGAGCTCATTTAAAATTCTAGATGGCATCATACGCTGAAGGTGGAGCTGAGAAGATCATTGGAAACCTGCTTTCAAGAGTGGACTCTGGGTATTCAGCACATGTTAGGGCAGCACTCCTCGGCCATGATCTGGAGCTCAAACAGCTGCTGGCACATCTACCAGGATCCCCAGTACATCCTTAATACCAAGCCACCCTACCTATTTTGTAACCCCAATAAACCTTCAGGCATCCAATACTCTCATTGGGCAGAAGGTTGGAGTATGGATCGACATGTACAAGGCTGAACTCACAATTCAGCAACTACTCTCTGGCACACAGTCAAATGGCGGACAGCTCGATGACTTCATTGTAAGTACCAAAAAGTTCTTAACTTCTTTCAAAATGTTCACCTCGTATTAAAGTTGTCAACTTTGTACCGAGTTGTGGAAGTGCTGGAAGACGAGAAGAATGACTTCTTCCCATCTCGTCTATTGCTCAGCGCCACCATCCACGTTGATAAGGCAATCGAGGACAACATTCTAATTAACTACCAGGCCATTTCCTGGAATGACCCTGAAGTAACACATCACCCGATGGTTGCAAAAGGGGCTACAAAGACATGGTACGAGAGTGGTCGGGTAACACCTGGTAAGCCTCATGCAATCCTCTGCATTCTATTCCAATTATTAACTATTACCTACTTAAAAAGTTCCAACTATTCTGAAGCCAGTGTATTGCAGAATGAACGTCGGTCCAACAAAGGCCGAGCCATCTGAAGTCAATCCTGTGTTGATCACATCTCCAACACCACATCACCCAGAAACTCAATTTCCTGCCCTTGCGTTTCGTTCAACAACACCTGCCCATGCTTCGTATCTCCAACATTCCGGGGAGGAGCATATAACGAGTACAGGGATATCAGAAGTGACCGCTGATCACTTGTCAACCAATGCATCAGGTCGATCAACATCTTCACACTCATGTTCCCGATCAAGAGGATGAAAACAGAAGAAAAGCAAGGAGTTCATACTGGAAAGCGATTATGAGATGGCAGAGATGCCTGACGAACAGGTGAAGGTTAAGAAGGGGAAGAGGAAAGCGATAGAAGATGACGAAGATTATATGGAAGTAGATGAACTTGAAGAGAAGCCATCGCCCATTTGACTCCGAGTCGGTCAAGGGGGAGTAACAGTACCAACTCACAATATGGTGAAATGAAGTTCATCATGCCCACCCAACAAGGATCCCGATATTCCCAACACTATTCCAGCCAGAGAACAGTGTGAGTCATGCAAGAGGAAGAAAAAGAAATGCAGGTTTGAGACAGTACATGCATTTGCATGCACAAACTGCCACAAAGGGAAGGTAAAATGCTCAGGTGTACCAGAAACGTGGCGAACTCTCCAAACTTCAAAGCAGGAGGAAAGTCAGAAATCTCGACATTGCACACGTTCATCATCCCGGGGTCCACCAATGTCGAACAAGAAAGCACGCGAACGTTCAATATCCCATGGTCCCATAGGGAGAGATGGTGAGGCTGATGTTACTGAGCCAACCCGACATGATGCCAAATCCAAACACGGTAATCGATGGGGAAGCATATCAGCAACTTCAATCACTGTTCCAGTGCTAGGACAGGTTCCCTCAAATTAAATGTACGTTGTTTCAAAGCAGGGCAAAGCTCTTTTGACAGGAATACATTTGGAGAAAGGAGATGTAGCAGGGGAAGGAGCATCACAGCTCCAAGGTAGGATTGAGAAGTTGGAGGAGGAGAATGTGGGTCTGAAGGAAAAGATTGTTGAGTTGACATCCCAAGTCCAACACCTTTCAACAACAGTTGGAGTACTTATGGCTGGCCATAACAGACATACAACCATGCTTGAAACCCACCAGCTGGCTTTCAACGATCTTCATGCCAGACGCCTCTCCCAACCAAAAATTTCAACCACTCCAGAGGAGAATGGCTCGTCGATTATTGAACCCATCCTGGTCCCACCACCCATCCCTGTCCCACCACCATCCACGCCGATATCGAAAGCCAATCCTCACTTATACCTGTCTTCTAGTATCAGAACCTCAACTACCCCTCCATGTCAGCAGGTGAAGGATCCAAACATATTCTGGAACTCAGGTCTGTCTCCACCTTCAACAGTTGTGGACAATTACATGGACAAAAGTGGCTACCCTCAACAAGATTATATTACAAGCCCTGCAGTTAGTAATCAGGCCCATTCCCCTCGTTTTCCAATTCAAATGTATGATTCAATGGCTGGACCTTCTAGATTATTTAATGACTGATTTTGTTCACATACCAAAAATTAAATACATGATATTATTCCTAAAACGAATGAACTAAATATCCTGAAATCTTTCATATGATGTTATATGCCATGGGTTCATTATGTATGGATGGGATTGGGAACATAATAATAACAATCATGGACAGTATATATAATATATAAAACCAGTCAGATCACAGCATCGAAATAAAGGGTACCATCTGACCAACCACTGTTGGGGGAATAGTGGATGGAACCAATGGAACGGACAATACCTACGGAGTGGATGACACCTGCGGAACAAATGCCACCTATGGAACGGGTGACGGATGCCACCTATGGAATGGGTGCCACCTATGGAACGGATTCCACCTATGGAACGGATCTCACCTACAGAACAGATGCCACCTATGGAACGGATGCCACCTATGGAACGAATGCCACCTGTGGAATGGCTGCCACCTACGGTACAGATGACACCTGTGGAGCGGATGATACCAACAGAACATAACAAACATCCTTGGATTGGGAAGTAACAAGAGGGAGGATGCCTACAGATTGGATGATGTATACAAATGAACCAGAGAGTGACAGATGACTATGGGACAGATGAATGATAGGGTTGAACCTAATCAAGAAAGTATTTCATTTGAGTAATGGGGTTGAACCAACTTTACAAACGATGTGCAATAATAATACTACTGATCAGTTTGTAAATGTCCTTCACCTTCATTTACCCTTCTTCTGTTTATGAGCCTTGGCTGCACTAACCTGCGCAGAAATCGAGTCCGGCATTTGTTGAGGTATTGTAGCAGCTGCAGCCGTTGACCGTGTGACACGTCGAGGGGGAGGGGGGCCTGCTTATTGTGAGCAAAATCTAATCATGTCACGTTCAAGTAGAAAGAGTCCATTACCTTCGACCCTGGATGAAACAACACCTGCCTTGGAATCCGTATGCTTAAATGGCTTGATCTCGACCTCCACTATCATGTTTTTCTTCTGCTTTAGAGTATGTTGTGGTTTGTTGACCTTGTTCTGGTGTCTGGGTAATGGTGTGGTGACAGCAGCTGACACATTGACATTTGGGACAGGATGCAGCTTTGATTGCATGGACTGAGGCCCAAAGGTAGAGCGATGGAGAGATGACGTGGGTACATCAACCGGTTTTACAACTGCTGATTTTCCAACCAATAAACATCATACAAGATTACAATGCGACAATAGACGAAACTCACCATTTGCTTTGACAGCAGAATTCCCAGTTCTCAGCATATTTGCTTCGATTACCGGCATTGCTGATTGCTTGGACCTTGGTTTGAAGGTCAATTGAGATGAGACTACCCCCAATACTTGATTCACCTGCTTTGCTTTACCTGATTTGTGGAATAAATATGGAATTTATGGAGAAATAATTACAATGAAGACACTCACCAAGCCCTCTGTCCTTCCACAATTGCTTCCCAACAACCTGCTTCATCGACGACGATTGTCCCTGTTTCTGTTTAATGGCCATGTCTGAATCAGATGACTCTTGATCGATTCCAGAAAAATTGAATTCTTTTGAAGACTTCGATGATACTGATCCTGATCTGGGTTTATGACATCTTGAATCTGGTTGAATATAGTCCTTCCATGTGAGGAAGTCCTTTTCTTTTCCTTTGTCCTTCCTCTTGCGACTGGGCCCGTCAGATGTGGAGAATGTAGCCGACGTGCTCCGCTTTCGCTTTCTTGGTTGATTGGATGACTTCGCTTGAAATTGGAACCCAATTCCATCATTGCCATCCTCCTGTCATTTATACCAGAAGTCGAGTAGATCTTGCACTTGAGGATCTTTCATTTTTGATGGATCAAGCAAAGTAAACCCTTCCAGGAGTTGGTCTGGGTTGAAGTAGTCGTTAGGGTTCTGGATAATTGAAGTCCAGGGAGGAATTCCATTATCATTTCCTGTAGCTTGCCCTATATGCAATATCATTAATACCAGCCAATCTTAACATTCATTTTTGTAAATTCACTTATGGTAAGCTACTGCAACATAGGATCGTACCAATGATTTCTTCTCCATCCCTTTTTTAGGCCACTCAGAGGGATCAGGAAGCAGTGGGTGACCATCGTCATCTGTTTCCAGCTGCAAGTATGGCTTCCGGCTTGTGGAACCGTTTTGTACCATCGACCTAGCATCCTCAGAATCTAAATCAGTAACACTGTAAAACAATGTTCTTACTGACTGGATCGAGACTCTTACCATGCAAACGTTTGCCATGAGCACTTAGGAGGGCCATGATAGGTTTTGTCTCCCAGTCTGGGTTTGCTTGAACAAATGAAGTCCCTCCCAGTTCCCTCATGTACTCATGCCTCATACAATACATGAACATCAGTATTCGGACTAAGGATAATGAAAACTCACATAGTTGAGACAACAGTTCCTTTTTCGTCCTTGTAAAAGCTCAGGACAAGACAGTCCATACCGGATGATTTCTTCATCTGTTTGCAAAATGACTGAATATATTCATAGGCCTTCTCAGCATTCCTGAGGAAATATGGATACGTTAATCCAAATAAGAAGGGTAATTCATAATTGTAACACTTGCTTTGCTTGCTGTTTCGGTGGCGGGCCCATTTGGTTCCATAACTCCACCACTCAATCCAGTCTTTCCTTCTCTTTATCCGATATGACATTCCATAACTTTGAGAGTTCCTTCTGATAGAGACTGAACGCCTTCTTATTTTCTGACAGCCCTGATGAGGCCCCGTTCCATCCCCCCGTCTTCCTTCAGATTGTTTCCTTCAACTCATCTTCCGCTTCCATTCCGAAGACACTCCGTGCTGTCCACTTTTTGACACTCCTAAATTTCTCCACAGATTCCCGTTTCCTTCCATACATATGAAACCAAGTATAAACACCCTAAATACATGAATCATAAGTGGTCAGTTTGTTGTCTTCTATTACTGAAGGAAAACCCTGACATCTTTTTTAAGCTTCTTATCAGCTTCGTTCCAGTTTTTATTCGCTTTCTTCATGTCATGAAAAGCGCGAGTGGCAATCTGACTATGGTCAGTCCTATTCGCCGCTTGCCATTTGTCTTTGTATTCTCCAAGCAAGGCCAAGTCCTCAGGTGTAAAATTGAAACGGAGAAGCTCTAGGGGAACATTGATTTCATCTGACATACAGTTGGCAAGGGAGAATTATTGTGTCAATGAGGGAAAATGTCACGGTGAAATGTGTGAAGGATGCAGGGCTACCAATATCTCGATCATAAAGTGATCTCGCCTAGAATCAGTGATTGAAAACCCCTAACTTACTGAGAGAAAGATGCATATTTGATTCTGAATGTAAATGCTATAGATGTAAATGAAAGCAGGTTATGAACACAGGTAATTAAGGCAGGTAAACAGATGAGATAGATTCAGCTGGTGGCAAAGTACGAATCAACCCTAAGTTCGACATTTTCCAAACTTTAAGAATCAGGCTCTTGTCCAGATATAATCAATTTTGCAGGGAGATCTCCACTTAATACTAGCAGAAAACAGCTTTCTGCATGCTTGATATAAAAGTGAAAACATTCCAAGCCACATTGAATACATAATCATATGGAAAGCGAGAGTGATCAGCTGAGTTTTGGTCCGCCGTTGCCTTGATACAGTCAGTGATCACTCTATAACGGTCTGCCATGATCCTTGAATGTCCCGGAGCCTCCGATATCCAAGCACAAACTCAAATTTATTATCTAATATCTAACATTGAACATCTTTAATTACTGGTTAGCAGATAGCAAAAATTGTGTCGAAGGAGAGCATAATCATCTTCGTAAACATAAGTATTGTATCCTTCTGTTATACAAATGCTACAGTCTATCAGAAAAAACCTAAATATCTCCAACATGAGGCTTTTTCAAACGTTCAATTTCTGCCACGACATCCACCTTATTCTCTCTGTCACGTAAACCCTCTTCAACATATCGGCACTTCTTCATATCATGGTTAATTTCTATGTAAGTCTGCTGTTTCAGATGGGCATCAATCACTTGTTGAAGTACTGAAAATGGAATGGTGATTGCGGGCTTGTCTTGATCCTCGGGCGGTGATGTGCGATAGAGGTGTAGGTTCAGAATGTTGATTGCTGTAGGCCCGTTTATCTTTTTGGGGAAAATCTATATTCCAAACATAGATGTTAGTGCATGGCAAGGTATTTTAGATGAAAGGAACTTCCTGTATACAGAGATTGTTGAGAAACCACAAATTTTACATACTTCCCATCGAATTTTGATACACGGTGGCAGGGGGGACAACATGGTCCTCGGCCTCATCAGCATACTCATCGCACCTTATTAGGTGGTTCAATAATCATGAGCCTGACTCTTCCAACGTCGTGAACATTTCGGCATAGTCTGCTTCCCAAAAGATGCATATCACTTTTTTCAAGCCTTGCAGTCATCCACCCAGAGCATAGTCATGCTCAATCTTTATACCAATTGCTAGCCGCACCCTGCCGAGGGAACAAGCAACAAATTGGGCAAGATCATGTGCAAGCGTCGTCGCATCCTCACTATAGGCCACTTCCCAGACAACTGTTGGCCATGCTTGTGTTAGGGGTTGCTTCGTGGGGTGATCCTTGTACAGGCTGAAGTCAGGACTCTTCACGCTGTCTTCCAAATCAACATCTGCAGAGCCTCTGAGGCAAACAAAGCTTGTATCAAGGCAGAATAAAGAGTGACCTTCAGATGTTGGCTAGTGCACAATTAACTTGTCCTCCGAAAAATCGATCCTGTGATGCTGTTAGATTTTGCATGAACTAGAGAAACTCAACATACCTGATATTCTCCCAACCCAGCAATTCAGATGCTCTAGACCTTTCCCGTAACATATGAACAATCTCTCATGAGATACCCTCAATAGATATCTTGCATTCTCCAGCTGTCCCAGCCTTCCCATCCAGAAGTGGCTTCAACCTAGATAAAACTTGATTGAAGGATAGATTATGGGTTTCATCGGTAGATTCTACCAAGGGATGAGGTGTAGAAGGGGAGATTGCAGTACGATTGGTTGGATCAGACGCAAGAGATGATGGTAGACATTGTGAGTTGTCAAGAGAGTCTAATGAGGAGTGAGGTGTTGGAAGGCCAGTAGCATCATGACTAGTGGCAATGGAATTGCCGGGATTTGAGTTCTTCGCAGAAACTGTTTTGCTTTGGCCTACTGAGGGTGTCGCTGTCTGACCACACACATTAGAAGTTACCATGCCACTGTGTTTTGAAGGAGATGGTGGTTGAGTACAAGGTAATGAGGAATCAAAACTCAAACATGTAGCCAGTCTAGTGGCGTTACTATGATCCAGAAGTCGATGGGGTAGCATCTGTGAACAGTGCGACTTGGCAGCGTTGGTGTCAAACATCGAACCATGATTTCTAATAGTAAGTGATTGTTGATCGTCACACCATTAGGCATGACTTCAAGTTGATCCCAAACTTGAGAATGCCACAAAAAAACCAGCACAAGCCTTGTCGTCAGTACCTTATCACCCACATGTCAGCTTGCTTGAGGGGCATGAGGGAACAGTCATACTCTTGTGTTAGACTCAGACTTTGCCTCATGGTATGCCAGATGAAAATTAGTCAGCTCTTTCAACTTTGGTGCTTTTCCTTCCTCATTCACCTATATATCCTTCTCCATTATCATATTACCCAGATGCCTGTTAAAAAGTACAAACCCACACCTAAAAATACTGGTGCTAGTGACATGGTCATTCTAAGTTCCACCAGTCACTATACAGCTCGAGGACTGGTAGAAAAGCGGACGATCAGTAAGCATACTAGCACCAGTAACACTGCTAGTCCAGAAAAGTCTCCTTCAAAATCCCCTCAGAAGTGTACCCATGGCTTGATGCCAGATGTTGGTATTCATGGTGGCTTCGACTTTGATCAAGGCATGTTGGAACCATTAAAAATTCCACAGTCGAAAGTGGGTCTTGATTATTTCTTAATACAATTCTGGAGGAAGGTTCTTACCTTTTATTTGCAAACCCAGTCTCAAAATGATTATATGAGGGAATACCTTGACAAAAGGAACTTCTATGTCACCCGAATTATAGCATCTGAAGGTGGCTCACCTGACCATTTGTGTGTCAGCTGTGGAACTTTGGGGGATTGGAGATGCATGGATTGTCTTGGGCAGCCTTCCTATTGCATGACATGCTGTCAATCCAACCATGCCAATACTCCATTCCACTGGGTGCAACGTTGGGTTGGCCAATATTTTGAAGATTCCTGGCTCATCAAGACAGGTCTAACCATTCATTTTGGTCATGGTGGGAAACCCTGTCCATCCGCTGTCCACTTACACACTCCTGGTCCCAGCAATCTCAATCATGACTTCTCATTTGGCCTACCCAATCTGCCCGAAGAGATGATGGGTGATCCGAACGATGACTTTGATTCCGAATCAACCCAGTTCTTAAACATGGAGGCTGTGGAACTTGGTGAAGTACCAGATGTTGTAGATGATGGTGAGCCAATAATGTTCGAGACCTTTGTCCAAGAGGAATGGAATTTCAATTCCAAGCCAACTGGACAAAACATACTTGTCATAGTACATGACAACAGAGTGCATCATCTGCCAGTTCAATGGTGTCAATGCCCAGGCCACTTACCTGAAGACATCCAGGCTCTGGATCTACAATTCTTTCCCGCTTCATTCAAGAGAGTGAGGACCTTGTTCTCCTTCCAGGGACTTGATTCCTTTTTAGCAGAAAACCAGGAATGCAAGTCCTCGGCTTGGCATTATTACCAAAAGCTTCGGAGATTTACATTGGGATCATTTCCTCACATTGTCCCAGATCGATATAGGGAACTGTTACAATGCACGAGGCAATACCAAAATATCAAGCATGTGAAGTGGCATGGCTTCGGTCATGATGTTTGACCTCCAGGCCTTGGAGAACTTTCCGTTCAGTGTCCAGCATGCCCACAACCAGGTGTGAATATTTCTGAAGATTGGGAGCAGGACGAGGATCAGTAAGTCTAGTTTTCATTTCAGAACGTCCACCTGATCAAGTATTAATTGCAGATGGGTATACACATGGTCATTTGCAATCAATGGGAATTTCACTGCTTCACACCAACGTCAAAAATGCCCCGATGACAATGTTCCACTAACAAATGGTCAATCGTTCATGATGGAGAGCTCTTTGTATAAGAAGCACTTAAAGGTTGCAATGGAATCCAAGTGCCAGCCTTGTACTTGTAATGAGTTCAAGGCAGAATGGAGTCAAAAGATCGATGTTGCTGCTTGTGATGCCACTGGGATAGGCTCCATTGTTTGCCTTCGGAATGGGTTTTTCATTCCAGAAGCTACAGTTGACTTCCAGAATGGAGAACAGTAAGCATATTTACATGATTCAATCTGAAATTGGCCTCATATAGTTCATTCTAATCAGACAAAAGAATATTGACTACACCATTTGTAAGGCATTGAATGGAAAAAGTATGAAAGGAATTAAGTGAAGTTTCTTGGTCTACGACATTTTTTGTCAGTGGTGGATCAACTTCCTCTTATGGGTCAATCATTCACCCTACCTATCCATTCCTGAAGGCATGAAATTGATTGGAGGGATAGGAGACTTTCATGTGAAGGGGCATATCATCGACTGCTTCACAAGGTGGACTTTGTTATTTATCATCGGGTCTGGTGTTATCGATGGAGAAATTCTAGAGACTCTGTGGTCAGTGCTGAACGAGACCTCCTGGAGTGCTAAAGGGTCGATGCTGGCCCACCGGAGCGAAATTCTGGATGATCACATGAACCATTCTAACTGGAAAAAACTGATAGGGATGGGTATGGAACTTCTGACATTTCATTTGGTTATTATCTTGCTGATCATGAATTCTTCTAGTTTCAACATTGATCCGAAAGTTAAAAAGGGCCAAGGAGTTGCTGAAGTCATCTGAAGTGGCATATCAGAAACTGACAGATTCAGCGTCCAAGGTAGACCTTGAGAAATGGTCTAAGGGAGAGCAGAAGGCACAAAAGAATCGAGAACAGGACTTCCAGAGCATGGATTATTTCGCATTGAAAATGAATACAGGTGAGAGTGGCAGTAGTTAATATGTACAAGCTAACCATAATGCCACCGAAAGCCCCAGGCAAAGCAGAAGTACAACTACAGCTCACCAACAAAGAAATGTTTTCTGGAAAGGCTGGCATGATCGATTTTCTAACACAAGGCATCCGAATACAAGAAACCCAGTATGGCGCCATCATTTACAATGAGATTGCAGATAGCTAACAAATCAACATGTTTCGGTTCCAGATTAGCCTTGCAAAGTTACTTAAGGCAGGCTGGTGCTAAACCAACTGTGAAAGAACAAATCGAGATTACAAAAAGGCGGAGCAAACTACTCAGCAAAATTATGGACCACCAAAGACATGCCAATCGACTTCTGAGTTCTGATCGTCTACTAGAGGCCAATTATGGATATGAACCTACTGAACGATTCGAAGTCAGAAATGATGGGGAAATTGAACTGCTAAAGGCCCACTCCGGGTCAGATCCATTCGTCAATCCAGATAAATCACCCCGGCCAGAGAACTATCAGATTACAATGCCATCATCCATGGAACAATGGACGGAAAGTAACTTTGTGGAAGCAGTCCATTTGGAGGTAAGACTGAGGGCAGGCCAATGTAATGATAGTTTGCAAGGTGTCCAGCTAGCTTTGGGCAAGAAAGCTTTTCTATTCCGGGCACAAATTAGACCCAAGGGTCCAAAGACAGGGAAAACAAAGTCATGGGATGGCATTCATGCCGCAGATCAGTCCCTTCGGTTGCAAGCCCAAACGTACCGCTTGGTATGGGAAGCTATCATAGATTTACAGGGCTCAGCAGAGCTTCTTGCCCATTATCAGATTCTCAAGACTGAACATCTGAAGACTAGCACCACCTTGTTGGATCTGGCCATCTCTGGTTGGAAACATGCCAAATTACCTTGGTTTTGGTACTTGGATGTAGCGGGTGATAGCATCTCGTCAGATGACATGAAAGAGTGTAAGTTGATGGGGTTGATTTATAGATTTGTTATGCATACTGATTGGGTTATAAATTCAAGTTCACAGGGTGAATTGGCTGAGGGCAAAAGCTGCCTTTGATCATGCATCTGAGGAGAATATCTTGGTAAAACATGAGATGAAATAGACATTGAACTACTTTCAATATCAGGCCCGATGGTGGGAGGATTGGAAGAAATCAGCCAAATCTTATGGTCATATTGTCTGTGCGGCTAGGAAAGAAGGAATGTGGCATCGATTTGCCACTTTGGCTGTAGCTTCCTTCCATAATGTGGGTATTGAAATATAGAAATACTTTATCAATTTACCTCCATATAATACTACTAAGCTGTCAGGTCACCTCATCAGACCATTCAATATTATCCGTTCCATGTTATCTGTATTATCCATTCCGTATCATCTGTTCCATATCATCCATTCCATATCATCCGTTCTGTATCATCTGTTCCGTACCATCTGTTCCATACCATCCATTTCTGTACCATCCGTTTCCATACCATCCATTTCCATATCATCCATTCCATTCAGTATGCCTTGTATCTGTAATGTATTAGCCTAGGATCATACAATTATTCCATGGTAAAGATGACATGTGCTAGGCTGTGAAATCATCCTTTCTCCATTTATTCCACAAGAGGGGTAATGTTTAAGATGTTTATGAACTTGTTCATGGATTCACAGTGAGGTAGGTATTTCCTATGAAATACCATATTTTGCCAAGGTCATCCAACTTGGTGAGTCAATCCCCATTCTGCTGTGTACGTTGTACCTCATGTATTGAGCAATGCATATCCTGTTTCCTTCAGGCTCCTTAACTCCATGCCTCACTAGCTTCCCCAACAAAGCGACTATCATCCCCGATTCATACTTGAATTCCAACCCCAAATTGTAAAGTCTCAACCGAGCATCAGAATAGGGACCTATCGTCATTAAGAAGTCGTACCATGGGCCTTGAGAGAAATTGTCTCAGTGCAGTGGAGTGCAACAATTGCTAATGAGTCCATACCCCAAGAATGGGGAAGTCCAGTATTTCAATACCTCTAGCACTGCCTCACCATCTTTGACAGCATCAGAATGATTCATAATTTCGAAAAATACCTTCCAGCCAGCATGATAAAGCTCGGGATGTGCAATGATAAGAAATAAGCCGATTACAGCCATTGTTTTGGCTGTTTCTTCGAGCCATGTTTGAGTACTTGGCTTAATCTTTCCTGGTTTAAGAGTGGCTGAAATTTCCAGTGGGTAGTCCCTTGTCTGATTGCAAGAGTGAATTTGTAAATATGTTGTATCACATTGAAGACTAGAACATACATCTTTGGCTTGCTGAAACCAAGCTGGTGAAAGATTGATATTTCCAGGTTGAGGTATGCAATTTTCTGGATCCTTGAAGAACCGTGGGTTGGACCGCCAGCCACTGCTGTCCACTGATAGCGATCCTTGGAAGGATTCATTTGCATTACAGGCGGCCATCCAGATAGCAGCCTTCAATGGCAAAAATCATATTAGTAGTGACATCAGGAGTAATTAATTGAGCCATACCTGTCTGGCATTTGACAAGGCACCTGGAAGATACCACACGACTATCTTCCCATGGCGGTCGACCACAGTCATTGGTTTGCTGATAAGTAGATCTTTGTAATCGTCGTCCATTGGATAGCGGTTATTGAGCCTCTCCTCATCAGCTTCATTCTGTCCAGTTGGTTTTTTTGGTAGTGATGCATCATATCTTTGTGCATCCCATTCCTTCAATGTGACTGTTGACATCATTGATAAGGGTTCGACTTTCTCATATCATTGAAAGATGCAGCTTACCCCAGTTCAGATATGCTTTAGCAGCTTGGGAAGCAAGCAGTTCACAGTCACCGACAAGCTCAGCTGATAGATCCAAACTTGGAAGAGGTCCTGGGTGTGCATTACTAAATAGAGGAGGGAACAAGCCAAATTGAACAGATCCCGAGGTGGCTGTAACATCGCAGATGGTTTTGAGGTACCAGTAAAACCTCTGTTGAACATGGTTTGCAAGCTTATCTGTGAGGAAGAAGGGGGAGTCCAATGGTAGCATGGTGGGCTTATTTATACATGAAGTCAACAAGCTATGACTGATTACAAATTTGAAACATTGAAATAGGAACGAGGCAATGAATCACAAGACTATCTGATTCTCCGAGTCCTCTATTCCATCATCCATCAGTTGCAATCTGATCGAGGTAAGGATGGACTGTGTTCCTTCCAGGGCTCGGGTGGTTGCTACCAATTCTGGAATGATATCGCCGTCAAGTGGAGGGAGCCGTCGATGGCGACAGGTCCATCAGTTCTAAAAATGTCAAGTTTATTATATCCAGCAGAAAGGAAGTTAAAGACATACATTTATGTTGAAACCTGTCAGGGCATCAGTAAGCGACGCTGTCCAGCCGATCTCCTGAGGTTTTACAATCCAGGGGAAATGGACAGGTCCCAGTCGGGTGGGATCCTGTTCACCATTATGACAAAGATCTACTTGCAGCAAATGTTGAAGGGTGGTATTTGGTTGGTCATATAATTGGAGGATTTTGTATGTTGCAAGGTAGAAGTCAGGACATGTAATTCGGAAGTTATTTAGGAAACATCATCCAGCATATTTTGCCCCAGCAGTCTGACAAAAAAATCACAATTTGTCAGTTAATGGATGGATAATACCCAGGTCATTGACAAGGGATTCACCATCTCAGTCATAAGCAAGTCGCTGAATTTTGTGATAGTGATGGAAGAGTCATTCAAAGATGGGGCTTGAAGGAGGAAACATCGGATGCGGGTAACCAGAAGATCAGAAAATATCTGAGCTGACTTGGTTGTGTCAAATGGGAAGGATTTGACACCTTGCCTTACAAAGTGAGGAAGTAGAGTCCAGTCAACGAGCTGTATTTGTGGTTGGATATTCATGGTAAACAAATGTTGTAGGTATGAAGTTGTATGGTAGTGAAACATCCTCTGAGTCACATGTCCTCTGAGTCATCCATTGAAATTTGGTCATTCTGCCCATTGTCATATCCTGGATTGTCCAAATACTCATGCATTACATCGTTAATGACGGCGTTAAGATGAGACAAGGCTAATATCGAATTGAGATGAGCAACAATAGCGTCATTCTGGAGCCACATTTCAAAGGTGGGAGGAACGATATAGCCTATATCTGTCTCCGATCTATAAAGATGTGATATTAATTAGATGCTGATACTGATTATGGACATACCTGTTGCATAAATTTAGGCAGTCCATTGGTCAGTTCCAAGTAGTTGGTATCCAATGATGGATTTATCCACCAGGGATCTAGGTATTGGTCCACAATGTGAGCTGGATTGGCTGCCGGACATTCGTAATTTATTTGGCAGAGAGCAGCTTTGAAAAGGAGGTCTTTACACTCCCCCACCTTTCCTAGTGGACTCCGACTGGAGTCCGACTGGAGTCCACTGGGACTGGTCACCAGCCCACTGCCTGCAAAGTTGCCAGTCCAGTCCCAGTCCAGTCCGACCGGACTCCGAGTAGAATCCACTCAAACACTGGATTCCACTCGGACTGGTCCAGTGGAGTCTGGTTGGAGTCCAGTTGGAGTCCAGTGGGAGTCCAGTGGGAGTCCAGTTGGAGTCCAGTTGGAGTCCACTGGGAGTCCAGTTGGATTCCGCTGAAAAAGTGTGTAAGAAAAGCAATCGAACCCAGATCCCTATAGGGTGCTTAGGTAATAATAATACACAATATAACCATTACACCACAGTACCTTGTGTAAGGTATCATCTACTTGTGTTAGGTACAGTGGTGCGGCTGTGTATGACAAAGCATATAGCCGCGTCATCAAATGTGCCAGCTCATCACTCACCACCACCACCACCACCATCGACGCCACCTCCCTCCTCTCTCTACCACCACCACCATCGACGCCACCTCCCTCCTCTCTCTACCACCACCACTGCATGGACACCCACCGCCACCACTCCCATGCCCAATCCGCCATCACCACCACCCACAAACAAGCCCAAGGGATGGAATGCGGGCCCAAACGACACAGATTGCGTCGTTTGGGCCCTACATAAGTTTTTTTTTCATTTGCTTTTTGTTTTTATAAACTAACTCACCTGTTTTTTTAGCTTTCTAGGTTATAATCTACTGGCAACGATGCCACCACTTGCAAACGAGCCAATGCAGGCCCAAACAATGCAGATCGCATCATTTGGGCCCTACGTAAGTTTTTTTCATTTGGTTTTTGTTTTTATAAACTAACTAACTCGTTTTTTAAGTTTTCTAGGTTATAATCTACTAGTAATGACACCACCACTCGCAAACGAGCCAATGCGGGCCCAAACGATGCAGATCGCGTCGTTTGGGCCCTACATAAGTTTTTTTCCTTTGGTTTTTGTTTTTATAAGCTAACTCACTCATTTTTTTAGTTTTCTAGGTTATAATCTACTAGTAATGACACCACCACCTGCAAACAAGCCAACACACCCACCCCACGCCTACGAGCCCCTGCTCGTAGGGTGGATCATGAGTATGTGCAGTCGACAACGACAACGACAATGCCACCTACCTGCACCAGGACCCAGAATGACTCAGACCCAATGACACCCATGCCAGCCCCCTCCTCCCCATCCAAAAGGGATGTGAGGGTGTTGATAAAGGATAGGAGACAGCAGAGGGGTACCGGGAGACCTGCGGAGCAGGATACCCACCTGGTAAGCACCCACCTACCCCCTCCATCACATGCCACATCACTGACCCCTCCCCCCAACCCCTCCAAACTAGGAGACCCACAATACCCACCTGGTAAGCACCCACCTACCCCCTCCCTCGCATGCCACATCACTGACCCCTCCCCCCAACCCCTCCGAACTAGGAGACCCAAAAAACCGACAACACACCCACCCCACGCCAACGAGCACCTGCTCGTCGGGTGGATGGTGGGTACACCAGGGTTACGACGACCATGGCACCCATCCCCACACCTACGAGCCTTTGCTCGTAGGGTGGATGACGGGTGCGGCTTGCTACGGCGATGGACGTGTGCGAGGAGGGGTGGGCGATGACACCCACCCCAGACCGCATCCCCCAACCCCCCCTCCCCCGCATTTTGTGTGGGGAGGGGTCTTTATTATTTTCAATTTATCTCTGCCCCCCCCCTCACACCAAATGCGAGGGGTATATATATTGTAGTACTTACGAATCCCCCCCTCGTGCCAAACGAGAGGGGTTTTTTTTGTTTACTATTATATTATACCCACTCCCTTGTGTCCTACACGAGGGATGTGGTTAATTAAAAAATTTTGACCTTAATTGTTTGAAAAATGCCTCCTCGAAGAATATGAAAAGTTGAGTCATAAATAAACCTTATATTGATCCCCAATAAATCTCCTGTGGCTCAAGTGGTTGAGCACACTTGTTTGGTTTGTCATGTGATTTCTTATGGTGAGGTCTTGAGTTCAATTCCTGCAGTACACAAATTTATTTTGTGGGTACTTTATGAAATTCACCAAGTCCAAAGTCCTTTGAGCTCATATCTAATTGACTTATCATTTGGTTGCACTCGGACTCCACTCGGACTCCAGTTGGACTCCAATGGGGATTGAACTTTACATGACTTAGTGTAGTCCAATTGGACTCCACTTGGACTCCAGTGGACTCCAGTCAGTCCGGTCGGAGTCCACTAGGACAGGTGGGGGACTGTAAAGTACTGTTGAAAAGCTGAACAGTTTGAAATGTCGTCCGTATGAATCGATGGATAATTTAAAAAAATGGTGGGACATAATGGCATTTATCTCTCATGATAGAGCCAGCAAGAAAGACCTCAGCCACATCCTGAATATAAAGAATCATTCATCAGTTGGCATTGTTGAATTTGATTGTATATGTACCATCTCCAACTTCATTCTGGATAGCCAGATTTGATAATAATCATCTGGACCTGACATCCTGTGATTAGAAGTGGCCTCCTTACAAGCCACTCTTGCTCTGGAGCAGAGGAGATTGAGAAGAACATGAGTTCCTTCTGGTGCAATAGAATGTTCATATGTGGACATAGTTAAGCGAAGAAGAAAGAGAATTTGGTTGAGGAATGCTCTATTGATTGCATCCCAACATTATAGTCCATCCATTCCGGTTACGTCATTCATCCAGTCAGCTGTCCCATTAAACATCATCTATTCCATTGGTGTATCAACACATCCATAAGAAAACACTCCATATATCATATCATATCATCCATTTCACAGGTATCATCCATTCTGCAGA
Source organism: Tricholoma matsutake (assembly GCA_026075535.2). Taxonomy (NCBI): domain Eukaryota; kingdom Fungi; phylum Basidiomycota; class Agaricomycetes; order Agaricales; family Tricholomataceae; genus Tricholoma; species Tricholoma matsutake. Next base: position 182,085 of record AP026543.1, on the reverse strand, counting down.
TGTCATCCATTCTGTAGGTTTCATCCATTCCGTAGGTCTCATCCCCTCCATAGATATCATCCGTTCTGTAGATACCATTCCATAGGTATCATCTGTTCCATTCCTTCCATCCGACACTTGTCTTCACCAATTGTTATTATTTGAACACTGGTTGGTCAGATGATACCCTTCACTTCGATGCTGTGATCATTGGTGTGTCGTCCGCATTCCATTGATGTCATCCAGTGTTATCCATTCCGATGAACTCATCTGATCATCCAAAGGATTCTGCCTGGTCTTGATTGAATATCTGGTAGATTGATTAAATTGAATATTCCATAGTCCAATATATACACACTTCTTCAATGTAGTTACTATCTAGCCTTTTCTCGTCACTACCCATCTTGCTGTAAAATGATCCTTTCTGTTAACCCCCACTACTTCCATCCTTTAAATAAAGGATTCTGCTTGGTCTTGAATATTATTAGGGTAGATCAAATGTACCAAAGATTCCCTCTAGTGCATGTATAAATACTTCTTCAATGTGGTTATTGGCCTGGTCATTTCAATGTTATCCGTTCCGATGATTTCATCTGCTCCATTTCTGTCATCATCCGGCATGATACAGCTTGCCCCAACCTTTGAATAAAGATACATGGTGTCAAAGATTCCCTCTAGTGCATATGTGTAAAGACTTCTTCAATGTGTCTCCGCTCTGTAGTGTTATGTTGCTCAAATGGCATCCATTCTGACATGTGATCCATGCCATCATGGGTCCATAGGTGTCATCCGTTCCGCAGGTTGCATCCGCTCCATAGGTGGCATCCATTCCGCAGGTGGCATTCATTCCACAATGTGTCCCATTCATCATCTGGTTCCGTACTATCAATCAGTATAATAGTTGCTCATTCCTTGACGAAGTACACTGTCACAACTAGCATGACATTTGAGGTTTCCTGTTCTGGGGGCCCATCCCATCAATCATGGTCTAATGTACTGGTAGGTATACCCATGGGCCCAACCATCACCCATGGTCTAGTGTACTGGAGACAAGTCTATGGGCCCACCCATCACCAATGGTCTAATGCATTTGGTAGGATACCCTTGGGCCAACTCTATTTCTATGGTATATATGCACCAAATGAGCCCACCCTTGTAACATGGGCTATGACACCCCATGGGCCCATGTTAGCTGGCTCATCACCACTGGGCAAAAGCCATCATCATCTGGCCCATACTGAGTGAAATACACTGAATGCCATGGGATTGAACCCTCATAGTCACATGATAAAGTACAATTAAGGCAGTGATATAACCATTAGACTAAAGCATCATTACAGATAAGTAGTTATATCTCTCTATGTACTGCCCCAGCTGTGATGACAAATCAACACAGCCATGTCATCAACAATGCTGGCAATGGCACTGCCTCCTCCTTACCTCCTACCCCAATAACCAACAACAGGAACGAGCCCAAACGATGGCATTGTCATTTGGGCTCACTTGTAAGTGTTTTTTTACATGATTTTTGTTGTTTTGTTTAACTAACTGAATTTTCCTTAATGATAGGTTTTATCTATGTTATAACGATGCCACAGCCTCAAAACCATGACAACGGCTGACACAGCCACCACCCTAGGACACAGAACCACTGCCGCAAGCAACTGCTCATGGGGTGGGAATGGGTACAACTGCAAAATGGCAGGACAACAGTGACACCGACTTGGCCAAATGGAATGACAATTGACTGGAGACGATGGGGACTGGGCGATGGAATGACAAGGGGACAAGTGGGAAACAACAAAAGGAAGGCAAAGCAAATGAAGAAAAGGCCCAAGAGACATCGTTTTATGTCTCTTGGACCATTAGTAAGTTTTTTTTTCTTGTTTTTGTTACTAACAAACTTTTTTAGGTATTATCTAGTACTGCTGACAATGATGAGCACTCAGAACCACTGCCGTGAGCAGCTGCTCGCAGGGTGGGAATGGGTGCAACTTTGAAACAACAAGAATGGCTACCCCAACAGAACAAGCCCCCACCCCCAGCCCTCATGCCCACCATGCAGGATGCACCACCTGCCTCCAGCCTCATGAGCAACTGCTTGTGGGGTGAATGGTGGGTGGAATGACGATGATAGCAGTGAATGACAACAGCACCCGCCCCAGCCCTACGAGCCACTACTCATAGGGTGGATGACGGGTGGAACAATGATGATTATGGGAAACCCAAGAGACATCAACATCTCTTGGGTCCTAGGTAAATTTTCTTTTCTTTTCTCATTTCATTTTTCGATGCTAACTCACTTTTTATAGGTACAAACTACTACTGGCGACAACAACAACAACAACACCACCACCACCACTGCTGCAAGCCCCTGCTCGCAGGGTGGAAGGTGAGGGGGAAGAGACGAGGGGGAAGGGAGATGAGAGGGAAGGGAGATGACGATGAGTGGGGACACCCATGATGACACCCTCCCCATGCCTATGAGCATCTGCTGATGGGGTGGTTTGGGAGGGAGAAGAATGGGGACAGGACACATAGGTAAACATTGTATCAAATGATACAACCTATCGAATGCATACATTGTATCAAATGATACAACCTATCGAATGCATACATTGTATCAAATGATACGGGTTCGATGGATGCTGTTGAACTCACTATATAAAGTCACTATACTATATTAACCAACAACTACATTGTACACTGATTACTATACCTTACAATAGACATGCATTAGGAATTTAATACAGACATTAGTAATGTTTGAAATGCAATGGGCATGGACATGGGCACGGGAGTGGCCACGGACATGGGGACAGCCTTGTATATCTGTTTTGATGTATGCTGTCGAACTATAGACATGCATTAGAAATGTAATACAGACATTAGTAACATTTGAAATGCAACACGCACAGACATGGCCACGGATACTGACACAGCCACTGACAATGCCATGGGAATGGCCACGGACATGGGGACAGCTGTGTATATCTGTTTTGATGTATGCCATCGAACTATAGACATGCATTAGGAATGTAATATAGACATTAGTAACATTTGAAATGCAACAGGCACAGACATGGCCATAGATACGGACACAGCCACTGACACAGCCACGGGAGCAGCCATGGGAGTGGCCATGGACACAGGGACAGCCTTGTATATCTGTTTTGATGTATGCCATTGAACTATAGACATGCATTAGGAATGTAATACATACATTAGTAACATTTGAAATGCAACAGGCACAGACATGGCCACAGATACGGACACAGCCACGGACACAGCCACTGACACAGCCACTGGAGCGGCCATGGACATGGGGATGGCCTTGTATATCTGTTTTGATGTATGCCATTGAACTATAGACATGCATTAGGAATGTAATACATACATTAGTAGCATTTGAAATGCAATGGGCACAGACATGGCCACGGATACAAACACAGCCACTGACACAGCCACGGGAATGGCCACAGACATGGCCACAGACACGGCCACGGACATGGGGATGGACATAGGGTTGGCCTTGTATAGCTGTTACAATGTATGCCATAGAACTAAGGGTGCCCCCGCATCTCTGGCTGCTCCTGTGTCTCTGGCTGCTCCTGTGTCTCTGGCTGATCCCACATCTCTGGCCACTCCCATGTCCATGCCACTCCTGTTTCTCTGTCCGCTCCCATTTCTCTGATTATTATACCTTACAATTGACATGCATTAGGAGTGTAATACAGACATTAGTAACATTTGAGATGCAATGCGCACAGACATGGCCACGGCCATGGCCATGGACATGGGGATGGACACAGGGATGGCCTTGTATATCTGTTTCAATGTATGCCATCAAACTAAGGCCACTTCCGTGTCTCTGGCCACTCCCATTTCTCTGATTATTATGCCTTACAATCAACATGCATTAGGAGTGTAATACAGACATTAGTAACATTTGACATGCAATGCCCACAGACATGGCCACAGCCACAGCCACAGACATGGGGATGGACACAGGGATGGCCTTGTATATCTGTTTTGATGTATGCCATCAAACTAAGGCCACTCCCATGTCTCTGGCCGATCCCGTGTCTCTGGCTGCTCCTGTGTCCAGGCTGCTCCCGTTTCTCCATCTGCTCCCATTTCTCTGATTATTACACCTTACAATCGACATGCATTAGGAGTGTAATACAGACATTAGTAACATTTGACATGCAATGGGCACAGACACAGGCATGGCCATGGACCCAGACACAGCCACAGGGATGGCCAGGGCATTGCCATCGGGCACAGACATGGGAATGGGCAATATTAACCTATGCATACTATTGACTGTAACATTGGATATCTGTTTCAATGTACACTCACCTTGCAGTAATTTACAGTGCCCCATGTGTCCTAGCGGACTCCACGTGGACTGTGCAGAGTCCAAGCTAGTCCATGCAGAGTCCGACCACCTGGTGACTAAAATGGAAATTCCCACCCTTATGCATGTGGAGTCCGACCCAGTCTGCACGGAGTCCAACCTAGTCCGTGCGGAGTCCACACTAGTCTGAGTAGAAACCCACCCAAATGGACTGTTACACTAATCTGCATGGAGTCCGAGCTAGTCCGTGTGGAGTCCGAGCTAGTCCATGTGGAGTCCGAGCTAGTCTGTGTGAAGTCTGAGCTAGTACAAGTTAACATCAGTGAAACATGACTATCATAGACATATGTAAAGAATAAACCAGTGATACACTATAAGTAATAGAGATTTGTACTACTCCTTCTCACTATCATTATCTCCATCACTATCATCACCACTGTCACTAACCTTCTGTTGTTTCCTTTCAAGAACCATCTGGGTATGGTAAAACAACATTGTATGCAAAAACCAATTGAAATTCCCCACTGTCATCTTTCTCAATATTGATTCAAACCCACCAAGCCATGCATTGAGTTGTTCACATGCCTGTGTATTGAATGCACATTTGTAGTATGGCTGTCCTTCATTATTGTAGTCCAGAATGACCAAATTTGGAGCTGAGCCATCCAAAGGAGCTGGATTGCACCACTTCCTGCACAAATAATCACTTGTTTGATGGTTGGTGTAATGATAGGAGTCGACAATAAATCGGCTTGTTTTAGCCCATGATTCCCAGCTACCATCAGCAATACTATGGCTCAGCACCACACAGGCTTTGTCAATGCATATATAATCAGGGCGTGAATCTTCTGTTGGATATACTGTCTCCAAAAAGTGCATAATATTAGTGGGTGATTCCGATTTCGCAAATTTTGCCCAAGCAATGACAACTCCACATGGTGCACATATTGTTTCAACACAGTAAAAGCAGCGTGGCATGAAGTAGGTTGCATACTGCACATCAGGTGCTGGTTGGTCATGAGGTTGTCCAATTGAGTCTTGAGCAGGTTGCCATGGTAGATATTCACCAGGCCTATGCAGCATCCTTCGAAAGCCAGACAGCTGTTTGCAAGAATGGTTACTGAGATATCTCTTCCACATTTCCTCATGATCTTGACATGCATTTGTCCCATGAACTTTCTGGTTTTCACATCCTCGAACATGGCATGTGGCCTCATGTTGTTGTTCATGCAGAGCACAAAAAACCCCACCTCTTGCATTTACCAACTCTGCAGTGCAGTCATCATATGCACAATGCTAATTATCAAAAAAATATTATAAGTGATCAATTTGTATTTGCCAGTAGATGTTCCATACCAGGGGTCCAAAGACAATTCCATCAACAACAGCCATTGTCACATCTCGAGCAGTTGAATCCTCCACTTCCATTCTTTGTCCAGCTGATGAACCCTGTTGCAAATTATCACCTGCACTCTGTGATACAGGTATATTATTGCTTTCAAGAGTTGCAGTTGGATCACTGATGGCAGTGAGATCAGATGTTCGTCTGTATGGATGAGTGCAATCTGAGCAGTGGTGGTCTTTGGCTGCCAGAATAATTCCATCTTGTCCCAGAGATAAGAATGCCTCCCTGGTCACTTCATCAATTGCTAAGCCATCATGAAGTGTGAGATCAGTTCCATATGGAGAAGCAACTGTCCAAATAGACTCCTGAACAAATGCTTGCCAGACCTGGCGGCATGTCACCCCATTGAAATTGACAGTTTGATGCTTTTTAAAGCTGTTATTCCAATATTCTGCATATGCTGAAGCTGATGCATGGAAATTGTAGATGCCATTCAAGACACCATGAGAAAATGCCCGGTCCACCCATACACTCTGACCTATCTTGAGGTATCGGGCAGAATTCAGATAAACCCTGCTATATTGATGTGCCTCCCCAACTTCAATTGCCCGTTCATGGTCTGCTGAATATGTGGTCTTGCAGGTTAAGCATTCCCCAGTCAAAACAAAACATTTTCATGTATTACTGAATTCTTGATCAGTGTGACTCGAGGAATATCCCATGTTCGGATGGCCTGGTGTAGTGCCCTTGAATTGCAATTTGCTGGTTTACATTCCATTGAGTTGGGACAAAGAACATGTACTGGCTGGATCAATTTATGGGATATGGGTTGTAGTTTCTTTCGCAGATGTCCACATGCATTGTATGGATGCAAATTCAAAAGTTTTTTGCAGCTGCATCAAGCTTGAGGCTGAGTGCAGTAATTTCTTGTTCAGCATCCATGTTTTTGTCAACCTCCTTCATCTTCAAAGGCCTTTGCTGATTGTTATCCATATTTTCTTTGATTGCCCGTGCAAGACCCTTGATCCAACCTGATGCCATGACACGATTTTCTCCTTCACATTGAATGTATTGCTGCTGGCATGGAGATTCAACTGAAAACAATAGGACAAGCACTGCTGATAGTGATGTTTTAGAGCTGAAGTGTTGGCTGATAAATTGACTGAAGACTTTGAATGTGATATTTGGGAAAGGATCCTCTCCTGCTAGCATTGCAGAGGCAATAGGAATAAATGCTGACAAAACCACCCAAGTCCAAATGTGCCAGGGTACAAGATTTATGGCCAATACAAGGATTTTGGAAACAAGAGCCAGGATGTGGCTTATAATCCAAGTTGATACTATCCAAGTACTGCAAAGAGATCATATAATTATTGATCATTTTGGTTTATCATCCCTACTTACTGGGCCTTTTTGCTGGTATTCTTTTTTTTATGCACCCTTTCCTTCCCCTTCCCCTTTCCCATTTCCATTTCCTTTTCCATCTTCTTTTCCTTCCTCTTTTCCTTTGCTTTCTCTTTTTCCATCTCTTTTGCTTTTCCCTTCCCCTTTTTCTTCTTTTTCACCAATTTCCCATCCTCATCCTCATCCTCAAACTCCAAGGGCCCACCATTCAACAGGCAAGTATTCAAATCAGTGAAGGTATATGAAATCTTCTTGAATTCCCAAATGCCAATGTCTTCCTCATCAGTCTCCCCCTCCAACCACACCACCATCTGTGGATAAGCAGCTACCTTTGTGAAATATCGACGATAGTGAGAATGGAAATATGATTTGGAGACAAAAATTTCAATGAGGTCAGTTTTCATTGGTCGCTTGATTTCCCAAGTCCCATTCGCCACCATGTCATTAACAGTATGACTGGCAACACAAAATATGGAGGGGGTTCTGAGGTTGATGCAGACAAAGGACCCTGAGATGCTGAAGAAATCGGTTCATCGTCAGTCTAATTTAATGGTGAGAAGAAGATTTTCAAATCAAGAATAAAATCTCACAATCAGTAACCTCAAACAAAATTGATTATTGATAACTTTCCACTCAGCAGTATCATTATCTGCCACTGCTGTGTTGTATTGTCTGTTAACAGCCCAAAAATCATCCTCATAGACAAAAATCTGCTGATTTTTCTCTAAAAATCCCAAAATAAATTTATCCACCAAGTATTTATTTTAATTAATGACTTACTGGAAACAGGAGAATATTGAATGCCAAGTTTCTTCAAAACTGGCCCCAAGGTTGGTGTTACATGATGGCTAAGGGTCATGTATGGCTCAGAAGTATCAGGGTTACCATGTGACCAGAACACAAAAACTTTCCCTATTATTCTAGGTTATTATACTTGGGTATGATGATATTAATAAAGAAGAATTCACCAGTAGTTGGGGAAATATCCCCCTCATATTCAATACGATCAGCAAGGTTGGACACATTACCTTGGGCACGCCCACATAGAATTCCCCCTGTTATGCGAGAGGCACCCTGAAGTTCATGGCGCAAGGGGGTGCCAGGTGGACTGGCCATGACAATGTCGGTGTGAGCATCAGGGGCGGTCGCAGCAGTTGGTGCACCTTGGTTTCCTGGAAGGGTGGTGGTGGCAGTTTTGTTATCAGTAGCGGTAGGTTCAATCCCCTCATTAATGGTGGGGGTAGTGGGAATGGCAGTAGGCATGGCAGGGAGGGTGGGGCTGCCGTCATTAGTGTCCTTATTTGTAGAGGCCACCACCGCAATGGTAGAGGTGGCGAGGGTGAGGGGGGGTCCATTGTTGGCATCCTCGATTGTAGAGGTTGCTGCCACAGTGGTAGAGGTGGTGGCGAAGGTGGGGCCATGGTTGTTGGTGTCTTCATTCGTAGAGGTCACCACTGTCGCAGCATTGGGGGCCCTGGTAGTGTCGTCGTTGTTGCCTGTGCCCTCACCCTCGCCCTCGTTGTTGTCCTCGCCCTCGTTGTTGTTGTCCTTGCCCTTGCCGTCGTTGCCCTTGTCGTTGCCATCCTTCTCCTCGTCCCTGTTCTCACCATCATTGTTATCATTGTCCTTGTCATTGTCCTTGCTGTCATCACTCCCGCCGTTGCCAGTCCCCGAGGTGCTGTTGTCGCTGCTGCTATGGCTGTCGTCCTGGTCCTGGTTTCTCTTCATGTTGCCCTTGCTGCTCTCATCGCTGTCGCTTGGGGAGCTGTCATCGCTGTCGCTTTGGGAGTTGTCATCGCTGTCGCTTTGGGAGCTGTCGGTCTCCTGCATGGATTTCCTGTCCATGTTTTTGCTGGATGCTGAGGCCACCATTGCCACGTCGGCACGGCGGAGATGGGTTGGCTTCGGGAGAGAGGGTGGAGCTGTGGGGGTGGTGGATGTTGCCTTGGTACGCTCAGGGGGAGCTATAGTGATGCCGCTTGCCTCTAGCACAGCAGCACTCCTAGTAATATAGAAAAGAAGTGAATAAAACAAGAAAAAAAAAGAAGAAAAAAAAAGAGAAACATACCTAGTGATGCGAGATGGATAGAAATGAAATGAATAAAACAAGAAAAAAAAGAAGAAAAAAAGATAAAACATACCTGGTTGCGCGAGATGGATAGAAAAGAAGTGAGTAAAACAAGAAAAAAGATGAAAAAAAAAAGAGAAAACATACCTGGTGACACGAGATGGGAGAGCAGCAGCCGCATCCTCCTGTGCTCGCATCATCAAAGTTTTCCTGTGAAAAAAGGGGGGGGAAGGGTAAGGGGAGAGGCTGGAGATGGAGCAGGCGGCTTACCTCGCCTTTGTACCCCTCTTCCCCTGTCCTCCCTTCTCCTTCTCCTTCTCCTTCTCCTCCTTTCCTCTGCTTTTCCTCTTCTCCTCCCCTTTCTTCTTCCCTTTCCTCCCCTTCAGCACATATGTTTTGTTGTCACTACTGGCAATCTTTTTTTTTCTGCTTTGGCAGCCCCCACATCAGCCGATGATGTGGCATGTTTGCGGCTGCGCAGATTGTCCCTTTTGTGGCCGCTACGGGTGGTGGGGACGGTCGAGCGAGTATTGAACATGTTAATTGTTTGATCTTGAGGCTTTGGGGTTATGTCAATGTCATGGCGATGTGGTTGCGTCTGAGGTTGATGTTGATCATGGCCATACATTCTCACAGTTCTACGGTGACATAATGCAATTGTTTGCTTGTTTGACAATGGCTCTGTGGTGTAGTGGTTAATTGCTGCTATTTATGCTTGGTGATAAGGCTTGGAGTTCGATTCTCCTTTACTACATAATTTTTCCGTACCCTCTGCTATACATCCACAAACTCAACTCGGATGACTCGGACATGTATCCGTCTGAGTCCGAGTAAATTGATGTTGCTCGGACAAAGTCTGTGTGCACTCCGAGTTAAGGTGCAAAAACAGCTCGGACTCCACGAAAGTCCGTGCGGAGTCCGAGCAACTGCTATACAGGACATTTGAGCCAAATGAGTGAATGCCAGTCCATGTGGAGTCCACCAAATTCCACGTGGACTAAGTCGGAATACGTGGGGCACAGTAAAGACCTCTCACCTTGGGTTAACAGCTTGTTGGAAGGTACAAATAAGCTGTTGATTTATGTTCTAGCACATCTATGTACACCAGAGCTGGGTGAAGATGGATGGCATGAGATGGATGTGAGCAACCTTCCAAGGAATTGGCCAGACCATTTCGAGAAGGCCATTGGAATCCTCAATCACTGGATACTCTGGTCACTCAAGTTTTCACCCAAAGAACTCTTGCTCAGAATGGTTGTTAACACACCTAGGACCCCATTCGACATCAGTACACTTCCAATTGAACCAGAAGACCTGGACACACATGTAACATTTGTAGCTCAACAATGATTGGATGCATATTCAGAGGCAGTCTGACATGTGAATCAACGGTGGAGCCATGTGGTCTCTCAGGGTCTCGTCTACTACTAGACGAGACGGTTCGGACAGGGCTCGCATCTACTACTAGACGCAAGTTGGAAAGGACGTGGACAAGCTTGGATTCTTTCTGTCTACAACAAGTGCGTGTCTGTCTATGAGGTCACGTGACTGCTAAGGGAGATGCCGGACTCTGGCTGTGGGCTCTGCTGCGGGGGCTGCCGCCACAGCTACATGTGCCCCCCCTCACAGTAGCAACACCCTCGTTGCGATCTCAACTCTATGTCGAAACGAGTATGTACAAGGCACCAATGCCTTACCCTCACCTCAACCCATGCACCTCAGGAGGCATGTCCATGACAATCGCTCCCCCTAGAGGCCCAACACAGAAACATTGTTTAGGGCCACAGGTATTGCTCCGGGGTTTCGTCTATCTTTGGAAGAGGCCTTTGTCGAAGCCTCAAGTGGGCGGCCGGTGGGAAGTCGATATTAGGTCGTGTTGGGGTAGAAAGCCGTCGTCGAACAAGTTCTGGATTGACAAAGCTGGGGAACTCGCCTTGTTCAATGTCGTGGCCTTGTCGAGGTCGCCATGTGACGAACGAGGGCAAAGGGATTCAGAGCCACTAAAATAATAAAAAGCACCATCCATCCAATAAGCCATGTACTGGACATATTTATGTGATCGTGGGTGTGGGGTAGAAGTGAGGTAACCAAAGCGAAATGAGGCCTTAATATATATGGAGTCGGACCTTGAAAATAACCAATGTCAGTCAACTGTCAGGGTGGATTGTGGTCTAGACTCAGGGTCTTATGGTATCTGTTCTTCGTCTGCCTCGTGTTCTACATCCTCCCACTCTATGTCACCATCTTCATCAATCACTTTTCTTTTTACTTCCTCCTGCACAATGTCTTCTTTGGCTTCCTGGTCACCCTGTAGCTTCTCGATGGCTGTTTGAGCCTCATGTAGCATTGTGCCAGTGTGGGGGATGAATCTGCGGAGTCATCGTGAGGAGAACCTGTTGCCGATGGGTAGTCCTTCCAGTGTTTCCAATTTATAGGAGTTGCGGTCTCTGCTTGTTACTCGGCGTGGTGCTGACCATTTTGGTTCCATTTTCCATTCTGCCTTGAATGTGAAGTCTAGGTCACTTCTGTAGACTTGTACCAGCTGCCCGGCTTTGAATGTGACCTCTCTTGGTGCTCGGGATAAGACCTTCCTGTCAAATGCCAGCTTCCGCTTGTGAGCGTGAGAAGATATGTGTGCATACCCATCTAATCGCTGTTGCTCTACATATGCCATCTGGACCTCAACCTCATCTGCTGATACTTCCTCCTCTGTTTGCTCTGCTGGTGTACGCTTTGTGTTGATCACGATGCCTAAAAGGAGTTCATTGGGTGAGAACTTGAGGTTTGGAAGAATGCAATTGTTGAGGAATTCCATGGCTTCCTCCAGGTGGTTGGGCCATGAGGCTGGTACATCCATTGCATTGTATTCATCCTCCCCTAGATCTGGTGAGCACAATCTTTTCAGCCTCCCCAACAGTTTTGCATTCATCCCTTCTATCAGACCGTTGATCCAGGGGGAGTATCCTGGAACTACTCGTAGTTCCACATTACGTATGGCACATGCCTCATGAACAGCGTCATTGTCGAACTCATGACCTCCGTCAACCATGAAGGCCTCGGGTGCTGTGAATGTGGTGCAGATATTATTGAATGTCTTGCAAGAGGTGCCTGCTGATGCGGCGGTCTTGAATTTATCTGCCCATACATGCTGTGAGTAGACATCTGCATATAATCTGATTTTTGTAAAGCCCCCTTTTCCTTTTGGCATGGCCAGGGTGTCTCCTACAAGAAGTTCAAATGGGTGGCGTCTTGTTATGGGTTCTAGCAGTGAATGTAAGTGTTTTGGGCCATGTCCTTTGCACTTACCACAGTCCATGATTGCCTTGGTGATTGATTGGTCAAGGTGTGGGCTAGCTATTCTGTCCATCAGTGCAATTTTTACGTTGTCCCTGTGAAAATGTCCTTGATTCCAGTGTTCCTCCCATGCTAGTGTGACTGCCTCTGATTGTGGTATGCACTCTACCCGTGGTTTTGCTCGTGTGGACTTGGTGTTACCTATTTTCCATAATTTCCCTTCTTGGATCATGTACCCTTCTGCTCGGTGCTTGGTTTTCTTCCTTTCTCTGATACTTTTCCCATGTTCGAGTTCAGCCAATGCCTCTATGGCATTGAGGAATATTTTTTTGTTAGCAAATCGGTTTCTGAGGGCATCATAGGTGGGCAGTGACTCAATTTGGAATATATCATTTTGAATGCCTGTTCATGCTTCCCAGTCTTCGCTTACTGTCCATTCATGGCCGTTGTTCTTTTCTGTGGGTAGGTTCACATACTTCCTGCTGATGCCGTCTGCGACTGGATTCAGGCATCCTGGTCTGTGTCGTACATCTATAATCTGGTGTGCTAGTACTCCATCCCTCCATCGAGCGTGTGTGGAGTTGAGCTTGTCATTCAGTAAGTGGTCCCTGAGTGCCTGACAGTCAGTCTCTAGTTCAACCGGGTAGCCCCATATAAGATCAGAGAATTTGTCTAGGGAGAATTTCAGTGCAGCAAATTCTAGTAAATATGGTTTGTACTTCTCTTCAGATTCTGATGTTCGTTTGCTGCTGAATGCAACTGGATGCATGTGTGTGACCTCTTTGCCATTGGGCAGGACTGCAGTGTGTCATTGTGAAAGCATGCCTGCAAAACCATACTTACAACCATCTGTAGTGATGACAAATGGTGTGCCATCGAACTTTGGTCCTTTCAATACTGGTTCATTGGTTAAGGCAATTTTTAGTCCCAGGAAGGCCTTCTCATGTTCCTCTTTCCATGAGACAACTAGCGAGTGTCCTTTCATGGCACATCGGTAGGCTGCCTTTCCTTTCCCCTTGGGCAAGTCAAGGCTTCTGGCCAAGTCTGTGAGTGGTTGGGCTAATGCTGCATATCCTTTGATCAGCGACCTAAAGTAGCCTGTTAGTCCTGTAAACGTGGCTAGGTTTTGCAGATCGGTTGGTCGTTTCCAGTCCACAATAGCTGTCAGTTTTGTCAGATCTGGTTTTATGCCTGTTGATCCCACCCTTGCTCCAGCAAAGACGGCCTCAGTCATGAAGAAGCTTGACTTGGCTGCTGATAAAGAGAGCCCTTTCTCCCTTACTCTGGTTAGTAGTGTTCGGATGTTAGCTAGTGTTTTTGTGAAGTCATCCCCAGCCATTCCTCCATCATCGATGAACAGTTCAAACAGTATGCCTACAAGATCACCTAGTGCTTGGGCTGTCATCTCTGCGAAAGTGGAGGGCGCACCTGTTAGTCCAAAGGGCATGCGCTTGTAACGGAAGTATCCTCGTCCTTCAACGTAGAAGCATACGTATGGCTGGTCTTCTGGTCCAATTTCACAAGCATAGAACCCTGCTGCGAAGTCAAATGTGTTTATCCACTGGTGTCCACTCAGATGCTGTTGTTTGGCCCGTATGTCTCCTTGGGGCATTGGGGGTACTTTTGTCACTTTGTTCAGTTCGGCGAAGTCTTGACACACTCGCCACTTGGTCTGCATCTCCACTTGTGCTGTGTCATGCTGCTCAAAATCTCGGGGGGGGAGGTCTTTGAATGCTAATGGGATCCCAGCCGTGACACATTCGTTGTTGACTCGGTGCTGTAGTTCCTTGATAGTTAGTCCATTACCTTCATGCACCTTCTTTGCTAGAGTGGTTGCGCCACAACATTTGACATCGTTATGGTCGATTGGAGCAATTATACCCGCCTCCAGCATCTTGTCAAGCACGCCGTTGAAATATTCCTTTTGAGGCCCACTGAGTGGTCGTTGATTCACCTTTGTTTTGAATACTGTGCCTTTGGGCACATTCAGCTTGTGTGTTGCTCCTGCTACTACTGTTACCTCGCTCATGGACAGTGCAAAGCAGTCAGCAAACTCGTGAAGTAGGTTTTCAATGCTTACGCATTGCTCTTGAGTTAGATCATCGCCTATGGTGAGTTCTGACAGTACTGCATCCATGTGTTCTAATTTGAATGGGTCTGATTGTTGGGTGAACACTGCTTTGTCGAGGTTGCCTGAAAGTATTTTCTGCTCAGTGCTAGAGTCGCTGTTCTGCACCTCTGTGTTGATGGTCCATATATTGTCCTTGTGGTCTGGTGCAGGATCTGGGTTGTTAGGTGTATCAGTTGGTAGTATTGCAGCAGAAGGGGATGGTTGGGAAGCTGGTTGTACTCCCTTCCACAATGGCCTTCCTAGCCTATTGCGCTTTGCTGTTCCTCTGTCTGTTTGAGTCTTCTTCCCTTTCAAGCCATTTGCTTCCCACCACTTGGTTCGTTCTTCTTGCGTGCGTCTCTTGTTTCCTTCCTGGGTAAGTGGATGTTGGATTTTTGGTATTTCTTGTCCTTTTGCAATTTCCCCTTCCTGTTCCTCGTTGTCCAGGGGGTGTTCCCCATGTTCTGCTTGCTCAATTGCTGTCTCATCAATGGGTTCCTTGATACTATTATCATGTTGGTAGACTTGCCTTGAGGGGGGTGCGCAGTGATCCCCCTTCAAGTTTGTGCGCTGGTTGATGTTTAAATCCTGACTGGTCGGGAGTGTTGTTTCTGTGCTCTTTCCGCATGGGTATTGGTTCCGTAGAACTACCCAATCACTGTCCTTGGGGATTTTCACAATATCTGTGTCATAGTCATGGATTGCTTTGAACGTCTTCAGCAATGGTTTCCTGAACAGTGCTAGCCAAGCCCCTTTGCTGTCAAAGACCTCAAAGGTGTCCCCCCGTGTGATATTGCCAATGGTAACCTCGCCGTTCCAAATGCCAGCTGAGGGTACCAGCCGGCCATCTGCCATTCGTAGGATACGGTTGGATTTGTCCAGAGGTTTGAGGCGGTGCTCAGATTTCTGGTATACTGATAGGTCAACTGCGTTCACCATCGCACCATCATTGAATGTACTCTTGATTCTTACGATCTCTCCCTGTGGACCATGCAATTCAATTGTGTGTAGGAACGGTTGGCTGTTCCTTTGCTCGTCTTTGCTCTCCACGCCATACAGGTCAACAATGATGGATTGTGCCTTGGCTAGATACATGTTGGTGTCTGGGATAACCACTACTGACGCTGGTAAAGCTCCCTCCTCACTACCTAAGGTACACCTTGCGATAGACGGCATTTCCTCGTCCTTGGATGATGCCTTGCTACATCCAAGGACTGCTGCACTATTATGGTACTCGGTCTGGGTCGTCGGTGGAACCTCCTGTTCTACGCCAATGACCCTGGTCCTTTTCCCTGCTCTGCCAGGAAGTCCATGATGACCTGTTGATCGTATTCCTCCTTCATGACCCATGGGTTGGTAGCGACATAATTGACGTTCCTTGTTGTGGTTGGTGGACAGCTACGCTTGATTGTTGCTGCGATCGATCTCCAGCGTCCTTCGAAGGCCGGTACTTGATTGGGACTGTCGCAGTTGGGGCTCATGTGCCCGATCATGCCGCATTTCCAACATTCTCCCGATGCGACAGGAGCCGTTCCAGGTGAGAGGGGGTATGGATGTAGCTTGCTTACTAACTGTCCCGGGTAGTCGTTGTCCCATTGCACGATCTGCGCATTATATGCTGCTCGTCCGGCAGGGGTGTTCGGGTGGATGGGGAGCGCTAGCCATACGACGTCTGCCATGTGTTCCGTGGGGAGTCTGTTCTGTCGGTATGGGGGCTGGTTTTGTGTATTTGGGCTGGTGGCATTTGCGAATGGATTGTTCGCACTGAACGTTGGGGTTGGGGAGCGGTTCTGTTGTGTCTGTGGGGTTTGGTTTTGGAGTGTGGGGAATCTTGGCATTGGGGAGGGTGTACCTATGGTGAACCTTTGGAATGAGCTGGTGAGGTCTCTTGTCGTCGCGCTGCGTGCATCCTGTAGCTTCTTCAGCTCTTCGCGAACGTGTTGTGCCTCCCTTTCCTCCTCCCATGCCTCATCGATCTGGGAAAGTGTTGCTGTGCGGACGGCCTTGCAGAACATTGCCCAGTCGGTATGCCCCAAACCTGTTACCTTCTGTAGAATCCTGGGCATTTTCTTTCGAACGGTGCCAATCAGGAGACCATTTGTGTCAGGGATTGCTGCTGCCAAGCGTTCTACCTTGTCTGCCCATACTACGTGCATGAACTCTTCGACTCCTTTCACCTTTACTCGTTTCCCGACTTCTTCTTCTGTGATCGTTGTTCATTCCAACGTGGCTTGCTTCTCCTCGACTGTTTTCATGGTGGGTGGTTTGGTTGGCCATTTCTTTGTGAACAAAGCTACTAGATGTTCCCAGGTGTCGTTGTCCCACGAGCTCAGACTGTCCCACCATTGATTGGTGATGGAGCCCGCCTTCAAGTTGAGCTCAAACATTCGAAGTTTCTGAGCGTTGGAGACGTTGGTCTTAAGTGAGAATTGGCGCTCGATGGCATTGATGAAGTCTTGGGGGTTTTCGTCCTCATGTTCGTCATCGCCCCAGAACAGTTTTGTGTTGTCTGACATGGTGTCTTCATCGTCGGAAGGGGTAGGTGTGGTGGGTGCTGAAAACTGTGGGGTGGGAGGTGGTACGGCTGGTGGGGATCAGGGGCTGGTTGAGATGGGGCTGATGGAGATGTCGGATACTGATGGAAGGGTGAAGGAGGATGTTGCTGAAGACTGGGGTGTGGTCTTGGGTGTGGTAGATGGTAGGAATCTACCCTTGTCGTCTCGTTGTGTGGTTCTCGCCAGTGTAGCGGGTGTGAGGCCGGTGCGTGGTAGATAGATCAGACAAACGATTAGACAGGTACTCGGGAAGCTGTGGCCGAGATAAGCAGGCGAACCGAGACTGAGCAGAGAACTGAGCTGAAACTGAGTGGACCAAAAGCCAAAACAGATGAAGAACAAGTTGACAGATGGCAGATGCCCCGAGATTACAAGTAGAGTAGCCGAGTAGGAATCTTGCTGTTGTCACCAGATGGAGCTATGTGGTCTCTCAGGGTCTCGTCTACTACTAGATGAGATGGTTCGGACAGGGCTCGCATCTACTACTAGATGCGAGTCGGAAAGGACACGGACAAGCTTGGATTCTTTCTGTCTACAACAAGCGCGTGTCTGTCTACGAGGTCACGTGACCGCTAAGGGAGATGTCGGACTCTGGCTGTGGGCTCTGCTGCGGGGGCTGCCGCCACGGCTACAACGGAAGGAAGTGTTTGACAAGAAAGTCATAGGGTCAAGAGTGGGACAAGTAATCTTCAGCATTGGCCAGCTTGTACAAGTTTTTTGAAGCGACTTAGCTAACTCAATCAGCTCCAAATGAAAGCTCACACCAATGTGGTCAACTCCTCGACATGTGGTAGGGCGCAATGTAAATTCCTACAAACTTGAAACATTGGATGGTGCAAGACTAGAAGGGGAATATAGTGCTAGGAGACTAAGGGAGTTTGCACTGTGTGAAGGGACGGAGCTCACAGAACCGCAGAAGGTTTACATGGAAAAAGTGAAGAAGGAGGAGGCAAAGTGGATACAAGAGGTGGCAGAAGAGGTGGCAAGGTTACAAAGGATAGGCCAGGATGAGGCAACAGAGTTGGGCATAGGAGGAACTACTGCCAGAATGGAGGACATAGTCAGACCTGGGTTCTTCTATGAGGACGAAGAGGTGGAGGAACCAGAGGCCAGAGGAGATAGAAGGTGAAGGGATAGCCCACAGAGTTAGCAGCAGGCAACAAGGATGTCTCCATTTGGGAGATGGGCAGATGGAGGAGTAGGATCAGGTAGTCACATGACCATATAGTCAGTAGACAGTCACAGATGTTGTAGTCACACAGGAAATCCTATGGCATCCCACCACTCTGCTATAGGAGACACATCCGGCATCTCCACCACAACATATCCTCTGGGGAATGAGCAGCCTCCAGATGACTTCAGGAGGATTATGAGGATGAGAGAGCTAGACTCAGGGCCTGAATTTGGTGACTTGAGGATGAGTTGGACCAATGTCTGAAGGATCACCCAGCCAAATGACCCCGTGGTCATGAGCCTTCCCCCAGACTGTGTTCTCCATTCTGGGAGCGTTCTTACATTGTCACCTCCACTAAGCCCACCACGCCTGCCCCAAAGGTTCAACCAGCAGAGGCAATGGATGTGGATGAGGGTGAGAAGGAAAGGGAGCACCCTCTCCTTCCCCCTCCAGGCCCTGGATGATCAACCCAGTGCTGTGTATTTCCCGACCAGCTAACTGTTCCCCAGCTCCTCCAGTCTGTAATCCCATTCTCCCTATCTTGCTGCAAAACAGTGCCAAGTTCTATATATGGGCCATGGCTGCTCAGCAGCCTGGCAATGAGACTTATCTATGGTGAGTGCCATCCTATGTGTGCTATGCCAGCTTAACCCCTTCTGAGACCTGAACCCCCTTAATCAGCTATGCCATCGCCAACTGGAGACTTCCCCAGTGGCTCCCCATGGGTTGACAATCCTCCAAGGGGATTCAGTGACTGCATGAGCTGGGCAGGACGGCTCAACCCCGAATTAGTGACCTGGTGGAATCCTGGGCCCAATTCATGCATTGACAAATCTACCAATTCTGGAACTCCTCTGGGTTGGTTCTAGATGAACATCAAGTTTCTCTTCCCACGTAAGGGGAATGCTTTTATTATGACAACAAGTCCCTCCTGGACTGTCTCAGCAACAGAAGTCCAGTTTAAATCTGCACCTGGTGGAGGTCTTCACCACCCCAGGATTGTATTGAAGATTGCAATCATTGTTGGGTGTCTCCATTGCTCTGTGCTGAGATTGACAGTTCATGTCCCCGGTGACTGACAACATCACCATGGAGGAGGTTGTCTGACATCTGGATTCAATTGGAGTCCCAGACCATAAGGTCCAGGAAGCCTACTACTATGGAATAGGAATATTGACAGCGGCTACTCAGTCCCACAGGGAAGACAAGTCCACAGATACTAATGCTACCCTGCAACTTGCTCTTCAAGTGGCTCAACCTGCACCTGAAGATGCCCCTCTGATGACAGAACCCTGTCTGTGGCTGCCTCCTCCTGGGGCACGCTGTTTAACTCACCCCCCACTGGCCAAGCATAAGAGAGACAGGGGATTCCCTGAGACTCCCCTGCCATTGGGGGGGCTGCTAGGACTGTCTTCCTCTACTCATGCCATGCCCCCCAGCTTGGCGTCTCATTCTTCCACCTCGACTATGCGACCCAAGGGCTGTGTTGATCCTCTCATTACTCCTGCTGGGCCTTCTCATCCTGCCTACACATCCTCTGGGCCATTGGCCCCAGGGCCATCCATGTTACGATTTTCCATTATCGTAACCCACGACGGCCAGACGTATGCCAGCAAGGCTGGGTACCTTAATTTTTCCATTCGACTCGACTTGACTCTGACGGCAGACGCCCTGATGCATGATGACTCCATGCACCCGAACCACTCCCACATGCACTGTGGTATGACAACCCCTTCACATGAGGTCCGTGACATCGGACACCTCATGCGAGGCATGAGGCCTATTGTCTCTATTGTTCTTGTCTATATTTACCTGATAAGCATCTCACTTTCCGATTGGACGATAGGTAGTCCTAGAACAGTATATAAGCTGTAGCTATACTCTGTGTATTCTCCAGCTTGACCTAATTCAACCAATGGTCTTAGACTCAACCAGAACACTCAACAACTAAGAAAGTCCCTTAGTTGTGATACACTCGAACTCGACAGCTTAGGAAGCCCCTAGCTGTGATAACCCGAACTCGACAGTTGGAAAGCCTCCAACTGTGATACACGAACAAACAGTCTACTCAGAAAGCCTCTGAGTACAGATAGCCATAACTACTTGAGGAAGTACCCAAGTGAAGGCAGGAAGCCCGATACACTAGGAAAGTCTCCTAGTGTGATACCGATACAGTTGGAAAGCCTCCAACTGTGATACACGAAGCCAAGGCTGAGTCAAGGACCTATAGTCTTAACAAAAGGTCAAGCTGTTCTACGAAGTCCACCTACCTAGGTGCAGACACAACATCTTTCAGACAAAGCCCAGACAGACCTCCAACAGGAGCATCGACATCAGGAAGAACCTCGTGGTATAGATACCAAGGTCGACTAGTACGATACTCAGAACCAGCACAAAGGTGGTTCTCAAAGCGAACAGAAGACGAGGAACCAAGATACCTCACTGAAGAAGACTTCAGATTGACAAGCAAAGAAGAAACCCCAGAATGAGACCCATTCTCCTTATCCAACGATGACATCCCCGATAACATGTCTACTGAACCCACCACATCAAACAAGGAAATTAGAATCCGAACCCCCTCTGACTTCACAGGGGACCAAACTAGAACTGCAAAGTTCTTACAAGAAGTGAAACTCTATCTGAGAGTAAACCATGGAATCTATGACACAGATGAAAAGAAAATCATCTTCGCGTTGTCATTTATGAATGGAGGAACTGCCGCGCCCTGGGCACAGACATGGGCAGAAAAGGAAGACCTAGGGACATGGTCAACCTTCGAAACAGTGCTCAAAGTAGTGTTCACCCCGATCGATGAAGCTGGCAGAGCCAGAACCGAAATGAAAACACTGAAGCAGGGACAGGACCTGGAGGATTACATCGCGCAATTCTGAATCCTGCGAGAGAAGGCAGGGATCAATGACGATACTGCCCTGATCGAACTCTTCATGGATGGGTTAAACCCCAAGCTCCTTGAAAGAGTATTCAACATGGAAACAATCCCCACAACCCTTGAGGGGATGATCAACGCTGCCTCCAAATATGACGGACAATGGAGGAGAGCAAAAGTGATAACTGGGAAATTACAGGAGAGCTGGGCAAAGAGGCCCGTGAACTCTAAACCAAAAGAAACCCCACTAGAAATCAACCAACTCTCTGACCAGGAGAGGGTTGAACACATGAAGAAGGGGCTATGCTTTGTGTGCCACCAACCCGGGCACAGAGCAACCAAACACAAGAAAGGGGAGACAAGAACCAAGAACCGGTCATTCCCAAAGAAGAAAGGTGAAGAAGCCTACTCAAAGATCCGAGCAATCATAAAGGATCTCAATGAAGAAGACAGGACGAGGGCTCTCGCCGCAATAGAGGATGAGGGTTTTTAAAGAGGTGGCCTGCCTCGATGCCAGGTACCACTGAACTTTCCGTTAGCTCTGTACTACTAGCCACTTTGAAGAATCAATCTATGCATCTAGATGTCAAAGTGCTAGGAGCAGACGGGAGGAAAGTCATCAAAACTGAAGCCCTACTCGACTCAGGAGCGGGAGGAGTATTCATGAGCCATGAATTCGCAGAGGAAAACGGACTCAGACTGCACCCCCTGGAAAGAATCATCAAAGTGAAGAATGTGGATGGAACCCCAAACAAGAAAGGGGAAATCTCCCAATACGCCAGGGGACCACTAACGATCAACGGGCAAACATTCCTGATGACCTTCCTGATCGCGGGATTAGGAGGAGAAGCAATCATCTTGGGTCTGCCATGGCTCAGGAAGATTAACCCTGTGATCAACTGGAGGACCGGGACCTTCCAGTTCAGGGCAAAGAACGAGAGTCACACGGAACTCTCACATGGGAAAGGAAGAACCCTCATCAGGAGGGTACAAACCGAGAAACCCAACGAAGGGTGCCTATCATGGCGCCAGAAGGGAACTGAGGGAAAGGAGAACCCCTTCAACATGACAAAAGAAGAATGGCAGGCATGGTGCCAAAGAATAGTCACCAGAGAAAAAGAAAAGATCGATCTCAAAATAAAGATGAGAGAAGAGCAACGGGCGCAATTCAAGAGGCTGGCTGCCAGGGAAAGAGAAAGACTCCTTTCCAAGACAAAGACACCAACAAAAGAAGAATGGTTTGAGCAATGCTGAAGAATCGTCGCCAAAGCAAAGGTGATGGGAGGAGCCCTCCACACCGAACCAAAGAGAAACAGAATGCCCACTGAGACCAGAAGGGCGACGATAGAAGAAGTAGACGACGAAGAGATTGCAGTTACAACTCTTCAGGATGCGGAGCCCATTGGGCCACAGGACGAAGAAAGCACTGGGAAGGAAAACCCAGCACTGGCAAACCACAAACAGGCAACGGAACAGACAACAAGACAACCAGAGGAGACACCCATGCAAGGGATCACGGACAACGAACTATTGATCGCCTACATCCGAGGGGAACCTGTCATTGGCATTTTCGAACCAAGGAAAACCCCGCTGACAGAAGAGTACGACGAGCCAAGATACTCATACTCCCAATCAACGAAGAGGATCTCCCAACTCGTAAAGGCAAGAGGAACACCGCAATACGTCTATGGGCAGAACGTCTGGATTAGGGCAAAGACATCGGTCTCACAGCACCTGACGCATCAAAAGGAAGGAGACCTGGAACAGAAGACCCTGGACGAACTACTCCCAGAGCAATACAAAGAGTACCGACGGATATTTGAAAAGGAAGCATTGGAAAGATTCCCAGAACCAAGACCCTGGGATCACGCGATAGACCTCAAACCGGACTTTACGGCAAAAGATTGCAAGGTATACCCACTGTCACCAGCAGAACAAAAGAAACTCGACGAGTTTCTTGACGAAAGGCTGCAGAAAGGATACATCCAACCATCGAAATCACCCATGGCATCACCATTCTTCTTCGTTGCGAAGAAGGACTCAGATGCGCTACGACCTTGCCAAGATTACAGGTACTTGAATAATGGAACGATCAAGAACACCTACCCGCTGCCGCTGGTAGGGGACCTGTTGGACAAACTAAGAGGGGCGAAATGGTTTACAAAATTGGACATCCGATGGGGATATCATAACGTCAGAATCAAAGACGGGGATCAATGGAAGGCAGCCTTCAAGACAAATCGGGGGCTGTTCGAACCAATGGTGATGTTCTTTGGATTATGCAACTCACCGGCGACCTTCCAGGCAATGATGAACGAGATATTCTGCGACATGATCGGAGAAGGATGGCTTGTCATCTACATGGACGACATCCTGATATTCTCTAAGGATCAGAACGAACACCAGGAAAGGACAAAAAGGGTACTGCAAAGACTGGCAGAAAACGACTTATACCTGAAGCCAGAGAAGTGCAAGTTCGACGTCCATGAAGTGGAATTCTTGGGTCTGATCATCCGACCCAATGAAATTGCCATGGACAACACAAAACTGGCAGGTATACAGGATTGGCCCACCCCGACTAACGTGAAGGCAGTCAGATCCTTCCTAGGGTTTGGGAATTTCTACAGGAAATTCATTGGACATTTTGCAGAGACAAGCAGACCGCTTAATGAACTAACAAAGAAAAACAAGATGTTTGACTGGACAACCAAATGTGAAAAAGCCTTTCAGACGCTGAAAAAGAAATTTGCAGAAGCACCGGTGCTGCTGATGCCAGATCCAACAAGACCATTCACAATTGAATCAGACACCTCGAAACATGCAACAGGAGGAGTGCTGAGACAAAGAGACATGAATGGAGATTGGCACCCATGCGGATATATATTGCATGCACTGACACCAACGGAACAAAACTATGAAATCTATGACAGGGAACTACTTGCGGTAGTACGATCGCTAGAAACCTGGAGGCACTACCTGATGGGCTCAGATCACCCGGTAGTAATCCTCTCGGATCACAAGAACCTGACATATTTCCGAACAGCACAGAAACTGAACAGACGACAGGCAAGATGGAGCTTATTCCTATCGGAATTCGACTTGCAACTCATCCATGTACCTGGATCTCAGATGATACAGAGCGATGCGCTATCACGGAGAGCAGACCATATACCGGAAGAAGACAATGACAATGAAGACATCACAATGCTGCCAGAGACAGTATTTGTGAAATTCATTGACACAGAAATGCATGATCTACTTGTGGGTAGTATCATGAAAGACGATCTGGTAAAGAGCGCAATCGAGGTGCTAAAGACCAAAGGAACACCGCCGATAAGGTCGGCATTAGAAGACTGGAAGATAGAAGACGGCCTTCTATTCTTCCGAGACAGGTGCTACGTCCCAGACAACGGAGAACTACGGAAGAAGCTGGTGCAAAAATACCACGAAGGAGTAACCAGCGGACACCCAGGACAATGGCAAATGACTGAAATGATCAGGAGAGACTACTGGTGGCCGGGGATGATGACGTACATCAAGAACTACGTTGCTGGATGTGCAGTATGCCAGCAGATGAAGGTCAACACGCACCCAATGAACCCCCCGCTACAACCAATCAAATCCGAAGCAACAAGACCATTCGCGATGGTGACGACAGATTTCATAACCGACCTACCAGAATCCAATGGTTATGATGCACTCATGGTCGTGGTAGACCAGGGCTTATGAAGGGGGTAATTTTAATCCATTGCAGGAAAACTGTGGATGCATTGGGAGTGGCCACCCTCTATCTAGACAATGTCTACAAACGATTCGGCCTCCCAGACAAGATCATCTCCGACAGAGATCCCAGATTCGCCTCGCAGCTTTTCCAGGAGCTAGGAAGATTGCTCGGAATCAAGCTGGCGATGAGCACGGTGTACCACCCCCAGACTGATGGGGAGACAGAATGGGTAAACCAGGAAGTGGAAATATACTTACAGATCTTCTGCTCGAACAACCAGGAGAACTGGAAGCACCTCCTCCCGACCGTGGAGTTCACACACAACCAGAGAACACACTCCATACAAAAGAACTCCCCGTTCTACCTCATGATGGGCTATGAGCCCAAGGCGATCCCACTCCCCTACCTGAAGACAAACATACTGGCCATAGAAAAACAAATAGTTGCACTGCAACGGGCTCAAGACGAAGCGAAGGCAACTCACAAGTTGGCCAGACAAATGATGGCAGAAAGAACAACAAGACACTTCACCCCGTTCAAAGAAGGAGACAGAGTGTGGCTAGAAGTGAAGAACCTCAGAACAATGCACCAAACGAAGAAGCTCGCACAGAAAAGAGAAGGACCGTTCTCTATTGAGAAGGTCCTAAGCCCACTCTCCTATCGACTGAAGCTGCCAGAATGGTGGAAAATACACCCAGTATTCCACGTGGCACTTCTTTCCCCATACAAAGAAACCGAGACACATGGACCAAACTTCCCAGAACCACTGCCCAACCTGATAGAAGGCGAATCGGAGTATGAAGTGGAAGCGATCATCGGACATAAGAAGAAAGGAAGGACCATGCACTTCTTAGTGAAGTGGGTCAGATACCCAACCTCGGAAAACTCCTGGGAACCTGAGGGAAACCTGAAACATGCCAAGACAATCCTAGGGGCATATAAACAGCGACAACAGCTGTAGAAACCAAGACCAAAAACACCCACTGAACCGACTACAGAAGAACCACCCCTAGAAAAGAAAAGAGACAAACCATGCTCACTGGAATAGAGATTCTTGCCATTGTCATTGGCACGATCCTAGCTGTTGCGACTGCCCTTACCTTCGCATTCTGCCTTTACAAAATCTTTCGACCAAGACCCAAACCCCCGATTACAGACATTGAATTCTCCATCCTACAACGCCCTATGGAGAACCCTTCTCTCTACGAGAATATCACCCTGCTGACACCACTGCCTGAGGTAGCACGAACCAGAAGAACCTGATCGTGGTCCGAGTTCAGACACGAGCTATTCCTCCATCGCACCCCCCGACCCCACCCCACTCACCTATCCAGACCACACCCGACCAGACCCCGGAGGAGGAACGAAGATGTTATTCGAAGTCAGTGACTTTGAAGATAGAGAGAGGGTGATGTTATGATTTTCCATTATTGTAACCCACAACAGCCAGATGTACGCCAGCAAGGCCAGGTACCTTAATGTTTCCATTCGACTCGACTCTCCTCCGATGGCAGACACCCTGACGCATGATGACTCCATGCACCCAAACCACTCCCACATGCACCGTGGTATGACTACCCCTTCACATGAGGTCCGTGACATCGGACCCCCACGATCGACATGCTGCGCCGCAGCATGTCCTTGACATTGGATCCTTGACATCAGATCCGTAACATCGGACACCTCATGCTATGCATGAGGCTATTCTCTTATTGTTCTCTGATAATGCTGTGCTGCAGCACTCCTTGACATCGGACGCCTCATGCGAGGCATGAGGCCTATTGTCTCTATTGTTCTTGTCTATATTTACCTGATAAGCATCTCACTTTCCGATTGGACGATAGGTAGTCCTAGAACAGTATATAAGCTGTAGCTATACTCTGTGTATTCTCCAGCTTGACCTAATTCAACCAATGGTCTTAGACTCAACCAGAACACTCAACAACTAAGGAAGTCCCTTAGTTGTGATACACTCGAACTCGACAGCTTAGGAAGCCCCTAGCTGTGATAACCCGAATTCGACAGTTGGAAAGCCTCCAACTGTGATACACGAACGAACGGTCTACTCAGAAGGCCTCTGAGTACGGATAGCCATAACTACTTGAGGAAGTACCCAAGTGAAGGCAGGAAGCCCGATACACTAGGAAAGTCTCCTAGTGTGATACTGATACAGTTGGAAAGCCTCCAACTGCGATACATGAAGCCGAGGCTGAGTCAAGGACCTATAGTCTTAACAATCCAGCTCCACTTTCCAGTCCTTGAGTCTCCACCCATTGCTTCCCAGGACATGGACGCGTGCACGGAGATGGAGATGGGCATGGGGATGGACATACCATGTACATCCTATGTTACACAGGGTGGATATCTGCATGATCTGAGCCAAACAATTCATAACTTATGCAGAAGACATTCCAAATGATCTAACCATAATTTGAATTGAAACAACGATAGATTGTTCAAAAGTTTTTCATAAAAGAGTTAGCACAAATTGTGCAAGAAACATTTCAAAACCCTTTACAATGTTTCATCTCATGTTTTATGATAGTTTTCAGCAATCTTCTTACATCAACCAAGCCTGCAAATGTTTAATCTGTCTAGAATGTTTTTACCCAAAGTTTTCCAGGATAATACTAAGATGATGAGAAAAAGACTGAAAATACAATCAACATAGTTTTAGCTACAATCTAGTCATGATTTCAGCATGTACTGGCAGAGAAAATGGAGATATTGTTCAAAATAAAACTGGACGATTCAAAAACTTCTTTTCAATGTGATTAGGATACATCTACAGGAATCTACAAATTATCTGACCTAGAAGAGCTTGAACTAATCTTACATGTTTTTTTTTTTAAATTTGCTGATAAGCTAGGCCTTCAAATGAATACAATTTTCAAAATGATTTTCGTGTCATTGGACCCCATTATCAAGAAAACAGATCACTTTTTTTTCAGATAGATTTTTATGAGAGACATTTAAAACAGTTTATTCATCCTGTGGCATGGACAGGAAGAAAAGCATTGAAAAAATCTTTAAAATAATATAGTAAATGTTCATCCTAAGTACAGGAGCCATGTTCCTGAGCGGGAACCACTGCATGGTTGGTAGTGACGAAATACGAGTGATAGCAGGGGCAATAGGTGCAAGGACTATGATTAAAGTGGCACTGTCTTTGTTTGCAGAGATCAGGAAGCCGAGACTTGCGTAAGTCAATAGCGCATATCGACGCTGAGCAGTTTAACATCAGATGCCATCAGTTGCCATTCTATGAAATGTCATAGAGGACCATCATGATTACCTATAGTTTACATCAGAGCTGCTATACATGTATCAATGCATTATCATCCAACTCAAGTCTGCAAACTGATCACTATGCCTCAACATACATTTGTAATGATGATACGTTTGGTGAATGCAAATAGTGTCTCGAGCGTTGAGCAGGTTTACCTACACCCTTTGGTCGACCACATTATATTTTTCTGATCCACAGAACCACTTTGAGAGTTGTGAGGACTTGTGGATTTAATTGCTAGAACGAAGAGGTCAAATGCTCGTAGCCTCTGCAGTTGGCAGTTCCTGCTATCGATTCGGAACCAGATGAAATCCTTGATTATGCAAGGAGTTGCATCACGGGTGAATCATAGAGATGCTCCCTTCATGTATGGTCTCCCTCAGAAGACTATACTTTCCTGGCTCGTCTCTTGGACACAAGGGTGTGATGTAAAGGATGCAAACATCAATTTGCCTACAGTGGTCATTGGGCCAGGGAGTGATGAAATCGGAGAGTGCTGGGAATTCGCAGGAGGTGCTGGCTCCATTCATCTCCCAAAAAGAATATATATTTCAGAAATCATTGTCAATCATGTTTCACCCCTCATTTAAGCCGCAATGGCACGAAAAGCACCACGAGATATGTCATTGTGGGGCTTGGTAGACCATTCCCTTACTTTGGGACAAGAGCCGAGCAAAGTTGAGACACTCCCCCTGTCACATTTTCAAACATCCAGATCTTCTACTCTGGATGATCCACGCAATTTCTTCATTCTTTTGACAAGGTTCCAGTATGCCGTGTCTGCACTGCCAACTATACAGTCATTCCCAATCGTCAGTCAAAGGCAAAGGTTAGGTTTTCCATTGGTGGTGAAGGTTGAGAGTAACTGGGCTTCAAATTCCACTTGCTTGTACCACGTTCGAATACATGGCACTGAGGTAATCCATCATGGTCATTTCATCTGCGTGCCTAGATGGTCCGGCCACATTCTTAGCAGACAAAATATGATATTTTTACCCGGATTCATGGCTGTGAATAAGATTACATTGTCATGTAAACAAAATCTTCGTAAGGGCTATTGCATAATGCATCTCAGAAACATCATCAAATTATAGAAGTGAATTTATTTACCACATAGTATACAGCTTTTGACGAATGAGCACGACTGACTTCCGCCACGTATTGTATTACAATTCCTGTAATTTGAATGCTGGGTCAATGGAATCTAACATACACAAACAACTTTCCACCCACATTGAATTTGCGAAACTTGCTACTAAAATGCTGCAGTGTGAAAGAGGCAAAAGGCGACCGCACACTGGGATGGGGGCCATCGGAAACTAAGCGAGGCATGAACACACTCAACGCTGCTCCACCAGGGTGATTGCTCACATTGGCCAACAGAAAGACCAAACAAGGTTGCAGCAGGTTCCTCAAGATGGTCCGGCCACATCCTTAGCAGACAAAATACCATATGTTTACCCAGATTCATGGCTGTGAATAGGATTACATTGTCATGTAAACAAAATCTTTGTAAGGAAAAAAGTATCATTGCTATTGCATAATGCATCTCAGAAATGTCATCAAATTATAGAAGTGAATTTATTTACCATATAGTCTTAACCGGTAGCAAGATGTTGAACAGAAAGTGCTGTGTTCAACTCGGTAACTGTCCGATAAAGTCGATCAACGACATGGCACTCCAGAAACTCTGCAAGGCATGAGCACGTTCATTGCAGAAGTAGAAGTAGTCTTGCAAAATCCAGTTTGTCCCATACCACTGTATCAGGGTAATCAGATTGGCCAGATATCAAAACCAAGCAAAGTATGAACTCATTCATTGCTCAAGTAGAAGTTACAGACAGCCGGGCTACAAGAATTGGTGCAGGCACCTGCCATGCACTGTTAAAAGGTTTCAAGCATGAGATGGATGGATGGATGGGTAGTGGCATAGGAGCTGTTGGGAGCAGGCTGCGATGGATTCAGTCTCCACGAACTAAGGAGAACATATCGCCTCCTTTGGAGAAGATCCCGTTCAAACTGCAGGCACAATGACCTTTGACTCTTGTTTCGACGCAGAAGAAATTGACTTCATCCACATTGTGCAGATCATGCAGAGATAGTACTGGATACTACCGTGAAGCTCTATGTATGCCAGTAGATTCCAATTCAAGGATGGCATCGACCTACATCCTGTGTCTGGACAGAAGTTGGATGTGGTTGAGTAGAATAGAACGATTAAGCTCTCCCAGTGATCCAGATCCCGAAACGAAGCGTAAATTTACTCATCGTCCAGCTTGGAAAAAGTGAGCGTGATGTAAGAAAGACAAGTGAGGTGGCTCGAGGTGCCAATCCCTAGAACTTAAAAACTTCATGAAGACACGAGTATAGCAGACGAAAGAACAGATTTCAGGAAAACATTTGCAGCACTGGGGCACCGCAACCAGATTAAGAATGAACACACTCAAAATCCAGTTTTCTATCGGTCAATATCATGTAGCAACACCAGATGAAGCGTGAACACACTCATCGTCCGGAAGCAAGAGATGTTGACAACTATGTTACCGTGTGAAATGACTCAAGGCTAAACTTTGCTAAACAAAAGGAAAGAGCCATGTGACTACGTACCGACTTGAAGAAACCATCCTTATCCTCCGAGTCCTGTCTCCATGTCTTCTTATGGGTGCCGAGTACGTTTACTCTCCATCTAATCCATGTTGTACTTTCACATGTTCCAATTCAAATAGCTGTAAGCATGTGTATCACGCCTTGACGTTGAGTGTGTTCACTCTTCATTGGACATCGTCCAAGTGATACATATGCTGGACATGGATGCACTCTTGGAATATCGCGATGGTACCAAAATGAATCCAGACTCCTGTCCCTGATAAACATTTTTACACCCCCGGTGGCCTTCACGTCCTTCACTAATATAAGCAAAAAGTTGGTGGCATGACTGGTTGACCACTGACTGGCCCACTCAGGACTCAACCCACTCAGAGGCAGAGTCAAAGTCACTTCACCTACACTAATGCTTACCCCTACATCTGCCAGTGGGTCTGTTAGGCGCCGTTGGCCATCAAGACACTAGTGTTCTCCCACAGATAAATGGCAGTAATGTTGGCTGATCTCTTATTGTCCTGATGACTACTTCACGAGCAGAAACTCAGCAACCATATGGCCGTCGATCAAACACTGCCCAATCCATTTTGAGGTCTGCACCTGTCGCACCACTGAAATATGGTGGGTGATTCTAAGGTCCTGAACTCATGGGTACACGATACAAAGGAGTCTACATCCGTGATCTTCAATCAGTCGTGGTGGCCTGGCGTTTCGGAGGGTGATTTGTTGAGCATGAGGGGTAGCAACTCAGAGTATTTGGATGTGTTCTTGTTCATGGTTCCAAGGGATGATGGCTGTGCAAAGCACCAACTTCAGGTATGTCACAGTTTGTGAGTCCTTCGCTGTCAGCTAAGGTATCTCCTTTTGCACCACAGATTTCAATACCAAAACCTATAGCTAAGGCATTTCACTTAAGGAATAATTCTGAAGCTATCGCTATGAAGGTATTTCTTCTCTCGTTACTGTGATGAGGTCACTAAGTGATTGTAGGTGCATGAGGACAACTGTGCAGTGGAGTATGTGGAGTTCATTTTTCAGGACCAATACCTTGGTAGAAACGACATGTGGCGCCTAGGAGAGCATCTGGTTGGCCAGTGCATATACAATCAAGATATCACATTTATCGGGAATATTGCTGCAAAAATTCAGAACATCTACATATCTGCTCTTATGACGCATGCAACCAAAGCCATCTACAGGTCTCTGTCTGCCAAAGTTACTATCTTTATCCAAGTTTGCCATGAACTATGGGAATTTGCTGGCAATGGAGAACACTACAATGAAAAGATCGTCCATTCTTTCTTACCTACACTTTTCACCAAGTGGTGCGATGCCGGTACAAATCACATAGTGACCATTGTGTTTATATTGTGCGTGTTAGAACAGATGAGGCTGACGTGGGCTACGCTGCAGGTCTCATGCGTCGTGATAACTATGGCCGATGGTACAAAGATTTTTTCAAGGTCGTAACTGATCTAGGGGTCATCTATGATTAGAAGCCAACCCTCATCAGCTTGAAGACTTCGTTTTGGGATTTCCAGCGGGACATCCTGCTTATGCACCATTATCATCAAGCAAACCAGGATTCAGCCATCGGTCCACCTATGCAGGTTCGCCTTATTGGACGTATTTTGTTTGCACATGACGGTCCTATCTTAGAGGCCCTGAACCGTGCGCTCAATCCGACTGAAACCCATTACATTGACCGCTCCCTATCTTTGACAGGATCTATGATTATTTTGTTCACTCCTGGGACAGGTTATTTCTGAGTGTCGAAGTACCTCTTCTTCGCCTTACTACCACATGGCTGCTCGATCAAGGTTTCGGTCTCAATATGGTATCGCTTGCAAAGAAACCACTACATCAAAGTCCCATCTTCAGTTTCCAAGGTACCGACCCAGAAGTCAAGATGGACACAGAGGGAAAATCTGCACCACACTCCATGGACCCTCTTTGGTGTTCTGTGGATGATCCAAATGATTCGAGCAGCAAGAAAACCTTCTGGTGGGAGCCATTTTGGGTCTCAATTTCGTTTGGGGAGATGCAGTTACATTTGCCCTTCCGAGAAGACAGGTGAGCTTTTCATTTAACACTATGGAGGGATATGTTGATCATTTGATCTCAGGTTTGTAGGTCGGGCTAAAATGCATCAGATCCAAATGCTAGGTCTTCTAGATTTCGATGTTGCCTCCAGCATCGAAGTGCCTTCTCTGCCCGAATCGACTGATTATTCTCCAGCATGTTCAACGGAGGATATTCCCATTTCCAAAGCGGAAGTGGATAAATTTGATATGGTCGTCTTTGCTCCCAAACCAGGTCCTCGGAACTTCAATCCAAATCGCGACTCTGTGGCATCACTGAGTGGTCTAACAATTTGCAGTAATGAAAGACAGAACTCACACCGAAACTCTGTAATTGCTTCAAAAATTGCTCCAATCGAGGAAAGCCCTAAACGAGTGATAGTCAATCTCCCTCCTGAAGACTTCACTAGCACTTTGGATATTCCAATGTTCAGTGGATTGAGCACTTCCCTATCACAGTCATCAATACACTCATTACATTCCGCAATATCTTCAAAGGCATCACGTGACACCTCTGCACGGGGCACTTTGGCTAAACTGGCACCATCATGGCTGTTCAGTCCCTTCAGAAGTGGACCAAGTGAACCACAGACATCCCAAGTTTCCGCCTCTAGTACACCTAGCACACCTAGCACCCCGACCCTGACGCAGACAAATCCTCTTCCTCAAGTACCCACCTCGACGTGCACATCTACCCCATCTAAACCTTCTGTGGCATCTCAAGTCAGCCATTCTCCTATGCCTATGGCCATTAAAGGAGCTACACAAGTCACAAATCGTTTGAGCATTATTTGTACACTCGACGATGATGGTCTCGGATCACAGCAAGGCTCATACATCTGTCATTCGCCTCTGAATAGCCCACCATGGGAAGAAGCAAATTTTGGAAAGCGCCTCAGCACCGCAAGTATTGCTACCCAATTTTCTTTGCCATTCTCTGTGATAGTGTGTAATCCATCCCAACCACAGTGCTTCATTCCTACTTCTCAGTCTTCGCTTGCTCGCCGTTGGCAGCACATGTACCCGCAACCTCTGTATAAGTATGAAGTTAAATGGAAGGCAATGGCTGTGCCCATATGCTTACCCTTGACTGTGAACACTTTCCCTCCACCTCTGAACTAGAGACATCTTATGACGTCTTTTCATACGACTTCATTGTGGATCCACACGAGATGTTCTCCTTCCTTGTCAAGCCACCCACTGGTATAGAAAACATAGACCAATTATGATGTGAGTAGGCGCTGGTTGTCATGCAAGGCATGGTTGCAGTACGGTTAGCTCAGGGCTTCCAGTTCATGCTCAGAGCCCCTATGGGAAATACGACAGAGAAACGTGGTCTCAGATGGACGAAGTCATTTTTGAAAGAAGAGGACCTGACACCTAAACCTATCGGCCCAACTGACATGCTGTGCTCAACTGCTGATCCTGTTTATCTCAGTATGACAAACGAGATCCACCAAATTTCATACTGGGGAGGCTATCCAAGTTCGGCAGTATGTGCAATGCATGCCACCTCTGTGATCTTTTGATTACCAGTGTTTGATGTGGCCTAAACTGGGAGGCAAGTTCTCTCTCATCTACTAATAGAATTGTGTAACTAACCAAATCCAGGTGGATACACTGAACTATTGACTACCTTTGCCCCTCATGGTCTCGAAAACTATGGATGGAATCGGTATGTCCTTCAGTCATGCTTTTGAAGTATTAACTCATCTCCCCTCACAGTTTAGACATGTTGGTCACTGGTTATGAGCATAACTTCAATCAATCACTCTGATATTGGCGAACACGGTTCATCGTGATCCCAACTGCAGAACCTCCTACATCGACTATAGGCCCCTCTGGAGAAAAACATAACGACAAAGAAATGCGCATCTTGGGAATCGAAAAGCTCTCTGATCAGTTCACTAGGCTACATCAGCAGCCAGCAGAAGATCGGTGTGTTCACACTTCATCTGGTGTTGCTACATGATATTGACCGATAGAAAACTGGATTTTGAGGGTGTTCATTCTTAATCTGGTTGCAGTGCCCCAGCGCTGCAAATGTTTTCCTGAAATCTGTTCTTTCATCTGCTATACTCGTGTCTTCATGAAGTTTTCAAGTTCTAGGGATTGGCACCTCGAGCCACCTCACTCATCTTTCTTACATCATGCTCACTTTTTCCAAGCTAGACAATGAGTAAATTTACACTTCGTTTCAGGATTTGGATCACTGGGAGAGCTTAATCGTTCTACTCGACCACATCCGACTTCTGTTCAGACACAGGATGTAGGTCGATGCCACCCTTGAAGTGGAATCTACTGGCATACAGGTATGGAAGAAATTCTATCTTTTCTGTCCTTCATTAACAAATTCTTGCTCTTATCTTAACATTGTAGTTCGGATGTTGAGACCAATCGCACACTCTGAAGTCATCACCTTCTGAAAGGAAAATCTTGATTCCTCGCACTCGCAAGTTGTATTACAAAGCCATTTGTTCTTTCGCCATTGGATTTATATCACACTGCACCTTGTCTGTTCCCATCCTTCTCAAGACAATTATAACACATCAACTTCTTTCCAAGTTGGACGATGAGTAAATTTACACTTTGTTTGGCACTTGGATCACCGGGAAAGCTTGATCTTCGTTCTACCGGGCCATGTACAACTTCTGCCCGGACACAGGACATAAGTCGATGCCATCCTTGAAGTGGAATCTACTGGCATACATAGAGCTTTGCGGTAGATCCAATACAACCTCTCCTTCCTGTGCGATGTGGATGAAGTCGATCTCATCTGCATTGAAACATGAATCAGAAGTCATTTTGATAGAGGTCTGCTTCTTTGGAGGTGGATATAGTTGTGCTAGTCCTACTAGAGTGTTAGTTTGTGGACACCAAATCCACTTATGGCTCATAGCAACAGCAACTGGTCGCTGAGGAGCTCACAACTCGTTCAGCCATTCAGCCCCATTTTCGGTGCAGATCCTCTCAATCTGACTGGTCCTGAAATGTGATCTGCTTTCTTGATGCTATGCTACTACATATCCATTGATCTCAGGCCTTTAGGTGCAACATGAAATCTTTCAACACTGCATGGCAGGTGCCAGCACCGATTCTTGTAGCCCGACAAGTCTGTACCTTCTACCTTGAGCGATGAATCAGTTCATGCATCGTTCATGGTTCTTACTCTAATCAATGAATGGTTTATGTAACAGATCAGAGCTGGTCAGTGGTCGTTGAGTCCCATCTCGCTTGATCGCATTTTCTTTGCTATTGACCTGCTATGATGGTTAATTTTTCTCATTAATTGATTCACTGTCAGCAGAAATTGTTCACAGATTTATAGACCATGGAACCTGATGCTCTGTAGTCTTCTGTTCGCAAGATATGCCAAGATAATCTGTCAGTAGATATCCACAGGCAGCAAGCTTGCTGAATCCACAGCGTCATTTTGGCTCATTGTTCACACCTTGCTCTGAAGATGTTTACGCACAATTACAGGGGTCCATAACATAAAGCATGGTTATCAATTTAGAGCAGTTGTTACTAGATAGGCCTATCATTCAGGTGCCTGAGGTTTATGGCACGTCGGTAACATCCACAAGCGTGAAATCTGTCTGAGATTCATTAATCATCCCTTAATGTAACCAAAGAAGCACCTCACCGATAAACACGACTGAGTTTGGAGGAATATTGGTCGTCCCTGCTTCACCGAATGCGAACCTAGGTGGAATAATGAGTTGGCGATTTCCGCCAACTCGCATTCCTTCAATGTTCTGGTCCCAACCTAGCATAATCTTCGAGTCAGGGGTTTACATGGAATGAGATACTGGATGGAGACTACCTTCTATTACCTGTCCCATTCCTACTGTAAATGTTTTCTGTGATATCTCATGTAAGACATTGACCTATGATGCAAGACTCAACTGGTTGATATTATGGACCTGAACTCCCGATAATATTCTGTACACTTCCTTGCCATCCGTGAGTCTCACAGTAAACCAACACTCTACTAAGCTCTTTTTCATGACCACATCACCTGTCCCCACAATCTTGTCCTTTACAATTACTTTTTCTGGGAACCCAGCTGAGCTGTCAGTGCCATCTTCCGCTTTTGTCTCATTCCTTGTACATTTTGAGGTTTTCAATCTGGATTTTGGTTGGACTGCCGCCAGACCTAGGTGCGCTGTTGAAGTTGACACTGGGCAAGAATTAGTAGATGCCTTCACCGCCTCGCTAGCTGGGTCCGAAATTCCTGTTCAATAACTACCAGCAAGTGGCAGACCTAAGCACTCCTGTGAGTTGAACATGCATCAGATCCGTCATAATTAGCCTCTTTCTTACCAAATCTGCTGATGTTCACTCTCGACGAGACTGGTCGCTGTGCTGGCTCCCTAGAAATCTGTTCCTGCATAGGTTTTGTCATATAAGAGGCTGAAGATACCCCAACACCAGCTAATGTTATACCGATGAGTGTTAGCAAATATTGCTGCAGAGTACCCGAATAAAAGCACACTGTTAACAACACCTGTCACATAAACGTCGCTGTTAAATAGCTGGTCACAGTCAATCCATTAGTTCACATTCAAGGAGAATAGTGTCACTTGGCTCCGATGGCTTCAAATATATATTCACTTCTTTGTTTCAAAACTATGTCGAGGATGTGCGATTGCTGGACCTTGTGGACAGATCTGCATTAACTTATGGTTCATTCAGTGGTTCTATCTGTACCTTGCCACCAATCAACGAGCACAGTACAGTTTCATGGTCGTTGAATTCGCCTCCACCCCTGCTGTGAATAACCTTTTTACCATCCTCAAAGAAAGTCAGCTTGATACTTGTCCTGCCAAAACAATCATTGAGGTGGTGATCAAAGGCTATGTTGGTGAGCTTGATGTCTTGCTGAGGCTTGATGACCAAAGGCATCCCTGGTGAAAGCTTAACACTCCTAATAGGGCATTTGAGAGGTTGAGGAACAGCGCAGAAAACGCCATTGCATAGCTCTCATACCAGATTTTATGACTCACCATGTCCATCGTAGCCACCGAGCACTTGTGGAGGATGAAAGGTCTTGTGAGGATATGAAGGACTGAGTCAGCGGACGTGTACCCAAAATAGAAACTTTGCTTGCAAGGATGCACATGCATGCAGTACGTGATCCTCGACTCGCTTTTGTGGTCCTCAAATGTTAGCTTCCCTCAAAAAATCAGGAAAAATCATGAGTAGATAGTATAGTTTACATAACAGACTTGAAGTGGGAAAAGATGAGCATGTTTAACAGTTAGGCCAGAAGTGCAAGATTCTTGCACTACCATTAGGGATAAGGCTCCAACCATATAGTATATGTATAGGGTCAGCAGCATAAATATACATATACAGTTGCCTACTATCTATATCACTATATATACAGTTATACAGTTATTATATACAGTTGTTGTACTACAAGATCTACTGAGCGGAGCCATGCTTTTTTCATGGTGGTTTTGGCTCATTCACATCGAAGAGTCCCTCCTGGATCCATACCTTCGATAACAGAGCTTCTGAGATGGTCTCCGCCTTCAGAGATGACCATAAATCTGTGCAAATGTGGTGCGACTTTGAAAACACTCGTTCGACTGAGACACTCGTTGCTGGAATAGCAAAAAAATCTCTTGTCATGCGAGCAGGTGTTGAGAAGGACTGTGCATTTTTCTGGGAACAAATGAGCCTGCCAGATGGTGAATATCACGATAACCATACCTTGTACCATGGCAGAGGGTTGTTGATGTCTCCCTGGCCCCCTTCAAATTTGAAATATCATCGGATCTCATCCATCATGTTGTCTTCTGATCGCTCAGTGGGTAACGCGGCTATGATTTCAACATCACATACATCTGCAAGCCAGTTATCTGTGCTTGAAATTCCGTGCTTTGGCGGAGATGTCTCTGGCAGTTCACAATCATCTGACACCAAGTTATTGTAGTACTCCTGAGCGACATATATGAATAATGTCTCAGCCTTCTTGACAGCTAGCTTTTCTGCAGCAGCTTTTGGAGATCCTTGGAGGTCCTGTGAAACAGTGTGCTTGAACCACTCTGCTCGAAAGAATGGATGGAGAACTGCCATCAAGAATTTTTGAGTGTGATATCAGATACAAGACACTAGACTGCACACCTGTCGCAATAGTGTAGAACTGGTTGTTCTTGGCGAGTGTTTTGTACTTTAAGAGCTTGCCCCATCCTGCAAGTGCAGCGTGTCGTAGCACTGGACTATATGTTACTCCTTTGGATACCTTGACCAGATGACGATCCATCTTCTCATATGCTGGAAGGACAAATGGGATTGTTGGGATTGATGCCCGTGACATTTGCAGCATAACTTGGGTAAAAACCTATCATCTACTATCAGTCATGTCTTAAAGTTTAAATGAAAGGGGCATGCCTCAAGAACGTCAGCTAGCTGTTCCAACAATGTCCAGTCGGCCAGCGAAAGAATACATCCATGAAGACTCGGGGATTGGAAGACCCATGCATTGACAGCCTATACCAAAACTTAACTTGAGACAGACATGTATGGCCATGGCATACTTACCTCCTTCAGTAACAGTGCACGATGAATCATTGCATGTGTATAATTCCATTGCGTTCGAACGTCCCGAACAACCATAAGGCAAGCATGTGCTTTCTTCTCTAGACTACCAGCATACTTTTTGTGTGAGCTTGCAGAATTTGGCACGGCACTGAGGTGACGATACAATCTTGGTCATCACAAAGCGCAGCTAGACAAAGAACCAAATAAGTACAGACCAATAAACGAGGAGACAAATTAAATACCCATTTTAGTGGGCTGCTATGTTGGATTTCTTCAATCACCTTCTCCGCTGCAATGTCGACTTCATCCCCATCCTCATCCATTGCCTCCAAATCCACGTTCTCAGACTCCATTGCAATATGATCCTCATCATCATCTGGGTCATAGTGTATTGGTGACTCCTTGTGAAGAAGAAAGTAGTCAATATCGTCAGGAGAATCCGCCTTGTCCATCGCTGCTAAAAATGCCTGAACGATAAGATTTACCACATGTGCAATGCAGCAGATGTGCATGTCTGGGGTATAGGGAATGTTGTACTTCTGCAGAATTATTTGCCCAGTAACTTCAATTATGACATTGTTGACAGAGGCATTGTCAGTCATCAAACTAATCATGTAGAGATCACCCATGTAAATCGTAGAATGTTTGACAACGAAACAGAAAGACATATCTTATCAAGACCACTGGGTTTGCATACACTATCCACGAAAGCCTTTCCTGCATATAAGCCTTTATGCTCCTTGTCCTGAATAGGGGCAAAGTCTACAACATGCTGGATGAGTTCCCAGTTATCATTCACAAAGGAGCCAATAGTGCAGGCAAATGTATAAACCATTTGCCGCATAGTCCAAGTGTCCATTTCATAGGCAATTCTCAACTTAACATTCTAAAGCACGTTAAAAGACTGGAGCTAACCAAAGCAGTGGTGGACATACTGCAAACTCGTGAACAACCTTCCCATGTAGTTCAAGAAATATCTTGCCCAGTTGATTCCTGACTGTTGTATCGCTCGGAAGGATAAACTTGACCTTCAAATATTTGAAGAGAAGATCAAGTGACAGTGCCTCGCCTGTCGTCCAAGGGAGGCTTTCATCAAGTATCCATGCAGAAAAGAGTCGAAGGAAGCCCTTTTGAGTTGCTATGATGGCTGGGTTGAGTTCGCCTGCTTTAAGATAT
The DNA here is from genome assembly GCA_026075535.2 of Tricholoma matsutake. Lineage (NCBI taxonomy): Eukaryota > Fungi > Basidiomycota > Agaricomycetes > Agaricales > Tricholomataceae > Tricholoma > Tricholoma matsutake. The sequence continues at coordinate 141,486 of AP026543.1, read as the reverse complement.
TCAGCCATAAGGTCAGCACTTTGCTTGATGTTCAACAGAGCAGAGGGCTGGTCGCTAGCACATGGCACTTCGCGATCAGTTTCTTTGCACTCAGAAGCATGGCTAGCAAGGTTATTAAGCTTTGGCAGCTTCGGTTCATCATCAAATATCATGCCCTCGTCGCTGACAGTCCGTACAACTGAACGGAGACTAAAGACAAACTATTGTCAACCACACAGCACATATTTAAGCGCTTAGTATAGATATACCATGGGCAATACTTGCACTTAAACTCCCATTGCAAAGAACAATCCTTGCTCAAAACAGGAACCGGGTCACAAAAGTGCTGCAAACTTCCATTTGCTGGCCCACGATGAGCACCCTGACTTTGCTCCTGAGCCTCTATGACCTGGAGAGCAGACTCGACATCAGATTCATCGGTCTCGATATCCAGTGGGTCAATTGCCATTCCTGTCTTCCTTTTCACCTTGGCACTATCCTTCCCCGCTGCCTTCTTCATGTTTGTTGTGGATTTTTTCCCTTTTGTCACATCTTTTCCCTTCACAGTCATTTTCGTCTGCAATTTTATCAGTACAGTAACAGAAAAGTGAGATATATGCTAACCCCTACCTTGTGAGAAACTACTCCCAGCGGATGTTTTGATTTACCCTGTTTCACTCACTAAACAAAGTTTGATTACAACCCCTACCACTACTGCTTTGTATGTAGTTGCCTATGCTTCATCAACTGACAGATCCGCTCTGTAAAGGAGGTTAATAGCTGGTTGTCAAACACATATTATGACAACTCACTCCCATTGCTTTGTGTGCAAGCCAGAGACTATGTACACAACACAACAATGCATTGTTGTCCATAGGAGGTCCATAGGAGAGTAATGAATGGCCTCAACTTTGTATGAGAATGACGGTGCTGGCAGCTGGCGACGAAAAGAAATTTGTCATCATTTGTTACCAATTACCTAATATATTACATGTCAACGCCTGCGAGTCTCTGCGAGAAGCAGACCAATCTCAGGCTGTACCTACCCCTGATTGACTGCTCAGTGGAGAAACTGTCTAACTATCTATATACCATATATTTACTGTATATCTGACTTTCAGCTTGGAGGGTATACATATACATATACATATACAGTATTTACCATATATATACAGTAAATAGATAATACAGTTGGAGCCTTAATTAGGGATTTGGGAAATTTTTGACATAGCTTTACAATGTAAAAAAAGAAGAACAATTAGGGAACTGCACGGGTTTTACCCGTGGGTTTCCCATGCTTTTATTTCCTAATTTATTCAATGAGTTTTGCATGAAAGCTCATGAAAAAATGATTTTCTGATAGCTATTCAATGGATGCTTGTGATACAAGGGACAAAATAATTTATTTTCAACCTTGTCACATGACAGATGTCACCCAAATATTATTTTATGTGTTAGATCACAAAGAGCCAACAAAAAGCTTCCAGAAAATCTTTTTTTCATGATTTTTCATGCAAAACTCATTGAATAAATTAGGAAATAAGAGCGTGGGAAACCCGTGCAGTTCCCTAAGAACAATAATCACATTTTCTGCAATTCTTGCGAACCACTTTATAAAGGTAGATATCACAGAGTGGGTTGGTGGAATAACAGCAGTTCCCAAGCAATCCCATCAATTGCCAGTATGTAACTGCCACCAGCAGTATAAGAGTGGATGATAGTGCTCCACCTCACCATGCCCGCAAAATGCTATAAAGCTAGATTATACTAGCTAAGGTTGCTGAAGTTCTCAAGTGGCTGTTAAGATCTGATTCAGGAAGGGAAGTAGTCGGATTTCTGGTTGGACCCAGACAATTGAAGTTGACAGGCAGGAGTGGGATCCTGATGGAATTCCAAGGCGAGGGTTATTGGAACAGGTAGGACTTGGCTTCAGCTTGTAAGAAGCTGTGCCCTTCTCCTCGTCAAGTGTCCTAATTTCAGATAAGGTAAGAAGAAGGGATCGGAGGTCCAGAGGTTTCCATAGAGGACAAGTAAGTTTTGAGAAGACTTAAGAGAGACAGATGAGAATGAGGATAGAGTTGGATTAATTGGGTGACTTTGTTGATTTACAAACTGGTGATACAAAATGAAAGTAGCTAGCTTAAATACTAAAGGCTGGAGTTTCTGAGGCTGTGGTAATATGAAAACCGGCTTCCGAGGCAATTCCTGAAACTGTTTCATCTAATTGTAAATGAGGTAATATCACCTTCTATGCAGTGCTACTGATAGGAGGTGGGCAGTGTTGCAAGGCAGCCGAAAAAGCGGCGGAAATGATCAGAAATCCGGTTGGAGGAATCAGTCTTGACAGTGGCATAACTATGCTTTCCCAATACACTGTTAGTAATCTAGTATGTAAGGTTCTATGGAACATTACTCACCTCAGTCGATATATAATTGACTGAGGTGTCTAACTAATAATATAGGGTATATATACTAGAAGTCATAAAGGTAACCAGAGAGTGAGTATAAAGGGAATGTGCCAAAAGACTCATTACTTAATAACACTGCCATGCCATAAAGGGATGTCAGTGATGGGATCAATAACTGAACTGTCAGATATGATGATACCCATTCCCAGTGTACATCTCAACACTCCTCCTCACTGGGAACACTCCTCCTTGCATGGAATCAGATTAACATAGGCCCAAGAATGAGCATAGATATGTGAATTGTTTGACATCCAGAGCTTTGGTAAGTAAATCTGTGACATCATCCTTGGTATTGGGAGCTGTAAGGTGCCAGACTGGACTTGTTCCCAAAGGAAATGGTATTTGATATTGACGTGTTTGACCCTTGAGTGAAGCAAAGGGTCCTCGGATAGTGTCTTGGTAGCTGTGTTATGGCAAAAAATGGTTGGGGGGGGGCTGTGCATATCCTACAGCATTTAGTAGAGCACATATCCAAATACATTCCTTTGCGGTCTCAAATGTGGCAACATATTCCACTTCACATGAGTGCGACAACTTTTTGTTTCCTGGCAGTTGAAGAAAGGGCGCCTGATCCAAGGTTGCAGGTATACCCTCTGACACTTTGATGCATATCAAGCCAGTTGGCCCAGTCAGAGTCACTGAATGCATGAAGGGAGATAGGATTTTTGCTGCTGGGGTAGAGCTTGAGATCATGGGTTCCCTTTAAATACCGGACTAGCTGTATTGCTGCACTCCAGTGTTCGAATGAGTAACTATCAAGGTATTGAGATAATTGTTGCACAGCATATGCAATGTCAGGACATGTGGAAATGGCAAGGTAAAGAAGACATCCAACGAGGGAGTGGTAAGGTAATTTGTTGAGCTGTGACAGGTCCCCTGCAGACATACTCTGTTGGTTAGCATGCCGTAATTTAATACCAGGCTTGAGGGGGGCAGAAACAGAGGTTGCATCTCATTGACCAAATTGATTGGCAATTTTATCAATCAGGGCAGTCTGTGAAAGCATGACCGTGTGCAGATGTTGATCCCAGGTAACTGCAATACCGACAATGAAGTGGGCAGTACCAAGCTCGGAGATTGTCCATACTTCACGCATTTGGTTTTTGAAGTGTTCATTTTCGTCTTTGGAATCGGCAATAGACAAATAATTGTCAACATGGACTGCGGCAATAATGATACATTAAGGGTTTGATTCCATATCCTTCCACTGTGCTTCATGCCGTATAACCCCTGCTGAAGCTGCCAGACCCAGTCTTCATGACCTGACTCCTCAAATCCTTCGGGTTGTTGCATGTACTGCACCTCATCATCAGGAAGTATCCCATAGAGAAAAGTGGTTTTGTTGATCATCCCATCCCAGAGAAGTGGCTATGTGAAGCAGAATCTGCCAAGATTCCATGTGTGCAGTAGGTGAGGTCGTCTTTGTATAGTCCCTACCATAAATCTGTTCAAAACCTCGAAAAACAAGTCGGACCTTCCATCTCACAGCGTGGCCACTTTCATTGGGTTTGATATGGAAAATTGGTCAGCCCCTATGAATCCATTTACCTTGAGGTACATCACTCCTTGGAATAAGCTTATAGACTCCCATGTCCTTCAGGGACTTCAATTCATCCAGATACCCTGCCTGCCATCATTCCACGTCCCCTGAACTCTTTGCTTCTTCCCAAGTTTTGGGTTCATCCTCAAATTGGAGCAAGTCAGGGTCAAAATCTGTCATCTTCAAGATCAGGGCCTGGAGTTGATGCGCCTGCCTGATCACCCAGGTTAAGGTTGTTGAATGATTGACGTAGTCCATCAATGACATCATGATCATGATCAATGTCCGGATTTGGTGTATGATTGTGATTTTCTGATCGGGCAGCAATAGTGGTGGCTCTGTGTTCATGGCGGGCTTCTTTGACTTGGGCAGCACTGTTTCAAGATTCTTGAATGGCTGCTGTTGTTCTGGTGATGGTCAGTCCACCATTTGGATGTTTTCAGTGGGGATAGGTAGTGAGATGAGCAGTGGGGAGGGTGGTTGGCAGTGATTGTACCTTGTTCCTCTCCAATGGGATTGTTTGACCCAGCAGTGTTTGACGGGTGGAAGGATTCATTGTCCTTGTCATTGTTTGTGGGTAAAAGGGTGAAGGTGGTTCATTTGGAATATGCTTTTCAATGGTATCCTCCGAGGATGGCGGGGTGGGTGGGTTATGTCCATCATGGCTTTCAAGGAAACAAAGGTGATAAGAACTGTGAACTTTCCTTGTGGCCCTATTATAGCATTGGCAAGACTTGGACTTTGGATCATATCTGATGAGCACACATTTGATAGATTGTTCAAAAATATTTGGATCATCCTTCTTTGGGATGAGAGCAAAGGCTCAGCAGCCAATCTTGCGCATATAAGAGGAATTGGGCTTGCATCCATGCCAGAGTTCCCAAGGTGTGCACCCTTGGAGTGATCTGGTGGTGGTTTTGGCATGCAAATGAGAAGCCGTTAGATAAAATTCATCCCAAAGGTTAGTTGGTAAACCCAAATAAATTTGCATAGTGCAGTGATAGGTATTATCAAATCTTTTACATCCATGTTTGCTTTCTGCACTGTTCCGCATAACTGCGTCTTCTCAACTATCACTATTATTCTCATATCAGGTTCAGTTGTATTTTGAAGAATGAACCGAGACCCTCTAGCTGAACCTTCGCAATTAGAATGCACCTGCAGATGTAGGGTTTGTGTTTTATTAGGTGTTAAACTCAGTATTGAGTATCACTGAGAGTCATCAACTTTGGAGCCCACCATGAGGGTTCTAACGGTTTGAATACAGACCTTAATTAGACCTCTGTCGGCTCACCCTTCACCCTAGCTATTAATTCCTTCCCCAACCTTCGTACCAAGCTTTTGAGAGCTGCACATCACCGCAGACAATCACCTGACTTCAAAACTCTTTTCCTAGCCAATACTCATTATCCGATTGTGCTGTCTCTACCAAACACTCCATCTGACTCAACCCTTCCTCCACTTACACCATCTGTATCTGTGCATTTATCGCCAGTCTCCCAGTCTTTACCCCTTTCCCTAACATCTTCACAACAATCCACACATATTACCACACCAGCCATGGCTACCCAGCATATGCCCTCAGCCTCTAACCAGAACACACTGCATTTTGATCCCACAAAACCACAAGAGCTCCAAAAGTACTTCGATGAGGTTGTGCAGCTACTCCGAGACTGTAACATCATCGACAAAACTGACCAAAAGTTTCACACTGTGCGCTATGTAGACAGCGATACAGCTGATACTTGGAAACATCTAACAGAGTATGGCGCTATGCATAACTATGCCACATTCAAAGATGCAGTTCGCAAGCTGTACCCTGGCTCGTGCGATGGCAGCAAATGGAGTATTAGCGACCTAGACAAACTCATTGGTGAGACTGCACGCATTGGCCTCCTGCAGAAGACATTGTGCACTATTATTGATCGTTCTTCAACATTAGCGAGTATTTAGTTGGACAAGGTATTCTAGTGCGCTTGGACCAGAGTAGGATGTTCATTAGAGTATTCCAACTTGATCAGCTCAAGCGTATTTTGAACCGTTGATAGGTTGTCTCCTGGGCTCAAAGGCTGATTCACCATTTCAACCATATTCTAATCACATCGGCTAACTCCTACGATGTCCCAGATGCAGCATGACCCAGTCTATCGATCGCAATATCATATCGACCATGTCGAAACATCACCAGCGACATTGATCGTATCAAGAGCCCACATCACACAACCTTAGGACTACCACGAAAGCCCCTAAGATCCCTCTACACAACCATCGAACATCCCCAATCAACTTCGAACAGCTGCGACCGCGATCAAACATTGTTGACCATTGTTGTGCGTTATCGATCAATATTGAGAGACTACGAGCGACATTGGGCGCCACCTTCGTTATCTAAATGGTGGAATACCATGTGCCAGGAAGGATTCCAACTCGTGCCCAAACCTGCTGATAATAGGTTAGCCTCGTTCCAAGTCCCTATCGCACACAGAACCCGCTGGACAAATTATTGCGAGACTTAGCGTGATTTCTACACAAAGGACAGTCCCCTTTCAGTTCCATACCCTATATTACTCTTTCATCATATGATATATATCTTTCTTGTTTGGATTCCAGTCTCCTTTTTGGCCTTGTGCCTTAACTCATATCTTTTGCCTCATGTTCTACACATGTTTCTTATACCTTTTTAGGAAGTTTCTTTTAAAACATATAAAACTCTGTAGTATCTACTGAGAAATGGAAGGAAATCATCTTCACCTATCGTCTCGTATACAGTTCTAAAGCATCTGATCAACTTTCTAAAAACAATCTAAGTCTCTACGGGTTTTCTCGATCAATGAGAAACCTCTGCGATCATCGCATCCTCGATCCTCCTTTGATCCTCTCATCATTAGCACTAGCAATCCCTTCCAACACTTTATAGCCATTTGCCATACCCTTCATATACTATCGACCGATTGAAAGGTCTCCAGAATTCACACATTGACCATCAATGATAAAGTCGTTCACTATCAATCTCATCGATCATCCTCGATATCGATCGATACTCGATCGGACCATGCCAAACACCTTCGGTTCCTATAGCACTACCTTCACAACTAGTACCAACTAGTTAACTTCTCATCAGTTGGACCACGAACATTCAGAATGACTCACACTCTTCCTCGGACTCATTGCAAATATCATCGATTGCCTCATCAGCAGTTTAGGTGGTTTTCCCAGGTTGAGTATCATCAACCAAACCAAGCCGTGAATGTTCCCTATTTATTAGATGTGATATGTGATGCCATCGACTTCATCTTCGATGGACCAGGAAGATATTTCCAGCCACTTTCCGAATTCTCGTCACAAGGTGCTGCATCATTTTCCCCATATGCTCCATATCCTGCCTATGTTGCGCCTGCACCTCAGCCTCTGTCCAGTCCTCCTGTCATAAAAACTGAGGACTTCAATACATTATTTGAGTGCATGACCCAGACCATCATTATGGCATTGAACACTTCGCGATGAGACTATCCTACACAACGTACAAACAACGACACATGCAATGGTTGTGGTCAGATTGGTCATTATATTCCTGACTGTGACACAATTGAATGACTTATATCAGAGGGAAAAGGTCGACAAAACACTGAAAAATGCATTGTTCTCCCTGGTGGCAGATTTGTTCCACATTCAATTCCAGGCAAACACTTAGTGGAACATATCGAAGAATGGCATAGGCACAATACAGGACAGATCACATCAGGGTGACTCTCTTCTAATATGAATGCGCAGCTCATCTATAACATAGCACCTCTACCGACGCCTACTGCACAAATTCAATTGACATACGTTTCCACTTCCCCACCTTTGACAATCCCTGCCGATGCGATTAAGACTCTGCAGCTCATGAAAGAAGAGCGCCTCAATGCCCTTGAGTGAGAACTATTGGCGCTTCACAAGAAACAAGTATTTGATGGTGTAGAGATTCTGTGATGACCTCTGTGCACACCCCAGAATGATGGAAGCGCACCCACTAATGAGCCTCAGCCAGCTCCTGTCGACGAATGCCAGCCTTATCCCCCTATTGAATGTGAAACCGAGACCATTAGTGATCCCCCAGTTCACCCCTATTCCAACATCCCAGAAGCACATTTTGTACCTGTTGTAGGTGATAAGACAACTGGTCCCTTGACTACTTCCAAGGGTAAAGAACCATCGTATCGTACTATTGTTCCTATTTAGGACCCAAAGATTATCGACAATGTGTACAAGTGGGCTATGAAAGCACCTTTGGTTACAGTTTCCTATGAAGAACTATTGTCACTTTCACCAGATCTGCACCAGCATCATCGAGAGCAGGTTACTCCAAAGCACATCATGACAAACAGTATGGACGTTGTTTCCACAAATTTTGCCAGTATTCTGCCTTTTGTGCACTATGAGCTAGACATCACAGACCCCAACAACAAACCACTTTACGCGACCCCTCCAGCTAGTAGCACCATTGTGCAACCTCAGCCGATTATATTACAAGACCCTATCAAACAGTATATCAATAACCTGGGCCCAGGAGAGACCGAGGACCCCAATATCTTGAAAGTTGTGAAAGAGTCACATGCGCTGCACTCCATTGAGCTGCTAATCGATAACCAGGAATATATTGAAGCAATCCTTGACCCCAGTTCACAGATTATCACGATGTCAGAAGCAGTGTGTCACCATCTCAGCCTTCAGTACAATCCGCACATCCGCTTACACATGCAATCTGCAAATGGCGATGTAGACGAATCACCCGGCCCCATGCACAATGTCCCAGTGTGCACAGGAAACACCGTTGTCTATTTTCAGGTCCATGTTATCTGTTCGCCAGCATATGACATCCTTCTCAGCTGTCCTTTTGATGTTTTAATGCGCTCTATTGTCTGCAATTTTCCAAATGAAGTGCAAACAATTACTATTAGCAATCCGAACACTGGACTTGTCTCCACAATCCTGACCAAACCTTGAGGACAACCCCAACACCAGTTATCACATAGTGTGCTGCCTGTCGTTCCCATCAACCTTGCACAACATGGAAATTTTTGCATCACTTCAAGGATTTTATTGAAGATCAAGGAGAAGTTGCCATTGTTGTGAACATTGATCCAGATACTGGATTTTTTGTAATCTCTTCATATGCTCCTATCATTCTGACGGATTCAGTTTCCCCCGACTCCATAATTTCATGTCTTTATTTATCTCAATGTTCCAACAGTTCTGCTTCTGCGCTTGTACCTTCTTTTGACTCTATGGTATTTATTTCCGCTGACATCCCTGATCCTGATGCTTTGCATGCAATTTATAAGGAACAACTGATGATCGTAACTAGGAAAGGAGTCATGATAAAGAAGAAGTATAAACCTGTTGCAAAAAAGGTGAAACTGGTCATCACGTCTGTTCCTAATGAGTTTCGTATCGAGTGCAACATTATTGGCGACCTACTCGCTGCCATTCTGACATTACTACCAAACCCCCCACCTTTCACACCAATCAGACATTACACTGAAGAGTGCATGATCACATTACAGACATGCCATGGCGAATTCCTATTAGCCAAAGAAATGAAGCTTTTACATCACCTCATGTCCCTACAGAATGAAGCCTTCACATGGAGCGACCTCGAACACAGCAGTTTTAAGACCAAATTCTTTCCACCAGTCAAAATACCCATCATCCCGCACACGCCTTGGATTGAGTGCAATATTCCAATTCCCCCAGGTATCTACGACGAAGTATGTGCCATCATCCATAAGAAGATTGAATTGGGTGTCTACAAGCGCTCAAACTCGGCTTACCATTCTTGCTGGTTTTGCACCCTGAAGAAAGACGGAAAGGCACTGCACATTGTCCATAGTCTTGAACCACTTAATTGCATCACAATCAAACATTCCGGTGTTACTCCTACTCCCGAGCACCTTGCAGAACAATTTGCAGGATGTTCATGTGGTGCCGTACTTGATTTATGTGTCGGATATGACAAGTGCTTAATCAAAGAATCATTGTTGGGTCCTCGCATTTCCCTGCCAATTTAAACTCCGACAACTAAAGATAAAGATGGAAATGATATAAACAAAGGTTGTTTGAACAAGCAAGGGCAATGCAGAGCATGGTTTCCAAGAGATGTTGTAGAGCAAACCATGGTTGATCCATTGACAGGTGCATTGATGATTAAAAAGGGTGAATCATGGCTGAATACTTTTACCCCATTGATAATTTATGTTCTTTGTTGCAACACCGATACAACAAGTCTGCTGTCTGGAACTGCAATCAAAGCTATTATAGCTTATGTCTCTGATTATGTACATAACCAAGCCTGGCCTGAAGACATATTCAATATTTGATACAATTCGATGTGTGTTTGATCAAAACTTTGAGCTTATTACTGATTCTACAGACCATAACAGCACGTCAAGGTCATTAATGACAAAGATTGTTAATGCGCTTACAGCAAAGATGGAAATAGGCAGTCCCATGGCTTGCATGTATTTGTTAGGAAATCCAGATCATTATACCAGCCACAAGTTTGTTAATTTCTACTGGAGAAATTAAGTGCAAGTCCAAAATGCCTGGGAATCACTAAAAGCAGATGACAAGCCAGCCAAAGTTGTTTTAAACAAAAATATGGGCAAATATGTAGGCTTGTCAAATGTTCAAGACTACATGCATCGACTGTTCATATACAATGATCTCAGCTTGTATGATTGGATCAGACAATCTTCAAAAACTAAGCAGTCAAAGGTTCAGCAAGCAGAATTTGACAAAAAGCATGAAGTAACAAATGAATATGACAAAGAAGTGATTGATGATGAAATTGATGAGCTTGACATTCTTAATGATAATGAGGTTTTTGATTTAAATATTCCTCAATTAGGTGGAGGATCAGATCAAACTAATTGTGATTATTCTGATTATGATTCACTTGATGAGCCAACTGACAATGAAGATGTAGATGATGAAACTGGTGATGAATTAAATATTGGTGATGGAAACACTCAGTACTTGTATGAAGATGAGGAAGAGAAACAGCTCATCCACAATTGCAAACACATCACATTCACTGTATTGATGAGGACAATATAGTGCCCAATTTTCTTGATGGTTCATTACCAAGATGTGATCAAGGCAATGGAGAATATTACTGTCTAACGATGCTTACATTGTTCAAACCATGGCAAAGTGGAAAAGATTTGAAATCTGTTGATAGTACATGGGACAGAACATTTCATGTTCATAATTTTACACCAAGGCAACAACAACTAATGAAAAACTTTAATCTTCATTATCAGTCTATGGATGCTCAAGATGATTATTCTGCCAAAATGAAAAAAAAGATGAAGAAGATGGTGGGTTCTTTCCATCATGGGCTTCTTCTGAAGTTCTAAAAGATCTGAAACAAAATTCATTTGTTGAATATGATGATGATAATCCACTTGATATTATTACAGAGGAGAGCATGTATGTTGAACTGTCATTGAAACATATGAAAAAACTTGATGAAATGAATCAAATGTTGTTCAAAATGCCAGTTGGTTGGATGATTGTCCACAAGCTATTAGCCATATTGATTCAAAAGGCATGGATATACAGGTAAATATGGCTGGTAGTAAATGGAATGCCTTGGTGAAAACTGCAAAAGATGCTGTGTTAGCTGATAGAGGAAAACATCTTCCTGTAAATGAAGAAGGAACACCATTGTCATCTCGAAATTATAATGATGTTGTTGTAGACGATATTAGTTATCTTCAGAAAAACTTCAAAGCAGAAACAGCTGATAATCAAAAGATTATCAACAATACTGTTAAAGACTTCAAGTTAAATCACTTCAGGCAACCACCCCTGACCCCCTACTTAGGGTAGATTGTCCCACCAAGAAAGACTACCCTAAGTAGGCCTAAGACCAGGGGATAGTTCCAAGCTCCATGGTCATCCCCATGCTTAGGCCTGGACATCCCATTGGGAAGCCCCAAAAGGCAGTTTGGTCTGCCCCACAGAACTATATTTGGACCAAGTATACTGCGGAGAGGTCCAACTGCTGTGGGCAGCCCCAGGTTACATTTGGGCCAGTCCCAATAATGTGGGATTCCCCTGCCCTGTCACATCACATATGCTTGGGAGTCCCAGAGGTGATGTGACAATCAACTAATACAGCTTCATTTAAACAAGGGAATCAAGTCTTTACATGTTATATGTGTAACTTATGTTTGAATAGCCAGATACTCTACTGTAACCTACAGGTATGAGAAGCCAGGTGAAGATAGAAGGTGATACAATTGAATGACGTATTTTACTTTTTGTGACATGTGACAATTCTTTTTACCGACAAAGTCAAAAGCTCTACAGCAGTTATTACAAAGAGACTCTGATACACACCTTTAATGTATATTATTTCTTTGTAGGATGTACCCCAATTGTGTATCTCCTGCCTACTGAGGCCATAACTTTCCCCTTCTGGTGTATTGCTTGTACATGTTTATGATAGGCCAGTGTGATACTGACCATTTTGGCTCGATATTGATGTTTGTGAGTATCGAGTTCCCACACCAGTATCAAGTCCACATTTGGCCTCATTAGTTGTAGTGTACAATATTCCATACTAGATGCCCCTAAAATCCTTCAATCCCAGAGCCAGTTACTGATCTTGTTTATCTTGATGCAATGGAGTCTTCTCAGCTTTTTTTAACCATGGTTCATTCATTCTTGGGCTTTGCTCTGCCTTGATCTCAGGGTCTTGGGTGTCACCTCTTTGCTGTCTTTCTAGGGCACTACCCTTACAACATCATACTGTAACTCTTGAATGCCTTTGGACATTCTCACTCAAGATTTCGGGAGCTACTACATGTTTGTGTCTCAACGCGACACGATGTTTTCACTTGCACAGCCACTTTGATTTTCAAAATCTTCGGACTATCATATCTCCTCTGTTGTGGATGTTTGGACTCTGATTAACTTGCACCATGCTTCCTTTGCTTCCTTTCCTGTCATGATCAATCCCCATACTTGCTCTGTCATTCTGGAATTTTTATGCATCTAGGTAGTAGGTCCCCCCACAAATACTAGTACATCCACTGCTTATCTCTTTCTTTCAAATAATCTACTGAAGGCTCTCTACAATCTGCTAAGTCCTAGGACTTTTGATGCAGCCTGTATTCTCCTATTGCAATTTTTATATCTTGCATTTTTTTAACTTCCTTGTTAATTCATCTAATACTTGTTTGTCATTCTTGAAATTAATCCCAACTATTTATCCTTAAAATGGCTCTTGGGTTACCCAGTTCCCATAGGATTTCATGCATCTCCAGATGTTGTGTGATTGATTTACACTTTACTATTCCAATTGTGTGGCTTAGAAAAGCTAAAATAATTCAGGGAAATCCTAGTGCATACAATAGGCCCAAATCCATGTTTACACATGGGGTAGTTAATTAATTGCCAAGATGCACAGGGACTGTGAGGGAATGAACAGAAAATATTTTTCCTTCCTTTTTTGTATTTTTCCTTTTTGAGAATTTATTTTTTAATTAATTATTTGTTTGTTGTACTATAGAGATTAGTGCATAATATAATGGAAAGTGGAGTTTTTTTGAGCTGGAGATAGTCCAGATAGCAACAGAGGTGGTAGCATGTACCAGAGAGCATGTTGAACCAAGTGTTCCAAAAAAGGTAATAATTCAGGAATAGCTCAAGAACAACACAGTGTGCTCATAATCAGATAGCAGAAGTAGATAGAGGCAAGTTGATTCCATAGAATGCAAAATGATTGAAGGGAATCTGTGGAGAAATTGAGGCAGGGTGCTTGAAAGAGTACTGATGAATGGTCCAATGAAGTGATCGGGCAAGGGCATGTCGTTCATGATTGGATGTGTCTCGATCAACCAGCTCTGAAACTATTGTCTTGCTTGTATCTTACTTGTTCCTCCACAGATTCCTTCTGGAGTTTTTGCATCCCATAGAATCAACTTGTCTCTGTCCACTCCTGCTCTCTGATTACAAGCGCACCATGTCATTCTTGAGCTATGCTCGAATTATTGCCTTTTTGGGAACTCCTGGTTCAACCCTCTCTCTGGTATGTTCTACATCCTCAACTACTATCCGGATGCTCTCTAATATGAGGGAACCTCATTTACTGTGATATTACATCCTAATATATGCAACCACACCAAGCAATTGCAGTATTATGTACCTTGGGTGAGTGACTGTAACCTACCTCCTCACATTGACTCTTCACCTCTCTTTTACAGACTCATGGACTGTCCTGAGGCATTAATATTGCTTATAATGCCTTGGTATACCTGTCTACACTGTCACTAATGGGCTATATGAGCTGGCATAGAGTGACAAGGAGAATAGGTGAGTAGGTGAAAACCCTACATTGGAGGACGAAGTTTTGACTTTCAGGATTGTATCTAGGCTATTTTTATCAGGGAATGGACTATACTAAATGGTTGGAAGGATATCCAGATGCCAGGTAAGGTGCGTGCTCCATGGTGAGCGAAGTTCACCTATGTTGATGGGGAACCCATGCCCTAGTGAGCCAGAACCTTATCCCCCTGCCATAACCTCTACTAACCTTAATTATACTTTTATATCAGACCTAGGAATCGAAGAAAGCAAACGTTTTGGCTCCACGGATCTCTCAGAGTAAGCATTCCTCCTCCTCACTCCTCATTGTCTTTTCTGTCTATACTGACCACTCTAGAGTCTTTAGAGGGCATATAACATCATTCACTATAACTATCCTGTACTTTTCAATGCCAATATTAGAAGTGGAAGGCCCAGGAGTATAGGTAAGTGATAACCTCTCCCCCTCCCCATACAGCTGCATTGACACACAACTCCTCACTCCCAGCTCTCCCAACTTCATTCCCAACCTCTACATACATCCCTCCATCCTTCTGCATACACCCTGGTGACTGTGGAGCATGTACATGCTCATTAGAGGTTACCCTCTTTGGTCACTCTCTCACTTCTCCCCCTTCCCTCCCTTCCTACCTCATACAGCACAAATAACACTTGTGTACATAGCTCTAAATATAATTATATACCCATGCACATGTAGTAGAGCCCCTCAATGGAAAAAGAGACCCCTACTCCTCTCTTTATCAAGAGAAGACTGTTTGTTATAGGCCCAAAATGGGTGTAAAAGCGAAATTGATTGTTTAATAACACTCTATGCACATTATAAGTATTACGTACCAAAAAAAGCGAAGGAAAAGGGTGCAGAATGAGTGGAATAGTGAGCTCGTCGTGGGGGATGATGAGTGCGACGTGGCGCGGCAACGTTGATGGCAATGTCAGAAGTAGCCGAGTTGCCCATCACATTGATCTCGTTGTGCCAAGCTTGATCTATGATTTGATCTGTTATCAGTCCATTATCTATTGCTTACATGATATCAAAGGGCGGCCTACATTGGGCAGGCTTTGGGCGGGGTAGGTGGGATACCTTACAAGGTTGAAGTCAACGATATTATTGATGGGTGAGGGAGATAAGCAGATTTACTAACTTTTACTATAAACTTTGGTCTGTTTGGCAACCAAACCTGGGTTGAGGTTGAGGTTATGGGTACTGAACGCTATTGACCCAGCAGATTCTTCGCAACACGTGACGTTCAGAAAATGCCGTTACTGGAACATATGCAGATTTTCGGCGAGCGTTTGCTTGAGCGTTGTAGCCTTCTTACATAATACAGTTTTCACATTGATACTGAGACTGTAGGAGACAGTTAGTACAAAGAATGGTAAAAGGTTTTCTCACAGACCACAACTTCAATGCACTATCATATTACTGCGTGACTGGCAAAACTTGTAAATTTGGTCATGTTTGTACTTTGATTTATTTTGAATGGGAGATCTTCTGCAAGCCATTCCTCGACAACCATGCCACATTTTGGCATGATTCTGTAGTCTATCTTATGCTACTAGCTGAGCTCTAGAGCTCCACACAATATTCTTATATTTTAGTTGATCTGTGAAAATTAGGTTGACCCCTGCCAATTATTTGTGTGTGCAAACAATATCTCAAGAACTAGTGACTCACAACCTCAATTATTTGTAGGGGACATCCTCACCTAGATTTGACACTGTACCACTCTCATCTTGTTTTTCTGACCATTAGTTCTTGAGATAATTGTTTGCACACACACATAATTGGCAAGGGTCAACCTAATTTTCACAGATGAACTAAAAAATAAAACTATTGTGTGGAGCTCTAGAGCTCAGTTAGTAACATAAGATAGACTACAGAATCATGCCAAAATGTGGCATGGTTGTCGAGGAATGGCTTGCAGAAGATCTCCCATTCTAAATAAATCAAAGTACAAACATGACCAAATTTACAAGTTTTGCCAGTCACGCAGTAATATAATAGTGCATTGAAGTTGTGGTCTGTGAGAAAACCTTTTACCATCCTTTGGAGTCTGACTGTCTCCTACAGTCTCAGTATCAATGTGAAAACTGTGTTATGTAAGAAGGCTACAACACTCAAGCAAACGCTCGCCAAAAATCTGCATAAGTTCCAGCAACAGCATTTTCTGAAAGTCACGTGTTGTGAAGAATCTGCTGGGTCAATAGCGTTCAGTGGTTATGGTTAGAGTATGTAAGCATCAAAACATGATATAAGTCATGTGTCATCCATCATCCATGGGAGATGTTGTTGTTTTTTGCCACACTTTGATGCATCAACCGTGCTGAGAAACAGGATATGCCGATGATGATCAGAAACAGGATATGCCGATGATGATCAGAAACAGGACATGCCGATCCCATAGCACCAGGAACTGTGGTGAGTGCCACCTCCTGACACCATTCCCAACAATGTCAAGGGGTTATTCTATCAGATTGTTTATAGATTCTAGCTTACACAGAGTTCCTCACATCAGTGGGAACAGTTATTAAAAGTAAATTAGTAATTTACAATCAATACTTATTTTGCAAATGTAATGAAATATCTGTTTGAACTGCCTGCTCACCATCAACCAACAATCACTAGGCATCAAAAACATTGCCCCCATACTTCTGAATGATTCCAAGAACCAAATAACTTTTGTGAAGCAATGAAGCATGGCAAAAAACAACAGCATCTCCCATGGATGATGGATGACACATGACTTATATCACGTTTTGATGCTTACATACTCTAACCATAACCTCAACCTCAACCCAGGTTTGGTTGCCAACCAGACCCTAAGTTACTACAGATCAGTAGCCGTGATGTGATAGGATCATGTCAACTCATATGTGACATACTGTGGGAAGGTTAGGTGAGGTGAAATGGTCACACACTGGCCTATCATAAACATGTACAAGCAATACACCAGAAGGGGAAAGTTATGGCCTCAGTAGGCAGGAGATACACAATTGGGGTACATCCTACAAAGAAACAATATACATTAAAAAAGGTGTGTATCAGAGTCTCTTTGTAATAACTGCTGTAGAGCTTTTGATTTTTCTGTAAAAAGAATTGTCACATGTCACAAAAAGTAAAATACGTCATTCAATTGTATCACCTTCTATCTTCACCTGGCTTCTCATACCTGTAGGTTACAGTAGAGTATCTGGCTATTCAAACATAAGTTACACATGTAACATGTAAAGACTTAGATCTCTTGTTTACATGAAGCTATATTATTTGATTGTCACATCACCTCTGGGACTCCCAAGCATATGTGATGTGACAGGGCAGGGGAATCCCACATTATTGGGACTGGCCCAAATGTAACCTGGGGCTGCCCACAGCAGTTGGACCTCCCCGAGGTATACTTGGTCCAAATATAGTTCTGTGGGGCAGACCAAACTGCCTTTTGGGGCTTCCCAATGGGATGTCCAGGCCTAAGCATGGGGAGGACCATGGAGCTTGGAACTATCCCCTGGTCTTACACCTCCTTAGGGTAGTCTTTCTTGGTGGGACAATCTACCCTAAGTAGGGAGTCAGGGGTGGTTGCCTGAAGTGCAGCCAAGTCAACTAAAAATGTATCTTGGTGGAATGGGAGGTACCAGAAAATCACAGGTTATCAAAGCATTAATATCCCTTTTTGAAAAATGCAATGAGTCTCACAGAATTATGATTCTGGCTCCAACAGGATCTGCTGCTGCATTGTTGAATGGTTCAACTTACCATTCTGTACTTGGTATAAACAGTACAAAAGATGGTGATATTGGTCAGAATCAGAAATGAGCATACAGCTATAGCACAAGTCAAAGCACAGCTTGACAGTGTTGACTATATATTTCTGGATGAAGTATCAATGGTAGCCTGTCATGATTTATATAAGATCAGTGCTCAATTGGCCAAGGCAAGAAACATAGGAGACACACCATTTGGTGGTATCATCATGATTTTTGTGGATGATTTTGCACAATTGTCACTGGTTGGAGGTCATTCTTTTAGCAATAAAGCTGTTGGTACATCTGTTGATGCAGTCCAGGTCAGCTGAAATTGGCAGACAATAAATACTGTAATGTGTCTATCATTACAGCATTCAATGCACCAAAAGACCGTATCAACCAATGTGGCTCAGAGTGATTTGCAAAGGAAACTGGTCAAACATTGACACACTTTTATTCTGTAGACCATTTTGGAGAGGAAGAAAATCCTGCTATAGAAAAAAAACGGATGAAAAAAAAGTGTACACTTAATAATGGTGATATAAACCCAATGCTAAGAAATGTTCTCTGGAATTTGAGACATTCAGCATCTGATCATGTACCCGGCAAATTGTCTCTTTGTATGGGAATGCCAGTAATGATACACAACAATGAAGCAACTGAATTGTGTATTACAAAAGGCCAAGAAGGACATATCGCTAGCTGGCAGTCAGTTATTGGCCCACATGGTCAACTTGTACTTGATACATTGTTTGTTAAACTTGATCGGCCTGCAAAGACAATTAAGATTGATGGTTTACCTGAAAATGTTGTTCCTCTAACAAAGTTATCAATATCTGTTTTGTGTGTCACACCAAGTGATGTTGCATTAAAAATCAATTGTTCACAAGTACCAATTTTGCCCAACTTTGCAATGACAGATTATGCATCCCAAGGAAAGACTCAAGATATCAATGTTGTTGACTTGAGTAGTTGTCATGATCATATGTCTTATTACACATGTTTATCCAGAGGTTCAACTGCAGAAGGTACTGTAATTGTGCAAGGTTTTGATCCACACAAAATTATGTGTGGAGCATCAGGATATCTTTGACAAGAATTTAGAGAGCTAGAACTTCTAGCTGAAATAACTAGATTGTCATATGAAGGTACCTTACCCAACAATATCAATGGCAATTTGCATAATGCTCGTATTTGTCAGTTTCAATTATATAAGGGAACTGAATATGTACCTGCCAATGTATCAAAACAATTGAAGTGGACTTCAGAAGATCCTATGGATTTACTTAATATTGTCGCAGATAGTCCTTGGCAAGTTATTAAAGACAAGAAAAAAGAGTACTTGAACACAATGAAAATCCAAAGTTTCAAACAAAAATAAAGGATTTCAGTACACATACATTTGTTGTGGCTAAAGGTACAGCACCAGTACAAAATACTACTGGTACAAAACAAAAAGCTGATGAAGAGCTGATAAATGAATGCTCTAAAAAAAAGAAAGCCAAATTGACATTTATTCCCGCACAAGATACTCCAGATGGGTATTACATGGGATTCAGAGAATTATAGTTGTGCATATGATGCTATATTATCTATTCTGTGTGATGTATGGATCCAGAATCCCAAAAAATGGACGAAATGGTTTTGCTGGTTGAGTACCCCATTAGAAAGACTTGCCTACAACTATAGAGAAATTCTTCGGGATAAAAAATCTTTGGAAGCTGCCAGAAATGATGTTAGAAAATGGCTGCATAACAAAGACAATATATTATTTCCCTATGGACAAGTTGGTACCAACGTAGCTGAATTGGCATGACAGTTGATGATTAGAGATGAATCTGTGTGCTATACCAAACTTCAGTGTACAACATGCAGCAAGCAAGAGACCCTTGAACCTCCAGAAAATTTCATGCATGTAATGAGCAGTAACTTGAAATCTGTTAATGATTGGTTTCAGAACTGGCAAAATGAAACTACAGACAATTGCCGTGAATGTCAATCCGAACAGCATATTATTCGCAACTTTACAGTCACTCCAGAGCTACTTATGTTCAGTTTGAATGTGACTGGAATAGCAGTAAGCAAAAGTGTTTGAATAAAAGGTGGTAATAACAAAGATACCATGCTTCCCTTGAAAGGTATTGTTTATTCCAGAAACTTCCATTTTACATGTAGAATTATATCAGACAAAAAGTCTGGTTTCATGATGGCATAGCAACCAGAAGCAAATGTGACAAAGTAGGTCATATAACAGATTTCTCTGACAAGATGTTTATGACTTGTAATAACAAGCATGCAGTACTGGCAATATATGCCAAGAAGGAATTAGTGTAGATAGTTTTGGCTGTATGTATAACTATTATATTAGCCTGTAACAATTAATTTCATATTGAATGAATAACATAAAAAAATTAAGGACTCATACCTGCCAGTACTGGCCCTCACCCCCAAGTTTTATTACTATCAATTAATAAGCAGGGATTCTACTGGGAATCCTCCTGGACTGGGAAGAACTGGGAAGAGCCATTTCAGGGGACATTGGGTGGGTTATCATTCCTCCTGAATTCCTCTGGGAATCCCAGTAGTCCCAGTAGTCCCAGTTGAACTACCGAGATTCCCAGGGATTCCTCCAGGAGTATGTGGCTAAGTGTAAAGAGCTCTATGCATGAGCAGGTATCACAGAGAGCCACAGCTGTGTAAGCAAGATCAGCACAGATACAGAGGTCATGGAGGAGGAAAACAGACTGACATGATGTCTGAGTCAATGTTATCAATTTGCATCCACATCACCAACATCTCACTCTCACTCTCAATCTCCTTCATCAATGCCCACCTCCTCCCTGTCCCACCTTCTCTCATATATCCACAGCATATCCTCCTCCTCCCAAGGCCACCGATAAGCAACTGTGATCAACTCTCTCACCAACTTCCACACACCCACGTATGTCCGTATCTTTACTCTGTACACCAGCTCCCACTCTCCCCGCATCCATACCCCCTCCTTGCTATCTGGATTCACCTCTGAAATAAGGTGAGTGATAGAATTTGGGTCAGAGAGGGGCACAGTGAGGTCTTGAATCAAGAGATGTTTGGTTTTGTTATACATCCATGGGAAAGGAGGTATAGCATGCCATAGGTTTGAAGACAAGTTTGTGTGTGAGGATGTTGTTTCTAGAGTGTTTCTAGAAGAAGTAAGGGAGGAAGTGTTGACATAGAAAGATGGGGAGGGTTTGACGAAATTTGGGTGGTAGGGCAGTGTGTTGGATTGCATGACAAGGGAAGCACCAGTTTGGGTGGTGAGATCACAGATGTGGACGTGTGGCAGATTGCCAAGTGCTGTGCATATCATAATGATTTTTAGTTAAAGTCAGTATGGGTAAAGAAGTTCACTCACAAGTAATATAATTTGGGGGATACAATTCATGAAACCAGACCATTGTGTTTCCACCTGGGAAGCCGCTCATCAGGATGTGACAATTGAAACCAGGTAAACACAAATGCTGGTTGTAAGAAGAGTGAAATTGTGGAGGACAACAATGTTTCTGAGTCATGTGTAGTGGGTTGATAGTGTATATTCCCTGTTATTTGATTAGTTACTTTGAACAGAACAAGTGTATAGATGTAATGAAGGGAACATACATCCAAACCTCACTCCTCGCCGCCCCTAAACTAAACATCAGCACGACATATATCATGAAACTCCACTCCTTATAGGGCAGGAAACTCATAAGCACCATGAATGTGATGCTCGGGAGAAGGAGCAGCCGGATCTGCTTGTCAA
The DNA here is from genome assembly GCA_026075535.2 of Tricholoma matsutake. Classification (NCBI taxonomy): domain Eukaryota; kingdom Fungi; phylum Basidiomycota; class Agaricomycetes; order Agaricales; family Tricholomataceae; genus Tricholoma; species Tricholoma matsutake. Next base: position 119,600 of record AP026543.1, on the reverse strand, counting down.
TTGTGTATCTGAGGATGGAGAATGGGAGCCATACAGTGAGGAGTTTGGGGAGATGTGTTGTGAAGTACAATAGTGGCGGAGAGGTCTGTCTGTGATAGACATTGAAGGAGACTCTGGCAAATTCAGGCCACATGAATGGCTTATCCCAAAAGTATGAATCGATGCAGAGGGTCAGTGCTGTAATCAAGTCTATTATCAGTCAAATAGGATTACAAAGTTAACATGGTACATACCAAGTGATCCTAACCCAGAAATCAGCCTCACGAGCAAAAGGTACTTGAGACTAATATAATGGAGATAGAGAGATTGCAACGTGGTATGAATAAGGAGGAGCAGGACCTCTGTGCAAAATATGATGGCTGTGAATGTGAGTAGTGCGATGGCAACTTGAGTGTTGAATTTTAAGAGTCTAGGTCTGCTTGTCGATTGGTTGATTACATACAGTGCAAGGGATGTCATCCATATGGCACCATCACCATTTCCTTTTCCTGTACCTGCTCCTCAAGCACCTCATGCTTGCAATCCTCCTACCTACACATACTTCACATTCTCCATGCATTTTAACTTGCCTCTCTTCACTCAGGCGCTACACAGTCTTCAACAAAATGCACCTAAAATTCCTGCCACCATCTTATGTATAGAACCACAGCCAACTCCAGAGGCTGTGCTCCCACATCCATGGCTATTCGTCCTGAATGTTGTAATGGTGGATAAGTCAGAGGAATGTTGCGCACATGATATTAAGGACCTTTGGCAACAAACCATACATGAGCATGCAGCAGACTTGATAGAAATTGAAAGTGCTGGACTCAGTTGGGTAATAATGTGAGGCTTCCCTCCTCCTTCTGAATCCTATTGAGAGAATAATCTCACATGAGTAGACGAGGATACCATTCATCTCCACCATTGAAAGTGGTGGTTGGTCAAGATACACTGTACACATGTAGAAAGGATTGGGATGATCACAGCTGTGGAACACTGGAGGGAATTTCATTGGACATTCCAGGACTTTTTGTACACAATGTCAAGATAGGACCAAAAATGCTTTGTCATTATTCCTCAGTGATTTTTACAGAATTAAACCTATTAAACACAAAACAAATTTTCCAGTTCATACATTTTTCTTAAAACCTCGGATAATGTATAGACTGGAAAAATTGTTTTATGTTTAATATGTTTAATTCTGTGAAAACCACTGAGGGCCTCTGAGGCATAATGGCAAACCTTTTCAATCATATATTGACATTGTGTACAAAAAGTCTGGAAATGCCAGGATACATTGTAAGGCTTTAACAAGCAGATTACATCTCAAAATTCCAAAAGACTGTTACATAACCATGGACTGGACCTTCAAACACTACCCATACCTCTGATAGCCTATACCCCACCAACTCAGAATATGCCCTCTGCTCAGGGTTAGGGGGGTGGAGCATAGGGTGGTATTTAACTACAACTACATGATGGAGTTGACAAAGAGGGACAAGGGCTTGGAGAGAACACCAGCTGACCCTTTTCACCTTTAAATAAGGCTCATCAGGTCCCTTCTCATGGAATGGCAGGCACAGACTTAGCAAGCACATCTGACAACATACGATGCAAGAATGGTGTCATTCTCATGTCAATACCAATTATCAATCACAATAGCCAGAGGCTATGCCCAGATTATACAGGGTTTCTATGAGTTTATTCTCATACACATAAACACAAAACTTTTGAGACTTCTTGGGCTCATTCGAAAGGTATATTAACCATGAGAAATAGCTAAGAGATTGGTGCAATGGTTCTTGTGCAATGGTGAACGAAAGGTAGGTAGTGTGTGGCTGCATGTGGCCATATGTGGCAGGGGTGACTCAAAGGTCACCAAATGTTGAAATGAGGTGTAGGACAAGACTCAAGAGTGTTTCTATTGGATAATAAGCTTGGGGTGAATTCTAGGAGTCTTATTCAGCCATTTTGAAAGATTTGGAAACATGTTTGTGACCACAACATGAGAAAACATGACATGTTGTTAGGAAACCACCCCATTACCTAATAAACTTTCATTTTTATTTTATTATGTCGAATTACGCTACATGACGCCAAATGACACTACATTTTGATAGCGTGAGAATTTTATTTCGCATGCATCAAAATGTACGCGCATGTATGAGTGCGTCGGTAACAACAATGTACAATATATGTAACATAGTATATAAACCCTAAATATATGCCTAGGGGACCCCAGTTGTGTTCTCTTAGGTATTCCACATACGTTTTCGGTGTGAAAGGCCTATCTCAACAAACTTACCTATTAATAACCCCTCGCATCAAAACCATCAATTTCCCCATCACGTGCATGGATCCCGCCCCCTTCATGTAGAGAGAACCCGCACGGTCTTAGCTAGCAGATAGTGGGTGTCGCCCTAACAGAAGAACACAACTTCCCATATCAGTGCACCTTCTCTTACTTGCGCATACATCATTGTTTCACCGCACCACATCTGATTACTCATCCTTTCTGCATGAGCCGGAAGTACTTGTATATACATAATCTACCTTTTCTTTTGTAAGCCGACGCCAGGCCTCGCCTTACATTGCGACTGCCAGTGATCAAGAGGCAGCGCTCGTCATTAGGACAGCTGCAACCAGACAACTGATCGGATCTGGTTTAGTTACGATTTACATCACTCTATTCGGACGACTATTTTAGTTACAAGCCGAATTCAGTGATATCTCCGAGATCAGGCACTGTTGGAAGGGTTGTTGATCCGAAGTGTCAAAATAGGCGCCCGACGAACGACGAACCATTGACGAACCTTATCACGTGACCTGTATACGTTTGGAGAGGTCTCGAAGAAAAAATTTTGAATTTGTCGAAGAAGTGATTCATCACAGATTCTACAATTATGTCCGAACCTTCAACTTCTAATCCTGGTCCTAATCCTGTTCCCATACCAGCACTAGAGGCAAAAATTGATGTGCTCACAGCACAAATGTTGCAATTGGTGTCAGTATTGGCAGCATCACAGCCCAGACAAGTGGAAGTACAGCCAGAGACGATAGGAGAAAGAGATGATGAGATGGAGATGGTGGAGTGGATATCGCAGGAGGATGAGACGGTGGAGAAATCCGGAAATGGAAAAGTGCGCTTACCTAAGTATGTGCCCCCGCAAATCTTTGACGGTACCATGGAGAATACAAAATCCTTCATCAGCTCTATAGTATTGTACATCCATGGGAGGAAGCCCGAGTTTCGTACAGCCGAGTCTAGGATTATGTTTGCTCTCTCATACATTCAGGGGGGGAAAGCACAGTTCTGGAGAAACGAGGCTATTAATCAAATTGCCGTGGGAAATAAACCATTTGCAACCTTCAAGGAATTTCTGGAGAGATTGGAGGCACAGTTTGGAGACCCTAATCCAAAGGCAACAGCCAATGCTAAATTAAAGACCATGCGCCAAGGTTCCTTAACGGCGGATGAATTTATTTTGCAGTTCAAAGCAGAAGCTTCGCAAACGGACATGGGAGAAGCCACGTTGGTAGAGTTTTTGAAAGCAGGATTAAATCCCTCTTTATTCAAGTCTATCTACTGACTACCTTCTATGCCAGAGAAGTTGGACGAGTGGTATAATTGGGCAATGCGCCTTGACCGGCAATATCGGCAGGAACAGGTGGAGTCAAAGTTGATGTATGGAAGTAGTAAATTTGGAAAGTCATCAGGAGGAAAGTCCGAGAAAGGAAAGGCGCCTCAGGCGCAAGCTCCGAGGGCACAGCCACTGGCCATGGCAGTGACACCTATAGTTATGGAGTCAGCAGCACCAGCAGAGGCAATGGAGGTTGATCAAGTGGGGAGACGAGCCCCACTTAAATGTTTTAACTGTGGGCAGTTAGGACACATTTCTAAGTATTGCAAGCAGAAGAGAAAGATCAGGGGAGCTACAATCGAGGAAGTGAAGCAGGAGGAAGGCAAGCAGGAGAATTTTGTGGAAGAGTCCCAGTGAAGGTTTCCCCATTGGTGACCCAGAATCGTTACAATGTATTAGTATCCGAGGAAACCCAGAGTAAATCAGAAAAGGAAATCGAGGAGGAGTACAACTGTTGCAAATCACGCAACAAAGAAAATTGTCACATGTCATTTCCAAAAACCCCTAAATTCTTTATTCGCTCTGTGTGGATAGAACCCGAAATCACCTTGACTGTGGGACTGAAGACAGTGGACACGCATGCAGCTATTGATGTGGAAGCGTTGCTTGACAGTGGTGCTACAGAATTATTTATTAATCAATCCTTAATTACCAGAAATGGTATTAACACATGCAAGCTGGCGCAACCTATAATGGTGTACAATATTGACGGAACAGTCAATCATGGAGGAACTATCAAGGAGGAGGTGACTATGGTACTAAAGTATCAGGAGCATCAGGAGCGAGCCGTATTCGAAGTGTGCGATCTTGGGAAAACCAATCTAATAATAGGATGTCTGTGGTTACGGAAGCATAATCCCGAAATTGATTGGAAAACTGGGAAAGTACAAATGACTCGTTGTCCTAAGGAATGTAATGTGTATGGGAGGAAGATGAAGAAAGAAAAAAGGAAAAAGAAAGAGAAAGAACATCCGAGGAAGTATTCTGTTACGATGGAGGAAGTGGAGGATGAGGAAATGCCAAATGGGGAAGTTCCGATCATGATCAAGAAAGAAGAGCAGAAGCAAACCTTTAGAGCAGTTCGTGGAGGACAGTCATGGGACAAGAATATTGTGAAGGTGGAGAAGCCAGTGGAGGAATGGGTGCCAAAAGTGTATCATGAACATTTGTCAGTGTTCCAAAAGAAGGAGTCTGAGTGAATGCTGGTGTGGAAGCCATGGGATCATGCGATTGAGATGAAGCCAGGGTTTGTGCCGAAGAAGTCGAAGGTATATCCATTATCTCCGATGGAACAAGAAGAAGTGGATGCATTCCTGAAGGAGCAATTGCGCAAAGGATACATACGACCTTTGAAATCACCGCAGACATCACCAATATTCTTCGTGCCCAAAAAAGACCAAAGGAAGAGGATGTGTACCGATTATAGGTATCTGAATGAGTGGACAGTGAAGAACGCATACCCCCTGCCGTTGATCTCAGAAATAATTGATAAGGTGGGAAAAGCCAAGGTCTTTACAAAATTGGATTTACGATGGGGATACAACAATGTACGAATAAAGAAAGGAGATGAGTGGAAGGCTGCATTTGGCACGCATCGAGGATCCTTCGAGCCGCTTGTCATGTTTTTTGGGATGACTAATAGTCCCCTGACCTTTCAAAATATGATGAACGACATTTTCAAGGATGTAATAGACAAAGGCGTGGTAATAATATTTATTGATGACATTCTGATATTCACGGAGGATGAAGAGAATCATGAAGCGATAGTGCAAGAGGTGTTACGGAGGTTGGCGGAGAATGATCTGTTTTTGAAACCAGAGAAGTGTGTGTTTGGGGCAAGCGAGATCGAGTTCCTAGGATTATTGATCGGCCCTGACGGGATCAAAATGGATCCGATCAAGGTACAGGCAATCACAGAGTGGCCTGCACCCACCCATGTCAAGGAGGTTCAAGCCTTCTTGGGACTCGCAAATTATTATTGTCGCTTTGTGCACAATTTTTCTAAAATTGCCGCACCCTTACATAACCTTATGCAAAATGGAGTAGTATGGAGGTGGGGAGAGCAGCAGCAGACAGCATTTGAGGAGTTGAAGAGGAAGTTTGTGGAGGGACCAATATTAGCCCCAGTAGATTTCACATGCCCTTTGCGAGTGGAATCCGATGCATCCGATTTTGCTACTGGAGCGGTATTATCAATGCTGTGTGAAGATGACAAATGGCATCCTTGTGCATACTTGTCAAAAGGGTTGAATGATGTGGAGAGGAATTATGATATGCATGACAAAGAGATGTTGGGGATAATATGAGCATTGGAGGCGTGGAGGCATTATTTGGAGGGATGTACACATCAAATTGAGATCTGGACGGATCATCAAAATCTGCAATACTTCATGTCTGCTAAAAAGCTTAATCGCCGGCAAGTGCGTTGGGCACTATTCCTATCGCGTTTCAACTTTCACTTGGTCCATAAAGCGGGAAGCTTAATGAGGAAAGCAGATGCCTTATCCAGACGTATTGATCATAGAAGGGGGGTGGAGGAGGACAATAAAAATGTTACCTTACTCAAACCCGAATACTTTCGCATTTGCGCTATGCGTCAAGGGCATCTATTAATAGATAGCTCGGAAGCGGAAATGTTGTCTAAAATTAGACAATGTTTGGAAATGGACAATGAAGTAGTGGAAGCCGTGAAAGCTCTGAAGGGAGAGAAGAAAGGTAATATCAAAGGAGACGAATGGGCTGAGGAACAAGGGTTGGTGTTGTTTCGAGGAAAAGTGTATGTACCGAAGGATCAGGATTTGCGAAGGGAGATTGTCCGGTTACATCACAATATGCCGATTGCTGGACACCCAGGAAGATGGAAGACGTTGGAATTAGTAATGAGAAATTATTGGTGGCCTGGAATTTCGAAGTATGTGTTGGGGTATGTGGATGGATGTGATACGTGCATGAGGGGGAAGAAATTTCCAGAGAAACCTGCAGGAAAATTAATGCCGAACCCTATACCTAAAGCACCGTGGCAAGATATATCTGTGGATTTTATTACCGGATTACCCGAGGCTCAAGGGTACGATTCAATATTCATAGTATGCAACCGCTTTACAAAGGAGGTCCATATTATTCCTACTACTACAGAAACCTCATCATTGGGCTTGGCGCGCCTCTATCTAAATCAGGTATGGCGGTTACATGGGTTACCCAATACCGTTATCTCCGATCGCGGACCACAATTTGCTTCCGCGTTTATGCAAGAACTAAACAACATATTGGGAATTCAAACTAAATTATCTATGGCATATCACCCACAGACTGATGGGCAGACAGAGAGAATGAATCAGGAGTTGGAGCAGTACCTACGTATGTTTGTCAACTACCGACAAACCGACTGGCCCGAATGGTTGGCAATTGCCAAATTTTCCCACAATAACAAATTCCATTCGGCTACTCATATGTCACCCTTTTTCGCAAATTATGGATATCATCCTTGCATGGGAGTAGAACCCAGAAGGGAAGTCAAAGTACAGTCGGTAGAAGATTTTGTATCTAAGATGCAAAGGGTACAAGAGGAAGCAGAGGCGGCATTGAAGAAAGCACGTGATGACATGATGCGACATGCAGATCGTACTCGAGCACATGCTCCGGAGTACAAAGTTGGTGACTTGGTATGGCTAAGTACCAAGGACCTGAATATTCCACGACCTTCGAAGAAACTTACGGAGAAACAAGTTGGCCCATATGCAATCTCTAAAGTGATCTCGCCTAATGCGGTAGTGCTAAAATTACCCCGATCATTTAAGATTGATCCCAAGATTAACGTATCCCGCCTACGCCCTTACCATCCGCCCACTATTCCTGGCCAACAAACTACTCTGCAACCTCCGATAATAGTAGAAGGTGCTCCAGAATACATAGTTGAAGAAATTCTAGACTCACGTCTTCGACGGAACAAATTGGAGTTCTTAATAAAGTGGAAAAACTATACCGACGAAAATAATTCATGGGAACCCAAAGAGAATTGTAAGCGAGCACATAACGTGATCACCCAGTTCTTTAAATGTAATCTGAATGCTCCGGGTCGCATTGCGAGAATGGTGTATGAGGGGATGAAATTCCGGCCTTACCAAAATTTCACAGAGGGGACAAACATAATATTTTCTCGCCTGGAAGTCGAGGCATAAAAGGGGGGTAATGTTAGGAAACCACCCCATTACCTAATAAACTTTCATTTTTATTTTATTATGTCGAATTACGCTACATGACGCCAAATGACGCTACATTTTGATAGCGTGAGAATTTTATTTCGCACGCATCAAAATGTATGCGCATGTACGAGTGCGTTGGTAACAACAATGTACAATATATGTAACATAGTATATAAACCCTAAATATATGCCTAGGGGACCCCAGTTGTGTTCTCTTAGGTATTCCACCTATGTTTTCGGTGTGAAATGCCTATCTCAACAAACTTACCTATTAATAACCCCTCGCATCAAAACCATCAATTTCCCCATCACGCGCACGGATCCCACCCCCTTCTTGTAGAGAGAACCCGCACGGTCTTAGCTAGCAGATAGTGGGTGTTGCCCTAACACATGTATGGAATCACAAAGACCGAAACTAAAACCCAAAACAGTTATTGGCATAGCATAACTGTAATTAAAATACTGGGTAGTTTTTTGGTATATATAGGGGTTCATCCAAAGGGTTTGTACCACCATTTGGTCACAATTCAAACTGTTCTTTATGCAGTTGCCTTATTGGGCATACCAAGTACTATCTCAAAACTGTAAACAGTTGGTAGCATCAATCCACCATTATTAGACTCCTGGGTAGTGCTAGGGTATATGTATGGTGTTATACAAACTCTTTGTGCCACCATTCCCTCAAAGTTCAAACTGTTCATGGTGGGATGTCTGGATTTGGCATACCAAGTACTATCTCAAAACTGAAAACCATTGGCAGCATTAAATAACCGTTATTAGCTTCCAAGGCAGTACTATAGTATATGTATGCTGTTATCTCAACCCTTTGTACCACCATTCCCTCACAATTCCAACCATTCATCTGGCATACCATGTACTATCTTACCATGGTCTGTGCCCAAACCAATAACTCCAGACAAACATATACAAACACTTACCCTGTATAATCCCTCTCCAATCTTATCACCATAACACTCCACTGTTTACCATGTCTTTCCAAAAATGTCCTCACACCTGCCCCCATTCCACCTCTGGAAGGTCACCAAACAATGCCAAAGAATCCAACTACATATTTTTCAATACTCAACCAGGAAACCCAAACAAAACCCACAATAAGGGCTCAAATGGTATAACACTAGTTAGAGGAAGGCTGCAAGGTGGTACTAAATATCACCGCTGTTACCCAAAGCTATGAAAACGACTCTAGGAGGTATCCGATGAAGTTCGATGAAGTCTGAGAGTATTCAAAGCACTGCGATGATGTTCGAGAGAAGTTCGATAAAGATCGAAAGTGTACAAAGCACTGCAATGACTTTTTAGGGGAGGTTTAATGAAGTTCAGGAGTGTACAAAGTGTCATGATGATGTTCAGAGAAAGCTCAAAGAGGTGCGATGATGTCGAAGAAAGTTCAAGGGGGTGCAACAATGTTCGAAGTAGTTTGAAGGACTTTATAAAAGATGAGGACACTTTTGACGATGGCTGAGGATAGACTATAGGGATGTAGAAAGGCGTTGATGATGCTCAACCCGGGAAAACCACCTAAACTGCCGATGAGGCAATCAATGATATTTGCGATGAGTCAGAGGAAGGTTGCGAGTCGTTCCGAATGTTCGTGGCCCAACCGATGGGAAGATGACCAGTTGGTACTAGTTGTGAGGGTAGTGCTATCAGAGACAAAGGTATTTGGCGCAGTCCGATTGAGTATTGATCAATATCAAGGGTGATCGATGAGATCGACGGCAAATGGGTTTATCATCGATGGTCGATAGGTGAATTCTGGAGACCTTTCGATAGGTCGATAGTATACAAAGGCTATAGCCGATGGCTAGGAAGTGGTTGCTAGTGCTAATGATCAGAGTATCATAGGAAGAATGAGGACGATGATGGTCACAGAGGTTTCTTGTCAATCGAGAAAACTTGTAGAAGTTTAGATTGTTTTAGAGGATCGATCTGATTCTTAGAACTTAATACGAGATGATAGGTGAAGATGATTTCTTTTTTATTCCAAGTAGATACTACAGAGTTTTATATGTTTTAAAGAAACTTCCTAAAATGGAATGAGAAACATGTGTAGAATATGAGGCAAAAGATATGAGTTAAGGCACAAGGCCAAAAAGGAGACTGGAATCCGAACAAGAAGGATATATATCATGTGATGAAAGAGTAATAAAGGGAAAGAACTAAAAAGAGACTGTCCTTTGTGTATAAACCATGCTAAGTCTTGCAATAATCTGTCCAGCGGGTTCTGTACACGATAGGGACTTGAAACGAGGCTGACCTATGATCAGCAGGTTTGACCACGAGTTGGAATTCGTCCTAGTGCATGGTATTCCACCATATAGATAACAAATGCGGTGCCTGATGTTGCTAGCAGTCTCTCAATATTGATCGATAATGCTCGACGATGCTTGATACAATGTTCGATCGCGTTGATGATACTCAACCCGGGAAAACCACCTAAACTGCCAATGAGGCAATCAATGATATTTGCGATGAGTCAGAGGAAGGTTGTGAGTCGTTCCGAATGTTCGTGGCCCAACCGATGGGAAGATGACCAGTTGGTACTAGTCGTGAAGGTAGTGCTATGAGAGACAAATGCATTTGGTGCAGTCCAATCGAGTATCGATTGATATTGAGGGCAATCGATGAGATTGATGGCGAACAAGTTTATCGTCGATGATTGATGTGTGAATTCCACGGACCTTTCAATAGGTTGAAAGTATACAAAGAGTATGGCAAATGGCTATGAAGTGTTGGAAGGGTTGCTAGAGCTAATGACGAGAGGATCAAGGGAGGATCAAGGACGTGATGATTGCAGAGGTTTTTTGTCGATTGAGAAAACCCGTAGAGACTTAGATTGTTTTTAGAAAGTTGGTCGGATGCTTAGAACTGTATATGAGACGATAGGTGAAGACAATTTCTTGTATTTCCAAGTAGATACTACAGTGTTTTATATGTTTTAAAGAAACTTCCTAAAATGGAATGAGAAACATGTGTAGAACATGAGGCAAAAGATATGAGTTAAGGCACAAGGCCATAAAGGAGACTAGAATCCAAACAAGAAAGATATATATCATATGATGAAAGAGTAATAAAGGGAAAGAACTAAAAGAGACTGTCCTTTGTGTATAAACTGTGCTAAGTCTCGCAATAATCTGTCCAGCGGGTTCTGTACACGATAGGGACTTGAAACGAGGCTAACCTACTATCAGCAGGTTTGGGCACGAGTCGGAATCCTTCCTGGAGCATGGTACTCCACCATATAGATAACACATGTGGTGCCCGATGTCGCTCGTAGTGTCTTGATATCGATCGATGATGCTCACGGTCGTGGCTGTTCAAAGTTGATCGGGGATGTTCGATGGTCGTGTCGAGGGATCTTAGGGGCTTTCGGGGTAGTCCTAAGGTTGTGCGATGTGGGCTCTTGATACGATCGATGTCGCTAGTGATGTTTTGATGTGGTCGATATGATATCGTGATCGATAGACTGGGTTGCGCTGCATCTGGGATGTCATAGGAGTTAGCCAATGTCATTAGAATGATGCTAAAGTGAATCGGTCCTTGAGCCGAGGAGATGACCTCTCAGCGTTTGATACGATGTTTGATCGTGTTCAATACAATGTTCAATCGCATTCAATATGATGCTCAACAATGTTCAATCACGTTCGATCGTGATATTGTGCTTGGTAGACTTGGTTGGGAGTGGTCATGCTGCTTCTGGGACCTCGTGTGAGTTATCCGATGTGATTAGAATGTGGTCGAAACGGTGAATTGGCCTTTGAGCCGAGGAGACAACCTATCAGCATCGAGAGTGGATAGACAATATGCAATAGTTTTGAGAAGCTAGTACAAAGAGTTTGAGGAAATTTGGCATAAAACACTAAACTTCGAGACTAAGTCGAGATGCTTGGACTCAAGAGAATGGCCCTTAAATCAGACGATTGGTGTGAGAGGATGATATATTCTCTCTTTCTAAGTAGCTAGTACAAGGCTATATATGTTTGGGAGAAGTGATACTAAAAAGGAAATAAAACATGAGGAATGCATGAGGCAAGATATAAAACAATAGAGAATCTTTGCAAATCATAGAATAAATGAAAGAAGATGAGAAGGGAAATGTATAGAGTCATGATTTATCATGGGTACCTGTCCCCATTGATCCAATATATCATCAAGATATCAAAGCGCCACAATCACAGCCTAAAATCCCATCATTGTGTCTCCTCAGGTCCGGTGGTGCTCAATATGCGATGCACTAACTCTTACAAGGTGTGCTGCATGTATCCTAAGGGTGGTGCAATAGGTGTACAGCAGCCGAAGGTGTTCAAAGTGCTGCAAAGTTGTTCAAAGTTGTTCACAGTTGTTTGAGATCATTTGAAATCATTTGAAATCATTTGAAGTAGTTTTGGAGCGGTGTTGCAGGGTATGTAGGGGTTGGGAGTGTGCATGTTGATGTGTCGATGCCTCTGGAGATGTTCCCAGAGCTTAGAGTGCACAGTGGACCTATCACTGTGTTCCTCATTCACCAATCACATGTCCTCCAAAATGCATTTCAATTACACCCATTCCTGTCCTGCTCATCGTGACAATCTCCATCCCCAAAAATTTGCCCTCCCAACTGATCAAGACTGGAAGCAGGTCGGAACCATTATTTACAATTACTTCCCTAACAATCCAACTCCAAGGGCCCTCATTCCAGTTCAGTATCTATCTCAGACTTTACCCCAACAAATCCAAAGTCCAGATATAACCATAGACAGTGAGCTGGTCCAACCAGATGCCCATGAAAGTAACTCACCACCCCCCAAGATAGCACCCCATCCAAACCAGTCTTTTCCCCAAACTTACAGTCTCAAGAGACCCCCTCATTGTTTGAACATATTAACCATCAACATGTGGACCATGCCATGTCCCCCATTTTCATCCACCCCAGTCCAGCCGATTACGCTTCATCTTTCCCATCCCAATCACCTTTATATTCTATATCAAACAGTCTCACTGACTTCAAAACAGCTTGGATTGATCCAACCCACTTTCATGGAACCCCTTTTTATATGGACCCTCTCAAAGTTGTTTTCATTGACCACCCTGCCATCATTCCAGACTCTGGACTGTGTACCAATTTACTCATACATGACAAATGGCAACAAACTTTCTTGAAGAAGAACCTAACATCCAAATTTTTCCATTCAGAAGATCCACCTCAAACAGCTGGATGGGAGTGGGTTAGTTATTAGCCTCCAAAAAACATTTCTTTTTTAATGACTAACCCACTGTGTTAGCTTGGCATGGTTCAATCATTGGCTGAACACACTGGTGAAGGATGCTCAGTTGAGATTATTCATTGGCATGATGAGTACAAGAAAGCCATGCTGGGAAAACTGCCTGAAAAAAGGAAAATATTATGGAATGCTGATCTTGTCATTGGTGGATTGGAACTTGATTCTGATTTTATGCAAGTACCATGGTTATTCATTCTAATTGACTCACCCCAAAGTGATTAGGAACCCTGACAAATACCACAAAACCATTGAACCTCAAGCTGTGAAAAAGTGGTTTCACAACCTCACTCTTCTTTCGACCCACACCACAGTCTACCCTGATTGGATGCTGCTTCTTCACAGAGGGACAATGCTTGGCACTCTCGAAAACCTTTCCAAACTTGCTAGGAATGTCACTCACACCCACTATCCTGAGGTTGTCTGCATTCATGACCCATCAGACATCCACATGTTGAAACATAAGAAATTGGTTATAAAATGTGGTTACAGCAAAGGTTCAAACCATATTTGGAAGAGAACTTCCCCCACAGACCTATGGGATATCCAAACCAAGCTCAATGCAACAGCAGAGCAATACACTCATGATATAATGCAGTAATTTACAGTGCCCCACATGTCCTAGCAGACTCTGCACAGACTGTGTGGAGTCCAAGCTAGTCTACAGAGTCCATGCAGAATCTGGGTCAATTTAATATCTTATGAGTTCCAAGGTGTTCAGACTTTATGAAAGTCATGACATGCCTACAAAATATAAGGGTGCAGAGCAAGGATTGAACCTAAGACCTCCAAGTCATCACACAACAAACAAAACACATGTGATCAACCAGTTGAGCCACATGAGAATTATTTGTTAGTAATACATAGTTTATTTATGACACTCAAACTCAAACTCAAGTATTTATCTCTCAAAAATTGAACAAATAATTTTATTAACTGCATCCCTCACGTTAGATGCAAGGGAGTATACAATACAATCAAAGAAATACAAAAAAGACCTCCCTCATGCAAGATGCAAGAGGGATGGGTATTAATCATAACTACATTACAAACTCAACCCCTTGCACTGCATGCAAGGGGGAGTTAACAAACTATAGATTTAAAAAAGAAACTCCCCCCCAAATGCGAGGGCTAAAAGAAAAAAAAGAAAAAGAAAAAGAAAAAAACTCCCCATGCAAAATGCAGGGGGGGGGCTGCCATCCTGGTGCATTGGCATTGGTGCATTCTCTTTCCATTGTAACTTGTTCCATGACAAAATGTGCAGGAGAGGATGAAAACTATGATGCCATATATAAACATATCTGATTGGAGGATGACAACAAAAATTATTTGGATATGTCTACAAAATGTGCACACCGACCCCAGAATGAAAATTCCAGAACATCACATGGGCTGTTGATTAGGCATATGATTGAACAAGGTCGGTTTGGCACCAACAAATTTGAAAGGTTAACACTAAACTCACCTTGTTAGTAAACCAGTCATGGCCTTACTTCCAGGACTTGTGGTCAAAACACCAGTACTGGCCAGGTGGTTTAGGCCTTTCACAACCATTGTTTTCTGAATATGGTGATTGGAATCATTATTCCAGTTCGTTCAGGTTTATTCATTGCTTTTTCCTCTCAGAGCCAGAACTCAGAGGTAAACAGTCAATTTTTAATCAATTTTACATCTCTGAGATGTATCTAGAAGAACTAGGGAGTGAGTGGACATATGTAGATGGCCCATACAAACCTAGAGAAGAAGAACAAACACAAGGTAAAGAGCCAAGTTTTTATTTCTTTTACTCTGCACAGACATTATTCATACTAGGGAGAGAGGCAGGGAATGAACTGGAGACATATGAACCACCCCCATTCCTAGAAGAGGAATCTCACCCCATTTATGGCATAGACATACAATGTGAGGTTGAAACCAACATTGACATGGAAGAGGAAGGTAACATGTTATTTCTTTTTTTTTCCAATTAATTAACTTGTAGATTAAGTTCCAGACAATGACGATGCCTTCCACACCTCTCATTCTACAGGAAGTGATGTTTCTCTTCTGATGGGTTCCGATAGTGATATCAATGAATCTAATGATTCCAGGCCCTCTGAGTATATCCCAGACAACAAACCAGATGTTTTTTCAGCTGAGGCTTGGGTCACACAATTCCAAGAAGTTTCAAATGAATGGAAGGGAGATTGGAAAGAGTGTAGTGTGCAGCTTGGAAAACTGGTGCTACACTGCCATCCCAACCATGAAATTCTTTCTAAGTGTCTTACTAAAACCTAGGTATGTTTCAAGCACGTGAAGTCATTTTCTAGTCATTCAATGTGCAAGTTCCCAGGGTTTTGAAGGCTTTTTAAAAAGTTGGAAAAGGTTTGCATTTGATCTGGCCTGTAATGAGGCCTCCAAGGAAATGATTAAGGGCCACTTTAAGGGGGAAAATATGAGGAAAATGGTTGGGACTATGCTTCATATCAATGGTTTGATGGAAAACCCACCTTCTGGATCATAGTTCTTAAAATGATCTGAGATTTATCAATAATATACTAACCAAAATTTATATAATTTCACAGAGCTGATGCATTCCTTTTCTTCATTTTTATTTTCCTGCATTATTTGTAAGCTATCTGCATGACTATAAAATCATAGCGTGCACCTCTGGTCAAGCCACTGCTTCCTCCTCTCTCAAATCTTCATCCTTTATCCACACAATGCCTGTCACCCATTCCTCATCTCTTTGTAACCAAAAGAAGAGGGCATCTAAGCAATCATCTCATCCCAAAAACTCCTTGTTTGATGATGTGGTACCATCTCTCCATCTTCTCAACAATGTTCCCAGTTATGAATTGGTAACCCACTCCAACGATGAGGGAGAAAAAGAACCTGGGGACTGGTGAGTTAATAGTAATATGTATCCAGATATCTCCAAATAAACCCACTCAGTGTGTTTGTAACCCATGACACATGTGGATGGTCACCAGTATCGGAAGGCTCAGGTCATTTCCATCCATAGATTTATGGGGTTGGTACATCCTGAGAAGGAGTTGTGCAATTGTGCACTTTCCAGGCCCTGAAGAACCAACTATAAATGTGAGTCCATGGGCTGGGAGGTACAGAAAGGGTGGGGAGGGAGGGCCAGGTTGGGTAGGAGAAGGAGAAAGAGGAGAGGGTAAATCTGCCTGTGCAGTTCTTTTGGGGGATTATTGTTCAGAGAGATGCGGTGAAAAGTGTGTATCCCAATGAGGTAGCAGTGTGTGAAGGTGCAAGCATGGTGGTGTTGGAATGAGGGCCGTTGATGAGAGAAAGAAGGGCTACTATGGCAAACTTTTTCTTGGCGAGAATGATGAATTGCGGAATGCACATCTGTAGGTGCACAGCTTCACTTGTTGTACCCACACAGCGTTAAGCTTTGTTGATGCCTGATTTTAACAATTCAACACCTCATCAAGGGATTGTTGCTCGGAAGGGGTGGCATTGAAAGCTTTTACAGTTGAGATGGAATTGAGGGCATCATTGATGAGGGTTGCAACTGTCATAGTCTCATTGTGTGAGGAGGCGAGCAGGGGGAGACAAGAGATTGAGAAAGGGCTTGAATGAATGTGAGGAGGATGGCAGAGAGAATGGGGAGTGTTAGGGGCATGTAGTGCATGTCATTAGGTATTGAATCTTTTTCTACCAGTGGAGAACAATAAGTTGAAAAAAAAGGAATCAAAGAACAGCAACAAACAAGCCTTGTGTATTTTGACATGAGACCACCAGCACCAAGGCGCCATCTGCATATTGCACAGTGTGAGGTCTTTACTGTCCCCCATATATTCTGCACAGACTCTGCACAGACTAGCTCGGACTGGCACCCACTCATTTGGCTCAAATGTCCTGTGTAGCAGTTGCTCAGACTCCTAGAGAGTCTGCACAGACTTCTGTGGAGTCCAAACTATTTTTGGACTTTTACTTGGAGTGCGCATGGTCTTTGTCTGAGCAACATCAATTTACTTGGACTTGGACAGACTCGGACTGATACATATCCAAGTTGAGTCTGAGTTGAGTCCATGGATGCATAGCAGAGGCTCAGTTGACTACAGAAAGATTATGTACTAAAGTAGAATCAAACCCCAAGCCTTGTCGCCAAGCATAAATAGCAGCAGTTAAACTACACCACAGAGCCATTGTCAGTAGGTGCAAACAATTGGATTATTTAACTGTCCTTATTTGAATCACATGACTCATGTGCAAGTTCAAGACACATCAACAATCATTGTTGATCAACATTTTTGCTGACCACCACCACCACTCTCGACCCCACTGCCTCCCACCTCCCTCTACCACCACAAGTGCCCAGTCAGCCCCCGCCTCCAATGCCCCTTGCAGCAACAGCAACAAACAGCATGGAAAAAACAGGCCCAAATGACGTTGGACGTCGTTTGGGCCCCAGGTAAGTATTTTTTACATTTCTTGCTTTATTTTTATGAACTAACTATTTTATTAGCAAACTAGGCGAGCTGATGCAACAGGACCCAATGAGCCGAGACAACACAATGGGACCAAATGACGATAATCATTGTTTGGGCCCCAAGTAAGTTTTCTTTTTTTCTTTTTCTTTTTATTAAGTAACTAATTGTATTTTATTAATTTTTAGGTTGTACAGTCATGGTGATGACCACCGACCACAAAAAATGGGCAATGCATGCACATGGCCACCCAATCCCCCTCCTCCCCATTCAAACAGGATGTGAGGCTGTTGACACGGGCTAGGAGGGTGCCAAGGGATGCCAAGAGACCCCAGAAGGGGGATAGCTGCCAAAAGAAAAAAAAAAAAAAACAGAAATCCAAACGGGGGACAATGGCAATGAACAACAACAAGCCACCCACCCCCAGGCTCATGAGCAACTGCTTGTGGGGTGGAACATGGGTGGAACGATGCCCAGGCGCAGGGATAGGAGATGACAATGCACCCACCCCCAGCCTCAACCCCCGTATGCGCGCCCCAACCCCCCCAAAACAGAATCCCATGACAACCCTGACACACCACCCACCTCCAGCCCCATGAGCAACTGCTCGTGGGGTGGATGGTGGGTGGAATGATGATGACGAGACCACCGACTGTGAAAAATGCACAATGCATGCCCACAGCCACCCAAGACACACCACCCACCCCCAGCCTCACAAGTGACTGCTCGTGGGGTGGATCATGGGTGAAACAACAAAGACAATGACTGAGGGGGATGGGGGTGCTGCCACCACCATCACTGCTGCGAGCCCCTGCTTGCCGAGTGGATGGGTGAGGGTGAGGGACAAGGAGGGGAGGGGAGGGGAGGGGTAGTGGGAAAGAGAATGTATGATGAAAGGCAAGAGGATGACAGGGCAACACCCACCACCACCATGACGAGAAGGCAAGCCAAATGAAAAAAAGGCCCAAGAGACATCATTGACGTCTCTCTTGGGTTTTTCTTTTGTCATTCCTTTCTTTTTTTATGAACAAACCTTTTTAGATACTAATTTGAACTATAAACAATGACAGGGGACAAGGAAGATAATGAGAGGGGGGGGGGAGCTGACAAGCACCACCCACCTCCAGCCTCACAAGCAACTGCTCGTGGGGTGAATGGTGGGTGGAACAATGACGAGAAGATGGGCAACAAACAACAACAGGACTGCCCATGGCACCACACCCCTCCACTAAGAGCAACTGCTCATAGGGAGGAAGGGGGGTGCATACAGACCCACAGGGGATGGCGAGGGGGATGAGAGGGAGCCACAAGAGAGGGCTGATAATGAATGCACCTGCCCCATGCCTATGAGCATCTGCTTGTAGGGGAGGTTTGTGGATGCAGCCCCTGCCATCTCACATGCTAGTGAGACAGTGGGTTATTTTATTTTATTCTATAGTCTACTGCCCCCATTGTATCTAATACTACCAATAAAATGTCCCCTGTTGTGGGGGCATCCTTGTTTTTTTTTGATGTTGAAAGTATTTTAAATAGTTAATAAATAACATAAAGTGCTTGTTTATCATTGCCTGTATGGCAGGGTGGTTAATTTGTTGTGTGATAACATTGTTGTGACAATGAGGTTGAGGGTTTGAGCCTGCTCTTAGTACAAAATATTTGTGCAGCCATGGCCTTGAAAAATTCAAGTTGACAATTAATTACCTGGCATCTGTCTATGTGGAATCTGTGTAGAGCACTAGCTAGTCTGTGTCTGTGTGGAATCTGTGTAGAGTCCTAGCTAGTCTGTGCGGAGTCCTAGCTAGTCTGTGCGGAGTCCTAGCTAGTCTGTGCGGAGTCTGAGCTAGTCTGAGCTAGTATGTGGAGTCTGTGCAGAGTCCATGTGGAGTGACACATGGGGAAGTGTAAATTACTGCACAGTGCCTTCTGCACCAATCTTGGTGTCGAACCAAACTATGTCTTTCTCTGTAACAGCCCTATAGACCCTCATGCACAGAGCCATCATGATGACATTCATCTCCCCCATCCAGATCTGCAGGCTAGAGGTAAGGCTCCCTAAAGTGAACATGAGACCCAGAAGTTCCAGTGTGGTGATGGCATATATATCATGAAAGGGGCAATACCACTATAGAAGAGTGATCAGAGGATTGCAAGGAGAACTTGAAGAATGAAGAACTGATGTCATGAAGATAATTGAGAAAAGAGCAGGGGAATAGAAAGTGTAAGTGTTGAGGTGGTAATGGTAGATCAACAGGTGAAGGTTTCGAAAAACTAGGTATCCCATCAGTGATGAATCCATGAGAGAGCTGATGATGTCATGGTTGATGAAGAGCCTGATTGTTGTGATCGACAATGCCCAACACACTATTGATCATGTTCCGCAACCATGATCAAGAACTGCATACCCTATGGTTTGCCAGAGAGACTCAGTTGAAAATGAGAATTTTCATGTTGGGTCAGTGGCTCCATTGTCCTTGGTGGCCACCTAAGTTTGTTAATGAGCTCCATGTAAGTACAGTATCATATACAATGACTTTATCTACATACTATGAATGCTGTATACACTGGCACATCTGCAGCCTCTGTCAACTTGGATGTCCGAGCCTGTACTATGGTTGAAGGATGTGGGAGAGTGTTTCCGAATAAGGTCACCTTTGGTCTCTGTCATCACTGCCATATTCTTCAGACAACAAATGATCCTGGGGAGCACCAAGAGAAGGAGGTAATCACACAAAGTTCTGCTCATGATGTTAGTGCTAATATTATTGATAACATGTAGAAATGGGGCCAATCCCTTTCTTGTGGTGCCATTTGGAAGCACCTTCCATACTACGAGATGTGCACATCCTGCAAGCTGGCTGGTAAGTATGGCATTGCAAATAAGTATACCCAGACTGATGTCATCTATCCCTAACTTGTGCTAGAGGGCCATTGCTCCACATGGCATGTCTGAGTTCCTTCAAGGCTAGCATAAGTATTATAAGCTTGAAATCAAAACCACAGAGGATGCAATGATCTTAAGAGTGAATAGACCCTCAACTATTTGGTACATCAAAGCCATCTGTGTTATCATATAAGAACAACCTCAATAGTACCAGGAATGCAAACTCCATTGTCACCACATTCCACAGTGTGCACAACCTTCTCTGCCTCCTGTTTGCTGACTTGTAACCCAGGATTTCAGTTGAGACTCGAGAGCCATTTGCAATGCCAAAGTTGATATCCCCGGGAAATACAGTAGTTACATTGATGCCATTGAAGGTTGTATCACAATAAAAACAACAAAAGAAATGCCTTAGGAATGACCAATGGCAATCATGTTGACATATGCATACTGTTTGATGATGTTCAGACCAATCTCATGCATTGCGCAACGATGAGGACAACTTTTTGCTTCTTCTTCTTTTCATGTGGGTTTTCCTGGGTTTGTTGACAAGGAGGACCATCCAAGCAACAGACAAAGGAAGGGCAATAAAACAGTGAAACCAAGGGAGGACAGATAAGAGAATGCCAATGATAAAAATAGGCTCAAACCAACCTCCTATATGTGGCAAACACTGAAAAAATAGATAAATATAGCTCATGTCAGGGCAGTAAACTCACTCCCGACACCCATTCGGCAATCGCCACAAAAATAGATTTTGTGGGCCCTGACCAGCATAACCCATGCTCAATACTGAGAACTCAGAACTGAAGGAGAATTGTCTACTACTGTGACATCATCAAAACATCTCCCCAAGTCCTTGAACAGGCTGACATGTCACAAGTCATTCAATAGATCCTTGAAGGCCACACCGTACAATGTCAGAAGAATCACACAGTCATGGAAGGCCCCTGGAAGGCTCAAAGGTCATACATGTATGACCTCTGTCTCCAAGTTTGAACTACATACTGAAACTGATGCATTAACCAAGGAGTGCAGATGGTCAGGCAAAAGGTGATGTGCAAAGGTCTAATCCCAGCAGGTGAGATCCCCTTTGTAAAAGATAATGATAACAGCTCATCGTGTTGCACTTCAGGCCTGACTACTGGTCTGAAGGATGATGGGGATGACTCACAGTCTCAGAAGGTCGAGGAGGATTGTCATTATTGATGTCACTTTCCTGAGGGTGGATACAAAACCTGGTGGGCAGGTCCCCCGTTACCTTGGGGGCAGAACAAAGCCGATCTGCAGACTGAATTTTTCAATGAAGTGACAGGCAAGTGGGAGAAGATTTCGAATGGTGATAGGTTGTCTCCTTGGCTCAAAGGCTGATTCACCATTTCAACCACATTCTAATCACATCGGATAACTCGCATGAAGTCCCAGAAGCAGCACGACCACTCCCGATCAAGTCTACCAAGCACGATATCGTGATCGAATGCGATTGAACATTGTCGAGCATTGTCGAGCATTATCGATTGATATTGAGAGACTGCGAGTGACATCAGGCGCCACATTTGTTATCTATATGGTGGAATACCATGCACCAGGAAGTATTCTAACTTGTGCTCAAACCTGCTGATAGTAGGTCAGCCTCATTCCATGTCCCTATTGCGCACAGAACCCGCTGGATGCATTATTGCGAGACTTAGCGCAGTTTATACACAAAAGACAGTCCCCTTTTAGTTCTATACCCTATATTACTCTTTCATCATATGATATATATCCTTCTTGTTCGGATTCCAGTCTCCTTTTTGGCCTTGTGCCTTAACTCATATCTTTTGCCTCATGTTCTACACATGTTTCTCATTCCATTTTAGGAAGTTTCTTCAAAACATATAAAACTCTGTAGATATCTACTTGGAAAAGAAAGAAATCATCTTCACCTATCATCTCGTATTAAGTTCTAAGAATCAGATCGATCCTCTAAAACAATCTAAACTTCTATGAGTTTTCTCAATCGATGAGAAACCTCTGTGACCATCGTTGTCCTCAATCTTCCTATGATCCTCTGATTGTTAGCACTAGCAACCATTCCAACACTTCCTAGCCATTGGCTATAGCCTTCGTATACTATCGACCTATCGAAAGGTCTCCAGAATTCCCCTATCAACCATTGACGATAAACTCGTTTGCCGTCGATCTCATCGATCGCCCTCAATATTGATCAATACTCGATTGGACCATGCCAAACGCCTTCATCTCTCATAGCACTACCTTCATGACTAGAACAAACTGGTCATCTTCCCATCGGTTGGGCCATGAACATTCGGAACGACTCGCAACCTTCCTCTGACTCGTCGCAAATATCATTGATTGCCTCATCGGCAGTTTAGGTGGTTTTCCCAGGTTGAGGATCATCAATGGATTTACAGTGCAGCATGAGGAGACTTCTGGGGATCCCAATTCCTTTTCACCCAGTGAAGCATGGAACATTGAAGATTACCAAGTCATGGAGACACTGTAGCTAGTGATATGTAGCCTCTGGATGACTGTATACTTCTGCATTGATCTATCTGGAGTTCTAACCTAATACAGGTTCTAGAAGTGCAGCCATGTCTTGAAATAAATCCCAAGCTGACTCTGTAGAACATGATGGTGACCCAAGTTCCTCATAAGCTAGATTTGCCATTGCATCAAACTCCCTTGGAACCCAAGCCATCACATCCTCATATGTCATAGAAATGGTGGAACACATCTCAGTAACTGCTTCCTTTGGTATGGGAATTGAAAATTGATGGCCACAATACCAGTGAGGTGAGGTGTAGATGTCAGTTTGGGTTGCACCAGACAGCATGATCTTGTTGTTCTGAGTTCGGATTTTGTGTGTGTTCCAAAGTAACGTGAAATGATCCAGTTCACCCTGGATGATGGGCAGCCAAATCCAATTGAAAAGATGTCTGCAGCTCTTCAGTGTGTTGATAATGCATGCATGTTAAATAGGCAACTTACACATGAGTGGAGTTATTGGGGTTGAAAATGCCTTCATCTCGTCCCTTTGTAATCGCCAGAAACAAGTTCTTTCCACACACATCTTGGAACCAGTGCCACATGCCTTCAATTGGCATGTTGTTTGTGCTTTTCAGGGCAACAAATGCGGGGTAGCAATTGATGCTGATCTCGGGTGCATAGGTATGCCTAAAAGTGCCACAAATCCATTAACATGAATATAATGATACACAAAAAATCAGTCTTACTTGAGGCCCATCATAATGGCATACATGTTACCAGTCTCAGAACCTTTATCTACTGTCAGTTGTTGAGGTATAGCTATCACTGGTAGTCAATAATTGTCGAGATGACAAATTCAGGCAAGAAACTCACTACCATAGTGCTTGATAAAATCAAGAAAGACATGTCCGATGATGTCCACCAAATGATCATTACAAACTACCTCCATATCCAAAAGTGCCCCACTCCATTTATCTCGCATACCATAGATTGGAAGTCCTACTCCTCTCATTTTCAACACTAATGCCCCCAGCTTCTCATGGCCATCACAGTGCAGTTCTTGCCATGTTCCATGAGCCTGTAATCGCACTTGCTTCACTTTCTTTTGACCTGGATATCTTGCATCAACCCCATCAGGATCATTGGCAAGCATGGTTTCATGGATGATTCGGCTATATGATATCATCACGGTTATTATTCTACATGTAGTGCATACATCTTTCCAACTCACTGTGGAATAATGTGGCCATCTAATGCAAGGGATGTTTTGAAGGGATGTTTTGGTGAAACCTGATCCATGAAGCTTGTTTGGATCTTCGCTCATCTTGTCAAGAATTAGTTGTTCAGCCACTTCCCGTGGAATTGCTTTTTGGGCTGATGGTATGTCAAAATGCTTGTTAAGCTTTTTGAGGAGTGTGAGTCTAAGTTGTAGTGTATGAGAATTAGTGTGTGAAACCAAGAATTGTAAGTTTGCAATGATACACACCCTATAATTAAACTATGGTGTTCCTTCAATCATTCTATGTGGGTGACAAGGGAGAGTTGCTCCTTTGCACACTGCAACAAAGATGACTTTAATTCATCATGGTCAGGCCCTTGGTCATGCATCAGCACCAGTGAGAATTAGTAGATCCAAGTCGAGAATAATACACACAGGTTCCATTATCGGCACCATTAGCACCACTAGAATTGTTGCCTCTTCCTGTAGAGTTACCAGCAAGCAGCAGATTTCCAGGCATGACAGAAGGGAAATTGTTAAAGGTACAGGTATGAGACTTGCATAGATGAATAGATGACTGTTAAATGATAAATCAATGTCTTCAAGTCACGTTTGAGTTGCATCTTGTTGTCATGTGCTAATATGACAGTACGTGGGTTGGCTTTTGTCCATCGCTGCCCAAACTCTTTTGCTTGGCTCATAGACATTGTTCCACTGCTGGGAGAGGGAATCTTGGGCATGGGCCCCCAGATTCATTCTCTGAATGGGCCATCTGCTCCAAATTGGCAAGATCCAGATCTTCAATGGACTCAATCAATTGTTCAAGTACTTTGAAAGGAAGGTTGCCAAAGTTCTATCCATCCTAGTTATCTATGATCTCTGCATTACTTGACTTCATAATCTGCTGACTGCCATGACCATCTGTCAAACTGCTACTGAAGGCAAAGGTTGTGGACTTGACTTCCCAGAGAAGGCCAATGAGGGTCTCTGTCAGCGATGTACTCAATTGGACAAGCTGGACCCCTTCTCTGATAAATACAAGTCTATCGTGGTACATACAAGCTGCCTTGCAATTAATTTATGCTTATATCTGGACAGAAATTTGGTCAATGCAAATTATGCAGTATCATTTGGCAGCGCCTCCCTTATCCTGAATGTTGTGGAACATGCCACAAGAATTGTATGTACCTCAAGCTTTGTTTTTGTACATAACATTAACATTCCAACCAGCAGCATCAGCAGCAACCAGCATTGCTCAACAAGGCTCGCAACTTGCCAATTCCCATCGTAGCGAGGCATTTGCTCAGCATCTGAAACGAGCCCCAACCACCAATCAACTTGCCCATGTGTCAACTGAACCTACCCTGCCACTCACTACTGCTGCACTCGACAATTTCTGGAATGTTGGCTTCACTGATGCAGACTGCATTAAGATCTATGCAGAGCCTCATGTCAATGGAAAGTTGGATCAATGGCTTGGCAGTACCACTCGGGCACATCCACCAACTGCACAGATGGACGGTAAGGATTTCATGACACATGATATAACACCACTGCTCATCTCGCTAAACTAGACATCATAGGAGGAACATGGGAAAAAGTAAATCCATGAAGGTTGCAACTGTATGTGCTTGATTGATGTGTTGTACATAATTTACTGAGGAATTATCAGGTGCAATACAGATCTCTGCTTTCATGGAAATCAGACAATTCTCCCTGGTTCCAGTTCTGGGATCTACAGGATATCTATGATACCCACAAGTGCTCTCCAAGTGCTGAAGCATATTTCTCAAAATTGCCCAAGGGAGCCTCATCGATGAAGGGGAAAGTACTTGCACTTGAGATTTTGATTGATACACTTGTGGTGTGTAACAAAGACATAGATTCTTTGATGTGACTAATGGCTGATTTATGAATAGTATGAACATCGCACAGGGCAGACTGCAGTTAGTAGTATCATGGCTAAGGGCAAGTGCAAGGCATCAAGCACCCAAGTCTTTGGTGATGTTGGCATAGGAGGAAAGCATCCACAAGGCACGTTCATATTCCTCTCCAAATTCTCAGTGACTGACAAACACCTTGTAGTTCCAATGAACCTTGAGACAAGCTTCAAATGCAGCACTCCATCAATCTCTGCTGAAAATGGATGTTTGATGTTGCTCAAATTAGGAGTTATTACAGTCAACAAGACAAAGTGTTCACCTGTCATTGAGTGGCCTGATGCGCTTGATTGTGAACTTATTTCTGCAATGATCAGCAAGGCAATTTATAAGCAAGGGAAGATGAAGTATGTCTACAAGGTGCATCTCCATTATCCTATGCTTATTTTTGGTACATTGCACTCACGTCAATATTACTAGCTTACCATGAATGGTAAGGACTATGTTGGGAAGTGCTTTTATGAGGTTGGCCATGGTATGGATACTGTAACCCTTGCTGAGAATGCTGAGAATCTGGAGTTGGAGGTGGTATGCACTGAACAAGCTTGCTGGTTTATGCAAGGATTCTGCCAATTTGCATTACAAAACCAAGTTAAGATTGCTGAAGGTATGTTCTTCTCCAAGGCTTTAACTTTTGCGCTTGCTCAACTATAGTCAGGAATCAATATTACAGAATGTATACTGGCCAAAGAAGTCATGGAGGATGGTAGTGCACCTTCAGTTCCATCTGGCATTGAAGCCCTGGATGCTCTGGATGATCGAAGAATCATCTGGTTTTTAGAACCCCTCCATCAATCAACTGTCCAGCGATACAGTGGCACAATGCAGCATGCCAACCCCACTGGGAAGATGGGATATACGGTAGCCACTTTTGTACACTATGCATATCAGTACAGTGAGGGTGCTCTTGTTTTCACTGATATACAAGGTACAGTAAAGCTTCTGAGTCATTCCCTTTCCCTAATATATTTCAAAGGCTCTCTTGGCAAGATGTCTAGTGGGCAAAATGGGATGATTTTATTTGATGTCATGACCCACTCCTCTGACAGGTATGTTACTTGACATCAGGACAAGTTATGCTGATTAACAATTCTGGACATGCAGTGAAACAGGTGTTGGTGACTATGGCCCAGAAGGAATACAGTGCTGGCAAGAACAGCATGTTTGCTGCAAAATGTGTGAGGGACTTGGTCTAGTAGCAAGTTCTGATGAGGAAGAGTAGTTGATTTTGTAGAGTTATTGCTTCTGCTTGCAGCTCAAGTGAAACAATCATGTTCTTTAGAGTAATGAGTCAGAGTTCTCCAAAGTAGATTCACCTTCAATGGTGTGGGCGTGGTACACACATTCAAACAATTGCCATCAAAAGTGTAGTGGCAGAAGTTGATATGCACATGAAACATCAAATAGAATATTTTCTGCTGGTCCTGGACTTCTGGAACTTTCCCAGCATGTTCTGGTACACCCTTAGCAATATATGTGCTACTCACTAGACCTTAGTGCACCAGGCCCCAGTCCCTGTGCCCCAAACAAGGTTTGTGGATGTGTTGTCTTGGTGCATTGATGTGGGTGCATCATCCTGAGCACATGGGTGTGGCTCCTGTCATCCCTGGCCACTGTCCCCTTCCTCGCTGTCCCTCTCGCCATCCCTGTCTGGTCATCTCCTTCATGGTTGTTGTCCTTGGTAGCCGCCATTGTCTTGTTCTCCTCCCAGTCTCTTGTTGTTGCCATCCCTGTGCCCTGGTTGTCCTGTAGTCTGGTCTGGTCTTCATACCCGCCGTTTCATTGTCACTGTCCTAGCTGTCCTCGTTGTCATTGTCATCATTGTCCCCGTAGTCCCCATGGTCATAGTGTTCATCGGCCTTTCTTGCTCGTTGTTGTCCTCACTGTTGTCGGTCCCCCGGTGGTGGGTTTGGTGGTGGGAGTGGGTTTGGGGGTTCCAGTCAGTCTCATTGTTGTCATCAAAACCTTGAGTTAGTACCTAAAAATTTGTGTTAGTAATAAGAAAATGAAACAGAAGAAAAAAACACACTATGGGCCCAAGAGACATCGACGTCTCTTGGGTCTGTTTCCTCATCGTATGGTGCTGTCTCCATGTCCTGTCATTTTGGTCATGTCATCCCCTGTCATTGTCCTTGGTGTTGTCATTGTCCTTTTCCCCATTGTTGCTGTGCCTTTGTCATCATCATCATCATCCCCCTGTGTTTCCTGCTGTCCTCACTGTTGTCCTGTCATCTTGGTTTTGTGCTGGGTTGGGGTAGTCATCATTGTCCATAGTTAATACCTAGAAACTTTGTTAGCACCAAAAAATGAAATGAGTAACATAAAAACTTACCCACAGCCCAAGAGACATCAACAACATCTCTTGGGCCATTTTTGTTGTGTGGTGCTGTGTCCTTTGCCTGCGCCTCCTCGTTGCCTTCTGCAGCCGCTATTTTTGTTGTGCCGTCAACCCCCATTGCTGTCACTGTCCCTGTGTCATCCCCATCATCATCATCGTCCCTCTCCTCGTTGAAGCCATGCTGTTGCTGTTGTCATCTTGTGGTGGTCCTTAGCCTGCCATCATTGTGGTTGTCATTGTGCTATGTTGTGGGGTGGTGGTGGTGGATGCCAGGTCATTGTTGGG
Source organism: Tricholoma matsutake (assembly GCA_026075535.2). Classification (NCBI taxonomy): domain Eukaryota; kingdom Fungi; phylum Basidiomycota; class Agaricomycetes; order Agaricales; family Tricholomataceae; genus Tricholoma; species Tricholoma matsutake. The sequence goes on along the minus strand of AP026543.1, from coordinate 90,904 downwards.
TCGTTATCACCATCATTTTTTGGTGTTGGTCTTAGCCATTGTTGTCGTTGAATTAGGACCTGAAAACTTTAGTTCATAGTGAAGAAATGAAATAAGAAATTAAAAGAAGAAAAAAACTTACTTGACAGCCCAAGAGGCATCCTCGACGTCTCTTGGGCTGTTTGTCTTCTTTTCCTTGTCATATGCACCGGTCTCTGCCTCCTGTGCCTGTTCTTTCTGTAGCATTCTTGTTCATTCACCGTTGCCATTGTTGGTGTTGCCATTGTCTGGGGTTGGTCTATGTGGCATGGCTTTGACTATTGTTACAGGATAATTAGAACCTAGAATGTAATCAAAGATAGTTAGTCACTAAAGAGAAACACAACCAAGATTGCTATCAGACCGCTGGCATCCAAGTCATTTCTACCAACATATACCTAGCTAGAGGACATGGGACACATGCCTGTAACTGATATATGGCAGTGGTAGTAGCCCGTATCTATGGGTGTCATTGACAAGGAGGCAATCACAAGTGATCACATGATGACAAACTATCGATTGTGGTGGCCACCAAAAGGGAGCCCAATGAAAATAATATTCACATCCAACCGAGTCTCTCCAGCCTACGGTAATACCCTCTAGTCTAACATTCTGCAATGTCCATGTTTGAATATGTACTTGAAACTGAATCACCAAGTTACAGTGTCTTCTCTCAGCCCAATTTTTACTACTTAAGCAAATATCTTCATTTCTGGTAGAATAATTTCAGTGTTGTGGCGCAGTTTTGAATCTTGATGCATTGGACTGCAGTGCTTGCAGGCACTCAATTGATGGAGGTTCATTTATTCTGTTCTGCCCAGCCCCCCTACTCGTGCAGTCAGCCTTGTCTCCAATTCATGTTGGCAGACAAATACCAGTGTGCAATGTTGTATTGAAGGTTATCTAGCTTTTGTAGGTGCTTTCAAATGTTTGAGTGTTCTACGTTAAACTGATTGAAGTGTTGGTGGTGACAGAATGGTGTGTCGAGCTCACACTATTTGCATATCATACTGACAACGTTTCATTGATTGCTAGTGCATGTCTTTGGGAGTTTATTCATTTCCTTTCTGCTGTGTTCATCTCTCATTGCAAATCCTTCATAATTTACAGTCTCCCCCTCTGTCTAGATAATCTATGCCTTGCTCTCCCTTGCCTCACCCTTCACCTTCACCACCACGACCATCAGCCTCTCCTCCTCCCTCCTCTCTCTGGCCTCCCACTGCTGCCTGTTCATATTATTGAGCCCTATCTATCTTTCCTTTTCACTCTGCACCAGAGTGAAGCAGTAAGATATATAGGACTTTGCATGATGCCCTCATCATGCTGGGAGAAGGGGTGGAATGTCTTGATGGTTGTGATGGAGACATCAATGAAATGTATGAAGTCATGTAGAGCATGTGCATAAATGTCAAAACGGAATTGTATACCCAGCACATGGTGTCGAAGATTCTTGAATGTCCTCATGAGTGCATTCTCCAACTGTCTCTGCAAAGCAACTGTCAGTTTTAGACATCTTTTGTCACAATGCACTGGTGTTCCATTCAACATTTCTTGTTGTTCAGGTATGTATTTGACATTTCTGAGGGTCAATGAAAGGTTGGTCTGAAGCTTGAGCATCGATTGCTGCACTATCAGGCACATAACTGAGTTTGAGTCTAGAAAAGATGTCACTCACCTAGCAGGAAGAGAAAGCCAATCCCCACAGTCATAAGCTTGGTGAGAAAGCTAATTGGTGTCAGTGTGTCAGTTGCCTTCTGATGGATGATTACCAAATCTGTGATGGTGTCAACAAGAGATTGAGGCAGGATTGAGGAGAGTCACTTGGGGAAGTAGGAGGAACCATCATGGGTGGCAGGGATAAAAATGTGGAGTTGTTGGTGAAGAGGAATCTCTGTGGCTGGGCACCAAAGTTGAGGTGCAGGAAGTTGTCATTTACAATCTTGAAGGGCAGAGTGTAGGGAGGTCATGATTAGTTTAACACATAGAAATGGGCCTGTTAATATTCTGCTTTAGAATATCTGATGTAGAACTTAACCTTCATTTCCTAGTAGGTGGGTACTCATGTCAGGTTTGATAATTCCCCCCACACTTACATTTCAACTGAATGATCATAGAAAATATACAGCAAATAAAACATACTGTCAGCATCACTCATTTTCCTGAATATAAATTCCCAATAACTTGCAGGGTAAGTCACAGAGAAACAATACAATACAAATACTGTGCACCTGGCACAGTAGGGTTTTTAGCCATTTAAGTGCCAAAATGTGAATTTCCTAACATAAATGGCTGAATTCAGGGTGGATGAATTTGGGATGAATTTTCATCCCATATAATTCAGCCATCCAAGATATGGAGTTCATATGTGTTACCCTACAAAAATTTCTTAACCTAATAGGATGAATTTTCATTTTACGATGGGATGAAATACAGGGGATGATTTTAATCCAAGATGAGGGCATGAAATTTCAACCATCTAACATATGAATTTTCATCAAGTTTTTCAACAATCTATGGGATAATGTTTCCTGCCTCAAAGGTGTGGATTACAGGGGTTTGTTTTTCAGCCTGAGATAGAATGGAAATCTCATACTATTATGAGGTGTTTTTTGCAGATAAATTTCTTCCATTAAGGACTGAATTGACTGTTTATATTCCATGCCCTAAAGAATGTTTTTTTCAGGGACTCAATCTCTCAAGACTCAGATAATATTTCATACCACACCAGAGCCCTGGACTAGCTTGAGGGGGGAGTCTTTAGCCTCGTGTGCAGAAATCTCTTCCTAAAAGAGCAATTATCGGCTGAACACAATGATCTGTGGGGCCGCAACATATGAAGGCCAGAACTGGACGCAGTTATCTCGATCAATCGCCTGGAAAAGATCTCACACAAGATTTATTTAATGCAGAGCTGAAAGTGAGCCTTACCAAGTTTGCCAGCTCAGCACGAGAGCCAGCTATACACATCAATGTTCCAGATTGACCATCATGTCGAAAACCTCACAGTTACCTGCCATCCGGACTCACTATATCACGCGAACACCGCCAACTGCGGAGAACCTTCCCCTTGACTTTTAAAATTTTCCGAATCAGATGAAAGAAGCGGGGTCCAATCTAGATCAGGAGAAACAATAATTTGGAGCCTAGGCCCGATGAGCAACACTGAGCAACAAATGGGGTTTCCAGTGGCATATCGGTGAGACATGTGGCGATGGTCTTCTTTTCTTGAGGAAACTTCAACTTCTTATGTGAAAGGTTCCTACAGTATTACTTATTGACACTCACAGTATACTAGTTGAGTCATCTTTTCAATCTCTCTTGTTATTCACTCTCGACTTACTCTTGGGCACAATTAATGATTAAGTCCACTCGCCGTTCGCCTATCAATGGCGTCGCAATTTTCCTATCCGGCGGACCTCGTAGTCCCCCAACAAAACCATTTTTGGACGAATCAGGTGGGTGAAATCTGAACACTAATAGCTGTCCATGACCTGATAATTGGGTTTCTCAGCCTGAGATGTACCAACCACTGTCATTGTTCGCCCAAACCATGCTGGAGGAAGACGAGAAGTTCTACGCCACGTTTCCAGAAGCTCGGAGGGCAGCAATAGAGCAACGATGGAGGTATCAGAAAGCCCTGTTTAGTCAATATTTTGAAGGTCTCGGATTTCAATACTGTCCAGAACCCAACACTTACACGGCGGCGGAGCATTACGAGAATATTCCTCATTCGTCAGACGCTTATGCCGCGTGTGCCGCTGACATCTGTTTTCCTGCAAGCTATCTTGAGGCAACATTTCCGCGCGACACAGGTTACGGCTACAGCGCTTCAATGGCATCTGGTGCTTTCCCACTCGAATCGGTTCAGCATGAATGGACTGACCAGCGGAGTGACTGGGAAACGATGCATCCCAAACAACACTACACGGCTGCTCCCACCGCCTGGACTCCTTTGCTCATGCTGCCCGTCAGTACACAGGAATTTAATTATCCTTCTCAGCAACATTTGATCGACTTGTCCTCAAACTCGTTGCTATGCGATGATACCCTGTCTCCGACGCTCCAACCATTTGACCTCATCACCCAGACCCCAAACTGGCAAACTGACGCACCTATTGTAAATGATCAGCTTCATGCCCTGGTACCCCGATATCCTTGTGTACCGGATGCGAGGTCATTAGATGCTTCCGTCGTCGCCCCGGCGAATCGAAGCCGTCTCACCCAGGACTTGCAAAAGGCGAGGCATTCTAAATCCCATCCCTACATTGGCATCACAGCCACACCTCGCCCTTCGCGCATGTGCCTCAGTGCCCCACCCACTAAAAGACGTGCAAAAAAACCTACGCCACCGAAACCTGCACAGCCAAAACCCCCGTTGGCTTGCCTATTTTGCCGCACTCGCAAGATTGCATGCGGCGCCCCACTAGCTGGGAGTGAGAAAAAAACATGCTCGTAAGTTTTCAGTACGCCTCTGGTTTGCACTGACACTCATTTTTCTTTACATCGTTACTGAACGTCTTTTACTGTCTAGTCAATGTGAAAAGCGTGGATTACATTGCTCATTCCCACTGGAAAGTTATCGAGGTGTGCGGAACAGGCAACCCCGGTCGAAGGCTTGTAAGATCCCAGCCAAGGGAGTATCAAATAATTTCAATTCCGATGTGGATTAGTGTCTATTTTTTTTCTTGTCTGTATGCTCTGTTCCGAGTTCTCAGTATTGAGAGCTCGGTCTTATACCATCCTGACCACCCAAACGAATCAGTAAGCATCTATTCGTGCGGTGATTGCCGGTCTGAGTCTAAATTTACATTCGTGGCGGTGTTTCAAAACTGCACAGGTCCGTCCGGCTTTTTTGGTTGGCGTGGCAAGTGCGGGAAATATCCATTGTCGCGATAATGTAGATTTCCCACCATCCTCGTGCAAAAACAAATACAGGCGTGATGATGATGCTGTGCGAGTTCCCTCTCAATTGTGGCCTACCTACTAGTGATAGGGCTATTTACCAAAAAAGCAAGAAAACAACGACACTGCATTCAATTTGGATGTCTAGCAATTGAAAAATGGGGCCATGTGGGGGGGTATAGAATCGAAGTAGTGGCGATCAGGGTGTGTATGGTTGTCGTATGTATGTACGTCAACATTGGGAAATTTAATACTAAGCCTTCTTTTTTCTTCCTCAAACGAAATCATGAGCATTTGTTGCGCAGGGTCATCCTGACTACCATCTGATTCGGCATAAGGTTCGTCATCGCCACGGCTGCTGTTTGTGCCGTATGTACCCGGGTCCTCCTCAAGACAGTGAACTAAGAACGATTGTGCAGATAATGGTTGTGTTGGTGACTGCGTTTTCGAGGTGAGCCATGCTGGAAAGATAACCCAGATGACCTCGAGAGCCGGCATCTGTATGTGGTCAAGAAATTCGCTGATGCCAATTTCGAATATGACGTATAGTTTTGTGAGTTCTGGCCATCGCATGTCTGATCTCACTGAATTTGTGTCAGGCAATCCATGCAATGCAACCACAGCCTCCTTCACCTGAGGAAGATGGGTTATGATGTTGTGGTGGGTGCAGCAAAGGTCTGACCCCTGCAGAAATGAAGGAACGTCTAGTGGCATGAAGGAGGGATGCGGGGTGGATATGACGATGTATTCGATGGTTAAAGGAAGCGCGCTGTCATGGAATGCGACGGAACGTGTGTCAGTGAGCAGCAAGTGTGCTACTCTCAAGTGGGATGCTTTGATGGTCAGGTTCGTATTACGATCGGGCGTGCCAGGTATTCCGACAATACATATGGAAAGATGGGTTACGTTGGGAAGGTCAAGATTCTCTGGAGTTTGATGTGACGTGCTCAGTCGAAGGTGTGTAAGCTGTTGCGAGGTGATGTGGAAGTTTGTGAATAACGAGTTGTTAGGGAATGCCATTGTTCGAAGACTGCCATGTTCCCGAATCCCTGCTCCAACGAAGTTGAGCTCAAGCAGTTTAATGTTGAGTACATCCGGTACATGAACGTAACAGCTTGCGGATAATGAGAGCGACTCCAGCATTGGAGCTCGTAATACAAAACGGTTGATGTTTTGTCGGATTAAGGTAGGGTTTTGTGTGCTCAAGTTGCCCAAAGATATGTAGGCGCAGGTTATGCAGGGAAAGGGGGGAAGAATGAAAGCGTGATCAAATGGTGACGTGCAAGTGAGATATAAGGCGCGTATGGAACGAGAAAGCTTTTGAGTGTTTTTCAATGCACGAAAAATCATGTTGACACAAGAGGGATTTAAGGATGTGTAGCAGTGGTTCTCGAATATCAAGTCAAGAGTGATGTCGAAAGGTGTGGGGTTGCAGATAGTGTCGATGTGGTTTGTGCGTCTGACAAACATTTTGCATGTCTCTAGAAAAGAAACGCTGTCGTCACTGTCATCCTCGCAAAATGTGGCAGCGAGGTCCCTGTAAGGAATTGGGCACGTCATGAGAATGTCGCGAAATTCAGTCAAAACATGTCGGATATTCAGCCACCAAGGATAGAACTTTTGCGCATATAGTGAGGGGTCCGTCAGTTCTTCATGGACACGTATTAAGATGATCTTGTGCAACAGCTCGGCTGGCCAACATACTAAGGAACCATGCTCGTCGGACATAACCAGTGGATGAAGGTTGCAAGAGTCAAGTTGAACAAGTAGTATACGATCCTCGATGCATATATTATATGGGGCGGCTTGGCTCATATCAGTGACTGATGGGCTCATCGGTTATCATCTTCGTCGAATCATCCGCAAGCTCTTCGAAGTTAGCCGCAGACGGCAGCAGTTGGTTGTGTTAACACCGCCGTGTACCTGTCACACTACTGCTGTTGCATAATCGTAGCCTTGGCTCTGTTGGCAGTAGCTTTCAGTCCGTGTTCATGTACTTTGGCTATACATAACACAAGGCTGGCCTTGTGCTCATAATTCCTCCTTTCTGAAATATAGTTAGAAATTCTTTGTGAAATATTATATTTCACAAAGAATTTCTAACTATATTTCAGAAAGGAGAAATTATGAGGCTGGCCTTGTGTAAGTAGGGTATGTTCTTGGAAATATGTATCAGTCAAACAGAAAAGGATCAATAAGTACTAGTATGCGAAATATTCATAACTGTGGGTATAAGAAAATGCCAGGTGTTTCTGAAGCTCCCCTTGCTCAACCCCTCCCCTGAAAAGTCAGGTGACTTACACATAATTACATGAAGTGAAAACAAGTGCATGTCGATTCTTGAAGGCACTGAGTCACTGACATTGAATATCTATTATTTAACTACCAGTATCTTACTCCCCCTCAAGGGGCACTCTCAATATGAAAGAAATAGAAATATATTATGAGGGCATAACTCATAAAAAAATAAGCCCCTCAATCCACCTTATGAGCAGGGCTTGTAGCGGTGGTGTTGGGGCTTCCTCCTTGGGATCACTCAGATCAAAAAACCCCAAAAGGATGTTAGTAATTGAAAACAACAAGAAAAAAATCCTACCCCCCCATGCAGCAATGGGTGAGGTGTCCCCTCTCCTCCTTGTGGCTCCCCACTGGCCCTTCCCCTGCTGCCCCTTGTTTGCTGTTGTGCGTGGTGTTCACGTCCCCACATCCATAGTGTGGTGGTGTTTATTGTCATCCCTCATTGCTGTGAGCACCCGCAATCCCCCATGTGAGCAGTTGCTTGCAGTGGCAGGAGCAGGTGCTGGGTTGGCACTGTCATTCCCTCGTCCTTGTCCTTGTTGTCCATGTGTTGCTGTCCCTGTTTTGTCAGGGTCCCTGTCCTCGAGTCCTCCCTGTCCATGTTGTCGCCTGGTCCTGTCGTCATAATCCCTTCCCATTATTGTCCCCCTCCTCCTAGCCCCCTGGTTTGTCATTGAGCACCCACAAACTTGCAAGCTGTGGCTCACAGTGCTGGGGTGCGGGCGCTGAGTTGTCCATCGCTGTTGTGGGGACCTGGGCCTTGTTGTTGTTGTCATAGGCTAGTTATCCATTGTTGTGGTTGGGCATGGGGCTGTCACTGTAACATGTGTATAACCTAAAACTAATGAAAACAGTTAGTTGGTTGAAAGAAACATCATGAAACATACCTAGGGTGCAAACAAATCACTTGGGCCCATTTTGGGTGCAATGGCTCATCTCAGGCTGCTGCTCTCAGTTGTCATTTTCCGGCGTGATCACGCAGTGTGTTGAAGATGTTCTGTTTGGTCAGGCATCAAAATTCAACCAAGTTTGTCAGCATTTCCATTTTTGGAAGGTCACTTGACATTTCAGGGGAGGGGTTGAGCTGGGTGAGCTCATTTCTGATGTTGCAGTTGGTATTCCAAGAAGGATCTAGCTCAGTCATCTGTGTATGTGCACCCTTTTGAGGATGTCAAAGTAATCTCTGTCAGGCCAGTCGAAGGTGTGACAGTTTGTTATCTGGATGTGTGGGAAATATGTGCTCAGCTTTCTGCATTCAAGCTTGTAATGTCCAATTATCATCTCTCATGTAATGAAATTCATGCCTGGTGCCATAGCCCATGACATGCCAGTGCTCTGTTCTGACTCTTCATCGCTGGTTGCTGTTCGCTCATCCTCACTGTCACCCCATGAAGTCTCTTTCATTTGCCACTCTGGGTATACAAGCATTATCTTTTCCAGTTCCAGCATGCTGATGTGAGCGACTAGGTCTGCAATCCTGATATCCATGGCCAGTGCGAGCCTTTTGACTTTGCTCCACTGTACGTTGTCAGGAGGCATGATGGCGTTGTGTATTCCATGCATGCCAAGTGTGACCTGTTCAAGCAGTGGGAATTTAACGATGAAGTTGTTTTGTGTCCACCTTCTTGAGTCTACCGTCATCATTTTCATTTTGTAGCAAGGCGTGCATACTGTGAGCTGTTTCACGTTTGCTGTAAAAGAGCTTCCTGTGAAGTTGATGATCCATGTATCACAGATGAACAGCGTGCCACACTCTAACTTTGGTGCATCATGCCTTATCACAGTTGAAGCTTGTGGTATGTTGTATGGAATGGTTATGCGCAGTGTCAATGTGGTCACATTTGTGAAATGGAGGCGGTCAACATTGCCAAGCCAGGATATTTTGATGAACAGGTCAAGGTGCATCAATCCCTCTGCTACATTGTTGAAATCATCAAACAATGACTTTGGGCATAGGAGTGTGCCTTGGAGACACCATTTTGTACTGTGAGGGCTTCCATCCATCCAGCATCCCCTGAGACATCCTACTGACAGGAAATTTATCATCAAGTTCTTCAGTTGTTCAGGGTCTTTGACCCATATGGTTGTTGTGTCGCTGGGATACATGGATAATGTTTGCAGCTTGGGAGTGCGTACAATGAATGTTGTGTCCCCATTGCTATTTGGGTGCTTGCAATGGGTAAAAACGGGGTGCAATGAACTTTTGAAATCGTCTAGTCCCAGGTGTAACTGAGTCAAAGATGGAAATATGGGTAGGTTGATTGTGTGAGTGAAATTGGATGCGAGTTTGATGTTCAAAGATACGAGGGATTCACCCAGGTGTGCCTGTTTTAGACCGCTGAACACAGATTGTATGTTTTCCATAGATATCGCCAAACATCATGTGAATTTCATCAACAGATTTATGGGAAATGGTGTTGCAGTAAGCAAATAGTTTATGTGTTTTGCCCATGTCCTAAACACAGCAGAGTCTGTCCTGAAATGTGTAGGGTGACTGTTCTGCACTGATCTTTCAAAGTCGATGCTGAACTGTTGATAGGGGTTGACATTGTTCATTGTCTGCAGGAGATCATGCCAAAGTGGGTGTGTCAAATAGACAGCCAGTCCTTATGGACTGCTTGGTCTTCTCCCTCCGGCTCGGGCCTGTCATCAAGAGCATTGTGGATAATCTTTAGGACTAGCTCTGTTGGGAGCAACATTGGGTGTTGGATGCCTGTGGCCTTGAACTACTGTGTATTGCACGTTCAAGTTCTTTAAAGTCATGTTTGTTCAAATTTGGGGGTGACAGCCACTGCTTCTTTTACATGCCAGCATCTGTTACATCTGTGGCATTGAAAACATCTTCTTTACTCCAACTATGACTATGGCTTTATTTTACAGTCTTGTGCATTTTCCCATTCACTCTTCTCACTGCCAAACACCACCCATTGGCGATATCTGACAGGCTAATGGCTCCCAAGTACTGCTGTTTTGGTCTTATCTGATTTCTGATTTTTTATTATTCTGTGCTTTTGTTGCAGAACTCTTAAGCACAAGATGTCCAGCTCTGAGTTTCCTGACAATAGCAGGTGGCTTTTCCAAGTTGTCATCTGTCTCCTCGCTGATGCCTCCTTCAATTATCAGTAAACATTACCAACCTGTACAAAAGTCTGCCATATCTTTGTCCGTTATTGTGAATGACTGGTATCCAAAGCTGTGCACACATTTTACCCTATTGAACTTTGTTCTGCAAGTTCATTTTTGTACACACAGAGCTTGTCGTGCCTCGTCGTCTGTAGATGTGTCTTATCCAAGTTCACGGGATATGTATGTTGTCTTGGTTTCTGTATTTCTCAGACTCATCACGAATGCAACTCAGAACCCTGTACTCCGATTCCCCTGCTCACCATGGGACCTTACATGAATTGAGCTCAGACATTGATCTACCTGATGTTGCAATGTAGGTTCTAACCTGATCTCTGCTTCTTCACCATATTTTCTAAAATGCACATCTTAGCATTCTCGCACAAACCCCTGGCCGAACCAGGAGTCTGTCCTTGATCCTTACCTGGGCCTTGCGTGAGTCGAGTTTGGATCTGGATATACCCAAGCTTTCAAGGTACATCTTGTCCTTTTATTCGTTGTGTTGCTGTATTGACTGGGGAGTGATTGATAGCAAGTTTGAGCATTCCCCAATTCATATGGCTAATGTTTCAAAAAAAGAGCGAGGTTCATCATCAAGGTGTGTTGTGTATAAGGCTACACTTGTTGATGTGGTTAATCTGGCCATCAGGTTTCTTGTGCAAGACCCTGCCTATGAAGTCACCCCAAAAAAATTGAAGCACGTGGCATCTACTTCTTGGTGTGTTATTTGTTTCTTGTCTTTCCTTCTGGCTGTTTTCCCTGATTCATGTGCAGTACGGACACTCCAAAGGGTCCTGGAAAAGTCAATTCAAAGTATTTGCACACACCGTAATACAACAGTAGATGTAAGGAGGCCTTGCTCATAGACCGACTTTGTGTGGTTCATGTAATCATTGCTAAATACTAGTATAAGTAGTCACCATTGCCTTGCTATAGCAAAGTCACCCAATATTGGCACAATTTGAAATTTGTCCTATACATTTCATGTCTTATGTAATAACAGCACAAACAGTAATCAGATCACTTGTTGCGTTTGTCGACCTGCATCCCAGTGTCTCCCTTGCTGGCTTCCATGTATTCTCCATACCCAACTCGTCACTTCAATGTCTTGGGTTGGGTTTGTTCAGGCTCACACATCCTTTTCTTCGTAGCATCCTGTCATATCTCAGTTTGGTTTACATGTTTGTAAGCACCTTCTCTTACCTGGCTAAAAGTTGTGTTCAATAGCACAATAGACTGCAACACCACCATCATCTTGTTTTTACCTTCTTTCAATGGTACAGTGATGAACAACACTTGTATCTCAACAATGTCTCCAATTCAAAAAACATGCGGGCTTGCTGTTTCAACCCTTTGATTAATTCGAGTCAGTGTGTTGGGACTGGGATGCCTCTGTTTGTAAGTGCTGTCATCACCTTTGTTTGCCTATCTTATCCCCATGTACTCGGTAGTACAGAAGCTCGTTATCTTCACCATACACAAAGTTTGGCTTGGCCAAGCTTTCCAATATTCTGTGAGGGTCTATGGATAGCGGAATTGGTAAAGATATCTATGGATAGTAGAATTGGTAAAGATATCTATGGATAGTGGAATTGGTAAAGATATCTATGGATAGCGGAATTGGTAAAGATACCATTTCAGGTGTGTCCTGTTTAGAAGTAAGGTATCGGTTTGATGCTTTGATGCCCTTGCATTGCTCTTTCGAGGTTGAGGCCAGCGCCCAACTTTCAAGCGATCCTTCCTGCACATTGCGGTCAAAGAAACCATAAATCTCTTGTGCGGCATCCAGTGCATCTTCAAATGTGGGTGTCCCATGGCCAACCAATGTCACACCTTGTCAAAGGTAGCGTGCTTGAGATGGGTTTTTTACCTTAAGTTTGTTAACTGTCTGCAATGCATGTTCTTAGCTTTCGCCTTACCTTTTTGGTCACCAGGGGCAGGTCCTTCTCAGATAGTATACCCTGGATGGTGAACACGGCTTCTTCGGCTACATTGTCTGCCTTTCCGATTTGTACCAGCCTCAACGTCTGTGGTCCCTCAAACACTTTGACTCTATACTTTGTATGCCACTTGGGATCCTGACCTGTCATGGTCTTGTGTCACTTTTGCCAGTGTATACCAATGTCGAATGTACACTTACTTTTGCTGTTTTTGCCAGATGCCGATCTACAACTTCCCTGTTCTCAGAGGCACTTTTCTCCAAGACTTCAGCTGAAGCACATGTAAGCTTTAGGTGTTACATTCCTCATTGTCATGCGCTGAGACTTACCAGCCCCTGCCATGTCATAGAATTGATCCATCTTGTTTCTTCTGGATGGTATATGAAGTAGAGGTGTGTTTCTCGATCTGATTGGGCATTCAAAGCTGCTGATACTTATTAATAGGCACTACTATATATCCTGTACTATTTGGTGCATATTTTCCATGTCCCTTAATGTGTTTGCATTAGCCTGCTAGCTTTCAATCGCTCTTTGCTGCACAATATCTATTTTGACGATGCTTTTGATTTGATCAGATTATTTTGCCTTGATTGGTGTATCAACTAACTTTATTGTGCTTTGCTGCACTGGCAGGATGTTTCTGCTTGGTCTGCTCCTTGCTCAAAGGTGCCTTTTCTAGCATGCTGATGTCTTCTTCACCTCAGTTTTACTTTCGAGAAAACCTTCTGCAAAGCATCTGCACTGTTTACAGCCCACCAGAGTCCCGACTTCTTTTTGCCTAAACAAATTGTCACCCTTTGACTAGTCTCAGAGATTTTGGAATCTTCGCTGGCATTTGGTGTTCTGTGTGTTCCCAACAACTCCAAGTATTCCTTTGTTTGACCGCAGCTTTATCAAAGCCCTGGGCCCTCATCTCCTTGGTATCGGATCTGCCATTGGAAGGCATGGAGCATGTTCATTTCCTATTGTGCTGAACTCATCTGACCATGTGAGCCCTTGTCATCTCCTATCAGTCTCTTAAAACCTTTGCTGATCCTCTTGGTCCTACACTCTCTTGATCCTGTCTCACCTTCATGTCTGTCCATCATCCTCTCTCAAAAATATGTCTGACCTTGCCTGGTTTGTGCTTTATGGATTATTTTTTAAATGGCTGTGATAATTTTTTTTTTTCCTTTGTAGTATGGTGAATGCTGCAATGCGTGATGCACAGTATGTGGTACAATACAGTTTGTTTGTTGCCTGGTCTATTCATCATGCTTTTTGTAGGACTAGCTCCAGATCGAGGTGCTTACTTATATATCTATCCTGGATCTGGTCTGTATATGGTCTCTTGTTACAGCAAACCTACTGCTGTTGTTGTCACTGCCCATAGCAGAACAAAGTTAGTCTCCTACATATTCATGTCTTGCTGGGAATCTTGATTTGTCATGTTGTCAGATGAAAAAACTGTCATTGTCTCAGATGACTCTGAGGTGTAAGGATATTGTTGTATGTGTCTCAGCTCATGGTTTGATTGTACTGTCTTAGGGAGGTTGTCGATACCCCAAGCCCATTGAAGAAAAAATTGGTGTGAGTACCTGTGCCTGCACCATTTTATTATTTTTGATGTCAATTTATTGTGTTGTATCAGACAGAAACCTGTTGTTGTCTCAGATGACTCGGAATTGTAAGATAATTGTTGATTGTGTATTGTGCCATGATCTGATTGTGGTATCATTGAGAGGTTGTTGATATGCCAAGCCCGTCAAAGAAAAAATGCATGTCAGTACCTGTACCTTTATTTTATTTTTTGATATGGTATAAATGTCAAGTAGTCGATGGTCTTGAGGTTCAAGCTCCCCGACACCAGGTTCCTCTGCCTATGATCAGCTTCCTCCAGTGTCCACATCATATGTGCCATCTTGTGTTGTGTTCTAAAATTATTATCTTATTGTCTGAAATATAAGTAGGGTCCTGGCAGCGCTGCAGGCATTATCAAGTGCTAATCAACTTCCTGTGTTTGGGATGGCTGTGTGCATTATCAGCCTGTCAGTCACTGGTCCCTCTCCAATTTATTTTGTATGTTTGCAGCACTTCAGATGATGTCACCACAGCAGATTGTAAGGATAAGGAAAGACCATGAGTTTTGTTGTTCAACAAATTACTACCTCTCTCAGCAGTTGCTTTACAGACCTCTGAAAGAGGCTGCCACCCAACGTGCCATCCATCCTGAGTGCGTCTTCCACTCTAACTGTTGTGCATATATTTATTTTTGTTGTTGCAGTCGAATCAAAGTCAAGACAGAGAAGGCCTTGTATGTGGAGGCTGTCCAGTCGTGCATCTCTTGCCATGTTATTGACATTCTTCCATTTTCTTATTTTTGTCTAGAGCTGATGCTGTGACTGTTCGAAAAGGGAAGGAGCATGGGCTTGCCTCATGCATCTGTAGCATACTTCAGGCTGTTGATTAGTTTGCTCACGTTCTGTCCTTTTTTTTAGTCCTGCCCATGTCTCAGAAAGGGCTGTCAGATTGAGTCCTGAACTGTCTGAAAACGAGTGGCCAGCCACTCTGCCATATGTTTTTTCTCTCTTAGTTTGAAATCCTGCTTAACAATCTACTGTTATCATTTTAGTCCTGCAATTGATACTCAAGAGGTGTTGAAGTCCCCCTTTGTCAATACCAATGATGATGCTGTTACCGACTCGGCAGAAGATGCTGTAGAGCTTCAAGAAATTCAGTGCATTGATTGTCTGGTTCGTAATTGTTTGCTTATTGCATCCACATATCTGCTAGCCATCATGAGCATCAAGATGAGGATTTGTTGAGGGATGTCATGCTGCAAAGCATTCAGGATCCTGAGCTGATGCCCCTTTATGAGGGGCTTCCTGATCTTGGGTATACTTTTTTCATAAGGTTTTACTAGTCTGGTCTGATCTTTGCTTTACTCTAGTGTGTATCGTGCTGTTTGACAGTTCTTGTATGTCACCACATCTGGAATGGGTGTTGTTACACTCAGTGACATCCAGAGTCTCTTTGGCAATGGTGTCATTCAGTGTGTTTTGTTTCATGATTCGTCCATCCTGTAAATGCTCAGGTTCATATGCAGCACTCTTGTAAGAGCACTGCTCTTCACGAAGTCAGGCTTTTTTATCAATCCTGCCCAAGCATCTCCCAACCTTTTCATTGCCAAACAAGGCTGACTAAAACTGACATGACAGGTATCCTTACCAAATGCGTGATTATTTCTGAAGGCTTTACAGGCTCCACCAATAACATCAAGATGGTTCATAAGGTTACATTAGCCCCCTTTCAGCAGGAGTTCAGGCATGATACAACTGTTTGGGGGAAGGCGCTTGACTTTTACTCAATGTCATGTGCAGTTTCCATTGATGGTGTCTCTTTTATGACACGACCCAAGGTCACTCCATATGGCTCTACTTCAGGTTTGTCTGTCCTGTCTTTCTGTACAATGATTTACAATATAGCATTTAGGGCGCAGTGGCTCTGTCTCTGCCTCCTCCTCTCCTCATAAGGGTGGTTCTCAAGTTGTCTCTGTCATGCAGAGTCCTGGTCCAGCATGTCGACCAGATAACTATGTCACAACATGGACTTATGATCAGCAAGGTATTTATTTTTTTTACTTTTGTTTTTTTTTCAAACTACTGATTGCCTTTTCTGTTCTATACTCCCAATTTACAACAGAACTGCTGGAAATGGGGGGAAAGAGTTTACATTCTTTGATAAGGACTTTGCCAGACTCGCGGAATGGCCACTGTACAAATGTGGCTCCCAAGATCTGCCATTGGATTCATTGGTAACTGTTGGCTATACCCTCAACTCCTTTGGTGGTGATCCATATGGCGAGCATGGTCCTATGAGTCTGTTGATGAATGTCCATTTCATCATGTTATTGTCTCTGCCTAATACTTCCATCTGACCATCGTTGTATCATTACTGTATTTCTTGTCGATGCTCTTGTGTATACTGTATTTCTTGTTGACACTCTTGTGTATACTGTATTTCTTGTTGATGCTCTTGTGTATATGGTATATGTACTAATAGTTGATTAGCGGTTGTGCAAGTATATTATTATGTGACTTCTGTGATTGCCTGAACAGTTTGAATATGAATGCAAGTCGTTAGTGCAGAGATTCAATGTGCATCGTCACCAATGAGAATGATCATGTGATTGTGGTTGATGTTTGTTGACACATGATTTTTTTCCCTGCTCATTGACCACAACATCTGTTCTTTGCTGCTTACTTTGAGATGCAATTGCTTCATGTTTTTGCATTGGCTGCTCTCTACTTTCTCTATGTTGATTGTTCTCTGTCCCTAAACTATGTGCAGAAGGTAATCCAAGCTTCTGCTTGTAACGTGTTGACAAACTATACTTTGGTTCAGCACCAGCTTTGCAGACCACACCTTGCTCTCTCTATGCAAGAGTGTCTTGTGGTTCTGCTAGAGCCACTTCCTGGTGTTCTATCTCGCATACATGGCACTCTCTTGGATACATGCAAGGTCACTCTGCTTGCTGTCTCCTGTAAAACAATGATTGATGTTTTTTTCTACCCCAGGTTCGTGCTGTGCAACTTCAGCCAGTATGTTCAGTTCCTTTGGTATCACTGGGTGTTTTGTCTTGCCCTGCTGGTGCTATCTGCTGCCCTTGTCAGGTATAAAGTTCTGCCTTGACTGTTGTGTATCATCAGTTGCATGTGCAACGATGTGAATGTTGTATTGCGTCTTGCCCCATCGGTGCTTGCTGTTGCCCTTGTCATGTAGAAGGTTCTGCCTCAGTTGCTGTCTGTCCTTGGTTGCAAAGTGTGTTTGGTGTCATGTCTTCAGCTCGCTGTCTCTTTCTTGTTGAATACCTGGGTCGATTTCTTTTGAGGTTTAAGAGTGACATATCATACTTTGCCAGCTTTGTGCTGTACCCATGTTTCAATCTTTTTGTTTCTATATCTCATTTGGCTGTGTGTAAATTAATGATACTCCTCTCCTGCATATCTGCTTTCAATTGTTCCAAGTCATCTGTTTGTTTGTGTGCATGCTCTTCCTCAATGTCATATCACTGTGACTTGTCATCATGTGTTTCTTAGTCTTTTTCAAAACCAATGCAGATGCCATGATTACACAGTTATGTCAGGTTCCCTGAACAATGTGTGGTCAGCTGCATCTGCACATGCCCCATCTCGGGCTCTAGTGAGAGGCTCTATTGTGTATGGTGTGACTTTACTTATGGTGGCCAGCAACCTTGTTAACATATATATTGCCATGCTCGCTGATCTGCATACATCTTCGTGTATCAGCTCTCATAGGCCTTGGCAGCAAAAAATATCCTCTTCTGTGATGCCAGTGCCTGCAAATCATTTGAGCTGCAGCATGTTGCCCATGGGTGGAGGTAGATCTCATCTGTTTCCATATCTTTCTATTGCACCATTTATCAAGAAAGATAATAGCCATATCTCTGCTGATCATGTTTTTAAATATGTAGACCATGTAGATGAGATAGGCTGCTTAAATTACCCTGTCGAGCAAGGCTTTGCTTATGTTGATTTAGCACTTGGTGATATTGTACTTGTCTCTAAACAGGCAATTGAAAAAATAGCATGTATCCATAACATTACCCTTGGCTCTTGTTGGCATCTACCCAAGGATCAACTCGTAAAAGCTTTTGAGGGACACAACTGCATCAACTGCAATCTGTATACTTCTGTCTTTGAACCAGTACTTTCTTCTGATTGTAGGAAAAAAATCACATCAGCAAAGCGATATGTAAATCTTACCAAGGAGCAGAAGAAGGAACTCACTGATGCTGAAAATGTCAGGGCTCAGGTTCGTCCATATCACTGTAGGCCTAAAGTTGATAAATCTAAAGTAGATAAACTTGAACTTAAAGTTGATAAGCCTAAAGTAGTAAGCTCAAAGGCATCAGAAATTAGCCCACCTCCATGTGTGTTTCCTCCTGTTGCACTGACAGAGGATTTGAGTGAAACCATTATTACAGATTGGTGTAAAAGTTCCAAACCTTCATCAATTGAGGAGGCTGGTTGTGCTGTATGTGGAGAATTGGTCCCAATCACACAGCTAAGTCATCTCAAGTCCGTTAAAACTATGCTCAACATTTTAAGTGCTGCTGGTGTGACTAGGGTGGAACATAAATCAGCTTCTCACAAAATTTCTGAGTTTAAGGGACCTGTGCTTGACTACCAATGTGACAAGATCTGTAATACCTGCTGTCAAAGTATCAGAAAAGGCAAGGTACCACAGCTAGCACTAGCCAACAACCTTTGGCTTGGTCCTGTTCCAAAAGTGCTATCTGACCTCAATTTCATAGAAAGAATGCTTGTAGCTCATATACATCACAATTGTTGCTTTATCAAAGTAGCTTCTAGTGGGCTTAGAGAAATGGTTGCTCATGTGATTGCATTTGAAACTCCTATGCCAAAGGTATACAATATTCTGCCACCTCCTGTTGATGAACTTGATGATATTCTTGCAATATTATTTACAGGACCAGCAAAACCTACTGAAGCTGATCTGTCTTGTGTACCCCTTTTGGTTAGGAGGAATCAGGTAGCAAAAGCACTTGAATGGCTTAAATTGAATCATATTGACTATAGTGATTTGGACATATCATATGAAAATCTTAACAAGTATCCAGAGGACTGTCCTCCTGTTTCTGTTGAATATCATCATGATCTCTCTAATAAGGTTCCAGAAGGAACAAGTGTATTTGATAAGGATCTGGAGGATGGTGTTGCAGCTGGTGAGTGCCCCTTTATTGTACATTGTTAGGGCGATACCCACTATCTGCTAGCTAAGACTGTGTGGGTTCTCTCTACAAGAAGGGGGTGGGATCCACACTCATGATGGGGGAATTGATGGTTTTGATGCGAGGGGTTATTAATAGGTGAGTTTGTTGAGATAGGCCTTTCACACTGAAAATGTAGGTGGAATACCTAAGAGAACACAACTGGGTCCCCTAGGTGTATATTTAGGGTTTATATACTATGTTACATATATTGTACATTGTTGTTACTGACATGTGCGGACATCGTGTACATCTTGATGCATGCGAAATAAAATTCTCATGCTATCAAAGTGTAGTGTCATTTGGCATCATGTAGCATAATTCGACATAATAAATAAAATGAAATTTTATTAGGTAATGGGGTGGTTTCCTAACATACATGGACTTACTGGTGCAGAATTGGATACTAAAACTCTTGACATGCAAAAGGCAATTGCTTTACGTCACTGGGATAACAAAGGAAAGGCTCTTTCAATTGGACACAGTGCACAGGCAGAGTCTATTTACAAGAATCCTGGACTGTATCCATAGCTTTTCCCTTGCTTATTTCCATATGGTCATGGAGGCATTGGGTCTACCTCACTTTCTGACTCCTCATGTACCATGACAAAGGCTTTCAAAGAGACCCTGCTTTTCCTTTTGTAGCCTTCAGCCATGAACAAATCAAGGCAAGTACCACTGGAGGTTTTCTGTTAGCTGAAACAAAGAAGTTTGATGATATTGCACAGCATTCGCTCAATCTCAATCAAGATGTGCTTTCTACAATGGCAGTTAAGATGTCCAAAGGTGAAATTGTGAAACCATCTACACCAGAAGAAAGCAATTGTTTTCAAGTTATTCGAGACTTGGATCACATAGGTGGGAAGGTGTCAGGATCTGTCACTGCAAAAAAATACATGAGAAATGAGATTTGGTCATTGATAGCCTATGAGGGTGCACCACTTTGGTATATCACACTTTCTCCTGCTGATGTTAAAAGTCCTATTGCACTATATTATGCTGACCAGAAAGTGAATTTCAAACCTCAGATTAGAGTTCCGGAGGATCAATATCGTCTTATTGCTAGTAATCCAGTGGCTTGTGCTTGTTTTTTCAATTTCATGGTAGAGCAATTCATTAAGCATGTTCTTGGTGTTGATTCTCATCACCCTGGCCTCTTTGGGGAAACATCTGCATACTATGGTACTGTTGAGCAGCAGGGTAGGCTCACACTTCACATTCATCTATTACTTTGGATTAAGGGTGGACTTACTCCTGATGAAATAAGGGATCGTATAGTAGACCCCACCTCTGACTTTCAGCAACAGATGGTTGAATATCTAGAAAGTGCATATCAAGGTGAGTATATCACAGGCACACAGGCTGATGTTCTGACCAATGTGTCTGATGCTGCAAAATCTTCTGTCTATCATGACCCTACTGAAAGCTCCACCAATATCATGTGCTGAAAAGTGTGGTAGTTGTAAAAAGTGTTGAAATTTGAAAGCTTGGCAGGAAGGCTTTGCATTTACTGTAGATGATATTGTTTCAAAGTCCAATATACATACCTGTAGTACTAACATCAATAGAGATGGTACACAGAATAGATCAACAGCATATAAAGGTTGTACAGATAATAAATGGGGTAAATGTAAAGCATGGTTTCCTCATGAACTCTTTGAGCAAACAGAAGTTGACCCTGTAACTGGGGCACTCAATGTAAAGAAAAGAGAACCATGGATTAACAATTTCTCTAGAGTAATTTCATATGTGTTCCACTGCAATACTGATGTAACAAGTCTCAGATCTGGAACTGCCATCAAGGGTGTTCTTTTGTATGTGTCTGACTATATTATGAAAATGAGTCTGAAGACCCATGTTGTATTTGAATCCATTTGAACTTGTTGGAGCAGACTATATACGCTGCACAGGGGAAGAGACTACACGTTCCTTACAACCTACCTGGGGTTTAGTTAGACTTACAGCTAGGGTTAGCAGAGGTAAGAACACTGTATTCCTACTACGGTACAGGTTCTCCTTATATACATAATATTAAGGATGTCACATGACTCGGGAATGTGTTTACCGCATGTATGCACAGTAAGCGCAGTAACATGTGTATGCTGCATGTATCGCCTCATGTATACATGTGTATGCTGCATGTATTGCCTCATGTATACAGCATGCATCAGGGATTAATTTCAACACCCCCCCTCAAACTGTACAGCGCTCTAAGCAGCTAAGTTTGAATCTCGAAAGTAATTCCGAGAGAGTCTCTAAATTTCCTGAATAGGACGGCGCCAAGGTTCTTTGTGAACATGTCAGCCGGATTATCACTTCCAGGAATGAAAACGACTGTGACTTTGTCATTTTCTATGCATTCGCGGGTGTAGTGGTAGCGAATGTCTATATGTTTGGTCCTTCTTTCCTGAACTGGATTTGATCCAATAAAGATGGATCCTTGATTGTCAGCGCAGATTGGTACGCGCTTCAGTGTATATCCAAGTTCCTGGAATAAGGACTCTATCCACACTATCTGCCGACAAGTGTCGGAGAGAGCCATGTATTCGGCTTCTGTGGATGACAGTGCTACAGTTTTTTGTAAACGGGACTGCCAGCACACAATGCCACTTGCCAGAGTAGCAAAGTAACCCGTTGTAGATCGGCGCTTGACTGTGTCAGCTGCCCAATCAGAATCTGTGAAGGCCTGTAGCCCCTCGGATTTCTCTCCATCATAGACCATACTGTACTTCTGGGTTCCCACCAGATAGCGCATTATGTACATCGCTTTGTCTAGATGTTCTTGGCTAGGATTAGCCGAGAATTGCGACATCTTGATTACCGCGTAAGCGATATCAGGTCGCGTTCCGAGCATCAGATACAATAAAGATCCGATCACAGACTGATATTTTGATCTAAGCGCCGCGTTTGGCGTCGCTGTGTTCTCCGACGGTTTGTAGCCAGTCGGGAGCGGAGTGGGGGCAATCTTGGCATTTGTCATCTCGAACCTCTCAAGCACTTTGGCGAGATATTCTGTTTGATCGAGTTTGACTTTTGTAGCGGTCTGGGTGACGCGCATGCCTAAGAATTCCATGACTTTTTCAGTACTACGGCACTCCCAATGCTTCAGGCAAGCATTCTTCTTTTCATCCACAAGTTTCTTGTTCTTGCCCATGAACAAGCCATCATCAACATAGACTAGCGCAATAACGATGCTGCCTGTCTTAGGATCCTTGTGTATGAAGATGCCGGCATCGGAGCTGGCGCGCACGAACCCAATGGTGCGCATAAATGCCTCTAGCTCTCTCCACCATGCTAGTGAAGCCTGTTTAAGGCCATACAATGCTCGGCGTAAGCGCATTACTTTGCGCTCTTTACCCTCGAGTTTGAAACCCTCGGGTTGATCCATATAGATCTCCTCATCAAGTTTGCCGTATAAAAATGCGGTTTTTACATCTAGACCGGTCATATACATGCCTTCTAGAGATGCAAGGGCAAACATGAGGCGTACGGTCTCGTAGCGGACTACTGGTGAGAAAATCTCATCAAAGTCAACGCCTTCGACTTGTGAAAAGCCTTTGGCCACGAGTCTGGCTCGTTTTCTTCCGTCCGATTTCACGGAGAAAACCCATCTATTTTTGATCGTTTTTCGATCATGTGGAAGATCGACGATGTCATAGACTTGTCGCTTGCGAAGAGCCTCTAACTCTTCACGACAAGCCTGTTTCCACTCAAGTTGCTGCTGCCGGGGTAGGCGCGCAATATCGCGAAATTGGTTTGGAACTAGGCTTTTTCCGCTTGATGGTGTGACTGCTTTTGACAACAGCCAGCGGATAAGCTCATCTCCACCTTCCTTGGTTATCTTTTTAATATAACCTGCTTCGTCCGGTTCCCCCATTGGGTGATCATGTTCTTGATTATTGGAATCGGGCACACTCTCGTGGGGTGCCGAACTCGGTCCAGCAACCGGTTCTTGCTGTTGAGGTCGTGGTCGTGTTCGGTTATGATCCGAATCTTGACCCACAGACTTCTTCCAATATCGATCACGCGCAATGTCTCTCTCTATGTCAGAGGGGAGTCGCTGTTCTCCATAGGTATTGCCGGGACGGTTTGGGATTTTCCTCTGCCTGCCTGATCGACGGGGCAATTGCTGCCATTCCTGTTGATCTTCACGTCTTGGACGAAAGTCCTCAGTGTTAACTGGAGGCGGCGGAGGAGGAGCGTTAGTCGCATCGTCATGCGCCTTTTGCTCGCTTGGTAAATCATCATCATCTTCTGATGATGGAGGAAGGGGCGGATTTTGTGGCGGTATAGGGTCATCGCCATCCGTTCCAGATGAGTGGTCGTCATCTTCTGGTTCTGGTGGAAAATCACCAAGGTCTGTCTTGGCAGGAGTTTTAGCTCCGGGACAGCATGGGAACATCGTTTCATCAAATAGTGCCGTAGCACCAATGAATATTGCGCCGTTTCGTCGCATGAAACGATATGCTTTAATGCCATCTTCTACTCCAAGGTACGTCATTAGCTCCGATCGAGGAGACAATGTTGTTGGACGTTTTTCTTTTGGTAGATAGACATAAGCACCGCAACCGAAGACCTTCAGATTGTTTAGATCTGGGCGGACCTTTGTCAGGTCCTCAAAAGGTGTCAGCCATTTCAGGCGCCTTATTGGGGTTCGGTTGTATAAATGTGTTGCATGTTCTATGCAAAATTCCCACCATGATTGTGGTAGACAAGCGGTGAATCGCAGGGTTTGCGACTTTTCCATTATTGTCCTTATGGCGCGCTCTGCGCGCCCGTTCTGTTGATGAACGTGGGGTGCAGACATCTCTATTTTGATGCCTAAATCCTTGAGCTGTTTTTGTAGCTCACGATCCTTGAACTCCCCCCCTGGATCAACACGCCAGCGCTTGATTGTAGCGCCATATTGGGTCTTAGCCATCGCTTGAAATTGTCTAATCGCTGCAGCAGCGTCAGATTTCTTTCTAAGGCATTGGACCCAAATATGTGACGTTTTGTCATCCAGAAATACAATGAAGTATTTATGTTTGTGGTACGATAGTACCGGGAGTTCCTTTAGGTCGGAATGTATTAATTCAAAGGATTTGTCAGCTCGTGAGTCTGACTCGGGAAAAGATTTTGAGGTCATTTTCCCTTCTGCACACCCTGGACATATAATTTTGTCTTTAGGAATAATTAAATTCCTTGGGAATTTTATGGTGCTTTTAGGCATTTTCCCTAGCGCCTCTTTGGATGGGTGTCCAAGTCGCCTATGCCAAGTCAAGTAGTCAGCGACATAAATGGTCGCGACATTAACCTTTTTGGTGCTCAATATATGAGTCCGAGCCCAATAGATCGTGTCATTCCTCCTTAGAGGGACACAATGCATGATTGGGTTTCCATGCTCGATGAATGAAATGTATGCGGAGGAACCACGCACATCACTTCCGTCTTGTAAAAAGACCCCCATTGACATCAATCGAGTATTAATGTCGGGTATGTAGTAGACGGGGTATAGCCGCGTTTCACGCGTCTCTGACTTCCCATTACATACTACCTGGTGTCTAATGAAGACTGCTCCTTTTCCTACTATATGAGTAGTACCAGTGGCCGTTTGGACCAAGGTAGAGTCCTTTCTCGGTAAAGGCTCGTAAGAAGCGAAATCTTTCATTTCACCAGTGAAGTGTTTTGATGCGCCTGAATCCATGATCCAGTCGGCACCTTTCTTACAATCTCCCTTTGCACACATAGCACATATATTAAGATCTACATAATTCCATGATACATTTAATAGCGGTAAAATTTCACATGAAAAGTTCGCTGTATTCATAGGAATTTTAATCTTAGTGCTTGTGGCAGGGAAAAGGACTGACCTGTCATCATACGCCCCTGTGTCAAGGGGTTCATCGACGAGCATTTCGTCGACGGCTTTCCACACTTCCTCGTCAGTTACTGGAGGTTCGGATCCGAGGGAGACGGTATCGTCTTCTACCTCCTCGATCGTAGCCTCGGTTTCTGGCTCTATCCTCCTTCTCTTACCTTCTCGCACCGTAAGGTGCTCTTCCAGCGGTCGCAGATTTTTCGCGGTGCGCGGAAGTTGCATGCGCTCGAGGGTGTCTCGAGCTTGCTGATATTCGGTGTAAACTGAACGAGAAGAAGAGGCCGCGCCCGTATATGCCTGTGCAGGCGGTCGGCGGCGAGGATCCCTTGTGGGAGTGTGTTCGCGTCGCTCGATGCGCTGTATGAGCGGCATCGGCGGTATGATGGTGCCATTACCATTTATGGTGGTAAAGGCGTTGGAGGCGAGGTGGGTATGTTTCTCCTTTGGCTTCTCCTCCTTAGTCTTTCTGTCCCCACGTCGTCCACGTTTTCGGGACGAGTCTCCGTTGCTGTTTTGCCCTTCTTTGGGCTGCCATTTGGGGTTTCCCCCCTTGCGCTTAACAGCAGAAAGTTTGTTGGCCTGAGGCTGGCCAGCGGGCTTTCCAACTGCTGTGCGCCTTGAGGCTTCAGCAACAATGGAGTCCTTGACATGTTTAAATGTCAAGGCGCTAGTGGCGGTCGTGTTAAGGACCGTTGCAGACAATGAGTCGTACTCGCGCGGCATCGCAGCAAGTAGAATCATCGCCTGTACTAGCTCGGGGATGGCGACGTTAGCAGCCGTGAGGCGCTCAAATTTGTCAGCCATTCTCGCAATCTCCGGTGCAGGGTTCGCAGCCGGGATTTTGATTGCTATTGCGGACCTAAAGTCCGAAAAGACTTGGGAGGGGCCGTCCACACCATAATCGGTGCGAATGAGAACCCACACCTCCTCAGCAGTGTCCTTTGTGTTGGCACGCTGCCGAATGGAGGGGGCCAGGCGGAGCACTAGGCTACCAATAGCCTGGTCATTTTTGTTGCTCCAGGTCTGGAGCTTGGCATTAGCGTCCGCTACCAAGGTAGCGTTCGTCGCCGTCAAGGGAGGCGCCGGGGGCGGTTTTTGCTCCGCCCCGCTAGTTATTTGCCAGAGGCCCTGAGACCTGAGCCACGCCTTCATTGAGTCGGCCCATAAGATGTAATTTGATCCATCGAAAGTTTGAACGAGTTTTTCAAGAGTTGAAGACATGATTCTGTGGTGGCAGCTGTTAAAAGCGCTCAATCAGTCTTTTTACTCAATAAAACACATTTAACGTTCTCAGGAGAAAACACTCCTTCAGAGTGGTTAACCCTAGTCAACCTAGGTTTTATATGCAGCTCGCAGGGAGCGCAATGCAGCTCACGAAGAGCGCAAGGTTATAATTTGGAGACGATGAAGTCAACGTCGTTCGCAGCTAATTAAAGCGCGTTCGCGACGTGCCCAGCAGGGCCCATAACCTGTTGGAGCAGACTATATACGCTGCACAGGGGAAGAGACTACACGTTCCTTACAACCTACCTGGGGTTTAGTTAGACTTACAGCTAGGGTTAGCAGAGGTAAGAACACTGTATTCCTACTACGGTACAGGTTCTCCTTATATACATAATATTAAGGATGTCACATGACTCGGGAATGTGTTTACCGCATGTATGCACAGTAAGCGCAGTAACATGTGTATGCTGCATGTATCGCCTCATGTATACATGTGTATGCTGCATGTATTGCCTCATGTATACAGCATGCATCAGGGATTAATTTCAACAGAACTGTTTTTCAGAAGAGTTCTGAAATGATTGGTGGCTGTGAAAAAAGTCATGTAAAGGCTAGGAAGCTTATGACAAAGATGGTCAATACGATGAGTGCAAAGCTTGAAATAGGTTCTCCTATGATTTGCATGTATTTACTTGGAAATCCTGACCACTACACCAGCCATAATTTTGTGCCATTTTACTGGTTATCATTTGTTAATGAAGTAAGAAAGGCTTGGAGTGAGGACCTCAGTGGAGAGCCACCTGAAAAAGTTGCTATATTAAAACACAAAGGAAAGGTTATTGGAATATCAAATGTGTATGACTACATATACCAGCCTGTGGACATGGAGGACATGTCCCTTTATGATTGGATATCTACTTGTAAATGTGTAAAGTTTCCAACCAAACCTACTAAGAAGAAAACACAAACTTTTGTCAAAGATGAGGAGGATGATATGCAAGAGCAAGCTGTTCTTGAATCTGATACTGATCAACCTACAAATGAATCAGATAAAGATTGTGAACCTGAAGGCCCTTCTTGTTTACATAAATCCAAAAAGTCGAATTCTATACTACAGTTTTCAATGCCACATCCACTAATTGAAACACATGGCTTAAAGCGCTTTCCTGCTCCACTTGTACCCAACTTTGTAGGCCAAACCCTGCCTCATCGTGATCAAGGTGACAGAGAGTTTTATTGCACAACAATGCTTACATTGTTCAAACCCTGGTGGTCTGGTTCTTCACTCAAGTTAGTCAATGAGTCCTGGGATGAAGCTTCTGTTTCTCACAAGTTCACTGGACAGGAGGAAAAAATAATGCGTAATTTCAACATCTGCTATGAGTGTCTAGACCAAAGAGATGATTTTTTAACTGAATTAAAGAAAGGCGCAACAGCAGTACCTGGCTGGCTGGATGATGAATTTATCCCACATGAAATGAAACAGTCAGGAGTGTTGGATGAACTGGATCATGACTGTGATGCTATGCAAGCCGATGAGATTGAAATTGACAATCTGCAAAGTCACAGGTATCATCAACAGATGAAATCTATGTCATTGACCAAGCTTATTATGACAAAGCTAGGTTGGATGAAGCAGCTACCAGAAAGACTTCCCAAAAATATGGAGTCCACTTCTAATGAACCAGTTTCTGGCATCTGTGCAGGATCAGAATGGAAGAATGTGGTTGCAGCTAAAAGGCATGCAATTCTTGAGGGGCAATTGAAAAATTTCCAACAGGATACCAGTGAGACTTGCTCATCTGCAGCCAATATATTAAAAGGTGTCAAGGTTGTTGACATGGATTATCTGGGAAAAAAATGTACTAGTCCTGACTGGCAAAATGAAATGAATGAAGTAGCAAAGGACTTTCAGCTAAATGCAGAGCAGGAGTGTGCATGTCGCATAGTTGCCAACCACTCATGCCACTCATCTTCAGATCAGCTAAGGATGCACATAGGTGGAATGGGTGGGACAGGCAAATCACAGGTGTTGAAAGCTTTAGTAGAGTTTTTCAAGTGTAAGAAAGAATCTCACCATTTTTTAAATGTAGCACCTACAGGGAGTGCTGCTGCATTGCTTGGTGGTTCAACATATCATTATCTGTTTGGCATAAATGACTTTGCAATAGGGAAGTGTGCTAATCTGCAGCTGGCAGAGGTAAAACAGCAATTGCAAGGAGTAGAGTATGTTTTCATGGATGAGGTATCAATGTTATCCTGCAAAGACATGTTCAGAATTCATGAGAGGCTTGCACGAGTAATGAATATTACTGAACTTCCCTTTGGAGGTCTAAATATGATATTTGCAGGGGATTTTGCTCAGCTTCCACCTGCAATAGGGCAGGAGCATGCATCTTTGTATAGTAGGACAGTAGGTTCGAATCCAAAGAGCATTTGTGACCAAGAAGCTGCCATTGGGAAAGTGCTCTGGCATCAAATCACAACTGTAGTCATTCTGCGTCAAAATATGTGTCAAAAAACCCAGTCAGCTGTTGATGCAAAACTACGAGAAGCATTGAGCAACATGCGATACAAAGCATGCACACCCAATGACATTGCATTTCTATGCTCTCGTATCTCCAGTGAGTTGGAAGGTCGGTTATCTGTGAACCAAAAACAGTTCCACAATGTGTCTATAATTACTACACTGAACCTACCAAAAGACATTATCAATGACCTAGGGACACATAGATTTGCAGGAGAGACTGGGCAAAAACTTGTTACTTTCTATTCTGAAGATGTTATCAGCTCAACAGATGAACACATTTGTCCAAGAGGAAGTCCTTCGCTTCAGTAGGAAAAAAGCGCCAGACACAGGTTCCTTCATTGTCACCAGCTCTTCAGCAGACTCTTTGGGATTTGCCACCCAGCAGTGACATGAAAAATATATCCAGGAAACTAATGCTTTGTCGTGGTCTGCCTGTAATAATACAGTTGAACAGTGCAACAGAACTATGTATGACAAAAGGTCAAGATGCAATAGTTTATGACTGGCAGGCAACAAAGGGTTCAAGGAGTCAGTATATACTTGATACATTATTTGTGAAGCTTATTAATCCACCCCAAACTATTCAGTTGGATGGTCTGCCTGTGAATGTTGTTCCTTTGACAAGAACCCTCTCCAATACACAGTGTGTTCTTCCCAGTGATGCAACAATTAACATTTCTAGAAGTCAAGTAGAGGTGCTTCCAAACTTCGCTATGACTGATTATACATCACAAGGCAAGACTCAACTTTTTAATGTTGTTGATCTCTCAAGTGCAAGGAGTCATCAATCCTACTACACGGCATTGTCGAGGAGTGCATCAGCAGCAGGCACGGTGATATTACAAGGATTTGATGCATATAAAATCACTGGAGGTGCTTCAGGTGCACTGCATCAGGAGTTCAGGGAGATTGAGATGCTAGATGACATAACAACATTGCATTACAATGGAAGGCTATCATCATCTGTGGTGGGTGACCATCGAAATGACTTAATATCTGCCTTCCACCTCACCAGAGGTGAACAGTATGTACCTTCACAAGTGCATCGAGGAATACGTTGGAAAACAAATGATCCCTTTCATCTGTCAAATGGGACAGAGGTTGACTGGAAAAATATGGACTCCTCCAAGCCAGCAGTTCCCACTTTACATCGTAACTTGAAAAAGACAGTAGTATCTTGTTTTGTACCTGGAACTGGTTCAGTGCCTGACCCACCTGAACTTGAAAAGAAAAGAAAGCTCTGTGCTGAAAAGTTAGATATGAATAAACCTGAGACTTTGACAAAAAAACAGACTGGGACAAGTCTTCCCTCTGTTAATCTCTCTTTTTATAGCTGTCCAAGAGGGTCACAGTGGAGTAATAACATTTGTGCATATGATGCCATCATATCTGTCCTGTACAACATATGGCTAGATGACCTGGCTTTGTGAACTCTCCAGTTTGAGGACCTTAATAATGAGTATCTGGGTCAGATTGCAGTCAGCTTCTCACAAATGCCACCTCATGGTACCACATACAGTCTTGAAGATGTCCGTGATTACATATGGCATCAGTTACAGAGAGCAAATCCTGTTATCTTTCCTTGGGGTCGCTACACAGGCATCCAAAGTATATTGGATCATTTATTGTCTACAAATTGACCTATCATGTCATCATTGAGCCACTGTCCAAATAACCATCCAGTTGATAGAGCTGATGTACTCACCTCTTCTTGTCAAATTATACTCTTGCATGAAAGCTCTACTATACAGGCATTTGTCGACGATCATTACATTGTATGTGCATCATGCTGCCATGTTTGTGGTGAACATCTCACAAGACAATATGCTTTTGAAGAGTCGCCTGCAATGATTGCTTTTGACATGTCACAGCACCAGACTTCATTGCTGGAGAGCATAGTTATTGCAACAGTCAACAGGCAAAATATGACCTACAAGCTAAGAGGGGTCATGTATCATAGGGAAGATCACTTCACCTCACGCTTCATCACAGAATCAGGTTCTGTATGGTACCACAATGGAATGTCCACTGGACATCAGATGGAGTATGAAGGCAACATCAGTGATATTATACATGAGTTTGGAACATGTCGGTTACACATCACAGTTTGTGCGATTTATGTAAAACACTCTGGGTCTACAGAGAACTCGGATCTGCCATGCTGAAAGCAACGGCCCACACAAACCAGTTATATGGAATTCATATGATTTACATAGGTATCTAATGAAAATGTTCTTGGTTTTTGTTGCCTACAAGTACTTCTGTAGTCAATGATTACATCTTTTCAAATCCTGTATATATTGTCATTGATTCATTTGTATATTCAAGTTCTCTAGGCATCCATTAGTATGGATATACTTCCCCAGTCCCAAGATGAAAAGGAGAAACTGACAATGGTTGTAGATTGAAGTCTTGTGACATGACTTGCATTGATTTTTGTGATGGTGAGTCACTTATATATTGCATCAATTTTTTTCCCACACTTTCTTGGGCTCCTGCTTGGATGGGTTTGGGATGCTCCTCCCTACGGGGTTGGACCAAGTCCCCTCATGTCTGACTGTACTGACAGTTTCATATCCTGCTAGGTTTTCAATAACTACACTTCCTCTTGACGTCATTGTATGTTCAATTTCTTTTCACAATTCATATCATCTCAACACTTTTCATTTTGGTAGAGGACTGTTGATCCTTCCACTGTCAACTGATTTTCATGAAACAGAAAGTTCTGCTCTCATACCCATAAATTTCTGTTATGATGTGCAACCCACAACACTACCCCAGCTATACCATCAATCGGTGGCTGTTTGACCTTCTGACAAAACAATGGGTTGCTCTCTGTCAATGTTGACTTGTTACTCTGCAGTTATCCTTTACTTACTCTCAGCAAGGTATGATATCTATTTCCTTATCCTTCCTTGCCACTCATACTCAAATGCCAACGTTCAGATTTACAAATACCCAAACTCAGACTTCCTGTTCAATGCCAAGTCACCACACATATGCAATCTTTGCCATCTACAGATGGTTTCAAAAAATCAGTAGAATGGCCATTGTAGTGATCTGAGCATGTCAGCTGTGTTTCTCCCAAATTATTTGTCTATCAGTCCAGCTAGTCATGTATTTTTCCACCTTCCTTAGCTAACAATGAGATTTTTAAATTCCAGAAAGTCCACGCCATCTACTACCTCCCAGTAATCTAGCTCGTGCTTGACTTGCCCTTCCGAAAATGGTTCCTCGCACACAAGCACTGGAATGTTGAGGAGGCCAACCTGTTTAAGTCTACGGAAGACATGGGTGGACCCTTCGGAGTCATCGACGGGTTTGGCATTGTGGTACTAGTAGTAGTGGTCGTACCTTGCAGGGTGGTAGTGGCAAACTTCACAATGAATGTCGGTCCATTGTTTTCCCTTCTTCTGTCGCGTAATGTATCCCACTCACCAGAGTAAACTTCAGATCGGTCCATGCAAAAACAATTTGCCTGATGTAGCAACAAGATTTGACCCCACCTTCTTCCTTCAGGTTGACTAGGCAGAAGATCAAGCCCACTTCACCATCTGCCCTAGTGGTGCTGCTGTCCTGTATGACATCTGGAACAGATGTGTGGCATCCGGGTCTCTCGGTGTTGGGTACTGTCAAACTTGCATGCAGATGAGAAGAGGTTCACTTGGGAGGCATTGTGAGAGGGGCTAGAAGGTTTTGTGGATGAGGTGAGGATGGGTTGTCTGTGTTGCTGTATGGTGCTGATGGAGCTTTTAGGGAGACATTCAAATGTGTGCCATGCTACTGTTGATTGCCCCTGAAGAGAGCTCTGGATATCGACACCCATTTCATTGATGTAGAAATAGGTTTGTCAGATCTGTTTAAGCTCAAATCTTGGTTTTGCTTTTAGAACTTATGACAAGACACCAAATTCCAGGGCGCTTGAGGATGTGATGGAGGACATTCTGGGTTCTTGTTTGAGAGTTGTGTCAAGTAGGCTGTGACCCCTATTGGGTTCAAGGTTTTGTTTTATTGTTCCTCTTCCACCTGCTTATCCTTTTGTTCGATGAATTCTCCTTCTCATCATATGCTACTTCTTCAATATGCCCTATTGCCACTTTTGAAATCCTTAACTGTAACTGACTGGTACCTATAACTGTACCATACCCACTGAAATATTACCATGCTGTTTCCCAAAATACATGGCATGACATGTCTAATCAAGTCATGGAAGCAGAAATAGGTGGACATATACCATGTCAGGGGATGGTAATTTGTAAACCATTGTTGGCACCATCGGAAACGAACACCATGTCAATCGATGGTCTTGAAGCAGCCATAATACTTGTATTAAATGCATCTGTAACCATGTGGAATTCATCATATTGAGCTGGTGAACATCGTTAGGCTTGCCTCAAATGGTTTCATGGATAGCTTGTGGATCTGGCCCAGCAAAGGATGCATTTACAAATCAGGAGATGTGGGCATGGTCCTCTTGTCTCACATCTAAATTCGATAGGTTCGTGTTATTTCTCACTGCTACTGAGAAACCGATGGCATACGTGGAGTGTTGTCTCTTGCAGCCATAATACGGATCCAATACCTCACTCACAACCTGCATCAATAAATACCTCATCCTCACTTGGAATCCTCTTTTCTCTGATCCCTGCATTCTAGTTCCCATTGTCTCTGCGGCCCCTCTTCCTTGTGGGACCATCTCCCAATCCCCTGCCTGACCCGCCTCTCCTCCCCTTCTCACTTGCAGAGCACTCAGAGACAGCACCACCATGATATGACCCTCATTGACTATGCTACCGCTAGCCCTGCAGGGAAGAAGACGCGGTAGTGGCAGTATGGTATGAGAGGGGAGGACACAGGGGGGAGAGCGCGAATATGGTTTGTGGGTGGGTGGAGGTGGAGAGGAAAATATTACGACATGTGTCCAGGCTTGGCATGGCACTTCTCCCCTGCTCCTGTTGCCCTCCACGTTCACGTTCCCACTCCAGTTGTCTATGCTGTTCCATCTTCTCAACAACTAGTGCACATGCATGGTGTGATGATACTCCTTTATCTTCATACAAGTCAATTTATAAATGCTTCATATCTGGACTCTTCCTACCCAAATTGGTGAAAGATAAATACAATCCGCATCTTTCTGATTGAAGTGCACCACCAGTGGTGATATCGGAGGGAGGGACGAGGTGAAGGGGGGGGGAGGGTAAGGGGATAGTGGAGAGCAATGTCCAGGGCTGTTGATGATAACATTGATAAGATAGATAGTGTTGGTACATTGTAGAATGGGAGATTGAAAGTGAGGCATCTCTATTTGACATATAACACCTCGACTTCATGCTCATTCAATGTTGAAGCCTGTCTAGCTAGAATGGTCACACATAAGAAAGACAATAAAGGGTAAGAAAGCAGTCAAACTCACCACCCTTCATCCTAAATGATCTATAAAGGAAATCACGGGGAGCATTTGACAATGACACCGTGATGAACCTCCCCCTGTCATTGTCGTAGGTGCAGGTTGACAAACCAAAATAAGACTTTATAACTATGCACACAGAACTGAATCAAAAAACAAGTCATAAGCCAATGACAAAGTAGATCTCCAACCTTTACTGGGGGGAGGAGAGACTGAGGAATCCACAAGTGGGAAACACAGCTGATCACTAGGAAAGTCATTCTACTGATGGAAACCATCGGTAGATGGCATGGCTTGCATATGTTCAGTATTGGGAAATGAGCAGGAAATCTGAGTTGGGGCATCTTGTATATGGGTGATGAGGAAAGAATAAGGAAGTAGATATTGTACCTCGCTAAAAGTAAATGATGGATACAACTGCACAGCCATGGGAGTTGACTTCAGCGGGGAGCAGAATCCATCAATTTTGTCAGAGGTAGGGAACTGCATGGGTTTCCCACGCTTTTATTTCCTAATTTATTCAATGAGTTTTGCATGAAAAATCATGAAAAAATGGTTTTCTGGAAGCTTTTTGTTGGCTCTGTGTGATCTAACACATAAAACAATATTTGGGTCACATCTGTCATGTGACAAGGTCAAAAATAAATTATTTTGTCCCTTGTATCACAAGCATCCATTGAATAGCTATCAGAAAATCATTTTTTTATGAGTTTTCATGCAAAACTCAGTCAATAAATTAGGAAATAAAAGTGTGGGAAACCCATGGGTAAAACCCATGCAGTTCCCTAGTCAGAGGAACCATAGAAGTCGACAGTGACTACTTGAAGCATAGATAAGGCAGCATCGACAGTTGCGAAGGAAGATGAATATTTCAGCAGCCTGTTTCATAAAAATCATTTAGTCATGTATACAAAGAGTATAAGCAGTAGAAAAGGAATGAAAACATTTTGTAGATTGGATGATCGAAAGTGAGGCATCTATGTTCAATGTACAACACCTCGACTGCATGCTCATTCAATGAAAGAACTTGAATGGATGAGCGAACAGATGACAAGGTTCGTTTTCAAGCCAAGCCATATTGGGATTTGGTGATGGGTGAGGATGGAGAGATGGGATATTGTACCAGCATGAGCACATCAAGCTCATTATCTCAGCAACTCATTGTCACCATCAATGCGATCACTCATGTTTGTCATCTCATTATGACCATGCCCCTTCATCAAGAAGGTGGTGAGGAAACCCTCGGCCCTGTGTTGTACTTTCAACATCTCTCTGAATTCACCAACACACTCCCCATCATGTCTGTATTCAGGTTCAGCCTTCAAATTGTACCAAAACTCCTGTTCGATGACCATCTATCCTTGAGCATGTATACCAAGTCCCTGCATTCAATCTGTGAAAAATCACAGATGAGAATGATTGCAGTCTCACCAGTACTTGAAAGTTGAGAGATTTGAAAAATAGGATGTGAGAAGTTGGGACCAGGGCAGATGTACCTTTGTCTAACCAGAAAAAGAGAATGTAAGCAGAGCAAACTAACCAAGGATGAGAACACTCAACTTCCTCAACCTTGCCTGCTGCTTCTACCCACCACTCAACACAATACCTGCTGTACCTCCTTCAAATATAATCTCATATCCATCTGACAGGTCCCTCATGAGCTCATGCTGCCCTACACATATCCTCGACCATCTCTGTAGCCCCTTCCCCCCCCAACACAATGCTCTCCAAAATAACTCACCTCCACCAACACCAAGTCCTCATAACCTGACCATACGTCAACCTTCTCCCTCGTCACCCCCTCTAACCAACACAATCCTATCACACATCCTCATTCATCCTTGCCAGGCTCAATATAAATTGTGCATTCTTCCAGAATGAGAACCTTCACCAGCCTAGCAAGCACACGAGCAATCTTCAAGCCTCTGTGCCTGCCCACTGGAAATGGAGGGATGTGTTCTCGCCAAGCATAGCATTGTAATCCCTGTGGCAATAGCATCACATTTGCAGCCTTTGCACCCTTCCCAATATCGACTTCTTAGACATGCTCTCATTGCTGTACCAAATGCTCTCAGCAATGGCCCTATTAGAGAGATTCGGGTTCAGGCTGTCAACAGAAATGTGGTGGCGTAGGTGCATGACATTCATGAAGGCAATATTGTTTGTTCCAATTGAGATGGATCCGGAGTCTAGTTGGTAGAGACGCTAGAGTGCAGCGATGATGGGATTCCCAGCACCTGAGGACTGATGATGGCGAGGTACATGGACCTCTGCACAAAAAATAGTAATGGTGCCGACTTGAAACAGCCTGCCAATGGGAATTAGATAGTAAAAGAGTAACTTTACCAATGATCTGCATCCAGAAATTTGCTTCTACTATTCGTACTAATTTCCTGGTCTGTAGAGATAGGGCCCATTGATAATTGCCAGTGAACATTGAGCTTTGCCAGTGAACGTTCATGTTGAATCATTGTAAGAGGGATCAATGGAACCTAATTGTTAGGGCAACACCCACTATCTGCTAGCTAAGACCATGCGGGTTCTCTCTACAAGAAGGGGATGGGATCCATGCTCATGATGGGGGAATTGATGGTTTTGATGCGAGGGGTTATTAATAGATGAGTTTGTTGACAAAGGCCTTTCACACCAAAAGCATAGGTGGAATACCTAAGAGAACACAACTAGGTCCCCTAGGTGTATATTTAGGGTTTATATACTATGTTACATATATTGTACATTGTTGTTACCAATGCGTGTGTACATGCACATACATCTTGATGCATGCGAAATAAAATTCTCACACTATCAAAGTGTAGTGTCATTTAGCATCATTTAGCTTAATGTAGCATAATTCGACATAATAAAATAAAAATGAAATTTTATTAGGTAATGGGGTGGTTTCCTAACATTACCCCCCTTTTATGCCTCGACCTCCAGGTGAGAAAATATTACATCTGTCCTCTCTGTGAAATTTTGGTATGGCCAGAATTTCATCCCCTCATACACCATTCTCGCAATGCAACACAGAGCATTTGGATTATGTCTAAAGAATTGGGTGATTGTGTGATGGGCTCGCTTACAATTCTCTTCAGGCTCCCACGAATTATTTTTGTTGGTATAGTTTTTCCACTTTATGAAGAACTCCAATTTGTTCCGTCGAAGATGTGAGTCTAGAATTTCTTCAACTACGTATTCTGGAGCACCTTCTACTATTATTGGAGGTTGCAGAGTAGTTTGTTGGCCAGGAATAGTGGGTGGGCAGTAAGGGTGTAGGCAGGATATGTTAATCTTGGGATCAATCTTGAATGATCAGGGTAATTTTAGCACTACCACATTAGGCAAGATCACTTTAGAGATCGCATATGGGCCAACTTGTTTCTCCATAAGTTTCCTCGAAGGTCATGGAATATTCAGGTCCTTGGTGCTTAGCCACACCAAGTCACCAACTTTGTACTCTGAAGCATGTGCTCGAGTATGATCTGTGTGTTGCATCATGTCATCACATGCTTTCTTCAATGCCGCCTCTGCTTCCTCTTGTACCTTTTGCATCTTAGATACAAAGTCTTCTACTGACTGTACTTTGACTTCCCTTCTGGGTTCCACTCCCATGTGAGGATGATATCCATAATTCATGAAAAAGGGTGATGTTAAGAACTGATCTGAGAGGGCTCATCAGAATCCGGTTGGACCTGGTGGGTGTTGAGAGCGGAAGATTGTTGGGTCGTAGCGGATTATGCGGATGGGTAATGAAAAGGACTTGGCTTCAGCTTATAAGAAGCTGTGCCCTTCACCTCGTCTGGTGTCCTAATTTCAAGACAAAGGTTCAGAGGTGGAGCAGGAAAGTGGCAGATAATTGCGGATGGGAATATGAAGGGATGTGGGTTTAGTTCAGGTAAGACTAGAACTTCAAAGGGAGACTAGAGGTCGAGTCGAAGTTGAGTTCAGACTCTTAGAGGACAGAGGTAGGAGTAGAAGGATATTTGGATTGACAAAATAGAGTCGAATCTATGTCGATATACAAACTAAGGAAATACAAGGCAAAACTTAACTAAGCTTAAATACTAGAGTCTGGAATAAGAGCGGAATGGAAACAGAAACTGTGGCAGTGTCTCAACTACATAGATAAATTGCCTAGTGGGAGCCGCACAGGAATCTGTAGTCGAATTTGCAAAACTAGACAGCAGCCTTGGGAGGCAGCCATGGATGCTGTACAAGGCGGCCTAGTGCACAGCAGAGTGGGCAGTGCAAGGGGGCTGGAACGAAAGTGGAAGGGGTTGAGTTAGAAAAGTGGAAAAGGATCGGAAGGTTGCAGGTTCCAAGCAGATGAGGAATGGATTGTGACAGGTGACATACAAGTAGCTGAATGGAATTTGTTATTGTGGGAAAATTTGGCAATTGCCAGCCATTTGGGCCAGTCGGTTTGTCAGTAGTTGACAAACATATGTAGGTACTGCTCCAACTCCTGATTCATTCTCTCTGTCTGTCCAGCAGTCTGCAGGTGATATGCCATAGATAATTTGGTTTGAATTCCCAATATGTTGTTTAGTTCTCACATAAACGTGGAAGCAAATTGTGGTCTGTGATCAGAGATAACAGTATCGGGTAACCTATGTAACCACCATACCTGATTTAGATAAAGGCACACCAAGCCCAATGGTGAGGTTTCTGTAGTAGTAGGAATAATATGGACCTCCTTTGTAAAGCGGTCGCATACTACAAATATTGCATCATACCCTTGAGCTTCGGGTAATCCAGTAATAAAATCCACAGATATATCTTGCCAGGGCACTTTAGGTATAGGGTTCGGCATTAATTTTCCTGCAGGTTTTTCTGGAAATTTCTTCCCCCTCATGCACATATCACATCCATCCACATACCCCAACACATACTTTGAAATTCCGGGCCACCAATAATTTCTCATTACTAATTCCAAAGTCTTCCATCTTCCTGGGTGTCCGGCAGTTGGCATATTATGATGTAACTGGATGATCTCCCTTCGCAAATCCTGATCCTTTGGTACATACACCTTTCCTCGAAACAACACTAATCCTTGTTCCTCAGCCCATTCATCTCCTTTAATATTACCCTTCTTCTCTCCCTTCAGAGCTTTCATGACTTCCACTACTTCATCATCCATTTCTGAACATTGTCTAATTTTAGACAATATTTCTGTTTCTGAGCTATCTATTAATAGATGCCCTTGACACATAGTGCAAATGCAAAAGTATTCAGGTTTGAGTAAGGTAACATTCTTATTGTCCTCCTCCACCCCCCTTTTATGATCAATACGTCTGGATAATGCATCTGCTTTTCTCATTAAGCTTCCTGCTTTGTGGACCAAGTGAAAATTAAAACATGATAGGAATAATGCCCAATGCGCTTGCTGGCGATTAAGCTTTTTAGTGGACATGAAGTATTGCAGATTTTGATGATCTGTCCAGATCTCAATCTGATGCATACATCCTTCCAAATAATGCCTCCATGCCTCCAATGCTCATATTATCCCCAACATCTCTTTGTCATGCACATCATAATTTCTCTCCACATCATTCAACCCTTGGGACAGATATGCACAAGGATGCCATTTGTCATCTTTGCACAGTATTGATAATACCACTCCAGTAGCAAAATTGGATGCATCTGATTCCACTCGCAAAGGGCATGTGAAATCCACTGGGGCTAATATTGGTCCCTCCACAAACTTCCTCTTCAACTCCTCAAACGCTGTCTGCTGTTGTTCTCCCCACCTCCACACTACTCCCTTTTGCATAAGGTTATGTAAGGGTGTGGCAATTTTAGAAAAATTGTGCACAAAGTGACGATAATAATTTGCGAGTCCCAAGAAGGCTTGAACCTCCTTGACATGGGTGGGCACAGGCCAATCTATAATTGCCTGTACCTTGATTGGATCCATTTTGATCCCATCAGGGCCAATCAATAATCCTAGGAACTCAATCTCGCTTGCCCCAAACACACACTTCTCTGGTTTCAAAAATAGATCATTCTCTGCCAACCTCCATAACACCTCCTGCACTATCGCCTCATGATTTTCTACATCCTCCGTGAATATCAGAATGTTGTCAATAAATATTATTACCATGCCTTTGTCTATTATGTCCTTGAAAATGTTGTTCATCATATTTTGAAAGGTTGGGGGACTATTAGTCATCCCGAAAAACATGACAAGCGGCTCGAAGGATCCTCAATGCGTGGCAAATGCGGCCTTCCACTCATCTCCTTTCTTTATTTGTACATTGTTGTATCCCCATCGTAAATCCAATTTTGTAAAGACTTTGGCTTTTCCCACCTTGTCCATTATTTCTGAGATCAACGGCAAGGGGTACACATTCTTCACTGTCCACTCATTCAGATACCTATAATCTGTACACATCCTCTTCCTTTGGTCCTTTTTTGGCACGAATAATATTGGTGACATCTGCGGTGATTTCAAAGGTCGTATGTATCCTTTCCACAATTGCTCCTGTCCACTTCTTCTTGTTCCATCGGAGATAACGGATATACCTTTGACTTCTTTGGCACAAACCCTGGCTTAATCTTGATCACATGATCCCATGGCTTCTGCACCGGCATTTGCTCAGACTCCTTCTTCTGGAACACTGACAGATGTTTATGATACACTTTTGGCACCCATTCCTCCACTGGCTTCTCCACCTTCACAATATTCTTGTCCCACGACTGTCCTCCACGAATTGTTCTAAAGGTTTGCTTCTGCTCTTCTTTCTTGATCATGATCGGAACTTCCCCATTTGGCATTTCCTCATCCTCCACTTCCTCCATCGTAACAGAATACTTCCTCAGACATTCTTTCTCTTTATTTTTCCTTTTCTCCTTCTTCATCTGCCTCCCATACACATTACATTCCTTAGGACAATGAGTCATTTGTACTTTCCCAGTTTTCCAATCAATTTCGGGATTATGCTTCCCTAACCATGGACATCCTATTATTAGATTGGTTTTCCCAAGATCGCACACTTCAAATATGGCTTGCTCCTGATGCTCCTGATACTTTAATACCATAGTCACCTCCTCCTTAATAACTCCACAATTGACCATTCTGTCAATATTGTACACCATTATAGGTTGCACCAGCTTGCATGTGTTAATACCGTTTCCAGTAATTAAGGATCAATTAATAAACAATCCTGTAGCACCACTGTCAAGCAATGCTTCC
The DNA here is from genome assembly GCA_026075535.2 of Tricholoma matsutake. Classification (NCBI taxonomy): domain Eukaryota; kingdom Fungi; phylum Basidiomycota; class Agaricomycetes; order Agaricales; family Tricholomataceae; genus Tricholoma; species Tricholoma matsutake. Next base: position 49,617 of record AP026543.1, on the reverse strand, counting down.
ACATCAATTGCTGCATGTGTGTCCACTGTCTTCAGTCCCATAGTCAAGGTGATTTCGGGTTCTATTTGTGCAGAGCAAATAAAGAATTTAGGGGTTTTCGGAAATGATGCATGAAAATTGTCACGTGATTGACAACAGTTGTACTCCTCCTTGATTTCTTTTTCTGATTTGCTCTGGGTTTCCTCAGATACTAATACATTGTAACGATTCTGGGTCACCAATGGGGAAACCTTCACTGGGACTCTTCCACAAAATTCTTCTGCTTGCCTTCCTCCGGCTTCACTTCCTCAATTGTAGCTTCCCTAATCTTTCTCTTCTGCCTACAATTCCTAGAAATGTGTCCACAATTAAAACATTTAAGTGGGGCTCGTCTTCCTGCTTGATCAACCTCCATTGCCTCTGCTGGTGCTGCTGACTCCATAACTATAGGTGTCACTGCCATGGCTGGTGGCTGCGCCCTTGGAGCTTGCTCCTGAGGTGCTTTTCCTTTCTTGGACTTTCCTCCAGATTGTAAGGGGACTAGGGGGGTGCCCTGTGTGTTTTTCCTATTTTTTATGTTCGTCCTATATTTTTCCCCACCTCATTTCCTTCTATTCTTCATTTTCTATGATTTTTCCGAATTTTATTACTAATTTTCCCTTGCTATCATGTTTGTACATGTTGACACTTTTATGTGTAGAGGCGGAGTACCCCTTCCAACACATACCCCTTGGTATGATGTCATTCGGCAGCCTTGATCTGCCTATCTCCACCTTTTTCTATTTTTAGGTTATATTTGATTTTTGTCATCTTCACATATACTGGGCATCAGCAAGGGGTTTCTCTTTGGATTTCTCTTTGCTAGGTGTGTCCCCAATGCCTGTATTATGTAGTATAATTTTAACTTCCAATTTCCCTTTGCTAGAGGCTTAGGTTGCCCTTATAGTAGAAAACTCTCCCCTAAGGCCCGAAAATCGCGAACGCGCTGCCCAAGATAGGCAGGTATGGACTGGACGATGCTTCCCAAAGCTCCACAGAGTCCCTCCACACCGTTCCAGATAGTCTTGCCTTTACTACACCACCATTTTCGCCAAACGCACTCCCTAGCAACATGGACACATCAGAATGCTTCGACGTGCTTGAAAGCGACATTTCCGGAATGCGCGCACAAATCGACTCACTTAAATCTACGATCGAAAACCTCGTTAGGACCCTCCAGGCTAACCCTATGACCAATAATTCCCCCTTTATGACTCCAAGCGCACCCAACAATGACGTTTCGCCAAATGCATCCACTAAGGAATGCACCCAGCTCAAACCATCCCCCCCCACTGAATTTAATTGTGCATGTGTGCAGGGACGTGCATTCCTTAATTCCTTTGAGTTATACATCAGTCTCCAGTCCCATCAATTCGTCGATGAGGCTGCAAAAATTTATTGGGCCTTCACATACATGAAATCTGAACGCGCCTATCTCTATGTGAACCGTATCCTACGTCAAACTAAAGAACTCGGTTCTCTACCCTTCTCCACTTGGGGTGACTTTTGAGCTGAGTTCGTATGCCACTTCTGCCTCCTCAATGAATTCCACCGAGCAGTGACACGACTTGAGTCATCCACTTACCACCAGGGACATCGATCTGTGGACGACTATATCGATGAGTTCAAGGATTTGGTGGACATGGCAGGATATGGGAGTGGGTTACCAGTGGTGGTGAAGTTCCAATGGGGGCTCAACTGAGAAATTCAGGACCAGATTGCACAGATGTTGGAAGGGCACCCAGCAGATGACAATATCTTTACTTGGTATGAAGCCACTTCACTCTGTGACAAGACCCGACTCACAAATGCGGCGTTTAATGCTGCATTCCATGCTCCAACTACCACTCACATGCCCTACACCTTCAATCAAAGCCTCCCCCACCCTAACCCCATTCCTGTTCGTCAAACTCCCACACCAGCTGCGAATGTCCCAGTACCAATGGACATTGATGCAGCCCACAGCCGTGCACGTAAGTTGGATCTCTGCTACCATTGTGGGGAACCTGGACACAGGGCTGGAGTGTGTCCCCATCGTCAGGATGTCTGCCTGCTCACCCCCGAGGGATGAGATGAACTCCTGCAAGATTTGTTGGCGCTTGTAGATGTTGAGGAAGCGAAGGATAAAGTTGCAGAGGAGATTAAGTTGGAAGTTGTAGAGGAGCAGGATTTTCCTATTCACAGTGAGTGAATCATATGCCCTCACTGCCTGTCCATAACCGCTTTGAAGTATTGTCAGTTGAATCCCCAGAGAATGAATCCTTTTCTGTAACTGCTCCCCTCTCTGACCCTTCGAAGTTGGCTAAAGACATACCTGCTCTCCCCATCTCTCCTTCTACTCCACTTCCCAAAATTAAATCATGGGAGCATAAACTACCATGCAAGTATATTGTGGCATCCACTCCCTCTGCACATTCCTTGAATCTAGCCCTCGAACTACAGACGACCAACACTGGTCAGATACTCGGTGTCTCTGCACTCCTGGACTCTGGTGCGACTGGTCTCTTCATTGATTCCCATCTGGTACAACAACATCACCTAAATACTCGCTCAATCTTGTGTCCGATACCTGTATATAACATGGATGGATCCCCGAATGAAGCTGGTGCCATCCGAGAGGTTGCAGACCTGGTTCTCCATTTCAAAGATCATAGTGAGCATGCCCTTTTTGCTGTCACTCAATTAGGAAAGCAAAAGGTGATTTTGGGATATCCATGGCTTCGAGACCATAACCCAGAGGTTGACTGGCATACTGGGGAGGTTACCATGAGCTGATGTCCATCCCGCTGTTGGACTTGTTTCACAGAAGCCAGGCAAGAACATCGTGGACAGAAGGCGGTGATATGATGTACTCAGAAGTGTTGTGCCATACCCCTGCCTATACCTGAAGTGGAGTTGGAAGGGGTTCCTGATCTGATGCCGGACTTGGATGATGATGATGAGGACCCAGAGGAAGTGGAGGATGGTGATCGGATCTTCTACACTGCAATTCACTCATCGCACGATGTGTGTGCCACATCGAACATATCCCAATGCCTCACTGAGGCCTTCCACAAAAACAACACTGCTAAATCCTCTACTAACTCCTTACTCCCTCATCTCCATGAGTTTGAAGATGTGTTCTCCAAGGAGTCGTTCAACTCTCTTCCTGCATGCAAGCCATGGGATCATGCGATTGAACTCACCCCTGGTGCAACCACTTCATCCTGCAAGGTCTATCCTCTCTCTCCGGAAGAACAATGGCAGCTTGACCAGTTCATCGATGAGCACCTGGCCTCTGGATGTATTCGACCATCAAAGTAACCCATGGCCTCTCCCTTTTTCTTTGTCAAGAAGAAGGATGGCTCACTTCGACCAGTTCAAGACTACAGAAGGCTCAACAACATCATGGTCAAAAATTGCTACCCACTACCCCTCATCTCCGAACTCGTAAACCAACTCCATGGAGCCTGATACTTCACCAAGCTCGACGTCCGTTGGGGCTACAATAATGTGAGGATAAAGGAGGGAGATGAGAGGAAGGCAGCCTTTCGTACCAACCGTGGTCTTTTCGAACCACTTGTCATGTTCTTTGGCCTTACTAATAGCCCTGCCACCTTTCAGACCATGATGAACAACATCTTCCATGACCTCATCCTCGAAGGCATTGTCTGCATCTATCTCGACGACATCCTCATCTTCACTTGCATGGTTGAAGAGCACTGTCACATCATGTGCCTCGTCCTAGAGTGACTTCGTCAGGACAAATGCGAGTTCGAGAAGACCAAGATCGAGTACCTCGGCCTGATTATCTTGGAGGGTCAAGTGGAGATGGATCCTGTCAAGGTGAATGGGGTCACAGCTTGGCCAACGTCCATGAACAAAAGAGAGGTGCAGTCTTTCCTGGGCTTCATCAATTTCTATCGGCATTTTATCAAGGATTTCTCACATCATGCACGACCACTGTTTGACTTGACAGGAAAGGAGGCATGGAGGTGGGATAATGCACAACAGGAGGCATTCAAAAAGCTTAAGGAGATGGTCACTTCCACTCCCATCCTTACCTTTGCTGACAATTCATGTCCTTTTCATGTAGAAGCCAACAGTTCTGACTTTGCGACAGGCGCCATGTTGTCTCAGCAGTCTCCAGAGGACCCGAAGTGGCATCCTGTTGTGTTCTACTCCAAAAGCCTTAGTGCTGTAGAGTGAAACTATGAGATCCATGACAAGGAGATGTTGGTGATAATGCATGCACTTGAGGAGTGGCGACACTTCCTCGAGGGTGCCCAACACAAAGTGGAAATTTGGACAGATCACAAGAATCTTGAGTACTTCATGATGGCCAAGAAATTGAACCGTCATCAAGCTTGTTGGTCCCTGTGTCTATCTAGATTTGACTTCTCCTTGCACCACCATCTGGGTCGCAGCATGGGGAAGACTGATGCCCTATCCCGATGTGCAGACCATGGGGATGGCAGCAGTGACAACCAAAACATTGTGTTGTTGCAGCCAGACCTGTTCACCATTCGGGGACTGGAAGGCATCGCACCCCAAGGCAAGGAGCGGGACATCCTACATGACATTCGTCACACAAACTGTAGTGGTTTACATGAGGATGTTGTCACCTGAGCTGTTAAAGAACTGAGGAAGGGATCGACCCTTTCCTTACATGCAGCAGAGTGGGCTGAAAAGGAGGACTTATTGTATTTCAGGGATTGCATCTACATTCCAAATGACCCGGACCTTCGCCAATGCATCATATCCCAACACCATGACTCACAGATTGTTGGCCACCCTGGATGCTGGAAGACCTTGGAGCTCACCTCACAGAACTATTGGTGGCCACAAATGTCATGGCTCATTGGTCAGTATTGTCACACTTGTGACCTTTGCTTATGCACCAAGGTTCCTCATTGCAAGCCTATCAGCAAGCTACACCCTCTTCCTGTTCCAGAGAGTCATTGGGATGTTGTCAGCATCGACTTTGTGGTGGAATTACCAGAGTCAAATGGGTTTGATGCAGTGATGTGCACAGTTGACTCAGTGGGAAAACATGCTCACTTCATTCCCACTCACACCACTGTCAGTGCCCTAGGTGCCACTTGACTCTACCTCCACCATGTGTGGAAATTACATGGACTTCCTGGTGCATTCCTCTCGGATCGTGGCCCTCAATTCATGGCAGAGTTCACTCATGAGCTGTACCAACTCCTGGGGATCAAACTCCTCGCTTCAACCGCTTATCACCCACAAACTGACAGCCAGACTGAGCGAGTCAACCAGGAACTAGAGCAGTACATCTGCCTCTTTGTCAATGAACACCAGGATGACTGGGACAATCTCCTTCCTTTGGCTGAGTTTGGATACAACAACCATGTCCATGCTTCCACTCAACAGACCCCTTTCCTCTTAGACACTGGACAACATCCACGCATGGGATTTGAACCTTGCCAAACTCCCTCACACATAGAGATGGTGAATGAGTTCACAGAACACATGAGGGATAGCTTGGAGGAGGCAAAGGCAGCCTTAGCAAAGGCGAAGGATGACATGGCGCGATTTTACAACCAACGCCACTCCCCAACCCCTCAGTACAAGGTTGGTGATTGAGTTTATCTTGACTCCAGTGACATCTCCACTACACATCCATCCAAGAAACTCACTCATCGCTTCTTGGGACCTTTCCCCATTGTCAAGTGCATTGGAATGCATGCCTATCGTCTACGCCTCCCAGCCTCCATGTCCAGACTCCATCCCATCTTCCATGTTGTCAAACTGCTTCCAGCTCCCCCAGATCCATTCCTGGGATGCCATTCACACCCACCACCACCACCTACAGTGATCGAGGGAGAACCCCAATATGAAGTCCAGTCGATCTTGGACAGCCATTTACGTCATGGAAAACTCCAGTATTTGGTACATTGGAAGGGTTATGGGTATGAGGAGAACTCGTGGGTCGAAGAGTCTGATGTGAATGCCCCTCGGTTAATCAAGGAATTCCACCGATGGCACACTGCTGCACTGTGTTGCATTCAAGTCACGGACTTTGGTCGTATGCAGTTTCGAATGCATCAGGGCAATGCATCTTAGAGAGGGGGTGATGTAAGGGGACTAGGGGGTGCCCTGTGTGTTTTTCCTATTTTTTATGTTCGTCCTATATTTTTCCCCACCTCATTTCCTTCTATTCTGCATTTTCTATGATTTTTCCGAATTTTATTACTAATTTCCCTTGCTATCATGTTTGTACATGTTGACACTTTATGTTTAGAGGCGGAGTACCCCTTCCAACACATACCCCTTGGTATGATGTCATTTGGCAGCCTTGATCTGCCTATCTCCACCTTTTTCTATTTTTAGGTTAGATTTGATTTTTGTCGTCTTCACATACACTGGGCATCAGCAAGGGGATCCTTAGAGTTTTCTCTTCAGATTTCCCTTTGCTAGGTGTGTCCCCAATGCCTGCCTGTATTATGTAGTATAATTTTAACTTCGGATTTCCCTTTGCTGGAGGCTTAGGTTGCCCTTATACAGATGACTTTCCAAATTTACCACTTCCGTACATCAACTTTGACTCCGCCTGTTCCTGCCGATATTGCCGGTCAAGGCGCATTGCCCAATTATACCACTCATCCAACTTCTCTGGCATAGAAGGTAGTCGGTAGATAGACTTGAATAAAGAGGGATTTAATCCTGCTTTCAAAAATTCTACCAACATGGCTTCTCCCATGTCCGTTTGCGAAGCTTCTGCTTTGAACTGCAAAATAAATTCATCCGCCATTAAGGAACCTTTGCGCATGGTTTTTAATTTGGCATTGGCTGTCACCTTTGGATTAGGATCTCCAAACTGTGCCTCCAATCTCTCCAAAAATTTCTTGAAGCTTGCAAATGGTTTATTTCCCATGGCAATTTGATTTATAGCTTCATTCCTCCAGAACTGTGCTTTCCCCCCCTGGATATATGAGAGAGCAAACATAATCCTAGACTTGGCTGTATGAAACTCTGGCTTCCTCCCATGGATGTACAATACTATAGAGCTGATGAAGGATTTTGTATTCTCCATGGTACCATCAAAAGTTTGTGGGGGCACGTACTTAGGTAAGTGCTTTTCCATTTCTGGATTTCTCCACCATCTCATCCTCCTGTGACATCCACTCCACCATCTCCTCCATCTCATCATCTCTTTCTCCTGTCATCTCTGGTTGTACTTCCACTTGTCTGGGCTGTGATGCTGCCAACACTGACACTAATTGCGACATTTGTGCTGTAAGTGCATCAATTTTTGCCTCTAGTGTGGGTGTGGGAACAGGATTAGGACCAGGATTAGAAGTTGAAGGTTCGGACATAATTGTAGAATCTGTGATGAATCACTTCTTCGACAAATTCAAAATTTTTTCTTCGTGACCTCTCCAAACGTCCACGGGTCACGTGATAGGGTTCGTCAATTGTTCGTCGATGGTTCGTGGTTCGTCGGGCGCCTATTTTGACACTTCAGATCAATAACCCTTCCAACAGTGCCTGATCTCGGAGATATCACTGAATTCGGCTTGTAACTGAAATAGTCGTCTGAATAGAGTAATGTAAATCATAACTAAACCAGATCCAATCGGTTGTCTGGTTGCAGCTGTCCTAATGACGAGTACTGCCTCTCGATCACTGGCGGTTGCAATGTAAGGCGAGGCCTGGCATCGACTTACAAAAGAAAAGGTAGATTACATATATACAAGTACTTCCGGCTCGTGCCGAAAGGATGAGTAATCGGATGTGGCACAGTGAAACATTGATGTATGTGCAAGTAAGAGAAGGCACACTGATATGGGAAGTTGTGTTCTTCTGTTAGGGTGACACCCACTATCTGCTAACTAAGACTGTGCAGGTTCTCTCTACAAGAAGGGGGCGGGATCTGTGCTCATGATGGGGAAATTGATGGTTTTGATGCGAGGGGTTATTTATAGATGAGTTTGTTGAGATAGGCTTTTCACACCAAAAACGTAGGTGGAATACCTAAGAGAACACAACTAGGTCCCCTAGGTGTATATTTAGGGTTTATATACTATGTTACATATATTGGACATTGTTGTTACCAATGCATGTGTAGATGTGCATACATTTTGATGTGTGTGAAATAAAATTCTCGTGCTATCAAAGTGTAGCATCATTTGGTGTCATGTAGCGTAATTTGACATAATAAATAAAATGAAATTTTATTAGGTAATGGGGTGGTTTCCTAACAACTCCCATCTTTTGACAGGACTGTAGTATTTTCCATATCTCTGAGGATTTGGTCAGCTTTCTCAGCAGCTCCTGATAAATTGATGACATATGCACACACAGCATGGATGGCAATCAGGGCTGGGTCAGGCAATGTTAATTCTCTGTTCATGGTCTCAGTGGTGGCTGCAGCAGAGGGCTCAACGCTGAATGTGACATGTGATGGGGTGGGCACTGTGTACTGGCCAATTAGATTCCTGCAAACGGCATAAGTGTTTTCCTGAATACACCATGTAGCTTGAATGGAGAAAAATGGAGTAAATAGTGCAACATACTTGTCCAGGTACTGGTTCAAGCCACAGATGAAAGGTATCAAACTTGGAGTGCAAGGTGATTGCCATGGTTATCACATTATGAAGGCTGTTAACTTGGCCACCATACAGGGCTTTCGCTTTATTCCCAAGACCAAACATCTCGAGTATTGCGAAGACTGTTGCAGCATAATCCTGTGGAATGATCAGTAGGATTGGAATGATGCTAGAGCATCAAACACTAAGGTAACACAAGAGTAAAGTGGAATGGGTTATATTGTCAAGGGTATAAGATAAGGATACAAGACGAGGTCTGTAATGTATCAATAATAAAGGGAGGACAGTCATGTGACCATGTCGTGGGAGTTGTTTGGGTGGATGGGAACTTTTGACTATATTATGTCAGCATGCCAGCTCATCACCTGGCTATCTTCTTTCAAACCTTTTTCTTGGCTACATTACACTCTTTGCCATAGCCTGTATCTGTTAGCCTTCTCTGTATATCTATCTCTTTTTCCTTGGGCTCTTTTCCAGTGGGGGTGTTGTTGCATTCTTGGGGAGTCAGTAGTTCAAGGTGATGCTCTGTGAAGTCCTACCTCCCTGGCTTCTCTTTTTTCAACAAAAGGAGTGTCTGCCAGTTTCTTTTTGGACCTCTCTCAGGGCACAGTGTGCAGGGAGATTGGGCTGGTGGGTTTGCAGTTGCCTCCCCTTCCATTTTTGGAAGTTGCTCCACTTTCAACTGCCACTGTTAGCACCGATTTCACTGCTTCTTGCAAGGATCTCCCATCTCTGCTGCTGTAAAAGTGGTCCCCCCTCCTCCTACCTTTTCTTTGGCTGTTGACTCTGTTGTGTGCTATCATGTATGTATATATATATATATGACTTTTTTGGTCTCACTTCTGATATTTTCCAGGGATCCATCTCCACCCAACACTCCTCGACGTGTCCAAGCTGCAGCACAGCAAATGGAAAGGGACCAAAGGACTCTGGATAGTCCTGCTCACCATCGGACTCCACATCATGTTCGCATGATGCGCATTGCCCAACCTGCACTGCCACTGCCTAATGGAATCCAAATTCATAACAATGATGATCCTTTTGCTGCTCCTCCACCTCCTCCTCAGTATCAGCATCTTCCTCCTCATTTGGCACAGCAGCTAACTGCCCTTCCTCCTCTTCTACAGCAAGGTAGAGGTAGAGAACCTCCTCCTCAGTATCAGCATCTTCCTCCTCATTTGGCACAGCAGCTAGCTGCACTTCCTCCTCTTCTGCAGCAAGGTAGAGGTAGAGGAAGAGGAAGAGGCAGAGGCAGAGGCAGGGGCAGGGGTCTTCCAATGGTCCCACTTCCTCTGCTCGCTCCTCCTCCTGTTTTTGATCCTCCAGTGGCTGCTCCTCCAATTCCTGCTCCTCCCATTCCTGTGGTTGATGCTCCTCCTCCATTGGTATGCCAATTCTAATATTACTGTGTATGATATTAATGCATTGTCCCCTTCCTCCTGTTTTTGCCCCTCTACTCCCTGTTCCTCTTATTCCTGCTCCTCCTATCCCTGTGGCTACTGCCCCTCTTCCACCTCTGCTTCAGGGTATGGTTCAAATTCCTGATGTAAGTATAGTTGTAAAGTTTTTTAATTGGAGATTTCAACTGACTGTTATTCTTTTAGTTGCCTCCACCACCTCACATCCCTTTGCCTCTGGCACGTCAGCCTTTTACTCCTCATTGGCCTGTCCATTATCTGGGAAGAATGGATGTTCAGTGTCCTGACTGTCATGCTTTTCATTGGATGGCTGAAAAACTCACCAAATCCTCTAATGCTCATCCCAAGTTCGGCATGTGCTGCCTCAGTGGAAAGATAGTCCTGCCACCTCTCCATCCTATTCCTCCTGAGCTTCACCACTTGATCACTGCTCAAGACCATATTGGCAAATCATTTCATGACCATATTCGCACCTACAACAATGCTCTGGCCATGACTTCTATTGGTCGCAAAGTGGATGAGTCTGTCAATGCAGGTGAAGAGGCTGTCAATGATGGTGTCAGTCCTTATGTCTTCAAGTTGCATGGAGAGCTCTCTCACAAGGCTTTCCTTGCTGAGCTGGTGAGAGTGGACGATGTTGATGAACAAAGAAAAATGTTTGCCAGAGACCTTCAAGGGGAAGCTCCCAAATTTCCTCAATATATCCAGTCTCAATGGTATCTCCACGTGTTGGGATATAGAACTGAATATGGCTGTTTCCCACATGGCTATTGTTGCAGCTGTATGTTCAATCCTCAAAGACCACTTGGCGAGGCTGTTGAACAGCAGGAGCGTGCAGGAGCGTGCCAAGAGCATAAGGTCCACCAGTGAATACTGAATTGTAGTCCCGGCCAATGACTCTCAGATATTGAAGAAGAAGGTTGTAGTGCCTTTGATCAAGGGGCTTTGCACTTGCATGAGCAGTAGCAACTTCAGGGCCATTGAGGTTGTGTGTTGGCCAAGTGGTGGGATGTGTGCTTGGTTGTAAAATCTCAGCCAATTCAGGAACATCAGCTTGGAAGTTGTCATTGCAAAGAAGTGCATCTAAGTGCCCACGACGAGCACTCTGGCAGCATTGTCAGCTCCATATCCTCTGTTCAAAAAATACTACTTAGTGAAAGTACATTTGAGAAATTGAGGACTTACAAAGGCGGCAGTTTGTTTTGATTTGCCCATAATCTCCATTCATCCTCTCACCAGGAAATTCACTAAGCAGTGCTAGTGGGCCCCAGAATTTAAGTAGTGCTCCATTGTGCATAGCATAGTGGTGGTTGGGCATTGAGTGAAATACAGCACCAAAAAGGTGCTGCATAGAAGAGCGGTAATTGATGTAGTGGTCCATATAAGCATCTGCTTCAGCATTGCTGACAGAATAGCCTGCAATGATATTTGTTGCACAGACCAATTCACAAAAGTTCTGTAAAAGTTCCTGTTGTTCCTCAGTGCCATTCCACCAGAGTGTGGGAATGACAAGAGGAAATATGACAGAAAATAGAATAAGGAGCTCATGAGCTTTCAAGCTTCCATGACTGGCTTCACCAAGGTTGGTGGGAGGCCATTGAACCCAAGTAGGAAGCTGAACATCCAAAATGCATGCTTGAATCATAGCTAGCTCTGCAGGCATAAAGTCAAATGCACCACCAATAGACACAGGTTCTTCATCTTCATCTTCATCATCAGAAGGAAGAGGCACAGCATTTGAACTGGGAGTAGGAGTAGAATGGGGGGTAGAAGTAGAAATGTTTTCATCGTCAACATCCATATTGTCCAAATGCTCTGCAAGACCTGAAGTGCTGCTATGTTGACTTGCAATACCATCTTCAGAGTAATTGGATGAAGTCTCTGCATCAGCCTGAGTGTCATCATCATCAAGTTGAAGAGTTGCCAACAATTTGATTGCAGCCTTAGTTCACCCAATACCCCACAGAACTCGAAGATGATACTGAAGGATTCCTTCAAGAAAATTGTGCATGAATCCTAGAATGATATACTGGACAGGATCCCAGTAAGGAAGATCATGGAGTGGTGTCCACCACACACCAGTTTCTTTAGTCATAGCTGTTTTAGCCTTGATGGTTACTAGATTGCACCACTCCTGAGCTTGAGCATGAACTTCAGTTCCACACCGCAGTTCCCAATGATGGTAATCAAGATCCTCAATGTCATTGTGGTGACATTTACAGAAGGAATAGAATAACCCAGCAGAATGAGAAACAAATCCAGACACCTTCCGAATGGCTTGCAAATCTGCAAGCAGTGGAATAAGTCATGCTGCTACTGCAGTGCCCTGTGGGTTGCGATCTGTAGGTAAGACCTTTCCAGGGAGGTCTAAGTCTAAAATCATCTTCTTGATAGGCTCCAGAACATGTGGTATTGTCCAAATAGTTGGGGCATGTGGAGAGGGAGTCATTCCAATAGTAAATGTGTTTTCATGAAGGAATCTGATGGAGATGGGCAAGTTCAAACAGTATAGGATGATGGCACCACATGATACTACTTTGCCTAAAGATTTGTTAATTTTCATCTACACCCCAAAATTAACAGACATACCTGCAATTTTATTGGTCAAAGGATTAAACCAGTCAAAATATAAAGCAAAAACAAGGTGGTAAGGTGATTGAAGAAATGGGTGCAATGAACTCCAGGCAGGGCTGTCATATATATTATGCATCCATCCAGGATTGAACACCCCTTGGGATTTTGCAAAAGTCTGATACAAATGGTCCTCAATTTGAGAACGAGAGAGTAAAAATATGAGCCATGACTCAAATGACTGAGTGGTATAGAGGCATTCAGGGATTTTCTGCAGGTCACCTGAAGTCTCATGTTGTGTGTATAGATTAGTATTACAAGGCCTGGACTTTGGAGAGTGACACCAGTTACATTGTGATGGACCACCATTAGGATATTGCTTGAAGCACTTGGGGCAGCAAATGACCCACTCAATTGTAGGATCTAGCTGACATCAGGAATATACAGTCTGTATATCCAGTGGCATCTTGAGTTCTGTGAGTTCTGAGGTCTTGATATCAGCAGCAGCAAGTGCGAGTTTAATGAGCCTCAGAGTAGTGAGGATGATGAACTTGAACAGGCGCAATAGAATATTGGCAGTATCTCTACTGATTCCAGACTGAAGGGAGAGCCAAGCAACAATGAGACAGCATAGATCAATGACAGGTGTAACAGCTATAATCCAAAGCCTAAATTGTAATTTAGTAAATATAAAAACAGTGTTTGCATACCTTGTGTAAGATCTACACATTGAGCAGCCTGAGAGTGTGACTCAACATCAATGATGGTGGACCTCCGAGTCACTGGAAGTGGATCATCCTGGGGATCATGTTGATCTCGAATTTCATGTTTTCTTCATATCTGTGAACTGACAAGGTGGCCAGGGACATTTTGGCCATGGGAGTCCAAATATGTCAAGTGGAAACAGACACTACAAGTGCAGACAACTTTGCGAGGCATGGAGAATTGTTGTTGTGGTTATCACTATATGCACATCATTGCTAGATGATCTGCTGAAGACATGAGCTGGAAAATGCCTCCAGTGTACGGTTCGATGATAAGTGCCGGTGTCGTCTGATGGGCAGGGAGATAATGCAAAGATAGCCATGTGACATGTCAGGGAAGGGGAGGGTAGGCGGTTTGTTCAACTTTAAAAAAAAGTGGAATGATGCTAGAGCATCAAACACTAAGGTAACACAAGAGTAAAGTGGAATGGGTTATATTGTCGAGGGTATAAGATAAGGATACAAGACGAGGTCCATAATATATATATATGTCCACGGAGGAGATCAGGTGATCGCATATATTAGTAAGTATTAGGTAAGAGTACTCTTACAAGGATGAGTAGTATCGAGCAATAAAGTACTGACCTTGTCACCGTCTTGCACACTCTCTGAAAAGATGTGGGTGATCTCTGTCTGGATTAACAGGGGATTAGGAATGGCCTTGGAGGCTGCATCAACCTCAGCTATGTTGTGGCAAGATTGCAGATCATAGACTCCACTGATGGCACATCTGTATCCATCGTGTAGCAACACCTGAAGAAGATGAACAGATGTCCGAGATAGATGCCTAAGAAACATACCTGTTCTTTGACATTCATTTTTGTCTGGGGAGCATTGCCTAATTCTTGCAAGATCCCCTCCTTTACAACATCAAAAGATGGTCGAGAGACATGTCGCGATGGCATGGGTCAACCTCCTGTGTTGGCACGAACTGGAAGTTGTTTAGGGCATTTGGAAGATAATCATGCAACTCACACACTCAGAAGAGGTAATTGCGATACCTGAGACCCAGTTCAACGAGGGCGTCATAGATGGCTTGCTCATCCAGTTTGCTGCAGCATGAAGTGATCTCCAAAAGCATGCGAGAATATGGAGTAGATCCTAGGTACCCATCATGAGTATGGTCCCATAAGTCCTTTAGAAAGAAGCCCAAGAGATGAATTCCAATGAGTGGGTCGTTATACTTGGCTTTGCTGCGGGAGGGGTCATTCAGGGCGGTGGTCTCCACTTTCAGTAAGGTGCGCCAAATGCTGAGCCCTGTTCCAGAGAGTCCGCATGTCTCAAGAGATGGGAGGGCGGTCATGGGGTTTGTGGTGAGAGGCTTCGTTTACCATATACCGATTCTGAGTTTGAAAGTCACATGCTCACATACATATAGCGTTGGCTCATCGCAATCATACATTTGTATTCTATTTTCTTTTACTCATTGTTCTTTTCCCATTATTGTTCTTTCGAATCTTTCCCATTGTTCTTTTCTATTGTTCCATTTCTATTGTTCTTTTGCATTAGTAGCGGTCGAGACTCAATTATGAATCAAAAATCGTGTCAATATGACCGTGACAATTATCAAGGGCAGGTACGCGGCAATTATGGGACACGATTATTTTGACAGATCTATGATCTTCTGCGTGATGTAAACAAATGTAGGGCTGTCCACCGTGCCATACACTGGCGGTTACATGGTGTCGTCTGATGGTTGCAGACTGGGAGGGTTGACTCGGGGAGTGGGGCGAGTGCGTTGAAATTAATGGAGTGACGGCCTCAAGGGGTTGAACGTGGAAATTGCGGATAGGAGAAGAGAAGAAAAGGAGCGAGAGCTAGCATCGCCGTAGAGCATAGAAATGGGAAACGAAACATTATTTCGTACTTGGACAATGCAGACGCGAAAGGGCGCTGTAAAAGCGAGGATCTTGAAACTGAGGTGCTCCTTAGGACGATTGGGGTGCACTGTGTGGGCGTCATTAGATTTAGAGGGCTTGGGGTGAGAGGCACAGGGATTTCCATTGGCGTAAGCAGGAGATCGGGGAGGAATAGAGGTGAGAAGCGTGTCAAACACGAAACTAAAAAAGGGTATCAAAAAACCATCATCATCATAACTCTACGAACAAAAGAAACCCGAACAGAATAAACCACAAACTGTACCAGCACAACATCCCCTTGACACGTTCCCGTACTAAGATGAACCTCCGCCCCTTATCGTCTTTTGGCGGGGCCGGTGTTGGAGCTGGTCATACTGGGGCCAGTGTTATCGGGATGCGGGGCGTTTGGGTTTGAGGAGGGATTAGGGTCGGATTGGGGGGTGTTTGAGTTGGGGTGGGAGGTGTCAGGTGAGTTGGGATGGGAGGCGTCGGGGTGAGCTTCGCTGGGGGGATTAGGGTGGGAACCTGAACTGGTGTGGGCACTATTGGAGGGATTGGGGCGGCAGCCGTCAGGGTTTATGGTGTCGATGGTGGTATCAAGGGACTCTTGTATCTTCCCCGTCAGCTCCTCAATCTCCTGCATAATATCCATCTTTCTCTTCACCTCATCGCACAGGCTTGGATCCCCCATCGGGTCCTGTTTAGTTAGCAGCCCCAGCCGGCGCACGATGAGCTTCAAGCGCTCGAGTTCCTCTCGCAGTCTCTGTTGTCTGGAAAAAGTGGGATTGGGGATACAGCCGAGGGATGGGATGAGGCTGGTAACCGCTAGTTATTGATTTTTTGAGTTTGCCGAGGCAGGTTTGCCGCAGGGTGATTAGTTTCGAGGTGAGGTCGTTGGAATCGGGGATGGTACGGCGAGCTTTGGGGCATCTAGAGTGAGCAGGCGTGGTGGGTGACAGGAGCGGCGCCCACGTGGAGGGCAGAAGCGCGAGTACGAACCGGGCGAGTTTGATACTCGGAACAGCGGAAGTTAGTCCTCAACTTATCGTGGGGGTCCTCGGGGTCAGGACAATAGCCAAAGTTGTAGTAATCTTCCTTCAAGTTCACGCAGAGTGGAGCAGAGAGTGTATGACTCGATTCAGAGGCCTGTTAGCGAATTAATGGTTAGTGATGGGGTATAGTTGAAGGAGATAGTACAGGAGCAGCAAATGCGTTGACGGCGAGTAGGGATAATGGGGAGTAGACTGGCGAGTTGTTTGAATGAAGACCTGTCGAGTGGATTCTGCGGTGATTCATAGGCGAAATGGAGGCTAACGAGGAGGTTAGCCTCGGGTTTCTGGCAGTTCAACTTACCGACAACGATCCAGAACCGTGCCTAGAACATTCCATGGACGTTTATATGTCAGCAGCATAGCAAGGTTAGCCGTCGTCGACGACGTTGAGACTCCTCAAACCGAGTCAAACGTCGTTGGTACTTGTGTCCTTCCTTAATAGTCGACTTTCTGCACTGTTTGTCCAGAAGTTCGACGCATGATCTATGTGAGTAGCATAGCAAGTTTAAGGGTCGAAGTCGTAGTAGTTGTTGTTGTCGGCGTTGTTGTCGTGTTTGTTCCGCTTGTTCCCGCATTCCGCCCTCCCTTTGTTCCGCTGGATGATGGCCATCATCCGGGGATTAAGAATATTGGGTATCTCGCTGGGGCAGAACTTCGTTACAGCCATTTGCGGAACTTAGGGCGCGGCCGATTTTTTTTTTCAAAAATTCTCAGGAGTTAGGTTCGAATAGTAATCGACCTGTAGCTCATGCAGTAGTGCACCTATAGCTACGAGAATAGTATATTTGGACTCGGCTTGACATATGCAAGTATGTACCATAAAAAATGTACAAGTCACTTTTGTCAGCTTCATCAGTAGACACACGACACGACTTTCTTTCACCTCCAGCAAGTGTATTCCACTCAGACATCTTGTACAACCTGTCATGCCTCGCAAGAAGCCTCCTGTCCCAGTGCGAATGTATTACTCCATGGATCTAAAGCGGCGTGTCATCCATCAAGCATACACATATAACACATTGCACAAGCGCTCCAAAGATATTGCCACTGATCTCAACATGCCTCTACGGGTTGTACAATGTGTGAAGAAGACATGGCAAGAAGTTGGAGAAGTTTGTAGGGATAGAAAGTACATGGGGAGAACACACTTCGGGCTATCCTCTGACTATATGTCTCAGTTCATGTTCGAACACACTCCTGATCTATACCTAGATGAAATACAGGAACAATTACATGAGCAGCATGACATATCTGTATCCCTGGCCGCTATCTCTCGGACTCTCAAAAGACTCGGAATGAGCTCAAAGAAGGTGCGTAGTATTCGTTCTCTACTTGTATGTACTGCATCTTCCAGGCTTCTTGCGATGTTTTGCAGATGGTGCTGCTGCGATGACAACTGGTGAATCCGACAGATCGATGTCAGATGACACACCTGGATCGCTCAGTTCCTCGATCCTCTCATCATCGGCTGGCTGAGACAGATTCTTGCGCATCTTTTTTGGTGGAGGGGCTTCAGAGATTGATGAGACCGGGGCTGGTGTCTAGTTGTCGCCTCATGTGGCTCAGGCTCGAAGTTTGCTGTAGGATCAGCCGTTACCTCATCTGCTGAGTCGTCCAAGTGATCAGCAACAACGCGCTTTGACAACGGACGAGCTGGCAGCGTGATTTTGAGCACAGAATTTAGCCTCATACGCTTCTCGACACCTGCTGGATGGTCATCCATAGAGGTAGAAGAATAGGGAGTAGCGAAATTCGACCGCCCAAACCATCATTCCGAAAATTTACATTTTGATCACTTTGATGGTACAGTCTTATAGTGCACATCGAAGGGACTCTAAATATGCTATTCTCGTAGCTACAGGTGCACTACTGAGTGAGCTACATGTCGATTAAAGTACCCTTACTCTCCCCCACACAGACATCCAAAAAAGGAAGTTTGTTCACATAGTCAAATATTTCATATGTTTTTATTTTATCTAACTATCACATAAGAAAAACGGGTCAAAAAATGAATTAACCTGAGAAGGTACTACACAATTAAATACATATAAAAATTTCCCTCACAAGTGCGAGGGGGGCAAGCAACAATAATCGAAACCGAAAAACGAAAGAGAAGGAAAAGAAAAAGAAAAAGAGAATTACATCTACGGAGGGGGTCGTGAAGTGGCTGCCGTTGTCCCTGTTGCTATCGTTGTCGTCGTTGTCCCCTCATCTTTGTCCCACTCCCTCTCCCGTCGTCGTCGCTCCCGGTTTCCATCCCCAAGCAGTCGCTCGCGGCGGGGTGGAGGGGTGCTGTGAGTCCATTGTCGATGTTGCACCTGCTCCTTCTCCCCGTCGTCCCTGTCCTTGTTGCTCCCCGTTTCCACCCCACAAGCAGTTGCTCGCGGGGGCGGTTGGGGGTGATGTGGTGGTGGTGGCCGTCATCATCCTCGTCGTCTCCTCGCCGTTGTTGTTGTCGCATGGTGGGGGGTGTTGGGTCGTCCCTATCTGCGTTGATGTCCCTGCCCCATCTTGTCGTGGTCGTTGTCGTGCAGTCGTTGTCGGTGGTCTGCCCGCTCCCCGTGTCTACCCCGCAAGCAGTCGCTTGCGGCGGTTGTTGCGGGGGCGGCGGCGGCGGTACCTTGTCCTCGTCCTTGTTGCTCGCAGGGGTAGTGGCGGGTGCTGGATCCCTCGGGCATTGCCTGTTTCGAGGTAGTAGTGACGTGGCAGGAATATGGGGATAGGGTGCTTACCTTGGGTACCTGCTGGTCACGGCACCTGCCTGAGGTCATGCTAGACCAAACAAACCTCTCACATCCCATTTGAATGGGGAAGAGGGGGTGTGCGAGCCGCATGAGTCGTCGTGCATAGAAAATATAACCTAGAAACTTGTCAGTAAGAAAAACAATACATAAAACACTTACTTAGGGTCGGGAGGCTACGGTGGTGGTTGAGGTCGCATTTACGGAGGGGGGTGAGGTGTTATGGCAGGGATGCCGCGATGTTGTGTGGTGGTTGTTGAACGTTGAATGTTGAATGTTGAGGCTGTGGGAAAATGTTCATCATTTGTCAACTGGGAAAGTGTTGCCTCATATGGAAACGTCAGTGTGGGGGAGAGTTGGGTCAGCTTGTCGATTACTATTTGAACCTAACTCCTGAGAATTTTTGAAAAAAAATCGGCTGCGCCCTAAGTTCCGCAAATGGTAAGCAGTACCTTTAATGCCACAACGACTTCTTCTAATGTAGCCTCAGGTTCTTGACTTGCGCTTCAAGGAATCAAGGTTCGCGTCTTCATCGATAGGTATGGAGACATTCCAGATGTCAAGGCTGTTGGCGTTGATGCGATCAAATGCCACTTTCTTCCTTGATGGCTTTCTTGAGTGCCCCAACATCCTTGCCGCGATCAATTTCGACGACAGCAAAATGACTAACCACTGGTTAGCTACCCACTGCCAGCCCCATGAGCCACTATGCCGTGGGGATGGATGTTTTTATTCTTTTTTGATTACATACAATACATACTCTACGAAGTAGTTAGTAGGTAGTACTGGTCCCCATAACCGGTCCTAACCAGTGTTAAAGCGCTAGTTTTAAACTTCAAGTCCGAGTCTCAACAATTGAGTGCCAAAATATATCAATTTCTACATACTCAACATCTGGCATCCCTCTGTAATGCTTCAGACATAGCATCCATCATTTCGATGTCGTGTTCACAAGTAATGAGCATGCCATCCCGTGCTCCTTCAGGCCGCCATAGATCATCTCCATAATGAGTGTTCATTGGGTATCGAACCTTTCCACTCTCCCCTGCCCAGTCAAAATCAAGAAGAATGACGTGTCCATTAGAAGAAACCATGACATTTGTGTCCCGGATGTCACCATGCACATAACCACGTTGATGAAGCTGGTCGATAACAGCTCGAATCTTGTCCGTCTGTATGAGAGATTCAGATTCATGGAGCATGTCATATCCTTCGATAAAAGTCATCACAACCATATACCATCCACCAGGCATACTCTCGAATCCCAGGAGCTTTGGCGCAGCATTAATCGAAGCACAATATTCATGCACCTCCTTTGAATACTGACGAACAAATTTGACACAAAGGTCAGAGCTGCCATCGCACAGTTTCGCGCGAAAAATGAGTTTGTTGTTGTCCAAGTGAGAGTGATAAACAAAGCTTTGTTTCTTCGAATCCACAAGTGATGTGAAAGATGTCGGATATGGGAACAGTTGCATGGGCTGGGGTTGTGATTGGTTTGGAGAAGGTGGGTTACGGGTGTGATATTCGTCCTCGTAAAAACGCTTGATACAATTAATGGCTCTCGTAGATGCTCCCAGTTGTCGCGCAGCCATCATCTTCAACCTTGTATCCGAAAAGTGGAAATGAAATGGTAGAACTGAGAGGATCTGTAGATTAGGGCGATTGTTCCAAGCTGCACCGGCGAAACATAGGTAGGGGCCTGGCATATAATTCGAGCTTAGTAAACAAGGAGTCAAGGACAGCTGAGGGGAACGAACCAAAAACGAGCATAATCAGACACGGCAGCGAGGATTGCGAGTATTTAGGAGCCAGTTTCCGGGTAAACTCTAGATAATATAGCGCGGCTTGAAGGTACGGTTCAGCACCTGACCATCCCACATCGTTCTTGAATTCCGCGAGAAGCGTGACGAATCGTCCCGAGGTCATATCTCCATCCGTTTCGAAATTGCCAATCTTGGTTGGTCGGAGGTATATCCCGTACGATTCGAAGATATCGCGGATAGCGTTTGCGCGGGATTTTTCGTCTGCGTAGATGTGGGACATGGCTGTTTGCAACTTGAGCACGACGTCGTGGTCCTTTTTGTTTGGCTCGTAGTTATCGCAATCGTCAATGAATTCGCCGAATACGGGGTGGAGAAGCGTGACTGGTATTACATCACTGGCTGAGGAAGGGCGATTGCACGCTATTGCCTGTGTATCACGATGTTGACGGCTGGAAAAGTCCGCTGTTTGCCCACCGGCGGAAGGGGACTTCTGAGGTGAGTTATTCAAGAATGTGGACCGTAGACCTTCTACCGTCGAAGTGCCGGCAGGAGCGTTGTACGAAGATGGAGGGACTCTATGCAATCGATGAACTAGCATCGGATGAATACCCATGATCATTAACACTGGGGCAAAGCACGTACCAGGAGGCGCATAAACGACGATATGGAGGGTGTTGACGGCAGGAGTGCCGTTTGGAAATACATCCGACAATATTTCCGTCGGACGTAAAGCCCTTTCGTGAGGACGCTCTGCAAGTTTCTCTGAAAGATCATCATCGATTTCAATGGAAACGTTCCATAGATCGAGTCTGTCGGCAGTAATGGAATCGAATGCAGGCTTCTTCTCATCTTTGATGACCTTCCTTAACACCGAGACATTCTTGTTTTTATCTATATCTACAGAAAATACGCGGGAGGGATCGTCGCCGAGCCGCAGGCAATTGAGTTGGAATAATGGGGGCCCATCGGATGCTTGCCAAAATCCTGTGTTAGATAACATATAAAACAAACGGAACTAGGAATGCTCACCCGCCTTGACGATCACATGTAGTGCTTCCTCTTCCAGACTCCCAAACACAGAACTGAGCTTCTTCGCGCCTCTCAATGAATCCTCATTTGCCACTATCCAGTTCAGTTTCGTTTGGAAATCCCGTTTGTCTCCGTCCGTTGGAATGTTGTTAGCGTTCCATAGATCGAGTCTGTCGGCAGTAATGGAATCGAATGCAGGCTTCTTCTTCGCTTGGATGGCATCCCTTAGCACCGAGACCTTCTTGTTTTTATCAATGTCTACGGAAAATACGCGAGAGGGATCGTCGCCGAAGACGCAACAATTAAGGCTGATGATCGTTGACATTAGAAGTGGATCGAGTGGCACTACAGTGCGAGAAATAAACAATTGAACGCCACGTGATGAGAAATCGGTCATCCAAGCCATGGAAACTTCATAACATATGTAGCGAAGCGCGCTTCGCGGCCGCACTGACATGTCTTCATCGTAATGTATCTCTGCGATTGGCATTCTGTATTCTGATATCTTCCCTTCTTACCATTTAGCTTCGCTGCCCTTGATTTTCTTCTAGAATGGAATGGTCGTTCGCCCTCGGTGCCCACCAGCCTTGAATGGATCACCGCCTCACTTTCTCTGGGCCCGTCTATTTCTTCGCATGAAATCTCCTTCACAAATGCGTACCGTCTCTTCCTCCGGACCCCTTCACAATGCCGCACTCCTCCATCCTTACCACAATGCAGCCCCGATTTCCTCGAAAAATGTTCTCTTAATCTTACCCTACCTAGTAACCTATCCCAGGTTGGGCATTGTCGTCTATCGCTATTTTTTTTGCACTAATGCATTCTTCTCTCACAGCACAACCGTCGATGAAACACCTTCCTCGTCCTGTTTCCCTGTATCAACCATGTCGATGCTATTTGCCAGCGCCACAAAACCCCCGACATGTAATACGTTCCTCAAAGCTGCACTATTCTCCAATACGAAACCCAATTGTGGCATGAACAGGCACTGCACTGGGTGCAAGGCACAATACTGCTGGAGAAGTACTGTGGAAGTACCCTGACAGTATTCCTAATATTGTCAACAGACTTTGCCAGAAGTATTTTGACAGTATCATATCATATTTTGACAGTACTGAAGGTACTCAAGTAGTATCTTAGATTGGTATGAATACTGGCAAAATACCTCTTGGTGAGTATGAAGACAGTATTAAGAATACTTCTACAATACTGACATGATACCTCCCCAGAAGTATCTTGCGGTGCAGCCAGTGACTGAACGCTATTGACCCAGCAGATTCTTCACAACACATGACTTTCGGAAAATGCTGTTGCTGGAACTTATGCAGATTTTCGGCAAGTGTTTGCTTGAGCGTTGTAGCCTTCTTACATAATACAGTTTTCACATTGATACTGAGACTGTAGGAGACAGTCAGACTCCAAAGCATGGTAAAAGGTTTTCAGACCACAACTTCAATGCACTATCATATTACTGTGCGACTGGAAAAACTTGTAAATTTGGTCATGTTTGTACCTTGATTGATTTCGAAGGGGAGATCTTCTGCAAGCCATTCCTCAACAACCATGCCACATTTTGGCATGATTCTGTAGTCTATCTTATGTTACTAACTGAGCTCTAGAGCTCCACACAACATTTTTATTTTTTAGTTGATCTGTGAAAATTAGGTTGACCCTTGCCAATTATGTGTGTGTGCAAACAATATCTCAAGAACTAATGGTCAGAAAAACAAGCTGAGAGTGGTACACTGTCAAGGGTAATCTAGGTGAGGATGTCCCCTGCAAATAATTGAGGTTGTGAGTCACTAGTTCTTGAGATATTGTTTGCACACACTGTTACAATTTGTTATCTGGACCCGCAAGACTGGGCACTTCATTTTTTCTTGTTCGATTCGACTCACTTCCGACAGAAGACACCTTGACACATGGCGACTCCATGCACCCAAATCCACTCCCACACACATCGTGGTATGACAACCCCTTTACATGAGGTCCGTGATGTCGGACCCTCACAATCGACATGCTGTGCCGCAGCATGTCCTTGACATCGGACACCTCATGCGAGGCATGAGGCCTACTGTTTCTATTGTTCTTGTCTATATTTACCTCACCTTCTGATTGGACGATAGATAGTCCTGGAACAGTATATAAGCTGTAGCTACACTCTGTGTATTCTCCAGCTTGACCTAATTCAACCAATGGTCTTAGACTCAACCAGAACACTCGACAACTAAGGAAGTCCCTTAGTTGTGATACACTTGAACTCGACAGCTTAGGAAGCCCCTAGCTGTGATAACCCGAACTCGACAGTTGGAAAGCCTCCAACTGTGATACACAAACAAACAGTCTAGTCAGAAAGCCTCTGAGTATGGATAGCCGTGACTACTTGTGGAAGTACCCAAGTGAAGGCAGGAATCCCGATACACTAGGAAAGTCTCCTAGTGCGATACCGATACAGTTGGAAAGCCTCCAACTGTAAACACATGAAGCTGAGGCTGAGTTAAAGACCTATAGTCTTAATGCACACAAATAATTGGCAGGGGTCAACCTAATTTCCACAGATCAACTAAAAAATAAAAATGTTGTGTGGAGCTCTAGAGCTCAGTTAGTACCATAAGATAGACTACAGAATCATGCCAAAATGTGGCATGGTTGTCGAAGAATGGCTTGCAAAAGATCTCCCATTCAAAATAAATCAAAGTACAAACATGACCAATTGCCAGTCACGCAGTAATATGATAGTGCATTGAAGTTGTGGTCTGAAAACCTTTTACCATGCTTTGGAGTCTGACTGTCTCCTACAGTCTCAGTATCAATGTGAAAACTGTATTATGTAAAAAGGCTACAACGCTCAAGCAAATGCTTGCTGAAAATCTGCATAAATTCCAGCAATGGCATTTTCCAAAAGTCACGTGTTGCAAAGAATCTGCTGGGTCAATAGTGTTCAGTTGAACAGACACCACATGCCCAGTGTATTGTCTCCATTGCCACTATCGCCGCTTTCTTTCTGCCCCATGCTCTCCCTAATCAATGGTCATCATACCTGTGGAGCACCGTCCCCTCTATCACCTACAGCGATGCCCACAAGAAACACAACTACCCTCCCCAATATTCCTTTATGTGGTGGCTTACATGCAGGCTCTAGCCTAACTTGTGCACACAAACTGGCAAGCCAATCCTCTGCCCATCTACACAACCCAACCCAATCCAACTCGCCCTCCAGCCCTCCATACACCTCTCCACAATCACCAGAACACACGATACCCTGTCCTCCACATGCCCAGCCCCCACTTCCCCATGATCTCCCACCAGGTCTCCCAAGCAAGTGCTGTCCCAGTGGCTCCAGGAGCTACAAATCCTCCCTCCTACCCTCCACCTCTGTCTCTTGTGCCAACTCTACCCACAAACACCACCCCTCCTCTGATTCTCCCACTCCCAACTTCAACCGCCTCTTGAGCCAGCTGCAGAACATCACTGGCAACAATGCTGATGCCTCCTTGGTCCTCTTGTCCATGTTGCCCACATTCATCCCATCCTGCCACCATACAGATGGCAGGCCCCAGCACCACCATCACCATAAAATGACCCTCAACATATGTCAGAGTTGGGGATTTCGCATTTGCAGCAGGGGATGAGCAGCATGCTAGTCTGGGTGCTGTGATGAATGGGGATGGGGATGGAGATGAGGATAGGCCAAAGGGGAAGAGGGTGTTCAATGGGGAGATTGCCCTGGCAATGGCAATGTGTGTGTGTGTGGGGGGGGGGGCAGTGGGGGTTCCCATTTGAAGTGGACATATTGAGCATTTATGTGGGGCAGGGGCAGGGCGGGGCAATAGAGGGTGTGGGGGTAGGTTGTGGAGGAGGTGGATGTGGGGGGTGGAGATGGCAACAAGTGAGCTCAGCACTGGAGTCGTGCGGTCTCTCAGGGTCTTGTCTACTACTAGACGAGATGGTTTGGACAGGGCTCGCGTCTACTACTAGACGCGAGTCGGAAAGGACGCGGACAAGCAAAGATGATTCTCTGTCTACCACATGCGCGTGTCTATCTACGAGGTCATGTGACCACTAAGGGGAATGCCAGACTCTGGCACGGCTCTGCTACGGACTCTGCTATGAGCACTACTGCCACAGCTACATGTACCCCCCTACACAATAGCAATGCCCTCATTGCGATCTCAACTCAGGGAAGGAAAAGAGAATTATGTATGTACAAGGCACCAATGCCTTACCCTCACCTTGGCCCATGTACCCCAGGAGGCATGTCCATGACAATTGCTCCCCCTAAAGGCCCAACATAGAAATGGTGTTTAGGGCCACAGGTACCTTCTGGGACCTTGTCCATTATCATAGTCGGCTCTTGGATCGGTCAGGGTTACTGGGTGTGCATCTTGTGAAGGCTGTAAATGAGCAGCCGGCAGGAAGTCAATGTCGGGTGGTATTGGGATAGCAAGTCATTCTTGAACTAGCTCTGGGTTGACAAAACTGGGTAACTCCCCCAGTTCAATATCGTCGTATTCAGGGTCCGGTTGTAGTTGTTTTGATGTTAGGATGAAAGGGCTGAGGAACACCATGACAATGAAGAATAGGGTATATCCGGAAAACCATCCGTTATTCAAGGCTCTCGCATTCATTAGACTGAGTGTGGGTTGGCGAGGTGGTTGAAGTGATCTAGGGCCTCTAATATATAGGGAGTCGGGCTTAAAATGATCGGTGTTAGTCAGCAGCCAGGGCCATTGCTGAACTCAGCTCAGGGTTGATGGTTTGTGCTCTGCTCCATGCTCTATATCCTCCCAATCTGTCTTGCTATCATCATCAATCACCTGTCTTCCTTCTACCCCTTGCACAATGTCGTCTTTGGCTTCCTGCTTACTCCGCAGCTTTTCAATCTCTGCTTGAACTTCATGTAGCACTGTGCCGCTATGTGGAATGAACCTTCGTAGTCGCCTGGAGGAGAACCTGTTGCTAATAGGTAATCCTTCGAGAGTCTCCAACTTGTAAGAATTGCGGTCCCTGCTTGTTACTCAGCATGGTGCTGACCACCTAGGCTCCATCTTCCTTTCTACCTTAAATATGAAGTCCAGGTCACTCCTGTATACCTGTACAAGTTGTCCTGCTTTGAATATGACCTCTCTTGGAGCGGGGCTAATAGTCTCCTGTCGAACGCCTGCTTCTGTTTATGGGCATGAGATAATATGTGCTCGTACCCATCTAATCGCTGCTGTTCCATGTATGCCATCTGGACCCCCACTTCACCAGTTGACACTTCCTGTTCTGCTCAGTCCACTGGAGTGTGCTTTGTGTTGATCACGATGCCTAGAAGAAGTTCATTTGGTGAGAATTTGAGATTTGGCAGTATGCAATTATTAAGGGATTCAATGGCTTCCTCAAGGTGGTCAGGCCATGAAGCTGGTAGGTCCTTTGCATTGCATTCATCTTCCCCTAGATCGGGTGAGCATAGCCTCTTCAATCTCCCCAACAATTTTGCGTTCATCCCTTCTATGAGGCCATTGATCCAGGGGGAATATCCTGGGACGATCTGCAACTCAACCTTACGTGTGGTGCATGCTTCATGAACAGCATTGTTGTCAAACTCAGGTCCTCCGTCAACCATGAGGGCTTCAGGTGCTGTGAACGTGGTACAAATGTTGTTGAATGTTCTGCATGTGGTTGCAGCTGTTGCAGCCGTCTTGAGTTTATCTGCCCAAACATGTTGCGAGTAGACGTCTGCATATAATGCAATTTTTGTGAAACCCCCTTTTCCTTTCAGCATTGACAGTGTGTCTCCCACAAGCAGTTCAAATGGGTGTCACCGCATTATGGGCTCTAGTAGTGAATGTAAGTGTTTTGGACCATGTCCTTTGCACTTACCACAATCCATGATCGCCTTGGTGATGGATTGGTCTAGATGTGGGCTGGCTATCTTGTCCATTAGTGTGATCTTCACATTATCTCGGTGGAAATGTCCTTGGCTCCGGTGTACCTCCCATGCTAGTGTGACTGCCTCCGATTGTGGTACACATTCTACTCGTGGTTTTGCCCATGTAGATTTGGTGTTGCCAATCCTCCAAAGCTTACCATCTTGGATTACGTACCCTTCTGCCCGGTGCTTAGCTTTCTTCCATTCCTTAATACTCCTCCCATGATCTAGTTCAGCCAGTGCCTCTATAACATTTAGGAATACTTTTTCATTAGCGAACTGGGTTGTGAGAGCATCATAAATGAGTGGTGACTCAATTTGGAATATGTCGTTCTGAATGCCCGTTCGTGCTTCCCAATCTTCACTTACTGTCCATGTGTGACCATCATTTTCTTCCTTGGGTAGATTCACATATTTCCTGCTGATACCATCTGCTACGGGGTTTAGGCGGCCAGGTTGGTGTCGTACGTCCATGATTTGGTGGGCTAACACGCCGTCCCTCCAATGAGCATGGGTGGAGTTGAGTTTGTCATTTAGCAGGTGGTCTCTGAGTGCCTGACAGTCTGTTTCTAGTTCCACTGGGTAGCCCCATATAAGGTCGGAGAATTTGTCTAAAGAGAACTTCAGTGCAGCAAATTCTAGTAAGTATGGTTTGTACTTCTCTTCTGTCTCAGATGTTTGTTTACTGCCAAATGCGACTGGATGTATATGTGTGATGTCCTTTCCATTTGGTGAGACCATAGTATGTCTTTGTGACAGCATGCCTGCAAAACCATATTTGCAACCATCCATGGTAACAATGAAAGGTGTTCCATCGAATTTTGGTCCTTTCAAAACTGGTTCATTGGTTAAGGCAATTTTCAGTCCCAGGAAGGCTTTTTCATGTTCTTCCTTCCATAGGCCTGCCAGCAAGTGCCCTTTCATGGCGCGTCAATATGCTGCTTTACCCTTTCCCTTTGGAAGGTTGAGGCCTCTGGCTAGGTCGGTGAGGGGTTGGGCCAAGGCTGCATAGCCTTTGATTTGGCAGCTGATAGAGAGAGCCCTTTTTCTCTTACCTTGGTTAGCAATGTTCAAATGTTGGCCAATGTTTCTTCAAAATCATCTCCGGCCATTCCACCATCGTCTACAAACAGTTCAAAAAGTATACCTATGAGGTCGCCAAGTGCTTGAGCTGTCATTTCTGCAAAGGTAGAGGGTGCACCTGTTAATCCGAAGGGCATGCGCTTGTAACAGAAGTACCCCCTTCCTTCCACATAGAAGCATACGTATGGTTGGTCCTCTGGGCTGATTTTGCAAGCGTAGAATCCTGCTGCAAAGTCGAATGTATTTACCCATTGGTGGCCACTCAGGCGCTGTTGCCTGGCCCGTATGTCTCCTTGGGGCATAGGTGGTACCTGTGTTACTTTGTTCAGTTCGGCAAAGTCCTGGCACACTTGCCACTTAGTTTGTGTTTCTTCTGGTACCATGTCTGGCCATTCAGAATTTCTCGGTGGGAGTTTTTGAAGGCTGAAGGTATTCCGGCGGTGATGCATTCATCATTGACCTGGTGTTGCAGTTCTTCTAAGTTTAGACCTATGCCTTCATGTGCTTTCTTTGCCAAGGTAGTTGCACTGCAACACTTGACTGCACTGTGGCTGATTGGGTCAATTATACCTGCCTCTAGCATTTTGTCGAGCACACCATTGAAGTATTCCTTTTGAGGGCCACTGAGAGGACGTTGATTTACCTTCTTTTTAAATGTTGTGCCATTGGGTATGTGTAGTTTGTGTGTGGCTCCTGCTACTACCATTACCTCGCTCATGGATAGTGCAAAGCAGTCAGCGAACTCGCGGAGTAGGTTATCGATGCTTATGCGGTGTTTTTCAGTTAAATTATCACCTATAGTTAGTTCTGAGAGCACTGCGTTCACACGCTCAACTTTAAATGGATCTGATGACTGGGTGAACACCGCTTTGTCTCGGTCCCCGGCAAGTATTTTTTGCTCTGTGCCAGTATTGATGTCATGTTCTTCTGAGCCGATGTTCCATATGTTGCCTTCGCTTGGTTTGGGGTCTGGGCTGTTGGGTATATTATTAGTAAGAGGTATTTCGGTGGAGGATGAAAGCTGGGCAGTTAGTCATTTATCTTTCTGTAGTGATTTCCCTAATCTCTTGCGCTTTGCTGATGTGCATTCTGCCCGAGACCTCCTTTCATGCAAGCCGTTGGCTACTTGCCACTGGGCACATTCCACTTTTGTATGTCTCTTGTTTCCATCCTGCATGAGTGGGTGTTGAGTTTGTGGTGTTGTGAGATTCTGGTGCATGTGCCTGTCCTGTGCCTCTGCATCCTCGGTTCTGGTTTCTTGATAACTCTCGTGTTCTTGGGGGGGATGCGCAGAGATCCCCCTTGGAGTTATGCCCTGGTTATTACCGGAATTACCGTTCGCTGGAAACAGTGACTGGGTTCTTCCTTCCGACTTGTGCTGGTTCTGTAGCATGACCCAGTTGCCATCCTTGGGGATCCTTATGATGTCCAGGTCATAATCGTGCACCGCTTTGAACTTCTTCAGGAGGGGTTTCCCAAACAGCACTGACCAAGCCCCATTGCTATTGAAGACTTCAAAGGTACCTTGATGCGAGATGTCTGCTGCTGTGACACTTCCTGTCCATGTTCCAGCAGATGGTACCAGCCTACCATCCACCATATGCATGATACGATTTGACTTCCTCAGTGTTTCGAGGTGGTGCTTGACAGTTTGGAATGTCCGGAGATCAACGGCGTTCACCATTGCTCCATCATCGAATGTGCTATTTAGCCTCACGATTTCTCCTCGTGGTTGATGTAATTTTACCATGTATTGGAACAGTGTGTTCTTGTTTTGTTGTCGTTGCTCTCCATGCAATACAGATCAACAATATGAGATTCTGCTTGGGCGGTGTACATGGTGGTGTCTGGTTTACTATTCGCATCTGTAAGTAAGAGTTTGCCTTCCTTCTCTACAGTAAACCTTGCGCTCAATGGCATTTCATTGTCCTTGGATGACGCCTTCTCACACCCAAGGACCGTTCCTCTGCTATCATGCTCGTTTCCTTGGGTCATCAGCGGGACCTCTTGTTCTATGCTGATGACCCCAGTCCTTTTCCCTGACTTGCTAAGTAGTTGGCGATCACTTGCTGGTCGTACTCTTCCCTTGATGCCCATGGACTGATCTCGTTGATGAGGTTGACGTTTCTTGTTACATTTGGTGGGCAGCTGCATTTGATAGATGCAGCGATGGATCTCCAGCAACTTTCAGATCTTGGGACTGGCGTGGAGCTGTCACAGCTGGGGCCCATGTGTCCTGGCAAGCCACACCTCCAGCACTCTCCTGACGCGACAGGCATGGTTCCGGATGAGAGTGGGTATGGATGTGTCTTGCTCGCTTGCTGTCCGGCATATTCAGTGTGCCACTTCGTGATCTGGGCCTCGTACAAAGGCCAGCCGGCTGGGGTGTTTGGGTGGATGGGGAGTGCGAGCCTTATGACATCGTTCATGCACTTGGCAGGGGTTCTGTTCTGCTGGTATGTTGGTTGGTTTGGTGTTTGGTAGGTGGTGCGTGGGGCCTGGTTGTTCGCATTGAGCATTGGTGCAGGGGAATAGTTTGGGGTGCTGGGTGGTTGTGTTTGGAGCATTGGGAATTGGGGAACGGGGGGTGGTGCGTTGAGGGTGAGCTGTTGGAGTGTGTTCCTGACATCTCATGCAGACGTCTCGTGTAGTTCCTGTAACTTCTTTACCTGCTCTCATAACTCCCGTGCTTCCTTCTCTTCCTCTTTTGCCTCGGCGATCTGGGTGACTGTAGCTGCATGTACAGTATTGCAGAATGATGCCCAGGTGGTGTGCCCTGATCCCATTATTTTCTGTAGGACCTTTGGCATTGATCTGCGAATGGAATTGACCAACAAACTATTGGCATCTGGGATTGCAGCTGTGAGACACTCTATCTTGTCAGCCCATACGACGTGCACGAGTTCTTCTACTCCGTTCATCACCACTCGTTTCCCCACCTCTTCTTCACTAATTGTGGTTTGCTCTAGCACTGCCTGCTTCTCCTTGACGGTCTTCACGGTGGGCGCTTTGCTCGGCCACTTCCTCTTGAATGCACTGACGAGGTGGTCCCAAGTGTCGATGTTGGTGGTAGGTAGGTTGTCGAACCATTGTTCTGCTGCAGCGTTCGATTTCAGGTTGAGCCCAAAGTTCTCCAGCTTCTGTGTGTCTGTGGCGTTGGTTTTGTTGAGGCCCCAGTGTTGCATCGCTTTTAGGAAGTCCTGAGGGCTCTCCTCTGGATGTTCATCGTTGCCCCAGAATGGTTTGACATTCTCGGGCATGAAGTCGTCGTCGTCGGGTGGGGTTGTAGAGAGCTGAGGTGTAGACGGGGGTACAGGTGGTAGTATATACTCGAAGGTGGGAGTTGGGCTGGTTGCGAGGTTGGGTAACAATGGGAATATGTACGAGGTAGTTAGGGATGGTGCTTCACTCAGTGCAGTCATCAAAGTGGCAGGCAGAAATCTGCCTCTAGGGTCGCGTCGTACAGGTTTCGCCAGTGTTGCGGATGCAAGGCTCACCATGAGGCAGAGCAGGATGCACAACACAAGGTGCATAGACAGGTGCATGTTGCAGGGACGTGATTGGGTGTCACGGATGTAGACAATAACAAATGTGGGCAAGCAATCAGAGGGCGACATTGAGCTGAAAAGGATGGTAACTGAGATAAATGAGATGAGAAGGAGCAACTTGTGGAAATGAAAGTGGTCGGCTGTGTGCGTCGAGTTCAAATTCCCAGTTGTCACCAGATGGAGTCGTGTGGGCTCTCAGGGTCTCATCTACTACTAGATGAGATGGTTTGGACAGGGCTCACGTCTACTACTAGATGCGAGTTGGAAAGGATGTGGACAAGCAAAGATGATTCTCTGTCTACCACATGCGCGTGTCTATCTATGAGGTCACGTGACCACTAAGGGGAATGCCAGACTCTGGCATGGCTCTGCTATGGACTCTGCTATGGGCACTACTGCCACGGCTATAGTGCGGGCCTGAGGAGACCGCAGCGGATACCACCACATTTGAGAATTACCCACACTCCACACCCCATCCCTCGCCTCCATCCCTGATTGAGCTGCTCATGAGTGCACTCCAGGACCTGCCCTCCCTTCAATGCTATGCACGATGTGCATATATCAAGATTGGTGGTATGGCCAGCCTGGAATGAGAGGGGGTGGGTGGGATTGGGTGTGGTGTTTGGGGGAGTGGGGGAGTGATCCTACCAACGTGCCCAAAAAAAAAAGAGGCTAAATTGTGAGATTTAGAAAGTGTGGGTACGTGAGTATCAAGCTGGAAGAGGCGAGATGAAAATGAAGAGCACGATCCAGCCAAGGTGTGGTCACAGGTGTGGGGTGAGATTGGGTTTGCCACTGGAATTCTGGGTTTATTGGTGGCAGGGTATGGCGAGGTGGGTGGCTATATCATTTGAGGTGCAGCAGGAGACCCATGAGCACTGGGACTCGATGCCAAAGTGAAGGGAGATGTATGAGGAGTGGGTTATTTTGCAGGAGCTGTTAGGGAGGTGGGGGCCCACAGACTCAGAACAGATATGGGATTTGGGAATTGGGAGCAGGGCCAGGCTGGTGCGAGGCGAGATAGAGAAGGTGTGGGTAGTGACCTTAAGTAAGCAGCTGAGAATTGGCTAAGAGTTCATATATTCTCAGAACGATGATGACTGTAGGTACTGACAATGAACAATGCAAAAAACTGTGGGTATGATGCTGCTTTGAAGGCCATCTGCTCGAGGCTACCTCATAATCACCATTGCTTGACACTTATTCATAATCCAATGGTGACCTACTTGCAATGGATGTGTATCATTGTAGGAACCAACATCAATGCTAAAGACATGGAGACCACCCAGGATGTCAAACTCATCAAATTGCTTTATGATGCTATTGACATGGGCAACCCCCTGGGATGGTTTTACAAGCGCCGGTGATGTGCTATCGTACGTTCTTTACTTTGTGAAGACTAAGCCCCTCTGATTTGCATTACATAGGGAGAAGAGTGAGGGTTGATGCTACCTGCTTTTACTTGCCAATGTAATTTTTACCCCTCCTGTTGTCTCAGTTACTATCATTATAAAATACAGCTCCTCATTCCACCAAATCCTTTCATGTTTGAGTTGTAACTCTTTACTCATCTACTCACACAGAATTCTGAGCTCTTAGTCTGAGTCGTGAGCACGTGAACTTTTGAAGATGAGATCACCAAGGAACTTGCCCATTCTTCAAAATTTGATACATCCTCTACATTGACGCGTTGACTGCTGGCATGCTGTATCGCCTTGCATGGTGTTCACAAAGAGCTGGTGCAGAGTAAGATAGAGATTCTTCCCTGCTTCCATTCCACCCTCAAGCACCCCACCTCACCACCTGCAATTCATCAATGGCCCCTCTGCATCCCTCACTCCTTCAATATACACCCGGAATGCTTCTTCACGTGAGATCAAGTCAAGTGCCTTGAATCCCACTTCACACCCGCATGCACAAAAAAAACCAGCAGGATCTCATTAATCGCATGAACTCCTGTTCTATACTTGTGACTCTTCCATCGGCTGCCTCCCTCGCTAATGCTATCCCTTGGATCTAACGAGGCCATCTGCGTACATGGCAAGCTCCTCTCATGCATCACTCTATCATCCCCCCTCATAGTGTCATCATCTCGCCTCCACCTCCATCCCTCCAGGCCACACAGAGCTGATCAACACGCTGATGTTCCTTATGGGCTGCAGCCTGCTGTTCCATCCTTCACGAATCACAATCTGCAAGCTCTGATCTTGTTCTCAAATGTGAACGTGGATGAGAATCTCACAATCAAAACTTGATCAAAACAAAGACTTACAGAATACCAATAAGAGGCCTATTGCCTCAAAGAGGATCATTTGCTGCATTTCTACATGGTTTGGGCATAATGGCAGCATGGAGGACATGTCTGCACCACTCTATAGACTCCCCCTGCACAGCCTCAAAGTGCAATCCCATATCTGGAATGCAGATGTGTACCCCATGAATAGGAGATGTTGCTCCTTTGTCTCGTCTGAGCTGCATTCAACATATAAGGGAAAAAAAACATGATGGAAGGTTTCGATCAATGAAAACCCACCTATCATGAACAGAATCTTACTTTGCCCAAACAACCTCCCCAGCAGGGCTCTCGCGCAAATTGAGCAGCAACTGTCCAGAAGGTTGGGTGTCTGACCACCTCTCTCCATCCCAAGGTCTAGTACCGTCTCCCCGCATTCCTGGCCAGCTGTACTGAGATCAACAACTTGTAGACGAATGTGTTGTTGACGTTTGTCACCTTGCTCCAGCAATGGTCTCTCTTTACCTGGAATTATGTCTGCCTGTAAAAAACAAATATTAGGGTTGTTCATGGTGGCATTTTTGGGCCATTTTCCAACTCATTTCCAACTTCATTCTTCACTCATTTTGTACATATGGCAGAGGAACAAACAAAAGGGAATAGAAAATGGAACTAAAAATGATGGGAAAAATGGTTACCGTAAACACCCTGGAAACCAAAGTCCAGAAAAATGATGTAAAAATGCATTTTACTTGTCAGGCACAGTGCCAAAAACCCAAAAAATGATCATTTTTCAGATCACTTTTTGCAAGAGCAAGGGTATGGTTCCATTGTATCAAAATGGTTCATTTTCCTTGTCATTTTGCTTTCATTCTCAGTTTCATTTTTTTGGAAAAATGGGATCAAAATGGTATTGAAAATGAACAAATAGTGATGTGCAGGGCTGTACCCTTGCAGCCTCTGCATCACGCATATGGTATGGGTACAGAGTACACCCATAGATGATACTGTATCCCATATGGTATGGTTAGCAGCCCTGCACAATTATGCACTGGTGAATTCACAGCCACAAAGCCAGGGCTTAAGGGCTCAGCCCAGGCTTCAGAAACCTTGAGCCGAGCCTTGAGCCCTACCAAGCCCACTCCAAGGCTTGGCTCAGCTCAGGCTTCTAGGGCTTGGCAGCCATGGCTTGATGGCTTTGGGCCGAGCCTTGCACATCACTATGAACAAAGAATGAATGAAAAATGGGCCAAAAATGCCAACTGTGAACAACCCTATTGTCAAATAGTTACTGGAGGAGCAAGGTTTATGTCAGTGCTTGCATCTCTGGTTTACCAAGGGTTAACTTTACCATCAGGTCAACAGTTGACCGAAATACATTTTCCATTCCTTGGGCCAAATGAAGGGGGTGCCAGGATCATAGTACACCAGTTGGTCAAATGGCCAATTTTGACCATCAAAATAAATTCCAAATGATATTCAAGATACATAGAGGACATGAATAGGATCATATTGATCCCAAAATCATGAATTTTGGTGGATGAGTTTTTGAGATATGGAGAAAATACTGAAAATACTGAGTTTGAGAGTTATTGCAACAATGAGATGTTAAAAAAATCGGTTTCTTGACATGGTCCATCCATAAATATAACATAGTAAGTCCTCTGACAGTTTTGGTGATTTTTAGTAATTTACATAAGTGTGAAAGCAGGTGATCATACAAGTATGAGAGTTAGAAGTTGTAACTTGTTGTGTACACATTCAAAATTCTCGATTTTGACTGTTTCTGAATCCTTCAACCCCACAGACATTGGGAACATAATTATTTCCCACCTTTTACTTGTTAGAGTCCATTACAAAGGCCTGTACTCACTGGCTGCACAGCGAGATACTTCTGAGAAGGTATGATGTCAGTATTCTGGAAGTACTCCTAATACTGCCACCATGCTCACCGAGGGATATTTTGCAAGTATGCATACCAATCTAGAATACTACTTCAGTACCTTCAGTACTATCAAAATATAGTACAATACTGTCAAAATACCTCTAGTGAAGTATGTTGACAATATTAGGAATACTGTCAGGATACTTTCACAGTACTTCTCAGGCAGTATTGTGCCTTGCACCCAGTGACTCTTTATTGCCATATGTGCATGTGACTGTTCTGAACAATCATGTGCATGAATTATTACACATGTGACAGTTCTGAACAATCATGTGCATAAATTATTACCCATGTGATGGTTCTGAACAGTCACATGCATGAATTATATATTTTCATTTTTATTTATGGCTACATATATTTAATGTCAAGTCCTGCACATGATAGTTCCGAACTGTCACATGCATGAATTATTTTTATACATAATTATTTCCCACCCTTTACTTGTTTGAGTTTGTTGCAAAGGCCTGTGTTCTTTATTGCTATATGTGCATGTGACTGTTCTGAACAATCACATGCATGAATTATTACACATGTGACAGTTCTGAACAATCATGTGCATGAATTATTACACATGTAACGGTTCTGAACAATCATGTGCATGAATTATTGCACATGTGATGGTTCTGAACAGTCACATGCATGAATTATATATTTTTATTTTTATTTATGGCTACATAGTTTATTCCCCATGTGATAGTTTTTCACATGCAATAATTTATTTCTGCTTTACATTTTCTCCATCTTGTTCGAACATGCCTAATTCTTGGGGTTCACAATGCATAGCATGGTCTGATACAGTGGACTCATCCTCCTCTGAATTAGAAAATCCCAAAAGCTGGTCCAACCTCACAGATTCTGATGAAGGAATACAGGCTCTTAATGCTTGGAGTCCATGCCCTTCTTGGTCTACATGAGATTGGAGCCCTTGTCCATCCTGGTCCTCATCTGACAATAATTCTAATCATCTGGGTCAAAAATGGGAGGCTTCAAGCTAGTAACAAATGTGATAAAGACTATCACCCAGGTTCCACATTCAGTCCACTTAACCCTGCTCCAAAATCTCAGTCAGAAAGTGATACATCTAATGAGATAACACAGCTCAGACAAACTGTCGGTATGTTCAAGATGGATATTGCCAATGTATTCAATTCAGCCCTCATTTATTTATTCTCTAGCAATCCACCTTGCCAATTCAACTCTTTGGGTAGCTGCCTATCCAGATCTACAAATACTGAAACCTGGAGATTTAATAAAACTATCTGTCCTGGACTTCTTTCTGAGCTGGGAATCATATCAAAGCCAGCATTCTGATGACTCTGCTAGCTTTTATTATCTCAACACCTCAACAATACAAAACCTTACTGGAGACCCTAGTCATGACCATGCTCTTGTCCAGAAATGTCTTGACCTCTCCACTCAACCCATTAACTATGTTCCAGTCATTTTCTTCGTTGCCTTCCAACAAAACACATATTTTCTGGCCTTGTTTAATTTTTCAGAAAGCAAGGTCCTAATATTAGGACATCTTGGCTGTCCAACATTGGAACCTGTGGCTAGTCATGCAGAGTGGGAGTCCTGGGATGGTCCTATACTCTGGGAAAGAATTGGGAAGGCATTCAGTTGGCCAGCATCTGAGATGAAAGAGGCTTGAAACATGGCAGTTGTATATGAAGCAAACTGGATTCTGGTATTACTTTACATTATTTTACTGTAAAACCCAATTAACTATGTTTCTCTAGCAAAATTCCCACTCAGGCCCTGGTATTGCAGCATTTTCTAAGCTTCTACAAGAGGGGCAATGGTGTTGGAAGGATGTTTCATTTCACAGCCCAAGGCTCAAATCTTGCATGTGATCATAAACTAAGGGAGCAAATGTTTTATACAGCTCTCAGTGCTGCTCATTCATGCTTCACTCTTTGGAACAAAATATCCCAAGGCAACAAGGATCACATGCAGCTGCCTGAAATATTCATTGATGAAATGTGTATCCTGCCTTCCCACTTTC
The DNA here is from genome assembly GCA_026075535.2 of Tricholoma matsutake. Taxonomy (NCBI): domain Eukaryota; kingdom Fungi; phylum Basidiomycota; class Agaricomycetes; order Agaricales; family Tricholomataceae; genus Tricholoma; species Tricholoma matsutake. The sequence goes on along the minus strand of AP026543.1, from coordinate 11,116 downwards.
AGTGGGTTAGGAATCTTAGCCTCATCTTTTGAATCAGAGGTCAGGAAGCAAGATGTGTCAACTTGACACTACCTCTGCACATTTGCCTACAGATACCAAAGGCACTTATCAGCAAGACAGGACTGTCCATCCACATTCCAAAATAACAACACTTCACCTCCCCCATCCCCTTCCATTAGCAGAAGCTGAGGAGTCATCATCATCTTCATCAGATAGTCTTGATAAAGAGATTAACTTGGGTGACTTTGATGACTATAGCACAGCATCAATATGGAGTGGAAATGCTCCACCCCTCTTTGATGAAGATGAAGGTTAAATAAGCTGCCAAAACAGGAATTATGTTTTATTTGTTTTATTTAAACAAATAAATAAACAAAAATAAATATGTAAAAAAAAGGTGTGTGGACTTTTGATTCCTCTGGTTTGCAAGCTCTTCCCAACTTTGCTTGCACATGGAGAGACAGAGGATACAGATTACCTCCTTATTTTGCCCAGGTCTCCAGCAAAAAAATACCCACGGATTTTATTTCATGCCTCCTGCCAACAATGGATAATGCTACTCAAGAAGGCACCAAATTTGATACTGCCTCTCCATCTTCAAGGCAGCATGATCCTGAACTACCAGGAATCATCCAGGATATTCCAAGCAGGAGTTCCTCCCCAGAAGCTACTTTATTGGGTGCAAAAGGAATGCTGGATGAGGCAGGTAGGGTTACAAAAACAAGAGAAAGTTATAATGTTTTTGTTAGAGGAAAGACAAGGACAGATAATTTTCTAAAGCTGGACCTGGAACAAGATCATGTTGTGTTAACACAAGACCAGGTTTCAATTTCCATGTACATTGACAGCATTCTTTTTGTCACAACAAGTACATTACTTTCATGCAAAGGTGCCGTCAATTTGCATCTGCTACCTCATTTTTCTGATCAACCACCATTTTCTGCAAATCCCTTGGTATATGTCACATGTTTGGGACCTCCAGGAGATGAAACAGAGCTCGATAATCCACATCTTTGAAGCAAAGTTCAGCACCCCCTCAGTTACATTCTGCACATGCCATTTGGTTATTTTGGCAAAGCTTCTCAGCAGTTTAATCTTTATGTGTTCTTCCTAGTGTTGCCACTGGCTCAGCCGAGGTTTTTCAATAAAATGGATATAGCATGCCAGATAAATCTGCTAAATTCACCAGAATATTTGAGCCTATGGACGGGCCCACAAGCCGAGGGGTCATCTGCCAACATTAGTTAAACTGATCGATCATCCCTGAGTTATTTAATAAACAAAATTCGGCTTGATGGCTCGGCTTCAAATCAAAGCCAAGTGAATATGTCAAGAAGGGATGATTCAATAAGCTAATGTTGGCAGAAGACCCCTCGGCTTATGGCCCCATCCATATGCTCAAATATTTCGGTGAATTTAGAGAATATATCTGGTATGCTATGTCCATTTTATTGAAAAACCTCGGCTGAGCCAGTGGCAACACTAGTTCTTCCCAAGAATGATACACAAGAGCATCAACACTAATTGAGCAATCACCATCATGCCCCTTGAACTTCAAGAACTATGGATTTCGGAAGCCATCTTCAAAGCATTGGCTTCAGCCCTGAATCACTTTCCTGGAATTTCAGAATATCTCCCTCAAAGTACAGAGCAACTTCGTTGGAGAACAGGAGATCGTGCTAGATGTCCTACCATTCCTCTTACTCCCGAGTCCCTAGCTTCACTTTTGGTGGCCATTTGCTGTGAAGTATCCCAGAACAATGACCTTCTTTCTTGCTTTAGTTCATTTCTCTTTGTTCTTGATGCAAGAGGCATAAAGTTGCTGTCAAAACAGTGTGGACCAGGCAAAACTGTCTTTCAGGCACTTCAGAGAGTCATACCAGGTCTAGATTGGAACTACATGCTGGACAGAGACAATGGAGAGCTATACCTTGATCTTGGAGTCTCTTTTCACCCAACAAACACCATGGAGCCAATGGTTGGACTCTGGCGACTAGACAGCTTGAGATCCTCTTATGCTCTCATGGGAAAATCAAGCAGGAACAGCAAAGAATATCACTATAACACCATGCATGACTATGGAGGTTTCAAGGCTGAAACATCAGGTCATGTCAAGCATCACACCCATATTGTGAAGCACATTTCATATAACCTATTCTTTGAGTCTGTCAGTCAGCCTGGGCAACAGGCCTATATCACATCTCTGGACAATGCTATTTAGTGCAATCAAAAGTATCTTGATGGGTGCACAAGATGGATGAAGGCTCTGATATCTGGTGGGAAACACTCATATGGTGTCCATGATGAACTTTGTGTAAGTGCTTCTGTAGTTTTGAAACTTCTGCCAGTTGTCATGGAGTGGGTGAGAAGAACATTTTGATTCTAATTCACTGATAGGACTTAAAACTCTATTCAGGTAGAAAGCTTCCTTAAAAGCAATCCCAGTATATGGATCTCAGCCCCAACCTTCTTTAATTTTGCTTTGCGATGGTTTACAGAGCTGCAAGACATTCACTGCAAACTTGCTGTCACTCACCCACCTAATTATGGCACACTCACAGCCCTAATTCTCCATTTAATGTGAAATATTATGGTCAATCCATCCAATATCCCATCATACATGGAATCTGCATTGAATATACTACATCAGAGCAGTGATGGAAAGGTTCGGGATGTTTTTCATCAATGACCTGGATCCCGAGGATATGGAATACATAAATGTAAACTTGGGACAGAAGGACGGCAATGAGATTGTGCAGGCCCACAACAGAAAAAGTAAAGGGTAGGGAAATCCAGCTTATTCCATCCCATATATTAAGTGAATCATATCCATGGGGTGAGAGTATATCATGGTCTACATTGCAGAAGATGTGCAAGCAGCATCCAGTGGACTTTCTTCACTGATTCAACTTTGAAGAGGTGGATATAGGGTGGACCTCTGAGGAAATCCTGGAAATAATGGAGGATCTCTTCATTGCTTTCACCACAGATACTTGGCTATGCCTCCAGGAGTCATTCTTGCCTGCTGGAATTCAACCCAAACCCACTACCCTCATGGATGCAATGGAGGTTTGGGCATGCCAGACTATTTTAGCACTACTTGGTGGAAAATCCACTTTTCTGCCATCGTCATACCAGCTAGAAGGGGCACCAAAGAAAAGAAGATTAGATATAACATTCCAGCACTTTAGGACGGTTTTCTTTCCAAGTCCTGGCAAAGAGTTCAAAACCAACAGTATCTGGTTTGCCTACATTGGTTCAGGCAGTTATATTTGAAGATACTGGGATTTTCTTGAGGAGAAGAAAGATGAGCCACACACAATTGAGGATGTGCACAAGAGGCTTGATGAAGTATTTGGTCAACTACAGTGCCTTCCTCAAAGCAGGACAGACACCTGTATATAGTGTTTGAAAGTCCGGTCCATAGGACTGCAAAAAGACCAACAACCAAACTGGACTGCAACCGGTCCTACATGGACCGTGGTTGAGGTCCTAGCTGGTACAAAAGCAGTCCGGTTGTCAGTCCATCTCATTTGTAGATTTCTAGTTGAACCGCAAAAGACCGGTCTAAACCGGTCTACAACCGGACCACCAGTCTATTCAAAATGCTTCAAGAAAAGGCAGAGCATCTCAGATCTCCTGTGTATTTTGTATGGATTATCATGGGAAAAACCCATGAGTCAGGTTGCCATGACTGGTGGGTTCCTTTCCCGTGATGACATACCCCACAAGTCATGTCAACATGAGGTGCGGGGTGCTCATATCTGTAATAATGTGTTGAAAAGATATGAAATTATTATAGATTTGAGCAACCCACACCTCATGGTGACCTGACTCGTGGGGTATGTCATCACAGGAAAGGAACCCACCAGTCATGGTGACCTGACTCATGGGTTTCTCGCAATCAGGTTTCTCATTTCTGTAATAATTTGTTGGAAAGATATGAAATTATTACAGAAATGAGAAACCCACAAGTCATGGTGACCTGACTTGTGGGTTTTTCTGGATATAAGAAAAGACTGGGCAAAAGACCAGTTGCAACCAGTCTTTTGTAGGCAACCAAACCGATGTGGACCGGTTGTAGTCAGTTCGGTTGCCGGTTGCTCTAAATTTGAAAAATGTATGGACCGGTCCAGTTCATGGTTGCCCCTTCTGGGGTCCAAAAAACTGGACTGGACTGGACTTTCAAACACTACCTGTATATGGCATGCTACAGAAGGGTTGGTCTGCTTTTTGACAAACCCCCTTAATTATAGGATTAAATCAGTCAGATCCATGGAACCTCAAACCAAAATGGGACCCCAGTGACCTCAAGTAAGCACTGCAGAACTCCAGAAGCAGCTGAATCCAGGAAGCCCTGTGCCTCGCAGAAGAAAAAAAAAAGGAAACACAACAAAGACATGCAAGAAACTACCGTAGGCCCCCTGCAAAGTGACAACAGATAGATAATCAATTACACCACCAGCTCAGCCCTATACAACGTGCCCATCACCAACTCAGCCCTATACAATGTGCCCGTATCAGAAGAAACACTTGGAAAAATGTTTTTCAGGATATTGAGGAGAGTAATAGTGAAGATGGCTCTTATTCCTTTTCAACACCTGACCAGTTGGACACAGATTCTGATAGCACTGCCAACTCAATTATTGATTAGTTTTGTGATATTTACAATTGAGGACCTAATTTTATTCTACTGTATTTATGACTGTTTTGATCCACAAAATACATATATAAGTCTACATTTTAGAATATCAATAGAAGCATTCTCCAAACATGGCCTCTGCACCAACAGATGCACAATGGAAAGCTGGAAAGGCTTGCAGGTCATTTTCGCTTACTTATACAAACAAAAAGAGCAAAACCTCTGGTATGGCATGCATTAGGACTCTCATGTACAAATGTCTCACCACATTTTTGTAGAATGGCAATTTCATGGGGGCTCATTTTGTCTAGTTAGCCATGAAGGCCTATCTATCTAACGTAATCATTGCAGTACCAGAGTGTGGGAACTTTTTTTCCTGCCTATCAATAAATCCCAGGAAAATTGTGGTGTGTCAGGGGCACCCCCAGAAGTCACATGACCAACTTTGAGGCTGCCTGGCAGGGCGGTTCCTGCTCCTTGGCCTCCAGGAGGACATTGAGTGCTCTGCAACTCAAAAGTGCTATGTGCTCACTATCTCCACATGCTAGATAGGGCAGCAACAAACAGACTTATGACTCAGGGGGCCTTCCACTCTGGTGAAATGTTTGTATTTGTTTATATCCTTGTGTTGAATTCTGCTAAGTCGAAGTTTCCTGCCCTAAATCAGAATGGGCCTGATATTTCAAGTGGATTTGTTGTATTTGTTTATATTCTTGTACTGAATTCTGCTAAGTCAAAATTTCCTGCCCTAAATCAGAATTGGCCTCCCCTAAGTTGCAAGTGACAAATCTAGAGGGGGAGAATGTAAGGGGGCTACAGCCACCCTGTATGGTCTTGTTGACCCTGGGTATCCCCAGGGTCAGGCATAGTGTGACTACCTGTCACTAATAGTGACAGATCCATTTGTACCTCATTTACTCAGTACAGAGCCCATTCATACTCTAGCCTGCATGAGGTCTTGATCACCCCCCACCCACACTCTTACAGAGGCCTCCTGGCAGGGTGCTTCCCTCCCCCCTCCTCCCTGGAGGGGTGGCTGTCAACCACTCTGCAACTGAAAAGCACTATGAGTTCATGATCCCCACAGTTAGAGCTCAGGGGGGCCTTCTAGGACCACCTTCCCATTCCTGGCAAGGAGGGGGAGGCCAGCTGTCTGCAGAAGGTGATCTTACAGCAGAGCACAATAAACATTAACTAGAGTCTAAAACAAGTGCCAACCAAAGTTGGGGCTCCTAAGTAAAATTGTAGGCATAGGTAGGGATCACTGGGACCTGCCCTCCATGTACTGAAAATTTTCACAAGACCAGCAGGACCTATAAACATGCATATATATTTTTATTGCATATTTAAAAATATGAAAAGGCATGAACCATAGAATAAAAGGAGAGTAAAGGGAAAAGAGCATAATAAAAAGAAAAAGAAAAAGAAAGAAAGAAAGAAAGATAAAGTATTAAGGAATATCTTGTAAGCAAAAAGAAAAATAAAAGAAAAACCATAAAAAATCAGTTTTACAGAAGGGGCTCCCATGCAGTAATTTACACTCCTCCACCTATTCCGATCGGACTCACTGGAGTCCAGTGGATTCTGGTTATTCCGACCAGATTCTGGTTACTCCAGATGCTCAACTTACAGTATATACCCTAATGGATAGTCAAATTTCAAGTCTTAAGTTGTCAAAGTGCCTACAAAATATATTTGTGCAGAGTAAGAATTGAACTCAAGACATCTTGATTAGAGTGATCACATGACAAACCAAACATGTGTGCTTAACCAGTTGAGCCACAGGAGAACTATTAGTTAGTAATATAATGTTTATTCATGACACTCTAATTTTTTTCAAAGTAGTTAAGATCAAATTTTTTTGATTAACCACATCCCACACATTCAATGTGAGGGAGTGGGCATGATTGTGATTATATACAGAAACAAAAAATCCTCCCTCTCACAAGATGCGAGAGGGAGTTTTATTTATATACATAAAAAGCTAACCCCTCGCGCCGAATGCGAGGGGGGAGGTAAAAACATGAAGAAAAAAATCCCTCCCCCATGCAAAATGGGGGAGGGGGGGCACAATACTAATAAATAATTAAAAGTACAAAAAAAATCCCTCCCCACACAAAGTGTGGGGGAGGGGGAGGGGGTGCGTGGTGCGTTGTCATCTCCTATCCCTGCACCTGGGTGTTGTTCCACCCACGTTCCACCCCACGAGCAGTTGCTCATGAGGCTGGAGGTGGGTGGCTTGTTGTTGTTGTTGTTCCACCCACGTTCCACCCCACGAGCAGTTGCTCATGAGGCTAGGGGCAGGTGGTGTGTCATTGTTGTCTCCTGTCCCTGTGCCTGGGCATTATTCCACCCATGTTCCACCCCACGAGCAGTTGCTCATGAGGCTGGGGGTGGGTGGCTTGTCATTGTTTGTCACTGTTGTCCCCGTTTGGATTTCTGTCTTTTTTTTTTTTGGGGGGGGGGGGAGGGGTTTGGGCATGTCAGTGCGATGTGGTGCATGTATGGGGGTTGGTGGGTGCTTACTAGGCAGGTATCCCCCTTCTGGGGTCTCCTGGCATCCCTCTGCACCCACCTAGCCTGTGTCGACAGCCTCACATCCCATTTGAATGGGGAGGAGGGCATCAGGTGGGTGTGGGCATGGGTTGCACATTTTTCCGTTGTGTGTTTTCCACCACAGCAGGTTGTCCCCAGTAGTATATAGCCTAAAAAGCAATAAATTAAAATTAGTTGATTGATAAAAAGAAAAAGAAAAAAGAAAAAAAACTTATCTATGGCCCAAATGACAATTGCCATCGTTTGGGCCCGCATTCCATCCAGTCAGCTCGTTTGAAGGTGGTGGTGATGGTGGCAGTGGGCATGGGGATGGTGGTGGTGGGTGCGCCTGCAGTGGTGGTGGTAGAGTGGAGAGGAGGAGGAGGCGGTGTTGACGACAGTGGTGGTGGTTGTGAGCTGGCAGTCACATGTCATGTGTCATGCAATATGCATGTGTGCGTATTCCATTAATGGCTGTAACTACGCACCTTGGTTGGGTAATAAAAGTATTAGATGTATGTAGATGAATAATGACTTGGTAGCTCAGTGGTTAAGCATGCTGTTATGTGTGCAGACCCAAGGTCAAGTGTTCAATTCTTGTTGCATGTTGAAATTTTATTTGGGAAAGCACATGCATTCCAGTTATTCCAGTTATGCTAGTGCTGTGCATCCAGTTGATCTGACTGTTCCAGGTAAAAATGAGTCCGGGTAGATTCCAGAGGTAAAATTGACCCTCTAGTCCAATCAGAATTATGAATTGTGAGAAAAATATATGTAAATGGAATTCCCCAGAATTCCGGAAATTCCGATCGGAATGGGCATTCTGACTGGAATCCGACCGGAATAGGTGGAGGAGTGTATGTACTCCTCCCATGGAAGATCCTCCATTTGTTTCCACAAACTCATATCTCCATCATCATTAGTTGTGGGACTGTCATGAGGTCCAGCAGCAGGAGCTAGAGGTGGAGGTAGAGATGGTGGTGGTAGTGACAGGACACATGCTGTTGGCACATTGGCAGGTGAGAGGGGAGGAGGTAGTGATGGCAGATGTGCTATTGGCAGATTGGCAGGTGGTGGTGGTGGAGAAGATGGCAGTGGGTGTGATGTTGGGATTTTAAAGAAAGCAGTGGCAGATGAATTTTGTTGGTGAAGTCCAGAAGAGCCAGCTACAGGTAATCCAGCATCAAGTGATATGGTCTGACCTTCCCTTGCCATTTCCACCCACTGCTTAAAGATCGAAGGAGGCCAGAGGCCAGTTCTTGAACCCATCACAGGATCGGGGGGCTGCAGGACAGGGATAATCTGCATAACCCTCCTTTACCATAGCTTCCCAATCTGCCTGAAATCCAGCCCACCCATCTTCACCAATGTTTGGATGGAAATAGACATCAGAATGGAAAACCCCTATATTATTGAAAGGTTTCTCAAGCACCACCAATTTGCAGACAGCAGAATTACTAAGGCATGTATAGTGATGCACTAAGAGATCATATTGAAGACCAACATCATCTATGATCCTAATGTTCAAGAGGATGGCCGTTTTGATTTTCTTGGGTTTAATCCTCACCACAAGAAGATTTTGGTGTATATATCTTTGGTGACCTGCATGAAATGTAGTCTGAATTAAATAAAGAACAATTAAAATATATGACCTACAAGTGCAACAGAGACACAACTGATCAATATCTTTCATATAATCACCAATGAAATCATTGTACCATGCATTGTCACAATTATGTTGGAGGAACAAGGTATACTGATTATTTTGGTTGACGAGCATACAATTTCCCGATGAATTTCTTGAGTACTCCCTCTGAGCTCTCTCATCAAGACATTCTTGGTTTCCAATCAATTTTCTGGCACATTAAGGGTACATCCATACTCCTTTAACTAGAGATAGAGGGAAATACAGTTTAACAAAAATCAAATATCACTATGGAAATAAGACTTACATGCTGGATCAACTTTTGTTCAGAATTCAAGACCTATATTGCAAGAAAGTAACTAAGGTTTGAAACATAAAAGAAAAGCTCAGCTTACAGCTTGTGGTTGAGTGGGAACCACAAATGGAAGCACCACACCCATTGCTGGCAGGATTTGGATCTTCTCATCTGCCAAGCACTCTTCTTGGTTACGGTCATGCTAGTGGACATAATTGTGAATAAGGTTTTCCACATAAGTGAAATAGCACACCTTCAAAGGTCTCTGGATCAGTGATTTGACCTTTGATTAGAAGATCATGTTGAAATTTTGAATACATCACTTCTGTTCATAAAAGAGAAGAATGTACAATACCTTCTGCTTCTGGCAATGATTGGTAGTGGGCTTTTTCACCTCCTGAAATGTCAAAAAAAAATATAGAAAAGGAAACATAATCATGAAAATACATGCCTGGTTATCTTCTAAGGTCATCCCCTTCCAGGGACGCTTAGTGGCAGCCTGCTAACAGGTCAAAAAAAAATTGAATAAAAGAAATATAATCCTGAAAATACATACCTCCTCATCTTCTGAGGTCAGTGGCTCCATATCCACCCTGTAACACTTCCCAAGCTAAAAAGAAAAATAGAAAAAAAAATAGTTGAAGTTAAAAAGAGACTCACATCAACCCTCAGGCAAAGTTGCCAAGCAGCAGAGGCCGCCAGCTGAGAATCCACCACTGGGAGAGTGACCTTACCTGTTTTATATGGAGCAGGAGGCAGTAATATCTATAGATATAAAAAGAGAGGTAAATAACATCAAAAGGAAGTGATTAAAGAAGAAAATAAATGAAGAAGGCTTACAAAGGCCCTATTCCCATGCTTGGGAACACTGACAATTTTTTCCCTTTGGGCAGGCTCATCCTATAAATTTAAAAAGGTCAAAAGAGATAGATAAAAACAAGAAAAGAAAGGGGGAGGACTTACTTCATCTCTGGGAATAACCCCAGCTTTCCTGTTGATACTCTGATTATGGGTGAGGGCCTGGTGCATGGCCTCAGCCAAGGTAAGGTTCTGCAAACAGTTAAAGAAATGTAAATCAGGCCATGACAGTACTTGAAACTTACTGTAGGGTTAGCAGGGCCCTAATCAGAGACCAGTAGTCAGACAATACAGGGCATAAAAGCATGTAAGGCTTACCAAAACTGCATTTATAGCAGCAGAATTACTGGGAACAGCCTATAATACCATATATAGGTCAGAAATAACCCAAAAAGGAAAAGCGGCACTCACAATGATGGATGTAGACATTTTGAGAGCTTGGACCAAAGTAATTTAAGTCAATGATGGAAGAACAGATGAAAGTAGATGTGGCAATGCGTTCACACGCGCCTGAAACATTCCAAAATGTTCCATCAAAATCTATGAGTGCCCATCATTTGTTCACATGTCAAGCTGAGTTTGAACAGCCTTTATATCCACAAACGCTGCATGCTTCCTTTCATTCCTCCTTTTCCCCCCAGTTGCTTTCCTACATCTGCTCTCCTCTCCATTCTGTGTTTCCTCAAGGTGGCACCATTTGAGTTATATTTTCTATGGTTCATTTCACTGATGTTGACTCTCATCCATCTCCCGCTTCCTGTTTTCTCGATTTTCCTATCCCCCCCTCTCACTATACTCCTTATGTAGTTATGTTGTTTGTACTTTTGCAATATATTTCTTTTTTCTTGTAACCCACCCTGGAAACAGGGTGTTGGGTGATGGTGGTGAATGCCTTTGGGCATGACTATGTGGGTGCTCTGTTCACAAACAAGCATCTGAGTTCGAGATTAATGTGCACAGGTCGCAGTTGGTTAGGGTTAGGGTTAGGGTTAGGGTTAGGGTTAGGGTTAGGGTTAGGGTTAGGGTTAGGGTTAGGGTTAGGGTTAGGGTTAGGGTTAGGGTTAGGGTTAGGGTTAGGGTTAGGGTTAGGGTTAGGGTTAGGGTTAGGGTTAGGGTTTAGGGTTAGGGTTAGGGTTAGGGT